>CM046967.1:11416956-21416956 GCA_025698475.1 Gossypium anomalum | reverse complement strand
TAATCATCTTTAGAACCATTTATTCTCTGAAATTTGCCTTCGCATTACCTGAAGAGGTCCCTGAGATATCAATGTCACGAGCGACGCTGTTACTAACTCCCTTTGGAGTAAGATATATGTCTAGAGGGGTCTCAGGACTTCGAAGATGACAGAGATTGTGCCTATCTTCTGATTCGTGAAGGATGACAGAATGAGATGAAAGACAGACCCTAACTTACAAAGGGTCAGCTAACATTGTGAACTTGGGAAAGAGATGAAGATCGAAACCTAGCTTACTACAGAAATAAGGCAAGACTATTGAGTTATCTCCAAGAATTCAAGGATGTTTTCACACGATCATATTAAGACGCACTTAGGAATATCTTGAAAGAGGTCCATAAGGGTGTCTAAAGAACACATGACAA
Organism: Gossypium anomalum; assembly: GCA_025698475.1. Lineage (NCBI taxonomy): Eukaryota > Viridiplantae > Streptophyta > Magnoliopsida > Malvales > Malvaceae > Gossypium > Gossypium anomalum. The sequence goes on along the minus strand of CM046967.1, from coordinate 21,416,552 downwards.
TGGTTCTGCAATAGCCAGGCTAATCAATGAGGATTGGATATTGTTGGTCCACCATGGGAAGGGAATGGCATCAGTTATGTCGTCAAGACTCACGTGCTTCTTCCATCTCTTCACAAACTTTTCAATACGTGGGTCATAGATGTTTTGGGGATGATCTCGTCAAAAGCTTCTAGTCGACATCATCGTCGTGGCCGTCAGATGCTTCACTAAGAAGGTTAATGTAGCTTCATATGCCAATATTATAAAGTCGACAGTCATGAAAAGAAAAAAGAAAAATAAAAAAACAAAAAATAAAAAAACAAAAAAAAGAGATCAAATGCCAGAAAGAATCATGTTTTAATGCGTAACTGTAAAATATCATATCACAATGCAACAAAGGCTGCCAAAAGAAAAATACAAAAATAAAAAAAAGTTATGGAAGGTGATCGAGACTTGTAAATATTGGCATAAGAAGCTACCTTTTACTCTTTGTGCTTATTAAAGTTGACCAGGACCTTCACTTAGGCATTAGAAGTAGTTATGTCCGTGGAAATTAAGATTCTTTTTCTCCAAGATTTGATTGAATCAAGAATTGGATGAAGTAAAATGTCTTCAGTAACTTGACTGTAGAAAAGGGTTTGAAGGTCAAACATGTGAAAAATGTATGATGCTGAGTTATGATAGAAATGGTTCACCCAAAGGAATTTCAAAGTAGGAACTTAGTATTGCAGAAGATCCTTTCTATACAAAAAGATTTCAAAGGAAAATGGATGTTTAAGAACTTTATGAGGTAAAAAAGGCTTTCCCCGGAAGAACCCTGATCCAATCCTAAATTCGGATTCAGTCCAGAGATACTTAAAAAGGAGAGGCCAAGGTGAAAACCCGCAAAGGGCGCTTTGTGACCTTCATTCATTCAAAAGAAAAAAAAATAAAAAAAAAGAAGAAAGAAAGAAAAAGAAAGAAAAGAAAATGGAGAGGTCAAGGTGAAAACCCGCAAATGGCACCTTGAGACCAAAGGGGGTTTTGATTTGAAAACCTGAAAAAGGCGGCTCAAATTTTTTTTAAAGGTGGGGCATATGGTAGTCTTTCTATACTTGAATTGACAGTGAAGAAGTATGCTACGTCTTGGGGCATCGACAAAGTACTCTGAATCCCCTAAACACATGTTGAACTCAAAATGGTCTCAAAGGAGTTTGTACAGAGAAACTCATACTGCGATATTTGGGGCACTTAGCTTTCCATTTTACCCATTTCTAAATTTATCTTTGATTATCTTATTCTTTTCAAAATGCGCTTCAAATAAACTCATATTCGCTCTCATTGTTTAACTTGTTTGTTTTGAGTTATGCTCTTAGTCAATTTTTTTCTTGTCCATAAATATAATCCTTTTCAAGCATTCGCATTGAAATAATTATTAATGGACTAATCATACTTTCGTAAAAAGATTTTCGCGTATTACTCTGAAAGCTTCTAAATAGTAGAGGAACCTGAAACCAGTCGGTTGTTTAAAAGCTCACCAAGTGTAAGGGTTAGAGATATTTGGAGCTCAAATTGAGTTTATCTCCTCGGATTTTCTATCAAAAAAAGTCAGTCGATGGAACAAGTTACAGATCATACACGCTTGAGTTACAGTGGGATACAGATCCTATAGCCAGGAATTGCAGTGAAATGCGATTATTTCCTCAAATTTTGGGTCGAAATACCAACCGAGCAATAGGGCAGTGTACTACGTCAGTAATAGAGCCCTGATGGGCAATGAGTGATGACGCCTTAAAAAAAAAAAGAAGAAGATGAAGATGAAAACCTGAAAAGGGCGTCTTGATAAATAAAATTAGGATGAAAACCCGAAAGGGCATCCTAATGAAGCAGGTTTGGGCCCAAGGAGTAAAAAGATTCAAGAAGTGAGTCAAACAGCAAGACTACAGTATTTGAAGCATTTTCAGCAGCTCAAAAATTTCTACGCAAGAAGACATACTCAAAAAGATTCTTGATTAAGAAACGTGGAAGAGTTCATGCTCCAAACAAAAGAAATGTTAAGCATTACCTGGATGAAAATTTGATAAGCACAAGAGCCTCAAAGCAAGAACAAAGTTTAACCAGGGGCAAAAGAGTGATATCTGAGAAACATCGATTACTCGTGAAGCTTGAAGACAGGTACGAGGCCTGAAGAGGAAGTCGAGAATCAAAGCAATGAACGCAGATCCTCAACAATCGTGGCGAAAAGGATATACGACAAACATGCTTAAGGAGCACTGCATAATCATGTAGGCATAAAGGCATTTAAGACAAACATGTGCATACCATGATAACATCATGCATGGCATGTACAGGTACTCCAGTTGAACAAGAAGATGTGATGATAGCTATACTGAAACAAAGGAAAAGACACATGAGTTCCACCAGATGATATGTTTTGGGTACTCTGAGGTATCTTTAATTCATGTTTTCAAAAATCAACTCATATTGCGAGAAATGAGTTGAGCCTCAGGTCACACGCTGAGGTATTTTTAGTTTATGCTTCAAAAATTGACTCATATTGCGAGAGGTGAGTCAAGCCTCAGGTCACGTTGAGGTATTCTTAATTTCTGTTGTTTCAAAAATCAAATCATATTGCGAGAGGTGAGTTGAGCCTCAGCTCACATGCTGAGGTATTCTCAATTTTCGTTTTTAATTTCTGTTTTTCAAAAAATCAACTCATATTGCGAGAGGTGAGTTGAGCCTCAGGACACGATGAGGTAATTTCAATTTCTGTTTGTCAAAAATCAACTCATACTGCGAGAGGTGAGTTGAGTCTCAGGACACGATGAGGTAATTTCAATTTCTGTTTGTCAAAAATCAACTCATATTGCGAGAGATGAGTTGAGCCTCGGGGCACGCTGAGGTATTTTCAATTTCTGCTTTTCAATTCCTGCTTTTCAAAAAGAAAAAAAAATCAACTCATATTGCGAGAAGTGAGTTGGGCCTCGGGGCACACTGAGGTATTTTTAAAATTTTATTTTTCAAAAATCAACTCATATTGCGAGAGGTGAGTTGAGCCTCGGGTCACATGCCGAGGTATTTTCAAATTCTGTTGTTCAAACTCTGTTTTTAATTTCTACTTTGCCAAAATCAACTCATATTGTAAGAGGTGAGTTGAGCCTCAGGATACATTGAGGTATTTTCAAATTCTGTTTAATTTATACTTTTCAAAAATCAACTCATATTGCGAGAAGTGAGTTGAGCCTTGGTTCACGTACTGAGGTATTTTCAATTTCTGTTCTTTCAATTTATATTTTTCAAAAATCAACTCATATTGCGAGAGGTGAGTTGAGCCTCAGGGCACGCTGAGGTATTTTTAATTCCTGTTTGTCAAAAAAAAAAATCAACTCATATTGCGAGAAGTGAGTTGAGCCCCGGGGCATGCTGAGGTATTTTCAATTTCTATTTTTAATTTCTATTTTTCAAAAATCAACTCATTTTGCGAGAAGTGAGTTGAGCCTCGGCTCACATGCTGAGGTATTTCCAATTTCTGTTTTAGTTCATGTTTTCAAAAATCAACTCATATTGTGAGAGGTGAGTTGAGCCTTTTAATTTCTGTTCTTCAAAAATCAACTCATATTGCGAGAGGTGAGTTGAACCTTTTAATTTATGTTTTTCAATTTATATTTCTCAAAAAAAAAAAAACTCATATTGCGAGAGATGAGTTGAGCCTCGACTCACATGCTGAGGTATTTTCAATTTATGTTTTTTAATTTATGCTTTTCAAAAATCAACTCATATTGCGAGAGGTGAGTTGAGCCTCGGGGCACGCTGAGGTATTTTCAATTTCTGCTTTTCAATTCCTGCTTGTCAAAAATCAACTCATATTGCGAGAGGTGAGTTGAGCCCTGGCTCACATGCTGAGCCACTTTCAATTTCTGTTTGTCTTTAAATTAACTCATATTGCGAGAAGTGAGTTGAGCCTCAGCTCACATGCTGAGGAGTTTTCAATTTCTGTTTTTTTTTCAATTTGTATTCTTCAAAAATCAACTCATATTGCGAGAAGTGAGTTGAGCCTCAGGTCACATGACTAGGTATTTTCAAAATTTTCTTTTAAGTTTCAAAAAAAAAAACAACTCATACTGCGAGAGGTGAGTTAAGCTTTGGCTCACGTGCTGAGCTATTTTCAATTTTTATTTTTAATTTAAAGAACCAATGCATATTGCGAGAAATGAGTTGAGCTCAAAATCACATGCCAAGTAAAGAATAAAGATTGAAGTTGATTGAAGACACCAGATTTGGCCTCCCTGAAGTTGCAGTGTAGCAGGTCAAAGTTGCAAGTCTTGTCTCCTTGAAGTTGCAATGGAGTTGATCAAGGATATCAAATCTTGCCTTTCTGAAGTTACAGAAGAGAAGATCACAAACCTCATCTCACTAAAACGATAGAAGAGGAGATCGAAGCTGTAGATCTTATCTTTCTGAAGCTACAAGTGAAGCAGATCGAAGCCACAAAATCTCATACAATTGAAGTTACATTGGAAAAGATCGAAGCTGCAAGGCATATGTCAGAAGATACAGTGGATTGAACCAAAGCTACTAGATACAGTGGACTGGAAGGAGACTATCTGAACAAGAAGAGCATCAATGAAGTCAAGACTCAGCAAGACCAGGCAAAATTGGCCTTTCATTATGTCTTTGCTCTATTCCCATTACACGACAATGAGCAAAGAGGGGCAGCTGTAGTAGGCCAATTTTGGCCCACTAATACCAAACCCATTTACAATTAAACCCCAACGTAATCCACAACCCAAACCTAAACTACCAGCCCAAATTAAACAAACCCTAACCCACTAACTATCCCACAACTTTTTGTCAGAAACAAAAAAACCCTAGCCAGTTTGTCCCAAGCAGCCTCCCCACTTGCCTTCTGCCCCCAACCACCCTCTGTCACCACCACTATGGCCACCATCCCTCTGCACCTGCAAGGAATTAAGATGAAAAGACAGCAAAAACAATGGAAACAACTTGTAAATGGCTATATAAGCCGAACAAAAATCATGTAAAAAGGGGGGATTTTTCAAAATAAGAAAATAAGAAAAGGAGCATTCACAATCAAAAAATAAGAAACGGAAACCACCAATATTCATAAGCAGCATGGATTGAAACTTAAACAAGCTGAGAAATACAGAAGCAATATTCGAAAGAAAACAAAAGTAAACAAAAAGGTTACCTTTTTATTTTTCTTCTATTTTTTTTTTCGATTTACATATATATATTTACATATTTCTTTAATTTTTATTAGTATAAACATAAAATATATATTTTAAAACTAAAAAAAAATTACCTTTTTAAACTTCCGGTGACCGATGGCCAAGCCCTCCCCCTAATCCCTCCCTCCTCCTCCTCTTTTCTCTCTCTTTTTTTTTTTCTTTTCCCTCACAAATGATTTTTTTTTTCAAATTAGGCCTATTTATAGCCCTCCAAAACGACGCTGCTTTGGGGCTATATTTAAGCCCCAAAACGACGTCGTTTGGCCTAACCCGTCTGCTGACCCGACCCGCTCCAAGGATTCGCGTGTTTTTTCATTTGAGGGGCTAATTGTACTTTTAGCCCCTCCGCTTTTTCATGCCTTCACAATCAGGTTCTTTTTTGTTTTAATTCGGCCCTAGACATTGTCGTGCTTTTCAATTTAGTCCTTAGCCAAGCGCAGAGTTTAACAGTCGGGAATATTGCGTTTTTGGTCCCTTTAAGTCACACGCGCATTGCAATTTGGTCCGATTTCCCGATTTTGTTTCCAATTTCACCCCAAGAATTCTATTTTGACTTCAATTTCATCCTTTTTTTATTCTTAAATAGCATTTGTAATATTAATTTCTAGCAACTACTGGTTTCCCAGCAGTGCCATGATAATTTAGAGCAAGTCTGACTGCTCCAAAGTGGATGTGAGAGTATCCAGCTTGTCTCCAGTCAGGTATGCTGTACCACAAAACACAGGCCCTTCCCTTTGGCCTTTCAAACTGGTACTGCCTGTTAGCTGTATTATTATTATATTTACTCTTATTATTTAAAATATTAGTGTATATTATTATTATGTACGCATATATATATATAGAATTATCTTAATTACTTTATATTATTATTATATTATATTTATTTTTATATTACATCATCACTTTTTGTATTAATGTTATATAATATTAGTGTATATTTTATTATATATGCATACGTATATATTTGTATATAGTATTACTTTCTTCTTTATTTTAATATCTTTGTATTATGTCTATGTATGTGAATTTAATATATTTATGTATCATATTACATATATCTTTTATATATGCTATATATACGTTTAATACCATACTTTTATATATTGTTATGTACACACATTAATATTATTAATTATGTATCTTTATACTATTATAGTATATTCCTAACACCATTATTATTTATATATATATACTTTATGCAACATATTAATAGTTATCCTTTTATTATTGTTATTATCTTCTTTGAAATATATGTATATTATATGTATTCTTTTAACATGTGCTGCATATATATATATTTTATTCTACGTTATGTGTATATATATATATATATATAATTTTTTTTTCTTTTCAATATGGTTGTTTGAATTATATGCCATCTTATGTATATATTTTTAATATTCTTAGTTATATTTGATATACCATTCCCATGTATATATTTTTATCCTTATTTATTGTCATTAATCTTAGAACCTGTTTTATTATATATGTATATTCGATATATATAGATGTATATTTACGTAATGGGATTTTTATATATATATATCATTATTCCCAACATGTATATATTATGTCAATGTTATATTACATACACATTTTCATGTATATATACTTTTTAATATTGTATTTTTATCGTACATATGTTTCGAATAACTATGCTATCTTTTTGCATATTATATTATGTATATATATATTTCTTATATACGCTATGTACATACATCTTTCAACATTTATTATTATGTATATACTTTAACATTACTAGTTATATATTTTTATCACTTCATCTATAGTTCAAATAATATATATAGTATATTTCTAACATCATTACTACTTATATATATGTGTGTACAAAAATATATTACGTACATACTCTTAATATTTTTTTTATATGTATATTCATTGTTTACTCATATTTGATACTATTATTACATTTAATCTTACATGTATTGTTATTGTTTTCTTATATTACTATCATACTCGTTATTTGCTTCAATGTATTTCTGGTTCCTTTATTTATTTTTATTTCACATCAATTTGTTTTGCATTATTTCGAAAATCTTGTTCTTGTTTTTTAATAAGTGAGGCAATGTATCAATTTAACATTAGACCGTAAGTTTCATCGCTATGTTGGATGGAATTTGTAGGCTCGTGTTAAAACGGTATACCCTTCTCAAAAAAATCGAGGACTAAAATTTCTCGTCTTTTCAATTGAATTACGACTGAATGTTACATTGAACTCGCATTTTTGAAAATCAAAACAACACATGTTTATGAGATACCAATTTTGGGCGTCGCGAGGGTGCTAATACCTTCCTCGCGCGTAACCGACTCCCGAACCCTACTTTGTCTCTGGATTTTAACGTAGACCCAAACTCAGCCTGCTTTTGTTTTAAAAATAAATTTATCGGGTGTCCGATCACACCTAGGAAAAAGGATCGGTGGCGACTCCCCCTTTTATAAAATCAAGATTCCAGTTTCAAGTTTTCCATGAATCGCCACAATTATCGGCCAAGCTAAAAATTTTCACGTCGCTACACCTGTGATAGCAACGATCAACCAATGTCCTGTCTTGCCACACAACTGACACTGAACCCGTGATCTTAAAGAACGACCACGACCGCGGCCACGAGAAGATGGACGATAGATAGGTGTAGTCCTGTCAGACACAGCTTCTAGTTGATGTTGGGAGACTAGATTGGCCGAGCTAGGGATCTCAGCCACTGTGACCTGTTGGCGTGCTTCGTCATCAATTAACATGGTCGTGACTGCCTGGACACTGTAGGAAAGTTAACTAGCAACAATGATGGAAATGATGGACTCATATTCAGGTGGCAATCCATTGAGAATTATAGTAACGTGTTCGTGATCACTGATAATTTCACCACAGCTTGCCAAACTATCACAATAGAACTTAACTTTCATTAAAAACTCTCTCATTGACAGTTCACCTTTTCGTTGCGAGTGAAGAACACGCCGATTGAACATCAGACGTAAAGTGGTTTTGCTACCATATAGAGATATAATAGCGTTCCAGATCTGAGCATGGTGTCCATGCCAATTAGATGTGGAAGCATAGCCTGGCTAACTGAAGACAAAAGCCAAGAAGCAATCGCACTGTTTTGTTGTTCGAATCTAGAGTGTAATGACCCGAATTTTACCGTTACCGAAAAAGTATATTTTCGGGTCTCTGTTTCTGAAAATAGATTCGTAAATATTTATTAAAAATATTTACGAAGTAAAATGAGTGGTTAATTAGAGTTTAATTAAGTGAATTTAATTTAATTAAGTGTAATTAAGAAAAAGGACTAAATTGAATAAGGGGTAAAAGTTGAATTATAGATTAAAAGAAAATAAAAAGGACTAAAAAGGAAATTATACAAAAAGTATAAATTGAGGCGGTTTACCGTGAAGAAAATCTAAGATTTTTTTTATGTTTAGTATATTATTATATAATAAAGATATTTTATGTTTTAATTATATTATATTATATTATATTATCTTATATAAACTAAAGAAACAAAAGAAAGGAAATAGAAACAGAATGAAACGAAACAGAGAGCAGGGGAGAAAAAGAAAGAAAGAAAGGGAGAAAAAAGAAAATTTCAGGTTTGAAGCTTTAAGCTTTAATAGGTAAGTCAATTAAGCCCTTTTTACTTAATTTTGATGTTTTAGAAGTTTTAGAACAAAGTTTTGATGAAATTAAGTTGATATTTTGAAAGTTATTAGATTTCTAGATATTGTCCATATTAAATAAAATGATTAATTAAGGGATAAATTGATAGAAATTCAAGTTAGAAATGATATAAGGATTGAATTGTAAAGTGATTCATAAGTTTTATGCTTTAAGGACTAAATTGAAAGAATTTCGAAATTATGGTTTTATGATGAAAAATAGATAATTATGTCTAAGTTTGGTTAAAAAATTGAGTAGAAATAAAGTATGAATTAAGATAGAAAAGTAAGTGAATTTAATTAGGATTAAATTGAAATTAAAGTAAATCAATATTTTGTACTAAGACTATTTTGGACAGCAGCAGTAGTATAAGTTTGAAAAATCACCAAAAATTGTATAAATTGAATTAGAGGATGAATAAAATATATAATTAAAGCTTATTGAGTCTAGTTTCTTATAGAAGAAACGTTATAAGCAATTAAATTGTAAATTATGAGATATAATGAATTTTGTGAGACAAGGTCAGAATGAATTCGGGTTTCCCTGTTTTGACTTTGGAAAATCACCAAAAATTGAATAAAAATAATTAGAGGCCTAAATTTATATGTTTAGAATCCTTAATGAGTCTATTTTCAGGAGAAGTCAACGGGAATATTATCCGAGTTCTGTACTGTGAGATAATTAATTTTTAGTGAAGACGGGACGAAACTGTCAGACAGCAGAATAGGGGTGAATTTAAAGAATAAACTGTACTTAATGGCTAAACCAAAAATTCTGAAAATTTTATTGTAAGAAGATTTGTGAGTCTAGTTTCAGGAAAAATTAGCGGATCTTAATTTAGAATTCTGTAACTCAAGATATGAATTAGTAATGTATTAATGATTATGAATTGTATTAATTTCGTAGTCAATGTGGTACCGGAAATCTCGGCTAAGAAAGGACAAGACAAAGTCAACGGGAGTTAGCTCGAAAATTACGGTTTGTATTTCTATAATCCGAACTTAGTCATTATTTATTATATTTATATACATATGGCAATTGTTAGTGATTGAATTATGATGTTTTACAATTGAAATAGATTGATTTTAGTATGCGATGAATTTATTGAATTTATATTGATTGAATTATATAATATATATGATTTACTTAGAAATTTGAATATTGAATGAATGTTATATTGAAAAATATATTGATTGGAAATATGAGGAAATTGATATGAATATATGAGATTGTGATATTTGAATATTTGGTATTGAAAAGTGAATTGAATTGTATTGAATTATGAATTAATGTGCATAATTGAAATATATTTGTTGAATTGAATGAAATTGTATGAATTGTGAAAATGGGTAAATATGTGTAATTATCGGAATGAGATATTGATGAAAGAATTATTAAATTGAGAAAGTGAATGAAATACCCTATTAACTAGTCGGGCTGAGTCGGATATAGTTGGCATGCCATAGGATATGGAAGTGTACGAGATTTGCCGGCTTTATCGATCGTGCACTTTATGTGTCGATTTCGTGCACCTCGTGTGTCGATCGGCACCTCGCGTGTCGTCGATCGTGCACCTCGTGTGTCTTTTAGGCACTTTATGTGTCGTATCTCGATCAAGGACTATGTATCGCTTTTAGGCACAATGTGCCGCATCGTGTGTTTGGGTTGAATCCGTGTATCCGCCAAAGTCCGGTTTGTTAATAGGGGTAAATAAGTGAAAGATAAATCGAATAAATTTGATTGATCAAGCTATTGAAATGAAACGAGAAATTGAATTGAGAATTGAAAATTTAGATATGAATTGAAAATATGAACCAAAGGTTCATGAAATGATTGAGTTCGAATTGATGATATATGATGCCACTTGATGAATTGAAATGTGATTTGAGATATATGAATCGTATGTATATACTGAAAGCTATCAGGGATAGTAAGTTGACATGATATAAATGAAATTGACTGTTATAGAAATGAATTAAAATGGAATATGATTGATAAGTGTATAGTTGAATATAGTTTAATGATATTGAATTGTGAGTAAATTAAGGAAAGCTATACCGAGTAGTAAGTGAAAGAATGGAGTAAATAATAATGGATTTAGTTAAGAATTGAACAATTATGTTATTGTGTTTATTATATGATTTGTATAAAATTTATATGGTAAGTAGTTGAAATTTATCTATGAATAAATAATTGAATAATTGTAATTGTTATTATGATATTAAGTATTTGTTATAATATTAATTGTTCCAATTATAGAAATACCACTGAGTATACCATACTCAGCGTACGGTTTGTTTCCGTGCGCAAGTTAAGTAAAGATAGTACGTTGAATCAGCATCCCAAGACGATCCCGAATTCATTAAGGTAAAGTATGTTGAGTATTGATAATGGCGTGTACCCAGGATGTTTAATGAGAGTCATTTAGGTTGTAAAAGTATTGATGAAATGAGTAAATTATGGTTGGCAACGGTATGTAGTATGAATTTTGAAATTTACTAAAAATTCGTAGTGATTCTAAATTAGTCCCGAATTGAATTTACTGTTCATATTGGACTGCGAGGACCCATTAAAGGGACGACATTTTAAAACTAGGATGTGTGTGAATATTTATTTTAATTAATGACCGAAATTGGATCAGATCGATCGGTAATGCCTCGTAACCTCGCTCGGTGATTTGATAGGGTTGGGGACGTTTATGGAGAACTCAACATTTTCTTGAAGGTCTCCATCTTTACCAGGAATCATCTGAGGCGGCGGAACCGTGTGTAGATCAAGAAAACGTTGAAGCTGATAGGTTTTAACAGCTAACAGAATTTGTTGACGCCATAAGAGGTAATTAGAATCATCAAGAAAAATACTAACTTTCTTTGTAGAAAAGAATCGGCCATCTACTACGCTATCTGCAAGACTCGACACCATTATGGGATCAGTGGGATGAACAACTGATGGACTGGACGGTGGAGCCATGAACAGCTAGGAGCTTAGAACGACAGCCCTAAGAGAACCTGAACTACTGATACCATGTTGAATTATAGAAGAAACTGGGGTATAAACTGTTGTGCAGTCATAGAATTTTTCTGTATTTATTATGAGTAGTCAATACACATATTTATAGAGGAGTGAGACTACTGAAGTATCTTTAACAACTTAACTGCTTGAGCAACTACCTACTAACTGACTTTAACAGTAACTCTAACATTCTCAACGCTAGGATCTCGAGCTGGAAATGAATCGAGCTTGAACAAATAAACTTTTGTTAATGTGCATTTATTTATTTTTAAGTTTGTCCGTGTTCAGTTTATGTTCGTTAAAAAGTTTAAACTTTTGTTCATGTTTGTTTATTTAAAATTATATGTGTTCATATTGGATTGTTTAATATTCACGAACAATGTTAATAAATAAATAAACACACATATATTGTTTAGATATAAAATAGTCAAATATAAATATTAACAATTATATTATAAATTAAAAAAATACAAACCAAGATAATTTTATTAATATATATTAATGGAAAATAAACGAGTTTTAAGATAATTTTATTAATATATAAAAAATGGAAGTTTTATAAGAAAATATCATTAATAAATAAACGAGTCATAAACAAGTCAATAAATGAGTTTTTAAATGGGCTTGTTCGTGAACATAGACGAACCGAACACACATCTGTTCGAGTTCGTTCATTTATAAAACGAACATAAAAGTTTTGTTTATACTCGTTTATTTAGCTTAATAAACAAATATTAATGAACGTTATACAAACAATTCACGAACATTTCATCAAACATTCTGTTCATTTACACCCCTACTTATATTCAATACACTATCAAATTACTTTTATTATTTTAGATTAATCTCATTTAACTAGTGTTACAGTATTATTTTAGATTACATTATGCTAAGTAATTGAGTTTAAAACATTTTTATAAAAAAATTGAAAATAATTAAATTCAATTTTGGGACTTTAAAATCATGTTGAAATCATTTAACTTGTTTTTTAAATATTCGGAGGTATTTGGGACCATTATCAAGCCTCGAAAGGTCAAAATGTCTCAAACAATGGCAAGAACCATTGCTTTGCACTATGATATTTGTACAAGTTGGGAGGAGTGTCGATACTTCTCCTTGGTATTGTAACACTTGACATTTTGTTTAACTTGTTGCGATAATACAAGGGTTAAATATTGATACTTCTGAGCCATGAGCCAAAAAACTGCATTGAAAATCATTTGTTTGACATTTATAAACTTATACTAAAACTTGGACTCATAAGACTCAAGACTTCTCTAAAAATTAAGTTTTTAAATTTTTTTAATTAATAATTCTTTTATTTATATAATAAAAATATATTATATACATTATTATGTTAAAAATATTTTTAATTAATAACTCCTTTCTTTATATAAATAAATTAATAATTATATAATTATATAATAAAATATATATTTTATATATTTATCAAATATATTTTATTTTTTAAAAACATCAATTAATTTATTTGATATATATTTTTATATATAATATTTATTTTCTGTAGTATAATATATTTTTCTTTCTATAGTTGCAAGTGCACTATGATACAAATTTACTCCTATTTTCATAATGTAAACCATAAAAAATCTCCCAAGCATTTCATTATTCAATAAATAAAAAGGCAGAGACATTTTTTTTATCTTACATAAATTTCACTGAAAACCATTAACTCCCAAAGCTCATGTGATTCACATGAATTTGAAGAACCTAAAGTAGATTTAAACATTGAAACTGGATTTTTACATTGGAAATGGAGTTTAAGGCAAAAATAAGCAAACAATATGTTTGGATTAAATAAGGAAAAGCAAAATCTAAAATGTAAATAAATCAATTAATCTGTACTTCAAAACAATTTATAAAAACAAAAAAAAATTTGATTTGCATTAAAAACATACCAAAATTTGTAGAGAAAATAGAGTGAGGAGTCTATTGTGGAAAGTGCTGCTCATTGCATTGATGATGATGCTACGTTGTGATTTTCATCGTCTCTATTTCGTACTCATCAATTTATTATTTGTAAAAATCAAAAATGATGTTTTACAAATATCCTGAAGATTAAAGAGCATTTTGGACAGCATTACTCCCTTCATCTGCTGCCGCTAGAGTTGTCCATCCCCAGTCCCGTCCAAATTCCTATTCAAAAATGGAAAAGATTTAAGGAAAAATATAAGTTTAAAAAATGAATTTAGAAAAAAAAAAATTGTTTAGAAAATAGACTGTGCCTTGAGTAATGTTTTCGGGTTCAAGTCTGGCTCGACCTAACTTTGTATTAAAAAATATGCTATTTTGTTATTATTTTTCCACTGTTTTATTGTCATTTTATTATTATGTTGCTATTATTTTGTTATTATTATTTGGTTATTGTATAACTTTTGTTTTATTGTTAATTTTATTACTATTTATTGAGCAAAAAAAAATTATTACTATTTTAGAGGCATTTGTTTATTAAATTGCACCTATCTTAAATGTTATTTAAGTATAAAGATTTTTTAAAATTTATTTTCAATTTATTGGGAAACATTTATTTTAATATTTATAATGTTTTTGATATATTAATTTTTTTATATAAAAAAATTTTAATATGGCCAGGTCGATCCTGGGTTTTAACATTTTTACCCAACAAAAATTAAGCCCATTTTTCAAACCGGACCAGGCTAAGCCCAAACTTTGTTAAGCCCATTTATTTTTATCATTCGGACATAGAATTTTGTTAGGGCTCGAGGCAAACCTAACCTGACTTATGAACAACTCTAACTATCGCAAATGGATTGATGATAATGATCTCATATGGTGAAAAGGTGAGTGTGGTAGTGGAATAAATCATTATTTATAATTGATTTTTTTAAGAGAGAATTTTTTTTAAGAGAGAATTATGAACCTAAATCATTAGGAAATTTTTAATTCATCATTATGATTATGTGAACTTATCTTTTAAAATGTATTATAATTTGAATATTTTATATGTAACAGTCCAATTTCAGTAAAATTTGAATAGTGGTTTCGGGACCACAAATTCGAGTCCAAAAAATAAAATTATTTAAATTTCATAAAATGATAGGTATTATGATAGGAATATTACATGAAAATTTTTATCGAAAAATTTTATCAATTATGTGTCTAATTGCAAAAAGGACTAAATTGAATAAAATGTCAAAGTTGAATTCTAGTAGTTATAAGGATTAAATAGTTATAGAATTAAAAGTGAGAAGTCCTTATATGGCAATTAGACCATTGATGAAAAACATGTAGATATTTTTAATGAGTCATCCATGGAAAAATTGAAAAAGTTTAAGGATTAAATTGGAATGAATTAAATAATATGTGACAAATGATTAAATAGAATTAAAACTCATTTTATATCATCTTTTTCTTCATAAAATACATGGAAACCCTAGGAGAGAGAAAGGAAACTTTTCAAGCTTGAATTGGTAAGTTTTATGTCCCGTTTTTAGTGATTTTTATATTTTTGAGATCGGGAAAGCTTAATTTCTTTATTTGGGTGATTAAATTGAAAGAAAACCAAATTTTAGAATTTTTTTCATGGATGAATATGCTGTAAATTGAAAGTTTTTTTTATAGAAAATGAAAGATTATTGATAGATAAACCACTTTTACAAAGTGATTTTTAGTGAAAACATGTGTAAAGATTAAATTGCAAAGTAGTGAAATTCTCATAAAAATTCTGAAATTTATGAAATACATGTGTTGTAAAAGTTATATTGGAATTTAGAATAAGCTTGGAATAAGAAGTAAATTGCATGAATTTCAATTTTCGAGCCTAGGGACGAAATTGGAATTAATTAAAAGTTTAGGGGCAAAATGGTACTTTTGCCTAAAATGTGAAATGGGCTTGATTGAATGTAAAAATCATAAAATTGATGATTAAATTTATTTATATAGATCCGGAAGTGTCGAACAAAGAAAAAGACCGAGGGAAAGAAAAAGTTTCAGATTAGTAGATACGATCGATTGTCAAGGTAAGTTCGTATAACTAAATTAAGCATGTAAATGTGTTGAATTGGTTGTTGAATTATGTGTATCATGATTTGTAATTGGTATGTACATGTAACAAACCAATGTTGATTTGTGATTTACATGTAAATGATGAAATATTACGTGAATCCGTTTGAATATTGATTTCCGATTGGACAGGTGATTATCGTGTATATGAGATCCTGCATATGTTGCAGTAAAGGTTGTTCCGAAAGGATAATCCTTTGATCTCATAATGAAAAGGAATGTGACCCCGAAAGGGTGGTATTGAAAAGGAAAGGTACACTATATGTGTACACTTGAAAAGGTTATGTACACTTTGTGTGTACAAATTGAAAAGGGTATGTACACTTCGTGTGTACCACTTGAAAAGGGAATGTGCACCTTGGGTGTACAACTAGAAAAGGAAAGGTCCATCGGAAATTCAAAGATTCAACGGAAATGTATTAACAACTAAAATAAGATGAAATAACATGATAAGCTCATCTATGCGTAATAATGTTTTTGTACTAACCAATTTGGTTAAATGATTGTGTATAGGCCATTTTTGCTAGTCTGCTAAATTGATGGATAAATTGCCTTAAGTATGATTTACTTGTTATATATGAATGGTAAGTGTAGTTGGTTATATGAACTTACTAAGCATTAATGCTTACTAGGTTTATTTTTCCTGTTTTATAATGCTCAAGGCTCGTGAAGGTTGGATTTGGGGTCGGAGTTATCATCACACTATCAATCCCTTGATTTTGGTATAAATATTAGAATTATTTTGATATAACGGCATGTATAGACTAATGTAGACAAATAATACTTAAAATGTTGGTTGTAATCTAGCCATTGGAATGGCTAGTAATGTATGTTTTAATGATGATATGGTATGGTTTAGTATCATGAGTTGTTTTTGGCTAATCAAATTAAGTAAAACCATCCATGAACATAAATTTTCAAATTTTATGTAAGGGTGAGTTTAGAAGCATGATTGAAAATAGGAACACATTAATTTGAATATTGGTAATTAGTTGAATTGGTTGATATATACTTGTAAGATTTTATACAGGTAAATGATTTGGTTTGGGGTGAAAAATGAGGTTAGCTAGGAATGGTCTTATTTCGTCCACACGGGTAAGACACACGGGCGTGTGTCTAGGCCGTGTGTGACACACGAACAGCCCACGGGCGTGTGAAATGACCGTGTGTCCCCTGCATCCTTAAATATGAAGTCAGGATAGTACACGGGCAAAGGACACAGCAGTGTATATTGGTCATGTGAAGGACACAGGTTTCAAGCATGGTCGTGTGGCAGAATCATGTGAAAATGGCTTAAAATGGTGAAAAATCAGTTTGCTACACGGCTTAGCCACATGGGCATGTGCCCAGGCTGTGTGCCCCTTTGATACTTAAGAAATTGCAAGTCAGAATTCCACATGGACTGGCTACACGGCCATGGGATCCCCACGGGCTGGCTACACGGCCATGTCCCAGGCCACACGGGCGTGTGCCCCTATTTTCAAGGTAAAATTTCTAAAGTTGCCAGTTTAGTCTCGAACCATTTCCAAAAAATGTATTGGGCCCCGTAGGCCCATATTAGGGACTTTATGGTGAAATATGAAAAGTTTTGATTTGGAATGCAAACTTATGACTCGATTTTGTACAAATGCTAGTGTATAAGTTTGGTAATGCCTCATAACCCTATTCCGATGATGAATACGGGTTAGGAGTGTTACATTATATTTATCTCAAATAATAATGTTATAATTTTAGAATTATCTTCTATTTATTTAAGGTTATTGTTTTCTAATTTTTAAATTTTAGCATTTATATATTAAATAAAATCGTTGATGATTTAAACACATAATCTAAAATTACTACAGTAAATCTAAAATTCAATCTAAATCTTTTAAAATATCTATTAAAATTAATCGTATCCAAATACTTCAAAATCACCGAATTTAAAATATCTGATATGATTTTCAAAAAGATATTTTAATATATTGATGTAATTTATATTGCTCATAATACAATCTTTCATGTAATTTTACTAAAAAATAATTTAAAACCGAAAGTTTGGAACACTGGCAGTATTCTAGCATAAAAATAACATTTACAAAAATTGTATTATAGCATAGAATTTATTTATGTAGAGTTTATACTAAACTTATAAAAAATATGAATAAATTTTATAAATTAAAATATAAAAAATTATATAATTATGTTATAATTTAAATAAGATTTCTTATAAATTCGTGTTTAAATTGAATATTTATTTGGTAAAATCATATTAATATAAATAATTACATAATTATTAATATGTAAACATATAATCTTTTATAGTATCTAATTATTGGATAAAAGAAATGGTAATTCAGATATAATTATTTGTCACCAATTTTAATTAATATCATCAACTAAACATTTTAATTAATTATTGGATATAAGAAATGGATTAATTAACTAAATATTTTAGATTATAAATTATTTTAATATATTTAAGTAATTTATAACATAATTATGTTATAATTTATTTAAATTTTATTAAAAATAATTATAGGAAATCTAAAATTACTATAGTAAATCTAAATTATATAATTTAGTATTTAACTTATGTAACTTGTTTTAATTTAATTAATGGATAATTAAAATTTAAGAAAAATAGAAAAAAAAAACTTTATATGATATATATATTTGAAGGAATTGGTCATGCCTTTTGAAGATCATGGAGCTGAAGAAAGGCCTCCCCCGAGTGACTATCCCATTTTTCGGATTGCATGATCCTCTTCTTAGTTTTCTGCTTCGCCAATGGCGACAATGTGCCTAGCATTGGCCTTATAATAATGAAGTAAAACCCCAAATCCTGTCCCCGCCACCACCAGTTATAAATTACTGAGCTATCGGCAAAGGTGGCTTTGCATTGTACATTAATAATTTGGGACAGTAGAGAACTAAACTTTGTGGCTCAATTCGTTGCAAATCTCTTTTTTTATTAAAGCAATGCTATGGAGACTGATAATGTTAAAAAATGTGTCAAACTTCCAATGACCCAACTAATAAAATAACTTAAAACCAAACTGTAGCAAATAACAATATCAGCTGTCCCGCCAGACTGATGATGTCACTCAAAGATGTTTACATTTTTGTTTTATCAATGATCAGTAAAGTTGAGGGGGTTGAAACAAAATGATGACATCCCTTACTTTCCTTCGTCAGTAGCTGCAGTGGCGGAAACGTAATATGCAACAGCAAACAGCCCATGAACGAAACACACAATCCCCCCAATGGACAACAAATGATGATGCGTGAAACCACATGACGCCCTGGCTTTGTTGTTTGATATCATCCCTATCACCAGCGTCGACAATCCCACCGCTAATATGATCCTGATCAACCCAGAATTTACGTATGACATAAGGATCCACTTTTGATTAAATCCTAATTCCAATTTGGAAGTGCTTGATTTTGTGCAAGGCGGGCAAGGAAAGAATATTATACGTGCTTACTTACCATGTGAAAATGAGACATGCCATTGAGAGTTGCCTGTTTGGGGAGGCTCTTTGGAACTCTTCTTGAGAACAAACACACATGCACCCACCCAGCAGGTTAATGAGAACGTGGGCTAGGCTTAACAGAACTGCTGCACCCAAAGCTAGCTTGAAAGCCTCATGGCTTGGGTCTCTGCACTCAAATATCCAGAGTCTCAGGTGCTTAACCTGTTAAAACAAAAGCATTGATCATATTAAAGCGATAAAACCTGGTGAATAAATTCATAGGATTAACAAAATGATGTAAACTCTTTCTCATGTGTAATCGAAATCGGTAATAGTAGTATTATGAAGACACCTTGTTTTGTGCAACTTCGGCTTGGATGCCAAGAATCCCTGCTGCAACATCCATGGCTACAATCAGAAAACAAATCAGAAGGCCTCTGAGTTTAAGCATATTTTATGATTGTTGATTCTGATAGAGGACTTGAAGATGGGTTCCAAGAAACGAAGAGAAACAAATGGCAATTCTTCTTCTTCTTTTTTTGTTCAACAGTGGGATTAGCTTAGGTGGTATATATAAGAAACTATAAAAAAAAGAAAGCTTCTTTTATAAATACTTTAATGTTGCTTTTTTATGTTTTCTTGTCTTCTGATATTCTGGATTCCTTTCATGGGGAAGAAGAAAAGTAGGGTATAAATCAATGACCCGTAAATGATGTTGGAATTTTTTTGGCTTTTTCACAGATTAGCAAAAATCACCCATTTATTGTTGATAGGGTCAGTAAATAGGTATTGATAGTGGATTATGGTAAAATGAAAAGTACATATGAATTGTTATTTCGATATCTTAAGAAAATGAAATGGAGTTGCAGTTTGTTGAAATATAACTTCATTAGACTCATGCATCATTATATATATGGCCGTTGATGTGAGTCAAATCACATCAAAAGTGGAGAAAATTCCCAAATTTATGGTATAAATGATTAACGGTGGTGATGGCACGTTTAAGAGGGAAACCCTGAGAAGGTTAGAATAATGGAACGTGAGCCAGCCATGACTTGAATCCTACTGCTAATGGCATGTGACAAAGGAAAAGACAAAAGAAAGAGTGATAAAGAAGGTGCCGATAGTTGATATAATCATGAAAGCAAGGAAGCGCGATGGAGATCACTGGGTTGGGTTATTGGGATACCCAAATTTCAAACATATTCGTTGGACTTGGTTGGGTTTCTTCACAGTTTGGTAGCACATTTTTGAAGCCCAAATGAAGTTATCAACTACTTTCTCTATGCCTACAATTTGCCTAAACAAAATACAATTGCTACCCCTTTTTTTTTTCCGGTCGAGAAGAAAGATATTCATAAAACAAAGGAAGCATTCAGCAATTAGATTCACTAAGCAATTTGTTTCGCGGAGGACGAACTTGACAGAGATATGTTCATTCAACACACAACACAGTCGAATGTCTTCATGACCAAAATCCTCCAAAGGACGAGATGAGGAGGAAGAGAAAGATCATCCACAATTTCCTCGCAGCCTGTTTTATAGGAATGGCAAAAAACACGAATTTTGACCGACCCGATTTGTTAGGGTTCAATTTTTTTAATTGGGTTTGGGGTAAGACGGGTAGATAAAATTAAAGAAATAATCGAGTTGGGTTAGGGTGGGTCGGATTTGAGGTAAATCTGTCTTGTCCCATCTTGAGATATTTACAAAAATGTCCGAAATATATATTATATTAAGTTTTTTATTTCAATAAATAAATTATAAATAAAAAATTAATTTTATTATGTTTTAAGTATAAATTTTGGGAAAAAAATTATTTGATTCAAAATAAAAAAATTAAAAATTTTAATCTTACTTGCATCAAAATAAAAATAAAATAATTAAATTAAATTTAAATCGAGGTAGGATTTCGAGTTTGGATAACTTGCTCAAGTTTTAAATCTAGGTCTAGAAAAAAAAAAAAATCTCGCCCCGCTCCGTTGCCAATCTTATTCAATAACAACTCGGCACCCGAGGCAAAGTAGCATGCTTCTTTCACTGCAAAGGCCTCAGCCACTTCTACCAAGGCAACTGTTTTTAAGAAAAAGGAAAAAAACTGTTGGGACTTGAAATGCCTTTGGTTCAGCTATTGCATGATTTGTTCTAACATCACTTGAGGCAACAAGTTTAAAAAGTTAAAAGTGTAGTGCGTTTTATTGACAATTCTAACTCGATTTTATATTGGTTAGTTTTTTATTAGCAAATGATGTAAAATTAATTTTATGTTTACTAAGAGAATTTAGTTTTGCGTGGGAGAAGGAAGGGGAGTATTTTATTGATCTTGTTTGACTTGATTTTATTTGGTGATACAGCTATTTTGAATTTGTTTAAAGTTAGAAAGCTAGCATTCAAAATTCAAATTATAGAATTGAAACAGTGTCAGAGTTTGTTTTGTGATTTCCAAATCTATTAATTTCTTGTATCCAAGTATTGTGTAGATAGTGAACTTTGTTTGTAAGTAATGTTTTTAGGTGAGTGATTGTGTTGGGTTACAGTTATATTTATTGTAATTTAGTCATCATTGAACCATTTTGACAAAAGTAAAAATAGCATCTGAATTACTATAATAAATTGTGTGTACCATTTATTATATATCTCTTTAAAATTTGTGTTTCAATCAGTGTTTTAAAATTATCGTGGTTATTATCCTAAAGAAAGAATTTACCATCATGAATCATTATTCTAAATGTATATCATGCATTATATAAATAAGAGTTAGATGTACATCAAATTTATTCTGTAAATCAACAATTATAAATAAATCACACTTATAATCTACATATTAATCATGTCAATCATACATGCATAAAAATCATATACATACGTAAACAAAAGAAGAAATAAAATTGATTTCTATCAATAGACATAAAATATGAAATTTTATAATTAATGATAAATATGGGGAAAAGAGTCATTTGATGAACAATTTCACAATTCCAATATTTCACGAGTTCATAAGAAATTTGAAAGATTAAAATTGATATTTTAAAAGGTGAAAGAAGAAATGAAATGAAAGTCCTTTTTTTAAAAAAATGATTTTTCAAAGTTGAATTAAATTGAACGGCCGGAGCAGGCGAGAGACTAAAGCTTCCTTTGGATCACCAATTAACACTAGTGTGATGGAATATTAAGGAATAATATTTTTTTACTGGAATTTTTGGGTGTTTGGAACACCAATGGTGAGGCCCGTTTGGAAAGCCTCACCTCACCGAAGCTCCAATTTTCAACAGGAGCTTAAAGCTCCAATGAAAAAAAAGCAACCCCAGTCAACTTGGTTTTTTACAATTTTAACCTTTTATCTAATGTATGTTTGTACTGCTGATTTTTTTAAAATAGTAATTATATATATATTACCATTATAAAATTAATATTAATTAATTAAAAATAAACATTTTAATAAACATATTTTATTAAATGAATTTATAAATTTACGTATTTTTCATAATTTTGTAAAAGTAAAATAATTTAAAAATCCCATTGGTCTATTTTTACCCAGTTAAAATTTTAAAGCTGTGTTTGTAACATTTTATCCTTTTTTGTCCTTCCTAA
This sequence comes from Gossypium anomalum, assembly GCA_025698475.1. Classification (NCBI taxonomy): domain Eukaryota; kingdom Viridiplantae; phylum Streptophyta; class Magnoliopsida; order Malvales; family Malvaceae; genus Gossypium; species Gossypium anomalum. The sequence continues at coordinate 21,393,570 of CM046967.1, read as the reverse complement.
TAAATCCTATAAAACAACTTAAAATAAAACAAAGAAATCATAATAAAATTTATAATATAAAAGTAAATAATTATAAGTAGTTAAATATAAACCTAAAATAAAATATCTAACTATATAAATAAAGTAATAATAAATTGAACAATTATAGCTAAATATAATTATAAATATATAATTAGTTTTGAAATATTAAATAAAATAATAAATATCTGATTTCTTTCTCAAATTTTAATTATTTTTTAATTAAATTATTATTAGACATTAATTTTAGTTATTTATTTGAAATAATTAAAGTCTTATCATTTTATTTTTCATATTTGAGAACTAAAACTAGATTTTAAGTATATCTGTTAATACATACTTTATTCGGCTAAATTATGCATTTGAGTGAAAATTGTATTATTTGTAAATTTCTTTCTCTCCTTTTTACAAACAAAAGTGACTATTTTTGTAGTTCACCCTTGTTATAAAATAATATTTAACAATAAAAATTAAAAATAATTATCATTTTATCTAATAAATAATTTAAATTGATTATATAATTCATTAAAATATTTATAATAAAATATTGGAAGATACATTTTAATATTTTATTAAATGAATTTATAAATTCACATATTTTAATAATTTTAAAAAATTAAAACAATTTAAAAAACTTCTATTATATATCAATTCTAATCTGATGTCCTTAATAGTCTTTTTTATTCTCACCTCACCGCTATAGTTGCGTTTGAATTCAAACACACACTCCACCATTGTTTCTAATCTCACTGCTACAATATCTAATCTCACATCTACAGTAACTAATCTCACCGTCACTGCTGTTTTTAACCTCACCGGAGGTAAACACACCGCCCATCCAAACTAAGCCTAAGACGACAGCATGCGAATCAACCGAGATGAGTAGCGATGCTTTAGGAACATTGGTGCAATGATTGAACCGGGTAAAAGAAATATGAAAAAATGGAAAATTGTGGGTTAAGGATTTTCCGTTTCGAGTGAGATTTTGTGTTTCTTTTTTTTTTTTGTCCTTTAGTGTGAGTAAAATTCGATTCGATTCCAAAAAATCGATAAAATATTCAAAATTTAAATTAAATAGTTCGAGTTATTTGAATAAACTCGAACGAAAACAATCAAAACTTTCAATTTAACTTGATTATGAATTACACAATTCAAATTATCCGAAAATCTAAATAAGAAAAGGCAAAACTACGTCGTTTTGATAAATGTTTACCCATCAACCTTACTTATATAGTTAAATAATCTTATACTTTGTCTACTAGTTAAATAATTAGTTCGTGTAAACACGACATTGAGTTTAAATAATAAGATTCGTTAACTCGACTCGAATTTTTTGACTCGATTCGAAAAGAAATTCAAATTGAGTTCGGTTGCTGAAATATGATTCGTCAACTCAACTAATTCGAAATTTTTTGACTCAAGTCGACCAAATGCTCACCTATTGTCCATTTATCATAAAAGTTAACTCCCTTTTTATAGTAAAAAAAACTTCTAGATTAATCTAACTTTAGTCAATCTACAAGATAATAGTAATTACTCTAAATAAATAAAAACTATTTATAAAATAATACTAATTAATCTAACTCCTAATTAATTAATAACAATATTAATAAAATCCACAAATATCCTACTATAAATCTAATAATAATCATCCTAATAATTATCCTAAGAAAAATTAATAATATAAAATCCTAGTCTAAATAATAATAGATAAATATGTTTATTTAACTAAACATTAAAATGAAAATGTTAACTATACAATTAATCCCTCACTTAAATATGAAATTTTAAATTAACCCTTAATATCAAATCAAAGTTCAATTTAATATTGGAATTAAATTAAAAATTCAAATAAACTCACAATATCACAACTTTTTATTATAATAAATATTTTTTTCGAATAATAAATTTAAATTTATTATGATTATCAAAACTTTTATTTTAATATAACTACATGAATTTTTTTTTCAACTTTTTAAATTGATTATAATTATTTTTAAATATCAATTTAGTAATATTATGAAAAAAATGGTATTCTTGTTGGTTCAAATTTTTTTCTAAACTCATGTTTTTATATATATTATAGATAAATTACATCATATATAAAATTAACATAATATTAAAAGTCTAAGCTTAACCCATTTTCTAAAGGGGTTAATCTTTTACCCAAGTCCATTTTCGAGCATAATATTTTTGCTCAAAACCTCCAAATTTCGGATGAACTCTTAAACTTAAACGAGTGACCTAGTCCGTGAAGAAGCCTAAATCAACCTAACATAATCATTTAAAAAAATTCAACTTAATATTTCATAAGAATGAGATATTCAATCTTACCAATAAGATTAAATTGAATAAATAGTTAAAAGAAAAGCAAATGAAATCATCACAAGTCTATCCCTAGTTGATATCTGAAATAAGAAATACTAGTATTGGAGTGTCCTCTAAATTATCTTATTGACATGAAGAATGGATCTGAATTTGATTAGTCAGCCACTCAGCAAATCCAATTGTATCAATCAGCAAAAAGAAAAATCTTTAAGGAGAATCCAAACACGATTAACAATAGTGTATTGCGGGAAACAAACATCAAACAATAATAAGCATCAACCATCATCTCAACTAAAAAGATGAATGTTTTAGTGGGGACCCAAAAGAACATTATTAGTGGGGACCCAAAAGAACATTACTACGAGAGAGAAAGAAAGCCAGCAAAATAGCTCCACTTCTAAACTTCTAAGCTTTGTAATGGGGTCCCCTCCCCAGAAAAAAACACATCGTTTTTCAGTAAAACATACCATTGTTCTCACTTGATTAGTAAGTGTTTGTATCTCATAGAAAAGAAACAAGAAAGTCAGGTGGAGGTTAGGGCCTAGAGGTCACACAGACTACTGTTAAACTACTGCTGATTTAATATTATATATGTCATCTCTTGTCTTGTACACCTTGTTGCTTATTGCTTGTTGCTTGCTTGCGCTCTTTCTTTTAGCACAATTTTTAGAGTCTTCTCTTTGGTTATACTAGTTGAGAAATCACCACTTTGATGCTGCACCTATTTGATTACAATTCCCTCATTTTTTTCACATCACCAAACTCAGTTCCGTGACTATATAATTGCTTGTTTCTGTTTGTCTTTTTGTTTTCCAAAGAATAATGGTATATGGCTGTCTGACTTTGGGTGCTTCTCCTTTCTTCCCTTTTCGCTTCCTCATCACTTCTCTGAGTTCGTCGGGTGGTTAACTATGTCATCTTTTCTTCATATCTGATACAAGTTCCAAGAAGAAAGAAAGAAAACTCTTGATTTGTGGTTATTTTGGGTCATGGCAGTTTGCTGTGATCTTGAAGTGGATGTTAATGGAGAGGAGACTTTCCTGCTAGACAAGGCATCTTAATTCTGTTCTTCAATTTTTCTCAAACTTTGCTTATAAAGTTGCATTTTTCAAGGGGAAAAAGGATTCCCTTTTTCTGGCTTTCTCTTTAGAATGGCAACATTTCATTCAATCATGTTGTGTTCAATTTGATGCGCTACACCAAACAAACAAAATGAAATTTTTGGATGAGCTCTTCTGAAAACTCTTGTCTTGTTTCTACAGTGTAAGAAATGTGGTGTAATTTTCAGTTGCACCTCCAACATTTAATGCCCCTCCTATTGTGGGTCATGCGTTCTTACCACTTTTCCACCTTTCCTGAGAGTCACACTGTTCACGGATTTTGCAGGAGTGTTGTAGGGCTTTCTTGTTTTCGTCTAGGCATTTATTACTGCTGCTTGGGGGTGCTTTCATTCTTCGAGTCCTGGTTTGTTTTTATTCAGCCATCTTTTAAGAAAGGCCGAGGGTTGCTTTCATGGCATTGATTACTCTTCATTTCCCTGCATTGCTGGGTTTATTACTTGACATCTTTGCTATTTTGGCTTGATAAATGCAATGAATGGGGTTTTGGCTATGCCCATGAAGATTCTTACGAGAAAGTGATTGAGGACCGTCTTTACAATAATTCTCCACTTGTTTGTCTGTTTGTTTGTCACCTTTAGCTGTTCATTGCTAGAGTGTTAAGAAATTTGTTTTTTACATTGCTGTACAACACAATATCTAATTCTGTTTTTGGCTGGCATTGGCAGAAAATTATTTGTTCATTCTCGGGCAGGTTAAGCAAATTATTTGATAAATCCACAAATGCCAAGAGAAATAAGGTGATATTCCGTGACTTTCCTGGAGGGGTAGAGAATTTTGAGCTTATAGTAAGGTTTTGTTACAACAATGGGAAAATTGACATAAATCCTTCAAATGTTTCCTTGTTATATTTTGCTGCTCAATTCTTGGAGATGAACAATTCCGTACCAGGAAACCGTAATCTAATAGAAAAAACAATGAAATCCATTGAAGAGATCAGCTACTGGACATGGTCTGATCTTTTGGGCACTTTGAAGCATTGCCAAGATTTACAATCTTCGGGTATAGTTGAAAGATGCTTGGATTCACTTGTTGGGAGGCTGGCCATTCCTAGTGAAGCAAGTCCTTGTGCATCTGCTTCTTCTCTAGATAGTCCTGGGTTTTGGCTTTCGTGCAATACCAGAAGTACCGAGAGTTTGAAACACGGCTTCTCTCAAGCAACTTGGTGGTTCGAAGACCTTTCAGTTTTGAGTCCCGAAATGATCGAAATGCTGATAAAATCTATGGTTTCTCGGTAGTACAATCATGTAATCATCAGTCGGTTCCTCTTCCATTACCAGAAGTCAAAGTTTTATACTGCCTCACCAGATGAGAAATACCAAGTTTTAGAAACCGTGATTGATATGCTCTACACTCTTGACACGAATTCTATTTCATGCAAAAGTTTGTTCAAAATTTATCGAGTGGTGCAAAATTTGAAAAAAAGCAAAAATAGCAGGAACATGTTGGAGCGTATGATAGGTTCTCACTTGGATCAAGCAACATTAGATAATCTGCTAATTCCATCTTATGGGGCAAGCTATTTGTATGATGTGAATCTAGTTCTTAGGTTTCTGAAAGCATTTCTTTGTGGAAGAGACCAGCAAGTATCTCCGATGCGAATTAAGAAGGTTGGCAGCTTGATGGATATGTTTATAGCAGAAGTAGCTCCGGATCCTTGTCTAAAATCATCCAAGTTTCTAGCTTTGGTTGTGGCCCTGCCGGATTCTGCAAGGGGCTCCTCGAACGAACTATACCATGCCATTGACATTTATTTGGAGGTAGTACTTTGATCTCCTTTATACAATTTCCCTATAAACATGCAAATTAATCGAATTATTAACCGCCTAAAGATAACTCCATTATAATATTCATGTGCATGTGGATTAAATATGGTTTTAATAGGTGCATGCAGGGCTGAGTGATGAAGAAAAAATGAAGATATGTTGTGCCCTCAACTATGAGAAACTCTCTACAGAAGCTGGCATACACCTTTCTCAGAATGTAAAATTTCCATCGAAAAGCGCGGTGCAGGCCCTCATTTCCGAGCAATTGAAGCTTAAGAACTTATTACATGGCACTAACAATACTAAGCTTTACACAAATTCCCCTTGCAATTTCATTGAAACCAAAGGAAAGGCAAAGAAAGATGAAACATGTGAACCGACTCTTTACTCTGAAAGACTTGACATATCAGTTGACAATGAAAAGCTTAGAGAACATTTACAAGGGATGCAATGTAGGGTGATGGAATTGGAGAAGGCGTGCAAGAAAATGCAGAGCAAGATGGCCAAAATCATGAAATCAAAAGCAGCAGCCCACGGTAGCAGTGCAAGATCATTGCCTAGATTCTGTTCATGAAAGGAAATATGTACAATCTCTGTGTCTCTTAATTATTTCTTTGCCTATGTATAGCATTGAGGTACGACTTTGTGCCCTCGCTGTTCCTTTCAGATTTTGTTGATTACAGTTTTTCTTTCATTTTCTGGCCATATTGGGGTGATTCAAGAGTAAGAATTTTATTATTTAAGGCCTCCCTATCCATATCTAGCTACTTGCGAAATGTTATTGTTCACGCAATCATGTGCATTGGTCGTTAGTACCAATACAGTTCTAGACTAATTGTGAATGCGGAAGGAAATGATATTAGATAAAACGCTACGTAGGAAGAAGAAGAAAGTTATACGAGTTTAAAAGCTTTTTACTTTATTAGCAGGCTAGACATTAAAATTTTTCCAACAAACAGACATCTTCCCAACAGCATCACACTCAAATAGAAATCAGGTTTCTGTTCTTTTTTAGCACGAGTCGAGAAATCATTATAGAACAATTTTCAAAGCTTTCAACCAGAGATCTCGATGGCTTTGACATCAGGCTTCTTCACTTCCTGCTTAGGAACAGTGACAGTAAGAACCCCATTATCCATGGAAGCTCTCACCTGATCCATCTTCACGTTCTCAGGCAGCCTGAACCTCCTCATGAACTTCCCACTGCTACGTTCAAGCCTGTGCCAGGTGTCGTTCTTGTCTTCCTTCTCCACATTCCTCTCACCACTGATTTGAAGCACCCTGTCGTCTTCAATCTCCACTTTCACTTCCTCTTTCTTGAGGCCAGGGAGGTCAGCCTTGAACACATGGGCTTCAGGGGTTTCTTTCCAGTCCATCCGGGCGTTCACGAAAGCAGAGCTTTCCGAGTTACGAGTTGTTAGTGAAGAAGGGAATGGGAAGTCCTTGAAAGGATCCCAAAGGTCCAAAGAGAAAGGATCCAAGATGCTGCTGCCCCTACGATTGCCAAACAAACTTGGGATCATCGCCATATCTTTATTTCTTGATAAAGAGTAGCTAAATGCTGATGAAATCGCTTGGAATCAACTTCTTTTTTTGTTGAGGTAGGATGCGCAGGCCTGCTCAGTATTTATAAGAAGCAGACAAGAATCTAGCGCTTTCTCATCTCTGCGTTTGAATTGAGCCTAAACAAACAAACTTGTGTTTTCCTGATAATTCAAGAAGGCTTGAGAATGGTCTAGACTCTAGACTTTTATTCCACCTGCTCAACATTCACATCCTATATTGGGGACGAGGCCCAAAATTTTCAAATTGGGCCTGCATTTTCGGTTTCTTTTTCCAGATGTTACTGTTCAAGATAAAAACTTGGCTAAATACATTATACATTTTTTAGGCCCTATTTCTTCTTTTTTTTTTAATCTATACCATTAATAAAACTTTTAATTGAATTGATGTCACGGGTTAATCAGATATCATTTCAATTAAGAAATAACTAATATACCATTTTATTAAATGATTATTATTATTGAAGGATTTAACTTGTGTTTAATAGACTTATAAACAAATTCTTTACCATTACACTAATAATAATTCTAAGTAAGCTTTAAAAAATTAATTTTTAATTGAAATTGCATTTGTGTTATTATTATTAGTTTCAAACCTTACGTTTCATTAGTTATTGTATATTATTTTTAAACAAACACTTATGTTCTAAACACGTAGTTTTCACATGCATACGCTTGTGATAAAATTTTTAGTTTTAAATAGGCCCTTAAGAAAGGAAAATGAAAAAAAAATACAATAAGAGCGTTCTTACTAGAGGTGTGCATGGGCCGGGCCGAGTCCAGACAAAATTTTAGGCCCATTTTCTAGACCCGGGCCCGACCCGGCTCGAAATATGGGCTTAAAAATTTATCCAAGCCCGGCCCGAAATAAAATTGTTAAGCCTTAGCCTGGCCCGGCCCGACCCATATTAAATTTTTTTTAACTTATTTCATTAAATAAAAATTTTAAAATATAATAAATCATCAAATACATTTAAAACAAATATTAAAACAAGAAACAAATAAAAAATGATATTAAAACAATTCTTAAAACAATACACAAATTGAAAATATAATAAAAAGTGATTATATTAAAATTAAAAATAAAATGTAAATATGATTAAAAATAAAAAATATATATATATAGTATATAATTAGGCCGGGCCGGGCCCGGGCTAAAAAAGTTTTACTCGAGCTCGGCCCGGCCCATTTTCTAAACGGGCCTCATTTTTTTTTGCCCAAACTCATATTTCGGGCCTATATTTTTACCCGAACCCTCACATTTTTCGGGCGGGCCTTCGGGCCAGGCCAAATAGCCCGGCCCATGCACACCTCTAGTTCTTACCTCCAACTAGGCATGATAATAGAGCGGGAACGAGGTTGAATGTTACTAAATCCACATCGCTCCACAGTTGGTTCTATTTGCTCCATCACCTATCTTGTAGCACTAGGGATATATAATATTGAAGACCACTACCACCTTCATAGATGTTGGATGCATTCATCCATGTTTTGCCCCACCCCACCCCACCCCACCCCGCTTCACTTTAATTTAATTTTTACTATTTATCTTAAATATTTTTTATCCTTTTAAATAAAACTAAATCTTTAAAAGGGCCTAGAAATGCATTACCAGCAACAACAAAGATAAAAGGGTTCCGCTCGATTTGATTTTGCTCTTATATCTAACCCTCAAGACCCAACAACCACCTATTGATTCTCTATTTTCGTTTTCATTTCTAATGATTCATGTTGATTATACAAAAATATAATTTGCAATATTCAATCTCATGTGGTATAGAAAAGTTTAAATTAAAGACTAGAATTTAAATCTATCGCATAGACATTACATATTTAAAATACATGAATGTGTTTTAAAATAATATACAACAATTAATGAAACATATGGTTTGAAACTAATTAATAATAACACATGCATCGCTTAATTATGAGATTTGTCTGTCACTTGATAATTTTCGTTGGCTTTTGTCCCACTTTCAGCATCTTTCCTTTTAGTGGATTCATTAGAGTGCTAATTGTTGGGATGAAACCCAAACTCGACAAAACAACGTGGAAGCACAATTGGTGTTCTTTCACTCCCAATAAATCAAATTGGTAATTATGGCAAACCCAATAACACAATATGTCAACAATAAATGTAAATTAACCACAATATCACAAAGAAAAATAATAAATCGAGACACAATTTTAATGTGGGAAACCCCTTTAAAGCAAAGGTAAAAACCATGGGACATTGTAAGTCCACCAAAATTTTCACTATAATCAAAGTCTTTCTACAAAATCACAACCAAGCAACAATAAAGAGTATATAACTCAAACAATGCTACCAAAAAATAATCCCAAGCATACTTTAAGAGAAAAGTTGTGAATATCACCAATAATATGATGACTTTGAAAGTCGAAAACCTGAAGCTACAGTACCCGAAATGAAAATTTGATTGTACACTTTAAAGATCTTCAGGTCTACTAGCTATCATAAAAATATCAGCTCCAGCGAACATCGAATAGACCTCCGATCAAAGAAAATACAAAAGTTGGTTTGTGTAATAAATGCTATTTTGCTCTCCCACTTTTCTCTTTTTCTTTGACTTGTAGCGTGCACGTGAGCGCACATTTTCTAGCCTTGCTCCTAGACGCATGGGGGAGGTTTAGAAAAGATGATGTATTGTCGAGTGGCAGGGGAAGATGGTGTGTTGGGAGCTGAAGGCAATGCTATAGTGGTAAAGTTAACCGAGGGATTGTTAAGGACATTCAAGAGTTGAGTAAAGGCTTCCATTGGGGGTCATGGCTAGGCGAGTTGACATTTTAGTTTGGGTTGGCAGAAGTTCAGTGTTGGTGGTGCCATTGCCATTCATAGAATTGAGGAATTAGCGGGATTGTTTTTGTTGATAGGGTTCTAAGTAGTATCATTCTGATTTTGAGACATTAATTCTCGATACTCACTACACAAATTGTTGATACCGAGTATAATAAGGGAGGAAGATAAGGAGGAGATTAGGTTGCGGTAATGGGGGTTGGTTCACCAATAGAAGTTGAGAGTTGGAACTAGGATAATAGGACAGGCTGATTGGGGTCAAATGCAAAATAACTTTAAGGTGTTAAAAGGTCGACCCCCTATTCATAGTTTTTTAAGATATTTATAGGAGTGATCCCTTTATCTATTGGTATGACAGGACTAACTAAGCATTCGATCCCGTTAAATGTGTAATGGATAATCATAGGAATATATTGTGAGATTCTATAAATATGAGATAGCCAAGCCTAAATAGGCTCCTTATTGTCTTGAAAGTGTGTTCATATTAGAATATCATTTTCCCTTAAGCCCAAGTGATAGGATCCATTTGAAGTAGGACATGGTCATGCTTAGGAAGACAATGCGGGGTCAACGATACCTCTTAGGATTGACATCTGTTTTCATGGCAGAAGGATATAATAATTTTAAAATGTCACACCAATAAATTTAACAAAAAAAATAATGTTAATAATTGAAACTAAATTTTAAAATTTGAAAGTAGATAAATTAAATTCTTAAAAATAAAAATATAAAAACTAAAAATTTCAAATATATACAACAACCTATAACATACTTTGACATACTATTGCCTGAATAGGGTGATTTGATTTCCTATCCATATGGTCTAAAAAAAAAATCTGTTTGAATTTAATAAAATTATATATATATATATATATATACACCAAATTTTTTGTATTTTTAAAATGAAGGCCGCCTCAACTCAACCAGTCTAAGAGCTGAGACCAAGATAACATAATAAGGCTAGAGTTATAAATAATCTGAAATGTCCCTGCTACCGACGGCAACGGAAAGGGATGCCGATCCGCCCCCATTTTTTTTTTAATATAAACTTCCAACTCCTACCGAGTTTTTATATTCGTAAAAGATTCCTAGTGTTACACACCAAATCATCTAATTTTATTTTAATTTAGTATTATAATAAGGATACTATAATTTGTTCATCAACACCATAATATATCATTTTTAATATACATCAAATACATATACGAAATATATATTTATTTATAGGTTTAAAGTTCCAGAAAGCTCTTAAATATTTCTCAAGAAAATCAAATATAGATGTTTTGCCATCCCATGGTCTTGAGGGTTGAATTGTAGTTGTATATTTGACTCATTTGTGTTGGCATTTGAAACAAAGTGAGAGCTGTATGTCAAAATTGGGTAGGAAAAACATTTGTTTCTTAAGAAACTAAAACAAGATAAGATCATCACGCCCTGGCCCTGGAAACAGATATGATAACAGTTGGTTCCAAATGATTTGATCTCTGTTTGATTGGGATTGTATGAAATAAGCTACCGTCTGATTAAATAATCCGAAGGAGAAAATAAATAGGTGGTACTATTTTGTATATGGCAAGGCAATGTATTATTTGACAATAAATGGGAATAGTAAACAAGTCCATGAGTCATCTAGGAGAAGAATAAAACAAAAAAACAAAAAAAAAAGCTAATAGAAAGCGGAAGAATTGAGGTCGTCTTGGAGAATTTCCTCCAGCAATAACTGGGACTCTTCCATCAAACCAGGGCTTAATCTGAACATCAATACGCAAAATTCCATCTCATTCAGAGCTCCATCACCGTCGGTATCACCCTCTTTCACCATGCTCACAAGCTCGTCGTGTCTCAAATCTTGCAACCCCAGCATTGCGGCATTCCTCTTCAAGCTCTCCACCGTGATCACCCCTTTGTCCTTGTCCATTAACATCTTGAACCCATTACTCAGCTCCCTCATCAGCCCTTCTCCGCCCAGCTTCTCCGCCATCACCGGCAATAAATCCTCGAATTCAGGAGCTGTTTTACCAATCCCTGCCATTAGATCCTTGGATGGATTTTCTATCTTTCTGGTTATTCACACTATGATTTCGTGAAAGATAACTCTCGTATTTTGAGTCGCATTGGGTTGTTTTAAGAAAGCAATATATATATATACACACGATTACGAATCTGAAAAATAGAAAAAGGAGGAGAAGGTTTTTCCCGGAAAGAGGATGAGGATATGTTTTACCAATTTATGACAGCAAAGGGACACGACTTTATTGCGGTCGGCTTTGATTCTTGCACAAGCAGAGCTGAAACAGCCTCTGTTTCGGAGAAGTTGTCTTATGATTTTTGGATTTTTTTAATGCTTTTGTGTCTGCTTTTGACCTGAGAATTGAGGTAGAATCCAACAGGGGAATTAATTTGGATAAAATATGCTGAAGTCCCTAAACTTTTTTATAAATTTGTAATTTAGTCTTATAATTTTATTTCCAAGATTTTAGTCTTTCTATTTTTCAAAGTCAGAATTCAAGTCTAATTGTTAACCTTGAAACCTTTTTTTTTTTTGTTATATTTATTGGTGCTATATTTTGAAATACAACAAAAAATAACAATTAGATTTCATTTTTAAATTCAAAAAGTAGAGGACTAAATTTTTTGAAATAAAAAGTAAGTAGACTAAATTAGAAATGTAAGAAGAGTAGAGGGACTTAGTGCAGATTTGAACCAATTAATTTGGATGAAGGGGCAATTATTGTAATTTAGGTCAAAGGTTGTTTTGATATGTGAGTGCAACTACGTTGGATCCTTCTTTCAGGAAACTCTCATAGCACTTTGGTTTGACTTTGATGAGTTCTGGGCGGAGGCTTCGTTGATAAGTTTGGGCGGATACAGAAGGAATCTACTAATACAATTAAAAGGGAAAAAATAACCGTATTTTGGATTAGAAGGGATTCAGAGATCATAAACCTACCAATTCAAGTTGTCAATACACAAAATACTGACTATTTCTAATATCCATTGGAGTTTCCAAAAACTACATTTAACAAAAACAATAATGGAGGTGAAATATAAAATGAAAAGCTTGTCTGGGGGTAATGCACAGAGGCACAACTTTGGGTTGGAGGAACCTTCCATTGGTTCTTCCAAAGCAAAGTATCTTAATTTCCTGATTTGGTCGGTTATGGATTTTTCATACCAACTTCATCAAAACATCAATTTCTCATAACACGCAAATTATTAAACAAATTAAACTCCAAACTTTTCTTATGATTCATAAACTGTGAACGCTGTTTACAACTGTCAAAATCCCACACATATTACTATTTTCCTTCCATTGTTTCTTTTCAATATTATCATAGTTACCGGTGCATTGGTGGCTACGATGAATTTACACTTTCAAAGTTTCAACATATCAAGAGCAGCTCAACCCTAATCAAACTTGGACAAGACACAAAATAAACATACCAAGTCGCATCATTCTAGCTTCCCTCTATATAATGGAGGAAGTTTCTACCCAGCGTCTCCAGCTTAGTGAAATGAGGAACAAAGAATTGGTACCATGGGCAGCTCTAGCCAACCCCTCTAGTGCTCTCTAAATATCAAGTCACAGTATTCAGTCAATTCTTCACACTATTTTCAACTTCGTTTTACATCTTGCTACAAACTTTACTCAATGGTGTCCTGGAGTATTAACTCCGGCGCCCCTATAATCATTTTCAATTTCATTCATAAATTGCAAAATCAGTAACGGAATCATTAGGAGATTCAGGGGAGCCATGGCCCCTTCTAAAATGATACATTTTCAGTTTAGACTTTTTATAATTTATAAAATTTAAAGTTAGTAATGATAAAAATTTATTTTGATCTTTAAAAATTATAAAAATATAATTATTAAATGATGAAATTATACTTTTACTATTGTAAAAATATACCGGTGCTACTATTTTTTTCTTGATAAGAATACGAAATTAATGCGGTGATGTGTGAATAATTAATCTTCAAACTTAGTCAAACAAATTAAAAAAATGGTATTTGTGATTGATTTCCTTAGAGGGAAGGTGAATGAGAAGGAAAAAATGACTTGAAAAGCTAGGAAAGTGGTATGAAAGTCCCCCACGAACTTATACGTGTATTCGACGCGTATAAAATAAAAATATAACTAAAACTGATGTTGATATTCTGGGTGGAGGCAGCTAAAATTAAATTAATGCTACCACCCTCACCATGTCTCAATTTTCAACACCTAGTTTTCCGAATAAACAAAGTGAACGCACGAATGGCGACACCAAATGATGCTGCCCTGCTCTGCTCTTCGTAGTCGGCATTTTGACAATTTTAATCAAACATTACATGATGACCATAATTGATATCAGCTGGTTAGCCTAACATTTCAAACACAAAATTAATATAGACGACTTTAATTAAATAAACAAGTTTCTAATTATAGATATACCTTACTCTTTCATTTGTAATTTCGATGATCTTTTCAAAACTAACTACAAATTAGCAAGAAACTTCTCATTTACAACTTATACATGTAGGGGGGTTGTGGTTCTTAGGGCGTAAGCTGCCCAAATTTGACTAACACCATTTTCTTTTGAAGTCTTTTGTATATCAATAAATATTTTTTATTTTTTAATCCTACTAAATTTAGTCCTTAATTTTTTAAATAAAATTAAATTTAATTGTAAACCTTTCAAAAAGAGTAGAATTACTTTTTTTAATAAAAATATTGACTAAAATATAAAATTTTAAACACGACAAACAACATGACAATTCATATGTACTTTATATTTTTAAATTTTTTTTACTATTTTTATAATTTTTAAATTACTTATTAATGTGACACATAAGATAAATAGTGCCACGTCAACATGAAGTACAAATGGACTGCCACGTGAGTTGCCACACTAATACAGTTAAAAAAATAATGTTTTAATTAGCATTTACGTTAAAAACCGATCAAATTTAATTTAAAAAATGCCAAAAAGAATGAGTGATATAATTTTTTTGATTTCTCAAGATATCTATCAAAACGAGCTCAGTAATTAATTCTCTATATTTTGTAGTCCAATTAAAAAGTAGATGCTGGGGCATGAGTGATACAATTTTTGTTATGCTTTTTATCTTTGAAAAACAATGGGAGCTGATTAACAGCAGGCTGCAGTCGAGCGGAGTTGGATCAGCAGGCTAGGATATCCACTTGATTGCTAGGCTGAAGGCCAAGTTGTCGGTCCATGATCCAAACCCCAAAGGATTTAATTTAATTGAATGCGTCATTCTTACTTGGCACTATTGAAGCATAAAAAAATAAATCAAAGAAAGCAGAGAAAAAATATCTCCAATGATGCCGAAATTGGAAGCACACAAAAGCGATTGAAGTTTTCCTGAAAATGGTTATATATTATTTTTAGTGAGAGATATAACAATCAAATGGAGGTGCAAATAAAGTTGGCCTTATTTGTTGAAAGTTTCCTAGTAAAAATGAACTTGCAAGCCCAATCTAATGGCATGTTAGAGATTTCTCTCATGATCTGCTGTCTTCTTTTTTGGTCTTGTGTGAAACAACTAAAAGTTCACCATTATCACCAATTTGTTCAAAGTCAAGTGGTTGCTTCATATACACCTCTTCAAGATCTTTATTTAAGAAGAGTGTATTAATATATGTAGAAATGTACAAAGTGTCAGTCACATGATAGAGATGAATTTTTGGCTTTACTGTACCTATTTTGCCTCTTGTAGTCATGGAATGTGCATATGTAATATGGATAACTAACTAAGGAGAAGCAGTAATATGATCATCTGAAACTGGATCTGGACTTCCTGCTATAGAAAATATGTTGTCATCATGTTGAGCATGAGCTAAATTAGTGTGAGACAAAGATAGATCTAAAGCGTGTGATGCAACAGAAGATGGGGATGCACAAGAATAAGTAAGAGAATGAACAGTGCGTGGATGATCTAAAAAGGTTTCGACAAAAGTTTTCAAAAGGACGAATTTCTTGTAATGCTTTTGTAGGCAAGATATTAATTAATTAAGGGCTAGTTTGGCAATGCTTTTGAAAAGTGCTTTTGAAAAGTGCTGTGTAAAAGTGCTTTTGAGAAGTGCTTTTGAAGAGTTTGATTTAAAATTTGAATGTTTAGCATTGCTGTCAAAAAGTACTTTTGAGAAATAAAATGTTCATTTTAGACATGTTATTATCAAATAACAAATATGTATTTAAATAATATTTAAATTGGTTAATATTATTATATTTTAGTAAGAATATAAAAAAATTATTATAACTTCTTGTTAATATTTTAATATATAAAATATAAATTTTAAATATTTTTAAGCGATAAATATTAATTATTTATAAAATTTAATTAGAATATATAAACTATATTTTAAATATTTAAATATAACTATTAAATATTTATAATTAGTATTTTAAAAAATATTTTTTATTTTTAATTAATGATTTTAACACATTTGTAATTAAGTACCAAGAAAAAAAAAAGAGGAAGTACTATGTTATTGGAGGGGTGAAAAAGTAATTAAGCACTAAAAGTGCTTTTGAGAGACAAAAAGCTAAAAATTTTAGCTTCTCCTTTTCAAAAGCTAAAAATTTCAATTAAAAGCAAATTTACTCGCATAGCTTTTCTTTCAAGTCTTTTTTGGGTAAGAAATCTTTTAAAAAGAATGCAGGCGGCCTAAGTAGCAACAAGAAAAGCATGATGCCAGTGTGTCAAGGGCATAAAAGCCGGGGCAAGTCAACCTTTTCATTAGCTCCGTTCCCACATGTAAGTACAGATTGCAGTTGAGCATGCATGATGCACAATCCTTATATCATGAAATTTTGTTTCTAGTGGCTCAATGTGAACATTTTAGCACTAGTATTGATATTTGTTGTTTTCGGCCGAGAACCTGGGAAAGGCAGCCTGCTCCCAAGCTCTAAGGGCACTGCACTCAGCCCAACACAAAACTTGAGTTTTTCCAATAACTCTTAAAACAAATTATTGTGGTCCACTATACTAGTTGGATATTCGACATTGACTGCATTCGTTCCAATAATAATATTTGGCATTTGCAATAGAATATGCAGGAAAAACAATTAATAATTGAGTGATTAAAATAAATAAATTATATAATTAAGCTGTTCTTATAGTTTACCCTTTTAGAAAGGAAAAAGAACAGAAACAAGAGTCGTGAAAATTTATATTTTTTATAAAAACGGTGGAAATTGTCCATCACTTTCTAAGTGACGCAGTCTTTAAATACTAGCCGCTGACAATGGACGGACATTGGAGAATAGGACAAAAACCCAATACTAATTACAATGAAAGCAAAACTAAGGTTGTTTAATTAAGCCACGACAAGTTGCTCTTTTCATTTCCCTTCCATCTCACACAAAATAGAAGAAACCCAAACATCACTCTCTGTTTTGGTTGAAAGAGGAAGGAGATGAAGAGCTGTGACCTCTTGTTGAGTTATATCAACATCCAAAGATCAAAAACTATAAAAAATTGTGTTTGAAAGATGAAAAACAGAAGCAAAACAAATATGTTGGAAGGCAAAATTGAAAGACTTCTCATTACTACAATAAGTAACATTACAATATACATAAGTAGCTTCATTACATTGGAAGAAAATAAAACATTGCTTGTGCTAGTATCCAAGCTGTAAAATCAGCTTAATGATAACCTAAGAGGCTACTAAATCAACTAAGTACATGACTAACCTTAGCAAAACAAAAATTACAATCAAACTAAACATAAGTCACGTGTTACAAAAAGTTTTAACAACCAAATTACACATTGGACATTTGCTTGCCGCCGCATTGTTGCCAACTTTCTAACACCTCTGGATGTTGGCGGCAACAACGTATTATGAATCGGACAAAGCCAGTTTGTGCTGGGATTGCGACGCTAAAGTTCACGGAGCCAACTTCCTCATGGCGAGACACGTGAGGTGTCTTCTCTGTCACTCCTGCCAGTCTCCCACTCCCTGGACAACTTCTAGCTCCAAGCTTGGTTACAACGTCTCCGTTTGCGACATGTGCGTCAATGGCGGTGATCGAGCCACAAATGACGACCACAAAGACGAAGAAGACGCGGATTCTAATGATGATGATGCCGATAATCAGGTGGTGCCATGGTGCACAATATCCAATACACTTTCGCAGGCTTCCACTTCTTTTGGTGGTGAGCGAGAGGTGTCTAAAATTCTAAATCGAAAACCTTGTTTCCATTGAAAAGGTTGAGAGCAAATGTTTCAGATTTTCGATTTCACGTAGGTTTTCTGTTTCATTATTCTTTGTTCTTTAGATTGTATTATCTATTTTCTTGAAATTGAGGGTTAAGATTTCTTGCGGATATGTTAGCAGCAAGGCGAAGTGGAGGGTTTATCAAGTAAAAAGAGGTAAGGTGAGGTAGTTATTTGGCGGCTTCTGTTGACTCTACAATGCTATCTGAAGACCAAACCGGCTTCAGTCGAATTAGAGAAGCGCGGTGAAGACAGAGTCAGAACAAATAAAGGCAGATAAAATCCAATAAAAGTGAAATCCTAAATCAGCTAGAAATTGTAATGGCCTTAGCCGTTCGTCTTGAGTAGGTTCATGATCTAACCTGTTCTACCAATAGTATAAGATTTGACGGGAATGTTGTAATGTTAATAGCTGGCCTGTAATTTGTACCAATCTATAGCTTTTTAGTTTACTTGTAGTTTGATTTGTGTCAATAGTTTTGTATTTTGGAGGATACGTCGAAGAGCGGGAATCTATAAAAGCAAAGAAAGTATATGTGTACCTTTGAAGGAAATGCGGTAGAGAAGGCTACCCACCCACCTCCAGATGTGAGGGAAATGCCATGGACAAATACAATCTCAGTGTCAAGCATGTATAGTGGGATGGCCGTGTAAGAGCATGTGGTTGATTACCCTGACTGACTGCCCATCCACACTGGAATTGAAATTGAGCTACCTGCATTTTGCGTGTCAAGACTTTCTATCTTACCATAAATCAGTCTATATACTCAATAATAGTCAATTACACATCTCCCCAGAACAAGCGGCCAAAGCAAAGCAAAAACACTTTTACTTTGAGTCATTTCCTAACAAGCTCACTACTCTAATCTTTTCATGTGCCCCACACGTTTTTATCTTTAAGAGTGCTTGTCTTTGCAACTTGGGCTACGTGGGGTCATTTTAATTTATGCATAAATAGGATGGTGGCTGCAACAACAAGAGTAGTGTTTTCTAGTTTAGCAGATGTTGTTTTTGGTAAAAGTAACATACATAACATTCTATAATATATATAGCTCTGATTGCATTTGATCTTTTACTGAAAAAATGAACTAACTGATCTTTCTACATTTCAAATACGAGTAAAATGCCCCTTAAAAGATTCTGTTAACTTAGGCCTGTTTTTCAATCAAATTGTTGACTAAGATGTGTTATACCCAACCTGATTTGGAAACGTGGCATCACATAAAATAACATGAGAAACACCCACAAGTGGTCTTCCGACTTACACCATCCTGTTGGAAGTCAATTGATCAGCTTCCTGCTTGTCTTGTCCTCCATCTTGCTACCTACTAAATAGTGAGTCCTCTATCAAGTCCCTTGCTTTTTAGCGGTTGCACTCTCATTCTCAAAAGGGGAACTAAGAAACTATTAAATTTCAATTGATTGAATTATAAAATAATTACTGTAGGTTCCAAGAGACAATGATCTCATGTTCCTAAATGTGATTTACAAAGTGAGAAAAGTAGTATTCTTCAAAGACTAAAGTGTGAATTAAGCCTTGTTAATCTTTTTTGAATAATTTCATTACAGGTTTTGATGATATCTGTTTTTCTTTTAACACAATAGTCTAGAATTATTCGTAGCTCATTCTCAACCCATAAATAGAAGAATGATGCGTGCACTTAAGCCCATGTTTTCCTACATTAGCAACAATGTACATGTCAATCAAACTAAGACTCAATCGATTACATTAAAGCTTCTTAAATTGATATTATTTAATTGAGATTAACTAAGGCATCATATATATGTAAAGCTTAGGTTAACAAATATCTTTTATAGATATTATGATTTACTTTAATAGCTTAAATTATTCTCAATTAATTATAATTATTAATTTAATATGATTAGAATCAAATTATATTGATTTTCAAAAGCTTATACCTCTTTTAATTAATTTAATTTCTTTTTTTTTTATGATTTTAAGCCCTATAAATGTTGCTTGATGGGAGATTAATTAGTAAACAGTCCAAATCGACATTAATAAAGAAGGTCGTTGATGCCCATCTTCTGACCTCAACCTTGATGTAATTCTATTACAGGTTCCTACGTTGAGACATACTATATTTTTAGCTCATAATCATAGACCGTTTTTAAAGTGTTATTGGAGAATAAAAAGTTCCATCACTATAGTTCCTAAATAAAAGTTGAATATTATTTCATTGCTTTGCAAAGGAAAAAGAAAAAAAATTCTCTCATACCACACAATTATCTTATATATATAACATACATGATTTCTCCACCTATAGCATGCCGCATTCAGAACGGCAAAGTAACAAAGCAACACATGTTAGCCAAAATGATTCATATAAATGAAAACAATGGTGTTTGGGCAATCGATTTTCCAAATCTTGCAATGCTTTGATTTGAAATAAAAGTAGTATAACACTCCTTTTATATTTTTCAGGATGCATTATTACTTTTATGCATGTTTTATTTTACGTTCTTTTACATGATTAATTATCAAGTATAAAAATTCAATTAATCAGAATGAGTTATCAAATTAGATTAATTAATTTATCATGAATTGTCAAATTCAAGTAATTAATTTAGTAAGTTTATGATATTCCAAATTAATAGTAGAATATTTAATCAGAAAGCCTAATAGTTTGTTAATTGATATATTTAATTCCGCTCATTGAAGATTATTATGATTGATAGATTTTTTCATATGAAATTTAAATATTTTAAGTATGATCATTTTAATTTAATAAATTATAATTAATAGGCTTACTTATATGAAATAGCTATAATTTTACTTAAAATTTTAGACAACATGATGTTATAGAGAACTAATTTAATAAAGAATGTACTTTATAAGCGAAAAGTTGTTATAAAGAGTTAAAATAAAACATAAAAATCAATTTTACTTGAAACTTGGCTGTTATAATAAAATGTTATTATAGGGGTTAGTTTTATAAAAAGAGTTGACAGTATATCTTTATATCTTTATATCTTTATAAGGAAATATAAATTTAAAGTTATAAATATTCAAATTTTAAAAATTTTAAACATTAAATAATTAAAATTTGCTTGAAGCAATTGTTAAAATTCTCATCTAACATCGAGATGAAATGGGTTCAAACCCTATTAATGTAATGATAAAAAACAATCAAATAATCAAAATTATATACCAACTAATATTGGTTATTTGTCTATATTGATAGGTATAAATCAGTACAGACCATTATTAAGTTCATTCTTGATTTCAAACTAGATCAATTGTTAGTAAACTCCATCTTAGGTTCAAAATTAATATTTTCTTATGCTATTTAAAAAATAAAAAGATTAAATCTTCACAAAAATGTCCAAGTAAAGTTTTTCACACATTTGAGCTCACTTTGTTGTAGAAATTTGATGAACATATAACATTTCAGTAAGATATAACTCAAAACAGAAAAAGAAAAAAAAAAAAAACATGATTTGAAACTTGATATATGATACTTGAAAAGCTTTATTTAAGCAATTTCAAAATGATTTGACTATTTTAAAATTTTGACATTTACTTAAACATTTTCGTAAAAAATTGATCAACATATTACCATTTTAAAAAAAAGTTTAACCTTACCATTTAGGCCATCAGCATCCACAAACTTGACTGCGGTGATAGCTTGAGCCCGTGACAAAATTGAATGACCCGCTAAATTAAAACAATTCTGCTACATATGACATGGGTAGATAAAAAGTGATATTAGTTGAAATTTGATAAATAGTTAGACCCCAGAGGGAGAGACAGATAACTTTCATAGACTGCAACTATTGTGTCCAATTGTCGGTGTGTTGAGCCAAGATGCCGTCGGCCAGTCTTAACATATTATATTACGTATTTTCCTTGGCTTTGTTTTTTGTTCTGTTGTGGTACTAGTTAGAGTTTGCTAGGGGAACTCTGTTTGGCGACATACTGCCAAACAAATGACATCCACGTTATCAAAGAAAACTACAAACACGATGCTGATATTATAAGAACAGTTGAGCAACACTACACACAATCCTTGTCACGCTTTGAATCTATTATTTGCTATTGTCTTGGGATGTAGATGTGGCCGCGACGACAGACGTTTCCACAAGCTCTAACTCCTATACCTCTCATTGCTTTGCGTTCACCCCATATTATGCATCTGCTAACAAGAAACATGAACCGCAACATTTTTAATGTTAATGCTTTATGAACCTAATTTCAATGAATTTTTACTAAATGAAAATATAAATAAATTCGAAAATCCTAACCATTGTGCTCCTCCTCCTCTGCATCCTGATACTCAACTTCTTCTTCTGGTACTGGCAGCAGGAGCTGAATATCTTCATCAACGATCTTCTTTTTCGTAACCCTCTCGGCTCTGCCTATTCCGCTCTCATCCTCGTCCGAGTAGCGGACCACTACTACTGGACAAATGCAGTGGTTGACGCAATAATAACTAACGCTTCCTAATCCTAGGCCTAGCCTTCCCCTTGTGCCTCCAAACCCTCTGCTCCCCATGATCACTGCACTCAGCCCTAACCTCTCCACTTCCAAACACAACCTCTCTTTCATGTCACGATCTTTCACTACGTGGATTTTGAACGGAATCTTAGCATCCACTAGTGGCTGAGCCAGCGTGTTTGCTTTCCTTGTCGTCAAAATGTTCAACTCCTTGTCGGTTTCCTGCTGCGACTCGTTGTTGGAGTCGGTTTCGCACTTATTTTTGGAGTTAGGGGTGATAGAGCCCCAGTCAGCTCCATAAAGGACGGAGGTTGGACGAACGTGGAGGAGTACGACGGCGTCTCCAGCACGAAGGTAGTTCTGAACAGCCCATCTAACGGCGTAAGCGCTCTCGTCGCTTAAGTCGATGGCTATGGCGAGGCGACGGTGGGCAGCGGAGGGGAAAGTAGGTTGGATTGGGAGAGAAGGCAAGGGTGGAGGCGGAAGAACGGAGGGATTCATGAGAGGAGAGGAGTTTGGCGAATCAGCTATTGCCTTGCCTATACAAAAGCTGCTCAGACAGGGTCTCCTTTGAGCATGGATTTAAACGAGGTTACATTACAATTAAATGTTGGATAAGGACCCGTTGTTAGCATTCCTTCGTAGCAGATTTTTTTCCTTGGCATTTCTTATTACCAACCGTTGCTTTCCCATTCTTTAGCAAAAGCAGCTATTTGTCTGTATTTTAAAGACAACTTTTTATTAGGATAGAAATAACTTTTATGATTCATATCGTAATATTAATAGATAATTTCAAACCAACAATATTCAAATTGAATACAATAACTTATATTACATTTATAAATACAATAAATACGATGGTTGGGTTTGGGACACGACGAATATCAACTTCGGACGCAAACGGTATGGTCATGATCCCACGACTTAGCAATCACATCTTTCTACTCCTACTCCTACTTCTACAATCAATTTGTAGTAACGAAATACTACTACTCTTTCCTTTTTATGTTTTCAATTTAAGTGTTGGAAGCTTCTGTTATTTGGCAATCCTTAAACTAATTACAATATCTCTAGTTTGATGAAGTTCAAGAAGATGTTTCAGAAGATTTCCATATCAACCTGGAAAGTATTTTGGATTCAAAATGAATCACTTGCAATCCACATCTAAATTTCTTTTAGATTTTTGCGGAAAAAATCAAAAAAATATTGTCACAGCTATCCAGGTGTAGTCAAACTTAGTCTTATTAAGAAGACATGTGATAGAATAGATAAGATCATTCGAGATTTACAGTGAGAAAAATATCTATTTTACTAGCCGAAACAAATTGTGTTAATAAGATCTAATTCAAAAAGACATGTGATTCTTGATTCAAAGGTGATTTTTCTTCCTTTACCTAAACCTAATGACTTTTGGGTATAAAAGAGTATTTATAATTAATATTGTCACATTTAATACCTAAAAATACCTATAATTATCTCACACCTTTTTTTTTTTTTTTACCTTATTAGTCTTGATTTAACATTATAAATCCAACCGTAACCCCAAATACCATGACAGCTTATAATCACTCATTCTAAACATATGACAAAGTTCCCTAAGGTCACTATATAATACTATTTTGTAATATATCACACATTTTCAATTACCATTCTTATTCGTATCTTAATTTATATGCTTTCACACCCTTAATTCTATTTCTTTGTATCTTATTTATCATGGCATGTCATTGCACCATTCTTTTACAACTTAAAAGTTTATGATTAAATTTTATTTTATCATTTAAATATAGATAATTCATAACATTATAGTTTCTTCTTATCAATATAATGTTCATCTATTAATCTTTTAAGCAATTACTCAATCATCTTATTCCTTATCTCAGACTTATTTTCATTATGCATACTATCAAACTGTTTTTTGAAAGTTCCAAAAAAGTCATTAAAGCAGGGGTATTACATAAGATTACAGTCGTGCCCAAATCAAATAACAAAAAATTATCCCCCAACCCAAATAACAGGATTACGCCTACCTACACTACCTACACTCGATTTAGCAAGACAGTTGTACAAGCCCAATTTTGGGCCCAAACTAAATACCAGACCCCAACCCAATAAACAAACAAACCAAAGGCCAAAACTAAGACCCATTTTTGACCTAAATACCCTAGCCCAATCAGCCCAAATAAACCCAATACAAAAAAAAATCAGAAAAAAGAAAAACCCTAGCCCCTCTCTATGCTCATTGCGCCTAGGGCTGCTTACCCTCTGCACACACTTTGTAACACCGCCCTTGTCACATCTGCGCAGCCATGGTGGTACTGCAAGCATTAAAATTAGAATAGACAAAACAGAGATGTATTGGCTATTTAAAGCCAAATCAAAAACATGTAAAAGGGGGATTTTCTTTTTTGAAATGAAAAAAAAACAATATTAGATTCATAAAATAAAAGCAACCTCAGATCAGAGACTCAAGAATAAAAAAAAAAAAAAAAAAACGAAGAAGGTGATTTTGCTATATTCCTTTTCGTTCTTTTTCTTCTTTTTTATTTTTAGATCTAGTCTCATATACACATATCTTAAACAAATAAATAAATAAAAAGAAAAAGAAAGAAATTTTTTTACTTGAGGCGATTTTTGGCCACCGTACCTGATGGGCGGAGCAGCCAGAATCGGCGATAAGCGTGGCGGCCAAGTGACCCCTCTGGCCGAACTGGGATCGCCCGAGAGAGAAAGGAGAACTCTCCTTTTGTTTTTGCTTGTGAGAAAAATGAAAGATTTAAAAATTTTTTTTGGCTTTTATAAGCCTACAAAACGGTGGCGTTTTGGGGTGCCCTCCCTAGGCGTAAAACGACGTCGTTTTGGGGAGGGAACCCGCGACCCGACCCATGGGCAGTAGGATCCGCGTGTTTCTTATTGGGAAGGGCTATTTGCGCATTTAGCCCTTCCGCATTTTTTTCCTTTAAAATTCTGTTTTTTTTGCTTTTAATTTATGCCCAGAAGTTTGATTTCTTTTCCAATTTAGCCCTTTTGGAGCTGTGCGTTTTGGAACAAAGGGCTATTACCCATTTTAGTCCTCTCTGGTTATTCGTGTGTGCGATTTAATCCCCTCTCCTTTCATTTATTGCAGATTTACCCCAAAATTGTGCTTTTAGATTCAATTATATCCTTGTATTATTTTTTATTGTTTATTTACCTTATTTATATTGTCATGTTTGCATTTATATTTATTTATTTTACTTCAATACTAGTATTGTTATTATTACTTCTATTGTTTTACTATTAATTGGTGTAGGTTTTATTACATATGTAGGTATGTACATATATATGTATAATACTATTTTAATTACTTTATTCAATATTACTATTACATTATATCTACTTTTTGTGTTTTATTATTATTATTATTATTATTATTATTATTATATAATAGTATGTATTGTCCTTACCTATGTATATGTCCTTAATACTATATTATTCATTTTTAATATTATCTTACGTATATTTTTTAATAACTATATTATGTATATATTACTACTATATATCTATTTATGTAATATTGTTAATGGTTGTTTAATTATTATTATCATCCCTAATATACATTACATATATATATATTTTTAATACTATATTTTATATATATATGTTTTCAGTACCATATTATGTATTATATCTATTTATCCCTATTATATTATACGTGTATATACATATATATATTTTTTATATATAATATATTTTTTATGTATCATTGCATTTATTATTATACATATTATTTACACTATTATTCTTATTAACCTATTTTCATTGTTTTATTATTATTCCTCCTTTTTTTTTACATATTTTTATTGTCATTAACACCTATTATCATTAATGTATTGTTGTTCTCTATTACCATATTATTAATATTAAGGTTATCTTCATTATTCTGGGATCATTATAATTATGCTTTGCCTTATTATTAATATTCTTATTTATCTTTATTTTCATCGTTTTATTTTTACCTATTATTCTCCTCTTAGGTTACGTAGCCTATTTACTTCTTTCATTTTTGTCATTTATACTACTCATTTATTATTATGCTTGTCAACATTATGATTTATTTCTTTTTTGTTTTCACAAATTTGCGTTATATCATCCTTTACCTAGCAAAAATATTTTTTTAAAGAGAAATATCCCGCTTTAGGTAATCCGAGATAATCGTGCCCTAACTTACTGGGTTTCGATTTTTTCTCATTTTTACTTAAATAACGGAATATTCTTTTAAATCTATTCGAGTTTTGAAAAATGCTTATTCTCGAAGAAATGAAGCATCGTGCCCTAACTTACCGGGTATGACATTTCGTTACTTCGAAATAAGATTCTATTTGTAAATAAAGGCAATATTCGGTGTTGAGATTCGAGAAACATACCCTAACTTACTGGTTTTGATTTTCCTAAATCTGCTCTAAATGATCGAATACCCTTTTAATAAGTTAAAATACATAAATTTTACATAAAAGGCAAGCTCGGTCTCAAGTCGATATGCCGTGTCCTAACTATCTGGGCGTGCCATTGCATCACTTCGAGATAAGAGGGTCTTTAGCATCCGTTTTAATTTATTCGATCGGCATTTTTATAAAAAAGGATCGTATTTTAAATTATTTCAAGTTCTCAAATTTTCGATACTAAGACACTAATTAATCAACTAGGTACCAATTTTTGGGCGTATCGAGGGTGCTAACCCTTCCTCGTGCGTAACCGACTCCCGAACTCGTTTTCTGATTATTGCAGACCAAAGAAATTTTCTTTTTAGTAAACCTTAAATTTTATTAAGGTGATCCAATCACACCTCATCGAAAAAGATTGGTGGCGGCTCCCAGTTTTTCATTTTCATTTACAAAATCCAAGTCGACTACTGTTTTTCCCAAAAAAATGGTTACGACATCTTGGCGACTCCACTGGGGACAACCAAATAAGAGAGTCAAGCCACGAGTTGATTAACTTTTGTCTTTTTATCGAAAATTGAAAATTTAATTTTGAAATACGATCCTTTCATCACATTTCATTTGTTGTTTGCAATACGATACCTGTTGTGTTGGTTTGAGTCTTTAAATAATTTTACACATTGCATTGCATGACCGTTATGGTCACACCCTTCTAAGTGGAAGTGAGAAACTACTCCTTCGTGAGGTTTTCACCTCCGTGCAGGATAGTGGATCACTTTCGGAGTACGTCCGTACCTATGTCTTCGTGAGATTTTCATCTCCGTGCAGCCATAGGGAAACGTATTCCCCTGAACTGAACTCGGTCTGTATGAACTTATAATGGGTGAAGATCGAGGAATCTACCGGTTTAGGTACCTTTACTCTAGAACCGAACTCCATGTAGCGAGCCTTAAGGAACCTACCCTAGGTAGAGCCACTCTGAAACCCTAGTGGTTACCCGAGCAAGTGCCATATTTGATTATTCCTTGTTTGCTTTAAATCTTGTACGAAATCTTGACTTGTTTTGTTTTATTTTGATTGTATTGGCATGACATTTTCATCATAAAAGGTGTTGATTTACATTCGGTTGCTAAGAAGATAGCTTATCATGGAAAAGCGGGTTTTTGATAAAGTAGAGGACAATCTTCTTTGTCCGAATATGGTGAGACAACACAAGCAAGAGAAAGGTGATAGCCTAAGCAGAAGTGCGTGTCGAGTTGTCGGATTTTACTCGGGTTAGCGTGACTCGAACAATCTCCAGAGATGAAAGAAATCGGGCTCGGTGGGATGACGAGGTCAACGGCTATTCTCTTGTCATTATGGCGATTTACCTTATCTACTCGGCGTCAAGATAGACGTAACGCGCTGTTCCGAGCCCTCGTTCAATATTGGAATTACGCATACCGTGCTTCACTTTCGGGAATGTAGATTTGGTACCTACGATAGAGGAATATATCTGACCTTGATCCGATGCCGAAGATTGAGTTGATGAATTTACTCCAAAGTCGCCAATGGCCCAAACAATCTCGAAAAAGCGATGAACATCACGGGAATGAGCGAACAGTGGGTCACAGCCCGCATCAAACAAAAAGGAGATTGTAGGTGCATTCCTTGGAGGCATTTGAGAGATTTGATCCTGGCACATCCCGACATGAAGAAGAGGGTAGATGTTTTCGCCTTGAGCATTTATGGGGTGGTCGTCTTTCCCAAAGCTTTGGGGCACGTAGGCGAGGCGGTCTCGATCTTTTGATAGGCTTAGTAAAGGGACCACACACTGCTCTGCGATATTGCACGAAACCTTCAGATCATTGAATGCTTGTCGAAGAGCGGGTGAAGGAAGATTTATTGGATGCGCGCGACTTACGCTATCATGGTTCCATAGCCACTTTTGGAAAATAGAAAAGGTCTCGTGCATCGTCTTCTCCGAAAACTACTCTCCACTGAAAGAGTTAGCGGCTACACCGAGAAGAGACGATATCACAGAAGAAAACTGGATGGCGATCCTTCGTAATTTACAAGACGAAGATGTCGAATGGAGAGCCCCCGTGGATGGTGCACGATGAAATATTATACCGATGTGGAGACTTCGATTGGGTCCCCTTGTTAGGAGTATGGGGAGCCATAGGGTATGCTCCTCTATTGGCGTTAAGACAGTACAGGTCCAGACAGTTTACACCACCAACACACGGGTTAGCTCAGTGCGAATTTGTGTTCACAAGGAATAACTACAAAAGGAGAGTCCGTGAAATATCGAATGCCTGGAACCAGACTCGTAGAATGAAAAAGTTTGCTGCCAATCCCATGGCTACCCTTGAGTATGACCAGTGGAGGATTCAGAGGATCAACGATAACATCCCCACGCCAGATCAAGAAGGACCTAGATCAATGGAAGAATGCTTGAGACCAATCCCGTCTGAACTAGAAATCGTCAGACATGATTTCGAGAGAAAGAGCCTGGAACTAGAAAAGATGATCGAGCAGTTGGAAGAGGAGAAAATGCAGCTGGGATTGGATGTCGATGTCCAGAAGCTAGAAGCTGAAAGGCTCAGAAAAGGAAAGAATAAAGCCGAGGAAGATTTGGACAGTTTGAAAACTGACTATAAGAAGCTGCGAAGGTCAATAAGAACCGCTGGGCTAGGGAAGACGTCTGAGCAATGGCGACAGGAAATTAAAGAAGAGCAAAGAAAAGCTAGCCAATGGGAAGAAAGATTTCGAGATGCTCAAGCTCGAGAGGATACTCTAAAAGAGAGTTTGGTAGAAAGTCAGAACGAGAAAGAAGGATTAAGGATGCGGGTGACAGAACTAGAAAAATCCTTGTATCAGCAACGTACTCGTAATTCTGTAATCGAGTTGAAAGCCAGTCAAAGCAAAATCGAAGAGTTAAAAGGAAAGATAGAAGAACTCAAGGTGGCATTGCAAGATCGCGAACTCCAGCTTGAATTTCTTGAGATAAATAACGATCGATTGAATGAATAACTTCACCAATCCCAAGAACAAGTCAGGAACAGGGATTACGTCATGGGCGAAGCTTTGATTCAAGTACGAGACGTGGCAGAGCACTTACAGACGTTAGCAGTGCAGTACGAATCAGAATCGGATAGAGGACGAGAATTAGCATGGCTTCTTAGACAGGTCAAGGCCTTAAGTATCAGGGCCAAGCCTTATATGTAACCTATTTTATGTAAAGAAACTTGCTTTCTAGAAAGTTATCTTAATGAAATTGAATTAGAATCAACGCCTTTTATTTGCATTCATTTGCGTTCATTGCGTCCATTGCATTCATGCATCAACATTGCATCATGTGCACTAAAACTCACAAAAACCCTAAAATCGTGGCAGTTACCCTGGAACATCGTTACGGTACACGAGGAAAAACAAAAGCCATGGACCAAAGGTTAGAGAGATTAGAGCAAATGCAAAAAGAGATGCAAGATCGATTTACAATAAGCGTATGTAAAACAGTTGGCCAAAGTCCGGCCAAGATATGAGGACGGATCTTTGGAGTCCCAAAAGAGTATGATGGATCAAATAACGCGTCTATTGGCTGGTGGATTAGAAAAAGGGAAAAGTCCCGTAGTCAACACGGAAGATGATAACGAAGATCCTGTCTACCCTCTAGGATTTGCCCCAGCAGACGTTCAGACACAGCTCGAAATATACCCAAGAAGGCCATCGATCACAATTAGGCCCCAACCATTGCAGGCTGGTGTGTCCGCTCCGATGAACTATCAGGTTGGCTCGGGCTCTCATTCGGGGGATAACCCAACTAACCCTGTTGTCCTCAACCTCGATGAGGTGATGGAAACAGAGAAAAGACAAAGGTAGAATTCGAAAGAGTTTGAAGAAAAGTATAGATGGTTAGAAGAAAAATTCAAGGAGATGGAAAGCATCGACTATCGTCTTTGGAATCGATGCAAAGGAATTAAGCTTGGTTCCAGATTTGGTACTCCCTCCCAAGTTCAAAACTCCAGAATTTGAAAAGTACAATGGGACCAGTTGTCCCGAGGCTCACATCACTATGTTCTGCAGAAGAATGGCAGGCCATGTTAATAACGATCAACTCTTGATTCACTGCTTTCAAGAAAGTCTGGTAGGGGCCGCTTCTAGATGGTACAACCAATTGAGTCGCGCCCAAATTGGTTCATGGAAAGATCTCGCACAAGCTTTCATGAAGCAGTATGGTCATGTGGTGGACATAGCCCCTGATAGGATTACTTTACAGAACATGGAGAAGAAACACAATGAAAGCTTCAGGCAATATGCCCAACGATGGAGAGAGGTGGCCACACAAGTCCAACCCCCTCTGTTGGAAAAAGAAACTACTATGCTCTTCATTAATACTCTCAAGGCACCTTTCATTAACCACATGCTGGGTAGTGCGACCAAAAGTTTCTCGGACATAGTAATGTCTAGAGAAATGATTGAAAACGCGATAAAGTGTGGGAAAATAGAGGCTGGAGAAAGTACCAAAAGGTCAGCACCAAGAAAGAAAGAGCACGAGGTAAATAACGTGAGTGCATATTCAAAAGCGGTCACCGTAAGCCAACCAAGGACGACAACTACTGGTCGGCAGGGCCCTTCCAGACAAGAGCCCAACACAAAGCCAAATAGGGAGAAACTCCAATTCACGCCCATTCTGATGACATACAAGGAGTTATACCAAAGTTTGTTCGACGCACATGTCGTATCTCCCTTCTATTTAAAACCAATGCAGCCTCCATACCCCAAGTGGTATGACGCGAATGCCCAATGCGAGTATCACGCGGGGGCCACAGGACACTCGATAGAAAACTGCACTACTTTTAAGAAATTGGTTGAGAGGCTCATCAGCATGGGCGTTGTGAAATTTGACGATACACCTAGTGCAGACAATCCACTACCTAACCATGGGGATAAGGGGATAAATGCAATAATTGAGGGTTCGGGGAAAGAAATTAAGACGAATATTGCAGAAGTGAAATCTCCACTGAAAGAAGTATGGAAGCAAATGGTGGAAATGGGGTTGATATCACGAATTCAAGGTCGGACCCAAGAAGGGATGACTTATTGCGAGTTCCACGATCTAGAGGATCATGAGATTCAGAAATGTAGTGAATTCAGGGCTTTAGTACAATGATTGATGGATAATAAGGAGATAGAATTCTTCGAATATGTCGAAGGCCCAGAAGAAACAGTAAGTGTGTGCCTCGTAAGAGGGGTCGGCGAAGGATGTTTACAAAGCCGACCACCCGGTGGTTATCATATCACGCCCAAAAATTAAACGGCTGGGGCACAAGTTACGCCAAAAGTCGTGATCCAGAAGCCCGTTGCCTTCCCTTATAAAGATAGTAAAAGGGTACCATGGAACTATAGCTGTAACGTGACAATCCCGATGGAGGAAATCCCGACTAACACATCAGAGGAGGGTCAAGATGAGGGTTTCTATACACGCAGCGGGAGGTGTTATACCCCAACTACAAAGGTCGAGCAGGTTAAAGGAAAATTATTGGCAATTGAGCAAAGGAAAGAGAAGCCGGCAGGACCTGAATCAACTGTTAATGAATCAGTGACTGAAAAAGAAGCAAAGGAATTCTTGAAATTTCTAAAGCACAGCGAGTATAGTGTCGTAGAACAGTTACACAAACAGCCAGCTCGTATATCAGTATTGGCCTTACTCTTAAGCTCCGAAGCCCATCGCAGTGCATTAATGAAGGTGCTGAATGAAACCTACGTCGCTAATGACATTTCTGTCAACAAGCTGGACCGTTTAGTCAACAATATAAGTGCCGACAACTTTATATTCTTCAATGACGATGAAGTACCTCCGGGAGGCAGAGGATCGACTAAAGCTTTGCACATTACAACTCGCTGCAAAGGGCATACATTACTGTGGGGTATTGATTGACAATGGTTTCTGCATTTGAATGTCCTACCCCTGTCTACGCTGAATAGGTTACCGGTAGACAGTTCCCACATGAAAACATGCCAAAATATAGTAAGAGCATTTGATGGAACGGAAAGGAAAGTAATGGGAAGAATTGAAATACCCCTCTTGATCGGACCGAGTACGTACGAAGTAGATTTCCTGGTTATGGACATTAAACCTTCGTACAACTGTCTATTGGGAAGACCATGGATACACTC
The DNA here is from genome assembly GCA_025698475.1 of Gossypium anomalum. Taxonomy (NCBI): domain Eukaryota; kingdom Viridiplantae; phylum Streptophyta; class Magnoliopsida; order Malvales; family Malvaceae; genus Gossypium; species Gossypium anomalum. The sequence continues at coordinate 21,360,700 of CM046967.1, read as the reverse complement.
AAAGTGAGCGCGATCCTTCATCGCTACACCAGAAGTTGAAATTGGTAACCGAGGGCCGGTTAGTAACGATCAATGCTGAAGAGGACATCATTACGTCCGTTACCAGCAACGCACCGTATGTGGGGACAGATGACGAAGCAATCGAGTGTTCTTTTCGGTCTTTAGAGTTTGTGAACGCGACATTCATCATAGAAGGAAATAAGATTCTAATGCCTAGATTATCTGAAACTACGAGAATGGGACTACGGCTAACTGTTGGAAAAGGGGCCATACCCGGAAGAGGACTTGGGAAGTACCTCTAGGGACGGATTAATGCACCAATGATGAAAGAAAAACAGGATCGTTTTGGGTTGGGATTCAGGCCTAACACGAAGCAAAGAAAGAAGGAACTAGAGAAGAAACAAGAAAGAAGGAGAGCACGATTAAGCGGGGGAGAAGTCGAATGGGAACCAATGATCTTTCCCCATATATCGAAGACCTTTGTGTCTGGAGGAGTCATTCACCCCGAGCAGGGGGCATCTGGAAAGGAAATTTTGGAAGGAATGATGGAAAATTTAGACATCAACGCCACATATGAAGAGGGAACTGGAATAGAAGATCTATTGGGTATTAGCCCTTATGAGCCGGAAAGTGTCCTAGATAACTGGACTGCGGAAGAGATTCCTGTAGTCTTTAGAACTAATACAGAGTAATGCTCAAAACACGTTTATTACTCTAGGCCTAGGAGTAATAGATGTCTTTTTATGAAATAGGCTTATGTCCTAAAATTGTTATTTCAATGAAATGCATTCTTTTGTCCTATTTCGTGCAAGTATTCTTTTATTCTTTCATTCATAACTATACCATACATACCATTGTTCTTAGATTCTTTTATTCTTTGTATCTTCTTTCTCGCCTATAACAGGTCTCCAGATATCAACGATGTGAGTGACATTGCTACCAGCCCAGAGTCTCCTTTTGAGCAGGATATGTGTCTAGAAGGATCTCAGGACTTTGAAGATGACAAGGACTGTAACTTATCCCCTGATTTGTTAAGGATGGTAGAGCAAGAGGAGAAGCAGATTCTACCCCACAAAGAGTCAGTAGAAGTCGTGAACTTGGGAGATGAACTTGAAAAGAAAGAAGTGAAGATCGGAGCCTGCATAACCGCAGAAACAAAGCAGGACCTTATCGAGTTACTCCAAGAGTTCAAGGATGTGTTTGCATGGTCGTATCAAGATATGCCCGGGCTAAGTACTGATATTGTGGTACACAGACTCCCCATTAAAGAGGATTGCAAGCCGGTTCAACAGAAGCTTCGAAGAATGAGGCCAGATGTCTTGTTGAAAATAAAAGAGGAGGTTAAGAAGCAATTTGACGCTGGTTTCTTACAAGTAGTCAAGTATTCGGAATGGGTAGCTAACATAGTCCCCGTCCCTAAAAAAGATGGAAAAGTTCGAATGTGTGTAGACTATAGAGACTTGAACAAGGCCAGCCCAAAGGATAATTTTCCGTTGCCTCATATCGACACCTTAGTGGACAACACGGCAGGGTACTCACTCTTCTCCTTCATGAATGGTTTCTCAGGGTACAATCAGATCAAGATACATCCTAAAGACATGAATAAAACCACATTCGTGACCATGTGGGGAACCTTCTGCTATAAGGTGATGTCGTTCGGATTAAAAAACGCGGGGGCAACATATCAGAGAGCCATGGTAACCCTGTTCCATGATATGATGCATAAAGAAATTGAGGTCTATGTCGACGACATGATCGCCAAATCTCGAACAGAAGAAGAGCATGTGCACGTCTTGAGGAAATTATTTTTGAGGTTGAGAAAATTCCAGCTGAAACTCAATCCAGCGAAATGCACCTTCGGGGCCAGGTCAGGAAAACTGCTAGGATTCATAGTCAGTGAAAAAGGGATCGAGATTGACCCAGACAAAGTCAAGGCCATACAGGAGCTACCTCCACCGTGTACCCAAAAAGAAGTTCGAGGATTCTTAGGAAGACTAAACTACATTGCTCGGTTCATTTCACAACTAACTGAGAAATGTGACCCCATATTTCGTCTCCTTAAGAAACACAACCCTGGTGTTTGGGACGAAGAATGCCAGAAAACTTTCGACAAGGTTAAGCAGTATTTGTCTAACGCCCCGGTGTTGACACCGCCTAGTCCAGACAAGCCGTTGATACTGTATTTAACGGTGTTGAAAATTCTATGGGATGTGTGCTTGGCCAACACGATGAGTCGGGAAGGAAAGAAAGAGCAATATATTACCTCGCAAGAAGTTCATCGAGTGTGAAACGAGGTACTCGCCAATTGAAAAGTTGTGTTGTGCCCTAATCTGGACAACCCGAAGACTGAGACAATACATGTTGTATCACACGACCTGGCTGATTTCTAAACTGGATCCTTTGAAGTACTTAATGGAGTCAACTGCTTTAAACGGAAGAATGGCCCGATGGTAAATTCTACTCTCCGAATTTGATATTGTCTATGTAAACCAGTAAAGTTGTGTGAAAGGGAGTGCAATAGCGGACTTTCTAGCCGATGAGAGCTCTAGAAGACTACGAGCCTCTAAACTTTGATTTCCCAATTGAAGATCTGATGTACGTGGCAACCACCGAAGAAAACCCTCAAGAAGGTAATTCTTGGAAGCTAAACTTTGACGGAGCATCAAATGCTATGGGTAATGGAATTGGGGCAGTCTTAGTATCCCCAAATGGAGATCACTATCCTTTCACCAGTAAGCTGGATTTCGACTACACGAACAATATGGCAGAATACGAAGCATGCATTATGGGCATCCAGAAAGCGACCATTGACGCAAGATTAAAGTGCTAGAAGTATATGGAGATTCTGCGCTAGTGATTTATCAACTTAAAGGAGAATGGGAGACGAGGGATCCCAAGCTGATCAATTATCGAAATCTGGTCCTTGAACTAATCGAAGAATTCGATGATATTGTTTTCTGCTATCTCCCTCGGGAAGAAAATCAGATGGCGGACGCCCTAGCAACCTTAGCTTCCATGATCAAGGTGAACAAACAAGAGGATGTGAAACCAATCCAAATGAGCATTTACTGTGCTCCGACTCATTGTTGCAACCTCGAAGAAAAGTGAAAATGATGACCATCCTTGGTACCATGATATCTGCGGTATGTGAAGAATCGTGAGAATCGACCAAGCCAACGAAAACGACAAGAAAACGCTGAGAAGACTGGCCAATGACTATGTCTTGGATGGGGAGATCCTATATAAAAGAAGGAAGGATCAAGTACTGTTAAGATGCGTGGACGCTATTGAGGCTAAGAAAATCTTGGAAGAAGTCCATGAGGGCGTCTGTGGGACACACGCTAATGGCTTTACAATGGCCAGGCAAATTATGAGGTTCGGTTATTATTGGTCCACTATGGAAGGGGACTGTATTAACTACGCTAAAATATGTCATAAGTGCCAAATATATGGAGACAAGATCAATGTGCCTCCTTCACCTCTGCATGTTATGACTTCACCATGGCCTTTCTCGATGTGGGGTATGGATGTGATTGGGCCAATTTCTCCAAAAGCTTCAAATGGGCATCGATTCATATTTGTGGTCATCGACTATTTCACCAAGTGGGTGGAAGCTGCTTCGTATGCCAATGTCACTAAATCAGCTGTTAGCAAATTCCTAAAAAAGGAGATCATTTGTCGATATGGAATGCCAGAAAGGATCATATCTGACAACGCATTGAATTTGAACAACAGCACGATAGCAGACGTTTGCAGTCAGTTCAAGATCAGACACCACAACTCATCACCATACCGTCCGAAGATGAGCAGTGCGATTGAGGCGACTAATAAAAACATTAAGAAAATTGTAGGGAAAATGACCGAGACCTATAAAGACTGGCATGAAAAGCTACCATTCGCCCTCTATGCTTATCGGACGTCTGTCAGGACTTCCACCGGGGCAACACCTTTTTCATTGGTCTATGGAATGGAGGCAGTTTTACCTATCGAGGTCGAGATTCCTTCCCTCAGAGTGTTGTCAGAGGTAACACTGGATGAAGCAGAATGGATCCAGTCCCGATATGATCAGCTGAATTTGATTGAAGAAAAGAGGTTAAGGGCCATCCGTCATGGTCAAATGTACCAAAAACGAATGATGCGAGCTTACAACAAAAAGGTCCGTCCTGGAGAATTCCACAAGGGAGACCTAGTATTGAAAAAGATCCTGCCCATACAAAAGGACTTCAGAGGAAAATGGATGCCGAATTGGGAAGGACCTTATGTAGTAAAAAAGGCCTTTTCTCGAGGAGCATTGATATTGGCCGAAATGGATGGCAAGACTTTACCTAACCCAGTGAATTCGGATTCGGTTAAGAAATACTTCGCCTAAAAAAAAAAAAAAAGGGGGAGAGGCCAGGGTGAAAACTCACAAAGAGCACCTTGAGACCAAAGGGATTTTGAATTGAAAACCCGTAAAGGGCGATTCAAATTTTGATCAAGATGGGGCATACGACAGTCTTACGACACCTAAATTAACAAAGAAGAGAGATGTTACATCTTGGGGCATCTATTAGAGTATTCTAGATCCCCTAAACACACGTTAGGCAAAAAGGGAGTCTTCAAGAAGTTCATACAAAGAAGCTCACGCTGCGATATCTGGGGCACCTATTTTCCTTTTATTCATTTTGTATTCCTGCAATGTTCGTTGGCTGTGAATAAGCCATCCCCTTCAAATTTTGTTTCTGATAAATTTCAGCCCCATCATTATTATAGTCTTCTTCAAACATTTTGCATTGAAATGATGATTAATGGACTAAAAGCCATTTTAGCAAAAAGAGTTTTGCATATTACTCTGAAAGTTTCTAAATAGTATAGGAACCTAAAACAGGACTATTATTTAGAACTAACCAAATTCAAAGATTGGAAGCATATGAGAAGAAAGAGTTCAAATGGGGACTATCTCTTGAATTTTTCATTCAAAGATCTAAAATTTGAACAAGATGATAGAGTACTAGTTTTGAGAAAAGAACCTTGATAAACAAAGAGCAATGACAACCTTCACATAAAAAAAAAAAAAAAGGGGATTCATGCACAACATGTTGCACCCATGCATCATTCATAGTGCATCCAATTAGGAACATTTGATTCATTTCGATCATAATATCTTAATTCTTTGGCACAAGCATAGATACATGGAATTGATTCTACAGGTCACATCCCTAGAATCAGTGAGTGCATCAAGCCTTAACTCCCTAAGCAGTAGGGTAACAGGCTAAATTTACAAGCCTTAAACCCTTAAGCAGTAGGGTAATAGGTCGAAAATCGCAGATCTTACCTTCCTGAAGTTACAGCGGAGCAGATCAAAAACGAAGGGTCTTAAATCCCTAAGTAGTAGGGTAACAGACCGAATTACAGATCTTAACCCTCTAAGCAGTAGAGAAATAGATCAAAGATGATGGACCTTAAACCCCTAAGCAGTAGGGTAACAGGTTGAATTCACAGATCATGACCCCCTAAGTAGTAGGGAAATGGATCAAAGATAACAAGCTTTAACCCCCTAAGTGGTAGGGTAACAAGCTGAACTTACAGACCTTAAACCCCTAAGCAGTAGGGTAATAGGTTGAAAATCACAGATCTTGCCTTCCTGGAGTTGCAGTGAAGTAGATCAAAGACGAAGAGTCTTAAATCTCTAAGTAGTAGGGTAATAGACCGAATTGCAGATCTCAACCCCCTAAGCAACAGGGGAACAGATCAAAAGTGATGGGCTTTAACCCCCTAAGCAGTAGGGTAAGAAGCTGAATTTACAAGCCTTTAACCCCCTAAGCAGTAGAGTAATAGGTTGAAAATCGCAGATCTTGCAGTGAAGCAGATCAAAGACGAATGGTCGAAGACGAAAAACCCTAAACCCCTAAGCAGTAGGGTATCGAGTTGAATTTACAGATCTTAACCCCCTAAGCAGTAGGGAAACAGATCAAAGATAAGGGGCCCTACCCCCCTAAGCAGTAGGGTAACAGACCAAATTTACAGATCTTATCTCCCTAAGCAGTAGTGGAGCAGATCAAAGACAAGGAGCCTTGACCCCTAAGCAGTAGGGTAACAGGCTGGAAATCAAATATCTTCTCCTTGAAGTTTCAGTGGAGTAGATTGAAGCCACATAGAGTTGCAGTGGTGCAGATCAAAACAAACCTTACCTTCTTGAAGCTGCAGCAGAGCAGTGAAGCGGAGTGAAGCAATAAGATTGGAATGAAGATACCTGGGGAAAAGAAGCGCTAAACGAGGAAAGACACGGTGAGACCGGGCAAAATTGGTCTTTCTCAAGTCTTTGCTTTGTTCTCGTTACATGACAACAAGCAAAGAGGGGCAGCTGTACAAGCCCAATTTTGGGCCCAAACTAAATACCAGACCCCAACCCAATAAACAAACAAACCAAAGGCCAAAACTAAGACCCATTTTTGACCTAAATACCCTAGCCCAATCAGCCCAAATAAACCCAATACAAAAAGAAATCAGAAAAAAGAAAAACCCTAGCCCCTCTCTATGCTCGGCCCGCGCCTAGGGCCTGACTACCTCTGCTGCACAGTAATAACCGCCCTTGTCACATCTGCAGCCACTGGTATCTGCAAGCATTAAAATTAGAATAGACAAAACAGAGATGTATTGGCTATTTAAAGCCAAATCAAAAACATGTAAAAGGGGGATTTTCTTTTTTGAAATGAAAAAAAAACAATATTAGATTCATAAAATAAAAGCAACCTCAGATCAGAGACTCAAGAATACAAAAAAAATCAAAAAACGAAAAAACGAAGGTGATTTTGCTATATTCCTTTTCGTTCTTTTTTCTTCTTTTTTTATTTTTAGATCTAGTCTCATATACACATATCTTAAACAAATAAATAAAAGAAAAGAAAAAAGAAAGAAATTTTTTTACTTCGGGGCGATTTTCGGCCACCGTACACGGTGGCCGGAACGGCGGCGAATCGGCGACGGCGTGGCGGCCCGGTGACCCCTCCTGGCCGGAATCTGGGACTGCCCCAGAGAGAAAGGGAGAACTCTCCCCTTTTTGTTTTGCAACAGCAGAAAAATGAAAGATTTAAAAATTTTTTTTGGCTTTTATAAGCCTACAAAACGGTGGCGTTTTGGGGTGCCCTCCCTAGGCGTAAAACGACGTCGTTTTGGGGAGGGAACCCGCGACCCGACCCATGGGCAGTAGGATCCGCGTGTTTCTTATTGGGAAGGGCTATTTGCGCATTTAGCCCTTCCGCATTTTTTTCCTTTAAAATTCTGTTTTTTTTGCTTTTAATTTATGCCCAGAAGTTTGATTTCTTTTCCAATTTAGCCCCTTTTTGAGTCATGCGTTTTGGAACAAAGGGCTATTACCCATTTTAGTCCTCTCTGGTTATTCGTGTGTGCGATTTAATCCCCTCTCCTTTCATTTATTGCAGATTTACCCCAAAATTGTGCTTTTAGATTCAATTATATCCTTGTATTATTTTTTATTGTTTATTTACCTTATTTATATTGTCATGTTTGCATTTATATTTATTTATTTTACTTCAATACTAGTATTGTTATTATTACTTCTATTGTTTTACTATTAATTGGTGTAGGTTTTATTACATATGTAGGTATGTACATATATATGTATAATACTATTTTAATTACTTTATTCAATATTACTATTACATTATATCTACTTTTTTGTGTTTATTATTATTATTATTATTATTATTATTATTATATAATAGTATGTATTGTCCTTACCTATGTATATGTCCTTAATACTATATTATTCATTTTTAATATTATCTTACGTATATTTTTTAATAACTATATTATGTATATATTACTACTATATATCTATTTATGTAATATTGTTAATGGTTGTTTAATTATTATTATCATCCCTAATATACATTACATATATATATTTTTTAATACTATATTTTATATATATATGTTTTCAGTACCATATTATGTATTATATCTATTTATCCTTATTATATTATACGTGTATATACATATATATATTTTTTATATATAATATATTTTTTATGTATCATTGCATTTATTATTATACATATTATTTACACTATTATTCTTATTAACCTATTTTCATTGTTTTATTATTATTCCTCCTTTTTTTTTACATATTTTTATTGTCATTAACACCTATTATCATTAATGTATTGTTGTTCTCTATTACCATATTATTAATATTAAGGTTATCTTCATTATTCTGGGATCATTATAATTATGCTTTGCCTTATTATTAATATTCTTATTTATCTTTATTTTCATCGTTTTATTTTTACCTATTATTCTCCTCTTAGGTTACGTAGCCTATTTACTTCTTTCATTTTTGTCATTTATACTACTCATTTATTATTATGCTTGTCAACATTATGATTTATTTCTTTTTTGTTTTCACAAATTTGCGTTATATCATCCTTTACCTAGCAAAAATATTTTTTTAAAGAGAAATATCCCGCTTTAGGTAATCCGAGATAATCGCGCCCTAACTTACTGGGTTTCGATTTTTTCTCATTTTTACCTAATAACGGAATATTCTTTTAAATCTATTCGAGTTTTGAAAAATGCTTATTCTCGAAGAAATGAAGCATCGTGCCCTAACTTACCGGGTATGACATTTCGTTACTTCGAAATAAGATTCTATTTGTAAATAAAGGCAATATTCGGTGTTCAGAGATTCGAGAAACATACCCTAACTTACTGGGTTTTGATTTTCCTCGTCTGCTCTAAATGATCGAATACCCTTTTAATAAGTTAAAATACGCAAATTTTACATAAAAGGCAAGCTCAGTCTCGAAGTCGATATGCCGTGTCCTAACTTACTGGGCGTGCCATTGCATCACTTCGAGATAAGAGGGTCTTTAGCATCCGTTTTAATTTATTCCATCGGCATTTTTATAAAAAAGGATCGTATTTTAAATTATTTCAAGTTCTCAAATTTTCGATACTAAGACACTAATTAATCAACTAGGTACCAATTTTTGGGCGTATCGAGGGTGCTAACCCTTCCTCGTGCGTAACCGACTCCTGAACTCGTTTTCTGATTATCGCAGACCAAAGAAATTTTCTTTTTAGTAAACCTTAAATTTTATTAAGGTGATCCAATCACACCTCATCGAAAAAGATTGGTGGCGGCTCCCAGTTTTTCGTTTTCATTTACAGAATCCAAGTCGACTACTGTTTTTCCCAAAAAAATGGTTACGACAACAGTGCGCTTCACAATTCACAGCCCTAGGAACATATCTAGGAAGTAAGAACCCAAAACCCATCGCCTGGAATCATGTCCGAAACAAGTTTACATAACTTTGCTGAATTAAATAGGGGCACGTTGTGGAGATTTGACCCAGTTGATAGCATTCTGACTATCGGATTCAATCACAAATTTAAAAGAACCATACCATTTACTAGCAGAGAATATAAAAATAGCCTCCTTTATGGCCAACAACTCTTCAAGAACAGGATTGGCTCTAGGGAGTCATTTCGACATAGATCCCCACCCACACGTCAATCCAGAAGTCGACCCCCCTGCCGTCTCCCACATTGAAGAACGTATTATTGCAAAAAATATTATTATAAGAAGAGATTAAATGAGGCTCCACGATCCCTTTCCAGACACTGGACATTGGACAAGCAAGGTTTGTGACAGCCGGACTAAGAGAGGAAAGCACATACCCATACTTAAGCTAAAATCACTTTCTTCCATAGGCAGTTATGCTCAGTACCAAACCTCCATAACCATTTGTTGAGAAGGCCTCTATTCCTTATATTCAGATTAGGGATACCCAGGCTTCTGAAAACTTTAAGAACACAAAGATACTCCCATTTAATCTAGTGAATTTTCTTCTTGTCAACGTCACAACTCTAAAAGAACTCTCTTATAAGCTTATTAATTTTGTTGTCGATTGCCACAAGGAAATTAAATAAAGATATAAAAAATAATGCCAATTAATATAACAATCATGTTTTAAATTTAATACATTTTTCTATATTTAAATATCACCCTTTGATCAACTAAATTCAATTTCATCACATTATGGACTATGGTATCCAACATTAACCGTAGGGGCATTGATACAATTCCTTTATAGATTTTCCATTAAGGTACAGACTAGAGGGGTATGGATACCCCTAAGCCAGGTATCAATACCTAAATGTAAAGCAGTCTTAAAATCATCTCAAAACACTCTAAACCTACAACTTTTCATACTTTAAACATTCTCAACTATCATCAAGTAAATTTTATGCATAAAATGCCATTAATAAGTATTGCAACCAGGCCACTCTACTAGCCATTAGAGGGTGTGCATGGTAGGCGGCTGACTACCAAGGCCCACTTAGAAAAATGGGAGGATTTGGGTAAAAATATAGGCGAAAAATGGGCTTGGGCAAAAAGAGGCCCGTTTAGAAAGCGGGCGGGCCTCGAGCAAGATTTTTGGCGGGGGCCCTACCACCCGATTTTAATATTAAATTATTTTTAAATTTTTTATTTTAAATTTTAAGTAACTTTAGTTTTTTTTACTTTAGGTTTTTTTTATTGTTTTTAATGTTATTTTGATATTGTAAAATATTTATTATTAATATAATTTAGTTCTTAATTTAGTTCTAATTTATTTCAATTTTTTAATTTTAATATAATTATTTTTTATTATATTTTTAATTTATATATTATTTTAAGAATTATTTTAGTCCCATTTTTTTTTAATATTTTTTTTATGTTTTAAATGCATTTGATTTATTATATTTAAGTTCATTCTGTTAATGACCATGAAAAAAAAAGGGGATAATGTGACTTTTGGCCCTTGAATTTGTAACACCCCTAACCCGTATCCGTCGCCGAAATAGGGTACGAGGCATTACCGGACTTATACACTAGCATTTGAACAAAACCGAGTCATACATTTGCATTCCAAATTAAAACTTTTCCAATTTCACCATAAAGTCCCTAATATGGGCCTACGGGGCCCAATACATGCTTTGGAAATGGTTTGGGACTAAACCGGCAACTTTGGAAATTTTACCTTGAAGATAGGGGCACACGCCCGTGTGGCCTAGGACATGGCCGTGTGGCCAGTTCGTGTGGAATTCTGACTTGCAATTTCTTAAGTATCAAAGGGCCACACGCCCATGTGGCTAGGCCGTGTGGTAAACTAATTTTTCACCATTTTTAAGCCATTTTCACACAATTTTGACACACGACCATGCTTGAAGCCCGTGTCCTTCACACAACCAAGACACACGGCCGTGTCTTTTGCCCGTGTACTATTCTGACTTCACATTTAGGGATGCAGGGGACACACGGTCAAATCACACGCCCATGGGTTTACCGTATGTCACACAAGGCCTAGATACACGCCTGTGTGTCTAACCATGTGGACGAAAATAGGCCGTTTTAGGCCACTTTTCTCACCCTTTCATCCATTACTTGTACTTAAACACAATTATACACTAATAGAGTCCAACCAATCAATTATTTCAAGCCAAAACATGTATATTTCATTTCCAAACACAAAACATCACATTCAACTTACTTTGCATACTTAATCATTCATACAATTACATTATCAAATCAACCCGTATACATGCCATTTAAATCAAAAAGTTGTTTAACAAAATCTACCGGAATAAATCTGGATAGTGTGATCCTTGATGTAGATCCGATCCTCCGTATGTATATAAGTCAATCTACAAAACAAATAACATACACAAGTAAGCTTATAGAAGCTTAGTAAGCTCATAGGCATAAATATAAATCTTACCGAACATTGTACACAATCATATATCTATTAGTTTAACTAATTCACCCTACAAATCACAATTTCATTAATAAACTCATTTGGATAATTTTTATGTTGCTATTCACTAATTTAACTCCTTTGGGCCCATTTCTCATTTACTTTCATTGTCAATTTAGGGAACAATAATGGAATTGAGTGCTTCATTACCACATTGCCATAGTAAACTATGGACTTGCACATTGTCATATATCACACACTGAAGCCATAGCTCTGCCACGGTCTTACACAGATTACATATCATATCGATGCCATATCTCAGATACGGTCTTATACGGAATTACATTATCACATCACACCGATGCCATAGCCCAGCTATGGTATTATATGGGAACACATATCACATTGCATCGATTCCATAGCCCAGCTATGGTCTTATACGGGCAGACATATCACATCTATTCCATCAATTCATCCTGTTTATTGAATGAAAGTACTCAAAACCATTGTTCCGACTAATTTGCACTTTTAATTAAATATCATTTGGAAATTAATACAATTTGATAGTGTTCATCTACAATAAGATACCTTAGTAATCATAATATTTTTATAACATTAAACTTTGCCATATGAACTTACCTGGGCTGATTTGCAAAAGTCGTAGAAATTCAAGGACTATTCTTGCAATTTCTCTTTTCCATGATTCACTTTATTTTCTTGATCTATAATTATAAAATCATTCCTTCATTAGCATCTATTTCAATTCTATTATACTTCACAATTTATGCCCTTAAATTTTTGAAATTACACTATTACCCTAAACTTTTCAATTTTTACAATTTAGTCCCTGTTCAATTTATTCATCAATTAAGCTAATTCCTTCGCAAAATAACACTTTATTAAGAAATTATAAACTACTTCACAGCCTTTGACATTCCAAGATTCAACACAAAACCCTAATTTCAACAACTTTCACAATTAGGTCCTAAAATTAATTTCTATGAAAATCTCTTCATAAAATCATCATATAATAAAATTAAAACTTAAATTCCATGATAAATCATCATAAAATTTCAGCACTTATTCATGAAAACTTTCCAAATTACCCATGAAATCAAAAACTAATGAATTAAACAAGTGGACCTAGTTGTAAAAGTCTCAAAAACACAAAAATTACAAGAAATAATCAAGAGTTGAACTTACATGCTGTAGAATATAAAAACCAGCTTCTTAAAAGCTCTATAATGGTGTTTTTAGCTGATGAAGATGAAGAAAAATGTTGAATTCTCTAGAATTACCAACTACATCATATTTTACAATTAAATTTTTACCCTATTTTCAATTTGGTCCCTTGTTCACACTTGATTTTTATTTTTCCTGCACATACATGCCGTCCAGCCCAATAATAGGTGCTTAATTGCCTATTTAGTCCTCCTTTAATTATTACTAGAGCTATTTAATCACATCTCACAATTTTACACTTAATTCAATTTAGTCCTTTTTACCCAATTAACTACCGAAACCTTAAAATTTCTTGACGAAACTTTAATACTAACTTACTAACACTCCATAAATATTTATAATAATATTTATAGCTCGATTTATGAATTCGAGGTCTCGATACCTCATTTTTATCTCATTTAATCTACAAATTTCTTTTAATTCATAATTTCACTAAATCGAAATTATTCCTAAAATCACACTTAACTTTTACTTACTAATATCTAAACTCACATGTCGGATTTAGTGATCTCAAATCACTGTTCCGATATCACTGAAATTTGGGCCGTTACAGAATTTGACAAGTATGTCCGCATTGGTCCTTGAACATGACAACTAGGTTCACTTTGGTTCCTGTACTTTTTTTTTTTTGTCTATTTTGAACTTGAAAACCTGGTCCATTTTGATTCCAGAACTTGAAAAATCTAAAAGTTTGCTGATATTGCACCCTAAGATTATGTCATATCATCACTTAAAAAATAAAAAAAAATAGATAATAATGTAGTATAATCTCAGAGTGTCATATTCAGTGTTTTAATAATCAAACAGATAGTTGAACAGATTAGACCACCAGTTCTGGCTCTCGATCTAGCTTGATGGTTTGGTTTACTTGGTTTAGAGTAACCGAAGGCCACGGGTCATAGGTTTGAAGGCCGTGAGAGAGAGTAGAGAGAGAACGAAGCAAAAAAAGATTAGACCACCAGTTCTCGATTCAACCAGTTCGATCGGTTCGACTATCATGCTAACAATAATTAAATAAATAATTAAAAATTCATAAAAAAAAATCAAAATGCAAGTAAAATCGATTTTATCTTTCTTTTTACTTTTTTAAAAATTTTTAATTATTTATTTAATTATTTTTGGCCCGATAGTCAAACTGGTTGAATCGGGAACTGGTGGTCTAACCTGGTCAACCATGGGTTTGGTTATTAAAACACCAAATATGACACTCTGAAATTGTACTACATCATCATCTAAAATTTTTTTTATTTTATTTTTTAAACTCAGAGTGCCACACCATTAAACTTTTAGATATTTCAAGTTCAGTAATAAAAATGGACCTAGTTGTCAAGTTTAAAATGGACCAAAAAAAAAGTATAAGTTCCAAAGTGAACTCTAATTGTCAAGTTTAGGGGCTAAAGTGGACTTATTTTTCAAGTTTAGAGGTCAATACTTATATTATCCTCTTTCTTTTCACAATCATTAATAGAATAAGCTATTTCAATACTCGAATAAAGAAAAATTTTAAATACCTACATACCAAGTTTGACAGGTCAAAAGTTGCATTACCCATACATTTAACTGTTGAAATGCATGCATACAGACGGATTATAAGTTTTGCAAGAAATGTTTGTCATTGTTTGGAAACAAGTGTTGACAGTTGAGGACTGCCAGCATTTTGAATGTTAACATTGGAGATAATGACCCAAAGGGACCAAACAAAAACTCCATAAAGAGCCAAAAACTGTTGGGGTGTGTTTCGTTTGAAGTCTGATGAGCATGACATGAGCGGCGTTGGTTTGTAGATATGGGGCCGAGGGGTGGGGGTTGCCTTGTCGTGATCGTATTAATCATATATCATGTAGTTGTAAGATGTTCTTGTATCCTTCTGTCCATTTCCAAGGACATAACTTTGAATACACACCTCTGTTAAATTGATTCAATTAATAAATTTGAATTTAAATATTATTAATATTTGTATTTTTCTTCTATAGCAAATTACGAATATATATAAAACTTTCAAGACTTTGTCACTATTGAAACTTGTTTATTTTCACTTCGTCGTATCTGAAATATATTTTATGTTACATTGGTTACGTGGAAAACTGTTTCCAAACTCAAAAAGCATCACACTATTTTATTAGCTTACCTTTGAGGTTTAGCAATTTGTCAACTGAGATATGAAAGTTACAAAACAATGATAATGAAGCTCTAGAAAGAAAACGAAGTTCAACAAGATCACTTTTGGTTAATGTGAGTTTCATCATGCTAATTACAATATATGTATGTTCAATCTCAATTCGTGTAGGTCATGCATAGGTTTTGTCCTATTGCCTCAATGTTGTTTCCTAACGTTTCATTCAGGTTTACGACTGTGTCTTGGCCGGCCCTTCGGGATTGGGTTCATAGTATGGTTAGTTAGGTCTTTCAATTATCTTAATATGATGTAAACCCCAATCCATCGTGACATTAACCTGCTTTCATTGGGCTGGGATTTCCTCCAGGCCTATGTTATCTAGTTTGATGCCCTATGGAGGACGGCATTAATCAATCAATTCAACATGCTTAAAGACTTGACTGTCGTTAGTTGAGGTGATAATGTTGCAAATTTCTCGAAAACCTACTTTTTGGTTAAAAACAATGATTCTTTTAGTGGTGGTGAGAGCAGTTGAGAAGAGGTGATGCCATGCCAATTATGACTTTGAAGTGAATTTTGGTTATCATTTGAAGAGTGTTAGGATTGGCTCAGCCTTAGTTAGTATTCAACTCAGCTCAATTGCTTATTCTTCAAACACTCCGAACACATAACTTGTGTGTTATTATTATTTTTTTACAGTTTCTTCAAGGGAATTGGACAATGAGTTGAGTAACTGGAAAGATGGGGAGGGACATCTCATTATTAGACTGTTTGTTTTGTTTGGTATTTATTGCAAATTAATTGCTGGCTTTATTATCAACCCCCCCCCAAAAAAAAAAAAAAAAAAAAAATGGTTGCTGGCTTAGGCTTAGCTGTGAAACATAATTTCTTCCCACTAGCTTTAAAGGCCCAACTTAGTCGTGTAACTTGCTGTAAGCCTTTTAACTCCTAAAACCAAAAAATAAAAAAAAAATTTGAAGTTATGATATTACTTTTTATATTTTGTAAAAGTTCGTGCATTTAATTTATATATTTTAATTTGATTATTTTAGTTATTGTAATTTTTAAATTTTAAAATTTCAGTTCTCACGAAACAATAATTATTAAATTTATTAATTTTGTTATTTTTAAAATCTAACGAGGTAAATATATTATCATATATATTATACACTGCCAGCTTGTCATTTCCAAGTATTGCTCACTAAAGATCCAATTCATAGATTAATGATTGTTATTTGTGTCAAGACTAAAATTTTAAAATTGGTGAAGTATAGGGACTTAGAATGATCCAATTAGTGAATATAGACTAAATCTACAATTGCACATGGATTGTAGAACCAGTAATTGAATTTAACCAAACAAATTTAACTATTACTTTTTGGGTTAGGATTAAAATTTTAAAATTCGAAAAGTATTGGGACTAGAATTGACCCATTCGAAAAGTAAAAGACTAAATTCATAACTTTTACAAAGTATAGGGACTAATAGCATAATTTTACCTAAGATGAATGAGTTATGGACACAATAAATGGAGTCTTTCTTAATTCTTCATTGGGACATTGGATGTGATAGGATAGGATGGTAAAGTTTGGATTCCAATTATAATTTCACACAAACATTTTGCCATTAGGTCAAAATAATACTTAAAGCTCAATAAATGGTCCTATTGTGAGTTTCATGAATGAAGGGTTGGATCTAAATTTAGAGTTTTACAAACTAACATTTAACTAATTAAGATGTGCTCTAATCTAGTCAAATCAATTATTCTTAATGTAAAGATATAAAGGCTTGAAATAAAGTTAGATCATATTTTTTTGGATTGCATATATCCGTAAATAAGGTAAGTAAATCATATTAGGATCCTTGAAAAGTAATTTTGTTTGATTAAATCTTATCTCCAATTATAATCATGAGATTGACTGTACAAAATCTAAAAAAAAAAAAAAAATCAAATAATCAAAGTATTTTTGTTAAATATCTTAACAAGTAAGACAAGTTATGAAACGTCATCAATGTCAAATGCAGTTGTAACTACTTGTGTCACTACTCTTGAAACTTGTCTTAGCACTTCTTCCCATTTGATTTTTTGACTAAAGACCTGCAACTAATTTTGTCAAACAATGAATGCAACACTAGCATCAACAACATCAAGTTTCAACTCCCTTTCAAACATAACTTACTCTTCCCCTTTATTAGACAAAAATCTAAAGTAATTTCATGTAGTTGCAATTGGAGAAACATCTTCATTAGTTGAAGTCTTATCAACAATACAAAGTAATGACAAATAAACAACATCATGAATAAACAGAACAATCAACAACATAAGCAAAGCAAAGAAAAAAAAAATCTCCCCCTTAGTAGTACCATTAAATGTTATCATGTTAGGTAGTATTATTTAACATATTATCAAAATATTAAAATGTTATAATGATGGTAACAAATAGTCAACATTAAAAATATAGTTTAAAAAATTTATTTAACAATTGAATTATACGTAAAGTGGTAACTTATAAAAAACCCCATCAATTTTGAGTTGATATCGAGTTGACTTGTGACATCAGTTCAGTCAATTACATTAGCAATATATAAATGATATGGGTGAAAAAGATTTTGTGTGTAAAAATATCAAAATTTATAGAAAATATAATATCAAACAAAAGCTTTGGTGTAAGTGGTAAAATTAAGGTTTTATAGAAGTTAGTGTGAAGAATTCAGAAAGAAAGAAAGATTGTAAGAGGTAAGTGTAGTTCTCAAATAACTTGTTTTACAGTGTTGTCATCCGAATGAAATAGGAACGTGAAACGATGATATTTGGAAGCCTAAGAAAGAAAATGCCATCGTATTCGTCTGGTGTGGGGTATGGAAGATTAGAACCGTATCTCACATTCACAGTCACTGGGGTAATTTCACAAAATGGTCCTTTCAAATTCAAGGTTGACCCATTCATATACTGAAAATTTAGAAATACTAGAATACAATAGCTTTGACTTATCTCCAAAGTTGTACATGAAAAACATGGTTACTCAGCTTTCTAAATTGCCCATGTTCTGTGGGGAACAAACTGTTGATGTTTAAAACAAAGCTAAGCAAGCAGAGTCGAAAGCTTATGTTGCAAGCCTCGTGACTTGTTGAAGAAACAAAAGCAAAAATTTGCTTGAGAACAAGAACCGAATTGAAAAATAAGAAAAGTAGAGCATAAAGATGAATGAAATCTGATAAATTTTCATTGACTTGAACAAAGGCATAATGCCAATACATAAACCAAGCTTTTGCTTGTCAAAATCAACATATGGTCAACTAATCTACACCAACTACCACTAATACATTGGAACTTACAAAACTAAACTTGTACACATAAGTAAAGCTAGTTAGCAGCTCAATCACATTAGAAATACATCAAACTTCTACCTAATATAGTTCAAAATGACCAAAATGAATTACATTGACTAAAATAACAAAAAGAACAACAAAATAAACTGCAGCACTTGGCTCGGCAGCTTCTGGTCTTGGCCTGATCTTCTTGGTCTGATGATTGGTGCATGAGCTGCATGGAGGGCCACATTCTAACACTCCTCCTAGGTCTCCGTGCTGCTGATTCCAAGTTCTTTCCTTAATTTAATGAACCTTGAAGCATTAAGGGCCTTTGTGAAAATATCAGTAACTTGTTCCTTTGAATTGCAATGAATCAGCTCTAACTCTCGAGCTTGTTCCATCTCCCTTACCACATGCAATTTAATGTTGAAGTGCTTGGTTCTACCATGGAAGATAGGGTTCTTTGCAATTGCAACAGCAGACTTGTTATCCCAAAAGATATCTGTTGCTTCCCTTTGATGCAGATTCAAGTCAGCTAAAATCTTCCTTAGCCAAATGGCTTGATTAACAGCATTAGCAGTAGCAACATACTCAGCTTCTGCTATTGATTGAGCAACTATCAATTGCTTCTTGGAACTTCAGCAAAACATAGCTGAACCAAGGGTAAAAGTATACCCTGAGGTGCTTTTCATATCATCCAAGGAACCAGCTCAATCACTGTCATGTATCCCACTAATTTCAATCTTTCAGTCTTGCCAAACTGAAGTCCATAGTTTAGGGTCCCTTTGATGTATCTTAGCACCCTTTTTGCTTCTTGATAATACTTTTCATTACAACAATACATGAATCTTGACAGTATGCTTGTAGCAAACATAATGTCTGGTTTTGATGCAGTTAGATATAGCAAACAACCTACCAAACTTCTGTAGGTGGATTCACTAACCTGCTCATGATCTGCTTGGCTCAATAGCTTTGTTCCAACAGCTACTAGAATACTTGTTGGTTTGCAGTTCTCCATTGAGAACTTGTTCAGGATCTTCATGGAAAATGTCTTTTGGCTTAAGAAGATTCCATTTGTAGTTTAAAATACTTCTAATCCTAGAAAGTATGTCATTTGCCCCAAATCAGAATCTTAAACATTTCCATCATTTTGGCTTTGAAATCAGCCAACATTCTTTGATCTCCTTGTGTGACCAAAAGATCATCAACATACAGGGACACAATGAGTTGTGTTTCAGCTTGTCTCTTCTTGACATACAAGGTTGGCTCACTAGAGCTCCTTTCAAATCCCAAACTGACTAGGTAGCTATCGATCCTGCTATACCAGGCCCTTAGTGCCTACTTTAGGCCATACAAAGCTTTCTTCAATCTGTACACCATGTGTTCTTTACCAGCTACTTCAAAACCTTGTGGCTGGTCAATGTATATTTCTTCTTTAAGGAAACTATTTAGAAAAGCAGACTTTACATCGAGCTGATGAATCTTCCATTGTATCTGTGCTGCTAAGGCAACCAGTAGCCTGATAGTGTCAAGCCTAGCCACTGGTGCAAATGTTTCCAAGTAGTTCAGGCCATATTTTTGGCTGAACCCTTTGAAAACAAGCCTGGCCTTGATTTTATTCAAGCTCCTATTAGCATTCTGCTTGGCTCGATAGACCCATTTCACCCCAATGACCTTCTTGTTGCTTGGTTTTTCAACTAACTCCCATGTCTGGTTTTTCTCAATCATAGCAATCTTATCAGCCATTGCTTGTTCCCAGCCTTCATCTGCTTCAGCATCTTCAAAGAAGCTTGGTTCTTCTTGTACTACATGAGCCTTCTCATAAATGTCAGCCAATGTCCTTGTACCCCTGACTGGTTCATCATCAATATCCATATCAGGATCATTTTCGTAGATTCAAGCTGTTCTGCCATGAGTTCTTCAGAAATAGTCTCAGGTTCATTTGTTTCCCAGTTCCAGCATACTTTTTCATCAAAGATCACATCTCTGCTTACATGGACTTTGTTGGTTGAAGGATTTAAGATCCTATAGCCTTTCTTGACCATGCTGTATCCCAGCAAAATGCCAGCTTGAGACCTTTTTGACAGGTTGTCCCTTTTTGCAGCTGGTATAAGGCTGTAGCATAGGCAACCAAAGACTTTCAGGTGAGCCAATGAAGGTTTAAACCCGAACCAGGCTTCAAATGGAGTCTTGTGCTCAAATGCTTTGGTTGGTAGCCTATTCTGAATGTAAACAGCAGTGTTGACTGCTTCAGCCCACATTGTCTTGGGCAGATTCTTCTGAAATAGGAGACACCTAGCCATATCCATAAGGCTTCTATTTTTTCTTTCACTCACCCCATTCTGCTGAAGTGTATAAACATTTGTTAGCTGGTGTTTGATGCTAGCATCATTGCACAAAGCTTGGAACTAAGCTAAGGTGTACTCAGCTCCATTATTTGACTTGATAGTCTTGAGTTTGCATCCTGTTTCTATTTCAGCTGTAACTTTGAACTTCAAGAATACTTGAGCTACCTCAGACTTATACTTCAAAAAATAAATCCAGCAATATCTGGTACAATCATCAATGAAAAGAATGAAGTACCTGTTGTCACTAAGTGATTTAGTCCTCATGGGGCCACACACATCAGTGTGTACCAGCTGCAGCTTGTTTGTTGCTCTCCAGGTTGAGTTTGCAGGAAATGGGAGCTTGGCTTGCTTTCCCATCTGACAAACCTCACAAGCATCTTCATTTATAACTGATTTAGTGAAATTTTCAACCATTTCCTTGCTGACCATTCGAGCCATGGATTTGAAGTTGGCATGACCAATTCTTTGATACCAAAGCTTGGTATCTTCTGTTGAAGCAATACAGGCTGAGTGTGAGTCACTTGGCCAGTTGACTTCAAAGCATTTATCACTCATGGTGACTGTCATGAAGCTTGATCCATTTGGATCAGTGATTTGGCACTCCTGGCCCTTGAACACAACTGAGTAGCCTTTTTCTAGCAGTTGAGCAATGCTGAGAAGGTTCCTATCAATCTCAGGCACCAACAGCACATTTGTTATGATTTTGTCTCCTGTGGAAGTGCATATTAGCACATTTCCCTTTCCTTCAGCCTTAATGAACTGACCATTTCCAATTTTCACCTTGGTTTTGCAATATCTGTCCAATGTTTTGAAAATGTTTGCATCTGGTGACATGTGATTGGTACAACCATCGCCCAAAGAACTACCCTTTTCAAATTTTTACTTTTAACCAACTAGACATGACCACACAAAAAAACTCGCTCTTCATGGTCACTACTGTCTTCAGCCACTCGAGCTTCAGTATCTTTGTGTTGTGCTTGATTTTGGCCAGGTCTGTCTTTTTCTTTGCAGACCCTTTCAACATGCCCCTTCTTTTTGCAATGTTGACATACAGCATCTGGTCTAAACCAGCATTTGGCCTCTAGATGACCAGGCCTTTTACAAAATCTGCAGATTTGGTCTATTCTTCTTGCAGCATCAGGCTTAGGCCTGCTTCTCCAGTTCTTTTTGCCTTTATAGGCTGAGGTGCTCAAGGTTGCTTTGGCCTTGGCTTGAAAAGCACCCTGCTGGTGCTCCTCCATCCTGCTGGCTCTCCTTTGCTCCTGAGCATAAAGGGCATTGATAAGCTCAGTTAAGGAGATGCTTGCCAGGTCTCTCGAATCCTCTAGGGATGAGATTTTTGCCTCATATCTTTCAGGCAATGTTGAGAGCACCTTCTCCACAATCCTTGCCTCACTGAATTGTTCTCCTAGCAACCTTATGCTGTTCACAGCAGCCATGATTCTATCTGAGTACTGCTTCACTATCTCTTCCTCCTTTATCTTCAAATTTTTAAAATCTCTCCTCAAGTTCAACAATTGCTGCTGCCTTGTCCTCTCTGTGCCTTGGAACTCCTCCTTAAGCTTGTCCCAGGCCTATTTTGGAGTCTCACATGCCATGATTCTGGTGAAGATAACATCAGACACACAGTTATGAATACAGGACATGGCTTTATGCCTCTTGGTCCTCTCATCTGCGTGCTGCCTAATTTGAGCCACTATAGGATTGGCTCGGAGTGGAGCTGGCTCAACATCAGTATTGATAACTTCTCACAAATTGAAGGCCTGCAAGTAAGTTCTAATTTTGACAATCCAAATGTGGAATCCTTCACTATTAAAAACTGGTGGTGCAACTGGAGAAAATCCTGATGAAGCCATCAGTTTTATAGATATGCAATGATAGGTCCTCTAAGACAAATGCTCTTGATACCAATTGTTGGTGTTTAAAACAAAGCTAAGCAAGTAGATTCGAAAGATTATGTTGCAAGCCTCGTGACTTGATGAAGAAACAAAAGTAGAAATTTGCTTGAGAACAAGAACCGAACTGAAAAACAAGAAAAGTAGAGCATAAAGATGAATGAAATCTAATAAATTTTCATTGACTTGAACAAAGGCATAATGCCAATACATAAACCAAGCTTTTGCTTGTCAAAATCAACATATGGTCAACTAATCTACACCAACTACCACTAATATATTGGAACTTACAAAACTAAACTTGTACACATAAGTAAAGCTGGTTAGCAGCTCAATCATATTAGAAATACATCAAACTTCTACCTAATATAGTTCAAAATGAACCAAAATAAATTACATTGACTAAAATAAAAAAAAAGAACAACAAAACAAACTGCAGCACTTGGCTCGGCAGCTTCTGGTTTTGGCCTGATCTTCTTGGTCTGATGATTGGTGCATGAGCTGCATGGAGGGCCACATTCTAACACAAACAAAGGCCATAGTTGTCTTTTTCACAAGCTTTGATTTGATTTACACACCAATAAAGCTACTTGCTCATAAATAATTTTGCAATAGCAATTCAACTAGTGTTTTTCTTCCATCGCTCGTGGAGAAATATCTGTCTTGTTTATTTTATCAGTAACTCTCTTACAGGATAGTGCCATGGAGAAGATGAATATCCCATGGCTGATACTTTCCCTTCAAATATTCATCTTCTTTTTTCTCAACCGCCAACTCGCCTTTGGAGCTGACACCATTTCAGCTAATCAATCTCTATCCGGGATTCAGACCATTGTTTCATCGGGTGGGCACTTCGTGTTGGGGTTCTTCAAACCAGGTAACTCTTCCAACTACTACATAGGCATGTGGTACGGAAAGGTCAATCAACAGACCGCTATTTGGGTTGCAAACAGAGAGATACCAGTCGACGACATACACTCTTCTGAACTAAAAATATCTAATGGTAACTTGGTTTTGTTCAACGAATCCCAAATGCCAATTTGGTCCACCAATACTAGCTCAAGCAGCTCAAATTCTGTAGTAGCAGTTCTTGAAGATGGTGGGAATCTCGTTTTAAAAGATAGGCCGAAATCATCGACGCCATTATGGCAAAGTCTTGATCACCCCACTCATACAGGAATAGGCCGAAATCATCGACGCTATTATGGCGAAGTCTTGATCATCCTACTCATACATGGCTTCCTGGTGGTAAGCTTAGCTTGAAAAGACGAACCAATCAAAGCCAGCTGCTAACCTCACGGAAAAATTCGGAAGATCCTGCACCGGGTCTTTTCTCCCTTGAGCTAGACCCCAATGGAACCAATCAATATTTCATACTATGGAATAGGTCCGAACAGTACTGGACAAGTGGAGCTTGGGATCTACAGACGAGGATTTTCAGCTTAGTTCCAGAAATGAGACTGAATGAAATCTACAACTACAGCTATGTTTCCAACAAAAACGAGAGTTATTTCACTTACTCGCTTTATGATCCTTCTACTATATCTCGATTTGTAATGGATGTTTCGGGGCAAATTAAGCAACTGTCATGGTTGGAAAGTTGCCAGCAGTGGAGTTTGATTTGGTCAGAACCGAGACAACAATGCGAGGTGTGTGCCTTTTGTGGTGCTTTTGGCAGCTGCAATGAGAAAGCTCTGCCATTCTGCAACTGTTTGGCAGGTTTCAAGCCCAAGTCAGAAAGCGATTGGAATCTGAGCGATTTTTCTAAGGGGTGTAAAAGGAAAACCCAGCTCCAATGTGAAGACCCCACTCTTGCCCACGGAAAGAGTGATAAATTTCTAGAAATGCCTAACATAAAATTGTCTCAACATGAGCAGTCCATGACCGTTGGGAGCATTTCGGAATGTGAATCCACCTGCCTCAAGAATTGCTCTTGCAATGCTTATGGTTATGGTAGTGGTGGTTGTAAAGTTTGGACGGGAGATGTCTTGGATCTGAAACTACTTACAGAGGACTCCAGCAATGGACGGACTATATAGATCAGGCTAGCGGCATCTGAGTTTTCAAGTTCGAGCAATAAAAGTGGAATAATTATAGGAGCAGTTGCAGGTACAGTGGGTGTGGTCCTATGCCTTGTTGTGTTTGCGATGTTGAGATGGAGGAGGGGAACGATGAGAAATCCAAAAGCAGTTGAAGGTTCAATTTTAGCTTTCGGGTATAGAGACTTACAGATAGCAACCAAGAATTTTTCCGAAAAACTGGGGGGCGGAGGCTTTGGCTCTGTTTTCAAAGGAATGTTGGCAGACTCGAGTGTTATAGCAGTGAAGCAACTTGAGAGCATCAACCAGGGAGAGAAGCAATTCTGCACAGAGGTAAGCACAATCGGGACTATTCAACATGTAAATCTAGTGCGGCTACGTGGGTTTTGCTCTGATGGTGTGAGAAAGTTATTGGTATATGATTACATGCCAAAAGGTTCATTGGATGCCCATCTCTTCCATGAAAGCAACTCTGATGCTCTAGACTGGAAAACCAGGTACCAGATTGCACTTGGTACAGCTAGAGGCTTAGTTTACCTTCATCAGAAGTGCAGAGATTGTATCATTCACTGTGACATCAAGCCAGAGAACATTCTCTTAGATGCTGAATTCTGTCCGAAGGTAGCAGATTTTGGGCTGGCAAAGCTTGTTGGGCGAGACTTCAGCAGGGTCCTGACAACCATGAGAGGGACGAGGGGCTACCTTGCACCAGAATGGATTTCAGGTATGGCCATTACAGCTAAAGCTGATGTGTATAGCTACGGGATGATGCTTTTTGAGATTGTCTCCGGAAGCAGAAACTCCCAACAGTCTGAAGGTGGAAAAGTTAGATTCCTTCCAACTTGGGCAGCTAGCCTAATAACAGAAGGCGGCGATGTCCTCAGCCTATTAGACCCCCGATTGAATGGAGTAGCCCGTGCAGAAGAGATACCAAGATTATGTAAAGTGGCTTGTTGGTGTATCCAAGATGCTAAAACTCAGCGGCCATCAATGGGTCAGGTAGTTCAGATGCTAGAGGGGGTTTTGGATTTGCACCTGCCACCGGTTCCAAGATTTCTCCAGGTGTTTGTAGACGAGCAGGAGCACGTATTGCTCTTATCCGAGTCATCCTCAGCAGAGAGTTCTCAGACTCGAAGTTACATCTCAACTCTCTTTCACGCTAAGAGCTCCACATCCTCAACAAGTTCATAGATCATGAGAAGTATCGCCTGGAAATAACTTGAGGCAGTTGGGGTTCCTCATGTTTGTGTATGTATATATTTATTCAGAGTTTTTTCTTAAAAAAAGGAAGGTCGCAACTTGAGCAGAAAGGGTTGCAAATTATACTAAATAGTCGAATGTTAGTTTTTCAAAGACGACTATGTGGATCAAATTGGGTTAAATGCCATTATAGCTCAAAGCGAAATGCGCATTTTTTAACAGCATCAACATGTTCTCCTGCACCTTCCTAACCAAGGACAAGAGAGTGCGATTTTTAAGATTATGCCATTAATGATATACAAGTTGAATGACCCTTTGGTGGCCACTGATTTGGCCTTACTTGCTTGTTATGTGCATCATCTTCGGAAGTTTGGTCACCAATTTGGACTATGGAAACACAGCAGTGGTGCCCATGCAAATTTATGTATTTCAAATCTGTGCACTTTTTAAGTACAGACAAAATAAAAGATTACGCAAATATAATATATTTTTTTCAATGCCTGGATGGGGATAAATCGAAGTATCATTTATCCATCGAAGTGGAATAAAGATTTTCATAAGATATCCTTACAATATATAATGTAATCCTGTTGTATTTAATTTTGTATATTTTCCACCATATTAAAATTTTAATGAAAAAGATATAAAATAATGCAGCTAGGCTTGTAAATTTCTCAACTGCTGCCAATTTTTAAGCAGCATTCAAGTGGATAAAAAAGTTTCTACTGATATAAATTCTTTCCCTAAAAATGTTCATCTTCAATTGATTAACCTTCAAAAATATATGGTTTTACATATTATCCACATACCCTAAACCCAAAATCACATAGAAAAGTCGTGCCACATTAACTCATTGTACACACGATATCTAGATTTTCAACTACAATTTATGTATTTACACATGCTTCAAAACCTTTTTCATGCTAACATCTACAATACCCTTCCATTTACATTTTATAAGAAAATGGTTAATGTTAGAATTTTAACTTTATATGCTGCACTCAAATATTATATAATAATAGTCAAATTTTAATTTTGATTCCTGTGTTACACTTAAATTTAATTTTTAAATTTTATACTTTAGTTCTTTAACATAATTTGGTATCTTAATTTTTTACAATGTCATTAGTTAGCTCAAATATTTTGTTTTGATTAAAATGTTGATATAACTTTTAAAAGTTATTAATATTATTAAATTTATTTATTAAATTCAAATCCTTTGCAGTGTCATCTCTTTTTATATGGCTACTAAGTGAGTTTTTTTTTATTTCAAAATGTTATATCAATGAATTTAACAGAAAAATCTAATGGTGTTAACAATTGGATCTAAATTTTTAATTTTGAAAAATAAAAGGACTAAATTTTTAAAAATAAAAGTGCAAATACTAAATTTCAAATATATAATGAGTACAATGAGTTGAAGTATTTTTTTTAATATTTAAATATTTACTCTAGAATTTGACCCAAAAAATAATTATTAATTAAACGAACATGAAGCATGGTAGGATCCATACTTGTTTGTTGTAATCAAAGAATCTCTCACAAGAATTCTCGTAACTTCTTACAGTCTGTTTGGATAATACAAAGTAATTGAATGAAAGTGTAATTACTACACATATTTGGTGGACAAAGCATACTTACATTGTAATGTCATATGTCATGTTTGGTAGTAGGAAATTGTAATTACACAATTACATAATTCAGATTTTAAATATATATATATATTATTACTATAAAAAAAATCTAAATGAGTAACAAAAATTAAAATCAAATCATAATTTTGATTTGCCATATTTTTTCTATAAGTAAACCTATTTTAACACTTTTAATATTTTATAACACATAATTTATATTTTATAATATACTTTACAACCATAACTTTAGAAACTTTTTAGAATTTAAATAATATAACTTTTGTTATAACTTTATAAAATACATATAAATTACCTTTTTATAATATAATTTCTTAATATTTATATTACGATTTTAGAAATTTTTGGCAATAACCATCCCAAATAGTCATATGTGTTCTTATTTATAAAATAATTTTTTATAACTTAAACTTGTACAAAAATAAATTTCTTAAAGTTAAATAATGTATGTTTGAAAAGTCATAGGTAGACCTATTCATGGATCGGACTACCCGCCCAGGCCCAAAGGCTTGCCCGAAATTTGGGAAGGTTTTGGTAAAAATATTAGGCCAAAAAATGGGCTTGGGCAAAAAAATTAGGCCCATTTAAAATATGGGTCAGGCACAGTGTAACACCCTTAAACCCAGCCCAGACGTTATGGCCGAATCTAGCAATGTCACATGATAGCGTGCTGAAACTAAGTTGTTATGATAAAACCGTTTTCATTTGCTTACTCTAGTGGACTCCAAAATCCTTTCTTACTTAATTGATTATTTTAAATCTCAATTCGTTGCGGAAGCTTAAGAAATCATTTAATTTATGGAAACCGAGTTAATTAGGTAAATCTGTCTATTTCTGGAAAAACCCCTTTTGTTTTAGAGAAAACCGTTTGTTCGTTGAGTTTGCAGTTTAAAAACCCATAAACAGTTTAAAATCCAACATAAAGTCAAACAGTCCAAAAGTTCAATTTTTCATCCAAATATTAACCCAGAAAAATAATTAAGAATTTAATACCAAAGCCGAAGTTAAAATAGTTTAAATACATGTGGCCACCGCCGACTCCTCCACTGCACCGATCCGTCAAGTCTAGGGATTACCTATGCACATTAAACAAAGAGTGTGAGTTTACGTAAACTCAGTGTGTAATCCCACAGAAATCAAACAACAGTAACACAATGCATAGTCAAAAACAGTCCTGGGCCTGAGCCCTTTTCAGTATCAGTAGTAGTTTGGGCCTTAGCCCAACTCAGTGCAGTATCAAATTATGCAGTAGGGCCTTAGCCCATCACAGTATCAGTAGCAATCATGCAATATTCAGTAACAAAGTCATACCCAACCAGCCTCTACACACCATCTCCGTCTAACCCTACACTCCATGTGGGGATTAAGTCAACCCACCTATCCCTACACTCCATGTAGTACCGAATGCGGTACAAATAATAATTTGCAGCTAAGCTGCTAGTATATTAGGCTCAAGAGCCTTTCAGTACACTTCCTTCAAATAATGTCATCCCAACCTAATGCAATGCAACATACAATAGAATGTCATGCTATCACAGATCTGTCAGATACACGTACAGTTCAGTATACATGCTTATATATAACATGCTCGGTACATAATTCACATAGCAATTTCACACAGATAAGGGCCTAAATAGTGCTTACCGACCCCACGAAAGGTTTACAGTCGACTAGGGCGACCTGTGCAACCTTAACACACATTTCAGTAAAAATAGGCTCACACACCCATGTGGCCTGCCCATGTGGGCCCACACACCCAAATGGCCTTGGCCCGTGTGGATCACAAGGCTTAGCCCAAATTCCCACGCGCCCGTGTGGCCCATACAACTCAAATCAGTCTATCCCGTGTGTCCCACATAGCTTCCCTGGCCATCACACGACCGTGTCTAGTGCACACGGCCTGGCCTTGTTGATCACATGCCCGTGTTAGGGCACACGGCCTACCGCATGGGCGACCACATGCCTGTGTGGCGTCGATAGTGAGGTTTTTGGCTTTCGTTGAAACCTCGTTTTTAGTGCAATTGAGTACACACCCGGTACATTTTTGATGTACTAACACACCTGAGATATCCAGCACCTTTGAACGATCACTGGTGAATTCACACTTCTATGGCACCGTTGAAACTCCACAACCACTCAATGGCCTCCTAAACACGAATTAAAACCTCATTTAGACGATGATTCAACAACTAACAGATAACCATACTTACAATACTTACCGTTAACACCCAACGGTACAGAGATAACAAGTTGTGGCCACTAAAAAATAGATGGGAAAAACGCAAAAAGGCAGTAAGGGAAAAAGAGGGAAAACTGCAGAGAGTGAGACACAAGGTAACGTTAGAATCTTAGAAGCAGAGAGGGAGGTACCAAAATTTGGAAAAATAAAAACAAATAAGCCACTTCTAATAACCCTTATCCCAACTTCCCTTATTTTCCTCCCCCAAACTCTCCACTACTCCACTTCCCAATCCAACTCAAACTCTCTTAATCGACCAAGCTATAAAAATAATAGCCTTCATGCTTACGCAAGGATTCGAACACATGACCCCCAACATATTGACACTCCACTTAACCACCAGACCAGCAGGCACGTTGTGTTAACTATTTACCAACTATTAAACTTAAGCCTTTTAGGCCAGGTTAAGGCTTTATTCAAAAAAAAAAAAAAACCAAAATTAGTCAAAACTAAGGCTTGAACTTGAGACCTCACACACACACCTAGAGCACTTAACCATTGAAGTGAATAAGCATTTATGGCACAAAAAAAAAAAAAACAAAAATAGATATTTTGGGGCGTTACAACTCTACCCCCTAAAAAAAAATTTCGGCCTTGAAATTTACCTGATCAGAACAGATGAGGATACTGCTGATGCATCTCATCCTTAGGCTCCCAAATGGCCTCTTCCGTACTATGGTTTCGCCATAGCACATTCACTAACGGGATAGATTTCCTCTTCAGAACCTTTACGTTACAATCCAGAATCTGAACCGACTCCTTGTCAAAGGTCAAGTCTGGCCTAACCTTAATCTCTTCAATAGAAATAATGTGCACAGGATCAGAGCGGTAGCGCCTCAACATAGAAACGTAGAACACGTCATGAATCTGATCCAACTCCGGAGGTTGCTCCAGCTGATAAGCAACCTGTTCCACTCGTTTTAGAATACGGTAAGGTTTAATAAACCTAGGGCTCAGCTTGCCCTTGCGACCAAATCTCAAGATCTTTTTCCATGACAAGACCTTAAAAAAATAAAGTCCCCCATAGAATGCTCAATGTCATGTCTCTTCAAATCAACATAAGACTTCTGTCTATCAGAAGCCACCTTCAGACGATCCCTAATTAATCAAACTTTATCCTTAGTTTCGAAGACTAACTCGAGACCCAGAACCTGTAACGCCCCAATTTTCGGGAACTTTGGAAAAAATCTGTAAAATTTAAAATTTTGTGTTCTGCTTGTTATGTGTAGGGTTTATTATGATAGTGGGCCTCTAGAAGGCCCAAGCTTAGGATAAAACCCGGTAGTTTTAATTAATTTTAATTCCATAGGAGAAAGGGGTTCTGTTAAATTAGGCTTTTAGGAATTAATTGTGTAAAATGGATCACAAGGAAGCATGTGGTAAAGTGGCTAAGTGACGCCACTGGGAAGGATGTAGGTGGCGTGTGTAAGCTTGGGAGGACCCAGGTTCAAGCCACAATAACAGCAAAACAAGGGATTTATTTTTATGAACAAAAAAGGTAAGTAGTGGGGCTAAAGTGAAAGACTGTCAGGAGGAGTTTGAGTGGTTAAGGGGATTGAATAAGGATAAAGATAAGGGAGGAAATCTAGGAGCTGATCAAGGAGCAAGAGGTGGCCGGCCAAGGGACTCTAGCATGGGAAATTCGGCTAGGTATTGTAGTAGTGGGAATTTCGGCATTTGGGGTGTGTTGTGCCGAAATTCTGATCATCTTTTCTCTTTTCTTTATTTCTTTTTCTCCATCTACCTTCTCCCCTTATTTCTCCATATTCGAACCCTCCTACCTCTTACTATACACCACTTCCATATTTTTATTATTAGTAGCCTTATAGCCGAACATCATAAAAGCCGAAAAACCCGAAGGCTCATCTTGTCTGTGCCGAATTCTCTTAGCAAAACCATTGATTTCTTTTTTTATCTTTCTTCATCCTTTGTGATCAACCCTTATTTTGTTTCTAAACCCCAACCTCTGTCGACAAGTCGTTACAAGAAAACCCTCATCTCTTCTTCACTATTCTACAAGCCGAAAAAAACCCTATATTGGAGGGGCGTAGCAAAATTCTTAGATCATTAAGGGATCGACTGCTGCTAGGACGTGAGGGTTAGATCTGTATCAAAATCAAATAAGAGCATAAGTGAATCGTTGACTGAAGAAACTGGTGGTAAGGTTTCGAATCTATTCTTTATTTTTGGATTTAGAAAAGTCAAATCCCTAAAGACTTTGGAGGAGGTCGTCGATTGGGGCTTTAAGGCTCTAAGGGTTCTGACAATTGGTTGTTATGATGTTAGTGCGATTCAGAGGCTGCTGATCAGAGGCTTGGTCAAGGGGAAACGATCGAATCTAAACGCAATCGCTAGTTTCAGCAAAGGTAGGTTCGATAGGGCCAAAGTGCTATGGGCCGAATGTGGTAAGGGGTTAGTTATGATTCGTTTTTGGTAGTTAGATTAACGTGTTAGTAATCTAATTGTAGGCAGTTCATGTGTGGTCAGCATATCGTCACAATTCAGGTGTGTAATCTATACCCTTCTATAGACTAGATCGGCAAAAGCCGAAAAGCTGAAATACCGAAAAGTCGGTATTTTGGGGAACTTACGAGTGCGCGAATGCTCGTAAGAGGAAAAGGATTATTAATTCTAGTATCCCGTGATGATAAGAATACAAAGTGCACCAATCCGTGCGTTTTGGCAATTTTGGGCTTAATGGGCCAAAAGTCGGTTAATGGGCCAACGGGCCCAATTCGGTAAGTATGTGCGGTAAGTGGTTCTGAATATAAGTAAATAGTGGAAATATACATGAAATCCCCAAGAATAGATAAATTACTAGATTACCCTCATGTATAAAAATTACTGTTATACCCCTAGGTGTAAAATGACCTAAATACCCTTAGGGTTAATTATGTCTGAAAAGCATGTTGATGATATTCTGTATGATGTATGACATGAATGTATATCTGTTGCATGGGGACATGGGTTATATTATGGAGGAAGCGTCCTGGTGGCTATGCCACAAATTATCTGTTTTGGTGGCTTTGCCACATATATCTGTTCTGATGGCTTTGCCACATATATCTGTATCTAGTGACTCTGTCACATTTTTTGTATCTGGCAGCCATGCTGCATATTTCTGTGGCGTGTAGCGGTTGGGTGGGTCGAGTAATCTCCCCACATGGCGTAAGGTTGGATGGAGGTGTACATGGTTGGATATGGGTTGGGTTTCTGCATAAGCATGATATATCTATTCTGTTCTGTTCTGGGCCTATGGGCTATATTCTGAAATTTGTTCTGGGCTAAGGCCAACTTATTCTGCTTCTGTGGTTTAAACTGATTTAGGCTATGGTTGGGTTATTTTACATACTGAGTTTCCCCAAACTCACCCCTCCATTCTCATCTTTGCAGGTAATCCCCAACCATAGTGGGCTTGGAGCCTTGAGGAATTCGGAGTGGCCACTTGTTTCCGCAATTCAGTTTCTTCCTGATGAACTGGACGTCTTTTATTTCATTTACGTTTTCTTTGGGTTTTAAGTGTAATACGGCCACTTAATTATTTTTTTTAAGGTTTTGATCTATTTTTATTATGATAAGAATGAACTGAGATAACTATTAAAATGGATTAGCTCTAGGACGCGTTTTCAAAAATGTTAAGAGATTACAAATAAGGCTTCCGCTAAGCAAACGTTTTCAAACTTAAACATTTTTCTTAAGATGGACTTAACCAAAATAGTTTTCTCAAAATCATATGAGATGTTAGAGTGTGGCAATAGCGGTGTGCATGTCTAGGATTGGATCCGAAGGGAGCTTGGTACTTAAGCAGTCCAACAGACTCACCTCCTCTTTTTCGGTTTCCTACCTGGTGCACAGCTTCCATTCACTTTAACCTACTTTCAAAAGTGTCTTTTACAAACACCAACTAAGTTTTCCAAACTAAGTAATACAGAATGTTTTGAACGCATCAATGTGGCGCACTGGATCCGGTCATAACGTCTAGGCCAGGTTTGGGGTGTTACAGAACCCGTCATTCACCTAACTCAGTCCAACATAAGGGAGTGCGACACTTACGGCGATACATTGCCTCGTAAGGTGCCATTTGGATGCTAGACTAAAAGTTGTTATTATAGGCAAACTCCGCTAGCGGCAGGTAATCCTCCCAGCTACCTCGGAAATCAATAGCACAACTCCTCAACATATCCTCCAGTATCTGAATCAGCCTCTCAGATTGACCATTAGTCTGAGGATGGAACGCAGTACTAAAGTCTAACCTCGAACCCAGAGCTTCATATAACTTCTTCTAAAATCGAGACGTGAAGTGAGGATCCCTATCAGAGACGATCGAAACCGGTACTCCATGCAGTCTCACTATCTCTGAAATATAGAGCTTTGCCAGTTTTTGCAGTGAATAATTAGTATGAACCGGTATGAAGTGGGCAGACTTAGTTAATCAATCCACGATAACCCATACCGAATCCTTCTTAGTTGGTGTTAGGGGCAACCCACTTACGAAGTCCATAGTTACACGTTCCCACTTCCAAAAAGGAACCTTAACCAGCTGTAGCAAACCTGAAAGTAACTGATGTTCAATTTTAACTTGCTGGCATGTTAAACATTTAGCCACAAAATTGGTAACTTTCCGTTTCAGTCCTGGCCACCAATAAAACTCTCGAAGATCCCGATACATCTTATTCCCATCAGGGTGCATAGCGTAAGGGCTGCTATGCGCCTCCCTCAGTATAGGCTACCTCAAATCAGTATCATTCGAAACACAGATTCTCCCACGAAAACAGAGGACCCCATCACTATTCGTCTAAAATCCGTAGTGCTACCACTCTCAATCTGTCGAAATCGAAGACCTAAGGACTCATCCTCCAACTGTTTACCCTTAATCTGCTTGATATAAGTTGGTTTGACTTGCATCTCGACCAACAAACTCCCATCATCGAACAAGCTAAGTCGAGAAAACATCGCTCTCAAATCAATCATATCCCTACAGCTCAACGCATCGACCACACATTGGCTTGTCGGGATGGTACTTAATGGTACAGTCGTAATTCTTATGCAACTCAACCCATCTACGCTGCCTAAGATTTAGCTCATTCTGAATAAGGAGGTACTTGATGCTCTTGTGATTAGTGTAGATGACACACTTCTCACCATACAGATAATGCCTCCAGATTTTCAGTGCAAATATCACGGCGGCCAGCTCCAAAGCACGCGTTGGATAATTTGCCTCTTGTGTCTTAAGCTGACGAGATGCATAGGCTACCACCTTACCATCTTGCATCAACACACATCCCAAACCGACATGTGATGGATCACTATAGACCGTGAACTCCTTTCCAGGTTCAGGCTATATCAGAACAGGAGCCTGAGTTAGAACAGTCTTAAGCTTCTCAAAGCTTTCTTGCTGCGAATCGGTCTAGACAAATGGTACACCATTACGTAGCAGCTTAGTCAAGGGTGCTGCAATTAGTGAAAAACCTTCCACAAACCGCCAATAGTAACCCGCCAGTCCCAGAAAACTGTGAATCTTGGACACATTCTTAGGCTATTTCCAATCCAGTATAGCCTCAATCTTTCGATGATCAGCTCAAATCCCCTCAGCAGACACCACATGATCCGGAAATATTACTTTACGTAACCAGAACTCGCACTTACTGAGCTTAGCACAGAATTACTTTTCTCTAAAAACCTGAAGAACAATCTTAAGGTGCTCGTCATGCTCATCCTCAGTCATTGAATAAACCAATATTTCGTTGATGAACACCACCACAAAATGATCCAGATAAGGCTAAAATACTCGGTTCATCAGATCCATGAAAGCTGCCGGTGCATTAGTCAGTTCAAATGGCATTATTAGGAACTCGCAGGGACCATAACGAGTCCTAAACGCGGTCTTATGTATGTTAGCCTCCTTGACCCTCGACTGATGATACCCAGATCGGAGGTTAATTTTAGAGAACATCGAAGCTCCTCGAAACTGGTCAAACAGATCATCTATCCTCGGTAGGGGGTACTTATTTTTCATAGTCAACTTGTTCAATTGTCGATAGTCGATACACATCCGTATGGGTCCATCCTTTTTCTTCACAAGCAGTACTAGTACTCCCCACGGAGACACACTAGGGTGGATGAACCCACAATCCAATAACTCCTGAATCTAAGCCTTTAACTCCACAAGCTCCTTCGGTGTCATTAGATAAGGAGCGATGGACACCAGGTCTGTACCAGGTAGGAGGTCAATACCAAACTCTACTTCACGATCTGATGGTAAATCAGGTAGCTCCTCAGGAATGACGTCCGGAAAATTCCTTACAGTGCGAATATCCCCTATAGTGGAGTCCCTAGAAGTGGAACACTAACATAGGCCAAGAACGCCTCACAATCCTTACGGACTAGTTTCTTAGCCATTAGTGTAGTAATTACATTCAATAAATAATCCCGACACTATCCAATCATGACCACCTCAAAATCCTCCGCAGTTCTCAAGACGACCCTCTTCGTCGCCCAATCCAGATTTACTTAGTGTTTTACCAACCAATCCATCCCTAATATCATATCGAACTCCCTAAACAGAAGCTCCATCAAGTCAGCCAGAAATACTGTCCTTTGAACCTCTAAAGGAACATCCCTATATGATCGTGATTTCCGTGATAAGTTTTATAAATTTATAATTAATCGTTCTTGAAACTAACTATTATCACGATGTAGGCAAGTGTACCTATCGAACAGTAGTATAGCTTTAGTAAGATCGGATTGTCGAACCCAAAGGAACTAAAAGTACTAGTAATGACTGTCGTTTTATTATCTAGCCTAAGAATAATGGGGTTTGTTTTAATTAACTAATTAACTAAACTAAGAAATCACAGAAAATAGAATTGGGGAATTACTTTTGAAAAAACGATTGAATTAAGACAATACCTAAGGAAAAATCCACCTAGACTTCACTTGTTATTTTGACTCCGAACCGGACGATTTATTCATTTAACTTGTTCCGTAGAAATCCTTAAGTTATGTTATTATCCCTATTCAAGACTAATAACATCTAACCCTAGATTGAATAATTGAAATTTCTTTCTAATTAACACCCTAGGGTCGCATTAACTCGATCTATGGATCCCTTTATTAGGTTTCACCCTAATCCGAAAAAATCTTGTCACACTATCTCTATGCGCGCAATCAACTCCGCTTAATTATGACAAAGTCGCTCTTAGACAGGAACTATTCATCCTCCAACTAAGAGTATTAACTTGAATCAATATCCTGAAATACCGAAACAAGAATTAAGAACAAGTCAAATATTTATCATACAATTTAGACAATAATAGCAAGATTCGTCTTAGGTTTTATTCCCCTTAGGTATTTAGGGGTTTTAGTTCATAACTAAATAGGAAAACATCTCAGAAGAATAATGAATACAAAACATAAAGAAAACCCAAAACTCCTGAAGGAAAATTGAGGAGAGATCTTCAGTCTTGATGATGAATCCGCATTCTAAGATGGATCAATAAGCTTTCCTGGAGGAATTTCTTGCTCTCCACTCTCCGTCTCCCCTTTAGTCCTCTTATAGGGTGTTTAAATAGGCTTTAGAATGCCTAAAAGCCCTCCAAATTTGCCCTTTTCTGAATAGAACTTAACTAGGGCTTGGCAGGGACACGCCTGTGTGCGATTACTTCAGGCCGTGGTTGAGGCTGAGAGATCAACACGCCCATACTGAGGTTGTTTTAGGCTGTGGTCGAGCCTGTTAGAGTGGCATGGGCATGTGTTCTGCCCGTGTGAGGAAGTCCAGGCCGTGTTGTTTTCTCACGTCAGCCTATTTTCTCCTTTTTTGGCTCGTTTCTTGTTCTTTTTGCTCTCTTATGCTCACCTAAGTATAAAACATGAAATTAAAGGATTAGGAGCATCAAATTCACCAAATCTAAGGAGAAATCATTCATAAATATGTTAGGCATGGGATAAAAATATATATAAATTACGTTTTATCACTATATACAGTTTGCTGACTCTAACAGATTGCCCCAGTGGGCTTAGCACAGCCACCTCACTCGTAGTGCACTCAACCAGAATCCCTAGTTTTTTGAAAACAGAACTAGCAACAAGGAATACGTAGATCCTATATCAATCAATATAGTGTAAGGCACATAAAAAATAAGGAACGTACCAGTGATGACGTTAGGAGCAACTCTGTCATCACGGCAACGTGCAGCATAAACAAGAGCAGGCTGCCTCGCCTCAGTCCGTCCAGCATCTCTACCCGGTGCCCTCTATCTACAACCTATACCATTACCACCCCTAGCCTGACCACGACCTTTCAGTGGCTGCTGTACTTCCCTTTGTAGCTGTGCAATACCAGTACGCTGAGCTTGTATATGATCGGCCCTCAACGGACACTCTCTAATGTGATGTTCCAACGACCTACATCTCAAGCATGCCCCAGTCCTCCTCCAACACTAGCCCTGATGGCATCTGCCACAATCAGTACATGGGTGTAGTCCAATAGCAATAACAGGGGGCCCAGCTATAACTGGCCGATCAGGTCTGGCCTTTTTTTAGGCCTCTGTACAGAACTCGAGGGCTCTGAATCCCTCTTATTCTTACCTCTCTCTCTATTGCGGTTTTGGCGCTCAGTGCGCTTAACCTCCTCAGCGATCTTCACCTTCTCAACTAAAGTGGAAAAATCCTACTCCCTCTGCGGAGCTATCAAAACCCGCAAGTCATCTCTAAGGCCATCCTCAAAGTGGGCATATCGCTCGTACACAGACGACACCAAACCTCATGCATAGTAAACCAGTCTCAGAAACTCGGCCTCATACTCCGCCACTGATCAATCTCCCTGAGTTAAATTCAGAACCATCCTCCTACGGGCATCCACGTAACTGGCTCCCACATATTTTCCTTGGAAGGCGATCTTTAAGAACTCCTAGGTCAATCGTTCGGGCTGAGTGCCCTCCTTATCAGTAAATCACCACGGATATGCCTCATCACGCAACAGCAAGACTGCACCCTTTAATTTTTGCTCTGGGTGCAATCTAGATCATCCATGATCCTTTCTGTAACACTCCTAACCCGTATCTGTTGCTGGAATAGGGTTACGAGGCATTACTGATCAATACACATCATTCACATACATTTTTTCATTCAATATCAAAATCCATTCATCTCAATCAGATTATCCCTTCTAAGGTCTATGAAACCTTAA
This sequence comes from Gossypium anomalum, assembly GCA_025698475.1. Taxonomy (NCBI): domain Eukaryota; kingdom Viridiplantae; phylum Streptophyta; class Magnoliopsida; order Malvales; family Malvaceae; genus Gossypium; species Gossypium anomalum. The sequence continues at coordinate 21,321,729 of CM046967.1, read as the reverse complement.
AACATGCTTAGAAGTGGTTCGGGACTAAACCGATAACATATGCAAACTTTGAGAAACTTATAAAATTTTCTAACATTTAAGGGTCACACGCTTGCAGTGTAAATAGGTGTGTGCCTCACACGCCATCTTGGACACGCTTGAGTGTCACAGTAGTATGAAAAAACAGGTATACATACTGACTTGCACCATATGGCCGAGGATACACCCGTATGCTGATAAACCATAATATATACATATTTTTACCCCATTCTTCGTATATTTGTAGATGATTTTCCTTTGGTTTCATTGAATTCGATTCTCCTAATCCTTTAAATTCATATTTTATACTTAGGTGAGCATAGGAAAGCGAAAAGAGCTAGAAACGGGCTAAAAAAGAACAAAATGGGCCTAATTCAGTGTTTCACACAGCCAAGTCACGTCCATATAGGTAAACCATACGCCCGTGTGAGACATGCGGCCAGACCACACGCCCGTGTGTCATGGCCGTGTCGATATTAAATCAAGTCAGAATTGCACATGGCTTGAGCGCCTTCACACGGGCGTGGCACACGGCCGTGTCCATATTAGATCCAAATCTAATTCTATTCAGAAAAGGCTATTTTGGGCACTCCAAAGTCTATTTAAACACTCTAAAAGAGGATCAAAGGGGAGACAAAAAATAGAAGGCAGAAGATAGACAGCCACCGGAATCAGCTCGGAAGCAAGATCTACTTCAAGACTGAAGATCTCCATTCAATTTCCTTAGAAGTTTTTTGGGTTTCTTTATATTTTGTTGTTTTCCCAATTTTGAGATGTTTTCTATTATTATGAACTAAACTCCCTAAATACCTAAGGGAGATGAAACCTAAGACAGATCTTATTACTATTTGAATTATATGATAAATACTTGTTCTTATTCTTAATTGTGAGTTTTAATCCTTACTTTAATATTTAAGGATATTAATTCAGGTTTTGATGTACTTATTCAGTAAAGAAAAAGTCTCTGTTTAAGAGTAGATCTTCTATAATTAAGCGGAGTTGCATGCAATCCTAGAGATAGGACGACATAAATCTGTCGGATTAGAGTCAAATCTAATAAGGGAGTCCATATATCGAGTTAATGCGATAATAGGGGTTTTAATTAGAAAGAGATTCCAATTAATCAACCTACAGTCAGTTGTTTTTAGTCTCGAGAGAGATATAACATAAATTAGGGATTCCTACAGATTTAAGTCAAGTGAATAAATCATCTAATTCAAAAGTAATAAGTGAAGTCTAGGTGAATTCTTCCTTGGGTATTGTCTTCTTCATCAGTTTCCTAAAAGTATTTTCCAACTTTAATCTCTGTCGTAATCTTAGTCAATTAGATAATTAGTCTTAGTTTAAAAAATCCCTTAATTTTTAGGCTAGATAATAAAAATATAGTAATTACTAGTACTTTTAGTCCTTGTGGATAAGATATTTTCGATCTCACCATAACTATACTACTGTTCGATAGGTGCGATTGCCTTAGTCGAATTTTTAGTTAGTTTAGTGACCATCAAGTTTTTGGCGCCGTTGCCGGGGACTAATATATTAGGAACATTTTATTTTTATTACTTTAGCCATTTTTACTTTTATTCAAATTTACTTTTTGTTTTTAGTTTAATTTTTCTTTTGCTTCTGGCAGATGTCTCTAGTTTATGACTAGGAGGAACCCATCAGGACATTTACTTTTTGATAGTGAGATCGAGAGCACAGCTCATAGAAACCGAAAAGAAATAAGGTAAAGCCTACAATACATAGAGGAAGTGCAAGAGGACGATATCCGTACTACAACCAAGGAGATGGTTGACAATCAGAATAATTTGCTCCCTCCTATGGTTGCTGCAAATCTAGTAAATCAGAATCCTGCTCCTCATACTATGTATGATTATGCCAAACCTAATTTCACAGGAACTGAGTCGAGTGTAGTTAGACCTGCTATTGTTGCAAATAATTTTGAACTAAAACCTAACACGATTCAAATGATACAACAATTTGTTCAGTTTGATAGCTTGCAGGACGAGGATCCAAACACTCATTTAGCAAATATTCTGGAATTATGCGACACCTTTAAGATCAATGGAGTTTCTGACGATGCCATTCGCCTTCGATTATTTTGATTTTCATTAAGAAATAAGGCTAAATAGTGGTTAAACTCGTTACCACGAAGGTCAATCACGACTTGGGAACAAATGATCGAAAAATTTTTGCTTAAATATTTTCCGCCGGCTAAATCGGCTAAATTGAGGAATGATATCTCTTTTTTTGTGCAGATGGATTTAGAAACACTTTATGATTCATGGGAGAGATGCAAAGATTTATTGAGAAGGTACCCTCACCATGGGTTACCCCTTTGGCTACAGGTTCAAACTTTTCACAACGGTTTAAACCCCTCAACTAGGCAAATGATCAACGCAGCTGCCGATGGCACCATCAATAATAAGACACCTGAAGAGGATTATGAGTTCATAGAGGAGATGTCACTAAACAATTATCAGTGGCAAGTCATGAGGACAAAGCCAACCAAGGCAGCCGGCGTTTTTAACGTCTACTTGGTTACTATGATATCAAATCAAGTAGAATTCTTGAATAAAAAGATTGATGGGTTATTTATTTCTATGCAGGTACATCCAGTAATGTAGTGCAATGCAAGTGGAGGTGGAATGAGCAATCTAGAATATCCACCCTACGACCCCAACATAGAGAACGAGCAATTGAACTATATGGGTAATAATCCTCGACCTCAAAATAATCCTTACAGTAACACTTACAATGCAGGTTGGAGGAATCACCCAAATTTCTCATGGGGAGGCCAAGGGAATCAAAGGCTACCACCCCCTCAAAGCTTCCAACAACAACCTTACCAGTAAGTGAAAAAGCCGAACCTTGAGGAGATGATGAAAAAGTTTATTTTAGGAGCGGAAACCCATTTTTAGAACACTAAAACTGCACTTAAAAATTAGTAAGCATCAATTCAAGGGCTCAAGAATCAAATTGGATAGCTGGCTAAGATGATTTCAGAGAGACCACCAAGGAGTCTACCCAGTAACACCGAACCCAATCCAAAAGAGCATGTGAAAGCAGTTACACTAAGGAGCAGGAAAGTGTTAGCTGAATCTAAAAAGCAGCCACCACAAGAAGCTGATAGAAATGAAGGAGAGGAGGTAAAACCCGAAAATAATAGAAACCCAGTGCTGAGGGAATATAAACCACCAATCCCATATCCAACAAAGTTGAAGAAAGACCGCATGGATGCACAATTCGGTAAATTTCTTGAACTTTTTAAACAATTGCATATTAACTTACCTTTTGTTGAAGCTATCTCGCAGATGCCTACATACGTAAAATTTTTGAAGGAGCTTCTAACAAATAAGAGGAAGTTTGAAGAGTTGTCCATAGTAGAACTCAACGAGGAATGCTGGGCCATACTCTAAAATAAACTACCAACCAAACTGAAAGATGCAGGAAGTTTTAGTATTCCCTGCTTAATTGGTAGTTTAAATGTTGAAAAGGCACTAGCTGATTTAGGCGCCAGCATTAATCTGATGCCTTACAAAATATTCAAACAACTTGGTCTTGGGGAACCAAAACCCACTAGGATGAATATTCAATTAGCTGATAAATCTGTTAAATATCTTAGGGGAATTATTGAATATGTACTCGTAAAAGTAGATAAATTCATACTCCCTATTGATTTTGTTGTGCTTGACATGGATGAGGATGTTGAGGTGCCTTTAATTTTAGGTCGCCCATTCTTAGCCACTGCTAGGGCTGTTATTGATGTGGGTGACGCTAAACTTGTGCTTAGGGTAGGTGACGAAGAGATTATTTTTAAAATTTATGATGCCATGAGATTTTCTAGAGAACAAGATGACTCCTGTTATTTTATTGATTCTATTGATCATGCTACTCAAGATTCTTTATAGGAAATCATACATAAGGACACGTTGGAACTGTGTCTTGCCTAAGGAGAGGAGGTAAATGACGATGATGCTGCGATAGGTAAGACAAAAGCTGAACTAAATTCTAATGAGCCTTCACTAAGACAGAAGAGTTATGAGGGTATTGAGGTAAACAATGAATTAAAATTAAAACCCTCTATTGAAAAACCTCCTAAACTAAAATTGAAGCAATTACCAAATCACCTAGAAGATGCATTTCTTAGAAATAATTTCACATTATCAGTGATCATTGCTTCAGATTTACAGCCAACTGAAAAGGACGAATTACTGCAAGTATTGAAGGAGCATAAAAGAGTTATAGCTTGGAAGATTTCTAACATAAGAGGGATCAGTCCTTCTTTATGCACACACAAAATTTTAATGGAAGATGAATTTAAACCTTGTGTGCATGCTCAAAGATGACTGAATCCTAACGTGAAAGAAGTCGTAAAAGCTGAGGTAATTAAACTCCTAGAAGCTGGAATTATTTATCCTATTTCTGACAGTTCTTGGGTGAGTCCAGTGCAGGTTGTTTCTAAGAAAGGAGGCATCACTGTTATAGCTAATGAGAAGAATGAGTTGATTCCAACACGCACTGTCATAGGGAGTTTGCATTGATTATAGAAAGTTGAATGATGCCACGAGAAAAGATCACTTTCCGTTACCATTCATTAATCAGATGTTGGAAAGATTATCCGGGCACATGTATTATTGCTTCCTAGATGGACTCTCTGGTTACTTCCAAATCCCAATAGCTCCTAAGGACCAAGAGAAAATGACATTCACATGTCCATACGGTATGTTTGCCTATAGATGAATGCCTTTCGGATTATGTAATGCTTCTGCTACTTTTCAGCGATGCATGTTGGCCATTTTCGATGAACTCGTGGAAGACATTATGGAGGTATTTATGGACGACTTCTCGGTATTCAATAACTCTTTCCATTTTTGCCTTAAAAATTTAAAACGAGTTCTAATGAGATGTGTGGAAATGAATCTTGTGCTAAATTGGGAAAAATGTCATTTCATGGTTCGGGAAGGGATTGTGTTAGGCCACAAAATTTCTAGTAAAGGGATCGAAATTGATAAATCGAAAATTGAAACTATTGAGAAATTACCTCCCCCTAGTTCAGTCAAGGCTATGCTTTTTAGGATAGGTAGGATTTTATAGAAGATTCATTAAAGATTTTTCTAAAATAGCTAAGCCTTTAACGAATTTACTAGAAAAAAATGTACCTTTTAATTTCAGCCAGGAATGTTTAGAGGCATTTAATACTCTTAAGGATAAATTAATTAATGCTCCAATTGTAGTTGTACCTGATTGGAATTTACCCTTTGAACTAATGTGTGATGTGAGTGATTTTACAATAGGTGCGGTTCTTGGACAGCGAAAAGACAAGCATGTTCAACCAATCTATTATGCTAGCAAAACATTGACAGCCGCACAAGAAAATTATATGATGACGGAGAAAGAATTGCTGGCTGTGGTTTTTGCATTTGATTAATTTAGACCATATTTAATATTATCTAAAGTTTTCGTTTACATTAACCATTCAGCACTTCGATACCTCCTTATTAAAACATATGCAAAACCCCGATTAATAAAATGGATTTTATTGTTACAGGAATTCGATTTAGAAATTCAAGATAAGAAGGGAGTAGAAAATCTTGCAGTAGATCAAATATCTAGATTAGAAAACCCACATCTCAAGGAACTTGACAAAATGAGATAAATGACTCATTCCCTAAAGAATAACTTTTTGCTGTATCTGACTCTGAAGAACCTTGGTTTGCAGACATTGCGAATTATTTAGCTGCTAATGTTACACCAAAAGGGTTGACAAGTCAGCAAAAGAAACGATTATTCACTGATGTGAAAAAATATTTTTGGGAAGATCCTTTTCTTTTTCGTATATGTACAAATCAAGTACTTAGAAGATACGCCACTAAGTCAGAAGTAATTAAGATCTAGGGACATTGCCACTCAGGACCGACTGGAGGACATTACAGTGGGACTAAGACCGCACATAAAACGCTCGAATCAGGCTTTTATTGGCCCACACTATTCAAAGATGCCAACAGGTATGTTACTTCTTGTGATAAATGCCAATGAACAGGTAATATCTGTTAACGTGACGAAATGCCCCAAACGTACATGCTTTCATGTGAAATATTTGATGTATGGGGTATTGATTTCATGGGTCCATTATCTAGCTCATTCGAGAATAAATACATCTTAGTAGCTGTTGATTATATGTCCAAATGGGTGGAAGCCCAAGCTTTACCTACTAATGATGCTAGAGTGGTGGTGAAATTCCTTAAGAAACTCTTCTTTCGATTTGGAACATCTAGAGCAATTATCAATGATAGGGGCACTCATTTTTGTAATGCTCAATTTGATAAAACACTTAAGAAATATGGAGTTTACTATAGAACAACTACCCTCTACCATCCTCAAACTAGTAGACAAGTCGAAGTCGCAAACCGAGAGCTTAAACATATCTTAGAAAAGACTGTAGAGTCAAATAGGAAGGATTGGGCAGTAAAAGTAGACGATGCTTTATGGGCCTATAGAACTGCTTATAAGACCCTCATAGGAACCTCTCCTTACAAACTTGTTTATGGGAAAGGTTGTCATTTACCATTTGAACTAGAACATAAAGCATTTTGGGCTATAAAATTCCTAAAATTTGATCCCAAACTCACAGGTGAGAAGAGATTGATGCAACTGAACAAATTAGATGAATGGTGAGCTAATGCATATGAGAACTCACGATTATAAAAGGAAGCAACGAAGCACCGCCATGATGCTCGTTTAAAGCAACACAAGCAATTTAAAGTTGGAGATCTTGTCCTACTATACAATTCAAGGCTCAAATTGTTTCCTGGGAAGCTTAAATCACGATGGTCAGGTCCTTTCGTAGTCCAATCTGTTTTTCCATATGGCACAGTAGAGGTAAGTCACCCAACCCGAGGCACTTTCAGGGTAAATGGACATCGTCTTAAATTTTATAACGGTCAGGATTTTAAAGACAATGGAGAGGAGCTACGGCTCCGCGAACCTGCCTAACATACCCACAAGGTAAAGTCGAGCTTAGACTCTAAATAAGTGCTTTTCGGGAGGCAACTCAAGCACTAACCCCACTAACTGCAGGTATTCTTGGCACACAAGGCCTACCACATGGGTGTACTTAAGGCCGTGGGATCACCACTGGTAGGAGACACGGGCGTGTCCATGGCCGTGCTAAAACAAGACAAACATTTTCCCCAAGACAGGATGACATATGGGCTGCGATAAATAACCACGGCCGTGCAACACGGCCGTGCTCGAAAGCCGTGCGCAATCTTGATTACTAAACAACAGCGTGTTGGACCTACCACGGGCGTGAGAGAAATGAATGAATCACCATATGGCCATGCGATGCGGTCGTGTGGGCCACACGGCCTATACACACGGGCGTGTCCACAGGCCGTGTGCAATACTAAGTTCAATCATCAGACTATAAGCACAAGTCATGAACACAAGCGTGGTGTATCGAACACGGGCGTGGGAAAAGTGAACGAACGTGCACACGGCCGTGCGACGCGGCAGTACGCACCACACGGCTTGGGGACACGAGCGTGGGCCATGACCGTGTGGCCCAAAACGGGGCTTACACAACCATGGCCCCCATTTATACCCCTCTCTTAACCTTAATTTTCACCCTTTCTTATTTAGAACCCCATTGACACTATTCAACTTTTCCACTATTCACCAACGAACCTCCAGCGATCAACACCCACTCTCCTTTCCTTTATTTCTTTCTCTCTTTCATCTCCCTTTCTCCATCCTTACTCAACCCCATAACTCTCTCTTCCTTTTTCCCTCACATATATCGCAAACCCTTCCCTATTTCATGCACTACCGTCGACCACCTAGCCGTCGTCCACTCAAACCATAACAGTCGGTTCTTCATATTCTTGATTTTCATCATGTTTTTATTTCATTTTATTTTAGTTTATCTCATTGATTCACTAATATGTTTGATATTCATTTGGTACTTTGTTACCCCTTATTAATAGTAGATTTGGGATTTACCTCTCTTGATTCTTGTTCATTTGCTCGCTGTTTAATCATAGGCTATTTTGATATATTTGTGGATTTAGTTAGTTATTAATGATGTTCGGTTTGTCTTTAGTGCTTATTTGTTTTCATGATTTATTGCAGTGTCTTTTTCCCTTTTTTTAATTATTATTATTGCTAATTAGTTTAGTATACTGTTAGTTAGCTTCACATTTTGTCAATTTTTGCATGTTAGGGTAATGGTGCATATAGGACTAAATTTCCATCTTGTTATCACAATAGAGTCTTCTAAGTCACATTTTTATCTTATCTCCTCCTAAGCTTTTCAATGTCTTTGATTAAGTGCTAATTATGCCGATTCTATTCATATTGAAATGTTTTCTTTTTAGGTACATCATGACAAACACTCGAGGAAAGAAAACTTCCGTCCTCACCTCTAAAAAGCGAAAGGGATCAGGTGCGACCTCCTCGAGTGCCACCACTGAGATCCACCATCCATTCCTCCAGTTTTCACCGGGGCCCTAGGAATAATTATTTCATATTCTACGTGCCCGACCCCTTGGTGTGGGCCGTTGCATCTATTGGGCCGCACTAGAGCAGGTCTACCTAGCTGATTCAGTTCGGGCCCTACTTGCCACCGCTCTGTGGGACTGCTTCTTTGATATCATCGAGCCGACGTATCTAGAATTCACTTTGAACTATGCTTGGCGTTTCAGTTGCAAACAGTTATGGCGGAGTACGACGACCCAAGAACAGTCCAATTCTGCATTGGCTGTCTAGTACTATAGTTGAGTGTCCTAGAATTTGGTACTGCCTTGGGACTCTATACAGACGATTTTATGGAGGCCGACAATTTTTCCCACCTTCACCGCCACATTCATTATGCACCTTCATCATGTTGGATAGCCCTCATGCCTACTACAAGCATCTATGACGCCAGCAGCTCAAAGGTATCGGCTCTAGCTCTAGCTCTGCGATATCTCCACGTCCTTTTGGCACATACATTAACAAGGAGACGTGAGAGCACTGGTGTCGTTAACACTCACGACGCATACTTTCTGTGGAGCATGAGGCAAGGGCATATTTTTAATCTCGCATACTTCATCGCCCTTGCCTTTCGCTATCAGACAGAACGACACCGAAAGGGAGTCATCAGCATTGGCCCATATGTGACTCTTCTAGTTGGATACTTTGGGCTCCTGAATGCAGTGGCACAGTCCTCATCACTCACATTCATCGGCCAGATGTCCCCACAGGGCATCTAAAGTATGCTTCATATGAGGATGATAGAGCGTCGTCGTGGGTTTAATCTTCCTCAATACCGACTAGCATGAGCTACCGATGAGGATGACCCCGAGGATATTCTTGACGATATCCCTTCATTTCAGGAGGATCTACCTTCTCAGCCACCACCGAGTGATCGACCAGTTCATGTGGTAGCTTCACTGTCAGAACTTTCTGACCACTTGACTCGCTTCGAGCAATACTGTACTCAACAGTTCCACACTACCGCTCAGTGATTTAACAATATAGAGGCAACTCTGCAACAAATATGCCAACATTTCCACATATCGCCTCTAGCTCCAACACCTCATGATCCAGCCACCGATGAGGACTTTTGAGTCCATTTATTTTTTATTTTATTTTTTGTTTTATTTTCTTTTTATTTTTAATTTTATTTTTGTTCTTATGTTTTTTATGCTCTTAAAAGACTTTTATTAGTATAATTTGAAATTTTCTTTATCTAGCTGTTTCTTTATGCCTCACTATAACACCTCCATTGATATAACTCATCAAAACATTACTGGTGACATCGCAGTTTCAAAAGGTTCAGTCGATTGGTGCTACTCAAGAATATACAAACAATCCTCCACGACTGCCGTGACCTGCTCGACCATGACCATAGCCACCACGACACCGACCACCATGATAACCTCTTCACTGGGCACTGTGATTGTGGAACCCAACCTCTACCACCACCTTTACTTCTGTCTCCATGTCACATACACATCACTTCCAATGTCTCTAAACTCGCTCCCACTCTTTCAAGGACTACATCCAAATTCAGGGCAATTTCACTTTCCCCCTCTTCTATGATATTATGCTTATATTGTCGTTATCTATCTTCGTACATTGAGGACAATGTACATCTTAAGTGTGGGGAGATTATTTATATATTAGAAAACCCCTGAATTTTTATTTCGTTCTCAAATAATTTCCTCATACTATTGTTAGAGTGAATTCTGATTGATTTATAATATGTTTTGAATTTAATCTTAGGGAATTGTGCATTGATTGTTTAAACTTTAAAGGCATTAGAGAATCAAGCATGATAAGTTGACTTCTGAGAAATAAAATTGCTAGGTTGTTTCCCTGAATTGAGGTATTATATTGAAATTTTGAATCTACAGGATTGACATCAAATACCCATAATTTTCGTAAGATTTTGAGCCTTTTAGAGCATATATCTTTCTTGCTCACTGATTTTTTATGAGTGTGTCAACATTAATTTGCTATTTTAGAACTTGCATTGATTATACATGTCGAGACCACACCTTTGATTTGATATACTAAAATGATAGACACTTAGGTTTTAACCCATTTACCCCATAAAAAGCCTACCCACATAATTGACCCCTAATGAACCCCTTTGAGCCTTAACCATTGTTTCTTGATTTTCCCCTTAATGTTAACGCACAGCTTAACCTTTTTTGATTCATTAAGAATTTCTCCCTTTTCATTGACTTTTTTTATTGAGATTTGATTTGATTAGTTACCTAACTATGTTCGTTCATTCCAGTTCCTGAATTATTTCTTATTATGTACTTCCCATTATCATACTTGTGCTTATTCTTAAAACAAAAAACCCTACATTTATATTCATGCAATTACATATTGTTCTAAAGAGCTTGGATAAGTTAAAGTCATTATATTGAGAGAAAAGCTCACTGCATTAGTTTTGGATAGTCTTAATTCTGGCAATTGTTTGTAATTTAGTAATTAGCTTTATTATTCTAAGTTTGGTAACTTATTAAATTAATCTCGATTCTAACCCTCTTTTCAGCCTTTATCCACACCTTTAACCCAAGCCCCATTACAACCCTGTTAAAGACCTTTTGATTCGTGTATCATCTCATTTATAGTGGTGGAGATTCGATTTTCCTGTAAGCCTATGGTAATTACTTTTCATGTTTGACTATTGAGTGCTTAATTATTGAACCTTAAACACTTCGAATGATTTGAGTGAATCTTTAGTGAGGATGTCAACTCTTGTCAATTTGGAATCAAAGTTGATTACTTAGATAAAAGGGGATACCTATGATTTTATGATTAAAATGCTTAACTTGGATTGTTTGAAACTTTGATATTCTTTTTGTTAAACTCTCAATATATGATTACTTATGGTTTACTTATATACATTATTGATGAGAATTATAAGTTGGGAAGAATTTATTTTAATTGTGAGTTGATGATTTTGCTCGAGGACAAACAAATGCTTAAGTGTGGAGATATTTGGTAAACCATAATATGTACATATTTTTACCCCATGCTTGACATATTTATGGATGATTTTTCCTTGGTTTCATTGAATTCAATGCTCCTAATCCTTGAAATTCATGTTTTATACTTAGGTGAGCATAGGAAGGCGAAAAGAGCAAGAAACAGGCCAAAAACGGATAAATAGGCCTAATTCAGTGTTTCACACGGCGAAGGCACGTCCACACGGGTAAACCACACGCCCATGTGAGACACACGAGCAGACCACACGCCTGTGTGTCATGGCCGTGTCGATAATAAATCAAGTCAGAATTGCACACGGCTTGGGCACCTTCACACGAGCGTGGCATATGGCCGTGTCCCTGTTAGACCTAAGTCTAATTCTATTCAGAAAAAGCTATTTTGGGGATATTTTGGGCACTCCAAAGTCTATTTAAACACCCTAAAATAGGATCAAAGGGGAGACAGAGAGTAGAAGGCAAAAGATACTCAAGGACAACCATCAGAATCAGCTCGAAAGCAGAATCTACTTCAAGATTGAAGATCTCCATTCAATTTCCTTAGGAGTTCTTTGGGTTTCTTTATGTTTTGTTGTTTTCCCAATTTTGAGATGTTTTCCATTATTATGAACTAAACTCCCTAAATACCTAAAGGAGATGAAACCTAAGACAGATTTTATTACTATTTAAATTATATGATAAATACTTATTCTTATTCTTAATTGTGAGTTTTAATCATTGCTTTAATATTTCAGGATATTAATTAAGGTTTTGATGTACTTATTCAGTGGAGAAAAAGTCCCTATTTAAGAGTAGATCTTCCATAATTAAGCGGAATTGCATGCAATCCTAGAGATAGGACGACATAAATCTGTCGAATTAGACTCAAATCTAAGAAGGGAGTCCATAGATCGAGTTAATGCGACAGTAGGAGTTTTAATTAGAAAGAGACTTCAATTAATCAACCTACAGTCAGTTGTTTTTAGTCTCGAGAGAGATATTAACATAAATCAGGGATTCCTACGGATTAAGTCAAGTGAATAAATCGTCTAATTCAAAAGTAATAAGTGAAGTCTAGGTGAATTCTTCCTTGGGTATTGTCTTCTTCATCGGTTTCCCAAAAGTATTTTCCAACTTTAATCTCTGTCGTAATCTTAGTCAATTAGATCACTAGTCTTAGTTTAAAACATCCCTTAATTCTTAGGCTAGATAATAAAAAGATAGTAATTACTAGTACTTTTAGTCCTTGTGGATATGATATTTTCGGTCTCACTATAACTATACTACTGTTCGATAGGTGCGCTTGCCTTAGTTGAATTTTTAGTTAGTTTAGTAACCATCATATGCCATGGCCGTGGGAAAATTATAGAGATTATTGACTTAACCACATAGTTGACCACACGCCCATGTGTCAAACCTGTGTACCCTTCGAAATGGCCACACACGCCCATGTGCCAAGGCTGTGCGACTCACATGGCCACTAGACACGCCCATGTGACTAGGTCGTGCTTAAAACCGACTTGAATTTCTAATTATTCACCAGGGGACACTTGACCATGTAACATGACCGTGTGTCACACAAGGTTGAGACACATGCCCATGTAGACAAAAATAGGCCATTTGCAAAGCCAATTTTCCACCCTTTTCACAAGCACACATAGCAACCAAAATAGCAACATTTCCGTACATCTTTAAGCAAACAAAAATATGCCAATTCATACTCATATCATGTTATTTATTCACAACCAATTCAACTACTCAGTTCCACAACTAAAACATACCAAATCATTAAGCCAAAATCATCACAACTTACATAGCTACTAAATGCATTTACTCATCAAATTATCATCTATATCATGACACAATTTGCACCATATCATCATCTCAAAATCAAACCACAGTATGCCAATCTTGCAAGTATTAATATACCAACTTAAAAATATCTAAAATAACCAACACATAACCATATGAAATAAGCCAACATATAAGGCATTATATACATCACATATCTTATTTATCAAACATATAATTCAAGCCAACTTAAATGGCCATATACACCAATATTTATAAGCCAAATCTCACGGCTAAAATCACAACTCAAAACATACCAAGATGACACTAGCCTATACATGCCATATACCATATATACATATCTCAAAAGTACCAATTTAGGTGTTTGATAGTGCGATGATGTTCCCGATGATCCCTGAGTCCAAGCTAGATTTGACTCTCTATAAAACACAGACAAATAACACACAGAAAGCATCATAGCTTACTAAGTTTGTACTAAATAAAAATCAACAGTTCATAACATTCAAATCATCAATTAATAAACATTTAATAAATCTCATATCATTACTCAATTCTAACCCATGACCATTTATCAAATATATACAAAATCCATCAAGTTTGATACACATAGTATCAACTACCACATAGGTATCGTACATACCTGTACTCTCTCGTATTTATTTATTACATTTTTACCTCTTTGTTCAATACGTTACTCCCTCCGGAATTCTTTCAATACTCAAGAAACTCGCACACTTAGTGCAAAAATGATTAGCTGAAGCTATAATGGTATCACACACTTAGTGCCATCACATTAAATCGAAGCTGTCTCGAAACACACACTAAGTGCCAAACATAGTCAATTTATCATCATACTCAACCGTAGTCTCATGTATATAATTTATGCCATATTAAATAATTCAAAACATAATTGTAACAATATTTATCACTTACGAACTTACCTCAGACGTAAAAAGACAAAACTAGTCGATTAGTCAAGTACTTTATTTTTGCCTCGATCTAAGTCCGGGTTCCTCTTTTCTTTATCTATATTATAAAAAATTCAACTCATTTAATCACCAACTTAATCAATTTCATCCACAAACACATATTTTAGCCAATTTGCACTTTGGCCCTAACCTTTTACATTTCTTACAATTTAGTCTTTATTTCATAAAAATACAAATTACACAATTTCTTTCTAATTTCATGCTAGCCGAATTATCCTAGTGTATATATCAGCCCATATTTATCATTTATTCACACATTTAACCACATATTTTCACATTTTCTCAATACAATCCTTAATTGATATTTTTGTCAAAAATCACTTTACAAAACATGTATATCAAACACCAAGCTTGCATAATTCATCATCAAACATCATAAAACTCATGAATTCATAAATGGAAACTTTTAAAATCATCAACACTTTCAAAAATTGAGGCATGGGCTAGCTAGTACTCAAAGCAACGATCACAAAGACATAGAAATCATCAAAAACCGAGCTCAAAACATACCTCAATCAAGCTTATCAATGGTCGAACCCTAGATGAGATTTAATATTTTATTTTATTTTGATTTTAGGTGGAATATGATGATAATGAAGCCAAATTTTGATTTCTTTTATTAATAATAACATTAATAACCAAATTACCAATTTAACCTTAATTAAAACCATTTTAAAACATAAAATATAAGACCATTTATGTCCATTCCCACTATCAATGGTCTATTTGCAACATAATGACCTTTCATTTAATAAGCCATGGCAATTAAGCACTTTTAACAAGTGGAATACAACATTTGTATTTTACGCGATTTAGTCCTTTTCTCAAATTAACCACTTAAACGATAAAATTATTTCACGAAAAATTCAAACATATATAATCACATGCTGTAAAAACCAAAAATAATATTAAAATAAATTTACGACCTTAAATTTGTGGTTCTGAAACCACTATTTTGATTTAGCTAAAACCGGGTTGTTACACTTTCCGTGGCCTCAATCTAGTACTCGGCCACATTAGGGGAAACTCCAGTGACACCCCTAAATAACTTAGCCCTATTGGAACGGAGTCATTCTGTAACCGACCCTCGCCCCTCAGATCCAGTATTAGGCCTAGCGAACCTCTCCAAAATCTTGAGCATAACATGGGATAGTGCGTCGTCCCCAGCCATACGGTCTTGAGATTCAGTTTCAGTCGCAGGTGAAATCAGCGTCTCACTAGTATCCAAGTTAGGCAGGTTGCCAAAAGATGATGACCCAGCTCGAGCCCCTCTACGGCCTCTACCACGACCTCTAGTACCCCGTCCGTGGATACCTCGTGTGCTCATATCTAATCGAATTATCTGTATTTAGAAATTTTTATGAACCAATTATAGTTCAATATTTATTAACAGATGTTTTATGTAGAACATTATCGGTAATTTAGAGTTTGTTTTCGTATATTGCAATTTCACTACAGTTTTCAGTATACACAAACTAAAGTGTTTTCAATACAGTATACTACCTATAGTAGTTTTAGAATATATTATCACTAACAGTTTTAGTTTAAAACAATTCATAGTTCAGAATACTTACAGGATCGGTGCCGGAGACTCGGTGTACCACTTACTTAGTAAAACATTTCAAATCATTTTATAATCAATTCTACAAAACCAATTTTTAAAACCCAAATCCACAGCCGAGTTTCGTAACCTAGCTCTGATACCACTTAATGTATCACCCTTAAACCCGTCCCAGATGATATGTCCGAATCTGGCGATGTCACATAATAGCGTGTTGAAACTAACTTGTTATGACAAAACCGTTTTCATTTGCTTACTTTAGTGGACTCCAAAATCCTTTCTTACTTAATCGATTGTTTTAAATCTCAATTCGTTGCGGAAGCTTAAAAAATCATTTAATTTATGGAAACCGAGTTTATTAGGTAAATCTGTCCATTTTAGGAAAAACCCCTTTTGTTTTAGAGAAAACCATTTGTTTGTTGAGTTTGCAGTTTAAAAACCCATAAACAGTTTAAAATCCAACATAAAGTCAAACAGTCCAAAAGTCCAATTTACATCCAAAAATTAACCCAGAAAAATAATTAAGAATTTAATATCAAAGCCAAAGTTAAAATAGTTTAAATACGTGTGGCCACCATCGGGTCCTCTGCTGCACCGATCCGTCAAGTCTAGGGATTACATATGCACATTAAACAAAGAGGGTGAGTTTACGTAAACTCAATGTGTAATCCCACAGAAATCAAACAACAGTAACACAGTGCACAGTCAAAAACAATCCTGGGCCTGAGCCCTTTTCAATATCAGTAGCAGTTTGGGCCTTAACCTAACTTCGATGCGAAGATCAAATTATGCGAAGAGGGCTTTAGCCCATCACGATCGTCGTAGTAGTTATGCAATATTCAGTAACAAAGTCATACCCAACCAGCCTCTACACACCATCTCCGTCCAACCCTACACTCCATGTGGGGATTAAATCAACTCACCCATCCCTACACTCCATATAGTACCGAATGCGGCACAAACAATAATTTGTAGCTGAGCTGCCAATATATTAGGCTCAAGAACCTTTCAGCACACTTCCTCCAGATAATGTCATCCCAACCTAATGTAATGCAAAATACAATAGAATGTCATGCTATCACAGATCTGTCAGATACACGTACAGTTCAGTATACATGCTTATATATAACATGCTCAGTACATAATTCGCATAGTCAATTTCACACAGATAAGGGTCTAAGTAGTGTTTACCGGCTCCACGAGAGGTTTATAGTCGACTTGGGCGACCCGTGCAACCTTAACGCACATTTCAGTAAAAATGGGTTCACACGCCCATGTGGGCTGCCCTTGTGGTCCACATGCCCAGATTGGCCTTGGCCCGTGTGGAACACACGGCCCAAATCAGTCTAGCCCGTGTGTCACACACGGCCTCCCTGGCTATCACACGGCCGTGTCTAGTGCGCACGGCCTGGCCTCATCTATCACACGCCGGTGTTAGGGCACCCATCCTACCACACAGGCGACCACACGCCCGTGTGGCATCGACGGTGAGGTTTTCGGCTTTCGTCGAAACCTCGTTTTTAGTGTAATTGAGTACACACTTGGTACGTTTTCGATGTACTAACACTCCTGAGATATCCACCATCTTTGAACGATCACCGGTGAATTCACACTTTTATGGCACCAGTTAAAACTCCACAACCACTCAATGACCTCCTAAACATGAATTAAAACCTCATTTAGACAATGATTCAACAACTAACATATAACCATACTTACAATACTTACCGTTAACACCCAATGGTACAGAGATAACAAGTTGCAGCCACTAAGAAATAGATGGGAAAAACACAAAAAGGCAGCAAGGGAAAAAGAGGGAAAACGGCAGAGAGGGAGACACAAATCAAATCAGCCACTTCTGATCACCCTTATCCCAACTTCCCTTTTTTTCCTCCCCCAAACTCTCCACTACTCCGCTTCCCAATCCAACTCAAACTTTCTTAATCGACCAAGCTATAAAAATAATAGCCTTCATGCTTACGCAATGATTCAAACACACGACCCCAGCATATTGGCACTCCACTTAACCACCAGAACAGCAGGCCCATTCTGTTAACTATTTACCAACTATTAAACATTGCTTCACCTCCATCATCTTAAGTGCATATTACATTTCTAGTGATAAAATTTTCCTTTAAATTCGGGGCTTTAGTTATCCAGTGCATTTAAACAACCTTGTTTCAAAAGTTGTTTAAACAGCTGTCCAGATATATTTTTAGGATAGATAAGTCCAGTATAATGTAATATCCTCACTTTTTAAAAAAATAATATTTATGGTAGAAGTCCTTGAATAAATGATCTATAAATAAATAGTAATATAAGAAATTGTGATCATTTTTAGAGAAAACTGTCAGACATGAAAACATAGAGACTTATTAGTAGGAGCATATGGTTAATTTAAAAGTTCGGTATCGAGTTCAGGGACTAAATTGAATAAATTGAAAAAGTGTAACGCCCCATTTAACTTATTTCTATTTTTGTGAAATTTGACACAAATGTGTATCCGCTTTAATGGTTAAGTGTTCTGGGTGTGTGTGTGAGGTCTTGAGTTCAAGTCTCTATTTTGCCAAAATTTTGTTATTTCAGATCCAAGCCTTATCCTTGTTAAGTGGGCTTATATAATATTGTTTGTTAATCTATATTAGAATGAGTTTGCTGGTTTAAGTGGTAAGGAGTTGGTGTGTTTGAGGTCCTGTGTTCAAATCCCTGCGTGAGCGTGGGTGTTAATTTTTGCTCGGTTGTCTAATAGAGTTTTAGCAAAGCTAAAAATTTTGAGGTAGTGGAAATTGAGTTGTTAGTGGGGAGTTGGGATTGTAATCTAATTGGTTTTTATTTTATTTTATTTTTTAAATTTTCTCTCTCTTTGAAAAGAAAAATTTGACGTCAGATCTGTTATTCCTTTTTTCTGTATTTCGTTCTTTTCTCTTTTTTGCTATCTCCTCCTATCCTGTTAAACTATTGCCAAATCTTTGAGTTTTAGGATTTCCATCCTCCTTTGTTCGTTTGGTAAGTGAGATTTTGGTATTTATGTAATTTTTTATTTCCAAAACGCTGGTTAGGGTTATACCTTTTGTTTTGGTGAAATGGTGAGTAGTTAAGGGGTTGATTTCCACAAATTTGTGGCATAAGAGAAGGTGGTGAGCGATGAAGGTTTACTCTGACAGCCTAAATCCCGTTAGTGTCTGTTCGTGTCATCGGTAAGTTATGTGCGTTATTTCGGGTTATATGTCGATTCGTAAATTGACTGCTAATTGGACATTTGGATGCTATTTCTTATGTTTCGAAGGTCTCGAGAGTGGTTTTGCACCAAAATCATACCAGGTATGTACTAAAAACACGAAAAATTGAGCTTCGGTTAAAGCTGAAAAAATATTTTATCGACGCCACACGAGCGTGTGCCTGGCCTTATGCGACACACGACCGTATGTTTGAAAAAGACATGGCTGTGCGCATGACACGGCCGAGTGATGGTGTGAGTGTGGTCGTACGGGCCACACGGGTAAGGCCAATCTGGGCATGTGGGCCCATAACTCTGAAATTTTCCCTTGGGTCACACGGGTCGTTCTGATCGATTGTAGGCCTACTGTGACATCGGTAAAGGCTAACCAAACCCTATTTTGTATGCTAGGATATTCTAATAGACTAATCTGAGTAGGATACTATATGTATGTCTGACTGTACTGTTTAAGTATGCATGTTGTTTGTATACAAGCATGTTAAGCATGTTAAATTTGTATATGTATTCTGTATCTGTGTTTGGGGTGGGTTTGGTATATGTGGAGGAAGTGATCTGTATGGCGACACTTTGCCAATATTCTGGCAGTTTGGCTGCATATTATCTGTAATGTGTCGCGTCAACACTATGTGGTGTGTAGGGATGGGTGGGTGTTTTTAACCCAACATGGTGTGATGGGATGGTCGGAGATGGTGTGTAAAGGATGGGGTAGGACTTACTATATCTATTCTGCTTATCTGATTCTGATAATGGCATCTGTTATGGACTTAGGTTCGAATTTGTATCTGACTGTATATGAGATTTTTGTATGTATTGCATGCCTATTTCTGTTGGGTTACACACTGAGTTTGCGAAAACTAACTTCTGTTTGTCTATTCTGTTCAAGTTGTAACAGCTCAATTGTCAGTGGTGTTGGAAACAGTGATTTGGGATCATTAAATCCGACAAGTTTGAAATTTAATAAATTAATAATTATGGGTCAAGTGTGAATTTAGAAGAATTTTTGAATTAGTGAATTTTGTAAATTGGGTCTAAAACGAGGTATTGAGACCTTGAATTCATAAGACGAGCCATAAATATTTTTATAAATATTTATGGAGTGTCATTGAGTTAGAATTAAAGTTTCGTTAGAAAATTTTAACGTTTGGATAGTCAATTAATAAAAAAGGACTAAATTGAAAATAGTGCAAAATTTGTTAAATTGTGTTTAAATAGCTTAAGTGACTAATAAGGAGGGATTTAAAAGGCAATTAGACCCAAATTATACGGGCTGGACGGTTTGGGCAAGAAAATCAGCAGGAAAATAAGGAGAAACAAGGGAAAAATTGGAAATTTTGCAAATTAAACATATAAAGCAAAGACAAAATTGAAAAATCTAGAGATTTCATCATTTTTATTCAGCCAAAATGCCACAGGAGAGAGTTTTCAATCTGGTTTTTCATATTTTTCATCATGTAAGTTCAATTCTTGCTTTTTCTTTGTAATTTTTCATGTTTTGTGACTTTTACAATTAAGTCCAATTATTGAATTCATTTGTTTTTGATTCTATAAATTATTTTGAAAGTTACCATGAGTGAGAAATGGAAGTTTATGATGAATTATCATAGATTTGAAGCGTTAATTTCATTATATTATGATTTTATTAAGTAATTTTAGTAGAAATTGATTTTTAGGACCTATTTTGAAAAATCTAGGAATTGAGGTTTTGTACTAAAATTTTGAATATCGAAGGCTGTGTAATAGCCTAAAATGATTAGATAAGGTGTTATTTGAGGGAAAGTTAGTTCAATTAAAGTGTTAATTGAGTGGGGACTAAATTGTAAAAATTGTAAATTTTGGGGTAAAAGTGTAATTTTAAAAATTAAAGGCCATAAATTGTGAAGTGAATTAGTATTGAATTAGATGCTAATGAATGAAAAAATTTATATTATAGATCGAGAATCTGAAGATAAACTATATTATAGATCGGGAGTCAGAAGATAAACGCGGAAAAGAGAAAATATCAAACTAGTCCCTAAATTTTTGCAAATTCTATTGATTGGAACGAGTAAGTTCATATGGTTGAATTTTTATATTCAATTATTAATTTAGGAATGATACAATATTCATAATTTGTATTTTTACTATTGAATTATGAAATTGAAATAATGTAAAAATCAAATTGAAAGTTCAAATAAAAGGATATGCATGATTGAGTACATACGTTCAGTTGCAAGTGATGAATTGAAGGATAAGTCCATGTTTGGTCCATGGAAAAATGTGGAATGTAGGTATGGCTTTTCAGTGAAAAGACCATACTGAGTTATGACATTGTGAAAGTGAACGTAAGTCCATGGTTAAAACATGGCAGTTATATGTGTATAAGTGTATGACCATAGCTGAGTTATGGCAAAGTGACAAGTATGCAAGACATGGTAAGGCCATGGCAAAGTGTATGCAAAACTAAAGTGATGTGTGGCATCAAACGAATGATGTCCTCAAATCCGTAAGACGTTCTCTAATTTGACGAAAAATTGTAAGTGACATGTTAACTAAAGTGATAGAAATTGAAAAGTTGTTAATATCGAGCTCAATCATGTGATGTGTATTGACTGTGATTGTGATTGGCAGGAAATGATAGTAAATTATGTGGTTTATGATTTACTATAGAATGTTTGGTAAGGTTTATCTTTACAACTTATGAACTTACTAAGCTTACATAAGCTTACTTCTGTGTGTTTAATGTTCTTTGTAGATTGACGTGAAATCGGTGGATCGGAACAACACATCAGGGCACACTATCCAGATTACTTCGGTAAATTTTATTGTGCATCTTAAGGTTTATATGGCATGTATAGGGTTTAATTGAAAGGAAGTGAGGGTGTTATAAACTTAGTTATCAACATTTTTCACTAAAACAGTTCTGGATAGCAGCAGTAGTCCGACTTTGAAAATTCACCAAAAATTAGGAAATCGAATTAAAGGTTGAATAAAATATGAAATTAAATACTATTGAGTCTAGCTTTACATAGAGAAACGGTGTAAGAAAACGAATTTCATTTTATGAGATATTTTAATTTTTGTTAGATAATGTCAGAATAATTTTAGGTTCCCCTGTTCTGACTTTGGAAAATCATTAAAAATTGTATAAAAAATTCTTTTGGGATTAAATTTATATTTTTAAATTATTAATGAGTCTATTTTCAAGAGAAATAGACAGGAGTCTTATCCAAACGCCGTACTAAGAGATAATTAATTTTTAGTAAAGAAAGGTTGAAGCTGTCAAACAACAGAATAGGGGTAACTTTAAAGATTTTACTGTACTTATTGGCTAAACCATAAATTCTAAAAATTTTATGGTATAAAGATATTTGATTCTAGTTTCAAAAACATTAAGTGGATCTTAATTTAGAATTTTTTAGCTCAAAATATAAATAATTTAGTGACTATGACTTGAGTGGACAACTTTGATATAAACATAAGTAAATAGTGGAATTATGTGTAATTATTTTGTAAACTCCTGTAACATCCTATAACTTTGTTCTAGCGACGGATGTGGGTTAGGGGTGTTACACAAGTAACCCACAGACTTAGCCGGATCGGTGCGGTGGGGTCTCACGATGACCACAAGTTTTTGAGCTGACTTTAAATATGGTTTTTATTTAATTACGGATTATTTCTGGGAGTTTTGTAATTATTGGACTCTCTAGACTGTTGAGTTTTTATTTTAGATTTGGATTTTTGTTTTGACTCTTTATTTGTGATGGTTGACTAGAAACATTGTTTTTATGAAAACAAAGATTTTTCTGAAAATACAAACTAGATTTACAAAATATAACAGTTTCTAAGACTTCCATTGTAAATTATGTTGTGGCAAATGAGTTAATTAAACAACGCTTTCAGTAATAGTTATAAACGAATATGGGTTATAAAACTTAGATGATTTATTGAAATAACATTGTTTTCAAAATCCTTCATCATAACATTACCAAATTCGGCCATAACGTCTAGGCTGAGTTTGGGGTGTTACAAAAAGTATAGGAATTAAAATGCAAGTATTCCTTTTTTATTTTGATGAAAAAGACTTGATGACAATTTTACCATTACTTAAAAAAAATCAATGGTTTTACCATAGCTTTTAAATGATATTTTTATTAATAATAATATTTTATTAATTGAAATTACAATACATAAAAACAGAAAAAGAGACTTCTTTCTTTCTTTCTTTTTAAGAAAGCTAAAGGGGGAAGAAAAAAATTTATTTCATTATTTTCCTTCAAATTCAAGAATAAGATTTTTTTTTTTTCAAATTCTTCATAGATTTTGAATCTTTGAAGCTTATGTTACATATATGTACCAATAGTTTTTGGTTTTACATATACGTACCAATAGTTTTTGATTTTATCAAGCATTTTGGAAGTTACCCTTAAAGGATATTGATGGAAGCTTATGAAATATTGAAGAAACAATATTGAAGAAAATGATTAGAAGATAAGCTCTAACTTGTTGGAAGTGTGAAAATGAAATAAAAGTGAATGAAAAACCACTTTGTCATATTTATCCATGGTGAAGGGGATGTAGTAAATTTTGGTCACTTTGTGCAATATAGGTGCTAAATGATAGCTTGTGAAGCAGTGAATATTTTGGTGAAGACAGAATTGAAAATGGATAATCGAATTGAAAGATATGTGAATTTCGTATTAGGAAACTTAAGTTGTTAACTTGATGAACCATGCATATTTAAGTAATTTTAGTATTAGAATGGATAAATGACATTGTTTCGTATTGAATTGTTACTATTGTAGCAAAAAACGAAGCGAGCATCTTAAAGGAGAAAGGCGAAAAAAAGGAGTAAAGCGATTGAAATTTCGGTCTGTGCTAATATCTTATTTTGATTATACAATGCTTTTAATATTTATTTTACTATGATTAGCTGTATAAAATTTATTTTTATGACTTCTGAATGATTTAATTAGTATTTAAAAAATTATGTTTTGAATTTAAAATTATGATTTCAATGATAAAATTAGTAAATTCGTGATTTAGAGTTGAATTTGAATATTAAGATTTCAAATGGATGAACAAGCAAATGTATAGTATGTTTTGTATTGGAAGCCTAATTTTACATTAGACGATATATGATTTGAACATGAAAAGAAACTGAAATAAGAATCATATGAAAATGAATTAAATTGAAATGGATAATGAAACTTGATTTTTACCTTATTACATTAAGTTAAACTAAATCAGATATAGTTGGCATGCCATAGAGTCTTTATATTAGAGGATTTAAAACTTCTCAATTCCCAGAGGGTCGAGAGAGGAAAGGCTAAATTGGTCTGTAATATCCCCACTTTTTTAAAAAAAAGAAGAAAGAAGAATAATATTTATGGTAGAAGTCCTTGAAAAGTCATTGAATAAGTGATCTATAAATAAATAATAGTATAAGAAATTGTGATTGTTTTTAGAGAAAACTGTCAGACATGAAAACACAGAGGATTATTAGTAGGAGAACGTGGTTAAGTTAAAAATTCGGTATCGAGTTTAGGGATTAAATTGAATAAGTTAGAAAAGTATAGAGACCAAAGTGAAATTATCCTCTTTTATTTTGATGAAAATGACTTAATGCCAATTTTACCATTACTTAAAAAAATCAAAAGTTTCATGATGGCTTTAAATGATATTTTCATTAAATAATAATTATTTAACATTTTATATAAAATAATAGTATTTTATTAAATATTATAATATATGTAAAAAGAGAGAAAGATAAGTTATTTCTCATCTTTCTCACAAAAGTTTGGGGGTAAAAAAGAAAGAAAACCCCTTTCATCTTTCATCATTTTTGAACCATATATGGACATTATGAATTTCTAGTGATATCTTTTGGACTAACTGATGCTCTTGTTGGATTCATAGATCTTATGAATCGCATTTTTTCAGCCATATTTAGATCGATTTGTAGTAGTGTTTATTGACGATATTTTAATTTATTCAAAGACTGAGGAGGAGCATGATCAGCATTTAAGGATTGTATTGTAGAAATTACGAGAAAAGCAGCTTTTTGTGAAACTTAACAAATGTGAGTTTTGGTTATCTGAGGTAGTGTTTCTTGGGCATATAGTCTCAGCCGAAGGTATCCGTGTAGATCCAGAGAAAGTTGAGCCCATTCTGGAATGGAAACAACCGAAAAATGTTTATGAGATCTGCAGCTTTTTGGGATTAGCGGGATACTATC
Organism: Gossypium anomalum; assembly: GCA_025698475.1. Classification (NCBI taxonomy): domain Eukaryota; kingdom Viridiplantae; phylum Streptophyta; class Magnoliopsida; order Malvales; family Malvaceae; genus Gossypium; species Gossypium anomalum. Next base: position 21,296,411 of record CM046967.1, on the reverse strand, counting down.
GGAGATTCGTTGAATGATTTTCAAAGATAGCTTTGCCCCTGACTCGACTACTTCAGAAGAATGTACCATTCAAATGGGATGAGCAGTGTTAGGAAAGTTTTGACACGCTTAAGAAATTATTGACAGTGGCTCCAGTGTTAACACTTCTAGAAGCGGGAAAAGAGTTTGTGGTATATAGTGATGCTTCACTTAGCGGTTTTGGTTGTGTTTTGATGCAAGATAGAAAAGTGATTGCATATGCTTCACTACAACTAAGACCATATGAACACAACTATCCGACACATGATTTAGAACTGGCAGTAGTCATTTTTGCATTAAAAATATGGAGACATTATTTATATGGTGAAATGTGCTACATCAACACAGATCATAAAAGCTTGAAATATGTAACACCCCAAACCCGGCCTAGACGTTATGACTGAATCTGAAAGTGTCATATGAAATGAGTTGAAAAGTAAACCGTTGTCGTTAAATGAAAAACCCTTTCCAGTTCATTTAGCCTTACCCTTTCCAGTTCATTTAGCCTTAATCACTTTTATTAATTTCAAAACTCACTTTCATTTAATCATTTAGTGATAAAACATATTTGTAGCGGAAGCTTGTAAAAACGTTGCTTTTAGAAAACCGTTCATGTAATAAGTAATTAAAACCAAAAACCCGAACCAAAGCCAAACAGTTTAAAAATAGTCCAGAAAGTCCCAGAAAATACAAACTCTCAAATTTTAACGCCAAACTTAAATAAAAAAATAAAACAAATAAAACAGTTTTGGCGAGTGGTCACCGTCGAGTCTTCCACTGCACCGATCTGCCTAACTCTGTCGATTACCTATACAGAATAATAGAAAAGGGGTGAGTTTACGTAAACTCAGTGTGTAACCCAACAGATTTAAACATGCACACAACCAGAAAATCGGAATCGAACCGATACAGATTCGGGCCTAAGCCCATTACAGTCACAAATGCATGTTCAGGCCTAAGCCCATCTCAGATACAGATACAGAAATATAGTCATCATCAGAAATCAGATATCCTACCCCCATCCTCTACACACCATCTCTGTCCATCCCAATACACCATGTGGGGTTTAAAACACCCACCTAGCCCTACACACGATATTGTACCGATACGGCACATAACAGATATAGCAGCCATATTGCCAGATAATAGGCAAACTGCCTTTTAGAACACTTCTTGCATTACAACAATCCCACCCCAAAACAGTAACAAAACAGAATATGCATACAGAATTACAGATAATACATGTTTAACATGCTTATAAAAAAACAGATAGCAGATATACATGGTACAAACATGCTCAGGACAGTACCTCAGTCTAGCAGATCACATAGTTTTATGGTTAATAAGCTTTTACCGACCCTACGGTAGGCCACAGTCGATTAGGACGTCGTGTGCGACCCTACTAAAATTTTTTAGTATAATGGGCACCTATGACATGTGGCTTGCCCATGTGGGCCCACACGCCCAGATTGGCCTTGCCCATATTGATCACACGGCCTGACCCAGATATCACATGCCCGTGTGGGCCCACACGCTCGTGGGCCCCACACGGGCTTATTAGGTGTAGCCTGTGTGACCCACACGGCCACACTCCAGCCATCACACGACCGTGTCTTGCGTATGGCCCGGCCTTCATCAATCACACGGTCGTGTTGTCACACACGGCCTACCACACGGCCGTGTGGCGTTAATCGAAGGTTTTTTGGCTTTCACCGAATCCCATTTTTCTGCATTTCGGGTACACACCTGGTATCGTTTTAGTGCGAAAACTATCCCGAGCCTTCTAAAACCTAAAATCAAAGTATCCAATAATGATTTAGCAATTTGATTAACCAAATCGACACAAGAATTGACCAAGACCCGACTTACCACCAACGACAAGTTGCTTCTAGCGCGAACTAAACTGTTGAAGAACCACTTATTGTTTCACAATCTGCTCATAAACATGAATTATCACTATCAAGTACTAGAAATTGACATCCCAAAATACCAAACGAAAATTAAATACACACAACGCCCACTTACCCAACGATTAGAGAACTCCAACAACGAAAGGACGATCACACGATAGAATCACAACCACTATGAAGAAGAAAAAAATACAGATTAATGGCTTAATCGAAGAGAAGAAAAAGGCAGCAACCACCAAGAAAAATTGTAAGAAGAAGAAAAATGTCAAAAGGGAATTTTTTTTTTGGGAAAAGAGAGAAATTTGAAAAGAAAGAAAAATAAAAAGAAAAATAAAGATATGACACAATCTCTTTAATTTTCTCCCACTACCCACATGATCTCAACTTACTCAGAATTTCAGTCCGGCCGAAATTCTATCTGACAACCAAACCAAAAATAACACTATTTTGCAACGCGGGGATTCAAACTCAGGACCTCCAACACACCAAACCCCTTACCACTTGAACCAGCAGGCTTATTCTGATATGGAATTATAGACAATTAAATATAAGCTAGCTGAACAAATATAGGGCTTTATTCCAAAAATAAAAAATTTTGCCCAGGGTAAGCCTTGAACCCAAGACCTCACACACACTCCCAGACACTTAACCACTGAAGCAGATATACAAATTTGTCAAATTTTAACAAAAGCAGAAATAAGAAATTTGGGGCGTTGATAAGTCATAATTTATACATATTTTTTTCCCATGCTTAGCACATTTTTGGATGAATTATCATTAAATTTGAGGAATTTGATGCTTCTGATCCTTTAATTTCATATCTTATACTTACATGAGCATAGAAAAGTAAAAAGAGTGAGAAACGGGCCAAAAATGAACAAAATGGGTCAACGTGGAAAATCAACACGGCCTGGACTTCCTCACACGGGTAGACCACACGCCCATGTCTATTTAACAGTCTTGAACACGGTTTTAAGCACTTGCACACGGGCGTGGCACACGGCCGTGTCCCTGTAGAGCCCAAGTCTAATTCTATTCAGAAAAGGGCAATTTTAAGGGTTTTGAAGCATTCTAAAGCTTATTTAAACACCCTAAAGGAGGATTAAAGAGACACACAGAGTAGGAAGCAAAGAATTACTCGAAGAAATCTGATTGATCCATCTTAGAAGCTAGATTCTCCTTCAAGACTAAAGATCTCCCTTCAATTTCCTTCAAGAGTTTTTGGGTTTTCTTTATGTTTTATCATTATTATTCTTCTGAGATGTTTTCTTTTACAATTATGAACTAGATCCCTAAATACCTAAAGGGGATGAAACCTAAGACAGATCTTGTTAATATTTTCTGAATTATATGATAAATACTTGGGTTGTTCTTAATTATGTTCTTAACTCTTGTTTTGATATTCTAGGATATTGATTCAAGTATTGATGTGCTTATTTGGAGGAGCAAAAGTCCCTGTCTAAGAGTAGATCATTTATAATTAAGCGGAGTTGCATGCAATCCTAGAGATAGGACAACATAAATTTGCCAGATTAGAGCCAAATCTAATAAGGGAATCCATAGATCGAGTTAATACAACACTAGGGGTTTTAATTAGAAAGAGATTTCAATTAATCAACCTAGGGTTAGACGTTGTTAGTCTCGAGAGGGATAATAATATAAATTAGGGATTTCTACGGATCAAGTCAAGTGAATAAATTGTCTAGTTCAGAGTCGAATAACAAGTGAAGTCTAGGTGAATTCTTCATTGGGTATTGTCTAAATCAATCAGTTTTCCTAAAGGTTTTTCCCAATTTACTTTCTGGGCATTCTTAGTTAAATTAATTAGTTTAGATAAAACAAATCCCCTTATTTTTAGGCTAGATAATAAAAAGAAGGTTACTACTAGTACTTTTAGTTCCTGTGGGTTCAACATCAGGTCTTGCAATAAACTATACTACTGTTCGATAGGTGCGCTTGCCTTTATCGTGATAATAGTTATTTTTTAAGTATGGTCAATCATAAATATTAAAACTCATCACGAATCAGTCAATCAAGTTTTTGGCGCTGTTGCCGGGGAACTAAGATATTAGGAACACTCAATTTTTATTACTTTAGCCATTATTTTTTTTATGTTTATTTAATTTTGTTTTTTTATTTACTAAAATTTCTTTTGTTTTCTTCTGATAGGTTTTCATAGTTTATGACTAGAAGAAACCCGTCGGGACCTTTACTTTTTGATTGTGAAATTGAAAGTACAGCTCACAAAAACCAAAGAGAAATAATGAGAAGCCTACAATACATAGAGGAAGGGCAAGAGGACGATATCCATACTACAAACGAGGAGATGACTGATAATCAGAATAATCCGCTAGCTCCTACGATTGCTGCTGATCCAGTAAATCAGAATCCTGCTCCACGTACTATGTATGGTTATGCTAAACCTACATTAACAGGAACTGAATCGAGTATAGTTAGGCCTGCTGTTGCTGCAAATACTTTATAACTGAAACCTAACACGATTCTAATGATACAATAGTTTGTTCAGTTTGATGGTTTGCAGGACGAGGACCTAAACACTAATTTGGCAAATTTTCTAGAGCTCTGCGACACATTTAAGATCAATGGCATTTCTGATTATGCCATTCGCCTTCGGTTGTTTCCCTTTTCACTGAGGAATAAGGCTAAACAATGGTTGAACTCGTTACCACGAGGGTTAATCACTACTTGGGAACAAATGACCGAAAAAATTTTACTTATATATTTTCCACCGGCTAAAATTACTAAATTGAGGAATGATATATCTTTTTTTGTGCAGATGGATTTAGAAACACTTTACAATGCATGGGAAAGATATAAGGACCTACTGCGAAGGTGCCCTCACCATGGGTTACCTCTATGGCTACAGGTTCAGACATTTTACAATGGTGTGAACCCCTCAACAAGACAAATGATTGATGCAGCTGCTGGCAGAACCATCAACAACAAAACACCTGAAGAGGCTTATGAATTTATTAAAGAGATGTCACTGAATAACTATTAGTGGCAAGTCATGAGGACTAAGCCGGCCGAAGCTGCAAACATTTATAACGTCGACTCGGTTACTATGCTATCAAATCAGGTAGAACTCTTGAATAAGAATATTAATGGTTTACTTGGTTTCACGCAGGTACATTCAGTGATGAGGTGCGATTCAAATGGAGGAGGAGTACACACAGAATATCAATCCTTCAACCCTAGCACCGAGGAGGAACAAGTCCACTATATGGGTAACAACTCTAGACCTCAAAATAACCCGTATAGTAACACTTATAATGCAGGTTGGAGAAACCACCCCAATTTCACGTGGGGTGGCCAAGGAAATCAAAGACCACAAAATCCTCCGGGTTGTCAACAACCACCTTACCAGCAGAAAAAGAAGCTGAACCTTGAGGAGATGCTAATGAAATTTATCTCGGTGTCAGAAACTCGTTTTCAGAATACCGAGACAGTACTTAAGAATCAACAAGCATCAATCCAAGGGCTCGAAACTCAGATAGGCCAGCTAGCTAAATTAATTTCTGAACGACCACAAGGTAGTTTGCCGAGTAATACTGAATCTAACCCAAGGGAATAGCTCAATGCGATTAACGTTCAAGATAAAGAAGGGTTAGTTAAACCTAAACCAGAACCGAGGCAAGGAATTGTGGTATGTAAAGGTAAGGATGAAGTGGACCACAGTGAGCGAAAATCGGTAAGTAAATAGTACAGACCTCGAGTACCATACCCCAATGCGACAAGGAAAGAACGCACTGAAGAACAATTTGGTAAATTCCTTAAACTACTAAAGAAATTACATATTAACTTACCGTTTATTGAAGCTCTGTCGCAAATGTCAAACGCAGTTAAATTTTTAAAGGAGCTTTTAGCAAATAAGCAGAAGTTGGATGAGGCGTCGCATGTAGAGTTGAACGCAGTTTTCTAAGCCATTCTACAGAATAAGCTACCAACAAGTTGAAAGATCCAGGGAGTTTTACGATTCCTTGTTTAATTGGTAGTTTAAACGTTAGCAATGCTTTGGCTGATTTAGGGGTTAGTATTAATGTCATGCCCTACAAAATGTTTAAACAACTAGGTCTTGGGAAACCCAAACAAACTAGGATGAGCATTCAATTGGCAGATAAAACCATTAGATTTCCTAGGGTTATCATTAAAGATGTACTTGTAAAAATCGATAAATTTATATTCCCAATTGATTTTTTTGTTCTAGACATAGAAGAGGATACGGACGTGCCTTTAATTTTAGGAAGGCCCTTTTTAGCAACTACTAGAACTATTATTGATATTGGTACAGGTGAACTCACACTTTGTGTGGGTGATGAGACAATCACTCTTCAAGCTCGTAATTCGATTAACACATCGAATATCGAGGGTGGTTGTATAAATCATGCTACTGATACTGATCATGTGGTGCAACCTTATTTGTAGGAAACACATTCGAAAAGCATAAATGAGCCATGTTTACGTAACAACAAAGGACCCATCTATGAAGAACGAAGGCTACAGATCGAGGAACTAGATGAATGGCTGACACAGAAATCGAAAACACACGATAAACTAAAACCACGCCATGACGAACTCAATATTTCACCAAATCAACTTAAGGTTGGAGACAAACTACTATTAGATGCAGCAAACCCTCGTATTGGCACTTCTGAACCTAATAGAGCAATCCCTTTTACGGTACTTAACATCTTCCCATATGGTACAGTAGAGGTAACTTATTCCAAAGTCGGCACTTCTAAGGTAAATAGTACTCGTCTAAAACCTTATTTTGATAAAACTGATAGCAGGAATGAGGAGGGTAAACTTCTCGCACCATCATGACCACGCAAAATCGAGATAAGTCGAGCTTAGACAATAAATAAGTGCTTCTCGAGAGGTAACCCGAACACTAACAGTATTAATTTCTTTAAATTTTAGTGTATAAACATCTAGATCACTAACTGAGTCCTTGAACACAGGTTTTCCAAACCCACACGGCCAGGCACATGGGCGTGCCTTAGACCATGTGAAAACAGAGCAAAATTTTCACCAAACACGGGATTCGATATGTTGCCACGGCCGTGCGACATGGCTATGGGCAATCCTACCAAATCAACATTGGCGTGTAACATGCCCGTGCCTATAAGCCGTGGTAGAAACTGAAGAATCAACACGGGCGTGCGACACGCCCGTGCCCACCACCCGTGGTTGATCCTGTCAACTTAACACAGGCGTGCGCATAAATACACGGCTGAGGGAGAAACGAACGAAGTAGTACACGGCTGTGCGACACGGCTGTGTGCACCAACACGCCCAAAGAACACGGGCGTGGGCTGAATTTCAGATGCGCCCAAATTTGAAAATCACAAAAAAACGGGCTGAAATAAGGGCACACAGGCGTGCCCCACAGCCGTGTGACCCAATATCTATATAACCCCCACTATTCATCATCCCTTTCCCCAATACCCTAACCCTAGCCACCGCACATCTCATCGCCACCCCCACCTAGCGAACCATCTGGCGATGACGATTTTTAAAGACCTTTTATTTATTATTTTTATTGTTATCTTTCTTTATCTTTTTAAAGTAGTTTTAATTTTATTTCTCTTTTAGACTAGTTTTATTTCATCTTTAGGTATATAAGTTATATTAAGTAATTTGTGTTTTCGGCTATCTTTGTATGAGTAATCATGGTTCTCTATATTTCCTAAAGAATTATTGATTCTATCGCAGTTATAAAGAGCTCCAAAGCTCACTATTACTTAGGAATTTGCAACTCCACTAGAAAACATCCTCCACGACTGCCATGTCTGCCCGACCACCACGATACTGGACACTGTGGTTGTAGAACCCAACCTCTACCACCACCAGAGTATCCTTTTCCAATCTCACTCTTGCCTTCGCCGATTACTTTCCATAACTCCAATTCAAGGATTCTATTTAACATTCAAGAAGTTTGACTTCTCTCCCTATCTTATGATTTTATATCTATATTTTCTAATAAATCTATTTTTGTACATTGAAGACAATGTACATCTTAAGTGTGGGGGTTATTTATATCACTATAAAAAAAATCCCTGAATTTTGTCTTATTCTCATGTGACTCACTCATATCACTATTAGAATAAATTTTGATTAATTTATGATTTTTATTGATATGTCTTGAATTAAAACATAGGTATTTATGCATTGATGGTTTAAACTTTAAGTAATTACAGAATCGAGCATGATAAGTTGATTTTTAAAGATTAAAATTTTTTAGGTTATTGCCCCAAGTTTAGTTATTATCTTGGAATTGAAATTCACAGAGTCAACATTAAAAAGCCATAATTTTCGTGAGATCTTGAGCCTTTAGAGCATATATTACTTCTTTCATGCTCACTTTTATTATTGCTATGAGTAAGTCAATATTGATTTGTTATTCTAGAACTTGATTCGATTATGCATGTCAAGACTACACTATTTATTTGATATGTCAAGATGATAAAGGCACTTAGGTTTAACCCACTCACTCCATAAAAGCCTACCTTCATATTAACCCTTAGTAAACCCCCTTGAGCCTAACAAGCTATTCATTGATTTACCCCTAATATTAACCCATAGCTCATTATTGTTGAAATCCCCTAAATTAATTTGATCCCTATTTTTATCGAGATTTGATTTGAATAAATTGCTTAGCTCTGTTTTATTTTTGATAGTTAGAAAAGTTCTATGTTACTTGATTTGTTCTTAAAAAGAAGAAGAAGAAGAAGAAGAAGTTGATGTAATTGAAAATTTTCGTCTAGCATATTACGAAATTATGTAATGCTTGGGTTAAAACGATGTTATCCATGAAGAAAAGCTCAATTCTAGGGTTTCTAATTAGGAATGTAATTTGTCAGTTTTAGTATTTTTTTGGTTAGGTAATTTTTCAATTCAATCTCGATTCTAACCTTCTCTTTCAGCTTGTGACCACACCCCTAACCAAAGCCACGTTACAACCCTCTAAAGACCTTTTGATTGGTGTATCATCTCAATATATAGTGGTGGAGATTTGATTTTCACACAAGCCTATTGAAATAATTTTTCATATTGACTGTTAAATGCTAAATTTGTTGTCTTTAAACACCTCGAGTGATTTGAGTGAATCTTTAGTGAGGATGCTAAACTTTGTGATATTTTGAATCAAAGGTGATTACTTAGATGATGAGAGATACCTATGTTTTTCGTGATAATATGCTCAACTTGGAATGTTTGAAACTTTAATGTTCTTCTGGTTGAATTCTCAATGTATGATTACTTATGGGTTATTTTGAGATATTATTGATAAGAATTATAAGTTGAGAAAAATGATTTCTTAATTGTGTATTGAGGATTTTTCTTGAGGACAAGCAAATGCTTAAGTGTGGGGGTATTTGATAAGTCATAATTTATACATATTTTTATCCCATGCTTAGCACATTTTTGGATGAATTATCATTAGATTTGTTGAATTTGATGCTCCTAATCCTTTAATTTCATATCTTATACTTAGATGAGCATAGGAAAGTAAAAAGAGTGAGAAACCAGCCAAAAATGGACAAAATGGGTCAACATGGAAAATCAACACGGCCTGGACTTCCTCACACGAGTAGACCACACGCCCGTGTCTATTTAACAGTCTTGAACACGGTTTGAAGCACTTGCACACGGCTGTGTCCCTGTCGAGCCTAAGTCTAATTCTATTCGAAAAAGGGCAATTTTGAGGGTTTTGGAGTATTCTAAAGCCTATTTAAACACCTAGAGGAGGATTAAAGAGACACACAGAGTAGGAAGCAAGGAATTACTCGAAGATAGCTGATTAATCCATCTTAGAAGCTGGATTCTCCTTCAAGACTGAAGATCTCCCTTCAATTTTCTTCAGGGGTTTTTGGGTTTTCTTTATGTTTTATCATTATTATTCTTCTGAAATGTTTTCTTTTACAATTATGAACTAGATCCCCTAAATACCTAAAGGGGATGAAACCGAAGACAGATCTTATTAATATTTTCTGAATTATATGATAAATACTTGATTTGTTCTTAATTATGTTCTTAACTCTTGTTTTAATATTCCTGGATTTTGATTCAAGTATTGATGTGCTTATTCAGAGGAGCAAAAGTCCCTATCTAAGAGTAGATCATTCATAATTAAGCGGAGTTGCATACAATCCTAGAGATAGGACGACATAAATCTACCGGATTAGAGTCAAATCTAATAAGGGAATCCATAGATCAAGTTAATGCAACACTAGGGATTTTAATTAGAAAGAGGTTTCAATTAATCAACCTAGGGTTAGACGTTGTTAGTCTCGAGAGGGATAATAATATAAATTAGGGATTTTTACAGATCAAGTCAAGTGAATAAATCGTCTAGTTCAGAGTCGAATAACAAGTGAAGTCTAGGTGAATTCTTCATTGGGTATTGTCTAAATCAATCAGTTTTCCCAAAATTTTTTCCCAATTTACTTTCTATGCATTCTTAGTTTAATTAATTAGTTTAGATAAAACAAATCCCCTTATTTTTTAGGCTAGATAATAAAAAGAAGGTTACTACTTGTAGTTTTAGTTCCTGTGGGTTCGACATCTGGTGTTGCTATAAACTATACTACTGTTCGATAGGTGCGCTTGTCTTTATAGTGATAATAGTTAGTTTTTAAGTACGATCATTCATAAATATTAAAACTTATCACGAATCAGTAAATCAGGCGTTACAGCTTTAACCCCTTAAAAGAAATTTCGACCTCAAAATTTACCTGATCAGAATAGATGAGGATACTGTTGACACATCGAATCCTCATTTTCCCACGTGGCCTCCTCAGTGCTATGATTCTGCCACAACACCTTCACTAATGGAATGGACTTTTTTCGTAGAACCTTAACATCTCGATCCGGAATCTGAATCAGCTTCTCCTCAAATATCAAGTCCGGCCTAACCTCGATCTCCTCAACCGAGACAACATGGGATGGATCAGAATGGTACTGCCTCAACATCGAGATGTGAAACACATCATGAATACAATCGAGTTCAGGGGGTAACTCCAACTGATAGGTAATTGGTCCCACACGTTTCAAAATCCGGTACGGCTCAATAATTCTAGGGCTCAGCTTGCTCTTACGATCGAATCTAAGAACCATTTTCCACGGAGAGACCTTCAGAAACACAAAATCCCCCACAGAGTACTTAATCTCACGTATCTTCAGATCCGCATAAGATGTCTGTCTATCAGAAGCCATCTTCAAATGGTCCCGAATCAATCTAGCCTTATCCTCGGTCTCGAAAACCAACTCAGGACCCAAAACTCGACGTTCGCCCAACTCAGCCCAACACAAAGGAGTACGACACTTACGACCATAAAGAGCCTCATAAGGTGCCCTCTAGATGCTAGATTGGAAGCTATTATTGTAGTCGAACTCAGCCAGCGATAAGTAATCCTCCCAACTACCTCAGAAATTAATCATACAACTCCTAAGCATATCCTCCAGTATTTGAATCACCTTTTCAAATTGACCATCTGTCTGAGGATGGAACGCAGTACTGAAGTCCAATCTCGACCCCAGAGTTTCATGTAACTTCTTCTAAAACTGAGACGTGAAACGAGGATCTCTATCATAAATGATCGAGATAGGAACCCCATGCAGTCTAACTATCTCGAAAATATACAACATTTTTAGCTTCTGCAGAGAATAATCAGTTTGAACCGGAATGAAGTGAGCACACTTAGTCAATCGATCGACGACAACCCAAACATAATCTTTCTTTGTGGGTGTCAAAGGCAACCTACTAACGAAATCCATAGTCACTTGTTCTCATTTCCATAAGAGAATCTTAACTTGCTGCAATAAACCCGAAGGTAACTGATGCTCAGCCTTAACCTGCTGACATGTCAAACATCGAGCAACGAGGTCGATAGCCTCACACTTCAAACCCGGCCACCAGTATAACTCACGAAGGTCACGATACATCTTATTACCGTTGAGATGCACAGCATAAGGGCTACTATGCGCCTCCCTCTGAATTGATAGCCTCAGATCCACATCGTTCTGTACACAAATCTAACCACGGAAATAGAGTACCCTATCATTATTCAGTCTAAAATCTGAAGTGCTGCCACTCTCAACCTGTCGGAACCATAAACTCAGTGACTCATCCTTCAACTGGTTATCCCGAATCTGATCAATCCAAGTTGGCTTAACTTGTAATTCGGCCAACAAAATCCCATCATCAAATAGACTAAGGCGAGCAAACATCGCCTTCAAATCAGACATCACTCTTCGGCTTAGAGCGTCGGCCACCACATTAGCCTTACTAGGATGATACTCAATGGTGCAATCATAATCTTTGAGCAGCTTAATCCATCGACGCTGTCTAAGATTCAACTCCTTCTACGTAAGGAGATACTTGAGACTTTTTTGATTGTTGTAGATGATACACCTCTCACCATATAGATAGTGCCTCCAAATTTTCAGTGCAAAGACCACAACAGCCAACTCGAGGTCATGCGTCAGATAATTCCCTTCGTGTGTCTTAAGCTGATGAGACACATAAGCCACAACCTTACATTCTGCATCAGAACGCATCTTAAACCGACGTGTGATGCATCGCTATAGACCACAAACTCCTTACCGAATTCAGGTTATATTAGAACAAGAGCCTGAGTCAGAACAGATTTGAGCTTCTCAAAGCTCGATTACTACGCATCAGTCCTGATAAGCCATAAAAGTAACATGTTTTTAATCTCATTCTTGATGCGTTTTTAGATGATTTATTATATGAATTAGTGAATTTACTGCTTTTAATCTTTTAAATTCATGTTTCTATACTTAGGTGAGCATAGGGGAGAGAAAGGAGCAAAAAATGAGCCAAAATCGGGCAAAAAGAGCTATTTCCAGGATCCATACGGCCTGTTCATTTCCGCACGGGCTGGCCACACGACCATGTGAGCCAAACGGGTTGGCCACACGCCCATGTGCCAGTTCGTGTTGATTTCGCACCATGCTTCCCTGTTACATGAAAATTCTAATTTTTAGGGTTTCTGAGCATTCTAAAGTCTATAAATATACACTAAAAGAGGACCCAAAGGAGCACACAGAGTAGAACGCAGAAAAGACTCGAAGATTGCCAACAAGATTCAACTCAGAATTAAGATCTCCTTCAAGACTGAAGATCTCCATTCAATTTCTCTCGTATTTTTTGGGTTTATTTATGTTTTGTTGTTTTCCTAATTTTGAGATGTTTTCCCCCAAAAGTATAAACTAAATTCCCTAGATATCTAGGGAGGATGAAACCTATGACAGATCTTATTATTTAATTTTTCTGAATTACATGATAAATATTGGTTCTCAATTATGTTTACTTACCTTCATGTTTAATGCTTTCAGGATATTAATTCATGATTGATGTGCTTATTCAGTGGAGCAAAAGTCCCTGTTTAAGAGTAGATCTGGCATAATTGAGTGTAGTTGCATTCAATCCTAGAAATAGGACGACATAAATCTACCGGATTAGAGTCAAATCTAATAGGGGAATCCATAGATCGAGTTAATGCGACAATAGGGGTTTTAATTAGAAAAAGATTTCAATTAATCAATCTAGAGTCAGTTATTCTTACTCTCGAAAGAGGTATTAATATAATTTAGGGATTTTTATGGATCAAGTCAAATGAATAAATTGTTTAATTCAGATTTAGAATAATAAGTGAAGTCTAGGTGGATTCTTTCCTGGGTATTGTCTCTCTCATAAGTTTCCTTCGATTATTTTCCCAGTTTACTCTCTGTCGCTTAGTAATTAGTTTAGTTTAATTGTAGATTAAAAATAACCCTTCAATTTATAGGCTAGATAACAAAAAGATAGTAATTACTAGCACTTTTAGTCCTCATGGATACGACATTCCCGACTCACCTTAGCTATACTACCATTCGATAGGTGCGCTTGCCTTTGTTGTATTTTAGTTAGTTCGTGGCGTCATCAAGTTTTTGGCACTGTTGGTGGGGACTAAAATATTAGGAACACTTAATTTTTATTACTTTAGCCATTTTTATTTTTATTTCATTTTATTTTTGATTTTTGAATTTTAAATTTACTAATTTTTTCTCTCACTTGCCTCTGGCAGGTTCCTTTAGTTTATGACTAGAAGAAACCCATCAAGATCTCTAGTATTCGACAATGAGATCGAAAGTACAGCTCGCTAAAATCGTAGAGAAGCAAGGCAGAGTCGATAGAGTACACTAGAAGAGTAAGAGAACATTATTACTGAGGAGATAACAGAAAATCAAAATAAGCAATTACCTCATGTGGTTGCTGTAAATCCTGTAAATCTAAATCCTGCTCCATGTACTATGTACGGTTGTGCCAAGCCCAATTTAACTGGGGCTAAATTGAGTATTGTTAGACCTGCTGTTGCTGCAAATAATTTGGAGCAGAAACCTAACACTATTCAAATGATTCAACAGTTTGTTCAGTTTGATGGTTTACAGGACAAAGACCCAAATACTCATTTGGCTAATTTCTTGGAATTTTGTGACACTTTTAAAATTAATGGCGTTTCTGATGATGCCATTCACCTTCGGTTGCTTCCATTCTCATTAAGGAATAAGGCTAAACAATTGTTGAACTCCCTACCATGAGGTTCTATCACTACATGAGAGTAAATGATCGAGAAATTTTTGTTAAACTATTTTCCACCGGCTAAGATAGCCAAGCTGAGGAATGATATCTCTTCCTTCGAACTGATGGATTTGAAAACCTTATATGATGCATGAAAGAGATATAAGGACTTATTGAGACGGTGCCCTCACCATGGGTCACCTCTATGGCTACAGGTTCAAACTTTTTACAACGGTTTGAACCCCTCAACTAGGCAATTGATTAATGCATCCGCCGGTGGCACTCTGAATAATAAAACACCTAAGAGGCTTATGAGTTTATAGAGGAGATGTCACTGAATAATTATCAGTGGCAAGTCATGAGAACAAAGCCAACAAAAGCAGCTGATGTTTTTAACGTAGACGTGATCACCATGTTAGCAAACCAGGTAGAGCTTTTAAGTAAGAAAATTGATGGTTTATATGGTTCTATGCAGGTACATCAGGTGATGCAGTACGATGCAAATTGAGGAGGGATGAACAATCCAGAATGCATATCCTACAACCCTAGCACAATGAACGAACAAGTCAATTATATGAGTAACAATTCTAGACCTCAGAAAGTTCCCTATAGCAACACTTACAATGCAGGTTGGAGAAACCATCCCAACTTTTCTTGGGGCGGTCAAGGAAATCAGAGACCACAGGTCCCTCTAGGCTTTCAACAACAACCTCACCAGCAAGAGAAAAAGTTGAACCTTGAGAAGATGTTGACGAAGTTTTTTTCGGTGTCAGAAACTCACTTCCAAAACACTGGAATAGCACTTAAAAATCAGCAAGCATCGATTCAAGGGCTCGAAAATCAAATAGGTCAGCTAGCTAAGTTGATTTCAGAAAGAACGCAAGGTAGCTTACCGAGTAATACTGAAACTAACCCAAGAGAACAGCTTCATGCGATTGCTGTTCGAGATAAAGAAGTGTTAGCTGAATCTGAATCTAAACCAGAATTAAGGCAAGAAAGTGTGGTAAGTCAAGGTAAGGTTGAGGTGATCCATAGTGTAAAAAAGCCGGTAAGTAAGGAGTATAAACCTCGTGTGCCATATCCAGATGTGATAAGGAAAGACCACACAAACGAACAATTCGATAAATTCTTTAAACTTTTAAAAAAGTTACATATTAACTTACCGTTTACTGAAGCTCTTTCGCAGATGCCAAATTTCGTAAAATTTTTAAATGAGCTTTTAGCAAACAAGCGGAAGTTAGATGATTCGTCGCACATGGAGCTAAGTGTAGTTTGCTCAGCTATCTTATAGAATAAACTACCCAATAAGTTGAAAGATCCAGGGAGTTTTACTATTCCTTGTTTAATTGGTAGTTTAAATGTTGATAATGCTTTAGCTGATTTAGGGGCAAGTATTAATGTTATGCCTTATAAAATGTTTAAAAAACTAGGTCTTGGGAAGCCCAAACAAACTAGGATGAACATTCAATTAGTAGATAGAACCATTCGATTTCCTAGGGGTATTGTTGAAGATGTTCTTGTTAAAATTGATAAATTCATATTCCAGTTGATTTTGTTGTTTTAAACATGGATAAGGATAGTGATGTACCTTTAATTTTAGGACGACCCTTTTTAGTAACTGCCAGAACTATTATTGATGTTGGTACAGGAGAATTAATACTTTGTGTAGGCGATGAAACAATAAAACTCCAAGCTCGTGATTCTGTTAAGACATCTATTGATCGAGATGATATTACGAGTTCTGTTAATGTGAGTAACCTTGTGGCTCAACCTTCTTTGCAGGAAATTCCTTGGAAAAACACGATAGAGCCACGTTCTAGCTTATGCGACAAAAATAGAACAAATCATGAAGAACGAATGTTGTAAATCGATGAACTAGATGAATGGTGGTCACATTTCAAGGAGAAACCGAAAATACACGATACAAAGCCAAAGCGACTCCATGAAGAGCTTAAGGATGGAACCAACCACCTCAAGGCTGAGGACCAGGTACTGTTAGATGAAACTGACCCTCGAATTGCCACTTCAAAGCTTAACGCAAACTGAGCAACTCCTTTCACGGTACTCAATATCTTCCCATACGGTACAGTCACGGTAACTCATTCTAATTTAGGCACTTTCAAGGTAAATAGTACTCGACTCAAACCTTATTTTGATAATAGAATTGATAGCAAGAAAGAGGAGTTTCGACTCCGCGATCCACCGTGACTTTACGAGTACAAGATAAGTCGAGCTTAGACTTTAAATAAGCGCTTCTCGGGAGGCAACCCGAGTGTTAACACTACTAATTTTCTTAACTTTATTTCATGATATTTTTAAAATTAATTAATTTTTAAAATCCTAAAAAAAGGTGTGTTTTTGACCCACATGACCTGGACACATGGGTGTGTGGAGCACACGGCCTGGACACATGGGCGTGTCGCAGGCCGTGTGTGAAATAAGGTAATTAACAGTGAGTTACACGGCCTGACGACATGGCCGTGTGACCCACATGGCCTGACTAAAGGCCTGACCACACGGGAGTGTAGGATCTCACATGGTCGTGGGAGAAGTGAAGGAAAACACACATGACCTAGCGACATGGCCATGAGACTCACACAGCCTGGACACACGGACGTGTCCTAGGCCGTGTGAAACCTGGAGTTAATTTTTTTCAAAGTCAGAGAGTTACACGGGTAAGGCACACGGCTATGTGACTTACACGGTCTGGCCACACGGGCATGTGGGATCTCACATGGGCATGGGAGAAGCAAAGGAAAACACACATGGTCTGGCACATGGCCGTGTGACCCACACGGCCTGGACACACGGGCATGTCCATGGCCATGTGAAAACTGGGTTAATCACCCCAATTTTATTTTATTTTATTTATTATTAGTTGTTATATTATTTATTTTTATTTTAATAATTTATTTATTTATTTATTATTCTTATACTTATATTTTTAATTTTTTATATATTTTAATTTTTTTTATTTTGCTATTTCTATTTTTTTCTTTCTTTTTAATTTTGTTTTAGTTGTCTTATTTTTTTTATTTTTTTTCAAACTTATTTTCATTATTATCTTTTGAAATATTTATGGTTACTTCTAATCGAGTTATAACTCCTTAATCTTCTTTATTATTTGTCTTTATTTTCTTGTTAGTTTGCTCAGAATCATGAGTTACATTTAAATTTGATTGCAATTCCGCTTTCATTATTCTGAAGATTTCATCCAATATTCAGGGCAGTTTCAGTTTTCTTCCTCTCTTATGATATTCTGTTTATATTATGATTATATTTGTTTGTACATTGAGGACAATGTACATCTTAAGTGTGGGGAGGTTATTTATATGATTATTTGAAAATCTCTGAATTATGCTTTGTGTTTAAGTAATTTTCTCATATTACTATTAGAATGAATTCTTATTGATTTGTGATTACCATTTATGTGTTTTAGATTAAATTCATAGGTAATTGTGCATTGATTATTTAAACTTTAAGACATGAGAGAATCAAACATGATAAGTTTATTTTTTCAGAATTAAAATTTGTTAGGTTGTTTCCCTAAATTTAAGTATTACCTTGAAGTTTGAGATTTGCAAGATTGACATTAGAAATCATAATTTTTGTGAGATTTTGAGCCTTTAGAGCATACACTTTTCTTGCTCACTTTATTATTGGTTATGAGTGTGTTGATACTGATTGGTTAGTCTAGAACTTGCTTCGATTATACATGTCAAGACCACACCTTTGATTTGATATACTGAGATGATAAAGGCACCTAGGTTTTAACCCACTTATCCCATAAGCCTACCTTCATAACTAACCCTTAGTGAACCCCCTTTAAGCCTGACAAATTGTTTCTTGATTTACCCATTAATATTAACTCATAACTCATTTTTGATTCATTGAGAATTTTTTCCCATTTTATTGACTCCCTTTTTGTTTAGATTTAATTTGGTTAGTTGTTTAACTATGTTCTTTTGTTTCAATTGTTAAATTTTCTATTGTTCTAAAAAAAAGTGAAAAAAATACATTTATGTTGATTATTACTAGTTCTATGTTTTTGAGCTTAAGTAGTTAATTTCATATTCCAAGAAGAAGCTCGCGTTATTCTTTAATAATTTCAATTGATGTAATTATTCAGTATTAGTTTATTTTTCTAGTTAGGTAATTTATCAATTCGATCTCGATTCTAACCTTCTTTTTCAGCCTTTATCCACGCTTTTAACCCAAGCCCCGTTACAACCCTTTAAAGACTTTTTGATTTGTGTATCATATCATTTTATAGTGGTGGAAATTTGATTTTCATGCAAGCCTATGGTAATGACTTTCATAATTGACTTTTGAGTGCTTAATTTTGAACCTTAAACACTTTGAGTGATTTGAGTGAATCTTTAGTGAGGATGTAAAATGTTGTCGATTTTGAATTAAAGGTAATTACTTAGATAAGGGGAGATACCTAAGTTTTCATGTCTTAAAAAAATGTGTGACTTGGATTGTTTGAATCTTTAGGGCTCTTTTAGTTGAATTATCAATGTATGATTATTTGTGAATTATGACAAAACATTATTGATGAGAATTACAAGTTGAGAAAGATTAATTTTAATTGTGAGTTGAGGATTTTGCTTGAGGACAAACAAATGCTTAAGTGTGGGGATATTTGATAAGCCATAAAAGTAAAATATTTTTAATCTCATTCTTGATGCATTTTTGGATGATTTATTATATGAATTTGATCCTTCTAATCTTTTAAATTCATGTTTCTATACTTAGGTGAGCATGGGGGAGCGAAAAGAGCGAAAAATGAGCCAAAATCGGGCAAAAAGAGCTATTTCTAGGATCCATATGGCCTGGGCCCATGTGCCAATCTATGTTGATTTTGCACCCTGCTTCCCTGTTACGCAAAAAAGCCCAATTTTTAGGGTTTCTGCGCATTCTAAGATCTATAAATACACACTAGAAGAGGACCCAAGGGAGCACGCAGAGTAGTACGTAGAAAACACTCGAAGAACGCCAACAGGATTCAACTCAGAAGCAGGAACTCCTTCAAGACTGAAGATCTCCATTCAATTTTTCTTGAAGTTTTTGGGCTTATTTATGTTTTGTTGTTTTCCTAATTTTGAGATGTTTTCCCCCAAAAGTATGAACTAAATTCCCTAGATACCTAGGGAGGATGAAACCTATGACAGATCTTATTATTTGATTTTTCTGAATTACATGATAAATATTTGTTCTTGATCTCAATTATGTTTACTTACCTTCATGTTTAATGCTTTTAGGATATTAATTCATGATTGATGTGCTTATTCAGTGAAGAAAAAGTTCCTGTTTAAGAGTAGATTTGGCATAATTGAGTGAAGTTGCATGCAGTCCTAGAAATAGGACGACATAAATCTACCGGATTAGAGTTAAATCAAATAGAGAAATTTATAGATCGAGTTAATACGACGATAGGGGTTTTAATTAGAAAGAGATTTCAATTAATCAACCTAGAGTCATTTATTCTTACTCTCGAAAGAGATATTAAAATAATAAAGGGATTTCTACGGATCAAGTCAAATGAATAAATCGTTTAATTTAGGTTTAGAATAATAAGTGAAGTCTAGGTAGATTTTTTCCTTGGTATTGTCTCTCTCATAAGTTTTCTTCGATTATTTTCCCAAATTGCTCTCTGTCACTTAATAATTAGTTTAGTTTAATTTTAGATTAAAAACAACCCTTCAATTTATAGGCTAAATAAAAAAAAGACAGTAATTAATAGTACTTTTAGTCCTCGTGGATATGATATTCCTGACTCACCGTAGCTATACTACCATTCGATAGGTGCGCTTGCCTTTATCGTATTTTAGTTAGCTCGTGACGTCATCAAGTCTAGAAAAATGGCACACCGTTGCGTAGAAGCTTAGGCAATGGCGCAACAATCAAACAAAATCCCTCAATGAAACATAGATAGTATCCCACCAAACCTAGAAAGCTGCGAATTTTAGATACATTCTTAGGCTGTTTCCAATCTAGCACAGCCTCTATCTTTCGAGGATAAACTCGAATACCATTTGCAGAAACCATGTGCCCTAGAACAATTACCTCACGCAGCTAGAACTTACACCTGCTTAACTTAGCATAGAGTTGCTTCTCACGCAGAATTTGAAGACCACGCTAAGATGCTCATCATGTTCATCCTCCGTATTAGAATATACCAGAATGTCGTCAACAAAGACCACATACGAACTAATCTAGGTAGAGCTAGAACACTCGGTTCATCAGATCCATGAATGCGGCCGGAGCATTCGTTAACCCAAAAGGCATGACTTGGAACTCGTAATGCCCATAACGAGTCATAAATTTAGTCTTTTGTACATCAACCTCCTTAACCCTCAACTGATAATACCCAGAATGCAGATCGATCTCTGAAAACACAAAAGCCCCTCGTCAATCCTAGGAAGTGGATACTTTTCTTCACGATTAACCTATTCAGCTATCGATAATCAATGTACGTCCTCATGGTCCCATCCTTCTTTTTAACAAACAAAACTGGTGCTCCCCAAGGAGATACACTCGAACGGATAAAAATACGGTCCAACAACTCCTGAAGTTTAACCTTAAGTTCTGTAAGCTCCTTTGGTGCCATACGGTAGGGAGCGATGACACCGGAGCTGTACCCAGAAGAAGCTCAATCCCAAACTTAACCTCTCGGTTCAGAGGTAATCTCGATAACTTATCAGGAAAGAAGTCTGAAAAGTCCTTTACTGTTCTAATGTTCCCAACAGAAGAGTCTCTAAAATTTGAAACACTTACATAGCCTAAGTATGCCTCACATCCTTTCTGGACCAATTTTTCAGCTACTAGGGTGGAGATCACATGCGACAGATAGTCTCGGCGCTCACCAATCATAACCACCTCCATATCATCCTTGGTGATCCACCAACCAGTCTATACCCAGAATAAGGTAGAACTCCCCAAATGGAAGCTCCATCAAATTAGCCAGAAATATCTCCCCTTGTACCTCTAACGGGATATCCTTCTATAGTCTACTAACCTGAACAATCTACCCCAACGGACTTATCACAGTAACCTTACTAGAAGTACTCTCAACCAATAACCCCATATTTTCGAAAATAGAGCAGGCTATATAGGAATGAGTAAATCCTATGTCTATTAGACCAATGTAAGAACGTAC
Source organism: Gossypium anomalum (assembly GCA_025698475.1). NCBI lineage: Eukaryota > Viridiplantae > Streptophyta > Magnoliopsida > Malvales > Malvaceae > Gossypium > Gossypium anomalum. The sequence continues at coordinate 21,274,714 of CM046967.1, read as the reverse complement.
CGATGATGACGTTAGGAGCATCTCTGCCCTCTCGGTGTCGTGTAGCATAAACTAAAGTAGGCTGCCTCGCCTCAGTTTAACCAGCACCTTGGCTCGGTGCTTTCTGCCTTCAGCCCAAACTATTACCACCCCTACCTAACCATGGCCCCTAGGTGGTTGCTGAACTGCTCTCTGTGGCTGTATAGTACCCGGAGTTAAAGCTTGCATCTGAACTGTGCACTATAGATACTCCCTAATACGGTACTCAAGAGACCCACACCTCAAACACGCCCCAATCTTCCTCCAACACTCGCCCGGATGGAGTTTACCACAACCACTACATGACTGTAACCCAGTCAGAGCAATAGAAGAAACAAAGGCCCCCACTCTAATTACCCTATTAGATCTGGTCTTTTTCTTAGGCTTCTACACAGAACTCGAGGGCTCCGAATCCGTTTTGTTCTTACCTCTCTCGCAGTCTCTTTTTGGTGCCCTGCGCGCTTAACATCCTTAGCAATCTTTGCCTTCTCTACCAGAACCGCGAACTCATGCCCTGTCATATCCCGAATTAGGGCCTAATCGGAATAGTGGTTTCGTGACTACAAATTCGAGATAGAAATAATTAATTTATAATTATTTTGAGGTTTATGATATGATTACATGATTGTGTGAAAATTTCGTGAAGAAATTCTATGCATAAAATACTTAATTTGAAAGTAGGGACTAAATCGAATAAGTTGCAAAACTTGCATTCTAGAAGTTTTTAGTATGAAATTGCATTGAAATATTAATTAAGAGGTCTTAAATAGCAATTTGACCAATTTTAAGTTCATGGACAAAATTAGGACATGGAAGGAATTTTTGGAAAGTTTAGTAGTAAGGGCATTTTGGTCATTTAGTTATTAAAATGAATTAAAAACAAAATTAAAAGCCAATTTTTGTCCATCTTCTTCATTAGGACGAAATTTCAAGGGTTCTCCATAGCTAGGGTTTGTTTCAAGCTTTCAAGCTCCATAGTAAGTGATTCCAAGCCCAGTTTTTAATGTTCTTTACGTTTTGAGTCCCGTAGAGCTCGATAAAGCTTATGCTAGCAATAATTTAAGTTAGGGTTCATATTTGGAAAAATACCCATAGGTGAAATTTGTGTATTTTGGTGTTTTATGATAGAATAGGAGGTTTTAAATTATGTTAGACAACTTGTGCTACTCGGTTTTAGGTAAAAACGAGTAAAAGGACTTAATCGGTAAAAATACCTAATAGTCATAAGTGCTTGTTAGAGTGAGAATTTGATGTTTCCATAGAAGAGAAAAGTGATCAGCATGTTGTAAAACATAAGAATAAGGAATAAAGTTTAATCCTTGAGCCTAGGGGCAAAATGTAAATATGCAAAAGTTTAGGGGTAAAATTGTAATTTTTCCAAAACTTGAGTTAAGGATTAATTTGATAATTTTAGATCAAGAAAGACGTGGAATCGACCTCAATCGAGGAAAAGAAAAGATTGTGGACTAAATCGCAAAATCTTTGTATTTTGGTACCAAGGTAAGTTCATGTGTAAATAATGTAGTATAATTGTTATTTGTAAATTATTGATGTTAATTATATGATATGCTGATTTTTATTATGAGATATATGCTTTGTGGTTATTTTCGAATAAAATGCAAATTATTTGTATTATTTGTTAAATATAAAGTGCTACCTGAGTATTGGTTTCGTATTTTACTAAGACGGCAAGGATATGTGTTCGAGGAAAATCCCGTTTGAACCTTAGGAATAGATTAGGATACAAGTGACATGTCACTAGGATGGTTGAGTATCCGAACTCGTTGAGTTGAGTCCGAGTTCACTTATGGATGCGAATGTTCGAACTCGTTGAGTTGAGTCCGAGTTCAAGAGATGTAACTAGGCATCCGAGCTCGTTGAGTTGAGTCCGAGTTCACTTATGGATGCGAACGCCCGAGCTCGTTAAGTTGAGTCCGAGTTCGCTTATGGGCGGGTTACATAATTGCTTGTTTGCATATATAGCACTTATGTGCAAGTTATCCATGTATCCGCATTATATTCCGATGTGTTCAACGGTAAAGTTTTACTCAAATGGAGGAACATTCGAGATGTAAAGAGACGTATTGGTAAGTGATGTGAAATGGATATTTTTGGACAGGTATGTATTTAACCCTCGGGTTGAGTATTGATACAATCACGATAAGGTAATAAGATGATGAAAATGATTAGAAATGTGATATGTGTTTTAGTGATGCATGCTAATGTTGATTGGTATGACTATTTGTTATGTTACTTATTATTTGCATATGAACTTACTAAGCATTTATGCTTACTCCCTCCTTCTTACTCATTGTAGTTTTGGACAAGCCATTTCAGAGTCTGGGATAGGTCAAGGCTCAGCCACACTATCAGGAAGACTTTTGGTAAATGGTTTGTAAATTTAAGTATGGCATGTATAGCAATATACCTATTTTGTGTAAATGATCTTATGATAAATTATGAAAATGGTTAGTTTAGATTATGTTTGAGGTTAAGGAAAATTATTAAGATACTTAGTGCATAAAAACTCATAAAAGGGATGAAATTTGCCATAAACAGAATACTGCAGCAACACTGACGCGAGTTTGAAAATTTACTAAAAATCATAGAAATTGAATATGGTGATGGAATATATATCAAATTGAAGCTTATTATGTCTAGTTTCACATGAAACAAATGAAACAGGTAAAGGAATTATATGTTAAAAGATATTTGAATTTTAGTGAAACAGGGTCGTAACAGTTTCTAAATCCCCTGTTCCAAATTTAGAAATTCACTAAAAATTTTAAAGATATAATTAGGTGGTTTATTTTATATCCTCAGAATCCTTATTGAGTCTAGTTTTAGTAGAAACAAACCTCATAGTCATATGAATTTTTTACAGAGAGAAATGTGGTTCGTAGTAAACAGAGGTCAAACCAGTCAAGTCTTGAAACAGGGGTAAATTTAACTAATAAACTGTACTAATTGGCTCAACCAAAAATTCTATAAAAAAATTAGTAGATAGGTATATGAGTCTAGATTCAAGAAAAATTTACGGATCTTGATTTCGAGTTTCGTAACTCGAGATATGATTTTTCTTGTGACTGTGACGCAAGTAGCTTAAAAGCTGTGAATGTAGAAACAAATAATCCAAAGTTCTAAAAATATTAAATTAAGCTTAGTAACACCTCATACTCGACTCCGGCGACGGTCTCGGGCGTGGGAGTGTTACATTTAGTGGTATCAGAGCAGGTTTAGTCGGTTCTCGGACTACGTGTTGTATGTACGGATTTTGCTATACATGCCATATGTATAAATTGTGATAGTGTGACGACTTCTGACCTTTTAAATGATTTTTTTTATAGTAAATGGATCCCGATCCAGCTGTGGCAGATGAAGTAGAGAGTAATGCGCCAGCTCCGGCTGAAGGAGCAGCGCCGACTGAAAATCTACCTCCTACTGTTGGTCAGGGAAGAGGAGAAAGGGGTCGGGAAGCCTTTCTCCAAATGATGAGTGCATGGTACACTGAGTTCGCTCGTACGAACCCAAATGTACAACCTCCCCCACCTCCCCCAATTCCTCAACCTGCACCCCGACGCGCTCAAGGTATGGATCTGATGAAATTTCACAGAACTCCAGTTGATAGAATTCGCAAGCAAGGGGTAGAAGAATTTAAAGCAAATATTGATGATGATGCCGAGAAAGCGAGTTCGCTTGAAAATTCTATCCGGTATTTGACGAATTATCTTGTACACTGAAGAATGTTTGAAATGCGCTATATCTTTGTTGAGGATTCACTTATAATTGGTGGAAGACTTTGATTTCGGTGGTAAAGAAAATAACTTGGGAATTCTTTCAAGAAGAGTTTGGAAGAAATATATTAGTGAAAGATTTATTGATCGAAGCGTAAAGAATTTCTTGAGTGAAGCAAGGTAATATGATGATTCTGAGAATATGAAAGAGAGTTTGTTCGATTAAGTAAGTATGCCGAGAGTATGTTCCTCAGAGGCCAAGATGTGCCGACGATTTGAAGACGGGCTCAACGAAGACATCAAGGTATTTGTTGGAATTCTTGAATTAAAAGAAATGGTAGTATTGGTTGATCGAGCTTGTAAGGTCAAGAATTACTTAAAGAAAAGAAAAGGTAGAGGCTGATACTAGAAATTGGAGGAAAAGACCGATGAGCGGTTCATTTTCACAAAGAACTGGAAAGTCAAGGAATATGATCCTCTTCCCAAGCTTCAGCTGGGCAATCATATGGGAATTATAAGAAGCAAAATGTGGGTCCTAAATCCCGGACTATTTTGATCGGTGTAGGGAACTCGAGATTTGTTAAACCCGAGTGCGGTGTGGTAGAAATCATTTTGGTCCGTGTAGAGCAAATGAATGTTTTTCGATGTGGTTCTCCGGATCATTTTATTAGAGATCGCCTGAGAGAGGCTGTGAAAAGAAAAATTTGAATACAAAAATAAGTGGGGCGGATTCGAGAGGAAGATATCCAAGAAAAGGCGGGAGCGAAGCAAGCAAAGAAGAATGTAGCTGAGGATGCACCAGTTAGACTGAAGGAAGGGCTCCGGCTAGAACTTATACTATTAAAGCGCGTGAAGATGCTTCCTCACCGATGTGATTATTGGTACATTCTCTCTCTATAATGTTAATGTTATTGCTTTGATTGATCCCGGTTCTACTCATTCATATGTGTGCATGAAATTGGTGTCTAGTATGAATATACCGTTGAGAACACGTAATTTATGATTAGAGTGTCGAATCCGTTAGGCAAATGTGTGATCATTGATAAAGTATGTAAGAAATGTCCTTTAATGATTCGGGATCATTACTTTCCTACTACGACTTGATGTTGCTTTGCTTGTTTGATGAATTTGATGTTATTTTGGGTATGGATTGGTTGACATTGCATGATGCTATAGTAAATTGCAAAGAAAAGGTTATAGAATTAAAGTGTGAAAACAAGTGAAACTCTGCGGGTTGAATCGGATAAATCGAGGCATTACCTAGTATGATTTCTTCAATGTTGGCTCAAAGATATCCGAGAAAGGGTTATGAAGCTTATTTGGCGTATGTAATTAATACAAAAGAAATTGAAAAGAAAGTTGAATCGAGTGCGATTGTGTGTGAATTTGCGGACGTATTTCGTAAGAATTGCGGTTTGGTTTGCCTCGATCAGGGAAGTAGAATTTGGTATTGATTTGATACCAGGAATAGCTCCGATTTCGATTGCTCGTATAGAATGGCACCAGCAGAGTTGAAGGAATTAAAGTCGCAGATTGCAAGAGTTGGTGATAAAGGTTTTGTGAGACCGAGTTTTTCACCTTGGGGTGCTCCGTGTTATTTGTGAAAAGAAGGATGGTTCTATGAGGTTGTGTGTTGATTATCGCCGATTAAACAAGGTGACAATCAAAAACAAATATCCGTTGCCAAGAATTGATGATTTATTTGATCAGCTAAAAGGAGCGACATGGTTTTCAAAGATTGACTTGAGATCCAGGTATTACCAAGCTCGGGTAAAAGAGTCGGATGTGCCTAAAAGCGCTTTTAGAACAAGGTATGGTCATTATGAATTTTTAGTTATGCCATTCGGGTTGACAAATGCTCCTTTGTGTTTATGGATTTAATGAATCGCATATTCCACCATACTTGGACAAATTTGTTGTGGTGTTTATAGATGATATTTTAATTTATTCAAAAGATGATACAGAGCATGCTCGAGAGCATTTGAGGATAGTTTTGCAAACTTTGAGAGATAAGCGAGTTGTATGCTAAGTTTAGTAAAAGTGAATTTTGGCTACGGGAAGTTGGATTTTTGGGTCATATTGTTTCAGGTGATGGTATACGGGTTGATCCTAGTAAAATTTCAGCCATTGTTGATTGGAAACCACCGAAAAATGTAACTGAAGTTAGAAGTTTCTTGGGGCTAGCTGGGTATTATCTGGCATGGTTTGTAAATGGATTTTCTATAATTGCTGCTCCTATAACTAAATTACTCAGAAAGGATGTTAAATTTGAATGGACAGAAGAATGTCAATGAGTTTTGAAGAATTGAAAAGTTATTAACAGAGGCACCAGTGTTAGTACAGCCCGAATCAGGTAAAGAATTTGTGGTGTATAGTGATGCTTCTCTAAATGGTTTGGGGTGTGTGCTCATGCAAGAAGGAAAAGTGGTGGCATATGCTTCGAGGCAGTTAAAACCTCATGAGAGGAATTATCCTACTCACGATTTGGAATTGCATTGCGGTGGTGTTTGCTTTGAAAATTTGGCGACATTATTTGTATGGTGAAAAGTGCCGGGTATATACCGACCATAAAAGTCTTAAGTACTGATGTCACAAAAAGACTTGAATCTAAGACAGTGAAGATGGTTGGAGTTATTGAAAGATTACGAGCTTGTTATTGATTATCATCAGGGGAAAATCGAATGTAGTTCTTTGATGCTTTGAGCGAGAAAGTTGTTGTTTGCTTTGAGAGTTATGAACACTCGGTTGAAAGTGTCGATGATGGTTCGATTCTAGCAGAGCTAAGAGTAAAACCGAAGTTTTTACAAGAGATTTCTGAAGCTCAAAAGATGATCAAGATTTGCAAGCCAAGAGAAAACAAAGTGTGAAGTTGATACTGAGTCGATTGAGAATTGGTTCGATGGGTGCTTAATGTTTAAAGATCGGATTTGTGTACCAAAGAATGAGGAATTGGTTTAAAAGATCCTACAGAAGCACATAGTGGTTATTTCTCGATTCACCAGTAGAAATGTACGAAAATGTATAATGACTTGAAGAAAATGTATTGGTGGAATGGAATGAAAAGAGATATATCGAGTTTGTGTTCGGATGCTTAATTTGTCAACAGTGAAAAAGTGAACACCAAGTGCCTTCTGGATTACTTCAGCCTATTATGGTTCCCGAATGGAAATGGGATCGGATTACTATGGATTTTGTCTCGGGATTGCCATTGACTCGGAAAGAAAGATGCCATATGGGTAATAGTTGATGATTAACTAAGTCACTCATTTTATTCCTAAGACGCACGGATTATTCTCTTAACAAGTTGGGTGACTTTGTATATTAGAGAAATTTTTAGATTACATGGAATACCATTGTCGATTATTTCAGATAGAGATCCAAGGTTTACCTCGCGGTTTGGCAAAAATTGCAAGACGCGTTAGGTACAAAGTTAAATTTCGAGATCGCCTTTCATCCACAAACCGATGGACAATCGAGAGAGAGTAATTCAGATTCTTGAAGACATGCTCGGATGTTGTGTATTGGAATTTCAAGGAAGTTGGGAAAGATATTTGCCGTTGGTAGAATTTGCTTACAACAATAGTTATCGACGAGCTTGAAAATGGCACCTTATGAAGCATTGTATGGTCGTAAGTGTCGAACGCCTTTGTATTGGGTGAACTCAAGGAAAATCAGATTTATGGAGTTGATCTAATAAAAGAAATCAAGAAAAAGTGAAAGTAATTCGAGATTGTTTGAAAGTCGCTTCAGATAGACGAAATCTTATGCGCAGATCTAAAACGAAAAGACATTGAATTTCAAGTTGGTGATAAAGTATTTTTAAAGGTGTCTCCGTGGAAGAAAGTCCTTAGATTTGGACGGAAGGGCAAATTAAGTTCGCGCTTTTTATTGGGCCGTATGAAGTAATTGAAAAAGTTGGACCCAGTAGCATATCACCTAGCATTACCACCACGAATTAGAGAAGATTCATGATGTGTTCCACGTATCTATGTTACGTCGGTATCGTTCGGATCCTTCACATGTAGTTTCACGGCAGCGTAAATTGAACTACAACCGGATATGACCTACGAAGAAGAACCGATTAAGATTTTAGCTCGAGAGGTCAAACAACTAAGGAATAAAAATGTTGCACTTGTGAAGGTGTTGTGGCAAAGGCATGGAATAAAAGAAGCTACATGGAAATCAAGAAACTATGAGAAATCAATACCCACATCTGTTTATCAGTAAGATTTTCGAGGACGAAAATCCTTAAAGGGGGGGAGAGTTGTCATATCCCGAATTAGGGCCTAATCGGAATAGTGGTTTCGTGACTACAAATTCGAGATAGAAATAATTAATTTATAATTATTTTGAGGTTTATGATATGATTACATGATTGTGTGAAAATTTCGTGAAGAAATTCTATGCATAAAATACTTAATTTGAAAGTAGGGACTAAATCGAATAAGTTGCAAAACTTGCATTCTAGAAGTTTTAGTATGAAATTGCATTGAAATATTAATTAAGAGGTCTTAAATAGCAATTTGACCAATTTTAAGTTCATGGACAAAATTAGGACATGGAAGGAATTTTTGGAAAGTTTAGTAGTAAGGGCATTTTGGTCATTTAGTTATTAAAATGAATTAAAAACAAAATTAAAAGCCAATTTTTGTCCATCTTCTTCATTAGGACGAAATTTCAAGGGTTCTCCATAGCTAGGGTTTGTTTCAAGCTTTCAAGCTCCATAGTAAGTGATTCCAAGCCCGTTTTTAATGTTCTTTACGTTTTCGGAGTCCCGGTAGCTCGATAAAGCTTATGCTAGCAATAATTTAAGTTAGGGTTCATATTTGGAAAAATACCCATAGGTGAAATTTGTGTATTTTGGTGTTTTATGATAGAATAGGAGGTTTTAAATTATGTTAGACAACTTGTGCTACTCGGTTTTAGGTAAAAACGAGTAAAAGGACTTAATCGGTAAAAATACCTAATAGTCATAAGTGCTTGTTAGAGTGAGAATTTGATGTTTCCATAGAAGAGAAAAGTGATCAGCATGTTGTAAAACATAAGAATAAGGAATAAAGTTTAATCCCGAGCCTAGGGGCAAAAATGTAAATATGCAAAAGTTTAGGGGTAAAATTGTAATTTTTCCAAAACTTGAGTTAAGGATTAATTTGATAATTTTAGATAAGAAAGACGTGGAATCGACCTCAATCGAGGAAAAGAAAAGATTGTGGACTAAATTGCAAAATCTTTGTATTTTGGTACCAAGGTAAGTTCATGTGTAATTAATGTAGTATAATTGTTATTTGTAAATTATTGATGTTAATTATATGATATGCTGATTTTTATTATGAGATATATGCTTTGTGGTTATTTTCGAATAAAATGCAAATTATTTGTATTATTTGTTAAATATAAAGTGCTAAGAGAGTATTGGTTTTGGTATTTTACTAAGACGGCAAGGATATGTGTTCGAGGAAAATCCCGTTTGAACCTTAGGAATAGATTAGGATACAAGTGACATGTCACTAGGATGGTTGAGCATCCGAACTCGTTGAGTTGAGTCCGAGTTCACTTATGGATGCGAATGTTCGAACTCGTTGAGTTGAGTCCGAGTTCAAGAGATGTAACTAGGCATCCGAGCTCGTTGAGTTGAGTCCGAGTTCACTTATGGATGCGAACGCCCGAGCTCGTTAAGTTGAGTCCGAGTTCGCTTATGGGCGGGTTACATAATTGCTTGTTTGCATATATAGCACTTATGTGCAAGTTATCCATGTATCCGCATTATATTCCGATGTGTTCAACGGGTAAAGTTTTACTCAAATGGAGGAACATTCGAGATGTAAAGAGACGTATTGGTAAGTGATGTGAAATGGATATTTTTGGACAGGTATGTATTTAACCCTCGGGTTGAGTATTGATACAATCACGATAAGGTAATAAGATGATGAAAAATGATTAGAAATGTGATATGTGTTTTAGTGATGCATGCTAATGTTGATTGGTATGACTGTTTGTTATGTTACTTATTATTTGCATATGAACTTACTAAGCATTTATGCTTACTCCCTCCTTCTTACTCATTGTAGTTTTGGACAAGCCATTTCAGAGTCGGGATAGGTCGAAGGCTCAGCCACACTATCCGGAAGACTTTTGGTAAATGGTTTGTAAATTTAAGTATGGCATGTATAGCAATATACCTATTTTGTGTAAATGATCTTATGATAAATTATGAAAATGGTTAGTTTAGATTATGTTTGAGGTTAAGGAAAATTATTAAGATACTTAGTGCATAAAAACTCATAAAAGGGATGAAATTTGCCATAAACAGAATACTGCAGCAACACTGACGCGAGTTTGAAAATTTACTAAAAATCATAGAAATTGAATATGGTGATGGAATATATATCAAATTGAAGCTTATTATGTCTAGTTTCACATGAAACAAATGAAACAGGTAAAGGAATTATATGTTAAAAGATATTTGAATTTTAGTGAAACAGGGTCGTAACAGTTTCTAAATCCCCTGTTCCAAATTTAGAAATTCACTAAAAATTTTAAAGATATAATTAGGTGGTTTATTTTATATCCTCAGAATCCTTATTGAGTCTAGTTTTAGTATAAACAAACCTCATAGTCATATGAATTTTTTACAGAGAGAAATGTGGTTCGTAGTAAACAGAGGTCAAACCAGTCAAGTCTTGAAACAGGGGTAAATTTAACTAATAAACTGTACTAATTGGCTCAACCAAAAATTCTATAAAAAAATTAGTAGATAGGTATATGAGTCTAGATTCAAGAAAAATTTACGGATCTTGATTTTGAGTTTCGTAACTCGAGATATGATTTTTCTTGTGACTGTGACGCAAGTAGCTTAAAAGCTGTGAATGTAGAAACAAATAATCCAAAGTTCTAAAAATATTAAATTAAGCTTAGTAACACCTCATACTCGACTCCGGCGACGGTCTCGGGCGTGGGAGTGTTACATGCCCCCTCTGCGGAGCTATCAGAACCCTAAGATTATCCCTTAGGTCATCCTCAAACCTAACACATCTTTCATACTCCGATGCTACCATACCTCGAGTATAGCAACTCAACCTCAAAAATTTGACCTCATCCTCGGCCATAGATCGGCAACCTTGCATGAGGCTCAGAAACTCATGACTGTGAGCATCCACGTAGCTGGATCCCACACATTTGCTCTGAAATGTAGTCTTAAAGAACTCCCAAGTCAGACGGTCAAGCTGAGTGCCCTTCTTAACTGTCAACCACCGCTGATATGCTTCGTCACGAAGCAAGGAAATTGTATCCTTTAATTTCTGCTCAGGGGTACAATCTAGATTATCCATAATTCTCTCAATGGCCTCCAACCAGTACTAAGCCACATTAGGGGTGACTCAGCTCCATTAGATTAGAGTCGCTCAGTTACTGATCTTGGCCCGCAGATTTAGAATTGGGCCCAGCGACCCTTTCTAATATCCTTAGCACGGCTTGGAACAGTGCGTCGTCTTCAGTCGATTGACTCTAATACCCAGTCTCAGTAGCAGGTGACACCGATGACTCACTAGTGTCCAGATTCGGCATGCTGCACAGAGATGATGACTCAGCTCGAGCTCCCCTATGGCCTCTACCTCGGCCTCGAATGCCACGTCCATGGATACCACGTGCCCTCATTGTCATTTAGAAGTTTTATCTAAATTAAAAATTTTATGCATCAATTTCGATATTTATTAACAGATGTTTATGCATCCAGAATCAGAAGTTCTGAGTTGTTTTCGCAAGTTTTAGTCTCTATCAGTTTCACTATAGTTTCAGAGTGTATTAACTATAGTATTTTCAAGTAGATTATCAATCACGTTTTCAGAATCTTCTACCAGATATCAGAAATACTTACAAGATCAGCGCTAGAGACTCGGTGAACCACACACTAATCAAAATATTTTTAAACCATTTGAAAACCAATTTTTTTATACCATATTTTGGATCCCAAAATTCACAGCCGAGTTTTGCAACCTGGCTCTGATACCACTAAATGTAACACCCCAAACCCGACCTAGACGTTGTGACCGAATCCGAAAGTGTCAGATGAAATGAGTTGAAAAGTAAACCATTGTCGTTCAATGAAAAACCCTTTCCAGTTCATTTAGCATTAATCACTTTTATTAATTTCAAAACCCACTTTCATTTAATGATTTAGTGATAAAACATATTTGTAGCGGAAGCTTGTAAAAACGTTGCTTTTAGAAAACCGCTCAAGTAATAAGTAATTAAAACCAAAAACCCGAACCAAAGCCAAACATTTTAAAAACAGTCCAGAGAGTCCCAAAAAATACAAACTCTCAAATCTTAACGCCAAACGTAAATAAAAACTAAAACAAATAAAATAGTTTTGGTGAGTGGTTGCCATCGAGTCTTCCACTACACCGATCCGCCTAACTCTGTGGATTTCCTGTACAGAATAATAGAAAAGGGGTAAGTTTACGTAAACTCAGTGTGTAACCCAATAGATTTAATGTAACGCCCCATATCCGAGACCGTTGTTGGAGTAGAGCACGAGGTGTTAACGGACTTAATTCATTAATTAAACAGCTCAAACAATTTATTTTAGAATTTCTACACGAGCTGGCTAACTACATTACAGTCACTAAAAAAATCCATATCTCTAGTTACGAAACTCGAAATCCAATTCCGTAAATTTTTCCTAAAACTAGCCTCATATACCTACTTACTAATTTTTTTATAGAATTTTTGGTAGGGCCAATTAGTACAGTTTATTAGTTAAAGTCTCCCCTGTTTCAGGGTTCGGCTACTCTGACCCCTGTGTATTACGAATCAGATATCTCCCTGTACAGAGTTTCAATGACTATTCTGTTTGTTTCTTATAAAACTAGACTAATAAGGATTTCATACATGTAAGGTAAAACTCCTAATTGTTTTTTTACAATTTATGGTTAATTTTTAAAGTCAGAATAGGGGATTCAGAGATCGCTCTGACCCTGTTCCACCAAAACTAAAATATCTCATAAGATATAACTAATTTACCGGTTTTATTTCTTCCATATAAAAATAGACTCGTGAAGCTTCAATTACATAACTTATTCATCATTTAATTCCATTTATACTATTTTTAGTGATTTTTCAAATTCACATCACTGCTGCTATCTGATTCTATTTTATGGCCAATTTTACCTTTCCAAGGATTTTCATGGTTTAGTTAAGACATAAAGGATACATGTTATCGTATATAAACTTGATTAGCCATTCCAATAGCTAATCATTCTCAAAAATTTCCATTCCATCCATCCACCATATCATAAGATTATATACACAAAATGATTATAATGCTATACATGCCATATTTCCAAAACGTACAAGCCACTATACCGAAAGTGGTCCGCCGATAGTGTGAACGTGCCTCCGACCGCACTCGATTTTCTGAGCCGGCTTGTCAAACTACAAGGAATGAAAAGGAGGGAGTAAGCATAATTACTTAGTAAGTTCACATGCAAATAGCAAGTAACATAACCATGCAATCATACGAAATCATCATTTGCATAATATCATTAAGGTATTCATATTACATTTCCATTCATCATCTTACCATATTATTGATATATTGAGGTCTCAACCCGAGAGTTAAGTGCATACCTATCTAAGGTATCCATTCCGCAAAACTTACCAACTCGTCACTTTCATCTCAAGTCTTCTTCCACTTCACTAGAACTTTACCCGTTGAACAGATCGAAATATATCTCGGATACATGGAAAGTTTGCACATAAGTGCCACATATGTAGCCAAGCTACCATGTAACCCACCCATAAGTGAACTCGGACTCAACTCAACGAGCTCGGACATTCGCATCCATAAGTGAACTCGGACTCGACTCAACGAGTTCGGATGCCCAAATATCCTAGTGACATGTCACTTGTATCCTAATCGATTCCTAAGGTTCAACGAGACTTTCCTCGTTCGTACTCCTTTACCATTCTCCATGGAACACCAATGACGATACTTCGGTAGTCTTTCACATTTTTCACATAAAATTTTTTCATGAAATCTTCACACAAGCATAGAAATATATCATAGACCTTATAATAATCATAAAATAAATATTTCTATCTCGGATTTGTGGTCTCGAAACCACTATTTCGACTAGGCCCAAAATCAGGATATTACAACTCTCCCCCCTTTAGAGATTTTCGTCCCCAAAAATCTTACCGAAAAAGTGGTCTTCACTTAGATTCCTCAATCTCATATTCGATACCGAAGAACTTTCACTCATGCGGTGCCTCCAATACGTTTCTTTAATTTCTCATATGATCTGAAAGCTTACAGACTTAACCCTCAACTGTTCTTAAATTTCAACCTTTTTCAGTTTCCCCTGACATCAAGACATAAAAACTTCTCTATGGAGACTAGAATTCCAAGAAATTCAACAATCAAAGGGACCTGCATTCTTCCAAAATAATCATATAAATTTTCATCATTGATAAATCACAATCCAATAACATCTGAATCAAATTACAGTACACGTCATTACTCTCTGAATGAATAGGCAAATTTTTATTGTGAGCTTCGTACAATTCTTTTTGTATAGGCCTCGGAATAATAATAATACCATGAATCAGATCCAATCTGAAATTCAACATCAGGAGTCGATCCTTACTGTACTATTTTAGTTTACTACTCACTATCACATTTTCCTCTTTCCGCTACGGAAATAATTTTGATATAGCCTCGAAAATAATCCTTCTCATTCTCATCCTAATAGAGATAATTCTGGTAGATCCTGATGCTCGGCTTTAACCCGATCAACAACTCAAATTTTCTGTGGCATCAAATGCTCCAAACTATCACATTACCTTATTTTCTTAAAACACATCACCATTCATACAACAGTGCATTACTGAAAATTAGGAAATCTTTATTCAATGCAGACTAGTCCAGTTCAGACACTTCGATCAACAATATTCTCATCTATCCAAACCTTGCTAACATGTAATAAACTTTTCAACTTTCACAGGACGAAAACTTTATCATTCTTAGTAGCTTCAACTCATATCAAAACTTTTCTAAGAGATATACACTTCTCGTTCAGACCATTTGTCTTTTACCCGTAAGGAAATGAAATTCTATTATTAGACTTGAGAAAAATGATCCCGACATAATCGTCATATGAAATCTTTCAAATAAATAATTCACACAGATTAAACACTCGAGCCGATCTTAATCACCAATGAATGACAATTCAAGTAATCCTTTCTTCCAGTTACAAAACAATTTATCATGCAGTCCTTTACTATTCATTCATTACGCTAATCAAAACCATCTCAATTGCATTAGCTCAAGTAACCAAAATATCTTAATTGAAGTCATTAACTATGATTGACTTACTTGAGAGAAGTAATCCACCATGCCGATTGAAACTCACACTTTTATCACCTGTGCCCATACTGATGTCAAATCCTTACACGAAAATTAGAAAAATCTCGATACTAAATTCACCACATTACCAAGATCGAATCAGAAGTATAGTCATACTTGATATGATTATCACGAGCTGAAGAACGCACTTCGAACATGAGTCATAATTGACAAATTATGGAATAAAGATAACAAGAAATCTAAATAAAGAAATCCAAGATATAGAGAAACCCAGAATAAAGAAATCTAGAATAAAGAAAACCCAAGATACGATACTATGCCAGAAAATCGAAAACCAAATTCATAGGAAAATACAGAAGATCTCTATAATTCTTCAGAGAAAAGAAGTCCAGAAGAAAACATCATTTAATCCCACTGGAATCAAATGCAACAAGAACAATATACCTTCCCATATGTATATATATCAACTGAAGCATCAAGTAGAAGAAACAGAATCATAGTATCATACATAGTCTCTTATCAATTCTTATCAGACGAAATGTAATAGAATGCCCGAGAGAATAGAATAATACAAATTATAAACCAGACAGACTACCAATGCTTTCATCTAAAACCAGGATTAGAAAACATTATCATATAACAAGAATTTCTTCAAAAGATCAACAGCCATAGAAATTTTTTTCTGAGAACGGATAAATACATAAAACATCTCGTAAGAAAGCTCATTAAACACATCCCACAGAATCTTGTCACACTCAGATATTACATATTTCAAATATCGTTTCCCACAGGTAGTTCTGCCATCACAAATTTCATATTAGACCTTTCACTAAAGAAGACCAGTTCTGAATAAATTTTGATTTACACTTTTCTCGACCTTGTACCTGAGTAATTCGATTGACCAAGTAATTTTTTTTTCTAACTGGAACAGTGCATAATTCCAATAATCTTTCTGTCAACCTGATACTTTTCTAGCTCTGACTTTACTTATTAACTCATTCTCAATCTCTAATCATACTTATAATTATTCTATCACTGAACTCTTTGATTCTTCAACCGGGAACTTATTCAGTACAAATCTCATAAAATTCCATTATAAGCACCACTTCGGTAAAGGGGAGGGGTTGTAGGGCCTCTGACTCGACTTTCTTATACATATACATATGACACAACTTTCATCATCATAGCAACATCGTCAAAACCATGTCATTCATTCAGGCAATGCATCATTCATGCTGGTTTACACCAATGCTCCAGTTACCCCTTTTTAACAAATATACTTATGCATGCATCCTATGTTTTTTGAATAGCTCTACTTATCTATTCATTTAATCAAATAAGCCATGCTCATGACATCATATAAGGGCCAAACAAACATAGATATTTGCATCATAATCGCTGTAGTAACCAAAATTTGCCCGGGTTTTAAAATTGAAAACAAAAAATAATAAATAAATGTTTATTTATTAAACAATCCTTTTACAGCCCAAAAGTTAAAACCCAACTAGCCTAAACTCAAACCCAAACAGACCCGTTGCACCCAGCAGCCCATTTAACCTAAACCTAGCAGACCGGTAGCCCAAATACCTCGTAAGCCTATCCTATGTCCATTACACCTTTGACCCAATACAACGGCCCAAAATAAACAAGGCCCAACGCCTAAACAGAATCTGGAAACCCTAGGTTTTCCAGAAGCCTCGTGCCGCAAGCACCCGAGGAGTTATGCCTCTTCAAAACCCGTCGTTATAGCTACCCTTCGTCGGTGTCGTGGTTCTAGGCCCCGTGTTATGCCTCCATCAACGCCGATTAGTCTACCACTGAGATCTTCGTGATTTTCCTATGAAAAGGAAAGAAAGTCAGTAGGCAGATTAGTACAAAAATATAGAAAGAAATCTTGTGATTCCTTTCCTAAAATATGTTAGTTTAAGGCTATAAAGCCTTTCTAAGAAGTTGTAAAAAAGGAAGGGGGGACTTACATTTTCTGAAAAAGATCAGAGAATAAAAATACCAACGTTTTTAGGCCAGAATAAAGGTGATTTATTTTTTTTTATTCAAGTGTTCTTCGATTTTATTCATTTCATTTCCTTTTCTTTCATACATGCAAAACATAGTAGAAAATAGATTTGAAAACCGAAAGAAAAGCAGTCCACTTTTAAGAGTTTCATACACGAATATTTAAGAAAAATAAAAAATAAGATATTACCTGTGGTTCGCCTGGAAAGGAGAGAATTTTTGAACCTCCGGCCACCGTGTATGGTGGTGCGTGAGGCGCGTACAGCGGTGGCCGGTAATCGCCACCAGTGCTCAGGCCGAGGAGGGAGAGAGCATTCTAGGCTCATTTGTTTCTGTTTTTTTTAAAAATGATTTGGAAATGAATTTTTTGGGTCTTTTTTTTTTAGTTTATATAGCTTTATTAAAACGGCGTCGTTTTGCTTAATTCAATAAGCATTAAAACAGCGTCATTTAAACAAAAGGACCCGTGTGTCGACCCGATCCGACCTGGAGGGTCCGCGTGTTTTAAGAGAAAGGGATATTTATCCCTTTAGTCCTTCTGTCTTTTATCTTTTAAATTAAGTTTATTATTTTTTTAATTTTTACCCACTACTTTTATTTTGGTTTCAATTTGATCCCTGACCCTTTTAAACACAAAATTGAAACGTTGCCGTTTTGGGAATAGGACATTTTGCCCAATAAGTCCCTTTTGTTTTACGCGTGTTTCAATTAGGACCTTAATTCAGCTTTATTTTTCTTAAAATTCGCCTTGTAATTTTATTGAATTTCAAATCTAACCCTATATATATATTTATTATTATATATATATTGTTATTGTTATTTGTTTTATCTTTAACCTTATTTTTATATTTTATATTATTTCATTATTTTATTATATTATTATTATTTATTATATATTATCTTTCACAAGTTATTATTAATACATTTTTATCTATATATTATTATCATTAAAGGTTTTTAACTTGTATTATATTTATTTTTATTTCTATGTCAATAATTACTCTATTATTACACATTTTTAAGATATTATAATATTATAATTTGTATAATATGTATATTTCATCATTAATTACTTATTTTATATTATTCTAAACTTATACAATTATTTCATTATAAATATAAATTCTTTTACATATTTGATATTTTATACATTATTTTTCTAAACCAATATATTTTATACTCTTTATATAATTATTATTTTTATAAATATATTTTTTTATTATATGTTATATTTTAAATTTATTATTAAATATCACATTTTTATATGTTCATTCTATTTATCACTTGTTTATATCATACATATATTTTTAAAAAAAACTTATTTTTTTATTTATTATACAGTATTTGTTTTACTTTAAAATTAATGTATTATTGTTATGTTATGTATTTTATATGTTATATAATATCTTAGACTTTTATAATTTATTTTCAAATGCATGTTTTTATATATATTGATATATTGTATTATATGTATCATATCATTTATTAATCCATTCATGTGTACATTAAATTATTGGATTATACATTTTATATTTTATGTAGATTCAATTTATCCATTTTCTATGCATGACATCTATTTTTACTCATATATATTTTACACATTAATATTTTCCGTGTTTTTTTATTTAATGTTTTATTCATGATATATTGTAGCTTAGTGCATTTATTAAGTTTTCTTTTGGATATATTCCTATTTGCTTAGCACGATTATTTGTATTATTCTATTTTGCCCTCTATATATAATGATTACATTCGTATAAAGTGTTATAATACTTTGTAATATACGTTATTTGAATATTTATGTTTTGTAATACATAATTGTCATACTAGAAGGTTATTTAAAAAATATTTAAAAAGATTTATAAAAATAAAAGCAATGCTTGATGTTTGGAAACTTCAAAGAAGGTAGTGCCCTAACTTACTGGGTGGCCACTTTTCTTGTTGAGTTGAAACAGTCAAGCACCTTTCTAATTTTTTTTAAAGGATTTAAAAATACGAGCGACTGTCTTGAAATTTTAAAACGTTGTGTCCAACCTTACTGGATATGACATTTGGACGTCTCAAGATAGGGATTTTCAAAAATGATTAGCATTAGTCTCGAATTTCTTAAAGTAGTGCGTTCTAACTTATTGGATGTAATATTTTGATTCATTTGATACAAGTGAACCATAATTTTCAAAATCAGAATATTGTAAAGAGGATTACATCTTACATTTTTGTTAAATTTCCAACATTAAAGATATTTTGATAATCAATTAGGTACCAATTTTTGGGCGTTACGAGGGTGCTAACCCTTCCTCGTACGTAACCGACTCCCGAACCCGTTCTTTTGATTTCGTAGACCAAAACCAATGATTTTAAAACAAAATGTTTTAAAGGTGATCCAATCACACCTAAAAAGATTGGTGGCGATTCCCGTTTTCATTTTTTCTTAAAGTCGATTCCCATTTTCCAAAAACCCGATTTAAAAAGGGTCTCGACAATCGCAACTTTCATTTTGTGCATCATCATGTACATATCATTACAATTATATAATTCAGTCCAAACAATTTAACATAGATAAGTTCATTTCATTATAATCCGTTATCTCATAAAAATATCATTGACATTCATCAACATTCAACGTCCAATCAAGACAATGATATTTGCATTCGTATCATGATATTATGAACCTTTACTCATACCTCTACGAATTTCTATTTATCTCGTTCATCTTATCAAGTAAGCCAAGTGCACAACATCATATGAACATTAAGCAAATACGGATATTTATCACGACATGAACTTTCATCTCATGTGTTATCACATATGTATCATAAACTTTTATTCATACTTTTCTGAACCGAGACTTATCATAATCATAATTTTACTCAAATACCTTCGCATTACATTGAACATGGCCCGCGCAGCTCGGTTGGAGAGTACCCCCGTCTAAACAAGACGGTGCTCATACGCATCAGGAGACATCACATTATCACGGATTTGTGGCATGTATAGCTAAACTTTTACACATGCTAGCTTAGCCTGAGAACTGACTAAAACATAGCTCTGATACCACCCAATGTAACGCCCTATACCCGAGACCGTCGGCGGAGTCGAGCACGAGGTGTTAACGGACTTAATTCATTAATTAAACAGCTCAAACAATTTATTTTAGAATTTCTAGACGAGCTGGCTAACTGCATCATAGTTGCTAAAAAAATCCATATCTCGAGTTACGAAACTCGAAATCCAATTCTATAAATTTTTTCTGAAACTAGACTCATATATCTACTTACTAATTTTTTTATAGAATTTTTGGTTAGGCCAATTAGTACAGTTTATTAGTTAAAGTCTCCCCTGTTTCAGGGTTCGGCTACTCTGACCCCTGTGTATTTCGAATCAGATATCTCCCTGTACAGAGTTTGAATGACTATGTCGTTTATATCTCATAAAACTAGACTCAATAAGGATTTCATACATGTAAAGTACAACTCATAATTTTTTTTTTACAATTTATGTTTAATTTTTAAATTCAAAATAGGGGATTCAGAGATCGCTCTGACCCTGTTTCACCAAAACTTAAATATCTCATAAAATATAACTCATTTACCTGTTTCATTTCTTCCATATAAAAATAGACTCGTCAAGATTAAATTACATAACTTATTCATCATTTAATTCCATTTCTAATATTTTTAGTGATTTTTCAAATTCAAGTCACTGCTGCTATCTGATTCTGTTTTGTGGCCAATTTTACCTTTGCAAGGATTTTCATGGTTTAGTTAAGACATAAAGCATACATGTTATCGTATATAAACTTGATTAGCCATTCTCAAAGCTAATCATTTTCAAACATTTCCATTCCATCCATCCACCATATCATAAGATTATATACACAAAATGATTATAATGCTATCCATGCCATATTTCCAAAATGTACAAGCCACTATACCGAAAGTGGTTCGCCGATAGTGTGAACGTGCCTCCGACCGCTCCCGATTTTTCGAGCTGGCTTGTCAAACTACAAGGAACGGAAAGGAGGGAGTAAGCATAATTGCTTAGTAAGTTCACATACAAATAGCAAGTAACAGAACCAGGCAATCATACGAAATCATCATTTGCATAATATCACCAAGGTATTCATATTACATTTCCATTCATCATCTTACCATATTATTGATATATTGAGGTCTCAACCTGAGAGTTAAGTGCATACTTGTCTAAGGTATCCATTCCACAACACTCACCAACTCGTCACTTTCATCTCAAGTCTTCTTCCACTTCACTAGAACTTTACCTGTTGAACACATCGGAATATAACTCGGATACATGGAAAGTTTGCACATAAGTGCCACATATGTAGCCAAGCTACCATGTAACCCGCCCATAAGTGAACTCGAACTCAACTCAATGAGCTCGGACATTCGCATCCATAAGTGAACTCAGACTCGACTCAACGAGTTCGGATGCCCAAATATCCTAATGACATGTAACTTGTATCCTAATCTATTACTAAGGTTCAACGGGACTTTCCTTGTTCGTACTCCTTTACCATTCTCCTTGGAATACCAATGACGATACTTCAGTAGTCTTTCACATTTTTCACATAAAATTTCTTCATGAAATCTTCACACAAGCATAGAAATATATCATAGACCTTATAATAATCATAAAATAAATATTTCTATCTCGGATTTGTGGTCTCGAAACCACTGTTCCGACTAGGCCCAAAATCAGGATATTACATTTAAGCATGCACACAACCATGAAATCAGAATCGAACCGATACAGATTTGGGCCTAAGCCCATTACAGTCACAAATGCATGTTCGAGCCTAAGTGTAACACCCCAAACCTGGCCTGGACGTTATGGCCGAATCTGGCGCATCACATTGAAATTTTTTTAGCGAAAACTGTGTTTTCATTGAAAACCCTTCTTAAAATAAAAGAAACCTTAACTATCCTTAAAAAAAACTCCTTTTAATCACTTGTTTAAAATATATGATTTTATGAAAACATGTCCTTTTAAAATGTAGTTGCGGAAATGTAGAAAAGTCATACTATAGTTTAAGAAACCATGTTCAACTTCTTATAATTACATCACATAAAAATAATAATCCAAATAATAACAAAGTGGAAGCCCTATTACAATCTGATTTGAAAAGTACTTAATAACATAGAAACTGATAAGCTTTAGAAAGAAAAACAAGTCCAAATTATCTTGCTAGCTGGCCACCCAGAGTCCCTCCAAACATCAAACCTTCTACTGAGCATCACCTAAAAATAAAATAAAAGAGGGGGTGAGTTTTCGTAAACTCGGTGTGTCCAACCCTCGACGAAAACAAGCATTCAAAAGTCATCATACATCAAACATGCAATGCAATGCAGTGCAACCCACCCAAATAATCCAACCGGTACACTTCTGCTCCGTCCCCCTTTTCACAACCTGTGGGGATATAAATATCGACCCACCCAACCGATACACATCAATGGTAGCCCGGTTGTGGAACTATCCAAGTTGCAGCAAGCTGCCAATCACATATTGGGCTTAAAAGCCGTCGGTGGATCCACGGTTGTCAAGTAACCATGCGACCCTCATATACTCCCTTTGTTCCATAATTCCCAACCCATATGCAACCTAAACAGGATATCACATGAATACATATGAATGCATGTAGCAATCATAAATCTTACACACAACACTTGGGGGTATTTTAGTTATTTTCACCCTTAGAGGCGTTTCGGTAATTTTTCTTTATTAAGGGTTTTTACTTACCTTGGCCCGTTAATAAATCCCGTGAGTTAATATGAACGAACACTATGTACCAAGTAGGATTCCAGAGTAGAGGAGGCAAGTCATTAAGACTACTTAAGTACCAAGCTCTCCCCAGATCGAATCCTAGACATGTATATACCCGTTGCCACACCTTAACACTATGACTTGTCCACGGTTGCAATATATTAATTAAGTTTTATGTAGTTATCATATACTAGGCCCAAAACCCCTACATACATGCATATGGCCCACTTGGCCCAATCCCATACATATTGCCCATCAGGCCCAATTCACGTTTATATGGCCCATTCGGCCCAATCTCATTTATATGGCCCATCCGGCCCAAATCACATTATACTCATGCTCACATACAAATTTCCTATCACATAGCATCGCTTATCAAATTTTGCCTATTATGGGCCCAACAGCCCATCGTGCCCATTTAGCCCATTTCTGCCCACTTGGCCTATTCACAACCCAAGTCCATGGAATCACCCATGGGCCTCAGGCAACCTATCGGTCTCCCTCTTACGAGTATTCGCGCACTCGCAAAACTACCGTAGCCACACTTTCGGCTTTTCGGCATTTCAACTTTTTGACATTTCGACATTTTGGCTTTTGCCGGTTCATAGTGTGTGTGCAGTATATGTACACACCTGGTAAGCAAGCGTGATGCGATCTCCTTAGCCCCAAACTTTGCGCGATAAGTATAACAACCCCTTCTTAAATCCCTAACCATGATCAACTCCCAGATCTGCACCAATCTTAACTATTAAAATAGAATAATAGGTGACTCGTATCCAACACAAGTCCCCTTACCTTAACTATGAACAATCGGCCAACTTAGCCAATGGGAGAGGAATACTTACCAAGATCGCGAACACCTAAAGAGCAGTTTCGGCAGAGAGCTAAGATCCGAGATCCGATACTAATTCCCTACCACAATCGATTAGAAAGAGTAAGGGACAATATTCGATACTTAGCAAAGAAAACCGATTAGAAGAGTAACACTTACACTAGATTCGGTCAAAGAGTATTCGGCTCTAGAAATCTGAATGGCACAATTGCTTATTCGGCACCAAGAGAGAGAGGAAGAAGAATCGGCTAAACCCAAAAGTGAAACAAAAAAATCGGCACAAGAAAAATAAAAGGAGAACAGGGGTTTTCGGCTTTTGGAGAAATCGGCAAAAAGAAAAAGAAAAAAACAAAAGGGTTTTCGACTTTTAGGGAAAAGGGTTTCCGGTAATAGGGTGAAGGAAATTCGGCATTAGCCTGGCAACCCTGCATTCGGTACTTATTTATAGCCCTTATAGCCGAATTATTTGGCCCTCAGTTCCCCATTTGGCTCCATCACTTCCCCTTCTCATCTCCTCATTTTTCTCCCTGATAACCCCTTGATCCTTTCCTTAATTTTCTCTCCTAAACACTCCCCTTAGAGTCCATCTTTACGCCACTTCCAACCTTCTAAAAGGCCAAAATTAAACTCCTAAAAATACTAAGCTAGGATTCGAACCTTGGACCTCCTTGCTAGCTATTAACGCCACCTCCTTATACTCTAAGTGGTGTCACTTAGCTATTCCTCCACAAGGCTTTTTGATGTTATTTTCCCCTATCTTTATTTAAAACCCCAACTACTTGCCAACCCTGATTCTTTTAATAATTAAATTATAATTTCTTCTACCTCCTAATTCAAACTCAAACGTTGTCTAAGACTTACCTTTGCGTAATTAACACTTAACCAGAATTGTTAAACACAAAAAGAAAAATTCACAATTTTAGGATTTTTGGGTTTCGAGATTTTTAGAGCGTTACACTAAGCCCATCTCATATACAGATACAAAAATACATTCATTATCAAAAATCAGATATCCTACGCCCATCCTCTACACACTATCTCTGTCCATCCCAACACACCATGTGGGGTTTAAAACACCCACCCAGCCCTATACACCATATTGTATCGATACGGCACATAACAAATATACGCAGCCATGCTTCCAGATGATAGGCAAACTGTCTTTCAGAATACTTTCTCCATTATAACAAGCCCTCCCCAAAACATAAACAAAACAGAATATGCATACAAAATTACAGATAATACATGCTTAACATGCTTATAAAAAAATAACTAGTAGATATACATGGTACAAACATGCTCAAGATAGTACATCAGTCTAGCAGATCATATAGTTTTAAAGTTAATAAGCCTTTACCGACCCGACGGTAGGTCCACAGTCGATTAGGACGACATATGCGACCCTACGAAAAATTTTTAGTATAATTGGCCTACATGCCCGTGTGGGCCCACACGCCCAGATTGGCCTTGTCCGTATGGAACACACGGCCTGGCCCAGATATCACATACCCGTGTGGCATGCCCGTGTGGGCCCACACATCCTATTAGGCGTAGCCCGTATGGCCCGCACGACCATACTCTAACCATCACACGACTGTGTCTTGCACACGGCCTAGCCTTCGTCAATCACACGATCGTGTAATCTCACATAGCTTACCACACGGCCGTGTGACATCGACAGAGGGGTTTTTCGGCTTTTGCTGAATCTCATTTTTTTATATTTCGGGTACACACCTGGCATCGTTTTAGTGCGAAAACTATCTTGAGCCTTTCAAAACCTAAAATAAAAGTATCTAACAATGATTTAGTAGTTTGATTAACCAAATCGACACAAGAATTAACCAACACCCGACTTATCGCTGACGACAAGTTGCTTCTAACTTAAAATAAACTGTTGAAGAACCATTCCCTGCTTCAAAATCTGCTCCTAAACATGAATTGTCACTATCAATTACTACAAATCAACATTTCAAAATACCAAATGAAAATTAAACACACACAACGCTTACTTACCCAATGATTAGAGAACTCCAACAATAAAAGGACGATCACTCGATAGAACCACCAACCGCTATGAAGAAGAAATAAAATATAGATTAATGGCTTAATCGAAGAGAGGAAAACAGCAGCAACCACCAAGAAAATTTGGAAGAAGAAGAAAAGCGTCAAAAGGGATATTTTTTGAGGGGGAAAGAGAGAGAAATTTGAAAAGAAAGGAAAACAAAAATAAAACAAGAAATGACGCAATCTCTTTAATTTTCTCCCACTACCCATATGATCTCAACTTACTCAAGATTTCAGTCCAGCCGAAATTCTATCTGACAACTGAACCAAAAATAACACTCTCTTGCTAACGCAGGGATTCAAACTCAGGACCTCCAGCACACGAAACCCCTTACCACTTGAGCCAGCAGGCCATTCTGATATGGAATTATAGACAATTAAATATAAGCCCACTGAAAAAAATATAGGGTTTTATTCCAAAAATAACAAAATTTGCTCACGGTAAGCCTTGAACCCAAGACCTCTCACACACTCCCAGACACTTAACCACTAAAGCATATACACAGATTTGTCACATTTTTACAAAAGCAGAAATAAGAAATTTAGGGCGTTACAAAATATCATCTCACTTAGAAAGAATTGAACTTGAGACAACATCATTGGATAGAGCTGTTAAAAGATTACGATTGTTTGATTGATTATCATCCAGGTAAAGCAAATGTTGTTGATGATGCTTTGAGCCGAAAATCTCTTGCTGATTTGAGATCAATGCTTGTACAATTGAGTGTTTGTGGATATGGTTCATTAAGCTGAATTAAAAGTAAAGCCGCAGTTAATTGAGCATATTAGAGAGGCTCGGTGAAATGATCATAAGGTGATGGAAAAACGAAGATTAATTGAGCGTAATTGCTCGGGAGACTTTGATATTGGAGATAACGGTTGTGTAAGATTTCATGAAAGAATTTATATGCCAAACAAGGCTGAATTGTGGAATGAGATACTTCAAGAGGCGCATAATAGTCCTTATGCTATGCATCTAAGAAGTACTAAGATGTATCGAGATTTGCAAGAATTGTATTGGTGGCCAGGTATGAAGAGAAAGATTACAGAATATACTACAAAGTGTTTAACTTGTCAAAGGGTGAAAGCTAAACACGAAGTTCTGACAAGATTACTTCAGCCTATATTGAATCCCGAGTGGAAATGGGATAGAATAACTATGGATTCTGTTAGTGGTTTACCTCTCACTCAAAAGAAGCATAATGCAATATAGGTTATAGTGAATCGATCGACGAAGTCAGCTCATTTTCTACCAATAAGGATGGATTGGTCATTAGATAAGCTTGCAGGATTATACATATCTGAAATAGTGAGATTGCATAGTGTGCCAAAGTCTATTATTTCTTATCATGACCCCCGATTTACAGCAAGATTTTAGAGTAAGTTCTATGAATCACTTGGCACCAGGTTGAACTTTAGCACAGTTTTTCATCCTCAGACAAATGGTTAATCAAAAAGTGTGATTCAATTGTTAGAAGATATGTTACGAGCTTGTATTATTGACTTTGATAGTGATTGGGAACGATATCTACCACCTGCGAAATTTGCATATAACAATAGTTTCCAATCAAGTATTTAGATGGCGCCGTATGAAGCTCTATATGGGCGTAATTGTCGTACTCCTTTATGTTGGATTAAACTTAGTGAAAAGAATATGGTTGGCCCAGAATTAATACAAGAAACTGAAGAAAAGGTCCGACTAATTAAAGAAAAATTAAAAGCAGCTTCGAATCTACAGAAGTCATTTGCTGATTTGAAGTGGAGAAATTGAATACGAAGTGAGAGATAAAATATTTCTAAAAGTCTCTCCGTGGAAAAAGATTATGAGATTTGGTCAAAAAAGAAAATTAAGTCCGAAGTTCATTAGACCATATGAGATTATAGAAAGAATTGGACCTGCTGCATAAAGGTTAGCTTTGCCTTCAAAATTAGATCAAATCCATAATGTGTTTCATGTATCGATGCTCTGAAGATATAAGTGTAACGCAAAAAAAAAATCATCTTTATGTTTTGTTAAGTTATGACACATATCTGTGTATTTACTTCAGTGGTTATGTGTTCTGGTGTGTCTGAGAGGCCTCAAGTTCAAGTCTTAGCTTGGGCAAAATTTTTGTTTTAAGTGAATAAACCCCTATCTCTAATCTGTAGGCTTATAGATAAATGTTTGTGAAATATGTCAGAATGGGCCTGCTAGTCTGGTGGTTAAGTGGAGTGTTAATATGCTAGAGGTCTTTTTTTTTTGAATCCCTGCGTGAGCATGGGTAATGCTTTTGCTCCAAATTTTCGGCTAAAAGTTGGGCAAAACTAGGTTTCTGAGTAGTTGTGATGTAGTGGGGTAAGTGGAGTGATTTGGGGGAATTGGTAGTTATCAGAAATATTCTGATTTCCCTCTCCTTTCCAAAAATCTTTCTCTACCATTTTTCCCTTCTCCCTTTCTCTCATTGCTGTCATTTTCTCCATACTCTCCTCTTGCTATTTTTTTCAATTTTTTCCTTTTACCTATTACCATTATCCAATGACTCTTTACTCTTGTGTTCTGTGAGCGTAATCGGTAAGTTTAGAGGTGTGTTTTCATTTCGGTTTATTGAATAGATTGATAAGAGTTCGTTATGTGATTAGGGGTCAACCAAAGATCAGTAGGCTGTTAATCGGTACTTTGGTAGTAGGAAATCGCTGTTGTTTCGCTAAAAGTAGGGTTTAGTCACTTTTGGGTTAAAACCTCGATACGAGTTCAATTTGGAATCGTGTTACAATCGATTAAATTAGTGTTATTTGTTCAATTATAGGTCTTGGAGTGCTCGGGGACTATTTTAGCATCAAACGAAACCAGGTGTGTACTCGAAACGCAAAAAAGGGGTTCGATGAAAAGCCGAAAAAGCTTACTATCGATGCCACACGGGCATGTGGTCGTCCGTGTGGTAGGCTGTGTGACAGAACACAGGCGTGTGATCGATGAGCCAGACCGTGCGCGCATGACACGGTCATGTGATAGCTGAGTGAGGCCGTGTGGGCCCACACGGGCAGACAACATGGGCGTGTGAGCCCATTTTCGCTAATTTGTTGCTTAGGTTGCACGGGTCACCCGAGACAACTGTGAGCCTACTATAGGGTCGGTAAGTTACCTAGACCCCTAATTGTATGAAGCAACTAAATAACTGTTACAGGTATATAAGTGTTTGAGCATGATAATATTTCACTAAACTGATATTGTATCAACTGTTACTATGAGATAGCATGACATAATTGTATGTTGTATTGCATTGGGTTGGGGTTTGATATTAATTGGAGGAAGTGTACTGAAAGGCTTCGAGCCTAACTTACTGGCAGCTCAGCTACAAATCACTGTCTAGTGCCGCATTTGGTACTATTTGGAGTGTAGGGATGGGTGGGTTAATTATATCCCTACATGGAGTGTAGAGTTAGAGGGAGATTGTAACACCCCTAACCCGAATTCGATTGCCGGATTAAGGCTAAGAGGTATTACCGAACTAAACATTTAATTATCTCATTCATATTGTTAATAAACATAAACAGAGATCGAGCTGAAATACATACTGATATTTAAAATATACGCCATTTTTGTATGGCCAAAATATTTACAATTTCAAAACATCGTTATCATCAGCCTAACCTATACATGCCACATCGAGTCCAAAATATAACTGTACCAAAAAAAATAGATCGATAGTATGATGAACTATCGACGATCCCCAAAGCTATGTGGCCAAAATCAACAATCTATAAAACAGAGAAATAAAGAACAGAGTAAGCTTTCAAAGCTTAGTAAGTTTTAAGCATCACAAACAATTAAAGACTTATTGAAAATCGAAACATTCATTTAAACAGACTTATTCTCAATTCAATTTGATTCATGGCCAAATACACATAAACATATACGTAGATTTCTCAGCACATATTTTTCTTCTACTTAAAGTTCATACAATGCATTTAAATCCAATAATCTCATATATTAACAACATTTGACCGAATAGGTCATTGTTTTACTCGTAGATATAACAATCATTTACACTTAAGTATCATTCTTTAATACTAATAATCCACAAAATCATTGACTGAATGTACATGAGTACATAAAGAAATTTTTAACATACAATTCGTATACAAATATACCATGACCGATTAAATCATTCTCATATTCGCAAATATAACCATCAATCATATTTATATATATATTCTTCTTTGATGCTAATGATTCACTTCGAAATGAATTCACCGATGAGTAAGTAATACGTACCTGAACATCTTAAATGTATAATACTTACTCGACGATGGTTTATTGTGAACATTCAATATCGTAATCTTACTTAACTTACTGGCATTAAGCTTGTCAGGTCTTAGGACTTGAAATCAATTACCAGCATAAGCTTGCGAGAATTTAAACCCGGTATAATACCAGCTCGAAGCCTGCGGGACTTTAGCCCGGACATAATTCCAGCACATAGCCTGCGGACCTTAAGTCCGGATATAATTCCAGCACATAGCCTGCGGACCCTAAGTCCAGATAAGCATCACTGAATGTCATGCATGCTTATTCGCAAGAAAATTCAATTCCCATAACATCTCACAATCATAGTTCGTTTCTTTCATTCGAATAATAGCATAACATGGGCACCATTCATATACTTTTTGGCTCAATAACATACATAAGAATATATGTCCATTTTACTTTCCAATATTAACTTCTAATATCTATTCGGCTTTAAGCCTTAAACATAAATTATTTGTCACTCAACTATATTCAAATAGAACCAATAGATCGCAGTACAGTTATCATACACATATCAAGACATTATCATTTACGTACTAAATATGACTATTCAAAACTTACCTCGAAGTTTATAAGAAATCAATAACCAACTCATTAGCAAATTTTTATCAATGTTTACCACATAATCACAATTTCACTATAAGCTGTCTTCCTGAGCAACAGTCACTAAATTATTTATAACTAGAGCTACGAAACTCCAAATCAATTTCCGTTAATTTTCCTTGAAAATAGACTAATATATATTTTATCCATAAAATTTTCAGAATTTTTGGTTTGGCCAATAAATACCATATTTTTATTAAAGTTTCCCCTATTTCACTATTTGACTAATCTGACCACTCTTCACTACGAATCAAATTTCTCATTGTAAAGAATTCAAAATATGTTCTCGTTTATTTCATTTGAAACTAGACTCATTAAGCTTTAATTACATAATTTATTCATCTTCTAACTCAACTCCCACAATTTATGGTTATTTTCCGAAATCACATTACTGCTGCTGTCCCAAGCAGATTTATTACCAATTTACTCTTTCACAACTCTTTGCATTTCATACTAACATTTCTCCCAAGGCCAAATTCATATACAACCTTTAATACTCATTCAAAGTTTATATTTTAAGTAATTTATATACACAACATTAACCTAATATCCATTACTAAGCATTTTAACAAAAAAAAAATTCTTCAACTATCCACACATTCGGCAATGACAAAGACAATGTAACAAACCTTAAATTCAATTTATAACAATGTATAACTCATCCAAAGCATCCACTTTATTTCATCATTTTAAAGCACAAACATTATTCAATAATATCCAAGTTCACATTCGGCCATAATACACACAACATGTTAGCCGATTTTCCCACTTAGCATCTAATGCACATACATGCTCATTTGTTTGGTTCAACTTCACCTATCTTCCATTATTCATCAAAAGAACATGAAACAACAACTATTTCCTTCATTTCAATTCATGACCGAATGCTCACAACACAATGAAAAACCAAAATATACTTCATGGGTTAAGGTAGAATCAAGAAAGGGACTCATAACATCAAGATATAAGCAAACTACCATGAACTTACCTTCAATTATCTTCCCCCCCTAGTGACCGAATATTCAAGAGTCTTTTTTTTTTCCCCCTTTTTCTCTTAATTTCAGCTATGAAGAACAAGGATGATCAAGCCTTGTCTTTTTCCTCATTTTGTTATTTTTTTACTCTTTATTTTATGATAATAAAGCCATTACATCTATTAGTGCTAAATTAAAATGTATATTCCATTTATTCCCATCATGATGGCCGGCCACTACACCTTAAAGTGGGAAGTTTGACATGCAAATCCACCTATTTTATACTACAATTTATTTGGCCACTACAATTTAACCTATGGCATTTTCAAAAGTTTTCACATAAGTCCTATTTCATAATTTCACTCACAAATGACAAAATCAAAGCATGAAACTTTCACACATGCATTTACACATATAATAAGCATAGAATATAATGGTTAATTATTTTTTGACTCGGTTTTGTGGTCCCGAAACCACTTTTCGACTAGGGTCAAATTAGGGCTGTCACAGAGATGGAGTGTAGAGGCTGATTGGGTAGGATTTTTGTATCTACATATATGTTACTGAGATAGGCTAAGGCCCTAATGCTTACTATTACTAAGATAGGCTAATGTCAAACTGATACTGATATTGATATTGTAAAGGGCTTAGGCCCAGACTGTGATTTTCTGTTTCCTGTTTGTTTGTTTGTATGGGGATTACACACTGAGTTTACATAAACTCACCCCTTCTGGTTAATCTGTACAGGTAATCCCCAGACTTGACGGATCGGAGTAGCGTAGGACTTGGCGGTGGCCACACGTACTTAAACTATTTTGACTTCAACTTTGGGTATTTAATTCTTAATTATTTTCTGGGATAATTTATGTTGTAAATTGTGGACTTTTTGGGACTTATACTTAATTTGGGTTATTATTTTTTTATGGATTTATAACTATTAAGACGTTTAAAGACACGGTTTTCAAAAAGGCAAAGTTTTCTCTAAACACACGATTTACTCAAAACAACTTCTAAAAGCTTCCGCAACGAAAATGTGTAAAAATGATTGACTAGATAAGTAATGATTTTGGGTCAACAAGTGTAAACAAATGAAAATTATTTTATCATAACAACTTAGTTTCTAACGCTATCACGTGACATTGCCAGATTCGGCCATAACATCTAAGTCGGGTTTGGGGTGTTACAATAGGTCAAATTCATCTCATATTGTGTCAATGGAAAACATCGAGGTACGACCCAATTTATCGTATGAAGAAGAACTAGTGCAAATTTTAGTAAGAGACATAAAAGAATTGAGAAACAAACAATTTACTTTGGTAAAAGTATTGTGGAGGAACCATAACATAGAAGAAGCTACTTGGGAATCTGAGCATACAATGCAATCACAATATCCACAACTCTTTAGGTAAATTTTGAGGACGAAATTTTTTAAGAGGGGGAGAATTGTAACATCCCCACTTAAAAAAAAAAGAGAAGAAGAATATTTATGGTAGTAGTCCTTGAATAAGTGATCTATAAATAAATAGTAGTATAAGAAATTGTGATCGTTTTTAGAGAAAATTGTCAGACCTAAAAACACATAAGATTATTAGTAGGAGTACGTGGTTAAGTTAAAAATTTGGTTTCGAGTTCAGGATTAAATTGAATAAGTTAGAAAAGTATAGAGACTAAAGTGCAATTATCCTATTTTATTTTAATGAAAAGGACTTAATGGCAATTTTACCATTACTTTAAAAAATAAAAAGTTTCATTATGGCTTTAAATGATATTTTCATTAAATAATTATTATTTAACACTTTATTTAAAATAATATTAGTTTATTAAATATTATAATATATATAAAAAGAGAGAAAGATAAGTTCTTTCTCATCTTTCTCACGAAAGTTTGGGGAAAAAAGAAAAAAGAAAAACCCCTTTCATCATTTTCCTTCAATTTTAAGCTTAAGGTATGATTTTTCTTCAATTTTTTTTTATAGATCTTGAATCTTTGAAGCTTGCTTTACATATATATACCAATAGTTTTTTATTTTATCAAGTATTTGGGAAGTTGTCATTAAAGGGTATTGATGGAAGCTTAGAAAACTTAAGTGAAATAGATATATTTTTGGATTGGAAATTAATGGAAGATGAGTTCTAGTTTGCTAGAAGTGTGAAAAAGAAACAAAAATGGATGAAAAGTTTATTTGGTATGTTTGGTCATGTTAAAGGGGAAGTAGAGAACATTGGTCACTTTGTGTAATATTGGTGCTAAATGATAGCTTGTGAAGTAATGAGTACTCTGGTGAAGATGGAATTGAAAACGGATAATCGAGTCGTACGATATGCGAATTTCAGACTAAAAAACTTAAGTTGTCAATATGAATAATCATGCATATTTAAGTTTGTTTTTATTAGTTTTAGTTTTAGAATGGATAAATGATGTTGTTTCATACTGAATTGCTCCTATTGTAGCTAAAAAGGAAGCGAACATCTTGAAGGAGAAAGGCGAAGAAAATGAGAAAAGCGATTAAAACTTCGATTTGTGCTAATATCTTATTTTCATTACATAAAATTTTAGAATATTTAATTTAATATGACTAGTTATATTTATTTATTTTATTTTATTTTTATGAGTTTTGGATGAGCTTGAATAATTTAGTTAATGTTTATAAAATTATATTTCGAGATGAATACTATGTTTTTCATAAGACTAAATTAGCAAATTCATGGTTATGATTTGGACTAGAGTATTATGATTTTAGATGATTGAGCAAGAAAATATTTAATATGTTTCAAATTGGAAACCTATTTTACATTAGGCGATATGGGCTTTTAATATGAAATAGAATTGAAATGAGAATTATATGAAAATAGAATTGAAATGGATCATGAAATTTGGTTTTTACCCGGTTTCACTAAGTTAGACTAAATCAGATATAGTTGGCATGCCATAGACTCTTTATGTCAGAGAATTTAGATCTCCCTAATTCCCAGAGGGTCGAGGGAGAAAAGATCAAGTCGGTCAATTGTTATTATTATTAACCCCAATTCCTAGAGGGTCGTGGGCAATCCCAATTCCCAAAGGGTCGTGGACTGCTCTGATAACCATCGTTGCCGAACAATTCGGGGTGGCGGATTCGTGTATCTAGTTATGAGTTTAAACTTTAGTACGGGGTCTAAATTGAAAGAAAAGCAAAAACAAAAGTTGAATTTATTTGAGTTTCCATATTGTGCAAATTAAATTAATTATGCAGTTTTGGATTTAATTAAAAAAGCTATTCGATTTGTCAATATCAAAATATTAAAGTTTATTAATATTAGAATTTTCTTTTATTGTGATGTTATTAATGATATTTTTAATCATTTTTTAGTTTATTTCTATCGATTAATTTGTGTCCAATACTTATGTAATGATTTATATGATATTAGCACCACTGAGCATAAAATTGCTCAGTGTACGGTTTGTTTATTTTTCCATGCATAGTTAGTTAGATTCGTTAGATCGTTTTAGCAGCATCCAAAGAACCAAAGTTTAACTCAAACAATGTTGGTGGAGAGTTTACTTTATAGTTGATGTAAATGGCATGTACCTAGGCTTATATATAATATTATGTCGTAAACTGAATTTAAATATTTTCATTATGTTTTCTTAACTGGTATTTTATAACTAATGTTTTGATAAAATAGTAAAGCGTAGAAATCTAATTTATTGATATGTTTTGAGAAATCATAGTGTTGGGAATTTATTTGGGAGATGATTTAAATGTGGATATTTTGTGAAAATATAAATTATTTTGCTGGGGGTTTTACATAAAATAGGCAGAAATGCTGCCGAAATTTTTATAAGATAATTTTACCAATACGTTTCCTTTTCAAAATATAAATGAAAAAGTGAGTTGCTTCGGCAACGAAATGTGACATTTTATATTCGGATCCGACAACTGGGTCGAGTATAAGGTGTCACATGGTCAATTTTTATTATTAGCCGCAATTCCCAAAGGGTCATAGGCGGTCCCAATTCTCAGAGGGCTGTGGATTACTCAAATAGTCATTGTTGTCGGACAACTCGGGGTGGCAGATTCATGTATCTGGTTATGAGTCTAAACCTTAGAGCATGGTCTAAATTGAAAAAAAAAAAAGAAGCAAAATTTAAATTTAAATTTATTTAAAATTTCATATTGTGTGAATTAAATTAATTACCCGATTTTGAATTTTTATTATAAAATATTATTTTTTATTCGGTTTGTCAATATTGTAATATTAACGTTGATTAATATTAAAATTTCCTTTTATTGTGATGTTATTAATGATATTTATAATTAAGTTTTAATTTATTTTTATCAATTAATTTATGTTCAATACTTATATAATGATTTACATGATATTAGCACCACTGAGTATGAAAATTGTTCAGCATACTGTTTGTCTATTTTTCCTTGCATAGGTGGTTGGATTCGGTAGGTCGTTCCAGCAGCATCCAAAGAATTAAATATCAGCTCAAACAATGTTGGTGAAATTTTTATTTTATAGTTGATATAAATGGCATGTACCTAGGCTTGTATATTTATATAAAATATTGTGTCGTAAACTGAATTTAAATATTTACATTATGTTTTCTTTGCTAGTATTTTATAACTAATATTTTGATGGAGTTGTAAAGCATAGAAATCTAGTTTATTGGTATGTTTCGAGAAGCAAAGGTGCTGGGAATTATTTTGGGAGATGATTTGAATGTGGTTTTGGGGCCACCAAATCTGACGAGTAAGTTCGTAAATATTATATTTAATATTTATGATGATCATTTTAGGAACCACTAAACTAGACTACGATCACGACTAAGGCAAGCGCACCTATCGAATGTTAGTATAGTTACGGTGAGTCCAGAGTATCGTATCCACAAGGATTAAAAGTACTAGTATTAACTATCTTTCTATTATTTAGCCTAAAATAAAATGGATTTGTTTTAATCTATATTTAACTAAACTAATTAACTAATAAATGTGATAGATAGTGAAGAAAATAATCGAATAACCAATATTAAAGACAATACCCAAGGAAGAATCCACCTAGACTTCACTTAATATTCTGATTCTGAACCTAACGATTTATTCACTTGTCTTGATCCGTAGAAATCCCTAAATTATGTTAATATCTCTTTCGAGAGTAAAAACAATTGACTCTAGGTTGATTAATTGAAATCTCTTTCTAATTAAAAACCCTATTGTCGCATTAACTCGATCTATGGATTCCCTTATTAGATTTGACTCTAATCCGACAGATTTATGTCGCCCTATTTCTAGGGTTGCATGCAACTCCACTTAATTATGTGAGAACTACTCTTAAATAGGGACTTTTGATCCACTGAATAAGCACATCAACTTGAATAAATATCCTGAAAATATTAAGACAAGAATTAAGAAACATAATGATGGTCGCTAAACTAACTAAAAATTCGACTAAGGCAAGCGCACCTATCGAACAGTAGTATAGTTCTGGTGAGACTGAAATATTGTATCCATGACGACTAAAAGTACTAGTAATTACTATCCTTTTATTATCTAACCTAAGAATTAAATGGTATTTTTAAACTAAAACTAATTATCTAACTAACTAAGATTATGACAGAGATGAAAATTGGAAAATACTTTAGGAAAACCAATTGAGAAAACAATACCCAAGTAAGAATCCACCTAGACTTCACTTATTACCTTTGAATTATATGATTTATTCACTTGACTTATTCCGTAGAAATCCCTGATTTATGTTAATATCTCTCTCGAGCCTAAAAACAACTGACTCTAGGTTAATTAATTGAAATCTTTTTCTAATTAAAACCCCTATTGTCGCATTAACTCGATCTATGGATTCTCTTATTAGATTTGACTCTAATCCGACAGATTTATGTCGTCCTATCTCTAGGATTGCATGCAACTCCGCTTAATTATGAAAGATCTACTCTTAAACAGGGACTTTTGCTCCACTGAATAAGTACATCAAAACCTGAATTAATACCCTGGAATATTAAAACAAGAATTTAGAACTCAAAATTAATAATAAGAATAAGTATTTATCATATAATTCAAGTAATAAGATTTGTCTTAGGTTTCATCACCCTTAGGTATTTAGGAGGTTTAGTTCATACTAATGGAAAACATCTCAAAGTATGGAAAGCAACAAAACATAAAGAAACCCCAAAGAACTTTTAGGAAATTGGATGGAAATCTTCAGTCTTGATGTAGATCCTTGCTTCTGAGAAGATTCTGATGGCTGTCCTTAGGTTTTTTTGCCTTCTACTCTGCGCATCCCTTTTAATCCTCTTCTTATGTGTTTATATAGACTTTGGAATGCCCAAAATAGCCCAGAATTAGCCTTTTCTGAATAGAACTAAACTTGGGCTCGATAAGGACACGGCCGTGTGCCACGCCCGTATGCAAGTGCTCAGGCCGTGTGCAATTCTGAGTTGGATAAATGTCGACACGGCCATGACACATGAGCGTGTGGATCACCCGTGTGGAAGTGCCTAGGTCGTGTGAAACACTGTTTTAAGCTCAATTTAGAAAACCAAGAAAAAAATCATCCATAAATATGCCAAGAATGGGGTAAAAATATGTATATATTACGGTTTATCAAATATCCCCACACTTAAGCATTTGTTTGTCCTCAAGCAAAATCCTCAACTCACAATTAAAATAAATCCTTCTCAATTTATAATTCTCATCAATAATGTTCGAAATAATCCACAAGTAATCATACATTAAGAGCTTAACCAAAAGAACATTAAAGCTTCAAACAATCCAAGTTGAGCATTTTAATCATAAAATCATAGGTATCCCCCTTTTATCTAAGTAATTACCTTTAATTCCAGATTGACAAGGGTTGACATCCTTACTAAAGATTCACTCAATTCACTCAAAGTGTTTAAGGTTTAACAATTAAGCACTCAATAGTCAAACATGAAAAGTTATTACCATAAGCTTGCATGAAAATCAAGTCTCTGCCACTATAAATTAGATGATACACAAATCAAAAGGTCTTTAACAGGGTTGTAATGGGGCTTAGGTTAAAGGTGTGGATAAAGGCTGCAAAAGATGGTTAGAATCAAGATTAATTTAATAAATTACCAAACTTAGAAGAATGAAGCAAATTGCCAATTTATAAGAAAGTGTCAGAATTCAAACTATCTAAAGCAAATGATGTGAGCTTTTTCTTAATATAATAACTTTACTTAACCAAGCTCTTTATAATAATAAATAATTGTAACTATATGTTTCTTTCTCTCTCTTTTTTGAAGAATAAGAATAAGCATGGAGAACACATTATAAGGAAAAATTCAGCAATACAATGAACGAAAATAGTTAGGTAACTAATTAAATCAAATCCCGATAAAAAGGAGTTAATGAAAAGGGAGAAATTCTTATTGAATCAAAAAGGGTTAATTTGTGGGTTATTATTAAGGGAAAAATCAATAAATAAAGGTTAAGGCCCAAAGGGGTTCACGAGGGGTCAATTATGTGGGTAGGCTTTTTATAGGGTAAATGGGTTAAAACCTAAGTGCCTTTATCATCTTCGTCTATCAAATCAAAGGTGTGGTCCTGACATGTATAATCGAAGCAAGTTCTAAAATAACAAATCAATGTTGACTCACTCATAACCAATAAAATTAGTGAGCAAGAAAGATATATGCTCTAAAAGGCTCGAAATTTCACGAAAATTATGGGTATTTGATGTCAATCCTGTAAATTCAGAACTTCAAGATAATACCTCAATTTAGGGAAACAACCTAGCAATTTTAATTCTCAAAAGTTTCAACTTATCATACTCGACTCTCTAATGTCTTAAAGTTTAAACAATCAATGCACAGTTACCTATGATTTAATTTAAAAGCATATTAATAAAAATCATAAATTAATCAAAATTTACTCTAATAATGATATGAGAAAATTATTTGAGAACAAGATAAAAATTCAGGGATTTTCTGATAATCACATAAATAACCTCCCCACACTTAAGATGTACATTGTCCTCAATGTACAAAGATATATAATAACAATATAAGCATAATATCAAAAGAGGGAGAGAAGCGAAACTGCCCTGAATTTTTGGATGAAATCCTCGGAATAGCGAAGGTTGGATTTGTAGATATGACCAATGAAAGGCATGATTCTGAGCTACTAATAAGAAAATAAAAACAACTGTGGAATGGCCAATCGATGAGGTGCCTGGTGGTCAATGGTGGTAAATGTGGAGGGCACGAGCATGGGTTCTAGGCCGTGCGACGCGAAGGAGGGCGAGGTTGGGTCAGTTTGACTGGGGAGGGGGCTGTTGGCGTGGTCAGTGGCTAGAGGCAGCGAAAGGATGAGGTTTTGAGTGTTGGTTGAGGGGTTGGTGTTTTACGCAAGGGAGAGGGGGGAATTAGGGCAAGGGTGTTGCGTGAGGGAGAGGATTTTGGGTCCGGGGCGGTCTGGGGCAAAGCCGTGGTGG
The DNA here is from genome assembly GCA_025698475.1 of Gossypium anomalum. Taxonomy (NCBI): domain Eukaryota; kingdom Viridiplantae; phylum Streptophyta; class Magnoliopsida; order Malvales; family Malvaceae; genus Gossypium; species Gossypium anomalum. The sequence continues at coordinate 21,234,582 of CM046967.1, read as the reverse complement.
TGGGTCGGGTGAGGGTCAGCGGCTAGGGTTTGGGGGGAAAAATTGAAGAAGAAAATGACAAAAATAAAGTTAGGGTTAGGGTTTTAAAGGGGCACGGCCGCGTGAGACCCGTGTTGGGCTACACGGCCGTGTCACACACCCGTGTGTCTTAAATTTAGCTTGTGTTTATTGCGAAATTTTGATACCCAGTCGTCACACGGTCTAGGGACACACCCGTGTGTCCCGGCCGTGTGGTTTACACGGTCGTATCGCACGACCGTGTGCGATGTGGTTCGCTTCTCCCACACCAGTGTGGTATCCCACACGCCCATGTGTCCGAACACACGGCCGTGTGCTATGCCTGTGTGGCTCCTTGACTTGTTTTAAATTTGAAAGTTTAGCTCCAGTTTTCACACGGCCTAAGACACGCCCGTGTGTCCAGGCCGTGTGCTTCACACGGCCGTGTCGCACGACCGTGTGGAACAAATTAATGACCGTGTGGCTCGATATTTAGGGATTTTATAACCCTGTTTCTGCACGGCCAAGGACACGTCCGTGTGTCCAGCCCTTGTAGGCCACTGTACCTACAAAAAACATTAAAAATAACTAAAATAAACTAGTTAGTGGTGTTAGTGCTCAGGTTGCCTCTCGAGAATCACTTATTTAGAGTCTAAGCTCGACTTACCTCATATTTGCACAGTCATGGTGGTTCGAGGAGTTGAAACTCCTCACTTCTGCTATCAATTTTATCAAAATAAAGTCTGAGTTGAGTATTATTTACCTTGAAAGTTTCGAATTCAGTCCGTGTTACCTCGATTGTACCATGTGGGAATATGTTCATTATCGTGAAGGGAATCGTTCTGTCTATAATGTGCTCTAAAGTAGCAATCCGGGGGTCCTTTTCATCTAACAATACTTTGTCCTCGACCTTAAAGTGCTTTGTCTCATCCCTACACTTATTGTTGTGTCGCTTTAATTCATTGTGTGCTTTTGGTTTCTCCTTGACATGTGTTCGCCATTCTTCTAGTTCATCGATCTGAAGCCTTCGTTCTTCGTGGGTCACTCTGTTTTTGTTGCATGGATTAGAATGAGGCTCCATCACGTTCGTCTGAGGATATTCTTGCAAAGAAGTTTGAGTTGCAATATTACTCAAGTTAACAGAATTTAGACAATCATCTCGATTACTAGATATATTAGTAGAATCACGAGTTTGAAGTTTAATCATGTCATCTCCTACACGAAGTATCAATTCACCTGTGACAACATCAATGATAGTTCTAGCAGTTGCTAAAAAGGGCCATCCCAAAATCAAAAGCACGTCACTATCATCTTCCATGTCTAGAACAACAAAATCAATTGGGAATATAAATTTATAAATTTTGACCAACAAGTCTTCAATAATACCCCTAGGAAATCTAATTGTCTTATCTGCCAACTGAATGCTCATCCTAGTTTGTTTGGGTTTCCCAAGACCTAGTTGTTTAAACATTTTATAAGGTATGACATTAATGCTTGCTCCTAAATCAGTAAAAGCATTGTTAACATTTAAACTACCAATTAAGCAAAGAATGGTAAAACTCCCTGGATATTTCAACTTGTTGGGTAGCTTATTCTGTAGAATAGCTGAGCAAACTGCATTCAACTCCACATGCGATGCATCATCCAACTTCTGCTTATTTGCTAAAAGCTCCTTTAAAAATTTCACCGCGTTTGGCATCTGCGAGAGAGTTTCAATAAACGGTAAGTTAATATGTAATTTCTTTAATAATTTAAAGAATTTACCAAATTGTTCGTCAGTGTGTTCTTTCCTTGTCGCATTGGGGTATGGCACACGAGGTTTATATTCTCTACCTACCGATTTTTGCTCACTATGGCCTACCTTATCCTTACCTTTACTTACCACAAGTCCTTGCTTCGGTTCTGGTTCAGGTTCCACTAACCCTTCTTCATCTCGAACAGTAATCGCATTAAGCTGTTCCCTTGGGTTAGTTTCAGTATTACTCTGCAACCTACCTTGTGGTCATTCGAAAATTATCTTTGCTAGCTGGCCTATTTAATTCTCGAGCCCTTGAATTAATGCTTGCTGATTTTTAAGAGCTGTCTCTGTGTTTTGGAAATGTGTTTCGGATACTGCGATGAATTTCGTTAGCATCTCCTCAAGGTTTGGCTTCTTTTCCTGTTGGTAAGGTGGTTGTTGAAAACCTGGAGGATGTTGTGGTCTTTGATTTCCTTGACCACCCTACGAGAAATTGGGATGGTTCCTCCAACCTACATTATAAGTGTTACTATACGGGTTATTTTGAGGTCTAGAATTATTACCCATATAGTGGACTTGTTCCTCCTCGGTGCTAAGGTTGAAGGGTGGATAATCTGGGTTGTGCACTCCTCTATTTGAATCACACCTCATCACTGGATGTACCTGAGTAGAACCATACAAACCATCAACTTTTTATTCAAAAGTTCTACCTGCTTAGATAGCATAGTGACCGCGTCGAGGTTGAAAACACTAGCTGCTCTTGTCGGCTTCGTTCTCATGACTTGCCACTAATAGTTATTCAGTGACATCTCTTCAATAAATTCGTAAGCCTCTTCAGGTGTTTTGTTGTTTAAAGTTCCACTGGTGGCTGCATCGATAAGTTGCCTTGTTGAGGGATTCATACTATTGTAAAAAGTCTGAACCTGTAGCCATAGAGGTAACCCATGGTGAGGACACCTTCTCAATAAGTCCTTGTATCTCTCTCATGCATCATAAAGAGTTTCCAAATCCATCTGCACAAAAGAAGACATATCATTCCTCAATTTAGCCGTTTTAGCCAGCGAAAAATATTTAAGTAAAAATTTTTCGGTCATTTGTTCCCAAGTAGTGATTGACCCTCGTGGTAACGAGTTCAGCCACTGTTTAGCCTTATTCCTCAATGAAAAGAGAAATAACCAAAGGCGAATGGCATCATCAAAAACGCCATTGATCTTAAACCTGTCTTAGAATTCTAAAAAATTTGCTAAATGAGTGTTTAGATCCTCGTCCTGCAAACCATCAAACTGAACAAATTGTTGTATCATATGAATCGTGTTAGGTTTCAGTTCAAAATTATTTGCAGCAACAGCAGGTCTAACTATACTTGATTTAGTTCCTGTTAAAGTAGCTTTAGCATAATCATACATAGTACGAGGAGCAGGATTCTGATCTACTGGATTTGCAGCAACCACAAGAGGTACCAGATTGTTCTGATTATCAGCCATCTCCTCGATTGCAGTATGGATATCGTCCTCTTGCTCTTCCTCTATATATTGTAGGCTTCGCCTTATCTCTCTTCAGTTTCTGTAAGTTGTGCTTTCAATCTCACTATCGAAAAATAGAGGTCCTAACGGGTTTCTTCTAGTCATAAACTATAAAAACTTGTCAGAAGTAAATAAAATAAAATTCAGTAATTAAAAATAAAAACAAAATTAAATAAAAATAATGGCTAAAGTAATAAAAATTAAGCGTTCCTAATATCTTAGTCCCTGGCAACGGCGCCAAAAACTTGATGGTCACTAAACTAGCTAAAAACTCGACTAAGGCAAGTGCACCTATCGAACAGTGGTATAGTTCTGGTGAGACCGAAAATATCGTATCCACAAGGACTAAAAGTACTAGTAATTACCATTTTTTTATTATCTAGCCTAAGAATTAAATGGTGTTTTTAAACTAAAACTAATTATCTAACTAACTAAGATTATGACAGAGATGAAAATTGGAAAATACTTTAGGAAAACTGATTGAGAAGACAATACCCAAGTAAGAATCCACCTAGACTTCACTTATTACCTTTGAATTAGATGATTTATTCACTTGACATATTCCGTAGAAATCCCTGATTTATGTGAATATCTCTCTCGAGACGAAAAACAACTGACTCTAAGTTAATTAATTGAAATCTCTTTCTAATTAAAACCCCTATTGTCGCATTAACTCTGTAACACCCTGAATTTAGGCCTAGAAGTTTTGGGCCTTAAGCATAGGAGCGGCTGAAGGTAGCTTATAATATTTTGTTGTGCATGTAAATTTCGTTAATGAAGGCTTGTTTTAGTGGTTAAGTGTGCTGAGAAGTGTTGGAGAAGTCTTGGGTTCAAACCTGGACTCTAGCAAAAATTTTGGTTTAAGGTGAATCAAACCCTGGGTGTAGTAGGTAGGCCTTAAGAATATTGTTGGAGAAGTTGTGACACAAAAAGCCTTGTGGTCTAGTGGCAAAGTAGCGCCACATAAGAGGCAGGAAGGTGGCGTTATGGAGTTGGCAAGGAGGTCCAGGTTCGAAACTCATGGCAAGCAAAGAGAATTTATTTTGCTAACAGGGGGCAGCAAGAGTTGGTGTTGAATTTAAACTCTGATGATGGAGGGATCCCACATCGGGAAGCTAACATAAGAGTGGATGTGAAGCTGGCTTTAAATAAAGAGAACCATGATGAGAGTAAATGTACCTTTCTTGGCTGATCCCTTTCGCTTTATGGCGTGCTCGTTTGGGTTGGGCGTCGGCTAAGAGTGCTCGGAGCGTGGATTAACTCTAGTCTCCTATCAGGTGTGTATTTCTCACTACTCTAGCTGTAGTATGGCTACTTCGGGCCGCGATGGGTTGAAATGGGTCATGTGGGCCCAATAGGCCTACGGGCCCAATTGGATAAGCTGTTTGATTGTGTAGTAAATATTGGACTAGGCTAGGTGAATCCCATATCTGTGGCTAGATTTGGGCTAAAAGGGCCACACGAGCGTGTGGGCCCATTTAGGCCGAGAAAGGGCTTTAGGCCCATTCGTATTGTTATCCCTATTTAGAATACTTTAGTTTACCAAATTACTGAAATATCCTCGATTGTAAAATTACCAAAGTACCTCTGATTTACAGAATTACCATTTTACCCTCGATTTACAAAATTACTGAAATACCCTTGGTTTACTAAATTACCAAAATACCCTCGATCAGTAAAATTACAAAAATACCCCTGGTTTGTAGAATTACTAAAATATCTCTGTAGGGTAGAATTACCGAAACACCCTTGTAGGGTAGAAATACTGAAATACCTATGTAGGGTAGAATTACCGAGATACCCTTGTGGGGTAAAATTACCATTTTGCCCTTAGGGTGTTAAATGACTATTTTGCCCTTGTGGGCAAGTGACTGACTTGGACTGTGTGGTTGACGGATTTGATTGTGAATGTATGTTGGTGATATAGACAATTTTGGAGGAGCAGCAAGGCTTGGAGTATCGGTTTGGATAAACTTGGATCGAATTATCGGACCCTGCGAAGGTAAGTGATCTATGGCTATTAGGGGTTCTTTGGCCGAATATGGTAAGGTGGATGTTGAGTTTGATTAAGCATGAACTATAAACTAAGAATGATGGTGATTAATTATAGGTTTTCATGGGAGACTTTGTTAGCGAACGTCACAAAACAGGTGTGTAATAACCCCCGTAAGATCTTAGACTAATATTCACTGAAAAATCGAAATGCCTAAAATCTGGCATTTTGGGGAACTTGAGATTTTGCATGTGGTTTTAGATGCGATAAACATGAAATGATTGGTGTTGGATTGACGGTACAAGTAAGAGCACAAATTTGCGCACAATGGTAAGTTGGGCCTCAATAGGCTGAAATTGGGCCTAATGGGCTTCCGGGCCCATTTGGGCAAAATTGATAGAAAAAGGAACTTAGAAAAAAAATTGCATGTTAACACGGTTAGAACTGTTGTAAAAATTGGGTTAAGTGGGCTTAAAGGGCTAAATCAGCATTCGTAGGTCCCATTAGGGGTTTTGGGCCCAAAAGCCCGAATTTGATAAAGTGCGTTAAAATCATGGTTTAAACACTCGAAAATATTGATAATTGTTAATGAACATGGAAAACCCATGATATTTGGTAAATTTATGAAATTACCCTTATAATATGAAAAATGACTATTATATCCCTAGGGTTTGATTATGAATGTGATGCATGAGATATTGATATGACATGATATGCACATGATATGTTATGATATTCACATGGTATGCTATGTTATACTCATTATATGCATGGGTTGGGTTGATATAAATGGAGGAAGTGCAAAAGGGCTTTGCCCCAGTTTACCGAAAAGGGCTTTGCCCCAGTTATTAAAAGAGGCTAAGCCTCCAGATATATGATAAAGCAACTATGCTGCCAGTAGAGAGTTTCGTTGGGTGGGTTGAGTTATTCCCCACATGGAGAGCTTGGTTGGTACGGGTGGAGAGTAGCGGATGGTGGGTTGAGTAGTCTCCCCAAATGGGCTTGCATACATTCATTAATATTACGTGTGTTATTAAAATGGGCCTATGGGCCATACCGTTTACAGTAAAGGCTTCGGCCCAGTAACCGTTAAACGAAAGGATTCGGCCCAGTATGTTGATATTAGTTGGGCTCTGAAAGGGGCTTGTTGCACACTGAGTTTCCAAACTCACCCCCTTTCTTAACCTTGCAGGTGAGCCTTGATGTGGAGACTTGGAGCCGGAGGGGATTCAGAGTGGCCATGGTGATCCTTTTTGAACTTTGCAATAAATAACCGGTTTCTTTTTAGTTTTATCTTATCTACTATTATTACTTGGTTTTGGGGTTGTAGTAAGGCCATTATAATTATTTTTCTGGAACTATTTTATACTCTATGTTTTACTGGGAATAATCTAAAATGGGCTAGGCTTAGGGTGCGTTTTCAAAATAATACTTGTTTTTAAAATAACACAACGTTACCATTAATCAGTTTATCAAAACGACGACTTAAATGAATTCCAACTCGATTTTCTTACAAAACCGATTCTCGCACCAAAGTGTGGCAATGGTTGTGGGCATGTCTAGGATTGGATCCATTCGAGAGCTTGGTACTTAAGCAGCCTTCATGGCTCATCTCCTCTGTTTCGGATACCTACCTAGTGCACAGCTTCCATTCACTTTGTTAACTTAACAAATAACGATCTTTTAACACTAAAACGAAGCATGGGTTTTTAAAACTTCAATGTGACATGTCGGATCCGGCCATAACATCTGAGTCGGGTTTGGGGTGTTACAAACTCGATCTACAGATTCCCTTATTAGATTTGTCTCTAATCCGGTAGATTTATGTCGTCCTATCTCTAGGATTGCATGCAACTCCGCTTAATTATGAAAGATCTACTCTTAAACAGGGACTTTTGCTCCACTGAATAAGCACATCAAAACCTTAATTAATACCCTGGAATATTAAAACAAAAATTTAGAACTCACAATTAAGAATAAGAATAAGTATTTATCATATAATTCAAGTAATAAGATTTGTCTTAGCTTTCATCCCCCTTATGTATTTAGGAGGTTTAGTTCATACTAATGGAAAACATCTCAAAGTATGAAAAACAACAAAACATAAAGAAACCCCAAAGAACTTCTAGGAAATTGGATGGAAATCTTCAGTCTTGATGTAGATCCTTACTTCCGAGATGATTCTGATTGCTATTCTTAGGTATTTTTTACCTTCTACTCTGCGTGTCCCTTTTAATCCTCTTCTAGGGTGTTTATATAGACTTTGGAATGCCCAAAATATCCCAAAATTTGCCTTTTCTGAGTAGAACTAGACTTGGGCTCGACAGGGACACGGCCATCTGCCACGCATTTGTGTAAGTGCTTAGGCCATGTGCAATTCTGACTTGGATAAATGTCGACACGGCCATGACACACGGGCGTGTGGTCTGTCCGTATGCCTCACATGGGCGTGCACACGGGCGTGTGGAAGTGCCTAGACCGTGTGAAACACTGTTTTAAGCCTAATTTATCCGTTTTTAACCCGTTTCTCGCTCTTGTGGCTATCCTAAGCTCTCCTGAGTATAAAACATGAAATTAAAGGATTAGGAGCATCGAATTCAATAAAACCAAGAAAAAAATCATCCATAAATATGCCAGGCATAGGGTAAAAATATGTATATATTACGGTTTATCACATAATTAAGAATAAGAATAAGTATTTATCATTAAATTCAAAATATTAAATAATAAGATCCGTCTTAGGTTTCATCCTCCCTAGGTATTTAGGGAGTTTAGTTCATATTGTAGTAGGAAAACATCTCAAAAATAGGAAAACAACAAAACATAAAGAAACTCAAAAACTTTAAGAGAGAAATTGGAGGGAGATCTTCAGTCTTGAAGGAGATCCTGCTTCCGAGCTTAATCTGTTGGCATACTTCGAGTAATTCCTGTGTTTTACTTTGCGTGTCCCCTTAGGTCTTCCTCTAGTATGTATTTATAGACTTTAGACTGCTCAGAAACCCTAAAAATTGGCTTTTTCGAGTATTTGGGAAACCTGGAGCGATATCGACATGGGCTGCCACATGGGCGTGTGGCCAGCCCGTGTGGCTCACACGGGCGTGTGCCCCACCCATGTGGATTTCTTCTTGGCCGTGTGGGTCCTTCAATCAGCCCGTTTTGTTCGTTTTTTACCTGTTTTCTGCTCCTTTTATTCTTCTATGCTCTCTTCAGTATAAAACATAAAATTAAAAGATTAAGAGCATCTAATTCACTAAATTATATGATAAATCATCTAAAAATATACTAAGTATGGGATTAGAATGTGTTACTTTTATGGTTTATCAATTTACAAAATATGGTTTTTAAAAGGTTTTTTATATGATAATTTATGTTTTATAATGATTTATTAGGTTTGAGTGGTAAAACCCTAGGTCAAGTGGTTTTAGAAAGTGAGGTATCGAGACCTCGTTTCTATAGACCAAGCCGTAAATATTTATAAAAATATTTACGATGTGTCATTAAGGTAGTAATAAAGTTTCGTTACAACCTTTTAACGTTTTGACAGTTAATTAATTAAAAAAGACTAAATTGAAAAAAGTGCAAACCTTACTAATTATAATAATAATGTGACTAAATAGGTTGATTAATAAATAAGGAGGGACTTAAGTGATAAATATGCCTAAATTAATGGATGAGGCGGCATATGAATAAAAAATAATAAAATAAGAAGAAACAATGGCAAATTTGTAATTATATTAAAATTAAATAAGACAAATTGAAATTTAAAAGCATTCTAGGCTTTTCTTCTCCAAATTTCGGTTTAAAACAGAAAAGGGAGAGAGCTCAAGCTAGTTTTTAATATTTTTGCCTTAAGTGATTTCAATTCTTACCCGTTTCTTATAATTTTTATGTTTTTGATATTGTTACAATTAAGTCCAACTAAACCTTACCTTTGTTTTTTATTTTGTTAAAGATTTTGGATGTGGCCATTGATTAATCTATATGATTTTTTATGCTAAATGATGAATTTGAGATATTAGTTGTTATTTAAAAGTATTTTGTTAAGTGATTTTGATGAATTTTTTTATTAAAGATTAATTTGTTAAATAAGAAAAAATATAAGGGTTTGTTGTGAAATTATTACAAAAATGAGCTGTATTGAATTCCATGAATATTCAGCTAGCATAGGTTTGCATTAAAAATGGTTAATTTGCATGTTTTGGGCTTGCGGACTAAATTAATAAAAGTAAAACTTTAGGGGCAATTTTCTAAAAATATCAAAAATGACCAAATTGCATGAAATGAATTTTTTGATTATATAAATTAATATATTGAATGAAATTATTAATTTAGATCAAGTTCGAGTGGAAAATCGAGGAAAATGAAAAATTTCCAATATGCCCCTGAATATTAGTATTTCTGCAATTTAACCAGGTAAGTTCATATGAACTGTATTCTGTATAATTTTGATTAAAGTGAATTTTAATTGGTGATTGGCAATATATATGTTCTATTCTTGGAATTGAAGTATTTTTGGAAAAATATTATCGAATTTAATATTCAGTTTGGATTAAACGCGGGATTTGACCACATTTGTGATTTAGCAAATTGACGGTATTGGAGAAAGATATTGGCAAATTACCCAAGTAAACCGGGGTTCAGCATTTGTTACGAACTCTCGTGTTTTACTTTCTGTTTAGCTATTATGAGCTTCTGTTTAACTCATACGTGTTTCTGTTTAGCTCTTACAAGCTTCTGTTCAGCTTTCGAGCTCCTGCTCACGATGCACTCTTATCCGTAAGTCGTTCTTCGAATGGAAAAAAATCCCAGGAGTTGTCTTGGATGATAAATGTATATGAAGAAACGGTAAGAGAATATGTATTGTAATAGGCCCAATTTTCCCGGGCTATTAAAAGTCTAAAAAAATAGAATAAACCAAATAAAAGAAAAATAAAGTTTTTTTAAACAGTCCATTTTACAAGGCCCACAGATACTTAAACCCAATGCCCCAATTACACCCAAGCCTATACCATAGCCCAAATACCCAAATACCCAAATGCTGTCCAAAACTTATCAGACCCAAAATACACAGGGCCCAAATGGCCCAAATAGTTAACAGAAGACAGAAGGCCTAGGGTTTCTGAAACCCTAGGCGCCGCAAGTACCAGACGAAGGCCTCTAAACTCGTGCTGCAATCGGCGCGCCAATCCCACCACCGATAGATTCGTGCCATCAGCACCCCATCGTCGCCTCAATCAGCGCGCCAGTGAATCGCCATCAACGCCCCTTCGTCGCCGGATTTCTCGCTGGTACCTGCAAAAAGAAAGTAGAACGGCAGAGAAACAACAAAACATAGCAAGAAATCGAAATGACATACTTTCCATTTTTGTAAAAAGGCTATAAAAATAGAGCCTAAACATTGTAATCGACACGAAAAAGAAAAAACAGAAAAGAACGCAGAGAAAACCTTTGCAGAATATACATTTACAATAAAATACAAGCAGTTTATCGAAGAAACAGAGGTGATTTGTTTTTACTTTTTTTTTTCTTTTTTTTTTTTGTTATGAATACATACAAATATCACTAAAAATAAAACGAAAAGAGATTTACCGTCGAATTTGTGCTAAAAATCGAAGCTCTTCAGCTTCAGGCCGCCATATTCGGCGGGGTCGACGACGGCGCATGGGCGCGTGTGCCTGATGACCGGGGCTTGGCCTGACGGAGGCCGGAGGCCGGAGCCCGGAGGGCTTTTTCTCTTCTCCTTTTTCAGATGATTCCTGCTTTTTTTTTTAACCACCGGGGGCTAAAATGAATTTTTAGGTTTTTTTTTCATATTTATAAACGACCCGTACGACATCGTTTTGGGATGACCGTTTAGTGACCAAAACGATGCCGTTTCAAGGCTGAGCATCCGCGCGTTGACCCGTGACCGGGAAGGATCCGTGTGTTTTTGTTTAAAGGGCTAATTGCCAAATTGGTCCTTCCGCATTTTCAGCATTTATAATTTCGTTCAATTTAAATTTTTTTATTTTAATTTGGCCCTGACCTTTTATTTTTGTTTCAATTTAGTCCTAGCATCTACTATAAGGCCTATTTCAGGAACGACGTCGTTTTGGGATTAGGGTCAAATTGCCCAGTGAGTCCCTCAGCTTTTAGCGCGTGTTTCAATTGGGTCCAAAATTTATTTTATTATTTTAAAATTAACCCTAGAGTTTTATTTAAATTCAATTTTAATCCTTTATATATATATATATATATATATATATATATATATATATATATATTTATATAATTTATTTATTTTAAATATTTTGTATATTATTTATTTTACTTTAAACCTTATTTATATGTAAAAAAATATTTATTTTATTATTTTTATGTATTATTTATATTTTATTGTGTATTATTTATTATATTATGTATAAATTATTATTAAATATTACATTTTTATATATCATTATTAAATATTTAGTATGTAATATTCTAAATTTTACTATAAAATTTTGTTCCTATTTAATATATTATTATTTTTATAAATATATATTAAGTTATTATATCATATAGTATATTTTTATATATATTAACCATTTTAAAAAAATTCTCCTTTATTATTTATATATTGTTTTAAATATTTTTATTTTTAATACCTCATTTATTTTTAATTGTATTTAGTTTTTATCTTTATTTTTTTGACTTATTTTTTATATGTTCATAATTTGTTTATTTATTTTTGTATTTTTTTGTATTTATTTAGTATTGTTTTGGTATGTTAATTTTATCTCATAAATTATTTGTTATTTTTATGTTATTTATTGTTTTTTATATTTGCATGAAAATTGATTATTTATGTTGTTATTTTAAGTTATATTTGCATGAAATATTATTGTATATATATTATATAATTTATATTGTTATATTCATTGTTTTCTATGTTGTATTTTGCATGAAATGTTGATGTATGTATATTTATGTTATTTATGATTATATCTGCATGAAATGTTAATGTATATTATGTAATTTATGTCATTTTCTATATTATATTTGCATGAAATGTTAAAGTATGTATCATGTAGTTTATATTATTTAGTATTGATATCTTGTAATATGTTAAATGCATCATTGTTTTAAAAAATTTATATTTCATTTAATCCAAAAGAATTTTAAAAATGAGGCAATGTTTTTTGTATTTAGGAATTCGGGAAGTAGTGCCCTAACATGCTGGGTTGCGATTTCCCGTTTGTCTAAATGTCTAAAGTATCCTTCTAAATAGATTTTGTAAATCACGAGATGATTTTAGTTACGAAAGTTTAAGAATATCGTGTCTAATCATGTTGGATGTGATGTTTGTACTCTTTTGGAGCGAAGGAATCTCGATTTTTAACTCAAATTATTCCGGTTTTAAAAAGGGATCCTATTTTTAAATTCTTTCAAACTTTTGACATTAAGATAGAAAACTATTCAATTTGGTACCAATTTTGGGCGTTGCGAGGGTGATAATCCTTCCTCGTACGTAACCGACTCCCAAACCTGTTTTCTTACATTTTCGTAGACCAAAATGTTTTATAAGGTGATCCAATCACACCTAAAAAGGTTGGTGGCGACTCCCGTTTTCAAAATCTCCCTTTAAAAATGGTTTCGACATGTATTATGATATATATATATATATATATATATATATATATATGAATATCTTGATATGTTAATACATGGAAATTATGTAAGTTGAGATGAATAATAAACTCAAGTGTGATATGTTGAAATAATAAGGTTATCGATGTTGAATTTATATGAAATATGTTAAAGAATGCTAACAAGTGTTGTTGTTTGATGCTTAAATAAGTTTCAAGCTATTGTTGAATGGAAATATGTTTAATTATAAGATGCATGGAAATGGTAAGTGCTCAAATGAAAATATGCTTGTGCTCATGAAAGAGTGATAAATTTTAAATTATGCAATTTCTTATGAAATGGCTTCTCATATGATTAATTTGAAAAAGGGCTATGTTTAAATGCACTAGCTTGTGGCTATGGAGGTATGATATGCTTATGACTTGTGTGTTACACTTATGGAACGGGTGTGGAAAGTAAAAAAGTGCAAATGAGAATAAAGAAATTTGGAAGAGTATAAAGTTGTTTAATACTCTGCTATACTAGAAATAATATGTATAAATGATGTCGTGGATTTACTCATTTTGTGAGTTGTTGAATATGGTTTCTTGAATCGTGTGGTATCAATAAATGTTATTCTTGATAAGTATAAATTTCATAATGAAATTAATTGATACGATTAAAGTTTATACGAGCTTACTAAGCAATCATTGGTTATGTATTTGTTTTCCTTTATTTTTCAGATTATCGGAAGCTCGATCGGGTTGGAAGCTTATCAGAGATATACCACTCTATCCATCAGTTTTATCGGTACTTTTGAATGTTTTGATTTTGGTTATAATGGCATGTATAGGTTGTATAGGCCCAAATATGCCCGGGCCCATACAGAAACAAAAAAACAAATAATAATAAAATCAAATCAAATCCCAATTAAACAGTCTATTTTTTACAAAGTTCAAATACACTACCCAATCCCTAACCCAATTACATCAGCTCAATACCCAAAATTACTGAAACCCTAGGCCCAGAGGCCCAAAATGTTTAAACACTTTGGGGAAAACCTAACCCTAGCCCCCAACAGCTTTGCACCGCTGCTTCCATACGCTGCCCTTGCCACGTACATCCTCCGTACCCTCCGTACACCTCCACGTCACCACCGTACCTGCAGAAATAGACAACAAGAACAACCGCAAAAAAACTTTATATTTTTTTCTTCTTTCTTTCTCAGCTATAAAAAGCCACAAACAAAGAATGTATTTTTTTTACGGAGAATATTAATCGAAAAAGAATTCAAAGTGTAAGAAAAAAGGTGATTTTTTATTTTGTTTTTCTCTTCATCTTTTTTATCTCATTTATGTTTAAAGAAAACAAAAAAAAATAAAAAAGAAAGATTCGAACCTTACCTTTTCCTTACGTTCGCCGCTGTGGGAGGCCAAGGTTCGTCGTTTTCGATGAAAAATGACATTTTTGGGTCTGGGAAGTCAAAAAACCCAAAACAAAATGGGACTTTGCATTTTCCGGCCACCGCAAACGGCGGCACCGTCGCCGACGACCGACGACCGCCACAGTGGTCCGGGGACCGGAGCATGGTCGGCCATTGGGGCTTTGAAAAGAGAGGAGAGAAGTTGAGAGCTTTTTTTTTTTTTTTTTTTTTAAGGAAGTGAGAAAATGAAGTAAAAAAAAGAGTTTTTTTTTTATTTAAATAAATGAAGCAAAACGACTCGTTTTGCTTTAGCCATTTAATTTTGCTTCAGCCATTTAAGGGCCAAAATGGCGTCGTTTTGCCCTCCGACCCGAGAATCGACCCGCTCCAACCTCAGGATCCGCGTGTTTTTGCGGAAGGATCTAATTACACTTTTAGTCCTTCCTTTTTTTTATAGTTTTGCAATTAAATTTTTCCTTATTTATAATTTATACGCCACGATTTATTTCGATTGCATTTTGGTCCTCCCTAAAGCTGTGCGTTTTGGAGGGCGGGGCCCTTTTGGTTCCTCCTTGTTATTTGCGCGTTCAAATTGGTCCATTTCCTTTTATTTATTTCTGATATTGCCTCAAAATTTTGTTTTAAGGTTCAATTTAGCCCTTTTTTTTGTTATTTTCGCTATTTTATTATTTAATTAATTAATTTAATATATTATTAATATTATTGTTATATTTATATTTATATTTATTTACCTATTTTTTAATATAATACATTTATTTATATCGCTTTGTTATTTATTTATTTATGCCCTCTTATATATTTTAAAACTTTAGTTTTTTTTGCTTTTTTATTATTATATTATTATTATTAATATCATTATTATCTTTTAAACTATTTTTATTTAATATCGTTTTATTTATTTGTTTATTTGCTAAATTTCAATTCTTAATTAAATTTTTATCAGTTCTTATTTGTTTATTTATTCATTATTGTTACTTTTTTAATTGGCTTGCTTTATTTTCTTTATTTTTGCCTATTATTGTTATTTCATTTTTTATATATATACTTTCAAAAATTCATATTATTCATTACTATTATTATTGTTATTATTATCGTTTTCATTATTATTATTCTATTATGTATAATAGTACTGCAATTTATTTTACTGCAAAATCGTGCAACATTTTACCCGAAAAATATAAAACATTGTTTAAATAAACAATCTTTCGTATTTTGGAATTCGAAAGGTCGTTCTCTAACTTACGGGTTTCGATTTTCTCGATAAATCCAAACAAATTAATATTTTAAATTTTTAAATAATCTCAGGAATTACTAAAAGATCGTCTTCTAACTTACAAAATATGATTTCTTTCTAAAACCGAGATAACCAAACATCTTCCAAAGTAAAATTTTCAGCGTTTATTCGCGTGTCGGGAATTTAAGATATTGTGTCCTAACTTACAGGACATAATTCTTTTTCTCGGTTAACGTGAAATATGTTAGTTTTCTCGATTAACGTGAAATATGTCATTTTCTCTAAATCTTCAAATTAAATAATATTTTAACCAAGGATCGTATTTTTAAAATCTTTTCAAATTTTTAATTCTCGACACTAAGACATTAATTAATCAACTAGGTATCAATTTTGGGCGTTACGAGGGTGCTAATCCTCTCTCGTGCGTAATCAATTCCCGAACCCGTCTTTCTGAATTTCATAGACCAAAAGCGTTGTTTTAATAAATCAAAACGGTTTATCATTTTACGAGGTGACTCGATCACACCTCATCAAAAAGGATTGGTGGTGACTCCCCCTTTTCGTTTTCAAATAAAAAGTCGACCCCACTTTCAAAAAAATGGTTTCGATAGCTTGGCGACTCCACTGGGGACGAACAAGAGAGTCAAGCCACGATTTGATTAATTCTTGTCTTATAGGTCAAAAATTGATGATTCCATTTTAAATTTACGATCCTTTCGTTGCATTTCATCCGAATTTGTTATAATTTTCATCACTTTGTTCATATTTGCTTTAATTGGTCCATGTCTTTTGGTTTATTTCCGTATATTGCATTGCATGACCGTTTGATCTTACCCTTTTAAAGTGGGAGTGAGAAGCTAGTAATTTGTGAGGTCTTCACCTTCGTATAAGATAGTGGATCGCTTTCGGAATACATCCGTACCTATGTATTCGTGAGGTTTTCATCTCCGTATAGCCATAGGGAAATGTATTCCTCTAAACTGAACTAGGTCCGTATGAGCTTATAATGGGTGAGGATCGAGGAACCTGCCGATTTAGGTACCCTTTCTTTAGAACCGAACCACATATAGTGAGCCATAAGAGCCCGCCCTAGGTAGAGCCGCATCGAACCATTAGTGGTTACCCGAATAGGTGCTTTATTATTTCTTGTTTACTTTAAATTTTTAGTTTTGTATAAAATGTACTGACTTGTTTTGTTTTTTTTTGCTTTCATTGTGATTGCATGACATTTCCATCATAAAAAAAGGTGTCGATTCACGTTCGATTACTAAATAGAGAGCTTTCCATGGAAAACGAGTTTCTTGATAAAGTGGAGGATAATGCAACTGTCCGAATATGGTCAAAGAAAATGTAGTTAGAGAAAGGTGATAGTTTGGCAGAGGGGTATACATCAGAATTATGGGACTTCACTCGTATCAGCGTGACACAAAACGATTTCCAGGAAATGAAAGAGATATGGGCCCATTGGGATGATGAGATCAAGCAACTATTTTATTGTAATTATGGTGATCTACCCTATCTACTCGACATCAAGGTGGACAAGCACTTGTTCCGGGCTCTGGCTCAATTTTGGAATCCCGCCTGCAGTTGTTTTACCTTTGGGAAGGTGGATTTGGTGCCTACTATAGAGGAGTATACAGCCATGCTTCGTTGTCCGAAGATTCAAGCTGACAAGGCCTATTCTAGAGCCGTCAATGTCTCAACTTTCATAAAGAAGTTAACGAATATCATGGGAATCAGTGAACAATGGGTCGCAGTTCGGATCAAGCAAAAAGGAGAAAGCAAATATATTCCTTGGAAAAGTTTATGAGATCTGATTTTGGCACACCTAGATATGAAGAAAAGAGTCGACGTCTTTTCTTTGAGCATTTACGAGCTGATGGTTTTCCCTAAAGCGCTAGGACACGAGATGAGGCGATTTCAGATTTGTTTGATCGACTTGATAAGAGGGTCACACCTGTCCCGGTAATTTTAGCCAAAACATTCAGATCTTTGAATGCATGCCATAGATCGGGGGAAAGAAAATTCATCGGATGTGCGCAACTATTGCTAGCTTGGTTTCACAGCCATTTCTGGAAAGTAGACAAGGTTTCTTATCGGGTATTCTCTGAGAACTACTATCTATTAAAAGAAATAGTGGCTCCACCGAGGCGGGATGACATATTAGAGGAAAAATGGATAGAGATCCTCTAAAATCTCTAAGAAGAGAACGTCGAGTAGAGAGACCCTTGGATGGTTCCCGATGAGATTTTATACCGGTGTGGGAACTTTGACTAGGTCCCTTTGCTGGGGATTTGGGGAGCTGTCAGATATGCTCCTCTACTAGTGTTAAGGCAGTACAGATTGAGACAGTTCATACCAGTAACACAGGGGCTAGCTCAGTGCGAGTTTTCATATAAGGGTGATAATTACAAGAAAAAAGTTCGACAAATGTTTAGCGCTTGGAATCAGACTCACCAGATGAAAAGATTTGTTGTAGGACCGATGACGACTCCTGAGTATAATGGGTGGTAAAGTATAAGAATCAATGACAACATCCCTGGGCCAAGTCAAGAAGGAGCACGATTGATGGAAGAATACCTACAAGTGGTCTCCTCTGAGCTAGAAATCATAAAACAGGATTGTGAAAGGAGGAATTCGGAGTTAGAAAAGAAGATAAAACAACTGGAGGAGGAAAAAATGCATTTAAGATTAGATGTTGATGTTCAGAAGCTAGAGTCCGAGAAATTGAGAAAGGGAAAGAATAAGGCTGAAGAAGATTTGGATAGCTTGAAAATAGATTATAAGAAGTTGCGTTTATCGATGAGAACCACCGGATTGGGAAAAACGTCAGAGTAATGGTGACAAGAGATTCAAGAAGAAAAGAATAGAGCCGATCGATAGGAGAGAAAATTTCAAGATGCCTAGGTTCGAAAAGAGGTTCTAGAAAAGAGTTTGTCAGAAAGCCGAAGTGAAAAAATCGAATTAAAGGCTAGAATAGCAAAACTAGAAAAGTCACTTCATCAGTATCGTAGTCACAACTCTACAATCGAGCTGAAGACAAGCTTAAACAATATTGAAGAGCTGAAAATGAAAATAGAAGAACTCGAGACTGAGTTACAAAACTGCGAACTCTGGGTTGAACCCCTTAAAGCAAATGATGAACGTTGGAAAGAGCAACTTCATCATTCTCTGAATCAAGTTAGGGACAGAGATTATATTATGGGTGAAGCTGTAGCTCAGATACGAGAGGTGGCCGATCATCTACAGACCCTAGAAATTCAAGCTAATGTGCTAAGTGTGAAATATGAATTAGAATCAAACCGGGGCTGAGAGCTAGCTTGGCTTCTTAAGAAAGTCAAAACTTTGGGTATTAAAGCAAATCCATATATGTAATCTGTTTTATGTAAAGAATTTTGTTTTCTAATGTAACACCCTAAACCCGGCCCAGACATTACGGCCGAATTCAGCATGCCACATGGGAAAAAAGTTGTTACTCGTTTCATCAAAAACCTCTTACTTAGGGTTTAAAAACGTTAATGTTATAAGTTTAAGTGAATGGAAGTCGTGGCACTGTAGGAAGCCGAGAAAAGAGGAGGTGAGTCTGTTGGACTGCTTAAGTACCAAGCTCTTCCCGGATCCAATCCTAGACATGCACACATCCATTGCCACACTTAAAGCATGTTGTGTGTTTACTAAGAATAAATCATGTTTAAGTCAGGTTTAGGTTATTAGTTTCTTTGAAAACGGTTGTCTTGCGGAAGCTTTACACGTTACCGAGATATTTTGAAAACATTTAGTTTCTTAAAAAAATGCGCCCTAGTGCTAACAGTTCAATAATCCATAGTTGAAATAATTTAATGAGCTGCCTTATTACAACCTTAATATAAAAATAATTAAAAATAAAAGAAGTGCGATCTAACTTAAAATCCAGAATTGTTCTTCATGGCCACTCTAAATCCCGCCCAGCTCCAAGTCCACCAATTAGGGCTCACCTGCAAGGATGGAAAGAAAAGGGGTGAGTTTGGGGAAACTCAGTGTATACAGAAACCCATCCAAAACCCAAATCAGCTCGAGCCCATTGGGCCTAAGCTCTATTCAGATAACAGTACACAGTGGACCGAAGCCCTTTTCAGAATACAGTAACAAGGCTTTAGCCCTTTTTTAGAACAGTGTGGCCCATCGGCCCAATTCAGTAATAAGGCTTTAGCCCTTTTTCAGAACAGTGTGGCCCATCGGCCCAATTCAGTAATACATGTAACAGTAATAACAATGAATGCAATCCCGTTTGGGGAGACTACTCAACCCACCAACCGCTACACTTCCCTTACCAAATTTCTACACTCCATGTGGGACTATCTCAACCCACCCAACCCTACACTCCACAGTTGCAAAGATCGCCGCTCGCTTATCGCAGAAGGTGAGGCAAAGCCTCCATCAGTAAGGTGAGGCAAAGCCTCCAGTACGTGGATAAACCACTTTAAGCACTTCCTCCATCAATATCCCAATCCCATGCAACAGATATTAATGAAAGCATATCATGCAGAATACAGTATTTATCAATCATGCATATTAGACAATTTAAACCCTAGGGGTATATCGGTAATTTTCTCTCTAGGGGTAAATTCGTAAACTTACACATCTACACAGATTATTTCAGTAACTTTTAACAGTTATAAGCAATTTGAGGCCACCGACTAACTAACAGGCCAATTTGCCCATCTCTTACCCATGTTGGTCCGTAAGCCTATTGGGCCCAGTTTTGGCCCATCGAGGCCCACTTACCGACGTTCACGAATTATCGCATGAGACCAACTTACCACTTTGCGATGCCAAATCTAATCATTAGTCTATGACTTGAGAGCGTTCGCATACTCACAAGCCCATGAAATACCAGATTTCGGCTTTTCGGCTTTTGCCGATTTGAACAGAGAAAGGGTGTTCGGTACACACCTGTTTTGCGACGACTGCCACCGAGATCCCTTACGATGTCCTATAATTATTCATCACCATTTTTAGCGTACAAGTTATGCTTAACAAACTCAAAATCCACCTTACCTTATTCGGCCAAAAAACCCTTATTGACCTTAAGTTGCTTACCTTCACAGGGTCCAATAATAAGATTCAAGCTTATCCAAGTCGATACTCCAAGCCTCACTGCTCCTCCAAAGTTGTCTATATCACACAGTCCAAGTCAGTCACTTGCCCACAAGGGCAAAACAGTCATTTAACACCTAGGGGCAAAATGGTAATTCTACCCTACAGGGGCATTTCGGTAACTCTACCCTACAAGGGTATTTCACTAATTTTACAAACCAAGGGCATTTTGGTAATTTTTCAAACCAGGGATATTTTGGTAATTTTACAAACCAGGGGTATTTTGGTAATTTTACAAACTAGGGGTATTTTGGTAATTTGGTAAACTAAGTATTCTAAAGAAGAATGACAATACGAATAGGCCTAAAGCCCTTTCTCGGCCCAAATGGGCCCACACACTCGTGTGGCCCTTTTAGCCCAATCCTAGCCACAGATATGAGATTCACCTAGCCTAGTCCAATATTTACTACACAATTAAACAACTTATCTAATTAGGCCCGTAGGCCCATTGAGCCCACATGGCCCCTTTCAGCCCATCGCGGCCCGAAGTAGCCATCCTACAACCAAAGAAGTGAGAAATACACACCTGATAGGAGACTGGAGTTAATCCGTGCTCCGAGCACTTCTAGCCGATGCCCAACCCAAACGAACACGCCATAACGCGAAAGGGATCAGCCAAGAAAGGTACATTTGCTTTCCTCATGGTTCTCTCTATTTAAAGCCAACTTCGCATCCACTCTTATGTTAGCTTACCGATGTGGGATCCCTCCGTCATCAGAGTTTAAATTCAACACCAACTCTTGCCATCCCAACATAGCAAAATAATCAACCTTTGCATGCCAAGGGATTCGAACCAAAGTCCTCCCATATGCCAACTCACGCCACCACCACTAGGCCACCAACTCATTTGTGTCATAAATCCAACACATTAAACTTTAAAGCGCACCTACTTGCTTCTAGATTTATTGAAAAGATAAACCAAAATATATTGCAAGAGCCAAAACTTGAACCTTGGACCCCTTGCTTCCTCTATGGCGTCACTTCCTTGTCCCCTAAGTGGCGCCACCTTGCCACTACACCATACTTCTTTTTGTGTCATCTTTTCTCCAACAATATTCTTAAGGCTTACCTACTACACCTAGGGTTTGATTCACCTTAAACCAAAATTTTTGCTAGAGTCCAGGTTTGAACCCAAGACTTCTCCAACACTTCTCAGCACAATTAACCACTAAAACAAGCCTTCATTAATGAAATTTACATGCACAACAAAATATTAAAATCTGCCTTCAACCGCTCCCATGCTCAAGGCCCAAAACTTCTAGGCCCAAATTCAGGGTGTTACATCTAATAAAGTTATTCTAAATAGAATTGAATCAGAGTCGACGCCTTTTTGCATTCATCTCATGCATTTGCATTACATCGCATCATATGCATTAAAATTCACAAAAGGACCCTAATTAATTAAAATTATTTTAGTTAATCTGGAAATCGACAAAAGTCTACGAACTAAACATCGTTACAGTACTCCCACCAAAACCAAAGCAATGGATCAAAGATTGGAAAGGTTAGAACAGATTCAAAGAGAAATGCAATACCAGCTGCAAATATAGACGCAAGAACAATTGGCCAAATTTCAACAACACATGAGGGATCAGATGCTATAATCTCAAAAAAAATGATGAACTACTTAACCAAGTTGTTGACTGGAGGGCTAGAAAAAGGAAAGATGATCGTGATTTTTTGTGATAAGTTTTATAAATTTATAATTAAACGTTCTTGAGACTAACTATTATCACGATGTAGGCAAGTGTACCTATAGTACAGTAGTATAGCTTTAGCAAGATCGGATTGTCAAACCCAAAGGACTAAAAGTACTAGTAATGACTGTCTTTTTATTATCTAGCCTAAGAAATAAGGGGTTTGTTTTAACTAACTAATTAATTAAACTAAGAAGTTGCAGAAAATAGAATTGGGAAATTACTCTTGGGAAAAATGATTGATTTAGGACAATACCTAAGGAAAAATCCACCTAAAATTTACTTGTTATTTTGGCTCTGAACCAGACGATTTATTCATTTAACTTGTTCCGTAGAGATCCCTAAGTTATGTTATTATCCCTATTCAAGACTTATAACGTCTAATCCCTAGGCTAAATAACTGAGACTTTTCTCTAATTAACACCCTAGAGTTGCATTAACTCGATCTTTGGATTCTCTTATTAGGTTTCACCCTAATCCGGCAAAATCTTGTCACCCTATCTCTAGGCGCGCAATCAACTCCGCTTAATTATGACAAAGTCACTCTTAGCAGGGACTATTCATCCTCCAACTAAGAGCATTAACTTGAAGTGATATACTGAAATATCAAAACAAGAATTAAGAACACATAATTAAGAACTAGTCAAATATTTATCATACGATTCAGAAAATAATAACAAGATTCGTCATAAGTTTCATCCCCTTTAGGTATTTAGGGGTTTTAGTTCATAACTAAATAAGAAAACATCTCAGAATAATAAAGAATACAAAACATAAAGAAAACCCAAAACTCCTGAAGGGAAATTGAGGAGAGATCTTCAGTCTTGATGATGAATCGGGCTTCTGAGATGGATCAACCAGCTTTCTTGGAGTAATTCCTTACTCCCTATTCTTTGTCTCCCTTTTAGTCTTCTTCTAGGATGTTTAAATAGGCTTTTGAATGCCTAAAAGCCCTAAAACTTGCCCTTTTCCGAATGGAACTTAGCTAGGGTTCGGCAGGGACACGCCCGTGTGACACGGTCGTGTGCGATTACTTCAGGCCGTGGTCGAGGCTGAAATATCGACATGCCGGTGCTGAAGTTGATTTGGGCCATGGTCAAGCCTTTCAGATTGGCACGGGCGTGTGTTCTGCCCATGTGAGGAAGTCCAGGCCGTGTTGTTTTTCCTTGTAGGCCCATTTTCTCCGTTTTTGGCCCGTTTCTCGTTCTTTTTGCTCTTTTATGCTCACCTAAGTATAAAACATGAAATTAAAGGCTTAGGAGCATCAAATTCACCAAATCTAAGGAGAAATCATTCATAAACATGTTAAGCGAGGGATAAAAATATGTATAAATTACGGTTTATCAAATACCCCCACACTTAAGCGTTTACTTGTCCTCAAGCAGAATACTCAACTCACAATTAAGAATTCCTTTTCCTCAACTTATAATTCCTATCAATAATATCTCAAACTAAATCCATAAGTAATCATACATTGAGAATTCAACTAAAAGAACATTAAAGCTTCAAACATTCCAAGTTGAGTATTTTAATCATGAAAAACTTAGGCATCTCCCCTCATCTATGTTGTTACCATTGATTTGAAATCTCACGAAGTTTAACATCCTCACTAAAGATTCACTCAAATCACTCGAAGTGTTTAAGGACAATGAAATCAGCACTCATCAGTCAACATGAAAAGTTATTACCATAGGCTTGCATGAAAATCAAATCTCCACGACTATAAATTAAGATGATACATCAATCAAAAGGTCTTTAGAGGGTTGTAACGAGGCTTGGTTAGGGGGTGTGGTCACAAGCTAAAAGAAAAGGATAGAATCGAGATTGACTTGAAAAATTACTTAACTAGAAAAATATTTAATCACCACTTGCGTACAACAAAGCTTCTTATCTGACTATGGAATTTGAATACTGAAGCTCACAAATAAAAGATCACTACTAATATATATACATTTTTGTTTTTTGTTTTTAAGAACAAGTAAAATAACATAGATTACTATTAAGAACAAGACATAGCTAAGTAATTTATTCAAATCAACTTTCGACAAAAATAGGGATCAAATTAATTTAGGGGATTTCAACAATAATGGGTTAAGGGTTAATATTAAGGATAATACAAGGAATGGTTTGTTAGGCTCAAAGAGGTTTACAAAGGGTTAATTGTGGAGGTAGGCTTTTAATGGCATGAGTGGGTTAATCCTAAGTGCCTCTATCATCTTGACATATCAAATAAAATGGTGTGGTCTTGACATGCATAACCAAGCAAGTTCTAGAATAACAATTCGATATTTACACACTCAAAACAATAATAAAAGTGAGCATGTAAGAATTAATAGATGCTCTTGAAGGCTCAAAATCTCACAAAGAATTATGGCTTTTTGATGTTTAAACTTGTGGAATTCAATTCAAGATAATATCTAAACTTGGGGAGACAACCTAAAATTTTAAATTCTTAAAAACCAACTTATCATGCTTAATTTTCGAATGTCTTAAATTTTAAATAATCAATGTATGAATGCCTATGTTTTAATTCAATATATATTAATAAAAATCATAAGTTAACCAAAATTCATCCTAAACATGATATGAAAGATTTATAAGAGGACAAACCAATATTTAGGGATTTTTTCAGATAATGAAATGATTACCCCCCCACACTTAAGATGTACATTGCCCTCAATGTACAAAGATAGATATATAGAAAAATATAAAATCGTAAGATAGAGAGAGAATTGAAACTTCCTGAGTTGTAAATGAACGAACTCCCTAGTTTGGAGTTATGTAGAGTGGAGAAGGATACCCCGGTGGTGGTAGAGGTTAGGTTCCACAAGTGCTGCGCCAAAAGAATATTATATCTCATTATCGAGTAGGGCATGGCAGTCGTGGAAAACCTTTTCCAGTAGAGTTTGAAGTTTCTAAGTGATTGTGAGCTTTGGAGTTCTTTATAACTGTGAGGAAATCAGGAACTTTTTAGGGAACATTAGGAAGAATAATTACTCATAAAGAAAAAAAATTAATTAATAAAACCTAAATAAAAGACAGTAACAAAAAGGGAAATAATAATAAAATGTCAAAAGTGAATTTAATAAACACTTAAAAATAGAAATAGAAATAAAAATAAAAATAAAAATAAAGATAAAAATTAAACTAAATATCATCATCAACGCCGGATGGTTTGTGAGGTGTTGGTGGCGACGAGATGTAGAAGTGCTGACAGATCTGCTAGAGAGTAGCATCAATGTTGTCAAATTTTTGAAAACACTACTGCTCGAATCGGTTGATGCACTCAGATATGTCAACATATGAAGCCGCCGCATGAACTGGACGATGGCAGCGTGGTGGCTAGGATGGTGGGTCCTCGTGCTGTGGAGGCACATCATCAGTAATGTCCTCTGGAGCCTCCTCTTCGATAGATTGGGCAAGACGATATTGGGGAGGGTAGGTTCCTCGGTGCCTCTCGATCATTCTCATGCTAAGCATGCTCGAGATGCCTTGTGGAGACATCTGGCCGATGAGAGTAACGGATGATTCTTGGGTCGCGGTGTCGAGGAGTCTGAAGTGTCGCGCCAGTCGAGTCACGTAGGGGCCAAAGGAGATGACCTCCTCCGATGTCGCTCCATCTGGCGGCGAATGGCAAGGGCTATAAAGTAGGCGAGGTCGAGGACATGCCCGTGCGACATACACCATAAGTAGTAGACGTCGTGGGTAGTGACGACGCCGGTGCTCTCTCTCCGCCCTATCAAAGTGTGAGATAAAATAGAATGTAGATACCTTAAGACGGAGGGAGAGATTATGCCTTGGAACGACTGGGGTCGTAGCCAGCTGAACGTGGCACGAGGGTGTTCCAGCACTTTAAGGGAGAATAATAGATGTGGCGGCTTAGGGTGTCGAGATCGTTCTCCTCACGGAACTCCTCTGTGTAAAGGCCTAGTGCTGTACCAAACTCTGGGACGCTCAATTGGTGTACTAGACTGCCAAGTCTAAATTGGACCGTGTCGGGATCATCATGGTTGGTCATGACGGTCTGAAGATGGAATGTCGAGCATAGTTCCATCGTGAGCTCTAAGTATGTGGACTCGATGATCCCAAAGAAAAGCTCCCAAAGATCGGTGGTTAAGAGGGCCCGAATCGCATCAGCCAGCTGAACTTGTTCTACCGCAGCCCAGTCGATGCAGCGGCCCGCAGTTAAAGCTCGGGCCCATAGTTTTGAAAAAGTTCTTTTTGGGGCCCATTGGGGAACTGTAGGAAAGGGTGGCGAATTTCCGCAGTAGGGCCTGAGGAAGATGACGCTCCCTTCCTTTTCTTTGAGGCGGGAACAGAAGCTTTCTTTCACGAAGATAACATGGTGAACCTGCAATCAAAACCATTAATTCGTCTTGGTCAAGGTAAAAAAAAAATCGTAAATAATTTCAGCCACAACACTTAACAAATCTAACTAAACTAATCCATTTTATAGCATACTTTTGTGGAATTACATGATAATAGCATGAATAACTAAAAAATTTGGCAAAGAATATTGTATGGATGAATAAAAAAATGTTAACACAAAAGGCATGAGAAATCATGAATATTCACTTAAAACTAGTCAAATGTAGTAGAGAAATCATGTAATGAGTTAGAACTTTAACAAGGGAAAGATAATAACTATTCTAGATATAGCACTTGAGTGATAAAAATATGGAAGTAACATGAAAAATTGCATATTATTATGATAAATAGCCTTAGAAATCAATAAAATAGATAAGAAAATAGTGAACAAACGCTAGAGAGGGAAGAATGAACATCAGAAATGGTGTTGGAGGCGGTGCACAGGCATGGCAAGGAGGCTGTGTGGGATTGCAACGGCTACGGTTAGGGTTTTTGAGTGAAGAAGACAATGAATAGTGCAGGGTATTTATAGGTTTTGGGCCACACGGCCAGGGGACACGTCTGTGTTCCCCAATTTCAGCCCTTGTGTTTCGAGTTTTTCCTAATTTCGGTGTGCCTAACATTCGCCCCACGCCCGTGTGTCTTATGTGTGTTGGTGCACACAGCCGTGTTGTATGACCGTGTCTAACTTCGTTCGCTTCTCCCACACCCGTGTATGCTGGCCCACTCCCGTGTTAATTTGACAGGTTCGACCACGAGTACTAGACACGGGCATGTCGCACGCCCGTGCTAGTTTCTCAGTTTCAACCATGGTTCTGGGGCACGGGCGTGTCGCACGCCAGTGTTATTTTGACAGGTTCGCCTATGGCCATGCTGCACGACCGTGTCGATTTATCGTAGCCCGTATTTTGGGGAAATCTTTTCCCTGTTTTCACACGGTCCTAAGCACGCCCGTGTGCTTGGCCGTGTCTCTGTAGTGAACTTGATTTCAAGAGTTCCGTTAGTAGGTTAGGTGTTAAACACTAAAATTTAAAGAAGTTAATACAGTTAGTGCTCGGGTTACCTCCCGAGAAGCGCTTATTTATAGTCTAAGCTCGCTTACCTCTCTGTTGAATGGTCATGGTGGTTTGAGGAGTTCATACTCATCATTCCTGCTATCAATCTCATTAAAATAAGGTTTTAGACGGGTGTTGTTTACCTTAAAAGTGCCAAACTTGGGATGACTGACCTCGACTGTACCGAATGGGAAAATACTGAGTACCGTAAGAGGGATTTCTTCATTTGAGTTGGCAGTGACAATGTGAGGATCTGCAGCATCTAGTAAGACTTTATCTCTAACCTTAAGTTGATTTAGAGAGGTGTCGAACTCGTTCTGGCGTAGTTTTGGTTTATCGCGTGTTCGTGGTTTATGTGTTCGCCATTCATCTAGCTCCTTGATTTGTAGCCTTCGTTCTTCATGAATGGGTCCTCTATTATTGCTTGAACATGGCTCATGTACATCTTTTGCACTCATTTCCTGCAAAGTAGAATGTACCATATTGTTAGTTTTATTAGAATGGTTTATATAATCACCTTCAGTTTTCGATGTGTTGTCGGAATTATGAGCTTGAAGGGTGGTTGTTTTGTCTCCCACACGAAGTGTGAGTTCACTTGTGCCAACATTAATAATCGTTTTAGCAGTTGCTAAAAAGGGCCTCCCTAAAATCAAAGGGGTGTTGTTGTCCTCCTCTATGTCTAGAACAACGAAGTCAACGGAAAATATAAATTTATCGATTTTAACTAGCACATCTTCAATAATACCCTTAGAAACTCTTATAGTTTTATCTGCTAATTGAATACTCATCCTAGTCTGTTTGGGTTTCCCAAGACCTAGTTGCTTAAACATTTTGTAAGGCATGACATTGATGCTAGCCTCTAAATCAACTAATGCATTATTAACATCTAAACTACCAATTAAGTAAGGAATTGTAAAACTCCCTAGATCTTTTAATTTGTTGGGTAGCTTATTTTGTAGAATAGCTGAGCAAACTGCGTTTAGTTCCACATGCAATGCTTCGTCCAATTTCCGCTTGTTTGCTAAAAGCTCCCTTAAAAATTTCATTACATTTGGCATCTGCGATAGAGCTTCAATAAACGGTAAGTTAATATGTAATTTTTTCAAAAGTTTAAAGAATTTACCAAATTATTCTTCTGACGGTCTTTCCTTGTCGCGTTAGGGTATGGCACACGAGGTTTATATTTTACATTCATCGTTTTGTTTTCATTATGACTGACCTCACTTTTACCTTTGCTCACCACAGTTTCTTGCCTTGTTTCTGGCTCAGGTTCTACGAATCCTTCTTTATGTTGAACATTAATTGTGTTGAGTTGTTCCCTTGGGTTAGGTTCAGTATTACTTGGCAAGCTACCCTGTCGTCGTTCGGAAATTAGTTTAGATAGCTGGCCTATCTGAGTTTCGAGCCCTTGGATTGATGCTTGTTGATTTCTAAGTACTGTCTCAATATTCTGGAAACGAGTTTCTAACACCGTGATAAATTTGGACAGCGTCTCCTCAAGGTTCAGCTTTTTCTCTTGTTGGTAAGGTGGTTGTTGGAAGCCTGAGGGTGGTGGGGGTCTCTGATTTCCTTAACTTCCCAATGAGAAGTTTGGGTGATAACTCTAACCTGTGTTATAGGTATTACTGTAAGGATTATTTTGAGATCGAGGATTATTACCCATATAATTTAATTGCTCGTTCTCCATGTTGTGGCCATAAGGTTGATATTCTGGATTGCTTGATCCACCTCCACTCGCTTCACGTTGCATTACTGGATGAACCTGCGTAGAACCAATTAAACCATCAATCTTTTTATTTAGAAGTTCTACCTGATTTAACTGCATAGTAACCGACTCGACGTTATAAACGCCTGCTATTTTAGTTGGCTTAGTCCTCATGACTTGCCACTGATAGTTATTCAGTGACATTTCCTCAATAAATTCGTAAGCCTCTTCAGGTGTTTTGTTGTTGATGGTTCCACCAGCGGCTGCATCAATTATCTGTCTTGTTGAGGGATTCACACCATTGTAAAATGTTTGAACTTGCAGCCATAGAGGTAACCCATGGTGAGGGCACCTTCACAGTAGGTCCTTGTATCCCTCCCATGCATCTTAAAGTGTTTCTAAATCTATCTGCACAAAAGAAGAGCTATCATTACATAACTTAGCCGTTTTAGCCGGCGAAAAATACTTTAATAAAAATTTTTCGGTCATTTGTTCCCAAGTAGTGATGGACCCTCATGGTAACAAGTTCAACCACTGTTTATCCTTGTTCCTTAGTGAAAAAGGGAATAACTGAAGACAAATGGCTTCATCAGAGACGCCATTAATTTTAAAAGTATCGCAGATTTCTAGTAAATTCGCCAAGTGAGTGTTGGGATTCTCATCTTGCAAACCATCAAACTGAACAAATTGCTATATCATTTGAATCGTGTTAGGTTTCAGTTCAAAACTATTTGCAACAATAGCAGGCCAAACTATACTTGACTCAGTTCATGTTAAATTAGGTTTAGCATAATCATACATAGTACGAGGAGCAGGATTCTGATTTGCTAATTCAGCGAGTATTGCTGGAGGTAGCTGATTGTCTTGATTTTCAGCCATCTCTTCGGTTGTAGTTGAGATATAATCCTCTTGATCTTCCACTATGTATGTTAGGCTTCGCCTTATTTCTCGTCAGTTTCTACGAGCTGTGCAATCAATTTCTTCGTAAAAAAGCAGTGGTCCCGATGGGTTTCTTCTAGTTATAAACTACAAGAACCTGCCAGAAGAAAGAAAAAGAAAATTAGTAAATTAAAATAAAAAAATTAAATTAAATTGCAAGAAAAATAAATGGCTAAAGTAATAAAAATTGAGTGTTCCTAATATTTTAGTCCCCGGCAACGGCGCCAAAAACTTGATCGTGATTTTCCATGATAAGTTTTATAAATTTATAATTAAACGGTCTTGAGACTAACTATTATCACGATGTAGGCCAGTGTACCTATCGAACAGTAGTATAGCTTTAGCAAGACCAGATTGTCGAACCCAAAGGACTAAAAGTACTAGTAATGACTGTCTTTTTATTATCTAGCCTAGGAAATAAGGGGTTTGTTTTAACTAACTAATTAATTAAACTAATAAGTTACAGAAAATAGAATTGGAAAATTACTCTTGGGAAAAACGATTGATTTAGGACAATACCTAAGGAAAAATCCACCTAGACCTTACTTGTTATTTTGGCTCCGAACCGGACGATTTATTCATTTAACTTGTTCCGTAAAAATCCCTAAGTTATGTTATTATCCCTATTCAAGACTAATAACGTCTAATCCCTAGGTTGAATAACCGAGACTTTTTTCTAATTAACACCCTAGGGTTGCATTAACTCAATCTTTGGATTCCCTTATTAGGTTTCACCCTAATCTGGTAAAATCTTGTCACCCTATCTCTAGGCGCGCAATCAACTTCGCTTAATTATGACAAAGTCACTCTTATCCAGGGACTATTCATCCTCCAACTAAGAGCATTAACTTGAAGTGATATCCCGAAATATCAATAATTAAGAACAAGTCAAATATTTATCATACGATTCAGAAAATAATAACAATATTCGTCTTAGGTTTCATCCCCCTTAGGTATTTAGGGGTTTTAGTTCATAACTAAATAAGAAAACATCTCAGAATAATAAAGAACAAATAACATAAAGAAAACCCAAAACTCCTGAAGGGAAATTGAGGAGAGATCTCAGTCTTGATGATGAATCGGGCTTCTGAGATGGATCAATCAGCTTTTTTGGAGTAATTCCTTACTCCCTATTCTCCGTCTCCCTTTTAGTCTTCCTCTAGGGTGTTTAAATAGGCTTTTGAATGCCTAAAAGCCCTAAAACTTACCCTTTTCTGAATGGAACTTAGCTAGGGTTCTGGAGGGACACGCCCGTGTGACACGGCCGTGTGCAATTACTTCAGGCCGTGGTCGAGGCTAAGATATCAACACGCCCGTGCTGAGGTTGATTTGGGTCGTGGTCGAGCCTATTAAATTGGCACGGGCGTGTGTTCTGCCCGTGTGAGGAATTCCAACCGTGTTGTTTTTCCTTGTCAGCCTGTTTTCTCCGTTTTTTGCTCGTTTCTCTTTCCCGTTTTTGGCTCGTTTCTCTTTCTTTTTGCTCTCCTATGCTCACCTAAGTATAAAACATAAAATTAAAGGATTAGGAGCATCAAATTCACCAAATCTAAGGAGAAATCATTCATAAACATGTTAAGCGAGGGATAAAAATATGTATAAATTACGGTTTATCAAAAGAACCCTATGGTCAATTCCAGGGACAATAACGAGGACCCTGCTTATCCTCCAGGCTTTACCCCAACAAAAATCCAAGCGCAACCAAACACATATCCATAAAGAGTGTCCGTTAACATCAGGCCTCAATATCAGATAGGTACTCGGCACCAATAGGCTTCCCGACAGGTTCAGGCTCCAACCCAAGAGACAATCCAGCAAATCCTGTTTGTCCCTGATCTTAATGATATGGCAGAAATAGAAAAGGCGAGAATGGAGCTCCCAAAACAACTTGAAGACCGATGCAAATGGTTAGAAGAAAATTTCAAAGTAATGGAAAACGCTGATTACCATTGTGGAATTGATGCTAAAGACTTGAACCTGGATCCAGATCTAGTGCTCTAGCCCAAATTTAAGACCCCAAAGTTTGAGAAATATAATGAGACCAGCTGCCCCGAATCTCACATTATAATGTTTTGTCAGAGGATGATAGGATATGTTAATAATGATCAACTACTGATTCACTACTTCCAAGACAGTCCGATTAGGGCAGCATCCAAACGGTACAACCAATTGAGTCATACCAAGATTAATTCATGGAAGGACCTAGCACAAGCTTTTATGAAGCAGTATAGTCATGTAACGGACATGACCCCTAATAGAATCACATTGTAAAACGTAGAGAAGACATAAAATGAGAGTTTCAGGAAATATGCTCAAAGGTGGAGGGAAGTCGCCATACAAGTCCAGCTATCTCTCCTAGAAAAAGAAACCACAATGCTTTACATCAACACTTTATAAGCTCTATTCATCAACCATATGTTGGGAAGTGCCACTGAAAGCTTCTCAGATATAGTGAAAAGCGGTAAGATAGATGTGGGGGAAAGGACCAAATGGTCAGCCCCAAGAAAATGGAGAATGAGGTGAATAACGCAAGCATGAATAACAAGGGCTATTCAAAACCAATCACTGTGAGCAAGTCGAAGACAGTAACCACCTGCCATCAAGGGCCCCTCAAGATAAGAATCCAATACAAGGACAAATACAGAAAGGCTACAATTCACACCCATACCAATAACGTATGGGGAGCAGTATCAAAGCCTGTTTGATGCACACGTGGTATCCCCTTTCTAACTAAAACCGATGCAACATCTATTTCCCAAATGGTACGACATAAATACTCAATGTGAATACCATACGGGAATCACCGAGCATTCAATTGAAAACTGCACTACAATTAAAAAGTTGATCGAAAGATTCATAAAGATAGGAATTGTAAAGTTCGACGACCCATAAGGATCGACAGTGGCAGGAAACTCGTTACCCAATCATACTAACCAAGGCGTAAACGGGATAAATGAAGGTGGGAGTAAGAGAATCAAATATGATGTTAATGAAGTTAAAACCCCATCAAGTCGGGTTTGAAAAGAGATGGTAAAAAGGGGATTAATCATACCAGATTCGGATGAAAGATCTGAAAGAATGGGGAACTACTCTGAGTTCCATAATAGGGAGGGGCATGAGATCCAAGAATGTATTGAGTTTAGGGCCCTAGTGCAAGACATGATGGACAATAAAGAAATAGAATTTTATGAAAATGTTTAAAAGCCCAGAAGAAGGGAATATATGCGCGTCAGAGGGAGAATTGACAACGAAAGTCCAAAAAGTCAACTACCCGGTGGTCATTATTTCAAGATGAAGAAGCAATGAAGTTAGAGTACAAATGACACCAAGGGTAATAATCCAGAAACCTGCAGTCTTGTCCTATAAAGACAGTAAGAGAGTTCCCAGGAATTATGACTGCAATGTGGCGATCCCGAGAGAGGAGAATTTGACTGGCGCTTCAAGAGAGAACCAGGATGTGAGTTTCTACATGCGTAGTGGGAGGCGCTACGATTCAGCAAATGCAAGAGCAGAGCCTGTAAAAGGAAAAGCCTTGGCGGTTGAATGAAAAAAAGAAAAAAGTGGCCAGACTTGAATCGCCTGTTAACGAGCCGGTAAATGAAGAAGAGGCTATGGAATTCTTGAAATTCTTAAAGCACAGAGAGTATGGCATTGTAGAGCAACTGCATAAATGACCAGCTCGCATGTCGGTGCTAGCTTTACTCTTAAGCTCGAAGGTACATCATAGCGCATTGATGAAAGTACTAAATGAAACTTATGTCGCTAATGATATCTCCGTCAACAAGCTAGACCATCTGGTTAATAACATTAGCACCGATAATTTCATTTTCTTTACTGATGATGAAATACCACCCAGGGGCATGGAATCGACTAAGGCTTTGCACATCACCACCCGCTGCAAAGGATATACGCTGCTAGGGGTGTTAATTGATAATGGATCAGCCCTGAATGTCTTACCCTTATCCACACTGAATAGGTTGCCTGTGGATAGCTCTCACATGAAAACATGCCAAAACATAGTGAGGGCATTCGATGGCACCGAAAGGAGAGTAATGGGAAGAATTGAAATACTCATGTTGATTGGCACAAACATGTACGAGGTCGATTTCCTGGTAATGGACATCAAGCCTTCTTATAACTGCTTATTGGGGAGGCATTGGATACATTCAGCGGGGGCAGTGCCTTTAGCACTGCACCAAAAGTTGAAGTTAGTAACAGAAGGTCATTTGTGACTATAAATACAGAAGATGACACCATTACAGCTGTAACCAGTGACGCGCCATGCTTAGAGGCAAATGATGAAGCGATTGAATGTTCTTTTCGATTTTTGAAATTTGTGAACACAACATTCATTATCGAAGAGAATAGGATCTCGATGCCTAAGATATCCAAGACTACAAGAATGGGCTTACAACTGATAGTCGGGAAAGGAGCCTTACCGGGGAAAGAACTCGAGAGATACCTCCAAGGAAGGGTTGAGGCACCTATTCTGAAATACAAATGGAACTGCTTCGACTTAGAATTTAAGCCAGACGCGAGACAAAGAAAGAATGAGCTGGAAAAAAGTAAGAGAGGAGGAGAGCGCGTTTGAGCGGGGAGGAAATCAAATGGGAACCAATGACCTTCTCTCACATATCCAGAACTTTTGTGTCAGGAGGAACTATTCACAATAAATGAGGGATCCTAAAAAAGAAAATTACAGGAGAAATGTTGGGAAATCTGAACATCAACGCCATATCCGAAGAAGGAACTGAAGAAGGAAATTCATCAAACATTTGCCTTTATGTACCTGGAAATGTTTAGAACAGCTGGAGTGCGGAAAAGATTCTTGTAATTCTTAGAGCTAATTCAAAGTAATGTTCAGAACACACTTATTGCTCTAAGCCTAGGAGTAATAAGAATCCTTTTGTGAAATAGGCTTATGTCCAAAATCTTTACTTCAATAAAATGCATCTTTGCTATCATTTTGAGCAAATATTCTTTCCATTTTATTCATAATCATACTATACAGATAATTATTCTTAGATTCTTTTGTTCTTTGGACTTTCTTTTAAATATTCTTTTATTCTTCATTCATGATC
Source organism: Gossypium anomalum (assembly GCA_025698475.1). Taxonomy (NCBI): domain Eukaryota; kingdom Viridiplantae; phylum Streptophyta; class Magnoliopsida; order Malvales; family Malvaceae; genus Gossypium; species Gossypium anomalum. Next base: position 21,199,088 of record CM046967.1, on the reverse strand, counting down.
ATGCCATACAAATAATTATTCTTAGATTCATTTGTTCTTTGGATCTTCTTTCACCCCCATAACAAGTCTCTAGATATCAATGATATAAGTGACGCTACTAATGACTTAGAGTCTCCTTTTGAGTAAGATATGTGTATGGAAGATTCTCAGAATTTTGAAGATGATCGAGACTGTGACTTCTCTCTTGATTTGTTGAGGATGGTAGAACAAGATGAGAAACAAATCCTACCTTACAAAGAGTCAGTAGAAATTATGGGTTTAGGAGAGGGAAAAGAGGTGAAGATTGGAGCTTGTATCACTACAGAGACAAAGCAAGACCTCATTGAGTTACTTCAAGAATTCAATAATGTCTTCGCATGGTCATATCAACACATGCCCGAGCTAAGTACTGATATCGTGGTACACTGGCTCCCCATAAAAGAAGAGTGTAAGCCAGTTCAATAGAAGTCCCGAAGGATGAGGCCCGATATTTTGCTAAAAATAAAAGAAGAGGTCAAGATGGATTCTTACAAGTGGTTAAATACTCAGAATGGGTAGCCAATATCGTCTGTCCCTAAAAAATATGGAAAAGTACAAAGGTGTATAGACTATAGGGATTTGAATAAAGTTAGCTCGAAAGATAATTTTCCACTGCCTCATATTGACACCCTAGTGGACAACACGGCAGGTTACTCACTATTCTCCTTCATGAATGGTTTCTCCGGATACAAGCAGATTAGGATGCATCCTGAAGACATGGAGAAGACCACATACGTAACCATGTGGGGAACATTTTGCTATAGAGTGATGCCATTTGGACTGAAAAATACGGGAGCAACGTATCAAAGAGCCATGGTAACCCTGTTCCATGATATGATGCACAAAGAAATTGAAGTTTATGTCGATGATATGATCACAAAATCCCAAACAGAAAATGAGCATGTTCAAGTCCTGAGGAAATTGTTCTTATGGTTGAGAAAGTTTCAGCTAAAGCTCAATCCAGCAAACTGCACCTTCGGAGCCAAGTCCCAAAAGTTGCTAGGATTTGTAGTTAGTGAAAAAGGGATTGGGATCGACCCAGACAAAGTCAAGGTCATACAAGAGCTACCTCCATTGCATACTCAAAGAGAAGGTCAAGGTTTCCTAAAAAGACTAAATGACATCGCACGGTTCATTTCACAGCTAACTAAAAAATGTGATCTCATATTCCGTCTCCTTAAGAAACACAATCCAGGTGTATAGGGTGAAGAATGCCAGAAGACTTTCGACAAGGTCAAACATTACTTGTCAAATGCTCTAGTGCTAATGCCACCCAACCCAGATAAACCACTGATACTATACTTTGCGGTATTTGAGAATTCCATTGGATGCGTACTTGGCCAACATGATGAGTCAGGAAGGAAAGAAAAAACAATATACTACCTAAGTAAAAAGTTCACTAAATGTGAGACAAGGTACTCACCAATTGAGAAATTGTGTTGCGCCTTAATCTGGACAACCCGAAGACTAAGACAGTACATGTTGTATCACACCACTTGGCTCATTTTGAAACTAAACCCTCTGAAGTATATGATGGATTCGACAGCTTTGAATAGAAGGATGGCCCGATGGCAAATTCTACTTTTCGAATTTGATATAGTCTATGTGAACCAGAAAGTTGTAAAAAGGAGTGCAATAGCGAATTTTCTGGCCAGTAAAGCTCAGGAAGATTATGAGCCCTTGAACTTTGATTTCCCGAATGAAGATCTGATGTATATTGCAACCACTGAAGAAGGTTCTCAAGAAGGTCATCCTTGGAAACTAAATTTTGACGGAGCCTAAAATGTTATGGTTAATGGAATCGTGGCAGTCTTGGTATCCCCGAATGGAGATCATTATCCCTTTACTAGTAAACTGGATTTTGATTGTACGAATAACATGGCAGAATACGAAGCATGCATCATGGGTATCCGTGTAGCCATAGAATAAAAAATCAAAGTGCTAGAGGTATATGGGGATTCTGCACTAGTGATCTATCAGCTCAAAGGCGAATGGGAGACAAGAGACCCTAAATTGGTCAATTACCGAAAGTTAGTTCTAGAGTTAATTGAGGATTTTGATGACATTACCTTTTGCTACCTCCCGTGATATAAGAACTAGATGGCTGACGCATTGGCTACTTTAGCTTCCATGATCAAAGTGAACAAAGAAGAGGACATAAAACCCATTCAGATGAGTATTTATGCGGCTCTGGCTCATTGTTACAACATCGAAGAAGAAGAAAAAGATGATCACCCTTGGTACCACGATATACTACGATATATGAAGAATTGTGAATACCCTGACCAAGCAACCGAGAATGATAAAAGAACGCTGAGAAGACTGGCTAGTAACTATGTATTAGATGAGGAGATCCTATACAAAAGAAAAAAAGATCAGGTATTACTAAGATATGTAGATGCTGTTGAGGCTAAGAAAATCTTAGAATAAGTCCATGAAGGCGTCTATAGAACACATACTAATGGTTTTACAATAGCCAGGCAAATTATGAGATTCGAGTATTATTAGTCCACCATGGAAAGGGATTGTATAAATTATGCCAAGAGATGTCATAAGTGTCAATTTTATGGATACAAAATTCAAGTGCCTCCTTTACCTCTTCATGTTATGACTTCTCCATTGTCTTTCTCTATATGGGGCATGGATGTGATTGGGCCAATATCGCCAAAAGCTTCAAATCGGCGTCGATTCATTTTTGTGGTCATCGACTACTTCACCAAGTGGGTAGAAGCCGCTTCATATGCCAATGTCACAAAGTTGATAGTCAGTAAATTTTTGAAGAAAGAAATCATATGTTGGTATGAAATGCTAGAAAGGATCATATCTGACAATGCGCCGAATTTGAACAACAGCACGATAGCGGAGGTCTGCAGTCAATTCAAGATTAAACATCACAACTCGTCGCCATATCATCCAAAAATGAATGGTGCAGTAGAGGCAGCCAATAAGAACATTAAGAAGATGGTGGGGAAAATGACTGAGACTTATAAAGATTGGCATGAGAAGTTACCATTTGCCCTCTATGCTTATCGAACATCTATCAAGACCTCCACCTGGGCAACGCTTTTCTCTTTTGTCTACGGAATGGAGGCAGTTTTGCCTATTGAAGTTGAGATTCCTTCCCTTCAAATTTTGTTAGAGCTAAAGTTAGATGAAGCAGAATGGATCCAGTCTCGATATGATCAGTTGAACTTGATTGAATAAAAGAGGTTAAGGGCTATCCGTCATGGTCAGATGTACCAAAAACGAATGATGCGAGCTTATAACAAAAAGGTTCGCCTAAGAAAATTTCATGAGGGGGACCTGGTAGTGAAAAAGATCCTTCCCATACAAAAGGATTTTAGAGGGAAATTGATGACAAATTGGGAAGGACCTTATGTGGTAAAGAAGGCCTTTTCCGGAGGAGCATTAATTCTGACTAATATGGATGGTAAAAACTTGTCTAATCCCGTAAATTTAGATTCAGTCAAGAAGTACTTCACCTAAAAAGGGGGAGGAGCCAATGCGAAAACCCGCAAAGGGCGCTTTGAGACCTTGAAAAAAAATGAGAAGCCAAGGCGAAAACCCACAAAAGGCACCTTGAGACCAAAGGGTTTTGAGTTGAAAACCCAAAAAAGAGCGGCTCAAATTTTAATCGAAGATGGGGCATTATTGTAGTCTTGTCCTCTCAAAATTAACAAGAATGAGGGACGTTACATCTTGGGGCATCAACAAAATACTTTAGATCTCCTAAACATATATCTAGCTCGAAATGGTCTTCGAGAAGTTTGAATAGAGAAGCTCGTGCTGCGATATCTGGGGCATCTATTTTTCATCTTATTCATTTTGTACCTTAGCAAAGTTTGCTATCTTTGATTAATTTATCTACTTTGAGTTTTGCTCTTAATAAAATTCCATCTCGTCCATTGCGACAATTTTTTTCAAGCTTTTTTCATTGAAACAACGATTATTTGACTTATAATATCACATAAAAGAAGTTCTGCATATTACTCTAAAAAGTTTTTAAATAGTACAAGGACCTGAAACAGGACCACTAGTCAGAACTAACCAAACTTAAGGGTTGGGAACATTTGAGAAAGAATAGTCCAAATTATGACTATTTCTTCAGATCTTCTGTTAAAGATACTAGCTAAACAAGAAGGCACAGTAACACATCAGTGATAGAACCTTGATTAACAATGAGCAATGACAACCTAAGGATTAAAAAGGGATCATTCTCGAAAAATGACATTTTGCATTCATGCAAATATCATTCGTACACATCTAAATATGAGTATTTGATTCATTCTGATCATGATATCCTACTGGCTTGGCATAAATAGACCCATGAAATGGATTCTACAAGTCATGTTCCCCAAAAAATGGTGTGACGGATCAGAGAAACCATAAATCTTATACCTCTGAAGTCGAAGTAAGTCGGATTAAATCTACCATAACAAGTCTTATTTCCTTGAAGTTGCAGTGGAGCAGACTGAAGATAGCGAATCTTATTTCCCTAAAGTTACAGTGGAATAGATTAAAGCTACAAATTACAAATCTTATCTTCCTGAAGTTGCAGTGGGGCAGATTGAAGTTATAGATCTTATCTCCCTGAATTTGCAGTGGAGTAGATCAAAGATAGCAAATCTTATCTCTCTAAAGTTGCAGTAGAGCAGATTAAAGCTATAAACCTTATCTTCCTAAAGTTGTAGTGGAGCAGATTGAAGTTACAAGCCTTATATCCCTAAAGTTATAGTGGAGAAAATTAAAGATAGCGAATCTTATTTCCCTAAAGTTGCAATGGAACAGATTAAAGCTACAAGTCTAACCTCTCTGAAGTTACAGTGGAATAGATCGAAGCACCAATTCATAAACACCTGAAGATGCAGTGGGTCGGAATGAGGCTACCTAGAAGAAGAGGAGCACCCGAAGAAGTCGAGATTCAGAGATCGGGCAAGATTGGTCATTCTTAAAGGTCTTTGCTTCATTCCCGTTACACGACAATGAGCAAAGAGGGACAGTTGTACAAGCCCAAATCTGTCCGGGCCCATACAGAAACAAAAAAACAAATAATAATAAAATCAAATCCCAATTAAACAGATCATTTTTTATAAAGCCCAAATACACTACCCAATCCCTAACCCAATTACATCAGCCCAATACCCAAAATTACTGAAGCCCTAAGCCTAGAGGCCCAAAATGTTTAAACACTTTGGGGAAAACCTAACCCTAGCCCCCAACAGCTTTGAGCTGCTGCTCCCATGTGCTGCCTTCGCAACGTACATCCTCCGTACCCTCCATACACCTCCATGTTGCCATTCGTACCTGCGGAAACAGGCAACAAGAACAACAGCAAAAAAACTTTGTATTTTTTTTCTTCTTTCTTTCTCAACTATAAAAAGCCACAAACAGATAATGTATTTTTTTTTACGGAGAATATTAATCGAAAAAGGATTCAAAGTGTAAGAAAACAGGTGATTTTTTATTATGTTTTTCTCTTCATATTTTTTATCTCATTTATGTTTAAAGAAAACAAAATAAAAAGAAAAGAGTCGAACCTTACCTTTTCCTTGCGTGCGCCGCCGTAGGAGGCCGGGGTTTGTCATTTCCGATGAAAAACGGCATTTTTGGGTTCAGGAAGTCGAAAAACCAAAAAAACAATAGAACTTTTCGTTTTCTGGCCACTGCGGACAACGGCGCCGTTGCCGGCGACCGGAGCATGGCCGACCATGGGCACTTTGAAAAGAGAGGAGAGAAGTTGAGAGCTTTTTTTTTTTTTTTTTTGAAAAGGAAGTGAGAAAATGAAGTAAAAAAAATTGATTTAAATAAATGAAGCAAAACGGCATCGTTTGGCTTTAGCCATTTAAGGGCCAAAACGGCGTCGTTTTGCCCTCCGACCCAAGAACTGACCAGCTCCAGCCTTAGGATCCGCGTGTTTTTACGAAAGGGTCTAATTGCACTTTTAGCCCTTTCGCTTTTTTATAGTTTTGCAATTAAATTTTTCCTTATTTATAATTTATAGCCCATGATTTATTTCGATTGCATTTTGGTCCTCCCTGAAGCTGTGTGTTTTGGAGGGCAGGGATTATTGCCGTTTTGGTCCCTCTTTGTTATTCACGCGTTCAAATTGGTCCATTTCCTTTTATTTATTTCTGATATTGCCTCAAAATTTTGTTTTAAGGTTCAATTTAGTTTCTTTTTTCGTTATTTTATTATTAAATTAATTAATTTAATATATTATTACTATTATTATATTTATATTTATATTTATATTTATATTTATATTTATATTTATATTTATATTTATATTTATATTTATATTTATATTTATATTTATATTTATATTTATATTTATATTTATTTACCTATGTTTTAATATAATACATTTATTTATATCGCTTTGTTATTTATTTATTTATGTCCTGTTATATATTTTAAAACTTTAGTTTTTTTTATTATATTATTATTATTAATATCATTATTATTTTTTAAACTATTTTATTTAATATTGCTTTATTTATTTGTTTATTTGCTAAATTTCAATTCTTAATTAAATTTTTATCAGTTCTTATTGTTTTATTTATTCATTATTGTTACTTTTTTTTAATTGGCTTGCTTTATTTTCTTTATTTTTGCCTATTATTGTTATTTCATTTTTTATATATATACTTTCAAAAATTCATATTATTCATTACTATTATTATTGTTATTATTATCGTTATTATTATTATTCTATTATGTATAATAGTACTACAATTTATTTTACTGCAAAGTCGTGCAACATTTTACCCGAAAAATATAAACATTGTTTAAATAAACAATCTTTCGTATTTTGGAATTCGAAAGGTCATTCCCTAATTTACGGGGTTTCGATTTTCTCTATAAATCCAAACAAACAAATATTTTAAATTTTTAAATAATCTCGGGAATTACAAAAAGATCGTGTTCTAACTTACGGAATATGATTTCTTTCTAAAACCGAGATAATCAAACATCTTCGAAAGTACATTTTCCGGCGTTTATTCACGTGTCGGGAATTTAAGACATTGTGTCCTAACTTACGGGACATAATTCTTTTTCTCGATTAACGTGAAATATGCTCTTTTTCTAAATCTTCAAATTAAATAATATTTTAACAAAGGATCGTATTTTTAAAATATTTTCAAATCTTCAATTCTCGACACTAATATATTAATTAATCAACTAGGTACCAATTTTGGGCGTTACGGGGTGTTAATCCTTCCTCGTGACTAACCGACTCCTGAACTCGTCTTTCTGAATTTCGTAGACTAAAAGCGTTGTTTTAATAAATCAAAACGGTTTATTGAAAACAATCATTTTACGAGGTGACCCGATCACACCTCATCAAAAAGGATTGGTGGCGATTCCCCCTTTTCGTTTTCAAATAAAAAGTCGACCCCACTTTCAAAAAAATGGTTTTGACATAGGTTATTTTGGCTAAATGTTGGCCTATATGTATTTTGTAGAGATTAACCACTTTTTTGGCTTGTGTTTTGGCACATTTTGGTTTGTGCATATTTGCCTTATGTGGTTGATGTGTGGTTTAGTTTATGGTTGTATGGTGAAAGGTAAAGTGTTAGCTAAATGTGCATTTATATACATGTGTTTTAGTATGCGATGAGCTGATCATGAATCGGTACCTTGATATGTAAGGTATATATAACTAAATATGCTAGTATTTGAAATACATTTTGGCATCGAATGGTATGTTTTGGTAGGTAAGTGACTTAGTTTGAAATAATGCAAATTAGTTTGGTAAACCTTGGGTACAAATGTGCATATAAGTTAGTTATATATATGAATATATTGAATATATGAGTGCACATGTTATAATTTGTCATCTAAGGTGTCTAAAGACATATTGGTTGTATGTGAAGATAATATATGTGAAAGGCTTGATTTTGGTTTGTTTTAGTGCCTAATTTTAGCTTGTTGATATGCATAATATTGATTGTAGGCTAACACCAAATTGGGTGATAAATATGGCCGTGCGTCCCCTGTATCTTTTTAAGAATGCAAGCCAGTATACTCACACAACCTAGCATACGGACATGTGGCTTGGCCGTGTGACTCAAGCCAGAGAGCTCACAAGTTTGGACACGGGTTGGGACACGGCCGTGTGCCCCTATTTCGAATACCCACATGGCCTAGCCATACAAGCGTGTGTCCCCTGTACCTTTGAAAAATTTTAATATTTTCCAAAAAATTCTCTGAGTACCCGATTTAGTCTCGACTTGTTTCTAATGTGTATTTTGGGCCTCGAGGGCTCACATAAGGGACATTATGCTTGATTTCAATTGGTTTCTGATATGACTTCTATATGATGTGAAATATTTGTTTATTTGATCTGTAAATTCTAGTAATGCTCCGTAAACCTGTTTCGGCGACGGATACGGGTTAGGGTGTTACATATATGGTGAAATCTAAATTTTGTAGGTTTTTTTTTTTACGTAAAATAGACAGAAATGCTGCTGAAATTTTTATAAAATAATTTTACCACTATGTTTCAATTTCAAAAAAGTAAGATAAAAAAGTAAGTTGCTTCAATAACGGAATGTGACATTTTATATTCGGATCCAATAATTGAGTCAAGTATAAGGTGTCACATATAAAATTAACATTTTTTACATTGGTCTTCTTAAGGTGTTACAATATCAGCAAATGTGTTTTAAGCCACATTTTATTTCATCTTAAATGGTGCTAGTCAAAATTTGGAAGGGTAAAAGGAGAAGAGATTGACAATCTCATCTCAAGGTTATCCTTATCCTTTAATATATTTATTTTAAATTGACTTTACTTGGTTTAAAAGACTTTATTTTGGCATATTTATTAAAGATATTTCATGAGATATATTCAGCCCTTTACTAAGAGTTTAATGTCTATCAAAATTTTGTTAAAGGGATACTTGTCTTTGCAAATAAATAGATAGCTAGTGAACTTTTTTGTTGAGCTGTTTAGGAGGGTTAAACACTCATAGTTTAGGGATTTCTTTTTTAGAGACATTGTATGTAATGTAAGGAATTAGGACAGAGTAATTTGTAATAATTTGGGTTCGTCTTTAAGGATGCAATTATTTTAGGGAAAGGATAGATTGGGCTTAACCAAGAGTTATATCTAAATTGCGTTAACAAATATCGTATAATGATTCTCTCTTTACTTATCCATTTGACTCATATTTTAGATTTGTGTTGATTTCTTTCTATCTCTTATCTATTTACTGCATTCTATTTGAACACTCGTTCCAATATCAACCTAAACATTATTTGTTTGAACAAATTTTATAATCAATTGAAAAAAAAATCCCAACCTAATAACACCATAATCAATGTTTCTTTTTGTTTTAATAGACCAGATTCAATATAATAAAAACAAAAATCCAGATAAAGATAAAAATAGAGAATGTGAACTACCATCTTCACAATTGTTATTGATTGCTCTGCGCCATCAGCCACATTTTAGAACTAAATTACAATCTCACAACAACAAAATCAATCTATATTTTTACACAATTTGGGGCACGCAACAACTTTTGTTTTTCTTTTGTAATATTAGCATAATGGTATGGGTTGGAGCAGGTTTCAGAAACTAAAATGCTATGGTCTTACTTCCTATCTTAGGCCACCATCGCACCACCTAATCATTTCTAATACATGAGTTTTTCAATCCCAATCTCTTACAGAAAATCCATAATTTTAATTGCGAAAATCTAAAATAAAAATCGATTTCAAAAGAAGAGAAATCAAGAAATATTGAATATTTTTATTAGGCTGATCTAATTTAGATAAAGTTTGTTATGATTGAAAGTTGTGTTTGAGGTTACCATTTGTTGCTTCTTCTATCATTTCTTTTGGATATGAGCGTGTATTAATAAATCTAAAAAGAAAAAAAAAATTCAAGTTGAGATATGAGACGAAGAAGATGATTGGAAATAATATATTTTTTTCAAATTCTAAGTTAAAGTTTGAGGAATTTCTGGGTTTTTTAAAACTATTTATTATTGTATCCTCTTTTGTTTTGGTTAATAGTTAGTGTTGTGCAAATTATATTTTAATCCTTTAAAATGGTATGTAATTAGAGATGTTTATGGGTCCGGTCAAATTGGGTTCGGGTCAAGTCCATGCAAGGTATTTAGGCTAGTTTTATAAGCTTCATCCTGATCCGAAAAATGACCTTACTTTTTTGCTCAAGCTTGACTTGATTTAAGAAAAGTGAGCCCAAGACAGGCATGCACATATTTGATTTTTTTAGATTAATTTTATTTTAAAATAATTTTTTTTAAAAAATATAATACACTAAAAAAATACTAAAATAAAAATTTTTTAACACATAAAAAAAATATTTATATTAAAAAACATTACCATAAATATAATAAATGTTTTATTATATTAAAAAACACAAGTAAATATAATAAATATTTTATTGTATTAAATATAATTTTTAAAATTTTATATTTTGAGTTGGGTTATTTAGTTGGGTAAGTTTTTTTTTTTTTTTTTTTGAGTTTTGGGTAATGAGTTTAATTGTTATTCAGTTAGTGATACAATATAAATATATATAATTATTATTTACCATATATAATTAATATAATATTTTTTATAACATAATATATTTGGGTCGGGTCAGGCCGACCTCGGACCAAAAAATCTTACCCAAGCTCCGACCCATATAAAAAATAGGCCTCAAATTTTACCCAAGCCTTTTTTGTGCCTCGTATTTTATTCAAACCCTCCTATTTTTCAAGCGAGCGTTCAGGTCTAGGCGGGTAGCCTGGCCCATGAGCAGGTTTATATGCAACACTTATGACATGATAAATTATGCCATGTGGCATCTAAGGATTGTTCCACGTGTCAAAAATTGTGAGATTTTAACGTCATTAGAGGGAGGTACCACATTGGTAAACGAAATTAAAAGTTTAAGTATCATATTGCACATTTTTAAAAATAGGGGTACCACATTGAAAGATTTGATAAAGTTCAGGGATAAATTTTGCCATTAACCCTTTCTATTTATCAAACATGTTTTCCAATTTTCAAAATTAAAAAATAATATATGAAAATAGAGAGTAAAAATAAAAAATTATTTTCAAAAACTAAAAAAATAAAAGAAAATTTGTGTACATACCCAATTTTGCCAACCTATTCCTAAATACAAACTTAAACCCCAAATACATTTTAAACCCATCAGCCCACTTATATCAAACCCAATACAATAAACCCAAAATTCTTAGTCCCCCACCCCAAATAACCCAAGACCCGTTACAACTAAAGCCCAATTCCACCCAACAGCCCAATTTTTGACCCAACTCTAGACTTAGGGTTTCAAAAAAAAACTAAAACCCTAAACTGCTACACCACCTAACCCCGTCCCATCCGGCCGACTCACCCACTTGTCCTTGATTACTGGCCATCAACCCCTGAGCACCCCATGCCTCTGCCACCACCATGCAGCACCGGTCATCCCCTGCAAGCAGATAAGACAACAATATTAAACAAATTTTGTAAAGGCTATAAAAACCCTAAAAAACAGATGTAAAAGGGTTGGGGATTTTTTAGAAAAAATCAGAAAAGGGAGTATTCGACAGTTTCAAAAAACACAAAAGAAATAAGAAAAAATCATCAAATCTAGAATCAAAATATCAATCCATTGAGTATTTAGATTCAATAATCACATCCAAAGCAAAGGGAATATCAAAGAGCAACAAATCAGAAGCTAAAATCAGAATCGACCTAAGGTGATTTTTTTTTTTATTTCAGTCTCGTTTTTTTAGCTCGATTTTATACATATATATATATATATATATTAAAAACATAATAAAATAACAGAATAAAATAAAATAATAATAAAAAATTGAAAATTTTACCTCTCTCCATGTGTAGTGTACTGTGGCAGCGCCGCACAACTGACGGGTCTCCGGTGATCGTCCAGACAAGCAAAGCCCCCTGGCCGGAGCTCCCCCTCTCTCCCTCTCTCTCCCTCTCCCTTTCTCTTTTTTTTTCTTTTTGCCATCTCCAAATGAAATTTTAAAAAAAAATTTAACTTATATAGGGGACCAAAACGGTGCATTTTGGTCCCCCCCTAGATAAATAAAACGACGTCGTTTTGGATGCGGGTCGGGTCGACCCGACCCGCACCAGGGCAAGATCTACGTGTTTTTAAGCGGCAGGGCTAATTGCGCTTTCAGCCCTTCCGCTTTTCTGGGAGTTTACAATCAAGGTTTTTTTTATTATTTTTAATTTGGCCCCATGGTTTTGCCCCGAATTCATTCCGGTCCCCCACGCTGCGCAGCGTTTTAATACCTGGGTTTATTGCGCTTTGACCCTCTAAGTTGCACGCGTGTTACAATTAAGTCCCTTTTCTTTGTTTTTATTTTAAATTGGCCCCATAACTTCGTTTTTATTTTAATTTTAGTCCTTTTTCGTTTATTTTCTTCTTTTTACATATTACTAATACTGTTACTATTATTTTTATTAATATATTAATTATTTTTAAGGTATTATTATTACTAATGATTGTTATTTCTAGTCTTAGCATTATTATTAATATTAATATATGTATATTATATATGTGTATATTCATACATTTATATATAGTACTATTTTAATTACTTTATTTTAATATTATTATTATATCATATTTGTTTTTTTTTATATACTTCGTTATTATTTCTAACATCATTATTAATATTATTAAATGTTATTTACTTCTAATATGTATATTATGTAAATGTCTTAATATTATATTATATGTATTTTTTTATATGTTATATATATAAGTTTTTTAATATTATACATATATTTTTATTTTAATATTATTAGTTATATTTTTATATACTATTATATGTATACTTCTAATATTATATTGTATATTTCTAATACTATCATTTATATATATATATGTGTACTAGTATACGTGTAGTGTACAAAATAGCTTTCCCATTATTAAAATCATTTCTAAAGGTATATACGTAGTATATATGTTCTTTATATGTTATATATATATATTTTTCAATAATATTATTTGTTGTGTATATTTTTATACATTTCCATATACATATCTTCAATACTATCGTGTAAATACTTTTATTCCTATTACTATGTATATACTTTAACATTAATAGATATACATTTTTGTCACTTCATGTATAGTTCAAATAATATATAATATATTTCTAACGTTATCATTGCTTATATATAGATGTGTTTTGACGTACATGTTCTTAATGTTTTATGTATGTATATTCATTATTTTCTCGTATTTGATACTATAATTACATTTAATCTTGTATGCATTATTCGTGTTTTCCTTCAACATTATTGTAATATTTGTCGTTTGTTTCAAATATGTCTATAGTTCTTCCACTTATTTATTCTTATTTCATATCAACTTTGTTTCATATTATTTCTAAAATCATATTCTTGATTTGCTAAGTAATTTCAATAATCAAGGCAATGTACCGATTTAACAGTAAGTCATCGAGTTCATCGCTATGTTGGGTGAACGTCAATTGACTCGTGTTAAAGCGATATACCCTTCTCAAAAAACCGGAATAAACTAAAATTTCTCGTCTTTTTAATCGGATCACGACTAAATTTTATATTGAACTCGTATTTTAGAAAATCAAGACAACACGTGTTTATGAGATACCAATTTTTGGGCGTCGCGAGGGTGCTAATACCTTCCTCGCGCATAACCGACTCTCGAACCCTAATTTTTCTTTGGATTTTAACGTAGACCCAAACTCAGCCTTTTATTTTGTTTTAATAAGAGATCTAATTGGTGTCCGATCACACCTAGGAAAAAAGATCGGTGGCGACTCCTTTTTATTTCAAAATCAAACGTCAATTTTCGAACTCTCAACAAATCGCCACAATTAGCGACCCGATCCACAAAATTTTTACGTTGCTACAATTTGTTTTTAATGTTTTCACTAAAAAAATTTTATAAAACCGAAAATGATAAAAACATAAGATTTTTTTTAAAACATAAATCTCATTATAGGTTTTTGTCCTATCTACTCTTTTTGATATAATGTCTATAACTACTCATAGTTTCTCTTTAACCCTTAAATAAAAGGACAATGTACTTTATCACATTTGAACCCAATCGAGCTAAGACTCAATCAACTAAAAATAAAACTTTTTAACTTTAAATGAATAAACTTTAATTTAAACGTACAAAAATTTAAGAATATTCTTTTTTTAAAAATAAATTTTCAAATATTAAATATAATACTCTAATTTAAATATATATAAAATTTAATTATAGAAAAAAATACCAAACATGTTTGTATAATTTAAAGTAATTTAAACCAAATAAAAAACTTAAAATATTATCTACATAGAAAAGTAATGTAAAAAGTTGAATTGACGTGAGAAATACATTTGAAACGTGATGCAAAGCCTTATTTGTCTTGACTGGAGCAAGTGAGAAAAGATTTGAGTCATTGGCTGACGTGTTAACAATGGTAATCACGTGTCCTTCGTTTACCAAAGGAGAGACTAGACAAAGCCTTGAAAACTACTTTTGGGTCTTCGTCAATTTTAGGGCCCATGCTTTTTAACTCTAACGAAATAAAAAGTAATGTAAAAAGAAGAGGCATAAAGACTCTTTTCACCCATTATCTTTATAAAATTAAAATTATTTTAATTTTCTATTTAATTTTTGTCTTTTTATTTCTTGATTTATATTTTTTGTCAAATTACCTTAAATAGATAAAAAATTAATATTTATTAACTTTACTGATGTGATATATATGTGATTGCCACATAGATGATATGTCAACATTTCTATTATTTTTTTAAAATTTAAAATTATTAAAAAAATATATTTTTATATATGTTTTTTTTATAATTTTAATGATTTTTAAAATAGTTTTTATATTTTTTTGAAATTTTTAGAATTTAAAAAATTAATTAAATGTCTATCAATAAAGTTAAAAAAATTAACTTTATTTATTTATTATGAAGTAATTCAAAAAAATACAAAAATTTAAATATTAAAAAAACAAAAAGTTTAAATAAAAGATTAAAATGGCGAAATAAATGATTATGCTAAAAGAAAAAAGAGCTCTGATCTTTGATACATGTTAGTGTTGAAATCAGGAAGGGGGATGTGTATTCCTCTACTTATCCTTTATGTAATTTTGCGGCTTCAAGGGATATGCTTGTCAACAATACCAGCCCAAGTCTATCCTCAACAAAGGCCGAAGGAATTTTAGTTTTTTTTTTTTTTTATATATAGGTAAATTATACTATTAATTATTCAATTATTAGTGTAATTCTTTTTTATTTCAATTTTAACATTAATGTTTTAAATTATTTTCGTTTTAGTTACTCATTGTTAAATGATAGTGTTAGTTTTAATTGGTATAACAATACATGTAGTCATTAATATTTACACATCTTATTAATTTGATCTTAATTTTAAATAATTTAATAAATTTAACTCACAACATTTATGAATTCTATCAATTCGATCCTCAAACAAATATAATTAAATTATTAATACAAAATATAATATTAATTACATATATTTTGAGGAAATTCAAACTAGATTATGCTAATGATATTGTTGTCAATGGCTTAAGGATCCTGGTAGAAATATAAATAAGATTGAAGTAACTGGTTATGGGTCTATAATTTCTTAGAGTTTCAAAATATATCTATACGGAGTGAAATGTTGTGCAATAGCAGGGACTTAGAATATTAAAGTTTCCCATCAAGCATGTTCCAAATCTTGTTTCCTTTTAATTTTATTGATTTATCTTTCAGACTTCTCTTTGGCAAATGAGAACAAGAGATGCAAGACATATGTAGAGGGGTTTGATCACCACTACCCTGCTTTTGGAACTCAATTCGTCTTTCGCAATACATTTCTTAGGCTTAGTTTGGATGGACAATGTGCTTACTTCCGGTGAGATTAAAAATAGCAGTGGCCAGAGGTGAAGACAAGGGGGGCTGGCAGTGGCCCTGGCCCCCCCTAAATTGTAAAATTTGTGTTTAGGCCCTTGAATTTTTCTTAAAATTTTAAATTAGTAAAGGTAAAATTATACTTTGACCCCCCTAAAATTATAAAAATTCTATTTAATCCTTTAAAAATTATAAATATATAGACTATAAAAAATTAAAATTTCATTCGGCCCTCCCTAAAAATTTGTTCTGGCTTCGCCCCTGGTAGTGGCAATAAGATTGAATAATGTAACGATGAGATTAGAAACAGCGTGTGTGTTTGAATTTAAACACAGCTGTAGCAGTGAGATGAGAATAAAAAAATTACTATTAAAGACATTACATTAAATTATATTATATTATAAATGTAAAATAAATAATTATATTCCATATTAAATAAAATATATTAACTTTTTGTTTATGTTAAAACAAATTTTTTTATTAATAAACAATTACATTACATAGAGTTCATATATCTACTTATTTATAATTAACTTTTATTTATATATTTATTTTAAAATATATTTATAGTAAATATAAAAATAATTATGACAATAAACATATAATTTATATATTTACTACATCAACATATAAAAGAATAAAATTTATTTAATTGCTATATAATAATAACATTGATAATTTACTTATTTGGATACCCAAAAGTCTTATTTTCACACCCATATGAAGGATAAAGTGGTAAAAATAGTACCCACAGTAGTTGCTTTTTGTTTATTGGTGTTTGACCCTCCAATCCAAAATCTCCTCACCAATGCGTTGAAAGATCTTTCGTTGGCCAAATTTATTGTCATCCTAATGGGTATACGTAATACGATTACACCAAAATTAAGTGTAAACGTGCTTCATTGAAAATAACTGGGCATCCAAAGTAACCCTTAATATGCTCTTCTCTTGTAAATTATTATTTGGTTGTATGATTGTTCTTAACTAAATTTTATCCTCCTTGCTAGTGGTTGATGGTGTTTTTATATCATCATGCAGCTCAAAAGAATTATGTCTTTTTGTGTTGTTCTTCGATTTCATTGTTTTTTGGATTTTGTTCTACAAAAATGAGGATAGGTATATGAACTTCATACCTATATTTTTTTTAGAATTAATTGTAAAATTGTTTGAACCGAACTGAATAAGAATCGATTAGGGTATTGATCTAGAAAGGGATTTAAACTAATTGACTCAAGATTTAGTGCAGACTAATTGAATGAGGCGATTGAACTAATTAAACCAGATTTTTAATATTTTTATATGCATGTCATTTTTTTAATACAATCAAAAACTTAAAAGTACCAAACTAATAAAAAATTTAAATACTAAAATAATAATTGAGTGCAATTCCAGGGGCAAGTAGTGCATTAATAATAGCAATTAATACAATAAAATTATCTTGGGTATACAACACCATACGTCACCTAACTATGGGTTTGTTTCTTTTTTGGTCATTCAACTATGAATTTATTTTTAAATTGGTTACCCAATTAATCGAGATTTTTTTGTCCATTTTTTTAACACATCGAAAACTTCAAGTACCAAACTGATAAAAAATTTTGTTGAGTATGACTCATATTTTAGTCAAATTTGAGAAAAAATTTTTAGTTAAACTCTGTTTATTTGTTTCAATCAAACTCTGATTAGACTAGATTATTTTATTATTATTTGACCTATGAATTTAGCCTATAAATAGGCTCTTTTACAATCTTATAAAAAACACACTCATTAGAGATTAGAACTCATAACACATTTAGAAAATTTTGTATTTACATTTTGAGGGTTCTTTATTTTCAAGGTTTAGTTTTTATCTCCATCTTTGGTACTCTTCGTTCTTTTGTCATTATAGTAAAATTATCTTTGTCCGTTGTTTTTTATTCTCTTTAGAAGGATTTTTTCACGTTAAATTTGTGTGTTTAATTTCTTAATTTATTTTACTATTTTTTTACTTGTTGCTTAATCGGATTTATCCCAACAAATTTAAATACTAAAATAATAATTGAGTGCAATTCTAGGGGCAAATAGTGCATTAATAATAGCAATTAATACAATAAAATTATCTTAGGTATACAACACTATAGGTCACCCAATTATGGGTTTGTTTTTTTTTTAGTCATTCAACTATAATTTTTTTTTAAATTGGTCACCCAATTAATTGGGATTTTTTTTTGTCCATTTCCTGTTAATTGATGTTAAATATCTAACAAGAGGGTGACGTGGCAGTTAAAAAATTAGCTACTAACAAATTTAGCTCCCAACTTGTCATTTAGTCATACTTTTAAAAAATTAACCTCAAAATTTACAAATGGTGGAGAGGGAGATGGGAAAGGGCAAGGTTTTTTATTTAATATTAATATAATTATTTTATTTAATTTTAATATAAAATTTAAATTTATTACTATTATTTTAAAATTTTTATATATTTTTTAAATTTTTTAGTATTATGATAAAATTGAGATCATTTGTAAATTTTGAGGGTTCATTTTTTAAAATTTTAATTAAATTGATATAATACAAAAAATTTGAGGACTAAATTTTTTATTATACCCACTTTTTAACTGTCACGTCACCCTTTCATTAACGGCAATTAATGGAAATGGACAAAAAGATAATTTTGATTAATTGTAAAAAATTCATAGTTGGATAATAAAAAAGATGAATCTAAAAAAATTCATATATGGGTGACCAATGGCGTAATTTACACTTTATATCTAAAGATTCCAAAATGCCGTTCTTCCGCATTAAAAAAAAAGTTCTTTGGTACAGCTTGCTTCATCATAGTAGCTGACATCACCTGCTTAGCTCACACACCGTCCATTTCCTGGAATCATCAATGACATATGAATTTAACATGTGGAAATTAACTCACCGCTTAGATTTATGGAATCTTTTTTATATAATTTGTTTTATTAATTGGTAATGAAAACTAAAAATATCTCTACTATTATTTAAATATCTTACTTACTTGGTGTTGTAAATAAATTAGATACTAATTCAATTGAAGATTTATAAAATGGTTACAACTTTAAAACAAAAATCATATATTTTTAAAAAAAAATTAAAAAAAATTACTCTCCTAATAATTTAGACAAAATTTTAAGACCTTAACCTTATGAACGCAAACAATATTTAATTAACAAAATCTAATGAAACGACATAAAGTTGATATAATTAATTTGAATTAACTAAAAATAAATAATTACACGAATATTATCTAATTAACTCTTACTATTATAATTTCGGATTAAAACTATTAATATCATATCTTGAGATTTTTGAGATATTAAACAAAATAATAAATTAAAAAGCTTGAAAGGTTAAAAAGAAATTTTACCTTAAAATTTGAAAAAAAAAAAAAAAACCTTTTTAGCCCTTGACCCTGATGGCCACAGTTCCATACTATCCCAGGCCCTGTGATAAGTTGTCGGACAGCAGTAGGTTTTACATTTACCTATTATTCTTTAATTACTCTACGTAAACCCTCATAAAGTTTCAGTTTGTTAATTTAATATTGGAATTATAAATCTTTTCAATTCTTAATGATTTGTATTACTATGTTTATCATTACTCATTAATTTGCATAACAATAATTATTTCTTAATGTTTCTCATTAGACACTAATCAAATTTTTTCCTTCTTTTATTCAATTATAAAGTTTTATTTTTCATTGCTTTAGCTTGAGTTTATTGCCCTAGGTGTGACCTAGGTTCAAGTCGTACTAATAGTATTATTGTTAGAGCTTTATCTTCCTCTTGTAGTTCACTAAAAAAAACATTCTATATATTTTAAATTTTCAGTTGAAATTTTTAATAGTTTATCACTATATATTTTTTATATAAATTGTTATTTGATATCTTGACCACTAAGTTTTTTAACTC
The DNA here is from genome assembly GCA_025698475.1 of Gossypium anomalum. Classification (NCBI taxonomy): domain Eukaryota; kingdom Viridiplantae; phylum Streptophyta; class Magnoliopsida; order Malvales; family Malvaceae; genus Gossypium; species Gossypium anomalum. The sequence continues at coordinate 21,179,245 of CM046967.1, read as the reverse complement.
CATAAATAAAATTAAGAAACCGTAATGTATCTCATTTATTTAATTTTAATATTTTAAATATAAATTAGCATATTACTCAAATATAATTATAAATGAATATATTTTAATTTTATATTTCGGTATATTATAAATTTAAATTATTTAACCAATTTGGAGTTGCAATGTAACTACAAAACCACTACAAATATGTTAATAAAAATCATTTAGTTGAGAATAAAAAATTAAAAAAAATGTGAACAAAAACTTTAAAATGTAAAATAAATATGCGGAAATATTCCTTAATATTATTTTAACCGATCAAATAATATAGTCTGCACAATGATTTCATGTACTATCCGTAAAGTATAAAACCTCGACTTAATAAAATAATCGAAAAATTTAGAGAGAAGAAGATGATGGTGAAGTTTAAAGCGGGAATGTGGTGTTAATAATCGCAGAGTAGGGAGTAGGGGCCAAGGTTTTTTGTCTTGGGATGAGGACAGTGGTGTTAATATCTTACCGTGAATGTGGTCCGCTGCAATGTGTATTCATGGACCACCTTCCAACCATTTTAATCTTTTAATCAACTTAATAACCTTGTTTTCAAATTTGATCTCTATCACTTTTTCTTTTTTATTTATTTCCACTATGTAGTGCAAAAACAGCAGGCGACAATTAAATCCAAACATGTACCCTTTGTCGATAAAAAGAAAATAAGATGTAATCACCACAAGGACATGTTTTAAAAGAGGCCATTTGTTGGATTGTAGTTGAACAAATCAACCCACTAGAAATTAAAAAAATATTTTAGCAGTGGGAAAATGTTGAAAATGCTATTTCAGCATGTGAATCAAATGGTGTATATGTATTTATTGAGCACGAAGAAGGACCAACAGTCAGGCAACGCGTTGGGATGACTTCTTACCTTCTTATCATTGTTTTGCACCTCTTTTTTATACAACCAAACATTTAAGTTATGTTATCATCATCAAATTTACTAATAAGTACTGGATAGAATTATTGCACTCTTAAAAAAAATTCAATTTTAAAATCTTAAAGTTGACATTATTTGAATTATGAAAGAATTCAATTTTGAATCTTAAATTTTAAAATTTTTTATCAACTTTTTTATTTTTTTAAAATTTTTTATAAAATTTAAATTATTTATTTGTGTGAATAAATAATGCCATGTCCATAAAATATATATAAATTATTATGTGAGTTGTCAAGTCAATATTTTAGTTAATTTTTCTGGTAAAAATGTGATTAATTTGATTAATGAATAGATTTAAGTAGAATATTGAATAGATTTGATGAGTGATTATGTAAAAGAAAATAATATAAAGATAACGACTTGTAGCATCCAATATGTAGTTTACAGGTGTAGTTATGGTCAAAGTATTGGGGTTCACACAGTTTCATCTGTAATTAACACTATAAAACAAGTGAGGATGTGTAATTTTATGAAGGCAGGAGCTATGCATGAAAGCAAATCCTAGGCCCAGGGTTTTATATATTTGCTTAAATTTTTTGCATATATTCCACTCTAAATTCTTTCATATCAATCAAGACCACAAATAATATTAATATTGGAATTTTAATTTCTGAAAATATGATTTAAAGCTTGTATCAATAATTCTATATAGAGAGATTATAATTCCATGCTGCATTAGGTTTGATAATACTCTAGAACAACATATTTTATGTGCTAATTGCATGGTTATTTTGAGTATGATCCTACTAATTTGGATTATTTTATGGTCTTTTATCTTTTAGGGACTAAATTAGAGGCAAGAAAAATTTAAGGGCAAAAAGTGCGAATTTGAAGATATAATGGGCCAACATGCAAAGAAAGAGAGAAGTGGTGCCAAAAATGCAAACATGGAAGACCCAAGGGCTAAAATGCAAAAGAAGAGATTTTATAGCACAAGATTCTATTTTAATTTCAATTATGTTAGGATAATTATTAAAGATTTTTATTTAAATTTAATTTTAGGATTTATTTTCATTTATCTTTAATTATCTTTATTTATTTGTATTTATCTTTTAGAATTTCATTAGGAATAGGCTAGGTTTTTTAGTACTATAAATAGGGGATGGAGTGGCACATATTGATCATCTCTTTTTCCTGTAAACACTCCCTCTCCCAAAAACTCTGTCTTTTTATTTTCTCCATATTTTTTTCAATAAAAATCCCATTTATATTATATTTATTTCTTTCCCAAAAATCATGAGCCACTAAACCAATCTAGCCGAAGGTTGTCAAAATTCCCCAAAAAGGTTCATGAGGCTTAGAATCCGTGTTTAGCCTTCTCAACAGGGTATTCATCACTTCTCCGCATTACGGGACTGACGCTTCCGTCCATGTCCCTTAATAGGTGATCTTTTCAACTTGTGCAAGGAACGGCCGTTTTGTACGTTTTGGGAAAGTTGCATAGTCGGTTCGTTGGCTTTTCGCGTCAGAGGTTGGCGAATCCAAGAGACAAAACGGCGTGGTATTTGCCGTTGGAAAGAGGTGATCTAGCAAAAGATAGTCCCACAAAAGCGATTATTGGCTAGAGTCAGGCTCCGCCAAATCTTAAGTCCAAATCCTTGGAGCTAGTGATCGTAGGCGTCCTCTTCCATTATAACTGGCTTATCCTGCTCGATAAGGGTTACTTAAAAGCCAAGGATTGAACCCAAAGTGGAACGAGATAACCGGAGGCTGGAATCTCGTCACATAAGAAACTTTCTCTTTTCCCAACTCTATATATTTTTATATTCCTCTTTTTAATTTCTGCAATTTATTTAATTTCAAAATTTTAATTCACTTTAAATTCTGTTTTTATTTTTCCAGATTCTTAATTCTTTTTTTATTTTTCAGGAACGTAGGTTTTCTTGGCCAAGAAATTGTCCAGGATTTCAAGAAACGAGCATTCATACAATCCGGTCCCTGAGGATTCGACCCTACTTCCCCTTTACTGTAATTTTTTCTATTTTATAGAGAATAGAATATTTTTGGTGCTCTCAACGACGCATCAAATTTTGGCATCGTTGCCGGGGATCGGTAACGTACTAATCTTGTTTTTTGTTTCTTATGACCAGATATGCTCCAGGAACTCTTGCGTTTGATTCAAAAATTGAAAAGACTGCAAGAGCTAATCGCAAGGAAATAAAGCTAAAGAAAAAGCAGTCAGCGGTGGTTGGGACTCAAAGTAATCCACCGCTAGAAATCAGAATCGATGACGAAGCAGAGTCTAGGGTTAACGAAAACCCTACTCAAACTTTTGAAGGCGAAAAAGTAGAATTCGTTTCCCCAGAAGAAGTGCTTAACGCTAGGGTTGACGAAAACCTTAATTTAGCACCTCAACCTATGGCTCAGACAATTCGGCAACTGGCCGAAGTGCCGACGGAACAACTGCCACTATGTATCGCGTATCCTACTATGGATACTGATTTTGAATTAAAGTCAGGCTTAATCCAGCTACTGCCAACTTTTTGAGGGTTACAGAATGAAAATCCCCACAAGCATTTGAAAGAATTTCATATGGTTTGCCTTAGTATGAAACCTCAGGGGGTAACTGAGGATCAAATTAAACTGCGTGCTTTCCCTTTTTTCTTAGCAGATTTTGCTAGGGAATGGTTATTTTATTTACCTCCTGGATCTGTAACAACTTGGGCTGATTTGTCTCGTTTGTTTCTCAACAGGTTTTTCCCAGCGTCACGTGCAGCCGAGTTAAGAAGAGAAATCGTGGAAATAAGGCAAAAAGACACAGAGTCTTTGTATGACTGTTGGGAACGATTTAAAAAGTTGTGTGCAAGTTACCCACAACACAGTATAATGGAACAGTCTTTGCTCCAGTACTTTTATGAAAGCCTAAAACCCATGGAGATGAATATGGTAGACACCGCGAGTGGAGGAGCGTTGGTTAACATGACTCCACAACAAGCAAGAGACTTAATCTCCACGATGGCTACAAATTCTCAGGAATTCTGAGCCAATCCTGAACCCCCTAGAAGGGTTCACCAGCTAAGTAATTCAACCTTAGAGGATAAAATTGACAGACTTACTAATATTGTGAGTTCTCTTGTTGCAGAAAAAGCCAAGCCAGCCCGAGTATGCAGAATATGTGCTACACCTGAACATACAGCTGATACATGTCCCAATTTGAATGATGATACTATGGCTCATTTAGATGCTGCGGGAAATTTCCCTAGGCCACCACAAAGGCGATACGACCCTTACGCTAACACCTACAACCCAAGATGGGGGGACCACCCTGACTTAAGTTATAGGGCCAATCCACGATATAACCAGCCATACCAAAATCGGGTTCCACAACAGCCACAAGATTCAGGTAATTCTCTAGAAACTTTGGTCAATAAATTAGCAGCTAATATGCTTGATTTTCAACAGAAAACCAAGGCATCTATAAGAGAATTGACCATATCAATTGAGAAATTGAACTCTCAAGGGAAGTTGCTATCACAAATAGAACCTAATCCAAGACAACACGCAAATGCAGTGACGTTGCGAAGTGGGAAGGTACTAGAACCAATTCCTAATAGAAATCTTGGTCAAGAAAACGCCTAGGAAAATCTCGAAAACGACGAACAGGTCCAATCGAAACCTCCATTGCTGAAAATCCAACCTCCATTTCCAAGACGATTAAATCAGTGTCGAAAGGGCAAAGAAGATAATGAGATCCTCGAAACATTCAGAAATGTCGAGATCAATATACCACTGATGGATACCATCAGACAAATTTCGCGGTATGCCAAGTTCCTTAAAGAACTCTACACCAACAAACGAAAATTAACAGGTAATGAAAAGATAAGTGTTGGTGAGAATGTATCTGCAGTGTTACAGCAGAAAATGCCAGCGAAATGCAAAGATAGGGGTATGTTCACTATACCATGCAAAATATGTCATTTGGGGATCAAGAAGGCCATGTGTGATTTAGGGGCCTCCATAAATGTCATGCCTTTTTCTATTTATGAATCACTTAACGCGAGTTTTTTGACAAAGACAGGTGTTACCATTCAGTTTGCAGATAGGTCCATTGTGCATCCCGAAGTAGTTCTCGAGGACGTATTAGTCAAAGTCAATGGGCTTATTTTCCCTGCAGATTTCAATGTGATAAAAATGGAGGAGAATAATGCTCATGGGTCTTCAGACATCTTGTTGGGGCAACCTTTCCTTAGTACTGCAAATACTAAGATTGACGTACGAAGCAGAACCCTCATGATGGAGTTTAACGGGGAGATTGTGAAGTTTAACGTTATAGCACTATTAGTCACCTAAGTGAAGTCTTAGATGCAAACCATGTCGACATAATTGACTCATCAGTAGAAAAAACTTTTGAATCACCTTATGGAGATAAATCTAAAATGATGTTTGATAATTTTGAATCTGTTAATAAAATATTGACTCCCATTAATACTAAACTTCTACCTTCTATTGTACAGGCACCAGATCTGAAATTAAAACCACTTCCTGAGCATCTCAAAAGCATATTTTTAGAGAATGATGAGACCATTGTCGACTTAAAAGGGATCAACCCCTTGGAGGAAAATATGAAACCAAAGAAAGAGGCGCAAGGACGATTAAACCCAAATATGATGGATGTGATAAAAAAAGGGAATTTCCAAACCCATACGAACGAAAGAATTCAGCTGGAGCAGCCTCAATACTAGTTGAGGCGTCAAGCTAGCGACGTTAAACAAGCGCTTATTGGGAGGCAACCCAATCTTTTTTATTTTTTTTATTTTACTTTATTTTACTATTTATTATTTTATTTTATTTTATTGGATGTTGATAAAATTCTCTTCTTTTGTCTAGGTAAACCGAAGCAAGAATAGGAAGAACTCATTACCATAATACTCGAATGACAGTAACTATACGGGGAGTTTTTCTAAACTTTTCTTCTACCTATATATTTATTTATTCCACATCGAGGACTATGTGTTTTAAGTAGGGGGAGGCATTCTTCATTATTTCTATCGTTTTAGATGCTGAATTTTGGTTGTTGCTGCTGATTTGGTTGTTGCTGCCCATATATAGTTTTTTTTTTAAAATATTTTACCTCTTTTCATGCCCAAGAATTTGTACAGTCGGTTCGTTGGCTTTTCGCATCAGAGGTTGGCGAATCCAAGAGACAAAACGGAATGATATTCGCCGTTGGGAAGAGGTGATCTAGCAAAAGATAGTCCCACAAAAGCGATTATTGACTAGAGTCAGGCTCCGCCAAATCTTAGTCCAAATCCTTGGAGCTGGTGGTCGTAGGCGTTCTCTTCCAATATAACTGGCTTATCCTGCTCGAGAAGGGTTACTTAAAAGCCAAGGATTGAACCCAAAGCGGAACGAGACAACCGGAGGCTGGAATCTCGTCACATAAGAAACTTTCTCTTTTCCCAACTCTATTTATTTTTATATTCCTCTTTTTAATTTCTGCAATTTATTTAATTTCGAAATTTTAATTCACTTTAAATTCTGTTTTTATTTTTTCAGATTCTTAATTCTTTTTTTATTTTTCAGGAACGTAGGTTTTCTTGGCCAAGAAATTGTCCAGGATTTCAAGAAACGAGCATTCGTACAATCCAGTCCCTGAGGATTCGACCCTACTTCCCCTTTAATGTAATTTTTATTATTTTATAGGAAATAGGATATTTTTAGTGCTCTCAACGATGCATCAAGGTTATTCTGTTTGCTTGCTCCTTGACCTTGAACAAGTCATGTAGTATTGGATCATAGCTAGAGTTTGATGAGAAATAAATAGAAAAGCAACATAAAGTCATTTTTTATTAGGTCAATATTTATTATGAGCAGAAAGTTGTTTGATGGATATATTCTCACTATGCAAACATTTATTGTTGGAGTAGCAAAATAATGAACAATTGCAGCATAATCGTCAGAATTGCTTGTGTGATTAAACAGAAACGGGCGTTGTTGGCTCCCACTAATATCTATATAACTCCATGTAATGTAAGTTGGTTCTTTAACTATACACCAAAAATATAATAGCATCCAATATTCCGAATAAGGTAGGCAGGAAAATGGAGGCAAAGGAGGGATATATTCATATAGAGAAAGAAAAATGTTGAGTGAATATATGCAGATACCAAGCTCTATTAGATACGCTGCTAAGGGCAATGGCATACTGCCAAAAAGAATAAACGCATGCATGTGAACTTGAAAAAGAAGTAGAAAACAGACAAAAACGAGTCGTGATTCACGAGGGATATAACATCATCAATTTTGTATCCAGGAAATAGTTTGATACTTTTTCTAGTTTGAAGCCCCACATGGGTGGACAAGAGGGATCGACCAGGATTTACTTTACTCGGCTTGAAATTTCCCCCTTACTGAATTCACATATATTTTCATTTCCTCATCTGACTCTTTTGAAGTCTCCCCGTTCACTCTTTCAACAGTCATTACATCCTCAAAGTAACCCCACCAGGGGGCCCAGTTCCTCCATATATGGAGTTAATAATTCTAGGGTACATCTTTACTAGTATTTATGATAAATATGGGGCTCAAAGTCCATATTACTAGTCTAAACGCATTTAATTTTCAAAACAGGGTCATGCGCCATATAAATGACACCTCATTAGCTTAGTGTTTGGTGCTATTCGAGTACTTGAAGAGAAGAGAAGCTGAAAGGAAGATGGTGAGGGCTCCTTTCTATGACAAAAATGGAATGAAGAAAGGTGCATGGAGTCCGGAAGAAGATCATAAACTACGTTCTTATATAGAAAAATATGGTCTTTGGAACTGGCGTGAACTACCCAAGTATGCTGGTAAATATATACTTTTCTGCTTCATTACTTACTCAAATATCTACAATGCACTCCCATCCCCATGATTTTATGGAGAAAGCTACGGAGTTTTAACCTAATCTTTTCTAGATTTCATTCATATTAACTTGTTTTCAACTGCAATTATCAAATGAAAGGTTTATGGGTGGATTTTGGAGATTGTTTTTTTTCCCTCAATTTTCTTTTCTTTTTTTTTTTTTTTTTTTTTTGTTTTAATTTGTTTCTTGTCTTTTGACTAAAATTGCATTGATTTGTTTTCGCCAAATTTGCAAATATATTTGGCTGGCTAATGTGTTTGGTTTTAATTTGTTCATAATATCATCTAATTTGGCTAAATATTCATCAGGTCTTGAAAGGTGCGGAAAGAGTTGCAGATTAAGGTGGATGAATTACCTGCGGCCTGATGTAAAGCATGGAAACTACACTGAAGAAGAGGATGCTTTGATCATGAAATTACACCAAGAATACGGAAATAGGTTAGATCCAGTTTTAGCATCTTGCTGGTTATGCTAACTTAGATACAATCTTTTATCAAGAGAGAGAGACAATCTTATCGCTATCCACCTCATATGTTAAAAAAAAAAGAAGAAGAAGAAGAAAATTTATCAACTAAGACCCTAAGTGATTTAGCGAATTCAAAATTATAGCTATAGTTTGTGTTAATTGATGGATAAACTAGATTACTAGAATTCTAAAATCATTTAATCTTTTAAGATTTAATAAATTATAGCCACAAACTTATTTTAATCTTTAAAATCTTTTTTAACAATTTTTATATATAACTGATTTAAAGACCACAATCTTATTTTAAGGTTTAGGTCTTCAAAATGAGAATAATTGTTATGTTTAAAGATTAGTTTGGATAAAAAAATTCAAGTCCAAACATATGAACAATTGCTCAACTTAGACTTCAATACGAAAACAATTATTAAATTTAGGGATGAATTTAAATTCAAAAAATTTCAAATGCCTATGCGAAGTTTGATTTAACCAAGGTGGTGCTTTTTTCCTAAAGAATAATTTAGTGGAGTCTTACGCAAGCATGTAATCGTCATAGTGCTGGTATAAGAAAATTAAATAAGCATGAATATGTACAGATGGTCGATGATCGCTGCACGTTTGGCAGGAAGAACAGATAATGAAATAAAAAACCATTGGCACACTCGTCTGAAGACTCGTGCGAAGCGAAATCAAACATCATCTACAGATTCCCAAAGTGAGTCCGCCCATAGTTGGGAAGGTGAAGGTGAAAGCATGGTTATTGATACTCCCCCCAACATGATATTAGAGAGTTCACGCTTGTCTCCAACAACATCATCCACTACTGAATTCTCCTCCTTCAGCCCGCCCCCAATCGACAGTGGATATACATCCAACTTAAATCTCAGTGGCAGTGCTGTAGAACCTCCTTCTTCTTCTTCTACAGAAATATATGAAGATCAAAGAGGCGGAGGAGATTTCTGGAGTGAACCCTTTGTAGCAGACAATGTCTACAACCAAGATGGTTATCCATCATCATCCTTGGGTAGGGGTGGGTTTGATATGCCCTTGCCTTACGATCACTTTTATGATGATGATTCCCCGGATTTGGTTTTATATCAAATGATGCAAGGATGGGTATAATTTTCGGCTTAGATTTAGTTTTATGGTATGCCACCATCAACTGCATTGTAAGTTAAATGAATAACTAAATTAGGTTAGCAATTAATGTTAACACTCATGCTTCTTCCATGTAATAATCATAAAGTGAACTGAGATAGTGGATTCATCATGCTGCTTTCCATGTGAGTTTCAAGTTTTTAGGTTCAACAATTATAAAACTAATTACTACGACTCTTTTATTATTATTTTCAATTAATTTCTTAATTTTAAGATACATGTGAAAAAAATTTAATATAAATAATATATTATAAAAATAATATTTTAAACTTAATTGACCCACAAGTCAACTAGATATAATTTATCAAATATTGAAACAGAGATTATGGTTAGTTTAGCATTATTTTTGAAAAGGTCTTTTAAAAAGTGATTTTGAGAAGTATTTTTGAAAAGTTTGGTTTAAGATTAGGGTCTGTTTTTTATATGTAAAAAGTTTTACGAAAAATATTTTCTGCATTTTTCTATATTTATTTCACAGAAAATAGTTTGGTCAACGGAAAATGATTTTCTGGTCAACGAAAAATAAGCCCCTTTTTTTCACTAAAATGACTTACAGGTCAGCGGAAAATAAGCATTTTTTTTCCAGTAAAATGACTTAGAGTAAGTCATTTTCCAGAAAAGAACTTCTCTATAAGTAATTTTATTTTTATATAAAAATTAACTTAAATCAAGTTTAATATTATTATATTGATAATAATTTTTATTTTTATTTTTATTTTTAAAATATTTAAAATTAGTAAAATATTAATATAAAATATTATATTTTTCAATATTATTAAACATACATATTTAATTATTTATATTTAGTCATATAATAAATTATTAAATATAAATTATTTAATATTTCAATTTTAATTTAATAATAAATATTTATTACAATTATAAATATAGTAATAATAAATATTCTGTAGTATAAAGGTTAAAATATGTCATGAGTCTATGTACTCTTCATAAATTTGCATTTTAGTCTTTGTATTCTAATTTTCAAGAATTTAGTCTCTCCACTTTTCAAATTTGAAAATCAAGTTTAATTGTTGACATTATTTTTTTTTTGTCAATTTTGTTGATGTCACATTTGTTAATAAAAAAAAATTCACTTGATAGTCATGTAACTAAAAAATGACATTGTAATGAACCTAAATTTAACAAAATATTTTTAATACATGCAAAGCCAATGTAAAATATAAATTTATGTATATAAGATAAACTCAATTAAACAATGGAAATATAAAAAAATCTCGAATGTATGTTTGTTTTATTGAAAATAACTTTTATGAAATATTTTTAAGAAATCTATCAAACAATAGAAAATATTTTACATAGATTCATTTAAACACTAGAAAATATTAACTTTTTCAAAAAAGTAAGTCATTTTCCAGAAGTCATTTTTAGTGAAACAAACATACCCTTAGTGTTTAGTATTGCTATTAAAGTGTTTTTGAGAAATAAAATCTTCATTTTAGACATGGTGTTATAAAGTAACAAAAAAATTTAAATAATATTCAAATTAGTTAATATTATGATATTTTAATTAGAATATATAAAATAATTTATTACAATTTGTTGTTAATATTTTAATATATGAAAAATAAAATTTAAATATTTTTAAGCAATTAACTAGAGAAGGGGTGTTGGAGGGGTGAAAACATAATTAAGTTGTCAAAAGTACTTTTGGGAGAGAAAAGCTAAAAAAATTTCCTTCTCCATTTGAGGAAAAGTGCTTTTGAAAAACCAAAATTTTCCTTCAAAAGTTGATTGTTTAGCATTCATTTTGCTTCAAAAGCATTTTTCATGTCAAAAGTGATTTTAAAAAGCACTACTAAGCACAACCTTATTCTTTCTTCGAAATTCTTTAATTGTAGTTTTTATTATTCTCCACATTATCCCGGCACATCCATCACGCAGCTCCACTTTGTTGGTCAGAAATCGTCGTTACAGAGGCACAGTACAACCCAAGTCAGTCAAAGGCGACTTGTCTACCTCCGACACTGTGCTACATTCATGCCATTCTAGCGCACACACTGACCGGTTGAAGGGAGAGTATGGGGGTAGTTGGTACGTATGACAATTATTTCTTTTGGAGTAAGGCGATGCGACGCCCCATTGATGTTACCTATTTTGTGGCCTTTTCTTGTCGCCACCAGTCCGACCAAAGTAGGAAGGGTCCTTTCTGTTTGGCCCTTTGATGACTTGACTAGCGAGATATTTTGGACTGCTTGACACCCCGGAGCAGACTTCCTCATTCATTCTGGTTGAACAGATGATCCCGCAAGGATCATTAATTATTAGTCATATGAAGATAATCCCGTATCAGCTTGGAGTGGCTCCCTATCGACATGCTTTATTCCATCTAGATCTTCAGGACGAGCATGAGGAGTTCCCAGATGATGATCTTTGTAACACCTCGAAACCCGACCTAGAAGTTTCAACCGGATCTCGGATGTCACTTTGAGCACCGAAGTGATCCTAAAACAATTTACAAAATAATTTATTAAAACTCAATCAAAATACACTTTGCTTAATTTGAGCTAAACCGTTTAGCAATTTATATACTGATTTTGTAATTAAATCGGATTTATTAATTTTAAACACTGACGTAACGAAAGTTATTTGCAGCGAAAAATATTGTATTTTACGTTTAAATGCAAAACATAAACTAATACTGAGTATTTGAACAATTACATTGTAACAACGTAAAACCAATGCTTTCAGTAATCAAAAACCACGTACGAAAATGTTATACCAAAATTTAACCTAAAAACCACATTCAAAACTTCAAATCAAATTATCTCAAAAATCCCCATACAGTGCACTTAGACTTATTTGCAAAAATAAAAGTGCATAATTTTAATGATTTATAACAAAATTCATTTGAAATCAAACCAATCAAAGAAACTCCAAGACCTCCGCTTTGCTAAATCCAAGACTTCGCTACGTGAATTACCTAAAAGACAAAACCTATGGGGGGTGAGCTACACGAGCTCAGTGTAAGTCCAAAACAAAATTAAATGGCAAATGACGAAGAATTAAACAAATATACAGACAACATACGAAAATCTCGAACTAACAGTCAGATAGACATCAAATTTCCATTAACATACAAAACACGAATACAATATTCCAAACACACATGTTACTTAATCACATCAAATTATACAAATCATTTCACAAATATCCCAACGTTCACACAAACAAACATATACTTTTATGTGAAATGAATGCAATAAGTAAAAATCCCACCCAACCTGCCAAAACACCACTCCGACCACCCTGCACACCATAATTGGGCTATGGTAAGCCTATCCACCTTACACACCACGATAATGGATCTAAGCCACTCAAATAGAAATATGCAGATGAGCTGACATATATATATATATTACGGACGTACCGCTATTAGATTAATTTGTAGTTTGACTGTCAAAACAGACTTCCTTCTCTTCACAGCCAAAACCCAAAATTTTTATACAAATGCAAAAATGCACACAATATGCAAACGGACATACAGAAACAGGAACACATATCGGTTGAACAAAATCAAAAATACTTGTATTTAGTTGTAACGTAGCAAACATGCTAATCACAATGTCACAATTATCACATCCCAAACTCATACAAGGGTCAAAACTAATTTACCAAACCACAAACGTGTTTATGAAAATCACAAAATTTAAATATAATGGATGCCTATTCATAATCAAATTTAGACCAAATTAATGGCCCACACACTCCTACAGAGCTTAAACATAACATTTTACAAAAAGGTTACAAAATCTGCAAAATAAGACGACACAGCCATGTGGCCCGCTCGTGTGATATGAAAATCACACCCAAAATTGCTGCAAACACGAAAATTAAACACCACAAACATCCCCAAGTACAAGTGTTTAAGAAACACACCTGCAATGTATTGTTGAGACACTAAGGATCGACCAAACCATCTTCCCAAAATCGATCTGAAACTTGATTACACAAATATATTAACCTGATAAGGAAAAACCAATTAAAATGACAAAGATAAACTAATAGGAAACAAATCAACACACAAAACAAACTTACGCTTATACTACTCACATCCAATTGATAGAAAATATGAAAAGGAAGACAAACTCCCCTCAAAGAGAACGACGACAGACAACGAGTTTGGCGAAGAGGAAACAACACAGAACCACTCAATTTATAAGCACAGTAAGCAATATAAATATGAACACTAAAGAAACAAAGATGAGAAATTAAAACCAAAAGAAAGAAAGAACAAAAATAAAAATAAAAAGAAGCTACAGTAGCCCAAATGGCCAAAATTGAAACTGAAAGAACACATGGGAAAAAGAGACGTAACGTGACCGGGGTGGGGAAACGTGAAAGAGTTTTAGGAAATAAAATAAATATTTGATTATTGTTATATTTATTAGAATTTATAAGAAGTTAATACAACAAAAATAAACAAAAATCTTTTCTCAAATTAACAAAAAACAAACTCATTACCCACACACGAGGTTTCAAACACGAGACTTAAGGGTAGGTTAACACCTTATCACTAAACCAACAGGCTCATTTTGTTTCTAAAACGCACAGAAAAACATATAAGACTAATCGAAAGCTTTGATTCCCAAGGAAAGCTTGATTCTTCTAACCTCTAGAATTGGGATGTTACAATCTTCCTCGACATGCGGTCTTGGCTCAATCCTCTCATCTTCTGAGATACTCCCACCATTACTCATTTTGTTTCACTCGATATTTTCAAGTGGTTTGACCACTTTGAGCTGCGACACTTTGATTGGATTGACCTCTTTGAGTAGCGATATATAGAGTGGATAAGCTGTCTCGAGCAATTACACTTTGAGCGTGTCGGACAGAAGTCAACACGGATTGATGGCATTGAGGCGTATCTGTAGCAGATATGCCAGCACTTTTATATTTCTTCACCTGAAGCTGCGCCTCGCGATTTTGACTTGCCATCAGATGCCGATCATTGATTTATTTTAATTTTTATTTTGAATTGTACTTTTATTTTTTGTTAGTTGTTTTTATTTTATTTTTGAGACTTATATGTTTTGTTTTTAATTTATTATACATTTTTATTTTTATTATTTTGTCGGTTGTTTTTTCTAGTTTGTTATCTCTTTATCTTTTTTATTTTTCTTTATTTTCTTATTAGTTTGCTCGGAAAAATGTAATTCATTTAGAATAGCCCACGATTATGGTTTTCGCTATCCTGGCGAATTCATCCATATTCAACGCAGTTTCAATTCTTTCCCTCTCTTATGATATTGTATTGATTCTGTTTATATTTGTTTGTATATTGAGGACAATGTACATCTTAAGTGTGGGAGGTTGTTCATGTTTTTATGTGATAAAGTCCCTGAATTATTATTTGTGTTTAAGTAATTTTCTCACACCTATCATTGAAGTTAGTTTTTTTTTTTAGTTTGGAGTTTGTATTTATTCTGTTTTGAAATAAAATGTGGATTTTTGTGAATTGTGTGATTTATACTTTAAGACACGAGAGAGTCAAACATGATAAGTTATTTTTTAGAAATTATTGTTTTAGATTGTCTCCATGAACTGAAGAATTATTTTGAAATTTTAAATTTACAAGTTTAACATCAAAACCATAATTTTTTGTGAGCTTTTGAACCTATAGAGCATATATTGTATTTCGTGCTCATTTTATATTTTGTTGTGAGCATGTCAACTTGACTTGTTATTCTAGAACTTGCTTTGGTTATGCATGTCGTGATTGTATTATTGATTTGATATACTGAGATGATATAGACACTTAGGATTTAACCCACCTAACATTTAATCAGCTTACTTGTTGTATTAACCCCTAGTAAACCTCGTTGATCCTGACACATTTTTTTTATCACCCATTAATGTTAACCCGTAACCCATATTTATGTTGTAAAATTATCCTCTTTATTGACTCTCTTTTTGTCGACATTTGATTTGGTTAGTTGCCTAACTATGTTTCATCATTTGTATTGCTGAATCTTTTTGCAAATATATATATATATATATAGTGATAAAAAAAGAAAATTGAAAAAAAATTTGATTGAGCTTGAATCATTAGTTTCACATTCTGTTGAAAAGCTCGTTTTCATTTTTTATTTCTTGTTTATGTAAATTACTTTAATTTAGCAACTGGTCTTTTTCTATTTTGGTAACTTATCAACTTAATTCTCGATTTTAACCAACTTTTCTAACCTTTTCCATACCCTTAACCTAAGCCCTATTACAACACTGTAAAGACCTATTGATTGGTGTGTCATCTCATTTTTATAGTGGTGGAGGTTTGATTTTCAACCAAGTATATGGCAATTACATTTTTCATTTGATTGTTGAGTGCATATTGCTTGAACCTTAAACCCTTTGAGTGTTTTGAGTGAATCTTTAATAAGGATTTTATTTCTTATTGAGTTTGAATTTCAAGTAATTACTGAGATAGAGAGATGCCTAATGTTTTGAAAGCTTAAAATTTTCTATTTGAATTGCTTGTGTTGTTTAGTGTAATTTTAGTGTGAATTTTCGTTGCATGATTATTTGTAAATTATCCTAAGACATTATCAGTGGAAACAATAAGTTGAGAGAAGTTAACTTGAGTGTGGGTTGAGAATTTTGCTTGAGGACAAGCAAACACTTAAGTGTGAGGATATTTGATAAGTGCTAAATGTAACATGTTTTAGTCTCATTCTTAATACGTTTTTGGGTGATTATTTGATGTTAATTGTGAATTCCATCATCTTAATACTTTAAATTCATGTTTTTATACTTGGAAGAGCAATTGGGAGCAAAATGAGCGAAAAACGAGTGAAAATCGAAAAATTGGAGCAACGTACAGGAGCCACATAAGCTGACCCCTTCCACGCGGCCGCATAAGCCACACGAGCTGCCACACGGTCATGTGGCAGGCTGTGTCAATTTCACGATTTGCACTGTAAACATGCGAAAAAACGCGATTTTTAGGTTTGTTGGGTATTATAAGACGTATATATGACAAAAAAAGAAGATAGGAGAGAGTCGTCATAGAATATTCAAGAAAACAACTCAAAAAACACCATTGAAGCTAATTCTAAAACAGAATTCCATCAAGATTGAAGATTCCCAGTTGATTCCTTAGGAGATTATAATGAGTTTCTTTATTTCTGTAACAGCCCAATTTTTCAGTGTTGTCAAAAATGGTGGTTCGAGGCCACCAAATCCGGCAAGTAAGTTAGTAAATATTATTATTTAATATTTACGAGTCAAATATGATTTTAAAAAGGTTTTTAAATGGGTAATTTGTGTTTTATAATGATTTATTAGGTCAAGTGATTTTAGAAAGTAAGGTATCGGGACCTCGTTTCTATAAATAAAATATTTATGGAGTGTCATTAAGGTAGTATTAAAGTTTCATTGAAAAATTTTAACGTTTCGATAGTTAATTAATTAAAAATGACTAAAATGAAAAACATGTAAAACTTGTTAAATATAATAATTAAGTGATTAAATGGCTTAATTAATAAATAAGAAAAGACTTAAGAAATAAATAAACCAAAATTAAAAAGGTGAGGCAGCATATAAAGAAAAAATAATAAAATAAAATGATTCAATGGTAAAATGGTAATTTTGATGAAATTAAAATAAAACAAAATAGATTTGGAAAGTTTTCTAAACATTTCTTCTTCAATTTTTGACCTAAATAGCCATAGGAGAGAGAGAGAGAGAGCTTACGCTGGTTCTTCATATTTTTGCTTCATGTGAGTTCAATTCTTACTCGTTTCTTGTAATTTTTATGTTTTTGAGATTGTTACAATTAGGTCCAACTAAACCATACCTTTGTTTTTGATTTTATTAAAAAATTTGGAAGTTTACATTGATAAATATTACATGTTTTTGATGAATAACATAAACTTAAAGTTTTGATTTTGTTATATGACGATTTTATAAAGTGATTTTGTTAAATATTAATTTTAAGATTAAATTGTGAAAAGGTTAAAATATTAGGGTTTAATTGTGAATTTTTGGTTTATTAGGGGCTGTATGAAGGCTTAGAATATTTGGATAGATTATTAATTGAGAAAATTAGTTAATTTGATAGATTAACTAATTAAGGGATTAAATTGCAAAAATTGTAAAAGTTTGGGCAATTGTATAAATTTGAAAAATAAAAGGGGATTAATTGTGAAATGGATTGGAAATGGAATATATACTAATAAATGAATAATTTTATATTTTAGATCAAGATCTTGTAGATATTCATGAAAAAGAAAAAATAGCAAAATAGTCCTTAAACTTCTACAATTACTACAATTTAGTCCAGGTAAGTTCGTACGGTTAAAATTTAATATTTGTATTAACTTGATGAATGATATTATGCATTTATTTATTGTTGGAAATAAATTATTGTTGGAGTTATAGTATTGAATTGGATATTTGGTTTGAATGGAACGTGTGATTTGAGTACATTCGTGATTTGGTGTATGATGGTATTGGAGGGAGATATCAACATTTTACCCAAGTAAACCGAGGTTCAGCATTTGTTGCAAACTCTCGTGTTTTACTTTTTGTTTGGCATAATTGGGTGAATTAGCTCTTATGAGCTTCTGTTCAGCTCTTACGAGCTTCTGTTCAGCTTTTGAGTTTCTGTTAATGATGTACTCTTATCCGTAAGTCATTCTTCGGTTTGGAAAAGTCTTGGTAAGGGATTTATTAATTGAAATTTGAAACACATGTTATTTATTTTTGTATCGATTTGAAAGCGAATGTATTTATCGATTGAAGTTGTGATTGACAAGGAGTTGTCGTGAATGATTTTATTATTTGATTTATTATAATTAGTTCGGTAAGATTTTTGTTTAACTCGCCGAACTTACTAAGCTTCATTAAGCTTATTTTTATTGCTTAATGTCATTGTAGATTTTCGGAAGGTTGGACGATCGGATCAGCACTCAAGTTACACTATCCAGCTTATCTCGGTAGTTTTTGAAACGTTCAATACAGTTTATATGACATGTATAGGCTTTCGGACGGACTTAGTCAAAGTTTAGCTTATGTAAATACTATGAATAATATTTTGTTTATATAACTAACTTACATATTGGTATGAAATTAAGGTATGATTGTGATGTTAGTATAAGTGATATATGTATATATGTAATTAGGTTATAGTGAAATTTGGTAACTTGGTTAGATAAACTAATTAGGTAAGGTTGGATACTTGGTTTGCATTTTTCTAAGTTGTAATTTGAGGTACCTAAGGGTTTAATAGTTGTATGTGGTGATAATGCATGTTTGAGACTTGATTTTTAGCTTGTTTTGAATGCCTTGTTATGGTTTATTGATGTGCAATTTGTTGAGATTAGGTTGGTGTCAATCTAGGTAAGAAATGTGACTTAGAAAATGACCTATTTTCGTCCACATGGGTAGAGACACAGGCGTGTGTCTCAGCCGTGTGTGACACGACCGTGTGTCCCCTGTATCTTCTTAAAAATGCAAATCAATATGCTCACACGACCTAGCACACGAGCGTGTGACTTGGCCGTGTGACCTAAGTCAGAGAGTTACACGGGTATGGACACAGGCTGGACACGGTCGTGTGTCCCTATTTCGAATGCCCACACGGCCAGAGACACGAGCGTGTCTCCTAATCGTGTGAGTCACATGGCCTGACCACACGACCGTGTGACCCCTGCAGCTTTGAAAAATTCTTTGAGTACTTGATTTAGTCTCAACTTGTTTCTAACACATATTTTGGGCCCGAAGGCTCGTATAAGGGACAATATTTTTAATTTCGATTGGTTTTTGACATGAATGTTATATTATATGAAGTATAAATATTTGTTTATTTGATCTGTAAACTTTGGTAATGCTCCGTAACCCTGTTTCAGCAATGGATACAGGTTAGAGGTGTTAAAATTTCTTCCAATTATAATGTGTTTTGGATGATTTTATTTTCAAGCATGATCTAAGTTTCTAAATACCTAGGGGAGATGAACCTTAGGATGAATTATGTCGTTTAATTTTTATTTTATGCAATAAATACTTAGATCTTATTCTCAATTATGTGTCTTTAATTATTGGTTTAATATTTCTATACTATTGGTCCATGTTTGATGTGCTTAAATCAAAGGAGTAATAGATCCTGTTTAAAAGTAGATTTTGCGTAATTGAGTGGAGTTGCATGCAATCGTAGAAATAGATCTTGCGTAATTGAGTGGAGTTGCATGCAATCCTAGAAATAGGACGACATAAATCTATCGGATTAGAGTCAAATCTAATAGGGAATCCATTAATCGAGTTAATGTGATAATTGAGGTTTTAATTAGAAAGAAATTTCAATTAATCAACCTATAGTTAGTTGCTTTTACTTTCGAAAGAGATATTAGCATAATTCAAGGATTTCTACGAATCAAGATACTAAGTTAATAAATTGCGTAATTTAGATTGATAGTGACATATGAAGTCTAGGTGAATTCTTTACTGGGTATTGTTTTGCTTCTTGGTTATTATTTAATTATTTTCCTAAATTTTTTTTTGTCATGTTCGTTAGCAATTAATTTAGTTAATTTTAGTTTTCATTCAATCATTCGAATTTATCGGTTAAATAATAGAAAGACAGTAATTACTAGTACTTTTAGTTTTCGTGGGAACAATATATTTGCTCACCGTAGCTATAGTATTAATTGATAAGTGCACTTACCTTAGTTAGATTTTTAGTTGGTTTCGTGGACATCATTAAAAATGGATTAATAACCTAGAATTATTAAACCAAGAATTAAGCATACATAATTGAGAATAAGAAACAAAGTATTTATTGGATAAAATAAAAATCAAATGACAGAATCCATTATGGGGTTCATCTCCTTTAGGATTCAGAAAATTAGTTCATGCTTGAAAACAGAAATATTTAAGTGACAGTATAACCGAAAGAAACAAAGAAACTCATGATAACTTCCTAAGAAATAAAATGGGAATCTTCAATCTTGACAGAAATATGCTTTAGAATCGGCTTTAATGGTGTTTTTCGAGTTGTTTTCTTAAGTATTCTCAACGGCTCATTCCTATCTTCTTATTTTTGTCTGTGAAAAAAATAAAATAAAATAAAAATAAAGAACACAAAATTTTACGTGGAAACCCTTTCGGGAAAAAACCACGGGCAGAGGAGAAGAAAATTCACTATGTCGAAAATTTGAATCAATACAAAAGGAATAGACTATGTCTATTTATAGGCTTGTAAAGCCATATTCTAGTAGGATTGAAACACCTTATCCTAGTAAATATAAAATAGATGGAGTTTAATAAGGTTTAAAAAACCTTATTCTAAAATAAAATAAAAGAAGTCTAGTTCAATATGGATTTTACTTTTATTTTATTTTCCATCGTATTTTATTTAAATAAGAATTAGGGTCACTTAATTCTAACAATCTCCACCTTGACACAAATTCTCAATGAACAAGTTCTTAATTACGAACAAGTTCTCCACCTCTTCCATAAAACCCCTTAAGGGTTTAACTTCAACAATGAACACCAACCAAGTCTAAGCAATGCTCAAACTTGGTTATAGGAAGTGACTTGGTCATCATATCTGCAGGATTTTCATGAGTACTAATTTTGCTCACAACAATATCACCACGAGCAATAATATCACGAACAAAATGATACCGAACATCAATGTGTTTTGTTCTCTCATGAAACATTTGATCTTTTGTAAGAAAGATGGCACTGATCATTATCACAAAATATCGTCTTGATTTGAAGGTCTTCATTTAGTTCACTAAAGAGTCCCTTCAACCAAATAGCTTCTTTACAAGCCTCGATAATCGCCATGTACTCGGCTTGATGGTAGACAAAGCGATCGTAGTTTGCAAAGTGGCTTTCCAACTTATTGCACAACCTCCGATTGTAAAGACGTAACTCGTGAGAGATCTTCTTCTATCAAGGTCTCCAAAGCAAAATCAGCATCAACATACCCAATAACTCCATCTTCAGCTTCTTCCAAAGCGTAAGCAAACATCGATAGTACCTCGTAAGTATCTTAAAATCCATCGAATCGCTTTCTAGTGTTCTTTACCGAGATTCGCCATATATCGCTAATCAGATCGATCGCATATGATAAACTGGACGTGAACAAACCATAGCATACATGAGAGATCCCATCTTTGCACTAGAGTATGGAACATGTGACATGTACTCAATCTCATCATCATCGATTGTGGAGACAAAGCCGATGAAAGTCTAAAATGGTCGCTAAAGGAGTACTAACAGCTTAGCACTCCGCATATTGAACTCGCAAAGAAGTTTCTCAATGTACCCCTTCCGACTTAGGTACAATTTACTTGTTTTTCTATCTCTAAGAATCTCCATACCAAGTATCTTCTTTCTTTGGTCCCAAATCTTTCATCTCAAATTCTTCACTTAGTTGGGCTTTGACCTTTCTTATCTCTCCTTTGTCTTTTCTTTGCTATCAACATGTCATCAACGTAAAGAAGTAGATACACAAAAGAACCATCATTGTTTTTCTTAAAGTAAACACAACTGTCAAAACTACTTCTTTTGAAATCGTGAGAAGTCATAAAGGAATCAAACCTCTTGTACCATTTGCCTTGGTGATTTATTTCAAACCGTAAAGGGACTTTTTCAAAGCAAGCAAACATAATCCTCTTTTTTCAAATCAGTAAAACCCTCTCGTTGTTGCATGTAAATATCTTCCTCAAGTTCTCCATGCAAAAATGCGGTTTTTACATCTAATCTGCTCAAGCTCTAAATCATGCATGGCCACAATACCAAGCAAAGCTCGAATCGAACTATGCTTCACAACCGGGAGAACACATCGTGAAGTCCACTCTCGAACTTGATGTAACCCTTTGCAACAAGCCTTGCTTTATATTTAGGTTCTTCAACTCCTGGAGTCCCTTCTTTCTTTTTAAACACCCATTTACAAACGAGCAGTCTTCTTACCTTTAGGAAGTTTCACAAGATCCCATGTTTTGTTTTTTGTGGAGTGATTCCATCTCCTCTTGCATAGCAAACATCCATTTTTTCGAGTCTTCACAACTAATCGCCTCAGAATAATTTGATGGCTCTTGATTCGCATCTATATCTTCACCACATTTAAAGTATAAGTAACTAGATCACCTCAAACATACTTCTTTGGAGGTTTAATTTCTCTTTTAGTTCTGTTTTTGGCGATAGAGTATTGAGGCGAAGAAGCAACTCTATTCTCAATTTTTGTACCGACTTGAGGAGTCGACTCTGTATTAACTCGATGCTCCACCGCTTTTGATTTTCTTTATTGGAACAGTCTTTAAGAGATAAGTTAGGAAGCATAGCGGTTTCATCAAAAACAACATCTCTGCTAATCACAACTTTCCTATTTTCAGGACACCATAACTTATACCCTTTTACACCACTTTATAACCAAGAAAAACACATTTAATGGATCTCGGTTCCAATTTTCCATTATTAACATGAGCATACGCAGGACACCCAAAGATCTTTAAATCGAATAATTAGCAGGATTACGGACCATACCTCTTGTGGAGTCTTTTTCTCAATGGCAGCGGATGGAGATCGGTTGATCAAAAACATGCGATGAGAGAGGTCGTCGCCAAAACGACTTGGTAAGTTGGCATTTGACAACATACATCGAACCTTCACCATGATCGTTTCGTTCATTCGCTCGCAACGCCGTTTTGTCGAGAGTATGACGAATCGCCAAGTGTCTCACGATCCTTCCGACTTGCACAATCTATTAAACTCATCGTAACGAACTCTAAGCCATTGTATGCAATGCGGAGGTATTTTATCTGTTTTCCGTCTGCTTTTTCAATCATAATTTTCCAAGACTTAAATGCGGAAAACACATCGCTTTTCGCTTCGGAAGAACGCCCAAACTTTTACGAAAAAATCATCAATAAAGGTTAGCATATAATTAGCTCCACCTCTCGAAGGCACTCTGGATGGTCCCCATAGATCGAATGAATATACTCCAACGTTTCCTTCGTGTTATGGATTCCTCTAGTGAATCGAACTCTCTTTTGCTTCCCAAAAACACAGTGCTCTTTCAGAAATTCGGTTTGCAAATTCCTTGCCCATCAAGAAGTCCTCTTTGCTCAATTCTACCATGCCATTCTCACTCATATGCCCTAGGCGCATATGCCAAAGTTTAGTAATATCATCATCCGACAAGGAAGAGGAAGCGGCAATTTGCATCACCGAGAATGATAGAACCTCGCAAAACATATAACTTGGCAGTTTTTCTTTGCCCTTTCATCACAACAAGGGACCCTTTGGAAATCTTTAAAACCCCACTTTCAATTTGTGTATCTGCACTTTTGAATCAAGAGTACTCAACGAAATTAAATTTCTTTTCAATTCTGGAACATACCGTGCACGTCACTAAGTGTTCGACAACTCCATCAAACATCTTAACTTTAATTGTTCCAACACTGCGATCTTACACGAAGCATTATTTCCCATCAAAACAACACCTTCGTATTAATTGTTTCGTAAGTTGTAAACCAATCCCGATTGGGATTCATATGGAAGGTGCAGCTGAATCAAGTATCCACTCCTCACTTACTTTAGAATCATTGTGAAGCGACTAGAAGTTCACCATCGCCGTAGTCTTCTACAACATCGACTTCACCGAATTTTTCGGGTTGTTTTCCCTTTGATTCGCAGCCTCCCTTTTAATCTTATTTTGTAGCTTATAGCACTCAGATTTAATGTGCCCTTTCTTCTTACTGAAGTTACAAGTTTTACCTCTATTTGAAGACTTTGATCTACCCTTAGATTTACCACGATGATTTCTTTCTGTGTCCTACCACGATCATCATCGATGATTCGATCTTGTCTCCCACGAACAATGAGACCCTCTCCCCGAGAGTCGAGTTTAACCACAAGATGTTTCATCTTATCATACGAGGTTAAAGAATCATAAACCTCATCAACCGTGAGAGACTCGCGGCTATATAAAATCGTGTCTCTAAAGGTTGAATAAGACGGAGGCAACGAACAAAGTAGAATCAACCCTAGATCTTCCTTATCATACCGAACCTCCATGGCCTCCAAGTTTGAGAGAATTTCTTTAAACACTTTGTTAAGTGTTCGTGTCACTGCACGCACCTTCCTCCAAACGATGAGCATAAAGACGCCGCTTCATATGCAACTTGCTTGTTAGAGTTTTCGACATACATATTTGTTCTAGCCTCTTCCATAATGCGTGGCGATCTTCTCTTTCATCACATCCTCGCAAAATTTCATTGGACAAATCACGGATGCAATTGTGTTAATGCCTTCGATCCTTACGCTTCTTCTCTTCATCTGTTAATGTCGAAGGCATCTTATCTATCCCTAGCAGGGCATCCTCCAGATCCATCTGCGCAAGAACTGCTTGCATCTTAATCTGCCACAACGCAAATCTGGTGTTGCGATCCAACAGCGGAATTTCATATTTCAAAGACGCCATTACCGTGATCGAGATGAACAACTTTGGAAGCTCGATACCAATTGTGAAAAAATAAAATAAAATAAAAATAAAGAACACAAAATTTTACGTGGAAACCCTTTCGGAAAAAACCCAGCAGAGGAGAAGAAAATTCACTATGTCGAAAATTTGAATCAATACAAAAGGAATAGACTATGTCTATTTATAGGCTTGTAAAGCCATATTCTAGTAGGATTGAAACACCTTATCCTAGTAAATATAAAATAGATGGAGTTTAATAAGGTTTAAAAAACCTTATTCTAAAATAAAATAAAAGAAGTCTAGTTCTATATGGATTTTACTTTTATTTTATTTACCATCGTATTTTATTTAAATAAGAATTAGGGTCACTTAATTCTAACATTGTCATATATATGTTTTAGAATACCCGAAAAACTTAAAAATTACGATTTTTCGTAGTTTGGTATGCAATTCCGTGAAATCAACACGGCCTACCACACAGCCGTGTAGTCTAACCATGTGGAATGGTTCAGCCTGTGTGGCTCTTGCAACTTGCTCCGGCGCTCCTGTTTTTACTCGTTTTTCTCTCCTTGTGCTCACAAGTGCTCTATTAAGCATTAAAACATGAATTAAAAGGATGAAGAGCATAAAATTCACAATTAACATCAGATAATCACCCAAAAACGCATTAAGAATAAGGTTAAAACATGTTATTTTTAACACTTATCATATTTCATGTGTTTTTAGAACTTTTTTTATTTCATGTTCTTTTAGAACTCTTTTATGAAGTTAATCAATTAAGAGATAAATTAAGAAACAATATTCTTTAAGAATTATTTTATCTCTTATTAATTTTAAAAACATGAGATAACTAATATATAATAAATTTTAAACCTTATAGACCACTTAAATGAAGAGAATATATTTTGCAAGAACTCTCTTTTACTTAACTAACTAGTACTGTAAAATGTGGTCACCTCCAAACCATTCAACACAATTTCAGAAGTTCATACATTTGCAGGTTAAAGAATCTAAAAGTTTTTTGAAGGGGAAATTTTGTAGACTTGAAGTATTCTCCTTGCCAAACAATCATTATTAAATCATATTTCCTTAATTTGATCAATTACATTTTAGTCCTATAATTTTTAAATTTTACAATTTGGTCTCTTACCCACTTTTTCACATTCACAATTTCTTACATTGGTTCCCACCTTCTATATCAACTTAATTCTTTTAGAATTCTCTTTATCTGACTCGTTTATGAATTTCCTCGAAACTTACTAAACACGATCTAAAAACAATACCAGATGTAGTATTTGAGATTTTGGGGCATTACAAAATTTGTCCCTGAACTTGGCAATTATTCCCACATTGGGAATTGAACTTTTTTTTGTCCAATTTAGTCCATGATATTTCCTTAAAAAAGTTGAAGAAAAAAAATTTTAATCCCTGATGTGAGAACAATTATCGAGTTCAAACCTTAAATAGTGCATTAACCCTATTTGTTTTATGAAAGAAAATTTATATGGAAGGTTAGGATTCTTAAAAGGTATAATGACTTATTTGGCCCTCCAATTTTATAAAAAAAAAGTCATTTTAGCCATCCATTTAATTTTTACCTTTTTTAGCTTTTAAACTTATATTTTTTTGTCAAATCACCCCAAAGTGGATTGAAAACTTAATGTCTTTTAACTTTGTTGATGTTGCATACATGTAGATTGACATGTGGATGACACGTTAGTATTTAATTAATTTTTTAAAATTAAAAAATTAACAAATATATAAAAAATATTTTTAAACATTAAAAATCATTAAAAT
This sequence comes from Gossypium anomalum, assembly GCA_025698475.1. Classification (NCBI taxonomy): domain Eukaryota; kingdom Viridiplantae; phylum Streptophyta; class Magnoliopsida; order Malvales; family Malvaceae; genus Gossypium; species Gossypium anomalum. The sequence continues at coordinate 21,152,559 of CM046967.1, read as the reverse complement.
TATTTAAAAAAATTATAATTTTTTATAACTTTTAAAAAACTAATCAAATGCTAATGTGTCATTTACATGGCAATCCACGTATATGCCACATCAACAAAGTTGACAAAAGATAATTTTTTCATCTATTTTGAGATGATTTGACAAAAAATATAAATTCAAGAACTAAAAAAGACACAAAAAGATTAAAATAATATTTTCAATAAAATTAAAGAGAAATAAATCTTCATCAAGCAAAAGTCAATGAGGTTGAAATCTTTAGTTGCCGTACAAAATTGTAACATGCCATACGACCGCAAGCACGATAGCAATTGACACGATCCGTGCCTTCGCAAGTTGGATATCTTTGAAACGGGCCAACCATGGAGTTTTGATCCATGACCTATTTGGCAAACATGGCCCTAACTAAGGGACTGGAGTCCAAATGGTCATACCCATTTTGTTATGCTACAAGGAAGGAAGCAAAGACATGACATGGGTTAATTTGGTACGATATTAAAAAGCATTTCTGGATGGTATATAGAGACGTCCGGTATATATTTAGCTGGCATTGGTAATGTCTAGGATTGGGAGACAAAGAGTCTCAACAGCATTTATACCCAAAAGGTACAACACAGTGGAGCCTAATTAGTGGTTTTGGTTGCCCATATTTACCTCTCGCAACAACCTAGTAGACCACACGCCACCCTGCCATTTATTAGGGTTTTGTAACCTCATCATAATCATTATCCCTCTCTCGGTTTCCATGTGACTGTGTGCAGCAGTCTGCAGAGGTTCCACTTCCGCAGTCACTTGCTGAAATTTATATGACGGCTTCACCCACAACTCCACCAATATTATTATTGACAAATCATATGTTACGTCAAAATGAGAATTTCTAATTCATTAGCACTGGAATTTTAACCAAACCACCTTGTTGGGTAGTGCAAAATATTGAAGGAAAAAAAAAAAAGTAACACGAGGAAGAGCATGTCCTACTTTATTTCTACATTGAAAGGATGGATATGATATTACATGACATGATTACCTCAACTTTCTAGCATTCAATTCCACCACATAGCTACCTAACTCTAGTTATTTCAGATGCTTCACCTCCATCATTATAATTATACTAATATTTATTTACTGTTTGTTTGCATCCAATTGTTGAATAAACTCAACTCGTTTAAGCTTCAACTAAAACTTTATGGGCTGAATCAACTTCAACTTGACACAAGCAAATATTTTGTGTGCCTGACATTAAATATAGCCAAATACTATCATCTTCAAAATAAGAAAATTATTTAATTAAATAAGAATAAATTTGGTGTGTTTTTAATGTTTTATCTTCTTGAATATAATTTTGTTTTTTTACATCAACAAGTTTAATTTAAAAATAATAATTGTAATTCTCAATAAGTTTTGGATACGGTGATAAGATAAATTGTACTTTTAAGGAAATATATATGTTTAAATCTTGAATATGATATTTTAATAGAGACAGTCACAAACCTTAAACATAAATTATAGAACGAATATAGATTATACCAAAAAAAATACTAATTGTAATCAAATCTTAAAAGTTGGAGATGATATTAGTATGAAGACTAAAATTTGATGTTGCGGGGAGGTTGTATTATTAAAATTTTTGAATGTTACAATAAAATAAAATAATCAATTTTTTGCATTAAAGAAATTGAAAGAGAAATATGTCCGTTCTTTTGTATCGATCATTCTAAAATTTATCATTTGACTAAAATTTTTAATGTTTTTAAGTCTTATTAAGTCGATTTAAATTTTTTAGTATTTATTAGAAAAACTTTCTCCATTGAAGTTTGTTATTAAATTCTTGGTTGTAACATATTTTGATGTGTGGGTAAATTTAAGTTGTATATAGTTAATTTATTTAATTAGGGAATAAATGTACAAAGGGAACTAGATATAAAAACGATTAGCTTTATCCATCAGCGGCAACTTTGAAGAGGATAGATGAGTTCAAAATTGTTGTATTACTTTCCTATTTCATATGTTGACCCTCAATTTTAATTTTAGTCTTTTTTTTATAGGGTTTTATTTGTAAGGTGAAGAAACTGGAGAAAATGAATGTAATAATTGAGGATAATTTTGATGTTGCACTTATACATTTTAAAGAAGGTAACTTAAGTTTGAATTAATAGTTGTATCGAGTTAAATTGTTAGATGAGTTCGTAGGTTTTTGTAGAGGTTAAATTGTTGAATCAGAATTACGTTAATAAACATGATGCTTTGCTCTCTTTCCTTTCATGTTTTACTCACACTATAGCATTAATGTATTCCTTGCTATAATAACTTTGACAAAAATACTCTAATACCTAAATTCTAAGGCAAACATTTAACTTTTTCAAAATGACAAAATACAAATTGAACCTTTAACATTTACTCATTTTGTCATTTTCACACTGATTTTTTTTTTCTATCACTTTGGAACTTAACCTTCTAAGTTTAGTCATATTGATTTGTTTTGAACAAAAAGTTAATCGAATTGTTAAAATTTTAATGACATTGACATGATAGCTTGCTTGATAGTCTACTTATACTTCAATACTAACATGGTTTTTTTTTTTTCTAAAAATTGTTACGACCTTTTTTAATTACTTGAATTTTTAAATATTTTTATTGTTTTTTAATTTTTTACTAAACATATGCTGATTGCCATGCTGGTGCCGTTAAAATTTTAAGGGTTAAGTTAAATTTTCAATAAAAAAAAAAGGGTAATTTGAGTAACTTTTAAAGGTCCAAGAGTTAAAAGTGATCCCAAGAAATAAGGACCAAGGTGACAAAAGAAATGAGCATTAAAGACTAAATTTATCATTAATATGAACATGGCTACTTAAAATTGAAGTTATTATTTTTTATTTTTTATTAAATCAGAAAAAGAAAACTCTAAGGATATATTAGACACATTTATTATGTGGGTGAAAAATTATAGTTATAAAAAAATTATGTAAGAAATTCTAAATTATGTAAATCTTATACAATGATGAGGGTTTAGAGCTTTTGGTGTCTTAAGATCTTTTAATTTATTATGCATTTAAATTGTGTTTGTATAAAATATAAAAATGTTGTTATAGTAATTGTCGAAACCTTTTTTTGAAATCGACTTTTTTATTTTGAAAATGAAAGTGAGAGCCGCCAACAATCCTTTTTATATGAGGTGTGATCAGATCACCACGAAACTTGATCTTTTTAATAAGAGGCTTAATTTATTAAAACAATATTTTTTGGTCTACAAAAATCTAGAAAATGGGTTTGTGAGTCGGTTACGCACGAGGAAGGATTAGCACCGTCGTGACGCCCAAAATTGGTACCTAGTTGATTAATTAATGTCTTGGTGTCGAAAATGAAAACTCGATAAGAATTTAAAATACAATCCCTCTTTATATTGTGTTATTTTTAATTAAAATTACTTGAATAAATCAAAATGTATAAAATGCCTCCTTGTCTCAAAGTAACAAAATGTCACATCCGTAAGTTAGGACACGATACCTCGTATTCTTGAGAATAAGTTTGCCTTTTATTTTTTTTATTTAGATCTCATTTATTTTAATTTTAAACGGATATTCAGTGATTTAGGTTCAACGAGAAAATTGAAACCCCGTAAGTTAGGGTACGACTCTTCGAATCTCCCAAATACAAAACATTGTCTATTTTTAAAATTTCCTCTTTTTTAAATAATAACAAATGTAATATTTAAAAACATGTGTATCTTATTTGGGGTATAGTATAAAAAGGACTAATTATTTAGACATAATGCATGATGTAGTGATGACGAAATAATATAAAATGACTATATGGATAGAATATTGGAATTATAAAATATAAAAAAATAAGGGTATATTTTAATATTAATAACATAGTTATAATAAATAAATAGATAAAGTAACTTAAAATAAAATAAAAAATACGTGATTTAAAAGATACGACTTAAAAATGCCAAAAACAATAAAAGGAATAATAAAATAACACAAAAATAAAATAAAATAATAATGAGATAATAATGACAATATAACGATATGTACAAATATGAACAATATACATTTTTAAATGAAACCAAAACAATAATAAATAAATAAATAATAATAAAATAAAAAGAATGAAAAAGGACTGAAACTAAATAAATAAAGGATTAAATTGGAATTAGAATGAAATCTCAGGTCTAAATTATAATAAACAAATAAAAAAATAAAGACTGAATCGAAACTAAATTGAGATTTAAGAGGATAAATTGTAAAATAAAAAAAAAAGAATAAAGGACCAAATATGAACGCGCGGAAAGGAGCAGGGATCAAATGGGAAATTATTCTCAGACCCCTCTAAACGCATCGTTCCAAGGAGCCAAATAATCGAAGGATCAAAATAAAAACAAAGTAAAATTTAGTGAAAAAAAAAATAAAGGTATTAAATTGAAGCAGGAAGAAAAAGCAGAAGGACTAAAAGGGTAAATAGACCCTTAGTCCAAAACACGCAGATCTTGGAATGGGTTGAGTTGGATCATGGGTCGGCCCAAAACAGCACCGTTTCAAGTGCTTACCCATTAAAACGGCTTAAAGACCAAATTGAATTAAAACTAAAAGCTTTATTTTTTTCTCTGATCTCGTCTATAGTTCGGCCATGGGCGCCGTCGTCTATCTGTTGTGGCCACCGATCATCGGCGACGGTGGCCGTCGCCTCCAATGGTCGGAGAGAAAATGAAAACTCTTCTTAGCCCTTTTTTAGCCCGGATCTAAAGGTTAGGTCCTCGTTTTTTCAAAAAGAAATATCTTCGACCCTTCTAGCCATTTTCGATGTCGGAGAAGGTTTCCGACGACGGGGTAGTTGTTATTTATTATTATTTTTTGAAATGAAACGAAAAAAAGGGAATCACCTTTGTATATATTTTTCCTTTTTTGATTGATTTTTTTCTCCGTAAAAAAATCACAATCTGGATCCGACTTTTTATAGCCATTTATACATATTGTTTGTTTTTATTATTATTATTTTGCTACTATTAATGCTTTCGCTTCTGCTACTATTTCTCTGCTTTATTTCTTTCCTTTTTACAGGAATCCATGGAGAGTCAATGGAGGTGAGAAAGGCGGTCTTTTTACCTCTTTGGTGAAAGGGCGGTAGACCTCGGGACGAAGAGCCTTGGGACGAGCATGTTGACGTGGCTGAAGGCAACGGCGCGCCTAGGGCTAGGGTTTTTTGTTTTGATGAGAATGTTTAAGTATTTTAGGCCATTGGGCCTCTTTTTCATTTGAATTTGATGTAATTTTTTTGTTTAAATCATTTGGGCCTATAAATTTGGACTACTATTATTTCTATTTTTGGTTTGGTTTGGGTCCGGGCAAAAATGGCCTGTTACAGCTGCCCCTCTTTGCTCATTGACGTGTAACGGGAATAGAGTAAAGACTTTTAAGAAGGGTCAATTTTTCCTAGTCTCACCGAATCTCGACTCCTTTGTACTTCTGTTTTTCAAATAGCTCCATTTGAACCTACTGCAACTTCAGGGGTATAGGAATTGTCGTTTCAATCTACTCCACTGTAACTTCAAGAAGATATTAGTAACTTCAATCTGCTCCACTGCAACTTCAAGAAGATAAGATTTGTGGCTTTAATTTGCTTTACTGCAACTTCAGAGAGATAAGGTTAGTAGCTTTAGGCTTTAGTTTATTCCACTGTAACTTCAGGGAGATAAGACTTGCTATCTTCAATCTGCTCCACTGCAACTTTAAGGAGATAATATTTGTGGCTTCAATCTGCTCCACTGCCACTTGAAGGAGATAAAATTTGTCATGATAACTTCAATATGCTCCTCTACAACTTCAGGGAGATAATGTTTGTGGCTTCAATCTGCTCTACTGCCACTTAAGGGAGATAAGATTTGTCATGATAACTTCAATATGCCCCACTGCAACTTCAGGGAGATAAGATTTGTGGCTTCAATCTGCTCCACTGCAACTTCAGGGAGATAAGATTTATAGCTTTAATCTCCTCTATTGCAATTTCAAAGAGATAAGATTTGCTATCTTAAATCTGCTCCACTGCAACTTCAGAGAGATGAGATTAATGGCTTCAATCTGCTCCACTGCAACTTCAGGGAGATAAGATTCTCCATAATGGTTTCAATCCATCCCACTGTAATTTTAGAGGTATAGGATTTATGGTTTCACTGATCTGTTACAACATTCTCTGGGAACATAACCTATAGAATCCATTTCATGGGCCTATATTTATGGCAAGCGATTAAGATGCTATGATCAAAATGAATCAAATGATCCTAACTAGATGTGTATGAATGATGTTTGCATGAATGTAAAGTGTCACTTTTTTTAGAATGATCCCCTTTTAATACTTAGGTTGACACTGCTCATCATTCACCAAGGTTCTATTACTGACGTATTACTCTACCTTCTTGTCCAGCTGGTATCTTTGACAAAGAACCCGAAGAAATAATCACTATTTAGATTATTCTTTCCCAAATATTGTCAACTCTTAAATTTGGTTAGTTCTGACTAGAGGTCTTGTTTTAAGTCTTGTTTCAGGTCCTTGTACTATTTAGAAGCTTTCAGAGTAATATGCAGAACTTCTTTTACTTGAATATTATTAGTCCATTAATCGTTATTTCAATGTAAAAATGCTTGAAAAAGATTGTAACAATGGACAATATCGAAATTATTGGGAGCAAAGCTCAAAATAGATTAATCAACATAATAAATTTGCTAAAATCCAAAAGGAATAAGATGAAAACAGGTGCCCCAGATATCATAGTATGAGCTTCTTCGCACAGACTTCTCGAGGACCATTTTGAACTGGATATTTGTTTTAAGAGATCTAGAATACTTCGTTGATGCCCCAAGATGTAGCATCTCTCTTTCTTGTTAATTCTAATAGGACAAGACTTCCATATGGCCCACTTTCGATCAATATTTGAATTGCCCTTTTCTGGGTTTTCAACTCAAAACCCCTTTGGTCTCAAGGCGCCCTTTACGAGTTTTCACCTTGGCCGCTCCCTTTTTTTTTAAATGAAATACTTCTTGACTGCATCTGAATTCACAGGATTGGGCAAACTTTTCCATCCATCTCAGTCAAAATCAACGCTCCTCCAGAAAAGGCATTCTCTACCACATAAGGTCTTTCCCAGTTTGGCATCCACTTTCCTCTAAAATCCTTTTGTATGGGTAGAATCTTTTTCAATACTAGATCCCCTTCATGGAATTCTCTAGGACAAATATTTTTGCTGTAAGCTCGCATCATTTGCTTTTGGTAAATCTGACCATGACGGATGGCTTTTAACCTTTTCTTTTCAATCAAGTTTAGCTGATTATATCGGGATTGGATCCATTCTGCTTCATCCAACTTCAATTCTGCCAAAATTCAGAGAGAATGAATCTCGACTTCAATGGGTAAAATCGTCTCCTATCCATAAACCAAAGAGAAAGGTGTTGCCTCGGTTAAGGTCTTGATAGATGTTCGATAATCATAAAAGGCAAATGGTAACTTTTCATGCCAATCTTTGTAAGTCTCAGTTATTTTTCCCACGATCTTCTTAATGTTCTTATTGGTTGCCTCCACCACACCATTCATTTTTGGGCGATACGGTGATGAATTGTGGTGTTTGATTTTGAACTGATTGTAGACTTTTGATATCGTGCTGTTGTTCAAATTTAGTGTCTTGTCAAATATGATCCTTTCTGGCATTCTACATCGACATATGATCTCTTTCTTTAAGAACTTGCTGACTGCTGACTTTGTGTCATTGACTTATGAAGCGGCTTCTACCCATTTTGTAAAGTAATCGATGACCACGAAAATGAATCGATGTCCGTTAGAAGCTTTAGGTGAGATTGGCTCAATGGCATCCATGTCCCACATAGAGAAAGGCCACTTAGAAGTCATAACATGAAGAAGTGAATGAGGAATATGAATTTTGTCTCTATAAATTTGACACTTATGGTATTTCTTGACATAACTGATGCAATCTCCTTCCATGGTGGACCAATACTACCCGAATCTTATGATTTGTCTGGCCATTGTGAAACCATTGGCATGTGTTTAGCAGACACCCTCATGGACTTCTTCCAAGATTTTTTTAGCCCCGACAGCGTCTACACATCTTAGTAGCACTTGATCCTTTCTCCTTTTATATAGGATTTTCCCATCTAAGACATAGTCACTAGCCAGTCTTCTCAACGTCCTTTTATCGTTCTCAATTGCTTGGTCAAGGTATTCACGATTCTTCACATATTGCAGTATATCGTGGTACCAAAGGTGATCATCATTTTTTTCTTCTTCAATGTTGTAACAATGAGTCAGAATATCATAAATACTCATCTAGATAGGTTTTACATACTCTTGTTTGTTCACTTTGACAATGGAAGCTAAGGTAGCCAAGGCATCAGCCATTTGATTTTCATCTCGTGGGAGATAGCAAAAGGTGATGTCATCAAACTCTTCAATTAGCTCTAGAATCAGCCTTCGATAATTGATCAATTTGGGGTCTCTCGTCTCCCATTCATATTTGAGTTAATAGATCACTAGTGTAGAATCCCCATATACCTCTAGCACTTTGATCTTACGTTCTATGGCTGCACGGATACCCATGATGCATGCTTCGTATTCTATCATATTGTTCGTGCAATTAAAATCCAATTTACTAGTTAAAGGATAATGATCTACGTTTGGGGATACCAGGATTTCCCCAATTCCGTTGCCTACAGAGTTTGAAGCTCCGTCGAAATTTAGCTTTCAAGGATGACCTTCTTGAGAGTTTTCTTTAGTGGTTGCAACATATATTAGATCTTCATTTGGGAAATCAAAGTTCAAAGGCTCGTAATCTTTTAGAGCTCTACTGGCCAGAAAATCTGTAATTGCGCTCCCTTTTATAGCCTTCTGATTCATATAAATTATATCAAATTCGGAAAGCAGAATTTGCCACTAGACCATTCTTCCATTCAAAGTAGTCGACTCCATCATATACTTTAGAAGGTCCAGTTTGGTGATATGGACAAGATATATCAAATTGCGATGTACTGTCTCAGTCTTTGGGTTGTCCATATCAAGGTACAACACCATTTCTCAATTGGCGAATATCTTGTCTCACATCCAGTGAATTTCTTACTGAGATAGTATATCGCTATTTCTTTTCTTCCCGACTCATCATGTTGACCAAGCACGCATTCCATGTAATTTACAAGTACTACCAAGTACAGCATCAACGGCTTATCTAGGCTAGGTGGCATCAGTATTGGGGCATTGGACAAGTAATGTTTGACCTTTTCGAAAGTCTTATAGCACTCTTCATCCCAAACGTCTGGATTGTGTTTCTTAAGGAGATGGAATATGGGGTCGCATTTCGCAGTTAGTTGTAAAATGAATTGGGGGATATAATTTAGTCTTCTTAGAAAACCTCGAACTTCTTTTCGGGAGCGTGAAGGAGGCAACTCCTGTATAGCCTTAACTTTATTTAGGTTGATCTCGATCCCCTTTTCACTGACTACAAATCCTAGCAATTTTTCCGACCTAGCCCCGAAGGTACATTTTGCTGGATTGAGCTTCAGCTAGAATTTTCTCAATCTCAAGAACAATTTCCTCAAGCCTTGTATATGCTCCTTCTCTTTCGGGACTTTGCGATCATATCATTAACATAAACTTCGATTTCTTTGTGCATGATGTCATGAAATAAGGTTACCATAGCTCTTTGGTATGTCGCTCCCATATTTTTCAGTCTGAATGGCATCACTTTATAGCAAAATGTTCCCCACATGGTTATGAATGTGGTTTTCTCCATGTCTTTAGGATGCATCTTTATCTAGTTGTATCTTGAAAAACCATCCATAAAAGAGAACAGTAAGTAACTTGCCGTGTTGTCTACTAAGGTGTCAATATGTGGCAATAGGAAATTGTCTTTTGGGCTGGCTTTGTTCAAATCCTTATAGTCTACGTACATTCGGACTTTTCCATCTTTTTTAGGGACGGGGGTGATATTAGCTACTCATTCTGAGTATTTAACCACTTGTAAAAAACCAGCATCGAATTGCTTCTTGACCTCCTCTTTTATTTTTAGCAAAACGTCACACATCATCCTTCGAAACTTCTGTTAAACTAGCTTACACTCTTTCTTTATGTGGAGTCGGTGTACCACGATATCCGTGCTTAACCCGGGCATGTCTTGGTATGGCCATGCGAAGACATCCTTGAATTCTTGGAGTAACTCAACGAGGTCCCGCTTTGTCTTTGCAATGATACAAGCTCCAATCTTTACCTCTTTTTTCTCTCCTAAGCTCATAATTTCCACTGACTCTTTGTAAGGCAGGATTTGATTCTTATCTTGTTCTACCATCCTTAACAAATCAAGAGATAAGTTACAATCTCTATCATCTTCAAAATACTGAGAATCCTCCATACACATATCTTGCTCAAAAGGAGATTCTGAGTCAGTAGCAATGTCGCTCATATTATTGATATCTGGAGACGTGTTATAGGGATGAAAGAAGATCCAAAGAATAAAAGAATCTAAGAATAATTATCTGTATGGTATGGTTATGAATGAAATGGAAAGAATAAAAGAATATTTACTCAACATGATAGGTAAAGATGCATTTTATTGAAATAAAAATGTTGGACATAAGCCTATTTCACAAAAGGATTCTTATTACTTCTAGGCTTAGAGCAATAAGTGTGTTTTGAACATTACTCTAAATTAGCTCTAAAAACTACAGGAATCTCTTTTACAGTCTAATTGTTCAGAACATTTCGAGGTATATAAAGGCAGATGCCTGATAAACTTTCTCCCCTAATTCCTTCTTCGGATATGACGTTGATGTTCAAATCTCTCAACATTTCTTCTGCGATTTTGTTTTCTTGACATCTTCCGTTTAGGGTGAATAGTTCCTCCTGACACGAAAATTCTGGATATATGAGGAAAGATCATCAGTTCCCATTTAACCTCTTCCCCACTGAGTCACTTTCTTCTCCTTTTTTGCTTCTTCTTCAGCTCTCTCTTCTTTTACCTCGCATCTGGCTTGTATCTTAAGCCAAAGCAGTCTCGTTTGTCCATTAGCATGGGTGAGTCGATCTTCCCTTGGAGGTATTTCCCAAGTCCCCTTCCAGGCAAGGCTCTTTTCCCAACTGTCAATTGTAGGCCCATCCTTTTAGTTTTGGATATTTTAGGTATTAGGACCTTGTTTCTTTCAACGATGAAAGTTGCATTCACAAATTTCAAATATCGAAAAGAATATTCTATTGCTTCATCATCTACCCTTACGTATGGCGCATCACTAGTTACAGATGCAATAATGTTTTCTTCTATGTTTATTGTTACCAGTCGACCATCTGCTACCAACTTTAGGTTTTGCTGCAATGATGATGGCACTGCCCCAGCTGAGTGAATCCAAGGCCTCCCCAACAAGCAATTATAAGAAGGCTTGATGTCCATTACCAAGAAATCTACCTGATACATGTTTGGACCAATCAAAAGGGGTATCTCAATCCTTCCCATCACCTTCCTTTTCGTACCATCGAATGTTGATCACATGATTCGTAACAAGTAATAAATATTTATAATAAAGATCAAACCTAGACTAACTATTATCACAACAAAAAGGCAAGCGCACCTATCGAACAATAGTATAGTAATGGCAAGACCGGGATATCGTACCCAAGGGAACCAAAAGCACTAGTAATAACTATCTTTTTATTATTTAGCCTAGAAATAAAAGGGTTTGTTTATTAAACTAATTATCTAAACTAATTAACTAATTTAATTAAAGCGAAGAGAAAATTTGGAAAAAGACTTGAAGAGAAGCAATTGATAAAGACGACACCCAATGAGGAATCCACCTAGATTTCACTTGTTATCTGACTCTGAACTAGACGATTTATTCACTTGACTTGATCCTTGAGACTCCCTAACCTACATTATTATCTCTTTCGAGACTAATAATGCCTAATCCTCAGTTGAATTAATTGAAATCTCTTTCTAATTAAAACCCTTAGGGAAGCAGTAAATCGATCTATGGACTCCCATATTAGGTTTCACCCTAATCTGACAAAATCTCGTAACCCTATCTCTAAACGTTCGATCAACTCTGCTTAATTATGCCAAATCTACTCTTAGGCAGGGTCTATTCCTCCTCTTCATAAGCACATTAAATCATGATTCAATACCCGGAATATTAACTCAAGCATTAGAAACACATAATTAAGAACTAATCAAGTATTTATCATATTTAGATAATAATAACAAGATCCATCATAGGTTTCATCCCCCTTAAGTATCTAAGGGGTTTAGTTCATAATAAAATAAGAGTACATCTCAAAAGTATGAAAATAACAAAACATAAAGAAAACTCTAAAACCCCTGACGGAATTCTGAGAGAGATCTTCAGTCTTGGAGTAACTCCGGCTTTTTGGGATGACTCATCTGGCTTTCTTCAAGTAATTACCGATGTATGGTTCTGTGTTCCAGAAAAGTTCTGGAAGAGCCCCTCTTAGTAGGTCATACTTAGGGTGTTTATACAGGCTTTGGATTGGCTTTCTTCTTCCCTAAGTAACCTTTTTCCATGTAAAATATAACTCTTTGAAAAAGGGACACGGCCGTGTGACGTGTTTGCGAGGCCGTGTTCATTTCGCTAAATTTCACACGGCCATGTGGGTCAATGGCCAGGCCGTGTAAATCGTGAAATCCTTGGACAACACCCTCGATAAACACGGGCGTGTGAGCAGCCCGTGTGACAAGGCTTAGGCCGTGTGATCTTCTTGATTTGGTCCTTTTTGTCTCTTTTAAGCTCGTTTTTGGCTCCTTTTGACTCTTGGTGCTCTCCTGAGTATAAAACATGAAATAACCGGATTAAAAGCACCAAAATCCACAAATCTAATAGTAAATATCCATAAATATGCTATGTATTTGGGGTAACAATATGTATAATTTGGTGTTTATCAATCCCTCATTTCCTGTTGTACTTTCGCTAGCTGTTCTTGCAGCTACGCTTGCATCTGATCTTGCATGTCTTTTTGAATCTGTTGCAGCCTTTCTAACCTTTGATCCATTACTTTGGTTTTGTGCGAGTACTGTAACGATGTTTGGTTGGTAGTCTTTCATTGGTTTCCAAGTTAGCTGTCATAATTTCGATTAATTAGGGTCTTTTTGTGAACTTTAATGTATATGATGGAAATGTAATACAAATCCATGGAATTAATGCAACAAAAAAGGCATTGACTCTGATTCAATTCTATTAGAATAACTTTACTAGAAAATAAATTTCTTTACATAAAACAGATTACATAAATGGCTTTGCCCTAATATTCAAAACCTTAACGTTCCTAAGAAGCCAAGCTAATTTTCGGCCTCTATCCGATTCCAATTCATATTTCAAGCTTAGCACGTCAGCCTGAGCTGCTAAGGTTTGCAAATGATCGGCTACCTCTCGCACTTGAGCCACAACTTCACCCATGATATAATCTCTATCCATAACCTGACCTTGAGAACAGTGGAGTTGCTCTTTCCAATGCTTATTATTTGCTTCAAGGAGTTCAACTCGGAGTTCACAATTTTGTAATGCGGTCTCGAGCACTTCTATTTGTCTTTTTAGCTCTTCAATAGTGCTTTGGCTTGTTTTTAGCTCAATTAAGGAGTTCAGCTACGATACTGATGAAGTGACTTTTCTAGTTCTGTTATCTTGGCTTTTAATTCGATCCTTTCATTTTGTCTTTTTGACAAACTCCTTTCTAGAGCCTCTTCTTAAACCTAAGTATCTTGGAATTTATTTTCCCATCGATTGGCTTTAATCTTTTCTTCTTTGATCTCTTACCGTCATTGTTCTGATATTTTTCCTAACCTGTCAGTCCTCGTCGATAAGCGCAACTTCTTATAATCAGTTTTTGGATTGTCCAAGTCTTCTTCAGCCTTATCCTTTCCTTTTCTCAATTTCTCGGCTTCTAAGTTTTGGATGTCAACATCTAACCCTAATTGCATATTTTCCTCCTCCAATTGTTCTATTTTCTTTTCTAACTCTAAATTCCTCTTTTCAAAATCCTACTTTATGATCTCTAGCTCAGACGGGATCACTTGTAGGTGTTCTTCCATTGGTCGAGTGACTTCTTAATTCGGCACAGGGATTTGTCATTGACTCTTTGACCCCACCACCAACCATATTCGGGGGTCGTCAAGGGACTCGCAGTAAATCTTTTCATCCTACGGGTTTGGTTCGAAGCGTTTGATATTTCTTAAGCCTTTTTCTTGTAATTATCACCCTTATATGAAAACTCACATTGAGCCAACCCTTGCATTACTGGTATGAACTGCCTCGATCTATACTGCCTTAACACAAGTAGAGGAGCATATCCAATAACTCCCCATATCCCAAGTAAAGGGACCTAGTTGAAGTCTCCGCACCAGTACAAAATCTCATCAAGGATCATCTAATGAGCTCTCCATTCAACATCTTTGTCTTGGAGATTTTAGAGAATCGCCATCTATTTTTCTTTCAAAATATCATCTCACCTCGGTCTAGCCACTGTTTCTTTTAATGGAGAGTTAGCTCTTAGAGAATACTCGATAAGAAACTTTTTTCATCTTTCAGAAGTGGCTATGAAACCAAGCTAGTAAGAGTTGCGCACATCCAATGAATCTTCCTTCACCCGCTCTCCGGCATACATTCAAGGATCTGAATGTTTCAGCCAAAATTTACAGGACAGGCGTGACCCTCTTATCAAGTCGGTCGAACAAATCTGAAACTACCTCATCTACGTGCCCTAGTGCTTTAGGGAAAACAACCAACCCGTAAATGCTCAAAGCAAAGACATCGACCCTTTTCTTCATATTTAGGTGTGCCAAGTTCAAGTCTCGCAAACTTTTCCAAGGGATATATTTGCTTTCTCCTTTTTGCTTAATTCGGGCCGTAACCCATTGCTCACTCATCCCCGTGATACTCATTAGTTTCTTTAGGAAAGTCAGGACATTGGAGGCTCTAGAGTAAGCTTTGTTAGCTTGAATCCTCGGGCACCAAAGCAAAGTTGTATACTCCTCCATAGTAGGTACCAAATCTACCTTCCTAAAGGTAAGCAGCTGTAGACGAGATTCCAAAATTGATCCAGAGCTCGAAACAAGTGCTTGTCCACTTTGATATCGAGTAGATAAGGCAAGTTACCATAATTATAGTAGAATAATTGCTTGATTTCGTTTTCCCATTGATTCCATATCTCTTTCAACTCTTGAAGATTGTTCTGAGTCACATTGATACGAGTGAAATCGCATAATTCTAACACGTACCCCTCCGTTAGACTATCGCCCTTCTCTAGTTGCATTTTCTCGGACCATATTCGGACAGCCGCATTATCTTCCACTTTATTAAGAAATTTGTTCTCCATGGCAAGCTCTCTATTTACTAATTGAATATGAATCAACACCTTTTTTATGATGAAAATGTCATGCAATCACAGTCAAAGCAAAACAAAACAAGTTACTACGTCTTATACAAAGCTAAAACGTAAAGCAAGTAAGAAATAATAAATAAAGCACCTATTTATGTGACCATTAGGGGTTCGGTGCGGTTCTACTAAGGTAGGCTCTTAGGTTTCATTATATGCGATTTGTTTCTAAAGTAAGGGTACTTGAACTAGCAGATAACTTGATCCTCACCCATTATAGGCTTATATGGACCGAGTTCAGTTCAGGGGAATACATTTCGCTATGGCTACATGGAGAGGAAAATCTCACGAAGACATAGGTACGGATGTATCCCGAAAGCGATCCACTATCCTACACGGAGGTGAAGATCTCATGAAGGAATAGTTTTTCACTTCCACTTAAACGGGTATAACCGACTGGTTATGAAATGCAATATGCGAGAATATATCCAAAGACTCGAACCAATAGAGCAAATATATCAAAATAATGCAGACCATAAAACTGAAATGCAACGAAAGGACCGTAAATTTAAACCAAATTATCAATTTTCGACAAAAAGACAAGAAATAATCAACTCGTGGCTTGACTCTCTTATTATGTCCCCAGCGGAGTCGCCAAGCTGTCGAAACCATTTTTTTGAAATCAACTTTTTTATTTTGAAAACGAAAATGGGAGTCGTCACTAATCCTTTTAATATGAGGTGTGATCGGATCACCTCAAAACTTAATATTTTTAATAAAATGTTTAATTTATTAAAACAATATTTCTCGGTCTACAAAAATCCATAAAACGGGTTTGTGAGTCGATTACGCACGAGGAAGGATTAGCACCCTCGTGACGCCCAAAATTGGTAACTAGTTGATTACCTAATGTCTTGGTGCCGAAAATTGAAAACTCGATAATAATTTAAAATACGATCCCTTTTTATATTGTGTTATTTTTAATTAAAATTACTTGAATAAATCAAAATGTATAAAATGCCTCCTCATCTCGAAGTAACAAAATGTCACATTCCGTAAGTTAGGACACGACACATCATATTCTTGAGAATAAGCTTGCCTTTTATTTTTTTTATTTAAATCTCATTTATTTTAATTTTAAAAGGATATTCGGTGATTTAGGTTCAACGAGAAAATCAAAACCTTGTAAGTTAGGGTACGACTCTTCGAATCTCCCAAATACGAAACATTGTCTATTTTTAAATTTTTTTTTGAATAACAACAAATGTAATATTTAAAAATATGTGTATTTATCTTATTTGGGGTAGAGTATAAAAAAGACTAGTTATTTAGACATAATGCATGATGTAGTGATGGCGAAATAATATAAAATGACTATATAGATAGAATATTGTAATGATAAAATATTAAAAAATAAAGATATATTTTAATATTAATAAGATAATTATAATAAATAAATAGATAAAGTAACTTAAAATAAAATAAAATAATAAGTGATTTAAAAGATACGACTTAAAAATGTAAAACAATAAAAGGAATAATAAAATAACACAAAAATAAAATAAAATAAAAATGAGATAATAATGACAATATAATGATATGTACAAATATGAACAATATACATTTTTAAATGAAAGCAAGACAATAATAAATAAAGAATGAAAAAGGACTGAAACTAAATAAATAAAGGATTAAATCGGAATTAGAACGAAATCTCAGGTCTAAATTATAATAAACAAATAAAAAAATGAGGACTGAATCGAAACTAAAATGAGATTTAAGGGGATAAATTGTAAAATAAAAAAAAACTAGAATAAAGGACCAAATACAAACGCGCGGAAAGGAGCAGAGATCAAATGGGAAATTATTCCCAGACCCCCCTAAACGCATCGTTCCAAGGAGCCAAATAATCGAAGGATCAAAATAAAAACAAAGTAAAATTTAGTGATAAAAAAAACATAAAAGTATTAAATTGAAGCAGGCCGAAAAAGCAAAAGGACTAAAAGGGTAAATAGACCCTTAGTCCAAAACACGCAGATCTTGGAATGGGTTAGGTTGAATCATGGGTCGGCCCAAAACGGCACCGTTTCAGGTGCTTACCTATTAAAACGGCTCAAGGACCAAATTTTAAAAAATAGAAACATGATATAGGACTAAATTGAAATGCGTTGTAAAAGTGGAAGGACTGATCTCGCAAATAGACCCTTTGTTGAAAACACGCGAATCCTCTGGAGTGGGTTGGGTCGACGCGCAGGTCTTGTCAAAACGACATCATTTTGACGTCTTAAAAATCGGCCCAAAACAGTGCCATTTTACATGGGCTATAAATAAAAAAAAATAAACAAAAAAATTTCATTTTAACCTCAGTTTCAAAAAAAAAAATCAAAAAGCTTTAATTTTTTTCTCTGATTTCGTCTATAGTCCAACCATGGGCGCCGTTGTCTGTCCACCTTGGCCACCGGTCATCGGCGATGGTGGTCGTCACCTCCAGTGGCCGGAGAGAAAATGAAAACTCTCCTTAGCCCTTTTTTAGCCCGGATCTGAAGGCTAGGCCTTCGTTTTTTCAAAAAGAAATATCTTCGAGCCCCTTGGCCATTTTCGATGTCGGAGAAGGTTTTCAATGACGGGGTAGATGAAGCGGCATAGGTAAGAAACGTCTTTTTACTTTTATTTATTATTATTTTTTGAAATGAAACGAAAAAAAATAAAAAGGGAATCACCTTTGTATATATTTTTTCTTTTTTGATTGCTTTTTTTCTCCGTAAAAAATTTACAATCTGGATCTGACTTTTTATAGCCGTTTATACATATTGTTTGTTTTTATTTTTTTTGCTACTATTTATGCTCTGCTACTGTTTCTCTGCTCTGTTTCTTTCCTTTTCGTAGGCATCCATAGAGAGTCAACGGAGGCGGGAAAAACGATCATCTTGCCTCTTTGGTGAAAGGGCGACAGACCTCAGGACGAAGAGCCTTGGGACGAGCATGCTGATGTGGTTGAGGGCAGCAGCGCGCCTAGAACTAGGATTTTTTGTTTTGCTGAGAATGTTTATGTATTTTGGGCCACGGGCCTTTTTTTTCATTTGGGTTTGATGTATTTTTTTGTTTAAATCATTTGGGCCTATAAATTTGGATTGCTATTATTTCTATTTTTGGTTTGGTTTGGGCCTGGGCAAAAATGGCCCGTTACAGTAATATTTGTTGTTTTTTAGAAATAATTTTAAAATATTTTCTTAATGTCTAATGATTATATCAATAGATAGATGTTATGTTATCTTTGGCAGTATTCCAACTTTGGTATGTGTACTCTACTTTGGTATGTGTACTCTTACTATCGCCACATAAGAAAAGATCTTTCCAGATCTATATACAAGGCCCCATCATTTTTAACACTAATACTAGTTTATGACAAATTTAATTCAAATATCATATGACACAAATGTTATATTATAATTTATAGGGTAAATTATCAAAATAGTTATTTGTGTTTGCCTCAGGTTATATTTTAGTCACTTATGTTTGAAATGTGATGTTTTAGTCACTTACATTATCGTATTGTCACATTTTAGTCTCTAAATCGTTAATTATCATTAATGATGTAACGGTAAGTTAACGTGTCATGTTAAATCATCATTTCAAATGAAAATTTTAGGTTAAATTCTATGATTGTTCCCTATATTTTTTTCATTTTGAGTAATTTAATTTTTTCTATGCTCTTTTAACTTTCTTTTTTTTTTCTTTATTCATTCTCTTCTGTTTCGCCTTCTATTTTCCTTCATTCTTCATTTCTTTTAACGTAGTTTTTCTATGTTTTCTATTTTGTTAAAACTAATCCGCAAGCTCACCTCACTTGAAAAGCTTAAATTGTTCAAAAAAAATAAAAGTATAGGGACTAGTTTTAACAAATGGAAAACATAGAAACACTATGTTAAAAGAAATGGAGAAGGGAGGAAAATAGAGAGAGAAGCAGAAGATAATGAAAAAAAAGAAGTTAAAAGAACATAAAAAAAGTTTGTTAAAAATGAAAAAATATGGGGACCGATTGTATAAATTAACCTAAATTTTTTGTTTGAAATTATTATTTAACGAGACACGCCAGCTTACTGTTATATCATTAACGACAATTAACGGCTTAGTGAGTAAAATGTTACAATACGATAAGGTAAGTGACTAAAACATAACATTTCAAACATAAGTGACTAAAATGTAACTTGAGATAGACAAAGTGAGTATCTTATATAAGTACATAATGTTTTTAAATTTATAATAAAAAATATTTATTTTCTTATTCATTTAAGTGTTTTCTAAATTACGAAAATCATTTTTTTAGTTGGTTAATAATAAAAAAACTATAAACTTAATTGTTGTGTATTCAAAAGATTAAAAGAATCATAATAGCAAATCATTTGTTAGTGTGTGTTTTAGATTTTGTAGATATTATCTTTCTGCCAATTTCACCCTCATATTTCTTTGGGAATTGTTGCCCAAATGAACATTCCGCCATTGCTACCATAAGATAAAATTTAAATTATCCTAAAAAGTAAAAAGAAAAATCAGCAGCAGTTCAAACTTAATCAAGAAGTCACATTCTCACATTGTATTAAAAAATAAAAATAATAATAATAATAATAATAATAATAATAATAATAATATTGTTGTATTAGCACTCACACGGTTATTCATATGCCAGACACGACCGTAGTAACACCAAATAGAGTAACAAAAACACCAACCCTTCAACTCAAAGTTATGTTTTGTCTTTGTTCTGTACCTAAAACAAAGATTCTCCGCTTCTTTTTTCATCTAATCACCACAGTAACGTAGCCCAGCGCTAGAGATTGATCCATCATCTACGAAACCAAAAACATCTACTCTGTCAGCCGAGCTGCCCATTTCTCGTTTTCCATTGTATTTTATATTTGAAGGCGAGGAAGGGTCACTCTCAAAATGGGCCATTGATTAAAACTTTTGACACATAAAGATGTCATCAACAGTGTTGGAGCTGAGAGAAGTGGACCGAATGATTGTCAGGGTAATCGTTAATTCTTGGTCTCTTCATGTCCCTCTTTGTTGCATCGGCTGCGATTTCACTTTCCCAACATGAAAAATGCTGGTCAAGCACATTAACAGGCGTGTTAGAGCTCGACGCCATAATCTCATCCACTGGTTCTGATTGCTCTCCTTCCTTCTCCATCTCTTGCATCCAATTGCAGCACTTTAACATGTTTTCCTGCACCCAAATTACCGCATGAATTTATTTAAATAATCCATTGGTTGTTTTCTTTTTAAGGCGATGGAAAAGTTACGAACAAGGGATTACCTTATTTACATACGAACAGCTGGAAATTGCTTTTCTAAAGCTGGGGAACTGCAAGGGAAAAAGTTGATGGGAAGCAGAGAGAAGTGCGGATGCTGCAATTATTGATGGCCTCAACTCCATAAGCCTTGTATCTGTTAATTTCACCAACCAAGTTGGAACAATGAGAAAGAGAAGGAAACTCAAGTGTTGGTAGGATAGAAGCCTGTATTCTTGGCATTTTAAACAAGTAGACCTACCCATTTGAGCTTTTAAGATGAGTTCAACAGCTTGAGCTTTGAGGGCTTGCCTTAAAGGAGGGTCTTTGAGATTGAAGAATGAAATGAAAAAGGATATGAAAGAGAAAGGAGTAATTGAACGCATTCGCCATTTGAGTGCTCCCAAGATTAGATACTCCATTCGCTCTGTTGTTTGTGCATCAAATATGAAACCGCCATCGCCCTATATGAATCCCCACACCAAATATTTAGATAAAACCCACCTAGCTTCTACCATATAAACTTGTCGTTGCCGATATGAATGTTTACCTGAAAGTCGATGAGAGAAAACTCAGTTTTGGTCATCTTGGCAGCTAAGGAGACGCAGGAGCATGCAACAAGTCTTACAACCCATGTCTTAGGTTGCTGCTGCAACATCAAATCAAATGTTTTGTTACTTCTGCACCTCTTATTATTAACTGTATAAATATTGTTAATTACTAATTAATACGAATAGTACTGAAGCGGCTAAGGGTTTTTTACCGGTATTCCTTGGCTTGACAAGAACCGGTCAAGATAATTGACAGCGAGATAAGGTAAGAAAGGGCCAAATCGACAACAAAACTAGAACCAAAATAAAAAAATAAAAAAATTCAGTGAATATGCAGAAGCATAATTTAAATGAAGAGAAAGAAAGAAGGTAAATTTGGTTACCAGTGAGATAGAAGCAATAGCATGTCGTCGGACAGAAGTAGGAAAAGCTCCAGCTTTGAGAGACTGTACGTAATGGTGAGAGGGCATATGATCGGATTCAAGCAGGAAGAGGTAAGTAGAATTAGGAGAAGGGGGAGGGCACAAGTGATTGGAGTTAGTTAATGGGTTTTCAAGATCGAACTCCATCAATAGATTAATATGATTATATTTGAAGGTTAGTGGCGTTGAAGAGAGACCGCGGTACTATCTCCATGTACATTGTTATAAGAGAAGTGCAATGATGATAACAAGCACGGCGAGGGAGCGAGCGAGAGAGAGTTTACGGCTTTCTTTTTTCCCTGCGTGAAGACTTCGGAGTTTCACCACTCAGCTGCTACCGGTATATATATATATATATATATCTTATATCTTACGCTCTTTATTTATGAATAAGTTTGAAGCGCGAAATGATAGGTTAAAAAAATAATAAAAATAGACAAACATTTTAAAAAAGGGGTAGTGATATTAAATATGATTAATACAATATATCTTTTATGGATCATAAAAATTAATTCTTTCAAGGCTTATGAGTATGCTCTCTTAATAATGTTACCTATAAAATTTGATTTTAATTTTTTTTTACCTACAACAGTGTTTATTACAATGTACCAAATGCTTTATTCACTTTAGAATTTTAATAATATTTATAGAGAAAATATAAAATAAGATATAGTTTTTTACTTGAAAATGGTGAAATTTTTTATCATTTCCCCAACAAAATATCTTTAATTTTTTTTAAAATATGTTTTTTTGGAGTATCTCGAGATCAATAGGTGTTGAGCTTAGTATAAAGTTTTGACTGTTAGGTTTTTTCGAGATCAAGAAAGGAATAAGGAAAGAGAATTTCGATTGATGAGTCTAACAATGGATCTCAGACACCCATAAAAGTTCAGTATACATCCAATTTGGTATAGGGTCCACTTTTTTAGGCGAACCCCTTTATTAGAGAGTTCATTATATATCTACTCTTATAAGGTTCACTCCTTCAAGTGAACTCTTTCATTGAAGAGTTCATTATATATCTACATTTATAGAGCTCATCAATCACTTATTTTATCTACTTTGGCAAACAACTTAAGGGGATAGCTCATCATATATCTATATCATTTATTCAAACTTACCTTTCTAAGGGAGGATCTCATTATATATTTACCCCATCTACTTAAACACACCTTTCTATGGTAAGAATCCATTATTTATATGAATCTCATTATATATTTCTAGCTTGACTAAGCTTGCAAAGGTACAAATAAAGGAGCTACCCAAAAGAGCGCCAAAAAAAAAAAGTTGCTAAAAAAGGGGCTAGTTAAAAAAAATAAAGGTGAATTTATGGATTTCCCTTGTAGATCAAATTCAAAAGGTGTGTTCTATATCCAAAAAATTCCACCAAGATCATGCAGAAACCTCGTATGTACTGGAAACCATTAGTGGCTCCCTCCACCTTATGTGGTGTGAACCACACGCAACCTCTACTCTCCCCCTCTATATATTTTACCTCAACAAAAAGGTATCATAGAAGGGCTCTCAACACTACTCTATAGTAAGTATAGTCATAAAGGCTGCAACTCTTCATTGACTCAATCAGACATAGCTTTCTAAGATTCCAATGTCCCATCAGGCAAAAGCTTTCTAAGGGCTCTAATGTTGCTTTCAATGAAACCTTTTAAGACTCCAATGTCCCGTTGGAAGTGACCTCCTCAAGCCTCAACAAACAATACAACAACAACACGATTAGGTAATCTTAAAGAAGTACAAGCTACTAATAATTGTGTATCTACATGAAACTCCCGACTACACTTCACATTTTGATAGTTTTGGGGCAAATCGCTTTATAACCTCCCCTCAAATGGGGGCAATTGTTATACCCATTCTCTTACACTACCATCAAGTTAACCTATAACATCCTAATAAAGCATCCATGCCTCTATAGCCACTTTATATATATATATATAGTAGGGTGTCAATCTAATTGAACCCACATCAATGCTCATTTTCTTCTCTATAAAAGCTCTCTCCATCACAAGAAAAAGAAAAAAAGGCTTTGAGATATAGGTAAAAGTGTTGCTAAATCTCTTTTAAAAAGCTCTATAAGTTCATAATAACCCTAAAAATCACCACCCATCGTTAAAACCACACTATAACAAACCATCACAACTTTTGTGTTACAACATAAGTGAACATTGATTATAGTTGTGAATTTAAGAAAAAAAGTTTTTTCCATGTAAAGATGAAACTTTATAATAATATTTTAAGGAAAAATGGAGAGGCTATTTTGAAATTGTTTTGTTCCTTAATATGATCCAAAATTTTTGGCCCCTTTCTTTGGTCAGTTTGGATATAAATGTCTCAACCAAAATCTAATGGGAACACATGACAGATAGTCCAATTATAGAGACCAAACAATGAAATAGTCATTTTTATGTGTGATAAGGATTCCGACAAGACTCTCAAATGCAACTACTTTTGAAATTATACACCAATCAATTTAACAACTTTGACTCATGCCTTTAGTTCTTGAAACCCACATGGAGCTAGTTTCCTTTTTTTAATTAAGGAGCTAGTATTAGAGCAGATCTCATATGTATTGATGTTGCCTGCAAATTGATCACAACTAGCAGCGTAATATTGCAAAAGCAGCCATCTATGGAATTTCCTTAGAAATGTTGTGGAATAATCTTGGGATCTTAACTTGGCGTTGCCTTTGCTGGTCCAAAGGTGCAAAAAATTCGGGATGGGGGTAAGTAGACAAATTAAACAGTTTTCTTTGTAACTTGGTGATCAGTGCTAAATATTATTTGATAATTAGTCCCTCAATAATGCGGGTAATTAGTCTGCAAATCTTAATAATTGGGCTACAATCCAATTATTAGAACTTTTAGAATGCCCCCCACCCCCCCCCCCCCCGCCATAGCCTTTTGAAATATCCATCTTCTAGTGTTGCTATTCAATTATATCTTATAAGCATGCACATTAGTCATACGCACAGGTTGATGGTAGAAGCCATTTCTTACCATTGTTGGAACAATTACCTTGAACATATACATGAATCTTTTAGAAATGATATCATTTTATTTTATTATTATAGATAACAGTGTTACCATTTTCTAAAGGATAAGAAATGGTTGAAGCAATTGAAATTTTACCCTAGGCTTTAGGTATTATTAACCTGAAACAAACTCGAGGGTTCACTACTTAAGTCCAGATGGAATCCGAAGAAGCCGTCCTCCTAAAAAAAAAATGGGCAACACTATCTTGAATGTCCCTTGTTTTCTCGTTGTAATTAATACTACACTCCATAGGATTCTTCTTAAATGGGTTACACTCTTAATCCTAGATGTTAAAATAATGCAATTTGGGCGTGTAAATGCAGGGTTTTTTTGCCTTATAAAAATAGATATGGGAAGAAGCCAAATAACTTTACAGTGACTTCCATAACTTCGATATGCCTTTGAAGAACGTTCCAATTTCTTGGGATTTGCTTCAAAGTTGCTCCACCTCCTATATTCAAATTTTATTTTATTTTATGGGATTTGCTGGCAATTGCTATAAAATTACCCGTTGAGGTTATTCTCAGCATTCGGTAAATTAAAAGTAAAAATTGTCAATACTATATTTAATAAAATAATTAAATTTTAAAAAAGTGCTCTGATATGTATTTTTACTTTTTTCTGTCAGGTGTCTTCTTCTTTGACTTTGAGGATTATAGCAATCGATTCTCCTTTCCTCTACATTGGTGTAAGAGAAAGGGTAAAGAAAGACCAAAGAATCCCATTTGCACACATTGGAAGACCAATACCCTTTTGCTTTTCCTATCTCCCTTATTGTGTGAACATCAATTTTGTGCAAATAAACTTATGGAGTTTTAAAGTGAAGAGTGCAAAAAAATGGGAAGAGACAAGAAAGAGACACACACATGCAATCGCATGATGAGTGTATGTAACACGCCATATCACCAGCAGATAACACCATCATTGTATTCCCTCACTTTATAATACTCAAACCTAGACAATGTCCCAAGTCTAAAGTGGGCATTTCGTTAAACATTTATGTTTCTTTCCAACAATGAGGGAGAAGAGACGAATTACAATTACAGGATTACTAATTAAGGTTTCCCATCGCAAGAAATTTACAAGAGATGAAAATTAAGCTTTTCATGTATCAAGCAATTAAAGCCTAAGATTGGTTGATTAATATAAAAATATATGCACAAACTAGCGGAATCAAGTGACATTGAGTACTTAATGCTTCTTTAATTCAGCTTAAATGTTGAATATACATAGCTTTATATTTAAGCATAGACCTTTGGGGTTCAGTTCCAAGCAAGGAATCCAATGGAGCTACTACTAGGTGCTCAAGCTTATCCCAACATGTATATTTTTTTAAGAAAGAACCTGAGGCATCCAATATTTTTCCCGGTTAAGGGAGGCCAACTGAGATAAATTCACTCTAAATTCAGCATTTTTATATAGTTGATTAAGCCCAATCGTCTCTAACACTAAAATATTCACAAGTTTTGAAAATGCTTTCTCCTCTTCTTCTTTTTTACCAAAAAATAATAATTAATTCTTGGTCTCTAAAATATATTCGTTTTTTTTATTTTGATACTTAAACTTTTGTTTATCTTAATTTGGTTCCTGACGTACACTCAAATTTCCAATTTGGTACAAAGTATGCCTCTGTTATATTTTTTAGTTTATTTTTTAGATAACCACAAAGCGCCACATGGCATCTTTATTAAAAATAAAAATTTTCTTTTATTAAATGTATAGACACATTAAAAAATATAAATAAATATATAAAAAATTCAAAAATATATATATATATATATATAATCTAGAAAAAAAACATATAAATTATAAAAATAATATTTACAAAAAATTAACATAATCAAAAAGAAATTAGTTGGAATTAATAATATTATTACAAAAATTAAAAAATTATAAAAATTATAAAAAATTATAAAAAAAATAAAAAAAATGTTTTAACGTAAATTTTTATAAAATTATAAAATATATAATTATAAATTTTTAAAAAGATATTTTTTTGCAATTACTTGAAATTTAAATATTTTTTATTTTTAGAACATTTTCAATTTTTATATATTATTTTCAATTTTTTAATTTATAATTATACATTTTAGAATTTTATAAAAAAATTTATTTTTAAACATTTCAAAAATATATTTATACATTATATATATTTATATTTTTAATCAATATAATATATATAATACTAAAGAAAGGATGTGTGGCATGTTCTAATAGCTCCACGTGAATGGCCAATGTCAATCAACGACTAGTCAACGATCAGTCAAAGTCAGAAGTGTTTATAATTTTTTATTTAAATTTAAATTTTTATTTTAAATAAAATTGTCACATGGTATTTTTTTATTGGCCAAAGTTGCTTAACAGATTTTTTAATGTTGGTTACAAAATTGAAAAAAAAAATAGAAAAAATTGATACTTTAGGCACCAAATTAAGACAAAAAATTTAGTACCAAACTAAGGGTGAGTTTGGATGGGTGGTGCGTTTACCTGCGGTTAGTGTAAAAACGGCGGTGGCGGTGAGATTAGATATTATAGCGATATTGTAGCGTGAGATAAAAAGTAAGCTAAACGCACGGTACCTCCGTCCCAAACCCATTCTAAGAAAGTGAGTATGCTTCATAGGCTAAAATGT
Organism: Gossypium anomalum; assembly: GCA_025698475.1. NCBI lineage: Eukaryota > Viridiplantae > Streptophyta > Magnoliopsida > Malvales > Malvaceae > Gossypium > Gossypium anomalum. The sequence goes on along the minus strand of CM046967.1, from coordinate 21,125,253 downwards.
GAATTAAGCCAAAAAAAAATTCACAAGTGAATATGGACCTTAAGCTTGACCTATGCGGTATATAATGTATTAAGATTAAGCCCAACCACAACGGCGGTCAAGTTCGAAGTTGTGGTAAAGCCCAATCTTATCAAAAAAGAAAAAAATTCAAGCAATGAATATCTAACCACATGACCATCAACTATGGAAAATGAGCAAATATTAGAAACAATAATAAATCGGAAACCGAAATTCAATTATACATAATTTTAGAAAAGAAAAAAAAAAAAACCTACAAACCTGGGTCTATCTTTTTAAGCCTAATTTTATTAAGGGTAAAATATTAAAGAAAACTTAAACTTCACTATTTTATTTAAATAAATTAAACTCTCTTGAGATAAGTTTTTAAGGTGGTTGTTCATTTATCAATAAAAGTGATCATTTTCACTATCAATTACGCCAAGCACATAACTTGTCTTATTTTTTGGCATGTTTGATCAAAAAAATTTGACGATTTGCTTATATCTTTTTTAGGATCTTTCGCAACTAATCTTGTGTTTATCATTTGAAAAAAGATTGAATCAAGTAAGATTATTTTTTAAGCAGTCTTATGTGATCTATTTACCTTGTATATTGACATATGTAATCATGAAGATATAAGTTGACTTTTATGATTTTTTGTATCTTTATATTAAGGATAATTAATGATATATTAAGATATGCAATCCATGAATATATGAGCTGATTTTATTATCTTTTGTATCTTTATATTAAGGATAATGAATTTGATGAAATTTGGGTAGATTAAGAGGGAGGTTACCTTGTGAAGATGGATTCATGCTCTAAATATGAAAGATTTGTTCAACATTGATAAATTTTTTATTGTTAAGGCAAGTGTTTTTTAACTAGTTGTTAATGTGCCAATGGAAGTTGCTACTTTCGCTAGCACATACGTAGGCAATATAACTTCATTTGGAGTTGAAAACCTTTCCAACTAAATGAGTTGGGAAATAACTTGAATGATATTGCGGATAACCCATATTTGAGTATCCATCTTATGGAGTAACAATCTTTGAAGATTTCATCAGATCAGATCAACCAACCGAATCCCATGAAATATAGAGATTGAACCATGACTCATTTGAAGACTTATCTTGAAATATTTGATTTATTTTAGACTCTACAAGGATATTTTGTAAAGCCTTTTTTATGAAGCTATTTCATTGGGATCTTAATTATAATTAATATTTATCTTAGGACGTCTTAAACTGTTATATATTAGAGGCTTGGTAAATTAGAACTAGGTAGAGAATGCACTTACTAGTTCATAGAGGAACACTACTTTTGTCCATGCATTTGAGACTATAAAACCTTTTTGTTGTTGGTTTTACAAACTAAATTCTCACTAAGAGAATTTAGTGGTAAAAGGTATAGACTTTAAGATACAAAAGTGAGGTGTTGTAATAGGCCCAATCTGCCCGGGTCTATAAAAAAAAAAAAAAAAAAAACAAAAATAAATAAACCAAATTGTTTATTGGCCCAATGTCCATTTACAAGAGTTAGGGCCTAAATTAAATTAAACCCAAGGTCCCATTACACCCACATCTCTAACCCCGTTTACAAATAACCCAAACCCGAAGCCCAACAGGATTCAAAAAGAATCTCAGCAGCCTGAGAATGCCAGAAACTTCTGGAATAAGCCAGAATAGCACCAAAAGATCGGCCTCACATGAGAGATCCCCACGCTCGGCCTCCACGTCACCAGGGTCATCTCCTCCGTACGGCCATACCTGCAATCGAATGCACGAGAAGCAGCAATAACAGAATACAAAATAGATTTCTGTAATTTTTAAATTTTTATTTTTCCGGCTATAAAAAGCCATCATTTGTACTGTACATTGGACGCACGCAGAGAGAATAGAGAAAAAGCAATCGAAATAGCAAAGGTGATTTCAAAGTTTTTTTCCCTTTCAGTCGATTTATTTTCTTTTTGTTTGGTTCGATTTTTTTAGTATGTGAATCGATACCGATGAATACCCAAATATCTCGAAAATATAGAGATTCGGGTGAGGGTCGAATGTTTGTTTCTTTTGAATTTCCGCTTTGTTTTTAAAGAGATTAACGCATGATTTGAGTTTTTTTTTTGTTCAAAGAAGAAAATGAGAAGGATTAATTTACCTAGTTTCCATGGGTGATCTTTGTAGGCAAGATCGGATCTCTGCTCGTGCACCGTCGACCATCAAATTGAATGGTGGGTTCGGTGGCTGCAAAATGAGGCTCTAGCAGGTTGATTTTAGGCTATAGATATTTGTTAAAAGGTTGGCTGCAAAGAAAATGGAATAAGGGAGAGTTGCTACGTCTAAACCCTAATAATTGGGCATTCGGTTTGTAGCTTGAAAAAAGGGAATTGCCATTAAATGGCTTTTAATTTTGAAATAAATTGAAACGGTGGTGTTTAAGGGAGGGGACCACATGTTGATCCATGCCCAGACCCGATTTGTGTATTTGCATGTCAAATGGGAAATTTCCACGATTAATCCCTCACTTTTTGCGCCGCATTTCAGCAGACCCCCATTGGCATCCATGTGTTTTATTTTAATTTTTCCCCAAAAATTTGTATGCTATTTCATTTTAGTTCGCTCCAAGGTGCAGCGTTTTGGGACCTGGATTATTTCCAGTTCTAGTCCCTGTACATTTATATGCTTTGCACGTGTTTTTTTTTAAACTATTTTATTTGTAAATTATCTCTTTTATTTTAGGTTTAATCTTAATTTGGTCTTTCATTTGTATAATCTGTTAATTTAAAATACGTTTAATATTTTTGTATATGTCAATTTATTTTAATGATTTTATTTGTTTTCATTTGTACAATTATTTTTAAGTTTCTTTTATCTTATTATTTTTACATTTTGCACAATATTTTTTTAATATTTTATACATATTAGTATACATATTATTCTCATTGAGTTTTCAATTTGTAATACCTATTATTTTGAAGGTTCACAATATTTTTGTACATGAGTTGAGCCATCTTAATAACTTTATTTTGTTTTATAAAATCATCATTTTAAAATTCTTTTTGCATTAAACTATTTTAATACTTTTATATAACCTCTTGTTTAAATATTTATATATGTACTAATACATCTATTACTTTAATAGATTTTTCTATTTAAAATACTTCTTGCTTTATGATTCACCAAATATTTTTCTTTATGTATATAAGAAACTATTTTAGGAACTTCATCTTTGTATTTATAAAATTATTATTTTGGAATGTTTCTTTATATTATATTATTTTTATGTTTTATATAATATCTCATTTAAATGTTTTTTATGTATAATGGTACGTATGTAATTTATAGATTAAATTAATTTTACATATATTATTAATCTCATGCTATTTTTACAATAAATCTATTTATATATGCATGTTTTGTAAATCTATTACGTGTATTATATCTTATCATGTATTTTTATTATTCTTTCATATTTTATATATTATTTAAGTTATCATGCACATTGTCAATTTTTAAATGAATTTGTGTTTAAAATATTTTGCATATAATTTGATTCAAACTTTTATTCTATAATATCTATTTCAATAATTATATATCCTTAGTTTTTATACAAATTTGTCAACTTATATATTATGTGCTCATTAATTCATCATTATTTTGGAAAATGTCTTATACCACATTGACTTCTAATTTCCATTTTATTTTGTACATGTTTTGTGGATCGTTTTATATTGTGCCATATTTATTGTTGTTGTATATTATTTAGTCATTGTTTTATTTATTATATCAATTGTTCTCCATCCATGATTAAGAATTTGGTTACATTTCACTTAGAATAATTGCACTTAATTGTTGGATTTATTAGTTGTGGTTTATTGTACTTTATGTGTGCACATTATTTCATATTTATTCATTTCTTTTTTACAAATGTTTCCTTGTAATACATCAAATATTCCATCTCATTTTAAAACAAAATTTTCTTTATTACTCAAAGATTTTAAAATAAGGCAATATCTGATATTTAGGAATTCGGGGAATCGTGTCCTACCGTATTGGGTATGATTTTTCGTCGGACTAGGTATTTGGATATCCTTTTATATTTTTTTTAATAAGCTCTTGAAAGTTAAAACTCAATCGTATTTTTGAAGGTATAAAGGATCGTGTCTAATCGTGCTGGATATGATACTGCAGACTTTCGAAACGAGAGAATTTTGACAACCAGTTTGAATTACTCCAATGTTTTAAAAGGAAGTCATATTTCAAAATTTAGTTTTTTTCCCCCTAGAAATAAGGACAACACTTGATCAATCTGGTAGCAATTTTTGGGCCTAGTGAGGGTGCTAACCCTTCCTCATGCGTAACCGGCTCCCGAACCCATTTTTGAGCTTGTGTAGACCAAAATTGATTTAAATGTTTTATTAGGTACTCCAATCACACCTAAACAAAAAGATTGGTGGCGACTCCACATTTGATTTTGAAAAATCGATTCCCATTTTTTTTTTTCAAAAATAAAAAAATGGTTTCGACAGGTGTCTTTAGTGGGGTATGTTAGAACTAGGGTCACTAGTTGTATTTGTTTCAAAGATAGTGGATTCAACTCATTGAGCTAGCTTTTGTAGACATAAGGAAATTGAATTGTGTAATCAATTTGTTGTTCCCTGATTTTTGTAATACCAGCAGAAGTGGTAGCGGATGCCCACTTCCGCTGACACTTCTGTTCATATTTTGTTTCTTGCAATTATCGACTGATTTAGGTCAACAAACCCTTATTGTATAGAAGTTAAAATTAAAGAAAATTTTTAAAAAAGCTAACTATTTATTCAAGGGTATAGGAAGTATATATCTTTATTTAAATAAAAATATAAAATATAATTGGCTTTATTATTATTATTATTATTTTATCCATTTACTGAAAATCAGTCTTACCTATTAATATTAATATTTAATGCATTATTGGTGCATAGGTCTTATGTAACAGCCTAATTTTTTTTCAGTGGTGTCAAAAACAGTGGTTTCGAGGCCACCAAATCCGGCGAGTAAGTTCATAAATATTATTATTTAATATTTACTAGTCAAATATAGTTTTTTAATTGGTAATTTATGTTTTATAATGATTTATTAGGTTCGATTGGTAAGACCTTAGGTCAAGTAGTTTTAGAAAGTCAGGCATCGGGACCTCGTTTCTATAAACCGAGTTATAAATATTTTTATAAATATTCACAGAGTGTCATTAAGGTGCTATTAAAGTTTCGTTGAAAAATTTTAACGTTTCGATAGTTAATTAATTAAAAAGAATTAAATTGAAAAATGTGTAAAACTTACTAATTATAATAATTAAGTGATTAAATGGCTTGATTAATAAATAATGAAGGACTTAAGTAATAAATATACCTAAATTGATATAGTGGGGCGACATGTTAAGGAAAAATAATAAAATAAAATGATGGAATGACAAATGGTAATTTTGATAAAATTAAAACAACAAATTGAATTTTAAAGCTTTCTATGCAATTCATCTTCAATTTCGGCCTAAACCGCCATAGGAGAGAGAGTTCATATTTTTGTTTTATATTAGATACTCGTGAAAAGGAAAAATAGCAGAATAGTCTCTGAACTTCTGCAATTACTACAATTTAGTTCAGGTAAGTTCGTACTATTAAAATCTAACATTTGTATAAATTGATGATTAGTATTATGCACATATTCTTTTGTTGGAAATGAATTATTGTTTGAATTATAATATTGAATTGGATGTTCGGTTTGAATTGAACGCGGGATTTAAATACATTCGTAGTTTGGTGTATGATGCTATTGGAGAGAGATATTGACATTATTCCCAAGTAGACCGGGGTTCAACATTTGTTGCGAACTCTTGTGTTTTACTTTCTGTTTGGCGTAATTGAGTGGATCAGCTCTTACGAGCTTCTGTTGGTGTATTTGGGAGGACTAGCTCTTGTGAGCTTGTATTGATGATGTACTCTTATCCGTAAGTCATTCTTCAAATGGAGAAATCTCAGTAAGGTGATTTATTTAATGAATTTGAAAGACATGTTACTTATTTTTTTATTGATTTGAATACGAATGTACTTATCGATTCAAGTTGTAAATGACAGGGAGTTGTCATGGATGATTTTTTATTACTTAATTTATTATAGTTAGTTTAGCAAGGTCTTTAATTAACTCGTCAAACTTACTAAGCTTCATTAAGCTTATTTGTATTGTTTAATGTCATTGTAGATTTTCAGAAGATTGGACGATCGGATCAGCACTCAAGACACTATCCAGCTTATCTCAGTAGTTTTTGAAATGTTAAATACGGTTGATATTACATGTATAGGCTTTTGAATGGTCTTGGTCAAAAGTTTGGTTTATGTAAATATTATGAATAATATTTTGTTTAAATAACCAACTTATATATTGGTATGAGGATAACGTATAATTGTGATGTTAGTGTGAGTGATACGTGTATGTATGTATTTGAGTTGTAGTGAACTTTGGTAACTTTGTTAGGTAAATTAATTAGGTAAGTTTGGATACTTGGTTGACATGCTTTTAAGTTGTCATTTGAGGTGCCTAAGGGCATATTAGTTGTATGTGGAGATAATACATGTCTAAGACTTGATTTTAGCTTGTTTTGAATGCCTTGTTATAGCTTGTTGATGTGCAATTTGTTGAGTCTAGGTTGATGTCAATTTGGGTGAGAAATGTGGCTTGGAAAATGACCTATTTTCGTTCTTTACATGAGCAAAGACACGAACGTGTGTCTCAGTCGTGTGTGACACATGGCCAAGTGACACAACCGTGCGTCCCCTGTATCTTTTTAAGAATACAAGTCAGTATGCTCACACGACTTATCACACGGGCGTGTGACTTGGCCGTGTGACCCAAGTCAGAGAGTTACATGGGCTGAGACACAGCTGTATGTCCCTATTTCGAATGCCCACACGACCTGAGACACGGGCATGTCTTCTGTCCGTGTGAGTCACACGGCCGTGTGACCCCTGCAGCTTTGAAATTTTTTTACTTTTTCAGAAAAATTCTTTGAGTTTCTGATTTATTCCTGACTTGCTTCTAATGCGTATTTCAGGTTTTGAGGGCTAGTATAAGGGACAGTATATATGATTTTAATACAACATGATATCCTTTGGGGCAAAAGTGAATGAGGCTCGGTAGTTCTTTAAGTGATAACTTTTCTAATTTATCAAATTTCATCTCCTCTTCAGCTACCACTTCCTGTTGATTCGTAAACCCCGATAATGCTCTGTAACCTTATTCTGGCGACGAATACGAGTTAGGGGTGTTACATCTTATGTGCCATCAATTAATAATAAGACGATACATCATTATTGGTATAAAAGAAAAAAAAATATAGGACTTAAAAATAAATACAATTAACTTTATTTAAACATAATTAAATATTTATTATAATTATTTTGTTTCTCTTTGAGGTTTTGGGTTTCTAGTCACTAGCTGAAAAAAGTTATAATTTGGTCACTAAACTATTCAAAAGTTTTCGTCTAAGTTACTGAATTATTCAAAAAAATTTATTCAAGTCACCGTTAATTTTTTTTTAAAAAGGTTTTGCAGTGAGCACCAAACTACGATTCGACGATTAGTATAGTGGCTCAATACCATTGACAAGTACAAGAGAATATCTTAGATCCAAGTCGAATTGATGGTCAATGTTGGAGATCAGAGAAAAAAGTTGTTTGAATTTCTGTTCGTAGATTCGTGAAGTCGAAAGGTACTTCATGAAAAAAAAAATAAACTGTAGAAGAGAAGGGGAAAGAGCTTTTGATTGGTGCATACAGTGCGAACAAAGAAAGCCATATATCATTTATTTTAACAGCACAGTGACTTAAATGAAAACTTTTGAATAGTTCAGTGACCATATTGTAACTTCTTTTAGTTAAGTGACCGAAACAAAAAATTACACATAGTTTAGTGGCTAATGGTGTAGTTTACCCTATATTTTTACATACATGTTTAGAAAAAACAAGACAGCATATCAGAGCCTCTTATCTACAGCCAGTTGAACGATACATTGTATTACATTGCAGACCTTGCCAATTGTGTATAGTTCTAAATTGGATAAAATACTCTTACGAATCTGATTTGAATATCTATTCCTTGCTTACAGGTATTTCATCCATGCAGTAAACTTTTACATATCCAAGAGTTTGTTCCTTTCACTTGCACATATAAAAAATGTTTAAGAGTGACAATATTTCTTTAGAAGCATGGATTGAATCCTAGTCCTCCCAAATTCCTAGGGCTGCATAACCTTACCCTATACACAAGAATGCTTGTGTTTCTAATTCAAGTATTTCCTAGTTCACATGCCTCGAACTTGATGGATATGGTATCATGTATTTGGTAGGGCCCAACTTGTTAGTTTTAGGTATCTTAGGTGAAAATGTACTGGATTTTGGGTCCAAACGTAGAATACCTAGTTTGGGCTTCGCAACAATCAACATGAGGCAACTGCAAGGAAAGAATTCCTTTTAACTCCCATCTTCTACGTTCAGCACAAATCTATATTGTGGAATCATCCTAGTTTTAGATAGTAACTTCAACCAAAACAATTTTTGTATAATAAATCTGTTAAATATAAATTATTAAAATTTTAAATGTAAGTATACTACATTTATTAATTGCATTATATTAAAACATGTTTAAAGCAATTACGTAATATTTATACAATTTTTATATTTGTTAAACATAATATATAGGGAAAATTAGCAAAATATGGCGATTTAAAAAAATATTAAAGAAAGTAGGCTGATTTTTTTTTTAAATTCAGAGTCTCCCTAAAAGGAACCGTATGTCCAAGGTTGTATGGTCAGTAATGTTCGTTCGAACGTAGTGGAAAGTAAAGGTCAAACATAGCCATGGAGAATGGTAAAGATCTGGTTGAGTTTCCAAAGATAGGATCTGCATGTCCTAATAAGCCTCATTTGAAAATAGATCGACAGAGCAAGGGTTTCGGTGTCATTAGTGAGCTCTAATACTTCAAGATAGTAAGGACATTGAAAACTAAGAAAGACAGCAAATGTAAAAATTACTTGGGCAATCGCCAAGCGTTGCCACCAGGAATAATGAGTGCGATTATCAGAGAGTTAAATTCTAAGGTGGACGTCTCATATTTTCTTAAAATTCTATATGCAAATCTCACTAAGTTCTCCCGAACTTATAAGCTTTCTGCTTGAATGCAAGTTAGTTAAATATTTGGAAATTGATAAGGACCAAGCCAGACTTCGCTAAGGGCTAGGCGAAACGCGGTAGCTATGCATGTTTATATAGGGGCACCTGAAGAGGCTTCTCCTCAGGGTTTCAGTTGTCACTTTATATTTTTGAGTCTTTTTCCAAAGGAATTTTATAATCGACTGATGGAAATAAAATTTTAAAGTTTTATTACCAGTCAATACAAGTTAGTTAAATATGTAATTTAAACTAGAAAAGAGATTTTGTTAAGTCACTCGGGTTAGTGTGGCATCCAATACCCAGTCCTGGTGAACAGGTTGTGTAGAGGGTGTTACACAAAGAGAGTGGTTCGTTAATCAAGTACCAATCCTAGTGTCATCCATGATTACGATGTGCATGTTAATGAGCTAACTCTTCATAATAGGAGTTGAAATTGGGAAACCTTCAAAGATATGTTACCAAACTTACTGTGCCTTAATATTGTAGTACAAGGGGTTCCTTCTCCTTTAGATGTTGAAGAGTTCCCAATTTGACTATAGGAGAAGAATCATTTTTTCTCAATTAAGTCTACATATGAGATGCTTTTTGGTGGCCTAAATGTCAACGGTGGGAGGTTGTGGAAAAAATTTTGGAAGAGCAAAAATCCTCAAAAGGTTAAAGTCTTCCTTTGGCTTGTGAGTACAGGTAAAATGCTGAGTAATGAAGGTCATATGAGGCAACATTTGACTGATGATCCTAACTATTCTATATCTAGGCATGATGTTGAAGACACTAGTCATATCGTGCATTCATGTTTCATTGCCTTATCCACTTGGATGAATTGGGTTAAACTAGAAAAGCTTATTGAACTCTATCGAATGATATTGGCAACTAGATTGATAATAAAAATTCACAACCTAGCTACTTTATGCAGCTTGATGTAGACTAGCCTACTCTCTTTAGCTATATTTGTTGGAAATTATAGACTAAGAGGAACAACCTGGTTTCCAACAAGGATATTCTGCTCTAGTGTGTACCACTCCAGTGCTAAAATGGATCAAATTACCTTTTTTAGCACTAATGAAAATTCCGGCCCGTACCAGTCACACTGGCCCGTTCTGATCAATTTTGATTATATGGGGTGGAACATAGTGCACCAAATAATATTGAAAAATATATCAATTTTTATTGTTTGCTTTGTTTAAAACTTTCAAAAGTCAATACTTACATTAATCAATGAATAGAAGATTACACTTAATTGCACAAACTTTAAAATTTAAAATATAATAAAAAGTAAACTCACTCGTAGGTCAAATAAAAAAAATTGATGAATGCCTAAATCTTTAAAATTTCATCATCCTCCAGCTTAGTTTCAAAGCTTGGTTTCAAACAACTCTTTCAACCGTTGATATGTATGTTAGTATTGAACGGGTTAATGTTGTGAATTATATTGTCCTTTAATAAGATTTATTGAAGGATAGATTTTTTATTTTGGAGTTTATAGAAGAGTGTTTTATATAATTGATATATATTTTATATTTAAATTTTATTTAATATCATTCATTTAATATTTTTAAATATTAAAATATACATATATTAAATATTTTTAAAAAAACTTTAATAAATTCAAAACGATACGCCGAAACAGACCGATGCGTACCAATTTTAGGAGAAAAATAATGCGCCTATCAGTGTAGTACTGAATATCATGAAGGGAAATGGGTATGTGGTTGTAATGGACTGATCGGGTACTGTTCTGTATTTGAAACTGAACTCTGGGGCTTGGAGAATGGGTTTTGTTGAAACCTCCTTTTTTAAATAGGGAGGGTATTTCAAAAAGGGAGTCGCCACCAACCTTTTAAAGTGTGATTGGATCACTTTATAAAACGTTTTGGTCTACGAGGTTACGAGAAAACAGGTTCGGGAGTCGGTTACGTACGAGGAATGATTAGCACCCTCGCAACGCCCAAAATTGGTACCAAATTGAATAATTTTGCCTTAATGTCAAAAGTTTGAAAGAATTTAGAAATAAGATCTCTTTTAAAATGGTAATAATTTGAGTTAAAAAGAATCAAGATTCCTTTGCTTCAAAAGAATATAAACATCACATCCAGCATGATTGGACACGATATTCTTAAACTTTCGTAACTAAAATCATCTTGTGATTTTCAAAACTTATTTAGAAGGATATTTTAGGTATTTAGACAAACGAGAAATTGCAACCCGGCATGTTAGGGCACTACTTCCCGAATTCCTAACTACCAAAAAAAAGCATTGCCTTAAAAGAAAAATTCTTTTTGGATCGAATGAAATATAAAAGTTCTTTAAAGTGATGATGCATTTAACATATTACAAGTATCAATATTAAATAAATTAACCTACATAATACCTACTTTAACATTCCATGCAAATATAATATAAAAAAATAATGAATAATGGCATAAATTACACAACATACGTTATCATCTTATGCATATATGATCATAGATAACATAAATGTACATGCATTATCGTTACATGCAAAATACAACGTAGAGCATAATGAATACAATAATATAAATTGCATAATATATATATATATATGATAATATTTAATGCAAATATAACTTAAATCAACATAAATAATTAATTTTCATGCGAATACGTAAAAACAATAGTATAAAATAAGGAATAATCTATAAAAATTTAAGCTACTAAAACAATACTAAGAAAACAAAAAATAAATAAGCAAGTTATAAACATATAAAATATAAATCAAATAAAATATAAATAAAGGTATTTAAAAATATTTAGAACAATATAAGAATAATAAAGGAGAACTTTTTTTAAAAAAAATGATTAATATATACATAAATCATTTTATAGGATATAATAACTTAATATATTAAAAAATAATGTGCTAAATATTGATATTACACATATTTATTTAATAATAAAAATTTAAAAAATATATGTAATTAATGAGTAATAAAATAATGTATATTTTATAATAAAAGAAAAGTAATTTAAGGAATAATATATGGTAAAATATATAACATATAATAAAATTTATAAACAAAATATATAATGGTATAAACAATATCATAGATAATATATAAAATAATATATATATATATATATATATATAGTAGAATGTATGTAATATAATATATAATAATGTATAATAATATAATAAATAATATACAAAGAAAAAAATATATATATATACTTTTTTTATATATATAACTAATATTTATAAAAATATATAGTATTTAAAATAAATTGAATTTTATATTAAAAAAGAATTAAAAATTAAAAATTTAGGGTTAATTACAAACAAATAAAAATTTTGGGCCTAATTGAAATGCGCGTTAAATTCAGAGGGACTCACTGGGCAATTAACCCTAATTCCAAAAACAACGTCGTTCCCAGAACAAGCTTTAATAGCCATTAGGACTAGATTGAATTAATCGTAAAATATTGGGGTTAATTTAAAATAAAAATAAAATAGAATTGTAAATTTAAAAAAATGTGGAAGGATCGATTGGGTAATTTGCCCTCTAAACGAAAACACGCAGATCCTATCCGGGTTTCGGGTCAACACGCGGATCCTGGGCTTAAATGGTGCCGTTTTGGTACTTATCAGATTAAGTAAAACGACACCGTTTCTATTATGCTATTTAAGTCAATTTTTGGCCCAAAACTCATTTTTAGAAACTATTTTAAAAAAAAAACTTTGAAACTCTCTGAAATGGGGCCGAGAGCAAACCCTCGGAGCTCTGTCGAGCCTCTGTCATCGGGCTTCCACGTGCTCACGCGCCGCCACTGACTCCGCCATGTACGGCGGTCAGAATACGAAACGTTTCGCTTTTTTTTTACAGTAAAAAAAAGGTAATCCTCTTTTATTATTTTAGTATTTTATACATATATATTTAGAAAAAAAAAAAGAAAAAAAAGGATAAAAATAAATCACCTCTACTTCTTCGATAACTGTTGTATTTTTTATTGTATATGTGCTTAAAAAAACGTTCCCTCTTTACATCGCTCCTGATTTGGGCTTTTATAGCCACTGAAAAAAATATATTTACAATCTTGATTTTATTTCTTACTATATTTGTTTCGTCTCTGTTGTTTCTTTCCCTTTTTGCAGGTAACAGCGAGAAATTCGGTGATGACGAGGTGTTGATTCGCGCGCAGATTACGGTAGTCACGGCGCCAATAGAGCCGTTGATGAGGGTTTACCGAAATGGCGCGAGTTGAAGGGGCGTGACGTTTAGAGTTTGTGGCGCGAAGCTTCTGGAAACCCTAGGGTTTCCAGATTCGGTTTAGGCACTGAGCCTTACTAGTTTGGGTCTGGTTTTAGGTATTTGGGCTGTTGGGCTTTAGGTATTTGGGCTAAGGGTCTTGGGGTATTTTGGACTATCAGGCTTTTAGGCCTGTTTATTGTAAATGGACATTACAGATATCAAATTTATTTTATTGTTTTTATTGTTTTATCCTATTTCATGGGCTCGGGCAAATTTGGGCTATTAAAGCTGCCCCTCTTTGTTTATTACTGTGTAACAGGAATAGAGCAAAGATTATAAAATGACCTAATTTGTCTAGCCTGGCCAAGTCTCGAAATCTTGATCCTCATCCTCCTCAAAGGTATTCTGATAGCTTCAAGAATGTCAAATTTGTTGTCTTCGATCTGCTCTCTGTTAATACAGAAATGCCAATTGTGCTTTATTCGATTTGCTCTCTAACAATACAGAGACGTCAAATCTGCTATCGTTGATCTGCTTTCGTTGATCTGCTCTCTGACCATACAGAGATGCCAAATCAGCTATATTCGATCGATTCTCTGACAATATAGAGACGCCAAATCTCCTATCTTCGATCTGCTCTCTGACAATACAGAGATACTCAATCTGTTACCGGTGATCTACATTATCCCCTTGGGGACATAACCTGTATAATGTGTATGTACTTATGCCTTATGATCTAAATGAGTCAAAATTCCCTTAAATAGTCCTATTATGATGCAAGATGTTATGAAAATGATTCCTATTTCGGATGTCTTTACTCATTCACCCATCAAAATTCCACCTCAGAATATCAATCAAACTCTGCTCCTATGTTTTGAATTAGATTGGTCTTATTGTACCATTTTGCTGGAAACAATCCTCTCCTAAGATTGAATCATTTGAATTGTCCAAACATTCTTTGGACTGGAGAAATTTCCCCGAATACCTTCGACTCTTACTCATGAGAATTCCTTAAACAATTGTTCTGTTTTTAGTTTCTTGTATTCTCTAGCAATTCCCAGAGTAATATGCAAAACTTCATTTGTAAAAATATTTAGTTCATCAATCATTATTTCAATATAACACACTTTAGAAGACAAATAATCTGATCTTGAGAATAGTTAGATAAATCATCAGAATACAATAAGAAATTTATTTGAAAACACATCTTTGAGAAGAAAAAGAATCTAAAGATAGTAATCAGAACAAAAATTTGATGTCCAACATATCACAGCTTGGGCTTCTGTATACAAATCCCATGAAGACTATCTTGAGTTTTTAACATGTGTTTAGAAGATCAAAAGTACTTTATTGATGCCCCGGTATGTAACACACTCCACTTCTCGTTAGTATAGCAAGGTCATCGCATGCCTCTCGAAATTTGAGCAGCCCTTTCGGGTTTTCAACTCAAAACCCCTTTGGTCTCAAAGCGTCCTTTGCGGGTTTTCACGTTGGCCTCTCTATTTTTTTTTCGAAGTCTCAAAGCACCCTTTGCGGGTTTTCACTTTGGATTCCCCTCCCTTTTAGACAAAGTATTTCTTGACTGAGTCTAAATTCACTAGATTAGGTAAACTCTTCCCATCCATTTCTGTTAAAATTAGTGCACCACCAGAGAAAGCCTTCTTCACAACATATGGTCATTTCCAATTCAACATCCATTTCCCTCTAAAGTCCTTTTGTATGGGGAGAATCTTTTTCAATACAAGCTCCCCTTAGTGGAATTTTCTTGGATGAACCTTCTTATCATAGGCTCGCATCATTCGCTTCTGATACATCTGACCATGGCGAATAGATTTTAGCCTCTTTTCTTTGATCAGGTTCAGTTGGTCATACCGCGATTGAATCCATTCTGCTTCATCTAACTTTATTTCTGACAGAATTCAAAGAGAAAGTATTTCTACTTCAATGGGTAACACCGCCTCTATCCCATAAACCAACGAGAAAGGAGTTTCCCTAGTAGAGGTTCTGACGGACGCTCGATAGGCTAAGAGTGCGAATGATAACTTCTCATGCCAATCTCTGTAGGTTTCAGTCGTTTTTCCCACTATCCTCTTGATGTTTTTGTTAGCAGCTTCCACTGCCCCATTCATCTTTGGGTGATATGGAGATGAATTATTATGTTTAATCTTAAACTGGCTGCAGACTTCCGTAATCGTGCTGTTGTTCAAGTTTAATACATTGTCTGATATGATCCTCTCAGGCATTCTATATCGACAAACGATCTCCTTTTTCAAGAATCGACCTACTGCTGACTTGGTGACACTAGCATAAGGAGCTGCCTCTACCTATTTCGTGAAGTAATCAATGACGACAAAAATAAAACGATGCCCATTCGAAGCTTTTGGTGATATTGGCCCAATGATATCCATGCCCCACATGGAAAAGGGCCATGGAGAAGTCATAACATGTAAGGGTGAAAGTGGTACATGGATCTTATCCCTATATATCTAGCATTTATGACATTTCTTAGCATAGTTGATACAATCTCCTTCCATAGTAGACCAATAGTATCCAAACCTCATGATTTGTCTTGCCATCATAAAGCCATTAGCATGTGTACCGCAAACTCCTTTATGTACTTCTTCCAGGATTTGTCTAGTTTCTACAGCATCAATGCATCTCAAAAGTACCTGATCTTTCCTTCTTTTATAAAGGATATCCCCATCTAGCACATATTCGCAGGCTAATCTCTTTAAAGTTCTTTTGTCGTTTTTAGTTGCCCTTTCAGGATGTTCACGATTTCTCACATACCGTAATATATCTTGATACCAAGGATAGTCATCATTTTCTTCTTCTTCGATGTTACAGCAATGAGCTGGAACCTCAGAAATGCTCATCTAAATTGGTTTCATATCCTTTTGTTTATTTTCTTTAATCATGGAAGCCAATGTGGCCAAAGCATCCGCCATCTGATTTTCATCCCGTGGAAGATAACTGAAAGTAACGTTATCAAACTCTTCAAGTAACTCCAAAACTACCTTTCGATAATTAATCAATTTGGGGTCCCTTGTCTCCCATTCACCCTTAAGTTGGTAAATTACCAACGCAGAATCTCCATATACTTCCAAAGTTTAAATTTCCCGCTCTTTGGCCGCTCTAATCGCCATGATGCATGCTTCATATTCAGCCATGTTGTTCGTACAGTCAAAATCTAATTTACATGTAAATGGATAATGATTACCATCTGGGGAGACCAAAACTACCCTAATTCCATTTCCTACCACGTTAGATGCGCCGTCGAAGTTCAGCCTTCAAGGATACTCTTCAACGACTGCCACATACATCAATTCTTCATTGGGGAAATCAAAACTCAACGGTTCATAATCTTCTAGAGCTCTGCTAGCTAGAAACTCTGCTATCACGCTTCCTTTTATAGCCTTTTGACTCACATAGACTATATCAAATTCTAAAAGCAATATTTGTCATCTTGCCATTCTTCTATTTAGGGCTGTTGACTCCATCATGTATTTTAACGGATCAAGTTTTGAAATTAGCCAAGTCATATGATATAACATATATTGTCTCAACCTTCTAGTCGTACAAATCGAAGCACAACACAATTTTTCAATTGGCGAATATCTCATTTCACACTCAGTGAATTTCTTACTGAGGTAATATATTACTTTCTCTTTTCTTCCTAATTCATCATGTTGACCAAGCACACATCCCATGGAATTACTAAACACCGATAAGTACAGAATTAATGGTCTATTTGGACTAGGTGGAGATAATACTAGAGCGTTTAACAAGTATTGCTTGACTTTATCAAAGGCATTCTGGCATTCCTCATCCCAAGTACCTTGGTTGTGTTTTTTAAGGAGGCGAAATATAGGATCACATTTCTTAGTTAATTGTGAAATAAACCGAGCAATATAATTCAACCTTGCAAGAAAACCCCAAACTTCCTTCTGAGTACGTGGTAGAGGCAAATCTCGTATGGCTTTAACTTTGTCTGAGATAACTTCTATTCCCTTTTCGCTGACCACAAAGCCTAGTAATTTCCCCGACCTAGCTCCGAAAGTGCACTTTGTCGGATTAAGTTTTAGCTAAAATTTCCTTAATCTCAGGAACAGCTTCCTCAAAACTTCAATATGTTCCTTCTTTGTTTGAGATTTGGCAATCATATCATCAACATACTCCTAAATCTCTTTGTGCATCATATCATGAAATAAGGTCACCATAGCCCTTTGGTATGTTGCCGCTGCATTCTTCAACCCAAAGGGCATTACTTTGTAACAAAAGGTGCCCCACAATGTTATGAAGGTGGTTTTATCCATGTCTTCAGGATGTATCTTTATCTGATTGTACCCCGAGAAACCATCCATAAAGGAGAACAACGAATATCCCGCTGTATTATCTACCAAAGTGTCAATGTGCGGTAAAGGAAAATTATCCTTCGGGCTAGCTTTGTTTAAATATCTATAGTCAACACACATTCGTACCTTCCCATCCTTCTTAGGGACAGGTACAATATTAGCCTCCCATTCTGAGTACTTTACTTTTTGTAGGAATCCAGCATCAAACTGCTTCTTAACTTCCTCTTTTATTTTTAACACAATATCAAGCCTCATCCTTCATAATTTTTGTTGAACTGGCTTGCAATCTTTTTCTTATAGGAAGACGATGTACCACGATATCAATATTCAATCCCGGCATATCCTGATATGACCATGCGAATATATCTTTGAATTTACGTAGCAGCTCAACAAGTCCTTGTCTCGTTTCCTTAGTAATATGTGTGTCAATTTTCACCTCCTTCCCTTCCTTCAAGGCTACATTCTCCATTGCCTCTTTCTCACGGGGTAGGATTTGTTTCTCCTCTTGTTTCACCATTCTCAACAGATCTGGAGACATATCACAATCCCTGTCATCTTCAAAGTCCTGAAGTTCTTTTAAACACATGTCTTGCTCAAAAGAGAATCTAGGATTTGTAGTATCAGTACTCATGTCGTTGATATCTAGGGACCTGCGGGGTACGAAAGAATGTACAAAGAATAAATAAATTTTTGGAATGTTTTTTTTTTATGTTATGAATGAAATGAAAGAATGTAAAGATCAAAAGAATATTGAACGGTATAAAAGAATATTCACTTGGATTGATAACAAAAGTTACGTTTTATTGAAATGTAAAATATCTGAACATGTGCCTATTTTACAAATGAAATCTTACTAATCCTAGGCTTTAGAGCAATAAGAGTGTTCTGGAAATTACTCTGAAGAATCTTTAAAAACTACAGGAAGTTCCTCTGCAACCCAATTGTTCAAAGAGCTTCCCGGTTCGTAAGGGCGAATGCCCTCAAGGTTTCCTTGTCGAAATTCTTCATTATGCAAAGCATTAATGTAAAAGCTTCCTTTTTCAGGTAACCCTCCTTTAGGGTGAATCATCCCTTCTGATACAAAAGTTTGGGATATATGGGGGAACGTCATTGATTCCCACTGTACTTCTCTTCCACTTAAACGCGCCCTTCTCCTCTCTTGATGCTTCTCTATTTCCCCCCTCATTTGCTTTTGATCTGGCCTGTAACCTAAACCAAAATGGTCTCTCTTCTCTTTTAACTCTAGAATTTGAATCCCTCCTTGAAGATATCTTCCCAATCCTTTTCCTGGCAAAGCTCCTTTTCCCATTATCATTTGTAGACTCATCCTTGTAGTTCTAGACATCTTGAGCACCGGCACCTTACTCCCTTCTGAAATAAATGTTGCATTGACAAATTCTAATGAACGGAAAGAGCATTCAATTGCCTCCTCATTTGCTTCTACATAAGGCGCATCACTGGTAATTGTCGCTATAATGTCCTCTTCCGCATTTATAGTGACCAACCTTCCATCAGCTACTAACTTCAATTTCTAGTGCAAATATGAGGGCACCGCTCCTGCCGAGTGTATCCAAGGCCTCCCCAACAAGCAATTGTAAGAGGGCTTGATGTCCATCACTAAAAAGTCCACCTCATAGGTATTTGGCCCAATTATCAAAAGAATATCAATTCTTCCCATGACCTTTCTCTCCGTACCATCGAATGCTCTCACTACATTATGGCATGTTTTCATGTGAGAACTGTCTATGGGTAATCTGTACAGTATAGATAATGGTAAGACATTTAAGGCCGATCCATTATCAATAAGCACACTCGGCAATGTATACCCTTTACAGCGAGTAGTGATGTGCAAAGCTTTAGCTGATTCTATGCCACCAGGTGGGATTTCATCATCATTAAAATAGATGAAATTGTCAGCACTTATGTTACTAACTAATCGATCCAACTTGTTGACGGATATATCATTAGTAACATAAGTCTCGTTGAGCACTTTCATCAATACTTCCCAATGTACCTCTGAACTTAGAAGCAAAGCCAATACTGATATGTGAGCTGGCTGTTTATGCAATTGTTCAACCACGTTGTACTCACTGTGTTTTAAGAATTTTAGAAATTCTCTGGCTTCTTCTTCCTTTACTGGCTTATTGACCAGTGTCTCAATCTCCTTTCCTTTGTCAAAGGCTTTTGCTTTTGTGGGCTCAACTCTGACGCCTTCTACATCGTAACGTTTCCTACTACGTGTTAAGAACCCTCACCCTGAGCCTCCTTGGAAGCACTAGCTATACCCTCTTTTTTCGGTATTGTCACATTGCAGTTATAATTCCAGGGTACCCTCTTGTTATCCTTATAAGAAAATGAAACAAGTTTATGAATGATGACTTTCGGTACCGTTGGTATGTCAACTTCATTATTTCTTGGTAAAGAAATAATGATCCTTGGCTGGTTTTGATTCTTCGGTGCTCCTTCTAATGTGCATATATGTCCCTCATCTGAGCCAGCTTCATAAAATTACAGCTCCTTATTATCCATAAGGCCTTGTACCACGACCTTAAACTCTTCACATTCCTGGATCTGATGTCCCTCTTCAGTATGGAACTCGCAGTAGTCCCTCACTCCTCTATTTCTTTCTTTGGAGATTATCATCTCTTTTTTCACAATTTCTTCCCAAATTACTTTCATCGGCATTTTCACCTCGGCCACGCCCTTCTTAATCCTTCTTGTACCAGTAGCCCGAATTGCGTTTACCCCTTGATCACCATGATTTGGCAACGGGTTCTCACTACTAGGGGTGTCGTCAAACTTTACAACCCCCATCTTGATAAGTCTTTCCACTGCTTTTTAAAGCCAGTGTAATTTTCAATTGAATGCCCCGATATCCCTGCATGGTATTCACATTTGGCGTTTGCATCGCACCATTTAGGGTATGGAGGTTACAGTGGCTTCAAATGAAAAGGAGCTATTGCATGCGTATTGAATAAACTTTGATAAAGCTCCCGATACGTTACTGGGATACGTGTAAATGAGACCTTCTCAGAATTTTGTCTCGAATCAGATCCCTGCTTCTGAGAATCCTGTTGCCCGACTGTAGTTACTCTGGGCTGACTAACCATAACCGCTTTATAACTACTCGTATTGTTTACCTCATTATCTTTCCTTCTTGGGGCCGATCTTTTGGCAGTTTCTCCTTCTATCTTGCCACCCCTTATGGCATTCTCAATCATTTCTCCTGCCATAACTATATCAGCAAAACTCTTGGTGATACTTCCAATCATGTGAGTAATGAATGGGGCCTTTAAAGTGTTAATGAACAGCATAGTAGTTTCTTTCTCAAGAGCGGTGGTTGAACTGGCAACCTCCCTCTACCTCTGGGCATACTGCCTAAAACTTACATTAAGCTTCTTTTCCATGTTCTGCAAGGTAATTCTATCAGGAATCATGTCAGTCACATGATTATATTTCTGCATAAAGGCTTGCGCTAAGTCTCTCCAATGACTGATCCTTGCATGACTCAATTGATTATACCATCTAGCCGCTGCTCCAACCAAACTGTCTTGAAAATAATGGATCAATAATTGATCATTGTTTATATAGCCAGTCATCCGTCTGCAAAACATAGTGATATGGGTCTCAGGACAGGTAGCCCCATTGTACTTCTCAAACTCTGGCATCTTAAACTTATGGGAAAGCATCAAATCTGGGACCAAACTCAAGTCTTTGGCATTGATTCTCTGACGATTATCAGTGTTTTCTAATGCCTTAAAATTCTCTTCTAACCATTTACAACGTTCCTACAATTTCCTTGATGATTCTAGCCTCATCTCTTCCCTCTCAGCTACATCTAAATCAGGGATGACCGGATTGGTAGGGTTATCTCCTAGGTTAAACCCCGAGCCAGTTTGAAAGTTCATGGGTATTCCGGCATCTGATTACCCATGTTGAGGCCTTATCGTGATGGACGGCCTTCGATATATACTTCAGATTGAGTTTGCACATGGGGTGGAGTAAAACCCGAAGGATGATCCTCATTATCTCCTTCAGTGATGGTCATAGGGGCTTTCCTTTATCCATCGCCCCCTTCAGCAGTTGAGCCATCTCAACCATCATATTTCTTTGAGCCTCCAACATTTGATCCTTTATCTCTTGTTGGATTTTTGTCAATTGTTCCTGCAACTGCTCTTGCATTTCTTTCTGAATCTGCTCAAGTCTTTGATCCATATTCTTTGACTTAGCGCGTGTATCGTAAGGATGTGTTGCTTCCAGATTTTCTTTCTCTTACTCTCTCTTTTTCCCTAATAATTTTAACTAATTAGGGTCTTTCTATAAACTTGAATGCATATGATGCGATGAGATGCAAATGCATGAATGCTAAAAGATATCAATTCAAATTCAGTTCCTTTTAGAAAACGTTATTTAAGAGACAAAAACCTTTACACAAAATGGATTACAAATACGCCTTCGCCCTCAGGCCTAGAGTTTTAATCTTATCCAACAACGAAGCTAACTCTAAACCTCTATCTGTCACTAACTCATACTTTATACTTAATACATTAGCTTGTGCTACTAGGTCACGTAAATGATCAGCAACCTCTCGAATCTGGACTATGGTTTCTCCCATGAGATAATCCCTATCTCTAACTTGATCCTGAAGATGGTGAAGTTCTTCCTTCCAGTGTCCTTCTCTTACCTCGAGCTGCTCTATCCGTAGTTCACAGTTCTGCAATGCTGCTTCCAACCTTCCAATATTGTGCTTCATTTCTTTGATCTTGTTCAGACTTGCTTTCAACTCGACCGCAGAATTATGACTTTGATGATGATGAAGAGATCGTCCAAGCTCTGTCACCTTAGCTTTTAATCCTTGATTCTCCTTCTCTAAGGCCTGATTCTGTGTTTGCATATTTTGGAACTTCTTCTCCTAATACTCAACTTTGGCTCTTTCTTCTTGAACCTCTTGTTGCCATTGCTCTAAAGATTTCCCTAATCCAGCTCTCTTCAATGATAGCTGTGTCTTCTTATACTGCGTCTTCAAGTTATCTCGGTCTTCCTCAATCTTCCTCTTTTCTTTCCTTACTTTTTCGACCTCGATTTTTGAACGCCAACGTATAAGCTTAAGTACATCTTTTCCTCCTCGAGCCTTTCTATCTTTCTTCTAAGCTCCAGATTCTTCCTTTCAAACTCTTGCTTTATGGCCTCTAACTCTGATGGAATCACTCGTAAATTCTCCTCCATCGATCGAGCAACCTCCAAACTCGGTCTAGGGATGTTATCATTAACCCTTTTACTAAACCAACCTTTGTATTCAAAAGTTGTCGTTGGTCCTTTAGTCAGAATCTTCACGCAGCAAACCTTCTTCCAAGCCTCGAAAATTTCTCGCATCTTCTTCTTATAATGATCCCCTTTATATAAGAAGTCACTCTGAGCTAGTCCTTGTGTTGCCGGTATAAACTGCTCCGCCTTGTATTGCCTTAGGACAAGTAATGGTGTATAACCGACAACTCCCCAAATTCCAAGAAGAGGTACCCAATCAAAGCTTCCACACCGATAAAGAATCTCGCTAGGGGTCATCCAAGGGGCTTTCCACATAACATCTTCTTCTCGGAGGTTCTGAAGTATTTCTATCCATCTTTCTTCTGTAATGTCATCCCTCATCGGTGTAGCTGCTGCTTCCTTTAGCGGAGAATAGTCTTTGAAGAACACTCGGCAAGGAACCTTATCAACCTTCCAAAAATGACTTTGGAACCAAACTAACAATAACTGTGCACATCCAATAAATCTACCTTCCCCAATTCTTCGATATGCATTCAAGGATCTAAATGTCTCAGCGAGGATTGCAGGCACATGTGTATTTTGCTTACCTAGTCGATCGAATAAATCCGCGACTGCCTCATCCATGTGTCCCATAGCTTTTGAGAAAATCACCAAACCATAAATACTTAAGGCCAGGACATCGACCCTCATCTTCACATCTAGGTGTGCCAATATTAGATCCCTCAAACTTGCCCACGGAATGCATTTACCATCACTTTTTTGTTGGATTCGAGCTGCGGCCCACTGTTCACTCATCCCTGTAATCATTATCAATTTCTTTATGAAAGTCGGGAGATTAGCAGCCCTGACATAAGCTTTGTTACCTTGAATATTCGGACAACGAAGCAAAGTTGTATACTCCTCCAAAGTAGGCACTAAGTCTACCTCTCCGAATGTAAAACAACTATAAGCAGGGTTCTAAAACTGTACCATAGCTCGAAACAAGTGCTTATCCACCTTGATGTCCAGCAAATAGGGAAGATCTCCATAATTATGATAGAAAAGCTGCTTAGCCGCGTCATCCCATTGGACCCAAATATCTCTCAACTCCTGAAACTTATTCTGTGTTGAATTAATACGAGTAAAGTCCCATAACTCTGACGTATACCCCTTGGTGAAACTATCTCCCTTCTCTAACTGAGTTTTCTCGACAGTGCATGATGCAGAGGCATTGTCCTCCACTTTATCAAGATATTCGTTCCTCATTACAAAACTTTCTAATCTAGAAATCGAACCGTGAATCGACACCCTTAAATGCTGAATGACATGTAATGATAGCAAGATAAAATAAGTTAGTATCATATACAAATGTATAATAAACAAGTACCTATAAAGGGTAATTTACTAAAGACTATCACTATACTCCCTAGGGTAAGCACTTAAAGTTCACTATAAGCATGCGTTTTAGTTCTAAAGTAAGGGTACCTGAACCAGCAGATTCCTCGGTCCTCACCCATTATAGGCTCATATAGACCAAGTTCAGTTCAAGGGGACACATTTCCCTATGGCTATGCGGAGACGAAAATCTCACGAAGACATAGGTACAGTATCCCGGAAGCAATCCATTAGCTCATACGAAAGTGAAAACCTCACGAAAGCGTAGCTTTTCACTCCTACTTAGGGGTGCGACCACAGCGGTCATGCAAATACAATGTACATAACAAACATATGCAACAAACACATGTAAAAATGATCAATTTTTAAAATTCTCCAAACTTCCGACATTAAGGCAGAAAATAATCAATTTCTTGGCTTGACTCTCTTATTTCCCCAGTGGAGTCGCCAAGCTGTCGAAACTTCTTTTTTTAAATAGGGAGGGTATTTTGAAAACGGGAGTCGCCACCAACCTTTTAAAGTGTGATTGGATCACTTTATAAAATGTTTTGGTCTACGAGGTTAAGAGAAAACAGGTTCGGGAGTCGGTTACGTACAAGGAAGGATTAGCACCCTTGCAACGCCCAAAATTGGTACCAAATTGAATAATTTTGCCTTAATGTCAAAAGTTTGAAAGAATTTAGAAATAAGATCTCTTTTAAAACGGTAATAATTTGAGTTAAAAAGAATCAAGATTCCTTTGCTTCAAAAGAATATAAACATCACATCCAGAATGATTGGACACGATATTCTTAAACTTTCGTAACTAAAATCATCTTGTGATTTTCAAAACTTATTTAGAAGGATATTTTAGGTATTTAGACAAACGAGAAATCGCAACCCAGCATGTTAGGGCACTACTTCCCGAATTCTTAACTACCAAAAAAAAGCATTGCATTAAAAAAAATTCTTTTTGGATCGAATGAAATATAAAAGTTCTTTAAAGTGGTGATGCATTTAACATATTACAAGGATCAATATTAAATAAATTAACCTACATAATACCTACTTTAACATTCCATGCAAATATAATATAAAAAAATGATGAATAATGGCATAAATTACACAATATACGTTATCATCTTATGCATATATGATCATAGATAACATAAATGTACATGCATTATCGTTACATGCAAAATACAACGTAGAGCATAATGAATACAACAATATAAATTGCATAATATATATATGATAATATTTCTTGCAAATATAACTTAAATCAACATAAATAATTAATTTTCATACGAATACGTAAAAACAATAGTATAAAATAAGGAATAATCCATAAAAATTTAACCTACTAAAACAATAATAAGAAAACAAAAAATAAACAAGTTATAAGCATATAAAATATAAATCAAATCAAATAAAAATAAATGTATTTAAAAATATTTAGAACAATATGAGAATAATAAAGGAGAACTTTTTTTTTTTAAAATGATTAATATATACATAAATCATTTTATAGGATATAATAACTTAATATATTAAAAAATAATGTGCTAAATATTGCTACTACACATATTTATTTAATAATAAAAATTTAAAAAAATATGTAATTAATGAGTAATAAAATAATGTATATTTTATAATAAAAGAAACGTAATGTAAGGAATAATATATGGTAAAATATATAACATATAATAAAATTTATAAACAAAATATATAATGATATAAACAATATCATAGATAATATATAAAATAATATATATATATATATATATATATATATATATATATATATAGTAGAATGTATGTAATATAATATATAATAATGTATAATAATATAATAAATAATATACAAAGAAAAAAATAATATATATACTTTTTTATATATATAACTAATATTTATAAAAATATATGGTATTTAAAATAAATTGAATTTTTATATAAAAAAATTAAAAATTAAAAATTTAGGGTTAATTACAAATGGGGCCTAATTGAAATGCGCGTTAAATTCAGAGGGACTCACTGAGCAATTAACCCTAATCTCAAAAACGACGTCGTTCCCAGAACAAGCTTTAATAGCCATTAGGACTAGATTGAATTAATCGTAAAATATTGGGGTCAATTTAAAATAAAAATAAAATGAAATTGTAAATTTAAAAAAATACGGAAGGATCGATTAGGTAATTTGCCCTTTAAACGAAAACACGCGGATCCTATCTCGGTTTCGGGTCAACACGCGGATCTTAGGCTTAAACGGTGCCATTTTCGTACTTATCAGATTAAGTAAAACGACACCGTTTCTATTATGCTATTTAAGTCAATTTTTGGCCCAAAACTCATTTTTAGAAACTGTTTTAAAAAAAAACTTTGAAACTCTCTGAAATGGGGCTGAGAGCAAACCCTCGGAGCTCTATCGAGCCTCCGTCATCGGGCTTCCACGTGCTCATGCACCGCCACTGACTCCGCCATGTACGGCTGTCGGAATACGAAACGTTTCACTTTTTTT
Source organism: Gossypium anomalum (assembly GCA_025698475.1). Classification (NCBI taxonomy): domain Eukaryota; kingdom Viridiplantae; phylum Streptophyta; class Magnoliopsida; order Malvales; family Malvaceae; genus Gossypium; species Gossypium anomalum. The sequence goes on along the minus strand of CM046967.1, from coordinate 21,098,354 downwards.
TTACAGCAAAAAAAGGATAAAAATAAATCACCTCTACTTCTTCAATAACTGTTGTATTTTTTATTGTATATGTGCTTAAAAAAAGTTCCCTCTTTACATCGCTCCTGATTCGGGCTTTTATAGCCACTGAAAAAAGTATATTTACAATCTTGATTTTATTTCTTGCTATATTTGTTTTTTCTTTGTTGTATTTTTCCCTTTTTGCAGGTAACAGCGAGAAATCCGGCGACGATGAGGTGTTGATTCGCGGGCAGATTACGGTAGTCACGGCGCCGATGGAGCCGTCGATGAGGGTTTATCGAAACGGCGCGAGATGAAGGGGCGTGATGTTTGGAGTTTGCGGCACGAAGCTTCTGGAAACCCTAGGGTTTCCAAATTCGGTTTAGGCACTAGGCCTTGCTAGTTTGGGTCTGGTTTTGGGTATTTGGGCCGTTGGGTTTTAGGTATTTGGGCTAAGGGTTTTGGGTGTAACTGGGTATAGGGTTAATTGGGTCTTGGGGTATTTTGGACTATCAAACTTTTAGGCCTGTTTATTGTAAATGAACATTACAGATATCAAATTTATTTTATTATTTTTATTATTTTATCCTATTTCACGAGCCCAGACAAATTTAGGCTATTACAGGTTTGAGAAAGGTGGTACTTGAAGCTGAACTATTGCTATGCTATTAGTTTCTTTCTTGGATTTCTACTATTTGGCCCATACTTCAATTGCTATGTTGAGATTTGGAGGTGAAGCTTGTGCATTCTTACAGAGGGGAAAATAAAGTGGCGGGTGGTATGGCTTCCATATTTTATAATAATCAGCTTGGTTTTCATGTTTATTTCGCGCCTCCTGATGCCATATTGCATCCTCTACATGATGATTGTTCTGATGTGGCTCTCCCAGATTTGGCTTGATTACCTTTGGTTGTTTTTTTTTATTTTCCCAAAAAAATAAACTATAAGATCTATAAATGATATAAAAAATACACACAACACATACCTAGCTCCAATCATAAATGAATAAAGGAATTGGCAGATCTATAACAGACTACCTTACATAGATATGGAAACCAAAACAAAATATTTGGCGCATGCATGCATTACTAGAGTCCGATATCACGTTTCCGGTGGGGCTCTGAGTCTTACCAAACTTCTACCAAACTTGGTTGTTGATTTCTCAGAAAGACAGAAATTAAAGTTGCTCCTACATCACGCTTTGGCGTAGGCCCCTTCACCTTTTGTACTTATTTATTCTCCAATCTGTTTTCGTTTCCCCAATCCAAATTGCAATTTCGTTTACCCTTCTATTAACCTTAATCTTACAATTCAAGGGACAAAATGGACTTCAATATCACTGTAACTACAATCTTAGCAACCTAACTCCTAAATACCCAACTCTTGATTGTCTTATTTCTATGCGGGGCAAAGCGCAGCGAAATTAAATTATAATTTTCATGATAAAAAAATATAATCTTAGTATTTTAATAATTTATACTTTTATAATTTTTAAATTATTAAATTAAACTTTTATAATCTTTAAAAGGATTAAAGAGTAATTTTATTTTTATTAATTTAATTTTTTTTTTCATTTTAGAGGATGGGCACCAGCCGGCACCTAATTACGCCCTACTTATAAGCATTTTATTCATTTATTTTACTTTTTGATGCCGATGAGTCTGGTGGGCATGCAACTGCATGCTATTCAATTGGTTTTCATTACAATATATTATTTATATAAGCTTTAATTAATTAACTTTGATATTATCTGTTTTTAATTATTTTTTTCATATTATATTCGTACTTTGAAAAAATAATGCAAAATCCCTCCTTGGTGTCTGGCCCACAGTGAAAGGGCCTTTGGAGTTGATAAAAAAAAGGTAAATTACATCATTAGTTATTAAATTATAAGTAAGTTTACTTAATTAAAAATGTTATAATTCGGTCATTGAATTATTCAAAATTTTTTATTTTAGTCACTAAACTATTAAAATTAATGTTATTTGACTTTTTCTGTTTGAATTGTGTATACCAATTAAAATCTCTCTTTCCCTTATTTTTATAAAGATAAGTTTTTCTTCGTAAAATAACTTTAGACATCATTAATTTACAAATTCAAATTCAAATAATTTTTTTTTTAATTTCTGACACTGACTGTCAGATCAACTTGGATCTAATATATGTTCTTTTATTCATCGACAGGTACTGGTCCATCATACTAATCATCGCTTGAAACTTGTTGATAGAAATTTAAAAAAAGAAAAGAAAAGAAAACTTAACAACCAAATGAAAATAAAAGCTTTTGAATAGTTTAATAACCAAATTATATTTTTTTTTAAATTTGTATGATCAAAATGAATTAAAAAAAGAAAAGAAAAAAAGAGGGCCTTTGGAAAGTTATATACTGAAAAGCGACAAAAACTGGATCGAAATCACACTCATTGGACATGTTACCCCACCCCCATGCCATTTTAAACACCAATTTACAAACAGATTTAGCATAATATTTTGGTTAGAAGTAAAGTAGAATTAATTTATAGAATAAAAAAGGTTTTATATAACTACTTTACTACTTTTGGATACTGATTGATATTTATAGTAGGCGACCAACATACTCAAGTCCCTGGGATTCCCTTCTTCCTTCCATTTAGTAAACGCTTATATAATCATTTCTCCCCAAACCCATCTGCCTTCTATGATCTATCACACCACCCACTTATCAGATATGATGAAGAAATGGCAAAGGGAACTAACACTGTATATTATATAAATCGGCTTCAATCATCGTCTGCTACATAAACAAATTGTATTTAAAAAGGCGAGTTGAAATTTACAGAGGGCGAAAAGGCCATACACAAAAAAGAAGAAAGACCCCTGCGTAACCCCATCTTTAATTGTCTGATAGGTCTAAAAGGTTCACGTGAATCCCCATCGGTCTCAAAGGACTACCCAAAAAGCAATGTGCCACTCCATCACCACTCTCCGACGCTCTACCCAAATAGTGAAACCAGTATGATAAGGGGTAAAGTCGGGAATGTAAAAGATTGCCACGATGGTGGTGGCGATGCAGACGATTGAGCTTTCTCCAACTGCAGGGAATCAACAGCTAAGGGCATGTTCTCTTGATCTGGGCTGCACCTCGACTCATGAGGGTGCGCACTGTACATTATGGCCCGCAGTACGGCCGAAACGGTGGGTATGTAAGCCGTTTTGTTGCGTGCAAGGAGCCAAGTGAGTCCCATTAGCTGGCAGTCTCGGTTGAACATCTTGCTGGCTCTCTCGATCGTGCTCCTGTCTTGTGTTCCGTTCTTGCTGTATCCGCCTTTGAGCTGTAAAGTTACCAAAATTGCAAAAAGGAACAAGATGTTTTAGAGATCATGGTTTGGTTGAAAGGTAATGAGCAAGGGTCCTAAGTATTTGCAATGTAGAAAAAGGGTGATGCATATTGGCTTCTCCATCCACATTACAATGTCACTTTCATGGGTCTACCGGAATGAGTTTGCTTCCCGTGTTATCAGTTGCTCATTGAAGCCACTTTCATTAATTAACAGTAGAATTCAGAAATTGGTAACTGCTAGAGCAATTATATTCTCATGAACCAGAACGGATTTAAGACTGACGACATTCCTTGAAAATGATAAAAAGAAAAGAAAAAAAAAGAGTGGGATCTGGCATGAATGCATTCATTCCCCATGAACTGAACTGATTGTTTGGGTCATTTTAAGTAGCCAGAAAATGATAAGAAAGAATTATCATTAATTACATACCCTTTGAAGAGCACCGAGGCATTTGGTACACCCAGCATAAGAAGAGTTGGTGCAACTCCTCTCCAAGTTCTTCACTGCAGCTGTCGGTGTGGCGTTCCGGAAACCGGAAACATTAAACGCAGCGGGACAACTCAAGGAACTAATCTGATGTAGCCGTATCCCACAAAAACATAGAATCGGATCGCAACTGGCGTTTGGCTGAGGAATCTGCACGCGCTTGCTTAGCAATGCGTTCTGCAACGAGTTCACACACTTCTGAGAATCATCCGGCCTCATGGGCTGCTCCGATCCCGCAGGAGCGGGAGCCGACACTTCCAAAGCATACCTGGCATGAGCTGCAAAGAGCCAAGCTGCTAACACGGGACAGCAGCGGCTTCGGTCCAGGTTGTTGCCACAGGCGTCGTTGACGCCGCCAAATAGTTCGGCGGACAGGTCGAGACGGCAAACTTGAGCTTGGATTTGAGCTGGAATTGCGGGAACCGTGTCCGTGGATGAGTAGTCTCCAGGTTTTAAAGGCTGATGTTGACCGGAAACCGGTTGAGATAGAAAAGTGGCCAGAGAGGAATGGGAGAAGAAAGAAAATAATAGTACAAAGGATGAGAGGAAGGAAAGAGAAACCATGTTTTGGAAAAAGTGGGTGGAGGGGGGAGTTGGAAAATGGGAGCTAGATGGTAAAAGTTGGGGTGGCTACTCTTCTGAATCTTGTAATTCCATAATAATCATTCATTCCTTTTGTTCATATTAGATAAGAAAAAGGGAAAGAGATACTCGAGAGGTAGAAAGAAAGATTAGGGTGCTTTGAAAACTACCCGCACTAAGCAAGTAGGTTGATGAATTTTAAAGAATCTTTAAACAGCATGTTTGGTGAGAGAGAGGGCGTCTCTTCTTCTGCTGCTGCTCTTGACTGTCTTCTTTCTCTGAGTGTGTATTCATTCAATCGGGAATTGAGGAGGTTACCTCCTTATATCTTTCTCTCCAAAGAACATGAGAAATGACAGATTATCCTAAATAGTACCATGAAATGAGAGAGAGAAAGAGGATAACAGAGATGTCTCTAGGTTCATGGTCGGGAATCCAATAATTTTATATTTTCATTCCTTTTATTAAAAATAAATTACATAAATAGTCGATTAAAGAAATAATAGTAGAAGGTTTGGAATGGAAAGAGGGAGAAGAGATGGGTCCACTCCATGGGAAAAGACACAGAAGAGATTGGCTAGGTTATAGGGGAGAGATTGAAAAGCAAGGCCGTATAGGTCTGTCTGATCAGAAATTGTTCTTCTTCTCCTTTTCCTTCTCCAATTTCTTTCCATCCCATCCGCCTGAATGTGAATGACAGCACAACACAGACCCTCCCCTCTTTCACCTTCACTCTTTGCAACTGTAAAATTAGCTACGCTTTAATATTTCATTTAGATAATATATAAAAACTTTATTCTTTTATTTAAAAATTTGAGAAGGATTATATAAAAAATAATTAATAAAAATTTTATGTTTTGGTAAATTTTATCACACCCAATGATAAATGTGAGTAAATAAAAATATTTTATACTAAAAAATATGTTTAAAAATATATATCAAGTGGAATTAAGGGTAAAGCCAAAAAAATTATTTTTTTCGGCGAAATTAATTTGTGTATTTTTATGATATTAAAAATATAATTTCACTATTTTAATAGCTTAAATTTTTTTAATTTTTAAAGAATTAAATTAAAATTTTATCATTTTAAGGAGTAAAGTTTAATTTTACCAATATAAAATTAAAATTTTATAAATTATATAAAAACTTAAAAGAAAAAGATTTCATTTTAAGAGAGACGAGCCCTACCAACTTAGTGGAGTGGTAATGTCTTTTATTTGAATTTATAAAAAAAAAGTATTAAATTAAATTTCTAATATCTATTTGCTATATTTTTAAAAAAATTAACTACTCTTTATCTATTTATTATTTTTTACGTTTTTTCATTGGAAAAGTTATCATTTGCCTTTTTTATTATGGATTATCAAATGTATTAAAAAATTAAATCATCATTTATTTTTAATGAGTTATCAAATAAGATCTTATTATCTAGAAAAATATTTGCATAAAATAATATTTGAACCTTGAACCGCATCACATCATGCTTTTTAATAACTTTAACTTTACCTTTTCAGTTAAAGTCATATTTAGTTACTATATCAATTTTTTTTATTTGTTACATAAATTGCGACTCATATAGTAGATGTGTCATAATCTAGTATTATCTTATTTACTTTATTTGGTTGAAAGGTAAGAATTTGTGATTTATGTTGATTTAAGTTAGACAGAGCACTATTATGTTTATTAGAGAAGCGACTGCAAATTGTGCTGTAAACAAATTATGATGATCAGTTTATGATTAAGCTTTTAAGAAAAATATTTAGTGAAGAGTCAATTTAGATAATTTTATAGGAGTTGAGTTTAAATCACAAATTTTTTTTTATAATTGAATTATAATGGATTATTCTTAACCTTACATATATATATATATATATGTGAAAAAAATTCCGAATTATGTTAATTATTTTACTTTTCCAACTGCAAGTGTATATATTCTTTAATACCGAATCAAGGTTGAACATAGAAGTATATTTGAAGTTGGAAGCCAACCGCGCCCATCTCGATAGTAACAATTCCATCCCTTGGTTGACAATCCTAAAATTACCAAATCTCCAAATATCATTTATCAGTGTTGCCAATAATTATATTTTTAATTACAACTTAAATACCATTCACTCACAACATAAACAAAATTATAATCATAACCAAATTTTTACTATTTGTTATGTACTTATGATCACCAATCCGAGAGCTAAATAAGGTTCGGGTTGCCTACTCGCGACACTGCTAAACCCTACTGAATGGATATGCATAAGCTTTACAGTGAGAACTCAGCAACAAGAGCTCGCGGTCTTAGCTCGCACATGCCACAGGGTGCTTGTAAGGGGAGCTCGCATATACCCAAGAAATTTACATGTAGAGGCCACGAAGTCCAACAGGCAACCCAAAATAGTACACGTGTCCAACATGCATAGAGTTTACTTAGAACATCAATTCCATCAACAGTAACCATATGTATATAAATATTCGATTGTCCCCTTTAATGAGACACGATGGAAAATTACTCAACACGATTCTAGTTGTAGGCTAAACAAAGCCTATAGGCCGATTTTGTAATTGAAAGCACTTTCCCTTAAAATCAACCTATTTCCTTAAATAATTTTAAAATCGGCCTAAAAACATAAATAAAATTTAAAATTGTCCTATAAGCCTTATTTAGCACTAGTTATATCCGTAGGCAAAGCTAACCAATTTAAATCCAATCATATTCAAGATATTATCTTAACAAGAATAATCATGATTGCAATTAACTTGGCATGATATTAAAAATATAAAAATTAAAAATCCATATAATCTGAATATCAATACACTAAAAAGATCATATAAATATAGATCAAAATTGAAATGGAGAAAAAAAGAAGAAGAAAGTGGGACAATATTGAAAATGTGTGAGAAAATAAAATAAAAAGAAAGGAAGGAAGAAAGTAGAAAGAGAGGCATGATAGCAAATAGGAAAAACAGAAAAGACAAAGGCACTTTAAAGAGAGGTTAAAGCTCATGTGGAATTCGACGTGTCTTTGTGGAACTCGATTTAGGTTGCGCGCCTTCGCCCACTACTTGCCTGTCTCTCTCACCCTACAAATTACAAAGCTTGGCCCCCTTCTTTAATCATTTTCTTTTACACAAAACACCATCTACACAACTTTATCAACCTAATACAACATAAAGTAATAAAAATGATTCAAATACAAGCTAACATGAAAGAATTCTTGTCAATTTAAATGAGATGTACTAATCCAACCAACAATCACTCAAACATCATTCCATTTATTCAAAAGCCACTTATCTCGTTTTGTTATTATTATTACTATTCATCTCTTTTTCCTTTTCTTCTTTTACTCACTATGCACTTTACGACTTGTGTTTAAATTTAAGGTTTGGGACCTTCTGTTGAGTAGAGCTATCATTCTATACATGAAAAGAAATGGGATCAAACATGACTTTAATAAGACTCGTCTATACTATATATTATATATCGGGGAGCAGATTAGATTCAAAAGGAAGAACCTTGAAAATCTTTGGTAATTGAGCTTGGAAAGTTGACGAAAAAAGGTTTAATCATGGTGTCCCAGAATCAGGTTGAGGGGCCCAACTAGCTACTAGTCCTGTGGGTAATGTGAGTGAATGGTTTTAGGGTTAGCCCCATTAGGAAGACCTCTGGCAAGAGGCAGGCATTGGTGAGTTGGACCTCTTTTTCCCTCGCCTTCCTTTTCAGACTTTTCGGCAGTAAAAGTATGTCACATGTTTATTGCTCTTTTCCTCTTTTCCATGCGTCTCTCTGCATACTTGTACTCCTCTTTATCATATAAATTCAGTATTTTATATACATGAAACTAAGATTGCTAAAATTACGGGTATATCCTTTCCATTTTACGTACATTCAAACCATACGTTTAAACTGAAAGAGCAAGAAAGCATTGGGTCTAGCATTCACTAGGATATTATGTTTTATAGTCGAACCTTCAAAGACTGTCTGTCAACATGGGTCTCAAATGAAGGAGCCATTGGATTTGGATGCCTCCTTTGGGCTCGCCGCTGTTTGTCCATGCATGGGACTGTCACATTAGGGTTATGACATCAGTTAAAGTAAGATTCATAGGAAAAAAAGAAAAAGAGTAAAGCAAAGATGGCTACATTATTGCAGACTTTGGCTTAACTATAAGCTCAATCATGCAACTATCTCTCGACATTAATTTTTAACAACATCAACTGGTCCCCTAAAAGCAAAATGATTTTGAAATTATATATACAAAAGGTTGTGGGAAAGGAGAAAGAAAAGGTTGATAGGCTTTCTTAGCATTAACTTCAGATCCATTTACAAAAGCAACAAAAGAGATAAGGAAAAAATAAAACAGCTGTCGGGTACTAATATTTACAATTTCCTTACACTCAAGCAGAGCAGAGTCCACTACCAAATTCACTAACATAATTACTGTCACATGTGTACTGAATATGGATATAAAACTAACATATATATATACACACACGCATAATAATTTTTTTTCCATTTAATTTTATAAAAAATCAATTTAATCTTCTATTTAATTTTCATTTATTAGTATTATTTAATTTATATTCTTTAATCAAATTACAAAAACTAATAAAAAAATTAATAAACGTTAACTTTGTTTTTGTGGCATATGCGTGGATTGCCATGTAAATAACACATCATAATTTAATTAATTTTTAAAAATTAAAAAAATATATATTTTTAATAATTTCAATGATTTTTAATTTAAAAATAGTATATATATTTTTAAATTTTAAATTTTAAAAAATTAATTAAATACCGACATGTTATCCACATGGTAATCTATGTGAATGCAACATTAATATAAACAAAATTAAAAAGTGTTAAACTTTTTTATTCATTTTTAAAATATATATTTTTATGTTGAAGGGACTAAAATATTTACTAATAGTCATATAAATCCCTCTATAAAATTATTACACATAGTAATATGTTGGTCAACGCATAGTATGATAGTTGTATCTATGTTCACTCTTGAAATTAAATGCCAGCATCTAGAGATATTTTTTTTAAAAAATAAGGCTTCCTTTATTCAATAATTAATTACCCAAAACACAATCGAATAAGTCATAAAAAATAAAACATCAAGAGAAATGAAGAATTTTGCTAACTTACGAGCCTCCATGTTGTCGTTTCTACTTGTCTATATTATCTTAATATCATGTCCATTCCATAATAAATCTTTGCTCTTTGAGATGAATATTTCAAACTCGGTCCAGTCAAGCTATTCTAATTTCATGGCTAAATTTGATAAAAATGTCAAATTTTAAAAAAAAAATATATAGAGAGAAATGGATCGGTTTCTGTGACATTTAAAAAAATAGGTCAGTTTTGGAGATCAACAAAAAAAGTGTCTTGCCAGATGCACTTTGTCACATCTAAAAAAAAAAAAAAAAAAAAGGGAGGTTAGAAGAATTGAACTTGTGGTTGATTGACTGATTGAATTTAAGCTTGAATAAGCATAATTGTTTAGGTTTTGGTTACATGATGGATGATATGCATGTACTTAGTGACTTATTATTATAGATGCTTAAATGACTTGCTGAACATTGAGACAAGCTTAAAATGACCAAATGGTTAGGTCTGAACCTATAATGCACTTAGAAATGTATAAAATAGAAATTTGACACGTTGAGTAGCATGAAATGTATAAAATGCAAATTTGACATGTTAATGTATGTTTTAGTGTAATTGAGCATGATTTGAATAATATATGTATACTATATGATATGTTAGAATAGGAAAATTAGAAAGAAAACACAAAATAACATGTGTGGATAGGTGTCAATGTGTCATATGAAGGTTTTGGGCAAGTTTTGTTATATTTGCAATTGAGTCTTGATTTTTATGCTATGCAATTGGAGTCCTTAAATGCTATGAAATGACTTGAAAATTTGCATGATTAAGTCTTATATGAATAAGTACATAATTTTACTCTCGATTTTACAAAAATGTTTTACTAAATATTTTACTAAATTTACAATATAGTCATTAAACTTTACTTTAAAAATTAAATAAGTTTTACTTATCAGTTATGATATTTTCTTTCGAATATTGTCTTTATTAAATTGTTTTATACTGTACATATGATTTAATTGTTGAATTACGAATGTTACTTATGTAGCGTGTTAAATGACGATTTCACCCTGATGTTGGCCAGATCAAGAGTAGGCTGCAGAAGTATGTGTTTTTTAGAGTTGTATGTTACCTTGAACTATATGATTGATGAATATGCATGTATATAAATTTGTGTGGTGTGATTGGTGGTTGTACGGAGTTCATGTAAGTGACTTGTAATAGCCCAAATTTGCCTGGGCCCATGAGATAGAATAAAACAATGAAAAATAATAAAAAAATTTTAAGGTCTGTAATGTCCAAATTACAATAAACAGGCCTAAAGGCCCAATAAGCTTACACCCGGTTACACCTAAGCCCTTAGCCCATTGCACCCTTAACCCCAAAAAACGAACAGGGCCTAAGAGGCCCAAACCGTAAACCAAGGACAGAAGACCTAGGGTTTCAGAAACCCTAGGCGCCGCAAGCACTCCAACCGACACGTCTTTTCGTCTCGCGTCGTTCCAGTGACCCTTCATCAGTGCCGTGATTCCAGGCTCCGTATCGCGCCGTGATTGGTGCATGAATCAACGCCAGTGTGCCATCATCAAGTGCCCGATCGTCGCTAGTATCCTCGCTGGTACCTGCAAAATGGAAAGAACCACAGCAGCCAAAGAGGCAAACTTGGAAAGAAATCAAAGGATTCTTTCCTAAAATGTAACAGAGGGTTATAAAAACCCCTTCTTGTTCTAATTTGTAAGGACGTTTTTACACACATATACAATAAAAAAGACCAACAGTCGATTGAAGAGCACAGAGGTGATTATTTTATTTTTTTTCCTCTCCAAATATATACTGATATCGTAAAAAATAGAAGGAAAAAGGACGTATTGTTGGATCTGCATTGGAAAACGAGGCTTTCCAGCCTCCGGCCACCTTATGTGGTGAGTTGACGGTGGCGCGTAAGCGCGTGAAGGCCCCTAGTCGGAGGCTCGACAGAGCTCCGAGGGCCAGCCCCCAAACCCTCTTTTAGAGGATTTTTCTTTGCTTTTTTTTTTTTAAAAATCGGGTTTCAAAATGAATTTAGGGTTGATATTTGGCTTTTATAGCCTTATAAAAATGGCGTCGTTTTGCTTAAAACGATAAGCTTCAAAACGGCGTCGTTTCAGAGCCCAGGATCCGCGTGTTGACCCGTGACCCGGACAAGATCCGCGTGTTCTTATTTAAAGGGCTAATTCCCCAATTGGTCCTTCCGTATTTTTAATATTTATGAATTCATTTTATTTTTATTATGATTTGAACCGGTCCTTTTATATTAGCTTCAATTTAGTCCTAGTTGCGATAGTAAGACTTATTTTTCGAAACGGTGTCGTTTTGGGGATTAGGGCTAATTGCCCAGTGAGTCCCTCAGATTTTAATGCGCATTTCAATTAGGCCCAAATTTTCATTTATTTGTAATTAGCCCTAGTTTTTAAATTAAATTCGATTTTAATCCTTTTTTATATTTAATTTATTTTAAAATACTATATATATTATTTATTTTCTATAAACATTAGTTATATATAAAAATAATATATATTATTTTTATTCATATATTATATTATTATATATGTTTCTTATAAATTTTATTATATATACATTTTACTTTATATATTATTTATTTTACTATATTTATATATGTAAATTATTATATATTATATCATTTTCATTATTTATTATTTTATTTTTATATCACTTTATTATTACATAATTAAAAATTTTGTAAATTATTACTGAAAATTACATTTTTATATATCATTATTTAGAAGTTAGTATATAATATTCCTTTTTTAAATATAAAATTTTATTCCTATTCAATATGATATTTTTTTACCTTATATTATGTAATGTATTTTGTTATATATATTAATTATTACTAAAAACTCTCCTTTATCATTTATACATTGTTTTAATATATTTTTTCCTCTCTTAAAAAATACTTCATCTACTTTTTTAAATTTTGTGTTCGTTTTCTTCTTTATTTTTTGTTTTTTTTATGTTCATGATTTGTTTATTTATTTTATATTTGTTTATTTATTTAAAATTATTTTAACATGTTAATGCTATCTCACCAACTATTTGTTATTTATATGTTATTTGTTGTTTATCACGTTTGCATAAAAATTGATTATTTACGTTATTACAAGTTATATTTGCATAAAATATTGTTATATATTATGTAATTTATATTGTTATATTCATTATGCCATATTTTGCATGAAATAGTATTATGTATGTATTATCTAATCTATATTATTATGTTCATTGTTTTCTGTGATTATGGGCATAAAATGTTAATGTATATTGTGTGATTTATGTCATTATTTATCGTTTTCTATACTATATTTGCATGAAATGTTAAAGCATGGATTATATAGCTAGGTTTATTAAGTATTGATCTTTTGTAAGGTGTTAAATACATCATCGCTTCAAAAATTTATATCTCATTTAATCCAAGAGAATTTTAAAAAAAGAGGCAATGTTTTCGGTATTTAGGAATTCAGGAAGTAGTGCCCTAACATGCTGGGTTGCGATTTCCCGTCTGTCTAAATGTCTAAAGTATCATTCTAAATAAATTTTGTAAATCACGAGATGATTTTGACTACGAAAGTTTAAAGATATTGCGTCCAATCAGGCTGGATGTGATGTTTATACTCTTTCGGAGTGAAAGAACCTCGACTTTCAGCAAATTATTATGGTTTTAAAAGAGATCTTATTTCTAAATTCTTTCAAACTTTTGACATTAAGACAAAATCATTCAATTCGGTACCAATTTTGGGCGTTGCAAGGGTGCTAATCCTTCTTCGTACGTAACAGACTCCCGAATCCGTTTTCTCATAACTTCGTAGACCAAAATATTTTATAAGGTGATCCAATCACACCAAAAAAGGTTAGTGGCGACTCCCGTCTTTTCAAAAATCCCGCTTTTAAAAAGAGGTTTCGACATGACTAATGTAATGTTTTGGATTCGAGTTGGTCCACCCCAATTGGGTGTGGGACGCCACATTTGGTCAAGTTTGTGAAACTGAGGGTGGTCACGTCCCGATGTATAAAGCTATTATTAGGCGTTTGTTAAATAAGAAATAGGCTTCAGGCTTAATGGTTAAGTGTTAAATCTCTATTCCTCCCATTTTATTATTTTTGGCAAGCTAGGGTAAAGTCACACCTCGAAATAAATATAGATGTTAAGAAATAAAATAAGTAAGAAATAAGACATAAACTGAATGGTTAGGCACTAGTGCATCCTCCTTATAAGTAAAAGTTTGAGTCCTGCTCCCCTAATTTCTTTTAATTTTTGGCAAAGCCTTGTTTAAATGCCCAAATTGACGCCCTTAAATTTATATGTAGTTAGGTGTCTGAATTTAACATCCACTCCCCTTGTACACAAGCGAGCCTTCGACGACAATTCATCCAATAATGTTCACCACATAAATTCCTTGACTTTAGGCTATACAATTTTCTAGTTAACTAATGGATTATTTAAACTGAACTTCAATATCTAGTATAATAGGCATATAGTTTGATGTTGAGACAACAAGTGTACAAACAACCACCTGTGAAAAAATATCAAACCATGCACTATTCACAACCACCCTATCAACTTTTCTCGAACCCATTGTTTTGTACCTCTACTTTTCTCCCACGTAAATTCATAGCCAATCTATGACACATTCTGTAAATCTATTTCCAACAATGACTGTCGAAAACCTTTAAATAAATAATTCAAGTGGTTACTGCCCATTTTCCTTTTCACTTGAGCTAGTCAGGTCGTTAAAGTCCCTCAATCATGGCCTAAGGTGTATCGTCATCCCTCGCCAGTGATTTAATCAAATCCAATAAAACTCTTTTACGATGTCGCTCAAGGTATTCATAGAAACAAGTCAGTTTCCACTCCCTATTTTTGAGATAAGTTGTCTTTAAATCAATAAAAATTTAAGAGTATTGATTTATTTGAATATTGTTAGAATTTCACAACAGTGCCAAATCTCCTTCTCTCTCCATTCAATCAACACAAAAGCAGTTCTCAAACTTTAATTTCCGTCGCATTCTCTACTCGATCACTATGAGTCAATGTTTCAATTAAGAAAATGACATATGACTTATATTGTTTCATTAGCTCTGGAGGTTGTCGAGACGTCGACAATTCCAGCTTATGATTTTCATTGTAATCAATCGAACCGTTCAATGGCAATTGTCGATAATCGAGTATTAGGAACTAAACCATGCTCCAAAGCTATCTCTTCTAAACCCATGTCAGAAGTAGTTAAAACAAATAATGAGCCCATCTTAGGTTGCTTTTTCACGTCAGTTGGCCCAAGAGGGCTATCCTCATGTGCCATGCATGTACTATCATGTTGAAAATCTTCCATTGAGGACATTTGACCACTTTCCTTATTCACCAAATTACCAACTAGGTTAATACCTAGATTAGTCCTAACATTATGCATAAAATTAACACTCTCATTAATTCCTATAATATTAGCAACAATAGTATCAAATCTCATAATCTTAGGGACTTGCCTTTCCTTTTCGTCACATAACCAACAACTCTGAACACCTTTAGCTCACCCACTTGCTGCCATGAGAAGTACACTCGATTCTATTATGAGCTCCTACTTCTCCTTAATTGCCCTGATCGGACAAAAACCTTCGTCATGCCCTAAATGACCACAAAGGAAACAAAATAGACAAACGCTCATATGGGAATTGAGCATAGACGTGTTTATTAGTATTAACCATTATTTTCTTCTTATGTCTCAACAGAACTCTAACATCTAACTTTACTCGAATTCTCATATAATCTCTAACTTCATCAACAATGGCTTTTGCATCATACTGTAGGAACTCCCTATAAAATTTCCAAGTTGTTGAGCCATAGCTTTTGACATAAGCCATCGAGGGAGATCATGAACCTGAATCTAAAAATTGATGAAAAATAATGGGACTTACATAGGCTTCTCCCCTTCTATAATTCGATAAATAAGCAACAAATGATTATTAAACGTCCATGGACCTCCATCCACTATCCTGTCAGTGTCGATCCCGTAATAAAAATGAAAAATATAATGCTTTTCCCCCAAACCTCTAATTGATACTCCTTCAATGTGATGCCAGATATTAGCCATGGTATTTCTCACTGATTGGAAATGAACAATAGTAGCAGTCAGGAAAATACTTTCTTCAATTCAGGGCGATTTTATCAAATTCCACTACTAAACCAATTTACAATCGAAATTATATAACAATTCAAATGCTTATCAATTAATCAAATTACAAGTTATTAGAAATTAATATTAATTAATATTAATTGTTATTAATATTAAGTAATTAATAATATTTATATTATTCTATTTATATTAATATATTTCGATTTATAAATCTATATTTCTATATTATTTATTTTATTATTCAACAAGGTTGTTATACTATACGTCAATAATGGCAGTAGGAATTATCACAAAGCGATAAGAAAAAAAAAATAACAGATAGATTTTACGTGGAAAACCCTTATCGGGAAAAACCATAGTAGAGAAGAAGAAATTCACTAATGCTGAAAAAAAATAATTACAAGAGGTTTACGGCTATGCGCAATTTTTAGAGGGTTAAACAATCCGTCTAATAGAAGAAGCACAGTCCAGTACAGATTCAAATTGTGCAGCAAGGCCCGTATTTCTTTAATAAGTGAGTTGCACCTCAAACTTTTCTGGCCCTCATATATTTCCAACTTTGCCTCTCTTTTTTTTATTTCTTTAACAAGTGAGTTTCACCTCGAACTTTTCAGGCTAGATCAAACGAGATTCAGGTTACACAACTTTAACAAAGGCAAAACTCATACAGGTTTGAGACATCTTCCACCCTACTCGACTCTTCCAACGATTCATCCTCATATCAGTAATTGAGAGTTTTGCCAATACATTCTCCATCAAGTAACAAGTAAGATCCAACAGAATAGATACTAGTTACTATGGAACAAAGAGATGAAGAAAAGTAAAAAAGAAGAAAAGAATGTGTTATAAGAGCAGACGATTGAACCTTGTATAAAAAAGAAGAAAAGAATGTGTTACAAGAGCAGACAATTGAACCTTGGATATTTGATAACTTAGATATTTTTATGAATCGCTTATTATGCAATAAAAATATAAAAAAAAAATGAATAAAGGTTAAAGAAAAAAAATCCTAAATGCCAATAATTCTTTGGCCTAGTGACAAGAGTAGAGATGCTCATGGGCTAGGTCGGGTTCAAGTCGGGCCTAACCAAAATTTTAGGCCCGTTTGCTAGGCACGGGTCTGGCCCGACTTGAAAAATGGGCCTAAAATTTTGCCCAAGTCCGGCTCAGATAAAAATATTAAGAATCGGGCCCTACTTGACCCAAAAAATGGGCTTAAAATTTTGCCTAAGCCTGATCCAGATAAAAATATTAAAACTTGGGTCCAACTCGTATTAAATTTTTTTATATAATTTTTTTTTAAAAAAAACATAATACATCAAAAATGCTAAAAATATTAAAATAAATGTTTCCCAACAAATTGAAAATAAATTTTAAAAAATTGTATACTTAAATAATACTAATATAGGTACAATTTAACAAGTAAATGTCTCTAAAATAGTTGCAAATTAACAATAAAACAAGAGTTATACATACAATAAGTAGTAACATAATAGTGAAATTGTAACAAAATAGTGAAAAACAATAAGAAATAGCAAAACAAAAAGAGTAAAAAAACAAAAAAAATTGTAATTTTTTTACATATTTGAGTCGGGGCCGAACCGAAAAAGTCTTACTTAAGGCCTGACCCATTTTCTAAACAGGCCTTATTTTTTTTACCCAAGCTCATTTATTGGGCCTATATTTTTACGCAAATCCTCTAACTGTAAGTCTAGACAAGAGTAGTCACTATAGCAAATTAAGCTTTTAACAGCGTTTTTAGTGGCGTTTAGATTGAAAATGCCACAAATGTTGAACTTTTAACAAGTTTGTATTGAAAAACGCCACCAATATATACATTAGTGGTGCTAATCGAAAAACGCCGCAATAAGTCGGTATATAGTGGCGTTTGTGGAAATAGTGCCACAAATAGTACATATTTAGCATCGTTTTATGCTACGCGCCACAAACGTACACAGAATGGGAGCAACATTAGCGGCCTTTTTCCATAAACGTTGTGAAAGGTAAAGAAATAGCGGCATTTTCCCCTAAATGCTGCTAAAGGTATAACAAAAATAGCGATATTTTTCCCATAAACGCCGCAAAAGGTAAAACAATAACGGCTTTTTCCCATAAACGCTACTAAAGCGGCGTTTTGCCCATAAACGCCATGAATATGTTTTAATTTTTATTGAAACGACATTGTTTTGATGGCTGACCCCCAATCGTAATTCCCTCAAATCGTTTTCCCCAAATCCCTAACTTAGTTTTTTCCCCAATTCCCTAACTTAATTTTTTCTTTCCCATCCGTTTGTTGCTAGTCGTCTGTCTGGTCATCCATCTGCTGCATCGCCGTCGATAATGCATTTGCCATCGATTTCTGTCTCCTTCGTTGACGCTGCTCGATAATTCTCTGCTCAAGGATTTGTTATGGAAAGGCAATAAACTTAGTATGATTCTATTTTGTGTTTGAGATTGAAATGCTTGAGAATAAAATGACATATTATGTAGAGTTTGTTGTTAAACTTCTTTTGGAATAAGTTATTACTATCTTTTCAAGTCATTTTATTTGTACATATAAGTTTTGCAAAACTGTACCTAAGAAAGCTTTTGATTGTTTATTATTGCATTCGTTCTTATTGATTTAATACCTTCTTGCTATGTCAAGCCATTTCTTATTTTTGTTTCATGAAGTGCTTGTTTTGGACACCTATACCTGCCTCAGACTAATTCATGGGTACTAGAATATGATGTTTTAAGAACCATTCAAAATCCAAGTACATGGAAAAACTTAGAAAGAAATGAACATATCTGTGCCATACATATATCTATGTCTGAAACTTATCTGAGTTTGAGTAACAGTTTTATTGGGCTTTATTAATTTTAAATAGAAGCTAAACTCTTACCTCTTTTAACTTTTGCATTTCAGAAACACTTTCTAACAATATGTTTTATGTACGGGAATTAATGTTGTCAACATGTTGCAGGAAGGCCTTGCAAGAAAACTGAAAGATCTAAATATTACAGCGGTGGTAAATGACATTTCTTTTAACTATTGGTTGTTCAATACTTGAACTGCAAATGAGGCATTTGCTACCACTTATATATGGTGGCAAACATTTTTTACTGTTACTCTCTTCTCTTAAATGATGAGAACCAAGTTAAGCATGATTTTTATATCTACTTTTAGTTTGAAATCTTAGTTTTGATTTTTTAGTAATTTAAATTAGTTATGCTTGATATGGTACTTATGTAACATGTCTATGTGCATTATAATTTTTGGTATAACAGTGGTCAATGTCAATTATAAGTTTCATTTTGTTAACTTTTTGAAGTATTTTGGGCATTTCAATTACCAAACTAGATTTTAAGTGCTTGTTATATGTCTATCGTTGCAATTTTATTGTTAAAATAAGATAATTTCAGCTTGGCATATTAAGTTTCCAAGAGTCTTTTCCATTCTTTGTACGAACAGATTCTTTGTTCCATCACTAAATCTTCATCTTTGGATACAACCAACTATTCAATACTTTAAAGAAGGCAAATAAGAGGTTGAAGTTGTTAGTGGTGATGCTACACGCATAATTCAAACAATGAAGAAACTTTACAGCATGTAATAATTCTTCCTCTCTACTTTCTTATTTTGCTACAGTCTTGAACACAAGCTTATGTAGTTGACTTATATTAGATAATTAAGATGCTAGGTATAATGTTTACTAAATTATCCAGTTTCCATATTTTGTTTAAACTTAATAAGTTTTTGTTTTGCCTTTTTTGTTTGGTTAGAAGCTATTCATTTTTTCTTGAAGCATCTATGTCTAACATCCATGTCTTGACGCATGTCCGGATATTGGTCTGGGGAGTGTAGTGATATGATCTTCCTTAAACACTCCAAATATATGTAACTTTTTAAAAAAAATTGAAATCACCTATGTCACTTACATCAGAGTCCGAGTAACATAGCTTAATATAACTGGAAGCCTTTTGAGAGTGTATTGTTTTTTTATTCTAAGTGCATGCTATTGTACATTTTATGCTAGTGCAGAAGGTATTTGCATGTTTAAAAGATAGGTCACAATTATGCTTTTTTGAGCCTATCTTTACCTTTATTAATTCAGTTAAAGCATTTTCTCTGAACCTGGTCTTGTGTAGATTCTAAAGTTGAAATATTTTTAAATTTAGCACTTGGTATGCATGGATAAACTTTATACAATAGTATATTATCTTTATCAAAACTTTTTTTATACAATTGATTTTGTTTTGGAGATGATGTTGACTGTGGTTTGAATGCGGCATAGCATCCCAAGTTAATAGTTGAGAAGAGTTCAGATCTGAGTGCGGCATCTTAGGTACAAGTGCAAGACTTAATTCTACCATGCATTCACCAATTTGCAATTTTGCATATACATCTAACTGCTTGGGATTCAATAAATTTAAATAACATGAATTAATATATATTAATGTCAATTTATCTTATCATTTATTTATCATGTTTTTTATTGAAATAGTGAATTGGATCCCTACAAAAGAAGTATTCGATAGGCTCATTTGAACTGTCTAATCAAACAACTCCATTTTAAGCTCTCCTTAATTGCATTTGTAAGTACCTCTTATTACTTACATGTTTTAATTTAATTGAATTAAAATTTGAAATTGTTTGTTTATTTGATTTGGTTGTGGTAAATTTATTACTTATATGTTTTAATTAGAAATAGAGAATTAGAAAACCACCTAATTAGATACTTGATATATATTATCTATTTTATACAATGACATAATTTAAATCTATTTAGAACACTTAAGTAACCGTAATTTATTATCAACTTTAGACTTCAAGAACTACGAAATGGATAAGAGTTGGATGGATTTGTCAAGGGTAAGCAACTAATATCGAAATGGAGTACAAACTTTCTAAATTTTGCATTTCAAAATGCAAGCGAAGAGAATATGATTCTTTGCCTGTGTAAGAAGTGTGGCAACATCAATTGGCATATTCGTGAAGTTTTCTACGAACATCTAATTGTTGATGGCTTTATTCGGAGGTATAACAAATAGATTTTCCACGGAGAGTGTACACCTTGTCGAAACTCATTCTGAAACTCATTCTGTGTTAAATTAATACGAGTGAAGTCCCATAACTCTGACGTACCCCTTGGTGACACTATCTCCCTTCTCTAACTGAGTTTTCTCTGACCAGGTATAGACAGAGGCATTGTCCTCCACTTTATTAAGATATTCGTTCCTCATTACAAAACTTTCTAATCTAGAAATCGGACCGTGAATCGACACCCTTAAATGCTAAATGACATGTAATGATAGCAAGATAAGATAAGTTAGTATCATATCCAAATGTATAATAAACAAGTACCTATAAAGGGTAATTTACTAAAGGCTATCACTATACTCCCTAGGGTGAGCACTTAAAGTTCACTATAAGCGTGTGTTTTAGTTCTAAAGCAAGGGTACCTGAACCAGCAGATTCCTCGGTCCTCACCCATTATAGGCTCATGTAGACCAAGTTCAGTTCAGGGGGACACATTTCCCTATGGCCATGCGGAGACGTAAATCTCACGAAGACATAGGTACAGTATCCCGGAAGCAATCCACTAGCTCATACGGAGATGAAAACCTCACGAAAGCATAGCTTCTCACCCCCACTTAGGGGTGCGACCACAGCGATCATGTAAATGCAATGTACATAACAAAAATATGCAGCAAACACATGTAAAAAGGATCAATTTTTAAAATTTTCCAAACTTCCGACATTAAGGCGGAAAATAATCAATTTCTTGGCTTGACTCTCTTATTTCTCCAGTGGAGTCGCCAAGCTGTCGAAACCTCCTTTTTTAAATAGGGAGGGTATTTTGAAAACGGGAGTCGCCATCAACCTTTTAAAGTATGATTGGATCACTTTATAAAACGTTTTGGTCTACGAGGTTACGAGAAAACAGGTTTGGGAATCGGTTATGTACGAGGAAGGATTAGCACCCTCACAACGCCCAAAATTGGTACCAAATTGAATAATTTTGCCTTAATGTCAAAAGTTTGAAAGAATTTAGAAATAAGATTTCTTTTAAAATCGTAATAATTTGAGTTAAAAAGAATCAAGATTCCTTTCAAACATCACATCCAGCATGATTGGACACGATATTCTTAAACTTTCGTAACTAAAATCATCTTGTGATTTTCAAAACTTATTTAGAAGGATATTTTAGGTATTTAGACAAACGGGAAATTGCAACCCAGCATGTTAGGGCACTACTTCCCGAATTCCTAACTACCAAAAAAAAGCATTGCCTTAAAAGAAAAATTCTTTTTGGATCGAATGAAATATAAAAGTTCTTTAAAGTGATGATGCATTTAACATATGACAAGGATCAATATTAAATAAATTAACCTACATAATACCTACTTTAACATTCCATGCAAATATAATATAAAAAAATGATGAATAATGGCATAAATTACACAATATACGTTATCATCTTATGCATATATGATCATAGATAACATAAATGTACATGCATTATCGTTACATGCAAAATACAACGTAGAGCATAATGAATACAACAATATAAATTGCATAATATATATATGATAATATTTCATGCAAATATAACTTAAATCAACATAAATAATTAATTTTCATGCGAATACGTAAAAACAATAGTATAAAATAAGGAATAATCTATAAAAATTTAACCTACTAAAACAATACTAAGAAAACAAAAATAAATAAGCAAGTTATAAACATATAAAATATAAATCAAATAAAATAAAAATAAAGGTATCTAAAAATATTTAGAACAATATAAGAATAATAAAGGAGAACTTTTTTAAAAAAAAATGATTAATATATACATAAATCATTTTATAGGATATAATAACTTAATATATTAAAAATAATGTGCTAAATATTGATATTACACATATTTATTTAATAATAATAATTTAAAAAACATATGTAATTAATGAGTAATAAAATAATGTATATTTTATAATAAAAGAAAAGTAATGTAAGGAATAATAT
Source organism: Gossypium anomalum (assembly GCA_025698475.1). Lineage (NCBI taxonomy): Eukaryota > Viridiplantae > Streptophyta > Magnoliopsida > Malvales > Malvaceae > Gossypium > Gossypium anomalum. The sequence goes on along the minus strand of CM046967.1, from coordinate 21,075,665 downwards.
ATGGTAAAATATATAACATATAATAAAATTTATAAACAAAATATATAATGATATAAACAATATGATAGATAATATATAAAATAATATATATATATAGTAGAATGTATGTAATATAATATATAATAATGTATAATAATATAATAAATAATATACAAAGAAAAAAATAATATATATACTTTTATATATATATATAACTAATATTTATAAAAATATATAGTATTTAAAATAAATTGAATTTTTATATAAAAAAGAATTAAAATTTAAAAATTTATGGTTAATTACAAATAAATGAAAAATTTTGGGCCTAATTGAAATGCGCGTTAAAATTCAGAGGGACTCACTGGGCAGTTAACCCTAATCCCAAAAACGATGTCGTGCCCAGAACAAGCTTTAATAGCCATTAGGACAGATTGAATTAATCGTAAGATATTGGGGTCAATTTAAAATAAAAATAAAATGGAATTGTAAATTTAAAAAAATGCGGAAGGATCGATTGGGTAATTTGCCCTTTAAACGAAAACACGCGGATCCTATCTGGGTTTCGGGTCAACACGCGGATCCTGGGCTTAAATGGTGCCGTTTTGGTACTTATCAGATTAAGTAAAACGATACCGTTTCTATTATGCTATTTAAGTCAATTTTTGGCCCAAAACTCATTTTTAGAAACTGTTTTAAAAAAAAAACTTTGAAACTCTCTGAAATGGGGCCGAGAGCAAACCCTCGGAGCTCTGTCGAGCCTCCGTCATCGGGCTTCCACATGCTCACGCGCCGCCACTGACTCCGCCATGTACGGGGGTCAAAATATGAAACGTTTCGCTTTTCTTTTTTTACAGCAAAAAAAAGGTAATCCTTTTTTATTATTTTAGTATTTTATACGTATATATTTAGAACAAAAAGAAAAAAAGGATAAAAATAAATCACCTCTACTTCTTCGATAACTGTTGTATTTTTTATTGTATATGTGCTTAAAAAAATGTTCCCCCCTCCTCTTGTTACATCGCTCCTGATTCAGGCTTTTATAGCCACTGAAAAAAATATGTTTACAATCTTGATTTTATTTCTTGCCAAATTTGTTTCGTCTCTGTTGTTTCTTTCTCTTTTTACAGGTAACAGCGAGAAATCCAGCGACGACGCTCGCAGATTACGGTAGTCACGGCGCCGATGGAGTCGTCGATGAGGGTTTACCGAAACGGCGCGAGATGAAGGGGCGTGACGTTTGGAGTTTGCGGCGCGAAGCTTCTGGAAACCTTAGGGTTTCCAGATTCAGTTTAGGCACTGGGCCTTGCTAGTTTGGGTCTGGTTTTGGGTATTTGGGCCGTTGGGTTTTAGGTATTTAGGCTAAGGGTTTTGGGTGTAACCGAGTATAGGGTTAATTGGGTCTTGGGGTATTTTGGGCTATCAGGATTTTAGGCCTATTTATTGTAAATGGACATTACAGATATCCAATTTATTTTATTATTTTTATTGTTTTATCCTATTTCACAGGCCCGGGCAAATTTGGGCTATTACACACCTCATAGTTACTCTTCAACGATTAATCCGACTTATCCTTATAATGCTCACCATTAGTCTGTTAGAGAAGATGACATGGAAGGTATGTTGCGGGATGCATTTAATATACACAATAATGGTTTGTAATCGTTTCCACCTAAAATTATTACATCTAATGATTGTGATAATGGTGGAAATGCTTGTACCGAAATGGGAAGAAGTGCACTTGATCAAGAGCCAAATGGAGAAGCGACAAAGTTCTATAAGTTACTTAATGAAATGAATGAAGAACTTTATGAGGGATCAAAGTTTTCAAAACTGTCCTTCTGCATTCATCTTTTTCACTTAAAATGTTTGGGAGGGTAGACCGGAAACTCTTTTACGCTGCCGTTAGAGTTTTTGAGAGATATGTTTCCATTTGCAAAAATTTCTCATTCATGCAAAAATATGAAGAAACTGATAAAGGATTTAGGCCTTGGGTAAGAAAAAATTCATAGTTTCCCAAATGACTGCATGTTGTATTGAGGTGATCGGAAAAACCAATAGTCTTGTCATGTTTGATGTAAATCTCATTGGATGAATAGGAATACAGAAGATATGAATGAGGATGAATGTAAGGCACAGTCAAGAAAGAAGCCAGTAAATATTTTGTGATATTTTTCACTAATACCAAGGCTTCAAAGGCTTTTCATGTCGTCAAAGATAGCCTAGTCTATGAGGTGGCATCATGATGAACGAACCGAAGATGGATTATTAAGGCATCCTGCGGATTCTTTAGCTTGGAAATCATTTGATAGGGAATTTCCAAACTTTGCAAATGGTCCTCGGAATGTGAGGTTTGGGCTAGAATATGATGGATTTAATTATTTTAAAATCATGAGTACTTTGTACAGTATTTGGCTTGTAGTGCTTGTTTCTTACAATATGCTTCTGCGGATTTGCATGAAACAATCTTTTTTTATCTTATCTATGATTATCCATAGGGAGAAAGGTCCTAAGAAAGAAATTGTCATTTATATGCAGTCACCTATTGAAGAGTTGAAACAATTATAAGCGAGTCTTGAAACATATGATGTCTTGAGAAAGTAGAACTTTTATTTACGTGTAGCTTTGTTGTGGACTATTAATGATTTCCCGGCTTATGCCAATTTATTTGGTTGGAGTACCAAAGGACGTTATGCTTGTCCTTGTTGTGCTGTGCAAACATGTTCGAAGTGGTTATATAATAAGAAGAAGTTCTCTTATATGGGGCATCATCGGTGGTTAGATTAAAATCATATATTTAGATTTCAAAAGACTCTATTTGATGGTACTGAAGAGTTCAAAGAAGCTTATGAGCAGACCATTAGATCTGAAATTTTTTTCATGTTAAAAGATATCAATTTCAGTTATGAGAAGATGAATCAACCACCCAACACGTAAACAAAGAAAAGACCAAGGGAGGTGTATGTTGGCAATGTTGACCGGCAGAGTGATGATGAATCTGATGAAAAGGATGATCCTAATGAAGTGGACTTGTGGAAAAGAAAGAAGTATTTTTTTAGTTGCCTTATTGGGAGGATTACATTTTGCAACGCAATCTTGATGTCATGCATATTGAAAAGAATGTTTGTGAGAACATCATCGGGACAATTCTCAATATCGATAGAAAATCGAAAGACAATCTTAAAAGTCAACTTGATCTAGTTAACATGGGAATTTGGTGTGATCTTCATCCCCAATTAATTTTTGCAATGTCGAAGAAAGAAAAAGAAGTGTTATGCACAATGTTAAAGGATATAAAGATCCCAGATGCATATGCATCAAATATAACTTGATGTGTGAGTCTTAAAGATTAAATACTATATTCTCTAAAATCACATGATTATCACATCTTGATGCAAGATTTACTGTCAGTTGCTTTACACTATTGTATGTCAAAAAAGGTGACGTCTTGTATAATTCAACTATCCAATATAATGAAAGCTATTTGTGGCAAAGTTTTGATTGTTGAAGAACTTGAGAAAGTAAAAGATCGAGTCGTCTTAACTTTATGCAACTTGGAGAAGATATTTCCACCTTCGTTCTTCACAATTATGGTGCACTTGCTAATCCATCTCCCTCATGAAGCAAAACTTGGCGGATCGATTTTCTATCGGTGGATATATCCTATAGAGAGATACTAATTTATTTGCAAAGTTTTCATTCATTCATGAATATACCTTTAATTACAACTTTTGATAATGTTGTATATCGTGTTTAGGTTCCTATCCAAATTGAAGTCTTATTGTTGTAATAAGTATTATCTAGAAGGATCAATTGCTGAAGGTTACTTAGCAGAGGAGTGTATGACTTTCTGCTCTAGATATTTAGAAGATGTTGAAACAAGACTGAATAGACCAATTAGAAATGTTGGGCTCACTAATCATAACTTAGCTGAAACTTATCTATTTTGAAGTTATGGACAACCAATCGGTAAAGTTGAAATTGCACACCTAGATGATAAATCTTGGGTACAAGCACATCGATATGTTCTTTTTCACCACGATTCAATTGAACCATTATGCAAGCAAGTTTTAGAATTTGATAAATATTCATCTTTTTTATTTGTTTATTTTCTAACCAAGTAATCCACTTTTTAGCATAGTGAGTTTAAACAAGTCTTGAGATCTCGTTCACGCTCTTGAAGATTACAACATCGACAGATTCATAAGTTATATACAGAATCTTTTCATGAATGGTTAGGGTAGACGGTATGCAACTAAAGCTTTCAATGACAAATAATAATATTTTCGTATAACATTATAATTAATCAATTTACTTTCAATTCAATAAGTTTGGAATGGAAATGACGTCAATGAATAAGTTAGATGGCTTTCTTAATGTCTAAATAGAGTAGTAAAAAGATATAATGCCTTTCTTATCAATGGATTCAGGTTTCATACAAAATCTCGTGATAGATTTAGGAAGACCTAAAATTGTGGAATAGTTGTTAATTTTTCAATTACAAGTTATGCTAGTGCTAGGGACAGTAATCTTGTTGAGGGAAATGTGGAGTATTATGGACTTCTTACGGACATTATTGAGCTGGATTACTATGGCAAATGCAAGGTTGTCTTATTTTGATGTGATTGGGCTGATGTTAATACTGCTCATGGAATTAAAAAAGATCAATTTGATTTTACAATGGTGAACTTCTTTTAATTAATTCACACCGGACAACAATTGATAGACGAGCCGTATGTATTTTCTTTTCAAGTCAAACAAGTTTTTTACTCGAAAGATCTAACTGATAAGGGTTGATACATTGTACTCCGTAACACCCCTAGAAACTTGTTTGACATGGGGAATGGAAGTAGAGATGACATCGACGAAAGATTAGAAACTTTGCATTTTCCAGAGCAAAACTTAAATGAAACCATCCCTAGTACTAGTACACAATTTCAATAGGTTCGTTAGGATGTAGATGAAGATATTTACGAATCATAATGTAGTAAGATTTTACGTTTTTTTAATTGTATGTAATATTATAATTTGAATCTTAATCTTGTTAAATATATCCATTACTATTATTGTTGTAATTAGTTACTAATATTTCAACTATTTTATTTGTATTACAGATAATATGCTGAGAAGAAGATTGCGAGATCTAAATATTATTCAAATTCCTCCAAATTCGGATCAACAGACTACAATTGGACCTTCGAATGTTCCGAATACATTTGATGAACTTGTAGAAATTTAAAGTAATGTTAACTTTAATTTACGTGCATATTGACTTTTATTATTGATTTTTTTTCAAATTATTATATTATCATATTCAATTTTTTTAGCTGAAAATGGTGGGAGGCGCAAAACTCGAGGACGTACGCTATTATATGATTTATACAATTTAAATTCTGTAAAGCATGTCAAAGTATCTAGAAACACTCATGATCAGCCTATTGGATCAGAAACTCGAGTTTTAGCAGGATACTTGGGCATTATAGAACGAAATGTCAATCTGTTGCCAATCAACTACTAGTTATCGCATCATATGCCTGATAGTAACAAAAATCATGCTCTGGATAATATTAAGGTAATAACGTGAATGTAATTTATAATATTTTGGTTTAATTTTCATTTATATTTACTTTCTAAACTTGTGTTATTTGCAAGAGAGATTTGCTTTAGAGGTCTCGGGTAATTATGTGAAGAAAGCGTTCGCAAATAAATGGAGAGACCATAAAAGTACTTTAAAAAGGGAATATTTTAATAAAAATATAACCCTCGAAGAGAAATTGCGAAATGTTCCGCCAGGAATGTTGAAGTACCAATAGGAAGATGCATTTATTTTTTGGAATTTAACGAAATGAGAGGTATTACGTACTTTCAAACTCTTATAATTATTTTGGCTTAAAGTATTTACTATATAAGTAATAACAATTTCATAATGTAGTACTGTGAGTGAGTTGGAATTTCAAGTAGGCAAAAACAAAAATTCACGCATACAGCTGGGTCGAAAAGTTTTACTTATGTAGCTGATGACGAGGTATTTTGAATTTATTATTTGTGTTGAATATTAATTACTTTCTACTAAATAATATTTTTCCTACTATATTGTAGGAACTGTCGTCTAGTCAAAAAGTTGAATGCTTTCAGCTTTTTGACATTACACATAAAAAGAAAGATGGATCTCTTATGACTACTGAAGCTGCAGAAATTATGGTATATTTACTTAATAAATTTGAATTATTTTAAATATTTATCATGTTTAATTATAATGGTTTAATTCGTCGTTTGTAATGCAAATAATGCCAAGTTATGTTGCATTTGCTTAATTATATATTTCGTTTCTAATTCTTTAATTGATTTATTAGGAGAAACTAAATGATAAAAGGGCAGAGTATGAAGCCTTAGCTTCAAGTGATAGTTCTGCTAATCTGGACGACATTGATAGCCGAGTTATTACTGAATTTTTGGGTCCTGAAAGATTGACCGGGTTCGATTTCAAGGATCTTTCTTTAGCTTAACCCAATATTTTAGATCTAGCTTGCAGCAGTACATGCCTTCGACGAATCAGGCTCAAGCTGAAGTTCAGAGGTTAAGAGACTAGATGGCTCAAATGCAAGCAAGCACAATTTAGCAAATTGCTCAACTTAAAGCGAAGGCAGCAGCGAAAGAAGTAGAAGGAGCAGTAAGAGTAGCAGAGACAACAAGAAAATATGAAGAACTCTAGTTACAGCTTCAAAATATGATGAAGATGTTTCAGCAAAATCAATTGCAGAATCTGCCATCTTAGACTTTTGTTTTCTTATTGTGAGAATATCTTAACAATATAAATTTTGACTATATTTTGTTATTTTAGTTATTAATTTAAATCATATACATATTTCTTTCATGATAGTATCATTTAGATTTAAAGTTTGTTGTTGGATTTGAAGTTACACGAAAATATGTTACGGGTTCTATATGAAATAAAATGTGTTGTTAAAATCTATTAAAGTTAGTGGCGTTTTCCTACAAACGCCGTTATAGAACATGATCCTTAGCGGCGCTTTTACTACAAACGCCGCTAAAGAACATGATCTTTTGCGGCACTTTTAGATACAAATGCCACAACATGCTCGACTCTCTTGCGGCGTTTTACTACATAAACGCCGCAAATTTTAGATGCGTTTTTTTTTGCGATGCTTTGTTTTAACGGCACTTATAAGTGCCGCTATAGGGCCAAAAAAATGCCGCTAAAAACTTGTTTTGCTGTAGTGAATATGCTATAAGTATGAGAGTTTGGGTCTGATTCCAAGCAAAATTGTTTCTATAAGTATGAGAGTTTGGGTCTGATTCCAAGCAAAATTGTTTTCTCACAATAATTTTTTTATTTGAATATTTCAATTCTTTTTTATTTATAAAAAATATATTATTTTAAATTATTTATTAAATATATTATTTGTATAAAATTTGAAACTTTTCACCCAAAACTGAGGAGTTGGGATTAAAAAAGTAACGAGTTTTTAATTTGGAACATAGAATAAGCTGATTCGAAAAGTGAAGGCTGATGCGCAAATCAGCTACATTTTTTTGTTGAAATAATTTTATCAAACTACGTTTTTAACTTAAATACTTTTTATCTACTTTTTTAGCTGAAATACCAATTTAAAAACAACAACAAGAACAAAAATTATTGAATGTTATATGTTGCAGGCCAATTTTGGCCTACCACAAATTAAACCCATTTATAATAAAAAAACCAAAACCCACCTAACTTACCCAAACCCCAATCAGCCCACATCCATCTAAGTTAACCCACACTTAGGCCCATATTTAACCCTAGCCCTAACCCAAAAACAAAAACAAAAACAAATCAAGAAACCCTAGCCACCTAGCCACCTTCCCCACTTGCGCCCCTAGATTCTGACACCACCCACCGCCAACTGCTCCACCGCCTGCAGCACCACCCTTGTCCCATCAGCAAGTTGCACCTGCAAGAAAAGAAAGGAAGTGACAACAATTAATAAACAAAAAAATGTACATGTCTATAAAAGCCAAATCAAAAATCAATGTAAAAAAAAAAAACTCTCTGGACATTTTTGAATATGAAAAATAGAAATAAAAAGTAGATTCAGACACTAATAAGAGCATTCAATCTCAGCAAGAAGCACAAAAAGCAAAGAAACAGATTCGGACGAAAGGTTTTTTTTATTTTTCCTTTTATTTATTTTGCTTTTCTTCACACAACTTAGATCTATTTATTTTCTTTTTTTTTTACACATATATATTAATAATACAAAAAAAAAGTAAAAAAAAAAATACCTTTTTGAAATTTTCGCCACCGTATGCGGTGGTACAATGCTGCAGCTATGGCAGATTTGAGCCGGAGTTTGGCCGGAGGGAGAGGGCCTTGAGAGAGAATGGAGAGTTTTGGAATTTTTTTTGAAAAACAAATGAAGAATGAGTTTTTTTTTAACAAATTTTGACTTATATAGACCCCCCAAAACGACGTCGTTTTGGGACTGGCCTTAAATGCCCAAAACGACGTCGTTTTGGCCTATGCCCGACCCGTCCGACCCGACCCGCTAGAGGATCCGCGTGTTTTTTATTAATGGGTTATTTATGCGCGCGTGATCCTTCCGCTTTTTCACTCTTGTACAATCGAGTTTTTTTATTTTAAATTTGGCCCAGTAAATTTGACCCGATTTACAAATTAGTCCTCGCCAAGTGCAAGTGTTTTAAAAGCTTGGGAAAATTTCTTTTTAGCCCCCATTGTTTCATGCGTGATCAAATTAGCCCTTTTTCTTTTAAATCGCCCAAAACTTCGTTTTTGTTTCGATTTAGTCCTTTTTTCATTTTTAAGTTTATTATCATATTATCCTTCTTTGCTTTATTTATTTTTAATATTATTTGTATTATTCTCATGATTATCATTTTTATTATTTTTATTCCTTTTATTATTTATTATTATTATATTATTACTATAGTTGTTATTACTATTTCTAATAAATATTACGTACATAGTTTTCTACTATAATATATTTATATAATATTATTAATAAGTTCTTTTAACATTATTAGTATTTATGTTACGTATATATTACGTAAATATCCTAACATTATATTATATATATGTATATATTTTTCATACTCTTATATGAATGCTTTTAATACCATACTTTCATATATTATTATGTACATTTATTAATATTATTAGTTATGTATCTTTATACTATTATAGTATGTTCCTAAATATCATCATTACTATATATATGTACATATTTGCGTAGTGTACGAATAGTTTATTTATATATACTATTATAATTTCTAGTATAGGTATTTTTTTTATGTATTAGTTATATTTATTGTACACTTCCATATATATATATTATTATTACATTTATTTTTATTTATATTTTATTCCTAGTATATTTATTATTAATATTAGTATATGTATTTTATTATAGGTATATATATATGTTTTTTTTAATAGTATTATTTTTATATATCCTTATATTTATTATTATATTTGTTATTTTATTCTAATATTATTATGTATCTATTTTAAATATATGTATATATTTGTGTAGTATTGTTAATGTATATAATTTTTATGTTACTAGTATTTATAATGTATCTTGCATATGTTCATTTTTATATATTATGTAGGAATATATATTACTTATGTATTTTAGTATTACTATGTATACACTTTTCACTCTTATCATTATACATACTTTAATATATATATATATATATATATATATGTATATATGTATATATATGTATATAGCACTATTAGTATTTTTTAATATTATGTTTACGTTACTTCATTTGTTATTATTTTATGTTTATATATATTCATTGTTTTTATTTCGTGTTTGATACTATCATCATGTTTAATATCGCATACATTTTTATCATTTTTTAAATTATTATCACATTTATTATTTGCTTCAATATATTCTTTCAGTTATTTATTTTTATCAATATTCTTTGCATTACTTCGAAAATCATATTCTTGTTTGCTAATTAATTTCAATAAATCAGGCAATATACCGATTTAACATTAAGCCACAGATTTCATCGCTATGTTGGATGAAATTTTTCGGCTCGTGTTAAAGACGGAACAACCTCTCTAAAAATCGAAAAATTAAAATTTCTCGTCTTTTTAATCGGATCACAACTAAGTCTGGCATTGAACTCTTATTTTTGAAAATCAAGACAACACGTGTTTACGAGATACCAATTTTGGGCGTCGCGAGGGTGCTAATACCTTCCTCGCACGTAACCGACTCCCGGACTCTAATTTTTCTCTGGATTTTAACGTAAACCTAAACCTAGCCTTTTATTTTTGAAGAAAAATCTAATAGGTGTCCGATCACACCTAGAAAAAAGATCGGTGGCGACTCCCGGTTTATTTTTAAAACCAAATTTCAATTTTCAGTTTTCTAATAAATCGCCACAATTTAGCGACCCGAATCCACAAATTTTTACGTCGCTACATTATAAAGAAATTAGTTACATTTTATTTTTTTATCCTAAACTTGGTAATCGAGTCTAACTTGATACTTAATATTGTTTTTAGTTTACTTCGGTACCTAAATTAAAAATTAGATTTATTTTGATTTCTAAACTTAGAAAATATATAAGCTTAACACCGTAATACTCTAAAAATATGTCATGTCATCAAATTTTGATAAAATCTAAATTCAAAGATTTTTTAAAATAAATTAAGTTGTCACAATTAAAAAAGCAGACTTACATTATATTATTGACCAATTGACAAAAAAAAAGCCCATTTCTAAATTTTTTTTACGGAAATGGGTCATTTTTTAAAAAAATAACGAGAATAGTCCGATTTTACTAAAATGCACTGAGTTGACATCGTTTTTAGGGGAAAGTCAGAAAAACACATCCAACTCAACATTTTTCTCCCCTCTGACCTGTAAAGTATGTCCAAGTCAACACATTTTATTAAAGCGCTTCTAGGTTAGCCTTTAATCTTATGTTGTTAGTTAAAAGAGGAAGAAATCCCACATTGTCTAGGAGCAAGCTGCAAACCTATTCATAAGTTTATATATACACATATCTCACATCCTATATTGCTTAAGAAAACAAGGGAAATGAGACTTTGTGTATATATAATTGCCTGTTTTGTAAGTTTTATGTCCATATTAATTGGTGGCACCAAAAAAAGAATAGTGCTGCCACTTTGGGTTTACATAAATGCACATTCTTGTAAATTTTCAAAAAATTGGCTTGTTTTTGTAACTTTTTTTAAAAAATAGCATTTGTTTGAAAATTTAGTTGTTGGAACACTAACAAAAGAGTGTTGATCTGGAAGCGCTTTAATAAAGCGTGTTAACTTGGATGTGGATGCGTTTTATTGACTTTTCCCTGAAAATGACGTCAGCTCAACGCATTTTAGTAAAACCGGATCATTCCCGTTATTTTTGAAAAAAAGGGCCCATTTCCGTAATTTTTTTTGGAAATTGACCTATTTTGGTCAATTGGTCTAAATTATTTTGACTGCTTTACCTTCAAAAACGAATTGAGTGCTTATTGCTTAAAATGAAAAGAAAAAGTAAGTGGTTATTGGTGCGACGATAAGCTGAGATGTTTTAATCATTACATTGATTAATAAGAAGAAATTCAAAAGAAAGCAACTCTTTAACAAAATTATTCACAAATTGTAGTTTTCATTAATTAAAAAATATTAACAATTACTGTTTTTTGACCAAACAATCGGACTCAAATTGAAAGATAAAGCAGTTACAGAAGTAGATGTGGGTGTTCAACCCTTAAATAAATTGACATCCATCCACTTATGCCAGATTTGAAGTGCTACCAATGTTACTTCCGCCCTTTTGATCTGCCTTATTGTTGGACCATATGTATATAGGCCCACCTCAATTTCTTTTTCTCTTTATAATTAGGTTCAAATAGAGGTGTGCATGGGCCGGGCAGCCCGGCCCGGCCCGAAGGCCTGCCCAAAAAATGAGAGGGTTTGGGTAAAAATATAGGCCCGAAAAATGGGCTTGGACAAAAAACGAGGCCTGTTTAGAAAATGGGCTGGGCCTCGGGTAAGTTTTTTATTTGGAATGCGACGGCCACTCGATTTTAATATTAAATTATTTTTAAAAAATTTTTATTTTTAATTTTAAGTGACTTTAGTATTTTACTTTACTCTTTTTGTTGTTTTTAATGTTATTTTAATATTGTAAAACTTTTGTTATTAATATAATTTAGTTCTTAATTTAATTTTAATTTGTTTCAAATTTTCAATTTTAATATAATTACTTTTTATTATATTTTTAATTTATGTATTATTTTAAGAATTATTTTAGTCTCATTTTTTATTTGTTTTTTGTTTTAATATTTGTTTTTATGTTTTAAATGTATTTGATTTATTATATTTTAAAGTTTTTTTATTTAATAAAAAAGAAAAAATTTAATATAATATGGCTAGTGAGCCGGGCCTACCATTTTTTCCCCGGGCCGGGCTTTGACAAATTTCTAGGCCCATATTTCGGGCCGGGCCGGGCCCAGGCCTTGAAAACGGGCTAAAAATTTTTCATGGGCCCGGCCCGGCCCATGCACACCTCTAGGTTCAAACCATCCTTTGTGCCTCAAATTATACTATTTCTCTCATTTTAATAATTGATATCTCTTAAAAAAAAAACCAGTTGAAATGTGGCCCAATTAGATTGGAGTCCCACATCACATCCATATGTATTAAAATTTATAAATTCTAAAATATTATTTAAAAATAAAAATATAAAAATTCAAAAATAATTTATAAAATAAAATTTAGTTTTTTTTCAATATATATAATCTCTAGAAAATTGAAATAATTTTTAAAAAAAAAATTGTTTCAAAAAAATATAATAAAAATTTTAAAAATTTTAAAAATTTTAAAATAATTAAATTATGAAAAATAAAAAGAATATAAAAATTTATATATTAAAATATTAAAAATATTTCCTCACAAAATAAAAAAATATAATTTAAAAAATTTAAAAATAATTTTACAATATAAAACTTGAAAATATTATTAGGTCAACAACGATCAATGGTTGGTCAATGTTGGTCAAAAGTCAACCAATGATGGTAAATGATCAGTCAACTTCGGTCAAAGTCAAAGTATAGTTTTCTAAATTTTATATTAAAATTTTATTTTATAAATTATTTTAGAATTTTTTATAATTTTTATTTATATTTTTAGAATTTTTTTAAGAATTTATAAATACACATGAATGCAATATGACATTTTGTAACTGAATTGAAGTGTGACTCTAATTGGGTCACATTTCAACTGAACTGATTAACATAATACAACTTTAGATATCAATCTAAACAAAAAAGAGAGTTTAGATATCAAAATTAGAGGTTACAAATGAAATGATGCATCAAGCCTTCTAATAATTACAATGATGGTTAGCACCTAATAGAGTCGGGTGGTGATTATAATTATAGAAAAATAATAAATTTAGGCGAAAGTAGACATTGAACTTCTTGTATTTTGGGGTTAGAATAGTACATTTAAAGAAAAAAGATTATAGGCAAAGGTACTTGTAGAATCTTTTGTTTGGCTAAGAGTTCCCATTATGATTTATGATGCAATACTCTCTTTAAGTTTTTGTTAAGGGATAATGCCTACTCCAATCCTCTCTTACCATGCTTAGGTGAAGAAGTTGAGTTCTTTTAGGTGAATCTTTGCCCTTTATCTTCTCTTGTCCCCTCCTTTTACTTTTTTTTTTTTTTTTTGCGCTCCTTTGCTTTCGCTGTGTTTCTGCCCCTACATGGATCTAAGCACTGATCCTCCTCGGGAACAAGGATAATAAGAAGTCTGAGCCATGGCCTTTTACGCTGTCATTATTCACAAATTTGAAGCTCTCCATTCCTTCAACGCTTTTAACCTCTCCTCGTCCCGAGAAAAGAGTGCAAAGGGTCTATCTAACACCCTTTATTCAGTACAGCAAGTATCGATGTTTGAAGACGTCTTCCAATTTATAAATAATTTTTTCGATCTTTATTAAACTTGGTTTAATGATTTAAACTCATGTACAAACTTAAAAATATTTTAAAAATCATTCAATGGATATATAAAAATTAAATCATGTTTTGATAAATCTGGACAGTAGGTATCTTTATACCTAATAGGAGGGTATCAATACTTGACCTCTTGAGTATCTATAACTTGACGTAAGATATCAATAACCTACTACTCTATAAATCTTTATTGGACACTTTTTGCGCAACTTGTTCTCCTAAAATCAAATTTAACTATTGTTTTGCCCAAGTATCAATAACAAAAAGGTTAATTATTGATACCTAATACAATGCATTGAAATTTAAACAAAAAAAATCACTTAAAAACTATGTCAATACCATTCAGAATATATCATAACATTCCCAACCATTTAGAATCATTACAAAACATTTCAAAACATCCGCTTTTTTTATAAAAGTAACTCTAAAAAATAAATTAATTATCAAAATAATCCACCCTTTTAATTATGTACAAAAATAACCCATTTTCTATAGTAAAAAGTGGTGGAGCCATATGATATGGCGCCACCATTTTGCCACGTCAGTCAGGGGTATTAAAAAATTATTTTTTAGTGGAGTCATGTTGAATGGCGCCACCAGTATAAAATACTAGGGAAATACTAAAAAATTTGAAAAAACGGGGGATTTAAAAAAAAATTTCCATTTTTGGGTGGAGCCATTCTAAATGGCGCCACCACTTTTCTGATCTGTCAGATTCTTATATTGTTTTTTTACTTTTTTTACTTTTTTACTTTTTTTCTTATATTTTGTCTCTTTCTTAGATTTTTTTCTTTTTTAAGTTTTATATTATTTTCTTAATTTATTTTGCTTATTTAATTTATATTATTAATTTAAAAAAAATTGTAATATATATTTAAAATGTTTTATAATATTTTTTTAAAATTTTAATTATTATTTTTAAAAATATTTTTTAACTTTAAATTAATTTTTTATAAATTTTAAAAATGTATTTTTGAAATTAGTTTTGAAATTATTAGTTTTATAATATTTGAAATGTATGTTTAATATTTTATTAATTTTACATATAATTTTAAATATTATTTTTAAATTCTTTTTTATCATTAGGTATATATATTTAAATTTTAAAGTTTAAATTATATATATATATATATATATATATATATATTTATTATAACTAGTCACATCATGTCAGTGATGTGACTATTAATAAATTTAAATATAAATATAATTTTAAAAATATATTAAATATTATTTTATAAATATTAAATATATTTTTTGACTCTTTTTATTTTTTTTTTTTTTTAATGTTTAATTATTATTATTAACTTTAAAAAATTTGAAATATTTTATTAATATATATATTTGTAAATTTTAGATATGTATTTTGAGATTACTTTTTAAAATTTTAAATACAATTTTTAAATACATTTAAAAAATTATAATTTTTTAATAATATAAGAAATCATAATATTTTAAATATATTTTTTAAAATTTTGTCTTTTTCCTTTTTTTTACTTTTTTGAAATTTTATTTTTTTCTTATTTTATTTTGTTTATTTATTTTATTATTAATTTTAAAAATTTTGTAATGTATATTTAAAATGTTTTATAATATATTTTTTACAATTTTAAATATTATTTTTAAATTCTTTTTTTAAATTTTAAAGTTTAAATTAAAATATATATATATTTATTATAACTTGTCACATCATGTTAGTGATGTGACTATTAATAAATTTAAATATAAATATAATTTTAAAAAATATATATTAAATATATTTTTTTATTATTTTGACCCTTTTTATTGTTTTGTTTTTTTTTAAAAAAAATTGTTATATATATGGGTGGGGTTTGGTCCCCTCTTGTATAGATAAAGAAGTTGAGTGAGGGAAAAAAAAAAGGTACGTTTGTTAAAATTTTATTTTAATTTTTTATATTTTATAGTTAATGTAATATAATAAATAATTGTATTGTATTTTTTTTTTATATTATACAGATTTGAAGATGTCTTCTGGAGCAAATACGAATCACATTTCATCGATGATCAACGAAACAGTAAAATTTATTATAAATTAAAAAAAATTCGGTTTAGTTTCCTATTTTTTTTTTCTAATCGCTACTCTGTTGAACATGTTTTGACTGCTTTAAAATACTTATCTCTAATTAGTTGTTATTTAGCTTCTGTTGAACATTTTAGATTATTAATTTGATTATACTTTGTAATACTTTATTTTTGTTATAATTGATTTAGATATACATTATTTGTAATTGTATTTATATACTTTTAAAAAAAAAAGTTAGTAGCACTCACCTCCAAACATCTAATTTAATCACACAAATTATAATAGAATAGATATATTATAAAAACAAATTAGGATATTTTCATTTTTTTTAAATAACTACCCCTTAAATCGACTTACTTAAAACTTTACTCTATTTTTACTAATTTCATACTTAATTTATTAGACGGTGTGTAGGGATTAATACGCAAAACTATTACTTGACGAGCTCGATTTATGAAAAAAAAATTCTTTTAATTTTAATATATATATATATATTATTAAAACAATAATAATAAAAGTGAATATATTTGATTATTTACTAGTTAATTTATAAATAACTAGAAAACATAAGTATTTGTTTAAAAAATACTTTATGTTTTTAAATTTTATCATATAAAAAAATATTAGTATTCCTTGAAAAATAATTTTTCGCTATTACTCACTTTAAAATTTGAATAAGATATCATAAAATTTTAAAATTAGAAATATATACGTATTGTAGCCATTAGTGTCAAATTGAACTTGCTTGAACCAATCATCTTCTATTGGGTTGCTTTCTGGTTTGGACTTATTTTTTACACTGGTGGAGTTTGAGTTGCTGCTCAATGAATTTCTCTTTTCTTGTAATTTTACTAGTCCCCAGTTCATATTCCTGTAATTTCTCCCATTCTTTTATTATTAATATATTTATTTTAATTAATTTAATGCTTAACTATGGTTAGGATATAATAATCACATTTGATTTCTACGTGTTATTATTAATATTTTATAACAAATTTTCATTCTATTATTAATATATTATTACTTATTTAATTTAACTTAAATAAAAAAAATACTTAGAATGGTTACGTTGGTATAATATAAGTGTGATGTTTTTGTTTTCTCAACCTTTCAATTTTACTCTTGAATATATTTTTTTATGTTTAAATTATATAGATAATTGATTTATCATATTTTTATAAAAAATTTATCATACAGGATGGTTATCGGGTTTTGAGGTTGCGGTGTCATTTTCCCAAGTACGATCTGGACGAGCGGATCATGCCATACTTACGGTTGGCCAGATTTGGGGACGTCGCATTGATCCGGAGGTTTGACTTGAGGCCAAACTTACTATCCGCCTTGGTTGAGCGGTGGTGTACGGAGACCCACACCTTCATTATGCCGTGCGGGGAGTGTACTATCACATTAGAAGACGTCGCTATGCAACTTGGGTTACGAGTTGACGGTGCTATGGTCACGGGTCAAAGCAAAGTGTTGGAACTTTCCGTAGTATGCCACAGACTGCTTGGACGGTCCCCTCGTGATGGTGAACAGAATTTCACATGCTTGACATTAGCATGGTTGAGAGCAAATTTTAAGCAGTTATCGAGCATTGCCACTAAGCAGGAGGTGATGTATGCTGCTCGAGCCTATATTATGCAGCTGATTGGGGGGGTACTTCTGCCGAACAACACGTCTAATAGAGTCCACTTAAAGTACTTGCCTCTATTGGAGGATTTTTCTCGTGCCGGTAGTTACAGCTGGGGATCTGTAGTGTTGGCTGCATTATACTATGAGCTCTGTCGTGCAACAAAACATGGGGTTAGTAATATGGCTGGTTGTCTGGGTCTACTGCAGTCTTGGGCTCTATACAGGATGCCGTTTCTAGCGGCTGTTAGGCACCAACCATATTCGTGGCCACTTATAAATAGGTAAAAACAAAATTATACTTAACATTTAACGACTCATAAGTGTGGATAATATTTTTCAAAGTTTAACTGCCAACGTGTTTGTTTTGATTTCAGATGGGCGACGTCTTCGGGAATTGGTACGAGCCAGACATTAATCATTTACCGTCAAATGATAGAGGCGTACGCTGGAGAAAAAGTAATATATATTAATATAGTTTAAGTAACATTTATTTAACTTATCCACTTACAGTATGTGATGTGAATTGACTAATTATGTTATATTGTGAAGCTCTTGTGGATGCCGTATTCTGCAGTAAACATTGCAACCCTTATTCTTCAGAGGGTTCACGCTGAAGCTCGTATGTGGTGTATTAACACGCCGGTGCTTAACTTCTCAACCGTTGAGTGGTACAACGGTGATCGAGTTATGCGACAATTTGGGTGTAAACAATTTGTGTCGGTCGAGCCACAACAGTTTGCTGATGTCCACGGTAAGACCACACAAGGGAGACATACATTAGATTAGAGCGTGGAACATCAATGTTATGTAGCACTATGGAATACCCGGTACGACAGGCGGCCTGAGATGCACTCCTGCATGTTTGACTTCAGTCCCTCGACTGAATATATGCAGTGGTACATGAATCGATGGCGAGTTTATTTATATGGTGGACAACTTATGATAGTACCAGGTCACAGCTACAGACATGGAAATCAACCTACGGTGGAGGTAGAGGATCAACATATGGCGGAGCCTGACTCGGAGGACCAAGTTTTAAACACATCGGAGCAATGGGTTGACACTTTTTGTGATGAGTCCCAGAGCAGTTCATATAACCCAGACATAGGTGGTTCGAGTTCATATCACCCGGACACGGGTGGTTCGAGTTCATATCACCCGGACATGGGTGGTTCGAGTTCATATCACCCGAATATAGGCGGTTCGAGTCCATTTAACCTAGAGTAACCACCGACATCAGTTGATATGTTTGGAAATAACATGTACTCCACCCCGCCTCAGGCCACGATCGACCCAGTTGCCAATCCTTCAGATGTGTACAATACACCTCAACATCCACCCCGTCAACGAAGGCTCGTAAATCGTTATACCCCAAATGATGATACCACTCCTGGTTCTTTCCAATTTTAAGTTATGTAAATTTCAAGTATTATGTGATGTTTGTTGTATTGGTTTAAGGTTTCACAACTTATAAATTAGTGTTTTTTTATTTAATTTATTATAAAATATTTTAAAGTATTAAAAGTTGCAACTATTAATTTTAAATATAATTTTAACACTAAATAATACAAACTTTATTTCTAAAAGATCATAATATAGACATGCACTCGCCATAACATTTAATTTCTTTCAGACCATGAAGATTGGCCAGTTTAGACGTTTCCATGGGGACATTTGCTCCGATTGTGGCCAACTGTTCTACATATGGTGCAACGCTTTGGATCGACTTGTTCTCTTACATCCATGTCGTTTCGAATTCTCGTTATTGTCGGTCTACCTTTGACTCTCCTACGTAGTGACCGATCAGGCAACATCTCGAATGCAGGCGATTACACTTCCCATGTCAATATATCCATTAATATAGGGAACTCGTTACCTCAAATACGCAACGTACGTTCAAGTGTGTATACATCATCGATATATTGTTCGACATTCAAACAATAGGTAGCACAAGCTACAACCACATGCGTACACGGGTACCGTAGTGCTTGGAACATCCCGCACTCACACCGCCTGCTTCGGAGATCAACTCCATAGGACCGTGGCGGGATCCCTGACCGACGACTGATATACTTTGTCACTCGGAAAGTTTCTAAATTTTGAGAATATAGTTCTACGTTCATCAAACTAGCCCTTTGAGTGTTATCTTTCATGGCATCTCTGATTTTTTTGACGTACACGTGTCCTGCCTCTAATTGTTTTGCTTGTTTCAACCCCATTTTTGGCATTAAGGTTGCTAACCTGTAAAATATGGCTGAAAAAATAGCTGAAATTCGCAAGTGACGCGTACGCTTTAAGACGGAGTTAACGGCCTCAACAAGGTTAGTTGTCATATGGCCATAACGGTACCCCTCGTCAAAACATTAAGCCCATTGCCACGGCTCTATTCTACTCAACCACTGTGTAAGAGAAGGTTTGCAGCCTGCCATATCAGTCTCTAACCTCGCCAACTTATGTCTAAATAGGTGTGGTTCCAGCTCATACCCTATGTATATATTCCGATAAAATGCGTTAAAATTAGGAAATGGACTAGAAATAATTACAATTACGAATTTAAATACGATATTTTTACCCATGTTGACAATTCGTTTGCGCCAGTCTTTGTTCTTATACTCATTGTGAAAGTTCACAGTGATGTGACGAATACAATAGACAGACCTCCACGGAACTTCTGATTGCCGAATTGCAGCAACAAGACCCTTCGATTTGTCAGATATAATGCATATGTTGTCTTACCTGACAACATGTCTCCGTAAGTTTCGAATGAAATATGCCCATGATTCAGAGTTCTCCGACTCTACGTTGGCAAAAGCGATTGGTAGTACATTTCCATTACCGTCTTGTGCAACCGCAATCAGAAGTATCTACATGTATTTTCCATAAAGCCATGTTCCATCAACTTGCACTACCGGTTTGCAGTAGGAGAAGGCCCTAACACATGGATCGAAAGTCTAGAATAGTCGACGAAACACTCTTTTTCCCAGTTTCAATTCTCCATTAGGGCCTCTATAAGGCAACGTTTGCAAGTCCACGACAATTCCTGGGACATACTCTACCATTGCTGAAATCCAACTCTGAAGTTCATTGTATGACTCATCCCAGTCGTCGTACAATTGTTGCATGGCCATTTGTTTCGCCCACCATACTTTCCTGTATAACACTCTGTACTGAAATCGAGCTTGCATATCTGCAATCAATGTCGACACAGGAATGATTGGCCTATCTTTCACCAGTTGCATGATGCAGTTGCAAATACTTTTGGTATCCAATTTTCGGTGGTTTTGAGACATGCGTGCGACAGTACATGTATGACGCCCTTCTAATTTTCGTATTTGCCACTGTTGAGTCCTCTGTATAAATGCAGCATGAACTCGCCAACCACACCCATCGTCGGCTCTCCAACATTTCCCAACGTATAATGTCAGTGTAGATTTGGCAACCTTGTAATCAATCGACAACTTCATACTGTATTTTTTGATGGCAAACACACAATCCGCCTTGTTCTCGAACTATTGCCCAACGAACAACTCTTCGAACTGTGAATTTGACGCCAATCTATGAGTAGGTACTATATCAGGGTACTCAGGAAACTCGGATGCATGCTCTGCATCTGGATCTACATTCAACATGTTGCCCCCAGGTTCATTTCGTAAAATAATACCATGACTCGGGTTACAGAATGAAGGGCCGTGAACATCTTCAACCTCTTCCGGGCCTTCATCATCTATATCGTCCGGAACCTTATCAACATCGAGGTCATTAAAATCTTCAACGTCTTGATCAGAATCTTCACCATTATTGTTCATTTATTTGACATTTGTCTCGGTGCTTATTATCACTTCCAAATGTATTTGTAGACGGGGATCGAGGGTTGGGTTGTTGTACGAACTCCTACCATAATTAGGAATTTTGGGTATCTATGATGTTCCACTGCATTCTAATTGGCCTGTTCATCCAACATTAAGATCAAAGTCAAATTTGCGATGTTGACTTATTGGGCTAACATTCTCAACAGGCTCTAAGTCTGCTAACTCAGCAAATAATTCAACTGGTTGGGGGTTCACACTCCCAGTGGACCACCATATTTCCATCATAGTGCCCAAGTCATCATCATCTAACAGTTGCATCGCACAAAATTTGAACGGATCTGTAGAGATTGGAAACTTGTAAAATAATTTGGACATCGCCCTTCCACAACGGATAGCTATTTTCGCGCTGATCTTCCTTTTCATTTCTGCTAGCTTCATATTTTTTTTGAATCACAAACCTACTCTTTGCCGACCTTGAAATACACAGCCAATATCACCTTCTACAATTTCACCATCAAAAACAACATACACCAAAAACACCTCATTATTCATTTTTAACAAATTTTTTGAACTTTTCCACTTAACACAACAACTACACCACTCTATATATAGAAAGGAACCAAGAGGTGGAGCCATAAAGAATGGCTCTCACCAAAATATCGTGTGATTTTTAGAGTATAGGGGCCCCTGTGAGCAATTATGTTATTTCTGGTGGAGCCAAATAATTTGGCACCACCAGTTTTCAAGTCTGACAGCCAACTTATTTCTTTCAGCCTTTTTTTTTTTTTAAGTTTTGACTTTCTTTTTTCTTTTTTAAGTCCTTATTTATTTTATTTATTTCGAAAAACTTGAAAAGTATTTTTTAAAAATGTTTTATAATATATTTTTTTATAAATATTAAAATATATTTTCAAATTATTTTTAAATATTAAATATATTTTTAATATTATAAAACATTTAAAATGATTTAAAATGATTTAAAATATTTTTTAATATTGTAATGATTTTAAATATTTTTTAAATTTTACATAGAATTTTGAAATTTATAATTTTTATTTATTTTTAAAAATATTTAACATTTTTAAAATTTTTTATACAAATTTTATTTAAAAATTTAAATGTTTAAATGTTTTATATTATTAAAAAATAAAACAAATAATAAATTTGAAAGATCATATTGTCGAAACCATTTTTTAAAGAGATGTTTGAAAAACGGGGATCGACTTTTGAAAAAATGAAAACGGGAGTCGCCACCCCCTTCTTAGGTGTGATTGGATCACCTTATAAAACGTTTTGGTCTACAAAATTTAAAAAAAAGGTTCGGGAGTCGGTTACGTACGAGGAAGGATTAGCACACTCGCAATGCCCAAAATTGGTACCAAATTGAATAGATTTCTGTTCTAATATCAAAAATTTGAAAGGATTTAAAAATAAGATCCCCTTTTTAAAACCGAAATTATTTAAGTTGAAAAATCGAGATTCCTTACAAACATCACATCCAACATGATAGGACACGATATTCTTAAACTCTCGTAACCGAAATCATCTCGTGATTTATAAAACTTGTTTAAAAGGATATTTTAAATATTTAGACAAATGAGAAATCGCAAGCCAGCATGTTAGGGCACTATTTCCGAATCTCTAAAATATCAAAACATTGCCTTACTTTTAAAATATAATAAAAAAATATATAAGGATTAAAATTGAATTAAAGTAAAGATTTTGGGATTAATTTGTGAAATAATAAAATATTTGGACATGATTAAAACAATCACCGAAATTCGAAGGACTCATTGGGTAATTAAACCCTAATCCTCAAAAACGACACTGTTTCCAGAATGAATTTTAAAGGCTGTTTGGATTAAATAGAAACAAATATAAAAAATTTAGGGCCAGATTACAAATAACAGTAAAATGAAATTAAAAATTTGAAAAACACGAGAGGATTGATTGGACAATTTGCCCACTTTCAAAAACACGTGGATCCTCCCCGGGTAATCGGGTCAACACCCGGATCCTGACCTAAACGATGTCGTTTCGGCGTTTATCTGATTAAGCAAAACGGTGTCGTTTTTATAGGGCTATAAAAACCCTGATTTTAGTTTTAAAATCATTTTACTTCGGTTCTTAAAAAAAACAGAAAGAAATCCTCTGAAAGAGGATCTGCGGTCGGCACCGGTACTCCGTCGAGTCTCCGTTCTTCAAGCGCTCATGCGCCTATACGCCACCGCGAACGCCGCCATATATGGCGGCTAGAAACTGGAAAATTTCCTGTTTCAAAAAGGCTTGTCCCTCTTTTCCTATTTACTATTAGTATATATATTAAAAATAGATAAAGTATTCACCTTTATATTCTACGATAACTGTTGATTGCTTTTGTGTAAAAATATTATGTGTTTTGTAATTTCTTTTCTGTGTATCCTTTTTACAGATTTGAGAAAAGGCTTTATAGCCTTGATTTTACTGCCTATTTTGGAAAGAAATCAAAATATTTCTTTCCAAACTCTATTCTGATCTATTGCTACAATCTTGCTTTGATTTCTTTCCCTTTCTTGCAGGTGACCGCGAGGATTTCAGCGATGAGGAAGGCCTGACGATGGTCCAACAGTGGCGTTGATCTCAGTGTGACTCGGAGCCTGGAATCGTGACCTTGCTAGTAGCTGGAACGACAAAAATCGAAGGGACATGAGGTTTGACTTCTGGAACCTTCTGTTTGCGTTGCGAGGAGAAGGCTAGGGTTTCTAACCCTAACCGAATACTTTTGGATTTTGGGCCTCTGAGAGTTTGGGTCTGATTTAAGTTGGGCTATGGGTGTATTTGGGTACACGGGTGATGGGCTAATCAGGTTTTAAGTTGTAACCGAGTCTGCTGGGTAGTGTTTCTGGGTCAAGGGTGTAAACGGGTTTAGCTGGATTGTTCTGGTTTGGGTTTAAGCAAGTTGGGTTTTAACTTTTGGGCTCTTCATTGTAGCTGGACTTTAATAAATATTTATTTATTTATTATTTTTTTTGGGTTTTAAAGCCCGGACGAATTTGGGCTCTTACAGCTTCCCCTTTTTGCTCATTGCTGTGTAACAGGAATCAAGCAAAGACTCGTAGAAAGACCAAATTTGTCTGGCCTTATCGGATCATGGTCCTTAATCTGCTCATTTGCAAACTCAAGACTGTCATGTTGTTCTACTCTCCGTCGAACACAAAGACACCAAATCTGCTTCTTCGATTTGTTCCCTGACCACACAAAGACG
Source organism: Gossypium anomalum (assembly GCA_025698475.1). Lineage (NCBI taxonomy): Eukaryota > Viridiplantae > Streptophyta > Magnoliopsida > Malvales > Malvaceae > Gossypium > Gossypium anomalum. The sequence goes on along the minus strand of CM046967.1, from coordinate 21,050,941 downwards.
CCAAATTATCTTAGATTTGCTTCATCGTAAACACGTAAAAGCCAAATCAACTATGTCTTCGATTTGTTCCTTGTAAACACAAGGATACCAAATCATTTTGAGAACATCTGAGAGTCAAATCTGCTATGTCCTCAATTTGTTTCTTGTAAACACAAGAATGCCAAATCATCTTGGATCTACTTCAGTATAAACATCTGAAGGTTAGATCTGCCATGTGTCTGCCCTCCGTCGAATATGGAGACGCCAAACTTCAATTTGTTCTCTGAGAATACAGAGATGCCAAATCATCTTAGATTTGCTTCATCGTAAACACGTGAAAGCCAAATCAGCTACGTCTTCGATTTGTTCCTTGTAAACACAAGGATACCAAATCATTTTAAGAACATCTGGGAGTCAAATCTGCTATGTCCTCAATTTGTTTCTTGTAAACACAAGAATGCCAAATCATCTTGGATCTACTTTAGTATAAACATCTGAAGGTTAGATCTGCCATATGTCTGCCCTCCGTCGAATATGGAGATGCCAAACTTTGATTTATTCTCTGAGAATACAGAGATGCCAAATCATCTTAGATTTGCTTCATCGTAAACACGTGAAAGCCAAATCAGCTACGTCTTCGATTTGTTCCTTGTAAACACAAGGATACCAAATCATTTTGAGAACATCTGAGAGTCAAATCTGCTATGTCCTCAATTTGTTTCTTGTAAACACAAGAATGCAAAATCATCTTGGATCTACTTCAGTATAAACATCTGAAGGTTAGATCTGCTGTGCTGTGGCCTATTACCCTACTGCTTAGTGGATTAAGGCGCACCATCTTTGATAACATGTAGAATAATTACGCTTGATAATTAGGATGCTATGATCGAAGTAAGTTGAATGTTCCTAATTAAACATGCTATAATGCAAAATGTTATGAATACAACCCCTATCCTAGACGTCATCGCTCATTTCTTCATTTGTCCTTTCTTTTCTCAAAGTATTACTCTTGCTCAGCCTGTAGGCCTGTACTCTTCCTCAAATGCTATGATCCACTGAGGACGTCTGCGAGATAATCTTTCCTTAAAATTGGATTGTTGGTTTTGTCCATTCTCCTTTTGGAAGAAAGAAATTCCTTGAGTTCCTTCATTCCTTACTTATGTGAATTTCTTGAACAATTGTCCTGTTTTGGTTTCTTGCATTATCTAGAATTTCCAAAGTAATGCATAAAACTTCGTTTGTGAAGATATTTTAGTTCATCTATCATTATTTCAATGTAACATACTTAGAGAATAATGGAAGATGAACAAATCTTTAAGAATAATTGGATTTGAATGAATTGTCAAAAATACAAATGAAATAAATCTGATAGCATATCTTTGAGAAGAAATAGAATCTAAAGATAGCAAATAGGATAAAAGTTAGATGCTCCAGATATCGCCGCTTGAGCGTCTATATACCAGCTCCATGAAATCTTTCTTGAGTTCAACATGTGTTTAAAGGATCTAAAGTACTTTGTTGATGCCCAATATGTGACGTGCTTCACTCTTTGGTGGAGTCAAATATAGCCAGATTGTTGTATGCCTTTCAAAATTTGAGCTGCCCTTTCGGGTTTTCAACTCAAAATCCCTTTGGTCACAAAGCGCCCTTTGCGGGTTTTCACTTTGGCCACTCTCTTTTTTTTTTTGTGAAAATTCAAGGCGCCCTTTGTGGGTTTTCACCTTGGATTCTCCTCTCCTTTAGATAAAGTACTTTTTGAGTGAGTCTGAGTTCACTGGGTTGGGTAGACTCTTCCCATCCATTTCTGTCAAAATCAATGCTCCTCCAGAGAAAGCCTTCTTCACGACGTATGACCTCTTCCAATTTGGCATCCATTTTCCTCTAAAGTCCTTCTGAATAGGAAGGATCTTCTTTAGTACCAAGTCACCCTCATGGAATTCCCTTGGACGAACCTTTTTATCATAAGCTCGCATCATACGCTTCTGATACATCTGACCATGTCGGATGGCTCTCAGCCTCTTTTCCTCAATCAAGTTTAGCTGGTCATATCGGGATTGAATCCATTCAGCTTCGTCTAACCTTATCTCTGTCAAAATTTGGAGAGAAGGTATTTCTACTTTAATAGGCAACACTGCTTCCATCCCATAAACTAACGAGAATGGGGTTGCCCCAATAGAGGTTCTGACAGATGTTCGATAGGCCAGGAGTGCAAACGGTAACTTCTCATGCCAATCTCTATAGGTCTCAGTCATTTTTCCCACTATTTTCTTAATGTTCTTGTTGGCGGCTTCCACTGCCCCATTTATTTTTGGACGATAGGGAGAAGAATTATGATGCTTGATCTTGAACTGGTCGCAAACCTCTGCCATCGTTTTGTTGCTCAAGTTTAATGCATTGTAAGATATGATCTTCTCAGGCATTCCATACTGACAAATGATCTCCTTCTTCAAGAATCGACTTATAGCAGACTTAGTAACATTTGCGTACGAAGCGGCCTCTACCCATTTTGTGAAGTAGTCAATTACCACGAAGATAAATCGATGTCCGTTCAAAGCTTTAGGCGATATTGGTCTAATGACATCCATGCCCCACATGGAGAAAGGCCATGGAGAAGTCATAACATGTAAAGGTGAAGGTGGCACATGAATTTTGTCCCCATAAATCTGACACTTATGACATTTCTTGGCATAGTTAATACAGTCCCCTTCCATGGTGGCCCAATAATAGTCAAACCTCGTGATTTGCCTTGCCATCGTGAACCCATTTGCATGCGTCCCACAAACCCATTTATGAACTTCTTCTAAAATTAGTTTAGCTTCCACAGCATCGACACATCTCAAAAGTATTTGGTCTTTCCTTCTCTTGTACAGGATATCCCCATCCAAGACATAGTCGCAAGCTAACCTTCTCAAGGTTCATTTGTCATTTTCAGTTGCTTGTTCTGGATATTTACGATCTTTTACATATCGCAATATATTTTGATACCAAGGGTTATCATCTTTTTCTTCCTCTTCGATGCTACAACAACTAGCTGGAGTTTCAAAGATACTCATCTGAATGGATCTCATCTCGTCTTCTTTATTTACTCTAATCATTGAAGCCAAGGTTGCTAGAGCATCTGCCATTTGGTTTTCATCTCGTGGGATGTAATTGAAAATGATGTCATCAAACTCTTTAAGTAACCCCAAAACTACCTTTCGATAATTGATTAGTTTAGGATCCCTTGTCTCTCATTCACCTCTAAGTTGGTAGATTACGAACGCAGAGTCTCCATGTACCTCCAAGGTTCTTATTCCTCACTCTATAGTCTCTCGGAGTCCCATGATGCATGCTTCATACTCAGTCATATAATCAAAATCCAACTTGCATGTGAATGGATAATAATCGCCATTTGGGGATATCATGACTGCCCCAATCCCATTTTCCACTGCATTGGATGCCCCATCAAAATTGAGTCTCCATGAAGAATCTTCGGCCATCACTATACACATTAATTCCTCATTTGAAAAATCAAAGTTCAATGGCTCATAATCATCTAGAGCTCTATTGGCCAAGAAATCAGCTACCGCACTTCCTTTTATAGCCTTCTGACTTACGTAGACTATATCAAACTCTGAAAGCAAAATTTGCCATCTAGCCATTCTCCCATTTAGAGCCATTGACTCCATCATGTACTTCAATGGATCAAGCTTTGAGATTAGCCAAGTGGTATGGTATAGTATGTACTGTCTTAATCTTCGAGTTATCCAAATTAGCGCACAACAAAACTTTTTGATTGGGGAATATATCATTTCACAGTCAGTGAATTTTTTACTGAGATAATAAATTGCCTTCTCCTTTTTCCTTGACTCGTCATGCTGACCAAGCACACATCCCATAGAATTACTGAACACTGACAAGTACAGTATTAACGGTTTATTTGGGTTAGGAGGAGATAATACCGGAGCATTCAACAAATACTGCTTGACCTTTTCAAAAGCATTCTAGTATTATTCATCCCAAGTACCTTGATTGTGCTTTCTGAGGAGGCGAATGATAGGATCGCATTTCTCGGTCAGTTGTAAAATGAACCGAGCGATGTAATTCAACCTTCTTAGGAATCCTCGAACTTCCTTCTGAGTACGTGGTGGAAGTAACTCCCGTATGGCTCTGACTTTGTCTGAGTCGACTTCAATTCCCTTTTCACTTACTACGAAGCCTAATAACTTTCCCGATCTGGCTCCAAAGGTACACTTTGCTGGATTGAGCTTCAACTAAAATTTTCTCAACCTCAAGAACAGTCTTCGTAAGACCTCAATGTGCTCTTTTCCTGTACGCGACTTGGCAATCATATCATCACCATACACCTCAATATCCTTATGCATCATGTCGTGAAACAAGTTCACCATGGCTCGTTGGTATGTTACCCCTGTGTTCTTCAGTCCAAACGGCATTACTTTGTAACAAAAGGTGCCCTACAAGGTTATGAAGGTAGTTTTATCCATGTTCTCTGGATGCATCTTTATCTTATTGTATCCTAAGAAGCCATCCATGAAGGAGAACAACGAATATCCCGTTGTGTTGTCTACTAAACTGTCAATGTGTGGCAAAGGAAAATTATCCTTTGGGCTTGCTTTGTTCAGATCTCTGTAATCAACACACATTCGTACCTTCCCATTCTTCTTAGGAACAGGCATAATGTTAGCTACCCATTCAGAGTACTTCACTTCTCACAAGAATCCTGCATCAAACTGCTTCTTGACTTCATCCTTTATTTTCAGAATAATATCTGGCCTTATTCTTCACAACTTCTGTTGGACTGGCTTACAATCCTGTCTTATCGAAAGATGGTGTACTACAATGTCAGTACTCAATCTGGGCATATCCTGATATGACCAGTCGAAAATATCTTTGAACTCTCGAAGTAACTCAACCAGAGCATACCTTGTGTCCTTGGTAATTAGTGTTCCAATCTTCAACGCCTTCCCTTCCTCTAGGGCTATATTCTCTATTACCTCTTTCTCATGTGGCATGATTTGTTTCTCCTCCTGTTTCACCATTCTTAACAGATCAAGAGATACGTCACAATCTTGAACATCTTTAAAATCCTGAGGTTCTCTAAACACATGTCTTGTTCGCAAGAGAAATCAGGAGCGGTAGTATCAGTGCCATATCATTGATATCTAGGGACCTGTGGGGGTATGAAAGAATATACAAAGAATGAATGAATATAAGAATAATTGTTTATGTGCTATGAATAAAAGAATAAGAGTTGCCAAAATTTAAAGGAATATTGGTTGATAAAAAGTGAAACAATACTCGTTTAAATTGATGAAAGTTATGTTTTATAATAATAGATGAACATAAGCCTATTTTTACAAATGTAATCTTACTACTCCTAGGATTTAGAGTAATAGACATGTTTCGAGCATTACTCTGAAAAATTCCTAAAGACTACAGGAAGGTCCTCTGCAGTCCAATTGTTCATAGAGCTCCCCAGTTCGTAAGGGCAAATGCCCTCAAGGTTTTCTTGCTCCAATCTCTCATTGTGTATAGCGTTGATCTAATAACTTTCTTCTATTAACAATCCTCCTGACTTAAAGGATTTGGATATAGGTGGGAATATCATCGGTTCCCACTCCACTTCTCCTCCGTTCAAACTCGCCTTCTTTCTTGCTTGGCGCTTCTCAATCTCTTGCCTCTTGTACTTATGGTCTGGCTTAAAGCCCAAACCAAAGTGATCCTTTTTCTCCATCAGTTTTGGGATTTGAATCCCTCTTTGCAACTGTCTTCTTAGTCCTTTCCCTGGCAATGCTCCATTCCCCATCATCATTTGCAGGGCCATCCTTGTAGCCCTAGACATTTTGGGAACCAGCACTTCACCTCCTTCCAAAATAAAGGTTGCATTGATGATTTGCAAAGAGAGGAAAGAACACTCAATAGCCTCTTCATTTGCCTCGACGTAAAGGGCCTTGCTAGTGACTGCTGCTATAATGTCTTCCTCCGCATTGAAGGTTATTAACCGTCCATCTGTCACTAACTTCAATTTTTGGTGTAACGAGGAGGGCACCGCTCTTACTGAGTGTATCCAGGGTCTCCCCAATAAGCAATTATAGGATGGTTTAATATCCATCACCAAGAAATCAACTTCATATGTATTTGGCCCAATTTCTAAGGGGATGTCAATTCACCCCATCACCTTCCTTTCGGTTCCATCGGAGGCTCTTACCACATTGTGGCATGTTTTCATATGCGAGCTGTCAATGGGTAATCTGTTCAATGTGGATAATGGAAGGAGGCTCAAAGCCGACCCGTTATCAATGAGTACACTTGGAAGCGTGTATCCTTTGCACCGAGTAGTGATGTGCAAGGCCTTGGTTGACCCTATGCCTCCAGGTGGAATTTCATCATCATTAAAGTGGATGAAATTGTCAGCACTGATGTTATTCACCAACCGATCCAATTTGTTAACAGATATGTCGCGGGTGACATATGTTTCGTTAAGTACTTTCAACAATGCATCACGATGCACCTCAGAACTCAGAAGTAAGGCTAATACTGATATACGCGCTGGCTGCTTACGCAACTGCTCGACCATACTATATTCACTATGCTTAAGAAACTTCAGAAATTCTTTAGCCTCCTCCTCCCTCACCGGTTCATTGATCGGTACTTCAGTCTCTTTCTTCTTCTTGACATCAACATCCTTTGTTTCCGTGGGCTCTATTCTAATACCCCCTCATCATAACGCTTCCCACTTCTTGTATAGGAACCTTCATTTTGCACATCCTTAGATGTACTGGCTATACTCTCCCCTTGGGTACTGTCACACTGCAGTCATAACTCCATGGCACCCTCTTGTCATCTTTGTAAGGGAAATGAGTAGGTTTATGAATGACAACCTTGGGCCGGGTTTGTACCCCCACGTCATTATTCCCCAGCAAGAAAATAATAATTCTTGGCCGACTGGTTCCTTGCTGTTCATCTCCCAACACGCTTATTTCTCTTCTATAAGAGCTACCTTAAAAAACTTGTAGCTCTTTATTATCAATGAAGCATTGCACCAAGGCTTTGAATTCTTCACAATTTTGGGTTTCATGACCCTCTTTTCCATGGAACTCACAGTAGTTCCCCATTTCTTCTCTTCTTTTCTCAGAGGTTATCATCCCTCTCTTCACCATTTCTTTCCAAACTATCCTCAAAGGCATCTTTACCTCCGCAACATTTTCTTTCATTCTTCTTTAGTATTTAGGGTACTATCAAATTTTAAAACCCTATTCTTGATCAACCTCTCTACGGTTTTCTTGAATCCGGTACAGTTCTCAATTGAGTGCCCTGATATTCCAGCATGGTACTCGCATCTGGCATTTGCGTCATACCATTTAGGATATAGAGGCTGTAATGGTTTCAAGTGGAAAAGGGCTATAGCATGCGCATCATATAAGCTTTGATAAAGCTCCCGATACGTCACAAGTATAGGCGTAAATTGCATCCTCTCATACCTGGTGCTAGATTCCTGCCTTTGAGAACCTTGTTGCCCAACCACAGCTACTTTGGGTTGTCCAACTGTGATTGCCTTCGAGTTGAAGCTACTTGTATTATTCACCTCATTGTCTTTTCTCCTTGCGACTGATCTTTTAGTTGCTTCCCCCTCAATTTTGCCACCTCTTATGGCGTTCTCAATCATCTCTCCTGCCATGACTATGTCCGCAAAACTTTTGGTAGTGCTTCCAATCATGTGAGTAATAAATGGAGCCTTCAGATTATTGATGAACAATATGGTGGTTTCTTTCTCCAACAGTGGTGGTTGAACCTGCATTGCCACCTCTCTCCACCTCTGCGCGTATTGCCTAAAATTTTCATTAGGCTTCTTTTCCATGTTTTGCAGAGTGATCCTATCAGGGGTCATGTCAGTCACATGATTGTATTGCTACATGAAGGCTTGCGCGAGATCCCTCCATGAATTTATTCTAGCCCGGCTCAACTAATTGTACCACCTGGCTGCTGCTCCCACTAAGCTATCTTGAAAATAATGAATCAACAGTTGATCATTGTTCACATATCCGGTCATCTTCCTAAACAACATCGTAACATGGGCCACTGGGCAAGTAGTCCCGTTGTATTTTTCAAACTTCGGCATTTTGAATTTATGGGGAAGCACCAAGTTTGGGACCAAACTTAAGTCTTTGGCATCAACTCCATGATGCCCCTCAGCACTCTCTAAAGCTTTAAATTTTTCCTCCAGCCATCGGCAAGGTTCCTCCAATTATTTTGCAGCTTCGACTCTCAAATCCTCTTTTTCAGCTATATCCAAGTCAGGAATGAGAGGATTGGTAGAGTTATCACCCAAATTAAATCCCGAGTCAGTTGGGTAATTCATATAGATCCCAGCATCAACTGGCCCCTGTTGAGGCCTTATAGTAACAGATGGCCTCCGGGGAAGTGCCTCGGTTTGTGTAGACACGTGGGGTGGAGTGAAAACAAGAGGATGACCCTCATCTTCAGTGATCGCCATGGGAGCCTTTCCTTTATCTGTGGCCCTCAGCAGTTGAGCCATTTCAGCCATCATGTTCCTCTGAGCATCCAACATTTGCTCATTCATATCATTCTGCATTTTTACCAATTGCTCTTGCAATTGGTCCTGCATGTCCTGTTGTAGTTGTTCAAACCTTTGATTCATGTTCCTAGATTTTGCACGAGTTCCGTACTGATGCGTGATTTCCAGATTTTTTTTTCTACTTCTGAGGTAATTTTACTAATTAGGGTCTTTCTATAACTGGGAATGCAAACGATGCAATGAAATGTTATGAGATGCAAATGCATGAAATGCAGAAAGATGTCGATTCTGATTCAGTTTCATTTTAGAAAACGTTATTTAAGGAACAAAGATCTTTTCATAAAACAGATTACAAATACACTTTTGCCCGTAGGCCTAGAGTCTTAACCCTATCCAATAATAATGCTAACTCTCGTCCTTTATTTGATGATGACTCATACATCATACTCAACGTTCTAGCTTGTATTGCCAACTCCTGTAAGTGTTCAGCAACCTCTCGAATCTGAACTAAGGCATCTCCCATGACATGATCTCTATCCCCCACTTGATTCTGAAGATGGTGAAGTTCCCCCTTCCACTGATCTTCTCTTGCCTCGAGCTGCTCAATCCGTAGCTCACAATCCTGTAGTGCTATTTCCAGTCCTCCAATATGATGCTTCATTTCCTCGATTTTATCCAAGCTCGCCTTTAACTCGATCGTAGAGTTACAACTTTGATAATGATGAAGAGATCGTCCAAGCTCCGTCACTCTAACTTTTAACCCTTGATTTTCCTTTTCCAAGGTCTGATTACGTGACTGCATCTCTTAGAATTTCTTCTCCTAATGCTCGGTCTTAGCTCTTTCTTCTTGAATCTCATGCTGCCACTGCTCTGAAGACCTCCCTAATCCGACCCTTTTCAATGTACCTGGGCCTTCTTATAATGTGTTTTTAGGTCATCTCGATCTTTTTCTTTTCCTTTCTCACTTTCTCGACTTCCATCTTTTGAACGTCGACATCGAGACTTAAGCACCTTTTTTCTTCTTCGAGCTTCTGCATCCTCTTTTCAAGCTCTGAATTCTTTCTCTCGAACTCTTGCTTCATAACTTCCACCTCTGATGGAATCACTCGTAAACTCTCCTCTAATGATCGAGCCACTCCCAAAGTTGGCCTAGGGACATTGTCATTGACTCTCCTACTAAACCACCCTTTATACTCAAGGGTTGGCGTTGAGCCTTCAGTTAAAATCTTCATACAGAAAGGCTTCTTCCAAGCCTCAGAATTCTCTCGGATCCTCTTTTTGTAGTGATCTCCTTTATAAGAGAAATCACTCTGAGCTAAACCCTGTGTAGCCGGTATGAACTGCCTCGCTTGATACTGTCTTAGAACAAGCAACGGTGTATATCTAACAACTCCCTAAATTCCTGGCAAAGGAACCCAATCAAAGTTGCCACAACGATAAAGGACTTCACTAGGAACCAACCAAGGAGCCTTCCACATAGCATCTTCCTCTCGAAGATTCTGAAGAATATCTATCCACCTTTCTTTTGAAATGTCATCTCTCCTCGGCCTGTCCACTGTTTCCTTTAAGGGAGAATAACCCTCGAAGAACACCTGGCAAGGAACCTTGTCAAGCTTCCAAAAATGGCTATGAAACCAAACCAACAGCAACTGCGCACATCCAACGAACCTTCCTTCACCGGTTCTTCGGCATACGCCCAAGGATCTTATTGTCTCAGCTAATATTGCGGGCACAGGCGTGTTCTTACTTAGTCGATCGAATAAATCTGCAACTGCCTCATCTATGTGCCTTAATGCCTTTGGAAAGATCACCATACAGTAAATACCCAAAGCTAGGACCTCGACCTTTTTCTTCACATCTGGATGTGTCAATATCAAATCTCTCAAAATAGCCCATGGAATGCACTTGCTATCACCCTTTTGTTGCACACGACCTACAGCCCACTGTTCACTCATCCAGTAATCGTTACCAACTTCTTCGTAAAAGTTGGAAGGTTAGTAGGCCTAACATAAGCTTTGTAACCCTGAATCCTCGGGCAACGCAATAAAGTCGTATATTCCAGAACTGTACCATGGCTCGGAACAAATGCCTATCTACCTTAACGTTTAGCAAATAGGGAAGATCTTCGTAATTCTGATAGAAGAGATGCTTAGCCTCGTCATCCCATTGGGCCCAAATATTTCTCAGCTCCTGCAACTCATTCTGCGTCGAATTAACACGGGTGAAGTCCCATAACTCTGATGTATATCCCTCAGTGACACTATCTCCCTTCTCCAACTGGGTTTTCTCTGACTAGGTACAGATAGAAGCATTGTCCTCCACCTTATTAAGATATTCGTTCCTTATTACAGAACTTTCTAATCTAGAAATCGAGCCTTGAATCGACACCTTTAAATGCCAAATGATATGCAATGACAATAAAATAAAAAAAAAAGGTCAGTACCATATATAAGAAAATGATAAACAAATACCTACAAGGGTAATTTTCTAAAGATTATCACTGTTTCCCTACTTAAAGGTTCACTAAATGAGTGTTAGCTCTAAAGCGAGGGTACCTGAACCAGCAGATTCCTCGGTCCTCACCCATTATAGGCTCATATAGACCAAGTTCAGTTCAGGGGGACACATTTCCCTATGGCCATACGGAGATGAAAATCTCACGACCCTGAAGCAATCCACTAGCTCATACGAAGGTGAAAACCTCATGAAAGCTTAGCTTCTCACTCCCACTTAAGGGTGCGACCACAACGGTCATGCAAATGCAATGTGTGCGAGAAAAATAACAAACATATGCAGCAAACACCAAAAAAAAAATCATAGTTTTCAAATCGAGTTTTCAAATTTCAATAAAGGACAGAAATCAATCAATTTTACGGCTTGACTCTCTTATTGTCCCCAGCGGAGTCGCCAAGCTGTCAAAACCATTTTTTAAAGGGATGTTTGAAAAACGGGGATCGACTTTTGAAAAAATGAAAACGGGAGTCGCCACCAACCTTTTTAGGTGTGATTGGATGATCTTATAAAACATTTTGGTCTACGAAATTTAAGAAAACAGGTTTGGGAGTCGGTTACGTACGAGGAAGGATTAGCACCCTCACAACGCCCAAAATTGGTACCAAATTGAATAGATTTCTGTCCTAATGTCAAAAATTTAAAAGGATTTAAAAATAAGATCCCCTTTTTAAAATCAGAATTATTTAAGTTGAAAAATCGAGATTCCTTACAAACATCACATCCAACATGATAGGACGCGATATTCTTAAACTCTCGTAACCGGAATCATCTCGTGATTTATAAAACTTGTTTAAAAGGATATTTTAAATATTTAGACAAACGAGAAATCGCAACCCAGCATGTTAGGGCACTATTTTCGAATCTCTAAAATATTAAAACATTGCCTTACTTTTAAAATTCGTTTTTGAATTAAGTGAGATATAACTTTGGTTTAAAAAATGGTGTGCTTTGCATATTACAAAGAACTAAATAAATCTAATTACAATGTACATGCTTTATCATTTTATGCAAATATAATATAATATTTTAAAATGATGACATAAATTGCACAATTTATCTCTTTACATATACCTTAAATAACATAAATATTGATGCATTAGTATTACATGTACAATACAACATAGAGCATAATGATTTTAATGGTACAACATATATATAACAACATTTTATACAAATATATATCTAAATTATCATAAATAAACTAATTTTTACAAAAATAAATAAATAGAAGAATATAATGATACATAAAATCTAACCCGTTTAAAAATATTAAAACAAAAGAGAAGTTAAAAATAAATAACAAATTAAGTGTATGAAATATAAAAGTAAGTTATTTAGAAATTTATCAAACGTTGTAAGAACAATAAAGAGAACCTATTTTCTTTTTTTTTTTAAAAGATATATACATATATAGGTTATACTATAAGATACAATAACTTAATATAAAAAATATATTAAGTATTAATACTACAATTACATATAAAAAATTAAAATGTATATAAAAATAATATATATAATAAGGGTGATATTAAAGAAATATGGTATAATATATAGTGTATAACGTAATAAAAAAACATAATAATATAAATCATATTGTAATAAAGATATATATAATAAAATGTACATAATATAATATGTAAAAAAATATTTTAAGGAATAATATATAATAATATATAATAAAATGTAATATAAATACTATAAATAAGGATAATATATATACTTTATTAATAATAATTTTAAAAGAAAACTAAAAAAATATTTATAATATTAATGAATAATACAAAATTTTAATATATAATAAAATATATAATAAAATGTAATTTTATAGATAAAATATATGATAATAATAATATAATGGATAATATAAATAAAATATTACATAACTGATATTCATAAAAATAAGCAATATATAAAAATTTTAAAATATAATAAAAAAATATAAGGATTAAAATTGAATTAAAGTAAAGATTTTGGGATTAATTTGTGAAATAATAAAATATTTGGACCTGATTAAAACAATCACCGAAATTCGAAGGACTCATTGGGTAATTAAACCCTAATCTCCAAAAACGACACCATTTCCAGAATGAATTTTAAAGGCTGTTTGGATTAAATAGAAACAAATATAAAAAATTTAGGGCCAGATTACAAATAACAGTAAAATGAAATTAAAAATTTGAAAAACACGAGAGGATTGATTGGGCAATTTGCCCACTTTCGAAAACACGCGGATCCTCCCCAGGTAATCGGGTCAACACGCGGATCCTGACCTAAACGATGCCGTTTCGGCGTTTATCTGATTAAGCAAAACGGTGTCGTTTTTATAGGGCTATAAAAACCCTGATTTTAGTTTTAAAATCATTTTACTTCGGTTCTTAAAAAAAAAAAATAGAAAGAAATCCTTTGAAAGTGGATCTGCGGTCGGCACCGGAACTCCGTCGAGTCTCCGTTCTTCAGGCGCTCACGCGCCCACGCGCCCACGCGCCACCGCGAACGCCGCCATATATGGCTACCGGAAACTGGAAAATTCTTTTCCTCTTTACTATTAGGATATATATTAAAAATAGATAAAGTATTCACCTTTATATTCTACGATAACTGTTGATTGCTTTCGTGTAAAAATATTCTGTGCTTTGTAATTTCTTTTCTGTGTATCTTTTTTACAGATTTGAGAAAAGGCTTTATAGCCTTGATTTTACTGCCTATTTTGGAAAGAAATCGAAAGATTTCTTTCCAAACTCTATTCTGATCTATTGCTACAATCTTGCTTTGATTTCTTTCCCTTTCTTGCAGGTGACCGCGAGGATTTCGACGATGACGAAGGCTTGACGATGGTCCGACAGTGGCGTTGATCTCGGCGTGACTCGGAGCCTGGAATCGTGACCTTGCTGGTAGCTGGAACGACGGAAATCGAAGGGACGTGAGGTTTGACTTCTGGAACCTTCTGTTTGCGGCGCGAGGAGAGGGCTAGGGTTTCTAACCCTAACCGAATGCTTCTAGATTTTGGGCCTCTGAGAGTTTGGGTCTGATTTAAGTTGGGCTATGGGTGTATTTGGGTACACCGGTGATGGGCTAATCAGGTTTTAAGTTGTAACCGATCTCACTGGGTAGTGTTTACAGGTCAAGGTGTAAACGGGTTTATTTGGATTGTTCAGTTTGGGTTTAAGCAAGTTGGGTTTTAACTTTTGGGCTCTTCATTGTATGCTGGACTTTAATAAATATTTATTTATTTATTATTTGCTTTTGGGTTTTAAAGCCCGGACGAATTTGGGCTCTTACACATATCTTTAAATTATTTTAATATTTTATATTATTAAAAATATGGTTAATATTTAAAAAATAATATTTATAATTTTCAAAAATTAATTTGAGAAATATACATTTAAAATTTAAAAAAAATAATCTAAAACTGATATTTAAAATTTTAACAAATATATATTATAGAACATTTCAAATATACATTACAAACTTTTAAAAATTAATAATAAGAAATAAATAAATTAAATAAACTAAAATAAAATAAAATAACAAAAAAAATTATAAAATCTTAATTTAAAAATTCTATGTAAAATTAATAATATATTAAACATACATTTCAAATATTATAAAACTAATAAACAAAATACAATAAGAAAATAATATAAAACTTAAAAAAAGAAAAAAAATTAAAGAAAAAGACAAAATATATGAAAAACTAATCTAAAATTTAATTTGAAATGTATAATAAAAATAAATAAAATAGATAAAAAATAAAATAAGAAAAAAATTAGACTTCAAAAAACTAAAAAAAAAGAAAAAATAATTATTTTTTTAAAATTTTAAAAAATTAATTTGAAAAATACATTTTTAAAATTTATAAATAATTAATTTCACAAATATATATATAAAGTTAAAACAATATTTTTAAAAATAATAATTAAAAATTTAAAAAAATATTATAAAACATTTTAAATATATATTACAAATTTTTTAAAATTAATAATATAAATAAATTAAGAAAATAATATAAAAATTAAAAAAGAAAAAAATCTAAGAAAGAGACAAAATATAAGAAAAAAAGTAAAAAAGTAATATATATATATATATATATATATAAGAACCTGACAAATCAAAAAAGTGGTGGCGCCATTTAGAATGGCTCCACCCAAAAATGGAAAATTTTTTTAAGTCCCCCTTTTTCCAGATTTTTTAGTATTTTTCTAGTTTTTTATACTGGTGGCGCCATTCAACATAGCTCCACTATAAAATAATTTTTTAATACCCCTGGCTGACGTGGCAAAGTGGTGGCGCCATATCATATGGCTCCACCACTTTTTACTGTAGAAAATAAATTATTTTTGTACATAATTAAAAAGGTAGATTATTTTGATAATTAATTTATTTTTTAGGGTAAAAAGCTCAGAACATCGTTTAAATAAGTATAAATCATAAATTCATGTATGCAAAGTTATACAAAAGATCATAAATTCATGATAAAGCTAGTTAAAACATTTGTCTTGTCATCACCCTCGGTGCATACCAACTATGACCATAATGAAAAAATAAGTTCAAAATGCATGTTCTTGTCTCAAGTGATGTGATATTACTTGACGCGGTCGACTACTATCCAATCTATGGCCTTCAACCTAGGTGTGAAAATCAACGAACGCACTAAATGTATACATTGCTTAGTAAATACGTATGAAATCACTTTGCTGATCTTATTGTCAAGCCACTTTTAAGTTAAACTACCTTAACCACTTCTATTACATATTTAGATTATAAACACACATTCATTGTCATCCACAATACCTTATCTTTTTTTTTTTTTTTTTAAACACCTAATCATAGCATTATTTAAAGGAGACATTTTTTATTGAGTTACTACCAATTTCCATTACCGTAATATGCTATTGCACAAGTTTACTACACAGTTCATCCTTTATCATTTTATTCATTTACGGATTCATGATTCAATATTATCAACTCATTTTTTTAGGGAATTCACGTATATAAATATTTTTTTTTATATTTTAACTCTTAGTATTTTAACCAACACACCAAAACGAAACGCACCAATAGTTATCCCACCAGCACACCAATATAAAACACATTGAAGTGCCATCAATATATATCTTCCATACACAACATATCACCTACAAATCTCGTATCTCACACTAAGTGCGTTATCATTTTTATTAGCATGCCAATTACATCACAAGTAAATACCACCAAAATATTATGATGTTTTGTAATACTTATATCATTTATAAATCCCAATTAACATAGCATACATTCATTTTGTTCATGTTATCATAGTCCTTATCGATTTATAATATAAAAAACACATACATATATATATGTGCCATTTATATTCAATCATCAATATAAAAGAATTCCATATTAGAAGTCAATAACATGTCACCATTTACAACCTTTACTCAAGTTCAAGCTTTATCACAAATTCTTAATTCATTCTCATTCTTTCATGGATTATAATCATTATAATTACTCATTTAACCCCAACTTAGTTTATCTTTAACCACAACTTAATTTAACATTCTCATTTAATAACTGTAGTGGTCTAAATTAGTCCAGCCCAGATAAAACAAAAATAAAAAAATAATATTAATATCAAAGTCTACTTAAAAAAAAAATAGATTGGCCCAAATTACAAGCCCAAACCTAAATTGCCCTAACCCAAACCTACTAAATCCAATAACCCAGTAGCCCAAAACCTCAAAACCTGAAAATTTTTAGAAACCCTAGCTCCCTCTCGCACCGCAGCCTCACCATGTCGGCAGGCTTGCCATCTAACACCCTCTCTGTCACCACCACCTACAAAATTACAGAGAAACAGAAGTAAAAAAGCAAAAGCAGAGAAGCAGAGAAAAGAAAGCAAATATATATATATATATATATACACCTTGTAATATATCTGGCTATAAAATTCGAAATCATCTTGTAACAAAAAAAAAAGGAAAGAAAAGAAATCGAATACAAAAAAATGAAGTTAAAAAAAAAAGAAGGTAGTTTATTTTATTTGTTTTTTTATTTCAAAAAATTAAAAATAAAAACAAAGTTTAAACTTTTACCTGTTAAGAGCTGAGTCGAGAACCACCTTTGATTTGAGAAGCCTTAGAACCCCTTGGGGTTCTGTTGAGGGCCTCGCTGAAGAGGGAAGAAAGCGAATGGTTTCTTCTTCCTTTTTCTTTTTTTTTTCTGCCGATCTCGGCTTTTTTTTTTGGTGTTTTATCCCTAGATCTAACTCTAGGGTTTTGAAAGGATTGATTTTTTTTTCGACCACCATAGGCAGTGATCGCCGGTGCCGATGATCGGTGATTGCAGTGACATGCAGCGGCCTTGTGGCCGGAGCGAGAGAAAGGGGAGTTTTAAAGAAAAAAAAGAAAAAGGGTTTTTTTAAAAAAAAACTAAAACCAAATGATTTTTTTGGGAATTTTTTAATTTATATAGGCCCCTAAAATGACGTCGTTTTGGGCTTGGCTTCAGAAGCCCAACACGACATTATTTTGGCACAACCCTAAAATTTGACCCCAATACCCCTTAGGATTCATGTGTTTTTGCATGGGAGGGGCTAATTTCCATTTTGGCCCTTTCGTTTTTTTGCTCCTTTTTAATTTTGTCCTATTTTATTTTTATTTGTTTTATTTTTACCCCTTTTATTTTATTCTTGTGCGATTTAGTCCCTTAACCTACCGTTGACCCATTGAGGGGATGACACGTGTACTTGGGTTGGGAAAATAACCCTCTGGGTCCCTATTTTTCCATTTGATCTTAATTCGACCCTTTATGTTTTTTTTTTAATTTTACACTTTAAATTTTATTACATTTTTAATTTGGTCCCTTTGACTGACTGGCAGCTTCTTTAAATGTGGCATGTGTGCAGTGGTTGGGATAATTACATTTTAAGTCCTTGTGTTTTTTTGTTTTATTTTACTTTAATATTTTATTTTCAAAATTTTCATAATTTATCCTTTAAATTTTACCACAGTTTTGATTAGGTCTTTTATTTAATTTAACTCATTTATTTTTAATTTATTTTTATTTCTTAGTATTTTTAATTTTTGCCATTTATATTTTTTACTTTTATATATCTTTATTTATTATTATTATTTTGTTTTTTTCATTATTAAACATGGTATTAACGAATTCATAATCGTTATTATTATTGTTATTATCATCGATTTGTGTTGTTATTATAGTTGCTTTATTACTATTTGATTATAGTGATTACCGTTATTTTTGTTCTTATATTATTATTTTACTATGGTCATTTCGAATTATTTATTTATATTTTATTTTTTTCTCGTTTAGTTATTTTATTTTATTTTAGTCATTATCATATTATCCATTATACTTAGATACATTTATTTATTTTCGCACTACGCTCAACTGCATATCATATTAAGTGATGCATTTGTTTTTACACAACACATAAGAAGAAATTAAAACCGAGGTAATATTCTTTATTTGGGGAATCCGAGAGGTCGTGCTTCTAACTTACGGAGTATGATTTTTCTCTTTCAACCAAAGTAATTGAATATCCTATTTAAAATGAAAACACATAGGATTTAGGTAATAATCAAATGACAATTATTCTTATTTTTGACGATTCGAGACATCGTGTCTTAACTTACGAGGCATGATCTCTCTTTTTTTCGATTAACTCAAAATAAAGCCTTTTCCACAAAATTTAATCTGGTTGGCGATATTCTAAGAAAATCATTCAAGAAGGGGATCGGACTTTAAATTGTCTTTGAATTCTCAATTCTCGACACTAAGACATCAAGTAATCAATTAGGTACCAATTTTGGGTATTATGAGGGTGCTAATCTTTCCTCATACGTAACCAACTCCCGAACCCATTTATTGGATTTTGTAAACAAAAAAAAAAATTATCGTTTTAATAAATGTAACATTTTATTAAAATGACCAAGTTTTGATATGATCCAATCACATCTAAATAAACATGATTGGTAGCAACTCCATTTTTATTTTTAAAATAAAAAATCGATTAAAAATGGGTGTGGACACTAACCATATTTATTTCCCATATATTTTATCCAAATTTTCTCTATCTTCTAAATTTATGCCTCAAGCCTCATTATTCGATAACAATTAGCCATGCATTGTTTCAACTAAAATTTAAGCATCCATGAGGTGTCATTCCATCTTTTATGTAATCCATCATCCAGTTACAACATAAAGAAATTTCACGAAATACTTACTTTTAGGCTTAACAAAAAGGTAACTTCTTTCTACTCAATCCACTACTTTCTCCTTGCCCTTGCTTCATTTTTCTTCCTCTTTCTCTTAAACAAATTAAAGATGCAACACAAAAATAAACATATTTTCAAATAAAAAAGAAAAAGCTTGGAAAATTATGAAACCATGAGACATGAGATAAGCTCTAGCTTTCTTACCTTCCATCTCAACCTTTGTAACTTTCTAGACTCTCTCTATACTTTCTTTCTCAATTCTCAACTCTCTAGAGCTGAAACTAAGATTAAGAGAGCTTAATAAGTGAAAATTTCCATGAGCTTTCAAGTATTTAACTAGGATTTCATTAAAGTTTCAAGTTTGGGTGGTGGAGAGAAAAGAAAGGGTGAAACATATGAAAGAAAAATAGATATTTTTCTCAAGAATGGGGTTGCTATTTTCTACTAGAGAAAAGAAGGGGGGGTTTCTTTATTTTTATTTTCATCTCAAAGTGATATATATAATCTCCTAATGATCCCTAAATCTAATAGCCTGTTAGTATTAGAGTTGTGTGACCTGAATCTTTATTAAAGAAATAAAATACAGTGGCAAAACAAGATTTATGTAGGGCTTAAGGTTGAGACCCAGAGGCCCCTGCAATACTGATCATGCAACACAAGTAGAATCCGTATAAAACTACACTTCTTCTATTTGACATTGATTAGAATATGGGTTTTCTTCCTCTGCCCGTGGTTTTTTTCTCAAAAGAGTTTTCACGTAAAATCTGTGTGTTTTATTTTTCTTTTCTTATTGCTTTGCAATCGTTCTATATTGCTATTATCGACGTTTAGTTTTAATAATTAGTATTGAGTTATTGATTTAAACTCTAAAATTCACTTCTACAAATGGTCTCCAGAATCCAATGGCTAATATTTCACATGGAAATCTAAATAAAATGGCCTAAATAGCTCCTATAGGCATTCTCTTGAATCACAATATTTATCCAATTGCTCTTAAAAGTTTTCTTATGTTCTTTTGTTCTCTCCGATTTTAAATTCACCAGTTATCATATGGACTTACCTTTACAATTTATCCCTTTATACAGTGCTCAACCTTCTAAAATGAAGAAATAGCTCAACAAGTCCTTCTACTTTCCCATTTTAAACCTTTATCATAAAATAAAATTATACTTTATTACGTTGAATAACTTTCTTCGTTGTCTAACTAACTCTACAAATATTTTTAAAAAACTCTAAATTCTTTTTTTTTTTAGAAAATTTAAAATCCTCATTCCCTAAATATTACCATTAATGACATCTGATTTTTTTTAAGGGGGTGTTACAAGCTACTAGTGCATTTAGCCATGAATAAGTTCTACAATTTTGTTGTTTTAGCCTTAAAGCCATTGTAGGTTGGTAAGGTAATGTGTGCGTGTGTATATATAGAGAGATACGATGTTTTTTTTTTTTTGGTTGGGTTATGGTCTCTTTCTAGGGTTGCTATAGGGCCGAATCGGTCTCTTTAGAAAGTTGCTATGGCCTCTCCTATTAAGGTTTGGCTTTAGGTTTTAGACACTAATCCTCTTGTTTTTGTCTTATTTCTATGCATCTGTTTTGTTTCTTTGGTTCCCGACCACTAATCGGTCTCTTTAGTGGTTGTTTAACGTGGAGACATTATTCAAATAATGTCTAATACTTCATTTGAGGTAATTAGCATCCTTACTTATTTCTTATTAAATCCAATTTACTTAATTTTTTCTTAATATATAATACCCAAACACTATATATATATATATATTAATATTTTATTATATAAAAAATCTAAGTGAAGAAGTAATCACTCGTCGGATTTGTGGTTATGAAACTACTGTTTCCGACACCACTAAAAAATAGGTTGTTACGATATGACACCCCTATTGCTAAAGGAGAAAATTTTAATATTAGTCAATGCCCTAAAAGTAATATTGAAATTCAGGAAAAACAAAAGGTTCCTTATACATCAGTTGTTGGGAGTCTAATGTATGTTCAAGTATGTATGCGCCTGGATATTGCATACATTGATAGGCAGACATTTAAGCAACTTGGTATGGACCATTGGATAGCAGCCAAGAGGATTATGAGGTATCTTCAAAGAACAAAAAATTACATGCTTACATATCTGAGGTCTGATAAGTTAGAGATCATCAGGTATACAGATTCCGATTTTGAAGGGAATATTGATGCAAAATTTTGTCACTAAGGTGTAAATTGTGGCAATAATTGGTAGTCCTTTATTCCAATAACAATAGGAGCACATCAAAGTTAAAACACATAAACTTTAAATTTCTTGTTATTAAATTAAAAGTTCAGAGTGGTTAAGTGCCTATAAAGCATATTGAGACAAACTCCATAATCGCGAACTTGCTTACTAAGAGACTACACCTAAAATTTTATAAGAGCACACTGCTCATATGGATATAATGTCGTTCCAAGATATTCATTTTCAATGGGAGTTTGTAATTGTAAATGCTTTTTTGTTATAGACAAAATTTCGGTTATTTCAACTTAAGGTTATTTTCTATAGAAATAAAGTTTATTTGGTTTGTTCACACTTTGATTTTGGTAAGGTTTGATCTCACTAAGGTTAAGGAAGACCAATTGGAAATAGGCATGTTGGGTTCACATTGCATGTAATTTCCATGCTACACATCCATACTTGATCTCTGTCATTTGGTTATGTTAATATACGTGATCAGAGATGGATTTAGTTACGATATATGTAACGAAATTCACATTGGTTTTATGTTAACATAATTAATGGACAAGATTGTTCGGAATACTTTTGGATATGTGATTAAGTTTTGAGCTCATAAGGTTATATAATAAAATGTAATTATAGAGTAATTATATATATATATATATATATATATATATATATATATATATATATATGTGATCTAAGTGGGAGATTGTTAGAAAATATAGACATCACATATATAATAATAGTAATTACATGTTATTATTTACTATCATAAAACATTAGCCCAAATTAAAAGTGATCTAATTTGGTTAAGGTTTATTGGGCTTTAGTTATTAAATAAAGTATGAGCCAAATATGTGTAGATACTCTTGTAACTAATTTCTAATTGATGATGGGCTGATTAGAAATTAGGGTTAATATGCAAAAGTTATATATTAAGGTTATGGTCTCCAAATTACACATACATAACTTTTCTAATATCTCATCTTTAGAAAAAGGAAAATCACTTTCTTTGAATTAGTTGTGTGTTAATTTGGAAGATCAAAACCATAATATTCAAAGATTTTAATAAATCGATGGATTCAGGTATGCTTCCGCATCTAGTTTTGTTCTTAATTTATTCTTGATGATTTGATATGATAGGTCCTAGTTTGTTAAGTTTTACGGTTCTGACATTTAGTTCTCAATTTTTACATTTTTTTTGTTAATTTGGTTTTCTTTATTTATTCAAATTTGGCCTTTAACTTTTCAAGAATAGTCAGATAATTTTTTAACGAAAATGCTTGTTAAAATATCAAAATTTTAAATGTATTTGACTTTTTAAAAAAGGTTAAGGGTTAAATTTAACTTAGCAAAAAAGTTAAATTGAAAAAAAAATGCAAACATTAAAGCCTAAATTTATCATTATACTTTATAAAAAAAATTAATTTTACCATTATTAAATAATAAAAAAACTAAATTAACAAAAGATGTTGGATTTCAATTCGAATAAAATTATTATTAAATAGTAAAAAAGATAACTCCACGTTTAATTATAAAAAGAACTGTAAGACATCAAGAGAAAAAAGTGAACCAACTCAAATAGATGATTAATTTTTTTTCGAAATAGATTTTTAAGTATTTTTGATAAATTGAAATTTTAAATAATAAAAAATTAAGTGTTAAACTTTATACGTTTAAATTTATATTAGAATATTTTAGTAAATTAGTAAATGCAAGTATTAGAAATAATTATATTATTTGATAAAAGTAAATATTTATTTTTAAAAGATTATTAATTTTTTAATTTCTAATTTCTAATTTTAATCTTATTAATATAATATTTTATATTTTTTTCATAAAATTTAAATATTTTATTTTTTAAAAAAAGGAAAATTTATTTTAATTTTTTAATAAAATAAAATCAACTTAATAATTCCTACATTCCCTGATAAGCAGTTATCTATTCACTCATTTTGTTTAAATTTGTATATTAAGTATTCACTCATTTTGTTTAAATTGGTATATTAAGTAAAAAATTAAAATGATTGTGAAATGCATTTAAAATATTAAATGCTGAAAATTTTCAATAATTTATCAAACACTTCTTTAAATTTTAATTTTTGAAAATTTTAATGTGTTAAATTATTTTTTGTTTTAAAATATAATATGGATAAATATTTAATTTTTGAAAAACACTTTTGACCTAATAATAAGTATTTAAAACAGAAAAATTATTTCAAAAATAAATTTGGACGATACATTTTTAAACATTAGTCAAAAGTAATAGAAGTGAACTTCTTTTGTTTTTTACAAACATTTATTTCCCTAAGAGATGTGATATATAACTTCATTTGAATCCAGAAAACTTCTCACTAAGAATCGTATTTAAAGGAACTTAAACAAAAAATAAAATAAAAATTAAGCAGTACAACCAAAAGGAACTACAAAAACAATAAACAGGCCAAAAACCCAAACACTGAGAATGAAGATTCTTTCAGTATCACAAGTCCAATCTCTAATATGTTATTTACATAAAATCACTGATATCCAAACTATCAGGAATTTCAAACTTGAGCAAGCTGCTGAAGCTTTCTCTCTCGTCATCGACACTGCTGCTGCTGTTGATGAATGTTGACGGTGAATTCAACGGAGTAGGACTTGTTATTGGCGTTGACCTCACAGAATCAAAGCTAAACATCTGGCTGCCCCCTACTGATTGGACGTTGGAATTTTCAGATGTAAAGGGATCTGTCGGATTTGGACTACAGTGCACATAGTTTGGAAGCGAAGCACAGGCATTAGTTAAAGTAGAAGTCAATGTTTCTTGGGTATCTGGGCAACTGAAGCTTTTCATATTGGAAGAAATCCCTGTTGCATTGTTTTGCATGAGTTCTATTTGGTTTAGCGCCGAAGTACAAGGAACGGGAGTAGATGTGGTGCATGTGGAATCATTTTGGATGGTGGATTGAACTTGAAGCTGACTTGGTTGTAAGGAGCTGGGAACCAGATGTTGCTGAGAATTAGAGAGCTGGTTTTTGTGGAGATATTGCACAAGTATATCCGGGTTCTCTTGTTTCAAAGATAAGAGAGTATTAGCTAGCCGTAGCAGTTGTGGGTTTAGGAGAGGTTGTGCACCTAACAAGTTTGACGCATTGAGAAGAGATTGGTTGCACAAAGTTGAGGTGAGAATGGAGGAAAGGTCAAGCATATCAAGGCGTGGAGCATGCGTCACTGGATCTATTCCATTTGTTAGAAGCCTTTTCCTGATATGCGTGTTCCAGTAGTTCTTGATTTCATTGTCCGTCCTTCCTGGCAAACGAGCGGCAATAGCCGACCACCTGATATTCATAAGACAAGCTAGAGTGTGTAAAGTCCAAGATCATCATAATATGAAAATGACTGCCCAACAATATAATATTGACCACACATTTTATGTTGTAATGAAAATTTTAAATGGAGAAAAAGACTCTAATCATACTTGTTGCCCAAGATACTGTGAAGTTGAATTATGGTTTCTTCTTCTTCAAAGGAAAACCTTCCTCTCTTGATATCAGGTCTAAGGTAGTTTGCCCATCTGAGACGGCAACTCTTTCCACATCTTTCGAGCCCTGAACAGTTGAAATAAAAGCACCATCATATCAGTCTGAAGCACAAGTGATAAGCAGTGCAGATAGGAGGAGGGAGGCAATTTTATACCAGCATTCTTAGGGAGGGTACGCCAGTTTCCAGGGCCATGAATCTGAATATAACTAGTAAGCTTAAGATCTTCCTCGGGAGTCCATGGACCTTTCTTGAGGCCAGTTTTGTCACAGCAAGGTGTTCTCCCCATTGATTTTTCTTGGAGAAATGATGAAGCAGATGGTGCAATTTACGTGAAGGAGTGAGTGGCTGGAGGCTATGCTGCAGTGATGAAAAGATGGAGAAAAGTGTGAAGGTGGTGGATCCCAAAGGAAGGATGACCTTCCCCTATATATAGTCGGGAAGGATTTCTAGTATTGAAGTCAGCGAAATTTTGGCGCCGGCCTCACGACACGTGTCTCTTTTCTTAATGTATTTTTTACGTACATAAATATTAATTATCCATTATTTTTCTGGAGTATGAAATATAGTACAAATGTGTAAAATAATTAGAGATGTTATTTTGTTTGCTTGTTGGAGACGGAAAATTAAAAAAGTTTAGGATGAGCAAGTATAAATGGAGATAGTTTGACCTTAATTCTGCACCCAAAAGTCCAAAATGATTGGACGGTAAAGGTAGTTAAGGAAGGTGTCAACAATAGAAGAAAATGAGACACTGTTGCATTGCCCAAATTTGAACTTCCAAATAAAGTATGTTTATCTACGTTGGCTTTCATCACCAATTACTACCCACCACCATCAATTTGGTACTCTCCATAATACATGTTTAATTTGCATGTGATTATTTAAAAAAAAAAATAAATTGATGTTCCAATTCAGCGTAAATTATTGTTTACACCCCACAACTTTATTTTATTTTTGATTTAATTTTCATATATTATTATCAATCTTATTTATTAATTAATTGAATTATTTTGTTTTGGAATATACAATTAAATAGCAAATAAATCAAATTTGTTTATTAAATTATATATATATTGTTATTTATCTATAAAAAAAATAAATATATCAATTTTATTTTTTAATTCAATGTAATAATGACTCTTTGAACAGATTAATGTCAAACCACAGAATATAGTTAGAGTGATAGTAAATATATGTATTCGATTATTGGATTTGTAATATAAATTTTTATTTTAGAAGCTAATTGAGAATTACAAAGATTATACAACAAGATTCATAATAGAGAGTATTAATAATTTAGGGGGCTAAGACTAATATTAGTTATTGTTGAAACAATGTCAACAGCTTCCTAGCTGGACACTGGATCTTGGGCATAAACCACTATATTTTGAACACGTATAGCTAAGGCAAAGCCCGGTGTCCTCTCTACTTCCAACTATAAAGTCAACCATCCCCTTTCCTTTCTCCTTATTCTTTGTTTTATATATTAAAACCCGATTCCCTCTCAAAATTTGTGGTCTAGCTTAAACATTGACAGTTGTTGCTCTAAAAAGGGTGAGAGGGTTAGGCTGTTTTTTATGCATCTGGGATAAGGAACTCCATGATTTCATCCACCCCTATCTAACAATGTGACACCATTTGGTCAAATGCTTTTATATTATTCCTTTTGTGCCAATGCTCAAAACCCACATCCTTCCTTCCTTCTCTTTCCTTTTAAAAGGCTCATTCCACACAATAATAATATTTTTGCTAGTTAACAACTTTATTTATCCTAGGGATTTGTAAAATGTCATTCAGTATAAAAATATTAAAGGTTTTAAAGAAAAACCACTTATAAAACGCTACTCAACAGGAGTCACAATTGCAATTGAAGAATGAACAACCTGACCCCAGTAGTACAAATGCTAGCCAAGGATTTTGCATTAGTTGTTCGCTAATTCTATTCATCAACAAAGTTGGTAAAACAATGTCTTTAGTTAATCTCTTCTCTCCCTGTTGCTCGTCTAGAAACATCCCATTTCCAATATAAATTAAGACTGGAAATAAGCTCAAGAAACGTATATCATGATGACACGTCCCTCAAACTCATAAAAAAATTACATACAGATTTTCCATGCACATAAAAAATGAAATTGAAAATGATGCAGCAATTGCTGTCACCCCTGGACCTTGGTCAGGGAAACTTGATTTTCTATTTCTTTAAGGCAGTGATGCATAATTTAATCCATGCTTACATACTGAATACTTGTCGCAAATCTAGGGTTTGCTTGTGCATGGAATTTCCATATATACACATGAATCCATGTCTCCAAAGTTGACCCAAAAAAATATTTTACTAATATAAGCATATATGGTAGTTATAATACAAAATTTGTTTGTTAATTTATTGTTGTAATGTGTCCAAGCTCTCCAACAAACTTTGAATATTAATGTAGCTTGTGTTCAATGTTCTAAGGCAGAATTTTAAGAGTTCACATCTATATAGGTGCCTCTAAAATACGTTAGCTAAAGTTGTTAAACATTGGTACGTGAGAGTACGAAGCCCGTCATGCATTTCATGCACATATTTTTTTATGTGTGCTACATTTGAAAGTTAACCTCATCATCTCTCACTTGGTTAGCATGATCTTGTGGGTAGTTTGGATTAGGGGACACGTGGTAAAGGTTCATGGTGCAGGTGTAGAAAGAGTGAGAGATTATTACACGTAGAGGATTAAAGGGAGTGGTTGAATCCTGGAATTAGATGGACGATGCTGGCGTCACTGTAATATCTATGGACACTTTGTTACCGCCACCGTCATGCACGTTTATATGTATGACAACTGGAAATTACTAATACATTATAAATTATTAGGTATACGAGTAATTTATAACAATCTATAGTTCGAAATAATGTCAAACGAATCAATCTGTGCTATTATTAATGGTCAGTGTATTTAGTAATAATAGACTACTTTAGTTTTTGTATTATAAAAAATTTAAATAAAATTACATTTCAACCGACTTCATATTTAATATTTAAAAATTGTCATCAAAGTTATTTTTAAAATATTTTTTATAATTCTATAAATGAAATTAACTATAAATAAAAATAATAATTTTCATGTCCTCAATAAAAATCTTTAACTCTTGGGATAAAGCCTGTGTTCTTGGTAATCTTTGGACTGTATGGATTAAATTAGGCTCATTATGGGTGACCTGGATTGAAGCTTATAGATTGAAGGGTAGAGATATTCTCTTAAGACAATCTTTACAAGGGCATTGCTGGTATTGGAAGAAATTGTTAAAATTTAGGTTTTAGTTTAGATGGGTGGTGCGTTTACTTTCGATGAGGTTAAAAACAATGGTGGTGCTGAGATTAATTATTGTGGCGAAGAGATTGGATATTGTAGCAGTGAGATTAGAAATAATAGTGAGGTGTGTGTTTAAATGTGAGGTGAAAATAGAAAATATCTATTAAGGACATTAGATTAGAAATGATATTTAATAGAAATTTTTAAAATTATTTTACTTTTACTAAATTATTAAAAATATGTAAATTTATAAATTCATTTGATAAAATATTAAAATGTAAATTTATAATAAAATGTTTGTTTTCTTTAACCATCTTTTTTTTTTTTTTTACTTTTCTTTATTCAATTTATTAATAAATGAAAAGGGACAAAAAAAAGGCATGTAAGCTGCGTTTGCAACTTTGAATTTTCAATTGGGCATAAATGGAGTAGTGGAAATTTTGGGGTGTGGCGCAATCTATTCTCTTCTGCCGCACTAGAACTTGGTCATCCAAAGAGAGTTTTATGCTGCGGTTGATGTTTGGTGGTTTCCAATCCACTTACGAGGCAAATAAAGTTTGGGAGAAGATAAGGCTCCAAAAGAAAAAAAGTTGTTTGGCATAGATTGGGATGGAGAAATCTAACTTCCCTTAGACATTCTTTCATTGTTTGGTTGGCAGTTTTAGATAGACTCTAAGTGAAATCAAGATTGATTGAATGGGGTTATTAGATTAATTCGATATATGTTCTTTGTGCTCATATGATATTGAAAGCAGAGACCATCTTTTTAGTAACTGCTCTTTTTCTCAGCAACTAGGGACCCTTATTCTTCATGCTTGTGATCTTCATTTACAGCTTGACCCTGACAGTGTATTTTTTATTGGATGGTCAGGAATGGTAGAGCTAAGGCTCTTAAATCTACTATTCTTAGACTTGCACAGTGTGTTTTTATCTATTTTGTTTGGCAAGAAAGAAATCGTAGAATTCATGGTGGCAATCTCAGATCGGTTCATTCTTTGTTTGCATTGATTAAATGTTTTACTCGTGATAGCATTGTAAACTTTAGAGTTGCTTTAGATAATACTAATGACATTTGAAGAAAATGGGAGCTGATGTAAATGAGCGTTGATACTGATTTTGTAGGTTGAGAGATTGACTAGGCCTCTAAACAGTTATGATGTAGCAAAAAATTTGCTTGCATGAAATACATTTTACTTATCCAAAAAAATTTATTAACTCTATTCTAATTTAATTTAATTTGATTACAAAGAACATGTTGATCCCTTTTATTATTAAATGAATTAATTTGACTTAATCCCTCTAATATGGGACTTCGTGAAATCAAAACAAACAGTGAAAAAGCTTTTTTTTCTTTTATTTCTAATTCTTTCCAAAGGTCAACATTCTGTTTATTATCTCATTGAAACTTCTAATTAGGGATTAATTTGAGGAGTTAGATCTTTGTAAAATAAATCAAGAAAAAGAGTAAACTCTTTTGGTTTAATTTATTTACATATTTAATATTAGATTCAATTTTATTTTTTTATATATTCTAAATATTTTATATATTTTTATATTATCTTTATATATTTTTATTTCTATTTTTTATACATTATATGCAATACAAAAAGTAAAGTATGGATATTGATCGAATTCCTCTCATTAATATTTGTAGTACAATCCTTCAGTCGATTTCACTTCATTTAGTTATTTTTAATTTCGGTTTACTAAATTTCAATAAAATTCAAATTAATAAGGAGTCCTTATGACATGTTACTGAGGGCCTCGTTTCAATATGTGAATCAATAATAAGTGAATCAATGAACGAAAGTGGAAAAAATGAAGGTTAACTCTCTTTTTTATGTTTATGTTAAACCAATCACTGATCTTATACTTTGTATTTTAATATAATCTAGTTTTTTTTATAATATCTATTTATTTCTAATAAATATTTATATAATAGATTGAATTTATCTAATTTATTTCTATATCAAATAGAGTGGCGATTAAAATGAATGATTTATTGAGTATAAATTGTGAATAAAAAATAGAAAATCATAAAAGATGGAAAAAGCTGTCGGCTCTACTCATTCAATTATATTGACACTTTTCTTTATTTTCATTGGATTGTAGTTCAATTGGTCAGACCACCGCCCTGCCAAGATGGAAGCTGCGGGTTCAAGCCCCATCAGTCCCAACAGATAAAATTTTAAAAATGCATCAATTGGTCCCTTTGTTTTTTGTCAAAGGGGATAAAAATGACAGAATTTCATTTCCCAACGATATCTTTATCTTTTTTTTTTTCCTTTCTCTTTTTGGTTGGGATTTATTTGGAAACTATTTGTAAATGATGAAAGTGGAAAAGCAGTCAAATGATACATCATCAGATGGTTGTATAAGGAATGAGATAGATTATCGAAAAGAAAGGATGGAAATATATATATTAATAAAGGAAATGAATTCTTTTGATTGGATTAGGCATCACTTTTTGTATTTGGTGTGGATAAAAGATGATACTTTTTGTAACACCCCTAACCGTATCCATCGCCGGAACAGGATTACGGAGCATTACCAGATTTATAGATCAGACAGGCAGAAATCTCAAACATTTCATATCATTTAGCATTCATGTCAAAAACTAATCGAAATCATACATATTGTCCCTTATACGAGCCCTCGTGGCCCAAAATATGCGCTAGAAACAAGTCGAGACTAAATTGGATACTAAAAGAATTTTTTGGAAAACATTGAAAATTTTCAAAGCTGCAGGGGTCACACGGCCAAGAGACACGCCTGTGTCTTAGGTTGTGTGGGCATTCGAAATAGGGACACATGGTCGTGCCCTAACCTGTGTCCGTGCCCGTGTAACTCTCTGACTTATGCCACACGGCCAAGCCATGCTCCCGTATACTTGGCCGTGTGAGCATACTGACTTGTGCTCTTTAAAAGATACAGGGGACACATGATTGCGTCACCTGACATACAGCTGAGACACATGCCCGTGTCTCTGCCCGTGTAAACGAAAATATGTCATTTTTCAAGTCGTATTTCTCACCCAAATTGGTACCAACCTAAACACAACAATTTGCATATAACCAAGTCATAAATAGGCATCCAAAACTAGCCAAAATCAAGCTTAAAACATATAATATCATCACATACAGCCAATATCCCCGTAGGTACCTCAAACGACAACTTAAAAACATATCAACTATGTAGCCAAACTTACCTAAATGACCAAATACATATATGTATATTTGTACTAAAACTTAACATGTAGTTCCCTTATTAAGCTCAATCATTTGGTACCCAAAATATCAATTCACAAGATAAATCATTTAAAAACTAAAATCATTATACATATGTGCTTTCCACAACAAGCACTAAATCACTCCAAATTATAATACATATTCATATGCATATTCAACTATCATTTAAATTTCATCGATCAAACATAAATCAATTTACATGTTAACCATACCAAACCACACATCAAACATGATAAGGCCATTTATATATACATAGCAAAATATACCAAAACACAAGCCAATTCGAATGGCTAAAAACATAACAAAACATGTAGGCTATCATTAGCCAAAATAACCTATACATGCCATTATAGCCAAAATTAGATAACCAGATTTACCAAAAGATCCGATAGATAGTGTGATATAGCTTTGACAAGCTTCCAACCTGAACGAGCTTTCAAATCACTATAAAACACGGAAAATAACACAGAGTAAGCATTTAAGCTTAGTAAGTTCATATAACATAGAATTTAACTTACCATTCAACCACATTTAAGGTAAGCAAACAAAGCATATCCAAACTCAATTTGGGCAAAGCCTAGACACATATCTTCTTCAACCATGTTTGTAACAGCCCGTTTTTAGTCAAATTAGAACAGTGGTTTCGGGAGCACAAATCTGAGGTCAAAAAATTATTTTAATATTATTTTAAGTGTTTATAGCATGATAGCATGCATGTGTGAAAATTTCGTTAAGAAATTTTATCGTTTAAATGTCAATTTGATAAAAAGGACTAAATCGCGTAAAGCGTAAAACTTGAGTTCTAATAGATAAAGGTGTCTAATAGTTATAGAACCTTAAATTTAAGGTCCTTATGTTGTAATTAGACCATTATTATGATAGTGGATGATAATGTCATGGCATAAATGAAAATTTGAATTAATTTTAAGGTTAATTTTGGTATTTGGTAATTAAAGATAAAATAAATAAAATCAAAACCTTTTATCATCTTTAGTTTCTTCTTCAACCGAATATTAGAGGGCAAACTCCATTGTTGAACACTCAACATTCGACCAAGCTCATTTGTGCAATTATCAAGAAAAACGGAATTCGGATCTAGATCGGGGGAAATTTAAAGTTATTGACTAATCGGCTTATTTTGTCGTTTCTACATCCGAGGTAAGTTCGTATGTGATAATTTAATTATATGTATTTTAAATGCTTTGATATTGTATGAATTGCGAATATGAGACTTCGGATAAGTTCGACATTGACTCAACAATAATAGGACATTCGAAACCCCAGTTGAACCTTGGGAATAGTTTAGGATACTAGTGACATGTCATTAGGTGATACATTGAGTTGACTTCGGGCCATGATATAGCACTTCAGGTGCAAGTTATACCGATTTGGCTTCGGGCCATGCATATCGACTGATTTGGCTTTGGGCCATGATATCAGTACTTCGGAGATAAGTTACCTTGATTTGCCTCCGGGACATGGTATAGGTACTTATTATGTGAGATCCTTGAGTATCCGACTTCTATTTCAAATGGTTCAACAGGTAAATGAAAGACAAGAATGTGTGTGAAATTTGTACGAGATGGTACAGGTATGTGCATAAGCTATTTTAGCATTGAATATAAGAAATGATGATGAAAGTGTATACTTTTTGTGAATGAGTATTTGAAAGGTTTGTTAGCTAATGTAAGCTACATGTTGGTGTATTCAAATTATTGAATTACATTTATGTGATCGCATTAAGTTTATTTCATACGAGCTTACTAAGCTTATAGCTTACTTTGTTTATTTTTCCCGTGTTTTATAGTGTTAACAGGTTAGCTCGGAATCGGGGATCGTCGGAGATCGCTTCACACTATCCATCTATCACTTGGTACCTATGAACTTTGGTATTTAAGTCTATGGCATATATAGGTATTTTGAGTCATTTTGATTATGGGTTGATGATGATTTTGGTTATTTGTGATGACTTGTAAATGCATATGTTTTGGTTTGTAAATATAGCCATGAAAGTTGGCTTAATTTGGTAGATTTGGTTAAGTGCATATATGGTTGGTATGGTTAGTTCATGGATGGATATGTGAATAGCTTATATTATGAGGCTTGTGGATATTGATATGGTAATTGTTAAATGGTTGATATTAGATATGAATTGTGTTTGTGAATTGATGCAAAATGATGTATGTTTGAGAAAGGTTTAGCTAGTTGAATTGTATATGTAATTTTAGTACAAATGATATGGTGTATTTGGAGAATTTGTGTATTGAGAAAAATGGTTTAGATCATGCATGAATTAGGCTTGAATTGAATGTTTTAAAATGCCTATTGATGCTATTTGTTGGTTTAATTGAATTGATGTAGGTGAGTACAAATTTGGGTGGCAAATTGGCTTGGTAAATAGCCTATTTTTGTCCACAAGGACAGACATATGGGCG
Organism: Gossypium anomalum; assembly: GCA_025698475.1. Classification (NCBI taxonomy): domain Eukaryota; kingdom Viridiplantae; phylum Streptophyta; class Magnoliopsida; order Malvales; family Malvaceae; genus Gossypium; species Gossypium anomalum. The sequence continues at coordinate 21,016,974 of CM046967.1, read as the reverse complement.
TGTGTCTCAGCCGTGTGTGACACACTGTAATAGGCCCATTTCACCTGGGCCCATACCAAAACAAAAAAAAAACAAAAAAAACAAAATAAAATCCAATAAATAAGGTCCAAAGTCCAACATTACAAAAAGCCCAGCTTTTGACCTAATACCAAATTTACATTTAATTGAACCCAAATAAAACCAAGGCCAAATCCTAGCCCAAATATTTAACCCAATTGAAACCCGACCCCGGTGGCCCAATTTTCAGTTTCAAGGACTGAAACCCTAGAACCAACAATGCAGCCTCCTCAGCGAGGGTCTCTGTAACAGCCCGATTTGGACCCTAATTGGAATGGTGGTTTCGGGACCACGAATTCGAGTCAGAAAAATATTTTTTAAAATTATTTTCTTGTTTATTTTGTGTGAATTTATATTTTTGAAATTCTCGTGATTTAATTTTATCGTTTGGGCATCTGATTAAATGAAATGACTTAATCGCATAAATTGAAAATTAGCTAGTTTTAATTGTAAGGATTGTTTTGGTAATGACTTCTTAAATGGAAGCACTCATGATGCAAAAAGTCCAATTTTTTTTTTCTATATATACTAGTGGACGGCATTAACTAAATGAATATATTTTCTTATTTAATATGTACAATATATATATGTATTTGTTATAATAATGAAATGTATATAATTTAAGTTATGAGTTAGAAACCATGTGCATGTGACATGGACGAATATGTCCTTGGCTTATAAGCTTTAGTTGTTAATTTTTTAAAGGGTAATTTAGGAAGCCAACCTTTAATTTATATAATATATGTTATAAAATAAAATAAGCTTAAGTGTTCTTATAATATCACCATAGCCGATTATAAACAAAAGAAGAAAAAAAAAGAGAGAAGAAACTAGGTTCGGCCATCTCTCAAGTTCAAATTCAAGGTTCGTTTTTAGTCGAATTTTGATAATTTCTACGTTTTTGAGATCGTTGCTTAGTAACCTTCAAAACCCATGCTTTAATTTTTTATTTTGATGAATATTTTTAGTTGTGCCATTGTTGATAGCTTGTGATTTTGTTGTTTGATGATAAAAAATGAAAGATATGTTTTAGATTAACATATTTTGTATTTGAATTTTTGATGATTTTGAGTAATTAGGACTAAATTGCAAAAATAATAATTTGAGGGGCTAAAATGTGAAATAAATTGAATGTATGGACTTGTTTGAGAGTGGGTAAAATTTGGCCCAACATAAGTATAAAGAAATTTGGTGTATTTTGTGTTTTGTGCAATAGGGATTAAAATGTAAAAATTGTAAATGTAAGGGGCAAAATGGTAATTTGCCTATTTATGTATTTTTGGACTAAATTGAATGAAAATATGTTTGAATGAGCTTCATTTGAATATGTTTAGATCAAGAACTAAAGAAATCAGATTTGGACCGGGGAAAGTCAAAAGTTAATGACTAGTCGATCTGTATTGGTTTTTCATTGTCCGAGGTAAGTTTATAAGCAAATAGACGTGTGTATTTGGTAATTAAATTTTATATTTATATGCTGTTATGAAATGTAGAATTTTTAATATGCTATGGCTGGAAATGATTAAATTTGACTACTACACTTCCGAGTTCGATTCGACCGAGTTACAACGTCCAAAAGCCCCGTATGAACCTTAGGAATAGTTAGGATACATATGTCATGACATAGGATTCTAATATATGTGTGCGAGTAAGACCATGGCATCGATATATGGTTCCGATATATGTTTACGAGTAAGACCCTGTCTAGGACAGTGGCATCGATTTGTGGCTACATGTAAGACCATGTCTGGGACGTTGCCATTGTACGATTTATGTGATTATCCGAGTGTCCTATTTGATTTCGAATGGTTCATCGGGCAAAGATAAGTCGAGTTCGAATATGTAAACCGAGCTAAATGGCCAGGTATGAGTTAGTTTGATGCATGTTAAAGTTAAGGTAAGTGTGTTTGGTCTATAGCACATTATTGAATGAGACTTAATTTTATACAAATGTTTTTATGTGTATTCGGCCAAATGACTAATAAAGTGTACATGAGACTATATTATAACCTATGAGTTTATATATTTACGAGCATATGAACTTGGTATTTAATGAATATTCGGCCTAGAGAGTTGGATAACAATTTGTTAATTTTTGGCTATAAAAGCATTCGGTTATAGTGGTAATGGAATTGTATATACATGTATATGATTTATGTGTATGTAACCTGAATACATAGGTGCCTGAATTTAATGTGAATTTATTTAATAATCCAGTTTAATTTAGTTAAGTTGAATTAGCCATTGGGTTGTTTATTTGCTTAAGACTTACTAAGCTTTGGTAGCTTACTCTTTGTATTATGTTTACTCTGTTTTTTTTTAGATTTTGAAGTTAAGCTACAAGCTCAGGAATTGTCAGACAAGTTCATCACACTGTCTACTGCTTTGGTACCATAAGCTAAACTTAAAATTATGGCATGTAATAGCTGGTTTTGGAGTTGGTTATTTTGGGAATGAATGTATTTTCAAGTCATGCGAAAACGGCTAAATAGTTAAGTTGGTTTTGGAATGTGTCTTGGTTGTGATAATTTCTCCACTTGAATTCGGTTTGGTATGTGCAGGGTATGAGCTTTATAGGGTTTATATGTTGTGAATGAATGAAACTTTAGTTAAGCTGTTGTGTGATATGTGCTTTAAAATAGATGATGGCTTAGGTAGTATTTATAGGTGATTCGGTCATGGTTTTGCATGAGTAAAATATATATATATATATATATATATATATATATATATATATATGGAAATGGTTATTATGTTTTATTAAGGTGCTATTATATGTATTTGTGCTAAAAAGTATTCGACAGTGTTCTAGTGGGAATTGGGTTGATTTTGTTACACGCATTATAAATTATGTTCGGCTATGATGGTATGTTAAAGTATAATTAATCTGTTTTTCTTTTGATAGTATTATACAAAGTGATAAATAATAAAGAATGGAAGTGCATTGGTTAAATAAATATGATTATTAAGTGATAAATGTTGTATGTGGTTCGTGATTAGTTTTATTGACTAAACAATGTGTTTTGTTTCGTTAAGGTTAAGTATGGCTTTGGCATATGAGTAAGTGTATATCATGTATGTATATGTATTGATTTAGTTGAATATAAATGGTAAATTTTATATTAAGCTTATATTAAGGATACAGTTATAATAAACACATTTATTATGAATACATGAACCTTCAGTCATATAGATTTTTATGTATGTCTCTAAGTTAATATGAATTATGGTATTTATATTAAGACATGCGCACTTGACCTTTCTAGTTTTACTATGTGTCTCGAATGCGTGCAAGGTGTTTACAATTTTAAGTGTTACTTACCCTGTTATGTGGCTAAATAAATATACTAACTATGTGCAAGTTGAAAACGTGTATAATGATTTACATGTAATAACCGATAAAAAAAAATGAAATGAGTTTGTTTATAATCTTGTAATTGTTTCAAATAGAAATAAATTATAAATCATATGAGATAGGAACAAACTCCATGATAATGTCACAGATAGGAAATTAGTGGTGCAAGTTATATATATTTTATACTGTTACTTGTGAATGTTTATCTATTTATTCTTTTACACATGATATTAAATGACAAAATTTAAAAGTTATATTAATTTATGCAAATTATTAGAATTAACTCTTATGACTTGACCGAATGAATAATTATATACTTATGTATTTTATTGTTGGGATTATGTTTATTTTTGTAATGTCTTATGACTCTATTCTGGCGACGGATATGAGTCAAGAGTATTACATTTATTGGTATCAGAGCTACGGTTTAGTCAGTTCTAGGACTAACGTAGCATGTGTGAGTTTAGCTATACATGCCATAATTATATACTGTGATAGTGTGATGACTTCTGACTTTTGAAACGTGTTTTCATGTAGTAAATGGATCCCAACAGAGTTGTAGCTGATGATGTCGAGAGTGTTGCGCCTGCTCTCGCGCAAGGGACAGTGCAGGCTAATTCTCGACCGACTTTGAGTAATCCAGAAAGTGAGGCTAAACAAGCATTTTATCAAATGATGAATGACTGGTTCACTCAATATATCCAGACTAACCCGGCTGCACAACAACCTCCAGCCCCGATTAATCCATCTTCCATGCCTTCTGTACCTCAAGTAAGTGATCTGTTGCGATTGAATAGAGTACCTGTCGATAAAATCAGAAAACATGGAGCTGAAGAGTTTAAAGCCACTGATGATGATGGTGCTGAGCGGGTTGTGTTCTGGCTTGATAACACCATCTGCGTGTTTGATGAGTTATCCTGTACCCCAGATGAGTGTTTGAAATGTGCCATATCTTTACTTCGAGACACAGTATATCATTGGTAGAATACCGTAGTATCAGTAGTTCCGAGAGAGCAAGTAACCTGGAAATTCTTCCAGACTGAGTTCTGTAAGAAATATATCAGTTAGAGATTTATAGATCAGAAGCGTAAAGAATTTTTGGAGCTAAAACAGGGTAGGATGACAGTGACGGAGTATGAACGGAAATTTGTGAGACTCAGCTGGTATGCCCGAGAGTGTGTTTCTACTGAAGCCATAATGTGTAAAAGATTTGAAGATGGGTTGAATGAAGATATCAAACTATTAGTTGGCATACTCGAGATAAAAGAGTTTGTGGTGCTTGTTGAGCGAGCCTGTAAAGCTGAAGAGCTTGGAAAAGAGAAAAGGAAAGCTGACTTTGAAGCTAGATATGCACGCAAAAGAACACCCGGTAAGTCATTCCAGTCGACATCGAAGAAGTCCCGAGATGATTTTAGTCGTTCAAAGGCCATTTCGGGTTATTCTCGACGAGATCAGAACAGACCACCTGTGAGTTCGAGAGCTACCTCAGTAGCAAGTGTGGGTAATGTCAGATCTAATCAACCTGAGTGCGAGGACTATGGTAAACGACATCCTGGTAGTTGCAGATTACATGATTGAGCCTGTTTTAAATGCGGGTCGACGGAGCACTATATTCGAGATTGCCCAAAGTTAGCTGAAGAGAATCCAGTGTAGAACTTAAGATCGGGTAATACTGCGCCTCGGGGTAGACTACCGAGAAATGCGAGTAATGCAAGTGGCAGTCAAAGAGGAAATAAAAATATAGCAAACAGATCTGAGGCTCGTGCACCTACTAGAGCCTATGCTATACGTGCACGAGAGGAGGCTTCATCCCCAGATGTCATTATTGGTACATTTACTCTTTATGATACTGATGTAATTGCATTGATTGATCCTGGTTCTACTCATTCTTATGTATGTGAGACATTAGTACTCAGCAAGACTCTACCTGTTTAGTCTACTGTGTTTGTGATTAGAGTGTCAAATCCCTTGGGCCGGTGTGTAATGGTTGATAAAGTGTGTAAGAATTGTCCCTTGATGGTTCGAGATATGATTTTTCTGGCTAATTTGATGTTGTTGCCATTTGATGAGTTCGGCATCATTCTGGGTATGGACTGGTTGACATTACATGATGCTGTTGTGAACTGCAAAAGAAAGGCCATTGATTTACGGAGTCAAAATGATGAGACTGTTCGGATTGAATCTAGAGATTTGTATGGTTTATCAGCAGTGATTTCTTCGATGCTAGCTCAGAAATATGTGAAAAAAGGGTGTGAAGCTTATTTTGCCTACGTGCTCGACAGTAAAGTGGTCGAAAGGAACATTGAATCAGTACCTATTGTATGTGATTATCCGGATGAATTTCCAGAAGAATTACCGGGTTTGCCACCTATTCGGGAAGTAGAGTTTGGTATTAAGTTAATGCCTGGGTCGACTCCGATATCTATAATTCCGTACAGAATGACACCTATAGAATTAAAAGAATTGAAAGCTCAGTTACAAGAATTGACAGATAGAGGTTTCGTACGATCGAGTTTCTCTCCGTGGGGTGCACCTGTGTTGTTTGTGAAAAAGAAAGACGGAACTATGATAATGTGCATCGATTACAGACAACTTAATAAGGTGACTATAAAGAATAAGTATCCGTTGCCACAGATTGATGATCTGTTTGACCAACTGAAAGGGGCTACAGTATTTTCGAAGATAGATTTGAGATCAGGCTACTATCAGTTGAGAGTTAAAGATTCAGATGTGCCAAAGACTGCATTTAGAACGAGGTATGGACATTATGAGTTTCTGGTTATGCCTTTCGGACTCACTAATGCACCTACTGTATTTATGGATTTGATGAATCAGATTTTTCAACCGTATCTGGATCTGTTCGTGGTTGTGTTTATTGATGACATTTTGATTTACTCTCGTGATGAAGCTGAACATACCGAACATTTGAGACTTGTGTTGCAGACATTGCGAGATAAATAGTTATATGCAAAATTTAGTAAATGTGAGTTCTGGTTAAATGAAGTCAGTTTTCTGGGCCATGTGGTATTAGCATCAGGTATTCGGGTTGACCCGAGCAAAATTTCAGCTATACTGGATTGGAAACCTCCGAAGAATATTTCTGAAGTCCGAAGCTTTCTGAGACTTGCTGGTTGTTACAGATGATTCGTGAAAGGTTTCTCTATGATTGCAGCTCCGATGACAAAGCTACTGTGGAAAGACGTAAAGTTTGAGTGGTCAAAGAAGTGTCAGAAAAGTTTTGAACAATTGAAAGCTCTTTTGACCGAAGCTCCAGTACTAGTTCAGCCAGAGTCAGGTAAAGAATTTGTTATTTATAGTGATGCATCATTAAATGGTTTGGGTTGTGTTCTGATGCAGGAAGGCAGAGTGATAACTTATGCCTCGAGACAGTTAAAGACACATGAAAAGAACTATCCCACACATGACTTGGAACTGGCAGCCATTGTGTTCGCACTGAAAATTTGGCGTCACTATCTATTCGGTAAGAAATGTCATGTTTATTCCGATCATAAAAGCCTAAAATATTTGATGACTTAGAAAGATCTGAATTTGAGACAACGTCGATGGTTAGAATTACTTAAAGACTACGAGCTTGTAATTGACTATCATCCGGGAAAGGCTAATGTTGTTACTGATGCTTTAAGTCGAAAGTCACTGTTTACTTTGCGTGCAATGAATACACATTTGGCTATGTCAGACGATGGTGTGATAGTAGCTGAATTGAAAGCTAGACCGTTATTAGTTCAATAAATATGTGATGCCTAGAAGGTTGATAATGAATTGATCGCAAAACGAGCTCAGTGTGAGATAGATGTTGATTCAGAGTTCAGAGTTGATGCGGATAACTGTTTGAGATTCAGGGGCCGAATATGTGTTCCAAGGAATTTAGAGTTGATTCAGATGATTTTGAATGAAGCACATAGTAGCCGGTTATCTGTTCATCCAGGTAGTACAAAGATGTATAATGATCTGAAAAGCTTTACTGGTGGCATGGTATGAAGCAAGACATCTCTGACTTTTTTACGAGATGTTTAGTCTATCAACAAGTAAAAGTCAGGCATCAGGTACCTTCAGGATTACTTCAGCCTATCATGATACCCGAGTGGAATTGGGATAGAGTCACGATGGACTTTATATCTGGTTTACCGTTGACACCGAGCAAGAAAGGTGCAATCTGGGTTGTTGTTGATAGATTGACTAAATTGGCTCATTTTATTCTGATATGTACAGATTATTCACTGGATAAGTTCGCTGAATTGTATGTCTTTCAGATTGTGAGATTACATGGTGTGTCTATATCCATTATTTCAGATAAGGATCCGAGGTTTACATCACAGTTTTGGAAGAAACTGCAAGATGTACTTGGTACGAAATTACATTTCAGTTCTGTTTTCCATCCACAAACAGATGGCCAGTCTGAGTGAATTATTCAGATACTTGAGGATTTGCTGAGATGTTGCATTCTCGAGTTCGAAGGTACATGGGAACGATACCTGCCTCTGATTTAATTTGTAAATAATAACAGTTATCAATCGAGTATCAAAATGGCACCTTATGAAGCTTTGTATGGTCGTAAATGTCGTATGCCATTGTACTGGACTGAGCTTAGTAAAAATAAGATACATGGGGTCGATTTGATCAGAGAAACTGAATAGAAAGTGAAAGTGATCCATGAAAGTTTAAAAGCAGCATCAGACCGTCAGAAGTCTTATGCGGACTTGAAACATAAAGATATAGAGTTTCAGATTAGAGATAAAGTCTTCTTGAAAGTGTCATCATGGAAGAAAATACTCAGATTCGATCGTAAAGGCAAATTGAGTCCGAGGTTTATTGGGCCGCATAAGGTTATAGAGCGTATTGGGCCAGTTGCTTATAGACTATCGTTGCCACCTGAGTTAGAAAAGATCCACAACGTATTCCACGTTTCGATGCTTCGGAGATATCGATCTGACCCTTCCCATGTGATCAGCCCGTCTGAGTTTGAAATTCAGCCTGATATAACCTACGAAGAAGAACCGATTCGTATTTTGACTCGTGAGACTAAAAAGTTACGAAATAAAAAGATTTCGTTAGTTAAAGTATTGTGGCATAAGCATGAAGTTGAGGAAACAACATGAGAGCCAGAAGATATAATAAGAGAATGTTATCCAAACTTATTTACCGGTAAGATTTTTCGGGACAAAAATCCCTAAGGGGGGAGAGTTGTAACAGCCCGATTTAGACCCTAATCGGAATGGTGGTTTCAGGACCACGAATCCAAGTCAGAAAAATATTTTTTTAAATTATTTTCTTGTTTATTTTGTGTGAATTTATATTTAATTTTATCGTTTGGGTATCCGATTAAATGAAATGACTTAATCGCATAAATTGAAAATTAGCTAGTTTTAATTGTAAGGATTGTTTTGGTAATGGCTTCTTAAATGGAAGCACTCATGATACAAAAAGTTCAATTTTTTTTTCTATATATACTAGTGGACGGCATTAACTAAGTGAATATATTTTCTTATTTAATATGTACAATATATATATATATATATATATGTATTTGTTATAATAATGAAATGTATATAATATAAGTTATGAGTTAGAAACCATGTGCATGTGACATGGACGAATATGTCCTTGGCTTATAAGCTTTAGTTGTTAATTTTTTAAAGGGTAATTTAGGAAGCCAAACTTTAATTTATATAATATATGTTATAAAATAAAATAAGCCTAAGTGTTCTTATAATATCACCATAGCCGATTATAAACAAAAGAAGAAAAAAAGAGAGAAGAAACTAGGTTCGGCCATCTCTCAAGTTCAAATTCAAGGTTCGTTTTTAGTTGAATTTTGATAATTTCTACGTTTTGAGATCGTTGCTTAGTAACCTTCAATACCCATGCTTTAATTTTCTATTTTGATGAATATTTTTAGTTGTGCCATTGTTGATAGCTTGTGATTTTTGTTGTTTGATGATGAAAAATGAAAGATATGTTTTAGATTAACATATTTTGTATTGGAGTTTTGGATGATTTTGAGTAATTAGGACTAAATTGCAAAAATAATAATTTGAGGGACTAAAATGTGAAATAAATTGAATGTATGGACTTGTTTGAGATTGGGTAAAATTTGGCCCAACATAAGTATAGAGAAATTTGGTGTATTTTGTGTTTTGTGCAATAGGGATTAAAATGTAAAAATTGTAAATGTCAGGGGTAAAATGGTAGTTTGCTTATTTATGTATTTTTGGACTAAATTGAATGAAAATATGTTTGAATGAGCTTCATTTGAATATGTTTAGATCAAGAACTAAAGAAATCAGATTTGGACCGGAGAAAGTCAAAAGTTGTCGACTAGTCGATCTGTACCGGTTTTTCGTTGTCCGAGGTAAGTTTATAAGCAAATAGACGTGCGTATTTGGTAATTAAATGTTATATTTATATGCTGTTATGAAATGTAGAATTTTTACTATGCTATGGCTGGAAATGATTAAATTTGACTGCAACACTTTCGAGTTCGATTTGACCAAGTTACAACGTCCGAAAGCCCCGTATGAGCCTTAGGAATAGTTAGGATACATATGTCATGACATAGGATTCTGATATATGTGTGCGAGTAAGACCATGGCATCGATATATGGTTCCGATATGTGTTTACGAGTAAGACCCTGTCTGGGACAGTGGCATCGATTTGTGGCTACGTGTAAGACCACGTCTGGGACGTTGGCATTGTACAATTTATGTGATTATCTGAGTGTCCTATCCGATTCCGAATGGTTCATCGGGCAAAGATAAGTCGAGTTCGAATATGTAAACCGAGCTAAATGGCTAGGTATGAGTTAGTTTAATGCATGTTAATGTTAAGGTAAGTGTGTTTGGTCTATAGCACATTATTGAATGAGACTTAATTTTATACAAATGTGTTTGTGTGTATTCGGCCAAATGACTAATAAAGTGTACATGAGACTATATTATAACCTATGAGTTTATATATTTACGAGCATGTGAACTTGGTATTTAATGAATATTCAGCCTAGAGGGTTGGATAACAATTTGTTAATTTTTGGCTATAAAAGCATTCGGTTATAGTGGTAATGGAATTGTATATACATGTATATGATTTATGTGTATGTAACCTGAATACATAGGTGCCTGAATTTAATGTGAATTTATTTAATAATCCAGTTTAATTTAGTTAAGTTGAATTAGCCATTGGGTTGTTTATTTGCTTAAGACTTACTACGCTTTGGTAGCTTACTCTTTGTATTATGTTTACTCTATTTTTTTTTTTAGATTTTGAAGTTAAGCTACAAGCTCGGGAATCGTCAGACAAGCTCATCACACTGTCTACTGCTTTGGTACCATAAGCTAAACTTAAAATTATGGCATCGAAGAGCTGGTTTTGGAGTTGGTTATTTTGGGAATGAATGTATTTTCAAGTCATGCGAAAACGGCTAAATGGTTAAGTTGGTTTTGGAATGTGTCTTGGTTGTGATAATTTCTCCAGTTGAATTCGGTTTGGTATGTGTAGGGTATGAGCTTAATAGGGTTTATATGTTGTGAATGATTGAAACTTTACTTAAGCTGTTGTGTGATATGTGCTTTAAAATAGATGATGGCTTAGGTAGTATTTATAGGTGATTCGGTCATGGTTTTGCATGAGTAAAATAAAAAATAAAAAATAAAAAATGAAAATAAAATATATGTAATAACCTAAATTTGCCCGGGCCTTAAACAAAAAAATAAAAAAATAAATGAATGTTTACTGTTTTAAATAGTCCATATACAGAGCCTAAAAATTTAAGTCTACCCGAGGCCCGTTACACCCATAACCCAGCTAAACATTAACCCAATAACCCGCTTAACCTAGCAGCCCATTTACAATCAAATACCCAATACCCCTGAACTAGTCTAGTAACCCAAGACTTAATTGGCCCATTTGGCCCAACCTATTTCCAGTTTCGGGAAACCCTAGCTAGGGTTTGCGCCGCAACTCCCAAGCCATACCAAGCGTCAGAAGACCTCGCGCCGCAAGCACCAGCACGCAGTCAATGCCGGGTCCGTCGCCGCCATCATCGAAGTCTTCATCACCGCCGTGATTTTCGCGTTCACCTGCACACAAATGGAAAGGAAAACAGCATAGCAGCACAAAATAGGAAGAAACCAAAGGAAATTATTCTTACCAAATGTAAACAGTGGCTATAAAGCCCGAGTGCTATCATTGTAATCAGGGGGTGGATATACGCATATACTTACAGAAATATAAAAACTAAAATACAAGCAGTTTTCATACCTAAAGGAGAGGTGATTTACTTACTTTATTTCCTTCTTTATTTTGCATGAAAATAGTGTTAGAGATGAGTATAAAGGTTACCTGTTGATTCGTGAGAGAAAGAGAAAATTTTTAGAGCCCTAACCGTCGAGCACGGTGGCTCAGACGGCGGCACGTGAAGCGCGTGTGGCCGAAAGTAGTGGTGCTCTGGGACTAGCTAAGACGGCCACTGGCCGGAGCTCTGAGAGAATTTTGGAACTCTCTCCTTTTTTTTCTGTTGAATGTTTAAAATGAATGCTCAAAGTTTTTTTTTTTTACTTTTATAACATCAGTAAAACGACGCCGTTTTAGCTTAATTCAATAAGCTTAGAACGACGTCGTTTCAAAGCCAGGGTCCGCGTGTTGTCCTGAAACCGGACGAGATCCGCGTGTTTTTATTAAATGGGAAAATTGCCCAATCAATCCTTCCGTTTTCTCAGAAATTCTTAATTCTATTTTTCTTTTATTTTTAATTTGGCCACTAAATTTTATATTTGTCTTAATTGGGTCCCAATGACCCTTAAAGACTATTCAGGGAACGACATCGTTTTTGAGATTAGGGTCGAGTTACCCAATGAATCCCTCAACTTTTGGCTCGTATTCCAATGAACCCTAGACTCCTTAATTAAATTCAATTTTAACCCTTGTATATATTTAATTTATTTTAAATACTTTATATATTATTTATTTTTATAAATATTAGTTATATAAAATAATATATTATTTTTATTTATATATTTTCCATTATATTATTTTTATTATTATATATTTTATTTTTAAATTATATTTTATTATACACTTTATTATATATATTATTCCTTATATTATTTTTTTTCTTATAAATTATGTATTATTATTCATTAAATGTGTAAATTACAAATTTTTAAATTATTATTAAATAGTAGTATATATATTATCTTTATTTATGTAATAGTATTCATATTTCATATTTCATTATATTTTATTTATATATATTACACATTATATTTTATTATATATTTTTACTATGTATATATATTAATTATTCTACTATATTTTTATAAAATTACTCATAATCTCATATTTATTATTTTATACTTTATCTATCATATAGTTTATATAATTATATATTGTGTTTATAAATTTCATTGCATGTTATATTTTACCATACATTATTCTATATATACTACATTTTTTTATTATAAAATATATATTATTTCATTACTTATTAATTATATACATTTTTAATTTTTTTAAAATAAATATAGTATCAATATTTAGTACATTATTCTTTATATATATTAAGTTATTATACCCTATAGTATAATCTATATATGTATATATCATTTTAAAAAGAAAAGGGTTCTCTTTTATCATTCTTATATTATTCAATATATTTCTAAATATCTTATTTTTATTTGATTCATATTTTGTACATTTTAATTTGCTTATTTATTTTTGGTTTTCTTTTATTGTTTAATAGGTTAAATTTTACATATCATTTGTTTTATTTTTATATATACGCATGAAATTAATTATTTATGGTAATTTGCATAAAATATTATCATATATGTATATAGCAATTTATATTTGTTGTATTCATTATGCACTACATTGTATTTTGCATGTAACAATAATGCGTGAATATTTATGTTATTTATGATAATATATGCATAAAGTAATAATGTATATTATGTAAATTATGCCATTATCTATTACTCTTTATACTATATTTGCATAAAATAATAAAGCATGTATTATGTAGCTAGGTTTATTTAATTCAAAAGGAATTTTTAAAAAGTGAGGCAAAGTTTTAATATTTAGGAATTCGGGAATTAGTGCCCTAACATGCTGGGTTGCGATTTCTCGTTTGTCTAAATATCTAAAATATCCTTTTAAACGAGTTTTACAAATCACAAGATGATTTTGATTCTTAAAGTTTAAAGATATCGTGTCCAATCATGCTGGATCTGATGTTTGTACTATTTTAAAACGAATGAATCTTGATTCTTTTGTCAAAACATTATGGTTTTAAGGGAATCTCATTTCTAAATTCTTTCAAACTTCTGACACTAAGGCAAAATTATTCAATTTGGTACCAATTTTGGGCGTTATGAGGGTGCTAATCCTTCCTCGCATGCGTAATGAGACTCGAACCTATTTTCTCATAATTTCGTAGACCAAAACGTTTTATAAAGTGATCCAATCACACTTTAAAAGATTGGTGGTGACTCCCGTTTTCGTTTTTCTAAAACCCGTTTTAAAGAGGTTTCGATAGCTTGGCGACTCCATTGGGGACTTAAGAGAGTCGAGCCAAGAAATTAATTATTTTATGTCTTAATGTCGGAAGTTTGGAAGATTTAAAATTTGATCTTGCTTTACATGTGTTTGCTGCATATGTTTGTTATCTTATTACCGTACTTTGCACTTGCATGACCGTTGTGGTCACACCCTTAAGTGGGAGTAAGAAGCTACGCTTTCATAAGGTTTTTACCCTCGTATGAGCTAGTGGATTACTTTCGGGATGCTGTACCTATGTCTTCGTGAGATTTTCATCTCCGTATAGCCATAGGAAAATGTGTCCCCCTGAACTGAACTTGGTCTATATGAGCCTATAATGGGTGAAGACCAAGGAATCTGCTGGTTTAGGTACCCTTGCTTTAGAGCTAAAACTCATATAGTGAACTTTAAAGTGCTTACCCTAGGGAAATAGTGATAACCTTTAGAAAACTATTCTTTTAAGTACTTGTTTATCATTTTTTATATATATGATACTGACCTGTTTTTTTTATTTTGCTGTCATTGCATGTTATTTGGCATTTAAAGGTGTCGATTCACGGCTCGATTTCTAGTTTAGAAAGTTTTGTAATGAGGAATGAATACCTTGATAAAGTGGAGGATAATGCTTCTGTCTGTACCTGGTCAGAGAAAACTCAGTTAGAGAATGAAGATAGTGTCACCAAGGGGTATACGTCAGAGTTATGGGACTTCACCCGTATTAATTCGACGCAGAATGAGTTTCAGGAGCTGAGAAACATTTGGGCCCAATGGGATGACAAGGATAAGCAGCTTTTCTATCAGAATTATGGAGACCTTCCCTATTTGCTAGACGTTAAAGTGGATAGGCACTTGTTTCAAGCCATGGTACAATTCTAGAACCCTGCTTATAGTTGCTTTACATTTGGTGATGTTGATCTTGTACCTACTTTGGAGGAGTATACGACTTTGCTGCGATGCCCGAGGATTCAGGGTCGCAAAGCTTATGTTAGGCCTACTAGCCTTTCAACTTTTACGAAGAAGTTGGTAATGATTCTTTGGGATGAGTGAGCGGTGAAGGCATGTAGCGTCGTGTGCGACAAAAGGGTGACAGTAAGTGCATTTCATGGGCCGTTTTGAGGGATTTGATATCGACGCATCCAGACGTGAAGAAAAGGGTCGATGTCCTGGCTTTGAGTATTTACGGCATGGTGATTTTCCCAAAGGCATTGGGGCATATAAATGAGGTGGTTACGGATTTATTCGATCGACTTGGTAAACAGAATACACCTGTGCCCGCAATCTTAGTTGAGACGATAAGATCTTTGAGCGCATGTCGAAGAGCTGGTGAAGGAAGGTTCATTGGATGTGCACAATTGCTGTTGGTTTGGTTTCATAGCCACTTCTGGAAGCTTGATAAGGTTCCTTGCCGAGTATTCTTTGAGGGCTATTCTCCCTTAAAGGAAGCAGTGGACATGCCTAGAAGAGATGACATTTCAGATGAGAGGTGGATAGACATTCTTCAGAATCTTCGAGAGGAAGATGTTATGTGGAAGGCTCCTTGGTTGGTTCCTAGTGAAGTCCTTTACCGATGTGGCAGTTTTGATTGGGTCCCTCTGCCAGGAATTTGGGGAGTTGTTGGATATATACAATTGCTTGTTCTAAGGCAATATCGAGCGAGACAGTTCATACCGGCTACACAGGGTTTAGCTCAGAGTGATTTCTCTTATAAAGGAAATCACTACAAGAAGAGGATGCGAGAGATTTCTAAGGCTTGGAAGAAGCCTTTCTGTATGAAGATCTTGACTGAAGGCTCGACGTTAACCCTTGAGTATAAAGGGTGGTTTAATAGGAGAGTCAATGATAATGTCACTAGGCCAATTTTGGGGGTGGCTCGATCATTGGAGGAGAGCTTACGAGTGATTCCATCAGAGTTGGAGGTTATGAAGCAAGAGTTCAAGAGAAAGAATTCAGAGCTTGAAAAGAGGATAGAGAAGCTCGAAGAGGAAAAAATGTGTTTGAGTCTCGATGTTGATGTTTAAAAGATAAAAGTCGAGAAGGTGAAAAAGGAAAAGAGAAAAATCAAGGAAGATCGAGATGATTTAAAGACGTACTACAAGAAAGCCCAGGTAACATTGAAAAAGGTCAGATTAGGGAGATCTTCAGAGCAGTGGCAACAAGAGATTCAAGAGGAAAGAGCCAAAGCTGAGTATTGGGAGAAAAAGTTCCAAGAGATGTAGTCGCGTAATCAGGCCCTAGAAAAGGAAAATCAAGGATTAAAATTTAAGGTGACAGAGCTTGGACGATCTCTTCATCATCATCGAAGTCATAATTCTGCAGCCGAGTTAAAAGTAAGTCTAAACAAGATCGAAGAAATGAAGCACAGTATTGAAGGGTTGGAAGCAGCACTACAGGACTGTGAGCTACGGATTGAGCAGCTCGAGGCAAGAGAAGAACAGTGGAAGGGAGAACTTCACCATCCTTGGGATCAAGTGGGGGATAGAGATCATGTCATGGAACAGGCCTTAATTTAGATTCGAAAGGTTGCTGAACACTTGCAGGATTTGGTAATACAAGCTAGAACCCTGAGTATAATGTATGAGTCATCGTCAGACAGAGGACGAGAGTTAGCATTGTTATTAGATAGGGTTAAGACTCTAGGCTGCATGCAAGCGAAAGTGTATTTGTAATCCGTTTTATGAAAAGATTTTTGTTCCTTAAATAACGTTTTCTAAAATGAAACTGAATCAGAATCGACATCTTCTTGCATTCATGCATTTGCATCTCATCACATCATATGCATTCAAGTTTATAGAAAGACCCTAATTAGTTAAAATTATTAGGGAGAAAGAGAGTAAGAGAAAGAAAATCTGGAAGCAACACATCTTTACGGTATACGCGCTAAGTCAAAGAATATGGACCAAAGATTTGAACAACTATAGAAAGATATGCAGGACCAATTGCAAGAGCAATTGGCAAAAATGCAAAATGACATGAGGGAGCAAATGTTGGAGGCTCAAAGGAACATGATGGCTCAACTACTGAGAGCCACTGATAAGGGAAAGGCTCCCATGGCAATTACTGAAGAGGATAACGAGGGTCATCCTCCTGGTTTCACTCCACCTCATATACAAACCCAACCTGAGGCATATCCCCGAAGGCCGTCTGTCACAATAAGCCTCAGCAGGGTCAAGTCGATGCTGGGATCCCCATAAAATTCCCAACTGGTTCAGGATTCAATTTGGGCGACAATTCTGCAAATCCTATCATTCCTGACTTAGACATGGCTGAAAAAGATGATTTAAAGACTGAGGCTGCACGACAGTTGGAAGAACGCTGCAAATGGTTGGAGGAAAAATTCAAGGCTTTATAGAATGCTAATGGGCACCATAAAATTGATGCCAAAGATCTAAGCTCGGTCCCAGACTTGGTGCTTCCTCACAAATTCAAGATGCCAGAATTTGAGAAATACAACGGGACTACTTACCCAGAAGCCCACATTACGATGTTCTGTAGGAGGATGACCGGGTATGTGAATAATGATCAACTGTTGATCCACTGTTTCCAAGATAGTTTAATTGGAGCAGTAGCCAAGTGGTATAATCAACTGAGCCGGGCCAGAATAAGTTCATGGGGATCTTGCACAAGCCTTCATGCAGCAGTACAATCATGTGACTGACATGACTCCGGATAGGATCACACTACAAAACATAGAGAAAAAGCCTAATGAAAATTTTAGGCAGTATGCACAGAGATGGAGAGAGGTGGCAATGCAAGTTCAACCACCGTTGTTGGAGAAGAAAACTACTATGTTGTTCATCAACACTCTAAAGGCTCCATTTATCACTCACATGATTAGGAGTACTACTAAAAATTTTACAGATATAGTCATGGCGGGAGAGATGATGGAAAATGCCATAAGAGGTGGCAAAATCGAGGGGGAATCAACCAAAAGATCGACCTCAATGAGAAAGGATGGTGAAGTGAATAACACAAACACCTACAACACGAGGGTAATCACAATTGGTCAACCTAAAATAGCTACGGTGGAGCAACAAAGTTCTCAAAAGAAGGAGTCGGGTACAAGGCAGAATTCTGAAAGGATGCAATTCACACCTATCCTTGTGACGTATCATGAGCTCTATCAAGGCTTATACGATGCACATGCTATTTCTCCTTTTCACCTGAAACCACTACAGCCCCCATATCCCAAATGGTACGACGCGAACGCCAGATGCGAATACCATGCTGGAATACCGGGGCATTCGATCGAAAACTATACCGGTTTTAAGAAGACAGTAGAGAGGCTTATTAAGATGGGGGTAGTGAAGTTGACAATACCCCTAGCACTGAAAACCCGTTGCCAAATCATAGCGACCAAGGAGTGAATGCCATTTGTGAAGCCAGTGAGAAGAGAATGAAGGAAGACGTTGCTGAGGTGAGGATGCCTATGAAGGTGATTTGGGAAGAAATGGTGAAAAGAGATATGATAATCTCTAAAGAGGGAAATAAAGGAGCAGGGGACTATTGTGAGTTCCATGCTGAAGAGGGGCACAAAATTCAGGAATGCGACAAGTTTAAGGCCTTGGTGCAAGGCTTTATAGACAATAAAGAGCTACAAATTTTTAAAGATAGCTCTTGTGAAAAACAAGTATGTGCGTTAGAGGATGAACAGAAAAGAACTACCCGGCCAAGGATTATTATTTCCTTGCTGGGGAATAATGAAGTGGGGGCACAAACGGTGCCTAAGGTCATTATCCATAAGCCTACGTCTTTCTCTTATAAAGATAACAAGAGGGTACCATGGAGTTATGACTGCAGTGTGACAGTGCCGAAGAAGGAGAGTATAGCCAGTACGTCTAAGGATGTCAAAGTTGAAGGTTCCCATACACGGACTGGGAAGCGGTATGATGCGGTGGGCGTCAGAGAGGAGCCTATAAAAATAAAGAATGTTGGTGCGGAGAAGGAAAAAGAGGCTGAAGTGCCTGTCAAGGAGCCAGTAAAGGAAGATGAGGCTAAAGAATTTCTAAAGTTCCTTAAGCATAGCGAGTATAGCGTGGTCGAGCAGTTGCGTAAGCAGCCGGCTCGCATATCAGTATTGGCTCTACGTCTAAGTTCTGAGGTGCATCGGGATGCATTGATGAAGGTGCTTAACGAAACATATGTCACCCATGACATATCCGTTAACAAATTGGACCGGTTGGTAAATAACATAAGTGCGGATAATTTTATCTACTTTAATGATGATGAAATCCCACCGGAGGGCAGGGGGTCAACTAAGGCCTTGCACATCACCACTCGATGTAAAGGGTACACACTCCCAAGCGTGCTCGTCGATAATGGATCGGCCTTGAATGTTCTATCGTTGTCTACATTGAACAGATTACCCATTGACAGTTCTCACATGAAAACATATCAAAATGTGGTACGAGCCTTTGACGGTACAGAAAGGAAGGTGATGGGAAGGATTAACATCCCCTTGGAAATTGGGTCGAGTATATACGAAGTAGACTTCTTGGTGATGGATACCAAACCCTCCTACAATTGCTTATTAGGGAGGCCGTGGATACACTCAGCAGGAGCGGTACCCTCATCGTTGCACCAGAAATTAAAGTTAGTGACGGATAGACGGTTAGTAACTATCAATGCGGAGGAGGACATTATAGCCACAGTCACTAGCAAGGCCCCTTATGTCGAGACAGACGAAGAATCTATTGAGTGTTCCTTTTGCTCTTTAGAATTTGTGAATACAACCTTCATTTCAGAAGGGAGTGAGTTACCGGTGCCAAAAATAGCAAGAGCTACGAGGATGGCTCTACAAATGATGGTGGGAAAAGGAGCCTTACCAGGAAAATACCTGCAAGGAGGGGCTCAAATCCCAGAATTGAAAGAGAAGAGAGATCGCTTTGGTCTGGGCTTCAAGCCAGACTATAAGCAAAGGAGGAAGGAAGTTGAGAAGCACTAAGAGGGAAGAAGGGCGCGCCTTAATAGAAGAGAAGTGGTGTGGGAGCCGATGACATTCCCTCCAATATCCCAAACCTTCATATCGAGAGGGTTACTCGTAGAAGAAAGTCATCAGATCAATGCTATACAAGACGAAAGATTAGAGCGAGAAAACCTTGAGGGTGTTCGCCCTTACGAACCGGGAAGCTTTCTGAACAATTAGATTGCAGAGGAACTTCCTGTAGTCTTTAGGAATTTTTCAGAGTAATTTTCAAAACATTCTAGTTACTCTAAGGCCTAGGAGTAATAGGGTTACATTTGTGAAATAGGCTTACGATCATCTATTATTTTTAATAAAACATAACTTTTTATCAATTTGAACGAGTATTGTTTCATTTTTATCAACCAATATTCCGTTAAAATTTTGCAATTCTTATTCTTTCATTCATAGCACATAAATAATCATTCTTAAATTCATTAATTCTTTGTATATTCTTTATACTTCACAGATCCATAGATATCAATGACATGAGCACTGATATATCAAATCCTGATTTCTCTCGCGAGCAAGACATGTGTTTAGAAGAATCTCAGGATTTTGAAGATGTCCAGGATTGTGATGTGTCTCTGGATCTTTTGAGGATGGTAAAACAGGAGGAAAAACAAATCATTCTCCATGAGAAAGAGGCAATAGAGGATGTAGCCCTAGAGGAAGGGAAAGAGGTGAAAATTGGCACACGTATTGCCAAGGACACAATGTAAGGACTGATTGAGTTGCTACGTAAGTTTAAGGATATCTTCGCATGGTCCTATCAAGATATGCTAGGGTTAAATACTAATATTGTGGTGTATCGTCTTCCAATAAGACAGGATTATAAGCCAGTCCAATAGAAGTAGCAAAGAATGAGTCCAGATATCGTATTGAAGATAAAGGACGAAGTCAGAAAGCAGTTCGATGCAGGATTCTTACAAGAGGTAAAGTACTCTGAATGGGTAGCTAACATTGTACCAGTCCCTAAGAAGGAAGGAAAGGTACGAATGTGCGTTGATTATAGAGATCTGAACAAAGCTAGCCCAAAAGATAATTTTCCTTTACCGCATATCGACACTTTGGTAGACAGCACAGCGGGATATTCGTTGTTTTCCTTCATGGATAGTTTCTCAGGGTACAATCAGATAAAAATGCGTCCTGAGGACATGGATAAGACTATATTCATAACATTGTGGGGTACCTTCTGTTACAAGGTAATACCCTTTGGGTTGAAGAATGCAGGGGCAACATACCAAAGGGCTATGGTGACCTTATTCCACGATATGATGCACAAGGAAATTGAGGTGTATGTCGATGATATGATTGCTAAATCTCGAACGAAGGAGGAACATATTGAAGTTTTGAGGAAACTGTTCTTGAGATTAAGAAAGTTTCAGTTAAAACTTAATCTGGCAAAGTGTACTTTCAGAGCTAGGTCGGGGAAATTACTAGGCTTTGTGGTTAGCAAAAAGGGAATAGAAGTTGGCTCAGACAAAGTTAAGGCCATACGAGATTTGCCTCTACCACGTACTCAGAAAGAAGTTTGAGGTTTTCTTGGAAGATTGAATTATATTGCTCGGTTTATTTCACAATTAACAGAGAAATGTGATCCTACATTCCGCCTCCTTAGAAAACACAACCAAGGTACTTGGGATGAAGAATGCCAGAATGCTTTCGATAAGGTTAAGCAATATTTGTTAAATGCTCCAGTGTTATCTCTGCCTAGTCCAGATAGACCATTAATTCTGTACTTATCAGTGTTTAGTAATTCTATGGGATGTGTCCTTGGCCAACATGACGAGTCGGGAAGAAGGGAGAAGGCGATATACTACCTCAGGAAGAAATTCACAGAATGTGAGATGAGATACTCGCCAATTGAAAAATTATGTTGTGCTTTGATCTAGACAACTCGAAGGTTGAGGCAATATATGCTATATTATACGACTTGGCTAATTTCAAAACTTGATCCTTTGAAGTATATGATAGAGTCAACAGCGTTGAATGGGAGAATGGCAAGATGACAGATACTGCTTTCAGAGTTTGACATAGTCTATGTGAGCTAGAAGGCTATAAAAGGTAGCGCGATAGCGGAATTTCTGGCCAGTAGAGCTCTAGAATACTATGAGCCATTAAATTTTGATTTCCCGAATGAGGAGTTTATGTGTGTAGCAACTATAGAGGATTACCCTTGGAAGTTGAGCTTTGATGGGGCACCAATGCAGTGGGAAATGGAATTGGGGCAGTCCTGGTATCCCCAAATGGCAATTATTATCCATTCACGTACAAGTTAGATTTTGATTGTACAAACAATATGGCCGAGTATGAAGCATGCATCATTGGACTCCGAGCGGCTATAGAGTGAGGAATAAGAGCCTTGGAAGTATATGGAGACTCTGTGTTGGTAATCTATCAGCTTAAAGGTGAGTGGGAGACAAGGGATCCTAAGTTGATCAATTATCGAAAGGTAGTTTTGGGGTTACTTGAGGAGTTCGATGACATCACTTTCAATTATATCCCACGAGACGAAAACTAGATGGCAGATGCTCTAGCGACATTGGCTTTAATTATTAGAGTGAATAAAGAGGAGGAGATGAGACCCATTCAGATGAGTATCTTTGAGGCTCCAGCTCATTGTTATAACATTGAGAAAGAAGAAAAGGATGATAATCCTTGGTATCAAGATATATTACAATATGTGAGAGATCGTAAATACCCAGAACAGGCAACTGAAAATGATAAACGAACTTTAAGGAGATTAGCCTGCGATTACGTTTTGGATAGGGACATCTTGTACAAAAGAAGAAAGGACCAAGTACTATTAAGATGTGTCGACGTCGTGGAGGTAAAGTTAATCTTGGAAGAAGTTCACGAGGGTGTTTGTGGGACACACGCTAATGGTTTCACGATGGCTAGACAAATCATGGGCTTTGGATATTATTGGTCTACTATGGAAGGGGATTGTATTAACTACGCCAAGAAATGCCATAAATGTCAGATTTATGGAGATAAGATTCATGTACCACCTTCGCCTCTACATGTTATGACTTCTCCATGGCCCTTCTCCATGTGAGGCATGGATGTCATCGGGCCAATATCACCAAAAGCTTCAAATGGACATCGCTTTATTTTTGTGGTCATTGATTACTTCACAAAGTGGGTGGAGGCTGCTTCTTATGCAAATGTCACCAAGTCGGCTGTAAGTCGATTCTTGAAGAAAGAGATCATTTGTCGATATGGGATGTCTGAGAGGATCATATCAAATAATGCATTGAAATTGAACAACAAAGCGATAGCAGAAGTTTGTAGTCAGTTCAAGATTAAGTATCATAATTCATCTCCATATCGCCCAAAGATGAATGGGGCAGTGGAAGCTACTAACAAAAAATCAAGAAGATAGTGGATAAAATGACTGAAACCTACAGAGATTGGCATGAGAAGTTACCATTTGCACTCTTAGCTTATCGAACGTCCATCAGAACTTCTACTGGGGTAACTCCTTTCTGGTTGGTTTATGGGATGGAAGCGGTGTTACCCATTGAAGTAGAAATACCGTCTCTTCGAGTCTTGTCAGAGAAAAAGTTGAATGAGGCTGAATGGATACAATCACGATATGATCAGTTGAACTTGATCGAAGAAAAGAGGCTAAAAGCTATTCGCCATGGTCAGATGTATCAAAAGCAAATGATGCGAGCCTATGACAAGAAAGTACGACCAAGAGAATTCCACGAGGGGGATCTTGTGCTAAAAAAGATTCTTCCCATTCAGAAGGACTTTAGAGGAAAATGGATGCCAAATTGGAAAGGGCCATATATCGTGAAGAAGGCCTTCTCTGGGGGTGTATTGATTTTAACAGAAATGGATGGGAAGAGTTTACCCAATCCAGTAAATTCAGACTCAGTAAAAAAGTACTTTGTCTAAAGGAGAGGAGAATCCAGGGTGAAAACCCGCAAAGGGCGCCTTGAGTTTGCAAAAAAAAAAAAAATAGAGAGGCCAAGGTGAAAACCCGCAAAGGGCGCCTTGTGACCAAAAGGGTTTTGAGTTGAAAACCCGAAAGGGCAGTTCAAATTTTGAAAAGCACACAGTATTCTTGCTATATCTGACCCAACAAAGAGCGAAGTACGTTGCATATCGAGGCATCAACGAAGTACTTTGGATCTTTTAAACACATGTTGAATTCAAGAAGGTCTTCATGGAGCTGGTGTATAGACGCTCAAGTAGGTGATATCTAGGGCATCTAACTTTCGTCCTGTTTGCTATCTTTAGATTCTATTTCTTCTCAAAGATAGGCTTTCAGATTAATTTCCTTTGTATTTTTGACAAATTCATTCAAATCTAATTATTCTCAAGATTAAATTCATCTTCTATTATTCTTAAAGTATGTTGCATTAAAATAATGATAGATGAACTAAATAATTTTCACAGATGAAGTTTTACTTATTACTCTGGAAATTTCTGGATAATACAAGAACTAAAATAGAACAATTGTTAGAGGAATTCACGTAAGTGAGGTTTGAAAGAACTCGAGAAAATTCTTTCTTTAGTCCAAAATGATGGTTGAACAAATCAAACGATTCGATCCTAAGAGAGGATCATCTTACAGATATTTTCGGTGGGTTATAGCATTTAAAGAATGGCACAAATCCACAGGCTGAGGAGGAATATACTTAAAAATAAACTTCGATGGAAGAATGAGTGGTAACGTCTGGAATAGGGGTCATATTCATAAACATTTTGCAATATAACAGGTTTAATTAGGATCATTCGGCTCACTTAGGTCATAGCATCCTAATCATTAAGCATGAACTCATACACATTATACAGGTTATGTCCTTCAAAGGACAATGAAGATTGATGTGCCTTAACCCCTAAGTAGTAGGGTAACAGGCTAAAACATAGCAGATTTGACCTTCAGGTGTTTATGCTGAAGCAGATCTAAGCAAATTTGGCGTCTCTGTATTGTCAAGGAGCAGATCAAAGATAACAGATTTGGCGTCTCTGTATTGTCAGAGAGCAGATCGAAGATAACAGATTTGGCGTCTCTGTATTGTCAGAGAGCAGATCGAAGATAGCAGATTTGGCGTCTCTGTATTGTCAGAGAGCAGATCGAAGATAGCAGATTTGGCGTCTCTATATTGTCAGAGAGCAGATCGAAGATAGTAGATTTGGCGTCTCTGTATTGTCAGAGAGCAGATCGAAGATAGCGATTTGGCGTCTGTGTATCGTCGGAAGCGATCGAAGCTAATGATTTGGCGTCTCTGTATTGTCAGAGAGCAGATCGAAGATAGCAGATTTGGCGTCTCTGTATTGTCAAAGAGCAGATCGAAGATAACAGATTTAGCATCTCTGTATTGTCAGAGAGCAGATCGAAGATAGCAGATTTGACGTCTCTGTATTGTTAGAGAGCAAATCGAAGATAGCAGATTTTGCATCTCTGTATTGTCAGAGAGCAGATTGAAGATAACAGATTTGGCATATCCATATTCGATGGAGAGTAAATCGAAGACATAGCAGATTTAACCTTTGGATGGTTTCACATTGAGGTAGATCCAAGATGATTTGGCATCCTTGCGTTTACAAGGAGCAGATCGAAGACATAGCTGATATGGCTTTCACGTTTCTACGCTGAAGCAGATCTAAGCAGATTTGGCATATCTATTTTTTCAGAAAGCAGATCGAAGATAAGATTTGGCATCTTTGTATTGGTAGAGAGCAGATCGAAAATAACAGATTTGGTGTTCCTGAGTTTTCAAGAAGCAGGTTGAAGATAGCAATTTGACACCCCTGAAGATATCAGATTACCTTTGAAGGAGATGGGGATCAAGATTTTGAGACTTAGCCAGACAGGGCAAATTTGGTCCTTTTGTAGTCTTTGCTCGATTCCTATTACATAGCAATGAGCAAAGAGGGGCAGGTGTAATAACCTAAATTTGCTAGGGCCTTAAACAAAAAAATAAATAAAATTAATGAATGTTTACTATTTTAAACAGTCCATATACACAGCCCAAAAATTTAAGTCTACCCGAGGCCCGTTACAACCATAACCCAGCTAAACATTAACCCAATAACCCGCTTAACCCAGCAGCCCATTTACAATCAAATACCCAATACCCTTGAACTAGTCCAGTAACCCAAGACTTAATTGGCCCATTTGGCCCAACCAATTTTCAGTTTCGGGAAACCTTAGCTAGGGTTTGCGCCGCAACTCCCAAGCCATACCAAGCGTCAAAAGACCTCGCGCCGCAAGCACCAGCACGCAGTCAATGCCGGGTCCGTCGCCGCCATCATCGAAGTCTTCATCATCCCCGTGATTTCCGCGTTCACCTGCACACAAATGGAAAGGAAAATAGCATAGCAGCACAAAATAGGAAGAAACCAAAGGAAATTATTCTTACCAAATGTAAATAGTGGCTATAAAGCCCGAGTGCTATCATTGTAATCAGGGGGTGGATATACGCATATACTTACAGAAATATAAAAACTAAAATACAAGCAGTTTTCATACCAAAAGCAGAGGTGATTTACTTGCTTTATTTCCTTCTTTATTTTGCATGAAAATAGTGTTAGAGATAAGTATAAAGGTTACCTGTTGATTCGTGAGAGAAAGACAAAATTTTTAGAGCCCTAACCGCCGAGCACGGTGGCTTAGACGGCGGCGCGTGAAGCGCATGTGGCCGAAAGTAGTGGTGCTCTGGGACGAGCTAGGACGGCCACTGGCCGGAGCTCTGAGAGAATTTTGGAACTCTCTCTTTTTTTTTTCTGTTAAATGTTTAAAGTTTTTTTTTTACTTTTATAACATCAGTAAAACGACACCGTTTTAGCTTAATTCAATAAGCCTAGAACGACGTCGTTTCGAAGCCAGGGTCCGCGTGTTGACCCGAAACCTGGACGAGATCTGCGTGTTTTTATTAAATGGGCAAATTCCCAATCAATCCTTCCGTTTTCTCAGAAATTCTTAATTCCATTTTACTTTTATTTTTAATTTGGCCCCTAAATTTTATATTTGTCTTAATTGGGTCCCAATGACCCTTAAAGACTACTCAGGGAACGACGTCGTTTTTGGGATTAGAGTCGAATTACCCAATGAATCCCTCGACTTTTAGCTCGTATTCCAATTAACCCCAGATTCCTTAATTAAATTCAATTTTAACCCTTGTATATATTCAATTTATTTTAAATACTTTATATATTATTTATTTTTATAAATATTAGTTATATAAAATAATATATATTATTTTTATTTATATATTGTCCATTATATTATTTTTATTATTTTATATTTTATTTTTAAATTATATTTTATTATACACTTTATTATATATATTATTCCTTATATTATTTTTTTTATAAATTATGTATTATTATTCATTAAATGTGTAAATTACAAATTTTTAAATTATTATTAAATAATAGTATATATATTATCTTTATTTATGTAATAGTATTCATATTTCATATTTCATTATATTTTATTTATATATATTACAGATTATATTTTATTATATATTTTTTACTATGTATATATATTAATTATTCTACTATATTTTTTATAAAATTACTCATAATCTCATATTTATTATTTTATACTTTATCTATCATATAGTTTATATAATTATATATTGTGTTTATAAATTTCATTGCATGTTATATTTTACCATACATTATTCTATATATACTACATTTTTTTTATTATAAAATATATATTATTTCATTACTTATTAATTATATACATTTTTAATTTTTTTTAAAATAAATATAGTATCAATATTTAGTACATTATTCTTTATATATATTAAGTTATTATACCCTATAGTATAATCTATATATGTATATATCATTTTAAAAAGAAAAGGGTTCTCTTTTATCATTCTTATATTATTCAATATATTTCTAAATATCTTATTTTTATTTGATTCATATTTTGTACATTTTAATTTGCTTATTTATTTTTGGTTTTCTTTTATTGTTTAATAGGTTAAATTTTACATATCATTTGTTTTATTTTTATATATACGCATGAAATTAATTATTTATGGTAATTTGCATAAAATATTATCATATATGTATATAGCAATTTATATTTGTTGTATTCATTATGCACTACATTGTATTTTGCATGTAACAATAATGCGTGAATATTTATGTTATTTATGATAATATATGCATAAAGTAATAATGTATATTATGTAAATTATGCCATTATCTATTACTCTTTATACTATATTTGCATAAAATAATAAAGCATGTATTATGTAGCTAGGTTTATTTAATTCAAAAGGAATTTTTAAAAAGTGAGGCAAAGTTTTGATATTTAGGAATTCGGGAATTAGTGCCCTAACATGCTGGGTTGCGATTTTCCGTTTGTCTAAATATCTAAAATATCATTTTAAACGAGTTTTACAAATCACAAGATGATTTCAGTTACGAAAGTTTAAAGATATCGTGTCCAATCATGCTAGATGTGATGTTTGTACTCTTTTAAAACGAATGAATCTTGATTCTTTTGTCAAAACATTATAGTTTTAAGGGAATCTCATTTCTAAATTCTTTCAAACTTCTGACACTAAGGCAAAATTATTCAATTTGGTACCAATTTTGGGCGTTACGAGGGTGCTAATCCTTCCTCACATGTAACCGACTCCCGAACCTATTTTCTCATAATTTCGTAGACCAAAACGTTTTATAAAGTGATCCAATCACACTTTAAAAGATTGGTGGCGACTCCGTTTCGTTTTTTTAAAACCCGTTTTAAAGAGAGTTTCGACTACTATATATATATATATATATATATATATATATATATATATATATATATATATATATATGGAAATGGTTATTATGTTTTATTAAGGTGCTATTATATGCATTTGTGCTAAAAAGCATTCGACAGTGTTCTAGTGGGAATTGGGTTGATTTTGTTACACGCATTATAAATTATGTTCGGTTATGATGGTATGTTCAAGTATAATTAATCTGTTTTTCTTTTGATAGTATTATACAAAGTGATAAATAATAAAGAGTGGAAGTGTATTGGTTAAATAAATATGATTATTAAGTGATAAATGTTGTATGTGGTTCGTGATTAGTTTTATTGACTAAACAATATGTTTTGTTTCGTTAAGGTTAAGTATGGCTTTGGCATATGAGTAAGTGTATATCATGTATGTATATGTATTGATTTGGTTGAATATAAACGGTAAATTTTATATTAAGCTTATATTAAGGATACAGTTATAATAAACACATTTATCATGAATACATGAACCTTCAGGCATTTAGATTTTTATGTATGTCTCTAAGTTAATATGAATTATGGCATTTATATTAAGACTTGCGCACTTAACTTTTCTATTTTTACTATGTGTCTCGAATGCGTGCAAGGTGTTTACAATTGTGAGTGTTACTTACCCTGTTATGTGGCTAAATAAATATACTAACTATGTGCAAGTTGAGAACGTGTATAATGATTTACATGTAATAACCGATAAAAAAAATGAAATGAGTTGGTTTATAACCTTGTAATTGTTTGAAATAGAAATAAATTGTAAATCATATGAGATAGGAACAAACTCCATGATGATGTCACAGATAGGAAATTAGTGGTGCAAGTTATATATATTTTATACTGTTACTTATGAATGTTTATCTATTTATTCTTTTACACATGATATAAAATGACAAAATTTAAAAGTTATATTAATTTATGCAAATGATTAGAATTAACTCTTATGACTTGACCGAATGAATAATTATATACTTATGTATTTAATTGTTGGGATTATGTTTATTTTTGTAATGTCTTATGACTCTATTCTGGCGACGGATATGAGTCAAGGGTGTTACAGTCTCCACGCCAGCACACCCACAAATAACTTCACTCCACGCCATACACACCTGCAAAACGAACTAACAACTACAGCAAATAACAGCAAGGATAATTAACAGCAAAGAGATAATAGAAAGGAGGGATGATGAGAGTCTCAATTTCTTTTCATTTTTTGGGGTTTTTCGGCTATAAAAGGCCATTTGTAAACAATGTAAAGGGGATCATTTTTTTTTTCACAGAAATACACGCATATTGTAGAAAAATAGAGAGCAATCTAAAATCAGTTCTCAAAAGGTGATTTTAGGTTCAACTTTTCTGGATTTTATACTTCCTTTTTTATTCTATTTCCTTTATTCTTTTCCGTTATAGTTTTAGAGCATTTGAAAACAAAAATTAAAGAGGTTCCTTACCAAATGCCGTGGATTCCTTTTGCTTCGTCAAGACGAGGCGTAGATGGAACCTAAGGCTGAGCAACCGAAAGGCTTATCATCATTATGGTGGCGGGTCGACATTCAGAGGGAAAGGTTAAGGTCAGCCAAGGAGAAAATTATGGGGAAATAAAAGGGGCTAGGGTTATTTTAGAAGGGGCCGATTGTTTTCTTTGTTTTTTTTGAAGGAAATGTTTGGTTTTATAAAAGGGAAGAAACGACGCCGTTTCAAGGGGAAAGGGATCTGCGCATAGACCCGATCCGCGCCCTTTTGCTGCAGATGGTTAATATCTGCGATTGATCCCTCCCC
Source organism: Gossypium anomalum (assembly GCA_025698475.1). Classification (NCBI taxonomy): domain Eukaryota; kingdom Viridiplantae; phylum Streptophyta; class Magnoliopsida; order Malvales; family Malvaceae; genus Gossypium; species Gossypium anomalum. The sequence continues at coordinate 20,986,499 of CM046967.1, read as the reverse complement.
TTCACGCTAATTTTCAATTGGATCCTATTTGTGTTTATTTGTTTTTTAAATTTTTCCTAAAATCTGTGTGCTATTGCAATTTAGCCCGTGCCTAAACTCTGCGTTTTAAGATCTGGAATATTTCCAATTTTGATCCCTGCACATTCGCGCGCATTGCGCTTTAGTCTTTTGCTATTTCAATGGCTTAATTTATTAATTATCCCTTTCATTTTAACTTTATTTTAATGGAGTTTTTTTATTTTGTATAATTCATTATTATTTTAACAATCCACTTAACATACTTTTTTAATTCTTGATTATTTATTTTTATATTTCTAGCTACTTTGATAATTTTACTTTGTTTTTTTAAATCATTATTGTAAAGTTTGTTTATATCATATTATTTCAATATTCTATATAATATTTTGTAGAAATGTTCTTATATATTATTATATATATATATATGGTTCATGATAAAATTAATTTTATTCTATATACATTATTAATTTTATGTTATTTTATACATATAATTTCTTTTAAATCTATTCACATATTTTATATATATCTTCGTTATCTAAAGGAAAATCCTACATATCTAATGTATTATTTAAATTATTATTACATATATATATATATTGGTACATATATTAGATTTATATACATCATTAAATCCGTATTATTTTATATGTATAATTTCTTTTGAATCTATTTGTGTACATAATTATGTATTTTTAAATCTATTACATATACAATTTATGATAAAATTAATTTAATCTTATATACATTATAAATTCCATGCTATTTCCACAAACAATTGCTTCCAAATTTATTTATATATATATATATATACACGTTTTGGAAGTCCATTATGTGTAATTGATTTCCTAAGGTTATATCTTATTATGTATTTTACTATCCATTCATATTTTATATATTATTTAAATTCTCTTTTATTAAGTGTATTATTAGTTTTAAACAAATACTTTTTTACACTTTGCACGTTATTTGATTCAAATGTCTCCATTCTACAATATTCATTTTAATGATTGTATATATCTCAGTTTTTTATACAAATTATTTCCAATTCATTAATTCGTCAATTCATCTAATATATATATATATATATATATATATTATGTGTTCATTAATTCATCATTGTTTTAAAATCGTCTTATACCATATTGGTTCCTAATCTTTATTTTGTTTTGTACATTTTGTCTTGATTGTGTTATATTAAGTTACTGAATATTGTTGCACATTATTTTTTTCCGCTTTTGTATAGTTATATCAATTGTTCTTGGTTCATGTTTGAAGGTGTGGTTCTATGTTTCTTGGATTAATGATATGTAATGGTTTGTTTTGTTAAGTTGGCTAAATAAGGTTATATTATCTTCCTGCATAAAGTATTGTACGCTATTCATGCATATTATCCCATATTTATTACTTCCTTTCCTTTTGGTTTACAAAATGTTGCATTGTAATTTTCAATTCTTTAAAATCAATTATTCCATTTTATTTCAAGTGAAATCAATGCGTTTTGAGCTAGTTTACAATTTTTTCTTCTAAAACTAGGCAATGTTCAATATTTGGAAATTCAGAAAATCGTGCCCTACCGTGTTGGGTTTCTGTTTTTCGTTGGACTAAGTAATTGGACGTCCTTTTGAAATTTTCAACATATGAGCCTTTTGAAGTCAAAAGTCAATCATGTTTTCAAAGGTATAAAGGATCGTGTCCTATCGTGCTGGATGTGATGCTGTATACCTTTGAAACGAGAGAATTTTGACGACTATCTTGAACCACTCAAATGTTTTAAAAGGAACCATATTTCAAAAAAAAATTTAAATCTTAGACATAAAGACAGTACTTAATCAATTTGGTACCAATTTTTGGGCGTAGTGAGGGTGCTAATCCTTCCTCCTATGTAACCGGCTCTCGAACCCATTTTTTAAAGTTTACGTAGGCCAAGATTGATTTAAATGGAATAAAATGTTTTATTAGGTGATCCAATCACACCTAAACAAAAGGATTGGTGGCAACTCCACACTTTGTTTTAAAAGTCGATCCCCTTTTTTTTCCAAAGTAAAAAATAGTTTCGACAGCTTGGCGACTCCACTGGGAATTGAACAAGAGAGTTAAGCCATAGAATTGATTATTTTCTATCCTTTTGTCTAAAATTGAAAATCTAATTTGAACATCATGATTCTTTGTTGCATTTGTTTGTATGATTGTGGTGGTCCAAGTCTTGTCGAATAATATGGCATTGCATTGCATGACCAATATGGTCACACCTTCTAAGTGGGAGTGAGAAACTACGCCTTCGTGAGGTTTACACCTCTGCATGGGATAGTGGATAACTTTCGGGATACATCTGTACCTATGATTTCGTGAGATTTTCATCTCTACATGGTCATAGGGAAATGTATTCCCCTGAACTGAACTTGATCCATATGAGCCTATAATGGGTGAGGATTGAGGAATCTATTGGTTCAGGTACCCTTTCTCTAGAACCGAGCCACATATAGTGAACTCTGAGAGCCCACCTTAGGTAGAACCTTGCCCAAATTTAGTGGTCACCCAAATAGGTAGTTTATTTGTTATTTATTTCTTCTTTACTAACGTGTTTTGTTTTTGTTTTGTTGATGATTGCATTGCATTACATCATCATAGAAAGGAGGTGTTGATTCATGTTTGATTGATAGAACAGTTTATCATAAAAAAACGAATTTCTTAATAAAGTGGATTATAATACGGTTGTCTGAATATGGTCCAAGTAAACACAATAGAGAAGGCTGATAGTTCGCAGAGGAAAACAAGACTTTACCAGAGGATTCAAGTCGATAAAGATTGTTCGAGAGCCGTCGCGTCCCAACTTTTTTAAAGGAGCTAATCAACATCGTGAGGATAATAAGTCGCGGCCTGGATCAAGCAAAAAGGAGCAAGTGAAGGCATTTATTGGAAGCTTACGAGATTTGACTTTCATGAAGAAAAGGGATCAGTGTCTTCGCCTGGAATATGAAAGCAAGGCCGTACATGTAATCCGTTTTATGTAAAGGAATTTAATTTCTAGAAAAGTTGTTCTAATGGAATTGAATTCAAAATCAACACCTTTCTTTCTTTTGCATTCATCTCATGCATTTGCATTGCATTGCATCATTGCATCATTTGCATTAGATTTTCATAAAAGGGTCCCTAGTTAGTTGAAATTATTTCAGTTAATCTGGGAACCAATAAAAATTTACCACCCAAGCGTCGTTACGGTACTCGTGCTAGGACAAAAGATATGGACCAAAGATTGGAAAGAATTGAACAATTTCAAAGAAAGATGCAGGACCAGTTACAAATGCAAATGCAAGAGCAATTGACAAAGACCCGGCAATATATGAGAGACCAAGTGCTAGAGTCTCAAAGGAATATGATGAATCGATTGTCCCAATTACTAGCCAAGGGGTTAGAAAGAAGGAAAAGTTTCATGATTAATGCTGGGGAGAATAATGAGGAATCCCTCTACCCTCCAGGTTTCATCTCGAAAAATACTCAGACATTTCCACAAGGTGTACCTATTATTAAAGCCCAGCAATATCAGGACGGTACCTCGGTACCAGTGGATTACCCGATAGGCTCAGGCTCTAATCCGGGAGGCAACCCAACCAATCTTGAAGTTCCTGATCTGGATGAAATGGAAAAAACAAAAATGGGACTGCCAAAACAACTCGAGGATCGGTATAGGTGGTTGGAGGAAAAATTAAAAGCAATGGAGAATGTTGACTTCTACTGTGTGATTGACGCCAAGGACCTAAGTTGGTCCTCGATCTAGTACTCCCGCCAAAATTTAAGACCCTGGAGTTTGAAAAGTATAATGGGACTAGTTGTCCTAAAGCTCACATCATAATGTTCTGTCGAAGGATGACAGGATATGTTAATAACGACCAATTATTAATTCATTGCTTCTATGACAGTCTGATCGGGTCAACAGCTAAATGGTACAATCATTTGAATCGTGCTAAAATCAATTCATGGAAGGACTTAGCACAAGATTTTATGAGGCAGTATAGCCATGTAACAGACATGGCACTCGATAGAATTACCCTGCAGAATATAGAAAAGAGGCAAAATGAGAGCTTCACGCAATATGCCCAAAGATGGAGAGAGGTAGCAACACAAGTCCAACCGCCTCTTCTTGAAAAGGAGACCACGATGCTTTTCATCAATACTCTGGAAGCCCCATTCATTAATCATATGTTGGGAAGCGCTACTCTGAGCTTTTCAGATATAGTAATGTCCGGTGAGATGATTGAAGACGCGATAAGAAATGGGAAGATAGATATAGGAGAAAGCGCCAAAAGGTTAACCCCGAGAAATGAGGAAAATGAAGTGAACATCATGAGCATGCCTTCCAAATTGGTCAACATAGGCCAGCCAAGGGTTGTAACCACTAGTTATCAAAGAGAATTTGAATGACATATCCAAAGAGAGGTCCAGGGAATAAAAGTTTCCAAACCCTTATGTACTTGGGGGTGTTTTAAAAAATGGGACCGTGGAAGAGATCCCTATATTTTTAGAGCTGATCTAGAGTAATATTCAAAACACGCTTGTTGCCTTAAGCCTAAGGGCAATAAGAATCCTTTTGTGAAATAGGCTTGTGTCCAAAAAATTTTATTTCAATAAAATGCATTTTTTTTGAATAAATATTCTTTCATTCTTTATATATTATTTTGTTCTTTAGACTATTTTTATTAAAAATATGCTGTCATTCTTCATTCATGATCATACCATACAAATAATTATCCTTAGAATCATTTATTCTTTAGAATTTGCCTTTATACCTACAATAGGTCCCCAGATATCAATGACATGAGCAACACTGTAACTGACTCCCTTTTGGGGTGAAATATGCGTTTAAGCGGATCTCAGGACTTTGAAGATAGCAGAGATTGTGACTTATTTCTTGATTTGTTAAGGACGGTAGAACAAGATGAAAAATAGAACCTACTTTACAAAGGGTCAGTGGACATTGTGAGCAAGAGGCAAAGATCGAAACCTGAGTCACCACAAAGATAAAATGAATCGTCCTTGAGTTACTCCAAGAATTCAAAGATGTTTTCGCATGATCATGTCAAGATATACCTGAGATATTAAGATTTGTGGACAATACAAAATGTCTATACAGTGTCAGAAGGACAAATATTGATGGTTTCATGGTAGCCAAGCTAATCATGAGGTTTGGGTACTATTGATTCACCATGGAAGGGGATTGTATTAGTTAAGTTGTATTTAGAGAGAAAAGATTCATGTGTATTATTCATTTCTTCACAGACTTTCTCTATGTGAGGCAAGGATGTTATCAGGCCATTCTCGTCTAATATACATCGATTCATCTTTGCAGTCATTGATGACTTCACGAAGAGGGTGAAGGTCGCTTCATATGTCAACATTACAAGGTCGATAGTCATCAAATCTCAAAAAAAAAAAAGTTGCTGACAAGTAATGTCAAAAATGATCATTTCTAATACAACTGCACAATGTCAAAAGTTTGCAGCCTGTTCAAAGATTAGACACCATATTACCGTGTAGCAAAGGCATCCAAAAAGAAAAAAAACAAAAGTACAAAAATAGAAAAAAAAAGAAAAGTAAAAGTAGTAAAGCAATAAAACAAAGGTCATAGTGAAAGACGACCGAGCCTTGTAAGGATTGGCATAAAGAAGTTATCATTTACACTCTATACTTATCGAACATTGGCCAGGACTTTCGCTGGGGCAATACATTGTTCATTGGTTTATAGAATAGAAATGGTTTTGAAGACGAGATTCTTTGTCTCTGAGTCTTGTCAGAGTTGAAGTTGGATAAAGCAGAATGGATCTAAGCTCGATGTGATCAGTTGAATTCGAAGAGAGGAGATTTTGTCGTGGTTCAATGCGCCAGAAATGAATGATATGAGAAAATTCCATGAGGGGAACTTGATATTAAAGAAGATCTTTCTTATATAAAAAGACTTCAAAGGAAGAAATATACCAAATTAAGAGGGACCTTATGTAGTAAAGAAGGTTTGTTCTGGAGGAGCATTAATATTGACCGAAAGGATTTGCCCAGTTCGGGGAATTCAAAATACAGTCAAAGAGTATTCTACCTAAAATGGGAGAGGCCAAGGTGAAAACCTGCAAAGGGCGCCTTAAGACCTTTAAAAAAAAGATCGAAATAAAAATAAAAATCAAAACAAAAAAAAAGAGAAAAATTAAAAAAAATCAAAAAATAAAAAAAAAAAAGAAGAAAGAAAAGGAGAGGCCAAGGCGAAAACCTGCAAACGGCGCTTTGAGACCAAAGGGGATTTGAGTTGAAAACCCAAAAAGAGTGGCTCAAATTTGGATTAAATTAGGGCATACAATAGTCTTGCTATGCCTGAATTAACAATGAAAGAAGTATGTTACGTCTTGGGGAATTGACAAAGTACTTCGGATCCCCTAAACACAGATTGAGCTCAGAATGGTCCTCAAGAAGTTGGTACAGAGAAGCTCAAGCTGCGATATCTGGGGCACCTAGCTTTCCATTTTTACCCATTTTTTGTTTGTTATCTTTGATTACCTTATTCTTTTCAGGTCACGTCCTAGTAAATTTCTTTGTTGGTTGCATTTGCTTATTTGTTTCAAGCTATGTTCTCAATTAATTCCTTTCTTGTCCATGGTTGTGATCTTTTTCAAGCATTTTATATTGAAATAACGATTTTTGGACTAATAATACTTTCATAAAGGGAGTTTCGCATATTACTTTGGGGAGTTTCTAAATAATACAGGAGCCTGAAACAAGACTATTGTTTAAAACTCACTAAGCTTAACAGTTGGAAATATTTAAGCCCAAATTGAGATTATCTCCTTCGATTTTTTGTCAAAGATATTGGTTGAGCAAAAAAAAATTACATTGGTGTTATAATCCTGGCAAAGAGCGAGTAATTGGGTTATTCTCGAGAAAAGGAAAATGGTATTTTGTATTCATGGAGATATCAGGCATATACATCTATTCATTGCACCTAGGGAATGGTGTAACAGATCAAATTGATTGAAGATGATGCAAATCTCATACCGCTGAGTTGCAGCAGGATGGATAGAAGGAATCAAATGATTATTCCCCCCGAAGTTGCAGTGGGAGGTTCAAACTTTATATCCCAGAAGTTACAGTATAAGGGACTCTGAAATTACAGCGGGGGTAGCTTGCTGAGCAGAATTTGATTGTTTCTCTGGGTTTTCTATCAAGAATACCAGTTGAACAAGATGGTAGCATAATAAATCAATGATAGTGCCCTGGTGAACAACGAGCGATAACACCTTAAGCATTTAAAAAAAAATCTTTTAAAAAAAAATTATTCTCATTTTTGCATTCATATATCATTCATAACACATCTAGTTAGGAGCATTTGATTCATTTCGATCATAGCATCCTAATTATTTGACATAAGCATCACATCTAGTTAGGGGCATTTGATTCATTTCGATCATAGCATCCTAATTATTTGAGATAAGCATCACATCTAGCTAGGGGCATTTGATTCATTTCGATCATAGCATCCTAATTATTTGACATAAGCATCACATCTAGTTAGGGGCATTTGATTTATTTCGATCATAGCATCTTAATTATTTGACATAAGCATCACATCTAGTTAGGAGCATTTGGTTCATTTCGATCATAGCATCCTAATTGTTTGACATGAGCATCTCATAGGAGCATTTGATTCATTTCGATCATAGCATCCTAATTGTTTGGCATAAGCATAGATACAGGAAACCGAGTCTACAGGACATGTCCCAAAGGACGGTGTAGTAACATCGGTGAAGTCAAATCTTATCCCCCTAAAGTTGCAGCAGAAGAGATTGAAGATTACCAGCCTTATCTCTCTGAGGTAGTAAGAGAGTAGGTTAGCATTTGTAGTCTTATCTTCCTGAGGTAGCAAGGAAGCAGACTGAAGATTGCAGGTATTATTTCACTAAGCAGTAGTGGAACAGACCAAAGATGACAAATCTTATCTCCATGTACCGGCAATGGAGCAAATTTAAGTCACCAACCTTATCTCCCTGAAGTTGCAGTGGAGCAAGCTCAATATACAAGTCTTATCTCCCTGAGGTTGCAGTGGAGCAGACTGAAGATTGCAGACCTTATTTCTCTAAACAGTAGTGGAACAGACCAAAGATGACGAATTTAGCTCCATGTACAGGCAATGGAGCAGATTTAAGTCGCCAGCCTTATCTCCCTAAGGTTACAGTAGAGTAGACTGAAGATTGAAGATCTTATATCTCTAAGCAGTAGCGGAGCAGATCGAATATGGCGAATCTTATCTCCATGTACAGGCAATGGAGCAGATTTTAGCCACCAGCCTTATCTCTCTGAGGTAGCAAGAGAGCAGGTTGGCGATTATAGTCTTATCTTCCTAAGGTAGCAAGGAAGCAGGCTGAAGATTGAAAATCGGAAGAGGCAAATCTTATCTCCATGTATCGACAATAGAGCAGATTTAAGCCCCAAGCCTTATCTTTCTAAGGTAGCAAGAGAGCAGGTTGAAGATTGAGTCTTATCTTTCTGAGGAAGCAAGAAAGCAGACTAAAGATTGAAGATCTTATCTCTCTGAGCAGTTGTGGAGGAAATCAAAGATGGCGAATCTTATCTCTATGTATCGGCAATGGAGCAGATTTAAACCATCAGCCTTATCTCTCTGAGGTAGCAAGAGAGCAGGTTGGCGATTGTAGTCTTATCTTCCTGAGGTAGCAAGGAAGCAGACTGAAGATTGAAGATCTTATCTCCCTGAGCAGCTGTGGAGCAGATCAAAGATGACGAATCTTATCTCCATGTATTAGCAATGGAGCAGATTTTAGCCACTAGCCTTATCTCTCTGAGATAGCAAGAGAGCATGTTGAAGATTGAGTTTTATCTTTCTGAGGTAGCAAGAAAGCAGACTGAAGATTGAAGATCTTATCTCCCTAAGCAGTAGTGGAGCAGAACGAAGACAGCGAATCTTATCTCCATGTATAGGCAATGGAGCAGATTGGCGATTGTAGTCTTATCTCCCTGAGGTAACAAGGAAGCAGACTGAAGATTAAAGATATATTTCCCTAAAGCAGTTGCGGAGTAGATTGAGGATGGCGAATCTTATCTCCATGTATTGGCAATGGAGCAGATTTAAGTCACCGTCCTATTTCTCTAAAGTTACATTCAAGATTCAGTAAAACCGAGCAAAATTGTCCCTATTTAAAGTCTTTGCTCTATTCTCGTTACACGACAATGAGCAAAGAGGGGCAGCTATAATAGGCCCATTTCGCCCGGGCCCATACCAAAACCAAAATAATAAAATAACAAAATAAAATCCAATAAATAAGGTCCAAAGTCTAACATTACAAAAAACCCAGCTTTTGACCTAATACCAAATTTACATTTAATTGAACCCAAATAAAACCAAGGCCAAATCCTGGCCCAAATATTTAACCTGATTGGAACCCGACCCAGGTGGCCCAATTTTCGGCTTCAAAGACTGAAACCCTAGATCCAATAATGCAGCCTCCTTAGCGAGGGTCTCCACACCAGCACGCCCACAAACAACTTCACTCCACGCCATACACACCTGCAAAACGAACTAACAACTATAGCAAATAACAACAAGGATAATTAACAGGAAAGAGATAACAGAAAGGAGGGATGATGAGAGTCTCAATTTCTTTTCATTTTTCGGGGTTTTTCGGCTATAAAAGGCCATTTGTAAATAATGCAAAGGGGATCATTTTTTTCACAGAAATACACGCATATTATAGAAAAATAGAGAGCAATCTAAAATCAGTTCTCAAAAGGTGATTTTAGGTTCAACTTTTCTGGATTTTATGCTTCCTTTTTTATTCTATTTCCTTTATTCTTTTCCATTATAGTTTTAGAGCATTTGAAAACAAAAATTAAAGAGGTTCCTTACCAAATGCCGTGGATTCCTTTTGCTTCGTCGAAGTCGAGGCATAGATGGAACCTAAGGCCGAGCAACCGAAAGGCCTGTGGCCGTTATGGTGGCGGATCGACATTCAGAGGGAAAGGTTAAGGTCAGCCAAGGAGAAAATTATAGGGAAATAAAAGGGACTAGGGTTATTTTAGAAGGGGCCGATTGTTTTCTTTGTTTTTTTAAGGAAATGTTTGGTTTTATAAAATGGAAGAAAGGACGCCGTTTCAAGGGGAAAGGGATCCATGCATAGACCCAATCCGTAGGTCGGATCCGCGCCTTTTTGCTGCAGATGGTTAATTTGTGCGATTGATCCCTCCCCTTCGCGCTGATTTTCAATTGGATCCTATTTGTGTTTATTTGTTTTTTAAAATTTTCCTAAAATCTATGTGTTACTGCAATTTAGCCCGCACCTAAACTCTGCGTTTTAGGATCTGGAATATTTCCAATTTTGATCCCTGCACATTTGCGCGCATTGCGCTTTAGTCTTTTGCGATTTCAATGGCTTAATTTATTAATTATCCCTTTCATTTTAACTTTATTTTAATTGAGTTTTTTATTTTGTATAATTCATTATTATTTTAACAATCCACTTAACATACATTTTTAATTCTTGATTATTTATTTTTATATTTCTAGCTACTTTGATAATTTTACTTTGTTTTTTTAAATCATTATTGTAAAGTTTGTTTATATCATATTGTTTCAATATTCTATATAATATTTTGTATAAATGTTCTTATATATTATTATATATATATGGTTCATGATAAAATTAATTTTATTCTATATGCATTATTAATTTTATATTATTTTATACATATAATTTCTTTTAAATCTATTCACATATTTTATATATATCTTTGTTATCTAACGGAAAATCCTACATATGTAATGTATTATTTAAATTATTATTACATATATATATATATATATATATATATATATATTGGTACATATATTAGATTTATGTACATCATTAAATCCATATTATTTTATATGTATAATTTCTTTTGAATCTATTTGTATACATAATTATGTATTTTTAAATCTATTACATATACAATTTATGATAAAATTAATTTAATCTTATATACATTATAAATTTCATGCTATTTCCACAAACAATTACTTCCAAATATATATATATATATATATATATATATATATATATATATATATATATGTTTTGTAAGTCCATTATGTGTAATTTATTTCCTAAGATTACATCTTATTATGTATTTTACTATCCATTCATATTTTATATATTATTTAAATTCTCTTTTATTGTGTGTATTATTAGTTTTAGACAAATACTTTTTTACACTTTGCATGTTATTTGATTCAAATGTCTCCATTCTACAATATTCATTTTAATGATTGTATATATCTCAGTTTTTTATACAAATTATTTCCAATTCATCAATTCGTCAATTCATCTAATATATATATTATGTGTTCATTAATTCATCACTGTTTTAAAATTGTCTTATACCACATTGGTTCCTAATCTTTATTTTGTTTTGTACATTTTGTCTTGATTGTGTTATATTAAGTTATTGAATATTGTTGCACATTATTTTTTTCCGCTTTTGTATTGTTATATCAATTGTTCTTGGTTCATGTTTGAAGGTGTGGTTCTATGTTTCTTGGATTAATGATATGTAATGGTTTGTTTTGTTAAGTTGGCTAAATAAGGTTATATTATCTTCCTGCATAAAGTATTGTACGCTATTCATGCATATTATCCCATATTTATTACTTCTTTTCCTTTTGGTTTACAAAATGTTGTATTATAATTTTCAATTCTTTAAAATCAATTATTCCATTTTATTTCAAGTGAAATCAATGCATTTTGAGGTAGTTTACAATTTTTTCTTCTAAAACTAGGTAATGTTCAATATTTGGAAATTCAAAAAATCGTGCCCTACCGTGCTGGGTTTCGGTTTTTCGTTGGACTAAGTAATTGGACGTCCTTTTGTAATTTTCAACATATGAGCTTTTTGAAGTTAAAAGTCAATCGTGTTTTCAAAGGTATAAAGGATCGTGTCCTATCGTGCTGGATGTGATGTTGTATACCTTTGAAACGAGAGAATTTTGACGACTATCTTGAACCACTCAAATGTTTTAAAAGGAACCATATTTCAAAAAAAATTTTTAAATTTGTACTTAATCAATTTAGTACCAATTTTTGGGCGTAGTGAGGGTGCTAATCCTTCCTCTTATATAACCGGCTCCCGAACCCATTTTTTAAAGTATACGTAGGCCAAGATTGATTTAAATGGAATAAAATGTTTTATTAGGTGATCCAATCACACCTAAACAAAAAGATTGGTGGCGACTCCACACTTTGTTTTAAAAGTCGATCCCCGTTTTATTTTCCAAAGTAAAAAATGGTTCCGACACACACTATCAAGTACATGGCCATGTGTCCCCTAGTGTTGAAATTAAAACCAAGTTAGTATGCTCCACACGGCCTCACACACGGGTGTGTGACTTGGCCGTGTGGTATAAGTCAGTATACCATACAGGTTTGGTACGACCTAGCATACGGCCTAGCACATGGACGTGTGTAGCCATTTTTAGGGCACACGGGCTACCACACAGGGCGTGTGTGTTGGCCGTGTGACCCAATTCAGAGAGTTACACGGGGTTGGACATGAGCTGGGACACGGTCATGTGCTCCCATTTCGAATGTCCACACGGCCTGTGACACGGGCATGTCTGGTGGCCATGTGAGACACATGGCCTGGCCACACGAGCGTGTGTCCCCTGTTTTGAGAAAAATTTTCAAAGTTCATGAAAGTTCCTTAAGTTATCAGTTTAGTCCCGAACCACTCTCAATGCATGTTTAGGGCCTAGTAGGCTCGTATTAGGGACAAATTGATTGAGATTGAATGATGATTATATGATTTGGTTAAATGTATGTGAAAAGTATGTTTAAATGTGTTATAAGTCCGGTAATACTCCGTAACCCTATTCCGACGTTGAATACAGGTGAAGGTGTTACAATGTTAGTCATGTAATTCATATAAATATCTAGCAACATGCATACACTCAACAACAATCAACTTCTATGTACATATAATTTCCCAAATCATGTATCTATATATCATGTACAAATCATTTTCATATATCTCATGTAAATACCTGTGGTAGTTCATATCGAACTCATGTAATCTCGTACAAGAATAATACCTACTGAACCACTTAGAATATCGTTGGATACGCGGGAAGTACACAGTAGGTGTACTGAACTGTAATCCGTCAATTCTTGTAAATGTATGCTCATACGAGCTGTAAACGGTAAGCTCCTCCGAGCTGAATAACGGTAAGCTCATATGAGCTGAGTAATGGTAAGCTCATAAGAGCTGAAATCGATAACCTTAATGACATGTCATTTGTATCTTATGAATTCCTAAGGTTCAAACGGGGCTCGATAATCGTCGAATGTCATCGGATATCCGATCAGTATTCATATATGATGATAATGCAAATTACATACATCTAATTCAAACAAAGCATATAATTACATAATTTAACTACTCTAACTTACCTCGATGAGTTTACGTAGATACGAATACGACTAATACGATATTTTTCCTTTGCCTCGATCTAACTCCGTACGAGGTCTAACCGGATCTATATGAATGAATTTAATTCAATTCAATATAATTCATATTCAATTTAGTCCCACTCATATTTTGGAAAAATTACCATTTTGCCCCTATACTTTTAATTCTTTGCAATTTAGTCCCTAGGCTCAGAAAATGAAATTCATTCAATTTTATACCTGCCTAAGCCTAGCCAATTTACAAACATATTTATAGTAGTCCTTATATTTTACAAATTCACACTTTTACCACACAATTTATCATAATTTTCAATTTAATCCCTAATTGATAATTTCATCAAAAATTCATTTATAAAAGTTGTTTATCTAATAACAACCATTCGTTTTCTACCATTAAACTTCAAAACCCTAACATATTCATCAATGGTAAAACTTAAATACTTTAACAATTTTGCAAATTAGTCCTTAGGCTAGCTAGATTAAGCTACAACGATCTCGGAAACATAAAAATCATTAAAAACGGGACAAAAATCACTTGCCAATTGGATTTTGAAGCTTGGCCGAACCCTAGCTCTATTTCTCCAAGTAGAATCGGTTTGTGGTGCATTTTGAATAAGATGAACATAATAAAATTGTTTTGTTTTATTAATATATCATTTAATTATCTATTTACTTAATTAACCTTTATAATTAATTCAAATTACAAAATTGTCAAACCATTATCATCCACTAACATATTAATGGGATATTTACCATATAAGGACCTCTACTTTAAAGTTCTATAGCTATTAGACACCTTTAGCTATTAGAGCACAATTTTTGCACTTTACGCGATTTAGTCATTTTTATCAAATTGAGCATGTAATCGGTAAAATTTCTTAACAAAAATTTTATATGGTAATACTATCATGCTTTCGGTCATAAAATAATATTAAAATAAATTTTTTGACCTCGAATTTGTTGCCCCGAAACTACTATTCCGATTTCACTAAAAACGGGTTGTTACACTTTTACCTATTATTAATCATCGTTGAATTTAGCATCATTTAATGACACAAATTCAATTAAGGAAGTACACGAATGTTAAATTTATAATAAACAATTAAATTATGTCGGTTAAGGAAATTTTTTATTTAAAAATATATTTATAAAAGATTAATTTAACAATTGAATCATAAATAGAGTTAATGTTGATTCCATGATTTGAGAAAATCCCAAATCTCTAAATTTAATAAATTAGTAAGAGAACACAATTTTTTTAAGTAAAAACAAGAAAATAATTTGTCCTTCGTCCTTCTAACCAAATTGTGACTAGAGACAATAAGTTGCATTTAAGAACGTGGATAATAGAAAAATAAATAAGGTGAATCTTTTAATCTTAAAAAGAAATAAACAAGGTGAATTACTCAACTAATATAATTCAATCTCTAATTAAATGAATATCCAATCTTCTACATAAACTTCTATGTAAGATAAAATTATAACCAAACTATCCTAACCAACCATAAATAAGAGTTTTATTTACAATATCTTTAGTAATTAAATATAAAACTCTTTTAAATAATAGAAGTTCTAAACTAAGATAAATATTTAAACTTCTACTTGAGTCCGTATAAAGAGTAGTAAAGGACTTGTTTATAAATCTTCATCAAATGTGGGTTCAGTCCCGAGACTAGATATGTCAATGAGTCGGGCCACTCGGCTTGACTTGAAGGCCTGTTTGAAAAGTGAGAGGGTTTGGGCAAAAATGTAGGTTCGGAAAATGGGCTTGGGCAAAAAATAAGACTCGTTTAGAAAATGGGGTTGGGCCTTGAGTAAAGTTTTTTTGGCCCGACTTTGGCCTGAATTTGCAAAAAAAAAAAAATGTCGTTTTATTGCTATTTTTCCATTGTTTTGTTGTTGCTTTCCCACTATTTTGATACCATTGCACTACTATGTTGCTATTATTTTGTTGTTATCATTTTGATATTGTATAACTCTTGTTTTATTGTTAATTTTGCTACTATTTTAGAGGTATTTGGTTGTTAAGTTACATCTATCTTAGTGTTATTTAAGTATAAATTTTTTTAAAAAAATTATTGTCAATTTTTTGGGAAACATTTATTTTAATGTTTTTAGTGTTTTTGATGTATTATATTTTTAATTTTTTATATAAAAAATAAAAATTTAATACAGACCAGGCCTGGGTTTAGCATCTATAATTCGGGCCAGGCTTGGGAAAAAATTTAGGCCCATTTTGTTAGGGCCCGAGCCTATCAAACAGGTCTAGAATTTTGTTAGGGCCTGACCAATGGACAATCTACCCGAGACATTTAGTTTTTTTTAGGCATAATGATTTATTTGGCACCCCAACTTTAAAAAAAAAAAAATCATTTTATCCCTCCATATAATTTTTCGTCTCTTTTATCGTTTGAACTTGCATTGTTTGTTAAATCACCCCAAAATATATAAAAAAAATTAATATTTGTTAACTTTCCTAATGTATGCCATGTTAGAAATTAATTAAGTTTTTAAAAATTTTAAAATATTTTAAAAAATATTTTTGTAATTTTCATACTTTTTAAATAATTTTAAATTTTTTAAAAATGATCTTTATAATTTTTTGAATTTTGAATGTACAAAAATTAATTAATTATTGGTATGGCATCCACGTGTATGCCACGCTAGTAAAGTTAATATTTTGAGTGATTTGATAAATAATACAAATTTAAGGGTTAAAAGAGACGAAAAATAAATAAAGCACCAAAATAACCTCTCTCTTTTTTTTTATAAAATTAGAGGGCCAAATAAGACATTATATCTTTTTTTTTTTAAGTAGTGGTTTTTATTTTATATTATTTAAATATTTCATATAAAAGTAATAAAACACAAAACACTATTATAATAATATTTACTATTTTAAAGTAAATTTTTTATTAATTAATTTAGTGTCAAGTTAATTCATTACGTGAAACTCTAAATTCTTTTTTAGTAAATATATATTTATAAAGAGTGGATAAGTAGTTAATGATTAGATGGTGAAGAAAATATAATGTATAATATATGGATGACATGCTATACATATACATATAGGATTAGTCCACATCTGCTAATAAATTTATATATTTGCCTCCATATGGAACTTTCGAGCATCATCATCATCAATTAATTAGCAGTACAAAGCTGTCAAAGAAGCTCCACGAACAGGCTTGCTCTAGGATGTAGACCAGCATCTTTCAAAGTCATTCCTATTTGATCAAAACTATATACTCTTCTTGGGAAGCTTGATATTAATCTATAATTTGCAATTCCGGGTAGTCCTAATGAATCTATGTATCTGTAAATTGAGAGGATCTTATCTGTGCAAGAAAAGTTGTGCTCTCTTCTTTCACCACCGGGAAAACGAATCAATATCTGAAAATTCAACAAGTATGTTAACGTTAAGAACCAAGTTTGTCTAATGAAGACAATTAATTGGCTGTAATGAGCACCTGAGTATCTTTCCCATGAGTAGTTGTTTCTTTGTACTGAGCTTCTCCAACAGATGAGCTCTGCCTTGGTTTACCTAGTTGTTTCTCTGTATGCATCTGTCCGGGGTTCTGATAATTTGTTTGATTGGAAGCTTCTATTGGTTTTTGAGCTCTTGCATTCCTAAGATTTTCCCTTTCCTAGAAGAAAAAACACATTGCTCTTGTTAATCATGTTTAGTAGATTGAGGGTAAATATCAGATACATGCATGTATTCCACAAGAAAACATCAATTTTTTTGTAAGTTCATATACGTATTTAGGGTAGAAGCAACAGGAAGGGAGTAGGCAGGGACCTTAATACATGGTACAATTGTATCCCCTGAAATTATAAAATTTTGATTCTCTCTTTAGAAAATATATAGTTATAAGTTAATATAATAATAAATTTTCACTTTTAAGTCTTAAAAAAATTTATAATTCAACTTGACCACCAAAAAATTTCTGGCTTGGTCCTAAATTTTAGGGTATGTACCATATACTCGCATGAATATATGAGATACACAAATATTGAATATCCATAGTTCAATAAAAATGAGGAATCAAATAACACTAATTTCAAAGATTTTGTTTGACAGAAAACATGGGAAACAAACCAAATAGAGTAGGCACACACTTGGTCTCTCTGTAATGCAACAAAATATGCAGCATCTTGTTCTCCTCGCAACTGACGATCAGCCCTCAACTTTTCTTGCTCCTTAGCCCTAGCCTTTATCCTTTCCTCTTCCTTAATCCTTGCTCTCATATGTTCTTGCTCCCTTCCTCTTACAGTAGTGCCAAAAGCTGACCCTTGCTCTTCCATTGTCCTTTGTAGAATCTCAACCAATTCAGCTGGATCAATCGGGCCCTCCATCTAAAGCAAAAACAAGGTAAAGGTAGAGACAAGAAAAGTTCGAACTTATTATCATCGTTGTCAACAATATTGAGAGTATTAGGGAGCAAATACGGGGCAGGGGCTTCGGCCCCCTGATTTAATGGAAAAATTGTTTTATGACCCATCCCCAAACTTTAAATATTCAATTCAGTCTCTTTTTTAACCTTTTATTGAATGAAAAAACATTATAATTTTAGTTTTTCTGAAAAATTAATAGTTTAAGTTAAAGCATTTTTAATACAAAATGTTTAGCTTTATCCTCCCCAATTTTATAATTTTTCCTAAACAAAATTTTTAACTTCTCCGCTTAAAACAAATACCTGATGAGATCAAATATTATCAATTTGATTTTTCCATTATCCTAAATCCCATCCCTCATTAATTTTTTTATTACTTGTCTATTCATATAATTAGTTGCACATAAGTCCAAGAATGAATGGAAAATCACGGACTTCTTTCATAAATGTAAACTTTTTATTTATGATCGGATTAAACGATAAGCATGCCTGTGGTTTAACCTAACAAAAAACTTACGAAACGAAACTAGTTTTAGACCCAGTGTTAAACCAACCTGTTGCAGCACTGCCATGTTGTTGCCCGCAACTGGGGCAATTACTGCACAGAAAGGGAAGCTAGCAGGCTGTAGAGTTGCAGCCATTTGTAAACCTTCTCCTCTATCTGCGATTGCTCCCCAGCACACAAAATTTGAGTCAAGATATTGAACTACCAACTCTGAACTCAAAGTCCTCGAACAAAATGAGGGAGTGAAGGGATGTTCTGGGGAGTGTAGATACATGAACATTAGCTTGTGCTCATCCTCTGCTATCTTTAGAGCTTCCATAAAACTACATGCATAGAAAAATGGATGTGTGGTACCATATTGCTGTTCAAAACTAACCAAAAAAGCCCAGTCTTCGGGAACAACTGGGGGCTGTAGTAGTTGTGGATGTTGCAACTGTAATTCCGGTGGCTGGTATTGGTTTCTTCTACCCATTACCCTTGAAAACCCTCCAAATATGCATTTGGGAAGGCATACCATCCGACAAAAAAACCCATTGCAAGAGGGTTGGTCTCTTGCTTTCGCGCTGCCTCTTATTGTCAAGGACATATCTCCACCACAATAAATTCAAAACACGAGAGGAAGAAGAAAGAAAGACTTAACAACCTTCATAGTTGCAGTTTGCTTACAAGAATGTTGTAGACTGATGAGATTGAAATTTGTAGAATTTCTTGTCTTGCAAGCTGGAGTATTTAAGACAGTAAGTTGTTGATATTCCCTTGGGGAATAAAAGAGAGACTGAATGTCAACATCATTGTAGTTGAACTTTAATTAAAGTACTTAAAGAGCATCGATTCATATTTGTCTACCATTTTTACAAAAGCAGAAGAGGATGCTTTGCTTGTAATAGATCCACCATTAAATTTAAAAGAAGATGCGCCATTTATGTAAAAAACAAAATAAAGTAGCCTGATTTATAGAGACCACACTGACAATAATATTCTATTATGCAATGATATCATTTATGATCTGGAAGCTCACGAATGCTCATTTACTCTCTTTTCTTTTCAATTATTATTTCGACTTTTTTTTTTAAATAAAATTACCATCTAAGTTTTTCTAATTAAATTTAGGATAAATTACATTAACAGTCACTCAGCTTTAAAATAATAATAAATCAGTCACTAACGTTATCGAGAAGTGACAAATCAGTTACCCATTAACATTTTTCGCTATAAGCCTAACGGGACAGGTGACGTAGCTAGTTAACTAGTTGACGTGGCTAGTTAACTTGCCACGTTGAACAAGGCAAAGTTGAATGACTTTTTTTTTCGTCTTTCCTTTTCCCTTTTTTAATAAATGGCCCAATCTTTTTACTTTTTGCGTAAATAGCTCAATATGTTTATACTTCTCCTTCTCCATCCCAACAATCTCGTCGTCGCTACCTCCGTCACAACCATCTTTGGTGTAACAATCGTTGACCTCCAAACCACCATCCTAACCTTTTTTTTTCTTTTTCAACCCCCTAATAGAGAAGTCACCATGGTTGGGATCTGAATGTTTTTTTCTGCTGCCCAAAGCCATTACCTCTGGAAAAACCATATTGAAATGGGATTTGAGACAATTTGAAATCAAACTATCAATACCCACAACCAAACCAGTGAGGAGAGATCCTCCAAAGCAATATTCAAGCGATTCAAGAACCAAAACGACTCGGATTTTTCAAGATCTTCATGGGATATGATGATATAAACAAAAGGGTCATCGATTAAGCTAAATAACACTAACTACATTGCCAACATTATCAAGTTGCATAAAACAAAATTAGAAGCAAAACAAGAGGAACATCCAGACAAACCAAACAATTGATTGAACCCATGATTTTCGGGAATAAAGAAAGCGATTCCTCCAAAGGAACAACCAAAATGTTGACAAGTGAAATTCTGGGTCAAGTCAGTGATTAGCAAGATCCCAAATTCGAAATCAGACTAGGTATTGTAGCAAATGATCTTGTTTTGTTCTTGAACGGTCAAGATGGTGCATTTGGCCGAACACGGCGAAGAAAAGCTCTCGACCATTCTCATCATCGGAATTGTTCTTTGTGAACCTTGCCCTACTGTCGTCGCTGTGATCCACAACCTGATGCTGTTGCTAAACCACTCTCGGATTTTTCTCTCCTCCTCCTCCTCCTCTTCTTCTTCTTCTTCTTCTTCTTCTTCTTCTTCTTCTTCTTCTTCTTCTTCTTCTTTTATTGCCTAGCCCAGCTAGGGTTTTAAATTGGGGTCATTTGCAAGTGGGATGACAAGTTAGCTTTTTGTTATGTCTGTAACAAAAAAAGGTTATAGGACTGATTTATTATTTTTTTTGAAAGTTAAGTGATTGTTTTGTCATTGAGGTCAAAGTTGAGTGGTTGTTGGTGTAATTTATCCTTAAATTTATTATTTAAAACCCTGATTGGAGTCAAATTTAAGTAAATATTATATTCCTTATTTGTGTTTTAACAAACTCAAGACAAAAAACATTTTATACTCTCACTATGCTTGGAAAAATTAAATTAAAATTTTTAAATATTAAATTTATATTAATATAAACAACATATAACAGTTGAATTTTTAAGTAAATGGACTTAAATTAAGTTAAAAAGGAATACCTATGACAAAATATACCAAGTATAAATGAATTAAGAGTTAATAAAAAAACATGTAAAGATAATTAAAATGCAAAATAACACAATATGATTCATGATTCTATCACATCAGCACAAAATAATAAAAATACACAAAATTGAATTATATGAAAGAATACAAAAACATAAAATGAACTGAAACACTATATAAATATAATATAAAAATAATTAAAATAATATATTTAATTTTATTAAATATCTTTTTAATCTCAAAACGTAAATAAAATTAACCAATTTTTAGCCCAAAGTAGCCTTAAACAATATTTTAAGACATTGGTTTGGTGTCTTAAAAGAAAAGTCCCCAATTACAAATTCTACAATCTCATACATTGGTATAATTTTAAATATTTTTTCTCGTGCATAATTGAAATTAAAAAGTGGGTGGGAAAAACCAACCACTTTCTTAGTTAAAATAACAAAATACCTAAATAAATAAAGAACAAAAATATTTGTCATTCGACGTAACTTTTAACAACTAATCAAACATGTATTACCACTAAACGTTAAATAGCTCTAATCTTCTTATCCCAATAATAGTCAAAGTTACTGCCATATTATTATCTTGCGTCTTAACGACTAAGAATTTAGCATTGACCAACCGGTTAATACTCCTATCAACATCGAAAAGAAAGTTCTGCAACAACTACGGTATAATATCCCTATTCAACAATCACTTCAAAGCTACACTTAAACTAAATTCAATAATAAGAGGAGTTTTCTGATGCCATCCATTCCAATGTACATATCCAAGGCATTTTAATAGTCTATACCTCAATTGTTTCAGACTCAATTGCTGTTATCGCCCCGAAAAGGATAACTTTAATTAAAGTAGCATTGATTCATATTTGTCTGCCATTTCTACGGAAGAAGAAGAGGATGCTTTGCTCCTAATGGAATCCACCGTTTGTTTTAAAAGATGTGCAATTAATGAAAAAAAAAATTGATAATATTCTATCCTGCAATGATATCCTCATTTAGGATCCGGGAGTTCACGAAGACTCATACCACACTTCCAATAGATTTCTCATTTACTCTGTGTTCTTTTTAAATTATTATTTAAGCTTTTTTAATAAATTATTATTTAAGTTAATTTCCAATTTTATATTCCTTATTTGTGTTTTTAACAAACTCGAGACGAAATATATTTTATACCCTCGTTATTCTTTGAAAATTAAACAAAAATTTTAAATCTCATATTTATATTAATATATTGAATATATAACAGTTCAATTTTTGAATAAATAGACTTAAATTAAGTTACTATTACGGGCCATTTTACTAATAACGACCCATTTTCAATTTTATTTATGGAAATGGGCCAATTTTTTCATTATTTACCGGAATAGGTTAAAAAATACAAAATGCGTTCAGGTAGGAACGTTTTTGGGTGAAATTTCAGAAAATCGCGACCTTGAGGGAGTGATTTTGCCATGTCAGCACAAAACGTACTGACGTGGACGCGTCTTGCTGCCATGGCAAAATAGCTCCCTCAAGGACGCGATTTGCTCTATGTTTTTTTTCCTAACGGTCATTTAAAATTTTGACCGTTGGGGGGTCCAACGGTAAAAAAAAACTATAAAATCCCCCTTCTATTTTTGTCACAACATTTCTTCCAAATTTCTCAAAAAAGCTCTCAAATTTCTCCCTAAATTTCTCAAAACTCTCTTTAATTAATTTTTTTCTAAATTAGTATTATTTTTTTATAATTTCTAAAATATTTGATCGTGTTAGCAATGCTCGGGGAATTAATTTGTCTCGATCATAAACATATCTCCGTCGAACAAATTAAAATGGTAAGGGTTAATTTTAATTTTTGAATATTATTTAATATTTTTTCATTTATGTAATTTTAATTAATTTTTATTTTATAATTTTTATAATGATCTGTAGATCGGGTGTTACAATTTATATTCATAATATGTTTGGTCCTCTATCACCGTTGATAGAAAATTACTTGAGGGAAACGAGTTTTTGGCACGTGACCACTATAGGCCGGGGGCTACAAGTTGGACTCGAAACTCATCAGCGCATTAATAGAGAGATGGAGACCCGATATGCACACATTTCATCTTCCATGTGGGGAGTGTATCATCACTTTAGGGGACGTGCAGTTACAATTGGGATTGCCGGTGGATGAGTCCGTACTCACTTGGTTCGTTCAATCTGCTAATTGGGGAGCCATATGCTACGATCTTTTAGGTGCGATTTCGAATAATATTTACAGAGGTCGAATCAAGATGGGGTGGTTACGAGACAGATTCCCGGAGCAGGGGAATGATTCGACTAAAGTAGAAAGAATACGATATGCTCGGGCATACATCCTTGAGATGATTGGAGGTTATCTGATGCCGAGCTTGTCACGAAACCTCGTACATATGAGGTGACTGTTGAAACTCATTGATTTTAGAGCAGCTAGCAAATTTAGTTGAGGGTTTGTTGTGTTGGCAACATTGTACCGGAGATGTGCGGGGCGACGCCACCAAATAAAGCCAAAATTGGATGTTGCCTATCACTACTACAATCATGGACTCGGTTCCACTTTCTATTTTTATGTCCTCGAGTGAACCCCCCATATACATTCCCACTTATAACAAGGTAAAATTTATATTAGATTTTACAATTATTACATAGATTTAAAATATAATTGTATGCTAAAATTTTATTTAATTAGGTGAAACCATTAGACGAGTTATGTTGGAATACCTACCGCTCTTGAAGATATACGGCTTCTATTAGACCAACGGTCGGAAGCGCAAGTAAGTATTAAATAAAATATATATACATAAGTATTAAATAAAATATATATACATAACATAGTCGTTTCATATTTAGTATTTAGTATTATGTATATAACTAATATTTTTATCACATTCATATAGTTTCAATGGACACCATACGAGGATCCG
Source organism: Gossypium anomalum (assembly GCA_025698475.1). Classification (NCBI taxonomy): domain Eukaryota; kingdom Viridiplantae; phylum Streptophyta; class Magnoliopsida; order Malvales; family Malvaceae; genus Gossypium; species Gossypium anomalum. The sequence goes on along the minus strand of CM046967.1, from coordinate 20,962,523 downwards.
GCAATTCGGGCAGTAATTTTGGATGAATTCTTTCAAAATTCGAACATTTGACATGTTAAGGTCTCATTAGTCAACTATGCTACTGTCAAGATGCATTAGACAAATAGAGTGTTGCGGCAATTTGAATTTCAAAAATCGATTCTTGTGACACCTGAGGTGCTCGATGATGAGCACAAAATTGACTTACGGTAATAGAATACGAATTGGCCAGTATTTTTCTCGGAATATATCAAAATTTAGAAAAATCGGTATGATCATATACCTACTCGTGAACCGATCATCATTCCAGAGTTAGCGTGCGCGCCGGATTACATGCCATTGGTTTAAGATCCATGGCAAGCCATATTTATTGTCGGAAAAGCAGAGGCGTCAGCAAATCCGTGTTGAAAGGGAACGATGGGGCCCTTTAAATCTAAGGAGAAAGAATTACGGTACGGGCCTATCAGCAGCGCTCACACAATCACCAGGCCCAACGCCTCAAGTGACGACACCCACACCACAGCCCCTTCAGATTATGCCAAGTGCGTATCCTAACCCTTATATGTTTCCTTTTTCCAGTCTTATGCCAAGTTGGAATGCATGGCCTGATGTATTTACTTTCCCGATAACTTTAACTCAACCGATGATATATAGGCTATCATCGCAAGAGGGATCACACGAGGCACAGTCGGGGAGCTCATCTCATTACTAATCCTTATCGCCTTATGGGATTCAAACACCTCTGCTATGGGTGATGCAAACACCTCCACATTCTTTATTCTATCAATGTAGGTTATCCTCCCAACACCCACAACCAGAACAACCACAACCCCCGCCGGAGTAACCACAACCCACACCAGAAGCTGAACTAAAGAGGAATCCAATGCGTAACTATCGATCAACCCGATGTGGCACTGATTCTGACCGGCACATACATTGATTATTTTTAATATATTTATACAAACTGTTTTTAGATTATTTCATTTAATAAAGTAAAAGTTGTTTTGAATATTTTAATAGTAAATTATTTTTATTTTTTGTCCTATTTTATAAAATAGAAGTTCTTTTGAATAAGACAATAGAAATAATGTAACATAGTTTCATTTAAGCAATTCTTAACTATTTTGGTTTGAACATGTTCGAATTGTATGACCTGAGTTCCTACAACATCAGCACAATTTTTGTTGGTTCGTTCTTTCCCATATATCGAAATTATTACATATTCTACTCGAGCAAGGTTGACCTTTTGGTTTGCGACGTAATTCCCTATCCGGTAACAACTTAAACAGAGCAAGCGATATCGACGGTCACTTACGTTCATTTGGGACTAGTGGGAATACATGTCTTCACACATTGTACATATATTCTATTTTGTGTACTTCGTCGACATAGCTCAAGGGATCCAAACAGAGATTCTGACAAGCTGCAATTGCATGAGCGCATGGATAACGAAGTGCGTCAAACGTCCCACAATCACAAGTCCTATTTCTCAGGTGTACACGATATTGCTCGTCGGTAATACCTTGGTTCGATTTGTCGAACTCCGTCACATGAAACCATAGGTTGTCGGGATCGTGACACACTGTGTGCATAGTGTTGGCCCGCATCTTCGCCTTGTTAATTTCTTACAATACCTTCCGGTACTATACATGACCTCCCTGCATTTGGCCTTTATAACTCGCTGTTCGCTTTGGAAATAATGCCGCCAAATAGAAATATGTTTCTTGCACAACCGAAGTTATCGACAAATGACGCGTTCCTTTTAGAACAGAATTTATGCATTTAGCTAGATTTGAGGTCATGTGACCATATCGTAGGCCGCCGTCGTATGCTAGTGTCCATTGATCGAAAGGTATGTTACAGAGGTAATCTGGGCCTTGTTCGTTAACTAACCGCAAAATCGCCAATGTCGAAACCATTTTTTTGAAAAAGGTCGACTTTGATTTTGAAAACGAAAACGAACATGGGAGTCGCCACCAATCTTTTTTGATGAGGTGTGATCGAATCACCTCGTAATTTGATCATTTTAATAAAAGATTTGATTTATTAAAATGACAGTTTTGGTCTACGAAATTTAAAAAAATGGGTTCGGGAGTCGGTTATGCATGAGGAAGGATTAGCACCCTTGAAACGCCTAAAATTGGCACCTAGTTGATTAATTAATGTCTTGGTGTCGAAAATTTAAGAACTTTGAAGAGATTTTTTAAAAACGATCCTTCTTTAAAATATTGTTTAATTGAAAATTTTTAGAAAATGGCGTATTTCATGTTAATCGAGAAAAAGAACTATGTCGCGTAAGTTAGGACACAATATCTTAAATTCCCGAAACAAAAATAAACACCAAAAATTTTATTTATTTTAAAAGAGATTTGATTATCTCGGTTTTGAAAGAAACCATATTCCGTAAGTTAGAATACGATTTTTCTAATTCCCAAGAATATTTAAAAAATTTAAAACATTCTTTTGTTTGGATTTATCAAGAAAATTGAAACCCCGTAAGTTAGGGAATGACTTTTCGAATCTCGAATTACAAAAAATTACTTATTTAAAAATATGAAATTTCATGTATCGGGCAAGGATTAATGTGACACGAATTTGTAGTAATAATGGCATAATATGCTTTAAAAATTTTAAAAAAAAATCATGACACTAACATGCATAACAAAATAATAATGAATGCGATAAATATAAATAATAAATAAGAGAAAAAATAAAAAAGGGTAAATAAAATGTATAAAAATAAAAAGAAAAGTAAATGAGCAAATAAAAACTAAAATTTAATTTTAAAAAAATCAATAGTAATTACTAATGGGTAAAGAAAGAAAGAAATATTAGGTAAAGTAGTTTAATAATAATAACAATAATAATAATAATAATAATAATAATAATAATAATAATAATAATAATAATAATAATAATAATAATAATAAATATTCTAAAGTTTGAAATTATTTAAAAGGATATAAATAAAATGAATGATAAAATGATAATAATAAGAGTAATGATATATAAAAAAATAAAATAAATGTGCTAAAAAATAATATTAAATTATTTAATATAATAATAACGTATAGGTAAATACAAAAAAAAAAGAAAATATAATAATGATAATAATAGTAATAATACAATAGTAATAATAATAACAAAAATAGTAATAGTAATAGTAATAGTAATAGTAATAGTAATAATAATGGTAATAATAATAATAACAACAATAATAATAATATAAATATTAAATTAATTAATTTAATAATAAGATAACAAAAATAACCAAAAAAGGACTAAATTGAACTTAAAACAGAAGTTAGGGGCAAATTTGAAAAATAAATAAAAGGAAATGGACCAATTTGAACGCGCGAATAACAAAGAGGGACCAAAATGGAAATAATCCTCGCCTTCCAAAACGGCGTCGTTTAAATATGGACCAAAATGCAATCGAAATAAATCATAGGGTCAAATCAGAAATAAGGAAAAATTTAAGTGCAAAACTATAAATAAGCAGAAGGGCAAATGCTCAAATAGCCTATCCGCTTAAAAACTCATGGATCCTAGGCCAGGTAGGGTCGGATTGGGTTGGACCAGGGCAAAACGACGTCGTTTTGGGCGTTTGAGGCTAGTCTCAAAACGACGTCATTTTGGGGGCCTATAAAAGTCAGATTTTCTAAAAAAAATTCATTTTTCTCCTATTTTTAAAAAAAAACAAAAAATAACTCTTCTTCTCTTTAGGAAAAGCCCAGTATTCGGCCAGGTTCCGGCGGATAGCCGCCGCATCGGCCGCCGGACTCTGGTGAAGGCACCGCCATCTGCGGCGGCGGGAAGACAAAAATAAAAGAAAAAGAAAAGGTAAGTTTCCTCTTTTTTTAAAACTCTTTTCAATATATATATAAATGGTTTCAAAAAAAGAAAATAAAGAGATATATGTGTATATAAATAGTTTCGAAAAAGAAAATAAAATAAAAGACCTTGGTACTTTTCTAACGTTGTTTTTCTCTTCGATCTGCTTTGTTATTTGCTATTCGTATGTTTGAATCTTTTTTTGATTGTATTCAATGTGTCTCTAGAGATTACAACTATTTTTGCTTGGCTTTTTATAGCCATTTTACATTATTGTTTCTATATTCTATGCTATCTTTTCTACTTTTTGATCCTAGCAGGTGGCGTGGCTTTCATGGGCGGCGAAGCAGGTGGGCAGATACGCCACTTGCTGATGAGGTGACAGCGACGGCGCTGGAGACTAGCTAAGGTTTCAGCTTTTCTAAAACCCTAGTTTGACTATAGGGTTAGTTGGGTTTGGGCCTATTGGGTTAGGTTTAGTTTGGCTGATTTGTTTTTAGCTAGGGTGGGTTTAATGTTTGGGCTTAGTAATTTGGACTTGTAATAGACTATTTTTGTAATGGATTGTTTGGACCTTTTCACTATTATTGGATTTTATTTTGGGCTCGGGCTAAAATTGGGCTCTATAGCCAACATCTCATGAAAATTGTCCTTACTGATCTCGTACCCTACCAATATAAGTTGATAGCGAAAATTACATATCACCCTTCCATTCAAAATAAATTGAATATTACAAACAAAATTATATTAATAGAGATTAAATACCCATGTTTGTCACTTATCGTCGTTCAGTGGTAGACTGATATTGCCCGTAGTAGTTGGACGCAATGTGCCTTAGACAATACTGATGGTGTGTGCGATCCCATAGGCTTCCCTGCCACTCAATTGCGACTAGTATTCCAGTACCCCGATCCGATATAACGTAGATATTAGGTTGGAGGCAGACATACCTCCTTAACCTAGAAAGAAAGAAATCCCAGTCATCACCTGACTCCCCCGATGTTATTGCAAACACAATTGGAAGGATTCTCCCACCGCTATCCTATGCCATAGCTAGCAATAGCCGATGGGTATATCTACCATAAATAAAGGTATCGTCAATTTGTACCAATGGCTTACAGTACACAAATGCGTCCCAACATTACTTAAAGCTCTAGAACAAACGCTTGAACACTTGGCATCCACAGAGCAAACGGCCGTTGTAGTACGCAAGGCCCGTTTCAAGGTCTGTTATGTAACTTGGGATGTACCTCTCCAGCACCTGACACCACTGTCACACTTTATTATATAAAGTGTCCCACCACTATGCATCTTTTCCAACACCTTCTGCTTAGCTATCCAAGCCTTGCAGTAAGAAGGCGTGTACCTCAATTGGCTACGAATATTGACAATTAAGACCAACATAGAAGTCCTAGGATCTTCCTTCACCATCGGTAGTATTAAGCTAGCTATCATATCTGAATCCATCTTGGGATGATCTTGTGAAACATCTGTCAACGAAGTACGTTAAATAATACAACATTAAGTAATAACAATATTATTCAAAAACCCTAAACACCCAGTGATACTGTACAGGCAACACAGGTATGTGGACCTTTGTACTTTTTTATCTCCCACAAGCTTGTCTTTTTCCTAACCAAAGCCATGATTTTCTATGAACATGTACCGTCTTGCACTGCACACTTGGCCTCAAATTTCTCAAATTTGGATTTAACCACGTGGTAGTTAACCCCGTTCATGATGCTATATTATTTCAATACATCAAAAAAACCACTCTTACTGGAAAACTCCTTACCAACTTCCAATTCACCCGAATCCATTGACAAATTTGTATGGTCACGCCTTCTGTGTGGTAGATCTGGAAACTCCAACGAATCATCTGCTGATAGATCGACATTATGCATGTGGGCTGGAGGCAAATACTCCCTGAATCACGGATCTTCTTCTTCTTTATCTGAACCCCCTTCAGGTTCTGTTAGAACAGGCTCCGGTTTAGAAAATAATACAACTTCTACACCATTATGGTCGAGCTTTCAAGGTGGATCCACATCGAACTCATCATCCAACCCACATTCATCTATAATATACGAGGTCCCCTCGCCGGTGGATGTTGTAGGGAGTACATCATCCCTTCTTTTGGACGTTTCGTAACGTCCTCAATCAGATGTGGATTGCCAACCACTAGAAGTTGATGTCATTCCTCAGTACGTATTTCCAGCATCAAATATCGACCCACTGAGGTGCATGTCCCATCTATTAACCGAATGTCGTGCAGAAGTTGTGTATTCCAACTACCACCAAACACGGGTGATTTCGTGTTCTGCCTCCACTAATAGAGTGTCGGGTAGGGGTCGTGTATTTCTCTCGAATAGCAGTAGATGTTGAAGTGGCAAATGCTTCATTTGGCGATAAAAATTGCACATATAACTCAAGATAGAGTGATCCACTAGCGAGATGAGTCTGCACTATTACCTCTAAGCTATGACCACCTTTGATACCAAATGAGTCATATATCACGGGATCAACCGAAGCACAAAATTGATACTTAATAGACGAAACTCTCATTGGCGTCGTTTCGAATATTTTGTGCCTAAGTCTTTTACGAAGTTCTGCCAAATCTATGTTCTGGTTAAAAACTAGTCGCATTGTGTTCTTTGATAAAAAAACAACGCCGTTTTCGGTGTCACGGGCCTCATCGTCATAGTAAATAATAGCACTAATACGTTCACTCATCTTTAATTTCTATTCTGCTTAGCCTCTCTAATTTTTCTTACTGTAACTTATGCAACATGAGAATGAAATTTGGCTCATTTATAACCTAAGGCCAAACAGGAACTACTGTAGAAAAAGAGCGTCCACGCGGGAGCTTTTTTCAGTAATTTTGCTAATAGTGCATTCTGCTTGAAGCGTTTTTGACACTATTTTTTCAAAATCGTCTTCTCAAAATTATTTTTCAGGAACTATTGTAGAAAAAGAGCGTCCACGTGGGAGCTTTTTTCAGTAATTTTGCTGACAGTGTATCCTGCTTGAAGCGTTTTTGACACCATTTTTTCAGAACCGTCTTCTCAAAATTATTTTTTCAGGAACTACTGTAGAAAAAGAGCGTCCACGTGGGAGCATTTTTCAGTAATTTTGCTGACAGTGCATCTTGTTTGAAGTGTTTTTGAAACTATTTTTTCAGAACCATCTTCTCAAAATTATTTTTTCAAGAACTACTATAGAAAAAGAGCGTCCACGTTGGAGCTTTTTTCAGTAATTTTGCTGACAGTGCATCCTGCTTGAAGCGTTTTTGACAATATTATCTTTTCAAAACCGTCTTCTCAAAATTAATTTATCTGAAACAAGTGTAGAAAAAAATAAAATCCTTCTTGTGAATATAATTTTTTTCTAAACCATTAACCTAAACACAAAATTATTTAAAAAAACCCTAAACCCTAATTTAATTAATTTCTTAAAAACCTTAAGCCTTAAATCCTAAACCCTAATTTAATTAATTTATTTAAAACCCTTAAAACCTAATTTAATTAATTTTTAAATTCTTAAACCCTAAATAAATAAAACCATAAATTATTTTAACAAAATATTAACACTACAATCGTAAAAACCCTAAACCTGCAAACCTTAGGCACTAAAAATGCAAATAGCCCTAAAAAAACACAGAGCAAATCGTGTCCCTAAGGGAGCAATTTTGCCACGTCTGCAAAACACGTCCATGTCAACGAGTTTTGTGCTAACACGGCAAAATCGCTCCCTCAAGGATGCAATTTGCTGAAATTTCACCCAAAAACGCTCCTACGTGGACGCGTTTTATATTTTTCGGCCCATTTCGATAAATAATGAAAAAATTGACTCGTTTTCGTAAATAAAGTTGGAAATGGGCCTTTATTGGTAAAATGGTCTACTATGACGAAATATACCAAATATATATGAGCTAAGATAATTAAAATGTAAAATGACTCAATAAGTAGTATAAACACAATGCAATATACGACTTTGTCATATTAACTCAAAATAATAAAAATATACAATTTTTTTATCGCAACATTTGATCTATAACGACATTGTTATTTGGTCAATTCACATAAACATACAGGACATTATATTGTTGGCTACGTGGCACTACAGGACAAGAGATAACTCCCGACATAAGCTTAGGTGCATAAGGCACCAGGGATCAATTCTGTCCCTTTGACACCTACATTCTAACCCTAAGGCATCACCATCTCCTTCTCTTTCTCCTCCCATTGGCTCTCCTAACTTAGATGAACCAACAGCCCTCTCCACCATCCTCTCCTCCCTGTTGATAACTAGTATAAAAATTGTTCTATTTGCTTTCAAATTAAGATAACATTGTTTACCAAAGCTTCTTTTGGATTATCAATGAAATTACTTTTAGTGAGGTTAAAAATAGTGGTGGCGATGAGATTAATTACTATAGCGGTGATATTGGATATTGTATTAGTGGGATTAAAATAAGTGGTGGGATGTGTATTTGATATTAAATGCAACTATAATAATGAGGCAAGAACGAAAAAAGATGACCAAAGACATTAGATTAGAAATTATCTACAATAGAAGAGGTAAATTATTTTATTTTTAATAAAATTATTAGAAGTATGCGAAATTATAATTTTATTTAATAAAATAATAATATGCATCACAATATTTTTATAGAGATTTTAATTAATTATTTTTATAATCCTTTGAAATTATTTATTATATCAAATAACAATATTAAAATAAATAATATATAAGCTTTTAAATAAAGGTGTTACAAAAAAAAAAAAAAACAAAGTGCATGGGTAATAATATATATTAATTAAAAAAGAGAAGAGAGATATAAAAGGAAACATGAGCATCTGTGAAAGGTATAAAGTTTGAGTGGACCATAAAACTCCAATTTTCACAACGTCATCGTTGGACAAAAAAGCACTCAAATCATACCGTACTGAAGCGTTAAATCACTATCAAAACGACTTCAAATAGTTAACCAATTCCAAATTTAATGACAATCCCCAAGCGTTGTTTGCAACAATGAATGTCCCCAGTTTTCCTATCAAATGCTTCATCTAAGTTTGGCTTCTTTCCCTAGCAACCAACTGCCACGGTTTGGCTGCGGAACTAGCTGGCTTGAGACGTGATATGAGATTGACGCCTGTACATGATAATGCCTCTCTCCATTGAAATAAGAAACAAGCAACTAGAATTGGGTTTTGAATTTTACGGTTTGTCTTCCTTCCTAGTTATAAAATGATTCAAGGCATGAAAAACACAAAGAAAAAGGGCCTTTTTTTAGGCACTCACTATTTTCTTTCGATGTGAGAAGGAACTGTTGAGCCTCAATTTGGAATCCATATAACATGGAAGTAAAAGTACCAATAGGCAGAAAAGAAGTGCCATAACTCAAAAGGCCCTTTAGTATTACTACTTTACAAATAAATTTCAAGGAGAGTATACTCTTAAATGGAACATTATCACTGTATAAGCAGGAAAATTGATAAATAAAATGGAAAAAAACAAATTGGGAGAGGGGAGGGAGATACCATGCCTTTTTCGAATACTCAAGCTAATTAACGTAATGGCATATAGCTACCATATATTTTTTCTTCATCTTTCCATCATATGTCCACACAAGGTTATACACAACAAAAACCCAGTGGAGCTATCTTGCAAAGGTACTAAGTTTCATCTTTAAAACTGTGTTTTTGGAGATAAGTCTATATATTTTGGGTTATCTTTTTCAAAGTTATTTTTGCCTCCTTTTTGTTTGAAACTTTTGCAACCGTTGTTGGCGACTTTCTTGCCTCTATTTATCTTCTTTTACGACTTCTGCATTTTAATGGTTTGTTTGCTTCGATTCACCTTGTGGTGCTTCTTTTTGTAGTTACTAGAGTAATTTTTTATACTTTTTTGAAAAAGTAACCAAGAGAGGTGAAGCAATCTAGTAGAAGTTAGGGTAGGAGTGATAGTCATATTAGTTGTGCTATGTCAAAAACGACGGTGAGAAGTTAGAAAATGACCACAATGAAAGCTGACAGAGCTATTGTAACAAAATTGAAAAGGGGAAGCGATGAGCCTGTTGTTAGCCTTAGTTATTCGTGCTCCACGACCCCCAAGAAATGAAAACTTTGCTACTATGTCGTGGTTTGCTCGCCAAACATCACAGAGGTTTAAATATGATATAAATTCGTGTACTTTTCATAGATTTAAAATTTAGTCTTTATACTTTTATTTTAGAAATTGAGTCTAACTTTTTAGTTTTTAAAATTTAGGTTCAACTGTTAATATAATACTTTTTGGGCTGGGACAAGTAAAAAATTGAGTCTCGTTTTCTAGGCTCAAGCCCGACCCAAAAAATGGACCTAAAATTTTGTCCAAGCCCGACTCAAATAAAAACGTTAAAACCCAAGAAAGGCCCAACCCGTCTGTATTAATTTTTTTATATAAAAATAAATTTTAAAAATAAAATACATCAAATACACTAAAAACATTAAAAAATATTTTTCAAAAAATAGAAAAAAAACTTAAATAACACTAAGATAAATGTAATTTACAAGCAAATACCTCTAAAATAGTAGCAAAATTAATAATAAAATAAGAATTATACATTATTCAAAATATAACAACAAAATAGTAGCAATATAATAACGAAATGATAGCAAAATAATGAAAAATCAGTGGCAAAACAGTAGAAAAATAACATCAATTTTTTTTTTTTCAAATTCGAGCGACGTATAGTAAAAAAAGCTTACCGGAGGCCTGGTCCGTTTAAAAAACGAGCCTTAACTTTTTTTTCAAACCCATTTTTAGGCCTATATTTTTACTCAAACCTTCTCACTTTTCGGGCGAGTCGGGTGGCTTAGCCCATAGACAAGTCTAGTTACATTTCTAAGGGAGACAAAGATTGAAAACTTGGAAATATTATTATTATGAAGGGTAACCATGAACTCTAAACATGAACAGTAAAATAAATATGAAAAAAAAATATTTGGCTCTAGCCTCCTACTTGTATAATAAAACATTTTCATTTGTAGTGTAAAAAGGAAAAAAAAAAAAAAAAAAAAAAAAAAAAACTCAAACTAATACAGAAAATATAATGAATGTAGATTAACGGGCTTAGCTATTTTGATGACACAAAAATCATTTAAAACCCAAATAAATGGAAGACTGAACCTCTAATGTAGACACCAAATTTCCTCCGACTTTAAATTAACATTAATTAACTTAACTTTAATTGTTGGTTTAAGAGTAAAATTCATTGACTTATTAAACGCTTGTTCAAGTTAAATTTACGTTGAACAAAATTTCAAGTAGAAGACTCCCTAATTTGAGATAATTTTGAGTTATTTGGACATTTAGACAATTTTCTTGGGTGTGTTAGGCTTTTGGCCCAATTAGTTATTTTATTTCTTTTTTCTTTTTTCTTTTATAAAACATTCCATTATATAAAAAAGGAAAGTTTATTGATGTTTAATAACAACGTGATACCATTTTTGATTCATTCAGAAAATAAAATCATTTATTTATATATGAATATTTTAAAGTATCATAATTAAATATTAGATTTTATATTTTAAAATTTTAAAATGCTTAACAACACATAATTAGTGACATATCTATTTTGAGCGTTGTAAAAGTGTTAAAATCTTCATCACACATTATCGACTCTCGAACTCAAATTTTTTCTAAACTTTAACAGGAGTAGACACAAAATGATGGGTGACTATTCCTGTTTTAATTTAAAATCATGTGTGAAAATTTTTATATTTGGAAAGAAACTTCTTTGTAATCTTAACCGGAAAAAGGGTGGCGACAGAAAAATCAATGTTATTAACGGGCTTAGTTATGTTGAAGGCTCAAAAATGTCATTGGACCATTAATATTGAATGGAAGATCCAAAAATCCTCTAGTAGAATTGTTGGGATGTGTTGTTGGATTCCAGTGGTTAATGGGTGTATGGTGGGGAACAATTCTTCACCATAACTGTTGGTTTTTGAAAAATTATATTTTTACATCAATATTAAATATACAATGAAAAAGTAGTTGGAAAAACATAGGATTTTTGAAGTCTTGCGTAAATGTATCATGTATTGTCCTGGTTTAGGTGGAACCATTGAATCAGCTGTTTCCAGAAACATCAGAGAAACACTGAAGGAATAAGTGTTGTAGGGTTCCATTTTAACCATAGTTGGAGGGGGCATATTATAAGAGAAAGAAAGCACCTACCACCCATCTAACACTTAAATTGCACATGCTTACGCAGATACTGTTGTTAACCACAAATCCTAAACTGTATTCTCCAAGCTGTTGGCTTCCCGCTTTCTAAAGCATTTTACTAGTCTGCTGCCCATCAACTTCACCTTTTTAATTTTTTCTTTTCGCCCACATCATGTTATTATTTAGCACCTACCTTGTTTGCTCTATAAAATTCTTCTATTTGTTGTTGTTTTCTAAAGCATTTTACTAGTCTGCTGCCCATCAACTTCACCTTTTTAATTTTTTCTTTTCGCCCACATCATGTTATTATTTAGCACCTACCTTGTTTGCTCTATAAAATTCTTCTATTTGTTGTTGTTAATTTATATATATTACCTATACCATAGTTTCACTATGTTACTATTATTTATGGGGAAATACCAAAAAATTCATTTTATATAAGGCAATAAATATTATTATACAAGTGTTTTTGTTTTTTTATAATAATTTTTAAAAATTACAGAGATTTGAGTCTAAAACACTATAAACTTAATATCTCAACTTCACTACTTCAATCAATGATTCATCTAATTTTTAAAGTAACTTTTTACATGAAGGTTGAGTTTCAAAGAATTTCTTTTGCAAAATGGAAATGGGGTTTGATGAAGGAAATGATGCTGGTTAATACGGGATATTGCTTAGTTATTTTTATTACATTGGTTTTGATTCTAGTGGTTTGTGCTTTTTATGTTTATTAATTAATTTTTGTTCAACTCATCAAGTAACTTAACTTTAATTTTTTAAGAACCATAGTGGGTTGCGTCGACATTTAAATTTTACAAAATATTTAAATGAGAATTTGTAAGTTATGTAGAATGAATTATATATTTTTCTTTTTTAATTTTTAAAAAGATAATTTATTTACGAAAATAAATATAATGTCAGGTTATAATGATATTCTTTGATTTTTTTTAAATAAAATATAAAATTTGTCATGTAAATAAATTCCATAAGGAAACGTGATTAATGAGTTGGAGGCTTCAACCAAAATGTAAAGGCTTATTTGGTTATGTGCTAGACGTAAGTAGAATGTCACCATCCAATGCTGTTGGAGCCCTCATCGGGTTGTAGTTTTATCTGTCTTAAAATGAATTGCAAAAACACACACTAAGGGAGTACTATAGGCCGAGTACATCCCCTACATTATAAATTGACTTCTCTCCTCTTCATCACATCATATGTTTATTAACTTTGCACCAATTTCTCTAAAACTATTATTCTGCAGCTTTAATCTTGGATCAATGGCTGGTCCATCCTACCTTGTGAATATCCTTGATAGCAACCATGTTTCAGCACCGAAAGGGTCGGTTCCCTCAACAACTCTTGCTCTTACTTACTTGGACCTCCCATGGTTTCCTTCTGCTCCCATGCAAAGCCTTTTCTTCTACGAATTCCCTCACCCTACCTCTCATTTCATGCAAACCACGCTCCCAACTCTAACCCAGTCTCTTTCTCTAACTCTTAAACATTTTTTCCCACTTGCAGCGAAGCTCATCTGCCCTCCGCCTCCACTTAAGCCTTATATCCTTTACAGCGACGGCGATTCTGTTCCTCTTATCGTCGCCGAATTCACCGGCGCTGATGTCGACCATCTTACAGCCAACTACCCACGAGATTTCAAATTACTACACCCCTTCGTTCCCGAATTGCCACCATCGACTATGTCATCGGAGGGCATACTAGTGATGCCCGTCATGGCCGTCAAGGTCACAGTGTTTCCAAACACTGGCGTTTGCATTGGGATGGCGCATAATCATGTGGCAGCCGATGGAAGCGCATTCATGCATTTCATGAGATCTTGGTCTTCCGTTTGCAAGTCAAAAGGAGACTCGACGTTTCTCGACGAAGAGTCGCGGAGACCTTTCTATAACAGGGATGCGTTGGGAGACCCTGATGGGTGCAACGAGGAAGCCCTAAAATGCTACTGGCATTGGATATCATCTTGGAGAGAGAACCTTGCTGGTCCTACCAAGGACATATCATCGGTGGACAAGGTTCGAGCCACATTTGAACTGACCCGAGCTCAAATCACCAAACTCAAGCAGTGGCTCACGACTCAGTGCAAGAACAGCAGCAATGATTCCGAAGAAGTAAAGATATCAACATTTGTAGTCACATGCTCTATCATGTGGATATGTATGATCAAGTCGCAAGAGAATAATATTCAAGTATCAACAAATGGTGACAATGATGATGATACGTTTTACTACTTGCTTTTTGCGGTTGATTGCCGGAACCGAATTGGATTTCCTCTGCCTGTAACATATTTTGGGAACTGCCTAGCACCAGGTATTGTACGAGCCAAGAAGAGTGAGCTGATGGGGGAAAAGGGGATGGTCACAGCGGGGAAAGCAATTGCCAAAAAGGTGAAAGAGATGGAGAGCGGCGCCCAGAAAGAAGCAGAAAAAGGACCGTCAAACCTTGAGGAAATGTTTAGGTCGGGGCATCACGTAGGGATCTCTGGATCACCAAAATTTCGTGTATATGATATGGATTTTGGGTGGGGGAGACCTCTCAAGATCGAGTTTATTCACATCGACGATGGTGGATCTTTGTCCTTGATCGAGTCTAAGAACGAATCTGGCGGCATGGAAGTTTCCTTGGTTCTTAGCAAGAATCAAATGGATGCATTCACTTCAAATCTTGCTGAAAGCTTAAAAGCCTTTTGATTGAGAATTCAGTAATTTCTTCCTTATGTAGTATTTGGATAGTATAACATATCATCATCTTTGAAGGTACAACTCTTAGTACTTGAACCAAATAATTGACGCTAGACCTTCTCAGAGAATGATATCAAAGTTACTTTGATGCTATTATTGTGTACGTTCAACCAAATAAAAATGTTTCGAACTCCTTAATACAGTTTTTTGTTTTTGTTTTTCTTTAAATTCATTTTCTATTAACTGGTATGTTAAACTAAATAGATACATACCTACAGTTGATATTAGTGTTGAACAAGGAAGAAGAAAGAAGGAGAAAGTGGTGATTATTTGCAGGCCGGTTCACCTATAGGGGGAGAGCTAGAAGGACAGGATAAGAAAGGAGCAAAAAAGGACTTACGAAGATTCGGGAAGGAGGAAGCTTACGGGAGGACCTCTTGTTCGGTTGTTCCATGCCACTGACAATATAGATGTTGGTCTGCTCATGTGGTCGACCAAGTGGCATGTTCATTATATTATATGTCAGATGTAGTCAAGCATAATACCGTATAGTTCTATTTTGACATTCCCTTTATTAAAATAGTACAAGATTATTATTTCTCAGTAATCTTTTAGTGGTTTTGATGGACAAGTCATAGCGAGTGATTAAAAACAAATGATCCTCTTACGAGTGGTATGAAATATGAAAGATGACCGGTCAAATAACTATTACTCATAAAATAATACAAAAAGCCATTCACAGTTACCTTTTAAGATGTCACATGTTCAAACAAGATAGGAATATAACAATTTGAATAAAAATTTTCTTATAATCTACAAAAAAAAAAATCTCAGTTACTAACATACTATGTCTTTAAAGATACACTAAGTGAAGGCAATTCAAAGTGTTGATGCCGGAATGAGTCACATTATAAATCATTAACAAAATGATATAAAAAGGTAAAAAGCTTAAATCACAAAATGGTATTTAAATTATACTTTTTTTTTAAGTTGGCATTATATTTTTTTATTATAAGTGATTCTTAAATTATACCCTGTTATTTAAATTACTCAAAATTTTAATACCATTAAAAATGGTCCCTTAACCAATCATTCTGTGACATGTGGTACTTTTAAATTAAAATTAAATTAAATTTTTTTTAAAAAAAATTACACTCTCCCCCTCCCCCACGAATTCTTTCTTCTCTTTTAATGTATTTTTTTATTGTTAGATAAATGTGATTTGTCAATATCTAAAAGAATGAAGAAAGTTATTTTTATGAACAATAATACATGAGTTTTGAATAGACCCATTTGAATGTAGCAGATAACAGCGTGGCCCGATAATTGATGTGTATTCGAGTCATAGGAGCTAGTAATCGCCGATATGCTCATATTGGTGACGTTATTGTTGCTGTGATCAAGGAAGCAGTACCAAATACACCTCTAGGAAGATCAGAAGTGATCGAGTCAGAATCAGACGTACTCATAAAGAACTCAAACGCGACAACGAGATGATAATACGATATGATGACAATGCTGCTGTTGTCCTTGATCAAGAAGGAAATCCAAAAAAGGAACTCGAATTTTTGGTGCGATCGCTTAGACTTAAAAATGAAAAGAAGTTTGTCAGAATCTAGGCTTGGATGAGTTTTCCAATGGATTCAAAATGTTTTGTCATCGAAGTTCTTGTTCGAAGGAAAAAAGACAAATATGTTTTTAAATTTTTGTTTAAAAAAAAAATCTTAAGGAAACAATATTTAACTTTCCTTTTTAATTCTTCTAGTTAAGAAGTATCATGTGTCATAAGATGATTAATTAAGAGATTTCTTTTAACAATATAAATTTTTTGGGATAATTTGGCTAACAAAGTATAATTCAACTTATGACAAAAAAAAATTTGGGTACCAACTTGAAAAAGAATTGGTATAGTTTATGTATCATTTTGTAATTTAAGCCAAAATGTGAATTTGGTTGAAATTATAAATTTTTTTTATAAGGAAAATTTTCAAGTTTTTGGGGTCAAAATTCAAATCCCAAGATGTATAAATATTTTCCTTAATTATATGTAAAAAGACAATAATATCTTCAATTTTCTATTTGTCACGTTATAAAAAATATTGAGTTGTTGGTAATTTCACAATTGAGTTAAATTTTCGTTGAAAGTGACATAAAAAAAAGTAAAGGTAATAAAAGTAAATGGTATTTGTGTATTTTGTTTAAAGAAAGTTAAAAGTTTTGGTTAAATTGTGAGAAGAGAAAAAAAATTCCCTGGAAGTAAATAAAAATGGCGAAAAGTAAAAAAAAAACCATAGTACCCAAAATTGAGAAATGTTATCTTTTTCCTAGTTTCTCTGGTAAACAAAACTTGGGTATATGATAGGGTGGTTAAATGCAGAGTTAATTGAAGGGAAAGGCATTGGAATAGCATGACTAATAACCCATCACTCATTAATGTCTCATTTGGAAATATCATTTTCATTTAACTACTCTTTTATATACGTTTCTCCTACTTTAATTGAAAATCAACAATGGTCATTATTTATTGTTGACTTATAATCTCATCTCCATCAAATCAAGCTTTTATTATTTACTGCTTAACCATCACTTTTATTATTCAATTATCCTATTCAATGCTTATATGTACATCTTGTTTTAATCCACTTGTCTTTGATGTATTATTTGTGTATGATTTTATATATTATCAACGAATTCTATTATATTTAACACTCCACTAAAAACTAGAAAAAATATCCTTCAATTTTGATATAAATAATTATATTATGTGATATTAGATAATTCATTATCAACACATCTATAATATGAAGTCACATAATTCAATTGAAAACCCTATGCAATCCTCTCTTAGATCAGTTGAGATAGTTTATGAAAAGAAGAGGTAATTGTTACTTAGTTCGAATTCACAAGTTCCGGATACTAATGATTCGGTGGATTTGAAAGTTGTTAAAGCAATATCTGTGGATTCTGCTTTGCAGGCCAGCCGGATGGAATGAAAATTTTATACTGGAATGTTCGTTGGCTAGGGAAATCACGGGCAATCAATTGTCTCAGGAATAAGTTGAGAGTAATTCAACCCCAAATTTTGTTTCTTATTGAAACAAAAATAAGTGCAACGAGGATGGAAAGAGTTCATAAGCTATGCGGTTTTGAGAATGGTATTGATGTTGATGCGTCTGGCTCTTGAGGAGAGCTATCTCTAGGTTGGAAGCAGAGTTGGTCGGTTCAATTAAGGAGTTTTTCTTCTTCTCATATTGATGCGGAAGTGCGGGAAAGAGATGATGCAGAGATTTAGAGTTTTACTAGTTTTTTTTTAATGGATGTAATGGTAGGACCTATATTGATTACGGAAGTAAAATCAAGTATCTAATTCAATAAAAAAATAGTTTAAATATCTAATTTAAACAAAAAGCATAGTTTAAGAGTCTCTTGTTAAATTAAACTTATAACCTAATTGACTTTAATTAATTCTCAATTAAAAAATATTTTATTTATTTAAATTAATTTTTAATAATTTTCTTATTTCTAGGAACACTCGAACCCCAAATTTGGATATCTAAATATCTCCCACCATACCATATTCTGATTAAAACAAATAATTAAACCGAGATTATTCCAATCCCAGTTTAAAATTAATTTAACTCTAAAACTAAATCAAAACTAATCTAATTTGAATCCTATTTAAAAGCCCCTTTTAGCACATTGAATCCCCAATCACTATTAAATTTAATTCATACAAAATTAAGTGTCTATATTCATTATAAAAATGTATAATAATATATAAAACTCATTTAAGCTCATAGTTGTTTTTTTTTATACAATATTAAAGATAGATGATGAGGGTAACATGATTCGACCTCCTATCAAACTAGTGTCTAACAATAATTTTAACTGCCACTTTAAGAAAATATAGTCTTGACCTTCTTAAGATTATAAAATTATTTATAAACCTTTTGAAAATTTATGAAATTATAAATATTAATTCTTATGTTTATAGTTAGATTTTAAGCTTGTTTTGATTAGATCTTAAGTTTAAATTTAATTAGATTTTATTATTTTTATGTTAAGTACAATTGTAAAAAAATTCATTTAAGATTTTAATATTAGAGTTTTAAAATAGAATATTAGAATTTTTACATTAGTTAAAGTTTAGGATTTTATTTAAGATTTTTTACCAGGTTTTAAATTAGATTTAGGAATTTTATATTTAGTTAGATTTTAAGATTTTATTTGAGATTTTAAACTTTACCTTTAATTTAGATTGTAGATATTATCATTATTTATTAGTTGTGGAGTCATAGTTATATCATTTTTAGATAAGAAACCTTAATTATCAAATCATGTAGGACCGTCAGGCATTGTAGGGTGTTGTAATATTCTCTACACGTAATTGTACTTCCGAATTCGGATTTTGGTAATGAGATGTGTAGCAGGCCAATTCTGCCTGGCCTAATAAATAAATAAAACTCAAATAGTCCATATAAAAAAAAGTCCAAAATTACAAAAAAAAAACAACAAACTCAATTACAAGCCCAAAAGTTAAGAAACTCTAAAGCTTAAATAGCCCATAACATTAAACATTTTCAACAGAAAAAAAAAGGGTACCAAACCCTAGTCGCCCCTAGGTCTTCTGCCATGCCAGTCTTCTGACCTCTGCCACCACCAGTCTGACGCTGCTTGCAGCACGCCTCCTCCTCTGCTCCACCACCCCAACTGCTCCAGCAATAGAAACACGCAAACAACAGTAGAAAAATAATAAGAAATATATGTAAAATGGCTATATAAAAGCCTAGAAATCATATTGTGAAAGGGGGGATTTTTTTTTTTTGAAATACAAAAAAAAAAGAGAGGAGAAGTTTGATTCAAAAGCCAAAGGTGCTTGCTTTATTTTTTTATTTTTTATTTGTGCCGAAATAAATAAATAAATAAATAGTAAACTTACCCCGTGGTTCGATCTCCCATCGCCGTCGGAGGACTTCGGCATCTGGATACCTCCCATCGGTTTCCCGACAAGGATCCAAAGATGGTGGCAAGGTCGAAAGTGACCATTTGGGTCTCTTTGATTATTTTCGATTTTGAGGGTCTTTTTGGCAAATTTTAGCCCTAAATCTAAATTCGGCTCGAAAAAAAAGAACAAAAATGGGGTTAGGAAAAATTTTCGGCCCATGTGGTCAATGTGTAACCTGATTCTGGCCCTGAGCCCGGAGGGGAGGAGAGAACTTGAGAGAGTTTTCTTGTTTTTATTAAGAGAGAAGAGAGAAAATAAATTTTTTTTAAAAAAAAGTTTAACTTAAATAGTAGAAGCAAAACAGCGCCGTTTTGAGCTGGAGACCCAGGCGCCAAAACGACGCCGTTTAGGGTTTACCCTCGCGCGACCAGACCCGCTTCCTTAGGATCCGCGCGTTTCCAACTTTTGGGCTATTTATTCCTGTGGTCCATTAGCTTTTGGAGCCATTTTCAATTCAGTCCAAATTCTTTTATTTATTTCCTTTAGATTTGACCCGTTAATTTTAATTCACTTTTAATTTAGTCCCCCGATTTAGCCCAAAACGCTGCGCGTAAAGGACCAGGGTTATTTTCTCTTTTCGTCCCCGTTAGTTTTCGCGCCTTTCATTTTGATCCTTATTTTCCTTTATTTACAATTTAAACCCCCTAACTTCGTTGCGATTTCAATATAGTCATTAGTCTTTAATTTCAATTATCATTGTTATTATTATTGTTATTGTTATTGTTATTTTTAAAAAAAAAACTGTTTTATTTAATATTTCTTTGTCTATTTGTTTGTTTGCTTAATTTCAATTTTTAATTAAATTTTTATTAGTTTTTATTGGTCTATTTACTTATTATTATTATTTTTATTTATTTATGATTGGCTTGTTTTATTTTCTTTATTTTTGCTTATTATTGTTATTTCATTATTTATTTATTTACTTATATTTTATATACTTTCAAAAATTTATGTTATTCCTTATTTTATTATTATTATTATTATTTTTTACTATTATTATTTATTATCAATATTATTATTATTATCATTGCTACTACTTTAATTTTTATTACTATTATCATTATTATTATTATTACTATTATTTTTTTTACTATTATTATTTAACTTATTATTATTACCATTATTATTATTTTTACTACTACCATTATTATTATTGTCATTATGGTATTGTTATTATTTTTATCTTCATTACTATTTTAAACCATTTCATTCAATATTTCTTTATTCACATGTTTATTTATTTATTCTCGATTTAAATTAAATTTTTACTAGAATTTTCCTTGTTATTTCATTTATATTTCCTTTATTATTTTATTTATTTAATTTTTTTTCTCATTATTATTATCTTGTTATATCTTTATTCATTTATGCCTTTATATACCTACAAGTTTATTCTATTTGTTATTATTGTTGTATTAATATTATCATCTTAGTTATTCTTATTATGTTACACATATTGGCACCGAAATTCATTCTCCACATTTCCTTACAAAACCGCGTTACATTTTTACACAATGCATTGAAACTTTTGGTTTTACAATAAGCAATTTTTCGTATTTTGAGATTCGAAAGGTCGTTTCCTAACTTACGGGGTCTCGATTTTCTCGATAAATTCGAATAAATGAACGTTTTTAAAGCATAAATTTATAAATGATCTCGAAAATTATGAAAAGATCGTGTTCTAACTTACGGAATATGATTTCTTTCTAAAACTGAGATAATCGGATACCTTTCAGAATAAATAAAGTTTTCGGCATTTACTCGCATATCGGGAATTTAAGACATTGTGTCCCAACTTACGGGACGTGATTCTTTTTCTCGATTAACATAAAACATGCCATTTTCTCGAAATTTTCTATCAAATAATATTTTAACAAAGGATCGTACTTTTTTAAAAATCCGTTCAAATTCTCAGTTTTCAACACTAAGACATTTATTAATCAACTAGGTACCAATTTTGGGCGTCACGGGGGTGCTAACCCTTTCTTGTGCGTAACCGACTCCCGAACACATTTTCTGGATTTTTGTGGACCAAAATCATTGTTTAAATAAATCAAACCGTTTATTAAAAACAACCACTTTTACGAGGTGACCCGATCACACCTCATCAAAAGGATTGGTGGCGACTCCTATACCTGTTTTCGTTTTCAAACAAAAGTCAAGGCTTTTTTTTCAAAAAGTGGTTTCGACAGCTTGACGACTCCATTGGGGACCAAAATAAGAGAGTCAAGCCACAAGTTGATCAGACGCTAACTCTCGACCTTTATCAGACGCTGACTTATACATCATACTCAACACATCAGCTCGTACTGCTAAGTCTCGAACATTCAGCAATCTCTCGGATCTGGGCTATAGCTTCTCCAATAATGTAATCCCTATCCATGACTTGACCTTTAACTTGATAGAGCTCTCCTTTTATACAATCTTTTTGCGCCTCGAGCTGCTCAATCCGAAGTTCACCATCATGTAATGCCACTTCCAAATCTTCAACCTTACTTTTTAGCTCCTCTAACTCTACCGTAGGATCATGGTTTCGGTGCCAACGAAGGGGTCTTCCAAGCTCAGTTACCTTAGTCTTCAACCCTTTATTCTCTTTCTCTAATACCAAATTCTGGGACCGCATCTCCTGGAACTTCCTCTCCCAATACTCGGCTCTAGCTTTTTCCTCTTAAACTTCTTTCTGCCACTGTTCTGAAGACCTTCCTAACCCTACTCGCTTTAAAGATACTTGTGCCTTCTTATACTCCTCTTTTAAATCATCTCGGTCTTCCTCAACCTTCCTCTTTTCCTTCCTAACTTTTTCGACCTCCTTCTTTTGCAGGTCAACATCTAGACTCAGGTACATCTTCTCCTCCTCGAGCTTTTCTATCTTCTTTTCGAGTTCTAAATTCTTTCTTTTAAATTCTTGCTTTATGATATCAAGTTCCGAGGGTATCACTTGCAAGTATTCCTCCATTGGTCGAGCTTCCTCTATTTTTGTCATAGGGACATTATCATTAATCCTTCGTCTCCTCCACTCGACATATTCCGGGGTCGTAACAGGACCAATGGCCACTCCCTTCAACCGATAAGTCTTGTTCCAAGTGCTTGAAACCTCGCTAACCTTCCTCTTGTAATCAGCTCCTCTGTATACAAACTCGCTTTGAGCCAACCCATGAGTCACTGGTACAAACTGTCTCAATCCATGCTGCCTCAATACGAGCAAATGGGCATAACCAATGGCACCCTAAATTCCCAATAGGGGAACCCAATCAAAGCTACCGCATCGATAAAGTATCTCACCAGGAACTATCCACGGAGCTCTCCACTCAACATCCCTCGACTAAAGATTCCGAAATAATGCTATCCAATTTTCTTCTAGCACATCCACTTTCCTAGATGATGCTACTATATCTTTCAACGGGGAGTAGTTCTCGAAGAAAACCCGACAAACAATCCCATCAATCAATCGAAAGTGACTGTAGAACCAAGCCATGAGTAACTGAGCACACCCTATAAACCTGCCTGCACCAGCCTTCCTACAAGCACCTAAGGACCTGGATGTCTCCGCCAAAATTGCAGGGACGGAAGTGACCCTTTTACTGAGTCGATGAAAAAGATCTGTGGTCGCCTCATCCACATATCCCAAAGCCCTAGGGAAAACCATCAGTCCATACAAACTTAAAGCAAAAATGTCTACCTTCTTCGTCTCATTGGGGTGTGTCAAAATCAGATCTTTCAAAGCATCCCACGAAATGCACTTGCACTCACCCTTTTCTTTAATTCTGGCCGTGATCCACTGCTCGCTTATCCTCGTAATGATCATTAATTTCTTTCAAAAGGTAGGGACACAAGCAGCTCGAGAATAGATCCTGTCTCTCTGAAACCTGGGATAACGAAGTAAGGTAGTGTACTCCTCTACGGTAGGTACCAAGTCTACTTCCCCAAAAGTGAAACAACTGTACGTCGGGTTCCAAAACTGGGCAAGGGCTCAGAACAAGTGCTCATTTACCTGAATATCAAGCAAATAAGGTAAATCTCCGTAATTATCGTAAAATAACTGCTTGGTCTCATTGCCCCACTGATCCCAAATTTCCTTAAGCTTTTGGAGATTATTCTGTGTGACACTAATATGAGTATAATCTGACAATTCCGACTCGTATCCCATAGTTATGTTGTCTCCCTTTTCTAGATGAGTTTGCTCTGACCATCTATGAACATCGGCATTGCCCTCCACTCTATCAAGAAGTCCGTTCTCCATAACAAAACTTCCTAACTTAGAGACTGATCGTGAATTGATACCTTTGTAAATGCAAAAATGACATGCAAACTAAATAAAAGAAATAGTCAGTATCGCATGATATCAATAAATCTCAATGATAATTTATAAGAGTAATATCTAAAGTTCAACTCTAACTAAGTTGGGCTCTTACGGTTTTTCTATATGAGGTTGGTTCTAAAGTTTGAGGTACCTGAACCAGCAGATTCCTCAATCCTCACCCATTATAGGCTCATTTGAATCGAGTTCAGTTCAGGGGAATACATTTCACTATGGCTACACGGAGATGAAAATCTCACGAAACCATAGGTTCGGATGTATCCCGAAAGTGATCCACTATCCTGCACGGAGACGAAAAACCTCACAAAGGCATAGCTTTTCACTCCCACTTAAAGGTGTGACCACAACGGTCATGCAAATGCAATGTGCATCCGAATATGTAATAATACAAACACATGTAATGCAAAGAGGATTAAATTTTAAAATTTTTAATTTTCGACATTAAGACAAAAGATACTCAATTACGCGGCTTGACTCTCTTATAAATCCCCAGTGGAGTCGCCAAGCTGTCGAGACCATTTTTAAATCAAGTTTTGGAAAATGGGGAACGACTTTAAGAAAGACAAAAACGGTAGTCGCCACCAATCTTTTTAAATGTGATTGGATCACCTTTTAAAACATTTTGTTTTAAAATCATTAGTTTTGGTCTACGAAATCAAAAAAATGGGTTCGGGAGTCGGTTACATACGAGGAAGGGTTAGCACCCTTGTAATGCCTAAAAATTGGTACCTAATTGATTATCAAAACGTCTTTAATGTCGAAAATTTGAAAATTTTAAGATGTAATCCTTTTTTAATATTTTTTATTTTTGAAAACTATGGTTCACTTGTATCAAATGAATTGAAATATTACATCCAATAAATTAGGACACAATATTTTTAAGATATTTAACACTAAGTTAGCCTTTTTGGAAATCCCTATCTCGAAACAACAAAATGCCATATCCAGTAAGTTAGGACACAACACCTTGAAATTCTGAGACAGTTGCTTGTACTTTGAAAACCTTAAAAAACTTAGAAGGGTGCTTGATTATTTGAACTTAACGAGAGAAGTTGCAACCCAATAAGTTAGGGCACTACTTTTCTTGAAATTTCCAAACACCAAGCATTGCCTTTGTTTTTGAAAACTTTAGAGTCTCGTTTTTTAAAATCGATGCATGGAGGAGCATATTAACATAACATTCGAGACAACATGTTATAATAATAGGTAAATAAAAGCAAGATAGCATAAATACCATATATTAATTAACATATATGTAAGAAATAAAACATGACAAATTTTAAATAAGTAAAATATACATAAAGCACGATATATATTTAAGAAGAATAAGTAAATGCACATAAACATATAATTCGACATATATTTAGACATATTAATAATAAGAAATGATGCATGATATACAATTTGACACATATAAAAAAAACAGATGCGATAATAAAATGTAGCAACATATACATATTAATTAAACAACATTTAATAATATTATGAAACCAATCATCTAACATATATAAATGACATAAAATATAATGTTATATAAAAGATTTATTTTGTATTAAAATATAAAATAAAGTGAGCAATTATTGATGAAATATACCTAAAATTAAAAATAATATTTTAAAATAAGTTATGTCTAATAATATAATATGAATAAAATATAAGGAAATATAATGTAAAATATAATAATATAATTAGTATTTTGCATATAAAAAATGGTAAAATAATTAGTATATAATATATAATATATAGAAACACTTTTAATATATTTATGTAAATAAATATATAATAATAGTGTATATAAGAAAAATGTATATTATAAAGAATATTAAATAATAAGATATAGTATGTAATAATATGATATTGTGCTATATAAAATATAAGATAATAAACATATTTAATAGTACATGAAAATATAGTTATGAATTTTGAAATAGTATAATAATATATAAAATACTAATTCTATAGTTTTGGATAAATATATACATACATGGGTTTTAAAAATATGGAGGAAATAATTAATAAAATATTTTAATATTAATCTAATATGAAAATAATAATGTGAATAATAATATACAAAAAAATATATAATAGCTAATAATAATATGAAATAATATGTTGTTAAAATGTAAAATAATATAAAAATATAAAAATATATAAACATTATGTGGCAAAAATATAATATAATAAATAATAAGTAATGATAAATATTAAAATATATATATTAATATGATATTAGAAAAATATGAAGTAATATAATAATATATAAGTAAGTAATTATAAAATATATAATTCATATATTCACATTAAAATATAATAATATATGTATAAAGTTTAAAATAAAATAGGTTATAAATATGTTAAAAAAGGGTAAAAGGGACTAAAATTGAACATAAATAAAAGTCAGTGGCTAATTTAATAAAAATAACTGAGATTGGACCTAATTGAAACAGCCACTAAAACCCTAGGGATTCATAGGGAAATTTTCCCTTGTCCCTAAACGGCATCGTTTCATCAAAATGAATTTTTAACACACTTTGTGTGGACCAAATTAAATCACCATTAAAATATTAGGGCTAAATTAAAACATGAGTAAAATGAAATTATAAAGATTAAAGAAGTGGGAGGACCAATTGCATAATTAACCCAATCTTCAAAAACACGTGGATCCCCCCCGGGTAATCGGGTCAACACCCGGATCTTGGTCCAAAAACGATGCCGTTTTGAAGGTTACCTCTCGAGCCAAAACGACACAGTTTATATATGACTATATAAGCCAGTTTTTAAGCCCTTAAATCATTTTGCACCGATCCCTTAAAAAAAAGAAATAAAATCCTCTGAAGAGGGTTTAGGGTCAGCCTCGAAGCTCTGTTGGGTTACCGTCTTCAGGCGCCAACACGCCCACGCGTCGTCACAGACGGTGGCTCAGAGGGCTAAGAACCTTCGTTCTTCTAGGTAAAATGCAGGTAATCTTCTTCTCTTTTAATATTATCAGTTTTTAAAAAAAAAAACAATTCGTATGCCTGTTGAGGGAAAAAAAAATATAAATAACAGAATATAAAACTTTAATCACCTCTTTTAAGAAAACTGCTCGAACTTTCTTTTATGTATCTGTGTATCTTTTATTTTCTCTTTTTGTAACAAAAAATCGGTCCTTTTACATCGTATTTTACATCCATTTATACTGTTTACAAATAAATCTAAAAAAACAAAACCCCGATTCTGATTTTTGATTTGCTTACTTCTTTCCTTTTCTTGCAGGTTAATGGCGTAATCTTCGGCGATGGGACATAATCCATGTGCCGATTGCGGCGTGGCATGGGAACTGGAACCACGGCACTAATGGTGGCCACTAGAACAGCGTGATTCGAAAAGGCACGTCTTTCGAGATGATTACGGCGCGAGGAGAGGGCTAGGGTTTTTAACCCTAGCCGAATGCTTCTAAATTTTGGGCCTCTGAGAGTTTGGGTCTGATTTAAGTTGTAACCGATATGGGCTATCGAGTGTAATTGTATTTGGGTTACTGGGTTACGGGTTATAACCGGTCTGCTAGGTCTAGGTTAAATGGGTCAATTAATTTGGGCTTTTGTAAACTGGACTGTAATAAATAAATGGACTTTATTTTTTTATTTATTTTTTAGTTGAAGGCCCGGGCGAATTTGGGCTCTTACAATACTAACGAATATATGTAATAATAGTAAAAAATAATAATAATAACAGTGACAATAATAATGTATTTAGATGGTATAGTAAAATAATTATAGTAATAATAATATATTAGATTAGTTAATTTAATATATAATATTGAAAATAACAAAAAGGGAGTAAATTAGACTTAAAATGAAAGTTTGGGGCCAATTTGCAAATAAACAAAGAAGAAAGGGGCCGATTTAAAATTTCAAAAAAAAACATAGAGGGCCTAAAATGGGAAATAACCCCTACCCTCTAAAACGCGCGTTTAAAAGGGGGACTAAATTGAAATCTGAAGTAATCTTCTGGGCCAAAATTAGGAATTAAAAGGAATTTAATTGCAAATTAAAAAAATGGAAGGACCGCGTGCATAAATATCCCAGAAACCAAAAACACGCGGATCCTTGGAGCGGGTCGGGTCAAGGCGTGGGTCCTAGGCCAAACGACGCCGTTTTGGCGTCTGAACTTCAGGCCCAAAACGACGCCGTTTTATGTTCCTAAAAAAGCTGAGTTTTTTTTTTTTTAAATTTCATTTCTACTCTGCTTTTTAAAAAAAAAAAAACACTCCTAGCCTCTCCTCCTCTCTACAGAAGCCCCTACGCCTGCAAGGGCTCTAGCCAAAGATCCGATTACCGTCCGCCATGGGCTCAACCGTGCCGGCCACCGTACACGGTGGCCGAAAATAGGTAAAAAACTTATTTATTTTTTATATGCTTTTAAAGGTTTTCTCGTTGTATTTTATATTTTATATATATGTAGAACGTATAAAGGAATAGACTCGAAAAAAAAAAAAAGGCTAAGATCACCTTAGGCCTTTGTATCTTTGATTCCCTGATTCTTATGCTATGATTTTGCTAGAATCGCTCTCTGGTATCACTGAAATCACTGCTTTGTGTTTTAATCTATTGGTATTGATAAAAGAAAAAAAAATCCCCTTCCATGGTTTTAGATTTGGCTTTTTATAGCCATTTATATGCTTTTTTTTTTTTTTTTATATTTACTGTCTTTTCCTTCTTTTTACAGATGCAAGTGGTGATAGGGACCTAGGCGGTGGAGCAGGTGGCGGTGGGTGGTGTCAGAAGATGGCTAGTGCGGCGCCTAGGGTGAGGAGATGTGAGGAGAGGCTAGTGTTTTTTTGTTAAGGTTTTGGGCTAGTGTTATGTATTGGGTTTGCTGTTGGGTTTTAAAATTAGGGCTGTGGTTTGTTTAGTTTGGTTGGGTATTGGGTTTTAGGTTTGGGATATGTTGATTGGGTTATTGTTTTAGCCCGGGCCAAATTTGGTGTGTACAGCTGCCCCTCTTTGCTCGTTATGGTGTAACGAGAACAGATCAAAGACTTTTAAGAAAGACCAATTTGGCCCGGCCGCGTCGAGCCTTGACTTCCTTAGTGTTCCCCTCTTTCTTGTGACCTCGTTCCAGTCCACTGTGTCTTGTTACTTTGATCTATCTCACCGCAACTTCAGATATATGACTCGTAGCTTTACTTTGCTCGCTTCTTCAGGGGTATAAGGTTCATAGCTTCGATCTGCTTCACCGCTCCACTACAACTTTAGGGAGATAAGGTCTAATATCTTCAGTCTGCTCCACTACAACTTCAGGGTTCCGCTACAACTTCATGGAGATCAGACTTGTAATTTCAACCTGCTCCACTGCAACTTTAGGGAAGCAAAATCTGTATATTCGATTAGTTCTAATCTTTATTCTTTATAAAAAAACAAACATCGAAAATAGCTCAGCATACAAAACTGACTTTCAACTTATCTCTTAGATTATGAGTTAATTTTTGAAAAAAAGTAAAAATATTGAAAATACCTCAGTGTGTGACCTGAGGCTCAACCCACCTCTTACAATATGAGTTGATTTTTTTTGAAAAACAGAGACTAAAAGGCTCAACTCACTTCTCGCAATATGAGTCAATTTTTTTGAAAAAACATAAATTGAAAATACCTCAGCGTGTATCCCAAGGCTCAACTCACCTCTCGTAATATGAGTTGATAGAAACTAAAAATACCTCAGCGTGTGTCCCGAGGCTCAACTCACCTCTCGCAATATGAGTTGATTTTTTTGAAACATAAATTGAAAATACCTCGGCGTGTGACCCGAGGCTCAACTTACCTCTCGCAATATGAGTAAATTTCTTTGAAAAACAGAAATTGAAAATACCTCGTCGTGTGACCCGAGGCTCAACTCACCTCTCGCAATATGAGTTGATTTTTTTTGAAAAATAGAAATTGAAAATACCTCGTCGTGTGACCCGAGGCTCAACTCACCTCTCGCAATATGAGTTGATTTTTTTTTTGAAAAATGGAAATAAAGATATCAGGATACCGAAACATATCATCTGGTGAAACTTCAGGTGCCTTTTTCCTTGATCCAGTATAAATATCATCAAAACCTCTCGCTCTGCTGGAGTACCTGCATATGTCATGCATGATGTTATCATGATATGCACATGCTTGTCTTAAATGCCTGTATGCCTACATGATTATTCTCTGTGCCTTGGACTTATTTGTTATATATCTCTTTTCGTCACGATTCTTGTGATGATCTGCATTCATTGCTTCGATTCTTGATTTTCTCTTCAGGCTTTGTACCCGTTCTTCAGCTTTACGAGTAATCTGTATTTCTCAGATACCACTCTTTTGTCCGCTGTTGAACTTTGTCCTTGCTTTGAGGCCCCGTACTTATCGAATTCTCATCCAGATAATGCTCAACATTTCTTTTGTTTAGAGTATGTCATTCTACTATTTATGATTCAAATAAACCATACAATGAGATGCATGAAAATGGTCAGGTAGGTACAAAAGAGATACTTCACATTTATTTATTTCAAAAGTAATAAACAAAAAGGTCAACCAGGATGGTAAAAAAGTATCATAAAGAAAAGGGAATTGCATTCAGTAAATACAAATGCTCTAGATATTCAACGCATGATCTCTTCCACGTTTCTTAATCAAGAATATTTTCGAGCCTGGCTTCTTACGTAGAAGATTTTGAGCTTTCAGAGATACTTCAAATACTATAGTCTTACCGTTTAACCCACCGTTCAATTCGCCTTGCTCTTTAAGCCCAGGTTTGCTTCATTAGGACGCCCTCTCAGGTTTTCATCCTAATCCTTTTTGTTCATCAAGATGCCCTTTTAGGATTTTCGCCTTGATCTCTTTTTTTTTTTAGGCATAATATTTCTTTACAGTATCTGAGTTCACTGGGTTAGGTAACTCTTTCCCATCCATCTCAGTGAGAATCAAAGCTCTACCTGAGAAAGCCTTCTTTACGACATATGGTCCTTCCCAATTTGGTGCCTATTTTCCTCGGAAGTCTTTTTGTATTGGGAGAATCTTTTTCAGCACGAGTTCTCCTTCACGGAATTCTCTTGGCCAAACTTTCTTGTCATGGGCCGCGATCATTCTCTTCTGGTACATCTGTCCATGATAGATTGCCTTCAGACGTTTTTCCTCGATAAGGTTTAACTGGTCATATCGAGCTCGAACCCAATCTGCTTCCTTCAGTTTTGACTCCATTAAGACTCGTAGAGAGGGGATCTCAACTTCAATGGGTAGCACAGCTTCCATTCTATAGACCAGAGAGAAAGGAGTTGCTCCCGTAGATGTCCGCACGGATGTACGATATGCATACAAAGAGAATGGTAGCTTCTCGTGCCAGTCTTTATATGTCTCGGTCATTTTCCCAATAATCTTCTTAATATTCTTATTGGCCGCTTCAACTGCTCCATTCATTTTCGGGCAATAGGGTGAGGAGTTATGATGCTTTATTCGAAATTGTTCACACACTTCCTTCATCATCTTATTGTTCAAATTCAAGGCATTATCTGAAATGATTCTTTCTAGCAAACCATATCGACAAATGATTTCTTTTTTTAAGAACCTGCAAACTGCAGTCTTCGTCACATTAGCAATTGAAGCCTCTTCTATCCATTTCGTGAAGTAATCTATTACTACAAAAATGAATCGGTGTCCATTAGAAGTTTTTGGGGAAATTGGCCTTATAACATCCATGCCCCACATAGAAAAAGGCCATGGAGAAGTCATGACATGAAGGGGCGAAGGGGCTACATGAATTTTATCACCATAAATTTGACATTTGTGGCATTTTCGTGCAAAACTAATGCAGTCACTTTCCATCGTCAGCCAGTAATAATCGAGTCTCATAATTTTCCTGGCCATAGTGAAACCATTGGCATGTGTCCCACAAATTCCCTCATGGACATCTTCAAGTATTTTTCTGGCTTCAACAGCATCCACGCATCTCAAGAGCACTTGATCTTTTCCTATTTTGTACAGAATGTCCCCATCAAGAACAAATTCTAATGCCATTCGCAGAGGCATTATTTCTGTTTCTCTGTTTGCTTTGAATATTGAAGCCAAAGTGGCTAGGTCATCAGCCAATTGGTTTTCTTCTTGTGGGAAGTAATTAAAAGTTATTTCTTTGAATTCTTTAATCAGTCCTTCCACTAGATTGCTGTATTTGACTAATTTCGAATCTCTCACTTCTCAATCTCCACGGATTTGGTATATCACCAACGCTGAGTCCCCGTACACCTCTAAGATTTCGACATTTTGTTCAATAGTTGCACGAAGTCCCATGATACAGGCCTCATATTCTGCTATGTTATTGGAACAGAAGAAATTCAGCCTGGCAGTGAACGGATAATGGTTCCCTTCTGGTGATACTAAGACCGCTCCAATCCCATGCCCCAATGTATTCGATGCACCATCAAAGCTCATCTTCCATGACTTCTCTTTGGATGACTCACATTCTTTTCCTGTAATGCACATCAAGTCTTCATCTGGGAAATCAAATCTCAATGGCTCGTATTCCTTTGTTGTTCGAGTTGTTAAGAAATTAGCTATTGCACTCCCTTTTATCGACTTTTGGCTCACATAGACGATGTCGTATT
The DNA here is from genome assembly GCA_025698475.1 of Gossypium anomalum. NCBI lineage: Eukaryota > Viridiplantae > Streptophyta > Magnoliopsida > Malvales > Malvaceae > Gossypium > Gossypium anomalum. Next base: position 20,929,869 of record CM046967.1, on the reverse strand, counting down.
CTGATAATAGGATCTACCATCGTGCCATTCTTCCTGAAAGTGCAGGTCATTCTATCATGTACTTTATTGGGTCCAGCTTTGAAATTAACCATGTCGTATGATACAACATATATTGCCTGAGCCTCCGAACTACCCAAACCAAAGCACAACAAAATTTTTCAATTGACGAGTACTTTGCCTCATACTCTGTGAACTTTTTGCTGAGATAGTAAATCGCCTTTTCTCTTTTCCCCGACTCATCATGTTTTCCCAGTACGTAATCCATTGAATTTTCGAACACAGTCAGATACAATATTAACGTCTTCCTGGAGTTGGCAGTACTAGCACCGGGGGACTAGACAAATATTGTTTTATCTTTTCAAAAGCCACTTGGCACTCCTCGTTCCATTCTCCGGGATTATGTTTTCGAAGGGGTCAAAAAATTGGGTCACACTGGTTGGTAAGTTGAGCAATGAACCGAGCGATGTAGTTCAACCTCCCTAAAAATCCTCTGACTTTTTTTTGTGTGCGCAGAGGTGGTAGTTCTTGTATGGCTTTTATCTTATCTAGATCAACTTTAATGCCTCTCTCGCTGACGATGAAGCCTAGCAATTTTCCCGAGGTAGCCACAAACGTACATTTGGCTGGATTAAGCTTCAACTAGAACTTTATCAGTCTTTCGAACAACTTCCTAAGGTTCCCAACATGCTCTCTTTCCCTCTTGAATTTGGCGATCATATCATCGACGCAGACTTCTATTTCTTTGTGCATTATGTCATGAAACAACATCACCATGGCCCTCTGATATGTTGCCCCAGCGTTCTTTAATCCGAACGGCATCATCTTATAACAGAATGTTCCCCACATCATTATGAAAGTAGTTTTCTCTATATCCTCAAGAGCCATATTTATCTGATTATAACCCGAGAATCCATCCATGAATGAAAATAATAAATGTTTGGCTGTATTATCCACCAGTGTATCGATGTGTGGAAAAGAAAAATTATCTTTAGGACTTGCTCGATTCAGATCGCGATAATCCACACACATTCGTACCTTGCCGTCTTTCTTCGGTATTGGGACTATGTTAGCTACCCATTGTGGGTATTTGGAGACTTGTAGGAAGCCAGCATCGAATTGTTTCTTGACTTCTTCTTTTATCTTTAACAGCATTTCAGGTCTCATTCATCTTAGCTTCTGTTGAATGGGTTTACATTCTGGTTTCAGTGGGAGTCTATGGACTACTACATCCTCATCCAATCCTGGCATGTCCTGATACAACCATGCAAATACATCATTGTACTCATGAAGCAAAGCGATCAAATCATGTTTGGTGTTATCTAAAATGGAGGTCCCAATCTTCAGTTCTTGCCTCTTTTCTTCATTTCCCAAGTTTACTATCTCAACAGATTCTTGATGAGGTAGAATTTGTTTATCTTCTTGTTCTACCATTCTTAGTAAGTCAGGAGACGAGACATAGTCTTCAACATTTTCCTCAGCTTCGAACTCTCCTAAACAAATAGCTTTCTCAAAATTGATTTCAAGACTTGTAATGGGTTTTTTCATGTCGTTAATATCTGAGCACCTAAAAGTTGAACGGAAAAGAAAACTATAGAGGGGCATCAAAGTATGGGGATCAACAAGCATAATATTATGGCATGATGTGAGATATATACAATGACAGGCTATGAGAAGAGGGAAAAATTATGAAGTTAATGAGAATGAAATGACCATAACAAAATGCATCTCCATTGATGATCATTTAAATGATAAAGAGCAAATCATAAGCTCTTACAAAAGAATCCCTACTATTACTTAGGGACATACAAAAAGAAGAGTGTTAACATTGAGCATTACTCTGGAGAAGACTTAGAAACTACAGAGAGATCCACAGCAGTCCAATTGTTCAAAACGAATCCAGGAGGACAAGGGCGTATCATTGAAACATATTTAATTGCATCATTTCCTTTGTCAATGAAATTTATTCTGATATTCTGAAGACCCCTTTCAATTAATAACAGCGTGCTTCGTGGATTATCTTGCCCGGGGTATATCATTCCTACAGATGTAAATGTTTTTGACAAAGGAGGGTACGTTATGGGCTCCCATTCTAATTCTCGGCCTAAGGCTCTTGAAACCCTCCTTTCTTGATCTTTCTGCCATTGTTTTCTTCTCTGTCGTATATCCGGCAGGAACCTTAAACCATAACGAGCCTTATGGGGCACTGGTTTTAGAGCTCTAACTATCCATTGCTGATATCTTCCCAAACATTTCCTCGCTCGGGCTCCCTTTCCCACAGTCAGCTTAATTCCCATCTTGGTATTCTTTGATAGCTTAGGCATGGGAATTTTATTTCCTTTAGCAATGAACGTAGCATTGATGAATTCGAAGGAACGGAAGGAACATTCTACTGCATCCTTGCTTACTTCGAGGTATGGTGTATCAGCAGAGATAGATGCGACAATGTCTTCCTCACCCACGACAGTGACCAAAAGACCATCCATGATAAACTTCACTTTTTAATGTAGAGATGAAGGAACTGCCCCAGCAGAGTGGATCCAAGGCCTTCCTAAAAGGCAATTATACGAAGGCGTGATGTCCATGACCTGAAACTCGATGTCATATATATAGCGGCCCACTTCTAGAGGAATTTTGATTTTTCCCATGATTTCTCGTCTTGTCCCATCGAATGCTCTTACTATAGAGTGACAAGGCCTCAAATAAGATATATCAATTGGAATTCTAGAAAGCGTGGCCAAAGGCATGACATTGAGTGCTGACCCGTTATCAATGAGCACACTCGGTATTATATAACCCTTGCAACGAGTTGTGATATGTAATGCTTTTATGGAGCCCCTACCATTTGACGGTATTTCTTCATCACTGAAAGAAATAAAATTATCCGCGTTCAGGTTATTCACCCACCTATTAAGTTTTTCGACAGATATATTGCTTGCCACATAAGCTTGATTTAACACTTTCAGCAAAGCATTTCGATGTGGTTCTGAATTCAATAGTAGGGATAATACCGAAATTCGTGCTGGTTGTTTGCTTAACTGTTCCACGACGTTATAGTCACTATGCTTGATGAATTTCAAGAATTCATGTGCTTCCTCTTCATCCACAGGCCTTTTAACTTCTTGCTCAGACGGAGTCTCAAGTTCAACCTTGACCTCATGCATCGGTGCCTTTCCTTTCTGCTTCAAGTCATTAGTTTTCTTCATTGGTTTGACCACTTTAGAATAACACCTCCCGCTGCGGGTGAACTGTCCTACTTCTCCAACATTTTCGGTCGTGACTTTGGATTTTTCACCTTCAAGTATGATAATGTTGACATCATATTTCCATGGTACTGCCTTGTTGTCTTTGTAAGGGAATGGAGATGGTACTTCAATTGTCATCTGTGGTTTCACTTGCTTCTTTTTTGAATTGTAATAAATCAACAATGGTCGATCGGTACTATAAGGGAAACTTGATGATTAATTATCAGAAGTGCATATTTGTCCTTCGTCGGCCTCTTCCATTTTGTTAAAGATCTCGACTTCCTTGTTGTCCATCATGTCTTGAAGTAGTTTTTTGAATCCTTCACAAGACTGGATGTCATGCCTCTCGATCCCATGAAAATCACAAAAATATTGACTTTTTGTTTTTCCTTCTTTGAAAATTCTGTTGGGATGACTGAACAGTCCCTTTTCAACCATTACCTCTCAAATCTTTCGCAGCGGTGTCTTTATTTCAGAAACACAACTTTTGGCACGCCACCTGTTTTCTTTTGTCACCGCGCTCACGTTTCCTTTAGTGTGGTTAGGGAGCGAATTTCCAGCCATATTGCCAGCACCATCAAATCGTAGAATACCTGCATCAATAAGACCTTGAACCCTCCTTTTAAAGGCCAAACAATTTTCTATAGAATGCCCCTGGTTTCCAGCGTGGTACATGCAACTAGTATTAGGATCGTACCATTTTGGGTATGGAAGTTTCAAAGGTGCCATATAATGTGGGGATATTAATTATTTTTCCAATAGTTTTGGGTACAGCTCTCCGTATGACACGGGAATTGGGGTGAACTGGGGTTTTTCAGGATTGGATATTGTCGGTCTTTGTTCATTTTTGGGTTGGTTTTAAGCAGGTATGGTATTTGGTGGGAACATGGCAAATGGTCTTTGGTTATCTGTGGCGTAGACGGGGTAAGGAGGAGGTGATTGATAGTAATGGCTTTGGGGAGGATAATAAAAGTTTAGAGGTGGGCGATATCGAGGTCGTGGCTAGACTGGGTAAGGATTAGAAGTGTGGTGGCTCTCAATTCCCACCATATGGGTTTCTGCCTCTTTTTTCTTTACAGGTGCTGCCCTTTTCGAGCTCTCGAAACCTTCCATCCTTCCCCTCTTGATGGCATTTTCTATAAGTTCCCCAGATATTACAATATCTACGAAGTCTTTCGTGGCACTTCCTACCAACTTATCATAAAATGGTACTTTCAAAGTGTTGATGAAGAGGACTGTTATTTCAGTTTTAGTCAATGGGGGTTCTACTTGAGTCGAGATATCCCTCCACCTTTGCGCATATTGCCTAAAAGTCTCCGTCAGCTTCTTTCCCATCATCTGCAGAGTTAGCCGATCAGGCACCATGTCAGATACATGCTTGTATTATTCACAAAATCCGGATGCTAAGTCTTTCCATGATTGGATCCTTTCTCTACTGAGTTGATTATACCATCGAAGGACTGATCCAATCAAGCTGTCTTGGAAACAGTGGATTAGCAATTTGTCCTCATTCACGTAACCAGTCATCTTCCGGCAAAACATGATAAGATGCGCTTTTGGACATCTTGTTCCATCATATTTTTCAAAATTTGGTACTTTAAATTTTAGAGGCAGAACCAGATCTGGCATCAAACTGAGCTCTTTGACACTCAATGCAGAGAAGGCTTCAGTATCTTCTATTGCTTTGAGTCTTTCTTCCAAACTCCTATACTTATCCTGAACATCATGATCATCCGTTTTCAATCTGGCTATTTCTATCGGATCATCCAAATCTGAAACATTGGGATCGACAGGATTAGCTCCGGGGTTCGATATGAATATACCTTGCCCTAGATGAGCAGGGGGTACGAGTCGTTGCTCTAAGCTTGCAGGTTCCCCTCGAGGACATTTTCTTTGCACTACATGTGCATGAGGTGGAGTGAATCCTGGGGGATAGAGCAGATCTTGATCATGATTGGTTCTCGACTGAGGCTCCATAATGTCAGGGCTCTGTCTAGGTCCTATTCCTTTGACCAAAGCGATCATCATTTCCATCATTTTGGCCATCTGATCTCTTTGCTTGAGCGATTCCTCTCGAGATCTTAACATCAGATCTCTTGCTTCTTGTTGTGACTTTTGCAATTCTCATTGGGTTCTTTCTATCTTTTCAATTCTCTCATTAAACTCGGCTTCTATAATTCTAGCTTTTCGGCGCGTCCTATAAGAATGGCGTGATTCCAGACTTGTTGTGTCGCAACTGCGGATTATACGATTTTAGCCTCAGTGAATGATTATGGTGATATGTACGTGAAATGAATGAATGAATGAATGAATGTCAAATGAATATTAGTCATGAATGAATGTGCAAGAATTTGGTATTGATTTCAAGATGGCCCCTACTTAGGCATTTCATTAATCAAAAGAGTCTATTACAAAACGTTTCGCTATCTTTGATTCAACAGTTACATAAATTTTCTAGCCACATTGCCTTGTTTCTTCACTTGTTCTAAGAATTCTGATATGCTTGATCTTTGACTCGGAGGGAATTGGCAACTGAGAGTTTCGACTTCATCTGATAATTGCATAACTTGCATAGCCGCCCTGCGAATTTCATCAATCAAAAAGCTGAGTTGCATTTCCTTTTCTTGGAGAGCTCTTTCGTAAGTATGAGTGTCTCTGTCGTACTGATCATTCTTTTCTTCTAGATTTTTTAGGAGAGTATCTAATTGTTGCTGATGAGATTGCAGCTTATTTTCTAGATCTCGTATTTTCCTTCTTAGCTCTTGACGTTCGGACTGACTAGTCACAAATTCTGCAGTCACAGTTTCATACTCAGCATTCTTCTTTCTTAACTCTATCATAGCACGCGCAGCTTTTTCCTCTTCTTTCTTTGCCTTCCCTTTCCAGAATTCCATCCCACTTTTGATATTGCTAATTTCTTCCTTCCATTCTGCTGACAATTTGCCCAAACCACTATTTTTTATAGTGTTTCTTAATTTCTTATTTTCTAAATGAAGATCCTTTAAATCGTTTCTTACGATCTCAGCCTCTCTTTGAGCTTTCTCAGTTTTAGATTTTTCAATTTGAACATCGACTTTAGCTGGTAGTTTTCCTCTTGAAGAGAATTGATATCTCGTAACAGCTTAGCCTTTTCACGTTTAAATTCGTGTCTTGCTATTTCTAACTCGGATGTCATTTCTTCTGAGAAAGGATTCTGGAAAGTATAATCCGTCGGCGAGATTTGTTGACTGTTCACTCGTCGCTGTCTCCATATGTCATAGTCTTGAGTGATGGTATCGGCGTAGAGAGCTAACTCTATTAGGTGAATTTCCTTCCAAGACTTTGCAGTATCTCGGACTCTTTTCATGTAACCCTCACCTGTAAAGGCAAACTCAGACTGTGTCAATCCTCCAGTAGCAGGTATGAACTATCATGAAGCAAACTATCTTTGAACCATTAATGGGGCATATCCAACTCCTCCCCATAATCCTAGTAAAGGCACCCAATCTTGGCTTCCACATTTGTATAATAGAACTGAAGGACGGATCCATGGTGCTATCCAGGTTATATCTTTGGTGCGAAGGTTTTGAAAAACTGAAACCCAATGCTGTTTGGTGACATCCTTTGGCCAATCATTCTCAAGGTAAGCTTTCAATGGGGCGAATGTTTTTGAAAACATGTGGAAAGGTATGCACTCCACTTTCCAGAAATGGCTTAGAATCCAGACATTAAGTAACTGTACACATCCGATAAAACGTCCTTCCCCTTTTCTCCTACAACTGCTTAGAGACCTAAAAGTCTCAGCCAAGATAGTCGAGACGGGGCTGACCCCTTGCCTCAACCTTTCGAAGAAATCCACTACCGCAACTTCTACATGCCCGAGAACCTTTGGAAAGACAATTAATTCATAAATGGCCAAAGCAAACAAATCCATCCTCTTCACAATATCTGGATGGTTTTGAACTAAATCTCGCAGAGAAAACCATGGAACGCAACTAACTTCGTTCTTTTTCTTTATTTGTTTTTCAGCCCATATATCAATCATTCCCGTCAACCCCACTAACTTTTTCTTGAAGGTCATTGGTTTGAGATCTTTCACATATATCTTGCTGAATTGTAAATTATCAATGTGAAGCAAGGTAGCATACTCTTCTATGGTCGGAGTCATATCTTCCTTATTGAAAGTGAAACATTGGTAAGTTGGATCCCAGAATTGAACCATGGCTTAAATTAGTTGTTCGTCTACGTTGACGGCGATCAAGTGAGCTATATCCCCATACTTTTTTGGTGAAGATGCCCCTAGTGTCTGAATCTCACTGTTTCCAAATCTGAGTCAAATCTTCGAGGTTATTCTGACGAGCATTTGAAGTTACTTGCTCGGGAAGATTGGAGATACATCCTTCCATTAAACTGTCCCCTTTCGCTTTCTGAGTTTTCAAAGACCAGTCTCGAATCACGACATTTTTCTCGATCACTTGTGTAATTGACTACTCCATCAGAAACCCATTTTTGGCAACCAATATCTAATCAACACCTTCCTAATCAAGATACCTATGATGCATGATGAAAAATAAAAAATAAAGACAAACAACCTTGGTTAGTAATCACAACAAATATGAACTAAAAAAAAACTATGGAAACTTCAACAAATTAAGCTACCCGGTTCAATTCTTTGACATAAACAGTGTAAATGTAAAGGAAATGAAAGACAAGAGGCGTTTCTCCCGTGTACTTATTTTGGTGACTATTAACGAATGGAGGTTCGACATAACTCTAATTAGGTGGCTCATATGGTTCACTACATGCGGTTTCGGTTCTAGACGGGTACTAGAATTGTTTGTACTGTCATCTGCTAAGATTAGTACAGAACCTCGGTCATTACCCATCACAGGCTTATGAGTTCAATTCGAGGGATTACATTTACTTATGCCTATACAGAGGGACAAGTTAACTCACGAAAGCATAAGTCATATGTAACCCGAAAGTATTCATTAGCCTGTGCGGAGGAACGAGTTAACTCACGAAGGCATAGCGTTTACTTCCACTTAAGCGGACGGAGCCCGGGTAGAGAGCTCATGTTATGCAAAAATGCAACTGCACGGTGTGTGGGGAGAAACTCACAAACCTTTACGTTTTATTGAAAAACTAAACTAAAAAAAAACTAAAACCATAAAAACTTAGAGCTGAAAATCAACAAGATAAAATGCAAATGCATGACTTTTCAAAAATAAAATTTAAGGACCACGACTAAATATTAATTTGAACAAGGAATTTTGAAAATTTTGACAACACGCGTTTGATTCTAGACTCGACTATCAAAAAAAAGTCCTCAGTGGAGTCGCTAGCTGTAGCGTCGTAAAAATTTCACTTTGGTCGCTAGTTGAGGAGATTATTTAAAAATTTGAAAACGGGATTTCAGTTTTTAAAAGAAAAGGAGTCTCCACCGATCTTTTTTCTAGGTGTGATCGGACACCTGATAAATCTTCTTTTTAGAAAAGAAAATTTATTCTTGAACAAAAATGAAGGCCGAATTTGGGTCTACGCGAAAATCCAGAGGAAAATAGGGTTCGAGAGTCGGTTACGAGCAAGGAAGGTATTAGCACCCTCGCGACGACCAAAATTGGTATCTTCTTAAACACGCGTTGTCTTAATTCTCAAAAATACATTTTTAATGTAATATTTAATCGTGATCCGATTGAACTACGAGAATTTGAAATTTAGGTTTTTTAGAAAAACGTCTCGTTTTTAACACGAGCCAATGATATTCACCCAACATAGCGATGAAATCAGTGACTTAGTATTGAAATCGGTACGTTGCCTGCCTTATTTATTAAAATTAATTAAAAGCATAAAAAATAATATTATTCGCAACAAGAATTTGTAAATAATGCATACGATGATACAATTAATGAAAAATATTAAAATACAATATTAGAAAAAAAATAACAATAATATTAATATATACATGAATAATAACAGAAATAATAATAATAATGACACGACAAGTCAAAGTATAAAATAATAAAATATTATCAATAGAAACAATCATAGATTAATACGATGATGACATGTTAACAAGGACAATAATAAATAATAATTAATAATGCTAAATTAGTTAATAACAAAACAATAAATAAATAAACACAAAAAGGAGGACATATAATATAATAATAATATGAAAATAAAGTAATTAAAAATAATACTATATATAAATATATAAATATATATATACACATATAATAAAAACATACACTAATAATAATAATAATAATAATAATAATAATAATAATAATAATAATAATAGTAATAATATGTATTAAATGGTAAAAGAATAATACTAACAATAATTTAAAAAATGATAATAGTAATAAAATAGAAAATAATAATACATTAATAATAATATATGTTAATAACAATAACAATATATAAAATAATAATATGGTAAAATAATAATAATGTATTAATAAGAATGATAATAATAAAATGAGATTATAATAATAATATAAAAAATAGACATGAAAGAAATAGTAATAATAATAATAATAATATGAATAATAATATATGTATGCAAAATAACGATGGTAAAAATATATATGTATATAATAATAATAATAAATAGTAAAAATGTTAATGATAATAATAAAAATAGGAATGAAGATAGTAATAACAGTAATGGTAACGTAAAAAAAATAATAGTCATGTAAATAATAATAATAACAATAATAATGAATAAATAAATAATAATAATGTATTTATAATGGTAAAAATAATAATAATAATAATAATAAATAATAGTAAAGGAAATGAAGGAAAAATTAATAATAATACTAACGAATATATGTAATAATAGTAAAAAATAATAATAATAACAGTGACAATAATAATGTATTTAGATGGTATAACATAGAGGGCCTAAAATGGGAAATAACCCCTACCCTCTAAAACGCGCGTTTAAAAGGGGACTAAATTGAAATCTGAAGTAATCTTCTGGGCCAAAATTAGGAATTAAAAGGAACTTAATTGCAAATTAAAAAAACCGGAAGGACCGCGCGCATAAATATCCCAGAAACCAAAAACACGCGGATCCTTGGAGCGGGTCGGGTCAAGGCGTGGATCCTAGGCGAAACGACGCCGTTTTGGCGTCTGAACTTTAGGCCCAAAACGACGCCGTTTTATGTTCCTATAAAAGCTGAGTTTTTTTTAAAAATTTCATTTCTCCTCTGCCTTTTTTTTAAAAAAAAAAACACTCCTAGCCTCTCCTCCTCTCTGCAGAGGCCCCTACGCCTGCAAGGGCTCCGGCCAAAGATCCGGTTACCGTTCGCCATGGGCTCCGCCGTGTCGGCCACCGTACACGGTGGCCGAAAATAAAAAAAAGGTAAAAAATTTATTTATTTATTTTATATGTTTATACGTAGAACGTATAAAGGAATAGACTCGAAAAAAAAAAAAAAGAGGCTAAGATCACCTTAGGCCTTTGATATCTTTGATTGCCTGATTCTTATGCTACGATTTTGCTAGAATCGCTCTCTGGTATCACTGAACTCACTGCTTTGTGTTTTAATCTATTGGTATTGATAAAAGAAAAAAATCCCCTTCCATGGTTTTAGATTTGGCTTTTTATAGCCATTTACATGCTTTCTCCTTTTTTATATTTACTGTCTTTTCCTTCTTTTTGCATATGCAAGTGGTGATAGGGACCTAGGCGGTGGAGCAGGTGACGGTGGGTGGTGTCAGAAGATGGCTAGTGCGGCGGCTAGGGTTTTTTTGTTAAGGTTTTGGGCTAGTGTTATGTATTCGGTTTTAAAATTTGGGCTGTGGTTTGTTTAGTTTGGTTGGGTATTGGGTTTTAAGTTTGGGATATGTTGATTGGGTTATTGTTTTGGCCCGGGCCAAATTTGGTGTGTACAAATATCACATAATAAACCATTTCCAATCCTTAGTAACTGAAGTGTATTCATCCATGTTATTGTACATTTCATACATATGTCTTAAATTAATCAAATGCACATTACCGTTGAACCTATTCAACTAAAATCATCCATAGAACATTTCTCTTAAAATCATTAATAAATAACAAACATTTCACACATAATATATATTATATATATACATACATGCAGGTGCCGAATCATCAATTGTACAAAATTCATTATTCAAATCCAGCATTTATCTGAACTCACACATCAACCTAAAATAATTATTAATACAAAATGTAAAACATCCTTGCATCATTTCTTTTACTACGAGTAGCCTAACATACACACTTCATATTCATGCATATACCTAATTGATTCAACGGATACACATTCAAAATCATCAACCATGTTCCATGCATATAACATATTTAGGCATTATTAAATTCATGTAATCACTTGTTATATTAGCCATTTTCGCATGGCTTAATATATACACCACTTTACTCTTATCCAAAATTAAGCTAGCTTATACATATCCAAGATCGAACAAAATACAAATTAGTCTATACATGCCATAAGTTCGAAATAAGACTTTTAAAGTACCGAAAGTTGACAATAGTATGGATGACTTCACTGACGATCCCCGAGCCTATAGCTAACTTCCAAAATCTACAAGAACAAAGAATAAACATATACACAATAAGCTATCGTAGCTTAGTAAGTTATAAGCAATTTAAGCAAATTGATAACCTTGATAGATAAATATAATAAACCGAATCAAACATACTTATATACACAAAATATACCATGGCCGAATAGGCACACATATAAATTATCAATATGTTCTCCAATTTCAAAGACATAGTATCATAGATAATCAATTATAAATATATATTCATGTATATACATACTCATGAATCAAGTTTTTAAATCACATAATTATACCTATCATAAAACCGAATACTCTACTAATAATTACATACATTTAGCCTCACAAAACATTTCTGTCACATATCTTTCAATCAATTTAATTTCATTTCAAATATGTAAGTCACATTCACATACCTGGTCACTTTAGCTCATGTAACACATTTGGTTAATTTTACCGTTGCTCACGTAAAATTTGTTAGGCATAAAGCCTAGTATAATACACCGGCACAGAGCTTGCTAGGTACTAAACCTGATTTAATACACCGGCATAAAGCTTGCTAGGCAATAAGCCTGATAACATACACCGGCATCAAAGCCTGCTAGGCCATAAGCCTTATATATCACTGTTACAAAGTCGATCTTATTCATAATTCATATCTCAACTGAACCGAACTTATTTCCAAATCTCACAAATATTTATGCATTCGGCTATAACTATAGAAGTTCACACAATTAAATTCAACATATAAAGATCATATATATTCAAATTTAATAACGTTATTTGCTTATAGACTTACCTCGGATATCGATGAACATTGTAAATTGACTATTCGACTATTTTTGCTTTTCCCTGATCCAAGTTCGATTTTCTCTTTTCTTGCTCTAAATTGACATAATTTAAACTTATTTAATCAAATTCATTCAAAAACACATAAATGGACAAATTGCACTTTTGCCCCATATATTTTACACTTTTTGCAATTTAATCCAAAATTCACAAAACACAAAATAAGCATAATTTGCCCATGCCATGCTTGAGCCGAATTCTCCCCATACACATACAAGTCCTCACATTTCATTTATTTCATAATTTATTCCCTTAATTTATTATTTTTGCAATTTAGTCCTAATTACTCAAAATCATCAAAAACTCTAATACAATAAATGTTAATCTAAAACATATATTTCATATTTCATCATCAAACAACAAAAATCACAAGCTCTCAATAGTGGCACAACTCAAAATATTCATCAAAATAAAAAATTAAAGCATGGGTCTTGAAGATTACTAAGAAACGATCTCAAAAACGTAGAAATTATAAAAAATCGAGCTAAAACTTACCTTGATTGAGCTTAAGCAAGTGTCGAACCCTAGCTTCTTTTTCTTTTCTTTCTTTTTTAAGAAATTCGGCAATAAGTATGGCTTTATTTTTTTATTTTATTATAACATATATTAACATGTTATTTATTTTACTTTATTAACCTTTAACATTAAATAATAAACCATTATATGTTAAGGTCATGATCGTCCACCACATATACTTTTGGTCTAATTGCATCTTAAATGCTTCCATTTACAAAGACATCAACAAATAAGTGCTTTCACATTTAACCACCAAGTTTTCATTTTACGCGATTAAGTCCTTTTATTTAATCGGACACTCAAATGACAAAATTAAATCACGAAAATTTCACAGGCATAAATTCACACAAAATAAACACAGAAAATAATTTTAAAATATTTTTTTGACTCGGATTCGTGATCCCAAAACCACCGTTCCAATTAGGGTCTAAATCGGGTTGTTACAGCTCAGGGGCCTGAAAATGCAAAGGAACTCTTTAATCTTCATCATTCATCATTACGAATCACTATTGAACATGTTTTTGGGATTTTGAAGAAACAGTTTCGTGTATTAGATGCTGAGCCATTTTGGAATTTTCAAACTCAAGTAGATATAGTTTTGGCTTGTTGTATCATTCATAATCATATAATGGAAGTTGATCCTAGTGATTTACTTAATCAAGGATTATACGAGGAGCCTGAATCTGATTTGATAATACCAACTCTTACGGAGCGAGAAGAAATAGAAGAAGCAAGAGAATGGTCTGCTAAGAGAGACGAAATTGCACAAACTATGTGGACTGATTATATGGCTAGAAATATTAGGTAGGTTTAGGGCTTAGGGTTATTATTTCTATGTTATGAATGTTTTAGTATTAAAATTGTCTCTTTTTTTTTTTGTTAATGTTGGTTGGATAATGATATTGAAATTTTAGTTTGTTGGATTTTGAAATTATTATGTCTTGAATTTGTTAGATATTGGTTATGTTTTAAGCTTGTTAGATATTGAATTTATTATATTTTAAGCTTGTTGGATATTGAATTTATTATGTTTTAAGCTTGTTGGATATTGAAATAATTGACAATGACAATTATTAATGTAGAATGGGTAAGGGCAACAAAGAAGGGACCTCCAAGCAATTCAGGTGGACAAAACCGATGGAACATCTTTTTCTTGAAATTCTAGTGGAGGAGGCCCAGAGAGGAAATAAGCCTTCTAATACTTTCAAAGCAGTTTCTATTAATCGAGTTGCCGAAGCTATTTCTAAAAGATTTCAAGTCCAGCACGATGCGAAGCATGTGGAAAATCATTTGAGGACTGTAAAAAACCAGTGGCAAATTATATGCACAATTCGGGGTGAAAGTGGTTTTGGATGGGATGATAACATGAAAATGATCATATGTGATAGAGCGACATATGATGCAGTAGTGATGGTAATATATGTATATATATGTTAAGTATATTTCAATTGTTTTTTACTTGTTATTCTAATTGTGTATAATATCCAACAGGCACACAAGAAGTATGAACCATTTTTGAATAAAAGCATTGATCATTATGATGAAATGGCTTTGGTTGTTGGCAAAGATATGGCAACAGAGAGTTTTTCCAGAACATTTGTTGACATAGATTTGAATGATGGTAACCAAGATTCAGTGACTATAGACTGCGACAATGAAGAGACTGAAGAGGTAAGAACAAAAGTATCTTTATCTGGCACATCCAAACGTAAAAGAAAAAATGTTCAAGAAAGTGTCGTTGATGAACAAATTAAATTTGTGGGTGAACAACTTGGCAAAATTGCTAATGCTTTGGAACAATTTACTGCGGATAAGACATCACATCTTTACAAAAAAGTGATGTCGATGGAGGAAGAAGGATTTGATGGTGACTTCTTGTGTTCTGTGTTTAATTATCTAGTGAGTCATGAATCCGAAGCCAAAGCTTTTTTAGTTTAAAGTAAGAAGCATAGAAAAATTTGGCTTCAAAAATTTTCTCAAGGTTGAAGATATTGATACTTTTAATGTGGTGTAATATTAGTTATGCACTTGGACAATGTTGTTATTATTATGTGGTGTACAACTAATTATGCATTTGGATAATATTATTAATTTCTAGTATTAATTGTGGTTGAGAAGCTAATTTATAATTATTCAATCATTGTTTTTTATTTTTTTATAACATAATTACAAATAATTTATTTGACTTTGGTTGTTTTCAATTTATGACAGCTAATATTCTACCTTAATAATTGAATATTATTATATATTCAATTTTATTTATTTATTTATAAATAAATCATTTCAATATATGTAAAAACAATTTAAAATATAAATTTATTAATATATGTAAAAACAGCTTTTCCGGAAAAATGTTTTCAGGAAATCTGCCAAACAACAAAAAATATTTTACACAGATTCATCGAAACACCAGAAAAATAAATCATTTCCAGAAAAGTAAATCATTTTCCGGAAAAAATTTTACTGGCAAACAAACGGAGCCTTAAAATTTTTTCAAAGAATCGGTGTATGCCAGCAATGCTTTATGGAATTTTAAAGGATTATAAGATGACCAATGTAGCAGGCCTATTTTGCCCGGGCCTAACAGACCCAAAATAAACAAAAAAAACCAAGTTTTCGGTGGCCCAAACGGCACAAAAATAAAAAAACCCTAAAGCCCAAAACCCAATCACCTAAACAGAAAAAAAGAAAACCTATCCCCCTAGCCCTCCATGCGCCGCACGTCAGCTCTGCCACCACCTGCTCCACCAACTATTCCTGCAAAGAAAGAAGAGCACGCAAGCAGAAGCAAACAAAAGCAAGAAACAAAAAATATTGTAACAAATCAGTTATAAAGCCACACAAAAGCCGATTGTAATTTCAGAGACAAAGAAATACACAAAAAAATTTTGAAATAAAAAAAAGGAATCGAATACAAAAAAATAGAGAGATATATATACAAAAATTTACCCATCGATTGAAAAACAGTAGGTTTCTTTTGCATTCTTTCTTTTATTTTCAAAACATATATAGTAAAGTATAAAAAATTAAATCTTTTACCTTTTTTTGGCGTCTCGCTCTCTGTCTTGGAAGACCGATGGACCCTTAGGGTTTCGTCGAACGGTCGCGACGGAAAGGAGCAGAAACAAAAGGGTTCTTTGGTTGTTTTTAGATTTTTGAGGGTTTTTTTGGCAACTTTAGTACTAAATCTGAGTTCTACGTTAAAAATAAAAAATAAGGGGTTTGGTGCGATTTTTCGTCCATCGTAGAAGGCTGCGCCGTCGTCGGTGGCTGGGACGGCGGCCACTCGACGGACTTATAGCCTGCCTGGGGGTTTTGAGAGAATGAGGGAGAGCCTTTTCAAATTTTTTTTTTTAAAAAAAGGGCTAAATTGAATTTTTTTGTAAAAATTTTACCTTAAATAGGCCCTACAAAACGACGTCGTTTTGGGCCAATGCAAAGACGTCAAAACGGCGTCGTTTTGGCCTCCAACTCGAAACCCGACCCGCAAGCTGGTAGATCCGCGTGTTTTTTTTAAATTGTGTATTTCCATTTTTAATCCTTCCACCTTTTTAGGTTGTTTGAATCCAGTCCTAATTTCACTTCTTTTTTTTTAAATTTCACCCTGCGAGTTTAATTTTGTTTCATTTCAGTCCATCACGAAATTGCACATAAGGACTAGGGATATTTTCCCTTTTGGTCCCCTTTATTTTTAGTGCGTTATATTTTGATCCTTGTTAGCCTATTTTTATTATTTATAATTTGTACCCCGAATTTCATTTTGATTTCAATTCAATCCTTAGTCTGTTTAACTTCAAATTTTATTATTTTTTTAAAAAAATATTTTATTTATTTATTTATTTTCAATTTTTAATCAAAATTATATTAGTTTTGATATATTTATTTACTTATTATTTTTTTAATTGGCTTTTTTTTTGCCCTTATTATTGTTATTTTTATTCCATTTCTTATTCATTTATTACTTTACTTTCAAATTTCAAATTTTTCATTATTATTATTATTATTATTATTATTATTATTATTATTATTATTATTTATATTATCATTTTCATCATTATTATTTATGCATATTAACATTATGATTTATTAATATCAATTCTATATATTTTATATTTTATTATGCATAATACCATTATCACTCCAAATTTATATCGCATTATCATTATTCACTAAGTATGACCCTTTTTCCGTTTTAACCATTTTTTTTACACCATAATCGAATAAATTAAACATATCATTTTAAACGTTACATTAATTTTTCTCTCAAATTCATAAAAAAAGAAAATTTTGAAAATAAAGGCAATATTCCGTATTTGGAAATTCGAGAAGTCATACCCTAACTTACTGGGTTTTGATTTTTCTCTTTGAACCTAAATAACCGAATATCCTTTTAAAATTAAAATACGTGAGTTTTAAATAAAAAATAAAAGAAAAGCTTATTCTCAAGGATTCGAGGTGTTGTGTCCTAACTTACTAGATGTGACATTTTGTTACCTCGAGATGAGAGGGTTTTTAACATACGTTTTGATTTATTCAAACAATTTTTAAGCAAAATAACATCACCACAAAGAGGGATCGTATTTTAAACTCTTTTCAAGTTTTCAACTTTTGACACTAATACATTAATTAATCAACTACGTACCAATTTTGAGCGTTACCAGGGTGCTAATCCTTCCTCGTACGTAACCGACCCCCGAACCCATTTCCTGAACTTCGTAGGCCAAAAATTATCATTTTAGTAAATTTAGACTTTTATTAAAATGATTAAATTACAAGGTGATCCAATCACACCTAATAAAAAGGATTGGTGGCGACTTCCATTTTCGTTTTCAAAATAAAAAGTCGACCTTTCAAAAAAAAAAGGTTTCGACAGCTTGGCGACTCCACTAGGGAGTAAAATAAGAAAGTCAAGCCACGAGTTGATTATTTCTTGTCTTTTTGTCGAAAATTGATAATTTGGGTCAAATTTATGATCTTTTCGTTGTATTTCATTCTTATGGTCTGCACCATTTTAATATGTTTGCTTTACTGGTTTGAGTCTTTTAATATATCTCCGCATATTGCATCGCATAACAGGTCGGTTATACCCTTTTTAAGTGAGAGTGAGAACCTATTCCTTCGTGAGGTCTTCACCTCCGTATAGGATAGTGGATCGCTTTCGGGATACATCCGTACCTATGTCTTCGTGAGATTTTCATCTCCGTATAGCCATAGGGAAATTTATTCTCCTGAACTGAACTCAGTTCGTATGAGCCTATAATGGGTGTGAATCGAGGAATCTACTGGTTCAGGTACCCTTGCTTTAGAGCGAACCGTATATAGTGAACAGTAAGAGCCTACCCTAAGTAGAACCGCACCGAACCCTTAGTGGTCACCCAAATAGGTGCTTTATTTATTATTTCTTGCTTATTTTAACTTTGTATGAGGTATATTGACTTGTTTCGTTTTGTTTTAACTGTGATTGCATTGCATATTCATCATAAAAAAAAGGTGTTGATTCACATTCAGTTAGTAAATAGAGAGCTTGCCATGGAGAATGGATTTCTTGAAAAAGTAGGAGAAAATGCGATTGTCTGAATATGGTCTAAGAAGACGCAACTAGAGGAAGGTGATAGTCTGACGGAGGGGTACGTATCAGAATTGTGGGACTTCACTTGTATCAGCATGACCCAGAACAATCTCCAAGAATTTAACGAGATATAGGTGGTGGGGTAAAAGAGTCAATGACAACCTCCCTAGGCCAAGTCAAGAAGGCACTCGACCATTGGAAGAACACCTGCAAGTGATTCTATCTGAGCTAAAGATCATCAAGCAAGATTTTGAAAAAGAAAAGAAGATAGAACAATTGGAGGAGGAAAGGATGCAACTAGGATTAGATGTTGATGTCTAAAAGATTAGAAGCTGAAAAATTTATAGAACAAGGCTAAGAAATACTTGGATAATCTAAAAATGGATTATAAGAAGTTGCACTTGTCGATGAAGACTGTCAGGCTAGGAAAAAATCAGAACAATGGCGGCAAGAGATTAAAGAAGAAAAGAGTAGAGCCGACCAATGGGAAAAGAAATTCCAAGATGCCCGAGTTCGAGAAAAGGCTCTAGAAAGAGACTTATTGGAAAGCCAAAATGAAAAGGTCAGATTAAAAGCTAGGGTAACAGAACTAGAAAAGTCACTTCATCAGTATCATAGTCGCAACTCCACAATTGAGTTAAAGGTAAGCCTAAACAAGATTGAAGAGTTGAAAAGAAAAATAGAAGAGCCCGAGACCGTATTACAAAATTACGAGCTCTGAGTTGAACCCTTTGAAGCAAACAATGAGCATTGGAAAGAGTAACTCCACCATTCTCAAGGTCAGGTCAGGGATAGGGGCCATGTCATGGGTGAAGCTGTGGCTCAAATACGAGAGGTGGCTGATCATTTATGAACCATAGCAGTTCAGGCTGATGTGCTAAGCTTGAAGTCTGAATCGGAGTTAGATCGGGGCTGAGAATTAGCTTCGTTTCTTAGGAAAGTTAAGGTTTTAAGTGTGAAGGCGAGGCCGTATATGTATCCGCTTTAGGTAAAGAAATTTGTTTCCTAGTAAAGTTGTTCTAATAGAAGTGAATAAGAACCAACGCCTTTTTGCATGCATCTTTTCCATTACAATTCATTACATGCAATAAATTTCATAAAATCTAAAAGTGTGTTGAGTTCAGAACTCCAGTACAGAGCTTGATGGATAATAAAGAGTTGAAATTCTTTAAAGATATCGAAGGTTTGGAAGGGAAAGCTGATTGTGCCTTCGAAGAAGAAACTAAAAAAACCTATTAGGAATTGTGTTCCTACATCCCTGAAAATGTTCTGAACAACTTGGCTATGGAGGAGATTTCTGTAGTTTTTAGGACCATTTCAGAGTAATATTCAAAACACACCTACTGTTCTAAGCCTGGGAGCAATAGGAATCCTTTTGTGAAAAAGACACATGACCACTATTTTTATTTCAATAAAAATAATGTATCTTTCTGTCCCACTTGGAAAATATTCTTCTATTTTTTTTCATACCACACAGATAGTTATTCTTCGATTCATTTGTCCATTGGGTCTTCCTTCGTTCCTATAGTAGGTCTCCAGATATCAATGATATGAGCAACACTACTACTGACTCAGAATCTTATTTTGAACAAGATACTTGTTTAGAGAAACCTCAAGACTTTGAAGGTGATCAAGATTGTAACCTATGTCCTGATTTACTAAAGATGATAGAACAAGAAGAGAAATAGATCCTACCTCACAAAGATTTAGTGGAAATTGTGAGCTTAGGAGATGAACAAGAAAAGAAAGAGGTGAAAATCAGAACTTGCATCATTGCAGATACAAGGCAAGACCTCGTTGAGTACTCCAAGAATTCAAAGATGTCTTCGCATGGTCATATCAAGACATGCCCGGGTTAAGTACTGATATCATGGTACACTGGCTCCCCATAAAAGAAGAGTGCAAGCTAGTTCAACAGAAGCTCCGAAGGATGAGGCCTGATGTTTTACTGAAAATAAAAGAGGAAGTCAAGAAGCAATTTGATGCTGGCTTCTTACAAGTGGTTAAATACTCAGAATGGGTAGCCAATATCGTCCCCGTCCCTAAAAAAGGATGGAAAAGCGCGAATGTGTGTGGACTACAGGGATTTAAACAAAGCCAGCCCGAAAGACAATTTCCCATTGCCTCACATCGACACATTAGTGGACAACACGGTAGGTTACTCATTGTTCTCCTTCATGGGATGAAGGTTGTCAGAAAACTTTTGAAAAGGTTAAATATTACCTATCCAATGCCCTTGTGCCAATGCCTTTTAGCCTAGATAAGCCGCTGATACTATACTTGGTAGTATTCGGGAATTTCATGGGGTGTGTGCTTGGTTAACATGATGAGTCAGGAAGGAAAGAAAGAGCGATATATTACTTCAGTAAGCAATTCACTGAAGGTGAGACAATATATTCATCAATCGAGAAGTTGGGTTGCACCTTCATTTGGACAACCCGAAGACTGAGACAATACTTGTTGGCTAATCTAAAAAATAGACCCTCTTAAAGTACATGATAGAGGCGACCGCCCTGAATAGAAGAATGGCCCGATGGCAAATTCTGCTTTCCAAATTTGATATAGTCTATGTGAACCAGAAGACAGTAAAATAAAGTGCAATAGCAGATTTTCTAGCCAAATTATGAGCCTATAAACTTTGATTTCCCAAACAAAAATCTAATATATGTTGCAACCACTGAAGAAGACTCTCAAGAAGGTCATCCTTGGAAGCTAAACTTCAAACGCTATGGGTAACGGAATTGAGGCAGTCTTGATATCCCCAAACAAAGATAATTATCCCTTTACTAGTAAATTGGATTTTGATTGTACCAACAATATGGTAGAATATGAAGCATGCATCATGGGTATCCGTGTAGCCATAGAACGTAAGATCAAAGTGCTAGAGGTGTATGGGGATTATGCACTAGTGATCTATCAACTCAAGGGAGAATAGGAGATGAAAGATTCCAAGTTGATCAATTATCGAAGGCTGGTTCTTGAGTTAATTGAGGAGTTTAATGACTTCACCTTCTATTACCTCCCATGAGATAAAAATCAAATGGCTGATGCCTTGGCTACTTTGGCTTCCATGATCATAATGAATAAATAAGAGGATGTAAAACTTATCCATATGAGTATTTATGAGGCTCCGTCTCATTGTTACAACATTGAAGAAGAAGGAAAGGATGATCACCGTTGGTACTATGGTATACTACGATATATGAAGAATCGTGAATACCCTAACCAAGTAACTGAGAATAATAAAAGGATACTAAGAAGATTAGCCAGTGACTATATCTTAGATGGGGAGATCCTATATAAAAGAAGAAAGGATCAGGTGTTACTAAGATGTGTAGACGCTGTCAAGGCTAAGAAAATCTTAGAAGAAGTCCACGAGGGTATCTGCGGAACACATGCCAATAGTTTTACAATGGCTAGGTAAATCATGAGATTTGTGTATTATTGGTCTACCATGTAAGGGGATTGTATCAGTTATGCCAAGAGATGCCATAAGAGCCAAATTTATGGAGACAAAATTCATGTGCCTCTTTCACCTCTTCATGTTATGACTTCTTCATCGCCTTTCTCTATGTGGGGCATGGATGTCATTGCGCTGATATCGCCAAAAGCTTCTAATGGGTATCGATTCATCTTTGAGGTTATTGATTACTTCACTTAGTGGGTGGAAGCTACTTCATGTGCCAATGTCATAAAGTCGACAGTCATCAAATTTTTTTTTAAAAAAAAGAGAGATCATATTTCCATAAAGAATGCCAGAAAGGATTATATCTGAAAATGCACTAAATTTGAACAACAGCACGATATCAGAAGTTTGCAGTCAGTTTAAGATCAAGCACCATATCATCCCAAAATGAACGATGCAGTGGAGGCAACCAATAAAAAAAAATTAAGAAGATCATGGGAAAAATGATTGAGACTCATAAGGATTGGTATGAGAAATTACCATCTATGCTTATCGAACATCTGTCAGGATCCCCACTAGGGTAACGCCTTTCTCATTGATTTATAGAATGGAGGTGGTTTTGCCCATTGAAGTCGAGATTCCTTCCCTCTAGGTTTTTTTAGAGTTGAAAATGGATGAAACAAAGTGGATCAAATCTCGATTTGATTAATTGAATCTGATTGAAGAGAAGAGGTTAAAAGCTATCCGTCATGGTCAGATGTACCAAAAACGAATGATACGAGATTATAACAAAAAGGTTCGTCCCAGAGAATTCTACAAGGGAAACCTATTACTGAGAAAAGATCCTTTCTATACAGAAGAACTTCAGAGGAAAGTGAATGCCAAACTGGGAAAGACCTTATGTCGTAAAGAAAGTGGAGGACCTCTGATTTTGACCGAGATGGATGGCAAAGAATCTACCTGATCATGTGAATTTAGATTCAATCAAGAAATATTTAACTAAAAAATAAAAAAAATAAAAATAAAAAAATAAAAGAAAAAGGAGAGGTTAAGGCGAAAACCCACAAAGGGCACCTTGAGACCAAAGAGGTTTTGAATTGAAAACCCAAGAAAGGGCAATTCAAATTTTGATTGAAGATGGGGCATGTAGTGGTCTTGTCTTCTCTGAACTAACAACAAAGAGGGATACTACATCTTGAGGGCATCAACAAAGTATTCTAAGTCTTTTAAACACATATCAAGTTCAAAAAGACCTCAAAGGAGTTTGCACGGAGAAGCTCATACTACAATATCTGGGGCCCCTTTTTTCATCTTATTCATTTTGTATTTTAACAAATTTGTTATTTTGATTAATCTATTTATTTCAAACTTTGCTCCCAATAAATTTCAACCTTATCCACCACGATCTTTTTCAAGTATTTTTCATTGAAATAATGATTAATGGACTAATAATAGTACGAGGACCTGAAATAAGACTATTATTCAAAACTAACCAAACTTAAGAGTTGGAAACATTTGAGAAAGAATAGTCTAAATTATGACTATTTCTTCTGATTTTCTGTTAAAGATACCAGCTGAACAAGAAGGCATGGTAACACATCAGTGATAGAACCTTGATGAACAAAGAGTAATGACAACTTAAGCATTAAAAAGGGATCATGCTGCATTCATTCAAATATCATTCATACATGTCTAATTAGGAGCATTTGATTCATTCTGATTATGACATCCTAATCACTTGGCATAAATAGGCCCATGAAATGGATTCTATAGGTCATGTTCCCAGAGAACGGTGTAACAGATCAGTGAAACCATAAATCCTATACGCCTAAAGTTGCAGTGGGACGGATTGAAGTTATTTTGGCAAATCTTATCTCTCTGAAGTTGTAGTGGAGCAGATTAAAGCCGTAAATCCTATACCCCTGAAGTTGTAGTGGGACGGATTGAAGTTATAATGGTGAATCTTATCTCCCTGAAGTTGCAGTGGAGCAGATTGAAGCCACTAGTCTTATCTCCTTAAAGTTGCAGTGGAGTAGATTGAAGATAGCAAATCTATTTTCCCTGAAGATTGCAGTGGAATAGATTAAAGCTACAAGTTACAAATCCGATACCTCTGAAGTTGCAGTAGGTCGAATCAAATCTACCATGGCAAATCCTATATCCCTGAAGTTACAGTGGAGCAGGATAAAAATAAACAAATCTTATCTCCCTGAAGTTGCAGTGGAGTAGATTGAAGATAGCAAATCTTATCTCCCTGAAGTTGCAATGGAGCAGATTGAAGATAGCAAATCTTATACCTCTGAAGTTGCAGTAGGTCGGACTAAATCTACCATATCAAACCTTATCTCCTTGAAGTTGCAGTAGAGCAAATTGAAACCACTAATCTTATCTTACTGAAGTTGTAGTAGAGTAGATCAAAGATAGCTACAAACTTTATCTCCCTGAAGTTGCAGTGGAACAGATTAAAGCTATAAATCTTATCTCCCTAAAGTTACAGTGGAGTAGATTAAAGCTACAAATTACAAATCATATATCCCTAAAGTTGCAGTAGGACAGATTGAAGTTATTATGGCAAACCTTATCTCCCTGAAGTTGTAGCGGAACAGATTGAAGCCACAAGTCCAATCTCCCTGAAGTTGCAGTGGATTGCAATGAAACAGATTGAAGAACTACTCTTAGCTCCTTAAAGTTGTAGTGAAGTCAATCGAAACAATTCATATATCCCTGAAGATACAGTGGATTGGAATGAGGCTACTTGGAGAAAAGAAGCACCAGAAGAAGTCGAGATTCGGCAAGGCCAGGCAAAATTGGCCCTTTTTAGGTCTTTGCTTCGTTCCCGTTACACGTCAATGAGCAAAGAGGGGCAACTGTAGCAGGCCTATTTTGCCTGGGCCCAACAGACCCAAAATAAACAAAAACAACCAAGTTTTTGGTCGCCCAAACGGCCCAAAAATAAAAAACCCTAAAGCCCAAAACCCAATCACCTAAACAGAGAAAAAAACCCTAGCCCTCTATCCCTCCACCCGTCGTACATCAGCTCTACCCCCATCTGCTCTACCAACTGCTCCCGCAAAGAAAGAAGAGTACGCAAGCAATAGCAAACAAAAGTAAGAAATAAAAAATATTGTAACAAATTGGCTATGAAGCCACACAAAAACCGATTGTAATTTCAGAGGCGAAGAAATACACAAGAAAAAATTGAAATAAAAAAATGAATCAAATACAAAAAAACGGAGAGATATATATACAAAAATTTACTCATCGATTGAAAAACAGTAGGTTTCTTTTGCATTCTTTCTTTTATTTTCAAAACATATGTAGTAAAGTATAAAAAATCGAATCTTTTACCTTTTGTTGGCTTCTCGCTCTCTGTCTTAGAAGACCGATGGACCCTTAGGGTTTCGTCGAACGGTCGCGATGGAAACGAGCAGAAACGAAAGGGTTCTTTGGTTGCTTTTAGATTTTTGAGGGTTTTTTTGGCAACTTTAGTATTAAATTTGAGTTCTACATTAAAAAATAATAATAGGGGGTTCGGGGCGATTTTTCGTCCACTGTAGACGGCGGTGTCGTCGCCGGTGGCCGGCGCGGCGGCCACTCACCGGAACTATAGCCGACCTAGGGGTTTTGAGAGAATGGTGGAGAGCCTTTTCAGTTTTTTTTTTTAAAAAAAAAACAAGGGTTGAAGTGTTTTTTTTTTTGTAAAAATTTTACCTTAAATAGGCCCTACAAAACGACACCGTTTTGGGCCAATGCACAGACGCCAAAATAGCGTCGTTTTGGCCTCCAACCCGAAACTCGATCCGCAAGCTGGTAGATCCGTGTGTTTTTTTTAAAATGCACTGCAGGAAAACAGACTTTTAGCAGCGTTTTTTTTGCCTTTAGTGGCGTTTTTAAGCGCCGTTAAAACTATTAGCGGCGTTTTCCCAAACGCCGCAAAAAAAGTCGCTATATGCAACGCCGCAAAAATTAGTGGCATTTTTTCAAAAAAACGCCGCTAAAGACCATGACATTTAGCTGCACTTTTTTCGCAAACGCTGCTAAAGACCAGGACTTTTAGCGACGCTTTTTTCTCAAACGCCGCTAAAGACCATGACCTTTAGTGGCGCTTTTTTCGCAAACGCCGCTAAAGACCATGACCTTTAGAGGCGCTTTTTTCGCAAATGCCGCTAAAAATCATGACCTTAAGCGGCACTTTTTTCGCAAACGCCGCTAAAAATAATGATCTTAAAAAAATTATTTTATTTTAATTAAATAATATTTATTTCTATGTTAAATGTTATATTATGTTTAAATTTTGAAATTTGAACTTTAAACTATATACTTTTAAGGATAAATAAAAAATATTAATTAAATTAAATTTTCCATTAAAATTTAAACTTCAAAACTAAATATAAAAATTAATGAATTTAAATTTAATACATAAACATTGATTCAATATGTAATTTAATACATAAAAAACACACACACACAGAGAGACACACAAAGTATTAGAATTTCTAAAACATAATTCATCCTGATGAGAAAATAATGCCAAATCATCATCACATCTCATTAATCAAAGGAAAAGATCGAGAAAAGAAGAAGAAACAATATATAACAGAGAGGGTGGTTCAAGCTTTAGATGAAGCCAAAGTATTGCAATGCCTGCATATATAACTTAGTGAAGTACTTTGATCTTGATCTTGGTTAAGACTTGTTCCAGCAATAAAGAAAATTGTTAAACGGAATCTCGGTCACCTGATTGAGCAAAACAAGGAAATTAGCTATACCATTTCATCAGAACGAAAGTGAAATCGTAAAAAGTAAACCCATAATAAAAAAACTGATGCTAGGCTAATCGTAAATGCTAATGTCGCTGTAAATAAGTGACAGGCATAAGTCCAGTTTCATGTTGATAAACTTGTAAAGGCCTCAAAAAGAAAATAAGTAGCATATATGAAAAAGACAAAAAGGGTCAAATGAAGGTTAAAGGAGATGTCATGACAAGCCTCACGTGTTTAATGTTTATCTCCTTTCTCGATTTCATGCAACTCATAACATGTTTCACTTTTTTTATTAAGCTCACAAATATCACATGTTTTTAGTTATCATAATCTTAATTTCTATGTCCAATAGCATTGATAAAGTAATTATTTTTCATTCAAACAAATTTGGTATTATCTTTAGTCACTTTGAAATGTCTAATCGATGAAGATGAGCAAAAAATGCCATAGTTGCTTAAAAACAAGCTTATGCCAAAGTTTGAACTCTATACCTCTAGCATATAGGGGATCTTGAACCCAAAGTATTGAAAATGTCGATCAAAAGGAAGAGGAGATAAATGAAACCATATTTTCCTACAATTCCTGTCATTGATTATAGACATATCATTTTCTATTCTTCTAGGTATTTACTCATTCTAACCTA
The DNA here is from genome assembly GCA_025698475.1 of Gossypium anomalum. Lineage (NCBI taxonomy): Eukaryota > Viridiplantae > Streptophyta > Magnoliopsida > Malvales > Malvaceae > Gossypium > Gossypium anomalum. Next base: position 20,902,337 of record CM046967.1, on the reverse strand, counting down.
TATAATCATTGAGAATATTCATAATTTATTGAAGCTTCAATAATAGCTCCACCAAAATACATCTTAGAAGGAAAGGACACTTTGCTCACAAAATGTCTTTGTTTTTCACTCAAACTAGTAGTTGACAAGCACATATAATCATAGAACCAGTACCATCCAATCCTCTTCTTAAATGTAATAAAGAGAAATTGAGGATGTTTGGTGCAATTAACTCAAGAAATTTTAAAAAGAGAGGAAGAAGAAGAAGAAATTGCAAAACCTGTAGATTTTGAGCCACCACCCAAGTAACATAAGCCAGGTTGCACTGCAAAAAATTGCATAGCACGGTTTAGTGAATCATGATTGTGAATTCCAAGATAGTTTTACAAATTAGTAAATATACGATATCCTACCATTCTACGTGAAATTCTTTCAACATATCTGTCTATAAGCAACGTTAAAATCCTGTGACAAGCAAAGGTAACAAAAATCAGGTCACTCTTCATGCAATCAATTTTTTAGGAATGAACACAACCAATTTTGGCAACAAAAACGACATGAAAGTTATATATACCAAAACATAATAGTAAGAAGGCGATTCTCGATTTGTGTTTCATGCTTGCTTTTGCTTGGTAGTATGATTTTCAAAGAAGAGATAGTAGTCGACACGAACACCAACAAGATACATACCCCAATATCCACGGGTACGATAACAAGTAATCACTTGACAAAATCTTGTATCAAGATGACATGATGAGAAGAGTTACTAATAAAAAGGGACTGCATGGACCATAACACCATTTTACTCTTTTTAGATGAAAAAGAACAATTAGTAGCCTATTATTCCGTAGATATTTGGGATATCTAAAAAAATTATGCAAAGTTCAAAAACATTAATATGATAAAATATTTGGGATTGATATTTTCCAAGATAAAAACATAAAAGTTTACTAAAAATACAAACAAATTCAATAAGTTTTAAGATATTGGTAGGACAAGTTCAGAAGTTTTCAAAGTGAATGAATGTAGACATCCACTTCTCATACATAATAATCTTTCTGAAAAGATGTAAAGACCCTTTATGAGAACAACAATAACAAAAATATTATGTACGAGGGTATAGGATTAAATGTTAACATGGGTTTTACCTCTAAAAGCTGTAAATTTACCTACTTAAATTATTAGCAAAAAGAAATAATATGCATGAAGATGAAAAGAAAAATATTAACGACCTTGATAATATCTTACCAAGCTAGTCCCGTAAGTCTCTGTCTTAGCATATTCCCTAGGATATATTCAAGTCAAACACCAAGATACACAAGCATGTGATAAACATCTGCAAAATTTTCCCACTGAAAATTTATTACAAATTAAACAATGTACCAACAGCCAAGATACACAAGTAAGTGACAAAGTATATCAATAAATTCCCACTACATGTAAGGCAAAGAGTGTGGGTAGAACAATGAAGACATAATCCAAAGCTACTGAGGCTAGGTAAGACTTTAAACTCCTACAAGTATCTGCTCAAACAGATTCAATGATAAGCACTCATGAATTCTACAAAGCCATATAAATTTTGAATTTCTGATCTTTATTGTTTTATTAAAGGTGAAAATATGTCAACAATTGCTATAATTTTGCAAAGCTTAAGATTTAGGGTGTGCTTGACAAACCGTTAAACTTTTTTTAATTTTATTATAGGGTTTACTAATTCGGCATACAATTTTCTAATATAAATTTAGTTCTTAAAAAATTCAAAACTTAATATTTCAGCTTATCAAACAACACCTTACTCTTGCACTTAAAAGTTAAAAAATACTTTTCTCAAAAAAGGAAAAATACTTAATATTTGGCCTTGATTAAAACATTTAAGAACAAAGTTTCTACAATAAATCATTTCAATTAGAGACAAAGAAATCGATAACTTTACCATTCACTATCTGAGAGCAGAAAGTGTGCCACAAAAGCATTAGAAGCTGAATATAAAATTGAAAAGAAATTTTAAAAAATAACACACATTTATTTGAGAGATAAAACAAATTAAAATGAAATTGAAGTGTCCATAAACTTACAGCTACATTATTCAAAAGAGCGGAGACTTCAAGCATGGAAGATCCAGGCAAATTGCTCACGAATCTGTAGGTTATAGTATTTTAATCAATAGGATTTGCAATTAGAAGATTAAATTTAAAAAATTGGGAAATTTGAGAAGAAAAAAAAAAGAGATTAACTAACTGTTCTCTGAGGTGCTTGTTGGGATTCAAAGATCTTGGGAAGGAATCCATTGACGAAGAGTTTGAAAACTAGATTGTGAATTTATTACTGTAAGATCAGAGCTAAGCAAGTAAAACAGGAAAAAATTGGAGAAACTAGAATCAAGTTTCTATAATCTAAACACAAAAAAATTTTAAAAAAATTGCGATTTAGCGTAAATTCTCCCACCTTTTTTAGCCAAACACCATTTTTCTCCTTGAATGGGTCAAAAGCCGAAAACTTAGAAGCCAAAGGATAATTAAAAATCTTCAATTTAAAAGAGCAACGGAGAGTGAACAGAGAGTGATTTAACTACATAGAAGCCTCACCATTCTAAGTACATTTCCACAAGTAATTTCGAACTCGATTTTTGTAAATCATCCAAAGATTTCTTAGGTCACAAAACCTCTAACTGCATTAACAAAGTAGCAAGTATAAAAACCTGGCCATCTCAGTTTCTTGATTGAAAAGAGCAACGGAGGGGTGAGATTGGGGGGTGTTTTGAGGATACTAATTTTAAGGAAAAAAATTAGGCGTTTCAGAGGAGGGGGGAAATTTAGGGATAAAACCGCGCATTTTTTAAGTGAAATAATTTTTTGTGGCATTTTTTTATAAAAACGCCGTTATTGTTAATTTTTTACCCACAAAAAATTATTTCATTTTAAATAAAACGACTCTGTTTTGTTATGCTAAAAAAATTTTATTTTCTCTATTAAAAATTATTAGTTAAGTAATTTTATAAAATATTTTTTGTTACTATTTTTTATAAATGGGTTTTTATAAATAAAAAAATTAAGTATTCTGAAAATAAATATCATATATTTTACTAAGAAAACAAATAATTAAATGGTTGTAATTAATTATTAAGTTAAAATTATCCAATGTAAGCAATCAATCTCTTACATATCAAATTTCTATTAAAGATTGAGACGTTAATCATAATTTTATATTATTCTTTTCCGATCTAATCTCCATTTCATTATAGATATTTCTTCCTAACTAAAATATAACTATTTTGCTAGATGTTCGGTGTGAAATGATTTTAGTTTTTGTATTTTATTTTTATTTGTTATAATTTGGTCCTATCCAAAATAGATAGTTACCTATCCATATCAATATGTTATTTTTTTTTTTATTTATCAATGTTTTTTTAAATCTAATATTTAAATATATCAAATGGTTTAGATTAATATTTTTAAATATAAAAGTATTAATTGATTGTATAAAATTTCATCATTTAACAAATCTTTACTTTAAATCCTAAACCATTTAATATATAAAAAGCCTAAATCCTAAACCATTTAATATATATAAAGTCTAATCCTTAAGTAAACCTAACACTTAACCCTTAATCCCTAAACCTTATACCCCAACCCTTAGATCATAATCCATGAAATAAAATGAAATCGATGAATTAAAAAAAAAACAAAATGACACAGCAATACAAGCATTATTCTTTTAAGTATGGTCCGCATTAGTTGTTTAGATTTTTATATAATGGCATACTGGTTATTACATCAAATTTTATTAATTTTGTTACATAAAAATTCAATGAGTGTGCCATATTCTAGTATGATTATTTTACTTTACGAATTCAAAACATCCATTGTTTCGAATCGAGTTTTAAATAAAATTAATTGTAATTTTATAATTTATATCAATTTGAGTGCAATAATTGTTTCTCTATATAAATTAAATATTAAAAATATTTTTAGTTGAATCATATTAATGGAAAGAAAAATTTATAATTATAGTTATTTTTTTATTAAGTTGGTGTTATGGGTTAATCAAGTATATTAATTCAGTTGTGGAATTATTAACTTACCCTCTCACATATAAATTAAGTTATAAGAATGTATTTTTATATTTATATATAATAAAAACTACTTTAGCGGCGTTTTACCAAAAGCGCAGCTAATGCTCTGGTCTTTAGCGGCGTTTTACCAAAAGCGCCGCTAATGCTCTGGTCTTTAGCGGCGTTTCACCAAAAGCGCCGCTAATGCTCTGGTCTTTAGTGGCGTTTCACCAAAAGCGCCGGTAATGCTCTGTTTTTAGCGGCGTTTTAACAAAAAACGCCGCTATTGCTCAGTTTTTAGCGGCGTTTTTCTCAAAACGCCGTTATTGATTTGTGTATTACAATTTTTGCGGCGTTTTTTGATAAAACGCCGCTAAAAACGCTGCTAAAGCCCTATTTTCCTGTAGTGATGGTCTATTTCCATTTTTAATCCTTCCGCCTTTTTAGGTTGTTTCAATCCAGTCTTAATTTCACTTCTTTTTTTTTAAATTTCACCCTGCGAGTTTAGTTTTGTTTCATTTCAGTCCATCGCAAAACTACGCGCATAAGGACCAGGGATATTTTCCCTTTTGGTCCCTATTATTTTTAGCGCGTTATATTTTGATCCTTGTTAGCCTATTTTTATTATTTATAATTTGTACCCCGAATTTCATTTTGATTTCAATTCAATCCTTAGTCTATTTAAATTCAAATTTTATTATTTTTTTAAAAAAAAATGTTTTATTTAATTATTTATTTAATTATTTTTAATTTTTAGTCAAACTTATATTAGTCTTGATTTATTTATTTACTTATTATTTTTTTAATTGGCTTGTTTTATTTTTATTTTTGCCCTTATTATTGTTATTTTTATTCCATTACTTATTCATTTATTACTTTACTTTCAAATTTTAAATTATTCATTATTATTATTATTATTATTATTATTATTATTATTATTATTATTATTATTATTATTATTATTATTATTATTATCATTTTCATCATTATTATTTATGCTTATTAAGATTATGATTTATTAATATCAATGCTATATATTTTATATTTTATTATGCATATTATACCATTATCACTCCAAATTTATATCGCATTATCATTATTCACTAAGTGTGACCCTTTTTATGTTTTAACCGTTTTTTTACACCATAATCGAATAAATTAAACATATCATTTTAAACGTTACATTAATTTTTCTCCCAAATTCATAAAAAAGAAAATTTTGAAAATAAAGGGAATATTCCGTATTTGAAAATTCGAGAAGTCGTACCCTAACTTACTGGGTTTCGATTTTTCTCGTTGAACTTAAATAACCGAATACCCTTTTAAAATTAAAATACATGAGTTTTGAATAAAAAATAAAAGAAAAGCTTATTCTCAAGGATTTGAGGTGTTGTATCCTAACTTACTAGATTTGACATTTTGTTAACTCGAGATGAGAGGGTTTTTAACATACGTTTCGATTTATTCAAACAATTTTTAAGCAAAATAACATCACCATAAAGAGGGATCGTATTTTAAACTCTTGTTAAGTTTTCAACTTTTGACACTAAGACATTAATTAATCAACTAGGTACCAATTTTGGGTGTTACGAGGGTGCTAATCCTTCCTCGTATGTAATCGACTCCCGCACTCATTTCCTGAACTTCGTAGACCAAAAGTTATCGTTTTAGTAAATTTAGACTTTTATTAAAATGATTAAATTACAATGTGATCCAATCACACCTAATAAAAAAGATTGGTGGCGACTTCCATTTTCGTTTTCAAAATAAAAAGTCGACCTTTCAAAAAAAAAAAAGGGTTTCGACAACTAAAACTGCCCCTAAAAAGATGAGAAACTAGTCAAAGTTGGTTCCAATGTTGTCGCTTGTTACGTTCTTCCCATTTTTAATGAGGATGATGGCCTTAGAATACCAATTCAAACCAATACCAATGTGTTATGTGCTTTCTTATTGTTTTAATGCTATGTCTACGGTAAAGGTATTGAGTTCCCTAAATAATGGTTGGAACCACCTGGGTTTAAGATGACAGCAAGTGGAGCATGAGCGATAGCATTTTACAGCTATATTGAAAAATGAGTATTTACCACGGAAAATGAGTGAAAGGGTAAAAGACATGGAGTATAAAAAGTTTAACTAATGTGAGAGATCTCGAGGTCATCAGGGATTTTGAACGTATTGGCAGCACCAAATTTCCGAAACTCTTCTGGGTCATCTTCACCACCACCACCACCACCACCACCACCCCCACCACCATCATCATCATCATCATCATCATCATCATCATCATCATCATCATCATCATCGGCTTGGCTGCGATGGCTACTAGATGAGGTATCATCATTGATACTTTTAGACCGGCAATCTTGGGTTGCAAGCATATTGACTTGTCCAAGGTGAGAAATTTCGACCACCACAGTATCGATATCAACTGGCAATGGTTGCTTCCATGGTTCCCCATCAATCCTCATAAATGTATGGTCTGCGGCACCTTTGTGAAACTCAAAGCGGATCCGGTGTGCCTATTTTCCATATCAAATACTTGACATTAATATTTACTTAAAATTTAACTAATTTCTGGTCCTTAATAATGAAGGAAAATTATAAGGGACAAATAAAATCATTGATTCGAGTTTTTTTTTTTTTTTTTTTTTTTTTCATTCTTTGGTGCGGGAAAAGGGTTTGAGCTAGGGTTATCCATGAGCCGTATAGCGTTTTAACTATTGAATTATGCCTTCTTTTAATTATTACCTGTGCCAACCGAGTTCCATGTCCCTTTGGAGCTAGCAAGACGAGCCCATGCCAAGCATTTCTAAAACCAACAACTTCGAGAAGGCCATCATCAACATAAGGTGGAGTGAAGTCTTTCTGTAAAGTCAATTGAGAAAAAATAATTCATCAGATTTTTATGAGCAAAGTTGGTCAATATTTCTTAACAAAAGGGAAACACCAAATGTCAAATATAAAACAAATCATGTTTTTAGAACTAACATCACGCTGTCTTCTCCCACTTGGCACTCCCCAAGGATTTAGACCACCAGAAAAACTGGGCAAGTTAAGACATACGATCGACCTTATGCTGTTCAAGTTTGGAGAGGGGAACCAGGGACATTAGGAAAAATATATATATTAGAAGCATCATACAGTGAAGCAATGAAAGGAAATTAAGCTGAAAATTCTAAAATGAGCATGAATCATCTACTTGTTAAGAATAGGAATAGTAAAGCTTGAAAAGATGGAAAGAAAAAGAAAAGAAACAAGACATCTTTATCTCCCAGAAATCAAGAGAACCTCATTGATGAGATTATACTCTTGTTGAAGCTTTTCGAGAAATTGTGGGGTTAGGAAGAAGTTCTATAGAATCGCATGGCCAAATTTTGCAAACAACATTCTCGTAGTCAAATAAAAACTGTCATGATAGTGAGTTAAGCCCTTTTCACCAGAGAACTATCGGCCTTCTCCTTTTTTCTTATTTAGGTTCATTAAACTCTTATATTATACTTCCTCAGTTTCAATTTATCAAATTATATTTCTCAAAAATATTAATAATTAAATGGTAATATAAAAGATATTTAAAAAAGTAGTCAAATTATCAAGTGATTGGCATGTGTAAATTAGTTTGCAGATAGGAGTATCAATTTTGCTTAGAGTTAGCCGTAATAATTAGAATAAAAAAGGTGGCATAATGAAAAACAAGAAAATAAAAGACGCAATACAACTTTTTTTTGTTTACGTAATTCAAATACAATTGTCCTACATCTACGGAGCATCGCTTAGATCTTTTATTCAATCACCAATTTATTCAAAAGTACACTTATTCTCTATCAACTAAAGCTCACAACTTCTTCTCCAAGCAAATATATGTAATCCCAATAAAAAAACTAATGATCACTTAGCTCACAATGGTCACACAACAGTGATTCGACCAAGTATAACAAACACCTTAGTGAACAAAGCAAACAATCAAATAAAGAAAAAACAAGCAAGCTAATCGAAACACACTTTGTGCACCCTGTATGTAAAAATCAACTCTTAAAACTAATAATTCCTAAGGGAATGTGTCACCTCTTTATTAGCTTAGAAAGCAACAAAATATTCTCCTTTACAACAGTAGATAAGTTGTTGAGAAACTCCCTTCAATAATATTGATTATTATCTCTAAAAACTAACATTTCAATTATCAAGATATAATAGAACTTTTATGTTTATCAAATCGCTTCAAAAACATCACTTATTCTTATTTTATCAAGTATACCATAATCAAATGGACTAAACTTAACCTAACTGAAACTTGTATAAGGCCCAAAATGATGGCCCAAACACGAAAACAAGTTTTTTGTTATTATTTTGTCAAACATGTAAATTCAACCCAATCAAAACCTATATAGGGTCCCAAATGATGTCCCAAACAAGAAAACAAGTAGCATTACATGAAACAAGCAACAGCAGCTTCTCTAACAACATGCTCTAACAATCACTTTCTACAGGGGATTGAATGAAAATATGCAGACTGTCATTTTAGAATAAATTTTGGTATCCTTTCCAAGTATGGCAATATATAAAAATTAGTGACAGGCTCTGCCATGAAATGAAGAGATGGGCTATATATCTTGTCAACACAACCTATGAATGTGACGTAAAGAAAGTTTTTGGTACGAATGAATAGATCCTTTTCTTTCCACATGATCAAATAAATAATATCGAAAGCCAGTGACCTGCATTTGGACCAAATGAAATTACCTGTGGTGTATCTGGAGGTCTTCCCATTGACCAAGTTTCTTCTTGATTTGAACTTTTACAAGCTGGGCAACATTCCTGTAGTTTAAGATCATAATAAAATTTCAGTTTACTAGAAAAGACATGAAGTTATAATAAAATTTCAGTTTACTAGAAAAGACATGAAGTTATATATTGAGAGATTATAATGTTTCAAACCAATAGGAAAAACTTGGGAGAATTAAAGACAGTTATTTGCAGATATGCTGCAATTTCTCACAAAATGAGAACCTAAAATGCCACTTTGACTGGAAAGGCGGTAGTATTATATAGAACATATTACACGAGTAATTTTCATGTTACAAACTCTTCCGTCAGCTTTCTTCATTTTTTTTTTCTTTTGAATTTATGTTTTATTTCCATTAACAAAAAAAATCATTAGAGAAAAAAAAAGTCAATTATCAATGAAAGGAAAATGCATGAAACTTTGTTGAATATAATACTACTTTACTGGTTAAAAATATGACAATAACTTGTTTTTTTTCTTCGTTTGTATTTATCTTTTGAAGACAGAAGAGCGAAAAGGTTTAGTTTAGATTTGACGGTTTGTAGCATGGGAGCAGATTATCCAAAAAGTCCCTTAGAACAACGAAAGAAAAATGATATCTCGGTAACCAAATCCGTGGGGAAGTATTGATTAGATCCAATGGAGATTAGCTGCCCAAAGAAAAACCACCTGGAAGTTCCAAGACCTTTAGACCGTACCTTTCCCCTGAACTAGCAACCTTCACGCCAAGTAGGACTGCCCTTGTCCTTTTTATTTCTCTATCCTGTCTCTTTCTTATAGATTTTTAAGGCAAAGCATGTAATAAATATTTTAGTATATTTTAAATAAAATTTAGGATGAGGAACGATAAAGTTAAGAATGGACATGATGATTAGTATTTGGATAAGTATTGCACTCAAGATAAGGATAATGATGTAGACAAAAAAGAATAATTAAGAATCATGCTTAGGATATGGTTTGGATAAGATTTAGAAAGGATTTACGGGTGAGATCTTTTGCTTAAGGCATTCAAGTAAGACATAGAAAAACTTGGTTCTTACATTCCTCTCTTCTTATAAGTTTTAAATTGTCGGCACGAATTAAAATTTTCTTTTTACTTCCACTTTTTTTTTTTTCGAAAACTATCAAATATGAACTGTTAAAATGAAAGCATATTTAAATGCTTTTGATTTTTTTTTTATATGGTTAAATGAAAAGAAACCAACACATCTTCCAACCATCCTACCATAACTCAATTAAAGAATCATAGTGAAGAAAAAGCAAAGATATATATAGGCAAATAATGTATTGAGTGATTCATTTTTGATGAATTTTTTATTAGAATCATGGCACGTGGGACTGCAAAGCAAGATTGAGACATAATCAAGGAGTTCCAAAGCAATGACAAAACTAGATAAATGTAAGTGTTTAACCTCAAAAGAGAATTTGAAGTTTTAAAAGATGACCACACTTGATTAGTAAGTTATCTTTGTCGAGCAACTCAATATGACTTAATTGGTGGTTTAACCACGTATCAATTATGGTGACTTGTCCAGAACTATATGTATTGGTAGCTTGTTTGTAAAATTGGTGGCTTGTCAATATATGTGTTGGTGTGTTTTGATTCGATGAGTTATGCGAAACTCTTTTTAGTGTATAGTAGAGATGAGTAGAATGTTTTGAAAAATATGCATAATTGTTTTTACTAAAATTTGGCTATTTTACCAAAATAACCCCCACAAAAATTATTATTTATATAAATGACTGGTACAAAAACAACCACCTAAATGACTTGAAATGAACAGTGTTGAGAGATTTTGGACACCCCATGACCAACATCCATGTCCCCAATCCCAAAAAAATTCCCTAATAATTGAAAAAGTGTTTAAAAAATAATTTTTTTTGGTGCAAGCCATTGCATGGCTGAAAACCATGTATTATTTTTTGGTATCTAAAAAAGTTTTTGGATTTTCGCTTTGTGATGGCCTATTCCACTTTGGGGCTATTTTACTAAAGTGATCCAAAAAATTTTGATATTTACAAAAAAGACCCAGGTTCAAAAACAATCACAAAAATGACCTGAAATGAACAGTAAAATGGGATTTTGGCCCGTCAATGACCAGCACCAAATCGTATTTTGCACCCATGATTGCATGATGATTGTGTCTAGCTTTAAAAAATTAATTTTTTTAGTTTTGGCCGGTCAATGGTCGGCACCAGGGTATTTTTTTTTAAATCGTATCATACTGGTATACAAAAATACGAGTTTTTAAAAAAAAAATTTGGTGCTGGCCTGTCAATGGCTAGCACTAAATACGAGTTTTTAAAAAAAAAATTGGTCGCCGCCTCACAATGGCCTCAAGCACCAAGTACGATTTTTTAAAAAAAAATTTATCTTTAGCCTATCAATGGTTTAAGCACCATTATTTAAAAAAAAATTCAAATTTTTTTTTAAAAAAACTCATATCCAGGTGCCGGCCATTGACAGGCTAGAACCAAAAAAATTTAATTTTTTTTTTTATACTTGGTGCCTGCCATTGACAGGCCAGCACCAAAACTTTTTTTTAAAAAACTCGTATTTTTGTATACCAGTATGATACGATTTTAAAAAAAATACCTTGATGTCGGCCATTGATAGGCCAAAATTAAAAAAATTAATTTTTAAAGCCTGACACAATCATCAAGCAATCATGGGTGCAAAATACGAGTTGGTGTCGGCCATTGACAGGCCAAAACCCTATTTTACTGTTCATTTCAAGTCATTTTTGTGATTGTTTTTTAACCTAGGTTATTTTTGTAAATATTAAAATTTTTTAGGTCAATTTAGTAAAATAGCCCCACCTTGGGTTTCAAAACATTTGGGCTATATCATTCTGTAATATATAATATGGTGTTTGTGTAATAGGCATAGGTTTGACTAAAAAAAGTGTTTACTCAAAGCATGAATTAATGTGTTTCTGTAATAGACTATGTAATAGGCATTTGGGCTATACCATGCTGTAATTTTTTATTGTAATTTGACTAAAAAACTTAACTTTTAAAAAATTAGCTCAAATGCTTTGAAATCCAAAGTGGTGTCAGCCACTACAAAGTTAAAATCTAAAAATTTTTTTAAATACCAAAAAAATAATACATGGGTATGGCCTGCACAAAAAAATTATTTTTTTAAACACTTTTTCAATCATTAGGTAATTTTTTTGGGATTAAGGACGTGAGTGTCAGCCACGGGTGTTTAAAACCCCTCAACACTGTTCATTTCAAGTCATTTAGGTGATTGTTTTTGAATTAGGGTCATTTATGTAAATAATATTTTTTTTAGAGTTATTTTGGTAAAATAGCCCTAAAATTTGCATCGACATTTGTGCATAAAAGTTTGTATATTTGAATAATATGTTTGTGATAATTTATATTTAGCTTGTTATAAAACTCACACTGATCTTATTAGCTCACCCCTTAATTTTCGTAAACTTTTCAGATAATACACGAGTGTAGGACTTGAATGCATCATATGGAGGAGTCCCTCGAATACAATTTTTAATAAAATACATTATAAATTGATTGAGGTTTTTTTTTTGGACATTGGACATTAGACTACTTTTGGGTTATTTATACTTTTGATATAATAATTGCTTTGCATGCATAATCGATGAACTTATAAATGTTTTAACTATTATTTTTGGAACTTAAATGGTTTTATCTAATCTTAAATAAATTTTAATCTTAAAAGTTTTCTAAGTATTTTGAAAAGTCTGCTGCAAATGATTTACATCTAAACCATTTATAAGTAGCGTTCAACATTGATGTTGCAATTCTATTTAAATGCTTTAAGATGATAATTCGATTTAATTAGTGAATTTTTTCTAAAATAAACATGCTTTACTAAATGTTTTACAACAATATTAAATTATTTAGAAATTAATTCTAGGTTTTCATAAAAACGATTTAAACGTAATTGTTTTTAATAAGAACAAGTTTTTCAACGAAATTAATATGGTTTCCGAAATTTGACCGTAATATCTAGGTTAGGTTTGGGGGGTTACATTTAATGGCATCAGAGTTAAGTTTAAAACTTAAACTATGGATTTTTAATCAAGTCTGCATGCATGTTTTAAAGAGTATTTTTAAAAAATATATATTACTGTTAAATTTCAAAATCGAATTACCGAGAATCTGAGACATTGATGTTGATTCCTCTTTAGATGATGTACTTATTGAAATTTAGACTAAAAATTAATATATATGAATAATTAAGAATATTTTTGAAACTATAGATTTTAAAACTGAAAACTTTCAGGTAATAATTAGTGGTTGTATCTTGCGTTGATTGAGAATTGGTTTTAGCCAAATGTTTGTTGTTAAAAGTGTTTCTATTAAACTGAGAATTTGGAGTAGAGGAAATTGTTAGTGATATTTCTGTATATAGTTCCTTGAGACAATCCGTGATAGTGAATATGAAGTCCGTTGGTAGTTTAAGGTGAAGTAATGTCTGGAACTGAATTGGAATTAGAGTTGCGCAGCTGAAGCATGGTGGTCAATTTGGAAAGAGGAGTGATGGATTTTGTGTTAAGTGTATGGCATGATAACAGGAATTTCGAGGATGAAATTTTTTTAAGGAGGGGAGAGTTGTCATATCTCAAAAATCGGGTTAGTAAAAATTGGGGTTAATGAACCAAGAGTGGTCACGCCCCAATTTTTAAAAGTTATCTTTGTGCATTATATGATAACAAGTATTTAGTCTAAAGGTTAAGTAGCGGTGGAGTTGTCCTTGAAGATCTGAGCTCAAGTTCTTTCCCTCACATCATTTTCTATTTTGTGCAATTTCGCTTCATAATCTTAGTTTGTGCTATGTATTGTTTTAAAATAAATGTTGTTAGCATTTAACAAAGCAATTGAAGTGGTCAAGTGGTTGGGCACCTTAAGTAACTCTTAAATGTCCCAAGAGAAAAAGAGGGCTATTAGGTAAGAAGATTCAATATAAGATACATTTGGAGCCAAAGGAAAGGCAAAATGCAAGCAAAGGGCAAAAAAAAGAAAAGAAAAAAAGAAACAATGTGATTGAAGAAACAGTAACTCTAGAAATAATGGAAAGAAAGGCAAAGTTCCACTATGTTCATGCTACAAGAAGTCCACAAATCTAAATAAGTATTATTAGTATAGACAAGATATACTATGCAAGAATAAAAGCCAACAATGACAAGATTAACAGGCTATAATTATAGACATCTTGCAGTAGAAAGATTAATAGGTTAATGATGCTTCATCTTATGCAACCAAAACTTCCTCAACTGTATGGTTTATCAACAGTGGATGTACTCATTATATGGAATCAAACATCAACTTATTTAAGGAACTAAACAAAACTTCTTGTTCTAAAGTCATAATTGGTAATGGTGAGTTCATAGAAGTTAAAGGAAGAGAAATTGTGATAGTTAAGACATCATTAGGTACAAAACTAATTATAAATGTTTTATTTATACCACAAATAGATCAAAATCTCCTCCGCCTAGGGTATATATTACAAAAGAATTATTATTTGGTGTTTAAAGACAAATCATATGTTATTTACGATATATAAGACCATGAGCTCTTTACTATTAGCATAAAAGGGAAATATTTCTCCTTAGATTGGGATCAATCCAATTCAACATATAATGATCCAGTTAATAAATCTAAATTGTGTTATAAAAAGATGAGGCATTTTAACTAAAGGTCCTAAATAAAAAATCTAAGGTAGTAAATGTTTCTACAAGGTCATTTTACCCAGATGTATTGGATATGATTCATGAAACAAAAACCTGAGGTAGCAAATGTACTTTGAGGACTCAAGGCCTTGATTAACAACTAAAATGATTAGAAAATCAAAACCATTAGGTTAGATAATGATATTAAGTGCACATCTGACAAATTTAATGAGTTTTTCAGAGTTGTATGTATTGAAAACCAATTAACTAGATGCATTATAAAAATGGCTAGATGCATGTTGTTTGAAAAATATCTTTCTAATAAATTTTGGGTAGAAGCAACAAACACTACTATCTACCTACTCAACAAAATGCCAACCGAAGCCTTCAAAGTAAAGACTCATATAAAAGTAGCTATGGCAGTAAACCTTCCATTTATTATCTCAAATTTTTTAAAAGCTTTTTTTATATTCATGTTCCTAAGGTTAAAAGGGACAAGCTTGATTAGAATACAAAAATACTCATTTTCTTAGGCTATAGCAACATCAGAAGAGACTACAAAACTTACAATCCACTTATATACAAGGTAATTGTAAGTAGAAATGTAAAGTTTAATGAACATGCAACATTGAGTTGAGAAACAAATGAAAATCAAGCCAAAAGGAACATATCAACTTGAACTCTTAATAGTAAAAAGATTTCACTCTTGATGATGAAATTGTTCACCATGATCTAGTAAGAGGAACTAAACCACTTACTGACATCTATTAGACGTCAAATGTTACTATACTTGAACCAAACAACTTTGAAAAAGCCTTCAAATTTTAAAAATAGAGAGTTATCATGAAGGCGAAGATTTTAATGATTGGAAGAATCTGACTTGGATGCTAGCAAACAAACCTAACAATAAGAACATAGTTAAAGTCAAATGGATTACCAAACCAAATCAAATGTAGAAGATTAGTTGCTAAGAGCTACTACCAACAGTATAATGTTGATTATTTAGAAACTTTTCCTCCAATTAAAAGGCTAGACACAATAAGACTATTATTAGCCTGAGTAACACAGAAAAGATGGAAACAATTTAACTTGAGTTAAATTAGCATTTTTGAATAACTATTTTCAAGTGGAGATCTACATTAAACAACCTGAAGGTTTTGCTACTAAAAGGAACAAAGATAATTTTTATCTACTAAAATGGGTCCTTGTATGGATTGAAACAAGCTCCAAGAGTTTGGTATTTCAATATTGATGATCACTTGTTGAGTTTGCAATTCAAGAAAAGCTTTTATGAGACTACATTGTATGTCAAAACTATTGATGACAATGGTTTTTTTTATTGTCTCTCTAAATATTGATGACTTAATGGTGATTGTGAGCAACTCTAAATTGATGCAAAAATTCAAAGATCAAATGATAGTATTTGAAATGATAAACTTGAGAGAGATGTTTTACTTTTTTGGAATAGAAATTTCTCAATTTTCATTTATCAACAAAATTATGTCAAGCAAGCACTGAAAAAATTCAATATAAAAATTTGCAAAAGTGTTGGTCAAAATGAGAAGCTTTGCAAATATGACAACTCTACCAAAGTTGATGAAACCAATTACAGAAGGTTCATTAGTTTTTTTTTATTTGAAAGCAACTAGACCAGACATAATGCTTGCTACCAATCTTTTTTTTAGATTTACATATTGTCCAAGTAAAGCTCATCTCAGAACAAGAGAGTGTTGAGATACATTAATGGAACAATTGATTTTGAAATTTTATTTCAAAATTTAGATAAAGGGAAATTGGTGGATTACGTAAACAATGTTTTTCCTAGATCTTGTGAGGACATGAAAAGCATTTTTGACTATGGATTTATGCCTAGTTCGAGCACATTTGCATGGAACTCAAATAATTAAAAAATTGTGACACAATCAATTTAATAAGTAGAGCATGTTGCAATTGCAACCATTATGAATTAAATAATGTGGCTAAAAAAATTGTTGAAAGATTTAAGGCCACCTCAAAACAAAACAATAAAAATCCAGTGTGATAATAAGTCAATTAAGGCAATGAAAAAAAAAAAACCAAGTTTCCATGGAAGATTCAAGCACAAACAAAAAAGTAAATATCAACTTGTTTGTCAAAATATGAAGTAAAGTCAGTGAATTGTAGCTAAGAAAATCAACTTGCTGATATTTTGACTAAAGTCTTACCTAGGGAGAAGTTTCAAGTAAGGATTTAAATACCTAGGGAAAAGTTTTCTCTTATTTTTACTATATTTTTTCTTATTTTTTGAAGACCAATCTTAAAGCTTTCAGTAGTTTTTAGGAAAAAGGTTTAAGATAAAGATGACTAGAATTTAGATAGAAATTATATTTTTGACAAGGATCAGAACGTGGATAACAATGACTAGTTAAGAAATATGCTTAGGAAATGGTTTGGACAAAGTTTAAATAAGATTTGCACCTATAAATATTTCTAAGATCTTTAGTTTAAGGTAAAGTTAGAAATACAAAAGGTTGTTCTTACTATTTTCTCTTCCTTTTAAGCTTTCCTCTCAAATTTCTTCATTGTTTCTTCTCTCCCTCCTAACAAATGTAAAGGTTGGCCTTTACCATTACATAAAACATAGAAGCAACCAAGCTTAATTTGAAAAAAAATGAAAAATAGAAGCATAAAAGATTAAAAAAAAATTAAAACAAAGATTACGTTGTAGAAGGATGAAAAGCAGATGCGGCAAACCACCCTTGCTTACAACCAAGCTTTGCATAAGTAGTCTGTTGGAAACAAAGCAAATGAAAATGAAAATTTATTAATTGACATATCCTCTTAAGAGATGATTTTTATTGTCAAATAAGATAGAGAAAATACACATACACACATAGAGAAACAAATATACAAATGTTTATATATTCTATAAACAACGTATATCACTATACAACACATAAATCTATATTCATTCATCAAGAAAGGCTATCAAAAACATTTTGTACGAGTTCAAAATGTTAATCTTACTAAGAAGATTGAAATAATTGAGAATAAACACAAAAAGAAACAAGAATTAGAAAAAGTGTTGTTCTTGTGTCTTGATAAACATTCAAGTAGTTCAAATACAAAAGAATGAACTATGCGAAGGAAAACTTCTTAGCTCCATTTATGCATTGTGTCAGATTAATTTCAAAATTTATGCATTAATCCACTTCAAATTTCTTTCGTAAATGATTGACATGCATGTGTTGAACAAAACATCTCGCTATTTTTTAGAATTTAGTTGCAACTCTAAAAAGTGAGTAAATTAACTAACGTATGGACTCCATGAATAGGGCATTGCTATAAGTTTAGCAAAATATACCTTAGTTTCTCAACAAAAAAAAAATGAAGCTAAAGATGCAAATTTTTTTATGGAAGCTAAATATGTAATTGTAAAATAATAAGAAAGATAAAATGGAAACAAGAATTTGGAGACTACTATGAAGAGAAAGAGAAATAGAGGGGAGTAGAAGAAATGGAGGTTTTAAAGAGGGGAAGAGAAAAAAGATTGAAGAGATTTGACCTAAACATTTTGCTTAATTATCCTTCCAGTTTTGATGGGTTTTATACAATAATAAAATGTACATAAAAAAGAATTAGGAAGATTATAGCCTATTTTGAATTTCTTAAAATATACCTTACCTAAAATATATTCTAATCCTTAAAATTATGTCTCCCTCAAGTTATAGCATATAAATCATAGACTTTTAGCTTGTCACTTATATATTCAATTCAAGGTTTCCTAAAATCTTTAGTGAAAACATCTTCTAACTGATATTTAGAATTGACAAATCTGGATACAATGCATCGTGACTTAATCTTTTGTCACATAAAGTAACAATTTATTTATATGCATTTTAATCTCTCATGAACTATTGAATTTGAGGCAATATGCAATGTTGCTTGATTTTTACATATTAACTTCATTACATTGATAATTTCATATTTGAATTCTTGAAACAATTATCTTAATCAAATAAGTTCACAAGTAGTTAAGGTTATGGCTTGCTATATTTTGCTTCTAACTTGATCTTGCTACAATATATTACTTCTTACTATTCCATGATATTATATCCCCCCATCTTCAAAAAAGAAATACAATATCCTAAAGTGGATTGTTTATTTAAGGAAGATCTTACACAACCAACATTTGGGTATCTAACAATTTGAGTATTTCCTTTATCTCCATACAATAAGCCTCATCCAAAAGCACTTTTGATATGCCTAAGAATACATATTGTGGCTATCATATGAAAATTTAAAAAATTGAGTAACCACACTTATTTCAAAGGAAATTTTTGGTCGTATGGTAGTAAGATAATTAAGTTTTCCAATTAATCTTCGATATTGGATAGGATCTTTTAGTGACTCCCTTGTTTTGGAACGAGCTTGACATTGGGATTCATAAGAGTTTCCATAGGTTTACAATCTAGCATTCATGTTTCTTCTAGAATATTTAAAACATACTCTTTCTAAGAGATAGTAGTGTTTGTATTTGATTATACTACCTCAATGCCAAAGAAATATTTTGACTTCTCAAGTCTTTTATTTGAAAGTGATTGAAAAAATGTTGTTTGAGATGGAAAATGCCTTCATGATCACCTATTGTAATAACAGTATCATCCACATATATCACTAAATTGATGCACTTGTCGTAATTATTATAAAGGTAAAAGTCTAATTGATTTGTTCTCTTCTTTTCATCACAAAGTTTTGAATAACAACAATGAATCTCCCAAACCAAGCCTCTAGTGTTGTTTTAGTCCATAAAAAGATTTCTACAACCAAAATACTAACTCAAACTCTCCCTTAATAACAAAACCTAATGGTTGCACAATATAAACTTCATCAGTTTATTCACCATGAAAGAATGGATTTGAATATCCAATTTGATGAATAGTCTAATGATTTATGGCAATAAAAGAAATAAAAAAATTGAATAGAGAAAATTTTAGCAGCTGGAGAAAAGATCTCTCCATAATTAAGGCTAAGAATTTATGTAAACCCTTATGAAACGAATCATGCTTTCAATCATTTCATCTTGCCAATAGAATCGACTTTAACTATGTAAACCCATTAACCACAATTGCAAATTTATTTGAAGATAGGGGAACCCAAGTATGATTAGCATGAAGAGGATTCATTTCCACCATTATAGGCTGTTGTAATTAAGGATCCACTTTTACTTCACTAACAATCTTACAAATGGTTACATTGGATGAATTTGAGATAAAGTTACAATATAAAGTTGACAACTAGTGATAACTCAAAATTGTAAATAGGATGAGGATTAGGAGAAGAACAAATACTTTTTTCTAATTGTAATAAGTTTTTTTGCTTAAGGTATAACCAAATATGGAGATTTAGGAGATGTGTTATTGGGAACATAAACTTGTTCTATAAATGTAGGAAGATTAGAATGGTTTATAGAAGGCTATCTTGAGTAAACCTGATGAGGTTTTGAAGGAGTTGTAATATCAAGAATAAGAAATATAGGAATTGAAAGAATTTTTTTTAACATCTTTTTATCGACGAGTTGAGATGAAAAATAGGGAAATGTTTCAAAGAAAGTTAAATATGTAGAAATAAAATATTTGAGTGATTGAATCATAACATTTTTTACCCTTTCTAATGACAAGAATATCCCTAGAAGACACATTTAAAGAATTTAAAAAGGAGTTTATCTTTTCTTGGTGTATGATTGTGAATAGACCAATTATAACCAAACATGTGTAGAAAATGGATAAGATGACCGACTTGGAAAAACAATTGCATGGGTGGTGTTGGAAAAAAAAGAAAGAAAGAAGTCATATGATTAATAAGATAGCATGTTGTTAAAACAAGATCCCCCAAAACAAAGTGGTACATTAAGATGAATAATCTTAGTACGAGAAAGTTCAATGAGATAACTATATTTATGTACAATCATTATTTTGTTGGGGGATAGAAGAATAAGAAGTTCAGTAGATGATTCCTTAGGAACTCATGAATTTCTATAAATGAAAGGAAACATATTCTTGTGCATTACCACTTTATAAAATTTTAATTGAAACACCAAATTGGCCAAATTGATTATGAATCCCAATATAGAAGTTTTTAAAATTATCAAGCAATTCAAATTTATTTTTTAATAAGAAACAATCAAGTGAAATGAGAACAAACATAAAAAAATAACGAAGTACCAAAAGTTAAATTGACACAACTTGGACCCCAAATATCTGAATGAACAATACTAAATAAAGATGAAGTTCTACTATTTATTTGTTTTAGGAAAGAAGTATGGGTGTGTTTCCCAATTTGACATGACTCACGTTATATGAAAGACAATTTTGACAAATTAAGATCAATCTTCTAAAGTTTGGATAGATTAAGATAACCTAGACAACTATGTACGAGATTAACCGAATTATCGAAGTATAAGTCATGGGACAAATGTCATTTGCTAATAATCTTCCCCAAATTGTTATCGTACACAAAAACAAAATGTGAAAAGAAAATTACTCAAAAAATTAAGTTATTTATAACGTTTACTAATGGAAATCAAGTTATAAGGGCATTCTTAGATATTTGACTGTAGAAGAAGTTAAGAGAAGAAGCAAGGGTAGAAAATAGGTTTTTAGTATAAAAAAAATATGGTTGGAAGCATCAGAGTCAAATACCCAAGTCCCATATGAGGAAGATTGAGTTAGGTAAGTAAAAAATTATTTGGTTGAGCAACAAGAACTATGTTGGAAGATTGTTGTTTCACTGCTTGATACTGTAAATACTAATCATAATTTGACTCAATTAATGTGATTGATTTGACCCTTTGTGTATGAGTAGTTGGTAGCGAAAGAAGTTCATCTATTTGAGCTTGAGCCATACGAGTAGTATAGGTTGATTATTACAAGGAGGTCATGCATGTAAAGCCTAACAAGTGTCATGTGTATGACCACATTGGTCACAATAAGTACAATTGGATATAAATTCTCAACCTTTTTCTTCTTTGATGATCTCTTTGCTCAATTTTCTATATAGCTAACGCAAAGGATTCAATCTCGAGTTAGGCTTGATTTGAGGAGATGCAAAGTAAACAAGTTGACATATCTTCAAGCGTAATAATAATTGTGACGACAAGAATTTGATATTGGAAAGGGCTAGATCTACTCATAATCCAGTTAAGGGAAGTATCATGAAATTCTTCTCTTTGTTATTTCTTGGCCATTAACATTTTTAGAAAGATAAATGAGCACATAAAATTCATCCTTCAAAGTTTCAACCTACCTCAAATAGCTAGTTATATCTTGTTGATTTTGCTGTAAATGAACAAGATTTGATACAACTTTATAATTTCGCATATTGGCCTTGGCCCAAGTTTTGTAACAAGTTTTTCCAAACTTAAACAAAGTAATTTTAACTCAAAAGAATGCCACAATAGACTCCATGGTTCTCATCAAATTTGGCCCAAACATCCCTATTTTTCTTATCAATTATCCAATTCTAAATGACCTTTATACCTTTACCTTCATAAACCACTATTCAACAAAAATGGCTTAAGAAATATAGCTATTTCTACCTTGTAATTTGACAGTAGTGATAACAAGTAAGCCAAAAATAGAAAAAAGAGATTTCAGAGAACTTGATATTTCGACGATGTTGAGAAAATAAAGAAATACCCAAAAATCAAAAAGAGTTAGAACACCAAATTGAGAGTCTAATTGGTGTTAAAAATATTGGGAAAGACATTACAAAAGAGATTAATGAAAAGTGGTGGTTGGAATTAGGCTCAAGTGTCGACCTATTGGAAGAGGGCAAAATATTTGTGGTGGAGCGTGTGACTTACACGCATGGCTTCAATGGCAATACTTGGCCGGACAACTTGACAACAGCTAAGTGTTTAATGGGAAGGGCAATGAGAACATATAGACTTTGATACCGAGAACAGAATTTGGAGATTATTGTGAAAAGAAAGGAGAAGTAGAAGGGAAAAGAAGAAATAGAGGTTCTAACGTGAGGAAGAAAAAAGGAGATTGAAGAGATTTTTCTAAAAGTTCTACTTGATTATCCCAAGTTTGGACTTTTTTTTGGTGAAAATAAGAAGAGGGCAAAGCCCTAACAGTAATAAGACTAGTGCGACTCGAATTCAAGCCACACCTAGGGCGGTGAACACTTTGGCTATTAGATCAACACTCGGGGTTCTAGATCAAATTTTTACTATAATAAAATGTATACAAAGACTGTAGCCTAAATTAGAACCTATATAGATTTTTCAGCTTATCTAAATATATCCTAATCCTTAAAATATAGCTTATCTAAATCTATTTTATTTCCAAAAATTACATCTATCACAATAGTAATTCAACAGCATTTTCTAACATTTGAATATCCACATGCCATCATCCCACAAAATTGGGCATAGGCACTTGAGAAGACTGTCATCTCTATTTAGCGTCATGTATGCTTTCTAAGTCTTTCATTTCCTCGATAGATGTTAAACCATGAAAAACTTAGTAACTAGTTTCTAGGTTATGGATAGTAACATAATTCTTGAAAAATATTGTCTTCAAAGCTAAAAGAGAATATGTTTATCAATGAAAAAAATAAGATAGGAGCCCATGTAACATCCTTTAGAAAGGAAAACCCTAATTATTTAACTGCAAGTGTCCATACATGAATCAACTAAAACAGATGAAACTATGACAAAAATATACCTGATTAACCAACTGGTTTTTAAACTTTTCTGGATTCACCTTTCTCTCAGAGTGAAAAGCATAAGATACTTGAGCATCCATTCCTGCACACAACATTACAACAGTACTTGATGGAAAGTATAGATTGCAAATTAATATGAGCACTATTCAAATTTAAGAGTAATGATTTATCATCTTTCAAATTTAATTACTCATAAGCATTATTCAAATTAAAAGTGATAATTTATCATCCAATGGATACATTTCTGTGGGACATGTTTCTTCCAAGGAGTATGTCCAATATGAAAGGTTGTGGCTCTTCAAATTTCATTCATTGAGTGCATATAAATAGAGGCATTATGTTGCTCACAAACATACAAGTCTTTAGTTCTATCGTCTCCACTCAATTTGTCCAATAATCAAAGAGAACTAATTTTAGAGATGGCGGCGGAGCTAACACCGCATTCAAAGTGATGAACCAAGAGTTTGTGAAACTTGATCGGTTTGATGGTTCAAATTTCAATTGCTGGAAGGACAAGATGCTGTTCCTTCCTGCTATCTTAAATGTGGCATATGTTCTGGATCCAAACCTATAAGTCGTGAAGGATCCCGCCCCTAATACAAATTCCGAGGAAATTGTAAAAGTGGCTGAACTGAAAAAGAAACACAAAGAAGACAATTTCACATGTTGAGGACACATCCTCAACACCTTGTCTGATCGATTATATGATCTTTACATACCGGTGCAATCCCCAGTGGAAATATGGAAAGCTCTTGAAGAGAAATACAACACCGAGTGACAAGGTACTGATAAATTTTTAATGATGAAGTATTTCGAATTCAAAATGCTCAATAGTATCCCGATCATGGATCAAGTCCATGAATTACAAGTCCTTGTAAACAGGCTTCGTGACTTGAAAGTTGTTATTCCGGAATTGTTACAATTTGGGGCTATCATTTCGAAGTTGCCCTGATCTTAGACCAATTATCGGAAGAAACTTCTACATATGGCAGAAGACTTCACTGTGGAGAAAATACTTAGGCATTTGTGTATTGAAGAGGAAACTCGAAAGCGTGATGCGGAGTATCTTCCACAAAGTTCTAAAGTGAACCATATGAGCGAGTCCAAGAACTCTCGAAATGGTAAGCGAAAGGCCACATCCGACACCAAGGACGTGTAAGACAAGAAGAAAAGAATTCGTAATTTTTATAATTGCAATAAGAAATGATACTATATTAAGAATTGCAGACTTCTCAAAAAGAAGCAAGATGCCACAACTTCTATAGCCAATATGGTGGAGGGCATGGACTTAGTGGCCATGGTTACGGAAGGAATAAAAAATTTAGAGATCGGTATGAGTACTGAACTCAACATAGCCATGACTGATAAGTCCTATAATTGGTGGCTCGACTCTGGAGTTACTGTCCATGTGTGTAATGACCGACAACAATTCAAAAGTTATGAACTAGTGGCAAACATGAATTGCTTATGGGAAACTATCAATCAGTTAAGGTGCTCGGTCAAGGGACAATGGAACTCAACTTCACATCTGGGAAAAAAATAACTTTGACTAATGTGTTGCATGTTCCCAATGTGAGAAAGAATTTAGTGTCCGCAAGTATTCTATGTAACATGGGGTTCAAGATTATCTTGGAATCCGATAAGTTTGTCTTGCCTAAGGGTGATATATATGTAGGAAAAGGATATTGTAACGAGGGTATGTTCAAGTTGAGCATTGATATGAATTAAGTTAATTCTTCTATTTATATTGTTGAATCTTATCCTTTGTGGCATGCGCGTTTAGCATATTTTAATTTTAAAACTTTATAATATATGCAAAAGAATGGTTATATAAGTCTAAATAATGATGAGTTTGAGGATAAATGTGAATTTTTTATTCAATCAAAAATTACCAAGAAGTCGTTTCCTAATAAGAGTGAAAGGAATTCACAAGTGTTAGATTTAATTCATTCGGATGTTTGTGAATTAAATGGAACAATAACAAGAGGTGGACAATGATATTTTATCACTTTTATAAATGACTTCTCTAGATTTACTTATGTGTATCTCATAAGAAGTAAATACGAGGCTTTTGATATGTTTAAACGTTTTAAAAATGAGGTTGAGAATTTGTTTAATAAGAAAATCAAAGTGCTTCGTAATGATAGAGGTGGTGAATATTTTTCAAATGAATTCAATATATTTTGTAAGGAACAAGGTGTGGTACATGAGTGTTCCATGCCTTATACTCTACAACAAAATGGTTTGGTGGAAAGAAAGAACCGTACTTTAGTAGATATGGTTAATTCGATGTTGTTAAATGCTAAACTTCCATATAATCTATAGGGTGAAGCAGACTGCGTGTTATATTCTTAACAGAATACCATCAAGAAAATTCAAAGTATCTCCATATGAGTTATGGAAGGGTCGGATGCCAAACTTAGATTATTTCAAAGTGTGAGGGTGTTTGGCTTACTATAGAGTTCCCGACCAACAGAGAACAAAGTTAGGTCCAAGAGTCGTCAAGGGTGCATTCGTTGGATATGCCCAACACTCTAAGGCTTTTCATGTTCTTGACTTAATGTCAAATACGATAATTGAAACAAGAGATGTTGTATTCATTGAAAATAAGATTTTCAATGATTCAACAGATTTAGAAAAAGAATATCAACCAACGATCTCAAGTGATCAAATGAAAAGAAGTCTTTGTGATAATAAGGATACGGAGCTGAGGAAAAGTCAAAGAGTGAGAAAAGTAAAGGACTTTGGTCTTGATTTCATTTCCTCACAATCTCTAGCATTCCTTGTTGAATGAAAAAAAGAATCTGTAATTAGGAAGAACCCTATAATATTTAATATGGACGGTGATCCACAATCCTATGGTGAAGCCGTGACTTCTAGGGATGCAGCATTTTGGAAAGAGGTAATCAATGATGAAATGGATTCAATATTATCCAACAATACTTGGATTCTAGTTGATCTTCCTCAAGGATCGAAGCCTATCGGGTGTAAATGGGTGTTTAAAAGGAAGAATACTCCAACAAGGGGTTTTTTAACCTTTAAGGCTAGGTAAAAGAAGGCCTAGATTATTTTGACACCTATGCACCAGTGGCTAGGATGACCTTCATTCGAATTCTTATAGCACTTGCATCTATCCATAAGTTACATGTACATCAAATGGATGTTAAGACGGCTTTTTCGAATGGTGATCTCAAATAGGAAGTCTATATAGAGCAACCAGAAGGTTTTGTGCTTCTTGGAAATGAACATAAGGTGTGTAAATTGATCAAGTCATTATATGGTTTAAAACAAGCGCCTAAATAGTGGCATGGGAAATTTGACTCGGTTATCTTGTTAAATGGTTTTTTACATAATAGTGCGAATACATATATTTACTTTAAATTCACCGATAGATATGGTGTAATTATTTGTCTCTATGTAGACGATTTGATGATTTTTGGTACGAACATGGAAGGTGTCCGTGAGACCAAAAAGTATCTAGCCTTGAAATTTCAAATGAAGGATCTCAATGAGGTAGATACAATTATAGGAATAAAGGTAAAAAAACATGAAAATGGCTTTGCATTAAGTCAATCTCACTACATTGAGTAGGGGTGAGCAAAACTCGATTCGATTCGAAAAAATCAAAAAAAATTCAAATTTCAAGTTAAACGAATCGAGTTATTCGAGTTATTCGAGTTAATCGAGTTATTCGAGTCAACTCGAATTTTTTTTTCAAATTTCGAGTTCGAATCAAGTTGAGTTTTTGAATTTGAATAACTCGAATAATTCGAATATCAAACTATAATATTTTACATTTTTACTCTAAACTTTCAAACCTTTTTTACTTTTCCCTCAAAACTTTTACTCCTTCCTACTTTCCCCCCAAAACTTTTATTCCCCTTCCATCCCAACCCCCAAATCTACCCAAAATCCATTTCCCACCAAAATTTTACTCCCAAAAACCCTCAAAACTTTTTATTTTCCCCCAAAATTTTTACTCCCTCGCACTTTCCCCCTAAAATTTTTACTTCCTTCCCATCCCACCTCCCATCTACCCCAAACCCATCCCCCCCCCCCCCAAATTTTTTTAATATTTTCTCTCCAAAATTTTACTCCCCCCTATTTTACTTTCCCTCAAACTTTTATTCCCCAAATTTTTTTATTTTCTCCCTAAACTTTTACTTCTTACCCTTTACTCTCAAATAAAAAATCTAAATTATCCAAAAAAAATCACTAAACATAAATAGTAATAATTTTATTTATATCTACTATTTATATTATTAAATTAAATTTTACATTTTATATTATTTATATTATTAAATTGTTTAGTCATATTGAAAATTTATATTAAAATTGAATTATTAATTATGCCATTAAATATTCATGTTAAAATTTTGTATTGGTATCAATTTCACATTTTATCTTTAAAATAACTTTTATTAAAAAATTACATTTTTACATTTAATATATTTTTTAATTTCAAAATACATAGTGACAAGAATCTGAAGATAATTGAAACAACTAAGTAAGCAAAGAAACTAACCCGTATATAAAAGTTTAATAAATAAATTATGAGGTGATGAAAGTCAATAAAAATATTGATTAAGGTGGACAAATTTTATTACGATAGGTGACAATGGTTACAAGGACCCAAAATTATTTTTTAAAATTAACTCGAACAAATATATTCGATTCGATTCGATTCGAATTTCATCTCACTCGACTCGATTCGAGAAAATTTCAAATCAAATTAGGATGATAAAATATGATTCGTCAACTCGATTAACTCGAAATTTTTTCATTCGATTCGATCGAATGCTCACCCCTAACATTGAGAAAGTATTGGAAAAGTTTAAACACTTTAATATCAATGATTCAAACACTCCATACGATTCGAACTTCAAGTTAAGTGAGAATAATGGCATGGCTATAACGCAACTTGAGTATGCCAGTGCAATCAGAAGTCTAATGTATGCAATGCATTACACTAGACCCGATAACTCATTTGCTGTGTGCAAATTTGTGAGATTTACAAATTGTCCTAGTACCGATCATTGGAAAGGAATTTGTAGAATTTTTGGGTATCTTAAGAAAACAAAAAATTTGGGATGGATTTTTACAATTGGAGGTAGAGCCATTAGTTGGGCCTCCAAGAAACAAACTTGCATCTCACATTCAACTATGGAGGCTAAATTCATAGCCTTAGCGGCTACTGACAAAAAAGAGGAATGGCTAAGAGATTTCTTGCTAAATATAAAGTTGTGGCCATAACGTAGGTTTTTCATTTTCGTATATTATGATAGTGAATCTACCATGTCTCGAGCATACAATAAGGTGTACAATGGAAAGTCTAGATATATAAGTTTGAGACATGAGTATGTGAGACAATTGATTAAGGACGGTATGATAATTGTTACCTATGTTAAGTCAATTGACAATTTAGCGGATCCATTGACAAAAGGTTTGTCAAGGAATTTGGTTAAGAGTACCACTGCTAAGATGGGATTAAAATCATTCTAATCATATCATTGATAATGGAAACCCTACCTTGTTCTAACCAAAAGTTAGTTTCAAGGTTCAAAGGGTAATAACAAGTTATCGAATGACAACGTACACTAAGAATCAAGATTTAGTGTTTATATTTTAGGAGAGTGAGTTTTACTCTTAATAGATGGACATTAATTGTCATGAAATCCACCTATATGGACATGAAGTGGTGCCGCTTCAACGAGATTTTCTTCACGATTTTCTCTCGTACATGTTCATGAAATAGGATGAGCACATGGCCATAACGGTGCTAAAGCAAATTTAATTCTTTAAGAGTGATGGTTCAAGCGACTAGCCACTATTCACTTTGTTGATACTTTGAGAGTTTGCACTAAAGGAAGGTTTAATCTGCAGACACCCTTCTTTATGCATAATCGTTGTGTACTTATTTTCTGTAATTAACAATCAAGTAAGGGATTGATGGAAAGTATAGATTGCAAATTAATATGAGCACTATTCAAATTTAGGTGTGATGATTTATCATCTTATAAATTTAATTATTCATAAGCATTATTCAAATAAAAGGTGATGATTTATCATCCAATAAATACATTTCCATGGGACATATTTCTCCTAAGGAGTGTGTCCAATATGAAGGGTTGTGGCTCTTCGAATTGTATTCATTGAGTGCATATAAATAAAGGCATTATGGTGCTCACAAACATACAAGCCCCCGGTTCTATCGTCTCCACTCAATTTGTCCAACAGTACTAATGGGGGTTGAGCAGTCAACAACTTCTCATGTTAGAAATAAAACCTATAATCAAGATAAATGAGGACAAGGATAACCAAATCTATTGTTTTATAATTGGATTGTAAGATAAAGATAACAATGAAAGTGCCAACTTGCATAGCAGTTAAAGTCTTTTGGCGATTACATGAGGATCTTACCTTTCACTTACAGTGAGAAGAGCCTAATCCAAATGTAAAATGGAACTAGACACATTAGGAATCCTTAAATTTCATAAGGTCTCTATTCAATCAAATCTTCTATAGTATCATGTATTCTTTACAAGATTGATCAATTCCATTACGCAATGGAAAGTAAAGGAAATACAAAATGGTCACTTTGTGATATCAAAAAGTATAATCAATTGCACCTTAAAGTATCATTACAAAAACAGAAGCATTTTGAAGGCATCCATAGTTATAAGATACTTCTGAAGAAAATTAGGACAACTTCATGTTAGCAACAAAACATTTTAATACTTTGTACAGGGAAACTACTCTTACCCATGCTAAAGTAATTCCAGAATCCCCCACGAAATGTATGGTAACCTTCCTATGGAGAAAAAACTTTTTCATATAAGAATGCAAACCAATAAAAAATTATAAGTTACAATAAAGCTTTGCACATATTTCATTTTCTTTATAAATATTAAGAATCGATTAGAAAACATTAACTACAAGTTTGACCAAAAACTCCAAGAAGGATTGTGTTACTGGAAATTGTTAGTGTCTCAAGGGTTGCAAAGTCTTTTTATCATTAACCTGACTAAGTCCTATGGAGATTTGTTAGCTTATTAGTAAGAGCTATTAGCTTGTTAGTAAAAGTAGGAAGCTAGGTGTTGTTAGCTTGTTAGTAAGAGTAGGAAGCTAAAATTTGGTTAAGTTTGTTACTTAAGACATGTATATAAGGGTTGTCTGGTTAATGAATTCAATCATCCTTTCCATTCTTATTTTCTACGCTTCTGTTAGTTCTCTGCTAAACCAATAATGGTATTGATAGCTCTTTTTCTTGAGGGACCTGTGAGAAAAGTTTTGTAAGAGTTCTAAGAAATTGAGAGGTATACTTGTGAGGTGTTAAGGAAAATGGAATCGAGATCAAGTAACATGTCTGTCTTAACCCCACCTGTGTTTGATGGAGAGAACTATCAAGTATGAGCTATGAGAATGCAAGCATACATGGAGGGTTTTGATTTTTAAGAAGTTGTTGATGAAAACTATGAGGTGACTCCACTTCCTAACATTCAAACTATGAACCAGATCAAAATGCATAAAGAGAGAACCACCAAAAAGGTTAAGGTAAATGCTTGCCTTTATGCTTCGGTTTCACCAACCATATTCAATAGAATTATGGCATTTGGATCAGAAAAAGAGATATGGGACTATCTCAAGGATGAGTATCAAGAAGATGA
The DNA here is from genome assembly GCA_025698475.1 of Gossypium anomalum. NCBI lineage: Eukaryota > Viridiplantae > Streptophyta > Magnoliopsida > Malvales > Malvaceae > Gossypium > Gossypium anomalum. The sequence goes on along the minus strand of CM046967.1, from coordinate 20,871,488 downwards.
GAGGATCAAGAGCATGAAGGTGACTTTATCAGAGAATTTGAAAGACTTCAAATGAAGGAGTCTAAGTTAATTAAAGAATACTCTGACAAGCTGATGGATATTGTTAACAAGGTAAAGATTTTTGGGACTGATCTCTCTGATTCTAGATTGGTGCAAAAAATATTAGTCTCTATACCTGAGAAGTATGAATCAATTATTGCCTCTTTGTAGAACACCAAGAACTTGACTCAACTGAGAGTAGTGGAGTTGATCAGTGCTTCACAAGCACAAGAGCATAAGAAGCTAATGAGGTAAGAAGGAAGCATAGAAGGAGCATTGAAGGCTAAGATGAAGCAGGGTGAAGTAGGAGATGACCAAAAGTGGAATGAAAAGAAAAATGACGGCAATAGTGATTCAAAAATTGTTGCAAAAGGTAATGGTGCTGGAAATTCTAACAAATATTCTTCATGTAAGTATTGTAGAAAACAAAATCATCCTCATTTTAGGTGTTGGGGGAGGCCAGATGTGAAGTGTAGAATGTGCAACTTGATGGGGCACATTGAGAGGTTCTGCAAAGAACCAAGAAATTAGCACTAAGGTGGAGCACAAGCTGTAGTTAAAGAGAAAGAGGACCAGTTGTTTGTTGTCTCTTGCTTCTCATCAAGCACTCTATATGACAGTTGGTTAGTTGATAGTGGTTGCACCAACCACATGACTTATGATGAAAATTTGTTTAAAGACCTTGACAGTTCATCGAAGTCGAGACTAAGGATAGGAAATGGAAAGTACCTAGAAGTGAAGGGAAAAGGCACAGTAGCAATAGAGAGCTGTGTTGGAACTAGGTTGATTTCAGATGTTCTGTTTGTACCTAAGATTGATAAAACCTTGCTGTGTGTAGAGCAATTAGTATAGAAGGGATTAAAGGTGATGTTTGAAGAGGGATGTGTTTGATCCTTGATTGTAGTGACGATGAATTGTTTAGGATCAAGATGTAGAAGAAGAGTTTCTCATTGAATCCACTCGAGAATGAGGAAATGACATCCAAGTGTTAGGGATGAATGAAATCAGACCAAATGGACCTTCTTACTGAGCAAGTTAAGAGTTTCACTGGAGAGATTACATTTAGCTCCAATACCCTGAAACACCTGTTAGACCAGTTTGCAAATGATCCTAATAACTCAAAATTTCAACTTCAAAATTTAGAAGGAAAGATTCAAGAAAAAAAGGAATCAGGTGAGGGTTTTAGAGAAACACACAATTGAGAGTGGGGAAGCTTCACTTTCTAATGCATTATTTGTCAAAATGTAACAAACAATTATGAAATTGATGACACAATGTAATGAAAAGAGTTTTGAGCTTGAGATAAAATCAACACATAATCGTATCCTTCAAGAACAATTGCAAAATAAGTGTTCTAAGAATAAGGAATTGCATGCAAAGGTAATCTCTTGGAGCAACAATTGGCATCTCTCTCTGATGATAAACTATCATCTTATGCACATGAAATATCTAAAGAAGATGCTGATGAGCTACAAAAAAATATTCAATCTCAAGAGACCAAGAGTGAAAAACTAAAACTAAAACAGGTGCAACTTTCAGAAGAGAATAATGGGTTATGTTTCCAAAATAAAAAACTGACTGAAGAAGCTTCTTATGCGAAAAAAATTTACATCTGTAACTGTTGTTAAGTTTAAGAATTTAGATGGTGAGGTGATCAGGCTTTCAGTGCAAAATGCAAAATTGAAGAAAGAATTATTGGCTGCGAAAAGATCTGTTAATCAAACCATAAATGGTGTCAATCGCAAGTATAGTGATAACACAAGACTTTAGAGGATAGAGTGGCACTTTGACCACTCTTGTGACTTTTCTAGAGCAGTTGGTGATAATTTTGAAATGTGGAATTTTGATCTAGATGATTTAAATATGAAATTGTAGGCTAAGAAACAACTAGAGGTAGCTCTTGAATTTGCACTAGCCGAGAAGGAATTCATGGATGATGAATATTGAAAAGTTAAAGGAATTGGTTTATTGTGGATTAGAGGATCAAATGATAAATATTTTTACTAAATCTTTCCATGTTAGTCGATTTGAGTTTCTTAGGTATAAATTTGGTGTCTGCAACACTTGAGTCAGGGGAGAATGTCAGTGTCTCAAAGGATGCAAAGTCTTTTTATCATTAACATGACTAAGTCCTAGGGAGATTTGTTAGCTTGCTAGTAGAAGTAGGAAGCTAGTGTTGTTAGCTTGTTAGTAGGAGTAAGAAACTCAAATTTGGTATTTGTTACTTGAGACATGTATATAAGAGCTGCTTGGTTAATGAATTCGATTATCCTTTACATTCTTATTTTCTATGTTTCCATTAATTCTCCAGTAAACCAACAGAAATATTCAAAGAACAAAAGATATTAAAAAATCTTATGAAATCAGAAAAAAGATATTCAGTTGTCAGTAACAAGAGATGGCCTTAAGGTTTAAAAAAATATTCAATTTCTTAATTGCAAAAAACAAAGTGACACAGAGAAACGACTCTAAGGAGACACAAAGGTAATGGTAGAATGTCTTACCATGTTCAGTTCATCTGTTGAAGAGACGCGACTGAAAGCATGTAAAGAGTGTGGTAGCTCAAGAGGTGCAACAGGATCACAAGAACCTCCCTTCGGAATTTTCATCCTCATGAGAAGATGCCAACTGAACGACAAAAATGCATTTACCAGTAACTGATTGAAGTTTTTTATATTGGTCAACAATATATTGATTGAAAAATAATAAGCTAAACCATACGTTGTAAGGAGAATATTTTCCAAAGTAAGACATTATATCCCTACAGAGGGGGAAAATACAAGTGAAAGAATAATATATCAGGCTTTGAGAGTTATCGGAAGCATGGTAAGCAAAAATGCTTCTTAATTCTGGCCTCCTTAAGAGTAGAATCTTAGTGAAAATGATGGAAAGAATCAAAAGAGAAGAAAAAATTGTTCTCTCAATGTTGTAGTTATTTTAGGGAAGGACTCTTTTTATATCCTACATCTTTCCTAGTAGATATCATTTATCAAAAAGCAGTCGCACATTAGTAATTAACGATTCTTCCCTATTGTAAACTTCCTACCATATTAGTAATTAATGATTTTGTTCCCACTGTAAACTTCCTGCCATATTAGTACACCGTCAGAGGATTAACCGATGATTTCTACATGAGAAAATTTACACCATAACCTGGTAAAGAGAGAGAGAGAGAGAGAGAGAGAGAGAGATGTCAACTACATTACTTGTCTATTTTCATTTCTTTTGATTTTATTACTTGTTCCAAGAATGACAACACAGAGTTACGATCAGTCTCAGGATTCTTCTTTCCCTACAATTTAGAAAACTACAAGTTAGACAAGCACTCAATTGCTTATAAATTATTGGAGATATATCATGTATAGAGACTTTCATAATATTCCTATTACCAATTGCAGTGCTGATCAAGAATTTGAAAAACTTAGAGCAAACATTACAAATTTCCCTGGAAGGGAACTAGCCTCAAATCCATATTGGAAAGACAACAATAAACAAAACTGAGATATGAAATATTCGAAGGCTTCCGAGCCAATTAAAGCTTCCTGTGCCCAAAACATGACACCATGACCACTTATTGATTGTTCCATGTAATAAAACATGTTAAGATACTTGAATCCTCATTTTATCACTTGAAAGAAATTCTTACCCAACCAAAAGCAAAAGGCAGATTGTTTCCCGTTCCCAAAGGAACTGTAGCAATTGGAGGCGGATGTGACAATTTAAGATCACAAACAACCCCAAGAAGCCAGCCAGCTGTTCCATCCCCGCCAGCAACCTAAAGATCAAGCTAGGAGTGAACAAAAATTAAAATAGTAGTAACGGTATAAATAATGATTGAATTAATGGGGATAGAGGAAAAAATTATTTTAGGTATTATTTGTGGATATCAATATGATAGATAAAAAAAAGGTATAGTTTAAAATTATATATTTTAAAAAGATAAAAAATCATTTTTTAAAATTAAAAATTAAAAAAAATATTCTCTTTAAAATTCAAAAAATAAAAAGAAATTTTAAAATTTCAACATGATAAGTTATTGAGAACCCAAACCGACATGTTGAGTATGAATTTGAAATTATGAGGATTTTATGTCTTTTTCTGACACAACTATTACCTTGTAATCACCCTAATCGACTATATTGTTCCAATAAATAAAAAAATTTCATACTATTCCAATAAATAATTTTTCGGGAAAAATTTTTAGTTTAATTAATAATAATGCACTACCGGTCCTAGCTATTTGTAGCCTCGTTCTAGAAAGATAGACTTACAATTATTCTTAATCTTTCATAAATCTTTGCAGCAAATTTATCATTTTCTTGTTTCAGCTTTTCTAGACTGATGTAAAGTCTACGAAGCACCTTATCAGGGGCTTCTTCCCCCAAATCGGTAACCTGAAATCAGTCACACTGATATCAATCCCAAAGCAAAATATCCAAATATATCAGATAAGGTTATTTGAACAAAACAATATAAGGTAAAATTATTGGTTTAATTCGAAATGTACTTTCTAAAATGTTTTGGTTGAATAAATCAGTGTGTTTGATTGCCAAAAAAGAGCTTTTGACCAGCTCAAAAGCAATGTCAAACAAGCATTAAACGTACCTGACGTTCATTGAGGAGAGTTCTATATGTCACAAGAAGATCGCCACCCAACTGACCGCCACTCTTGGAGTTGATAAAAACTAACACTGGATACTTAGGTGCATCGGGAACATCGGAGATGTTTGTTTCGCCACTAAATATATAGGTAGGAATGTAGAATTCCTTCAAGAAATCAGCGCCGTATTTGGAGCCAGCCATTAACGGCTCCAACTGCATTATCAAATGATAAATGATTGTCGTACCACGAAAAATTACCTGGAGTTAAAAGAAGTAGAAGTAGCTGCACCAATCATTGAATTATACCTTGCGTTTAAATGAATTCCAGCCTCTTATCAGGGACATCGAGATCGATTATACCATCTGAAATATTTATCACAACTTAAATGATAGTAAGAAGGAAAAAAGGCTTAAATTTAAAAAAATCAATAAAAACAACGTATCAATTGCAAAACGAGAAGACAAAAAGAAGCAACAAAGATTCGAGCTGAAGCCTCTTTGCCTGCTAAAAATTGAAAGAAACAAATGATTGTTGTTCCTTGTGATTGGAGGCTGAATTTTAATTTTACAGAACAAAGAGAAAAGAGATTTAAGAGATACCTGACAGATGAATAAGAATAAGACTTTTTTTTTTCTTTGGCTTTCTTGAGGTGTGATTTGTGATTCAATGAAAGCCTTTTAACTTTGCCATCTCAAAGTTGTATGAATGAAACGTTCAAATAGGAGATGTAAAAGGACAGAGTTGACTTGGTCTGTTCCCTATAGGTGTAATAGCCCAATTTTGCTCGTCTTAACCCGAACTAAACCAAACTAAAAATAAAAAAGAATTTTAATAAACTAGAAAATTAATAAAATTTCAAAAAGGAGTCCATTTACAAAATACAAGCTCAAATACATAAAAAAACAAAAAAAACAAAGCCCTAAAACCCAAATACCCAACGGCTCAATAGCCCAAAACTTAAACAAAAAAGAAAAAAAAAGCCCTAGAACCCTAAACTCTCTCCCGTCGCTGTCTCTGCCACATCAACAAGTGCGCCACTCGAGGTCTGCCCTCCTTTCACTGAAATGGCAAAAATGCGACTCTCCACAATGGTTGACCAAAGAGCTCCTCGCTACCATCACGCGAAAAAGCCTACAAAAGAAAAAAAGAAAGAAACAGAAACAACAACAACAACAACAACAACAAAAGTAATCGATTTAACTATAAAAGCCTAGCAAACACACTGCAATTTTTTCACGAAGAAATTCATCAGAGAATCAAAAAAATGAAAAAAATGTGTTCTTTTTATTTTCAATTTGCCTTTTTTTTCTATTTTTATTTTCTTTTTATAAAAAATAAAAAAGATTAAAAAAAAAAGAAAACTTACCACGCCGTTTCTACTCTCATCTCCATCGGCAGCGGCTCTCTGCCGATTCGAGAGGTCTCCGAACCCATTGGGGTTCATCGATGGCTTCATCGGAGAAAAGAAACCGAAGGGTTCCTTGGGTTTTTTAGGAATTTCGATGAAGTTTTAGGGGTATTTAGTCTTGTATTTGAGTAAAGGAAATCGAAAGGATCAAAAGGGGGTGTTTTGGGTATTTTTCGGCCACCGGAGGCAATGGTCGCCGTCGCCGATGACCGGTGGTTGCGGTGGCCCTTGAGACCGAAGAGGGAGAGAGTTAAGAGAAAAAAAAGAAGAAAGTTTTTTTTCTAAACAAAGAAGAGGAATGAATTGTTTTTTTAGTTTTTTTAATTTATATAGCGACGCTATACGACGTCGTTTTGGGGCGTGGCTTAAAATGCCCAAAACGATGTCGTTTTGATGCTTAGCCCAACAACCCGACCCAAAATCCTTTAGATCCATGTGTTTTTGAAGGAATGGGTTTTTTTTACCATTTTGGCCCTTTCGCTTTTTGGCATGTTTTTAAATTAGCCCTGTGCATTTTTATTTTATTTCATTTTTACCCTATTATTTTGATTCCTTTACGATTTGGTCCTTTGACCTACTGTCAACCTAAGGGAATGACACAGATTGGATTAATTGCTCTGTAATACCTCAAACCCGTATCTATCGTCGGAGTAGGGTTACAAAATATTACCAACCAATCAAAGCATTTAACAACCAATTCATAAGTAATCATAAGCATATTCCAATTCAATCATTAAAATGTGAATTGTCCCAAATCGAGCTTTAAAGTTCCCTGAAAAACATTTTGGGACTAATAGAAATCATTTGAAAGTTAAAGAAGAACTTGCAATTTTATTTTTTTTTCCTATAGGGTTCACACGGTTGTGTGTTAGCTGTGTGGATCTAAAATGTGTCAAAATCACTCAATTTAGCCTAACATGAAGCTACTTAAGACATTACGCTTTAAGTTTCATACACACATCAAGCCTTTGGTCAAAATGCATACTAACATTTAGATTCAAACACAAACATATACTTATTACTCAATTTACATCACATTCACAAAACAACTAACAACCAAAGACATCTTAGGTACATGCCGTTACAAAAGTAAACATCACCACACTTGAGATTGAGATTGTAATAGCCCAAATTTGACCGGGCTTAAACAAACCAAATAAATAAATAAATAATTGTTTATTAAACAGTCCACAGTCCATTTACAAACTAAGGCCCGTTAAGCCCAAAAAAACCTCAGACCCATTACACAAACGGACCTGTAACCTAATTACAACAGACCCACAAACAAAGAGGCCCAACTGGCCCAAACTGTTACAGACCTAGGCAGGAAACCCTAGGGTTTCTGCCTTCTCGCGCCGCAAGCAGAAGATTCCAAAAGCCATCCCAACAGGCGCGCCGTTCCAGCAAGGCTACAATCCTAAGGTTCCGAGTCATGCCGAGATTAACGCCACCATTAGACCACCGTTAGGCCTTCATCTTCGCCGGATTCTTCGCGAGTATCTGCAAAGAGAGAAAGAACCACAACAGCAGCAAACCGAAACAAAAATGGAAAGAAATAAAAAGGTTTCTTTCCCAGTTTATGTAATAGCAATAGTGGCTATAAAAGCCCGAATCAAAACAATGTAATGACACTATTTTTGAGAGAAATATACACACGATTTTCCAGAAAGGAAATATACTTACAGATATTCATTCAAAAAATACCAACTGTCTCTGGAAAAGGTGATTTAATCGCGTCTCATGTTTATTTTGAATGTATATACGAACTATTCTAGCATATATGAGTAAAGATCTAAGAAAAAGGGGGTTACCTGTAGGAGGACGAAGGTTTTTAAACTTAGTGTCAATATGTTGATACGAGTGAGCTCCAATTTTCAAAATCAAAAATATTTTAAAGAGGATTGCATCTTAAAATTTCAAATTTACGACATTAAAGACACTTGATAATCAATTAGATACCAATTTTTGGGCGTTACGAGGGTGCTAACCCTTCCTCGTACGTAACCGACTCCCGAATCCATTTTCTCAACTTTCGTAGACCAAAATTAATGTTTTAAAACAAAACATTTTATAAGGTGATCCAATCACACCTAAAAAGATTGGTGGCGACTCCCGATTTCGTTTTTCTCCAAGTCGATTCTCATTTTCAAAAACTCGATTTAAAAATGGTCTCGACAGCTTGGCGACTCCGCTGGGGAAAATAAGAGAGTTAAGCCGTGTAATTGATTATCTCTTGTCTTAATGTCAGAAATTAAAAATTTTAAAATTTAATCCTCTTTGCATTACATGTGTTTGTATTATTGCATGTGTTGATATATTCTAATATGCATTACATTTACATGACCGTTGTGGTTACACCCTTAAGTGGGAGTGAGAAGCTACGCCTTCGTGAGGTTTTCGCCTCCGTGCAGGATAGTGGATCACTTTCGGGATACATCCGTACCTATGGTTTCGTGAGATTTTCATCTCCGTGTAGCCATAGGGAAATGTATTCCCCTGAATTGAACTCGATTCAAATGAGCCTATAATGGGTGAGGATCGAGGAATCTGCTGGTTCAGGTACCTCAAACTTTAGAACCAACCTCATATAAAAAAAACCGTAAGAGCCCAACTTAGACAGAGTTAAACTTTAGATATTACCCTTATAAATTATTGTTGAGATTTATTGATATCATGTGATACTGACTATTTCTTTTCTTTTGTTTGCATGACATTTTGCATTTACAAAGGTATCGATTCATGGTCAGTTTCTAAGTTAGAGAGTTTTGTTATGGAGAACAGATTTCTTGATAGAGTGGAAGGCAACGCCAACGTCCATAGATGGTCTGAGCAAACTCAACTAGAAAAGGGAGATAGTATAGCTGTGGGATATATGTCGGAGCTGTCGGAATATACTCGTATTAGTGTCACGCAGAACAACCTCCAAGAGCTTAAGAAAATTTGGGATCAGTGGGGCAATGAGACTAAGCAGTTATTCTACAGTAATTATGGAGATTTACCTTACTTACTCGACGTTCAGGTAGATGAGTGCTTGTTCCGAGCCCTTGCCCAGTTTTGGAATCCGGCGTATAGTTGTTTCACTTTTGGGGAAGTAGACTTGTTACCTACCGTGGAAGAGTACACTGCCTTACTTCATTGTCCCAAATTTCAGGTTGATAGGATCTATTCTCGAGCTGCTAGTGTCCTTACCTTTTGGAAGAAATTGATGACTATTACGAGGACGAGCGAGCAGTGGATCATGGCCAGAATTAAAGAGAAGGGTGAGTGCAAGTGTATTTCGTGGGACGCTTTAAAGGGTCTGATTTTGACACACCCTGATGAGACGAAGAAGGTAGATGTTTTTGCCTTAAGTTTGTATGGATTGATGGTATTCCCTAGGGCTTTGGGATATGTGGATGAGGCAACCACGGATCTTTTTTATCGACTCGGTAAGAGGGTCACTTCTGTCCCTGCGATTTTGGCCGAGACATTCAGATCCTTAGGCACATGTAGGAAGGCTGGTGCAGGCAGGTTTGTTGGTTGTGCTCAGTTACTTTTAGCTTGGTTCTATAGCCATTTTTGATTGATAGATAGGGTCATTTGTCGGGTTTTCTTCGAAGATTATTCACCACTGAAGGACATAGTCACTTTAACTAGGAGAGTTGATGTTCCAGAGGAAAATTGGATAGCGCTACTTCAGAATCTTCAATCGAAAGATGTTGAGTGGAGAGCTCCGTGGATGATTCCTGGTGAGATTCTTTACCGGTGCGGCAGTTTTGATTGGGTCCCTCTATTGGAAATTTGGGGTGCCATTGGTTATGCCCCATTGCTTGTGTTAAGGCAATTTGGTTTAAGGCAGTTCGTGCCAGCAACTCATGGGCTGGCTCAAAGTGAGTTCGTTTATAGAGGGGCTGACTACAAGAAAAGGGTCGGTAAGATCTCTAGTGCTTGGAACAAGACTTGTCGGTTGAAAGGAGTATCTATTAGCCCTGCTACGACTCCAGAGTATGTTGAATGGAGAGGCAGAAGGATTAACGATAACATCCCTAAGCCAAGTGTGGAAGGAGCTCGACCGGTGGAGGAATACTTGCAAGTGATGCCCTCAGAGTTAGAAATTATAAAGCAAGAATTTGAGAGAAAGAATTTGGAGCTCGAGAAGAGGATAACAAAGCTCGAAGAAGAAAATATGTACTTAAGTTTAGATGTTGATGTCCAAAAAATAGAGGTCGAGAAAGAAAGAAAAGAAAAAAAGAAGATCGAGGAGGATAGAGATAATTTGAAGGAGCATTACAAAAAGGCACAGGTATCCTTGAGGAAAGAGAGAGCAGGAGGGTCTTCAAATCAATTGCGGAAGGAGGTCCAAGAGGAAAAAGCTAGGGCTGAGTATTGGGAGAAAAGGTTCCAAGAAATGCAGTCGCAGAATTTGGCATTAGGGGAAGAAAATAAAGGGTTGAAGACCAAGGTAACTGAGCTTGGAAAATCTCTTCGTTGGCATCGAAACCATGACTCTACGGTCAAGTTAAAAGAGCCAAAAAGTAAGGTTAAAGGTTTGGAAGTGGCATTGCATAATGGTAAACTTCGGATTGAGCAGCTCGAGGCACAAGAAGATTATCTAAAGGGAGAGCTTCATCAGTCTAGAGGACAGGTCAGAGAAAGGGATCATGTCATGGGAGAAGCCATAGCCCAGATTCGAGAGGTTGCTGAATATGTGCAGGACTTGGCGATACGAGCCGATGTATTGAGTATGATGTGTGGGTCGTTATCAGATATAGGACGAGAGTTAGCCCTTTTATTAGATAAAGTTAAAACTTTGGGCATTAGGGCGAAAGCGTACTTGTAATCCATTTATATGTAAAGATATTCTTTTTCTAAATAAAGTTTTCTAAATGAGATTGAATCGAGATCGATGCCTTTGTTGCATTCATGCGTTTGCATTACATCATATCATATGCATCCAAAGTTATAGAAAGACCCTAATTAGTTAAAGTTTCTTTATAAAGGTAGAAAAGAAAATCTGGAAATCACACATCCCTACGGCACTCGCGCTAAAACTAAGAACATGGATCAAAGGTTTGAGCAGTTGCAAAAGGATATGCAAGACCAATTGCAAGAGCAGTTGGCCAAAATACAGAATAAGATGAGGGAGCAAATGTTGGAAACTCAGAGGAACATGATTGCCGAAATGGCTAAGTTACTGAGGACCACTGATAAGGGAAAGGCACCTATGGCGATCACTGAAGAGGAGAATGAGGGTCCTCCTCTAGGTTTTACTCCGCCTCATGTGCCACTGCAAACTGAGGCACCTCCTAGAAGGCCATCTGTCACTGTGAGGCCTCAACATGGGTCGATTGATGCTGGAATCCCTGTGAATTTCCCATCAGGATTAGGAAATAATATGGGTGATAACCCTATCAATCCTATCAAAAGGATATGCAAGACCAATTGCAAAAGCAGTTGGCCAAAATGCAGAATGAGATGAGGGAGCAAATGTTGGAAGCTCAGAGGAACATGATGGCCGAAATGGCTCAGTTACTGAGGGCCACTGATAAGGGAAAGGCACCTATGGCCATCACTGAAGAGGAGAATGAGGGTCCTCCTCTAGGTTTTACTCCGCCTCATATGCCCCTGCAAACTGAGGCACCTCCTAGAAGGCCATCTGTCACTGTGAGGCCTCAACATGGGTCGATTGATGCTGGAATCCCTGTGAATTTCCCATCAGGATTAGGAAATAATGTGGGTGATAGCCCGATTAATCCTATCACTCCTGATCTGGATCTGATGGAGAAAGAAGGAATGGCAATCGAATCTGTAAAACAATTGAAGGACCGTTGTAAGTGGTTAGAAGAGAAATTTAGGGCTTTGGAAAGCATTGGCAATCATCATGGGATTGATGCCAAGGATTTAAGCCTAGTCCCAAACCTAGTGCTGCCTCACAAATTCAAGATGCCGGAGTTTGAGAAGTACAATGATACTACCTGCCTAGAGGCCCACATCACAATGTTGTGTAGAAGGATGACCGGGTATGTAAACAATGATCAGCTATTGATCCATTGTTTTCAAGACAGTTTAGTAGGAGCGGCACTGTGTGGTACAACCCATTGGTAGGCAAGCTAGAATAAATTCATGAAGGGATCTTGCGCAAGCCTTCATACAGCAGTACAATCATGTGACGGACATGATCCCTAATAGGATTACTCTACAAAACATGGAGAAGAAGCCTAATGAGAGTTTTAGGTAATACACGTAACGTTGAAGGGAGGTGGCAATGCAGGTTCAAGCATCACTGTTAGAGAAGGAGACCACCATGTTATTTATCAATACTTTGAAAGCGCCATTCATCACTCACATGATTGGAAGCACCACGAAAAGTTTTGCGAATATAGTTATGGTAGGGGAGATGATTGAGAACGCCATAAGGGGCGGTAAAATTGAGGGGAAGTGGCCAAAAGATCGGCTCCAAGAAGAAAAGACAATGAGGTGAACAACACAAGCAGCTTCAATTCGAAAGCAGTCACGGTAAGTTAGCCCAAAGTAGCCACAATTAGGCACCAGGGCTCTCAAAAGCAGGAATCTAGCACTAGGCATGAGAGGATGCAATTTACACCTATACTTGTGATGTATCAGGAACTTTATCAAAACTTATATTATGCGCATGCTATAGCCCCTTTCCACTTGAAACCATTACAGCCTCCATATCCGAAATGGTACGATGCAAATGCCAGATGTGAGTATCATGCTGGAATATCGGGGCACTCAATTGAGAATTGTACGGGATTCAAGAAATCCGTAGAGAGGTTGATCAAGAATGGGGTTTTAAAATTTGAGAGTACCTCAAATACTGAGAACTCTTTGCCGAACCATGACAATCAAGGAGTGAGTGCCATTGTTGAAGCTGATGGAAAAAGGGGGAAGGAAAATGTTACTGAGGTGAGGATGCCTTTAAGGGTAATCTAGAAAGAGATGGCGAAGAGATAGATGATAACCTCTAAGAAAGAAAATGAAAGAACGGGGAACTACTGCGAGTTCTATGGGAAAGAGGGTCATGAGACCCAAGATTGTGAAGAATTCAAAGCCTTGGTGCAAGGCTTTATTGATAATAAAGAGCTACAAATTTTGGAAGGTAGCTCTTATAAAAGAAAAATAAATGCGCTGGAAGGTGAACAATAAGGAACCAATCAACCGAGAATTATTATTTCCTTGCTAGGAAATAATGAAGTAGGGACGCCAGCAGTGCCCAAAGTCATTATCCATAAACCCGCTTCTTTCTCCTATAAGGATGACAAAAGGGTGCCATGGAGTTATAACTGCAGTGTATCAGTTCCTCAGGGAGAAAGTGTAGCCAGTGCGTCTAAAGACATACAAGACGAAGGTTCCTATACACGAAGTGGGAAGCGTTATAACGGGGGGAATTAGAGTGGAACCCACCAAAGCAAAAGATGAGAAGGAGAAAAAGATCGAAGTATCCATCAAAGAGCCGGTAAGGGAGGAGGAGGCTAAGGAATTTCTAAAGTTCCTTAAGCATAGTGAGTACAGTGTGGTCGAGCAGTTGCGTAAGCAACCAGCACACATATCAGTTTTAGCCTTGCTTCTGAGTTCTGAAGTGCATCGGGATGCATTGTTGAAGGTACTCAACGAGACATATGTCACTCACGATATATCTGTCAATAAGTTGGACCGGTTGGTAAATAACATCAGTGCTGATAATTTCATCTACTTCAATGATGATGAAATTCCACCTTGGGGCATAGGATCAACTAAGGCCTTGCACATTACTACTCGATGCAAGGGCTACACGATTCCAAGTGTACTTGTTGATAACGGGTCTGCTTCGAACGTCCTTCCATTATCCACATTGAACCAACTACCCATTGACAGCTCGCATATGAAAACATGCCATAATGTGGTAAGAGCCTTCGATGGAACCGAAAGAAAGGTGATGGGGCGAATTGACATCCCCTTGGAAATTGGGCCAAATACATATGAAGTCGATTTTTTGGTAATGGATATCAAACCTTCCTATAATTGCTTGTTGAGGAGACCATGGATACACTCAGCAGAAGCAGTACCTTCTTCACTGCACCAAAAAGTGAAATTAGTAACAGATGGACGGTTGGTAACTATCAATGCGGAGGAGGACATTATAGCAACAGTCACTAGCAAGGTCCCTTATGTTGAGACAAGTGAAGAGGCTATCAAGTGTTCTTTTCGCTCTTTAGAAATCATTAACGCAACCCTCATTCTGGAAGGAAGTGAGGTGCCAGTACCTAGGATGTCTAGAGCCACAAGGATGGCCCTACAAATGATTATAGGGAGGGGAGCATTGCTAGGAAAAGGACTAGGAAGACGTTTGCAAGGAGGGATTCAGATTCCAAAACTGATTGAGAAGAAAGATCATTTTGGTTTGGGCTTTAAACCAGACCATAAGTACAAGAGGCAAGAAATTAAAAAGTGCCAAGCAAGAAGGAAGGCGCGTTTGAACGAAAGAGAAGTGGAGTGGGAACCGTTGACATTCCCACTTATATCCAAACCCTTTAGGTCAGGAGGGTTGTTGGTAGAAGAGAATTATCAGATCAATGCTTTACATGACGAGAAATTGAAGCAAAGAAGCCTTGAGGGCATTCGCCCTTACGAACTGGGGAGCTCTCTGAACAATTGGACTGCGGAGGATCTTCCTGTAGTATTTAGGAATTTTTCAGAGTAATTCTCGAAACATGTCTATTACTGTAGGGCCTAGGAGTAGTAAGATTACATTTGTGAAGATAGGCTTATGTTCGTCTATTATTATTCAAATAAAACATAACTTTTATCAATTTAAAATAGTATTGTTTCATTTTTATCAACCAATATTCCTTTAAATTCTGACAATTCTTATTCTTTTATTCATAGCACATAAACGATCATTCTTAAATTCATTCATTCTTTGTATATTCTTTCATACCCTTCACAGGTTTCTAGATATCAATTATATGAGCACTAATACTGCCACTCCTGATTTCTCTTGCGAGCAAGGCATGTGTTTAGAGGAACCTCAGGATTTTGAAGATGTTCAAGATTGTGACGTATCTCTCGATCTATTAAGAATGGTAAAACAGGAGGAGAAACAAATCATGCCATGTGACACCCCTAATCTGACCCTAGTCAAAAAGTGGTTTCGGGACCACGAAACCGAGTTTTATAAATAATTGAAAGTTATATTCTATGTTCATGAGGTGAGTAAATGCATATGTAAAAATTTCAAGCATTAATTTTGCTATTTGTATGTGAAATTTCGAAACGGGACTTATGTGAAACATTGGTAAAATAGGATAGGTAAATTTATAAAATGATCTAATAGAACAGGCCTTCAAAAATGTGGACTTGCATGTCAATTAGACCATTTTTGAATGTAAATGGCCGGCCAACACATGCATGTAATAATGTGTTCTCTTGTCTCCATTTTTAATTGGTGGGAATTATGTATAATAAAGGTATAAATAAACATTTTATTATAAAATGATTTTTATATATAGAAATAATAAATTTATATTAGTAAGTGGGGGATAAAAACAAAGTTTCATCATCTTTTTTTTCTCATCTTGCCGAAACCATAAAGAAGAAAAGAAAATGGAAGAAAGAACACCTAAGGCATTCGGTCATCTTGTGTTGGGAATTAAGGTAAGAAGTTTTGGTTAATTTTTGAAATATTAGTTAAATCCTAGTAAATTTCTAAGTTCCTTATTGAACCCATGTTAAATTTTTGATATTTGGTGAATGAATATGGGTTTTGGTCATGGTAGATAACAAGGAATGTGGTGGATGTTCTTGTTAATTTGGATGAATTTTTTTTGGTGAATAAGTGTTTGAATCAAACAAATGATCATGTGTGTACACTAGGTGCTAGTTGAGAAGAATCGGTCACTATATTGGAGGCCATTGCCGAATATGAAATTAGTTATGGTGAGTGATGAATGTGTTTTGAGTTGAGGAATGGTTAGAAGAATTTGAATGCTAAACTAGTTGATTTGTTTATAATGCCCGATTATGATCATTTATAGAGATGTGAATGAATTGTTGTTATGTGAATAAATATTTGTTTGATAATATACATGTGTATTCAGCAATGGGATAAAATGTGTATTAAGGTAAGTTTCATGGTGATTATGCTTGTGATGTTGGGTTAATATTCGACATTGAGTAATGTGGGGTAAGGTGATTAATCGGCTATGAAATTAGCTAAATTGAATAGGTATGTTTAATGATATGCTTAGTATAATGTATAATCTTACAACTCGGTTTGGTATTGAGATAAAGGTTAGATGTATGATTGGATTTTGGTATGTGTTAAATTGGTTAATCAAAGATTTAATATGACTAAATGTTAATGAATAACATAATTGGTTTGCACCTTAAATAGTTGAAATAAAGCTTACCGATTATGATTAAATGTTTAAATTTTAATGGTCATATATAGGTATATATATGTATATGTATATATATATATGCCTTATGTATGTACCATGTACACATAAGGACATACGGCAATATGATTAAATTCATGTATAAGGAAGCATGATAAATTAAGTGACTCTTTGCTTGTGAATGTGAATTAGATATAAATTAAATAAGCATGAAATCGAGTCATGGCATGTTTTATTAAATATGATACATATTGAAATCTATTGTTTTAGATATAGATTCAATGATATGTGATTGCCAAATGTGATTGTTAAGTGAATAATATTAGTTAAGTACTTAAGCAAATCTATTGTTGTAATTAAGCTTAAGAGCAAAGAGGATCAAAGTCGGATAGGGGGAAAAGAGAAAGCAAACGAATAGCCGTGGATATCTAGTCGTCGACCACTTCTGAGGTAAGTTTTAAGTGATTAAACGTTGAGTAAATTCAATCATAATAGGACATAATGAGTTGATTTAATAAGATATGATACGGCCATGATATGTCTTAAACTCAAATGGTAAGTTCATGAATGTTTGGACTTGGAAATTTAAGAGCAAATTGTAATAATTTGCTTAGGACAGCAGCAGTAACATAATTTTAGAAAAATCACCATAAATTGTTGGTGTGGAATTGTAGGCTGAATAAAATATGTAATCAAAGATTAATTAGTCTAGTTTCTTATAAAAGAGACCGTGTGAGCAAAGAAATTTCCTATAAAGAGATATTTACAGTTGTGTGACACATTATCAGAATGACTCCGAAATCCCCTGTTCTGTTTTTATAAAATCACTATAATTTGTACAAAAATGGTTATAAGATAAAATTTATATGCTTCGACTCCTTAATGAGCATAGTTTCAAATGAAATCAAATAGAACACATTTTGAATTCCGTACAATGAGAAATTTGATTTGTAGCGAAGAGTGGTCAGATTAGTCAAATAGTGAAACAGGGGAAACTTTAAGAAAAATCTGGTATTGATTGGCCAAACCTAAAATTCTGATAATTTTATGGATGGAAGATATATGAGTCTATATTCAGGGAAAATTAACGAAAATTGATTTGGAGTTTTGTAGCTCCAGTTATAAATAATTTAGTGACTATTGCTCAGGAAAACAGCTTGTAGTGAATATGTGATTTTGTTGTAAACATTGATGAAACTATTTGAGTTGCTTATAAGCCATTGCTGAAATTGATGTACAAGATAAATATGTATATGTGTGGTAAAGCCGAATGGCTAGTGTGAAATATGTATGAGATATGTATATGTGGTAAAGCCGAATGGTTAATATGAAATATGTATGAGATATATATATGTGGTAAATCCGAATGGCTAGTGTGAAATATGTATGAGATATATATATGTGGTAAATCCGAAAGGCTAGTGTGAAATATGTTTGAGATATGTATATTTGGTAAAGCCGAATGGCTAATGTGAAATATGTAGGAGATGTGTGTATATTGTGGCTGAATGACCAAATGTGAAAGGTGTGTATTATTAGATATTTGATGAGGCAAATGAACTACAAATACGACAAATCGATGTGAATGTTGTAACATGTGACTAAATGTACATGAAACTTGGAAATATACTAAGGTAAGACCCGATAACTACGTGTGGGGATTATTCGAGCTAAAGGTCTCGCTGAAGATTCGGGTAAAGCATGAGATTATACGACTTCACAAAGAACAATTGGTAATAAATACGTTCAATGTGTTAAGTTGTTCAGTATGTATTTTGACATTATATTTAAGCTTGATTTGGATTAAATCACAAGGTTGTTATGTGATGCATATGTGAGTAAAGCAATAAGATCGTTTCTATGATTATTACGCATTTGGTCAATGTGAAAAGTTAGGTGAAAATACGTAATGTACTAATGTTTATAAGAGATCACTATCAAGTGAGAATTTATCCGCTTATCGTGTATTATGTAATTGTGTATATTCGCCAAACAGGAAGTATACCTAGAAAGAGGTTATATGAGAATTCGTAAGATCGACTTTTAATTTGGTTGGTCGTGTATGTGATAAATACTTGTTCATGTTAGACCCATCGAGAATTAAATCATGATTGTAAAGTGAAAAGCAAATATGAAAATGCCATATGAATATGTGAGTACTCGTTATGGAGAAATACTATAGGATATCGGAGATATACATTTTGATTTGTCCAATGAGGATAAACTATAGATATGAAATGAAATGTTATATTCGAATCAAATAAACCAGATTGGTCATATTTGAGTTCACTGGTTTTAAAATGCTTAAGACTTACGAAGCTTACAAAAGTCGACTCTGTTGTTATGTTTTCTCTGTTTTATAGATTGTTGATTCGGATTTTTTTGCTCAGGGGATCGTCAAAGAACTTGTCACACTATCACTATCCACATCCAGTACTTCTATGTTTTGGATTATCTTATGGCATGTATCGAATAGACTAGTAGTGGGAGGATATTTTGGTTAATGTGTATAAGCCATGCGAATATGACATCTTTCGAATGTTTACTTTTATAAATTTTCAAAATTTTATCCCTGGTTGTGTCTAGCAATGATCCAATTGAATGATCTTTACTTCAAGAAAATGTTCAAAATTTTACTGATCTGGCATGAGTTACAAGTCCGGTAATGCCCCTTACCTATTCTGGCGGCGGTTACGGGATAGGGGTGTTACATGCCACATGAGAAAGAGGCAATAGAGAATATAGCCCTAGAGGAAGGGAATGAGGTGAAAATTGGAACACTAATCACCAAGGACACAAGGCGTGGCTTGATTGAGTTGCTTTAGGAATTCAAGGATATCTTCGCCTAGTCATATCAGGATATGCCCGGATTGAGTACCGACATTGTAGTACATCGTCTTCCGATAAGACAAGATTGCAAACCAGCCTAATAGAAGTTGAGAAGAATGCGGCCAGATATTGTTCTAAAAATAAAGGATGAGGTCAAGAAGCAGTTTGATGCAGGATTCTTGCAAGAAGTGAAGTACGCCGAATGGGTAGCTAACATTGTACCTGTTTCCAAGAAGGACGGGAAGGTACGAATGTGTGTTGATTACAAAGATCTAAATAGAGCAAGCCCAAATGATAGTTTTCCTCTGCCACACATTGACACTTTAGTAGACAACACAGAGGGATATTTGTTGTTCTCCTTCATGGATGGCTTCTCAGGATATAATCAGATAACGATGCATCCAGAGGATATGGATAAAACTACTTTCATAACCTTGTGGGGCACCTTTTGTTACAAAGTAATGCCGTTTGGACTGAAGAACGCAGGGGCAACATACCAACGAGCCATGGTAAACTTATTCCATGACATGATGCATAAGGATATTGAGGTATATGTTGATGATATGATCGCCAAGTCGAGAACAAAAAAAGAGCATATTGAGGTCTTAAGAAGATTGTTCTTGAGGTTGAGAAAATTTCAGTTGAAGCTTAATCCAGCAAAGTGCACCTTTGGAGCCCAATCGGGAAAGCTATTAGGTTTCGTAGTCAGTGAAAAAGGAATTCAAGTTGACTCAAACAAGGTCAGAGCCATACGAGAATTACCTCCGCCACGTACTCAGAAGGAAGTTCGAGGATTCCTAGGAAGGTTGAATTACATCGCTCGGTTCATTTCACAATTGACCGAGAAATGTGATCCTATCTTTCGCCTCCTCAGAAAACACGATTAAGGTACTTGGGATGAAGAATGCCAGAATACTTTTGAGAAGGTCAAGCAGTATTTGTTGAATGCTCCAGTGTTATTTCCACCTAGCTCGGATAAACCAATTAATACTGTATTTATCAGTGTTCAGTAATTCTATGGGATGTGTGCTTGGTCAACATGACGAGTCGGGGAAAAGGGAGAAGGTAATTTATTATCTCAGTAAAAAATTCACTGACTGTGAAATCAGATATTTACCAATTGAAAAGTTGTATTGTGCGCTAATCTGGACCACCCGAAGATTAAGACAGTACATGCTATACCATACCACTTGGCTCATCTCAAAATTGGATCCATTGAAATACATGATGGAGTCAACGGCTCTAAATGGGAGAATGGCGAGATGGCAAATTTTACTTTCAGAGTTTGATATAGTCTACATAAGTCAGAAGGCTATAAAAGGAAGTGCGGTAGCTGATTTCTTGGCTAGTAGAGCTCTAGAGGATTATGAGCCATTGAACTTTGATTTTCCAAATGAAGAATTAATGTGTATGGCAATGACTAAAAATTCTCCATGGAGGCTCAATTTTGATGGGGCTTCTAATGCAGTTGGGAATGGAATTGGGGCAGTCTTGGTATCCCCTAATGGCGATAATTACCCATTCACGTGCAAGTTAGACTTTAATTGCACAAATAATATGGCTGAGTATGAAGCATGCATCATGGGACTTCAAGCAGCCATAGAGCAAGGTATAAGAACCCTAGAAGTATATGGAGATTTGGCGTTGGTAATTTATCAGCTTAGAGGTGAATGGGAGACAAGGGACC
Organism: Gossypium anomalum; assembly: GCA_025698475.1. NCBI lineage: Eukaryota > Viridiplantae > Streptophyta > Magnoliopsida > Malvales > Malvaceae > Gossypium > Gossypium anomalum. Next base: position 20,850,546 of record CM046967.1, on the reverse strand, counting down.
CTAAATTGATCAATTATCGAAATGTAGTTTTGGGGTTACTTGAGGAGTTTGATGATATCACCTTTAATTATCTCCCGTGAAACGAAAATCAGATGGCAGATGCTCTAGCAACTTTGGCCTTAATGATTAAGGCAAATAAAGAGGAAGAGATGAGACCAATTCAAATGAGTGTCTATGAAACTCCAGCTAGCTGTTGTAACCTTGAAAAGGAAGAAATGGATGATAATCCTTGGTATCAGGATATATTGCGATATGTAAGAGATCATAAATATCCAGAACAGGTAACCGAAAATGACAAACGAACTTTGAGAAGGTTAGCTTGTGACTATGTCTTGGACGGGGATGCCCTGTACAAGAGAAGAAAAGACCAAGTACTTTGAGATGTGTCGATACTGTAGAAGCTAAGCTAATTCTAGAAGAGGTTCATGAAGGTGTATATGGTACCCATGCAAAATGGGTTTACGATGGCAAGGCAAATAATGAGGTTTGGCTATTACTGGGCCACTATGGAAGGAGACTGCATCAACTATGCCAAAAAATGCCATAAGTGTCAGATTTATGGAGACAAAATTCATGTACCGCATTCACCTTTACATGTCATGACTTCTCCATGGCCCTTTTCCATGTGGGGCATGGATGTCATCGGACCAATATCGCTGAAAGCTTCGAATGGACATCGGTTTATCTTCGTGGTGATTGACTACTTTACAAAATGGGTAGAGGCTACTTCTTACACAAATGTTACTAAGTCAGCTGTAAGTCGATTTTTGAAGAAGGAGATCATTTGTCGGTATGGAATGCCTGAGAGGATCATATCCAACAATGCATTGAATTTGAACAACAAAACGATAGCAGAGGTTTGCGACCAGTTCAAGATCAAGCATCACAACTCTTCACCCTATCGTCCAAAAATGAATGGGGCAGTGGAGGCTTCCAATAAGAACATTAAGAAAATAGTGGGAAAGATGACTGAGACTTATAGGGATTGGCATGAAAAGCTACCGTTCGCACTCCTGGCCTATCGAACATCTGTCAGAACCTCTACTGGGGCAACCCCATTCTCGTTAGTTTATGGGATGGAAACAGTGTTACCTATTGAGGTAGAAATACCTTCTCTCCGAATTTTAACAGAGATAAGGTTAGATGAAGCTGAATGGGTTCAGTCCCGATATGACCAGCTAAACTTGATTGAGGAAAAGAGGCTGAAAGCTATCCGACATGGTCAGATGTATCAGAAGCGTATGATGCGAGCCTATGATAAAAAAGCTCATCCAAGGGAATTCCATGAGGGGGACCTTGTGCTAAAGAAAATCCTTCCTATTCAGAAGGACTTTAGAGGAAAATGGATGCCAAATTGGGAGGGGCCATACGTCGTGAAGAAGGCTTTTTCTGGCGGTGCATTGATTTTGACAGAAATGGATGGAAAGAGCCTACCCAATCCAGTGAACTCAAACTCAGTCAAAAAGTACTTTGTCTAAATAAGAAGAGAATCCAAGGTGAAAACCCGCAAAGGGCGCCTTGAATTTAAAAAAAAAAAAAAAGAGAAAAAAAATGGAGAGGCCAAGGTGAAAACCCGCAAAGGGCGCCTTATGACCAAAGGGGTTTTGAGTTGAAAACCCGAAAGGGCAGCTCAAATTTTGAAGGGCATACAACAATCTTGCTATATCTAACTTGGCAAAGAGTGAGGCACAGTGTACATTAGGGCATCAAAAAAGTACTTTGGACCTTTTAAACACATGTTGAACTCAAGAAAGATTTCATGGAATTGATATATAGACGCTCAAGCGGCGATATTTAGAGCATCTAATTTTTATCCTGTTTACTATCTTTAGATTCTATTTCTTCTTAAAGATATGCTATCAGATTTTTTTTCCTATGTATTGTTGACAATTCATTCAAATCTAATTATTCTTAAAAATTTATTCATTTTCCATCGTTCTTCAAGTATGTTGCATTGAAATAATGATAGATGAACTAAAATATTTTCAGGAACGAAGTTTTGCACATTACTTTGGAATTTCTAGATAATACAATAAACTAAAACAGAACAATTGTTCGAGAAATTCACGTAAGTAAGGGATGAAGGAACTTGAGGAATTTCTTTCTTCCAGTCCAAAAGGAAAATAGACAAAACCAATGATTCAATTCTTACAGACATCCTCAGTAGATCGTAGCATTGGAGGAAGAGCAACAGGCTGAGCAAGAATGAAATTTTGAGAAAAGAAAAGACAAATGAAGGAATGAATGGTAGCGCCTAGGATAGGGTCATATTCACAGCAGTTTGCATCATAACATGTTTAATTAGGGACATTCGACTCACTTTGAGCATAGCATCCTAATTATTAGGCATAATCATTCTACAGGTTATTGAAGACGGCGTACTTTAATCCCCTAAACAGTAGGGTAATAGGTCACAGCATAGCAGATCTAACCTTCAGATGTTTACACTGAAGCAAGATCTAAGATGATTTGACATTCTTGTATTTACAAGAAACAAATCGAGGACACAGCAGGTCTAACCCTCAGATGTTCTCAAAAGGATCCAGTGTGATTTGGTATTCTTATGTTTACAAGGAACAAATCAAGGAGATAGCAGATTTAACCCTCAGATGTTCTCAAAACAGATCCAATATGATTTGTCGTCTCTGTATTGTCAGAGAACAAATCGAAGTTTGGCATCTCCATTTCGACGGAGAGCAGACACATAGCAGATCTGACCTTTAGACGATCAGACTGGAGCAGATCCAAGATGATTTGGCATTCTTGTGTTTACAAGAAATAAATCGAGGACATAGCAGATTTGACTCTCAGATGTTCTCAAACAAACTCAAGATGATTTGGCATTCTTGTGTTTACAAGAAACAAATCGAGGACATAGCAGATTTGACTCTCAGATGTTCTCAAACAAACTCAAGATGATTTGGCATTCTTGTGTTTACAAGAAACAAATCGAGGACATAGCAGATTTGACTCTCAGATGTTCTCAAACAAACTAAAGATGATTTCGCATTCTTGTGTTTACAAGAAACAAATCGAGGACACAGCAGGTTTGACTCTCAAATGTTCTCAAACAGACTCAACATGGTTTGGCATCCTTGTGCTTACAAGGAACAAATCGAAGACATAGTTGATTTGGCTTTCACGTGTTTACGATGAAGCAAATTTAAGATGATTTGTTGTCTCTGTATTGTCAGAGAACAAATCGAATTTTGGTATCTCCACTTCAATGGGGAGCAGATACATAGCAGATCACACCTTCAAATAATTTCACTGAAGCTAGATTCAAGTTGATTTGGCATCCCTACAAATCAAAGAAGCAGATTCGACATCTCTATGTTCGGCGGGGAGCAGATCAAAGATATCAATATGGCAGTCATAAAAATTTGAATACCATGATTTGATAGGGCCGATCAAATTTGGTTTTTCTATGAGTCTTTGCTTGATTCCTGTTACACAGCAATAAGCAAAGATGGCCAGCTGTAATAGCCCAAATTTGACCGGGCTTAAATAAACCAAATAAATAAATAATTGTTTATTAAACAGTCCACAGTCCATTTACAAATCAAGGCCCGTTAAGCCCAAAAAAACCTCAGACCCATTACACAAACGGACCTGTAACCTAATTACAATAGACCCACAAACAAAGAGGCCCAACTGGCCCAAACTGTTACAGACCCAGGCAGGAAACCCTAGGGTTTCTACCTTCTCGCGCCGCAAGCAGAAGATTCCAGAAGCCATCCCAACAGACGCGTCGTTCCAGCAAGGCTACAATCCTAAGGCTCCGAGTCATGCCGAGATTAACGCCACCATTAGACCACCGTTAGGCCTTCATCTTCGTCGGATTCTTCCCGAGTATCTACAAAGAGAGAAAGAACCACAACAGCAGCAAAGCGAAACAAAAATGGAAAGAAATAAAAAGGTTTCTTTCCCAGTTTATGTAATAGCAATAGTGGCTATAAAAACCCGAATCAAAACAATGTAATGACACGATTTTTGAGAGAAATATACACACGATTTTCCAGAAAGGAAATATACTTACAAATATTCATTCAAAAAATACCAACTGTCTCTGGAAAAGGTGATTTAATCGCGTCTCATGTTTATTTTGAATGTATATACGAACTGTTCTAGCATATATGAGTAAAGATCTAAGAAAAAGAGGGTTGCCTGTGAGAGGACGAAGGTTTTTAAACCTTCAGACACCGTATATGACGGCGCGTGGACGCGTGTAGGGCCAATGACCGGAGCGTGACCTACAGAGGCCAAAGCCCGTAGCTCCTCACCTCCTTCTCTCTTTCAGAGAAAGTTTTTAAGTTTTTTTTTTTTAAAACTCGGTTACAAATGATTTTAAAACTAAAGATTTAACTTATATAGCATAAATAAAACGACGTCGTTTCTATGCACAGGATCCGCGTGTTGACCCGATTACCGGGGGAGGATCCGCGTGTTTTCGAAGATAGGGTTAATTTCCCAATTGATCCTTCTACCCCTTTTTGTGTTTACAATTAAACTTTATTCTATTTATGATTTGGCCCTATTATTTTATTTTAGTTGTAATTTAGTCCCAACGGACTTTACATCCTGGAAACGGCGTCGTTTAGGATTAGGGCAAATTGCCCAGTGAGTCCTTTGTCATTTTAATTTTTGTAAATTAAGCCCAGAATTTATGCTACTTTGCAAATTACCTTATAATTCTATTTAAAATCAATTTTGACCCTTGTTTTTCTATTTTTTAAATCTTATTATTGTATATATGATTTATTTATACATATATTATTATCAAAAACATTACTTATATTTTATCATATATTATTTTCCTATATATATATATATATATATATATATATATATATATCTATACTATATTTTTATCACTTAATATTTAAATATCTTCATCTTTATTTTTCAACAAATATATTATTTTATATTATTATTTTTTACATCATTATTTATATATGGTTATTATATTTTTACTTATATATATTAATCATTTGTATATACTTACTATACATTATTTTTACATATATATGTTCGATATTATTTTATATTATTATGTTTTTTTATATACTATTGTATTTTTTTATATACATTATTATCATTAAAGGTCTTAACTTGGATTACATACTTATTTTTATTTATATGCTAATAATTACTTTACTTATATTCTATTATTACACATTTGAAAATATTATGATATTATAATAATACATCATTAATCACTTATTTCACATTATTCTAAACTTATATTTATATATCTTATATAATTATTTTATTTTGAATATAAATTCTTTTACACATTTAATATTTCATATACCAATATAATTCATATTTTTCATATAATTATTATTCATATAAATACATTTTTATATTATATTATTAAATATCACATTTTTATATGCTCACTCTATGTATCAATTGTTTATATTATATATATACTTTTAAAAAAAAAACTTATATATTTTTGCATTGACTTTTACTTTAAAATTAATGTATTATTGTCATGATATGTATTTTATATTTTAGACTTTTATAATTTATTCTTAAATACATTTTATATATATATATATATGAGTATCTAATTGTATATCATGCATCATTCATATGTTTAAATACATGTTGAATTACATGTTTATAAGTTTTTACCCATTCTTCTTAAATATGTATTGTGTTTTATGAATATTTTTCTTTCTTGTCTAAAATTTGTCATGCTCTATATGTTGGTTAGTGTATGATATTTATTTTATTGTGCTTTTATTTACTTATTATTATAATATGATATCTCGCATGTTATATTAATATGCTCCTTCATGCATCGGTTTTAAAAAACAAGACTTCAAAGTTTTTTTTTTTAAAAAAGGCAATGCTTGGTGTTTGGAAATTTCGAGAAAAGTAGTGCCCAAACTTATTGGTTGCGACTTTTCACGTTGAGTTCGAATAATCAAGTACCCTTCTAAGTTTTTTCAAAGGTTTTCAAAACGCGAGCAACTGTCTTGGAATTTCAAAGCAATATGTCCTAACTTACTGAATGTGGCGTTTTGTTGTTTCGAGATAGGGATTTCCAAAGGGCTAACTTAGTGTCAATATTTTGATACGAGTGAGCTCCAATTTTCAAAATCAAAAATATTTTAAAGAGGATTGCATCTTAAAATTTGAAATTCCCGACATTAAAGACACTTGATAATCAATTAGGTAGCAATTTTTGGGCGTTACGAGGGTGCTAACCCTTCCTCGTACGTAACCAAGTCCCGAATCCATTTTCTCAACTTTCGTAGACCAAAATTAATGTTTTAAAACAAAATATTTTATAAGGTGATCCAATCACACCTAAAAAGATTGGTGGCGACTCCCGATTTCGTTTTTCTCCAAGTCGATTCTCATTTTCAAAAACTCGATTTAAAAATGGTCTCGACAGAGATTGTTGTTGTTGGATGCTGATTCAGCAATCAAAAGAGAGTACCTAACCTACATACGGAAAACAAAATATCACGCTGAGTAAAACTCAGTAATATTTCTATAATCCAAACATTTTAAGACATGATATGATACATGAATGTTCAAATTGAATTATATCATCATACTACTATCTAAACATACAATTACAAGATATCACCATTTCAATTTCATGCCTTTCATCACTTTATTTCATACTATACTCAATTTTCAAAAGTATTTACCTTTAGTTGGTTTGAACATACATCTCAATTCACATCACTTGTTATATTAATAGCTTTGCATAGATCAATCAACAATTTACTTATATTATAGCACAAACCAATCCACATTAAGCAACTTCACTTATTTGAATAAACACAAGTATATCTAAAGCATTTCAATTTATTTCACAACTGTAATAATCTAACTCAAGAACATATCATATCTTCAAATGAATAAATATATATACATAAGTAAATATAATCATCTTTAGTAATACCTATAACCATCCTCTTTAGATCGTTCATAAAACCTTTCTGTATAGTCCAGTTGATACACGACACCCGGTGCCTAGCAGATAATCAGCGAAAGAGTTTGCGCCCAGCGCTAGTCGGATAAACTGACAAATGTGTGCCCAGCACTAGTCAGATAAACTGACGGAGGTTGCGCCCAGCGCTAATCGAATAAACCGACGAATATGTGCCCAGCACTAGTCAGATAAACTGAAGAAAGTTGCACCTAGCGCTAGTCGGATAAACAGACGAATAATTTAGTGAGCCCAGCTCTAGTTGGATAAACCAATGATATTTGGGTCCAGCGCTAGTCGAACGAATCGACGATGACAATTATTCATTTGCAAGTCCATAATTTTTACTTTTCATAACTCAATATCAAATTTCATAATTTAATAACACTTTCACTCCAATTATCTACTAATCATACATTAATTTATTCCATAATGTCACATTCCATAAACCTCCATTCAATTGAATTAACTCATACCTCCATAAACTTCCATTCAATTTAATTAACAATTACATTAGGGATATATATTAAGGCATCAAGTAGTAACTAGATTAATTAAAACAATTTATAAAGTTTAAACTTGGGGACTACGAACTTACCAAAATACGACGGATGTCTACTCAGTGATTTTTTCCTTCCCACGGTTGATACTCCATCTATTCTTCACTTGATCTATTTTTAACAATTTAGCTCAATTAATATCATTCTTGTTTCTACTAAAATTAATCAAGCCTTATATCTTAGTGCATACCTTCATATAACAACAATTGCCTACTCAACTCAACTATTAACAATAAAAAATTTAATTGATCATATTTCCTTCTTATTTCAATAATTCACTAATCCTGTGTTTGTTTCACAAAAAATAATTTGGTCAACGGAAAGTGACTTACAGGTCAAGGTAAAATAAGCCATTTTTCTTGTAAAATGACTTACCATTTTGAAAAGCGTAAGTCATTTTCCGGAAAAGAGCTCATCTGTAGATAATTTTATTTTTATATAAAAATTAACTTAAATCAAGCTTAATATTATTATATTGATAATAATTTTTATTTTTATTTTTAAAAATATTTAAAATATTATATTTTTCAATATTATTAAACATATATTTTAATTATTTATATTTAGTCATATAATAAATTATTAATATAATAAATATAATTTATTATTTTTATAAATTATTTAATATTTTAATTTTATTTTAATAATAAATTTAAAAATAATAATTTTAAATAATATTATTCATATATTATTGAAAATATTCAATATTAATATTTTAATAATAAATATTTATTACAATTATAAATATATTAATAATAAATGTTTTGTAGTGTAAAGGTTAAAATATGTCATAAGTCTATGTACACTTCACAGATTTGTAATTTAGTCATTGTACTTTTATTTTCAAGAAGTTAGTCCCTTTACTTTTCAAATTTGAAAATCAAGTCCAATTGTTGACATTGTAAATTTTTTTTGTCGATTTTGTTGATGTCACATTTTTAAATAAAAAATACTCACTTAGTAGTCATGTAATTAAAAAATGACGTTGTAATGAATCTGAATTTAACATAATATTTTTAATATAAGCAAAAACAATGTAAAATATAAACTTATAGGTAAAAATAAATTCAATTAAACAATGAAAAAATAAGAAAATCTCAAATGTATGTTTGTTTAATTGAAAACATTTTTTATGAAATATTTTTAAGAAAACTACCAAACAACAGAAAATATTTTACACAGATTCCTTCAAATACCAGAAAATATTATTATTATAATCTTTAACTTTATTTCTTTTCGAATATATTATATTTATATAATACTAATAAAATAGATTAAAACTATCTACTATCCATAACTCATCAAATTAATGGACTAATTTTTAAATAGTCCCTTATTCTAATCCCACTTTAAAATTTAATACTAATTACTAATTTATCACCCATTTAAGTTAATCATTGTACTTAAGTAAACCCTAATAATTAAAATTATCAAACTATCCTTCTACTCGTTTCTAAAATGACTCTGTAAATATTAATCTCAATTTCATATACCATTCAATTCAATACATTTAGCTAGTTATTTACACTTTTACACATTTGCCCCAAAACATTTACATTCTATACAATTTAATCCATCATATCAACCAAGTTAATTCCACAATTAACACATAACCCACTATTGCCGAATACTTAACCCTTAATATACAGTCTGTATATATATATATATCTTTAATTTATAATAAAATCCTTCTCATTTATAATTTACTCAATTAAATCCCTAATTTTTAAATGTAGTAAAATTTTACTCTATAAAATAACACAAATTCAACATCAAGCACCCAAACAAAACTCTTTCAAATAAAAGACTTCAAAATATCTCAATGACATAGTTTTTTTTATACATTGAAAACTTCACATAAATAAACAACTTAGTCCCCATATTTTCAAAATTTTCCATAATAATCCTCAATGTACAATTTCATGAATTGACTTTACAAACCATCTCACTTCACTTCCAGTTTTAAAAATCTATCAAAATAATATTAAGAACTTAGATTTTCTACCATAGTAATTTCTATTAACTACAATTATTCCACAAATTTCAACATGGGTATGCTAGTTCATGATCCTAATGTTCCAAAAATATAAATTATAAGCAAAAAAGATCAAAACATACCCACTAATTTGAGCTTCAAACTAAAACAACAATGGCCGAATATGTTTTCTTCTTTCCCCCAAATCGACATGCACAGAAAATGAAGCTTAAAACTCATTCCCTCTCTCCACTAAGCTATTTGTTTCTTTTTATTTTATTTTATAAATAAAATAATAAATATTATATAACTACCATACTATTCATGATGATGCTCATACATTTCCACTATCATTATTTATCAAACTGATCAATTTATTAAATGATTCTTTTAATATAGATTCACCTTATAATTTAGTATTAATTCTTACTATCACTTATTTGATTTAGTCCCTTTATTTTAATTAAACACTCTTTCTTCAAAATTATATAACCAAAAATTTAATTCACTTCTAATATAACTCTGCAAATATTTTTATTAAATATTTATGAGTCCGGTTTAGGGAAATGAGGTCCCGATACTTCAATTTTCAAAACCATCGACTTTAGAATTGATATACTTGTATCTTGTCTAACATTTTAATAATTAAAATTATTAAACCAACTTCAATATAATACTATAATATCCTCACAAATATTAATAAATAATATTCACTGATTCCATCATAGGAAACAATATTCCAAAACTACTGTTTCCAACTTCATTGACTTTCGAGTCATTACATGCTCTCTGAGCCCCAAACTTTTATATTCCATTTTAATTTAATCTTTTATATTTTGTTTCCTTGTAATTTATTTCGCAATTTATGCTTTAAATTTCTGTTTAAATTTCAATTTAATCCCGCATTTATTTAATTTTGCCTCTTTATTTACTGTTTTTATTATTTTATCCCCTAAAATTTTATTATGGTTTCGATTTATTCTTTTTATTTAATCTTGCCCTTTTTTATTTATTTAATTTTCAACATTTTTAATTTCATATTTATATTTTGTCCTTTAATTTACATAACTTGCACTTTTGTCCTTATGTTTCTTAATCATCTCATTTTAAATCATTTTTATTTTTTTTTTAATGCTGATGTTATTGTTAAATGATTATTTTTGCTAATTAATATTTTATTTTGTCATCACTAATATTACATAACCATGATCATAGCATTGTCATAATTTTTTATTACTTTACCATTTTTTGTCATTACTAATATTCCACTTATTATTTTAATAATATTGTCATTATTAAATAGTATTATTAATCGGCTAAAAGTTATTCCAACTACCACTTATTATTTTGTTATCATTTTTTGACTACGTAAGCTATTCTATACTATTTTTGCCATTTCCATATTATGCAACATGTTTAAATATTAGTTTATTTTTGTACCAACACTTGAATAAATTAATCCCATATTGCATTAAACATTATATTCATTTTTACCCGATGCATAAAAAAGAATTTTTTTAAAATCGAGGAAACGTTCTTTGTTTAGGGATTCGAGAAATAGTGTCTTAGGTACGACTTTCTCCTTAGACTAAGATAAATGAGCATCCTTTTCAAATTCAAAATATATAAGATTTAGGTAATAATCAAATAATGAGAATCCTTATTTTTGAGGATTCGAGATATTGTGCCCTAACTTACGGGACATGATCCTTTTCTTGATTGACTCGAAATAAGAAGGTTCTTTCCATAAAATTCAATTTAGTTTGCAATCATGCAAGAAGGGGATCGCATCTTAAATTTTCTTTGAATTTTCAATTATCGACACTCAGACATCAAGTAATCAATTAGGTACCAATTTTGGGCGTTAAGAGGGTGTTAACCCTTCCTCATACGTAACCGACTCCCGAACTCATTTCCTGAATTTTATAGACAAAAAATTATCATTTTAATAAATCTAACATTTTATTAAAATGACCAAGTTTTGAGGTGATCCATCACACCTAAATAAAAAGGATTGGTGGCAATTCCATTTTCGTTTTTAAAATAAAAGTCGATTTTCAAAAAGGTTTCGACAACTTGTTGACTCCATTAGGGATAAATAAGAGAGTCAAGCCATGAGTTGATTACTTTTTGGTCTTTTTGTCGAAAATTGATAATCCGGTTTAAATTGATGATCCCCTCCTTATATTTCATCCTTCATATTTTATTTTAGCGGTAAATAATGTCTTTGTTATCTTGGGTTACATAATGATTCAATATGTCTGTTTTATTGGTTCGAGTTTCTCTTGGTATATTTTCACATATATTGCATAACATAATTGTTCCATTTTACCCTTCTTAAGTGGGAGTGGAAAGCTATTCCTTTGTGAGGTATTCATCTCCGTATAAGATAGTGAGTCACTTTAGGGATACATACGTATCTATGTCTTCGTGAGATTTTCATCTCTGTACAGCCATAGGGAAATGTATTCCCCTGAACTAAACTTAGTCCGTATGAGCCTATAATGGGTGAGGATTGAGGAATCTGTTGGTTCAGGTACCTTTACTTTAGAACTGAGCCGCATATAATAAGCCCTAAAAAACCTACCCTAGGTAGAACCATATCAAACCTTTAGTTGTCACCCGAATATATGTTCTATTTATTATTTCTTGTTGTGTATTCTAGCTTTGTATGAAATGTACTGACTTGTTTTGTTTTAGTTGTGTTTGCATTGCATTATCATCATAGAAAAGGGTGTTGATTAGCGTTTAGTTGTTAAATAGAGAGTTTGTCATGGAAAAAGGATTTCTTGATAAAGTGGAAGACAATGCGGTTGTGCGAATATGGTCTGAGAAGACACAACAAGAGAAAGGTGACAGCCTGACGGAGGGGTTCATGTCAAAATTATGGGATTTCACCAGCATGAGTATGACTCAGAATAATCTTAAAGAGTTGAAAGAAATATGGATTCAATGGGATGACGAAATCAAGCAATTATTCTATCGTGAATATGGAGATTTGCCTTATCTACTCGATGTTAAAGTAGATAAGTACCTATTCCGAGCTCTTGCCCAGTATTGGAATCCCACCTATAGCTGCTTCATTTTTGGAAAAATAGACTTGGTGCCTACCGTAGAAGAGTACACCACTTTGCTCCATTGCCCGAGGATCCAAGTCGACAAAGCCTATTCTAGAACCGCTAACGTCCTGACTTTTTTAAAGAGACTGATGAACATAACTGGGATGAGCGAGCAATAGGTCGCGGCCCGAATTAAACAAAAAGAAGATAGTAAATGCATCCCTTGAAAAAGTCTGTAAAATATCTTGGTACATCAAGATGCGAGGAAAAGGGTCGACGTCTTCACCTTAAGTATTTATGGGTTGGTCATATTCCCCAAAGCACTAGGGCATGTAGATGATACAATTTCAGATCTATTTGACTGACTTGACAAAAGGGTCACCCCCGTCCCGGTAATTTAGGCTGAAACTTTCAAATCTTTAAGTGCATGTCGGAAAGCGGGTGAAGGAAGATTTATCGGATGTGCACAGCTTTTGCTAGTCTGGTTCCATAGCCACTTCTGGAAGGTAGAAAAGGTCTCTTATCGAGTGTTCTCTGAGGACTATTCCCCTTTGAAAGAATTCTTGGCTATCCCAAGACAAGACAACATTTCTATAAAAAAGTGGATGGCAATTCTCTAAAGTCTCCAAGACGAAGACGTTGAATGGAGGCCCCTTGAATGATATCTGATAAAATTTTGTACCGATGTGAAGACTTTGACTAGGTCCCTCTACTCAGGATATGTGGAGCTGTTGGATATGCCCCTCTACTTGTATTGAGACAGTATAGGTCGAGGCAACTTATACCGGCAATGCAAGGGTTAGCACAATGCAAGTTTGCATACAAAGGTGATAATTACAAAAAAAAAAAAAAGATTTGTGAAATGTCAAACGCCTGGAACCAAACTCACAAAATGAAAAGATTTGCCGCCAATCCCATGACGACCCTCGAGTATAATTGGTGGTAGGGTAAATGAATCAATGATAATGTCCCTTTGTCAAGTCAAGAAAATACTCGGCCCATAGAAGAACACTTACAAGTAATCTCGTCTGAATTAGAGATCGTAAAGCAAGATTTCGGAGAGAACAGTTCAGAGTTGGGGAAAAGGATAGAAAAGTTAGAAGAGAAAAAGATTTAGCTAGGATTAGACGTTGAAGTCCAAAAGTTGAAAGCTGAAAAAATAAGAAAAGGAAAAAACAAGGTTAAGGAAGACTTTGACAGCTTAAAAACGAATTATAAGAAACCGTGTTTGTTAATAAGGACCGTTGAGTTGGGTAAAACATCAAAACAATGGCGGCAGGAAATCCAAGAAGAAAAAATTAAAGTTGATTAGTGGGAAAAGAAATTTCATGATGCTCGAGTCTGAGAAGATGATCTAAAAAGGGATTTGTTAGAAAGTCGAGATGAAAAGGTTAGATTGAGAGCCCAAGTAGTGGAATTAAAAAATTCATTGCATCAACATCGTAGTCACAACTCTGTGATTGAGTTGAAAGCAAGCCTGACTAAGATTGAAGAGTTGAAGGGAAAGATAGAAGAGCTCGATACCGCACTGCAAAATTGTGAACTTCGAGTTGAGCTTTTTGAAACGAACAATGAACATTGGAAAGAGCAGCTCCAACACTCTCAAGGTTAGATTAGGGATAGAGATCACACCATGGGTGAAGCTTTAACTCACGTACGAGAAGTAGCTGACCATTTGTAAACTCTAGCAGTTCAAGCTGACATGCTAAGCTTGGGATACAAATCAGAATCAGATTGGGGCCGAGAATTAGCTTGGCTATTTAGGAAAGTCAAGGCTTTAAATATTAGGGCAAGGCCGTATATGTAAAATGTGTCCATTTTATGTAAATAAATTTGCTTTCTAGTAAAGTTTTTCTAATAGATTTGAACCAGAATCAATGCCTCTTTTTTTTTTTCATTCATTCATTCATTACCATTACATTTCATTACATGCATTAGATTTCATAAAAAGACCATAATTAATCAAAATTATGACAGTTACCCTAGAAACCAACAAGAATCTACCAACCGAATATCGTTACGATACCCGTGATAAAACCAAAGCCATAAATCAAAGGTTAGAGATTAGAACAAATTCAGAAAGAAATGCAAGATCAATTGCAAGCGCAGTTATAGCACAAACTAGCCAAGGTGCAGCAAGACATGAAGGACCAAATACAAGAGTCCCAACAAAGCATAATAAACCAGTTGACACAGTCACTGACCAGAGGGATTGAAAAAGGGAAGAGTACTGTGATTAAACCTGGGGATGATAATGAAGACCCTACATACCCCCGGGCTTTACCCCAGTGAATGTCCAACCCAACCGGATACATATCCACGAAGGGTACCTGTTACCATAAGACACAACAATACCAGGTCGGTACCTCAAAACCAGTGAATTACCCAACGGGCTTAGGTTCCAATCCCAGAGATAATCTGACCAACCCTATTGTTTTAGATTTAGACGACTTGGCGAAAATGGATAGAGCAAGAGTAGAATTGCCAAAACAACTAGAAGATCGGTGCAACTGGTTGGAGCAGAAATTCAGAGCTATAGAAAGTGCTGACTACCTTTGCGAGGTCGATACTAATGAATTGAGTTTAGCCCGAGATCTAGTGCTCCCACCAAAATTCAAAACTCCAGAATTCTAAAAATACAATGGGACTAGTTGTCTTGAAGCCCATATCACAATGTTCTGCCGAAGAATGACGGGATACATCAATAATGATCAATTGTTAATCCATTGCTTCCAGGATAATTTGATCGGGCTGGCTGCCAAATGGTACAATCAGCTAAGTCATGCCAAGATCAATTCATGGAAAGACTTGGCACAGGCTTTCATGAAACAATACAGCCATGTGACTGACATAACACCCGATAGAATTACGTTGCAAAACATGGAGAAGAAGCAAAGTGAAAGCTTTAGGCAATATGCTCAAAGATGGAGAGAGGTGGCAACACAAGTTCAGCCACCTCTTCTGGAAAATGAGATGACTATGCTTTTCATAAACACTTTAAAAGCCCCGTTCATTAACCATATGCTAGGTAGTGCTACCAATAGCTTCTCAGATGTAGTAATGTCTGGAAAAATGATTAAGAATGCTGTAAAGAGTGAGAAAATAGACGCAGAGGAAAACACTAAAAGATCTGCCCCGAGAAAGAAAAAAATGAAGTAAACACCTGAGTGTGTATAATAAGAGCTATTCAAAACTGGTCACTGTAGGCCAACTAAGGACGATAACAACGGCTATTGAGGCCCTTCGAGGAAAGAATCTAACTCAAGGTCAAACATGAAAAAACTCTAATTCACACATATCCTGATGATATATGAAGAGTTATATTAAAATTTGTTCAACACGCATATAGTATCCCCATTTTACTTAAAACCCATACAACCTCCATTCCCAAAGTGGTATGATGCGAATGCCTAATGCGAGTACCACGCAGGAATAACGAGACACTCAATTGAGAACCGTACGACATTCAAGAAGTTAATCGAAAGGTTCATCAAAATGGGGATTGTAAGGTTCGATGATCCCTCAGGACCTAATATGGTAAAAGATCTGTTACTCAGTCATTCTGACTAAGAGGTAAATGCAATAATCAATAGTAGAGGCAAGAGGACCAAAATCGATATTGCGGAGGTAAAATCCCCACTAAAATGGGTTTGGCAAAAAATGATAAACGGAGGATAATCATGCAAGATTCAAAGAAGATGCCTAAAAGAGTAAGGAGCTACTGTGAGTTCCACACTAAAGAAGGTCATGAGATCTAGGAGTGCACTGAATTCAGAGCTCTAGTACAAAGTCTAATGGATAACAAAGAATTGAAATTCTTTAAAGACGTCAATGGCCCAGAGGGACGAGATGTTTGCGCCTCGGAGGAAGGATCAATAGAGAAAGTTTACAAGGTCAACCACCCAGTGGTGATTATTTCCCGACCAATAAGTAATGAAGTGGGAGCACAAGCTATACCAAGAGTCATAATTTAAAAACCCGTGGCTTTTCCCTACAATGATAGCAAAAGGGTTTCATGGAATTATGATTGCAACGTGATGATCCCGGAAGAGGAGAACTTGGTTGGCACTTCAAAGGGGGCCAGGATATTAGTTTTTTCACGTGCAGTGGGATGAGCTATGACCCTGCAAGTACAAGAACCGAGCCCCTTAAGGAAAAAAACCCTGGCAGTTAAGCATAAGAAAGAAAAAACAGCTAGAGTTGAATCACTTGTCAATAAGCCAATAACTAAGAACGAGGTTAAGGAATTCTTGAAATTCTTGAAACATAGCGAGTATAGTGTTGTAAAAGAACTACACAAACAACCAGCTCACATATCAGTATTAGCATTACTCTTGAGCTCAGAGACACATCGTAACACGTTGATGAAAGTGTTAAATGAAACTTATGTCACTGGTAATATCTCTATAAGCAAGCTAGATCGTTTGATTAACAATCTGAGTGCCGACAATTTCATCTTCTTCAATGATGATGAAATACCTCTAGGGGGCATGAGATCCACGAAAGCTCTGCACATCACTATCCATTGCAAAGGATATACATTTCCAGAAGTGTTAATCGACAATGGATTCGCACTGAACACCTTGCCTCTATACACGCTGAATAGGTTGCCAGTGGATAGCTCTCACATAAAAATGTGTCATAATATAGTGAGAGCATTTGATGGTACAGAAAGGAAGGTGATGAGGAGGATTGAAATATCACTCATAATTGGTCTGAATACATATGAGGTGAACTTTTTGGTAATGGATATCAAACTTTCCTATAACTGCTTACTAGGTAAACCTCAGATTCATTCGGCTGAGGCAGTGTCATCGTCACTGCGCCAAAAATTAAAATTGGTAACAGAGGATCGACTAGTAACAATAAACGCTAAAGAGGATATCATTGCATCTGTAAATAGTGACGCACCATACATAGGAGCAGATGAAAAGGCAATAGAATGTTCCTTTCGATCACTGGAATTTGTTAATGAAACTTTTATTATTGAAGGAAACAAGATCCTAGTGCCAAAAATATCCAAAACCACGAGGACAGGTCTGCAGTTGATGGTTAGAAAAGGAGCCTTGCCTGGAAGAGGACTCGAAAGATACCTTCAAGGAAGAGTCGAGGCACCAATGTTGATGGACAAACAAGACCACTTTGGCTTAGGGTACAAGCCAGATACGAGACAGAAGAAGAAGGAACTGGAAAAGAAGTCAGAAAGAAGAAGAGCATGACTAAGTGAGGGATAGGTCAAATGGGAACTGATGATCTTTCCTCATATATCTAAAACATCCATGTCAAGAGAAATCATTTATCTTGAACGAAAAATGGTAGAAAAAGAGATCTCGTTAACCAAAATTGCGGAAGGAATGTTGGGAAACTTAAGCATCAATACCATATCCAAAGAAGGAATTGAGGAAGAAAACCTATTAGGCATTTGCCCTTATATCCCCACAAGTGTTCTGAACAATTGGATTGCGGAAGAGATCCTGTAGTTTTTAGAACTAATTTAGAGTAATGTTCAAAACACACTTATTGCTCTAAGCTTGGGAGCAATAGGAATCCTTTATGAAAAAGGCATATGTCCACCATTTTTATTTCAATAAAATAAATTTTTGTGTAGTTTGTCTAAACCAAAAGGCAGTAAAGGGGAGTGCAATAGTGAACTTTTAGCTAGTAGAGCTCTAGAGATTACAAGCCTTTAAATTTTGATTTCTCAAACGATGATTTGATGTATGTTCTGACCACTGAAGAAGATATTCCAGAAAAATATCCCTGGAAACTAAATTTTAACGGGGCCTCAAACGCCATGGGTAATGGAATTGGGGCAGTCCTGGTATCCCCAGACAGAGATCATTATCCTTTTACTAGTAAACTTGACTTTGATTGCACAAATGACATGGTAGAATATGAATCATGCATCATGGGTATCCGTGCAACCATAGAACGCAAGATCAAGGTGCTGAAGGTATATGGGGATTCTGCACTAGTGATCTATCAACTCAAAGGTAAATAGGAGACGAGAGATCCTAAGTTGATTGATTATAGAAGGATGGTCCTTGAGTTAATTAAAGAGCTTGATGATATCACCTTCTGCTACCTCCCGCGAGATAAAAATCAGATGGCTGATGCCTTGGCTACCTTAGCTTCCATGGTTAAAGTAAATAAACAAGAGGATGTAAAACCTATCCAGATAAGTATTTATGAGGCTCTGGCCCATTGTTACAATATTGAGGAAGAAGAAAAGTGTGATCACCCTTGATACCACGTCATAATGCACTATGTAAAGATTCGTGAATACCCTGAGCAGGCAACCGAGAATGATAAAAGGACGCTAAGAAGGTTGGCTAACGAGTATGTCCTAGATGGAGAGATCCTATATAAAAGAAGAAAGGATCAGGTGTTACTAAGATGTTTGGACGCTGTTGAGGCCAAAAAAATCTTGGAAGAAGTCTATGAGGGTTTTTGCGGAACACATACTAATGATTTTATAATGGCCATGAAGATCATGAGATTCAGATATTATTGGTCTACCATGGAAGGGGATTCTATTAGTTATGCCAAGAGATGTCATAAATGTCAAATTTATGAAGACAAAATTTATGTGTCTCATTCACCTCATGTTATAACTTCTCATTGGCCTTTCTCTATGTGAGGCATAGATGTCATTGGGCCAATCTCGCCAAAAGCTTCTAATGGGCATCGATTCATCTTTGTGGTCATCAATTACTTCACCAAATGGGTAGAAGCCGCTTCCTATGCCAATGTAAAAAAGTCAACAGTTAACAAATTCTTGAAGAAAGAGATCATATGTCAATATGGAATGCCAGAAAGGATTATATCTAACAATGCATTAAATTTGAACAACAGCATAATAAGCGGAAGTCTGTAGTCAATTCAAAATTAAGTACCACAATTTGTCACCATATCGCCCAAAAATGAATGGTGCAGTGGAGGTAGCCAATAAGAACATTAAGAAGACTGTGATAAAAATGACAGAGACTTATAAAAATTGGTATGAGAAGTTACCATTGGCGCTCTATGCTTATCGAACATCTGTCAGAACCTCCACTGGGGCAACGCCTTTCTCATTGGTTTATGAAATGGAGGCAGTTTTGCCTATTGAAGTCGAGATACCTTCTCTACAAGTTTTATCAGAGTTGAAGTTAGATGAAGCAGAATGGATCCAATCTCGATATAATCAATTGAACTTGATCAAAGAGGAGAGGCTAAAAGCTATCTGCCACGGTTAGATGTACCAAAAACGAATTATATGAACTTATAACAAAAAGGTTCATCCCAGATAATTCCATGAGGGGAACCTAGTATTGAAAAAGATCATGCACATACAAAAAGACTTCAGAGGAAAGTGGATGTCGAATTGGGAAGGACTTTATATGGTAAAGAAAGCTTTTTCTAGATGAGCATTGATTATTACCGAGATAGATAGCAAAAACCTGTCCAATCCTGTGAATTCAGGTTTGGTCAAGAAATACTTTACCTAAAAAAAAAAGAGGCCAAGGCGAAAACCCGCGAAGGGCGCTTTAAAACCAAAGGGGTTTTGAGTTGAAAACCCGAAAAAGGACGACTTAATTTTTTATCAAAGATGGGGTATGTGGTAGTCTTGTTCCCTTAGAAGTAACAAGGAGGAAAGACTTTGCATCTTGAAACATCAACAAAGTACTCTAGATCTCCTAGACACATATCAGGCTCAAAATGGTCCTTAAGAAGTTTATGCGAAGAAGCTCATGCTACGCTGTCTAGGGCACCTAATTTCATTTTACTCGCTTTGTGTTTTAACAATGTCTACTATTTTGATTAATCTTTTCATTTAGAGCTTTGCTCCCAATAAATTTCAGTTTTATCTATTATTACAACCTTTTTCAAGCATTTTTGCATTGAAATAACGATTAATGGACTAACAATATTCAAGTAAAAAGATTTCTGCACATTAATCTAAAAAACTTCTAAATAATACAGGGACCTGAAATAGGACCACTAGTTAGAACTAACCAAATCTAAGGGATGGAAATGTCTAGGAACAAATAGTCTAAATTGTGATTACTTTTTCGGGTTTCCTGTTAAAGATACCTGATCTGAACAAGAAGGTATGGTAACACATCAATGGTAGAACCTTGACGAACAACGAGCAATGTCAGCCTAAGCACTAAAAAGGGGATCATTCTCAAAAATGTCATTCTGCATTCATACAAATGTCATTCATATACATCTAGTTAGAAACATTTGATTCATTCTGATCATAACATCCTAATTACTTGGTATAAAATATAAGCCTGTGAAATAGATTCTACAGGTCTTATTCCCCAAAGAGCGATGTAACATATCAGTGAACCATAAATTATATGCCCCTAAAGTTGCAGTGGGTCAGATTGAATCTACCATAGCGAATCTTATCTCTCTGAAGTTTCGGTGGAGCAGATTGAAGCTACAAATCCTATACCCCTGAAGTTGCAGTGGGTTGGATGGAAGTTACCATAGCGGATCTTATCTCCCTAAAGTTACAGTGGGTTGGAATGAAGCTACAACTACAAATCCTATACCCTTGAAGTTGCAGTGGGTCAGATTGAATTTGCCATGGCGAATCTTATCTCCCTAAAGTTGCAGTGGAGTAAGATGAAGCTACAACTTCTATATCCCTGAAGTTGTAGTAGATTAGATTGAATTTATTGTAGTGAATCTTATCTCCCTAAAGTTACAGTGGAGTAAGATGAAGCTATAACTCCTATATCCCTGAAGTTGCAGTGGATTGGATTGAAACTACAATTCTTATACCCTTGAGATTGCAGTCGGTTGGAATGAAGCTACAACAATAAATCTTATCTCTTTGAAGTTGCAATAGAGCAAGATGAAGCTATGATACTAAATCCTACCTTCCTGAAGTTGTAGCGAAACAGATATAGTAAAGTAGAGTAACCAAGAATTGAAAGAGTGGGATACTTCAAAAAGAGAAGCACCAGAGAAGTCGAGATTCAGCGGGACTGGACAAAGTTGGTCCTCCTTTAAAGTCTTTGCTCCCTTCTCGTTACACGACAATGAGCAAAGAGGGGCAACTGTAATAGCCCAATTTTGCCTGGCCCAACCCAAACTAAACCAACCCAAAAACAAAAAAAATAAATAAACTATAAAATTAATAAAAGTCCAAAAAGAGTACATTTACAAAATACAAGCCCAAATACAAAAAATAAAACCCTAAAACCCAACTACCCAACAGCCCAAAACTTAAACAAATAAAAGAAAACCTTATAACCCTAAACTCCCTCCAGTCGCTGCCTCTTCCACATCAGCAAGTACGCCACCCAATGTCTGCCCTCCTTTCACCGAAATGGCAAAAAAATGCGACTCCCACCATGGTTGACCAAAGAGCTCTTCACCACCATCAAGCGAAATTTCCTGCAAAAATAAAAGAGAAAGCAACAACAACATCAACAGAGAAAAGAAAAATAAAAAAATGTAATCGATTTGGTCATAAAAGCCTAGCAAAAACACTGTAATCTTTTCACGAAAAAATTCAATAGAGAATCAAAAAATCAAAAAAGGTGTTTTTTTATTTTTATTTTCTTTTTATAAAAAAATATAAAAAAATTAAAAAAGAAAAGAAAAGAAAACTTACCACGCCATTTCTACTCCCATCTCCGGCAGTGGCGCTCTCTGCCGATTCGAGGGGTCTCCGAACCCATTGGGGTTCGTCGATGGCTTCATCCAAAAAAAGAAACCGAAGGGTTCCTTGGGTTTTTTAGGAATTTCGGTAAAGTTTTAGGGGTATTTAGTCTTGGATTTGGGTAAAGGAAATCGAAAGGATCAAAATGAGGCATTTTGGGTATTTTTCAGCCACCTAAAGCGACGATCACCGTCGTCAATGACCGGTGGTCGCGGCAGTCGTTGAGACCGGAGAAGGAGAGAGTTAAGAGGAAAAATAAAAGAAGAAAAAGAAGGTTTTTTTTTTAAAAAAAAACAGAGAAGAGGAATGAATTGTTTTTTAGTTTTTTTTAATTTATATAGGGATACTATACGATGTCGTTTTGGGGCGTAGCTTAAAATGCCCAAAACGACGTCATTTTGATGCTTAGCTGGACAACCCGACCCGAACTTCTTTAGATCCGCGTGTTTTTGAAGGAATGGGTTTTTTTACCATTTTTGTCATTCCGCTTTTTAGCATGTTTTTAAATTAGTCCTGCGCATTTTTATTTTATGTCATTTTTACTCAATTATTTTGATTCCTTTGTGATTTGGTCCTTTGACCTACTGTCAACCCAAAGGAATGACACAAATTGGATTAACTGATCTCTAAGCCCTAAACTTTTATATCCATTTTAATTTAATCCTTTATATTTTGTTTCCTTGTAATTTATTTCGCAAGTTATGCGTTAAATTTCTGTTTAAATTTCAATTTAATCCCTTATCTATTTAATTCTGCCTCTTTATTTACTGTTTTTATTATTTTATCCCCTAAAATTTTATTATGGTTTCGATTTAATCTTTTTATTTAACCTTGCCCTTTTTTTTTATTTAGTTTTCAGCATTTTTAATTCCTTATTTATATTTTGTCCTTTAATTTACTTAACTTGCACTTTTATCCTTCAGTTTCTTAATCATCTCATTTTAGTTCATTTTTGTTTCTTTGTTTTGTTTTTTTTTTAATGTTATGTTATTGTTAAATGATTGTTTTTGCTAATTAATATTTTATTTTGTCATCACTGATATTACATAACCATAATCATAGCATTATCATAATTTTTTATTATTTTACCATTTTTTGTCATTACTAATGTTCCACTTATTATTTTACTATTATTGCCATTATTAAATAGTATTATTAATCGGCTAAAAATTATTCCAACCACCACTTGTTATTATTTTGTTATCATTTTTTGACTACGTAAACTATTCTATCTTATTTTTGTCATTTCCATATTATGCAACATGTTTAAATATTCGTTTATTTTTGTACCAACACTTGAATAAATTAATAGCATATTGCAATAAACGTTATATTCATTTTTACCCGATGCATAAAAAAGGAATTTTTTTTAAAACCGAGGCAACATTCTTTGTTTAGGGATTCGAGAAATAGTGCCTTAACTTACAGGGTACGACTTTCTCCTTGAACCAAGATAAAACGAGTATCATTTTAAAATTCAAAATATATAAGATTTAGGTAATAATCAAATAACGAGAATCCTTATTTTCGAGGATTCGAGATATTGTGCCCTAACTTACGAGACATGATCATTTTCTCGATTGACTCAAAATAAGAAGGCTATTTCCATAAAATTCAATTTAGTTTGCAATCATGAAAGAAGGGGATTGTATCTTAAATTTTCTTTGAAATTTCAATTATCGACACTAAGACATCATGTAATCAATTAGATATTAATTTTGGGCGTTATGAGGTTGCTAACCCTTCCTCATACGTAATCAACTCCTGAACTCATTTCTTGAACTTTATAGACCGAAAATTATCGTTTTAATAAATCAACATTTATTAAAATGACTAAGTTTTAAGGTAATCCAATCATACCTAAATAAAAAAGATTGGTGGTAACTCTACTTTCGTTTTTAAAATAAAAATTGATTTCCAAAAAGGTTTTCACAATAAGTTTTATAAAATTAATCCTTTAGCAAGACCTGTTATTTGGATAATCTACTTAACGACAACAAATTGACGTTAAGTAAATCTTATAAATAGATTTAATCTTCATCATTAAAAAATAATAAACTAATATTGGATAGGAGCCCACATCTCATTTAAGTCAAAAAAGAAAAGATTCATTTATTTGATTTACTAAGGCTGTTACGAGAAATATGTAGGGCAAAGGCACACTTCCCAGTACACATGATGTATGGTTGCCCTGGATAAGAAATACAACACTTGGATGAAAAAGTGCCTACAAATGCTAAACTCAAAGGAGCTTCAGACTTTGTTCAAAATTAGTAAGGAATTCATCCATTTCATTCTTGTTTAAAGCTACACCCACCTCTACTGCGCTTTCTCCATCCCGGCAGTCCGCCAGAGATATTGCTCCATCGTAATCAATGTGGGTCAGCTCAACCTTGCAAGGCCTTCCCCACCCAAAGTTCGTTTCATACACCTGTAATTTTGGCGACCCTGCAACTGTTGTAAAACTCCGTGTCATAGTTTCAATTCTTTTATCACTTCTCTCCATTTCTTTAATTCCTTTTCCTATAGCCTTAGCAGCCAAAATAATTCCACTTTCTCCTAATACCTCCCTTTTCTTTATCTCAATAGCGCATGGTTTTAAACAATTCCCAAGGTATGTTGTTGGTACCCAGAATTCCAGGCGGTTCCGGCAATCATACGGAAAAAGGAAGTAATACAACTCATCGTCACCGTTGTCACGTGATAAATTATTGGCAACACTCTCTTTTGATTTAATCAAACAAACCCATATGTAGGCACATGTCACTACGAAAGTTGAGATGTGATATTGCTCTGTATCAACGCTGCTCCTGCACTGTGCTGTGACCAAATGCTTTAGTCTTTCGGCATGGGCTCGACCTAACACAAATGTGGCGCGAACCTTGTATGCTGCTATATCTTGGGTCGATGCTGAATTCTCACCGCTGGTTGATACCCAATCCCAATAATCCTTCAACAGAACCAACTCTATGCCACCAGGATCCTTGATAATGTCCCTTTTAATAAAAGGAAGTGAATTTTCGAGACAAGTCAAGTCTCCACCCGACCTATAAACAGACGTCCAAGACCTCATCAAATGCATGAACGACTTGCCATCACCAACAGCATGGCAATAAGTTGACCCGATGCAGATGCCAAAGTTTGGAAACACGGTGACTTGAAAGGCTAAGATGGGGAGCACACGACTGCCGTCTTCGGTTACATGCTTCGATGGTAGTTGAGGTACAAAGGGGTGTAACAATTTAACAGGTCGCGGATAATTGGCTATGACATGGTTGAAATCTGCAGCAGATTCAGCAACCGTGAAGGCGACAAAGTCACCCTCCATGTAATGGATATAAGGCTTACCGGGCGGTTGAGGGCACATGATATTAGCTGCGTATGGGCAAAAATGTTGGAGAGTTAGGGAGAGAGAACGTTTTAGCATAGGAAGAGTGGTCTCAATGAAGTGGGAAGTAGGGTGAGGGAATTCATAGAAGAAAAGGCGTTGTACAGGTGGATTAGGTAACCAAGGAATGTCAAAATAAGTGAGAGGCACAGAGATTGTTGGAACAGAGCCTGGAGGAGGTGAAACACGAAAGCTATCAACAAGCTTAGCCATTTAGGAAAAGATCCAGAAATTTTGCACTCTTACTGCCCTCGATTCACCCTATTGTATATAGCAAATGGGGAGAATTGTTATTATCTATTAATACTACCAAATCTAAGAACGAAGGCCCTAGTTTGACAGCTATTATATATAGCAAATGGTTTTGCCATAACGCGTGTCCTTTTTTTTTTTTTTTTTTTTTTTTTTTGGCTATAATAGTAAATTTTCAGTGTTGATTCCTCTACTTTACTAAAGTTTAGGATTTATAGTTTATATTTTAATTTGACCATCTACTTTATTAATGACATTAATTGACCTAAATAATTAACATCCTCAAATATTCCATTAAAATATTATTGTGACTTTTTCTTAAAAATATTTTTTTAACACGAATTTCGGTATGAAACAGATATTTTAAAAGAAATTTTAACCTAAACAAATTAATCAAAATAATTAACTATTTAAATTAAATAAAAATAAAAACGAATTATAAGAAATTAAAGCATAAACATTAAACACCATATATCCTTTTGAGCAAACCATGATGGCCAGATTAGATGTTGCCATCTTACTCGGATCTTTTGACATTGTTTTAGACTTCATACATATTTGTGCTACCAACACACTATTTTGTTAATTAATTGATAAAAAATCAAACCCCAGCGAAGTAGTCTTCAATTGTAAAGTAGCTGACATTTAATATATTTAATATTTTGTATAAAAATATTTAATATACAAAATATTAAATATATTAAATGTATTTAATAATTATTTTAATTTTTTATTTAATATAAAATTTTAATAAAAAAAGTCTTGAGTAAGATAAATAAGTAGATAACTATTTATCATATTTTTATTTTATTAAAAATTAAAATAAATTATTTAAAAATAAAATATTCAAATTATTATATTTATCTTTGATCCTAAATTATTCAAAATAATATAAAATATTATATTATAAGATTAAAATTTAAAATAAATAATCTTTTCAAATCAATATTTAATTTTATTAAATAACACAATTATATTCCATACTTATATTTTTACTAATTTACCAAACAATTATATAATATAAGATATTTTAAGTTTAATTAAACTACATCAATTTGATAACTGAGTTGACAGACAAAATATTTGTATACAGAATATGCTAATTAAATTTTGGTATAATAATTTATCTAACCTTCTAATTTTATAAAAAATTTATTTTAATCCTCTATTTAATTTTTTCATATTTTTTAACTCTTAAACTTACATTATTTATCAAATCACTCTAGATGGAAAAACTATCATCCGTTACTTTCTTGATGTGGTGTCCACATGGTGTCACGTTAGAAATTAATTATTTTTAATATAAAAATTCAAAAAAATAAAAATTATTTAAAAATTAGAAAATTAAATTTAAAAAATAATTAATTGCTAACGTGACATATATATGAACTTTCACATGAATGTCACATTAGCAAAATTAATAGACGTTAAATTTTTTATTTATTTTAAGATAATTTAACAAATAATTAAAATTCAAGGGTTAAAAAATTAAAAAAATAATTAACCAAAATAAGTTATTTTATAAAGTAAATGACCAAATAAATTATGAGACAAGTAGAATAGACTTCAACCTAAAATCTTAAAACTTTAATTTCAACGTTAAGTCAAAGCCTCATGGAAAAATTTTAAAAATTGAACCAGACATCAAGCCGATGTTACACATACAGCTTATGTCATGTGTTTCTTCCATGGTTTTAAATGATAAAAGGACACTTTACTGCCCATGTGTTGTTGTCTTCCAGAATTTTAAATGTTATAAATGAGTTCCAGCGTTACATTTGATTTTTCTAACATCTCACCTATAAATTAGCCATAAAATATTCATTTTTAACAATAGCATTTTTACCAAAATAAAATAAATATATTTTTTTCAAATAATATAAATAATTCTTTTATCAAAATGAAATGTTTACAACAGTAAACAATGGCATCCAAATGACCAAAAGAAATAATTATTTATATAAATAGCCCTAGTTTTAAAACAATTACTCAAATTATTTGAAATAAACAGTAAAATAGAATAGGGCACTTAAATAGTCCGCATCACCTATTTTTCTAATAGAATCATTATCTAATGATATGTTAGGTGTTAAAAAAAAAAAATTGAGTGTTAGGGATTAGATGGCCGGTACCCTTGCATTTTTTCACACTGTATTATATTAATATATGTTTATACCAGTATTTAAAAAAAAAATTAGATGCTCGAACACTAATGGTCGGCACCATTATACCAAATTTAAAAAAAAAATTGAGTGCTCGAACATTGATGGCCGGTACCCTAATACCATATTTAAAAAAGATTTGAGTACTAAGACACTAATGACCGATAATCGAATTTAAGAAAAAATTAATTTAAATGAATATATTTACATTTAAAAGAATAGAATTTAATTAAAAAAGATAACTAAAGAAATAAACTAAGTAAAGAAATATTTAAAGAAATAAAAAAATTTAAAAAAATAAACAATTTAATTTAATTAAAAAATTAATATAAAGGAATAAATTTAATTTAAATAAAAATAGAATAATTAAAGAATTAAACTAAATAAAGAAATATTTAAAGAAATAAAAAAATTAAAAACTTGATTGGACCCTACAGCCCTTAAGACGCGCGCCTAGTCCTTAAATGGTCGACATTAGGCCTTGAGATGCGGGCCTAGCTTTTAAATGGCCAGCGTCAGCCTTTGAGAAGCACCCAAATTATTTTTAAATTTGGTATTAGGTATCTGCTATCAGAATCCTAGCGCTAAGTTTTTTTAAAATCTAGTATAAGGATGTGGCCCGACAATATCTAAACACCTAAATTTTTTTTTTAATTTTAAAAAGGGTTACAAACACTCAAATAAAATATTTTTTTTAATTTAAAAAAGGTTGCCGGCAACCCAAAATTTTATTTTAAAAAAAAACTACAAATCATTTAATCCCTAACTGACACAATCATTGTCTAATGATTGTGTCATAAAAATAGGTGATACCGGCTATTTAAGTCCTTCTATTGGGTTTTTTACTAAAAAAGTATAAAAAATTTCAAAATTTTAAAATAATATACTTAAAAAATTAATTACTGAAATGGTATAGTCAGGGTGGTCACGCCACTCTGACAAGCGGCACCACCCTGACAAACAATACCTGGCACAATAAAAAAAAAAACTTTGAAAACAAAAAAAAAATAAAATATGGGACATGTGGGTGCCAGAGGCGGCACCAGTGTTGCCTCTGGCAGAGGCGGCACCAGTTGTGTGGGTCCCACAGGCGGCACCTAAGCACTATAAAACCAAGTAGAACTAGCAACCCCGGGAGCAAGAATCAGCAGCAAGGAGAAGAAAATAAAGGGAAAGAAAGGAGAAGAAAAGAAAAAGAAAGAGAATGAAAAAAGAAGGTATAATTTTTTTTTAAATAATGAAATTTTATATTGTTATTGTATTTTTGCTGTTATTATTATTGTTGATTTTTATTTTTTTTGTTGTTAGTTATTAATATTGTCAGTAAAAAACCCTTATTATTATTGTTAGTAAAAAATCATAACTATTGTTAGTTATTATTATTGTAAAAAAAAACCCTAAAAAAGTCTATTTATGTTATGTAAAGAATGTATTATTTTGTTATATGTGTTTTAGGTAGTTTTTTACCCTTATTATTTTAAAAATAAAATAAATTAGCAAAATAAGTTGTTTGAAAGATTAAGTATCATTTTTGGCACTTTTGGCACTTAATCTTTCAAACAACTTATTTTGGTATTTTATTTTATTTTTTATATTCTTAGGCTAAAAAACCCGTTTTAGGTTAATTAGATAATATTTATGAAATTTATTTGGCATGTTATAGATATTGTTAGAAATGGCAACATATTTGGTATTACCTGATGAAATAACAACTTCAGCACAAAGGGAGAAAGTTGATAAGATAATGAGAGAAGTGCAAGATTACAGAATGAAACCAGAAGAAGACATTGTTCAACACGTTATGACAGTAAATAAAAAGATGCAAGAAGTGTTGTGGAAAGGTCATGAAATGATTAGGAAGAATAAAGTTCAATACTTAACCCTTACAGGGACATTAATAGAACGGGAACATCAAATCGTTTTAGACCAACTTTGGAAGACATTGGTACCACGAACCTATTAGAATCTAGTTATATGCTTCGTAAAGTTTATAATCTCTTATGGAGCAAGGAAAATAGCGAGACAAAGTATAGGTTCACGAAAGTTGACTGGGAAGCAAAATGTTTCAAATGTTAATACTTAAGTGTTTTTTATATTAATTTAATAAATAACTCTGACTTTGGCACCTTGTTCGTATTTTTTAATTTTTGGATTTTATTTTTAAAATATACTATTTTCATATTTTATTTCTTTATATTGTTTTAGTACATAATGTTTCAAATGTATTATTTATTTAAGTGTTTTTTATATTTTTTTAATAAATAACCCTGATTTTACCACTTTATTCGTATTTTTTACTTTTGTATATTATTTTTTAAAATATATTATTTACGTATTTTATTTTTTATATTATTTTAGCAAAAAATGTTTCAAATGTATTATTTAAGTTTTTTTATATATTACCACTTTACTCGTATTTTTTACTTTCGTATATTATTTTTTAAAATATATTATTTACGTATTTTATTTTTTTATATTATTTTAGCAAAAATTGTTTCAAATGTATTACTTAAGTGTTTTTTATATTAATTTAATAAATAACCCTGACTTTGGCACTTTGCTCGTATTTTTTAATTTTCAGATTTTAGTTTTTAAAATATACTATTTTCATATTTTATTTCTTTATATTATTTTATTACATAATGTTTCAAATGTATTATTTATTTAAGTGTTTTTTATATTTTTAAATAAATAACCCTAATTTTACCATTTTATTCGTATTTTTTACTTTCGTATATTATTTTTTTAATTTAATATTATTTTCGTATTTTTTTATATTATTTTAGCAAAAAATGTTTCAAATGTATTATTTAAGTATTTTTTATAATTTAATAAATAACCCTGACTTTGGCACCTTGTTCGTATTTTTTTATTTTCGAATTTTATTTTTTAAAATATACTATTTTCATATTTTATTTTTTTATATTATTTTAGTAAAAAACTCGTCAGCACCACTTTGCTCAAAAAAGTTTTTTTCGTATTTTATTTCTTCTCGTATTTTATTTTTTCATTAATATATTTTTTAGTATTTTACTTTTATACTACTTTTTGTAGAAGGTTTTAAACCCCCATCACATAAAAAATAAAAAAATTAAAATAATCATAAGTCAAATAAATTTAAAAAATATATTTAATCAACTTAAAACACACTTAACAAATAAATTACATAAAATAATAACAATAAAATATTCTTTGCACATAACATGCGTATTACTTCAATGAAAATATAAAATAAATACGAACATACCTTAATATCTCTTCTTAACCAAATAACACTTTGCAAAGAAATAAAAATAAAAATTATATCTGATTTAAGTAAATCAATCATCAACAACAATAATAATAACTAAAATAAACAACTTAAACTAACATTAAGGTTACTCAAATTTATAAAAAAAATTTATTTTTTTTTTTTTCCTTCTTTTTCCTTCCCTCTTCTTCTCCTTCTCTTTTTTTTTTCTTTTTTCTTCTCTCAAGTGCCGGCCTCCTTCTTCTCCTCCTCCCCTTCTTTTTCTTTCTTCTTCTTCTCTCCTTTCTTTCTTCTCCTTCTTTTCTTTTTCTTCTTCTCCTTCTGCTCCCAAAACTCAAGCATATTATGGTCCCCCAAATAAAACAACAAAACCCCTCTGCATGAGGGGTCAAATCGGCAATAAAGGGGACCTTGGGCACCGGTGCCGTCTCTGGCACCCACATGTCCCATATTTTATTTTTATTTTTTTCGTTTTCAGCTTTTTTTTTCGTTTTCAGAGTTTTTTTTTTACTGTGCCGGGTACTATTCGTCAGGGTGGTGCCGCCTGTCAGAGTGGCGTAACCACCCTGACTATACCATTTCAGTAATTAACTTTTTAGGTATATTATTTTGGAATTTTTTAATTTTTTTATACTTTTTTAGTAAAAAACTCCCTTCTATTCTATTTATTATGGTTTTTTTTTATAAAATAACCTAAAAAATTTAAGTAGTTACATAAATGACCCATTTTTTAATTAAATATGTAGATGATCTAAAATCTACAGAAAAAGTTGGTGGAGCCAAAGAGTTTGGCGCCACCAACATGCAACGTCAGCAATTAGGAAAAAAATTAATTTTTTTGTGGAGCCACGTAGAATGGCGCCACCTATATAAATACTAGGGAAATACTACAATTTCTAAAAATATGGGGACTTTAAAAAAAGTTTTCTATTTTTTGGTAGAGCCAATTAATTTGGCGCCACCAGATTCGCCTTACACACCCAACCTGTTACTTTCTTTGTTTTTTTTTTTTTTTACTTTTTTTTAACTTTTGTCCTATTCTTGCTTTTCTTTTTACCTTTTTTAAGTTATCTTTGTCCTTATTTATTTTATTTATTTTTTATTATTAATTTTAAAAATTTTGAAATTTTTTATAATATATATATTTTTTAAAATTTTAAATATATATTTTTGAAATTATTTTTTAAAATTTTAAATATTATTTTTTAAATATTAAATATATTTTTTAATAATATAAAACATTTAAATATTTTAAAGTTATAAAATTTCAAATTTATTATTATTTTTATAATATTTTAAATATTTTTTAATTTTTTATAATATTTTAAATTGTGATTTTTAAATTATTTTAAAGATATTCAAACCTTTTTTTAAATTCTATTTAAAAGTTAAAAAATAATATTTTATTTAAAAAAGTGAAATTTGAATTAATTAAAAAATAAAAAAATTGTTAAAAAAATATTTATTTATTAAAAATGAATTTATTTAAAAAAATATATATTAAAAAGTAAAAATTTAAATTAAAAATTAAAAATATATATTATAACTGGTCACGTCATGTTAGTTTTTTAAAATTTTAAAAAATAATTTCAAAAATATATATTTAAAATTTTAAAATATATATATATTATAAAACATTTGAAATATACATTTCAAGTTTTTTAAAATTAATAATAAATAAATAAGGATAAAGACAAAACTTTAAAAAAAAAAAAAGTAACAGGGTGAGTGTGTCAAGCGAATCTGTTGGCGCCAAATTAATTTGCTCCACCAGAAAATAGAATTTTTTTAAAGTTCCCCATATTTTCAGAAATTACAGTATTTCCCTGGTATTTATGCAAGTGGCCCCATTATACATGGCTCCACTAAAAAATTAATTTTTTTATCCTAGTTGCTGATGTGGCATGTTGATGGCGCCAAACTCTTTGGCTCCACCAACTTTTATTTAGATATTAGGTCGTTTACGTGTTTAATTAAAAAAATGGGTCATTTATTTAATTAATTAAATTTTTTTGGGTTATTTTTATAAAAAAAAGCCATTTATTTTAAGTCATTTAAGTTATTGTTTTTGAACTAGAGTTATTTATATAAATAATTATTTTTTAAGTCATTTAGATAAAATAACTGTAAACATTCAAGTCACGCTTCCTAAAAACTTAATTTGAGGATTTGGGTAGAGGTCGGACTCTGAAGCCCAAATCCCCACAAACAATGCCCAATTTAATAGCGTGACTTGACTTTCATTGTTGCTGTGTGGGTTTAGATAAAGAATCTTGCGATTTGACAAGGAATTCCTAGATTATTTTACTTAAATAACCTAAAAAAAATTAATTACATAAATGACTCTGATTTAAAAACAATCACTTAAATAACTTGAAATGAATAGTAAAATTGGGTTATGGGAACTAGATAGCTGGCACCACTATTTTTTTGTTAAAAAAATACTTTTTGGGGCTTGGAATACTAGATGACCGACACCGATGTATTTTTCTTTTAAACCGCATCATACTGGCATATATTTATACCAATATTTTTTAAAAAAATTGGAGTGTTTGTACATTGATGGCCGACACCTCTTTATCAGATAAAAGAATTATTTTTTGGGGGTGTTAGGTGCCCCGACCAACAAAGGCCTAAACTCACCCAACAAAAGGGGATGAGAATATTGCAACATTAACCCCTTCTTGTTTTCTCATCTTTTTTATTTCCTAAATTTGATTACATATTTTATATTTTAAAATAATATTGAGCTACTTATCATGTTGTTAATTATTGCATCTCTCACATTATTATTAAATTTAAAAATTAATTTAAATTTAATAAGCATAATTATTTTAATATTCACATTATTATTAAATTAAATTTAATATGCACAATGTGTAATATATTTACAAAAGAAACTTATCTTATACATTAAATTACTTTATAAAATTAAATTTTAAAATATAAAAATAACGTTAATTAATTTTAAATTTTATAAATCAATTTAATCTATAAGATAAGTTTCTTTTATAAATATATTACACATTGTTTCTAAATTTAAAATTTATAAGTCTATTTAAAATTAAATTTTTTAAATACTATTTAATTGTTTCTAAATTTATAAATATATTACACGTTATTTTTTAAAATAAAAGAAACAATAATTTAGTAATGTTTATTTGAATTATTATAAAAGATTGCAAAATAATTAAAGCGGGTTCTAATTTTATAAAAAAAATCTAGTTTAATTGTGCATATTAAATTTAAATTAATTTTTGAATTTAATAATAATGTGTGTGATGCAATAATAATTAACAACATGATAAGTAATCTAATATTATTTTAAAATATAAAAAGATGAGAAAACAAAGAGGGGTTAATGTTGGAATATTCTCATCCTCTTTTGTTGGGTAAGAGGGGTTAATGTTGGAATATTCTCATCCTCTTTTGTTGGGTGAGTTTGGGCCTTTGTTGGCTAGCACCTGACACCCTAAAAAATATTTTTTTAATCAAATAAAAGGGGCTGGCCATTAGTGTGCCAACGCTCTAAAATTTTTTTAAATATTGGTGTAAATATGTATATTAGTATGATACGGTTTAAAAAAGTACATGGGTGTCGACCATCTAGTGACCAAAACCTCAAAACTTATTTTTTAATAGAAAAAATAGTGGTGCCGGCCATCTAGTCCCCATAACTCAATTTTATTGTTCATTTCAAGTTATTTAAGTGATTGTTTTTTAACCACAATCATTTATGTAATTAATTATTTTTTGAGGTTTTTTAGGTAAAATAGTTGAATTCCTACCAAAATCAATTCCATTTATGGCAATGTGGGACAAGACCCTGCGATCCCCTAAAAAAACCAGGCTTTTTTATAAAACTAACCCCAAAAAATTAATTAATTACATAAATGACTTTTTTTATAAAATACGAAATAACTTAAAATCTACAACAAAAGTTGATAGAGCCATGTAGAATGACGCCACATGTATAAATATTAGAGAAATACTGCGGTTTTTGAAAAAAAAAGGGAGGCTTTAAACAAATTTATATTTTTCTGGTGGAGCTAAATAATTTGGCGCCACGATATTCCAACGCCCTATTCTATTGCCTATTGTTCTTTTTATGTTTTTTTTTATTTTTTATTATTTCCTTTTTCTATTATTTTATTTATTTATCTTTTTTCTGTTTTTTTATTTGTTTTATAGTATTTTATGTATTTTTTTTGGTGGAGTCATTCTAAATGGCACCATCAGTACGTTTTTTAAATTCTTTTTATTTTAAAATTTAAAAAAATAATATTTTATTTGGTGGAGTTATTCTATTTGGCATGACCAAATTTGTATATATAAGCCTCTCTCAATAACACATGAATCTGAGTTGAAAGAAAAAAAATTTACTGATATATAAGCCTCTCAATGACACATGAATATGAAAAACCTTTTTTTCTATGTATTTGTGTTTTTTTTTTAAATTGAAGGCATTTTTTTTTTAATTTGAAGGTATGTAATGTGAAATCAAAAAAATTAAAGGGAAATTTTTAATAGAAATAAAAAAACGGAGGGCAAAAAAAGGAAGAGTGAAAGTTGAATTGATTGGAAAAAAAATAAAAATGGATTTATATATGGTTTTTTTAATATATATATATATATATTAAAGAATTAAAAATATATATCATAGACTGTCACATCGTGTCAGTGACATCAGTGATGTGACTGGTCAATAAGTTAAAAAAGCCTAATAATTATTAGTTTAAAAAAAAGAAATGGAATAGGAGAAGAAGAACATCTTATTTAGGAACGTGAGGTTTTGGTTTCCTTCAAATATCTTGTATTTTGTAGAAGAAGAGAAGGAAGAAAAGAGAAAAAAAACTTGTAAGGTATTTATAGTTTGTATTTTGTATTTTATAGTTATTGTAATATAATAATTAATTATATTTAATTTATATAATTTTTTTAAAATTATGTAGATATCAAAATATCTTCTCGAGTAAATACGGATCACATTTTATCGATGATCAACAAAACAGTAAAATTAATTATAAATTAAATGAAAAAATTTGTTTTAGTTTCTCATTTTTTCTTGCTCAACGCTACTTTGCTCAACGTGTTTTGATTGCATGAAACTGATCTCTATATGGTTGTTATTAACCCTTTTTAACTTCTTTTTGCATGAAAATGATCTTTATGTGTTAATAATAATTTTTTTTTAAATTTATGACACATTCATAAATTTATATATTAATTTTTTTAATATGATGACCTTTCTGCTTAATTTGCATTATTGTTATGCTTAGTTTCATTTGTGGGTACAAAAAAGTTCCATTTGTTTTCTACTAATTTGACACCACCTAAATAAAAACTAAAAATTGCATTCACAAAAGAAAACTAGGAATATAAATTAATTTGGCTTCAACTAATGTATATATCATATTATAAGTGTTATTGTTATTAGTTTGGAAATCACATTTATGATAAATCTTCATTCTATTATTAATATTTTATTACTAATTTAATTTAACTTAAATAAAAAATACTTAGGATGGCTACATTGGTATAATATAAATGTGATGTTTTTATAATAATTGATTTATCATATTTTTATTAAAAAAGTACTTAGAATGGCTACGTTGATGTTTTTAAATTATATAGATAATTGATTTATCATATTGAGTACTGGGTTTTGAGGTCGCAGTTTCATTTTCCCAAGTACGATTCGGACGAGCGAATCATGCCATACTTACAGTTGGTTGGATTTGGGGACGTCGCATTGATTCGAAGATTTGACTTGAGGGCGAACTTAGTATCCGCATTAGTTGAGCGATAGTGTACATAGACCCACACATTGATTATGCCGTGTAGGGAGTGCACTATCATATTGGAAGACGTCGCTATGCAACTTGGATTACAAGTTGACGGTGCTGTGTCACAAGTCGAAGCAAAGTGTTGGAACCTTCAGTACTATGCCACAGATTGTTTGGAATGTCCCCTAGTGATGGGAAACAGAATTTCACATGCTTGACATTGGCATGGTTGAGAGCAAATTTTAAGAAGTTATCGAGCATCGCCACTGAGCACGAGGTGATGTGTGCTGCTCGAGCCTATATTATGTAGCTGATCGAAAGGGTACTTATGCCGGACAACATGTCTAGTAAGGTCCACTTAAAGTACTTGCCTCCATTGGAGGATTTCTTTCGTGTCGATACTTATCGCTGGGGATCAGCAGTGTTGGCCATATTGTACCGTGAGTTTTGCCAAGCAACAAAACATGGGGTTACTAACATGGCTGGTTGTCTGGATCTCCTGCAGTCCTGGGCTCTATACAAGATGTTGTTTTTAGCGGCTCGTGACCACTTGTAGATAGGTAAAAACAAAATTATACTTAACATTTAACGACTCATAAGTGTAGATAATCTTTTCCTAAGTTTAAGTGCTTACATGTTTGTTTCGATTTCAGATGGGTCACGTCTCCGGGAATTGGTGCGAGCTGGCATTAATCATTTACCGCCAAATGGTAGAGGCGTCTGTTGGAGAGAAAGTAATATATATTAATATGGTATAAATAACGTTGATTTAACTTATCCACTTGCAGTATGTGATGTGACTTGACTCATTATGTTATATTATGTTGTTCTTGTGGATGTCATATTCTGCACCGAACATTGCAACCCTTATTCCTCAGTAGATTCATGCTAAAGCCCATGTGTGGTGCATTAACACGCCCATGGAGAATTTAAGTGATTGAATAATCTATAAAAGATGTGAAATTAATATCGAAATGGCAAATGGATAGTGAATGAAAGTGATATGAAAAAAATGATGTATATTTGGGGTATGTGTTAACACAATGTTGACATGCTCATTAACTACATGAAGTTGGAATTAGAAATGGTTAGATGACATATTGAATTGCATAACGTCATGCATTTTTAACTTATGCTACTCAAATATCTTATGTTTTGTTATAGTGTTTGGATTATAGAAATATCACTGAGTTATACTCAACATATGGTTTTGTTTTCTATACCCAGGTTAGGTATTTTATGACTTGATCGTCAACACAGCATCCAGTAGCAAATCTCAGACTCAATCATTGGTAATGTGTTCATTTTGGTCTTGGCATGTACATAGGATGACTTGTGGTTAATCTTTTGGTTTGGACTCTTGTTAGCATATTGAAGATCATGTATATAATGTATATGGTCATGTTGATTATTTTACTAAGTGGTTTTAGCTAAATGCTTAAGGCTTGATGGTTAAGGGAGTTATATACTATGTGATGTGTTCTTGGTTGATACATGGAAATGTTTAAAACATGAGATTGCTTGAATGATTAGATTATACTTGATTAAGTGATAATGAAAGTGCCATGGAAAGTTTATTAGGATGGTATAAATGTGGCATATTGGTTTGGTTGTTATAAATGATTATTTTGGTTTGATTTTGATGTTGTTGAACTATTTGCGAAATGATGAGAATGTGATTAAGTTGGATAGGAATAGGAATGTCCTTAGTTGATAATTTTCATGTGTATAATTGTATCTAAAAGGTACTATTTGAATTTTGGGTGATTTTGGCATGAAACAGATATTTTAAGATAAGACTTTATCATTTCTAAACTTAAGTATCGATATTTTGGCATTTAGTATCGCTACTTGACCATATGTACAGTTTTAGAATAAATAGAATGCCAAAATAGTATGGATATGTTTATGAGTGTCGATACTTTTTCATAAAATATCAATACCAGAAAATAAATATTGATACCTTTGTTTTGTATACAAACAAAATTGTGATTCGGTATTGCTATTTAATAAGGTATCGATACGATATTGATACCTAGCTATAAACTGTCAATACTAACTTTAAAATTTTAAAATTTTACAACTCAATCCTATTTCATGCTTAAATTTCCTAATTAAGCCATTGTAAAGTTATTACACTGTATAGTATGTGAATGGAATTTATATAAATTACAATAATTGATTGTAATTGCTTGTAGCATCCTATTACTTGGGTTTGGCGACCGGACTAAGTTAGGGGTGCTACACTTATCATCTTTGGTGTTGCTAATTTTATTTGTGATCCCTAGTAGACCTACTCGGCGTGCGTGCACTGGGACTATGAATCAGCAAAATTAAACTTAAATATCTAATGATATGTTGCAAGTGTGATAAGTCGAGTTGTAATATCTATAGTGTTACAATGGAAAACCTGAGTATTCCAAAGATTGAACCCAAGAAAGTTTGGGGTTAAAGAGATTAATGAGAACAAAGTTTGTAAAGAGGAAGTCTAGCTAACTACTTACTAAGCATCATATTATGGTAATTTATAATCAAAGGTAATTACACTAATTGATTATCTAACACTAAGAAGGACCAAGTTATAAACCAGACAAAATTAAACAATTAACAATTCAAGACACACAAGCGGTTGGTTGACTTTCATGTTGATGATTAGTCTTTGGATTAAGGATCTATTAATATATATAACTTTAAAACCTTTATTGACGGTAAAATCCAAAACTCAACAAAAGCATAAAAAAGACACTTAAATTGCTTGTGAATAAGCTCATAGAGTGTATTAGAGAGCCTAATTTGACATATCTAGATCACCTATGGTAACGCAGAAATTCAACAGGGCTATAATACTGTTTCCCCCACCATCGGAGTGTGTTTCGCCTATAGTCTCTTACTCTGTTTTAAGTCGGTTACCAAGTGACAGTTTTTCATATACGAACTACTAAAGATTTTGGGCATGCATGGAAGTTTGCAACAAGCTTGGGTGTTAACTTTCTAAATTTCATTGCTTTCTACGAATTTATGAGCCATCTCATAGAGGAAAGATAATTTGAAAGATGACTTACTGATCAAGTTATACTTTAAGAACTCATGGCTTGTACTTGACACAAATGTTTGGATAGAAAAGTTTTCTGACACGTTCTCTATTAACATTATTAAGGCATTAAACCTCTTGATAAACTCTCGAAGGGATTCATCTTCTTGTTGTTTGATTGACATAAAGTACGTCTAGGGTTGTTGCAATGTCTTGTTGGCCAAGTACCTACTCATAAACAAATCGACTAACTATTTGGATGTGGAAAAAGAGTCATTTGAGAGTGATAAATACCAAGTCCTATAATTTTCTTTGAGTGTCATGGGAAATGTGTGACACTTAACCTCATATAAAACCTTCAGAGTGTTCATATAATCATTTTAGTACGTTAGTTAGTCTTGTGGGTCACTACAACCATCATACATCAATTTAAGAAACTCAAACACCTGGGCCATGTGAAGTAATGGCACTTCTAGTGCCAAAAGGTTTTTGGAATAAATTTGGGGCAAGTTAGTTGAATCCATTCTTTGAAAATCTTGCATGAGGCAAGCTAGTTGAATCCATTCTTTGAAAATCTTGCATGACATTCCTCAATGTTTGCATTCTTTCTTCAAACACATCCCGTTCCCCTATTGGTTCTACCTTCATCTCTAGTTTAGGACATCATCTTCTTGTTAGGGGTTGCGTTATTGCCTATAAGAGGATTGTGTCGTTTCATCTTCCTATTCTTGGGGATTCTGTCAATTAGCATTCCTAGCTATTTTAACTTTTTAATGATCTTTTCGTTTCGCTCATTTCTTAGTTCATTAGATAGAGAAGATCACCAAGATCTCATGATCCGTTGCCGAACTTATTCCAATTCAATGAACATTCTCAATATTATGCCTTGAAGATGACTCGAACCTCTATGTTCTTTAGCATGAGATTTTGAGTCTTGCGTGTCTACCATTTCACCACCCTGACATCCTAAAAGTGAATCGTATTCCATGAATATGATATCTATCTAATGTGATATATGGAATAGATGGAGTATAAGAGTATTTCTATTGATCAGTCATGTCATATAGGCCCGAGTCAAACATTTAATTGTTTCAATTTGAAGTATTCAGAGGATGTCTTATATATATATTTATATATAGTAAGATTATATTAAATATATATTGGTTATATTAAAAAGATGGATAATCAAACCTATTTATTTCTCAACTAAATAGAAGAAAAAGAAAAAAGGTGAATAGTGTCCCAAATAATGAGAGATATGTAAAAAGAAGGTTCGATTATGCCTATTCCTAATCCTAAATGGAATATAACGACGCAGAGATCCATATGTAAACATAGTATCTATTTAGATACTCTTGAATTAACCCTTCTCATAATGAGAACTTATATAGCCCTATTTCGATATGGAATTAACTTAAAACAATGGAATTGACTCGCTCATCAGGTTATAGATTATAAGTTCATAACCCTAGCCCATTCCCATTTTGGGTGAAACAGATCTACTA
Source organism: Gossypium anomalum (assembly GCA_025698475.1). Taxonomy (NCBI): domain Eukaryota; kingdom Viridiplantae; phylum Streptophyta; class Magnoliopsida; order Malvales; family Malvaceae; genus Gossypium; species Gossypium anomalum. The sequence continues at coordinate 20,808,956 of CM046967.1, read as the reverse complement.
ATTCTTTTATTCCAGTTAGGAAAGCAGGATCTTGAACTAAGAAATAGATTCTATAAGCTAACTAAAATCTAAACTAAAAAAAAGACTATCATGAGCAATTGTAATAATTGGGTTCATTGATATTCCTAGTATAGTAGATGCTATCTCACATACAATCATACTCAATTCGATGGAATTGGTTGATCGAAGGGATCTTCTATAATTTTACACTTGAGGGGTTGTTTCTTGGTTTTGTCTGGTCATTAATAATTTAATTATTTTTGTAAACTGTTGAAAGCCCAATTGAGGATTCTGTGAGTTTTGCTCGCCAAGTGGGGCATTAGCATGGCTTTCAGGATGTTTGTTATAATACTAGGATGGTGGGAATTGATAATATTGAGGGTGTGCGTTAATATGTATAGTGGGGATCTTGGGTTGTTGTGTTCGTTTGGGGTTGGTCTTGGGTGGGATTCCTTATCGGTTGTTGCTAATCATGGCAAGGATTTTCTTCTCCAATGGTAGAGATATCTAGGTCTAGACAAGCCATGAGTGTCCACACTCAATGCATCAATTGTTGATGTTAAGAATCAATAGAGAAGAAGAATGATGGAGATGAACATTTCACTCTTGGATGGCGAGAGCTAGTGTGGATAGGAAGGTAACTGAAAAGAAGGAAAAAAGGGTTAGAAAAAAAGGAGAGAGGGAGTGGTGATACCATTTTCCTTTATTTGTATTTTCTATGAAGTGAGATTTTTATTCAATAAATTCACCTTTGGAGAATCAGTAAGAGCTGTTTTATCGTAGAACGTTTCATATTTTTATGCCCCTAACGACTTCTTGTCTTAGTATAGATACATCCTTCCATGTACTTGGAAACTACTCTTACCACAAACACATTTTTCCCTTTCGCTCGCCAAAATACATCAAATGCAATAATAAGTTCAATTCTTCGCATCTTTTCTAGACTAAAATTGATTGGTCTTTTCCCCCTTGTTTTTAGTTGAGCACTTCGTGATTCGAAGTCTACAAAAATGAATGATTCAGTTCTTAATATTCTTCTTTGTCTGGTGTTTGACTTGCTGCATCTAGTGCTACTCTGAAATAAAGAAGAAATTTTTTTCCACCGTGCAATTACAATACATCTTGCCAATACTAATGACATTCAGCAACTAATAGCGGAGGTGGTATTCTGCAACATTAGTTTTGCTGGGAAGCCGCTGGGAATAGGTATGACATTGTTTTAGTTCAATCAAAAAAAAATTTAATAGCTTAGACTACATAATTCATTAATTTTTAGTTCAGTTTTTCCAAAGTAACTTTAAACACCTCTGTTAACTTCAGTTTTTAGTTAAGTTATTTTTATTTTTATTACGCTGTGAAAAACATGATAGAGAACACAGTAGAGAGAGCTCCGGCCAAGAAGTAACAGATAATCTTTGCACTTCATTACAATAAGAAACACACAATAACACAATGGCCTATAAAATACACAATTTAAAAGTGTTAAGAGTCAACCAACTTCTCAGGAACCTAAGAATTCATGCCACACCTGCAAAATAAACAAAAGAAAAATGTAGTGCTGTTATTTAACTCCAATCTCGTGAAAAGTGCAAGAGAAGAAGCTGATGACAACACATGACTATATGAGTTTTTCAGACCCTAAACCGAAATTAATAGCAAAAGGTTTAGGGTATAGTTAAACTCAATCAAACTCAAACCCAAAACCCAAGAAAAAAGGCATTCAATTAAAAAGACATAGCCTCAGTTGAATCCATTAAAACCATTGAATTGCAGCTTCTACCAAGTAGGTTCGTTCTTGGCTCCACTGCACCTCATCCAAAGTGGATTATATCATCATTGGCTCACTGGAACTATATATATTGTAAATATATACATAATTAATAAAAGTTGTTATTTTTCATGAAACTATCTAAAACAAAGTCCCAGGAAAATCCAGTAGTTTGATGAATGATGCAGCACCCCAAATAGGTTTTAACAGAACACAGGGCTTGGTTAATTAGAGAGGCTCAGACAACAAATCAGCTTCTCAATCAAGAATTCTCTGAAGCAGAACTGGCATAATAAGCTGTATATAAATCTTCATAGCCAACTTCATAATTAATTTCCCAAAATAAATTACTACATTTTCTACAAAAAACAGATTGGCTCATATCAAGAAATTCAACCATTTTTATCGTTAATATGCTTCATGGACTGCTCTCAGAAGCGCGGATAAAATAAATGTAATCATCGCCAAGACACAAAAAAAAAAAAAAAGGAAAGAAGGGTATAGCGGATGTTTTTAGAGGCGAAATCATGAAATGAAATGCCCCCACGTGTAACACCGCCAGATTGAATATATGCCTCTATGACTAGCCTAATTTCCAAACAGTTGGTTGAAAGCAAGCTAAAGGTGTAGTGAGGCAAAACATTAAGGAGATGTAGCCGCCGATTTGACACAGAAGAGCCAGTCGATAAGCAAAGGCTACTCCGCAACACGTAAAACGGCATGGATTTAGCACCAACATTGGGGCTTTGATCTTCATACGTAGAAATTCAGATAAGCCCGGGAGAGTTCGTGCAAAGGAAAAAAGTCTCGCAGACAATGACCGGAGTGCTTACAACATCTAGTCTATCAGTTATGCTACGATAGAAAAGAAGAAAACTAGAGACATACCTTGGGGGGGCTGGCTGTTATAAGATGAGAGGATGAAGAAAAGAGGCGACCTTGAAGGGTTTATATAGAGGTATTTTCTTTTGAAAACCCTAGATATTGTAAAAGTTAAAACCCTAAACTAGAGTTGGGGTCCGATCTTACCGGTAAGTTAGGCTACGTTCTTGGTGTTTGATGGTCTAAACTTTTATTATATTTGGGCCCTTCAACCCAGCAACAAGTCTTTCTCTTAAGCTCGTATCCATGCCCATTAAAATGAATGTATATACTTTTTAAATGAAAATAGTCATTGTAATTCATTATGTTTTTAAATATTTATAAGCCTTTCATATCTAAATGTCACCCCTTTTTTCTTATTTTATATTTAAATCTCTTGGTATTTAATTTTTTTGAACCAATTTTGTATTGAAGTTTTCTTTTTTCCAATTTGATATCGCACTTTTTTCTAATTTGGAACTTAAGTGTTTTATAGGTTCAGTTTAGTATTCAAACCTGTTAAATGATATACAAATTACCCCGAAATACTAATGGTGTTAAAAAAATTTGTTTTCTACTAAAAAAATAATGTTGTCGTTACAGGAAATTCATGTTAAAAATTTATGCATTAAACTATACTTAATGAATTAATATTGAATAACAAAACAAGAGTTTTAAAAATCCAAAATAAACTAATTTCATTATTTTAAATTAATAAAATGAAATAAATAAATTAAATTAAAAGCAAATGAACATTAAAAAAATACCATGTCAATCATACATTAATTGTAACATTTCTATCACCTCTTGAGAAGAGAATAGTATTATTTTGGGATTTGCACGTGTTAGAATTTTTGAAGTAAATAAAACAGGATTCATGAGTATCATTAGAGAAGGTAGTTGGATACAGTAGAAAATTAAAAAAGACTTTTGAATTGAGAGAAATTAATTTAAGATATTGACTAAACTGTAATAGTGTGAAAAGTGTTGAGGCAAAAGTATGAAAATTAAAAATAAGAATGATTGAATTAGATTGATGGGAAAAAGAGAAAGGATTAGAAGTGCAATTTAACCAAAAAAATGTTGTGAATTGTGAATGAGATTGAAATTAAATGTATGCAACTAGAATTATTTGATGATGTTTAGATTTTTTTTAAATTAAATATTATTAATAATTTAACATATTAAATCAACTAGGTTTTTTGCTGTAGAAAAGTGGAGAAACATCTTGAAGTTTCATCTCTTTCAAATCACCCTTCATCTCCCTTTTTAGCTTATTTTCATTTGTTTCATTTTAGTCCCTTACACCATTTCTAACCACCTCAAGCTTAAAATTTTCAAAATTTTTCATGAATTTTTAGTGAAATTAATAAAGCAACCTCATAACAAGTTAAGTTTATCGTAAATTTAACTAGTGTTCACATTGAAGGAGAGAGAATAACGAAGTTATGCATTTGGGTAAAGTTCAAAATAAGGCTGATGAAGTTTCTTAAAGGATTTGATATTTATTCCATAAAGTGCATGGAAATGATATGTGATTATTATTTTGATATTAAATCTTGTATGTGATATGTTAATAAAAAGAAAGAGAAGAGATGTGATATCAAATGCTATTTTAAGCATATTTATAAATATAAATTTAGTTTTATAATGAACTAATATTTGGCTCAACTTCACTTCGGGTTGTGCATATTTGTCTTTTTATAACTAAAATTGTAAATTATATACAAAAAGAAATAAGGATACATGTCAAAATTACAAATGATGTTTGATTTAATGTGCAATGTAATACATGAATTTTAGTTTTGTAAAATTATATACATGAAATTTCGATTCAAGTAGTGTTCAAAAAGCCACCTAGTAATTGAATTTTAACATAATTACTTGTAATTACACAAGGATGATGTGTTTAGGTAATCATTGTAATTGGTGGGTTTCACTGAATTTGGTGTAATTGGAACACCCCAATTACATTTTTCAATTTTTAAGGGGAGGTTGAGAATTGGAGTAATTATGCCTAAATTCAACTACCTCATGGCTAGAGGTGTGCATGGGCTGGGCTACTCGGCCCGACCCGAAGGCCCGTCCGAAAAATGGGAGGGTTTGGGTAAAAATATAGGCCCGAAATATGGGTTTAGGCAAAAAATGAGGCCCGTTTAGAAAACAGGCCGGGCTCGGGTAAAACTTTTTTGGCCCGGGCTCGGCCCGGCCCGAATTATATACTAAATATATATATTATTTTTAATCATATTTACATTTACATTTACATTTTAATTTTAATACAATCACTTTTTATTATATTTTTAATTTGTGTATTGTTTTAAGAATTGTTTTAATATCATGTTTTATTTGTTTCTTGTTTTAATATTTGTTTTAAATGTATTTGATGATTTATTATATTTTAAATTTTTTTATTTAATGAAATAAGTTAAAAAATTTTTAATATGGGCCGGGCCGGGCTCGGGCTTAATAATTTTATTTTGGGCCGAGCTCGGACAAAATTTTAGACCCATATTTCGGGTCGGGCCAGACCCGGGCCTAAAATTTTGTCTGGGCCTGGCCCATGCACACCTCTACTCATGGCTTTCCAAACAGTCATACATGATTTAACTTTTAAAAAAAATATTTTTATACAAATTTAAATGATAAAAATTATATTAAAAGCACGAGCATAAATTAAAATTATATTATAAATCCTAAAAAAATTATATTATAAAAATAATATATGTGTATTTTATAAAGTGATAACAAAAAATTATATTATTTAAATCCTAAAAAAATTCTAAAGTTATGGCTAAAAAAAATATTATAAAAAATAATTTACGTGCTATAATATATTGATTTATAAAAAAAATTATGACAAAAAAGTATGGGCATAGTTTATTTACATGTCAATGCTATATATTATAATATATTTATTTATAAAAATATTGTTATTTTTTTCCCATAACTTATTTATGAATTTTTTTTTAAAATTATGACAAAAAAATATATTATTTATAAGAAGTGCTATAAAAGATATTCAACACTTTATAAAACCTTTTTTTTATAAAGGATATATATATATTATAATTTTTATATTATTTTAAAATTAATTTATGTATTGTAAAAATGGTTATAACATAGTATAAGTGGAGAGATTAAGTTTATATAAGTTTTTATAATCAAAGTTAGAAGCTATTTGCAGCATATGAATCCAAAATTTATGTGGTAAATACTAATTATGCAAATACATATTGCGATATCATTTGAGAGAATAAGGTTAGACACAAGCACCGAAGTTGACTTGGGAACTCTTTAATTTGATACATTTAAAACTTTGAAATGTGGTTGAGAGGGCATTTATTATTTTAACAAAAAGATTTCTCATAGTAATAATATCACTTGAGTATAGTGTCGAAACCATTTTTTTGAAAAACGGGGATCGACTTTGGTTTTGAAAAAAAAAAAAAAAAAAAGAGTCGCCACCGATCTTTATTAGGTGTGATCGAATCACCTTTGTTTTAATAAAATATTTTAGTTTACTAAAACGACATTTTTGGTCTACGAAACTTGAGAGAACGGGTTCGGGAGTCGGTTACGTGCGAGGAAGGGTTAGCACCTCGTCACGCCCAAAATTGGTACCTAATCGATTAATTAACGTCTTAATGTCAAAAATTGAAAAGATTTTAGAATAAATTTTAAAATACAATCCCTTTTTATGAATGTTTGGGTAACTTGAAATGGATGTTAAGATTCTCTTGTTCCTAAGAAATGAAATGCCGTGTCCAACACATTAGGATACGACATTTCAAACCCTCGGTACCAAGATCATCTCATGATTTCTGGAACTCATGCATTAAACGTTTTTAAAAGCATATTCAGTTATTCGGTGAGACGATAAATTGAAACCCAACACGTTAGGACATGATTTCCTCGAATGACCAAGCACGAAATATTGCCTTATTATTTTTTTGAAGAAAAATGTGGACGAAATTTTAAAAGGGAAATCTGATTATTTAGACAAACGAAAGAACGAAACTCAACACATTAGGGCACAATCCCTCGAATTTCTAAACATCAAACATCGCCTTTTTTTCATAAAGTCGACCCAAAATACATTAATTTGACTTGAAATGAAATGGAATCATGAATTTCGGATCAATAAGTTGAAGATTACAATGCGACAATTATGAATGAAAGGCGAAATTATAAACATGGAACAATATACATGGACAAAATACTATACAAATGAGTGACAATAGTATAAAAATAAGTGAACGAATTGTAGTACACACAACGTCAATAATCACTCAACATACATTATTTAAATATTAATAATTAAAGAGAAATGAAATGAATAAAACGAATAATTAAAAATAAGCAATAAGACGATTCTAGACGAATAACATGTAGGAAAAACAAGCTTGAAATAGACATTATGGAAAATGATTTAAAGTAAATGATATTAATCAATTTAAAGTCATTAATATACAAGATAAAAAAATAATATAAATAGAATAACTTAAAATAATAATTCAAAAAATAATTTAAAATTGTGTATAAAAGTTTAGAATAAATAATATCGTAAAAAATAATAATTTAGAATAATTAACATATAGAAGATATGTACAAAAGTTTAACATAAATAACGTGTGAAATTTTAAAATTAATAGTAGTAGAAAGGTTTATAATAAATAATAAAAAGAATTTAACACATTTATCATATAAAACGATACAACTAAATAATATATAAGAAATTTTAAAAAAAAAATATATATATATATACATAATAATTTAAAATACAAATATGCATATAAAAAATTTCAAAATAAATAATATGTATAATAGTTTAAAAGAAATAATATATGTAGAATATTTAAAATTGATAATAATTTAAAATACATGATATGTTCAAAATAATAATAATAATAATAGTAATAATAATGTAAATAAATGCAAAAGGAAAATATATAATGTAACAAAATCAATATAAAATTAATTAGTTTAATAATATAATGATAGCAATAGTAATATTATAATAATAATAAAGTAGAAAAAATAATAATAATACATTAATAAGAATAATAATAGTATATTAATAATAACAATAATAGAAAATAATGATAAAATAATAATAATAATAATAAACTAAGGAATAATAATAATACTAACAATAATATAAATAATAATAAAAACAACAAGAGAAATAGCAACAATAATAGTAATAAAAGAATAAAAGTAATAATAATAATAGCAATAATAATAGAATTAACAATAAAATAAAATAAATCAATTTTAATACTAAAATAGCAAAATAACTAAAAATAGGACTAAATTGAATTTAAAATAAAAATTCGGGGCAAATTCAAAATAAAGATAAAAAGAAAAGGACCGAATGGAACACGCGAATAATAAGGAAGGACCAAAATGGGAAATAATCCCCCCTCCAAGACGCGCAGCTTCGATATGGACCTGATTGAAAACAAAATAAATTAAGGGGTGAAAATTAAAAAATAAAAAAGACCTAATCGCAAAATTAAAAAAAGCAGAAGGACCAAAAGGGTAAATAATCATTTTGAAAAAAAAAGGCACGAGGTCGGGTCGCGCGTGCAGGTCAAGTGAAACGATGCTGCTTTGGCGTTAGTGACTTAAGCCCAAAACGACGTCATTTGGATAGGCTATATAAGTCAAATTTCCATCAAAAAAATTTATTTTCCCCATTTCATAAAAAAAAAAAACTTAACCCCTCTCAAACTCTCTCACCCTCTCCCCACTCTGGCCGCAGTTCCGGAGCCGGACCACCGTGGGGACCGCCGTTCACCGGCGACGGCACCGCAGTTCACGGTGGCCGGAGAAATTTTTTAAGCCCCTTTTGGCCTCTTTCGGTTCCAAGATTTCAAAATACCATCATTCATCAGTGATGGTGAACCTCAACCCCTCCCCACGGCGGTGCAAACTCGAAAAAGGTAAGATTTCCCTTTTCTTTTATTTTTCGTTTTTTCTTTGAAATATAAATAAATAAAATCACAAAGTGAGAAAAATCTTTTTAATCGCCTCAAATAAAAGTAAATATAAGCAGAATAACAAAAGAACAACCTTTGAAGTTTTTTTGATTGATTCTGTATTTTTTATTTCAAAAATCTCCCTTTTTACAAAGTGATTGTTGGCTTTTATAGCCGAAATACATTTTTCTTTTTCTTTTGTTTTCTCTTTTTGCTACTGTTTTTACTGTCCTTGCTGTTGCATTTTTGTTTTTCTTTGCAGGTGATAGCGATGGAGCAGGTGGTGGCAGAGGAGGGGTGCGGCGCTGGAGGCTGTTAGGGATTAGGGTTTCAATTTTTACTGAAACTAGGTTTAGGTTTTTTGGGCTACTGGGCTGTGGTCAATTGGGCTATGTATTCAGGCTATGTTATTTTTGGGTTAAGGTTTGATTTTATTTTGGGCTGTTGTTATTAAGGCCCAGTCAAATTTGGGCATTTACATATAGCATAAAAAAAACAAAGTTGGGTCGTACTAGTAGATTGCATACCTCATAACTTTATTTTTTTAAAACTTTATGTAAAAATGTTTTAGACTTTATTTTCTCTGTTTTGATTATTTCCGCTAGTTTTTGACATATGGTGGCATTAAATTGCACAATTGCATGTTTTCTCTAAGAAACACGATTTTTAAAACTAACAATTTTGAAATATTCGTTGATAAAGTTAACTAATTAAGTGTTTTTTTGTAAAATAAGTAAGTTCAATGCTTGTTTACTAAAAACTTAAAAGAGTTTTTGCCAAAAATAATATCATTGAAATATATACCTAACAACTTTAAATGTAATTCCTCAAGATTTGACCATAACGTGTAGACCATGTGTGGGGTGTTACACGCATATATTCACATGCATCACATGTGACATTAGAAATTAGTATATATAAAAGGACAAGTTTGGAAAAACTTTTAAACTAATGAGAATACGCTTTATTTTCATCATATTACTAAATTCGCATTCAAAATTAATTATAATATTTAATTTAGTGTTATAAATTTAAAAAAGTTGAAATAAAATAGAAATTGTGATAATTATACATTTCAAAATACAATTATTAGTTAAAAAAGTTGTGCTAACTTTAAAATAGAGTTATTACATGAATACAACTCTAAACATAAAATATAGGAAAAAGGTGGTGATAATTATAATTATAATTTGCAAAGATTAGTTTAAAACATTTTGACTTAAACAAAAGTTGTGTTAATCTCATTGATGTAAAATAGAATTATTACTTTAATAGAATTGTAAGCATTTTAATTATCACTCAATTAATATTAAATTAGTTAGTTATTATTTTGAATAATATTACTTTGCAATAATTACATAAAATAAAACAGTATTGTCCCCTGGATATATTAAAAATGTTTTAATTATTATTTGAAAATATTCTATTATAATATCTGAATTTGATAAGTTAATATATTCTAATTATATTCAATAATTCAAATAAAAAATATTATTTTATATTGTCAATAAAAAAATTTAAGTTTAAATTTTAAAACAAAAATGATTAATGTTAAAAAAAAAGAGAGAAGATAAATGAATGATAATAAAAAAAAAATGGTATTAAATTTGGATTGTTTCAACTACTAAAAGATGTTGTAGATATGATTTTGTCTTGGTTAAAGGTTAAATAAAAAAAAAAAAAAAGAGTGTAGGACACAATAAAATTTCCAAAAATAGAAAATTAAAATAGGGAGAGCGAAAGATCTGGTTGAGTTTTCTGTGTTTATAACGTAAGTTAGACTAAACGATAAACTTTAAAAAGAAAGTAGTTATTTAGCCAAATGGCATAGCATAGTGTCCAGAATGCCGGCAACACTCCCACACTTGTCCGCTAATGCCCAATGCTTTTATTGGCAGTGAATAAATTCAGATTATCTTCTTACTTACCTGTATTTAGAGTTGGTAATTAGTGTTTTGAGTGTAAACAAAGAAAGTCCAATCAGCCCATAGTTTGAAATTACATGGCATATCATTCGCCGGCCAAACTCTTCAATATCTAATCTAAACTAATCCTCCTCATTATCTATCGTTTGCCGCCATTTTCAAAAGTTTGTTTTTCTTCTCATCTTTTTCCACCTCAAAAACATTGATTCCCCCATTCCAAATCACGGCCTTTGTTCCACAAACCATGAACACCCCCACTGATCCACCCAAACTCAGAGGATCCAAGTCCCGTGAGGTTGCCTCTCGCTTCCTTTCCCCTACCTCCACACCCACCCATGATTCCCCCCTCCACTCTCCCAACAAACCTTTATCCCCTCTCCGCCGCAAATCCACCTCCACTGACCCCAGAAAGCCTCGCAGCCTTGAAGACCCTCCCTCCGGCTTACTTGGAGGCCTTTGGCCTTCATCTACAACCACCACCACCACCACCTCTTCTTCATCTAACCCGAAAAAGCTTGATACTCTCGCCGATTTTCTTGGGAACGAGAGGCTAAAAGATCTTATCGAGCGAAAGAGCTATGAGAAAAGAACAAATGGCGGCCCCTTTTCACTTACCAAGCAAACAAGCCATTCAGAATTCAGTAGGTTTGTTGAGAATGACAAGCAAATTAGTGCTAAAGAAAATCATAGGCCTTCTGTGGGAGGATCCATGAGGTACACATCCAAGCTGGGTTTCTCCAGAAAATCCTCCTCCTCTTCATCTTCTACTTCATCATCTTCGTCTCCCAATATTATACCTGGAAGGTTTTCTGTTGACGAGAGTGCTCTTTATAAAAAAACATCATCTTCTCAGAGAAAACCAGATTCCATGACTGATAATTCTCATGTTCTTGATTCTGATCCTGAGATTAGTGATCAATCTTCAGCATCGAATAATGATTCTCCAGCTATGGCTAAAACTGATTCTTCTTTGAGCGATAGAAAATCAGGGATAGAAGTATGTTACAAGTATTTGAAAGATGTACCATCAAGGAATAGATCGAGAGGAACTACTTGGGATTCAAATAATCTCAATCCAGTGTCAGCTGATAGTTCTCCTAAGATTAAAAAGTTCGCCATTAAAAATGTCATACGAAGGACTAATTCACATGGCGCTTCCTCGTCTCAGTGGGCATTGTCACCAGGGCGGTCTGGGTCACCACCAATGTCAGTTGAAAGCAAGGTCAAACCGATGTCATTTTCGAGCTTGAAACCACCTACTAGTCCTTCTAGGACCAGAGGAGTGGAGAAATTCTTGAATTTGGGATTAATGGATTTGTTCAAGAGCAGGAAGTCATCTCCTCTGCAAGTGTGTTTGGGTGATGTGGAAAGTGTCCATCAATTGAGATTGATCCATAACAGTTTGATACAATGGCGGTATGCAAATGCTAAAGCCGATGTGGTGAATAGGAGCATACATAATCAAGTTCAGGTATGTATCTTATATTGTGTTGTTTCTCATACCAACAAAATGAAAGTATAGTATAAGGTTTAATGGGCAGGTTTATATTAGATTTTAGTATAAACGAGCTATGTTTTCAAGGAGATTGAAAATCAGATACTTCAATTTCACAAAACTCTTTGTAACCTGAACCAAGTTAGTACCACAAAATAGAGAATTTTGGGACATGGATCCATTCTTTAACTACACATAGACGTGATTATATGTGTTACCGTAATGTCATATGAGAATTTGCACTAAATGATTTTACAGAACGATCTGTTATCCGGGTGGAATAGTCTTGTGAAGCTCCAACATTCCGTGGTACAAAAGAAATTAAAGCTTCAGAAGGAAAAGCTTGAGATCAAGATGGACTCTATACTTCAATCTCAAGTCAGTGCCTGCTGGAACCTCTTTAATCATGCTTACTAAAATGTTTTCATGTCAATTGATTTGCTAATCATATCTGCAGATGAAGGCATTGGAGTGTTGGGCAGATATGGAAAGACAGCACTTGTCAGCTATTTCCATGACTAAACAGTGTCTGCATTCTGTTGTTTGTAAAGTGCCTCTCGTAGAAGGAGCAAAGGTCCACCAAGAATTTTCAGCTGTTCCTTTTATGTTTAGCTATAATACAAATCCATTTATGATTGCTCGGCTGTGCAGGTTGACGCACCATCAGCTTCAATGGCACTTCGACATGCATTTGATCTCACAGCTTCCATCAAGACAATGCTAACAGTTTCCTCAGCGGGGGTATGGAGATTTTCACATGTTATGCTAAACCAATATGTACAGTGTAGTTTTGAAATGGTCCTTACCTTGCAGATGGTACCTCAGATTGAGAAGACCGTGTCAGTGGTTTCGGAACTAGCAGAGGTGGTTGCACAAGAAAAGCTACTGCTGGAGGAGTGCCTTGAACTTTTCAGGATGATATCTATTCTAGAGGTAATTTTGATTACTTGTACCTACATGTCATTACATAAATTGAACAGAAAACAATAGTTTGATATTGAATAATCAAACTAAATACGTTAAGCTCGAGCTGCAGCCTTCTCTTTTAACCATTAAAAGCCAGCTAAATATTCCTGTATTTCTCTGTACGTTAAATCTTTCAGTTTCCTACTACCCTTGCAGGTAGAAGTGTAACTTAAAGTTAAGTCACATATAGGTGAGATTTGCATGAACATGGTGTCATGATTTTCAAGAGGAACCATATATCCGACTGTGCTTTAGGAACAATTTGGGAATATAAGTATTAACACATCATATTCAACATATGACATGTTTTTTATGTATAAAACTTTAAATTTAATGGGTTGAAGTGGACAAGACCTTACAAAGTTTATATGGACTGTGATAAGTAGCACTTAATATATGGTTTGTTTTTTTTCTTAGATTATATTTTGTTCAAAAATCGAATATACATGATTGTGAACTGGTGTTAAATCCAGCAGATTCAGGAGAGGAGCTTAACGTGCTGTATTATTGAACTCAATTCACAGCAAAGGCAGATACAGCAACAAACAGCATAAGAAGTACTATCATGCATCTGCAAATAGGGGGAAAAACAGAAAACATTTATATCGCCTGAAATAATAGCCGGAATAAGTCAACTTGTCTTTTATGTAAAATTAACTTAAATTTGGCTTTTTATGTAAATGTTTTTTTTTTCTTAATTGTTGTTAGACCGTTAATTGCAGATACTTTGACCTTAATTATTAATGAAGAAGAAGGCAAGACCAAGTCGGAACACTATGAAAAATATTCCAGAAAGGAGAAGTTGTCATTTGGCATGTTTGATATCTACATTTTTTCTTTAAATAGAAAAACAACCCTCCTTTCTTGATACGTATCGGGTTTTTTTTTAATGAAGGGCTTGAATTTTATTTTTAAATCACATACTTAAAAAGATTCGTCCATGTATTTACACTCGGTTGATTTTTAAGATATAAATTCAGTTTACTCAAATATATAAATTTATTTTTGCATTTGAATTTTAGATTTTTTAATTTACCTTTATTGTTAAATGGGTATTTTTACATATTGTTCCCCTATTTATTCTTCCATCAATTTAAATCGGTCTACTGACAAAAATAAAATATACTATCTATAATAATTCATATTTTAATTTATTAAATTTTTATGAATAAACTATATATTTAAAGGGTAACATTTGATATGCTAACAATTTATATATGTATATATATATATATCTTTTACTTCACAAGCAATTTTAAAAAAGTGACATGGATTTTTTTTTGTTAATAATTATATTTTAACTATTTTACTATATCCTATAAAGCATTTGTCAACTCCTACTCTATTTATGGAGTCTATGTATTTAACTAGCAGTGTACCAAATATTTTCTGATATTTAGATATGTATATTAAATCTTACAAAAATGTATACAGGTAATATACATTTGTATTATATAAGATTAAAGAAACAATTATTATAAGTTTAATCTTTACAAAACTTGGTTAAAATTTTTACTATTACTATAATAACCACCCTATCCATGTTGAATTGGTTGGTCAGAAAAGCTGACAATTAAATTATCTATAAACATGTTCTAAGTCCAACTATATCAATTAGTGCTGCCCTACAATTACAAAAGATCGAGCTTAGTGCGCCTCCATTGATGAAGGGCTTGCCTTATTGTCGCCATTTCCTCCACAAGAAGCCCACAAATTCACGTTCGAACCTACCTTATAGCAGGAGCAGGCGATCCAAGGAGGAAAGGTCATCCAAACTCAAGCCCTGCATTGGACATTGACCCCATCAAGGCTGAAGCAATGAATGATCTGTTTTCTAGTTCATTCAAGAAATATTCAGATCTCAAGCAACAAGTTCACTTGGATGACGTAGAGGCTGGGGAAGAGACAGTGAACCTTGATAACTTCTTTGAAGATGTAGACAATGTGAAGGACGATATGAGAGTGGTTGAGCAGATTTACAACAGGCTGCAAGAATCAAATGAAGAGACCAAAACGGCTCACAGTGCTAAAGCCATGAAGGATCTTCGAGCTCGAATGGACTCGGATGTTAAGCAGCTCCTGAAACGGGTCGAAGTCATAAAGGGGAAACTCGAAGCACTTGAAAAATCAAATGCGGCTCATCAGAAACTTCCAGGATCCGGTCCTGGATCATCTGCTTATAGAACCAGGACATCCCTAATGAGCGGCTTAGGCAGTAAACTAAAGGATATGATGGATGATTTTCAAGGGTTAAGAGCCAAAAGTGACAGCAGAATACAAAGAAACAGTGGAGAGAAGATGCTTCACAGTAACAGGACAGAAAGCAGACGAAGAAATGATCGAAAACCTGATAGAAAGGGGAGAAAGTGAAACACTGTTTGAAAAGGCAATTCAAGAACAAGGGCGAGGGCAGATTGTGGATACAATTTCAGAGATACAAGAGAGGCACGATGCCATTCAGGAAATTGAGAAGGGATGATTGAGCTTCACCAACTATTCCTAGACATGGCAGTCTTGGTGGAGGCACAGGGATACCAACTGAATGACATCGAGAGCCACGTGGCTCGTGCCAGTACTTTTGTCATGAGAGGGGCTGACCAACTGGAGTTAGCCAAGGAATATCAGAAGAGCTCAAAGAAATGGGGTTGCATTGCCCTTGCTATTGCCGTCTTTCTCCTTGTTATCACCTTGTTTCCCGTTTTATCATCAATCTTAATTAAGAACGCATAAAATTCTGGACGGTCCTCGTGAAAATAAAATCAATGCTTTTTATATGGATTTGAAGAACCTAAAAAGCAGGACACCAATTTTTGACTTACTAGGCCACAGTTGATACCTTTGATCCATTAACATTTACTTTGATTTTAAGTTTTTTGTTTTTATAAACGATAAAAGATGATTCTTTGTAGTAATGTTCTATTTATATGGGCATGACTTCTCGAAGCCATATCTTTGTGAATTACGACCTTTTCTGTAACAACAAAATTTCTATTCTCAACTGTTCCATAAAATATAAAATTATTTATTAAATAAAACATTCGTTTCCATTCACAATAAAATGTATTCGTTCAGGTAGATAATTTTTAAAAATTTGCTCTTGGGAATTTTTTTTTTCCCAATTAACTGCAATACGTCTCGTGACAGGTATTGCGGTGGTTTTCCATGATTTTAGTGGCATCATAGTTGATGGTAGAAACTGTCAACTCTTGCGGGCTCGGTCGAGGTTGTCGAAGCTTTAGCTATTAAAGAAACATGCTTGCTTATCAATCGGAACAATTGGGTCTTATGTTATTATAAGTCTGATTGCAAGATGGTGATTAACCAAATTTATGTCAATGACAACGGGATCTCACGGCGATTATCTTCGATTGTGGATTTTATTTGAAAATTTCATAATTCTACTCCTTTTGTTTCCTGTAAATGAAAATCAACTTGTTGATTGGATAATTGTTTGTACTAGGAGAGGAAACTGTCCAATTGATTGGGTGATTAATTTCCTTGCTGATTGGAACGTCTTCTTGTAACTTTGCTTATTGGGTTTTCAATGGAAAAAAAAAATATCCATTCTTTTGCAAGAGTTCGTTCATTTTATAAGTAATTTCATACGTAAATATGAAAAGTATGGTGCCACATAAATATTAATATATATATATGCGCTCAATGCAAAATAGACATAAACCTGAAGTCACAAACCATGATTATTATTGGTGAAATAAAAATTTCAAAGATTATAATTTTTTCTATATTTTCCAGTAACTTTATATGCACCAACAAATGTTGAATACAATGACAACAAGGTACATTACACTCTCAATAAAAGGACGATGTTTGAATCTTGAAGATAATATTATTAGGGGAGCAATCACAAACCCCGAATGTAGACCATGAAACGGATATAAAAAGTACCAGAAAAACAAAACAAAACAAATTGGAAATCCACACATTCCTTTAAAAAGATGATGCCATGGTGAAATAATTGTTGAAGTTTTACCAAACAAGCTGGCAGAAACTCAAGAACCGATTTGTGTCATTCCATTTAGAAAACAACATATTATTTAAAGAAAATCACAGAAGTGGTGGAAAATATATAAATAGGCATCGAATAAAATACAAAATAAATGTAATGTGAGAAAGGGCTATTTCACCGATTCTCCGCCCGAAATGATTCTTGAGGATATGGTCAAAGGCTGCATATGCATAATTTGAGGATACTCTATTAATAACAGTTGCACCTAAAATTGGGAAATGGGAATGCATGTCGCAAAATAAACAATGTTATAAAATGAAGGTTTATTTTTTATATGTGAACAAACAAAATTCTGCCGCCCTTTGGACAACCGTGTAATCAATGAAATACGAATACAGCCATTTGCACTCTTTGAGTTATCCAACACTTTACAACCATCATGAGCACTGCTTTTTCCGAGAATCTTCAGACATTAGCGTTTTTAGCAGTTCTTGTAGCCTCTTGGCACCAGGGCCGGGCGCAAACACCGAATCATTGCCGCGTACAGAACACGGGTCAGCTCCACCCTCTGAACTCCCAATACACCAAGCTCCAGCTGCAAAACGACCAGTTCGGCCCAATAGTTCTTTATCAATTTTATCCAAGACTGGATCGTTCTTATGGAACTTCCGGGCAAAGGGTGCGTTGCTTTTCACCATTTTATCAAAGTCTTTCATTGACAACGAGATAGGATGTTGCTTTGGAGGAGTGTCCCAAGCAATGTAGTGGAGATCATGGCTTATTGCAGTGCTACGAAATTCATCAGTGTTGCAAATAACGGTATGGAAATAGCCTTCCGGAGAGGAAACAAAATTTGTATAATACATGAGAATGGTTCGTGGGAGGTTATCCCACCCCCATATACAATACTCAACAAAAGTTCTAGTAAGCGCTACCCATGCAGAACCTGCAGATAATGCACAAAGCAAAGCAACCATTAGACATTTTCTTTTAATTCATTAATAGCGACATAATTCCCAGATTTCAATTTAATGCACATAAAATGCAAAAGTTTCTTGTGTAAAATGCATAATAGAAAGCAACAAAGACTAAGATAACAAAGCCAGAAAAGGCAAAAGAAAAAAGGGACTGATCTATGTCCACATAAAATCCCCAACTAGCAAGTTTATGGGAACCCTTCAACAAAATTTGATTATTCAGAAGCTTTCAGCACTAGAGAAGAACTCTGGGACATCTGCAGGAAATTATGATTCTTATAGATCTTAGTAGTTGCTTTCTCATTATACTGGTTTAATTATTGGCAGGATAAAATGAACAATTGATTGATTTCTTCATGCCATTCCAATAGACTGAAAGAAATCAATACTCAGGGGAGCCAACTGAAACGGAAGATTCTCAAATTTGTTATTTCTAGAAAGAGAGACATTTACCAATCTTTTATTCGAGATGAAATGGGGTATGGTATAGCCACATAATACCTACAGTCTATAGTTCATAATAACTAAATTAACTGTATGAGATAAATTAGGATACATAATAATGACATCTTGATCTCTAGCACTGCCAAAATGAAACTGAAAGGATTGCATACTTCAAGTTTGTTGCAATGAGTATAGATACGATGCTTAAAACCAGAATCTCGTCTCCTTTCCTACATTATTAAGCAGCATTTAGTTAGAAACCATACTACATTGCTCGTCTCACCTGGACTAAGCTCTATTCTCTCCTTAATCTCACAGGTCCGTATAGAAAATCAAAGAAATAGTTACGTCATTAGATTTAAAGCTTGAATTATGGGAGCTAGCTGCTTGGCAATTTCACAAGTAGCTTGTTCAAGCTGATTTCTGAGCATCAAGCAATTATTGATTGTTGAGAGCCAGGTTAAGGCTCAAGAGGGTTTAGCTTTGCAAACCTCAAGCAATATCAAGGTAAACATGATCTTTCAGCCTTCAGTCTAGTCTCTGGCAAGTGACAACAGCAAAAAGCAGGTCAAACACGAAGGAGAATATTGGTGTACAGCCTCATGCTTGAAGCTAACAGCACCTAAAGCCTGACTAAATCCTCTGAACCTAGTTTAAAAAAATTGCTTCAACAGGTTTATGCTTGAAGCTAACAGCACCTAAAGCCTGACTAAATCCTCTGAACCTAGTTTAAAAAAATTGCTTCAACAGGTTTACTTTCCAGCTGATTGAAGCTTTTCTGTTTCCTAGAATGAAATTAGGGTAGGAAGGAACCCTAACATGGAAGACTTGATTCTAAAATGCAAAAATTAGTTTCTTACAGGAATAACATTTAATACCACAATACTCAAGATAATACCATTTGAGGTTGTTACAGGTTATCCTTATTTGGCTCAATAACATGCTGATTCCATATCAGTCCAAAACAACAAAACACCATATGAGATTTCAAGATAACACAGTTGGCATTAATCTAAGTGGTGATGAGCAAAACAATCAACCTATGGTTTGAGAAACTATTACGGTATGTTGTGCTAATAAAATAAAATAAATAAGAATAAAAACCAACCAGTATACAACTTGAAAGATGTGGGCAGTGATCGGCGTTGTGTGGTCCAAGCAATGTCAGACTTTTTAGACAAGTAAAGGCCTGGATCAACAATGATTGGTTTTGCTCTCGAGTTACTGCAAAATAACATAAATATACATGGAAAGTGGGTTACATTAAGGTATAAGAAAGGAACACTAAGAGTAGCATGAACACTAGGTATTAATCTTACAGCTTCCAACCAGCAATCTGTGTATGTTCAATGAAATTGAGATTTCTTGACAAATTGGAGAAAACATGCAGCAAATCTGCACAAGTAAAACACGTATCAGATGAGTTCTCCAGTAAGCAGGCTTGAAAGAGCAAAACCTTTTAGCAGACCTCTAAGTTTCTGAAAACACTTCACAACTGAACAACAAATGCATCTAGTAGTGACAATAAGAAACACACAGATGGAGCTTCTTCAAACATTTTAACCCATTAATCTAAACAATACGATAGTACAAGTCGCAACGAATAGGCCTATGAAAAGGCCAGGTAGTAGAAATCAACAAATGAGTTAACCTAATCTCTAAAAACACAGCCAAAAAGATCTGAAACAATTATGTTGATTAAACAAAACTGCATAAACCCCATTGTAAAAGACAGTTCATTGGTTTGCCAATTGATTGAGCCCTCTCATAAACATAATTTTGAGTGAAACTTAAAATTATCTACTCCTTTACAAATCCTGTTCACAGTCTAGGCTTTAAGTTCTAAAAATTCCCATAGTAATATGAAATAAGGTTAAGATGGAAGTAGGCATGTAATTCTCTCCAAAAATGCTGTAAAGAACTCTAGTAATTCAGATAAAAGTAGGAGGTAGCAAGCAAAGTTCACGATCAATTTAGAGTTAAAATTCGTACTATAAGCACAGTACTGTTCTTTAAACCCTCATACTATAGAAAAAGCCCTATCGCAGAGACCGACGGATAACAAGAAGCAGCCTTGATGATAAAAAAGCTAAAAATGCAAAGTCTTAGCACTAACCATCTTGGGTCACAAGGGGATAATCGGAGGCACTCAAGTTTAGAAACCAATCCCAGTCGAAGCTCTCCTTCAAAAGTATTGCAATTGCTTGAAGGGTACAGGCAATCATCGTAGGACCTTTGTATGTCACCAAGTTGGATTGTGCCATTACACGCACATTCTCCACTTCACGAAAAGTTGGATCAATCTTTACCATATTAGTCAATTCCAACCTTTCACGTGGAGGAGCCTCAAGATCCAAATGCAGAACATATTGATTCCTGGGGTGATACACTGCTTGCAAGGTCCTCATCATCCTCTGACTATCTCCCTTTGTCCCCGAAATAAGATATGCTAATCTAGGTGCTTCCATACTTGCATACCCACTTGTGTTTAACGATTTCTTTAAATCTGATTCTACAAAATACCCACTAGAGTCCTCCGTTCTAGCAAAGGAAATAATGTCGAATGGCAACTGATCTCCACCATTAGGAGTATTGAACAACCCAAAAATGGCAGACAGAAACAAAGTAATCGATACAAGTAAGCTTGCAAAAAATGGGATGATCCATTTTCTATCACTCAACACCCTTCCCGATTGCGAATTTACATTTTTCCTTACATTTGTCAACGGGTTTCTTATCAACTCAAGTTTCCTATAAAGCTTTCTCATTTCGAGTCCGCTTCAAGATTAAGCTAAAGAACCCAAGATACGTGAAGATTCAAGCAAAAAACCACCGCTGTTATTAGGAAATAGGACCAAAAAGAAGCAGGGAGGTCCGAAAACAGAACCAAAACCAAAACCGCCTTCTTAAATGTATGAGAAACATTTAATCTGAGGCTAAATTCTCTTCAAAACAAACCATGGGTTCCAAGCAAAAAGAACATTATTTTGTCACAAAGTAGAGAACTATCAATAGGAACCCCCTTCAACCCCAAAAAAGGAATGATATGAAAGTGAAAAGAAAAAAGAGCAGAAACAGGAATCAGTTTGGTGCTAGAGGATTCAAGTTGGCATAATCAACTGAAAAAAAGAACAGAGCAAATGCAGGTGGGCAAATACAGCACGAAATAGTAACCGACACAAAAGCAATTCAAGAAAAATATATATACAGCAGTTAAATTAAGCTTTAATCAGCTTTTTTATCCTAAGTTGTCCCCCAGATCTATTCACTAATCAAACCCAGAAAACCGGTAATGAAGAAGCAGAAAAATAATATATACTCCGGATACTTGAAAGACACGAGAGTTCAAAGGGAGAGGTAGAAAAAGCTTACTTTAATGGTCAGAAAAAAGCTTACTTTGAAACAAGAAAAATAAAATGACCCACAAAAGGATATGGAAATAAAAATAGATAATTAAAAAAATTCTTATTGAATGCGCGTGAATTGCAGTTCTCAACAACTCTCGACCTAATCACCAAACAACGGGCCCTTCGCGAGTATAGATTGTAATAAACTTCAAATGTCTACGCCAAAACTAAATATGAAAATTAGACATCAAGTTTCTTACATATCTCCCCCTCAAGTGCGGGGCTGGATGCAACTTTTTATTATTAGGTTTCTTATTCTCAACAATGTGAGCCCCATCAAGAAAGGTTCCTACCTATATATCTTTAAATTTCGGTTAAAATAAAATTAATCAATTGAATTAATTTAATTCTTGACTAAAATTTTTTTAGAATTTTGATTAACAGTTAATTCGATTTCAATTTAAGTAATTAATTGAACTTAAGAAATAATATTTTATATTATATGCATTAGGCTATTACTAATTCAGATAAATAAATATTATTAATTTAATTTTCTTATATATTTTATTCTTGTTTTAACAAAAAAACCATATAAATTTTAGTTTGGTTAATTATTTTTGAAAAAATTTCAATTTGACTAATGATTAAAAAATTCAATTAATATTAATTCGATTTGATTAATCGTTTAAATAGGATCAACCACAAATAACGGCGAGAATGGGATCATGGTACAAATCATAATGTGCTGGGATTTGTGGACCATTTACTATTATCTTTAAGATTAATTAAGAATAAACTTAATTATATGTTTAGAGATAAGGAGTAGTGTGGACTTGCCTGCCTTCTAATCCAAGACTCACACTGCGTCTATTCAACCATTGAATAAATATATGGCTTAGAAGATAGTTCAAACATGTTTTAATATGGTATGTGTTTTTATGTAATTTGATATTTACATTTAACAAAAGTTTTATATATTAATAGATAAAGGTAACAATGTTAAATTTAATATTTTTAGTGTTATATGTTAGGTTTTAAAATTGATTTGATAAAATTTATAATTAATTAATAATATTAACAATTAATTTTCATCAAAGCAATCACAAATTAGAGTGAACAAATCCCAACTAGTGACAACACATTAGTGAATGTGGACCATCGTATCTAGATTGTACTATGGCAACAGACGCTTTACCACAAACATCCAAGAACATGTGGTAGAGCGAGTATAGGTTGAAGAAGATACTAAGAAAGATGTTCAAACTGATAAAGAAGTGAGCAAGACAAGAGCCTTTGATCCAGAAGTTGAAATAACTAGAGAAAGGCCCACTTCCTCTGGCCAAGTGCAGGCTCGGAAAATGCATACACACTCGGTTGTGGCAGATGAGTTTGCAAGCCTCGCAGACTCAAAGAAGATGGACAAGGGCAAAGCCTCAGTTGCTGTAAATCCGAGCAAGAAAAGAAAGATCCAATAAGAAAGTTCTAATGACTTGTCTGATGAGTCGAAAACCTTTTTTTTTTTTGGTTGCCTGTAATGTTTCAATTAGTTTGGGGGGAGGGGGGGTAAAGGTTCCTCAGTCGAAAACCATTATTGATTCTGTTTCTGATGAGAACATCCAAAAACTTCTTGCTGAAGCCACCCAAGCAGCCAAGAAACAGGAGGAAAGGATGATGGAAATGAAAAATAAAGGTCTCTGGATGTTGCTTGCTCCAAGAGGTATGTTTCCATGATTAAAAAGAGCTTTATAGAAGAACATAATACGGAGGAAAACAGTTTTGTTTATCATGAAATAGATGTACTTATTAAGAATGGTGGTTTAATGGGTTTAGTGAGTTATGTTAAGCCATATTTTCATAATGTTGTCATGGAATTTTCTGTTAATTTGCTTCGAAGTGTTGGTGATATGCACAACAAGCTGCATCAAAAGGTGTTTGAGTGTGGAAAGTGGTATGAATTCAACCCTCCAATGTTAAGAAAGGTCTTGAATTGCTACTGTCAAAACATGTTGGAGTTGAATGAGACCTTGGACCAAACTGTAGCGGCCATAACCAACAACGTGCATTTATCTTGGCCTGCAAAAAATTAATATTCATGCCTCTTCTCTTTCAACTATGTATGTGAAGAAAGGTAGTCCTTGCAAACGCCGGCTCGGTCAGGGGGATGCACTACGAGCTATTGTAACACGGTCACAATCATCCACGGAGGGAGGAGATGAGGTCACCAATCAATCTCGATGTGCACATGAAGACGAGGCCAAAGATCAACCCCGACATGCACATGAAGACAAGGCCGAAGTCTCAATGGAGTCGCCAACCTAAACAGTGCGACGAAACCCTAGGCGTACCTGACACGCACCTTGTTGTGGCACACATTTGTGGGATCGATGATTATGTCCATTTGTAATTTTTTGAAGTTGTTTACTTTGTTTTACATTCACAATTTACACTAATTTAAAATATATATATCTTGTTTACTACAATTGGGATGCACGTACATAAGTTTTTAAATTAAGAATTTTGAATATGTTGGGTCATACTACAAACATTGTAATTTTTGAAGGATTTAAATGAAAATTTAGTAAATTAATGTTGTATATGGTTTGTGTCTTTTACAGTGAAAATAAATTTATTAAATTCAAAACTATAATAATGCCTATCTCAAACGCCAGATAAATTTACAAATTTTTAATTTTAAAATAAAAAAAAATACGTCCTACAAGGCGCGTTTTTCTTTCTCTCTCCAAAACATAACATAGATCAATAAATAAATAAATAAATAAGACATACTTTTCTTTTCTTCTTTTCAGCATATTTAAATAAATTTGCCCAAAATCAAATTTGTGGTGGTGTTATTGAGGGCGAGGTGCATGTGCTGTAGGGGCGTTTCTGAGATTTTGCCTTTGCTTTTCTAATCACGTTATTTCTTAGTTTCTTTTTATTGAAACTTTTATGACTTTTATTTATTTTATTTTTGAGGAATGTACTTACTTGCTACTTTTTTTTTAGAGGATACTATTGATGATTTTATGGATGATGGTTATTGTATATTTCCTCCCAGATATTAATGTATAATTCAAACTCCACATTAATGGTTGAATAATTTAATTAATCTCCAAGTTAAGTTTTTGAAATTAAGGGAATATGCTTGAAGGGAGTAATGTTTATTTGATGTTTACATTTCTTAAATTGTATAAGTTTTGTTCAACAAATTTTTGAAGAGGAGTTTTTGAAAAATATGGAATGACTAAGATGTGCTTAAGAAAGTGTCCACTTCCTTCTCCATTGCGACACACAACGATTTTGCATATTTAGGAGATTGTCAATTTATTGAACTGTATCTTTTGGCTGAGCTGAGATGATGGATTATATCTAGCATATCAATAAACACCATATATCACTTAAAAAAAACATATTTGGAGAATCAGATCGAATCTTTCTAATCCCTTAGATCAAAAAAGTTGAATCATATTTGGACGTTGAAGACTTAGCTACCAACAATCCTTATTTACCTTTATTGTTATTATTATATCATATTAAGCTTGTGTAGTTGTTATTTTGTAGGGATTATGATAGATCTTTATTATGTTAGTAAGTCTCAAAAACTTATATATTTAAGATACTTGTATAGGTTAATGTACTTATTATTGAGAGCACTCATTTGTTCAAGTGAGGAAACATTATTTGTGAGAGTGCATTTGTGATTGTAAAACTTTTGTGTTGTGATTTTACAAACTGAATTATCAGGGGAAATTTAGTGGTGAGACAACTTGTCTTCGAAGGTGCAAGAGTGAGGAATCACAACTGGGGTTGTATTTATTTGAAGATAGTGAGTTATTCTACTAAGCTAACTTAGGGATGATGAAAGATAGTGAGTTATTCTACTAAGCTAACTTAGGGATGATGAATTGTATGAACAAATTTTATTATCCTCTATTTTATTTTGTAGTGTTGTAATGCTAATTGTTTTTTTTTTATTAAATACATTACCTGTTTCTAAACTTAAATCACACTAAGCTAACTTTATTTTTTTCTCATTATTTAATCTCTTTTCGTCTTAAACACATGTGGGTAACAATTCATTAATAAACTATTTTTTTGTGTTTTTAATAGCACGTAGTTATTAAAAAATAATTACTCGGAAAATCCTTAAGGCTTGTTTGGTTCGACGGAATGGCCATTCCATTCTGCCCCTATTCCACGCGCTACAATGACACGTTTGTTTGGTTGAAATTTGATCGCGGGCTCTATTACGCATAAATGCTGCATTACCATTTAGAGGGTCGAGTTCTGAATGCCTATTCAATGCCTCTTGTAATAGCTTTTTTTTTTTCAAAGGAAAATCTCCTCCCACTTTCACTCATCATTCAGACGAAAATCTTCTTGGGTTTTCCATAAAATGCATTGAATACTCTTTGTTTTTGGATTTTGATTGCGGTAGATTTGCGTGTGGTGGAAAATACGAGAAATCGATGTCGAAGGCGGAGCTTTCCAAAGAAATGCGCAGTTTTCCAACCGTACAGCCTAGCGATTGTGGGAACAACGAGGCTCCGATTAATTATCAGCGACTGTTGTTAGTCTTCTTCCTTTCGCTATCTATTTTCTTATTCTTTCCCCTTTTAGAAATTCTCTATCAAAATTGTAATCTGTATTTTACCTGTTCTAATGAACATGCAAATATCATATGGAGAAAAGATTATGTTATGCTTTTTCTGATGTATATGGGTTTGGAGTTTGATTTCCATCTTTTTCTATTTTCTTCTTCCTAGACAATCTTGGAGAAGATTGCCCTGTGTTTGAAAACTTGTTTGAATTTTGTCAAATTTATGCTGGTGGGACAATAGGTAAATTCTAATATGGTGGGCTGTTTTTCTTAATTTGATTTGTCCATTTTCAGTTGTAATTGATTGTCATGGCTGGCAAATGCTGTAAGAAGATTAGACAGTCAGTTATGTGATATTGCTATAAATTGGGCTGGTGGTTTACATCATGCCAAGAAGTGTGAGGCATCTGGCTTTTGTTGCATCAATGACTTGGTTTTGGGAATCTTGGAGCTTCTGAAGTATCATGCCCCTGTATTATATAGTGATATAAATGAACATCATGGTGATAGTGTTGAAGAAGCCTTTTATTTCACTGGCAGATAGTTTGCTTTTGTTATTGGATTGTGAATTTAGCATAGGAGCTAGATTAGACATCATTTCAAAAGTTTGAAGCTCAGAAAAAGAGCCAAAAATGCTACTTTTTTGGTGATTTACTGTTAAAAGAATTATCCACTTGGGGGGTTATGTTCGTATAACCATTTTTAAGGTTTAAAATTAGATCAAGTTTGCTTATTTTATGATACCAGTAAGAGGCTTGGCATCTTCATGCATCTTTGAAATGCTATTTCAATTGTTGCACTTTTAATAATTAAGGTTGATAAATGCAGTCTCTAATCAACTTGTTGAAATTCTATTATGACAGGATTGGTTATTTGAAGGTATGCATGTTAAAAACTTTATTTATGAGTCTCACTCTCGTCTTTAATCATGTAACTCTTGCTTTTGATTGTTTCTTTCAGGATGTTGTTTTGGCAAGGGTATTAGATGGGGCCAGCTGCAAGTCTCAATTCTATAATTCATTCAAACAATGCTATTGCAAGATTTTTAATGTCTGTTGTTAAATACATGTGCCCTTTTGTTTTCTTTTGCACTAATTGCAATAATGTGTTGTAGGTTATTTCTATATTGAAGGATGATAGCACCTTCATTCAGGAATCGTTTGGTAGGTTGAGATCACCCACCACATCTGCTAAATCAAAGAAAAATTTGGTAACTGTTGACATTGATCTGAAGTTTTATTGTTTTATTTTTCATTTGGTATAAGAATATTTATTGTTCAAGGTTCTTTTCATGGGTTTGAAGTATGGTTTAGTCTGTTTGATTTGTGCCTGCAATAATTCTTCAGCTTATTCTTTCAATAGGTATATTTCCATCTGTAAATGCATACTATCTAACTTACAAACTTGTTGTGTTGTTGTTTTTTCTCTGTTTATTTTTATTTTTGGTTCAATGTTGTGTTCTTTACTTAAATTAAAACATTCAATGCTTCTCTTATTGATAACTTAGATCCTGGCTTAGAGGGCGTGATTACAAACAAAAATACATGCACTCTCAAATATGATTCAGGTTGAATTTTTAACTATCTTAATCACAAACGTTTGCAATTTGCTAAAATCAAGCCAACACACAAGACATCTATTATATTCGTCCAAACTTGGAATAAACTCTTGCTGTGATTATGATACAATTAACCTTCCAGAAACCTTTATGATTGCTCATATCAGTGACAATAAAGAACTATCCTTCTTTTTTTTGGAAAAAAGAAATGAGTCCGATTTTACTTGTATGCTTCTCAGCTTGAAACCCTCACCCGTTTTCTATGTTTTTTTTTCTCTTAGTACTAATTGTATGCAATTCTCTATTTTGGGTATAGTTTTTAGTTATAATATGTATTTAGTATTTAAAGATAAAGATATACACCGATTCTATATGTAAAAGTTGGTTTCTGAACTTCTCAATGAAAAAGAGACAGTTTATGGAGCATTGGATAAATGGGTAGCTTGGGAGACTGAGTTTCCATTGATTGCAACTGCAAAAGCTTTACAAATTTTCAAGAAGAGGAGCCAATGGTTGCATGTTATTCAAGTATATTCAGTCTATTGGTATTCTTGCTTTGTATTTTCCAGCTTCTAAAATACATTCATTGATGCAGGGAAGCTTTATATGTTCAATAATTTTCCATTAATATTTATTATATTAAAATAGCCTTGTATTATCATATTTGATTCTATAGAATACTCTCGTTCAGTATTTTAAAGGAAGCTTAATGTTATTCTTTGTGAATAGATACTTTCAATTAATATTCTTTATGAATTTTGGCACATGTAAAAATGAAGTTGCATGAGAGTTTGTGATTACAAATATTAAATCTATATTATTCATTTTTACTTTTACATGAGATGCTTATATTATACATGTCTAGTAGCATAAATAAATTAATGAAAATATGTTAAAAATATATATATACAACATAACAATTTCATTAGTTCTTTTGTTGTATTTCAACATCTGTCTGTGAGAAAATATTTGAGACAAGATATTCTTTAAATTACTCTTTTAAATTATTCTTTAAGTAACATATAGATTATGATATATATGCTAAATTATTTGTTTTGCTAATAATATTCTAACACATTAAATATGCATTATATTTTAAAAATAATAAAGTAGATTGTATATTATTTTTTGTAATATTATATATTATTTTTATTAATTCATATTTTATTAATTGTTATATTAAGAATATTATTAAATTATATATTATTATTGTTAAATTATATTTAATAATAAATTTATTAAAATAGGATTAAATTATGTATTATTATTATTAAATTATATTTAATAATAATTCTATTAAAATTTAATAACAATAATCATCCTTTTAACAAAATTTCTATTAAGGGTACTCTGGTTATTTCAGCTTCTTTTCTTATGCTATTCCAACTCTATTACATTCAACCAAACACAAGAATATTATTACAGTTCTATTCCATTTCATTCAACCAAACAATTGAATTGCTATTACAGTTTTATTCTATTACAACTCTATTCCATTATAGTTTTATTCCATTATAGTTTTATTCCATTACACTAAACCAAACGTACCCTTAATGTGTTTAAAAATCGTAATAGGGTTTACACGCAAAACAGGTTAATCTACACTAATCAATTAGAGTAATGTTTACCAGCGCTGGAAAATTGAAATGCTAAGCAGCATCGAAGAAGAGAAATAATTGTATAATTATGCTAGAAAAGTACTACTTTATTTTGAATAAATAACAATAATGGGGAGGAGGATGACTAGGAAAAATATATTTTTATTTCGTAATTGAGGGTTGGCTTGGAGCTCAAAAGTGTAAATTGGTTCATTCCCACAGCCCAAACGTTTGGCAGGACTACAATAGTGTCAATCCTTAGCTGTCGGACACTTGTTAATGTGATGGAGCCTCTTGGGCCTCAGGCTTTAAGCCTTCTAATAATGGATGGTATAACACAAATACGAGGAAAAATAACTAAAAGGATGTTTTTAAATAAAGTTCTCGACATTTTGGTGCTAGTTCAGTAAATTAATTTCCTCTTGTGTTAGTTTAGTGTATGTATATGTATTTTCTTTAGGGTTATTGGTATAAAAACCCGTGATGAATTAGCAAATTGATAATACCAAGAGCTAAAATTATAGCAAATCTGAAGAGAAAAACATAGTGATGCTGTCGATTATGCTTCAAACACTATCAAAAAGCCAAGTTAATGTACCGCTTTACATTCATATATGCATAAAATCTTTCGGTTTTGCTCAGAATGATCAGAGCTTATCTTGCACCTTGTCCCTCAACACAGTACAAAAGAGCCCACCATTTTGCCCACACAAAACTAAACTAGTCCTAATATTTAAGGTATTCAATCCCTTCGATAATTGATTTCATCTGCTTCTGAACTTTTCTTCACCCCTTCCAACTTTTGCCCAAGTGAGAAACCAAGCATCCTCGAGGCCCTTTTTTCCCCTATCTTTTGGTCTTCCTATAGACAAGACAACGACAATATTAATAGTATCCCAAGTGACTTGACTTACTATATTGGTGATCTAAAAGGTCAGCAAAATTTTGGGTTTTGGAATTTGGACTATCATGCCTCTCTGGGAGCGTAGTTGTGGGGCATTTTAAGGTGTACTGTGGTTCAGACACAACTTGAGGTCATTATCTTTGAATAAATATTAATGACAATGTAGTCTTTGGCAACTCATCATCACAGATTGGCATCATTGGGAGTCCTGTTCCTGTGATTTGAGCTGCTTCATGCGCCTCTTCAACATTCAATCTTCTCAAATTGGATTCTACCAAAAAAGTGAGCTCATGACTTGAAGACAAAAGCCTTAGGCCGGTGACAAGGCAACCAAACATTCGCCAAAGAAATGTCAAAAGAATATGGCTGTGGAGAGCTAGAGTGTGGGTATTTCAAAATGGTAGGCCAACTATCGAAGATAAAAATTGAAGTGGCCCTTCAGAGTCACATCCTGTTGGAGTTGTCCTAACATATCCTCAAACTGGTACGAACCATGCAGCATAATTAGAATCCATATAGAATTATATTTAT
This sequence comes from Gossypium anomalum, assembly GCA_025698475.1. Classification (NCBI taxonomy): domain Eukaryota; kingdom Viridiplantae; phylum Streptophyta; class Magnoliopsida; order Malvales; family Malvaceae; genus Gossypium; species Gossypium anomalum. Next base: position 20,778,031 of record CM046967.1, on the reverse strand, counting down.
TCTATTTGACATTAATTAGAATAAGATTTTTTAATCTTTAAATAAATTAGTCAAATCTATTATTGTATAGTTCAGATTTTAACATTAGTGAATTTCTATTCCTTTTGCTCGTGGTTTTTTTCCAAACGAGTTTCCATTTAAAATTTTGTGTGTTTTATTTTTCTTTTTTTAATCGTTTTATGTTGCTATTATTGACGTTAATTTTAACACATCTCAATATCAAGCCGAAGCTAGCTAGCTCTTTGAACGTCTGCGAGCGAATGCTGTAGCTGTGTCGACCACCGCTGTATTTCGCCATGTGCCAAAAACTTCGACAGAGTGTGCTAAAACTTTGGTTTCTTTTTCCAGCGGCGCTGATTTCGTATGGCTTGGTTGTCCTAAAAGAATAAATAAAGTTTGCAATCATTGTAATCAACAACATGATGTAGTATATTTGTAAAGTGATAAGAACCTATCAAATGTTTTCATATGCATTATTTTGAGACACGCCATATGATAACTTTTTATTTATCGAATAATTGGTTGACGGGGCAAAACCTTTTTTGATTGCATGTAGCAAATCATTCAGGGAATCGCTGACTGGTTTATGGCGTATGGTTGAAGGTGGGTCAGGGACGGTTGAGTCATGTCTCCTAATTTCAATCTTGTGTGGAGTACCGCTGCAATAGCCATGCATGCTACTGGGAATGCTTTGTTTGGACGTGGCATATCGATTCAGTCCAAGTTAGGCAGCTCTGGTTCAGTGGATGCAGACCCTAACCTCTTAATCCATTGTTTTCATTCGACAATAATAGCATTTTCTGTTAACTTCTTTGTAATCAACCTAACATTTTTGTCATGAAATGGACTAATTTATAGTACAAAATCTGACCCTCCACAGGCACAAGATATGTGTCGATATTAAGTACCGCAAATTATGCAAAGATATGACTTTTAGAAAAGAAGACAATTTGTACCAACAGATTATTATTGGGTTTCAAAGCAGAAATATTGAATAAAAATCAGTAGCAAAGTTGAAGCAACAACTACCCTATAATTTCCAGATTTAGGATCCAATATTATGTATATATATACGAGGATCATACTTTCTATCATACTGGAACATAAGAAATGTTTTGATCAAGAGAATCTCCTTGTACTGCTCTCATTGACATGATATGATTTTCTTTAAATTTATTAAATATGCCCGGGTTCAAATATTAGATTTATAAACAGGATTTTTTATCCTACCTTGTAGACATGGAATTGATATCCATGATTGCATGTTGGACTGCTTTTTGTTCATTGTCATATGGAATACTTCTCTTATATGGTGGGTTTTACGCTGTCCATTTGGTCCCAACCTTACACGGGAAAGGATTGTATGAAACAGTGACGTCATGTCATCTGTATCCCTTTTCAATAGTTCTATGCCACATCAGTACTCTTATCCTGAAAAAAATCAAATCTAAATTAAAATACTGAAATTCAGGATAAAATTCTAAAATTCAGGATAATAATACTGATGTGGCATAAAACTATTGGAAAGGGATACAGATGACGTGGCGTCATTGTTTCATACAATCCTTTCTCACCTTACACACACTTAATATTAAAATATTATAAATATTAATTTATTTTATTAATTCATATAATTATATTTAATAGATTATATTCAATAAATCTAAACATTTACAATTTTTATTTTTTTTAAAACGAAGCAGCTTTTATACAAAAATATGTATATATATAAATTATATGAATCACCTTTTAATCATAAGAGATAATGAATCCACTATAATATCATTTGATTATTCTTATTGTGTGAACAAAGTAAAAATATTACCAATACCTTATCTTGACTTAAATGAAGCGATGATTAAAACTTTTACATTTGGCACGAGTTTGAACTGTGTTATCTTATCTCCACCCCTAATATTGTATAAAAAAACACCATTAATACCCTTGAATTTAACATTAAAGCTTAATAGCAGATTCAAAGGTTTTCATCCATATCATCCGGTCCACACTAAACCTGTTTATGGGTTAGGTTATCCGCCTGAAATTTGGGAGGGTTTGGGAAAAAATATTATGCCCGGAAAACAAACTTCGACAAAAAAAATTAGGTCTGTTTAAAATATGGGCTAGGCTCGAGTTTCAATATTTAAGGCCCGACCTGGCCCAACCTATTTTTAAGTTTATAATACTTTATATTATGCTATTTTTATATATTATATAATTTAGAATACATTGAAAAAATAACCTATACTAAATATATAATACTATACTAATGTAAACATTAAAATAATATTAAGATTACTATATAAAAAATTTCAATAAATAAAAAATGTACAAAATTATTAAATATTAAAATAATATAATATAAATATTTTTATTATTTTATTAACTTTAATAATATATAAAATACAACCAAAATGTCCACCCACCGTCCCATATTAACAAATTGATCAATTTATGCTTCAAATTCTTTAACAAACATTAACCATGCACTTAATTTAATAAAAGCAATATCGATTTATTTTTACAAGTTTTACGATTTAGTCTTTTTTTTCCCCTTAATTTAGTATCCAACTTCAAAGCTACTGAACTAAATTTTAATCCACTTATATAATAGCTCCATAGACATTCAACATTAATATTTATGAGCTTAATTTATGAAAACGAGATCTCTATACCTCATTTTTCAAAACCAATAACTTCTGTTACACACCACTTGTACCTTAACTAACTGACCAATTAACAAAAATTATCATATCAAAATTCAATAAAAAACTATAATAAACTCGCAAACAATATTAAATAATATTTACCAACTTGATCATTGGAAAACAGAGTTCCAAAATAGCCATTTCCACTACACTAAAAAATGGGTTGATACAATCAAGTAAAGGATTTTTTAAAACTTCAACACTTTTATCAATAGTCATCTTATCACCGAAAACCTTGTAGGATGCTATTCTAGCAAACGAGTTTCCCCCTTGTATTCTAGCAAACGAGTGTGTGTCCTCTGTTTTTGAGAAAATTGCTTAAGTGTTCAAAAAGTTCTCAAAGTTATCGGTTTAGTCCCGAACCACTCCTAATGTATGTTTGGGCTTCGTAGGCTCGTATTAGGGAAAAAATGTTTGGTTGTGAATGAATTGTATATGAATTGACTAAATTTATGTGAAATGTATGTTTAAATGGGTTGTAAGTCTGGTAATGCTCTATAACCCTATTCCGACATTGAATACGGGTGAGGGGTGTTACATCGCTATACTTAAAACCTTTCCTTTGGTGTAACTTTCAATGGCCACAATCTTTTTGCATTAAATATAAATATAAATCGTCATTTTTATTATAAAATTAAATTAGTTATAACTGAATTAAAATACTTACATTTTAAAATGAATATTCAAGTGGTTAGATTTCAACATAGGAATATGTTTATCTTCAAAACATTCATGATTTACATTTATACATGTATCAATAATCACAATTAGTGATTTCAACTTTTCTTCCATTGAATTTTTTTTCTCTTCAAAGCAATTATTTTCTTTTTCGTCAATAATAAATTTTCGGAATTTGAACTTCCTGAATATGTCAATAATAAGATAGGGAGAGAATTGAAACTTTCTGAATGTTAAATGAAATCCTTGAATTGGAGTTATGGAAAGTAATTGGCTAAGGCAAGGGTGAGATTGGAGGAGGATACTCCGGTTGTGGTAGAGGTTGGGTTCCACAACCACAATTGTAACACCCCTATCCCATAACCGACATCGGAATAGGTAAGGGGAGTCACTGGACAGACAAAGCATTACAGAAAAACACAGATTCACTGATATCATAACAATAATACATTTGCATTCATCCACAATTCATCCATTAAGATAGTCTACGATACCTAAAACATACATTTAGGAAAGGTCGGAACTAAACCGAACCAATTCAAGATTTTCAGAACTCAAACAAACTTTTCAAAACTGACAAAGCCACACGCTCGTGTGACTAGGCCGTGTGACTCACACGAGCAAAAGACATGCCCATGTGGTCCAACCGTGCCAAAAATAGGTCCTATACTGACTTTTTAACACGGCCAACAGACACGGCCGTGTGGCATGATCGTGTAAAATTTAGCTAGCTACTGACTTTTTCACATGGCCACAAGGCACGCCCGTGTTCCCTAACTGTGTAGCACAATGCAGGCTTGGTTTAAGCCAATTTGCCACCCATTAAGGGTCCAGTCTTGCAAGCATTATTAAGCAACAATTACACCAACATATCTAGCCAATTCCATGCTCAAAGATGACCAAAACACCTTAGAATATAACACATTTCAAAACATACATAAAAACTAAGCACAAACATATCATTTGTTAGCCAACTTCAAATGGCATAACTTTTACATACATATCAATTAACCCAATCTAGCCTATACATGCTATACTTAAGAATATGTACATTTCCAAAGTACCAAAAAGAGTTTGATGGTGTGATGACAATCCTTGACTATCCCGAGCCTTCAGTAGCTACGATAGCTGTAAAACAGACAGAATTCATACAGTGTAAGCTACAAAGAGCTTAGTAAGCCAAACACAATTGGTTTAATTACTAAAGCATATATAGTACAAAACAACCATAAGAATTCATAGCTATTTCTCATAGTAGTTCATAAACTTAACCATGCTTTTTTACTTGTACCCATATCATTTTCCTTTCCATGATTCCGAACCTACTTCGCATTCGTTATTTCACAGAACTGAGTCTTTCATATTCAGAAATTAAGTACGATACAAACGTACCTATATAGATTATGCATTTCACATATTCATTTTCATAACTCATACCTTGGCATCAGATGGTTCAGAAACGATACAGATATTCATAAACGAGTACAATGCCAACGTCCCGGACGTGGTCTTACATGTAATTCAGTATCGATGCCTCTATCCCAGACAGGGTCTTATATGAAATCAGATACGATGCCGATGTCCCGGACATGGTCTTATACGTAATTTAAAATCGAAGCCTGTGTCCCAGACATGGTCTTACACGATAATTTATATTAATACCAACGTTCTTTTATCAGGCTGACAAGGCCGTCCAATGCAGATAATAGTCTATAAACACAGAAGTTAATCAACCTAACACATAAGTGTAGTTTGACTTACCTCGGACGGATTTCGGATAAAACGAGTCGACTATTCAACTATTTTGGACTTCCCCCGATTTAAGTCCGATTTTCTTTGTTCTTGATCTAATACAATACAAATTCAACTATTCAATCATTCATTTCATTCAATTTAATCCATATACACATATTTTGGGCACTTTTCATTTTAGCCTTTATATTTTCACACTTTGACAATTTAGTCCATTTTTCACAAAATCATCAACATGTAAAATTTCTTTGCAACAAAGGCTAGCCGAAATTTCATGGCTTCTATATAAACCCATACAACATGTTTAATTCATAATTTAGTCATTCAAAACCTCATTTTCACAAATTAGGCCAAATAGCTTATTTCATCAAAAATTCAAGAACAAAACATATAACCCATCTAACAAGCCTTCATAATTCATCCAAAAATATCACAAAACTCATGATATCAACAATGACATTTCATGAAATCTTTAACAGAAACAGAAATTCAGACATGGGCTTTGAAGAACACGAAGCAACAATCACAGAAACGTAGAAATTATCAAAAACGGAACAAAAACGAACCTTTAATCAAGCTTGTATCATGGCCGAACCCTAGCTTAAATTTTCTTTTCTTTTTCCTTTGAATTTTGGCAAGAACAATGTGATAATGGCCATTTTCATGTTTTGTTTTATGTATATTAACATTATTAAACCTTTTACTAAAATACCCTTGCATTTAAACATTAATAAACCATTTACTAATATCCAACAAAGTCATTTAACACATTACATGGTCAAATAACCACATAAGGACCTATTAGTCCAAAGCCATTTCAAATACATACATTAAACATGTAGCATGCTAATTTTACCTTTTATGCGATTAAATCCTTTTTCATAATTAAGCACAGAAACAGACAAATTAAATCACAGAAACTTCGCAGATATAAATTCACATATCACAAACATGAAAAATAATATTAAAATATTTTTCATACTCGGATTTGTGGTCCCGAAACCACTATTCGACTAGGGTCAAAACCGGACTGTTACAATTCTCCCCCCTTAGGGATTTTCGTTCTCAAAAATCTTACCGTTAAACAGATTCAAATATTGCTGTTTCATTGCATCTTCAGGCTCCCATGTAGCCTCTTCTACTCCGTATCTATGCCACAGTACTTTAACTAACGGAATTCTCTTATTTTGTAATTCTTTAATCTCACGAGACAAAATAAGAATCAGTTTTTCTTCATACGTTATATCTGAATGAATTTCAATATCAGACGGAGAAATTACATGCGAAGGATCAGATCTGTATCATTGAAGCATCGATACGTGAAATACATTGTGAATCTTTTCTAACTCAGATGGTAGTCTCAATTTATAACCAACCGGCCCAACTCCTTCAATGATTTCATACAGTCCGATGAATCTCGGGCTCAACTTGCCCTTTTTACCAAATCGAAATAGTTTCTTCCACGGAGATACCTTTAAAAATACTTTATCACCGATCTCATATTCGATATCCTTTCGTTTTAAATCCGTATAAGATTTCTGACGATCAGAGGCAGCTTTCAAACTGTCTCGGATTGTTCTCACCTTCTGTTATGTTTCTTTTATCAGATCAACACCGTAAATCTTATTCTCACTGAGCTCAGAGCAGTATAATGGAGTTCTACACTTTCTACCGTATAAGGCTTCATACGGTGCCATTTTTATGCTGGATTGAAAACTATTATTATAAGCAAATTCAATCAAAGGTAGATATTGTTCCCACATACCTTCGAACTCAAGAATGCAACATCTCAACATATCCTCGAGTATCTGAATAATCCGCTCAGATTAACCATCTGTTTGCGGATGAAAAGTAGTACTGAAATGCAATTTAGTACCTAAAGCATCTTGCAAACTGGTCCAGAATCGCGATGTAAATCTCGGATCTCTGTCTGACAAAATCGACAATGGTACACCATGTAGTCTAAGAATATCAGAAATATAAAACTCAGCTAACTTATCAAGTGAGAAATCAGATCGTACCGGAATAAATTGAGCTGATTTCGTTAATCTGTCAACTACAACCCAGATTGAATCTTTCTTTCTCGGAGATAGGGAAACCCGAAACAAAATCCATAGTCACACGATCCCATTTCCACTCCGGAATCATAATCGGTTGGAACAGACCTGATGGTACTTGATGTTCAACTTTAATTTGCTGACAGACCAAACATTTAGAAACAAAATCAGAAATATCTCTTTTCATTCCCAGCCACCAATATAGTTGTTTCAAGTCGTTATACATTTTCGTGCTCCCCGGATGTACTAAAATTTACTATTGTGAGCCTCACTCAAAATCAACTGAATTAACTCTAGATTTCTCGGAACACAAAGTCTATCTCTGAATCTCAAACAATGATTAACATCAACTCGGAATTCAGAATCACACAGAGCTCGTTTTGCTATCAATTTATTGTCAGACTTCTGAGCATCGCAGATCTGTTGTATAAACAAGGGTTTTGCTTTCATTTCGGCACAAACCAGAGTATTATCAGACAATGCTAAATGAGCATTCATCGCACATAATGCAGACAAAGATTTCTAACTCAAAGCATCTGCTACTACATTTGCTTTGCTCGGATGATAATCAATAACTAACTCGTAATCTTTTAACAATTCTAACCATCTTCTTTGTCTCAGATTCAAATCTTTTTGCATTATTAAATACTTCAGACTTTTATGATCAGAAAACACATGACATTTCTCACCAAATAGGTAGTGACGCCAGATTTTCAAGGCAAACACAATAGCAACCAACTCAAGATCGTGTGTCAGATAGTTCTTTTCATGTGGCTTCAACTGTCTTGAAGCATAAGCAATGACTATACTTTCTTGCATCAGAACACATCCCAGACCAATCAATGAAGCATCGCTGTAAATTACAAATTCTTTTCCCGATTCAGGTTGTACTAATACCGGAGCTTTGGTCAACAAGGCTTTCAACTGATCGAAACTGTTCTGACACTTTTCTGACCATTCAAACTTCACATCTTTTTGAAGTAACTTTGTCAACGGAGTCACAATCATCGAGAAACCTTTTACAAACCTTCTATAGTAACCAGCAAGTCCCAAAAAACTACGGACTTTAGATACATTTCTCGAAGGTTTCCAATCCATAATAGCTGAAATTTTGCTCGGATCAATTCGGATTCCAGAGGCTGGCACAATATGGCCTAGAAAACCAGCTTCTTGTAACCAGAATTCACACTTATTGAACTTGGCATACAACTGTTTATCTCGCAATGTCTGTAACACTATTCTCAAATGCTCGGCATGTTTAGATTCATCTCGTGAATAAATGAATATAGTATCAATAAATACAACAACAAATTGATCTAAATACGGTCTTAAAATTCTATTCATTAAATCCATAAAAATAGCAGGTGCATTCGTTAATCCAAAAGGCATAACTAAAAATTCATAATACCCATACCTTGTTCTAAAAGCAGTTTTCGGAATGTCAGAGTCCTTTACTCGCAACTGATAGTATCTCGATCTCAAATCTATCTTTGAAAATACAGTAGCACCTTTCAACTGATCGAATAAGTCATCAATCCTGGGCAGAGGGTATTTGTTCTTTACAGTTACTTTGTTAAGCTGGCGGTAATCAATACACATTCTCATTGTGCCATCTTTCTTTTTCACAAACAGAACAGGAGCACCCCAAGGTGAAAAACTCGGTCTAGCAAATCCCTTATCGGTCAATTCTTGCAACTGAGATTTCAATTCTTTTAGTTCAGTTGGAGCCATTCTGTACGGAGCTATCGATATCGGAGTAGTACCAAGTACCAATTCAATACCAAACTCGACTTCTCGAATCGGAGGCAAATCAGGTAGTTCTTCAGGAAACACATCAGAAAATTCACAAGCAACAGGCACTAATTCAATTTTCTTATCACCCACTTTCGGGTCTAACACATAAGCTAAATAGACTTTACAACCTTTCTTTACACAGTTCCGTGCTTTCATTACAGATATCACAACCGGTAGTCCATTCAGATCACTAGACTCAATTCGAATTATCTTATCATTCTTACACCTTAAGTCAATGACTTTTCGCTTGCAGTTTACAATAGCATCGTGCAAAGTTAAACAATCCATTCCCAGAATTATATCAAATTCGTCGAAAGGCAATAACATCAGATCAGCAGGAAAACAAATATCTCTAATCAATAACGGGCAATTCTTGCAGACTTTATCAACTAAAACACTTTTACCTAAAGGGTTCGATACATTAACTACAAATTCAGTAGACTCTACATGCAAAATCTTACTGTGCACTAAATTCATACAGATATAAGAATATGTTGATCCAGGGTCTATCAATGCAATCACAAAAAGTATCATGAAGAGTAAAAATACCCGTAATCACGTTTGGAGATGAAGCTTTCTTACGAGCTCGGATAGCGTAGGCTCTGGCAGGTGCTCTGGCCTCAGATCTAACAGCAGTGTTGTAACACCCCTTACCCGAGACTGTTGCCAAAATCGAGCACGAGGCATTACTAAACTTAATCTATCACTTAAATAGTTTTAAAATTTTTTTTTTATTTAAACTTTTCGGAATGTGCTGTCATTCTGCGTCGTAGTCGCCTAAAAATTCATATCTTGAGTTCCAAAACTCAAAATTTAGATCCGTAAATTTTTCCTGAAACTAGACTCATATATCTATCCACAAATTTTTTTCTAGAATTTTTGACTTAGCCAATTAGTACAGTTTATTAGTTAAAGTTACCCCTGTTTTAGAAGTTAACTGTACTGACCTCTACTTACTTCGAACCACTTTTCTCCCTATACAAAATTAATACAACTATATCTTTTGTTTCTATTAAAACTATATTCAATAAGGATTCTAACCATATAAATTACACCGCCTAATTATTTTTTTACAATTTATGGTGAATTTCCAAATTTGAAACAGGGGATCTAGAAATTGCTCTGACCCTGTTTCACTAAAACTCAGATATCTCATAAAATATAATACCTTTACCTGTTTTGCTTATTCCATAAGAAAATAGACATAATAAGATTTAATTTCATATATTATTCATCTTAAAAATATGTTTACACAATTTTTAGTGATTTTTCAAAGTCACATCATTTCTGTTATTTGAATCTGTTTTTAGGTTACTTTCACATTTTTCATAATTTTCATGTGATAACCACCATTCAATCATACATATTAATAAACATGCATATCATCGGCCATTTTTATTAGCTAGTCTCTAGCAAGCATTTACACATCATTCATTATTCATATTATACTAAAGATAGCTAAGTTTCTATACATGCCATACACAAAACAAAACGTCTAATTATACCGAGTTATTTCTTGGATAGTGTGATCGGCCTCCGACGTTTCCTTCGATCCCCGAGTGGCTAGATAAGTACTATAAGAAGAAGAAAATAAAGAGATTAAGCACTAGGCTTAGTAAGCTTACAAGCAAATAAATTACAACATTCAACATAATGAATAATTATACATAATGTCACCTAGCCTCATAAACTTTCTTTACTTCTCATTTTCTACCTTCTTCTTTACTCACTTACTTTCTTTCTTACCTGACCTTTCACTATTCATAAATATAATCTACCTTCCCTTTTGCTGATAATTCACTGTAATTTAAAGTGTACAATGACCCATTGAACCACTTGGAATACTAAGGATACTGGGGTCGTTCCTATCGATCAATATCCTGCCAATGCCATGTCTTCGACATGGACTTACATGAATTATTCCTGTCTCCAATGCCATATATATGTCTAATATAGGCTTACATGGCTCATTCCTGTCTCCAAAGCCATATATCTGATATGGACTTACATGGCTCATTCCTGTCCTGTCCTGTCCTGTCAACCCCAATATCCTAACATTCCTAAGGTTCAAACGGGGCTTCCTAATGCTTTTTCTCTGTCACTTCGCCTTTAATTCGACTTCAAATATTCTCATAAAATAAGTATATAAATGCTGGAAATTTACAATAATAATGTAAAATAAAAGAATATTGCATTTATTTACTGTAAACTTACCTCGATACAAAATGTGACTAAACTTTACAATTTAATCCTTTACTTTTTCTTTTCCCCGATCTACTCCCGAATTTCGCTCTTCTTGATCTATAATAGCAAATTTAACTTATTTAATATCAAAATTTATCAAAACAGTCCTTTACTCAGACTTTGGAAAAATTACACTTTTGCCCCTAAACTTTTGCATATTTACACTTTTGCCCCAAAGCTAAGTAAATTAAACTTGGCCTATTTTCTTATGTTTTATGACATGCTGGTCATTTTTCCCTTCTATGGCAGCATCAAATTCATACTCTAACATGCACTTATGACTATTAGGTATTTTTACCGATTAAGTCCTTTTACTCGTTTTTGCTTAAAACCGAGTAGTACAAATTGTCTAACATAATTTAAAACCTCATATTCTATCATAAAACACCAAAATACACAAATTTCACCTATGGGTATTTTTCCAAATATGAACCCTAACTTAAATTATTGCTAGCATAAGCTTTATCGAGCTCAGGGACTCAAAACGTAAAGAACATTAAAAAGCGGGGCTTGGAATCACTTACTATGGAGCTTGAAAGCTTGAAACAAACCCTAGCTAAGGAGAACCCTTGAAATTTCGTGCTAATGAAGAAGATGATACAATTTTGTCATCTTTTACCTTTTTATTAATGTTAATAACCAAATGACCAAAATGCCCCTCCTTACTAAACTTTCAAAAATTCCTTCCATGTCCTAATTTTTTTCCATAAACTTAAAATTGGTCAAATTACCCTTTAAGGACCTCTAATTAATAATCTAATTCAATTTTATGCAAAATACTTCTAGAACACAAGTTTTACAATTTATTCAATTTAGTCCCTAATTTCAAATTAAGCACTTTATGCATAGAATTTCTTCACGAACTTTTCACACAATCATGCAAACATATCATAGACCTCAAAATAATAATAAAATAAATTTTTATACCTCGAATTTGTGGTTTCGTAACCACTATTCCGTTTAGGCCCTATTTCGGGATATTACATTTCTCCCCCCTTTAGGGATTTTCGTCCCCGAAAATCTTACCTGTGAAAAGATTTGGGTACTATTTTCGCATAGCCTCTTCGAGTTCCCATGTAGCCTCGTCTACCCCATGTCTATTCCATAGTACTTTCACAAGTGCAATACTTTTGTTCCTTAATTGCTTTACCTCTCGGGCTAGAATCTTTACCGGTTCTTCACCGTAAGTCATGTCTGGCTGAATTTCAACCTCTGTCTGAGAAATCACATGTGACGGATCTGAATGATAACGACGTAGCATAGACACATGAAATACATTATGAATCTTCTCTAACTCAATCGGCAAGGCTAACCGATATGCTAATGGTCCGACTCTCTCAATCACTTCAAACGGTCCAATAAAGCGTGGACTTAGTTTGCCTTTCTTGCCAAATCGAGAACTTTTTCCACGGGGATACTTTGAAAAAACTTTGTCACCAACTTGATACTCAATCTCTTTTCTCTTCAAATCTGCATACGACTTTTTGTCATGCACTGAGGTCGCTTTTAAGCAATCTCGATGATTTTTACTTTCTCTTCTGTTTCCTTAACTAGATCAACTCGTGAATCTGATTTTCCTTAAGCTCTGTCCAATACAAAGGTGTGCGACATTTACGTCCATACAAAACTTCATAAGGTGCCATCTTCAAACTCCACTGATAACTATTATTGTAGGCAAACTCTACTAATGGTAAATATTTTTCCCAACTGCCTTGAAATTCCAATACACAGCATCTAAGCATATCTTCAAGTACTTGAATAACTCTCTCTGACTGACCGTCGGTTTGAGGATGGAAAGCTGTACTAAAACTCAATTTCGTACCTAAAGCCTCTTGTAACTTCTTCCAGAACCGTGAAGTAAATCTTGGATCTCTGTCTGAAATGATCGATAATGGCACTCCATGTAGTCTAACTATCTCTGAAATGTATAACTCAGCCAACTTGTCAAGTGAGTAATCCATACGGATTGGGATAAAATGAGCCGACTTAGTTAGCTTATCAATCACAACCCATATTGCATCTTTCTTTTTCAGTGTTAACGGCAACCCCACATCACAAAATCCATAGTAACTCTATCCCATTTCCATTCCGGAACTAGCACAGGTTGCAATAATCCTGAGGGTACCTGATGTTCGGCCTTTACCTGTTGACAAATCAAGCATCTAGAAACAAACTCTGAAATGTCTCTTTTCATTCCTACCCACCAATACAATTTCTTCAAATCATTATACATTTTTGTATTGCCTGGATGAATAGATAAAGAACTGCTATGTGCTTCCTGTAAAATCTTTCGAATAAGCTCATCATTCTTTGGTACACAAATTCTGTCTCTAAAACATCAAACAACCATCAGAACCAATCCGAAATCGATTCTATGCGACTCGCATTGAACTCTTTTAGCTTGTAACTCATTATCATCTTTCCGAGCTTCACAAATCTCTTCAAAAAATACTGGTTTAGCTCTAAATTCAGCTAAAATAGAACCATCATTTGACATGGCTAAATTGGTATTCAAAGCTCACAAAGTAAATAAAAGTTTCCTGCTTAGAGCATCAGCAACTACATTTGCCTTACAGGTGATAATCAATCACTAACTCGTAATCTTTAAGCAATTCCAACCATCTTCTTTGCCTCAAATTCAAATCTTTTGAGTCATCAAGTATTTCAAGCTTTTATGATCGGTAAATATTACGCACCTTTCACCATACAAATGATGTCTCCAAATTTTCAACATAAAAATAATGGCACTAACTCTAAATCATGTGTCGGATAGTTCTTCTCATGTGGCTTTAGTGTGTCTAGAGGCATAAGCAATTACCTTCCCTTCCCGCATAAGTACACAACCAAGTCCATTCATGGGCGCATCACTTTGTAAATCACAAACTCCTTACACGGTTACGGTTGTACTAAAGCAGGAGCTTTAGTCAACGATGCTTTTAACTTGTCAAAACTTTGTTGACACTTCTCGATCCATTCAAACTTGACATCCTTCGCAGACAATCTTGTCGTGAGGTAGCTATCATGGAAAATCCCTCTACAAATCGTCTATAATATCAAGCAAGACCAAGAAAACTTCTAACCGATACATTTCTAGGAGGCTTCCAATCAACAATGGCTGAAATCTTGCTCGAATCAACCTTAATACCTTCACACGAGACAATATGTCCAAGAAAACCAACTTCTCGTAACTGAATTCACTTTTCTTTGAACTTGGCATGGCTGATTATCTCTCGAATATGTAAAAGCTGTTCTCAAATGCTCTGCATGCTCAGTCTCATCATGAGAATAAATCAAGATATCATCAATGAACACAACTACAAACTTATCCAAGTACGGTCTGAAAATTCGGTTCATTAAGTCCATAAAAATGGCAGGAGCATTAGTCGGGCCAAATGGCATCACAAGGAACTCATAATGACCATACCTAGTCCGAACGCAGTCTTGGGACATCCGACTCTTTAACTCATGAATCGATAGTATTCGGATCTCAAATCTATCTTGGAGAACACAGTAGCTCCCTTCAATTGATCAAACAAATCATCAATTCTAGGCAATGGATACTTGTTCTTTACTATTACCTTGTTAAGTTGCCGATAATCTATGCACAACCGCATCGATCCGTCTTTTTTTTTCACAAATAGCACTGGTGCACCCCATGGTGAACTACTGGGTCTTACAAATCCTTTATCTCATCAATTCTCGCAATCGAGCTTTCAATTCTTTCAATTCCAACGGAGCCATTCTATAAGGAGCAATAGAAATGGGCGTGGTACACGGAATCAACTCAATACCAAACTCAACTTCTCTAACAGGAGGTAAGCTGGTAGTTCTTAGGAAACACATCGGAAACTCACATACCACGTGCATCGACTCAATTTTCAATGCAGGTTTTTAGTGTTCAACACAAAAGCAAGATAAGCTTCATACCCTTTTCTCAAACATTTACGAGCGGACATACTTGAAATTATGGGAAATGAACTATCTCGACTCTTACGAATTAACAGAAGAATTTCACCATTTTCACACTTCAACTCAATGAATTTCTTTCTACAATTCACTATCACATCATGTGTAGTCAACCAATCCATACCAAGAATCACATCAAACTCATCAAATGGCAATAGCATGAGATCGTAGGAGCTTGAGTAACCTCTAATCATTAAAGGACAATTTCTACATACTTTATCTACTAATACATGCTTGCCTAATGGGTTCGATACTTTAATCACAAATTTCTGTAGATTCTATAGGCATACTTATACAAGACATCAATTTCATACAAACATAAGAATGAGTCGAACCGGATCAATCAGAGCCATGACATTAATATTATGTAGAGAAAATGTACCCATAATCACATCGGGGAGGATGCCTCTTCGCGCGCGCACGAATAGCATAAGTCCTTGCGGGGCTCTCTCATTACTGCTCCTACTCTCGGTTGCCTCGGTGATCTCGCCTCTAGTAGGAGCATTTCGGATCTAGCACTCTGTATTACTTCTCGGCTAGCCACTTACGGACATTCTCGTACAAAATGATGCGGAGCACCACATTTATAGCAAACATTTTACTTTGCCCGACAAGGACCATAATGAAGTCTACCACACCTGTGGACACCTGATCTACCCATGTCGACATTACCTACACTCGCAATCGAGGTGGTCCGAGCCTTCGGATCTTTAAATCTGCTACCTCTATTCTGACTAGCCTTGCCTGCCGAAAAGCTAGATCTGGTAGAAAACTCTTTGGGCCTCTTGGATGTAGCCTGAAATGACCTACTCATCTGTCTCTTCTTTGTATCTTGTGTCTCTGTCTCAACTTTACCTTTCCTTTTTAACAACTCCTCTACCTTACAGGCTCTCTCAACTAAAATAACGAGCTCTTTTATTTCTAGAACACCCCCTTGTGATCGGATATCATCATTTAACCCATCCTCAAATCTTTTACACATGATAGCCTCTGTGGACACACATTCTTGAGCATATTTACTGAGCCTGACAAATTCACGCTCATAATCGGTCACCGTCATATTGCCTTGTTTCAATTCCAGGAATTCTTTTCTTTTCTGGTCAATAAACCTTTGACTGATGTACTTTTTACGAAATTCCTCCAGAAAGAAATCCCAAGTGACCCTCTCCTTTGGTACAACCGATATAAGTGTCTTCCACAGTAGTAGGTTTGAGTCTCTAAGAAATGATACTACACATTTCATACATTCCTCGGGTGTACAAGATAATTCGTCAAAGACTCGATAGTATTTTCTAACCAAAATTTCGCTCTTTCTGCATCATCATCTTTTGTTGCTCGAAACTCTCGCCCTTTGTTTCTGATTCTATCAATGGTGGCTTTTCTCTTATCACGGTACACTGATCGGGAAGCTTGAGCTACATGGGTAGCTTTGAGAATCATGAGGGGGTGGAGGTCTAATCTGCCGGATTCGCATGCGAATGAACTCGGCAAACCAATCATTCAAAGCTTGGAAGAGAGCTTCGAGTCACTCCTCCACGATCAGCGGTTCTTGGCCTATTCTCGGATGGCGCGCGCCCTTCCGCGGAGCGGGCGCATTACTTTCTACATCATCATTACCAGCTCGCTCGGGATCCATTACTATAAAACAAAATATTTAAAAATCGTCGAGTTAAGTCACACTATCAAAATACATGTATGGCATGTATAGCCGGACTTTTTACTCACTAAGCTGCATTCCGAGAACCGACTAAACCTGCTCGATACCAATAAATGTAACACCCTTACCCGAGATCATTGCCAAAATCGAGCACGAGGCATTACTAAACTTAATCTATCACTTAAATAGTTTTAAAATTTTTTTTTATTTAAACTTTTCGGAATGTGCTGTCATTCTGCGTCGTAGTCGCCTAAAAATTCATATCTTGAGTTCCGAAACTCAAAATTTAGATCCGTAAATTTTTCCTGAAACTAGACTCATATATCTATCCACAAATTTATTTCTAGAATTTTTGATTTAGCCAATTAGCACAGTTTATTAGTTAAAGTTACCCCTATTTCAGAAGTTGACTGTACTGACCTATACTTACTACGAACCACTTTTCTCCCTATAAAAAATTAATAAAACTATACCGTTTGTTTATATTAAAACTAGATTCAATAAGGATTCTAACCATATAAATTAAACCACCTAATTATTTTTGTACAATTTATGGTGAATTTCCAAAGTTGAAACAGGGGATCTAGAAATTGCTGTGACCCTGTTTCACTAAATCTCAGATATCTCATAAAATATAATACCTTTACCTGTTTTGCTTATTCCATAAGAAAATAGACATAATAATATTTAATTTCATATATTATTAATCTTAAAAATATGTTTACACAATTTTTAGTGATTTTTCAAAGTCACATCATTTCTGTTATTTGAATCTGTTTTTAGGTTA
This sequence comes from Gossypium anomalum, assembly GCA_025698475.1. NCBI lineage: Eukaryota > Viridiplantae > Streptophyta > Magnoliopsida > Malvales > Malvaceae > Gossypium > Gossypium anomalum. Next base: position 20,760,388 of record CM046967.1, on the reverse strand, counting down.
CTTTCACATTTTTCATAATTTTCATGTGATAACCACCATTCAATCATACATATTAATAAACATGCATATCATCGGCCATTTTTATTAGCTAGTCTCTAGCAAGCATTTACACATCATTCATTGTTCATATTATACTAAAGATAGCTAAGTTTCTATACATGCCATACACAAAACAAAACGTCTAATTATACCGAGTTATTTCTTGGATAGTGTGATCGGCCTCCGACGTTTCCTTCGATCCCCGAGTGGCTAGATAAGTACTATAAGAAGAAGAAAATAAAGAGATTAAGCACTAGGCTTAGTAAGCTTACAAGCAAATAAATTACAACATTCAACATAATGAATAATTATACATAATGTCACCTAGCCTCATAAACTTTCTTTACTTCTCATTTTCTACCTTCTTCTTTACTCACTTACTTTCTTTCTTACGACCTTTCACTATTCATAAATATAATCTACCTTCTCTTTTGCTAATAATTCACTGTAATTTAAAGTGTACAATGACCCATTGAACCACTCGGAATACTAAGGATACTAGGGTCGTTCCTGTCGATCAATATCCTGCCAATGCCATGTCTTCGACATGGACTTACATGAATTATTCTGTCTCCAATGCCATATATATGTCTAATATGGGCTTACATGGCTCATTCCTGTCTCCAAAGCCATATATCTGATATGGACTTACATGGCTCATTCTGTCCCGCCTGCCTGTCTGTCAACCCCAATATCCTAACATTCCTAAGGTTCAAAGCGGGGCTTCCTAATGCTTTTTCTCTGTCACTAGCGCCTTTAATTCGACTTCAAATATTCTCATAAAATAAGTATATAAATGCTGAAATTTACAATAATAATGTAAAATAAAAGAATATTGCATTTATTTCATCAGTAAACTTACCTCGATACAAAGTGTGACTAAACTTTACAATTTAATCCTTTACTTTTTCTTTTCCCTGATCTACTCGAATTTCGCTCTTCTTGATCTATAATAGCAAATTTAACTTATTTAATATCAAAATTTATCAAAACAGTCCTTTACTCAGACTTTGGAAAAATTACATTTTGCCCCTAAACTTTTGCATATTTACACTTTTTCCGAAAGCTCGTAAATTAAACTTGGCCTATTTTCTTATGTTTTATGACATGCTGGTCATTTTCCCTTCTATGGCAGCATCAAATTCATACTCTAACATGCACTTATGACTATTAGGTATTTTTACCGATTAAGTCCTTTTACTCGTTTTTGCTTAAAACCGAGTAGTACAAATTGTCTAACATAATTTAAAACCTCATATTCTATCATAAAACACCAAAATACACAAATTTCACCTATGGGTATTTTTCCAAATATGAACCCTAACTTAAATTATTGCTAGCATAAGCTTTATCGAGCTAAGGGACTCAAAGCGTAAAGAACATTAAAAGCGGGGCTTGGAATCACTTACTATGGAGCTTGAAAGCTTGAAACAAACCCTAGCTATGGAGAACCCTTGAAATTTCGTGCTAATGAAGAAGATGATACAATTTTGTCATCTTTTTTCCTTTTTATTAATGTTAATAACCAAATGACCAAAATGCCCCTCCTTACTAAACTTTCAAAAATTCCTTCCATGTCCTAATTTTTTTCCATAAACTTAAAATTGGTCAAATTACCCTTTAAGGACCTTTAATTAATAATCTAATTCAATTTTATGCAAAATACTTCTAGAACACAAGTTTTACAATTTATTCAATTTAGTCCCTAATTTCAAATTAAGCACTTTATGCATAGAATTTCTTCACGAACTTTTCACACAATCATGAAAACATATCATAGACCTCAAAATAATAATAAAATAAATTTTTCTACCTCGGATTTGTGGTTTCGCAACCACTATTCCGTTTAGGCCCTATTTCGGGATGTTACAAGTGTCTCTAGTAGTTCTTTGATCACCACTTGTATTTCTCGTGTTTCTGGAAGATCTACCTCTAGCTGAGGTGTTACTCGGTCTCGGATTCTGCACATTCTCTTGCTCAGCAGGTTCAGAACAATCTCTTATAAAATGATCCATGGATCCACATAAAAAATAGGCTCGATCATTCAATCTACAATTTCCCGGATGTCTTTTACCATAGTGTTTACATTCAGGTCTCTCAGATCGGAAATTTCCAACACTTGCAACAGAAGTAACAGGAGCTCTGGTGTTCGAATACGATCTAACTCGATCTCGGTTCGAATGTCCCACATTTGTATTTAAAAGGTTCTGATCATTTCGGAATTTTTTTGACCCAGACTGAAATGATTTACTCGAAGATCTCTTTCTAGTATCTCGCGCTTCAAAATCAGCTTTTCTTTTTTCTTCACTCAATTCTTCAGCCTTACAAGCTCGCTCAACGAGCACCACTATTTCTTTAATCTCTAAAATCCTGACTAGCAGACGAATATCTTCATTTAGTCCATCCTCAAACCTTTTACACATTATTGCTTTATTAGATACACATTCCCGAGCATACTGACTCAATCTCACAAATTTCCATTCTTATTCAGTAACAGACATACGACCCTGTTTAAGCTAGAGAAACTCTTTACGTTTCTGATCAATGAATCTCTGACTAATGTATTTCTTATAAAATTCAGCTTGGAAGAAATCCCAAGTAACCCGTTCACTCGAAACCACAGATATTAAAGTTTTCCACCAACGGGACGCCGTATCTCTCAGAAGTGAAATGGCGCATTTAACACATTCTTCTGGATTCAAAGACATTTCATCAAATACTCGTATCGTATTTTTTAACCAGAATTCGGCTCTTTCAGCATCATCATTCGTTGTAGCTCGAAACTCTTCAGCCTCATACTTTCTAATCTTGTCAATTGGTGGTCTACTTAACTGAACTGGATTTACAGAAGTCATGACAGGAATTTGAGAAGGATTAACCGGGGGTGGAGGTTGTTGAACAGCCGGATTGGTTCTAATATATTGGGTGAACCAATCATTCATCATCTGATAGAAGGCTTGCTTAGCCTCGCTAGCACGGTTACTCGTAGCCGGTTGAGAATCATCTTGCACCGTCCCTTGTGCGGGAGCAGGCGCATTACTCTCAACATCGTCAGCTACGGCTCTATTGGGATCCATTGCTATATAAAAGCGTATTTCAAATATCAGGATTCATCACACTATCACAGTTTCAGACATATAGCATGTATAGCTAGACTCACACACGCTATGGTAGTCCTAGAACCGACTAAACCATAGTTCTGATACTAATTTATATATAACACCTCTATCCTGTAACCAACATCGGAATAGGTAAGGGGAGTCACCGGACAAACAAAGCATTACAGAACAACACAGATTCACCGATATCATAACAATAATACATTTGTATTCATCCACAATTCATCCATTAAGATATACTACGAGACCTAAAACATACATTTAGGAAAGGTTAGAACTAAACCGAACCCATTCAAGATTTTCAAAACTCAAACAAACTTTTCAAAACTGACAAAGTCACACGCTCGTGTGACTAGGCCGTGTGACTCACACGAGAAAAAGACAAGCCTATGTGGTCCAACCATGCCAAAAATAGGTCATATACTAACTTTTTAACACGGCCAACAGACACGACCGTGTGCCATGATTGTAATATCCTGATTTTGGGTCTAGTCAGAATAGTGGTTTCGAGACCACAAATCTGAGATAGAAATACTTATTTTATGATTATTATAAGGTCTATGATATATTTATATGCTTGTGTGAAAATTTCATGAAGAAATTTTATGTGAAAAATGCTTAACTGGACTTTAGAGATTAAATTAAATAAACTGCAAAACTTGTGTTCTAGAAGCATCTTGTATGAAATTGAATTAGATTATTATTAGAGGTCCTTAAAGAGTAATTTGACCAAGTTCTAAAAATTTGGACAAAAATGGACTTGGAAGGGTAAAAATTTAAAGAATAGTAAAAAGGGCATTTTGGTCATTTAGGGGTAAAATGAATTAAAATACAAAATTAAAAGCCAATTTTGCTCATCTTCTTCACCATGGCTGTGTATACCAAGGGAGACTCCATTGTTGGGGTTTCCAATCTTCCAAGATCGATTGTAAGTCCGTTCTAGCCTCGTTTTTAAAGTTCTTTATATTTTTGAAATCTCGGTAACTTGATTAAGCTTATTCTAGCAACAATTTAACCTAGGGTTTATATTTGGAAAAATACCCATAGGTGAAATGTGTTTATTTTTATGTTTTATGGTAGAATATGAAGCTTGAAATTGTGTTAAACAACTTTTGCTAAGCGATTTTATGTGAAAAAGAGTAAAACGACATAATCGGTAAAAATACCTAATGTTCATAAGTACATGTTAGAGTGAGAATTTGATGTTGCTATAGAAGGGAAAAATGATCAGAATGTCATAAAACATAAGAAAATAGGATGAAGTTTAATTTACGAGCCTAGGGGCAAAAATGTAATTTTGACAAAGTTTAGGGGAAAAATTTTAATTTTGCCAAAATATGATTTTGGGTCAATTTGAATAATGCGAGTCCTAATTAGGCTATATTTGTAATGATAGAGCAAGGAAAATTGAAATTCGGGCTAGAATAGGGAAAATACCAAGTTGTGGACTAAAATGGTAACTTGTCGTTTCTGGATCATAGGTAAGTTCATGTGTAAATGTGGTAACATAATTGTTATTTTAAGTAATTTAATGATATTTATATGATATGATGATTAATATCATGAAATATTATGCTTTGTGGTTATTATTGAGTAATATGCAAATTATGTGTGGTACTTATTAAATATGAATTGCTACCGAGTATCAGTTTCGATATTCCGTGGAAGACGGTAAAGATGCGTGATCGAGGAAAATCCCGTTTGAACCTTGGGAATATATTAGAATACAAGTGACATGTCACAAGGATATATGAGTTCCGAACTCATTGAGTTGAGTCTGAGTTCGTGAGATATAACTAGGCATCCGAGCTCGTTGAGTTGAGTCCGAGTTCACTTATAGATGTGAACGCCCGAGCTTGTTGAGTTGAGTCCGAGTTCGCTTATGGGCGGGTTAAATGGTATCTTGGCTACATAATTTCCGTAGGCTATTGAGTTTGTCTAGCTGCGGGTATGGCACTTATGTGCATGCAATCCGTGTATTCGAATCATATTCTGATGTGTTCAACGGGTGAATCTTAAGTGAATAAGGAGAACACCTAAGACGAAAGTGACATGTTGGTAAGTGTGGTGAATGAGAAATTTTGATAGATATGTGTTTAAACCCTCGGGTTGAGAACTTGGTATGATGAAATCTTGGTAAGATAGTAAATACACATGTAACATAAATGTCTTGGTGATATTTATGCAAATGATGTTTTAGGTTGGATTGCATGATTATGTTACTTGCTATTTGCATGTGAACTTACTAAGAATTTATGCTTATTCCCTCCTTTTCATTCTTTGTAGTTTTATCAAACCAGCTCGAAAATCGAGAACGGTCGGGGGCTCGCTCACACTATCCGTGGACCATTTTGGTATAGTGGCTTGTATATTTTGAGTATGGCATGTATAATATTATAATCATTTTATGTATATGATCTTATGATATGGCTATTGAGTGGTAAGGAAATGCTTGGTAATGATTAGCCATTGGAATGGCTAATCAAGATCATATTTGGTGTTATGTATGTTTAATGTGCTATCTAATCCATGGAAATTCATAAAAATGTGAAATTTGCTATAAAAAAGTATCATACAACAACAATGACGTGAGTTTGAAAAATCACTAAAAATAGTAGAGACAGATTTAGATGGTGAATAAAATATGAAGTTTAATTTTATTGAACCTATTCTCATATGGAAGAAACAAAATAGGTAAATGAGTTGTATTTTATGAGATATTTGAGTTTTGGTGGAATAGGGTTAGAGCAATTTCTGAATCCCCTATTCTGAATTTAGAAATTCACTAAAAATTGTACAAAAATAATTAGGAGTCATAATTTACTTGTAAAGATTCATTTTTGAGTCTATTTTTAAGAAAAACAAACCTCATAGTCATATGAATTCTGTACAAAGAGAAAAGTTGTTCGTAGTGAACAGAGGTCAGAGTAGTCGAATACTAAAACAGGGGAAACTTTAACTAATAAACTGTACTAATTTGCCTAACCAAAAATTCTGAATTTTTTTTTAAATAGATATATGAGTCTAGTTTTAGGGAAAATTTACGGATTTGAATTTTGAGTTTTGTAACTCGAGATATGAATTTTTTTAGCGACTGTGATGCAGATGGAAAGTTTATTACGAAAGGTGAAATAAATTATTTGAAATTGTTTAAGTGATGAATTAAGTCTGTTAACGCCTCGTGCTCGACTCCGACGATTGTCTCGGGTAAGGGGGTGTTACAATGATCGTGCAAAATTTAGCTAGCTGCTGACTTTTTTACACGGCCACAAGGCACGCCCGTGTTCCCTGACCGTGTGGCACAATGCAGGCTTGGTTTAAGCCAATTTGCCACCCATTAAGGGTCCAATCTTGCAAGCATTATTAAGCAACAATTACACCAACATATCTAGCCAATTCTATGCTCAAAGATGACCAAAACACCTTAGAATATAACACATTTCAAAACATACATCAAAACTAAGTACAAACATATCATTTGTTAGCCAACTTCAAATGGCATAACTTTTACATACATATCAATTAACCCAATCTAGCCTGTACATGCCATACTTAAGAATATGTACATTTCCAAAGTACCAAAAAGAGTTTGATGGTGTGATGACAATCCTTTACTATCCCGAGCCTTCAGTAGCTACGATAGCTATAAAACAGACAAAATTCATACAGAGTAAGCTACAAAGAGCTTAGTAAGCCAAACACAATTAGTCTAATTACTAAAGCATATATAGTACAAAACAACCATAAGAATTCATAGCTATTTCTCATAGTAGTTCATAAACTTAACCATGCTCTTTTGCTTGTACGCATATCATTTTCCTTTCCATGATTCTGAACCTACTTCGCATTCGTTATTTCACAGAACTGAGTCTTTCATATTCAGACATTAAGTACGATACAAACATACCTAAATAGATTATGCATTTCACATATTCATTTTCATAACTCATACCTTGTCATCAGATGGTTCAGAAACGATGCAGATATTCATAAACGAGTACAATGCCAACGTTCCGGACATGGTCTTACATGTAATTTAGTATCGATGCCTCTGTCCCAGATAGGGTCTTTTACGAAATCAGAGACGATGCCGATGTCCCGGACATGGTCTTACACGTAAATTTAAAATCGAAGCCTGTGTCATAGACACGGTCTTACATGATAATTCAGATTAATACCAACATTCTTTTATCAGGTTGACAAGGCCGTCCAATGCATATAATAATCTATAAACACAAAAGTTAATCAACCTAACACATAAGTGTAGTTTGACTTACCTCGGACGGATTTCGGATAAAATGAGTCGACTGTTCAACTATTTTGGACTTCCCCTGATTTAAGTCCGATTTTCTTTGTTCTTGATATAATACAATACAAATTCAATTATTCAATCATTCATTTCATTCAATTTAATCCATAAACACATATTTTGGGCACTTTTCATTTTAACCCTTACATTTTCACACTTTGACAATTTAGTCCATTTTTCACAAAATCATCAACATGTAAAATTTCTTTGCAACAAAGGCTAGCCGAATTTTCATGGCTTCTATATAAGCCCATACAACATGTTTAATTCATAATTTAGTCTTTCAAAACCTCATTTTCACAAATTAGCCCAAATAGCTCATTTCATCAAAAGTTCAAGAGCAAAACATATAACCCATCTAACAAGCCTTCATAATTCATCCAAAAACATCACAAAACTCATGATATCAACAATGGAATTTCATGAAATCTTTAACAGAAATAGAAATTCAGACATGGGCTTTGAAGAACACGAAGCAACGATCACAGAAACGTAGAAATTATTAAAAACGGAACAAAAACGAACCTTTAATCAAGCTTGTATCATGGCCGAACCCTAGCTTAAATTTTCTTTTCTTTTTCCTTTGAATTTCGGCAAGAACAATGTGATAATGGCCATTTTCATGTTTTGTTTTATGTATATTAACATTATTAAACCTTTTACTAAAATACCCTTGTATTTAAACATTAATAAACCATTTACTAATGTCCAACAAAGTCATTTAACACATTACATGGTCAAATAACCACATAAGGACCTATTAGTCCAAAGCCATTTCAAATACATACATTAAACATGTAGTATGCTAATTTCACCTTTTATGCGATTAAATCCTTTTTCATAATTAAGCACAGAAACAGACAAATTAAATCACAGAAACTTCGCATATTTAAATTCACATATCACAAACACGAAAAATAATATTAAAATATTTTTTATACTCGGATTTGTGGTCCCGAAACCACTGTTCGACTAGGGTCAAAACTGGACTGTTACAACAGTGTCCAGCGAAGAGGTTATCGTGGTGGTCGGGCAAGACATGACAGTCGTGGATAACCTTTTCCAGTGGAGTTGCAAATTCCTAAGTAATAGTGAGCTTTGGAGCTCATTATAACTGTGATAAAATCAATAACTCTTTAGGAAATATAGAGAATCATGATTACTCATAAAGAAATGGCTGAAAACATAAATTACTTAATATAAATTGTAAAACCTAAAGATGAAATAAAATTAAAAGTAATTTAAAAAGATAAAAGTAAAAATAATAAATAAAAAGTCTTTAAAAATCCTCATCGCCAGATGGTTCGCGAGGTGGTAGTGGCGATGAGATGTGAAGGTGCTGACAAATATGATGTAGTGTTGCATCAATCTGATCGAAGCGTTGAAAACATTGCTGCTCGAATCGAGTGAGACGCTCAGAAATGTCAGAGTGAAGCAGCCGCATGAACTGGACGATGAATATGTGGTGGCCGAGATGGTGGATCCTCGTGAGGTGGAGGGATATCATCAGTAATGTCCTCTAGGTTCTACTCGGCTGACTGGATCATGCGGTACTGAGGAGGATCAAATCCACGTTGTCGCTCAATCATCCTCATATGGAGCATACTGGAGATGCCCTGTGGGGACATCTGACCGATGAGGATGAGGGAGGATAATTACATCGCCGTGTTGAGGACACCAAAGTACCGTGCCAGGCGAGTCATATAAGGGCCGATGGAAATGACCCCTTTCCTATGCCGCTTTGTCTGATAGCGAATGGCTAGGGCGATGAAATAAGCAAGGTCGAATATGTGCCCACGCGCTATGCTCCATAAAAAATAGGCGTCGTTAGTGTTGACGACGCCGGTACTCTTTCACCATCCTGTCAGGATGTGGGCTAGGATGGCGTGTAAGTATCTCAGGGATGGGGCGAGAGCCGATGCCTTGGAGCAACTAGGGTCATAAGTGGCCGAAGCAGGGACTAGGGCATCCCATCATTTTGAGGGTGAATAGTAAATGTAGCGATAGAGACTGTCGAAGTCGTTGTCGTCCATGAACTCCTCCATATATATTCCTAATGCGACACCGAACTCAGGCACGCTCAACTGGCGAACTAAACAGTCGAGACGGAACTGGACCGTTCCGGGATCATCAAACTCTGTCATGATGGTTTAGAGGTGGAAGGTCGAGCAGAGTTCTAATGTGAGCTCAAGATTTTTATGCGTATGGAAGAAAAAAAGGGAAAAGAGGAGGAAAGAGAAAGAAAATGAGAGAGATTTTTATGCGTATGGAAGAAAAGGGAGGAGAAAGGGTGGATTTTAGGGTGATGGTCGGAGCTCAGGTGGCGATGGCGGCAGAGAGGGTGGCGGCTAAGGTTAGGGTATTGGGGAAGGGGATGATGAATAGTGGGGGTTTATATAGATATTGGGGCACACAGCCATAGGGCACACCCGTGTGCCCTTATTTCAGTCCGTGTTTTTTGTGGTTTTCAAATTTGGGAGCGTCTAAAATTTGGCCCACGCCCGTGTCCTTTGGGCGTGTAAGTGCACATGGCCATGTCGCACGGCCGTATCCTGCTTCGTTTGCTTCTCTCACGCCCGTGTTATTTTGACAGGATTGCCCACGGGTAGTGGGCACGGGCATGTCATACACCCGTGTTATTTTGACAGGATTGCCCACGGCCAAGTCGCATAGCCGTGGCAACGTATCATATCCCATGTTTTTGGAAAAATTTTGCTCTGTTTTCAGACGGTCATATCGTACGGCCGTGTCGTCAACCATGGTATGAGCACGGCCTAAGGCACACCCGTGTGCATGGCCGTGTGGAATTGAAAAACCTGTGTTCAAGGACTCAGTTAGTGATTTAGATGTTAAACACTAAAATTTAAATAAATTAACACCGTTAGTACTCGGGTTGCCTCCCGAGAAGCGCTTATTTATAGTCTAAGCTCGACTTTACCTTGTGGGTATATTTAGGAAAGTTCGTGGAGCTGTAGCTCCTCTCTATTGTCTTTAAAATTCTCACCTTATAAAGTTTGAGATGATGTTCATTTACCTTGAAAGTGCCTTGTGATGGGTGACTTACCTTTACTGTGCCATATGGAAAAACAGTTTGAACTACGAAAGGACCTGACATTCGTGATTTAAGCTTTCCAGGAAACAATTTAAGCCTTGAGTTATATAACAGGACAAGATCTCCAACTTCAAATTGCTTGAGTTGCTTTAAAAGAGCATCATGGCGGCGCTTTATTGCTTTCTTGTATAGGCGTGAGTTCTCATACGCATTGGTTCGCCTTTCATCTAACTCGTTCAACTGTATCAGCCTGTTTTCACCTGCAAGTTTGGGATCAAAGTTTAGAAATTTAATAGCCCAGAATGCCTTGTGTTCTAGCTCGAATGGTAGATGACAACTTTTTCCATAAACAAGTCTATAAGGTGATGTTCCTGTGGGAGTCTTAAAAGCAGTTCTATAAGCCCATAAAGCATCATTTACTTTCATTGCCCAATCCTTCCTGTTTGATTCTATTATCTTTTCTAGGATTTGTTTAAGCTCTCGGTTTGCCACTTCGACTTGTCCACTAGTTTGAGGATGGTAAAGGGTGGCTGTTCTGTGGTGAACTCCGTATTTCTTAAGGGTCTTATCAAATTGGGCGTTGTAAAAATGAGTACCCCTATCACTGATAATTGCTCTAGTTGTTTCGAATCGAGAGAAGAGTTTCTTAAGGAATCGTACTACCACTCTAGCATCATTAGTAGGTAAAGCTTGGGCTTCCACCCATTTGGACATATAAGCAACGGCTACTAAGATGTATTTATTTCCAAATGAACTAGGGAATAGACCCATGAAGTCGATACCCCAAACGTCAAATATTTAACATGAAAGCATATCTGTTTGAGACATTTCATCACGTTTGGAGATATTACCTGTCCTTTGGCATTTGTCACAGGAAGTAGCATTCCTGTTGGCGTCTTTGAATAGCGTGGACCAATAAAAACCTGATTCAAGTATTTTATGTGCGATATTAGTTCCACTGTAGTGTCCTCCAGTCGGTCCTGATGTTTCAAGATCTTCAATGTTTCTGACCTTGTAAAACATCTCCTAATGACTTGATCTGCTCAAATACGGAAAAGAAAAGGGTTTTCCCATAAGTAGTTTTTAACATCATTAAAAAACTGCTTCTTTTGCTGATGTCTCAACCCTTTTGGGATAATGTGAGCGGCTAAAAAATTTGCAATGTCTGCAAACCAAGGTACCTTAGAATCAGATATAATAAAGAATTGTTCTTCAGGGAACGAATCATTTATTTCAACTTCATCTAGCTTTTTGGTATTTGAGTTTTCAAGCCTAGAAAGATGATCAGCCGCGAGAGTTTCAGCTCCTTTCTTATCCTGAATCTCCAAGTCAAATTCCTGCAATAACAGAATCCATCGAATTAGTCGAGATTTTGCATCAGTCTTAGTTAAAAAGTAGCGAAGGGCAGAATGGTCAGTATAATCGACAACTCTAGATAATATTAGATATGGCCTAAATTTATCAAATGCAAAAACCACAGCTAGCAACTCTTTCGCTGTAGTTGTGTATTTTTCTTGTGCGGCTGTCAAAGATTTACTAACATAGTAGATAGGTTAAAAATGCTTGTCTCTTCGTTGTTCCAAAACTGCACCTACTGCAAAATTACTCGCATCGCACATTAGTTCAAAAGGTAAATTCCAATCAGGTGCAATTATAATTGGAGCATTAATCAATTTATTCTTTAAAGTATTAAATGCTTCTAAACATTCCTGATCGAATTTAAAGGGCACATCTTTTTCTAGTAATTTAGTCAAAGGCTTAGCTATTTTAGAAAAGTCTTTAATAAATCTTCTGTAAAACCCAGCATGTCCTAAAAAGCTTCTAATAGCCTTGACCGAACTTGGGGGAGGTAATTTTTTGATGGTTTCAATTTTAGATTTATCAACCTCAATCCCTTTATTAGAAATTTTATGTCCTAGCACAATACCTTCTTGAACCATAAAGTGACATTTTTCCTAGTTAAGCACAAGGTTAGTTTCCTCACATCTTATTAAAACTCGTTTTAAATTTTTAAGGCAAAGATGGAAAGAGTTACCGAAATTCGAAAAATCATCCATAAATACCTCCATGATGTCTTTTACGAGTTTGTCAAAAATGGCCATCATGCAGTGCTGAAAGGTACCAGGACATTACATAATCCAAAAGGTATTCTACGATAAGCAAATGTACCATATGGACATGTAAATGTCGACTTTTCTTGATCTTCAGGAGCAATTGGGATTTGAAAATAACCAGAGAGTCCGTCTAGAAAGAAGTAGTACATATGCCCTGATAATCTTTCCAACATTTGGTCAATGAATTGTAGGGGAAAGTGATCTTTTCTCATGGCATCATTCAGCTTCCTGTAGTCAATGCAAACTCTCCAACCTATGACTGTTCTTGTTAGGATTAATTCATTCTTCTCGTTGGCTACAATAGTCATGCCTCCTTTCTTAGGAACAACCTGCATTGGACTTACCCAAGAACTGTCAGAAATAGGATAAATAATTCCAGAATCTAGAAGTTTAATTACCTTAGTTTTAACAACTCTTTCATGTTGGGGTTCAGTCGTCTTTGAGCTTACACACATGGCTTATATTCATCTTCCATTAAAATTTTGTGGGTGCAAAAAGAAGGGTTGATCCCTTTAATGTCAGAAATTTTCCAAGCTATGACCCTTTTATGTTCTCTTAATACTTGGAGTAATTTCTCTTTCTCCTTGAGTTACAAGTTAGAAGCAATAATCGCTGGTAATGTAGAATTATTTCTAAAGAATGCGTATCCTAAGTGATTTGGCAATTGTTTAAGTTCCAGTTTGGGGGGTTCTTCAATAGAGGGTTTTTGCTTAAGTTCATCGTTTACCTTAACACCCTCATATTCTGCTTGTCTTGATAGGGGTTCATTGGAGTTCAATTCAATTCTTACCTTACCTATCTCAGAATCATCATTATCTACCTCCTCTCCTTGGGCAAGACACAGTTCCAATGTGTCATTATGTAAGATTTCCTAAAAAAAACCTTGAGTAGCATGATCAATAGAGTCAATAAAATAACATGAGTCATCCTGTTTCCTAGAAAATCTCATGGCATCATAGATTTTAAAAATAATCTCTTCGTCACCTACTCTAAGCACAAGTTTACCATCTTCCACATCAATAACAGCCCTAGCAGTGGCTAAAAATGGACGACCTAAGATTAAAGGCACTTCAACATCCTCATCCATGTCAAGCACAACGAAATCAATAGGGAATATAAATTTGTCTACTTTTACAAGTACGTCCTCTATGATACCCCTAGGATATTTAACAGATCTATCAGCTAATTGAATACTCATCCTAGTGGGTTTAGGTTCCCTAAGACCAAGTTGTTTAAACATCTTATATGGCATCAAATTAATGCTAGTGCCTAAATCAGCTAGTGCCTTTTCAACATTCAAACTACCAATTAAGCAGGGAATAGTAAAACTTCCTGGGTCTTTCAGTTTGGTTGGCAGTTTATTTTGGAGTATGGCCGAGCACTCTTCGTTGAGTTCCACTGTAGATAAGTCCTCAAACTTTCTTTTTTTTGTTAGAAGCTCCTTTAAAAATTTTGCGTATGTAGGCATCTGCGAGATAGCTTCAACAAAAGGTAAGTTGATATGAAATTGCTTAAAAAGTTCAAGAAATTTATCGAATTGTGCATCCATATGGTTTTTCTTCAACTTTGCTGGATATGGAACTGGTGGTTTATGTTCCTTTGGCACTGGTTTGTCATTATTTTCGAGTTTTACCTCATCTCCTTCGTTTCTGTCAGTTTCTTGTGGTGGCTTCTTTTCAGATTCAGCTAACAGTTTTCCACTCCTTAGTGTAACTGCTTTCACATGCTCTTTTGAATTGGGTTCGGTGTTACTAGGTAGACTTCCTGGTGGTCTCTCTGAAATCATCTTAGCCAGTTGTCCAGTTTGATTCTCGAGCCCATGAATTGATGCTTGCTGATTTTTTAGTGTAGTTTCAGTGTTCTGAAAATAGGTTTCTACTACTGAAATAAATTTTGTCATCATCTTCTCAAGGTTCGGCTTTTTCTCTTACTGGTAAGATTGTTGTTAGAAGCCTGGAGGGGGTGGTGGTCTTTGATTTCCTTGGCCTCCCCATGAGAAATTTGGGTAGTTCCTCCAACCTGTATTGTACATGTTACTATAAGGATTATTTTGAGGTCTAGTGTTGTTACCCATGTAATTCAATTGTTCGTTCTCTATGTTGTGGCCATAGGCTGGATATTCTGGATTGCTCATTCCACCTCCACTTGCATCGCACTGCATTACTGGATGTACCTACATGGAACCAAGTAAACCATCAATCTTTTTATTCAAGAGTTCTACCTGATTTGACAGTATAGTAACCGAGTCGACATTATAAACGCCTGCTGCTTTGGTCGGCTTAGTCCTCATGACTTGCCACTGATAATTATTCATTGACATCTCTTCTATAAACTCATAAGCATCTTCAGGGGTTTTATTATTGATGGTTCCACCAGCGGCTGCATCAATCATTTGTTTAGTCGAAGGATTCAAACCGTTGTGAAATGTCTGAACCTGTAGCCAAAAGGGTAATCCATGATGAGGGCACCTTCTCAATAGATCCTTATATCTCTCCCATGCATCGTAGAGTGTTTCTAAATCCATCTGCACAAAAGAAGAAATATCATTCCTTAGTTTAGCTGTTTGAGCCGGTGGGAAATATTTAAGCAAAAAATTTTCGGTCATTTGTTTCCAAGTAGTGATTGACCCTCGTGGTAACGAGTTCAACCACTGTTTAGCTTTATTTCTTAATGAAGAGGGGAATAATCGAAGGCAAATAGCATCATCAGAAACGCCATTGATCTTAAATATGTCGCAGAGCTCCAGAAAATTCGCCAAATGAGTGTTTCCGTCCTTGTCCTGCAAACCATCAAACTGAACAAACTGTTGTATCATTTGAATCGTGTTAGGTTTCAGTTCAAAATTATTTGCAGCAACAGTAGGCCTAACTATACTCGATTCAGTTCCTGTTAAAGTAGGTTTAGCATAATCATACATAGTACGTGGAGAAGGATTCTAATTTACCAGATCAGCAGCAATCGCAGGAGGTAGCAGATTTTCCTGATTTTCAGCCATATCCTCGGTTGTGGTGTGAATATCGTCCTCTCGCTCTTCCTCTATGTATCTTAGGCTTCGCCTTATTTCTCTTCGATTTCTACGAGCTGTGCTTTCAATTTCACTATCAAAAAGTAATGGTCCCGATGGGTTTCTTCTAGTCATATACTATGAAAACCTGCCAGAAGGAAATAAAAGAAAATTTAGTAATATAAACAAAATTGAAATAAAATTAAATTGCAATAAAATAGATGGCTAAAGTAATAAAAATTAAGTGTTCCTAATATCTTAGTTCCCCGACAATGGCGCCAAAAAAAACTTGACTGCTGCATGATAAGTTTTATATTTATGATTAACCGTACTAAAAAACTAACTATTATCACGATAAAGGCAAGCGTACCTATCGAACAGTAGTATAGTTTATAGCAAGACCGGATATGGAACCCACAAGAACTAAAAGTACTAGTACTAACCTTCTTTTTATTATCTAGCCTAAAAATAAGGGGATTTGTTTTATCTAAACTAATTAATTAAACTAATAATGCACAGAAAGTAAATTGGGAAAAAACTTTTGGGAAAACTGATTGATTTAGACAATACCTAAGGAAGAATCCACCTAAACTTCACTTGTTATTCGACTCTGAACTAGACGATTTATTCACTTGATTTGATCTGTAGAAATCCCTAATTTATATTATTAGCTCTCTCGAGACTAACAACGTCTAACCCTAGGTTGATTAATTGAAATCTTTTTCTAATTAAAACCCCTAGTGTTGCATAACTCGATCTATGGATTCCCTTATTAGGTTTCACCCTAATCCGGCAAAATTATGTCGCCCTATGTCTAGGGGTGCAATCAACTCCGCTTAATTATGCTAGATCTACTCTTAGATAGGGGCTTTTGCTCCTCTGAATAAGCACATCAATACTTGAATCAATATCCTGGAATATTAAAACAAGATTTAAGAACACATAATTAAGAACAAATCAAGTATTTATCATATAATTAAGAAAATATTAATAAGATCTGTCTTAGGTTTCATCCCCCTTAGGTATTTAGGGGATTTAGTTCATAACTGTAAAAGAAAACATCTCAGAAGAATAATAATAACAAAGCGTAAAGAAAACCCAAAAACCACTGAAGGAATTTGAAGGGAGATCTTCAGTCTTGAAGGAGAATCCGACTTCTGAGATAGATCAATCGGCTTTCTTCGAGTCAATCCTTGTTTCCTACTCTCTCTGTGTTTTAATCCTCCTCTAAGGTGTTTTAAATAGGCTTTAGAATGCTTCAAAACCCTCAAAATTGCCCTTTTCCGAATAGAATTAGACTTGGGCTCGATAGGGACACGGTCGTGTGCCATACCCGTGTGCAAGTGCTTCAAACCGTGTTGAAGACTATTAAAAAGACACGGGCGTGTGGTCTACCCGTGTGAGGAAGTCCAGGCCGTGTTGATTTTCCACATTGACCCATTTTCTCCCTTTTTGGCCCGTTTCTCGCTCTTTTTACTTTCCTATGCTCACCTATGTATAAGATATGAAATTAAAGGATTAGAAGCATCAAATCCCACAAATTTAACGATAATTCATCCAAAAATGTGCTAAGCATGGGATAAAAATATGTATAAATTACGACTTATCAAATTCTTAGGCTAGATAATAAAAAGATAGTAATTACTAGTACTTTCACTACAGGAAAATAGGGATTTACCGGCGTTTTACCAACAAACGCCGCATAAATTTTAAAATAGCGGCGTTTCAATAAAAACGCCGCTAAAAAGAGAGCATTAGCGGCACTTTGCGTAAAACACCGCTGTAAACCAGGGCATTAGCGGTGTTTTACACAAAGCGCCGCTAAAAACAAGGGCATTAGCGGCGCTTTGCGTAAAACGCCGCTAAAAACCAGGGCATTAGCGGCGTTTTACACAAAGCGCCGCTAAAAACAAGGGCATTAGCGGCGCTTTGCGTAAAACGCCGCTAAAAACCAGGGCATTAGCGGCGTTTTACACAAAGCGCTGCTAAAAACAGGGGCATTAGCGGCGCTTTGGTAAAACACCGCTAAAAGTCATATAACCCACAAAAATCATAAACACTAATCTTATATAACCCCTAAAATAATAATTATTAAAATTTATGGTTATACAATATATTAAGTATTGTCTTATATAATCGTAAAAGAGATATATAGTATTAAATTTAAAATATTAATTAAATATTTAATTATCATTATAGTTTAAGATATATGGTTTAGGGTTTAAACAGGTTTATAAGTTAACTATATATATATGGTTTAAGATTTACGGTTTAGGAGTTAACTAGTATTTGAAGGTTTATGATGAATTATGGGTTTAGGGATTATGATTTAGGGTTTAAAGGTTAGGGTTAATTTGAAGTTTACAATGGGACAATTATTATAACTTCTTAAGAGATAATTTTTTTAATTTCCAGATTCTTACATATGGGATGCTATTAAGAAAGGGTGAAAATGAATGTGGAATTAGCATTTGTTGAACTATGTGGAATTAGCATTTGTTGAACTATTAGCTAGAAATTAACTGAAGAACATTTAAGATTCATGCTATTTTATGTATATACTCATATTATTTAATATAAGAATATAAACATATATATATGTGTGTTTTAATTTGTACTACACTAACATTGGCCACACAAATTCCCAATAATATGTATACGATTATGGTTTAAAGTTAGCGATTTTTAAAGTACTTTATAGTTTGGGCTTAATGGTCTAGGAGTTATGGTTGGTTTAAGGTTCTGAGAATGGTTTTGGGTCAGGGTTAAAAGTTTGGGGTTAGGGATTTTGTGTTTGTGGTATAAGGTTTAGGGGTTTAGAGTCTCGAGTTTAGGGTTTTATTAGATCGAGTATAATTTTAGATTTTAATTTAGAAGATAAATTTATAGAAGTTAAATATATATATTATTATTTGAAAAATATATATAAATATATATATGAAAAGTGGTTTAGTGTGCAATTGTGTACATGAATTTGTAATTTGATGTAGATCTTGTAAAATATTTACGCGTTATTGATATAATAAATAGCATCATGTATTTTTTAAATTAATTTATATGCATACATAATATGTATTTTAAAATGTGTATTAAATCAAAATTAAAGTTTCAACTATATATAGTTAGGGTTTAGAGTGTAAGTTTATTGTCTGAGGTTTAAAGTTTAAGGTATAATATTATTATTGAATATTTAATATTTAGAATTTTATGAGATTCTTGGGAATTTGTACTAAACCTAATATAAATATATGAAATATAGATATTGTACTACACTAACATTCATCAAAGTAACATTATTTATATATAATTGAAAAGAAATTCTAAATATATAGTTTTAAAATTTGATCAATATTTATAAAATATTAAGGTATTAGTGGCGTTTGTACATAAAACGCCGCTAAAGATCGGAAATAGCGGCGTTTTTCAAGAAAACGCCATAAAATTTCATTATACATTACAGTAAAACAGCGTCGTTTCCTCTGAATAGTAATGGCTTTATCGGCGTTTCTGTAATAAACGCCACAACTCATGTTAGAACGGCGTCGTTTTGTAGTGTAGATAAAAGAGGAGTTAGTGGTGCTTTGCTGAAAACGCCGCAAAAGGTCTCATTACCGGCGCGTTGTTGAAAACGCCACAAAATTTCCATATTTCAAACGGCGTCGTTTCTTTCTCTCCCCCTTTACCCGAAATCAGTTTCATTTTTTTCTAAGTCATTTTCCCCATTTCAGACTTCTTCTTTCCTAAATCCCTAAAACCTCTCTTCTCTTTTTCCCCCAAATCATCCCCTAATTCCCAAACCCGAAATCCCTAATATTTTCCCAAATTCCCTTTTTTTCCTTATTCTGTTCCCCATCCCCAAAATCCCTAACTATTTTTCCCTTCCTCTCGTCGACTGGTCATACGCTCAATGGGTTTGGAATGGTTAGTTTTTGAGTCCCCTTCAGATTAATGTATAGTTACTGTATTGGTTGCCTTTTTTTTGTTTGAAATGGTTTGTTATATGATTCGTATGTCCTACGTAGTGTAGTTTTTTTTCGAGATTCTAAGATTTGGGTTTTGTTTACTGACTGACTTCTTATTGCTTTCCTGTCTGGATTTTTGGTTAAATTATTATTGTTATTATTATTTTTCTGATGTTGGGTTTTGAAACTTGTAACTCTGTTGTTGAATTCCTCTATTCATTTTCTTTCAGTTATGTAAAGAAATTGGCTGTGCTTTGACTGCTTTCTTATCCATTTGTTTATTATTTTTTATTGTTTGAATTGGAGTTGTCCTGGGGTAGTTCTGCATTTATTTGCCTGGTACTGAATGTTAAAAACTGCATTTACTATTCTGCATCCTGGAAAGGGACCTTTTGAGTTTTGAGCTTACTGGGTTGTTGTTCGGTTTTTCAATCTCTGCAGTAAAACCAGGTTTAGATGAATTTACAGTTTTATTGACATTATGTTCTATTTCACCATTATTGAAATTATGTGAAGATTCTTTCTAATTTTCTCCTCGGCTGTCTCTAGAGTCTA
Organism: Gossypium anomalum; assembly: GCA_025698475.1. Lineage (NCBI taxonomy): Eukaryota > Viridiplantae > Streptophyta > Magnoliopsida > Malvales > Malvaceae > Gossypium > Gossypium anomalum. Next base: position 20,740,234 of record CM046967.1, on the reverse strand, counting down.
GCCTAATATTGATTTTTCCTTTTCATGCATTTTGAATCAAATAAAATAATTTTAGCATGCAAGAAAAAGACACTTTACTTGCTTGCGAGAGTAATTTTTCATGGTCTTTTGGGAACCTACACATTGGGTTATTAACCTGTTCATGTCTAGTTCTGTGTGAATCATTTTATCCTCACTTGTTCTAAGTGCTCTGTGAGACAAAGTCAAAAGTTCTAAGATATTTTTTTCATTACAAAGTTTTTGTTCACCAATATCTTCATGGTGATATCCAATTTAGATTGGCATTTTTGCTTTCTATTATTTGTTTAGAGGCGGAGAAGTGAAGTTAATGGCAAGACACTGAAAGATGCAAATGGACTTCATGCCAATACTGCAATGAATGGTGCGTAGATGATGGAAGTCGCTTCTTGTTATCTTGTAATCGTGCTCGCCTCGGATCCATATGATCTTTTGATTAAAGGCTTAGCATCTTCCAATACTGGTAATTTGATTTGTATTCTTAAGAAAAACAGAAAGTGAGTAGTGCACTTATACATTGTGCTGTCTTTCCCTGTCTTTGCATAAAATCATCGGCCATCAGCATCAACATATATCATGGAATATTCCAAGCTCCTATTACCAGTGCCTGTGTCATTCTCTTTCCCATGTCGAACGCTGAAATTGTGATTGTTGTCTCTCAATGCCGAAGGCCATTGAGATAAACTTGTTTTTTAAGATTTTAAGTAACTATTAAATCTTTATGTTTCATCTCAAGACATTCTAGGTTTGACTGGAATCTTTAGGAGAACTGAAAACCAAACTTCAAATGGAAATTATAGTAGTAGACTTTTAGGAAACTCAGATTCTCGCAACTAAAATTGGACGAGCACATATATATCATATCATTTCTTCAACGATGCATGTAATGGTTATGTAAAGCTAGTGCGCATCTTGTCCCCGATCATAGTAGTGTGCGGGAAAAGAAGTCTTCTTTTTTTCCTTCAATCATCAAAGCCGATCGCTTCATCTTTCATGCACAATAATGTTTAATCTGCTGCACGTTTATCTTTCAAGGAATCAATAATAGAGCAACGTGGCCATGTTGAAAAGAGTACTGATTCCAACATGGAGCCATTGCTCGAACATTCCCGTTTAGTAATTGACAAGTTGTGGGGAGATCATGTGGATCCGAATGGAATGCGTAAAGATGTTTTATGTAATAATATATACTTGAACGAATCTGGTCAATAATAGGAAGTCGAGAGCTTAGAGAATATGCTTTGCAAAATTCATGTGTGAGTGGGAATGAGCATGCTAGTATTTGCTTGTACTTATTCTCAAAACTGTTTTGAGATGTTGGATAATGTGTTCGATTTGGGCACTTTAGGAAAGTCAATGTTTGAAGAAACAGCTGACTGGATTTGCTAATTGTGTTATGTGCCTTGTATTTACAATTTTTTTGCAGAGATGGAAGTCATTTGTATGCTCATAAAAGATTTTGTGTTTTTTTGCAGAAATGGTTTGAAAAGATGTGCGCTTTTTGCGATTTTGCTGATATGTACACTTCATTTATCGCTTCTCGCTCCCCTCGCAAGTATTGGTTCAATCAAGTCGCCATTTAATCTTAGAATTAAAATTTGGTACTAATATAGATAAAGTTCTTATATTTGCTTAAACTGAAATATATTTGGTGCTACTCTTATAATCTTACATCTGTTCTAGGTACTATCGAGCACCTGAAATAATATTTGTTGCAACTAAATACACCACGACCATTGTCATTTGTTCTAGGTACGCATGTGCCGTTTAGTTGCTAAATTTTTTCCTTATTTCTATGCATTTTCACTTTAAATTACTTAATAAATATTACTTTTTGGACTCCACCTCTCTTTTTTTGGTGAGTGGGAGTAGACCAGCACGTTTTATTAATGCACGTTTTAAATATTTTAAAGATTCAAAGTATATATAGGTTGGAAACGACCTTATAGTATTAATTATTTGAAGTATGAATAAGTATGAATTAATTTTATTACCATATATGTAGCTTGCTTGTCCGTTATAATTACAACAATAGTTGAATCGCACATGTCAACCTTATTTTAAATATTTTAAAGATTCAAAGTATATAATTTGGAAACTTGACGGGTTGCCTTATATCGAAAGTTGCAAGATATAATGGATCCTCCTAGGTGTAACAATGCCACGCACGATGAATCTTAAAAATTTGCCTGTTTCAATTTAATATGTCCCTTCTAATATACAAATATTTAAAAAATATTATATATGGTTTTTAACATAAATTTAAATTATTATTGAAATATTCTTGTCCGCTTTATCACAAATATTAATCTCGTTTTTTATCACAAATATTATCGTTCGTTTTACCATTTGATATGTATAACTTTTTATTCAAATTAAATCATATCTTTTAAGCTAAATACGGATGTCCACACACGATTGCTTTAATATGTACTTAAGAAAAGATGACTTGTAAAACATAAATTAAATTAAGTGTGGACTATTTTATCGCACATGTCAACCTTATTTTAAATATTTTAAAGATTCAAAGTATATAATTTGGAAACTGACGGGTTGCCTTATATCGAAGTGCAAGATATAATGGATCCTCCTAGGTGTAATAACGCCACGCATTCACGATGAATCTTAAATAAATTAAAAAAGACTTGAAAAAAATTCTATCGAGCTCATCTACTATCCAATATTTATATAACCTTAATTTATTTCCAATTGACTTATCAAAATTAAACTACGATTTTTTTATATTATTATATTCATATTACTATTTTTTTATATTAATAATGTTTGATTTTAATATTTAATATTTTTAAATGTCTTTGAAAGTTATAACTAATTTTTATCAAAATGGCAACAATTTTATCAAAATTACAAAGTTTAAATATTTTAAAGATTCAAAGTATATAGGCTGGAAACCTGACGGGTTGCCTTATATCGAGCTGCAAGATATAATGGATCCTCCCTAGGTGTAACAACGCCACGTACGATGAATCTTAAATAATGGATCGTCCGTTTTACCATTTAAGTTAAACTTTTTATTCAAACTAAATCATAGCTTTTAAGCTAAATACGGATGTCCACACAGTGCTTTAATATGTACTTAAGAAAAGATGACTTGTAAAACATAAATTAAATTAAGTGTGGACTATTTTAATCGCACATGTGATTTGTCAAATAAAAACGAAACGACATGTATATTACTTGATTAAAATAATTTTTATAAATATTATTTAATTAAATATTATTTAATCCCGCTACTTACTGTAGATACTTCATACTTGATATGTATTATCCATGTGATTTTCCACATCGTGATATAAAAAACTTACATAATACATAAATATATTTGATATCATAATTTATATAACTTACAAAACGTACATAACTTATATAACTTAGATAAATATATAACTTATATAACATACATAACTTACATAACTTATATAACATACATAACTTATATAACTTATATAACTTAGATAAATATATAACATACATAACTTATATAACTTATATAAATATATAACTTACATAACTTACATAATACTTAAATATATTTTATATCATAATTTACATAACTTACATAACTTATATAACTTAGATAAATATATAATTTACATAAATATATATCATATCATAACTTACATAACTTACATAATACTTAGATATATATCATATCATACATAACTAGTTTACTTAAATTTACTTAACTTACATAATACATAAATCTATAGTTGAAAATCTATAACTTGCCCGAATTAGTTTATACCCATTAGAGACTTGATATTTAGTATAATGATATGATTTAAATCAATTGAGAACATTTAAGTAATCGTAATATGTTGTCAACTTTAGATTTCAAGAACTACAAAATGGATAGGAGTTGGATGAAATTGTCAAGGGTAAGCAATGCTTATCAAAATGGAGTACAAACTTTTCTAAATTTTGCATTTCAAAATGCAAGCCAAGAGAATATGATTCTTTGCCCGTGTAAGAAGTGTGGCAACATCTACGGCATTCTCGTGAAGTTGTCTACGAACATCTAATTGTTGATGGCTTTATTCGGGGTATAAAAATGGATTTTCCATGGAGAGTGTACATCTAGTGGAACTTCTTCAACGATTAATCCGACTTATCCTGATACTGATTACCATCAGAATGTTAGACAAGATGACATGGAAGATATGTTGCGGGATGCATTTAATATGCGTAGTCATGGTGAGCAATCGTTTCCACCTGACTTTATTATATCTGAGGATTGTAATATTACTGGAAATGTTTTTTGCGAAACGGGAACAAGTGCACCTAATGAGGAGCCAAATGAAGAAGCGGCTAAGTTCTACAATTTACTTAATGAAATGAATGAAGAACTTTACGAGGGATCAAAATATTTGAAATTGTCCTTCTGCATTCGTCTATTTCACTTAAAATGTTTGGGAGGGTGGACCGGAAACTCTTTTACAATGCTGCTAGAGTTTCTAAGAGAGATGTTTCCGTTTGCAAAAATTCCCCAGTCTTGTCAAGATATGAAGAGACTAATAAAAGATTTGGGCCTTGGGTATGATAAAATTCATAGTTGCCCAAATGACTGCATGTTGTACTGGGGTGATCAGAAAAACCAACAATCTTGTCATGTTTGCGGTAAGTCTCGTTGGATGAATAGTAATATAGAAGATGTGAATACGGATGAAGCTGGGGCACAGTTAAGAAAGAAGCCAGTCAAGGTCTTGCGATATTTTCCCCTGATACGAAGACTTCAAAGGCTTTTCATGTCCTCAAAGACAGCCGAATCTATGACGTGGCATAATGATCAACGAACCGATGATGGATTATTAAGACATCCTGCGGATTCTTTAGCTTGGAAATCATTTGACAGTAAATTTCCAAGCTTTGCAAGCGATCCTCGGAATGTGAGGCTTGGGCTAGCGGTGATGGCTTTAATCCATTTAAAATCATGAGTACTTAGATGCGAAGACTTTGGCCTGTAGTACTTGTTCCTTACAGTTTGCCTCCATGGATTTGCATGAAGCAATCTTCATTTATTTTATCAATGATTATCCACGGAGAGAAAGGTCCGGAAATGATATTGACATCTATTTGCAGCCACTTATTAAAGAGTTAAAACAATTATGGTCGGGTGTTGAGACATATGATGTATTGAGAAAGGAGAACTTTAATTTACGTGCAGCTTTATTGTGGACAATTAATGATTTCGGCTTATGCCAATTTATCGGGTTTGAGTACTAAAGGACGTTATGCCTGTCCTTGTTTGTCGCGCAAACTTGTTCAAGTGGTTGTATAATGAGAAGAAGTTCTCTTACATGGGCCACCGTCGGTGGTTAGATGAAAATCATAAATTTAGATTTTAGAGGACTCTATTTGATCTTGATCAAGAGTACAGAGAGCTCTGAGCACCGTTGGATCTCAAATCTTGTTTATGTTAAAAGATATCAACTTTAGTTACGGAAGATAAATCAACCACCTATCACGCAAACAAGGAGAAGATCGAGGATGAATCTGATGATGAATCTGACGAAGAGGATGATCCTAATGAGGCGGAGTTGTGGAAGAAAAGGAGTATTTTTTTTGAGTTGCCTTATTGGGAGCACAACATTTTACGCCACAATCTTGATGTCATGCATATTGAGAAGAATGTCTGCATGAGAACATAATTGGGACAATTTTAAATGTCGATGGAAAATCAAAAGATAATCTTCAGAGCCGACTTGATTTAGTTGACATGAGAATCCGGCGTGATCTTCATCCTCAAGTACTTCCGAATGGGAAATATCGGTTGCCACCTTCTATTTTTTCAATGTCAAAGAAAGAGAAAGAAGTTTTTTCGCATGGTGTTGAAGGATATAAAGGTCCTAGGATGCGTATCGTCAAATATATCTCGATGTGTCGAGTTTCAAAGATCGAAGATTATATTCATTAAAATCGCATGATTACCACATCTTGATGCAAGATTTACTCCCAATTGCTTTACGGTCTTTGTATGTCAAAAATGTAACGTCTGTATAATTGAACTATCCAATATAATGAAAGCTATTTGTGGCAAAGTTTTGAATGTCGAAGAACTTGAGAAAGTACAGGATCGAGCGGCTTTGACTTTATGCAATTTAGAGAAGATCTTTCCACCTTCTTCTTCTTCACTATTATGGTGCACTTGGTAATCCATCTCCTTACGAAGCAATCCTTGGTGGACCGATTTTTTATCGATGGATGTATCCTATTGAAAGGTGCTAATTTATTTCTCAAGTATTCACTCATTCACCTCTATACATTTAGTTACTGACTTTTGATAAATATTGTATATCGTGTTTAGGTTCCTAAGCAAATTGAAGTCATATTGTCGCAATAAGCGTTATCCGAAGGATCAATTCTTTGAAGGCTACTTGGCGTAAGAGTGCATGACCTTCTCATTTCTAGATATTTAGAAGATTTGAAACACGATTGAATAGACCAAGTAGAAATCTTTGGGCTCAATGATCATGACTTGGCGAAACTTATTTATTTCAAAGTTATGGAGAACCAATCGGCAAAGTTGAAATTGTAGAATTAGATGATATATCGTGGATACGAGGCACATCGATATGTACTTTTTCACCACGATTCAATGGAACCGTTGCGCAAGTAAGTTATAAAATTGTCTTACATATTCGTCGTTTTGATTTGTTTATCTTCTAACCAATTAAACTTGTTATTGACATAGTGAGTACAAACAAATTTTGAGATTCGTACGCCTCGAAGATTACAACATCGAGAGATTAATAAGATATTCACTGAATCTTTTCATGAATGGTTAAGTCAAACGGTATGTAACTAAAGTTAATAAGTTACATATAATCGCGAAATTTAGTTAATCAAATAAGAATGTTTTTACATAATACATTTATAATTATTTAATTTACTTTCGATTCAATAGGTTTGGAGTGGGAAGGACGTCAATGACGAAATTAAATGGCTTTCCCAAGGTCCGAACAGAGTAATAAAAGATATAGTGCCTTCCTCATCAATGGATACTGATTTCATACAAAGTATCGCGAGAGAATGAGGAGAACTCAAAATTGTGGAGTTGTTATTAATTCTTCAATTACAAGTTATGCTAGTGCTAGGGATAGTAATCCGGTTGAGGGTAATGTGGAGTATTACGGACTTCTTACCGATATTATTGAGTTGGATTACTATGGCAGATGGAAAGTTATCTTATTTCGGTGTGATTGGGCTGATGTTAATATCGCTCGAGGAATTAAAAAGATCAATTTGGTTTTACAATGGTGAATTTCTCTCACTTGATTCACACTGGACAACAATTGATGGGACGAGCCATATGTATTTTCCTCTCAAGTGAAACAAGTTTTTTATTCAAAAGATCCAAATCGATGAGGGTTGGTATGTTGTACTCGGAACACCCCTAGAGACTTGTTTGACATGGGTAATGGAAGTAGAGATGACATTGTCGAAAGATCGAAACATTACCTTTTCAGAACAAAACTTAGATGAAAAAATATCCTAGTACTAGTACACAATATCAATGGGTTCGAGATGATGTGAATGAAGATATTTACGAATAATGATGTAGTAAGATTTTACGTTTTTTTAATTATATGTAATATTATAATTTTAATCTTGGTCATGTTATATAATTTGACTATTTTATATGTACTATTATTGTTGTAATTTATTACTAAACTTTAACTATTTTATGTGTATTGCAGGAAAAATGCGTAGAAGAAGATTACGTGGTTTAAGTATTGTCCAGAATACTCCAAATTCGGAAGAAGGAAATAGTGAACAGCAGACAGTTGTTGGATCTTCGAATGTGCCAGAGACACTTGACGAGCCTGAAGAATTTCAAAGTAATGTTACGTTTATTTTACATGTGTTGACTTTTATTATTAATTTATTTGTAAATTTTAATATAATAATAGTATATCATTTTTCATTTGAAAATGGTGGGACGCCAGCAGAGTTCGAGGACGATTAATCGCTTAGTGATTTATACGACTTAGATCCCGCCAACCGTGTCAAAGTAAGTAGAAATACTTATGGCCACTGTTGGATCCAAGCTCGACTTTTTTAGCAGCTATATTGGCATTTTAGCACGAAATGCCAACATGTTGCCCATCAACTACGAATCATGGCATCACATGCCCGATAGCAACAAAAATCGGCTCTCGCTAATATTAAGGTAACAAAATGTGAATGTAATTTATAATATTTTGGTTTAAGTTTCATTCATATTTACATTCTAAACTTGTGTTTTTTTAGGATAGATTTGCTTTAGAGGTCTCTGATGATTATATCAAGAAGACATTGGGTAAAAAATGGAGAGACAATAAAAGCACTTTAAAAAAACAATATTTTAAGAAAGACATAAGCCTCGAGGAAAAATTAAGAAATGTCCCGACGGGAATGCTGAGGTACCAATGGGAAGATGCGGTTAGATTCTGGAATTCAAAGAAAGGAGAGGTATTACGATTTCCAAACTCTTATATATAGTGTTTACTATATACGTAATAATAATTTCATTATGTAGGACCGTGAGCGAGTTGGAATAAGTAGTGAGCAAAAACAAAAATTCACGCATTACGGCAGTGTTAGAAGTTTTGCTTTCATAAATGAGGCCGAGGTATCAAAATTTTATTAATTCTTTCAAATATTAATAACTTTCTAATATTAAATAATATTTTTACTACTATATTGTAGGAAGTTAAACTGGACAAAAAGTTGGGCGCCTTGACTTTTTTGAGATTACGATAGGAAGAAAGATGGATCTCCTATGACATCCGGTTAGAGAAATTATGGTATATTTACTTAATACTATTTGATTTATTCTAAATATTTATAATGTTTAATTATAATTGTTTAATTCAATCATCGTTAGTAGTTTTAAATAATGCTATGTTGCATTCCTTTTTATTATATATTTCGTTTCTAACTTTTTAATTGATTTTTAGGAGAAACTAAAGGATAAGAAGGCGGAATATGAAGCATGATCGCTTCGATCGATAGTTCTGTTAATCTTGAGAACATTGATAACGTAATTATCTTTGAAGTTTTAGGTCTGAAAGGTACGGTCGGGTTCGATTTCAAGGATCCGTATTACCCGACTCAATATTTTGGATCCGGCTCCCCAGCAATACATGCCTTAGGAAGTCAAGCTAAAGTGAAGTTCAGAGGTTAAGATCGAGATGGCTCGGATGCAAGCGAACACAGTTGAGCAAATTGCCGAGGTTCAACGAAAATATAAAGAACTCCAAAGAACAACTTAGAGCGGAGGCAAGAGAGAGGAGGCAATGGCAAAGAGAGAGGAGGAGGCAAAGGGCAAAGAATGAGGAGGAGGCGGCGGAAGAAATGTAGGAGGCAGAGCATAGGAAAAGTACGATGACCTCCAACACTGACAAAGCAGATGATGCAAATGTTTCATGACAATAAAAAGCCGCCATCTTAGACATTAGTTTTCTCGTTGTAAGAATATTTTTAACTTTGTCACGTTTAACATTATTCTAAGAATATTTTAAATCATACTTTATTAATTACATCATATATTTTTCGTTAAATTTGAAGTATTATTTAGATTTAATATTTTTTGTTGTATTTTCTTATGCTAAATTTGCTATTTTTGGTTGCATTTTATGCTATATTTGTTGTATTTGGTTGGATTTTAATGCGGGAAGGGTGAATATAGGTGTAAAAATGTATTGCAAATCTGCCAAAATTAGCGGCGTTATGGGAAAAACGCCGCTAAAGGACATGACTTTTAGCGGCGCTTCTAATAAAACGCCGCTAAAGGCTATGACATTTAGCGGCGCTTTCTATCCAAACGCCGCGAAAGTCAATGGCTTTTAGCGGCGCTTTTATTTCAAACGCCGCTAAAGGCCTTGACTTTTCATGGCGCTTTTATTTCAAACGCCGCTAAAGGCCTTGACTTTTAGCGCGCTTTTTTTTAAAACGCCGCTAAAGGCCTTGACTTTTAGCAGCGCTTTTTTAAAACGCCGCTAAAGGCCTTGACTTTTAGCGGCGCTTTTTCAAACGCCGCTAAAGGCCTTGACTTTTAGCGCGGCGCTTTTCAATAAACGCCACAAATTTTGCGCGCGCCGCCTATCATGGCGTTTTTGCGGCGTTTTCAGAAGCGCCGCAAAAAGTTTTAGTGGCGCTTAGAAGCGCCGCTAAAGGCTAAAAAAAGCGCCGCTAAATGTCTGTTTTGCTGTAGTGTTTTAGTCCTCGTGGATACGATATTTCTGGTCTCACTAAAACTAAACTACTATTTGATAGGTGTGCTTGCCTTAGCCGAATTTATAGTTAGTTTCACGACCATCAATTAATAAGTTAGTATTTTATCATTAAGCTAAAAAATTAATTAGAGAATGATCATGTATCTTGATTTGTTTTCTATCCCCTATCTCAACTTGTGCTATGAATCTTCCACCAAAACAACATGATCCGACCTCAATGAGCTAACCATCCCGATAGAGTGTAAAAAGAATCAGCAAGATAATCGAAATTTGTACAAACAACTTTATTTTCTTTCATTACCAAATATCCTCCCATATTAACTAGATCACAGAGATACAAAAAAATGTTTGACAAAGCATCTGTTCTCAAATATACCATTATTACATTCACCTCGTCGAGAATTATTTTCCCCATTACATCAAGCAAAGAATTTTTTGTTTTTAAAACTTCAACACTTTTATCAACTCTAGCCTTATCACTGGAAACTTTGTAAGATGCTATTCTAGAAAACGAATTTCCCCTTTGTATTTTAGAATTGAAAATTCTAGAATAATCTTTGAGCCATTTTAATTATGTTAAAGTTCCGACAGCGATCGAAGCACATGCAATGCCATGACCATTGAAGTCTTTTGGAAAATAAAAATCGATCAATTTTGTCGCTATACTTAAAACCTTTCCTTTGGTGTAATTTTCAATGGACGCAATCTTTCTGCATTAAATATAAATTCAAATCGTCATTTTTATTATAAAATTAAATTAGTTATAACTGAATTAAAATACTTATATTTTAAAATGAATATTCAAGTTGTTAAATTTCAACATACGAATATGTTTATCTTCAAAACAGTCATGATTCACATTTATACATGTATGAATAATCGCAATTAGTGATTTTGACTTTTTTTGCATTGAACTTTTTTTTTTTGTCTTCAAAGCAATTACTTTCTTCTTTGTCGATAATAAATTTTCGGAATTTGAACATGCATTTACAAGCTCATATGATCGAAATTTATTTATCGAAGATGAGAACATTATTCCAACAATATTTGCATTTAAATGCTCTTTTATTATTCATCTTTCTTTTTCATCATAAAAAATCTTCCCATTCAAAATTTTCACAAATTTCTCCTTCACGTCATTTGCACAATATTGGCACAAATTTCCCTTGCACATCTTTCTGAATCTTCACATTTTTCCTTTTGTAGCTGAGATGTTTCAGCTTTGGTTCAACTTCTTTTCCTTTCATTGTTCCCACAACCTCAACAGCTCCTTTTAACAAATAAACAAATATTTTGTTAGTATACTTTTTGAATATCAATATTAAGATTACAATAAAATTTAAATTGAAATTTATAAAGTACATATTAGGACCAATTAATTAGTTTACAATAATCGAAATCTTTATCCATAAAGGAATCGCACCCCTAAATTAAAAAATATTAATAAGTTAGTATCTTATCATTGAGATAAAAATTTAATTAGAGAATGATCATGTATCTTGATTTGTTTTCTACCCTCTATCTCAACTTGTGTTATGAATCTTCCTCCAGAACCACATGATCCGACCTCAATGAGCTAACATCCCAATAGAGAAAATCAGCAAGATAACCAAAAGATGCACAAAAAAACTATATTTTCTTTCATTGCCAAATATCCTTCCATATTAACTGGATTATAGAGATACAAAGAAAGGTTTGAAAAAGTATTTGTTCTCAAAGATATCTTTATTACATTCCCCTCATCTAGAATTATTTTCCCCATTCCATCAAGCAAATTTCTTTTTTTAAAACTTCAACACTTTTATCAATTGTCACTTTATCACCGAAAACTTTGTAAGATGCTATTCCAGCAAATGAGTTTCCCCTTTGTATTTTAGAATTGAAATTTCTAGAATAAACTTTGATCCATTTTAATTATTTTAAAGTTCTGCTGGCAATCGATGCACATGCAATGCCATGACCATTGAGGTCTTCTGGAAAATTAAAATCGATCAATCATATCACTTTAGTTAAAACCTTTCCGTTGGTGTAATTTTCAATAGCCGCAATCTTTTTGCATTAAATATAATTTTAAATAGCCACTTTTATTATAAAATTAAAATAGTAATAACTGAATCAAAATACCTACATTTTAAAATGAATATTCAAGTGGTTAGATTCCAAAATAGAAATATATTTATCTGCAAAACAATCATGATTCACATTAATACACGTATCAATATTCGTAATTAGTTATTTCGATTTTTCTTCTGTTAAATTTTTTTTCTTCAAAGCAATTACTTTCTTCTTTATTAATAATAAATTTTTGGAATATGAACATGCATTTAAAAGCTCATATGATCAAATTTCATTTATCAAAGATGAAAACAACATTCCAACAACATTTGCATTTAAAAGCTCTTTTATTATTCATTTTTCTTCTCTATCATAAAATATTCCTCCTTTGAAAATTTTCACAAATTTCTGCTTCACATCATTTGCTCAACATTTGCACAATTTCCCCTTTCCTATCTTTCTAAATCTTCACATTTTCCTTTTGTGGCGGATATATTTCATATTTCAATTCAACTTCTTTTCTTTTCCTTTTTCCCACAACCTCAACAGCTCCTTTTAACATATAAAAAAATATTTTGTTTGTATAATTTTTGTATATCAATATTAAGATTACAATAAAATCTAAATCTAAATTTATAAAGTACATACTCTGACCAATTAATTAGTTTACAATAATCTCAATATTTATCCATAAATGAATATGTAACGCCTTGACTTATTTATTTATTTTTTTTATTACAAATTTTGATGTAAATGAGCAGTTGTTGTATTGGTTGAATGGTGTTAGTGTAGGTGAAGGTCCTTAGTTTGAATCGTGGTAGAAGTGTGGAGTGATTTTATTTTGGTTGTCTCAAGTCTGCTGTTAATTGGGTGGAGTTAGTGTGGGTGTTAATCTCTTAGAAATTAGATAGTTATCATGTGGTTAATGGATTAGTGGTTAGAGTTGATTGGGTTGTTAGGTAAATCCTTGATATTTTCAATTATCTTAAAAGTTGATTTTTATTTTGATTTATCTGTTATTTCTTTTTTTTAAAGAGAGAAAATATCCTAATATTTCTACCATTATTTTTTTTCACTCTAAAATTTCATTCGCTCACCTTTCAATTGGTTTTCACGTTGGTTTCAAGTGGAGAAATTTCAAGAGTTGGCTTTATTCTTTTTATCTGTTTACTTCAAACTTCTTCTTTTCCATTGAGTTGTTGCCTTCCGTGCTTTGCGATTTTTGTGGAGGTTGTGTATTGGTTCGTTGCTATTCCATTTTGTGTCGGTAATTACTTTTCTCCTTTTCTTCTTTCTTTTGTTTGTTGTGGGGATTGTTCCATTCATTGACTTTGGTTAAGTTGGATGTGTGTGGTGCATTTTTCTCCTAGTTAATCGCTTTGATTTTTTATTAGGGGAGAATGTAACACCCCTAACCTGTATCCAACACAAGAACAGGGTTACAGAGCATTACTAGATTTATAGAACATACAATCATACCTTCCATATTCATTTCTCATTCCAAACAAATATCATTCAATTACAATCATATAGTCCCTAATACGAGCCCTCGAGGCCCAAAATAGACATTTAAAAGTGGTTCGGGACTAAACTAGTACATCTGTTTCAAATCACTGTACATCTTAGTACTCCTCGGATGAACAGACAAGTTACCACTGTGTGCTTCGTGTAGAATTTTCTGTACAAGCTCAATATTCTTTGATACACACACTCTACCTCGGAACAATAAACAATCATCAGATCCGATCTGAAACTCTGAATCAGTAGTTGACTCGCACTGTACTCTTTTAGCTTGTAATTTATTATCACATTTCTGAGCCTCACAAATTTGTTGTAAAAACATCGGTCTAGCTTTTAATTCAGCTAAAATCGAACCATCATCAGACAAGCTCAATCATGTATTCATCGCTCTTAGAGTAAACAAAGATTTTCTACTCAAAGCATCCGCGACTACATTTGCTTTCCCTGGGTGATAATCAATCATTAACTCATAGTCTTTCAACAATTCGAGCCATCTTCGTTGTTGTAAATTCAAATCTTTCTGAGACATCAAATACTTCAGGCTCTTGTGATCGGTAAATATGTGGCACTTCTTACCGAATAAGTGATGTCACCAAATTTTCAACGCAAACACGATTGCGGCCAACTCCAAAACGTGTGTCAGATAATTCTTCTCATGCATATTTAACTGTCTAGAAGCATACACTATCACTTTTCCTTCTTGCATTAAAACACATCCCAAACTATTCAACGATGCATCACTGAAAATCACAAACTCTTTACCTGTAGCGCCTCAAATAATATATTCTTGTTTCGGTATTTATGTGGCATAATTGTGTATCGCTTCAGTGGTTAAGTGTGCTGGGTGTGTGTGAGAGGTCTCAAGTTCAAGCCTTTGCTTTAGCAAATTTTTGTTATTTTTGGAATTAAGCGTTATCCTTGTTCAGTGGCTTATATTTCATTTTCTGTAAATTCATATCAGAACGAGCCTGTTGGTTCAAGTGGTAAGGGAATTGGTGTGTTGGAGGTCCTGTGTTCGAATCTTTGCGCAAACAAGGGTATTTATTTTTGTGTTCGGTTTTGTGAGAGAGTTCTGATGGAATTTAGATTCTGAGAAGTGGGTTAGTGAGAGAGTGGATTTAGGGATATGTGGGTCTTTCCTGATTATCTCTTAATTGTTATTTCTTTTCTTTTTCTCTTTTTTTAAATTTCAATTCCTCTTGGAAAATTAGGACGTTCTTTTTTTTATTATTTTATTCCCCTTTTCTCCCTTCCTGTTACTCTTCTCTCCAATCGGCATCATTTTTTCATTTCTAAATTACTGTTCTCTGCTCACGATTTTCGTACGTTGGTAAGTGATGTGTTTCGTTCGTTTAGGTAGCCTTTGTTTTAAATTTGTTTAAAGCTATATCAATTTTTTTGTTGGCATTGAATTTACGTTTTGGCAATAGCGAATTGAGAAAATCATGTCCCTACTCTTGTGGAATCATAGGCTATCGTTCGAAGTGTTTGGGGTAAGCGTTAAACGCTGTCTTAGACTTTTGGTAGGTATTGAGTTTTCGGTTTAATCGTCATTTAGGACTAATTTTGAGCATTGATGTGATGACTTTTAGGTTCTGAAAGGCTCGGGTGTGTTTTCGCGTCGAATCGATACCAGGTGTGTACCTAAAATACAAAAATTGACGTTTCAGAAAAAGTTAAAAATAGCCACTATCGATGCCACACGGGCGTGTGGTTACCCGTGTGGTAGGCCATGTGTGAGGACACGATCGTGTGATTAATGAAGGCATGGCCGTACGCAAGACACGGTCATGTGGTGGCTCGAGTGTGGCCGTGTGTACTACACAGGCTAGGCCAAGTTGGGCGTGTGGGCCTACACGGGCACTTCACATGGGCGTTTAGATTAATGGGCTAGGCCGTGTGGACCAGACGGGCAAGGCCAATCTAGGTATATGGGCCACACGATGTAGAGCATGTTTAGTCTAATGAACCTGCATCTAATATCTGCATCTGTTATGGGGTGGGTTTTATGTATATATTGAAGAAGTGTTCTGTATGGCAAATAACACCTATTCTTCTGGCAGATTGGCTGTACTATATCTGATAGTGTCATAACGACATAACGTGGTGTGTAGGGATGGGTTGGTGTTTTTAACCCCACATATGGTGTGATAGGATGGTCGAAGCTGGTGTGTAGAGGATCGGGGTAGGACTTTGCATATCTGTTATCAAATCTGTACATCTTTATCTGAGATGTGCAAAAGCCCGATTCCGTATCTGATCGTCTGAAGTGTTTTTGTATGTTTGCTTGCCTATTTTTGTTGGGCTCGAGCTGAGTCTTCCTCTCTGGGTAGTATGCCACATTTGAATACGAGTGAGATGCCAATTTCACCTGCCACTGAGACTGGGTCTCAGAGTCGTTCAGCTGGGGATAACACACTGTTCTAGGCCATGCTGAGGATATTGGAGAGTGTTGCTGGACCCTATTCTTGATTTGAGGGCGGGGGTCGATAACTGAATGACTCCGGTCTAATAGAGCTAAGCTATTTAGGGGAGTCACTGGAGTCACCCTTAATGTGGCCGAGTATTGGTTGGAGGCCACGGAGAGGATTAGAATGATCTAGACTGTACTCCTGGGTAGAAACTGAAGGGTGCAGTCTCTCTGCTTCGCGATGTGGCGTATCAGTGGTGGCTGACGGTTGAGGAGGGTACTTAGCCTGATCGATTGAGTTGGGACTTGTTTAAGACCACCTTTCAGGGTAAGTATGTGGGGGTGAACTATGTTGATACTCGTAGGCGTGAGTTATTGAATCTCACGCAAGGTGACAAATCTGTGGCCAAGTATGAGGCTAAATTTTTGAGATTGAGTCGCTATGCTCGACGCATGGTGGCTTCTGAGTATGAGAGGTGTGTCCGGTTTGAGGACGGTTTAAGAGATATTCTGAGGGTATTGATTTTTCAATGGAGGGAGCGAGAGTTTGTTGTTTTGGTTGAGAAGGCAAAGATCGCCGAGAATGTTAAGCGCATGGAGTGCCAGAATAGGGATTGAGAGAGGGGTAAGAACAAGAGAGATTCAGAGCCCTCGAGTTCGGTATAGAGGCCTAAGAAAAAGGTCAAATTTGATGGGCCAGTTAGAGTAGGGCCCCTGTTGTTCCTGTTGGGTTACAGCCATGTAGTAATTGTGGTAGATGCTATCCAGGCGAGTGCTGGTGGAGGATTGGGGCTTGTCTGAGGTGTGGGTCTTTGGAGCATTGTATCAAAGAGTGTCCACAGTGGGCAGATCAAAGGTACTGGTCAGACAGAGGCGAGGTAGCCTGCACTTGTTTATGCCGCTCAGCGCTGAGAGGACAGAGATACTCCAGATGTCATCACCGGTACGTTTTTAATTTCTGATGTACCTTATACTGCTCTGATAGATATAGGTTCTACACACTCTTACATCACTAGTATTGTATCTAGAACTTTGGGGATTTCTATTGAGAAGCTACTAGTGAGGATACTGTACTGAATCCGTTAGGATAGTCTGTTTGGGTTAGTAAACTGTATAAAGATGTTCCGTTAGAGGTGTAAGGGGAGATATTTCTAGCAAATTTGATGGAGCTTCCGTTTGGGGAGTTTGATCTAATTCTCGGTATGGATTGGTTGGTTAAGCACCGAGTCAGTTTCGACTGTACAATTAAGAAGGTCGTTCTGAGGACCAAAGATGATAAGGAGGTGGTTGTGTTTGAGGAGCGTCGAGACTATCTGTCCAATGTGATCTCCACGCTTGTGGTTGAGAAACTGGTTCGAAAAGGGTGTGAGGTGTACTTGGCTTATGTCAGTGTTTCTGATTCTTGAGACTCTTCCGTTAGAAATATCAGAACAGTGAGAGACTTTCTGAATGTTTTTCCTAAGGAGCTACCGGGTTTACCTCCAAACTGAGAGGTTGAGTTTGGGATTGAGCTTCTTCTTGGTATGACTCTGGTATCCATCGCTCCATATCGTATAGCACCGAAAGAGTTTACTGAGCTTAAGGCTCAACTATAAGAACTTCTAGATCGTGGTTTCATCCGTCCTAGTGTGTCTCTGGGGGTAGCACCAGTTCTGTTCGTTAAGAAGAAGGATGGGACCGTGAGGATGTGCATCGACTATCAACAGTTGAACAAGCTGAATGTAAAGAATAAATATCCGCTTCCAAGGATTGACGATCTGTTTGATCAGTTCTGAGGGGCTTCAGTGTTCTCCAAGATAGATCTTTGTTCTGGGTATCATCAGTTAAGGGTTTAGGATATGAATATTCATAAGATTGTATTTAGGACTCGTTATGGACACTACGAGTTCTTAGTTATGCCTTTTGGTCTGACGAATGCTCTAGCTGCACTTATGGATCGGATGAACCTAGTGTTTCAGCCTTATTTGGATCAGTTGGTCGTGGTTTTCATTGATGATATTCTGGTATATTCTAAGACGGAGGATGAGCATGATGAGCATATTAGAGTAGTGCTTCAGATTCTTCGTGTGAAGCAGCTTTATGCTAAGCTAAGCAAGTGTGAGTTCTGGTTGCATGAAGTGACTTTTCTGGGGCACGTGGTTTCTGTTGAGGGGATTTGAGTTGATCTTCGAAAGATTGAAGCTGTGCTTGATTGGAAACAGCCTAAGAATGTGTCTGAGATCCATAGCTTTTTGGATTTGGCAGGATCCTATCGATGCTTTGTTGAGGGATTTTCTCTAATTGTGACTCCTCTTACTAAGCTTCTGCGTAAGGTTTTCCCTTTTGTCTGGACTGATGCGCTGCAATTGAGTTACGAGAAGCTTAAGTCTATTCTGACTCAAGCTCCTGTTCTGATATAGCCTAAATCTGGAAAGAATTTTGTAGTATTTTGTGATGTATCGCATGTTAGTTTGGGTTGCGTTCTAATGCAGGATGGTAAGGTTGTGACTTATACGTCCCGTCAGCTTAAAACATACGAGGGGAACTATTCGACACATGATCTTGAGTTGGCTGCAGTATTTTTTGCTTTGAAAATTTAGAGGCATTATCTATATGGTGAGAGATGTATTATTTACACTGATCACAAGAGCCTCAAGTACCTCTTCACTCAAAAGGAGTTCAACCTTAGACAGCGTCGTTGGATTGACTTACTTAAAGATTATGACTACACCATAGAGTATCATTTTAGTAAGGCCAATGTGGTGGTCGATGCTCTCAGTCATAGAATGATGTCTGATCTGAGGGCGATGTTGGCTCGCCTTAGTCTGTTTGATGATAGAAGTCTATTTGTCGAGTTGCAAGTTAAGCCAACTTGGATTGATCAGATTTGGGATAAGCAGTTAGAGGATGAGTCTCTGAGCTTGCAGTTTTAGCAGATTGAGAGTGGTGCTACTACTAATTTTGGGTTAAACAGTAATAGTGTGTTATGTTTTAGAGGACGGATCTATGTGCCAAATGACTCTGATTTGAGGCAGTCTATTCTGAGGGAGGCGCATAGTAGACCTTATGCTATGCATCCTAGCGGTAATAAGATGTATCACGACCTCCGTGAGTGTTACTGGTGGCCGGGTTTGAAGCGTGAGGTTACAGACTTTGTGGCTCAGTGTCTGACGTGCCAGCAGGTTAAGGCTGGGCACTAGTTGCCTTCGGGTTTGTTGCAGCCAGTTAAGATTCCCTTATGGAAATGAAAATGTGTGACGATGGACTTCGTTAGTAGGTTTCCCTTGACACCCACTAAGAAGGATTCTATTTGGGTCATTGTGGATCGATTGACCAAGTTTGCTTACTTTATTCCGGTCCGGACCGATTACTCTCTACAGAAGTTGGCGAAGCTTTATATCTCGAGATAGTTAGGCTACACTAGGTTCTTGTGTCGATTATTTCTGATAGAGATCCTCGCTTCACGTCTCGATTTTAGAAGAAATTACATGAGGCTCTAGATTCGAGATTGGACTTCAGTACTGTGTTCCATCTTCAGACCGATGGTCAATCTGAGAAGGTGATTCAGATACTAGAGGATGTGCTTAGGAGTTATGTGATCAATTTCTGAGGTAGCTGGGAGGATTATCTGTCATTAACTGAGTTTGCTTACAATAACAATTTCCAGGCTAGCATCCAAATGGCACCTTACGAGGCTTTGTATGGTCGTAAGTGTCACACACCACTATGTTGGACTGAGTTAGGTGAACGATGGGTTTTCGGTCCTAAGTTGGTTTCTGAGACTGAGGATAAGGTTTGACTGATTCGGGATAATCTGAAAGCGACTTCTGATAGACAGAAGTCTTATACGGATCTGAAGAGGAGGGATATTGAGTATTCTGTGAGGACTTCGTGTTTCTTAAGGTCTCTCCGTAGAAGAAGGTTCTGAGGTTCGATCGTAAGGGAAAGCTAAGCCTTAGGTTTATTAGGCCGTATCAGATTCTGAAGCGTGTGAGACAAGTCGCTTATTAGTTGGAGCTACCTCTAGAGTTGGACCGTATCCATGATGTCTTCCATGTTTTGATGTTGAAGCGGTATCGATTTAATCCTTTCCATATTTTTTCTGTTAAGGAGATCGAGGTTAGACCAGACTTGACTTTCGAGGAGGAGTCGGTTCAGATTTTGGATCGTGATGTTAAAGTTTTGAGGAGGAAGTCCATACCATTAGTGAAGGTTCTGTAGCGGAATCATAGCATTGAGGAGGCGACGTGGGAACTTGAGGACTTGATGCATCAGCAGTGTCCTTATCTGTTTTGATCAGGTAAATTTCGAGGTTGAAATTTCTTTTAGGGGTAGAGTTGTAACGCCCCAAATAATATATTCCTGTTTCGGTATTTATGTGGCACAATTGTGTATCTACTTCAGTGGTTAAGTGTTCTGGTTGTTTGTGAGAGGTTTCAAGTTCAAGCCTTTGCTTTAGTAAATTTCGGTTATTTTTGGAATTAAGCCTTATCCTTGTTCAGTGGGCTTATATTTAATTGTCTGTAAATCCATATCAGAATGAGCCTGCTGGTTCAAGTGGTAAGGGAATTGGGGTGTTGGAAGCCCTGTGTTCGAATCCTTGTACGAACAAGGGTATTTATTTTTGTGTTTGGTTTTGTGAGAGAGTTCTGATGGAATTTGGATTCTGAGAAGTGGGTAAGTGGGAGAGTGAATTTAGGGATATGCGAGTCTTTCCTGATTATCTCTTAATTGTTACTTCTTTTCTTTTTCTCTTTTTCAAAATTTCGATTCCTCTAGGAAAATTAGAACATTTTTTTTTTCTTCCCCTTTTCTCCCTTCCTGTTACTTTTCTCTCCAATCAGCATCATCTCTTTGTTTCTAAATTACTGTTATCTGTTCACTATTGTTGTACATTGGTAAGTGATGCGTTTCGTTCATTTAGGTAGCTTTTCTTTTAAATTTGTTTAGAGCTGTATGGATTTTTTTCGTTGGCACTGAATTTGCGTTTTGACAGCAGCGAAGTGAGAAGATCGTGTCCCTACTCTTGCAGAATCGTAGGCTATCGTTTGGAGTGTTTGGGGTAAACGTTGAACGCTGTCTTGAACTTTTGGTAGGTACCGAGTTTCCAGTTTAATCGTGATTTAGGACTAATTTTGAGCGTTTGTGTTTTCGCATCGAACCGATACCAGGTGTGTACCCGAAATGTAAAAATCGTGGTTTGGACAAAAGTAGAAAATGACCACTATTGACCCCACATGGGCGTGTGGTTGCTTGTGTGGTAGGCGGTGTGGAGGACACGGTTGTGTGATCGACAAAGGCATGACCGTGTGCAAGACACAGCCGTGTGGTACGGCCACACGGGCTAGGCCAAGTTGGGTGTGTGGGCCACACGGGCACTTCACACAGGAGTTTGGAGGGCTAGGCCATGTGGACCACACAGGCAAGGCCAATCTGGGCATGTGGGCCCATACTGGCATATGGGCCCATAATTCTAGAAATTTCCCTGGGGCCGCATGGGTCGATCCAATCGACTATAAGCTTACGGTAGGGTTGGTAAGGGTTGATTAGACCCTAATATGTTCAATGAAATTCTTTTTGACTGATTTGATTAGGATACAAATGTATGATTATACTGATATATGTGCATCTGTTATTTGTATAAAGCATGTAGAGTATGTATAGTCTGATGAATTTGCATCTGTTATCTGCATCTGTTATGGGGTGGGTTTTATGTATATATGGAGGAAATGTTCTGTATGGCGAACATCACCTATTCTTTTGGCAGCTTGGCTGGACTATATCTGATACATGTTGTAACGACACAACATGGTGTGTAGGGATGGGTTGGTGTTTTTAACCCCACATGTGGTGTGATGGGATGGTCAAAGCTGGTGTGTAGAGGATCGGGATAGGACTTTGTATATCTGTTATAAGATATATACATTTGTATCTGAGATGGGCAAAAGGCCGATTCTGTATCTGACCATCTGAAATTTTTATATATGTTTGTTTGCTTATTTCTGTTGGGTTACACACTGAGTTTACGTAAACTCACGTTTGTTTGTCTGCTCTGTCAGGTAATCCCCAGACTTAGGTGAATTGGAGCGGTGGAGACACAGTGGTGATCACTATATTGTAAACTGATAAACTTAGTAATTTTGGTTATTTTAAATTTTTGGACTTATTTGAGAGTTGTAATTTTTGGGGACTCTCTGGACTATATGATTTTTTACTGTGGTTTTTGGGTTTGTTTATAACTGGCATGCCATAATAAATTGTTTCATGAAATCGATGATTTTCACTATAACGAGGTTTTTCTAAAAACAAATTGGTTTTCAAAAACGTAATGATTCGTTAAGTTTTTGCTGTAAAATAGATATTTTTGCAAATAAATCAAATATTTAACATTTTCAAAAGTGGAGATATAGTATGTGAGTTAGTTAATCGAAATGATGATATGAGACAACTTCGTTTTCAAATCTTTTCTATGTGACATCACCAGATTCGGCCATAGCTTCTAGGCTGGGTTTGGGATGTTACATTACCCGGCCCAGGCAGAACTAAAATTGGTGCCTCGGTTAACAGTCTTTCAACTGGTTAAAACTCTGTTGGCAATTCTTGGACCACTCAAACTTTACATCTTTTTTGCAATAACCGAGTCATTGGTGTAGTTATCATTGAGAATCCTTTTACAAATCTCCGATAATAACCCACTAATCCCAGAAAGCTTCTGACCTCGGATATGTTTCTTGGTGGCTTCCAGTTAACAACTGCTAAAATCTTACTCGGTTCCACTCTTATGCCTTCCGCTGAAACAATGTGTCCCAAAAATCCAACTTCTCAGAGCCAAAACTCGCATGTGCTGAATTTAGCAAATAGTTGTCTATCTCTCAAGGTTTGTAACACAATCTTTAAATGTTCGGCATGTTCAGACTCATCTTAGGAATATATCAAAACATCATCAATGAATACAACGATGAATCTGTCTAAAAAGGGCCTAAAATTTTTATTCATCAAATCCATAAAAACTGCAGGATCATTAGTAAACCCAAATGGCATAAAAAGAAATTCACAGTGCCCGTACCTGGTCCTGAATGCAGTTTTCGGCACATCTAAATCTTTAACCCGTAACTGATAATAACCAGATCACAAATCAATCTTTGAAAATACTGTTGCTCCTTGCAACTGATCAAACAAATCATCAATTCTCAGTAAAGGATACTTATTCTTAATCGTAACCTTGTTAAGCTGTCGATAATCGATGCACAATTTCATTGATCCAACTTTCTTCTTCACAAACAAAACCGGTGCACCCTAAGGTGATAAATTCGGTTATACAAAACCTCTATCCGTTAATTCTTGCAACTGAGCTTTCAACTCTTTCAACTCTGTTGGAAACATTCTGTACGGAGCTATCGATATCAGTGATGTTCCTGGTACTAACTCAATAGCAAACTCAACCTCTCTGATCGGTGATAACCTGGGTAACTCTTTAGGAAACACATTAGGATATTCACAAACCACTAGCACTGATTCAATCTTCAGTTCAGACACTTTTGTATCCAGTACATATGCAAGATAAGCGTTGCAACCCTTTCTCACATATTTCTGTGCTAGCATGGTCGATATCATAATAGGCAAACCACTCGAATCATCGAATTCAACACAAAGAGTCTCCCCGTTTTGACATTTTAACAAAATAATCTTTCGTCTACAGTTCACAACAGCATCATGCATAGTCAGCCAATCCATTCCCAAAATCAAATTGAATTCATCAAATGATAAAAGCATTAAATCGACTGGAAAACTGTAACTCTGAGTTATCAAAGGATAATTTTTGCAGACTTTATCAATTAGGACGTACTAACCTAAGGGGTTCGATACCTTAACCACAAATTCAGCGGATTCGATACGTAAATTCTTACTAGACACTAAATTTGTACATACATACGAATGGGTTGATCCGGGATCAATCAATGTAACGCCCCGAAATTAGGCCTAGAAGTATGGGGCCTTGAGCATGGGAGCGGTTAGGAGACTACTCATAAATATTTTAGTTAAGCAAGAAAGTGACACAAATTGCGTGTTCGCTTTAATGGCTAAGTGATTTGGGTGTGCTTGGGAGTGATTGAGATGCCTGGGTTCAAGTCTGGGCTTTTGCAAAAATTTTAGTTTTTCCCCTTAAGTGAACATTAGCTTTAGCTTGTAGGCCTTATAAATATTTGAGGGTAAAATGTGTTACTGAAAGAGCTTGTGGTCCTATGGTAAGTGGCGTGTAGTAGTTGCTGGAGGTCTAAGGTTCAAGTCTTGGAAAGGTAAAAAGAGTATTTATTTTGCTACTCTTGCCATATGAGAATCAGAATTGGACTGGAACTCTGCAATGTGGAATTTGAATTGGTCAAAGAGTAGATGGTGGAGTAAATCAAGGAGGAGATTAATGAGGATTTTGAGGAGGGATAGGGGGAGAAAATTAAGGGATTTTTTATGAGGGGAAGAGTTGTAGACGTTGGTGGACATCAACCACTCAGGAATTCAGCTTAGTAGTTGGAGTGTGACTCTCCATTTCGGGTTTTTGGCTACTCTTTGTTTTGAAGCCGAATGTAGTGTTGATTTTGGGTATTTTCTTTCCTTTTGTGCTCTTTTCACTACTTTTTGGTTTCCTTGTTACCATTTTGCTATTAACTCTCCGTCTCCAATCAATATTTTTGGTTGTTCTCCCTCTAGCTAATTACGCCATTTTCTCCTCTTTCGTCTCTCTTTTTCTCCATTTTTGCTTTTAGTGTTTGATTACCCATACTTCTCCTCTCGGTTAGCCCTCAAACTATTTCTCTTTTCTTTTGATATCTTGTCGAATTACCTTTATCATCTCCTCTCTTCTTGTCATCCTTTCACCATTAATATTCGAGCTGTTACCGCTTTGCTCTCTCCCTACTTCTGCTTTCAGTTTTTACAGTTGATCTTTGGTCAATCGGTAAGTTGTTTAATTTATATTCTTCTCTGTTATTTTGATTTGCAAGGGTTCTGTCAAATCGGTAAGTACTCATAGGGTCTCTCTGTTGTTCTCTGTTATTGCTATATGGGCTCAAATACGTTCCTTTTGTCTCGCTCTAAAAGCCGAATACTTCTTCTCTTAGTGTTCTGTGATTGCCGAATGGTGACTCCTTCCTTATGATATGTGTTCGTTAAATTCTAGGTATTACTGGAGAGTGAAAAGTGCAAGAGTTCTCAAGCTTTCGAAACCCTATCTTTCAGTATTTGATTAAGGTAATTTTGATACCTTATTTTTGGGGTAGGTCGGTTACCCCAATGTTCTATAGGGTAATATTTGGGATATAGGCCACATCTTTAGTTTATTCTGTTTAACAGGATTTACCATTAGTGTAGTTAATTACCAAGGTGCGAGTGATTGATTTTGACCGACGTTCTAGGAGGGATATATCGCAGATCATCTAGTCGTGGTAGGTGATGATTGCTTAATCGCGGATTAAGTGCTTGTGAATGTTAATAATTTGGGGAACTGACTGAATACTTGGAATGAATGTAGGTCGGTGCTTTAGGGTTTTTCACAAGTGGTTGCAATCAGGTGTGTAATCGTACACCACTCAATTACTGTCAAAGCCAAAAGAGGTGTGTAACCACACCCTTCCTTATTGTAAATCGGCAAAAGTCGAAAAGCCGAACTGCCGAAACTTCGACATTTGAGGCCTCACGAGTGTGCGATCACTCATGGGGTAAACCGAGACCACAAATCATAGGCGATAGACTGTAAGGTCACCATGAACGTTTCCGTGAACTTGGGCCGTTATGGGCCACGTTGGGCCATGTGGGCCCAATGGACTCGTGGGCCCCATACAGATTAAATCCATGAAAAGTGATAAATATTAGACTGGGCTATGTAGGTCACATAGCCATAACCGAGTTTGGGCTAAATGGGCCACATGAGCGTGCGGGCCCACTTGGGCCGAGTAATGGGCCTTGGGCCCATTTACACCGTTATGATCATTTAGGTTATTTGTGTCGCTCGAGGCGACTGTAGACCTTCGGAGAGGTCGTTATCTGAGCTGAAACCTTAAAATAGGTAAAATAACCGTAATGCCCCTGTAGGGTAAAATGACCGTAATACCCCTGTATGGTAAAATGACGATTATGCCCTTATGTTCCGTATGACTGATGTGCTTATGATTTACTTATATGATTGTACTGAGTATGAGTTTGCATACACGTAATATTTATGACATGACATACTGCATGGGGTTGGGATGTTGATATGGAGGAGGTACTGTACTGGTGACTATGTCACATTCAGTGTTACTGGTGGCTATGCCACATTCAGTGTTACTGGTGGCTATGCCACACCATCGAGATCTTGGTGGTTTTGCCACATTTATCGCTTTTTCGCAACTATGTGCGCATTATTATTCTGGCGCGCTTTCTGCGATATTGGTGTCTTTGGGTGGGTGGGTCGATTTATATCCCACATGGTGTGTTGGTTGGTGTGGGTGGTGTGCTGGCTGGATTTGGGTGGGATGCATAATTGTATTACATCATGCATCGATATTACACTCGCATCGACATCTTGTATAAGGCTAAAGCCCGGCATCGTTTCATATCTTGAATAAGGCTATGGCCTAGACTGTTTTGCATATTCTGATTTCTGTTGTCTGTTAGGGGATTACACACTAAGTTTTCGTAAACTCACCCCTTTCCTTTTAATCTATTCAGGTAATCCTCAGCCTTAGACGATTTGGTGCTGCGAGGGACTTGGAGGTGACCACACGACTGCTGTATCTTGCATTTGACTTTATTTAAATTAAACTTTACTTTTGGGTTTTTAAAATTTGTAATAAGGCTGTTTGTGGGTTTTAATTTTTAATTGGGCTTTGGACTAGATATTTTTAAACTGCTGGTCTAGGTAAAGACGAGTCTTTAAAACAATTACAGTTTTCTAAAACACGCATTGTAAACTTTATCGACTTTAAAAGCTTTCGCGTTTTTAAATCAGCTTAATATAACACTGATGGTTAATAAGGTAAACGTTTTGACGAGAACTTTTGTTAAATAATAATAAAAGAGGATTAAATTCAATAACAGATTTTTACCAAAAAGAGTAATTTTCGTAAAACATTTTGATGTGACACGCCAAATTTAGCCATAACGTCTAGGCCGAGTTTGGGGTGTTACAATTAAAGCAGTCACATCAGTGTTATAAAGAGAAAATGCACTGGTGATAACATCTAGCGCTGATGCATCTACACGAGCGTGAATGGCATAAGCTCTAACTGGTGCTCGTGCCTCAGACCTCACTGCAGAACCCCTCGTAGTACCTTGACTACCACTCATATTTTTGGTGTTTTGGTGTGGTTTCCCTCTAGTAGTTGTATTGCTTGGCCTCATAGTTTGAAAATTTTCTTTCTCAGAGCTCTTAAGGCAATCTCTAAGGTAGTGGTCGAAGGAACCACACATGAAACATGCTCCGCTCTTCACCCAAAACTTACCATAGTGTGGCCTAGTGCAGTGTTTGCATTTGGGTATAGCATTTCTAACACTACCTACACTAGCTACAGATGTAGCCTGAGGTTTAGGAGTGGAGTGTCTCGCATCTCTATCTCGACTAGAATGCCTTAAAGAAACAGTAGGACGGTAGTGATGTTCTTTAGATTTCTTCGACGTTGACTGAGGAGACTTTCCCGTAAATCTCTTCCTCGAATCTCTAGCTTGAAATTCTGCTCTTCTCTTTTCTTTACTATGCTCCTTGGCTTTGTGAGCTCTATCGATTAAAACCATAAATTCTTTCAGTTCAAGTATCCCGACTAAGAGCTTGATGTCTTCATTCAACCCGTCTTCAAACCGTTTGCACATAATTTTTTTAGTGGGGACACACTCTCGAGCATACTTACTTAGTCTCACAAATTCTCTTTCTTAGTCGATTATGGTCATATGACCCTGTTTCAACTCTAGAAATTCCTTGTGTTTTTTATCAAGAAACCGCTGACTTATATATGTTTTTACAAAATTCAGATTGGAAAAATTCTTAAGTGATCCTCTCTCTTGGTACTACAGTAGTTAAGGTATTCGACCACTAGTATGCAGCATCATTCAGAAGAGAAATGACACATTTAACACATTCGATTGGTGAACAGGATAACTCATTAAAGACTCTGATCGTATTCTCTAGCCAAAACTCAACTTTTTTAGGATCAACATCAACTGTAGCTCAGAACTCTTCAGCCCCATACTTGTGAATCTTATCAATCGGAGGCTTATTGGGGAATAGGAGGGGGTAGAGGTTGTTGAGTAACCGAGTTCGTCTGTACGAACTCGGTGAACCACTCGTTTATCATATAGAAGAAGGCTTTCTTAGCCTCTGTCTCTCCACTACGACCCTCATATACAGGTCTCAATCCAGAAGAAGTCGCTCCGCGAATGGAGGCCGCTGCATTACTTTCTACATCATCGGAGTCTACTCGATTGGAATCCATTACTATATAAAAACATGATTTAAACAGTCAGGAGTCATCACACTGTTACCAGTTATAAAATGGCATGTATAGCTAGACTCACATACGCTACGTTAGTCTGAGAATCGACTAAATCGTAGCTCTGATACCAATAAATGTAACATCCTTAACCCGTATTCGACGTCAAAATAGGGTTACAGAGTATTACCGAATTTATACAACATTCAATCATGCATTCCATATTCATTTCTCATTCCAAACAAATACCATTCAATTACAATCATATAGTCCCTAATACGAGCCCTCGAGGCCCAAAATAGACATTTAAAATTGGTTTGGGACTAAACCGAGTACTCAAGAAATCTTTGGAAAAATATAAAAAAATTTTAAAATGCAGGGGACACATATCCGTGTGGCCAGGCCGTGTGTCTCACACGACCAAATGACACACCTATGTCTCAGGTTGTGTGGGCATTCTAACTAGGGACACACGAAGTGTCCCAGGTCGTGCCCTACCCCATGTAACTCACTGTCTTAGGTTACACGACCAGACCACACGCTCGTGTGCTAAGCCGTGTACCATTCGAAATGGCTTCACACGTCTGTGTGCCAGGCCATGTGCTAGGCCATTTGAAAATTGGTGGGTATACTGGCTTGTGCCACATGCTCGTGTGCTAGGCCGTGTGAAGCTACTGACTTGATTTTTATAAAAGTATCAGGGGGCACAAGGCCATGTCACCTTTTCATGTGTCACACATAGCTGAGACACACGTCTGTGTCTCTATCCGTATGGACAAAAATAGGTCATTTTCCAAGCCTTATTCCTCACCCACATTGGTACCAACCTATACACATCAATTTGCATATAACCATGGCATAAATAGGCACTCAAAAACCAACTAATCTCAAGTTTATAACATATACTTTCACACATACAACATGATACTCATAATCACATCAATTGACCACTTTAACACATACCAGTTATGCTTCCAAATTCTACCTAAATGGTCAAATACATATATGAGACTGCCTAAAACTTAGCATGCATACACATCTCAATTCCAACCATTTAGTACCAAAACATAATTTCACAAACAAGGCATTCAATATAACCTCTATACACCACATAACATAAGTCCATTTATACATATTCACATATAAAATATATGACCACTCTTCAAGTCAACTCAATTGGTCAAAACTCAACAAGACATATAGGTCACATTAGCCAAAATACCTATACATGCCATTTAACCAAAATATATAGAGTCCAAAGTACCAAAATAAGTGTTTGATAGTGTAATGAGATCCTTGCCGTCTTTCAATCCGAACGAGCTTCCGAGACACTAAAAAAAAAAAATAAAAAAAACAGGTAATTAAGGTAAGTTCGTAATACATAGAATTAAACTTACCATATAACCACAATTTTAGGCAAGTAACTCAATTCAATTTGGCCAAAGCCTATCACATAACCATTCACCAAATTAGTCATATATACATATAAAACCAAGAATCATGCATGAATTCAATAATTACTAGAATTCCATGTACTTGTAACATTTTTACCATATATTAATATATCAAATATATAAATCATCTCCATGTAACTACTTGTAATAGTTCACATCTAACTTATATAATCTCGTAATACACTACGCCTGTTGAACCACATAAAATCTCGTTAGATACGCGGGTAATACACACGAGGTGTACTGAACTATAATCTGTAAATTCTGAACATGTAGGCTCAGACGAGCGATAAATGGTAAGCTCCTACGAGTTGAATATCGGTAAGCTCATATGAGCTGTAAATCAGTAAGCTCATACGAGCTATGGTGATTCTACAACACATGCAAGACTTCAACCAAAATGGTAACCCTAATCGCATGTCATTTGTATCTTACGAATTCCTAAAGTTCAAACAGGGCTCGGTATTTCTCCGTACGTCACAGGTTATGCATTCAATAATTTATAAATCATAATTACACAATTCAATACATATATTTTCAATTAAATTATATAAATACACAATTTAATTTTACAAACTTACCTCAAACTCGTATGACGAAAAATGATCATTTATTCGATAACTTTGTCCTTTCCCCGATCTAATTCCGTTCGTTGCTTTTCTTGATCTATATAATCAAATTAACTATTTTAATCATTATTCAATTCAATTCAATCCAAAAATTCAAGTTTTGGAAAAATTACTATTTTGCTCCTATACTTTTGACCTTTTTACAATTTAGCCCCTAGGCTCGTAAAATGAAATTCATGAAATTTCACCCTTAGCCAAGCCTAGCCAAATTTTCATATACAGCTATATCAACCCATACAATCCAAAATTTCACAATTTAACACAAAATTTTCACATTTCACAATTTAACCCCTAAATAACAATTTCATCAAAACTCACTTAACAAAAGTTGTTTATTTAACAACAATGGTTCATTTTCTTCCATTAATCAAAAATAACAACTTAAATGCTCTCATGAAAAAACCCTATAATTTTAATCATTTTTCAAATTAGTCCCCTATTTAGCTGGGTTAAGCTACAACGATTCCAAAAACATAAAAATCAACAAAAACAGGACAAATTATCACTTACATGCAAGGGAAATGGCTTGAACACAATTTTTCTCTTCGCCAAGTGTGAAATTTAGCTATGGCATGAAAGAAGAAGAAGATGATAGTTTTTCGGCTTTTCTTTATTTATTTTTATCATTAATTCCTTTTTACCATTTTACCCTTACCTAACTTTAAAAATTACTCAATTACCTATCCATGCACATCCGCTAACTCATTTAATGGTCTAATTACCATATAAGGACCTTCACTTTAAAGTTCTATAGCTATTTGACACCTTTAGCTATTAGAACACAACTTTCACACTTTACGCAATTTAGTCATTTTTCACAAATTGAGCATACAAATGGTAGAATTTCTTAACGAAGTTTTTATACAATCATGATATCATGTTGTAAACCTCAAAATAATATTAAAATAAATTTATGACTTCGGATTTGTGGTCCCAAAACTATTGTTTCGATTTCACTGAAAACAGGTCATTATAGATAATTGCGAGATGATTGGCGTTTCCCTAGCAACTTGAATTGTGTGGTGGCTGTCCGTCCTTGGGCAAGGGTTTAATTGTACTTAGAGTTGTTTAAGGGCATTGTGTACTATACTTATCTTTGAATTAGTATCGTGAAAAGTCACTAAGTTAATGTTTTGAACGACGTTTTTAGGTGCTGAAGGTTCCGTGTTTGCTTGGGTATCAAAGTCGAATAAGGTGTGTAACTGTAACGCCCCTAACCAGAATCTGTCACCGGAATAGAGTTACGGAGCATTACCGAAGTTACCGATTTATTTATCAGATATTTCATTTCATCTAACGTTCATATTTGGAACCAATTAAAATCAAACATATTATCCCTTAACGTACTTATTTTTCTCGATATGTTTTACTTGAATTTATTACTTGTCTCAATTTAATTAATTTCCTCGTATCAACGTATCAAAGATAATCACCTATTTACATGTCATGATAAATATCATTCTCTTACCATTTCTTCATAAACATAAATCAGGTAATTCATTATATCGATATTTCATGCATTTAAAAATACAATTCAAGTTATACTAACTTACCTTGTTGCTTGTTCATGTTTATAATTTCATTAATCTGATATCTTTTCTTTTCCATGTTCAAGTGTCTTATTCGAGTCATCCGGATCTTTATAAATAAATTTGATCGTCGTTTTCATTTATTTCATGTTCTAATACATTCAATTAATGCTCTAAATAAAATTACCATTTTACCCCTAAACTTTTAATTAATGATGATTTCATCATTAGGCTAAAAAAAATAAAATTCTTGCAATTTAACCCTTATTTCCAGCCGTTATTCTCAAACAAATTGATAACAAACCATGAATTCTATAAAATATCAGAATTTTCCATAATTTCAACACTTTTCAATTTAATCCTTAAAACATGTTTTTCCCCTATCTTGAGCTAAATTAGTAATTTCATTCAATTTTGTAATTTTAAATAATAAAATAATCCATTTCATGCAAATTGGTCATTTCTAACATTTTTACAAAATTATCCATAAAGTTTTACTTTTATTTAATTTAGTCCCTAAGCCTAAAACATGCAAATTAGCCATGCTAGATGAATATTCATACATATTTTCCTCTTCTTGTCACTTTATTTTCTTATTTTACTATATTAAAGATAATAACTTACTGTAGAAATTTTCAGGGTGTTACATTTCTCTCCCCCTTAAAATAAATTTCGTCCTCGAAATTTCCTTGTTTTCCTTTGTGCACATATTTTTCTTTTGTGCACAAATGATAATCTTTATCATGTACTTCATATATCACTTTCTAATTTCAATTTCACTTTCAATTCATTCACAACTCAATTTAATTTCCATTCAATTCAACAATAACACTACCTCATACTTCTCTTACCATATACATAATTTAACATTTAACATTTAATAATAAATAATTTGAATTATATTAATACAACCATACGCTGAGTATGTCTATACTCAGTGGTATTACCATAATTCAAATTATAAAAACTATAATAAATAATAGACATCAAACATGTAACAATATAAGTCATATGTGTTAATTTATGCTTTAATTTCATATCTCAACAATAGTCTTTCATCAAATGGCATTATATATCATCTATATTATATTTAATCAATTCATGAACCTTTGGTTCAAGCTTTCAATCTCATATCTCAATTTCAATTTACATTTCAATTCATAATTCCACTTTTTCATACTTTAAATAGTTCAATCGTTTAAATTCATTTGATTTTCTCATTTCATTTATTCAACTGATTTCAATATCAATAATTCGATATTTTAGCAAATTGATGAACCTTAAGTTCAAGCTCCAAATCTCACATTTTACTTCAATTGAGAATTCAACTCATAATTTCTTTCTCATATTTTTTTATATAGTATGATCAATAAAATTTATTTAATTTTCTCATTTCAGTTATTCACCCTATTAACAATCCAGACTTTGACGGATACACGAATTCCAACCTAAACACACCAGTACGGCACATTGTGCCTAAAACGGTACATAGTACGCAAGCGATGTCGATAACAATAATAGCGATACTTGATAATAGTGCGGTAATGATATTCAACACATAAAGTGCTGAATCGGTAACGATAACAGTAACAATATTCGACACACAAAGTGTCGAATCGGTAATAGTAGCAGTAACAATATTCGACACACAAAGTGCCGAATCGATAACAGTAACAGTAACAATATTCTACACACAAAGTGTCGAATCGGTAACGGTAACAGTAACAATATTCGAAACACAAAGTGCCGAATCGGTAAAGTAGTAGTAACAATATTCGACACACAAAGTGCCGAATCGGTAACGGTAACAGTAACAATATTCGACTCACAAAGTGCCGAATCGATAACTGTAGCAGTAGCGGTAACAGTAACCAGCACATAAGTGCCTAAAATACGGCACATAAAGTGCCTGATCGGTAAATTCGATAAATCCCGTACTCTTCCAATCCTATGGCATGCCAATTATATCCGACTAGCCCGACAAGTTAATAGGGAATTTAATTCTTATTTCAATTTTACTTAATATTCATATTTACCCCTATTAGCAAGACTGGGACTTTGGCGGATATACGGATTCCAACCAAACACACCAGTATGGCACTCAGTGCCTGAACACTTCCAAATCCTATGGCATGCCAACTATATCCGACTCAATCCAACTAGTTAATAGGGTATTCAAATCATTTTTCTATTTCAAATTCGCTTTCAATTTAATCACAAT
This sequence comes from Gossypium anomalum, assembly GCA_025698475.1. Taxonomy (NCBI): domain Eukaryota; kingdom Viridiplantae; phylum Streptophyta; class Magnoliopsida; order Malvales; family Malvaceae; genus Gossypium; species Gossypium anomalum. The sequence continues at coordinate 20,705,722 of CM046967.1, read as the reverse complement.
TTCTCATATTTCAATATCCAACCAATACACATTTCAATTAAGCATAATTCCATTTCAATTAAATTCAATTCAAATTCACTTTTCCACTTTCTAATCAGTATACAATTCAATACCAATACGTATTTCAAATATTCACATATAATCATACTTCGATTCAATTCCAATCACTTTTCAATCAATACACAATTCACATATTTACACATATTCATAATTTAATTTATTTTTATTCAATTCATATTTTTTTATTTATTGTCCAATCAAATTTAAAATCACTAATTTCTTTTCAATCAATATACATTTCAAATAATCACATTCAATTCAATTTGATTCAATTCCAATCACTTTTCACATTTCAAATCCATTCATTTCCATATCATCAAATCAAAGCCATCCCAATATTAACTTCTCATGTATTTTATTTGTTTCACTTTTCCAATCAATTTACATTTTAATTTCAATTTTATTTTCAATTCAATAACAATTCACTTCAAAATTCACTTTCCAACAACATACTAGCAAATATTTATCTCAATTTTATTCAATTCAATATTGATACTTACCTTAAAATTTTTACTTACTATACACATGAATTTAAATATAACATTTATTCATACCTTTATGAGTTCAGACTCATCATAATCATCTTTTACTCATATACTTGAGTATCGCATTCAACATTATCGGAATTAGCTCTGTTGGGAAACATCTCTATCTTTAAGTAAAACAAATCTCATCAGAGTAAAAAAAAATCACACTATCACGGGTTATGTAATGTATTTATAGACTTCACATGTGCTACATTCAGTCCGAGAATCGACTAAACCTTAGCTCTGATACCACTAAATGTAATGCCCCTAACCCGAATCCGTCACCGGAATAGAGTTACGGAGCATTACCGGAGTTACCGATTTATTTATCAGATATTTCATTTCATCTAACGTTCATATTTGGAACCAATTAAAATCAAACATATTGTCCCTTAACGTACTTATTTTTCTCGATATGTTTTACTTGAATTTATTACTCGTCTCAATTTAATTAATTTCCTCGTATCAACATATCAAAGATAATCACCTATTTACATGTCATGATAAATATCATTCTCTTTCCATTTCTTCATAAACATAAATCAGGTAATTCATTATATCGATATTTCATGCATTTAAAAATACAATTCAAGTTACACTAACTTACCTCATTGCTTGTTCATGTTTATAATTTCATTAATCTGATATCTTTTCTTTTCCACGTTCAAGTCTCGTATTCGAGTTATCTGGATCTTTATAAAGAAATTTGATCGCCGTTTTCATTTATTTCATGTTCTAATACATTCAATTAATGCTCTAAATAAAATTACCATTTTACCCCTAAACTTTTAATTAATGACGATTTCATCCTTAGGCTAAAAAAACATAAAATTCTTGCAATTTAACCCTTATTTCCAGCCGTTATTCTCAAACAAATTGATAACAACCCATGAATTCTATAAAATATCAGAATTTTCCATAATTTCAACACTTTTCAATTTAATCATTAAAACATGTTTTTCCCTGATCTTGAGCTAAATGAGTAATTTCATTCAATTTTGTAATTTTAAATAATAAAATAATCCATTTCATGCAAATTGGTCATTTCTAACATTTTTACAAAATTACCCATAAAGTTTTACTTTTATTCAATTTAGTCCCTGAGCCTAAAACATGCAAATTAGCCATGCTAGATGAATATTCATACATATTTTCATCTTCTTGTCACTTTATTTTCTTATTTTACTATATTAAAGATAATATCTTACTGTAGAAATTTTCAGGGTGTTACAGTAACGAGAAACCCAAAAAATAGAAAACGACAAAAGCCGAAATTGTGTCCTGTAGATGCCACACGATCTAGGCCATTTTCGACTGTGTGGGCCACACGGGCAAGGCTATTTTGGGCCATGTGGGCTTCACGGGCGTATAGGCCCAAATTTCAGAATTTTTCCCTAGGGTCGTACATGTCATCTTGATTGGCTATGGGCCTTTCTTGGGGTCGGCATGTGTTATATAAACTGTAAATCATGAAATCTAATATTCTGTTAGTATGAATTCGATGTAAATAACGCTTAAATGCATTTAATGTGGTGCTATATGTTTGATCTATTATGTATAAGCATGTTCAATATCTATTTTGTATAAGCATGTTCAATATCTATTTTATGAGCATGCATGATATATATATTTTCTGGTATATGCTATTCTATTTTATTTGGGATTTTGTTTGTATCTGACTACGGGACGGGTTATGTATTATGTGGAGCTATTTCTTTAGTTTTTTGAAATATCTCATTGTGTAAGTGATCACATTCCCGGGCATTTTCTTCCGTTTCAGATAGGTGGCCTTTATTGATACAGTTAGATCTTCTAAAGTCTTTCTTCGGACATCCGTCACTCTGAAACAAGCCGGTGGTGATCTCATCGTACTCGAATTTCAGATATTTTTTACTCTGTGTAAGGTGTTAACTCGCTATTATACTCGCAGCACTGCTGCAATTATTATGGAAAGTGTTGTGAAGACACTATGTGGTGTGTAAGGCTGGGTGGGTGTTTTATAGCCCACGTGGTGTGTTGGGATGGTCGGAATTGGTATGTAAAGGATGGGGTAGGATTTATATATATGCATCTGTACTAGTCTGATACGATTTTGTATTAAACGTATGTTTTTATTCGTTCTGCCATGTGATCTAATCTGAATTTCTGTATACGTTTGGGTTACACACTGAGTTTAAAAAGAAAACTCACTCTTTTTACGTCTGATAATTTCATGTAACCCTTATACTTAGGCGGGTCGGTGCAATGGGAGCTCGTTTGTGTCCACGTTGCTGTAAAACTTTATTTACTTAAATTTTTACTTATTTAAATTTCTATTTTGAGAGATTTGTATAATTTGAACTATCTGGACTTTTGGGACTGTTTTTGGTTTCAAATTTTTATTTTGGTTTTTAACATGACGATTGATAAAATGATTTTTACGAAAACGATTGTTTTTCAGAAATTAACTGTTTTCAAGGAAACAAACCCGGTTTACCAAAATATAACATTTTAAGAATTTTCGCTGCAAATTATTCGATTTATTTTGAAAATGTAAACAATTAACGGTTTTTTTAACTAATAAGTATAACAACAAGCTCTTTTAAATAAGTAGACTGTTTTAGTAACAAATACACGATGTTTTCTGAAAGAAAAAGTCGATTTTATAATTTTTCTATGTAGCATTTCAAGATTCGGGCATAATGTCTAGGTCAGGTTTGGAGTGTTACAGAATCACACCCCTAAATGAAAAATATTTATAAGTTAGTATCTTATCGTTGAGCTAAAATTTTAATTAGAAAATGATCATATACCTTAATTTTTTTTCTACCTCCTATCTCAATTTATGTTATGAATCTTCCACAAGAACAGCATTATCCGACCTCAATAACTAGGGAGCTAACCATCATGATAGAGTGTAAAAAGAATCAGCAAGATAACCCAAAGATGTACAAACAACTATATTTTCTTTCATTGCCAAATATCCTCCCATATTAACTGGATCAGAGATACAAAGAAAGGTGTGACAAAGTATCTGTTCTCAAAGATACCATTATCACATTCACCTTCTCCAAAATTATTTTCCCCTTAACACCAAGTAAAGAATTTTTTTAAAAAAAAGTTCAACACTTTTATCAATTGTCACATTATCACCGGAAACTTTGTAGGGCGATAATCTAGCAAACGGGTTTCCCCTTTGTATTTTAGAATCGAAAATTCCAAAATAATCTTTGAGCCATTTTAATACTGTTAAAATTCCGACAGCAATCAAAGCACATGCAATGCCATGACCATTGAGGTTTTCTAGAAAATTAAAATCAATCAATCTTGTTGCTATAGTTAAAACCTTTCATTTGGTGTAATTTTCAATGGCCGCAATCTTTCTGCAATAAATATAAATTTAAATGGTCATTTTTATAATAAAGTTAAGTTAGTTAGAACTGAATTAAAATACTTACATTTTAATATCAATAGTCAAGTGGTTCGATTCCAAAATAAGAATATGTTTATCTTTAAAACATTAAGACTCACATTTATACAGGTATCAATAATCGCAATTAGAGATTTCGAATTTTCTTCCATTGAAATTTTTCTATCTTTAAAGTAATTACTTTCTTCTTCATCGATAATAAATTTTCAGAATTTGAACATGCATTTACAAGCTCATATGATCAAAATTCATTTATCGAAGATGAGAACAATATTCCAGCAACATTTGCATTTAAAAGCTCTTTTATTATTCATCTTTCTTCTCCACCATAAAAAATCTTTCCATTCAAAATTTTCACAAATTTCCCCTTCACATCATTTGCACAATTTTCCTTTTCCCATCTTTCTAAATCTTCACATTTTCCTTTTGTACCTGAAATGTTTTAGCTTTTGATTCAACTTCTTTTCCTATCCTTATTCGCACAACCTCAACAGCTTCTTCTAATATATAAAAAATACTTAGTTAGTATAATTTTTATATATCAATATTAAGATTACAGTAAAATCTACATAGAAATTTATAAAGTAAATACTCTGACCAATGAATTACAATAATTTCAATCTTGATCCATGAATGAATCGCAGCCCTAAATTAAAAAATATTAATAAGTTAGTATCTTATCATTGAGTTAAAAATTTAATTAGAGAATGATCATATACCTTGATTTATTTTCTACCTCCTATCTCAACTTTTGTTATAAATCTTCCACCAAAACTACATTATCCGACCTTAATAACCCAAGGAGTTAACCACCCCGATAGAGTGTAAAAAGAATCAGCAAGATAACCCAAAGATGTACAAACAACTATGTTTTCTTTCATTGTCAAATATCTTTCCATATTAACTTGATCACAGAGATAAAAAGAAAGGTTTGACAAAGTATCTATTCTAAAATATACCATTATTACATTCACCTTCTCCAACATTATTTTTCCCATAGCATCAAGTAAAGAATTTTTTTAAAAAACTTCAACACTTTTATCAATTGTTACCTTATCACCGGAAAATTTGTAGGGTGCTAATCTAGCAAACAAGTTTCCCCTTGTATTTTAGAATCAAAAATTTTAGAATAATCTATGAGCCATTTTAATACTGTTAAAGTTCCGAAGGCAATCAAAACACATGCAATGCCATGACTGATAATACTCTAAAATAACATACTTTTATGCGTTAATTGCGTATATATTTTGAGTATGATCCTACTAATTTGGGCTTTTTATGGTTTTTTATTTTGTAAAGACTAAATTGCAGGCAAAAGGAAATTTGGGGGCAAAAAGCGTGAATTTGAAGACAAAATGGGCCAGCGTGCAAAATAAGAAAGAGTGGTGCCAAAAATACAAAGTGTGAAAGACTTGGGGGCAAAAATTCAAAGAAGAGATTTATAAATATAAGACTCTATTTAAATTTGAATTTTATTAGGATTATTATTTAGACTTAATTTTATCTTTTATCTTTATTTATCTTTTAGAGTTTAAATAGGAACAAACTAGGTTTTCTATGTACCATAAATAGAGGATGTAGTGACATAAATAGGGACTGATCTTTTTTATAAAAACTCCGTCTCCCAAAAAGCTCTAGCTTTTTGTTCCTTTTATTTATTCAATAAAATTCCATTTTATTAAGCTAATTTCTTTTTTCCCGAAAAGCATGAGCTACTAAGTTCATCTAGCCAAAGGTTGTCGAGATTCCTTAAAAAAAGGTTCATAAGACTTAGAATCTGCACTTAGCCTTTTCGACGAGTATTTATCGTTTCTCCACATTACGGGATTGACGCTTCTGTCTATGTCCTTCCAAAAGTGATCTTTTCATATTGTGTAAAGGCGGCCGCTTTGTATGTTATAGGAATGTTGCACAGTCAGTTTGTTAGCTTACTGTGTCAGTGGTTGTTGAGCCCAAGAGACAAAATGGCGTGACATTCGCCATTGAGAAATGATGATCTAGCGTATGACAGACCCACAAAAGTGACGGTTGGCTAGAGTCAGGTTCCTCTAAATCGTAAGTCTAAAATCTAAGTGGAGCTGGTGGTCGTAGGCATCCTCTTCCACTTTAATTGGCTTATTCTGTCATGAGAAGGATCACCTAAAAGCCTAGGATTGAACCCAAAGAGGATCGAGACAACCGGAGGCTAGAACCCCTCAAATCGAAGAATCCCTTCTCTCAATTCAGTTTATTTTTACAATTACAATTTCAATTTATACAATTTCAATGCGTCCATATTTTTAATTCTGTCTTTTTTATTTTTTTTCCGTGTACGCCGCTTTTTCATAGGCACGACTGTGCTCGGGATCTCGAAAAACAAGAAGTGCAATTCCAGTCCCTGAGGATTTGACCCTACTTCCCTTATACTATTCATTTTCGTTATTCCATAAGGATAGGTTATTTTTGGTGCTTCCAACGACACACCAACAAGTATTGAGGTCTTCTGCAAAATTAAAATCAATCAATCTTGTCGCTATAGTTAAAACCTTTCCTTTAGTGTAATTTTCAATGGCCGCAATCTTTCTACAATAAATTTAAATTTAAATTTTCATTTTTATTATAAAACTAAATTAGTTATAACTGAATCAAAATACTTACATTTTAAAATGAATATTCAAATGGTTAGATTCCAAAATAGGAATATGTTTATCTTCAAAACATTCATGATTCACATTTATACAGGTATCAATAATCACAACTAGTGATTTTTACTTTTCTTTCATTGAAATTTTTTTTTGCCTTCAAAGCAAATACTTTCTTCTTCGTCGATAATAAATTTTCAAAATTTGAACATGCATTTAAAAGCTCATATGATCGAAAGTCATTTATCAAAGGTGAGCACAATATTCCAGCAACATTTGCATTTAAAAACTCCTTTATCATTTATCTTTCTTTTTCATTATAAAAAAAATCTTCCAATTCAAAAATTTCACTAATTCCCCTACACATCATTTGCACAGCATTTGCACAATTTTCCCTTTCACATCTTTCTGAATCTTCACATTTTCCTTTTTTAGCTGAAATGTTTTAGCTTTAGATTCAACTTCTTTTCTTTTCCTTATTCCCACAACCTCAACAACTTCTTTAACATATAAAGAAATATTTTGTTAGAATAGAGACCCATTTTTTCCAACCCCAATTGGAGGCCCATTTAAATTTTTGTTCTCTTTTGGGCCGTTCGAAGCCTATCCGATTTTGGTCAATTTGAGACCTTTGTTTTTTCTTTCCCAAATTATTATTATCATCATCACTACTATTGTTATCATTTTTTACAAAATATATATACATGAAATGAAATGAAAGAAAACAAAAAAAAGGAGGCTTTTCATATTTTGTTTTTAAAAAAAGGTATAAAAAAAACAAAACAAGCATTCTAGTTTCTTTTTTTCTTCTTCTTCTTTTTTTTTTTTTTTTTTTTGCCATATACATATCTTGAGGGATCAGGTTTGGGTTTCGATGAAGGGAACGTCACCAGAACGTGGGTCCTCTGCGCATAGGAGCCCCAAAAATCTTGTTTTTTCCCTTCTCCTTCCTAAAATAAATGTTTTTTTTTTAAAAGGCTTGATCCTGGAAAAAGTTTTGATTTTTTTTTAAAAGAGAAACTTTAGATTTTTAAAATAAAAATTTCTTTTTTAGTTATATTAAAGGAAAAGTTTAAAACTTTTAAAACAAAAGTTTTGATTTTTTTTTAACTATTTCGAAATAAAAGTTTTGATTTTTAAGAAAAGTAGTGATTCTTTTAAAAGAAAACTTTGATTTTGCAAAAAATAAAAATAAAAATTCTAGCCACCGTTCACAATGGCTCCACCACCGATGGCTAAAGAGCCGTTGGGCTCTTTGGTGGTGGAGCCATGGCCGACATAGAAGGAGCAAGAGGAAGAGGTTTTTTTCTAAAAGAAAAAATGAGGTTAAAATGAAAGAATGAATAGTTTTTCTTTTTTTCATTTATAGGTGCAAAAAATGAGTAATTTATTCCCACCCCCTGTACTTTTTACATTTACAAAAAATACCATGTTTTTTGCAACACAGCCCTTACTTTCTGGCCTATTTACATCCGTAACCCTTTTGTTTATTCAAACATTTGATTTAATCTAAAATTGCAAAATTAAAAGAAAATTAATTGCTACATCAGTCATCTGTCTTCCACATTTTTTATCTTTTAGTCCCAAAATCAAGCTATGTCATTTTGTTTTTATGTCATTTTTTCCATCCTATAATTGTTGACATGAAGTTAGTTAAGTAGGTGTTACATTTTAATGAAACCATAAGGTTTTTACATTTAAATTTAGGTTAGTCTTTAAGATCTTATCTACCATTTACCCTAGAAAATTTATAATAACATGTAAGATATTTTTTTAGGGTTTTAAACTAATTTTAAATATCATATAGGATCCCTCTTTAGAATTTTAAATTAATATGTAAATATTCTTTAGGACTTTATTCAAGATTAAAACTAAATATTTTTGTAGGTGAACTGTAAATCATGAGCAGGTCTTTCTAAGTATTTTATTTTAAAAACGTTTTAAGAAAGCTAATAAATGTTATTTAAGATATATTATTTTATGATTTTGACAAATTTAAACCTTAGATCAAGAATTTTAAACTAAGATAAATCACAAACCCGGCATAGGATACTTTCGTAAGATCTTGATAGATTTAACACTATTAATTAAATCTTTTAATATAATAATAAAAGATAGAATAAGTTGTAAATGGATTTTAATAATTCTCTTAATTCATTGGTAATTTCTAGGTTGATAAACTATAAAAGTAACATATTTTAATCCCATTCTTAATGCATTTTTGGATGATTAATTATGTAAATTACTAAATTTGATGCTCCTAATCCTTTAAATTCATGTTCCTATACTTAGGAGAGCATTTGGGAGCAAAAGGAGCGAAAAACGAGCCAAAATCAGATGAATAGAGTTGTTTCCAGGATCCACACAGCCTGGTCATTTCCACACGGGCTGGCCACACGCCCACGTGCCAGCCCATGTTGATATCGCACCCTGTTTCCCAAATACGTGGAAAAACCCAATTTTTAGGCTTTTTGAGCATTCTAAAGTCTATAAATACCAATTAGAAGAAGATCTAAGGGGGCGCTCAGAGAAGAATAAAGAAAAGACTCGAAGAACGCCATCAGAATCAACTCGGAAGCGGATCTCCTTCAAGATTGAAGATCGCCATTTAATTTCCTTAGAAGTTTTATTGAGTTTCTTTATGGCTTGTTGTTATCCTAACTTTGAGATGATTTCATTCCAGATTATGAACTAAATTCCCTAGATACCTAGGGAAGATGAAACCCATGATGAATCTTATTTTTTGATTTCTGATTTACATGATAAATACTTGATTCTTGTTCTCAATTATGTATGCTTATTTCGTGATTTAATATTTTTGGGATATTAATTCATGTTTAATGTGCTTATTTCAATAGAGCAAAAGTCTCTATTTAAGAGTAGATCTAGCATAATTGTGTAGAGTTGCATGCAATACTAGAAATAGGACGACATAAATCTACCGGATTAGAGTCAAATCTAATAGGAGAATCTATAGATCGAGTTAATACGACGATAGGGTTTTAATTAGAAAGAGATTTCAATTAATCAACCTAGAGTCAATTATTCTTACTCTCGAAAGAGATATTAACATAATTTAGGGATTTCTACTGATCAAGACACAAGTGAATAAATCGTTTAATTCAGATTCATAATAATAGATGAAGTCTAGGTGGATTCTTTCCAGGGTATTGTTTTTCTCTTTGGTTATCTTCGATTATTTTCCCATTTCATTCTCTGTTGCATTCGTAGTTATATTAGATTAGTACAATTAGATTAAAAACAATCACTTCAATTTATCAGCTAAATAATAGGAAAACGATAATTACTAGTACTTTTAGTCCTCGTGGATATGATATTCCCTACTCACCATAGCTATACTATTGTTCGATAGATGCACTTGCCTTTGTCGTAATTATAGTTAGTTTAGTAACCATCATAAGTTTTTTTTTTTTTTAGAATTCTAAGATATAATTAATTTTAGGAATTGAAGGTATTTTACTAGAATTATTTAGGAATCCTTTAGGGTTCCCGTTAAAAGTAAAAAATCTCTAATTTAAGTTTCAAACTAGATAAGTTTGGTGAACACATCTTAATTGAGTTATAATTAAACCAAAGACATTTTTTTTAGAGTTTTTATTTAAGACCTCCATAAGATTTTAGCTAGATTAAGTGTAACGCCCCAAATTTTGGGCCTAGAATTATTAGGTTTTGAGCATGGGAACAGTTAGGAGGCTGTACATAAATGTTAAGTTGTGCAAGAAAGTGACACAAATATATGTCTACTTCAGTGGATATGTGTTCTGGTAGTGTCTGAGAAGTCTTGGGTTCAAGCCTGGGCAGGTGAAAAAAGTTGTGTTTTTAAAGGAATAAGCACTATCTCTAGGAAGTAGGCTTTTAAATAAAAATAGGTAAAACATGACAGAAAGGGCCTGCTGGCCTAAGGGATAAGTGGCGTGCTATAGTTATTTGAGGTTTGAGGTTCGAATCCTACTTGAAGCAGTGGAGTGTTTTATTTTGCTACACTTGCCATAAAGGTAGTAAAGGTTGACTAAAACACTACTGAGTGGAGTGAAGTTTGAATTGGTCATGGAGGGATTGTAGGAGGAAATGTTGGGATGTGGATAGTAATCAGTTGGAGAGATTTGAGGAGAGATTTTAGGAGAAAATCGTGGGGAGATGAAGAGAAGGAAGTGTTGTGCCAAATGGGGATTCTAGGCACTCAAAGAATCGATGTTGGGGAGGAATTCGGCTTTGGGATGAATTCTAGTTTCAGTTACTGTGCATTTTTGCTCTCTTCTCATTTCTAGTTTCTGACATTACTTTCGGGTTCTCTTTATTCTCTGTTTTGGGTAGCCGAACTTTTCTTTTTACCATTTGGGTATTTTGCGTGTTGTTTCTACTCTTCATGTGTACTCTACTGACCCATTTTCTCCTTTCTCTTTACTCCCCTTCACAGTCATTTTTTCCCTTGCTCTATTTCGTGTTGGTCGAATACCCTCCTCTTTCCCTCTCTCAAACTCTTTCAGTTTTAGCCTTGGTTTTGATTGATTCTCTCCTTTTTCATCCCTTACTCTCTTCATTTTTGTTTTCGATTTGACAACTATTCTCTGACTAATCGGTGAGTGCATTCGAATTTTCTTTTTTTCTCTCTCTCAATTGGTCCCTTGTTGACTGAATCTTCCTTATCACCCTCAACCCCAATCGATTTCTATTTGACCAAATACTGTTATTTCTTTCACCCTCATTGTACTGGATTATCTTTTCTGCTTTCTCCCTATCTGCCAATTTTGCGTACTATTCATACTCTGTGATTCTGCAATTTCAATGTGTATGTTCGTTTAGAGATCAAACTATGGTTATGTATAGTTGTTGATGAGGGTTCTGATTAGTATGCAAATAATAACCGAGGAAGGGGGAAAATCATTCTGGATCAACGGTCTAGATGTGTGTAAGGGCTTGGGGGTTCTAATCAAGGTATGTGACAGTTGACTTTTGGATAAGTGTTTTGGAAAGGAGTAGTATTAATTTGGTTACCTCGTGACTAATTGAATGTTTGTGGATTGGATCAAGGTTTGGAGTGCTCAAGGGGTGCAAGCGTATTTCTGTTATCAGGTGTGTAATCACACTGCTATAGTATCAAACTGGAAAAAGCTGAAATAGGTGACCGTCGACACTACACGAGTGTGCGCTCACTCGTGTGGTAGTCCGAACGCCTAAACGTGGGTGTAAGATCGTTAAGGCTAGCCACGAGCAATCTCATAGGCTTAGGTCGTTTTGGGCCATGTTGGGCCGAAATGGGCCATGTGGGCCCCACAGTCGCATGGGTAAACCACACGAAAGTATGGAGGATATTGGGCTAGGCTGTGTAGTTCGCATGGCCAGGGCCATTACTGGGCTAAACGGGCCATGGACTGTTAAGGTTACACGGGTTGCCCGAGACGACTATGGACCTACTGCTAGGTCGGTAAGTATACCTAGACCCTAATTTGATGAAATGATCGTTTTGCCCTTAACTGATAAAATGACTATTTTGCCTTTAAGTGGTAAAATGACTATTTTGCCCTTATGTGGTAAAATAACTGTTTTGTCCCTATGTGATATATGTTTATATTTTATCATGCTATTGTAACTGTGTTGAGTACATGTATAAAATTATGATATGGCATGACATGTGACTGATGCATTGCATGGGGGTGGGTTTTTATATGATTGGAGGAATTGTATTTGTCATTGCCACTCTTCTGCATTGCAAATCTGCATTTAGTGTTATGCAAGGTGCTATATATTTATAGTGTGTAAGGCTAGACAGAGATGGAGTTTAGAGGCTGGATGGGTAGGACTTCCATACTGTTTACCGTTTTTGCACTATTTACTGTTACTGCAAAGGGCCAAGGCCCGAACATATGATTGTTTCTGTATTGAGATGGGCTAAAACCCAAACTGATATTGCCACTGTTACTAAAAAGGGCTTAGGCCCAGACTATATTTGCTTACTGTATGTTTGGTATCATTTATTAAGGGATTACACACTGAGTTTTCGTAAACTCACCCTTCTGTTTATCTGCGCAGGTAACCCGTAGGCGGATCGGTGCTGCGAGGGACTCGAAGGTGGCCACACAATAGCGCATGCTTCTATTCTTGACTTTTAAATTATAAGAATTTTCATTTGGGTATTTTCAGTAATAAGGCCTCTTTAAATTTTTAATGTTTAATTTGGGGTTTTATTTATATTGATTTATAACTGCTAGCAGTAGGACACGGGTTTCCAAAAGATAAATTGTTTTTCAAAAATACCACGAATACATAAACGATTTTAAGAGCTACTGCAAGAAAATAACGTTTTACAAGTAAACGCTAGTACGCAACTGTTTTAAAAAGCTTTCGCTATAAACAAGATTTTGAAATTAATAACGGTGTAAAGTAAACACTTTTGATAGCGACGCATGTTTTAAAATCATCTTTTAGATCACATAAAGAGGCTTAATAAAGATAGGGCTTTACAAACAATATCATGCTTTGCGAAAAACAATTCAATGTGACATCGCCAGATTCGACCATAACGTCCAGGCCAAATTTGGGGTGTTACATTAAGACATTAATATGATTAAAAAAAAACTAGCTCCTAAGACCCTGTAGGACTGTCCCCGGATAGGCGTTGTAAGTGTGCTATAATCTTCCCCACATGTAACCGTACTCCCGAACCCGAAATTTGGTGATGAGATCGAGTCTCGATTTTTAGGATTTTTCGTAGTATTAATTCTAAACTTTTAGACAATAAGTGGCTAACCAACCTAGCCCTGATTGGTTAGTGGTGACTCTACGTTAATTTAGGCCTCTGTGTCTAGCTTTGCTTACTACGCCCCCGTACTCTTATGTAGGCAACGTTACGACAGTTAGTATAATTTTTGTATATCAATATTAAAATTACAATAAAATCTAAATAGGAATTTATAAAGCATATACTCTGACCAATTAATTAGTTTACAATAATCTCAATCTTTATCCCCAAATGAATCTCACCCCAAAATTAAAAAATATTAATAAGTTAGTATCTTATCATTGAGCTAAAAATTTAATCAGAGAATGATCATGTACCTTGATTTGTTTTCTACCTCATATCTCAACTTATGTTATGAATCTTCCACCAGAACTACATGATCCAACCTCAATAACCCAAGGAGCTAACCATCCCGATAGAGTGTAAAAAGAATCAGGAAGATAACCCAAAGATGTACAAACAACTATATTTTCTTTCATTGTCAAATATCCTCCCATATTAACTGGATCACAGAGATTCAAAGAAAGGTTTGACAAAGTATCTGTTCTCAAAGATACTATTATTACATTTACCTTGTCCAAAATTATTTTCCCCATAGCATTAAGCAAAGAATTTTTTTAAAACTTCAACACTTTTATCAATTGTCACCTTATCACCAGAAACTTTGTAGGATGTTATTCTAGCAAACGGGTTTCCCCTTTGTATTTTAGAATCGAAAATTCCAGAATAATCTTTGAGATTTTAATTTTGTTAAAGTTTCGACGGCAATCGAAGTACATGCAATGCCATGACCATTGAGGTCTTTTGGAAAATTAAAATCAATCAATCATGTCGCTTTAGTTAAAATCTTTCCTTTGGTGTAATTTTCAATGGCCGCAATCTTTTTGTATTAAATATAAATTTAAATCGTCACTTTTATTATAAAATTAAATTAGTTATAACTGAATCAAAATACATACATTTTAAAATGAATATTCAAATGGTTAGATTCCAAAATAGGAATATGTTTATCTTCAAAACATTCATGATTCACATTTATACATGTATCAAAAATCGCGATTTTCACCTTCAAAATTTTCACAAATTTACCCTTCAGATCATTTGCACATCATTTACATAATTTTCCCATTCATATCTTTTTGAATCTTCACATTTTCCTTTTGCAGCTGAGATGTTTTAGCTTTAGGTTCAACTTCTTTTCATTTCTTTGTTCCCACAACCTCAACAGCTCCTTTTAACATATAAAAAAATATTTTGTTAGTATAATTTTTATATATCAATATTAAGATTACAGTAAAATCTAAATAGAAATTTATAAAGTACATACTCTGACCAATTAATTAGTTTAAAATAATCTCAATCTTTATCCATAAATAAATCGCACCCTTAAATTAAAAAATACTAATAAGTTAGTATTTTATCATTGAGCTAAAAATTTAATTAGAGAATGATCATGTACCTTGATTTTTTTTTTACCTTCTATCTCAACTTGTGTTATGAATATTCCACCAGAACTACATGATCCGACCTCAATAACTAACCACCCTGATAGATTGTAAAAAGAATCAGCAAGATAACCCAAAGATATACAAACAACTATGCAACAACTCGTTTTTTTCAGAAATAGTAGTTTCAGGGCCACAAATCCGATGAGTAAGTTTGTAAATATTATTTTTTAATATTTACGAGTCAAATATGGTTTTGAAAAGGTTTTTGATATGGTAATTTATGCTATTCGAATGATTAATTAAGTTCAAGTGGTTTTAGAAAATGAGGTATCAGGACCTCGTTTCTATAAATTGAGCCGTAAATATTTTTATAAATACTTACGTAGTGTTATTAAAGTTGTATTAAAGTTTAGTTAAGAAATTTTAATGTTTGGATAGTTCATCAAGCAAAAAGGATGAAATTGTAAAAGTTGAAAAACTCAATCGCTATTAGTTTAAAGGTGTTAATTGATTAAATAATTATAATTGGATGGCCTTATTGGATAAATAAACCATCCTTAAAATAGTGGGATGGTTTAATGCTTTAATTTCTTTTAATTTTAAGGTTTTATATGTTATTTTATTATTAAAATAAAGAAAAAGGTTAATAAAATAACGAAAACATAATGTTTTCTTCCCCATTTTTTTTTCATCACCGAATGCTCCATGAAAGCATACTCAAGGTTTGACCATGGTTAAACCTTTGCATGGTGAGCTATTTCCCACCCGTTTCTAATAATTTTTATATTTTTGAGATTGTTACAACTAGGTTCAGCTAGCCCGTACCTTTTTTTTGAAACTATTAAAGATTTGGAAAGTTTCCATTGATGAATCTTTGTGATTTTAGATTTTAATTGATGAATTTGAAGTATTAGTTGATATTTATAAGTATTTTATTAAGTGATTTTTTTATGAATTTACCGATTAGGGACTAAATTGTTGAAATAGTAATAGTTCAAGGACTTGATGTGAAATTGTTGCAAAAATGAATTGAAATGGATGCTATTAATATTTGGTTGGCATGGGTTTGCAATAAAAATGGTTAATTTGCATGTTTTAGGCTTTGGGACTAATTTGAATAAAAGTAAAATGTTAGCGGCAATTTTGTAAAAATGTCAAAAATGACTAAATTGCATAAAATAATTTTTTTTACTATTAATAAATTGACTGAAACTATTAATTTACATCAAGATCGAGTGAAAAATCGAGGAGAATGGAAAAATAACCAACTAGTCCATGTACTTTAACATTTCTGCAATTTAGTCAGGTAAGTTCGTATGAATTATAATCACTTAAATGTTGAGTAGAATGAATGTTTAATGTGTTGTTTTAATGTAAATGATTCAATATATATAATGTTATTATGCAATTTATCATGTAAAGAAATGATGAAAATCTAATGACATTTCGACGATTATCGAGCCCCGTTTGAACCTTAGGAATATATAGGATACAAATGACATGTCATTAGGGTTTTCATGTTTTGGGTGCTGGTTCTGAATATTCTACTGATGGCTAAGGTCTGACATTTGTTGCAGATACTCATCAGCTTGTGTGAGCAACATTGTATAACTTACATTTCGACCGTCAGCTTGTGTGAGCAGAATCAGGTTACCATGTTCAGAGTGTTGGTCCTAAATGTCCTACCGATGGCTGAGTTCTGACATATGTTACAGATACTCGACAGCTTGTGTAAGCGGCATCATGTAGCTACATTTCGACCGTCAGCTTGTGTGAGCAAACCCATTTATGGCTTGAGTGAGCAATGATGAAAATGAAAGGTTTTGACCATATGTTTAGCACACTTTGTGTGAGCTTTCTCGCATATCCGATATTATTATAATTGGTTCAACAGGCATGAAAAGGGAAAGAAAGGTATGCATTCAAATGACTTATATCATGAAAACTATGAAAAGGAATGAAAAAAGAATGCTAGATGAAAGTATGTCTATGTTCATGAAATTAATGATTTCTGTAACCCTATTCCGGTGAAAAATACGGGTTAGGAGTGTTACAAACAATATTTTCTTTAATTGTCAAATATCCTCCCATATTAACTGGATCACAGTGATTCAAAGAAGGTTTGACAAGTATCTATTCTCAAAGATACCATTATTACATTTAGCTTGTCCAAAATTATTTTCCCTACAGCATCAAGCAAAGAATTTTTTTTAAAAACTTCAATTCTTTTATCAATTGTCACCTTATCACCGAAAACTTTGTAGGGCGCTAATCTAGCAAACGAGTTTCCCCTGTATTTTAGAATAAAAAATTCCAGAATAATCTTTGAGCCATTTTAATTCTGTTAAAGTTCCGACGGCAACCAAAGCACATGTATTGTCATGACCATTAAGGTCTTCTGGAAAATTAAAATCAATCAATCTTGTCACTATAGTTAAAACCTGTAACACCCCACACCCGAGTCCTACGCTCGGACAGGATACGAGGCGTTACCTCACTTAAACACATGCATCCCAACGTTTTCGAATAATTAAGACTTGATCAAATTTAAAACTTTGTCTAAACTCCTTAACATGGGCCTACAAGGCCTCAAACCTTCACTGGAAACCATTCGGGACCGACTCGGGTCGTTAACCAACTTTAGAAAAAAAATAACCTTGAAATAGGGCACACGCCCATGTGGAAGGGCAACACGCCCGTGTGGTCATTATGACATGGCCGTGCTAATGGCCCGTGTGACACACACGGTCTAAACACCTAGGGACACGTCCGTGTCCCATGCCTGTGTGAATTAAATTCTAAATTCGAACCTACAGGGGTTTTCACACGGCCTGACACACGCCTGTGTCTATGGCCTGTGTACCTCACACGGCCATGACACGCCCATATCTAAAAATCTTGACATTGTGTTTCTAATGTCAGCATCCAATTAGGGGCACACGGCCAAGGCACACGCCTGTGGCCATAGGCCTTGTCCTCTACACGGCTGAGACACACGGTCGTGTCTCTACCTGTATGTTTACTACCATGCATCTGACTTGAAATTTTTACGTGCAGGGGACACACGGCTAGACAACACGCCCATGGGGCTGGCCGTGTTTCACAGACGGCCTAGACACACGTCTGTGTGGACAGTATAAGGCTATCTACCAAGCCTTTACCACCCTGAAACATAATCTAACACCAATCAACACATCAAAGTCTAAATTAATATGATTTCACAACCAAACATCCATAGCTAAGGCCTATATACAATTTATGTATCCAACCATAAACAATAATTTCACATTCATGAAAGACTACTTTGCATTCATATAATTATTTTCAATATTAGCCATTTTTCATGGCCTTATACAAAATGAGTCAAATATTAAAACAAGCCAACACATTTGGCCCCCAAAACAATGTGACACTAAAACAAAACCAAAGAGTCCTATGCATGCCATAATCAAAATTTAAGAACTAATTATACCAAGTGCTTCAATTGATAGTGTGATCGATGCCTCCGACGTCTGTTAATCCACGAGGTAATTAGGCGGCATTATAAGAAAATGGAAAGAAATGGGGTAAGCATAAATCTTAGTAAGTTGCATGAAAATAAATATAACGACAACTTTACCATTCATCATCATTCTCATAATACAAAAGTAGGTATATGCACAACTTACTCATCACTATCCAATACAATTCACATAGCATATACTAGGCTCACATCTCATAAATTTCAAATAGGTACTTGTACCACTCACAGCATGGTTATACTTTTCTCGTTTAACTTAAACTGTGACTCTCACCGTTAAACCATTCAGAATGCTATCGGATATTCATTAAGCCTCAACCATAGGTATACTGTTGATGCCATGTCCCAGACATGGTCTTACACTGACTATCGAAATCGAGGCCGACGCCATGTCCCAGACATGGTCTTACACTAGCTCTCACATATCCGTACTGATTTCATGTCCCAAACATGGTCTTACACTGACACCTCCATACGTGTCAATGTCATGTCCCAGACATGGTCTTACACTGACACATCTCGTAGCCGATGCATGTCCCTGACATGTCTTACACTAGCTCTCGTCTCAATGCCGATGCCATGTCCCAGACATGGTCTTACACTGGCTCTCAAATGTGGTCGGTGCATGTCCCAGACATGTCTTACACTAGCACACAAATAACCCGAATGTCTTGGCATTAATATTCAATTTATTTCCTAAGCTTCAAACGGGAGTTCCACTATCTCAATATTCATCATACATAATCATTTCCACAAACAAGAAATTTATGCCATATCAATTCAAACACATATAATAACAATGTAGTTGTATTATTTACACACAACTTACCTTGGATTACAAAAGGTAGACGACTAGCTCGGCTTAGTCCACTTGCTTCGCTTTTCCCCAGTCTATGCCCGGATTTTGTAATTCTTGATCTAAAATGATAGAAATTCATTCATCTCATCAGCGTATTACTCTAGACACTCAAAAATTTATAATTGCCCCTAGCCTTTCACAAAATGACCAATTTACCCCTAGGTCCAAAAATTGATTTTTATCACATTTTCTCACCAACTAAGCTAGCCGATTACTTTTTATACTAGAAGCAGTCCAAAATTCTCAATATTTCACACATTTATCACCTATTTTACAACTTATGCAAAATGGTCCTTTTTATGGTTTTCATGAGAGATCTCTTCAAAAAAATTGTTTATTTTACAACCATGATTCATTTATCATGGAAAAACCCTAGACTTTCAACTATTTTGCAAAATAGTCCTCTTATTAGAAAGCTCATGATACAAGGATCTCAAAAGTACAAAAATATGTAAGAAAAGCCCTCAAAATCACTTACTTGTAGAAAGACTAAATGGCTGAAATTTCAAGCTTCAAAAACCCCTCTAATGGCTAATATTTTTGACCAATAAGAAAGGATAGAGGAAAAAGATGATGGCTAGGCTCTTTAAGGTATTATTTTATCACATATTATGTCATCAAATACCTAACATTTGACCATTTAATTTTCTTTGTCTCATGGCCGGCCAATGTGACATCCCTAATTTGACCCTAGTCGGGAAGTGGTTTCGAGACCACAAAATCGAGTCAAACAAATAATTGATTGTTAAATTTCATGTCTATTTTATGTTACAATTTATGTGTGAAATTTTGATGCTTTGATTTTGTCAATTGAATGCGAATTTAATCAAAAGGGCTTATGTGAGAAACATTGAAAATGTGTTGGTTAACTTTTAAAATGGCCAAATTGTTGCATGGATTAAATATGGGGACTTGCATGTCAAAGTCCCCATTTTTCATGATAATGGCCGACCATGATGGTTTTAGGTGAGAAAATATGTATTTTATTTGTTGTAATGATGGCTAATAAATGATATTATATACATTTTGTTAAAGAATTAAATAAAGACTTATAAAATATGAAATAAAGTTTTTATAATGGGAAAAAAAAGAAAAAAAGGCATGAACACAAAGTTTTATCCATTCTTTCTCTCAATAGCCGATTCTTAGGATCAAAGAAGAACAAAAGGGGGCCCTTAGACATATGGCAATTATATTAGCAATTGGAGGTATGTTTGGCTTAATTTCTTGATAATTTTGGTAAAGTTGAGTTGTTAAATAGATTTTGAAGTTAGCCCATGCATTTATTTTTGAATTTAAGAAGAATGATACATTCGACTATGCTTTGATGTGCTTGGATTGTTGTTCATTGAGTAAGTGATTGAGGAATGGTTAGAAGAATTTGAATGCTAAACTAGTTGATTTGTTTATAATGTCCGATTATGATCATTTATAGAGATGTGAATGAATTGTTGTTATGTGAATAAATATTTATTTGATGATATATATATGTATTTGGCAATGGGATAAAATGTGTATTAAGGTAAGTTTCATGGTGATTATGCTTGTGATGTTGGGTTAATATTCGGCATTGAGTAATGTGGGGTAAGGTGATTAATCGGCTATGAAATTAGCTAAATTGAATAGGTATGTTTAATGATATGCTTAGTGTAATGTATAATCTTATAACTCGGTTTGGTATTGAGATAAAGGTTAGATGTATGATTGGATTTTGGTATGTGTTAAATTGGTTAATCAAAGATTTAATATGATGAAATGTTAATGAATAACATAATTGGTTTGCACCTTAAATAGTTGAAATAAAGCTTGCCAATTATGATTAAATGTTTAAATTGTAATGGTCATATATAGGTATATATATATATATATATATGCCTTATGTATGTACCATGTACACATAAGGACATTCGGCAATATGATTAAATTCATGTATAAGAAAGCATGATAAATTAAGTGACTCTTTGCTTGTGAATGTGAATTAGATATAAATTAAATAAGCATGAAATCGAGTCATGGCATGTTTTATTAAATATGATACATATTGAAATCTATTGTTTTAGATATAGATTAAATGATATGTGATTGCCAAATGTGATTGTTAAGTAAATAATATTAGTTAAGTACTTAAGCAAATCTATTGTTTTACTTAAGCTTAAGAGCAAAGAGGATCAAAGTCGGATAGGGGAAAAGAGAAAGTAAACGAATAGCCGTGGATATCTAGTCGTCGACCACTTCTGAGGTAAGTTTTAAGTGATTAAACGTTGAGTAAATTCAATCACAATAGGACATAATGAGTTGATTTAATAAGATATGATGTGACCACCATGATATGTTTTAAACTCAAATGGTAAGTTCATAAGTGTTTGGACTTGGAAATTTAAGAGCAAATAGTAATAATTTGCTTAGAATAGTAGCGGTAATGTGATTTTAGAAAATCACCATAAATTTTTGGTGTGGAATTATAGGCTGAATAAAATATGTAATCAAAGCTTATTTAGTCTAGTTTCTTATAAAAGAAACCGTGTAAGCAAAGGAATTTCCTATAAAGAGATATTTAAAGTTATGTGAGACAGTGTCAGAATGACTCCTAAATCCCCTGTTTTTTTTTTAAAAATCATTATAAATCACAAAAAAAATTTTATAAGATAAAATTTATATGCTTAGACTCCTTAATGAGTCTAGTTTCAAATGAAATAAACAAGAACATATTTTGAATTCTGTACAATGAGAAAGTTGATTCGTAGTGAAGAGTGGTCAGTATAGTCAAACAGTGAAATAGGGGAAACTTTAAGAAAAATTCTGGTATTGATTGGTCATACCAAAAATTCTGAAATTTTATGGATAGAAGATATATGAGTCTGTTTTCAGGGAAAATTAACAACACTTCATTTGGAGTTTTGTAGCTCCAGTTACAAATAATTTAATGACTGTTGCTCAGGAAAACAGCTTGTAGTGAATATGTGATTTTGTTGTAAACATTGATGAAACTATTTGAGTTGCTTATAAGCTATTGCTGAAATTAATGTACAAGATAAATATATATATGTGTGGTAAAGCCGAATGGCTAGTGTGAAATATGTATGAGATATATATATGTGGTAAAGCCGAATGGCTAATGTGAAATATGTATGAGATATGTATATGTGGTAAAGCCGAATGGCTAACATGAAATATATATGAGATATATATATGTGATAAAGCCGAATGGCTAACATGAAATATGTATGAGATATGTATATGTGGTAAAGCCGAATGGCTAATGTGAAATATGTATGAGATGTGTATATATTGTGGCCGAATGACCTAATGTGAAAGGTGTGTATTATTAGATATTTGATGAGACAAATGAATTACAAATATGATAGTCGATGTGAATGTTGTAACATGTGATTAAATGTACATGAAACTTGGAAATATATTCCGGGTAAGACCCGATGACTACGTGTGGAGATTATGTCCGGGTAAGACCCGATGACTACGTGTGGGGATTATTCGAGCTAAAGGTCTCGCTGAAGATTCGAGTAAAGCATAAGATTATACGACTTCACAGTAACAATTGGTAATAAATACGTTCAATGCGTTAAGTTGGTCAGGTATGTATTTTGAGATTATATTTAAGCTTGATTTGGATTAAATCACAAGGTTGTTATGTGATGCATATGTGAGTAAAGCAATAAGACTGTTCTATGATTATTGTGCATTTGGTCAATGTGAAAAGTTAGGTGAAAATATGTAATGTACCTATGTTTATAAGAGATCACTATCAAGTGAGAATTTATCTGCTTATTGTGTATTACGTAATTGTGTATATTCAGCCAAAAAGGGTAGTATACCTAGAAAGAGGTTATATGAGAATTGTAAGATCGACTTTTAATTTGGTTGGGCACATATGTGATAAATACTTGTACATGTTAGACCATCAGAATTAAATCATGATTGTAAAGTGAAAAGCAAATATGAAAATGCCATATGAATATGTGAGTATTCGGTTATGGAGAAATACTATAGGATATTGGGAGATATACATTTTGATTTGTCCGATGAGGATAACTATAGATATGAAATGAAATGTTATATGTGAATCAAATAAACAAATTGGTTATATTTGAGTTCACTGGTTTTAAATTGCTTAAGACTTACTAAGCTTACAAAAGCTTACTCTGTTGTTATGTTTCTCTGTTTTATAGATTGTTGATTCTGGCCTTTTTGCTCGGGGATCGTTAGCAACTTGTCACACTATCACTATCCACTGTTTGGTATTGCTATGTTTTGGATTATCTTATGGCATGTATAGAATAGACTAGTAGTGGGAGGATATTTTGGTTAATGTATATAAGCCATGCGAATATGACATCCTTTGAATGTTTACTTTTTTAAGTTTTTAAATTTTATCCCTGGTTATGTCTAGCAATTATCCAATTGAATGATCTTTACTTCAAGAAAATGTTTAAAATTTTACTGATCTGGCATGAGTTACAAGTTCGGTAATGCCCCTTACCTATTCCGGCGACGGTTACGGGATAGGGGTGTTACAGCCAAGCTATAATCTAAGGGTCTATTTGCCCTTTATAGACTCCCAATTTAAGTTTCATGGCAATTTAACACCCTTAGCTATCCATTCAAGACTTTTGCACTTTATGTGATTTAGTCCTTTTTCGCAATTAAGCTTACAAATACTAAAATTAATTCACCAAAATTTTCATGCATTCTTTATGGTCATGCCATCACACATAAAATAATATCAAAAATAATTTCTCCAACCTCGTGTTAGTGGTTCCGAAACCACTGTTCTGACTAGGCCCAAAATCGGGCTGTTACAAAACCTTTCCTTTGGTGTAATTTTCAATGGCCACATTTTTCTGCAATAAATATAAATATAAATTGTTATTTTTATTTTTATTATAAAATTAAATTAGTTATAACTAAATCAAAATACTTACATTTTAAAATGAATATTGAAGTGGTTAAATTCCAAAATAAGAATATGTTTATCTTCAAAACATTCATTATTCACATTTATACAGGTATCAATAATCTCAATTAGTGATTTCGACTTTCCTTCCATTAAAATTTTTTATCTTCAAAGCAATTATTTTCTTCTTCGTCGATATAATTTTTTGAAATTTGAACATGCATTTAAAAGCTCGTATGATCGCAATTCATTTATTAAAGATGAGCACAATATTCCAACAACATTTGCATTTAAAGGCTCTTTTATTATTTATCTTTCTTCTTCATCATAAAAAATCTTCCCCCTCAAAATTTTCACAAATTTCCCCTCCACATCATTTTCACAACAATTTTGCACAATTTTCCCCTTCACATCTTTCTGAATCTTCACATTTTCCTTTTGTAGCTGAGATGTTTCAGCTTTCGGTTCAACTTCTTTTCCATTCCTTGTTCCCACACCCTCAACAACTCCTTTTAACATATAAACAAATATTTTGTTAGTATAATTTTTATATATCAATATTAAGATTACAATAAAATCTAAATAGAAATTTATAAAGTACAAACACTGACCAATTAATTAGTTTAAAATAATCTCAATCTTTATTCATAAATGAATCACACCCCTAAATTAAAAATATTAATAAGTTAGTATCTTATTATTGAGCTAAAAATTTAATTAGAGAATGATCATGTACATTGATTTGTATTGTATCTCATATCCCAACTTGTGTTATGAATCTTTCACTAGAACTACATGATACGACCTCAATAACCAAATGAGCTAACCATCTCGATATAATGTAAAAAGAATCAACACTATTGGTCGAAGATGTACAAACAACTATATTTTCTTTCATTGCCAAATATCCTCCCATATTAACTGGATCACAGAGATACAAAGAAAGGTTTGACAATGTATCTATTCTCAAAGATACCATTATTATATTCACCTTATCCAAAATTATTTTCCCTATAGCATCAAGCAAATAATTTTTAAAACTTCTACACTTTTTATCAATTGCCACATTATCACCGGAAACTTTGTAAGATGTTATTCTAGCAAATGGGTTTCGCCCTTATATTTTAGAATCGAAAATTCCAGAAGCATCTTTAAGCCGTTTCAATTTTGTTAAAGTTTCGACGGGACCTAAGCATATCCAGTGCCATGACCATTGAGGTCTTCCGGGAAAATAAAAAACCAATAAATCTTGTCGCTTTAGTTAAAACCTTTCCTTTGGTGTAATTTTCATTGGCTACAATCTTTCTGCATTAAGTATGAATTTAAATCGTCACTTTTATTATAATAATTAAATGAATAATAACTGAATCAAAACGCAAACCTTTTAAAATGGATATTCAATTTGTTAGATTCTAAAATAGGTATATGTTTATCTTCAAAACATTCATGATTCATATTTATACATGTATCAATAATCGCAATTAGTGATTTCGACTTTTCTTCCATTGATTTTTTTTCCTTCAAAGGAATCTTTTTCTTCTTCGCTCATAATAAATTTTTAGAATTTGAACATGCATTTAAAAGCTCATATGATTGAAATTCATTTATCAAAGATAAGCTCAATATTCCAACAACACGTGCATTTAAAAGCTTTTTTATTATTTATCTTACTTCACCATAATAAAAAATCTTTACCTTCACAATTTTCACAGTTTTCCCCTCCACATCATTTGCACAATTTTCCCATTCACATCTTTCTGTATCATCTCATTTTTCTTTTGTAGCTGAGATGATTGAACTTTGGATTCAACTTCTTTTCCTTTTCTTGTTTCTACAATCTCAACATCTTGTTTTAACAAATAAATAAATATTTTTTAATACAATTTCTTTATATTATTATTAAGATTACAATATAATCTAAATAGAAATTTATTGAGTGTATACTTGGACCAATTAATTAGTTTACAGTAATCTCCATATTTATCCATAAATGAATTAAACCCCTAAATTAAAAAATATATATATTAATAAGTTAGTACATTATCATTGAGCTAATAATTTAATTAGAGAATAATCATGTACCTTGATTTGTATTCTACCTCCGATGTAAACTTGTGTTATGAATCTTCCACCAGAAGTCCATAATCCGACCTCAATAACCAGAGGTATTAGCCATCCCGATAGAGTGTAAAAAGAATCAGCACGATTATCCAAAGATATACAAACAACTATATTTTCTGTCATGGCCAAATATCCTCCCATATTAATTGGATCACAGAGATGCAAAGAAATATTTGACAAAGTATTTGTTCTCAAAGATACCATTATTACATCCGCCTTGTTCAGAATTATTTTCCCCATATCATCAAGCAAAGAATTCTTTTTAAAACTTCAACACTTTTATCAATTGTCACCTTATCACCGGAAACTTGGTAGGATGTTATTCTAGCAAATGGGTTTCCTCCTTGTATTTTATAATCTAAAATTTCATAAGCATCTTTAGGCCATTTTAATTCTGTTAAAGTTCTTATGGCAATCGAAGCACATGCAATGCCATGACCGTTGAGGTCTTCTGGAAAATTAAAATCAATCAATCTTGTCGTTTTAGTTAAAATATTTCTTTTAGTATAATTTTCAATGACCATAATCTTTTTGCATTAAATATGAATTTAAGTTACCATTTTTATTATAATAATTAAATTAATAATAACTGAATCAAAATACTTATCTTTTAAAAGGAATATTCAATTGGTTAGATTCTAAAATAGAAACATGTTTATCTTCAAAACATTAATGATTCACATTTATACATGTATCAATAGTCGCAAATAAAGATTTAGAGTTTTCTTCCACTAATTTTTTTTCTTCAAAGAAATTTTCTTCTTTTTCGTTCATAATAAATTTTTGAGTAGTTGAATTACTAGCTCCGATTTCCCATCGTTCTGAATATTTTTATATGTTAGAATTAAGTGACCCTAATTCTTATTTAAATAAAATACGATGGAAAATAAAATAAAAGTAAAATCCATATAGAACTAGACTTCTTTTATTTTATTTTAGAATAAGGTTTTTTAAACCTTATTAAACTCCATCTATTTTATATTTACTAGGATAAGGTGTTTCAATCCTACTAGAATATGGCTTTACAAGCCTATAAATAGACATAGTCTATTCCTTTTGTATTGATTCAAATTTTCGACATAGTGAATTTTTCTTCTCCTGCGCTCGTGGTTTTTTCCGAAAGGGTTTCACGTAAAATTTTGTGTTCTTTATTTTTTATTTTATTTTATTTTTTCACAATTGGTATCGAGCTTAGGGTTGTTCATCTCGATCACGGTAATGGCGTCTTTGAAATATGAAATTCGTTGTTGGATCGCAACACCGCATTTGCGTTGTGGCGATTAAGATGCAAGCAGGTCCTTGCGCAGATGGATCACGGAGGATGCCCCGCTAGGATAGATAAGATGCCTTCGACATTAATGCAGATGAAGAGAAGAAGCGTAAGGATCGAAAGGCATTAACACAATTGCATCCGCATTTGTCCAATGAAATTTTTGCAGGATGTGATGAAAGAGAAGATCGCCATTGCATTATGGAAGAGGCTAGAACAAATATGCATGTCGAAAACTCTAACAAGCAAGTTGCATATGAAGCGGCGTCTTTATGCTCATCGTTTGGAGGAAGGTGCGTGCTCAGACACGAACACTTAACAATGTTGTTTAAAGAAATTCTCTCAAACTTGGAGGCCATGGAGGTTGATTATGATAAGGAAGATCTAGGTTGATTCTACTTTGTTCGTTGCCTCCGTCTTATTCAACCTTTAGAGACACGATTTTATATAGCCATGAGTCTCTCACAGTTGATGAGGTTTATGATTCTTTAACCTCGTATGATAAGATGAAACATCTTGTGGTTAAAACTGACTCGGGGGGAGAGGGTCTCATTGTTCGTGGGAGACAAGATCGAATCACCGATGATGATCATGGTAGGACACAGGAAAGAAATCATCGTGGTAAATCTAAGGGTAGATCAAGTCTTCAAATAGAGGTAAAACTTGTAACTTCAGAAGAAGAAAGGGCACATTAAATCTGAGTGCTATAAGCTACAAAATAAGATTAAAGGGAGGGTGCGAATCAAAGGGGGGAAAACAAGAAAATTCGGTGAAGGCGATGTTGTAGAAGACTACAATGATGGTGAACTTCTAGTCGCTTCACAATGATTCTAAAGTAAGTGAGGAGTGGATACTTGATTCAGTTGCACCTTCCATATGAGTCCCAATCGGGATTGGTTTACAACTTACTAAACGATTATCGAAGGTGTTGTTTTGATGGGAAATAATGCTTCGTGTAAGATCGCAGTGTTGGAACAATTAAAGTTAAGATGTTTGATGGAGTTGTCAGAACACTTAGTGACGTACGGTATGTTCCAGAATTGAAAAGAAATTTAATTTCGTTGAGTACTCTTGATTCAAAAGGGTACAGATACACAGCTGAAAGTGGGGTTTTAAAGATTTCCAAAGGTTCCCTTGTTGTGATGAAAGGGCAAAGAAAAACTGCCAAGTTATATGTTTTTGTGGGGTTCTATCATATCGTGATGATCAATTGTCGCTTCCTCTTCCTTGTCAGATGATGATATTACTAAACTTTGGCATATGCGCCTAGGGCATATGAGTGAGAATGGCATGGTAGAATTGAGCAAAAGAGGACTTCTTGATGGGCAAGGAATTTGCAAACTGAATTTCTGTGAGCACCGTGTTTTTGGAAAGCAAAAGAGAGTTCGATTCACTAGAGGAATCCATAACACGAAGGAAACGTTGGAGTATATTCATTCTGATCTATGGGGACCATCCAGAGTGCCTTCGAGAGGTGGAGCTAATTATATGCTAACCTTTATTGATGATTTTTCCAGAAAAGTTTGGGCGTTCTTCCTGAAAGCGTAAAAAGCGATGTGTTTTCCGCATTTAAGTCTTGGAAAATTATGATTGAAAAAGCAGACGGAAAAGCAGATAAAATACCTCCACATGCACAATGGCTTAGAGTTCGCATTCGATGAGTTTAATAGATTATGCAAGTCGAAGGATCGTGAGACACTTGACGATTCGTCATACTCCACAAAGAAAAAGCGGCGTTGCGAACGAATGAACAGAAGCGATCATGGAGAAGGTTCGATGTATGTTGTCAAATGCCAACTTATCAAGTCGTTTAGCGCGAGCGACCTCATCGCATGTTTTTTGATCAACCGATCTCCATCCGTTGCCATTGAGAAAAAGACTCACAAGAGGTATGGTCCAGTAATCCGCTAATTATTCCGATTTAAAGATCTTTGGGTGTCTCTGCGTATGCTCATGTTAATAATGGAAAATTGGAACCGAGATCCATTAAATGTGTTTTTCTTGGTTATAAAGTGGTGTAAAAGGGTATAAGTTATGGTGTCCTCAAAATAGGAAAGTTGTGATTAGCAGAGATGTTGTTTTTGATAAAACCGCTATGCTTCCTAACTTATCTCTTAAAGACTGTTCCAATAAAGAAAATCAAAAGCGGTGGAGCATCGAGTTAATACAGAGTCGACTCCTCAAGTCAAGTACAAAAATTGAGAATAGAGTTGCTTCTTCGCCTCAATACTCTATCGCCAAAAACAGAACTAAAAGAGAAATTAAACCTCCAAAGAAGTATCTTTGAGGTGATCTAGTTGCTTATGCTTTAAATGTGGTGAAGATATAGATGCGAATCAAGAGCCATCAAATTATTCTGAGGCGATTAGCTGTGAAGACTCAGAAAAATGGATGTTTGCTATGCAAGAGGAGATGGAATCACTACACAAAAACAAAACATGGGATCTTGTGAAACTTCCTAAAGGTAAGAAGACATTCGTTGTAAATGGGTGTTTAAAAGAAAGAAGGGACTCAGGAGTTGAAGAACCTAAATATAAAGCAAGGATTGTTGCAAAGGGTTACAGTCAAGTTCCAGGAGTGGACTTCAAGATGTGTTCTCCCCAGTTGTGAAGCATAGTTCGATTCGAGCTTTGCTTGGTATTGTGGCCTTGCATGATTTAGAGCTTGAGCGATTAGATGTAAAACCGCATTTTTGCATGGAGAACTTGAGGAAGATATTTACATGCAACAAACAGAGGGTTTCAGATTTGAAAAAGAGGATTATGTTTGCTTGCTTTGAAAAAGTCCCTTTACGGTTTGAAACTTGATACCAAAGCAAGTGGTACAAGAGGTTTGATTCCTTTATGACTTCTCACGATTTCAAAAGAAGTAGTTTTGATGATTGTGTTTACTTTAAGAAAAACAATGATGGTTCTTTTGTGTATCTACTTCTTTACGTTGATGACATGTTGATAGCGGCAAAAGACAAAGGAGAGATAAGAAAGGTCAAAGCCCAACTAAGTGAAGAATTTGAGATGAAAGATTTGGGACCAAAGAAAGAAGATACTTGGTATGGAGATTCTTAGAGATAGAAAAACAAGTAAATTGTACCTAAGTCGGAAAGGGGTACATTGAGAAACTTCTTTTAGAGTTCAATATGCATGAGTGCTAAGCTTCTGTTAGTACTCTCTTTAGTGACCATTTTAGACTTTCATCGGCTTTGTCTCCACAATCGATGATGAGATTAAGTACATGTCACATGTTCCATACTCTAGTGCAAAGTGGGATCTCTCATGTATGCTATGGTTTGTTCACGCCCAGATTTATCATATGCGATCGGTGCGATTAGCGTGATATATGGCGAATCCGGTAAAGAACACTGGAAAGCGATTCGGTGGATTTTAAGATACTTACGAGGTACTATCGATGTTTGCTTACAGTTTGGAAGAATCAAGATGGAGTTGTTGGATATGTTGATGCTGATTTTCTTTGGAGACCTTGATAGAAGAAGATCTCTCACAAAGTTACGTCTTTACAATCGGAGGTTGTGCAATAAGTTGGAAAGCCACTTTGCAAACTACGATCGCTTTGTCTACCATCAAGCCGAGTACATGGCGACATCGAGGCTTGTAAAGAAGCTATTTGGTTGAAGGGACTCTTTAGTGAACTAAATGAAGACCTTCAAATCAAAGATGATATTTTGTGATGATCAGAGTGCCATATTTCTTACAAAAGATCAAATGTTTCATGAGAGAACAAAACACATTGATGTTCGGTATCATTTTGTTCGTGATATTATTGCTCGTGGTGATATTGTTGTGAGCAAAATTAGTACTCATGAAAATCCTCGCAGATATGATGACCAAGTCACTTCCTATAACCAAGTTTGAGCATTGCTTAGACTTGGTTGGTGTTCATTGTTGAAGTTAAACCCTTAAGGGGTTTTATGGAAGAGGTGGAGAACTTGTTCGCGATTAAGAACTTGTTCATTGAGAATTTGTGTCAAGGTGGAGATTGTTAGAATTAAGTGACCCTAATTCTTATTTAAATAAAATACGATGGAAAATAAAATAAAAGTAAAATCCATATAGAACTAGACTTCTTTTATTTTATTTTAGAATAAGGTTTTTTAAACCTTATTAAACTCCATCTATTTTATATTTACTAGGATAAGGTGTTTCAATCCTACTAGAATATGGCTTTACAAGCCTATAAATAGACATAGTCTATTCCTTTTGTATTGATTCAAATTTTCGACATAGCGAATTTTCTTCTCCTCTGCCCGTGGTTTTTTCCCGAAAGGGTTTCCACGTAAAATTTTGTGTTCTTTATTTTTTATTTTATTTTATTTTTTTCACATTATAATTTTACTATTAACACAAATTGTTTAAAATACTAGAATGAATTGTTCAAAAAATTTAACATTAAATTTTTATCTAATCTTTAAATAATTTCTTAAATTTCAAAAAAAATTAAAAAATATCTAAAAAGCTTATGTAAAAAAAAAATTCCAAAGTCTCGTAAAAATTACAAAAAAAAATAATTTCCAAAATTGATAAAATTTATAGAAAGTTATAAAACTAATATTAACAAAATTCTAAAAAAATATTGTTATTCTCTTATCTTGTACGAAGTTTTCAAACTTTCTCTCAATTTATGTCTTTTAACTTAGGAGATTGTAAAAAGATAATTTTAATTTGATTTGTTTAAAAATATTTAATTTAACTTTAAGAAAGTTGGTATTTAACTTAATTTATAAAATTTATAAGTTGAATTTGATTGATAACATCAAATTTATTAATTTGTCTAAATAAAAAAATTTCACTAGATTGGAAGAATAATCATCTTTAATTATATTTTAATTAATTATAAAAAATTTAAAAATTAAATACCTTTTATTTTATTATTGTAAGTTAAAATAATATAAAAGTTACTCAGTATATCGATTTAATCATCTTTTAACATAGGATAGATAGATACACCGTCCTAGCACAATTATGGTCTAGTAAAGTAGAGTGGATACTAAAGGAAGTGGTTAACTTTTAGTAGTAGGACGCAATGCAGAAATTCAGAGGTTGGCAAAAAGCAGCAGAACTGAATTTGAAGTAGTTATCTCAATGTCAAACAATGCTTCGTATTTGCATTTGGCATCGCTGCAAGTCCCTGATACTAGTTTCAGTAAGCCTTTTCTCCTTCCCATGGTCTTGATATGATAGGATTTTTTTTCCATAATCCAAAATGCCCTTACCCCAAAGCCAGTGTCTCTCTCTTTCCCATGTCATGTCATGCAAGTAACACTTCAACTTCCCTTACATACCCCTTCACCCCCACGGTATTTGTTTCCTTCGCCAACTCTCTCTCTCTCTCTCTCTCTCTACTTATTCTCCACCAGTAATCCCCATAAAGGGGCGCGTTATTCCTGCCTTCTCTTTTGTTTACACCTCTTATAAAATCTCCTCAGTCAACACCCTTCACTTTTCTACGTTATTCGTATGATCCTTTTATCTTGTCGATTCGATTTTTCTCTTCTTTTAAAGTTTCTGTGTTCTTTAAGAGACTCTCTGTGTGTCAGAATCTTTGTTAGAGCGAGAAAATGGAGAATGGGATTGACAAAGAAAGTGGGTCAATGTTGTTTAGTGAAGAGGAGTTGATAGAGGTAAGTGGATTGAAGAAAGGAGGGGATTTTGTAGAAGTGACATGCGGGTGTACTAGCCATAGGTATGGTGACGCTGTTGGCAAGCTTAGGGTTTTTTCTAATGGCGACCTTGAAATCACATGTGAATGCACCCCTGGTTGCAATGAAGGTCTCTCTTTTTTCTCTTTCTAAGCCTCTTTTTCACCCTTTGTTTCTTTCGTTTCTTTCGTTTTTCTCCTTATTTATTTTCCTTTGATGCTACTGGAAAATGGGTTTTGATCTCTATGCGTGTTTAATGCGTAATTTGTTCAAGTTATGGTGCATTTGACGTTGATGAGTGTCGCTTTCTCTTATTTAATAGTGAGAAATGAATGATGGAGAATTTAGAGTCCTTTCGTTTTGGTTTCTGTTTTTACACAGTTTGTGTATGTTGTTTTGTCTCAGTGAATTGGTTTTCCTTGGTTGTACTACAACAAGATGTTCATGCATATTTTCGGGCGCTCCTTTGGTGTCTTCTTCAAAAAATGCTAGCTCTGAGTTTGCATCGTCCGCATTGTGTGTTTTTTTTTTTCACTCTTGGTATTCTATGGTCTTCGATTCAGTCTTTTCAGAATCTGGTTTTGCCAAGTTCCATTTCTTCTGCTTCTGGCTGGACAGAGTATTTTCCTTTTTTTTTTTTTTTGCAAGAAACATTTAAAATGGATTCTTCATATATAATATATATCATTTATATATTTATGTTTTACTTCAACCTGCTCTGATGGTATGCCATTGTAAAGTATATGGCCCAGTGAGGGATGCTTTTGAGCATGTCCATGACAGGGGATGAACGTCCTCTTTTATGTGTTCTTTCTGTTTGCATGTCTTTCTTTACATGATGCTACCATGTGAAAAGTATTGTGAACATGGCTTGGAGGTTCAAATACTTCAAGCCTTAAAAGATAAATCTTCATCTCGCTGATCCACCACAACTTTTAGCTCCAAGTTAGGTAAATATTTTCTTTGTACCATTGGTCATTTTGGAGTTGTGGAACTGCTTGGTTCATCCCATTCGTTTGATTCAAGGATCGATTAATGGAAACTTCAAAATTTTGGTTTTATTATTATTATTATTAAATGAGTATTGAATGTGGTATATGGTTAAGAAAAACATACCATTGAGCTAATGAAAGTTTGAACATAAATGCACGGGTTCAATTTCAATTCTAACTATTTGCAAAGAACCGATCAGACAGGTCATGGTTCTGGCCAACTTGTCCATATTTTTTCAGCACCAGTCCTTACAACTAAATATAACTAAAACTGGCTTAAGCTGTCTGTACTTTTATCTCTGCCTTTACTGCTTTATAGAGCCTTTCAATTTAGGTGCATATGACATTATCTTTCTCCTTATTCTTATAGTTCTAGTTAATTTTTACTTCCCTAAAAAATGTTGAAGCTTTCTTTTCTTTTTTAGTTTTATTCTTCTTTTTTCCTTTTCTAATCGTGTGAATGTTCATTAAAATGACCAGACAAGTTGACTCCCGCTGCATTTGAGAAGCATTCTGGAAGGGAGACAGCTAGGAAATGGAAAAATAATGTTTGGCTGATAGTTAAAGGGGAGAAAGTTCCACTATCAAAGACTGCATTTCTAAAATACTACAATCAAGCATCGAAAAATGGCAATGGTATTCACAAAGCGCATGGTGGAAGAGTTTGTCATCGTGATGAGTTTGTTTGCTGTAGCAGGTGTGAGAAGGAGAGAAGATTTCGATTGCGGACAAAAGAGGAATGTAGGATTCACCATGATGCTTTAGCAGATGTGAACTGGAAATGTTCTGATATTCTATATGACAGGTTTGTCTTCCCATTATTGATTATGTTCTTATATGATAAATTGCATTTATCATGTTCAAGCCTGTTGCCTCATGCGCATTAAGGCATTAGTAATTCTTAAACATGCTTCTAAATCCATGTTGTAAGAATTAAAATGTAATATATAGATAATGCTTGTAGTAACAAGACACTTCTTTATCTCCAATTTAATATATATATTGGAGTACGACTTTTCAAAATCCATAAGATTATTTCATGATCTGTTTCATCTTTTGCTTCCCTATCATGAAGGCATTTCAGGCGCTGTAGCTCAATATATGACTACCTAGGAGGCATGGACACGAACATGTTTTTTGACATACCAGAATATGTATCAGACTGAGTCAGATACAAAAAATATAAAATAATATTATTTCTAAACGGAGTCTGATATAGACATTAAAATATCAAAACATTGCCTAGAAAAGAAGAAAAAGCCATTGCTTTGGTGAAGCAATGGTGGCTGAAGAAGGTGAAGAAAAAGACATCTACCTTGCACTGCTTGTATTAAGCAGAGAGAATAAAGAAACTTGGGATTTTTGTCTAGTTATAAATTGGGCTTGTCAATGAGCTGATGGTCAAGCCCAAATTAACATTTCACTTAGTCTTTATTAAGGCCCAAAAACTAAAGAAGATAATTTAGGTTTTTGCCTAAATGACAATTTTATGGCCTTTATGTCCTGAGATAGACGTTTTCCTTATAGAAAAAAATAATAAAAACATTTAAATATGGAATTGAATTAATTAAAATATGTTTTTAATTGTTGTATCTTTATCATGCTGTGTCTTATTTTAAGAAAAAAAACTGTCATGTTTTGTCCTTTTCCCAGAAAAGGTATGTCTTGTTTTTCTAAAAAATGTCATGTTATTACGTTCGTGTCATGCCATGCGGTAAATTGTATTCTGCATGTGTCTTGCTTTATAGATGGCTACAGGAACTAATGATCAGTCATTTTTATTCCTCTTGTAGTTTGCTTTGCTAACCTTTTTTCTTATATTTTTGCATAATTTGGCCTTGCATATGGAGTTGATTCTTTTGCATAATGTGCATTTAGTTGATCAAAATGGGTAGCAGCTTTTACATCTCATAAATACCTATGGGTTCATAGCTTCCAAAAGTTATCAATATTCTTTGCCAATGAAACAAGCACCTGTATTGCACATGATCTTCACCTAAAATCAGTTAGATTGGATGTTGAGAAACGTAAAAAGTAAATTTGGTTGAAGAACCTAGTACTGAACATAAAGCACATAGTTTTGGCCCAAGTGCAGTTCTGGATTATTCACTTTTTAAAAAATTTATCAACCATGCTACATTTGATCCTATCTTTGCGTAAAGCTGGAAACCATAATGAGAAGCATAAGATCTTTACGTTTCATCTATTGGAACACAATGTAATTGCTTTC
This sequence comes from Gossypium anomalum, assembly GCA_025698475.1. Lineage (NCBI taxonomy): Eukaryota > Viridiplantae > Streptophyta > Magnoliopsida > Malvales > Malvaceae > Gossypium > Gossypium anomalum. The sequence continues at coordinate 20,669,340 of CM046967.1, read as the reverse complement.
CTATATGCTCGTATTAGAACTACCTGATAAGGAGGCTTCAAGAAATGAGTTTGGCTGTTGAGTGTCCTTCAAATCGGAGGAAATTTACAGTCAAACGCTATTTGGGGTCCATATATGAAATGGTGACAGGTTTATTTTTCAAAGTCATGAAAGGGAAGATTGTGAGATAGGTAGGTCTTTCTCAAGGAAGGAATCTAGATGTCCTATTTTACATATCGATTCTTATCCTGATATGCCAGATATATTTCATTGGTTGTATCTTAGAAAAGCTGCCAGGTATTCTTGATTATCTTCCATAAATTTTTGGCACTAAAAGATGATTTACTTGTGCTACTAGAAAATAGCTCTATAGTAACCAGCTCGTTTTCCTTGCATATTGTAAATTTCTGCTGTTCTTGCTTACCTGTCTGTTTGATTGTTGCTTTTGGGGTTTGGAAAATGCTTTTAGTTGGCAAGTTCACGAAAGTTATATAAATTACCAGAACATGCAGTTTTTCCTCTGATTTGTTGTTGGTAATATTTTGAATGCAAATGCTGAGAGAGGACTTTCAAGTGTTTATAAGTGATGCTATGCTGAATTTGTTTGCATGTGAAGGTAGTATACACTCATAATTTGCTATATGTTATGTAGAATACACTTTGGCTTAGAATTAACTTATATTCAATGTTTCAGAATAACATGTGACGATGATGAAGAGAGAGCAAGTCGCAGGGTATACAGGGGTTGCTCCCGTTCTCCAACATGCAAGGGTTGCACTTCCTGTGTGTGTTTTGGGTGTGAAATCTGTCGGTTCACTGATTGCAGTTGCCAAACTTGCATTGACTTCATTAGGAATGCCGAAGCTTGAGTTATTTTAAGGGTGGGGATTCCTTTTTGTTGCTCTGGTTCCTTCGAAGACATCGTCTTTCATTACTATTAATTGCCAGTCTCTGAGTTCAGCACTCATGGTGTCGTTATCTGGTTTAAAAACTTCATATTAATTTGTATTTAGATCTCAGCATTGTTGTTTGGTCCATACTCCCATTTCTCTTCTCTGCTATTTGGTTTCTTTGTGGCGATACTAAGTTTATTGCTTCTACTTAAAAGTGGCATCTATCTTTTGAGTAAAGCCCAGTTGGAACCGCAATCTCCTACCCCAACCAAGGTGCAGAGTTAAAAATACAAGATTAGGGAGAGTAGTTAAACTAGGATCAAACTTGTGCTGCTGCTGGTGAAACAGACACGCTAGAAACACCGTGCCCTTTCTTGCTAAGGTTTCTGTCTTTTTGACGAATTCAGGAATAAAAGAGACTCCTAATCTCAGTGGTGGTCTGTCTATGATTACCCAAAAAATATAAGCTTCTTTTTTGGAAGCTCTCCACCTTCATTTTCTTCATCATCGTAGGAAGATGATAACCAAGATTAGGTGTCTCTCGTCCCCATCTTTCCCTCGATAGATGTACTCAGCTGAACCCTATCATTCTTCCACCTTACTCAATAACCTGACTTCTAACAAATGAAGCCTCAACCATCAACTCAGTTGACCACTTCCGACTGCAAAGGAAAAAGTTATATGTAAATGTGTGTGTAAATTGAAGACATTTGTAATGAAGAAAAATAGTAGGCAAAAGTACTATGGAGACATTTGTAGTAAAAGGTAAATTGCATTTTTCACATTATACTCAAGAAATCAGACAAATTAACCTGTTAATATTAGAAAAAAGTGCAAATTGGCTCTTCCCTTAAAAATTATATTAGTGATCATTTGATGTTTTTCAAATTTTTTTATGCAAGTGACGTGGAATTAAAGGATGAGTAGGATTAGGTAATAGTATCATGAAGGCGCTTGTATTAGGAGTCATTGTATTTTGCCACCTCTACTAAAAAATGAGCATATTAGTCCTTATACATTATATTAATGAGTAAATTGGCTTTTTTTGCTAAAAAAATGATCAATTTCTACAAGTAAGTGATGACATGGATGACGAAGAAACCAGATAGTGACAATGGTGTGTTACATTTACCTCATGTTGATTTGACATTTTGCCGTGTCAATAAATATTTAAATATTTAAAAATTTAAAAAAAATCTCAAAACAAATAATTTTTTATAATTATTTTAAAAATCATGTACAAGATCAACTTAGACAAAAAAAAATTATAGAAAATTATTTAAAAATATAAAAATACCGAAATTATTAAAAAATATTTAAAATAATGTCGGTAATGAACTTGGACAAATGATTTTTGAGTGGTTTCTTAAATAATTATTAAATATTTTAAATGATAATAATAAATTATTATAAAAGGTTACTATTATATGTGTATATATTTGAATTATAAGAAACTAATAAAAATATTAAGAATGTTAATAAATTAATAAAATAGGACTTATCAACTTGATTAACTAAAAATATCAACTCAATTAAGAAGATACATATGTGTATAGTTTAATAATTTTTAAATAAATTTTATATATTATCTTTTTACAAATATTTAAAAAATTATTTGTTTAAATTTATCTTAGATGCGATTTTTTTTAAAAAAATTATAAAAAATCATTTAAAAAAAAATTAATTTTGAAAAGAAGGAAAGAAAGATGAAAACCAATAAATTAGTTATTTGGGTTTGCACAGATGAGTAGATTGATTTGATTATTACTGTGAATGAACACACTAACTCTAGCTTTACACCATTTCCTCTTTCTATTACAATAGGTATGCGTTTGATTCTTAAACAACATATCAGAATCCCACCTACATAATTAGCATTTTTGCGTTTCATGATCACCCCCGAGAGATGGGTTGCTACTTCGCCTCTAAACAAACCAACTAAATTTTTGAAAATAAAAATAAATTCAAAATATAAAAAATACAAAGAGATGGAACTTTTATTATATTTAAATTTAAATATGGTGTCCTGACTTGCAAAATGTTAAATGCTACCAAACAAAACGGAGCAATAAAGGTATACATAGAGCCAAGAGTTTTATACCATTTTGCTCACATGAATATATTCAATGCGTGTATAAATATTGGTGAAATGAAATTTGTATTTTGATGTATGCAACTCATGTTTATTTAATTTGCATTTTTACATTTATAATTTTAAATCTCCTTTTATTTTTTAAAATATTTTTTGTTTTTATTTTAACAAATATATATAATAATAAAAAAGCAATATCCTAGAATAGAAGCATTAGAAGAAATAAAAAAAAAAAAAACTATATTTATATAGATTAGAATCATAGTAAGTGTTTTGGTATTTAAAATTTGTTGAAAAATAACACTTTTTTTCTATTTATATGAGTTTGAATTAGCACCAATTTACTAATTAAATTTAAAGTTAAAAAACTTTTTAAAAAATTATTCAAGTTTTTCACATATATTTATTTTTATTTTAAAAAATTTCAACTAAACATTTTTCAGTATTTCTTATTAAAAAAAATGAAAACTAAAACGAAAATGGTTCTATTACGTGGCACCAAATGGAGCCAAAATTTTGCTCAATTTCATCTTAATTTATTTTCAATTTATAATAAAGCATTATCAAGTCCATGAGCCACTTTTTAGCAAAGTGAAATTTCATTTCAAAGCAGAGAAGTTACAACCCAGTATGAGCAATAAGATCATGAGGGGGAGACACCACGCTGTCCTTACCATCATTTCCAGATATACCATTGTTTGCACTTTGTTACTTTCACCACTAACAAACGAGAATACAACAATTTTGAACGTGGAAATAGATAAAATGTTATGTTTAACAAGACTTCCATGACACCAAAAATAAAATTAAAAATGGAAGACGTACGGTGATTATCACAATCTAATTATAAAAAGTTTTATTTATTATTTGGCTTAGAAATTATATCTGTCTTCTCACTTCTATATTTAAATTTGTTTTTGTTTTGTTTTGGTATTTAAACTTTGCTCTGTTATCATTTTTAATACTTAAAAATTAACTAATGATAACGTGTCGCACCATTGATGACATGACACATCAACTGATAATATGATATATTGATCAATGACATGACATGTTGACTAATAACACTGACAAAAATAATTTGGGTCAAAATCACTAAATTAAAATTATAAAAGAAAGTAAAAAAAGTATTTAAAAATTATAAAACAAAGGGTAAAACTTATTAAAACAATACAAATACAAAAGTGAAAGGAGCCAATTATGAGCGGTCTGTTAATATGGTATTTTTCTTAATCGTATATTAGTTTTTTTTTTTTTTTTTTGTTAAAAACAGAAGGCTTAAAATGGTTCTAAATAATTAGTCTTTTTGCGTTCGCTTCAACTCTCCTCTTTTGACATGACTTGGTTGCATCTTCTCTCATTACTGGAAATGGGTCCCCTCATCTTAAATGTGAAAGCATTCCAGCTTTTCAATTATTGACATAGAAAACAATGTTTTAGGACTGTGATTTTTGTTAATACCACCATTTTGCCATGCCATTCTGGACAAGGTGCAAGTTCTCTTTTTCAAATTTATAGACACGTACAATGATGCTAATCTATGGTAGTGCTGGTGCCCAGTTTATAGTCTAATATTCCCCAACATTAGTTTCAAATTACCAAATCTGCTTAACGCAGGAACTTTCAGTAGGATCTAAAATGATCGTACAAGAAAGCATGGATAAGCATAATAGGTCATAATTTATAACTAATGTGGAAATTGAGATACATGATTACTTGACAAGAAATAGATTCCAACTGGAAAATGCATACAGGAGTAGACTCTAGACTTCACTAAAATGACAAGCTCCAATTCATATCACTTTAATTATGTGAATGAATACGATAGACTACAATGGAACCCCTAAAGACTCAATGCAGATAATTGATTCCCTTTATTCTTAGATTTATTGAAAGTTTCATAGCCAAGCATGTTCAAGGACGTGGGTTTGTTCCTGCAATGCTAGCACCACGACCTGCTGGAATTGGCACCTCAAAACCAGGGTTTGGAACGAATGTGTCATCACCGCCTGGAATCTGGCGATTTCCACCAATTGTGCTGCCAACGTGGCCGCCACTGCTGCCGGTGTGGGTGCCAGTGCCGATAGTGTGTGGATTGTGATGTTTGAAAACTGGTGGCAGCAACACTCGTCCAAGGCCTGGAATGAGCACACTACGGTCATGTTTTAGATATTCAGGCTGTTTCATTTGATCATCATTCTTCGAGATGTCACGTGCTGCAATGGCTTGCCCAGCAATAACAAACAGAATGCTGAGGATGAAAACGTGAGTAAGCAAGGAACTAATTTTGCAAGCCATTATCAGAGTAAGTAAGAATGAGAGCTAGGATTGGTTCTGATATGATGGAGAGAAGGGATTAAATTATGCTTCTTATAGAGAAGGTCTAAGTGAGTTGGTTGATCAATTGGCGGTGAGTTAGAAAGAGCATTCCATTTTGAAAGCACCATTGAAGGAGACGTTCCATAAAAACAGAAGCAAAGCGTGCAATAATGTAGCATGAATTGCATGGGTAGGTTAGGTGGCTTAGGGTTTGCCATTGTAGGTGAGGAGATTTTTCTCTTAAAAGGCTATATGTATCTGTGCTATAAACGTTCAATTTAAATTTACATTTACATTATGTTTAATGCTATATTTTGACTAATTCTGTTCTTTCTATTATACCCAAAAATTAGGTTAGAAGAAATGGGTTTGTGAAAATCAACAGTGGACACACATTTATTTATAAGGTTATCTTTGTGTATTTATAAATCGAGGGTTTGAAACAGGAACCAAACTTAGCGTCATAATAATTAATTAAAGTATTAAAATAATATAATAAGATTTTATTATATTAATTAATCTAAAACGAAACCTGATTATGAGATTTAATTTGAAAATAGTGTGTTTTAATTGAGTTAGGATCTAATTGGAAAATGGGTGAAACAGGGAGTGACCAAAAAGGGCAAATTTCTCAATTTTTGGGAAATTAGTCTTCCATTAGGAATTTCCACCGTCTTTTTCCCTTTCTTAACCTAAACCCCATCCTACGTTCCTACAGTAAGTACATCAAGAATTTTTACCTTGTTTAATTCCAAATCAGTCATAAATTATGTTAATGAAATAGTTTAATTACTAATCTAGTAATGTTATATGTAGAAATTATTAGTGAATACTAATGAGTATGATCCAAATTTTATTTTATTTTATGAAATTTAAGTAATTTACAATAATAGTGGGAAAATGACTAAATCATAAAGTTAATAAAGTATGTCATGACATTGTATAAAATAGAAAGAGGGTTTAAGTGAAGAAGTGTTAAAGTTCTGGTGTTATATGTGATAAATGTGTAAGCTAATAAATAATATGTAAGTTGAGCCCCTTCCTCCCATTTTATTATTTTCGACAAACTAGGGAAAAGTCACACCTTGAAATAAATATATATAGTTAAGGAATGAGATTAAACAAGAAATGGGCTTTAGCTTTAATGGTTAAGAGTTAGCTTTTCTCTCTTGTGATCTCAGGTTTGAACCCCTTCTTCCCCTTTAATTTGGAAAGTCTCCGAAAAGAAAGCAATACTTATAATTAAGTGTCTAAACTAAGTAAGAAATAGGTCTTAGGCTTAATGGTTAAAGCGTTAGTTTCCCCATTGATAACCTGAGTTTAAGCCTCCTCCTCCTCCCCTTTCAATTTAATTTCAAATTTCGAAAAAATATTAAAAAAATTGAAGTGCAACCCTTAAAGTTCACAAACCCTAAGAATTTAACCAATTATGTTCTAATTAGAATTCATATCTTGCTCTTCCTCAAAATTCTAACAGAATTAGAACTCCACCATCTTTTTCCTCTTTTCCTAGTTAGATTTTCATATTGTCCCTTTTCAAATCCTAATAGAATTTGCTCTCCATCTTTCTATTTATGCTCTTTTTTATTTTCTTTTCTTTTTCTATACATCATACTTTTATCCTAATTTTTGATAATTATTTTGCTTTCCCGAATCAAATAATCTTCCATTCAATCGTTCTCTCTATCAGTTTTGTAATTACCGTCAATAGCATCCCTACTAAGAATTGGTAAGTACATCTCGTTTTCGATGTTTAGATCCTGAATTTTTGTAGTATTTTTATCCAACGCTAAGCTTACATTTGATTAAACAATCTTTTTCGGTACTTTTCAAACCTTTCGATAATCTTGTCGAATCTTGAAATCAATCGTTAATTCATGTGTAAATGTCGTTTGAAGGATCATGTTCTGGTGAATCAGATCAGAATCAGGCATGAGGAACGTCGATCGAACTCCCGGTGATAGATGCGTGTGCTTTTACAAGCGAATTGGGTCAAGTTGTGCCTAAGATTAGGGTCACACAGGCGTGTGGACCACACATCCCCTCACATTGCCATGTACCTCTGAAGCCGTAGGATAGTTCAAATCTCACACAGCCAAGAACCTTATACATGGCTGTGTCGACCCTATAAGTAATTTTTTGTAAATTTCATATGGCCACAGTTTGTTACATGGCCTGACCACATGGTCTTGTAACCGTTCTACACTGCCTATAGCACTTCACACGGCCTGACCACACGGCCGTGTGTCCCCTGTTATTAGTTTTGCCAAGAAATTTATGTTATATGCTGTTTAGTCCTTGAATATTCTCGAAAATATTTTTAGTGTCTTATTTTATTCAATTGAGCCCTTGAGAATATAAATTATGTTAGAATCCATGATCTGATTGACTGAAGTATTATATATATGCATGATATGTGAATAATATATATGTATGTTGCATCTGTATTTCTAATTGTACGTTCAACATGCCTCATGATACCATTAAATCAAATCCATGAAAAGTATATGCTTTGCTACTGTACTGATTAGTTAAAAGCATATTTATTGCTGCCATATTGATATGTTATATGCATATTATTCGCTACCGATTTGATTTGTTATAAGCATGCCATATTGCATAGCATAGAGCGGGACGCTTTGAAAAGATAAAGTTCTGGTAGATTAATAATCTACAACACTGGTGGTTCATCCACCCATATTCTGGAAGCTCTCATATGCAAATATGTTGTGTATCCAAAACCGTCTGACAGCATATTAATCTGCAACACTGGTGGTTTATCCACCCACATTCTGCCAGCTCTCATCAGCAAATATGTTGTGCATTCACAACCATACAACCATCTGGTAGCGTATTAACCTACAACTTTTGTGGTTTATCCACAACTAGGTGTGTAGGGATGGACAAGTTCTGGGGAACTCTACTATGGTGTGTAGCGTTGGGGTAGAATCTTTTTTGTTAAACCAAATCTGTGTTGTATTCATCAAGCATGTGCATACAATTTTGAGATTTCTGAGATGATATATGTATATGCATATACATTTTTGTGTTGATTTGATATATCGATATTCTGAAACTACTATTGTGAATTATACTATGTGATGTGATTTTATATGCTAATTGGTTACACTTGTTTTCTTGTGATGGAACTCACACTGAGCTTCATTTTTCACTCCCCTTTTATTTCCATTTTTTACAAATAACCCACCAGGTTAAGACGCAAACACAACATTCAGAGGGTCTCGACTCGGTTTTGTTAAAATATTTTAGGTTTATTATTTGATATTTTTGTTATTCAAAGACTGTATTGTTTTATTCTCGATTTGTGGCATGAGACTTAAGTTTTGAGTTTTTAAATAGCTTGCATGACATTTAATTTGAGTTTAGGATGTTGAAATATGATTTTTAATTATTTATGCATAAGATCTGAATTTTTAGTAAAGAAAACTAAGTTAAATATCACTTTTCCGCTATTTGATCGTAATTAAAATTGTAGTAATAGATAATTGGAAAATTAACTAAGTTTTCTTAAAAGTTGTTATTGACACATAGGAAAGTTAATCTAAATCAGTTTTTGATAAAGTTAATCTAAATCAATTTTTGATAACTTGTGAACTTTTCTGAAAATATATTAAGTTTTTACAAAAATAAACAAATGTTTTTTTCTTAATAATGTCTGTTTTAAAATCTCTGATACCTCTACTAGGCTATTTCGGTGGCTAATGTAATTTTCTGAATTCGGACATAACGTCTAGACCAAATTAAAGAGATTACACTTTCACTGTAGCTCTACTAGCAATTTAGATGAATATGTCACTGCCATGTAAGATTTACCTTTCCTTTTCTCCATCATCATACTCCACAATTTGAAATGACTTTTTTGTTGCTTTGGAAATTAAGCAATTCAATTTAATATTAATTGAAGGGTTAAAATGTGTAATCGTATAAAATTTAAGATTTGATTTTTTGTAGTTTAAAAGTTAAATATTCAATACTCTTACTTTGTTCAATTCTATAAAAATGCTAGTCCAATCATTATTGTTGCTGGTAGTTTTTTGTCAACATTTGTCAATTTAACATGTTTATTTTTTGTTAATTATATTCTACATCATACGAGGACAAGTTAATCAAGATTCTAAATTGACAAATTTTAATAGAAAATACTCACAAATTTAAAGACTAAACTGAGATTTTTAAATAAAAAAAGCAGAACTTATATTTTAACTTTTTAAATACAGAGATTAAATATCAAATTTTATCAAAATTTAAGCTAATTAAAAACCTGTAATAAAAAATCATGCAAAAATATTTTACATACGAGTGATAATAGTTGACATAGAAGCTTTATTATGTGATAACCAATAATAGGCATACATAACATAGAAGAAAAGAAAAACTGAAGTTTGATACCATATTAAATTACAATCAAATTGTTTTTAAAAATTAAATTCAATAGAAAAGACTTAATTTATTATAAGTTAAAATATGCTCCAAATATTTATATTTTTTGTAAATTTGAAATTTAGTTCCTTTATTTATATTTCTAAAAATTTAATTTATATACTTTTCAAATTAAAAAACTTATGTTCATGATTTCACATTAAATTTGTTGTTAAATTTTTTGAAATAAAAGAAATATGCTTATTTAATAGTCATCTAAAAAAATAAATAATATTATAATGGATTTAAATTTAACAAAAATATTTAACGGTATTAAAAATTTTACTTGTATTTTTAAATATAAAAAGTAATGGAATTAAAATTTTAAAAATTAAAAATAAAATTAAAATTAAAATTAAAAATTTAATATATATATATATATATATACACATAAATATAAAGATTTGTAGCGAATTTTAACTTTTATTATATTTAAATTTGAACATGGTGTCCCACAAAGAGTCACTTGCAAAATGTTAAATGCTACCAAATAAAACGGAGCAATAAGGGACTTGTTTTCATTTATTGAAGGAATAATAATTTTTTGGCACTTATAAAAAAAGTTATTTTAGTTTTTTTATTTTTTAGTCTTTAAATTTGTCTTTTCTTTTCTTTTTTTAAATTATTCTAAAATAAATGAAAAAATTAACGTTCTTTAACTTTACTGATGTGGTATACACGTGGATGACACATCAACATTTAATTAAAATTTTTAAAAATTTTAAAAGTTCAGAAAAATTATAAAAATTATTTTTAAAAATTAAAAATCATTAAAATTATTTAAAAAGTATAGAAATTAAAAAATATTTTTAATATTTTTTAAAATTTTAAAAAATTAATTAAATATTGACATATTGTCCACTTGGCAATCCACGTGTATATCATGTCAACAAAATTAACAACCATCCATTTTGAGAAATTTTGACAAAAAATACAAGTTCAAAGGCTAAAAATAGGCCAAAAAATAAATAGAAAGTTAAAATACCTTTTTATTTATAAAGTTGGAGGACAAAAAAATCATTACACCTATATTGAATGCGTGTGTAAATATTGGTGAAATGAAAATTGTCCACTAATAATTTGATACCTGTATGTGGTTGAACTTACATTTTATTTTTTAGAAAGATAAATATATTTTTATTTTTTAGAAAGATAAATTTTGTTTTTTTTTAAATTGAAAAACACAATTTGTTTTCAATAATACGAAAACAAAGGGTTAGGTAGTCGGCCCTCCAAAAATGATAGATTTACTATTTAGCCCCTTAGAATTTTATAAAATTATATGTTAGTATAATGGTAAAATTACTAGCCTCCAATAATTTATGATTCATCTTTGGTCCTCTAAAGTAATTTTCTGACTTCACCCTTAAGTCATGGGACTAGAACTTTAATTTGGCAAACTGCGTGGCCTTAGGTGATTTCTTCTTTTCAAATCTGTCTAAGTCAGCGTGACTCTCAAGAAGTGAGAATTCTCAAAGAAATTCTCAAAGGCACCACAATAAAGCGAAAGCGGTCTCTCAAAAGCGAAGAAGCCATAAGAAAGTTAAGCACACCAATTGAATTTGAAGAAATACAATTGAATTTACAAATGAATTGAATTGTTTGAGTAAATGCACTTAAAAGTATTATATTACTTTGAAGAAATACAATTGAATTTACAAATGAAGGGAAATGTTTATATTTAGAGTTGAGCTCCCTTAAATCCATCGGTACAATTTAAATTACATTGACGATCGAGATTAAAGCTTATCTACAAGATGAGAGTCTTAAAAGATTTAAACACTATATAATCTTATCTTTTAGGATTTACAATATTCACCATGATAACTCTGGTCTTACTGAATTGTTTCATTGAACCACTAATGTTTCAAGTAAATAGACTTCTCTATGTGTTCCACAAATTGGACCAGTCCATTTGGGTTAAATGAGTCTCATTTAATTAATTGACTTCCATGTAACGGTTTGTATGCATTCGTCATGAGTTTTGATCCGCAACCTATGGCACTTATATTTATCCTACTATAAAACTAAAGTAGTTTTACACATTTTTCTGTATTTTTGTATGATTAATATTTTAACAATCTAACCGTCATATTTTATATTCTATTCATATAGACCATGTATGTCAAATTTAACATATATTAAAATTTTTCTAACTAATTTTTTATATAAAAACTTGTAATTGATAAATAAATATTGGAAACTTATTTATGGGCTTGGATATCATATTTCTAACTTATTTGTGGGCTTGGAAACCAGACTTTGATAATGGAAAATTGGAAAGTTCAAAGTTCAGAAAGCTAGTCTCAAGGAATTAATGCAGGTTTTAAAATCATGGAAAAGGGCCATGGCCCCATGGGTTATTCTGTACCACTGCCAATTCTAACAATTCATCATCGTCATAATAGTGATGATGATGATGATGGAGAATTTATTTAAAGCCCACTTAAACTTTGAAATGATTTTAGAGAATAAATTTAGGTTTCCAAACCATGTAGAAAAATGCTCAATATAATCTTTTAAAACGGTCAGTTTAGTTAATATTTTAACTAAATTATTATTAATTGAATTAACTAAAATTATAAAAATCTTAACTGTTAATCTAGCCAAAAATTTTCAAAATCTTTTAACTGGCCGAAATAATTTTAATTAATCTAATTGACTGAAATTTTTACTCTTTTCTTCTTTGTTCAAATAAGTTTGAAACATAAAAAAAAAAAAAATACCACTACAATGTTATTTTTCTTTGCTTTTAATTCCAAAAAGAGAGTAAAAATAACAAAGAACCCAATAACAACACTAATTTAAAATCATCATAACAAAAAGTGGTGAAATGAAAAAAAAAAAATCGAATAAGTCAAGAAAAATAGAAGATGGTTTGGTGTTAAGCGGTGCCCACCCCAACTTTGTTTTGAGTTTGACAATGGGAGGACAAAATATTAGGGCTTCTTTCTTTTATTTTTTAACTTAAAAATATATAAATCTATTATGATTTTAAGCCCAATTTAATAATTTGTATAAATTCAATTAGTTTAAAGCTCAATCTTTAATTTTTATATTTTGAGCTTACATAAAATATTGCATCTATCTAATATATTGGGCCTATAATATTTTATTATTAATAATTTTAGTTGATTGGTTAATTACTCGGTTTTAAATTGAATTAATCGTTAATTGAAATTTCAAAAAATCCTTAATCGATTTTCGATTGAATTAGATTCAGTAGTTGATTCGACCAATTAATTTGGTTAAAACCCAATTATGCACACCCATATTATAAACAAGGTTGTGTATTTCATATTGGTATCATTTGTACTGGCTAGAATGTTTATTTTTTATAATAATCTAAAATAATAAAATTTAGGTTTTATTTAGGTGTAAGTAAATTCCATTTTGTAGTGATGCAATATCAATCAATTTTGGTCTTATAGACCATTACAAAATTTTATTTATTTTTAATAGTTGAATGTTGGATTATTATATACTTAGGGTCAGTTTAGTATTGTTAAGTACTTTTGAGAGAAAAAACACTTTTAAAATAAAAACATCGTTAAACAAGATGCTTTTAAGCTTTTCAAAAATGTTTTTAGCACAAAAAATGTTTTGGAAAAACACTTTTATTAGTCAAAAGCCGAAGAAAAAAAATTTAAATTTTGCTCAAAAGTGTTTTTTGGTCCAAAAGCAGTTTTGAGAAGTAATATTAAACTAAACCTTAGATTAAAAAGATGACATTGTTTAATGTATAAAATATTTTACTTGTTTATTATGAATTTGTTTAAAAATAGGTTATATTTATGAAATTCATTAAAAATATATTTTATGTAATCGATTTATCTACTCCATTTTTAATATTTATAAATATTTTTATACACAATTATCAAATAATGTTCAACATAACGACAAATTTGAAAGATGTTGATATTAATATATAGCAGCACTATAGATAACGACTATCTTGAATATAAATCAAGTCTAAGACTTGAGCACATTGATGAAATTAAGCCTCGAATGTATTGCCACTTGGAGGTTCTTAGAAATATATCTAAGATATCATTGGGTCCATTCTCATCCAAAATTGGATAAGGTGATAAGCCCCCACGTAGCACAAACCCAAAGCTCTCCTCTTTTCATTTCTCAAGCTACCAACACAAGTTCACTTGCCAACCAAAAACCATGGCGTCCCCAACACTTGTAACCCCAACTTCCAAGCTCAAACCCCTTCTTCCCATCAAAGCCAGAGCCACGCAAACACCGCCATCACCGCCACCGCACCAGCAACCCTTACGGCGTCAATTCTTGTGTCTTGCTGCTGCTGCTGCCGCCACCACCACAGCAAGTCTTGCTCTTGGAGGGGTTCAGTCAGCATTTGCTGCCTCGGATGAGGAGTACGTGAAGGAGACTGCAGAAGTGATCAACAAAGTGAGAAGCACCATCAATATGGACAAGAATGATCCCAACATTGCTTCTGCTGTAGCTGAGCTTAGAGAGGCATCCAATTCTTGGGTGGCTAAGTACAGAAGAGAGAAAGCTTTGCTGGGTAGAGCTTCTTTCCGTGATATGTACTCCGCATTGAATGCTATTTCTGGCCATTATATTAGCTTTGGACCAACTGCTCCAATCCCTGCAAAGCGAAAGGCTAGGATTCTTGAAGAAATGGACACTGCCGAGAAAGCTTTATCGCGAGGAAGATAAAATCACTATTACTCTCACCAAATGAAGCCGGATTTTTGTTTTCTTAAACATGGAGATTTTTAACTTATTTAATTTATGGAGCTCGAGATTGTAAATTGAGTTTCAGTTTGTGAATTAGGACAAGGTATCTTTTTTCCATATCATGGTTATAAATTACGTACAATATATATTTATATATGTTGCTAGGAATTGTGTATCGACAGTCTTCCATATTGTCAGTTTATGGATATCCATCAATTTTAACATTTGAAGAATTGTATCTGACATGTTTATTCCAGGTAATTAGGGCAAATTTCCTCTGCCATCAACATTGCTACAATCATATTTTTAGAAAACAATAAAACATTAAACAGGTTTCAACCCCCCAAAAAAAAAAACATTAAACAGGCAGGGCAGAAGAGCATAAGCTTTTAGGGATTTAAGAAGTGGTTTTATAGGTCCCCAATGATCCTTCCTCAATCAATAAAGCATAATCCAGAATCCAGAATCTCATTTTTGTGTTCATCCATAAGAATGGATCCTAGCACGCACAATCAATTAGGCCCATTTCAGGGCTTAGGCTGGTTTGTCAACCATTCTCTTGGTTGAGTTCTACTGTCACGGGCCCCGGATCAAAGCCTGTAACAATTGTGCAAAAAATATCTCATGAAGGTCAATTAATTAAATGGAGTTCATTCGACCCACTTGAACTGGCCTGATTTGTGAAACATGTGGCAATGCCCGTCTACTTGAAACCTTAGTGACCTAGTAAAACACTTATGGAAAATTAGGGCTACCTTGATAAATATAGAAACTAATTTTAGAAGATTTGTAATTTGATAAGATTTAATTTTGTAATATTAAAGGATTGAGTCAATCTCTTAAGACTCTCAATTGTAGATAGGCTTTAATCTCAATCGTCGATGTAACAAAATTTGTACTGTTAGCTTTGAGGGAGCTCAACTATAAAGAGATCCACCCCCTCATTTGTAATCATCCATTGTGTCCAATTCTTTGTATTTTTTTGGAGTAATAAGAATACTTTTAAAGCATTTACTCAAACACTTGGCGTGTTTTTGTTTTCTTATAACAACCCAATTTTCAGTGGTGTTAGAAACAGTTATTTGAGATCATTAAATCCGACGAGTGAGTTTAAAAATTTTATTATTTAATTATTATTTATGAGTTAAATATGATTTTAAAAGATTTTTGAATTAGTAATTTGTGATTTAGAAGAATTTATTAGGTAAAATGATTTCAGAAACGAGGAATCGAGACCTCGATTTCATAAACTTAGCCATAAATATTTATAAAAATATTTACGGAGTGTCATTGAGTTAGTATTAAATTTTTGTAAGAAATTTTTAATATTTTAATAGTTAATTAGTTAAAAAAGACTAAATTGAAAAAGATGCAAAACTTGCTAAAATGATTAAATAGTTTAAGTGTCTAATAAGGGAGGACTAAAAGGGAAAATTAGCCCAAAGTGGGAGGCTAGACGGCATAAGAGAGGAAAAATTAAAGGAATAGTGTGAACAAGGGCTAAAATTGGAAATGAAATAAAATTAAATAGTTAAAAATGAGACTAAATTGAATCTCTAGACATTTCTTCATATTTCTTCAGCCAAAAACACCATAGAAGGTCCTTAGAAGCTGATTTTTCATATTTTTGCATCATGTGAGTTCATTCTTGCTCTTTTCTTGAAATTTTTGTGTTTTTAAGATTTTTACAACTAGGTCCAATTGTCTATTTCATTAGTTTTTAATTTTATGGGTAATTTTGAAAGTTACCATTGATGAGTGCTGGATATTTATGATGAATTAACATGGAATTAAAGCTTTAATTTTTTTATATGATGATTTTATTAAGTAATTTCAATAGAAATTGATTTTGGGACTAAACTGTGAAAAAATTAAATCCTAGGGTTTGGTATTAAATTATGTTTATCAAAGGCTGTGTAATAGCTGGGAATATTTAGATAAAGTGTTAATTGAGAAAAATTAACTTATTTGATAGGCTAATTGATGAGGGACTAAATTGCAAAAATTGTAAAAGTTAGGGTATTTGTGCAATTTTGGAAATTGAAGAGTATAAATTGTGAAGTGAATTAGAATTGAAATATATGCTAATGAATGAATAATATTACATTTTAGATCAAGAGCCTGTGATTAACGAGAAAAAGGGAAATTAGTAGAATAGTCTCTAACTACTACAAATTTTACAAATCTATCTTAGGTAAGTTTATTTGGTTAAACTTTAATGTTTATTTATTACATTGGTGAATGTTATTATGTATTTATTTATATCTAATGTTGAAAATAAGATTATCGTTGAATTATGAAATTGAAATAAATGTTCAAAACGAGTGGAACGCGGGATTGAGTATATTCATTCTGTGGCAAAGGACGAATTGACGGATAAGACCATGGTTAGACCATGGCATGTTTATATATAAGACCATGGCTATGCTATGACATTAATGTAGAGGATGAATTGACAGCTAAGACCATAATTGGGTTGTGGCACTACGAACGTAAGACCATGGTTGGATTATGGCGGTGATTAAATATAAGACTATAGCTGGGCTACGTCATTCTGATAATAAGACCATAATTGGGTTATGGCACTATGAATGTAAGACCATGGTCGGGCCATGGCAATGCCTGTGTAACACCATAGTTAGACTATGGCATATAAAATACGCTGTACTCACATCCGTAAGTCGTTCCTCGATTCAGTAAGAAATTGGCAAAAGACTTATGTGAATGAATTGAAAGATATATTGATTAATAATGTTATTGATCTGATGGAAATGTGTTCATTAATTTATGTTGTGTTTGACAGGGAGAATGTATGATTTATTTACAATTCAGTTTTTTTTATATTAAGTTTGGGAAGATCAAATTTTAACCTAATGAACTTACTAAGCTTCATTAAGCTTACCTGTGTTATTTAATGCCTTTGTAGATTAACGTGAAATTAGAGGATCGGATCAACACATCGGGTCACACTATCCAGATTGCTCCGGCATATTTTTGTTATACATTCTATGGTTTATATGGCATGTATAGGGATGGTGTGGAAAAGAACTAAATTTGAAGTATGGTTATGAATGACATATGTAAACATATTCATATGCATGTAACTAGTAGTAAATTTTGATAAATTAATGAATTGAGTTATATAGTAAGTTTAGGTAATGAGTTTTGTAATGTTATGGTATATATAAAATATGAATTTGACTTGTTTTGGTTGCTTGATTGAGACTATTTGATGTATTGAAATGTTGTGTATAGGTTGATATCATAAATGGTGAGAAAAATGGCCTATTTTTGTCCACACGGGCGTGTGTCTCAATCGTGTATGACACACGGCCTAGCACATGGGCGTGTGGTCTGGCCGTGTGTCCCTTGCACCTTAAAATTTCAAAACAGAATGCCTAGGTTTTTACACGCGGCTTAGCACATGGGAATGTGGCTTGGCCGTCTAACCCCTGCACTTCGTACACGACCTAGCACATGGGCTTGTGGTTGGCCGTGTGACCCAAGTAAATAGCTACCCTAATTTGGACACAGGTTGGAACACGACCATATGCCTCACATCGAATGCCCACACGGCCTAAGACACGGGGTGTGCCACCTGGTCGTGTGAGCCACACGACCTGACCACACGGGCATGTGTCCCCTGTTCCTAAGAAAAATTTTAAGATTTTGGGAAAAATTCCCTGAGTGTCTAGTTTAGTCCTGATTCACTTTTAAAGTGTATTTTGGGCCTCGATGGCCCATCTAAGGAACAATATGAGTATTATATGATTGATTCTTGATCTGTATAATAAAGGTAATAAAATATTCGTAATTAGTCTTTAAAGTCCAGTAATGCTCCATAACCCTGTTCTGACGACGGATAAGGGTTAGGGGTGTTACATTTCCTATGGCATTTTCTGTTCTTTCATTGCTCTTTCATTTTGAGTTTTTTCCATTTTAGTTTCCGGTGTCTTAGAGAATTTCTGTGAGAATTCTCACTTTGCGAGAGTTAGGCTGACTTAAATGGATTTGAAACCAAGAAATAGCCTAAGCCCTCATAGATTGTGAGACTAAAGTTCTAGCCATATGACAGTTGGTGTATTTATTTATTTACAATAAATAAATAAGTCAGACAAATAAACCCAAATAAATTAAAATAAAAAGTCAAATAAAGTCCAAAATTAAAATATCCCAAATAGTTCACTTACAACCTTCAATAAACACCAAACTTATACTAGCCCAAATATAAAAAAAAAACAAATCTGACCCAATTACATTTGGTCCAATGCTCGAACAACCCAAACATATACTGAGGCTCAAAGACCAAGGTTATACCCAAAATCCCTAGCCCGATTTACAAAAGGTCCAAACTTGAAAGGACCCGAAAGGAATCTCAGCAGCCGAGAGCACCAGAAGCTTCTGGAACATGCCAGAACAGTGCCAGGGGGTTGGGCTCCCACGAGCGGTTTCCCCGCACGGCCTCTTTTACGTGCGCCTCTCCCCGCTCCTCCGTATGGCCATACCTGCAAAAGAATGCACGAGAAAGAACAGAATAACGGAATACACAAATGATAGCAGGAAAATATTTTTATTTTTTGCTATTTACTCTGTAAATTTGGGCTATAAAAAGCCCTCGCTTGTACAATGAAATCTTACACACACTGGATATCAAAAAAAAATCAAGCCAAAAGTTATTGAAAGGTGATTTCCAAATTTGTTTTTTCGTTTCTTTTGATTGGTTTGAAATTTTAGCATGAACACATGAAGGCGAATCGACGCCGATGAAAGCCCAAATATCTCAGAAATGCATTGATGTGGGCAAGGGTCAAACGGTGTTAAAATTTTGTTTAAATCTTCAAATCTTGTTTCATTTTTTTTTGAAAGAATAGCATAAGATTCAATTTTTTTTAAAAAGAGGGAGCGAGGTTACCAGATCTCCAGGCTCGTGCCTTCGTTGGCAAGATCTGGCCGTTATCCATGCCATTAGCCATCAAGTTGATGGAGGTTTAGTGGCTGCGGATGAACCAAACCCTAACAGAGCAGGGGTTCTTTTTTTTCATTTATGTTTTGAAAAGAAAATAAATGGGAATAGGGACTTTTAGCATCAAAATAAAAAACGGCACTGTTTTAGCTAGTTGGATCCACGCCATTTGTTCAAAATGGGGAATTTGCGCGTTAGATCCTTCCCCTCACGCGAGCATTCAATTGTGCCTTATTTGATTTACTTTGTTTTTTAAAATTTGGCTCTATAATTTGCGTGCCTTTTCATTTTAGTCCGCTACTCAGCGCTGCGTTTTAGGACTTGGATTATTTCCAATTCAAGTCCCTATACATTTACGCGCATTGTATATTAGTCTTTTTTTTATTACTTTATTTATAAATTATCCTTTTTGTTTTAATTTAATTTTAATTAATTTTTTTCTTTTATAGTCATTTTTTTTAATTCTTGATTACTTATTTGTATATTTTGAACTACCTTGGTAATTTTTTTATTACAAATTTGTTTTTGTCGTATCATCTTCACATTTTGTATATTTTTTTTACAACTGTTTTTTTTTTTCACATTGTTGCGTATATAATATTCATAATAAAGATAATTTTAGTCTATATATATTATTAATGTTATGTTATTTCATGCATATAATGGTTTTTGACTCAATCCATATATTTGTTTTATATATTATTTAAATTATTCTTATACATATATATATAAATATTTGATTTATAGACATCACCAAATCCATGTATTTTATACATATAGTTTTCTTGGTATACATAATTATGTTTTAAAATCTGTTACATCTATAATTTATGATAAAATTAATTCAATCATATAATTATTAATTTCATGCTATTCTTTACGAATAATTGCTTTTAAATTTATTTATTTATATATATATGTTTGGTAAATCTATTATGTGTATTATATCTTATCATGGATTTTTACTATTCTTTCATATTTTATATATTATTTAAGTTATTGTATATATTGTCATTTTTTAAATGAATTTATGTTTTAAAATATTTTGCATATTATTTGATTCAAATGTTTTATTCTATAATATTTATCTCAATGATTATATATCCCTAGTTTTTTTACCTAAATTATTTCAAATTCATCGATTCATCCACTCATATATCATATTTATTATGTGTTCATTCATTCATTACTATTTTGAAATTGTCTTATACCACATTGACTTCTAATTTCCATTTTGTTTTATATATGTTTTGTTGATTGTTTTATATTGTGCCATATCTATTATTGTTGCATATTATTTATCTATTTTTTTTATTTGTAATATCAATTGTTCTCCATCTATACTTAAAAATTTGGTCACATTTTACTTAAAATAGTTGTATTTAATTGTTGGATTTATTAATTGTGGTTTTTTGTACTTTAGGTGTGCATATTATCTCATGTTTATTAATCCTTTTTTATACAAATGTTTCTTTGTGATACATTAAATATTCCATTTTATTTTAAAACAAATAAATGTGTTTCGAGTTAATTTCCAATTTTCCTTCTTATTCAAAGATTCTAAAATAAGGTAATATATGATATTTGGAAATTCGGGAAATCGTGCCCTATCGTGCTAGGTATGATTTTTCGTCGGACTAAATATTTGGATATCCTTTTATAATTTTTGGTATATGAGCTTTTGAAAGTAAAAAATCAATCGTAATTTTTTGAAGGTATAAGGGATCGTGTCCAATCGTGCTGGATATGATGCTGTATACCTTTGAAACGAGAGAATTTTGACGACCAGCTTGAGCCACTCCAATGTTTTAAAAAGGAATCATATATCAAATTTTTTTTTTCTAAAATCCTAGACATAAGGACAGCACTTAATCAATCTGTTACCAATTTTTGGGCGTTGTGAGGGTGCTAATCCTTCCTCACACGTAACTGGCTCCCGAACCTATTTTTGAATTTACGTGGACCAAAATTGTTTTAAATGGAATAAAATGATTTATTAGGTGATCCAATCACACCTAAGCAAAAAGATTGGTGGCGACTCCACATTTGATTTTAAAAAGTCGATCCTCGTTTTTTTCCAAAAATAAAAAATAGTTTCGACAGCTTTGCGACTCTACTAGGGACCAACAAGAAAGTCAAGCCATAAAATTGATTATTTGCTGTCCTTTTGTCAGAGAATTAAAAATTTGTTTTGAAAATCATGATTCTTTTGATTGCATTTGTTTGTATGATTGTTGCAGTTCGGGTCTTGTAGAATAATATTGCATTGCATGTCATGACCGCTGTGGTTATACCTGTTAGGTGGGAGTAAGAAACTATGCTTTAATGAGGTTTTCACCTCCGCATGGGCTAGTGGATTGCTTTTGGGATACATCTGTACTTATGATTTCGTGAGATTTTCATCTCTGCATGGTCATAGGGAAATGTATTCCCCTGAACCGAACTCGATCCATATGAGTCTATAATGGGTGAGGATAGAGGAATCTACTGGTTCAGGTACCCTTTCTTTAGAATTGAGCCACATATAGTGAACCTTAAGAGCTATCTTTAGGTAGAGCTATGTTAAGCCTTAGTAATTGCCCATATATATGCTTTGATTATCTTTGCTGTGCTTGTATTTTATCACTTATATTTGATACTAACTTGTGTTGTTTTGTTTTGATTGTGTTTTGCATAACATTGCATACTAAAGGAGGTGTTGATTCATATTCGATTACTAAGTTAGAAGATTTAACATGAAGAACGAATTTATTAATAAAGTTTAGGATAATGCGGCCGTCCGCGTATGGTCAGAGAAGCTACAATCGGGGAAAGGGGATAACCTGCCAGAAGGATATACATCAGAGTTGCAAAAATTTACTCGCATCAATGCAGCGCAGAATGAGTTGCAAGAGTTGAGAGATATACGGGCTCATTGGGATGAAGGAATCAAACAGCTGTTCTATCAGAGCTATGGTGATATACCTTATTTGCTTGATGTTAAGGTGGACAAGCATCTGTTCCGAGGTATGGCTCAATTTTGGAATTCTGCTTATAATTGTTTCACTTTTGGGGAAGTGGATTTGGTGCCTACCTTGGAGGAATATACTACCCTACTGAGGAGTCCAAAAGTTCAAGTCAGAAAAGCTTATGCTAAGGTTTTTAATGGTCAAACTTTTGCGAAGAAATTGATGAATATTTCGGGGATGAGCGAGCCTTGGGTCACTGCTCGAATTCAACAAAAGGGGGATAATAAATGTATTTCTTGAGAGAATTTGAGAGATTTGGTTTTGACACATCCGGATGAAAGGAAAAGGGTCGATATCTTTGCCTTAAGCATCTATGGATTGGTGATTTTTCCTAAGGCTTTAAGGCATGTGGATGAGGCAGTCACTGGTCTGTTCGATCATCTTGAAAAGGGAATCACACCCATACCTGCAATACTAGCCGAGACATTCAGATTCTTGAGCTTGTGTCGGAGTGCAGGTGAGGGTCGGTTTATTAGATGTGCACAGCTGTTGATGGTATGGTTTCAAGGGCATTTTTGAAAAGTTAACAAGGTTTCTTACCAGGTCTTCTCTGAAAGTTATTCCCCATTAAAGGAGGAGATACCTATGCAAAGGAGAGACGATATTTCAGAGGAAAAGTGGATGGAAATTCTTCAAAATCTCAAGGAGGAGGATATAGAGTGGAGAGCTTTTTGGATGGTTCCTGATGAAATCCTGTATCGATGTGGGAACTTTGATTGGGTGCCATTATCAGGAATTTGGGGAGCTACTGGATATACTCCTTTGCTTGTATTAAGGCAGTATAAATCGAGCAGTTCATACCCACGACTTATGGGCTTGCTCAGTGTGAATTCTCATATAAAGATGACCATTATAATATGAAGGTCCGTGAAATATCTGATGTTTGGAAGCAAACTTGCTGGATGAAAAGGTTGACTGTTGGTTCTATGACGACACCGGAATATATGGGTTAGTTTAGTAGGAGGGTCAATGATAATGTTCCAAGGCCAAGGGTAGAAGATACTCGACCAGTGGAGGAACAGTTACAAGTTGCCCCGTCAGAGTTGGAAATTATAAAACAAGACTTTGAGAAGAAGAGTTCTGAGCTTGGGAAAAAGATTGAACAGTTAGAGGAAGAAAAGATGCACTTAAGATTAGATGTGGAGGTTCAGAAGTCAGAGGCAGAGCAGTTGAGGAAAAGAAATAAAGAGGTTGAGGAGAACTTGGAAAATTTGAAGACAGATTATAAAAAGCTACGGTTGTCGATGAGGACTGTTGCGCTAGGAAAAAACTGCAGAACAATAGAGTCAAGAAGTTCGAGAAGAAAAGACTAAGGCTGATCAATGGGAGAAGCGATTCCAGGAGGCTCAAGCTCGGAATAAGGCCTTGGAAAAAAGTCTGTCAGAGAGTAAAAATGAAAAAGACAAATTAAGGGCTAGAGTAGCAGAACTTGAGAGATCTCTATGTCTATACCGGAATTGCAATTCTGTGATGGAGTTGAGAGCAAGTTTAAGTAAGATTGAAGAGATAAAAAGGAAAATAGAAGAATTAGAAACGACATTGCAAAGTTATGAAATGAGGATTAAGTTCTTGGAGGCAAATAAGGAACAATGGAAGAGTCAGCTTCACCACTCTCAAGACCAAGTCAGAAACAGGGATTACATCATGGGAGAAGCTGTAACACAGATTCAAGAAGTAGCTGACTACTTGCAGTCTTTAGCTGTACAAGCGGACGTATTAAGTGTGAAGTATGAGTTGGAGTCAGATAAGGGACAAGAGCTAGCTTCATTGCTTGGGAAAATTAAGGCTCTGAGCATTAGGGCGAAGTCTTATTTGTAACTCAGCTTTATGTAAAGAATTTTGTTTTCTAGTAAAGTTTTCTAAATGGAATTGAATCAGAATTGATGCCTCCTTTGTATTCATGCATTTGCATTACATTACATCATATGCATTAAAGGCAATAACAAGATTCTAATTAATTAAAAATTATTTCAGTAACCTGGAAACCAACAAAAACACACCAAATACACATCCCTACGGTACAAGGAAAAAGACCAAGTTAATGGACAAAAGACTTGAAAAACTGGAACAAATGTAAAGGGATATGCAAGAACAAATGCAGGCACAGATGCAAGAGCAGTTAGCTAAGATTCAGTAAGAGATGAAAGATCAAATGGTAGAATCCCAAAGAGACATGATAGCTCAGTTGACCCGGCTGCTAGCAGGAAAAATGGATAAGGGGAAAGACCCTATAGACAATGTTGGGGAAAATAATGAAGATCCTCAATATCCCCTTGGCTTTACTCTAACACATGTACAGACACAACCGGAGATCAATCTACAGAAGCCATCTGTTACGATCAGGCCCTAACAATTTTAGGCTAGAGTGTCAATACCAATGAATTTCCAAGTTGGTTCAGGTTTTAATCTTGGTTACAACTCGAATAATCCAATGGTCCCTGATTTGGATGAAGTTACGAAAGAGGAAAGAGCAATGGCAGAATCACAAAAACAATTAGAAGAGCGATGTAAATGGCTGGAGGAAAAGGTCAGGGCAATGGAAGGCGTTGATAGACATCCTGGAATTGATGCAAAGGATTTGAGTTTGGTCCCAGACTTAGTACTTTCATACAAGTTCAAGATGCCGAAATTCGAGAAGTACAATGGAATGAGCTGTCTTGAAGCTCACATTACCATGTTTTGCAGAAGAATGACTGAGTATGTTAATAATGATCAATTATTGATTCATTGTTTCCAAGACAGTTTGGTGGGAGTAGCTGCTAAATGGTACAATCAGTTGAGTTGAAACAGAATTAGTTCGTACAGAGATCTAGCATAGGCGTCCATGAAGCAGTATAGCCATGTAACAGATATAACTCTTGATAGGATTACTCTGCAGAATATGGAGAAGAAACCAAACGAAAGTTTTAAGCAGTATGCACAGAGATGGAGGGAAATGGCCATTCAAGTTCAGCCACCGCTCTTAGAGAAGGAAACTACATTGCTCTTTATTAACACCTTAAAAGCTCCATTCATAACTCACATGTTGGGAAGTGCCACGAGGAGCTTTGCGGATGTAGTCATGACAGGAGAAATGATTGAGAATGCCATAAGAAATGGAAGGATAGATGCAGGAGATAGTGCTAAAAGGTCTGTGCCACGGAAAAAGGAGAATAAGGTGAACAATGCAAACGTGGGATATTTAAAGTCTGTTACTGTAAGTCAACCAAAAGCGGTAACTGCTGGTCAGGGTTCATCAAGGCAGGAATCTGGAATAAGGCAGAATAATGAGAAGATTCAATTTACGCCAATTTCCATAACATATGAAAAGTTATATCAAAGTTTGTTCGATGCACATGTGGTGGCACCTTTTTATTTAAAACCGTTACAGCCTCAGTTCCCTAAATGGTACGACGCCAATGCTCAATGTGAGTATCACGCGGGAATTGTGGGATATTCGATAGAAAATTGTACTACTTTTAAGAAGCTAGTTGAGAAATTTATTCAGATGGGTATTGTGAAGTTCGATAATGCGCCCAGTACAGAAAATCCACTACCTAGTCATACTGATAGTGGGGTAAATGTAGTAGATGGAGGTATTGGAAAAAGAACTAAGATGGATGTTTCAGAAGTCAAGATTCCTTTGAAACGGGTATAGAAGGAAATGACAAGAAGGGGGTTAGTTATTTCAAATACAGAAGAAAGTGATGATAGGATAGAGAATTATTGTGAGTTCCATCATGAAGAGGGACACGAAATTCAAGAATGTGAAAAGTTCAGAGCTATTATCTAGGGCCTGATGGACAACAAGGAAATAGAATTTTATGAAGAGATTACAGAGGAAGAATCTGTATGAGGGTCAAAACCCGTGTCAAGTGTCCCAAAAGTCAATTATCCTGTGGTTATTATTTCCCGTCCTAAGAATGAAGCAGGAGTTCAGACGATGCCAAAGATCATAATTCAAAAGCCAGCGGTTTTCTCTTACAAGGATAGTAAAAGGGTCCTCTGGAATTACGAATGTAATGTGACAATTTTAGGAAAAGAGAGTTCAGTCAACCCGTTAAAGGAGGATCAAAATATAGGTTCTTACACACGTAGTGGAAGACTATATAATTTGACAAATGCCCAAACGGAGCCTGCAAGAGGAAGAGATGTGATGGTTGAACAAAAGAAGGGAAAAGCGGTCGAACCTGGGGTGCCTGTTAATGAACCCGTGAAAGAAGAAGAGGCTAAAGAGTTCTTGAAATTTCTAAAACATAGTTAATACAGTGTGGTGGAACAGTTGCATAAACAACCAGCTCGTATATCCATATTGACTTTGCTCCTAAGCTCAGAGGTACACCGAAGTGCATTGATGAAAGTACTAAATGAGACATATGTGACCAATGATATTTCTGTCAACAATTTGGATCGGTTGGTTAATAACATAAGTGCTGACAACTTTATTTTCTTCAATGATGATGAGATACCACCAAGGGGTATAGGATTTACCAAAGCTTTGCACATAACTACCAGGTGCAAAGGATACACGTTGCCCGGGGTTCTGGTAGACAATAGGTCGGCATTGAATGTATTGCCCTTATCTACATTAAATAGGTTACCTGTAGACAGTTCACACATGAAAGGATGTCAGAATATAGTGCGAGCATTTGATGGCACGGAAAGGAGAGTCATGGGGAGAATAGAAATACCTTTGTTAATTGGCCCAACTACGTATGAGGTAGACTTTCTAGTGATGGATTTTAAGTCCTCATACAATTGCCTATTAGAGAGACCTTGGATACATTCGGCAGGGGCAGTGCCTTCGTCATTACATCAGAAGTTAAAGCTAGTATCAGAAGGGCGGTTGGTAATGATAAATGCTGAAGAAGATATTATTGCAGCTGTAAGCAGTGATACGCCATATTTAGAAACAGACGATAAAGCCACTGAATGTTTTTTTCGGTCTCCGGAGTTTGTAAATACAACATTTATCACTGAGGGAAGCAAAATTCTGGAACCTAAAATATCCAAGACTACGATGATAGGTCTACAGTTGATGGTTGGAAGGGGATTTTTACTAGGAAAGGGACTCGGGAAATGTCTCTAGGGAAGAGTTGAGGTCCCAATGCTGAAGGACAAGTATGATCGCTTTAGTTTGGGGTTCAAGCCAGATGCAAGACAAAGGAAAAGGGAATTGGAAAGAAGGCAGGAAAGAAGAAGAGCACGTGTGAGTGGTGGAAAAGTTATATAGGAGCCCATGATAATCCCTCACATCACCAGGACTTTCGTATCGGGGGGAATTATTTATCCTGAACGAGGGATGCTAGAGAAAGAAAGCATGGAAGGAATATTGGGAAATGTGTACATCAATGCCATATTTGAAGAAGCAATTGAAGAGGGGATTTTGACAGATATTTGTCCTTATGAGCCTGGGAGTGTTCTAGACAATTGGACTGCAGAAGATCTTCCTGTAGTTTTTAGAGCTTACTCAGAGTAATGTTCGAAACAAACTTGTTGCTTTAAGCCTAGGCAATAAAGATTTCTTTGTGAAATAGGCTCATGTTTAAACATCATTATTTCAATAAAGTACATTTTTGCTATCATTTTGAGTAAACATTCTTTTATTCTTTCCAGGCAATTATTTTTTTTTTTTTTTCTATTTAAGTAATTATCCTGGTCCATTTTGGGACTTTCTTTAATTATTATTTAATTTTCATTCATACTATATAGACAATAATTACCAAATTCATTCATTCTGTGTATATTTTTTTACCTATAATAGGTCCCTCGATATCAATATCATGAGTGACGCTGTTACTGACTCAGAATCACTATTTGAGCAAGACATGTATTTAGAGGGATCTCTGGACTTTGAAGATGACAAAGTCTGTGATTTATCTCTGGACTTGTTAAGGACCGTAGAACAAGAGGAAAAATAGATTTCACCTCATAAAGAAGTGGTGGACATGGTGACTTTGGAAGAGGGGAAAGTTGTAAAAATCGGAACATGCATAACTGAAAAAACAAAACGAGACCTTGTTAAGCTGTTTCAAGAATACAAAGATGTTTTTGCATGGTCATATCAGGATATGTCTGGTTTAAGCACTGATATTGTAGTACATCGCCTTCCCATAAAAGAAGATTCCAAGCCAATTCAGCAGAAGCTTCGAAGAATGAGGCCAGATATTGTCTTGAAAATAAAGGAGGAAGTAAAAAAGCAATTTGATGCTGGATTCCTTCAGGTGATTAAATACTCATAATGGGTAGCTAATGTCGTGCCTGTTCCTAAGAAAGATGGAAATGTACGAATGTATGTGGACTATAGAGATCTAAATAAGGCTAGTCTAAAGGACAATTTGCCCTTGCCTCATATTGATACTGTAACATCCTGATTTTCGGGTTATTTCGCGATTCGCGATATTTTGGTAAAGTTTTTAAAATTTAGGTTTTTGGTTGTGGAATTTATAATTTATGTATGTAAATGGGCTTATGGAAGGCCCATGTGTTGGCCAAAACCCGGTAGAATTTTTGAATTTTGGACTTGTGAAGTTAGGGGCTTTGGATCGATGGTCTTATTAAAATTTGTGGGTAAAATGTATCACAAAAAACCTTGTGGTCAGGTGGCTAAGTGACGCCACTAGGGAGCTATAAGGGTGGCGTGTAAGTGGTTTGGGAAGACATGGGATCGATTCCCTGTGTTGGGAAATATGATGCTAATTTTTATGCTTTGTGCACGCTAGAGTTTAAAGCTGAATGGAACTCTGTTGAAGGGAGTTTGAATCAGTCAAGGGCATGGATTAAGGAGGGATAAGGGGAGAGATTTTAGAGATTTGAGAGGGGGATAGAGATGGTCGAATATTGGGGATTAAAGAGGGGATTTTCGGCAGAGAGGTTTTAGTTAGGGACTTTCGGCACTTGGGTACTTGTGTGCCGTTTTCTTCCCTTTTGTCTAGTTTTTTTCTTTTACTTTCTTTTCCTCCTTTGCAACACCATATCTCCTTTCATCTTTTCTTCCTTTTTCATTTCCAAAACCAGCCCACTATTTTCTCCCATTCATCTATCGTTTCTTTCCCTTACCTCTACTTCTGCTGAAATACCGTAAAAAGTCGAAATCTGTGGAGTCTAGGTGGTGCCGATTCTTTGTTGACCAGCAACCCTCTTTTTCTTTTCACTTTTTAGTGGTCAATTCTCTTATCTTCTAGGCATAGACGGATTCAAAAAGAGGAGACTGTGGTAAGTGCTCAAACTCTAGACGATTCCTATTATAACTATTGACAAAAGCTGAAACCCCTATAGTTTAAGAGGTGGCCGAATGCGGGTATAGGCTCTATTGGGTTCTTCTTTTTACCTTTTTATGGTTTGCATAGTGGAGGAGCAGCAAGGCGTAGGGTCGACTTGGATTAACTTGGATCATCAGAGTGACTAGATCTAGTCATCAATTTTGACAAAGGTATGGATCCTAAGGCCATTATGGATGGTGGCTGAATGTGTAAGTGTTGATAGTAGATGGTTCTCGTTTTGGTTTAATTATTGTTGGCTGATCTATAAGTGGTTGATTATAGGAGAAATCGTGTAGGAGATCTCTTCAAGAAATATCGCAAATCAGGTGTGTAACTAACCTTCTTTCGTAGCTTAACTCGATATTTGCCAAAAAGCCAAAATGCCAAAATTCTGGCATTTTGAGGACTTGTGAGCAAGCGAACGCTCATTGGTTAATTAGATCCTCTAAGTTGATAATCGGGAACGTTGGAAAAGGTAAGAGCATAATTTTTGACATTCACGGTAAGTTGGGCCTCAAGGGGTTAAAATCGGGCTCAATGGGCTTTCGGACCCATTTGGGTAAACTTGATAGAAAATGAAAATCTGTTAAATTGCATGTTAAGACTGACACCATTATGGATTATGGGCTAAATGGGCCTAGATGACAAAATCGGCTATGTAAGGCCCATTAGGAGTTTTTGGCCCAATAACTCAGTTTCGCTAAAAATGGGCCAGAATTACTGTTTAAACACTTGAACTGTTAGTAACTGATGATGAACATGGGAAACCCTAATATTTGGTAAAATTACGGAATTACCCTTATAATATAAAAATGATTATTTTGCCCTTAGGTAAAAATAACCATTATACCCCTAGGGTTTAATTATGAATTTGATGCATGAGATTTTGATATACATGATTGATATGATATGCACATGATATGTATGATATGCACATGATGTATTCATAAATGCATTGGGTTGGGTTTTTTATATGGATGGAGGAAGTGCAAAAGGGCTTATGCCACAGTTTATCGAAAAGGGCTTATGCCCCAGTTTACCGAAAAGGGCTTTTGCCCCAGTTATTAAAAGAGGCTAGGCCTCCAGTTATATGATAAAGTAGCTATGCTGCCAGTGGAGAGTTTTGGTTGGGTGGGTTGAGTTATTCCCTACATGGCGAGCTTGGTTAGTATGGGTGGAGAGTAGCAGATAGTGGGTCAAGTAGTCTCCCCAAATGGGTTTGCATTCTTTCATTGACATTACATGTGATATTGAAATGGGCCTATGG
This sequence comes from Gossypium anomalum, assembly GCA_025698475.1. NCBI lineage: Eukaryota > Viridiplantae > Streptophyta > Magnoliopsida > Malvales > Malvaceae > Gossypium > Gossypium anomalum. The sequence continues at coordinate 20,638,425 of CM046967.1, read as the reverse complement.
GCCATACCGTTTACAGCAAAGGCTTCAGCCCAGTAATATGAAATATGAAGGTTTCGGCCTAGTGTTATGAAATATGTAAAGGCTTCGGCCCAATATGTGTTGAGATTGGATTTGGGCTTAGGCCCAGCAGGTTGATATTGTTTTGGGCTCTGAAAGGGGCTTGTTGCACACTAAGTTTCCAAACTCACCCCCTTTCCTTAACCTTGCAGGTGAGCCTTGATGTGGGGACTTAGAGCCGGAGGGGATTCAGAGTGGCCACGGCGAGCACCTTTGGGCTTTTGAATAAGTGTTTGGTTTTCATTAAGTTTACTTTATTTATTATTTATTTTTGGGTTGTAATAAGGCCATTTTAACTTTTCTTTTTCTTTCTTTCTGGGATTATTATTATTTTTAATAACCTCAAAAACTGGTGGATAATAATTCAAATGGGCTAGAATTAGGACGTGTTTTCAAAATGATATTTGATTTCAAAATAACACCACGCCACGAGTATTCAATTTGTCAAAGATAACCACTTAAATTAATTTCAAACTCGATATAACCAAGTGTGGCAATGGTTGTGGGTATGTCTAGGATTGGATCCCATCAAAGAGCTTGGTACTTAAGCAGCCTTCATGGCTCACCTCCTCTGTTACGGATACCTACCTGGTGCCCAACCTCCAGTCACTCTGGTTAGCTCAACAATAGTCAGTTTTTAGATAATAAAACGAAACATGGATTTTTGTAAAACTTCTATGTGGCACGTCAGATTCGGCCATAACATCTGGGCCGGGTTTTGGGTATTACATTTAGTGGTACCAGAGCCCGATTGTAACAACTCGACTGTGGATCAGGTCCGAAAATCTTTTCAAAAACTTAGGCCTAAGAAGGGTATTTTTGGAAATGGTATTGGGAAGTTTTTTTTCAAAGGTGTTCAAGTTTTTCTGTTTTTAAACGGGGTTAAAATCAAGAGTTTCAAAATAAAGGTGTTTTCAAATTAAAATTTTTAAATTTCTATTTTTGATGATCAAAAACATGGTTTTTGAGTTTTAAATGGACTGATAAAGAAGTGGCGCACTGAATCCCCGGCACCAAGTCTGTAAGTACATTCTCTTTACATTATGTGATAATGATGTGATGCTATGAATAGACCTAAGACCCTACTATGATACTTTAGATAGGGTAGAGCTGTGAAAACGGTAGAAATGAGACTATAGCTAGGCTACGACGATGCGAAAACAATCCTTGAACTGCTATATTTCCATAAGACATCTCGTAATAAACAGTTGAACAATATACTAATATCATAAAATTCGTAATCAGATAAGTCGATATGAGTACAAGAGGAACTCGTGGACGAGGTCGCAGACGTGTTCACAGAAAGGTGCAAGCGGAATCTTCATCCTCAAGGCATAGGCCAGCTGAGGAGGCATCTGTGCCACAGACAACGGAAACATGGTCTTATGATCGGGCTGCGGGGGATGATGCCTTGTCCCAAGCCATGTTAAGGGTTTTAGAAAGAGTTGTTGGAGCTAGCACTGGGACAGTGAATAAGGGATCTATATCGGAGCGACTCCGGGCCAATGGAGCAGAATTTTTTAGGGGCGTATCTGGAGTAGCCCCAAATGTGGCTGAATATTGGCTAGAGGCAACAGAGCGAATCATGGACGACCTAGATTGCTCTGTGGAGCAAAACCTGAAGGGGGCTGTATCACTGTTATGAGACGAGGCATACCGATGGTGGATCACCGTAAGGGAGAGTACCCCAAATGAACGAGTAACCTAGGAATTTTTCAAAACTGCTTTTAAGGGGATGTATGTTGGAGCTAGCTATGTTGATACTCGTCGGAAGGAATTTTTGAATCTGACTCAGGGTAATAAGACAGTCGCGGAGTATGAGGCAAAATTCTTGAGGCTGAGTCGATATGCCAGCGGGATAGTTGCAACTGAATATGAGTGCAGTGTTTGATTTGATGATGGCCGCCGCGATGAGCTTAGGATATTGATAGCTCCACAGAGGGAGCGTGATTTTGCTGTATTGGTAGTGAAGGCTAAGATAGCCGAGAAAGTAAAGCGGACTGAATGGCAGAATCGTGAGAAGGATCGACCCAGATTTAAGAGGGATTTTGGACCCTCGAGTGCTATGGATCAGAATTTCAAAAGAGCTAGAATGGAGGAACAGGTTTGAGCAGTTCCAGTGAATACCTATAGACCGCAGGCTTGCAGGGACTGTGGTAGGGTGCATATGGGGGAGTGCTGGAAACAAACTGGAGCATGTTTTCGATGTGGGTCAAAGGAGCATAAGTTTAGATAATGTCCTCGGAGAACAGCTCAGGAACTAGCTGGGGAGCAAAGGGATGTCCAACCACAGTGAGGAGGACCACCACCATAGAGAGGTCGTGGGCAAGGTAGAGGTGGCAATGGAAATAGACGAGGACGTGGGGCACCTGGCAGGCGTGCTGGACATGCTGAAGCTCGACAGCTGGCATTGGTTTATGCTGCACGGCGTCGTAAGGAGGGTGACTCTCTTGATGTTATAACCGGTACGTTTTTCATTCATAGCATGCCTTACACTACTTTGATTGATATGGGTTCCACTCACTCGTATGTTGCTTGTGTTGTATTTGGGGCATTGGGTGTGCTTCCTGAGGAGACTGTGAGTGGGGTATCGGTGATAAGCCCATTAGGACACTCGGTTAAGGTAGATAAACTCTTTAAGGGGGTGCTTTTAGAGACACAAGGTGAGATATTTGTAGGAGATTTGATGGAGCTGCCATTTGGGGATTTTGATCTTATCTTGGGAATGAATTGGCTAACTAAGCATAAGGCGACTTTGGATTGTGCTGCAAAGAGAATGGTACTAAGAACTGCCGGAGATGAGGAGATAATGGTCATAGGGGAACGAAAGAATTATTTGTCCAATGTTGTTTAAGCTTTAAGGGCCGAGAAGTTGATTCGGAAAGGTTGTGAGGCGTACTTGGCATTGCTAAGTCAAGCTGAATCTGAGGGAATAACTGTGGAATCAGTTAGGACCATTAAGGAATTTCAAGATGTATTTTCGGAGGAACTTCCTGGATTGCCTCCGAACAGAGAAGTCGAGTTCGGAATCGACTTGTTACCTGGTACAGCTCCTGTGTCCATTGCGCCTTATAGGATGGCACTAAAGGAGTTGGTGGAACTAAAAGCTCAGATTCAAGAACTGTTGGACAGAGGGTTTATAAGACCCAGTATTTTTCCGTGGGGTGCACCAGTGCTGTTTGTAAAGAAGAAAGATGGGACCATGCGAATGTGTATTGATTATCGCCAGTTAAACAAACTAACGATCAAGAACAAGTATCCTCTGCCAAGAATCGATGATCTGTTCGACCAATTAAAAGTAGCCTCGGTATTTTTTAAGATCGACCTTCGGTCAATTGAGAGTCAAAGAAGTGGATATTCATAAGACGGCATTCAGGACTCGATATGGTCATTACGAGTTTCTGGTGATGCCTTTTGGTTTGACTAATACACCGGTAGCATTTATAGATTTAATGAATCGGGTGTTCCAGCCATATTTGGATCGGTTCGTAGTCGTTTTTATTGATGATATCTTGGTGTATTCAGAAACGGAAGAGAAGCATGATGATCATCTTCGTGTTGTGCTGCAAGTGTTAAGGGAGAAACAACTTTATGCAAAGTTTAGTAAGTGCGAGTTTTGGCTGAAGGAAGTCACTTTCTTGGGGCATGTTGTGTCTGCTGAGGAGATCAAGGTAGACCCTCGAAAGATTGAGGCAACTCTGGAATGGAAGCCACCAAAGTCGGTAACAGAGATCCGAAGTTTTTTGGGGTTGGCAGGTTATTATCGGAGATTCGTGGAAGGATTTTCGGTGTTGGCAGCACCATTAACAAAACTTATAAGGAAGGGAGCACCTTTCGTTTGGATGAATAAGCAGCAAGAGGCTTTTGAGAAGCTGAAGAAGGTTTTGACAGAAGCGCGTCAAGGTCGATTCAAACAGAATCCGTAAGGATTTCACTGTGTACAGCGACGCGTCACATATAGGTTTGGGCTACGTGTTGATGCAAGAGGGTAAAGTGGTCGTTTATGCTTCACGACAGGTTAAGCCTTACGAGGTAAACTATCCTACGCATGACTTAGAGTTGGAAGCGGTTATTTTTGCGCTTAAAATATGGAGGCATTACTTGTATGGGGAGAAATGCATTATCTATACAGATCATAAGAATCTTAAGTACTTGCCGACTCAGAAGGAGCTGAATCTTAGACAGTGAAGGTGGATAGAGTTGTTAAATGACTATGACTGTTCGATTGAGTACCATCCAGGTAAGGCAAATGTCGTGGCTGATGCGTTAAGCCGTAGGACTGTGGCAGAGTTGAAGGCAATGTTTGCTCGTCTAAGTTTGCATGACGATGGAAGCTTATTGGCAGAGTTACAAGTGAGACCGACTTGGGTAGAGCAGATTGAGAAGCAATAGTTTGAGGATGAGTCGTTGGCTTCTCGGTTTCAGCAAGTTGAGAAGGGAGAGAATCCAGACTTTGGGTTAAATAACGATGGAGTTCTTTGTTTTAGAGGACGAATTTGTATGCCGAAGGACTTTGACTTGAGATTGTTGATTTTGAAAGAGGCACATAATGGACCTTGTGCTATGCATCCAGGAGGAAGTAAGTTGTATCGAGACTTGCGAGAGTTATACTGGTGGCCTGGGCTTAAGCGAGAAGTGACCGAATTTGTGGAAAAATGTTTAACGTGTCAACAAGTAAAGGCCGAGCATCAACTGCCTTCAGGATTGTTACAGCCAGTAAAGATACCACTGTGGAAGTGGGAAAGGGTGACTATGGATTTTGTAAGTGGTTTGCCATTGACACCTTCCAATTAGGATTCAGTTTGGGTAATTGTGGATAGGTTGACAAAATCTGCCCATTTCATACCTGTCCGAACCGATTACTCACTTCAGAAGCTGGCCAAGTTGTATGTGGCAGAGATAGTTCGGTTGCATGGAGTGCCTGTATCGATAATTTCAGAGCGAGACCCAAGGTTTACATATCAGTTTTGCCAGAAGTCGCATAAGGCATTGGGAACGCGATTGGATTTCAGTACGACTTTTCACCCTCAATTGGATGGGCAGTCAGAGAGGGTTATTCAGATTTCAGAAGACATGTTGAGAAGTTGTGTTTTTGAGTTTAGGGGCAGCTGGGAGGACTATTTGCCATTGGCAGAGTTCGCGTATAACAGCAGTTACCAAGCAAGTATTCAGATGGCTCCTTATGAGGCACTATATGGGCGAAGGTGTCGTTCGCCTACTTGTTGGGCAGAATTGGGGGAAAGGCAAGTACTTGGGCCAGAGTTGGTAACAGGTACCGAAGACAAGATTAAGGTAATCAGAAATCGGTTAATGGAAGCAGCGGATCTACAAAAGTCTTATGCTGACCTGAAGCGTAAGGATATTGAATATGCTGTAGGGGACATGGTCTTCTTGAAGGTTTCGCCTTGGAAGAAGATATTGAGATTTAGTAAGAAGGGCAAGTTGAGTCCACGGTTTATTAGGCCTTATCGAATTATTAAACGGATAGGGCCGGTGGCTTATCAGCTAGAGTTACCACCAGAACTGCATCGTATTCATGACGTTTTTCATGTGTCCATGCTAAGGCGATATCGTTCTGACCCAACTCATATCGTGCCAGTTGCAGAAATCGAAGTACAGTCAGATTTGACTTTCAAAGAAAAACCGATGCAAATACTTGATCGCGACGTCAAGGTGTTGAGAAAGAAGTCAGTCCCATTAGTGAAAGTACTTTGGAGGAACCATAACAAGGAAGAAGCTATTTGGGAGACTGAAGAGGCAATGCGTCAACAGTACCCTCAACTGTTTGGATCGGGTAAAATTTCGAGGCCGAAATTTCTTTAAAGAGGGTAAAGTTGTAACATCCTGATTTTCGGGTTATTTTGTGATTCTCGATATTTTGGTAAAGTTTTTAAAAGTTGGGTTTTTGGTTGTGGAATTTATAGTTTAAGTATGCAAATGAGCTTATGGAAGGCCCATGTGTTGGCCAAAACCCAGTAGAATTTTTAAATTTTGGACTTGTGAAGTTAGGGGCTTTAGATAGGTAGTCTTATTAAAATTTGTAGGTAAAATGTATCACAAAAAGCCTTGTGGTCAGGTGGCTAAGTGACGCCAGTAGGGAGCTATAAGGGTGGCGTGTAAGTGGTTTGGGAAGACATGGGATCGATTCCCTGTGTTGGCAAATATGATGCTAATTTTTATGCTTTGTGCACGCTAGAGTTTAAAGCTGAATGGAACTCTATTGAAGGGAGTTTGAATCAGTCAAGGGCATGGATTAAGGAGGGATAAGGGGAGAGATTTTAAGGATTTTAGAGGGGGATAGAGATGGTCGAATATTGGGGATTAGAGAGGGGATTTTCGGCAGAGGGGTTTTAGTTAGGGACTTTCGGCACTTGGGTACTTGTGTGCCGTTTTCTTCCCTTTTGTCTAGTCTTTTTCTTTTACTTTCTTTTCCTCCTTTGTAGCCGAATCTACCATCTCTCCTTTCATCTTTTCTTCCTTTTTCATTTCCAAAACTAGCCCACTATTTTCCCCCATTCATCTATCGTTTCTTTCCCTTACCTCCACTTCTGCCGAAATACCGCAAAAAGTCGAAATCTGTGGAGTCTAGGTGGTGCCGATTCTTTGTTGACTAGCAACCCTCTTTTTCTTTTCACTTTTTAGTGGTCAATTCTCTTATCTTCTAGGCATAGATGGATTCAAGAAGAGGAGACTGTGGTAAGTGCTCAAACTCTAAACGATTCCTATTATAACTGTTGACAAAAGTCGAAACCCCTATAGTTTAGGAGGTGGCCGAATATGGGTATAGGCTCTATTGGGTTCTTCTTTTTACCTTTTTATGGTTTGTATAGTGGAGGAGTAGCAAGGCATAGGGGCGACTTGGATTAGCTTGGATCATCAGAGTGACTAGATCTAGTCATCAATGTCAACAAAGGAATGGATTCTAAGGCCATTATGGATAGTGGCCGAATGTGTAAGTGTTGATAGTAGATGGTTCTCGTTTTGGTTTAATTATTGTGGGCTGATTTATAAGTGGTTGATTATAGGATAAATCGTATAGGAGATCTCGTCAAGGAATATCGCAAATCAGGTGTGTAACGAACCTTCTTTCGTAGCTTAACTCGATATTTATCGAAAAGCTGAAATGCCGAAATTCTGGCATTTCGAGGACTTTTGAGCAAGCGAATGCTCATTGGTTAATTAGATCCTCTAAGTTGATGATCGGGAACGTTGGAAGAGGTAAGAGTATGATTTTTGACATTCACGGTAAGTTGGGCCTCAAGGGGTTAAAATTGGGCTCAATGGGCTTTCGGGCCCACTTGGGTAAACTTGATAGAAAATGAAAACCTATTAAATTGTGTGTTAAGACTATTGACACCATTATGGATTATGGGCTAAATGGGCCTAGATGACAAAATCGGCTATGTAGGGCCCACTAGGGGTTTTTGGCCCAATAACTCGGTTTCGCTAAAAATGGGCCAGAATCGCTGTTTAAACACTTGAACTGTTAGGAACTGATGATGAACATAGGAAACCCTAGTATTTGGTAAAATTACGGAATTACCCTTATAATATGAAAATGACTATTTTGCCCCTAGGTAAAAATGACCATTATACCCCTAGGGTTTAATTATGAATTTGATGCATGGGATTTTTATATGCATGATTGATATGATATGCACATGATATGTATGATATACACATGATGTATTCATAAATGCATTGGGTTGGGTTTTTTTATATGGATGGAGGAAGTGCAAAAGGGCTTATGCCCTAGTTTACCGAAAAGTGCTTATGCCCCAGTTTACCGAAAAGGGCTTTTGCCCCAGTTATTAAAAGAGGCTAGGCCTCCAGTTATATGATAAAGCAGGTATGCTGCCAGCGGAGAGTTTTGGTTGGGTGGGTTGAGTTATTCCCCACATGGAGAGCTTGGTTGGTACGGGTGGAGAGTAGTGGATGGTGGGTCGAGTAGTCTCCCCAAATGGGTTTGCATTCTTTAATTGACATTACATGTGATATTGAAATGGGCCTATAGGCCATACCGTTTACAGCAAACGCTTCGGCCCAGTAATATAAAATATGAAGGCTTCGGCTTAGTGTTATGAAATATGTAAAGGCTTCGGCCCAATATGTGTTGAGATTGGATTTGGGCTTAGGCCCAGCAGGCTGATATTGTTTTGGGCTCTGAAAGGGGCTTGTTGCACACTAAGTTTCCAAAGTCACCCCCTTTCCTTAACCTTGCAGGTGAGCCTTGATGTGGGGACTTAGAGCCGAAGAGGATTCAGAGTGGCCACGGCGATCACCTTTGGGCTTTTGAATAAGTGTTTAGTTTTTATTAAGTTTACTTTATTTATTATTTGTTTTTGGGTTGTAATAAGGCCATTTTAACTTTTCTTTTTCTTTCTTTCTGGGATTATTATTATTTTTAATAACCTCAAAAACTGGTGGATAATAATTCAAATGGGCTAGACTTAGGACGTTTTTTCAAAACGATATTTGATTTCAAAATAACACCACGCCACGAGCATTTGATTTGTCAAAGATAACCACTTAAATTAATTTCAAACTCGATATAACCAAGTGTGGCAATGGTTGTGAGCATGTCTAGGATTGGATCCCATCAAAGAGCTTGGTACTTAAGCAGCCTTCATGGCTCACCTCCTCTGTTACGGATACCTACCTGGTGCCCAGCCTCCATTCACTTTGGTTAGCTCAACAATAGTCAGTTTTTAGATAATAAAATGAAACATGGATTTTTTTTAAACTTCTATGTGGCACGTCAGATTCGGCCATAACGTCTGGGCCGAGTTTGGGGTGTTACAGATACGCTAGTGGATAATACGACAGGCTACTCGTTGTTCTCTTTTATGGATGGCTTCTCGGGGTATAATCAGATCAAGATGCATCCTGAAGACATGGGAAAGACTACTTTCATAAGTTTATGCGGCACGTTCTGTTATAAAGTGATGCCGTTTGGGCTAAAGAATGCTGGAGCGGCATATCAAAGGGCCATTGTGACCTTATTTCATGACATGATGCATAAAGAGATCGAAGTTTATGTTGATGATATGATAGCCATATCTCGAACTGAAAAGGAACACATCCAAGTGTTGAGAAAGCTGTTTAGGAGATTGAGAAGATTTCAGTTAAAGCTTAATCCAACTGATAAACCGTAATTTATACATATTTTTACCCATGCTTAACACATTTTTATAAATTATTTTTCCTTAGAATTGGTGAATTCAATGCTCCTAATGCCTTAATTTCATGTTTTACACTTAGGTAAGCATACGAGAGCGAAAGGAACGAGAAACGGGCCAAAAATGGAGAAAATAGGCCAAAGAACGAAGTCAGCACGGCCTGGACCTTATCACACGGGTAGCTCACACGGTCGTGTCAATTTGGCAGAATCAAAGTATAACTCACACGGGTAGAACACACGCCCGTGCCAATCTAACAGGCTCGAACACGGCCTAAAGTAATTGTACACGGGCGTGTCCCTGCTGGGCCTAAGTTGAGTCCAATTCGAAAAAGGCTATCTTTGAGGGTTCTTAGGCATTCCAAAACCTATAAATACAGCCCAGAAGAGGAAGAAAGGGGACGGAGAATAGGGAGTGAGGAATTACTCCAAGGAAGCGATTGATCCATCTCAGAAGCCGAATTCACCATCAAGACTGAAGATCTCTCCTTAATTTCCCTTTCAAGAGTTTTGGGTTTTCTTTATGTTTTGTATTCTTACTTTTTCTGAGATGTTTTCCTTTTTAGTTATGAACTAAAAACCCTAAATACCTAAGGGGGATGAAACCTAAGACGAATCTTGTTATTATTTTCTGAATCGTATGATAAATATTTGACTTGTTCTTAATTATGTGTTCTTAATTCTTGTTTTGGTATTTCAGGATATCACTTCAAGTTACTACTCTAAGTTGGAGGAGAAATAGACCCTGACTAAGAGTAGCTTTGTCATAATTAAGTAGAGTTGGTTGCGCGCCTAAAGATAGGGTGACAACATTTTGCCGGATTAGGGTGAAACCTAATAAGGGAATCCATAGATTGAGTTAATGCAACCCTAGGGTGTTAATTAGAGAAAAGTCTCGGTTATTCAACCTAGGGATTAGACGTTATTAGTCTTGAATAGGGATAATAACATAACTTAGGGATTTCTACAGAACAAGTTAAATGAATAAATCGTCTGGTTTGGAGCTAGAATAACAAGTAAAAGTCTAGGTGGATTTTTCCTTAGGTATTGCTCTTAATCAATCATTTTCCCAGAAGTAATTTCCCAATTCTATTTTCTGCAACTTCTTAGTTTAATTAATTAATTAGTTAAAACAAACCCATTTATTTCTTAGGCTAGATAATAAAAAGGCAGTCATTACTAGTACTTTTATTCCCTTGGGTTCGACAATCCGGTCTTGCTAAAGCTATACTACTGTTTGATAGGTACACTTGCCTACGTCGTGATAATAGTTAGTTTAAAGAATGATTAATTATAAATTTATAAAACTTATCGCGAAAAATCACGATCAAGTTTTGCCGCCGTTTTCGGGGACTAAAATATTAGGAACACTTAATTTTTATTACTTTAGCCTTTTTTTTTTTGGAAATTTAACTTTATTTTTATTTTACTAATTTTATTTTACTTTCTTCTGGCAAGTTCTTATAGTTTATGACTAGTAGGAACCCGCCAGGACCACTTCTTTTTCACGGAGAGATTGATCACACAGCTCGTAGAAACCAATGAGAAATAAGGCGAAGCTTAAGATACACAGAGGAAGAGCAAGAGGACGATATCTCAACTACAACCGAGGAGATGGCAAAAATCAAGACAATTAGCTACCTCCAGCAATACCCGCTGAATTAGCAAATCAGAATCCTGCTCCTCGTACTATGTATGATTATGCTAAACTTAATTTAACAGGAACTGAGTCAAGTATAGTTAGGCCTGCTATTGCTGAAAATAATTTTGAACTGAAACCTAACATGATTCAAATGATACAGCAGTTTGGTCAGTTTGATGGTTTGCAGGATGAGAATCCCAACATTCACTTGGCGAGTTTTCTGGAATTATGTGATACTTTCAAAATTAACGGCGTTTCTGATGATGCCATTCGCCTTCAGTTATTCTCTTTTTCACTGAGGAACAAAGCTAAACAGTGGTTGAACTCATTACCACAAGGGTCCATCACTACTTGGGAACAGATGACCAAAAAATTTTTACTAAAATATTTTCATCCGGCTAAAATGGCTAAGTTACGTAATGATATCTCTTCTTTTGTGCGGGTGGACTTAGAAACACTTTACGATGCATGGGAGAGATATAAGGACCTACCATGGGTTACCCCTATGGCTGCAAGTTCAAACATTCTACAATAGTGTGAATCCCTCGACAAGACAGATGATTGACGCAGCTGCTGGTGGAACCATCAACAACAAAACACCTAAAGAGGCTTACGAATTTATTGAGGAGATGTCACTGAATAACTATCAGTGGCAAGTCATGAGGACTAAGCCAACGAAAACAGCAGGTGTTTATAATGTCGACTAGGTTACTATACTGTCAAATCAAGTAGAACTTCTAAATAAAAAGATTGATGGTTTACTTGGTTTTACGCAGGTTCACCTAGTAATGCAATGTGAAGTGAGTGGAGGTGGATCGAGTAATCCAGAATATCAACCCTATGGCCACACCATTTAGAACGAGCAATTAAATTATATAGGTAATAATCCTCGATCTCAAAATAATCCTTACAGTAATACCTATAACACAGGTTGGAGGAATCACCCAAACTTCTCATGGGGAGCACAAGGAAATCAGAGACCACCACCACCCTCAGGCTTCCAACAGCCACCTTATCAACAAGAGAAGAAACCGAACCTTGAGGAGATGCTATCCAAATTCATCTCGATTTTAGAAACCCGTTTTCAGAATACTGAGACATCACTTAAAAATCAACAAGCATCGATCCAAGGGCTCAAAACTCAGATAGGCCAGCTTTCCAAACTAATCTCCGAACGACTACAAGGTAGCTTGCCAAGTAATACTGAACCTAACCCAAGGGAACAACTCAACGCAATTAATGTTCAAAATAAATAAGGATTCCTTGAGCCTGAGCCAAAATTGATGCAAGAAACTGTGGTGAGCAAAGGTAATGGTGAGGTAAGTCATAATGAAAACAAAACGGTGAATGTAGAATATAAACCTCGTGTCTCATACCCTAACGCGACGAGGAAAGACCGTTTAGACGAACAATTTGGTAAATTCCTTAAACTTTTGAAAAAATTACATATTAACTTACCGTTTATTAAAGCTCTGTCGTAGATGCCGAATGCAATGAAATTTTTAAGAGAGATTTTAGCAAACAAGCGGAAGTTGGACGAGGCGTCGCATGTAGAGCTAAACGCAGTTTGCTCAGCTATTCTACAAAATAAGCTACCCCACAAATTGAAAGATCCAGGGAGTTTTACAATTCCTTGCCTAATTGGTAGTTTAGATTTGAATAATGCATTAGCTGATTTAAGGGCTAGTATTAACGTCATGCCTTACAAAATGTTTAAGCAACTAGGTCTTGGGAAACCTAAACAAACTAGGATGAGCATTCAATTGGCAGATAAAACTATAAGATTTCCTAGGGGTATTATTAAAGATGTACTAGTGAAAATAGATAAGTTCATATTTCCCGTTGATTTCGTTGTTCTAGACATAGAGGAGGATAACAACACCCCTTTGATTTTAAGGAGGCCCTCAACTACTAAAACAATTATTGATGTTGGCACAGGTGAGCTCACACTACGTGTGGGAGACAAAACGATCACCCTTCAAGCTTGTAATTCTGGAAACACATTGAATATTGAAGGTAATTGTCCACACCAGTCTACTAAAACTGACAATATGACGCAACCTACTTTGCAGAAATTGAGTTTGAAAGAAGTTCACGAGCCATGTTCCAGTAATAATAGATGACCCATTCATGAAGAACGAAGGCTATAAATAGAGGAACTAGACCAATGGCGAGCACATAAACCGAGAACACACGATAAACCAAAACTACGCCAGAACGAGCTCGATACCTCTCCAAATCAGCTTAAGGTTGGAGATAAAGTCTTACTAGATGCCGCAGATCCTCACATTGTCACTACCAACCCGAATGAAGAAATCCCTCTTACGGTACTTAGTATTTTCCCATTCGGTACAATCGAGATCAGTCACCCCAAGTTCAACACTTTTAAAGTAAATAACACACGTCTAAAACCTTATTTTAATGAGACTGATAGCAGGAATAAGGAGTACGCACTCCTCAAACCATCATGACCACTCAACGGAGAGGTAAGTCGAGCTTAGACTATAAATAAGTGCTTCTCAGGAGGTAACCCGAGCACTAACTGTATTAACTTCTTTAAATTTTAGTGTTTAACACCTGACCCATTAACGGAGCTCTTGAAAACAAGCTCACCACAACGACACCGCCACGCACACGGGCGTGCTTAGGACCGTGTAGAAATAGGGTAAAGATTTCTCCAAAACACGGGCTGCGATAAATCACAACGGTCGTGCGACATGGCCGTGGGCGAACCTGTCAAAACAACACGGATGTGCGACACGCCCCATGCCTTAGGACCATGGGTGAAACTAAGAAACTAGCACGGGCGTGTGACACGCCCATGTCTAACACCCGTGGTCGAACCTGTCAAATTAACATAGGCGTGAGGCTTGCATACACAGGCGTAGGAGAAGCAAACGAAGCTAGAAACGGTCGTGCGGCACGGTCGTGTTCACCAACACGCCTGACGTACACAGACGTGGGACGAATTTTAGACGCACCAAAATAGGAAAAACGCGAAACACATGGGATGAAATTGGGGCACGCGGACTTGTCCCTGGCCATGTGGGCCAAAATCTATAAATACCCTGCACTATTCATTGTCTTCCCCACTAAAAAAACCCTAACCCTAGCTGCTGCAAGTCTACACCACCTCCCTGCCACGCCCGTGCGCCGCCTTTAACTCCATTTTTGACGCTCAATCTTCTCTTCCTAGTGTTCACTATGTCGTCTTCGCGAGGGAAGAAAACTGCCGTCCCCGCCTTGAAGAAACAAAAGGGAGTGTCATCTTTCTCAGGCCCTACCGCAGAAATTCACTAACCTTTCTTAAAATTCCCCAACGGGCCCCAAGAAGAACTTTTCCAAATACTAGGGGCCCGACCTTTAACAGCAGGCCGCTACATTGACTGGGTTGCTGTCAAACAAGTGCAGTTGGCTGATGCGATCTGGGCCCTCCTTACCACCGATCCGTGGGAGCTATTCTTTGGGATCATCGAGCCGACATACTTAGAGTTAACAATGGAACTATGCTCCATGTTCCATCTTCAAACAGTAATGACGAACTACGATGATCCCGGCACAGTCCAGTTTCGCTTAGGCGGATTAGTTTGCCAACTAAGTGTCCTAGAATTTGGCATTGCATTGAGTTTATATACCAAGAAGTTCAGAGAAGACAATGACTTACATGTTCTCGACCGCATCCATCGTTCTCCCTCACGTTGCTAGGACGCCCTCGTCTCATGTTCGGCCAGTTACGACCCTAGTCGCACCAAGGCATCATCTCTCCCTCCGTCTTTAAGGTATCTACATTCTATTCTATCTTACACTTTGACAGGGTGCAGAGAGAGCACTGGCGTCGTCACTACCCACGATGTCTACTACTTATGGTGTATGTCAAACGGGCATGTCTTCGATCGCGCATAGTTTATAGCCCTTGCCATTTGTCACCAGACGGGGTGACATCGAAGGGGGGTCATCTCCATTCGCCCCATACGTGACTTGACTGGCCCGATACTTCGGACTTCTCAACACCGCGGCCCAAGAATCATCTCTGACCCTCATTGGCCAAATGTCTCCACAAGGCATCTCGAGCATGCTTAGCATGAGGATGATCGAGAGGCGCCAAGGAACCTACCTTCCCCAATATCGTCTTGCCCAATCTACCGAGAAAGAGGCTCCAGAGGACATTACTGATGATGTCCCTACCCAACACGAGGACCCACCTTCCCAGCCACCACCACCTTCTCATCCAGTTCATACGGCGGCTTCATATACTGACATCTCTGAGCGCCTTAACCGATTCAAACAGAATTGTTTTCAAAGATTTGACAACTTTGATGCTACTCTACAGTAGATTTGTCAGCATCTCTACGTCACATCGCCAGTCCCACCTCGCGAACCATCTAGCGATGAAGATGTTTAAAAAACTTTTATTTATTATTTTATGTTTCTACTTTTATTTTCATTTAAGACTACTTTTTATTTTTCTTTCATCTTATTAGGATTTATAATTTTTATTTAACAAGTTTTAATCTCGGCTATTTTCTTACGAGTAATTATTCTTCCAAATACCCCCTAAACAGTTCCTGCTTTTATCACAGATATAAAGAGCTCCAAAGCTCACAATCACTTAGGAACTTCAAGCTCTATTAGAAACGGTTCTCCATGACTGCCATGCCCTGCTCAATGACGAGATATAATATTCTTTTGGCACAGCACTTGTGGTACCCAGCCTCTACCACCACCGGAGTATATCTATCTTTGTACATTGAGGGCAATGTACATCTTAAGTGTGGGGGGTTAATCATTTCATTATCCGAAAAATCCCTGAATATTGTTTTGTTCTCTTGTAAATCTCTCATATCATGTTTAGGATGAATTTTGATTGACTAATAATTTCTATTGATATATCTTGAACTAAAACATAGGCATTCATGCATTGATTATTTAAACTTTAAAACATTAGAAAATCAGGCATGATAAGTTGATTTTTAAGAATTTAAAATTTTAGGTTATTTCCCCGAGTTTAGGTATTATCTTGAATTGAATCCCACAGGTTTAAACATCAAAAAGTCATAATTTTTGGGATATTTTGGAGCCTTTTGAGCATCTATTAATTCTTTCATGCTCACTTTTATTATTGCTTTGAGTGTGTCAATATTGAATTGTTATTCTAGAACTTGCTTAATTATGCATGTCAAGACCACACTATTTGATTTGATATGTTAAGATGATAAAGGCACTTAGGATTAACCCACTTATGCCATGAAAACCCTACATCCACGATTAACCCTTAGCAAACCCCTTTGAGCCTAACAAGCCATTCCTTGTATTATCCTCAATATTAACCCTTAACTCATTATTGTTTAAACCCCCTAAATTAATTTGATCCCTATTTTTATCGAGATTTGAGTTGAATAAATTGCTTAGCCATGTCTTGTTCTTGATAATTAGTCTATGTTATTTGGCTTGTTCTTAAAAAAAACAAACATGTATACATATTAGTAGTTATCTTTTGTTTGTAAGCTTCATTATTCAAATCCCATAGTCAGAGAAGAAGCTATGTTGTATGCAAGTGATGATTAAATATTTTTCTAGTTAAGTAGTTTCCCAAGTCAATCTCGATTCTAACCATTTCTTTCAGCGTGTGACCACACCTTCTAACCAAGCCTCGTTACAACCCTCTAAAGACCTTTTGATTGATGTATCGTCTCAATTTATAGTGGTAGAGATTTGATTTTCATGCAAGCCTATGGTAATAACTTTTCATATTGACTGATGAGTGCTAATTTCATTGTCCTTAAACACTTCGAGTGACTTGAGTGAATCCTTAGTGAGGATGTTAAACTCTGTGCAATTTTGAATCAATGATAACTACTTAGATGAAGGGAGATGCCTAAGTTTTTCATGATTAAATATTCAACTTGGAATGTTTAAAGCTTTAATGTTCTTTTAGTTGAATTCTCAATGTATGATTACTTATGAGATAGTCTGAGATATTATTGATAGGAATTATAAGTTGAGAAAAAGAAATTTTTAATTATGATTTGAGGATTTTGCTTGAGGACAAGCAAACGCTTAAGTGTGGGGGTATTTGATAAACCATAATTTATACATATTTTTACCCATGCTTAATGCATTTTTATGAATGATTTTTCCTTAGAATTGGTGAATTCGATGCTCTTAATGCCTTAATTTCATGTTTTATACTTAGGTAAGCATAGGAGAGTGAAAGGAATGAGAAACGGGCCAAAAACAGAGAAAATGGGCCAAAGAACGAAGTCAACACAGCCTGGACCTCCTCACACGGGCAACTCACACGGCCGTGTCAATTTGGCAGAATCGAAGCATGACTCACACGGGTAGAACACACGCCCGTGCCAATCTAACAGGCTCGAACACGGCCTGAAGTAATCACACACGGGCGTTTCCCTGCCGAGCCTAAGTTGAGTCCAATTCAGAAAATGCCACCTTTGAGGGTTCTTAGGCATTCTAAAGCCTATAAATACACCCGAGAAGAGGAAGAAATGGGACAGAGAATAGGGAGTGAGGAATTACTCCAAGGAAGCCGATTGATCCATCTCAGAAGCCGGATTCACCATCAAGACTAAAGACCTCTCCTCAATTTCCCTTTTAGGAGTTTTGGTTTTCTTTATGTTTTGTATTCTTACTTCTTCTGAGATTTTTTCTGTTTTAGTTATGAACTAAAAACCCTAAGTACCTAAGGGGGATGAAACCTAAGACGAATCTTGTTATTATTTTATGAATCGTATGATAAATATTTGACTTGTTCTTAGTTATGTGTTCTTAATTCTTGTTTTGGTATTTTAGGATATCACTTCAAGTTACTACTCTTAGTTGGAGGAGGAATAGACCCTGACTAAGAGTAACTTTGTCATAATTAAGCAGAGTTGGTTGCGCGCCTAGAGATAGGGTGACAAGATTTTATCAGATTAGGGTGAAACCTAATAAGAGAATCCATAGATCGAGTTAATGCAACCCTAGGGTGTTAATTAGAGAAAAGTCTCAGTTATTCAACCTAGGGATTAGACGTTATTAGTCTTGAATATGGATAATAACATAACTTAGGGATTTCTACGGAACAAGTTAAATGAATAAATCGTCCGGTTCGGATCTAGAATAACAAGTAAAAGTCTAGGTGGATTTTTCCTTAGGTATTGTCCTTAATCAATCATTTTCCTAGAAGTAATTTCCCAATTCTATTTTCTGCAACTTAGTTTAATTAATTAGTTAGTTAAAACAAACCCATTTATTTCTTAGGCTAGTTAATAAAAAGGCAGTCATTACTAGTACTTTTATTCCTTTGGGTTCGACAATCTGGTCTCGCTAAAGCTATACTACTGTTCGATAGGTACACTTGCTACATCGTGATAATAGTTAGTTTCAAGAATAATTAATTATAAATTTATAAAACTTATCACGAAAAATCACGATCACTAACCAAGTGTACCTTTGGGGCTAGGTCAGGAAAGTTATTGGGCTTTGTAGTCAGTGAGAGAGGAATTGAGGTTGATTCAGACAAAGCCTAGGCTATACAAGAGTTATTTCCACCACGTACTCAAAAAGAGGTTCGAGGTTTCCTAACAAGACTAAATTACATTGCTTGGTTAAGAGGTTCAAGGTTTCCTAACAAGACTAAATTACATTGCTTGGTTTACTTCTCAATTAACAGAGAAATGTGATCCTATATTTCGTCTTCTTAAAAAGCATAGCCCAGGAGAATGAGATGATGAATGCCAGAGAGCTTTTGATAAAGTTAAAAAATATTTGTCGAGTCCTCCAATGTTATCACCTTCAAGTGTAGACAAGCCGTTGATATTGTATTTAACTATGTTTGACAATTCTATGGGATGTGTGCTTGGTCAACATGATGAATCAGGAAGAAAAGAAAAGGCGATACATTACCTTAGTAAGAAATTCACTGAGTGTGAGTTGAGATATTCGCCGATTGAGAAATATTGTTGTGCTCTAATTTAGACAGCACGAAGGTTGAGGCAATATATGTTGTACCATACAACTTGGTTAATCTCAAAGTTGGATTCTCTAAAGTATACGATGGAGTCAAATGCCTTGAATGGAAGGATGACTAGGTGGCAAATTTTGCTTTCTGAATTTGACATAATCTGCGTGAGTCAAAAAGCAATAAAAGGGAGCGCAATAGCAGATTTTCTGGCCAGTCGAGCTTTAGAAGATTATGAGCCCTTGAATTTTGATTTCCCCAATGAGGAGATAGTGTATGTGGCAGCTATTGAAGAGGACACTACAAAAGATCACCCTTGGAAATTAAATTTTGATGGAGCTTTAAATGCTGTGGGTAATAGAATTGGTGCGGTCTTAGTATCCCCAGGTGGAGATCATTATCCATTCACATGTAAATTGGATTTTAATTGTACAAATAATATGGCAGAATACGAGGCATGTATCATGGGACTTCGTGTAGCCATAGAACGTAAGATCAAGACACTGGAAGTATATGGAGACTCTGAGCTAGTAATTTACCAACTGAGAGGTGAATGAGAGACGAGAGATTCCAAATTAATCAACTATCGAAGGTTGGTGTTGGGGTTAGTTGAGGATTTTGATGATATTACCTTTAATTATCTCCCGCGTGATGAAAACCAGATAGTAGATGCTTTGGCTACTTTGGCTTTCATGATCAAAGTGAACAATCAAGAAGATGTGAAACCTATTCAGATGAGTATATGTGAGGCCCCATCTTATTGTTATAATATAGAGGAAGAAGAAAGAGATGATCACCCTTGGTATCAGGATATATTACGGTATGTGAGAAATCGTGAATATCCAGATCAAGCAACAGAGAATGATAAAAGGACGCTGAGAAGGCTAACCTGTGATTATGTCTTAGATGGGGAGATCCTGTACAAAAGAAGAAAAGATCAGGTACTTTTGAGATGTTTGGATGCTGTGGAGTCCAAGAAAATCTTGGAAGAAGTTTATAAAGGGGTTTGTGGAACGCATGCCAATGAGTTCACAATGGCCAGGCAAAGTATGAGGTTTGGATATTATTGGTCAACCATGGAAGGAGACTGCATCAATTATGCTAAGAAATGTCACAAATGTCAAATTTATGGGGATAAGATTCATGTACCTCCCTCGCCTTTACATGTTATGACTTCCCCACAACTGTTTTCCATGTAGGGCATGGATGTCATAGGGCCAATTTCACCGAAGGCTTCAAATGGACATCGTTTCATCTTTGTAGTCATTGATTACTTTACTAAGTAGGTGGAGGCTGCTTCATATGCTAATGTAACTAAATCAGCGGTTAGCAGATTTTTAAAGAAGGAAATCATATGTCGATACGGGATGCCTGAGAAAATCATATTTGATAATGCATTAAATTTGAACAATAGCACAATAGCAGAGGTCTGCAGCAAGTTCAAGATCAGACACCATAATTCATCACCATATCATCCAAAAATGAATGGGGCAGTGGAAGCAGCCAATAAAAATATCATGAAGATTGTGGGAAAAATAACCGAAACTTACAGGGATTGGTATGAGAAGTTTCCATTTGCTCTCTAAGTTTATCGAACATCTATCAGAACTTCTTCTGGGGCAACGCCTTTCTCATTGGTCTATGGAATGGAAGCAGTTCTACCCATTGAAGTAGAGATAACTTCTCTTTGAGTTTTGTTAGAATTGAAGTTAGATGAAACAGAATGGATACAGTCTTGAATTTGATTGAGGAAAAGAGGCTAAAGGTTATTCAACATGGTCAGATGTATCAAAAAAGAATGATGCGGGCTTATGACAAAAAGGTTCACCCAAGAGAGTTTCATGAGGGAGATTTGGTTTTGAAAAAGATCCTTCCTATACAAAAGGATTTCAGAGGAAAATGGATGCCAAATTGGGAGGGGCCTTATGTGGTGAAGAAAGCTTTCTCCGGCGGTGCATTAATCTTGGCCGAAATGGATGGAAGAAATTTAACTAATCCAGTGAACTCAAATTCAGTCAAAAAGTACTACACCTAATAAGGAGAAGAAGTCAAAGTGAAAACTCACAAAGGGCGCTTTGAGACTTTCTTAAAAAAAAAAAAAAAAGGAGGACCAAAGTGAAAACCCGCAAAGGGCGCTTTGAGACCCAATAAAAAAATAGAGATATATAGAGCCAAAGTGAAAACCCACAAAGGGCGCTTTGAGACTCAATAAATAAATAAAAAAGAGTGGCCAAGGTGAAAACCCGCAAAGGGCGCCTTGAAACCAAAAGGGATTTGAGTTGAAAACCTGAAAAGGGTGGCTCAAATATTGACCTAAAAGGGGAAATGTGATGATATTGCTATACTTGAATTAACAAGGAAAGGATATGTTGCATCTTGGGGCATTGACAAAGTGCTTTTGATCTCCTAAACACATGTCAAGTTTAAATTGGTCTTCAAGAAGTTTGTGCAGAGAAACTCAATTTGCGATATCAAGGGTACCTAGTCTTCATTTTATCCCTAATAGATTAATCTATCTTTGAAATAGTCTTTCCTTTTCAAGATATACATTCCTAAATCAATTGCCATTCTTATTCTTTTGATGATATATTCACTTTGAGTTCAAATTCAATTCCATTCTTATCTGTTACTATGATTTGATTGTAAGCATGTTGCATCAAAATAATGATGAATAAACTAGTAATGTTTTCACAATAGAAGTTTCACATATTACTCTAGAAAGTTTCTAGAAAATACAAGAACCTGAAGCAGGACTATTGCTTAGAGCACACCAAGTTTAAGGATATATTTGAATAAACCACCTCTTTGGATTTCTGTCCAAATAATATGGCGTTAGTGACACAATTCCAAAAGGTGATCAATATAAGGAGAAAATATTCTCAGGAAATGAGAAGTGATATTTTGTATTCATGCAAATATCGAACATGAACATCTAGCTATAACGCTCAAGGAGTAAGGTAGCAGATCAAACAGATGAAAATTCAACTATGAGTTACAATGTTTTTGTTTTGGAAAGAATAGTGGAAGGAACATTGGAATTACAGCGGGGCAAGCTCGCTGAGCAGAATGTGATCTTTAGGTTTTCTGTCAAGAACACCAGCTGAATGAGATGGTGATAATGCCCTGGTGAACAACGAGTGATGATACCTTAAGCATTTTTTAAATAAAAATCAATTAAAAAGATTATTCCCATTTTTGCATCTGTTCATCATTCATAACACATCTAGTTAGGAGCATTTGATTCATTTCGACCAAAACAACCTAATCGTTTGACATGAGTATCTCATCTAGTTAGGAGCATTTGATTCGTTTCAACCATAGCATCCTAATTATTTAGTATAAGCATAGATACATGAAACCGAGTCTACAAGACATGTCTCAAAGGACGGTGTAGTAACATCGGTAAAGTCAGATGTTATCTCCCTGAAGTTGCAGCGAAATAGATCGAAGATTTCAAACATTATCTCCCTGAATTTGTAGTGGAGTAGGTTGAAGATTGCAGGTCTTATTTCCCTGAAGTTGTAGTGGAGCAGACCAAAGGTGGCAAATCTTATCTCCATGTATCGGCAATGGAGCATATTTAAGCCACTAGCCTTATCTCCCTGAAGTTGCAGTGGAGCAGGCTCAATATAAAAGTCTTATCTCCTTGAGGTTGAAGTGGATTAGACTGAAGATTGCAGGTCTTATTTCCCTAAGCAGTAGTGGAACAGACCAAAGACGACAAATCTTCTCTCCATGTACAGGCAATAGAGCAGATTTAAGTCACCAGCCTTATCTCCCTGAGGTTGTAGTGGAGCAGACTGAAGATTGAAGATCTTATCTCCCTGAGCAGTAGCAGAGCAGATCGAATATGGTGAATCTTATCTCCATGTACAGACAATGGAGCAGATTTTAGCCACCAGCCTTATCTCTCTGAGGTAGCAAGAGAGCAGGTTGAAAATTAAGTCTTATCTTTCTGAGGAAGCAAGAAAGCAGACTGAAGATTAAAGATAGGAAGAGGCAAATCTTATCTCCATGTATCAGCAATGGAGCAGATTTAAGCCCCAAGCCTTATCTCTCTGAGGTAGCAAGAGAGCAGGTTGAAAATTGAGTCTTATCTTTCTGAGGAATCAAGAAAGCAGACTGAAGATTGAAAGATCTTATCTCCCTTAGCAATAGTGGAACAGATCGAAGATGGAGAATCTTATCTCCATGTACCGGCAAGAGAGCAGATTTTAGCCACTAGCCTTATCTCTTTGAGGTAGCAAGAGAGCAGGTTGGCGATGTTAGTCTTATCTTTCTGAAGTAGTAACAAAGCAGACTGAAGATTAAAGATCTTATCTCCCTAAGCAGTAGTGGAGCAGGTCAAAGATGGCGAATCTTATCTCCATGTATCGGCAATGGAGCAAATTTTTGTCACTAGCCTTATCTCTCTGAGGTAGTAAGAGAGCAGGTTAAAGATATCGGTCGTATCTTCCTGAGGTAGCAAGGAAGCAGACTGAAGATTGAGGATCCTGTTGCCCTTAAGCAGTTGTGGAGCAGGTCAAAGACAACAAATCTTATCTCCATGTATCGGCAATGGAGTAGAGTTAACTCACCAACCTTGTTTCCTGAAGTCGCAGTGGAGAAGGTCGAAATTACTAGAAAGTTCCAGTGGTGAATTGGAATGAGGCAACGTGGAGAAAAGAAGGGCCAAAAAGTCAAAAATGCAGCAAGACCCGGACAAAACTGGTCCTTTTAAGGTCTTTGCTTCATCCTCGTTACACGACAATGAGTAAAGAGGGGCAGCTGTAGTTAACCTATTTTACCCATGCCCATTTAATTTATTTATTTACAATAAATAAATAAGTCAGACAAATAAACCACAAATAAAAGTCCAAAATTAAAATAGCCCAAATAGTCCACTTACAACCTTCAATAAACACCAAACTTATACTAGCCCAAATATAAAAAAAAAACAAATCCGACCCAATTACATTTGGTCCAATGCCCGAACAGCCCAAACATATACTGAGGCTCAAAGACCAAGATTATACCCAAAATCCCTAGCCCGATTTACAAAAGGTCCAAACCCGGAAGGACCCAAAAGGAATCTCAGCAGCCGAGAGCACCAGAAGCTTCTAGAACATGCCAGAATAGTGCCAGGGGGTCAGGCTCCCACGAGCGGTTTCCCCGCACGGCCTCTTTCACCCGTGCCTCTCCCCACTCCTCTGTACAGCCATACCTGCAAAAGAATGTACGAGAAAGAACAGAATAACGGAATACACAAATGACAGCAGGAAAATATTTTTATTTTTTGCTATTTACTCTGTAAATTTGGGCTATAAAAAGCCCTCGCTTGTACAATGAAATCTTACACACACTGGATATCAAAAAAAAAAATCAAGCCAAAAGTTATTGAAAGGTGATTTCCAAATCTGTTTTTTCGTTTCTTTTGATTGGTTTGAAATTTTAGCATGAACACATGAAGGCGAATCGACGCCGATGAAAGCCCAAATATCTCAGAAATGCATAGATGTGGGCAAGGGTCGAACGGTGTTAAAATTTTGTTTAAATCTTCAAAGCTTGTTTCATTTTTTTTTTTGAAAGAATAGCATAAGATTCAATTTTTTTAAAAAAAAAAAAAGAAAAAGAAAAGAAGGAGCGAGGTTACCAGATCTCCAGGCTCGTGCCTTCGTTGGCAAGATCTGGCCGTTATCCATGCCATTAGCCATCAAGTTGATGGAGGTTTAGTGGCTGCAGACGAACCAAACCCTAACAGAGCAGGGTTCTTTTTTTTCATCTATGTTTTGAAAAGAAAATAAATGGGAATAGGGACTTTTAGCATCAAAATAAAAAACGGCACTGTTTTAGCTAGTTGGATCCATGCCATTTGTTCAAAATGGGGAATTTGCGCGTTAGATCCTTCCCCTCACACGAGCATTCAATTGTGCCTTATTTGATTTACTTTGTTTTTTTTAAATTTGGCTCTATAATTTGCGCGCCTTTTCATTTTAGTCCGCTACTCAGCACTGCGTTTTAGGACTTGGATTATTTCCAATTCAAGTCCCTATACATTTACGCGCATTGTATATTGGTCTTTTTTTATTACTTTATTTGTAAATTATCCCTTTTGTTTTAATTTAATTTTAATTAGTTTTTTTTCTTTTATAGTCATTTTTTTTTAATTCTTGATTACTTATTTGTATATTTTGAACTACCTTGGTAATTTTTTTATTACAAATTTGTTTTTGTCGTATCATCTTCACATTTTATATATTTTTTGTACAAATGTTTTTTTTTCACATTGTTGCATATATAATATTCATAATAAAGATAATTTTAGTCTATGTATATTATTAATGTTATGTTATTTCATGCATATAATGGTTTTTGACTCAATCCATATATTTTAACATATATTTTTGTTATTCTAATATGTTTTATATACATGTTTTATATATTATTTAAATTATTCTTATACATATATATATAAATATTTGATTTATAGACATCACCAAATCCATGTATTTTATACATACAGTTTTCTTCGTATACATAACTATGTTTTAAAATCTGTTACATTTATAATTTATGATAAAATTAATTCAATCATATAATTATTAATTTCATGCTATTCTTTACGAATAATTGCTTTTAAATTTATTTATTTATATATATGTTTGGTAAATCTATTATGTGTATTATATCTTATCATGGATTTTTACTATTCTTTCATATTTTATATACTATTTAAGTTATTGTGTATATTGCCATTTTTTAAATGAATTTATGTTTTAAAATATTTTGCATATTATTTGATTCAAATGTTTTATTCTATAATATTTAT
Source organism: Gossypium anomalum (assembly GCA_025698475.1). Taxonomy (NCBI): domain Eukaryota; kingdom Viridiplantae; phylum Streptophyta; class Magnoliopsida; order Malvales; family Malvaceae; genus Gossypium; species Gossypium anomalum. Next base: position 20,612,780 of record CM046967.1, on the reverse strand, counting down.
TTCAATGATTATATATCCCTAGTTTTTTACCTAAATTATTTCAAATTCATCGATTCATCCACTCATATATCATATTTATTATGTGTTCATTCATTCATTACTATTTTGAAATTGTCTTATACCACATTGACTTCTAATTTCCATTTTGTTTTATACATGTTTTGTTGATTGTTTTATATTGTGCCATATCTATTATTGTTGCATATTATTTATCCATTTTTTTATTTGTAATATCAATTGTTCTCCATCTATACTTAAAAATTTGGTCACATTTTACTTAAAATAGTTGTATTTAATTGTTGGATTTATTAATTGTGGTTTTTTGTACTTTAGGTGTGCATATTATCTCATGTTTATTAATCCTTTTTTATACAAATATTTCTTTGTAATACATTAAATATTCCATTTTATTTTAAAACAAATAAACGTGTTTCGAGCTAATTTCCAATTTTCCTTCTTATTCAAAGATTCTAAAATAAGGCAATATCTGATATTTGAAAATTCGGGAAATCGTGCCCTACCGTGCTAGGTATGCTTTTTCGTCGGACTAAAAATTTTTATATCCTTTTATAATTTTTGGCATATGAGCTTTTTAAAGTAAAAAATCAATCGTAATTTTTTGAAGGTATAAAGGATCGTGTCCAATCGTGCTGGATATGATGCTGTATACCTTTGAAACGAGAGAATTTTGACGACCAGCTTGAACCACTCCAATGTTTTAAAAAGGAATCATATATCAAATTTTTTTTTTCTAAAATCCTAGACATAAGGACAACACTTAATTAATCTAGTACCAATTTTTGGGCGTTGTGAGGGTGCTAATCCTTCCTCACACGTAACTGGCTCCCAAACCCATTTTTGAATTTACGTGGACCAAAATTGTTTTAAATGGAATAAAATGATTTATTAGGTGATCCAATCACACCTAAACAAAAAGATTGGTGGCGACTCCACATTTGATTTTAAAAAGTTGATCCCCGTTTTTTTCTAAAAATAAAAAATAGTTTCGACAGCTGGTGTCTGAGCTAAGGTTTCGAAGGCATCGATCGAGATGACGAAAGGATTAAACGATCAGATTGAGCCAATGGAGACTTGCAGGAGGTCTAGGAAAGCTAGGTGATTGAAGGACATGTTGTTGGCTTTGAAAAAAATGAGTTATCAATCTCGAGGAGTCAATGGGGGATATGAGGGAGACACTTGAGATAGTTGAGGGACGTATTGCAAAGACAGACTTGATGGAAGAGTAAGTCAGAAGTCGAGTTGGAGTCTCTCGATTCTAATGTGGAAGAGATGCTAGGGGTGCTCAATTCCACTATGGATAAGCTGACAGTGGGGGATAATGCTCTCGAGGTCATGGTGATAACTTTGAAGGAAGAAACAATAGCTAAGATGAGGACTTTGAGCACAAGACTTGAGGAGCTCAAGGGAGAGCTTACTGTGTGTTGAGTTGCTGTGGGTAAAGGAGTGTTGGATGCAACATTAAACCACGAGATAGATGTCCCTAAATCGGATAAGTTTAAGAGGGTAAGGTTTGCAAGGGAAATGAAAACTTTTTGTAGAAAATGGAGCAATACTTCCGTGCTGAGGACATCAAGGATGATAATGCTAAGTTAAATACTACTATTAGATATTTTATTAATTTTGCTCTTTTTTGGTGGAGATGTAGGTCCACAAATGAAAAACGTAGTCAAGCTATGATTAAGACTTAGGAGGAGTTCTAAAATGAGTTCAAGGAGCAGTTTTACCCCCAATATGTCGAGAAAGAGGCTCGATCTAAGTTGCATCGGTTTTCACAACAAGGCACAATTCAAGAGTATGCAAAGGAGTTCAGTGAACTACTGCTCCAAATTACAAGTCTGAATGAAAAGGAGACATTTTTCCATTTCATAGATGAGTTAGAGCCATAGGTGAAATAGGAATTAGAATGTTGAGGGGTTTAAGAACTTTCAAAAGCCATGATCATGATAGAGTCTTTGATTGAGCTTGTTTCGAGGAAAGACAAGTTAAAGTTTTCTTAACCAAAGGATAAGGGCAATGATGGGGAAGATAAAGAAAGACAAGTTGAGTGCAACAATAATTATGGTAATGAGAAACCATGAAATGGGAGGGGGAAACCTAACAGCCTGAAGGAAAAGAAGAGAGAGATACAATGCTTCTTATGTGGTGCTCCGCATATGGTAAGGGATTGTCTGAAACGATTTGTGTTTTCTTCTATCAAATAGGATGATGAGATAAAAAAAGCACCATGAAGCTTGGTTTGATCGTGCGTGGCGTTGAATTTAAGAGGGGAAAAAAAGCGAGAAGAAGCTAGTGGAGTGCTTATGTAGTGGTTCACGTAAGATGCAGCACTATCCAGAGCAATCCAAGTTGTCCGCGATTAGTAAAGAAGTTGAAGCAGAGTCTAAGGAGAAAAAGTTATCGAAGATTGAATCAATGATAATTAATCCTGTTAAAGTGAAGATGGGTCACAAACTAGAAGGGTTGATTTTTGTGGACATTAACATCGTAAGTCGAAAGATAAGTGCACTTTTTTATATGAAAGCATCAGACTTGTTTATATTAGAGAAAGTTGTGGGTAAACTTAGTCTCTCAATTAGCAGGTCGACTAAGAGAATCAAGATGATTATTTCCAAAGAGGTCTCTACTGTGCGAGTAGCACAATGAGTTGAACTACAAATCGGCAAGTATAAAGGAAAAGAAGATTTTAATGTAATACATTTAGGTGATTACGACTTAATTCCTTGATCAAATTAATGTTGTCTTAGCTCCTTTTGTAGATTGTGTTCATATCTTGGATGATTGGAAACCATGATGTGTTGTGCCAGTAAGTCAAGACATAAGGGTTGGTACCAAGCTATTATTGACAATCCAACTAGCTGAAGATGTTCATGGTGGCAAAACATTGACTCGGTAGATTGGAGGAGTGCTAAGGAAGCCCCTTTAGAAATACTAGCGGGGCAGAAAACTGATATGAAGCCTGTTGGGTCATTAGTGGGGCTATTGTTGGAAATTGTGCCTATATTGTAATAAACATGTAATTGTTTTCAATTTATTTGAATGATGAATAAATAAAGTTAATTTCACATTTCAGTATTATATCTTTTGTGTTTTTGTCTTTCATGTTTTGCATGCATAGAGAAATTGTGATAAGAAAATATTAGCTTGTTGATTGTCTAAGTTCAAACTAATGATAAGTGGTACTGTAAGAACGTTTACCATTGAGAGAAAGACAACTTACTTCAGTAGATAATCTAAACGACCTTGTAATCTTGTAAAAGAATCAAAATGAGCATTTGATTTAAATATTTAGAAGAATTATTATGTTGTCTAAAATTCCAATTGAGGAGATGTCTAGTCTTGGCTATCAGAGCATTTGATTCCATGGGTAGATATATAGATGTATTTATTGAAATGATGATACATTGGATTGGACCCAAGATGAAATAATTCTAACTTTGTTTGTGAATTAATTCACTTGTGACGTTCATAGTGTGATTTACCTAAATCCTGAGTTAGTTACTGACCATGTGTATGTAACTCATGTGCTTTGATATAAGTGGGGGCTTATGCTTTAAAAATGATCTAACCCATAGCCGGTATGTTGAGTACATGATTTGTGTATGGCATGACTTTACTAGCAATATTGGAATTCATAGCTCGATTAAAGAGTTAACGATATCATCTCATTGGCATTTGTGGATTGATTAATATGGAATGTGGCCATGGGTTGCTTGTTCGAGAACAAGCAATTTATCATAGTCAGTGATCATATTGATCATTAAGAAGACACAATAGTGACAATGAGATAAAATAAGATTGTATTAAGTGAATGAATTTAACTCAAAAGAATTGATGATATCATATAACGGTAACACACGTGACGAGGTCATTGGACAAAGCAGTTGGATGAATTGCTTTGGTAAATAGTATACAATAAGGAGTTTTTCAATCATGGTACTTCTTATGAACTGACTTCATGGTTAAGTAAATTGCGAATTAGCGGAACGATACTTTTGGACATAATTGTAATTACTAAAACCTAATTGTATATGTTCGATTGGTCCCTCAACTAGCTCAACAAAAGCTCAATCGAACTACCTTTAAATCAAAAAAAATTCTACGACTTTGGAAAAAATTTAATTGAATCAATTTATTCGATGTGGAATTAAATTAGGCGGTCCTGAGAATTATTCAATTAGAGAATTTGATTAAAGAATTTTCTTGAAAAAATAATTTAGAAAATCTTAGTAATTTTTGAGAAAATTAATTTTGATAAAGTAAAAATAAATTAATAAAATTAATTAAAATTAATATAATATTTTTAAAAATTTATTTTCAAGTCAAACAATTGGCACAATGAGTAATCGAACTTAAAAATTGGACATGAGATTGAAAATTGGGCTCGAGAACCCAAAACCAAGACTGAGACCCAAAAACTAGTCTAACCGATGGCTAGACCAGACCGGTCGGGTCGTCACTAGCTCGAATCGAACTAGTTCAGAGTGTCGTGAGGGTGTCGCACCTGCGATAGCACAATTGGACATGACGATGTCGGCGGTAGTGATGGCGACACTCCGATGGCTGGCGGGTGGTCCTTCGGCAGTTGAGCAATGGAGAAATCACACTCCTACTAGAACTCTACCGAATAAATTGATTTTAGATTAGCTATTTCAAAAATAATATTATTTTAATAAATTTAATAATTATTTTGATAATATTTTATTAATTTTATTAGTTTAATATAGATAAATATTCTATTAATTTAATAGATTTAATGTTAAATTTAATATAATAATTATCTTGATAAGTATTATATTAAATTATTAAAGTGACTAAGTTTAATCATAATTGAATTCTCTAAACTCTAGCTATATAAAGAGAGCATGGTCATTATTTTACACACACTTGAATTAACGAGAAAGTTATAGAGAAAAAATTCTCTGAAAAAATTATTTCAGAAAATTTCTAGAGATATTTTTCTTATTTACAACTTGACTAAAAAATTTAGAGATATTGTAAAATTTCCCCATTGGTAATATTGTGGAAAATTTTCTGATTCAAAGTGAGCCCACACTTCGGTAGACGTGAGTTTGAGGATAGCGGAGAAGACTACTCGGTTGAAGCGTTCATCCTAAACAAACCGAAAAGGTACAATCTTGATTAAGTGTTTATTACTTTAGATATCACAATCAAGTTCGTTTTTTTGGAAAAAAATTTAAAACTCTGATTTTTCCTCAAATTTATTTTTCTTTGCGTTTTCCAAACCCCCTTTTTTCAACAACTACCACTTATGAGAGAGGTGAGCTGTGCATCGGACTTTGGGGGAACAGTGGTGATGCAAACTGGCTAGTTGAAACGAGTTAATGCAACGAGCTAGGTTGTAACACCCTAAAGTTTTAAGAATTTAATTGTGAGAATCTGCAGTAATTAAATTTCTGTATCTGTGGTTCTGTGTTCTAAGATTGAGTTTAAGGTTTGGAGTTCGAGTCGTATCATTAAAATTTTTGTTGGTTTGAAATCAACCCATAGGCACGCATTACCCGCTTAAGTTCAATTTTGTGTGAAAGTGTGACAAGAATGAGCCTGCTGGTTCACCAGTTTTGTAACATCCCGATTTTGGGCCCAGTCAGAATAGTAGTTTCGGAACCAGAAATCCGATGAAAAAATTTATTATATTTTTATGGTCTACGATTTTACAGAATGATTTCGTGAAAACTTCGTTCGAAAATTTTGACGTTTGGGCACTCAATTTAGTAAAAAGGACTAAATTGTAAAAAGTGCAAAAATTGAGTTCTACATGTTATAGGTGTCCAATTGTCATGAAATTTTAAATTGGGAGTCTTTATGTGGCAATTAGACCATTAATTAAGTTGTGGACAAAAATGGACATGGTTAGGTATGTTTTAAATTGTTTTTCATTAAGGGTATTTTAGTAATTTGGTTAATAAAGCCAAAATAATATGAAAAAAAAAAGATGTCATCTTCTTCATTTTCATGCCTTGGCTGAAATTTTGAAGACCACCATGGCTAGGGTTTTGTTCAAGCTTTCCAAGCTCATTTATCAAGGAAAACGAGGATTGGACCTAGATCGAGTGAGAAATGGAAAATCAACGGTTAAGTTCCTTTTTGTTATTTTGGTGCCGAGGTAAGTTCGTATGATTTTAATAAGCCTATTATTCATGTTATTATTTTTATACATGAGATATATCTTGCTATAATTGTATTGAATTTGATGTTAATAGAAATTTGGTGGAATATGATATTTTAAATGAAATGAGTAAGTTAGTATAACCTACTTAAGCATGTAAATGTGTTAAATTGATTGTTGGACTATGTGAATAATGATTTGTAGTTGGTAAGTACATGTAACAAGCAAATGTTAATTCATGAATCACATGTAATTGATGAAAAGGTACATGAATCCGTTTGAATATTGATTTCTGATTGGATAGGTGATTACTGTAAATATGAGGTCCTGCATATGTTGCAGTAAAGGTTGTCCTGAAAGGATAATCTTTTGATCTCATTATGAAAAGGAATGTTATCTGAAAGGGTAATACTTGAAAAGGATTTATGTACCTAAATGGTACAACTTGAAAAGGTTTTGTATGCTTTGTGTGTACACTTGAAAAGGTTATGTACACTTTGTGTGTACACTTGGAAAGGTTAGGTATACTTTGTGTATACCATTTGAAAAGAAATGTATACTTTGTGTGTACCACTCAGAAAAGAACGTACACCTCGAGTGTACAACTGGAAAAGGAAAGGTCCATCGAAAATTCAATAATTCAGCGGTAATGACATACATAGTGATATAAAGAGAAACGACATGATAAACTCATCTATACTTAGTTGATACTAGTATGATGCATATGATTGTCCTATTTGGATGAGTGGTTGTGCTAAGAGATAGCATAGGTACGTACTCAAAACCCATAAGTATGTGTTTGACAAGTGAAATGAAATGGACTTATGATAAGAGTGCAAAAGAATGAGTGATATTTATGAGAATAATTTCTATGACAAACTTGTAATTGTTATCATTATGTTGCACTAAGACAGATTAGGACAATAGCAGTGGTCCGACTTTGAAAATCCACTAAAAATAGTGGAATTTGGGTTAGAGGCTGAATAAAATATCACATTAAATCTTGTCGAGTCTAGTTTCAGATAAAGGAAACGTGTAAGCAAAGGAATATCATATGATGAGATATTTGAATTTTTGTGAGACAGAGTCAGAATGATTTCGGGCTCCCTTGCCTCCATTTTGGAAAAACACTAAAAATTTTACAAAAATGATCATGGGTTATAATTTATATTCTTCAAATTCTTAATAAGTCTATTTTCAATAGAAATAGACAAAAACATTATCTGAGTCTCGTACTATGAGATAATTGATTTTTAGTAGAGAAAGGTTGGAACTGTCTGACAGCGAAATAAGGGAAACTTTAAAGAATAAAATGTACTTATTAACTAGACCAAAAATTCTGAAAATTTTATGGTTAGAAGATATATGAGTCTAGTTTCAGGAAAAATTAACGGATCTTAATTTAGAGTTCCGTAGCCCCAAATATAAATAATTAATGACTGCAACTTGAGAAAACAGCTTGACTGGACTTTGAATAAATAGAAAGAATTTGAAAATAGCATATTAATACATTGCTTATTATTTTTCATGCGAGCTTACTAACCGAAAAGCTTACGCCCTCCTTTTCATTTTTTTGAGTGTTCTCAGGTCGGCTTAGGGTTGGAGATCGTCGGAGGCAGCATCACACTATCAAGCCGATAACTTTGGAGTATTGATACATATATTAGAAATATCAAGTGAGTAGCATGTATAGAGACTTAGTTCTATGACATGTGTTATTATGATTTGGCTAAATGTATTGGCCTATATCGAGCTAATGTTGAATGTGTCTTAATAAAGGATGTTTAATCACTAAAATGATGCCATGATTTGTGAGTTTGATGTGTATAAGGTTGTAAGAGTTTATGGGAAACATAAAGGCTTGGAAAATAGCCTAAGAGTCAACTACATGGGATGAGACACGGCCGTGTGTCTCAACCGTGTAAGGGACACAGCCTAGTGACACGGGTGTGTGGCCTGGCCGTGTGTCGATAGCACACGGGCGTACCCTAGTGTCCACACGGGTATGTGACCCTGTTCCATGAAAAAAATTTCTAAGTTTTCCCAGAGCTTTTCGAAGTTTTTGGTTTAGTCCCAAACCCTTTCTAAAGTATGATTGGGGCTTCCTAAACCCAAATAAGGGACTATGTGCATATGATTGAATGTTTTGAAATATGAATGTAATTTTATGGCATGATTTGCATGATTGTTTGTGTTTAAGTCCGGTAATGTCTCAGACCCTATCCCCACGTAAGACACGGGTAAGGGGCGTTACAGGTTTAGCATATGTCTGTATTCTGTCTGGTTCCGAGTTTGAATCCCGTAGTATGTGTAGGGAGTATTTTTTTGCAATTGCAGAAATGGGGTAGTTATTTTTAAATAGTTTGAAGACTTCTGTCGTATCTCTTTTCTTTACATTCTTTTCCTCTAAGTTTATTTTTTTCTCTTTTCTTCTTTTTCCCGATTCTTCTTCTTTTCTCTTATTTTTCCTTCTTTGGTGTTCGATTCTGCGCTAAATGTGAGTTTTTCGTTGCCTGTAAGGTCGACTGTGTTATTGTTGAGTAAGTTTTACTGTTACTTTTCTTCCGTTTTGTGAGGTTGTTGAATTAATGATAGTATGTCGAAATAGGATGTGTTCGGTTGTTTAAACGTTTGTTTAATTGCTCAATTGGTTACTTTTTAGGTGAAGATATTGCAAGAGGCGTTATTCCGCCGTGTTAGTCTGATTTCCTTCTATTTCGTGCAAGGTAAGTAAACGATTAGAGTTGGGGTTGCGTCGAAGCTTTCGACCTAATCTTGACGGTGGAAGTAAACTTAATGGTGTGTTGGGATAGTCGAAGATGGTGTGTAATGGATGGGGTTTAGCAATATTTGCATCTGAATTTGATATGCGATATATATATGTTTATGAAATTGCATATATATAAATATCTGTATACAATTGATCTATTCTGAATCTGAATTGTAGATAGTCCTGTACCGAACCGAATCTCTGAATATAACAACTTTATAATAAACTCTAACTGAATAACTAAATTTCAGTTACGCACTGAGTTCACAACTCATTTTGTTTTGGTTGGATTTCAGGTGATCCTCAATCATGAACGAGTCAGCGCAGCGGATGCTCGATCAAGCTTCTACCTTTCTTTAAGTAGCATATTAGGATTTCGGTAAACTATAATAGTATGAATTTGGAGGATTATATATTTAATTAATTTTATGATAAATGTGTTATGAAGCATGAATAAACTTTATTGTGTTATTGTGTGACAATTAATAACTGAGGAGGTAACTCTCTAAACATGGGCTAGACGTCCAGGCCGGGTTTAGGGTGTTACAGAGGTACATATCAAATACTTATCTAGTGTTTTTCATTTTGACTTACCATTGTCTTTGCAAAGAAACAATGACCCTTTCATTGTTCTGAAGCGGGTAAGTCGAGGGGCATACAAACCAGAGTTGTTTGGAAAAATCAAGGTTAACCTAATGTTCAATGTGGCACACCAAAGCCTATTTTTGCATATTAAGGGGATCCTAATCGAGGCAAGTCACAATGTGAGTAAGTAAGAGCGGCGGGCTCTTGGGAACGAGATATAATTATTTTTTAAATTAATTCTGAGTTAACTTACAAATTAATTATTTAAGTACATCATTTAAAAATAACACATTTATTTTTTAAATTGCATAATTATGAAAAAAATATTTAAATATATTTTAAAGTTTTCTAACATTTTAAGTAAATTGATTTATATTAAAATTGAATTATTATAAACTTTACAAAATATAATATCAAATGAGATAAAAATAAAATAATTGAAGAATGACATCAACATAATACAAATACATATATATATTAACACAAAAATCATATAAATTTATTTAAATATTTTTCATAATTTATACAAAAAATGTAATAATAATAAAAAGAATCTCATTTTCTTCTCTTTCCTTTCTCTCCCTCTTTCTTTTTGTTTCTTCCCTTTTCTTTCTTCTCATTTCTTTCTTTTTTCTATTCTCTCCCTTGTATACTTTCACGTGTCACCATTAAACATCAGACCATTAAGAATACCCTCTCCATGAGCTATCTTCGTTAGAAGTACTTAAGGGCTTTCAATTATGATGGTACAACCACTGATTACCAAGTTTCCCTACAATGTAGCATCACTGATTTATAAGGTCACATCATCGCTTTTACAAAAAGACAAGAGGTGACCTTGCCACAAAAAAGATTCTTACACGTGGCATCTCATGTTTCATATATAAGCTCCCTAACCTGAACAGTGGGGACACAGATACAACCTCACACTCTTTCGACCTTTCAACCACTCTTCCCCTCTCTCTTCTTCCTTTTATTCTCCATCACCACCTCAGCACTACAATTTTCTACCCTCCAAGGATGAATCGCCAGTCACCTCTGCCAACTTTTCCCTTTGTTGATTCTGAATATCAACACCTACTTCTCCATATCTTGTTTGAAAAAGTTATGTTTCCTCTTGCATTTAGATCTCATACACTGTTATACATCTTCCAATTTTCTACATTCGTCTTGTTTCATCTTATTGGTTGATTTGGTGCCTTTCAATTTAGGGTTTTTCTTCTTGGTATAGTTAATAAATCAATGTAGTTAGATTTGTTTAATTGATACAATAGTTGGGATTATGATATGTCACCACAATCCTATAAGATTGTCTCCTATAGTTGTTTTTGTTAGAATTAAGTGACCCGAATCCTTATTTAAATAAAATACAGTGGTAAAATAAAATAAAAGTAAAATCCATATAGAACTACACTTCTTTTATTTTATTTTAGAATAAGGTTTTTTAAACCTTATTAAACTCCATTTATTTTATATTGATTAGAATAAAGTGTTTCTATCTTACTACACTCCTATTAGAATATGGCTTTACAAAGCCTATAAATAGACATAGTTTATTCCTCTTGTATTAATTCAAATTTGACATAGTGAATTTTCTTCTCATCTGCCCGTGTTTTTTTCCCGAAAAGGTTTCCACGTAAAATCTGTGTGTTCTTTATTTTTATTTCTCTTTTTTTTACGATATATTGTTATTACTGACGTTCTATTTTTTTACAAATTGGTATCCAAGCTTTCGGGTTGTTCATCTCGATCACGATAATGGCATCTTTGAAGTATGAAATTTCGCTGTTGGATCACAACAGATTTGTGTTGTGATAGATAAAGATGCAAGCAGTTCTTGCACAGATGGACTTAGAGGAAGCCCTGCTAGGGGTAGATAAGATGCCTTTGACATTGACGGAGGAAGAGAAGAAGCACAAGGATCAAAAGCGTTAACACAGTTAAATCTACATTTTTCTAACGAAATTTTACAGGATGTGATTAAGGAGAAGATCGCCACTGGATTATGGAAGAGGCTGGAACAAATATGTATGTCGAAAACTCTAACCAGCAAACTGCATATGAAGTAGCGTTTTTATGCTCATCGTTTGGAGGAAGGTGTATCTATGCACGAACACTTAACAGTGTTTAAAGAAATTCTCTCAAACTTGGAGGCCATGGAGGTTTAGTATGACAAGGAAAATCTAGGGTTGGTTCTACTTTGTTCGTTGCCCCCGTCTTATTCAACCTTTAGAGACACGATTTTATATAGCCGCGAGTCTCTCACAGTTGATGAGGTTTATGATTCTTTGACCTCGTATGATAAGACGAAGAATCTTGTGGTTAAAATTGACTCTCAGGGTGAGGGTCTCATTGTTCGTGAGAGACAAGATCGGAATACTGGTGATGATCGTGGAAGGACATAGGAATGGAATCTTCGCAGTAAATCTAAAGGTGGATCAAAGTCTTTAAACAGAGGTAAAACTTGTAACTTCTGTAAGAAGAAAAGGCACATTAAATCTGAGTGCTATAAGCTACAGAATAAGATCAAAAGGGAGGCTGCGAATTAAAAGGGAAAACAACCAGAAAATTCTGTTGAAGCTGATGTTGTAGAAGACTACAGCCATGGTGAACTTCTAGTCACTTCTGTCAACAATTCTAAAGTGACCGATGAGTGGATCCTTGATTCAGGCTGCACCTTCCACATGAGTCCCAATCAGGATTGGTTTACAACTTACGAAACATTATCTGAAGGTATTGTTTTGATGGTAAATAATGCTTCGTGTAAAATTGCAGGTGTTGGAACAATTAAAGTTAAGATGTTTGACAGATTTGTCAGAACACTTAGTGACGTACGACATGTTCCAGGGTTGGAGAGAAATTTAATTTCGTTGAGTACTCTTGATTCAAAAGGGTACAAATACAAAGCTGAAAGTGGCGTTTTGAAGATTTCCAAAGGTTCCCTTGTTGTGATGAAAGGGCAGAGAAAGACTGACAAGTTATATGTTTTACAGGGTTCTACTGTTACTAGTAATGCAACTGTCGCTTCCTCTTCCTTGTCAGATGATGATATTACTAAACTTTGGCATATGCGCCTAGGGCATATGAGCGAGAATGGCATGGCAGAATTGAGCAAAAGAGGACTTCTTAATGGGAAAGAAATTTGCAAACTAAAGTTCTGTGAGCACTGCATTTTTGGGAAGCAAAATAGAGTTCGATTTACCGGAGGAATCCATAACACGAAGGGAATGTTAGAGTATATTCATTCTGATCTTTGGGGGCCATCCAGAGTACCTTCGAAAGGTGGAGCTAATTATATGCTAACTTTTATTGATGATTTTTTCAGAAAAGTTTGGGCGTTCTTCATGAAGCAGAAAAGTGATGTGTTTTTCGCATTTAAGTCTTAGAAAACTATGGTTGAAAAACAGACGGGAAAACAAATAAAATACCTCCGCACAGATAATGGCTTAGAGTTTTGTTCAAATAAGTTTAATAAACTATGCAAGTCAGAAGGGATCGTGAGACACTTGATAGTTCGTCATACTCCACAGAAAAATGATGTTGCAAAATGAATGAACAGAAGGATCATAAAGAAGGTTTGACGTATGTTGTCAAATGTCAACTTACCAAAGTCGTTTTGGTAATAAAATTTCATCAGTATATTTTTTGATGAACCGATCTTCATCATTGCCATTGAGAAAAAGACTCACAATGGTATGGTCCGTAATCCGCTAATTATTTTGATTTAAAGATCTTTGGGTGTCCTGCGTATGCTCATGTTGATAATGGAAATTAGAATCGAGATCTATTAAATGTGTTTTTATTGGTTATAAAGCTGGTGTAAAAGGGTACAAGTTATAGTATCCTGAAAATAGAAAAGTTGTGATTAACAGAGAAGTTATTTTTGATGAAACTGCTATGCTACCTAACTTATCTCTTAAAGACTCTTCCAATAAAGAAAATCAAAAGCAGGTGGGGCATCAGTTTAATACAGAATCTACAACAAAGTTGGCTCTTCAAGCCAGTACAAAAATTGAGAATAGCGTTGCTTCTTCACCACAATACTCCATCGCCAAAAATAGAACTAGAAGAGAAATTAAACCTCCAAACAAGCATGCCGAGGCTGATCTAGTTGCTTATGCTTTAAATGTGGCTGAAGATATAGATGCGAACCAAGAACCATCTAATTATTCTGAGGCAGTTAGCTATGAAGACGCAAAAAAATGGATGTTTGCTATGCAAGAGGGGATGAAATCACTCCATAAAAATAGAACATTGGATCTTGTGAAACTTCCTAAAGGTAAAAAGGTTGTTCATTGTAAATGAGTGTTTAAAAAAAAAAAGAAGGGACTCCAAGAGTTGAAGAACCCAGATATAAAGTAAGGCTTGTTGCAAAGGGTTACAGCCAAATTCTAGAAGTAGACTTCACAGATGTGTTCTCCCCAGTTGTGAAGCATAGTTCGATTTGAGCTTTACTTGGTATTGTGGCCATGCATGATTTGGAGCTTGAGTAGTTAGATGTACAAACTGCATTTTTGCATGGAGAACTCGAAGAGGATATTTACATACAACAGCCAGAGGGTTTTACAGTCTCAAAAAAAGATGACTATATTTGCTTGCTGAAAAAGTCCCTTTACAATTTGAAACAGTCACCAAGACAGTGGTACAAGAGGTTTGATTTCTTTATGACTTCTCATGATTTCAAAAGAAGTAGTTTTGACAGTTGTGTTTACTTTAAGAAAAACAGTGATGGTTATTTTGTGTAGCTACTTCTTTATGTTGATGACATGTTGATAGCAGCAAAAGATAAAGGAGAGATAAGAAAGGTCAGAGCTCAACTAAGTGAAGAATTTGAGATAAAAGATTTGGGACCAGCAAAGAAAATACTTGGTATGGAGATTTTATTAGTGATAGAAAGCAAGTAAATTTTACGTAAGTCCGAATGGATACATTGAGAAAGTTCTTTGCAAGTTCAATATGCAGAGTGCTAAGCCTGTTAGTACTCTTTTAGCTGCCCATTTCAGACTTTCATCGACTTTGTCTCCATAATTAGATGATGAGATTAAGTACATGTCACATGTTCCATACTCTAGGGCAGTGGGATCTCTCATGTATGCTATGGTTTGTTCACGTCTAGATTTATCATATGCAGTCAGTGCAGTTAGTAGATACATGGCGAAACCTGGTAAAGAACATTGGAAAGCAATTCAGTGGATTTTAAGATACTTACGAGGTACTACTGATGCTTGCTTACAGTTTGGAATAACTAGAGATGGAGTTATTGGGCATGTTGATGCTTATTTTCCTAGAGACCTTGATAGAAAAAGATCTCTCACAGGTTATGTCTTTACAATCAGAGGTTGTGCGATCAGTTGGAAAGCCACTTTGCAAATACAGTCGCTTTGTCTACCACTAAAGCTGAGTACATGGCGATTACTGAGGCTTGTAAAGAAGCTATTTGGTTGAAAGGACTCTTTAGTGAACCCAATAAAGACTTTCAAATCAGTACAGTATTTTGTGACAGTCAGAGTGCAATCTTCCTTACAAAAAATCAAATGTTTCATGAGAGAACAAAACACATTAATGTTCGGTATCATTTTGTTTATGATATTATTGCTCGTGGTGATATTGTTGTGAGCAAAATTAATACTCATGAAAATCTTGCAGATATGATGACTAAGTCACTTCCTATAACCAAGTTTAAGCAATGTTCATTGTTGAAGTTAAACCCTTAAGGGGTTTTATGGAAGAGGTTGAGAACTTGTTCGTTGAGAGCTCGCAATGAAGAACTTGTTCATTGAGAATTCGTGTCAAGGTGGAGATTTTTAGAATTAAGTGACCCGAATCCTTATTTAAATAAAATACAGTGGTCAAAAAAAATAAAAGTAAAATCCATATAGAACTACGCTTCTTTTATTTTATTTTAGAATAAGGTTTTTTAAACCTTATTAAACTCCATCTATTTTATATTGATTAGAATAAGGTGTTTCAATCTTACTACACTCCAATTAGAATATGGCTTTACAAAGCCTATAAATAAACATAGTCTGTTCCTCTTGTATTAATTCAAATTTTACATAGTGAATTTTCTTCTCCTCTGCCTGTGGTTTTTTCCCGAAAGGGTTTCCACGTAAAATCTGTGTGTTCTTTATTTTTATTTCTCTTTTCTTTACAATATATTGTCATTACCGACGTTCTATTTTTTTATAGCTTTCTTATTCCACAACTTTATATTGTTCTTACAATCTTATCATGGTTTTAATTTGGTATTGATTCTAGATTTTTAACCTTGAGTAAAGTTGGGTTTAATTTTCTTTTCTACTTTTAAGATTTTATCATGGTCAAATTGTTAAGATCTAGTGCCTAAGTGTAATTATTCATCATTTATACTTGTAATTTTTTTAATAGATTGGTTAAATAAATTTATATTATTCTCATTAATATCTTTTGTATAATACCCTTAATAATTTTTGAGCACAAAGCAAAATATAAGCAAATATTGGCTCACTAATTACCTAAAATCTAACTAATACTAAGTTGCATTATGTGGATGGATCATAATGTGAGAAGACAACTTATATTAGTAGATAGTTTAAAAGGTCCATAGTCCGATTAATCAAAATTGAGCAAATCGGTTAAAGGACTATCATGTTGTCTATGAAGTCCAAATGGGAGATAGCTTGTCTTGGGTATCAAAGTGGTTGACTCTTAGAAGATAGAGATATAAGTGTGATTGTCTAGATTGATGATAAATCAGACAAGACCCAAGTCGAATTAATCCTAGATCTATTTATGGATTAATTCACTTGTGACATTCATAGTATGACTTACCTCAATCCTAAGTAAGTGCCTTACTATGTATGCGTGACTCGTGTACTTTGATGTATTAAAAGCTTGAGTTCAAATAACTAAAGAGTAGAAAGCTTGTATGTTGGGTATCCGATTTTTGCATGACATAGCTTCATTTACAATATTGGAATTCATAGCCCAATAAAAGGTAAATGACATCCTCTTATTGGTGTTACATGATAGATAAAAATGTAACGTGACAACGGGTCATTTGTCTAGGACAAGTGATTTAATTACTATTTTTCAGTAAGACTTTTTCATGAAGAAATATTTAATGATTACCATGAGATAAAAACGAATTGAACCCAAAGAGACAATCATTGGATGAACACTTATTTAGTTGCTTCCGTAATAGTATATAATAAGTGAGAGTTCAACATGGTGCTTTAGTAGAATGACTGTAACGCCCCTAACCCGAATTCGTCACCGAAATAGAGTTATGGAGCATTACCGGAGTTACCGATTTATTTATCAGATATTTCATTTTATCTAACGTTCATATTTGGAAACAATTAAAATCAAACATATTGTCCCTTAACGTATTTATTTTTCTTGATATGTTTTACTTGAATTTATTACTCGTCTCAATTTAATTAATTTCCTTGTATCAACGTATCAAAAATAATCACCTATTTACATGTCATGATAAATATCATTCTCTTGCCATTTCTTCATAAACATAAAATCAGGGAATTCATTATATCGATATTTCATGCATTTAAAAATACAATTCAAGTTACACTAACTTACCTCGTTACTTGTACATGTTTATAATTTCATTAATCCGATATCTTTCTTTTCCACGTTCAAGTCTCGTATTTCGAGTTATCCGGATCTTTATAAACAAATTTGATCGTCGTTTTCATTTATTTCATGTTGTAATACATTCAACTAATACTCTAAACAAAATTACCATTTTACCCCTAAACTTTTAATTAATGACGATTTCATCCTTAGGTTAAAATAAACTAAAATTATTGCAATTTAATCCTTATTTCCAGCCATTTTTCTTAAACAAATTGATAACGACCCATGAATTCTATAAAATATCAATTTTCCATAATTTCAACACTTTTCAATTTAATCCTTAAAACATGTTTTTCCCTGATCTTGAGCTAAATTAATAATTTCATTCAATTTTGTAATTTTAAATAATAAAATAATTCATTTCATACAATTTGGTCATTTTTGACATTTTTACAGAATTGCCCATAAATTTTTTACTTTTATTCAATTTAGTCCATGAGTCTAAAACATGCAAATTAGCCATGCTAGCTGAATATTCATACATATTTTCCTCCTTCTCCTCTCCATTCCACATCCTTTATTTATATAACATGCAACAAGTAACATTATCAATAATTTCACTATTTACTTATATGTATATTCAAAACTATTTATTTGCATCATATTTACTAAATTATTTATATCTTAAGGTAAAGAACTCAAAATTAAGATCCGCTAATTTTCCCTGAAACTAGACTTACATATCTTATTACCATAAAATTTTCAAAATTTTTGGTTTAGCCAATAAGTACAGTTTATTCTTTAAAGTTATCCCTGTTCTGCTGTCTGACAGTTCCGACCCTTCTTCGCTAAGAATTAATTATCTTATCGTACGAGATTTGGATGATGTTCCTGCTTATTTCTATTGAAAATAGACTCATTAAGGATTCTAAACATATAAATTTAAGCCCATAATTATTTTTATCCAATTTTTGATGATTTTCCAAATTCAGAACAGGGGAACCCGAAATCATTCTGACCTTGTCTCACAAAAGTTTTTGTAGATTATGATTTAAAATTCCATTGCTTACATAATTTCTTTTATAAGAAACTAGACTCAATAATCTTTAATTTCATATTTTATTCATCCTCTAATTCGATTTCTAAAATTTTTGGTGATTTTTCAAAGTTAGGCTACTGCTGCTGCCCAAAACAGTTTTAGTGAAAAATATTGATTTCCATTTAGCCCCAAATTTCATAGTTCATACAATTCAATCCTTGTTCAATTAACTCCTCAATTGAGATAATTTTTCTCATTTAATACTTTATTCCATCATTTTAAACTACTTCATAACCCTTGAAAACCAGAACTTTAACACTAGACCTTAATTCCAAACTCTTTCACAATTAGGTCCTAAACCAATTTTCATCAATTTTACTTGATAAAATCACCATATGTCAAAATTAAAGCTTCAATTCTATGTTTATTCATCATATTATTCCAGTACTCATCCATAAAAACTTCAAAAATTAGCCATGGAATCAAAAACTAATGAAATAGTAAGTTGGACCCAATTGTAAAAGTCCAAAACATAAAAATTTCAAGGAGAAAGCAAGAATTAAACTTACATTAAGCTAGAGTATGAAAACCAGCTTGAACCCTCATCCATGACTATTTTTCAGCTGATGAATATGAAGAGAAATGAAGAGAATTCTAGATATTCCAATTTAGTCCCATTTTTATTTAGTTAATTTTGGCAATTTTCCAATTTTGCCCTTATTTCACCCATTTTCTGATTTTTCTCAGCTATTGCCGCCCAAAAAATCTCCTTTGGGTTTATTTGCACTTTAGGTCCTTCCTCATTTGACAATTAAGCTATTTAATCATTTTAGCAACTTTTACACCTTTTTCAATTTAGTCCTTTTTATTTAATTAGCTATCAGTACTTTAAAATTTCTTGACGAAACTTTAATAATAACTTATTAACACTCCATAAATATTTATAAAAATATTTATGGCTCGATTTAAAATTCTCGAGGTCTCGATACCTCGTTTTCGATTCTAATTATTTTAATATATATATATATATTTTTTTTTGTACACTATTCACTATTTCAAAATTTTTCCTAACTTCACATTTAACTTATACTCACTAAATTAATAATATTTCCTACTCATTTGTCGGATTTAGTGATCTCGAATCATTGTTCCGACACCACTGAAATTAGGCTGTTACAATGACTCCATGATTAAATAATGTTATAATTAATAAACAAAGAGCCGAAACTTAATTACAAATTATTTGAGGCCTAATTCTATATATCCGATCGATCTGGTAGCTCGACATAACCCAAAACAAATTGCTTATAGAATTGATAATATGGAATGAATAAAAACGACGATTAAGAGAAAAAAGATCGCATGTATTCACTATTCGCTGTGACTGCGTTATCTCATTAACTATAAAAGATGACTTAAAAAAATAAATTTTTTTTTTCAAATTATTATTTAATTGGTTGAAATTAAATAATAAAATTCAAAGTAGAAATTAAAATTAATTAGTCATCGTGGTTTTATTGAACGGGGCAATTAAATATATTTCTTCAAATTTTCTAATATGGTAAAGTTGCCATGACTTTAATGGAATTAGAATTAGGTTAAAAAATAACTTAATTGAGTAAATTATTTTAATTAATTAATATTTTGAGAAATAGAAAAAATAGTTATTGGATTGGTTAAATTATGTGTGTTAGTTAAAAGTTTAGATAACGCACATAATTATACCCGTACACGAGACGGGTCCAAAAGCCTATCCCAATACATGAGGGGTAGCAAGCCCTTGTCCCAATAAAGGTTGCCGCCACCCCTTGTGTTTCCTAAGTAAGAAACTGTATTTTTTATTAAAATATTATTATTTAATTACTCATTATTCACGTAAAATTCTTGTATTCTTTTCCTTACAAATAGGAATTAGGGGATGACCTAAGCACATACCAGTTGAGCATCATTACTATGTCAGAAAATAGTAACAATTTATTTATAAAATAAATTCTATTTTTTAAAAAATTCAAAAGTTTTTAGTTTCTTGCAAAGGGGATTAACTTTTTCATTGAAAATAAATAGTTTTTATTCCATGCATTCGATTTGAAAATTAATAGTTTTTATTCCATGCATTTGATTAGTCCCATATTCAAGTTGAGGTTCAAAAATAGCAGGGAAGATCATTTGATAGAAAATTAAGAAATGATCTGAATCACCTCGCTTAAAGCACGTATAATAATTTGATTTATGATTTATTAATATAAATATGACAATAATCAATTTCTGAAAAATTTGAAATTTCTGTTGTGGTATAAACATTGTTATCTAAATCCATTTTTCCAATATAAAGAATTCTTTGTAACATGCTTATTGGGGACGGTGTCGTCTCTCATTTAGGTTTATTTCTTTCTAAAACCTGTTTTGTGGTTACATCCAATTTATTCTTTCCACCTCCACTATACACAAGGGCCTGCTTCTTTGAAGCGATGGGGTTAGGGAGAATACCACCCATGCTTCCCCATGTCAACTATTGGAGAGTCATTCCACTAGTATACCTTATACTACCAAATCACTTGATCGAGTTCCATGCAAAATTTATGCTAAGCATACAAATTCTAGTTTCTAGAGAGAGGCTCAAAGCTTTATGAAGATTGGTGATAGGGACTGTAGTTGGATGGAGAGTTCCGATACTGTGCCTACTGCGAAACATGAGTCATTTACAAAGTCGGAAGATGCTAGTGAGGAGCATGTATTCATCTCAAGAATACGTTGGGGTCTGATCGTACCGTTTTTCAGAGATAAACTTACACTGAGTAGAATTTTCTGGTCCAGTTGTGTTGGTGTTCTGCATGATACTAGGCAGTTCTCGAATGCATCGCTGTATTTTACAATGCGCCGTGTAGGACCTGCCACAGACCTTCACATTCACATTTTAGTTTCACTTGGGAAGACTATAGAACTTCAAGTACACCAGAAAGAAACCATTTAAAACCAAAATAAACAATTAACATAGAAATTTGGATTCAAATTAATCCAACTAAAATCCAATTAGGTCCAATTATATTCAAAGTTAAATTATATTGTGAAAAATAAAATAAAAATAAAATAAAATAAAATAAAAAACACACAAATTTTACGTGGAAACCCTTTCGGGAAAAAACCACGGGCAGAGGAGAAGAAAATTTACTATGTCGAAAATTTTAATCAATACAAGAAGAATAGACTATGTCTATTTATAGGCTTGTAAAGCCATATTCTAGTAGGATTGAAACACCTTATCCTAATAAATATAAAATAGATGGAGTTTAATAAGGTTTAAAAAACCTTATTCCAAAATAAAATAAAACAAGTCTAGTTCTATATGGATTTTACTTTTATTTTATTTTATATCGTATTTTATTTAAATAAGAATTCGGGTCACTTAATTCTAACAATCTCCACCTTGACACAAATTCTCAATGAACAAGTTCTTCATCGCGAACAAGTTCTCCACCTCTTTCATAAAACCCCTTAAGGGTTTAACTTCAACAATGAACACCAACCAAGTCTAAGCAATGCTCAAACTTGGTTATAAGAAGTGACTTAGTCATCATATCTACAGGATTTTCATAAGTACTAATTTTGCTCACAATAATATCACCACGAGCAATAATATCAAGAACAAAATGATACCGAACATCAATATATTTTGTTCTCTCATGAAACATTTGATCTTTTGTAAGGAAGATGGCACTGATCATTTGTCACAAAATCTGTGATCTTGATTTGAAGGTCTTCATTGAGTTCACTAAATAGTCCCTTCAACCAAATAGCTTCTTTACAAGCCTCAGTAATCTCCATGTACTCAACTTCAGTGGCAGACAAAGCGACTGTAGTTTGCAAAGTGGCTTTCCAACTAATTGCACAACTTCCGATTGTAAAGACGTAACCTGCGAAAGATCTTCTTCTATCAAGATCTCCAGCAAAATCAGCATCAACATACCCTATGACTCCATCTTTAGTTCTTCCAAATCTGTAAGCAAACATCGGTGAGTGCCTCGTAAGTATCTTAAAATCCATCGAATCGCTTTCCAATATTCTTTTTGGGATTTTTCATGTATCTCGCTAAGCTGCATCGATCGCATATGATAAATCTGGACGTGAGCAAACCATAGCATACATGAGAGATCCCACTACACTAGAGTATGGAACATGTGACATGTACTCAATCTCATCATCTGATTGTGGAGACAATGCCGATGAAAGTCTAAAATGAGCTAACAGGCTTAGCACTCTGCATATTGAACCTGCAAAGAACTTTCTCAATGTACCATTTCTGACTTAGGTACAATTTACTTATTTTTCTATCTCTGAGAATCTCCATACCAAGTATCTTCTTTGCTGGTCCTAAATCTTTCATCTCAAATTCTTCACTTAGTTGGGCTTTGACCTTTCTTGTCTCTCCTTAATCTTTTGCTGCTATCAATATGTCATCAGTGTAAAGAAGTAGATACTCAAAAGAACCATTACTGTTTTTCTTAAAGTAAACACGACTGTCAAAACTACTTCTTTTGAAATCATGAGAAGTCATAAAGGAATCAAACCTCTTGTACCACTGCCTTGGTGACTGTTTCAAACCGTAAAAGGACTTTTTCAGCAAGCAAACATAATCCTCTTTTTCTGAGACTGTAAAACCCTTTGGTTGTTGCATGTAAAAATCCTCCTCAAGTTCTCCATGCAAAAATACAGTTTTTACATCTAACTGCTCAAGCTCCAAATCATGTATGGCCACAATACCAAGCAAAGCTCGAATCGAACTATGCTTCACAACTGGGGAGAACACATCTGTGAAGTCCACTCCTGAAACTTGACTGTAACCCTTTGCAACAAGCCTTGCTTTATATCTAGGTTCTTCAACTCCTGGAGTCCCTTCTTTCTTTTTAAACACTCATTTACAATGAACATTCTTCTTACCTTTAGGAAGTTTCACAAGATCCCATGTTTTGTTTTTTATGGAGTGATTTCATCTCCTCTTGCATAGCATGCATAGCAAATATCCATTTTTCTGAGTCTTCACAGCGAATCGCCTTAGAATAATTAGATGGCTCTTGATTCGCATCTATAACTTCAGCCACATTTAAAGTATAAGCAACTAGATCAGCCTCAGCATACTTCTTTGGAGGTTTAATTTCTCTTCTAGTTCTGTTTTTGGCGATAAAGTATTGCGGCGAAGAAGCAACTCTATTCTCAATTTTTGTACTAGCTTGAGGATTCGACTCTGTATTAATCTGATGCTCCACCTGCTTTTGATTTTCTTTATTTGGAGAGTCTTTAAGAGATAAGTTAGGTAGCATAGCAGTTTCATCAAAAACAACATCTCTGCTAACTACAACTTTTCTATTTTCAGGACACCATAACTTATACCCTTTTACACCAGCTTTATAACCAAGAAAAACACATTTAATGGATCTCGGTTCCAATTTTTCATTATCAACATGAGTATACGCAGGACACCCAAAGATCTTTAAATCAGAATAATTAGCAGGATTACCAGACCATACCTCTTGTGGAGTCCTTTTCTCAATGGCAACGGATGGAGATCGGTTGATCAAAAAATATGCAGTAGAGGCTGCTTCTGCCCAAAACGACTTTGGAAAGTTGGCATTTGACAACATACATTGAACCTTCTCTATGATCGTTTTATTCATTCGTTCTGCAACGCCGTTTTGCTGTGGAGTATGACAAACTGTCAAGTGTCTCACGATCCCTTCTGACTTGCACAATCTATTAAACTCATCAGAACAGAACTCTAAGCCATTGTCTGTCGGAGGTATTTTATTTGTTTTCCCGTCTATTTTCATAATTTTCCAAGACTTAAATACAGAAAACACATCGCTTTTCTGCTTCAGGAGGAACGCCCAAACTTTTCTGGAAAAATCATTAATAAAAGTTAGCATATAATTAGCTCCACCTCTTAAACTTTGGATAGCCCCCACAGATAAGAATGAATATACTCCAATGTTCCCTTCGTGTTATGGATTCTTCTGGTGAATCGAACTCTCTTTTGCTTCCTAAAAATACAGTGCTCACAGAAATTTAGTTTGCAAATTCCTTGCCCATCAAGAAGTCCTCTTTTGCTGAATTCTACCATGCCATTCTCACTCATATGCCCTAGGCGCATATGCCAAAGTTTAGTAATATCATCATCTGACAAGGAGAGAGAAGCGATATAGTGCATCCTCGATGTGATAGAACCACTGCAAAACATATAACTTGGCAGTCTTTCTTTGCCCTTTTTATCACAACAAGGGAACCTTTGGAAATCTTTAAAACCCCACTTTCAGCTGTGTATCTGTACCCTTTTGAATCAAGAGTACTCAACGAAATTAAATTTCTCTTCAATTCTGGAACATGTCGCACATCACTAAGTGTTCTGACAACTACATCAAACATATTAACTTTAATTGTTCCAACACCTGCGATTTTACACGAAGCATTATTTCCCATCAAAACAACATATTCTGACACTGTTTCGTAAGTTGTAAACCAATCCCGATTGGGACTCATGTGGAAGGTGCAGCCTGAATCATGTATCCACTCTTCGCTTACTTTAGAATCATTGACAGAAGCGACTAGAAGTTCACCATCATTTGTAGTCTTCTACAACATCGACTTCACCGAATTTTCTCGGTTGTTTTCCTTTTGATTCATGACCTCCCTTTTAATCTTGTTCTGTAGCTTATAGCACTCAGATTTAATGTGCCCTTTCTTCTTGTAGAATTTATAAGTGTTACCTCTATTTGAAGACTTCGATCTACCCTTAGATTTACCGCGAGGATTCCGTTCCTGTGTCCTTCCACGATCATTATCAGCATTCCGATCTTGTCTCCCACGAGTAATAAGACTCGCTCCATGCTTCATCTTATCATACGAGGTCAAAGAATCATAAAACTCATCAACTGTGAGAAACTCGCGGCTATATAAAATCATGTCTCTAAAGGTTGAATAAGACGGGGGCAACAAATAAAGTAGAATCAACCCTAGATCTTCCTTATCATACTGAACCTCCATGGCCTCAAAGTTTGAGAGAATTTCTTTAAACACTGTTAAATGTTTGTGTACTGGATGCACCTTCCTCCAAACGATGAGCATATAGATATTTGCTTCATATGCAACTTACTTGTTAGAGTTTTCGACATACATATTTGTTCTAGCCTCTTCCATAATGCAGTAGCTGTCTTCTCTTTCATCACATCCTGTAAAATTTCGTTGGACAAATGCAGATGTAATTGTGTTAACGCCTTTCGATCCTTACGCTTCTTCTCTTCATCTGTTAAAGTCGAAGGCATATTATCTATCCCTAGCAGGGCATCCTCCAGATCAATCTGCGCAAGAACTGCTTGCATCTTAATCTACCACAATGCAAATCTGGTATTGCGGTCCAACAGTGGAATTTCATACTTCAAAGACACCATTACCGTGATCGAGATGAACAACCTGGAAGCTCTGATACCAATTTGTGAAAAATAAAATAAAATAAAATAAAGAACAAACAAATTTTACGTGGAAACCCTTTCGGGAAAAAACCACAGGCAGAGGAGAAGAAAATTCACTATGTCGAAAATTTTAATCAATACAAGAGGAATAGACTATGTCTATTTATAGGCTTGTAAAGCCATATTCTAGTAGGATTGAAACACCTTATCCTAATAAATATAAAATAGATGGAGTTTAATAAGGTTTAAAAAACCTTATTCTAAAATAAAATAAAAGAAGTCTAGTTCTATATAGATTTTACTTTTATTTTATTTTTCATCGTATTTTATTTAAATAAGAATTCGGGTCACTTAATTCTAACATATATAATCAGTATTATAACCAATTTAATCTATCCATCAATCCATCAGTTTTAGAGCAAATGTTGAAAGCTTCTTAATCAAGGCATAAGCTTGAACTTTACCAATCCTGAATAGCTAATTCTTATGAGACATAAACTTTAAATCAAATCGAAACATAAACTTCAAATGTCTTTCGTAAAAAGGCTCATCTACATGAGCAACCAACTTTAAAATATATCTTCAAAGAATCATCAATCAGTAGTATTGGTGCTATCATTATATTTATACAAAATATCCTCAAAGCAATAAATATCTGCGTGCTCATGTATACAAAACTACAAACAGAGATAGCAGGATTAAATATATTTTTAAAGAAGTAAATTATTGTGCAAAGTTTTTGATAAGTTGATTTTTAGATTTCATGCAAGAAGAGTTTTTAGTAAATTATTGTACGTTTCGTTCTCATATATGTGTTGAGAAAAAAATCCTAGCTTATAAACGGTTTGCTTGCTTTCTTAAACATAAGTCTTCCTAAACAGAACCATAATTGCCTTTTTACGGCAAACCAAAACCAAAGTCGTGATTTCAAACTTATAAGCTATCGAAATGACTGCCATAAATGTTTTAACAGGAAAAGGTGGCAGTGGTCAGACTCAGGTGGTTAGGATTCTTTAGACTAATGGCCACAACTCAAATAATAAAGCTACCTACTCGTATGCTGATAGCTATACGCCAATGGCAACGTCTTCAAATTAAATCAGATTTGGTTCTGACTGAAAAGGGGGTTTTCAATTTTTTACAAAAATAAGAAAAGAGGGTGTTTTCAATCAAATAAGTGGCTTACAGATCTCTTCTCAAATAACCACGTAGCTTGAGCTTATTACATAAAATTGAAATTTGTATATTTAGGTTGTGGATTGTGCGTTTAAGAGGACTGTCATAAGATAGTATCTCTACAACAAATTATGTGTCAAGTCACATTAAATTATTATTTATCATTTCTTATATGCATGAATTCTTTTTATCATTAAATTTTACTTACGCTAGGTAAATAATTATTGTTCAGGAACGAAATCAGAAATTTTTTTAAGTGGGGTCAAAATTAAATTATATATTTTCACAAAAGTAAAAGTGAAATTTCACTATTTTAATAGCTTATATCTTTATAATTTTTAAAACATTAAATCATTTTTTTCTCATTTTTTGGGGTCAAAGTATAATTTTACTATATATTAATTTAAATTTTTTAAAATTATAAAAGGACTAAAGGTGAAATTTCCATTTTAGGGGAGGCTAGGGCCCCTGCCAAAGCCCCTTGGCTCTGCCCCTATTATTGATCAAGTTTAGGTGATAAACGCTCATAATTTTTATATCTTGAACACCTATTACCTTACTTTTTTTATTGTTTCATGAGTTAAACATCGTGTTATAACTTAGTTTTTGTGCATTTGGTGCATTTATGCATGCTTTGCTATTTTTCTCTATTTCTAGTTCGCTTTTATATTAGCTAGTTACAAGTGATTGTTTTGAGTGTTTCACAAGTGATTGTTTTGAGTGTTTCTCTTACTTAAAATTAAGTTGTACAAACTTGGAAGGTAATGTCACAACTCATCGAGGATGGAAGAAGTGTTTTAAAAGAATGCCTAAATAAAGACGAGTGAGTCGCAACCTTATAACCCAGCGTCGCAATGCTGGCCCAATGCAACAAGTTGGTGCCTCAGCACCTTGAGGTTTGTGACACAACATTGTTTCACTGAGCTGCAATTCGTGTCATGTGGGTCCGTTTGTTATTTTAAATCCAAGATGAAAGGCTACCTTCATCTTTTTCAAGTATTTAAGTCTAAATCAAATTTGTAATCATAGCTTTAAGTCAATTAAAACTCCATTAACTCTATAAATAGGATATTAGAAGAGAGGCAAATCATCTCCGCTCTCAATTTTAATTTGATTTTACATTTTATTGTCTTATAGCTTGCTAAAGTCTTCCTTTCTAGTTGAAGTAATATTTGAAGTTTGATTCTATAAGTTTGTGAGATCGAATTGCTTCTAATCTTTCTTTGCTCTTTAGTATTTGCGTGTCTTCTGATTTAATTACAATTGTTCAGGTTTGTTAAATATATGACCAATATTTGAGAGCTTATAATAATTGTGTTATTGATTAGATAATTATTCGTTCAATTAATTTATAATATTTGTGACAACCGCATGATTATTTGTGTAGTGTAGGCATATGATCTAACTTAAATAAACCTTGATTGTGCATTAAGGCTATTGACAAATTAAATTTCTAAGCGGTCATTATAGGATTATTTGTCAATAAAGGAAGTAATTATTGGTGATTGCCTTGATTATCGAGAAGGTAAGAAGAGATTAAGTTACTAGGTGATCGTCGGTAACTACAATCAATATATTAAAGAACATTGAAATGCATCTTTGTATCAATGATCAAACATTTGAATCAAACGAAAAATTTATTTTGACTAGAAGTTTTCTCTCATTAATTTTTCTCAAAATTTTGATTATTGCATTAGTTGCTTTTTCCAAATCTAAATTTTAAAATACAAGTTTTGGCCAACCCTTTTTTATTTTTTACTTGTAGGAATAAAATTTCAATTAATATCTACTTGTGGCTTCTACTAATTATTCTTTTTTAAATAAGAGTTATTTTTAACCGCTTTAACAAGAGTCAAATCTAGCACATATTTTGTTAAATCAATTAAAAATTGCACACACAGAGCCCCGCAGGCCTAAAGAATCAAGTGAAAATTTTATGGGCAGGAGAGCTTCTTTATATTGGCCTACACGATTAAAGACAATAAATAAATTAAATCAATATTAATAACTTTTACTTTTCATTGCAAACTCAATTTAAAAACTCATTGAGATTCTTTAGAAAAACATCATCTAAGAAAATATTGGATGTACTAATTGTACGTGAGTTTTAAGCACCATTAATAAAGTACAACTCGACATTTTATTAATGAATAAAATAAAAAATAGTTGAAAGACACATTCATAAATATACACAAAAATTGATAAAGCTTTAGGATTCACTTTGTTCAAGTATTCTTCCCTCTGCAAGCTTGAAAATGGAGCAATTTGAGTAACATGAAGCCAAGATAAAATATCTCAAAACCGCCTCCTGATGACGTTTGATGCTGGTTGCAATTGCAACTTGGTGAATCGTCAGTGTCGAAGTAGCCGTGGTGAATCAATTACCCCGAGGGTCTTTAATGAAGATTAAAAATAAACGAATTTAAAACAATCCACAAATTTCTCAAAAATCCTTAATTATATAAACTGAATTTAACAAAATTGGACTGCACAGATAATGATAAAGAATAAGAAAAAAGAACCTCAATATAGTTTTTTAAAGGATTTTCAAAAACTCCAAATCAAAAAGTTTAGACGTCAGATTAGCTTTTGACATGTTTAACACAGATCACCTTGAGTTAGTCTCGAAGAGAAGAAAAGATTACTGAATCAGAGGTTTAGTAAGTATATCAACTACCAGCTGAGTGGAAAGAACATAATTGACTAATAATTGTCTAGCTAAAAATCGCTCCCTGGCAAAGTCTACATCGACTTCAATATGTTTTACTTTAACATATTGCATGTCGGAAAAAATTCATGTGGAAATGGTTTTATAATGGAAAATTAAAATTTTGAAAATTGAGTAGGTTAGTAATATTTATAGTAATAATTTTTTTTTAAAAAGTATTTGTGTAAGATAGATCTTACATGTTTTCGACTTTTAATAGAATAATTTTCTCCTTTATAATTGTTATTCCTAGAAAATAAAATTTATACTTGGAAATAAATTTTAACTATTTTCAGGTAGAATTACAATATTAAAAACTTACGTGTAAATAATTTTACCCGTGTCATCTATTTATAGGAAAAAATAGAAGAATTCTAGTTGAATAAGTAGAATACAAATAATATTTATCTAAAGAAAAATAAAACCCCTAATTCTACTAGGAGAGAGGGGTAGCTAACCCTAGTTAATTATACTAGGGTTACCACTTCTCATACATATTATGAGGGGTTTTGGGTCTGCCCAATATTTGGTCCAATTATATATGCTTCCTGAATTTTTAACCTAGTATTTTATAATTTGATTTAACTCAATATATGTTTTTCTATTTATCAAAATAAATATTATTTATTAAATTAATTTTAATTAATTAATTTTCTAATTAAATAATTTTCTCAACCAAATTCTAATTATGTTAAAGTTATGAAAACCTTACCGTAAAAGAATACATGAGAAAATATATTTAATTTTCATATTTAACGGATTCACAATAACCTATTAATTTAATTTCATTTTCAAACTTCAATTATTTAATTAAATAATAATTCAAAAAACTTAAATTAATTCTAAGGTCATTTCCATACTTAGTGAGAAACTATATTCATTTCCGAATGTAACTCATTTCTCTACCTTTATCATTTCTATTCATTTTATTCTAAATGCAATTAATTTTTTGATTTCAATGAATTAGTAAAGGGACCAATTGAACATATGTAATTAGCACTCAAATGATTTATAATTAAGTTATAGCTTTTTGTCTATTAATTATAAACTCATTTAGTCATGAAGTTATTCTACTATAGTATCACGACTTAACCTCCCCAATTACATATCATTACAAAAGCTGCTCAATCAGTGCTCATCTAATGACTAATCTGTCGTAATTCGATAGGTCAAATTAGGCTCTCTAATACACTTAAGGAGCTTATCCTCAAGCAATTTAAGTGTATTTTGTATGTTTTTATGGATTTTTAGTTTTGTTGTTAATAAATTGATTTTATTAGTTTAGTTTAAACATAAAATTGGTACTCGAGCTTATCCACTTCTCCCAGATTGGTACTTATGGTTTTTTTTGGCCCAGATTGGTACCTGAACTTTTTTTTCGTCAACTAAATCGATACCCATAAATACCAATCTAGGAGAAGTGGACAAGTTCAAATATCGATTTTATATTTAACCCTATTAGTTTTAAGTCATTTTTGAGACTCAAATTAACCAATTGTACCATGGGAACCTAATAAGTGGATTGAGTGTTGTAGGAAGTCAACAATGACCCAAACAAGAAGAAAAATCACCTAGAATAAGGGTATTGCAATATCAAAGCATGGAAGTCGTGATACCCCTAATAATGTTGAAATGAAGAGAATCGATGGCAGCTACAGTGATACTAAGACATCCCAGGACCATCCATTTTAAGACTATTGTGGGTATCGCGATATCACTGCCTGACTGGTGAAAAAACTGCAAAGGTAATTTTATATCAAACAAGCTTAAGCCTATTTTTCACTTAAGGGTAAAATGATTAATGATAGATTAAATGTTAGTAGGCTATAAATACCACTTTATAAGCTTTTGAATTTAGATTTTGTTGGCTAAAAATATTTTTCTTAGTTTAGAGTTTAGTTTAGGTTTTCTTTTCTCTTCTTTTCTTTCTTTTTTTTTCTTTTTCTTTTGTTGTAGTATTTTTACTTTTTCATTTTTGCTGGAACATTGTAAAGGGGGATGTCTTAAATGCTCGCGCTTCATTGGATTTTATCTATTAATGAGCATTTTCTCAACCTTATATTTTACATTTTATGCTTACTATATGTTTGTTAAAATGCTTGTAAGGAATTCAAGTTTAATTATGTGCTGAATTATTTTATTGGTTGATTGATGAGTGGGTTACTTTCCTAAGTTCTTATCAATGCTTTGATTGGTTGTTTGTTCAAGTGTATTAAATTTCATATTAACCTAGAATTGATGAGCCTAGTGGAAGATTTAGATGGACGAGACCGAGAAAAGACTCTATCGTGTAGGACTTTGATACACTTATGCTGAATAGTGAGACCGAGAAGAGATTTATATGCCTAAGTGAGACCCAGAGGAGAGTGTAGGTGGTACCTTTTAGTTTAGGATGAGACTGAGAGGAAATTCCTAACTAGGTGTGTCAAACAATATAATCATCATAGGTTTATTAGCTTATTTAGTAATCCATGAATCATGCAACCATCATTTCAATCCATTTGCATTAATTCTAGTAAAAAAGAAGAAAGTTATATTAGTGTTTTTTTTTTTGTTAATTTAGATATAGCTTAAATATTATTTTATTTGAATTTGCACTAAAGTTTTTTTGACTTGATTAGATTAGTAATTTCTTAACTTGTAATTAACTTGAGTTCAATCTTTGGAATGCTCTAGTGTTCCATTGACACTACAAATATTACAACTAACACTTTATGATTTTAAATTGTAGTTAAAACCGTACTTTTAATTTGTTTTCATAAAAATTGTTTGTTTTCTACGTACATGCACATGCGCTCATTTACCTTGTCATAAGTGTGTTACACTCATAGGATATCTTTAATCTGTTTGGGATAAATTTGTTCTCCCAATATGATTTTATTTTATCTTATGGTAACTGTTACATCTTCCTTCATAAAAAGTTAATTACTATCAAATAGTAATTAAGTCATTTATCACAAATACAAATAACTCGTTGCGACGTGTACTTTTCATCTATCATGTAATCCCAATAAAAGGATATCATTTACTCATCTATTTGGCTATGAATTCCACTATTGTGAATGATGTTACATACTATAAAAGTTGTATACCCAACGCACCAGCTTTCAGTTCCTTATCTATTTAAACTCAAGCTTTTACTTACATCAAAGTATAAGAGTTACGCATACATAGTCCACCATCCACTCAGGATTAAGGTATGCTACACTATAAACGTCACAAGTGAATAAATCCAAAAACGGATTCAAGATCTATCCTACTTGGGTTTTATCCAATGTACTTCAGTCTAGTCAGTCACATCTATGTCTCTATTTTTTGGGAGTCATTCGCTCTGATGCTCAAGACAAAGCATCTCTTTAATTGGACTTGATAGACAACATATTAATCTTTCAATCGATTTTCTCAATTTTGGTTAAACTAAGGACATGTTTAGGTTCATCTACTAATACAAGTTATCTTTCCATATTATGGTCCAACCACGTAATACCGCTTAGTATTAGTTAAACGTTAGATAACCAGTGAGCTAATATTTGCTTTCATCTTACTTTGCGTGAAAAAGCCATTGAGGACAATGTACAAAAGGTATTAATGTAATTCATGGATAACTTTATTAAACCAATATGTCCAAAAAAAATACAAGTATACAAACGAATATACTACACTTAGGGCACCAAATCCAACAATGAATTGGATTAGCTATCACAGAAATGGTTAAGGTACTATCACACCAAAAAGTTGGAAGAACAACATAATTAACTTGAAACACTTTCAACAACTATTCTATCTATATAAGTTCTAAAACATAATTTGCTACACTTTGATACTCAACTTCAAAGGGTGACCTAAAGACCACTACTTGCTTCTTAAAACACTAGGCAATTAGGCTACCTCACAAAAATATACATAGCCCAATTGTGGATCTTCTACCTTCAAGACAAGATGCCCAGTTTGCATCAGCAAAAATATTTTAGCTTAAGAACAGTAGTACTTTTGTACACAAAAGCATTGTTTAAAGTGCCTTTAAGGTCCCATTAAATCTTTTTAACCTTGCTTCTTATAACACTAGGCCATTAGGCTACCTCCCAAAAATATACAGAACCCAATTGTGGATCTTCTACCTTCAGGACAAGATGCCCAGTTTGCATCAGTAAAACATTCTAACTTAAGAATAGTAGTTCTTTTGTACACCAAAGTATTGTTTAAAATGCTTTTGAGGTACCTTAAAATCCTTTTAACAGCTTGTCAGGAAGTATTCATGAATTAACTGACATTTTTGACTAAGTAGGTAATATCATGTCTAGTGATACAACATGCTACAACGCTCTAATAATCTACCTATACAAAAAAGAATCAGTCAAAGGTTGACCTCCATGTTGTATAAGCTTCGGAAAGCTCACCATGGGAGTAAGTGATAAGTGCTAAAAGTAACATGTTTTAATCTCATTCTTAATGCATTTTTGGGTGATTATTCGATGTCAATGATGAATTTTATGCTCCTAATCCTTTAAATTTGTATTTTCATACTTATGAGAGTATTTAGAAGCAAAAGGAGCGAAAATGAAAAAATCAGAGCAAGGTACAAGGGTCACACGATTGACCCATTTCACACAGCTGTGTGAGCCACATGGGCATGTGGCAAGTTGTGTCAATTTCACGAATTGGCACTTTGAACTTCAGGAAAAGTTAATTTTTAGGTTTTTTGGGCATTCTAAGATGTATATATGACTAAAATAAGAAGATAGGATTGAGGCGTCATAGAATACTTAAGAAAACAACTCGAAAAACACCATTGATGCCGACTTTAAAGCAAATTTCCGTCAAGATTGAATATTCTCATTTGATTTCTTAGGAGACTATCATGAGTTTTTTTGTTTTTTTTCAGTTATACTGTCTCTTAGTTGTTTTTGTTTCCAAGCATGAACTAATTTTCTAAATACTTAAGGGAGATTAACCTTATAATGAATTATGTCGTTTGATTTTTATTTTACGCAATAAATACTTAGATCTTATTCTCAATTATACGTGCTTAATTTCTTGGTTTAATTGTAACACCCCAAACCCGCCTAGACGTTATGACCAAATCTGGAGACATCACAAAAAATGGTTTTGAAAACAAAGTCGATACAATAAATCATTTCAGCTTTATATCTCATATTCGCTTATATCAATTGTCACAAACGTTATTAATTAAATAATTTGCCAAAATGTGATTTACAGTGGAAGTAATAAAAAATATTATTTTTGAAAATCATGTTCGTTATTTTAGAAAACCCTTGATTTCATAAAAACCATGATTTTTAAAAACCCGTTGCAACTAAAAAGTCAAACTAAAATTCCAAATTCCAAAGTTAAACCAAAAAGTCCGGTGAGTCCAATTATTACAAAACTTCAGAAATAATCCTTAAAATCAAAATAGAATTATAATCATAAATCGTTTATAAACTCGTGGTCACCAAGAGGTTTTATCGCATCGATCTGCCTAAGTCTGTGGATTACCTGTATGGAACAGACAGACGAATGTGAGTTTTTGTCAACTCAGTGTGTAACCCAACAAAAATAGACATGCAATACATACAGTAATCTCATATACAGTCAAATAAAGATTTGGACTTACACTCTTTTTAAATACATATAACAGAAACAGGTATATAAAACAGATATACAGAATCCTACCCCGCTCCTTTACACACCAACTTCAACCATCCCATTACACCATGTGGGGTTAAAAACACCCACCCATCCCTAAACACCATATCGTGCCATTACGACACATATAAGATACTATACAGCCATGCTGCCAGAATATAGGAGAAGGTCGCCTTTCAGGATACTTCCTTCATATATACAAATCCCACCCCAAAAACAGATGCAGAAATCAAATACAGAAATAACAAATTAAACATGCACAACATGCTTATATACAGATGACAGACATACTTAAACAATATCATCGGACATACATTTAGTATCCTACTTAGATCAGTAAATCTGAATATCATAGCATACAATATTGGGTTTGGTTAGCCCTTACCAACCCTACGGTAGGTCTATAGTTGACCGAAACGACCCGTGCCACCCTAGGGAAAATTTTAAGAATATGGGCCCACATACCTATGTGGCTTACCCGTATAGGCCCACATGCCCAGATTGGCCTTGCCCGTGTAGCCCACATGCCAAACTTGGCCTAGCCCGTGTGGCCTACAGGGCCGCACTTTAGCCACCACATACGATGTCTTGCGCACGGCCATGCCTTCATCAAACACACGGCTGTGTCTCGCACATGGCCATCCACACGGTCAACCACATGCCCGTGTAGCATCAAAGTAGGCAATTTCAGCTCTTGCCGAAATCTTATTTTTTGCATTTTGGAAACACGCCTGGTTTGATTTTGATGCTACTACAAACACGAGCCCTCCAGAACCAAAAAATCGACATTCTAAAGTCTGAATTTAGTAACGCTTATGAAAACTCAATCGAGATTATTTCACAAACGAACCCTTACAACATCAATAAACGCACACGAATACTTACCGTTAACGAACAAAAACCCCGAACACTCATATCGCTGCAGGAGCCCCAACCGATTCCTATCTTTTGTCTAACCCGAGAGTAATGAAACAACCCTCTCGTTAAACACTTAGCCAAAAAGCGTTAAGATTCTAACAATACAAGACTTACTGAACGGTCGAAAGAAAACAGAACAGCAAGATGCTGGGATTCGTCAACAGTTTAATAGACTAGGAAAACGAATGAAATACAAAGAAAAAGGGAGAAGAACTAACGTCAATTTTTTCTAGGAAGAGAGAGAAAATTTTTGAACATAAAAAAAAATAAAATATAAAAGATATTACCAATATCCCTTATTCTTACTAACCCACTACTCATAACTCCCTCAGAATTTCAATTCAACCGAAACTCTATCAGACAACCGAGCAAAAATAAATACTCTCGCTAACGCAAGGATTCGAACATAGGACTCCCAGCACACCAACCCCTTATCACTCGAACCAACAGGCTCATTCTGATATGAATTAACAGACAATTTAAAATAAGCCCTTCCAACAAGAGTAATGCTTGGATCAAAAATAACAAAATTTAGCAAAAGTGAGACTTGAACCCAAAACCTCTCACACATACCCAGAACACTTAACCACTGAAGCTGATATACAATTGTGTCAAATATTTAAGGCAATAGAAATAAATTATTTAGGGCGTTACAACTCTACCCCCTAAAAGAAATTTTGACCTCAAAATTTACCTGATTAGAACAAATGATGATTCTATTGACGCATTGAGTCCTCAGGTTCCCACGTGGCTTTCTCAGTGCTATGATTCTGCCACAGAACCTTTACTAACAGAATGGACTTCCTCCTCAGAACCTTAACATCACGATCCAACATCTGAACCGGCTCCTCCTCAAACATTAAATCCAGTCTAACCTCGATCTCCTCAATAGAGACAATGTGAGAGGGATCAGACCGGTACCGCCTCAACATTGAAACATGAAACACATCGTGGATATAGTCTAACTCTGGATGTAACTCCAATTGGCAAGTGACCAGTCCCACATGCTTCAGAATTTGATATGGTCCAATAAACCTAAAGCTCAACTTGCCTTTACGACCGAATCTCAGAACTTTCTTCCATCAAGAAACCTTAAGAAAGACAAAGTCCCCCACAGAGTACTTAATATTTCTTCTCTTCAGATCCGTATAAGACTTCTGTCTATCAGAAGCCACCTTCAGACGATCCCAAATTAGTCTGACCTTATTCTCGATCTCAGAAACCAACTCAGGACCCAAAACCTGACACTCACCCAACTCAGTCCAACATAGCAGAGTACGACACTTACGACTATAAAAAGCCTCGTAAGGTGCCATCTAGATACTAGACTGGAAACTATTATTGTAGGCAAACTCAGCTAGTGGTAGATAATCCTCTCAACCACCTCAAAAATCTATTACATAACTCCAAAGCATATCCTCCAGTATTTGAATCACCCACTCATATTGACCATCGGTCTGAGGATGGAACACAGTACTGAAGTTTAATCTCGAACCAGAGCCTCGTGTAACTTCTTCCAAAACCGAGAAGTAAAACGAAGATCTATATCAAAAATGATCGAAACAGAAACTCCGTACAATCTTACAATCTCGATAATATAGAGTTTCACTAGCTTCTTCAGAGAGTAGTTCGTTTGAACCAGAATAAAATGAGCAGACCTAGTCAATCGATCCACGATGACCTAAATAGAATCCTTCTTAGTTGGTGTCAAGGGCAACCCACTAACGAAGTCCATCATTACTCGTTCTCACTTCCATAAAAGAATCTTAACGGGTTGGAGCAAACCCGAAGGCAACTGGTGCTCAGCCTTAACTTGCTGGCACATCAGACAACGAGCAACGAAATTTGTAACCTCACACTTCAAACCCAGCCATCAGTACAGTTCACGGAGACCCCGGTACATCTTATTGCCACCAGGAAGCATAGCATAAGGGCTACTATGTGCCTCCTACAGAATCAACTGTCTCAAATCAGAATCATTCGGCACATAAATTTGACCTTGAAAACATAGCACACTATTATTATTCAGCCTAAAATCTGAGGTATTGCCACTCTCAATCTAATGAAACCGCAAACTCAGAGACTAATCCCCTAACTGCTTATCCCGAATTTAATCAATCTAAGTCAGCTTAACTTGTAACTCGGCTAACAGACTCCTATAATCAAACAGATTAAGACGAGCAAACATCACCGTCAAATCAATCATCGTTCTACGATTGAGAGCATCGGCCACCACATTGGCCATACTAGGATGATACTCAATTGTGCAGTCATAATCTTTGAGCAGTTCAATCCATCGCCGCTACCTAAGATTCAACTCTTTTTGGGTAAGGAGATACTAAGGCTCTTATGATCAGTGAAGATGATACACCTCTCACCATATAGATAGTGCCTCCAGATTTTTAATGCAAAAACCACAGCAGCCAACTCGAGATCATGACTCGAATAATTCCCTTCATGTGTCTTAAGCTGACGGGATGCATAAGCCACAACTTTACCATCTCAGTAGAAGTGCTCTCAATGGAAATCCCCAGGTTTTCAAAAATAGAACTAGCTACATAGGACTGTATAGAATATATATTTATCATAACAGTATAAGGTACAATAA
Source organism: Gossypium anomalum (assembly GCA_025698475.1). Classification (NCBI taxonomy): domain Eukaryota; kingdom Viridiplantae; phylum Streptophyta; class Magnoliopsida; order Malvales; family Malvaceae; genus Gossypium; species Gossypium anomalum. The sequence continues at coordinate 20,574,151 of CM046967.1, read as the reverse complement.
AAATAAAGAATGTACTAATGATAACACTTGGAGCACCTCTATCCTCTCAGTGTCAAGCAGCATAAACCAATGCAGGCTGCCTCGCCTTATCCTGACTAGCACCTCTGTCCGATGTTCTCTGTCCACGGCCCATACCATTACCACCCCTAGCCGGTCCACGACCTCTAAGTGGTTGCTGAGCTGCCCTTTAAGGCTGTACAGAACCCGATCCCGAAGCTTGCATCTGATCTGTCTGTTGTGGACACTCTTTAATACGGTGCTCCAAAGACACACACCTTAGGTAAGCCCCTATCCTCCTCTAACACTTGTCTACCACAATCCCCACAAGGTTGAATCCTAGTAGGAGCAATAGGAACCACTACTCTAACTGGCCCATCAGGTCTGGCCTTTTTTTAGGCCTCTGAACTGAACTAGAGGGCTCCGACTCCCTCTTATTCTTGCCTCTCTTACGGTCCCTATTTTGGCGCTCCACGCGCTTAACCTCTTCAGCGATTTTCACCTTATCTACCAAAACCATGAAATTTCTCATCCTTTGTGGAGTAATCACAACCCATAAATTATCCGCCAAGCCATCCTCAAAGCGGACGCACTTCTCAAACTTAGACACCACCATACCTCGAGCACAGCGACTCAACCTCAGAAACTCGGCTTCATACTCAGCCATAAATATATCATATTGCGTAAGATTCATGAACTCACGCTTATGAGCATCCACATAGCTCGTACCCACATATTTCCCTTAAAAATTAGTTTTGAAGAAGTCCCAGTTCAGACGATCAGGTTGAATACCCTCCTCAACCAATAACTACCACTAATATGCCTCATCGCGAAGTAAAGAGACTGCACCCTTATGTTTCTGCTCGGGAGTACAGTCTATATAATTCACAATCCTCTCAGTGGCCTCTAGCCAATACTCAGCCACAGTAGGGGTGGCTCTAGTGACACCTCTAAACAACTTAGCACCATTAGACCAGAGTCGTTCAGTTACCGACCCACGGCCTCTAGATCCAAAATGGGGTCCAGCGACCCTCTCTAATATCCTTAACATGGCTTCGGATAATGTGTTGTCCCCAGCTAAACAGCTTTGAGAACCAGTCTCAGTAGAAGACAAATCTGTTGTCTCACTCGTATCTAAGTTTGGCATACTTCCCAAAGAAAAAGACTCAGCTCGACCCCCCCTACGACCTCTACCACAGCCACGAATACCATGTACGTGAGTTCCATGAGTGCTCATCATAAATTTTGAATTTGTATCTACATTATAAAGTTTTATGCATCAGTTTCAATATTTATTAGCAGATGTTTTATACATAAATTATCAGAACTTCAGGGCTATTTTCAGTAGTTTTAGTCTCTACTACTTCAGTACAGTTTCAGAAAGTACTAACTACAGTGTTTCAGAATATACTATCTAAGTTTCAGAAATACTTACAGAATCGGTATCAGAGACTTAGTGTACCACATACTTTCTCAAATTATTCGAAAATTAATTCTTTTTAAATCACAATTTTGGAACCCAAAATTCAGAGCCTGAGTTTTGCAACCTGGCTCTAATACCACTAAATGTAACACCCCAAACTCAGCCTAAATATTATGACCGAAATTGGAAACTTTCACAAAGAAGGGTTTTAAAAATAAAGTCGATACAATAAATCATTTCAGCTTTATATCTCATATTCGCTTATATCAATTGTCACAAATGTTATTAATTAAATAATTTCCCAAAACGTGATTTACAACAGAAGTAATAGAAAACGTTATTTTTGAAAATCCTGTTCGTTATTTTGGAAAACGTTTGATTTCGTAAAAGCCATGATTTTTAAAAACCCGTTGCACCTAAAAAGTTAAACTAAAAATCCAAATTCCAAGGTTAAACCAAAAAGTCCGATAAGTTCAATTATTAAAAACTTTAGAATTAATCCTTAAAATCAAAATAAAATCATAATCGTAAATCGTTTATAAACTCGTGATCACCAAGAGGCTCAGTCGCACTAATCTGCCTAAGTCTGTGGATTACCTGTACGAAACAGACAGACGAATGTGAGTTGAACTTAGGCTTTTATCTAATTTAATGTATACGAGTCACACAAATCATTCACTCAAGATTAATGTATGTCATTCACTCAAGGGAATAAATCCATAAACAGATCTAGGATCTATTCTACTTAGGTCTTGTCCGATGTACAGTCAGTCCAACTAGTCACATCTATGTCTTTATCTTCTGGGAGTCATCTGTTTCAATACCCAAGATAAGGTATCTCCTCAATTAAACTAGATAGACAAGGTATCTACCCTTTCTTCCTTAACTGCATCTTCCTCAGTTAGACAAGGTATCTACCCTTTCTTCCTTAACTGCATCTTCCTCAGTTATGCCTTCATTGTCATCTTCAACCAAAAGGTTTGATGTACCCTCGTTGAACCTAGTTGTGGGGAGTAAGTCATCAGTTCTTCTATACCCCATGTGTCCGGTAAAATTTGCATTGGATTACAAATCGATGTAGGTTGACGGCCCCCAGGTATAAGTGCTTCCACCCCAGGACATCAATCCACCGAAGTTGAAATCGAACGCATTGGCTGAATGTCATGCCCAGGTGGTGAGGTTCAAGTTATGCTCATACCTCAACTGATAATGGCTGCCAAAGTTTAAATTGATATCAGAAACTGAAGAATATCTACCCATTGATGCTTTCGAGACATCAAATAGGAGCTTTGTAACAAACTAGTGAACCCACCGCACAACCATGTAGTGAGACTTTCTGTTTTAGCTTCGGTTCCCACATTAGCTGTAATAGTGGCTGAAAATAGACCATCTCCATCAGCCTCGACAAACTCGGCATATAACTCCATTACAACATTTTCGCTTGAGCAGTGCGATGATATGACTGCCTCCAGCTTGAGCTCGCCTTTCACATCAAATAGCTCATACTTAAAGGGGTCAATCGATGCCAAATATCTACATTACAAGCTCAAAATTCTTCCCTGGCTTGAACCTCCAACTTTCCTCATGATTCTAGTCTGTAGCTCACGCAATTAAATGGTATGGTTAAAAGCCAATCCCATGGGCTGGGCTCTTGCAAATACGACCCTGACTTTCGTATTATAGATTTAACCATCATAGTAAATAATGGATTTCACTCGTCGACTCATTTCAATTTAAACGAATTAGATATTCAGAACAAAAAAAAAATCTTTAGATGGTTATCCAAAGAAATGCAGACAACACTCGTAGTGCAACTCTTCAATGTTTGATATGAATTTTTTGCATGTCTAAGTTCAGAATATTTTGGTACTTTAATAGCAAAATAGAACAATGAAAGAGGGAATGTGTGCTTCAAAATACGTTTTAGAAGATGCGCTTTCGATGAATGATAATGAAACACTCTTTGGTGCTCGAAAATGCATTTCACAGATCAAATAATTCCATCAAACGTGTGCTTTCGAGGGTATTCGGTGCCTCAAAATGTGCTTTAGATTTTACACAGGAATCCTGGGTAAAATTCGAAACACATTTTGAAGAGATTTGATGAAAACGCTGGTCTTGCGAGGCGTTTTCCACCACTGGGATTTTTTCCTTTACAATCTCAGCCCCCCGGCGCCTATAAAAGGGGGCTCCCCTCTATACTCCATCATCCCTAAACTCATCATCTCGCCCGATCTCTATCCCTCCATTTTACAATATTTCTCTCTTGGTTTTCTTCCTCGTTTCAATGTTAAAAATTTTCATTGCTAATAAAATTTACAGTTTTAGGTATTCTTGAGTCGTCGGTAATGCGATATCGTTCCAAGGCGCACACATTTCATATATCTTACCAAGATAGTACCATTACCTCGGAAACCTATCCTGTGGAAGTCAGGTTCCGAGGTGATTTTGCTTTATACGGTCACAAGTGAAAGTTTGCATAGAGGTCTCGATCGACGACTGTTATGAGGTCATAGATTGGAGTATAACGGGGGAGCTAGTTGATGGTCATTATGCGGGTATAAGCTCAAACTTTTCGAATACTCAGAGATGTTGCTTTATAAATACCATACGAAAGTTTGAGAGCATAATCATAGGGAAAAATTGTAGCACTTATTACTATAATTGGTGTATTTTTTTCTTCATTTCCACGCAGTCAGTATCTTTAACCTTCCTTCTTATCCGAAGGCCAACACCGCCGTGGATGCGGGAGGAACTCTCAGGCAGGCAACGACTGTGATGTTGGAGTAAAGGTGATGCTCCTTTCGCAGCAACAACGATTGTTGTTATTAAACAATCTATTAATAACTACAATCGTTGACGCGCCGAACCGAGTTTGAAATCTACTCCGACGGAACATCTACTCTCCGCCTAAGAGCTCTTTTATGTCCACCTCGATGTCATCCTTCAGATAAGAATGAAAGGTTAAAGATACCAACAGCCTAGAAATAGAGAAAATAATTATGTTGATTACACCGGAAATCCCTTCGTTTTTTCGTATGGTTATGGCCTTAATCTTATGTATGATATATATAAGGCATCATTTGCAAGTATCCAAAAAACTTAACTCATGACGCATAACGATCGTCAACTGGCCCCCGATTATACTGGAACCTGTGACCGCATCACGGCCGCCGACTGGGACCTCCACTTAGTCTTTGACCCCATGACTGAATCAAGCATTGTCTCCCTGAAACTTGACTTCCATAAGATGAGTTTCTAAGATAATGGTCCTATCCCAACATGACATATGAAATGTATGTGTTCTGAGGCACGTTATCACATCCCTAGCCCCTGAAATCTAACTATAAACTTTCATGATTTCACTCCTAAAATCTTAAACCCTAATTCTTAAAAAATCTAACCCTAACCCTAACAAAATTAGAAAAAAAACGATTGAGCTTTCACACACACTCTCCAAAATCAACCTATTTTACTTTTTTTTTAAAGACCTAAAAGGCTAATTAAAAAAAAATTAGCATGTACGTCTAATTTAACCATTAAATTACCTACCAACGAGATCTTTCATGCATCATGGAAACAATCCGAAATGTTGTTACATCATTATTTTTTTATTATATGACTTTTATGTGGGTTTTTTATATTTCAAAATGTTGTACTAATGAATTTAACATAAAATTTTAACATTGTTAATAATTGAACATAAATTTTAAAATTAAAAAAAAACTAAAATACTTGAAATAAATGTAAAAAATAAATTTCAAATATATAAAAATACAAGGACCTAAAACGGATTCTTAAAATGAAGAATCTAAGAGACTACGAAGGGCGTATCCCCCTCCCAAGGTTTCTTCAAACCAGGTCCTAAATTTGGTCCCAATAATTATATTATATAAAGATTAAAAAAGGAAAAAAATAATATTTGCACACAATATCTAATTTCTTTAAAGTCATTTCACATTGAAAAAAGTACTACATTTATTTTCTTTTATATAATGGTTTCCACCAACATTAAAATCTTGATATTATAAAAAAAATTATTTTGAAAGTTAAAATAAATTAGAACAAAAATAACACAAAAATTAGAATCCACCTTTAAACATATCTAAATTCTTCAAAAATAATTACACATCAATTACAAAAGTTCTCGTATCTTAAAAAATACTTTTTAAAATAAAAAATTTAAAATATTAGGTGAAAACACCTCTTCAATTTCTCTCAATTTTGAAATCGATTAAATTGATTCCTCTAAAAAAAATCAAAGTAATTTAATCTCAGTTAATTTTGAAAATGAGCAACTAAGGACAATTAATCACGACATTATTGTTTTTCATCAATAGTACACAATTTTGATTGGTATAGTTATAAATTTAGCCTTCAATGTTAACATATTCTATCAATTTGGGCCTCTTTTAACAAACTTATCCTGCAACATTTGTGTAAAATGTATAAATGTTAAGGCTAAATTTGTTTATTTTTTTTAAAATTAAGGTCAAAATGACAAAATATATAAACATTGAAGGCTAAATTTTTTATTATATCAATTGAAATTATTGTAATTGATGAAAGACATTAATATCAAAATTAGTTGTCCTTAGTTGCTCACTCTTGAAATTGAAAAAGATTAACTTGCTCCAATTTGTTTGAGAGGGACTAAAGAGGTCTTTTTACCAAAATATTATTATTTTTCACCATAATGTTTCTTGTGGAGTTAATATATACAGAAGTACCCGAACTTGGTAACTTATAGCTACTTGGTACCTAAACTTTTTTTGGACCTAATTGGTACTTGAACTTGAAAACCATAAGCCAGCTTGGTACTTTTTTTTAAGTACTTTACTAACACCTTTAAAATATGTTGATGTGGCACTGACGACAAATAGTATGGCAACACATGGCATTTTCATATTTTGACACATGACAAATTTAAAAAAAAATTAAAATAATTATAAAAATATACTTTTTTCTAGTTATAAAAATATATTTTTTCCACATGTCAAAATGTAAGGATGCTATATCTCAACATATTATTGATTGTTAGTGCCACATCTGCGCCACGTTAGCATATTTTAACAATGTTAGTCAGTTACTTAAAAAAAGTATCAAGTTGGCTTACAGTTTCTAAATTTATATACCAGTTAGGTCCCAAAAAAAGTTTAGGTGTCAAGGAGAAATAAGTTGTCAAGTTTAGATACCTCCGTATATATTAACCATTTTCTCGTATTATCTTTTAATAGTTCTTTTATAAAAAAATTGTTTCAAACAGTGGACGTGTCAATTTCACTACTTTAATAAAAATATGGCATAATGATTTATATGACCCTCCAACTTTACAAAAAAGTTATTTTAATCATTCATTTAATTTTTTATTTTTTTAATCACCTAAACTTACATTGTTTGTCAAATAGATGAAAAAAGTTAATATTTATAACTTTGCTAGTGTGGCATCCATATATATGTCATGTCAATAATTAATTAATTTTAAAAAAAATTTAAAAATAGTTTTATATTTTTTCGACTTTTTAGTGATGTTAATAATTTATTAAATAATTTTTTTATATCTTTTTGAATTATTTTGGATATTTAAATATTAAAAAGAATTAATTAATTGTTAATATGGTAATTCACGTGTATGCCACGCTAATAAAGTTAACATTTGTTAATTTTTCTATTCATTTTTGAGTGATTTGACAAACAACGTGTATTTAGGAGCTAGAAGAGACGAAAAATAAATAGAAAATCAAATAATTTTTTTTATAAAATTGAAGGGTTAAAAAAGAAATTATGTGAAAAAAAACATGAATTTTGATTGTATATTTATTAGGATTTACTTAACTGATATTCATAGATACTAATTAAAGAAGATTTAATTATCACCTTAAAAAGTTTCTTTATATTTAATGCTTTATTGTTACTAAAGAAAGATACTGTGTTAATTAACTTTTTCTTTTACATATATATCTTATATCCTAACTGGTGTACGTAGAAGTTTAATATTTCCCTATTTATTATAATATAATTTTGCAAACAGCATCTCTCTCTGACTTTATTTATGCTCTGCTTTTCCATTCCCGAAAAGTTTTTTCTTTTCTTTTTTAATTTAAAAATCCATCTGTATGCAACTTAAAAGACTCTAACCCATCAAATCTTCTACCCTGAAATCATTTGTCTCGGTTGAAAATTTCCCCCTTCTGTTTTTTACAAACTTTCCCAATATTTTTTTCCCATCGTTTTCTCGGACTTTCTTTGTTTTTCATAGTTGGCGTTTTCGGCTTAATTTGGGCTAGTTTTTTTGTTGTGGGTTTCTTCATCGTTGATCAAAGCAGGGTAGAGGGTTGAGGTTTCTTTAAGTTGAAAGAAAAAAAAAAAAAGGGGGAGGTGGAAATCCCTTTTATTTTGGCTTGTTGCTTCGTACATTTACCATAGCTTTGCGTTTGGCATGACGGGGAAAGAGTTGAATTAGACAACATTGTCAATTACCAACAAAGACTTGGTCGAATTCAAAGATATTTATTTATTTTCTCTCCTTTTTTTCTGTTTACATAAAATCTCCAAACGTCAACATTCGGGATTTCTCTTCAGACACAGATTTGATTTTACTCCCCTTTCGCCTTCTTCGTTACTTGCTCTGTTTTCTTGTTGGAGTCATGATTTTCGACACAGCTTTTACGCGATCAAACCTCGACTGCTTTCTTCATTGCACCACACCAACCCTCAAATCCCAATTCCTTCCCAAGGTAGTTTTCATTATCTTAATTATGGGTTCATACTATGTGATTGTGATTATGATTATGAGTTGTTTATTTTTGCAGAGCGAGATTAGTAACCTTAATCGCTTATGGCACCCTTGGGAGAGAGAAAAGGTTGAATATTTCACATTATCTGATCTTTGGGATTGTTTTGATGAATGGAGTGCGTATGGAGCTGGAATTCCCATTGTGTTGAACGACAGCGAAACCTTAGTCCAGTACTTTGTTCCTTACCTCTCTGCCATTCAAATCTTTACCAGCAATCCTTCTGTCAACAGCTTTAGGTAATTCCCTTTTCTTTTCTTTTTAATTCCCCTCTTGAAGTATACAATTGAACAGTTTAACACCATGATCGACATAATGCAATTAGGGAAGAGACAGAATCAGGTGACGGCGAGAGGGATTCCTTCAGTGATTCAAGCAGTGAAGAGAGCGAGAGTGACAAGTTATGGAGATGGGAGGGATGCTCATCGGAGGAAGGAGGGTCCGAGCGAGACAGCCTTTGCCACCTCAACAATAGGTTGGGTTACCTTTACTTTCAGTATTTCGAGAGATCGGCTCCTTATGGTAGAGTGCCCCTCATGGATAAGGTACTTTTTCTCTTGGTTTTACTGTCTTTCTCCTTTTTTCCGATTACATTCTCTCTTCCCTTTGATTTTGCAATTTATCTGCCTTTCTGTCATTTCCTGATTGTTCGATTGAAAAAGCAGCCGTGAATTTGGCAGAATATAAGTATCTTTTTAAAGATTAAAAAAAAAAAAAAAACTTTTTTGACCTTTGAACTTAATTCTTTTGCTTTCTTTCTTGGCCATGGTCACAATCTTTCTCCCTTTATCATCCATCCCTGAGCATAAGTTGTTGCTTTTCCTCTTAAATTGCCATTCAACTTTAACAATTAAGTTTCAGGTTTTGTGGTTTTGTGGTTTTAAAAATTTGGGATGATTGCGACCTTTATTATTTTAGGGTAAATTTTGTTTATTCATTATGAAAGCTTGAGGGTTTTGTTGCTTTTACAGATTAATGGATTATCTGGAAGATACCCAGGTTTGATGTCATTGAGGAGCGTTGATCTTTCTCCAGCTAGTTGGATGGCAGTTGCCTGGTCTCTTTCTTCCTCTCTTTCACTATCAAATGCACACACGACAAGCTATTTATAATCAGATAAATTGAACAGCAAAAATTATGAAACATTAGAGCAACTCTTATAAAATCCCCCTCTTTGTTATCGTTTCTAATTTTTAGTCTAGTATACCTGGATTCGAAAATGATTGTTACATACAGGTTAGGTCAGTGCTCAATATGGATAAATATTTCAAGAAAATTAAAAGAAGAAAAAGACTATAGTTTTTTATGATTGAAAAAGGCTTATTGGTTGATGTTTTGATAAGGTCAGGTACCCAATTTATCACATTCCCATGGGAAGGACCATAAAGGACTTGTCCACATGCTTCCTTACTTACCACACTCTATCATCTTCTTTCCAAGGTTGTTCCTTCCTTTTAGCTTTTGTTAAAATCCCCCTTCTTTATCATTGGTTAAAATATTCATTACAGTAATGAAGAATGCTTGTTTTATATATGCATGTGGTAGTTTGGGTGCTGATAATGAATATTCTGGGTGCAGATATGGACCCGGAGAATGAGATTGAGGGTGCCGAAAGGAAGGGAAAGGAAGGGGAGTGCATCTGCCTTCCACCATTCGGGATGGCCACATACAAGATGCAAGGGGAAGTGTGGGCCTCGGGCAATTCAGGACGGGACCAAGAAAGGCTAGTGTCGCTTTTAAGCGTGGCAGATTCGTGGCTAAAGCAACTTAGGGTCCAGCACCATGACTTCAACTACTTCACGGGGATTCGACGTGGCTAGTCTTTGTTACTTGCACTGTCTCACAACCCCATGGAACCCACTGATCACTAATTATACAAAGAAGAATAGAAAAACAAAATCTCTTTCCAGTTTTTTGGTTTTTAGAATTATGGTTGCCACTTGTTTTTTTCCTTTAACTGTCCAGTGTGACGTCAGCGGTGACAGCAGTTTCATCCGAGGGTATCCCAGTTGAGTAGTTTAGCCTTATTTTTGCAACTGCTTTAAGCCTGTTTACTTTTGGGGGGGCTTTATTGTAAAGAAATGATGTCCGATAAGTAAGGCCCTTAAAACTGTCGAAACTTTGTCGGATTGTATGATATGATACTTCATCTTGACCATATTAGACAACAATTTTCACAATTTCCTCCTCTTCTTCGCCTCAAACAAAATGAAAGATTAGCTGCGCATAATTTTCATATTTTTGGAGAGTTAATCACTTTATTAAATTAATGGAGAAATGGTAACAAGCTATTGGTATAACCGTGTCTCAATCTTCATAACACTATGTCCAGATTCGAACTTTCCGTGTAAATTTATCTTCTCATCCCTTATACATAATCTCAATACGTAATAGAATTATTCAAGAAGTGGTGGGAGTTGCTTGTAAGTCAAAAACAAGAGGAAAGCTAAGCCAGGCAGATGAGTCCAAAGTTGTTAGGTGTTTGGAAGAAAATGTCACTAGTTTTACTTAATCCAGTATCAACTAGCGTCAACACTCTACAGCCTACAACTTCCCTTTATATGGGTTTAGGGGCTGCTCGCTCTAATTCCACCATTGCTCTCTTCCAAAACAATATACAAACAAACACTTGGGCTCTGCTCATACTACTTAGAGCCTCTTTTCACATTCTTGTTGGAAGTTCACATAGTATCATCCCAACTCATGATGTTGTAATTTTTACGGAAGGTTTAAAGATATTTACTCACGTATTTTGTAAAAGTATCTTTCTTTAATTCCTAAAATTTGAAGTTACCAAGTGATACAGAAAAGAACTACATTTTCAGGTACGAAAAGTAAAGTAGGATTGGGTTAACTTGGAATTTTAGGTGACTTAACTTAAAGGTTATATATAGTAAGGGCGAGGGCTAAAAACGCGTTATTTGTGTCATAGTCAAATCCAAGCCCACAGGCTAAGGCAATGTTGAAGGTGTGGACTGGATGACATTAACATTGATACGGATTAATAGCTTCCGTTTACGTCAGTGCACGTTAATTGGCTCCCCAACTACGCTGTATTACCACTAATCACATGTCTTCTTGCTCTCTCTTTTTTTGTTAACTCTTTTTATCACCAACTTGATTGGTTTGGACCAACGCTGTTTTGGTCTTGGAGTTGTACACATTCTATTGCCTCTCTTATTTGACTTGAGCTAGTATACAAAATTTACCATCAAACTTATTAGGATAATGTATAGCTTTTTATTATTTTAAATTATAAAAATTTTATATTTCGTACAAAAACAACATTATTATATGATATTGTTAATTATTTATTAACTAAAGGAGATTTAACATTTTATATATATATATATATATATATATATATATATATTATTTCTCAAAATCAACTTGCACTCTCAACATAGTTTATTAATGTTTTTCATTTTTATTTATGATTAATGATAATTTAATGTCAAATGGTTGGAGCTTTCCCCCTTAGATGACACGAATTTAGCATATTTCTGTTTTTGTTCACTTTCGCTTAAAATTTTTTATCTTAGTCGTCAATATTATTGAAATTTAATATTTTGTTCATTCATCCATTAAATTACTAACGAAAGCCCTTTTTATTGACACAATGACAAATTTAGCCCTTTAGTGTTTATAAATTTTATCAATTTGATTCTAATTTTAAGGATTTGACAAATTTAACCCTTAACTTTACACATTCTATTAATTTAGTCTTGATTATTAAAAATTCAAAACTTTAAAAAATAAAATATATATTTAAATGTTTATTTTTTGATAAAAAATTACCAAATTTAACCCTTAACAAAGAATGCCAGACATATATTAAATAAATTCTTATTTATAGAATAAAACTGAGAGGAAAAAGTTGGAGTCTTGTTTGTTTGTGGGGTTTTTAAAAATATATATTTTATTTATAAAATAATATTTAATAAATAAATTTTATGTCAGAAAAAAAATGGGTATCCATTTATTTATAATTTTGTATGTATTTTTTATCGAAAAACAAACTTTTATTTTTTTTTAAGTTTTAATTTTTTTTATTTTAAGAATCAAAGCTAAATTGATAAAAATTTGTAAAATTGACGGTTAAATTTGTTTAGTTTTTTTCGAATTAAGGCCAAATTGATAGAAATTTATTTAAATATTATTTTATAAATAAAATATTAACTAAAATAGGAATTTTTAAATCTTGGTGACCAAAACTGGAATACATTAATTGTTGGGTGACTATTTTTATAGTTTACCCTAATTTCTATATATTAAACTTAACTATGGTATATGGGTCAATATATATTTTAGCCCATGAAATTGTCCATTTGCATCTTGTGGGTACTTCTTCTTTCTGTTTTTTTTTTTTTTTTACCCAATTGATACTTGTATTCTGTCATACAAGTTAGTACCTTCGCATTAACACCATCAGTTTGTGTTGCTTGTGTTGTGTGGCACTAATAGCCAAGCCAAATGGTCCCACGACGACTTGTGCATCCAATATTAAGTTGAACCTTAAATTAGGCAGATATCCTTGAATGCTCGCTTGAGTGTCTGCTTTGTATTTCTCCAAAGCCTCATTGTTCTCCTTCTGTATCTATTCTTTCTCAACGAAGTGTTGCTTCTCAAGGGCTTCTAGTTGACGAACCCTCTCTTCCAACTCTTTTTCTCAGACCTCCAATGATTGGTACTTGGTTTTCAAGGTGGAGACAGATTGTGTAAGCTCGAGATTTTAACGGACAGTAGCTTCATATAATTGGCGGAGTTGGTTATGTGATTGCTTGAAAAAGAGAATGATCCTCATATTTTGTCTGCCTAGCCTCGTTCTCATCACAAGCCCCTTAGAGGGCCCAGCTCATAAGTCCGCACTTCGTTGCCAGCATGGAAAAGGAACTCGCCAACTCCGGGAGAGTAGATTTGTGAACACCCTCAGAAGAAGAAGAGGGGTAGGCGAACTCTTTTAATTCCTAGGGAAATTCACTTTTTTGTTTTTGTTGAACAACAAAGGTAGAGAAATGATATTGCCCCGCACCAATGTGCTTCCGCCACTTCCTCTTGTATCTCACAGTATGCCACATGGAAAATAAGTAAATAATTTTTTAAAAATATATAAATTAATAAAAGTATAACAAATTTACATCAAGAATTAAATAACCATCTTTCAAGTTCATTCTAGATGTGCTTTTTATTAATTTTATTTATTTATAATTTTTTAGTTCTTTTACATGTTTTTAGAAATTTATAATTCTTTGATTTTGTATAAATTTATATATCACATTTTATATATTTTATATATTTTTCAAAATATTATATGCTTTTTATATATTCTAATTGTAGGTATTTTTTATATATATTTTTTATACAATTATAATTTTATATTTGGATAATTATACATCATCCGGGGAAATTGTTAACTCTAGAAGCGAGGTTGAGGTTTTGCCATATGTCAGTTGTATTTAGAAAATCAATAAATATATAAATATGGCATGTGATAAAATCTCAACCCCGCTTGGAGAGTTAAAAAGTCTCATCCTAGTGTACCAAATATTTATCCTTTATATTTTATATAAATTTCAAAATAATAATAACCTAAAAACTAATATTTTATAAAAAAATTAAAATATATAAAATTACTTAAAAACATATTAGGAATGAATCTAGACAAATAATTGTCCAGATTCAAATGTATCTGGACAAAAATTATCCAAATTCATTCATGATGAGAAAAAATATTTTTATTAATTTATATATTTTTAAATATTTTTATTTTTATTTATTTTTTCACGTGGCATACTAAGAGGCAACCACATGTCACCACAAGATTGACTATTAGTGCCACATCATCACAAACTAACAATATTAGTGAGGAAGTATCAATCTATGTGATAGAATACAACTTCAAGTACCAACTAGGTGCAAATGGATAAGTTCAAGGGCAAAATATACATTAACCCATAAAATAGTGGGTTTATTATCAAAGCCTTGTAGATATATAGCATATTATTAATTTTGGTTAATCAGTTAATTCGATTAATTAAACTGTTTCGAATCATTTAACTTATAACCGAAATTTCAAAAACCTTTAATCGGCCTCTAACCGAATTAAATTCAGTGACTAACCGATTAATCGAACTAATTCAATTTGATCAATTAATTCAGTTTTAACCAAAGTTTGCGTGCTAAGTAATCTAAAAACAATATTCCTATTATAAAATTAATAATAAAATATTCTCCAATCCAAATCGTTAATAATTATGGAATTTTTAAATGTCTATTGAATTTTAGCTTAGTTTGCTATTGCAACAATCAGGACGACATGGGTTCAAGTATGTTTAAGCATATTTTTTCTCCATTTTGAGGGTTAGAAAATGGTAATAGGTAGAAATAGGCATTATATAAAAAATGGAATTGTAAACAGTAGTGATATATGTAATAACCCGTTTTCAGTGAAATCAGAACAGTGGTTTTGGGACTACATAGAAAAAAAATTATTTTAATATTATTTTATGGTCTATAGTATGATAGAAATATCATATGAAAATTTAGTTAAGAAATTTTACAGTTTACATGCCTAGCTTGATAAAAAAGACTAAATTGTATAAAGTGTAAAAGTTGAATTCTAGTAGCTAAAGGTATCAAATAACTATGAAATTTTAAATTGGAGGTCCTTATATAGTAAATAGACCATTTAGAGTAGTTAGTGGATAAGAATGATTATTCATCATTGGAAATTGGATAAATTATTAAGGTTAATTTTAGAAATTAGAGATTTAAAGTAATATTAAATAAAAGAAAAATATATTTTTTCATCATCTTTCATAAAAAAAAAAAAACATGAAAACTCTAGCCATGGAAGCTTGAAGTTAGCAAGCTTATTTTTACTCATTTAGGTATGTATTTTTGTCCCCTTTTTAATAATTTTTATGTTTCCGAAATCATAATAGCTTAATCTAGCTATCTCGGGGATTAATTTGCAAAAATGTTAAAGTTTAGGGTTTTTCCATGGATGAGTATAGTTGAATTTTGAAGTTTTATGATAGAAAATGAAAGGTTGTTATTAGATAAACTACTTTTGTAAAGAGAATTTTGATGAAATTATCAATTAAGGACTAAATTGAAAAGATGAAAAATTTAAAAAAATTGAATTTTGTGAAATACATGGGCTGCTATTGATATGTATGAAAATTATTTAGGCTTGAATAAGGATTAAATTGTATGAATTTCATTTTTCGAGCCTAGGGACTAAATTGTAATTAATTAAAAGTATAAGGGAAAAATAGTAATTTTTGTGTGTTTGATTAAATTGAATATGAATTATATTAAATTGAGATAAATTCATTCGTATAGATCCAGATAGACCTAATACGGAGTTAGATCGAGGAAAAGAAAAATTTGTACAAATTAGTAGCTTTCGTATCTACATATACTTATTGAGGTAAGTTTGTCTAACTAAATTGTATATTTAAATGTTTTAAATTGAATATTTTTGTGTGTGATTTGTACAAATTGCCATGCATAATTATGATCACATATCCGATAATTATCGAGTCCCGTTTGAACCTTAGAAATTCGAAGGATACAAATGACATGTCATTAGGGTTCCTGATTTGGCTGTGATCCTGCATGTGTTGCGGACACACCACAACCCTCTTTAGCTTCCAGACATTTGGCTCACATGAGCTTCCCAATATATGGCTCGTATGAGCTTCCCGTTACTTAGCTCATATGAGCTTCCCGTTATATGGCACGGAAGAGCTTTCCGTTACTTGATGGATTACATATTTGTACACTACATGTGTACTACCCGTGTATGCAACGATATTTTAAATGGTTCAACAGGCAAAGTTCTGATATGAAACAATATGAGTTTGAAATGAACAATTACGGGTATATACTTGAATTACATGGAAATGATATTACATGATATATTGAAATATGAGATGGATAATACATAAATGTGAATCTTACTTAGTGATTATGTATATCCATGTTTATTGGTTATGGAAAGTGTTACATGGTTAATATGTTGAGGATATGTGTTTAGGCTTTTGGCCAAATTGGTTTGGTTATATTAGCATGCTTACTTTAAATGTGATTAAATTGTAAGTTAATTTTCTTGTTATACGAACTTACTAAGCTTAAATGCTTACTTTGTGTTATTTTTCATGTTTTATAGTAATTCAAAAGCTCATTTTGGTCAGAAATTGGTCGGAGCAACTTCACACTATTCCTTGGCCTTTTTAGTATAATTAGTAAATTAATTTTGGTTATAATGGCATGTATAGGTTAATTTGGCCATTGATGACATAAAATTTTTTTGTTGGAACCAGGCATTTGAATGGCTTGTGATAGATATATTTTAATGTGTATATATAAGTGGTCTTATCATGTTTGATGTGTGTTTGAAATGGTTGAATGATGGAAATCTTATAGGTACATTGATGGTTAGGTTGAATTGGTATAATTGGTAAATTATGCATATATGTATTTGGTCATGTAGGTGAAATTGGTTATTTGGTTGATATGAGTATGTTGTCATTTAAAGAGCCTAAGGGCATATTGTTGATATGTGATAGTTTTACATGTTTAAGTATTGATTTTGGATTGATTTGAATGCCTTGTTATGGCTTGTTGATGTCCAAAAATGTTGATTTAAGTTGATAACAAATTAGGTGAGAAAAATGGCTAGGAAAATACCTATTTTGTCCAAACAGACAAAGACACAGTTGCGTGTCTGAGCCGTGTGTGACACACGGTCAGGTGACACGGCCGTGTGTCCCTTGTATCTTTAATTTGCACAAAACAGAATGCTCACACGACCTAGCACACGGGCGTGTAGCTTGGCCATGTGGCCCAAGTTAGAGAGCTCACAAGTTTGGACATGGGTTGGGACACGGCCGTGTGTCCCAATTTCGAATGCTCACATGGTCTGAGACACAGGCATGTCTCTTGACCGTGTGAGACACATGGCCTGGCCACACGGGTGTGTGTCCCTTGCACCTTTGAAAATTTTTGATGTTTTCTAAAAAAAATTCTTTGAGTAAATGATTTAGTCCCGACTTATTTCCAATATGTATTTTGAGCCTCGAGGGCTCACATAAGGGACACTATAATTGATTTTGATTGGTTTCTGGTATGAATGATAGATGATATGAAATGTCTGTTAATTAATCTGTAAAATTTTGGTAATACTCTGTGACCCTATTCCGACGATGGATACGGGTTATGGGCGTTACAATATATCTATTACTAAAGTGTTTTGCATATAAAATCTAGAAAAAAATTACACATAGTGGGATTCAAACCCTAATCATTATGATATTTGATTTTTTAACTTTTTCATTTCAACCAAAGTCTTTTGTTATATGCATTTTTTACCTGCATCGTTGGTGTCATAAAATCTAATATTAATAATGATAGGCTACTTCAACTCATGGGTTGCACCAAACACCCAATTCAGTGCAATGGTACATAATGTATGGTTTTAATGTGAAAAGGATTTTGAGAGAGCTTAATGAAGATAATCCAAGTTGATAAAAGATTTCAACAACGAGGGAAACGAGGAGAAGGTGGTGGAGGAAGTGTTGATTTACCTATGGTAGGCGAAGAACTAAAGCTAAGGAGCTAAGGGAGAAAAAGAAGAAAGGTAATGAGAGAAAACTTGGTGATACTTAGGGGTTTTCTTGGGAAGAATAAGAGATCCTTAGTTTCTTGTGCTTTAGGGCTTTTACGGAGGGGCCACCCATTGTCATATGATACTACGTAACTGACAATATAGGGGGTCTACATGATCGTGTGGTCGGTCATATGGCAAGGTCGTTACACATCAATTGTCATCATATAGTGTACTATGTGATATTAGTTTGACATTCCCACTCTTGAAGTTGTACGAGATTATTACGCTTCCATGCCCCCTACTAAAGTTGTGTAGCAAATGGTCCACACGAGAGTGTGTAGTAGGCCGACTCCAAATTAATTCAAATAGAATACGTTGGAGGTTCTCTGACGACTGTCTCAAATGAAGGGTCGAGAGGTTGTATTGGGATCATTTCTAAAGGGTTGTCACATCTAGGGGTGAGTATTTGATTGAGTCGAGTCAAAAAATTTCGAGTTAGTCGAGTGGACGAATCCTATTTTAGCAATTGTACTAAATTTGAATTTTTTTCGAATTGAATTGAATTGAGTCAAAAAATTGAGTCAAGTCGAGTTGAGTTAATGAATCCTATTATTTATACTCAATGTTGCATTTACATGCACCGATTATTTAACTAGTAGATGAAGTATAAGATTATTTAACTACATAAGCAATATAATGATTTTACCTTTTAACTTAATGATTAAACATTTATCAAAACGACGTAATTTTGCCTGTTCTTATTCGGATTTTCAGATAACTCGAATTGTGTAATTCATATTCGAGTTAAATCGAAAAACTTAGTTTTTTTTTTTATTCAAGTTGATCTGAATAACTTGATCAACCCAAATAACTCGAACTATTTAATTCAAAATTTAAATATTTTATCAAAATTTTTAAATCAAATCGAATTTAATTCCCCCTAATAGCATATCTTACCATGTTTCATTGTGAAAGCTGGACTCTAACAATCCATTACACCGTTTTGAAAATAGATTGAAATTTTACATAATAAATAGAGGCAATTATTTAAATAAAATCATTAAAATTAATATCCATATTGAATGCACTCAGAAATTCAACCACTAAATAAATTAGTAAGGGCAATAGGCATGGGCTTTTGGTTAAGTCAATGGGGAGTGGTTTGTTAAGCACTTGGATGTTGACCATCAATGCTCATCAACTTCATTCAACACCTATTCTGGCGGCTTGAAAATTGAAATCCAGCCCATCCTCACCACTTATATCTTCCTCATTTGTGGGTGGAATTCTGGTCAACGATGCATTAGAGAATTTCTTTACTAAATCAAGTTATTTTTCATTTTTAAGACTTTGTTTAATTGATGTTTATTGACATCATTTATAAATTATTTTAAACTGAAATGTTATACCCTGTTTGAAATTCAAGATTTGGGAAAATAATTGGATTTAGATTTACTCTTCCTTTTTATTTCTAACACATAAAATTTGAATTTAAAATAATTATTATTTTTCTTTTTCTCTCAAAACCCATTTCAACTAGAATTGTTCAAAGGTCAGAAAATCGGTCTGGCCCAACTTAGATCAAGCGTAGATAAGCATTTTTCTATCTCAAGACAAATCCAATCTGACTCGAATTTTATTTGAATAATAAAATATTAATCTAAATTTAATTATAAATATATATAATTATTAACATAAAATATATGTTTAATTTTTTTAACATTTTAAATAGTGAAATCAGCTTTGAGCTAAGCTGGGCTAGCTCAAAAATAGCATGGGCCTAAGAATGTTTTTGGAATCAGGGCCCACCTCGACTCATGAACAACTTTAGTTTCGACCTCTCTTTATCAATCTAAACTCAAATCACTCCTCAACTCCACCTTTTCATTACTTTTGTTGTTGTCGCTACCACCGATAAAAGTGTTTGAAAATCAAGTTAGATTGACTAAATCCATCGAAACAACCATTTTCAATTTTTTCGAATCAAATTTAATTGATTTAGTTTAAAGTCAATCAACTACAATTTTAGATTTCCAAAACTATATTAACCAAATTAATCCTTAGAATTATATAATAAATATATTTATAACTTTAAAATATATAAATCCATTATCTAAAAATAACCTCAAACTCAAACTTAATTATAAAAAAAAATATTAAACTCAAATCATTATTATCGCATATGCTTAATTTACAAAGAAGAAAAAGAAAATAGCGTGGAATTCTGAGTGAAATGGCAATGCAAAACTAAAACAAATGATAACATACTATAATAATCTCATAAATTACTTCTAGTGTTCTGATCTAAACATCACATATTTAAAATATACATATTAAAAAATTACAATAAATAATAAAATTTATGATTTAAAATTAATTAATCATAATAATATATGAAATATGTAAGATATTAAAATAAAAAATTAGATCAAATTGAGTAAAATAAAATTTAAACACATAAATACATCAAATTAACAATATTAAATGTACTACAATAGTTTATTATGACGTTGTCATTAATTGTGAGTTAGTGTTGAGTTAATTGTGACACCGACTTAATTAACAATATTATAATATTAGAACTTCTATTACACGCGTATGCGTGTGGAAACCACATACTGAGAACACATGTGTATTTAAAAATAACATACAATAAATAATGAAGTGTATGATTTGGAACTAATTAATAATAATACGTGAAGTATGTTGTAACAACCCATTTTTCAGTGGTGTCGGAAATGGTAGTTTCGGGACCACAAATTCAACGAGTGAGTTTGTATAATTAGTATTTAAATTATACGAGTCAATAATAATTTTTATATTGAATTTTGTTTTGAGGAATTTTAACTAACTGAATTAAAAGTTAGTATAAGTGGTTTGGTTCAAAAGTCAAGTGGTTATTGAAAATGAGGTATTAGGACATCGTTTCCATAATTTAAGGCTGTAAATATTTACAGAGTCCTATTATATGTGAATTGAAGTTTGATCCGGTAATTTTGATGATTTATTACTTACTTATGGTAAAAGGATTAAATTGTAAAAGAGGTAAAAGTTAATTGCTATAGATTTAAAATAGTAAAAGGACCAAAATGGTAATTAAATCATGGTCAAAAAGTCCAAGTGGTGGTAAATTTTGGGTTATTTCTTCATTTAATCCTAATTAGTTTAGGATTAAATTGAAATAAAGTTTAATTAATAATTAAAAATAATTAAAGGACCAATTGTGCAATTAAACCCTCCTTAGATGGTAATTATACCATAATCTCATTTTATGGACAATATGGATATGATTTAATAATTTCATAAGTTATATTTAAGAGTTAATTTAGTAAATAGTCAAAAGGTAAGTTAATTAAAGAAATTAAAAGTTAAAATTTAGCAATTTCCTTTCTTCTTCACGGAGAGAGAACCGAAACACCATAGTTAGGGCATGGAAGCTTCGGCCAAGCTTGAGCTCTTCGATTGAATGAGTAAACCTTGCCCATTTTTAATATTTTTTATGTTTTTAAGCTCGTATTAACTTGATTTAGCTAACCCCGAGGACTAATTTGTAAAATTTTCAGATGTTTTAGATTATGCCATTGATGAGTTTAGTGTGTTCTTGAAGTTTTATGAAAGATTATTAAATTTGGTTTTTAAATAAGACTATTTTGTAAAATAATTTTGGTAATTTTAATGTTTAAGGACTAAAAAGTGAAAGTAGTAAAGATACAAGGATTTTTTGTGAAATAACAACAAGTATAGGCTGTAATGAGGTCCTATATGATTTGGCTAGGCTGGATTTTAATTAATATTGGTTAAATTGCTTGTTTGGGGTACAAGGACTAAATTGTATAAAAGTAAAATATTTGGGGTAATTTTGTAAAAATATCTAAAAGAATTCATAAAATGATGTAGAATTAGTGAATTAAATGAAATTATTATTTTAGATCAAGAACGAATGGAAAATCAAGGAAGAGAAAATTGTTAAGTAGTCCTTGTACCTTGATTGTTGTTGCAGATTAGTCTAGCAAGTTCGTTCGGTTGAATTTTAGTAGATTTTTAAATGTAATATATGAACCTAATTACGTAATGTTAGATTATATTGATGTGTGTAATTGAAAATGAAAATAATGAATTGATATTATATTGATCATTGATTGAGATACTCTGAGCCATTACTGCAAATCGGTCCTGTAAGTTCATTTAATATGAACTCAATTATATTTATAATTGTTTACGAATGTTAGAGTTTAAATGATATAAAATTACTAATATTAAATTGATTTGTTGATAGAACGAGAGTTGTAAAAAGTTACGAAAATGATAATTCCTTATATCAATAGAGACAGGCTGCATTCACATGTAAGACCATAACGAGGCTAAGACAATTATTCAAATGTAAGACCATGGTTGGACCATGGCAGTGTATATATGTAAGACCATAACTGGGCTATGGCATTCTGATGATAAGACCAAAACTAGGTTATGGCACTATGAACATAAGACCATGGCAATGCACATGTAAGATCATAGTTGGACTATGGCACAATATGAAACGTATACCGGGGTTTCAATCATCTTTATAGTATTCATTGGATGGAAACAAATGAGGACCTAAATGTGATGTATGAAACGGTAAGTGATTCATAATAGTATTTATGTGTAAAAGTGGTAAATGTTGTATTTTTATATGTTAAAGAGATTATGCATTGTGATAGTAAGAAATGTAAATGTTATTGAAATGTGGAAAATTGATTTGAACTAATGTTTGAGCATTACTTACCTATTGGGAGCTATGATTGACAGGAATTTTGATAATAACCTCGTTGATAGAAAATATGTTCATCAATCTTTTAGTTGAATTATTATTATGTTTGATTTGGTGAGCTTTACCGTTCAATCAACGGACTTACTAAGTTTTACGAAAGCTTACTCGTGTTATTTGTTTTATTTCTTGTAGATACGTTTTGTGGATCGAGAGATTAAATAACCTTGAAGAATTACACTATCCGGGGATCATTGGGTAGCTTTTGAATACATCTTGGCTTATATGGCATGTAATAGGAGAATTGGATTATGTTTGTAAAGGTTTAGAAGTACCTATTGGTGTTGTTGTTAATGTGCATATGATGATGTGGTATAAGTAGCTAATTGAGATATGCATACTTGATTTTAGGGTATAGCATTTTGAAATAGAAAATAAGTTAATTGAATGTGCTTGTAGCTTGTATACTTAGTTAAGGAAATGAATTGTGTAAGTACTTGAAATGTGGTGTCATTGATGGCACATTGGTTAGACCTTAGGATGATTGTTTTAGAATGTTTTGGGTGCCATTAAAATGCATTTTGAAGTCTTTTAATATTGTGTTGAAGATTGGTTTAGGTACCTAAGCATTTTTATGTGAATTCAGTATGTTTTGGGTCATTTTTGGGAACACACGGCCAGAGACACGGGTTGTCACACGACCGTGTGTCACACATAGACAACCCACTCAGGTGTGTACCCTGAATGTGTTAGGTGCAGTTTTTACACGGGCTGGCACACGGTCTATGACACGACTGTGTGACCCAACATTGAATTGAACATGGTTTAGCACATTGCCTACGATACAACCGTGTGAGGGTATTTTGAGTGTTACACGGTCTGGGCTTTGTCACACAGTTGTGTGACCCTTATTTTGAATTTTTTTAATTTTTTCCTGAACATTCTGATTTACTAAGAATTGGTCCCTGATTGTTCCTAAACTAGTTCTAAGGCCTCATAAGCTTGTTTTAAGGCCCATAAATGTATGTATTACTCCAATTTGAATTATTATTGAAATTCTGTTAATTAAATTGACAACTTGATGCTATCGTTATTGATTTTTCTGGGTTGTACGGTAATACGTCGTAACCCTAATCCAACGACGGGTATAGGTTATAGTTGTTATATATGCACAATATTAAAATAAAAAATAGATTAAATTTTAAGTAAAATGAAATTTGAACACATAAATACATCACATTAATAATATTAAATGAATACAATGGTTTATCATGTTAGTGTCACCAATTCTAAGTTGGTGTCAAGTTAATTTGTATCACTAACTCAATCAACAACATTATTAATACTAGAAATCCTATTACACGCGTATGTATGTGGAAACCATGAATTTAGAACACAATTTTTTGTTTAAAAAATAACATATAATAAATAATGAAAAGTGGAAACCACATATTTAGGACACAAATGTGTGTATGATAAAATTGATGAAGATAATAAAGTGTGTATAATAAAATTAAAATGTATAAGTAAATTAAAATAAAACTTCTGTTAAGTGGTAAATTTAAAGCTTTTCTAATGTAATTGACATGGGTTCAAATCCTACAATACACATATTTTTATTGTGTTTTATTAATTAAAAAAATTAAAGTGCTTTTGAATAATACAACTTATTTTAAATAAGAAATGTCATTTTATAATTTCCTAACTGAATTGGTGCCTAGTTGACTCAGTTAGAAATTTTATTAATAGTATAGATATATACTACTATTTTTAAATTAAAAGACTAAAGTATCCTCAAATGATATAACTTATTTTAAATACGAAAAGTTATTTTTGTTATTTTCTAACCAAGTTAATGTCTTGTTGACTCGTGACACCAACTCAGCCATAAATTTTATTAATGGTATATATATATACAATTAACGAAGGTAATAAATTATGCATATTAAAATAAAAATGTATAAAAAAATCAAAATGAAGTTTTGGTTAAGTGGTAAAATTAAGGTTTTACTAATTTAACTAGTGTG
The DNA here is from genome assembly GCA_025698475.1 of Gossypium anomalum. NCBI lineage: Eukaryota > Viridiplantae > Streptophyta > Magnoliopsida > Malvales > Malvaceae > Gossypium > Gossypium anomalum. The sequence goes on along the minus strand of CM046967.1, from coordinate 20,549,547 downwards.
GGTTCAAATTCCATCATATGCATATTTTTATCACTATAAGTTAAAATAAAAAGACTAAAGTACCCTCAAATAATATAATTTATTTTAATTACAAAGGGACATTTTTGTAATTTCCATACCTGAGTTGGTACCCAATTGACTTGTGACACCAACTCAGTCAGGGACTTAAATAATACTAGAAATTTATCACACATGTATGCATGTCGAAATGACATACTTAGAACACAGATGTAATATATACAATTAATGGAGATTAATAAAATTACAACGTATGAAAATATTAAAATAAAACTTTAGTTGAGTGGTAAAATAAACGTTTTACTAATGCAATTGACATGGGGTCAAATCTTACTGTATGCAATTTTTTATTTTTTTTTAAAATAAAAAGACTAAAGTACCCTCAAATAATATAATTTATTGTAATTATGTAAGGGTATTTCTATAATTTTCGTAACTGAGTTGGTGTTCAATTGACTAGTAACATCAACTCAGCCAAGAGCTTAAATAATAGTATAGATATAAAACTAATGGAGATAATAAATTGTGCATATTAAAATAAAAATGTATAAAATTTATAAAACTGAAGTTTTAGTTGAGTGTTAAATTTAAAGTTTTATAAATCCAATTGGCGTGAATTCAAATCCTACTATAAGTTTTTTTCTTGATTTTTTATTTTTATAATTTTCCTAACCAAATTTGTACCCGACTGACTCGTGACATCAACTCAGTTAGGACTTAAATCATGGTAAGCATAGATATATGATTCCCATGTTTATTAAAAATGGTCATATATTCATGTTTTGTCAGCACCATTCTTTGAATACGTCTTTAAATTTCTTCATTTAGAGTGAGCCTTCTCTATAACAACATTTTGCTATAAAAACTAAATTTTTAAAAAATAATTTTTTATATTTTATTTTTATTCTCTGATGGTCACAAAACTAACTAAAAATACGACAAAGGCAAGCGCACCTATCAAATAATAGTATAGCTATGGTGAGTAGAGAATATTTTATCCACGAGACTAAAAGTACTAGTAATTACCGTCTTCTTATTATTTAGCTGACAAATTGGAGTGATTGTGTTTTAATCTAAAATTACTAAACTAATTTGTCTAAGAATGCAACAGAGAATGAATCAAGGAAATAATCAAATATTAACCAATGAGATAGGCAATACCCAGGAAAGAATCCACCTAGACTTCACCTATTATTATGAATCTGAATTAAACAATTTATTCATTTGTCTTGATCTGTAGAAATCCCTAAATTATGTTAATATCTCTTTCGAGAGTAAGAACAACTGACTCTAAGTTGATTAATTGAAATCTCTTTCTAATTAAAACCCCTATCATCGCATTAACTCGACCTATGGATTCCCTTATTAGATTTGACTCTAATTCGGTAGATTTATGTCGTCTTATTTCTAGGATTGCATGCAACTCCACTTAATTATGCTAGATCTACTCTTAAACAAAGCTTTTGCTCCAATGAATTAAGCACATTAAACATGAATTAATATCCCAAAAATATTAAAACAAAAAATAAGCATACATAATTGAGAACAAGAATCAAGTATTTATCGCGTACAAACATGAATTAAATAAAATGATTCATCATAGGTTTCATCCTCCCTAGGCATCTAGGGGATTAGTTCATAATCCTGAATGTAAACATTTCAAAGTCAGAAAAACCATAAGACATAAAGAAACTCAATAAAACTTTGAAAGAAATTAAAAGGAGATCTTCAATCTTGATGGAAATCTGCTTCCGAGTTGGCTCCGATGGTGTTCTTCTAGTGTTTTCTTCGATTTTCTTTGATTGCCCCCTTTCGTCTTCTTCTATTGGGTATTATAGACTTTAGAATGCTTAGAAAGCCTAAAAATTGAGTTTTTTTTTTTTTTTTTGCGTATTTGAGAAATAGGGTGTGAAATCGACACGGGCTGGCACATGAGAGTATGTCCAACCCGTGTGGATCTTGAAAACAGCTCTATTTGTCTGATTTTGGCTCGTTTTTTGCTTATTTCGCTCCCACATGCTCTCCTAAGTATAGAAACATGAATTTAAAGGATTAGGAGTATCAAATTCACTAATTTGCATAATTAATCATCCAAAAACGCATTAAGAATGAGATTAAAATATGTTACTTTTATAACTTATCATTCTTTATAACAATTTTTTACTTATAACAACAATATTCTTAGTTATGAAATACGTTTTTTTATTAAATTAGCTCTCTAACATATTATCTAAAATTTTAAGTAAAATCATAGTTATTTCATATAAACAATCTTATTAATTATCATTTATTGAAAATTATCTCAATTAAAATATCACTTTTGTAATGCCCCAAAATTTAAATTCCTGTTTTTGCGAATGTGTGGCACAAAACAGTGTATCTGCTTCAGTGGTTTAGTGTTCTGGGTGTGTGTGTGAGGTCCCAAGTTAAAGCTTTAGTTTGGGAAAATTTTGGTATTTTTATATGAATAAAGCCCAATCTTTGGTCAATAGGCTTTTATTTGATTAGTGGTAGAATCATAATAGAATGGGCTTGTTGGTCTGGTGGTTAAGGGGTGTGTTATTAAGCTGGAGGTCTTGTGTTCGAATCTCTGCAATGGCAAGGGGATTATTTTGCTACGAATTTTGGCTAAGAGTTTGTGTTTTACCGAAAGTCTATGTAGTGGGGTGGCGGATGGAGAAAAGTAAGGGGAGTTGGGATTGGGGGTTATCAAAATTTTTTTTGTTTAGTTTTTCTTTTTGCAAAAATTGGATTCTCTTCTTCCCTCCCTTTGCCGAAATTCTATCTCTTCTCCCTGTAACACCACTAACCCATATCCGTCGCCGAAATAGGGTTAAAAGCGTTACCTGACGTACTGAAAAATTCACAAATACAAAAGCATAATATAATCAAACCATATAATAATCATTCACAATTGTCCTTTATATAGGTCTACGATACCTTAAACATGCTTTAGAAAGGGGTCGAGACTAAACCGAGCTCATACAAAATTTTTTTGAAACTTAAATATTTTTCAAAGTTATAAAGGTCACATGCCCATGTGAGCAGGCCGTGTGCCTCACACGGCATTAGACACGCCCGTGTGTCTAGCTGTGGCAAAACAGAGCATAAACACTAACTTGTCCACACGGCCACATGACACGCCCGTATGCCAGGCCGTGTGAAAATTAGGGAGGCTATTGACTTGGGTAACTCGACCAACCACATGCCCATATGCCAGTCCGTGTGCCACCCACAGCCAATAGACATGCCTTTGTGTATAGACCGTGTCAAAACTGTAGGGTTTACTAACTTAAAACCATAGGGTACCCCAAGGGACACACGGCCATGTAACATAACCGTGTGTCACACACGCTAAGACACACACCCGTGTCTCTGCCCGTGTGGACAAAAATAGGCTATTTGCAAAGCCAATTTGCCACTCAATTAAGGTCATCCATACAAGTATAAAACCAAGTACATTTCATACCAATTTTCAGCCAATTCATACACCAAAACATACACCATTCATGCCATATCATAAATAACAAAATTCATGCTTATAACCATACCAAAATCATGCCAAATCATAATTCAAATTCATACCAAAAACTCATTCATATACACAACCAAAACCAAGCCATATCACATGGCTAATATTCACAACTCAACACATATTGACATAATTCTAGCCTATACATGCCATAGCTTCGATATCTAAAAAAAAATACAAACACACACAAAGTAAGCTTTCAAAAGCTTAGTAAGCCATATATAAATAAACTTAACAAATGATATAATTTAAATTCAATTCAATCATATAGATCATGGCAAAGCTTAATCACATATTTATAAGTCTCATAAATATTTCATATGTCCACATATGTTCAAATACTTACCTTTTATTCTTAATCTTGATATACAATTCAAACATACCTGAGTCGATACACAACCACATAGTTACTTATTTCTCGGAATGCCCATTGAACCGTTCGGAATCAATAAGGATACTCGGATAGCTTGGAAAGCTCGTACAATGCCAACGTCCAGACGTGGTCTACATGTAATCAATTATCGATGCCACTGTCCTAGACAAGGTTTTACAAAAAATTAAATACGATGCCAATGTCCCAGACATGGTCTTACACATAAATCATAAATCGATGCCAACGTCCCAGATGTGGTCTTACACGAAAACACATATCGAATCCTATGTCATGACATATGTATCCTAACTATTCCTAGGGTTCGTATGGGGTTTTTTGGACGTTGAAACACTGTCGATGCTTTCACAATTTCACATATTCATCTTCCAAAGCCATTCAATACATTTTAATAGCATATAAGCATAAGTAAATTGATTCAAACACATTTATTTGTATATCGATTTACCTCATACGGATTTGAACGAACAAGTCGACTACTCAATGACTTTCGACTTCCCCCGATCTAATTTTGTTTTCTTTTGTTCTTGATCTATATAAATTCAAATTTGACTTATTCAATCGCACATTCATTCAGATCAATCAATATATACATATTTAGGGCATTTTACAAATTAGCCCTCGCATTTTCACATTTTGACATTTTAGTCCCTAATTCATAAAATCACAAAATACACCAAATTTCCATACACACTTGCTTAGCCGGATATACATGGTGTTCATATAAGCCCATATGTTTCATTTATTTCACATATTAGTCTCTCAAAATATCATTGTAAACGGGCCAATTTGCCCGGGTCTACATCAAAGCCCAAATAAATAAACAAAAAAAATCTAAATGTTAACAGTCCATTAAATGTCCAGTTTACAGGTCCAATACACCAAGCCCAATGATAAAACCGGCCCAAATACAATAGGCTCAATGCCCAAAAGCCAAAACCAAGGCAGAAATCCTAGCCTATGCTTACGTGCATGATTAGCCTCAAGCACCTCATGCGCTTCCGGTGCTCTAGCGACCTCGTCTGAGCGACTACCTCGTATGCGGCGCATAGCCTCTGTATGTGCTCTACGTTCTCCTCCGTACTTGCATGAGGACAAGAACAACACAACAAAATAGCAAAGAATATGTATTTTTCTTTTTATTTTCCGGCTATAAGAAGCCAAAAGGAATTACTAAATGGGGTGATACCAAGCAATCAAATAGAAAGCAAATATTTTTAAAGGTGGTTCATTCCCGATTCTTATTCTTATTTTTCTCTTTATTTCTCGCCTAGTTTTTATCTGTTTCACTAAGATACACATACAAAAAAAGGGGTTCCTTTCTTACGCATACATGTATAGAAATTAAGAGAAAGGAATCAAAACACAAAAAAAGAGTTTTTGGGGCAGAAGGTGATTATCCTTCTTTTGTTCTTTTATTGGAGCAGGATTTGCATCGTTCTTTTGTTATTTTCTTTCTTTCATTTTGCATTTTAATATATAATAAAAAGGATTGGGATAAAAAAGGCACTCGCCTGAATCAATCCGGTCGTCAGAGTTGCATTCTTTCTCTTCGAAATCGAGCCCAACTCATCGCTAGCCATCTATTGCTGTGATGGTGCGGCAATTGGGGGTGAGTTTTGGTCGGCCAAATAAGGAAAAACATGAGGGATTAGGGCTTTGATTCAACTGTTGAAGAGAATAGCAGATTGCCCTTCATTTTTTTAGTTTTGATGACAAAACGAAACGATTCTATTTAAAAGGGGCGAGGGGATCCGCGCGTCGACCCGTTCCAGGACCCGAACCTACACCTTTATGCAGCAAATGGGTTATTTGCAAGCTGGGTCCTCCCCTTTCGCGTGCGTATTCAATTGCGCCTTAGTTGTTCCGTTTCGTTTTCTTAAATTAGCTCGTTAATTTGTGCGCGGTTGCACTTTAGTCCGCGGTACAGTGTTACGTTTTGGGGGTCTGGATTATTTTCACATCTAGTCCCTGCGCATTCGCACATGTTACATGTTGGTCCCCTTTGTTATTTTGGCAGTTGTTTTCATTTATAATTTGTCCCTCTTATTTTAATTCTTTTTTAATTGAGTCTCCTTTCTTTATTTATTCATTTTATGGCTTATTATCTTTTTTAAGACATTCAATATTTTTTATCCTTGTTTACTTATTTTTTTTTATATTACAAGTTATTTTCATGATTTGATTTCGTTTCTTTAAATCACTTTTGTAATGTTTTTTTACATACACTATTATATATATATATACTTTATATCAAAGTTAATTTTTTATTTCATACATATCATTAACCTTATATTATTTTATACATATAACCTCTTTCGAACCTATTCACATTTTCTAATATATATATTCTTAAAAGGAAAATCCATATATTCTATGTACCATTCAGGCTATTAATATTCATATATTTGATCTATATATATATTAATCTATACATTACTCAATCCATATGTTTTTGTTATTTTAATATGTTTTGTATACATGTCGTTTAAATTATTTTTTACTTATATATTGGTACATATACTTAATCTATTCACATTATTAGATCCATTATTTTATACCTATAGTATTCTTTGTACAATGAGTTTGAGTTTTTTTTTATCATGTTATTTCGATATTTATACGATATTTCTTTAAATGTTCTATATATATTTGTACATGTACATTTCTAATTAAAGTTTGTAATTGGTAATATTTATTACTTTAAAGTGCTTAATATTTTTATATATTTGTTGAGCTATTTCAATACCCTTTTTATATATTTTTTAACCACCATTTTATAGTTCATTTTTTTATACTATATTATTCAAAATATTTATATAACACTTGTTCGAATGTTTCATATATATTTGTTCATGAATAATTAATAATTTAGTTCTATGTACATGTTTAGTCCCATACTTAAATTATTTTATGAATCCTCTTAAACTTTGCCATATATATATATTTTTTACGTGCATAAGTCACCTTTTTAAGAACACATTTTGCTACACATTGTTTTGATTTAAAATTTCACATTTAAATACTATTTTTATATGCATATACGTTTGTCAACTTTAAGTGAACACGTCATCCTTAACATGTTTATATATTATTTGGTTCAAAATTTCCTTCTTCATAATCTTTGCTTTAATAATTATTGTGGTTGTAGTTTCTTCATATTGTTTTGTATACTATGTACATTGGTTGTACCATACTGATTCATTTTTTGATGTCGTTAAACCAATCATTGTTCATCTATGCTTGTGAGTTTAATTATATTTCCTAGGTTACTTATACCTAATTATTATTTTCTTAATTGATTGTATTATGTTTGTATTGTCCCATATCATAGTTTTTCATTTGGTTTACGAAATGTGGTTTTATAAGGTCCAAATCTTTAAAATTAGTTTCGTTTTATTTCAAATAAAATTAACACGTTTTAAGCTAATTTTATACCATGTCTTTAAAAAATTCTTCAAAACGAAGGTAATGTTTGACGTTTGGCAATTCGGGGAATCATGCCCTATCGTGCTGGGTTGCGATCTCTTGCTTGTTCCAAATAATCGAATATTCCTTTAGAATTTCACTCATTCTAAGCTAAGGCAATGTCCGATGTCTAGAAATTCGAGGAGTCGTGCCCTACTGTGCTGGGTTTCGATTTTCTCGTTGGACTAAATAATCGGACATCCTTTTGCGGTTTTCAACATATAAACTTTTGGAAGTCAAAATTTATCGTGTTTTCGAGGGCATAAAGGATCATGTCCTATCGTGTTGGATGTGATGCTATATTCCTCTTAAGCAAGAGAGTTTTGATGACCAACTCGGGTTATTCAAATGTCGTTAAAAGGAACCACGTTTTAAAAACATTTTTAAATTTTAGACATAAGGACAGTACCTAATCGATTTGGTACTAATTTTGGGCGTAATGAGGGTGCTAACCCTTCCTCATACGTAACCGACTCCCGAGCCCGTTTTCTTATATTTACGTAGGCCAAAATTGTTGTTTTAGTAAAAAGAAATATTTTATTAAAATAACCAATTTTTTAGGTGATCCGATCACACCTAAACAAAAAGGATTGGTGGCGACTCCATTTCCGTTTTTCAAAAAGTCGATTTCCCGTTTTTCTTTAATTTTGAAAAAAATGGTTTCGTCAATCATTTTTACAATTTAGCCCAAATTACTCAAATTAACCAAAAATTCAAAGACAAAATATACTAACCCAACACATATCTTTCATTTTCTATCAACTAACTTCACAAAGCTCACAAAAGCATCAATGGCACAATTAAAAATCATCAAAAATTTCCAAAATTCAGACATGGGCTTGATAGAACACTAAGTAATGATCACAAAAACATAGAAATTATAAAAAATCGAACAAAACACATACCTTAATTATCAAATCTCTTAGCCGAACCCTAAAAGCTTTTATTTATTCTCTTTTTCTTTGATTTTCGACAAGCATGGATGAATAAATCATCCATTAACATGTTTTGTTTTATTATATTAAGTTTATTTACATAATTACAAATTTAACCTTTATTTAATCATATAATAAACACATAATAAATGGTCTTTAATGTCCATTTACCCTTTTAATGGTCTAATTGCAACATAAGGACCTCTTATTTACAAAGAGTTAACAAATAGGCACACTTAACATATAGCTAGCAACTTTTACATTTTACGCGATTAGGTCCTTTTATCAAATCGAGCACACAAACGATAAAATTTTCATACGAAATTTTCACACATAATAATTCACATATAATAAGCACAGATAATAATATTAAAATATTTTTTTACTCGGATTTGTGGTCCCGAAACCACTATTCCGACTAGGGTCTAAACTGGGCTGTTACACTCCCCCTCTCGTTTTTTTGTTGTTTTACTCAAGTTTACCTCCTTTTTTTGTGCTACACGTAATCCTAATCTTTCGGTAAGTTTGGTTCCGATTGATCTTAACAGTTTCTTCTGAATATTGGTTAAAGAGGGGCTTTCGACTGGTTTGTAGGTGTTAATCAAAGGGCAGAATATCATTCATCGGTGTTCTAAGGGCATGGGATTCCCATCGTTCAATAGAAGGTAATGGTTCTTCGCTCGAAAGATGATTATCCCGTTTCGAGTTTAGCTTAGCCCATTTGTCAAAATGATTAACTGAGGGAAATATTGATCAAATATAGGTGCTGGAGTGCTCGGGAGTATTTAGGCACCAAAAGCGATACAGGTGTGTATCCGAAAACACAAAAAATGAGAAACGGCGAAAGTCAAAAAATGTTTCTGTTGATGCCACACGAGGGTGTGGTTGCCCGTGTGGTAGGCCGTGTGGCAGCACACGGGCGTGTGATCGACGAGCCAGGCCGTGCGCGTAAGACACGAGTGCACGACACGGCCGTGTGTGACATATGGGCTCAACCTATTGGGCCGTATAGGCCACACGGGTGAACCACATAAGCGTGTGGAATTCTGGGCCAGGCCATGTGGGCCACACGGGCGTATGGGCCTACACGGGCAGGCCACATGGGCGTGTGAGCCTATTTTTCTGAAATGATCTGTAAGGTTTTCACAGGTCGCCCAAGTTGACTGTGGGCCTACCGTAGGGTCGAGAAGCGCGACTTAGACCCCTCATTAAGTATTCTGACTGTCTGATTTTTGTATCGAGCATGAACTGAGATATCTAAACTGAATGTATGATATGATATATTACATAATAGCATGTCATTTTTGTATGATTGCATTGCATCGGGGTTGGGATAATGTATTTGGAGGAAGTATTCTGAAAGGCTCTTAAGCCTGATATCTGGCAGCTCAGCTGTGATTATCTAACTATGTGCCGCATTTCGGTACAGCATGGTGTGTAGGGATGGGTGAGTCGATTTTATCCCCACATGGTATGTAGGGTTGAATGGAGATGGTGTGTAGAGGCTAGTGGGTAGGATTCTGATATTCTATCTGCATACTGTATCTGACATGGGCTAAGGTCCTAACAGATTCTGTAAAGGGCTCCGGCCCCAGATTATTGATTTATGATACCTGATGTGTATTCTGTATGTGTGTTTTCTGTGGGGATTACACACTGAGTTTGTGAAAACTCACCTTTTTCTATTTAATCTGTGCAGGTGATCCCAAGTCTTGACGGATTGGTGCAGCGGAGGACTCGATGGTGACCACACGTAAAATTTTAGACTGACTTCCTATTTACTTCCAATTTTTATTACTTATTTGGGGTTTTTGTTGTAATTTTGGACTTGGATTGTTTAGTTTTAATTCGAGGCTTTATACGGTTTTATGAATATTTAAACTGCAACTCATCAAAACTCGGATTTCCTGAAAACTAAGATTTTCATAGATAAAACAATTTTTCCTAAAATAGAATATTTCTAAAGCTTCCGCGTAAAAGAGATACGTTTTAATCACAACAAAGACCATGTATTTCTATTCCGTGGTAAAACAAAGATTAAGTAACTGGAACGGTTTTAACCTGTCAAATCCAATTTCAAACTCCATATCATGTGACATTGCCAGATTCGGCCATAACGTCTGGGCCGAGTTTGGGGTGTTACAACTTTAATAAAATGATAAATTTCACGTGAAAAAAATTATTAATCATATTTTATTAAATGGAAATAATCCTCAATGAGTGGATTTAAAGTCATCAATTCAAGAAACTATTAAATTCCCTAATTAAATATTCTACTAAGAATTTGAAACATCGTAAACTTATAAATTGATTACTTAAATTTAGTAACTCTTATAAATTAATTAATTTAATTTGATAATTCATATTGATTAATTGAACTTGTTAAATTTATGAACTTTGTAATTAATCTTGTGAAAGAATGTAAAATAAAAAATACATAAATAATAATACATGCATTTGTTATATATATTTTAATTTTATTGATTTGGCTCACTTTCTTTCTTTTTTTGAACATAGTTGTTATTTTCTTTATTTAATGAAAAATCACAATATGAATTTTATTTTATTATAGGTATATAAAACCACTTATTTATAACGGATAAAATCTGAAGAGACAAATAAAATTATTATGGACCTCTCAACATTACCCTTTATCTAATTAAGTCATTTGAAGGATATCTCACTCCACAACACACATTCATTAATGCTAAAGATATAATTTTCATGAATTCAATTAAAGTAACGTGTTAAAATATTAAATAAAATTAAATTTAATATCTTTAATTACTCCTAATCACATCAATTAAACAAGCTCATAAAAATGAAAAAAAAACTCGTTTTAATTTAATAAAAGTTATATATTAAACGTAATGATTTTTCTTTTATTTTTACGTGTCATTTGTTTTGTACAGGTGGAGTTGTTACTTTGTTTTGCTCTACCTGAATCAATAGGGATTTTTACTAAAATAATATGAAAAAAAAAAAACCAAAATGGGATGCCTTTAAGATTATATACCAAAATAGGTCATTCCAAGTGATGGAGGGTGGTGCATAGGCGGCACCACCCTCAAATCCAACAGACAATTTGCAGGAGAAAAAAAAAGACGAAAAAATTAATAAAAAAATAGGGTGGAGGGTACCCCACAGCAAAGACACCAGTGGAGGGTACCCCCAAAGCGGCACTACCAAAGTGGAGGTTTCTCACAACCTTGACCCCTCTAGTATATATTCACCCTCCTCCATTCGACTTCGACCTGGATTGGAAAAAAAATTTATGTGAAGAAGAAGATAGAAAGAAAGAAAGGAGAAGAGAAAAAAAAAAGAAAAGGTAATTTATTTATTGTTATTTTTAAATAAAATAGATTATGATAAGAAAAAAATTATTTTTGTTAGTATTATATAGTTTGTTTAGTGTTACTTTTATGTTTTGTTTTAAAATTTATTTTGTTTATTGTGAAATGTTAATAAGTTTTGTGTTTAGCATTAATTATGTGTTTATTATGAATTTTATGTTTTAAATTTTTTAAATATATTTGAAAGTTTTTATGTTAGTAAAACTATTATAAAGTAATTGTTAATTAGTGATAACAACTAAAAATATTTTTGTTATACATATTGTTAGAAATGGCAACATATTTAGTATTGCCTGATGAGATAGTAAGTTTAGCACAAAGGGAGAAAGTTGATAAGATGATGAGAGAAGTCCAAGATTACAGAATGAAACCAGAAGAAGACATTGTTCAACACCTTATTACCGTAAATCAAAAGATGCAAAAAGTGTTGTGGATGGGTCATGAAATGATTAGAAACAATAAAGTGCAATACTTAACCCTTAGAGGGACATTAATAGAACAGGAGCATCAAATCATTTTAGACGAACTTTGGAAGACATCGGTACCACGAACCTATTGGAATCTAGTTATAAACTTCGCGAAGTTTATTATATCTTATGGAGAAAGGAAAATAGCGAGACAAAGTATAGGTTCACGAAAGTTAATTAGGAAGCAAAATGTGTTTGACAAACCATGGATGGATAAATTAGTTGTTAGGAAATTACCAAGAGAACTTGTATATTCAATACCAGTTATAAAGATTGAAGAGGCAGAAGATTCGAGGAATTTCTAAATTGGATTGTAGAAGATGAATATGAAGAGAATCAAGAATTTCTAAATTGGATTGTAGAGAATTTCCCAGATGAAGATACGGGATCGGAGATGGAAGAAAATGTAGAACTGAATATAAGTGGTTAAATGTAAAGATAAATGTTATTCATGTACAAAATGAGAACTGAAAAAGTATGGGCTTATGAATGAAAAAAATTGCATATTGATTAATTAATTTTGTATTTAAGTAATTTATTTATTGTTCAAAATTGTTTTGAGAAATTTTGTTTATTTTTTTAACAGATTGAGTATTGAAGATGGATAATGTATATGAGCCTAATTTCAATGGTGTCGGAATAGTGATTCGAGATCACTTAATCCGACAAATGAGTAGGAAATATTATTAATTTAGTGAGCATAAGTTAAATGTGAAGTTAGGAAAAATTTTGAAATAGTGAATAGTGTTTCAAAAATATATATATTAAAATAATTAGAATCGAAAAAGTTTAGGTATCGAGACCTCAAAAATTTTAAATCGAGCCATAAATATTTTTTATAAATATTTATGGAGTGTTAATAAGTTAGTATTAAAGTTTCATCAAGAAATTTTAAAGTACTGATAGCTAATTAAATAAAAAGGACTAAATTGAAAAATGTGTAAAAATTGCTAAAATGATTAAATAGCTCAATTGACAAATGAGGAAGGACCTAAAGTGCAAATAAGCTCAAAGGAGATATTTTGGGCGGCAATAGCTGAGAAAAATTAAAAAATAGGTGAAATAAGGGCAAAATTGGAAAATTGTCAAAATTAACTAAATAAAAATGGGACTAAATTGGAATATCTAGAATTCTCTTCATTTCTCTTCATATTCATCAGATGAAAAACAGCCATGGAGAAGGGTTCAAGCTGGTTTTCATACTCTAGCTTCATGTAAGTTTAATTCTTGCTTTCTCCTTTAAATTTTTATGTTTTTGGACTTTTACAATTGGGTCCAACTTACTATTTCATTAGTTTTTGATTCCATGGCTAATTTTTGAAGTTTTTATGGATGAGTACTAGAAGAATATACTGAATAAACATATAATTGAAGCTTTAATTTTGATATATGGTGATTTTATCAAGTGAAAAATATTTTTAGTTGTTATCACTAATTAACAATTACTTTATAATAGTTTTACTAACATAAAAACTTTCAAATATATTTAAAAAATTTAAAACATAAAATTCATAATAAACACATAATTAATGCTAAACACAAAACTTATTAACATTTCACAATAAACAAAATAAATTTTAAAACAAAACATAAAAGTAACACTAAACAAACTATATAATACTAACAAAAATAATTTTTTTCTTATCATAATCTATTTTATTTAAAAAATAATAATAAATAAATTACCTTTTCTTTTTTTTTCTTCTTCTCCTTTCTTTCTTTCTATCTTCTTCTTCTATAAATTTTTTTTTTCAATCTGGTAGTCGAATGGAGGGGGAGGGTGAATATATACTAGAGGGGGTCAAGGTTGTGAGAAACCCTCCACTGGTGCCGCCTGTGGGGTACCCTCCACCTCTATTTTATTAATTTTTTTCGTCTTTTTTTTTTCTCCTGCAAATTGTCTGTTGGATTTGAGGGTGGTGCCGCCTATGCACCACCCTCCATCACTTGGAATGACCTATTTTGGTATATAATCTTAAAGGCATCCCATTTTGGTTTTTTTTTTTTTTTCATATTATTTTAGTAAAAATCCCGAAAGAAATAATATTTTGTTTGGGCAAAAAATTGTATAAATATTTTTATGGGCATTGTTTTCATGCACCCAACACCGAAGATATTTTTTTTGTAAGGTCAGTAAAATACAAAACAATCCATACAACTTCAAACAAAATAATAATAATAATGATAAACAAAGCAGCCTAGCAAATGCTACTACGCAAGACAAAAAAACTTAAACCACAGACTTCTCCGCTGTACTCTGCTGCAGAAACAGCAGACCATCCCAGCATCATCCACTCTACTTCAGCAGCAAATCACCCAGCAGCTTTAAAGAAAATTTTCCTTCACATGTCTGTTTTTTTATTACGTATAAAATTACATATTAAATCAAAATTTATTTATGTATAATTTTTATTAAAGTTCATATATTATGTTTTTAATATGTTGAATTAACAATAAATTAATTTTTATTACTAATTTTTAGTCACTCTAAAAACGAGGAAAAGTTTGTATTTATATTTGTAGAGATGGTTATTTTACTAAAATTTTAATGATCCTTCTATTTTGTATTAATCATACACTACATGACTAAACGAAATAAAAAAATCATATAATAGTTTAGTTGGTTAGCAAATAAGATAAACCTTATCGATCATTATTATATTAATTTATATATGCAATTATTAAAGTTTAATTTAGATTAATATTATTTTAATTATCAAGTAAGAAACAAACATTAATTATAATATATATTAGTACATCATTTCTTTGTGCGTACCACTTTGACTGTGATAGGCTAACATGTGCTCTTATTCAAAGCCATATTCGGCAGCAACCAAGTTGGGAAATTTTAGAAAGTTTGATCCATTTTTGGGTTTTATTTTCCACGAAAATTGTTGCCATTCGCAGTCTGCTATTAAAGTGCATAATTTTATTTCTTAACCAAGAACTTTTCTTTTGAGTTGAGGCTTCCCTCAGGCTCATCAAACATTTATAGTACCACTAAGTTCACCCTTCACCAAAGTTTAATAATCCATCATTGTGATCAAGGTGAACAACTAGCTCATTCAAACACCCAAACATTCATTATTGTAAACACAAAAGTGGCTTCCCTTTCGGTGGGTGGTGCTACTTCTGGCCTCCGAACCCCCTCGACAACAAGGATGTTGAAGCTTCATCCTGTTTTAAATTACACCCAATTCTTCACCACTCCATCATTGTTTTCTCCAAAAAACTTGTCATTGCGTTCCTCAAATCACAGAGCCGGAATGGTTTGCATGTCCACAACCACATCTCCAGTAAGCAAAGATGATGAAAAGCTAATTAATGGGCAACCGAATGAGAAAGTGGTCCAAGTTTCATCGTGGATTGATTACTTACCCAAAGAAATTCAGCCTTTCGCTAAGCTGGCTCGCGTAGATAAGCCCATCGGTACTTGGTTATTTCTTTTTCCCTTTGCCTGGTAACAAACTCTTCCTTCCCTTCCTTCCATTTTATTTGATAATATGGAATCATATATACTTCAATTCCTTAATTAAAAACTTTGTGCACGTATAGGTCAGCTACGTTAGCAGCATCGACTGGAAATATTCCTGATTTCAAGAATTTAGCTGTATTTGCTTGTGCAGCTCCATTTTTTAGGGGGGCTGCTTGTGCCATTAATGATTTCTTTGATCGTGATTTTGATAAAATGGTATGCAAGACGGTGTAAATATTATTTTTGACCAAAGTTAACAACGTTGGATAGAGTTCTGAGCAAATATTTTTTGGGTTTTTTCTATTAAATAATCGCCGTATTTTATCGGAAATATTTATTGTACCAGCAAGTACTTATGACACATTCTATTAAATGAAGTTGATGTGTAAAGGAAATTGGGTAAAATGCAGGTGGAGCGTACAAAAGAGAGACCAATGGCAAGTGGGGCTGTCACACCATTTCAAGGACTTTGTTTCTTTGCGTTTCAATTGCTACTGAGTCATGGAATTTTCCTCCAACTCACCAACTACAGGTCTCACTGCATTCCTTTCGTTTGTTTCCACACATCATAACCATCATTTATGTAAAATTTCATATCAATTTAATGCTTTATTATAGGTTACTGTCTTTGATATATATTGCAAATTAAGATTTTTTTTTTGCATAAACTAATTTTCTATATTTCATAATTAGTTATTTCGATTTCCATCTGATATTGGCTTTCGTGTTTCTTGTTTACAGCGCGATCTATGAGGCTGCATACATATTCCTAATTTGTACCTATCCTCTCATGAAGAGACTAACATACTGGGTAATGATCATTGTATAAATTAATGTAAAAAGGGGGGAAAAAACAAAAAAAAAAAAGGGCTTAAAGGATAATATTTATTATATATTTTAGTTTAAATTGAATTTTGTTATTATACTATGGGATCGTAGGCAAATTGACCTCTAAACAACCCTTGTACTCTAAACGTGGATAAATCTTCTATGATCGTTGGGTATTTATTTATAGGTTTACTTAATTGGTGCCAATATATGATTTATTTAGTTACTTTCTTTTAAAGTATTCTTGGTATTGAAGTCGACAAAATTCAATAAATGCATGCTTTTCCAAAAATATTACCTTACGGATCCGAAAATATAGTTTCTGCCCTATCCAATTAACTTGTACGTTTCACACACACCTCTATATGGTGCAGGTCCAAGCCTATTTAGGTTTGACCATCAACTGGGGAGCAATACTAGGGTGGTATGCAGTTAAAGGAAGCTTGCAACCATCTATTGTACTCCCACTCTTCCTTTCTGGTTGTTTCTGGACTATTCTGTACGACACCATTTATGCTCATCAGGTATACTAATTGAACATATATCTCTCATGTTGTCTACATTCTCTATGTAACAAAAGTGCTGGTGTCACTGATGAACAGGATAAAGAAGATGACGTGAAAGTTGACGTTAAATCCACGGCCTTAAAATTTGGTGAGTCAACAAAGGAGTGGATCACTGGCTTTGCAGTTGCAAGCATTTGCACCCTTACTCTCGCTGCATACAATGCTGCATTAGGTATTTAATTCCTAAATATTATGCCCTTCTTTTCGATCACAAACATTTGTGTTTGATTAACAAATAAATCCGTAATCTTGGTGTGGTATCAGGGTGGCCATTTTATGTGTTTTTAGCAGCTGCATCTGGACAGTTAGGTTGGCAGATAAGGACGGTTAACTTGTCATCCCCAGCCGACTGCAACCGAAAGTATGTTTACATATTCCGCTTTAAAGTATTTGGAATTGGGTATTGAATTTGATTTAATGCATAGAATGATATTGTTTTTAAAGAAGATTTACCTTCGACATGTATGTTCCATACATACATATTTAGATATAGATTCGATCATAATATTTAACATGGATTTGAATAACTAGTAATGAGTAAAAATATGAAATGCAGGTTGCAGCTTAGTACACCAAATTGAATTATCTTTTTTTGGTTGCTGGTTTGTGTCCAACAACTGGTTTGGTGTTCTAATTTTGAGTGGGATTTTATTAGGAAGGGTCTTCTCTTGAATTAGTTGTGAACAACGGTTATTCCACATTTCCACTGGCACTCCTACTTCTGCTATTTATCACTACATAGTTTAAACATCTATATATTCATTCATGTTTTGTTGTTGTTCCAAATGAGCTGTGAAGGCTAGTATGGGGAAAATCCGCCGAGATGAAAATCAAGTTTCTTCACCGTTGGCCAATACAATTATTTACTTATTATTTTAAGAAATTCTTACATTTTTTTCCCCAAACAAAATATCATTTTCTTTCATTACCATTCAAGTACAGCAAAACAGAGTAACAACACGTGTACAGCAAACTCCACCCGTACAAAACAAATGACACGTAAAACAAGAAAAATCTTTACGTTTAATATATCGGGTATAAAACATTTCTTAAATTATTTGCGAAAATAGATCATTTTTAAAAACAATTACAAATATGGATAGAAAATCTAAAAATCTGTTGAAGTGGACGTGTTTTTATTTGTGCTCAGACTAAATTTTTAAAAAATTTCATTTTGTTAAAACATTATAAAAATAGACCCTTTTTTAAAAAAATTTACGAGAATAAGTCTTTATAAAGACCCAAAATAGCAACACCATTTTTTTATATCTCCAATTAATGTGAAAATAAAACTTATAAAACAGATTTTTATATAGACCCAAAATCTCATTTCCCTTATTTTCTTAAGTAATGTGAGATGTGAGATTTTTTATTATTTATTTTATTTTATGTTATGAATGTTTGATTAATAAATAAATGGGGAGTATTTGGTACTCGGATAGTATATTTTTTTTGAATTTTTTAAAAATTAATATCTCTTTTTTTAAATATTTATTTTTTAATATGTTACTATATTGGTTAATTTTTTAATCCTAATTTTAACTTAATTTTCATTACCTAAGGAATGCTGATAAATTTATTTCAAATGTATTTTGACTAGATAGATAATCTATTTAAACATAATATATAATTATGTTAAATAAGTTTTTTATAGAAATATATAATATACATAAAATATAATAATTATTTTTCATATTTTAATATCTAGATTAAATTATATTAGTAGTCACTTAACTATGATTTTTTGGCTATCGAGTTATAAAAACTTACAAAATGATCACTCAACTATTAGTATTTTTTTTTTGGTCACCTAATGATATTGAATTTAGAGGTATGTAAAAAAAAAAAAAAAAGAGAGACAAATTTGAATAGTTAAATAGCAATTTTGTAACTTTTCATAAATAGATGATTAAAAAAAACATAATTAAATGACTATTTTATAACCTTTTTTTAATTAAGTGACAAAAAAATTACCTTAAATGCATAAGAATAGACAACTTCATAATCAATTTTTTATATTACATATGTATAAAATTCTTTATATGTAAATGATTTTTGTTTCAATATAACTTTCATTCATTTGAAAAGAAAACAAATGTATATGAACCAATTCATTAATAGTTTCATACCTACACATTATATTGATTGTTTGCATCAAATTTTATTATTTAGTAAATAGATCTATATAATCTTTTTAGTGAATATCTAATAATATTCGTATTGAAGTATATAAAATGAAATTGCTTTAAAAAAAAACAAATGCAACAAACAAGATTGCATTAATGTCAAATACTATATAATCTTCCACACATCTTCCAAACACCTTTATTTCAAATCCATTTGGTCATCTTCAAACAGACCAAATCCCACATCATTTTATATTTTACAATTTTTTTACTTGTTGAGTTTAAAAATTTTATTTATAATGTAACAAATGTTAACTTTTTGTAAAAAAAATTAAACTCTATAAGTAAAAAAAATATAAAATATAGTGTAGCTTTTAATCTTATGTTGTTGGTTAAAAGAGAAAGGAATCCCATATTATCTAGTAACAAGCTGTAAACCTATTCATGAGTCTATATATACACATATCTCACATCCCACATTGCTTAAGAAAACAAAGGAAATGAGACTTTGGGTCTATATAAAGATCTGTTCTAAGTTTTATTTTCACATTAATTGGTGGCACCAAAACAAAAAATGGTGCTACCACTTTAGGTTTTTATAAAGGTTTATTCTCGTAAATTTTCAAAAAAATTGGTCTATTTTTGTAATATTTAAAAAAAGACCTTTTTTGAAAATTTAGTCCGAGCACAAGCAAAAGCGCGTCCACGTCATTGCGCTTTTGCCTGACACAAGGAAAAAAGTGTTGACGTGGAAGTGTTTTTTTTTTTTTGGATTATCCCCTGAAAATGCATCCACGTTAGTGCGTTTTTGGGTTTTTGGTCTATACTTGTAATTATTTTTAGAAATGACCCATTTCTATAAATAATTTTAAAAATGAGCCTTTATTGGTACTATACCTTAATATATCACTTTTATTAAATTAAAACGAGTCTTTTTTCCATTTTTATGAGTTTGTTTAATTGATGTTATTAAGAGTAATTAAATATATCAAATTTAAATTTAGGATAAATTATACTAATAGTCATTCAACTTTGATAAAATAATAAAACAGTCATTAAATTTTCAACTCAGTCACTAAACTTTAGAAAAATAATAAACCAGTCATTAACGTTATCGAAAATTGACAAATCAGTCACTCACTAACATTTTCGGTTATAGGTTTAATAGAGTAGGTGGCGTGGCTAGTTAACTTACCACGTTGGACATGAGGAGCCGAAGGGTTTAGGGTTGGACGAGTGGGCAAGATTGAAAAAAAAGAAGAGAAAAGAACGTTGGCTGTTAATTAAAATTTTTAGGGTTTATGCTCCAACAGTGGGAAGGATTGAAAGGGAACAATTGAACGATTGAGGGTTTAGAAAAAAACCCACGAGGAGAAAAGACTACAACAAAATATATTAGGGTTTAGGGTTTAGGTCCAAAATGGTTAATAGAAGAGAAGCGGTCGTTGGTGTTGCATCCATTGTAACAGATAAGTTTCTTTATTGGTTTATGATTTTTTGGATTTCTTTGTTGAAATATGTTGCATTCGCATGAGGTTTATCATCTGCCATGTGTATGATAGAAATGAATTTCTTTGGTTATTTCATCATATTCTATTTGGTGGTTGCATTATTATGTGAAAATTTGTTTATGGATTGGGAGTCTGAAATTTAGCAAATCAGTGGATTTTCATTTTATAATTTGGTTGTTTACATGTTTACAGAAAAGGTTCATTTGGGTTAATTTGTTTCCTAGTTAATTTGGAAAGAATCGGATTATATAAATATGCAATGAATAGGAATCTAGAGATTAAGAACATTTTTTAAATGTTGATTCAAATATGATTATTAAAGGCTATCAATATGAATATGTAGTGAATTGGATTTCTTTGGTTATTAAAGTGTATGGCAGGTTTGGGTTTCTTTGGTTATTGTCTGCTATGTGCATGAAAAAAATGGATTTGTTTGTATTAAAGTGTATGGCATGTGCATGACAGAAATATGTGCTGTATTGTATTGTGTGATGTCCTTTGCTTGGTTATTGTCTACCACTTCTTAGGTTGTGTATGTTAAAGACCCCATTTCCTTTATTGATGTTAAATTTATTTGACAGGTTTACTTGATGATGAATTTAATGAGAGTGAAGAAGAACTGTTTGATTTTGATGTCTGATAGTGATGATTTTGAAATATTAAATAATATTGGAATGAATGTAAGAGATAGGGTTAGGGTCAATGTAAGAGATAGGGTTAGGGTCAATCTAGATAGCTTAAATATGGATGATATAAAAGTAGGGGAATTGTCTGATAGTGATGATTCTGAAACCTTAAATAGTGATGAATCGAAAGTAAATTGATTAGTTATAAATATTATGAGAAAACATTATTATTTGTCAATGAAAGCTTCAGTTGTATTCCATTTACCTTAACCATTCATGAAAAGATTCTGTGAATAACTTATGAATCACTCGATGTTGTAATCTTCAGGAGCGTGAACAAGATCTCAAGACTTATTTGTACTCACTACGTTAAAAAGTGGATTACTTGGTTAGAAGATAAACAAATTAAAAAGATGAATATTTATTAAAAGTTGCATAGGAACCTAAGCACGATATACAACATTATCAAAAGTTGTAACTAAAGGTATATTCATGAATGAATGAAAAACTTTACAAATAAATTAGCACCTCTCTATAAGATACATCTACTGATAGAAAACCTGTTCACCAAGTTTTGCTTCATGAGGGAGATGGATTAGAAAGTGCACCATAATAGTGAAGAAGGAAGGTGGAAAGATCTTCTCCAAATTGCATAAAGTCAAGGTGGCTTGATCTTTTACTTTCTTAAGTTCTTCAACATTCAAAACTTTGCCACAAATAGCTTTCATTATATTGGATAGTTCACCGTAAAGTAACTGGCAGTAAATCTTGCATCAAGATGTGATAATCATGTAATTTTAGGGAATATAGTCTTCGATCTTTAAGACTCACACATCGAGATATATCTAATGCATACGCATCTGGGACCTTTATATCCTTCAACACCATGCAGAACATTTCTTTGTAACACCCCCTAACCCTTATCCGTTACCAGAACAGGGTTACGAGGCATTACCGAATTTAACAGAACAAATATGAACAATCACATAATAATTTATCATACACATCATAATTTAATCATAATGTCCCTTTA
The DNA here is from genome assembly GCA_025698475.1 of Gossypium anomalum. Taxonomy (NCBI): domain Eukaryota; kingdom Viridiplantae; phylum Streptophyta; class Magnoliopsida; order Malvales; family Malvaceae; genus Gossypium; species Gossypium anomalum. The sequence goes on along the minus strand of CM046967.1, from coordinate 20,527,218 downwards.
TTGAGCCATCGAGGCCCAAATTATGTGTTAGAAACAAATCATGACTTAATCGAAAGTTTAGGAATTTTTTTCGTGAAATTTCAAAATTTTTCCTAAATATAGGGTTTACAAGCTCGTGTGGTCTAAGGACACGCCTGTGTGACTCTAAACACGCCTGTGCTTCAGGTTGTGCCCAACCCCGTGTAACTCATTAATTAAAAAAAATTAAGTGCAGTTTTCACACGATCGGAACACATGCCCGTGTGCTAGGCCGTGTGTCTCACACAATTGAGACACACGCCCATGTCTCTGCCCATGTGGAGATTACTAGGCATTCTGTTTTGAAAATTTTAAAATGCAGGGGACACACGGCCTATCCACACGCCCATGTGTAAGCCGTGTGTCTCCCATGGCCTGGTCATACGCCCGTGTGCCAGGCCATGTGGACTCAGAATGAGCCTTAAACATCAAGTTTACCAACCCAGAAAATCTTGAACCTCAAGCAACACAATAAACCAATCATTCAACCAATCCAAAATACAATTATATACATCTAAAAGATGTCAAATAATCAATCTAATGAATTAACCAATATACCTTATAAACACTTCAAATATATATTACAAAACAATCCATCATTTACCATAAGAGACCAATTTTAAAATCATGCCAAATTTAACCAAAATTTGCCTAAGTTACATTCATTCATTCATTAATCCAAAAATACCATTTTATAACCGTAACATAACACATATGTTTTTATATATATATATATATATATATATATATATATATATATATCCAACCAAAATCAATATATAATATCATTTACAATCATTTTCCCAAAATGACCAACATAAAATATCCTAGGTACATGCCATTACTAAAATGAAATTTACTTCACCAAGTTTTTGAGTTCAGGATCGACTTTGGATGCTGAACTGACAATTTGACTTGAATCTAACCTGCGCACGAAAACAAACCGTACGCTGAGTATGAACCCAGTGGTATTTCTATTATCCGAATACTTCTCAATAAATAACATTATATAAAATATACACTTAAACCATATATAAACATTAACTAATCAATAATACAATTCATTCATTTTCCCCTTCATTTCTCATCAATAGCTTTCTCACTTTGATTCACATAACATTTAGTAATAGCAATACTCTTTTCATGAACCCTTGGTTCATGCATTTCATTTACACAATTCAATTCAATGTCAAATTTCAAATTCACATTTAATATCAATCTTATTGCCAATTCATTTATTTACCTCTATTAACACGACTCGGACTTTGGCGAAAACACGGATCCAACCAAAATACACCAGTATGGTACCCAGTGCTTTATCGGATAATTCGAAGTAATAGATTGACACCCAGTGTCTCATCGACCATGCCGAAGTAAGTTGGTACCCAGTACGTCATCGAATTTATCCTAAGTAATAATGTGACACCCAGTGTCTCATCGACTCAAAGTCGAAGTATCCCTAAACTCTTCCAATCCTATGGCATGTCGACTATATCCGACTCAACCTGATACAGTTAATAGGGTTTCAATTCACTTTTCAATTTCAAACAATATTCATTCTAATTCAAATATTCACATATGCTCATAAAATCAATTCATTTCAATTCAATATCACAATATCAATTACTCACCTCAATTCACTTACCATACACATCAAGTAATAAATTCAACAATTAATTATTAAGTTCGGATTATAAAAATACAAACTGTTATTTTCGAGCTAATCCTCATTGACTTTGTCTTTTCCTTCCCTAGCCGAGGTCTTCGGCTCAACGTTAGCTACAGAAATCAAAACAATTTAAAATCACCAATACACACAATTTCACATTGAATATTTCAATTTATACTCAACTTTTACTTAAATTCCAATTTAGTCCTTAACCAAGACTAACTTTATTTTCTTCACAATTTGTTCTATATTTTCATTCAATTACCACTTAAAACTAAATTTAACTCTCTAATTTCACCATAAATCCCTAATTTTTAAATTCTCTCAATTTAGTCCCTGTCGAAACCATTTTTATTTGAGAAAAACGGGAATCGACTTCTTAAAACCGAATGTGGAGTCGCCACCAATCTCTTGATTTAGGTGTGATTGGGCCACCTACTAAAACGTTTTACTCCATTAAAAATAATTTTGGTTCATGTAAAATCAAAAATGGGTTCGAGAGTCGGTTACGCATGAGGAAGGGTTAGCACCCTCATTACGCCCAAAAAATTGGTACCAAATTGATTTGATGCTATCCTTATATCAAAAGGTTTTTTAAAGAAAAGATTTTTCAAAGTATGATTTCTTTTTTAAAATATTTGACTAGTTCAAATTAGCGGTCAAAATTCTCTCGTTTCAAAGATATGCGGCATCATATCCAGCACGATTGGACACGATCCCTTATACCTTCAAAAATATGATTGATTTTTGACCCTCAAAAACCTGTATGTTAAACTTATAAAAGGATATCCAAATATTTAGTTCACTGAAAAAATCATACCCAGCATGGTAGGACACGATTTCCCGAATTCCCCAAATATTGAATATTGCCTTATTTCGAAATCTTTGACTAATAAGGAAAATTGGAAATTAGCTTAAAACACGTTTATTGGTTTTAAAATAGATGGAACATGTAACGCATTGTAATAAAACATTTGTATAAAAAAAAGGTTAATGAACATGAAATAATATACACACATATAGTACAATAAACCTCAATTAATAAATCCAACAATTATGTACAATTATTCTAGGTACAATGTGACCAAAATTTTTTAAGCATGGATGGTGAACAATCAATACAAAAAAAATAATAATAATACACAACAATAATTAACATGGCACAATATAAAACGATTCACAAAATATGTACAAAATAAAATGGAATTAGAAGTCAATATAGTTTAAGACATTTTCAAAATAATGATGAATTAATGAACACATAATATAAGTTGACAAGTTTGTACAAAAACTAGGGATATATAATTATTTGAAATAAATATTGTAGAATAAAACATTTGAATCGAATAATATGCAAAATATTTTAAACACAAATTTATTTAGAAATTGACAATGTGCATGATAGCTTAAATAATATATAAAATATAAAAGAATAATAAAACACATGATAAAATATAATGTACGTAATAAATTCATAAAACATGTATATATAAATAAATTTGGGAATAATTATTTGTAAAAAAATAGCATGAAATTAATAATGTATGAAAAATTAAGTAAATATATAAATTATACATGTAACAAATTTTAAAAAATATAATCATATACACAAACGATAAAAACTATACTTACAAAAATACATAAATTTAGTGATGTATATTTATAAAACCATATTTATAAAGGGAATTTTGAAACAAATAATATATATATATATATATATATATATATATATATATATAAATAATTTTACATGTAACAAATTGATTTGGATTGATGATACATATAAATTATACATACATAAGGATAATAAAATATGAAAGTGTATACAATAAGTAAATTGTACAATTTTCGTAAAAGAAACGCATTATACACATAAATAATGTTAAAGGAAAGTATACATAAACAAATATTTACATAAAGTAATATGAAACTAATAACGTGGACTATAATAAAAATAATTTAATATGAGTAATGTATATATGAAGAAGCTTTAGAAATAATTGTATGTCAAAATAACATTGAATTAAAATATGAATTGTAAGATTAACCTAATTTTATCATAGATTATATATGTAATAAATTTAAAACACAATTATATACAAATTTATTAAAAACTATATGTATAAAAATAATATGGCTTCAATAATGCATGTAAGTACTAAATATACGTTTAATAACAATTTAAATGACACATAAAATAGATGAATTTCTCACAAAAGAATATAAACATTAAAATATGCGAATAAATTCAAAGAAATTATAAAATAACATAAAATTAATAGCATACATAAACTAAAATGAATTTTACTTCAAATAATACACCAATTATGATAGAATAAATGAGAATAGATCATTATAATATTTTTTTAAAACGAAATTCAATTACCAAAGCAACACAAAATACCACAACCAATAATCAAGCATGTAAAAATGAATGTGCAATAAAGACTTAATTGAAACAAAATTGAAATAAGAGAAACAATCTGCAAATAAAATAATTGTAAAATAGGATCAATGTGCCATGTGCACAAATATGCGAGGACCAGAATTGGAAATACCCTGAGCCCAAAACGCTACATTGAACCGCAAGCCAAAATGAAAAAACACACAAATTCTAGAGCCAAATTTTAAAAACAAAGTAGGCAATCAGGACGCAATTGAAGGCTTCGCGCGGAAGGAAGGATCCAGCGCGCAATTTCTCCATTCACACAAAAGGGCATAGATCCGACTTGCCTATCGGGCCAACGCACGGATCTTCAATGATGTAAACGGCGCCGTTTTCCTTTACAAATGGTTTTAAGCTTTTTTCCTTTCTTTTCTTTTCAAATGCCCACTAATTTTAGCAAAAACCAACAGCCCTAAAATTAAATTTGCTAGGGTTCTTAGCATTCGCCGAATTCCCCATTTTGTTTGGTAATCGACGATGAACCAATAGTGATCAGATTCAACATACGCCCATGAAAAATCGGTAAACCACTCTTTCTTTTTTTTTTTTTTTTACATAACTTTTGAACTAATATTATTCTTTTTTAAAAAAGAACGAAAATTAAAAAAAACGAATCCAACATCGTTCGACCCTCGCCCGTATCTATATGTGATATTTGGGCTTTCATCGGCGTCGATTCAGGTATCTTCTCTTCACATTTCTATATCGAAATTGCAAGCTAATCAAAAGAAACACAAAAATAAATTTGGGAAATCACCTTTTGACAATTTTTTCTACTCTCTGGTATTCAATGTGCGTGCGTGCTTGCGTAAAAAATTAAAGGATTACATCAAAGGCTTTTATAGCCAAATTTACAAAATAAATAAAAAATTTAAAAATCCTATTTTCCTACTGTCATTTGCTGTGAATTCTGTTATTGGCTCCTTCTGGTGTATTCTTTTGCAGGTTCTGTTGTACGGAGGAGCGGGGAAACGTGCGAAGGAGCCGTGCAGCCACTCATGGGAGCCCAACTTTCTGGCATATTCTCGAAGCTTCTGGTGTTCTCAGCTGCTGTACTCCTTTTTGGGTGTATTGGGCCTTGGGTTTGGGCTATTAGAATTGGGTTTTAGGATTTATGCAATTGGGTTTTTAAATAAAATATATCTAGGTTGGATTGTATTTTTTTGGGTTAAATAACTTGTAAATGGACACTGACTTATTCTGGGTTGTTTTTTGTTTTTGTTTTTTTATTTTTTGTTTTTTTATTTTGTTTAGGCCCAGGCAAATTGGGCCTATTACAGTCCCTATTACTTAAAATTTATGATTTATTTTACAATTCAACCCCTTTTCCACTTCTAACTTGAAATTCTATCAATTTAATCACTAACACTTCAATTTATTCAATATGAACAACTTCTAAAAACTCACTAACTTCTAAAGTTTCAACATAAATCAAGTAGTATTTTGTTCTAGGATTCTAAAAACATCAAAATTACAAGAAAAGAGGCTAAATTGACTTACCAATCACACTTTGAACCTTAAAACCCTAAATTTTCCTTTCTTTCTTTCTTTATTTCCTTTCATTTTCCCCTATTTTGTTTTTTGATTATGCTTTTCTTTTGTTTTATTTTTTTATTTATTTTATTATTAAACTATTATAATATAATATAATATAATAATATTATTTTATATATACTTAAATATTAAGTATGTATTTAATATAAATAAATATATGTATATTATACAAACACAAGGAATTATATTTTCCAAACATTTGTCACTTATGGCTTATTTACTAATTTAGTCCCTTTACTTTTATTTTAATCTATAATTAAACTTTCACACTTTATTTAATTTAGTCATTTCACCTAATTAACCTTAATTCAAACTAATTCACCTAACCAAAACCTAATTAACCATACAACTAACTTTGTAATATTTTTAATAAATATTTACGAATCCGTTTCATGAAAATAGAGACCCGAAAATAAACTTTCCGATAACCATAAATTTTGGGTCATTACACTTCATTTTTTTTCTTCGAAATTGCAAAAATAGAATGCGGCAACCTATATTTCCCATTCGGAAGTACTTGGGGATGAAGATCACGGTGAATTCCTACGTCAACTAGATCAAGTTGACTCTGAAGATTGTCTTTCGATTTTCTATCGACATTCAGAATTGTCCCAATGATGTTCTCGCAAATATTCTTTTCAATATGCATGACATCAAGATTGTGTCGCAAATGTGATGCTCCCAATAAGGCAACTAAAAAAAATACTTATTTATTTCCACATGTCCGCCTCATTAGGATCATCCTCTTCATCAAATTCATCATCAATCTACGAGTCAACATTGCCAACATACGCCTCCCTCGGTCTTCTCTTTGTTGCGTGTTGGGTGGTTGATTCATCTTCCCATAACTGAAATTGATATCTTTTAACATGAATAAGATTTCAGATCCAATGGTCTGCTCAGGAGCTTCTCTGAACTCTTTAGTACCATCAAATAAAGTCATCTGAAATCTAAATCTATGATTTTCATCTAACCACCAATGATGCCCCATATAAGAGAACTTCTTCCCATTATATAACCACTTCGAACATGTTTGCGCCGCACAACAAGGACAAACATAACATCCTTTGGTACTCCAACCAGATAAATCGGGATAAGCCAGTAAATCATTAATGGTCCACAACAAAGCTGCACGTAAATAAAAGTTCTCCTTTCTGAAGACATCATATGTTTCAACACCTGCCCATAACTATTTCAACTCTTCAATAAGTGGCTGCATATAAATGTCAATATCATTTTCGGGACCTTTCTCTCTAGGGATAATCATAGATAAGATAAAAGAAGATTGCTTCATGCAAATCCACAGAGGCAAATTGTAAGGAATAAGCACTACAGGCCAAGTACTGCACGAAGTACTCATGATTTTATAAGGATTAAATCCATTAGATGCTAGCCCAAGCCTCACATGTCGAGGATCACTTGCAAAGCTTGGAAATTTATTGTCAAATGATTTCCAAGCTAAAGAATCAACAGGATGCCTTAATAATCCATCATCGGTACGTTGATCATGATGCCACCTCATAGACTCTAGTGTTTTTGACAACATGAAAAACCTTTGAAGCCTTGGTATTAGTGGAAAATATCACAAAATCTTTATTGGCTTCTTTCTTGACTGTGCCTCACCTTCATCCTCATTTACATCTTCTGTATTCCTATTCATCCAACGAGATTTACCACAAACACGACAAGACTATTGATTTTTCCGATCACCCCAATACAACATATAATCATTTGGGCAACTATGAATTTTTTCGTACCCAGGGCCTAAATCTTTTATTAGTTTCTTCATATCTTTGCATGAATGAAAGACTTTTGCAAACAGAAACATATCTCAAAAACTCTAATAGCATTGTAAAAGAGTTTCTCGTCCACCCTCTCAAACATTTTTAGTGAAAAAAACGAATGCAGAAGGACATTTTTGAATATTTTGATCCCTCATAAAGTTCTTCATTCATTTCATTAAGTAACTTATAGAACTTCGCCGCTTCTCCATTTGGCTCTTCATCAGGTACGCTTCTTCCTGTTTTGGTAAAAACATTTACACCAAGATTACAATCATTGGATGCAATAAAGTCAGGTGGAAACGATTGCAAACCATGACTGCACATATTAAATGCATCCCGCAAATACCTTCCACGTCATCTTCTCTAACAGACTGATGGTAAGCACTATGAGGATAAGCTGGATTAATTGTTGAAGAGGTTCTACAAGGTGTACACTCTCCATGGAAAATCTATTTTTGTATACTCCCGAATAAAGCCATCAACAATTAGATGTTCGTAGACAACTTCACGAAAATGCCAATTGATGTTGCCACACTTCTTACACAGGCAAAGAATCATATTCTCTTGGTTTGCATTTCGAAATGCAAAATTTAGAAAAGTTTGTACACCATTTCGATAGTCATTGCTTACCCTTGACAAATTCATCCAACTCTTATCCATTTCGTAGTTCTTGAAGTTTAAAGTTGGCAATAAATTACACGGGTAAGTTGTTTATTTATAAGTATAATTAAGTTATGTATGTTATGTGAGTTATGTAAGTTATGATATGATATATATTTATGTATTATGTAAGTTATGAAATTTGAACTTTAAACTATATACTTTTAAGGAAATTTATTTTTTATAGAATTATTTTATTCATGAAAAAAGAAATAAGAAAAAATAATTAGATTAGAATTTGGTACATAAAACCCCACAAGCAAACTTAAAAAATTCTCATACACTATGGTGGGAAATGAGAATAATAAAAAAAAACATTTCATTTAAAATAAAAGTGGTGGTCATATTGCATGTCTATGCCAGGGTGTGGATTACTGGAATCCCAAAAATAAATATTACCATATTATTTTCATTTAAATTTCATAATATTATATTATTTTATAATAAAAATAAATTGCTAGCTTTGTTTAATATTGTTTCAATAATGAAAAGGTAAATTGGCAGCAGTCCGATAAAGCTATTGGATTGCTCATTTTATGATTCTTCAAAACCATAAGCCCATCATTTTAAAGAGATCTAAAATATAAGTTTAGTAGATTGATTGAATTTAAAAGAAAAAAAAAACTTCTGGAAATTCGTATTTCAAGATTTATATTTAGATTTTAAAATAATGTAAATTGAGTAATAGATTATTTAAAAATATAACATTCATAATTATTTTTAAAATTTATGAATTTGTTAGTAATGAATTTGAAATCCTTACTATTTATATAATAATTGAAATCTCGTAATGGAGAATTAAAATTTTGAATATTTTAAACATTTTGTGCCAACACTTTAACAAAAACAATTAATTATGTGTCAACATTTTAATAAGATTAACTAAATAATCACATTATAAAAATACATATTATATGAATTAAAAGCTTTTATTTTTTTGGCTCTAATAATGGGACGGAATTCGAATATACCATTCACTTTTTCACAACTGTAAATAAGACAGGATGACCTCGAAGGCATAGTTTTGAAACATCTAAATAAATAAATAAAATAGTTGTTCTATATCTATTAGTGTTAAGTGTATGAAATTGGAAGATTAAAGCAAAAAATGGTTAACGTGATGGGGCATTAACAGAAGGGCAATAAAAAATAAAATAAAGAGGCCCTGAACCTTATCTTATTTTAAATAGCATATTTAAATACATCAGGTACATCAAATAGAAGTCATAATAATCCACAAAATTATTAGAGAAGATGGTATAAGTGTCATAATCAAGTAAACCATTTCCATACGTTGCTTTTTTTTGGCTGATACCTTTTCCTTTTCCTTGGTTTGTCAAGAATTCAGAATTCAAATAAGAAAATTAAAAACAAATAAAGAAAGGAAGTAGAGCTGTCTTACCTAAGACAATGTAGATTAAAGCTAAGCAAACTAGATGGCAGATAATAGAAAACTGGATGGCAAATCACTTGTGTGTTTTAAATCACTATCAAATCAAAGCTGTCACCACCAAAAAATCAAATCAATGAAATAAACAAAAGAAATACAGGACTAACGAATTATAAACGAAGTGGTCCTTCATATAAAAAAAAAGAAAAACCTGAGATCATGAGAAAGAAGAAAGTATTTTCATTTTTTCTCTCTAAAAATGATCTATTTTCTTAAATTTTGAAACGAACTATATTCAAAATCAGCATTTTTACTTAATTTCCCCTTAAAACAACATATCAAGACAAAATTATTGTTTACCTTGTAATAAAATAAACATAATTTTTGGGTAAAATTAAAATTATGTTTTAATAACTTTAAATTTTTTATTAATATGAATTAAAATAATGCTTTTTATCCTTCAATTAAATAATATATATATTTGTAATAACCATTCATGTGGATCAATTACGAGGCATGTTGTTTATAAGCTAAAAGAAATAAAAATAGTTGCATTTGAGAAGGGAGACTTCAACTACCAAACAACCAAATGTGATTTCAATTTATTCTTGAAAGTGGGGAACAATAGCAAGTTGGGAGATAATTATGGTAGAAAAACAAAGGATAAGTATAAGGGCAACACATCCTCACATCTCCACTGTCTCCATTTGGGTATAAACTACATATCTATGTTCCTAATATACATACCTCAACTTAGTTCAACATTTAAACTTGTTTTAAAAAAATTAATCTAAACCAAAACTCAAACTTTAGTATAAACCAGTACGATTGTTATTGAACAAAAGTCATGTAAGGAAAGGTTTAGGGCTTCCTTATATATTTATTTTATTTTTAAATAAAATAACATTTAAATAATATTGAAATGAAAGTATAACCGAAGTCTTACTACCCTCCAACAAGATAAGATTTGGGTGGTGAGATCAACATTAGACCAACTTCATCAAAATCAACCAACATTAAAGTAGAGCCCACCACTCAATTACCAAAATTATGTTATATGCATATATCGACAGTTCCTACAAAATCCAATATCATATTTGATTGAGATGCTACTTTCTATCCAAATATATGAAGACATATTTTAATATAATAATTCAATTACAACAAAATGAGGTTGCTGCCCAATATATGTGATAACCACAGCAACAAAGCAGCTGACTATTTTCCATTCCAAATACACAAAAAGCAACACTAATAATAACAATACAAAATCAAATGAAACTTACAAGGTGAAGTAGCAGAGGGCTATCGGCGGAGATGTAGCAGACGGCTGCCGACGGCAATGCAGAGGGTTATCGACGGTGATTTGGGGAAAAAATATTTCGAGAAGGGGGAACTAATTTGGGAAAAAAAAGTTTGGGAATAAATGTTTGGGGAAAATGTTAGGGATTTTGGGGAAGGGGATTTGGGGAAAATAAAATGGGGAAAAAAAGAAAGGGATTGTGGGTATTGGGAATTTAGAGGAGGATTTAGGTTTAAAGTTTGGGGAAAAATAAACTGATTTGGGGGATTTACGTTTAGGGGGAAATTGTATATGGGATGGGATAAAAGTGAGGAGAGCAAAACTATGCCATTTCAATTAAAAAAATGACTTTTGCAGCATTTTTCACCTAGCGCCGCTAGTGCCAACTAACCACTAAAAATGACGCCGTTTTGTATAAAGTAAAACGATTTTTTTTGCGGCGTTTTTCATATTGTAAATCTTTTGCAGCGTTTTTCTCCTAGCGCTGCTAAAGCCCTATTGCGGTGTTTTTTCCCTAGCATCGCTAATGCCACTAAAATCACCACTAAAAACAACGTCGTTTTGTTTAAAGTAAAATTAATTTTTACGGCGTTTTTTCTCATAAATGCCGCTAATGCCTTTAATACTAATAAAGATTTAAAAATTCAACAAAATTTTAAAAAGTTAATAATTTCTTTTAAAAAATATCTACACCAACAATGGAATACAAATAAGCTAGCACGTGAGTTGTCACATCAGTGTCGTCAAAGATTGAAAGTCAAATTGATCCAAAATTTTTGAGCATCTTATCCCCTTATTTTCCTAAGAGAACTAAGAAGCCCACATTGCTCAAATTGAAGTACGTGTACTAAATTGATCAAAAATTGAAACGCACAATACTAAAATTCACCAATTCAAATAGTTTAAAGACAAAAATTGATCAAATTGAAGTACATGTACTAAATCCTTAATTTTTAGTTAGATTCAATCCAATTTTCTTCTTTGTTTCTATATTTGAAAGATTTAATTATTTCTTAAATTCCTTTATATTAAGTTTGTTTTGTTTCAAACAATATATTTAATTTGTAAAATTTTAAAATTGTGTAAGAAAATAATTTTAAAAAATGAAACCAAACTTCCTTACGGAGAGTTTGTATTCACAAGTTTAATTCTTTTTGCAGTTGATAGAATTTATCAAAATTGATTTTGATAAAATCTAACTTCTTAAATTCTTTTTTGATATTATGTCTACAATGTACTACTCATATTTCCTCCCCAACTCATAAACAGGACGATAAGGCATTTCAACACACTCAAACCCATGTTCTCTTATATTGACAACAATGCTCACACTAATTGAGCTAAGACTCAATTTGCTTAACTTCCTTAGCCCCTAACCCTTAACCCCTAAAAATATAAATCCTAAAACCCTAAAACCCTAAACCTTAAAACAATAAATATCAACCATTAAAACATAAACACTAAACCCTAAAATACTAAACCTTAAGCCCTAAATCGTAAAACACTAGACCCTAAACCCTAACCATAAACTATAATGATAATTTTAATATTTTAAAATTAATATGATCTCTTTTACAATTATATAAGAAATTATTTAATATATAAATTGAAAAACAATCAGTCATATACTCAAAAAAATTTAAAATTATTTTAATAATAGTATTTTCATTTTTTTCATTTTTAACATATATTTGTCTATGTTTTTACTTTCAAATTTTTTCTACGTGTCATTAATTTTTTCTGAAATTTTAAGTATTCAATTAAAAATAAATTGTATTTTAATTAATATAAAGAAACTAGTTAAACAATAAATAGACAGGGAGCAAAATTGCAACGTTTTGTTTAAAATAAAAAGTTTTTTTGCGACATTTATTCTTAACTTTTTGTGGCAATTTTCTCACAAACGCCGCTACTGCTAGACCTTTTGCGGCGTTTTTCTCACAAACGCTACTACTGCTTGACTTTTTGAGGCGTTTTTCTCATAAACGTTGCTATAGCTCTAACCTTTTGCGGCGTTTTCTGATTAGCGCCACTAATGTATAACTTTTGCGGTAATTTTTTATCCAAACGCCACAAAAAATGCCGCTAAAAGCCTATTTTGTTATAGTGTGGCAAAAATTGGCTTGAGTTCAACTTAGAAAGTGACATGAATAGTCTAAAACTTGAGGTTGAATTGTTATTTCCAAACAAAGACAGTCTAAAAGAAGCCGTTAGGCAATATGGTAGGCTGGATAGTTATTTTATTAAGTTCCCAAAAAATGATCAAAATAGGTTAAAGGCAGTTTGCAAGTCAAACTATTCTTGGTACATATGGGCATCTAGACTGAACCCTAATAACCCTACTGACAAGACTTGACAAATTAGGAGTTTAAACCCTAACCATACTTGATCTAAGGTCTTTAAAAATAGGAATATAACCTTAGCTTGGCTAGCTCAACATTATAAAGAGAAGTTCATTGTTGATCCTGATTATTCTTTGACATCATTGCAACAAGATGTCAGAAGAGATTCCTTTTGCCTTGTCTCACTAACCAAATGTAGGAGGGCTAAACTTAGGGCAGTAGAATTAATGAAGGAGGTTGTAAGGCACAATACCAGAAGATATATGGGTATCTGTTGGAGGTTAAGACCCAAAATGTTGGAACAATAATAATCTATTATCTGGATAACATGTTTCAAATGATGGATGTCTGTCTGTAGGCATACAAAGATGTGTATAAGACTAGTTGTAGGAGGATAATATGTTTAGATGGATGTTTCTTGAAGGGCTACTTTGGTGGTTACCTACTGCCAACTGTTAGGATAGATGCAAATAATGACATCTATCCTATTTGTAACAGCCCGTTTTTAGTCAAATCGGAACAATGGTTTCGGGACCACAAAACAGAGGTCAAAATATTTATTTTATTATTATTTTAATATTTATAGCATGATATGATGATTATGTGAAAATTTTGTTAAGAAATTTTATTGTTTGAATGCTTAATTTGATAAAAAGGACTAAATCGCATAAAGTGTAAAACTTGAGTTCTAATAGCTAAAGGTGTCAAATAGCTATAGAACTTTAAAGTAAGAGTCCTTAAGTGGTAATTAGACCATTTCAATTGTGGGTGGACATTTTTGGACATAAAATGGATGTTAAATATGGTTTAATAATAAGGTTAATTTAGTAAATAACAAATAAACTAAGTTAAAGTATGAAAAACAAAATTATAATCCTTTCATCTTTATTTGTCCACCGAAATTAAGAAAGGAGAAACTCCATTGTTGTGTTTTAGGGTTTGACCACATATAAGCTCAATTGTAAGTCCAATTTTGCTCGGTTTTTAATGATTTCTATATTTTTGTGATTGTTGCAACTAATTCTAGATAGCACAGGGACTATTTTGCAAAATTTTTAAAGATTTTGAAAGTTTCCATTGATGAAAATATGTGTTCTTTGATATTTGATGATGAAATATGAAATCTTATTGCTAGATTTATATATTTTGTAAAGTGATTTTGAGTAAAAATGCAAAATAGAGATTTATTTGTGAAAATGTGAAAATGTGTGGCTAAATGTGTGAAAAGATGATAAATATGGGCTGCTAGGGGGATTATAGTAATTCGGCTAGCATGAGTTTATTTTGAATTTCATTAATTTATGATTTTATGAAATAAAGACTAAATTGTAAAAGTGGTGAAACATTTGGGGCAAATGTGTAAATGTGCTTAAATGTGTGTTTTGGATTAAATTGAACAAAGAGATTATTAAATAAGTTAATTTTGAATATATTTAGATCAAGAAAAATAGAATTCGGATCTAGATTAGAGAAAAACTAAAGTTATCAACGAATCGACTTATTTCGTCATTTTCACATCCGAGGTAAGTTCGTATGTGATAAATTTCATTATAAGTGTAATTTAAATGCTTTGATATTGTATAAGTTGTGAATACGAGACTTCGGATAAGTTAGTCAATGATTCGATGGTAATTCGACATTCGAAATCCAGGTTGAACCTTAGGAATAGTTTAGGATGCTAGTAACATGTCATTAGTGAATACATTGAGTTGGCTTCAGGCTATGATATTAGCACTTCGGGTACGAGTTATACCAATTTGGCTTCGGGCCATGAATATCAGCTTATTTGGCTTCAGGCCATGATATCAGTACTGCAGATATAAGTTACATTGATTTGGCTTCGGGTTATGGTATAGGTACTTACTGTGCAAGACTCTTGAGTATCTGACTTCTGTTCCGAATGGTTCAACAAGTAAATGAATGATGTGGTTGAGAATGAGATTGGTACGAGATGGTACAGGTATGTACATAAACTATATTAGCTTTGAATTGAAGAAATGCTGAAGAAAGTATATTGTTTTGTGAATGAGTGTTAGTTGATGTGAATTCATGTATCTATAATCAATTGTTGAATTATGTAGTTATGATTATATCGAGTTTATTTCATACGAGCTTAAAAAGCTTTATAGCTTACATCATTTATTTTTTTATATTTTATAGTGAATTCAAAGTAGCTCGGATTCGAGGATCGTCGGAAATCGCTTCACACTATCCACCTATCACTTGGTACCTATGAACTTTGGTATTTTAAGTATATGGCATGTATAGGGGCTTTGGTCATGTTGGTTATGTTTTGATAATGATTTTGGCCATTTGAAGTAGCTTATAAATGTATATGTCTTGGTTTGTATATAATAGCCATGAAAGTTGGCTTATTTTGAGTTAATTTGCTTGTGTATATAATGTTGTTCATGGCCATGTAAGTTGACCTATTTGGCTTTGTTGTGATGTATATATATATGTGTGTGCTAATGCCATTTTGTGATGTAAATTATATTGCTTAGTGAAGGGTTGGTTGTGGATTATTAGTTGAGTAGCTAATGGTTGAAATTGAGATTGGTATGCTTGTGGTTTTAGGCTAAGAAATACTTAGTTGAAATGATACATATGAATGCTTTGGAAATGAGGATTGGTATAATTTGAATAGGCAAAAACATGGTATTATAAGAATGATAAATGTTGGCATTGAAATGGTATATATTTTATCTTTGGTTGTGGTTGTTTTGGTTGTTTATAAATGTTATGAATTGTGCATTTGCTATAATGTAGGTGTGTGCCAAATTCGTGGTAGCAAAATGGCTTGGTAAATAGCCTAGTTTTGTCTATAAGGGCAGAGACACGGGCGTGTGTCTCAGCCGTGTGTGACATACGGTTCTATTACATGGTCGTGTGTCCCCTGGTATTGAAATTGAAATCAAGTCAGTATGCTCTACACGGCCTCACACACGAACGTGTGACTTGGCCGTGTGGCATAAGTCAGTATACCCTACAGGTTTGACACGGCCTGACACACGGGCGTACGTGTTGGCCGTGTGACCCAAGTCAGAGAGTTACACGGGGTCGGACACGGGCTAGGACACTGCCATGTGCTCCCTTTTCGAATGTCCACACAGCCTGTGACACGGGCCTGTCTGTGGCCTTGTGAGAGACATGGTCGGGCCACACGGGCGTGTGTCCCCTGTTTTGTGAAAAATTTCTAAAGTTTCGTAAAAAAAAAAATTTGAGCTATCGGTTTAGGGTGAGTTTGGATGGGCGGTGCGTTTACCTGTGGTTAGTGTAAAAACAGCGGTGGTAGTGAGATTGGATACTGTAGCGATACTATAGAGTGAGACAAAAAGTAAGCTAAACGCACCGCACCGCACTGCCGTCCCAAACCCACCCTTAGTCCCGAACCACTCCTAAAGTATGTTTAGGGCCTTGTAGCCTCGTTATAGAGACATTATGCTTGGCTTTGATTAATGTTTGCATGAAATGTGAAATTATATGTGAATTGAATGTTTAAATGTTTTGTAAGCCCGGTAATACTCTGAAACCCTATTCCGACGTTGAATACGGGTGAAGGATGTTACACTATTGCATATGTTGCGGTTAAAAGTGAAAACCAGATCATGATACAGATTCTTGGAGTTGCTCGCATTGGACTTGGAAATTGTGAGCTCATATCAAATATCTTTCATGTCTGACAAACAAAAGGTAAAACTCCATTTATTTGCTTTTTCTGTTTAGGATGTGTGCTAAAAAATTAAATTGTTTTTGTTCTGTTTGCAAGGACTTGTAGAAGCAATATCCATGTTGTTTCCTAATGCAGAAACAAGACACTGTGTTAGACAGCTACATGCTAATTTCAATAAAGCTTCTTTTAAAACAAAGGCATTGAAAGATTTTCTTTGGAAAGTTGCCAGAGCAAGCACTATTATAAGAGGTATAATCAACCCTCTCCATAATAGTCCTATTTGTCTACTCAGGTTTTGCCTATTATAGAGAAGTGGTTGTTATACACCTATAACAACATGTTATTATAGAGAAACAATCGTTATAAACTTACAATAGAATTAATATAGTGAATTTCCATCAAATAAAGAAAGAAAGAACTATGTTCAAAAAAGAAAGAAAGTGAGAATCAAATAAAAAAATTAAAATATGTATAATAGATGCATGTATTATTGCTTTTATGCATATTTTTATTTTACGTTCTTTCACACGATTAATTATAAAGTTCATAAATCTTATAAGTTTAATTAATCAATATGAGTTATCAAATTAAAATAATTAATTTATCACGAATTACTAAATTCAAGTAATCAATTTATAAGTTTATGATGTTCCAACTTCATAGTAGAATATTTAATTAGGGAACTTAATATTTTTTTGAATTGATGTCTTTAATTCCACTCATTGAAGGTTATTTTCATTTAATAAAATGATTAATAAATTTTTTAAAGTTAAATTTATCATTTTATTGAAATAATATTTTAATTGAGATAATTTTCATTCAATAAATGATAATTAATAGGTTTGCTTATGTGAAATAAGTACAATTTTACTTAAAATTTAGATCATTTGTTGTTATAAAAAACTAATTTAATAAAGAATGTAGTCTAGACTATGAATGTTGTTGTAGAAAAATAAAATAAAATAAAATAATTTATTTAAAAAAAAAAACTTAACTGTTATAACATGTCACTGTTATCGAAGTAATTTTATTTTTACGGTGGTGACGAAACTTGGAGTGAATGGGCATTTTAATCATTACAGATCATACTCGTTAAATATATGATTACCATGTTGATTTTATTACGAGGACAGTACAGCAATTCTCTATTTTCCTTTCCATGGATTGTTCCTATGCTAGCCTCCACTAATAATTCTAGCCCATTAGGCGTTGTTCACAAATAGTTAAGACTACTTTCAAGGGAAGATCCTTCCGAGTAAAATCCCACAGAAAATTAGGGCACCAAACCATTTGTTGGACACAAACCTGCAACCAAACCAAAAATAAAGGATAATTTAATTAAGTGAACTAAACTGCAAGCATTATTTTTTTCTGATATTTTACTCTAAACAAATTTCTATCATCACTAGTTCATGTTGAACATCATATACACTAATATATTTTAGATAAATATTCTAATCTTTTTGAAAATTTATTTAGAAAACCATACTCCCAAATACTCTTTAAAAACAACATAATTATATATGTTTAGAGAAAGACCTCCATGCTTTAAATTTAATCCAATATCCAGTTCCAAATACTTTAAAACGTAATACGTATACGTACTTTCGGTTGCAATCAGCTGGGGATGACAGGTTAGCCGTCCTTATCTGCCAAGCTAACTGTCCAGATGCAGCTGCTAAAAACACATAAAATGGCCGCCCTGCTCCCACACCAAGATTACAAAATTATTTGTTAACTAAACACGGAAATGTTTGTAATTGAAAAGCAGCATAATCATTAGGAATTAAATACCTAATGCAGCATTGTATGCAGTGAGAGCAAGGGTGCCAATGCTTGCAATTGCAAAGCCAGTGATCCACTCTTTTGTTGACTCACCAAATTTTAAGGCCGTGGATTTAATGCCAACTTTCACGTCATCTTCTTTATCCTGTTCATCAAAGACACCAGCATTTTTGTTAAATAGAGAATATATAAAACATGAGAGATATATGTTCAATTAGTATACCTGATGAGCATAAATGGTATCGTACAGAATAGTCCAGAAACAACCAGAAAGGAAGAGTGGGAGTACAATCGACGGTTGCAAGCTTCCTTTAACTGCATACCACCCTAGCATTGCTCCCCAGTTGATTGTCAAACCTAAATAAGCTTGCACCTGCACCATTATCACCATCATCATTACCATATAGAGTTGTGTGTAAATCGTACAAGTTAATGGGATAGGGCAGAAACAATAATTGGAGAAAAATGTATAAACAATGCCACTAGATATTGTCGGATTCATAAGGTAATATTTTTGGAAATGCATACAGTTATTGAATTTTGTTGACTTCAATAATAAGAATACATTAAAAGAAAGTAACTAAATAAATAATATATAGGAACCAATTAAGTAAACCTATAAATAAATAGCCAGCGATCGTAAAAGATATATCTATGTTAGAGTATAAGCAGAAGGTGAGGGTATTTAGAGGTGAATTTGCCTACGATCTCATAGTATAATAACAAAATTCAATTAGAAAATATAGTAATAAATATTATAAGCAACAAACTTATCCTTTAAGCTTTTTTCTTTTCCTTTTTATGTTACATTGACATATTTATGTAATCATCATTACCCAGTATGTCAGTCTCTTCATGAGAGGATAGGTACAACTTAGGAAGATGAACGCAGCCTCAATTATCCAACTATAAACAAAAAATAGGAATCCAAAATCAGATGGAAGGAAATTAGAATAACTCAAAAAAGAACTAATTGTGGAATACATATATAAATTTGTTTATGGAAAAAATAAAATAGAAAGATTTTTATTTGATAAATATAAATAAAAATGATAATCTCGATTTGATATAATAAAAATATTGAATCAATTTTAATTTTACGTATACCATAAATACCATTTTATTCATAAATTTAGTGATGATAAAATGTTAATTACGTATTGCATTTATTGAGGTAGAGTTTTCAATCATTGTGAAAAACAAAGGAGAAGTGAGACCTATAGTTGGTGAGTTGGAGGAAAATTCCATGACTCAGAAGCAATTGAAACGCAAAGAAACAAAGTCCTTGAAATGGTGTGACAGCCCCACTTGCCATCGGTCTCTCTTTTGTACGCTCCACCTGCATTTTACCCAATTTCTTTTACACATCAACTTCATTTAATAAAATGTGTCATAAGTACTTGCTGGTACAATAAATATTTCCGACACAATAAGGCGATTATTTAATAGAAAAAAACCAAAAATTAATTGCTCGGAGCTCTATCCAACGTTGCTAACTTTGGTCGAAAATAATATTTACACCGTCTTGCATGAAGAAGGAATTTACCATTTTATCAAAATCACGATCAAAGAAATCATTAATGGTACAAGCAGCCCCCCTAAAAAATGGAGCTGCACAAGCAAATACAGCTAAATTCCTGAAATCCGGAATACTTCCACTCGCTGCTGCCAACGTAGCTGACCTATACGTACACACAAATTTTAATTAAGGAATTAAAGGGTATATTATTTAAATCACCCGAAACATAAAAAATGGAAGGAAAGGAAGTGTTAGTTACCATGCAAAGGGAAAAATCAGCAACCAAGTACCGATGGGCTTGTCCACGCGAGCCAGCTTAGCGAAAGGTTGAATTTCTTTAGGTAAGTAATCAATCCACGATGAAACTTGAACCACTTTCTCATTCGGTTGCCCACTAATTAGCTTTTGATCATCTTTGCCTACTGGAGATGTGGTTGTGGACATCCAAGCTATTCCGGCTCTGTGATTTGAGGAACGCAATGACAAGTTTTTTGGAGAAAACAAAGATGGAGTGGTGAAGAATGGGGTGCAATTTAAAACAGGATGATGCTTCAGCATCCTTATTGTTGGGGGTGTAGGAAAGAGAGAGGGGGTTCGGAGGCTAGAATGAGCACCACCAACTGAAAGGGAAGCCATTTTTCGTTTCTTTTGTGCGTACGGTAAAGAATGTTTGGGTGTATGAATGAGGTAAGTAATTGTTCACCTTGATCACAAAGATGGACTAAAGTTTGCTCAAGGGTGAACTTGATGGTACTATAAATATCTGATGAATGTGGTTATGCGTGCATATCTTATATCATATATATATATATATATAAAGAGAGGAGATGAAATTCCACCCCAATTTGAACAACAAAAATCTAGGTCAAAAATTATGTACTTAACAACGGTGTGGAAGGGCAACAAATTGTGGAAAAAAGAAGACCTAATGCTCTTTACTTGCTACAATGTCCCAACTTCCAAGTGGTTTAAATGGAGGGCTTTGTATTGGCAAGTCTTTTAAGTAATTAAATTTATTTCACACACTACACAAACATGGGATGGTATGGTATGGTATTAGTATAAGGCCTCTAATTAAGCTTGTCTTTTTAGGAGAAAGAAAAATATCTAGGCTGTAATAAGCTATGCAAAAAATTAGTGAACACTCTCCAGATGTAAAATATCATAATAATAATAAAAATAATAATTGTATTCTTCAAAAATAAATTGTATAAAAAAAGTTTAATGGATTGTCAAATTAGTGATATTTGAGTATTATAAATGCTTTGACGAGTCTTATAATATAAAGTGGGTCACTGATTTTCAGCATGGTAATTGGAATTTTATTGGTATCGACTATATTGAATAATGTGTTATTTCAATTTTAAAAAAGTATTTTAAGGTTGGTATCGTTTGATGTAATATCAACTTATTTTGATATATTAGTATCTGGTACTCATAGGTCAGGTCGAGCTTAAACATAATATTAATATATTTTATGTTTGTCTAAGTTTGGCCCGGTCTGAAATATAGGTCTAAATTTTTATCCAAATTAGCTCATATTTGTAAAAGACTAACCCAAGTCCATTTTAAACTCGATTATGTTATATTTTAAATATTTTTTAAAAATATTTATTTTATTTTAATAGTAATAATTTTATTTATTTATTAAAATAATTTATACAGTCATTTTAACATTATTTTAATGTTTACATTAAAGTAGTCTTATATATTTAGTATAGATTTAATTTTTTAATGTGTTATAAATTACATAATATATAAAAATAACATAATATAAAGTATTATAAACTTAAAAACGGATCTGACCGGACTTAACTCAGGCCTTGAATGTTCGAGCTCGAGCTCAAGCCCAACTTATACTCGAAACGAGCTTATTCTTTTATATAATCTCATTTTTTGAATTTAATATTTTATCCAAACTATTAAATCCAGACAAACTTTTGGGGTTGGTGGAAATGCGCCTTTTAAACAGTAGTAATGTATACCGACTCAAAAAGATGATAGCGGTGTGGAAGTCAACAAATTTCGTGGAAAGAAAGAAAAGAAACCAATAAACTATGGATTGCATGATTAGAAATGGACTTGTAGTTCCAACACTAGGGGTCGATTACAGGAACATTGTTTTCCAACACACTATGGATTGCGTCATTAGAAGTGGACTGACTGCCGTAATAATTCCACAAAGCTAAAGCACCAAATCAAGTGGCAAATAGTTATTTAAAAGTACATAAAAAAAAAAAAAAAAAAAAAAACGGAGAAATGAAGTAAGAACTCCTTAAAAGTTGTAAAAATCCAAAAATTATGGGAAAAACAAACACTTTAAAATACAAAATAAAAATATTTAAAAAGGTAAAATTGAAAAAATATAAAAATATAAAGATAAGCTTGATGTATTAGAGGAATCTAATATTCATTAAAAGTAGAGTTTTATTTCATTTATACTTCTTATATCTATAAATATAGATTTTGGAGAAGTATTGTAAGTATCTCTATTGATCAATAAAATTAAGAGTTCTATTACTTCTTTTATTTCTTTTGTTCTTTGTTTACTTTCTTATTTATTTTATAACACGTTATTAGTAAGATACTTTAACCAAAATTCCCTTAAAAAAACTCACAAAACAAATTTCTTTTATAACAAAATTCTTTTTATTATTTTATTGCAAGTTAACTGTCAGATGGATTTGCTGACCTTATGAGAATAACCAAGTGTTATATATCAACTAATATTTTGATTTGAATTGAAGTTCTAGTAAGATAATTTGTTAGAATAAAATGCATGCCTAAAACATTGTAGATTAATTGATTTCCAAATATTAAAAATTCCGTTCAAGAAAACAATAAATATAAATGATCATATAGTAGAAGCAAGTGCTCTTGAAGAGACCCGAGATATAACTAATTATTAAAACACCAAAAAAAAAATTCATGTACCTAAAATTGAAGATTGAAATAGTGAAAATAAAGCGATCTCAATAAGTTATGTCAAAAAGAAAAAATATGAAACTGAGAATGAAACGTTGCCGACAATGATTTTGCATGCAATAGTATTACTGGAATAATGAAAATGAGAATCTTGAATAAATTTGTTGAGAAATGTAGACATGGAATAGATTGGCCAAAATAGAAAGGCACAATTCAAGTAGTATTAAATTCATGCAATTTTTGGACCAGTTGTCCAAATATTTAAAGGTGTAAAGCCAGTGAGATACAAATGAATAATTTTGCGAAATGGAATAAATAAAGTTTTTTGCTAAGTCCTGATATTGATTATAATATTCTTTTGTGGTGGATGAAATAACCTTGATATATCTTATTGGTCTAGCACTTCATGAAAGATTTGGCATACGTCTAATAGTTGTTGTTACAACATTTATATGAATCACTATATAGTGAAGTTTATATTAAAATCCTTAAAGTATTTAAAATGCGAGAAGCATATGGAAATTCCCAATAAATAGGCCAATATGTTTGCGTAAATATTTATATAAATTAAAATAATTTGAACATATGTGATAAATTCGACTCAGTGAGTAGTAGTTGAAAGAAAATTATAAATTGATTAAAATGTCTATTTGTATTTTTATAAAATGATCATTATCAAAGTTTGTTATGATTATTGTTAGAACTCTTGAAGAGATCAAAATATATTTCCTCAAATTTTTTCCTTACTCATGATTTTCAAAAGAATGATGATATAAATGCTTAGTAAATACGTACAAGTGATCATTTGAAAAGCTAGCATTCAAGATTGAATACGTAGAATTTGAGATATCATGTGAAGTTGTCATAAGGGGGTAAACGCATGTTATATTCTTTTTTCCTTAATCAAGATTTTGTCTCATTGGATTTTCTTGGTAATATTTTTAATAAGGCAACATGTTATACGTATTATAAATATATGTACTCTTTTTCCTTCATTAAGATTTTTTGTCATAGAGTTTTTATCTTAGTGATGTTTTAACAAGGCACATTATCTACCAATAGACATCTAAGGAGAAGTGTTATGAATATTTTATCATTAAGTGGATGTTCATCAAGATCAATATATGCTTGATGTACTTTAGGATTCTAATGGCACGTTTGGTTCACTAAAATTAAACAGGACTGTAATGAAATATCCATTCTGTGGGAGTGAAATAGGGTTGTAATGGAATTGCATAGGCATAACAGTGGTTTGGATGGATAGACTAGAATGAGTATTGTAATAGTATTCATGCGTTTGGTTGAGAGAAATAGATATGTAATAGCAAAAAAAAAAAAAAAAAAACTCAAATGACAGATATGCCTTTTAATAATTTAATGTATTTTCCACATCAATTTAATATTAAAGAATAATATTTTCTATCAAACTAATAATATTTAAATATAAAATATTTTATATTAATTTAATTTAATATTTTATATTTTCTAAAATTTGGAAATAATATTTTATACTAGATTATATTAAAAGATTTTTTATATTAAATTATATTTTATATATTTTATATTAAAAGATTTAACATGTTGTAAATAAATTAATTTAATATTTTATATTAAATTATAATAAAATATTTTATATTTATATTTTCTGAAATTTGGAAAAAATATGTTATATTAAATTATATTAAAGTATTTTTTACAAAATATGGAAGATTTATCCAACCCCATATCATGCTGTAATTCTTGATCATGAGGAGTTGGAAATTCGATATCTGCAATTGCTACGATGTGTTGAAGAATATCTTTAAAGACAAACTTGAAACTGGAAAATGAAAGTTGACAACTCACAAGCAAAACATTTTAATAGTATGCACCGGTCAAAGCAAAAATTCAGAAATAAAACTGGAAACATATGGATCCAAGATCATTGAGGTAAAAAATGATTACATGTCATCTAGTCAAGGATTGGATCATGGTTTTGAAAAACAAAGCTCACCATTCGGTATCCAGATGCATTTCAAAAAGGTAAAACCATGAGAAACAAATTTCATATCTCCAAAACAAACAATACCTTGGTAACAAAGGCAATCCAATTCCTTGCAACAACTAAGATCAGTATATGTCCCCTTCAAATTTTATAATAGGTAAATCTAAAAAAATGTCAGTTTAGTAATAGGCTAAGAAAACAAGACATAGTCATGCCAATAAAATATAAGGCTACATTGCTATTTATTCTGCAGATATGGTGTATAAAAGCTCAATTCGTAATTTTCACGGTTTTTTTTTTTTTATAACAGTAAAAAAGGCAAACACATACAGCTCTAACTTTGGGTGTTTACCAAAACTCCATGCCCCTTGTTTGGACATTACAGCTTAGATTGATGTTACAAAAGTTTGGCAACTGAATATACAATCCTGGCATCACCTGCATAATGGAATGACATTTACTTCCACATTATTCATATAAATATTTAAGTTGTAGACTAATGCTTAAACAATACCCAAAGCAATGGTGATCTAAAATCAAAGGTACTTGTTGTAATGGGCCAAATTTGCCCGGGGCCTAACAACCAAAAATTAATACAAAATAAAATAAAAAATAAATCAAATAAAAGTCCAAAATACATTAGTCCATTACAAAATCAGTCCACAGTCCAGATTACAAAATTATGACCCAAATTACAAGGGTTCAATAGCCCAACAACTAACTAAACCCAAACCCAATACAAGCCCAAATAAAATAAACCTAGACCCAATTACATTGGCCCAAATGGCCCAAAGCTCAAACCATTCTCAAGAAATCCTAGGATTTCCACTCTTGCGCCTCAACCACCCCAACAATCTGACTCCGTACAACCATTAACCAACAAAACTATACAACCATACACATATACACATTAACCAAAACAGAAGCACATATATATATATATGTATATATATACCTATAAAGACATGTAAGAACTCAACCAACATATTATACTCGCATACTAATACAGATATAACCTTTAAAAATTAAACTAATCTTCTTATGCAAATCCAAGTTCCACTATGTCTATTTACCAAAATAAGTAAATCAAGCATCAAACAAAACATTAATATAGTCCATTAGTAGACACCGAATCTACCTCATGCAATTATATATGTTTTCAATACATTATACCATAGTCGAACCTGTTAATGATGCTCATACATAATATATACAACTTACCTAAAATAAAGATCACATTTAACATAAAATATACACCAAACAATCGACCAAAATTTGTCCATGAAGCATATACAATATTTACCAACTATCAAGCTCAATGAACATTTAACCAAGAACATATAAAACCGCATTTAGACATGTCAAGCAAACCATTTCCAAAGCACGCGGCACCTAATATAAACATTATACATACCTGGCACGTAACTATAAAACCAAAGTGAACATAAACCGAACTTAACATAACCAAGTTTAAAAATAAAAGTTTAGCCATTTTCGCATGGCTTATATACATAACCAACATTTGGCATTTTTAAAGTATGTTCCAGCCTATACATGCCATAGTTCCAAAATGCAACTTATAAAATACCGAAGACGGCCGATAGTGTGAATGACTTTGTTGGTGATCCCCTAGCTCGTAACTCTAATTTAAAAATCTATAAAACAGAAACACACATATATACAGAATAAGCTTTTTGTAGCTTAGTAAGTCATAAGCAAATGTACGTCTCAATGTTATTAACAACTTAATTAACTAAACCAAAATATATTATCTTAATACATTTAGATCCAAACATAATAAGTTTATATTATATATAAATATGTACTCATAAATATATGTCACCTTGGCCGATTGCTTATATTACCAAATTCACATATTATTATTTAACTACCAAGCCAAATAAATATTACAACCTAGTTCACATACTCACAATTTTATAAACTTATGTGTCACAATATAATTTCATATATACATATTAGTTATGTAACCGAATATACCATATCATATATACACATATTTATGAATTGTTCATAACATACAAGTTACTCATTCACAAGGCCAAATACATATATCACGTACACATATTTTCTTCATTTGTATCTTACAAGATTACAACAAATAAGTATCAAGAAACTTACTTACCTTGTTTCAAATAAGTAATAAACTAAATTCATACCTAGTCATTTTAACTCATTTTACACCTCCATACACGATTTACCTTTGCCCGATGAACCATTAGGAATTAGGTAGGACACTCGAATAATCACACATTTATCGTACAATGCCAATGTCCCAGACGTGGTCTTACATGTAATCACACATCGATGTCACTGTCCCAGACGGGGTTTTAATCGCACACTTATATTAGAATCCTATGTCATGACATATGTATCCTAACTATTCCTAAAGTTCATACGGGGCTTTCGGACGTCATAACTCGGTCTAAACGAATTCAAAAATGTAGTAGCCAAGCTTATTCATATTCGGTCATAGCATGTATAAATTCATACATTTCATACCAGCATGTATATTTAACATTTAACTACAATTTCGCACGTCTATTTGCTTATAAACTTACCTCTGACGGTACAAAACGGAACAGGGCAGCTAGTCGACTTTCGTTTTCCCTCGATCCAAATCCGATTTCTTTGGTTCTTGATCTAAACATATTCAAATTAAGCTCATTCAAACATACTTTCATTCAATTTAGTCCAAAAATACATAAATGGGCAAATCATCATTTTACCCCTGACATTTACACTTTTTACAATTTAGTCCCTATCGCACAAAACACAAAATATACAAAATTTTCGCGTAACCATGTTGGGCTGAATTTTACCCACTCTCATACAAATCCATATATTTCATTTATTTCACATTTTAGTCCCTCAAATTATTATTTTTGGAATTTAATCCTAATTATTCAAAATCATCAAAAACTCCAATACAAAACATGTTAATCTAAAACATATCTTTCATATTTCATCATCAAACAAAAAAAAATCACAAGCTCTCAACAATGGCATAACTCAAAATATTCACCAAAATAAAAAATTCAAGCATGGGTTTTATAGTATTCGAAGCAACGATCTCAAAAACGTAAAAATTATTAAAAATCGAACAAAAACAAACCTTGATTGAGCTTGAGTAAGTGCCGAACCCTAGGTTTCTTTTCCCTTTTCTTTTGTTTTAATTTCGGCAATGGTGAAATAATATGAACATGGCTTTCTTATTTTATTAAATTATATCTTATTATAATTTAAAGTTTAATTTACATATATATCCTTAATGATATAATATAAAAACCATATAATATATGCCTTATACCGTCCTACCAATGTATTAATGGGATATTTACAACATAAATGTCCCAATTTAGAAAGCCACTAACAATTCGGTCCTTATGCTTTAAACTATCAATTTTTCAATTTACGCGATTAAGTTCTTTTATTTAATCGGGCACCTAAACGACAAAATTAAATCACAAATCACAGATATAAATTCACACAAAATAAACACAAGAAACACAGGAAATTTCACAGATATAAATGCCCCATGGCCTTTCTCTATGTGGGGCATGGATGTGATTGGACCAATATCGCCAAAAGCTTCCAATGGGCATCGATTCATCTTTGTGGTTATCGACTACTTCACCAAGTGGGTAGAGGCCGCTTCATATGCCAATATTACAAAATCAGCAGTGAGCAAATTCTTGAAGAAGAAGATCATATGTCGATATGGAATACGGAGAGGATCATATCTGACAATGCATTGAACTTGAACAATAGCGTAATAGCAGAGGTTTGCAGTCAATTCAAGATCAGACACGACAACTTGTCACTGTATCACCCGAAAATGAATGGGGCAGTGGAGGCAGCCAACAAAAACATTAAGAAGATCGTGGGAAAAATGGCTGAGACTTATAAAGATTGGCATGAGAAGTTACCATTTGCCCTATTTGCTTATCGAACGTCTGTCAAGACCTCTACAGGGGCAACGCCTTTCTCTTTGGTCTACAGAATGGAGGCAGTTCTGCCTATCGAAGTTGAGATTCCTTCTCTCCGAGTTTTGTCAGAGGTGAAGTTAGATGAAGCAGAATAGATCTAGTCTCGACATGATCAGTTGAATTTGATTGAAGAAAAGAGGCTAAGGGCTATCCGTCATGGTCAGATGTACCAAAAGCGAATGATGCAAGCCTATAACAAAAAGGTTCGCCCTAGAGAATTCCATGAGGGGGACCTGGTTTTGAAAAAGATCCTTCCCATACAGAAAGATTTCAGAGGGAAATGGATGCCAAATTGGGAAGGACTTTATGTCGTAAAGAAAGCCTTTTCCGGAGGAGCATTGATTCTAGCCGAGATGGATGGTAAATACTTGCCTAATCATGTGAATTCGGATTCCATCAAGAAGTATTTTGCCTAAAGAGGGAGAGGCCAAGGCAAAAACCTGCAAAAGGCGCTTTGAGACCAAAGGGGTTTTTGAGTTGAAAACCCGAAAACGGACAGCTCAAATTTTGAATATGGGGCATATGGTAGTCTTGTCCTCTCAGAATTAACAAGAAGAAGGAATATTACATCTTGGGGCATCAACAAAATACTTGAGATCTCTTGAACACATCTCTAGCTTGAAATGGTCTTCAAGAAGTTTAAACAGAGAAGCTCATGCTGCGATATCTGGAGCACCCTTTTCTCATCTTATTCATTTCGTACCTCAGCAAAATTTGCTATCTTGATTAATTTATTCACCTCGAGCTTTGCTCTCAATAAAATTTCATCTTGCCCATTATGATAATCTCTTTCAAGCATTTTTCATTGAAACAACGATTTTTGGACTTATAATATTCACATAAAAGAAGTTATGCATATTACTCTGGAAAGTTTCAAAATAGTACAAGGACCTGAAACAGGACCACTAGTTAGAACTAACCAGATTCAGAAGTTGGAAACATTGGAAAAAGAATAGTCCAAATTGTGACCATTTCTTCAAATTTTCTGGCAAAGATACTGGTTAAACAAGAAGGCGCGGTAGCACATCAGTGATAGAACCTTGATGAACAACGAGCGATGACAACCTAAGCATTAAAAAGGGATCATTCTAGAAAAATGACATTCTGCATTCATGCAAATATCATTCGTATATATCAAAATAGGAGCATTTGATTCATTCTGATCATGGCATCCTAATCATTTGGCATAAATAGGCCCATCAAACAAATTTTACAGGTCATGTTCCCCATAGAACGGTGTAACAAATCAGTGAAACTATAAATCCTAGACATCTGAAGTCGCAGTAGGTCGGATTAAATCATCACGGTGGATCCTATCTTCCTGAAGTTGCAGTAAAACAGATTGAAGCCACTAAACCTTATCTCCCCGAAGTAGCAGTGGAGCAGCTTGAAGTTAAAGTCTTATCTCCCTGAAGTTGCAGTGGAGTAGACTAAAGATAGCAGATCTTATCTCCCTGAAGTTGCAATGGAGCAGACTGAATATAGCAGATCTTATCTCCCTGAAGTTGCAGTGGATCAGATCGAAGCCACAATCCTTATCTCTCTAAAGTTGCAGTAGAGCAGGATAAAAATACGCAAACCTTATCTCCCTGAAGTTGTAGTGGAGCAGGTTGAAATTACCAATTTTTATCTCCTTTAAGTTCTAGCGGAGTAAATCGAAGTTACAAATCTCTTCTCCTTGAAATTACATTAGAGTAAATCGAAGTTATGAGTCTCATCTTCCTAAAGTTGTAGTAGGACTACTTGAAGAAGAAGAGCACCAAAGAAGTCAAGATTCAGCAAGACCGGGCAAAATTGGCCCTTTTTAAAAGTCTTTGCTCCATCCTCGTTACACGACAATGAGCAAAGAGGGGCAGCTATAATCGGCCAAATTTGCCCGGGGCCCAACAACCAAAAATTAATACAAAATAAAAAAGACAAATCAAATAAAAGTCCAAAATGCATCAGTCCATTACAAAACCAGTCTACAGTCCAGATTACAAAATTATGACCCAAATTACAAGGGTTCAATAGCCCAACAACTAACTAAACCCAAACCCAATACAAGCCCAAATAAAATAAACCTAGACCCAATTACATTGGCCCAAATGGCCCAAAGCTCAAACCATTCTCAGGAAACCCTAGGGTTTGAACTCTTGCGCCGCAACCACCGTAACAGCCTGGCTCCGTACCCTCCGTACCACCGCCTCATGCCACTGTCCAACTGGCCTTGTACCTGCAAATCAGATGAAAACAACAGCAAATACAAAGAAAACTAGGAAAAATTGTATTTTTTTACTTGGATTTTTCTATTCAGCTATAAAGCTGTGAATGATATATTAATTTTTTTTTTTAGACACGATTATTGAATACGAACGCAATATCAATCAAAAAACTCATATTCAGAGTTAAAAAATGTGATTTTGTTTTTTTTCTTTTATTTTTGTTTTTTTTAATAAAACCATCTCGAATAAGAAACAAAAAACGAAAGGAAAGGGTTTAAAGAACAAACCTTTGCACTCCGACCACCGAGAACGGCTGAGGTGGCCACTTTCAATGAATAGTGGCCGGAAGCCGAAAGGTTCTTTAGATTTTGAGTCGTTTTTGTGAGGATTTCGAAATCTTTAGTCTTAGATTCGAGTTTTAGAGGATTGAAAGGGCTAAAAGGGGGCTCTTTTAGCAATTTTCGGCCAACCGGCACGGCGGAGCCCGTCGCTGCCGACCGGTGGCCACCGTGGGACTCATCGGAGCTTGGTCAGAAATCGGTGGAAGAGAGGGGAGAGTTTGAAGGCTCTTAGTTTTTTTTAAGTGACCAAGGAAAATGAAGTTTTTTTTTTTTTTTTGCAAAAATTGCCTTTTATAATACTACTAAAACGGTGTCGTTTCAGTAGGTTTCAAAGGGCCTCAAACGATGTAGTTTAGAGGACTGGCCCATGCGACCCGACCTGCAGGGATACGGATCCACGTGTTCCCCCTTTCATGGGTTATTTATCAGCCTAGCCCTTCCGCATTTTCTCTTATTTTCAATCAAATCCTATTCATTCTTTTGATCTTTTAATTCTACCCCATAACGTTTGCATTTGATCCCTCTCGGTCTATATTGAAATGGTGCGTTTTGGGGGGACAGGGAATATTGCCCATTTGATCCCTCCTTCTCATTCGTGCGTTACAATTAGGTCCCATACCTTATTTTCGTTTTTGATTTTCCCCCAAAATTTTGTTAGCTTTCAATCTCATCCTTATTTTTACTTGATTTTATTTTCCTTTAAAAAAAAATACTTTTGATTTCTTTTTTCTTTTCCTTTTTTTTCTTTTATATTTTCAATATTTAAAGTTCTATTTTCAATGTCACTTTAATCGTGATTTAATCCTTTTATATCCTTGCACTCATTTTTTTATTTTAGATTCCAAATTTCGTTTTAAAGTCGACCAAATCCTTACTTATTAGTAGAGGTGTTCATGGGCCGGGCCGGCCCGGGTTCGGGTCGAGCTCAACTAAAAAATCATGCCCATTTATTGGGCTCGGGCCGGGCCCAAAAAATGGGCCTAAAATTTTGCCCAAGCCCTACCCGGATAAAAATACTAAAACCCGGGCCCGGCCCGACCCGCCCGTATTAATTTTTATATTATTTTATATATATATAATACATCAAAAATACTAAAAATATCAAAATAAATATTTCCCAACAAATTGAAAATAAATTTTGAAAAATATGTAAACTTAAATAACACTAAGATAAATACAACTTAACAAGCAAATGCTTCTAAAATAATAAAAAAATTAACAAATGCCTTTAAAATAATAAGAAAATTAACAATAAAATAAAATTTATACAATTTCCAAACAATAACAACAAAATAATAGCAACATAATAGTAAAATGGTAGCAAAATATGGAGAAATCAACAAGAAAATAATATTCAAAAATAAAAAAAATATGCAGATTTTTTTTGTCCTTTAGTGAGTTCGGGCCGGGCTGGGCCGGGGTCGGGCTAAAAATACCTTACCCGAGGACCGGCCTATTTTTTAAACGGGCCATATTTTTTTGTCCAAGCCCATTTTTCGGGCCTATATTTTTGCCCAAACCTTCTCACATTTAGTGGGCCTTGGTTGAAGGCGGGATAGCCGACCATGCACACACCTCTACTTATTAGGTTTGGACTTTTTGGATTATTATATATTTTTATTATACTATATTTTACTTATTTGTTTACTATGCCCTATTTCATTCTTTTATATATATTTCAAATTTAACATTTTACTTGTTTGATTTATCTATTCACCCATCATGTTATGTTATTCATTTATTTATTGTTTATATTATATTATTTCTACTTCGAAATATGCATGCTTAATACTATATATATTTAACTTACTCATTCATTGATTATTCTATATGCTTTATACATGTATATATGTTAATTCGTAAGGCTTTCGTTATCTCTCTTATGTTCAAACATTTTTATATTATGTTGGTTCGTTTTATATTATGCATTTTCGCTTCATTGTTTTATTCATTTATCGTGACTCGTTTATTAATGTTGAGTTCATCCTTGTAACACATCATTGTTATCATAATATTTCTAAACGTATATCTTTTAAATATTTTGTTAATTTTTATCCAAATTCGTAAACAAAGGAAAATTTTGAAAATAAGGGATATTCCACGTTTTGAGAATTCGAGAAATCGTACCCTAACTTACGGGGTTTCGATTTTCTCGTTAAACCAAAATAGCTAAATA
Source organism: Gossypium anomalum (assembly GCA_025698475.1). NCBI lineage: Eukaryota > Viridiplantae > Streptophyta > Magnoliopsida > Malvales > Malvaceae > Gossypium > Gossypium anomalum. The sequence goes on along the minus strand of CM046967.1, from coordinate 20,493,438 downwards.
TCTTCTTAAAATAAAAAACAACATGATTTTTAAATAAAAAAATAAAAGCAAAATTTCGCATTTAGAAACTCGAAAAGGCTGTGCCCTAACTTACGGGGTTTCGATCTTTCTCGATGGATCTAAATAACCGAACATCCTTTTAAAAATCAAAGTACAACTGGTAAAATAAAATATAGGCAAGCTTATTTTCGAAGGTTCAAATGTCGTGTCCTAACTTACGGGATGTGACACTTGGTTATCTCGAGTTGAGTAGGCCTTTAATTCTCATTTAATCTATCCAAGCAATTTTTTGTCAGCATTAACAAAAAAAAGGGATCGTATTTTAAATTTCTTTTCGAGTTTTCAACTTTCGACGTTAAGACATTAATTAATCAATTAGGTACCAATTTTGGGCGTTACGAGGTGCTAATCCTTCCTCGTACGTAACCGACTCTCGAACCTATTTTCTTGAAATTCGTAGACCAAAATTACTGTTTTTAATAAACCACAACGTTTAATTAGAATGATTGATTATTAGGTGACCCGATCACACCTCATAAAAAGGATTGGTGGCGACTCCCGTTTTTATTCGTTTTCATTTTTAAAATCAAGTCGACCCTGTTTTTCTAACAAAAAAATGGTTTCGACACCTGTAATTGTTGGCAAACTAAATTGAGAAGGTACATTATTGTCCACCTCAACCGAAGCTTTGGTTGCAGCTATACCAATTGTTACACTCTGCATCACATCTAAACTTGTAGAAAGTGATGCAAGCATTCCATCGACTAGACAATCACCAGCTCCTGTAAGCCTTACAACAGATGTAGTGGGTGTAGGAAAATGAATAGCTAAGAAATTTGGGCTTCTCTCAAGAACCTTAGAATTAGAATACAAATTTGAAAGGTAGCTTGATGTTATATTTTCAAATAATTGTCGACTAAATCCATGTTACTGCATCTTTTCCAAACAAATTCTTCAGAAGATTGAGTCCCCTTTAGTGCATAAAAATACACCATTTGAAGCAATAGTCAAAACAAGAATTTTGACAACTTTCTCTAACAAATGCCAGATTGCTGGTTTTACCATCTAGAACAAAGTATTCGTAGAACAATTATTCCTTTCAATTGCCAGATTACTTTTGCTTCACCTAATGAAGATGAACAATTGCCAGTAATCTGCAGAAAACCTCTTCATTAGTAATCAAAAGATAGCAAGAGAGAGATAACTGCAAGGAAAGCACTCAACTGTAACTTACAAATAGTATCACGGATTAGCATAAACACTACAGCAAAACAGGTTTTTAGCAGCATTTTTTGGGAACTATAAAGCACCGCTAAACAATTTGCAGCATTTTGATAAGGCGCCACAATAGATGCCGCTAAATTTTGTAGTTTGTATGTGGAAAAACGCTACTATAGAACATGACCTTTAGCGGCGCTTTTTCTACAAACGCCACTAAAGAACATGACCTTTAGTGGCGCTTTCCCACAAACGCCGCTATAGAACATGACCATTAGTGGCGCTTTCCTACAAACGCCCATGACCTTTAATGGCATTTTCCCACTAACGTCGCTAAAAAACATGACCTTTAGCGGTGCTTGCCCTACAAACGCCGCTAAAGAGTATGACCTTTAGCAGCGCTTTCCCCAAAAACGCTGCTAAAAGTCATGTTCTTTGGCGACATTTGTGGAAAAACGCCACTAACTTTAGCAGATTTTTACCAACCCATTTTTATTCATACAGAACCCGAATTGTCAACATAATTTCCTGTAACATTAAATCCAACCAAAAACTGCAAATCTAAATGATACTTCAAATCCAACGAAAGAAATATGTATATGATCTAAATTAACAAATGAAATAGCAAAATATACTATATTCAAAAGTTATATAATATTCTCATAATAAGAAAATAAACGTCTAAGATGGCAGATTCTGCGATTGTTGAAACATCTTCATCATATTCTAAAGCCGTCGTTAGAGTTCATCATATTTTCTGCTTGCCTCTGCTTCCCTCGTTGTTGCCTCCACTTTAAGTTGTAGCTAGAGTTCTTCATATTTTCTTTGAGCCTCTGCTTCTTTCGATGCTGCCTTCGCTTTAAGTTAAGCAATTTGCTCAACTGTGCTCGCTTGCATCTAAACCATCTGGTCTCTTAACCTCTGAGCTTCAGCTTGAGCCTGATTCCCTGAAGGCATATATTGCTGTGAGCTGGATCCAAAATATTGGGTTAGGTTAACAAAAGATCCTTGAAATCGAACTCGACCATACCTTTCAGGGCCCAAAACTTCAGTAATAATTCAGTTCTCAATGTCGTCAAGATTAACAGAACTATCACTTGAAGCGATCGTTTCATACCTCGCCTTTTTATCCTTTAGTTTCTTCTAATAAATCAATCAAAGAGTTAGAAACAAAATATATAATCAAAACAAATGCAACATAACTTAACATTATTTGCATTACAAACGACGAATTAAACTATTAAAATTAAATATGATAAATATTTAAAATAATTCAAATTTTATTAAGTAAATATACCATAATTTCTTTAGCTTCAGTAGTCATAGGAGATCCATCTTTCTTTCTATGTGTAATGTCAAAAAGCTGAAAGCGTCCAACTTTTTGACCAAACGACAGTTCCTACAACATAGTAGGAAAAAAATTATTTGGTAGAAAGTAATTAATATTTGACACAATTAATAAATTCAAAATACATCGTCATCAGCTACACAAGTAAAACTTTTCGACCCAATTGTGTGCGTGAATTTTTGTTTTTGCCTACTTGTAGTTCCAACTTGCTCACAATCCTACATTATGAAATTATTATTATGTATATAGTAAATACTATAAATCGAAATAATTATAAGAGTCTAGAAGTATTTAATACCTCTCCTTTTTTTGAGTTCCAAAATCTAACTACATCTTCCCATTGGTACCTCTGCATTCTCGGCGGGACATTTCACAATTTTTCTTCGAGGTTTATATTTTTCTTAAAATATTCTTTCTTTAAAGCACTTTTATGGTCTCTCCATTTTTTTCCTAATGCCTTCTTCACATAATTATCTGAGACCTCTAAGGCAAATCTCTCCTACAAATAACACAAGTTTAGAAAGTAAATATAAATGAAACTTAAACCAAAGTATTATAAATTACCTTCACGTTATTACCTTAATATTATCGAGAGCTTGATTTTTGTTACTATCAGGCATATGATGCCATGGCTCGTAGTTGATAGGTAACAGATTGACATTTTGTGCTATAATGCCCAAGTATCCTGCTAAAAGCCGAGCTTCTGATCAAATAGGCTGACCAAGACTGTTTCTAGCTACTTTGACACGCTTGACAGAATTTAACTCGTATAAATTTTTTAATAGCGTACGTCCTCGAGTTTTGCGCCTCCCACCACTTTCAGCTAAAAAAATGGTATATTATAATATAAGAATTTGAAACAAAAATCAATAATAAAAGTCAACATGCATGTAAATTAAAGTTAACATTACTCTGAATTTCTACAGATTCGTTAGCTGTATTCGAAACATTCGAAGATCCAATAGCAGTCTGTTGTTCACTATTTGTTTTTTCTGAATTTGGAGGATTTTGAATAATACTTAGATCTCGCAATCTTCTTTTAGACATTTTATCTGCAATACACATAAAATAGTTGAAATATTAGTAACTAATTACAACAATAATAGTACATATAAAATAGTTGAAATATTTAACAAGATCAAGATTTAAATTATAATATTACATATAATTAAAAAATTTTAAAATCTTACTACATCATGATTCGTAAATATCTTCATTCACATCCTAGCAAACCCATTGAAATTGTGTACTAATACTAAGGATAGTTTCATTTAAGTTTTATTCTGGAAAAGACAAAGTTTCTGATCTTTCGTCGATGTCATCTCTACTTCCATTGCCCATGTCAAACAAGTCTCTAGGGGTGTTACGGAGTACAACGTACCAACCCTCATCAGTTGGATCTTTCGAGTAAAAAACTTGTTTGACTTGAAAAGAAAATGAATACGGCTCGTCTATCAATTGTTGTCCAGTGTGAACTAATCGAGAGAAGTTCACCATTGTAAAACCAAATTGATCTTTTTTAATTCCGCGAGCAGTATTAACATCAGCCCAATCACATCAAAATAAGACAGCCTTCCATTTGCCATATTAGTCCAACTCAATAATATCAGTAAGAAGCCCGTAATACTCCATATTTCCCTCAACAGGATTACTGTCCCTAGCACTAGCATAACTTGTAATTGAAGAACTAACAATTATTCCACAATTTTGAGTCCTCCTCAATCTTTCAATAGATTTTGTATGAAACCTGAATCCAGTATATCTTTTTACTACTCTATTCAGACCTTGGGAAAGCCATTTAACTTCGTCATTGACGTCCTTTCCACTCCAAACCTATTGAATCGAAAGTAAATTGATTAATTATAAATGTTATACGAAAACATTATTATTTGTCAATGAAAGCTTCATTTGTATACCACTTGCCCTAACTAGTTATGAAAAGATTTTGTGAATAACTTATGAATCTCTTGATGTTGTAATTCAGGAGCGTGAACGAGATCTCAAAACTTGTTTGTACTCATTACGTTAAAAAGTGGATAACTTGGTTAGAAGATGAACAAATTAAAAAGATGAATATTTATCAAATTCTAAAACTTACTAGCGTAATGGTTCAATTCAATCGTAGTGAAAAAGAACATATCGATATGCTTGTACCCAATATCTATCATCTAAGTGTGCAATTTCAACTTTACCGTTTGGTTCTCTATAACTTCGAAATAGATAAGTTTCGGCTAAGTTATGATTAGTGAGCCCAACATTTCTACTTGGTCTATTCAGTATTGTTTCAACATCTTCTAAATATTTAGAGCAGAAAGTCATACACTCCTCTGCCGAGTAACCTTCAGCAATTGATCCTTCTGGATAACGCTTATTACGACAATAAGACTTCAATTTTCATAGGAACCTAAACACGATATACAACATTATCAAAAGTTGTAACTAAAGGTATATTCATAAAAGAATGAAAACTTTACAAATAAATTGGCACCTCTCTATAGGATACATCCACCGATAGAAAACTAGTCTACCAAGTTTTGCTTCATGAGGGAGATAGCCTAGCAAGTTCACCATAATTGTGAAGAACGAAGGTGGAAAGATCTTCTCCAAATTGCATAAAGTCAAGGTGGCTCGATCTTGTACTTTCTCAACTTTTTCAACAATCAAAACATTGCCACAAATAGCTTTCATTATATTGGATAGTTCAATTATACAAGACGTCACCTTTTTTTACATACAACACCATAAAGCAACTGGCAGTAAATCTTGCATCACGATGTGATAATCATGTGATTTTAGGAATATAGTCTTTGATATTTAAGACTCACACATCAAGATATATTTGATGCATATGCATCTGGGACCTTTATATCCTTCAACACCGTACAGAACACTTCTTTTTCTTTCTTCAACATTACAAAAATAAAATGCAGCAACCGAGATTTTCCATTTGGAAGTAATTGGGGATGAAGATCACGCCAAATTCCCATGTCAACTAGATCAAGTCGACTCTGAAAATTGTATTTCAATTTTCTATCGACATTCAGAATTGTCCCGATGATGTTCTTGCAAGCATTCTTTTCAATATGCATGACATTAAGATTGTGTCGCAAAATGTGATGCTCCCAATAAGGCAACTCAAAAAAATATTTTTTCTTTTCTACAAGTCTGCCTCATTAGGACCATCCTCTTCATTAGATTCATTATCAATCTGCCGGTCAACATAGCCAACACACCCCTCCCTCGGTCTTCTCTTTGTTTGCGTGTTGGGTGGTTGATTCATTTTTCCATAATTGAAATTGATATCTTTTAACATGAATAAGATTTAAGATCCAATGGTCTGCTTAGGAGCTTCTCTAAACTCTTCAGTACCATCAAATAGAGTCCTCTGAAATCTAAATTTATGATTTCTATCTAACCACCGACGATTCCCCATATAAGAGAACTTCTTCCCATTATATAACCACTTCGAACATGTTTGCACTGCACAACAAGGACAAGCATAATGTCATTTGGTACTCCAACCAAATAAATTGACATAAGCCGAGAAATCATTAATGGTCCATAACAAAGCTACACGTAAATAAAAGTTCTCCTTTCTCAAGACATCATATGTTTCAACACCCACCTATAACTGTTTCAACTCTTCAATAAGTGGCTTCATATAAATGTCAATATCATTCCCGGGACCTTTCTCTATGGATAATCATAGATAAGGTAAAAAGAAGATTGCTTCATGCAAATCCACGAAGGCAAATTGTAAGGAACAAGCATTACAGGCCAAGTACTGTACGAAGTACTCATGATTATAAAAATATTAAATCCATCAGATGCTAGCCCAAGCCTCACATTCCAAGGATCGCTTGCAAAGCTTGAAAATTTACTGTCAAATAATTTCCAAGCTCAAGAATCTGCAGGATTCCTTAATAATCCATCATCGGTTCGTTGATCATGATGCCACCTCATAGACTCGGCTGTCTTTGACGACATAAAAAGCCTTTGAAGCCTTAGTATTAGTGGAAAATATCTCAAAATCTTTATTGGCTTCTTTCTTAACTGTGCATCACCTTCATCCTCATTCACATATTCTGTATTCCTATTCATCCAACGAGATTTATCGCAAACATGACAAGACTGTTGGTTTTCCGATCAACCTAATACAACATGCAATCATTTGGACAACTATGAATTTTGTTGTACCCAAAGCCTAAATCTTATATCAGTTTCTTCATGTATTTACATGAATGAGAGATTTTTGCAAATAAAAACATATATCTCAAAAACTCTAACAGCAATGTCAAAAAGTTTTCGATCCACCCTCCCAAACATTTTAAGTAAAAAAGACGAATGCAGAAGGACAGTTTTGAAAATTTTGATCCCTCATAAAGTTTTTCATTCATTTCATTAAGTAACTTGTAGAACTTCGTCACTTCTCTATTTGGCTCTTCATCAGGTACACTTCTTCTCGTTTCGGTAAAAGCATTTCCACCAATATTACAATCATCAGATGCAATAATTTCAAGTGGAAACGATTGCAAACCATGACTGTACATATTAAATGCATCCTGCAACATACCTTTCATGTCATCTTCTTTAACAGACTGATGGTAAGCATTATGAGGATAAGCCGGATTAATCGTTGAAGAGGTTCTACGAGGTGTACACTCTCTATGGAAAACCCATTTTTTATACCCCCGAATAAAGCCATCAACAATTACATATTCGTGACATATTCGTAGACAACTTCACGAATATGTCAATTGATGTTGCCACACTTCTTACATGGGCAAAGAATCATATTCTCTTGGCTTGCTTTTTGAAATGCAAAATTTAGAAAAGTTTGTACTACATTTCGATAGTCGTTGCTTACCCTTGACAAATTCATCCAACTCTTATCCATTTCGTAGTTCTTGAAGTCTAAAGTTGACAATCAATTACGGTTACTTAAGTGTTCTAAATTGATTTAAATCATGTCATTGTACTAAAATAGATAATACATATCAAATATCAAGTATCTAATGGGTGTAAACTAATTCAAGTAAGTTGTTTATTTATAAGTATAATTAAGAGTAGGGAAAAACAATAGTGTTGCCCAAATTTCTTTGATTTTTATTTATTTTGATCCAAAGTTTTATGTATTATGATATGATATATATTTATGTATTATGTAAGTTATGTAAGTTATGATATAATATATATTTATGTAAGTTATGTAAGTTATGATATGATATATATTTATGTATTATGTAAGTTATGTAAGTTATGATCCAAAGTTTTTTTTTTTTTATTCTTTAAATGTTTATGTAAGTTATCATAATCATAAACTTTAAATGTTTATGTAAGCTATGATTATAATTTTAACCCTTTAATTATACTCTTTTAATTTATAAATTTGTGTTTTTTATCACCTTTATGTTTACTATACTTAAAAAGACAAAAATTAACAAATTAATAATTATATGTTAATAAAGTTAATATTTGTTAATTTTTCATTTATTTTGAGTTAATATTTAAATTAAATTTCCATGAACTTTTTAACTTTATACTACACATTAAAATCGACCAATTTAGTTTTATGATAATACTTATGAAAAATAATAAAATAATTTTAACATTAAGATAAATATTATTTTCCTTTAAAAAATTATTTTAATTAAATAATATTTATTTCTATGATAAATATTATATTATGTTTTATTTTTGAAATTTGAACTTTAGACTATATACTTTTAAGGATAAAAAAATATTATTTAAATAAAATTTTCTATGAAAATTTTAACTTTAAAACTAAATATAAAAATTGATGAATTTAAATTTAGAATTTAAAATAATAAATTAATAACACAATTAAAATCCAAAAGTTAGAACTCAAGTTATCATAAATTTTAAAATAAAAATAAAAATTTAGAATCAGAACTAAAATAAATAATAAAAATTAGATTAAATATAAAGATATCAGTAAAATAAGATATTATAATGAGTAATATACTACTCTTTTAATGTCCCATAAGGCACATTTCCACAACCTATGAGTAATATATATACTAACTGGCCAACCAAGAAAACCACAAGGTAATTAACAACAAATTTAGCTAACTTTCATTTCCAAGACTTAAAATGTTCATATATCATATGCAAAATGTTGTCTCTCTACCATTCAACTATACAAGATAAAATCATAAAGATAGAAAGAAAGCAAACATTTTAATATTCAAAAGAAACTGCAATAAGTACCAAACGCCAACTGCATCCTTGTCCTGCCAAAATCTGAGGCAATGTCGTTGCAAAGTTTTCTGCAATAAGTGTACAAGATGAGCACTCCTGCATATATGAATGCTGTTAAACAATACCCCCAAACAAAAATCAATAACAGAGTAGATTTGACAAAAATAGCAACAATATTAATCTTCTTCAAACTTGTTCTCTTGCTTGTTCAAGCTCTTTCTCTAATTGAATCAACTTTAAACGACTATTTTCTAATTGTTGAACATATGCATGAAAGGCAACTCCAAATCAAGTTATTACAAAAGTTCGAATGTTACCTGTAAGAGCCCAAATTCGTCCAGGCCTTAATACCAAAACCAAAATACAGAAATAAATAAATAAATGTTTGCTTGTTTAGTTAAACAGTCTAGGTTACAAAGCTCAAACCATAGCCCAAAACCAAAATAATTTAGCTAAGCCCGTTCTGATGCTGGACCAAGACCCAATTAAACTACTTAGCCCAAAATGCTCTCACCAATTACAAACCCAAAATTCCACGAGGCCCAATTGGCCTCAAAGCGAGTTGCGACCTCAGCGAGAAACCCTAGGGTTTCTGCCCTCTTTCTTCTCGCGCCGCAAGCAGAAGATTCCAGACGCGTCTATCTAACTTCCGTAATCAGCGCCTCGGCACCAGACTTCAACCCTCCATCAACGCCAGCAGCCCCTCCGTCACCAAGATCTTCGGGACACCTGCAAGGAAAGAAAGAACAGCAGCAGCAAAATATGGAAAGAAACAGACTTATTTCCAAAAATGTAAAAACAAACAGTGGCTATAAAAGCCCGAATCGAACATTGTAACAGATACAAAAGAGTGTACATAGAAACAAAAATAAAAAGATACTCACAGATTCAAAGAATACACAAGCAGTTTCAAAGAAAAGGTGATTTAACCGTGTGTTTTTTTTTATATGCATGTATATACATCATTCTAGCAAAAAGGGAACTTTTTTAAAAAAAGGGAATAGATTACTTGTGGAAAGACGAGGATTTTAGCCCTCAGACCACCGTAGAGGACGGCGCATGAGCGCGTGAGGGGACCCCTGGACGGAGGTTTAGCAACTCTGAAATCGACCCCTGAATCCTCTTCTAGAGGATTTTACCTTTTTTTTAAAGAACGGATGTTCAAATGATTTTAGGGGCGAAGTTTGACTTATATAGTTTATTTAAAACGGCGTCGTTTTACAACTATAGGATCCGCGCGTTGATCCGATTACCCGGGGAGGATCCGCGCATTTTTGAGAGTTGGGTTAATTACCCAATTGGTCCTCTCGCAATTTCTATACTTTTAAATTTCGTTTTATTTATTTTTTAATTCAGCATTAACATTTTAATTCTATTTCAATTCAACCCTCTCAATGATTTGCAATTGTATTAGGGGGAAACGGTGACGTTTTGGAAAAAGGGTTATTTGCTCAGTGACCCCCTTTTATCTTGCGAGTGTTTCAAATAGGGCCTTAATTCAGCTTTAGCTTTTTAAATTTGCCCCGTAACTTTACAAAACTTTAAATTTAATCCTATTTTATTACTATATATTTTTATTAATATTTGATTTCACTTTTATACATTAAAATTATTAAAAATGTTATTTTTATATGTATTACTATTCTATATTATTTTCCTCAAATTATTATTTTTTTATATATATATTTATTAATTATTTATATATATTGTTTTATATGTTATTTTATATCTATTATATTTCACATACATTTATATTACATTTTATTATATTTATTATATATATATATATATATATTTTTATATATGTTATAAATGTATATCACGTATCACTAATTATATAATTTATGTTTATAATATATATATTATTTTTAAAATATAAACCATTATTATTAAATCATGTTTTAACTCACATTATATACACGTTTTATTATTAATTATTTATTTACTACATATATTATTTCATTCTAAATAAATATTGTTATAAAATCTCTTATATACTTCTAAGCCAATATATTATTATAATTATTATTCTTTATTCTTGTTATTATGTATTACAATACATACTATTTTTAATATAATATGTCTTGTTTTAATTGTATGTATATTTTGTTAGCAATTGATTATTTTTTAGTTTTTTATATGTATCATATATGTGTTTTTTTATAATTATATGCATATGGACATTATATTTATTCTATTTGTATATCATACATTATTTGATTATATTTGTTCTTATATCGTACATCATTTAAATATTATTTCGTATGCTTATATATCTTGTTTATTCATTTTCAATGCATGCTATATATATATCTTTATCTTCATCTTTATGCATTATTCTGTATATCATAATATTTAGTTCAAATGCATGCATTATCTACCTAGTACAATAATATATCATTATGATTTATAATAAAATGCAATCATCTTTTAAAAAGATAAGGATCCAAAATTTTCAAAAAAAAATATAAAGGCAATGCTTGGTGTTTGGAAATTTCGAAAAAGTAGTGCCCTAACTTATTGGGTTGCAACTTTTCTCGTTAAGTTCGAATAGTCAAGTACCCTTCTAAGTTTTAAAGATTTTCAAAATATAAGTGACTGTCTTGGAACGGCAAAGTGATATGTCCTAACTTACTGGATATAGCATTTTGTTGTTTCGATATAGGGATTTCTAAAAAGGCTAACCTATAGTCAATACTTCGATATAAGTGAACCCCAATTTTCAAAACAAAAAAAAAATCAAAAATATTAAAAGAGAGTTGCATCTTAAAATTTCTAATTTCCGACATTAAAGACATTTTGATAATCAATTAGGTACCAATTTTTGGGCATTACGAGGGTGCTAACCCTTCCTCATACGTAACCGACTCCCAAACCCATTCTTTTGATTTCGTAGACCAAAACCAACGATTTTAAAACAAATGTTTTAAAGGTGATCCAATCACACCTAAAAAAATTGGTGGCGACTCCCGTTTTCGTTTTTTAAAGTCGATTCCCATTTTCCAAGAACTCGATTCAAAAATGGTCTCGACATTACCTTCAGCCCATCTGTTTCAGTGCAAACCAACATTCACTTACCTTTTTCCGCAAACGATTTTTACGAGCAGCCTCACGATTTTGTGCAAGACGTTTTTGTATCTATAGATATTAAAGGTATAATGCACAAAGCATATTAGAACCCTATTTAAGGTAAACAGATCATATACAAACAACAATTAATACGAGATATTCTATGAATTTAGCAGCAACTGAATGAAACAGGTTTGGGGAACACATAATTTTCCATTAAATTAGATTTGTGGAGATACTGTGCAAGTTAATTGAAGGACTGGATCATCATTGACAAGACAAGAAACTAACAAAAGAGAAGGCCTCGTTAGCTAGTTGAAAAAAGAAAAAGGTCTCCTTGCTAACATTATAAAATCAGAAAACATCTGCCATTAACATGCACAAAAATATTTGGCAGAAAACACCATAATTGCATCTCCTAGACTCATCTTAAAAAAGAAGAAAAATAAAAATAAAAGTTTTTACGCAATGCAATAACCACATTTCAGAACCACAAGTCTTCTAAACAACGGGAAATAGGAGTGAGAATGAACAAAATACAATTAAAAGCAGCAAAATAAGAGCTTCTTTGTTTACAAGATAAAAAAGTGCAAGGATAGCAGAAATGATCAAAAAGAATTGAGCCAGAAAACACCATGCCGTTCTTTCTATTTCAACTTTTTTGTGTCCTATCTTCATTTCTGCATCTTTGTTTCCAGTCAGAGTTCAGATCAAAATGAGCATAATTCACATGAAGAAAGTCCAAATTTGTGGCAGATTAATTGGTTGTTCCAAGCTGTTTTATGTTTTTTCCCCAAGCTGTTTTACGTTTTCCCCCCAAAGCTGTTTTATTACTTAATTAAAGTTTTATTTTAATATTTTTATACATTTTAACTTTATTATGCATAATTTATTACATTTGTTAATTGTATATCTATACTATTATTTAAGCGTTTAATCGAGTTAGTGTTAATGCTACAAATCAACCAAACACCAACTCAGTTAGAGTAGTTACAGAACTACCTTTCTATTATTAAATTAAATTATATTATTCGAGGCTACTTTATTCTTTTTATTTTAAGAAAAATAAAATAAAATAAAATATGATTGGATTTGAACTCATGACAATTAGATCAATAAAATTTTAGATTTACCACTAAACCAAAAATTCGTCTTAGTATATTTTATACATTTTTAGTAATTTTGTTAATTGTAGTGTCACAAGTCAACTCAACACTAACTCACGATTGATAACAATACCATGATAATTAATTGTAGTGCATTTTGTATTGTTAATCTAATGTACTTTTTTTGTTTAAACTTCCTTTTACTCAAAATTTAATTTAATTTTTTTATTTTAACATCACATATTTAACGTGTTTTCATGACTAATTAGTTTCAAACAATATTTTTCATTATTTATTGAATGTTGATTTTCAAATATACATTTATATTCTAAATTAATAGTTTTCCACGCATACACGTATAATAAAATTTCTAATATATATTAATATTTTAAAATTCATAATTATCTTTAAGCGGTTTAGTATTTTAAATTTAAGATATATTCCCCCTCATTTTAATCTTTACATTCCATGGAAATGCCAACTCTCCGTGAATTGCAAACCAAAAACTTATTCAGAAGGTATTTAGATTTCAGAATGACCTCATAAATTTGTTTTATCAACAAAAATAGGCATTAATATACTTTAATTTTTTGGAACTGAATTGATGACCAAATCACTAATTCTCGATTCGATCAATCCAAATGGATAAAAAAATAAATGATTAAAAAAATTAACTCAAAAACTCTAAAAGTCAATTCAATTAAAATTTTAAGCTTTATTCAATCTGTCAATATCAATTCATAGATAAACCGATTTAATACATTTCCTTAAACCGATACCTTAACTAGTCCAATTCAGACAATATTGCTGCTTTTTAAGTAGTTTTGTTCATTAGCATTGAAGGTATCTGAAGGTTAATGATTATGTTTCCAAGTTGGTGACTGTTAAAGTTTAATCAATTGTATGTGTTTATGTCACCAACTTGGAAAGGTGCAAACTGATATCTTCAACTTATAAAATGCTTTTACCGATAAACTGCAATGTTCAAATGGTCAAAGCGAACAAGTAAAACCTTTGACGAAGTGGAGAAAGACATCATATGATCCCAGAGGAACCATAAATCTCACATCAATTATGTACTTTAATAAATTCGACGTTCATACAATTTTCAACAACCTTAACCTCCAATCCCCCACCCCCCAAAAAAAAAAGAGAAAAAAAGAAACTGTATTTTACACTTTAGTATGGACAGTAACGTAGCACTTAAAAGCTGCATACTAAAGAGACGGGATTATAATCTATGCTTTCAACAAATCCTACTGTTCAATATTTTGGACAGACAGATCAGATGATTCAGAGGTTTCAGCATGATCAGATTAAGAAGAGCAATCTGAAAATTACAAAGCAACCAACTGGAGCAGGAACTTGGAAACAGAAAGAATTACTGTGATTCCAATAGGAAACCTGAGAAAGTTAAGGAATCGAAATTCTTGAAGCTTTTTGCATATGCATGAAAAGAACCAACAGCAAAGGCAACAGTATGGTAAACTATTTCCATAACTTGAGATTGTTAGTATTCTCGTGCATGCGGGTGGCTTGAAAGTATAGAAACCTGTGAAACCCATAATGTATTCGCTATTGCTTAGAGTACTACCACTTCCATCTATCCCTGTCTGATAATATACCTAGACTTGATCACCTGCCTTCATATCCTCAACGGTTTAAGCTTCAGTTCTGTCTATTTTAGCACACAAACCTCGGCTAAAATGACTAAAACCCTCCATAGATTACATTAGCCATTAAATTAGGAAAATTCCCACCATTTGGCAAAATTGTCCAATAACGACCATTGTTTTTGGTGGCTTCAAAGAACTGTTGATAGCAGAGCTACTTGTATAACAGATTGTAAGCTGGTAAATCCTGTATTCTATGTACATCGTCCAAAGACAGTTCTCGCTGTAGTTGAGTTCGTGTTACTTGTAAAACCTCCTGCAAGAACGAAAATACTAGATAATTAGGGGTTGAAAATTGAAATGACTCATTCAACAAGAAGAGGTGATCCAAATGATTGATATCAAGCAATACATTAAGATTCTAGAAAGGAATCTTCAAGGAGCCAGCTTGACAGGACAAAAGAAAGTGCGGGGTTTGGGGAGAGGGGGTTGGTCCAATTGGATGCAATGGTTGCTTATAAATCCTTTCATAAGCTTTTCTGTTTAAAAATGACTTCCACATAAACTAATAAAGCATCTTCTCCTGTTCAGTCAACATACAGAAAAAGGAAAAGGAAGAAATAAATGGACAAATTGGATGGTTCATGATTTCACATAGAGCAGCACTGGTATGAAATTAAAATATAAAAACCATTTAGTTTGGAGTTCCATAGGAAGAAGGAAGTTTGGCAAGATGTGAATGCGACAAGAGAGCGAGAGAGAGAAAGTACGTTGAACTCCATGTAGGAAGCATGCATAGCAAGCCACTGAGCATCCATCAATTCAAAAGCTACACAATATAGTACATCGAAGGCTTCTTCATCTTCTGCAAAATTTCAAACATTCAGATCTTGAGACCACTTACAAGGAACTGTGAAAACAAAAATCAGTTTCATAATTCCAACAGTGCTTGAGCATAAAGTACTGAGATCCTCGGTCCTGTTACCTCCTAATAGTTTCAGGAAATTTAATCCTGGTAGATTTTTTGGTTTTTCTGCAAAAAACAGAGAGAGGATAGGTCACATAAGAGCTAACCTATTTTTACTATGGATCTTAAACTATAAAATATGTTTGCGTTCTAACCAAAAAGATCCTCTACACCTGGCAGACCATTCAGAAACTTGAACTATTGACCTCCATGCAAATAATTGAAAAATATATAGGATAAGATCAATGAAAATATCATTATGAAAGATTGTCCTACCACATGAATAGCCCATTGAATCTACAACGCTTGTTTTCATGAGTATATCAGAGGACACTCAACAATTACCGGAGAATGAAAATTGCTGATAAAAAGGACTTAGAAAAACTTTATTTGAAACTATACTTGTGTAACATATTGTTATATTGAGCTTAATTTTTTAGAAAACATGTGGTACATGAATAAGAAAGTTTAAAATTTTTGAGAAAACCTGAATATAAATCCAACATCTGAATCAACATAAAAGATACATTGATGCCAGCAACGGCGAATGGGTATTCCCAAGTTGCTCTGTCTCCATCTTCCTTCAATAATAACCTATGAAAAGATGCCTTCATTTTGTATTTTTATATAATTAGTAAATAAGCCAATTTTCTTGCAAAATCTAGACATATAAAAGGCCAAAAAAAAAGAGAAGGCTCACCGGAAAATTTTGGCCAAAAAACAACAAATTTTCAAGTGAGATAAAACCGCAACCCCTACAATGGAAAGTTCACTTTTAGACAAATAAAATTCGATTTTGAATGTAAAAATTAGGGAAAAAGACTGTTTCATTGAAGTGCATTTGCCAATTACTGTATGCCGTTAGTTGCATATCCTTTCCAAGCCTCTTCAGGTAGCAAGTTAAAAAGTCAAAAAAGAAAAAGAATCAAGAAATTTACCGAAAGTCAGTTGATGGATTAGGACCTTGCCACCCCATATCTTTCCACTGTTCAGAGATCAAGCCTGTTAGAACAACATTCGGAAAGGCAATGTGCCACAATTTTATGAGAGCTTTCTGTGACACCAAAGGATCATGAGATCAGTAATCATCTAATTTATACAGCATTTAAATTGATTAAAATGAAACATGCTGAAGGCAGAAGACCCCAAACCATAGCTATTTACAAATTGTAGAAAATTATGACAGAAAAAAGAATAAATTACATAGATATGATTTTTCAAGATCTTCTGGTAGGAAAAATAGTTGTTATTTACGATGTACAACCATGTCTGATCATAGTTAGAAATGCTAGAAAACAATATGGATGTTAAAAGAATGAAGTGCCTGATGGTCAGGACGAGTCTCATCAAAAGGTATATGTAGTCGTTCTTGAAGCCTGTGAAGTCTTTGTTCCTGATCAGAATTTGAAAAAAAGTATATCAATTTTATTATCACTGAGGCTGAGAATGGAATTAATATGTGTATGTATATGAATACCATATATACATCAAAACAGATTAGCCTAACAAAATCAATACTCTAGTTCTGCATCAATTTTTCAGTAGTGCAGGACAAATGCCACAAATTCTCTATGCACATCATTAAAATGAATACTCAAGAAATGATGGCAAAAACCAGTTTGGTTCTACTCAAGAACAGTCAGATTTTCTATAGTCAATGGTAGGGAGTTGGTTACATGAAGACATTGCATTCACTGTCTTCTAAGAGTGTACGTAAACCTTACTGGATAATAAATAATTGTATAATGGAACAAATAATTACACATAAGATTTTGAAGACATTAGAAAATCAGTCCTAATACTTAACATTCTCAATTACCTGAATTGGAGTCAAAGTGTAGCCAAGAAACTTCTCATTGCGCCTGTTTCCAAAGCGATTGAACAGCCCTCCTAGCCATGATTTAGGTCCAACCATAGCATTAGCTGCAACCATACAAGACTGATCAGTGATATTAAAGAATGAGTTGTAGAATATTTTGCAAGGCAACGTGCATTTCAATGTTGAAATAAGTTGACATGGTCTTAAACATGGCATGTTACACACTTTTGAGTAATTTTACTCTTAGTTTCTCTACACTGGAGATGTTGAGACTTGGCATAGAGGAAAGGAGAAAAGAAGCATAATATACCTATAAAGAACCAATGCTAATAATAAAGAAAGCTAGAAAAACGGGGCAAATTTCTAGGTTAGCAAATTTGAATTAGCAATAGGTTATGTTGTGCTCTACCTCATAAGACTTTTGTTTTCAGCTCTCCTAGTATTTTGAAATGCCAATGACATGTCAGTCTAGAGCTAGCTCTACCCATTATCATGGAACCTCATGTGATATATGAAGAGCTCAAGGCAACTCATGAAGTGTCAGAAGATTAGATGATTCTAACTAGTTAAGCTGTACAAATGTTTCCCTCCATTTGGCTACATATTAAGCTACATAATGATGTTGATTTCAGAAAGCATTGTATGTCAATGTAAAGTAGGAATTGAACAAATATACACTTGCATACCAAACATACTAGGTAATTAAGACTATCCTAATTTGGAGCGCCAAAACATTGGAATGCTGAAAGAATTTATTAGGAAAATTTACTCACTAAAACATTGAGCTAACTGTGATAGTAGGTGAGTGGAATTGTGTGGCCATTCCAACTCTTCACCGCCATTCTTTCGGCTCCAGTAAACTTCATCCTCATCAACCTACATTTCAATTTTCGACGAACTAGTCAATACTAATTAGTTGCATAGAAATAAAAGTGGCATTGTCCTGACTGAGAATGATAGGCTGCAAATTCATTAACTCGTTTCATAAGGTTGAAGGTTCAATTTGGAATCTAAACGGTGTATTATAGATTCCCATGCATATAACTAAGCTCTTAACTATTCATCATATAATGCAATGCATTCATTCTGACATAAAACAGAACAAGAGACATAACTACTAAATGCAGAAATGGAAGAAATATTTTTAAATATAAATAGCAGGAACTCAATGAATATAGATACTCCTAAAGTTATAGCCTTGTTGATTGCAAGCAACCAAGCTTTATATATATATTTGAAAAAAGGTTATTGCAAATTCATGAGATTTGCCAAGAGGCAAGCCCAAATTAAGCTTGATAACAAGAACAGCTTAAGCTAATAGTTATATTTAATTAATAGGCTTGTAATAGCACCAGTGATCAAAATCAGAGACAGAAAAAAAGGAGTATGGAGGGCTAGGGGGAGGATTACTCTGTGAAGAGAAGAGCAAGAAGGAAAGCATTGTCGACGCTTCCTTAATCTCATGAGAGAACCAAAAATAAAATATTAGATCCTTGCATTCCTTTTAACCTAACGCAAATGGGAAAAAAATCCAAAAAGGATTGGAAAAATGGGTAACAAATGATTGCAGCAAACTCATGCGCCTCCATCCCTTTCAACCCTTCTCATCATTCCATCTCTCTGAAAGAGAGAGGGGCCAGGGGGTCAAGGAATATAATGATGACACAAACACAAAGATACCCAGAAAATGAAAAAGAAGAGTACATTTTGGGTTGAGATAAAAAGAAACATTAAGAAATAAGAGCGCAATCAAAGGTCGTTTTTGCATGTAAGAAAGTTTAATGGCATCCCAAAAGAACAAAGTGAAGATAAAAGTTTTAAATTGTAATGCAAAAGAAAGAAAGGAAAGGAAGAAAAGTCATAAAAGGCAATAGCATATTGTCTCTTGTGAGGAAAACATTGACATGCAATGCATGACAAATTAAAACACAGGTACAAGGAATAAAGAAAGAGTAAAAACATTTTTACCTGGAAAGGGTTTGTCTACCTGCTAATGCTAATGCATGTGTTGTGAAGAAAATAGGGCCCGATTGCCAGATGGGCAAAAGTGTGGGGCAAGAAGTGATAGAGAAAGGAGGAAGAAGAGAGAGAAGATGAAGATGAAGAAAGGCAACATGTTTGGGAGAAGGAATTTGGATACATCATAGATGCAGTGTTATTGTTGTTTATTGTCTCTCTCTCTCTCTGCCACGAAGTTCCCGGATCACTTGCCTTCAACGTAGCACTCGGGAGGGATGGGGTGTTACATATTTTTATACTTTGGCTACCTACTAACTTTATAACATGACTCTATTTCCACTTTAAAATTTTTTATCTTCACTTTCTATTTGGAGAAAAGAATTACAATAAAAAAAATATATCAATCAATTTTGGTAAAAAAATTTTTTAATCACTTAATTATGAAAAGTTATATTTTAGCCATTAGCATTTTCAACTTATAATATTTTGATTACTCATTTGTTCGTTAATGGTTGTTTAAGTTTTATCGGAAAAATGAGATGTCATATTAATTCAATGGTTAATATCTAATTTGATCATTGAACTACAACTAAAACATTCAATTTAGTACTTGTATAACATTTTTAACAATAATTTTGAAAAAAAATTTCTTTTTAAATTCTAAAAATATAAAAAAAAAATTTAAAAAATTCTGGAAGTTCATTATTTATTTATTGAAATTATAAAAATATTTTTTAAAATTATAATTATATAAAAAAATAAAAATTTCATACAAATTCTAAAAAATATATAATAAAGAAGACACATATTTACATAATTATATAATTTTTAGAACCTTTGAAAGCTTCATTCAATATTTCCTAACTTTAATTTCATCCGACAACGTTGTTTTCACAGCATCAACACAAAGGCCTTGCCATGTTTCAAGTCCAATGGCAGGGATTTTAGTTCCAATGTTTAATACATAGGAATTCCCTAATATCCGAGATTTTCCTTGATTTTTTTCACCCACCAAACAAAAAAAAAAAAAAAAAGAGCAAACATTTTAACTATATATTCACTTCTGTTTGGTATTTGAACTACCAGAAACACTCCCCAAACTCGAAATCTCAATTTTATACTGAAAAATACAAATTAAAACAAAATCCAATAATAAAATTTAGAAAACAAAACAGAAAGAAAAAGAAAACTGTCTTTTATAAAATAAAAAACTTTGGTTTAAATGAGAAAGAACCCAGCTTGTATTCATCCATTAATATGAAAGAACACAGCAATGGATCATTCATCAAAAACAACACCCTACACAAACCTTAAAACAAAGCAATCGACTAAACAAACCTTAAAAATTCAGACCACAACAACCAAAATCTAAGGACTTGTTTTTTCTTTTTTCTTTTTCCCCTATATTGTATGCTATATATTACATAATTATCACCAAAACACGTGTTTTGTTTATTATATAATTTTTAGATTTTTTAATTAACTTTTACATCATTACAATTTTTAAAAAAATTTACAATTTCAAAAAATAAACTGAATTTTTAGACATTTTTAAGATTCTTTTTTTTATGTAGAATCTATATTTTTATATATTTTAAGCCTTTAATTAAGTTAGTATCACGAGTCAATTAGACATCAACACGATTAGAGAAATGACAAAATTTATAGTGAGATTTAAACTCACGCCAATATGTCAAACCATAAATTTACCGCTCAATCAAAATTTTATTTCAAAATATTTATACATTTTAATACATCTATCAATTTTATATTTATACTCTTGACTGAATTTGTATCACGAGTCAATTAGATACAAATTTAGTTAGGAAAATTACAAAAATATACTTTTATATTTGAAATAAATTATATTATTCGATAATATTTTAGTCTTTTTTATTTTAAAAATTACTTATAAGGGATTTGAACCCATACCGATGCATAAAACTTTAAATTATCACTTAACCAAAGCTTTATTTTAAATAATTTATACATTTTAATTTTACAATGTAGTTTTTATTATATTCATCAATTGTATATCTATACTATTATTTAAGATGGTATCACAAATTAACTCTACACTAACTTACGATTGATAACAATACCATGTTAAATAATTGTATTCATTTAGTGTTCTTAATATGTTATATTCATTTGTTTAAATTTTGTTTTACTTACAACTTAATTTTTTTATTTTAATATCGTAAATATTTCATGTGTATTATTAATTAATTCCAAACCATACATTTAATTATTTATTATATGTTATTTTGAAACATAAATTTGTATTCTAAATGTGGCTTCCACACACATACGCGTGTGGTATAGTTTCTAGTTGTTCTGTAAAATGTTGTAAAAGTATCAAATTGAATGTTTTAGCTATGGTTTAAGGATCAAATATGATATTAACTCTTGAATTAATGTGCCATCTCACTTTTTCATTAAGGCTGTAACGACCATTAACAGATGAGTGACCAAAACATTAAAAGTCGATAAAGTTAATGACCAAAATATATAACTTTTCATAATTCTTTATACTAAGATAGTTGCAATTAAAATAGTAGTAAAATTAACAACAAAACATAAGTTTTATAATATCCAAATAATATTAAAAACGATAGCAAAACAATAAAAAAATACACAAAAAAAAAACAGAAAAATAACAAAAACAACACCAAAACACCAGGAACAACAAAAAAACAGCAAGATAATTTTTATTAAAAAAATACTTTATTTATTTGGGCTAGGTCAAAAAAATTTTACCCGAGGCCCAACCAATTTAGAAAATTGGCCTTATTTTTTATCCAAACTTACTCATTTTTCAAGAGAATCTTTAGGCCAAACTAGGTAGTCCGACTCGTGATGAGGTCTACTGCTAAACCTAAACGATGAAAACTTTAAAAAAAAAGAAAAAATATACATGTAAAAAAATGCAAATATTGTAAATTCTGCACACTCAAATCTGAACTTTCATTGAGAAACCATCATTCTCCAAAAAACAACAATTTGGGGAAACTAAAATTTTGGTTTGAGATTTTTGGTGAAGGGAAAAGTTTAGGAATAAATATAAGTTACCATTTTTTAACTCCAAATTTGATTTGGATTTAGCTTTGGTTAGCACACTTCAAATATTTTGGTGTCAAAAATAATATTTCATATTTTAACATATTTGGGTCCGGATTTATTTTTTTTAATAATTGCCATCTCCATCTTGATTTTCACTAAAAAACCTCTTTCGGGAAGATATTTTTTTTATATGGTTTAGGTTTAGTTATTTTTAAATTTTATCTAATTTTTCACCTAATGTTATATTATCTGTGTGAAATTTTTATTTGTCAATTTAACATTCATTAATGATGTTAACTCTAAGTATAATAATAATACAAAAATACAAATAACACATTGATTATACATGTTTCATTCAAATGCTGAGAGAATAAGGATTGGAAGTATGGGATCTCATAATTAGGCAAGAAAGATGAAGATGATAAAATAAAAAGAAGTAGGTGGACGGTACATATGAAAGTCATCACATTTCACAACTGAATAAATTGTATATCCTTATCACCAATTGCAATAAGAAACATCAACCTTTATAGTTTATATGCAGGGGCGAAGCCAGAATAAATATTTAGGGGGGCCAGATAAAATTTTAATTTTTTATAGTTTATATCTTTATAATTTGTAAAGGATTAAATCGAATTTTTATAATTTTAGGGGGGGCCAAAGTGCAATTTTACCTTTACTAATTTAAAATTTTTAAAAAATTTTAAGGGCCAAAAGAGTAAATTTACATTTTAGGGGGGGTCGGGGCCCATGCCAGCCCCCCTGACTTCGCCCTTGTTTATATGGAATTCAACAAACACTATTAGTATGGTGTTTTTGTATTTTTAAGTAATATAATTTATTTTAAATATTATATATTTATAAAAAAATATAATTTATCTATTTTTCAGATATTGTATTAAAGCTATTGTTGGAAAAATTGCTATTTATAGAAACTTTGAGGCATATTCTCAAGAGATTAAGGTGGAGAGTTGAATCATAAAATTATAGTTTTATATTCTACTCTATGAGACATTTATAACGGTATATCATATGCTCAAAATGGTTAAGGGATGCTCAAAGTAAGCTACTTGAAAATATTGTTGAGGAAAAATAAAGACTTAGGGTACGTTTGGTTCACTGTAATGGAATAAGGCTGTAATTGAATAGAGTTGTAATGGAATAGAATTTGTAATGGAATAGAGTCAGAATCGATAATTCAACTGTTTGGTTGAATGGAATGGAATAGAATTTGTAATAGAATTCTTGTGTTTGGTTGAATGGAATGATGTTGTAATAGCATAAAAAAAAAGGCTAAAATGACCAAAGTACTCTTAACAGAATTTTTGTTGGTAGATGATTATTGTTATTAAATTTTAATAAGATTATTGTCAAATATATTTTAATAAAAATAAAAATAAAAATAAATAATTTAATCATATTTTAACATAATTATTATTAAATACAATTTAATAAAATAATATATATTTTAATAATATTATTAATATAATTGTTAATAATATTTAATAATAATTTTAATATAAAATTATTATTAAGAACATTTCAATGCCTAATATATTTGCTTTAATCTAGCCTTTCACCTGTTGTCTTAGGTCACAATTGCCAATATAAAAAAATGAGTTTAGCATATCATATGATTATTGTTATTATTATTAAATTTTAATAAGATTATTATTAAATTTTAATAAGAAATAATTTAATAAAAATAATAAATAATTTAATCATATTTTAACATGATTATTACTAAATATAATTTAATAAAATAATATATAATTTAATAAAATTCTTAATATAATTATTATTATATGAATTAAAAAATCATAATATATAATAGTATAAAAATAATATAAAATCTACTTTATTATTTTTAAACTGCACTACATAATGTGCTAAAATATCATAAGTGAAACAAATAATTTGATTATTCTACAATAAAAAGTAAAATATAAGAAGTAATAAATAACTTGAGAATCATATTTCACATCCAAACATAATATTCATATATTAACAAAAAGTGACATGATTTCATTAGTTTATATGTCATAATCCATATGTTATAAAATTTTACAACCTAAAAAAGTTACAACATTGTAATGACATTCTATCATGTCATTATACCACCCAACTATTACAAACACAAAAAGTTACCAAAATATCATCAACACAACTATGATTTTTTAATGGTCAGCAAGAAATCTTCTGACCTATCCCAATCGCACAGAAGAAGGTAAACTAAAGAAAATGAGCATTTGCGTTGGATGATCTGGAATTTTGCTCAATGTGCGATAGCGCTCATCCTCAATTAAACCTTCTACTTCACATAATGTTGGATATAATTTTAGAGCACTTTCTTGAAGTGTCATTTCTGACCTTTGTTGAATTAGCACCTCGGAGGCAATACTCCTACTGATTTCAACGCCAACGGTCTCGATCTTTTCCGCTAATAAAGTGGCAGCATCATTAAATGAAGTAGATGAAATATGATCAATTGCATCAGAAGTCTTTTTTTTCTTCCTTGAAAATGTGGAATCACCTTGGTTTATAGCTGGTTGCTGTTGTGTGCTTGAAAGATCCATGTCATCCAAGGAAACATCAGCTTTGCATCCATGGAAATCATTTCTTTCTTCATGAGTATTTGTAGTAGCTACATCCTCAGCATCTATTTCTTCAATAATATCAGCGGCTGTTTGAGCATCTTTCCCAGTGGCTCGATCTTTTGCATAGATGGCTGTAAGTTGGTCATAATAAGGGAAACTACGATGTTTGAATTGAGCAGCTTCTTTATGACTCTGAAAAAAAGAGGAATTCATATTAGATATAAGTTTGGTCAAATTAAGATAATAAAGACTTGAAATAATTCTTAAATTTATATATGAGTTCCACACCGCATCTTCAGCAACAACAAGTTGCCTATGCTCATCCCAACCAAAACCGCTATTGTTTTTTTCGCTGAACATGTCATAAACGATTGACCAATCCCTTTTCAATGTCCTAATCCTCGATTCAAGATTAGGTTTAGCCTTCAACTTGGCATCGGGTAAAACTTTTTCTAACATTTTTTCCAACTCATTTAAATAACCGGCTTTAAATCCCGTATCAGCATTAAAGGTTCCAACATTGTGCAAGTCGACCATACAGGCAACCAAAGCAGCATCTTCTTCTGGAAGCCATTTCCTTTTGGTTCCTCGAGAATTTTGGGAAGAAACACTTGCTTGTGAAAAACCTGACATAATTATCTTAAGGAAAAAAAATTAAACATAAGTTCAATATTATGAATCAAAAAGTAAACACTTTATAAAATTATAATATATGATGAATCAATACAAAATAATTTATAATTCAACAAGTCTAGTACAATACAAAAAAATAATTCAAACACCACCAAAGTTTCATAAACTAGATTCATGAAATAACATAAACAAATTAATGTTTACTACTTTTACCCTAAACCTAACTAATTTCTAGATGCTTGCCATTCATCGAACATTTGGTTGGCTAGTTCCATCCTTCAAGTAGCCCATGCATCTGATGGATGAATATTTACGATATTCGGATCATCGTCATCTATCACATTACTAGGTAATCCTTCTCCTAACTCCGCTTCAATAGGATCAAGACTCATATAGGTTCGAATAAAATTATGGAGCAAACAACAGGCAATAATAATTCTATTATGCACCCTCACAGGATAAAACGATGGACTCCTAAGTATTCCCCATCTAAGTTTTAATAACCCAAAGCATCTTTCAATAACATTACGCGCTGAAGCATGTTTCATATTGAAAAATTCTTCCGGAGTACTTGGCTGGTAACCCTGACGCCACTCATTCAAATGATATCTTTGTCCTCTAAAAGGTGCAAGAAATCCCTCACAATTTGTGTATCCAGCATCAACTAGATAATAACAACCTATAAAAAAAAACTATTTGTCATGATTAATTTCCCAAAAAAGTATGATCTTAAAGATTTATTCAAAGTCCTCTAATTTTGCACTTTACCATGAGGAACTTTTAATCATGTCTCCTACTAATGGCATCTCGAAGAACCCTTCCATCAGCAATAGAACCTTTCCAACCAAGAAGAGCATAAACAAAATGCATATCAGGTGTACAAACACCTAACATATTTGTTGCTATATTACCTTTTCGCGTTCGATATCTAGGTTTATCAACTGTTGGAACCCTAATCTTGATGTGGGTTCCATCTAAAGCACCTAAACAATTCTACATCATATGTATAAAACCTCGAGTTAGGATACTATATTTAAATCTAACTCAACTAAATTATGTGCGAGCTATATATAGAACTCACTCCAATACCTTGAACCATTTCCATCTTGGGTCTGTAGAATTAGCTGTAATTGGCTCCGCCTTTTTAAATATCACATCTTGTAAGCGTATGACAGCATTTAAAACATTGTGAAATGATCTGCTAACGGTTTCCCCAGACCTATTAAGTGATGCTTGATAACTTGATTTTTAAGATGATGAGAAATGATATGTAAAAACATTGCCACCTGCTCATCAATAAGCATGTTCCTTGACAACTTCAATCCCCCTAAAGTTTGTAATATTTCACATAGTTTAAAAAGGTAGTTCTATTAATCCTAACTTGTTCAATACAAGTCTCGTCACTAGCATATACAAGTCTTTTCACTTAATCTCGTTTTGCATAAAAATCTAAAATATAGGATCTAATCCTTGGTCTATAAGTATGTAGGCTATGGATGGCACCTAATGTAAGTAAGAACCAACTCGCAACTGTACACAGTTGCAACCATATTGTCAATGCAAGACCAATTCTTTTACGTCTCACACTTTGTACTATTAAAGGCAGACGAGCCATTATTGCAAGATATTAAAGTGTTACATATCTTTAAATCATAGTAAAAAGGTCACATTTCTTCAATACTAATTTCAATAAAAGTAAAACAAAATCAAAGAATTTAATTGATTAAAGAACTTACAGTAGTTTAGTGAGTACAAGAAGCTCAACTGTGAGTGGAAGAAGCAATCAAGCAAGCCAAATAAGAAGAGGAAGTAATAACGCACTGTCAAAGAAAAATGAACAATACATATTTATCAAATTTCATTCAACAAAATCAACTCTTTGTCTAGCAAATAATAATATATTGAACATTAAAAGAGAAATTAATAATGAACATCTAACCTTGAAATACATCCACATCCAAATTACATAATTTAAAACTTTAATTTTTAAAATCATTACTATTATTTGAAGGGTTGATTAATTCGTATTCATCCATAAACTAGATTCCAACTTAATGGTACAATTTAATTTAATGTGGTTTAACAAAGTAGTATTAGTCTCAACATTGTGATAATTGATTTGCTATAAGAACTTCGGGGGTTATTTTTATTTTTAATAAGATGTAACCTTTAAAGATTAAAATTGAGATTATACCAAAATATATAACTTTATTTTCTTTACCTAAAATTGAGACATGAAAGGATGTAATCCTTGAAAATGTACAATTGTAAGAAAAGTAAATATATTCCATACATATTGGTAAGAAAGGTCAAAGTCAAAGATTATCTCAACAAGAAAGTATAATATGAAGCTTTTACAAAGTATATTAGTAAAAATTCGAATACAAAATTCTCATCATACCATCAATCATATAGAGTGTTTTATTTCACAGTTCAAGATCCTCAATTCCTATAAAGTGTTTTATTTCACAGTTCATATTGAGCTGACAAGCATTGTAAATATTTATTATTCTTAAAAAAAAAAAAGCCTTTATCTCTTCACTTATAATTTCAGCCATGGGACCATTCAAATACCATAATACAAATATATTACCCTTTCTCATAGGTTTAATTATAGAAATTATATAAATATATTATATTTAATTTTTTAATATGATAACAAATAATAGTTTAATTTTTTTAATGAGATTTAGTAGAAAATAAACTTAGACAAGAAAAGCTTAGAAGGAACTTTTGTGCAAGTATAAATACAAATACATAAATATATTAAAATTTATATAATTTCAAAAATCTTATAAATATATAACCTTTTATAAACTATTATTATGACAAAAGAAAATTATAAACACAATACATATAAAAAAAAATATTAAATTTATTTTTTTCATTATAAAAATGATTAATTTACAATTTAATCTAACATGCAAAAATTAATTTATTTATTTTTTAAAATAAAAAATAAAATACAATCCGATTATTAATATAACATCTTTTATAATATTTTTACCATTCATTTCCCTCTCATTTTTTACTTGTTTTAAAAAGAATAAAAACAATTGACCAATCTCAAAGTAACTTTGTAAGTGTAAGAATCAAGACAGTCAAAGTTTGTACAGACTTCATTCTCAGCCCACCACTTGTTTGAAGGTTGTTTCCTCCACTTTTAATGACCCTAAAAATATAACAGGTTAAGTTGTTCTGTTAAATTAATTCGTATAATAATTTTCCCTAGAAAATTCGTATAAGATGAATATGAATTCGTATAATGATGTACCCTAAAAAGAACAAACTTTCCCCTAATGATTTTCCCTAGAAAATTCAAGGCAAAAATAGTCAAGTCCATCAACTTAAAGACAATCCCCCAAAAAAAGAGAACATGCTAACACCATATAAGTATAAATAGTCATGCTAGGAGAAGCATCGACCGCCGGGGAGCAGTTAAAGAAACCATGTGGCTGCATTGCAGATACCAATGGTTAACTCCTACATCACGCTTCTGTCAACCAAGCTGTAAACTTACTATGTTGTGAACTGAACAGTTACTAACGCTGCTAAAGAGAAAAGTGAACTGAACAGGCTTGAATTGCATGATCCGGACTTGCGCTCCTCTTCTAAGAGTTGGGATACATACGAAAGCATAAATACTAGAATTTTGAGCAGGCTGTCTACGTCAAGCATTTTGTTTAACATGCAAGCCTACCACGATAGCGATTTGTGTATGTGTAGACAACATCTTCAAAAAAAAAATAGATGATGGACAAACTTTTTGAGTCCATAATAAGATCCTATATATCACATGTCGGTAACTAAAAGCTAGTAAATCAAAAGCAATAAACTTGTATGAGATGGAGTAACCTTTAACTTTGATATCGTTATGAAAATGATGAATTAACAGAAAAGGAAAAAGAATGTTAATATATTCTATTATGATGAAGCAATTAAGTGATGCAAAGAGTGAATGTTATTAGGATGAGTGTATACCGTAAGCATAAAGCCAATGCGATCAACCAGTTAAGAGAAAGAGGAACCAATCAGGCAATCCAGAAATGGACAAGAATTTTTTTTAATAATAACTGAATATGGATCATTCTACCACTCCAAATATAAAATAATAAGTTATAAAATTCAGTTTTTGTAGCAACACTTACCAAAATATTTTAACCAGATTGGTTATAGAACATATCTTAAGCGAAAAGAAAATGAACCATCATTAAAATGACCTTAACTCTTGAATTTTATCATAGTTACTTGGAAATTTAATTAAAGTAGACCAGCAATTACATCACTACTAGATGAAATTACAACTGAATTTCTAGCTGATGAAAAAATAAAATAAAGGATAAAAAGGTACGGACAGGGCATGAGAACTAAGCCATCCCTAGGCATATGCCAGAGCTGCTCTCAGTTCCCTTGTTCCCAACTAACTAAATCATACAAAAAAACAAAGCTAGTATGGCTTTAGCTGTCACTATTAAATATAACAAGACCACACCCCTCTACTTGCATCTTTAATCAGATGCAAATCTGCCCTTGGAAACGCGTGAGGTTGTAATCGCTGGAAAACAAAGAAGATTATGCAGCGCTAAGCTATATCAATGTTTCATGCGGTACAAGAAGATTATATGGATTATGGAGGCTTAAGAATCTTCCAATAATATTAATTATTATAAACACTAACAAAAAAATCTTTTTTTTTTTTTTAGGTTCTCAACTTCTTAGCAGGTTAATTGTAATGCATAATTGCATATCTTCTACCAATAATATGCTTTCTTATGAAAACTTGGTAATCGACTCATGGCAGAATCAAAATGTAGATTTCACTGCAGTATAGAAGAGAGGGAAAAAGGCACAAAAATCGGCAAAAATATGCATCTATAATTGAAATAACTTAATCTCATGGCAGAATCAAAATCGATTTATGTATGGCAAGCCATATAGAGATTATGATACAAAAAAAAAAAAAGGAAGCCAACAGATCAGAATCATCATGTTCACACAACAGAAAATCCAGAAATGGAAAAGAATGAAGGGACGTGCCTGGGCTTTGAAACGCTGATTTTTTTACTGATTTGAGTGAGATCGTTGAGATACTCTACAAGGCTCTGCCATTGTTTCGTTCGATGAATCAGTAAGGAAGAAACTCGTTTAACCATAAAAAAAAAAAAGAAAAGGCAAAAATGAAGATGATATGAAGGAAGTAGAAGCAAAAATGTTTACCTGACCTTGGATGAGGGGGAGGAATGCTGGAGTCGAAGAGGTGAAGTTTACGTGAAATGGCTGTCGATTGAGAGAGTGCTTTTGAGGTGAGGTTTTGGTAAAGGGCAAAAGAGGGTTCCTTAAGCAACGATTAGCTAAACGGTGATGGGGGAAGGGAATAGAAATCCCTAAAAATCTCTGTTTAAGCCCGGAATGGAATACCCCCGTAATAGGGTATTCCATTGAACCAAACGTTGGTTTATGTGGGGCTGCAGAATAGGGTGCTAATAGGCATGTAATGGCTATGCCATTACATGCAACCAAACATACCCTTAGATCTCACATTGGTTAGATACTAAGTGTGAAATGTGTTTATATATGTGAACTTTCTTAAAAGATAATTGAATGGCTAAGCTTGTAATCTTGCCTCGTGTGCAAGAGGGGTGCAGGTCCAAATGACAGGGTTGGGGCGCACTCGCATGACGTGGGCGATGCAAAATGTTCAGACTAGTCTTGTTTTCCTCAGTAGACATAATCTACTTATATATGGAAACTTATCTTATTGTTTTTCGTACGAGCATCGTAGGAGCGGCCGAATTTGTCTTTAAGGAAACCGTGTTTCGCATGCTTCAACTGTTTGTTATGGTTTTATTTGATTTTCGTATTTGATAAATTAATTATAAATCATTCTATTTATATTTTATTTCATATGTATTTATTTAATTTATCTTATTCGCTAACATGTTTTGTCTAACAGCTATCATTACATTCTAAATTTTTTTTAAAAAAATTACAATTTTGACTTAAACAAAACAGTGATTAATATTGATTAAACACGAATTTAAATCATATAACTCCATCCCATTTATAAAAAAAATATTTGAGCTTGTTGATAATTAATTAGGAAATGTTTGTTGGTCGATACGATCGATGAGATGCCATAAATTTCAGCAGAAATTAAACATTTGGTTAGACTAAAATAAATTTCACCTAGGAATGGAAAGTTACACCAACTAACCTATAAATTGAAGTTATGAAAACGAATGACACTGAATTTCCGTGGTCAAACATTTAGCCTTCTAGAAGGAAGTAAAAAGATAACATTTGATTAGCAATTATTTGTCGCATTAATCGTCTCCTCTCCATTATATACTGTAGGTTAGGTGAGATGTATTTGGGAATTTCCACAACTTTTTTTTTTTTTTTTTATAGAAACGACAATGGATTTGAGTAATTAGAGATGCTCAAGGATTTCACTAATTAATTAAATTAGTTTGATGTTGAGTTTAATTTAATTGATAATAAAGTCTTAATTAACATCACTTTTCATCCAGACTTTAGAGCAGATCAAAATGTGAAGTTTTTCTCCTCATCAGGTTGGAAGTAAAGCAATATCACCAAATCACTTATGGTCAAAGGTCAACCACCACCAAATGCCATTAAATGTTCCTTTTATTAGTAGCAGCAGCAACCTTGGCGGTCTTTGAATTCAACCCTATTGTTTCAGATCAATCTTCACCGTTCCTTTCTCCGCGAACTGCCACGTGTAGTGCCATCAGACGCTATTGGGTCAATTGACTGGCTGTATAATTGGTTATGGTTCATAGGAGCCGCCTTCTCGAGTGTCAAAGATGGATTTCAACAGGGTTATTTGCATCAAATTAAAATGGTGATTCCTATAACAATATAATTTATGATTTTGAAAACGACCCTTTTTCTATTTATAACAAGACCGTCAAGGTGAATCATCTTCCATTTACTTACACTTCCTCTCTACCAGCCGCAGACTGGGTAGCTATGAACTCTCTTGTTCGAAATGCCACATCCAATTTTAGCCGTAGAGTGGATGGGTACGAACTGTTGGATCAAAGCGGCGAAACAAGGGAAGAAAATCCCTCTCAATATAGGACGTCTTCCAAGAGGAGACCTCACAGCGTGGTGGCTTCCTTGAGTTACAGGCGAGATCGAGCTAAGAAAAGGCAGATTTTCTTGAGGTCATACAAGTTATCAGCTCTGGACAACAACTGGGGACAACCCAAGCCAAAGTCGCGGAAACTGAAGAAGATGGTGCTTAAGGTTAAGACCGTGGTGGTATCACTGGTGTCGTTTATGCGAATTGGTTCCTTCAAATCTTGTAACTGTGGATCAGCAATTTGTGCAGCTGCTCCTATCGCCATTAAGAAGTGTTGTTGAATGATTAAGGAGTAAAATTTGTGCTCTAAGCTTTACTTTCTCTCTAGTTAATATTCTCTCAACTTTTTAACTTTTTGACTATTATGTTTAGGTGAATAACAGCAGCTAAAATTAACTTAGAATTTGTATTTATGATCCAACGATTGCTTTCCAGTTATTTGATTGCAGTTAACTCCTTGATTCCTATATTATTTGTTGCGTTATACAATGATTCCTAAACGAATGAGGTATGATTAGGCCCAAGGGTGTGGATATGTGTATCGGTTTAAATTTTGCTTTTGCCATTGTTGAACCGAAATGTATTAACTTTGCTGTGGCTTGAGTAATGCTTGTTTCTGTTGAAGTGGTGTTATGTTAACTTGTCCGTCTTTATGGCCTCTCTGCCTATGAAGAATGGAATTTTGCTAATATCCCCAAACGGTTGATTCTTGTTCTCTATAAACCCCAAAATCATTCCTATAATATTTGTCAGATTGGAGCAAGGGTTTAGATAACCAGACTGATCTTAGTCTCTTTACGGAACCCTCTTTTTCCAAAAGGTTGATCATCCCAATGATTATATAGGCTCCATTTTTGGGTAGGACTGTTGCTGTTTTATGCACAGAGGCAACCCTTTGTTCAGTTCTTTAAAGGTCGTAATTTTAAAGTGTAATGTGATTCGTTATCCTCAAATTCCAGCTTCTTGAAATCTGATGAAGTTAACCAATATTTACTCCGGAAATTGTAACATGCATATATGATCATGTAGAGATGTGGATCTACTGAACTTGGCTCTGTTTGTAGATTTTATAGATGATTATAGCATAGCATTAAGCAACAAACAATTTCCCCTCTTGTTGCTGTTGATTTTTGACAGCTTATGCTTGCTGGCCTTGTTGATCTTCTTTTGTTCTTGAATAAATTCTTGACACGCCTGAACTTCTTTCATGATGTACATTGAACTTTAGGTTGAAAACCGGTATATATTTTCAATGTGATCCCTCTTATTGCAATGCAAACATGGAGGATGTATTTATTTGCCTTTCCTACCACCACCTTTTCAGTTTGATTTTTTCCTGATGGATCTTTCTTGCTCGATAGTTTCTAATGAATTAACAAGCTTTGTCAAAGACATAAGTGAGTTATCCCTTGAGTCCTCCCGTCATGAGATTTTTGACAGAATTTTCAGGCAAGCAGACCAAAAGCTTCTCAACGATCCTTTTATCAGTGAAACTCCTTGTTGAGCAACCTGATCTGGTTCACAGTGTGCCTGACTGTCAATGTTATATGTTGTATAACAGTTTCATCATATTCCATCTTCAAAACCGCAAAATCTGTTCCAAGGTTGACGACTTGTACCTGTTTGGTCATTGTCACTTCCTTAGAACTCCTCCTTTACCTTTTCACAAGCTTCCTTTTGTTTTTTCAAAACCCAAAGTCCTTTATGCTATCAGAATCACACAACTAACTGAATGTAAGACACGCTACCAGAATTACACAGCTAACTGAATGTAAGACACAACTTTATACTTCTTTGCATGCTCCACTCTGTCTTAGTTCTATTGAGCTAAAAATGCTTTGAGATAATTCTTCATATTCACAACCCAAACAGCAGGTGGTGATGACAATGGCTTCTAGGCATGAATAGGGTCGATGTTTTGTTGGGTTTTCTGGGCTGATCTTGTAATGAAGGGAACCTTCCTATTATTCTTCATCTCACAACCCCTCAAAGATTACAGCAGCAGCACTAATAGTACCATTTGAAGGTTTACAAATAATAAGGACGCAAGAATAGAGCTGTTTTGGAAACATTGATAAACTGCAGCAGACGCTTCTATTTCTATAATTTAAAAAAGATTACAAGTTTTCAACTACTTCAATTGCTTATCTGCCTTGATTTCCCGGATATTAAGGATAAATGTAACAGCAATGAAATCTTTCAAATGGATTTTCTTAAACTCAAGAAATCAAGAAATTAGAATGTTGACTTCAAAAATACCATAATTGCTAAAAGAAAAGGTGCCAATCTATGAAGCGATAGAGCATAAGTCTATTTTCGATTTAGTAATTAAATTGATTGTAAGTTTAGTTTAATTGGTTATAAATTTCATAATTGAAATAATCGATTTAATATTTAAATATATATTTATTTTACATCAGTTAACCCACCTCTATTAAATCGGTTTGTATTATACAAATTGATTGTTTCAGTTATATATGATGATTAAATCAGTTAAATTAAAAGAAAGAAGTAGGGGCATTTCTAGCAATTGAGAACATAGCAACCAAAAATACTTTTCTTTTCTTTTTTTTCTAAACAAGAATATTAAAACTTTGATGATACTCATTGTTTTATAATTAACTTGTAGGGTGTTTTGAGTTAAATTATAGAGTTAAAAATTTAAATTTTATATTTGTATTTTTTATATATATTTAGAATTTAATTTTCATGTTTTTATTTTTAATAATTTAATCTTTCTATTTTTCAAAT
Source organism: Gossypium anomalum (assembly GCA_025698475.1). Taxonomy (NCBI): domain Eukaryota; kingdom Viridiplantae; phylum Streptophyta; class Magnoliopsida; order Malvales; family Malvaceae; genus Gossypium; species Gossypium anomalum. Next base: position 20,457,965 of record CM046967.1, on the reverse strand, counting down.
TTAAAAATTTAGGGCCAATTGTTAATACTGTTAAAATTGTTCTATTAAATTAGCTAGTGTGGCACTATACAATTAAAAACAAAATCCTCACTTGGCAACTATGTGACAAAAAAATGGCGTAGTAATGATCCTGAATTTAACAAATAATTTTAACTGTAACCTTCTCAACCCGACCTAAACGTTAGACTCGAATTTGGAAAATTACATTAGCCACCGAAGTGACCTAGTAAGCTATCGGAGCTTTGAAAACAATCATTTTAAATTATTTGTTTAAATTAGTAGAAAACTTAGTTAAAGGCCAATTAATTATTCCTAAAAAATTATAAATTAGGAGTGGAAAAATGTTAAATGGTTGTTTTTAATAAAATCGGGGATTCATGCATAACTCAATAATAAACATATCTTGTTATCCTAAAATTAAATTAAGTGTCATGCAATATAAAACTCAAATCCTAAATCTCACTCCATAGTTCAAAATAAAATAATAATACAAACTTTGAATAATCAATATCAAATAATATATCTAAAAATATTTTAGGAAAACCGAGCTGAGACCCCTTGGATGTCGTGTCCGTGTCCTAACTTGGTAAGTTATCTGTAAGGATGAAAATTAAAGGGAGAGTGAGCTGTGACGCTCAGTGTGAGTTCCATCACAAGTAAATTAGTGCTAATCAGTAATCAAATCATAAGTAATAACAATATACATTTCATTAGCAATCTCATAGCATAGCAGAAAGTAACATTTTATTCGAGCATGCTTATGCGTGATGATGCAATACATAGCAATTTCAATTTAACATTATAAATAGGTCTCACCCCACGACTACACTCCACAACAAGAGTTCCTTAGAACTCTTATATCCCAGGCACTCTAGTTTATGAATAAATCACCAGTGTTGCTAGTTAATACGCTGCCAGTAGTTTTGAAAACACAACGGCTTTAAAGATAATAGTTGCCAATAAAAATTGTGGATCAACCATTAGTGCTTACAGGTTAATACTGTAACACCCCCTAACCTCAAACCGTCGTCGGAACAGAGTTACGAGGCATTACCGGACGTATCAGACAACTTATGAATAATTCACAAATAAAATAACATTCATAACATAATTTAATTACTAAATCCCTATAATGAACTCTCAAAGTTTAAAACATACGTTTAAGTGAAACGGGACTCGTTTAAATACTCCAATTTTTTTATTTTTTATTTATAAATTTCGACAGCATTTCTGTTTATTTTTACATAAAACCCCCTGCATTTAAAACCATATCCATTTCAAACATGACCAATTCAACCAATTCATTTCACACATTCATTTTCTATTCTAAATACCCTCTAATCAACTTAATCAATATAATATCAATTTAAATTTATCATTGTACTAATTAAATTGAAATGGATAAACTTTTTCATTATAATTCTTAGACTTGTAATACTAACATTTTTAACCATTTATATTCAAAACATAATAACCTTTATACATATCCTATGTACATGCCACATTATCAAAAGAAAATATACATCACCAAAAGATTGCTGAAGTCGGGTCTGGCTTTGGATGTTGGTTCAGTACTTGACTTCTACAACTGCGCTTGACGGAAACAACTGCGACGTTGAGTATGCATATACTCAGTGGTATCACTATAATTTAGTTTATAATTAAATACATTAAATCACACATAATTTTACGTTACAATTATCATCACTTAATGAATAATTCAATCTTTTTATGTTATCATTCAATATATATATATATATATATATATATATATATATATATATATATATATATATATATATCATTCTTATTTATTTATTTCAATTCTCAACTTTCACATATGCCATAGCATTCAAATTTAGTTTTATCAAGAGATTTATTTCATTTGTCCCTATTAACTTGACTCGGACTCATGGATACTCGGATTCTAACCAACACACCAAAGACGGCACATAGTGCCTCATCATCGGCCGATGTCGAACAAAGAATGTAATGTGATAAAGATCAGCACACAGAGTACCTCATCGGAACAAACCGATACATAATAAGAATAGTAACGTAATAAGAATAAAGATTCGACACACAAAGTGCCGAATCGGTAATAAAGAACGTGAATGATAATAAGAATGATGAGTCGGCACATAAGTGCTCGATCGATAAGCGGCAAAACCCGTACTCTTTCATATCCTATGGCATGCCAACTATATCCGACTAGCCCGACTAGTTAATAGGGTATTTAAATCATTTTTCAAGACAATTTCCATTTCGATTCAATATTAATTATAATTTATTATTTTGATAAATTTTCACAAAGAATACAATAATTTGCTTCATTAGAAATTTTATGATTCAATGCAATATACGTAACATTATTCAATAATTTCACAGTTCAATTCGATATTCAAAACAATATTCAATATCCCATAATTCAGTTCAGTATCAATCTCAATTTTAATACCCAATCACAAATTTTATCAGTTCATTAAATACTTACCTTAAAATACTTACCACACATTCATATTAAATTAAATGCATATTAATTATAAAGCTTGAGTTATAGTGATACAAACCAAAATTCTCTTCGAATTTAATCCTCGACGATCTTTCCTTTTCCTTTTTGGGCCGAAGCTTCAGGCTCGATATTAGCTATGAACAATTAAAATAATTTCACAATTATTAGCATAACACAATTTAAATGCTGAAATTTTTATCTAACTTTTACTTTAATTCCAATTTAATCCTAACTAAACCTATATATTTTTCTTTCTCAATTCATACCTTTTTGCTACTCAATTTCTTGTCAAACTCACATCTAACTATTTAATTTTTATCATATTTTCATAATTCTGAATTTGTTTCAATTTAATCCCTAAAACTCAAAACTTATAGCTTAGTTTACAATTCAATCCTTTATTCAATTCTAGTCAAAATTTCTATCAAATAAACCCCCAATTCCATCATTTGTTCAACATAAACCCTACTCAAAAATCTATTAACTTTCAAAATTTCAACTTAAATTCAAGAGTATTTCACTCTAGGATTCCAAAAACATCAAATTTATAAGAAAAGGACTTGATTAAACTTATCAATTAAACTTCAAGCTTTAAAACCTAAATTTTCCCTTTTTTCTTTCTTTCTTTTTTCTTCCCTACTCTGTTTCGAAATGTTCTCTGTTTTTTCTTTACTTTGTTTTATTCTTTATTTTATTTCATGTCTTTTATTCTTTTATTTTATTAACTTAATAATAATAATAATAATAATAATAAATATCTTATTTAATAACAAATATATATATAACAATTGGACACACATATATTTTACACTTGCCTATTATCATCACCATCCAATTGTCCTTATTTTATTTAGTTTATATAATTTAATATTTTAATATGATAAAAATCTTTTTACTTAAATAAAAAGTAATTAAATAAATATATTACAAATGTATAAATATATGCATTACACTTGTATAATTTAATCTCATACATTTGTCTTTATTTTAATTTATTTTTAATGATAATAATAATAATCATAATTTAATAATATAAATTATAATTTAATAGAATAATAATAATAAATAATAAATATCTATATACTTAAATAAAAAGTAATTAATAATTAAATTATATATATTTACATAATTAAAATCTAAAAATATCTTAGATTTTAACATGTTTGCCGCCTCATCTAATGCTAAATGGCTTAATTGCCATTTTAGCCCTTTTTACTTTCTTTTAATCTATAATTAGACTTTCACTTTTTATTCAATTTAATCCTTTTTTCTAATTACTTTAAATTAAGCTAAATTTACCTAATTAAAACCTAATTAGACACACCACTACGCTCATAAATATTTTTAATAAATATTTTTGAACTTATTTCACTAAGACGGAGGCCTGATAACACTTTTTTCGGTGCCCACGGATTTTGGGTCGTTACAAATAGGCTGTCAGTAGTTGTGAATACATAATTGGTTTGCAAATTAAAGTTGTCAGTACTTCCTCCTTTCAAAGCATCCCACCCCATGCAATGCAATATGACATGCTATTAACAGTACAATACAAAAATAGTAGACATGCATAACATGTACTCGGTTTTAACTGTAGCAGTGGACATAAATGTCATAATTTCAGTTTATCAATAATGGTAGGCACGTTGTTCATGCAATCATTAATACCGTAGTACGTGTAATAATGATAATACATCATTAATCTGATGACGGTAAACAAGTTTCAATCATATATCATGCATAAACATAAATAATCTAATCAACCAAATCATAGATTTCACATTATTCAAAATATCAGTGACTTAATTGTAAGAGATAAAACCCTAAAAATAGTTTACGAATTATGTAAGTACTAATTTGAACAGCTTATAAAAATTCTGAGCAAAATTACAAAATCTGATAATCAAGGGACATATGGTCATATGACCGGACCGTGTGGGAAGCCTTGGACTGTGTGGAGGGCTTTGTAAATTCAACTTACAGGGGAGACACGATCGTGTGGAGGATCCTAGGCCGTGTGAGAAACAAATTCCCTAGGGTTTCAAGGTGAACATGGCCGTGTGAAGGGGTCGTGCGGTCCACACGGGTGGCCCACATGCCCGTTTGGTTGGCTTTGTGGCCCTATCCCAAGACATGATTTGCCTTTATTTGCTTGTAAAGAAACACACACTTGCCGCTGGGTCTCGAACGTCATCCCTCACGATCAAATTTGGTCTGATGCACCTGTAACGGATCATTCAAACGACAATTTTGCACAAGTTAACATTTGATTTCCAAATTTCTTTAAGATTCAATGATTTTAACGAAAAAGATATCAAGAATCGTGAAAGATCGACTATTTGATTTGAAAGATTACTAACAAATGGAAGTACTTCATGAATTAGGGATTAATTATCAGGATTAAATTGAACTTACTGATTCTTTGGCAAAGGCTAGGGTTGCGAGTTGATGGTAATTATGATTTCGATGGAAAATCGATCAACGTAGAACGATCTATGTTTTGAATAGCAAAAATATTTGGTAGCAAGAAAATGTTTTGTTAGGATTTGATAAGGGGAAATTATAATTCAATTGGGAGAAGGTAGGGTAAATAGTTTAGGGTTTGGAAACCCTAAGGCCTTTTGGGCAATAAACCCATCATTTTGGTTGAAATTAAAGGGAAAAAAAAAAAGGATTGATGGTTTAAGATAAAGAGATTCAAACCTTGGTAAGTAAGGGAAAGATAAGAGTGCTTAACCATTGGACTATTGCCCATACTTGATAAGTTTTTACTTCATTTAATATTTATTTTAGGAGTAACTTACACCCTAGTTGCTGAAAATAAAATGAAACGAAAAGGGAGAGAAGTGGATAAAACCTAGGATCTCTAAGGAGTATATTATTTTCTTAACCATTAAGACCAAAGCTCATTTCTTGATTAATTATTACTTTTAACCCTATATATTTTGGAGTGTTACATTAATGGTATTAATCATTATTAAAATTCACGTCAGAATTATAATCAAAATAAAATATTTAGACTAACTAATGATATTATAAATATTGATGTACTGAATTATGTCAAAATTAAAGTATAAAGAACAAATCTCAATTTTGAGTGTAGTATAAAGACCAAAATTAAAATTGAATCATTTTTATATAATCTAGAAAAATAAAGGAGCTAGAATTGAAATTTAACCATTTTATTAATGGTTTAAAAAGGGTAAAAAAAAAAAAAAAAACATGAATGTTTGTCGTAAAAGGAATGCCCTAAATGCTTCCTTCTATATATAATAGTATAGATTATGCTAATATATAAAAAAAAATACAAAAAGCCCACAAAAATGATATTTCGCCTTAAAATGCTTAAAGTGGATTTTTGGTATGTGAATATATATATATTTGAAATGTAATATTTTTTTGAAAGTTATTTTTTTTTTTACAAAAAATGGAAAGTGATTTTTTTTTTTATAATTGGTGGGAAAAATTATTTTTCCATGTGGATGAAAAGTAAAACAAAATATTATAGAACAAACTTAATCTATCTTTTATTTGTGTTTTAGAATATTAATTTATTCATTGTTTAAAAAAAAACATAATTGCTACTTGTCCTCTGGTCTCCACAGCTTAATTCATTGGTCCAAAGTGATTTTTTATTTCTGAATTTATTCTCATTTTTCACTTTTCAATGGTTCATACATGTATATTATTCCTGAAAATTTGGATGACACTTGTCTAAATTTATTTGTTATTGTTCTCTTTGATAAGAAGTATATGGTTCAACTCCACCCACTTTCCTCTTTTTTGTACTTTCTTCTACCCAAAATGGAATAAAAAAAAAAAAATGAAGAAAAGCACATATCTTAAAGGAAGGCATGGTATATGCCATCTTCCTTTTCGCTCTTTGGAAAATTTGGTTGATCAGAAATGCTCATGATAGTCTTTTGCTAACGGAGTCCTCTCAAACACAGAAAGTTTGTAATTGTTAAGAGATTTCAAGACCATTAAGGGTTTGGTTAAATTAAATATATACGATTTTTCTCTAAAAAATTCTAACAGAGTAAATGTTGGTGTTTTAATTCGAGATTATTATGTGAAATGGATTACATGTTCATATAAACACATACCTCGTGCCACTAGTGTGGAAGCTGAGCCATGGGCCCTCCAAAATGGTCTTCGGCTAGTGAAAAACCTCAGTTTAAATAATATTGAGATTGCAGTAGATGCTACTATTATTATTATTATTTTATGAAATTTGAATTAAAGTCTAAGCTTTTATTATCACATTTGATTGATGAGTGAAAAATGCTCTTCTGATTTATGAATAAATTTTTGAAGCATATATTTTGAAAAGAAAACAGATGAAGGAATATGTTTGCTGGATATTTTAAGTTTCCAGAAATTGCTTTGTGTCTATAGTTCTCCTCCCAGAAAAACGACAAGAGCACAGAATTAAATGTTAGAAAAAGTTGGAGTGGAAAGCAAATTATCGATATGCAATCAAATACTTGAAAACTTTTATAATTGCTTAATTAGAGGGTTGTGATTAAAACCATGCGCATGACACTGTGCATCCAGTGCATTCTGCATGCCTCCTTAATTTACACATACGGTAGGATTTAAACAAATTGTATATATTATGATACGATCTTTTGTGGGTGAACAGAGAGACAGAAATAAATGAAGTATATACATATTTAAAAATTTGATAAGTGGGTTATATTTTTTAGACAAAAAAATATAATTATTTTTAAAATTAAATAATGTTTATAATTCAGTCACTAAAGAAGGGTTAGATGGGGCCGCGATTACAATTAAAAACATCAGGACAAAGCACAAAAAAAGAAGCAAGTTGCACAACCACAGCACCATAAACAAATGAGTATTATAATTTATTTGAAGAGTGGGGGGATTGGAGTCACCATCATTACCCTCTAATCCACCCTTCCGGCATATGCTTAAGCAAAGGCCCCACCTCCCTTGTGCACAATATTTGCATGCTTTGGCAGCAGCACATATATAAAATTCTATGTATTTTAATAAACTGGGGTTGATTACCTATTCCTTTGACTGCGCCGCCTGCTGCTACTTCTAACAACCACAACCACACACGCAGTGTCGCGGTTTCTTCAACCACTTATGCTGTTTTCTTCTATTTATTTTTCTTTTTGGGTTGATGTGTAGTTAAAAGTCTTTAGTTGATATGAGAATTTTTTTTTATCTAATTGGTATTTAAATTTGTATTTTGTTATTTAAGTTAATACTTTTATATTAATATCATTAGTTTATATTGATGTGGTATTAATAATCAATTTGTTGGTGCCATATGGTGCAAATATAAATTTTAAAAATTAATTTTTTTAAAAAATATATATAAATTAATTAACAAAGTATAAATTTTTTCACATAAAAATGAACCTCGATTAAAATTTATATGTTTTTAAATTTTTTAAAAATTTTTAACATTTATATCTGTCACGTAATATATTTAGAAACTGTCACATATTACTAAAAAAGTAATTATCAGTATACATCATTATAAATTAACTGTGTTAATGCAAAAATATCAACCTAAATAAAAAATATAAATATAAATCAAATTACAAACTTCATATTAAAACTTTTTGTACTTCCTTTCTCACCTTATTCCACAACAATGGATCAGAAATGGGTCAGTCATGCTTGTGGATTAAGCTTTCAGTTTTTCTTTTTATACCTTTCATGCTTAAACACAATGACATGTGGCTTTTCTTTACCATATTTGTTTATCTTTATTCTTTGCTATCTATTTAATTTGTATAAAAAAAATATTCATGAGTTAAAATGATATCAATTTAATTAATAAATTATTCTTAAAAAATTAATAACGTATAAATAAAATAATAATATATAATAATTGCATTATTCTAATTTTTTATGTTTTTCTTTTAAAAACTACCAGTTTTTATGATAAATGTATTCTTTATATCCATTTTATGTAAACACTAATAATATTAAAGTCCATGGTTGCCCTTCCTAACAATGTTGTTTACAGGGATTAAACTCGATATCTCTTCTTGTGAGTACAATTTGATTTTCTAAGACACTTAACACTTGTTGGTAATTACTATTCTTTTTAAAACCTATTATTACCTTAAACCAAGTCTCAACTTAGTTGTGAAATTATGAAAACCTGATCCTTTTATAAAGTAAAAAGTATTAGTACGAGTATTTTTATAGTTTAATATAAAATCTATACAAATACTTTTGCAAGATGAATAATTTTTTGAAACTCAATTTAACCATTTTAACTAAAGCCTCATTTGTTTTTATATTAATTTCTTTATAAATATATTTATTACATAAAAAATTTCACCCACATTATTTGCCTCCATAAAATAGTATACTGATACTATTATTTAAACCATTGACTAAATTGTTGCATGAGTCAACCAAACACAAACTTGATTAGGATAATTACTAAAATGTTTTTTCGTATTTAAAATAAGTTGTATTATTTGAATGTACTTTAGTTTTTTTATTTAAAAAACTAAAAAAAATTGAATATGATGATATTTGAACTCATATTAATTGTATCTAAGACCACTTGATGAATAAAATATTTTATTGTAATGACAAGTTGAGAAGGAATCATAAACATTTTTATTCATTTAACAAGTTAATTTAATTTTTTCATTTATTATTAATATATTCTTTGAAGTAGATAAATCCAAGTCCACTGAAATATGTTTTTTTTTCTCCCCCAATCAACAACTAAATGAGGGAAGTTAATGCATGCACTTGGAATATTCTTTTGTGGGTTAATTTCAAGCTAAAAGTGTATTAAAGTTAATATAAAAAGAAAAATAATGAACGGATATTCCTTTTCATGGTATGATTCTTCATCTTTCCATTATCCATGTTTTTACCTAAACAATTAAGACGACAGTCTTGAGTGGAGAAATTTAATTATAAAAATACATTTAATAATCAAATTGAGAATAATTTGTGATGAGAATTGACTCGACGGTTCTTAAAGCCTCAACCATGAAAAAAGTCTCTATTTTGAAATCACAGGAGCCCTGGGGTAATCTTCAAAGAGTCTAAATCTTGTTTTAATTGGAAGAGAACAGTCAGGTTGTCAATGTCATTGATGGCTGCTCCCAAAAACTCAACAACTCTCCAATTTAGTATCATCAACCAATATAACTTAAACTGCTGTAATAATGTTCATAATAACAGCGGTAAGTACTATTTGTAAGCTTGTAGATGAGGGTTATATCAGAGACATGCCAAGTGTTATGATTAGGGGAGTGGTGGGAGCAGTTTTTTTTTCTTCCAAAAGAATGGAACTGTCTGCTCCCACTTTCTTCATTTTTCAAACCCACTCCTCCTAAATTATATAACACTAACTGACCAACCAATTCCCATGCATGCTCAATTCCCACACCTACACCACCAAAGATATTACCCTTTTCAACTTCCATCATTAATCCCACACTCAAGCTTTAGTTTCAGTTTCAGAGGTTGCTGCTCTCTAACTGCTGAAACCTACAAGGAGGAGAACGTTTTCTAGTTTTGAACCATGTTTGACATCTTTTTCGGCTGGCGAAAAGCTTCAAAATGGTACCCTTTTTTTTCCTGAGAGAAAAGCTTATTGGATGGGGCTGCTGTTTTTACTTATGTACTGTGGTGTTTGCAGTAAGAAGCTGATCAAGCGTGTTCAGTGCCGTCTGAAGCTGCTAAAGAACAAAAGGTTTACAATTGTGAAGCAGCTGCGGGAGGATCTGGCTCAGCTCATCAAACTTGGTTATCAGCAAACTGCCTTTAACCGGGTAGGGACGATGATCAATATCTTTTCATTAAAACTCTAAACTTTCTCTGCTGTGTTCCCCTGCTTTTGATTCTTCTTCTTCTTCTTCTTCTTCTTCTTCTGCATGTTGTTTGCATAACCTTTTGGTATTAAGTATGATATTGGGATAGCCTATTTTCATCCTTTAGTTTTGACACTTAAATTTTCAGGCTGAGCAGCTTCTTAAAGATGAGAATATAATGGCAGTCTATGAGATACTGGATCATTTCTGTGAATTTGTCAACATTCAATTATCATATATTCGCAGACACAAGTATTTTTTTTTTCCCTCTTAACAACACTTTTCCTCTTTTAATCACTTTTTTCAAGTTTCTGACCATGAACTGAATTAGTTGTCCTGTAATTGTGGTATTTTAGGGACTGCCCTAATGATATCAATGAAGCAGTTTCAAGCCTCATATTCGCCTCTGCCAGATGTGCAGATCTCCCTGAGCTTCCTGCGATTCGTAAGCTCTTCGGGGAGCGTTACGGGCATAGGTTCACGACAGTGGCCGTTGAATTGCTTCCTGGGAATCTGGTCAACCGTGAGGTTGCCCAATCTAGTGCTAACTGCTGATTTTTGTTGCTTGTGATCAGTTTTTTTTATCATCAATTAACATGAGGACTTTTGATAAAATTTTGACTACAGATACAAGAAAAACTATCCCCAAAATCAGTTTCGGATGATGTGAAGTACAGATTGATTGATGAAATAGCTCGAGATTACTGCTTACAGCCTGAAATTTTGGCACTTGAATACTTCCCCGAATTGCAACGCCAGGTAACTAGATTATGTTCTTTCAATTACTGTCTTTTGGTCAGATTTTGATGTTTCATTGAAGTCCTACATTGATGCAGACTTCAGATGGTAGTGAGAAGGAAGGAAAATACATACAAGTTGATCCATTGGCAAAGACTGCCACTCATTTGATCAGCCAATGTCACTCTTATTCCTATCCAAATTCTGATACCATTGGTGCTTCCCTTACTTGTTCTCCACCAGATGACATAAAAGCAGAAAGCCGGAACATCAGCCGGATTTGTACAACCACTAGGAAACGAAAGGATGATAATGAAGGGATAAAAGCAGCATCTTCCTCGGAAAGTTTGCCTCAGTTTTGTGAGGAAGTAGTTGTCTATCTTGATGACATAGAGGAGTTACGCTCTACCCGGAGAAAAGAAGCAGATTGTCAAGATCAGAGACTTTTCAAGTTCAAGTCACTGAGCATGCCAACTAAAGGAGTGGTTGTGGATGGCACCGACGGTGATGATGAAAGTTGTACGGATAATGTAGAGGATGAGAAACCAAGCTCAAATGCAAACAATTCAAGGCGGAGGTCCTTTTCTCTTGAACCTTCAAGCATGAAGGATGTTGATCACCAGATATATTATGAGAACCACAAGCATCAATCTCATCACTACAGGAAACTCCAGAAGAAAACAGTAGCAGAAAGGAAAGAAGCAACTTATGTGCTGAAGAGATCGAAACAACCTGGCTGCACGGAATTGAGGGGTGACATTCAGGCTAATACTTTGAACAGTGAAGTAAAAACCTGCAGCTTGGAAAACCCATGTTACAAATGTAGTTTTGATGACAGAGAAGAAAAGGTCCCTCCAGTTTGTGATAAAGGAGGAATTTTGGATGAAAAGTTTTGCCATTGCCGATGTTCTTCTAACGACGATACCAGATGTATTAGAATGAAAGAGAGTAGTAGTCCTACTCGGAATCTGAGGAGAAGAAGCTACGACAATGGTGCAAGTGTGTATGGAGTTTTCACCTTGCCCAAATTGGAAAAGGAAGAAAGCATAGGGAAAGTGAAGGGAAATGTGGGTGCTTCCCACACGAGAAAAGGAACAGGTGGTCCTTATTTGAGGGCCACGACAATGCCACAAGAAAGGCCAAGAGAGATTCACAGGTACAGCATTCTTCGAACCAATTCAATGTCGATTCACAGCCCTAATCACGTTCACCCTAAGCTGCCAGAGTATGAAGACATAGCAGCCAAATTTATGGCTCTCAAGAAGGAGCATCTGCTACATAAGCAGTGATGAAGTAACCAACTGTCTATTTTTCTTTCGCATTGAAAGATTCTCTAGTATTCTTTTTGTTCTCCTATCATATGATGATGATATGGAGAGTTACTGTTTCAATTAAATCCAGGACATAGTAATTTGTTGTTAGAGCAGGGTGCAATTGCTGAGAATGAAGAAGCCATATAATTTGTTAAAATAATATGTTACTCCCAATGCATACGAAGCAGCAGCAGATTTACGTGAATATCATTTAACATTATTTATGATTATCTCTCAATTGAAATTATGTAAAGACAAACTTATTGACGAGGATATATTTGAGAAAGCATGATTACCTTTGCATGCCTAAAATATGCTCTTGAAATATCATTATGAAGAGTGTATGTTCATAAAATATTCTTAATTAATTCCTTATTAATTGATGTTTCCAGGCAATGCTAACATGTTTGTTATTTTGCTTATTTGGAGTCTTTGGTTCCAGTAATAAGGAAATAAAGAGATTGAAGTGTGATGATGATCAAAGTTATGTGGTGTTAAGTGTGTGGATTGAGTGATGATGAGTTTAGTACTTGATGGCCTAAGGTGATAGGTAGAAATATTTATGAGCTGATTTGATTTACTATTCACAAAATAAACAAATATATATAAATAATTTTTTATTTTTATTTTTATAATTAAATTTAAATAAAAATAATTTTATTATTTGTAAAATAGTGAAACAAATCATTTCAGTTGGCCAAGTCTAGTCAGGCTCGAGCGGATTTTTTTTGAAAATGGACTAATTCTTGGCTTGAACAATGAGCACCTCTAGTATATGAGAGAAAACAAAAAGGTGTAGTAATTTTTATTTTTTTTAATATTTGAATAATTTGAATAAATTATGTATTTTTCTATACATTTAAAATTTTCTATATATTTTTATAATTTTTAATATTTTTAATATTTTATAATAATTTATAGATTTTTAATATTTTTTATGATTTTTATAATCTATACTTTTTATAAAAAAATAGAATTTTTAGACTTTTTTTTTTTCACTTAAGTAGCCAATTAAACTTGATAAAATAATATTAAAAAATCAATTAAGCCTTACACATCATCATTTTTTCATGTCAATTGCTATATCAATACTTAATGGCCCATCAGGGGCTTCAATGGAGAAAATGAAGTCAATGGGCTTAATTATGTATACAAATCATTATTCAAATGGCTCAATTGGATGCACTTTTGGATGAGGGATTTAATTGATTTTTAAATTATTTTTAGAGAACTTATTTTATATTTTAGCCTATATCTTATAATGGGTAAATTTTTATTTATTATAAAAGATAAAAATATTCTCATAATAATATAATTTATTTTAAAAAATAATTTTTTAATAATTTCTTAAATGAGATGAGTGATACAAACTCAATTTAAATAAATTATTATAACAAAGATATACATTTCTTATTTTATGGGTGGCACACCAAAGGTACAGTTAGATCATATAGAATTTGCCAAGCACACTAAAATATGTTGAAATGAAGGTGTTAAAGATAAATGGACCATAGGAGGTTGGTTTATAATGATGCGCCATCAAACAGACATTTTGTCAACCCATTGAGGGGTTGACTTACCTGTTCTTAAAAAGTAGATTTTTTAAAACCTACCAACATTCCAACATTAGCAAAGTTGGAATTGATTGATATCTAGAAAACCTATGTTGTGGCAGCATGCCATGCCACCTCTTTTGTTTAATCTAATCTCTTCCTAAATTGACTGTAATATAATTGGACTCTCAATCATGTTTTTAAACAAATCCTAAGATATTTTTTTGAACATTTTTATAAATGTATTGACATGGCATGAAAGTTGATAGTTGAAAATTGTTTTGGTATTAAAAAATGTTGGAAATTAACCACACTTCACCTACAACCCACGTGACTATATATATTGAAAGTTGAAACGAAAAGAGGGAAAAATATGGCCTATCATTAGCCAAGCCCTCTCTTATATCAACTAAAGTGGTGCCAACATTATATATAACGTTCACACCATATATATTTTATTGTTTTTCTCTAAGTCATTTTTATCTAAACTTTTCTGATGGTCGATTTTTTATTTAAAAAACAGAAATGGTAGTCGCCACCAATCTTTTTTATGAGGTGTGATCGAATCACCTCGTAATTTGTTCGTTTTAATAAAACGTTTGATTTACTAAAACAGTAATTTTTGGTTTACAAAATTCAAGAAATGAGTTCGAGAGTCGGTTATGCACGAGGAAGGATTAGCACCCTCGTTATACCTAAAATTGGTACCTAATTGGTTACTTGATGTCTTAGTTTCGAAAATTAAAAATTTGAAGAGAATTTAAAATGCGATCCCTTTGCATTAAGATATTTTAATAGAAAAGGCTTTATTCCGAATTAATCGAGAAGGAAGATCATGCCTCGTGAGTTAGGACACGACGCCTTTAGTTTTCGAAAACCAGAATATTTGACGTTTTAATTGTTACTTAAATCTCGTTTTGATATTTTTGAAATGGATATTTGACTATTTCGGTTTTAGAAAGGAACCATATTCCGTAAGTTAGGAACACGACTCTTCTAACTCCAAAAATAATGAACATTGCTTCGGTTTAAAATTTTTTCTTTTTTATGCATCGTGCAAAAAAAACGAACATAACACTTAAATTGATGTGCATTTAATTTATTCGGGCTTAATATAAAAATAGATAAATGTTTAAATATGATATATGATATAGTGATAATGAAATAATATATAAAATGGCTATGTGGATAGAATGATAAATAATAAGTAAATAAATGAAAATTGTAATAATAATATAATTATTATTATAGTATAATTATAATCATATTATAGTGATGATAAATAAATAAAGTGACTTAAGATAAATAAAAAAATGGAAGATGCACGATTTAAAAAATAAACAAATAAATAAATAGACATGACATGCAAGTGTCAAAAATAATGAAAGAAATAATAGAATAACAAGAATACCAAAAAAATGAAAATAAAATACTAATGACAATAATAAATAAAAAATTGCGCTAATAAAAGCATGTATACAATCTAATTCTTAAGCATGTATAAAAAAAAGCAATAAAATAATAGGTAGAATAATAATAATAATAATAATAAAGACATAAAAGAAAAAAATAAATGCTCCATAAAAAGAAAATAAAAAAACAATTTTAAATATTAAAAAAAGTGAAGGAATAATAAATGAGTACATAGGTAAATAAATAAATAAAAGAATTAAAATAAGGACTTAATCTAAACTTAAATGAAATTAAAAGGGTAAATCGGGATAAATAAATAACAAAGGGGCTAAACTATAATAAAATAAAAGAATAAATAAATAGAGGACTCAATTAGAATTTAAATAAAATTTAGGGGGATAAATTGTAAATAAAAAAAACTAATAAAACATGATAAAGGACCAAAATGAAATGCGCGAAAAGAAATAGGGACTAAATAGGAAAATATCCCAAACCCTATTAAATGCACCGTGGGGACTAAATTGAAAATAAAATAAAATTAAATGGTGCAATCTAAAAGAAAAAAATAAAGGAATTAGGAGCAGATTGAAAAACAATTAAAAAGAGGAAGAACTGGAGCGGCAATTAGACCCTCCCTTCAAAAACACGCGGATCTTAGGGGGATCCGGGTCGGATCGCCCTTGAGACGACGCCGTTTTGGGTGTCAGAAAAGCCAAGCCCAAAACAACGTCGTTTTGGGGGTTTATACAAGTAAAAAAAAACTTTAAAAAAATCATTTGCAAGCTCATTAAAAAAAAAACTCTCTCTTCTCTCTCAACCCCTCCCTTCTATCCGGCCATGGGGTGTTGCCGGTCTGCCACGGCCACGATCATCGACGACGGCGACCGCCACCTCTGATGGCCGAAAAATTCCAAAAGGCCCTTTTTTGATCTTTTAAACGCGTGAAACGCGATCTAGGGTTAGAATCCCCAAAATCTCGATCAAAATCCAACTAAAGGCGGAGAAGACGCAGTGGAACAAGTAAAAAAAAAGAACTCCCTTTTTCCCTTTTTTTATATTTTTATATTTGCTTCAAAGTAAAAAATGAAAAATAAAAAATGAATACTTTTTTTCTTTTTGAACTTTTTCTTTTCTTTTTTTTATTTATTTTTCGTATTTTTTTTGTTTTTCTCCCCCCTCGAATACAATTTGTTTTCTAGTTTTTATAGCCGATTTACAAGATTATTTTCCTATTTTTATCTACTATTTTGGCTACTGTTTGTGTCTGTTGCGTGTTGTTTCTTCTTTGTAGGTGGTGGTTGAGTCAACGGTGGCAGAGGAATTAACGGTGGCAGACCTCGGGGCTCGAGCGTGCTAACGTGGCACGAGGAGCGGCGATAGGGGCATTAGGGTTTCTGTTTTTTTTAAATAGTTTAAGTTGTGGGCCACTGGGCTATTAGGGTTTTTTATTTTATTTTTCAGGCTATTTAGGCTGGTATTGTAATTGAACTGGAATTAATTTTTTTTTCTATTTGGTTTTTGTCTAAGCCCGGACGAAATTGGACTTTCACAATTGCCCCTCTTTGCTCGTTGTCGTGTAACGAGAATAGAACAAAGACTTTTAAGAATGACCAATTTCGTCTGGTCTCGCTGAATCTTGACCTCTTTGGTGCTCTCTTTTTTCAAGTAGCTTCATTCTAACCCACTGCAACTTCAGAGGTATAGGATTTGTTGCTTCAATCTACTCCACTGCAACTTCAGAGAGATTAGACTTGTAGCTTTAATCTGCTCCACTACAACTTCAGGGAGATAAGGTTTGTAGCTTGTAGCTTTAGTCTAGTCCACTGCAACTTTAGGGAGATAAGACTTACTATGGAAGATTTAATCTAACCTATTACAAATTCAGAGGTATAGGACTTATCGTTTCAATTTGCTCCACTGCAACTTTAGGGAGATAAGATTTGTAATTTATCCACTGCAACTTCAGAAAATAAGATTTGTAGCTTTAATATGTTCCACTGCAACTTTAAGGAAATAAGATTTGTAGCTTTAATCTGCTCTACTGTAACTTCAGAGAGATAAAATTTGCTATCTTCAATATGCTCCACTGTAACTTTAGAGAGATAAGATTTGCAACTTGTAGTTTTTATCTGTTTCACTGTAACTTCAGGGAGATAAGATTTGTAACTTTTAGCTTTAGTCTATTCCACTGAAACTTCAGGGAGATAAGACTTGCTATGGTAGATTTAATCTGGCCCACTGCAACTTTAGAGGTATAGGACTTGTTGCTTCAATTTGTTCCACTGCAACTTCTGGGAGATAAGATTCGCTACGGTAGATTTAATATGACCTACTACAACTTCAGAGGTATAGGATTTAGTTTCAATCTATTCCACTGCAACTTTAGGGAGATAAGATTTGTAACTTGTAGCTTTAATCTATTCCACTACAACTTCAGGGAAATAAGATTTGCTATCTTCAATCTGCTCCACTGCAACTTCAGAGAGATAAGATTTGTATCTTCAATATGCTCCACTGCAACTTCAGGGAGATGAGACTCGTATCATCAATTTACTCCACTGCAACTTCAGGGAGATGATATTTGTGCTTTCAGTGATCTGTTACACCATTCTCTGGGGAACATGACCTGTAAAATCCATTTCATAGGCCTATATTTATGCCAAGCGATTAGGATGTTATGACCAGAATGAATTAAATGCTCCTAACTAGATGTGTATGAATGGTATTTGCATGAATGCAGAATGTCATTTTTTCGAGAATGATCCTATTTTAATGCTTAGGTTGATGTTGCTCATTGTTCACCAAGATTCTATCACTGACGTATTACCCTGCCCTCTTGTTCACCTGGTATCTTTGACAGAAAACCCGAAGAAATAATCACAATTTAGATTATTTTTTCCCAGATATTTCTAACTCTTAAATTTGGTTAGTTCTGACTAGTGGTCCTGTTTCAAATCCTTATACTATTTAGAAAACCTTTCAGAGCAATATTCATAACTCCTTTTACTTGAATATTATTAGTTTATTAATCATTATTTCAATGAAAAATGTTTGAAAAAGATTGTAACAATAGACAAGGTTGAAATTTATTGGGAGCAAAACTCGAAATGAATAGATTAATCAAAATAGCAAACATTGCTAAAATACAAAATGAATAAGATGAAACCAGGTGCCCCAGATACCGTAGCATGAGTTTCTTCGCACTAACTTCTCGTGGACCTTCTTAAGCCTGATATATGTTTAAGAGATCCAGAGTACTTCGTTGATGCCCTAAGACGTAATGTGACCCTACCATCACATGTTCAATCCTCAATCAAAATTTAAGCTGCCCTTTTTCGGGTTTTCAACTCAAAACATATTTGGTCTCAATGCGACCTTTGCGGGTTTTTGCCTTGGCCTCTCCTTTTTTTTTGGTGAAGTACTTTTTGACTGAATCCGAATTTACAAGATTAGGCAAGTTTTTGCCATTCATCTCAGTCAAAATCAAAGCTCCTCTAGAAAAGGCTTTCTTTACCACATAAAGTCCCTTCCAGTTTGGCATCCACTTTCTTCTAAAGTCCTTTTGTATGGGAATGATCTTTTTCAATACCAGGCCCCCCTCATGGAATTCTCTAGGGCGAACATTTTTGTCATAAGCTCGCATCATTCATTTTTGGTACATCCGACCATGACAAATAACCCTTAGTTTCTTTTCTTCGATCAAGTTCAACTGATCATATCGAGACTAGATCCATACTGCTTCATTTAACTTTAGTTCTGACAAAACTCGAAGGGAAGGAATCTTGACTTCGATGGGCAAAATCGCCTCCATTCCATAAACCAAAAAGAAATGCGTTGCCCCGGTGGAGGTTTTGACATATATTCGATACGCATAGAGGGCAAATAGTAACTTCTCATGCCAATTTTTATAAGTCACAGTCATTTTCCCCACGATATTCTTGATGTTCTTATTGGCTACCTTCACCGCACCATTCATTTTTGGGCGATATGGTGATGAGTTGTAGTGTTTCATCTTGAATTGGCTACAGACCTCCGCTATCGTACTGTTGTTCAAGTTCAATGCATTGTCAGATATGATCTTTTTTGGCATTCCATACCAGCATATGATCTATTTCTTTAAGAATTTGCTGACTGCCAACTTTGTGACATTGGCATATGAAGTGGCTTCTACCCACTTGGTGAAGTAATCAATGACCACGAAGATGAATCGATGCCTATTGGAAGTTTATAGTGATATCGGTCTAATGACATCCATGCCCCACAGAGAGAAAGGTCATGGAGAAGTCATAACATGAAGAGGTGAAGGAGGTAAATGAATTTTGTCTCCATAAATTTGGCACTTATAGTATCTCTTGGCATAACTGATACAATCCTCTTCCATGGTGGACCAATAATACCCGAATCTCATGATTTGTCTGCCATTGTAAAACTATTAGCATGCATTCCGCAAACGCCCTCATAGACTTCTTCCAAAATTTTCTTAGCCTCAATAGTATCCACACATCTTAGTAGCACCTGATCCTTTCTTCTTTTATATAGGATCTCCCAATCTAAGACATAGTCACTGGCCAGTCTTCTTAACGTCCTTTTATCATTCTCAGTTGCTTGGTCAGAATATTCGCGATTCTTCACATATTGCAGTATATCATGGTACCAAGGGTGATCATCCTTTTCCTCTTCTTCGATATTGTAACAATGAGCTGAAGTTTCATAAATACTCATCTGGATAGGTTTTACATCCTCTTGTTTGTTCATTTTGACCATAGAAGTTAATATAACTAGGGCATCAGCCATTTGATTCTCATCTCGCGGGAAGTAGCAAAAGGTGATGTCATCAAACTATTTAATTAATCTAAGACCAGTCCTTTATACTCGATCAACTTGAGATCTCTTGTCTCCCATTAACCCTTGAGTTGATAGATTACTAATGCAGAATCCCCATATATCTCTAGTACTTTGATCTTACGTTCTATGGCTGCACGAATACCCATGATGCACGCTTCTTATTCTGCCATATTGTTTGTGTAATCAAAATTCAATTTACTACTAAAGGGATAATGATCCCCATTTGGGGATATCAGGACTGCCTCGATTCCGTTACCTATAGCGTTGGAAGCTCTATCAAAATTTAGTTTCCAAGGATTTCCTTCTTGAGGATCTTCTTTAGAGGCTTTAACATACATCCGATCTTCGTTTGAGAAATCAAAATTCAAAGGCTCGTAATCTTCTAGAGCTCTACTAGCTAGAAAATTTGCTATTGTACTTCTTTTTACTGCCTTCTAGTTTACATAGACTATAGCAAATTCAGAAACTATATCAAATTCGAAAGTAGAATTTGATATTGGGTCATCTTTCTATTTAGAGTAGTCGCCTTCATTATGTACTTTAGAGGGTCCATTTTTTAGATGAGCCAAGTTGTATGGTACAATATGTATTGTCTTAGTCTTCAGATTGTCCAGATCAAAACGCAACACAACTTCTCGATTCACGAGTATCTTGTTTCACATTCTGTGAACTTCTTGCTAAGGTAGTATATCGCTCTTTCTTTCTCCCTGACTCATCATGTTGGCCAAGCACGCATCCCATGGAATTTCCAAATACTGCTAAGTATAGTATCAGAGGCTTATCTGGGCTAGGTGGCATCAATACTCAGGCATTAGACAAGTAAAGTTTGACCTTATCGAAAGTTTTCTGGCACTCCTCATCTCACACGCCTAGATTGTGTTTCTTAAAGAGTCGAAATATGGGGTCGCATTTTTCAGTTAGTTGTGAAATGAACCAGACGATGTAATTTAGTCTTCCTAGGAAATCTCAAACTTTTTTTTGAGTGCGCGGCGGAGGCAACTCCTGTATAGCCTTAACTTTATCTGGGTCGATCTTGATCCCCTTTTCACTGACTACAAATCCTAACAATTTTCCCAACCTAGCCCCGAAGGTATATTTTGCTGGATTGAGTTTCAGCTGGAATTTTCTCAATCTCAAGAACAATCTCCTCAAGACTCGTACATGCTATTTTTCTGTTTGGGATTTTGCAATCATATCGTCGACATAAACCTCGATTTCTTTGTACATCATATCATGAAACAAAGTTACCATGACTGTTTGATATGTCGCTCCTGCATTTTTTAGTCCAAATGGCATAAATTTATATCAAAATGTTCTCCACATGGTTACGAATGTGGTCTTTTCCATATCTTCAGGATGCATCTTTATCTAGTTGTATCCAGAAAAGCCATCCATAAAGGAAAAAAGTGAATAACCTGCCATGTTGTCCACTAAGTTGTCGATGTGAGGCAGCAGAAAATTATCTTTCGGGCTGGCTTTGTTTAAATCTCTGTAGTCTATACACATTCGTACTTTTCCATCTTTTTTAGGGACCGAGACAATATTGGCTACCCATCCTGGGTATAACCACTTGTATGAAACCAACGTCAAATTGCTTTTTAACCTCTTCTTTTATTTTCAGCAAGACGTCGTGCCTCATCCTTCAAATCTTCTGTTAAACTGACTTACACTCTTTCTTTATGAGGAGCCGGTGTATCACGATATCAGTACTTAGACCAGGCATGTCTTGATACGACCATGCGAAGATATCTTTAAATTCTTGGAGTAACTCAATGAGATCTCGCTTTGTCTCTGCAGTGATGCAAGCTTCGATCTTTACCTCTTTCTTTTCTTGTTCGTCTTCTAAGCTCACAATTTTCACTGACTCTTTGTGAGGTAGAATTTGTTTCTCCTTTTTTTCTACCATCCTTAACAAATCAGCAGATAAGTTACAATCTCGATTACTTTCAAAGTCCTGAGGTTCCTCTAAACACATATTTTGCTTAAAAGGAGATTCTGAGTCAGTAGCAACATCGCTCATATCATTGATATCTGGAGACCTGTTATAGGAACAAAGGAAGAACAAATGAATCTAAGAATAACTATCTGTGTGGTATGAGTATGAAATGTAAAGAATAAAAGAATGTTTGCCAAAACAAGACACAAAGATGCATTTTATTGAAATAAAAATAGTGGACATGTGCCTTTTTCACAAAAGGATTCATATTGCTCCCAGGCTTAGAGCAATAGGTGTGTTCTGAATATTACTCTGAAATGGTCCTAAAAACTACAAGAATCTCCTCCACATTCCAGTTGTTTAGAACACTTCCGGGGATGTAGGAACAAATTCCTGATAGGTTTTTTAGCTCATTCTTCAAAAGCACAAACGTCTTTCCCTTCTGAACCCTCGATATCTTCAAAGAATTCCAACTCTTTATTATCCATCAGGCTTTGTACTAGAGTTCTGAACTCGACAAATTTTTGGATTCCATGAAACTTATTGCATGCAATGAGATGTAAATGAAATGAAAAGATGCATGCAAAAACGTGTTGATTCTAGTTCAATTACATTAGAACAACTTTACTAGAAAATAAGCTTCTTTACATAAAGAGGATACATATACGGCTTCATCTTCACATTCAAAACCTTAACTTTCCTAAGAAACGAAGCTAATTCTTGGCCTCGATCCTACTTCGATTCATATTTCAGTATTTGAACGACTGAGTTTGGAAGTGGTCAGCCACTTCTCGTACTCGGACCAAAGCTTCGCTCATAACGTGGTCCATATCTCTAACCTGCCCCTCTCACAGGCTGTCACATTTCTCTTGTTACCTTTTCTTGGACCATATTTGTACGGCCGTGTTATTTTTCACTTTATCAAGAAACCCATTTTCCATGACAAGCTCTCTATTTAGTAATTAAACGTGAATCAACACCTTTTTCTATGATGAAAATGCAATGCAATCACAGTCAAAACAAAACAAAATAAGTCAGCACACTTCGTACAAAGCTAAAATTTAAACTAAGCAAGAAATAATAAATAGAGTACCTATTTGGGTGACCATTAGAGGTTCGGTATGGTTCTATCTAGGGTAGACTCTTAAGGCTCATTATATGCGACTCAGTTATAAAGTAAGGGTACCTGAACCAACAGATTCTTTAATCCTCACCCATTATAGACTTATACGGATCGAGTACATTTCCCTATGGCTATACGGAGATAAAAATATCACGAAGACATAGGTACGGATGTATCCCGGAAGCGATCCGCTATCCTATACGGAGGTGAAGACCTCACGAAGGAATAGATTCTCACTCACACTTAAGAAGGGCAAAATTGAACGGTTATGAAAATGCAATATGCGAAAATATACCACGAGACTTGAACTAATAAAGCAGATATATCATTATGTAACACTGCAAAAATGAAGGATGAAATGCAATGAAGGGATCGTAAATTTAGATCAAATCATCAATTTTTGATAAAAAGACCAAAAATAATCAACTCACGGCTTGACTCCCTTATTTTAGTCCCCAACGGAGTCGCCAAGCTGTCGAAACCTTTTTTGACGGTCGACTTTTTATTTAAAAAACGAAAATGGTAGTCACCACCAATCCTTTTTATGAGGTGTGATCGGATCACCTCATAATTTGATCGTTTTAATAAAAGATTTGATTTACTAAAATAGTGATTTTTGGTCTACAAAATTCAAGAAATGAGTTCGGGAGTCGGTTACGAACGAGGAAGGATTAACACCCTCGTTACGCCTAAAATTGGTACCTAATACTTGATGTCTTAGTGTTGAAAATTGAAAATTTGAAGAGAATTTAAAATTCAATCCCTTTGTATTAAGATATTTTAATATAAAGGGCTTTATTCCAAATTAATCGAGAAGAAATATCATGCCTCGTGAGTTAGGACACGACGCCTTTAGTTTTCGAAAACCAGAATAATCATCGTTTTAATCGTTACTTAAATCTCGTTTTGATATTTTTGAAATGGATATTCGCCTATTTCAGTTTTAGAAAGAAACCATATTCCATAAGTTAGGAACATGACTCTTC
This sequence comes from Gossypium anomalum, assembly GCA_025698475.1. Lineage (NCBI taxonomy): Eukaryota > Viridiplantae > Streptophyta > Magnoliopsida > Malvales > Malvaceae > Gossypium > Gossypium anomalum. The sequence continues at coordinate 20,433,717 of CM046967.1, read as the reverse complement.
TAATTCTAAAAATAATGAACATTGCTTCGGTTTAAAAAATTTACTTTTTTATGCATCGTGCAAAAAAACGAACGTAACACTTAAAGTGGTGTGCATTTAATTTATTCGGGCTTAATATAAAAATGGATAAATGTTTAAATATGATATATGATATAGTGATAATGAAATAATATAAAACGGTTATGTGGGTAGAATGATAAATAATAACTAAATAAAGGAATATTGTAATAATAATATAATAATTATTATAATATAATTATAATCATATTATAGTGATGATAAATAAATAAATAAAGTGACTTAAGATAAATAAAAAAATGGAGGATGCAGAATTTTAAAAATAAATAAATAAATAAATAGACATAACATGCAAGTGCCAAAAATAATGAAAGAAATAATAGAACAACAAGAATACCAAAAAAATAAAAATAAAATAATAATGACAATAATAAATAAAAAATTGCGCTAATAAAAGCATGTATACAATCTAATTCTTAAGTATGTATAAAAAAAAGTAATAAATAAATAGATAATAATAATAATAATAATAATAATAATAATAATAATAATAATAATAATAATAATAAAGACATAAAAGAAAAAAATAAATGCTCCATAAAAAGAAAATAAAAAAACAATTTTAAATATTAAAAAAAAGTGAAGGAATAATAAATAAGTAAATATGTAAATAAATAAATAAAAGAATTAAAATAAGTAAAGGACTTAATCTTAACTTAAATGAAATTAAAAGGGTAAATCGGGATAAATAAATAATAAAGGGGATAAACTGTAATAAAATAAATAAATGAATAAATAAATAAAGGACTAAATCAAAATTTAAATGAAATTTAAGGGGATAAATTGTAAATAAAAAAACTAATAAAACAGGATAAAGGACCAAAATGAAATGCGCGAAAAGAAATAAGGACTAAATAGGAAAATATCCCAAATCCTATTAAACGCACCGTGGGGACTAAATTAAAAATAAAATAAAATTAAATGGTGCAATCTAAAAGAAAAAAATAAAGGAATTAGGAGTAGATTGAAAAACAATTAAAAAGCGGAAGGACTAGAGCAGCAATTAGACCCTCCCCTCAGAAATTACGCGGATCCTAGGGGGACCTGGGTTGGGTTATCCTTGAAACGACGTCGTTTTGGGGGATTTATATAAGTAAAAAAAACTCTAAAAAAATCATTTGCAAGCTCATTTAAAAAAAAAAAAAACTCTTTCTTCTCTCTCAACCTCTCCCTTCTATCCGGCCATGGGGTGTTGCTAGTCCGCCACGGCCACCGATCATCGGCGACGGCAACCTCCACATCCGGTGGCCGAAAAATTCCAAAAGGCCTTTTTTTTATCTTTTAAACACGTAAAACGCAAATCTAGGGTTAGAATCCCCAAAATCTCAATCAAAATCTGACCAAAGGCGGAGAAGGCGCAGTGGAACAAGTAAAAAAAAGAACACCCTTTTTCCTTTTTTTTGTATATTTTTATATTTGCTTCGAAGTAAAAAATGAAAAATAAAAAAAAATACTACCTTTTTTTTCTTTTTGAACTTTTTCTTTTCTGTTTTTTTATTACTTTTTCGTATTTTTCTGATTTTCTCCCCCCGAATACAATTTGTTTTCTGGCTCTTATAAACGATTTACAATATTATTTTCCTATTTTTTTCTACTGTTTTGGCTACTGTTTGTGTTTGTTGCTTGTTGCTTCTTCTTTGCAGGTGGTGGTTGAGTCAACGGTGGCAGAGGCATTGACGGTGGCAGACCTCGAGGCGCGAGCATGCTGACGTAGCACGACGAGCGACACAAGGGGCACTAGGGTTTCTATTTTTTTTTTGTGTAAACAGTTTAGGTTGTGGGCCACTCGGCTATTAGGGTTTTTTTTATTTTTTTAGGCTATTTGGGCTGGTATTGTAAGTTGATTGGAATTATTTATTTATTTTTTTCTGTTTGGTTTTTGTCGAGGCCAGACGAAATTGGGCTTTCACACATGTTACATAATATATAACTATAAATATATTATCAAAAAGACTATAAATAGAATGGGTAACTTAATCAATAGTCTCTACATTTTGATTGAAATTACATTTTCTTCATCCAACATTCAAGTCTTACAAAATTGCTACTAATATTATTGAGTTGCTACAAAATGATCATTCAACTGTTAAATATCTATGTTAATGGGATAATGTCCATATCACTTTATTATCTCTCATCCACAATCAACAATGATGATGCTTATGCACATTTATGGTTTTCACTTCCAACTTCTAGCTTCGATTTCTTGAATATCTGCATTCTTCATGTTAGATAAAAATAGAGCATGTTAGCTAAAGTAGACCATATGCAATAAACTAATGGAATCTAATGGACATTTCACAACAACCACAAATAAGATAAAAAGGAAGGCCTTTTCAACTTGCTTTTGGGCCTCAACAATTCTTATAAACAAAGATGAACTTCTTCCACACTATCTAATATATACATAATCATTTAATGTGATATCTTAGAGAAATAGTCTTTGAAATTAAAGCCCACAACTTTCAAATCGAGAACATTTCATTCACATTAGGTGACAGTAAAGTAGTGAAAGATAACACAAGCCTCTTCAAAACCTTAACTAAAAGCCAACCAAAAAGAAGGAAAAAATAAATAGGCAGGCTACGTAACGGCGATAACTTGTCTCCTTCCCTCTATCTGTTTTTTTATCTTCCTCTAGTGAACAACCATCTGACTTTGTTTTTCGGGTGGTCTCCGTTTTCCTAGGAGCGGCTTTGTTGGTGTTTTCAATGAAGGTGGCAGATGTAACAACTCGTTTTTCAGTAGCGTCAGAAATGTCAAGTTTGAACCTTATTTTTGATGTTCGAGCCTGTAAATATTATTATTTAATATTTACGAGGTTAGTATAAAGTTTAATTAAAGTTTGGTCCCTTAATTTTGTTAATTAAATAGTTAATTAAGATATAAGGACTAAAGTGTAAAAGTGTTAAAATTTTATCGCTATAGATTTTTAAATAGTTGAGGAACTAATTAAGCAATTGGACCCTCTTTAATGAGTCAAACGGTGGTGGGATTGAATTTTCATCCACTAAGTTTGTTAATTAAGATTTAATTAACTAATTTAACTATATAATCCAAAATTAAAAGAAAAAGAAAACATTTTTTGTGTTCATCTTCTACCTCATGAACAAAGACAAGAAAAAGGTTTTTGGAAGCTCAAATTTTTGGTCCATTGTTGTAAGTTCAATTTAGTCATTTTTCTTGTAATTTTTATGTTTTTGAGGTCTCGGGATTTTGATTTAGTTAACCCGTGTACCAATTTGCAAAATTGTTAAAGTTTTCAAATGTTTCCATTGTTGATTTATTGAAGTTTTTTGTACTAAATTGTTAGATTTTAAGCTTAGGAATGAAAAAGGACTAGTTTATAAAGTTTAATTCCTAGTTTTTGAACATAGGGACTAAAGTGTGTACTTTTCAAAATTAATGTGAAATTTATGTAATTATAGTTAATATAGGGTTATATAAGGATGTAATTGAGATCGGTTTTGCAATTGAAGCTTAAATTAGAAAGTTATGATAATTTCAATTTTAGGAACTAAATTGAATAAAATGAAAAATTTTAAGGGAATTCGAATAATGAAATTGATTTGATGCATGCATAAAATAAGATGGTATAAGATACATTGAATTGAATTATTATATATGTAAATAGGCCAATTTGCCCGGGCCCGAAGAAGAAACCAAAACAAAAAAAATATACAAAAAAATACAATAAATGAAACAATCCATTAATTAAAAATCCTTTTTACAGTCCAAAACCTAAAATTAATACATGACCCTAGACCCAAAATTAAAACCCAAGACCCAAGTCACAAGCCCAATGACTAAACCTAGACCTGACCCAAAAATAGGCCCAATAAGCCCAATGCCTGAACAAATAAACCCTAGGGTTTCCTCCTCACATTTGCACCGCAACCGCAGACGAGCCCCAGCCCTCGCGCCGTACGACCGCCTTCAACGCCTCCGTACGCCCCACGTCGTGTGCCACATATCCCCACAGCTGGCCCCGTACCTCCGTACCTGCAAACAAATGAGGCAGAACAGCAGCGAAAGCAAACAAAAAGAGAAATATTGTATTTTTTATTTTTGATTTTCCTTTTTCCTTCGGCTATAAAGCCGAAATTTGATTCCTTGTAATGGGGGACACAAAAAACAGACATTTATGCAATACGCAAAAGAAAGAAATCAGAATAGAACAAGAAGGTGATTTTTCGAATGCCTTGTGCTTTTTCTTTTTTTTCGCATCTGTTTCATCTTCCTTTCTTGTTTTCGTATGTTTTTTATATAATAAAATAAAAAGAGAAAGAGCAAAACCTTACCTTCGCAGACGAGCCATGGGAGATCATCTCTTCTTCGTCGAGATCGAAGCATGAGACAGGTTCTCAGGCCAAAAATCTCACCTCTCGGGGTGAGGCTTGGAGTAGGAAGACATCATGAATCCATGACGAGCCACCGTCCATCAGTTTCAATGGTGGAATGGAGCAGTCGAATGGTCAAACGGAGAATGGGAAAGCCAAAAATCGGTTGTGTTGAAACCCTAAGAGTTGGGTTTACTGCTTATGGCAAAAGAGGGATGATAAACTGCCATTCAATGGCCTGTAACACCCCCTAACCCCAAACCATCCCGGAAGAGGGTTATGGAGCATTACCGGAGTTTACAGAATAATTACACATAATTCCATTATTTTCTTATGTTCATGTCAAAACTGTCTTCTTGAGCAATAGTCACTAAAATATTTATATCTGGAGCTACAAAACTCCAAATTAAGTTCTGTTAATTTTCCTTAAAACTAGACTCATATACCTTTCTACCATAAAATTTTCAGAATTTTTGATTAAGCCAATTAGAACAGTTTATTTCTAAAATTTTCCCCCTGTTTTGCTGTCCAATAGTTCTGACCTCTCTTCACTAAAATTTTTTTTATCTCATAATTCGAGACTCAGATGATGTTCCTATCTATCCCTCTTGAAAATAGACTCGATAAGGATTTTAACTATATAAATTAAAACTCATAATTATTTTTGTATAATTTCTAATGATTTTCCAAAATCAGAATAGAGGATCTCAAAGTCATTCAGACTCTGTCTCACAACAATTTAAATATCTCATAACATAAAATCCAATTGCATGCACCGTTTCCCCTATATGAAACTAGACTCATCAGGATTTAATCTCATATTTTATTCAACCCTTAATTCAATTTCTACAATTTATGGTGAATTTTAAAAGTTACACTACTGCAGTAACCCAAAACTGCCAAGGCCATATTTATTCATTCACCACTATTATTCTCTAAATCCATACAATATCAATTCATCCTTACATTTACAATTTCAAAATGACACACACATAAGACATCCTAGGTACATGCCATTACCAATAATAAACACACTTTACCTTAATGAATTCGGGATCGAGTTGGGATGCTGATTCAACGTTCTATCTTTACTAAACCTGCGCACGAAAACAAACCGTACGCTGAGTATGGTATACTCAGTGGTATTTCCATAATCCGAACACTTAATAATATAACAATTAAACTTAAAGTCACAATAACAATTATAAGTATTCATTTATTTGTTTTATAGATAAAATTCATTTACTTTATAAAAAAATTCTATACTAGTCATATAACAAACACAATAACATATTTGTTCAATTCTTTTCATTTACTTACCGTATAAATTCTATACAATATATTTTCAATTCACTTGTTTTCACACTTTACTTCTTAACAATATACCATTTTAATTCATTCTAACATCAATCATCATCCATTTGAACTTCACTCATTTCATGAACCCTTTTGGTTCATATTTTCAATCTCATATCTCAATTTCAATTCTCAATTCAATTTCTCATTTCATTCCAATAGCTCAATCAATCAAATTCAATCGATTTATCTTTTCTCTTATTTACCCCTATTAACAAGACTCGGACCTTGGCGGATACACAGATCCACCCAAACACACCAATATGGCACCCAGTGCCTCATCGGATAGTTCGAAGCAATATTTGACACCCAGTGTCTCATCGGCCTAGCCGAAGTAAAGTTGGTACCCAGTACCTCATCGAATCTATCCGAAGAAATATAGTGACACCCAGTGTCTCATCGACTCGAGGTCGAAGTATCCCTGAACACTTCCAATCCTATGGCATGCCAACTATATCCGACCTAGCCCGATACTGTTAATAGGGTATTTGATTCACTTTCTCAATTCAATAATTCTTTCATCAATATACCATTCTGTTATAGCCCAAATTTTGCCCCATTTTCAATTTTGACCCACCTACCCAATACACAAGACCCATTAAACCCTAACCAACAAACCAAATCCCCTAGCCCAAATACCACCAGCCCAATACTCAACTAGCCCAACACAAAAAAAAAAAAGAAAAAAAGAAGAGAAACAGACAACAAGAAACCCTAGCCACCTCCCCACTTTCCTCTGACACCAACCACCATCACCTGCTCCACCAATCACCCCCATACCCTGCAAAAACAGAGCAAACAAGCAAGACAGGAAAATATGGCAAAGGTAATAAAAGCCTTGTAAAAGATGGCTATAAAAAGCCATTCAAAAATGATGTAAAGGGGGGATTTTTTTTTAGAGGAAGCAATACAAGCAATGAAACTCATTTTTCAGCACAAAATAGTTTAAAAACAAGAAAAATACAGCAAGCATTGAAGGAAATAAATTGATTCAAAAGGTTAAGGTCCTATTTCTTTCCCTTTTTATTTTTTTTCAATACTCGACTACACATACATATATTTTTTATTTTTTTTAAAAAAACAGTATATATATATTTACATAAAAATAAAAAATGTAAAAAAATAAAAAAATTTACCTTTTCCGGCCACCGTACATGGTGGTGTGGTGTGTGTGGCTGCAGTGGTGGTGTGACCTGGACGGTGACCAGTCTTGTGGCTGGAAATCCTCTTCCCCCCTCCCTTCTCTCTCCCTTCTCTCTTCCCTCTCTCTTCTTTTTTTTCTTTCCCTCTCACCAAATGATTTTTTTTGTTAATTTTGGCCTTTATATAGCCTCCCAAAACGACGTCGTTTTGGGTCGCTTTAACCTCAAAACGACGTCGCTTTGGCCATGCCCGACCCATCCGACCCACGACGCCGGGAGAGGATCCGCGTGTTTTGTTTGAATGGTTTATTTATGTGCGCAGTCCTTCCGCTTTTTCAAGGTTTTGCAATTAAGTCTTCCAAGCTTTTTAATTTGGCCCAGAAATTTTGTTTTTGTTTCATTTCAGTCCCTCTGCTGCTGAGAGCTTTAGGCCGAATGGTTTATTGCCCGATCTAGTCCCTCTTGTTTGTTTGCGCGTGCAATTTAGTCCTTTCATCTTTATTTCCTTTTAAATTCGCCCCAAAACTTTGTTATTAATTCAATATTAGTCCTTTCCTATTTATTTTTGTTTCTTTATTAAATATTATCATTATTATTTCTAATATATTATTAGTATTATCAATATTATTATTATTTTTATTATTTTTATATGTTAATGTATATTTTCATTATATATATGCATACGTATATATTTATATATAGTATTAGTTTTAGTTACTTTAATTTCATATTGTTATTATTAGTATTATAATATTATATTTATTATTAATATTAGTATATATTTTATTATATATATATATATACTTTTTTTATATATCGTTTCTATTATTATATTTATTATTTTCACTATTATTATATTTATTATTTTCATTATTATACATATATATACATATAGATGTTTTCAAGTATTTATTATAAATATGTTATTTTCTTATTATATTATTATGTATATTATTTTACTCATGTCTTCATTATTTTTTATTTATTATATTTTTATATATTTAAAATTATATTATTCATGTATTTCATTTTATTATGTATATGTTTTATATCATTTTATGTACATACTTTTAATATTATTATGTAAATATTTTAACATTATCTATGCATTTTTATATATCACACATATATATATACCTTTTTAGTATTGTCTTTTTACATATCATGTAAATATTTCGAATAATATATTATATTTATTCTTACATATTATCTTATATATATATATTTTTAAATAACTTTATATCATGTATGTATTTTTAACATTATCCATGTACATACTTTGTAATATTAACATTATGTTTAAATTTTAATATATATGTGTACGTATATAGGCAACATTATTAGTTTTATCATGTTTCCCATCACGTCATTAACTATTATTATATGTTATTTGGTGTACACATATCTTTTTATTGTTACTATTTTTACTATTATTTTTAGTGTATGTCTGTTATATATGTTCATTTTAAAAATATTATATATATATATATATTACGTATCCATATTAGTATTATTTTGTAAACTTTTTTCATCTTATTTTACGTACATATTCTTAATGTCATTATTACGTATATACATTCATTGTTTCTATTTAATATCTAATTCTAGTATTGCATTATATCTTTATTGCTTATAATATTATTGTCATACTTATATTTGTTTCAATGTACTTCTAGACCTGTCTTTTATTTATTTCATATCAATTTGTTTTACGTTTAAAGGAAAATCTTTTTTCTAATTAATTTCAATACATAAGGCAATGTACCGATTTAGCATTAAACCGTAGATTTCATCGCTATGTTGGATGGAATTTGTCGGCTCGTGTTAAAACGGTATATCCTTTTCAAAAAACCAGGAATTGAAAGTTTTCGTTTTTTAATCGGATCACGATTGAGATTTAAATTGAACTCGTATTTTTGAAAATCAAGACAACACGTGTTTATGAGAAACCAATTTTTGGGCGTCGCGAGGGTGCTAATACCTTCCTTGCGCGTAACTGACTCCTGAACCCTAATTTTTCTCTGGCTTTTAACGTAGACCCTAAACTCAGCCTTCTTTTCGTTTTAAAAAAGAAATTTAATAGGTGTCCGATCACACCTAGGAAAAAGGATCGGTGGCGACTCCCTTTTTATTTTAAAATCGAACTTCAGTTTTCAAACTTTTTCACTAGATCGCCACAATTAGCGACCGAAAGCTAAAATTTTTACGTCGCTACAGCTGGCGACTCCGCTGGGGACCGTATTTTTGAGAGTCGTGTCTGGAATTAAACTCGAGTTGTCAAAATTTTCAAAAGTTCCTTGTTCAAATCAGCATTTAGTCGTGATCCTCGAATTTTTGTTTTCAAAAAAATCATCATGCATTTTCATCGTGTTATATATATTCTTCTAACCTGTTCATTTATTTGTTTTTCAGCTTTAAATCTTTATGGTTTTAGTTTTGGTTTGGTTTGTAAATAAAATGTAAAGGTTTATGAGTTTCTCCCCACACACCGTGCACTTGCATTTTCGCATAACATGAGCTCTCTACCCGGGCTCCGTCCGTTTAAGTGAAAGTAAACGCTACTCCTTCGTGAGTTAACTCGTCCCTCCGCACAGGCTAGTGAATACTTTCGGGTTACATATGACTTATGCTTTCGTGAGTTAATTTGTCCCTCCGCATAGGCATAAGTAAATCTAATCCCTCGAACTGAACTTGTGAGCCTGTGATAGGCTATGACCGAGGCTTCGTACTGATCTTAGCAGATGATAGTACGGGCAATTCGAGTACCTATCTAGAATCAAAACCGCATGTAATGAACCATACGAGCGATCCAACTAGAGCCATGCCTATCCTTTGTCCGTTTACTAGTCACCGAAATAAGTACACGGGAAAAACACATCTTACCTTCTGTTTCTTTTACATTTACGCTTTCTATGCAAGGGAATCGAGTCCATTGGACCAAGTAGCTTAATTTGTTAGATTTTCCACAGTTTTCTCTCTGTTCATATGTGCTGTGCTAACCAAGGTTGTTTGTCTGTATTTATATTTTTTATCATGCATCATAGGCATCTTGTTAGGAAGGTGTTGATTAGAGATTAGTTGCCAAAAACGGGTTTCTGATGGAGGAGTCAATTACACGAGTAACTGAAACGTTGTGTAATGGACTCTTTTGATTAAAGAAATGCCTAAATAGGGGCTATCTTGAAATTAACACCAAATTTTTGCATATTCATTCATGACTAACATTCATTTGACATTTATGCATTCATCCATGCATTCATTCATTATACTCGTTCGCTGAGGTTAAAACATATAATTCGCAGTTGTAATACCACAAATCTGGAACTACGCCATTCGTATAAAACGCGCCGACAAGCTAGAGAAATGGAGGCTGAATTTGGCGAAAGGATTGAGAGGATAGAAAGAATCCAAAGAGAATTGCAAGAACAGTTAGCTAAATCTCAGCAGGAAACGAGAGATCTGATGGTAAGATCTCGAGAGGAATCACTCGAGCAAAGGGATCAAATGGCCAAAATGATAGAGATGATGTCAGCTTTAGTTAAAGAGCAGAAATCTGACGTTATAGAACCTCAGTCGAGAGTTAATCATGATCAGGATCCGTTTTATCCCCTAAGATTCACCCCACCTCACGTTCATGTAACACAAAGAGGATGTCCTCAAAAGGAACCTGTAGGCCTGGAGCAACGATCTGTACCACATACTCATCCAAGGCAAGGTATATCTGTATCAAACCCCGGAGTTAATCCTATTGATCCCAATATTTCAGATTTGGATGACCCAGTAGAGATAGCTAAGTTGAAATTAGACAATCATGATGTTTGGAACAAGTATAGGAGTTTGGAAGAAAGGCTCAAGGCAATCGAAGGCACTAAAGTCTTCTCTGCATTAAGTGCCAAGGAGCTCAGCCTAATGCCCGATCTGGTTCTACCTTTGAAGTTTAAGGCACCAGATTTTGAAAAATACGACGGAACGAGATGTCCAAGAATGCATCTTGTCATGTTTTGCCGAAAAATGGCGAGTCACGTGAATAAAGATAAGTTGCTAATACACTGTTTCCAAGACAGCTTGGTTGGATCGGCTCTTCGATGGTATAATCAACTTAGTAGAGAAAGGATCCGATCATGGAAAGACTTAGCATCAGCATTTTGTGAACAGTACAAGCATGTGTCTGACATGATGCCTGATCGGTTGACTCTGCAGATGATGGTAAAGAAGCCGACGGAAACTTTTAGGAAGTACGCGCAGAGATGGAGGGACATCTCGGCACAAGTAGAACCCCCTTTAACCAAAACTGAAATAGCGGTTCTTTTCATCAACACTTTGAAGGCTCCATTTTACGATAAGTTGGTAGGAAGTGCTACGAAAGACTTTGCAGACATTGTGATATCCAGGGAACTTATAGAGAGTGCCATCAAAAATGGAAGGATGGAAGGCCCCGAGAGCTCAAAAGGGCAGCACCCATGAAGAAAAAGGAGCCAGAAACCCATGTGGTAGGAATAGGAAGCTACTATGCTTCTAATTCGTACCCAATTCAACCACGACCTCGATATCACCCATCTCTGAATTTCACATACTTAGGAGTATTTTGAACAATGGGATAGTGGAAGAGATTCGTGTACTTTTAAAGCTAATCTAGAGTAATATTCAAAACATACTTATTGCCTTAAGACCTAGAGGTGATAAGTCTTCTTTTGAGAAATAGGTTTCGGTCCAAGATTTTTATTTCAATGAAATGCATCTTTTTGAGTAAATTTTCTTCTATTTATAGATTCTTTTATTATTTGGATTTTTATTCTTTTATTTTACATTCATACAAATAATCATCCTTAGAATCATTTATTCTCTGGAATTTGCCTTCGCATCCACAGCAGGTCCCCAAATATCAATGTCACGAGCGACGCTGTTACTAACTCCCTTTAGAGCAAGATATGTGTCTAGAGGGATCTCTGGACTTCGAAGATGATAGAGATTGTGTCTATCTTACGACTCGTGAAGGATGGCAGAATGAGACGAAAGACAGACCCTAACTTACAAAGGGTCAGCTGACATTGTGAGCTTAGGAAAGAGATGAAGATCGAAACCTAGCCCACCGCAGAAATAAGGCAAGACTATTGAGTTATTTCCATGAATTCAAGGATGTTTTCGCACGATCATATTAAAACGCACTTAGGAACATCTTGAAAGAGGTTCATAAGGGTGTCTAAGGAACACATGACAGTGGTTCTGCAATAGCCAGGCTCATCAAGGAGGATCGGATACTGTTGGTCCACCATGGAAGGGAATGGCATCAGTTATGAAGTCAAGAATCACGTGCTTCTTTCATCTCTTCACAAACTTTTCAATACGTGGGGCATAGATGTTCTAGGATGAGCTCGTCAAAAGCTTCTAGTCAACATCATCGTCGTGGCCGTCAATTACTTCACTAAGAAGGTGAATGTAGCTTCATATGCCAATATTATAAAGGCAACAGTCACGAAAAGAAAAAGAAAAAAATAAAAAGACAAAAAGACCAAAAAAAAAAAAGAGAGATCAAATGCCAGAAAGAATCATGTTTTAATACGTAACTGTACAATGTCATATCACAATGCAATAAAGGCTGCCAAAGGAAAAATACAAAAATCAAGAAAAGTTATAGAAGGTGACCGAGACTTGTAAATATTGGCATAAGAAGCTACCTTTTACTCTTTGTGCTTATTAAAGTTGACCAGGACCTTCACAAGGGCATTAGAGGCGGTTCTATCCATGGAAATTAAGATCTTTTTCTCCAAGCTTTGATTGAATCAAGAATTGGAAGACGTAAAATGTCTTCAGTAAACTTGACTGCAGAAAAGGGTTTGAAGGTCAAACGCGTATGACACTGAGTTATGACTGAAATGGTTCACCCAAAGGAATTTCATAGCAGGAACTTGGTATTGCAAAAGATCCTTTCTATACGAAAGGATTTCAAAGGAAAATGGATGCTTAAGAACCTTATGAGGTAAAAGAGGCTTTGCCCGGAAGAGCACTGATCCAATTCTAAATTCAGATTCAGTTCAAAAATACTTGAAAAAGAGAGGCCAAGGTGAAAACCCGCAAAGGGCGCTTTGTGACCTTCATTCATTTAAAAAAAAAAGCAAAAAAGAGAAAGAAAGAAAAAGAAAGAAAAGAAAATGGAGAGGTCAAGGTGAAAACCCGTAAAGGGCATCTTGAGACCAAAGGGGTTTTGAGTTGAAAACCTAAAAAAGGCGGCTCAAATCTTGTTCAAAGGTGGGGCATATGGTAGTCTTGCTATACTTGAATTGACAATGAAGAAGTATGCTACGTCTTGGGGCATCGACAAAGTACTCTGAATCCCCTAAACACATGTTGAACTCAAAATAGTCTCAAAGGAGTTTGTACAGAGAAGCTCAGGCTGCGATATTTGGGGCACTTAGCTTTCCATTTTACCCATTTCTGAATTTATCTTTGATTATCTTATTCTTTCCAAAATGCACTTCAAATAAACTCACATTTGCTCTCATTGTTTAACTTGTTTGTTTCGAGTTATGCTCTTAGTCAATTTTCTTCTTGTTCATAAGTATAATCCTTTTCAAGCATTCGCATTGAAATAATTGTTAATGGACTAATCATACTTTCGTAAAAGGAGTTTCGCGTATTACTCTAAAAGCTTCTAAATAGTACAGGAACCTGAAATCAGTCGATTGTTTAAAAGCTCACCAAGTGTAAGGGTTGGAAATATTTGAGCTCAAATTGAGTTTATTTCCTTGGATTTTCTATCAAGAAATATCGATCGAGGAACAAATTTACGATCATACATTCTTGAGTTCTGATGAGGATACAGATCCTATAGCCAGGAATTGCATTGGAATGGTTTAAAGATAGTGCCAACCTTGTGTCCCCAAATTATAGTGGATCAAGCAGGTGAAGTAGAATGCGATTATTTCCTCGAGTTTTGGGTCGAGATACCAGTCGAGCAATAGGTTAGTGTACTATGTCAGTGATAGGGCCCTGAGAGGTAATGAGTGATGACGCCTTAAGTTTTTCCACAAAAAACAAAAGAAAAAAAGAAATCAGGATAAAGATCCGAAAAGGGCGTCCTAATGAAGCAGATTTGAACCAAAGGAGTAAAAAGATTCAAGTAGTGAGTCAAACAACAAGACTACAGTATTTGAAGCATTTTCAGCAGCTCAAAAATTTCTACGCAAGGAGAAATACTCAAAAAGATTCTTGATTAAGAAACTTGGAAGAGTTCATGCTTGAAGACCTAGAGTATTTTGGAATGACATGCTCCAAACAAAAGAAATGTTGAGTATCACCTGGATGAGAATTTGATAAGTACAAGAGCCTCAAATCAAGAACAAAATTCAACAGGGGAAAAAGAGTGATATTTGATAAACACAGGGGACAGGTACAAAGCCTAAAGAGGAAATCAAGAATCGAAGCAACGAATGCAGATCATCGCAAGAATCGTGACGAAAGGGATATGTGACCAAAAGCCCAAGGCGCATAGCATAATCATGTAGGCATAAAGGCATTTAAGGCAAACATGTGCATATCATGATAACATCATGCACGACATATTCAGGTATTCCAGCAGAGCAAGAGGATGCGACGATGGTTGTACTGAATCGAGGAGGAAGACACCTGAATTCCACCAGATGAGAAATTTTGAGTATGTCTTTTATTCCGCTTTTCAAAAATCGACTCATATTGCGAGAGGTGAGTTGAGCCTCAGGTCACATGCTGAGGTATTTTTAATTTATGTTTCAAAAATTGGCTCATATTGCGAGAGGTGAGTCAAACCTCAAGTCACACTGAGGTATTTTTAATTTCTGTTGTTTCAAAAATTAACTCATATTGCGAGAGGTGAGTTGAACCTCGGCTACTATGCCGAGGTATTTTCAATTTTCATTTTTTATTTCTGTTTTTCAAAAATCAACTCATATTGCAAGAGGTGAGTTGAGCCTCATGACGCGATGAGGTAATTTCAATTTCTGTTTGTCAAAAATCAACGCATATTGCGAGAGATGAGTTGAGCCTCGGGACGCGCTGAGGTAATTTCAATTTCTGTTTTCCAATTTTGTTTTTCAAAAAAATCAACTCATATTGCGAGAGGTGAGTTGAGCCTCGGGTCACATGCCGAGGTATTTTCAAATTCTGTTGTTCAAATTCTGTTTTTAATTTTTACTTTTCCAAAATCAACTCATATTGCGAGAAGTGAGTTGAGCCTCAGGGCAAGTTGAGGTTTTTTCAATTAGTTTTCAAAAAAATCAACTCATATTGCGAGAGGTGAGTTGAGCCTCGGCTCGCATGCTGAGGTATTTTCAATTTTCGTTTTTAATTTCTGTTTTTCAAAAGCAACTCATATTGCTAGAGGTGAGTTGTGCCTTTTTAATTTCTGTTATTCAAGAAGCAACTCATATTGCGAGAGGTGAGTTGTACCTTTTAATTTTTGTTTTTCAAAAAAAAAAAATCAACTCATAGTGCGAGAGGTGAGTTGAGCCTTTTAATTTCTGTTTTTCAAAAATCAATTCATATTGCGAGAGGTGAGTTGAGCCGCGGGTCACATGTCGAGGTATTTTCAAAATCAACTCATATTGCAAGAAGTGAGTTAAGCCTTTTAATATCTGTTTTCCAAAAAATCAACTCATATTGCGAGAGGTGAGTTGAGCCTCAGGGCACGCTGAGGTAATTTCAATTTCTGTTTTTCAAATTCTATTCATATTTTCAAAAAAATCAACTCATAGTGCAAGAGGTGAGTTAACCCTTTTTAATTTCTGTTTTTCAACTCATATTGCGAGAGGTGAGTTGAGCCTTTTAATTTCTGTTTTTCAAAAATCAACTCATATTGCGAGAGGTGAGTTGAGCTTTTAATTTCTGTTTTTCAAAAAAATCAACTCATATTGCGAGAGGTGAGTTGAGCCTTTTAATTTCTGTTTTTCAAAAATCAACTCATATTACGAGAGGTGGGTTGAGCCTTTTAGTTTCTGTTTTTCAAAAAAACAACTCATATTGCGAGAGGTGGGTTGAGCCTTTTAGTTTCTGTTTTTCAAAAATCAATTCATATTGCGAGAGGTGAGTTGAGCCGCGGGTCACATGTCGAGGTATTTTCAAAATCTGCTCACATTGCGAGAAGAGAGTTGAGCCTTTTAATTTCTGTTTTTCAAAAAAATCAACTCATGTTGTGAGAGGTGAGTTGAGCCTTTTAATTTCTATTTTTCAAAAATCAATTCATATTGCGAGAGGTGAGTTGAGCCGCGGGTCACATGTCGAGGTATTTTCAAAATCTGCTCACATTGCGAGAAGAGAGTTGAGCCTTAGCTCATGTGCTGAGCTATTTTCAATTTCTGTCTGTTTTTAAAGAGTCAATTCATATTGCGAGAAATGAGTTGAGCTCAAGATCATATGCCGAGTAGAGAATAAAGATTGAAGCTGGTTGAAGATGCCAAATTTTGTCTCTCTGAAGTTGCAGTGGAGCTGATCGAGGATATAAGATCTTGCCTTTCTGAAGTTGCAGAAGAAAAGACCACAAACCTCACTTCCCTGAAGTTGTAGCGGAACATATTGAAGATATCAGATCTCATCTCTCTGAAGTTGCAGAAGAGCAGATCACGACGGATCTTACATCCCTGAAGATACGAGTAGATTGAAAATACAAATTTCTATCTCTTTGAAGTCACAGTAGAATGAACTAAAGCTACAAGATGCGAGGGACTGGAAAGAGACTACCTGAAGAAGAGAAGCGCTAAAGAGGTCAAAGCTCGACGAGGCTGGGCAAAATTGGTCTTTCCTAAAAGTCTTTACTCTATTCTCATTACACGACAACAACTCTGTTCTCGTTACACGACAATGAGTAAAGAGGGGCAGCTGTTATAGCCCAAATTTTGCCCCATTTACAATTTTGACCCACCTACCCAATACACAAGACCCATTAAACCCAAACCAACAAACCAAATCCCCTAGCCCAAATACCACCAGCCCAATACTCAACTAGCCCAACATAAAAAAAAAAAGAAAAAAAAGAAGAGAAACAGACAACAAGAAACCCTAGCCACCTCCCCACTTTCCTCTTACACCAACCACCATCACTTGCTCCACCAATCACCCCCATACCCTGCAAAAACAGAGCAAACAAACAGACAGGAAAATATGGCAAAAGTAATAAAAAACTTGTAAAAGATGGCTATAAAAAGTCATTCAAAAATGATGTAAAGGGGGGATTTTTTTTGAGAGGAAGCGATACAAGCAATGAAACTCATTTTTCAGCACAAAATAGTTTAAAAACAAGAAAAATACAGCAAGCATTGAAGGAAATAAATTGATTCAAAAGGCTAAGGTCCCATTTCTTTCCCTTTTTATTTTTTTTCAATACTCGACTACACATACATATATTTTTTATTTTTTTTAAAAAAACAGTATATATATATTTACATAAAAAGAAAAAAATGTAAAAAAATAAAAAAATTTACCTTTTTCGGCCACCGTACACGGTGGCCAGCGGTGGTCGGTGGCGGCGGCCGGCGGCGGCCCGGTGACCGGACGGTGACCGGTCTTGTGGCCGGAAATCCTCTTCCCCCCTCCCTTCTCTCTCCCTTCTCTCTTCCCTTTCTCTTCTTTTTTTTCTTTCCCTCTCACCAAATGATTTTTTTTGTTAATTTTGGCCTTTATATAGCCTCCCAAAACGACGTCGTTTTGGGGGCTGCCCTTTAGCCTCAAAACGACGTCGTTTTGGCCATGCCCGACCCATCCGACCCGACCCGCCAGGAGGATCCGCGTGTTTTGTTTGAATGGTTTATTTATGTGCGCAGTCCTTTCGCTTTTTCAAGGTTTTGCAATTAAGTCTTCCAAGCTTTTTAATTTGGCCCAGAAATTTTATTTTTGTTTCATTTCGGTCCCTCTGCTGCTGAGAGCTTTAGGCCGAATGGTTTATTGCCCGATCTAGTCCCTCTTGTTTGTTTGCACGTGCAGTTTAGTCCTTTCATCTTTATTTCCTTTTAAATTCGCCCCAAAACTTTGTTATTAATTCAATATTAGTCCTTTCCTATTTATTTTTGTTTCTTTATTAAATATTATCATTATTATTTCTAATATATTATTAGTATTATCAATATTATTATTATTATTATTATTATTTTTATATGTTAATGTATATTTTCATTATATATATGCATACGTATATATTTATATATAGTATTAGTTTTAGTTACTTTAATTTCATATTGTTATTATTAGTATTATAATATTATATTTATTATTAATATTAGTATATATTTTATTATATATATATATATACTTTTATATATCGTTTCTATTATTATATTTATTATTTTCACTATTATTATATTTATTATTTTCACTATTATTATATTTATTATTTTCATTATTATACATATATATACATATAGATGTTTTCAAGTATTTATTATAAATATATTATTTTCTTATTATATTATTATGTATATTATTTTACTCATGTCTTCATTATTTTTTTATTTATTATATTTTTATATATTTAAAATTATATTATTCATGTATTTCATTTTATTATGTATATGTTTTATATCATTTTATGTACATACTTTTAATATTATTATGTAAATATTTTAACATTATCTTATGCATTTTTATATATCACATATATATATATACCTTTTTAGTATTGTCTTTTTACATATCATGTAAATATTTCGAATAATATATTATATTTATTCTTACATATTATCTTATATATATATATATATATATATATTTTTAAATAACTTTATATCATGTATGTATTTTTAACATTATCCATGTACATACTTTGTAATATTAACATTATGTTTAAATTTTAATATATATGTGTACGTATATAGGCAACATTATTAGTTTTATCATGTTTCCCATCACGTCATTAACTATTATTGTATGTTATTTGGTGTACACATATCTTTTTATTGTTACTATTTTTACTATTATTTTTAGTGTATGTCTGTTATATATGTTCATTTTAAAAATATTATATATATATATTACGTATCCATATTAGTATTATTTTGCAAACTTTTTTCATCTTATTTTATGTACATATTTTTAATGTTATTATTACGTATATACATTCATTGTTTCTATTTAATATCTAATTCTAGTATTGCATTATATCTTTATTGCTTATAATATTATTGTCATACTTATATTTTTTTCAATGTACTTCTAGACCTGTCTTTTATTTATTTCATATCAATTTATTTTACGTTTAAAGGAAAATCTTTTTTCTAATTAATTTCAATACATAAGGCAATGTACCGATTTAGCATTAAACCGTAGATTTCATCGCTATATTGGATGGAATTTGTCAGCTCGTGTTAAAACGGTATATCCTTTTCAAAAAACCAGGAATTGAAAGTTTTCGTTTTTTAATCGGATCACGATTGAGATTTAAATTGAACTCGTATTTTTGAAAATCAAGACAACACGTGTTTATGAGAAACCAATTTTTGGGCGTCGCGAGGGTGCTAATACCTTCCTCCGCATGAATCGACCCGAACCCTAATTTTTCTCTCGGCTTTTAACGTAGACCCTAAACTCAGCCTTCTTTTCGTTTTAAAAAAGAAATTTAATATGTGTCCGATCACACCTAGGAAAAAGGATCGGTGGCGACTCCCTTTTTATTTTAAAATCGAACTTCAGTTTTCAAACTTTTTCACTAGATCGCCACAATTAGCGACCGAAAGCTAAAATTTTTACGTCGCTACACATTCTAATAATCACATATGTTCACACATTTTCACAATTTCATACATTTTCATTCAATTCAACAAATATATTTCAATTATTCACATTAATTCATAATTCAATACAATTCAATTTACTTTTCAATATCAAATATTCAAATATCACAAATCTCATATATTCATATCAATTTCCTCATATTTCCAATCAATATATTTTTCAATATAACATTCATTCAATATTCAAATTTTTACATAAATTATATATATTATATAATTCAATCAATATAAATTCAATGAAAATAATTTCAATCAATATAAATTCAATAAATTCATTATATATCAAATCAATCCATTTCAATTATAAAACATAATAATTCTAACACTAACAATCTCTATATGCATTAAATAAAAATACAACAATTAAAGACTAAGTTCGGATTATAGAAATACAAACCGTATTTTCTGAGCTTTTCGAAGCTTTTCCTCGTCGATTTTGCTATTTCCTTACTGTTATAGGCCAATTTTGACATTTTTCTTAAAATCTCAAACCCACAACCAAATCCCATTTTAGGCCCAAGACCCAACCAATAACCCAAAATCTTAACTACCCAAGACCCAACCAATAACCCGAATGGCCCAACTATCAGCCATAAGCCCAAATCAATATTCAGAAACCCATACCACTAAACCCTAATATAAGCCCACCTGCATCTAACCCAATACTACTAGCCCAATAGCCTAGACCCAAAACCCGGAGGCCCAAATTAAACTTAACTGGCCCAAGGAGTCCAACCCCTGACCCAAGTCCTGGCCTAGGGTTTCAGAAACTGAAACCCTAGCCTGCTCAGCGCCGCAACCACCTTCCCACTCGTACCTAACCCCGTCCCATCTGGCCACCTACTCCACCAGCGCCGGCCATACCTACGAAACAAGGGATTAGAAGCAATAACACGCAAAAGCAGAGCAAAAATGAAAGAACAGTGTATAAACAGTACAAAAAAAATCAGGCTTTAAAAGCCGAATGAAAAGGAATGTAAAGGGCTTCTTCTTTTTTGAAATAATAAGAAAAAACACAACAAAAACAGACCAATATTCGGAAGCAATCAAAATAGAGAAAGGTGATTTCTATATCCCCTTCTCCGTGCATCATGATTATGATAGATAGATAAATAAGGTATAGATCTTTACCGTTTTGGAAAGGTGATCAGAGACCTAGAAACGAAACGTTTCTTCCCATTTCTGTGGGCTTTTACGAGAGTTAAGGGCGTTCTAAAGGCAAATCTGAGGAAAAGAGAAGAAGAGGTTTAAAAAGGGAGCGATTTTGCTTCTCTGACCACCGTATACGGTGGTCGCTGGCGACGGACGAATAGTAGTCCGATCGCCGAAAATCGCTCAACCCAGAGCACCCTAACCCCCTTTCTCTTCTTTCTTTCAAAAAACCAAGGCTAAATGAATTTTTAAGAAAAATTTGGTTTTTATAGTGTGTCTAAACGGTGCCGTTTTGCAGCTAGAAGTTTAACCCTGAAACGGCGCCGTTTAGGCCCTAGATCGGATCGGATCGACCCGACCCTACCCGCTAGGATCCGCGTGTTTTTGATTGGAGGGGCTATTTGTGTAATCAGCCCCTCCGCTTTTTCGTGGATTTATAATTAAGTTATTTTTACTTTTTAATCTAGCCTTTTAATTTGTTGCATTTTATGATTTAATCCCTCGTGTATGCGCAGCGTATTGGAAAGTTTGAAATATTGCTTATTTGATCCCCCACAGTTTAACGCGCGTTCTAATAAGTCCCTTCTTCTTTATTTTCTTTCAAAATTCGCCCGAAACTTCATTTCCGTTTCAAATTTAGTCCTTTTTTAATTTCAAGTTTATTTTCGTGTTATCTTTGCTATTTTATTTATATTTATATTTTTTTATATTATTTACATTATTCTCATGATTATCATTCTTATTTTTGCTGTTATTTTTATTATTTATTATTAATAAATTATTATTATAGTTCCTATCATTTTCTAACATACATATATTACATACATTTTTATAATATATTTATGTAATCTTATTAATAAGTTTTTAACATTATAAATATTTATGTTATGTATACATTATGTAAGTATTTTACTACTATACTATATACATGTATATATATATATTTTTCATGCTATTATGTATATATGCTTTTAATACCATGTTTTTATATATCATATATATATGTATTATTATTATTAGTTATATATCTTTATACTACTATAGTATATTCCTAACACCATTATTATCTATATATACATATACTTTATGTAACATATTAATAGTGATTTTCTTAACATCATGACTATCCTTTTTGAAATATATGTATATTATATATTCTTTTCACATGTGCTATACGTATACATGTATTTTATTCCATCTTATATATGTATATTTCTAATATTATGTTACGTTTTCATATATATCAAGTATATACTTTAGTATCATAGTTATATATTAATATACGACCTTATGTACATAAATCTTATTATTCTTGTATGCACATTATACATATATAGCATTATTTTCGTATGCCATTACATTTGTGGTTATACCTATTATTTACACTATTGTCACTTATCATTTATTTTAATATTATTTTATATGTATTTATAAGTATATATTATGTACATACTCTTAATGTCATTTTTATTCACTGTTTTCTTGTATTTGATATTATTATTGCATTTAATCTCGCGTGTACCGTTATTATTATTATTTTTTTATATTATCGTCACATTGATTATTTGCCTCAATATATACCTAGCCCTCTCATTTGTTTATTTATTTATTTTTATTTTATATCAATTTGCTTTGCATTATTTAGAAAATCATATTCCTGTTTTCTAATTAATTTCAATAATCAAGGCAATATACCTATTTAACATTATGTCATCGGGTTCATCGCTATGTTGGGTGAACGTCTATTGACTCGTGTTAAAGCGATATATCCTTCTCAAAAATCAAAAAATTTTTAAACTTCTCATCTTCTTTTAATCGGATCACGACTAAATTTTAAATCAAACTCATATTTTGAAAATCAAGACAACATTGTTTATGAGATACCAATTTTGGGCGTCGCGAGGGTGCTAATACCTTCCTCGCGCGTAACCGACTCCCGAACCCTAATTTTTTCTCTGGATTTTAACGTGGACTTAAATCCAGCCTTCTTTTCATTTCAAAAATAAATTTATAAGGTGTCCGATCACACCTATAAAAAGGATCGGTGGCGACTCCCCTCTTTATTTTTAAATCAAACTTCAAGTTTTCCATAAATCGCCACAATTAGTGATTGGTAAAATTTTACGTCGCTACAGCTGGCGACTCCGCTGGGGATCCAGTTTTGAGAGTCAAGTCGAATAAACACGTTTTGTCAAAATTTTCAAATTTCCTCGTTCAAGTAAATATTTGGTCGTGATCCGAAATTTTGTTTTCAAAAATCCATGCATTTGCATCATGTTGTAAATATTTCTTCAAACTTGTTATTTGTTTGTCTTTCCGTTTTCAGTTTTATGGTTTTAATTCTGGTTTATTTCTTTAAATAAAACATAAAAGTTTGTGAGTTTCTCCCCACACACCGTGCACTTGCATTTTTGCATAACATGAGCTCTTTACCCGGGCTCCGTCCGTTTAAGTGAAAGTAAACGCTACGCCTTCGTGAGTTAACTCGTCCCTCCGTACAGGCTAGTGAATACTTTCGGGTTACATATGACTTATGCTTTCGTGAGTTAATTCGTCCCTCCGCATAGGCATAAGTAAATGTAATCCCCCGAATTGATCTCGTAAGCCTATGATGGGTTATGACCGAGGCTTCATACTGATCTTAGCAGACAATAGTACGGGCAATTCGAGTACCTATCTAGAACCAAAACCCGTATATAGTTAACCATACGAGCCACCTAATTAGAGCCATGCCGAACCTCCGTCCGCTTATAGTCACCAAAATAAGTACACAGGGAAAATGTCTTTTGCCTTTCATTTACACTGTTTATGCAAAAGAATTGGATTGGGTAGTTTAATTTGTTTCTCAAATCATATTTGTTGTGTTTACTAGCCAAGTTTGTTTGTTTTTATTTTTATTTTCATCATGCATCATAGGCATCATATTAGGAAGGTGTTGATTAAAGGTTGGTTGCCAAAAAACGGGTTTCTGATGGAGGAGTCAATTACACAAATAACCGAGAAGAATGTCGTGGTTCGAGACTGGTCTCTAAAAACTCAGAGAGAAAAGGGGGATAGTCTTGTGGAAGGGTGTGTTGCCAATTTGCCCGAATAAATAACTGTGAATGTTCGCCAAAATAACCTCGTGGATTTGGTTCGAATTTGGAATCAGTGGGATTCAGACACTAAGGGCATTTTCACCGAGAGGTATGGAGATATAGCTCACCGATCACCATCCGTGTGAGCGAACAGTTGATTCAAGCCATGGTTCGATTCTCGGGACCCGACTTATCGATTGCTTCACCTTCAATCAAGAGGACATGACTCAACCATAGAAGAGTATGTCGCCTTACTCCTCGCATCGACAATGTACAATTCGGAAAAATATATGTGAAGGAACTGAGCCGATGACCCTCAAGAAAAAGTTAGTGAGACCGATGGACATGATCGATGAATGGGTGAGAAAGCAGATAAAGAAGAAGAATGAAACCATTTGCATTCCATGGTCTTCCTTACGAGAATTGGTTACGAACCATCGACATATTGAAGAGAGTAAATCTATTAACCTTGGCCATTTATGGTTTGGTCATTTTCCCGAAAGTTCTCGGACATCTTGAAGTCGCAGTATTTGATTTCTTTGAAAGGCTAAAACAAGGAATCAATCCTTTCCCCACTATCTTAGCCGAGACCTTCGGATCCCTAAACAGTTGTAGGAAAATGGGGAAAGGGCGCTTCATTGGATCTTGTGTGATTACTAAATATCCGGATGATGAGTCACATACGGAAGGTAGAACGACTGCTGTTCCACATGTTTTCTAAAGCATTCTCCCGTTGGAAGCTTATCTCAAGAAAGAATGGCCAAAAGAGGTCACTGAGGAACATTGGGTCTCAGTTTTTCAGAATCTTCAGGCCGAAGATATAACGTGGAGAGCACCATGGATCTGTCCTTCAATCCTGCTATACAAATGTGGAAGCCAAGATTGGGTACCTTTGCTCAGATTATGGGGAGGAGTTGGATATGCCCCACTACTAGTCAAAAGGTAATTTTCTTCGCGACAATTCTTACCCGCAACTGGAGGATTAGCACAATTCGAGTTCGCTTTCGCGGGTGAGGGGTATATGAAGAGAGTCCGAGACATTGCAAAGTCTTGGAAGGAAATTCATTTCATGGAATTAGCCTTGTATGCTGATACCCTTACCCAAGACTATGACCTATGGAGAAAGCAACGGGTAAATAGTCAGCAAATCTCATCAACAAATTACGCTGCCCAGAATCCTTTTTTGGAGAAAATGCCATCCGAATTGGAAATAGTTAGACAAGAATTCGAGCGAGAAAAAGCTAAGATGTCTAGGGACCTCAGTACCCTTCAAGAAGAAAACTATCAACTGAAGATTGAAGTTCAGGTTGAAAGGTCCAGAACTGAAAAAGTACAAAGGGAGGCCGAGATCGTGAGAAATGACTTAAGGGACCTTCACTTAGAAAACAAGAAATTAAGAAACACTATAAAGAATAGTGGATTGGGCAAGTCGACAGCTGAGTGGAAGGAAGAAATTAGCAACATCAAAGGAGGAATGGAATTTTGGAAGGGAAAAGCAAAGAAAGAAGAGGAAAAGGCCGCGCGCGCTGCGATAGAGTTAAGAAAGAAGAATACCGAGTATGAAATGGTGACTGCAGAATTTGCGAATAGTTAGTCTGAACATCAAGAATTAAAAATGAGATCACGAGATTTAGAAAATATGCTACAATCTCGTCAACAACAATTAGATAACCTCCTGAAGGCTCTAGAAGAAAAGAATGGTCAGTACGATAGGGACATTCACACGTATGAAGGAACTCTCCAGGAAAAAGAAATGCAACTCGACTTCTTGATCAATGAAATTCGCAAAGCGGCTATGCAAGTTGTTCAATTATCAGATGAAGCCGAAGTTCTCAGTTGCCAATTCCCTCCGAGCCAAAGATCGAGTATATCAGAGTTTTTAGAGCAAGTGAAGAAACAAGGCAATGTGGCTAGGAAATTTGTGTAACTGTTGGGAAAAATGGAAACTTTTTGTAATAGACTCTTTTGATAAATGAAATGCCTAAATATGGGGCTATCTTGAAATCAGCACCAAATTCTTGCATATTTATTCATAACTAACATTCATGCATCATTTATTCTTTGGATATTCATCCATTCATATACTCATTCATTCATTCATCGCATGTACATATCACCATAATCATCCACCGAAACTAAAGAACCGTATAATCCGCAGTTGCAAGACTCTAAATCTGGAACCACGCCATTCCTATAAAACGCGTAGAAAAGCCAGAGCAATGGAGGCTGAATTTAATGAGAGAATTGAAAGGATGGAAATGACTCAAAAGGAATTACAAGAGCAACTGGCCAAATCGTAACAAGAAACGAGAGACCTAATGGTGAGATCTCGAGAGGAATCACTCGAGCAAAGAGACTAGATGGCCAAAATGATGGAGATGATGACAACTTTGGTCAAAGGAAAAGGACCCAAGAAGAACCCCGATGTTATGGAACCTCAGTCAAGAATCCACCACGATCAGGATCCACTCTATCCCCCGGGATTCACTCCACCACCCGCATATACAGCATAGAGAGGGTATACTCAAGGGGAACCCACAGGCTTGGAACATTGACCTATGCCACCTGCTCCACCCACTAATTTGGGACAAGGAATATTCGCGTCGAACCCAGGGGCTAGTCCTGCTGATCCACTAGTTCCAGATCTAGATGACCCAGCAGAGGTGGCCAAGTTAAAATTGGATAATCATGACGCAAAATACAGAAGTCTAGAGGAAAGATTTAAAGAAATAGAAGGCACTGAAGTCTTCTCCGCACTAGGTGCCAAGGAACTCAGTCTGGTACTTGATCTAATTTTGCCTCCGAAGTTCAAGGTGCCTGATTTTGAGAAGTATGATGGGACTAGGTGCCCAAAAGCACATCTCATCATGTTCTCATTCGAAAAATGATCGGTTACGTGAACGAGGAAAAGTTACTTATACATTGCTTCCAAGATAGTTCAATGAGGTCGACCCTCCGTTGGTACAACCAACTTAGCAGAGAAAAGATTAGATCCTGGAAGGACTTGGCGTTTGCATTCTGCGAGCAATACAAGCATGTATCAGACATGGTGTCAGACCGGATGACCTTACAAATGATGGAGAAAAAGCCGTCAGAGACCTTTAGACAGTATGCGCAGAGATGGAGAGACGTCTCAGCCCAAGTGGAACCCCCACTAACAAAAACAGAGATAACCGTTCTCTTTATCAACACCTTAAAGGCGCCGTTTTATGACAAATTAGTGGGAAGTGCCACGAAGGATTTCACGGATATTGTAATATCCGGTGAATCATAGATAATGCCGTCAAGAGCGGTAGAATGGAAGGATCAGAAGGCTCAAGAAAAGCAGCACCCATAAGGAAAAAAGAGCCAGAGGCCCACATGGTGGGAACTGGAAGTCGTTATATTCCCAATTCATATCCTAACTAACTTCAACCCCGAAATTATCCACCTTCAAATTTCCATTATCCTCCTCAAACCCCTTATTACCAAACACCACCTCCCTCTTACCCAGTATACGCAATGAACAACCAAAGACCCATCACCACTTTTTCACAAAACACTGCACCCATTCAAAACCAACCCAGAAATGAACCAAGACCAACAAGGCCTAATCCCGAGAGACCGCAGTTTACTCCTATCCCTGTGTCATATGGGGAATTGTACCCAAAACTCTTGGAGAAACAATTGATATCTCCTCATTATATGGCACCCCTTAAACCTCCATACCCGAAATGGTACGATCCAAACGCTAGTTGTGCATATCATACCGGGAACCAGGGGCATTCTACTGAGAACTGTCTTACTTTCAAAAGGAGAGTTCAAAGGCTCATCGATGCGGGCATTTTACGATTTGATGGTACGAGTGGTACGGCTGGGAATCCATTCCCAAACCACACCGAAGGTAATGTGAGCGCAGTAGGAGAGGAGGATAAACGACAAAGTAGAAGATGAGTTTCTGAAGTGAGAACACCTCTGCAGAGAATTTGGGAGGTACTAGTTGAAAAAGGGTTGCTTTGTCGTTTTAACGGAGTATTCGAAGGAAAGGATGTAAAGAGTCATAGTTTTTGCGAGTTCCATGGCATCGAAGGGCACGACATTCAGTCCTGTGATGAATTCAGAAGTTTATTGCAAAGTATGATGGATAACAAGGAGATTGGGATTTTTTGTAAAGCCGAAGAGGCCGATATTGGAGAAATATGTGCCTTTGACAATTAAGCATCAGGTCCCCCTTATAGCGCTGATCGACCATTGGTGATTTATTATGACGCGAAGAAGGAGCCGGTGAAACCAAAAATGATAATCGAAGTACCATCTCCTTTCCCTTATAAGGACAACAAAACAGTACCGTGGAGATATGATGTCAATATCGTCACACTGAAAGTTGGAAAGTCCAAAGCCATATTTGAAGATGTTGGGGAGGTAGGTCATTTTACTCGAAGTGGACAGTGCTATTCTAAAGAAGTTGAACCGGTAAAGAAAAGTAGCGACTTGAAGCAAAAAGGGAAAGCAGTGATGCACGAAGTTGAAGTCGAGCAAGAAATTCCACCTGTGCAAGAAACTAAAATGCCTGTGAATGAGGAAGAAGCTCAAGAATTCTTTAAATTTATCAAGCACAGTGAATATAGTGTGGTGGAACAATTGAGCAAGCAACCGGTGCGAATTTTGATTCTATCTCTCATCATTAAATTTGAGCCACACCGGAATGCTTTCTTAAAGGTGTTAAATCAAGCTTATGTGGCCAATAACATATCCGTTGAAAAGCTTGATAGGTGGGTAAACAATTTGAATGCAGACAATTTCATCTCTTTTAGTGATGATGAGATACCGCCAAACGGTAGAGGCTTGGTGAAAGCACTGCATATCACGACTCGCTGCAAGGGCTACATAATACCAAATGCTCATCGACAATGGGTCAGCACTCAACGTCATGCCTTTGGCCACGCTTTCTAGGATTCCGATGGATTTGTCCTACTTAAGGCCCTGTCATTCCACGGTAAGGGCATTTGATGGAACAAGGCGTGAAGTTATGGGAAAGGTTGAGATCCCTCTAGAAGTGGGCCCTTACATTTATGATGTTGAGTTCCAAGTCATGGACATTACGCCATCGTACAACTGCCTTTTGGGGAGACCCTGGATCCATTCTGCTGGAGCGGTCCCGTCATCCCTCCACCAAAAAAAGAAATTTATCATGGATGGCTGTCTGGTCACAGTTGAGGGAGAAGAAGACATTGTCGCATCTGTCTCTGCTGATGCACCATACTTGGAAGTGAACAAAGATGCAGTGGAATGTTCCTTCCGATCTCTTGAATTTATCAATGCCACTTTTGTTGTTGAGAGAAACAAGATTCCAGTGCCAAAACTATCGAGAAATACTAGAATGGGTGTCAAATTGACCGTGGGAAGAGGAGCTCGAGCAAGAAGAGGTTTAGGCAGATATTTGCAAGGTATAGTCAGGGCTTTAAAGCCAGTGCACCACAAGGCTCGATACGGTTTGGGGTTCCAGCCTAATATGCGTCAAAGAAGAAGACAGTGGAAGAAGGATCAAGAAAGGAGGATTGCAAGAACTTTGGGCCGAGAACCAGAATGGGAGCCCATAGAATACCCTCATTTGTCAAAAACATTTACATCTGCGGGAATGATGTATCCTGGACAAGATAGTCCACGAAACACGCTGTGGTCAATTGAAAAGGGTTTTCAGAATGTCAGTATAAATGTTATTGACAAAGGGACTGATGCAAGTAAAGACGTTTCAAGGATACGCCCTTGTCCTCCTGGTTTCATGTTGAACAATTGGACTGCCGAGGAGCTTCTTGTAGTTTATAAGTCTTCAGAGTAATGCTAAACATTAACCTTCTATTGTGTCATTAGATATAATAGAATTCTTTTGTAAGAGCTTGCATTCGCTCTTTATCATTTAAATGAATATCAATGAAGATGCATTTTGTCACGTTTTTTCGCATTATCGCTAATTTCATTATCATTTTCTCATTTCATAGCCTATACTCACATTTACCTCATTGCCATGACATGAC
Organism: Gossypium anomalum; assembly: GCA_025698475.1. Classification (NCBI taxonomy): domain Eukaryota; kingdom Viridiplantae; phylum Streptophyta; class Magnoliopsida; order Malvales; family Malvaceae; genus Gossypium; species Gossypium anomalum. The sequence continues at coordinate 20,403,809 of CM046967.1, read as the reverse complement.
ATTTCTTTTTTTGGTTCCGATACTTGGATGCCCCTCTATAGCTTCCTTTTCCATTCAACTTTCAGGTGCTCAGATATCGATGACATGAATAAACCGGTTACGAGTCCTGAAATTGATTTTGAGAAGGCTGTTTGTTTAGGAGAATTTGAAGATGAAGAAAATGCTGAAGATTACGTCTCGTCTCCTGAATTGTTAAGAATGGTGGAACAAGAGGATAAACAGATTGTGCCTTATGAAGAATCTGTAGAAGCAATAAATTTGGGCACTGAAGAGAGGAAACAAGAAGTGAAGATTGGGACTTCTATTTCAGAGAGTACCAGGCATAATTTGATCACTTTACTCCGCGAATACAAAGATGTTTTCGCATGGTCATACCAAGACATGCCAGGGCTAGATGAAGATTTAGTAGTCCACAAGCTCCCATTAAAGCCAGAATGCAAGCCTATCCAGCAAAAATTAAGACGGATGAGACCCGAAATGCTGTTGAAAATAAAAGAGGAAATCAAGAAGCAATTTGATGCTGGTTTCCTACAAGCCTCTAAATATCCAGAATGGGTGGCTAACATAGTCCCGGTACCAAAGAAAGATGGCAAAGTACGAATGTGCGTGGATTACCGTGACCTGAATCGAGCAAGCCCAAAAGATAATTTTTCCTTACCACATATTGATACGTTGGTGGACAACACAGCAAAACATTCATTGTTTTCTTTCATGGACGGATTCTCGGGATATAATCAATCAAGATGGCTCCTGAGAATATGGAGAAAACTACCTTCATAACAATGTGGGGAACATTCTGCTACAAAGTGATGCCATTCGGGCTAAAGAATGCTAGGGCAACATATCAGAGGGCTATGGTGACGTTATTCCATGACATGATGCATAAAGAAATAGAGGTCTACGTCAACGATATGATTGCTAAATCCCGAGGGGAAGAAGAGCATATAGTGAACTTGAAGAAGTTGTTTGATAGGCTGAAAAAGTTCCAGTTAAAGCTCAATCCAGCCAAATGTACGTTTGGAGCTACCTCAGGGAAGTTGCTAGGCTTCATTGTCAGTGAAAGAGGTATCGAGGTTGATCCAGATAAAATAAAGGCCATTCAAGAGTTACCACCTCCACGCACACAAAAAGAAGTTAGAGGATTTTTAGGGAGATTAAACTACATCGCCCGATTTATCGCTCAACTTACCAACCAATGCGATCCAATCTTTCGGCTTCTTCGAAAGCATAACCCAGGAGAATGGAATAAGGAATACCAGGCGGCCTTTGATAAAATAAAGCAATATTTGTCTAGTCCTCCAGTGCTAGTACCGCCAACTCTGGGAAGACCATTAATTCTGTATTTGACGGTGTTCGAAAATTCAATGGGTTGCATACTGGGACAACACGATGAGACGGGAAAGAAAGAAAAGGCGATCTACTACCTCAGCAAAAAGTTCACTGAATATGAGGCAAAGTATTCGTCCATTGAAAAATTTTGTTGTGCTCTGGTTTGGGTAGCTCGGAGACTCAGACAATACATGTTGTAGCATACGACATGGTTGATTTCAAAGCTGGACCCAATAAAATACATGATGGAATCGCCGGCACTATCAGGAAGAATGGCACGATGGCAGATCCTCCTTTCGGAATATGACATTGCCTATATAAGTCAGAAGTCGATAAAAGGGAGCGCAATAGCCGACTTTCTAGCAGCTCGAACGACGGAAGAATATGAACCTTTAAGATTTGATTTTCAAGACGAAGACTTAATGTGCATCACAGCAATGGAATCAGAGTCATCAAAAGAAAAGACATGAAAGATGTGTTTTGATGGTGCGTCGAATGCTTTAGGGCATGGAATCGGAGCAATCCTGATATCACCAGAGGGGAATCATTATCCATTCACTGCAAGACTAAACTTTTTCTCTACCAACAACATCGCAGAATATGAGGCTTGTATCATGGGGCTTCGTGCAGCTATTGAACGAACCATTGAAATCTTAGAGGTGTATGGGGACTCAGCCCTAGTGGTTTATCAAATCCGTGGAGATTGGGAAGTGAGGGACCCAAAATTGATTAAGTATAGCGATTTAGTGGCTGAATTGATCAAAGAATTCAAAGAAATAACTTTTCATTATTTCCCCCGAGAAGAAAACCAATTGGCTGATGCCCTAGCCACTTTGGCTTCAATGTTCAAAGCAAGTAAAGAAGCAGAAATAATGCCCCTCAAAATGAGCATATATGAGGTTCCTGCACACTGTTGTAGCATTGAAAAAGAGGTAGACGGACGGCCATGGTTCAATGATTTCTTAGAATATATCAAGAATCAAAGCTATCCCGAACAAGCGAATGAGAACGACAAAAGAACGATCAGAAGAATGGCAGCAGGATTTGTTCTTGATGGGGATATCCTGTACAAAAGAGGAAAGGATCAGATGCTCTTGAGATGTGTGGACGATGCTGAAGCTAGAAAAATACTTGAAGAAGTCCATGAGGGAATTTGCGGAACACATGCTAATGGTTTCAATATGGCCAGAAAGATCATGAGACTAGGTTATTATTGGCTGACAATGGAAAGTGACTGCCTCAATTTTGCCAGAAAATGCCACAAATGTCAAATCTACGGTGATAAAATTCATGTAGCCCCTTCGCCCCTTCACGTCATGACTTCTCCGTGGCCTTTTTCTATGTGGGGCATAGATGTTATAGGGCCAATTTCTCCAAAAGCATCAAATGGACATCGGTTCATTTTTGTGGTCATCGATTACTTCACAAAATGGATAGAAGCCGCTTCGTTTGCCAATGTGACGAGGACTGCAGTTTGCAGGTTTTTGAAAAAGGAAATCATTTGCCGATATGGTTTGCCTGAAAGAATCATTTCAGATAATGCCACGAATATGAACAACAAGATGATGAAAGAAGTGTGCGAGCAATTCCAAATAAAGCATCATAACTCCTCGCCCTATCGCCCAAAGATGAACGGGGCTGTTGAAGCAGCTAACAAAAACATTAAAAGGATCATTGGGAAAATGACTTAGACGTATAAAGATTGGCACGAGAAACTTCCATTTGCTTTGTTTGCATATCGCACATCTGTGCGAACATCTACGGGAGCAACTCCTTTCTCTCTAGTCTATGGAATGGAAGCTGTGCTACCTATCGAGGTTGAGATCCCCTCTCTGCGAGTCTTAATGGAATCGAAGTTAGAAGAAGCAGAATGGGTTTGAGCTCGATATGATCAGCTGAACCTCATCGAGGAAAAACGTCTAAAAGCAATTTGTCATGGACATATATACCAGAAGAGAATGATCGCGGCCCATGACAAGAAAGTACGGCCAAGAGAATTCCATGAAGGAGAACTCGTGCTAAGAAAGATTCTCCCAATACAAAAAGACCTGCGAGGAAAATAGGCACCAAATTGGGAGGGACCATACGTCGTAAAGAAGGCATTCTCAAGAGGAGCTTTGATCCTTACCGAGATGGATGGCAAGGAGCTACCGAATCCAGTGAACTCAGATGCGGTGAAGAAGTACTATGCTTGAAAAAAGAAAGTCAAGATGAAAAACCCGAAAAGGGCATCTTAAAAAAAAAAAAAGAGAGATCAGAGCGAAAACCCGAAAAGGGTGCTTTGATTAAACACAAAAGATTAGGATGAAAACCCGAGAGGGCATTCTAATGAAGCAAACATTCGGCTTACAAGGCAAGGTGTTTTAAACCGTACGACAAACAGTGATACTACAGTATTTGAAGCATCTCTGAAAGCTCAAAATCTTCTACGCAAGGAGCCAGACTCGAAAAGATTCTTGATCGAGGAATGTGGAAGAGTTCATGTGTTGAATATCTAGAGCATTTGTATCCGTTGAATGCGATCCTTTCTTTCTTTTTGACATTTTTTTACTCTCCTTGGTTAACTTCCTTTGTTTGCCACACTTGAAATAAATGAATATGAGATATCATCTTTGTCCCTACTTGACATTTTTCATGCATCTCATTATGTGTTTATTTACATGATAAAGGGTGAAATGACATGCTCTAAACAAAAGAAATGTTAACCATTACTTGGATGAAAATTTGATAAGCACAAGAGCTTTAAGGCAAGAACAGAGTTCAACCAGAGGCAAAAGAGTGATATCTGAGAAGCGTCGATTACTCATGAAGCTTGAATACTGGTACGAGACCTGAAGAGAAAGTCGAGAAGCAAAGAAATGAACGCAGATCCTCAAAAATCGTGGCTAAATGGACATACGACAAACATGCTTAAGGAGCACTGCATAATCATGTAGGCATAAAAGCATTTAAGACAAACATGTACATATCATGATAACATCATACATGGCATATACAGGTACTCCAGCAGAGCAAGAAATCATGAATGAGAGTCGCACTGAATCAAAGGAAAAGACACCTGAGTTCTACCAAAGGACAGGTTTTGGTATTTTGATGTTTTTAATCCATGCTTTTCAAGGAAAATCAACTCATATTGCGAGAGGTGAGTTGAGCCTCAAGACATGTTGAGGTCTTTTTAATTTCTGTTTTATAAAAATCAACTCATATTGCGAGAGGTGAGTTGAGCCTCAAGACACGTTGAGGTATTTTTAATTTCTGTTTTACAAAAATCAACTCATATTGCGAGAGGTGAGTTGAGCCTCAAGACACGTTGAGGAACTTTTAATTTCTGTTTTACAAAAATCAACTCATATTGCGAGAGGTGAGTTGAGCTTCAGGACACGCTGAGGTATTTTCAATTTCTGTTTTCAGTTTATGTTTTTCAAAGAATCAACTCATATTGCGAGAGGTGAGTTGAGCCTTTTAATTTCTGTTTTTCAAAAAAAATCAACTCATAATGCGAGAGGTGAGTTGAGCCTCGGGGCACGCTGAGGTATTTTTAATTTCTACTTTTCAATTCTTGCTTTTCATAAAAATCAACTCATATTGCGAGAGGTGAATTGAGCCTCAGGACATGCTGAGGTATTTTCAATTTTTGTTTTTAATGTCTGTTTTTTTTTAAAGTCAATTCATGTTGCGAGAAGTGAGTTGAGCCTCAGTCACATGCTGAGGTATTTTCAATTTTTGTTTTTAATGTCTGTTCATATTGCGAGAAATGAGTTGAGCTCAAGATCACATGCCGAGTAAAAAATAAAGATTGGAATTAATTAAAGACACCAGATTTGGGCCTCCCTGAAGTTGCAGTGAAGCAGGTCAAAGTTGCAAGTCTTGTCCCCTGGAGTTGCAGTGGAGCTGATCGAAGATGTCAAAGCTTGCCTTTTAGAGTTGCCGAAGAGAAGACTACAATTTCATCTCATAAAAGCAATAGAAGAGCAGATTGAAGCTGAAGATCTTGTTTTTCTAAGGTCACAATGAAGCAGATCGAAGCCACAAATCTCATATTCCTGAAGCTACATTGGAGAAGATCGAAGCTGCAAGGCATATGTCAGAAGATACAGTGGATTGAACTAAAGCTACAAGATACAGTGGACTGGAAGGAGATTATCTGAACAAGAAGAGCACCAATGAAGTCAAGACTCAACAAGACCAGGCAAAATTGGCCTTTCATTATGTCTTTGCTCCATTCCCGTTACACGACAATGAGCAAAAAGGGGCAGCTGTTTAGGCCAATTTTGACATTTTTCTTAAAATCTCAAACCCACAACCAAATCCCATTTTAGGCCCAGGACCCAACCAATAACCCAAAATCTTAACTACCCAAGACCCAACCAATAACCCGAATGGCCCAACTACCAGCCATAAGCCCAAATCAATATTCAGAAACCCATACCACTAAACCCTAATATAAGCCCACCTGCATCTAACCCAATACTACTAGCCCAATAGCCTAGACCCAAAACCCGGAGGCCCAAATTAAACTTAACTGGCCCAAGGAGTCCAACCCCTGACCCAAGTCCTGGCCTAGGGTTTCGTAAGCGAAACCCTAGCCCGCTCGGGCCTTCGCAACCACCTTCCCACTGCGTACCTAACCCCGTCCCATCTCGCCACCTACTCCACCAGCGACGGCCATACCTGCAAAACAAGGGATTAGAAGCAATAACACGCAAAAGCAGAGCAAAAATGAAAGAACAGTGTATAAACGATTACAAAAAAATCAGCTTTAAAAGCCGAATGAAAAGGAATGTAAAGGGCTTCTTCTTTTTGAAATAATAAGAAAAAACACAACACAAACAGACCAATATTCGGAAGCAATCAAAATAGAGAAAGGTGATTTCTATATCCCCTTCTCCGTGCATCATGATTATGATAGATAGATAAATAAGGTATAGATCTTTACCGTTTTGGCAAGGTGATCGGAGACCTAGAAACGAAACGTTTCTTCCCATTTCTGTGGGCTTTTACGAGAGTTAAGGGCGTTCTAAAGGCGAATCTGAGGAAAAGAGAAGAAGAGGTTTAAAAAGGGAGCGATTTTGCTTCCCCGACCACCGTATACGGTGGTTGCCGGCGACGGACGAATAGTGGTCCGATCGCCGGAAATCGCTCAACCCAGAGCACCCTAACCCCCTTTCTCTTCTTTCTTTCAAAAAACCAGGGCTAAATGAATTTTTAAGAAAAAATTGGTTTTTATAGTGTGTCTAAACGGTGCCGTTTTGCACCTAGAAGTTTAACCCTGAAACGGCGCCATTTAGGCCCTGGATCGGATCGACCCGACCCTACCCGCTAGGATCCGCGTGTTTTTGATTGGAGGGGCTATTTGTGTAATCGGCCCCTCCGCTTTTTCGTGGATTTATAATTAAGTTATTTTTACTTTTTAATCTAGCCTTTTAATTTGTTGCATTTTATGATTTAATCCCTCGTGTATGCGCAGCGTATTGGAAAGTTTGAAATATTGCTTATTTGATCCCCCACAGTTTAACGCGCGTTCTAATAAGTCCCTTCTTCTTTATTTTCTTTCAAAATTCGCCCGAAACTTCATTTCCGTTTCAAATTTAGTCCTTTTTTAATTTTAAGTTTATTTTTGTGTTATCTTTGCTATTTTATTTATATTTATATTTTTTTTATATTATTTACATTATTCTCATGATTATCATTCTTATTTTTGCTGTTATTTTTATTATTTATTATTAATAAATTATTATTATAGTTCCTATCATTATTTCTAACGTACATATATTACATACATTTTTATAATATATTTATGTAATCTTATTAATAAGTTTTTAACATTATAAATATTTATGTTATGTATACATTATGTAAGTATTTTACTACTATACTATATACATGTATATATATATTTTTCATGCTATTATGTATATATGCTTTTAATACCATGTTTTTATATATCATATATATATGTATTATTATTATTAGTTATATATCTTTATACTACTATAGTATATTCCTAACACCATTATTATCTATATATACATATACTTTATGTAACATATTAATAGTGATTTTCTTAACATCATGACTATCCTTTTTGAAATATATGTATATTATATATTCTTTTCACATGTGCTATACGTATACATGTATTTTATTCCATCTTATATATGTATATTTCTAATATTATGTTACGTTTTCATATATATCAAGTATATACTTTAGTATCATAGTTATATATTAATATACGACCTTATGTACATAAATCTTATTATTCTTGTATGCACATTATACATATATAGCATTATTTTCGTATGCCATTACATTTGTGGTTATACCTATTATTTACACTATTGTCACTTATCATTTATTTTAATATTATTTTATATGTATTTATAAGTATATATTATGTACATACTCTTAATGTCATTTTTATTCTTTGTTTTCTTGTATTTGATATTATTATTGCATTTAATCTCGTGTACCGTTATTATTATTATTTTTTATATTATCGTCACATTGATTATTTGCCTCAATATATACCTAGCCCTCTCATTTGTTTATTTATTTATTTTTATTTTATATCAATTTGCTTTGCATTATTTAGAAAATCATATTCCTGTTTTCTAATTAATTTCAATAATCAAGGCAATATACCTATTTAACATTATGTCATCGGGTTCATCGCTATGTTGGGTGAACGTCTATTGACTCGTGTTAAAGCGATATATCCTTCTCAAAAATCAAAAAATTTTTAAACTTCTCATCTTCTTTTAATCGGATCACGACTAAATTTTAAATCAAACTCATATTTTGAAAATCAAGACAACATTGTTTATGAGATACCAATTTTGGGCGTCGCGAGGGTGCTAATACCTTCCTCGCGCGAACCGACTCGAACCCTAATTTTTTCTCCGGATTTTAACGTGGACTTAAATCCAGCCTTCTTTTCATTTCAAAATAAATTTATAAGGTGTCCGATCACACCTATAAAAGGATCGGTGGCGACTCCCCTCTTTATTTTTAAATCAAACTTCAAGTTTTCCATAAATCGCCACAATTAGTGATTGGTAAAATTTTACGTCGCTACACTTACTTAGCCGAAACTTCTCGAGACAACGTTAGCTACGGAAATTAAAACAATTCATATTCTTTAATTCACTTCTAATTAATTAAATTTTCTATTCAATTTTCTACTTTAATTTTAATTTATTCTTAACTAATTTTCACTTACGTTTCTAATTCAATTCACATTCTATTTCTATTCAAATTTCATCCATACTCTCATTTAAATATTAAATTTCCAGCATATTTTCCTAATTTCAAAACTTCATCAATTTAGTTCCTACAACATAAAACTTATAACTTACTTTACAAGTTGATCCTATTATCAATTCTAACTTGAAATTCACTCAATTAAACCCTTAATTCACTATTTTATTCAACATGAACTATACTTGAAAATCTATAAACTCTCAAAATATCAACTTAATTTCAATAAAACCTTGTTTTAAAGCTTCTAAAACATCAAATTTAAGAGGAAATGACTTAATTGACTTACCAAATTGAACTTCAAGCTTCAAACCTTAAATTTTCCCTTTTTTTCTTTCTTTTCTTTTTTCCTTCCTTCCCTCTCTGTTTCGTTTCTACTATTCTGCTTCTTCCCTTCTTCTCTTATTTTTTTTTCTTTTGTTTTATATACATATACATATATATATATATATATATATAATATTATTTATACTTAAATAATAAGTAATACTTATTTATTATTTATACATGTGTATCTATTTAAAACCATACATTTGTCACTTTTCTTTTTTTTTTTTAATAATAATAGTTAATAATAATTTATAATTTATAATTCAACAATAATCTAGAAAAATCTTTAGTTTTTTCATTGTTTACCGCCTCAACTATACTAAATGGTCTATTTTCCATTTTGGTCCTTTTTATTTTCTTTTAATCTTCAATTCAACTTTTATCCTTTATTCAATTTAGTCATTTTCCTAATTACTCTTAATTAAGCTAAATTCACTTAATTAAACTTTAATTAACCACCCTACTAACTTCATAAATATATATATTTTTTATATATTTACTAATCAATTTTTCAAAAATGGAGACCCTAAAATACATTTTTCGATAACCTTAAAGTTCGGGTCGTTACATTTCTCCCCCCCTTTTTAATAAATTTCGTCCTCGAAATTTTCCTGAAAAGAGGTGGGGGTACAAAGATCTCACTGCTTCTTTCGGTTCCTGTATTGTTTCCTCAATATCATGGCTTCACTTACTCAAGCGAGTATCTCAACAGGCTTTTTCTCCATACGATAAATCATATCAAATCTCATTATTCTTTGTCGATATAACATGTAACAAATCTGATCTATATCATTTTCTGAGCTTCAAATCAGAGAAAATTATCATAAACTTTCTGTAACTTCAGAAGCAAAACCAAGCAATATTTTATCGATTTGACTTTTCTACAACTTCACATAGGCCAACAGAATAAGAACTCAATTTCTTTTTTAACCCGATCTTCAAAATTTTCTTCCAAGGTGAACCTTTAAGAAATATCATATCACTAATAAAATACTCAATATCCTAACGTTTCAAGTCCACATATAATTCCTGTCTGTCAAAACTCAAAATTGCTTTCAATCTATCTCGAATCACTTCCACTTTTCTTCAATTTCACAAATTAAACAGTTCCGCATATTCTTTTTCTCACTGTATTTAATTAGATCTCATGCAGTTTTACATCATAATCATTCAGAACTTCATACAGTGCTGAAAACTGTTATTACGTACCCAGAACTTTTTGTACTTGTTCTATATTTAGAGTATAAACCACGTATCTCAATAAAAAAAAATAGAAACCACCATACCATGGAATCTGATAATCTCAGAAACCTATATTTCAGACAATTATTAAGAAATTTATTCATACCTGAATAGAATTTGCAGACTTTACCATACCTTTGACGATTATTCAAATACCGTCTTTCTTTTTTTAAAGATCGAGATAATTCCAATTCAAACCCATAGAAATTATATCCCACTTCCATTCTGATATCCTTTCTAGCTGTAACAGTTCTGAAGATATCTGTATCTGATATAAACATTTATATGTAAATTCAAAGTATTGCTTTTCTTTTCCCAGTCTTCAATACATCTGTCTCAAATCACTGTACATCTTATTCTTCCAGAATGCATAGACATAGTACTACTATAATTTCATGCAAATTCTCCTGTATATGTTCTGAATCTCTCTGTTCAGCTTTTATTTCTAAATAGCAAACAACTATCATATCCAATCCGAAATGTTTTTATTCAGAAATCATCTGTATACTATATCCATTTAACCGATAACTCATTACCACATTTCTAAACTTTACAGACCTGCTGTAGAGAAGTAAGTTTAACCTTTATTTCGACTAGAGTTGAGCGATCATCAGATAATGACAATAGAGTGTTCATAGTTCATAACACAAAGCAAAACTTTCAATGCTGAGTATTCATAACTCCATTCGCTTTTTCGTGGATGATATTCAATTATCAAATCATGATCTCTTAGTGCAAACACAACATGTATCAAATAATTCTTCTCATGTAATTCTAACTCTCCAAAACATGATTCATTAGTTTTCTTTCTTGCATCAAAACACTGTTATCCCTGTAAATCACAAGTTTCTTCACCAGATTTCAGACTAAACCAGAACTAATGCTTCAGTTAACTGAGCTTTCAACTAATCAAAACCTTACTAACGTCTATCAGATCATTCCAATTCCACATCTTTCTGTAATAACCGACTAATTTTAGAAAACCTCTGATTTCAATATATTTTCACTATCATTTCAGTTACAAAATCTGTAGCACATTCAACTTCTTCAATCAACAGTAGTTCGGGCAGTTCTTCTAGAAACACATTAGAATTCTCTTGCACTATTGCCACTGATTTAAACCTTAACTTAAATACTTTAATATTCAATACATAAACAAAGTAAATATTATGACCCCTTTCCGGCATATATCTGTGTTGGCATGTTCAATATCACAATAGACAATTAGCTCAATCTTCTTTGATTTAACAAAACATTTCATCATTCTATCCTTGCAGTGTAATATACTTTTGCTTATAATTTACCACCATATCATACAGAATTAACCATTCCATTATTGAGATTATATCAAACAGTAAGAACATCAATTCGATCAGAAAACAGTAGTATCATTATCAAACAGTTCCTGCAGATCTTATCAACCCATAAATACTAATCTGAAAAATTTAATGCTTCAACCCAAAAATTTCATCAAACCCAACAAGCAAATCTTTAATAGATACTGAACTTATGTAATCATAGGAATAGTCAAACCAAGATCAATTTAAAATAATCATATTAGTGTCGATAAAGAAGGAAATACCTGTAATGATATCCGGTAAAGAAACATCTTCTTATATACAATATATACAATTAACATATGCCCCAACTGATATTCATTCTCTAGATTTTATAGTGAAATCCTTTATCACACCTCGACTACCACCCGCATTTCTGGGTTACAGAGTAATCTACCTCTAATAACTGTAGTATTCTGTCTTGAAATCTAAATAATATCTCTTTCAACTCTCTTCAATCAATCAGTAAGATAATGATCAGAAGAATCATATCTAACTCATATTCTGCTCTTTATTCTACATTCTTCGACTTTATATTTTCATTTTAAACCATCTTCAAACCACTTGTATCATACAGTTTCTATCAGAATATACCCTCTGATATATTTATTTAATCAAACAAATTCCCTTCATACACAGTTGCAGTTATATGATCCTGTTTAAGCTTCAAGAATTCTGTACGTTTCTGATCAAGAAATCTCTTACTGATATATATATATTTCTTTCAGAACTCATCTTAGAAAATTTTCAAATAACCCTTTCTTAATCACAACATAATCAACGTTTTCTACCACTGGTACCCTTCTAACATTTAATCGGTGATCAGAATAATTCATTTACAATCCCAATAATATTCTCTAACCAGATTTCAGTTCTTTCAAGATCATTCTCAACTGTAATTCTCAATTCATCCACACCATATATATACATGTCCAGATCATTAACAGCAGATAACTTACCTGTTCAGACAAGCTCTATACCTTGAAGCACTTCGGGAACCGATTAAGAAATAGGAGGGGCAGATATCATAACAAATACAATTTCTTCTATTTACTGAAGAACATCAGTTATAATTCTAAATAATTATGTATCATTTTTTTTATTATTTCATCAGTCATCATTCAGTAATTAATTACTCATTGAGTTTATACCCAGTGTTGTTGATTCAGTTTTCATCTAATTCACGAGACTATTCGTCTCCAGTACACATTTCATAGTCAATACCATCGATATTTTTGTCTAACATTTTCACTATAAAATAGTACCAAACAAATATATCAGCATCCGATCCCGACTCAATTTCGACTCAATTATGGCATGTACCTCTAGACTCAATTCCGAGCTCGATTTAGTCCGAGAATCGGCTAAACCTGAATAGCTCTGATACCAATAATTGTAACACCCTCTAACCTCAAACCATCCCGGAAGAGGGTTATGGAGCATTACCGGAGTTTACAGAATAATTACACATAATTCCATTATTTTCTTATGTTCATGTCAAAACTGTCTTCTTGAGCAATAGTCACTAAAATATTTATATCTGGAGCTATGAAACTCCAAATTAAGTTCCGTTAATTTTCCTTAAAACTATACTCATATAGCTTTCTACCATAAAATTTTCAGAATTTTTTATTTAGCCAATTAGTACAGTTTATTTCTAAAAGTTTCCCCCTGTTTCGCTGTCCAATAGTTCTGACCTCTCTTCACTAAAATTTTTTTATCTCATAATTCGAGACTCAGATGATGTTCCTATCTATCCCTCTTGAAAATAGACTCGATAAGGATTTTAACTATATAAATTAAAACTCATAATTATTTTTGTATAATTTCTAATGATTTTCCAAAATCAAAACAGAGGATCTCAAAGTCATTCAGACTCTGTCTCACAAAAATTTAAATATCTCATAACATAAAATCCAATTGCATGCACCGTTTCCTCTATATGAAACTAGACTCATCAGGCTTTAATCTCATATTTTATTCAGCCCTTAATTCAATTTCTACAATTTATGGTGAATTTTAAAAGTTACACTACTGCAGTAACCCAAAACTGCCAAGGCCATATTTATTCATTCACCACTATTATTCTCTAAATCCATACAATATCAATTCATCCTTACATTTACAATTTCAAAATGACACACACATAAGACATCCTAGGTACATGCCATTACCAATAATAAACACACTTTACCTTAATGAATTCGGGATAGAGTTGGGATACTGATTCAACGTTCTATCTTTACTAAACCTGCGCACGAAAACAAACCGTACGCTGAGTATGGTATACTCAGTGGTATTTCCATAATCCGAACACTTAATAATATAACAATTAAACTTAAAGTCACAATAACAATTATAAGTATTCATTTATTTGTTTTATAGATAAAATTCATTTACTTACCATAAAAAAAATTCTATACAAGTCATATAACAAACACAATAACATATTTGTTCAATTCTTTTCATTTACTTACCGTATAAATTCTATACAATATATTTTCAATTCACTTGTTTTCACACTTTACTTCTTAACAATATACCATTTTAATTCATTCTAACATCAATCATCATCCATTTGAACTTCACTCATTTCATGAACCCTTTTGGTTCATATTTTCAATCTCATATCTCAATTTCAATTCTCAATTCAATTTCTCATTTCATTCCAATAGCTCAATGAATCAAATTCACTCGATTTATCTTTTCTCTTATTTACCCCTATTAACAAGACTCGGACCTTGGCGGATACACGGATCCACCCAAACACACCAATATGGCACCCAGTGCCTCATCGAATAGTTCGAAGCAATATTTGACACCCAGTGTCTCATCGGCCTAGCCGAAGTAAAGTTGGTACCCAGTACCTCATCGAATCTATCCGGAAAAATATAGGTGACACCAGTGTCTCATCGACTCGAGGTCGAAGTATCCCTGAACACTTCCAATCCTATGGCATGCCAACTATATCCGACCTAGCCCGATACTGTTAATAGGGTATTTGATTCACTTTCTCAATTCAATAATTCTTTCATCAATATACCATTCTAATAATCACATATATTCACACATTTTCACAATTGCATACATTTTCATTCAATTCAACAAATATATTTCAATTATTCACATTAATTCATAATTCAATACAATTCAATTTACTTTTCAATATCAAATATTCAAATATCACAAATCTCATATATTCATATCAATTTCCTCATATTTCCAATCAATATATTTTTCAATATAACATTGATTCAATATTCAAATTTTTACATAAATTATATATATTATATAATTCAATCAATATAAATTCAATCAAACTAATTTCAATCAATATAAATTCAATAAATTCATTATATATCAAATCAATCCATTTCAATTATAAAACACAATAATTCTAACACTAACAATCTCTATATGCATTAAATAAAAATACAACAATTAAAGACTAAGTTCGGATTATAGAAATACAAACCGTATTTTTCGAGCTTTTCGAAGCTTTTCCTCGTCGACTTTGCTATTTCCTTACTTAGCCGGAACTTCTCGAGACAACGTTAGCTACGGAAATTAAAACAATTCATATTCATTAATTCACTTCTAATTAATTAAATTTTCTATTCAATTTTCTACTTTAATTTCAATTTATTCTTAACTAATTTTCACTTACGTTTCTAATTCAATTCACATTCTATTTCTATTCAAATTTCATCCATACTCTCATTTAAATATTAAATTTCCAGCATATTTTCCTAATTTCAAAACTTCATCAATTTAGTTCCTACAACATAAAACTTATAACTTACTTTACAATTTGAATCTATTATCAATTCTAACTTGAAATTCACTCAATTAAACCCTTAATTCACTATTTTATTCAACATGAACTATATTTGAAAATATATAAACTCTCAAAATATCAACTTAATTTCAATAAAACCTTGTTTTAAAGCTTCTAAAACATCAAATTTAAGAGGAAATGACTTAATTGACTTACCAAATTGAACTTCAAGCTTCAAACCTTAAATTTTCCCTTTTTTTTCTTTCTTTTCTTTTTTCCTTCCTTCCCTCTCTGTTTGGTTTCTACTATTCTGTTTCTTCCCTTCTTCTCTTCTTTTTTTTTTTCTTTTGTTTTATATACATATATATATATATATATATATATATATATATATAATATTATTTATACTTAAATAATAAGTAGTACTTATTTATTATTTATACATGTGTATATTATTAATACATGTGTATCTATTTAAAACCATACATTTGTCACTTTTTTTTTTTAATAATAATAGTTAATAATAATTTATAATTTATAATTCAACAATAATCTAGAAAAATCTTTAGATTTTTCATTGTTTACCGCCTCAACTATACTAAATAGTCTATTTTCCATTTTGGTCCTTTTTATTTTCTTTTAATCTTCAATTCAACTTTTATCCTTTATTCAATTTAGTCATTTTCCTAATTACTCTTAATTAAGCTAAATTCACTTAATTAAACTCTAATTAACCACCCTACTAACTTCATAAATATATATATTTTAAATATTTACTAATCAATTTTTTAAAAACGGAGACCCGAAAATACATTTTTCGATAACCTTAAATTTCGGGTCGTTACACTTTAGCTTTAAACATACAGCAAAACGAAGCCATTTCAAAAAGGGGGGGTCCACGCGTCAACCCACTCCAGGACCCGAACCCGTGCGTTTGTGCTTCGAATGGGTTATTTGCAAGTCAAATCCCTCCCTTTTCGCGCTACATTCAAACCCGCTTCTCTATGCTTCTTTTGTTTTTTTAATTTTTTTTATAATCTTTGCCTTGTTGCAATCTGGTCCGCACATGCTTGTTGCGTTTGGGAGCCTGGAATATTTCCAGATTAAGACCCTCTGCATTTGCGCGCATCGCGCAAATGGTCCCTTCTTTTATTATTTTGTTTTCAAATTTTCCCTTTTATTTTAGATTGTTTCTAATTAAATCCTCTTAGTTCATAGTCTTTTGTGTTCTTAATTAATTATTTTTAATTTTTAAACCATTTTGAGTCATTGTTATTTCATCATTGTAAACGGTTTTCTTTTAGCAATGGTAACATCACATGTTGTATGTTTTAAATGTTTATTACATTTGCATTATTATACATATATGTATGTATTATAATAAGGTTAATATGTTTTATATACATAATGGCTTTTGATTCTATCCTTGTATTTTAATATATATATATATATATTTTTATTATTATTCAAAATATGCTTTGTATATGTTTTACATAGGATTTAGGTTATTATATATCCATTTATATTAATACATGTATTTGATTCATGCACATTACTAAACATATATATTATCATTTCTTTAAATATACATATATTTGCTTTTAGACTCATATATTATATATATTAATGCGTTTACTACTTTAATAGATTTCTTATTTTAAAATATTTTTTGCTTTATGACTTATTAAATATTCTATTTATATGTATATATGAAATAATTCTTGGAAACTTCATTTTTTTATATAATTATAAAATTATTATTTTTAAATGTATATATGTATATCATATTGCTCTTGTGTTTCACATATAGCATGTACATATGTTTCATAAATCTATTTTGTGTATTGTGTCTTCTCGTATATCTTTATTATCATTCTTTTATATTATATATTATTATTTCAAATCATCATGTAGTTTATCAACTTTTTAAATGTACTTGTGTTTAAAATACTTTACATGCAATTTGTTTCAAACTTTCTTTCATTCTTTAATATCCATTTCAAAAATATATATATATCCCTATTTTTTACTTAAGGTTGTCAACCCATATATATCTCAAGCTTATTAATCTTATACCATTTTGATTTCTACATTCCATTTGCTTCGCACATATCTTGTTGTTTTTTTTATATATCATAGCATGAATATATTATCATTGCATGGTATTCATCTTATTGATTTGTTAGTTGTTCTTCATACGTGATTGAGATTAGGCTACGATTTTTTAGATTAGTCAAGTTCAATTGCTTATTCTGCTAGTTGATTAATATTCTCATCCATCGAGTATCGTATCTCATGTGTGTCGGCTATCCCTTATCATCATTTTTCATTTGGTTTTGAAATGTGGTTTTATAAAATATAAATTTTATGATTAATTTCGTCTTATTTCTAATCGAATTAATGTGTTTTAAGCTAGTTTCATAACTATTAAAAATCCCTTAAACGAAGGCGACGTGTGATATTTGGCAATGCGTGGAATCGTGCCCTAACGTGTCGGGTTGCAATTTCTCGTTTGCTAAAAGTAATCGAATGTCCCTTTAGATTTTCACCCATGTCTTTTAAAGATCCCTTAAACGAAGGCGATGTGCGATGTCGAACCATTTTTTTGAAAACGGGAAATCGACTGGATTTTGAAAACGAAAATTAAAAACGGGAGTCGCCACCGATCTTTATTTGGTGTGATCGGATCACCTTTGTTTTAATAAAACAGTTTGCTAAAATGACGTTTTGGTCTACGAAATTCAAGAGAACAAGTTCGGGAGTCGGTTACGTGCGAGGAAGGATTAGCACCCTCGACACGCCCAAAATTGGTACCGAATTGATTAGTTAGTGTCTTAATGTCGAAAATTGAAAATCGGGAACGAGTTTGAAATACGATCCTTTTTATTAATATAGATTTTGAAAATGCTTGAATTAGGGCAAATCGATTATTTAAAGATTTTCTTATCTCGAGATATCGGAGTATCACATCCCGTAAGTTAGGACACAATACCACGAATTCCCGAGCGCAAGGTTGTCTTTTAAAATGAGAATTTCATGTGTTTTAAAACTCGAAAAGGATATTTAGCTATTTAGAAACAACGAGAAAATCGAAACCCCGTAAGTTAGGGCACAACTCCTCGATATTTCAAAATGCATAATATTGCCTTATTTGGAAAATTTTATTTTTGAATAGTAGCGAATACAATATTTAAACGACATGTATTTGTTAGATTAAAATAAGGTGATTTATTGGATAAACGTATTGCGGCCTAATTTGAGATAATGATATGAAATGAAGTATAGTGCGACATAGAACAAGGACCCGCGCATAAAATATTCCACAAGCGCATGGCAATAATATGAACGTGAGTAAGCAAATTTTCATACATGCAATAGCAATAATTCCACAACATACATTATTTAACATTAAGCTTTAATAAATATAGAAATGAAGCAATAGTATGAAACAACTTAGATCAAATAATAAGATAATCTTAAATACAAATCTCATATGTAAAGGGTATAAAATAAATACTTATGAAAGTAACTTGAAATGAATGATAAAGAATAATTTAAAATCATTAATGAAAAGTCTAAAATAAATGATACGTAAAAAGAAATTTATAACAAATAATATACATAGCATATAAAAAAACCTTCATATAAATATATGTAAAAAAAAATGTATAAAGAGTTTAAAATAAAACATATGAAAATTTGAAAATAAATGATCCATAAAAAGAAAAGTTCAAGAATAAACATTCTATAAATTTAAAATAATAAGCAATTCAAAAATAATATAAAAAAAGGGTTTAAAATAAATAAAAGAGAAATGTGAAATAATTAACATATATATAATAATTCAAAATGACTTATGTACAAAAAAGGTTTAAAATAAATGATATGTAAGGTGATTTAAGATGAATAATGAAAATAAGTTTAAAATGAATATTATGTAGTGAGAAATTTAAAATAAGTAATATACAAACATTTAAAAAAATAAATGGTATATAAAAAAAAAGATAATACATATAAAAATTTGAAATTGATAATATATATATATATATGGAAAAGAAATTAAAGTAAACAATAAAACAATTTAAAATGAATAATACATGAAACAAGTTTAAAATAAATAATGTATAAAGCATTTTAAAATCTATAATACACAAAGCAAATCAAAGAATGACATATATGAATAATTTTAAGATAAATAATATATAAGTTAATTTAAAAATAATTAATAAGGAGTTTAAAATATATGATACGTAAAAGAACTAAAAGTATACAATATAATTATTTTATAATAGTAACCGTTCATGGGTAATATAAAGAGAGTCATTTAAAATATATAATATGCAATAACTTAAAATATAAAATAATTTGAAATATATATATATATATATATATATATATATATATATATATATATATATAACAAAACAATTTTTGGAGCATTATAAACATATAAAAGCTTAAAATAGACTATATGGATACATATATATAATGGGTAAAGAATAAAGAAATAAATAATACACATAAAATAGATTAAAGTGACATATATATACATAAAGTAAGTTAAAATAAATAATAAGAATTTGAAATAATAGTACATTAAAATGAGTTAGAACAGATGTAAATAAACAACATATAAAATATTTGGAATAACATATAAATGAAACATTTAAAAAAAGAGTTAATAAATGAATTAAATAGATTTAGGACATGGCTAAAAATAAATTAAAATTTGGGGTATAAAAGTATAAATATTGGATAGTTAATTAGGGATCAAAACGAAAACCAAACAGGATCTGAGGGCTAAATTTAAAAAAACAAAAGAAGACAGAAAATAGGGCCTAATTGGATGGGGATTGGAAAGGGTAAGGACCAATAGCATAAATCTCCCTTTTTAGGGAGAATGCACAAACCCCATTACACCAAACGGTGTCATTTCACCATCATTTAAAACCAAAACCCCTTTTTTTATTTCATTTGCAGCCCCCAAATAAAAAGAATAGAAGGCTTCCATGCTATCTTCCCCTCCCCCTTTTCTTTATCATTTCGGCTAGGGTACTACACCCATCATCGCCGGCGGCTCGCCATGCCGAACGAAGAGGAGGACTCCGGCGACGCGGCCATGGGGTGGATCCGGTAAGACTCTTTTCTCCCTTTCCTTTTTATTTTTTAGATCTATCTTTTTTAAATCAATTTTGCAAGTGAAGAGAAAAAGAAATTAACAGAGAGATTAACAATAAAAATAAAAAAACCAAGAGGATATATTGGAAATCAACCTTTGTGAGTTTTTTTTTTTTTTTTTTTTTTTGATTTTCGTTGCTGAAATTTGTAACCGTTTACAAAGGGGCTTGTTTTGATTCTTATAACCGAGTTTACATAAGTCTATTTTGTTTTTTTCGTTTTGTTTTCTGCTTCTTTTTTTGTTTTTGCTTCTTTGTTGTTTGCTTGTTTTTGTCTTCTTGCTCTTTGTTTGTTTCTCTCTTTGTTTGTATTTGCTTGCTTGTGGACCTTCATTTTGCAGTGTAGTGTCGAGGTTGGTGATTGGTGGTGCGCCACGGTGGCCATTGGTCGAGGGACGGTGCCGCATGAAGGTTTGGAAGAGGTCGATCACGCTTTTTTTTATTTGAAATGGGGTAGGTTTCATTTGGGTTGTTGGGTTAGATAACTTGGGTTTGGGTTTTTATTTTTTGTAATGGTCTTTGGGTTTTATTTTGGTTTATTGGTTGGGCCAAAAATTGGCTACTACAGCTGCCCCTCTTTGCTCATTGTCGTGTAACGAGAATGGAGCAAAGACCTTAAAGGAGCCAATTTTGCCTAAGCTCACCGAGTCTTGGCTTCTTGGTTCTTTTTTTCTTCAAATAGCTTCGTTCCATCCTACTCCATCCTCAGGGGTATAGGAAATGGTGCTACGATTTGTTCCAGTGCAAAGGAGAAGAGATTTGTAGCTTCGATCTACTCTACTGCAACAATGAAGGGCTAAGACTTGATAATTTCAATCGCTCCATTGCATCTTCAAGGAGATGAGGTCCGCGACTTCAATCTGCTCCCTTTGCAACTTCAGGGAGATAAGATTCGCCATGGAAATTTGATCTGACCCACTGCATCTTTAGAGGTGTATGATTTATAGCCTTAATCTGCTCTACTGCAACTTCAGAGAGATAAGATTTGCTATCTTCAGTCTATTCCACTACAACCTTAGGGAGGCAAGACTTGGTAATTTTTTAACTCGCCCTTGCTGCAACTTCGGGGATAAGGTTTGTTTTGATCTGCTCTACCGCAATTTCAGAGAGATAAGATCTGTTTATTCATAGTTTCAGTCTGTTCCACTGCAACTTTAGGGAAATAAGATTTACTATCTTTAGTCTGCTCCGATACAACCTCAGGGAGATAAGACTTGTGACTTCAATCAACTCCACTGAAACTTCAAGGAGATCTATTGTGGCTTTTAGTAGCTCCAACACCATTTCAGAGAGAAGATACTTGACTTCCAGCCTATTACCCTACTGCTTAGGGGGTTGAGGCCTATCATCTTCGATCTGTTTCCCTACTGCTTAGGGGGTTAAGATCTGTAAATTCAGTTGTCTTTGATCTGTTCCACTGCAAATTCAGGGAGACGAGATCTGCAATCTTCATCCTACTCTACTACTGCTTAGGGAGATAGGATGATGGCTTGAATCTGTTCCACTACTGGTTAGGGAGATGAGATTCGCCATCTTCGATCTGTTCCACTGCAACTTCAGGGAGACAAGATCTGCAAATCCAACTTGTTACCCTACTGCTTAGGGGGTTAAAGCTTGTGAATTCACTGATTTCAAGGATATGACCTGTAGAATCAGTTCCATGTATTTATGCTTATGTCAAATGATTAGGCTGCTATGATCGAAATGAATCAAGTGCTCCTAACTAGATGATGAATGTGTCAAATAATTAGGATGCTATGATCGAAATGAATCAAATGCTCCTAACTAGATACGTTATGAATGATGAATGAAAATGTCACTTTTTAATTTTTGCCTAATTTGGTATTACTCGTTGTTCATCAACGTATTATTCCGCCTTTCTCTCGACTAGTACCTCTGGAAGAAAACCCGAAGAATAATCACAAACTGGGCTATTTTCCACCATCATTCCCATCCTTTGAATGTAGGGTGATTCAAACTAATTAGTCCCGTTTCAGGTCTTTGTATCATTTAGAAGAATTTCAGAGTAATATACAGAACTCCTTTTTGAATGTTATTAGTCCATTAATCATCATTTCAACAAAAAAAAATGCTTGAAAAGATTATTGCAGTAGACAAGATGGAATTTTATTTGAGGATAAAACTCAAAATGAATAGGGTAATTAAGATAGCAAATTTACTAAAATACGAAAGGGGAATTGATAAACTAATCAAGGTAACATATTCTTTCCAAGAATCATAATGAATGAGATAAGAATAGGTGCCCCAGATATCGCAGTATGAGCTTCGTTGCACAAACTTCTAGAGGACCCTTTGAACTCGGTACGCGTTTAAAAGATCAAGAGTATTTTGTCGATGCCCCAAGATGTAGCATCCCTCCTTCTTGTCAATTCAAAGAAAATAAGACCACGGTATACCCCCAACTTCGATCAAAATTTGAATCGCCCATTCCTGGGTTTTCAACTCAAAACCCCTTTGGTCTCAAAGTACCCTTTACGGGTTTTCGCCTTGGCCTCTCCTTTTTTTTTTTTTTTTTAGGTAAAATACCTCTTGACCGAATCTGAATTCATGGGATTAGGTAAGCTTTTACCATCCATCTCGGTCAAAATCAGAGCCCCTCCAGAGAAAGCCTTCTTTACCACATAAGGTCCCTCCCAATTCGGCATCCATTTTCCTCTGAAGTCCTTTTGTATGGTAAGGATCTTTTTCAACACGAGGTCTCCTTCATGGAATTCTCTAGGGCGAACCTTCTTATTGTAAGCCCGCATCATTCTTTTTTGATACATTTGACCATGTCGGATAGCCTTTAGCCTCTTTTCTTCAATCAAGTTCAACCGATCGATTCGAGAGTGGATCCACTCGCTTCATCTAATTTTAGTTTCAAAGCACGCGAGAGAGGATCTCGACCTCAATAGGTAGAACCGCCTCCATTCCATAAACTAAAGAAAATGGTGTTGCCCGGTAGATGTTCCGACCGACGTCCGATAGGCATACTGGGGCAAATGGTAATTTCTCGTGCCAATCTCTGTAAGTTTGGTCATCTTCCCCACGATTTTCTTTATGTTTTTATTGGTCATTTCTCATCGCACCATTCATCTTTGGGCGATATGGTGACGAGTTATGATGTTTAATCTTGAATCGCTCTGAGACATCCGCTATCGTGCTATTGTTCAAGTTCAACGCATTGTCCGATATGATTCGCTCAGGCATCCCATATCGACATATGATTTCTTTCTTCAAGAACTTACTGACTGCCGACTTTGTGACGTTGGCATAAGAGGTGGCCTCTACCCATTTGGTGAAGTAATCTATGACCACGAAGATGAAGCGATGTCCATTAGATGCCTTTGGTGAGATTGGCCCTATGACGTCCATGCCCCACATAGAGAAAGGCCATGGAGAAGTCATGACATGGAGAGGTGAAGGAGGTACATGAATTTTATCTCCATAAATTTGGCATTTATGGCATTTCTTGGCATAGTTGATGCAATCTCCTTCCATAGTGGACCAATAATATCCGAATCTCATGATCTGCCTAGCCATTGTGAAACCATTGGCGTCGCCCCCTGACACCCTCGTGAACCTCTTCTAAGATTTGCTTAGCCTCGACAGCGTCCACACATCTTAAGAGCACTTGGTCTTTTCTTCTTTTATACAGGATTTCTCTATCCAAGACATAGTCACTGGCCAACCTTCTTAATGTCCTCTTGTCATTCTCAGTCACTTGGTCTGGGTATTCACGACTTTTCACATATCGTAAAATATCCTGATACCAAGGATGGTCATCTTTCTCTTCTTCTTCTTCGATGTTGTAGCAATGAGCCGGAGCCTCATAAATACTCATTTGGATAGGCTTCATATCCTCTTGCTTGTTCACTTTGATCATAGAAGTTAAAGTTGCCAAGGCATCAGCCATCTGGTTTTCATCTCGTAGGAGATAGCAGAAAGTGATATCGTTAAACTCCTCGATTAACTCAAGAACCAGTCTTCGATAATTGATCAGCTTGGAATCTCTTGTCTCCCATTCACCTTTGTCGATAGATCACTAGTGCGAATCTCCGTATACCTCTAATACTTTTATTTTGGTTCTATGGTCGCACGGATGCCCATGATGCATGCCTCGTATTCCGCCATGTTGTTTGTACAGTCAAAATCCAATTTTCTGGTGAAAGGATAATGATCTCCGTTTGGGGATACCAAGACTGCCCCGATTCCATTTCCTACAGCATTTGAAGCTCCGTCAAAATTCAGCTTCCAAGGGTGGCCTTCTTGAGAGTCTTCTTTTGTAGTTGCAACATACATTAGATCTTCATTCGGGAAATCAAAACTCAATGGCTCATAATCTTCTAGAGCTCTACTAGCCAGAAAGTCTGCTATTGCACTCCCCTTTATAGCCTTTTGATTCACGTAGACTATGTCAAACTCAGAAAGTAAAATTTACCAACGAGCCATTCTTCCGTTCAAAGCATTTGATTCCATCATGTACTTCAAAGGGTCCAGTTTTGAGATGAGCCAAGTTGTGTGGTATAACATGTATTGCCTCAGTCTTCGGGTCGTCCAAATCAAAGCACAGCACAACTTCTCGATCGGCGAATATCTCGTTTCACATTCAGTGAATTTCTTGCTGAGATAGTATATTGCCTTTTCTTTTCTTCCAGTCTCGTCATGTTGGCCTAGCACGCATCCCATGGAATTCTCGAACACTGCCAAGTACAATATCGGTGGTTTATCAGGGCAAGGTGGCATCGACTTTGGGGCATTGGATAGGTAATGTTTGACCTTGTCAAAGGTTTTTCGCACTCTCATCCCAAACACCCGGTTATGCTTCTTGAGAAGACGAAATATCGGATCACATTTATCTGTCAGTTGTGAGATAAACCGAGCAATGTAATTCAGCCTTCCTAAGAAACCTCGAACTTCTTTTTGAGTGCGTGGTAGGGGTAATTCTTGTATCGCCTTGACTTTATCTGGGTCAATTTCAATTCCTTTTTCACTGACTACGAATCCCAACAGTTTTCCTGACCGGGCTCCGAAGGTACACTTTGCGGGGTTGAGCTTTAGTTGGAACTTTCTTAACCTTAAGAATAGTTTCCTCAGGACTTGTACATGATCATTTTCTGTTCTGGATTTTGCAATCATGTCATCGACGTAAACTTCGATCTCTTTGTGCATCATATCATGAAATAAAGTTACCATGGCTCTCTGATATGTTGCTCCCGCATTTTTCAGCCCAAATGGCATCACTTTATAACAAAATGTTCCCCACATGGTTACGAACGTGGTCTTTTCCATGTCTTCCGGATGCATTTTTATCTGGTTGTATCCCAAAAAGTCGTCCATGAACGAGAAGAGCGAGTAACCTGCCGTGTTATCTACTAGTGTATCAATGTGAGGAAACGGAAAGTTATCTTTTGGGCTGGCTTTGTTTAAATCCCGATAGTCTACGCACATTCGTATCTTCCCATCTTTCTTAAAAACTGGGACTATATTGGCCACCCATTCTGAGTACTTGACCACTTGCAAGAAACCGGCGTCGAATTGCTTCTTAACCTCTTCTTTTATTTTCAACAAAACATCGGGTCTCATCCTTCGGAGTTTCTGTTGAACTGGCCTGCATTCTTCCTTTATAGGGAGTCGATGCACCCCGATATCAGTATTCAATCCGGGCATGTCTTGATATGACCAGGCGAAGACATCCTTGAATTCTCGGAGTAACTCGATAAGGTCTTGCTTTGTTTCTACAGCGATACTAGCTCCGATTTTCACCTCTTTTCCTTCTCCTAAGCTCACAACTTCCACCGACTCTTTGTGAGGTAAGATTTGTTTCTCCTCTTGTTCTACCATTCTTAACAAATCAGGAGATAGGCCACAATTTTGGTCATCTTCAAAATCCTCCGTGTCCTCTATACACAAATCTTGCTCGAAAGGAATCTCTGAGTCATTGGCAATATCGCTCATATCATTGATATCTGGGGACCTGTTATGGATGAAGAAAGAAATCCAAAGAATAATAAATCTAAGAATATTTTATTTGTATGGTATGATTATGAATGAATTGGAAAGAATAAAAGAATATTCACTCAAGATGATACGCAAAATGCATTTTTCATTGAAATAAAGATATTTGGACATATGCCTATTTCATAAAATGATTCTTATTGCCCCTAGGCTTAGAGCAATAAGCTTGTTTTGAACATTACTCTGTGTTAATCCTAAAAGTTACAGGGATCTCTCTCTACGGTCCAATTGTTCAAAACGCTTCAGGACGTAAGGCGAATTCGGCTAAGTTCTCTTCAGTTTTCCCCTCTGATATGGCGTTAATGCTTAAACTGTCCAATATTTCTTCGGCAAGCTCTTTTCTTATCGACCTTCCTTTAAAGTGAATAATCCCTCCCGAGACGAATGTTTTGGATAAATGAGGGAAGGTCATCGGCTCCCACTTGATCTCCTTACCGCATAAACGCGCTCTCCTCATCTCTTGCCTTTTCTCCAGCTCTTTCTTCTTTTGCTTCGCATCTGGCTTGAATCTTAAGCCAAAGCGATCTCGCTTTTTCCTTCAACACTGGTACCTCGATCCTTCTTTGAAGGCGTCTTCCAAGTCCTCTCCCTGGCAAGGCTCCTTTGCCGACAGTTAATCGTAGGCCCATCCTTGTGGTTTTGGATATTCTGGGCATTGGGACTTTGTTCCCTTCGACAATAAATGTAGCATTGACGAATTCTAGCGATCGAAAGGAATATTCTATCGCCTCATCGTCCGTTCCCACGTAGGTGCGTCATGGTGACAGATACAATTATGTCCTCCTCGCGTTTATCGTTACCAACCTACCCTCGATTACCAATTTTAACTTTTGGTGTAGGGACGACAGATCGCTTCGCCGAGTGAATCCACGGTCTTCCCAACAGGCAATTGTATGAGGGCTTGATGTCCATTACTAAGAAGTCCACCTCGTATGTATTCGGGCCAATCAAGAGAGGTATCTCGATTCTTCCCATCACTCTTCTTTTTCAGACCATCGAATGCTCTCACGACATTTTGACATATCTTCATGTGAGAGCTATCAACTGGCAGCCTGTTTAGCGTGGACAAGGGCAGGACATTCAATGCTGATCCATTATCAATTAGTACCCCCGGTAGTGTGTATCCTTTGCAGCGAGTGGTGATGTGCAGGGCCTTTGTAGATCCCATACCCCCGGGTGGTATCTCATTGTCATTAAAGTAAATGAAGTTATCAGCGCTGATATTATTGACCAGTCGATCGAGCTTCTTAACAGAAATATCATTTGCCACGTATGTTTCA
The DNA here is from genome assembly GCA_025698475.1 of Gossypium anomalum. Lineage (NCBI taxonomy): Eukaryota > Viridiplantae > Streptophyta > Magnoliopsida > Malvales > Malvaceae > Gossypium > Gossypium anomalum. The sequence continues at coordinate 20,376,058 of CM046967.1, read as the reverse complement.
TTTAACACCTTCATCAACGCCCTGCGGTGTGTCTCTGAGCTTAAGAGCAAAGCTAATATCGATATGCGGGCTGGCTATTTATGTAACTGTTCCACAACGCTGTACTCGCTGTGTTTCAGGAATTTTAAGAATTCCTTAGCCTCTTTTTCAGTCACAGGCTCATTGACAGGTGATTCAAGTCCCGTTACCTTTTCCTTTTCTTGCTCAACGACCACGGCTTTTCCTTTAGCTGATTCTGCCTTTGTGTTCGGAGTATAACGCCTTGCGTGTATAGAAACCCTCGTCTTGACCTTTATCTGAAGTACCAGTTGGATTCTCCCCTCCTGGGATCATTACGTTGCAGTCGTAATTCCAAGGAACCCTTTTGCTATCTTTATAGGGGAAAGCAACGGGCTTTTGAATTATGACCTTTGGCGCGATTGGTACCCCCATTTCACTGGTCCTCGGTCGCGATATGATTACCACTGGGTGATTGACCCTAGGGACTTTGTTAGTTGACCTTCCTTCTGAAGCGCATACATCTTCTCCTTTCGGGTCCTCAGTGTATTCAAAGAATTCGATCTCTTTACTTTCTATCAATCTCTGTACCAGAGCTCTGAATTCATTGCATTTTTGGATCTCATGCCCTTCCTCGTTATGGAATTCACAGTAGTACTTCCCTCCTTCAGGCTTCTCTTCTAAATCTTGTGTAAGTAAACCTTGTTCTACCATTTTCTTCCAAACCCATCTCAAAGGGGTCTTTACCTCCGATACGTCCATCTTGGTTCTCATCCCTCTACTTTCGACTATCGTGTTTACCCATTCATCTGAATGACTGGGTAACGGATTTCCAGCCACATTAGGTCCTGTGGGATCGTCGAACTTCACAATACCCATCTTCATGAACCTTTCGACCAATTTCTTGAAGGCTGTGCAGTTCTCAATTGTGTGTCCTGAGATTCCTGCATGGTATTCGCATTGAGCGTTTGCGTCATACCACTTAGGGAATGGAGGTTGCATGGGTTTTAGGTAAAATGGGGACACTACATGTGCATCGAACAGGTTCTTGTAAAGCTCCTTATACGTCATTGGGATTGGCGTGAATTGAACCCTTTCTGTGTTAGGCCTTGGGTTGGAATCTTGCCCTGTAGGGCCCTGATGGCTAGTAGTTACTGCCCTTGGTTGGCTCACTGTGACTGGCTTGGGATAACTTTTATTGTATATGCTTGCATTGTTCACTTTTCTTTCCTCCTCTAGGAGCCGATCTCTTGGCACTTTCTCCCGCTTCAATTTTCCCACATCTCACTGCGTTTTCTATCATCTCCCCGGACATCACTATGTCTAAGAAGCTCTTAGTAACGCTTCCCAACATGTGGTTAATGAACGGGGCCTTCAGGTATTGATAAAAAGCATGGTCGTTTCTTTCTCCAAGAGAGGTGGTTGAACTTGCATCGCTATTTCCCTCTACCGTTGTGCATCTTGTCTCAAGCTCTCACTCGGCTTCTTTTCCATATTTTTGTGGTAGTGCAGCCGGGTGCTATATCCGTCACGTGACCGTATTGTTTCATAAAAGCTTGAGCCAAGTCCTTCCATGAACCAATTTGGGCGCGGTGAAGCTGGTTATACCACTTGGCGATGGAGATCGATCGGTATCTTGGAAACAAAGTGGATCAACAGCTGGTCGTTGTTAACTACCCTGTCCTCCTCCGACAGAACATCGTAATATGAGCTTCAAGGCAGCTCGTCCCATTATACTTTTCAAACTCTGGGGTTTTAAATTTTGGCGGGAGCACCAAGTCTGGGACCAAGCTTAAGTCCTTAGCGTCAATCCCTCCACGGTAATCAGCAGTCTCCATTGCTTTGAATTTCTCTTCAAGCCATTTGCATCGGTCATCAAGTTGTTTTGCCAAGTCAACCTTTTCTTTTTCTGTTTCTGCCACATCATCAAGGTCTGGGACAAATGGATTAGCTGGATTATCTCCGGGAGTGGAGCCCGAACCTATAGGAGCATTCATCTGTGCCGAGGCACCAGCCTGGTATTGCTGGGGTCTAATAATAACAGGCGCTGTTCGTGGGTGTATCTCTAGTTGTGATTGAGTGTTTACTGGGGTAAAGCCCGGAGGATAGATAGGGTCTTCATTGTCGCTTCCTATAGTGTTCTTCCCTTTTTCGCGTTCTTTAGCCAGCAACTGTGCTAACTGCCCTAACATATTATTTTGGGATTCTTGCATTTTTTCCCTCATATCTTGTTGGATTTTCGCTAACTGCTCTTGCATCCGCGCTTGTAATTGCTCTTGCATATCCCTTTGTAGTTGTTCTAATCTTTCTAGTCTTTGATCCATTTCTTTGGTTTTACGGCGGGTATAGTAGCTGTGTTCGGTTGGTTGATTCTCGTTGGTTTCCAGATTGCCTGAAATAATTTTTACTTAATCAGGGTCTTTTCGTAAAATTTAATGCACATGATGAAATGTAATGCAAATGAATGAATGCAAAAGAGGCGTTGATTCTAATTCAATTTCATTAGAAGAACTTCACTAGAAGAAAAATTTCTTTACATAGAACAGATGATTACATATACGACTTGGCCCTAATGCCCAAAGCCTTAACCTTCCTAAGGAGCCAAGCTAGGTTTCGCCCCGATCCGATTCTCGACTGCACTTTTAAACTCAATACATCACTGAATCGCCAAAGTTTGCAAATTATCGGCCGCCTCACGAACTTGAGCCACAGCCTCGCCCATGACATAATCTCTATTTCTGATATGATCTTGAGATCGGAAGAGTTGTTCTCTATACTGTTCATTGTTTGCCTCAAGGAGTTCTACTCGAATTTTACTATCTTGTAGTGCGGTCTTGAGTTTTCCTATTTCTTCTTTCAACTCTTCGATCCTACTTAGACTGGCTCTTAACTCGATTACGGAATTGCGGCTACGATGTTGATGTAGTGATCTTTCTAATTCAGCCACCCGAGCTCGTAACTTCTCCTTTTCGTTTTGGCTTTCTAACAAATTCTTTTTCAGAACATCCTCTCGCCCTCGGACATCATGGAACTTCTTTTCCCACTGATCGGCTCTAGTCTTTTTTTTTCCAATCTCTTGACGCCATTGCTCCGATGTTTTACCCAAACCGGCAATCCTGATTGACATACGCAGCTTCTTATAATCAGTCTTCAGACTATCCAAGTCTTCCTCGGCTTTGTTCTTTCCTTTCCTTAGCTTCTCGGCCTCTAGCTTATGGATGTCGACGTCTAATCCTAGCCGCATTTTTTCTTCCTCCAACTGCTCTATCCTCTTTCCAAATTCTGAGCTCTTTTTCTCGAAGTCTTGCTTGATGATCTCTAGCTCAGATGGGGCTACTCGTAAATACTCCTCTATTAGCTTAGTGCTCCCTTGATCTGGTTTAGGAACGTTATCGTTGACTCTCTTACCCCACCACCATTCATACTCGGGGGTTATCATCGGGCCTGCGGTGAATCCCTTCATTCTTCGGGTTTGGTTCCAAGCATTTGATATCTTACGAACCTTTTTCTTATAACCATCGTCTTTATAAGAGAACTCACATTGAGCCAATCCTCGTGTTGCTGGTATGAACTGTCTCGACCGATACTGCCTTAACACAAGTAGCGGGGCATATCCAGAAGCTCCCCATATTCCAGCTAGAGGACCCAGTCAAAATCGCCGCATCGATATAAGATCTCGGTCGGGGATTAACCACGGGGCCCTCCATTCAACATCTTCGACTCGTAAATTTTGAAGAATAGCTATCCATTTTTCTTCTGAGATATCGTCTCGCCTCGGTGTAGCCACTAATTCTCTCAGTGGAGAATAGTCCTTAGAGAAAACCCGATAGGAGACCTTATCCACCTTCCAAAAATGGCTATGAAACCAAGCCAAAAGAAGCTGTGCACAACCAATGAACCTTCCTTCGCCCGCTCTCCGACATGCATTCAAAGATCTGAAAGTTTCTGCTAAGATTGCCGGGACAGGTGTGGTACCTTTATCAAATCGGTCGAATAAGTCTGAGACGGCTTCATCTACATGTCCTAATGCCTTGGGAAAGACGACCAAACCGTAGATACTCAAGGCGAAAACATCAACCCTCTTCTTCAAATCTGGGTGTGCCAAGATCAAGTCCCTCAAATTCCCCCAAGGAATGCACTTACTATCCCCTTTCTGTTTGATACGGGCTGCAACCCATTGCTCGCTCATTCCCGTGATACTCATCAATTTCTTCAAAAATGGGGGAACATTGACAGGTCTTGAATAGGCCCTGTCGGCTTGAATCTTCGGGCAATTAAGTAACGCCATGTATTCCTCCACAGTGGGTACTAAATCGACTCCTCCGAAGGTGAAGCAACTGTAAGCGGGGTTCCAAAACTGCGCGAGGGCGCGGAATAAGTATTTATCCACCTTTATGTCGAGCAAATAAGGTAAGTCGCCGTAGTTGCAGTAAAAGAGTTGCTTGATCTCGTCATTCCAACTATTCCATATTTCTCTTATTTCTTGCGGGTCATTCTGAGTCACACTGATGCGAGTAAAATCCCATAACTCCGACTCATATCCTCGACCAAACTATCACCTTTCTCTTGTTGTGTCTTCTCGGACCATACTCGGACGGCCGCATTATCCTCCACTCTATCAAGAAACCCTTTTTCCATGCTAAACTCTTCTATTTAGTAACCGAATCGTGAATCAATGCCCCTTTTATGATGAGATGTCATGCAACAAGAACGAAACACAAACGAGTCAGTATTAAAACAAAGAATAGAGATCAAAGCAATCAAGAAATAATCAAGCACCTAATCAGGTAAACACTAGGGTCCGGTGTGGGTCTACCTAGGGCTGGCTCTTAAGGCTCATTACATGTGGTTCGGTTCTAAAGTGAAGGTACCTGAACCAGCAGATTCCTCGATCCTCACCCATTATAGGTTCATACGGACCGAGTTCGATTCAGGGGAATACATTTCCCTACGGCTATACGGAGATGAAAACCTCACGAAGACGCAGGTACGGATGTATCCCGAAAGTGATCCACTATCCTATACGGAGGTGAAGACCTCACGAAGGAGTAGTTTCTCACTTCCACTTAAAGGGGTAAAATTGACCAATAATGCAGTATGATGTGCAGAATATACAAAAAGAATCAAACCAGAAGCCAATCAAGTACAACACCAAAATGAAATGCAATAAGATGACCGTAGGTTTAAAATAGGTTTTTTAATTTTCGACACAAGACAAAAAATAATCAATTTATGGCTTGACCCTCGACATGTCCCCAGTGGAGTCGCCAAGCTGTCGAAACCATTTTTTTGAAAACGGGAAATCGACTGGATTTTGAAAACGAAAATTAAAAACGAGAGTCGCCACCGATCTTTATTTGGTTTGATCGGATCACCTTTGTTTTAATAAAACAGTTTGCTAAAATGACGTTTTGGTCTACGAAATTCAAGAGAACAAGTTCGGGAGTCGGTTAAGTGCGAGGAAGGATTAGCACCCTCGACACGCCCAAAATTGGTACCGAATTGATTAGTTAGTGTCTTAATGTCGAAAATTGAAAATCGGGAACGAGTTTGAAATACGATCCTTTTTATTAATATAGATTTTGAAAATGCTTGAATTAGGGCAAATCGATTATTTAAAGATTTTCTTATCTCGAGATATCGGAGTATCACATCCCGTAAGTTAGGACACAATACCACGAATTCCCGAGCGCAAGGTTGTCTTTTAAAATGAGAATTTCATGTGTTTTAAAACTCGAAAAGGATATTTAGCTATTTAGAAACAACGAGAAAATCGAAACCCCGTAAGTTAGGGCACAACTCCTCGATATTTCAAAATGCATAATATTGCCTTATTTAGAAAATTTTATTTTTGAATAGTAGCGAATACAATATTTAAACGACATGTATTTGTTAGATTAAAATAAGGTGATTTATTGGATAAATGTATTATGCCTAATTTGAGATAATGATATGAAATGAAGTATAGTGCGACATAGAACAAGGACCCGCGCATAAAATATTCCACAAGCGCATGGCAATAATATGAACGTGAGTAAGCAAATTTTCATACATGCAATAGCAATAATTCCACAACATACATTATTTAACATTAAGCTTTAATAAATATAGAAATGAAGCAATAGTATGAAACAACTTAGATCAAATAATAAGATAATCTTAAATACAAATCTCATATGTAAAGGGTATAAAATAAATACTTATGAAAGTAACTTGAAATGAATGATAAAGAATAATTTAAAATCATTAATGAAAAGTCTAAAATAAATGATACGTAAAAGAAATTTATAACAAATAATATACATAGCATATAAAAAAACCTTCATATAAATATATGTAAAAAAAAATGTATAAAGAGTTTAAAATAAAACATATGAAAATTTGAAAATAAATGATCCATAAAAAGAAAAGTTCAAGAATAAACATTCTATAAATTTAAAATAATAAGCAATTCAAAAATAATATAAAAAAAGGGTTTAAAATAAATAAAAGAGAAATGTGAAATAATTAACATATATATAATAATTCAAAATGACTTATGTACAAAAAAGGTTTAAAATAAATGATATGTAAGGTGATTTAAGATGAATAATGAAAATAAGTTTAAAATGAATATTATGTAGTGAGAAATTTAAAATAAGTAATATACAAACATTTAAAAAAATAAATGGTATATAAAAAAAAAGATAATACATATAAAAATTTGAAATTGATAATATATATATATATATGGAAAAGAAATTAAAGTAAACAATAAAACAATTTAAAATGAATAATACATGAAACAAGTTTAAAATAAATAATGTATAAAGCATTTTAAAATCTATAATACACAAAGCAAATCAAAGAATGACATATATGAATAATTTTAAGATAAATAATATATAAGTTAATTTAAAAATAATTAATAAGGAGTTTAAAATATATGATACGTAAAAAGAACTAAAAGTATACAATATAATTATTTTATAATAGTAACTGCTCATGGGTAATATAAAGAGAGTCATTTAAAATATATAATATGCAATAACTTAAAATATAAAATAATTTGAAAATATATATATATATATATATATATATATATATATATATATATATATATAACAAAACAATTTTTGGAGCATTATAAACATATAAAAAGCTTAAAATAGACTATATGGATACATATATATAATGGGTAAAGAATAAAGAAATAAATAATACACATAAAATAGATTAAAGTGACATATATATACATAAAGTAAGTTAAAATAAATAATAAGAATTCGAAATAATAGTACATTAAAATGAGTTAGAACAGATGTAAATAAACAACATATAAAATATTTGGAATAACATATAAATGAAACATTTAAAAAAAGAGTTAATAAATGAATTAAATAGATTTAGGACATGGCTAAAAATAAATTAAAATTTGGGGTATAAAAGTATAAATATTGGATAGTTAATTAGGGATCAAAACGAAAACCAAACAGGATCTGAGGGCTAAATTTAAAAAAACAAAAGAAGACAGAAAATAGGGCCTGATTGGATGGGGATTGGAAAGGGTAAGGACCAATAGCATAAATCTCCCTTTTTAGGGAGAATGCACAAACCCCATTACACCAAACGGTGTCATTTCACCATCATTTAAAACCAAAACCCCTTTTTTTATTTCATTTGCAGCCCCCAAATAAAAAGAACAGAAGGCTTCCATGCTATCTTCCCCTCCCCCTTTTCTTTATCATTTCGGCTAGGGTACTACACCCATCATCGCCGGCGGCTCGCCATGCTGAACGGAGAGGAGGACTCCGGCGACGCGGCCATGGGATGGATCCGGTAAGACTCTTTTCTCCCTTTCCTTTTTATTTTTTAGATCTATCTTTTTTAAATCAATTTTGCAAGTGAAGAGAAAAAGAAATTAACAAAGAGATTAACAATAAAAATAAAAAAACCAAGAGGATATATTGGAAATCAACCTTTGTGAGTTTTTTTTTTTTTTTTTTTTTGATTTTTCGTTCTTTGAAATTGTAAATCGTTTACAAAGGGGCTTGTTTTGATTCTTATAACCGAGTTTACATAAGTCTATTTTGTTTTTTCGCTTTGTTTTCTCGCTTTTTTTTGCTTTTGCTTCTTTGTTGTTTGCTTGTTTTTGTCTTCTTGCTCTTTGTTTGTTTCTCTCATTGTTTGTATTTGCTTGCTTGTGGACCTTCATTTTGCAGGTAGTGTCGAGGTGGTGATTGGTGAGTGCACACGGTGGCCATTGGTCGAGGGACGGTGCCGCATGAAGGTTTGGAAGAGGCTAATCGCTGCTTTGTTTTTTTTATTTGAAATGGGCTAGGGTTTCATTTGGGTTGTTGGGTTAGATAACTTGGGTTTGGGTTTTTTTATTTTTTGTAATGGTCTTTGGGTTTTATTTTGGTTTATTGGTTGGGCCAAAAATTGGCTACTACATGCGATATTTGGCAATTCGCGGAATCGTACCCTAACGTGCTGGGTTGCAATTTCTCGTTTGCTTAAAATAATCAAATATCCCTTCAAAATTTCATTCATGTCTTCTAAAAATCGTTTAAAACAAAGGCAATACTCGGTGTTTGACAATTCGGGAATCATGTCCTATCGTGCTGGGTTGTGAGCTCTCATTTGCTCAAAACAATCGAATATTCCTTTAGGTTTTCACTCATGTTTTTTAAGAAAATACTTTAAAATGAAGGTGATGTTCAATGTTTGGCGATTTGAGAATCGTGCCCTATCGTGTTGGGTTGCGCTTTTTCATTGGTTCGAAACAATTGAAGATCCCTTCGGAATTTCACTCATATTTTCTAAAAACTCTTAAAAACGAAAGAAATGTTCGATGTTTGGCAACTCGGGGAATAGTGCCCTATCGTGCTGGGTTGCAATCTCCCGTTTGTTCAAGATAATAGAATATCTCTTCGGAATTTAACTCGTATTTTCTAAGGCAAGGCAATGGTCAATGTTTGGAAATTCGAGGAATCATGCCCTACTGTGCTAGGTTTCGGTTTTCCGTTGAACTAAACAGTGAGCATCCTTTTGTGATTTTCAAATTAAAAATTTTCGGGCGTCGAAACAAGAAAATTTCTGGCAACCGACTCGGGTTATTCAAATGTTATTTAAAAAGAACCACATTTCAAAAACATTTTTTTAATTTTAGACATAAGGACAGTATTTAATCGATTTGGTACCAATTTTGGGCGTAGTGAGGGTGCTAATCCTTCCTCATACGTAACCAACTCCCGAGCCTATTTTTTCGTATTTTCGTAGACCAGAATCATTGTTTTAGTAAACCAAAAATGTTTTGTTAAAATAACCAAATCTTCAGGTGATCCGATCACACCAAAACAAAAGATCGGTGGCGACTCCATGTTTTGTTTTTCAAAATTTGATTCCTCACTTTTTTTTTTATTTAAACCTTAAGATTTTAAAAGAAAAAGGGTGGTTTCGAGAATATAGATTGAGATTTGAACCAAATCGAGGATAATCAGGAAAAAGGTAAAATTATCGATTAGTACTTGCAATTCAACTTCTCTGTTAATTTAATCAAGTAAGTTCACAAGGTGTGTTGTGTTTAAATTGTTTTGTATTTAAAATCATGATTATATATATGTATAATTGAAATTTGGATTGTTTACAGTTTGGAACAAAATGTGAGATTTGTATTCAATTGTAAAGAAATGAATATGAACTTATATGTTGGAATTACCCTGATGAACTTAGTAAAGGTCTTCTACACATGAATATAGATTGATTATCGATAATTACCGAGATCCAGTATTTGTTGCGGACTCGAAGATACATGTGACACAGGTTTAGCTCTGACGAGTAACTTGATGTCATTTTAAAAGTTTTGTCTGGACGAGTAACCTAACATGTATATTTATAGCTTTAGCCAAGCTATTTAATGTGTTGATATAAAGGTTTAGCCCAAACGGGTAACCTGACATAAATATATGTTCAAATCAGACAAGTAACAGATGTGGTCAGTACCAGTGTATTCGAGTTCATTTAATGAGTTTCATTGGGTAATATTGATAATATGAAATGAGAAAACGAGATGACACAAAATGTATTTGATGTTCAAATATGTTATTAGTGAATGATTTGAATATAAAACTTTGGTATACATTTTAAAAGAATCCTACAATACATTCAAGGCACGATTGACTATGGACTGGTATATCGACCATCTGGTATGAATTTAATTGGTTTTTTTGACGCGGACTGGGCAAGCTTTCTTGGATATCGCAAATCCACCTCTGGTCTTTGTATTTACCTTAGCAATAATCTCATTGGATGGTCCTCAAAGAAATAAGATGTCGTGGCTCGCTCCACCACCGAGGCAGAGTATAGAAGTTTAGCAAATGTTGCTGCTGAATTAACTTGGTATCATATGTTACTTGGTGAGATTGGCATAATAGTCTCTGGTATACCTACAATCTAGTGCGACAATTCCATTGTAGTGTTGTTGGCTGCAAATCCAATCCTTCATGCCATAGTCAAGCATGTAGAGCTTGACATGCACTTTGTTTGAGAAAAAGTGCTTCGTAGAGAACTTCAGGTGAATCATGTCCCCAGGTGTGATCAAGTTGTTAATGTGTTGACCAAGCCTTTAACCGTGGGAACCTTTACACGTTGTCGAGATCGTATGGCTATCGCTGTTGCTGGTTCTTTTTGTCAAGACTTTGCAAGGGGAATGTTAGGCAGAACGTCGGCAGATCAGTTGCATAGTGATAAAGATTAGTTAAGCAGTTAGTAATATAGTTGTTATCTCGGTTGCTCATTCTGTTAGTTTAGTTAGTTTCTTTGACGATCTGTGTGTATAAATTCATAATCTTTGTATTGATCAGAATGAATTCAATCTCTTTTCAATCTTTCTAATATGTTTTACTCCCACATATGGTTGAAAAATAGATAAAATTAGACTTTACCTTTGACATTTGATGTTAAGACTTGATCTATTTTCTGATCCGCATCTCATATAGTTGTATAACTCCATTTTAAAGCTTATTATTTTTGTTAACCTTTCTTTTTTCAAATATCAAACATTTAAGGAAGTGGCTGTCCCCATGTATAGATGTATCTAAATATTAAAATTTATTAAGGGTCATGAATTGGTAAATTGTGAACATATATAAAAGAATTACTAATAATACAATTAAAGTTAATTGTAGTTCAACTATTAAATAAAATATGAACTAAATATGTGTAGGTATTTAAATAACATAATTTTGTGTTTTATTATTCCATCCTCTAGAAATAGAGACTCAATATTTTCTAAAAATTGTGCTATTTGGAAGATGAAAATTACAATTTTTAAAATTTTGAACATATCATAAATTTAATTTTATAATAATTTCAGATTACAAATCTTAATTTATTAAAATCACATCATAGTTTTGTAAGGATGGCAAGCTGAAATCCATTATACCATTTTTCCCCACAAAAGGAAGGAAAAAGATGGAAATGGAAAGAAAGGTAAGGGTGGTTGGTTGTGAAAGCAAGCGTGAGGCAGTACAAAGGCAGAATCAAAAGTGGTTGAAAGAACCCCTATAATTTGGGACACATGCACTTATGCATGCTTGCATTTGCTACCAACTGTGAATGTTGAAGTCGAAAGAGCCTTACCATTAATTCCATGTAACAAGATTCATGCATGTTACCAAGAGATGCTTGTTTGAGGTCAAAGGTAAAAGAATATTTCTTGTGATTGCCGCTCACTCCAAGTTTCCATTGGCTGTAATTGAGGTACACTGGTGTTGGCCTTTATGGTTTAGGTTGGGTGGCGCCGGCTGTCTCTAAAGTCAATAAAGTAAAACCCAAATTCCCAGTGGATGTGATGTGAGACATGAAAGGAAGTTCCTTTTTCCAGATATTTTTTCGTCTTTTCAGAAGCATACATAAACTCATGATTAGATTACACATGTCAATACCAACGGGTCAACACGTTTAATGGAAACTTCTTTCAATTCGATCCTACCATACCAAACTCTTCGGTTGTTGAATGATTCTTCTAAAGTCGTAGTTGCACCCACTTCTATGGAAGGAGATAATGGCATAAATGACACTACGTTATGGCGGAGAAAGAAATTTTATATATATTTATTAAAAAATTAAAATTAAAATGAAGTTTGATAGTAAATTTGAAAGCTTAAAAATAGTGTCGTTGTTGAGATTTACTTGTAGCAGTGGTTGAAGCTTCTTTTTTAACATCTTCTTGACAAGCCTGTCAGTTACCTAATCAAAGAAGGTTGGGTAACGAAAGTTAGACATATATTTGAAGAAGGATTAACATGAGTTTGGGAAAGAAATAGAAGAGGTTGAGTGGGTGGACAGCCAATGAGTATGTCCTTCGTGGCCTCAAATCAAGGATTAAGACAGATATTTTTGTTGTTCTAAAACTTTGGCTGTTCTTGTCGTTGATGAATGAAGGTAATGATTATAAAATTAAATAATAAAAAAGGGAAAATGTGGGAGGATGTTATGACACGTGCCCTTTTTCACCGACTTCTCAGACCACGATTTTGCTGTTCACGGCTCCACAGTCCACCCTTACCACTCACACCTGTTCATGGACTTTTTTATTCTTTTCATATTCTATAATTATTCAAGCTGGTCTCAATAAACGGATTTGAGTATAATATGAAAATATTTCTAACAATAAAAAGAAAACATTCAAAAGATAACTCAAGTATATGTTGTTCTCACCTTAATTAACTAATGCATCGGATTATTTTTTCTTTCTAATTTCCTTCACTGAAGGCAAACCTTAGCTAATTTTAGTGTGCACGCCACCAGTTCTACACCCATGGCTATACATGGTTTTGTCAAGCCATTTTAATTCATTATTATAGTATGTATTCATACAAGAATTATGATTCATAATATGGGTTTAAAGGCTGAAAAATATTATCCACAAATGTGCATTTTCGTGTGCGGTTGGCAACATAGTTTTATATTTTAATAGAAACAATAATAATAACAATAAAGAATGAAAGTCAACCTGATGTTGGTCCCCAGATACCAACTTAGAGGTACGAGACTAGTATAAATTCGCTACTTCTATCTCTCTGACAAAACAAGAGTCCCTCCCTCCCCTCCAATACCAACATAGTTATTGATTTGTCGTCCCATCTTAAAGCTATCAAGTTTTTATTTATATGTAGAGAGAGAAAGGCGGTGCTTATTTGTATCAATGGCAGCAGCAAATAATACTGGCAAATCCAAGACAGGTGTTGGTGATGAGGCAATCAAGATGCCAAGAGACCAAGTTTTGGAGATTGGCAAAGACAAGAATGTTGATTTTGGATTGGAGAGGCATGAATGGAGGCCAGTTTTTTATGAAGCTTCCATGTCTAAAAGGCCTATCAAGAAGATTCGTAGCCCTGAACGTGAAGCCTCTTTTCAATTCTCAGCTTCTTTACCTCATCAATCGTCTTCTTGCTCTGTTTCATTCCAACCATCTAGACTGGTTTTGCCTTATGCTTTTGATGCATCTCAGCAGCCAATGTACTTATCTCAACAATACGGAAATAATCCGACTCTCCTGCCATTACCTCAAAATCAGCAACACATGGTTTCCTTTACGCCTCAGCAGCAACATGATGGTGTTTACCAGCCAATGTTTTCAGGAGAATCATCCCTACCGCCTCACCAACTTGTTCAGTACTGGAGTAATGTATTGAATTTGAGTCCGAGAGGGAACTTAATGATGATGAGCAGGCTGGGGCAGAATCGTAGACAATTGCTTAGGTCGCCTGTGCAACCGATAAATGCTACTAAGCTTTACCGGGGAGTAAGGCAGAGGCATTGGGGCAAATGGGTAGCTGAAATTCGTCTTCCTCGAAATAGGACTCGTCTTTGGCTTGGCACATTTGATACGGCTGAAGAAGCTGCCTTAGCCTATGATCGCGAAGCATTCAAGCTTAGAGGAGAGAATGCAAGGCTCAATTTCCCGGAGCTTTTCCTCAATAAGGACAAAGTTACGTCCATAGCCCCAAGTTCACCGGTTTCGTCTCCACAGACTCCCCATCCAAGTTCAAAGACAAACCAGACTCAGAAACTCCCACAACAAGAACCTGAAGAAGACCAAGATTTGCAGTCTGTAGAAATGGAAACGGTGCGGCCACCTGAAGAAGATAATCCTGACACTGGTTCAGGGATGACAACAGAGGGTTTTGGAGCAGGAGAAGGCGTTTGTGGTTGTGAGGAAATGGAGTGGGAAGCCATGGCAGAGGCTTGGTTCAATGCAATTCCAGCAGGTTGGGGACCTGGTAGTCCTGTTTGGGATGATTTAGATACCACAAACAATCTACTTTTTCCTTCAAATCTTCCTTTCACCAATCAAAATCAAAACCAGCTGGATTCTGATCTCTCAAAACAACACAATTCTGCTTCTTCACCTTCTTGTCCAATGAAACATTTCTTTGGGAAAGATGAAGATTAATAGGTGAATTATAGGATCAATTTTCTTTTAGTGGTAAACCCATTCTTTGCCGGTGTGCATGTTTGTATTGCTAAGGAGGTTTTTAGATCAAACTATGGCGTTTTGTTTCACAGGATTTTTGGAGCAATCAACCTCATGCTTTTCACCAGTACACGTGCAAAAAGGTTGCGTATTTTTTTAGGGCCTTTAAGCACAGACAAAAACATGTTTTATGTTTTGTTAATAGATAGCAAGCTTCTTTTCGTTCTTTTGGGGTTGATTATGTAATGATGCAATTTTTAGTAATAAAAGATAAATTTCAAATTGAGTTGGGGAGTTCTCGTTTGACATTTTATAGTTTGTTTGTCCCTTTGGAAATGAATTCAGCAAATTTATAGCATCGTTTACCCTAATAAAACACAATCGTTACTTATGTTTGTTTCTCCTCTACGCTACAGTTTGTTTTGTATTGCTTGGATAGCCAAGCAGGAATTTACGTTAAAACATTAAAATATACTATGCTTTAATCAGTGCCAAGGGAGGTAATTAACACAACTCACACTATTACCTTCTAAATTTAATTATTTATTAAGTCAAATAAATCGTTGCTATATTTCTGTTTATTAAATCAATATATATTTATCCTTTGTTTTTATCAATGTTTTCTTATATGCATGAAATAATACAAATAAATTTTAAAATTCTTAACAAAAGAGATTAAACAAAATGGATCTAAGTATTGTTATAGTCATTCAAGCTTGTTGTACCTTTTTTAGTTGAGAGTTTTTCATTCTTTCAAAAAACGTCTACGAAGTATTATCTATTTAGAGTCAACAAACCTCTCAGCAAGCTCAGTATTGTCCTTAGTGGAAGGTTTTATCTTTATTTCTGTCGTAAACTTGAGTCTTTAAAGGGGTAGCAAATTCGCAAAACGGGAGCACCTCATCAGGTGTCTAAGAAGGCAAACAATGTGCATTGCACATGTTTGCACTCAAACTCATGCCTTAAAGCGTGTAGGGCAATGTTGAGTGAGAATGCTACCACTTGAACTCATTCCTCATTTGCAACATGGGTTCAAACCCCACCGATAGTGAATTCTTTAGTTTTTCTAGTAGTTCACCTATTCAGGCATCCGAAGAAGCGCTCTTGCTCTATAAACTTATTGCCTCTTTAGGTTGTCTTTTTAGGCACTTAAACATTCAGTAGAATCTAGAGATTATTTTTCACCGGGGACAATATCAAACTTATTAAAGAACTTTCAGTAGAATTTAGAGATTAAACACCACCAAGGACAATATCAAACTTATTAAAAGGTCGTCGACTTCGAATAAACGACACTTTGTAAACTTCTCCCAAAGAATAAAAAATCCATTAACAAACTTAGTTCATGAATGGCTCTAGCCACAGATTTATTCTAAGCAATAAAAATTTAAAATTGAATTTGCCCATGACTTAGTCCACTTTGTTCATTGTACATGCATATACAAATTTTTTATCAGACCATGCATAAAATATGATATTGATATTCTAAAATGTTATTGATGTATTCGGTTGGTCAAATCTTACATTATGACTCGTTATTTTACATTTTAAAATAAGACTAATGGTTTAAATTTGATATTCCATGTATCCTACTATCTCACATTTTTAAAGTGTCAAGGTGTTGGAATATAATGTATAATTCCAATATCATTCATTTTTTAAGTTATCTAAATTCTAAGTGAAATCGATAAAGTTACCCCTTCTTTTTTATTATATTAGAAAAGATAGTAGTCATTTTCCCAAAAAATAATTTAACTATAATTAAAAACCAGTATCTCTCTTTTTATTTTGTAACTTTGAAAACCCAAATCCTAACTGTACAAGCCCAATTTTGGGCCCGAAAACCCTTAACCCAGACCCATACCCAACAAACAAACTTTGACCCAAATGCCCTAAGCCCAAAAAGATTAACAGCCCAAAAGAACACAAAACAAAAAAAAAATAAAACAGAAACCCTAGCTAATCTACCCTAGCCGCCTCTGACCCCTCTGCTCTTGTCCCATCCACCACCACCACTGTGCCGCCGCCCCTAGTCTGCCTCCACCGCCTCCATGCGCACCTGCATACATTAATAAGGATGAGACAGAAGCAAGAATAAAGGAAATGATATTTGGCTATATATAGCCAGATTAAAATGCAAGAAAGGACCTTTTTTTCTCTTCTTTTCTTCCTCTGTAAAAAAGCAAAAACAGTTAGTATCTAGTGGGAAATAAGAAGGATAGCTTTTGTTTTAAGCATAGGAACTAAAACAAAAGGAAAAAAAAAATCAAAAATCCAAAGCGAAGGTGATTTTACCTATTTCCCTTTTTGTTCTTTTTTTCCATCTTTTCTCCTTGTTTTCGATCCCAATCGCACATATATACCTGTTTATAAACTAAAAATACAACAAAGAAATGTAAAATAATAAAAAAGGAGAAAAACTTACTGAGAGCGATTTCGCCATCACATGTGTGGTGGTTTGAAGTGCTGCACTTACTATGGGCGACGATCGGGCTTGTGGCCGGAGCCCTCGCCATCTGCAGAGAAGAGGAGAGGAGTGGAGAGCTCTCTCCTGTGTTTTTTTTTAAAGGCTGATGAAAATGATTTTTTTGGGAAAATTTTAGGCTTTTATAGCCTATTAAAACGGCACCGTTTAGGTGCTGACCCAAAGACCCGAATTCGACCCGCTCCGGAGGATGAGATCCGCGTGTTTTTGGACTGAGGGGTTATTTGCGCCCTCAGTCCTTCCGCTTTTGGAGGCTATTTTAATGTGGACCTTTTCTTGTTTTCCAATTTCGCCACAGTCTATTCTTCTTGTTTCAATTTAACCCTTGAACTTCCTAACAGATAGACATTTGAACGGTGTCGTTTTGAGTGCGGAAATATTGCCCCACACGGCCCCTGTTCTTGCGAGCGTGTTGCATTTAGCCCCTATATCTTCGTCATATCCCGATTCGTCCCAAAGTTTTCAATTAAACTTCAATTTCGTCCCTTTTTTTGTTTTTTATATTATACTTTTAACCCAAAATTTTTCTACTAATTCCAATTCAACCCTAAGTCTATTTAATTTCCCCTTCTGATTTATGTACTACATAATTAATTTTTTATTGGTCTCGATTTCAAGTTTTAATAAAACACATTTCATTAGTATTTACGTTTTACTTACATTTCTTATTATGCATTCATTTTACATTTTTATTTACATATATTTTCATATTCTTTCATTTTGCTTTATCCTTTATTATTGTTTTACCTTCACTTGCACATGTTTTATGTTCTTTTATTATGGTCATTATTATAATTTATTCATTTACTTGTTTAATACTTTGTGGTAAATCTAATATTATCTATTATTATTATCATCATTCGTATTCATCATCATTGTTGTTACTACTATCATTAGTATTCCTATTATTATTACCATATTTTTTATTATTCTTTTTATTATGTATTATCAACATATTATTACTACTTTATTATTATTACTTATTTTATTATAGTCATCTAATTTACTATCTTCATCACTGTTATTACTTTACTGTTGTAACTTAGTATTTTTGTTTTCATCATTATTATTATTATCATTAGCATTCTTAATTATTGCCATGATCATATCTTTATTTAACATATTATTATTACTAGCTTTTATTATCATTATTATCATTGTATTGTTACTATTATATTGTTATCATATTTTTCATCTATTACTCTTTAAATACACTAAATTATTCCTACTCCTCACTCATATCATAAATTCCTTACTTATACATATATACATATATTTTTATACATCGTTTCGAATTTTAAAAGATTTATTATGTTTATTATTTCCCTTAATATTATTTCATTACTATTACTATCGATTTCTTAAAAATAATTTTACGTAATATTTATTTATAACTAGTTTTCTTTATACATATTCCTTTTTCCTATTCTCAAATACTATTAGATTATTTATCATTTCTCTTAGCCTATATGTTTATTGATTTTTATCATTTCTCTTAGCTTATATGTTTATTTATTTATTTTATTTTCATTGTTATTATTCATGTTTGCGCTTATGCTCATTCCATTAGGCTCGTCAATATCAAGATCTATATTTGTTTTGCTGCTTTTTCCTCTTATTATCATAAACTTGTGTTGTATTTACCCTTTTTTAACGAAAATAACCTTTTCATAAAAGAAATATCTGTACTAAGTAATTTGAGATAATCGTGTCCCTAACTTACTGGTTTTGATTTTTTCTCATTTTTACCTAAATAACGGAATAGTCTTTTAAATCTATTCGAGTTTTGAAAAATGCTTATTCTCGAAGAAATGAAGCGTTGTGCCCTAACTTACCGGGTATGATACTTCGTCACTTCGAAATAAGATTCTTTTTGCAAATAAAGGCAATATTCGGTGTTCGGGGATTCGAGAAACGTACCCTAACTTACTGGGTTTCAATTCTCTTTGTTTACTCTAAACAATCGAATACTCTTTTAATAAGTTAAAATACGCGGACTTTATATAAAAGGTAAGCTCGCTCTCAAAAACTCAAGACGTCACGTCCTAACTCACTGGATGTGACATTTCATATTTTGAGACAAGAATGCCTTTAATACTTAAGCAATTTTGTAAAGAAGAATCGTATTTTAAATTCTTTCAAGCTTCTAAATTTTCGATACTAAGACACTAATTAATCAACTAGGTACCAATTTTTGGGCGTATCGAGGGTGCTAACCCTTCCTCGTGCGTAACCGACTCCCGAACTCGTTTTCTGATTTTTCGTAGACCAAGAATTCTCGTTTTAGTAAATCTTAAATTTTATTAAAATGATTAACAAAGGTGATCCGATCACACCTCATCAAAAAAGATTGGTGGCGACTCCCATTTTCATTTTCATCTTCAAAACCCAAGTCGATTCCCGTTTTTTTCAAAAAAATGGTTACGACACTAACCTTTTGCGATTATCAAAGTTGTCTCCTCCCTTCGAACTATTTTCATCTTCTCTAAATTGAGTAATTCCTCTTTCAATTATAAAACCAATACGTGCTCTTTACTTTCTTTCTCATGTTTCTTGTTCACCATGCAATGTTTTCAGCCAAAACCTTGTAGAATGGATCAGTTGCCTTAAATAAGGGATTTAATTTGTTGTTGGCTTTTCCGAAGAGAGAGTGCTTGTGTTTAACTCAACTCAAATCTTCTTTTTCAATCACCTCATATTCGCTTAGCATGCTTGAAATACGGAATCTTTAACCCAGACTTGAGAGGATTAGCATATATTTAGCCACCTTTTATTTTCTTTTTGGATCATTCATATACCATCATTTTCAATTTTAATAATGTTTGAATATGCTTTCTTCTTCCTTTTTAACTCTTTCTTCCACCTTTATAATGTTTAACAATGCTAGTAATGTTTAAAATTCGCTCTTCCAAGATCAAGACGTTGGCAATTAATTCTCTTTCTAAACTTCATGGCTTGGTTGCGCAACCTGACTAAATCAAAAAAGTTCTTTCGTTAATCAAAACCATCATTTTTAGAACTGGATTGGATCAATGGGTTGGATTGGAATCGACCGGGTTATCGGTCCAGAGATAGGGATTGGACTGATTGACCCACAAACCATATAGATCAATTGAACCAAGTTAAAATAACTTGTTGAACTGGTTTTCTCTTTTGTTAACTTTTTTATGATTTTTTAATAATTTATTTGATCAAACTAGATGAACTGATCAAAACAAGAACTAGTGATTTGACTAGTTCAATCATTGGTCCAATTCTAAAAACCTTGATAAAAATCAAGAAATCCAAAATGCTCGTACTTGTAGAAGAATGCCAAATTCCTTAAGACAAGACAAATGTTAATGAGACACTTAGAGCTAATAAATAGATTATTACTTATGTATTTATATTATTTATTAAGTGTTTTATTGAGTTGGTGATATTTTGATAATTTTATTAACCGAGTTGGTGACCTAATTAATTATTATTTAATTATTCGAACTTCAATTATCATTTAATTTAATTTTTAATTTAGACTCAATTGTTTAATTTATTCATTCAATTAAATAATAATACAAAGAAATTAAATCAATTCTAAGCCATCTCTTGCCTTGCTGAGAAAATGCAATTACTACAGATGCATAGTAATCCATGCAATTTACTTCTCTCCATTCAGTTTGTTAGTTGTTCTAGGTTCATATATGCTATTCATTAAGAGTTATAATGAACTAGTGTTGGGGCTGATTAGATATATATTATTAGGCTAAAAAGAACTTGTAATTAAGTTTCGACTCAATATATATTAATTACACAATTATTTAGTCATGGAGTCAATCCACTAACAATTACTGAAAATGAAATCCCTATTATATATCATTACGAAAGCTACTCGTATTATTAAGCTTTATTCCAATTATCTTATCATAGGTGTGTCATCCTCATAAGATATTTATGATCCCCTAAGGTTAAATTCGCTCACATAGTTTGATCAATTTTATCTCTTGATTACCATTGCATCTAGTATAATGTAAATGACCATTACTTATACCGGCAATGATTGAATCATTTATCTTAGACAAATGATTGATTGCCATGTAATGCACTAGTCATGCAACCAACATATCAACTTTTTGGTCACTACCTTGATAGCATGGGTTTTCAATATATCAAATTACATTAGTCAAGCACATATGGTTATTCACTTATTTAGGATTTGGGTTAGTCAGACTATGAACTTCACAAATGAATTAATCCATAAACAAATCTAGGAAAAATTCAACTAAGGTCTTGTATGATATATTGCAATCCAGACAATCATATTTATATTTTTATTTTTGGGAGTCAATCTAGCTCCAATAGCAAAAGCAATTTACCTCTCCAATTAGACTTGTAGACAACTTAACAATTCTAATATTAGTCATTTGTTCAATTTGACCATTGTACTACGGGTTATTTATATTACCTACTAATATAAGTTGTCTTCTATATTATAACCAACCAATGTAATGCAATTTAATATTAGTTAGACCTTAAATAACCAGTAAACTAATATTTGCTAATTTATTTTGTTTTCATGCAAAAGCTATTGATGACAATAATACACATAATATTAAATAATTGTCGAAACTATTTTTTTGAAAAACGGGGATCGACTTTAAAAACAACTGTCGAAACCATTTTTTTTGTTTTTTTAAAAAAACGGTCGACGTTTTATCTTGAAAATGAAAACTAAAAGATGGGAGTCGCCACGAATCCTTTTTTGTTTAGTTGTAATCGGATCACCTCGCAATTTGATTGTTTTAATAAAATGTTTTGTCTTATTAAAACAGCGATTTTGGTCTACGAAATTCGAGAAAACGGGTTCGGGAGTTGGTTACATACGAGGAAGGATTAGTACCCTCGCAATGCCCAAAATTGGTACCTTGTTGATTAATTAATGTCCTATTGTCGAAAATTTGAGAAAATTTTAAAACACAATCCCTTTAAAAAATGTTTGGATAACTCAATTTAGATATTAAGATTCTCTTGTTCCGAAGGAATAAAATATCATATCCAGCACCTTAGGATATGACATTCCAAACCTTCGATACCAAGATCATCTCATGATTTCCAAAACTCATGCATTAAAATTTTAAAAGGATATTCAGTTATTTTGTCAAAAGGTAAATCGAGACCCAGCACGTTAGGGCACGATTTCTCAAATTTCCAAACACGAAATATTGCCTTGTTTTTTAATTAATATTCATTATTTTAAAATTCGAAAGGAGGTTTAGCTAATTTGGATTTAACGAGAAAATCTAAACCTGTAAGTTAGGGTACGATCTTTCGAATTTCTAAAATGCAAAACATTGCCTCTTTCTTATTAAACTTTAGAAAATGACGATCATGAAAATTAAAACAATACACGCCCTTTGGTTTGTTTGTAAAAAAAAATGAAACGATCGAAATTTGACAAATGCGTTGGAAATTAATCCACGATGCTATAACAGAAAATAAAAACATAGCAGCAAGCATGGGGGCCATAAAAGGTGAATTCGATGTTATACAAGTAAATGACAATGATAAAAATACGAATATATGAATCAAAATACACACAACGACAAAAAACACACAATACATTATTTTAATATCTATATGAAATGAAAGAAATGATATAAAACAATCTAAAATAAAATATAAAACAATTCTAAAATGATAGAAAGAAAATAGAATAGATACTATAAAAGCAATTTAAAGTAAATCATATAAAATAATTGAAAACAAATTAGTATACAAAACAATTCAAAATGAAATAATATATAAAGCAATTTTAAATAAATAATTTATGAAATCATTTAAGATAATATATATACGATTTAAAACAGATAATGCAAAAAAGGGTTTAAGATACATAATATATAAAAATATTAAAGTAAAATATAAGTAAAATATATATATAAAAATGTCGAAACCGTTTTTTCGAGTTTAAAGAAAAACGGGGAATCGACTTTTTGAAAATAAAATACGGAGTCGCCACCGATCCTTTTGTTTTGGTGTGATCGGATCACCTAATAATTTATTTTAATAAAACCTTTTGGTTTACTAAAACAATGATTCTGGTCTACGAAAATATGAGAAAACGGGTTCGGGAGTCGGTTACGTATGAGGAAGGATTAGCACCCTCACTACGCCCAAAAATTGGTACCAAATCGATTAAAAAAAACTGTCCTTATGTCTAGAATTAAAATGTTTTGAAATGTGGTTCTTTTTAAATAACATTTGAATAACCCGAGTTGGGTGCCAAAAATCTTCTTATTTCGACATTCGAAAATTTATAATTTGAAAATTACAAAAGGATGCCCAACTATTTGGTCCAAAGAAGAACTGAAACCCAGCACAATAGGGCACGATTCCTCGAATTACCAAATGTCGAATACCGCCTTTGTTTTAAAGGGTTTTCTAAAAAATGAATGAAAACCTAAAGGAATATTCGATTCTTTTGAACAAACGAGAAATCACAACCCAGTACGATAGGGCATGATTCCCGAATTTGTCGAACACCGAATATTGCCTTGGTTTTAAACAATTTTCAGAAGGCATGCGTGAAATTTTGAAGGGATATCGGATTATTTTAAGCAAATGAGAAATTGCAACTCAGCACGTTAGGGCATGATTCCGCGGATTGCCAAATATCGCATATCGCCTTCGTTTAAGAGATCTTTAAAAGACATGGGTGAAAATCTAAAGGGACATTCGATTACTTTGAGCAAACGAGAAATTGCAACCCAGCACGTTAGGGCACGATTCCTCGAATTGCCAAATACTAAATATCGCCTTTGTTTTAGAAAATTCTTGAATGATTATGAAACTAGTTTAAATCGCATTAATGCATTTTGAAATAAGACGAAATTAATCGTAAAGATTTGGGTTTTATAAAACCACATTTCATAAACCAAGTGGGAAACAATGATATGGGATAATGTATACACATAAGATACAATTAATTAACGAACTAATAGTTAAGTATAACTAACCTAAAAAATGCAACTCGATTACAAACATGCATGGGGAATAATTGATATAAGAATACAATGATGGAAATAACAATGTAACAATTCAACACAACCAAAGCAATACACACAATAATATGCCACAATAGTATACATAGCATGATATGACATAATCAATGCAAGATGTAAAAAAAAAACAACATAGCAATTAGAAGCCAATGTGCTATAAAACGATTTTAAAACAATAACGAATAAATGGACACATAATATATAGGTTGACAAATTTTCATAAAAACTAAGGATATATAATTATTGAAACAGGTATTATAAAAATAAAGTTTAAACCAAATCGTATGCAAAATGTTTTAAGAACAAATTCATTTAAAAATTGACAAGGTACATGACAACTTAAAAATATGAAAAAGGTGAAATACATGATAAAATATACATACCAAACGCATATATATATAAATATATTTAAGATTAATTATTCGTAAAAAGGGACATGAAATGAATGATGCGTACAAAATTAAGTTAGCTTATAAATTATATATGTACCATTGTGCTTTAAGGACTCTTAAAAGAAATACTAAATAAAATACTAAGATAATATAATGTAGAGACGTTTAAAAATAATAACTTTATAAACATAAAAATAAAGTTCCCAAAATAGTGTCATATATATATATAAATGTTTAGTGAATCATGAATCAAGCAATATTTTAAACAGAAAACCTTATTAAAATAATTTATGTATCAATATATAAAAATGTTTAAACAAAACTTTATGAAAGTACTAAAATAGTTTAATATAAAAGGGAGTTTTAAAACGATGATTTTATAAACAAGATAAAGTTTTTTTGAGAAAACTCAATGCATACGTACATATATAAAAATGTTAGAAACTTTAAAAAGGTAAGCAACACAAGTCAAGAACTCAATTAAAATAACTCATGTATAAATATATGGATATAAAAAAATAGAGACATAATCACTTGTAATGTGCATTATAGAACGGAGATTTTTGAAGTTAAATAATATACAAGGTGTTAAAAATATTGAAATAAGATGCGTACAATGAAAGAGAATTTAATAACGTATGAAAATATGAAAACAGCATTAAAACGTGAGATTCTAAATCAAACAATATGTAGCAAAATATATTCTTAAAATGACTTATGTACGTGAAAATACATATATATAGAAAAATTTAAATGAATTCATAAAATGATTTAGCATGGAATCAAATATGTACATAGAATTGAATTATTTATTATGCGTACGAATATACATGGGACATTTGAACAAGTGTTATACAAATATTTAAAATAATATGGTATAAAAATGAACTACAAAATGGTGATTTTATATAAAAAATAAAGTTATTGAAATAGCTCAACACGTATAAAAATATTAAGCACTTTAAAGTGATAAACACTACAAATTACAAACTTTAATTAAAATAATACAGATACAAATGCAGAAAAAAACATTAACATAGATCAAATAAAAAATAAAAATTAAATGAATTTTAAATGATCAAGCATTATAAATTAAAGTCTCAATAATACAAGTATAAATACGTATAAGTCATTCAAGGAAATATTTTACAAATACCAAAAAGGATCAACACATGTACAAACAGTAAGTGTATGGTAAGCTATACAAATAGAAACTGAATTAAAATTGGGTGAAAATATAAAGAATAATTTAAAAATAAGCTTTTGAAATCAGGGTAGGGACTCATACGTCATGCTTGCAAATGTAGAAGGATCAGAACTGGAAATAATTCAAGCTCCCAAAACGTTGCGTTGAGGCATAGACCCATTTGTAAACACATGCAAATTACAGGGATAGATTTAGAAATGAAACAATGCATATTTGGCACAATCGAATGCTTGTGCAAACGGAAAGGATTAATGGCACAAATATCCCTCTAAGGCCTAAACACATGGATTCCATCCGAACGCAGGCCAGGTCATCGGGTCGTGACTATCGTACGGCGTCGTTTTTGAACCATTGAAGTTGGTCAAAACGGCGCCGCTCCTTATCCTTTAAGAATGGCTAAATCAGCCGAATTTTCCTTTGTCTTTAGCAAACCCCAAATCGTCCCTTAACTGCCAATTCTTCTTTGCAGCCTTTGCAATCTTTGAAGAACAATTTCAGCCTTGATCTTCCTTCAACTTCAATTCCAACGAAGCAAACAGAAGATCCTTGGCGTATTCGCACGGTATTGCTCCCTTCATTTGTTTTTCTTTATTTAAAAAAAAAAACGCAACAGTGATGTATTCTAAAAAGCAAATTGAAAAATAAAGAAAAAAACTTAGCAAAACTCGAATCGGAGATCACCTTGAACTTTGGCTGATTTTCTTTTGTTTTATTAATATGCGTAGTGTGCGTGTATATATTGTGCATTCGCAAAAATGCGTAATCTCTGTGTGTCCCCCCCGATTACAATAACTTTTGAGGCCTTTATAGCAGAAAAAAGAGAAAAAATAACAATACAATTTTCATTTCTATTTGCTGGTCTACTGTTGTTCTTCTTTTGTTTGTATTTGCTGCGGTTTTTGTTTTCTTTTGCAGGTACGGAGTCCTCTAGCATGCGTATGGGGTGCGGGCGTGACGTGTCGTACGGTGCAAGGACGTGGTTGCTGGAGGGCTGTCCGGTTGCTGTTGCGGCGCAGGAGAAAGGGGTGACCTAGGGTTTGCCGAATTTGTTTAGTATTCGGGCCATTTGGGCTCATTTTAGGTGTTGGATCAATGTCTTTGGGTCATGGTATTGAGTTTTGTAAATGGGTTTGTAGCTGGGGTAAAATCTGTAAATAGACATTTAATGGACTATTTGTAATTTTATTTATTTTTATTTTTGGTTTGTTTGTAACGGGCCGGGAAAAAATTGGGTATTACAAAAAAAAATAAAATATACGAAGTTAAATAAAAGAATGAATAAAGAAACAGGAAAGAAAAAGAAAAAAAAAATTAGTAAAAAAAATACAACTTAGGTATTCTAAAAAAATAAATAATGGACATAAAATAATAATAGTTTTAGCTTAGGTAATTATGACATGAAGAAAAATAGACAAATTAAATGAATAAACAATAAGATGAGCTAAACAAAGGACTGGGTTGAAACCAAGATAAAATTAGAGGTGCAGAATCGTAATAAATCTAATGGTAACATTGAAATGGGACCGAAATGAAATACACACGAAAGTGGGTGGGCCGAAATGGGAATATTCCCACACCATCAAAATGGCGTCGTTCTAACAAGTACCAAAATGTAATTGAAATAATATTTTGGGCGAAATTTAAAAAAGTAACAATGAGCCAATTTGAAAGTACTAGAAAGGAGGAGGGACTATTTGCACAATTTGTCCCAAAAGCAGAAACATGCAGATTCTGGGGTTTGTGGCGCCGTTTCATTAGTCATTAAAACTAAAAAAAAAAATCATTTGAATTGTAATCTGCCATTTTCTACAAAAATCAAAAACAAATCCATAACCCCCATTCTTTTATCCTTCATTTGGCCGACAAAGGAAAACACCCACTAATCGTCGTGCCACCACTGTATTTGATGATCGACATGAGCATATGCTCCTCTTTTACCCCGTTTAAAACCACAACTTGTGGATTGCCGACTTCAACCTCAAAGTTCCATCTCAAACTTCGATTGCGACGAAGGAGATAGGGACTTCGATGGCGTATTTACGAAGGTAAACCCTTCCCTTTTATTTTTTCATGCGAAAAAAAAAAGAAAATATGTAGGACCAAAAAGAAAAAAAATCGCAAAAATGAAGAAATGAAGTCTGAGATCACCTTCTAACTTTCTTCTCTTTTCATATTTGCTTGCGTGCTTTTGTATTAAAATCCCGTCCATACAATGGGTTCTTTTTTTCGGTTTTATAGCTGAATACAAAATGTTTGCTACTATTTTCTATTATTTGTGCTTGCATCTCTGCCTTTTTCTGCACTATCACTGTTGTTGTTTCTGCATTTGTTCTTCTTTTTCCTTTCTTTTGCAGGTTCGCGAGGGGTCAACAGAGGCAGGTTTCCGTTTTGGTGCAAGGAGTGGGTGGTGCCCTCGAGGCACGTAAGGGCAAACGGTGCCTAAGGTTTCTGTTTCCCTCTTTTGGCTGAAATCTATTTATATTTTGGGCCTATTGGGCCGTTAGGGTTTTTGTTAGTTTAGGCCATTTGGGCTTGTGTCATTTTGGGCCTATTTGTAATGTTTTTGTTTTTGTCTGATTTGGGTTTGTTGGGCCTGGGAAAATTAGGCCTGTTACAGCTGCCCCTCTTTGCTCGTTGTCGTGTAACAAGAATGGAGCAAAGACTTTAAAGGGGCAATTTTGCTTGGGCTTGACGAGTCTCGACTTCTCTTGGCACTTTTTTTCTTCAAGTAGCTTTAATATACTCCACTACAACTTCAGGGATATAAGACTTGTAATTTCAACCTACCCCACTGCAACTTCAGGGAGATGAGGTTTGTGGCTTTAATCTGCTCCACTGCAACTTCAAGGAGGTAAGATTCGTCATGATAGATTTGATCCAACCGACTGCAACTTCAGAGGTATAGGACTTGTAACTCGTAACTTTAACCTGTTCCACTGCAACTTTAGGGAAATAAGAATTGCTATCTTCAGTCTGCCCCACTGCAACTTCAGGGAGATAAGACTTGTAAGTTCAACCTGCTCCACTGCTATCTCAAGGAAATAAGATCTACAATCTTCAGTCTGCTTCCTTGCTACATCAGGAAGATAAGACTACAATCTTTGGCCTGCTCCCTTACTACCTCAGGGAGATAAGGCTGGTGGTTAAATTCTGCTCCCCTGCTACCTCGGAAAGATAATATTCGCAGTCTTCGATCTGCTCCACTGCTACTCAGGGAGATAAGATCTACAATCTTCAGCCTACTCCACTACTACTTAGGGAGATAGGATGGTGGCTTAAATCTGCTCACTACTGCTTAGGGAGACAAGATTCGTCATCTTCGATCTGCTCCACTACTGCTTAGGGCGATAGGATGGTGGCTTAAATCTGCTCCACTACTACTTATGGAGACAAGATCCGCCATTTTCGATCTGCTCCACTACTGCTTAGGGAGACAAGATATACAATCTTCAGCCTGCTCCACTGCGGCTCAGGGAGACAAGGTTAGTGGCTTAAATCTGCTCCCTTGCTACCTTAGGGAGATAAGATTTGCCGTCTTCGATCTGCTCCAGTGCTACCACATGGAGATAAGATCTGTGAATTCACCGATGTTGCTATAGCGTCCTCTATGGACATGATCTGTAGAATCGGTTTCATGTACCTATGCTTATGCCAAATAATTAGGATGCTATGATCGAAATGAATCAAATGCTCCTAACTAGGTGTGTTATGAATGATATATGAATGCGGAAATGAGAATGATCTTTTTTTAAATGCTTAAGGTATCATCTCTCGTTATTCGTTGAGGTTGTATTACTGACGCGATATCTTGTCTCTTCGTTCAACTGATACCTTTAACAGAAAATCTGAAGAGATAGTCACAATTTAGACTCCTCTTTCTCAATAGGTTTGGTGAGTTTTAAACAACAGTCCTGTTTCAGGTTCTTGTACTATTTAGAAACCACTAGAGTAATATGCAGAACTTCTTTTGTGAAAGTATTATTATTCCACTAATCGTTATTTCAATGCAAAATGCTTGAAAAAGATCATAACAATGGACCAGAAGGAAATTAATCAGGACCATAACTCGAAGCTAGTAAGTTAATCGAGGGTAGCAAATGCAATTAAGAAGGAAATTTATTGGGACGTATCTTGAAAAGAATAAGGTACTCGAAGATAGAAAATTCAAAATGGGTAAAATAGAAAACTAGGTGCCTCAGATATCGCAGCTTGAGCTTCTCTGTACCAACTTCTTGAGGACCATTTTAAGCTCAATATGTGTTTAAGGGATCCAGAGTACTTTGTCGATGCCCCAAGACGTAGCATACTTCTTCATTGTTAATTTAGGCATAGCAAGACTACTGTATGCCCCCACTTTAATCCAAATTTGAGCCGCCCTTTTCGAGTTTTCAACTCAAATCCCTTTTGGTTCAAGAAGCCCTTTGCGGGTTTTCACCTTGGCCTCTCATTTTTCTTTCTTCTCTTTTTTTTTTTTTTTGGTCTCAAGGCGCCCTTTACGGGTTTTCACCTTGGCCTCTCTCCTTTTAGGTAGAATACTCCTTAACGAGACTTGAATTCAACGGATTGGGCAAATCTTTGCCATCCATCTCGGTCAATATCAATGCTTCTCCAAAACAGGCCTTCTTCACTATATAAGGTCCTTCACAGTTTGGCATCCACTTTCCTCTAAAGTCTTTTTGTATAGAAAGGATCTTCTTCAATATTAAGTTCCCCTTGTGGAATTATCTAGGATGAACCTATTTATCGTGAGCTCACATCATTCATTTTCGGTGCATTGGACCATGACAGATAGCTTTCCTCTCTTCAAATTCAATCGATCATATCGGGATTGGATCCATTCTGCCTTATCCAACTTCAGCTCTGGCAAGACTCAGAGAAAAGGAATCTCGTCTTCAAAACCATTTCTATCCTATAAACCAATGAGCAATGTGTTTCCCCGGCGAAGGTCTTGGCCGACGTTCAATAAGCATAGAGGGTAAACGGTAACTTCTTTATGCCAATCCTTACAAGTCTCGGTCGCATGTCACTATGACCTTTGTTTTGTTATTTTTATTCTTCTTTCTATTATTATTATTATTATTATTATTATTATTATTATTATTATTATTATTATTATTATTATTATTATTATTATTATTATTATTATTGTACTTTTGTTTTTCTTTTGGTCGCTTTTGCCTTTGTGATATGGCGCTCGATCTTTGAATGAACTGTAAGCTTTTGACATTGTGCAGTTGTATTAGGCATGATCCTTTTTGACATTCTTTGTCAGCACCTGATCTTTTTTTTTTGGAATTTGATAACTATCGACTTTGTAACATTGCATATGAAGCGACTTTCGCCCTCCTAGTGAAGTAATCGACGACCGCCAAGATGAATCGATGTATATTAGAAGAGAATGGCCTGATAACATCCATGCCCCCACATAGAGAAAGTCTGTGAAGAAATGAATGGGGCACATGAATCTTGTCTCCCTAAATACGTCATAACTAATGCAACCCTTTCCATGGTGGACCTCATGATTAGCATGGCTACCGTAAAACTATTAACATGTGTCTTTCTGACACCCATATAGACATTTTTTAGCATCCACAGGTCTTAGTATCCCAAGTATATCTAGATATGATCATGCGAATTCTTGGAATAATTCAATAACGATTCGTTTTGTCTTTGTGGTAATGCAGGCTCCGATCTTTGCCTCTTGCTCACAATGTCCACTGACCTTTTGTAAGGTAGGATCTATTTTTTATCTTGTTCTACCATCTTTAACAAATCAGAAGATAGTTACAATCTCTGTCATCTTCTAAGTTCTGAGATCCCTCAAGACACATATCTCGCTCAAAAAAAGATTCTAGGTCAGTAGTAGCGTTGCTCATGTCGTTGATATTTAGGGACCTGTTGAAGGTAAATTCTAAAGAATAAATAGTTCTAATGATGATTATTTGTATGGTATGATCATGAATGAAGAATAAAATAATATTTGAAAGAAAGTCCAAAGAACAAAAGAATCTAAGAACAATTATTTGTATTGTATGAAATGAAATAAAAGAATATTTTCTTAAAAAGATGCATTTTATTGAAATAAATATTTAGGACACAAACCTATTTCACCAAAGGATTCTTATTGCTTCTAGGCTTAAAGCAACAAGCGTGTTTTGAATATTACTCTAAATTAGCTCTAAAAATAAAAGGATCTCTTCCACAGTCCTATTGTTCAAAATACTCCCAAGTATGCAAGGGTTTGGAAACTTTTATTCCCCGGTTCCCTCTTCTGATATGTCATTCTGATCTCCCGATATTCCTTCCAGGCTTTTGACTTGTTCAAGGCATCGCAACTCTTTTGCCCCCACTTTCTAATATCACATTTACTGCTTTGTCAGAGTGATTAGTTTCTGAGGAATCATCGAACCTCACAACTCCTATTTCAATGAACCTTTCAACTAAATTTTTAAATGTAGTGCAGTTTTCGATTGAGTGTCCCGTTATTCCCGCGTGGTACTCTCATTGAGCATTCTCATTATACCATTTTGGAAATGGAGGTTGCACGGGTTCCGAGTAGAACACCACATGCACATAAAAAAGATTCTAATACAACTCCTTATATGACATCGGGATAGGTGTAAACTGGGGTCTTTCTGTATTTAGCATCGAGTTGGATTCCTGCCTTGAAGAGCCTTGATGTTTAGTGGTTACAGCCCTCGGCTGGCCTACATTGACCAATTTAGAAGGCATGCTCATGATGTTCACTTCATTTTCCTTGTTTCTCGGGGTTGACCTTTTAGCGCTTTCTCTCGCATCTATCTTCCCACTTCTTACCGCATTTTTAATCATCTCACCGGACATTACTATATCTGAAAAGCTCAAAGTAATGCTTTCCAATATATGGTTAATGAACGGGGCTTTCAGAGTATTGATGAAAAGTATCGTGGTCTCCTTTTCCAAAAGAGACGGTTGGACTTGTGTTGCTATCTCTCTCCATCTTTGAGCATATTGTCTGAAGCTCTCATTTTGCTTCTTCTCCATATTCTGCAGGGTAATTCTGCCGGGTGCCATGTCTGTTACATGGTTATACTACTTCACAAAAGCTTGTGCTAAGTCCTTCCATGAATTGATTTTAGCACGACTCAATTGATTGTACCATTTAGCTGTTGACCCAATCAAACTGTCTTAGAAGCAGTGGATTAATAGTTGGTCATTATTAACATATCCTGTCATCTTTTGCCAGAACATCGTGATGTGAGCTTCAGGACAACTGGTCCCATTGTACTTTTCAAACTCTAGAGTCTTAAATTTTGGCGGGAGTCCTAGATCGGGGACCAAACTTAGATCTTTGGCGTCAATCCCAGCATAGTAGTCAACATTCTCCATTTCCTTAAATTTTTCCTCCAACAACCTATACCGATCCTCGAGTTGTTTTGGCAGTTTCATCTTTGCTTTTTCTATTTCGTCCAGATCAAAAACTACAGGAGTGGTTAGATTGCCCCCCGGATTGGAGCCTGAGCCTATCGGGTAATCCACTGGTGCCGAGGTACCGGCCTGATATTGTCGGGATTTGATAGCAATAGGTACACCTTGCGGACTTGTCTGAGTATTTATCGGGGTGAAACCTGGAGGGTAGAAAGGATCCTCATTGTCCTCCCCAGCATTGATCATGGAGCTTTTTCCTTTTTCTAGCCCCTTGGTCAGTAATTGGGACAACTAATTCATCATATTCCTTTGGGACTCTAGCATTTGGTCCATCATATCTTGCTGGATCTTCGCCAGTTGTTCTTACATTTGCATTTGTAACTGGTCTTACATCTCTCTTTGAAGTTGTTCCAGTCTTTCCAATTTTTGATCCATATCTTTTATCTTTTTCTGTGTACCGTAAAGATGCTTAGTCGTTTGACTTTTGTCGGTTCCCAGGTTAACTGAAATAATTTTAATTAGGGTCTTTTAGTGAAAGTCTAATGCAAATGGTGCAATGCAATGCAAATGCATGGAATGAATGCAAAAGAAAGAAAGGCGTTGATTCTGAATTCAATTCCATTAGAAAAACTTTTCTAGAAAACAAATTCCTTTACATAAAACGGATTACATATGCGGCCTTGCCCTCATATTTCAAGCGAAGACACCGATCATTTTCTTCATATCCGGATGTTATGGTTAAATCTTGCGAATTTTCCAAAAGATATCTCTATTATCTCCTTTTTGCTCGATCCGGACCGCGACCCATTGCTCACTTATCCCTGCGATGCTCTTCAGCTTCTTTAAGATATGACGGCTCTCGAATAATCTTTGTTGGCTTGAATCCTCAGGCAATGAAGCAAAGTCATGTATTCCTTCATGGACTATCAGCCTTCTCTTGTTGTTTACTCGGACCATATTCGGACGGCCGTATTATATTCCTACTTTATCAAGAAATCTATTCTCCATGATAATCTTTTCTATTTAGCAATCGAATGTGACTC
Source organism: Gossypium anomalum (assembly GCA_025698475.1). Lineage (NCBI taxonomy): Eukaryota > Viridiplantae > Streptophyta > Magnoliopsida > Malvales > Malvaceae > Gossypium > Gossypium anomalum. The sequence goes on along the minus strand of CM046967.1, from coordinate 20,342,029 downwards.
AACACCACCTTTCTATGATGAAAATGCAATGCAATCAAAAAAAAAAAAAACATGTTAGCACAGGAGAAACAAACAAAATAGAGTACCTATCCGAGTGACCACTAGGGGTTCGGAGTGGCTCTACCTAGGGTGGGCTCTTACGGCTTGCTATATGGGGTTTGGTTTTAAAGAAAGGGTACCTAAACCAGCAGATTCCTCAATCTTCACCCATTATAGGCTTATATGGATCGAGTTCAGTTTAGGGGAATACATTTCCCTATGGCCATGCGGAGATGAAAATCTCACGAAGACATAGATACGGATGTATCCCGGAAGCAGTCTACTAGCCCATGCGGAGGTGAAAACCTCACTAAGGCATAGTTTCTCACTCCCACTTAAAAAGGGTAAGATCAATCGATCATACAATGCAATATGCAAGGATATATATAAAAAAACTCGAAGCAATAAAGAAAATTGGAATAAAATGATGAAAACCGTAACAAAAATGGATGAAATGCAATGAATGGATCGTATTCAAAACCAAAGTTTCTATTTTCGACAAAAAGACAAAAGTTAATCAACTTGTGGCTTGACTCTCTTATTTTAGGTCTCTAGTGGAGTCGCCACGCTGTCAAAACCATTTTTTTGAAAAAAGAGGATCGACTTTAAAAAGAACTGTCGAAACCATTTTTTTTTTGTTTTTTTAAAAAAAGGTCGACGTTTTATCTTGAAAATGAAAACGGGAAGATGGGAGTCGCCACCAATCCTTTTTTGTTTAGGTGTGATCGGATCACCTCGTAATTTGATTATTTTAATAAAATATTTTGTCTTATTAAAACAATGATTTTGGTCTACGAAATTCGAGAAAATGGGTTCGGGAGTCGGTTACATACGAGGAAGGATTAGCACCTTTGCAATGCCCAAAATTGGTACCTTATTGATTAATTAATGTCCTAATGTCGAAAATTTGAGAAAATTTTAAAATACTGTCGAAAATTTGAGAAAATTTTAAAATACAGTCCCTTTAAAAAATGTTTGGATAACTCAATTTGGATATTAAGATTCTCTTATTTCGAAGGAATAAAATATCATATCCAACACCTTAGGATATGACATTCCAAACCCTCGATACCAAGATCATCTCATGATTTCTAAAACTCATGCATTAAAATTTTAAAAAGATATTCAGTTATTTGGTCAAAAGGTAAATCGAGACCCAGCACGTTAGGGCACGATTTCTCAAATTTTTGAACACGAAATATTTCCTTGTTTTTTATTTAGTATTCATTATTTTAAAATTCGAAAGGATGTTTAGCTAATTTGGATTTAACGAGAAAATCGAAACCCCGTAAGTTAGGATACGATCTCTGAATTTCTAAAATGCAAAACATTGCCTCTTTCTTATTAAACTTTAGAAAATGATGATCATGAAAATTGAAACAATACACGCCCTTTGGTTTGTTTGTAAAAAAAATGAAACGATCAAAATTTGACAAATGCGTTGGAAATTAATCCACGATGCGATAACAGAAAATAAAAACATAGCATCAACCATGGGGGCCATAAAAGGTGAATTCGATGTTATACAAGTAAATGACAATGATAAAAATACGAATATATGAATCAAAATACACACAACGACAAAAAACACACAATACATTATTTTAATATCCATATGAATTGAAAGAAATGATATAAAACAATCTAAAATAAAATATAAAACAATTCTAAAATGATAGAAAGAAAATAGAATAGATATTATAAAAGCAATTTAAAGTAAATCATATAAAATAATTGAAAACAAATTAGTATACAAAACAATTCAAAATGAAATAATATATAATGTAATTTTAAATAAATAATTTATGAAATCATTTAAGATAATATATAAATGATTTAAAATAGATAATGTAAAAAAAGGTTTAAGATACATAATATATAAAAATATTAAAGTAAAATATAAGTAATATATATATAAAAAAATAAAATATACGAAGTTAAATAAAAGAATGAATAAAGAAACAGGAAAGAAAAAGAAAAAATAAATTAGTAAAAAAAATATACAACTTAGGTATTCTAAAAAAATAAATAATGGACATAAAATAATAATAGTTTTAGCTTAGGTAATTATGACATGAAGAAAAATAGACAAATTAAATGAATAAACAATAAGATGAGCTAAACAAAGGACTGGGTTGAAACCAAGACAAAATTAGAGGTGCAAAATCACAATAAATCTAATGGTAACATTGAAATGGGACCGAAATGAAATACGCACAAAAGTGGGTGGACCGAAATGGGAATATTCCTACACCATCAAAACGGCTCCGTTTTAACAAGTACCAAAATGTAATTGAAATAATATTTTGGGCGAAATTTAGAAAAGTAACAATGAGCCGATTTGAAAGGACTAGAAAGGAGGAGGGACTATTGCACAATTTGTCCCAAAAGCAGAAACATACAGATCCTGGGGTTTGTGGTACCGTTTCATTAGTTATTAAAACTAAAAAAAAAAAAAAATCATTTGAATTGTAATCTGCCATTTTCTACAAAAATCAAAACAAATCTCTAACCCCCATTCTTTTATCCCTCATTTGGCCGACAAAGGAAAACACCCACTAATCGTCGTGCCACCACCGTATTTGATGATCGGCGATGAGCATATGCCCCTCTTTTACCCCGTTTAAAACCACAACTTGTGGATTTCCGACTTCAACCTCAAAGTTCCATCTCAAACTTCGATTGCGACGAAAGAGATAGGGACTCCGATGGCGTACTTGCGAAGGTAAACCCTTCCCTTTTATTTTTTTTCATGCGAAAGAAAGAAAATATGTAGGACCAAAAAGAAAAAAAAAACAAATCTCAAAAACGAAGAAATGGAGTCTGAGATCACCTTCTAACTTTTTTCATTTTTATTTTTGCTTGTGTGCTTTTGTATTAAAATCCTGTCCATACAATGGGTTCTTTTTTCGGTTTTATAGACGAATACAAAATGTTTGCTACTATTTTCTATTATTTGTACTTGCGTCTCTGCCTTTTTCTGCACTGTCTCTGTTGCTGTTTCTGCATTTGTTCTTATTTTTGCTTTCTTTTGCAGGTTCACGAGGGGTCAACGGAGGCAGGTTTCCGTTTTGGTGCAAGGAGAGGGTGGTGCGCTTGAGGCACGTGGGGGCAAACGGCGCTTAGGGTTTCTGCTTCCCTCTTTTGGCTGAAATTTGTTTAGATTTTGGGCTTATCGGGCCATTAGGGTTTTTGTTAGTTTCGGCCATTTGGGCTTGTGTCATTTTGGGCCTGTTTGTAATGTTTTTGTTTTTCTCTAATTTGGGCTTATTGGGCCTGGCAAATTTGGCCCGTTACAATAATCATATAAAATTTTATTTAATCTAAACAGTTCAAAATATCACAAGTAAATTCAGGGTGAATTCAAAAAAAATTTAGCAGGGATCAAAATTTAATTATAATTTTTCCATAAATCAAAATATAAGTTTATGTATTAATTTATAATTTCATCATTTTTTAAAAGACTAAACATAATTTATTTTTTTCATTTTTAGGGTGATAAAATGAAATTTTACTATTTATTAATTTATAATTTCTTTATTTGTAAGATGACTGAATTTAGTTTTTTTTTCATTATGCAGGTCAAAGTGTGATTTCACTATAGTTTATCTATTTATAGGAAGACTAAATTGAAAAAAATCATTTTTGGGGACCAAGCCCCTAGGGGTGTTCAACCTGTTAACAGACTCGAACTAACATTAACCAAACTTTTTAAACCCTTAATCGTTGACCGAACCAAATTTTTTCAAGAAAAAAATTAACTGAACCAAACATTTTCAGTTAATTCGGTTAACCAACCGAAATTTATATGTTTTTTGTTTTTTAGTTAAAACAAGTAAAAAAACATATCAAAAATTAACAAGGACCACTCACACTCTTAATAGAGTCGTATATAAAGAGAAAATATCTCTCACTATACTAATAAGAACGTTATTACTCCATAGTCCAAAATGATATTGAATATAATTAAAATCCAAAACATAAACCATATCGATAATCTTTGATGTGCAAATAGCATAACTACCTCACTTTCATATATATTGATCTGCTACTAAAACTAAAATTCAAGGCCGATTTGACAAGAAATATATTGTATACATATATAAATTAGAAAGCGATCAATTTTCTACAGCATCTATAGCCGAAGGAGTAATCACATGTGACAAATTAACAGCATAACTACGTCAGTAACCTGCAGAACGAAGAAGCAACAGATATGGTCAGTAACCCTTCTACAAAATTACATTCACAAACACGCGTTGACTCATTAAGAACAAGGAAGCAACAACAGAATTGCAGGAAGATCGAAGAATGAATTTTTTTTTCATAAAAAAAGCAGTAAAAGAATCAATTTCAGTAAAAAAAAAAACCTTTGACTGGTGAAGTCCAAATCGATGGCAAACAAACATCGAATGATGGTGACCTGGTGTACGCTGAACAATGTGACTGGTGGACGTCGGACAGTGGTGACTAGCAATAAGGATTTTGGGACTTGATGGGCGGTGGTTGGTGTTTTAGTATTACCGTGCATTGTTTTGAGTTTTTAGATTTTGAGAATTCAAAATTTATGTTTGGGGCCTAGATTAGTGTTTCGGTTTATTTTCAATAGATTGGGTTTATTTGGAGTGGGATAGTGTTTGGGGCTTGAGTTCGGTTGGATAGTGGTGGCCTGATGGGTTAATATGATATTAATTATTAAATTTGATTAATTAATCGATTTTAAACTAAATTAACGGTTAATCGAATTTTTAAAAAATTATTAACTGATTCCGGACCGAATTAAATCCAATTAATTCGATTTAATCGATTAAATCGTTTTTAACTGAAATTTGAGCAGACGCAAATCCTAACCGGTTTAGTTTTTATATAGCAATAACCGAATAAATTCATTAAACCATAAAAACTGACAAAACTGAACCGAATATATTTCCACCATTGAAATAATCTAATTGAAATTTGGTTCGGTTCTATCCGGTTGTTTTTCAATTTTTTCCCTTTTTTTAAGATTTATTTATTTATAAATAAAAAATAATTACCTCTATAAATCACCTACATAAAATATTTAAGAAATGGGTATATTTTTATCTCAATAAATTTATCGAAATTTTACATACAAGTAAAGCAACTCATGTTTATAATAGGTGAATTCTTCTTCTTTTTTCATTAAATAAATAAATTAAAATTTTGTTTTTATTTTTGGATTGAGTTACTTTCTAAATAAATTGTTTTATATATTAAAATTCAATTAATTGAGTATTTATCGATTAAATTTTTAACTCGATTGATATTTTTATTTTTGTAACAATAAGAAAGATGTGGATAATTATTTTTCTCTATTATAAGCATTTTATCATAACATATTTACTAATTAATTTATTCAATTTTATATATCCAAAACTAAAAATCAACTATACAAAAAGCTGAACCCAATTAAACATATTGAAAAGTCTAATAAATGAACTTATTTCGATGAAATGGTGATTTTTTGGAAACATGTCCTAAATTATAAAAATTTCACACGAAATTGCTACGTAATTTTTAACTTTACTTATTCTTAGTGTTGAAATTTAAAACTTGGCTGTTTTTTTTCAAAGGAGGTAGCTAAATAATAAAGTACCAATGGAGGACTGTCAATTGCCAAACTTGAAAACTGTGCCCGTTGAAACAAATAATTAAAATTCAAGTAAATTTGATGGTTACAAAAGAAAAGTCTCAATTTGTTTCTGTTATGTTACATATTTCTAATTACACAATTGGGAGACATTTATGCTGAAACTTACCCACCCATTGCTTTGAAATTGGCGTTACTGTCTTGTGAGTTAAAACAGGCTGGCAGAGGGAGAGCTATGGGGTTGGTGGGTGTCCAAGAAAGTGGGAATGGGGAAATGGCTTTGCCATTGGGGAACAAGAATAAGTACAAGAGAATGGATCCTGACATATCAAGATGACTTGGATCATTATGCTTCACATCATCTTCATCTTAATTACCAGGAACTATGTTATTGCTTCTGCCATTTTTGCATCTCTCAACAATGTTATTCTTGAATATGGTAAGTTTTACTCTTTTCATTCCAAGTACTAATGATAGGACGAATTTTGGCAGGGATTGGTATTGGCTTCGGTGTCATGATTGCTCCTGTCTATATTGTTGAGATATCACCAACTGTTGATAGAGGCTCTCTCACCCCCTTCCCTGAGATCTTCAAAATTCTAGGAATTTTGCTTGGTTATGTCTCCAATTATGCTTTTTCTGGACTTCCAGTACATATAAACTGGAGGGTAATGCTGGCTGTTGGAATTTTGCCTTCAATCTTTATATGGTTCGCACTTTTCATTATCCCTGAATCACCAAGGTGGTTGGTCCTGCAAAACTGAGTGGAAGAAGGAAGAACTGTGCAATTAAAAACAGATGAAAATGGGAAAGAGGTTGATGAGAGGCTCTCAGAAATAATGGAAGCAGCTGGAATGTGTAATGGAGAGAAGAATGAAGAGAAAGCTGTGTGGTGTGAACTGTTAAACCCTTCTCCTTCACTTCGTCGGATGCTGAGTTTTTCCAACAAGTCACTGGAATAGGCGCAACTGTGTATTATATAGCCCCGAAATCTTCAAGGATGCTGGGATTGAGAGCAAGTCTAAGCTTCTTGTTGCAACAGTTGCCGTGGGAATCATAAAGACTGCTTTTATATTGATTGCTCAAGCATCTGCTCTTGGGGCAATAGGTAACAGGGTATCCAGTGGCCTTGTTGCCATGTCGTTCCTTTCGCTTTTCCCATACGATTACAGTTGCAGGAACCTTTTTCCTCTTTCCGCCGTTGTCAGCTCTTTCGGTTCTCTTTGTTTCCAAGCTTGTACCCTGAGACGAAGGGAAAATCGTTGGAGCAGATTAAGTTGCTTTTCCAACGTCACAATGAATGGCAAGGAAGTGAAGTGGAGATGGAAGACACTGAGCATCTAGTAGAGAAACCATGAGCAAACTGGGGATTGACAGATGCATTTTTCAAGGTCGAATCTGGCAACTTGTATAGTTTAATGATTGAAATAGAGAAAGCCAGCACCCTTATGTAAATTTACATAATTCAGTTGCTGAGCTACCACTGTCCATCAACATGCAAGAGTCAGATTCCAGAAGAGAATGTTTCATATAACCCAAGGTATCTGCAACTGAAAGCTCTAAGAGTAGGTAAACCAAAAGGAAAAGGTTTAATATTATTGGAGGTGCATTTCTCCATCTCTTCCTACACTTTTGATTTATCTAGATCCATAAGAACAAAATAGTATCATGGCTAAATACTTCCCTGTATCAGTGTTTGACATTGTAGGATATAATGCTATTTTAGTAGATTCAAGTAAGAAACACAAAACCTTACCGTTCATCATTTCTCTCTTCCAAGGTTTCCTCTCAAATTTCTTCTCTCCCTTCCAACAGATTTACTAGGACTTGAAATGAAGTTTCACCATATAATGGATGGAAACAAACACGGTTGACATATCATGTTCAGTTCAATGAGTGTAATCTATATAGCTCCAAGAAGATACAATAAGCAGTGCCTCAAAACTCAAAACTACTACAGTGATAATATATAACCAAAGAAGCAACACCAAACTCAGGTCAAGATAAAACCCCGACTCTATCCCTTTATTACCTTCGGTTGTCTCTCCTTAAGATTGCCTAATGGGGGGGTGGGGGTGGGGGGGTTGAAGCTTCGTGTAGCAGAGAATGAACCAAAAGGCTTCAAGTTGGTGAAAACTTTATCAAAACACATGGTATTCATTCATGGCGTCATAAAAAGGAGACAGGCAAGTAATAGGTCCCTGGAGCATGTAATGCAGATTCTGGTGGCCTGATAGCAGACATGTAGGTCTTCCCACCAAACCAGAAAGGGCGCCTGGCCATGACATTAGCGGATCATAAATCTAAAATCTGAATCCACAAATTACCATGACATCTAAATCCAAAACAAATGAATAATATAGTGTTGGATAACTGATTTTTACCACCTATTGCCATCTACACAAGTTATGATTCGAATATGAAAAAGAAATTCTTATTGATTAAAAAAATACAAGGAATTACAATCTTGATCAACTTTTCTTTTTTCTTTCTCATACATTAATCAAAATATAATACTAGAAATAAAAACTTCAATCAATTGGCATATGATATCGGCACAATGGGCAGAGATGACTAGTCTTTAACCACTTAACGATGCAACCATAATGGTAAACATGGCCACAAGGCAAGGATGCAACCTCGTCACCATCCAGGAACTCTTCTAAACAGACGACGCATTCTTTTCGTGAACTCAAACCCTTGGCCAATTTCCTCCTCTCCTTCAATGGAATATGATCTAATTCATCATCATCCCATTTAGCCCTTTTCAAAGCTTCAATAGATGACTTACTTGCAGGCTTGAAATTCACTGAACTCGCCAATGATTCCTCAATCTCGTCATTAGGTCTCACCTCAATGACTAACTCGACTCTCAACTTTATTACTTGAAGTCCAAGGTTCATAGGCATACTATGAGTATCCCATGCAAAAGAGATGACGTCAGGAACAAGGACAGTATCAATGAAGTCATGGGATGCTCCGAAGTCGGCAACCATAGAAGTTAGGATGTCTCGACCATTTTGTTCAGAAAAAAATAGGTCCCTACGACATAGGATGGATCGGTTGTGGGTTTCTAAAGTAATTTGAGGGTCATGAGATGAAATGTAACGAAACTCAACATTTATGTGAAAAAGATGATGTGAGATCTCAAAACCAAGTGGTTCTAAATGATTCTCCCTTTCTTGCATAATCTTGATGCAGAAACGGAAAGCCATGGCTAGGGTTTGGATTTCGATTTCAGGGTTTTGATTGTATATTTTTGTTGGTAATTAGTGGGTGAGTGAAGAAAATTTAAGTGTTTTATAGGTAAATCAATTCCAGTCTTACTAGGAATTGTATAAGCAGTTGGAGTAAAAAATCAGATATGCATGCATTGAAAACATAGTTACTTTGTTAAATCAACTTCAACTTCTGAATATGGGAAAACAAATTTTGTTAATATGATTAGAATGCACGTATTTTAAAATGATTGAATGTGACTTTATAAATGATTAGATAGATAAAAGCAAGAATGTTGTAGGATAAGTAATCTATTTTCTTCCTTATATTTATATTACTCTAATCTCTAAAACATAATTTCTACCCCATTTTCCTTTTCCTTCTCATTAATTAATCTCAAGATTTTGACTAATTAATTTACCCACTCAAATATGGAAAGCAATTCTACTTTCTTAATGCCACATCATAATACTTCTTGCAGGACTACTAAATTAAATCTTAATTTATTTATAAATCACTTAAAAACGAAATTGAAAAGCTAAAAGGTAATATCTTTTGAATTATTCAAAAAAAACTAAGTTTATCCTAAATTAATATTGAATCCTAAAATTAGGATTGCTAAAAATATAATTAAATATTTCATAACATTAAAATTAGTTCAGTAAAAATTCTTTTATCATAAATTCCATTGGACCAAAATCTATAATTTTTTTCCCCCACAAGAGTTTCAATGAAGATTGAGTGGGATCTCCTCCACGTGTGGTCACATCAAATGGAGCTAAATTAAGCTGTACAACTTTCAATTAAAATATTTCTATTTTTAATATCTCTTTTTTTTTTATTTACAAATTTAAATTTAGTTTTCTAGAATTTATTTTGATATGACATCTTGACATAAAAAAATTTATTTAATAGTCATGTAATTTAAAAAAATAATATTGTGATGAACTTAAATTTAACAAAATAATTTTAATAGTGTTAACAATTAGACTAAAATTTTAAAATCTAAAAAATAGAACTAAATCCCTAAAAATAAAAGTCTCAAATTTATAAAAAGTACAATGCAAGGATGAATTTAAAAAATTAAATAAACTTGAATAAATAGTTATACAAGTTCGAACATGTACAACCATTTATCTATATTTATTCTAGACATTGTTTACAATAATTTTTAATAATTTATTATAATTCTTAACAATTTTTAAATATTTTTATATTTTTATTAATTTTTTATTTATTTGAAAAACTATATTTAGGTTCATCTTAAAAGTTTTCTTTAATAATTACAAAAAAATATTATTTTTTTTAAAATATTGCAACGTTAGAATGAGGTATACATGCTCATCTCACTGTTTAGTTGCTCATTAGTCATGCCAGCACTTAACAGTAGAAATGGATGAAAATTTTAACAAAATGATAAATTTGTTCTTTGATTTAACGTACAATGACTAATGTATCCTTTTTTTAGTAGAGGAAGCAAAATACAATTCAAGTCATATTGATACTAAAGAGGCTTCCATGATACTTTTACCTTTTTATTATTCCATAATATGCCACTTTAGATTTAATGTTATTTTCAAATTAAAAACTAATCCCACCTTGGATATTACCTTCAATGTCATCATTTAACAATGTGTTTTTAACAGAATGATTAATTTACACTTTTTTTTATGTGAAGAGATTAATTTACTCTCTTTTTTAGTGAAGGGAGCAAAAGACAATTCAACTCCTAGTTTATGGACCTCCATCATATGATTAGCTAATTGAAGCAATTATCGAAAAATCTAAAATTAAATTTAAAAATAAAAAGTAAAATGAAAAAATTGATGAAATATGAAAAAAAAAAAATACACCAACATATGGTGGAATCAAAATATTTTGCTTCTCATTTCGGACCATTCAAAAATAATTTTTGTGGACTTCCGAAAATTTGTTTTATGCAGTTTGGCAGGAAAATTTTGAGCCATGGATATAAAATCCTTTACATGTAAACCCGATTGCTTATGCAATTTGGGATCCTCAACTAGGTTTTCTTTGAACATTAGAGACAGATGATAGAAAGATAGGAGGAAAAAGAAAATATAAAATGAAATGGATAAAACTTTGTATGAAGGATGGATCAATTTTGCAATGTTATTTATGGAATTTAGTTTTAACGAAGGGATCAAAGTCCCCACCTCACATGAGTTCGTCTGTGGTCCTACTGATTAATATTGAACATAAAGTAATAGAGATATAGAGGCTTTTTCTTTTTCATAGAGACAATTGACAACACATGTAACACATATATATAAATATATTACACTGAATATTCCAAATTTCATGAAAATCCAACGACACCACACACCACATTCAAACATGAATGGTAGCAACAATGCTAAACGCACACTCTCCTTTGGAGAGGGCTACATTCATCTATAATAACACTTACACACTGTAGAACCAAAGAAAACTATTTAAGAGAAAGATAATAAAAAGGAATAAAGAACCCTTGGATGCTATTATGCTGACCAACCGGCTTCCTTTTCCCTTTAAAACTAAAAAACAGACAAGCAATACTTTTGGGGGACTAAGGAGACATAAAAAAAGGGGGCTTAGTTCCCTCTTCGTGATGGCTTTTAGAGTTTGAAGTTAAGGCGAGAGGTGTAAGTTGCTTTTGGCGACCAATTTCTTGGAATGACATCCCTCGCTGATAATGTTCTTCCTGCTGATAATGTTGTTAGTTTCACTGAGAAGGGCCCTTTCAGGGGTCCCCTTATAATGCACCAATTTGCTCCCCAAACATGGTTCATCTCTAACCACTCATCCGAATTGGCCTGCCAACAACATCCATATCTCAATATCTATTAATATATAGCATTCGTTTTTTCCCCTCTCAATATTATTTTCTGAACATGTGTAAGTTGTTTAAAAAAAAAAAAAACTGCCATTTATGCGTGTTGCTTTCTTTCACCATAAAACTTGCTGAAACTTTGATTTTGAATGAGAATAGTTGGAAGATACCCTAATGACATGTTTTTCCGTATGGGTTAAAAGGGAAAGCAAAAGATGACACTTGAAAGTGGCCTGGCCCCTATTGATATTATCACATGCAGGGAATCAAGATTCAAGAAAATACTTGAGTAATCAATTGAAGGGAAAAGTGGGTTTCAGCACTTTGCACATTGGCGCCATTATAAAAAAGCATGGCCAATGTTTTCTTAATAAAGTAACATTTATGTTGCCCTAATGCAACCTATTTAAGCAGACAAATCCAAGATACTAGGAAGAGCCAAGGGTTGATAATATAATAACCAAGGAATATAAAACATTCTGCCACTATCTTTTTAAAGGTATGGGCACTACATTGATATTAACTTTTTTGAACAAAATATTAAGCAGCTTTTTCCATGTAAATCTGCTTTGAAGATGCAAGCATTCATTGATGTAGCACTAAGAATTTTCCTAAAATCAGTCATATCTGAATTTTGTGGAGCCTAAAGAGCCCTTTTTTCACTGTTTCTTTTTTTTAACTTTTGCTTTTGCGTTTTTTAATATTGGGCCATGGAAGTCAAAAAGATTTTAAAGCATTGAAATTAATGAAAACAGTAGAATTTATGGAAAAAGAGAACCAAGGGGGGGGGGGGGGGCTTACTTCTCTTATATGCATTGACCCAACATCTCCATCTCCATCCTCAAACTCCACCAGAAGAGAGAGCCAATAATCAGTCGACCCTTCATTCACATGGAAGGCAATGTTCTTCCCTGGATATTTACATGGGGTCCTATAAAATTTTAAATAAAAAGCATTTCATTTTTTAGTTTAAAGTTCAGGAAAACCAATAGAAACAAAAGAAGAAAATAGTAAAGGAAAAAGGGTAGTAAAATGAAAGAAAAAAAAAAGGTGACAAAATAGAAGCGACAACGAAAAAGAAAGATCCTTGAAAAACAAAAAGGCAGTCCCAAAGCAAATACCTTCTATAAAGGACTGGGAGTTCGCCTCGGTTCCTGAGCTGTGAACTCTCACCGGTTATAGCCATTCGGCCAAAGGCTGCACCACTTAGGTCGAAGTGAGTGCGGCCATTGGCGCAGTACCCGCCGGGGCACTCGTCAGTTACAATGATGGTGACGGCCCTCCTTGAGCATATGCTCTTGTCTAGGCACTTCACTTTGAAGCATGCCCCACACCCTTCCCCGTTCTTGAACAGCACCGGGCTTACCGCTCCCACTCTGGCCCTCAGCGGCTTCACGTCAACTAATGACCCGTACCCACATGCTCCCCCTGCACAATGTCACATTCACAACCTACCATTCAAGTAATTCCACTTTACAAAAACTAAAATTAAGCCAAAATTGGGCACCGCATTTAGCATTTTTCTTTAATTAACTGGAGTTCATTTGGAACTCTACTACTAGATTAGTAGTCTACCAGTAGACTCTACAGGAAAACCGTAAAGAAACTAAAAGAAATCCTGTTACAGATCTAGAATGCATTGAACAAAAATGTGACAAAACGGCAACAGAAGCCAGTGGCGGGCACTTACCGTCGCTACCATCGCCGTCAGGACTGCCGTACCAAGTGGCAGTGGCAGGGTACCAATGTAGGTCTACCTTGTGTTGCGGCACAGGGACCGCAGTAGACACCATTGAACACTGAAACAAGACTAGGCAGCATAATGTAACAATCCCACCGAATCCACCGCGGCGCTGCATTGTGTTAACAGGCGGCGCCACCACTTGTTCAGCCTTAGGCGGTGCAGGTTAAGTGGACAAAAAGGAAAGTGAAGAAAAAAGTAGGTGGGAAAAAAATGCAGGGCAAGAGAGGAAGGAAGCTACTTCTGCCGACAGTTTATATTAGCATTGAATATTGATAGTCTTGAAGACAGTGTTGAGAGAGCTTCCTACAAATATAGAAGCAGAGGAAGCAGAGAAAAGAGTTAAACGTTCTATTTTTTTTATATTTTCTTGTGACTATGGGATCCACTGGTTTTGGTGTTATTTACCTCGGTGCCACTGTATTTGCGGGTCCACCGACGGTTAAGGCGTTAATTCCGCGTGATCGTACTTGGAGGGAGCCAGGGGCTTTTTCGTCATTCGAGTATTCGACCGTTAATATTGTTGTCGTTATGTGTGTGCGTGTGTTTTTTTACTTCAGGGGCCATGTGATGGTTAGTCGTTTGGGACTTTTTAGGGTATTATTGGTCTGGTCGAAACTATGTCGTATTGGCACTATAACATTCCAAAACTGGATTGCTTTACCTTTTGTATCATATGTACAGAGGGCAGCCGGAAGGTCCAAGCTATTCAAGAAATTTTAGTGTATATCTCAATTATTACTTTCAAATTTTAAAACAAAAGTATCTGTTAACAATCGTGTAAATTACTTCTCAACTTACATAGTAAATGTGTTATCTTTCTCACATTTTTTCCTGTACAAGCAGTTACAAAGCAAGAAGTAATACAAGTTAGTTTACTCAATCATTCAAAAGATAATATGTTGATGAATGGAAATAATATCCTAATCAATGGCAAAAGTATTCCAAGAAGCAAAAGAATGGCCTCACGGATACAATTGATAACATTTCTACAATCAACTTCAAAAATTACTCTAGTTTATCCTCTATCGTTCCCACATATTCAAGCAAAGATGATAAGGGCCATCTCAATAGAGGCAATTTTGACAACATCAACCTATACATCAACAACCATTCTACAGTGGTCCCTAATCACTCCTCCAATACCAAATTTGTTGGTCGTTGGATCATAGAAAGCATCACAATTTCCTTTAACAAAGGAATGATGAGAGAAGGTGATCTTGAGTTGTCAACCTTACTGGGTTATAGAAAAGGTTGTTAAGAGAAGTAAAATCCTAAAGTGCATCATGCCATACCCCCACCGAATTGATTGAAGCTTTGTTAAATACCAATTTGTTGCAAGCTTTCCATATATACCAACATAAGTACTTCACAAGGCTCTTAGAGCAAAATTAACCAAAGGATGGAAAGGAATTGAAAATATCATCCCACTAATCTTTGATGCTCGAGAACCCTTCTCTATGGAGGCTATAGTTGAAACCCAAGGTTCCCCACGTGGTTTGTGTAAAAGGGAAAAAAGAAAAAAAAACATGTTCAATGGTTTCCCTCTCCTCGTCACATCAAGGGCAATTAGGATCCACCCCCTAATATAATGCTTTGTAGCAATTGCATTATGATAGGATCTTCAATGAAAATGCTTAACTTTTGGTGAAGTTTGAAGTTTCCAAAGATTTCCAACATTTAGTCAAATTCTTATTCTCGATTGAGGAGGCACTTAGCATGGGAAGTGCCTTAGGAAAAAAAGGGAAAGTTCACAATAACCAGAGCAAACACTATAGGTTCCATTCTTAGTGAAGTGTCACACCTCTTGTTACTCGATTCTAGAGGCCTAATTCAAAACTTCAAAATGGCTTTACATTCCTCCCAATTAAAAAATAGTTGAATAACATCCTACTTCGACATCTTTGCCTCATAATCAATAAGATCCTTGATAAGAGAAAGGCAACACCCTTTACCTGACCCAATCATCAGGTTCCAGCTACAAGATGCCACATTTGATACTAAAGCATCTACAGTCAAAGATGTGGTAAATAATCATCCACACATGTAATTAAGTGTCAATCACATTCAAATCATGCTAAACAGTCAATTTTGAGTCTTAATCGAGCTTACAAAAGCTCTTTTGTCAACCCGAACATGAAATAGGACCAAATCGTAAAAATTTTAATATGTATGGATTGACGTTGCGACTTCATCTGGTTCTAGTCATGACGTGGCCATCATAGTATGTCACGTCATAATGGCAAGCCTAAGCTTGCCACGATGCCACTTATTGTAATGGCAACATTGCGACGTCCAAAATCTGAGGTCGCGATGTGACCTCTATTTTTGGTAAAATGTACATTTTGGTACCTATTTCATATTTTCTAAATACAACCAATTAAAAGATACACTTAAATTCCATTTTCAATTGTCTTAAAACCTACCAAAACATACCAAATGAGTTCAAACATACAATTTCAACTTCATATCAAACATTCCACACCTATTCATCAATTAGATTTAAACGTTTCAATGTCATGAACAATATATCAACCAAGCCATTCAATCACCAATCTTTACCTATGCTAATTCATATCAAAACATGTCATTTCACTTCATTTACTTAACATTGTTCACCTTATGCTCATCTATGGCTTTTAAGCTTTAAACGTAACTATCAACCATCAAAATTAGGTCACATTTTACAAGCATCCATCAAGTTACAAATGTTCAAATGCATTATCATTTTAATCTCCTATTAACCAAGCTACCATTTCTACTTCATTCCACACTGTTTCACATGCCATATATATAGTTATATATCATCCCATCATTTAGCATAACAACACATATATGTTCAATACCATAAGCAATCCAAAAAACAAATTCAACGTAATAGGTAATGGTTAAGACAAACTTGTCACAAAGTAGACACATTCATATATTAAGATAAACACCACATCGCTTATATACATGCCACAACCCTTGACTCAAATTTATCAAATAGCTACCGAAATGGAGATGGTGTGAGCTTCAAGATTATCTGGCTTGATGTGTTCAGCAAGGTGATAAACTACAAGGAAAATGGGAAACAAACTAGGTAAGCATATAATATGCTTAGTAAATTCATAGGGTATTAAAAGAAACTAGATTATCTTTTATCTAATTACAATAAGTTACCATAACTTGGCATGGTTTGGCTAGACATGACAAATCAAACATTAAAAAGTCAGTTTTAACTCATAATTTAATCATATGATACCACAATCACATATCATGTTAATTCATATAATTTCAATTAACTAAGTTCGAAACCTATTCAATCATGGGATGATACAATTACAAACATATCAAAGTCAATATTCCAACACATTATTCAAGCTCAATTCAATGTCTTCCATATGAACATCAAGGTCATTATATCTTATTTCAATTTCTCATTTCATATAAATTGTTTCTCACAATAAACCCTAGTAAATGAACTTGGATGCACAGGCATCTACCCACACTAGTTGCTCATCTAAGCTGAATATAAACAAATTAAGTTACTCGTCTAGGCTAAACCTTTATAACGACATTAGGTTACTCGTCCGAGCTAAACCTATTAACAGACTCGAACTAACATTAACCGAACTTTTTAAACCCTTAATCGTTGACCGAACCAAATTTTTTCAAGAAAAAAATTAACTGAACCGAACATTTTCAGTTAATTCGGTTAACTAACCGAAATTTATATGTTTTTTGTTTTTTAGTTAAAACAAGTAAAAAAACATATCAAAAATTAACAAGGACCACTCACATAATAGAGTCGTATATAAAGAGAAAATATCTCTCACTATACTTAAGAACGTTATTACTCCATATTCCAAAATGATATTGAATATAATTGAAATCCAAAACATAAACCTATGTCAAATGTATTTGCGAGTCTGCAACAAATGCTTGATCTCAGTAACATTTGTAATCAATCTCGTATAAGCACGCATAAGACCCTATTAGCATGCCAATTGTATCCTAATGTTAGAATTAAGTGAACCAATCCTTATTTAAATAAAACACAGTGGTAAAATAAAATAAAAGTAAAATCCATATAGAACTACACTTCTTTTATTTTATTTTAGAATAAAGTTTAAACATTATTAAACTCCATTTATTTTATATTAATTAGAATAAAGTGTTTCAATCTTACTACATTTTTAGTAGAATATGGCTTTACAAAGCCTATAAATAGACATAGTCTATTCCTCTTGTATTAATTTTAAATTCGGCATAGTGAATTTTCTTCTCCTCAGCCTGTGGTTTTTTCTCGAAAGGGTTTCCACGTAAAATCTATGTGTTCTTTATTTTTATTTCTCTTTTCTTTGTGATATATTGTCATTACCGAAATTCTATTTTCATAAATTGGTATCAGAGCTTCCGGGTTGTTCATCTTAATCACGATAATGGCATCTTTGAAGTATGAAATTCTGTTGTTAGATCGCAACACTAGATTTGAGTTGTGGAAGATAAAGATGCAGGCAATTCTTGCACAGATAGACTTAAAGGAAACCCTACTAGGGGTAGATAAGATGCTTTCAACATTGACAAAAGAAAAGAAGAAACGTAAGGATCAAAAGGCGTTAACAAAGTTACATCTGTATTTGTCTAACGAAATTTTATAGGATGTGATGAAGGAGAATACCGCTACTGGATTATGGAAGAGGCTGGAACAAATATGTATATCGAAAACTCTAACCAGTAAGTTGCATATGAAGCAAAGTCTTTATGCTCATCGTTTGGAGGAATCTGCATCTGTGCACGAACATTTAACAATGTTTAAAGAAATTCTCTCAAACTTGGAGGCCATGGAGGTTCAGTATGATAAGGAAGATTTAGGGTTGATTCTACTTTGTTTGTTGCCCCCGTCTTATTCAACCTTTAGAGATACGATTTTATATAGCCGCGAGTCTTTCACAGTTGATGAGGTTTATGATTCTTTAACCTCGTGTGATAAGATAAAGCACCTTGTGGTTAAAACTGACTCTCAAGGAGAGGTCTTATTGTTTGTGGGAGACAAGATCAGAATGATGATGATGATCGTGGAAGAACACAAGAATGAAATCCTTGCTGTAAATCTAAGGGTAAATCGAAGTCTTCAAACACGTTAGGATATGACATTCCAAACCTTCGATACCAAGATCATCTCATGATTTCCAAAACTCATGCATTAAAATTTTAAAAGGATATTCAGTTATTTGGTTAAAAGGCAAATCGAGACCCAGCACGTTAGGGCACGATTTCTCAAATTTCCAAACACGAAATATTGCCTTTTTTTTAATTAATATTCATTATTTTAAAATTCAAAGGATGTTTAGCTAATTTGGATTTAACGAGAAAATCGAAACCCCGTAAGTTAGGGTACGATCTCTCGAATTTCTAAAATGCAAAGCATTGCCTCTTTCTTATTAAACTTTAGAAAATGACGATCATGAAAATTGAAACAATACACGCCCTTTGGTTTGTTTGTAAAAAAAATAAAACGAACGAAATTTGACAAATGCGTTGGAAATTATTCCACGATACGATAATAGAAAATAAAAATATAGCAGCAAGCATGGGGGCCATAAAAGGTGAATGCGATGTTATACAAGTAAATGACAATGATAAAAATATGAATATATGAATCAAAATACACATAACGACAAAAAACACACAATACATTATTTTAATATCCATATGAAATGAAAGAAATGATATAAAACAATCTAAAATAAAATATAAAACAATTCTAAAATGATAGAAAGAAAATAGAATAGATACTATAAAAGCAATTTAAAGTAAATCATATAAAATAATTGAAAACAAATTAGTATACAAAACAATTCAAAATGAAATAATATATAAAGCAATTTTAAATAAATAATTTATGAAATCATTTAAGATAATATATAAACGATTTAAAATAGATAATGTAAAAAAGGGTTTAAGTTACATAATATATAAAAATATTAAAGTAAAATATAAGTAAAATATATATAAAAAAAATAAAATATACGAAGTTAAATAAAATAATGAATAAAGAAACAGGAAAGAAAAAGAAAAAATAAATGAGTAAAAAATATATACAACTTAGGTATTCTAAAAAAATAAATAATGGACATAAAATAATAATAGTTTTAGCTTAGGTAATTATGACATGAAGAAAAATAGACAAATTAAATGAATAAACAATAAGATGAGCTAAACAAAGGACTGGGTTGAAACCAAGACAAAATTAGAGGTGCAAAATCACAATAAATCTAATGGTAACATTGAAATGGGACCGAAATGAAATACGCACGAAAGTGGGTGGACGGAAATGGGAATATTCCCACACCATCAAAACGGCGTCGTTCTAATAAGTACCAAAATGTAATTGAAATAATATTTTGGGCAAAATTTAAAAAAGTAACAATGAGCCGATTTGAAAGGACTAGAAAGGAGGAGGGACTATTTGCACAATTTGTCCCAAAAGCAGAAATATGCAGATCCTGGGGTTTGTGGCGTCGTTTCATTAGTTATTAAAACTAAAAAAAAATCATTTGAATTGTAATCTGCCATTTTCTACAAAAATCAAAACAAATCCCTAACCCCCATTCTTTTATCCCTCATTTGGCCGACAAAAGAAAACACCCACTAATCATCGTGCCACCACCGTATTTGATGATCGGCAATGAGCATATGCCCCTCTTTTACCCTGTTTAAAACCACAACTTGTGAATTACCGACTTCAACCTCAAAGTTCCATCTCAAACTTCGATTGCGACGAAGGAGATAGGGACTCCAATGGCGTATTTGCGAAGGTAAACCCTTCCCTTTTATTTTTTTCATGCGAAAGAAAGAAAATATGTAGGACCAAAAAGAAAAAAAAAATCGCAAAAACGAAGAAATGGAGTCTGTGATCACCTTCTAACTTTTTTCTCTTTTTATATTTGCTTGTGTGCTTTTGTATTAAAATCCTGTCCATACAATGGGTTCTTTTTTCGGTTTTATAGACGAATACAAAATGTTTGCTACTATTTTCTATTATTTGTACTTGTGTCTCTGCCTTTTTTTGCACTGTCTCTGTTGCTGTTTCTGCATTTGTTCTTATTTTTGCTTTCTTTTGCAGGTTCGCGAGGGGTCAACGGAGGCAGGTTTCCGTTTTGGTGCAAGGAGCAGGTGGTGCGCTTGAGGCACGTGAGGGCAAACGGTGCCTAGGGCTTCTGCTTCCTTCTTTTGGCTGAAATTTGTTTAGATTTTGGGCTTATCGGGCCGTTAGGGTTTTTGTTAGTTTGGGCCATTTGGGCTTGTGTCCTTTTGGGCCTGTTTGTAATGTTTTTGTTTTTGTCTAATTTGGGCTTATTGGGCCCTGGCAAATTTGGCCCGTTACAATAATCATATAAAATTTTATTTAATCTAAACAGTTCAAAATATCACAAGTAAATTCAGGGGTGAATTCAAAAAAAATTTAACAGGGATCAAAATTTAATTATAATTTTTCCATAAATCAAAATATAAGTTTATGTATTAATTTATAATTTCATCATTTTTTAAAAGACTAAACATAATTTATTTTTTCATTTTTAGGGTGATAAAATGAAATTTCACTATTTATTAATTTATAATTTCTTTATTTGTAAGATGACTGAATTTAGTTTTTTTTTTTTTCATTATGGGGATCAAAGTGTGATTTCACTATAGTTTATCTATTTATAGGAAGACTAAATTGAAAAAAAAATCATTTTTGGGGACCAAGCCCCTAGGGGTGTTCAACCGATTAACAGACTCGAACTAACATTAACTGAACTTTTTAAACCCTTAATCGTTGACCGAACCAAATTTTTTCAAGAAAAAAATTAACTGAACCAAACATTTTCAGTTAATTCGGTTAACCAACCGAAATTTATATGTTTTTTGTTTTTTAGTTAAAACAAGTAAAAAAACATATCAAAAATTAACAAGGACCACTCATACTCTTAATAAAGTCGTATATAAAGAGAAAATATCTCTCATTATACTAATAAGAACGTTATTACTCCATAGTCCAAAATGATATTGAATATAATTGAAATCCAAAACATAAACCTATGCCAAATGTATTTGCGAGTCTGCAACAAATGCTTGATCTCAGTAACATTTGTAATCAATCTCGTATAAGCACGCATAAGACCCTATTAGCATGCCAATTGTATCCTAATGTTAGAATTAAGTGAACCAATCCTTATTTAAATAAAATACAGTGGTAAAATAAAATAAAAGTAAAATTCATATAGAACTACACTTCTTTTATTTTATTTTAGAATAAAGTTTAAACATTATTAAACTCCATCTATTTTATATTGATTAGAATAAAGTGTTTCAATCTTACTACATTTTTAGTAGAATATGGCTTTACAAAGCTTATAAATAGACATAGTCTATTCCTCTTGTATTAATTTTAAATTCGGCATAGTGAATTTTCTTCTCCTCTGCCTATGGTTTTTTCTCGAAAGGGTTTCCACGTAAAATCTATGTGTTCTTTATTTTTATTTCTCTTTTCTTTGTGATATATTGTCATTACCGACATTCTATTTTCACAAATTGGTATCAGAGCTTCCGAGTTGTTATCTTAATCACGATAATGGCATCTTTGAAGTATAAAATTCTGTTGTTAGATCGCAACACTAGATTTGAGTTGTGGCAGATAAAGATGCAGGCAATTCTTGCACAGATGGACTTAGAGGAAACCCTACTAGGGGTAGATAAGATGCCTTTAACATTGACAGAAGAAGAGAAGAAACGTAAGGATCAAAAGGCGTTAACATAGTTACATCTGCATTTGTCTAACGAAATTTTACAGGATGTGATAAAGAAGGAGACCGCTACTGGATTATGGAAGAGGCTGGAACAAATATGTATATCGAAAACTCTAACCAGTAAGTTGTATATGAAGCAAAGTCTTTATGCTCATCGTTTGGAGGAATGTGCGTCTGTGCACGAACACTTAACAGTGTTTAAAGAAATTCTCTCAAACTTAGAGGCCATGGAGGTTCAGTATGGTAAGGAAGATTTAGGGTTGATTCTACTTTGTTTGTTGCCCCCGTCTTATTCAACCTTTTAGAGATACGATTTTATATAGCCGCGAGTCTTTCACGATTGATGAGGTTTATGATTCTTTAACCTCGTATGATAAGATAAAGCATCTTGTAGTTAAAACTGACTCTCAGGGAGAGGTCTTATTGTTTGTGGGAGACAAGATCAGAATGATGATGATGATCGTGGAAGAACACAGGAACGGAATCCTCGCGATAAATCTAAGGGTAAATCGAAGTCTTCAAACAGAGGTAAAACTTGTAACTTTTGTAAGAAGAAATGGTACATTAAATCTGAGTGCTATAAACTACAGAACATGATCAAAAGGGAGGCTGCGAATCAAAAGGGAAAATAACTAGAAAATTATGGTGAAGCTGATGTTGTAGAAGACTACAGCGATGGTAAAATTCTAATCGCTTCTATCAACAATTCTAAAATGAAAGAGGAGTGGATCATTGATTCGGGTTGCACCTTCCACATGAGTCCCAATCAGGATTGGTTTACAACTTACGAAACAATGTCTGAAGGTGTTGTTTTGATGAGAAATAATACTTCGTGTAAAATTACAGGTGTTGGAACGATTAAAGTTAAGATGTTTGACGGAGTTGTCAGAACACTCAGTGACGTGCGACATTTCTAGAATTGAAGAGAAATTTAATTTCGATGAGTACTCTTGATTCGAAAGGGTACAGATACACAGCTGAAAGTGAGGTTTTAAAGATTTCCAAAGGTTCCCTTGTTGTGATCAAAGGGTAGAGAAAGACTACCAAGTTATATGTTTTGCAGGGTTCTATTGTTACTGGTGATGCAGCTATCGCTTCCTCTTCATTTTCAAATGATGATATTACTAAACTTTGGCATATGCGCCTAGGGTATATGAGTGAGAATGGCATGGTAGCTTTAAGCAAAAGAGGACTTCTTGATGGGCAAGGAATTTACAAACTGAAGTTTTGTGATCATTGTATTTTTGGGAAGGAAAAGAGAGTTCGATTCACCAGAAGAGTCCATAACACGAAGAAACGTTGAAGTATATTCGTTCTGATCTGTAGGAACCATCCAAAGTGCCTTCGAAGGGTAGAGCTAATTATATGCTAACTTTTATTGATTATTTTTCTAGAAAAGTTTGGGTGTTCTTCCTGAAGCAGAAAAGTGATGTGTTTTCCACATTTAAGTCTTGGAAAATTGTGATTGAAAAATAGACGGAAAAATAAATAAAATACTTTCACACAGACAATACTTAGAGTTCTGTTTTGATGAGTTTAATAGACTGTGCAAGTCAGAAGGGATCGTGAGGCACTTGACAGTTCGTCATACTCCACAGCAAAATATCATTACAGAATGAATGAACAGAATGATCATAGAGAAGGTTCGATGTATGTTGTCAAATGCTAACTTACCAAAGTTGTTTTGGCCACTACATATTTTTTGATCAACCGATCTACATCCGTTGCCATTGAGAAAAAGACTCCACAAGAGGCATGGTCTAGTAATCTTGCTAATTATTCTAATTTAAAGATCTTTAGGTGTCCTGCGTATGCTCATATTGATAATGGAAAATTGGAATCGAGATCCATTAAATGTGTTTTTCTTGGTTATAAAGCTGGTGTAAAAGAGTATAAGTTATGATGTCCTGAAAATAGAAAAGTTGTGATTAGCAGAGATGTTGTTTTTTATGAAACTGCTATGCTACCTAACTTATCTCTTAAAGACTCTTCCAATAAAGAAAATCAAAAGCAGGTCGAGCATCAGATTAATACAGAGTCAACTCTTCAAGCCAGTACAAAAATTGAAAATAGAGTTGCTTCTTCACCACAATACTCTATCGCCAAAAACAGAACTAGAAGAGAAATTAAACCTCCAAAAAAGTATGTCGAGGCTGATCTAGTTGCTTATGCTTTAAATGTGGCTGAAGATATAGATGCAAACCAAGAGCCATCTAATTATTCTGAGCTGGTTAGCTGTGAAGACTCAGAAAAGTGGATGTTTACTATACAATAGGAGATGGAATCACTCCACAAAAACAGAACATAGAATCTTGTGAAACTTCCTAAAGGTAAAAAGATTGTTCGTTGTAAATGGGTGTTTAAAAAGAAAGAAATGACTCCAGGAGTTGAAGAACCCAGATATAAAGCAAGGTTTGTTGCAAAGGGTTACAGTCAAATTCTAGTAGTGGACTTTATAGATGTGTTCTCCGTAGTTGTGAAGCATAGTTCGATTCGAGCTTTGCTTGGTATTGTGGCCATGCATGATTTAGAGCTTAAGCAATTAGATGTAAAAACTGTATTTTTACATGGAGAACTTGAGGAAGATATTTACATGCAACAACCAAAGGGTTTTACAGTCTTAGAAAAATAGGGTTATGTTTGCTTACTGAAAAAGTCCCTTTACGGTTTGAAACAGTCACCAAGATAGTAGTCTAAGAGGTTTGATTCCCTTATGATTTCTCATGATTTCAAAAGAAGTAGTTTTAACAGTTGTGTTTACTTTAAGAAAAATAATGATGGTTCTTTTGTGTATCTACTTCTTTATGTTGATGACATGTTGATAGCAGCAAAAGATAAACGAGAGATAACAAAGGTCAAAGCCCAACTAAGTGAAGAATTTGAGATGAAAGATTTGGGACCAGCAAAAAAGATACTTGGCATGGAAATTCTCAGATATAGAAAAGCAAGTAAATTGTACCTAAGTCAGAAGGGGTACATTGAAAAAGCTTTTTGCAAGTTCAATATGCAGAGTGCTAAGCCTATTAATACTCATTTAGCAGCCCATTTCAGACTTTCATAGGCTTTGTCTCCACAATCAAATGATGAGATTGAGTACATGTCACATGTTTCATACTCTAGTGCAGTGGGATGTCTCATGTATGCTATAGTTTATTCACGTCCAAATTTATCATATGCAGTCAGTGCAGTTAGCATATATATGGCGAATCCCAGTAAAGAACATTGGAAAGCAGTTCATTGGGTTTTAAGATACTTATAAGGTACTACTGATGTTTGCTTACAGTTTGGAAGAACTAGAGATGGAGTCATTGGGTATGTTGATGCTGATTTTGCTAGAGACCTTGATAGAAGAAGATCTCTCACAGGTCATGTCTTTACAATCTAAGGTTATGCAATCAGTTGGAAAGCCACTTTGCAAACTACAGTCACTTTGTCTACCACTGATGCTGAGTATATAGCGATTACTGAGGCTTGTAAAGAAGCTATTTGGTTGAAGGGACTCTTTAGTGAACTCAATGAAGACCTTCAAATTAGTACAGTATTTTGTGACAATCAGAGTGCAATCTTCCTTACAAAAGATCAAATGTTTCATGAGAGAACAAAACACATTAATGTTTGGTATCATTTTGTTCATGATATTATTACTCGTGGTGATATTGTTGTGAGCAAAATTAGTACTCATGAAAATCCTGCAGACATGATGACTAAGTCACTTCCTATAACCAAGTTTGAGCATTGATTAGACTTAGTTGGTATTTATTGTTGAAGTTAAACCCTTACGGGGTTTTACGGAAGAGGTGGAGAACTTGTTCGTTAGGAGTTCGCGATGAAGAACTTGTTCATTAAAAATTCGTGTCAAGGTGGAGATTGTTAGAATTAAGTGACCCAAATCCTTATTTAAATAAAATACAATGGTAAAATAAAATAAAAGTAAAATCCATATAGAACTACACTTCTTTTATTTTATTTTTACACCTTATTAAACTCCATCTATTTTATATTGATTAGAATAACGTGTTTTAATCTTACTACACTTCTATTAGAATATGACTTTACCAAGCCTAAAAATAGACATAGTCTATTCCTCTTGTATTAATTTCGAATTCGACAAAGTGAATTTTCTTCTCCTCTGCCTGTGGTTTTTTCTTAAAAGGGTTTTCATGTAAAATCTATGTGTTCTTTATTTTTATTTCTCTTTTCTTTATGATATATTGTCATTACCGACATTCTACTTTTACACCTAACATTCACTAAGTTCAAATGGCCATCTTTTACACATATAAACATTAATTTTCAATTTAGTCTAATTCTAGTATTTATAACAATTCACAACCAATTCATTCAAAATCAAATATATATCTAAATCAAATATATAAAAACCTAAATAAATAAACACCGTATGAACTTACCATATCAAAATACCAATTTTTTCAAGAAAACAATAATGACAACTTTTAAAAACTTTAACAATTTATAAATTGGTACATAGGTTAGCTAAATTAAGGTCACGTAATCTTAAAAACATAAAAATTACAAGAAAATGACTTAATTAAACATACCTAATATTGGCCAAAAGTTGAAACCCTTGAAGCTTTCATGTATGTCTTTCTATGGTGGTAGTTGGTTTGAAGGTAGGAGATGAAAGAAAATTTCTCAAGCCATACCTTGAGAACTTTTTTGCATATGAGATGACCTAGTTTCTCAAGTCAAAGAACTCATTTACATGATGGTCGTGTGAGAACTTATTCTAAGACTTTTAAGTGATCCTATTGAATGGAGTTCACAACGAGTCATGTTCAATGAACTTGTTTTCAAAATAAGCACACATTGATATCCTCAATTGTGTTACATAGTTTGACATCTAGAATTGATTGCATGCATCCCATGCATGATGGCTTAACATATGCTAGTCTATGACGCATTATTGGTGCCCTATCTTGGCAATACATTGACTAAGAACATTTTTAGAAACATAACTTGATGCATAAGAATTCCATAATTGCAACTTGTTTGCAATTCATTTGCAAAGCCTTATTTATTCCATGGGCTTCATCCTATTAGTACTTTGAACAACTTATAAGTTATTTGTACTAACATTAAGGAAAAAACTTTACAAAGCAACTAGTTGTATTTGGTTTTGCTTTATTAACTCGTATACCCCAAGTGCAGTCCAATTACCACTAGGGCATTTATTCTATCATCTATGAGAATTTCTTAGACCATCCGATACTATTATAAAATCTAATCAAAATGATGCCATTTGATGCAAGAGAAGCGTATAAGCAATATGCATGCATTAAAAACATATATGTGCGCACATGCTTTCGCTGGTAGTATAAAAGTAATCTCTTCCAACTAAATACAACATCCACACAAATTGTTAAAATAATAAAAAAAATACATTTAAACTTAGTTATGATATTAATCATGTTAATTAAACATCATTATAACACAAGCATTTTTGAATTATTTGATTTAACATCAATGGATACTTGTATTTGTGATGCCATCCTTTTAGTAAATTGTATGGTCACAATAGTTGGACCACCTATTAAAATCTCAATCGTTAGTATCGATATAAAATGTTTAGAATGCCATTAAATTTATAACATATGCTTCTAATTTTATCTTCTAGCAATAGAGAAATTGAGATTCTGTAAAGGTATAAACTCAATCTATGGAAGTCAATACCACTCGCACAATTGTAAAATCGAAAGGCAACCAATTACTTTTTTGTTTCCTACTCTATATACCTTACATGATGCCTTATGTAGGCATACCCAAACCATAGATGCCTAACTGTATGTTCCAATCATTTCAAAATTATATAACAATCGAAGATATTTGGAGTTAACTAAGTTGCGAAGCTTTTTTGGCATCAACACACCTCTAATCAACTGAAAAATAACTCTAACATGATGTTGAATATCTTCGTATGTTGAATTCTTTGGGAAATGTTCAAAGCGACTCTTCAACTATGTTAACTTAATTCAAAGCCTAGTCAAATTAGACTTAAGGTCGATACTTGTTCCTAGTGATTGAAAAATGACTACCCGTAGATTATACTGAGAAATTTCCATTACTGGACACTTCTCCAATAGAAGGCATGTTAGTAATGCTACATCTTCCAACATTATTATTGCTTCACCACATGGGAGCTGATGAAAATGTATGATCTCAGGTCTCCATCGTTCAATCAGAGATGAAGGTCAGTATGAAAGTAAAATCTTGAATTTGGTTAGTACAATAAAAACTAATGTCTCTTAAGTGATGAATGATTCTATTGTCAGGTGGATTTATTTTCATATTACTACCACATCAAATTGCTAGAGAATACTCCATTGTTGTTGCATTTTATCCAACATGTCGTTTTTTTAATATCAATAAGGAGGCAACTATTATTGTTTGATTGGAAATTTGGATTTAGAAAATCTTAGCATGTAAGATAACATAGAATGTAGAGGAATGTTTGAGTTTTTGTGGAAAACTAACAAGTGGCATGGGATATTTATATGTTTTAGGATTAGGGTTCGTTAGGATTTTCCATAGGACCTTGATACCAATATGTAGCAAGGTCAATTTTAAATTTCTATTTTCCTCTTCAAATAATCGATTACAAATTATAATTTTATGTTTTTTTTAAATTTTTATGCAAAACCCGAAACTCACAGATATTATCTAGAGTGTTACAAAATCAAACTATATTGATATTTAAATATTTTACACGGAAACTGATTCCCATTGGCGTCGAGGCTTCTTTAATCATTCCATAATCATTACTTAATTTGAATAGGGTACAAAAAACTTAACAACACAACACATATAACTAAATTCGACACCCATGAGTATCAAAAGAACTTTTAAAAAAATGTATTGAGTTATAATCTTAGCAAATTTATTTTAGTAACAATTTTTTTCACCATAAGAAATTTAAAAATATATATATAATATATGGGTGTCCAAGTTTGATTTGATTTTAAATATAAGTTTCAATTTTTTTTTACCATGTATTCATATTTTGAAAATAATATAATAAGTTCATTTGTATTTAAAATTTTGAAAAATAAATTTTAATTTTAATTTAAGTAATTTAATAATAAATATCTATCAATATTAAAATATAAATAATTTAACATACCTTTTATGTTTATATTGTAATATTATTAGATTACTTCATATTCAATATGTGAGTGATAAAATAAATTTTTTATGTGTTAAAGAAAAATGTAAATATACATAGTAAAATTTTAAATGTAGTATTTTATTTTTGCAGTGAGTGTTTTGTGGGAGCGATTTATTTTTTAAAAATAGATTTTTAGGTAGATGGTTAATTTTTTTAAAAGATTTTATATAAAAATATTAAAAGAAATAAAAAAATTGTTAGTGTTTTGTTTTTCTTTTTTGATAATTGGAGTAGAGATTAAGATTGTTTGGAATAGAACCCAAAAACTTATATGCGCTATAACCTAATAAATCAAAAGGTTATTGGTTTTTTAAGGTATATTTATTTAGTTTTCCAAAAATTGATTTTTTTTTAAAATCTTTTCCTATTTAAGTTGTCTAGTTAAAGTTGGGACACCGTGTTGAGAAGTAAAAATAAATAAATGAATATATATTAGTATTATAAAATAATTAAAAACTGGGCCAGCAAATTTGGAGTATTGAATAAGTTGATCCAATTGAAAAGCGGAGGCTAAATTGAATCTTTAAATGACCTCATTTATGGTTTAGTTTGATGTTTAGAGTAAGGTTAGGAAATAGGAAATACGGAAGGGTTGAAGCGACGGTCCAGCCAGAAACAGTAGGGGTAGCGGCACTCTTGAATTATTGTTGGCACCACCACCCAAATAAAAAACAAGATCAGTCTAAAAACCCTGTCTGTTGCACAAGTCTATGGACCACTTAACTGAACTGAACTGATGGTTGGGGTAAATAATATTTTTAGTAACAAACATAATGATGCACATATTTACTTTTGACTCTGACTCCAATCCTTACACCACAATGCATTCATTTTCTCTACTCTTGTCTTGTTAGAAAGAAATGCATTAATTGGCAATGGTGAGAAACTTATTGTCTCTAATTAAAATGTTGGGGTAAATGAGAAGAAGAAAAGAGTAGTTGATGCAATTCAATAATGATGTGTACTTTAAAAAGTTTGAAAGATAAGTTAGGCATATGTGTCGTTTTGGCGCTAATGATATTGCTCCCTCCACTTTCATTTGTTGGAAAAAGGAGTTTTAAAAATAATAAAGGTAGAGGTGTGATGTTTGGTAGTATTGTCTGGGGAGAGTGGGATGATGATCCAAGACCCAACAATTCAGGAAGGCAAAAAAAAAGAAGATGTGCACAAATTCCAAGGGGGTGGAATTGTAAAGCCTCAACACCAGCGAGTTAGTCCATAAATTGCTCGTAAACAAGAAGAAGAAGAAGAAGATGGATGGAAAGCGAGAGGATAGGATTTTGCATAAATAAATAAAAAGGATTCATTGTCGCAACTGAAACAGAAAGGTTAGACATTCCCATGTGAAGAGTTGCGGGCGTACGTCTTATTCACAAGTATCAGCTATTGTTCACACAATTTGGACTTCCTATTTTAATTCTAGTAGGTGTATTGAATGCAAGTATTAACTCAAACCCAAGCCTTACTTTCCTGACTTTCAGTATCTCTCTTCTTTTAATGCTGAATTGGTTTAGTTAGTTTGACTGTGTGCATCCAATTAATTTGTATCCATCTTTTTTATTAAACTATGGGTCATATGGAAACCATTTTTCCATTTAGCCAGAAAAGAGGGCGTCGTTAAAGCTCTCAGATTTGGTGGTAATTAAGAAAAAGTGATCCTACTTACTAAAGTAAGAATATGGTTTAATAAGGAAAGGTGATATGGTAGTTAAAGCCCGTTGAAGAATATACCCATGTGAATGTGAATTCCATTCAACTTATCCCATTAAATGCCTATTTTATTCAACTATAAAACATGCATGCTTTCACATTTCCCTTCCCATTTACTCTCTTTTATTTTTTTATTTAACAACACATAGCTCCACTGTCGGTCAGGGGGCCACTCCCTAAAATGTAAACTTCTAAAATCCACCTTTTATGTTTTACAAAAACTTTAAAATGATACTTTAAAAATTATTAAAATCGTCCATGTTTTAAATCTAAAAAAAAAAAAAAAAAATCCCAAAAATGTTTTATAACTTCACCCGTACCACAAGAAAAATTGAAGGACTGGCCAGTAATATATACATATAAGTGATTTTATAGTAATACTTTTTAATGTTTAAGATCTCGGCAATTCACAATTGCTAAATCGAATGAAAATAAGAGCAGTATATTAATATCCAGTTTAACAAAAAGATAAACGAAATTAGATTTTTCTTATGGAAATTTAAAATTAGAGAAATTAATTTATGATATGAGAAAAAAAAACAACTCTAAAACATTGATAATAAAAAAATAATTGGGAAGCCCAATAAATAAAAGGAAATTGATTCATATTCACCAAGACCTAACCATTCATCCGAAGTTGGAGTTAGGAGTTTGGGGATTTGGAAAGACAAACTGTGGGTGAATGGTTGTATTCATCTTCCAAGTCCAAGTCAAATAAACAGCTGTCACTCAAACCGTTGTCGCCACCAGAGACCAGACTCCAGCGTCCATTTGCGACAATGGTGGCGCCACCAAAATGAAGCTCTCCTCACCCTCTTCAACTTCCACGGTTGAGATTTTCGAGAACCAAGCCTAAATGCTCCAATTTGAACCTTTAGCCTCTACTTGCCTATGCTCCTCCAATCTCCTGATTTTCTAATATGTTGCTCCTTGTGTCCGCAACTAACTTTCAACTGTCCAGATTCAATAGCAATCATTTCCAAACTCACAAACTTGAAATCTTCAAATAACTTCTTTTCACCCTTTTTTCTTTTTAAAAAAAAAAAAATCTCTAACTCCCCTTTTTATTCAATATTCTCAAAATAACTTTTATCCAATCATGTTTCGCCACATGTATTATTAAACCCAGTGAGTATGAAATTGAGGGGCTAACAGTAGGTGATGGAAGTCTTGGTTTAAGGGAGTAGAGCAATTGGCAGATGAAGCAGTATTAGTTTGGGGAGGTAAAGGAATGTTTGTTCGAAAAATGATTTTTAGTTTTTTATTTTGTTTGTTTTATATAAAATAGGATGGTTAATGTAAAATATTTTCAAGTCAATATAAATTTATTTATTTATTCTTGTAAAATGTCTTATCAATTTTTTTCGATAAGACATTTTCTAAACTCATAAGACATTGTTTACCAAAATGTCTTCGAACATTTTCCGGTCAATGTTAGATGCGGATTAATATAAAATATATAACACTATCAATATTATTAATTTACACATATTTTTTAATTTATTCAATTTAGTATTTAAAATTAGGACTAACATAATTCTTAATTTAAAGCTTCAAATTGAATTCCTATTTTACTATTATACATTAGGGACTTCCTATTTCTCATTTTTATAGTCAATTTTACATTTTATTTAGTTTAGCCCATAATGTACGAAACTATCAATTAAGTTTTACAATTTAGTCATTTCTCACATCTAAGCTTAAAATCCATCAATTTTCAATAAATTAACAATGGCAACTTTCTAAAACTTTAACAGTTTTACAAATTGATATATGGACTAACTAAATTAAGTTCTCATGGTCTCGAATCTATAAAAATTACAAGAAAATAACCGAGAACTTACTTGAATTTTAGAAGTTAAAAGCTTGGAGCCCGTCTTCCTAATTGTTTTCTTATTTTTGGGACGGTTGGAGAAGATGATAAAGCATCTCTCCATACACCAATTCCAATTTATAACTTAATTAGAATTTTAATTAACCTTTTTTTATATTAATTAATTTTCATATTATACTGCTGTCCAATTTCTAATGTTGATACATGATGTAATTGTTGTGAAACAAAGGAAGCTTAAAATTTGTCATATGGGTTGGTTCAATATCCAATAGCACAATGATAAGCATAAGAATTTGAGTCTTCCCATTTCGCATAGCTAAATTTTCGTGATTAATTTTTTTTTCAAAAGTTAATTGCAATCAATATGGCATTGAATTGAAGTATTCAGATGATTCAATCACAAGGGTTAAACGCTTCAAGCATTTGGGTAAAAAAAGGGTATTAGAATAAGAGATTATTATTTTATTCTATATTTTCTAAGTAACCCAATATTTAAATTAAAGTTTAATGAGCAACCCTATTTAAGAAGTAAAATTTGTAATTAATTTTTAATTGATGATGAGCTAATTAAAAATTAAGAGTAAATATTAAGATTAGAAAATAAAACAAAAATACAAAAGAAATTAAAAGTTGATACACCTCTATTCAAATTGTAAGGGATGTTTTAAACTAATTTTCTGAGTGAAGCCTAATGCCTCTCTCATAGTCGCATGTATTTTATAATCTTAGAACGTCGAGCAGCTCTGGTACAAGGAACATTTTGGACTTCATTTCTTTCAAAATGAACCTAAGCATGTATATGCTATTATATATAGCTATGTGTTGGCTAGCATGATTTTTGTTCTACTTACCATCATGAAGCTTGATAACTCAATTTCAAGTGAACATTAGAAGTTTAAGGAACAAATGAGAAAAAAAAAACAAGTTGATGTGTGATGTTACCTATGATGAAATATTGCATAATGATTTCAACTTTGAATTTGTATTTGTCAACTACATTGCCCCCTATCTCCCGTGGAAAGAACAACATTAGGTCTTCCATTGCAGCAGCAACAAGTAGCCGGCCTTCAGGAATTCCGGAAATTTTATAACCAAAAAAATGAGCAATCCCCAAAATCAGCCGGCAATTGCATGCTTCATCCAACCAAATGTGACCCCATACATACAGGCTGTAGTAACAAAATCCTAGTTGACAAGCCGGCCCACCTTTTATGCACGGAAAACCTTACCAACCTTATTTATATATAACCCTTCATTTCTCCACTCATATTAATACAATGTACTCCAAAATGGGGAATTTAAAGTTAAACCAATCATTATCGAAGACCTTGGTGAACTTGTTCATTGTTCTAGCCATTGGCATTGCTCTCTTTCTCTCGGTAGGTTCACAGTGTCGTGAAAGGCCCTCGTCTCTGGCAAAGTTTTCTGCATTCCGAGCTGAGAATACATTGGGGTCAAGCTATGGGAGTCTTGGAACTATGCTTCCGAAAGGTCAGCCTGTACCACCATCGGGGCCTAGTCCCCAGATAAACTGATCACCATACCTGTTGCAATATTGTCTGGTGAAAACCATGTTTAACAAGTATAAGGATAATGATGCAGTTGAGGGGTAGCGTCAGTTATGGGTGTCTTTTTCTTGTATACGTTGTATTTATAGTTGTAGCAAACATGTAGAGGGTTTCTTCAAACGTTGAGTTGATTTTATTGATCACGCCTTAAAAAATAAATGCAGACAAAGAATTGAATGTTTAGGCACTGGACATTCACTTGCTTCTCTTTTTAAAGAATAGCCACCTTAGTTTGCTAAGATGGTATTTCAACAACACGTGCGTGAGTAGCTAACTCACTATAATAATTAGAATGTTAAAAACTGTCAGCAAAATAGAAATGCCGACCCATAATATTAAAAACTATCAACAAGCTATTGATGTTGTGACAATAAGATATATGAGATCACATTATGTTGGTATAAGGTTTGCGTGTAATCTTTTCATCTTTTGTTGAAGAAAAAACATCCTTATCCTTATTGTCATATGATTTTTAATCAACCTTGTCAAATTATGGATAACTAAGAAAAAACAATCCAAGAGAAGTACTAATGGAAGAAGGGAAAAAAATTTCCTAATTGGAAAGCATACATGTCCAATCAGGTTGACCAGTAACAATAGCATTGAAGTGGTAGTTGAATTAATTATGCAATTAAATAAATTATTTAAATAATGATAAGAATTTTAAAAAAGAAAAAATGTCAAAAATAGAATAAATTAATTCAACTAATTTTTTAATTTGATCCAACCAGTTTGTATCGATTTGCGAGTCAATTGATCTAACCCTTTAGATCGATATCTCGATCAATTTTCGATCTAATTGGTTCAACTGGTCAATTCAGTCTAACCACAAAAACAATAGAACTAAATTAAAATACGTATTTTTGAATTAGGACCAACTTATCTTAACTTATTATTCATTAATAAAAATACTGTTATTTGTACTTAATTATACAAAATATATATATATTTTAAAAGTTTAATGTATACTTTGCTAATTGAACTTGGCTACTAACACTTAGGTATTATTTGATAAATTGAAAAATTAAGTATTAATTTAAATCATAAAATTTGTTTAGTATATTAATTAAAATTAAATTTCTAATTTTTTAAAAATTTAAAGGTAACTTGTTTAAAAGTTAATGTTAAAAGAATTGAAAAAAAATTCACAAGCTCATTATCTACTCATTAGTTTTAACCCTTTTTCATTGGAAAACTCTATTTGTTTTTTAGATTAGATAATCAAACTTGTTTAAAAAAATTAAATAAACTGAAAATTATTTTCTAACTTATTTAATTTTTTCAATAGGTTATTAAACAAGGTTTTAGTTGATGCCTAATTTTGATAGACATAATTGATGTCTAAATTTAAAATCCATCACACAACGTCGTTAGAATATGATGATGTGGCACTAACAATTAATAACATAACACATAACAACTTCAAATCATGGCATGTGATGAGCATTGATAAAAATATATTAATATATATAATTATAAAAACTATTTTACGTTCAAAATGAAAATAAACAAAAGTCCAGATTCAGATAAATTTTATCCATGTTCATTATGGACGTAAGTTTATTTTTTTTTTAATTTCAAAATAATAATATAAATCAATGATATTTTTAGAAATTTTTTCCACACTAAATATAAACGATGAAGTTGAAGGAAATTTTAAATAATGAAACAACATGTGAATCGATTGAGATCCACAGTATTTGGCCCGGTTGTACTTTATTTTTCAATAATAGGCTCGCTTGCTTATTCCCTTTTTGTAGATCTATACTCAGCCAGGCCGAGCAATAATTTTATTTTCCCCCTTTGTGTAATTTAGCTCTTGACGGCCCAACCCACATGGTTGACTTCTTATGTTGCAAAGTCCACTCTTCCGGTAAATCGAAACGTTATTTGGTACATTCTGCCTTTCCTGCCACTGTCTTTCCTTGTTTTTCTCTCTACCACCATCCGCTTACCATAATTTTGGTCTCTATTGTCTTCTCCTTGCTTTACCACCTTTAAAAATAAAAATAAAAAATTTCAATTTCAATGGGATAAAACTTGATAAATACGTTCACATTGACTCTAAATTTTTTTCTCATCCATTTTGACCCTAAACTTGAAAATCGTTATTGTTGGACTCAATTTTTACCCGACCCAAAATACAATTCATTAAACATAACCCCCAAACTAAAGAACCAAACAGTCTAGTTTTAAGTCCAAAATACAAAAAATAGACTAAACCCTAGCCCAAGTTTTTAGCCCAATAACTTACACTTTTTTTCCAGCAAAAGGAAAACCCCAGGCAAGCTGCTGCTCGTGCCCACGCCCAGCGCGCCTCCCCCGCACGTCGCGCGCCTCCTCCGAGTCGTACGCCCTTCACCAAGCCACGTCAGAGGCATACACACCTATGAACCTGCAAACAAGTGAAATTAGTTGTAAAAAAGGGCTATAAAAGCCCCGAAATGAATGTAAATCAGGGGGTTTTTTTTTCTTCGGGAATCAAATACCAAAAATACACATTCATATTCGAAGCAAGAATACACACACAAAATTGAAAGCCCTCGAGAAGAAAATCAATTTCGTTTGAAGGTGGATTCATAGACTTTTAGTTTTGATTTTTTTTCTTTTTATTGCTTAGTATAGAATACTATTGGGTTATAAAAAGAGGGGAATTTTGCTTACCCTTTCGCTTGTGAGACGGAGAGTGTTTGCATCTTACGATGAAATCCATGAATTGACAGAAGGGGAAGGGAGAAGTTAAAGAATTTTGAAAGAAAGATTTGAAACCCATTTTTTGTTTCAGAAAGAAAGTCTGCCAAATGAAGTTTTAGTTTTTTCCTTTTTTATTTATGATGGAAATGGTGCCGTTTGGGTGGGATGGAATCCATGCTTTTTGGCTTTGTAAGGGAAATTTATGCTACTGGTCCTTCCCCTTTGCTATAGAGTTCAATCGAGTCGTGTTTCAGTCTTTCTTAAATTTACTAAATTTTCCCTGAAACTCCTACACTGTTTTAATTTAGCCCATGCTTGCGTACCGCATTTTTGGGATTTAGAACATTTGCACTTTTTGTCCTCCCTTTGTTATGTGTGCATTCAATTTGGTCCAATTCCCTCTTACTTATTTCCAAGTTCGCCCTAAACTCCCATTTGAAGTTCAATTTAGTCTTTTCCATTATTTTTTGTTTTTAGATTAATTCACTTTAATATTATTTTTATCATTATTTATTACCTTCTATTTTTATTATTGATATCATTTCATTATTATTATTTATTTCTATTACATTTTTTTTCCATATATTTTCTTACTCTTTTCATTAATATTATTATTGTCATTATGCTTACTGTCATACATTATTATTATTATCATTACTATTTCTATTATTGTATTCTTACACTGTTATTTATATGCAGTATTAGTACTATTTTTATTATTCGTTTACCATTATTTTTTTAGAAACCATAGTGGTTCATTAACATTATTATTATTATTATTTTTCCTTTCCCTCTTCTTTTGTTATTCTTATTGTTCAAAAACTCTCATATAATATGGTTTTGAAATTATGTAGGATATTTAATAAGATCACCTTTACATATTGTTACATACGCATAATTGACATTAGCTTTATTTATGTATATTAAAAACCTTATGCTGTATCATATTTGAATTTCCTCAAAGATTTACTTATGTACTATCTATTGCTTTAAAGATATCTTACTTTAGCATAATTGAGAAGCACCCTCATCAATCATTATTTTCTACATTTTATTTTTATCTTCATTTATTTTACAACCACTTACATTTTTCTTAAAAAAGGAAAAAGAAAACCTTCAACATAAGGGAATATTTCGTGTTTGGAAGTTTGAGAAATCGTAGCCAATCGTGCTGGGTTACGATTTTATCATTCAACTGAACTATGGAATATTCTTGTGAGATTTCATCTATGTTTTTCAAAATAAAGGCAATGTTCGGTATTTAAAGAATCCAAAGGATCGTGCCCTAACGCATCTTTGGGTTTCGCTTTCTTTATGCATTTTGAATATTCGAATACCCTCTTAAAGCTAAAAGCATACGCTTTGAAGGCAATATCACATTTGAGGTCAAAAATATTGTGTGCTAACGTCTTTGGATGTAATGTTTTACCTCAAGGTGAGATGGTCTTTAATACACATTTGACTTACCTAAATGTTTTAAAAATCAATAAAAGGAGGATCGCATTTTGAACTCTGTCCAAATATTTAATTTTCGACATTTAAGACATTAAATAATCAATCAAGTACCAATTTTGGGCATGTCGAGGGTGCTAATCCTTCCTCGTACGTAACTGACTCCCAAACCGGTTTTCTATTTTCGCAGACCAAAATCGTTGTTTTGAAAAATTTATTTATTTATTAAAAACGACCGTGTTTTGAGGTGATCCAATCACACCCTATTAAAAACGATTGGTGGCGACTCCCAACTTTTCGTTTTCAAAAGTCGATTTTTCGTTTTCAAAAAAATGGTTTCGACAGCTTGGCGACTCTTCTGGGGACCTCAGAGAGTCGAGCTGTAAATTGATTGTTTTCTGTCTTCTTGTCAAAAATTGGAAATTTGGTTTTTAAACCTACGATCCTCTCATTGCATTTTCTGTGTCTTTGTTGGTTTTTATCATGTGGGTTTTACTTTATTTGCCGAGTCTTTCGATATATTCTTACATCATATTGTATGACCGTTGTGGTCGCACCTTTTAAGTGGGAGTGAGAAACTATGCTTTCGTGAGGTTTTCACCTCCGCATGGGCTAGGGGATCGCTTCCGGAATACACCCGTACCTATGTCTTCGTGAGGTTTTCACCTCCGCACGGGCATAAGGAAATGTATTCCCTTGAACCGAACTTGATCCATATGAACCTATAATGGGCGAGGGTCGAGGAATCCGCTAGTTCAGGTACCTTTACTCTAGAACTAAACCACATATAGTGAGCTGTAGGAACCCGCTTTAGGTAGAATTACACCTAGCCCTAGTGGTTTCCCAAGTAGGCGTTTGATAATTTCTTAGTTGCTTCGATTTCTATTCTTATGCATGATTCTGACTTGTGTTTTTCCTTCTTTCTTTAATAGTGATTGCATAACATTTTCATCAAAAGAGGAAGTGTCGATATACGGTTCGGTTACTAATAAAAAGTTTTGCCATGAAGAACAAATTTCTTGATAAAGTAAAAGAAAACGCGTTTGTCCAAAGATGGTCGGAGAATGCACAGTTAGAGAAACGTGACAGTTTGACAAAGGAGTACACATCAAAGTTATGGGACTTTACCCGTATTAGTGTGGTTCAGAATGATCTTCAGGAGTTGAAAGAATTATGGAGTCACTGGAATGATGAGATGGAGCAGCTATTCTACTGTAATTATGGTGATATTCCTTATCTCCTCGATGTTAAGGTAGATAGGTATTTGTTTCGCGCCATGGCTCAATTTTAGAATTCCGCCTACAGTTGTTTTACTTTCGGAAATGTGGATCTAGCACCTACTGTCGAGGAATATACAAACTTGCTTCGTTATCTGAGGTTTCAAGTTGATAAGATTTATTTTAGAGCTGTCAATACCTAACCTTTGTAAAGAGGTTGATGAACATCACTGGGATGAGTGAACAGTGGGTTGCAGCTCGAGTCCAGCAGAAAGCAATGGAAAGTGCATTCCTTGGGAAAATTTGAGAGATCTAATCCTAACACACCCTGATATGAAGAAAAGAGTTGATGTCATCGCCTTGAGCGTTTATGGTTTGTTTATTTTCCCTAAGGCTTTAAGGCATGTAGATAAAGCAGTCGCCAATCTATTTGGCCGATTTGGTAAAGGAGTCACTCCTGTTCCTGCAATCTTGGCTGAGACTTTTAGATCTTTGAGTGTATGTCAGAGGCCAGGTGAAGGCATATTTATTGGGTGTACACAACTCTTGTTAGTATGGTTTCATAGCCACTTTTGGAAGGTAGAAAAGACCTCTTACCGACCTTTTTTCAGAGATTACTCACCTTTGAAGGAGATAGTGACCATATCGAGAAGAGATTACATAACAGAGGAAAAATGGATGGCGATACTTCAAAATCTCCAAGAGGAGGATATCGAATGGAAGGCCCCTTGGATGGTTTCTGATGAGAATCTCTACCGATGTGGGAGTTATGATTGGGTCCCTTTGTTGGGGATTTGGGGAGCCGTTGGATACGCCCCTTTACTTGTATTAAGGCAATATAGATCAAGATAATTTATATCGATGATGCATGGGCTAGTTCAGAGTGGGTTCTCGTATGGGGAGAAAGACTCCAAGAAAAAGAGCCGCGAGATTTATAATGCCTGGAACCAAACTTGCCGGATAAAGGGAGTTGCTGTGAATCCAATGGTGACTCCTGAATATAATGAATAGTGGAGTAGAAGGGTTAACGACAATATCCCGAGGCCAAATTTAGAAGAAGCTCGACCGATAGAGGAATATCTGCTAGTGGTCCCCTCCGAATTGGAAATCATAAAGCAAGACTTCGAAAAGAAAACCTCGGAGTTAGAAAGGAAAATAGAGCAGTTGGAGGAGGAAAAAATATACTTAAAGCTAGATGTTGATGTTTAAAAATCCGAGGCTGAGAATTTGAGAAAGAGAAAGAGAGAGGTTGAGGAGGACCTGGACAGTCTGAAGGCTGATTACAAGCAGCTGCATAAGTCAATGAGAAATGCTGGCATGGGTAAAACGTCTGAACAGTGGAGGTAAGAAATCCAAAAGGAAAAGGCTAGGGCTGATTGGTGGAAAAGAAAATTCCACGATGCTCAGGCTCGAGAAGTCGCTTGTAAAAAGAGTTTGGACGATAGCCAGAATGAAAAATAGAAGTTAAGAGCTCGGGTGGCAGAGTTAGAAATGACACTATAAGAACATCGGGGTTGTAACTCAGTGATTGAATTAAGAGCTAGCCTAAATAAGATCGAGAATTTGAAGGGGAAAGTAGAAGAACTTGAGACTACACTTCAGAACTGTAAATATCAAATTGAATTATTGGAAGCGAATAATGAGCAACTAGGGGAGCAACCTCACCGATATCAAGATCAGGTCCGAGATAGGGATTACTTAATGGGCGAAGCTATAGCTCAGATACGAGAGATGGCTGATCATTTACAGACTTTGGCAGCCCAAGCAGATGTGCTAGGAGTTAAATATGAGTTAGAGTCAAATTGGGGGCGAGAGTTAGCCTGCCTTCTTAGGAAAGTAAAAGCTTTGGGTTTTAGGGCAAGACCGTATATGTAATTCATTTTATGTAAAAAAATTTATTTTTCAGTAAAGTTTTCTAAATAAAATTGAATTCGAATCGACGTCTCCTTTTTGCATTCATGTCATGCATTTGCATTACATTGTATCGCATAACATCATATACACAAAAGAACCCTATTAATTAGTGGCCATTTATCTATTTACCCTGGAACACTGGTACTACACACGAAGGAAAACAAAGGATATAGATCAGAGGTTTGAGCAAATGCAAAAGGAGATGCAAGAGCAACTGCAGGCTCAGATGCAAGAGCAGCTGGCTAAGATCCAACAAGAAATGAGAGACCAAATATTGGAGTCCCAGAGAAACATGCTAGAATCACAAAACAACATGATAAGCCAGCTGACACAGCTATTTAAAGGAGGGTCTGACAAAAGAAAAGGCCTTATGGAGGACACGGGAAATGACAATAAGGATTTCGCTTGTCCTACAAGTTTTGCGCCAGAGAACATGCAAACACAACCACCAATAGTGTCTGTTAATATCCAACCTTTTTATCAAACTGGTACCTCGGCACTAGTAAATGTCTCAGCAGGATCAAGCACCAACCCTGGAGATAATCTGGCAAACCCCCAGGTCCCTGACTTCGACAACGCAGCGAAGGTGGAAAAGGCAAAGGCTGAGGTCCCAAAACAATTTGAGGATCGATGCAAATGGTTGGAAAAAAAGTTCAAGGAGTTAGAGAATGCTGATCATTACTGCGGAATCGATGCAAAGGAACTGAGTTTAGTCCCGGACTTAGTACTTCCCCCGAAGTTTAAAATGCCAGAGTTTGAAAGATATAACGGAACCAGCTGCCCTGAGGCTCACATTATGATATTTTGTCGAAGGATGATGGGGTATGTCAACAACGATCAACTGTTGATCTATTGTTTTCAGGACAGTTTGAGTAGGGCTGCAGCGAAATGGTACAATCAATTGAATATGACCCAAGTCAAGTCGTGGAAAGACCTAGTTCAGGCCTTCATAAAGCAGTATGGCCATATAACGGATATAGCACCTGACCGGATCACACACCAGAATATGGAGAAGAAGCCAAGCGAAAGCTTCCGGCAGTATGCTCAGAGATGGAGAGAGGTCGCTACACAGGTCCAACCACCATTGCTAGAAAAAGAAACAACCATGCTCTTCATCAATATATTGAAGGCGCCTTTCATTACTCACATGTTAGGTAATGCAACCAAGAGTTTCGCGGACATAGTAATGTCTGGCAAAATGATAGAAAATGCCATAAGACCGGGTAAGGTAGAAGTTGGAGAGAACACGAGAAGGTCAGTCCCGAAGAAAAGAGAGAATGAAGTAGGTAATGTGAGCTCAAGCTACGCAAAACCTGCCACTGTTAATCAGTCAAGGGCGATAGTCACAGGCCAGCAGGCCTCACCAAGGCGGGAGCCTAACACGAGACAGAATACAGAGAAGTTTCAATTCACTCCCATACCAGTGACATATAGAGAGTTGTACAAAAGTCTGTTTGATGCACATGTAGTGGCTCCTTTCCACTTAGAGCCGTTGCAGCCCCCATACCCTAAGTGGTATGATGCAAATGCTCAGTGCGAATACCACGCAAGGATTACAGGGTACTCGATAGAAAACTGTACCTCGTTCAAAAGGTGCGTGAAAAGGCTTATCAAAGCAGGTGTTGTAAAATTTGATGATACACCTGGTACGAGAAATTCGTTGCCCAGTCATACTAATAAAGGGGTAAACGCGATAATTGAGAATATGGGGAGGAAAGTCAAGCTGAATATCGCGGAGGTGAGAACCCCATTGAAGCTAGTTTGGAAGGAAATGCAAAAGAGAGGTTTAGCCCCGCAGGGGTTGGGGGATAAAGTCCAAGATACACGGAACTACTGTGAGTTCCATCATGAGAAAGATCACAAGATCCAGAATTGTATTGAGTTTAGAGCCCTAATACAGGGTCTAATGGATAATAAGGAATTGGAGTTCCTTGAGTCTGTCGAAGAGGAGGATATATGCTCTCTAGGAGGAGAGTCAAGTGAAGAAGACTGCAGAGCCAGCTGTCTAGTGATAATTATTTCAAAGCCCAGAGTTAGTGAAGTAGAAGCAAGAGTTACACCAAGAGTTATAATCTAGAAGCCAACAGCTTCCCCTTATAAAGACAGCCATAGGGTGCCTTGGAATTATAACTGTAGTATAGCAATTTTAGAAAAGGAGGGTTCGATTAACACGCCAAATATAGAAGTCAAACGAGCAAAAGGGAAACTCGTCATGCTTAAGCTAGAAGTAGAGAGATCAGAACCACTGGTTAATGAGCCAGTAATGGAAAATGAAGCCAAGGAGTTCTTGAAGTTCCTAAGACACAGCGAGTATAGTGTTGTGGAACAACTACACCAACAACCAGATCGCATATCGGTATTGGCTCTGCTGTTAAATTCAGAGGTCCACCGCAACGCATTGATGAAAGTGTTGAACGAAACCTATGTTGCGGATGACATTTCAGTTAACAAATTGGACCGTCTCGTCTGCAATATAAGCGCTGACAATTTCATCTCCTTCAGCGATGATGAGATACCACCGGAGGGTAGGGGGTCTACTAAGGCTTTGCATGTCACTACACGTTGCAAGGGGTATACGCTACCCGGAGTACTAGTTGATAATGGGTCTGCATTGAACGTGTTACCTTGGGCTACATTAAACCGTTTACCTATAGACAGTTCCCATATGAAGACGTGTCAGAAGATAGTAAGAGCATTTGATGGCACAGAAAGGAAAGTAATGGGAAGGATAGAGGTACCTCTTCAGATTGGCCCAAACACGTACGAGGTAGATTTCCTCGTGATGGATATTAAGCCTTCCTATAACTGTCTATTAGAAAGATCTTGGATTTACTCAGCTG
The DNA here is from genome assembly GCA_025698475.1 of Gossypium anomalum. Lineage (NCBI taxonomy): Eukaryota > Viridiplantae > Streptophyta > Magnoliopsida > Malvales > Malvaceae > Gossypium > Gossypium anomalum. Next base: position 20,297,397 of record CM046967.1, on the reverse strand, counting down.
GGGCAATGCCATCCTCGCTGCACTAGAAGCTAAAGATGGTTACTGAGGGTCGACTAATAACAATAAATGCGGAGGAGGACATTGTTGCGTCAGTTACCAGTAATGCACCCTACGTAGAGAACGACAATGAAGCGGTTGAATGTTTATTTCGATCGTTAGAGTTTGTAAACGTGACGTTTATAGCTGAAGGAAATAGGATTCCGATACCTAAGATATCAAGGGCTACGAAAATGAGCCTGCAGTTGACAGTTGATAAAGGGGCGTTACTTGGTAGAGGACTCGGGAGGTATCTTTGTGGAAAAGTTAGAGTGCTAGTCTTGGTTGGCAAGTGGGATCACTTCGGTTTGGGATTCAGGCCAGATGCAAGCCAAGTGAAGAAGGAGTTTGAAAGGAAACAAGAACAGTGGAGAGCGAGATTGAGTGGGACAGAAGTCAGGTGGGTACCGATGAATTTTCCCCACATTTCCCAAACATTTGTATCTGGAGGGTTTATTCATTCCATACAGCATAAGGTGAAAGAAGGAATGGCTGAAGATGTAATGAGAATTTGGAGCATCAACGCCACATTTGAAGAGGAAGCAATGGAAAGGAATTTATCAAGCATTTGCCCGTATGAGCCTGGGAGTGTTTTGGATAACTGGACTGAGAAAAAAATTCCTGTAATCTTTAGAACTAACACAGAGTAATATTCAAAACCCACTTGTTGTCTTCTAGCCTAGGGACAATAAGAATCTTCTGTGAAATAGGCTCATGTTCAAACATTATTATTTTTAATAAAAAATACATTTTTATATATCGGTTCGAGCAATTATTCTTTCTTCCTTTTCATTTCATACACAATCATACCATACAAAAGAATTATTCATTTCGTTTTCTTTGGGTATTCTCTTACACTCATAATAGGCCCCCGGATGTCAACGTCATGAGTAATGCTGATACAAGCCTGGAATCTCCTTTTGAGCGAGACACGTGCTTTGAGGGATTTCAGGATGTTGAAGAGGACGAGAATTGTGGTTTATCTCCCGATTTGTTGAGGATGGTGGAGCGAGAAGAGGAACAGATCCTGCTACACAAAGAGACTACTGAGATTGTGGCCCTGGAAGAGGGGAGGGAAGTTAAAATTGGCACTTGCGTTAACGAGAAAACAAAGCGAGAACCTCATTGAGTACATTGCAAGAATTCAAGGACGTCTTTGCATGGTCATACCAGGATATGCCTGGTCTAAGTACCGATATCGCAGTGCACCGTGTCCCTACAAAAAAGGAGTACAAGCCAGTTCAGCAGAAGCTCCGAAGGATAAGACCCGATGTAGCAATGAAAATAAAGGAAGAAGTCAAGAAGCAGTTTAATACCGAATTCCTACAGGTGGTCAATTATTCAGAATGGGTGGCTAACGTCGTCCCTGTCCCTAAGAAAGATGGGAAGGTGCGAATGTGTGTAAATTACAGAGATTTAAACAAGGCCAGCCCAAAAGATAACTTTCCATTGCCTCACATAGACACTCTAGTAGATAATACGGCAGGCTATTCACTGTTCTCCTTCATGGATGGGTTCTCCGGGTAAAATCAGATCAAGATGCATCCTGAAGACATGGAAAAAACCACATTCATAACTTTATGGGGAATGTTTTGCTACAAGGTGATGCCATTCAGGTTGAAAAATGTAGGAGCCACATACCAAAGAGCTACGGTACCTTGTTCCATGACATGATGCACAAGGAAATTGAGGTCTACGTTGACGACATGATTGCAAAATCCTGAACTGAAGAGGAGTATGTGCGAGTGTTGAGAAAATTATTCCTGAGGTTGAGAAAATTCCAATTAAAGCTCAATCCGTCAAAATGCACCTTCAGAGCTAGGTCCGAAAAGTTACTTGGCTTCGTAGTCAGTGAGAAGGGAATAGAAGTCGACCCTGATAAAGTCAAGGCTATATAGGAGCTGCCTCCGCCACGAACTCAGAAAGAAGTCTGAGGTTTTTTAGGGAGACTAAACTACATCGCGCGGTTTATTTCGCAACTGACGGAGAAGTGTGACCCCATATTCCGTCTTCTTAAAAAGCACAATCCTGGGGTATGAGATGATGAATGCCAAAAAACCTTTGAAAAGGTTAAACACTATTTGTCCAGTCCCCCAATGCTAACACTACCAAGCCCTGGTAGACCATTGATACTGTACTTAACAGTATTTGATAATTCGATGGGGTGTGTGCTCGGCCAACACGATAAGACTGGGAGAAAAGAAAAAGCGATATATTACCTCAGTAAAAAATTCACTGAGTGTGAAATGAGGTATCCGCCAATTGAGAAGTTATGCTGTGCTTTGGTTTGGACAACACGAAGGTTGAGGCAATACATGTTGTACCATACAACTTGGCTAATCTCAAAGCTAGACCCTCCCAAATACATGATGGAGTCAACCGCTTTAAATGGAAGGATGGCCCGATGGCAGATTCTGCTCTCCAAATTTGACATTGGAGGACTATGAACCTTTGAATTTTAATTTCCCCAATGAAGATCTAATGTATGTAGCAATCGCTGAAGGAGACATGCCTAAAGATCATTCTTGGAAATTAAATTTTGACGGAGCATAAAATGCCGTTGGAAATAGAGTTGAGGCAGTACTGATATCCCTAAATAGAGATCATTATCCGTTCACTTGCAAGCTGGATTTTGACTGCACAAATAACATGGAAGAATACGAAGCATGTATCATGGAAATTCAGGCAGTTATAGACCGCGAAATCAAAGTATTAGAAGTGTATGGAGATTCTGCATTGGTAATTTATCAGCTTAAAGGTGAGTGGGAAACGAGAGATACCAAATTGATCAGTTACCGAAAGTTAACCCTGGAGTTAATTGAAAAGTTTGGTGATATTACCTTTCATTACCTTTCTCGAGACGAGAATCAGATTGGCTGACGCCTTGGCTACACTAGCTTCCATGATCAAAGTAAATGAACAGGAGGATATGAAGACAATTCAGATGAGTATTTGTGAGGCTCCAGTTCACTACTGTAATGTCGATGAAGAGGAAGAGAGGGATGATCATCCTTGGTATCATGATATCTTACAATATGTGAAGAGCCGTGCGTACCCAGATTAAGCAACCGAAAATGATAGAAAAATATTGAGGAGGTTAGCCAGTGACTATGTCCTAGACGGTGAGGTCCTATATAAGAAAAGAAAGGATCAGGTGTTGTTAAGATGTGTTGACGCTGTTGAGGCAAAAAAAATTCTAGAGGAAGTCCATGATGGTGTCTGTGGGACACATGCCAATTGTTTCACAATGGCTCGACAAATCATGAGATTCAGATATTACTGGTCTAGAATGGAATGAGATTGCATCAATTACGCTAAGAAGTGCCATAAGTGTCAAATTTATAGAGACAAGATCCATGTACCTCCTTCATCCCTCCATGTTATGACTTTTCCATGGCCATTCTCAATGTGGGGCATGGACGTCATTGGGCTAATTTCGCCAAAGGCTTCCAACGGACATCGATTCATTTTTGTGGTCATTGATTATTTTACCAAATGGGTTGAGGCCGCTTCATACGCCAATGTCACAAAGTCGGCAGCTAGCAAGTTCTTAAAGAAGGAGATCATCTGTCACTATGGTATGCTGAAAAGAATCGTATCTGACAATGCGTTGAATTTGAATAATAGTGCGATAGTGGAAGTTTGCAGCCAGTTCAACATTAAGCACCACAACTCGTCACCATACCGCTCGAAGATGAATGGCGCGGTTGAGTCAGCTAATAAAAATATCAAGAAAATTGTGGGGAAGATGGCGGAGACTTACAAAGATTGGTATGAAAAGCTCCCATTTGCCCTTTATACTTATCGGACATCTGTCAGAACTTCTACCGGGGCAACACCTTTCTCATTGGTTTATGGGATGGAGGCAGTTTTACCTATTGAGGTCGAAATCCCTTCTCTCCGAGTTTTATCAGAGATGAAGTTAGACGAAGTAGAATGGATTCAATCTCGTTACGATCAACTAAACTTGATTGAATAGAAGAGGCTGAAGGCTATTCGTCATGGTCAAATGTACCAGAGGAGAATGATACATGCCTACAACAAAAAAGTTCGCCTCAGGGTGTTCCATGTGGGAGACTTAGTATTGAAAAAGATTCTCCCTATGCAAAAAGATTTCAGGGGAAAATGGATACCAAATTAGGAAGGACCTTATGTGGTAAAAAAGGCTTTCTCTGGAGGGGTATTGATACTAGCAGAGATGAATGGCAAGAGCTTGCCTAACCTAAAAAATTCAGATTCTGTCAAAAGATATTTTGCTTGAAGCAGTTGAGGTGAAAACCCGTAAAAGGAGCCAAAAAAAAGAAAAGAGGAGAGGCCAAGGTGAAAACCCGTAAAAGGGCGCCTTGAGACCAAAGGGGTTTTGAATTGAAAACCCACAAAGGGCAATTCAAATTTCGATCCAAACTGCGGCAAGTGGCAGTCTCACTACACTTGAATTGAAAAAGAGGAGATAAGCTACATCTTGGGGCATCAACAAAATGCTACAGATCCTTTGAACGCGTGCCAAGTTTAAAAAGGTTCTCGAGGAGTTCATGCAGATAAGCTCAAACTGCGAAATCTGGGACAACTATTCTGTTCCTTTTCATCTGTTTTTGTATCTCAAACAATGGCTGCTTTCTTTGTTGATACATCTTTCGCAAATTTTGACTCGAATAAATTTTATTTCTACTTATCATTATAATTTTTTTTGAGTATTTTTATTGAAATAATGATTAATGAACTAATAATGCTCTCAAAAGAAGGTTTTGCATATTACTCTGAAGGCTTTCTAAATAATACGAGAACCTAAAACAGGACAATTATTTAGAACTTACCGAACTTAAAAGGGCTAGAAACTTGTGAGAAATAAGGGATTAACCGCATCTTCAAGTCCTCTTCTACCGACTGAACGAGAAGGCATATGTCAGGGATGTTACCTAAGTAAACAACGAGTGATGACAACCCAAAAATTAAAAATGGATCATTCTCATGACATTTTGCATTTTGTGCATTTAACATCCATAATACATGTAGTTAGGAGCATTTGATTCACATTAATCATGGCATCCTAATCATCTAGCATAAGCATATCACTCTTCTACAGATGGATTCCCCAGTGGACAACGTAGCAGGATTACAGATATCATCAGCCTGATCTTCACTGAACAGGAGTGGAACAGGCTAAATACCAGATCTTATATTCACTGAGCAGGAGTGAAGTAGATCAAATTTTGGAGAATCTTATCTCTACGTACCGGCGATGGAGCAGATTCCAATCATCAGCCTTATCTTCACTAAACAGGAGTGGAGCAGGCTAAATACCAGGTTTTATCTTCGCTGAGCAGGAGTGGAGCAGATCAAATTTTGGAGAATCTTATCTCTACGTACCAGCGATGGAGCAGATTCTAATCATCAGTCTTATCTTCACTGAGCAGGAGTGGAGCAGGCTAAATATCAGGTCTTATCTTCGCTGAGCAGGAGCGGAGCAGATTAAATTTTGGTGAATTTTATCTCCACGTACAGGCGATGGAGCAGATTCCAATCATCAGCCTTATCTTCACTGAGCAGGAGTGGAGCAGGCTAAATACCATGTCTTATCTTCGCTGAGCAGGAGCGGAGTAGATCAAATTTTGGAGAATCTTATCTCCACGTACCAGCAATGGAGCAGATTTTAGCTACCGGCCAGATCTCCCCTAAACTATAGTAGAGCAAACCGACCCCTAAAGATACGGAAGGCTAGATGGGGTTACCTCAAGGAAAGGAGCATCACGAAGGTCGGGTAAAATTGGCCCATTTGAAGTCTTTGCTCCATCCTCGTTACACGACAATAAGCAAAGAGGGGCAGCTGTTGGACTCAATTTTTACCCGGCCCAAAATACAATTCATTAAACACAACCCCCAAACCAAAGAACCAAACAGTCTAGTTTTAAGCCCAAAATACAAAAAATAGACTAAACCCTAGCCCAAGTTTTTAGCCCAATAACTTAAACTTTTTTTTCCAGCAAAAGGAAAACCCCAGGCAAGCTGCTGCTCGTGCCCACGCCCAGCGCGCCTCCCCCGCACGTCTCGCGCCTCCTCCGAGTCATACGCCCTTCACCAAGCCACGTCAGAGGCGTACACACTTATGAACCTACAAACAAGTGAAATTAGTTGTAAAAAAGGCTATAAAAGCCCCGAAATGAATGTAAATCAGGGGTTTTTATTTTTTTCTTCGGGAATCAAATACCAAATATACACATTCATATTCGAAGCAAGAATACACACAAAAAATTGAAAGCCCTCGAGCAGAAAATCAATTTCATTTGAAGATGGATTCATAGACTTTTAGTTTTGATTTTTTTTCTTTTTATTGCTTAGTATAGAATACTATTGGGTTATAAAAAGAGGGGAATTTTGCTTACCCTTTCGCTTGACGGACGGAGGTGCTGCATGCGCCGATGAAATCCATGGATTGATAGAAGGGGAAGGGAGAAGTTAAAGAATTTTGAAAGAAAGATTTGAAACCCATTTTTTGTTTCAGAAAGAAAGTCTGCCAAATGAAGTTTTAGTTTTTTCCTTTTTTATTTATGATGGAGATGGTGCCGTTTGGGTGGGATGGAATCCATGCTTTTTGGCTTTGTAAGGGAAATTTATGCTACTGGTCCTTCCCCTTTGCACTAGAGTTCAATTGAGTCGTTTTTCAGTCTTTCTTAAATTTACTAAATTTTCCCCGAAACTCCTACACTGTTTTAATTTAGCCCATGCTTGCGTACCGCATTTTTGGGATTTAGAACATTTGCACTTTTTGTCCTCCCTTTGTTATGTGTGCATTCAATTTGGTCCAATTCCCTCTTACTTATTTCCAAGTTCGCCCTAAACTCCCATTTGAAGTTCAATTTAGTCTTTTCCATTATTTTTTGTTTTTAGATTAATTCACTTTAATATTATTTTTATCATTATTTATTACCTTCTATTTTTATTATTGATATCATTTCATGATTATTATTTATTTCTATTACATTTTTTTCCATATATTTTCTTACTCTTTTCATTAATATTATTATTGTCATTATGCTTACTGTCATACATTATTATTATTATCATTACTATTTCTATTATTGTATTCTTACACTGTTATTTATATGCGGTATTAGTACTATTTTTATTATTCGTTTACCATTATTTTTTTAGATACCATAGTGGTTCATTAACATTATTATTATTATTATTTTTCCTTTCCCCCTTCTTTTGTTATTCTTATTGTTCAAAAACTCTCATATAATATGGTTTTGAAATTATGTAGGATATTTAATAAGATCATCTTTACATATTGTTACATACGCATAATTGACATTAGCTTTATTTATGTATATTATAAACCTCATGCTGTATCATATTTGAATTTCCTCAAAGATTTACTTATGTACTATCTATTGCTTTAAAGATATCTTACTTTAGCATAATTGAGAAGCACCCTCATCAATCATTATTTTCTACATTTTATTTTTATCTTCATTTATTTTACAACCACTTACGTTTTTCTTAAAAAAGGAAAAAGAAAACCTTCAACATAAGGGAATATTTCGTGTTTGAAAGTTTGAGAAATCGTACCCAATCGTGCTGGGTTACGATTTTATCATTCAACTGAACTATGGAATATTCTTGTGAGATTTCATCTATGTTTTTCAAAATAAAGGCAATGTTCAGTATTTAAAGAATTCAAAGGATCGTGCCCTAACGTACTGGGTTTCGCTTTCTTTGTCTGCTTTGAATATTCGAATACCCTCTTAAAGCTAAAAACGTACATTTTGAAGGCAATATCACATTTGAGGGTCAAAAATATTGTGTCCTAACGTACTGGATGTAATGTTTTACCTCAAGGTGAGATGGTCTTTAATACACATTTGACTTACCTAAATGTTTTAAAAATCAATAAAAGGAGGATCGCATTTTGAACTCTGTCCAAATATTTAATTTTCGACATTTAAGACATTAAATAATCAATCAAGTACCAATTTTGGGCATGTCGAGGGTGCTAATCCTTCCTCGTACGTAACTGACTCCCGAACCTGTTTTCTATTTTCGCAGACCAAAATCGTCGTTTTGAAAAATTTATTTATTTATTAAAAACGACCGTGTTTTGAGGTGATCCAATCACACCCTATTAAAAATGATTGGTGACGACTCCCAACTTTTCGTTTTCAAAAGTCGATTTTCCATTTTCAAAAAAATGGTTTCGACAGTTATTGATTTAAGTCTATTCAGTTAATGACAGTAAAAAAAAAAAAAAGAGGAATAATGTAACTTTTGGCCCCTTAAACTTGATAAGTAGATTTACATTGCCCCTCACTTGACAACTAGATTCACTTTGATACTTGTGCTTTTTTTTTTGTCCATTTTGAACTTGACAACTAGGTTCGCTTCGATTCTTGAACTTGAAAATTTTTAAAGTTTGATGATGTAACACTTTGAGATTGTCCCACAACATCATTTGAAAAATAACAAATTTTTAAATGATGGTGTAGTACAATCTCAAAATGTCATATTCAGTGTTTTAATAATCGAATCAATGGTTGAATAAGTTAGTCCATTGGTTCTCGATTCAACTAGTTCGATCATCAGACTAACAATAAATAAATAAAAATTCATAAAAATATAAGTAAAGTATTTTGATATTGTATTGCATCATCATCTAAGAATTTTTTATTTTTTAAACTCAGAGTGTCATATCATTAAACTTTTAGATTTTTCAAGTTTAAAGATTAAAATGGACCTAATGGTCAATGTTATACTATACGTCGATAATAGTAGTAGGAATTATTGCAAAGCAATAAAAAAGAAAACTAAGAACACGCAAATTTTACATGGAAAACTCTTTTCGGGAAAAATCACGAGCAAAAGAGGAAAAATTCACTAATGTTGAAAAAATCACAATACAAGAGGAGATCGACTACACATATTTTAAGGGTTAAACAACCCTATTATAATCAATTTCTAATAGAAGAAGTATAGTCCTATACGTATTGAACTTGTGCGGCATGGTCCTGTTATAGTCCTTTTCGACCTCAGTCCTTCGTCCCCACAGATCCCCCTATTTTGTCTCTTTATTTTGTTTCTCTAACAAGTGACAGTATTTGAGTCACACAACTCTGAGTCAAGTTCAAAATAAACCATAAAAAATATAAATACCAAAGTAAACCTAGTTGTCAAGTTTAAGAGTCAAAATGGACCTACTTACTAAGTTTAGTGGCTAAAAGTTACATTATTTCTTTTTGGTCATTAATAGAATGTAATTAAATAAATAACAATTTTTAAGTTGAAGAATAAAAATAAATTAAAAAAAGTTTAGCTGTCAAAAATTACATTATCCCAATTTCAATTGTACCCAGCATATTTAAAGAAAAAAACATAACCAGAGCCAACTCGAGGGCAGAGTGAGGCTCGCCGGACCCATATCATACACTCTGTGAATCATCTCTCCTAAACCCTAATTTTAACTATCAGTTTTCCCCTAAACCCTATTCTCATTGAAACAGCCTCCTCTCCAAGTTTTCAGACCGATCCTTCTTTCAGCATAGCGATGAAGCTTGTTATTGGATCAAATCAATGGACCTATTCTTGCATTTCTAGGATTCTGAGAGTTTTCGCCTACTCCACTAACACCCTTAACCCCAACGCCTCCCTTTCAAAGCCACCATACACTCTGCCCATCCGCGTCTCTCGATCTGGACATCCCAAAGCCTCCATCGTCCCTATCCTCAACCAATGCTCAAAGAGGGCAAAGGCATCAAACAATCCATGCTCCAAACTATAATCAGACATCTCTGCAGTTTCGGACGCTTCAAACAAGCCCTCGAGGTACACTCCTATGTAGCATGAAGCAATAGGAAACCCTTTTTTCTTTTTCTTACAAATTTTGCCGAGTATTCTAAGATTGCCCCATTTCATGTCACCCCTGGATATTCAAAACTAATATTTTGGCAGGTATCTGAGTTTACAAGCGAAGAAATGAGGTATGGTCTTTCAGTTGGCGACATGGCTGTGAGGCTGGATTTGATCTCGAAAGTTCACGACATTGAACAAACTGAGAAATACTTTGATAGTCTTCTTGACACTATGAGAACTTTCCAGGTATATGACGCCCTTTTAAATTGCTATGCGCACCACAAATGTTTAGAAAAGGCAGAGGCCACTTTGCAAATTATGAGGGAACCGGGGCTTCTTAGTAATGCAATCTCCTACAATGTGATGTTAAACCTCTACAGTCACCTAGGAAAACATGACAAGTTGGATGTCCTAATGTAAGAGATGAAAGAAAAGGGAATCAAGCATGATGCTTTCACCAACAATATTCGGCTGAATGCCTATGCATCCTTTTCTAATATTGAGGGGATGGAGAAATTCCTGGCCACAATTGAAAATGATGTTGAAGTCTCTGTGGATTGGCATGCTTATGTTGCTGCTGCAGGTGCATACTTCAAAGCCAGGTTAGCTAAAAAGGCTTTAAAAATGTTGAGTAGAGCAAAGTAACTAGTTACTCAGGCATCAAGAAAGCATGCTTATGAAATATTCCTCACACTGTATACTAATCTAGGGAGAAAAGATGATGTATATCGTATATGGAGGTTGTATGGGAACTTGGGGAAATTCTTTAACTCTGGCTATTTATGTATGATAAACTCATTGGTAAAGTTGGATGATTTGGATGGTGCTGAGAGGATTTTGGAAGAGTGGGAGTCTGGATACTCATATTATGATCCTCGGATTCCAAATGTGATGATCAGTGCCTATTGCAGAAGGGGTTTTATCAAAAAGGCTGAAGCATATACAGTCAGTCTGATAGAAAGAGGTGTGATTAAAGAGCCTGATGCATTTATTTTGATTAGTTTGGCTACTGGATATCAAATGGATGGGCAGATGCCAAAGCCAGTGGAAACCATGAAGGCTACAATATTGTCTAGCAATTCGGGATGGAAACCTAACCTCTGTACTTTGGCAGTTTGTCTCAAATTCTTGGAAGGATAGGATAACTTAGAAGCAGCTAAAGAGCTGTTGCAGTTGCTTCAAGTCAGAGGCCATTTGTCAAATGATGTTTATAATGGATTAGTTAAGAATATTTTGGACGGAGACGTGGATGTCAGTGCCCTTGACCAGACAAAAGGAGGCAGTAAAACTCTTAATGAGGAAAGTACAAGGACTCATGAAGGTCAAATTGAGGCTAACAGCTGGCCTTTATATCTAGTTGACGTGTCAAAACGATTGTTACAGTCTTTCTCCCGCATTAATTATCTGCTCTTGTTGTTGCTTGATTAGTCTCTGTACTTTGGTTAGGCATCTAATTGAGATATCTGGTAGTTCGTAAAGGTCCTTGATTTCATAAAATTTGCAGATATTATTTTGAAAACTCTACCTTCCTATGGTGTTGACCCAAGTTGATTTAGGAAAGGCTATTGATGCTAACTTGTTTCATGGTATGGGAGACTGTTGCACCATCAGACTAGCTCCTAGCTTGGTATTGAGTTGTGAGTGCTACACGCCTTACTTGCTGGACATTCTATCTGGACAGGATCCATATTTCCTTCAAAAACTAAGGGGCCAATAGTCATTCCAAGTTCCATTCCCATCGAAATGGTTAGTTACCCTCCCCTGACGGCCTGATTTTACGGCTCCCACTTTTGAAGGGGGCATGACATTGGGATTTCGGATTTCCTAATAATTATTCAACATCTCTGTCTGTACTGACTTCTACTTTTCCATATATTTACAAATCAATGAAAAATAAGATTTCTTTTCTGAAAATTATATCTTTCTATTGAAAATAGCAATTTCTAGAAAATAGACATGATTACTTACTAAGACCCTTGAGTTTAGATGGACTCAATTCGAGCTTAGTTAATTTTTTTTAATTTCTTGGGTATATTAGCAAAAGTAGAGGAGAATTAACCTGATAATCTGGGGAAAAATGAATGACACATATTTAACTGATGCATATTTGGCCAAATGACTTGATTAGGAGATCTAAAGGATGTACTGCATGTGGATGTAGTATATAGCCAATCCTTAGATGCGAGATGGTGTTCTGAATATTTCTTAGTATTGGTTCATGTTTCCAATGGATTTCAGGCTGGCTAACACTCGAATTCATTGTCCTGTTAGTTCATGACATAAGCAGTCTACTAGTAGCAGGGAAAAAAAGGCAGTTCACTACTCCTAAATTTTGTATTTTCCTCAGTATCATCAGTCTGTAGTGCATAGGTGACATTCTTTGCAAAAATTGCCTAACCACAATATGATCATCTTCAAAGTACTCCTATGCCTGCACCTACAACATACATATGACGTTTATATAGTGAAAGTGAATGACCAAGTGTAAAGACCTTTTGTGGAGTAATATTGGGATTCCAAGTCAAATTAGAGTTTAAGCTAAGCTCATCCTTATGGAATGGCATTCACGAGAACAAGATATTTGATAGGATAGATAACCATGTGGGGGCATATGGAAGATGCAGAATCTAGCTTTCTTTTAAGTATTTCCAACCTCTTCTTTAACGCCATGCAGAATTTTTTTCATCCAACTTGATTCATTATATACCTTTACTTTGATTTTGCTTGTATCACAAATTGGGTTGGTTGGTTTCGTCTAATAAATCTACGCCTATGCCATCATAATATTTTGAGTCTGTTACTAAAATTTTATTTGGATATTCAATAAATAATATATTTGGATATGGATTTTAAAATCTCACAATTTTTTCTCTATTCATCCATTGTTTTCAAATTAAGTGACCATACTATTTTTGTCCTGGTACTAGTACGTATCACTATCAATGTGTTTCAATATATTGTTGCAAGTTTTTGACATATATATTTATAGTAGTTTTTAATTTTTTTATTAAATTATATATTATATATAATATACATATAAATAACTCTTAATTACATGTGTATAAATATATTTATATGCAAATATAAGTTTAAAAATTATTAATTAGATGCAATAACTTAATTTAACAATTATAGGTTAATTTTAAAATGTAATTATAACAAATTAAAATGTTTAAACATTAGGTTTAAAGTAACAAAATGTTGTATCAATCAAAATTGGCCGATACAAGTATATATAGGCTGAAATGAGTCAAAACATATTAGAACAATTAAAATACACCTAAAATCTTAACTAGAATGGAACCCAAACTACGTTGTACTAGTTAAAGATCGGAACAGTACGAGTCAGTGGTACAACCAGTACCATTGTGGTACCAACTACCATGACTCAAAATACAAACTTTTCTATCATTTATTTTCATTTGTTTCACCCAACACAACCCTTTCACTACATATGTTGATGCTGTCACCGCGTTTCGTTATTGCAAATGCTCAGGTAACAAAACTACCTTGAAATAGTATTAATTACTAAAAGAATTGTTATATATTGGCTTTTTTCTAAAAAAAAATTAACTCATAATAATTTTATGTCTTGAAATAACAATTCTATATTTTTCAAAAGCTAGCTAAATTTCATTTCAGCTTTTAACTTTTTTCTTCTTCTTCTTCTTCTTCTTTTTTTTTGTTGCAACAGATCTTAAAAAAAAAAAAATCCAATATTATCTTCTATTACCTCTTGGCTCATGCTCATGGAATTAGAACAACTTGATGAACACTTAAGCTAGATCACATTCACAGCACCAATGAGAGTTAAACAAACAAATAATATAAAGCTCAAATTTAGAGTCATTGCTAACGGATGTTGTAGTGGCTTCTCAAAATGTGTTGGTCAAAAATTTGCCTTAAGCAAAGGCCAATAGTTTTTCCCACCCTAATATGGAAAGATTGGCAGCAATCTACTTATTGCAACAATAATCAAGCTTGTTAGACTTAGGCACTTGGCAACCTTTCATTTCATTCACAGATCCCGAGCTCTCTTTTTTCCACTGAATATCCAGATACTAACTCCACATTGTCGAACAAAATGTGAGTGAGATTGGCACTTGGTAGTGCAAGCTACTCATACTTCTCTTTCCAAGTATAGAGTAAAAAGAAGACCCAAGATCGAGCCAGCAGAATATCACCTATCACTTGTCTCGGCCAATCCCAAGCCAGATCCTCTAAGCTCCTCTCAAAATTAACCCTCCACACAGCCATTGATAAGTGAAGGAGTACACATCCTTTGGCGAAAAAGCTCTGGAATAGGTTGTCTTTGATAAAGGCTACCATGAACACCAAGAACCCAACTACAAAGAGAAGCAACCCAACAAATGAATTGGATGTCTGAATTAACAAATGAAGCCGTTTTAACACCGTGGCCGAGTATATAGATCTCGTGGAGATAGAACATTATTAAGGATCCACTCGTTATGGCAATCACAGAGTGGAGAATGCAGATTGCAAAGAACATGGACAAACCCATTGTACTCGATTGTCTATCTATACCATTCCTTGCATGGATCCCATTGTCTTCACAACAACTATCTAATGAAGATTCAAGAAAAGATACATATTTGATAAGGCCAATATAAAAGCTGATCATAGCAATAATAAAAAAGCAAAGGAATCCAGTCACGGAAGCCCTGAACAGAAACGAAATTTACAAAAAGGGGTCAACAAATTTATACAATCAGAATAAAAATAAACCATGAGACCTGCAGACACACACCAAGGGAAAAACCTCGATCCTTAGATAAAAAAAGAAAAGAAAACAGAAATAATTAATGACCCAGTGATGTTCCTCAAGTGAACAACTCGAAAAAGTGGAAATAAATCACAAATAGGCAAGGACTATTAAAATTTTAGTGATTGTAAATATTAGATTATGCTGATCGAAAAAAATTATATAATAAATATTTTTATTAAAATTTTAAATAAAAATTAAATATATATTTGGTTGAAAAGATAAATTTAAATGTTTAGAAATCATCTTATTATAGATTTAAATATTATTATGATTGAAATTTTTTCGAATTTATATAAAAGTATAAAAATACAAAAAAAGTTCAAAGTTAAACGAATAACAAAGTCTGGATAGATTGTAAGTGTTGCTTGAAAATAAAAATTCAAAATTCTAATGTGTAATTGCACTCCTTTTAGTTTATAAATTTAATCTAATTGGTGTTGGTGGTATTTGAATTTGATAGAATATGTGTTGACTTTAATTCTATACCATTAGATAATTAAATTATACAGGGTGTTGGGTAGATATTGTTGATAATCACTAAAATTTATACTGGTTCATTTAAGTAGTTAGAGAGCCATTAAAGATGGCAGTTTGTGAGTTGGGAAGGTGTTCCAGCAAAGTCTGGGCTTTAAATTTTATTGAGACAAAGTATTTTATGAAGAGGGCTTAGTTTGGCATGGATCCTATCCATTTCTACTCCACTCCATATGTGTAAAGGTAGAGTAATAAATGTCAACTGAGAATATTATTAGAATTGATGTGAGGGAACTATGTGAGATAAATAAACGATTACAAGAACTTTTCTCTATATTTTTTTAGGGATTGTTTGGGGTTTGAGAAATACAACAAAAAATAAATTTAAGAAAAAAAATTAGAGTTTTAATTTTTTTTTTCAAAATAAGAACTTGATTGTGATATTTAAGCTAATCAACTTGGATTAACTTCAAATTAGAAAATTTTTCACAAAAATTATTAGTGGAGTAATTTCATAATTTTTTTAAACTTTTGAGTCAAGTTGTAAAAAAGAAATATCTTTAGAAATTTTCTGAAATAACTTTTTCAGAGAATTTTTTCTTGAATTCAAATGTGTTTTAAATAATGACCCAAGACTCTCTCTTTATATAGGGAGAGTTTAGAGAGTTTAACTATGATTAAACTTAAGTAACTATTAGATTAAATTTAATATTAAATCTTATAAATTTATAGAATATTTATCTACAAGATAAACATTAAATTAAATTTAATATTAAAATAATCACTTTAACATTAAATTTAATTTAATATTAAATCTATTAAAATAATTTTATTTTTGGAATAGTTAATATAAAATCAAATTTTCTGATAGAGTCCCAATAGGAGTGTAATTCTTCTATTGCTCAACCACCAAAGACTTACCGCAGCTGACCAATTTTCGGGCACTAGAATGCCGTCGTCGCAGCTTTTGGCACCCCGAGCTGGTTTGATTTTTTTTGATTCGGTCTGGGCCAATGATAGCTCGACTGGTCCAATCCAGCCACTGGTTGGATCGTAATTGCAATTATGTTTAGAAGTATCGTTTCGATAATTCACAATTACTTGATTATGGAGTCAGTCCATAATAAGTACCACGATTGAAACCTCATTATTGTATACTCTTTACGAAAGCAATTTATCTAACTACTTTGTCCAATAACCTCATCATGTGTATGTTACCCTCATATGATATCATTGATTTCTTTGAATTAAATTCGTTCACTCAATACAATCCTATTTTATCTGATTGTCACCATTGTATCTTCTTAATGATTAATATGATCTCTATCAACAAATGACTGTGATAAATTACTCATTTAAGAACAAGCAACCAATGACCACGTTCCATAGTTATTAATCCATACAATGCTAATGATAGGATATTGTTAACTTTTTAATTGAGCTTTGAATTCCACTGTAACTAATAAAACCATGCCATACACAAGTCATGTACCCAATATACTAGCTATCGGCTCGATCATCTTTAGATTATAAATCTCCACTTATATCAAAACACATGAGTTACATACGTATGGTCAGTGATTAACTCAGGATTTAAGTAAATCACACCATGAATGTCACAAGTGAATTAATTCACAAATGAATTAATTTACAAACGAATTCAGAATTAATTCATCGTGGGTTCAGTCCAATGTATCATTCTGCCAATAAATATATCTATGTCTCTACTCGTGGAGTCAACTGCTCCGATAGCCAAGATGGTTTCAATTATAATTGTTGACGACATAATAATCCTTTTTAGTATTTAAATCAAATACTCACTTTGATTCTTTTATGGGTTACAGACTCTATAGATTATCTACTAAAGTAAGTTATTTTCTCGCAATGTAAATGTTCTTACAGTGCTACTTATCATCAGTTTGAACTTAGATAATCAATGAGCTAATATTTATTTGTCACAATTTAGCTATGCATACAAAATATAAAAGACAAAAATACAAAAGATATAACAGTGAAATGTAAAATTTATTTATTCATCGTTCAAATACATAAAAAAATAATTACATGTTTATTACAATATGGGTACATTTCCCAACACACCTTATGTGACGTGAAGCTTTGGCAAGGCAAGGTTATGACTATTTTCCCGATGAGGCTACAAAGTTGAGCTTCATTGAATTTTTCCTCTTAGATGTAGGTGTCGGGTGGTTTGGCGAGGGATGACATGGTGTGGGAATAACAATTACCCCTAAATGAAATGTAGGTTATAAGTGATGTGAATTGAGTCGAATACCTGGTGGAGCTCTTAAGAGTTCTAATGAGGTTCGAAGAGATTTTAAAATGTCATGATTATTGCCATGATAATTGTTTCTTTGTTTTAATTGCTTAAGGCACTTGTTTGCCTTTGATTTTTGTTTTTTCAAAATTCATTGTTTTTCTTCAAAACATTGCTCTTTATCTTTTTGCTTTTAATTTCTCATCTTTTAAAATGGACACTAATTCTTCGAGATTTCAAGCAAATGATGCTCCAGTGGAAGGTGAAGAACGGTAATGTACCACCAATATGGAGGAGATTACTGCCATGTTGCTATTGCAATCCCTTAAGCCGTCTTACTATAAATATCAGTTCTTAGTTCCATTAAGATCATATGGGACAAGCAACGTTACGATGGATGGGAGGGGGTTTTATCGCCATTTGCATTTGTCGGAAGTGCGCTTTCACTTGGCCCTCCATCCCTAGTTTGTGGAGTTGCTACAATTGTACAATGCTGCCCCCAGACGACTAAGTATATGAATATATGGTAAAGTTACATGGAATAAGTTTCTAAAATTACTTTGCACAACATTGTATTCAAAAGCTAGACCAGTATTAAGAGGTGGATAAACGAACTAGCAAAGGTATAAATTAGAGCCATCTCAATTAGAGGGGTTTTTAGAGCTTTCTTCAATTGCGTTTGCTTAGTTAATAGGGAAGCTCCCATTTCCAAAAAATAATGACTTACTCAAAGGCATTTATCAGCTTAATGTTTTAGGGAAAAAAAATTAAGAGAGAAATACAAGAGAGGAGATGAGGTCATTTGGTACATCTTTATTTCACTAGTTTTCTGATTTAGGCATTGGAACAAAGAATACTTAAATCTAGGATAATGCTACTATAGCAATCCGTATGGGCCCAAATGGCTTAAAAAACTATTTTGGCACCACATAGGGAGCACTTGGTTAGCTTGGATTATCAATTCATGATTGTAGATATTCTGTCTTTGCTTTGCATGCTAACAAGTTCCATAAAGAAAAAGACCGGAATTTAAAATAAATTCTTAATTCGTTGATATTGGTTATATAAATCTATCAACGAGAGGCTAATAACGGTACAGACCCGGGTTCGATTCCCGGCTGGTGCAAATCATTTTCGTAGTTATTACTTTTTGTGAGGCATCCGCATCTTTGCTTCCCAATGTGCCGACGGCCCATTATTATCCATTGAATGAGACCCCTCCAGGCTCCAATGGTGTTGTGCCAGTCTACGAAACTGGGTAAAATGATTCCATCCAGTTCAAACTCAATCCCTGCTTCTCTAGTAACTTTTTTTGGCCTAATACATTAAATAAAAGAGTTAAACTTCAACTAATCAAATTTGCCCACATCCTAATTTTTATGTTAATGTGATTCAGTTTTTACCATCTAACTTTGATTTATTTATTTATTTTGTAAACAAAGTTTATAAGAAAATTCTGTCAGTTGTTTTATTTTAGTATTTAATAATAAATTGATTTATAAATATTAAGTTGTGATCTATTGATCGAATGTTTATTTTATTCATAAATGATTTGAGTTTGAATCACAAATATAAAAAAATTATATTAATAATTTAACTTCAAATTTTTATTTAATGAAAGAATGCCTTGATAAATAAAAACATATATATCTTTCTATGTTTATTTTTGTATACAGCATCTATTTTAGTAATTTTTTACTCTTTATCAAATATTAAAAATATTTTTCAATTAAATTTTGTTCTCGAATTATTTTAAGTTAAACTCGAATAGAAAAAAAATTAATAAATACAAATTTCTAGTAACAGATTCAATCAAATAAAAGTTTAATAAATATAAATAAAAATAAAGTATAATGACAAATTTTAAAATTTATTTTAAGTATTTGCATATCCCTCCGCCTAGCATATACATGTCAACCCAAAAAGGCACCATTGATTTCACATTGACTTCTTTAGCATGACCAATTATTATACCTCAAATGAAACCATCCACCTAAGCCTAAGGGTGAATACTATACTAATGTAAACACAATTCCAAGACAATAAGGAGTCTGTTTAAATTTTACTACCTCGTACTAATAAAGCCCCATCATATTTGCCAATGATTATCCATTACGCATTTTACAAGATTGAATGTATATCGTGACTTGCTATACTTGCGAG
Source organism: Gossypium anomalum (assembly GCA_025698475.1). Taxonomy (NCBI): domain Eukaryota; kingdom Viridiplantae; phylum Streptophyta; class Magnoliopsida; order Malvales; family Malvaceae; genus Gossypium; species Gossypium anomalum. Next base: position 20,277,820 of record CM046967.1, on the reverse strand, counting down.
CAAAGAGACCTTTCTTATAAATATAAGAAAAATGATGAATAAAGGGAATCGACTTTTTGCACCCTGAAATTACTCTAAGCACTTGTCTTCTCAATCAGTTTGTCCTCTTGTACTTGTCGTGACTCTCGGTCTTTATAGGTGAACCGACTTCTATTACCTCACCTTGACCTCTTCTTTGCTTTGCCTTATCCTTTTCCCTTGTTGTATTTGTTGGATCTAGTGTCCTAATTGTAGTTTAAATTGAAAAAAAAAATACAGAACTGATTAAAAAAATGAGAATGAAAATAAAAAAAAAAAGTTTGACACCATATTAAATGTTAAATATTATTAAAATACAATGATATTGTAATTTTTTGTGTTTTTACACCTTATCTGTAACCTATCTTTATATTCATGTGAGTCTCATAAGAACGCATGCATTGGATTTTAGCAGGACATTACTCATTTATAATGCAGTTAATTAACTTGTGATTTATGATTTGCAAATTGAGCCCTAATTTAGTTTTACTGTTGTTATTACAATAATAAAGAGGACATAAGTTTGAATGTTTAAAGATTTGAAGAAGAATTATGGGAAAAAAAGAAGAAGAAATTGCAACTTGTTATGTATTAAAAAACAAAATACAACTGGTGAAGTTAGCCAACCTCGTATTGGGACCAAATTTGTTGCTGAGTGGGAGATAACATCATCATGAAACAATTATATTTGAGAGATGGAACATGTACTTCTTCTACAGATCTCCACCAAAATCAGCGCATATCTTTCGTCTAAGCTAATGCTGATTTGGGTGAACCTTGGTTATGGTCCTTTCCCCAGTTCAAGTTTGATTATTATTTTAACAGATCCCAACCTTAATTTCCCATGAAAATGAACTGCGAAGGCTAAGAGAGGCCGGACCATGCTTAGACCGACAGTAATTGTTTCTTATTTCTTGTTCTTGTTGGGTGTTGTGTCCACTTGCCAAATTGTGACAATATATGATAAGATTATAGATAGTTAATTGTTTCGTCTCTTTCAAATTCAGCTCTTAAACCTCAGACTGCAATATTTTAGTTAAAGTTACGTCAGGTTTTATTTACGTTCAAGTGTGGTTTCCACTGTCATAAACAAAACGAATGCAAACTAAATGCATCACCATTCCCCTTTTTCCATTCTTAACTTTGGCTTAAATTATTCAGACAGCGGCCTATTTTGGATTCATGTACTTTGGTTTACCCTATACATCACCTTCAAACATGAGAAAAGAACTATTAAAGAAAAGAAAAGTGAAGAAAAAGTATATGTTAAATCATTTTTTTCCCATGCCGTGGAAGCTGTGAATTCCTTGATAGTGTCCCACGCACTGATAAAAGTCGCGGATTACTATAATTTACTGATAATCTCCATGTCTGTCATTTCCTGAACTCATCACTGCTATTTAACATTGAAAGCAATCCAAGTATTGGTGAAATTGCTGATGCTCCTGTTTCTTTCAAGAAAACTAGTTTCTTTTTTGCCAATTAAATTACAACACAACAAGCTTTTTCATCTTCTTGTTCAATCCAACACGGTTACAAATAGGAGCGAAAGTAGAAATTTTGTATTAAATGTAAAAAATTTCTACTGATGTAGAATTGAAATAGATCATTGGATTAGACAAAGAACACCATGATCAAATTATTTTTTCTTACATGGAAGCTATGAATTCCATTATATAAAGCATAATTAATTTATGTTTTCATCTAGTGCATTCATCAAATACCCAAATAAAAGATAAAATTTAATTTATTATTAAAGTAAATAATTTAACTACTTTAAATTAATCTACTTAATTTTAGACTTTTGGTTCTACAAAAAAAGTTAAAATCTTACCTTAGAAAGGTGAGATAATTAAAAAAAAGAAAAAGAAAAAGAAAGAAAGTGGAAACTAAAAATAATGTTAAAAAGATTTAAATTAACTTATGGTGGGTAAAATGTCATGGATGTCATTGTACTATAAGTTATATTGTATTTTATATCTTTATTAAAAAAATGAGTAAATAATTAAAAAGTAAATTTTTTGTTAAAAATTTCATCCATTCTTATTGTTAAAAAATGGTTTTTACACGTCAACATGGTACATATGACACATCACATGTATTTGTCTAGTTATTTTGTCAGGCAGACCAATTTTTAATAGTAGAAATTGATTAAAATTTTAACACAATGGATCTGTTTGCTCTTTGATCTAATGTACAAAAATTATCATACCCATTTTTTAAATAATGAGAATAAAATGTAATCTAACTCCTCTTTGCTCATTGTCGTGTAACGATAATAGAGTAAAGACTATAAAAGGACCCATTTTGCCCGGTCTGGCCCAGTCTTTGAGATCTTTTCTTCAAATGGTCTTCAACCTATCTGCAACTTCAGAGGTATTGGACCATAAATATAATAGCTTCAATTTGCTTCACTTGTAGCTTCAGGAAGGCAATATCTGCTATCTTCAACCTGCTCCCTGCAACCTCAGGGATGCCATGTTGATATCCTCAACCCCTCTCTGTCAATACAGAGACGCCAAGTCTGCTATCTTCGATATGCTCTCTGACAATACAGAGACACCAAATCTGCTATCTTCGATTTGCTCTCTGACAATACAGAGATGCCAAATCTGCTATCTTCGATCTGCTTTCTGACAATACAGAGACGTCAAATCTGTTATCTTCGATCTGCTCTTTGACAATACAGAGATGCCAAATCTGCTCTCTGACAATACAGAGACGCCAAATCTGCTATCTTTGATCTGCTCTCTGACAATACAGAGACGCCAAATCATCTTATCTTCGATCTGTTCTCTGACAATAAAGAGACGCCAAATCATCTCAGATTTGCTTTAACGTAAACGCGTGAAAGCCAAATCTGCTATGTCTTCGATCTGCTCTCCGTCGAATACAGAGACGCCAAATCATCTTATCTTTGATCTACTTTTTGACAATACAGAGACGCCAAATCATCTTAGATTTGCTTCAACGTACACGCGTGAAAGCCAAATCTGCTATGTCTTCGATCTGCTCTCCGTCGAATACAGAGATGCCAAGTCTGTTTCTTTGATTTGTTCTCTGACAATACAGAGATGCCAAATCATCTTGAATCTGCTTCAGCATAAACACTTGAAGATCAGACCTACTATGCTTTAGCCTATTACCCTACTACTTAGGGTGTTAAGGTGCATCAATCTTCATTGTCCCTTGAAGGACATGACCTATATATTGTGTATGAATTCATGCCTAATGATTAGGATGCTATGATCGAAATGAGTCAAATGCTCCTAATTAAACCTGTTATAATGCAAAATGTTTATGAAAATGACCCCTATTCCAAACGGCACTACTCATTCCTTCGTCAAAGCTCATCCTTATTTCTCTCGAAATATCATTCTTACTCAGCCTGGGGGTTTGTACCATTCTTCAAATGCTATGACCCATCAAAAATGTTTGTAAGATGATCCTCTCTTAGGATCGAATCGTTTGATTTGTTCAATCATCATTCTGGACTAAAGAAAGAAATTCTTCAAGTTCTTTCAAACCTTACTTGCGTGAATTCCTCGAAAAATTGTTCTGTTTTAATTTCTTGTATTATCTAGAAATTTCCAGAGTAATGAGCAAAACTTCATTTGTGAAATTTATTTAGTTCATCTATCATTATATTAATGTAATATACTTTAAGGATAATGGAAGGTGAATTTAATCTAGATTTGAATGAATTTGTCAAAAATACAAAGGGAATTAATCTGAAAGCCTATCTTTAAGAAGAAATAGAATCTAAATATAGCAAACAAGATAAAAGTTAGATACTCTAGATATCGCCGCTTGAGCGTCTATACACCAGCTCCATGAAGTCTTTCTTGAGTTCAATCATGTGTTTAAAAATCAAAGTACTTTGTTGATGCCCCGATATGCAACGCGCTTCGCTCTTTGTTGAATTAGATATAACAAGATTACTGTATACTCTTCAAAATTTGAGCTGCCTTTTCGGGTTTTCAACTCAAAACCCCTTTGGTCACAAGGCGCCCTTTGCGGGTTTTCACCTTGACCTCTCCATTTTGTATTTTTTTTTTGAAATCTCAAGGTGCCCTTTGCGGGTTTTCACCTTGGATTCTCCTCTCCTTTAGACAAAGTACTTTTTTACTAAGTCTGAATTCACTGGGTTGGGTAAATTCTTCCCATCCATTTCTGTCAAAATCAATGCGCCTCCAGAGAAAGCCTTCTTCACGACATACGGCCCCTCCCAATTCGGCATCTATTTTCCTCTAAAGTCCTTCTGAATGGGGAGAATCTTTTTCAATACAAGGTCCCCTTCGTGGAATTCTCTTGGATGAACTTTCTTATCATAAGCTCGCATCATTCGCTTCTGATACATCTGATCATGGCGAATAGCTTTTAGCCTCTTCTCTTCGATCAAGTTTAATTGGTCATACCGCGATTGAATCTACTCCGCCTCATCTAGTTTTATCTTTGACAAAATTCGAAGAGAAGGTATTTCAACTTCAATGGGTAATACTGCCTCCATTCCATAAACCAGCGAGAAAGGAGTTGCCCCAGTAGAGGTTCTGACAAACGTTCTATAGGCTAAGAGTGCAACCGGTAACTTCTCATGCAAATCTCTGTAAGTTTCAGTCATTTTCCCTACTATCTTCTTGATTTTTTGTTAGTAGCTTCCACTGCCCCATTCATCTTTGGGCGATATGGAGATAAATTATGATGCTTAATCTTGAACTGACAACAAACTTCTGCTATCATTTTTTTGTTCAAGTTCAGTGCATTGTCTGATATGATTCTCTCAAGCATTCCATACTGACAAATGATCTCTTGCTTTAAGAATCGACTTACAGCCGACTTAGTAACATTTGCATAAGAAGCAACCTCTACCCATTTCGTGAAGTAATCAATGACCATAAAAATAAAACGATGTCCATTTGAAGCTTTTGGTGATATTGGCCAATGACATACATGCCCCATATAGAAAAGGGTCATGGAGAAGTCATAACATGTAGAGGTGAAAGTGGTACATGAATCTTGTTTCCGTAAATCTAACATTTATCGCATTTCTTGGCGTAGTTGATACAATCTCCTTCCATAGTAGACCAATAATATCCAAACCTCATGATTTGTCTAGCCATTGTAAAACCATTAGCGTGCGTCCCACAAACACCCTCGTGAACTTCTTCCAAGATTAACTTAGCCTCCACGGCGTCAATACATCTCAACAATATTTGGTCCTTTCTCCTTTTGTATAAGATGTCCCCATCTAAAACGTAATCGCAAGCTAATCTCCTTAAAGTTCGCTTATCATTTTCAGTTGCCTATTCTGGGTATTTACGATCTTTCACATATCGCAATATATCCTGCGCAATATATCCTGATACCAAGGGTTATCATCCTTTTCTTCTTCTTCAATGTTACAACAGCGAGTTGGAGCCTCAAAGATACTCATCTGAATAGGTCTCATCTCCTCCTCTTTATTCACTCTAATCATTAAAGCCAAGGTTGCTAGAGCATCTGCCATCTGGTTTTCGTCTCGTGGGATATAATTGAAAGTGATGTCATCAAACTCCTCAAGTAACCCCAAAACTACCTTTCGATAATTGATTAATTTGGGATCCCTTGTCTCCCATTCACCTTTAAGCTGGTATATTACTATATTTTCAAAGTTTTTATTCCTCGTGCTACAGCCGCTCGGAGTCCCATGATGTACGCTTCATATTCAGCCATATTATTTGTGCAATCAAAATCCATCTTACATGTGAATGGATAATAATCGCCATTTGGGGATACCAAGACTGCCCCAATTCCATTTCCCACTGCATTTGATGCCTTATCAAAACTCAACTTCCAAGGATAATCCTCTATAGTTGCTACACACATCAACTCCTCATTTGGGAAATCAAAATTTAATGGATCATAGTCTTCTAGAGCTCTACTAGCCAAAAATTTTGCTATCGCACTTCCTTTTATAGCCTTCTGGCTCACATAGACTATGTCAAACTCTGAAAGCAAAATTTGCCACCTCGCCATTCTCCCATTCAACGCTGTTAACTCCATCATGTACTTCAAAGGATCAAGTTTTGAAATAAGCCAAGTAGTATGATACAGCATATATTGCCTCAACCTTCGAGTGGTCCAGATTAAAGCACAGCACAATTTTTCAATTGGCGAATATCTCATCTCACAATCTGTGAATTTCTTGCTGAGGTAGTATATCGCCTTCTCCTTTTTTCCTGACTCGTCATGTTGGCCAAGCACACATCCCATAGAATTGCTAAACACTGATAAGTACAGGATTAATGGTCTACCTGAACTAGGTGGAGATAACACAGGAGCATTTAACAAGTATTACTTAACTTTATCGAAAGCATTCTGGCATTCCTCATCCCATGTACCTTGGTTGTGTTTTCTAAGGAGGCGAAATATAGGATAACACTTCTCAGTTAATTGTGAAATAAACCGAGCAATATAATTTAACCTTCTAAGAAAACCCCGAACTTTCTTCTAAGTACGTGGTAGAGGCAAATCTCTTATGGCTTTAACTTTGTCCGAGTAAACTTTTATTCCTTTTTCGCTAACCACAAAGCCTAGTAATGTCCCTGACCTAGCTCCGAAAGTGCACTTTGCCGGATTAAGTTTTAACTGAAGCTTCCTTAATCTCAAGAATAGTTTCCTTAAAGTTTCAATATGTTCCTCCTCCGTTCGAGATTTGGCAATTATATCATCGACATACACCTCAATTTTCTTGTGCATCATATCGTGAAATAAGGTCACCATAGCCCTTTGGTATGTTGCCCCTACATTCTTCAACCCAAAGGGCATTACCTTGTAACAGAAGGTACCCCACAATGTTATGAAGGTGGTTTTATCCATGTCTTCAGGATGCATTTTAATCTGATTATACCCCGAGAAACGATACATAAAAGAGAATAATGAATATCCCGCTGTATTGTCTACCAAAGTGTCTATGTGTGGCAAAGAGAAATTATCTTTTGGGCTAGCTTTTTTCAGATCTCTGTAATCAACGCATATTCGTACCTTCCCATCCTTCTTAGGAACTGGTACAATGTTAGCTACCCATTCAGAGTACTTCACCTCTTGTAAGAATCCTGCATCGAACTGCTTATTGACTTCGTCCTTTATTTTCAATACGATATCTGGCCTCATTCTTCGTAACTTCTGTTGGACTGGCTTACAATCTCGTCTTATTGGAAGACGATGCACCACAATATCAGTATCTAACCCTGGCATATCTTGATAGGACCATGCGAAGATATCCTTGAACTCACGTAGCAACTCAATCAGTCATTGCCTTGTGTCATCGGTAATATGCGTGCCAATTTTCACCTCCTTCCCTTCCTCTAGGGCTACATTCTCTATTACCTTTTTCTCATGGGGCATGATTTGTTTCTCCTCCTGTTTTACTATCCTCAAAATATCCAAAGACACATCACGGTCCTGGACATCTTCAAAATCCTGAGATTCCTCTAAAGATATGTCTTGCTCACGAGAGAAATCAGGATTTGCAATATTAGTGCTCATGTCATTGATATCTAGGGATCTGTGAAGTATAAAGAATATACAATGAATGAATGAATTTAAGAATGATTACTTATGTACTATGAATGAAAGAATAAGAATTACCAAAATTTAACAGAATATTGGTTGATAAAAGTGAAACAATACTAGTTCAAATTAATAAAGTTATGTTTTATTTAAAAAATAGCAGATGATCGTAAGCCTATTTCACAAATGTAACCCTATTACTCCTAGGCCCTAGAGTAACAAGAGTGTTTTGAAAATTACTCTAAAAAATTCTTAAAGACTACAGGAAGTTCCTCCGCAGTCCAATTGTTCAGAGAGCTTCCCAGTTCGTAAGGGCGAATGTCCTCAAGGTTTCCTTGTTTTGATTCTTCATCTTGTATAGCATTGATCTGATGACTTTCTTCTATGAGCAACCCTCTCGTTATGAAGGTTTGGGATATTAGGGGGAATGTCATCGGCTCCCACTCCACTTCTCTTCTATTAAGGCGCGTCCTTCTTCCTTCTTGGCGCTTCTCAACTTCTTTCCTCCTTTGCTTATAGTCTGGCTTGAAGCTCAGGCCAAAGCGATCTCTCTTCTCTTTCAATTCTGGGATTTGAGCCCCTCCTTGTAGGTATTTTCCTAACCCTCTTCCTGGTAAGGCTCCTTTTCCCACCATCATTTGTAGAGCCATTCTCGTAGCTCTTGCTATTTTTGGCACCGGTAGCTCACTCCCTTCTGAAATGAAGGTTGCATTTACAAATTCTAAAGAGCGAAAGGAACACTCAATAGACCCTTCGTTTATCTCAACATAAGGGGCCTTGCTAGTGACTGTGGCTATAATATGTTCCTCTGCATTGATAGTTACTAACCGTCCATCTGTCACTAACTTTAATTTTTAGTGTAAAGACGAGGGCACCGCTCCTGCTGAGTGTATCCATGGCCTGCCTAATAAGCAATTGTAGGAAGGTTTGATATCCATTACCAAGAAGTCTACTTCATATATATTCGGCCCAATTTCCAAAGGGATGTCGAGCCTTCCCATCACCTTCCTTTTTGTACCGTCAAAGGCTCTTACCACATTTTGACATGTCTTCATGTGAGAATCGTCAATAGGTAATCTGTTCAATGTAGACAACGGTAGAACATCCAAGGCCGATCCATTATCGACGAGCACGCTTGGGAGTGTGTACCCTTTACATCGAGTGGTGATGTGCAAGGCTTTAGTTGACTCCCTGCCCCCCGGTGGGATTTCATCATTATTAAAGTAGATGAAATTATCTGCACTTATATTATTCACCAACCGGTCCAGCTTGTTAACAGATATGTCATGGGTGACATATGTTTCGTTGAACACCTTCATCAATGCATTCCGATGTACCTCAGAACTCAGAAGTAGGGCCAATACTGATATGCGAGCCAGCTGCCTATGCAACTGCTCAACCACGCTATACTCGCTATACTTAAGGAACTTTAGAAATCCTTTAGCCTCCTCTTCTTTTACTGGCTCATTGACAGACATTTCAGCCTCTTTCTCATTTTCTGAACTAACATTTTTTTTGTGGGCTCTTCTCTGACGCCCATCGTATCATACCGTTTCCCACTCCGTGTATGAGAACCCTTAACTTGTACATCTTTAGATGTACTGGCTACATCCTCTTTTTCCGGGATTGAAACCTGGCAGTTATAACTCCATGGTACCCTCTTGTTATCCTTATAAGGAAAGGAAACAGGTTTATGGATAATGACCTTTGGCACCGTTTGTGTCCCCACCTCATTGTTCCCTAACAAGGAAATAATAATCCTTGGCTGACTAGTTCCTTTCTATTCATCCTCCAGCGCACATACTTGTTTTTCATAAGAGCTATCTTCAAAAATTTGTAGCTCTTTATTGTCTATAAAGCCTTGCACCAAAGCCTTAAACTCGTCGCATTCCTAGATCTTGTGCCCCTCTTCAGCATGGAACTCACAATAGTCCCCTGCTCATTTATTTCCCTCTTTAGAGATTATCATATCTCTTTTCACCATTTCTTCCCAAATTACCTTCATAGGCATCATCATTTCAGCAACATCTTCCTTTATTCTCCTCTCACTGGCTTCACAAATGGCATTCACTCCTTGGTCGCTGCTCTAATTAAACTGTCTTGGAAATAGTGGATCAACAGTTGATCGTTATTCACATACCCGGTCATCCTCCTACAGAACATCGTAATGTGGGCTTCTGGGCAGGTAGTCTCGTTGTATTTCTCAAATTCTGGCATCTTGAATTTGTGAGGAAGCACCAAGTTTGGGAAAAAGCTTAGATCTTTGGCATCAATTCTATGATGCCCATCAGCATTCTCTAAAGCCTTGAATTTTTCCTCCAACCATTTGCAGCGTTCTTCCAACTGTCGTGCAGCCTCAGTCTTTAAATCATCTTTTTCAGCCATGTCTAAGTCAGGAATGACAGGATTTGCAGGATTGTCACCCAAATTGAATCCTGAACTAGTTAGGAAATTTATGGGGATCCCAGTATCGAATTGACCCTGTTGAGGCCTTATTGTGACAGACGAACCTCAGGGATATGCCTCAGGTTGGGTTTGTACGTGAGGTGGAGTGAAACCAGGAGGATGACCCTCGTTATCCTCTTCAATGATTACCATGGGAGCCTTTCCCTTATCAGTAGTTCTTAGTAGTTGAGCCATCTCAGTCATCATGTTCCTTTGAGCCTCTAACATTTGCTCCCTCATGTCATTTTGTATTTTTGCCAATTGCTCTTGCAATTGGTCCTACATGTCTTTCTGTAGCTGTTCAAATCTTTTATCCATATTCTTTGACTTAGCGCGTGTACCGTAAGGATGTGTTGCTTCTAGATTTTCTTTCTCTTACTCTCTTTCTCCCTAATAATTTTAACTAGTTAGGGTCTTTCTATAAACTTGAATGCATATGATGTGATGAGATGCAAATGCATGAATGCAAGAAGATGTCGATTCTGATTCAGTTTTATTTTAGAAAACGTTATTTAAGGAACAAAAATCTTTTCATAAAACAGATTACAAATACACTTTCGCCCGCAGGCCTAGAGTCTTAGCCCTATCTAATAACAATGCTAACTCTCGTCCTCTGTCTGACGATGACTCATACATTATACTCAGGGTTCTAGCTTTTATTGCCAAATTCTGCAAGTATTCAGCAACCTCTTGAATCTAAATTAAGGCTTGTTCCATGACATGATCTCTATCCCCCACTTGATCCCGAAGATGGTGAAGTTCTCCCTTCCACTGTTCTTCTCTTGCCTCGAGCTTCTCAATCCGTAGCTCACAGTCCTATAGTACTGCTTCTAACCCTCCAATATTGTGCTTCATTTCCTCGATCTTGTTTAGACTTACTTTTAACTCGACTGCGGAATTACGACTTCGATGATGATGACGAGATCGTCCAAGCTCTGTCACCTTAACTTTTAATCCTTGATTTTCCTTTTCTTGGGCCTGATTACGCGATTGCATCTCTTGGAACTTTTTTTCCCAATACTCAGCTTTAGCTCTTTCCTCTTGAATCTCTTGTTGCCACTGCTCTGAAGATCTCCCTAATCCGACCCTTTTCAACATTACTTGGGCTTTCTTGTAGTGCGTCTTTAAATCATCTCGATCTTCCTCGATCTTTCTCTTTTCTTTTTTCACCTTCTCAACTTTGATCTTCTGAACATCGACATCAAGACTCAAACACATTTTTTCCTCTTCGAGCTTCTCCATCCTCTTTTCAAGCTCTGAATTCTTTCTCTCGAGCTCTTGCTTCATAACTTCCAACTCTGATGGAATCACTCGTAAGCTCTCCTCCAATGATCGAGCCACCCCCAAAATTGGCCTAGGGACATTATTATTGACTCTCTTACTAAACCACTCTTTATACTCAAGGGTTGACGTTGAGCCTTCAGTCAAGATCTTCATACAGAAAGGCTTCTTCCAAGCCTCAGAAATCTCTCGCATCCTCTTCTTGTAGTGATCTCCCTTATAAGAGAAATCACTCTGAGCTAAACCTTGTGTAGCCGGTATGAACTGTCTCACTCGATATTGCCTTAGAATAAGCAATGTTGTATATCCAACAACTCCCCAAATTCTTGGCAGAGGGACCCAATCAAAACTGCCACATCGGTAAAGGACTTCACTAGGAACCAACCAAGGAGCTTTCCACATAACATCTTCCTCTTGAAGATTCTGAAGAATGTCTATCCACCTCTCATCTGAAATATCATCTCTTTTAGGCATGTCCACTGCTTTCTTTAAGGGAGAATAACCCTCAAAGAATACTCGGTAAGGAACCTTATCAAGCTTTCAGAAGTGGTTATGAAACCAAACCAACAGCAACTGTGCACATCCAATGAACCTTCCTTCACCAGCTCTTCGACATGCGCTCAAGGATCTTATCGTCTCAGCTAAGATTGTGGGCATAGGTGTATTCTGTTTACCAAGTCGATCGAATAAATCTACAACTGCCTCATCTATATGCCCCAACGCCTTTGGGAAAATCACCATGCCGTAAATACTCAAAGCTAGGACGTCAACCCTTTTCTTCACATCTGGATGCGTCGATATCAAATCCCTCAAAACGGCCTATGGAATGCACTTACTATCACCCTTTTGCTGCACACGAGCTACAGCCCATTGCTCACTCATCCCAGTAATCATCACCAACTTCTTCGTAAAAGTTGGAAGGCTAGCAGGCCTAACATAAGCCTTGTAACCCTGGATCCTTGGGCAACGCAGTAAAGTCGTATACTCCTCCAAAGTAGGTACAAGATCAATATCACCAAATGTAAAGCAACTAGAAGCAGGGTTCCAGAACTGTACCATAGCTCGCAACAAATGCTTATCTACTTCGACGTCTAGCAAATAGGGAAGGTCTTCATAATTCTGATAGAAAAGCTGTTTAGCCTCGTCATCCCATTGGGCCCAAATGTCTCTCAACTCCTGAAACTCGTTCTGTTTCGAATTAATACTAGTGAAGTCCTATAACTCTGATCTATATCCCTCGGTGACACTATCTCCCTTCTTTAACTAGGTTTTCTCTGACCAGGTATAGATAGAGGCGTTGTCCTCCACTTTATTAAGATATTCGTTCCTCATTACAAAACTTTCTAACTCAGAAATCGAACCGTGAATCGATACCTTTAAATGCCAAATGACATGCAATGACAGCAAAATAAAAATAGGTTAATATCATATATATATAAAAAAATGATAAACAAGTACTTATAAGGGTAGCTTACTAAAGGCTATCACTATCTTTCCTAGGGTAAGCTCTTAAAGTTCACTATTTGAATTTTAGTTCTAAAGCAAGGGTACCTGAACCAGCAGATTCCTCGGTCCTCACCCATTATAGGCTCATATAGACCAAGTTTAGTTCAGGGGCACACATTTCCCTATGGCCATACGGAGATGAAAATCTCACGAAGACATAGGTGCAGTATCCCGGAAGCAATCCACTAGCTCATACGAAGGTGAAAACCTCACGAAAGCGTAACTTCTCACTCCCACTTAAGGGTGTGACCACAACGGTCATGCAAATGCAATGTACAGCAATAAGGTAACAAACACATGCAGCAAACATATGTAAAAAGAATCAAATTTTAAATTTTCCAAACTTTTGACATTAAGACAGAAAATACTCAATTTCTTGGTTTGACTCTCTTAAGTCCCCAGTGGAGTCGCCAATCTGTCGAAACCTCCTTAAAAACGGGTTTTAAACAAAAGCGGGAGTCGCCACCAATCTTTTAAAGTGTTATTGGATCACTTTATAAAATGTTTTGGTCTACGAAATTATGAGAAAATAGGTTCGGGAGTCGGTTACGTACAAGGAAGGATTAGCACCCTCGTAACACCCAAAATTGGTACCAAATTGAATAATTTTACCTTAATGTCAGAAATTCGAAAGAATTTAGAAATGAGATTCCCTTAAAACCATAATGTTTTGAGAAAAGAATCAAGATTCATTCGTTTTAAAAAAGCACAAACATCACATCCAGCATGATTGAACACGATATTTTTAAACTTTCGTAACTGAAGTGATTTGTAAAACTCGTTTAAAAGGATATTTTAGATATTTAGACAATCGGGAAATCGCAACCCAGCATGTTAGGGCACTAATTCCCAAATTCCTAAATATCAAAACATTGCCTTACTTTTTTTAAAAATTCCTTTTGAATTAAATGAGATATTTTTGTTTTGAAGATAATGATGTATTTTACACTTTACAAGGAATTAACATTAAATAAACCTAGCTACATAATACATGCTTTATTATTTTATGCAAATATAGTACAAAGAGTAATAGATAATGGCATAATTTACATAATATACATTATTACTTTATGCATATATTATCATAAATAACATAAATGTTCACACATTATTGTTATATGCAAATTACCATAAATAATTAATTTCATGCGAATATATAAAAATAAAACACATGATATGTAAAATTTAACCTACTAAACAATAAAAGAAAACCAAAAATAAGCAAATTAAAATGTATAAAATATAAATCAAATAAAATAAAATATTTAGAAATATATTGAATAATATAAGAATGATAAAAGAGAAACCTTTTCTTTTTAAAATGATATATACATATATAGATTACACTATAGGGTATAATAACTTAATATATATAAAAAAAATGTACTAAATATTGATATTATATTTATTTTTATAAAAATTTAAAAATGTATATAATTAATAAGTAATGAAATAATGTATGCTTTATAATAAAATAAATATAGTATATATAGAATAATGTATGGTAAAATATAACATGCAATGAAATTTATAAACACAATATATAATAATATAAACTATATGATAGATAAAGTATAAAATAGTAAATATGAGATTATGAGTAATTTTATAAAAAAATAGTAGAATAATTAATATATATACATAGTAAAAAAATATATAATAAAATATAATGTGTAATTTATAAATAAAATATAATGAAATATGAAATATGAATATTATTACATAAATAGAAATAATATATATACTATTATTTAATAAAAATTTAAAAATTTATAATTTACACATTTCATAAATAATAATACATAATTTATAAAAATAAAAAAATAATATAAGGAATAATATATAATAAAGTATATAATAAAATATAATTTAAAAATAAAATATATATTAATAAAAATAATATAATGGATAATATATAAATAAAAATAATATATATTATTTTATATAACTAATATTTATAAAAATAAATAATATATAAAGTATTTAAAATAAATTAAATATATAGAAGGATTAAAATTGCACTTAATTAAAAACTTTGGGCTAATTAGAAAAATAAAAAAATTTTGGGCCTATTTGTAAGGCGCATTAAAACTGAGGGACTCACTGGGCAATTTGCTCTAACCCCAAAATGACACCGTTTCCCTGAATATAGTTTCAAATTACTGTGAGGACCAAATTGAAACAAAATTAAAATACCAGAGCTAAATTAAGAAATAAAATAAAAAGAAATTGAAAATTCAGAAAACACGGAAGGACCAATTGGGAAATTATCCCAATTTACAAAAACACGCGGATCCTCTGCGGGTAATTTGGTCAACACGCGGATCTAAACCCTGAAACGATGCCGTTTGAGAGCTTATTGCTTTAAGCTAAACGACGTCGTTCTAATAAGGCTATATAAGCCGAATTTTAACTTGAAAATCATTTTAGAACCTAGTTAGAAAAAAAAAGCTTTAAAATCCTCTGAAAGAGGGGAGAGGAAAGGCCCTCCGGGCTCTGGCCTCCGTCAGGCCAAGCTCCGGTCATCGGGCATATACGTGCCCAAGCGCCACCGTCAACGCCGCCATGTACGGCTGCCAGAATTCAAAAAGTCTCGATTTCACGACGCGATTTCAACGGTAAACTCTATCTTGACTTATTTTAATACTTGTATGTTATTTAGAGAAAAAAAAAAGTAAAGATATATCACCTCTGTCTTTTTGATAAAATGCTGATCTTTTATTGTATATGTGTTTTTTTCAAAAAAAACCTCTCCCTCTTTTACAAATCGAAAGAAAGGCTTTATAGCCTTTAGACTATACATGTTTAGGAAGGAAATCTTTGATTTCTTTCCTTGTTGGTTTCAGTTTTTCTGCTGCTATCTCTTATTATTTTTGTCTGTTTGGTTTCCTTTTCTGCTCCGTGTCTCTTGGTTTCTTTTGTTCTGTCTTGCAGGTATTCGCGAGAATATCATGATGGTGTCGATTCATGCGTTGATCACGGCGTGGTACGAGGCCGAAGTCACGGCGTCGATGGACTCACTGGAACGGCACGAGACGAACGGTCATGACGCTTGGGATTCTTGCGGCGCCTAGGGTTTCTGAAACCCTAGGTCTCTCTGCTACTTGTTAACAGATTGGGCCACTTGGGCCTTGTGTCTTTTGGGTAGCATACGGGCTTGGGTGTATTTGGGTCTTGGGTCAATAGACTGTAATCGGGCTTCGGGTAGACTTAAATTTTGGGCTCTGTATATGGACTGTTTAATAATAAATATTAATTTATTATTTATTATTTTCATTTTTTAGTTTTAAAGCCCGGGCAGAAATGGGCTACTACACAACTTACTAAAGACCTTAATTGTTTTGTGTCTTTTTACCTTTCCTTTTGCCTTTTACAGGACCTTTGCAGTGAATGGATGTTGGGGATTGGTAAAGAACATGATGGTCTCTACTACTTTCACCCACATCAGCTCACTTCTAGTCTTGTTCATTCTCACAAATCTCCCAATATTTCTTTGCCCCTTGTTACTTCTTTTATGGCTTTACATAATGATCCGCATGTATGGCACGTGTCGAAACCTCCTTTTAAAAGCGAGATTTTTGAAAACGAGAGTCGGCACCAATCTTTTTAGGTGTGATTGGATCACCTTAAAAACATTTTCGTCTACGAAAATATGAGAAAATAGGTTCGGGAGTCGATTACGTACGAGGAAGGATTAGCTCCCTCGCAACACCCAAAATTGGTACCAAATTGAATAGCTTTGTCTTAATGTCAAAAGTTTAAAGGAATTCAAAAATAAGATCTCCTTTTTTAAACCGTAATATTTTGAGTTGAAAATCAAGATTCTTTTGCCTCAAAAGAGTACGAACATCACATCCAACATGATATTCTTAAACTTTCGTAACTGAAATCATCTTGTGATTTACAAAATTTATTTAAAAGGATATTTCTAGACATTGAGATAAACGGGAAATCGCAACCCAGCATGTTAGGGCATTATTTCCCGAATCCCTAAATCTAAAAAATATTGCCTTATTTTAAAATTCCTTTGGATTGAATGAGATAATTTTTAAAGAAATGATATATTTAACGTATTACAAAAGATTAATTATTAAATAAACTTAACATTTCATGTAAATGTAGTATATAAAAAAATAAATAATGATATAAATCACACAATATACATTATCATTTCATGCATATCTAATTGTAAATAATGTAAATATACATACATTATCATTCCATGCAAAATACAATGTAACGAATAATGAATGGAACGGTACAAATTACATAATATATATGTGCAATCATATTTCATGTCAATACAACTTGGAATAACAACATAAATGATCAATTTTCATGCAAATGTATAAAAACAATAAATAATATAAAAAACAAATAATTTACGAGATAAGGTTATTATATTAAAATAATATTAAATAAATACGAATAGGATACTAAGATAAACAAACAAATTTAAAAAAATCTAAATACAAATTTGAAAAGAATAAATGTGGTAAAATATTTAAAGTGATATATATAAATAATAAAGGAAAAAAAACAATAGTTAATATATGTAAATATATTGTATGATTTAATAACTTAATATATTTATAAAAGGTATTAATATGTTAAATAGGAACAAAATTTCACATTAAATTTTAAAATATTACATACTAAACTCTAGATAATGATATATAAAGATGTACTTTTTAATAATAATTTACAAAATTTTTAATAACAAATAGTTTATAATAAAATGATATGTAAATAATATAATAAATAATAAAAATAATATAATATGTAATAATTTACATATAAATATAGTAAAATAAATAATATATAAAGTATTTAATAAATAAATTATAAAAAAATATTTAAAAGGATTAAAATTAAATAAAATTAAAGTTCTAGGGCTAATTTTAAAATAAAAAAAAAAGGCTTAGACCTAATTGGAACGCGCACAAAAGTTTTAGGGACTCACTGAGCAATTTACCCTAATCCCGAAAGCGGCGTGTCATAAAACAAGCCTTATCTGAGCGAGATGGGACTAAATTGAAACAAAAATAAAGAGGTTGGGGCCAAATTGAAATATAAAATTAAACGAAATTAAAAAATGGAAAAATTTGGAAGGGCTCAAACAGTAATTTGCCCATTTCCTAAAAACACGCGGATCCTCCCCAGGTTACGGGTCAACATGCGGATCCTCAGCCTTGAAACGACGCCGTTTTGAAGCTTATTGTTGTAAGCAAAACGACACCGTTTTCATAAGGCTATATAAGCCAAATTTTAACCTAAAATTTCATTTCTAAACCCGATTTAAAAAGAAAAAAACAAAAGAATCCTCTGAAGAGGGTTGAGAACCAGCCCTCGGAGTTTTGTCGAGCCTCCGTTCAGGGGCTTACACGCGCCTACGCGCCACCGTCAATACCGCCTTTTACGGCGACCGGAAGCTGAAAAGCTTCGATTTTCCGCAAAGGTAAGTTCCTTTCTTTTATTTTCAATACTTGTATATATTTATAGAGAAGAAAAAAAAAAGAAAAGTAGAATAATCACCTCTGTTTATCAACTGTTTTGTCTTTTTATTGAAATGTGTGTATATATCAAAAAACCCGTCCTTACAAATTAGAAAAAAGGGGTTTTTATAACCCTCTGTTACATTTTGGGAAAGAATTCTTTGATTTCTTTCCATATTTGTTTCTTTTGCTGCTGTGATTCTTTCCTTTTTGCAGGTACCAACGAGGATATCACGGCGGTGAGTGCGTTGGCGTTGATCCGTGCATCGATTACGGTGCGTTACGGGGCTAGAGTCACGGTGCCGATGAAAATCCACTGGAACGGCGTAAAATGAAAGGTCGTGGTGCTTGCGGCGCGAAGCTTCGGGAAACCCTAGGGTTTCCTGGTTCTGTTTAGGCATTGGGCCATCTTGGGCCTCACCGATTTGGGTCTAATTTGGGTATTTGGGCTAAGGGTTTTAAGAGTATGTGGGCTACCGGTGTCTCTTGTAAATGGGCCATAGATAGTGCTTAAATTGGGCTATGTATATAAGCTATCAATTTGGACTTTGTAAAAGAACTTTTATTATTTTTTGTTTTTATATTTATTTATTTTATGGGCCAGGCGAATTTAGGTTATTACAGCATGCTCGCTTTGGTCACACCTCTGTTTCCACAATGAAAAAATTGTTCAATTAAAATCTGTTTTACATGATCTTAATTCTTATTGAATTATCTTGTTGTTCTATTTGTCCACTAGCTAAACAAACTAAATTTCCATTTCCTCGTAGTCACACTCAAACTACTAATGCTTTTGCTTTAATTCATATTGACCTATGGGGACCCTATAGAATCTCAACTCATAGTGGTCATCGTTTTTTCCTCATTATAGTTGATGATTTCACTCGAATGACTTGGGTATACCTTTTATGAACCAAGAGTGATCACTCTTAAACAATTTATTGCCTTTGTAAAAACACAATTTTCAGCTGATATCAAGGTCATTCGGAGTGATAATGGTTCTGAATTTTTTAACTCTACCTACACCTTTTTTCACCTCTCTTGGTATTGTCCATCAAAGCTCATGCGTCGATACTCCACAACAAAATAGGGTTGCTGAACGCAAACATCGCCATCTCCTTGAACTTGCTAGAGCCTTGAAATTTCACTCACATTTGCCTTCTAAATTTTGGGAAGAATGTACGCTAACAGCTTGCTACATTATCAATTGTTTACCTACCTCTTTTTTGTCTTGAAAATCTCCACAAAAATCCTCCATCTCTCGATCATCTAAGGGTTTTCGGCTGCTTATGTTATGCCACCATACCTCATTATCATGATAAGTTTTCCTCGAAATCTATTCCTTTTATTTTTTTTGGTTATTCTCTAGTTCAAAAAGGGTACATTCTCTTTGATCTTCTTTCAAAGATATTTTTTGTTAATCGCAATGTCATTTTTCATGAGACTACTTTTCCTTTTAAAATTTCATTTTTTGCTACTCTGATGTTTTCCATCACTACTTTTGGCCTCATAGAAGACTCACATTTTCTTTCCAACCCCCCATACTTTATCCCATTACCTCCTCTAATCTTTCTTCTTCCTTTTTCACTTTGGATCCTTTCTCATTTCGACCTTTACATCCATCTCCTCCTCTTCGAATATCCACAAGAACCATTACATGACCATCTTGGCTACAAGGCTTTGTATGTTCTCCTCCATCCTCTTCATCCTCTTTACTTGCTATACAAGGTTCGTATTCTCTTACTCTTTCTTATGATCATTTACCTTTCCATACACAATACTTCGCTAGCACAATATCACACTTTGTTGAACCATAATCCTATTATGAGGCTGTTAAACATAAGTATTGGATAAAGGCTATGCAACAGGAAATACAAGCTTTGGAATCTAATGGCACTTGGGAAGTAGTCTTTTGACCTCCTGGGAAAACTTCCATTGGTTGTCAATGGGTGTATAAGGTCAAATATCACTTTAATGGCACAGTTGAAAGGTTCAAAGCTCGACTAGTCGCTAAGGGCTACAATCAAAATGAAGGTATTAACTTTCAAGACACGTTCTCTCCAGTAGCAAAACAAGTCACCGTCCATATTGTTATTGCTCTTGCAGCACTCTTTCATTGGCCACTTTATTAGTTAGATGTCTTCAATTCTTTTTTAAATGTGATTTATGAGAGGAAGTGTTCATGACTCTTCTAGAGGGATTTCGTAACCAGGGGGAGAATAGGGTCTGTAGGTTGCTTAAATCTCTCTATAGCCTGAAACAGGCTTCACGACAGTGGAATTTGAAGTTGACTGAAACGTTGGTTTCACATGGATACATTCAGAGTAACCATGACTACTCCATGTTTACAAAAAGTGTAGAATCCAAACAAGTTATCATGTTAATATACGTTGATTATCTGCTGATTACAAGAAATGTCAGTAAATTGATCAGCGGATTAAAAGGTGTATTGCACAAGAATTTCAAGATGAAGGACCTTGGGAGTCTAAAATATTTTCTTGGGATCAAAATATCAAAGTCAGATACATGCATTGTGCTAAATCAGAGAAAATATGCTTTCAAATTAATTAAAGATGTCAGTTTAAAAGAAGCGAAATCAATAGTCACTCCATTAAAGCAAAATCAAAGTTAGAATTTGATGAAACATTGCAATTGAAAATGATGATGAAGTTTTAGCAGATGCAACAATTTATCAAAGACTAATTGGGAGATTGTTATACTTGACAAACACTAGACCAGACATTATTTATGGTGTACAACACCTGAGTCAATTCATGCATAAGCTTAAGAAATCTCATTATGCAGCTGCATTGAGAATTGTGAGATACATTAAAAGTAATCCAGGACAAGGAATTCAGCTTGCTTCTGATGGAGATCCAATATTAATTGCATACTGTGATTCAGACTGGGCATCTTGCCTTATGTCTAGGAAATAAACAACGGGATACTGTATAAAGCTTGGAAGTTCCTTAATCTCTTGGAAATAAAAAAAAAAACAAAGCACTGTCTCAAGATCTTCAGCAAAAGCAGAATATAGGAGCATGGCATCTACTGTTGCAAAGTTGAAATGGTTAAAAGAATTACTTGAAGAATTGGGGATCAAAGAAAATAAGCCAGCTGTACTTTATTGTGACAATCAAGCTGCAATTCAAATTGCAGCAATCCCTGTTTACCATGAAAGAACCAACACATTGAAATCGATTGCCACTTTGTGAGAGAAAGTATTTAGAAAGGTTTAGTGAAAACTAAACACATTTCAACAAAGGAACAACTTGTAGATATTCTCACCAAAGGACTAGCAGTACAACAACATCAACACTTAATATCCAAGTTGGGAGTGAAAGACATATATCACCCTTCAACTTGAGGGGGAGTGTTGAAGCTGGTAAATAAGTTGTTATAACAGCTCCTAGTATTTAGGGATTAGTTCCTTGTAATTAAGTACTAAGTATGCTAATTAGTTACTACCTACCCATTATATTACAATCAAGCTGTAGCAGCAAGAATGACAGACTTGAAGCATTTTATTCTCTCTTATCTTTTCAATTATTATCTTAACATATACATTTAAGTATATACCAAGACACCTATATCATCATATACCATTTTGGGGTGATTTGACAATAAATACAAGTTCTAGGGATAAAAGAGATGAAAAATTAAATGAAGAGTTAAAATGACTTTTTTTTTAATAAAATTGGAGTGCTAAAAAATCATCATACCTTATCAAAAATATAGATATGCATTATGTCCATCTTTTAAACATTATACCTACTTTATTTAATGTTATACAAAAATAATAAAAATAAAAATATGTATCACATGCAACACATGTGATCTTGAAAACTAGATTTTACTAAACACAACAAGAAAATATTGACCTTTCTAAAATATGCATAATCAACTCTCAAATCTAAAATATTTTCTTTGGTTTCAATCTTTAACAATTATATTGCTTTTAAAATCTCTTTAAAAGATGATTTTTATACACCACTAATCACCACCTAACTAAAAAAAATTGGTGGCATTTCTATGTTTTTCAATATTCTATTTAATAGAAATCCATTAATAGATAACAAAAAATTTTTTGAAGATGGGATCGGATCAAGTATATTAATACGACCATAAATAAATTTATCGGAAATAAATAAAACATCTAATAAGAAATATAGTATGAAAAGAAGAAATAATAGGGACACAAGGATTTACGTGGTTGGACTTTAAAACCTACTTCAATGAGCAAAGATGATAAGAAATTTTACTATAACAAGAAGGTGAAGATTACAAATGTTTTAACGCTCAAAACACAACCTAAAAAATTTACAACTCACACTCGAAAAATACTTAAACTTTTATATAATTGCTATCAAATTATTCACTAACTAGTTCAATCTAAAAAATGATGTATCTCATGACATAAAATCAAGACCTATATATAGTAATTTGCATGGCGTTGAAGACAATAGCCATTTAACCTAACATGGCTTGCAGCCCTCTGTGCCCACGATTGGTGCATGACTTTTAAGGGATTTTAAAGCTTAACTTAAGCCCGCTTCTCACACAGTTTTGGTGAAGCAATTTTTGCTTCGGCTTTAAAATTCAAGCCATTCTTAACAAAAATAGGTTTATAAATAAAGATATATATAAATTTTCAGTTTATTAATAATGTTCATTATTTTATTTTTGAGTAAACTACTAAAATAGTCACTTTTGTTTACTTTAGATTATATTTTAGTCACCGATGTTTGAAATATTACGTTTTAGTTACTTACGTTATTGTGTTGTAACATTTTAGTCACTGAGCTGTTAATTGTGTAACGGTAAGCTGACATGGCATGTTAAATCATCATTTCAAAAAAAAAAATTAGTTTAATTAAATTTTACAATTGGTCTTCATATTTTTTTTGTTTTGAGTAATTTAATTTTTTTTTATGTTCTTTTAACTTTTTTTTCTTTATTTTATATTATCTTCTACTTTTCCATCTGTTTTCCTCCCTTCTCCATTTCTTTTAACGTATCAAATAACAAATAAATATCAAACAAAATGGTCTTAAAATATAAACTAAGCCTTAATAATGTAAGCAAAAGAAAAGAACTCTCTAAATCTTGAAATGAAATGAATCATAAACAATCTTATTAAACCCAAAAAAATGGGTAATAAAAAAACCCAAGATATTATCTTCCTTTCCAAAATTAAACCAATTTTTTCCTTCCTATTTTCTCAAACGTTCTCAGCATCCAAACACCCAAAAGAGTCCACGAAAAAAAATCACAAAAAAAAAAACTTGTTGATAACTTTAGCAAGGGTTTTGATATAGCAATCAACCATTTCCTTCTTAATAGCTCCTTCTTCATCGGGCTTATCCATAACTATAAGTCAATGCTCATAATCACAACCCGAAAATAGCTGGGCCGTTTCAGCCGGCAGTCGGTTGTTAAAGTTTGACCTAGAGTAAGCAGAGTTTCCAGAGCGATTGATGCTGCACCGAATAGAGGTGAAACGTGTGGGGGGCAAGAGGGAGACATTGGACGACGTGAGAAAGAGGGCGAGAGGAGAAGCGGAGGGAAGGGATAGGAGGAGGATGGGTGATGGATTTGGAGGATAAAAGGCATTTGGGAAGGAGAAAGGATAGAGTAAGGTGGTGTGTGAGGGTGGATGTGGTGGCACGTGTAAGGGTTTGTGCCATGGTGAGTGAGATTGAATTTGATGAGAGTCGAGAGTTTAAGAGAGGATAAGAAGAGAGATGGTTTGTGCCATCCTATTTGATAGGTTAAAAGAATTAGAGAATGGAGGAAAATAGAGAGAGAAGCAGAAGAAAATACAAAATAAAGAAAAAAGTTAAATTGCTCAAAAAAGTATGGGGACTAATTGTATGATTTAACCTATAATTTTTATTTGAAATGATGATTTAACGTGTCAAGTCAGATTACCATTATACCATTAATAACAATTAACGATTCAATAACTCAAAATGTTACAACATGATACTAAAGTATAAAAGCGACTAAAATATAACTTAGATTAAACAAAAGTAACTATTTTAATAATTTATGCCAAAGCGAAAAAAGAGGGTAGCAATGACTATGCACTTTAAATTGTTAATTGAAAAAAGAAGGTACTAGTTAGTATGTGATAATACCGTAAATAATATAAAAATCTACAAGATTGAAACAGTGTTCCACATTTGCATCTTATTAAAAGTTGGTATATTTACAATGGACTTCTTAATTATATATTATACAGTAGAAAAACTTTTGCTAAAACAAAACAAGCTCACCCATCAAAACTTAAATTTGGTTTTTTAATTCCGCCATCAAAAATCATGTTTCTCACTATCATTCACCACACGACTTCAACAGCAGTGTAATGCAAGGCAGGCAAATTCTCACGCAGATCAGAAGTTAACATGGAAGCCTTGGGCTTTTGCTGCCGGTCTGAATATCCGACGGCCAAGGGTGCTGGCGTTCTTCTCTCGTATGTTCCCAGCCACTTGGCTTGCATGTACTTGTACTTCCTCCATGGAGCCAAGTGCATCTTTCTCTCTTTCATGCATTTTTTGGCTGCCAAGCATAATATCTTGGTCAATGCTTTGAACCTCTCTGCTTTGCCCACCAATAGTTCCGGTAGTACAGCGATTAGCTTGTTGTAATCTTCGCTTGCCCTCGCCATTTCGAATTCGGCCCTGAAATTCAACTCGATCACCACCCTCACCTCCCCCTTTTTGGCCTTTGATTTGTCTACCACTTCTAAATACGTGTGCTCCCCCGACGGAATCTCGGGGGAGCTCCTCCACTTAGACTTGCATATGTAACAATTGAAATCTACGCTTTGGAGACGAATCGATAGTTCCCTTTGCAAACAGTTCCGGCATCCTCCGTCCACCGGTCTCCGGCAAGTGCATTGCACTCCCACTGCATCTATTTCCCTCAATGCTTCTTTTGTAGCTTGTCGAATTCTTGATTCTAGAGAAGTCGTTCGGTACAATGTTGCCTGCGTCAATGAAAAATGTTTATCACCCAATCTTCAAAATTCTCCAAAACCTACGCCTAACGCTTTTATGTTTAATTTTCTATATTGAACATCGTTTACCTGTAGAAGCTTTTCTTGGGCTTCCCAGAAAATTTTCCTCTGTTCGATCTCACTAGGATCTTCATCATTGTTAGCATCCTCGTCATCGACAACAAAGTCCCTTAAATTTTCCTCGGAATCATTGCTTTCGTCGATGAACCCAAACATCATATCGGCAAAGCTCGCAGCTCCGTCAAGGAACTTGTCGATTTCATCGGAATTCTGTCGCGTCACTGGCGCCTTTTCCATTCCTCCGCCGACGGGATTGGTTTAGGATTTTGCCAAAAAAAAATTAGATGCTCAAGAGTTTGGTTGGTACCCATCTTTATATAGCAAAGCGCGTTGGATCCTACGTAGGACCCAACTCTCCCAAGTGGACGAACAAATCGCCGCGGCGAAAGAAAGGGTGGGGTCGATGCTATCGTGGCAAGTGATGATTGGTTGGTGAGTCAGAGCAACCTAATAATACAATTCAAGATGGGATGGGGGAGAAGCAGTATGGATATGCTTGAAAAACATACTGACATTAGTTTTCAACTTATTTCTTTTAATTAATTTAATTTCAAAAACTGATTACTGTTTCTTAAACGATGATTAGAGCTGGAATTTGCTGTTGTTATCCTAATCCTAGTGGTGGGGCCAATGATTGAAATCAAGATCGACTAGGAAGTTACCACTTGGCAAAGAAATGTTGAAAAACACGTGGCCTTGACTGGGATGTTTGATGGAAACGCCATTTTTCTATTATGAGTGGGGCCCACCACCTCTTAGAATATTCGAATTACCAAACAGCCCCGATGCGGACTAGTATGTTGCTAACCAATATTTTACAAAGGAATATTCAATATTGTCTCTACAAAACAAATTTGTTAAAATGGATAAATTACGACTTAATTATTGTTTGTTTTAATATATTTTTTTTATTCACCCAAATATGAAAAGGTTCAAATTTATCAACTAACTATTTATATTTTTTTTTCGTTCAATTATAAAAAAATTACAAAACGATCATTTAATTATTTAATTCTGTCTTTTTATCATTTTACTATCTTGAGCTTTTTGGTATTTTTATTTTTACATGGACGATTGGTGACAAAAAAGACAAAATTGAATAGTTAGATGATAATTTTGTAACGTTTCATAATTATGT
The DNA here is from genome assembly GCA_025698475.1 of Gossypium anomalum. NCBI lineage: Eukaryota > Viridiplantae > Streptophyta > Magnoliopsida > Malvales > Malvaceae > Gossypium > Gossypium anomalum. Next base: position 20,251,305 of record CM046967.1, on the reverse strand, counting down.
GGCCAAAAAAGAAGTTTACTAACAATTGAGTTACCATTTTATAACTTTTCATAATTGAGTGACAAAAGTTAGCCATAATTAATTTACCTATATTGTAATATACCCTCTTAAAAATTATCTTATCATATGTCAATAATTTTTTTAAAAATTAGATTAGAAAGACAAGTTAACTTTTTACTAGTTCAAATTTTGCTATCAATCGCTATTTTATAAGCCATGGAACTAGATTTTATATTTTAATTTGATGATGTTTCGGTCTTTATAATTTTTAATTTTTAAATTTTCAATCTTTACTAAAGGTATTTATGGCCGGGCCGGTCCAGATTCGGGTCGAGTTCAACCAAAATTTTATGTCCCTTTGCTAGGTTCAGGTTGGGTCTGGCCCGAAAAATGGGCCTAAAATTTTGCCCAAGCCCAGCCTGAATAAAAATACTAAAACTCAAGCCCAGCCCGGCCCGCCGATATTAATTTTAAAAAAATATATAATACATCAAAAATACTAAAAACATTAAAATAAATGTTTCCCAACAAATTGAAAATAAATTAAAAAAATATGTATACTTAAATAACACTAAGATAGATACAACTTAACAAACAAATGCCCCTAAAATAGTAACAAAATTAAAGAGTTATATAATATCTAAGCAATAACAACAAAATAGTAAAAACATAACAGTGAAATGGTAGCAAAATAGTGAAAAAAAACTAGAAGAAAATAGTAATAAAAAAAAATCAGTTTTTGCCCAAACCTATTTTTCGAACCTATATTTTTACCCAAACTCTCCCACTTTTTGGGCGGGTCTTCTAGCTGAGCGAACAAATTTAATCTTGACCTAGACAATAACCCTTAAATTCATTAATTATTTTGTTATTACTAAAATCTTATGCACATTATTAGATATATAATGTCATGTTAACATGTTATTTTTAGATAATACTCTAAGTAAAGTTTTATTCATACTTTCATGGTTTTTATTTTGTCCACTCTATTTTCTTTAAAAGTAGTAATGGTTTTGGTTTTTGTTTTAGTTGTTAGCCATATTTCTGGTGTATACATGAGATTTGTCAAGGTAAGAGTATTGCTAGATCTATTGAGAACTGTTCTCGTAGAGCCTTATCATAATAAAGCATAGTGATGTTTGTAAAATGCGAATCCAAGATGATGAGAAAGATTAACCATTTGAGATTTGGCATTTTGTGCATCACTGATGTGGTGGGTCTCTTGGAGCTCTTAATGGTGGTTTCTTAATTGACTGGACTTTATTATCAAGATGGCCTGATGGTCGCGAGGCTAGATTCCAATTTTAATTAGTTTGATCAAGGTGATGTATCTCTATTTTGTTTATGAATTCTTTTAGTGTTGTGATTATTGCCGGTTTGTCTTTCTCCTCTGTAGGTATTTGGGCATCAGTTTGTAATGTCTTAATTATCGATTGTGCAATGTGTCATGTCTTGTATTTTTATCGCTCATGATTCCTACAACTTATGCATAGTACAAGACTAAGCTAACATCAAAGTTTGACTTAACAGATTTAATTACTAATATCCGAGTTAAAATTTAAAATTGAAATTTTAAAATTCAAAAAATACAAAAATTAAAATAAACCAAATTATAGGAATTAAAACAAAAACTTACATATATCCCAAGGACTAATAACAAAAGTTATTCTATATTTAAAAAGTATACATTTTAAAATTATTTATAGAATTTTCTTAAAAGAACTTCATCATTGGTATATAAAAACAAATTGGAGTTACAAATGGCAACTCTTTTTCGTGATAACAGATGTCTCCACAAACATCATTGCAAAGATAAGAGGCAAAGAATATACATTAATACCCACTTTTGTTCATCTTTACTTTGTTGAAGAAAATATCTTAAAACCATCTTTGTAAAATTAAATGTTCAGCTTAAAATATATTTAAGTAATTTTTTCATATCGTAATGATTGATGATGATCGTAGTTATATGGATGTATTAATATAATTATGATTATTACCTTTTGCTTGTTCAATATTTGTTGGATTACTTTTTATTTTATATCACTAATTAAATTAATTTAACCATTAATTTTCAATTTCAATTATTGATAAAAAAGATTAAAAATTAACAAATTTAACAATCGTGTTTGTGATTGCGGCTGGTAAGAGTAGGTGTAGTGCAGAATTTGAAGGACAAACATGTGAAAAGTGTGGTGACATTATTGAATATGTCTTGCTTTGCTTAGGATAAATATTTGTATTTGCACTTTTGATTATACAATTGAAAAGAAACGGGAATGATAACTTCGTTGGTGTATTTAAAATACGCTTCAGTAACATTTTTTAATTTCTCCTTTCTCACCAAGTTTTACTATTTTATTTTAAATGAGTTTAATTTCGGATCCAAAAAAGCTTCTTTTTTTTTCTTATTATTCCTTGACAACTGTTAATTTGATTTTTATTTATTTTTTGAGCTAAATTTGACTCTTAATTTTTTAAAAATAAGTCAAATTTGATCGCCAATCTTTTAATTTTGATAACTTCATTGGTGTATTTAAAATTTGATCGTCAATTTTTAAATTAGTTATTGATGTGACATGTAAAATAAATAGTGTTATGTCAGTATGAAATACAAATGGACTACCACGCGAGTTGCCACACCAACATCGTTAAAAACTTAATTAGTCATCATTTCTGTTTAAAAAAAGTGATTTAACTATTTTAAAAAGATTAATGATCAAATTCTACTCAAAAACATAATAATGGTCGAATTGACAAAAGATTTTAATGTTGAGGGTACATAGATTAATGTACTAGAGTTTTTTTTTTTTTTTTTTGAAAGGTAAATTCATTAATTCATTCAATGAAGGGAATCATACAATTTAGAGAAGAAAAAAATAGCAAACATTCGTCGTAGATGGTGAAGGACAAGCTTCATTAACACAACAAAGGCTTTAATCTCAGCATCAATAGAACATTATAATACGTTGACAATTAGCTTTGTCGCAACTCAAGCATTACATATCTGGAGTGACTGCAAGCCCTAGATGGTCCAAAGCGACGAACAAAAATCGACAAAATAATCTAGCATTCACCAAACTAGAGAGGATGACAACAAAAACACCCCTAAAATCACTTGTAAAACTAAGATTATATGCATAAGTAAGACTAAAAAAACATGCTACATGAGCAGACAAAAATTCTGAAACTGAAGACTTGTTAAATAATAGAAAAACAAACAAAAAAAATATAAAACTTAAGACAACACGGGTCCAAATCGACACATGAAATTATTTATTATTCTAAAATACTTTCAAACCAGAAAAAAATTAAGAAGTTGACAAAGAGCCACCCACTTTCCAAGAAAAGGTACTGGCGGCTGGTGGAGTTTTAGCGAACGACAGGCACCGTCATCTGTCCATCACAACTTGTGAAGACACCAAAGACACCTACAAAATAGATCTGCAAACTAAAAAGAGAGAAAACATGTGTAGTGAATGAGAAAAAGAAAGAAAGAAAGGGTTGATGGAAGAGGAAAAATGCGGGCGATAGCTAGCCCGAAGGCTGACACAGCCACTAAGCAAAACAAAAAATAAAAAGCAAACGACTAGGAAAAAAAAAGAGAAAAGTTTTTATTAAGGTACTAGAGTTAAAAGCTCACAAGCTGGTATTAATTTCAGTAGTTTTTTTAATTGATAGGTTAAAATAGTTTAACATATCTCAAACTAAAATTAAAAAAAAAAGAAGATAAAAAATATTTTTATATGTTTATTGAAACAAGGTAATTTAGAAAATAAAAGTATTTTTACCTTTAGTTAAATAAAGGGTTTGCATGAATAAAATTAAAGGATAAGGGTTTATTTGATTAAAAAAAAAGAATAGAAGTTTACTTGAACAAAGTATAATAGTTTTAAGGAACTTTTTAGCATATTAATCAATTCTTTTAACTCCATGACACATTGTCCACAATTTCTAATACATACTTGTTCCCAGTTTCTAATTGGACTACTTAATTTATTTTAATTACTTTTACCAATCCAACTAATAATTACTAGATTATAGCACCTTTAAAAAATTGGTGAAATTTTTATATAACAAATATATATGTTAAAATATTATAATATTTGGATTCGAATATTATCATATGTAAATATATTTCTAGATTTTATATGAAAAAAACAAAAATTACCTTTAAAATAATATCCATCGTTTTGTAAAATGAGTGTTTTGATAAATTTACAATTGAGTTGGAACTGGCTTGATGGGTGACAATAATTCAATTAAAATCTTAAATATAGTATAGATAATTAAGCTTAAACGCCAAAAATATCACCATAAAATAATTTAAAATTTAATTGAGCTCTTGAGTATAGTTTTCCGTACAAACCTCTAACATGTTAAATAATGACATTACAGCTACTCTAATGGTTGGGAAGGAAAAAATGTTGATATTGAGGACTTCATTGATTTTTAGTTATTTAATGATGGTTTAATTAAATTTTTAATTGTTTTTAGAAATTATAAAAAAATATTAAAAATAAAAAATAAATTATAAAAGGTTATAGAAAAATTATTAAAAGATAAAAAAATATATGTAGAATTTATAACAAGAGTAGCAGTTTTTATTTTTTATTTTTTTTAATATTTCATTACTTTTTAATAATTTATATATTTCTATAACTTTCCACATTTTATAATTTTCTAAAATTTTAATAAAATATGAATTCCATGTAATGGCATAATGGTTAAGGGTATTCATTATCTTAGGTATAACTTAGGTTCAACGCACACTAATTGTGTTTGTTATTTGGACTTTGTCCTATTATTGTAATTCAAAAAAAAATAATTCTAATATTTTTTAATACAAATTTACTACAACTATAACCTATTTTTATCAACTTCCCTTATATCATCTCTAATTAACTAAACCCATTACTTATCGTTTACCTCAAACCACTTAACATTAAACTCATTGTTACTCAAGCCCCTAACTTTTAACACTCATTTAAATATGATTATCATCCCAACTCAAAACTCCCATTTCCTTATTAAGTGTTGTGCGGATGCACTTGCTAAAATGGGCTGCAATATTAGTAATAGTTGCAATTTTGCTATTAGGAAGTACAACTTATCTGATGTTGCTTTTTTTTTTTTTAATAATCTTATTATAGGTTCTGATTATATTTATTTTTTTATACAATACCTAGAATTATCCACAACCCCTCTCCATCCCATAAATAAAAGGATAATGCGCTTCAGTATACTCAAACCCGTGTCCTCTTACATTCCATTTTAAATACATGATGTTTTGAAAAAAATTAAAATAATTATCAAACACATTTAAAAATAAAAATTTTCAATAATTTGTCAAGACACCCTTAATCTTATTTATCATATTTGTAACATATCATAGTTAAAATGCTATAAATAATGGTGAAGTAGAAAATTATATAATCCAAAGAAAAAAAGTATTACCATCTCATTTTGCCTTTTTCTCCTACATGAATGAAATTTTAAATAGAGAAAGGGCAAATCAAATTCAAAAATGGGTTAGTTCAGGAAGACTTAGTAATGTTTTTATTGGATAAGTATGGTTTGGCACTTTAATGGCAACTTGAATTAGGAAATTGATGACAATCCAAGCAAAGTGAAAATAAATAAGAAAAAAAAAAAAAAGTGCCATTATTATTTAATTCTAGGTCGAAGGTTGTGAAGTAATATTTAAATTAATTAAAACTCAATCATCCTCTTTGGATGACATTGAAGGCCACTTAGCTTTTAATTGTATTAAAGAAAGCTATTACATACCTTCAACTATTAAAGAAATAATAATAACTTAATAAAAATTAGGGTAAATTATCTAGTTGGTCATCTAATTAGGGTGACCAAAATAAAATTTTATAATTTCGTCACTCAATTTTTAGGGCACTTTCAATTTTTAGTTCTCTAACCGTTAAATCTCTAACAACGGTTAACTATACATGCCACCTCATGTTCAAACTTTTATTTTGGGCACCAAACTTCTAGGTCACTTTCATTTTGATCATCCAAAAAAATACCCTTTTTTTAAAGTATTGTTTGGGGTAAAAAAATAAGGATTAAAGTGAAAAAGCGTAGAAACTAAAATAATGCATTAAAAATTATCAAATTGTACTTATTTATCACATTGCCGAAACTTTTAAATTTCTTTTTTTTTTAATATTGAAACTTTAAATTTTAAAATACAAAAATCAATTAAATAAGTTTTTGAAAATTTTGTATCCTTTAAGTTAATCGATTTGTTAATGTAATATTAAAATTAATTAAATAAATCTCCTTCTAAATTTTAAAATTTTATTTTATGTTTCTGTATTATTTGTAATGAAAACAAATTAATCTTTCATACTAAGTTAAAAGAATAACAATTAAATAAATTAATTGCTTGTTCTTCGTTTGGGTAAAGAAGTGATGAAAAATTCTAGAATTTGGTTTGGCATGGAAGATAAAATTGATTAATTTAATTAACTATAAGGATTTTTCTTTGCTTTTAGCTTAGTATGAAATACTCGAGATCATATAATCAAAAGAAATTTGGATTTCATGTACAATTATTAAAGATGATTTATTTTAGTTTATTCTAATTTGGAAATATAAAATAAAATTTTAAGATTTAAAAGGAGAAATTTAATTAATTTCAATATTATAATAGTAAATCAGTTTACACTATCAAGGGATAAAAAAATTTCAATAACTTTTTTAATTGATTTTGATATTTTGAAGCTTAAAATTTCCATATTGAAAACAAAATTAGAACTTCCGATAATGGGGTAAACAAATACAATTTGATAATTTTCAAAGCATTATTCTAGTTTCTACCACTTTTTCATTTTAATCCTTCATTTTTTTATTATATAGATCAATATTAAAAAAAAAAAAGAAAAAAGAAAGATACTTTTTGGGTTACCAAAATGAAAGTAACCTAGAAGATGGGTGATCAAAATAAAATTGTGAATATGGTGTGGCGTGTACAAGTTAACTGCCATTAGAGATTTAACGGTTGGGTGACTAGAATAAAAATGCCCTAAAAATTGAGTGACAGAATTCTAAATATTTCATTCCGGGTGACCAAATTGAAAACACCCTAAAAATTGGGTGACGAACTAGACAATTTATCCAAAAAAATTACAAGAGAATCTTGCTGGTAAGATCCAAGACAAAAGGATAGAACTTAGCATAAAAAAAAATATAGTAAACAAATGCGATTTCTAAACCTTAGCAAGAAATTATTAATTATATATTTTCTAGATGATGGTACACATAAGAAACCCATGTTTCTTTTTATTTTCTTTATTATTGTTGAGAGAGAAAAAAAGGTAAAAAAGGAGGTGATGGTTCACATGGTAGCGAGAGTCATGGAAAATAAAATTAGGATTTAAAATAATAGAAAGAGTAACAGATTTATCTATTACAATGTTGCTTAACGTACAAACATTGCCAATATGTTGTGGCAATTAATTTGCTAAATTTACATGAGAATACGGAGAGTAAAGAACTAATAAAATAACAGTGATTCGATATGATATTGTTTGGATGTCACTCATTAGAATTGTAAAAATTTGATATAAAACTTAAATGTAAAAGTGTACCTGAATCCATCGATATTTTGAGATTTGAAAATTTTGTAGTTTTGATTTTCCAAATTAACACATAAGTATTTTAGAGGTAGTGATTTTCTTTTCTGAGGGTAGGATGTTAGAAAATTATGTATGTATAATTTAAAAACCATAATCCTAATATATATAACTTTTACATATTAACATTAATTCCCAATCAGTCCATCATTAAATAGAAATTAATCACTAAAGTATCTACACATATTTTGCTAACATTTTATTTAATAACTGAAATTCAATAAACTTTAATCAAATTAGATCACTTTTAATTTCACTAACTTATATGACATTAAATAATAACTTTTTATTTTTTTATTATATATATATATATAATGTCGATGTTGAGGTGTCTTAGAACCATCTGGGTAGTGGAGAAGACTTATATAACCAACGAGTTTAACGTGGGTCTCTTGAATATATATATATATATATATATATATATGTAAATGTGATTAGAGATTTCTTGTCTTTGTTATGGTGCCTTAAGCGAGTCTTGATATAACTTGTTAATGGTCTATATACTAAACATATAGGAGACAAGTGTTAGTAAAAGACACGATCGAGTCATCATGACTATACGATATTGGATGAATTATAACTTCTTAACTCTGAATTGAATTACTATGTTTTTTTTATCAAAATGATTTAATTAATAAAGTCACCCAATAAAATAATTACATGTAACAAGTTGACAATTTTATTCATTATTTTCAAAATAATGGATGCAGATATCACTAATAATTCACCAAAAAAATGACATACGATAATCCTTGGAAAATTCATCGTTAAAGGAAAAAAAAGATTGATTTATGGTTGAAATTAAATATGCTTTCCTGGCTGCCTTATTAATCTACTACTAAAAATCCAAAAAGTGGATAGCCCTGATTTATTTGCATTGTTAAATAGAAGTAGTCGTTTTCATTATGCTTTTACACAATAAGCTAAAGCATAAACATCAATAAATTAATGATGTACTTTAGGGGGTGAAATTACATGACATAATTTGGTAAGTAAATTGTCAATTCCAGAAACGGATATTTTAATGTTTAATACGTGGAATGAAGCCCAACTCAGGGTTGCAAGTGGCATTTTTTGATAGTAGAGAGCAAATTAGTAAAGTATTAATCAACAAATGAGACTAACTCAATGAGGCAAATTTGGATAAGATTCAAAGTCATATGACAGTAACTGCTTTCACACTGAAAAAGCAAAACCCTTTTTGTTTGGATTTTGGAGAAGAAATGGGGAAAACTAAATCATAACCAAAACCATTAAGTTTTCAGTGCCATAAGCCATATACAGAGCCCAAAATTTAAGTCTACCCGAAGCCCGATTACAGTCTATTGACCCAAGACCTAAATACACCCAAGCCCGTATGCTACCCAAAATACACAAGGCCCAAGTGGCCCAATCTGTTAACAGGAAGCAGAGAGACCTAGGGTTTTAGAAACCCTAGGCGCCGCAAGCATCCCAAGCGTCATGACCGTTCGTCTCGTGCCGTTCCAGTGGGCTCCATCGACGCCGTGACTTCGACCTCGTACCACGCCGCAATTAACTCGTGAATCGACACCACCGTGATATTCTCGCGAATACCTGCAAGACAGAACAAAAGAAACCAATAGACACGGAGCAAAAAAGGAAACCAAACAGACAAAAATAATAAGAGATAGCAGCAGATAAACTGAAACCAACAAGGAAAGAAATCAAAGATTTCCTTCCTAAACATGTATAGTCTAAAGGCTATAAAGCCTTTCTTTCGATTTGTAAAAGAGGGAGGGGTTTTTTTTGAAAAAAAACACATATACAATTAAAGATCAGCATTTTATCAAAGAGACAGAGGTGATATATCTTTATTTTTTTTTCTCTAAATAACATGCAAGTATTAAAATAAGTCAAGATAGAGTTTACCGTTGAAATCGCGTCGTGAAATCGAGACTTTTCGAATTCTGGCCGCCGTACATGGCGGCGTTGACGGTGGCGGGTGGGCGCGTATATGCCCGATGACCGGAGCTTGGCCTGACGGAGGCCAGAGCCCGGAGGGCCTTTCCGCTCCCCTCTTTCAGAGGATTTTAAAGCTTTTTTTTTTTCTAACCAGGTTCTAAAATGATTTTCAAGTTAAAATTCAGCTTATATAGCCTTATTAGAACGACGTCGTTTAGCTTAAAGCAATAAGCTCTAAAACGGCGTCATTTCAGGGTTTAGATCCGCGTGTTGACCCGATTACCTGGAGAGGATCCACGTGTTTTTATAAATTGGGATAATTTCCCAATTGGTCCTTTCGTGTTTTCTGAATTTTCAATTTCATTTTATTTTATTTCTTAATTTAGCTCTGGTATTTTAATTTTGTTTCAATTTGGTCCTCACAGTAATTTGAAACTATATTCAGGGAAACGATGTCGTTTTGGGATTAGGGCAAATTGCCCAGTGAGTCCCTCTGTTTTAATGCACCTTCCAAATAGGCCCAAAATTTTTTTATTTTTCTAATTAGCCCAAAGTTTTTAATTAAGTTCAATTTTAATCCTTCTATATATTTAATTTATTTTAAATACTTTATATATTATTTATTTTTATAAATATTAGTTATATAAAATAATATATATTATTTTTATTTATGTATTATCCATTATATTATTTTTATTAATATATATTTTATTTTTAAATTATATTTTATTATATACTTTATTATATATATTGTTCCTTATATTATTTTTTTATTTTTTATAAATTATGTATTATTATTTATGAAATGTGTAAATTATAAATTTTTAAATTATTATTAAATAATAGTATATATATTATTTCTATTTATGTAATAGTATTCATATTTCATATTTCATTATATTTTATTTATAAATTACACATTATATTTTATTATATATTTTTTTACTATGTATATATATTAATTATTCTACTATTTTTTTTATAAAATTACTCATAATCTCATATTTACTATTTTATACTTTATCTATCATATAGTTTATATTATTATATATTGTGTTTATAAATTTCATTGCATGTTATATTCGCATGTGTTTTATGGTAATTTGCATATAACAATAATGCGTGAACATTTATGTTATTTATGATAATATATTATTATTTAGTAGGTTAAATTTTACATATCATGTGTTTTATTTTTATATATTCGCATGAAATTAATTATTTATGGTAATTTGCATATAACAATAATGCGTGAACATTTATGTTATTTATGATAATATATGCATAAAGTAATAATGTATATTATATGTAAATTATGCCATTATCTATTACTCTTTGTACTATATTTGCATAAAATAATAAAGCATGTATTATGTAGATAGGTTTATTTAGTGTTAATTCCTTGTAAAGTGTAAAATACATCATTATCTTCAAAACAAAAATATCTCATTTAATTCAAAAGGAATTTTTAAAAAAAGTAAGGCAATGTTTTGATATTTAGGAATTTGGGAATTAGTGCCCTAACATGCTGGGTTGCGACTTCCCGTTTGTCTAAATATCTAAAATATCCTTTTAAACGAGTTTTACAAATCACAAGATATTTCAATTATGAAAGTTTAAAAATATCGTGTCCAATCATACTGGATGTGATGTTTGTGCTTTTTTAAAACGAATGAATCTTGATTCTTTTCTCAAAACATTATGGTTTTAAGGGAATCTCATTTCTAAATTCTTTCGAATTTCTAACATTAAGGTAAAATTATTCAATTTGGTACCAATTTTGGGCGTTACGAGGGTGCTAATCCTTTCTCGTACGTAACCGACTCCCGAACCTATTTTCTCATAATTTCGTAGACCAAAGCATTTTATAAAGTGATCCAATCACACTTTAAAAGATTGGTGGCGACTCCAGTTTTCGTTTAAAACCCGTTTTTAAGGAGGTTTCGACAAGTTGAAAATAGAAAGCAAATTATAATTAAAATCAGGTATGTATAAAACATTAGTTAGCTTATAAGTGGGGGAAAGGATATGATGGCCAACATGAGTAACATGGGCTAATTTCCCATTAGGCAATTGAACACAAGAGTTGTTAAGAGCAAGAGCAACAGAAGAATTCAAGCATTGAAAATCAAATGTCAAATGGTTGGTAGCTCCTGTGTCAAGGATCCAGCCAGATGATGTAGAGCAAGAAGGCTTACCAGCCATGTGAGCAGTAGTAGAAATAGATAAATCCTTCTGTAAAATAGTCAGAAGTTGCTGGTACCATTCCGATGTTAAAGTAGGAGCAGATGGAACCTAAACTGAAGATGAAATCATGGGTTCAACTGAATCAATCGAAGAGGTGACATTAGTAGCAATTGATTTCTTGCGAGTGAACTTAAAATCAGGAGGATAACCAATCAGTTTATAACAGTTTTCACGTTTATGACCCCGGACATGACAATGATCACAAGTGCCATTGAATATGTGCTTGGAACTACCATTGGTAGTAGTTGAGGAGTAAACGCCAGTAGGTTCAGATGCAAAAAGCAGTGGCGAAGAGATTTGACGTTGAGATTCTTCCTGAACAAGCATGGAGTAGGTTTGATTGATTGAAGTCAGCAGTTGCATAAGTAATATTTGACTACGCACAGCAGAATAGGAATCATTGAGGCCCATTAAAAATTGAAAGAGTCTTTGTTGAAGAAAAGAGGCAGATGTGGTCCGAGCATTTTCACAATCACATAAAGAACAAGGTACTAAAACATCATACTCATCCCATAAAAGGTGGAGCTGTGTGAAATACGTGGAGATGGAAGAAGTACCTTGAATGTGAGAAGAAATAGTATGATAGAAATAATAAATTCTGGACCCATCGACTTTGCTGTAGCGTTCCTGAATATCCTTTCAAACAAGGTAGGCACTCGAAGCGAAAACAATATCAGCTGAAAGTTCTTGGAAAACGGTGTTGAGGATCTAAGAGAGGACAATAGCATTGCAACGGTCCCATTGAGGATGAAGATCAGCTGGAAGATCAGCCCGTGAGCAACTGCTATCAACAAATTCAAGTTTGTTATTGGCAAAAAGAGCAATTTTCATTGATCGACTCCATATATTGTAATTCTCAAAGCCAAGAAGCTATTGAAAGACCAGTAGAGTGTCAGGAATATCAAATGGGTGAAGATAAAGAGGGTGATGAAAGTCAATGACAAGAGAAGATTGATTGAGTGCCATTGAAGATGATTATGAAGAAAAAAAAGTAGGGAACCAAGAAAAAATTAAACCTGGGTATTGATACCATGTTAAGATAACGATTGAAAAGATAAGATAGAATAAAATGCTTTAAGTCTGTCATTCTTGTTGCTATAGCTTGATTGTAATATAATGGGTAGGTAGTAACTAAGGCTCCGTTTGTTTGCCAGTAAAATATTTTTCGGAAAATAATTTTTGGAAAATGATTTACTTTTCTGGAAATGATTTACTTTTCTGGTGTTTGGATGAATCTATGTAAAATATTTTCTGTTGTTTAGTAGATTTCCTGAAAATATTTCATAAAAGCTATTTTAAATTAAACAAATATATATTTAAGAATTTATTATCTTTTCATTATTTAATTCAGTTTATTATATATATATATTAATAAATTTATGTTTTATATATTTAAATTATGATCATCTTTTGTAATGATTAATTATGATAATAGTTATTTAAATGTATATTATTTATTATTACAATTGTGATCCTAATTGTACTTAAAACTAAAAAAAATTTAAATGACTAATCAATATCAAAAAGTAAAAAAAAATATATATCAATATTTATATGTTTAATTTTATACCTAAGTCTACATTGATGTTTAATTTGGTACCATTTTTTGTCCCAATTTAATATCTTAATTCAATTTCATAATTCAATTTGATGTTAAACCATTACAATGAATATTTGGGAAAAGCACTCTAAATAAAAAATTAAAATAGTTCAAATACCAATTCAATTATTGAAGTCAAACTCAAAAATTACATATTAACTTTATATAAATACCAAATTGACTCAAATAAAAATGCATCCAATTGAGAAAAAGAAAAAGAAAAGCAAATAGAAATGGAGCTATCTATAGGCACAAAAATGGAGCAAAATTTAAAGTAAAACGACTACTATAAAAATAGTAGATAAATCATCAATCTAAGGAAGTTAAAAGATATTGGGTCATTATCTAACATATATATAATTTCAGCTAAGTCCTTCATGACTATAATAAATAAATATATAGAATTTATTTTGTACTTCATATCATTTACACATTTCCCTTCTTTTTGTCATCAAAGTCGTCGTAAAGATGCCAATCTTTTCTTAAGATCATCAACATCAGTGGTAGGCTTGGACCTGCACCAAATCACCAACAAGATTTGTCAAAGCTCTGGTGTGTGCCCAACGTGAATATGTTTCTAAAGGATTTGTGTGAAGGTGGAGTAACATACTCTCACCATACACAACACTTTCGAAAAATAAAGTAAAACATAAAATTTTGGTCAAATTCAATCTCTCCACTATAATGATCATTTCTAGTTCCTTTCCTTTCTAAAATATGTATTTTCAATCTTGAGCAGATAAGTTGGTGGCTTATTTTTTTTCTTGTGATGATGAGACATATAATATCTTCTATACACAATTTTTTCACACATTAAAAGAAAAAACTATCAAATGGAGAAAATGTATAATTATTTATCAAATTGTACCAAAAATGCCAAAGACAATATCATAGGTTTTTAAAAAATAAGTGACCAAATTATCGTAGAACTAAAGTCACCAAAAATGCACAGTATAAGACCTATATATTTTGACCTAAAAATTTAAATAGTCCATCTTTCATGCTAATTGGATTTTCATAAAATAGCTTTAAAAACATCAATTTCAGATAATGCCATACTAGAAGGACTAGAAATGATCAAATTATAACAAAAGGACTAAATCAGACAAAAATGCATAGTACAGTACCTTCTATCTAATTTGACCATAAAATTTGAATTACAGTTTTTAGAAACATCAATTTCAGGTAATACCCTTAGTTCAATAATCATCTCCTAGGTATGGAAAGAAAGCATTGAGAGTGTAGGCTGGGGGTTAGTGGGAGTGGAATATACAGTGATATGAAGCTGTCAGGGATCAGACCCTAATCATTTGAACTAAAGAGTCTCGTACTCTACCAAACATCACATGGTTGTTTGTAGAGTACTTTGTGAATGATCAAGGAAAAGAATGCTCAAGTTTTTTAAGTTCAATTAACAGACGTAGACCTATCTAGAGGATATTATAGTGAATAACAAAAAATTTTCAATTATGAAGCTTTTGTCCGAAAAAAGTCATACATACTTGACATTAACCAGGGGAGCAGCATTCTTTGATGCAATCCGACCCTTTAGAGCCGAAGATAACTGTTAAAAGAATGGGACAAGGTTAAGCCTTTATCGACACATTCTCATAATTAGAAAAACGGAACATGTTACAGAAATTTTTTTATAAGGTCAATTTCAAGAATCCAACCTGGGAAGCAATATCCACACCAATCTCATCAAACACCTGATCAGTTAAAAGCTTATAAATTAGAGTAGTAGGGGAAAAGCTTAATGGGAACAATGGTAATGAAACAAAAAAAGAAATTAAAACAAATATATATCAGTAAATAAAATATCTCACCTGGTTGATGAGCTCCTCCGTTTCCTCGTCGGCCTCATCTTTATCTAAAGTTTCATCAATAGCTTCCGACATCATCTCTATCTATAAAAAATACATCCAAACAAACATTACTAGAACATAAAACACACTCGCACAAGCTGATCCAAGCTCTAAGTTTCTCTCGCAAAGATTTCTGTATGAACAAAAAATGTAAGCATCCTTGCACTGAGGTCAAAGTGAATCGATCTTAATTAATTGTTAGCAGTCAACGTCATGTTTGCAAGACTCCTTATGTGCTAGTTTACACTGCATCACTTTCTAGGTATGTTCTCAAGGTTAAAGACTGTATGAAGAGAGAATCGTCATATCCATTATGTGTTAGTCTACACACGATTTTTTGTTTCAAAAGGACTTCACGGTTGATAAAAAAAACCGTAAAACATTTACCAAAGCAAGGTTTTAAGTACCTACCTTGTTCATTGCCACCATTGCCTTAGCTGCTGCTTTCATTCCAGTAAAAATCGAGGTGTTGGCATATAATGCCTGTGAACACATAAAATGAAATATGAGGTACTGGCGTACAAACTTTAACCACCCCAAGAACCAATGATTTATTGTAGAAACTCAACCTGTGTATGAGTTGCGACACCTCTAATTTGGGCACAACTCCCCTGCAAATTAGTTATCTGTTGACGCAGTCGTACAACTTGGCGAGCTAAAATTCTAGTAGTAGCCTGAGAAACACATATGTGAGATTAAATACAAAAGAATAAGCTGAGGGTTTGGGGAATTAAAGGAATTACTTGAGCAAACACCAGTGGCAGAGTTCTTGAATTACAACAAATCATCTTAACATACAAAAAACTTCCGTAAACATATGGTGAGCTGTTTATGGATCTTTTAACATTTGGCATTACAATATGGTAATATTTAAATTTTTGCTTCTAGTAATGATAAGGTGTGCTTTTAGCTGTATGTAAATATTTTTATCAAATCATCTGCAACTTGTTTTATATGAAAAGCCTCGGTATGTAAATTTTAACCCACTTTGTGCAACTTTAATATAGTCATAATGCAAAATGTTTTAGCCCCAAAAGTTGCAAATAACTAACACATGCACCTCATACATAGCAAATGACAGAATTTGATGACATAAAGCTAATTCGATTGGTTATCACCATAAACACAGTCAAAAGGCTTACACCCAGATCTTGAGCATTTTAAATGTTATAAATCATAGAATAAGCTGGTTCTTATGCCATGCTCATTGAACTATAGCACATGCAAGCAAATCCATCATGCAAAGAAACTAAAATGTGTTGTTCTTATGTCCATGCTCACATGAATAATCAACAGAATCTTCTAGGTTTGAAACAACCATTGAATTTTACAACTTCATTACCAATGTTAAGTAGATAGAGGAACCTAAGCATGAAATCAGAAAAGTTAACAATCTCACTAAAATAGAACTCGCAAATTGGGGGAAAGTTTCCCATTAGAACTGTTACCTCACTCCCAGTTCCCCCATTAGAACTGATGTACAAAATGGGGGAAAGTTTCACCCCAGTCAAGTGAATGACAGTGGGTAATCTTTCTTGTTCTTCCAATTGGAGAAAATAAAAAAAAGAAGCAGTTGAAAGATGCAAAATCCAAACAGAACAAACAGATGCAAAAAATCCAAACAGATTATTCAACCAAAAAAAAAAGGAAGAAAAAGATTTGAGTGAGAGAGGCGACAAAAACATGAAATACAAAGCATAAAAAAGATACCTGCATGAAGAAGGAGAAGGAAATGAAGAACGGATGAAGGAGAATTGGTGAGATTGGAGGAAGATTTTCCGAAAAATGTCTTAGAGAAAAAAATAGGTAAGACATTTTCCTTAAACCCAAAGCCATTTTACCTGTGTTTTGGAAAACATTTTCCATACGTAAAACCTTTTCAGTCAAACAAACACTAACGGAGCCTAATTAGCATACTTAGTACTTAATTACAAGAAACTAATCCCTGAATACTAGGAGCTGTTATAACAGCTTATTTACCAGCTTCAACAGTATAAAAGTCTTGATGAATTAGTATCTTGTGATGAATATGGTACATAATGATTTTGAATGTTGGACATGGTATGTTTGATTTCCATGCTTGAGTTATTTATTAATGAATGGTTATCTTAGTTCATGGTTAAAGTCATGAAAGTTTTGATGTTGAATTGTGTATGTATGCAAATGTGAGTTAGGCTAAACATGATTGACATGGTTGAATGGAATACTTGGGATCAAATATGTTCTAAATGATGATTGATGAAGAAATGTGGTCCAACTTGGATAGTTGATGGTTATGTTTGAGGTTTATAAGCCATTGATGTGAATAATGTGCCAAAGTGTGCATAAATGAAATGATATAGTATGTTTAGATTGATGTTTGGATGATTTGGTTGGTATGCCCTAGTGACATTAAAATGTTTAAGTTTAATTGATGTTTAGGTAATGAATGTTTTCTTGAAAAGTTGAATATGAGTATTGAGCTTATTTGGTATGATTTTGGCATGTTTTGAATAAGATGAAGTAAATGTTTTGTTCACAAATTGATATGTTTGGTGGAAAGCTTAAAATAGGAACCAAATGACTTTTTTTTTTCTTTTTACAAAAAATAGTGCCCACCTCCCAACGACCAACCTCCCTCATCACAACGTCGGTTGATAGTGAGTCATGTTATGACGTCAAGCAGCCTAAGGTTACAACATGAAAAACTATTTTGTGACATCACGACATTGGCTTAAACTTTTACAACTTTACAATTTGGTCCTATTTCGTGCTCGAGTTGTCAAAAGAGCTTTCCTAAGCTCGATTAAGACCCAAAAATGATTTTTTTATCATAATTTGAGTTTGATTAAAACTTGATTACATGTATAAATGCTTGTATGTTGACTAGTTGACTATAGTTGCTCCGTTAACGAATGTAGCGTTTCGTAGCTCGGACTCAATGGTCGAGTCAGGCAAGGGGTGTTAAAATCATTTATATTATTGATAATTAATATACTTAACTGTGTAGTTCAAACCAATAAAAATTCTATTATACAAATAAAAGAAGATATTATTGATATTATTTTTTAAATATTTATAGGAGATTTTATCTATTATTCTTAATGGTATGGTTCAAATGTATAAAACTCTATTATTTATAAGAAAAAATATTTATTTAATGTCAGTTTGATAATTAAATGAATATTAAAAGATATTCTTTCTAAACTCGTACTTTTATATATATTATAAATAAATATATGTTTAAATTTTGAATTTTAATCACAACCCTAAAGTAATTAATTTTATGAATTGAGTGAATTTTTTTTTAAAGAATAACAACCTATAAAACAGATATGTTGATGCACAAGTTGCGGTGCACCTCGTAATGTGGTTTAAAGTGGTGGCACAAATTTTTTTTCATACCATGAAGGTAGTTTGTGCACTGTTATATAGAGTTAGTAGTTTGGACATAATGATCTACTTGATTTATTTAAAGCAAAAAAAATTGTGTTGATTATTTTGATGCATTTAAGCTTTGTTTAAGCATGAGAAGAATTTTAGATGTACAAGGCAATTTAACTTCAACACATACAGTCTTAGTTGATCAAACATCCTCTGATGGATTATGATTAGCATATAAAAAATGGCATGACTAATAAAATTGAGCAATTAGACCAAGGATAATTTTCGACTTTGTATAGAAACACTTTGCCTTCAAGTTTGTGTGTAGCCAATCTGTTAAAAGGCCATTAAATGAGGCAATTAAAGAGGGTGGAATGCCTAGCTCAATCCAAAGCTGTTGGATAACACTACAGTTCTGGAGAAAATAATTAAGATCATCAGAATCAGATGAACGAAAAGGACATGTATCACTGATGGTCGCTAAAATAACTAAAAATTCGACTAAGGCAAGCGCACCTATCGAACAGTAGTATAGTTTTGGTGAGACCGGAAATATCGTATCCACGAGGACTAAAAGTACTAGTAATTACTATCTTTTTCTTATCTAGCCTAAGAATTAAATGGTGTTTTTAAATTAAAACTAATTATCTAATTAACTAAGATTATGACAGAGATGAAAATTGGAAAATACTTTAGGAAAACCGATTGAGAAGACAATACCCAAGAAAGAATCCACCTAGACTTTACTTATTACCTTTGAATTAGACGATTTATTCACTTGACTTATTCCGTAGAAATCCCTGATTTATGTTAATATCTCTCTCAAGACTAAAAACAACTGACTCTAGGTTGATTAATTGAAATCTCTCTCTAATTAAAACCCCTATTGTCGCATTAACTCGATCTACGGATTCCCTTATTAGATTTTACTCTAATCCGGCAGATTTATGTCGTTCTATCTCTAGGATTGCATGCAACTCCGCTTAATTATGAATGATCTACTTTTAAAAAGAGACTTTTGCTCCACTGAATAAGCACATCAAAACCTGAATTAATACCATGGAATAATAAAACAAGAATTTAGAACTCACAATTAAGAATAAGAATAAATATTTCTCATATAACTCAAATAGTAATAAGATCCGTCTTAGGTTTCATCTCCCTTAGGTATTTAGGGAATTTAGTTCATAATAATGGAAAACATCTCAAAATAAAGAGAACAATAAAACATAAAGAAACCCAAAGAACTTCTAGGAAATTGAATGGAAATCTTCAGTCTTGATGTAGATCATTGCTTCTGAGATGATTCTGATGGCTGTCCTTAGGTATATTCTGCTTTCTACTTTGCGTCTCCCTTTAATCCTCTTCTAGGGTGTTTATATAGGCTTTGGAATGCTTCAAAACCCTGAAAATTAGCCTTTTTCGAGTAAAACTAGACTTGGGCTAGACAGGGACACGACCGTGTGCCCGGCCTGTGTGAAGGTGCTCAGGCCGTGTGCAATTCTAACTTGGATTTAATATCGACACGGCCATGACACACGGGCGTGTGGTCTATCCGTGTGTCACACACGGGCTTGTGGATCACCCGTGTAAAAGTGCTTAGGCCGTGTGAAACACTATTTTAAGCCTATTCGGTCCGTTTTTGGCCCGTTTCTTGCTCTTTTTGCTATCCTAAGCTTTCTTGAGTATAAAACACGAATTTAAATGATTAGGAGTATCGAATTCAATAAAACCAAGGAAAATTCATCCATAAATATGCCAAGCATGGGGTAAAAATATGTATATATTACAGTTTATCAAATATCCCCACACTTAAGCTTTTGCTTGTCCTCAAGCAAAATCCTCAACTCACAATTAAAATAAATCCTTCTCAATTTATAATTCTCATCAATAATATTTCAAAATAATCCATAAGCAACCATACATTGAGAATTTAACTAAAAGAACATTAAAGTTTCAAATAATCAAAGTTAAGCATTTTAATCATAAAATTATAGGCATATCCCTTTATCTAAGTAATTATCTTTAATTCCAAATTTGACAAGGGTTGACATCCTCGCTGAAGGTTAACTCAAATCACTCAAAGTGTTTAAGGTTTAATGATTAAGCACTCAATAGTCAAACATAAAAAGTTATTACCATAAGCTTGCATGAAAATCAAATCTCCACCACTATAAATGAGATGATACACGAATCAAAAGGTCTTTAACAGGGTTGTAATGGGGCTTAGGTTAAAGGTGTGGATAAAGGCTGAAAGAGAGGGTTAGAATCGAGATTAATTTAATAGCTTACCAAATTTAGAAAAACAAATCTAATTACTGAATTACAAACAAGTGCCTGAATTAACACTACCCCAAACTAATGAAGTGAGCTTTTCTCTAAATATAATGACTTTAACTTATCTGAGCTCTTTAGAATAGTATGCAACTGAATGAATATAACAATATGTTTTTTTTAAGCATAAGAATAAGTACAATAATGAAAAATACATAATAAGAAATAATTCAGCAACTGGAATGAATGAACAAAGTTAGGTAACTAATTAAATCAAATCTCGATAAAACGGAGTCAATGAAAAGGGAGAACTTCTTAATGAATCAAAAAGGGTTAAGTTGTGGGTTATTATTAAGGGAAAAATCAAGAAATAAAAGTTAAGATCCAAAGGGGTTCACTAGGGGTCAATTATGTGGGTAGGCTTTTATGGGGTGAATGGGTTAAAACCTAAGTGCCTTTATCATTTTCATATATCAAATCAAAGGTGTGGTCTTGATATGCATAATTGAAGCAAGTTCTAGAATAATAAATCAATGTTGACTCACTAATAACCAATAAAATTGGTGAGCAAGAAAGATATATGCTCTAAAAGGCTCAAAATCTCACGAAAATTATGGGTATTTGATGTCAATCCTATAAATTCAAAACTTCAAGATAATACTTTAATTCAGGGAAATAGCCTAGCAATTTTAATTCTCAAAAGTCAACTTATCATGCTTGATTTTCTAATGTCTTAAAGTTTAAACAATCAATGCACAATTACCTATGATTTAATTCAAAACATATCAATAAAAATCATAAATCAATTAAAATTCATTCTAATAGGAGTATGAGAAAATTGTTTGAAAACGAGATAAAAATTTAGGGATTTTCTGATAATCACATAAATAACCTCCCCACACTTAAGATGTTGTCCTCAATGTACAAAGATATATAATAACAATATAAGCATAATATCGAAAGAGAGGGAGAGAATCGAAACTGCCCTGAATTTTTGGATAAAATCCTTGGAATAGCGAAGGCTGGATTTGTAGATATGACCAATGAAAGGCATGATTCTGAGTTACTGATAAGAAAATAAACACCATTGTGGAAGAGAATTAAGGGGTTACTCGATAAGAACCATTAAGATAAACATAGTTTAAAATATAAAAACATAGGTCTTCAAATATAAATAAAATAAAGATAAAAATAAAAATAAAAATAAAAATAAATGGACTCAAAGGTCCTCATCATCGGTGTCGTGAGCCGGTGGCGCTGGAGGAGCGATATGGAGGTACTCGCGAATCTGCAGCAAAGTTTCATCGATACTGTCGAACCTCGCATCAAAATGTCAAACCTCAAAGCACAGTACTGACGAAAATTAGTAAACTCCTCGAATGACACTCCTCGAAAGCTGGCAGCAGAAGGAGCGTGGCGGTGACTCGATAGTGGAGGCTGTGGTGGATCCTCGTGAGGGGGCGAGACATCATCAGTAATGTCCTCTAGCTCATCCTGGTCATCAGACTGAATGAGTCTGTACTGAAGGGGGTCGAATCCACGGCATCGCTCTATCATCCTCATGTGGATCATGCTAGAGATTTCTTGAAGAGACATCTGGCCTACTAGTGTGAGTGACGATAACATCTCTGGAGTGTCGAAGAGGCCGAAGTGTCGAACGAGGTGAGTCACGTAAGGGCCAAGGCAGATGGGGCCCCTCCTATGGCGATCCGTCTGGTGGCGAAAGGCGAGGGCGATAAAATATGCCAAGTCAAATACATGGCCAGTTGCCATGCTCCATAAAAAGTATGCGTCGGTGGTGCTAACTACTCCGGTGCTCACTCTCCTCCCAGTCAAAGTGTGAGCCAATATGGCATGAATGTAGCGTAATGCTGGAGGGAGAGACGTCACCTTCGAGCGACTGGCGTCATAGGGAACTGTGCTCGCCGTAAGGTTAGTCCAACAACAAGATGGCGAATAGTGTATGTGACGGTTGTATAGGCCCAAATCTGCCCGGGGCCCATACAAACATAAACCAAATAAATCAAAACAGTCCAGTTTACAGGCCCAATTTCAACCCAAAAATAATATTAACCTTAGCCCAGTACAATGGCCCACAACTAAAACATTTGCAACCAGAAACCTAGGGTTTCCCTCGCGCCACAGCTGGCCTCCCTATGTACGGCCTCCGTTGCGCCTCCGTACGTCAGCGCACAGCCTCCGTACATGCGCCACGCACACCACGTACCTGCAAGAAGGGACAAACACAATGGCAAATACAAAAAAAAAATAGAAAAATTATTTTTTTTTATTTTGATTTTTCTTTTCAGCTATAAAGCCAGGAGATTTCATCTTTCTAAAGGTTACGCACACTATACGCACATTGAAATACAAAAAGCAACCAAAAATCAATAGGTGATTTCAGATTCAGTTCTTTTTTTCCGATTGTTTTCCACTTTGTTTATTTTTGTTTCTTTGGTTTCACATACCGTGTATTTTGAATATAAGAAAATAAAAGAAAAGGGGTTCTTACCTTCGCAATAGGCCATCAGAATTCTTGTCTCCTTCGCTGAAATCGAAGCTTGAGATGAGATTCCTAAGGGCTGAAATCGACATATCTTGAGTTAAGGCGAAGTTCGCGCATGTCAATCTCCACCGAATCGCAGTGGTGGCGATTGATTTGCTCAAGTTTTGGGGTTAGTCGAATGGGGTAATGGCTTTTAGATTTTTTTTACTCTGTTTTTTAGAAAAGGGAAGGAAATGGTGGATGTGCTTCATTAGGGTTTCATTTTTTTTACTTTTTAAAGGATATGAAGTGACAACGTTTTGAGCCAATATTAATGGCTTTGAAATGGCACCATTTGGAGACCTTAAACCCGGTGACCCAACCTGTGCAAGACTGAGATCCGTGCACTTGGTCCTTGAGGGTTAATTGTATGGCAAGTCCCTCCCCTTTGCGCTGATTTTCAATTAATTTTTATTTCTACTTTATTTGTTTTTAAAATTTCCCTTTTATTTTAATTTTATTTCAATTATGTTCTTTTCATTATTTTTAAAATTCGTTTCACATTCATTTTTTAATTTTGGTGTAATAATTTGATATTTTAAGCTACTTGGATAATTGTGTTTTGTTTTAATTATTATTTTTTTATCTAATAACATTTTAACATTTTTGTATAATATTTTTACAAACGTTTCTTTGTACATTATTATACATATACAATTCATGATTAAAGTTTATTTTATTTCATGTATATTATTAATCTTATATTATTTTATACATATAATTTCTTTTAAATTTATTCTTATATTTTATTATATAATCCTACATAATATATCTTTTAAATTATTATTATATATGTATATATATTTATTGATACCTATGTTTAATCTATATACATCACTAAATTCATGTATTTTATATACAATTTTTTTTCTTTGTATACCTAATTATATTTTTAAAATCTTTTACATATACGATTTATGAAAAAAATTAATTTAATTTTATATACATTATTAATCTCGTGATATTTTTTACCAATAATTGCTTCTAAATTTATTTATGTATATATATGTTTTGTATGTGTATTTCCTAAGATTATATTTTATTATGTCTTCTTGATATTCTTTTATATTTTATATATTATTCAAATTTTCCTTTATTGAATGTATTTTAATAAATGTTTTTAGCATTTTATATTTTATGTAATTTAAAAAAATATTCATTCTATAATACTTATTTTAATGATTGCATATATATCTCTAGTTTGTTTTTACAAATAGTTTCTAATTTATCAATTCATCAATGCATATGTTATGTTCATCATTATTTTAAATTTGTCTTATACCAAAGTTTTTTTTTTAAATTATTATTTTGTTTTGGATATTTTGTATTGCTTGTAATGTATTAGGCTATATATATTATTGTTGTGCTATTTTTTTCGTTTTTTTATTGTTATCTCGATTGTTCTCCATACATGTTTAGAAATTTGGTTTCATCTTACTTAAATTAGTTAAATTCAATGTTATCTTCATTCATCAATTATGGTATTTTATGCATGCATGTTATCCTATGCTTTCATTTTTTCTGTTGATTTACAAATGTCGCTTTATAATTTCTAACTCTTAAAAATCAATTATTTCATTCTATTTAAAGTAAAATTAATGCGTTTTGAGCTAGTTCTACAATTGTTTATTTGAATTCACTAAAACAAAGGTAATAATTGATGTTTGGGAACGCGATGAATCGTGCCCTACCATGCTGGGTTTCGATTTTCCGTTTGTCCAAATAATCAAATATTCCTTTGAAATTTCATCCGTACTTTCTAAATTCTAAAACAAGGCAATGTTCAATGTTTGGAAATTCGAGAAAGCGTGCCCTACCGTGCTGGGTTTCGTTTGGACCAAATAAGCGAACATCCTTTTGTAATTTTCAAGTGTATGGGCTTTTAGAAATCGAAATTGATTGTAGTTTCGAGGGTCTAAAGGATAGTGTCCTAATGTGCTGGATGTGATACTGTATTCCTTTGAAACAAGCGAATCTTGACGTCCAATTTGAGTCATTCAAGTGTTTTAAACGAAATCGTATTTCAAAATATATTTTAGACATAAGGACATTATTTAATCAATTCAGTATCAATTTTAGGCATAACGAGGGTGCTAATCCTTCTTCGTACGTAACCGACTCCCGAACCCATTTTCTCGAATTTCCAAGGCCAAAATTCATTTAAATGGAATAAAATATTTTATTAAGGTGATCCAATCACACCAAAACAAAAGATTGGTAGCGACTCCACATTTGGTTTTAAAAGTCGATCATAGTTTTATAAAAATAAAAATGGTTTCGATAGGTTGGCGACTCCACTGGGGACCGAACAAGAGAGTCAAGCCATAGAATTGATTATTTGTTGTCCTTTTGTCGAAGTATTAAAAATTTGTTTTGAAAATCATGATTGCATTTGTTTGTATGATTGTTATGGTTCGGGTCTTGCATAATAATATTGCATTGCATTGCATGACCGTTGTGGTTATACCTTTAAGTGGGAGTAAGAAACTATGCTTTCGTGAGGTTTTCACCTCTGCATGGGTTAGTGGATTGCTTCCGGGATACATCTGTACCTATGATTTTGTGAGATTTTTATCTTTGCATGGTCATAGGGAAATGTATTCCCCTGAACCGAACTTGATCCATATGAGCCTATAATGGGTGAGGATTGAGGAATCTACTGGTTCAGGTACCTTCTCTTTAGAACCGAACCACATATAGTGAACCTTAAAAGCTACCCTTAGGTAGAGCTGTGTTAAGCCTTAATAGTTGCCTATATCTGTGTTCTGATTATTTTTGGTTTTTGCTTGTATCTTATTATTAATATTTGACACTAACCTATTGTGTTTTGTTTTGATTGTGTTTTGCATAACATTGCATACTAAAGGAGGTGTTGATTCGTATTCGATTACTAAGTTAGAAGATTTAACATGGAGTATGAATTTCTTGATAAAGTTGAGGATAATGCGGTCGTCAATGCATGGTCAGAGAAGTTACAATCAGAGAAAAGGGATAGCCTAGCAGATGGATATACATCAGAGTTGTAGATATTCACTCGCATCAATGTAACGCAGAATAAGTTGCAAGATTTGAGAGATATATGGGCTCGTTGGGATGAGGGAACCAAACAGTTGTTCTATCAGAGCTATGGTGATATAGCCTACTTGCTCGATATTAAGGTGGACAAGCATTTGTTCCGAGTTATGGCTCAGTTTTGGAATTTTGCTTACAAGTGTTTCACTTTTGGGGAAGTGGATTTGGTGCCTACCGTGGAGGAATATACTACCCTACTAAGGTGTCCAAAAGTTCAAGTCAGAAAAGCTTATGCTAAGGTTTTTAATGGTCCAACTTTTGCGAAGAAATTGATGACTATTTCGGGGATGAGTGAGCCTTGGGTCACTGCTTGGATTCAACAAAAGGGAGACAATAAATGTATTCCTTGGGAGAATTTGAGAGATTTGGTTTTAACACATCCAGATGAAAGGAAGAGGGTCGCTATCTTCGCCTTAAGCTTCTATGGATTGGTGATTTTTCCTAAGGCTTTAAGGTAAGTGGATGAGGCAGTCACTGACTTATTCGATCGTCTTGAAAAGGGAATCACATCTGTACCTCCAATATTGGCTGAGACGTTTAGATCCTTGAGCATGTGTCAGAAGACAGGTGATGGGCGGTTTATTAGATGTGCACAACTGTTGATGGTGTGGTTTCATGAGCATTTTTGGAAAGTGAACAAAGTTTCTTACCAGGTCTTTTCTGAAGGTTATTCATCGTTAAAGGAGGAGGTAGCCATGTAGAGGAGAGACGATATTTCAGAGGAAAAATGGACGAAAATTCTTCAAAATCTCAAGAAGGAAGATATAGAGTGGAGAGCTTTTTGGATGGTTCCTGATGAGATCCTATATCGATGCGGGAATTTTGATTGGGTACCATTGTCAGGAATTTGAGGAGCTATTGGGTACCATTGTCAGGAATTTGAGGAGCTACTGGGTATACTCATTTGTTGGCATTAAGACAGTATAAATTGAGGCAATTGGTAGCCACGACTTATGGGCTTGCTTAGTGTGAATTCTCATATAAAGGTGACCACTACAAGAAGAAGGTTTGGGAACTGTCTGATGCTTGGAAGCAAACTCGCTGGATGAAGAGGTTAGCTGTCAGTTCTATGGTGACACCTGAATACAATGGATGGTTTAGGAAAAGGGTTAATGATAATATTCCTAGGCCAAGTTTAGAAGATACTCGACCTGTAGAGGAACAATTACAAGTTGCCCCGTCAGAGTTAGAAATTATAAAACAGGATTTTGAGAAGAAGAGTTTTGAGCTTGGGAAGAAGATCAAACAGTTGGAGGAAGAAAAGATGCATCTGAGATTAGACGTAGATGTTCAGAGGTCAGAGGCTAAGAAGTTAAGAAAAGGGAAAAGTAAGGCCGAAGAGGATCTGGACAGTTTAAAGACAGATTATAAGAAGTTACGCCTGTCTATGAGGACTGCTGGGTTAGGTAAAACTTCAGAACAATGGCGCCAGGAAATTCGAGAGGAAAAGACCAAAGTCGACCGATGGGAAAGGAAATTTCGAGAGGCTCAGGCACGAAATGAGGATTTTGAGAAGAGTTTGTCAGAAAGCAGAAATGAACAAGATGAATTAAGGGCTAGAGTGGCAGAACTCAAGAAGTCTCTTCATCTATACCGAAGCCGTAATACCGCAATGGAGTTGAGAGCAAGCTTGAGTAAGGTAGAAGAAATGAAAGGAAAAGTAGAAGAATTAGAAGCGTCATTACAAAGCTGTGAGATGCAGATTGAGTTTTTCGAAGCGAGTGAGGAGCATTGAAAGGAACAGCTTCACCATGCGCAAGACCAAGTCAGAAACAGGGATTACATTATGGGAGAAGTCGTAACCCAGATTCGGGAGGTAGCCGATTACTTGCAAGTTTTAGCGGTATAAGCGGACATACTGAGCGTGAAGTACGAGTTGGAGTCAGATCGGGGGCAGGAGCTAGCCTCGTTACTGAGGAAAATTAAGGTTCTGAGCATTAGGGCGAAGTCTTATTTGTAACTCAGTTTTATGTAAAGAATTTTATTTTCTAGTAAAGTTTTCTAAATGGAATTAAATCAAAATTGATGCCTCCTTTGCATTCATGCATTTGCATTACATTACATCATATGCATTAAAGGTCATAAAAAGATTCTAATTAATTAAAAAGTATTTTAGTAATCTGGAAACCAACGAAAACTAACCAAGTACGCACCTCTATGGTACAAGGAAAAAGACCAAGTCAATGGACAAAAGACTTGAGAAATTGGAGCAAATGCAAAAGGACATGCAGGAACAAATGCAGTCACAGATGCAAGAGCAACTAGCCAAGAATCAGCAAGAGATGAAAGATCAAATGATGAAATCCCAAAGAGAGATGATGAGTCAGTTGTCCCAATTACTGATGGGAAGAATGGATAAGGGAAAGGGTCCTATGGATAATGTTGGGGAAAATAACGAAGACCCTCAATATCCTCCTGGCTTCACTCCAACACATGTACCGACACAACCTAAGATTAATCTGCAGAGACTGTAATAACCTAAATTTGCCCTGCTCGTAAAATAAATAAATAAGAAAACAAAACAAAAATCATAAAAGTCCTTTTACAGTCCAAATGGGTAGCCTATGTACATAACCCAATTAGTCTAAGAACCTAAATACCCGGTTATACCCAACCCAACAAATAAATACGGCCCAAGAGGCCTAAACCATAAACAGAGGACAGAAGACCTAGGGTTTCTGAAACCCTAGGCGCCGCAAGCACCAGACGAAGGCCCCAAACTCGCACCGCAATCGGTGCACCAATCCCACCACCGACAGACTCGTGCCATCATCGCCTCAATCAGCGTGCCAATGAATCACCATCAACACCCATCGTCGTCGGATTTCTCGCTGGTACCTACAAAAATAAAAAAGAAAGAAGAACAGCAGAGGCAAATGCAAATATAGTAAGAAAATCAAAGATTGTAAATATTATTTTTCAGTGGCTATAAGAGCCCGAATCGAAACAATGTAAGACCACGGTTTTTCTGATACGCACATATACAATAAAAATACAGTAGTTTATCGAAGAAACAGAGGTGATTGGTTTTTATCTTTTTTTTTTATTCTGAATATATATATATAAAAACTAAAAAATAATAAAAGATTATTACCTATCTATTCGCTGTAAAAAGCGAAAATTTTTGAATCCCGACCACCGTACATGGCAGAATCGGCGGTGACGCGTAGGCGCGTGGGAGCCCGATGATGGAGGCACGATGGAGCTCCGAGGGTCTGCTCTCCGTCCCTTTTCAGAGCTTTCTTTAGTTTTTTTTTAAAATAGGTTAAAAATGAATTTTTGGGGGCTAGATTTGGCTTTTATAGCCTCATGGAAACGACGTCGTTTTGCTTAAAACAATAAGCTTCAAAACGGCGTCGTTTCAAGGTTGAGGATCCACGTGTTGACCCGTGACCCGGGAAGGATCCGCGTGTTTTTTGCTTAAAAGGCTAATTGCCCAATTGGTCCTTTCGCATTTTCAGAATTTATAATTTCGTCCAATTCGAATTTTATTTTGCTTTAATTTGGCCCTGACCTTTTATTTTCGTTTCAATTTAATCCTATTTACTATCATAAAGCCTATTTCGGGACGACGTCGTTTTGGGATTAGGGTCAAATTGCCCAGTGAGTCCCTTAACTTTTAACGCGTGTTTCAATTGGGTTCAAATTCATTTTATTTATTTAAAATTAACCCCAGATTTTTATTTAAATTCAATTTTAATCCTTTTCCATATATGTACATATTACATACAATTTATTTATTTTAATTTTTTTATATATTATTTATTTTTACAAACATTATTCATACATGTAAAAATTATTATATATTATTTTTATTTATGTATTATTTATCATGCTATTTATATTTTATTATATATATTATTCCCTATATTATCTTCATTTTATTATATATTATTATATTATTTATTATTTATTAGCACATATAATTTAAAAAATTTGTAAATAATGCATATATCATTATTAAATATTTAATATTTAATATCTAATATTTTTAAATTTACTATAAAATTTTGTTCCTATTTAACATATTATTATTTTATAAATATATTAAGTTATTATATCATATAGTATATTTTATATATATATATTAACCATCTCTAAAAAACTCTCCTTTATCATTTATACATTGTTTTAAATATTTTATTTTTTAATACCTCATCTATTTTTAAATTGTATTTTTTTATCTTTATTTTTGACTTATTTTTATATGTTCATAATTTGTTTATTTATTTTTGTATCTTTTTGGTATTTATTTAGTATTGTTTTAGCATGTTAATTTTACCACACCAATTATTTGTTATGTTTATGTTATTTATTGTTTATTATATTTGCGTGAAAATTGATTATTTATGTTATTATTTTAAGTTATATTTGCATGAAATATTCTTGTATATATTATGTAATTTATATTGTTATATTCATTGTTTTCTATGATTATATCTGCATGAAATGTTAATGTATATTGTGTAATTTATGTCATCATTTATCATTTCCTATATTATATTTGCATGAAATATTAAAATATGTATCATGTAGTTCAATTTATTCAATACTTATCTTTTTGCAATATGTTAAATGCATCATTGCTTTTAAAAATTTTATGTTTCATTTAATCCAAAAGAACTTTAAAAAAAAAAAAGAGGCAATGTTTCTATATTTAGAAATTCGGGATGTAATGCCCTAACATGCTGGATTGCGATTTCCCGTTTGTCTAAATGTCTAAAGTATACTTTTACGTAGATTTTGTAAATCTCGAGATGATTTTAGTTACGAAAGTTTAAGAATATCGTGTCCAATCATGCTGGATGTGATGTTTGTACTCTTTTGGAGCGAAAGAATCTCAATCTTCAGCTCAAATTATTCCGGATTAAAAAGGATCCTACTTTTACATTCTTTCAAACTTTTGACATCAAGACAGAAAACTATTAAATTTGGTATCAATTTTGGGCATTGCGAGGGTGCTAATCCTTCCTCGCACGTAATCGACTCCCGAACCTATCTTCTCATATTTTCGTAGACCAAAATGTTTTATAAAGTGATCCAATCACACCTAAAAAGGTTGGTGGCGACTCCCGTTTTCAAAACTCTCGCTTTAAAATGGAGGCTTCGACAGAGACCATCTGTTACGATCAGGCCTCAATAGATTCAGGTCGGAGCTTCGATACCAATAAATTTTCAAGCTGGCTCAGGCTCTAACCCTGTTAATAACTTGAATTATCTGCTTGTTCCTGATTTGGAGGAAGTTGCAGAAGAGGAAAAGGCAAGGATTGAATCACAAAAGCAATTAGAGGAACGGTGTAAATGGTTGGAGGAAAAATTCAGAGCAATGGAAAGCTCTGATAGTCATCATGGAATTGACGCTAAGGATCTGAGTTTGGTCCCAGACTTAGTCCTTCCCCCCAAGTTCAAAATACCAGAATTTGAAAAGTAAAATGGAACGAGCTGCCCAGAAGCTCATATTACCATGTTTTTCAAAAGAATGATTGGGTACGTTAACAACGATCAACTACTGATTCATTGCTTCTAAGACAGTTTAGTGGGGGCAGCATCTAAGTGGTACAATCAGCTGAGTCGTACTAAGGTTAGCTCGTGGAAAGATTTGGCCCAAGCCTTCATGAAGCAGTACAACCATATGACAGATATGACTCCTGACAGGATTACTCTGCAGAATATGGAGAAGAAACCAAATGAAAGTTTCAGACAATAAGTGCAAAGATGGAGAGAATTTGCCATACAAGTTCAGCTGTCGCTTTTAGAAAAAGAAACCGCGATGCTCTTTATTAACATTTTGAAGGCCCCGTTCATTACACACATACTGGGAAGCGCCACAAAAAGCTTCTCCGACATGGTAATGACTGGAGAAATGATCGAGAATACAATAAGAAGTGGAAGGATAGAGGCAGGAGAGAATATCAAAAGGCCAACCCCGCAGAAAAAAGAAAACGAGGTGAACAATACGAACATAAGGTACTCAAAATCGTTTACTGTTAATCAGCCGAGAGCAGTGACTACTGGGAGTCAAGGTTCGTTAAGACAAGAGTCTGGCACAAAGTAAAACACTGAGAAGCTTCAATTTACGCCTATCCCAATGTCATATAAGGAGTTGTATCAAAGTTTATTCGACGCACATGTGGTGGCCCCTTTTTACTTAAAGCCATTACAACTCCCATACCCCAATGGTACGACGCAAATGCTCAATGTGACTACCATACAAACATTATAGAAGTAAAAACTCCTTTGAAATGAGTTTGGAAGGAGATGTCAAAAAGGGGATTAGTTATTTCGGATCCAGAAAGGAGCGGCAAAGGGATAGAGAGCTACTGCGAATTCCATCATGAAGAGGGGCACGGAATTCAAGAATGTGAAGAGCTTAGAGATTTGATTCAGAGCTTGATGGACAATAAGGAGATATAATTTTATGAAGAGGCCAAAGAGGAGGGGTGTATATGCACGTCAGAATCAACGTCGAAGGGCCCGAAGGTCAATTATCCTGTAGTCATCATTTCACGTCTGAAAAATGAGGTGGGAATTCAAAAGGCACCGAAGGTTATAATTCAAAAACCAGCAGTTTTCTCTTACGAGGACAACAAAAGAGTCCCATGGAGTTATGATTGTAATGTGACAATTTCGGAGAAGGAGAGTTCAGCTAAGGAGGATCAAGATATGGGTTCTCACATGCGTAGTGGGAGACGCTATAATTTGGTGAATGCCCGAACAGAACCTGTAAAAAGAAAAGCTCTGATAGCAGAACAAAAGAAAAGAAAAGTTGTTGAGTTTGAGCTGCCTGTTAATGAACCAGTGAAAGAGGAGGAAGCTAAGGAATTCCTGAAATTTCTAAAACATAGTGAATATAGCGTGGTGGAACAGTTGCATAAACAACCAGCTCACATATCTATACTAGCTTTGCTCCTAAGTTTAGAGGTCCACTGAAATGTATTGATGAAAGTGCTAAATGAGGCGTACGTGGCTAATGACATCTCTGTCGATAAGTTGGATCGGCTAGTTAATAACATAAGTGCTGATAATTTAATCTTCTTCAATGATGACAAAATACCACCAGGAGGTATGGGGTCCACTAAAGCTCTGCACATCATTACCAGATGCAAAGGATATACATTGCTGAGAGTCTTGATAGACAATGGGTCAGCGTTGAATGTATTGCCCTTGTCTACATTAAATAGATTACCTGTGGATAACTCGCACATGAAGGGGTGTCAGAATATAGTGCGGGCATTCAGTGGAACAGAAAGAAAAGTCATGGGGAGAATAGAAATACATTTGTTGATTGGCCTAACTACATATGAGGTGGAATTTTTGGTTATGGATATCAAACCCTCATACAACTGCCTCTTAGGAAGACCTTGGATACATTCAGCAGGGGCAGTGCCTTCATCGTTGCATCAGAAGTTGAAGTTAGTATCAGAGGGTCAGTTGATAACGATAAATGCTGAAGAGGATATCATTGCAGCTGTAAGCAGTGATGCACCATATTTGGAGACAGATGAAGAAGTAATCGAATGTTCATTTCGGTCTTTGAAATTCGTTAATGCGACATTCATTACTGAGGGGAGCAAGATTCTGACGCCGAAATTATCCAAAACTACAAGGATGAGTCTACAGTTGATGGTTGGAAGATGAGCTTTACCAGGAAGGGGACTTGGGAGGAGTCTTCAGGGAAGAGTTGAGGTGCCTATGCTGAAGGATAAATATGACCACTTTGGTTTGGGGTTCAGGCCAGATGCCAGACAAAGAAAGAAGGAATTAGAGAAAAGGCAGGAAAGAAGAAGGGCACGTGTGAGTGGTGATGAAGTCAAGTGGGAACCCATGATAATCCCTCACATATCGAAGACTTTTGTATCGGGAGGGATTATTCATCCTGAACGAAGGACTTTAGAGAAAACAGGCATTGAAGAAATGTTGAAAAATATTCATGTCAATGCCATATTGGAAGAAGCAACTGAAGAGGGGACCTTGTCAGATATTCGTCCTTATGAACCTGGGAGTGTTCTAGGCAACTGGACTGCAGAAGACATTCCTGTAGTATTCAGAGCTTACTCAAAGTAATGTTCAAAACAATCTTGTTGCTTTAAGCCTAGAGGCAATAAGAATTTCTTTGTAAAATAGGCTCATGTTCAAACATCTTTATTTCAATGAAGTACATTTTCGCTATCATTTTGAGCAAATATTCTTTTATTATTTCCACAAGTAATTATTTTATTCTTTCCGTCGGAGTAATTATTCTTGGTCCTTTTAGACTTTCTTCAATCATTCCTTCATAATCATACCATGCAAACAATAATTCTTAAATTAATTCATTCTTTATATATTTTTGTACCTATAATAGGTCCCTGGATATCAATGTCACGAGTGACGCTGCTACTGACTCAGAATCACTTTTTAAGCAAGACATGTGTTTAGAGGGATCTGAGGACTTTGAAGATGATAGAGATTGTGACTTATCTCTGAACTTGTTAAGGATAGTAGAATAAGAGGAAAATTAAATTCTGCCGCATAAAGAGACAGTGGAGGTGGTGACTTTGGAAGAAGGAAAAGCTGTAAGAGTCGAAACGTGCATAATGGAAGAAACAAAGTGAGACCTTGTTAGGTTGCTTCAAGAATTTAAAGATGTCTTTGCATGGTCCTACCAAGATATGTCCGGGTTGAGCACTGATATTGTAGTACATCACCTTCCCATAAAAGAAGATTGCAAGCCAGTTCAGCAGAAACTTTGAAGGATGAGACCAGACATTGTGCTAAAAATAAAGGAGGAAGTCAAGAAAAAATTTGATGCTGGATTCCTGCAGGTGGTCAAATACTAGGAATGGGTAGCCAATATTGTACCTGTTCCTAAAAAAGATGGGAAAATACGAATGAGTGTTGATTATAGAGACTTAAATAAGGCTAGCCCGAAAGACAACTTTCCCTTGCCTCACATTGATACTCTAGTGGATAACACGGCGGGCTACTCATTGTTCTCCTTCATGGATGGCTTCTCAGGATACAATCAGATAAAGATGCATCCTGAAGACATGGTAAAAACTACCTTCATAACCTTTTGGGGCACGTTCTGTTATAAGGTGATGCCGTTTGGGCTGAAGAATGCTGGAGCGACATATCAAAGAGCCATGGTGACCTTATTTCATGATATGATACATAAAGAGATTGAAGTTTATGTAGACGATATGATTGCCAAATCCCAAACTGAAGAGGAGCACATCAAAGTGTTGAGAAAGCTGTTCTTGAGATTGAGAAAATTTTAGCTAAAGCTTAATCCAGCGGAATGTACTTTTGGAGCTAGATTAGGAAAGCTACTAGGCTTTGTAGTCAGTGAAAGGGGAATTGAGATTGACCCAGACAAAGTTCGAGCTATGTAAGAATTGTCCCCACCATGTACTCAAAAAGAAGTTCGAGGCTTCTTAGGAAGACTAAATTACATTGCTCGGTTCATTTCACAATTAACAGAAAAATGTGACCCCATATTTCGTCTTCTTAAAAAGCACAACCTAGGAGAATGGGATGATGAATGCCACAGAGCTTTTTATAAGGTTAAAAAGTACTTGTCAAGTCCTCCAGTGCTGTCACCTCCAAGCTCAGATAGGCCGCTACTACTATATTTAGCAGTGTTTGATAACTCTATGGGATGTGTGCTTGGTCAGCACGATGAATCAGGAATAAAAGAAAAGGCGATATATTACCTCAGTAAGAAATTCACGGAATGTGAGTTGAGATATCCGCCAATCGAAAAATTGTGTTGTGCCTTGATCTGGATAGTTCAGAGGTTGAAGCAATACATGTTGTACCATACGACTTGGTTAATCTCGAAGTTGGACCCCCTAAAATATATGATGGAGTCAAACGACTTGAACGGAAGGATGCCTAGGTGGCAAATTCTGCTTTCTGAATTTGACATAGTCTACGTGAGTCAAAAGGCCATGAAAGGGAGCGCAATAGCAGAATTTCTGGCCAGCAGAGCTCTAGAAGATTATGAGCCCTTGAATTTTGATTTCCCCAATGAAGAATTAATGTATGTGGTGGCTACTGAAGAGGATGTCACAAAAAGTCACCCATGGAAATTAAACTTTGATGGAGCCTCAAATGCTGTGGGTAATGGAATCGGGGCAGTTTTGGTATCCTCAAATAGAGATCATTATCCATACACATGTAAATTGGATTTTGATTGCAAAAATAATATGGCAGAATATGAATCATGCATCATGGGACTCCGCGCAGCCATAGAACGCAAGATCATGGTGTTGAAAGTATATGAAGATTCTGCGCTAGTGACCTACCAGCTTAAAGGTGAATGGGAGACAAGAGACTCCAAATTGATTAATTATCGAGGCATAGTGCTGGGGTTAATTGAGGAGTTTGATGATATTACTTTTAATTATCTCCCGCGAGATGAGAACCAGATGACGGAAGCTTTGGCTACTTTGGCTTCCATGATCAATGTGAGCAAACAAGAAGATGTAAAACCCATTTAGATGAGTATTTATATAGCTCGATATTATTGTTACAACATGGAGGAAGAGGAGAGAGATGACCATCCTTGGTATCAAGATATATTGCGATACGTGAGAAATCGGGAGTACCCTGATCAGGCAACTGAGAATGATAAAAGGACGTTGAGAAGGCTAGCCTGTAATTATGTCTTAGATGGGGAAATACTGTATAAAAGAAGAAAGTATCAAGTGCTATTGAGGTGTGTAGATGCTGTGGAAGCCAAGAAAATTTTGGAAGAAGTCTACGAAGGCGTTTGTGAAACACATGCTAACGACTTCACAATGGCTAGACAAATTATGAGATTTGGATATTATTGGTTTATCATGGAAGGAGACTGCATTAATTATGCCAAGAAGTGTCACAAATGTCAAATCTATGGTGATAAAATTCATGTACCTCCATCGCCTTTGCATGTTATGACTTCCCCATGGTCGTTTTCCATGTAGGGCATGGATGTCATAGGGCCAATCTCACCGAAGGCTTCAAATGGGCATCGGTTCATCTTTGTGGTCATTGACTATTTCACCAAGTGGGTAGAGGTGGCCTCATATGCCAATGTTACAAAATCGGCTATGAGCAAATTCCTAAAAAAGGAGATCATATGTCGATATGAGATGCCTGGAAGGATTATATCTGATAGTGCATTGAATTTGAGCAATAGCATAATAGTAGAGGTCTGCAGTCAGTTTAAGATCAGACACCATAATTCATCACCATATCGCCCAAAAATGAATGGGGTAGTGGAAGCAGCCAATAAAAATATCAAGAGGATTGTGGGAAAAATGACCGAAACTTACAGAGATTGGCATGAGAAGTTGCCATTCGCTCTTTATGCTTACAAACATCTGTCAGGACTTCTACTGGGGCAACGCCTTTCTCATTGGTCTATGGAATGGAAGCAGTTCTACCCATTGAGGTGGAGATACCTTCTCTTAGAGTTTTGTCAGAGTTAAATTTAGATGAAGCAGAATGGATACAATCTCAATATGACCAGTTGAATTTGATTGAATAGAAGAGGCTAAGAGCTATTCAACATGGTCAGATGTATCAAAAAAGAATGTTGCGGGCTTATGACAAAAAGGTTCGCCCAAGAGAGTTTCATGAGAGAGATCTAGTTCTGAAAAAGATCCTTCCTATACAAAAATATTTTAGAGAAAAATGGATGCCCAATTGGGAGGGGCCTTATGTGGTGAAGAAAGCTTTCTCTGGAGGAGCATTAATTCTGGCTGAAATGGATAGGAAAAACCTACCCAATCCCATGAATTCGGATTCTGTCAAGAAGTACTACAGTTAAAGAGGGAAATAGGCCAAAGTGAAAACCCGCAAAGGGCACTTTGAGACCTTCCTTAACAAAAAAAAAAATGGAAGAAAAAGAAGAAGGAGAGGCTAATGTGAAAATGCAAAGGGCGCCTTGAGACCAAAGGGGATTTGAGTTGAAAACCCGAAAAAGGTGACTCAGATGTTGATCAAAGATGGGGAAGGCGATAATCTTGCTATAGTTGAATTGACAAGGGAAAGGGTATGCCGCATCTTGGGGCATTGACAAAGTGCTTCTGATCTCCTAAACACATGTCAAGTTCAAATTGGCCTTCAGGAAGTTCGTACAGAGAAATTCAGGCTGCGATATTAAGGGCACCTAGTCTTCACCTTATTCATAATCAGCTACCTTTGAAATATTTTTCTTTTCAAGATATGCATCCCCAGTCGACTCTCATCTTTTGTCTTCGATAATTTATTCATTTCAAGTTATGCCCTAATTAAATTCTATTCTTGTCCATTCTATGATTTGTTGCAAACATGTTGCATTGAAATAATGATTAATAGACTAACAATACTTTTACAAAAGGAGTTTCGTATATTACTTTGGAAAGCTTCTAAATAATACAAGAATCTGAAATGGAACTGTTATTTAGAACTCACCAAGCATAAGGAAATATTTGAGTGGGAATGGTTTAAGTTGAGACCATCGCTTTGGATTTTTGGTCCAAAACAGTGATTGAACAAAAAGACGAGATATTACGTCAATGATGCAATCTCGATGAGAAATGATCAGTATAAAAGGAGGTCACTCTCGACAAAAAAATGATACTTTACACACATCAGGCATACACGTCTGGCCATGAAACCCGAGGAATGATGTAGCAGACCAAATTGATGGGGGAAATTTCGGATCCTACACCCTTGAGTTGCAGTGGGATGGATAGAAGAAACTGCAGGTTCTGTCTCTCTAAATATGCAGTAGAGAAAACCAATTGAAAAAATAGTGATCTTCTACCACAGATACCGGCCGAGCAAAGGAGACAGGATAACACATCAGTGATGGAACCTTGATGAACAATGAGAAATGACAACCTAAATATTAAAAAAGGATCATTCTCACGACATTCTACATTCATGCAAATATCATACACACCTAGTTAAGAGCATTCGATTCATTCTGATCAAAGCATCCTAATAATTCGGCATAAACATAGTCCCATAAAATCAATTCTACAGGTCATGTTCCCCAGAGAGTGGCGCAACAGACCGGTGAAACCACAAATCCTATACCGCTGAAATTGCAGTAGGTCGGATTAAGTCATCATAGCAAACCTTATCTCTCTGAAGTTGCAGTAGAGCGGGTTGAAGTAGCAAGTCTTATCTTCCTGAAGTTGTAGTGGAGCGGACTAAAGATAGCATATCTTGTCTCCCTGAAGTTGCAGTGGAGCAGATCGAAGCCACAATCCTTATCTCTTTGATGTTGCAGTAGAGCAGGATAAAATTACCCAAGTTTTATCTCCCTAAAGTTGCAGTGGAGCAGACTAAAGATAGCAGATCTTGTCTCCCTGAAGTTGCAGTAGAGCAGACTAAAGATAGCAGATCTTGTCTCCCTAAAGTTGCAGTAGAGCAGATCGAAGCCACAATCCTTATCTCTCTGATGTTGCAGTAGAACAGGATAAAATTACCTAAGTCTTATCTCCTTGAAGTTGCAGTAGAGCAGACTGAAATTAGCAGATCTTATCTCCCTGAAGTTGTAGTGGAGCAGATCGAAGTCACAATCCTTATCTCTCTGAAGTTGCAGTAGAGCAGGATAAAAATACACGAACCGTATCTCCCTGAAGTTGCAGTAGAGCAGATTAAAAGCTACAAGGCTAGTCTCTAGAGTTACAATGGAGTAGATTGGAGCGACAATTCCTATACCCCTGAGGTTGCAGAGGATTGGAACAAAGCTACCTCAAAGAAGAACAGCACAAAAGAAGTTATGATTCGGCAAGACTGGACAAAATTGGTCCTCTTTGAAGTCTTTGCTCTATTCTCGTTACACGAAAATGAGAAAAGAGGGGCAGCTGTATAGGCCCAAATCTGCCTGGGGCCCGTACAAACATAAACCAAATAAATCAAAACAGTCTAGTTTACAGGCCCAATTTCAACCCAAAAACAATATTAACCCTAGCCCAGTACAATGGCCTACAACTAAAACTTTTGCAGCCAGAAACCTAGGGTTTCCCTCGCGCCGCAGCTGGCCTCCCCATGTACGGCCTCCGTTGCGCCTCCGTACGCCAGCGTACAGCCTCCGTACATGCGCCACGCACACCACATACCTACAATAAGGGACAAACACAACGGCAAATACAAAAAAAATAGAAAACTTGTATTTTTTTTATTTTGATTTTTCTTTTCGGCTATAAAGCCAAAAGATTTCATCTTTGTAAAGGTTACGCACACTATACGCATATTGAAATACAAAAAGCAACCAAAAATCAAAAGGTGATTTCAGATTCAGTTCTTCTTTTCCGATTGTTTTCCACTTTGTTTATTTTTTTTCTTTGGTTTCACATACCGTGTATTTTGAATATAAGAAAATAAAAGAAAATGGGTTCTTACCTTCGCAAATAGGCCATCAGAATTCTTGTCTCCTTCGCTGAAATCGAAGTTTGAGATGAGATTCCTAAGGGCTGAAATCGACATATCTTGAGTTAAGGCGAAGTTCGCGCATGTCAATCTCCACTGAATCGCAGTGGTGGCGATTGATTTGCTCAAGTTTTGGGGTTAGCCGAATGGGGTAATGGCTTTTAGATTTTTTTTACTCTGTTTTTTAGAAAAGGGAAGGAAATGGTGGCTGTGCTTCATTAGGGTTTCATTTTTTTTACTTTTTAAAGGATATGAAGTGACGACGTTTTGAGCCAATATTAATGACTTTGAAATGACACCGTTTGGAGACCTTAAACCCGATGACCCGACCTGTGCAAGGCTGAGATCTATGCACTTGGTCCTTGAGGGTTAATTGTATGGCAATTCCCTCCCCTTTGCACTGATTTTCAATTAACTTTTATTTCTACTTTATTTGTTTTTAAAATTTCCCTTTTATTTTAATTTTATTTCAATTATGTTCTTTTCATTATTTTTAAAATTCATTTCACATTCATTTTTTAATTTTGGTTTAATAATTTGATATTTTAAGCTACTTGGATAATTGTGTTTTGTTTTAAAGTTATTATTATTTTTTATCTCATAACATTTTAACATTTTTGTATACTATTTTTACAAACGTTTCTTTGTACATTATTATACATATACAATTCATGATTAAAGTTTATTTTATTTCATGTATATTATTAATCTTATATTATTTTATACATATAATTTCTTTTAAATTTATTCTTATACTTTATTATATAATCCTACATAATATATCTTTTAAATTATTATTATATATGTATATATATTTATTGATACCTATGTTTAATCTATATACATCACTAAATTCATGTATTTTATATACAATTTTTTTTTCTTTGTATACCTAATTATATTTTTAAAATCTTTTACATATACGATTTATGAAAAAAATTAATTTAATTTTATATACATTATTAATCTCGTGATATTTTTTACCAATAATTGCTTCTAAATCTATTTATGTATATATATGTTTTGCATGTGTATTTCCTAAGATTATATTTTATTATGTCTTCTTGCTATTCTTTTATATATTATATATTATTCAAATTTTCCTTTATTGAATGTATTTTAATAAATGTTTTTAGCATTTTATATATTATGTAATTCAAAAAAATATAGTTTTTAGCATTTTATATATTATGTAATTCAAAAAAATATTCATTCTATAATACTTATTTTAATGATTGCATATATATCTCTAGTTTGTTTTTACAAATAGTTTCTAATTTATCAATTCATCAATGCATATATTATATTCATCATTATTTTAAAATTTTCTTATACCAAAGTTTTTTTTTTAAATTATTATTTTGTTTTGGATATTTTGTATTGCTTGTAATGTATTAGGCTATATATATTATTGTTGTGCTATTTTTTTTTTCCCTTTTTTTATTGTTATCTCCATTGTTCTCCATACAGGTTTAGAAAGTTGGTTTCATCTTGCTTAAATTAGTTAAATTCAATTGTTTGATTAGATTGATTAAGTAAGGTTATGTTATCTTCATTCATCAATTATGGTATTTTATGCATGCATGTTATCCTATGCTTTTATTTTTTCTGTTGATTTATAAATGTCGCTTTATAATTTCTAACTCTTAAAAATCAATTATTTCATTCTATTTCAAGTAAAATTAATGCGTTTTGAGCTAGTTCTGTAATTTTTTATTTGAAAATTCACTAAAACAAAGGTAATAATTTATGTTTGGGAACACGAGGAATCGTGCCTTACTGTGCTGGGTTTCATTTTTTTTCGTTTGGACCAAATAAGCGAACATCTTTTTGTAATTTTCAAGTGTATGGGCTTTTAGAAATCGGAATTGATCGTAGTTTCGAGGGTCTAAAGGATCGTGTCCTAACGTGCTGGATGTGATACTGTATTCCTTTGAAA
This sequence comes from Gossypium anomalum, assembly GCA_025698475.1. Lineage (NCBI taxonomy): Eukaryota > Viridiplantae > Streptophyta > Magnoliopsida > Malvales > Malvaceae > Gossypium > Gossypium anomalum. The sequence continues at coordinate 20,208,431 of CM046967.1, read as the reverse complement.
CAAGCGAATCTTGACGTCCAATTTGAGTTATTCAAGTGTTTTAAAAGAAATCGTATTTCAAAATATCTTTTAGAAATAAGGACATTATTTAATCAATTCGGTACCAATTTTGGGCGTAGCGAGGGCGCTAATCCTTCCTCGTACGTAATCGTCTCCCGAACCCGTTTTCTTGAATTTCCAAGGCCAAAATTCATTTAAATGGAATAAAATATTTTATTAAGGTGATCCAATCACACCAAAACAAAAGATTGGTGGCGACTCTACATTTGGTTTTAAAAGTCGATCCCCGTTTTTTAAAAATGAAAATGGTTTCGACAACGGTGAAGCTGTAGAAAATTCTCTGAAGCCATGAACTCCTCCGTGTAGAGGCCCAAAGCAACTCCAAACTCGGTTACACTCATATGCCTGACAAGTCCACCAAGTCTAAAAACAATAGTACCAGCTTCGTCATGTGTGTTCATCACGTGTTGTAGGTGGAAAGTAGTGCAGAACTCCAATGTCAGCTCTGAATATGTGGGCTCGATGATTGCAAAGAACCGATCCCATGGCGCGGTATCGAGATGGAAGCGAACAAGGTGAGTAAGTTGGACCTACTCCAAAGCGGCCCAATCAATACGACGGCCCACTCCTAATGGTCGTACTCAAAGAAGTTGAAATAGGTCGTCCTGTGGGCCTGGCGAGAACAGTAGTAGAGGGTGGCGAGCTTCGGTCGAGGCGCTTGAGGAGGTTGCGCCAGGACCCTTCCGCTTTTTCGAAGCGGGAACTGCAGTCTGTTTACTCTTGAGTTTGTCATTGTGTTCCTAAAAATAACATAAGTCAAATATCATCAAATATAGAATCTAAGTAATAAAACCATAGTCCTAAAAAGATGATTTCCTAACACTGACCATAACAGAGACTAGAATAATAGAATAACATAATATAACAAAATTATTAAAGAATAGAAATTAAACAAAAATATGCTAAAATTAAAATGGAAGAACAACTACGAAATAACAAATAAAAAAATAAAATAAAAAAATGACTGAAATAAAATGAAATAGTTGAAGCTAAAAGAGGAAACCAAAAGTACTGGACGAGGTGGGAACGGCAGCGGACGGGCTGCTCGGGCCGACGGTGGTGAGCAGGGGCTAAGCACGGTCGTGCTGTGTTTAGTGGCTGAGGGTGGGGATTGGGGATGTGCACGGGCATGGGGGATGAGGCCATGTGGTGCACTGTGGAAAGGGATGAGAGGGAAAAAAGAAAGGAAGGGGAAGGGAAGAAAGGAGGGGAGAGAAAGAAAAAGAGGGAAAAAGGAAGAAGGGGGTCGGTTGGTGGTCAGTGGCAGCTGCTGATGCGTCGGGGGAGTGCACGGGCGTGGGGGAAAGTTTGGAGGTCTGCGGCGGCATAGGGGGGAGTGCTGGGGAAGAAGACAAGGAAAAAAATTAGGGTTTGGGGGGGTTTAAAAAGGGGCACGGTCGTGTGATACTCGTGTTAGGCCACACGGCCATATGACACGCCCGTGTGGCTCGCGTCTAGCCCGTGTTTATCGCAAAATTTTATTACCCAATCATCATACGGCCTGAAGACACGCTCGTGCGGTCAAGCCGTGTGGTGCACACGGTCGAGTCGCACGCCCGTGTGCCAGCTTCTTCGCTTCTCCCACGCCCATGTGGTACCTCACACGCCCGTGTGTCCGGACACACGGCCGTGTGCCTTGCCCATGTAGCTTCCTGACTTATTTAAAATTTAGAAAATTAGCTCCAGTTTTTACACGACCTAGGACACGCCCGTGTGGATCGAATTCATGACCGTGTCGCTTGATATTTGAGGTATTTTTAGCCCTTTTTCCACATGGCCTAGGACACGCCCATGTGTCCAGGCCGTGTGGGCCACTGTACCTGCACAAAAACACTAAAAATAGCTAAAATAAACTAGTTAGTGGTGTTAGTGCTCGAGTTGCCTCCCGAGAAGCACTTATTTAAAGTCTAAGCTCAACTTACCTCAATTTTGTGTGATTACGGCGGATCACGGAGTCGAGACACCTCTTTCTCACTATTAATTCTATTATCCACATAAAGCTTAAATCGAGTAATATTTACCTTAAAAGTGCCGAATTGAGAATGATTTACCTCGACTGTTCCGTATGGGAGAACATTCAGTACCGTGAAAGGAGTCGCTCCGTTTGTATTAAACTCTGAAGTAGCAATTTAAGGGTCTTTTTCATCTAACAATACTTTATCCCCAACTTTAATTTGCTTTGTTTCATCCCTATGCTCATCGTGGTGTCACTTTGATTTTTCGTGTGCTTTTGGTTTCTCCGTGACATGTGTTTGCCATTCATCTAATTCATCGATCTGAAGCCTTTGTTCTTCGTGAGTCACTCTATTTTTATGGCATGGATTAGAATGCGGCTCCATCACGTTCTTCCTAGGGGACTCCTGCAAAGAAGTTTGAGTTGTAACATTATTTAAATTAACCGAACTTAAACAATCATCTCGATTATTAGATATTTTAGCAGAATCATGAGCTTGGAGAGTAATCATGTCATCGCCTACATGAAGTATCAATTCACCTGTGCCAACGTCAATGATAGTTCTAGCAGTTGCTAGAAAGAGCCTTCCTAAAATTAAAGGCACGTCATTATCCTCTTTTATGTCTAGAACAACAAAATCAATTGGAAATATAAATTTATCAATTTTAACCAACACATCTTCAATAATACCCCTAGGAAATCTAATTATTTTATCTACCAATTGAATGCTTATCCTAGTTTGTTTGGGTTTCCCAAGACCTAGTTGTTTAAACATTTTATACGGCATGACATTAATGCTTGCCCTTAAATCAGCTAATGCATTATTAACATCTAAACTACCAATTAAACAAGGAATCGTAAAACTCTCTGGATATTTTAACTTGTTAGGTAGCTTATTTTGTAGAATGGCTGAGCAAACTACGTTTAACTCCACATGCGACGCATCATCCAACTTTCGCTTATTTGCTAAAAGCTCCTTTAAAAATTTAACTGCGTTTGGCATCTGTGAGAGAGCTTCAATAAACGGTAAGTTAATATGTAGTTTCTTTAATAATTTAAGGAATTTACCAAATTGTTATTCAGTGTTGTCTTTCCTTGTCGCATTGGGGTATGGCATACGAGGTTTATATTCTCTACTTACCGATTTTTGTTCATTGTGGTCCACCTCATCCTTACCTTTACTTACCACAAATCCTTGCCTCGATTCTGGTTCAGGTTCAACTAACCCTTCTTCATCTCGAATAGTAATTGCATTAAGTTGCTCCCTCGGGTTAGTTTTAGTATTACTCAGCAAGCTACCTTGTGGTCGTTCGAAAATCATCTTTGCTAACTGGCCTATTTGATTCTCGAGCCCTTGAATTGATGCTTGCTAATTTTTAAGAGCTGTCTCGGTATTTCTGAAACATGTTTCAGATACCGCGATGAATTTCGTTAGCATCTCCTCAAGGTTTGGCTTCTTTTCCTGCTGGTAAGGTGGTTGTTGAAAGCCTGGAGGATGTTGTGGTCTTTGATTTCCTTGACCACCCCACGAGAAATTGGGATGGTTCCTCCACCCTGCATTATAAGTGCTACTATACGGGTTATTTTGAGGTCTAGAATTATTACTCGTATAGTAGATTTCTTCCTCCTTGGTGCTAGGGTTGAAGGACAGATAATCTGTGTTGTGTGCTCCTCCATTTGAATCACACCTCATCGCTGGATATACCTGAGTAGAACCATACAAACCATCAATCTTTTTATTCAAAAGTTCTACCTGGTTAGACAGCATAGTGACCGCGTCGAGGTTGAAAACACTGGTTGTTTTTGTCGGCTTTGTTCTCATAACTTGCCACTGATAGTTATTCAGTGACATCTCTTCAATAAATTCGTAAGCCTCTTTAGGTGTTTTGTTGTTTAAATTTCCACCAGCGGCTGCGTCGATAAGTTGCCTTGTTGAGGGGTTCACACCGTTGTAAAAAGTCTGAACCTGTAGCCATAATGGTAACCCATAGTGAGGGCACCTTCTTAATAAGTCCTTGTATCTCTCTCATGCATCATAAAGAGTTTCCAGATCCATCTACACAAAAAAAGAGATATCATTCCTCAATTTAGCCGTTTTAGTCGGCGAAAAATATTTAAGTAAAAATTTTTCGATCATTTGTTCCCAAGTAGTGATCGACCCTCGTGTTAATGAGTTTAAACACTGTTTAGCTTTGTTCATCAATGAAAAGGGAAATAACCGAAGGTGAATGGCATCATCAGAAATGCCATTGATTTTAAAAGTGTCGTAGAGTTCTAGAAAATTCACTAAATGAGTGTTTGGATCCTCGTCCTGCAAACCATCAAACTGAATAAACTATTGTATCATTTGAATCGTGTTAGGTTTCAGTTCAAAATTATTTGCAGCAACAGGAGGCCTAACTATACTCGATTCAGTTCTTGTTAAATTAGGTTTAGCATAATCATACATAGTACGAGGAGCAGGGTTCTAATTTACTAGATCTGCAGCAATCGCAGGAGGTAGCGGATTGTCTTGATTATCAGCCATCTCCTCGATTATAGTATGGATATCGTCTTCTCGCTCTTTCTCTATATATTGTAGGCTTCGCCTTATTTCTCTTCAGTTTCTGTAAGCTGTACTTTCGATTTTACTGTCAAAAAGTAATGGTTGATAAATCGTAGTTTATACATATTTATAACCCATGCTTAACGTATTTTATGAATGATTTCTCCTTAGATTTGGTGAATTCGATGCTCCTAATGCCTTAATTTCATGTTTTATTCTCAGGTAAGCATAGGAGAACGAAAGGAACGGGAAACGGGCCAAAAACAGAGAAAATATGCCAAAGTATGAAATCAACAAGGCCTGGACCTCTTCAAACAGGCAGATCACACGGCCGTGTCAATTTGGCAGAATTGAAGCACGACTTACACGGGTATAAAACACGCCCGTGTACCTCGAACACGGCCTGAAGTTATCACACACGGGCGTGTTACACGGACGTGTCCTTGCCGAGCCCAAGTTGAGTCCAATTCGGAAAAGGCCACTTTTGAGGGTTCTAAGGCATTCCAAAGCCTATAAATACACCCTAAAAGAGAAAGAAAAGGGGGACGGAGAATAGGGAGTAAGGAATTACTCCGAGAAAATCGATTGATCCATCTCAGAAGTCGGAGCCACCATCAAGACTGAAGATCTCTCTTCAATCTCCCCTTCAGGAGTTTTGAGTTTTCTTTATGTTTTGTAATTTTTATTATTCTAAGATGTGTTCTTGCTTAGTTATGAACTAAACCCTTAAATACCTAAGGGGGATGAAACCTATGACTAAACCTTGTTATTATTTCTGAATCGTATGATAAATATTTAACTTGTTCTTAATTCTTGTTTTGGTATTTCAGGATATCACTTCAAGTTACTACTCTTAGTTAGAGGAGGAATAGACCCTGACTAAGAGTAACTTTGTCGTAATTAAGCAGAGTTGATTGAGCGCCTAGAGATAGGGTGATAAGATTTTGCCGGATTAGGGTGAAACCTAATAAGGGAATCCATAGATCGAGTTAATGCAACCTTAGGGTGTTAATTAGAGATAACTCTCGGTTATTCAACCTAAAGATTAGACGTTGTTAGTCTCAAAAGGGATAATAATATACATTAGGGATTTCTACGGAACAAGTTGAATGAATAAATCATCCAATTCGGAGCCAAAATAATAAGTAAGAGTCTATGTGGATTTTTCCTTAGGTATTGTCTCAATCAATCGTTTTCCACAACAATAATTTCTCAATTTCTATTTTCTGCAAGCTCTTAGTTTAATTAGTTAGTCAAAACAATTCTCTTTAATTCGGCTAGATAATAAAAAGACGGTCATTACTAGTACTCATAGTCTTTTGGGTTCGACAACCCGGTCTTGCTAAAGCTATACTACTTTTTGATAGGTACACTTACTTACGTCGTGATCATAGTTAGTTTCAAGAATGAATCATTACAAATTTATAAAACTTATCACACGAAAAATCGACGATCAATGGTCCCGAGAGTTTCTTCTAGTCATAAACTATAAAGACCTGTCAGAAGTAAATAAAAGAAAATTTAGTAATTAAAAAAATAAAAACAAAGTTAAATAAAAAATAAAAAATAATGGCTAAAGTAATAAAAATTAAGTGTTCCTAATATCTTAGTCCCCGGAAACGGACCAAAAACTTGATGGTCGCTAAACTAACTAAAATTTTGACTAAGGCAAGCATACCTATCGAACAGTAGTATAGTTCTGGTGAGACCGGAAATATTGTATCCACGAGGACTAAAAGTACTAGTAATTACTATCTTTTTATTATCTAGCTTAAGAATTAAATGGTGTTTTTAAACTAAAACTAATTATCTAATTAACTAAGATTATGACAGAGATGAAAATTGGAAAGTACTTTAGGAAAACCGATTGAGAAGACAATACCCAAGAAAGAATCCACCTAGACTTTACGTATTACCTTTGAATTAGACGATTTATTCACTTGACTTATTCCGTAGAAATCCCTGATTTATGTTAATATCTCTCTCGAGACTAAAAAAAACTGACTCTAGGTTGATTAATTGAAATCTCTTTCTAATTAAAACCCCTATTGTCGCATTAACTCAATCTATGGATTCCCTTATTAGATTTTACTCTATCCGGCAGGTTTATGTCGTCCTATCTCTAGGATTGCATGCAACTCCACTTAATTATGAATGATCTACTCTTAAATTGAGACTTTTGCTCCACTGAATAAGCACATCAAAACCTGAATTAATACCCTGGAATATTAAAACAAGAATTTAGAACTCACAATTAAGAATAAGAATAAATATTTATCATATAACTCAAATAGTAATAAGATCCGTCTTAGGTTTCATCTCCCTTAGGTATTTAGGGAATTTAGTTCATAACAATGGAAAACATCTCAAAATAAGGAGAACAATAAAACATAAAGAAACCCAAAGAACTTCTAGGAAATTGGATGGAAATCTTCAGTCTTGATGTAGATCCTTGCTTCTGAGATGATTATGATGGCTGTCCTTAGGTATATTCTACTTTCTACTCTGTGTCTCCCTTTAATCCTCTTTTAAGGTGTTTATATAGGCTTTGGAATGCTTCAAAACCCTCAAAATTAGCCTTTTCCGAGTAGAACTAGACTTAGGTTTGATAGGGACACGGCCGTGTGCCCGGCCCGTGTGAAGGTGCTTAGGTCGTGTGCAATTCTGACTTGGATTAATGTCAACACGGCCATGACACACGGGCGTGTATTCTACCATGTGTCACACACGGACATGTAGATCACCCATGTAGAAGTGCTTAGGCTGTGTGAAACACTGTTTTAGGCCCATTTGGTCCGTTTTTGGCCCGTTTCTCACTCTTTTTGCTATCCTAAGCTTTCCTGAGTATAAAACACGAATTTAAATGATTAGGAGCATCGAATTCAATAAAACCAAGGAAAAATCATCCATAAATATGCCAAGCATGGGGTAAAAATATGTATATATTACGGTTTATCAATCACATAGATTCATTCCCTATCTATTAAGAAAGAAGGGGTTGGAAGAATATATTGAACAAGTTCCCAAAGAAAGAAATTTAATTTCGGAATAAGATGTAACTTTCAAAATAATTTCCAATCCACAACAGGTCTATCGAAAGGGGAATCAACCACGTTACGAGCAATATTGTACGCCGAGCAAAGATAAAAATGAATACCAGATGAAGTGTCGCTCCATCCCAGCACATTATTTGTCTTTTGGAACACGGATAATGATGTAGCCTATAGAATATTACCAATTCGGGCAGGCAAATTGAAAGAGATAGAGGTGGGATCAGAGAAGAAATTTTGCACCCTTAAAGGATCTTCGTGTGAGTTTAAAGGGCCTTCAATAAGGTTTTGAAGAGGACCAATACCAGTCCAATTATCCGACTAAAAGAAAATATTAGACCCCTTAGAAACGAACCATCTAATGCCTTTGGAGACTTTTAATCATTTTGGAGTTGAGCCTTATATATATATATATATATAAAAGAAATATATATTTTTTTAAGTCATACGATATCAATAGAAAATTGAGGAATCGACGAATAAAAAATTGAGTTGTAGTTGTTTTTGGAACCTTATAAAAAAATAATAAATTTCAATATATCAAATATTTACCATGTTAGTAATATTTCACTAAGGGTGAATAACTGAAAATATCTCATAGTAATGTCGCAGCAATAATGAGATGCCGCCAAGAAAGACAAAAGATGAGTTGGAAAACAATGAGATATTGATGATTGAATTAAGTATTCTTTAGTAAAAGAACAAATATTTTGCACATGGTGGGGTGTTAATTTCTTAACAACAAATTAAATGTACCACCGTAGTGTAAGGCTCCGTTTGTTTGCAGGAAAACATTTTCCAGTGTTTGTTTGACTGAAAAAGTTTTACATATGGAAAATGTTTTCCAAGACATTTTTCGAAAAATATTCCTCCAATCTCACCAATTCTCCTTCATCCGTTCTTCATTTCCTTCTCCTTCTTCATGCAGGTAACTTTTTTATGCTTTGTATTTCATGTTTTTGTCGCCTCTCTCACTCAAATCTTCTTCTTTCTTTTTTTTTGTTGAAGAATCTGTTTGGATTTTTTGCATCTGTTTGTTCTGTTTGGATTTTGCATATTTCAACTGCTTCTTTCTTTATTTTCTCTAATTGGAAGAACGAGAAAGATTATCCACTGTCATTCACTTGACTGTGGTGAAACTTTCCCCCATTTTGTACATCAGTTTTAATGGGGGAACTGGGAGTGAGGTAGCAGTTTTAATGGGAAACTTTCCCCCAATTTGCGAGTTCTATTTTAGTGAGATTGTTAACTTTTCTGATTTCATGCTTTGGTTCCTCTATCTACTTAACATTGGTAATGAAGTTATAAGATTCAATGGTTGTTTCAAACCTATAAGATTCTGTTGATTATTCATGTGAGGCATGGACATAAGAACAACACATTTTAGTTTCTTTGCATGATGGATTTGCTTGCATGTGCTATAGTTCAATGAGCATGGCATAAGAACCAGCTTATTCTATGATTTATAACATTTAAAATGCTCAAGTTTTGGGTGTAAGCCTTTTGACTGTGTTTATGGTGATAACCAATCGAATTAGCTTTATGTCATCAAATTCTGTCATTTGCTATGTATGAGGTGCATGTGTTAGTTATTTGCAACTTTTGGGGCTGAAACATTTTGCATTATGACTATATTAAAGTTGCACAAAGTGGGTTAAACTTTACATACCGAGGCTTTTCATATAAAACAAGTTGCAAATGATTTGATAAAAATATTTACATACAGCTAAAAACACACCTTATCATTACTAGAAGCAAAAATTTATATATTACCATATTGTAATGTCAAATGTTAAAAGATCCATAAACAACTTACCATATGTTTATGGAGGTTGTTTGTATGTTAAGATGATTTGTTGCAATTCAAGAACTCTGCCATTGGTGTTTGCTCAAGTAATTCCCTTAATTCCCCAAACCTTCAGCTTATTCCTTTGTATTTAATCTCCCATATGTGTTTCTCAAGCTGCTACTAGAATTTTAGCTCGCCAACTTGTACGACTGCGTCAACAGATAACTAATTTGCAGGGGAGTCGTGCCCAAATTAGAGGTGTCGTAACTTATACACAGGTTGAGTTTCTACAATAAATCATTGGTTCTTGGGGTGGTTAAAGTTTGTACTCCAGTACCTCATATTTCATTTATGTGTTCACAGGCATTATATGCCAACACCTTGATTTCTACTAGAATGAAAGGAGCAACTAAGGCAATGGTGGCAATGTACAAGGTAGGCACTTAAAACCTTGCTTTCGTAAATGTTTTACGATGTTTTTTTTATCAACCATGAAGTCCTTTTGAAACAAAAAATCGTGTGTAGACTAACACATAATGGATATGACGATTCTCTCTTCATACAGTCTTTAACCTTGAGAACATACCTAGAAAGTGATGCAATGTAGACTAGCACATAGGGAGCCTTGCGAACATGACGTTGACTGCTAACAATTAATTAAGATCAATTCACTTTGTCCTCAGTGCAAGGATGCTTACATTTTTGGTTCATACAGAAATCTTTGCAAGAGAAACTTAGAGCTTCGATCAGCTTGTGCGAGTGTGTTTTATGTTCTAGTAATGTTTATTTGGATGTATTTTTTACAAATAGAGATGATGTCGGAAGCTATTGATGAAACTTTAGATAAAGATGAGGCTGAAGAGGAAATGGAGGAGCTCACCAACTAGGTGAGATATTTTATTTACTGATATATATTTGTTTTAATTTCTTTTTTTTTTGTTTCATTGCCATTGTTCCTGTCGAAACCTCCTTTTAAAATGGGGTTTCTTTTTAAAAAAACGAAAATGGGAGTCGCCACCAATCTTTTAAAGTGTGATTGGATCATTTTATAAAATATTTTGGTCTACGAAGTTATGAGAAAATAGGTTCAGGAGTCGGTTACGTACGAGGAAGGATTAGCACCCTTGTAACGCCTAGAATTGGTACCAAATTGAATCATTTTGCCTTAGTGTCAGAAGTTTGAAAGAATTTAGAAATGAGATTTCTTTAAAACTGTAATTTTTGAGAAAAGAATCAAGATTCATTTGTTTTAAAAGAGTACAAACATCACATCCGGCATAATTGGACACGATATCTTTAATCTTTCGTAACTAAAATCATCTCGTGATTTGTAAAACTCGTTTAAAAGGATGCTTTAAATATTTTAGACAAACGGGAAATTGCCAGCCAGCATGTTAGGGCACTATTTCTCGAATTCCTAAATACAAAAGACATTGCCCTATTTTTTAAGATTCCTTTAGGTGAAATGAAATTTAAAAATAATAATAAAAACAATGATGCATTTAACCTATTACAAAAGGTCAACATTGGATTAACTAAGCTACGTATTTTAGTATTTCATACAAATATAATGTAATAAATGGTAATTACGACATACGTCACATAATACTTTGATATTTCATGCATATATAATCACGAATAATATTAATAAACACATTATTATTTCATGCAAGCAAATACAAAATGGCAAAGACAATAATATTTCATGCAAGAATACGACATAATAAACAATGAGGATAAAATGTACAATCATACTTCATGACAATATAACTTATATAAATAAATAATTTTCATGTAAACATATAAAATCAATGATAACAAGTAACTCGTGCAATGAATTTACATATTAAAACAATTAACATAAATATATTAGTAACATACGAACATATATAAAGAAAATAAAACTTAAAAAGAATCACATATTTGGCACAATAAATAAATAAGGGAAATTTTAAAGTGTTTAATAAATACTAAAATATAGTATAATATACATATATAAGTAATAAAACTTTATGATAATATACATACTACATGTTTAGTACACATAAATATAATACTTAATAATAATTTATAAATTTCATAATAGTATAATATATATTAATAAAATAACATATAAAATATAAAAATAATGTAATGATAAATGAATTTTAAATATTTAATAATATATAAAAAAATATTTAATAGTAATTTATAAAATTTTAAAACTATGCATGATGATATGTATTAAGATATAAATATATGATAAAATATAAAATATAATATAATATAATATAATATATATAAAATTTATAAGAAACATATATAATAATATAATAACATAAATAAAAATAAATTTATTATTTATATATAATTATCATTTTAAAAATATAATACATATATTAAAGAAAATATTTAATTAATAAAATATATGAATATAAAATAATATAATAATATACAATATAATAAAATAAATGGATTTTTAGTATTTTATAATAATACAAAATATAAAAATAATAATATTAAATAAATAAATAAATTTAATAAGTGTAAGAGGACTAAAATTAAAAGAAATTAAAAATTTCGGGCTAATTTTTAAAAAATAAAACGATTTAGGCCAATTTGGAAAACGTATAAAACCGAGGACTCATTGGGCAATTTGCCCTAATCCCAGAACGACACCGTTTCCAGAATGAATTTTAAAGGCCGTTAGGATTAAATTGAAACAAATATAAAATATTAGGGCCAAATTAAAATAAAAATAAAATGAAATTTTAAAATTTTAAAACATGGAAGGATCATTTGAACAATTACCCCCTTTAACAAAAACACGCAGATCCTGTCCGTGTTTCGGGTCAACACGTGGATCTTCGGCCTTAAAACGATGTCGTTTTGTGCTTATTGAATTAAACCAAAACGGCACCGTATCGTCTAGGCTATATAAGCCAATTTTCCACTTCAAAAATCATTTTGCAACCTGGTTTTAGAAAAAAAAGAAGAAGAATCCTCTGAAAGAGGAACGAGGAAAGGCCCTTCGGGCTCTGGCCTCCGTCAGGCCAAGCTCCGGTCACCGGGCACACACGCGCCCATGCGCCCGCGTGCCACCATCAACGTTGCCATGTACGGCGGCCAGAATTCGAAAAGTCTCAACTTCACGAAGCGATTTCAATGGTAAACTCTACCCCGATCTATTTTAATAATATTTGCATGTTATTTAGAGAGAAAATAAAACTTAAAGATAATCACCTCTTAAAGAAATTGCTTGAACCCTTTTTTATGAATATGTGTATGTATTCTTTTCTGTGAAAAATGGGTCCTTTACATCGCTTTGATTTAGGCTTTTATAGCCACTGTACATAGCGTTTTTTACATGTTTAAAAATATTCCCTGCCATATTTGTTTCGTTTCTGTTGTTTTCTTTCCATTTTTGCAGGTGAGCGAGGAAATCACGACGGTGATGAAGGCTTGACGATGGTGGCGATGAACCAGGCGCTGACTGTGCACTGGCTTGCGGTGCTGATGGAGGGCTACTGAAGCGTCGTGAGATGAACAGACGCGTTAATTGCGGCGTGATACGAGGCTGATGTCTGTTGTGATTACGAGGAAGCTTTGTGGCGCGAACCCTAGCTAGGGTTTCTCAGAAGCTGAAAATAGGTTAGGCCAATTGGGCCAATTAATTCTTGGGTCTGTCTTTGGATATTTGGGTGTAACGGGGACTGGGTAGTGGTAGGCTTACTGGATTGTACCCGGGTTTAGGGTCTTAGGTATTTGGGTCAATAAAATGTAATTGGGCCTGTAAATGGACTGTTTAAAAATAAACATTTATTTATTTTTATTTTTGTTTTTGGTTTTATTTAATTATGGGCCCGGGCAAAATACAGTTCATACAGCTGCCCCTCTTTGCTTATTGCTGTGTAACAAGAATTGAGCTAAGATATAAAAGAACAAATTTTGCCCGGGCTCGCCGAGTCTTGAGTTCTTCGATCTGCTCCCCGTTGAATACAGAAATGCCCAAATTCTCTTGGATCTGCCTCGACAAAGGTCAGATCTGCTATGTCTTCGATTTGCTCCCCGTCAAATACAGAGATGCCAAATCATCTTCTTGGTTCTACTCTCCGTCGAATGCGGAGATGCCAAGTCTGTCATTTTGGATCTGCCCTCTGACAATACAGAGACCCCCAATCTGCTATCCTCGATCTACTCTCTAACAATACAGAGACACCAAATCTGCTATCTTCGATCTGCTCTCTGACAATACAGAGACGTCAAATCTGCTATCTTTGATATGCTCTCTGTTAATACAGAGATGCCAAATCTGCTTTCTTCGATCTACTCTCTGACAATACAGAGATGCCAAATCTGTCATCTTCAATCTGCTCTCTGACAATACAGAGACGCCAAATCTACTATCTTTGATCTGCTCTCTGATAATACAGAGATGCCAAATCTGCTATCTTTGATCTGCTCTCTAACAATACAGAGACGCCAAATCTACTATCTTCGATCTGCTCTCTGACAATATAGAGACACCAAATCATCTTAGATTTGCTTCAACGTAAACACGTGAAAGCCAAATCAGCTATGTCTTCGATCTGCTCTCTGACAATACAGAGACGCCAAATCTGTCATCTTTGATCTGCTATCTGACAATACAAAGATGCCAAATCATCTTGGATCTGCTTCAGCGTAAATACTTGAAGGTCAGATCTGCTATGCTTTAGCCTATTACCCTACTGCTTAGGGGGTTAAGGCGCATCAATCTTCATTGTCCATTAAAGGGCATGACCTGTATAAATGTGTATGAATTCATGCCTAATGATTTGGATGTTATGATCGAAATGAGTCAAATGCTCCTAATTAAACCTGTTATAATGCAAAATGTTTATGAATGTGACCCCTATTCTAGATGTTACTGCTCATTCCTTCGTCAAAGCTCATCCTTATTTCTCTCAAAATACCATTCTTACTCAGCTCGTGGGTTTGTACCATTATTCAAATGCTATGACCCATCAAAATGTTTGTAAGATGATCCTCTCTTAGGACCAAATCGTTCGATTTGTTCAATCATCATTTTGGGCTAAAGAAAGAATTCTCTTGAGTTCTTTCGAACCTCACTTTCGTGAATTCCTTGAACAATTGTTCTGTTTTAGTTTCTTGTATTTTCTAGAAACTTACAGAATAATGAGCAAAACTTCATTTGTGAAAATTATTTAGTTCATCTATTATTATTTAATGCAACACACTTTAAGAATAATGGAAGATGAATTTAATCTTGAGAATAATTAGATTTGAATGAATTTGTCAAAATACAAAGGGAATTAATCTGAAAGCCTATCTTTAAGAAGAAATAGAATCTAAAGATAACAAACAGGATAAAAGTTAGATGCTCTAGATATCACCGCTTGAGCGTCTATACACCAGCTCCATGAAGTATTTCTTGAATTCAACATGTGTCTAAAAGATCCAAAGTACTTTGTTGATACCCCAATATGCAACGCGCTTCACTCTTTGTTGAATCAGATATAACAAGATTACTATATGCCCTTCAAAATTTGAGCTGCCCTTTCGGGTTTTCAACTCAAAACCCCTTTGGTCACAAGGTGCCCTTTGCGGGTTTTCACATTGGCCTCTCTATTTTATTTTATTTTATTTTTTTGAAAATTCAAGACGCCCTTTGCGGGTTTTCACCTTGGATTCTCCTCTTTTTTAGACAAAGTACTTTTTGACTAAGTCTGAATTCACTGGGTTGGATAAACTCTTCCCATCCATTTCTGTCAAAATCAATGCGCCACCAGAGAAAGCCTTCTTCACAACATACGGCCCCTCCCAATCCGGCATCCATTTTCCTCTAAAGTCCTTCTGAATGGGGAGAATCTTTTTCAATACAAGGTCCCCTTCGTGGAAATCTCTTGGAAGAACTTGCTTATCATAAGCTCGCATCATTCGCTTCTGATACATCTGACCATGGCGAATAGCTTTTAGCCTTTTCTCTTCAATCAAGTTTAATTGGTCATACCGCGATTGAATCCACTCAGCCTCATCCAGGTTTATCTCTGAAAAAATTCAAAGAGAAGGTATTTCAACTTCAATGGGTAATACTACCTCCATCCCATAAACTAGCGAGAAAGGAGTTGCCCCAGTAGAGGTTCTGATAGACGTTCTATAGGCTAAAAGTGCGAACGGTAACTTCTCATGCCAATCTTTGAAAGTTTTAGTCATTGTCCCCATTATCTTCTTGATGTTTTTGTTAGCAGCTTCCACTACCCCATTCATCTTTGGGCGATACGGAGATGAATTATGATGCTTAATCTTGAACTGACTACAAACTTCTGCTATTGTTTTGTTGTTCAAATTTAATGCATTGTCTGATATGATCCTCTGAGGCATCCCATACCGACAAATGATCTCTTTCTTCAAGAACCGACTTACCGCCGCCTTAGTAACATTTTCATCAGAGGCAGCCTCTAGCCACTTCGTGAAGTAATCAATGACCACAAAAATAAAGCGATGTCCATTTGAAGCTTTTGGTGATATTGGCCCAATGACATCCATGCCCCACATGGAAAAAGGCCATGGAGAAGTCATAACATGTAGAGGCGAAGGTGGTACATGAATCTTATCTCCATAGATTTGACATTTATGGCATTTCTTGGTGTAGTTGATACAATCCCCTTTCATAGTAGACCAGTAATATCCAAACCTCATGATTTGTCTAGCAATCATGAAACCATTAGCGTGCGTCCTACAAACACCCTCGTGAACTTCTTCTAAGATTAACTTAGCCTCCACGGCATCAACACATCTCAACAGCACTTGGTCCTTTCTTCTTTTGTGCAAGATGTCCCCATCCAAAACGTAATCACAGGCTAATCTCTTTAAAGTTCGCTTATCATTTTCGGTTACCTGTTCTGGATATTTACGATCTCTCACATATCGTAATATATCCTGATACCAAGGATTATCATCTTTTTCTTCTTCCTCAATGTTACAATAGCTAGCTGGAGCCTCGAAAATACTCATCTGAATTGGTCTCATCTCCTCCTCTTTATTCACTCTAATCATTGAAGCCAAGGTTGCTAGAGCATCTGCCATCTGGTTTTCGACTCGCGGGATATAATTGAAAGTAATGTCATCGAACTCCTCAAGTAATCCCAAAACTACCTTTTGATAGTTAATCAATTCAGGATCCCTTGTTTCTCATTCACCTCTAAGCTGGTAAATTACCAATGCAAAGTCTCCATATACTTCCAAGGTTTTTATTCCTCGCTCTATAGCCACTCGGAGTCCCATGATGCATGCTTTATACTCGGCCTTATTGTTTGTGCAATCAAAATCCAATTTACATGTGAATGGATAATAATCACCATTTGGGGATATCAGGACTGCCCCAATTCCATTTCCCACTGCATTGGATGCCCCATCAAAGCTCAACTTCCAAGTATAATTCTCTGTAGTTGCTACACACATCAACTCCTCATTTGGAAAATTAAAATTCAATGGCTCATAGTCTTCTAGAGCTCTACTAGCCAGAAATTCCGCTATCGAACTTCCTTTTATAGCCTTCTGGCTCACATAGACTATGTCAAACTCTGAAAGCATAATTTGCCATCTCGCCATTCTCCCATTCAAAGCTGTTGCCTCCATCATATACTTCAACGGATTAAGTTTTGAAATAAGCCAAGTAGTATGATATAGCATGTACTGTCATAACCTTCGAGTTGTCCAGATTAAAGCACAACACAATTTCTCAATTGGCGAATATCTCATCTCACACTCTGTAAATTTCTTACTGAGGTAGTATATCGCCTTCTCTTTTCTTCCCGATTCATCATGTTGACCAAGCACACATCCCATGGAATTACTAAACACCGACAAGTACATAATTAATGGTTTATCTGGACTAGGTGGAGATAGTACTGGAGCGTTCAACAAGTATTGCTTGACTTTATCAAAGGCATTCTAACATTCTCCATCCCAAGTACCTTGATTGTGTTTTCTAAGGAGTCGAAATATAGGATCACATTTCTCGGTTAATTGTAAAATAAACTAAGCAATATAATTCAACCTTCCCAGAAAACCCCAAACTTCTTTCTGAGTGCGTGGTGGAGGTAAATCTCGTATGGCTCTAACTTTGTCTCAGTCAACTTTTATTCCCTTTTCGCTGACCACAAAGCCTAGTAATTTCCCCGACCTAGCTCTGAAAGTGCACTTTGCCGGATTAAGTTTTAACTGAAACTTCCTTAATCTCAAGAACAATTTTCTCAAAACTTTAATATGTTCCTCCTCCGTTCGAGATTTGGCAATCATATCATCGACATACGCCTTGATTTCCTTGTGCATCATATCGTGAAATAGGGTCACCATAGTCCTTTGGTATGTTGCCCCTGCATTCTTCAACCCAAATGGCATTACCTTGTAGCAGAAGGTACCCCACAATGTTATGAAGGTGGTTTTTTCCATACCTTCAGGACGCATCTTTATCTGATTGCACCCTGAGAAACCGTCCATGAAGGAGAACAACAAATATCCCGCTGTATTGTCTACCAAAGTGTCTATGTGTGGCAATGGGAAATTATCTTTTGGGCTAGCCTTGTTCAGATCTTTGTAATCAACGCACATTCGTACTTTCTCATCCTTCTTAGGAACTGGTACAACGTTAGCCACCCATTCAGAGTACTTCACCTCTTGTAAGAACCCTGCATCGAACTGCTTCTTGACTTCGTCTTTTATTTTCAACACGATATCTGGCCTCATTCTTCGTAACTTCTGTTGGACTGGCTTACAATCCTGTCTTATTGAGAGACGATGCACCACAATATCAGTATTTAACCCTGGCATATCTTGATAGGACCATGCAAAGATATCCTTGAACTCACGTAGCAACTCAATCAATCCTTGCCTTGTGTCTTTAGCAATATGCATGCCAATTTTTACCTCTTTCCCTTCCTCTAGGGCTACATTCTCTATTGCCTTTTTCTCATGTGGCATGATTTGTTTCTCCTCCTGTTTTACCATCCTCAAAAGATCCAAAGACACATCACAGTCCTAAACATCTTCAAAATCCTAAGATTCCTCTAAACACATGTCTTACTCGCGAGAGAAATCAGGATTTGATATATGAGTGCTCATGTCATTGATATCTAGGGATCTGTAAAGTATAAAGAATATACAAAGAATGAATAAATTTAAGAATAATTATTTATGTGCTATGAATGAAAGAATAAGAATTGTCAAAATTTAACAGAATATTGGTTGATAAAAATGAAACAAAACTCGGTCGAATTGATAAAAGTTATATTTTATTTAAAAATAATAGATGATTGTAAGCCTATTTCAAAAATGTAATCCTATTACTCCTAGGCCCTAAAGTAACAAGAATGTTTCGAGGATTACTCTGAAAAAATCCTAAAGACTACAGGAAGTTCCTTCGCAGTCCAATTGTTCAGAGAGCTTCCCGATTCGTAAGGGCAAATGCCCTCAAGGTTTTCTTGCTTTGATCCTTCATCTTATATAGCATTAACTTGATGCCTTCATTCTATGAGTAACCCTCTCGATATGAAGGTTTGGGATATTGGAGGGAATGTCATCGGCTCCCACTTCACTTCTCTTCTATTAAGGTGTGCCCTTCTTCCCTCTTAGCGCTTCTCAATTTCCTTCTTCCTTTGCTTATAATCTGGTTTGAAACCTAGACCAAAGTGATCTCTCTTCTCTTTAAGTTCTGGGATTTGAGTCCCTCCTTGCAGGTACCTTCCTAACCATTTTCCTGGTAAGGCTCCTTTTCTCGACATCATTTGTAGAGCCATCCTCGTAGCTCTTGCTATCTTTGGCATCGGTAGTCACTCCCTTTTAAAATGAAGGTTGCATTTACGAATTCTAAAGAGTGAAAGGAACACTCAATAGACTCTTCGTTTGTGTCGACATAGGGGGCCTTGCTAGTGACTGAGGCTATAATATCCTCCTCTGCATTAATGGTTACTAACCGTCCGTCTGTCACTAACTTTAATTTCTGGTGCAAAGATGAAGGCACCGTTCCCGCTGAGTATATCCATGGCCTCCCTAATAAACAATTGTAGGAGCGCTTGATGTCCATCACCAAGAAATCTACTTCGTATATATTCGGCCCAATTTCCAAGGGGATGTCAATCCTTCCCATCACCTTTCTTTCTGTACCGTCAAAGGCTCTTACCACATTTTGACATGTCTTCATGTGAGAATCGTCAATGGGTAATCTGTTCAATGTAGATAACGATAGAACATTCAAAGCTGATCCATTATCAACAAGCACGCTTGGGAGTGTGTACCCCTTGCATCGAGTTGTGATGTGCAAGGTCTTAGTTGACCCCCCGTCCCCCGGCGGGATTTTATCATCATTAAAGTAGATGAAATTATCCGCGCTTATGTTGTTCACCAACCAGTCCAGCTTGTTAACGGATATGTCATGAGTGACATATGTTTCGTTGAGCACCTTCATCAATGCTTTCCGATGCACTTCAGAACTTAGAAGTAGAGCCAATACTGATATGCGAGCCGGCTACTTACGCAACTGCTCGACCACGCTATACTCGTTATGCTTAAGGAACTTTAGAAATTCCTTAGACTCCTCCTCTTTTACTGGCTCATTGAAAGGCATTTCAGCCTCTTTCTCCTTCTCCTCACCAGCATTCTTTGTTTTTGTAGGCTCCTCTCTAACGCCCATATCATATCGCTTCCCACTCCGTGTATAGGAACCTTCAACTTATACATCCTTAGACGTACTGGCTATATTCTCCTCTTCCAGCACTGTCACACTGCAGTCATAACTCAATGGTACCCTCTTGCTATCTCTATAAGGGAAATGCATAGGCTTATGGATAATGACCTTAGGTTCCATTTGTGTCCCCACTTTATTATTCCCCAGCAGGGAAATAATAATCCTTGGTCGGCTAGTTCCTTTTTGTTTATCTTCCAGTACACATATTTATTTTTCATAAGAGCTTTCTTCAAAAATTTGTAGCTCTTTGTTGTCTATAAACCCCTGCACCAAGGCCTTGAATTCCTCGCAATCTTCATGGAACTCACCATGGTTCCTTGTTTCTTCTTTCTCATTTTTAGAGGTTAACATACCTCTCTTCATCATCTCCTTCTAGATCACATTCATAGGCATCCTCACCTCAGCAACATCTTCCTTTATTCTTCTCTCACTGGCTTCGCCAATGGCATTCACTCCTTGATCGCCATGATTTGGCAGCGAGTTTTTCGTATTAGGGGTATTGACGAACTTCACTACCCCCACCTTAATAAGCCTTTCTACGGCCTTCTTGAAACCGGTACAATTTTCGATTGAATACCCCAGTATTCCAGCATGGCATTCGCATCTGGCGTTTGTGTCATACAATTTGGGATATGGGGGCTGCAGCAATTTCAAGTGGAAAGGAGAAATAGCATGTGCATCGTATAAGCTTTGATAGAGCTCACGATATGTCATGGGGATAGGTGTGAATTGCATCCTTTTAACATTCTGCCTTGTACCCGACTCCTTCTTTTAAGAACTTTGTTGCTCAACCGCAGCTGTTTTAGGTTGACCAACTGTAATTGCTCTTGTGTTGTAGGTGCTTGTGATTATTCACTTCACCATCCTTTCTCCTTGGGGCCGATCTTTTGGTTGTTTCTCACTCAATTTTGCCACCTCTTATGCCATTCTCGATCATCTCCCCTGTCATGACTATATCCGTAAAACTTTTAGTAGTACTTTTAATCATGTGAGTGATGAATGGAGCCTTTAGAGTGTTGATGAACAACATGGTGGTCTCCTTCTCCAACAACAGTGGTTGAACTTGTATTGCCACCTCTCTCCATCTCTGTGCGTATTGCCTAAAGTTTTCATTAGGCTTTTTCTCCATGTTTTGCAGTGTGATTCCATCTGGAGTCATGTCAGTCACATGATTGTACTGCTGCATGAAGGCTTGTGGAAGATCCCTCCATGAACTTATTCTGTCCCGGCTCAATTGATTGTACCACTTAGCTGTTGCTCCAATTAAACTTTCTTGGAAACAATAGATCAATAATTGATCATTATTTACATACCCGGTCATTCTCCTACAGAACATCGTAATATGGGCTTCTGGGCAAGTAGTCCCATTGTATTTCTCAAATTTCGACATCTTGAATTTGTAAGGAAGAACCAAGTCTGAGACCAAGCTTAGATCTTTAGCATCAACTCTATGATGCCCATCAGCATTCTCTAAAGCTTTAAAGTTTTCCTCCAACCATTTGCAGCGTTTTTCTAACTGTCTTGCAGCCTCAGTTCTTAAATCCTCTTTTTCAGCCATGTCTAAGTCAGGAATGAGAGGATTTGCAGGATTGTCGCCCAAATTGAATCCCGAGCCAATTGAGAAATTTATGGGGATCCCAGCATCGACTTGACCCTGTTGAGGCCTTATTGTGACAGACGGCCCTCAGGGATATGCCTCAGGTTGGGTTTGTATGTGAGGTGGAGTGAAACCAGGAGGATGACCTCGTTTCTCTCTCTTGATGATTGCCATGGGAGCCTTTCCCTTATCAGTGGCTCTCAGTAGTTGAGCCATCTCAGCCATCATGTTCCTTTGAGCTTCTAACATTTTCTCCCTCATGTCATTTTGCATTTTTGCCAATTGCTCTTGCAATTGGTCCTGCATGTCTTTCTGTAGCTGTTCAAATCTTTGGTCCATATTCTTCGACTTAGCGCGTGTACCGTAAGGATGTGTTACTTCCAAATTTTCTTTCTCCTACTCTCATTCTCCCAAATAATTTTAACTAATTAGGGTCTTTCTATAAACTTGAATGCATATGATGTGATGAGATGCAAATACATGAATGCAAGAAAATGTCGATTCTGATTCAATTTCATTTTAGAAAACGTTATTTAAGGAACAAAAATCTTTTCATAAAATGGATTACAAATACACTTTCGCCCTCAAGCCTAGAGTCTTAACCCTATCTAATAACAATGCCAACTCTCGTCCTTTGTCTGACGATGACTCATACATTATACTTAGGGTTCTAGCTTGTATTGCCAAATCCTGCAAGTGTTCAGCAACTTCTCGAATCTGAACTAAGGCTTGTTCCATGACATGATCTCTAACCCCCACTTGATCCCAAAGATGGTGAAGTTTTCCCTTCCACTGTTCTTCTCTTACCTCGAGCTGCTCAATCCGTAGCTCACAGTCCTGTAATGCTGCTTCTAATGCTCTAGTATTGTGCTTTATTTCCTCGATCTTATTTAGACTTGCTTTTAACTCAGCTGCGGTATTACGACTTCGATGATAATGAAGAGATCGTCCAAGCTCTGTGACCTTAACTTTTAATCCTTGATTTTCCTTTTCTAGGGTCTAATTACATGACTGCATCTCTTGGAACATTTTCTCCCAATACTCGGTTTTGGCTCTTTCCTCTTGAATCTCATGCTGCCACTGTTCTGAAGATCTCCTTAATCCGAACCTTTTCAACGTTACTTGGGCTTTCTTGTAATGTGCCTTTAGGTCATCTCGATCTTCCTCTTTTCCTTTTTCACCTTCTCGAATTCCATCTTTTGAACATCGACATCGAGACTCAAACACATGTTTTCCTCTTCGAGCTTCTCCATCCTCTTTTCAAACTCTGAATTCTTTCTTTCAAACTCTTGTTTCATAACTTCCAACTCTGATGGAATCACTCGTAAGCTCTCATCTAATGATCGAGCCACTTCCAAGGTTGGCCTAGGGACATTATCATTGACTCTCCTACTAAACCACCCTTTATACTTAAGGGTTGACGTCGAGCCTTCAGTCAAGATCTTCATACAGAAAGGCTTCTTCCAAGCCTTAGAAATCTCTCGCATCCTCTTCTTGTAGTGATCCCCTTTATAAGAGAGATCACTCTGAGCTAAACCCTGTGTAGCCGGTATGAACTACCTCGCTCGATACTACCTTAGAACAAGCAACGGTGTATATCCAACAGCGCCCCAAATTCCTTGCAAAGGGACCCAATCAAAATTGCCACAGCGATAAAGGACTTCACTAGGAACCAACCAAGGAGCCTTCTACATAACATCTTCCTCTCGAAGATTCTGAAGAATATCTATCCACCTCTCTTCTCAAATGTCATCTCTCCTAGCCTGCTTCATCGCTTCCTTTAAGGAGAATAACCTCAAGAACACTCGGCAAGGAACCTTGTCAAGCTGCCAGAAGTGGCTATGAAACCAAATCAACAGCAACTATGCACATCCAATGAACCTTCCTTCACCAGCTCTTCGACATGCGCTCAAGGATCTTAACGTCTCAGCCAGGATTGCGGGCACAGGTGTGTCTCGTTTACCAAGTCGATCGAATAAATCTGCAACTACCTCATCTATATACCCCAACGCCTTTGGGAAAATCACTATGCCTTAAATACTTAAAGCTAGGACGTCGACCCTTTTCTTCACGTCTGGATGCGTCGATATCAAATCCCTCAAAACAGCCCATGGAATACAGTTACTATCACCCTTTTGCTGCACACGAGCTATAGCCCACTGCTCACTCATCCCAGTAATCATTACCAACTTCTTCGTAAAATTTGGAAGGCTAGCAAGCCTAACATAAGCCTTGTAACCTTGAATCCTCGGGCAATGCAATAAAGTCGTATATTCTTCCAAAGTAGGTACAAGATCAACATCACCAAATTTAAAGCAACTATAAGCAGGGTTCTAGAATTGTACCATAGCTTGAAACAAGTGCCTATCTACTTTGACGTCTAGCAAATAGGAAAGGTCTCCATAATTCTGATAGAAAAGCTGCTTAGCCTTGTCATCCCATTGGGCCCAAGTGTTTCTCAGCTCTTGCAACTCATTCTGCGTCGAATTAACACGGGTGAAGTCCTATAACTCTGACGTATACCCCTCACTGACACTATCTCCTTTCTCTAACTGGGTTTTCTCTGACCAGGTACAGACAGAAACATTGTCCTCCACTTTATTAAGGCATTCGTTCCTCATTACAAAACTTTCTAATCTAACAATCGAGCCTTGAATCGACACCTTTAAATGCCAAATGACATGCAATGACAGCAAAATAAAAATAGGTCAGTATCATATATATAAGAAAATGATAAACAAATACTTACAAGGGTAATTTTCTAAAGGTTGTCACTATTTCCCTAGGGTAAGCACTTAAAGGTTCACTATATGAGTTTTAGCTCTAAAGCAAGGGCACCTGAACTAGCAGATTCCTCGGTCCTCACCCATTATAGGCTCATATAGACCAAGTTCAGTTCAGGGGGACAAATTTTCCTATGGCCATACGGAGATGAAAATCTCACGAAGACATAGGTACAGTATCCCGGAAGCACTCCACTAGCTCATACGAAGGTGAAAACCTCACGAAAGCGTAGCTTCTCACTCCCACTTAAAGGTGTGACTACAACGGTCATGCAAATGCAATGTACAGCAATAAGATAACAAACAGATGCAGCAAACACATATAAAAAGGATTTAAAATTTCCAAACTTCCGACATTAAGACAGAAAATACTCAATTTCTTGGCTCGACTCTCTTGATATCCCCAGTGGAGTCACCAAGCTGTCGAAACCTCCTTTTAAAACGGGGTTTCTTTTTTACAAAACGAAAACGGGAGTCGCCACCAATCTTTTAAAATGTGATTGGATCACTTTATAAAATATTTTGGTCTACGAAGTTCTGAGAAAATAGGTTCGAGGAGTTGCTATTTGCATTGCGAGGAAGGATTAGCACCCTCGTAACGCCTGAATTGGTACCAAATTGAATCATTTTGCCTTAGTGTCAGAAGTTTGAAAGAATTTAGAAATGAGATTTCCTTAAAACTGTAATTTTTGAGAAAAGAATCAAGATTCATTTGTTTTAAAAGAGTACAAACATCACATCCGGCATGATTGGACACGATATCTTTAATCTTTCGTAACTAAAATCATCTCATGATTTGTAAAACTCGTTTAAAAGGATGCTTTAAATATTTTAGACAAACGGGAAATTGCAACCCAGCATGTTAGGGCACTATTTCTCGAATTCCTAAATACAAAAGACATTGCCTTGTTTTTTAAGATTCCTTTAGGTGAAATGAAATTTAAAAATAATAATAAAAACAATGATGCATTTAACCTATTACAAAAGGTCAACATTGGATTAATTAAGCTACGTATTTTAGTATTTCATACAAATATAATGTAATAAATAGTAATTACGACATACGTCACATAATACTTTGATATTTCATGCATATATAATCACAAATAATATTAATAAACACATTATTATTTCATGCAAGCAAATACAAAATGACAAAGATAATAATATTTCATGCAAGAATACGACATAATAAACAATGAGGATAAAATGTACAATCATACTTCATGACAATATGACTTATATAAATAAGTAATTTTCATGTAAACATATAAAATCAATGATAACAAGTAACTCGTGCAATGAATTTACATATTAAAACAATTAACACAAATATATTACTTACATATGAACATATATAAAGAAAATAAAACTTAAAAAGAATCACATATTTGGCACAATAAATAAATAAGGAAAATTTTAAAGTGTTTAATAAATACTAAAACGTAGTATAATATACATATATAAATAATAAAACTTTATGATAATATACATACTACATGTTTAGTACACATAAATATAATACTTAATAATAATTCATAAATTTCATAATAGTATAATATATATTAATAAAATAACATATAAAATATAAAAATAATGTAATGATAAATAAAATTTTAAATATTTAATAATATATAAAAAATGTTTAATAGTAATTTATAAAATTTTAAAACTATGCATGATGATATGTATTAAGATATAAATATATGATAAAATATAAAATAATATAATATAATATATAATATATATAAAGTTTATAAGAAACATATATAATAATATAATAACATAAATAAAAATAAATTTATTATTTATATATAATTATCATTTTAAAAAATATAATACATATATTAAAGAAAATATTTAATTAATAAAATATATAAATATAAAATAATATAATAATATATAATATAATAAAATAAATGGATTTTCAACATTTTATAATAATACAAAATATAAAAATAATAATATTAAATAAATAAATAAATTTAATAAGTTTAAGAGGACTAAAATTAAAAGAAATTAAAAATTTCTGGGCTAATTTTTTAAAAAAATAAAAATGATTTAGGCCAATTTGGAAAACGTATTAAAATTGAGGGACTCATTGGGGAATTTGCCCTAATCCCAGAACGACACCGTTTCCAAAATGAATTTTAAAGGCCGTTAGGATTAAATTGAAACAAATATAAAATTGTAGGGCCAAATTAAAATAAAAATAAAATGAAATTTTAAAATTTTAAAACCTGGAAGGATCATTTGAACAATTACCCCATTTAACGAAAACACGCGGATCCTGTCCGGGTTTCGGGTCAACACGCAGATCTTCGGCCTTAAAACGATGTCGTTTTGTGCTTATTGAATTAAACCAAAACGGCACCGTATCGTCTAGGCTATATAAGCCAATTTTCCACTTCAAAAATCATTTTGCAACCTGGTTTAAAAAAAAAAAAAAAGAAGAATCCTCTGAAAGAGGAACAGGGAAAGGCCCTCCGGGCTCTGACCTCCGTCAGGCCAAGCTCTGGTCACCGGGCACACACACGCCCACGCTCCCACGTGCCACCATCAACGCCGCCATGTACGGCGGCCAGAATTCGAAAAGTCTCGACTTCGCAAAGCGATTTCAACGGTAAACTCTACCCTGATCTATTTTAATAATATTTGCATGTTATTTAGAGAGAAAATAAAACTTAAAGATAATCACCTCTGAAAGAAACTGCTTGAACCCTTTTTTATGAATATGTGTATGTATTCTTTCTCGTGAAAAATCGGTCCTTTACATCGCTTTGATTCAGGCTTTTATAGCCACTGTACATAGCGTTTTTTACATGTTTAAAAATATTCCCTGCCATATTTGTTTCGTTTCTGTCGTTTTCTTTCCATTTTTGCAGGTGAGCGAGGAAATCACGGCGGTGATGAAGGCTTGACGATGGTGGCGATGAACTACGCGCTGACTGTGCACTGGCTTGCGGTGTTGATGGAGGGCCACTGAAACGTCGTGAGATGAACAGACGCGTTAATTGCGGCGTGATACGAGGCTGATGTCGGTTGTGATTATGAGGAAGCTTTGCGGCGTAAACCCTAGCTAGGGTTTCTCAGAAGCTGAAAATAGGTTGGGCCAATTGGGCCAATTAAGTCTTGGGTCTGTCTTTGGATATTTGGGTGTAACGGGGACTGGGTAGTGGTAGGCTTACTGGATTGTACCCGGGTTTAGGGTCTTAGGTATTTGGGTCAATAAAATGTAATTGGCCTGTAAATGGATTGTTTAAAAATAAACATTTATTTATTTTTATTTTTATTTTTAGTTTTATTTAATTATGGGCCTTGGCAAGATACAGTTCATACAGTTCCCATTAAGTTTTTCCCCTACTACTCTAATTTATAAGCTTTTAACTGATCAGGTGCTTGATGAGATTGGTGTGGATATTGCTTCTCAGGTTGGATTCTTGAAATTGACCTTATAAAAAAATTTCTGTAACATGTTCCGTTTTTCTAATTACGAGAATGTGTCAATAAAGGCTTAACCTTGTCCCATTCTTTTAACAGTTATCTTCGGCTTCAAAGGGTCGGATTGCATCAAAGAATGCTGCTCCCCTGGTTAATGACAAGTATGTATGACTTTTTTTGAGCAAAAGCTTCATAATTCAAAAAATTTTGTTATGCACTATAATATCCTATAGATAGGTCTGCGTCTGTTAATTGAAATTAAAAAACTTGAGCATTCTTTTCCTTGATCATTCACAAAGTACTCTATAAACAACCATGTGATGTTTGGTAGAGTACGAGACTCTTTAGTTCAAATGATTAGGGTCTGATCCCTAACAGCTTCATATCACTGTATATTCCACTCCCACTAACCCCCAGCCTACATCCCTAATGCTTTCTTTCCATACCTAGGAGATGATTATTGAACTAAGGGTATTACCTGAAATTGATGTTTTTAAAAACTGTAATTCAAATTTTATGGTCAAATTAGATAGAAGGTACTGTACTATGCATTTTTGTCTGATTTAGTCCTTTTGTTATAATTTGATCATTTCTAGTCCTTCTAGTATGGCATTATCTGAAACTGATGTTTTTAAAATTGTTTTATGAAAATCCAATTAGCATGAAAGATGGGTTATTTAAATTTTTAGGTCAAAATATATAGGTCTTATACTGTGGATTTTTGGTGACTTTAGTTCCTCGATAATTTGGTCACTTATTTTTTAAAAACCTATGATATTGTCTTTGGCATTTTTGGTACAATTTGATGAATAATTATACATTTTCTCCATTTGATAGTTTTTTTCTTTTAATGTGTGAAAAAATTATGTATACAAAATATTATATGTCTCATCATCACAAGAAAAAAAAAATAAGCCATCAAATTATCTGCTCAAGATTGAAAATACATATTTTGGAAAGTAAAGGAATTAGAAATGATCATTATTGTCGAAACCATTTTTTGAAAACGGGAATCGACTTAAGTTTTGGAAACGAAAATGAAAAATAGGGAGTCGCCACCAATCCTTTTTGATGAGGTGTGATCGGATCACCTTTAATTAATTATTTTAATAAAAGTTAAGATTTACTAAAACGATAATTTTTTGTCTACGAAAATCAGAAAATGAGTTCGGGAGTCGGTTACGCACGAGGAAGGATTAGCACCCTCGATACGCCCAAAATTGGTACCTAGTTAATTAATTAATGTCTTAGTATCGAAAATTTGAAAACTTTGAACGAATTTAGAATACGATCCTTTTTTGTATTAATGCTAATTTAGAAATGATCGAATAAATTAAAACAGATGTTAAGGACTCTTTCATCTCGAAGTAATAAAATGTCACGTCCAGTAAGTTAGGACACGACATCTCGAGCTTTTGAGAGTGAGTTTGCCTTTTATGTAAAATTTGTGTATTTTAATTCCTTTGAAAGGGATATTCAATTATTTAGGGTAAATAAGAAAAATCGAAACCCAGTAAGTTAGGGCACGATCTCTCGAACTTTCAAATACCGAATATTGCCTTTATTTACAAAAATCTCTTATCTCGAGATAACAAGATGTCATATTCAATAAGTTAGGACACAACACCTCGTATCTTCGAGAGTAAGCGTTTATTTCAAAACTTGTATTGCGATTTTAAGATGACATTCCGTTATTTGGGTTAGATGAGAAAAAAATCGAAGCCCAGTAAGTTTGGGCAAGATGTTCTTGGGTTTCCGAACACAGAATATTATTTTTATAAAAGAATTTATTTTGGATCAGAAAACGGTTAAAATAATATGAATTTGTAATAAGATGCAAAAATAATATGCACGAGCATAATAAATGCATTAATATAAAATAAAATAAAAGACGAGAATAACAAAAATTAGCAAGCACACGAAATAATCACAGATCAAAGATAACGAAAAGTAAAGTAAAAACGTAAGTAAATGATATATACGTAAATAAACAAATAACACAAACAATGATAAAAAAAACTAAAATATAATTTCAGAATACAATAAAGTAAATAAAGAAAATAATGTACTAATAGTATAATAAAATATATATATATATATTTGTAATAATAGTAGAAAGTAATCACATGTATACATAAAAATATTAATAACGATAAAAAGAAAATAATAAATATGATATGATAATAATAATGATAATATATATATATATATAATATATAATGACAAGAAAACGTGATAAAAATGAAACTTAAATAAAATAATACATACAAAGACGGTAGTAATAATAATAATAACAGAAAATACTAATGATATAATAATAGAAACTAATGTGTACTTAAAGAGAAATATATATTTGTGTATATATATATATATATATATTAATAATGGTGAGAAGAAAATAACAATGACGTACTAATAAAACTATCAAAAGAGTAATAGCAAAATAGCAAAATATAACTGTTAATATAATATTAAAATAATAATATGGAAATAATACCATGTATAATAATATTAATAATAATAAAGTAAATAGGAGTAAATAGGATATACTAATAATATTAAAAATAAGATAGTAGATAAAGAAAATGAATATAATAATACAAGAACAAATAGTGATGTAATAAAAAAATGATAATAATGATAATATAAGTAATAAAGAACCCAAAATAATAGAGAAGGGACTAATTTAAACGTAAAACAGAAAATCTGGGCCAAATTTGAAAATAAAGAAAGGGAAAAGGATCAATTTGAACGCACGTAAATAAGCGGAGGGGCTAAATGGGAGAATATCCCAAGTTCTTACACGCTGCGTCTCAGTAGCCAAGCCATGGACCAAATCGAAATAGAAATAAAAGTAATAGGGCGAATTAAAAAAACAAAACGAGACACATACATAGGAGCAGAAAACGTGGGAGGACCGAAAGGACAATTTCCCCGTTTCTCAGAAACGGGCGGATCCCCATGTACGGGTCGGGTCATGCGGATCAGGGGCCCTATACGGCACCGTTTCAGTGCTGGTGCCTTTGGCGCAAAACGGCACCGTTTTGCACTGTTATTTAATCTAAAATTTCATTTTTTTTCTTTATCTTTTCTTTTCTTCTGCAAAAAATAGAAAGAGCAGCCTCATTTTCCCTATTTCTTTCTCTGCTAGGGTTTCAAAAGAAACCCAATCTTGCGCTGTCGCCTCGACCGCCACTCCTCTGCCGTGGACGGTGGCTGAATGCTCCAGGTACTTTCCTTTTCCTCTTTTTTTATTACAATCTTATGTATGTATGTAAATAACTTCGTAAAATAGAAAAAAAATGAGAAGAAATAGAGGAATAACAGTTTTTGAAAGAAAAAAAAAGAGTATCAAAAGACTTTAGCCCCTTTCGATCCTTTCTTCAACTGTCTCCTTTTTTATTATTTGTATGTCTGAATCGATTTTTTCGAAACAAATCCCCTTAAAAATACAATCGGTCCCCTTTTTGAAAATACAATCTCCCCTTTTATATCCCATTTACAAGTTGCTATCATCGCTCTATTTTTGTTGTTTCTCTACTGTTGTTGCCTTTCTGCTTTCGGTCCTTGGCTACCTTTTTCTCTCTTGTTTGCAGGTGTGGCAGAGAGTAGGTGGCTGACAAGGGCGGTGGAGCAGGCATGGTGCGATAGGACAGGGGGTAGAGGCGGCTCCTAGGGTTTTTCTTTTTTCTTTCTGATTTGTTAATTGTTTGGGTTGGGCTGCTGTTGGGCTTGGGTATGTAGTTGGGTTTAGGTATTGGGCTTCTATTTGTTTGTTGGGTTTGGGGCCAAAACGGGTCTGTACAGCTGCCCCTCTTTGCTCGTTGTCGTGTAACGAGAACGAAGAAAAGACTTTTAAGAAAGACCAGTTTGGCCCAGCCACGTCGAGTCTTGACTGCTCCTCTTCTTTAGGTAACATCGTTCAGTCTAGTGCATCTTGTAGCTTTAATCTGCTCCATTGCTCCACTGCAGCTTTAGTGAGATAAGGTTTGTTTTGATCTGCTCTACTACAACTTCAGAGAGATAAGATCTGTAACTTCAACCTGCTCCACTACAACTTCAGTGAAATAAGATTTGCTATCTTCAGTCTGCTCCACTGCAACTTTGGTGAAATAAGATTTGTGACTTCAATTTACTCCGTTGAAACTTCAAGGAGATCTGTTATGGCTTCGAGCCGCTCCAACGCCATTTCAGGAAGAAGCGATTTGTAACTTTCAGCCTGTTACCCTACTGCTTAGGGGGTTAAGGCCCATCGTCTTTGATTTGTTTCCCTATTGCTTAGGGGGTTAAGATCTGTAAATTTTCAGCCTGTTACCCTACTGCTTAGGGGGTTAGGGTCTATAAATTCGGCTTGTCACCCTACTGCTTAGAGGGTTAAAGGCCTATCGCCTTCGATCTGTTTCCCTACTGCTTAGGGGGTTAAGATCTGTAAATTTAGCCTGTTACCCTACTGCTTAGGGGGTTAAAGCTCATCAACTTCGATCTGTTTCCCTAGTGCTTAGGGGGTTAAGATCTGTTAATTCAGTTTGCTCCACTGCGACTTCAAGGAGATGAGACTTGTAACTTTAATCTGCTTTGCCGCAACTTCAGGAAGACAAGATTCGCTGGATTCGATCTGTTCCACTGTAACTTCAGGGAGACAAGATCTGTAATTTTCAGCCTATTATCCTACTGCTTAGGGGGTTAAGGCTTGGTGATTTGAATCTGCCTCTCTGCAACTTCAGGAAGGCTAGATTCGTAATTTTTAGCCTATTACCCTACTACTTAGGGGGTTAAGGCTTGGTGAATTCACTGATTCTAGGGACATGACCTGTAGAATCAATTTCATGTATCTATGCTTGTGTCAAATGATTAGGAAGCTATGATCGAAATGAATCAAATGCTCCTAACTAGATGTGTTATGAATGTGTCAAATAATTAGGATGCTATGATCGAAATGAATCAAATGCTCCTAATTAGATGTGCTATGAATGATATATGAATGAAAATGATCCCTTTAAAAAGGCTTAAGGTATCATCGCTCGTTGTTCATCAAGACATTATCACTGACGTATTTTGCTGCTATCTTGTTCAGTTGACATTCTTGATAAAAAAAAACCCAAAGAAATGATCTCAATCCGCTCGGCAATCTTGCCCCACTGAAATTTTATAGAGTTTTCGCTTATAACCCACTACAACTCAGGGTATGGAATTTGTTTCATCTTCAATCCATTTGATCTGTTACATCATTCCATGAGTGTAATGACCAAATGTATATGTCTGATATTTGTTTAAATGCAGAGTATCATTTTTTTTTCCCGAGAATAATCCCATTGCTTGTTCTTTGCCAGGATTATAACACCAATGTAAATTCTTTTTGCTCAACCAATATCTTTGACAGAAAACCCAATGAGATAATTTCAATTTGTGCTTAAATATTTCCAACCATTGGGCTTGGTGAGTTCTGAATAATAGTCCTGTTTCAGGCTCCTGTATTATTTAGAAGCTTCCGAAGTAATATGCAGAACTTCTTTTGTGAAAGTATTATTGGTCCATTAATCGTTATTTAAATGTAAAATGCTAGAAAAAGATCAAAACAATAGACAAGAAGGAAATTGATTGGGAGCATAGCTCGAAATGAATAAATTAATCAAGGATTGCAAACGCAATGAGGAAGAAATTAACTCAAAATAAATAAGTTAATCAAATATAGCAATGCAATAAGGAGGAAATTTATTGGGATATATCTTGAAAAAAATAAGATAATCAAAGAAAACAAATTCAAAAATGGGTAAAATGGAAGCTAGGTGCCCCAGATATCGCAGCTTGAGCTTCTCTGTACCAACTTCTTGAAGACCTTTATGAGCTCAATATGTGTTTAGGGGATCCGGAGTACTTTGTCGATGCCCCAAGATGTAGCATACTTCTTCATTGTTAATTTAGGCATAGCAAGACTGTTGTATGCCCCACTTTGATCCAAATTTGAGCCGCCCTTTTCGGGTTTTCCACTCAAATCCCCTTTGGTCTCAAGGCGCCCTTTGCGGGTTTTAGCCCATGGCCTCTCCCTTTTTGTTTTTTTTTTTTAGGTAGAATGCTCCTTGATTAGATTTGAATTCACCGGTTTGGGCAAATCTTTGCCATTCATTTCGACTAGAGTCAAAGGTTTTTTTCTAGTTTGACATCCACTTTCCTTTGAAATCCTTTTGTGTAGGAGGGCTATTCTTCCACATCAAGTTCCCCTTGTGGAATTCTCTAGGATAAACTTCTTTATTCTAAGCTCGCATCAGTCCTTTCCTGTACATTGGACCACGACAGATAGCTTTCAACCCCCTCTCTTCAAATTCAGTTGATCCTATCGGGATTGGATCCATTCTACCTTGTCCAACTTTAGCAATGACAAGACTCAAAGAGAAGGAATCTCTTATTCAAAACCGTTTTTATCACATAGACTAATGAAATATGCTGCCCCGGCAGAGGTCTTGGCCAACGTTCGATGGGCATAGAGGGTAAATGATGACTTCTTATGCCAATCCTTACAAGTCTCAGTCATTTTTCCATGATTTTTTTTTTGATGATTGGCATATGAAGTGAATTTCACCCTCTTGGAGAAGTAATTGATGCCTGCTAGAAGTCTTTGACGAGATCGGCCCAATAACTTCCATGCCCCATATAGAGAAAATCGATAAAGAAATGAATGAGGCACATAAGTCTTATCTTCCTCTGTCTGGCATTTATGACATAACTGATACAATTCCCTTCTACGGTGGGCCAGCAGTACTCGAATCTCATGATTAATTCGACCGTCATAAGACCATTAGCATATGCTATTTAAACACCCAGTAGCATCCTCATGTATTAGTTGCCTAAGCGTATTTTGATTCAATGATACGAAAACATCTTTGATTTGGGCACAACTCAATGATGTCTCGCTTTGTCTTTGTGGTGAGCTAGGCTTTGATCTTCACTTCTTTCCTAGGCTCGCAATGCCACTGATCCCTTGTAGAGGAGGATATATTTTCATCTTGTTCTACCATCCTTGACAAATTAGGAGATATGTTACAATCTTTGTCATTTTCAAAGTCCTGAGATCCTTCTAGACACATATCTTTCTTAAAAGGAGACTCACAGTCAGTGACAGCGTCGCTCACGTCATTGATATCTGGAGACCTGTTGTATGTAGGCATATTCCAAAGAATAAATGATTCTAAGGATGATTATTAGTATGGTATGAATGAAGAAATAAATATTTGAAAAAAAAGTCCAAAGAATAAAAGAATCTAAGAACAATTATTTGTACCGTATGAAATGAAATCAAAGAATATTTACTCAAAAAGATGCATTTTATTGAAATAAAGACTTAGGACACAAGCCTATTTCACAAAAGGGGTCTAATTGCTTCTAAGCTTAAAGTAACAAGCGTGTTTTGAATATTACTCTAGATTAGCTCTAAAAATAAAGGGATCTCTTCCACAGTCCTATTGTTCAAAACACTTCCAAGTAATGCAAGGGTTTGGAAACTTTTATTCCCCAATTCTTTTTTCGGATAAGTCATTCAGATCCCCCTAATATTCTTTCCAAGCTTTGTTCAAGGCATCGTAACTCTTTTGCTCTCATTTCCAAATGTCGCATTTACTGCATTGTCAGAGTAATTAGGCTTTGAGGAATCGTCGAACTTTACAATTCCCATTTCAATGAACCTTTCAACCAACTTTTTAAATGTAGTGCAGTTTTCGATTGAATGTCCCGTTATTCCCGCGTGGTACTCGCATTGAGCATTCTCATTATAACATTTTAGGAACAGAGGTTGCACTGGTTCTGAATAGAACGGAGACACCACATGCACATCGAAAAGATTCTGATACAACTCCTTATATGACATTGGGATGGGTGTAAACTGGAGCTTTTCTGTATTTGGCCTTGAGTTGGATTCCTGCCTTGAAGAGCCTTGATAGCTAGTGGTTACAATCATTGGCTGGCCTATGTTGAGCAATTTGGGGTACCCTTTGTTCATATTATTCACTTCATTTTCATTTCTCTTTGGGGTTGACCTCAGGCGCTACCGCTGCGTCATCTTCCCGCCTCCGACGATTGCGTTTTGATCATCTCTCCGGACATTACTATGTCTGAGAAGCTCATGGTAGCACTTCCCAACATATGGGTAATAAACGGGGCTTTCAGAGTGTTGACGAAAAGCATCGTAGTTTCCTTCTCCAGAAGAGGTGGCTGGACTTGTGTCGCTACCTCTCTCCATCTTTGGGCATATTGCCTGAAGCTCTCACCTTGCTTCTTTTCCATATTCTGCAATGTAATTCTGTCAGGTGCCATGTCTGTCACGTGGCCATATTGCTTCATGAAAGCTCGCGCAAGTCCTTCCATGAATGAATGTTGGCACGGCTCAGTTGGTTGTACCATTTGGCTGCTGACCCAATCAGACTATCTTGGAAGCTATGAATTAGTAATTGGCTATTATTAACATATCCTGTCATCCTTCGACAGAATATTGTGATGTGAGCTTCAGGACAACTAGTCCCATTGTACTTTTCAAACTCTGGAGTCTTAAATTTTGGCGGGACTACTAGATCAGGGACCAAGCTGAGATCCTTGGCATCAACCCCGTGATGGTAACCAACATTCTCCATCGCTCTGAGTTTTTCTTCCAAGCACTTGTATCGATTTTCGAGTTGTCTTGCCAGTTCAATCTTTGCTTTTTCTATTCCTTCCATTTCGTCTAGATCAGGAACTTCATGATTGGTTGGGCTGTTCTTTGGATTGGAACCTGAACCCGTTGGGTAGTTCATGGGTGCTGAGATACCGGCCTGATGTTGTTGTGATCTGATAGCAATAGGTACATCTTGCGGACATGTCTGATCATCTATCGGGGTGAAACCAGGAGGGTACAGAGGCTCCTCATTGTCCTTCCCAACATTGATCATGGAGTTTTTTCCTTTTCTTAGCCCCTTAATCAGTAAATGGGACAACTAATTCATCATATCCCTTTGGGATTCTAACATTTGGTCCCTCATGTCTTGTTGGATCTTCGCCAGTTGCTCTTGCATTTACAGTTGTAACTGGTCTTGCATCTCTTTTTGGAGTTGTTCCAGTCTTTCCAATCTTTGATCCATATCTTTTATCTTTTCCCTTGTACCGTAAAGATGCCTAGTTGCTTGACTTTTGTCAGTTCCCAGGTTAACTAAAATAATTTTACCTAATCAGGGTTCTTTTTAGGGAAAGTCTAATGCAAATAATGCAATGCAAATACAAATGCAAATGCATGGAATGAATGCAAAAGAAAGGAATGCGTTGATTCTGAATTCAATTTCATTAGAACAACTTTTCTAAAAAATAAATTCCTTTACATGAAACGAATTACATATACGGCCTTTCTCTCATATTCCAAGCGAAGACACCTATCTTCCTCTTCATATCCGGATCTTATGGTCGAGTCTAACGAATTCTCCAAGAGATGTTTATATTAACTCCTTTTTTCTTGATCCAAGCAGTAACTCCTTGATTACTTGTCCCTGCGATACTTATCAGCTCCTTTAAGAAAGTCAAGACATGACGACCCTCGAATAATCTTTGTCGGCTCGCATCTTCGGGCAACGAAGCAAAGTCTTGTACTTTTTCACGGATTGTCAGGCTTCTTTCATCGTGTTTACTTGGACCATATTTAGACAACCGCGTTAT
The DNA here is from genome assembly GCA_025698475.1 of Gossypium anomalum. Taxonomy (NCBI): domain Eukaryota; kingdom Viridiplantae; phylum Streptophyta; class Magnoliopsida; order Malvales; family Malvaceae; genus Gossypium; species Gossypium anomalum. Next base: position 20,170,820 of record CM046967.1, on the reverse strand, counting down.
AATCCATTTTATCAAGAAATTCATTTTCTTATGACAAACTGTTCTATTTAGCAATCGAATATGAATCAACACCTCCTTTCTATAATGAGGTAATGCAATGCAGTTATAAACAAAACAAAAACAAAACACGTTAGTACAGGAGAAATAAATAACAAATAAAGCAATTTGGGTGACCACTAGGGGTTCGGAGTGGCTTTACCTAGGGTGGGTTCTTAAAGCTCACTATATGAGGTTCGGTTCTAGAGTAAAGGTACCTGAACCAGCAGATTCCTCGATCTTCACCCATTATAGGCTCATACAGACCGAGTTCAGTTCAAGGGAATACATTTCCCTATGGCTGCACGGAGATGAAAATCTTACGAAGACATAGGTACGGATGTATCCCGAGAGCGATCCACTATCTTGCACGGAGGTGAAAACCTCACGAAGGAGTAGTTTCTCACTCCCACTTAGAAGGGTGTGACCATAACGGTCATGCAATGCAATATGCAAAACTATTTAAAGGCTCGAATTAACACAGCAAGTATTACATCGCAAATAATAGATGAAACGCAATGAAATGATCGTATTTCAAAACTAAATTTTTAATTTTCGATAAAAAGACAAAAGTTAATCAACTTGTGGCTTGACTCTCTTATTTGGTTCCCCAGTGGAGTCGCCAAGCTGTTGAAACCATTTTTTGAAAACGGGAATCGACTTAAGTTTTGGAAACGAAAATGAAAAATGGGGAGTCGCCACCAATCCTTTTTGATGAGGTGTGATCGGATCACCTTAAATTAATCATTTTAATAAAAGTTAAGATTTACTAAAACGATAATTTTTGGTCTACGAAAATCAGAAAATGAGTTCGGGAGTCGGTTACGCACGAGGAAAGATTAGCACCCTCGATACGCCCAAAATTGGTACCTAGTTAATTAATTAATGTCTTAGTATCGAAAATTTGAAAACTTTGAACGAATTTAGAATACGATCCTTTTTTGTATTAATGCTAATTTAGAAATGATCGAATAAATTAAAACAGATGTTAAGGACTCTCTCATCTCGAAGTAATAAAATGTCACGTCCAGTAAGTTAGGACACGACATCTCGAGCTTTTGAGAGTGAGTTTGCCTTTTATGTAAAATTTGTGTATTTTAATTCCTTTGAAAGGGATATTCAATTATTTAGGGTAAATAAGAAAAATCGAAACCCAGTAAGTTAGGGCACGATCTCTCGAACTTTCAAATACCGAATATTGCCTTATTTACAAAAATCTCTTATCTCGAGATAACAAGATGTCATATTCAGTAAGTTAGGACACAACACCTCGTATCTTCGAGAGTAAGCGTTTATTTCAAAACTTGTATTGCGATTTTAAGATGACATTCCGTTATTTGGGTTAGATGAGAAAAAAATCGAAGCCCAGTAAGTTTGGGCAAGATGTTCTTGGGTTTCCGAACACAGAATATTATTTTTATAAAAGAATTTATTTTGGATCAGAAAACGGTTAAAATAATATGAAGTTGTAATAAGATGCAAAAATAATATGCACGAGCATAATAAATGCATTAATATAAAATAAAATAAAAGACGAGAATAACAAAAATTAGCAAGCACACGAAATAATCACAGATCAAAGATAACAAAAAGTAAAGTAAAAACGTAAGTAAATGATATATACGTAAATAAACAAATAACACAAAAAATGATAAAAAAAACTAAAATATAATTTCAGAATACAATAAAGTAAATAAAGAAAATAATGTACTAATAGTATAATAAAATATATATATATTTGTAATAATAGTAGAAAGTAATCACATGTATACATAAAAATATTAATAACGATAAAAAGAAAATAATAAATATGATATGATAATAATAATGATAATATATATATATATATATATATATATAATGACAAGAAAACGTGATAAAAATGAAACTTAAATAAAATAATACATACAAAGACGGTAGTAATAATAATAATAACAGAAAATACTAATGATATAATAATAGAAACTAATGTGTACTTAAAGAGAAATATATATTTGTATATATATATATATATATATATATATATTAATAATGGTGAGAAGAAAATAACAATGACGTACTAATAAAACTATCAAAAGAGTAATAGCAAAATAGCAAAATATAACTGTTAATATAATATTAAAATAATAATATGGAAATAATACCATGTATAATAATATTAATAATAATAAAGTAAAAAGGAGTAAATAGGATATACTAATAATATTAAAAATAAGATAGTAGATAAAGAAAATGAATATAATAATACAATAATAAATAGTGATGTAATAAAAAAAATGATAATAATGATAATATAAGTAATAAAGAACCCAAAATAATAGAGAAGGGACTAATTTAAACGTAAAACAGAAAATCTGGGCCAAATTTGAAAATAAAGAAAGGGAAAAGGATCAATTTGAACGCACGTAAATAAGCGGAGGGGCTAAATGGGAGAATATCCCAAGTTCTTACACGCTGCGTCTCAGTAGCCAAGCCATGGACCAAATCGAAATAGAAATAAAAGTAATAGGGCGAATTAAAAAAACAAAACGAGACACATACATAGGAGCAGAAAACGTGGGAGGACCGAAAGGACAATTTCCCCGTTTCTCAGAAACGGGCGGATCCCCCATGTACGGGTCGGGTCATGCGGATCAGGGGCCCTATACGGCACCGTTTCAGTGCTGGTGCCTTTGGCGCAAAACGGCACCGTTTTGCACTGTTATTTAATCTAAAATTTCATTTTTTTTCTTTATCTTTTCTTTTCTTCTGCAAAAAATAGAAAGAGCAGCCTCATTTTCCCTATTTCTTTCTCTGCTAGGGTTTCAAAAGAAACCCAATCTTGCGCCGTCGCCTCGACCGCCACTCCTCTGCCGTGGACGGTGGCTGAATGCTCCAGGTACTTTCCTTTTCCTCTTTTTTTATTACAATCTTATGTATGTATGTAAATAACTTCGTAAAATAGAAAAAAAATGAGAAGAAATAGAGGAATAACAGTTTTTGAAAGAAAAAAAAAGAGTATCAAAAGACTTTAGCCCCTTTCGATCCTTTCTTCAACTGTCTCCTTTTTTATTATTTGTATGTCTGAATCGATTTTTTCGAAACAAATCCCCTTAAAAATACAATCGGTCCCCTTTTTGAAAATACAATCTCCCCTTTTATATCCCATTTACAAGTTGCTATCATCGCTCTATTTTTGTTGTTTCTCTACTGTTGTTGCCTTTCTGCTTTCGGTCCTTGGCTACCTTTTCTCTCTTGTTTTTGTGTGTGGTAGAGTAGGTGGCTGACAAGGGCGGTGGAGCAGGCATGGTGCGATAGGACAGGGGGTAGAGGCGGCTCCTAGGGTTTTTCTTTTTTCTTTCTGATTTGTTAATTGTTTGGGTTGGGCTGCTGTTGGGCTTGGGTATGTAGTTGGGTTTAGGTATTGGGCTTCTATTTGTTTGTTGGGTTTGGGGCCAAAACGGGTCTGTACAATTATAGTGGAGAGACAGAATTTGACCAAAATTTTATGTTTTACTTTGTTTTTCGAAAGTGTTGTGTATGGTGAGAGTATGTTACTCCACCTTCACACAAATCCACTAGAAACATATTCACGTTGGGCACACACCAGAGCTTTGACAAATCTTGTTGGTGATTTGGTGCAGGTCCGAGCCTACCACTGATGTTGATGATCTTGAGAAAAGATTAGCATCTTTACGACGACTTTTATGACAAAAAAGAAGGGAAATGTGTAAATGATATGAAGTACAAAACAAATTCTATATATTTATATATTATATTCATGAAGGACTTAGTTGAAATTATATATATGTTAGATAATGACCCGATACCTTTTAACTTCCTTAGATTGATGATTTATCTGCTATTTTTATAGTAGTCGTTTTACTTTAAATTTTGCTCCATTTTTTTGTCTATAGATAGCTACATTTCTATTTGCTTTTCTTTTTCTTTTTCTCAATTGGATGCATTTTTATTTGAGCCAATTTGGTATTTATATAAAGTTAATATGTAATTTTTGAGTTTGACTTCAATAATTAAATTGGTATTTGAACTATTTTAATTTTATATTTAGAGTGCTTTTCCACAAATATTCATTGTAATGGTTTAACATCAAATTGAATATTGAAATTGAATTAAGATATTAAATTGGGACAAAAAATGGTACCAAATTAAACATTAATGTAGACTTAAGTATCAAATTAAACATATAAATATAGATTTTTTTTACTTTTTTATATTTATTAGTCATTTAAATTTTTTTTAGTTTTAAGTACAATTAGGATCACAATTGTAATAATAAATAATATACATTTAAATAACTATTATCATAATTAATCATTACAAAAGATGATCATAATTTAAATATATAAAACATAAATTTATTAATATATATACATAATAAACTCAATTAAATAATAAAAAGATAATAAATTCTTAAATATATATATTTATTTAATTTAAAACAGCTTTTATGAAATATTTTCAGAAAATCTACCAAACAACAGAAAATATTTTACACAGATTCATCCAAACACTAGAAAAGTAAATCATTTCCAAAAAAGTAAATCATTTTCCAGAAATCATTTTCCGGAAAACATTTTACTGGCAAACAAACGGAGTCTAATTTTTTATATAATTTCACATTGTTAAATTATACAAGTTGATGAGTTTAACTAACTTATTAAAGAAAAGAAATTAAATTGATTATTAATCTTAAATATTAAAGTAAGAGGCTTCTTTATTTATTTTATCCAACTTTAAGTTGGATTAAAATAGGTCTGATTATGAGTCGGGTCACCTGTCCAGATTTGAAGGTTTGTCCGAAAAATTGGAGGGTTTGGGCAAAAATATAGACCCAAAAATGGGCTTGGATAAAAAATAAAGCTCGTTTTTTAATCGGGTTGGGTCTCGAATAAGATTTTTTGGTCTGGGCTCAGCTCAACCCAACCCGGATTTACCTAATTTTTTTCACTGTTGTTTTTTGTCATTCTGTTATTGTTTGGATATTGTATAACTCTTATTTTATTATTAATTTTGCTATTATTTTAGAGGCATTTGATTGTTAAGTTGCAACTATATTAGTGTTCTTTAAGTATAAAGATTTGTTTTAATGTATTTTTAATTTGTTGGGAAACATTAATTTATTGTTTTTAGTGCATTTGATGTATTATATTTTTAAAATTTGCTTTTATATAAAAATAATATAAAAAATGAATACGGCGTGTCAGATCGAGGTCGGGTTTAGCTCTTTTGTATTTAGGTCGGGCTTGAGCAAAATTTTAGACCCGTTTTTCATATCAAACCTAAAAGATGGGCCTAAAATTTTGTATTGACCTAACCTGACTCCAATCCATGGTCATGTCTAGATTAAAGATATGGAAATAGAAATGTTAAAATTTATTTTAATGAGAATTAGAATTGTGGTCACTATCAATACCAACTATTTCCCGGAAAAAGGAACAATTTTCAAAAACATGTTATAAAATAGAAGTTTGGATATGTTAACCTATGAATTTAGTAAAAATTAGATATATATCTCTAATTTAAGGTAAGGAATGTGAGAGCAAAAAATTTTGCTTGATTAGTAGTATTATAATCAGAATGAGTTTTGACTCTATTATTTCATACTGATAATAGGAATTCAACTTTTAATTAGTAACCTCTACTTTTTAATGTTCAATTGACGAAAACAAGTTGTTATATATTTATGATGCTCTAGTAAAACTTATTTTAAAATAAGTTTAATAAAAACTAGTATAATCTATTGTGTATAGAAAATAAGTTTGAATACTCTTATAGCACGTTTGGTTGGAGGGAATGGCTATTCCATTCCCTCCTTATTCTTTAACACTAGTTTGGTTAACTGAATGAGCCATTTCATGGAATGCCATTCCTTGTTTATTCAGCAAATTTGTTGAATCCATATTCGGTAGTCAGCGGTAGGAATAGACAATTCAGCAACGCAAGTAATAGCGACTTTTTTATTCCCAATTATGTCCATCGGTTTTTTTTTTTTTTTTTTTTACAGCTCTTCTTCTTGATGAATTTTGTGTCAAATTGAATTTAACAATAATACAGATGATCTCCAATGGTTCCAAGAACAAAATGGTTAGATTTTTTTGACGAAAAGAAAGAAGAGAAAAATCTCAAAATTTGCAACAACAGCTTAAAAAAAAAAATAGCATTTTCTTTCTCAATTTTGGGTCAAGCTATTATATAGAGATTAAAAGATCCAAAATTAGGGAGAAGGATGACCAAAATGGACAGGGAATCCACAACCTGTTCTTGTAGATCTATGATATTTTTTTAGAAATTTCACAAAAAATAAATTAGAAAATATGAAAGAAAAGATTTCAAGGAAGATTTTGATGAACCTTCAAAAAAATCTTGGGTCAGAAATTATGATGTCATCCGTAATAACTTTCCTTTTTTTCAATAAAAAATACCTCCTTCCCAGATCAAACTTGCATGCATTTTTTAGGGAAGTTTCTGATTTCTAGAGAATTTTCAAAAAAGACAAATTCGAAATTTCCATAAAAAACACACAAAGCATGAATAGCTTCAAGAAAGATAGATCTAAAAATTTTGGAATTGTAGAATCAAATAACGTAGCAACGAAAACTTTATTAATAATATAAATGATGAACAATAATTCTGGAAAAACTTTTAAAAAATGCTTAAAGAAACGGTGGTTTTCTGGAAAAATGAGCAGTAATTCTGACCTATTCATTGAGATATGATGAACGGTGGTTAATATATTTTTATTAGAAATTATTTAATTTAATTGAAATACTTTTATTATATATTAATAATATAAATAAACTATTTTTTATTTTTAAGGGTAAAGTTGTCATTTACGATCTATTCCTAATCTATTCATTGTTATTATTCTATTCAACCAAACTATGTAATATTTGAACTCTATTTCATTCCATCACAGTTTTATTCCAACCTTATTTCATTACAATCTTATTCAATCCCAGTGAACCAATCCTGTTGTTATTGAAATTTATAGTCTAATGTTTAAATGTCTAAAGCAATGGAAACATTAAAGGAATTCTACCTATATAAACTTAACAAGTAGAGGTGGAGTCTCTCTTTTAATGTTGATTATGAACAAGATAAGCATATATCCATAATAGTGCTAAAAGTAAAGAACCATAGATAGAAATATAAATAAATATTATGTGTAATATATTTTCACTTCTAATACTTAGAGTTGTGGTTCAATCTTCGGACACCAAAAATTTCATTAGAAGTATCCGTTAATTGATGGTTCAAATCGAGAGATATTAACTTGTATGCATGATATTTGTTTAAAGATACAACTTTATGAAAAGATGTCTTATGAAAAAATACGCCTGTTATAAATATAGAACTTTTCTATTAGTCATTTTCACTATTATGCTTATAATGTTAGAGAATTTTATTATATTTAGAAGACATTAAAATCTTAATAAAAATATTTTATAGGCTTCAAAACCATCATATTTTAGGAACATTATTTTATTTTTCTTGTTTAATTTCCCCCTTTTTTTTCTGACGTGAGACTCAAGAATTTCTGGAGAATACTTTGGAAACTCCGAGTCCCTAATAAAACCATACTCTTTCAGTGGAAAATATGTGCAAATAGTCTTCCTCTTGGAAGCATTATTGCAAAAAGCATGTTGGAATACCTTCTGTGTCTTGTCTTCCGTGCAACGATGTGGAAGAAATTGGTGAACACTTATATTTGTGTGTGTGTGTGTGTCCTTTCTCAAGAGCAGTCTGGTATGGCAGTCATTTGGGATTAAAAATGGAATGTATGCAGTGTTTCTATGCAATAATTTGTTCTCAATATACTACCCACCACCAGTTTCAACTCTTCCCTTATGTTTACTGCAACAGCATTTTTGTGGAATATTTAGCCACAAAGGAATGACGTGATCTTGAAGGCAAAGTCGGTGATCCAGTTTATGCTATTTCTTTAGCAAGATTGACGGCGTACCGATGGCAAGAAAGTTTGACCAATGTTACCAAAATAAGCGCCATTCACCCTGCGAATATGCGATCCAAATCGATTAACTTTGGCGCTCCTAAGCTATAAAGGAATCACATATATCAAAGAGAAAGAAAAATCAACATAAAAAAAGTGCCCAAAAACAAATAACCACGAGAAAGTACATGTAATATTTTGGGTTTTGGTATATATATAAAAAAAGAAAAATTTATCCTTTGGAGTTTTATTTTATTTTTCATATAAAAATTTAATTTTTTTAATTATCATCTTTATTTTTAATCTTTAAAATTCGGCTTAATACTTCTTTTGGCTCCTATACTATAACTAAATTATCACTTTGGTGCATATACTATATTTTATCAGTTTAGCCCTCGTACTTTTTTTTTGTATAGCTCTGTTGCCTTAATCCAATTTTTTGTCAAAAAATTAAATCAATTAATAACATACTACCACGTGTCAAAAAAGTTAAAAATACTTAAATAATAAAAAATAAACTTTATAAAATTTTAAAAAATCATAATCTATATTTGAAATTTATAAAAAAATATTTTTAAAAACTATAAGTATATGAAACTTCGAAAAAGAATTTCATAAAATTTTAAAAATTCGTTTGTTTGGAATTTAAGGTTGTCAGAAAATTTTAGAATTTTACTAAAAAAAATTAAGAATTTAATGGTTTTAGTTTACAATTTTTTTAAACTTTTTTATGATTTTTTAAATATTTTTAAGAAATTTTTATTTTTCTAGTAAAAATACCATAAAATTATTAAAAGGTTTCATAAATTTATAAATTTTTCTATAAAAAAAACCTAAAATTCCAAACAAACAAATTTTATGATTTTCTGAATTTTTGAAATTTTGCATACTTAAATTTTTTAAAAATATATATAATTTTCAAAATTAGATTATGATTTTTTTAAAATTTTTTTATAATTTTAGATTTTAGATTTTTGGGTTTTTTTTTTATAATTTGTTAGTTTTGATATATTTTTAAAATTTTTAAATGAATTTTGTACTGGGAACGTATCATTGGTTGGATTAATTTTTAGACGGAAATGTGTGTTGAGATAAAAATGTTACAAAATTATAGGGGATAACCAAAAAAAATACAAAAGTCAAAGTAATAATAATAAATAGTGTAAATACATAACTATAGTATAGGGGCAAATGAAGTATTAAACCTTAAAATTTTATGTAGTTTATAACTTTTTCATTAAAGGTTATCTGATTTTGTTACGCATGGAAATTAATTACATTTATTAGTAATTTATATTATTTTAATTAAATAAATAAGTCACAAAGGTTAAGTTAATCGTATTTGGTATCTAATAAGTAAATCGAATAATTGTGTTCCAGGTAAGTAATAATTTACGTTATGGTTCCCGTTGCCCGTTCCGGCTCAAACCACGTTATTAAGTAACATTAACACAAGCCAGTGCTTCTGTTTCCGGCCAGTAGGATTTGGGGTTGCTTTCATCTTCAAACACAGCAATGGCGGAACCTTAACACAAGCTAGCTACTCTTCCATTCACCTTGACAAGACAAGTTCAAAGCTGCCCATATTAAGAGATGCTCTTCTAACAGCACTGGAGAAGAACATTAGGACAAATATTATCATGCCAAGGTAGTATAGTCAGATATTAGAACTTTTGCCTGGAAGAAACACTATGCATTGGCAACTTAGACCATGGACAGAGGACATCATGGAATCCCTGTCATATGGAAGGAAGGCTACGAGAGGTTGATTCTTGGGAGACACCTGCATAGTGCATACGCTCGTTTTAGCTTCTTCTTAGACTAGAAGTTGTAACTTTTTATTTAGTGTTCTTTCGATATAGCCTTACTACTATGCTTATTCAATCATACAACTCAAAAGCTTCATCCACTTTGCTAGGACTAAAGTGACAAACTGATTTTTTTAATATATATTAATTTTGAGAGTTAAGACTAAATTGACAAATTTTGTAAATATTGAAGGATAAATTTATTAAATTTTTTATATTTAGAATCAAATTAATAGAATATATAAACATTAAAAGATTATTTTTTTTTACCATTAAAAAAAACTCACATTAACTCATAGTTCCTAAAATATTTAATTTAAAAAATTCAGTGATTAAATAAAAAAATTCATAATTAAGTGATCAAAATAAAATGAAAGGCGTAGTTGAATGATATTTTTATAGTTTACCCCATTATCTAATATGATTGAATGAAGCATACCGGACCAGGGGAGTAGCCCGACCTATTTTGTGTGATTTTGTTTATACGAGAATAAAGAAGTATGGTTGTCATAAAATAAAACCTTGAGTCAGCAGTCGGGAGTCAATAATGAGGGCAGGGTGTGTGGCATGAAATAGAGACTTTGGAGTATTAATTGGTTAAGCCGTAATTTGTACAATAATTGGGTTGGTTTGGCGTGAAACAGCAGCATCAAGTTGGTGGTCATGGTTGACAGACACCTAACCCAGACTTCCATCACCACAAGGGAAACCATTCAGGCGGTCCACCACTCCTCTCCATTACTACATCTTTGTCTTGTATTACTATTATGAAGTTAAGGAAAACAAACAATTTAACTCCACGCCAAATTATTGTTATTTCTTAAAATTAGATTTGCATATCCTAACATATACATATAATCAATCAAATTATGTTATTTTAATCATAAATAATTATACATGCATATTCATCCTCTTGAAGTTATTTATCCCAATAATACAAAAAAAAAAAATACACCTTTTACATTATTTACTAAATCAATATAAATTTAATATGAGGAGAGAGAAATTAATTTAACAAAAACAAAAAATATTTTTTTTTTCACATGTCAGTCAACATCATTCTAGGTTGTCACAGGGCTAGATCTTTAGTCTGGCAAATCGTACGGCCTTAGGTGATCTTTTGGGTCAAATCCTGTTTAAGTCAATCTACTATCGGAAAATGAGAAATTTTGTAGAAATTCTCTAAGGCACCAAGGCGAAGCAGAAGCAAACTCAAAAGACAAAAGAAGCTACGAGCAAACAAAAAGCCACAGAAAAATAGCGCACACCAAATGTTTGAGTAAATGCTCTCAATAGTATTTAATTACTATGAAGGATTACAACTGAGATGAACACAAATGAGGGGCGAGGCCTTTATTTATAGTTGAGCTTCCCCAAAACCAACGGTACTAATTGAGTTACATCAATGGTCGATATTAGAGTCTATCTACAGTTGAGAGTCCTAAGGGATTTTAACTCTATACAATGGTATCCGTTTAGGATTTACTCTATTTACCCTAGTAACTCTAGTTTTACTCGAGTGCTTCCACAGTTTCAAGTAGATGGGCTTCTTTATTGGTTTCCTGAATCAGGCAGTTCATGTGGGTCAAATGAGTCACATTTAACAAATTGACCTCTATGGGACGTTTTGTGTGCAATGGTCATAGGCTTTGACGCGGCCCGTGACATTCTCCCTCACCCAATCTCGCGACTCCCTCGTTGCGTCTTTGGAAGGGCACTAGTTTGACTCATCTCAAAACGATCTCAATGCCTCGACTGATTCCCAGCTTCTCTCCCTGTCGGGTCGTCTTGCCTCTTAGAACATTTGCTTTGGCTTATATCTCTGTCGTCGCCTAACTTGCACTGCATTTCCCTCTTGCACATCTCGATCGTAAGAGGCCACCGCTCTTACTTGCTCTTATTTTGAGTTGCCTCAATCGGGATCGTCTTGATCCACACAAATAAACTTCGACACACTCACATTGAACATCGAGTTAACCTTGAGTCTTACCACTAATTCTGGTTTGTAAGCCCCTCAACTTACCAGTTTCAAAACTCTAAAAGAGCCCCTATGTATTTGCATAGCCAATGGTAAGTCAAAATGTAAAACACTACCAAAGTGTTTGAGATGTACTTCGCTCTTAGCATTTACTCGCTCCAATTGTCCAATTTGCATCACTACTTTTCCTTCGAAGTCTGATGCATAACCCACATCTCTCTTAGGTGGTAGCCCCATTGATAACTCAACAAGTTTCATATCAATTTCTCACCCCTCTAGCATTTCTAAAGGAGTCCTCATGGCACTCTCATCTACCAAGTAAATATTCCTCTCATAGGAATATTCTTGGCTAGTTGGATTATCGACAATGCTTTTGTTTCGCCCTTCATGTCTCGACTTACTGGCACAACACATTGTTGCTGTTGAGGATCCATGATGCATATACAGTCGGCAAAAGGAATAAAAAAAAGCATCAAACTTGTCAAGAGAATTAAAGACAAGCATGAAGTCATAATCATTTGAGTGAATTACCTCAAAGTCTTCCTTGCTTTTCCATTAATCGATCTACAGCTCAACTCCTTGTGCTACTCCCACAGTTGAGACCTATTTAGAATTAACAGTCTTGATCTTCTTGGTTGATTTGCTTACTAAAAAATGAAGTTTACTCATGGTTTTTTCTGATATGAATATATCTGATACCCCCAAATCAATAAGAGCACTCTTCATCTGACCTGCGATATTGATTTCCACATACACTAACCCTTTTCGTTTGTTATATTTCTTCGCTTTTGCAAAATTGAGTATAATCAACCCAAGCTTTAAAGCATCTTTCTCTGGCTCTGCTTCAATTTCCCCACTGCTCGCGGACAGCTTAGATCGCTCTAAACAGTCTCGCATCTTATGCGAACTGTGAAAAAATAAAATAAAAAATAAAGAACACACAGATTTTTACGTGGAAACCCTTTCGGAAAAAAACGACGGGCAGAGGAGAAGAAAATTTACTATGTCAAATTCGAATTGTTACAAGAGGAATAGACTATATCTATTTATAGGCTTGTAAAGCCATATTCTAGTAAGACTGAAACACCTTATTCTAATCAATATCAAATAGATAGAATTTAATAAGGTTTAAAAAACCTTATTCTAAAATAAAATAAAAGAAGTGTAATTCTATATGGATTTTTCTTTTATTTTATTTTACCACTGTATTTTATTTAAATAAGAATTCAGGTCACTTTATTCTAACAATCTCCACCTTGACACGAATTCTCATAAACAAGTTCTTCATCGCGAACTCTCAACAAACAAGTTCTCTACCTCTTCCATAAAACCCCTTAAGGGTTTAACTTCAACAATGAACACCAACCAAGTCTAAGCAACGCTCAAACTTGGTTATAGGAAGTGACTTAGTCATCATATCTGTAGAATTTTCATGAGCACTAATTTTGATCACAACAATATCACCACGAGCAATAATATCACGAACAAAATGATACCGAACATTAATGTGTTTTGTTCTCTCATGAAACATTTGATCTTTTGTAAGAAAAATGACACTCTGACTGTAACAAAATACTATGTTGATTTGAAGGTCTTCATTAAGTTCACTAAAGAGTCCCTTCAACCAAATAGCTTCTTTACAAGCCTCAGTAATCGCCATGTACTCAGCTTTAGTGGTAGACAAAGCGACTGTAGTTTACAAAGTAGCTTTCCAACTAGTTACACAACCTCCGATTGTAAAGACATAACCTGTGAGAAATCTTCTTCTATTAAGGTCTCCAGCAAAATCAGTATCAACATACCTAATGACTCCATCTCTAGTTCTTCTAAACTGTAAGCAAACATCAATAGTACCTCGTAAGTATCTTAAAATCTACTGAACTACTTTCTAGTATTCTTTACCGGGGTTCGTTATGTATCTGCTAACTGCACTGACTGCATATGATAAATCTGGACGTGAACAAACCATAGCATACATGAGAGATCCCACTGTACTAGAGTATGGAACATGTGACATGTACTCAATCTTATCATCTGATTGTGGAGACAAAGTCGATGAAAGTCTAAAATGGGCTGCTAAAGGAGTACTAACAGGCTTAGCACTCTGCATATTGAACCTGCAAAGAACTTTCTCAATGTACCCCTTCTAACTTAGGTACAATTTACTTGATTTTCTATCTCTGAGAATCTCCATACCAAGTATCTTCTTTGCTGGTCTTAAATCTTTTATCTCAAATTCTTCACTTAGTTGGGCTTTGACCTTTCTTATCTCTCCTTTATCTTTTGTTGCTATTAACATGTCATCAACATAAAGAAGTAAATACACAAAAGAACCATCACTGTTTTTCTTAAAGTAAACACAGCTATCAAAACTACTTCTTTTGAAATCATGAGAAGTCATAAAGGAATCAAACCTCTTGTACCATTGTCTTGGTGACTGTTTCAAACTGTAAAGGGACTTTTTCAGCAAGCAAACATAGTCCTCTTCTTCTAAAACTGTAAAACCCTCTGGTTTTTGCATGTAAATATCCTCTTCAAGTTCTCCATGCAAAAATACAGTTTTTACATCTAACTGCTCAAGCTCCAAATCATGCATGGCCATAATACCAAGCAAAGCTCGAATCGAACTATGCTTCACAACTGGGGAGAACACATCTGTGAAGTCTACTCTTAGAATTTGACTGTAACCCTTTACAACAAACCTTGCTTTATATATGGGATCTTCAACTCCTGGAGTCCCTTCTTTCTTTTTAAATACCCATTTACAACGAACAACCTTTTTACCTTTAGGAAGTTTCACAAGATCCCATGTTCTATTTTTGTGAAGTGATTCTATCTCCTCTTGCATAGCAAACATCTATTTTTCTGAGTCTTCATAGCTAATTGCCTCAAAATAATTAGATGGCTCTCGGTTTGCATCTATATCTTCAGCCACATTTAAAGCATAAGTAATTAGATCAGCATCGGCATACTTCTTTGGAGGTTTAATTTCTCTTCTAGTTCTATTTTTGGCGATGGAGTATTGCGGTGAAGAAACAACTCTATTCTCAATTTTTGTACTGGCTTGAGGAGTCGACTCTATATTAATCTGATGCTCCACCTGCTTTTGATTTTCTTTATTAGAAGAGTCTTTAAGAGATAAGTTAGGTAGCATAGCAGTTTCATCAAAAACAACATCTCTACTAATCACAACTTTTCTATTTTCAGGACACCATAACTTATACCCTTTTACGCCAGCTTTATAACCAAGAAAAACACATTTAATGGATCTCGGCCCAATTTTCCATTATCAAAATGAGCATACGCAGACACCCAAAAATCTTTAAATCGAATAATTAGCAGGATTACCAGACCATACCTCTTGTGGAGTCTTTTTCTCAATGGCAACTAATGGAGATCGGTTGATCAAAAAACATGCAGTAGAGGCTGCTTCTGCCCAAAACGACTTCATTAAGTTGGCATTTGACAACATAAATCGAACTTTCTCCATGATTGTTCTGTTCATTCGTTCTGCAATGCCGTTTTACTGTGAAGTATGACGAACTGTCAAGTGTCTCACGATCCCTTCTAATTGCACAATCTATTAAACTCATCAGAACAGAACTCTAAGCCATTGTCTGTGCGGAGGTATTTTATTTATTTTCCCGTCTGTTTTTCAATCATAATTTTTCAAGACTTAAATGTGGAAAACACATCACTTTTCTGCTTCAGGAAGAAGCCCAAACTTTTCTGGAAAAATTATCAATAAAAGTTAGCATATAATTAGCTCCACCTCTCGAAGGCACTCTGGATGGCCCCTACAGATCAAAATGAATATACTCCAACGATCCCTTCGTGTTATGGATTCCTCTAGTGAATCGAACTTTCCCAAAAATGCAGTGCTCACAGAACTTCAGTTTGCAAATTCCTTGCCCATCAAGAAGTCCTCTTTTGCTCAATTCTGCCATGCCATTCTCACTCATATGCCCTAGAAGCATATGCCAAAGTTTAGTAATATCATCATCTGATAAAGAAGAGGAAGCGATAGCTACATCTCCAGTAACAGTAGAACCCTGCAAAACATATAACTTGGCAGTCTTTCTTTGCCCTTTCATTACAACAAGGGAACCTTTGGAAATCTTTAAAACCTCACTTTTAGCTGTGTATTTGTACCCTTTTGAATCAAGAGCAACGAAATTAAATTTCTCTTTAATTTTGGAACATGTCACATGTCACTAAGTGTTCTGAAAACTCCATCAAACATCTTAACTTTAATTGTTCCAACACCTGAGAATATTTTATATGAAGTATTATTTCTCATCAAAATAGTACATTAAACACTATTTCGTAAGTTGTAAACCAATCCTGATTGGGACTCATGTGGAAGGTACTGCTTGAATCAAGTATCTACTCTTTGCTTACTTTAAAATCATTGACAGAAGCGACTAGAAGTTCACCATCGCTGTAGTCTTCTACAACATTAGCTTTACCGAAATTTTCTGGTTGTTTTCTTTTTTGATTCACAGCCTCCCTTTTAATCTTGTTCCCTTTTAATCTTGTTCTGTAGCTTATAGCACTCAGATTTAATGTGCCCTTTCTTCTTGCAGAAGTTACAAGTTTTACCTCTGTTTGAAGACTTTGATCTACCCTTAGATTTATCGCGAGGATTCCGTTCCTATGTTCTTCCACGATCATTATCAGCATTCCGATCTTGTCTCTCACGAGCAATAAGACTCTCTCCCTGAGAGTCGAGTTTAACTACAAGATGCTTCATCTTATCATACGAGGTTAAAGAATCATAAACCTCATCAACTGTGAGAGACTCGCAGCTATATAAAATCGTGTCTCTAAAGGTTGAATAAGACGGGGGGGCAACGAACAAAGTAGAATCAACCCTAGATCTTCCTTATCATACTGAACCTCTATGGCCTCCAAGTTTGAGAGAATTTCTTTAAACAATGTTAAGTGTTCGTGTACAGACACACCTTCCTCCAAATGATGAGCATAATGACGCTGTTTCATATGCAACTTGCTTGTTAGAGTTTTCGACATACATATTTGTTCTAACCTCTTCCATAATGCAGCGACGGTCTTCTCTTTCATCACATCCTGTAAAATTTCGTTGGACAAATATAGATGTAATTGTGTTAACATCTTTTGATCCTTACGCTTCTTCTCTTCATCTGTTAAAGTCGAAGGCATCTTATCTATCCCTAGCAGGACATCCTCTAGATCTATCTGCGTAAGAACTGCTTGCATCTTAATCTGCCACAAAACAAATCTGGTGTTGCGATCCAACAGTAGAATTTCATACTTCAAAGACGCCATTACCGTGATCGAGATGAACAACCTGGAAGCTCTGATACCAATTTGTAAAAAAATAAAATAAAATAAAAAATAAAAAACACACAGATTTTTAAGTGGAAACCCTTTCGGGAAAAAACCATGGGCAGAGAAGAAGAAAATTTACTATGTCGAATTCAAATTGTTACAAGAGGAATAGACTATGTCTATTTATAGGCTTGTAAAGCCATATTCTAGTAAGACTGAAACACCTTATTCTAATCAATATCAAATAGATAGGATTTAATAAGGTTTAAAAAACTTTATTCTAAAATAAAATAAAAGAAGTGTAATTCTATATGGATTCTTCTTTTATTTTATTTTACCACTGTATTTTATGTAAATAAGGATTCGGGTCACTTTATTCTAACACGAACCACAACAATCGAACCAATTCTCAACAATACTTTATCTGGCTCATCGTCTCTTGCGATAGCATAAAACACAAATTTTTTCGGATAGTTCCTCACCATATTTGAACCATCACAAAGGAAGCATTTCACTAGCCCTTTCAGACTATTTTGGGCTTCTCTTTCTCATTATATGACCTCTTATTTCCACCATTGTCATCTCTATTTTCCTCATGGTCTCCCCCACTATTGTTCACCTCTTTATGCTCAAAAGACTCGAACTTGTCTCCCCTCAAACCAAGCTCGATAAATTATTTCACCTAAATCATGGCTACAGTAAGCTTAGTGATACCTTTTCGACACAACTCTTGCTTCGCCCAAGGTTTCAACTCGCCTTTGAACCAATAGAAAACTTCTTTCTCACTCAGGTTAGAGATTAGAAGTATCAATCCACTAAAATCTTTAACATACTCCCGAACAGCATTGTGTTGTGTAAGTCGACACAACTTAGCCCGAGCCTCCTCGGCATACTACGGGTAGAAACTCCTTCCAAGTTTCAATTGCAGTACTACCTCGTCTCGCATCTATGGACCTACTCTCAAAAATGAGAATTTTTGCAAAAATTCTCTAAGGAACTGAGGCAAAACGGAAGAAAACTCAAAAGACAAAAAAAAATAGCTACGAATGAACAAAAAGCCACAGAAAAATAGTGCAAACCAAGTGTTTTGCTAAAGTGCTTCACTAGGCCACAAATGCTTCAAGTAAATAAGTTTCTCCATGGGTTCCCCAAATCGGGCCGGTTCATGTGGGTCAAATGAGACCCATTTAATAAGTTGACTTCTATAGGGTGTTTTGTATGCAATGGTCATGGGCTTTGATCTGTGGCCCGTGAAACTAGGTTTAAACAATAACAAAGAAAAAAATTATCAATATCTAATTATTTTGTTCAAAATCAAATTTGTTGATGGAGCTAATTTTATGTCCTAGAATTTGGTTTAAAAGAAACCGATTTTGCTTTTAAATTTTTAATTCTTAAAATCTATTTAAAAGAAAACAATTTTAGATTTTTTTTTGTAATTCAAACAAAAGTAAACTGATTGATGCATCAAATGTGATAGGTGGGAATTTGTGAAGGTGTTGTTTGCTAGTAACCCTTCCCCCATATGTTGGTGTCTCCTTTAATCTTGCATTATTTGTTGAGTGTCAAGTTATGATAACATGGATATAGTGTGCTACCTGTTATACAATAATAATAAAATATATAATAATCCAACCCGAGGTCTGACTCGGTTAACTTCCCTATATAATAAAATTCTAAAGACCCTCTTTGGGGACAGGATTTCAGGTTCCCCAGCTTTATTATTTTATTCTCCTTTAGTCTATCGCTAGAGCACCCTTTTCCCTTTATCAATTACTACCATTGATATTGTGTATCAACAATGGTGCGGTGAGTGTAGAATGGACCTGCCAAAAGAGTTCATCGTTCTCTGTGATACTGAGGTTCCTATCATCATCTTCTCCAATACTAGTAAACTCTTTGGGTTCTCCAGCTCTGGTTCAAAAACAGTAACTAAGAAGCAACAATACTCATTGGTGATGGGGGATGTCGAAAAGAAACGAACGACATCAATAGAAAAACATGCATCGACTGCAATTTTATGGTTTTATGATTTTACATTTTTAATCCCTTTTAATAGAATATGATATTCTCATATGCCAGCATTTGATATTGGTGAATTATGTGACCTTTGATGGAGAGTGTGAGGCTCTGCGTTGAGCAAATAGATGCAGACAGTTGGTTTTTTATTGGTAATGAAGAACATATATAGCATACAAGATAAAAAAAAAATACCCTCAACTCAAGCTTCACATGAACAAAAAACAGAACCACAAAATAATCAAACAACAGATGGCCCCTTAGCAAATTCTGGCTTTATCTATTTCAAGCAATGATGACAAAAAAGTTTCACACCAAGATATAAAACTTGTCCGAAATTTAATTGAACGATGTTTACAACTCTATATGAACAGAGATGAAGTTGTCAAAACCCTCTTGACTTGAGCCAGGATAGACCTTAGATTCACAACTTTAGTATGGCAGAAGTTGGAACAGGAAAATGCTAATTTTTTTCAAGGCCTATTATATAAAGCTGAAGTTAAAGAAGCAAATCATTTTATTCAACCATTTGCTTAAGCATCAATATCATATGATTAAATATACTATGCCTCCAAAGGTTCCTCTGGCCCCAATAGAAAATGGGTTTGAAACTAGAGCAATTTATATTTGATGTATTTCTCTATGGTCCTTGTCTGAGGTATTGTAAGAGGAAGAGTTTGCACCAGTGAAAAACGCAAATGGTTCAGATTATAACACTCCAGACAATGCGAGGTTGCTTGTTTTACGACTACACACACGTTGGGTGGCTGCTGCGAGTGGTTTCTTAACACATTCAGTGCTATTATACGCCACTGGTAATTTTACAGTTGACTTTGCATGTTCTATTATAGCTCTATTGTTGGTTTTGGTTCTCTAGTGGTTCATGTGGTGTGTCATATATTTTCTCATTAATCCTCAACTGATTTACTATTGCTACTCCACACACTCACTAGATTTAATATCGCAACTGTCATTTTTACAGTTCAATTGATTTAAGATCGCTTTCGATATTCTAACAGCTCGATTGATTTAACATCACGATTTTTATTTTTTTGGTTCACTTGATTTAAGATCGCGACCTTCAATTTTCTAACATTTTGCTTGATTTAATATTGCAGCTTTCATTTTTAAGGCTCGCCAATTTCTTTGACAATGTGAGGGACAAATTTTTACTTAAGAGAAGTGCACAGTTTGCGATATTATTTTGCAGCACAGTTTTTAATTTTTGAACCACATTATCGGACAAAAAAATTTGCTTAGTAAAGTTTCAAGTTAAAACCTATATAGTAAACTCCCAATTACACGTTCTACGCCTGTAAATTTGTCTCAAAAGAGTCACTTGATAACTCTTCTTCAACAAGGTGGGGGACAAACTGTTATACAATTATAATAAAATATATAATAACTCAGTTTGAGGGCCAACCCGAAATCTGACCCAAATAACTTCCCTATATAATAAAATTCTAAAGACCCTCTTTGAGGACGAGACTTCAGATTCCACATTTTTATTATCTTCTTCTCCTCTACTCCATCACCAGAGCACCATTTCCCTTTATCAATTATTACTATTGATATATTGTATCAACAATCCTATTTTAATATATTTGCTACACCACCCAATGCAATGACACAATGTGAAGAAGGTTCTGACAGAGACGATGATTATATACTTATAAATAGGTATGAGCATCATCCCAACTATACACACCTAGGACAATACTATCTAACCACATATTTTGATTTTTTTTCTATAATTCAATTGTAGAGTAAAAAGATTTTTAAAACTATATATCTTTTATGTCATCACTATATTTTAGATAATTTTATAGTTATTTTCTTAATTTGATAATTAAATTTTTAACTAAAATTAAAAAACCTAAAATATGTTTTTCTTAAAACAATTTCAAGAGTTTTTTTTTTTTAAGGTAAAATTGATTTTAATTAAACTGGGTTTGAGGACATCAAATTAACTCCATCAATTAATTTGATTTTGACTAATATAATTACATATGATATTTTATTTTTATTTCTTTCTTTTATTGTAACGACCCAAAATCCGTGGGCACCGGAAAAGTGTGTTATCGGGCCTCTGTCTTAGTGAAATAAGGTCAAAAATAATTATTAAAAATATTTATGAGCCTAGTGGTGGTGTGTCTAATTAGGTTTTAATTAGGTAAATTTAGCTTAATTTAAAGTAATTAGGAAAAAGGATTAAATTGAATAAAAAGTGAAAGTCTAATTATAGATTAGAAGGAAATAAAAAAGATTAAAATGGTAATTAAACCATTTACAAAAGATGAGGCGGCATATGTGTTAAAAAAAATTCTAAGATTTTATTATCATTATTATTAATTATTAGTATGGTTTTATATTAAATTATTATTTTTATTATTATTATGGTTTTATATTAAGTTATAATTATTTAATTGGTATTATTATTAAATAAATTAAATAGTAGACAATTGTATGGTAACAAAATATACATGTGTAACAATATGTATGTGTACAAATGTAATATATGTAATTGATATTAAAATAGATTTATTAATTAAATAATTAATTTATGAGATTTTTATTTGACAAACAAATTGAATAATGACAATTGTAATAAAAATATTGGCACATTTGTAATAAATAGATATATGTACACTTGTAATAAAATAACTAATTTACTTAATATTAAAGTAAAAGATATTTGTTAATTAAATAAACAAAGTAAATAAAAGAATGAAAGAATGAAATAAAAAGAAACAAAGAAAAGAAAGAACAGAGAACATTTCGAAACAGAGCAGGGAAGAAAAAAGAAAGAAAGAAAAAAGGGAAAATTACTCTCTACTCTTTTTTCTATTCTATTTCTTTTATTCCTTTGTTTATTTACTTTTATTTATTTTATGTTTATTATATTAGTATAATATTATATTAACATAATAATTATTATTTCCTAAACAACAATAAGTAAATACATATATATTACAAATGTATAAATGCATTTATTACACATGTACATTATTTTTACCATACAATTGTCTCAGTTTGATTTATTTATTTATTTATTTAGTTATTATTATATTATATACTTAAATATTAAATATTTACATTTATAATTATTTATACTTATGTACATTATTTGTAAAAATGTATTTCATTGCTACCATACACTTGTATTAACTTTTTTACTATACAAGTGTTACTTATGGTTTAATTACTAATTTAGTCCCTTAAATTTTCTCCACTCTATAATTAAAATTTCACCCTTTATTCAATTTAATCCTTATACCTAATTAACCTTAATTCAAGCTAATTTTCCTAACCAAAACCTAATTAACTACACAACTAACTTCGTAAATATTTTTAATAAATATTTACAAATTCGTTTTACGGAGATCCGAAAATATACTTTTCGATTTCCCGACTATCGGGTCATTACATAACATCTCAACTTTCTCCTTTTCTCTTTCGGGCTGTTAGATCTCTACTTCCTATTTCGTGGTTTCCCATTACCACTGTCACTACTACTACTGTTGTCATAATTGCTATGTCCCTCTTCATCTTTCTTATGGTACCCACCATTGCCCCTCCCGTTGGGCTTGGAAGATTCAAACTCGTCTCTTCTCAGAACAAGTTCCACTAAGGACTCTACTACTATCATGGCATTGGTAAGTTCTTGAACTCTTCGACGTTGCAATTCTTGCTTCGCCCATGCTTTCAACCCATTCATAAAGGAGAAAAATGGGTCATTCTCGCTCAAATTAGAAATCTGGAGCATGAGTTCACTAAACTCCCGCACATACTCCCTAATCGTGCCTCATTGCGTAAGCTGCCGAAACTTTGCTCGAGTTTCATCCTCAACATACTCGGGGTAAAACTGTGCTTTGAACTCCTTTTGAAACTCCTCCCAAGTCTCAATCTCGATCCCACCACGTCTCATATCAGTGGACCTATGTCGCCACCATAACAAAGCAACGTCAGTAAAATACATAGCAACAGTATTTGCCTTTGTGGCATCATCCTCGATGCTCATTACATGAAAGTATTGCTCCATAGCCCAAAGAAAGTTGTTCATTTCACTTGCAAACCTTGCGCCTTTAAATGCTTTCGATTTGGGCACATCCATTGCCTACTGCTTCGGCTTCGAAGCCAACATTCAGCCTTGAAAATCTTTAGCTCCCCCTTAAGCTCATTGATCTCTTCCTTCAAGGTTGTCACCATAGCCTCGAAAGTATCATCCTTCCCAGCCAACTTATTTTTCGAGGAACCGATAGTATCCCACACATATTCCCTGAGCTGCTCCTTCATAGACTGTAACCCATCAGTGATTCTATCATCGACTTCGTCGATCCTCTCCTTGACGTCCCCTATGGACCCCTCGAGAGACGACTCGACCCTCCAAAATTGATAATAAATCCCTTGACCGGCTCGCTCTTCTAGCCCTTCCACGGGTCTCCATTGGCTCACTCTAACTGACAACTTCTTTCAACATCCCAACAGTGCATTCGAACTAATAACTCAGATACCACTTGTCACGGGGCTAGATCTTTCATCTCGCGATCCGTGTGGCCATAGGCGATCCGTTCGTCCAAACTCGCCTAAGTCAACCTTTACTCAGGTGAAGATTCCTTAAGAACTTTTCCAAGGCACCAATTTGTATAGCGGAAGCAAACAATACCAAAAGAAGCTACAAAGAACAACAGAAAGAACGCACACAAGGTGTTTGAGCAAATGCTCTCAGAATTTTATTACTTCTAAGAATTCAAGTACAATGGAATGATTAACAAGTGAGGAGGAGGCTCTCTATTTATAGTAGAGCTCCCCCAAAATCGACGGTCAAGATTAAATTACATTGACGGACGATATTAGCCTATCCTTTAATTTTGGGGATTTACAAGATTATATCATATCATATCATATCTACAAGATATGATTCCTCTACTTACTAAAAATAGCTTAAGTTGCCATATCTTCATTATCAGGCCAAGCAGGCTTCTCCAATAGTTCTTTGAATCGGGCCAGTTATTGTGGGCTAAATGCTCTCCATCTAATCGATAGACCTCCATGGGGCGCATATTGTGCCATGGTCATGGGCTTTACACTTTGACCCGTGACATATGCAACTGAGTTTAATATCAAGCGACACCAATTCAATTAATAAAATAACAATGAAGCTGTAAAATTTTAAAATTAAAATAAGTAATTAGAGTTAATTACGTATTTCATTTTTTTAATTGTTAAAATATTCAATTACTTTGGTAACTATCCATCTAAAGTTTTGCTACCCACCTAAAAGTTGAATATTTTAATTAAAGTGATAAAATAAGTTAACATTTTTCAATTCTTATAAATAATATTTAATTATTTTAAATAAAATTAATTTTCAAGTAAAATAAATAAAATATTTATTTTTTCACTAATATTGTTAGTGTAAAAAATTCTATTTATATTTATGAAGTTATATATTTGTGTCATATTAAAATTAATTTTTATTTTTGATATAAAGTTTAATAATTACTCATAACTTTCTCTCCAACTCTTAAATAGAAAGATAAATGCACTTTAATGCGCTCAAAATCACGTCCTCACACACAGATAATAATGCAGATATCAATCATGGTAAGACTCAATCGGCTATTCATGAAATTACATTTTTATGTAAATTTTATTAGGTATATTTGAGTCAAATTAAAATCATTATTTTTATATTAAACTTTTAAAATGTAATCATATCTTTAACTAGAGTTAAAAAAGGTACCATGTTAGAGAACAATAATTCCGACAAGAAGGCTGTGACGTAACACAAGTGACGGCAGCGCGTGTTCTCATATTTCTTACTATTTGCTTCCGTCATCTGTCGCAATCGAAGTTTCGGCGCTTTCCTCTTCTTGTTCACCCCGTTCGGTAATCGCTAGCCACAACTGTTGTGTGTGTATGTATATAAAACGACATAACACAGCTTGGTGTGCGTACACCAAGGGAACTTGAAATGGAATACTTGACTCATAATTTGGGTGGGAATAAGGGAATGAAAAGGTCTCGTTGTTCTTCAGCTAAGGTTGAGAGGAAGATCATTGAGAAAAACAGGAGAAATCATATGAAGAATTTGTACTCCATGCTCAATTCTCCACTCCCCCATCAAAATTCCAAGGTATGTTTTTCTTTTTTGGGGCTTAATATGCTAATTGCAGGAGTACTTTCAGTTTTCATTTCAATGGGGATATGCTAATTGCAGGAGCCATTGTCACTACCTGATCAAGTAGATGAAGCAGTGAAATACATAAAGAGGCTGCAAACAAAGTTGAAGGAATCCAGGGAGAGAAAGGAAAGCCTAATGGGAAGAACGAGATCCTACAGATGCACCCACAGTAATGATAGTACTAAACCTGCTGAAATTAGGATTAACGAAAAGGGTTCAGCTATGGAGGTGGCTTTGATGACAGGGCCCGGCAGTCAGTACATGTTTTATGAGATGATCCGCACATTTCATGAAGATGGAGCTCATGTACTGAACGCCAATTTCTGGGTTGTTGGGAATACAATTTTCCACATCGTTCATGCTGAGGTAATTAACCCACCTCTGCTCTTCAATTCCAATTTCAATTTGTTTTGTTTTTTTTTAAATCTTGGAATTATAATTTTCATTGTTGGACGCAGATTGGAGAATTTGGTGTAGCGAAAATAATAAAGGAGAAATTGAACAAGTTTGTGAATGAAGACAGGTGCAGGGAAGAGGAACTTGAACAAGAGCTATATTGGGACTACGAAATCCCTCCCGAAACGTGGAATTTCCATATCATGTGATTCACGTTTCTCAATCTAGCTGCTTCTATGCCCCGCTAGGCTGCTTGCTGGTTTAATATTGCCTTTATTTGTTTCTATCATCTGGTGTCAGCCATTCCTTCAGTAATGGAACAATCATAAGTGGACTTCGATTCCAGAGTAAGGGAGTAAGGGCTAGTTTAGTAATATTTTTAAAAAGTGCTTTTAAAAATTATTGTGAAAAAATATTTTTAAAAGTTTGGTTTAAAATTTAAGTGTTTAGTATTGTTGTTAAAAAGTACTTTTGAGAAATAAAATGTCTATTTTAGACATGATATTATAAAGTAACAAATATACATTTAAATAATGTTCAAATTAGTTAATATTATAATATTTTAGCAGCAATATAAAAAATAATTTATTATAACTTATTGTTAATATTTTAATATATAATATTAATTTTAAATATTTTTAAATAATTAATATTAATTTTTTATTAAATTTAATTAGACATGGTATTCTAACATTTTTGGGAGAAGACAAAAGTAAGGTTAAAAATGTAAATATCAGCCAAAAGCACTTTAGTTGATAAAAAGTTAAAAATTTTAACTTTTTCATCGGTCAAAAAGCACTTATTTTAAGTTAAAAAATTTTATCAAATGATGTTTATTTGGTAATGGTTTTAAAAAAAAAGTATTTTTTATTGTAAAAGCTCATCTGACAAGCTAAGCAGAACGGGCCGTAAGAGTAAAGCTGGATGAAATTTATTTAATGCTTTTTTTTAATTTCATCTTTTTGGTATATTGACAATTAATGTTAGTCTAATTTCCCTTTTATGTTTGAAACTTAAAAAGAAAATTAAGTTTTTGTCAACAACATAAACCAATAATTAAGGTTTTTTTTTTTTTTAGCATTTCTAAGGTTTAAGTCTCTTCCCAGCTCGACTTTATAAAAAGAAAAATATGATCAAATGAGTTAAGATTACAAATGTCCATGGCCGAGTAAGGTTCAGGCTAGGCCCTAATAAAATTTTAAGTCCGGGCTCATTCCAACTCGAAAAATGGGTCTAAATTTTGTCCAAGCTCGGCTCGGATAAAAATGTTAATACCCGAACTGTAACATCCTCAAACCCCCCCTTTGTAGTAAATAATATGAGATAAAATCTTAGCGAAAAAAGTATAAGATCAAAGAAAATGAAAGTTGCAAGATATCAAAAGGAAGTTAAATCAAGAAGCAAGACATAAGTATAAATATGGAAAAGTTTTGTGGCATAAATTGTAAATATGCAAAAATTTTTGTGGCATAAGTAAATATGCGAAAAGTTTTGTGGCATAAGTATAAATATGGAAAAGTTAAAGTGAAAGGTCAATAGTGCAAATATCTTAAAGGTAGAAGGATCTAAAAACTAAGGGAAATGGATGAATAAGGACCAAATTGAATAAGCGGAAAAAGTATAAGGGACTAAATTGTAATTTTACTAAATTAAGTGATGATTCAATGATGGAATTTTAAAAGATCATAAAGGGCAAAATAGTCAATTAGAAAGAGAGAGAACTCTATAAGGCAACGATGATATTGGAGATATTTTGATGACATTTTATAATTATTTAATTAGATAAATATTACTTTAATATTTTAATGAAATATTTTACTAATATTTTATTATAAATAGCTAGTATAAAAGGAGAGAAAGATGAAGAAAAAAAAAAGTAGGATCCTCCCATCTTTCCAACGTAAGTGAGGGGGAGAGAAGAAGAAAACTTTGCTTTCTTTACAATTTGGTCATTCCACAAAAAAATCCACCATTTTTACCTAGAATTTAAAGGAATTTACATAACCACCAAGAGAGAAAAGTGATAAGAAGACTATGGAGAACAAGAAAATCACATTGGATTCAATAAAATGGAAGTTAGAGGAGAGAGAAAATCAAGTTAAAGTTTAAAATCAATAGGACAAGGCAAGAACATCAAGATTTCAATATAGTTTTAAGTTTGATATTATTGAAAAAGTATGAAAATGATGTTAAAGGAGAGTAGGTTTTATGTTCTTAATATGTTAGTGAAAGGAAATAAGAAGTGATGGCAAATATTGTAGAGAAAGGGAATGAGGGTGTTATAAACTTAGTTATCAACATTTTGCACTAAAACAATTTTGGACTGTAGCAGTAGTCTGACTTTGAAGAATAGAGAAAAATTTAAAGAATTTACTGTATTAATTGGAATAAGTAAAAATTTTGAAATTTTTATAAATAATTTAGTGGCTAACACTCAAATGGACAGCCTTGATAAGGCTATTGTGTCATTAGAAGAAAAAAACCATTAATTAATGTCACACATAGGCATATAATATGTTAAGAAGAAAAGATTTATGTATATAAAACAACATGTATTAAGGATGTGGAATGGAGAGGAGGAGGAGGCAAAATAATAGGAGAGTGTTAATACTAAGGAATTGTTGCAAATAATAGACTTGAAAATACATAAAATAAATTCAAATGCTTTGTTGAGGTAGTAAGTAAGTGATTTTCATAAAATGACTTGATGAAGTCGTAATTAATATATTGACATTAGTAATGGTATGTAGAAAAAAATAAATTGTATTTGTAAGTATGAATCCTCTAATGGACTTAATTATAAAACTTTGATAATTGTGTCAATTTTATAAGCCTTGCTATTTCTAATTGAATATCATGTTATATTATGTGGATTTGAAACTATAAATACTTAAATCTGAATGATTTGCTATGTGAAATAAGTTGAATTTATTGAATTTTGAGCTTTAAAAGGGGACTTGGATGTTAAAAACTTAAAATATGGTAAAACATGGGAAATAGAATTCTTGACGCGATGATGGAGGAACCATACCGCGATGACATAAGTCAATTTGTGAAGTTTTAACGAGGAACCCCTCGACGTCGTGATGTCACCCCTAAATTTTGAAAGCCTTTCACTCTAGTCCCTATTCCTCTTTAGACTATTTTAAAGGCTACAATAAACTCGTATAAGACTCGAAAATGATACTAAGGCATATCAAAAGCTTAAATTGATCAAGGTGATTAATATAAGTATTCAAAATGAAACAAATTTGGCTGTCGTTGCTTCGGCAACAAATGTAGCATTCCGATATATTGACCTGGTGGTCAGGTAAGGTATAGGAGTGTTACACAAACCTAGCTTGACCCGCCCGTATTAAAATTTTTTATATTATTTTTTATATATAAAAATTAAAAAACATAATACATCAAAAATACTAAAAATATTAAAATAAATGTTTCCCAACAAATTGAAAATAAATTTAAAAAGTTTCTATACTTAAATAACACTAAGATAGGACTTAAAAATATATATGTCAACTTCCAGTAACAATGAGGATGACGATGTTTGTCCGGTTGATGGTCGCAATTCCAAAAAAGTTTGGTTTAAGGGAAAATAAGGGAATAACGTTGAAACGCTAGTTCGCCTGGTGTCGTCACCATCTGTGTCCTGGAAAGATGTGTTCTTGAGGAATTTTGTTGAATCAATGGAAAGAGCAGGGGGAAACAATAAGGAACATTTTAACCTCGAAGAAAGAAATTTCTCTATGACCATTGTCGAAACCTCCTCTTATAAAAAATGAGATTTTTGAAAACGGGAGTCGCCACCAACCTTTTAGGTGTGATTGGGTCACCTTATAAAACATTTTTGGTCTACAAAAATATGAGAAGATAGGTTCGGGAGTCGATTACGTACGAGGAAGGGTTAGCACCCTCGTAACGCCCAAAATTGGTACCAAATTAAATAGTTTTCTGTCTTGATGTCAAAAATTTGAAAGAATTTAAAAGAATCCCTTTTTTAAAAAAAAAAGATAATTTGAGTTGGGAATCGAGATTTCTTCACTCCAAAAGAGTACAAACATCACATCCAGCATGATTGGACACGATATTCTTAAACTTTTGTAACCGAAATCATCTCGTGATTTACAAAACTTATTTAGAAGGATATTTTTAGACGTTTAGGCAAACGGGAAATCGCGACCCAGCATGTTAGGGCACTATTTCCCGAATTCCTAAATACCAAAAAACATTACCCTGTTTTTTTAAATTCTTTTGGATTAAATGAAATATAAATTTTTCACAACAACAATGTATTTAACATATTACAAAAGATCAATATTGAATAAATTAAACTACACGATACATATTTTAACATTTCATGTGAATATAATAAAAAATGATAAGTAATGACATAAATTACACGATATACATTAACATTTTATACATATATAATCATAAATGACATAATTATACATACATTATCAATTCATGCAAATTACAACATAGAGAATAATGAATATAACAATATGAATTAAATAATATAATAATATTTTATGCAAATATATAAAACATAAAAAATATAACGAGTAATCCAAAACATTTAAAATAATACTAAATAAATGCAAAATTATATAAAATAAATAAATAAATTACGAACATATATAAAATAAGATAAGGATAAAAAAATCTAAATACAATTTCAAAATGAATGAGGTAAAAATATTCAAAACATTATATAAATAATAAAGGAGATTTTTAGAAATGGTTAATACATACCACATGATATCATAAATTAATATATGTTTATAAAAATAATAATGTGTTAAGTAGGAACAAAATTTTATAGTAAATTTAAAAATGTTTGATGTTAAATATTTAATAACGATATATGTATTTAATAATAATTTACAATTTTTTAAGATTTTACATAATTAATGAATAAATAAATAATTTATAATAAAATAATAAAATAATAAAAAAATAATGTAAGGAATGATATATATAGTAAAATATAACATATAATAAAATTTATAAATAAAATATATAATAATATAAATAATATGATAAATAATAATATATATATATACTATTTTTACACATAACTAATGTTTATAAAAATAAACAATACATATAATATTCAAAATAAATTAAATATATATAAATATATATAAAAAGGATTAAAGTTGAATTTAATTTAAAAATCTAGGGTTAATTATAAATAAATAAAAAAATTTGGGCCTAATTGAAATGTACACTAATTCTGAGGGACTCACTGCGCAATTAGCCCTAATCTCAAAACGACGTCGTTCTCAGAACAAGTTTTATAATGGCCATTGGGACTAAATTGAAATAAATGTAAAAGGTTAGAGCCAATTTTAAAATAAAAATAAAATAAAATTATAAATATTAAAAATACAGGAGGATCAATTGTGCAATTTGCCCTTTAAACGAAAACACGCGGATCCTCCCCGGGTCTCGGGCCAACACGCGGATCCTAAGCTTAAACGGCGCTGTTTTGGTACTTATTAGACTAAGTCGTTTCTATAATGCTATTTAAGTTAGATTTAGCCCAAATTTCATTTTTAGAAACTATTTTTAAAAAAAAACTTTGAAATTCTTTGAAATAGGAGAGGAGAAGGGCCGTCAGGCTCCGCCCACCTCGATTCTTTGGGCGACGCGCCACGCGCACACACACGCGATCGCCAGACACAGCGATCGGAAGGTCAAAAGCCTTCATTTTTCGAGCGAAACACAGGTAATCTTTTCCCTTTTAAATATTAACTATTTTTTTTTATAAAAAAACGATTCATAAGCATTAAAAAGAAATAAATTAAAAGGAATGAAGAAATAACTAAATCACCTTTTTCAAAAATAAAATGCTTTTATTTCTTTCTTCTCTATATATGCGTGTATCTGTTTGTATCTATTCCCCTAAAAAAAACCCTTTTACAGTGAAAATATTCGGCTTTTGTAGCCTCCGTTACAAGTTTGGTATATTCCTCTATTCGATTCCTTGCCATATTTGCTGTGTGTTTCCTTCTCTTTTTGCAGGTGACGACGAGAAAATAGGCGACGATCGTCTGCTGATGACGTGAATCTGCCGGTGATGGGATTGGCACGCCGATTGCGGCGTGAATTCAGGAGCCTTTGTCTGGTGCTTGCGGCGCTTAGGGTTTCTGAAACCCTAGGCCTTCTGTACTCTGTTTGTGGTTTGGGCCTCTTTGGGCCATGTCCATTTGTTGGGTTTTAAGGATGTAACTGGGTTTTGGGTCATCAGGCCTTTAGGCCCGTTTATTGTAAACTGAACATTATATTTATTTTTTGTTTTTATTTCCTTTCACGAGCCCGGGCAAATTTGGGCTATTACAGCTACCCCTCTTTGCTTATTACTGTGTAACAGGAATAGAGCAAAGATTATAAAGGACCAAATTTGCCCCGGTCTTATCAGACCCTGCCTTCATGGTCCTCAATCTGCTTTCCATAAACTCGGGGACGCCATGCTGATATCTTTGATTTGCACCCCGCCTAATACAGAGTCGCCAAATCAGCTATCTTCGATCTGCTTTCTGTCAATACAGAAATGCCAGATGTGCTTTCTTCGACCTGCTCTCCATCAATACAGAGACGCCAAATCTACTTCTTCAATTTGCTCCCCGTCTAATACAGAGACGCCAAATCTGTCATCTTCGATCTGCTCCCCTTCTAATACAGAGATGCCAAATCTGTCATCTTCGATCTGCTTCAATGTAAACATATGAATATCAAATCTGCTCTCTTCGATCTACTCCCCGTCTGATACAGAGATGCCAAATCTGTTATCTTCGATCTGCTTCGAATATCAGATCTGCTATCTTCAATCTGCTCTCCGTCTAATACAGAGACGCCAAGTCCGTCATCTTTGATCTGCTTCGATGTAAACACACGAATATCAGATCTGCTATCTTCGATCTACTCCCTGTCTGATACAGAGACGCCAAATCTGTTATCTTCGATCTGCTTCAATTTAAACACACGAATATCAGATCTGCTATCTTCGATCTGCTTCTCGTCTAATACTGAGACTCCAAATCCGTCATCTTTGATCTACATTGCCCCTTAAAGGACATAACCTGTAGAATGCGTATGTGCTTATGCCTAATGATTAGGATGCCATGATCGAAATGAGTCAAAAAACTCCTAGTTAGACATATTACGATGCAAAATGTTATGAACATGACTCCTATTTCGGACATCTTTACTTGTTCATCTATCAAAGTTTCATCTTTATTTCACTCGAAATATCCATCATACTCTATGCGTATACTTTGAATCAAGTTGGTCCTATTGTGCCATTCTCTGAATATTACGACCTGCTGGAGATGATCCTCTCCTAGAATTGAATCGTTTGAATTGTCCAATCATCCTTTGAACTGAAGAAGAAATTTTCTCGATTACTTCCGACCCTTACTTATGGGAATTCTTCATACAATTGTTCTGTTTTAGTTTCTCGTATTATCTAGAGACTTTCAGAGCAATATACAAAAACTTCGTTTGTAAAAATATTTAGTTCATCAATCATTATTTCAATGCAACACACTTTTTGAAAAATGGAAATTTGATCCTGACAATAGTTAGATAAATCATCAAAAATACAAAAAGGAAATTCATCTGAAAACATATTTTTAAGAAGAAAAAGAATCCAAAGATAGTAAATAGAACAAAAATTCGATGTCCAACATATCACAGCTTGGGCTTCTGTATACAAATTTCATGAAGACTGTTTTGAGTTTAACATGTGTTTAGAAGATCTAAAGTATTTTGTTGATGCCTCGGTATGTAACAAACTCCACTTCTCTTCAAGTTCGGTATAACAAGGTCACTGCATGCTTCTCGAAATTTGAGCAGCCCTTTCGGGTTTTCAACTCAAAGCCCCTTTGGTCTCAAGGCGCCCTTTGCGGGTTTTCACCTTGGTCTCTCCATTTTTTTTACTTTTTTTTAGAAGTCTCAAAGTGCCCTTTGTGGGTTTTCACCTTGGCTTCCCTTCTCTTTAGACAAAGTACTTCTTGACTGAGTCTGAATTCACTGGATTGGGTAAACTTTTCCCATGCATTTCTGTCAAAATCAGTGTACCACCAGAGAAATCTTTTTTCACAACATACGGTCCTTCTCAATTTGGCATCCATTTTCCTCTAAAGTCCTTTTGTATGGGAAGAATCTTTTTCAATACAAGGTCCCCTTCGTGGAATTCTCTTGGACGAACTTTCTTGTCATAGGCTCGCATCATTCGCTTCTGATACATTTGACCATGACGAATAGCCCTTAGCCTCTTTTCTTCAATCAAGTTCAATTGGTCATACCGCGATTGAATCCATTCTGCTTCATCCAGCTTTATCTCTGACAAAATTCGAAGAGAGGGTATTTCTACTTTAATGGGTAACACTGCCTCCATCCCATCAACCAACGAGAAAGGAGTTGCCCTAGTAGAGGTTCTGACAGACATTCGATAGGCTAAGAGTGCAAATGGTAATTTCTCATGCCAATCTCTGTAGGCTTCAGTCATTTTCCCCACTATCTTCTTGATGTTTTTGTTGGCAGCTTCCACTGCCCCATTCATTTTTGGGCGATATGGAGATGAATTATGATGTTTGATCTTGAATTGGCTGCAAACTTCCGCAATCATGCTGTTATTCAAGTTCAATGCATTATCCGATATAATCCTCTCAGGCATTCCATACCGACAGATAATCTCATTTTTCAAGAATCGACTTACTGCCGACTTGGTAACACTAGCATATGAAGCTACCTCTACCCATTTTGTGAAGTAGTCGATGACCACGAAAATAAAATGATACCCATTCGAAGCTTTTGGTGATATTGGTCCAATGACATCCATGCCCCACATGGAAAAGGGCCATAGAGAAGTCATAACATATAAGGGTGAAGGTGGTACATGGATCTTGTCCCCATATATCTAGCATTTATGACATTTCTTAGCATAACTGATACAATCTACTTTCATAGTAGACCAATAGTATCCAAACCTCATGATTTGTCTTGCCATCGTAAAGCCATTAGCATGTGTACCACAAACTCCTTCATGTACTTCTTCCAGGATTTGTCCAGCTTCCACAGCATCGACGCATCTCAAAAGTACCTGGTCTTTCCTTCTTTTATAAAGGATGTCCCCATCTAGTAAATATTCGCAGGCTAACCTCCTCAAAGTTCTTTTGTCATTCTCAGTTGCCTGCTCAAGATATTCACGATTTCTCACATACCGTAATATATCTTGATACCAAGGATGGTCATCATTTTCCTCTTCTTCGATGTTACAGCAATGAGCTGGAACCTTAGAAATACTCATCTGAATTGGTTTCACATCCTCTTTTTTATTCGCTTTAATCATGGAAGCCAATGTTGCCAAAGCGTCTACCATCTGATTTTCGTCCCGTGGGAGATAACTGAAAGTGACGTTATCAAACTTTTCAAGTAACTCCAAAACTACCCTTCGATAATTAATCAATTTGGGGTTCGTTGTCTCCCATTCACCCCTAAGCTGGTAAATTACCAACGCAAAGTCTCCATATACTTCCAAGGTTCTAATTTTTCGCTCTTTGGCTGCTCGAATCCCAATGATGCATGCTTCATACTCAGCCATATTGTTTGTACAGTCAAAATCCAATTTACATGTAAATGGATAATGATCACTATTTGGGGATACCAAGACTGCCCTAATTCCATTCCCTACCGCGTTGGATGCGCTGTCAAATTTCAGCTTCCATGGATATTCTTCAATAGCTGCCACATACATCAACTCCTCATTAGGGAAATCAAAGCTCAATGGCTCATAATCTTCTAGAGCTCTGCTAGCCAGAAATTCTGCTATCGCGCTTCCTTTTATAGCCTTTTGACTCACATAGACTATATCAAACTCTGAAAGCAATACTTGCCACCTTGCTATTCTTCTAGCTAGGGCTGTTGACTCCATCGTGTACTTTAATGGATCAAGTTTTGAAATTAGCCAAGTCGTATGATATAGCATATATTGCCTCAACCTTCGAGTCGTCCAAATCAAAGCAAAACACAACTTTTCAATTGGCGAATATCTCAGTTCACACTCAGTGAATTTCTTACTGAGGTAATATATCGTTTTCTCTTTTCTTCCTGACTCGTCATGTTGACCAAGCACACATCCCATAGAATTACTCAACAAAGATAAGTACAAAATTAATGGTCTGTCTATACTGGGTGGAGATAGTACTGGAGCGTTTAACAAGTATTACTTGACTTTATCAAAGGCATTCTGGCATTCCTCATCCCAAGTGCCTTGGTTGTGTTTTCTAAGGAGGCAAAATATAGGATCACATTTCTCGGTTAATTGTGAAATAAACCGAGCAATATAATTCCATCTTCTAAGAAAACCCCGAACTTCCTTCTGAGTATGTGGTGGAGGCAATTCTCGTATGGCTCTAACTTTGTCTGAGTCAACCTCTATTCCCTTTTCGCTGACTACAAAGCCCAATAATTTCTCTGACCTACCTCCGAATGTGCATTTTACCGGATTAAGCTTCAACTGAAACTTTCGTAATCCCAGAAACAACTTCCTCAAGACTTCAATATGCTCTTTCTCTGTTCGAGATTTGGCAATCATATCATCAACATACACCTCAATCTCTTTGTGCATCATATCGTGGAATAAAGTCACCATAGCCCTTTGGTATGTTGCTCCTGCATTCTTCAGCCCAAAAGGCATTACCTTGTAACAAAAGGTGCCCCACAATGTTATGAAGGTAGTTTTATCCATGTTTTCAGGATATATCTTTATCTGATTGTAACCTAAGAAACCATCCATAAAAGAGAACAACGAATATCCCGCTGTATTGTCTACCAAAGTGTCGATGTGTGGTAAAGAAAAATTGTCCTTCGGGCTAGTTTTGTTTAAGTCTCTGTAATCAACACACATTTGTACCTTCCAATCCTTCTTAGGGATAGGCACAATATTAACCACCCATTCTGAGTACTTAACTTCTTGAAGAAATCCAGCATCAAACTACTTCTTGACTTCCTCTTTTATTTTCAGCACAATATCAGGCCTCATCCTTCTCAATTTTTGTTGAACTGACTTGCAATCTTGTCTTATGGGAAGACGATGTACCACGATATTAGTATTCAATCCCGGCATATCCTGATATGACCATGCAAATATATCTTTGAATTCACATAGCAGCTCAATAAGACCTTGTCTTGTTTCCTTAGCAATATGTGTGCCAATTTTCACCTTCTTCCCTTCCTTTAAGGCTACATTCTCTATTGCCCCTTTCTCACAGGGTAGGATTTGTTTCTCCTCTTATTTCACTATTCTCAACAGATCTGGAGACATATCACAATCTCTGTCATCTTTAAAATCCAGAAATTCTTCTAAACACATGTCTTGCTCAAAAGAGAATCTAGGATTTGTAGTATCAGTGCTCACGTCATTGATATCTAGGGACCTGCGGGGTACGAAAGGATATACAAAGAATGAATGAATTTTAGGAACGTTTATTTATATGTTATGAATGAAATGGAAAAAAAAATTGAAAGAATTTAAAGGTCAAAAGAATATTGAACGGTATAAAAGAATATTCACTCGAATCAATAACAAAAGTTGCGTTTTATTGAAATGCAAATATCCGAACATGAGCCTATTTTACAAATGAAATCTTACTACTCCTAGGCTTTTGAGCAATAAGAGTGTTCTGAAAATTACTCTGAAAAATCTTTAAAAACTACAGGAAGTTCTTCTGTAACCTAATTGTTTAAAGAGCTTCCCGGTTCGTAAGGGCGAATGCCCTTAAGGTTTCCTCATTCAGACTCTTCATTATGCACAGCATTGATGTGATAATTTCTTTTTTTGAGCAACCCTCTCTTAGGGTGAATTATCCCTCCTGATATAAAAGTTTAGGATATATGAGGGAACGTTATCAATTCCCACTCTACTTCTCTTCCACTTAAACGCGCCATTCTTCTTTCTTGACGCTTCTCTATTTTCTTCCTTCTTTGCTTGTGATCTGGCCTGTAACCCAAGCCAAAACGGTCTCTCTTCTCCTTTAGTTCTGAAATTTAAATCCCTCTTTGAAGATATCTTCCCAATCCTTTTCCTGGCAAGGCTCCTTTCCCCATTGTAATCTGCAAACCCATTCTTGTGGTTCTAGATATCCTGGGTACCGGCACCTCATTCCCTTCTGAAATGAATATTGCATTTACGAATCCTAAGGAACGAAAAGAGCACTCAATGGCCTCCTTGTTTGCTTCTACATGGGTTGCATCACTGGTAACTGTCGCTATGATGTCTTCCTCTGCATTTATGGTGACCAGCCATCCATCCGCTACTAACTTCAATTTCTGTTGCAAAGATGAGGGCACCGCTCCTGCGGAATGTATCCAAGGCCTCCCCAACAAGTAATTATAAGAGGGCTTGATGTCCATCACTAAAAAGTCTACCTCATATGTGTTTGGCCCAATCATCAAAGGGATATCAATTCTTCCCATGACCTTTCTTTCCGTGCTATCAAATGCTCTCACTACATTATGGTATGTTTTCATGTGAGAACTGTCTATGGGCAATCTGTTCAATGTGGATAATGGCAAGACATTTAAGGCTGATCCATTATCAATAAGCACACTCGACAATGTATACCCCTTACAGCGAGTGGTAATGTATAAAGCTTTAACTGATCCCATGCCACCAGGTGGGATTTCATCATCATTGAAATAGATGAAATTGTCAGCACTAACCAATCGATCCAACTTATTGATGGATATATCATTAGTAACGTAAGTCTCATTGAGCACCTTCATTAATGTTTCCCGATATACCTCTGAACTCAGAAGCAAAGTCAACACTGATATGTGAGCTGGTTGTTTGCGCAATTGTTCAACCACGCTGTACTCACTGTGTTTTAAGAATTTTAGAAACTCTCTGGCTTCTTCTTCTCTCACTAGCTCATTAACAAGTACTTCAACCCTCTTTCCTTTGTCAAAGGCTTTTGCTTTCACAGGCTCAACTCTGATGCCTTCTACATCATAATGCTTCCCACTACGTGTGTAAGAACCCTTATCTTGAGCCTCCTTAGAAGCACTAGCTATATCCTCTTTCTCCGGCATTGTCACATCGCAGTCATAATTCCATGGTACCCTCTTGTTATTTTTATAAGGAAAGGAAATAGGTTTGTGAATACTAACTTTCGGTGCTGTTTGTGTTTCAACTTTATTATTTCTTGGTAGAGAAATAATGATCCTTGGCCGGTTGATTCTTTGATTCTTTGGTCCACCTTCTAATGTGCATATATGTCCCTCTTCTGAGCCCACTTCATAAAATTTCAGCTCATTATTATCCATAAGACTTTGTACCAAAGCCTTAAACTCATTACATTCCTGAATCTCGTGTCCCTCTTCTGCATGGAACTCGCAGTAGTCCCTTACTCCTCTATTCCCTTCTTTAGGGATTATCATCTCTCTTTTTACCATTTCTTCCCAAATTACCTTCATCGGCGTTCTCACATCGGCCACGCCCTCTTTAGTCCTTCTCATACTAGTTTTCCAAATTGCATTTACCCCTTCATTACCATGGTTCAGCAACGGGTTCTCATTACTAGGGGTGTCGTCAAATTTCACAATCCTCATCTGGATAAGTCTTTCTACTACTTTTTTAAAGCCAATGTAATTTTCGATCGAATGCCCCGATATCCCTGTATGATATTCATATTTGGCATTTGCATCGTACCATTTGGGATATGGGGGTTGCAGTGGTTTTAAATGAAAAGGGGCTATTGCATGCGCATTAAATAAACTCTGGTAAAGCTCTCGGTACGTCACTAATATAGGCGTAAATGGGACCTTTTCAGAATTTTGTCTCGTACCAAGTCCCTGCTTTTAGGGATTCTGTTGCCTCACTGTAGTTGTTCTGGGTTGATTAACCGTAATTACTTTTGAGTTATAACTACTCGTATTGTTCACCTCACTATCTTTCGTTCTTGGAGCCGATCTTTTAGCAGTTTCCCCCTCTATCTTACCACCCCTTATGGCATTCTCAATCATTTCTCCTGCCATAACCATATCAGCGAAGCTCTTGGTGGTACTTCCAATCATATGAGTAATGAATGGGGCCTTCAAAGTGTTAATGAATAGCATGGTAGTTTCTTTCTCCAAGAGCAGTGGTTGAACTTGCATGGCAACCTCTCTCCATCTCTGTGCATACTGCTTCAAGCTCTCATTAGGTTTTTTTTCCATGTTCTGCAAAGTGATTCTATCAGGAGTCATGTCAGTCACATGATTATATTGCTGCATAAAGGCTTGCGCTAAGTCTCTCCAAGAATCGATCATTGCGCGACTCAATTGATTGTACCACCTAGCCGCTGCCCAAACCAAACTATCCTGAAAACAATGGATTAATAATTGATCATTGTTTACATAGCCAGCCATCTGCCTACAGAACATGGTGATATGGCCTCAGGGCAAGTAGCCCAATTGTATTTCTCAAATTTCGGCATTTTAAACTTATGAGGAAGCACTAAATCTGGGACCAGACTCAAGTCCTTGGCATCAATTCCCTAACGATTATCAGCATTTTCTAGTGCCTTAAATTTCTCCTCTAACCATTTACAACTTTCCTCTAATTGCCTTGATGATTCGAGCCTCATCTCTTCCCTCACAGCTACATCTAAATCAAGGATAACTAGATTGGTAGGGTTATCTCCTGGGTTGAATCCCGAGCCATTTTGAAAGTGCAAAGGTATTCCAGCATCAACTTGTCCATGTTGAGGCCTTATTGTGATAGACAGCCTTCGGGGATATGCCTCAGGTTGAGTTTGTACATGGGGCGGAGTAAAACCCGGAAGGTGATCCTCATTATCCTCTTCAGTGATAGTCATAGGGGCCTTTCCTTTATTTGTTGCCCCTTTCAGCAGCTGAGTCATTTCAGCCATTATTTTCCTTTGGGCCTCCAACATTTGATCTTTCATCTCCTTTTGGATTTTTGTCAATTGCTCCTGCAACTGCTCTTGCATTTCTTTCTGGATCTACTCAAGTCTTTGATCCATATTCTTTATCTTGGTGCGTGTACCGTAAGGATATGTTGCTTCCAAGTTTCCTCTTTCTCTCACTCTCTCTTTCTCTCTTTCTCTCTATTAATTTAACTTAATTAGGGTCTTTCTATAAATTGGAATGCATATGATACGATGATATGTAAGTGCATGAATGTAAAAAGATATCGATTCTAATTCAGTTTTTTTTAGAAAACTTTATTTAAGAAACAAAAATCTTTACACAAAGCAGGTTACAAATACGCTTTCGCCCTCAGGCCCAGAGTTTTAACCCTATCCAATAACAAAGCTAACTCTTGACCTCTATCTAAAACTGACTCATACTTTTCACTCAGTACATTAGCTTGTGTTGCCAAGTCTTGCAGATGATCAGCAACCTCTCGAATCTGGACATGGCTTCTCCTATGAGATAATCCCTATCTCTGGCTTGATCCTGAAAATGGTGAAGCTCTCCTTTCCAATGTCCTTCTCTTGCCTCGAGCTGCTCAATCTGAAGTTCACAATTCTGCAATGCTGCTTCCAACTCTTCAATATTGTGCTTCATTTCCTCGATCTTGTTCAGACTTACCTTTAACTCAACCGTAGAATTACGACTTCGGTGATGATGAAGAGATCGTCCAAGCTCAGTCACCTTAGCTTTTAATCCTTGATTCTCCTTCTCTAGGGCCTGATTTTGCGCCTGTATCTCTTGGAACTTCTTCTCCCAATACTCAACTTTGGCTCTTTCTTCTTGAACCTCTTGTTGCCACTATTCTGAAGACTTTCCCAATCCAGCTCTCTTCATTGATAACTGTGTCTTCTTATATTGCGTCTTCAAGTCATCTCGGTCTTCCTCAATCTTCCTCAATCTTCCTCTTTTCTTTCTTCACTTTTTCGACCTCAATTTTCTAAACGTCAACGTCTAAGCTTAGGTACATCTTTTCCTCCTCAAGCCTCTCTATCTTTTTCTCGAGCTCCAAATTCTTCCTTTCGAACTCCAACTTTATGACCTCTAACTCTGATGGAATCACTCGTAAATTCTCCTCCATCGATCGAGAAGCCCCCAAACTCGGCCTAGGGATGTTATCATTGATCCTCTTACTAAACCACCCTTTGTATTCAAAAGTTGTCATCGGACCTTTAGTCAGAATCTTTACACAGAAAATCTTCTTCCAAGCCTCGAAAATTTCTCGTATCTTCTTCTTATAATGATCCCCTTTATATGAGAAATCACTCTGAGCCAACCCTCGTATTACCGGTATAAATTGCTCTACCTTGTATTGCCTTAGGATGAGTAATGGTGCATAACCAACAACTCCCCATATTCCAGTAAGAGGTACCCAATCAAAGCTGCCGCAATGATAAAGGATTTCGCTAGGAGTCATCCAAGGGGCTTTCCACATAACATCTTCTTCTCGGAGATTCTGAAGTATTTCCATCCACATTTCCTCTGTAAT
The DNA here is from genome assembly GCA_025698475.1 of Gossypium anomalum. NCBI lineage: Eukaryota > Viridiplantae > Streptophyta > Magnoliopsida > Malvales > Malvaceae > Gossypium > Gossypium anomalum. The sequence continues at coordinate 20,128,658 of CM046967.1, read as the reverse complement.
GTCATCCCTCCTTGGCGTAGCTGCTGCTTCCTTTAAGGGAGAATAATCCTTAAAGACCACTCAGCAAGGAACCTTATTAACCTTCCAAAAGTGACTGTAGAACCATACTAACAACAGCTGTGCGCATCCAATGAACATCCTTCCCCAGCTCTCTGACATGCATTCAAGGATCTAAACGTCTCAGCTAGGATTGCAGGCACAGGTGTATTTTGCTTACCCAGTCGATCGAATAAATCTGCAACTACCTCATCTATGTGTCCCATAGCTTTTGGGAAAATCACCAAACCATAAATATTTAAGGCCAGGACATCGACCCTCCTCTTTACATCTGGGTGTGCCAATATTAGATCCCTCAACCTTACCCACGGAATGCATTTACCATCACCCTTTTGTTGGATTCGAGCTGCAGCCCACTGTTCACTCATCCTTGTAATCATCATTAATTTCTTCATGAAAGTCAGAAAATTAGCAGCCCTAACATAAGCTTTGTTACTTTAAATTCTCGGACAACGCAGCAAAGTTGTATACTCCTCCAAAGTAGGCACTAAGTCTACCTCTCCAAATGTAAAACAGCTATAAGCAGGGTTCCAAAACTGTACCATAGCTCAAAATAGACGCTTATCCACCTTGACGTCTAACAAATAGGGAAGATCTCCATAATTCTGGTAGAACAACTGCTTAGTCTCGTCATTCTATTGGGTCCAAATGTCTCTCATCTCTTGAAACTCATTCTATCTCGAATTAATACGAGTGAAGTCCCACAACTCTGAGGTATACCCCTTGGTGACACTATCTCCTTTCTCTAACTGGGTTTTCTCTGACCAAGTACAGACAGAGGCGTTGTCCTCCACTTTATCAAGATATTCGTTCCTCATTACAAAACTTTCTAATCTAGAAATCAAACCTTGAATCGACACCTTTAAATGTTGAGTGACATGCAATGATAGCAAAATAAAATAGGTCAGTATCATATATAAAAGGTATAATAGACAAGCACTTATAAGGGTAGCTTACTAAAGGCTATCACCGTACTCCCTAGGGTAAGTACTTAAAGTTCACTATATGTGTTTTAGTTCTAAAGCGAGGGTACCTGAACTGACAGATTCCTCGATCCTCACCTATTATAGGCTCATATGGACCAAGTTCAATTCAGGGGGACACATTTCTCTATGGCCATACGGAGATGAAAATCTCACGAAGACATAGGTACAGATGTATCCCGAAAGCAATCCACTAACCCATGCGGAGGTGAAAACCTCACGAAAGCGTAGCTTCTCACTCCCACTTAAAGGTGCGACCACAACGGTCATGCAAATGCAATGTGTTCGGAAATAACAGACATATGCAACAAACATGTGAAAAAAGATCGATATTTTTTAAGTCTTTCCAAACTTTTGACACTAAGACAGAAAATAATCAATTTTGGCTTGACTCTCTTATTGTCCCCAGTGGAGTCGCCAAGCTGTCGAAACCTCCTCTTTTAAAAAATGAGATTTTTGAAAACGGGAGTCGCCACCAACCTTTTAGGTGTGATTGGGTCACCTTATAAAACATTTTTGGTCTACGAAAATATGAGAAGATAGGTTCGGGAGTCGATTACGTACGAGGAAGGGTTAGCACCCTCGTAACGTCCAAAATTGGTACCAAATTAAATAGTTTTCTGTCTTGATGTCAAAAGTTTGAAAATATTTAAAAGAATCCCTTTTTTTTAAAAAAAAAGATAATTTGAGTTGAGAATCGAGATTTCTTCGCTCCAAAAGAGTACAAACATCACATCCAGCATGATTGGACACGATATTCTTAAACTTTTGTAACCGAAATCATCTCGTGATTTACAAAACTTATTTAGAAGGATATTTTTAGACGTTTAGGCAAACGGGAAATCGCGACCTAGAATGTTAGGGCACTATTTCCCGAATTCCTAAATACCAAAAAACATTGCCTTGTTTTTTTAAATTCTTTTGGATTAAATGAAATATAAATTTTTCACAACAACAATGTATTTAACATATTACAAAAGATCAATATTGACTAAATTAAACTACACGATACATATTTTAACATTTCATGCGAATATAATAAAAAAATGATAAGTAATGACATAAATTACACAATATACATTAACATTTTATACATATATAATCATAAATGACATAATTATACATACATTATCAATTCATGCAAATTACAACATAGAGAATAATGAATATAACAATATGAATTAAATAATATAATAATATTTTATGCAACTATATAAAACATAAAAAATATAACGAGTAATCCAAAAGATTTAAAATAATACTAAATAAATGCAAAATTATATAAAATAAATAAACAAATTACGAACATATATAAAATAAGATAAGGATAAAAAAATCTAAATACAATTTCAAAATGAATGGGTTAAAAATATTCAAAACATTATATAAATAATAAAGGAGATTTTTAGAAATGGTTAATACATACCACATGATATCATAAATTAATATATGTTTATAACAATAATAATGTGTTAAGTAGGAACAAAATTTTATAGTAAATTTAAAAATGTTTGATGTTAAATATTTAATAACGATATATGTATTTAATAATAATTTACAATTTTTTTAAGATTTTACATAATTAATGAATAAATAAATAAAATATAATTTATAATAAAATAATAAAAAATAATGTAAGGAATGATATATATAGTAAAATATATAACATATAATAAAATTTATAAATAAAATATATAATAATATAAACATTATGATAAATAATAATATATATATACTATTTTTACATATAACTAATGTTTATAAAAATAAGCAATACATATAATATTCAAAATAAATTAAATATATATATATTTAAAAAGGATTAAAGTTGAATTTAATTTAAAAATCTAGGGTTAATTATAAATAAATAAAAAATTTGGGCCTAATTGAAATGCACACTAATTCTGAGGGACTCACTGGTCAATTAGCCCTAATCTCAAAACGACGTCGTTCTCAGAACAAGTTTTATAATGGCCATTGGGACCAAATTGAAATAAATGTAAAATGTTAGAGCCAATTTTAAAATAAAAATAAAATAAAATTATAAATATTAAAAATACAGGAGGATCAATTGGGCAATTTGCCCTTTAAATGAAAACAAGCGGATCCTCCCCGGGTCTCGGGTCAACACGCGGATCCTAAGCTTAAACAGCGTCGTTTTGGTACTTATTAGACTAAGCAAAAACGACACTGTTTCTATAATGCTATTTAAGTCAGATTTTGGCCCAAATTTCATTTTTAGAAACTGTTTTTAAAAAAAAACTTTGAAATTCTCTGAAAGAGGAGAGGAGAAGGGTCGTCCGGGCTCCGGGCTCCGGTTACTGGGTAGCACACGCCCACGCGCCACACGCACCGCCGTACATGGCGGTCGGAAGGTCAAAAGCCTTCATTTTTCGGGCGAAACACAGGTAATCTTTTCCCTTTTAAATACTAACTATTTTTTTGTAAAAAAAAACGATTCATAAGCATTAAAAAGAAATAAATTAAAAGGACCGAAGAAATAACTAAATCACCTTTTTCAAAAATAAAATGCTTTTATTTCTTTCTTCTTTGTATATGCGTGTATCTGTTTGTATCTATTCCCCTAAAAAAAACCCCTTTTACAGTGAAAATATTCGGCTTTTATAGCCTCCGTTTACAAGTTTGGTATCTTCCTCTGTTCGATTCCTTGCCATATTTGTTGTGTGTTTCCTTCTCTTTTTGCAGGTGATGACGAGAAAATAGGCGACGATCGTGTGCTGATGACGCGAATCTGCCGGTGGTGGGATTGGCACGCCGATTGCGGCGTGAATTCAGAAGCCTTTGCCTGGTGCTTGCGGCGCCTAGGGTTTCTGAAACCCTAGGCCTTCTGTCCTCTGTTTGTGGTTTGGGCCTCTTTGGGCTGTGTCCATTTGTTGGGTTTTAGGGATGTAACTGGGTTTTGGGTCATCAGGCCTTTAGGCCCGTTTATTGTAAACTGAACATTATATTTATTTTTTGTTTTTATTTCCTTTCACAGGCCAGCGCAAATTTGGGCTATTACTACCATAGTTAATGGAATACTCGCTATTGATTTTTTCGACCGGGTTAAGAATTACCTATTGAAAGACATGGAAACCATTGTTGTGGTTAAACTTCTAGGGCGGAGCATTGGATACATTACTCTTCAGAATAGGGTTTCAAGTTTGTGGCAACCTTCTAAGTCTTTTTAAATTATAGATTGTAAAATGGCTATTTTTTCGTAAAATTTCAGAGTAAAGAGGATTATAAGAAAGTGCTTACTCAGGGTCATTGGACCGTCTTTAATCAATATCTCATATCTTTAATCAATATCTCATATGACCTGGATCCGACTACCAAGCCTTCTCGGATATTTGTACAATAAGAAGATTTTTGAGGAGATTGGCAAAATGATTGGGAGGGTAGCTGTAACAACCTAATTTTATGTGGTGCCGGAAATAGTGGTTCGAGGCCACTAAATCTGACGAGTGAGTTTAAAATTTTTAATAATTATTATTTATGAGTCAAGTGTAATTTTAGGAAGACTTTTGAATTAATGATTTGTGATTTAGGAAAATTTATTAGGCAAATTGGGTAGAAAACGGGGTATCAAGACTCAATTTTATAAACTGAGCCGTAAATATTTTTATAAATATTTACGGAGTGTCATTGAGTTAGTATTAAAGTTTCATTAGGAAATTTTAACGTTTGGATAGTTAATTAATTAAAAAGGACTAAATTAAAAAAAATGCATTCCCAGGACTCCGTTCCTTTAAATCGGACTCGTAAATATCTAATTGTATTGTTAATTAGGTGTCGGTTAAGTGAATTTGTTTGAATTAAAAGTAATTAGGTATAAGAACTAAATTGCATATAGGGTGAAAATTGAATTATAGATTAAAGAAAAATTAAAGGGACCAAAGAAGCAATTATGCCATTACTTAAAGTTGAGGTGGCATAAGTTAGATATTTATAAGTTTATTATATATATTATTATATATACCTTTAATGTTTAAGTATAATATAATATAATATTATATTATATTATATTATAATAAACAAATAAAGAAAGAAACAGAATAGAAAACCAAACGAAAAAGAAAGAAAAAGGAAAGGAAAGGAGAAAGAAGAAAGGAAGCCACGGCCTTAGGTACTTCTTGGGTTCAAAGTTCAATTGGTTAGTCAATTTAATCCTTTTTCTTGTAATTTTTGTGTTTTTAAGCCTTTTGCAATTAGGTCCAACTATCTAATTCATTAGTTTTTGATTTTATGGGTAACTTTGGAAGTTACCATTGGTGAGTGTTTGATGTTTATGATGAATTAACATGGATTTGAAGCTGTAATTTTGTTATTTAATGATTTTATTAAGTAATTTTGATAGATATTAATTTTAGGACCAAATTGTGAAAAAAAGTTAAGAATTAGGGTTTGGTATTGAAATTCTGAATATCAGTGGCTCTATGGTAGCCTAAAATAGTTATGTAAATTGTCAATTGAGAAAAATTAGCTCAATTGATAGGATAATTGATAAGGGACTAAATTGTAAAAACTATAAAATTTGGGGTAAATGTGTAATTTCAAATTTTGAAGGGTATAAATTGTTAAGTGAATTATAATTGAATTAGATTCTAATGAATGGATAATTTTATATTATAGATCAAGAATCCGAAGACAAACGTAAAAAAGAAAAATTAGCTGAATAGTCCCTAAATTATTACAACTTCCACAATCTACCCCAGATAAGTTCGTATGGTTGAACCTTGATATTTATATTGAATTGATGGATGGTATTATGTATTTATAATATTTTTTAAAAACATGGAATATTATTATATAACGAAATTAAAATGAATGTTCGAGTTAAATGGAACGCAGAAATTGAGTACCATCGTTTGTGGCAAAGGATGAATTGACAGATAAAACCATGGTTGGATCATGGCAATGTTTAAATGTAAGACCATAGTTGGGCTATGGCATTTTAATGAAAAAACCATAATTGGGTTATGGCACAAAGAAAACGATGTACTCATATTCGTAAGTTGATCTCTGATTTGGAAAGACTTGGTTAGTGACATGGAAAATTCATGTCTATGTAACTTGTCTAATAATTATGTATATCCATGATTATGAATTGTTATCGAAATAAATATACACGAAATTCATGAAAAAATGGTACATGGAATATTGATTGTTATTAAATTGAATGTATGTGGAATTGTGATATTTGAATAGTTGTGATTGAAAAGTGAATTGAAACCCTATTAACTGTATCGGGCTGAGTCAGATATAGTTGGCATGCCATAGGATTGGAAGAGTTCAAGGATACTTTGACTTCAAGTTGATGAGACACTGGGTGTCAAATTGTTACTTCGGATAAATTCGATGAGGTACTGGGTACCAATTTACTTCGGCATGGCCGATGAGACACTGGGTGTCAAACTATTACTTCGAATTATCTAATGAGGCACTAGGTGCCAAACTGGTGTGTCATGATTAGATCCATGTATCCGTCAGAGTCCGAGTCGTGTTAATAGGGGAAATTAAATGAAATGATATTATGAATGGTAATTAGTAATACCAATGTGAAATGAAAATGAGACATATGAATTGTGTATTAAATTGTGAAAAGCCATTTGAGATAGCAAATTTAATTAAAATTGAATGTGCTATGAGTGATCTATAAATATATATGAATTAATATTGAAAGACTTATGGTTATTACCAGTATATATATTGAAACGTGTCTTGGAAAGGATATTTACTTGATATATTAAAACATGACATGGAAATGATATTTACTTAATATATTAAAAAGTGATATGTAAATATGTGATTATCTTAAATATGTTGATACAATAAAAGCATGTATATGGTAACATGTCGAGAAAATAAGTTTATCAATATTTAATTTATATGTAAGATGTGTAAGTACGCTAATTATTGTTGTTGCTTGATGTTTAGGCAGGTGCCAAGCTATTGACTGAATAGTAATATGTTTATTTATTTGAAGTATTGAAATGGTAAGTATTTAAGTGAAAATAAGTTAGTACTCAAGAGAGAATGGTAAGGTTTAAATTATGCAATTTCTTATGGAATGACTTATTATGTGTTCAATCCGAAAAAGGCTTCGGTTAAATACACTAATTTGTTACCATGGTTGAATGATATGCATATGACTAGTATGACATGTATATGGAATAAATGTGGAAAAGTTAAAGTTATATAAAATTTTACTAAGCCTGGGTAATAAGTATATGTGTGATACTATAGATTTATTTACCTTGTGAATTAATGAATATAGTATTATGAGTATTATGGTGCAATATTGGATTATTTTTGGATATGTATAAATTTTATATTTGAAATGAATTAGCATGAGTAAAGATTATACGGGCTTACTAAGCATTCATTATTTACGTATTTGTTTTATTTACTTACTTTACAGATTATCGGAAGCTCAAACGGGTTAGAAGCTTATCGGAGCTATATCACACTATCCATTGGTTTTATTGGTATTTATTGATGACTTGATTCTGGTTATAATGGCATTTATAGGCTATTTTGACTAAATGTTAGTCTATAGGTGTTTTGTTAAAATTTTTCATGTATTTAGTTTATGTTTGGTATTGTGGTGTTTGCATGATTGCCTTATAATGTTGATATGGTTGAATGATGAAAGGTAAAATAGTAGTTGAATATGCATAAGATGTGTCTAAAAACATATTGGTTGAGTGTAAACATATATGTACAATGACAATTGGTTTTAAGAAGATTATTTGGTAATAATTTGCACATGCGTGTTTAGATAAATAGGTAAGTTTGGATACAGATAACGTGACAATAATATTATATGACTAAAACATGATCTTAGCTTAAATTGAATTCATTTAATTGAGTTATTGATTTGCAATTTGGATGTGTTAGGTCATCAGGTTGATGGTTTTGACATGATTAGATGTATTTGTTTGTGATTTGGATTGGTTGAACAATTGGTTTTTGATTTGCTTGATGTTTAAGCTTGCAGGGTTGATAAACCTGATGTATAAGGCTCATTTTGAGTCCACACGGCCTGGCACACGGGCGTGTGACCGGACTGTGTGAGTCACACGACTATCATATAGGCTTGTGACTTGGTTGTATGTTATAAGTCAGAGAGTTACACGGGGTAGGACACGGCCTGAAACACGAGCATGTCATAGGGTCACATGGGTGTGTCCCTTGACCACACAGGCGTGTGTCCCTTGTTTCTAAGAAAATTTTTGAAATTTATTGAAAAAAATTTTAAGTTTCCAATTGAGTCCCGATTTGTTTCTAATACATATTTTAAGCCTCGAGAGCCTATAAAAGGGATAATATGATTAATTTGTGATGTGTATGCTATATGATAAGAATTACTATTCGTATTTGATCTGAAAAGTCCGGTAATGCTCTGTAATCTTATTCTAGGGATGGATATGGGTTAGGAGGTGTTACAGTAGTGAAGCTTGATTTTAACATCGACAAGGGGTTGAGAGAACAATTTTCTTCAATCTGGATAAGCCTCTAAGTTATCAGATTTTGGTTAACGAAAAAACACAGAGAGTAGAGTATGAGTCCTTACCGACCGTTTGCTTTTCATGCGGGAGACATGGCCATGTTAAGGATTTGTGTTCCTTCTCGGTCGGTACTAAGGGTAATGCCAGAGAAAAAGAGGGATCGATGGCGACCAAGCCTATAACTGGAGACTCAATGAAGGAGGCGACAGAGTTTGGGCCTTGGATGATCGTTGATAGGCGGTCTCACCGTAATCTCAAATATTCGAGCAAATCAGTGGCTAAAATTCCAGGAAGTGAAGCAAATGGTTCAAGATTCAGGGCATTAGTTTTGATGGAGAAAGGAAATTGGGAATAAGAAGATTGTAGAGAATAAGAAGATTGTATGGCTGATTTATCGGGGATCAATTCCAAGAAAGAAGATTTTTTCAAGATACTTAAGTGTGATAATAAAGGGAAAGGGGCCAAAGATTTAGATCCGGTTATTGAAGTAGAAGAGTTGGACAATGCGGGCCATGGTTGCAGGTTTAGGCCTGGGGATTAATCTAAGAAGTTGGGTTCAGATTTTATGGGAATTGGGCCGATTTTGAGGACTGAAGTGGACCAAAACTTAACTGCAGAAATAGGCGTTGATGCTGGTAAAGGGGCTATTAATACCAGGTCAGTTTCAAGGGGTTTAGGCCAACTCGATGGCAGCCATAAAATAAATAATGCCTTTTTAGGCCCAGTTGAAATGTCACTCTCGCCCGTTCGTAAGTTCAATTATTATTTGTTTGAGTAATAATTTAAGCCTTTAATAAAATACTTTTTGTAGAATATTAATAGATATTTCAACCCATTGTTTTCTATTACGAAAAAAATGAAACATTACATTAGCTCATAAATCATGACATGAATTAGATCTCTCTATATCTATGAAAGAAAGAATAAAAAAAATCTTTTTTATTCTTTACTGTTTCTTTTTCATTCCTATTCTGCTTTCGGATATGATAAAACCACGAATGGGGGCTTAAACTATAAAATGGTAAAGGATTATTTTATTCCTGATAGTCATTACTTTAATTGGCAAATAGGAGGATACTCTGAACCAGAATCATGGGGAGTATTGCCTAGTCATTTCTGCGAATTTAAAGCCCCAATTAGTATTATTTTTATGTTATCTATAAGTCTCTTTTTATATAATTTACATAATCTTCATTACCAATGTATTTTGGTGTTCCTAACCATCCACTTGTTTTTTGTTCAATCCCTCATTTGTTTAGCAATACATGTATGGGAATCCATACAAAGGACAGCGAAAACTCTATACGGTTGATCTTTTGAACCCGCTTCAAGGTAAATTGACTAATCAACCCGTCTTGGGATAAAAACTTCTTCCGCTTACGTTTTCTTTCACTTAACTCTTGTACATAGGAAATGAAATTCTATTTTTTTATCTAATTTATTGCAAATTTATAAATTACTTTTTTCACTCATATATAACTATCTAATTTAATTTATCAATAGGTGATTATCTTACAATAAATGATATTTACTACTTTCTTTCACTCATATATAATTATCTAATTTAGTTTATCAACCAATGGTATTTCCTAAAATTACAGTTGACAAAAAAAGTTTAATAACAAAAAAACGCTTATCTACATTTGCCCTGTGCATGAGATTTTTCCTTTTTAATGTTGCATAAGACTTTTTTTTAATATTCTCATATAACAAAATTCATCAACTTAAACTTCCTCTTGAATTTTTTTTTATGAATTTTAAATATTATTATTATTTTCACTCAAATAAATAATTTCATTTTTAAAAATTTTTAAAAGATAAAAATCCAATGTCTTCTTCAAATCATTTATCCAAACACACCATTAAATTATTTTTCAAAGCATAAACAGTAAAAATAAATTATATTCTAATTTCTTTTCTTTTTGGATTTTAAAAAATTTATGTCAAGAAACATAAAAAGTAAAAAATAGAGAATTAATATTTGTTTAATGTTTTTTTTATGCTTTTTTTAAAGAATAAGTACGGGATATTTCCATACATATAATACATAAAGAAATCTTGAAGGGTTTAAAGCAGTTTTTTTCTTATTTTCTCTCACTTTATCTATTTTTAAAAATTTTATATATTTTTTTTAATTTTTAAAAAGGAGTTTTAATTTTTATCATTTTATATAAAATTAAGAGTAAATTGATAAAGTGTAAAAATTGAGAACTAAAATTATTATTATACGATTAAAAAAGTATCCCCCAACCATGGGAAAAAATAACTTTGAAAACATTAAGGATTAAATTATAATTTTATTTTAAAAGGAAGGCCCAATCTGGAGAGGCGGTCGCCGTTAGGGGCGGTTGCCTATATTTCATAAATTTAAATTATTGCCTGTTTCCTCATTTCAATTAAACGTAGGTAAATGTGAGATCTGGGGAAAAAACAACGGTTTTCCCCAAACGCCCGTAAGAGCCCTCATGTCACTACTCCGCTCTTTTAAAGAAACACTAAAACCCTGTTGCAATTCATCTTCATTTTCACAACCTTCCTTATCCCAACAACCACCTCTACCATCTGTAATAAACCAGAGGAAACCCCCCAAATCTTCGCTTTCGCGCCAGCTTCAACGCCTTGAACACGACTATCTCCCTTCTACACAGGAATCCCATTTCGAAAACCCTAAATTCTCCTTGCCCCAACTCAAAAATAATGCTCATATGCATGGAGAACAAGACGACGATGACCACCAAGAAGAGGCTGAGGAGGAAGAAGTAAAAGAATTTGGGAGAGCCGAATTGAGCCGGGTTCAGTTTGAGGATACGGGTCCTTACGAGCCGTTGGTATTGTCTTCCGATGGAGAATTTCCAATTATACAGGTCATTATTTTTATAATTTAATTGCTTTTGTGGGAACGTTTTATTTTCCTTCGAGAGTTGTTGCAGTAAATTAAAGTTGCTATTTTGTTTTGGTTAATTGGTTGATTTTTATACTCTTTGGTTGTGACAGGTGCCTGCATATATTAACTGTCGGTTGCTTGCCCATCAAAGAGAGGGAGTCAAGTTTTTATACATGTTATACAAGAGCAACCATGGGGGCATTCTTGGTGATGATATGTGAATACCTTAATCCAATATTTTCACACCTTATGTTATTACTAAATTGTATATCAGTTTGTTTTCAAAGAATACTTGTTGGTTTGTTCATGGTCGGAATGCTTTTTTTTTTTTAAGGATTGTAGTGATTTTTATATATTAATATTTATTAGTCGCTTATAGCCTCTGTAATGTAACCCACGTTTTCATCTCATCTTGTTTTTCAGTTTTAAATTCTTACCTGCGCAGTCTTCTAACAAGTATGGCATACTATGTTAAAAGGACCTGCTTATGCTTATGTCATGAATGTGAGTGGTATCATGAACCAAGAAATAGTCCTTTGCAGAGGAATGTACTGAGTGACAACTTAGAACACTTGTTTGACCACCTTAGGTCCTTCATTTCTATGTCATAGCATCTTTTTTATTTACCCATGCAAGTGTTTTTTGGTGGTTCCTCTTCTTTTCTTTATTTATTCTTTCTGATTTTTTACTGTTTCTGCGAGCCTTATGTTGTGTGTATTTGTTTAGGTGCACCATCTTTCAATAGGAACAATGGTTCCCTTTTTACCTTTTTAAAATAATTAATGCAGGGGACTTGGCAAGACAATCCAGACAATCGCATTTCTCGCTGCTGTATATGGAAAAGACGAGGAATATGGTGACTCCAGAGTACTGAAGGAAAACCAGATTGGACAGAAAGGACCTGTATTAATAATCTGTCCCACTTCTGTCATCTGCAATTGGAAGTGTGAATTCTCCAGATGGGCACCCTTTAATGTCTCTCTTTACCATGGGTCAAGCCGTGAACTCATTCTTGAGAAGCTACAAGCTAATGGAGTTGAAGTTCTGGTTACCAGTTTTGACACATTCAGAATTCATGGAAATCTTTTGTCAGAGATCAAGTGGGAGATTGTGGTCGTTGATGAAGCTCACCGCCTGAAAAATGAAAAATCAAAACTCTATTCAGCATGTTTAGAAATTAAGACTTGCAGACGTATTGGTCTTACAGGAACCATCATGCAGAACAAAATTATGGAACTCTTTAATCTCTTTGACTGGGCTGCTCCTGGATCCTTGGGAACAAGGGAACATTTTCGGGAGTTTTATGATGAACCCCTCAAACATGGCCAGAGGGCAACTGCTCCTGAAAGATTTGTTCGGGTTGCTGGTGAGCGTAAACAGCACCTGGTAGCAGTCCTTCATAAATATATGTTAAGAAGGACGAAAGAGGAGACTATTGGACAACTTATGTTGGGAAAGGAGGATAATGTTGTCTTTTGCGCCATGAGTGAATTGCAAAAACGGGTATATCAGAGAATGTTGCAGCTGCCAGACGTTCAATGTCTTATTAACAAGGACCTGCCTTGTAGCTGTGGAAGCCCTCTTGCCCAAGTAGAATGTTGCAAGAGGGTTGTGCCTAAAGGAATTATATGGCCTTACCTTCACAGGGGCAGCCCAGAGGGTTGTGATTCATGCCCTTTCTGCCTTGTCCTTCCTTGCCTTGTCAAGCTGCAACAGGTCATTGACTTCCTACTCTTCTTCATCTCTTTATTTTCTTCCCCTCATAATTTTTAATGTTGATCCTTAAATAAAAATTCTTAGGTTCATTTAGGCACTCTAGAAACATCTCCAACTCATTGTTTGAGACAAGAACACCTGCTACATCAGTGCAATTCTGGATCCCTTTGACTAAAAACGCATACCAGTTCTATTTAACTGATGCATTTTCCTGCAAATTCCATTTAGTGTGGTAAAAGACTAGGAAATTTTCGTTTTACAGGTATCTCACAGATTTATTCTCATATAATCTATCCCTATTATTGCATTGATTTCAGATTAAACACTATGAGCGTTGCATTACTCAAAAAATAGTCATTATTAAAGAAAATATTGTGTGACACGTTATTAAAGAAAATATTGTGTGACACGTTATATTATCTATATTGAGCATTTGATATTTAATAGTGTGTATTTTTTTGCATAAGCTTTTGAGCAGAAGTCTTGTTGTGTGGTTGGGGATCTGTCTTGTGCTTACTTTTGTACCTTCACTGCAGATTAGCAATCACTTGGAGCTTATTAAGCCTAATCCTAGGGATGAACCAGATAAACAAAGAAAAGATGCAGAATTTGCCTCTGCTGTCTTTGGTCCAGATATTGATATGGTGGGAGGGAATGCCCCAAGTAAAAGCTTTATGGATTTAAGTGACACTAGATATTGTGGAAAGATGAGGGCCTTGGAAAAGTTAATGTCCTCATGGGCGTTGATGGGTGACAAAATCCTTCTTTTTAGCTACTCTGTCAGGTAATATTCTTATTTCATACTTCGGTGCTTAGGTATTTTACATATTTTGAATTATCAGATTACTAGGCCATGAAACCTGGCCCTCTATGGCCATATCTTGTGCTTACTTGCTATGCTAGCCAGATTTAAAACGTTGTGAAATACTTTCAGATTGGCCAAATTCCTCGCATCTATGCATGCATTTCCTGAAGATGTTTTTTCACTTTTATTTAATAGAAAGTACATAAGAAAACATTTTCCAACATCAATACCAGGAAAAGGATTTAGTAATATTTGTTCTGTACTCCCTGCTTCTTCTTCTTTCTTTTTTTTCCCAATTGAATTGAGTCCAGATCACCTGTCAAAACTGTTCTATCTACGATGTTGTAAAAAGTTGCAGAGACTGGAAACTCTCATCGGATTTTAGTATTTCATCTCCAAAATTGGGACTGAATCTAAACTTTAGTTAAAAGTAATTTAATAATTCAATGAGGAGGTTAAAGAATAGCTTGTATAATGAGCTAAACTTGTTATCATTTTAATCAAGTATATGGACTTTTTTCTTTCAAATTTTTGGTGTTACAAGTTTGCTACTTCATAGCAAAACTGTTTCTATATAGGTCAGAGTTAGGTTCTTGAAGATTGAAGTGTGAATGATGTATTGTGCAGCTATCTTGTCACTTGCACCAATCTTCTTTTTGCTTATTGCATTGAACAATTTTCAGGATGCTTGATATATTGGAGAAGTTTCTTATACGGAAAGGCTTTTGCTTTTCAAGACTTGATGGATCTACTCCTACTAACATGCGCCAATCTCTTGTTGACGAGTTTAACTCAAGTCCAAGCAAACAAGTATTTTTCGAATTAATTTGAACCATAGTGGCTTTTAATTTGAATTTCCATATCATTTTGATTCTCGTTTGGTTTCAGGTGTTCCTTATATCAACCCGAGCTGGTGGACTTGGATTGAATCTTGTAAGTGCTAATCGTGTTGTTATATTTGATCCAAATTGGAACCCTGCCCAAGATTTACAGGCCCAGGACAGATCATTTCGTTTTGGGCAGAGGCGGCATGTTGTGGTTTTCCGCCTTCTTGCAGCTGGTTCCCTTGAAGAACTTGTATATTCACGTCAGGTGTATAAACAGCAGCTGTCGAACATTGCTGTATCTGGGAAAATGGAAAAAAGATACTTTGAAGGAGTTCAGGTATAGATATGGGAATTTTTTAGTCATGGCTAAACTACTCTCTTATTTATCTGAGTCTGTTTTTAGATCTACCTGTATGCTGTTGCAATTTACCTCATCAACAAAATCCATTTGATAGACTAAGTGAAGCATATATTGAACTTGTGGCTGGATTTCAGATGTGAAATGGTCTCAGTCATCCTTTCTGAGTTCAGAGCTCTCTAAATTCCATGTGACATCCATCTTGTTTTCAGGACTGCAAGGAATTTCAAGGCGAGCTTTTTGGAATCTGCAATCTGTTTCGCGATCTTTCAGATAAGCTTTTCACAAGTGAAATTCTTGAATTACATGAAAAACAAGGGCAACAGCACACAGAACACGATAGTGATAAGCAGGAGCTAACCAGTCTAGGCTTCCTTCCAACTCCGGCAGAAGGAAGTGAAACATTTTCTTCAGTGTCCAAGAATTTGCATCCTAGTGACATAGAGATTGCTGCTACTGATAAACCAGTTCTTGAGGACTTAGGTATGTTCATTTTGCTATGAATGTTTTCCTCTCCTTTGTTTGTGTTTACATTTAGTCAATGGCCTAGTGTTCCATTTGTATTTTTTTTTTATATCATTCTTTTCACGTGGCAAAGAGACAAAAGCTGAACTGGTTATATATATATATTTGAGTTGACATGCAATTTGACTTTCTGTTCTGTGTTGTTTTAACAAGCCAACTGATGAAATGTGCTGTAGCATATGTTTGTTCAAATCGATGGGGAGAGAGAGCTCTTAAATCAACTGACTCTAGAAGATCTCATTCTCTTTATCTTCAGGTATCTTATATGCCCATCGTAATGAAGATATTGTCAACAGTAGACGTGGGATACAACAGAAAATAATAGTCCTTACTGGCGATAATAACCCGAGAATAGACACAAATGCTTCATGGAAGAGGAAAACAGATGGGGAGGAAAATGTCGTCTCAACCAGAGACAGGAAAAAGATTCAGTATGGTCGGCTGGCGCAGTTCAAGGGCATGGGAGTGGTTGAGTTTAGTAAGTGGATACTCTCTGCAACTCCTTCAGATAGGGAGAGTTTGCTTCGGAACTACAAAAGAAGAAAAAAGGAGGCATGAAATGATTGGACTGAGTGTTGGTAAGCCCAATCACGAACTTGTAAAGAAACAGATTGTCCAAACTCTGCATTTCTTTTAACCCTTTTTTAAGTGATAGGTCTAACCCGATCTGTGTAAGTTTTTACAATCTGAAACCAGGTTTAATCTAATTAGTTCATATAGCCACCCTTAAGTGGTGATGTCTACTAAGTTTGGGACTCAAATCCCAGTATCTGTTGTCTTCGTTGTGCATTAAAGAATAGTTTTAGAAACGGCAGGGCTAGTTGTACAACTGGCGTGGCCAACAAGAATGTAGATGTATATTATGTTGAATAATGTATTTACTTCACCTGTAATTTTTCCATCACATGCTGCTTTTACTATTATTATTTTGATAAACTTTTTTTAAATGACAAATATACTTTTTATCAAATGATTATTATTTTTATAATCTTTTTATCTTTTCATATTTTTATATAATTTTTTAAATAAAAAGAATTAAAAAATATCATGTCTAAGTTGTAAGCAAATACTTTACCACTACATTAATAGTCATTCTTAAGTAAACAAAAGTTCTTTTAACATAAAATGTTTTCTTTTATCAAATTTGTGTATTTATATTGTTTATGAATTGTTTTACTGAGTTGGCATCACTTTCAATCGGGTCACTAATTCGATTAGAAAAATTACAAAAATATTTTCTATAATTAAGATAAATTATATTATTTAAGATTAATTTAGTCTTTTTATTAAAAAACTAATAAAAATATATATAATGTAATTTAAACTCAAACCAATTGAAAAGTAAAACTTTTTAACATTCGACTCAATTAAAATTTTATTTTAAATTTTATTATGCATAATTTATTATCCGCTTCAATTGTATATATTTATCTATACTATTTATTAACTAAATCATTATTGAAGTACTTTTATATTTTAATTTTTATTATGCACAATTAAACTTCAAATTTTCTAAGATAATAGGGACTTCCGAGCATATTCTAACCTTTAATTCATTAGGTCAGAACTTGCGCCTGCAGCAGGTAAAAGTAAAACCATGAAAACAGAGCTTTTCTGAGTTAAATTTGTTGAGTAACTCTAGAGCCGATACCCAACAGCTGAAAGCAAAACAAATCAAAAGAAAACCGATTCATATACTACAGATAAAAGCAGTGTTGAAATTATTGTCAACCAAAAACCAAAAACCAAAAGAAAAACCACATGGTCTTGTAACTAAACACATGTAATGTAACACTCAAAAGCTCAAGTAAATTTTTCGTCACCAACTTTTTCATATTAAATTCCTAATTACTGGGAACGGGGACTATCATAAGCACTTTGTCCTTCCAAAATTATTCAAACTTGGGACGCTAGATCATTCTTTAAGGCAGCAGAATCATCTTCCACATTAGCCGCCACCAGATCCATATTTCTTCCCAAGGAAAAGGACTTGCAGCTTGTCATAGCCAGCAAGCACACCAGCCCCTGCAACTGCACGAAGAATGTTTGCACCAGCACCCTTGAACAGCGATTTGGCACCTTCATTCTTGATGATTTGAGAAAATGCTGCCATCGAGCTCTTGTATTTCACTGCTTCTCCAGAAGTCATCATCATTCTTCTGCGTACCGTATCAATTGGATAAGATGCCAGTCCAGCACCTATTGTGATACCCCAACCCAGCAAGAAACTTGCCAAGAAACTATCCTGTAAATGCCAAATACACGCACAGATTTAGGTTCTATGTTTCAACAATTAAAACTCCACATGGTTGTAAGGGCAAGTAAACAGATGCTTACCTGCAATCCACCAACCAAAACAACAGGCTTCAAAGAATCATACATTCCAAAGTAAAGTCCACGGTAAACAATAATTCCAACACATGAGATATTGAATCCTCGGTAAAGACCAGCAATGCCATCAGATTGGATGGTCTTCCTGTAGACATCAATTAAACCATTAAACTGCCTCTGACCACCCTTTTTAGCAGCCTTGTTATCATTAGCCAAACGTGTACGAGCATAATCCAGAGAGTAAACGAAAAGAAGTGATGAAGCACCAGCAGCACCACCAGATGCCAAGTTCCCTGCAAACCATTTCCAGTAGCCATCTCTGTCCTTCTTGAAGTTGAACATCCTCTTGAAATAATCCTTGAAGGCAAAGTTCAAAGCCTGGCACAAATATACAATTTAAGCTTTAAGAGGAAAAAATAAAACAAGGGGAAAAAGAACAAAAAGACAAGTCCTTTCACCAAACTGACATAGTAAATACTAAATCACACAGATAGCAATGTTGTCAAGAGCACAAAGTGCATCCATGCATTAGAACCCCTAAATTACTTGAACGCATGACATAAGATCAATAACTTGAGTGATATAAGACACGATAGGTGTATGTGCGTGTATTGTTATGTATCTAAAAAGAGGTCCAAATTATCTTACAAAACATTGCAAAATTTTTGCTTCCTTTGTTGATCAATATGCATATTTTCCTTATAACCCCATGCTTGTTGAATCCTCAAAAATTCAAAAGCAGAAAGTTCAATATCATCCCTTTTCTCACTAGTAAAAATACAGCTAAGGATAAACAAAAACTTAAAAGGAAACTTTAATTATGCATATTGCCTTAGAAAAAGGCATGACCAAGTGCACCTTGCTTAAAAATGATCTAGAACACTTCGTTGTCTAGTGCTAAGATCCAATGCTTAGGCACTAGGTGCACACCTCAACAACAATATAGTTACATGTGCCTCAAAAGCGTCAATTTTGGGGTTCGTTTCCTGCTTTCCCAACAAGAGGTGCACTGAGATAGCAGATAGCCAAGGGATATAACAGAAAACTCAGTAAAAGAAAAACTAAAAAAACACTTTAAAAGGGATTCCAGAGAAGTAAAAGAAAATACTAAAAGAAAGAAAAACAAGACAAAATCAACCTGTGTGGGGAAATATCTGAGAACATTGGCAGTGTTGCCTCTCCAAAGAGCAATGACACCTTCATCCTTAATGGTCCTGGCAAAGCAGTCAGTAATTCCCTTGTATGGT
The DNA here is from genome assembly GCA_025698475.1 of Gossypium anomalum. Classification (NCBI taxonomy): domain Eukaryota; kingdom Viridiplantae; phylum Streptophyta; class Magnoliopsida; order Malvales; family Malvaceae; genus Gossypium; species Gossypium anomalum. The sequence goes on along the minus strand of CM046967.1, from coordinate 20,109,411 downwards.
TCAGACAACCGCCCAGCTTTGATCATTTCATCCTGATTTTGGATTAAAAGTTTTACCCGCTCAATCGGAGCAGCAGCTGTCTTGGAAACAGCTGCAGACACTCCTCCCATGAGGAAATCCACCATAAAACCAGTAAAACCTTTCTCTGATGGAGCTTGTACCAATATGGGAGAAACAGTGGGCATATATGCCAACCCAGTGGAATGACGTGATGGCTGTAAAGCAACATGAATTCCTCCATTGGTATAGGCACCAGTCATGTTATAATTCTGAGCAGGCAAGCTAGGCGTAAGCCTGGAAATGAAATAGGACTGTCCATGCATTTTATGGAACACTGATGGACGCTTTGATCCATCTGCCATGCTTACAACTTAAAACAGTGACCTGTAAGTTAACAGAATTAGAGAAAAAGAGTTTTAAAACATAGACAAAAATTAAAAACAAGGCCAATATAGGCACTTGTTCTAATATAGACACACACACACTCAAGTCTTAAAAGCAATTGCAGGCAAGCAAATTTTGAAACTAATGGACTGAAAAGAAGGGAAAAGCCTGAACTACATCAATAATGGAACATCCTAATTTAGCTTTGGTGAAATAGATAAAGCAGTTCTAAGCAAAATTTTAAAAGAAATCCACATAATTCAAAATCATCCAACATATTTCCACATAGCAAACATAACTTGGTAAAAGATAACAGATCTACGTGTTACAACAGCTATTAAACTAACAATCTAATCACCAATAATTAAAACTATTATCGATTCATAGTAACATTCAGTTGTATGTCAGCTACTGATGAAAAGAATAAGACAACAAGTAATAAACAAACTGACCAAAAACAACAAACAAATCAGATAATAAATCAAGCTCAAGAGTGAATTTGGATTGAGATTTTCAGTGAATTTCTAAGCAACCAAACAACAGAGAAGAAAATTGAGGAGACAGAGTAACCTGAGAGGTCGCCTAGGAAGCTGTTTGACTACAACAACTCCTTCCAAACTGCAAGGAGAAATGTAAGAGATGAGCCTATTTATAAGTCCGCATTTAGGTTTAGGGTTTTTCTTCTCTATAATGACGGATTTGTCCTCGCTTTCAGCTTTGAATTGTCTTTGTGCCACCGCTAAGCGTAGAGTTGTTCATGGATTAGGTTATCCATTTAAAATGTATTTGAAATATTATACTAGGTTCGAAAAATAAATTTAGGTAAAAAGTATTAGGTCTTTTTAAAATATAAGTTGATTCAGGGTTAAACATTCAAGGCCTCCCGGCCTTATACGTTTTTTAAGTTTGTAATAACTTATATTATGTAATTTAGAAGGCATAAAAATTAAATATATAATAATATATAATATTACTGTAATATAAACATGAACAAAATTTAATATGGTTATATATAAAATTAAAAATAAATATATATTTAAAAAATTTAAAATTAATATTAGCGGGCCTAAAATGGGCTTAAGTTAGCCATTTAAAAATATGGGCTTAAGTTAGCCATTTGTAAATATGGGCGGGCTTTGGCAAACTTTTAGAATCATATTTCGAGCAAGGCCAAACTTGAGTAAATAAAAAGTGTATCAATATCGTGCTTAAGCTTAACTCGGCCTATGAACACCTCTAAAATCTGACTAAGGCTCTCTTTAAATGTATAGTGAGCGTCGGTGCAAGATAGCCGTTATCATACTGATGGATGTATCATTTTTTTATTAGTACTAGTGCATAATGATATCAATCTATTTCAGGTTAACATTTTTAATTTATCGTTATTTTAAAAAAATATTTAATATATGTATATAAGATATATTTGCAAATATTAAGTGAATGAATTAAATAAGCTTTAAATATAAAATATGCATCAATGGTATAAGATTAAATATAAAATATTTAATTTTTTTTTGTTATATGGTATTTATTATATTGTGGGATCTACAGTTTATCAATTCAACCAATTATTCTAAAGTCTATGGTAACAATTAAAGTGGTATAAGAACTTATATAGAGTGGCATGCGAGTAATAACAAGTTAAAAGTGAAGGATTCCGTGTCAATTTTGATAATTCAATCAAAAGTTTAAAATGTGACTAAATTATTAGTAAATTTATATTTTGATTATTTAATTTAAAAAAGTTGTAAATTAGTTATTGAATTATTTAAAAGTTTTTATTTAAGTCGCTTGATTATTATTTTTCTTTTAAAAGTTCAGCTAGAGAGTTCCAAGTGGTGATGCGATAATCACTATGGTGGATCAATACTAATTAACGGGTAGAAGAGCATACCTTAAGTCCAAGCCGATTTGACTGTTAATGTCAAAAATCAAAAAAGAAAATTGTTTGAATTTTGATTCGTAAATTCATTACGTTCAAAATTGTTTCATGAAAAAATTAAATTGTAAAAGAGAAGGGAAATGTGAGCTTTTGATTGATGCAGACAGTGCAACTGCGAACAGAGAAAATCATACAATAACGATTTTAACAGTCTAATAACTTAAATGAAAATTTTCGAATAATTCAATAACTATATAAAATTTAATAATTTTTTGTTTTATTCTTAGTGGCTTTTAAAATTTTCTTTCGGACCTTTGATCATTCGTTAATCAAGTTTTTAATTGTATGCATATGAAGTCAAATACAAAAGCAGTGAAGTTACATACATAGGGAGGGATAATTTAGTAGGATATATATACACACAAAAGCAGTGACGTTATATATATAGGTTAAGCTTCTACTCTAATATTCAATTCTTGAGCTTACACTCATTTTCCACTTAATAATTATATCATATTATATCACATAAAAATTAAATTTATATAATATATAATAATATAGTGTAAACATTTTAAAATTGTTTATGTTTGAAATTTTATTTGTGCGTTTGAACATAGTAAAGTAATTAGATGAAGATGTAATTGTTAAGATAGTAAATATACCCTCTTGTAATTAAAAATATTTGACTAATGAAGTGTAATTACGTCGGAATTATCTATGTTATGTTTGGCAATATGAATTGTAACTATACAACTACATGATTTTAAATTCTAAAAAATATTAATTATTATAAGATAAAAAATCTTTAAATAAATAACAAAACCTAAAATCAATTTATCGTGTATAATATGGTAGTCCAAAAGAATATTTGATAATACAATTACTAATAGAATTAACAAGACAAATGATTTTTGAGCTATTCACACTCTAGCACTAAATATATAATCTTTGCCTGTCATTAATTAATCATTTACCAAGTATAAATAATTAATAAGATATCATATAATTTAATTAAAATTAATGTATAATTTATAATAAATACTATATAATTCAATTAAATATTTAATAGGCTAAAATGTATGAAAAATTATTCCTTGTTAATAAAATTTTAGAAATGGTTTAAGTTATATTAGTAAAATAATGTAGAATTATATTTTGAAAAATAAAATGTCTAAAAATTAAAATATTATTATTATACAAAAATAACTTCTTAAACTTCAATTATTTATAAATGTTTGAAAAGTTATAAGATAATTAAATTTGAATGTTATCACCTGTAATTATTTGCATAATTACTCTAATTCTTAGGCCCCTTAAGAATTGGAGAAGATAATTGAGGCGTTCCAATTACACTCAATTCAAAGAGACCCACTAATTACAATAGTTACTCAAACATATCACAAATGTGTAACTATAAGCAATTATATCTAAATCCAAATATTAAGAGTATGTTTATCATTGAGGTTGAAAAGTACTTTTCAATCCAAACCATGATTTCAAATAAAAAAAAATTAGTAAATAAGCAGGTTTTCAAACCAAATCTTGATTTCAAACTAGAATTTAAGTCAAGTTAAAAAGTTAAATTTTTTAGCTTTTGACTTTTGGAAAAGTGTTTTTCAATAAAATTACCTTTTTACCCCTCATTAAATCTTCTACTTTACAATATTATGTCTAAAATAAATATTTTATCTTTCCAAAAGCACTTATGAACAGTAATGGTAAATACTATCAAATTTATCAAAAGCACTTCATTACATCACTTTTCATACACACTTTTCAACATCAATGATAAACTAACCCTCATAGTCTTTTTAAATATTTTCTAAAAGAACAAAAAAATATATATTAAGATGTAAATAGCATATTTTTTATAAGAAAAATTAAAAAATATATGGGTAAACTTAAATTAATTAACTAAAATATGTGTAGATTGAAATTAAACTTGAAGATTATATTTTGAGTTAAATCCAACTCTAATAAATATGAAATATGCTAATATTAGAACTTCTATTGATAAGAACAACCCCTTTCTCTCTCTTTATATATATATATATATATATATATAATGGTACCTAAGATTAAAGTTGATATTTGAGTTCCAAAATGTAATGATAGTGTTTTCCCTTTCTAACGGATTATAAGGACATTCAGAAAAAAGAAAGATGAGATTAGATTAATTATTTTGAAAATTGATAATCTAATTGTTTCCATACATACTGAATTACGTGAGGTGAAAGAAAATGAAAATGGAAAATAATATTTATAATTTTATTTTTATAACTATAACATCCTTCCCAATAGTGGTTAATATATTTTTTTTACCTTAAGGTGTAAAGTTAAATTATTAGTATTGTGTTTTTAAGTTGTGTTTTTAGGTGTAATGATAAATTTAGTTCATAATATTGATTTATTTTTATTATTTTGATCTCACTTTATTATTAATTTGACTCTCAACTTTTAAAATTTTGTCAAATTATTTTTTTAGATGAAAAAACTAATTGAATTATTAAAATTTTGTGATATTAATATGACAGTTTACGTGACAATCCACATATACTTTAAATTTTAGGGAAAACTATATCATTAATCACCCAAATATGCTCTTTTTAAAAAAAAAAATTCATGAAGTACACACAAACTATAATACGGGCTACCATATTTTAAGGTAAACTATATCAATAGTCACTCAATTATTTGCGTGTCACTAACATTTTTAGTCATTTATGTTTTGATCACCCTTTGTTAAATTGTTAACCAAAATAATGGCATAACCTTTTTTAATTGGTATAATAGAATCACTCGTACATTTTATCAATTTGGTCCTAATTCTAAATAGTTCAATAAATTTAACCTTCCATATTTATAAATTTTATCAATTTGATCCTCAAACACATCTTCCTCACAAACCAATCAAATTAAATTAATAAATACTAAAAATACATTGTAACTATAAATAAGTAATTTGGTTTAATTCTAAAAATAAATATTAAATTTCAAATATTTAAGTATTACTCTATAAATGCACAAGAATAGGGCATTGCTTGAAGTAAAATGAGATTAGCTCAAATAAATACACACATAAAAAGGTGTATGGCTAGGAAGGAACAAAATAAAAATAAAAAGGAAAGCTTTTGATGATCCCAGAACAGTCAGATTATACAAAGAAATTAAAATAAAGTTGAGTCAACAAAAAAATTGCTCAATTAAACAGAACATGAATAAATAAAGTTGTTTTTTTGTTCTACAACAATCCCAAAGGAAGAAAGAAAAATTGTATCTCTATTTCTAAATGTTAAATAAGCAATGACAACACCAAGAATGTGAAGAACCTGAGGCTTAGCTTAGTTAGTTCATGAAGTCACCCGTGAAAGCTAGCATCCAACATATCTAAGTTCAACCTTCAGCATCCATAATCCCTTCTTTTAACCAAATAAAGACATTGAAAATGTAGTAAAATCAATTCTCGTTTTCCTTCAAAATCCAATCAATGAAACAAGTGTAGAATACACTCAAAATCAAGCTACATGAAAGAAAACAATTTTACAACATTCTTATGAAGGTCCTGTAAGGCAACAAAAATGCAAGAAAGCTATCAGTGCAGACTGTTATAGTACCTAATATACACGTGATTAATGTGTAAATATCTAAGTAGTTAGTCAGTTACAAAAGCTGGTATTTTGTTATGCTATCTTGTTAATAGCAGTTTACATTCCTTCTCTATATAAGCATGTATCTAAACAGATTAAAGAAGCTAAGAATTTGTTACCTTGAGAATAATATTTCTTCTCTGTTATAGTTTTCATCTTTAAGAATTTGTTGTTTTCTCTAGTATTCGTTCATGGTATCAGTCGCTCGGTGATTCTCGGGCATGGCTTCTACGCACTCTGCTGAATCCGATTCTGCTGAGCTTAATAGCTCGACGTTTCTTGGTGACCGGGTGGTCATGTCTTTCCCTCGTCATGAGGTTGTAAAGTTAAATGACGGTTCGTTTGTGCAATGGCAGCAGTAGATCCGTCTTATACTTCGTGGATACGGGTTGTTTGGCTTCCTTAACGGATCAGTGATGGCTCCGACGAGATTCATTCCGTCCGCTAATGGTAGTCTCGTTGTCAACCCATCTGTTTTGGTTTTTGACCAGCAGGATAGTTTACTAACCTCATGGCTTTTATCCACGATTGGCTCATCATTCTTGGCTTCCTTCACGGATGTTCAGACGGCACGAGATGTTTGGATCATGGCAAACAATTTGTTTGCGGCCGATTCTAGCTCGAAGTAGTCCCACTTGCGTCATGAACTTCATTCGCTTCGGAAAGGTAATCTTTCTGTTCGTGCGTATGTAAATAAAATTACGAGTTTGTGTGCCTTGCTTGCAGCATCTGGTTCGCATATATCGGAAGCCGAACGAACGGCAGTTCTCCTTACTGGCCTCTCCTTGGAATTTGATGCGATTGTTTCTTCCGCATCACTGTCCTCGGAACCCTTTCCGTTTCAACGAGTCGTGGATGCCTTACTTGAGTGCGAAGCTCGACTGCTTCGATCCGCTCTTCAGTCTGCTCCGGAGATGTTGATTGATGCGAATGCCGTGGAGGGGCCGCAAACTCAGGCGACAGACATTGCGCTTCGTGGCGGAGGTCGTTTCTCTGCTCGTGGCCGCGGCCGTTCTTTCCATCCACGGCTACAGTGTCAGATATGTAGTCATTTTGGGCACCTTGCGCAAAAATGCTATTACCGTTACCATCGTGATGATCCATCTCCAATCGATGTCTCGGGGTCACGACGTGGTGATTTTGTGCCTGGAGCAAATAGGAGTGATGATGACCGAATAGGAATGAATGAGTTTGGTGGTTAAAATTGGAGAAATAGTGGTCAAAATTGGAGGTCTTCATTTTGGCCTACGTTTGGTGGTGACAGTTATTTCCCACGTAGGCCACATGCAAGGCCTGGGTGTAATAGATTTAATCCATTTGTTCAAAGTGGAAGTGGGCAGCATGGTTTTATGGATCCAAAATCATATAGTAATGGGCATGATATTGGTGCCAACCGAAATGACATGGGCCCTCAATTTGGTGATGTGTCTTTGGGTGTTCCGTATGGTCACATGGCTCCTCGGCCACGTGGGCCCAGTGGGTTGGTTCGGTCTTGTTCAGCTCATGATCCAATTATTCCTGAACCTTCTGCTAACTGTGTCAGTGTTGACCGATCTTGGGAGACTGTTCATGAGGCTCCATTGCGGACAAAACCACGAGCTCGGGTGTTTAGTGTTGAGTCGTCACCATTTGATTCGTCTCAATTTGTTGGGCTTCCACCCACGATTCCTGAGTTACATGCTTCAGATTACTCTGGTGCTACAGCATTTGACTCCAATTTTAATTCTACTGGTTCGTTCGTTCCATTGCCGGTAGGCAGCACATCCTGGTGTCCAGACTCGGGTGCTACTTATCATGTTTGTAAAAATGATTCCACTTTGCGTGGCTCCACTCCGTATTTAGGTAACTCTTCTCTTTTAATGGGTAATGATGTGTCTACTAAAATTTCGTCTGTTGGGAATACTGTTTTTCCTACACCAACAATAATCCTACATCTTTCAAATGTACTCTGTGTACCGAGCATTCGGAAGAATTTACTGTTTGTGTCTCAGTTTGCTACTGACAACAATGTATTTTTTGAGTTTCATCCATCGTATTGTGTGATTAAGGACATCCAGACACGGGAAATCTTAATGCGGGGCCAAGTTCGTGATGGGCTCTATCATTTCTCAGCAGGTTTGGATGGTTTGTCTTCTTCTGTTCACAATGCTGCTCTTCAAGTTTGCTCTCCGGTTACTGATGTTTTTAGTTTGTGGCATAAACGGCTGGGGCATCCGGCTGATAATATTGTAAAAACTGTTCTTGCAAATTGTCAGATTTCTTTCAATAAATGTCATCTTAATGGTGTTTGTGTAGCTTGTCAGAAAGGTAAATCACATAAGTTACCTTTTTCGCAGTCTCGCACTAAGTATGTTGATTTGTTTGAATTGGTTGTTTCTGATATGTGGGGCTCAGCTTCTGTTCCTTGTGAAGAAAATTTGTATTACGTTTCCTTCATTGACATGACTAGTCATTTTACCTGGGTTTATCTGGTCCGACGTAAATCTCAGGCTATAGATTGTTTTGGTCATTTTCAGAAAATGGTCTTCACTCAGTTTGGAAAGACTATCAAGCAATTTCAAAGTGATTGGGGAGGAGAGTTTCATGCGTTCTCTTCTGTCTTAGCTAATCAGGGGATATTTCATAGAGTTACCTGCCCCCATACGTCTGAAAGAATGGTGTTGCTGAGCGTAAGCACAGACATATTGTGGAGACTGGCCTTACTCTTCTAGCTCAAGTTAATTTACCGATGGATTACTGGGGTTATGCATTTTGTAGTGCCGTTCATCTTATTAACCGATTGCCCACATCCATTCTCGACGGGAAGACTCCGTTTCAATGTTTGTTTGGTCTTGAACTGACTTATGATCATCTCCGAGTGTTTGGTTGTTGCTGTTTTCCGTATTTACATCCGTTTGGAAAACACAAGCTTGAGTTTCGGTCTCAGCCTTCTACATTTCTGGGGTATAGCCTGCGTCATAAAGGTTATTTTTGTCTAACGCCGGATGGGAAGGTTATTGTCTCTCATCATGTTGTTTTTGATGAGAATCGATTTCTGTTTCCGATGTCTCCTACTCTCGGTGACAAGTTGCCTCTGAATACCACTAGTATGTCCCAGTTGTTCGACCTTTGATACCTACCGAGGTTCAACTGGATCCTGTGTCTGGAGTGGAGGTTTCTGTAGATAGTCATAGTGCTGACCGTACTCAGTCTAATTCATTTGCTACGGGTGGTGCTTCTTTGCATCGATCCAATTCTAGGTCTGCTGTTCCAGAGGAGGCTCCCTCTACTACAATTTTTCCTTTCGAGCCTCTTGATGTTCCTCCTGTCCCTGCTACTAACACCCATACAATGGTAATTAGGTCTAAAGCTGGGATATTTAAACCCAAAGCCTTGTGTGCTGAAAACGTTGAAGTTGAGCCCTGTTCTGTGGCGGAGGCTCTTGCTCATCCAGACTAGCGACTAGCAGTTCAAGCTGAGTTTGATGCTTTGTTGGCCAACTCGACCTGGGAACTGAGTTCCCTTCCTCCTGGCCGGAAAGCAATCGGTTGCAAATAGTTGTTTAAGATTAAGAAGAATCATGATGGGACGATTAATCGTTGAAGGCACGATTAGTTGCCAAGGGATGTTCCCAGGTACCTGGTTACGATTTCAAGGAAACATTCAGTCCGGTGGTCAAGCCTGCTACTATTCGAGCCATTCTATCTGTTGCGGTAACCAAGGGGTGGCATCTTCGACAAGTTGATGTCAATAATGCCTTTCTGAATGGAGACTTAACTGATGATGTGTACATGCAACAACCACCCGGCTATGAGCAGACTGGTCCAAATGGTGAACGATTAGTATGTCGTCTGACTAAAGCATTGTATGGCTTACGGCAAGCTCCTCGTGCCTAGTTTGACAAGTTAAAATAGTTTCTTGTTTCTGCTGATTTTACATTGTCAAAATCTGATGCTTCGTTATTTGTCCGCTCTTCTTCAGATCATATCCTCTATGTTCTTGTCTATGTGGATGATATTGTTATCACTGGCAGTTCAGTCGATGAGATTAACTGCTTTGTTCAGCAACTTCACAATATGTTTGCTCTGAAGGATATGGGGGAGCTTCATTATTTTTTAGGGATTGAGGTCAGTCGATTTCCCTCAGGTAGTCTTCATTTATGCCAACGCAAGTACATTCGTGAACTTCTTGCTCGAAGTTCTATGACTAATGCCAAGAGTGTTCCTACACCGATGGTAAGCTCTTCTATGTTGTCAAAAGATGAGGGTGACCCTCTTGCTGATCCAACTGAATATCGTAGTATTGCTGGAGCACTTCAGTACATTGTTTTGACACGACCAGATATTGCGTACGCTGTTTAACCGGGCTGTCAGTTCATGCATGCACCCACTACTCTACACATGATTGCGTTGAAACGTATTTTTACGGTATTTGTGTGGTACATCGTCTCCTGATTTGCTTTTTCAGAAGTCTGATAGGTTGTCCTTGATTGGCTATGCTGATGCAAATTGGGGCCTTGATTTTGATGATCGTCGGTCTACTACGGGATATTGTGTGTATTTTGGTCACACACCTATTTCTTGGTGTTCTAAGAAACAACAAGTTGTTTCTCGTTCTATGGCAGAGGCTGAATATCGAAGTTTAGCAGCAGCCACTAGTGATGTTACATGGCTAGTCTCGTTGTTAACGGAGTTACAACTCAGCTCGGTTGATCCTCCGACGGTGTGGTGTGACAATTCTAGTGCTGTAGTTGTTGCTGCTAACCCGGTTCTCCACTCTAAGTTCAAACATGTTGAACTTGATTTGTTTTTTGTTCGAGAAAAGGTGGCTCGTAGTGAGTTGGTTGTTGGCGAAGTTCCCGCCTGTGATCAAGTAGCGGATATTCTCACTAAACCGTTGTCTATTTCGGCGTTTACCAGGCTTCGTCATCTTCTTCGGGTCCTCTCACTTGAGGAAGTTGGATGCATGTTATAGTACCTAATATACACGTGATTAATGTGTAAATATCTAAGTAGTTAATCAGTTACAAAAGCTGGTATTTTGTTATGCTATCTTGTTAATAGCAGTTTACATTCCTTCTCTATATAAGCATGTATCTAAACAGATTAAAGAAGCTAAGAATTTGTTACCTTGAGAATAATATTTCTTCTCTGTTATAGTTTTCATCTTTAAGAATTTGTTGTTTTCTCTAGTATTCGTTCACAGACAAAGCAAAACCATTAATAAAATTCCCGCCAACCTCAAGGTTTTCAGTATTCAATTGCATGGTACTCAGTTGTGACAACATTCCTTGTAGAAGGACTCTCCATTTCTTTCCCTATTCTCATTTCCTCATTCAATTCATAATTGTTTCTTTTGGCATCCTCCAGTAGTGAAGTCGGCGTCATCCCCCTCCTCTTCAACTCTTTCGTAAACAGCGGCTTAGAAGGCTCTTCACCTATTAAAAGTAAACTGTTAAAAACACCTACTTAAAACAAAATAAATTTTGATTGGTGGAAGAGTTTGAGAACTAATTGACAAAATTACTAAATATGGAGGGTTAAAGGTAACACCTCTTACTTGTACCTAAATTCTAGTAAGAAATGCTACATTTTAGGATAAATATTTTATTCAAGATTTAAATTTATTGTTCAAGTCCTTCTCATCTTTTAGACCTTTTTAAAATTATATAATGTTTTATAGGCTATTTCTATTTTTTTTTTCTAAAGTTTGATTGCATTCATGGTTCGTTCGGGGCTCTTTCGAATAAAAAGAAAAAAAGGTAGAGGAAAATAGGGCCAATGTCGCGACCTTGAGTCCTCTTTTTGCAAAATAAGTTAAAACTTATTTGTTTTCGTGTTAAGATCAATACCATATAATCCAATACATGTATCAATCAATTTAGACTCATATAATGCTTCAATTTCATCATATAACAAATACTCACTTAATGTCCCAACAATTTCATTTAAACTTCTCTTAAATATTAGCAATTCCATCACTTATATCAACTTCTTAACATTACAACTCTTCTATTATTTCCCCCCTCCTCTTACTCTCCATTCCACATCCTATATGTACGTGTATGTATATAAGAATATTTGACTTTTAATGTAGCATGCTATATGTAATATTAATTACTCCTTCACTAATTACACATATACTCTCAACAAGGTTGTCTACTTGAGTAGCAATCACTAAATTATTTATATATTGGCCTATGGAATTCGAAATTAAAATCTGCTTATTGTTTTTGAAACTAGGCTCAATGAATTTTTTACCAAAAATTTTCAATATTTTCACATAAACTAATTAATACAGTTTTTTTTCTTCATTTCTTCCCATGTTTTGCTACTAGGCAGCTCTAACCCTTCTCTACTAAAATTTAGTTATCTTTTAGTATAGGATTCATATAATGTTGTTGTTTGTTTATCTTGAAAATAGACTCATGCTTTTAGATATATAAATTTTATTTCCTAAATATTTCTATACAATTGTTAATAACTTTTCAAAGTCAAAATAGGGAACCCGAAATCAATTTGACACTATCTCACTTAAATTTATTTATCTCATGATATACAATTCCATTTCTTAAACCGTTTATTCTATACAAAACTAGATTTAATAGGGTTTAATTTCATATTTGGTTCAACCTCTAACTCAATTTCTACAATTTTTGGTTCATTTTTAAATTTGAGCTACTATTGCTATCCAAAAACTGTTTAGTAAAAATATTTACTTTTCTATGATTCTTTGCATTAACTTTCAATTGGATGTATATAACCATTATACTTTTGACTATTATTCAATTTAGTCATATAAATTCATATGTTAGTAACATATTCATTTCTTTACCTTAACATTTCTCATGATACAAATGACAATTCTCTTTTTCTCATAAAAACTTAATGTCTTTATATATCATTCATTCTAAAAATACTTTCTATCTCTGCTATTTTGATTAAATTCTCATACCATACATTCCAATTATAATATATCTAACTTAATTATTTGAAAACTTACCTCTTTTATCAATAATTTTCTCTCCTTTGCTTCTCTTCCCTTTTCTTCCTCAACCTCATGATTATCCTTCTCTTTTCTTCTAATTTTCTTTACTTCCATCTACTAATTCTTACTTTTAAATTGATGAGCATACTCTCGAGTCTCTACATTTTTCCTCTTTGACGCCTATGAAAATTTGGGAGAAATAATAAGATTACATGACAAAGGACCAATTTGCAAGAATATGAGAACTTCTTTCTTTTTATAATGGTGGCAACATTGCAGCACGAAGAGAATGAAGAAATTTCTTCATACTCCTGTACAAATATCTCTTTTAATTTAATTAATTAAAATATCTTATAATAAAATAATAAGATAATAATAAAATATTCCACCAATTATATTTCAACATCTAATATTTATCAATTACTATCATGATAACTCATGATAATTATCTTGATTGAGAAATGACCATTTTTCAAAATCTCTTATTATTCTTTTTTGTGTCATTACTCACTTTAGATAAAATTGCAATTTAGTCTCTTTTATTTTCCACTTTTTCAATATGGTCCCCGTTTATCAAATTATTTTACCCTTTAGCCCTTTCCTTTCTTGGGATATTTTCACATTTGGTCTTTCAAATTTTCTATATTTATAGTTTGACCCTATAAAATTTGAATATTTACACTAAGGCCACAATACTTTCATATTTTTATAATTTAGTCCATATCTTAAATTAATATGTCATGTCTTACTTCTTGATTCAACTTCCTTTGGTATCCCATGACACTTACATCTTATCTCACTAAGAATCTATCACATTCTGTTTACGACTATGGAGGTTTTTGGGACGTTACATTAAATTTGTTGAATTATTTAAAATTAGGACCAAACTGATAGAATGTAGTGTATTGAGGACTAAATATGTTATTATACCAATTTAAAAATCCCCCATCATCCTTTCTATTATCAATTTAAGAAAAGGTGACCAAAATAGAAACAAATGATAACATTAGTGATGAAATTGAAAATTTTTGTAGTTTGGTGACTAAACCAAAAACACACTAACAGTTGAGTGACTAATTGTATAGTTTACTCTACATGTTAATAGTTTGGTTAATTTTTTGCTCAAAGAAAAACAGTTTGACTAAAATTTGAAGGTTAAGGGTTAAAGTGATAAAAAAGAGAGGACCAAAGTGACCAAAGAAGAAATATTGGGGGGCAAAATTTTTTATTGTGCATTTTCTAAAGATTTAATATAAATATTAAAAGACATAAATATAATTGCAATAATATTTGTTGTTATTTAAAAAAGGGTCTTTTAGACTTGTTACAACTAGTTGGTGTTTGGTTAACCCGTGACACCAACTTAGTTAAAATGTATAAAAATATAAAATAAAACTTTAATTAAATGGTAAATTAAATGTTTTACTAATGTAGTTGACGTGGGTTCAAATCCTACTATATGTATATTTTTATTGGATTTTTTAAAGTGAAAAGACTAAAATACTCTTGAATAACATTACTTATTTTAATTACGAAAGGGCATTTTTGTAACTTCCTAACCGATTTGGTGACCCGGTTGAGGGTGACATCAACTCAATTAGAGATAATAAAGCGTGCATAATAAAATTAAAATATATAAAAATATCAAAATAAAACTTTAGTTGAGTGGTAAATTAAAAATTTTATTAATGCAATTGACGTAGGTTTAAATACCAATATATGCATGTTTTAATTGACTTTTTTTAAAGTGAAAAAACTAAAATATCCTCGAATTATATTAATTATTTTAATTGCTGAAGGACATTCTCATAAGTTCCTAACTGAGTTGATAACCCAGTTGAGGATGACACCAACTCAGTTAGGAGTTTTATTAATAGTGTGTATATATATACAAATACACAACCGATAAAGTTCATGGTGTGTGCATAATAAAATTTAAATGTATAAAAATATTAAAGTAAAACTTTAGATTAGTGGTAAATTAAATGTTTTAAAAATGCAATTGGTGTGGGTTCAAATATCATCATATGTATATTTTTATTAATTTTTTAAAAGTGAAAAGGCTAAAATACCCTCGAATAATATTACTTATTTTAATTACGAAAGGACATTCTTGTAATTTCCTAACTGAGTTGGTGATCCGGTTGAGGGTGACACTAACTTAGTCAATGGTTTTTATTAATAGTATATATATACAACTCATGGAGGTAATAAAGTGTACATAACAAAATTAAAATGCATAAAAATGTTAAAATAAAACTTTATTTGAGTGGAAAATTAAAAGTTTTACTAATGCAATTGGTGTGAGTTCAAATTCTACTATATTCATATTTTTGTTGTTTTTTTTAAAGTGAAAAAACTAAAATATCTTCGAATAATATTAATTATATTAATTACGAGAGAGCATTCTCGTAATTTTTTAATTGAGTTGATGACCCGGATAAGGATATCTTCAACTCAATGAGGAGTTTTATGATACTCATGATTGTGTGAAAAAAATATGTAAAAAATATTTAGTAAAACGAATAGCTTTTTAGTAATTTATAAACATAATTTATATAAAAACGCCATTAAGTTTTGGTTGAAATGGCATTCTCCATGTTTTAGAGATTGAGTTACCCCTAAATTTATTATGGGTTTAAATTGCATTTTTAAAGTTATATAAAAATATAAAATAAAAATAAAAATGGCTTCATAGTAATATTTATTATTATTATTTTTTAAAATTATTATATTTTCAATCGAATTTGTACAACCCCTACATCGCTAAAAAAAAAAAAATGTTTTATTGTATATTTTAATTGAACCTTTTTTTTAGTCTAATTAACAATTTTAAAGGTTAAAAGAGTAAAAAAGTAAAAGTGAGTTAATAAAGAAGTTAATTTTTAAATTATTAAAAGTATTTTGACATCATTTCATAATTTTTTATAACATTAATATTTTAATAATTTAATTGTCATATTTCATACTTATTTTATATAGATAATGCGTATCAAATTTGACATAATATATATATTTTTAATTATTTATTTTATGTAAAAACTTTTAACCATTAAATATATATTAATATAAATAATATTTTAAATTGATATGATAGATATATTAGATTGATTCAAAATTTTATATGCATGGTAAGTAAAAATCTATTGATAAATTTAACGTTTGAATTATTAAAATATCAATAATATAAAAATTATGAAATAATAAAATACTAATTTTTCAGTGAAACTGAATCCTTCTCTTATAAATATTATACTTAATTTATAATTTAGATTTTAAGTAATTGCTTAGTTGAGTTAATATGACTTAATTAAATGATATCAAACTCATTATATATAACATATATAGTATAAATAAGTAATAAAAATATAAATAATTATATACAGAATAAATCTAAATAAATATAAGGAGATGATAAAATTATTGTTTTTACGAAGATATAAAAATTAAAAAAGGATGTTGGTTGAGTCTTAATTTGATTGATATAGACATTATTATTAATGTAGGAAGACGTGGGTTCAAGTACATTGAAATGGATTATACGTAAGATTGTTAATTAAGAAGTGATTGCATTAATACAAAGTATTTAATGGTAAATTGAGTTGGTAATCGAAAAAATCTCACCGATTTAAGTGTCTTACATGTTGGTTAAAGACGATTTAACCCTAATTTTGAATAACTGGCATAGTTATTCAAATTAAAACAAGAAAAAGACTAAAGTACCCATTTGAGAAGTAAAAAGAAAAATAGAAGGCCGCCCACCGAACCAACATGTGCTCATTTAACAGATCTCTTCTTAATTAATTAATAATTAATTACAATATAAACATTATTAGGGAAAAAATATAGGAAAAGAGAAAAAGAAAAAAGAAAAGAAATCTCTTCCCATCTATTTATTTTTGTTTCTTCTTTTTATCGACCCATACAGAAAAAAAAAAAAAAAAAAAAAAAAAAAAAAGAAGAAGTGAGCAATCTCAGGGTCGTCGTCCTCCCTCTTCGGCTGGGTGTCTGTGGTACCAATAACAAAGGAGGCAGAGAATCGGCAAAGCAAAGGCATCAATGCCAGCCCAGAAGCGGTCATTGCCGGAGAATCTCGACGATGAAGAGTCCAGCCTTCATCACCAAAGCCACACCAAGCAATCTCGAAACGAAGATGGCCAACACAAACCTGAAGACGAAACAACCCAACTGGAACAAGAACAGCCCGAGCCGGACCAAGACCAACAACACCTGAAACAAGAACCCGATGACCAAAACCACCAAGCTCAACTCCAAGGCGACGACGAAGATGAAGATGACGATGAAGATGGAGATGATGAAGATGGTGACGTCCCTTTCTCTTTTTTCACACTTATATGCTTCACATATAGTTCGATGCATAGGTGTAGACCCATGTTTGAAGTTGATTTCGATTCTTGGACTCTTTTTTTTTTTTGTTCTCAGATTCTGATGGAAGCCAATCTTCTACTTCTCAAGAGAAACCCGAGTACTCTTTTCCCTCTCTTTCACTTTCAATCTTTTCTTTTCGTTTATAGTTTTTTTAAATCCATTTTAGCTTCATAATTAGCTTTGGCTCTGCTTTTATAAGTTGGGTTTGCTGCGATTTTCTTTCTTCTTTTTTTTCCTTTACAACAGCATTCTTTATTTCTTTTGGATGCTTTAGCTGTTGAAGAGAAAGGGATTTGAAATTTGTTGTTGGGTTTTATGCTATTTGCTATATGACATTGTGTTTTGTGATATATTTCCTCATCGTTTAATCGATTTGCATTTTGCATGTCAACGATCTATGTCCTGTAAATGCTCGTAACCACATAAAGCTGGAAAATTCTGAAATTTGTTCTTGTTGTATTCTTTATCCGTTCGGGCTCCTTGTTTGTCAAGTAAAACACTCGTTACCAACTTGTGAAGTACTAGATTGAAAACACGTCCTACTATATTCTTCCACTGTTCAAAATGTGCATTATTTGTCTTACATAAATGCATTTCATTTTGATTCAGACTTCTTTTTTCTTCCCCATCTTGCGTTTTTTCGAATCTTATTATGCATCTGTGTTCAGCTTGAGCGAATCTAATAAACCTTGATGACTCAGCATCACTAGGCTAACTTTGCTGAGCAGTTGGTCAAAGAGTCATGTATTGAGACCAGGGAGGTACCTCTGCCTAGACTTTTTAACTTCTCTTTCTTCAAATAGTAAGACGATACAATCAATCATGTCAATTTGGTGTTGCTGGCCTTGTGAGCAAGAATGAAAGTAAGAGCAGACAAGCTAGTGAGGTTTGAAATGCGGCTTTTCATTGTCTATTCTAGTCATTGGGAGGAATCAATTGTTGGGAGCTAACTATCGTGGAGTCTGTTATAGTGGAAAATAGTGTTGTCTCATTAATAAACTAGAACTTTTGGGTTATTCTTTTAATATAGTAACGTGAGGATTCTCATACTGAGTTGGTTTGGGCTTGATTCTATTTCTTCTTCCGATTTTGTCTAGATTTACTAAAAAATAATTTCTTTTCCTTCCCATGATTGTTGTTAGTATATGATAGTAAAGTGTTAGTTGACACTGTGTTGTGATTTCCTGGCCTGTCATGGAATATCTACTTGTATGATTGCTTGAAAATATTTAGATTACCTTTTAAAGTAGGTATAGTCATCTCTTTGAACCCATCCTGTTCCCATGCAAAGTCATATAATTACATTGATGACAGCAATCAAAGTATCTCTTCACTGACATGCTTACTGGGATATTTGTGCATATGGTGTATAATGTAACTTTAATCTATAAATAACGTCATAATATTAACATTTTTATGTTCGAATTCCAGATTTGTCTTAGTAGAGCTTCCGGAAATTCGTAAAGATGTTCAATGTCCAATTTGTTTAGGTAATGCTTCAATTTGCTATCATTTTATACTCTCTCCTACAGTTTCTAATGAATGTCTGTGATGAGGAGTTGAGATATATGAACCAGTGGTTGTGTTATATTTCTATAAACAAATCCTATTTGGTTACATGCTCTTGAATCCATCGCCTTTTATCTCTTTATCTATCTATATAGATAGATAAATAGATAGACAGATAGATATCAAGTTTAAGTCCCATTTGCATAAATCTTTTTTATGACTATATATTGTTGTTTAACTTTTGTCTTTGGAAAATCATATAAACCGTAACAATAGGAAAATCAAGTGTTGTGTGTTTACTGTTTATTGCACATATTGTACTATTTATTGATAGTGTCTTATTTTTACCCGACATTTAAGTAGAATATTGAGGTTCCTTCCTTAAATGTTTTAAAATATATGTAGAAAATTTTCCAATTGCAGTTTTAGCATATTGTCTGAAGGTGATATCTTCTTTAGTTGGTTTTGTGCAAATCAAATGCTCTTTCCCTCTATCTAGCTTGTGCGGAAGTTAAGATGAGGTTTATCTAACAGAAATGGATTGTCAGAACAAAGCAACAATTAATATGAGTGTGTCCTATAATGGAATATAAAGTCTAATTTTACATAGTTGACTTCTAAGTATAATTCTTTTAGTTTGATTTCCAAAATGGTAGATCCTACCTGTCCCATATCTTAAAATTATCTTTGCTGGATCCTATATTGGGCATAATGTTCATGTTGTTTTTTCCTGACATTTGCTGGAGTTGGGAAGTTTTTTTTTCACCATTGTGCTTAATGGTGTTAGAAGTTCAGTTTAGATTCATAAATTTAATAGAATGTTTTTTCACCCATGAGGCCATGGGGACCCATAAATAATATGGAAAACCAAGGAGATAGTTGTATATCTGGATGCTCCTTGAAAGATCTAAAGTTGAGAAGATAGGAAAAAAGATGATTTAAGATTGTTGATTTTGTTGTATCTGAATTTTCAGGTCATTTTCAATGGATTCGGGGAAAGGGGTTTTGATGTTATGTAAATCTAAACTTTTTAACTGTTTTTGGTGAATTGGGAGGAAGGTATCATTTAAAAAATACAGATAAGTTGGATCATGTCAGGTGTTAGTAAAACACTTATTAAGAGGACTCTATGCAATATGTAAATTCTAGCTGAGAAGGTTGGGTAGTCGTATTTTAGATGTAACATGTCCATAAAGCAGAATTTAGTCAAATTTATATAAATATATAAGCATGTTTTCTCTGAAGGAAAAATCACAAAAGAGTAATATTATAGTATTTGTATTCACATGTTTCATTGCTGCTTAGTTTATGGAGACACAACCTGGATAACAAAATAACATTTGCTATATCGGATTGCATCAGGGTAATGGTATGCTTGTTAGTCTTACCTTTAATATTTCTGCCTTCCTGGTATGTGGTCAGCAGGATTGGGTTATTGCTTGAGTTCTTTTTATGGTGCATTTTGTCATCTAGCAATAGGATTTGATCAGGTTAACTCGCACAATTTGCCTATTATCAGTGGTTGGACATTGATGTGGTAGAAGATTTGTAATTTATTGTTTTCTGTGTGTACAGGAATCATAAAGAAAACAAGAACTGTAATGGAATGCCTACACCGTTTCTGCAGAGAATGCATTGACAAATCAATGCGACTGGGGTATGTTATAAATGGATTGGTACTATCTTGCCTTTGTTTGGGTAATTCTGTGAATATCTAGAAATTCTTATTTGATTCTGATTGTAGGAACAATGAGTGTCCTGCTTGCCGTACGCATTGTGCTAGTCGACGTTCTTTAAGAGACGACCCAAACTATGATGCCTTAATTGCAGCTTTATATCCAGATATCGACAAGTATGAAGAGGAGGTATAAGTCTTGTCCTTTCTTTTCTTTTTTACTTTCAGGGTGCTATTATAAAATTTCTTACACCATGATTTGCCCATCAATTCTGGTCTTGTGCATTTGGTCTCTCAGGAATTGGCGTTCCATGAAGAGGAAAGGACTCGCAATAAGCAGGTCAGATATATATTTATATTTAGGTTTTTTACTACATGCATTTATTTCCCGCTGCTCTTTGCTTATTGTTAAGGTCGACGTCCTATTTTCTAGATTTGCAGATGTTTGTGGTGATTTGTCTTCATTCGTCTACCTTAAAACATGCAACCTCATATTCTTGGTAGTTACTTGTATCAGCTGCATTCATACAATTGTATTAGGTGCTTATTCAAGTGTCATTTTTGCATTTTGGCTTTGGCCTAATGCAGTGAATGGCTCTTGTAAGTCCCTGTATTTTGAAAATGCCCAATGTCCAATCTAGTATATGTACTATTTCGTGAGTCAATTTCATACATGATCTTAACACCTTTCAATGAGTCTGATGTAAGAATTCGACTTGTGGCATTTGTATGCCATATTTTTATTTTTTATTTTGTTTTCTGTATAGACTAAAAATTGGAGATTAGATAAAAAAAGAAAATCTAAGTTTTTTAAATAT
Organism: Gossypium anomalum; assembly: GCA_025698475.1. Classification (NCBI taxonomy): domain Eukaryota; kingdom Viridiplantae; phylum Streptophyta; class Magnoliopsida; order Malvales; family Malvaceae; genus Gossypium; species Gossypium anomalum. Next base: position 20,088,141 of record CM046967.1, on the reverse strand, counting down.
TAGAATCTGGAATTTTATGAGATATATAAATAGCAAATTTAACTTTAAAAAATTAAAATCTGTAATTTTAAAATTTTTTAATTCAAAAAAATTGTTTTATTTATTTTATTAATTAAAATTTGGAAATTTAAAATTTTAAAAACATTAAATTATGTATTAAAATCTGGAAATCTTTTAAAAAGGGAAAATAAGAAATTAGAAAAAGAGGAAAAGAAGTAAGAAAAAGAAACAGAAAATGGCTCCGTCTCTATGTCCTTGTCCTTGTTTTTTTTGTTCTTTTAAAAGCTTTTCAAATATCATCTTTTAAAAGTTATCCGAGAAATTTTTTATAATTTTTGAGTGAATACCCTCTGTGTTTTTAATATGATATGGCATGGTGACGTGGTAAAAAACATGGGTCCTTTGCCATGTTATCACCTCATTGACACAACTATGATAGTAGTAGTACAAGTACCATTCCGAACAATTTTAAATTATAAGTACCACAACGAAAAAAAAAATATGCTACAGGACCATTTATGACATTATCCCTATCTTTAATGCTTTGTGGTGGGACAAATAACCGAATGGAAGAACTGTATTTCTCATTTCATAGATGTGAGATGACAAAACTTGTCCTAGACATTGACCTGGCTGTACAGTACATGTTTTCTCAGTACCTTTTTTGACTATCCAATTATGTGTTCAAAGAATACCATTGGACCATGTTGCAAGTTCAAGATTTTGACACATTCTTTATCTTCGCAATGGTTGTTTCAATATCTTGTACAGATTCAAGCATCGATTGCCCAAATTTTTCAGAGACAATCAGAAGCACTAGTTAAACGACGTAGTCTTGGCAAAGAGAGCAGCACCTTTATCCCTAGATCACAACGCCATCATCGTAGTGCTCATCCTCGTAGGCGACGGAACTCTCGAGGAGTTGAGCATCAAGGATCTGAAGACAATGAGGATGAAAACGATGATAATGGTGGCAAAGATTCTTCTTCCACAGATGAGCGCTGTACAGAAGTGAGGCAGAGAAGGCGCAAAAGACGGCCTGGAATTCGGTTGTCCCTGCCTTCTTCATCAGTGGTAAACTCAGATGGTGGATATGTTGAAAATGATACTGAAGTGTCTAGAGACAGCAGAGGGATTTCGCCTGGGCTTGTCTGGAATCCAGACATGCTTGCTTGGGGGAGAGGTGGTGCTCGGAGTCACACTCGACATGGAAATTCAAGCAGTGGCAGCAGCAAGAGTTCACGTGCTCGCTTGAACAGATTGGTAGAGTATCTTAGGAGCTTGGAGGAAAACGAAGATGAGGTATGTTGGGATCATACTATTAGACTCTCCATAATATCTATGGTTTCGGTTTATCACTGATATTAAGCTCCCATTGTTAGCGTAACTTTCTAGCGGTTCTTATCTTTTTTATGGGTTCTACTCGAGTAATACCATAGGATTCTTCTCTCCTTTGTCTCTGCCCACCCAGCCCCCTTTTTCTTGTCTTTTCCCTTTTATTCCCCATTTGTATGCCGGTCCTCCTTTTGTGTAATAACTAAAGCTTAATTCTTTGGATGCAGTTGGATGTTCATCTCAAGCTTATTTCAGTGGATGAACACAGTACATCAAGTTTGCAGCAACCTTACCTTTGTTGTCGGCCCAGTCTATCAGTTAAGCAGCTATGTGAAGTGAGAGTTCTTTCCCACTAGCTTAAACATAGAATTTCTCTCTTCCAAAATCTGAAGTTAGATTCTAGGAAAATGACAATTTTGATGAACCTCGACATTTGGTTGAATGGGCATAATGCATTAAATCTGTGATTTCAGTTGACCCAATTCCAGCTGCAAGTCACTTTAATACAGTGTTTGGTTGGTGTGCCCATATGATTAAGTTTTGGGGTTGACCTAAAGGTCTGATGTGTGAACTCATTGATTTTCTAACTTAAATCCTATGCAGGATGAATCCTTCATGTGGTACTGCTGTTCCAGCATCCCTCCCCCCTCCTCATTTCTCACTCTATGAAATTGGATCTCATTTTTCTTTTCCATGTTTTTGCCTTTAAGATAAACCATTCAGGATGATTGTCTAAAATTGTAGTGATTGATTGTTGCACAGTACATCGCTCTCCAGACACCATTACGGGCTGAAGAGGTAGAAATATTAATGGTAAAAGGACAATACCATACTGATGAAAAATGCACCAACCCCTCGGAGGATGCACTGCAAATCTTGGAAGGTCAAGAAACTTTGGCAGGGCTTAAGGTGAAGTGCAGTTCTGGAATAAATCATTTGGTGAGTACATTTGATGTCTCTATTTGAGGTTATATCAATTAGTAGTATTCTTGGATTTAAGGGTTCACAATCGTGTTATAAACCTTTTTGTCTATAGAATTAAATCTGAATAGCATTTTGGTTTCAGATTCTAGCATATAGGCAGAGGCAAAGTTGCTAGCGAAATTGCAGCAATGTTGAAAGTGCGGGTTCTACAAGACACACAGGTTGTTGGCAGTTGACTCTGGTAATTTACATTTGAGTTTGTATGTAAATACACGGATTCTGGAGGGGTCTGGTCGTTTGATGAAACCATTTGAGTTGCGTTCTAGGTGATGTAAAATTTAGGACATTGAGTTGAGGTTTTCGAGGTTGCTATAACTCAACACTTTGGCATTAGATGGTAAATTAGAAAAAATGGAAAGATGTATAACATATATATCATCTTTTTTTTTTTATTGGTGTGTTTGATTGGTAATAATCTATGAAATTTTTTCTTTTCATAACAAATTACTTTCAGTGGAATTTTGATATATATATATATTATAATGAATTTTGATCCCTTGAAAGGGGTATGTATAGTACATACACTCAACTGAACTCAAGGATCTACTTCATCGAAAATCATATAATAATTTGTTGCTACCAAGGTTCAATCCTAATATTACAGAAGAGTAAAAAAGAAACAATATGATCAGTATAAAAGGAAGGATTATGGATCAATGTAATCTTGCCATGCTATAGTAGGAATGGTATGGTTTCCTAGATGATGATGATAGTGGATGGAAATGAAGGGAGACGGTCAAAGTGAAAGGTGGATATGCAATGATAGTGGTTACTTTGAGGATATGCAATGCAAGAAGACACAAAGCTTCCGTTGCTGAAACCAAGTTAACTGCTATCTCGATGTGGTGCCTAGATGGCAGGCTTCTCTTGCAATAAATTACAGTGGTGGGTGAGGCAACAGCATGACACTCAGGAGCTAGGTTTTGATGGGCACTGGGGCCAGCTCCTAGAATAGATTTAACAATCTACGGGATGCATGCTGAAATATTGGATAAAGCAGGCAGTGACGGTATATGGTTATGGCAACTTATTTTGCTTTCCAATTCCTACTTTCCCTATTCAGGGAAATCGCACCTGCTTTGCTTTTTGTATGCTTTAGCTTAATGGGAATTCAATGTTTCTTCCTTTATCCAATGTCTTGGACACTAGTTATAAAAGAAAAGAAAAGAAGATGCTCAATCAGCTGCAAAGCTTTACGATCGAGAGTCGATCGAAGTTCATATATAACCAAGCATTAGCACGGGTTTACAATCAGGATTGTTAGTTTTATTATGTTTGGAATTACAATTATTTATCATAATTGATTACACCTCTACAATTACAATAAATGCGACACAAATCTTCATTTTTAATTTGCATATTTTTACTCTTGTTGAAACTATTAAAAATAAGAAATCACAGTTATGATTGTTAATCAGATTCCATTTTAAACCGACGAAACTTTTTAACACAATTTTAAAAAATTCTTTATATACAGAGGACATACTTTAAAACAAAAACAAATATCTTTTTGTTCATTCAGGCAATCCATCTTGAAATTCGCATCAAACTTTAGTTTCCATTATTTATTATATTTCATGAAAATTTTAAAACAGAAAGAATGTACAACATTCGGATTAAAGAGCTCTTCCTAATCTCAGCATCAAGTGTCACAAAATTAATAATTTACTTACTAAGTTTACATGAAATGAGAACGTCAATTTGTTGAAATGAATGCTGCCGTATCTCAGAATGTAAATCATGTATTTAGCTATACATTGTTTGTATACCTCAATTGTCCTTGCAGTTCCTTGAATAGCTTGAAGACAATCTAGATTGCGACTGAAAGAAATCAAAAGGAGTTCCTGATCCCAGCGACCTTCTTGAAGAGTTCGGTGAATCCGATAGAAGAGGCTCATAAACTGGGTTTCTGTTCTTTGGTTGACTAATTTGCAAGGGAGAAACTACTTCTTTCTCCATCGGTCTTGGGTGCGGCTCGATATTGCCTAAAGTCAGAATAGGCCCACCCATTCGTTCAGCCTGCTGAAGTGTATTGATTTTACTTGGTCTGTATGTATACCGGAAGTACTTCAAAGCTAGAACCGGACCCATCCCTGCTGCAACTATGAGCTGTTCAAGAGAAACAAAGACAAAACAACATACCAGTATTCAAACTGAAGCCATAGCACTAATAAGCCGACAAGTCGAGAAACTAAATTCCAGTAATCAACTAATTTAACAGGAGAACAATGGAGATGGATTCCTCCCCGTGACATCAAAAGGAAAGCAACTAAAAGACAGAGAGAGTGAAACTTACAGACATAGTTATCCAATAAGAAGGTTGCCTACATAACCGGAACATAATAGTGTACATCCCTGATGCAGGAATTGCGCTGAAAATCCAATTAATTACATAGAAAGCAACTAAATTCCCCCATATGGCAAGATGTTGCAATATCGTGAAGGAACTGCAAGCACCAATTAAAGTTCAGCAAGTCAGGATATTTAAATATATTAAAAGTGGTATCATGAAGCCATTTTAAAAATTCTGGTTACGAGCTATTTATCATGGGTCAAGATGCACATTCCAGGCCAGCGGGGGGTGCAAGCCATGGCATTTTGATGAACTACAAAGTATAACTCCCCCTTAACAGCACTTATGGAGCAACACTATTTTACATTGCTTCTCAAGCGAGGACAAACTATATGATATGCCATTTTTCTAACCCTCTATAAGCTGGAGTAAAAGACCTTGTGTGAAGGGGAAAAAAGGAAAAGAAAACAGAAATGCAACATATTAACTGCAATCTACATTTAAATGGAAACATACTTTGTCTCCAAAGCCACAACAAAAGCCTGCAGCCATATACATCCTGAGAGTGCCACCATAGAAAGTTCTTCCATTTCACTTTTCTCGTAGGCATAAGCATGTATGGTGATCACAAACACAACAATTGCCTGCAAATCCCCACAAAATTAATTAATGAGACAATAAAGCAAAATGTTATAAATCAACAAGCAATATCAAGTAAAGATGTTTTGATTATGAGTTTCAATCACCGATTTAAGATTTAACTACAGTCATGGATCACTAAATGTTTTCAGATTTGTTTTAATTACTTCACAACCAGTATCAGTCAAGATGCTTTGATAAGGAATAGCACTCACATGGAACAAAGATCGACCAAACCATCCAGCAAATGTACTCGGATTCAGAAGCCTGTTAGAGAAACAATTATGTATCAGTTAGACGACCATAACCAGCAGTCTACACGGTTGTATGCTAAAAGGATACAACCAATTCTCTAGTCCCATTTCCTAACCCTGTTATATAGAAGGGGGAAAAAAGGGGAAAAAGGCGGAGAAACAGTAAACCTTCCCGCTTGGCAGTAAAATAAAATTTGTGGATGCTGCATAACTGTTCCTTCACTAAGATCTTTGTCAAGGACACTCACTAGAACAGGAACACTAGTGTAGAAAACATTATAGGCCATCAAGCTAACAGAATTGAAAAGACTAGTTCCAGAGACACCTGAAATAAAAGAGAAACTGATGTATTCTGGTGTCAGCAGAAAAGTAATGATAAGCAAGTTTAAGTGAGAATCAAGTACAATAAAAGCAACAAAGAGAGGAACATCATATTTAGGAACTCACAAAATTTGGATGAAACATATAACTAGTGACTTGTAGAAGGAATACTGGGAAAGAAATGCTGTACGATTGTAGGAATAACGGCCATGAACAAGTATTAATCTTTTGAGAAACCTGAACTCTGCAACCAAGAGAGGTATTTAGGAAAATAAAACAGATAAAAAGTAACCACTCCACAATGAAGATGAAAAAAAAAATGAACATCTCAAATGCCCATGATTATCCAAACTAGGTAGCATTCTTGGCACAATTCTAAACTCTCCTGTCAATGCCAGTCATAAGCACATTTATCCAAACTAGAACACTTCAAAACCATTAAATAGTATATTATCATCAAGAAATAGTTCTAAAAATCCATCTTATGCTCATAAATGTTATATTTTCCTGAGGGGTCAGAACAACAAAACTTCCTTTAGGTTCATTATCATAATGACAACTTATTGCCTGAATAGCATATAGGTTGAGAACTTTCAAAATTACAACAATTTTCGCCATAAGTTCAATAACCGAAAAAAAGAAAATAAATAATAGTCAACCAGTCCTGAAGGCTTTCAAAATATTTAAAGATACTTACTTCCAATACTATAATCAGCTGCTCTTGCAGCCTGCAGCCCTTCTCTTCCACTAATGCCAACACCAATATCAGCTTGTTGTATCATTCTCACATCATTTCCACCATCCCCAATAGCCAATGTTCTATAATCACATGATTTCAAGAGTTCAACAAGCTGCCAAAAGAATAGTTCCGTTTAGGGGTAAAAGTCATCATTTCCATATAAAAGAAGGCTATAACTAATGAATATAATCTTTTATAAATACTGGTAATGAACTACAAATAAAATATTCAGCAATTTAAATTAGAAGGGATAAGATTAACTCCTTAAGAACAAAGCAAAATACAGCCTAATAATGTAAAAAATTCAATGAGATAAAGACAATAAGAGAATTAGAAAACTAGAGCACGCAATATATGTACTTCTAAAAATCCTAAGGTCACAGCATTGACATTAGAAGCTGGTCTAGCTAAAATATATTAGGGCAATAATAATTCACACTTCATAATGAGAGGTGATAGCACTTCCAAAAACACTACCAAAACGATGTCTTAAACTCTCAAATTACTTTTTCCTTTTTATTTATTTATTTATTATAAGATTTACATTTATGCTGGTACTTAGAACTCCCAGTATGCATTGGGCCAAGTTATGCCAGTGTTCACTCAACATTTCTTCTTAGAAGCAGGAAAATCAAAAGGTATAGTTTCCCCTTGCTGCTTCATAGTAGTACCAATACTCTATAGTCTGCATACAGAGAGATCCAACGGTTCTTTCCTATTCTCCTCTCCATTTTGAGAAGAAAGGTGCCGTCCATACATAAAAGATTGGAAAAAAGGTATATCGATTGTAAAGATTAACATGCATGACATTTATTCTGCCCCCACTAATGCTCTTGGATGTTCTTATCAGTAGAACATGCAGCAAATGCCAGCAGTCTGGATGTATCCCTTTTTTTCTTAATTAATTAGCCTGAATATCAGTTTTAAGCCAAGAGTGTTGCTTGGTGAGAGAAATCTGTAGATAACGATCATATTCATGACTATTATGGGTGAGAGCTATACATCCTCTTCAAATCCTAATTACATTATGTATTTTGGTTAGAGAATTTTAGGAATTCTATTTTATATATTTCTACTAGGAAAATTCCCTTTACAAAAGTGGCAAGACTTTTGTATTATGGACCACCGATTATTTTAGTAAGTTTAAGATTATCTTTTTACTTCAGAATATTCTTAGCACAGCAGTGGAGGTTACCATGAGCTTTAAGGAAAAAATTATAGAAAATAAATAATAACAATAATAAGTGAGCATGATGAATATGATTATGAGGGAGAAGATACTAAGAAAGTTCTGTAGTTGTAACACAAGCTCAATATAAGTATATAACAATCCAAAATATATTTAATACTTTAAAATTAATAACAAAATCAAAACCTGTGCTTTTTGGGACGGTGTAACACGACAACATATAGCCGTCCTTGACAAAATAGCTAATTCTGTAAAGGCTTTCCTATAATGCTTAAGTGCAATTTCAAGAGCCCATCCATCAACAACAAATGCCACATCCTGCACGGAATTGGAGAAGTAAAAAATAGGGAAATAAATGCAATAGTGAATAAAACCTTGTGAGTTAAACATTAGACAGATAAAAACTTACCAAGCAATTCTTCCTATGAGTAGAGTAAAAATAAACTAAACCCTAAAGAAGCAAAAGAAAGGGAGAAAGGTTCTTTACAAGATTGTTTAGGGTACCATTTCTTACAATTATTCTAAGGTAGCATGAATTTCAATTAAATACTCAACCAAGAATGTGAGGAGATGAAATAAAAATCATTATCATCAGCTTAGAATCACTAGACATGAGTCAACCATTTACTTTTTCTTTTCTTTTTTCATAGAAAGTATATATTTATATTTGGATTACACGTATGTGAGTGAATAAGCCTTGTGGGCCTCACACACAGTGTCCACTTCTAGTGACAATTGCTTATGCACCCACTTCACAATTTAGAGTGCATAGCTGAAGTGCTGAGCTTCTTACTTTGATAATCTGATTAAGTTAACAAGGACCTTAGGTTTTCTAACGACTGGTATTTTTTTGTTCTTAGTTACATACTATTAGAAACCTAACATTTGTCTGTGCTTGTGAGGTGCTCTCTAAAATCTTCTTTTCAGAATCACAATTCAGTTTAGAGCCAGAAAATTTGCCCTTAATCAAGTCGATAATTTACTTAAATAAAAAATAAAAAAATTCTACAATTAATTGCAATTCGGAGATCGCAAACACACAAGAATAGTGGCCAGAAAGAAAAATAACACGAGAACCCCTCACATAAATTTGCAAAGATGGAGCATTAAGGTTTACCTTAGGTTCTGAAGATGTTATCCTCATTGTAAGCAAAACTCTCTCTAAACTTCTACAAACTTCATCTTCAGTTTTTCCATCAATTAGAAGAAGCTGACCTTTTGGCTCTGATAATTTGGAAGGAAGGAGGAAACATCATAAACGTGAAACGAACAACTGATGAGAATTCAAACTGTGACATTCTATTCATTGATTAAAGCAACTGAATTTCTTGTGGCACCAATAGAATCAAAACTGACAGCAAAAGACCAACTCCACCAGACAATCACCTAAAAATGCATAATGACCCTTCTAACAAACCAAAACCTCAATTATTGCCCCCGCCAATTACATTCAGCTTAATCATTAATCTGGCATCAAACACCAAAAATGATAATCAAATATGACAAGACATTTAAGAATCTTTAATAACATAAAAGGAAAGGCATACAGTATACAATTTCAGGTACTAAAATTTTGAAGATAAAGCTAAACTCTAATTTTTTATGTTTATTTATATTTGAATCTAACACTTTTTTTTTATCTTTATTATAAAAAATAAGAATGCATGAAGCATTTTTAGGTATGCGGAGAGATGCAAGGATGAAAACTTGAAAGAAATGTGGTTGTTCAACCCAAGCAACAAATCATACAAGTAGCTTAGTTCCAAACATTTAGGAACCAAGAAAAGTCCTCATTAACCAAGATATTTGAAACAATAACATAAACAGCAGGACATGTGATTAACACAAAGAGTTGAGATTTATGTAAATGATTTAATCCACCTGGGGAAATAAAATTGCAAGAAAGAGCAATCTGTATGGCAGTATTCTGCTTGTCTCCGGTCAGCATCCAAAAATTAATTCCAGCTTTCCTGAGTGTCTCAATTGTTTCAGGTACACCATCCTAAAATAATTAAAAAGATTAAAAGGGCAACATGTTAACATCCAAAGTATTCCATGGAAATGACGTATATTTGACTTAAAAATAGATGAAAAAAGTTTTACACATGAAAGTTGGATTTAATAGCTCAATTTCACCTGTAGACGATCCTCTATTGCAGTAACACCAAGAACCTCAAAATCATGTTCTAATCTTTGGCAAACCTCAGCAATCCTCCACTGCAGAATGCGGACACTAGAGGAACTAAGTCACTTATCACCAAACTTGACCAAAAGCATGCAGAAAAAAATAAAAATAAAGAAACAAATAGAACACAAAAAGATCATTGGATTGTACTTCACCTCCCTATCAACTAATGTGCTACTAGCCTCTTTGAACATCAAAGACCACTCTTGATACTCGTCCTCTCTCAATTCACGGCAAGCTAAGCATAAAGTACGAAGCCCCAATTGAGCATATTGTTCTACAGCTTCAATAAATGTTCTTGTTTGTTGCCCTGAAAAAGAAATGATTTTACCATAAAGAAAGCCAACTGATGCAGTATCAAGTATTTGTTTCCTTTTAATGAATGATTATATTTTCTAACATGCCATAATCAAGATATTCTATTAGTAAGTCACGAAGGTACATTACAAGCCACAAAAATCTTCCCGCCATTAAAACAAATAAAATATATTAGTAAGCCAGTAAGATGAGGGAATAAATCACGTTTATGATTATTGATGCATCCTGAAGTCATATGCATAACCTATAATGAAAACAGCCTGTAATGAAAAAGAAGCCACCACATGCAACTTTTTGAATTCTAGTTCCTACAAATTTAGTAAGCCCTTTTCTATGATTACAATGAAGTCCCAACAAGGATGTTAAAGAACTACAAGAAATACTAATATGAGGATGGCAAACTCTGAACATAGATTAAAGATAATAAATTCCAATTTCTTTTATAAAATATATGTTCATGTCAATGAAATGAAAAGGATGAGACTTGAAGTTGAAACAAAAATATCAGGCGACATGGACTTATTACAAGATCTAAGCCTCCAACACCCCATCCTCAAACTGATGACATGATCATTGTGCCATGCAGGATAGCATGATTATTTATACTAGTGAACCAAAGATATTCATCAAAAAGGAAAAGGATGTCCTTGCAGATCGAGGCAACAATCATCAAATAATTAAAAGAAAATCATGCAGCTACACTGTCAATGACCATCAAATAAATAGAATTAGACAGAATAACCTAGTTGATGCATTTAAAACGTTCTCTGAAAGTCCTAAGATGAACAAAAGATAGAATAAAAACATTACCAACAAAAGCATAAGGAAGAATTGCTTCATCTGCACCCTTTGACAAAAGTACAATTTTTCCATTCTGGCAATCTTTAACAACCACCGACATTCTTTTCCGATCAGAAGTGAACTCCAAAATCTCCAACACTTCATACTTAATCACAGAACCGTTGAACCTGATCTCTATAGTATTTAATAGGGAAAACCATAAATAATCATACCAGCAATCAACTTCTGTACACCAAAAAGAAAAGGAGGTTCTTTACCAAGAATATTTGCATTTTTATTGGCATAAACCATATGCAATTGAGCAGCAGCATTAACAAGAGCATCTTCATCCTGAGATTGTGCCTTGTATGAGATGGCTCCGGTTTTGCTACAGAGATTAAACAAGGTTGGGATGATATGTATTAGAATTTCAAAACTGAGAACAAGTTATGATACTGTTATGTGGATCTATCTCTAAATTGCAGCTAAAACGCTACCAAGATAGAAGATAGAATCACCTCTTTATAGGAACAACAGTATTACATATAGCCATAACTGTGAGAAACTGAACAACATCAGGAGAGCTACTAGCAACAGCATTAAGCAGTTTCGTATCTGTGCACCAGTGGCGAAATTAGTCATAATCAAAGTTAACAATTCTTACTTGAAAATTGTCCTCAATATTTGAAAATCAAAAGCAACACTAACTGATTTAAAGATCCTCCACATGAATTTCAAACTATTTCAAGCACAATAAGAAGCATAAGATATCAAAAGTATTGACCTCATTTATCCAAAAGCATGCAAATTGCTTCGAGTCAATCATGTTATTTCCAAGTATAAATACCAAAACCATAAAGAATAACTTACTAAAGCCACATTTTGAAAGATAAATCAGATTTTTATATTATAAAGAGGGTAAAACAATATTCAGTGTACATATTTTACTGATATAATTAATAAAGTGTCACACACTGCTTAAAATGGTGAAACTTTTTTCCTTCCATAACTTATGGGCCTGGGCAAAATAGATGTGCAGAATTGCTGAAAGCCAGAAAAAATACATCACATCAGCAGCCAGAAGCATTGTGCCAGAGCACAATGAAGTATCAGAAAATGTACAAAATAACAAGACGCCAAGAGTACACTTACTAGAACCAGCATGGAAGCTCCATTCCAGTTTTATAAAACTTAAGCAATATTAAATTTCATTCCCATTTTTGGACCACCTCAATTATAAAAGACAAATTTTCCTGATTATTTCAATCAAGAAGCAAGAAAACATATTTAAAGAAGATACTTTTCATCATTTTCAGCAAGGTTTTCAGGGAGAAGGGAAAAGGTAATTAATTAACTTAGTTTGATAAGTTGCTCTTGGCTACAAATGTAGACAGCTGCCTTATGGTAGAAAGATATACCGATGACATAAAAGAAATATTCATTCAACAGAATTGAAAGCTAAAAATGGATTGGAGGAATAAAATAAGTAATGAGAAAAGATGAGGCAACAACCAAGAAGGAGAAAAGTAGATAGCAAACCTTTCAGTGCATCACCACTCTCATTTCCATAGAAAACACCACAAATGCAACATCTTCTAAAGATCATTCTATTTTCTGTTAGTGTTCCAGTTTTATCAGTCATTATGTACTCAACTTGTCCAAGGTCCTCACTTATTGCTGTGCTGCCGCATGAAAAAAAAAAGATCTTATTAAATATATATGTTCACTAAAAATCTATGGCAGAATCCAACTATATAGCTAAATAATTGCATAAATTTCTTTTCAAAATGTTTCTTACTGTAAAAATAACTTAATAATACAGTAAGAAGAAAAAGGAAGAGATAAAGAGTTTCAAAAAAAGTAAAACCAAAAAAGAGAAAGAGGAACAGAAAGAAAGAACAAAAGAAAGAAAAGTGTGGCCAAGTCATATAAGACTCCAACATCACTTAAACATTTGAATAGATAATATTTAGTTTGAGTGATATCAACTTAGCTAGCAGCTTCATACACTGGAAAGGACACTCCAGCTGATGGATTTCTTGGGAAAAAAAAATACTTACTTTGTTGCATGGGAAGGAATACCAGTTTCATAATCTATCATCTCAGCGTCCCAATCAATGAACTTCGCATATAAACTTTTCACAAGATCTAGAGAGACCTGCAAAAGAAAAGGCCCGATGGTTAACAAGGTTAGATATCTGAGAAAGAACTCATATATGGAAATGAATCAAAACTGAAGCAGATAATTCAAGATTAGCAGTAACAACGATAAGGATGTTTAAGATGAAACTTCATTCCTAACTATTTGAAACCTTAAGCTTCAAGTAAAGAAACTGTCCATCTCCCAACCACCCAGCCTAATAGTAATAGGAAATAAACCATTAATCCAAGAGCTATTAACTAGGACCATCAGTACAATGACATGTCTATAATAATTAAACTACAACTGGTTTCTGTCACCCACTTGGATTTCTATTAACAATAACATGATTGAACAAAAACATATCTACAACCATCCTACTAGATTTTGAATTTATGTGCAATATCCATGAACTAAAACATTTCTGCCTTGGTAGGGTTTTAATTCAACCAGCAAGCATACACTGTATAAATTAAAGTCTACAAGTTAGTTAAGTGATGCACCTCTACTCATATTATAATTATGCCATGGACTATTAATAATTTAAACCCAAATCTCACATCACTGTTGCACCATTATTTTGATCTAGCTTAACAATCTCTTCCATTCTAGAGGACGAGAATTCTAGCTAAGAACCTTCTGTGGCTATTAGCAGCAAGCTGCCCTGTTCAGTAAAATCCAGGTTCACACCACTAAAAAGTTAAGGGCAACAATCCAAAATCATTAGCATTTTTAGATAAATTACCTTAATAGATATGGGTATCATGATCGAACACAGAAGCTCAAAACGAAGAGGAATGACCAATAGCTCATACCATGGACCTTCAATTGGATATTGCACATACCATTGCTGCAACAAGAAAGTGGGCATTTCTACAAAGTTAAAACATTGTGACACATAAATTGAGGGGGGGGGGGCAAAGCTTCACAAAATTAAGAGCCAAGAACAAGCAAGAAAATGATATGGAAAACCACAGGCATGCATGGAGTAAAGACAACTGAGCAGCAAGCAAATGTGAAAGAAATGGAAGAATTTCACAGGTGTCCTGGGGCTAGAAACCTGCCCAGGTCCAAAGATCCAGTGAGGTTAAGGTCAGAGGCTTGGTCTTAGGTATTTAGGCCCCAGCCAAGTCCAGCTAATATTTTAATTATAAATTACTATGTAAGTGGGCAGGTGGGGAAGCTTGATCTTGGCTTTAAACATCTGAACACCCCTCGAAGTTACACACTCCAAAATAAAGGCTCAGATAAAATCACACTAAGAGTACAACCTTGCCTGGAGCATATACAAAATTTGTTTGTAGCAAAATCCACAATTTTCACCCCTGAACTATGTGATCTACTGATCTTATGCCATAATACAGATTTTAGGATACTCTCTTAATAAGAACTAAAATTCAACTTCAAGGATAGCAGTAAAAAGGGGTCCTCTCAAGATGTTAAAACTTAAGACCATATTGCAATAGATAAATACAGATGTAAAACTAAGCCAAATGATCAGTTTTGTACAAAGAAAGGTTCCCTACAACTAAAAGAAAAGGCTAATATAGATTCCTGTTCAGTTGAAAAGTACAGACTCCATGCAAATTTGCATTGAGTTTGGAATTAAAAGAAACAAAATGTGTTATCAACCAAGCCTAAAGAATATATAATATGATTATTGATGATAATAAATAGATGAGAAACTGAAGCTAGCAAGTGCAATTTCTGACAACCTTTCTTGCTTCTGTATCCTTCCACACATTCCCAGCTATACCAAGAACCATAACAACCACTATCTGGAAAACAAATATAGCACCAGTTAACTTGTCAATCATGGCATCCATGGCCGTTAGCTTTGGCTCTGGTATGCCCCTACTCATACCCAACTTAGTTTCGTTTCCTGAAAGACGGAATAAAAACTTCAAAAACTGCAGTACAGATGTTAATACCATCAGCATGAAAAATGAAACCCTCAAATGGACTAAGGATAAAAAAAACAAACAGAGTAGAAAACTCAGGAAGCCAGTTGAGGGAAGAAAATGAAAAGCATAAATATTCACAAAATAATATACCATACATGTTCAGATAGCATTTAGAGAAAATAAAATAAAAGAAAAGCTATCACATTATCGAAGCATCAATAACTCAACCAGGCCATCCATGTGGTTTTAAAGTCAAGTTAAAATAGACTACTAGGCTGCAAATAATTATTTCTGAAGCAAGATGAGAACATATAACAAAAATACTAACCCATAAAGGGAGAGAACACAAAGTAAGATTGTACTGCATCCCAGGATGTTTATGCTAACAATGTCAAGTTACAAATTCTTCAAGATTGAATACTAGATGAAGCTTATTTATCAGTGCCCTTCAGAGGCTACAGAAAAATGACTAAAATATCATGATATGTTTCAGAACCCAATCTCTTCTGGCAATAGCCAAAAATATTAAAATATTATCACCTTTACTTTAGGTGGTCAAATATGCTAAGCAATTTTGGACAACTAAAATGGCATGAGTCTCGATACAATGTATAACTTTTCCTCAAAAATACTGTTAACATGAATCGCCCATTAAACAAACACATTTTGCTTTCTATTTTTTTATGTAACCATGTTCACATTATTTTTATGACATAGTCCTCTATATCTCAGCTCTTTCTCATCATCTTTAGCTTAACTCAGTAGCACTTAGATATTAAGGGGAAAAGGGGTGAATAATAGATAACAATGATAAATTAATGACAAGATATATCTGTGGCCTTGAACTTTCATATATAGGAGCTTGCCTGTGTAGACAGCAACTCCACAAGCCCATTCTGTGTTCCTCAAGTAGCATGACTGAAGAATTGTGTTTTTTATGGTCAACGGACATAAATCATTATCAATAAATGGAGGGAACAAACGCAGATTGGCATCAAATCTTGTAATATCCTTATCTGGATTTGGACACTCAATAACACCCTGAAAAAGAAGATAGAGCATGTAAGGATAAAAAATACACATGTGTCTGCGTCTAATATTAATATATGTGTGTGTGGTACTTAAATCTTGCCTTGATTTTATGCAGCAATTCAAAATCTATTCCCATGCAAGCAGAGGGTATTACCCTGGTCTTCAAATCAGTTTCACCATCAAGGGCAGCAGTCTGCAAGACAATTTGTGCTCAGTCAATTTTAAAGAATTAAAAATGCTACACATAAACACAGTGTAAGCATTCTTAACAATTTTATATGCTATGGCTCTTCTGTTTTTGACATTAAGAGCTTGACCTCCTCCAAGTCTCAATTAGGTGAAAGTTTAAATTACATTTTAATCCAATAATCTTCCCGAATGAATTCATTCCACTCAGGCTTTTAAAAGACAATGAAACGAATCACATGCTGATTTAAATTCTCTTCTCTCTGAAATGCTAACAATTCAGAGTACAAAAGGTAGCCAAATCTATTCACTCGATAAAATAGAGTTTTCCAACAGAAGCTCTATTTCTCAAGTTCACATAATTCTGTTCTTATCTAAAATTTTGGAGTCCATCTCTGTCCACACTGATAGTTCAACCACAAACTAACATTTACAGAATTTACAACTTTTAACAAGGTGCATATTCACCTCAACATAGCAAAGGCCTTGCGGATCAGAGGTCCCAATTAAAACAAGATCACATGGCACTTCATCATTCTCACGAAGCCACACTATATTACCAACATGAATATCCTGTGCTTGGATCTGCAAATGATGGCCACAACCACAAATGACATAAAAAGAGAAAGCAAACAGTTAGTTTTACAAGGTTTAAAAGGTACAGGATAGCAAGTAATCCTAAAGCAAGAGGTCATTCAACTTTAAAGGAAAAAGAGAACCAGATGATATGCAAATAAATCAAATAACCAAATGACAAAGAACATCAGAAAACTAAAGAATATCAGAAAACTCCCTTACATGTTTCCTGATACCCTGCCTAACAACCCAGACTAGTTTCTCATTTGCTTTCTTGTCTGATAAATATCTATTGTAATCATCCCATGCTTCTTTTGATGCAGAGACAGCAAAAATGAAAATTAGTGGACCCCAAGTACTGGCAGGATTTACTGGAGTAATCAGTGACCATAACTGAAGGCAAGCAATCAATAAGAAATACTGGTTCATGAACCGGCTGAAATAAAAAGCAATAACATATTAGAAATAGTGGCTGCATAAGAAATGCAAAATAGACAACTTTCAAGCAGGGAAAAAAGAATGATATCAAGCCTAAATACATTATCATGCACAATTGATAAATGAATCATCAAATGCATCAAAAGCCATGTAAGAGTCTCTAAACAGGACCTTCAGTCATCTCATGAGGAATTCTTCATAAAATAAAATCAAACCTCAATGATTAGTCAGGCAGAAGGTATAAATTGATCACGGTACAAGCAAAAATCATATGTATATATATGCACAAAATAAATGAGCATAGCAAACAGTTGATAACATTACAATGACAAGCTTTGTTTATTTAGCTTGTGAAGCCAAGGAAAGCATAATATTAACCAAACTCGGAAACTAATCTCCAATTGAAAAGAAAACTTCTTAAGATATACCTGAACTGCTCCCATAAATTTTTTGGGAGAAAGTTCAATACAGTATATTTTCTGTTAGAAATTCGATTGTCACAGTAAAGTTCATGTGATGATTCATTGTCATTAATGTAAACATATCGCTTCATTTTTGCCTCAAAAGCAATCAATGGCAACTCTACAGTTTCCCCCCAAGCTCATTACAGAGTTCAACAGCGGCAAGGAGCCTGTCACTTAACCTGAAATAGAAAAGTACACAAATTAACATTAGAAGCAATTCGCGATAGATTGTCCCTTTCAAAAATTTTACAGGAAATGTAAAGGAGAAAACAAACAAAATAAGAGAACCAGCTCAATTAATTACATATCACATCGTAGAATCTCCATTCAATTAGTTCAAACTAAGATTTTTCAAGTTATAATTTATCATTAAAAAGAAAAGAAAATATGAGACAAGATCATGATATATAAAATTCTAGATAAAAGCTTCAATTAATTCTAGATAAAATTCTAGATCATGATTAAATTGCGACTACACAATTTCAAAGAAATATTGATTGAAATCGTAAGTGTATCACCTTTTTGCAGAAAATAATTGTTTGGCATCCAAGATTATTTTTGAAATTTTAACGGAAAATATGAGAGATCGTACCTCTTTTTCTATTTCTATTGATTTTTTTGGTTCTTCCGCTCCTCCTTTCTTCATCTCCTTCCCCGGGCTCGGTCTTTGTTCTCATTTTTGCTTGAAAGATAAAAAATTAAAAAGAAAAGAAAAAAGAAAAAAAAAAGGCAGTTGTTGCGTGTACGCGGTTCCCCTATTTGACCTCTGTGGATCCACTATTATCCGTTCGATAATTGTAAACTTCCCTTTTGGGTCATTTTATACTACATGTGTCACCGTCTTACACGAAATCTTGATCCAAGTTGAAATTTAACGTGATTTAACTGAGATCGCAATCACCGCTTTCAGTTGTTTTTAAAAAGGAAAGGAAGAAATTAACTTTGATCTACCGCTCTACTGGGCTTAATATTTTGACTTACATATATATAAAAATCCTTATAGTATTTAACTATATAGTAATTTTATGCTTAAATAATCTTCTTTAATATACATTCATATATGGAATTTAAATTAATAAATAATATGGAAACTAATTACTAATATGAATAAACACATAATTGAAAATAATATTTTTTTATTTTTATAATAAATATAATGATGGTAACTTAATTATCTATCTAATTATAATCTATATCTATTATTTATCAAAAAAAAATCTATATCTACCTATACTTTTTATTGTGGGTAGTTTTCAAAAAATAGTATATGAAGTTTTATTTTATCCACCCTTAATTTTAGTTCAATTAAATAAATAATTTTTTTACTTTTTATCTAGTTTTGAACATTTTAAAAATAAATATATTCATTTAATTTCATGTTAAATAAATATAAGTATTTTTATATGTAATATATAAAGCTAAAATGGTGTTACTCAATATTATTAGTTTATAACAATTTGATTAAATGAAAATTTCATAATTATAATTTTTCAATATCAGATTTCATATATCATATTTTATATCAAACTAAAATTCATATGTAATTTTGAGATTTAAATTTTATTAAAATTAAGCTTTTAGTTCTTAGAAGCTTACAACGAGGCGCTGGCTTAAAGTAAATTATGGTTGAATCACATGAGTTCTAAATACAAATTTATTCTGACTTAAGCCCTATTATTTTGATTACCACTCTAATCATACTTATAATATTAATTATAATTATTTAAATGTATTATACATATAACTAAAAAAAAATTCTTTGGTGCTCCAATGCAAATGGTTTTGTCTTGAGTACAAATAAGATCACAAAATGAAATTATTGTATGTAGACCACTGCAAGCCCTCTTTTAGTCTTTGGCTAGGCTTGAAAAGTGTTGTATTACTGCCTCATTCTCTATTCGAAGTTGAATGTGTTCAACATTCAACATTAGACTTATTATTTTGTCTTATGACTGCGTAGGGCTAGGTGTCACTCCAAAAAATAGACTACATTTTTAGGTTTCCAAAGCTGCCATAATACCATAATGCAATTAGTTGCTCCACTTTTTAATAATATCAGTGACTAAAAGATTATCAATCTCAACTTCACTATTATTTCCAAACTACCACCCTTGCAAAATATCAGGTGTGAAAAGGATGATCAATTGTTTCATTCTCCCTTAAACAAAGCACATAATGAGGGTTTACGTTTAGAGCACACCTTTTACAAAAAAAACTAGTATTTTAAAAGAAAGTGGAATCCTTAAAAGTGCACCCCAATTAAATCTATAGTAAGTGTAGCCTCTAATTTCTTCATCTCTTGTAGTTATAACTTTACATGCTTCCCGAACTAAGAATTGACTCTATAACTTGTGCTTCTAGATATACTTTTCCTTTTTTTTTTAATATTGAAAAACTCTTAAAATTTAAATCTTACACCCAAATTGTACCAACTTGATCTCTCATTGTGTCTACCTTTTATCCCTGAGCGTTCAAAACCTGAAAATCCCTAACTAAATTGCTAGACATATTTTGAGATTGATGCTGCTAGTAACAAGAATAAAAAATGATGCTGCTAGTAACAAGAATAAAAAATAGACACACACTTGCCATCCTATATTAGAATACCAATCCCTTGTATGCATATGTCACATCCCTTCGGGATGTTTTTCTATATCCATGAGTCCAAATTCCTTACTTGGGCAATAAAAAAGTTTTAATTCGTAAGATACTTGGCTAGAAGCATAACTTGTGCCATTGATTGTGGATCTGTCAGTACCCTCAATGCTTGTTTGTAAAGAAGAGCACCATTCATGTATTATGTTATTTTAATTCCAACTCCACCCACTTCTTTAGGCATACATATCGATTCCAACTATACATATGTAGTTTCTTATTCTCACTCTCATGTCCAAACTAGGATTGGTGAAGTATTTTATCAATTTGTCATGTTATCAATTTAGGGCTTTTACGTAGGACAAGATAAATATAAAAATAACTCATAACATAGATTTAATTAGTTTTAACTTACCCCTCGAGATAACAACTTCGATTTCCATCCTTCTAACTTTTGCTTCATACAATCAAGAACTAGTTGAAAGAACCTATTCCTTTTATTAAGATATCCAATATTACACTTGAAGTACTTCTCAAACCAATCCACTCATTTAACTCCTAGAACACCGGTGATCCATTGTTTTCGATTAGCCTTCCCTGAACCACTGAAAAACAATTCTAATTTCTAACAATTATTGACACTATACAATATGTATTCAAAATACTTTTACAAATCTACTTAATCTGACTAAAGCGCTTAAAAAAAATATAAGAATAATTAGCAAACAGAAGATGCGTCAATGGAGCACAATTTAAGGTTGTTGCCTAAGTTGTCGCAACTTGATACGAGCCTCATCCTTAGCATAGTTGAGGTAAAACTACAACTTGAATTTATTTTGGAACTCCACCTAAGTCCCAATGCTAGTGTCTCCATGTTTCTCATCTATGCGCCTACGACACCACCATAAAAGAGCAACATCGATAAAATACATAGGGACAATTTTTACCTTAGCGGTATTATCCTCGATGCCCATAAAAGTATTGCTCCATTCTACGAAAAAGATGTCTACATCTTTGGCAGACTTGGTTTCCTACAATATTAGGGGAATCAATTTTATACTTATATGTCATAGCTAGCACACAATCACCCACGATTGTTTTGCACAAAACAAGCTTCCTTTTGAGCTTGTCCATCTATTTTGTAATACCCCTCACTCGATCCGAGTAAGAGATGCTACATTTAAACACTAAATTCATCACTTAAACATATTCTTGTTTTATTATAATCGAGGTAATTTGTAGTACAAAACAGTATCATTCACACATAATTCACAATTTTTTTAAATACATGCCAAACTGAAATCCAATTTGTGTATATTTATATATACCAAAGGCTTGAACTTGAAGCTTGAGGAGTGATGTGATCCGAACTGAAGTAACAATCCTTAATTCTTTTCAAGACTTATCTATCACCTACGCATTTAAAGCAAACACATTAAGCTACGTGAATAGCTTAGTAAGTACTCAACTGAATTCAATATTACCATATATATGTACAATTTAAATAAAATTTTAATAGCATTTATTCACACAGTTTTTTTTCACTAATATCCTTAATCTTTTAATTCATTTTCCAAAACATAAAATCATTCAATCTTACCATTTATATATGTACAATTTAAATAAAATTTTAATAACATATTCACACAGTTTTTAATAACATGTCTTGAGACATCCTTCCATGTTTTCTAATTTTAGACTTGAAATTTGAAGTCTTGAGACAATGAAACTATGTTTGGAGACCTTGATCCTTGTCTCAATACAATGAATCGTGTCTCAAGACCTTGGATCGAATTTGATTGATTTTAAATTCGATGTTTTATGTCTAGAGACAAAATCATGACGTCTCGAGGCTTAGTGGCTCAGATATTGAAACTGGCATGCTATGTCTTAAGACTTTGACCCATAAATGTATGAATCACTTAAATTTGTTCTTGAAGTCTTGAAACATGTTCTTGATGTCTCGACACACATGCCCAAAAATGGAGAGATTAAGCAATACAAGTCATGAAAATGCGTTTCTAAAAGCACCTAAATATGTTCAACATGCAACCAAACTAATTCAAACATATTTTATGTACTAAAACAAGTCTTAAACATACAAGGACATAATTTTTAATAACACAATATATCAAAGATTCATTAGTCAAGTATAATGTAAGTCATAAACCGTACATTTAACAAGTAAATTTGCATCCAAAAAATCCAAATTAAAGATAACCAATAGTACCAAATTATATTAAAATATTCCAGTTATGCTTAACATACCAAATCCATGCAAAAACATACTCAAGACATAAGAGTTCACCTAGAGACCTACGTACATTCGATACATGCCCAATATAATGTTCAAAAGAAATGAATTACAAAAGATAGCAAGTGTAGCTATAACTCAAGAGCTCAAATGCAATAAATGATTGAATCACTACTCTAACATGCTTCTAAAATTTGTGCATGGAGCAAACAATCTGCATGTTGAGCTCTTGAAGTCCAATCACTATAATAAAATAGAATTTTAATGGCGTTTGGATTGAAAACACCGCAAAAAATAAAACATTAGCGGCGTTTTTATATAAACACCACAAAAGATAAAGAAGTAGCGGCTTTTTTTCATAAACCTCACAAAAAGTAAAACAATACCGCTAAAGGTAAAGCTTCCCAAACGCCACAATTATTTTTTTACCTGCCGTTTTGATAGCATTCATTGACTTTGGTTCTTTTTTCTCAGAACCGGTATCAGCAAACCTCCACAAAAACCTAAAAGGTAAAGTGCTCTGTTTCCTTTATCCCTCTCTTTCCCATCAGCCGCCGCAAGCTTTCCATCCTCGCGGTGGTCAGTTCCTTCATCCGGCGACCTCCTACCGCTTCCCCTTGCTCGTCATTGCAAAACTTCACTCACTTACGTTGGCTCGTCCGTACCCCCGGCCACTATCTACCTCCACTTTAACGTCGTTCTCTGTTCTACACTTTGTTTACTTCTCGCTTTCCCTCTTCCTTCCGTCATCTTCGTTGCTCATTCTTCCGTCTTTGCTGCTTTTTACTCCCTTCACCGGACTCTCTCTCGTTTTATTTTATCTTTGTTTATCTTTTATTCGTTTTCGGTACTAATTTACTTCTTTTTTTTTTTTTTTTTCAGAATTTGCTTCGAATTTGAGCAAATTTAAGGTATTTATTCGTATGTTTCCTACCTAGTTTTCTTAAAAAAAACATTTCGAATTGTTTAAATTTTTTTATGGTTATATTTTAGCTTTATATTTTAATTATTATTTTTGACTTTTAGAAAATGAAAATATTAGAAAAATCGTAAAACGCTTTGGCTGGATCTTCTCGTTGCGGTGCCTATACGAAGGGATCAACAACTCCAGACACCAGAAAAAAATAACAAATACTCTCACTCTTTTCCTTTTTCATTTCGACGGGACTAACGCTAAATTACAGGTACTTTCTCTCTCTCCATTGATTTGAAGTTAACCGATTTGAACTTTGATGTCTTATTTTTCCTCCAATTTCTGCTTTTTCGTCCCAGAAGGTTCTCTTTTCTTGGGTTTTTATTTCCAACTGGATGAAAAATTCAAGTCAGGAGTTATTATTTTATATTTTTTCCTTTCCTGAGTTTCCATATATTTCAATTTTCAACTCTTAGATCTTAGGATGTTCAACTTCACCCTTGATTCTTGATACTGTAAACTTTGAAAAATTATTGTAGCTTTGAAAATTTTAGTTTTAATCTATGTTACGCGGACTGGAGGATGAGTTTCACGAGAATACTATAATTTTCCTAAGCCTTTTTATATATTTGGAAGATCATGACCTGCACTTATTTCCGAATTATATGGCACACTGGCCAATTATGAGTTTATTTTTCCTACGCTCAATAAATCCTTTTTTCCCGGTACATATTTGAACTAAAAGAGTTCGTGGTTTATTTACTGCTTCATAGCTAGTAATGCATTTATTACCTCCAGGATTTGACACGAATTTTTGTTTCTAAATTCAGGATTTTATTGTTGGAACTGAAGTTTTAAGGTGATGGCGAGAATCAAACCACAAGCTCTGCTACAACAGAGCAAAAGGAAGAAAGGGCCAGCTTGGATAAGTCTTACAACAATTATAGTGTTGGCTTTGATTGTCGTTTTGATTCTGTTTTTTGTGTATGCCACCCTACAGACACTGGACTCAAAGGTTCGTTGCAATTCGGCTGTTGGCCATGGGATTTAGTGCTGCAATGCTTTTAAACTTGATTATGTGCATGCTTTGTTTATTCATGTAATTTACTGTATGACTTGCAAATTGCAGACCAGTGCATTTAAAAATAAAACTGCTTGTGGAGAATAAATTATGGTTTATATTTAGTAGTCAGTGGAATTTGACTCAATTTTCTTGTCTTTAGGTTAAGAATTCATATTGAAAACAGGGAATCAGTTATTGAGGTACACTCTTTAAGAACCTTATTTATTCTAAATGGTTTTCTTGATCCTCATGGTCTCATATTTATTTTAACTCTTTACTCAGTGCCCTGTATCGACATATCATCCTTTCAGGATTTTTGAAGGCAATTTTTCTCTGTTCTTTTGTGAATGTATCCTAGTTTATGAGGCTTTCTATGATGAGGCATTTTGCCTGTTTGTTATTATTGTGTCTTAACTTTATATCCTCTCTAATGATTGTGGCTTGTATTTGGTAGGGTGACAGCTCTTTCATGGATTCAAAGAAATCTGATCTTCCAGGATAATCTGATCTTCCAGGATATGCTGTAGGTTCCTTGCTTGCTAAGCTCTTTCCTAATTAATATGTGGTGCCTGTGTGAATAATGTCTACTTTCTTGTAATACTGGCCTGCAACGTGCTGTGCCTAGTTCTGAGAAACAATATTGACCTAGGTGATTAACTTACAATGTGTTTTTTTATCCAATGCATATATATGTATTTTTATCTATTTAACCAGCTTTCTGCGACTAATTTTTTTTTTCAGCTTGCACATGTGTCTTGTGAGCATTTGAATTCATCAAAAGACATTACAGAAGAAATTCTTTTATCATGTTCTTGGTTGCATCGCCTATTAAGGAAACATATATTTCCTTAGTATGTCTCTCAATAAGGCATTTCTTTTATCTATTTAACCAGCTTTCTGCAAGTAAATTTTTCCTTCATCTTGCAGGCACGTGTCTTGTGAGTACATGAATTCATCTAAAGACATTACAAAAGAAATTCTTTTATCATGTTCTCGGTAGCATCACCTATTAAGAAAACATTTCATTAGCATGTCTCTCAATAAAGCATCTTTTTTTGGTATTCCTTTGAGGTTTTTCACTTGTATCCTACAATCTTGACAGGTTGGCTTATTGTGATGAATGAAATTTAGCTGAGTTGTTCATTTATTACTTTGTTTTACTTTTAGGCTTTTATATCGAAATCTTATTCAGAATGAGTTTTATCCACTGAATTAACTCTTGTTTTACCCCTTTTTATGAATAGATTTTAGATACTGTGAAAGGCTCTATAAAAGTGGAGCTTTTCAAGGACAGTTCTCCTGAAGTTGTTGATCAATTCCTTGATTTATGGTAAGTACTGGAATCAGTAAAGTCTATGTGATCAATATTTGAATTGAAAAAAAATGATGTTGGTAGAGCTGAGTAGTTCATGCTTGCTTGAGAAACAGTCAACAATAGTTTTAAATTATTTTTCTAGATCAAATTTCAGTTTTATTTTCTAAATTGTTAGGCTCTAATCTTGTAGCATTGCCGTCTTTTTGGGCATCATGGTGTTGTTTTTGTTGGTTGAGCGTTATGCATATGTCTATCTATCAAGAATGCATGGAATTTATCATTATAATTTTAATTCTTAAGATTCATTCTCAGAGTTTGGTTTAAACTGGCAAATTTGTTTAATGGAATTTATGTAAGCTCCATCTAATTTAGATTTAGTACTAAATCATGTTTACAATTTTAACCCCAAGTGTTTTTAAAGCTAGTGGGACTCAAATAAAATTTGTATATCAATGAATTGCAAGAATATTCGGTAGAAAGGAAGCCTAGGGGGAATTCAGGGAAAGGATTGTGTTCAAATCCCAGTTTTTGATGATTATATTTTCTTGATATAGGTGGTCAGATGTTGCTTGGAGCATGCAGTATCAGTGGCCAAGACATTCTTGATGTCCGATTGTGTGGTTGTGGAAATAAAGGAACCCGAGCCCGTGCCTGCAGGAACCCCATGGATAATTCAGGTTTGCACTTCTGAATCTAACATGATTAGTTATGGAACACTTTCTTGTTCGTTATATTTTGCATGCTAATATGTCGGGTTCGTTGATTATGTCGGGATACTGCTACTAAAGCAGATGTTGAAGGGAAGCCGAATGAGGTATCAAATCTCCATCTTAGCAATGATGAACCTGTTTAGAGTAGAATGCTTATTTTCGTTGTTGATTAATTATTGAAAAATCCTTAAGATCCCGGTGATATATAAGATTTGCATTTTGCAGTTCAGTGTAACGATTTTGAACATCATTTTTCAGTGAAAGGAAGAAAGTTGGTATTTACTGTTTGCTGTTTTCGATTGGTAGAAAAATTTTCAACTGAATTTTATTTAAACTGTCGTAATAAATTGAATTTCAACACATTATTTATAATGCTTATAAATAAAACTAATTTCATGGGAAGCGCTACAGAACAAAAAATAAAGGTAAATGATGAAGAAAAATCACCGGAACTACAAATTATGAGGAAAATCAAATGTGAAACATGAAAGAACGATAAAAGCAAAGAAGTTAACGGTGCTTTTTGCGACGCTTATCAAAGTGCCTCTATAAGTCTAAAAGAATGCCGCTAAAAACTTATTTTGCTGAATGGTGCTAACAAAAGCCAAATCCATAACATAAAATAATTAAGCAATAAAGCATGCTAACATATCGATAGTTCATCAGTTAAACACGATTCATATAGTCATCACAACATTAACTAGTCTCTTTTACACAATCTCAATAACATAATTCAAATCACTTAGCATATTCAAATCATATTTTGCATTGTCTCAACATTTCATATACCATGAATTAGAACAATTTCATTTCATTTTCATTATTTTCATATCGATCTTGGTTAAAATATGTCCCTATTAACCAATTAAGAATTAAGGATGGATACACGAATTAATCCCCTAAAATTTCACGTAGGTGCACATAAGTGTCAAATGAGCACCAATGCACCAATGCATGTAAGAAAACGACTTTCCCTAACACTCCATGGTGCACACAAGTGCCAAATATAAATGCCACAAGTGCCAATAGAATGCACACAAGTGCCAATCTTCCTCTATCACACACAAACCCTATAACATGCTAACTATATCTAAACTATTTTCAACATTGTTTAATAGGGTGTTTATTATTAAAACATGTCATAGAAATACCAAGCATCATAGATTGTTAACATATATAATTAATTTCAATTATCAAGCCATTGCTATTGTACCAATACCAATTCAAAATGTTCTCATGCATCCACATCCACATAATTTATCTCAAATACATACATAACTCATACATTCCATATATCATAATCCAAGCACATTAACCAACAAATTATCAACATATCATTATTAATAAGTTCTAAGCTAGATTACTTAAATGAATTTATATTTATGAAATTGAATTTAAGATAACACCATCTTTGTTACAAATCAATAACAAAAAAGTAAGAATAGTATAATCAAACCCCAAATTCACTTAAAACTATCAGTGAGATGCAATTCAATATAGCAAAATTATTTCACTTTCTTAACAACTCAAGAGAACTCTAATATAGTCTATTAAAAATCAAAATCTAATCTCACAAATAAGTTTAAGAACTCTTAAACACTTGGAAATCATTGATAATTCAAGCTCTTACACTTCTCTAGAACTCTTTAAACTCTCAACAATCAAGCTGCAAACTCCAATCTAACCTTTCCATATGATTCTAAACTTAAATCTATGAATCTAGCTTGGAAACATCAAGAAATCCTCAAATCAAGTCTTTCTCACTCTATCTTGAAAAATACTCAATAATGAAAGAAAATGCAAGAAAAAAAATCAGATTTCAAGGTTTAGAAATCATAAATTATGTACCTTGCTAAAAAAACAAAGAACCATCAAGAAACCCTCACTTTTTTTCAAAACTAACGTTAGCTAGGAAGATGAAGAGAAAAAATGTTGAGATTCTTGATTAAGAAATCTTGTTTTTATAAAATAAGTTAATGAAAAATTAGATTACCAATATGAAGTCTTGAAAAGAAAATCAAAGGTTTGATGAAAAGCGTGGAGAGAAATATTGACATAAAATTTGCGTTTTTAGACAAGTGCAACCGAGCAAATGCGTGGGAAAAACCCTTCCCAACAAACCAATTTTCAAAATGGATAAATATATGCTATTATTGGCTTAAGATATTTACAACCTAAGGATCTCACGTCCATCTAATCATATTTCTTGATTTTCACACATTAACCCCACTAATTTTACTAATCTTACAATTTTGTTTCATAGGCCTTAAATTCTAACTAATTTTGCTGATTTTAAAATTATGGTGCCTATTTTTGAATTCCAAAAAGATTCAATTTAAGAAATCCGACCAAAAATCGGAGCGATACTAGAACCTAGGTTTTAATGCCAATGAACAAGAATTTTGCTACTCCAATTGTGGCTTCATCGGCAATATAAGCAGGTCAAAGCGAGGAATATAATTGAGAAGAGGCTGAGATATTAAAAGAAAATTATTATGAAATAGGTCAATTTATTAAGTGAGATATTCGTATAACTTCATGAGTTTGATTCAAGCTTTTCCAATATATTTTTATTTAATTTATTTCATATATGAAATCAAATTTGATATAAAAAATCTTAAAGATTAAACAAGTTTGGATTGGATACTGAAAAAATAAAATTTTTTACTATATGAACTTCACACTCTAATGCATAAACACCTTTAAATATTACAAATCCATATAAAGTTTCCTAACTTTTAAATATTATCATTGTTGTTGCAAATGTAAAGAATTATAGTCTCCATGTCCAAAAAATTCTAATTAAAATAACTAAAATTATTTAATGTTACAAAAGAAAACAAAAGATTATGCATGGTTATGAAAGTAGATCATGTTAATATATATGAGTAAAATTTAAGAGCGGCCAAATATAAAATTACCCCATTCTTTAAAAAATATGGTATTTAAAAGATTAGACAAACAAAAAAATATTCTTTTTTTTGGAATAGGATGCTAAAAATTAAGGAAGAAGAACCCTAAGGAAATGATGTTTGAGTAAAACTCCATAACGTGTAAAGTAAGAATCTTGAATTAAGTTAAAAAAGAGAATATTGTCATTTCATTTACTTCAAATTTGGAAGTTTAATGCAATGATTGATTAATAAACCGACAAGACGAGAGAACTTCTTGCTATTGTAAACTGATGAACGTAGCTTTCACGAAGTTGTGGGACACAAAAAAGAAATATTTTATTATCCACCTTGCTTCATCAAAGCTTTTAAAATCCTCCATATAAAGACTCGTTAGCTCCTTGCTATTTTCCCCAAACAAAGCTTTGAGATATCCTCCGTATCGTAGTTGAAGATGGCGGTTTTGATGTCAGTGGTTTATGGTGTGGCAATCGCCTGGACTCTCAAACTATTGTATGCCATTTGGTGGAAACCTAAAGCGATAGAGAAGAAGCTAAGGAAACAGGGCATCCATGGCTACCCCTACAAGTTGATTTACGGGAACACCACGGAGATGATGGAGTTAGCTAAGGAAAAAGAGTCGGAACCTGTGGAGCAGCCGCACGACATCGTACCTCGTATCAATCCTTTGCTTCATGATCTCGCCACTACTCACAGTATGTCATGTCGTTTACTGATATCAGTCGTTTTTTTATTTTTTATGTTGACAACCCTTTGGAAAAAAAAAAATCATATAGATCATTGCAATCGAAACCAGAAAAACCTAGAAATGAAGTTCTTCTCACAGTATGTGGACAGCCGAAAGTGACAAATAGAGATTATAGTAGTTTCATATCGATATGTTCTAGGTTGAATCAGCATAGAAATGAAGTTCTTCTCATACTAAAAGACAAGTTCATTACATCACCCTTTGTTTAATTTTCTGGTTTGACGTTTAGGTATCTAACGTTCTGGATTTGTTAAACAAATAAAAATAAAACATGTAGAGTTAACCACCAAATAAGGGTATTGGGCTCTTGCTTGTACTTTAAGACGAACGCAACACAAATTCTATGATCTCAGTTGAGACTGTCCAGTCATCTGTGTGCTTGCATCAGTGTTCAATATTTCTTTGAACATTTTAAATGCATTGCATGCGTGTATGACGTTGGAATCCCTTAAAAGTAAAAACTTCACATCATATTACTTTATATGTTTTAACCATGCATGCAGAGAAATCGTTCGTTGTTTGGTACGGAACAACTCCTCGAGTGGCAATCATGGAGCCAAATTTGATAAAAGAGGTTCTGAACAACAAAACTGGTGATTTCCCAAAGCCAGAAATAAATTCATTCACTCAGCTTTTCGTAACTGGTCTTGCCAGCTATAATGGAGATAAATGGGCCAAACACAGGAAAATAGTTAATCCTGGCTTCCATGTAGAGAAGTTGAAGGTTATTATTTGCTTTTATAGCTTTATATTATTTTATACTTGCTTTCTTTGTTTAGAATGTTTTAATTCCAGTAATATATATTGGAGACTTATTTGAGGCGATTTGGGTGGCTAGCATATGTTGCCCGCATTTGTTGTCTGTACGGACGAAATGATTTCCAAGTGGAGAAAGTTGGTGAACTTCATGGGGTCAAGCGAAGTGGATATGTCGGTTGAATTTCAAAACTTAACCGGGGATGTTATATCCAGAGCAGCTTTTGGCAGCAATTTCGAAGAAGGGAGGTTGATATTCCTTCTGCAAAAAGAACAAGGGCGGCTGTTTTTACAGTCCCAGATGAACATCAATTTCCCATTGTTAAGGTGCACCTTTTACCCCACATATGCAATTTGCTGACTCATTCACTATTTTTAAACATCGTTAAAATGGGTATCAATTTTCATTGCTTCTCCGTCAGGTTTCTTCCAACCAAAGTAAACAAGAGAATGAAGCACATAAACAGAGAAGTGGGATCCTTACTGACAAGAATAATAGAAAAAAGAGAGAAATTTATAAGAGCAGGAGATCACAAGGACGATTTGCTGGGCTTGCTCCTCAAGTCTAATCTCAATGAAGTGGAAGTAAACAAGAATTCGGATGCAGGGATGAGCATGGCAGATGTGATTGAAGAGTGCAAGTTGTTTTACTTCGCTGGTCAGGAAACTACAGCCAATTTGTTGACTTGGACCATGATTGTGTTGAGCATGCATAATGAGTGGCAGGAGAGAGCCAGGGAAGAGGTGCTTCAAGTTTTTGGGAACAATAAACCCAATTATAATGACTTGAATCGCTTGAAGATAGTAAGTTTGATTAATATATATATATATATTATTTGAGCATGTATAGTCTTTCTTGCTTAATTTTGATGATTTAAGACTGTTATTTGTTTAAACGTTACTAGGTAAACATGATACTGCTAGAAGTAATGAGACTATATCCCTCAACGTCCCTGATTCGATGCACGAGGAAAGAGACGAAGCTGGGAGATATAAGTCTTCCAGCAGGGGTGCAACTGTTCATGCCATTGCACCTTGTGCATAGAGATAAAGAACAATGGGGAGAAGACGTGATGGAGTTCAAGCCAGAGAGATTTTCAGAAGGGATGTTTAAGGCAACGAAGGATAAAGTATCCTACTTCCCTTTCGGATGGGGCCCTAGAATATGCGTTGGACAAAACTTTGCGATGCTTGAATCCAAATTGGCCATCGCCAAAATCTTGCAGAACTTCTCATTTCAACTATCTCCAACTTATACTCACGCCCCACATGCTGCTGTCACACTTCAACCTCGTTATGGTGCTCAAGTCATATTATATAAACTAGGAGAATGTGCGTGAGGCATGCTTGCTTTTCTATTCTCTCTATCTAAAACTACAGCTGCATGCAACAATCTCATGTGAAAAAGCTCAAGCTTTTATGATTTTATACATGTATAATTTTAGTTTTTCTCTAGCTACTTGTAAAACATTAAGAAAAAATTAATAATCGAGGTTTGCCTTAATTCGGTTAAAACTTAAAGCTACTTATCTATCCAATTCTGTACTCTTTGATTGCTCGGATTTAAAAAAAATAAAAACTCGTTTCTGATACTTAAACATGGAGTGTTTTTCTGAGTCTTGAATGGAATTAGAAGAACTAATGTTACAGGTTTTTTTTTTTTTTTTTACTTGTATCAGTCTGAAGATAACAACCAAATTAGTATCCTCATTAACTGAAGCCAACCAAATACAAATAGTATGGGGAATGAAGGAATGAGTGATACATTTATCGGTTACCATTCCACTACAATCAAAATTAGGTTGTTTTAAGAAGTTCAATAATTCCCATCCACCCCCCATTCAACAATTCTATTTCAGGGTATAGAAACAAGCTGTTCACTAGAAAGAAATTAAGAAAGCTATAGCAATTTGCGATTATAAGCACCGGGGGCAGTTGTAAAGAAAAAATGGGAATTTTACTATACACACCAAATCATAAAGTGACCAAAAACTTGACGCTAACAGCCTGCCATGCCTCCAAAATTCCTGCTATTAACCTAATCTTCCATGTACTCGGTATTTTCTATCAAAATAACGTATCCCTCTAGGATGGGCGAGAGGGGGACATACCTGTACAAAATGGAATAGCGTTAGAGAAATCTTAAACCCATGCAACATCCCGCGAGTCACTCAGAAGCTAACTTACTTTTCAGTAGCCAGCTCTGCTTTCTCACCGGCAGCCAGAAGGACAGGGGTTGAATAGGTTTGGAAACCAGTAATAGTTTTGGGTCGGCCAGCCTGGCCTACAACATCAACAGCCTCCCCCACCCGAACGGGGACTGAAATAGGTTCTAGGTTTTTGTCCAAAGTCATTAACATCCTTGGCTGTACAAGAAACAATATGAGACCAAGAAAACCTGCTGCATTAACAAACACATACCAACACTGGAAAGCAAGTAGCAGACTGGTATACTGAAACAAACCTTCATTGCCAAAACAAGGTAGTAAAGAACAAAATGGTATTTCCCCAGAATAATAGATTTCATATCAAGACATGCATGCAGCATTGTAACCAAACCAGCAAGTGCAGTCCTGGTGATAACAAAAGACAACAAACTTTTCACAAGGTCCAACTAAAATGAAGCACGCAGTAGCATTTTACGGAAAGAAAGCCTCTCCCCCAAGTCAACAGTGTATATAATTTTGTGAATGTTTGTTTACGTGGAAGAACTACTTACGGTGAACACAAAAGGCGATCAGAATGATACGGATTAAGTGTCAACAGACCCTTCCCCATATGTACTAACCCTTGAGCAATTCGCACCTGCAAAAGCAATTCAGACTTAGTTTCTATAGCAAATGCACATGTATCGTGCAAGAAACTACAAAGATAAATACAAAAAAGACATACACAGAATAAAAGGCCAGGAACTCTATAGTAAAAAATTGAAAGATTGCGAAGCATGCCAGCTATGCGAGCATTATTAGTTCCAGCACCTATCAAGCCCAAGGAGATAACAGCAGCCTGTAGCACCAATATAAACACTTAAGTGGAAGCGGATCGAAAACAACAAAAAATATAGAGTTCAACCATATTACCATTGCAACTTCTAAATCTGTATCATGACTAAGCCTGCTTAAAGTGTCCATCACATTGACCTGTAGAATACATATGCAACAGAAAAAATGGTGAGAAAGAGGCGTATCATAACAACAACGACAACAACAAAAGATCAATAATCTCTCTGCAGCTTTCCCAACATTTTGAACTTAAATCTAGGATTTTAGAGTAAGGTACAACAAATAGTGAAATAAGTAGTTCAGGAAGAAGTAATCAAATTACCTTTGGGTTTGATATACACAGAAGACCAAGAGCCAAAGGAACTGCCCGCCGGATTTTCTGCTCACCATACAGCAAAAGATGCTTCAGTGAACGAATTGACATCTCAAGACCTACCTCTTCAGCCATTGCTACCATGGCAATTCCAAGCACAGCAGAACCCTGGGAGGCTTCAGCGTTTTCGAGATGTGAACAATGACCAAGAAGCTTCTGGACCTGCATATAATATAGTTTAGCCAAAATTGTGCTCTAATTTTAGTATTGAACAGCATTTTAATGGATTTCAGAGAATACCGTCAGAACATTCCCAGTTCCGGCATAGGCACAAGAAAGCAGTGTGATATCAACGTAATTTCTTATCTTTTCAGAAAAAGATTTTGAGACCTCCGAAGTGGCCTCCACACCTTCCTGTTAAGTAAGCATTTCTGAACAGTCAGGATATATCGTTCCAAATTAGCATATCACAGTAATCATTTAAAAGAAACAAATATATATCAAGAAGCCCCGAACAAGTTAATCACCTGTTTCCCAAGGTATATGAGACCAAGAGCAAGGACTAGAAGCCGACTTATGGGATGCCCTAGTTCTGACACAGTTCTTCCAGTTAAAGCATTTGCAATTGCCTGCGAAACCTCCTCATTGCAGGAACCCACGTAAACCAAACCCAATGAAATGGCAGTAAAGGCAATCACATCGGGGGGGACATTTTCATGTTTAAGTATCGCAGTCAGGCTGTTAAGTATCTATCAATAACATTGGTAAGCTTTCTTTAGAATTACTTATGTACAGTCCACAATCTCATCCACAAAACAAAAGATGGATAGAATTGTTAAATGATGTGCATCCAATAAAAAATAACAGGAGAGAGAGAGAGAGAGAAACCTGCTCATCTTGAGCACCTGCGTATGCAATCCCCAAACCCATAATTGCACCAATTTGGATTGAAGAATCTTCTTTATTTATATATTCACTCAGAAGTGCCAAAGCCTGAAAACAAAATAGGACACATATAGCAGAAATTATAGACACATATAGCAGACATTATATTCTCTGCACAAACCAAGAGATGAAGAGTAGAAAGAAACTCACAGGATCAAAATCATTAGTAACACTACAGTTGACGAGCCCAGCTCCTAATAATGCTCCAGCAATCACGTAGTTATCATCGCTATGTAAATACTTGTCAATCTGAGCAAGCCCAGAGTCGACATCCCACAATAGAATCATGCCCTGTTATTTGGAAATCTTAATATTTTAACTGAATTCCTAACAGGAAACTGAGTAACAGTTTATGCATGCCCATATGGAGGCAAATTTTGCATTTCAATAAACATACCAAACTTGCTACAACACTGATCTTCGCATGTTCTTTGTTTTTGAAAAGCCAATTTTCAGATGAACCATCACTTGAAGAGTCAGCCGGGTCTGTTATTAAAGTATCCTGCAGGGGAAACGTATTAACTGATAGAAAACAACTAAGCTCCTATGCTTTCATACTTTTAAGTTTTGCAAACCATACCTTGCCAAAACCTGCATTAACAAAAGCATTGACAAATGTAGCAGCCAAATTTTGTCCAGCTGAATTAACATTTGCACCAACAATAGCGCGACCATCAAGCAAGTGAGTCTAACAAAACCGCATATGCCAGTCATCAATTTGATGAAGCCAAAAAATAGCCAACACGGACAAAGTCAATGTAAATAAATCTTTACCGAGTGTTAAAGTCCAGACCTTATAGACGTCTTCTAGACATTTAGGCTCCACAACCTCAAAATCACGAGCAAGGGTGAGATAACCTTCACTTAATTTAACATTGTTAATGATATTCTGTGACAGTTCTCTGTCTTCATCATCCTCAACCATATCATCATCAAGTTCAAAATTAATCCCCTGCAAAAAGTAAATAAATTAATACCCCTACTCTCCTACATGACTAACAATTCTAAAGAAATTTAAATTAAAAAACACCAAATTTAAACATGAGAAAATAATCATCCATAATTAGAAGAAACTATGAACCGCCTCACATACTCGGCAAAAAATAATTCAAACCTAGTGAGCACAAAGAATCGAGGCAAATCAAACCTAGAACTTACTTGTCGAGCAAGAATGTAGCAAAATTGCTTCTTCATCAGCAGATCATCACAAGAAGTGAACAACTCGCAAACATGCTGTAAGAGCACATTCTAAATTGTTAGGGAGAAATAATAATTTCACAAATGAAACTCATACTGACATCCTGAGAAAGGTGTTTCTCAAGAATGCTATATCGGATGAATCAGAGGAACATAACAGAAACAAACCTCCAGGTTGTTAAGGAAAAGCGCAATCTGAAGTGCACTTGCAAATTCGTAAAACACAAGATATGTTGAGTGTGCAATATCCATAAATAAAATGTCATCTGGATCCAGAAGATATCTGTGTATTGTCAGTATGAAATGTCAAAATGAGGAGAGAAAGAGGAACTGTAGCATTTATGCATAACACTAAATCAGATATCCAGTTGAAAACTTTTAGTTCGGTACTTAAAATATAATAAATTTCGAAGATGATTGATGGAGAATACTCGATTAGAATTCACCAAAGAAGCATACAGTAGGAGAACAACAAATAACACTTCCTATAAATTGCCTAATAAACGAGTTTTTCACAAGCTTTAATTTCCAGTTACCTCGCAGCACTGGTGAGGTATAGACAAGTTCTCCTGAAATTTGTAATATCAACATGATCAGTTAAAGGCTCAAGATCGTCAACCTGCAATTGGATGTAAATCATATGTTTCAAGCTCTTTAAAAGCAGGAGGGTCCTCAAATAAAAAACTTAAGGATAAAAAAAGTTGATGGATACCTCCATCAAGAGATCAACAGCTTCGGATTCAGCATTGTGCTGTACAGAATGTACAAATATATTAGAAACTGGAAAGCATGGCAAATACTGGAAAAAAAATTTCTTCTGCGATACATCAATTGCTTGTTGATATGATAAGATAGCTAAACCTTCATGTGAAAAGCAACAATTTGTTCCAGAAGCTCCAGTAGATCGTCAACTGGGGCATCTTCACTCTGTATTGGCGGAAAAGCAAGTAAATACAATATCTTACCATTTAGGAGAAACCTATAGAGACAATTGTTTTGAAGTGCATCACTCATAAGAGTACTAGATGTCTATAGATCGTTAGATTTCTAACCTCTCGCATCAGATACTCTTGCGGAATTTCTCCTGCCAATATCCTGACAACAAATAAATTAACAAGCAATGCCAAAAAGGTTCTTGCTAGGTTTTCCAGCAACATGAGAAGGAAAAGATTCACATAGGTCATCCTTTGGTTATGGATTCTAAGAAATGAAAGTTGGATTAGCAAGACAGATAAACGTAAACTATTAACATGATCTAAACAAGTTCGGCCAGCAATAGCGAACGATGCACTTGTTATACAAATTTTCCAGTAGCAAAGGAGTAAAATATAATAACTTATCAGACAGAATAAATGCTCACCTCACATATCCATGGCCCCATGAACCAATGTCGCCTTCTGAACCCAACAATCTGTATTTTAACGTCTCCTGTTTGATTTTCAAATAAAAGAAACGATAGTTAATTTGGAGCAAAAGAAAGAGGGGATTGAGAAGATAAAGCAGAACTTAAGTAAGTATGAAAAAAAACTGAGGGCTACCCGCTTGCCCTCTGCAGACATGGTCAATGCCAACACAGACAATATATCAGCTA
Organism: Gossypium anomalum; assembly: GCA_025698475.1. Lineage (NCBI taxonomy): Eukaryota > Viridiplantae > Streptophyta > Magnoliopsida > Malvales > Malvaceae > Gossypium > Gossypium anomalum. The sequence continues at coordinate 20,050,050 of CM046967.1, read as the reverse complement.
GGTATTTCTGCAAACAAATGAAAGTAATTTAATAATGTAGGACGTATGAAGAAAAAAGATATAACTAGAGAAGAAAATTCTTAAAATAGAAGGAAGTTCTTGATTTGTAGAATAAATAATTAACAAACAAACAAAACTACTGAAACCAATAATTAAATATCCTAAATTTCATATATAAAGCAATAATTTCATGTATATTACCAACAAAGTCCCAATATTAAATAATGACTCCATCATAATCATCCTTACCTGCATTGCTTAGCCAAATTACATTTACAAAAGATAAAATGAAAGATCATTAAAGCAAAACAAGTAATACCTTCAAATCTGAATCAAGCATAGTCTCATAAAATGCCTTTAGGGTTCCATAATGGGGGCGGAGAAACTTCAACAGCTTTGGAACATAAGTCATGGAGCTGATTGAGGTGTAGACTTCTTGCCTAAAAAGGATATAGAACCAAACTGTAAAAATGACGCTATATTTCGACATTGGAACTACTCCCACAAACAATAAAACTCATACAAACACCACAATTTGATACATTGACGCATCAGCCTGATCAAATGTTAATAAAACATACAAGCATTCAATGAAGACCGTTGAACTGTAAAATAAACTCTTATTTCCTCTACATTTTTTAACTTCAAATTCGCAAATAAGTGATTACCTCATGCTCTCAAGTGCTGCTTTCTGGACTTCAGGATCAACATCATATATTCTCTCTACGTATAACTCCAACTGTTGCTTCAGAGCCAAGTCTTCTTCCGATTGTGCATGCTAAGAAAACAAAAACCACCCAAGTTATAAAACAAAATAAAAACAAATGGATAAAGATAACTAAAGCATAAACTCGAAACGGGGACTCACAAGATCCTCCTCCTTGTTAACATCTTTCTTCTTGGTACCCTTGGGCAGAGGCTTTGTCTGGGTGGTTCCTGTGCCATTTTCCAGATAAGCCATGACAATTAGGGTACAGGGTTTCTAACTTGGGAGTGTGTTAGAGCATAGAAAAGGACTCTGTTAATCTGTTATTGTTATAGTTTGTTATACAGGCTGTTATGCTGTTAGTGAAATTGTTAGCAGCAGTTACTCATACACATTTGTATAAATACTATTGATGTACTGATTGAATTCAAGATATAATACTAGTGCATTCTCTGCATATTCAATTTTCTTTGTTCAACTTTCTACAAATATTAACAGAGTGGGAACGGGAACAGGAACGGGAACGGGAACAAGAGTGGAGCGTTGTGACTTTATACCTTTTGGATTCGAGTATGGGCTCGTTTCGAATCAAAAAATAACTTTACTCATTTTAAAATGTTGAGTTAAATTATACTTAATTAAAATTTTTTCACTTTTATTTTGATATTTTATTATATATTTTCTAAATAGTCAAACAGGATAATTAAAAGATTGATTGAGCAGCTTATAAAACATCTGCAATTTTTATAATATACTCGCGCCCCAAATGCTGCTGTCACACTTCAACCTCGATATGGTGCTCAAGTCATATTACATAAACTAGGAGAATGTGCATGAGGCATGCTTGCTTTTCTATTCTCTCTATCTAAAACTACAGCTGCGGCAACATCTCATGTGAAAAAGCTCAAGCTTTTATGATTTTATACATATATAATTTTTAGAAGAACTAATGTTACAGGTCCTTTTTTTTTTTTTTTACTTGTATCATTCTGAAAATAACAACCAAATTAGTACCCTCATTAACTGAAGCCAACCAAATACAAATAGTATGGGGAATGAAGGAATGAGTGATACATTTATTGGTTACCATTCCACTTCAATCAAAATTAGGTTGTTGTAAGAAGTTCAATAATTCCCGCCCACCCCCCATTCAACAATTCTACTACAAGGTATAGAAACAAGCTATTCTTCCTGACAGTGAAAGCACGTAAGAACATCTTCTATTGTTTGAAATCCTCGAATATTGTTTTTACTTGTTTTCATCCGCTGGATCATTGTTGTTATAGTCAATACTATCTTACAAATATATATATTTTCCTTTCAAATTACTTTTTAGCCTCTCTGAAAAGCTTAAGAAGGAGAGAAGCCAATCCACCTTAAAGGCTGCCGAAGATTTTGTCATCAAAGCGAAGAAGCTGGAGAATGATTTACAGAGGTAAGTCACATCTAGTTCTTCTCACCAATATCTTTTATGCATAATATTTCATTTGTTAGTCTTTTGCAACATCGATATTAATTTGAACACCATGTTTATGAATTATGAAGTTCAATGTTGTGGTAAGAGCTTCCCCTCACAAACCACCCATTAAATTTGATCATATTGTTGTCATCGAAGTGTGCTGCATGTGTTTCCTGGTTATGTTCCTGTAGTACTTTGACCTGAAGGGATAACGTCTTGCTAGTTCAATGGATGAAATGACTAATAATTATACGCCTTATTTTGAATCATCGGACATGAATTTAAGGGTTTACTTAGGCCTCTAATTATTCGTGTACTTAATTATATATTCTTTTTTATTCATCCATCAATTATTTTGCCCTAAGCTACTTTTATGACCATGCCAGTTATCTTCCAATGTTTCCTATTTGTTATGCAGCCTGGACAAGAGAGCCTCAATCTTGGACCTAAGATTGGAATGTCAGGATCTAGAGAAGATTTCCATCATCAATCGTTTCGCCAAGTTTCATGCTCGTGGGCAAGCTGACGGCACTGAGACCTCATTGTCCTCTGATGCAAATGCTAGGTCTCACAAATTCTTCTCCCCGAGATACGTAATTGCACTCCCAAGGCCCCGTAATCTCCTGACAGGGTACGATGTCTTTCCCTTTGATCATTACTTGATTGACTTTTGTTGAGTTTCTGCAGCAATTTATTCGGAGAAAGTATGAAGCTCTTGTTGAGGCTAGAGCAACAAAGCAATAATTCCGGATAAAGAATGAAATAAGTTTGAGATTCAAAGATTTGAGAGTTGCAAGGAAAGCAACCAAACGAACAGAAGCAAAAAAAGATGAGAAAACTGAGAGAACAAAATTAACTATTCTCATTATACTTTTCCACTAAAAAGATGTACATATATGGTACTATTACATTGAAGGAGCAATAAATTTAATTAAAAAGAACATGCTAAAAAATAGCTGAATGATAACCTAAGACCTGTCTAAATCTGCTAAGTACAGATTTACTTTATCCTTCAAATAGTAGCTGTGAAATCATATACAAATCGGTTGTTACAAAAGACGTACTTCATCCGGACAACATACATACATTTGTAGCTTCTGTATTTCATCCGGGTAACATATTATTGTTTGTTGCCACCTTTAACACTCCTCATTGGCTATAAAGCAGCAGACTCTAACTTGCTTCTTCAAATATTTAAAATTATAGGCAGCTAATGGCTTGGTCAAAATGTCTGCCAATTGAACCTCTGAGCAGCAATGAACCAAGTTGATTTCCTTCTACAATTCTGCCTCCCTCACAAATGGTATTTGATCTTGAAGTGCTTAGTCTTGCCATGAAACACAGGGTTCTTGGCAATTGCAACAGCTGACTGATTGTCAACTTTGATCTCGGTTGCTTCCAATTGTTCAGTATTCAAGTCATTCAACAGCTTTCTGAGCCAAATTGCTTGATTAACGGCTGCAGCAGCTGTAATATTCTCTGCTTCAGCTGTTGATTGAGCAACAATTTGTTCCTTCTTTGAGCTCCAGTAGAAAACTCCTAATCCTAGAGTGAAGAAGTATCCTGATGTACTCTTCATGTCATCAACTGAGCTAGCCCAATCACTGTCTGAATAACCAACCAGCTTCAGTTCTTCAGCTCTCTCAAACTTCACACCATAGCCTAAGGTTCCTTTGACATACCTTAAGACTCTTTTTGCAGCTTTAAAATGAGCTACATTGCAGCAATGCATGAATCTCGATAGAAGACTAACAACATACAAGATATCTGGCCTTGTTGTTGTCAAATAGAGTAGGCAACCAACCAACCAAACTCCTATACTCCTTTTCATCTACTCGATCATGCTCACTGGTGCTTCAGAGTTTCTCTCCTAACGCAATAAGAGTGCTAACAGGCTTGCATTTTGACATGCTGAATTTGCTTAGAATTTTCTTTGCAAATGCTTACTGGTTTATGAAAATGCCATCCTCATTCTGATTCACTTTTATACCAAGGAAGTAGGTCATCAAACCTAAATTAGTCATCTCGAACACATCTTGCATCTGCTTCTTGAAATCTTCAATTAGCTCGCCCCTGCAACCAGTAACCAATAAGTCATCCACATAAAGTGAGACTATCAACAAGGTTTCTTTCTCAGCCTTTTTCACATAGAGTGTAGGCTCATTTATGCTCTTCTCGAATCCAAGCTTTGACAGGTATGTATCAATCCTGTCATACCAGGCCTTTGGAGCTTGTTTTAGGCCTTATAAAGCCTTCTTGAGCTTATAAACCTTGTGTTCATCACCAGGGACATTAAAACTTTTAGGCTGTTCTATGAAGATTTCTTCCTTTAGTAATCCATTCAGAAATGCTGATTTGACATCCAATTGATGCACCTTCCATTGTTTTTGAGCAGCTAAGGCAAACAACAGCCTTATGGTATCCAACCTTGCAACAGGTCTAAAGGTTTCAAAAAAATCAACTCCTTGTTGTTGACTGTATCCCTTTACAACAAGTCTAGCCTTGTGATTGTTCAGTGACCCATCTACATTGTTCTTAGTCCTGAACACCCTTTGACACCTATAACCTTTCTATTTTTTGGCCTATCGACCAGCTCCCATGTGTCATTCTTATGAATCATCCTCAGTTCAGCATCCATAGCTTCTTGCCAGAAACTCTCTCTTGCTGCTTCATCATAGCAGGAAGGCTCAACCAAGGTCATAGCATACCTTTCATAAATGTCTGCTAGTGTCTTAGTGCCTCTAACAAGTACATCATCGAAGTTATCATCAAATAGCCCTTCTTCAGCTGGTTCTAGATTGCTGTCTAGCTGATCTTCTTCACTCAAGCTTGCATCTGAACCATTTCAACTCCAAACCTTCACTTCATCAAATCTGACGTCCCTATTTACCAAAATCTTCTTTGTTGAGGGATCAAATACTCTGTAGCCCTTATTGGTGCTGCTGTAACCAAAAAATATTCTTGGAACAGCCCTTCTCTCGAGCTTGATTCTCCTTTCAGCTGGGATCAGGGCATAGCAGACACAGCCAAACACCTTCAGGTGTGAAACAGTTGGCTTGAGTTCATGCCAGGTTTCAAAAGGAGTCTTTTCCTTTACAGCACTAGTTGACAACTTGTTGAGTAGGTACACTGAGGTATTGACAGCCTCAGCCCAAAATTTGCTTGGCAATTTGCTCTTAAATAACAAACATCTGGCCATATCAAGCACAGTTCCATTTTTCCTCTCGCATACTCTATTTTGCTGAGGAGTATAGACTGTTGTTAGCTGATGATGAATCCCAGCTTGCTTACACAGTTTCTGAAATGTTTCAGACAGGTACTTAGAGCCATTATCAGTTCTCAAAGCCTTAATCTTGCAGCTAGACTAATTCTCAGCCAATGCCTTGAATTTGCTGAAGGCTTCAAACACTTCAGACTTCTACTTCAAGAAATAAACCAAGCAAAATCTAGTCAGATCATATATAAACAGCACAAAATACTTACTGCCATTCAAGGAAGAGGTCTTCATTAGTCCACAGACATCAGAATAGACTAACTCAAGTCTTTCTCAAGCCCTCTATGCCATATTGACCGGAAAAGGTAACCTGGTTTGTTACCAAGTTGGCAAACCTCACAGATATTGTCTTTGGCTTCAACTTTTGACATGTATTCAACCAAGTTCAGCTTATGTAACTGATCAAGTGACTTTTAGTTAACATGTCCTAATCTCCTGTGCCATAAACCAGCATCATCAACAAGGCTGGTGTAAGCCTTTTTCTCAAGTTGATTGACATCAAGCATAAAACACCTGTCTGTCATTGCTATTGTGACCAACTCCTAACCATAAGAGTCTTCAACAATGCATGAGCCATTCTTAAAAGCAAGTGAGTAACCTTTTTCTACAAGCTGACCAACACTAAGTAGATTCTGATCTATGTCAGGCACAAACAGTACATCAGAAATCACTTTGTTACCTGACTGTGTGTTGATAACCACATTGCCTCTGCGTTTGGCTTCAATCAGGTTTCCGTTACCAATCCTGATCTTTGAGGCAAAAATTCTATCGAGATCCTTAAATAGTCTTTCATCAGCTGTCATATGGTGTGTGCAGCCACTATCCACTAGCCAGTCACAACTGACCTTGCTCGAGGTTGCAAAACAGGAGGCTGTAAAAATATGCTCCTCTTGAGCTTGAAGATCCTCAGCAGCCTTAACTTGCATTTGTTGCTGAGCTTGTACCTTCCCTTTGTTTTTGTACACCCTCCCAACATGTCCCAGCTGTTTGCAGCTCCTGCACTGAACATCTGGTCTGTGCCAGCAGTTTTTCTCCAAATATGAAGTCTTCTTGCAGTGAATGCATGGTGGAAACCTCTTCTTCCCTGCATCTCTCCTTGATTTATCCCTTCTATCGACTCAAGGTTTCTTCTCTTTTTGGCTTGAACTTGAGCTTTCTTTGGCCTTTTCTTGGAAAGCTCCTTCAGGGTACTCTTCTTACCTGTTGGCCCTCCTTTGCTCAAGTGCATATAGGTGATAAGTCGTAATTTATACATATTTTTATCCTATGCTTAGCACATTTTTGGATGAATTAACATTAGATTTATAGAATTTGATGTCCTAATCCTTTAATTTCATATCTTATACTTAAGTGAGCATAGGAAAGTAAAAAGAACGAGAAACAGGCAAAAACAGAAAAAATGGGCCAACGTGGGAAATCGACATGGCCTGGACTTCGTCACACGGGTAGAGCACACGGCCTTGTCCTTTTAGCAGGCTTGAACATTGTTTAAAGTCACCTCAACATGGGCGTGTCTATTTCTCAGCCTTGAACACGGTTTAAAGCAAATGGCATACGGGCGTGGCACACGGCCGTGGCCCTATCGAGCGCAAGACTAGTTCTATTCAGAAAAGGGTACTTTTGGGCTATTTTGAGTATTGGAAAGTCTATTTAAACACCCAAAAAGGAGGATTAAATGGGGACGAAGAGTAAGAAGGAAGGAATTACTCGAAGAAAGCCAATTGATCCATCTCAGAAGCTGGATTCACCTCCAAGACTGAATATCTCCCTTCAATTTCCTTCAGGGGTTTTTGGTTTTCTTTATGTTTTGTCATTATTCTTCTGTTTTCTTTTATAGTTATAAACTAAATCCCCTAAATACCTAAGGGGGATGATAAACCGTAATTTATACATATTTTTACCTCATGCTTAACGTATTTTTTGGATGATTTTTCCTTAGAATTAGTGAATTTGATGCTCCTAATACCTTAATTTCATGTTTTATACTTAGCTAAGCATAGGAGAGCGAAAGGAATGAGAAACGGGCCAAAAACGGAGAAAATGGGCCAAAGTACGAAATCAACACGGTCTAGACCTCCTCACATGGGCATCTAACACGGCCGTGTCAATTTGGCAGAATCAAAGCACTACTCACGCGGGTAGAGCACACGCCCGTGCCAATCTAACAGGCTCGAATATGGCTTGAAGTAATCGCACACGGGCGTGTCACACGGGCGTGTCCCTGCTGAGCCTAAGTTGAGTTCAATTCGGAAAAGGCCACTTTTGAGGGTTCTTAGGCATTCCAAAGCCTATAAATATACCCCAGAGGAGGAAGAAAAGGGGGACAGAGAATAGGGAGTAAGGAATTACTCCAAGAAAGCCGATTGATCCATCTTAGAAGTCAGATTCACCATCAAGACTAAAGATCTCTCCTTAATTTCCCTTCAGGAGTTTTGGGTTTTCTTTATGTTTTGTTTTCTTTACTATTCTGAGATGTTTTCTTATTTAGTTATGAACTAAAATCCCTAAATACCTAAAGGGGATGAAACCTAAGACGAACCTTGTTATTAATTTCTGAATCGTATGATAAATATTTGGCTTGTTCTTAATTATGTGTTCTTAATTCTTGTTTTAGTATTTCAGGATATCACTTCAAGTTAATGCTCTTAGTTGGAGGAGGAATAGACCCTAGCTAAGAGTGACTTTGTTGTAATTAAGCGGAGTTGATTGCGCGCCTAGAGATAGGGTGACAAGATTTTGCTGGATTAGGGTGAAACCTAATAAAGGAGTCCATCGATCGAGTTAATGCAACCCTAGGGTGTTAATTAGAGAAAAGTCTCGGTTACTCAACCTAGGGATTAGACGTTATTAGTCTTGAACAGGGATAATAACATAATGTAGGGATTTCTACGAAACAAGTTAAACGAATAAATCATTCGGTTCGGAGCAAGAATAACAAGTAAAAGTCTAGGTGGATTTTTCCTTAGGTATTGTCCTAAATCAATCGTCTTTCCCAAAAGTAATTTCCCAAATCTATTTTCTGTAATTTCATAGTTTAATTAATTATTAGTTAAAACAAACCCCTTTATTTCTGAGGCTAGATAATAAAAAGACGGTTATTACTAGTACTTTTAGTCCTTTGGGTTCGATAATCCGGTCTTGCTAAAGCTACACTACTGTTCGATAGGTACACTTGCCTACGTCGTGATAATAGCTAGTTTCAAGAACGATTAATTATAAATTTATAAAACTTATCACGGAAAATCACGATCAGGTTCTTGGCGTCGTTTCCGGGGACTAAAATATTAAGAACACTCAATTTCTATTACTTTAGCCATTTATTTTTCTTGCAATTTAATTTAATTTTTATTTTTATTTTTATTTACTAACTCTTTTTTCTTTCTTCTGGCAAGTTCTTATAGTTTATGATTAGAAGAAACCTATCAGGACCACTACTTTTTGACGAAGAAATTGATCGTACAGCTCGTAGAAACTGATGAGGAATCAGACGAAGCCTAAGATAAACAGAAGAAGAACAGGAGGACGATATCTCAACTACAACCGAGGAGATGGCTGAAAATTGAGAGAATCAGCTACTTTCAGCAATACCCGCTGAATTAGCAAATCGGAATCCTGCTCCTCGTACTATGTATGATTATGCTAAACCTAATTTAACAGGAACTGAGTAAAGTATAGTTAGGCCTACTATTGCTGCAAATAATTTTGAGCTGAAACCTAACACGATTGAAATGATATAGTAGTTTGTTCAGTTTGATGGTTTGCAGGATGAGAATCCCAACACTCGACGAATTTTCTAGAATTTTATGACACTTTCAAAATTAATGGCATTTCTGATGATGCCATTCATCTTTGGTTATTCCCTTTTTCACTGAGGAACAAAGCTAAACATTGTTTAAACTCATTACCACGAGGGTCTATCATTACTTGGGAACAAATGACCAAAAAATTTTTACTAAAATATTTTCTGCCGGCTAAAACGGCTAAGTTACGTAATGATATCTCTTCTTTTATGCAGATGGATTTAGAAACACTTTACGATGCATGGGAGAGATACAATGACCTGCTACGAAGGTGCCCTCACCATGGTTTACCTCTATGGCTGCAAGTTTAAACGTTCTACAATGGTGTGAATCCCTTAACAAGACAGATGATTGATGCAGCTGCTGGTGGAACCATCAACAACAAAACACCTGAAGAGACTTACGAATTTATTGAGGAGATGTCACTGAATAACTATTAGTTGCAAGTCATGAGGACAAGCCAACGAAAATAGCAGGCATTTATAACGTCGACTCGGTTACTATGCTGTCAAATCAGGTAGAACTTCTAAATAAAAAGATTGATGGTTTACTTGGTTCTACGCATATTCACCCAGTAATGCAATGTGAAGCGAGTGGAGGTGGATCGAGTAATCCAGAATATCAACCCTATGGCCACAACATGGAAAATGAGCAATTAAATTATATGAGTAATAATCCTCAATCTCAAAATAATCCTTACAGTAATACCTATAACACATGTTGGAGGAATCACCCAAACTTCTTATGGGAAGGTCAAGGAAATCAGAGACCACCACCACCCCCAGATTTCCAACAGGCACCTTATCAACAAGAGAAAAAATCGAACCTTGAGGAGATGCTATCCAAGTTCATCTCGGTGTCAGAAACCCATTTCCAGTATACTGAGATAGCACTTAAAAATCAACAAGCATCAATCCAGGGACTCGAAACTCAGATAGGCCAGCTGTCCAAACTAATTTTCGAACGACCACAAGGTAGCTTGCCAAGTAATACTGAACCTAACCCAAGGGAACAGCTCAACACAATTAATGTTCAAGCTAAAGAAGGATTCATTGAGCCTGAGCCAGAATCAATGCAAGAAACTATGGTGAGCAGAGGTAAGGGTGAGGTAAGTCATAATGAAAACAAAATGGTGAGTGTAGAATATAAACCTCGTGTGCCATACCCTAACACGACGAGGAAAGACCGCTCAGACGAACAATTCGGTAAATTCCTTAAACTTTTGAAAAAAATACATATTAACTTACCATTTATTGAAGCTCTGTCGCAGATGGCAAATGCAATGAAATTTTTAAGAGAGCTTTTAGCAAACAAGCAAAAATTGGATGAGGCGTCGCATGTGGAGCTAAACGCAGTGTGCTCAGCTATTCTACAGAATAAGCTACCCCACAAATTGAAAGATCTAGGGAGTTTTACAATTCCTTGCTTAATTGGTAGTTTAGATGTTAATAATGCATTAGCTGATTTAAGGGCTAGTATCAACGTCATGCCTTACAAAATGTTTAAGCAACTAGGTCTCGGGAAACTTAAACAAACTAGGATAAGCATTCAATTATCAGAGAAAACTATTAGATTTCCTAGGGGTATTATTGAAGATGTACTAGTTAAAATAGATAAATTTATATTTTCCGTTGATTTCGTTGTTCTAGACATAGAGGAGGATAACAACACCCCTTTGATTTTAGGAAGGCCCTTTTTAGCAACTGCTAAAATGATTATTGATGTTGGCACAGGTGAGCTCACACTTCGTGTAGGAGATGAAACAATCACCCTTCAAGCCCGCAATTCTGGCATCACATCGAACATTGAAGGTAATTGTCCACACCATTCTACTAAAACTGACAATATGACGCAACCTACTTTACAGGAATTGAGTCTGAAAGAAGTACATGAGCCTTATTCAAGCAATAATAGAGGACCCATTCATGAAGAACGAATGCTACAAATCGATAAGCTAGATGAATGGCGAGCACATAACCTGAGAAAATACGATAAACCAAAACTACGTCAGAATGAGCTTGATACCTCCCCAAATCTACTTAAGGTTGGAGATAAAGTCTTACTAGATGCCGCATATCCTCACATTGTCACTGCCAAACCGAATGAAGAAATCCCTCTTACGGTACTTAGTATTTTCCCATTCTAAGACAAATGAGGTAAGTCATCCGTGTTCGGCACTTTTAAGGTAAATAACATACGTCTAAAACCTTATTTTGGTGAGATTGATAGCAAGAATGAGGAGTATGAACTCTTTAAACCACCATAACCATTCAACAGAGAGGTAAGTCGAGCTTAGACTATAAATAAGCGCTTCTCGAGAGGCAACCCGAGTACTAACAGTTTTCACTTATTCAAATTTTATTTAATTTTCAAAATTTTTAATATTTAGATCACTAACTGAATCTTTGACACAGGTCCACAAAATACACACGGCCATACACACGGGCGTGTCTTAGGCCGTGTCCGTAACACGAGAATAAAAACGGCCGTGCGATATGACTGTGTGAAAACAGAGTAAAATTTTTTCCCAAAACACGGGATGCAAAAAATTCCGACGACCGTGTGAGCAGGCCGTGGGCAAACCTGTCCAATTGACACTGGTGTGCGACACGCCCGTGCCTATCACCCGTGATCGACTCTGCCAAAACAAGTCGGGCGTGCGCATAGGTACACGGGCGTGGGAGAAGCGAGCCACATCGCATACGGTCGTGCGTTATGATCATAAAACCATATGGCCAAGACACACGGGCGTGTCTTAAGGCCGTGTGACGAACTCTCAACTCGCAACAAACACGGGCTGGACAAGAACCAGACGGGCTGTGAGACGACGTGCCACTAACAAAATTAGACTATTTCCCTTATTTTTTTTTCTTAGTTACTTTTAATTGATTCACGTATTGTTTAAACATGGTGTACCTTTATGATGATTATCAGGTTAATTCTTCCTCCGAATCAGACCTTACCTCCAGCTCTATTGTCAATTCTCTATAACTCCAAAGTAGGGAATTCATTCATTCAACACTCAGGAAGGTTCAATTCTCTCCCTAACTTATGATTTTCTATTTTTCCATATATCTATCTTTGTACATTGAGGGCAATGTACATCTTAAGTGTGTTGGGGGGTAATCATTTCATTATCCAAAAAATCCCTGAATATTGCCTTGTTCTCTTGTAAATCTCTCATATCATGTTTAGGATGAATTTTGATTGACTGATAATTTTTATTGATATATCTTGAATTAAAACATAGGCATTCATGCATTGATTATTCAAACTTTAAGACATTAGAAAATTAAACATTATAAGTTGATTTTTAAGAATTTAAAATTTTAGGTTGTTTCCCCAAGTTTAGGTATTAACTTGAATTGGAATTCACAAGTTTAAACATCAAAAAGCCATAATTTTTGTGAGATTTTTGAGCCTTTTGAGCATATATTAATTCTTTCATGCTCACTTTTATTATTGCTTTGAGTGTGTCAATATTGAATTGTTATTCTAGAACTTGTCTGATTATGCATGTCAAGACTACACTATTTGGTTTGATATGTTAAGATGATAGAGGCACTTAGGATTAACTCACTCATGCCATGAAAAGCCTACCTCTACGGTTAACCCTTAGTAAACCCCTTTGAGCCTAACATGCCATTCCTTGTATTACCCTAAATATTAACCCTTAACCCATTATTATTGAAATCCCTTAATTTAATTTGATCCCTATTTTTGTCGAGATTTGAGTTGAATAAATTGCTTAAGCTATGTCTTGTTCTTAATAGTAGTCTATTATTGGCTTGTGCTTAAAAAACACACACACACACACATGTACACATATTAGTAGTGATCTTGTGTTTGTAAATTTCAGTATTCAATTTCCATAGTCAGAGAAAAAGCTATGTTGTACACAAGTAATGAGTAAATAATTTTCGAGTTAAGTAATTTTTCAAGTCAATCTCGATTCTAACCTTTTTTTTCAGCTTGTGACTACACCCCCTAACCAAGCCTCGTTACAACCCTTTAAAGACCTTTTGATTGATGTATCATCTCAATTTATAGTGGTGGATATTTGATTTTCATGCAAGCCTATGGTAATAACTTTTCATATTGACTGATGAGTGCTAATTTCATTGTCCTTAAACACTTCTAGTGATTTGAGTGAATCCTTAGTGAGGATGTTAAACTCTGTGAAATTTTGAAGCAATGGTAACTACTTAGATAAAGGGAGATGCCTAAGTTTTTCATGATTAAATATTCAACTTGGAATGTTTGAAGCTTTAATGTTCTTTTAGTTGAGTTCTCAATGTATGATTACTTATGAGTTAGTTTGAGATATTATTGATATGAATTATAAGATGAGAAAAAGGAATTTTTAATTATGATTTGAGGATTTTGCTTGAGGACAAGCAAACGCTTAAGTGTAGGGGTATTTGATAAACCGTAATTTATACATAATTTTACCCCATGCTTAACGCATTTTTTGGATGATTTCTCCTTAGAATTAGTGAATTCGATGCTCCTAATGCCTTAATTTCATGTTTTATACATAGGTAAGCATAGGAGAGCGAAAGGAACAAAAAAGGGCCAAAAACAGAGAAAATGGGCTAAAGTACGAAATCAACACGGCCTGGACCTCCTCACACGGGCATCTAACACAGCCGTGTCAATTTGGCAGAATCGAAGCACGACTCACACGGGTAGAGCAAACGTCCGTGCCAATCTAACTGGCTCAAACACGGACTAAAGTAATCGCACACGGGCGTGTCACAAGGGCGTGTCTCTACCGAGCCTAAGTTGAGTCCAATTCAAAAAATACCACTTTTGAGGGTTCTTAGGCATTCCAAAGCCTATAAATACACCCCAGAGGAGGAAGAAAAGGGGGACGGAGAATAGGGAGTAAGGAATTACTCCAAGGAAACCGATTGATCCATCTTAGAAGCCGGATTCACCATCAAGACTGAAGATCTCTCCTTAATTTCCCTTCAGGAGTTTTGGGTTTTCTTTATGTTTTGTATTCTTTAGTATTCTGAGGTGTTTTCTTATTTAGTTATGAACTAAAACCCCTAAATACCTAAGGGGGATAAAACCTAAGACGAACTTTTTATTAATTTCTGAATCGTATGATAAATATTTGGCTTGTTCTTAATTATGTGTTCTTAATTCTTGTTTTAGTATTTCAGGATATCACTTCAAGTTAATGCTCTTAGTTGGTGGAGGAATAGACCCTGACTATAAATGGCTTTATCGTAATTAAGCGGAGTTGATTGCGCGCCTAGAGATAGGGTGACAAGATTTTGCCGGATTAGGGTGAAACCTAATAAGGGAGTCCGTAGATCGAGTTAATGCAACCCTAGGGTGTTAATTAGAGAAAAGTCTCGGTTACTCAACCTAGGGATTTGACGTTATTAGTCTTGAATAGGGATAATAACATAACGTAGGGATTTCTACGGAACAAGTTAAATGAATAAATCGTCTGGTTCGGAGCCAGAATAACAGGTAAAAGTCTAGGTGGATTTTTCCTTAGGTATTGTCCTAAATCAATCGTCTTTCCCAAAAGTAATTTCCCAAATCTATTTTCTGCAATTTCTTAGTTTAATTAATTAGTTAGTTGAAACAAACCCCTTTATTTCTTAGGCCAGATAATAAAAACACAGTCATTACTAGTACTTTTAGTCCTTTGGGTTCGATAATCCGGTCTTGCTAAAGCTACACTACTGTTCGATAGGTACACTTGCCTACATCGTGATAATAGCTAGTTTCAAGAACGATTAATTATAAATTTATAAAACTTATCATGGAAAATCACGATCAGGGGATGAAACCTAAGACGGATCTTGTTAATATTTTCTGAACTGTATGATAAATACTTATTTGTTCTTAATTATGACTTTAACTCTTGTTTAAATATTCCAGGATATTGATTCAAGTATTGATGTGCCTATTCAGAGGATGAATAGTCCCTGTCTAAGAGTAGATCATTCATAATTAAGCGGAGTTGCATGCAATCCTAGAGATAGGACGACATAAATCTACCGGATTAGAGTCAAATCTAATAAGGGAATCCATAGATCGAGTTAATGCAAAACTAGGGGTATTAATTAGAAAGAGATTTCAATTAATCAACCTAGAGTTAGATGTTATTAGTCTTGAATAGGGATAAGAACATAACTTAGGGATTTCTACGGATCAAGTCAAGTGAATAAATCGTCTGGTTCAGAGTCAATTAACAAGAGAAGTCTAGGTGGATTCTTCCTTGGGAGTTGTCTAAATCAATCAGTTTTCGCAAAAGTATTTCCCTAATTTACTTTCTGTGCATTCTTAGATTAGTTAATTAGTTAGATAAAACAACCTTCATTATTTTTGGCAAGATAATAAAAAGAAAGTTAATACTAGTACTCTTAGTTCCTTTAGGTTCGACATCCGGTCTTGCTAAAACTATACTATTGTTCGATAGGTAAGCTTGCCTTCATCGTGATAATAGCTAGTTCAAGTACGATCAACTAGAAATTTTAAAACTTATCGCGAGTGACAATCAAGTTTTTGGCACCGTTGCCAGGGAACTAAGATATTAGGAACACTCGATTTTTATTATTTTAGCCATTTACTTTTATTGCACTTTAAATTTTGTTTTGATTTTCGTTACTAAATTCTCTTTTTTTGGCAGGTTTTTATAGTTTATGACTAGAAGAAACCTGTCAGGACCATTACTCTTTGATACTGAGATTGAAAGCACAGTTCGCAAAAATTGAAGAGAAATTAGGAGAAGCTTACAATACATAGAGGAAGGGCAAGAGGAAGATACTCCAACTACAACCGAGGAGATAAATGAAAATCAAGAAAATCTGCTACCTCCTGCGATTGCTGCTGACCCAGTAAATCAGAATCCTGCTCTTTATACTATGTATGATTATGCTAAACCTACTTTAACAGGAACTGAATCGAGTATAGTTAGGCCTGCTATTGCTGCAAATAACTTTGAACTGAAACCTAACACAACTTAAATGATACAACAGTTTGTTCAGTTTGATGGTTTGCAGGACGAGAACCCAAATACTCATTTGGCCAATTTTCTAGAACTTTGCGACACATTTAAAATCAATGGCGTTTCTGACGATGCCATTCGCCTTCGGCTATTTCCCTTTTCACTAAGGAATAAAGCTAAAGAGTGGTTGAACTCATTACCATGAGGGTCAATCACTACTTGGGAATAAATGACTGAAAAGTTTTTACTCAAACATTTTCCACATTTTAAAACAGCTAAACTAAGGAATGATATATCTTCTTTTGTGCAGATGGATTTAGAAACTCTCTACGATGCATGGGAGAGATACAAGGACCTACTGCGAAGGTGACCTCACCATGGGTTACCTCTGTGGCTGCAAGTTCAAACGTTTTACAATGGTGGGAACCCCTCGACGAGACAGATAATTGATGCAGCTGCTGGTGGAACCATCAACAACAAAACACCTGAAGAGGCTTACGAATTTATCGAAAAAATGTCACTGTATAACTATCAGTGGCAAGTCATGAGGACTAAGCCAACCAAAACAGCAGACATTTATAACGTCGACTCGGTTAAGGTGCTAACAAATCAGGTAGAACTCTTGAATAAAAAGATTGACGGTTTGCTTGGTTTCGTGCAGGTACATCCAGTGATGAGGTGTGATTCAAGTGGAGGAGGCATACACACAGAATATCAATCCTTCCATCCTACAACCGCGGAGGAACAAGTCTACTATATAGGTAATAATAACTCTAGACCTCAAAATAACCCATAGAGTAATACGTATAATGCAGGTTGGAGGAACCACCCAAATTTCTTGTGGGGTGGTCAAGGAAATCAAAGGCCACAAAATCCTCTGGGTTTTGAACAACCACCTTATCAATAGGAAAAGAAGCCGAACCTTGAGGAGATGCTAACAAAATTCACCTCGGTGTTAGAAACTCATTTCTAGAATACCGAGAGAGCACTTAAAAATCAACAAGCGTTGATCTAAGGGCTCAAAACTCAAATAGGGCAGCTTTCCAAATTAATTTCTGAACGACCACAAGGTAGCTTGCCAAGTAATACTGATCCTAACCCGAGGGAACATCTCAACGCGATTAACATTCAAGGTGAAGAAGGATTAGTTGAGCCTAAACTAGAACTGAGACAAGGAATTGTGGTAAGCAAAGGTAAGGATAAGGTAGACCACAGTGAGCAAAAACCGTAAGTATAGAATACAAACCTCGTGTGCCGTGCCCCAATGCGACAAGGAAAGACCGCTCAGACGAACAATTTGTTAAATTCCTTAAACTACTAAAGAAATTACATATTAACTTACTGTTTATTGAAGCTCTTTCACAGATGCCGAACGTAATGTAGTTTTTAAAGTAGCTTCTAGCAAATAAACAGAAGTTAGATAAAGTGTCACATGTGGAGCTAAACGCAGTTTGCCCGGCTATTCTACAAAATAAGCTGCCCAACAAATTAAAAGATCCAGGGAGTTTTAAAATTCATTGTTTAAGTGGTAGCTTAGATGTTAACAATGCGTTGGCTGATTTAGGGGCTAGTATCAATGTCATGCCTCACAAAATATTTAAGCAACTAGGTTGTAACAGTTCGGTTTAGATCTTAGTCAGAATAGTGGTTTCGGGACAACAAATCTGAGTCTAAAAAATATTTTAATATTATTTTCTGTGTCTGTGATATATGAATTTATATCTATGAAGTTTCTGTGATTTAATTTGTCTGTTTCTGTGTTTAATTATGAAAAAAGATTTAATCGCGTAAAATGCAAAAGTTGCATGGTAATTGTTAAAGTGCCTATTTGGCTTGGCTTTGTAAATGAGAGGTCCTTATGATGCAATTGGACCATTATAATAATGCATGGACAAGTATGGACATTAGTTGGTACGTTTTAATGTTGTTTTATTGAGGGCAAAATGGTAAAATGTGAATATAATGCTTATATAGTAAAAACAAAACAAAAAGTGGCTTTATTATCACCTTGTTCAGCCGAAAAGTTGAGAAAGAAGAAGGCATTGAAGCTTCAAAGCATTCGGCCATTCCATGAGTAAATAGGTTAGTCCATTTTGCTCGATTTTTGATAATTTCTACGTTTTTGTGATCGTTGCTTCGTGTTCTTCAAAACCCATGTCTGAATTTCTGTTTCTGTTAAAGATTTCATGAAATGCCATTGTTGATATCTTGAGTTTTGTGATGCTTGTGGATGAATTATGAAGGTTTGAAAAATAATTTATAAGTTTTGTCTTTAAATTTTGATGAAATAGAGTTATTTGGGCTAAATTGTGAAACTGAGGTTTTGAAGAACTAAATTGTGAATTAAATATGTTATTTGGGCTTGTACGGAAGCTATATATATTCAGCCAAGCTATAGTCTTGGTGAATTTTGCATATTTGTGATATTGTGGAAAAATAGACTAAATTGTCAAAGTGTGAAATTATAAGGGCTAAAATGCCAAGTGCCCTAAATATGTGTTCATGGATTATTTTGAATGAAATGAATGATTGAATGGTTGAATTTGAATTGTATTAGATCAAGAACAAAGAAAATCAGACTTAGATCGAGGGAAGTCTAAAATAGTTGAATAGTCAACTCGTTTTCGTCTGAAATTCGTACGAGGTAAGTCAAACTACACTTATGTGTTAAGTTGATTAAATTCTGCGTATATAAACTGTGATTTGCATTAGACGGCCTTGAGAGCCTGATGAATAAAATCTGATAATATACTGGTGTCTGAAAAGCTCTGTATGTTCCGAAAAAAATGTTGACATTGATTTGAGATATCGTGTAAGACCGTGTCTGGGACACAGGCCTCGATTTGAGATTTCGTGTAGGACAGGGGCTTCGATTCCAAATTACATGTAAGACCACGTCTGGGACGTCAGCATTGTACCTTTCTGTGAATATCTATTCCATTTCTGAATTATCCGATGATATAGTATGAGATATGGAAATAAATATATGGAATGTACAATTCAAACAGGTACGTTTGTATCGTACTAGATTTATAAATAGAAAAGACTTTGTTTCTGTAAAATAATGAAATATTCCATGAGACGGTTGTGAATTCTGGTTATTGACTTTTACTTTTATGCTATATTAGTTTGGGTAATTGTATTAGACTTACTAAGCTCTTTGTAGCTTACTCTGTGTGATTTCTGTCTGTTACTCTGTGTGATTTCTGTCTATTTTTCAGTTTTCGTAGCTACTGACGACTCGGGATAGTCGAGGATTGTCACCACACTGTCAAACTCATTTTGGTACTTTTGGAAGTGTATATATTTATAAGTATGTCATGTATAGGCTAGAATGTTTAAGTATATTAAGCTTGATATGTATATAAGTTATGCCATGTCAATTGGCTAGCAAGTGATAAGTTTGTGTATAATTTTTGTATGAATGTTGTGTACTATTGCTTGTAGGTTTGGACCCAAAAAGGGTGGCAAATTTGGCTTAAACCAAGCCTGCTTTGTGCCACACGGTCAGGGAGCACAGGCTTGCCTTGTGGTCGTGGGCTTAAGTCAGTAGCTAGCTAAATTTTACACGGTCATGGCACACGGCCGTGTCTGTTGGCCATGTGAAAAAGTTAGTATAGGAACTATTTTTGGCATGGTTAGACCACATGGGTGTGTCTTGTGGCCGTGTGAGTCACAAGGCCTAGGTATACGGGCGTGTGAATTTGGCAGTGTTGAAAGTTTTGGATAAGTTCTGAAAATTCTGAAGGTGTTCGGTTTAGTCCCGACCTTTCTTAAATGTATGTTTTAGGTCTCGTAGACCTTCTTAAAAGATGAATTACTGATGAATGCCTATGTATTAATGTTATATGATATCTGTGATTCTATATTGTTCTAAAATGTTCTGTCCGTTCGGTGATGCCCCTTACCTATTCCGGCGACGGTTACGGGATAGGGGTGTTACATAGGTCTTGGGAAACCCAAACAAACTAGGATGAGCATTCAATTAGCAGATAAAACTATCAAATTTCCTAGGGGTATTATTGAAGATGTACTCGTTAAAATCGACAAATTTATATTCCCAGTTGATTTCGTTGTTCTAGACATAGAGGAGGATAGTAACGTTCTTTTAATTTTAGGAAGGCCCTTTTTAGCAACTGCTAGAACAATTATTGACGTTGGCACAGGTGAACTCACACTTCGTGTGGGAGGCGAAACAATCACCCTTCAAGCTCGTAATTCGAGTAACACATCGAAATTTGAAGGTGGTTGTATAAATCATTCTACTAAAACTAATCATATAGTGTAACCTACTTTGCAGGAAATAAGTTCAAAGAGCATACATGAGCCATGTTCAAGGAACAACAAAGGACCTATCCATGAAGAACGAAGGTTACAAATCGAGGAACTAGATGAATGGCAGACATATAAATCTAGAACACACGATAAATCAAAAACATGCCATGACGAGCTCAATTTTTCCCCAAATCAAATTAATGTTGGAGACAAGGTGCTGTTAAAAGTAGCAAACCCTCGTATTACCACTTCTGAACCGAATGAAGAAATTTCTCTTACAGTACTTAGCATTTTTCCATACGGTATAGTCGAGGTAATTCATCCCAAATTCGACACGTTTAAGGTAGATAGTACTCGTCTTAAACCTTACATTGATATAACTGATAGCAGAAATGAGGAGTGTAAACTCCTCGAACCACCATGACCACGTGAAATCGAGGTAAGTCGAGCTTAGACTATAAATAAGCGATTCTCGGGAGGCAACCCGAGCACTAACGGTATTAACTTCTTTAAATTTTAGTGCTTAACACCTAACTCACTAGCTGAGCTCTTGAATATAGGTTTTCCAAACCCACACGGCCAGGCACACGGGCGTGCTTTAGACAGTGTGAAAACAGGGCAAAATTTTTCCCAACACGGGATGTGATAAGTTACCATGATCGTGCGACATGGCCGTGGGCAATCCTACCAATACAACACCGGCGTGTGACACGCCCGTGCCTTAGAACCGTGGTTGAAACTGAGAAAGTAACACGGGCGTGCAACACGCCCGTGCACAAACTCCCGTGGTCGACACTGTCAAACTAACACGGGCGTGGGCCTACATACATGGGCGTGGGAGAAGCGGATGAAGCAGGACACGACCATGTGCACCAACACGCCCAAGGAACACAGGTGTGGACCGATTTTCAGACGCACCCAAATCTGAAAACCACGAAAAACATAGGCTGAATTAAAGGTACACGGGCGTGCCCTACGGCCGTGTGCCCCAATATCTATATTTCTAATTTTACTTTTCTTTAAAACTATTTTCATTTCATTTTTTTAGGATTTTATAATTTTTAAGTACTTTATGTTTTCGGCTATCTCTTTCTGGGTAATCCTACTTCTCTATATTCCTAAAGAATTATTGATTTTATCATAGTTATAAAGAGCTCTAAAGCTCAATATTACTTAGGAACTTGAAACTCCACTGGAAAAGGTTCTCCACGACTGCCATGCCCTACTCGACCACGATCATAGCTACTACGTGATATAATATTCTTTTGTCGCAGCACTTGTAGAACCCAACCTCTACCACCACCGGAGTATTCTCCTCCACTTTTTATAACTACTATTCAAGGAATACATTTAAGATTCAGGAAGTTTCACTTCTCTCCCTATCTTATGATGTTATAGCTATATTTGCCACTAACTTTATCTTTGTACATTGAGGGCAATGTACATCTTAAGTGCGGGGGGTCAATTATATCACTATTAGAAAAATTCTTGAATTTTGTGTAACGCCCCAATTTTTGGGACTTCTGTGAATTATGGTAAATTTTAGAATTTCTGTGTTTTGACTGCTTGGTGTAGGTCTGAGTATGTTAGTGGGCCTCTAAAAGGCCCAAGTCTATGTTAAAAATCGGTAGATTTAACTAGTTTTAATTTAAAAGGGAAAAAGGGTTCTGGTAATTTGGGCTTTTAAAATTTAATGGGTAAAATAAGCCACAAGAAGGCATGTGGCAAAGTGGCATGTGACGCCACTAGGGGGCTAAAAAAGTGGCGTGTGGATGATTAGGGGGAGCTAGGGTTCAAGTCACAAGGTAAGCAAGTTATAGTATTATTTTTGTGTACAGAAAATGGATGTAATGGAACTCAAGTGGAACTCTGTTGGGAAGAGCTTAAGCTGCTCAGGAGATTGAGTAAGGAGGGGATAAGGGAGAAGATTTAGGAGTTGATTAGGGAGTGCAGAATTGGCCGAATGGTGGAATCTTGAGGAGCAAGAGTTAGCCGGCCAAGGGTTTCTAGTATAGGGGAAATTCGGCTAGTAAGGAGGGAAAATTCAGTTTTTGTTCTGACATTTCTTTTTTTCTTTCTTTCTCCTCTCTTCTCCTATTCTCTTTTCTTCTTCTTTTTTTTCCTTTTCTCCCTAGCCGGACCTTCCTGTCATTCTACCTTTCCATTCCATTCGTTTCTAAGCCCTTATAGCCGATTGCCATAAAAGCCGAAATCCCGAAAACCTGTTGCTTGCGTCGATTTCTCCTAGCCAACTTCTCCTATTTTTCTTTCATCTTTCTGGCCGATTTTCACACCCTCTAAATCCCAACCTTTGTCGACATCAACATTGCAAAAACCCCCATATCTAATCATCTTTTCTTCACTGTTTCAAAAAGCCAAAAACACCATAGTCACAGGGGCATAGCCGAATCTTTAGACCATTAAAGATTGGATTTCTGTTAATATTTGAGGGATTGATCTGCATCAATTTTGAATAGGAACTAAGGTGGAATCGTTTATTGAAATAACTGGTGGTAAGTACTCAAATCTATTTTTATTACGGGATTTAGAAAAGCCGAAATCGCTAAAGGCTTAGGGAGGCTGTCAATTGGGCCTTATGGCTCTAAGGGTAGTGGCAATTATTTTGTTATGATGTTAGTGTGATCTAGATGCTACTGATCGAAGGCTTGGACAAGTGGAACGACTGGATCTAGATCTAGTCGCTAGTTTCGGCAAAGGTAGGATCTCTAGTGCCTAAAGTGTTAAGGGCCGACTTATGGTAAGGAGATTTGTAACGCCCCAAATTTTGGGAATGTTGTGAATGATTGGTAAAATTTAAAATTCTGTGTTCTGTCTGCTTGGAGTAGGTTTAATTATGTTAGTGGGCCTCTAGAAGGCCCAAGCTTAAGCTAAAACTTGGTAATTTTAATTAACTTTAAATCCATAAGGAAAAGGGGTTCTGGTTAATTGAGCTTTTAAGTATTAGCTGGGTAAAATAAAACACAAGGAAGCCTGTGGTAAGTTGGCATGTGACACCACTTGGGAGCTTTAGAGGTGGCGTGTGGATGACTAAGGAGAGCTAAGGTTCGAGTTGCAAGGTAAGCAGATTGTTTGGTATTAATTTTTATGTACAGAAAAGGGAGGTAATGGAATTGAAGTAAAAGTCTGTCAGGAGGAGTTTGAGTTGCTCAGGAGATTGAGTAAGGAGGGGATAAGGGAGAGGATTTACGAGCTGATTAGGGAGAGCAGAGTTGGCCGAATGATGGACTCTTGAGAAGCAGGAGTTGGCCGGCCAAGGGGTGCTTTAGGTGGGCAAGTTTCGGCTAGGTTAAGTGCAAGTATAAATTCGGCATTAGGGGTAGGTTGTGCCGTTTCCTGACCATTTTACCTCTTCTATTCTTTTCTCTTCTCTCCATCTACTTTCTTTTCTTCTCCTTGTCTGCCGAATCTCTCTCCCATTCTGCTCATCTTCACATTTTATCATTGTTTTTAAGCCTATAGCCGATTGCCTCAAATCCTGAAATCCCGAAAGCTTAACTCCTTTTGTACCGATTTCTTATAGCCAAAACCCTCTTACTTCTCTTCATCATTATTGACCGATTCACTAGTTCTCTAAACCCTAAGTTTCTGTCGAAAAGACCACAGCAAAACCCTACTATTCCATCTTCCTTTACACAGTTGCAAAAAGCCGAAAACCCCACACTCATAAGGACTTAGCCGAGTATTGAAATCACTGAAGGCTCAACTTTCGTTATCATATGAGAGATTAGATCGGCATTCGAATCAAGTAAAAATTAATTGGAATCATTGACCGAAGGAATCGGTGGTAAGTCTTTCCAACCTAATCTTTATTTCGTATTTTAAAAAAAGCCGAAACCCCTAAAGGTTAGGGAGGCTGTCGATTTGGGCTTATAGCCCTAAGAGTTGTGATAATTACTCTATCTTGATAATAGTGTGATATAGAGGTTGTGGATCAAAGGCTTGGACAAGTGGAACGATCGGATCTTGAGCTAGTCACTACTTTCGGCAAAGGTAGGTTCGCTAGTGCCTGAGGTGTTATTGGCCGAATATGGTAAGGGGTTAATAACGTAGTTCATTTTTGATAGTAGATTAACGTGGTAGCAACATAATTGTAGGCAGTTCGTGCGTGGATCTCGTCATCGAATCATCATAAAATAGGTGTGTAACTGACACCCTATTATAGACTAGATCGGTAAAAGTCGAAAAGCCGAAATGCCGAAAAGTCAGTATTTTCAGAACTTGCGAGTGTGCGAATGCTCGTAAGATTAATAGTTTGACGTGTATGATAAATTAAAGTGTTAAGATTGCAGAGTGTACGTTTCCATGTATTTCGATGTTTTTGGGCTTAATGGGCCAAAATCGGGAAAATAGGCCAACGGGCCCAATTCGGTAAGAACACTCGGTAAGTGTTTCTGTTAGTACGTAAATGTCTATGATATGCATGAAAACCCTAAATGTAATACCCCGAAAACTTTTACAGTAAGATATTATCCTTGATATAGTAAAATAAGTAAATCAAGTGACAAAAACGGAAATTTTGAGTCATGTCAAAATTGAGAAGTATATTATGATATATTAATTCAAGAAAGGACTAAATTGTAAAAGTGAGATAAGTTTTGTTGCACAAGAGTAAATACTCAAAATTTGAGGGGTTAAAGTATAAATATGAAAAATTTGAAGGACCAATAGTGTAAATATTTTAAGAGTGGAATGATCTAGAAACTAAGAAAAATGGATGGATTAGGACCAAATTGAATAGGTGAAGAACTATGAGGGACTAAATTGCAATTTTACCAAATTAAATTATGACTCAAGGATGGAATTTTAAAAGAAAATAAAGGGAAAAATGGTCAATTGGAAGAGAGAGAAATCTAGAAAGCAATGATGATGTTGGAGATATTTTAGATTAAATAAATAAATAATAGTTTATTAATATTTTAATTTAATTTTTTAAATGATATTTTATTATTTTATTATTATTTTATTTAGTATATATATAGAAAGAAAGATGAAGAATCTTCATCTTTCCCATGCACCCAACGTATGAAGAGAATAGGAAGAAAAAAACTTTCTTTTCTTTACAATTTGGTCCTTCTACCAAAAATTCACCATTTTCACCCAAAAATCAAATGAATTTCCATAGCTACCAAGAGAGAAAAATGTTAAGGAGAGCATGGGGAGTTAGAATATCAAGTTGGATTCAAGAAATAGAAGCTGGAGGAGAGAGAAAATCAAGTTAAAGATTGGTATCAAGAGAACAAGGTAAGTACATCAAGATTTCAATATGTTTTTAAGTTTGTTATTGTTGATAAAGCATGGAAATAGTGTTATAGTAGAGTTTTATGACATAAGGTCCCATGTTCTTGATATGTTAGTGAAGAGAAAATAAGAGAAAGTGATGAGAAATGGTGTAGAAAAAGAAAATAAGGGTGTTATAACATGGTAATTAATATCTTGCACTAAAACAGTTATGGACAGCAGCAGTAGTCTAACTTTGAAAAATCACCATAAATTGTAGAAATCGAATTAAAAGATTAAAAAGTATGGAATTAAATATTATTGAGTCTAGTTTCTCATAGAAGAAACAGTGTAAGCAATGGATTTGTAAATTTTGAGATGTAATGAATTTTGTGAGACAAGGTCAGAATGAATTTGGGTTCCCCTGTTCAGACTTTGAAAAATCATAAAAAAATGAAGAAAAATAATTAGGGGCTTAAATTTATATGTATAGAATACTGAATGAGTCTAGTTTTATTAGAAACAAATTATAACATCATTTGAATTCTTTACAAGGAGATAATTAGTTTTTAGTGAAGAATGGTCGGAACTGTCAGACAGCAAAACAGGGGTGATTTTAATGAATAAACTGTATTAATTGGATAAACCAAAAATCTTGAAAATTTTATGGTAAGAATATATGTGAGTATAGTTTCAGATAAAATTTACACATCTTAATTTGGAGTTCTGTAACTCAAGAAATAAATAATTTAGTGACTGTGACTCAAATGGACAGCTTTGAATATACATATAAGTAAATAGTGAAATTATTGATAATGTTACTTATAAGCATATTATATAAATTTAAGGATGTGGAATGGAGAGGAGGAGGAGGAAAAATATATGAATATTCAGCAAGCATGACTAATTTGCATGTTTTAAGCTTAAGGACTAAATTGAATAAAGGTAAAACTTTATGGGCAATTTTGTAAAAATGTCAGAAATGACTAAATTGCATGAAATAGATTATTTTATTATTTAAATTACAAAATTTAACGAAATTATCAATTTAGTTCAAGATCGGGGGAAAACATGTTTTAGGGATTAAATTGAAAAGTGTTGAAATTGTGAAAAATTTTGATATTTATAGAATTCATGGATTGTTATCGATATTTATGATAATAATAGCTGGAAATAAGGATTAAATTGCAATAATTTTATTTTCCGACCCTAAGGATGAAATCGTCATTAATTAAAGTTTAGGGGCAAAATTGGTAATTTTGCTTAGAGCATTAATTAAATGCATTAGAATATGAAATGAATGAAAATGATGATCAAATTTATTTATAAAGATCCGGACGACACAAATACGAGACTTGATCATGGAAAAGAAAATATATCGAATAATATAATCATAAACACGAACAATCAATGAGGTAAGTTCATGTAACTTGAATTATATTCTTAAATACTTGAAATGTATGTTATTGATGTGAATATGATTTGAATGTTCATTGTATGAAAATTGATGAAACATTGATATATTTGATATAAAGGGAAGAAATCCGGTTGAATGAAAGGAAAATTCGATGGATCTCTCAAAAGGAATTGACGGTGAAAAGGATCTAGCCGGACGGGTGATCCTATCTGATATAGCCCCTCCGAAGAATATGTGGAAAATGGATTTAGCTTGGACGGGTAATCCGAATTAGAGTCTCAATTTAGCTCGACTGGTAATTCAGATCCAAGCTCATTAGAGTAATTGTCATTGCAGGGGATTTAGCCTGGACTGGTAATCCCACTGTAAGGATAAGGTTCGCGGGAGTGTGCTCTCTGATATGAAATGTGTAAGACCATGGTTGAAAGACACCATGGCAACCTGATATGAAATGTGTAAGACCATGGTTGAAAGACACCATGGCAACCTGATATGAAATGTGTAAGACCATGGTTGAAAGATACCATGGCAACCTGATATGAAATGTGTAAGACCATGGTTGAAAGACACCATGACAACCTGATATGAAATGTGTACCATGGCAACCTGATATGAAATGTGTAAGACCATGGTTGAAAGACACCATGGCAACCTTATATTAAATGTTTAAGACCATGGTTGAAAGATACCATGGCAACATGACAGAAAATGAGTAAGACCATAGTTGAAAGGCACTATGGCATCATGTCAAAGATAAATAAGACCGTGGATGAGAGACGCTATGACATCGTTGAACAATTGATATTGTGTAATATGTATCGGATGACGAATGGTTATATGAAATAATTATGAAGATAGATAAACGAAATAAGTATAAGTACATGGACTATAATTTATGTTAAGTTTGATATAAGCTATTACCGGAATAAATATACATAAAATATGTGGAAATGATGGAGTATGAAATATTGATATAATGAAATGAATGATATATGCTTATGAAGAAACGGTAAAAGAATGATATGTTTCATGGCATGTATATATATGATTATCTTTGATATGTTGATACAAGGAAATTATGAAGTAAAGACAATTATTAAACTCAAGTGTGACATGTAGAGAAAATAAGTATATCAATGTTGAATTTATATGAAATAAATGCAAGTATACTAACAATGATGTGGCTTGACACTTAGACAAAGGACAAGCTATTGATTGAATAGTAATATGTTTAATTACAAGAAACTTTGAAATGGTAAGTACTGAGATGAAAATAAAATTTAAGATTTTGCAAATTTTGTTTTTATAATCTCGATTTAATTCCATTTGGTTTCTAGTGTATGTTGGGGCTTCGAGGACCCAATAAAGAGACATTATGATTATTTTCAAAATCTGAATAATAAATGACTTAGAATTATCTGAAAATGTTCAGTAAACTCCGGTAATGCCTCGTACCCTATTCTGGCAATGGATACGGGTAGGGGGTGTTACATTTAATGGTATCAGAGCTACGGTTTAGTCGGTTCTCGGACCAAGCATAGTATGTGTGAAGTCTAAAAACAGATGTCATTATATAATATGTGATAGTGTGATATCTCTCGACTCTGATAAAATTTGTTTTACTTATAGAAAGAGATACTTTTCAACCAAGCTAATTCCGATATACTCAAGTATAAGAGTAGAAAGTTGATTATGATAAACCAGTACTAAAAAAAAAAAAAAAAAAACGTATGAATAAATGTTTTATAATACATGTCGATGATGAATATTATGTTATATGTATTATTAAAAGCAAATTATATTACTACATAAAATATTGTGCTGATGACTAAATTACAAAATATATAAAAGTAATATATGAAGTACATGATAAAGATTATTAGAGAATTATGGATGAATAGTGAATTTTGAAATATATTACATGTATTGAAGATACAGAAGATATAAGTATATGAATTATTGGTACAAGGATTAAATTGTAAAGCATGTAAAAGTATTATATAAAAGGTGTAAAAGTGATATGTGCGCATGAAATAATTTGTCCAAGTAGACAAGATTAGAACTATTAGGATATTAAGGGACCTCAGCGTGCTTTTTGATTACTAGCAAGTTAGTGCTTTCTGATTATTAGTACATTCAGCACGTTCGTACTCTCTGTATAGCACATCAGTGTTCTCTATTTAATAATGCATAATAATGCACCTCTTATGAGTTCCGTATATCCGAAGTGTTCTATCTAGTCTACTGGGCCTCTGTTAAGTAAAAAAAAAAAAAAAAAGTAAACAATTTTCGTTACGAGGTAAAAGATTATCTCTAAGTAAAAATGTTAGTTATGATGAAGCAAGAACTCGTAAAAGTACGGATAAATGTTTTATAGTACTTGAGAATGATAAATGTTATATGAGTAAATACGTGAAAATTAAATTATGAGGTTTTACAATCTATAACCCTTTACTAGTACTGATTATACGCAATGAAATTCATGAGATTTATATTGATTAAGTTCGAAGTGGAAAATGAAAAGTTCGATGAATCGAGAATGAGTTAATAAGTAAAGATATCGATTTTTCTTAAACTAGTTGAGATATACAATATCATCATTAAAGAAAGAAGTTATTTATGGGAAAATCGATTTATTCAAATATGGTATTTACATAATAGTTAATGAAAATTTCTTCCGAATTAGTTTTTTTTAGTGAAGTAAATGATGTGAAATTATTGATGACTATACTAGTCAATAGATTGGTGAATAAATTAGAAAAATATTTGAATATAGTAGTTATAATTGGGTATATTATAGTAAATTTTTGAGATTTTATATGGGTATCTTATATGTACTGATATTTTCAGAGGCATATGCAATTGTTAATGTTTTGATGCTAAATCAATATATGAAAAGGTTGGATAAATATGCTAATAGACAGAAATTATCGCAAGTCTGATTGATTCACAAGAGGTACTACTCTATCTTTCTTTGGTTTTCCAAGCTAATATATGTGATAAAACACTTGATAATAAGATTCATATGATATTATTTTCTATTTCTATTGATAGAAGCTCTGAAAGGCAAATGTAAAAAAAAAAAAAAAAAAAAAAATTGAATTGAAAATAAATTTCGAAATGAAAGGATAGAGAATGGATATAAATGATAAACTGGGTAAATATGTATAGAAAGAAACTATAGAACTATAGAAATAATGAAATTCATGATCAAAAGAAAATAAGAAAATTTCGAGGACGAAATTTTTTAAGGGGGAGAGAAATGTAATACCCCGAAAACTTTTACAGTAAGATATTATCCTTGATATAGTAAAATAAGGAAATAAAGTGACAAAAACGGAAATTTTGAGTCATGTCAAAATTGAGAAGTATATTATGATATATTAATTCAAGAAAGGACTAAATTGTAAAAGTGAGATAAGTTTTGTTGCACAAGAGTAAATACTCAAAATTTGAGGGGTTAAAGTGTAAATATGAAAAATTTGAAGGACCAATAGTGTAAATATTTTAAGAGTGGAATGATCTAGAAACTAAGAAAAATGGATGGATTAGGACCAAATTGAATAGGTGAAGAACTATGAGGGACTAAATTGCAATTTTACCAAATTAAATTATGACTCAAGGATGGAATTTTAAAAGATAATAAAGGGAAAAATGGTCAATTGGAAGAGAGAGAAATCTAGAAAGCAATGATGATGTTGGAGATATTTTAGATTAAATAAATAAATAATAGTTTATTAATATTTTAATTTAATTTTTTTAAATGATATTTTATTATTTTATTATTATTTTATTTAGTATATATATAGAAAGAAAGATGAAGAATCTTCATCTTTCCCATGCACCCAACGTATGAAGAGAATAGGAAGAAAAAAACTTTCTTTTCTTTACAATTTGGTCCTTCTACCAAAAATTCACCATTTTCACCCAAAAATCAAATGAATTTCCATAGCTACCAAGAGAGAAAAATGTTAAGGAGAGTATGGGGAGTTAGAATATCAAGTTGGATTCAAGAAATAGAAGCTGGAGGAGAGAGAAAATCAAGTTAAAGATTGGTATCAAGAGAACAAGGTAAGTACATCAAGATTTCAATATGTTTTTAAGTTTGTTATTGTTGATAAAGCATGGAAATAGTGTTATAGTAGAGTTTTATTACATAAGGTCCTATGTTCTTGATATGTTAGTGAAGAGAAAATAAGAGAAAGTGATGAGAAATGGTATAGAAAAAGAAAATAAGGGTGTTATAACATGGTAATTAATATCTTGCACTAAAACAGTTATGGACAACAGCAGTAGTCTAACTTTGAAAAATCACCATAAATTGTAGAAATCGAATTAAAAGATTAAAAAAATATGGAATTAAATATTATTGAGTCTAGTTTCTCATAGAAGAAACAGTGTAAGCAATGGATTTGTAAATTTTGAGATATAATGAATTTTGTGAGACAAGGTCAGAATGAATTCGGGTTCCCCTGTTCAGACTTTGAAAAATCATAAAAAAATTAAGAAAAATAATTAGGGGCTTAAATTTATATGTATAGAATCCTGAATGAGTCTAGTTTTATTAGAAACAAATTAGAACATCATTTGAATTCTGTACAAGGAGATAATTAATTTTTAGTGAAGAATGGTCGGAACTATCAGACAGCAAAACAGGGGTGATTTTAATGAATAAACTGTATTAATTGGATAAACCAAAAATCCTGAAAATTTTATGGTAAGAATATATGTGAGTCTAGTTTCAGATAAAATTTACAGATCTTAATTTGGAGTTCTGTAACTCAAGAAATAAATAATTTAGTGACTATGACTCAAATGGACAGCTTTGAATATACATATAAGTAAATAGTGAAATTATTGATAATGTTACTTACAAGCATATTATATAAATTTAAGGATGTGGAATGGAGAGGAGGAGGAGGAAAAATATATGAATATTCAGCAAGCATGACTAATTTGCATGTTTTAAGCTTAAGGACTAAATTGAATAAAGGTAAAACTTTATGGGCAATTTTGTAAAATGTCAGAAATGACTAAATTGCATGAAATAGATTATTTTATTATTTAAATTACAAAATTTAACGAAATTATCAATTTAGTTCAAGATCGGGAAAACATGTTTTAGGGATTAAATTGAAAAGTGTTGAAATTGTGAAAAATTTTGATATTTATAGAATTCATGGATTGTTATCAATATTTATGATAATAATAGCTGGAAATAAGGATTAAATTGCAATAATTTTATTTTCCGACCCTAAGGATGAAATCGTCATTAATTAAAGTTTAGGGGCAAAATTGGTAATTTTGCTTAGAGCATTAATTAAATGCATTAGAATATGAAATGAATGAAAATGATGATCAAATTTATTTATAAAGATCCGCAGACGACACAAATACGAGACTTGATCATGGAAAAGAAAATATATCGTAATAATATAATCATAAACACGAACAATCAATGAGGTAAGTTCATGTAACTTGAATTATATTCTTAAATACTTGAAATGTATGTTATTGATGTGAATATGATTTGAATGTTCATTGTATGAAAATTGATGAAACATTGATATATTTGATATAAAGGGAAGAAATCGGTTGAATGAAAGGAAAATTCGATGGATCTCAAAAGGAATTAACGGTAAAAAGGATCTAGCCGGACGGGTGATCCTATCTGATATAGCCCTCCCAGAAGAATATGTGGAAAATGGATTTAGCCGGACGAGTAATCCGAATTAGGGTTCGAATTTAGCTGGGACTGTAATTGGATCCAAGCTCATTAGAGTAATTGTCATTGCAGGGGATTTAGCTTTGGTGGTAACTCCCACTGTAAGGATGAGGTTCAAGCGAGAGTGTGCTCTCTGATATGAAATTTGTAAGACCATGGTTGAAAGACACCATGGCAACCTGATATGAAATGTGTAAGACCATGGTTGAAAGACACCATGGCAACTTAATATGAAATGTGTAAGACCATGGTTGAAAGATACCATGGCAACTCGATATGAAATGTGTAAGACCATGGTTGAAAGACACCATGACAACTCGATATGAAATGTGTACCATGGCAACTTTGATATGAAATGTGTAAGACCATGGTTGAAAGACACCATGGCAACTGATATTAAATGTTTAAGACCATGGTTGAAAGATACCATGGCAACATGATGAGAAAATGAGTAAGACCATAGTTGAAAGGCACTATGGCATCATGTCAAAGATAAATAAGACCGTGGATGAGAGACGCTATGACATCTGTTGAACAATTGATATTCGGGTAATATGTATCGATGATGAATGGTTATATGAAATAATTATGAAGATAGATAAACGAAATAAGTATAAGTACATGGAATATAATTTATGTTAAGTTTGATATAAGCTATTACTAGGAATAAATATACATAAAATATATGGAAATGATGGAGTATGAAATATTGATATAATGAAATGAATGATATATGCTTATGAAGAAACGGTAAAAGAATGATATGTTTCATGGCATGTATATATATGATTATCTTTGATATGTTGATACAAGGAAATTATGAAGTAAAGACAATTATTAAACTTAAGTGTGACATGTCGAGAAAATAAGTATATCAATGTTGAATTTATATGAAATAAATGCAAGTATACTAACAATGATGTGGCTTGACACTTAGACAAAGGACAAGCTATTGATTGAATAGTAATATGTTTAATTACAAGAAACTTTGAAATGGTAAGTACTGAGATGAAAATAAAATTTAAGATTTTGCAAATTTTTTTTTTATAATCTCGATTTAATTCCATTTGGTTTCTAGTGTATGTTGGGGCTTCGAGGACCCAATAAAGAGACATTATGATTATTTTCAAAATCTGAATAATAAATGACTTAGAATTATCTGAAAATGTTCAGTAAACTCAGTAATGCCTCGTACCCTATTCTGGCAATGGATAGGGTAGGGGGTGTTACATTTAATGGTATCAGAGCTACGGTTTAGTCGGTTCTCGGACCAAGCATAGTATGTGTGAAGTCTAAAAACAGATGTCATTATATAATATGTGATAGTGTGATATCTCGACGACTGATAAAATTTGTTTTACTTATAGAAAGAGATACTTTTCAACCAAGCTAATTCCGATATACTCAAGTATAAGAGTAGAAAGTTGATTATGATGAACCAATACTAAAAAAAAAAAAAAAACGTATGAATAAATGTTTTATAATACATGTCGATGATGAATATTATGTTATATGTATTATTAAAAGCAAATTATATTACTACATAAAATATTGTGCTGATGACTAAATTACAAAATATATAAAAGTAATATATGAAGTACATGATAAAGATTATTAGAGAATTATGGATGAATAGTGAATTTTGAAATATATTACATGTATTGAAGATACTGAGAAGATATAAGTATATGAATTATTGGTACAAGGATTAAATTGTAAAGCATGTAAAAGTATTATATAAAAGGTGTAAAAGTGATATATGCATGAAATAATTTGTCCAAGTAGACAAGATTAGAACTATTAGGATATTAAGGGACCTCAGCGTGCTTTTTGATTACTAGCAAGTTAGTGCTTTCTGATTATTAGTACATTCAGCACGTTCGTACTCTCTGTATAGCACATCAGTGTTCTCTGTTTAATAATGCATAATAATGCACCTCTTATGAGTTCCGTATATCCGAAGTGTTCTATCTAGTCTACTGGGCCTCTGTTAAGTAAAAAAAAAAAAAAAAGTAAACAATTTTCGTTACGAGGTAAAAGATTATCTCTAAGTAAAAATGTTAGTTATGATGAAGCAAGAACTCGTAAAAGTACGGATAAATGTTTTATAGTACTTGAGAATGATAAATGTTATATGAGTAAATACGTGAAAATTAAATTATGAGGTTTTACAATCTATAACCCTTTACTAGTACAGTTATACGCAATGAAATTCATGAGATTTATATTGATTAAGTTCAGAAGTGGAAAATGAAAAGTTCAGTCGGAACTGAGAATGAGTTAATAAGTAAAGATATCAGATTTTTCTTAAACTAGTTGAGATATACAATATCATCAAGTTAAAGAAAGAAGTTATTTATGGGAAAATCGATTTATTCAAATATGGTATTTACATAATAGTTAATCAAAATTTCTTCCGAATTAGTTTTTTTAGTGAAGTAAATGATGTGAAATTATTGATGACTATACTAGTCAATAGATTGGTGAATAAATTAGAAAAATATTTGAATATAGCAGCTTATAATTGGGTATAATATAGTAAATTTTTGAGATTTTATATGGGTATCTTATATGTACCGATATTTTTTCAGAGGCATATGCAATTGTTAATGTTTTGATGCTAAATCAATATATGAAAAGGTTGGCTAAATATGCTAATAGACAGTAAATTATCGCAAGTCTGATTGATTCACAAGAGGTACTACTCTATCTTTCTTTGGTTTTCCAAGCTAATATATGTGATAAAACACTTGATAATAAGATTCATATGATATTATTTTCTATTTCTATTGATAGAAGCTCGAAAGGCAAATAAAAAAAAAAAAAAAAAAAAATTGAATTGAAAATAAATTTCGAAATGAAAGGATAGAGAATGGATATAAATGATAAACTGGGTAAATATGTATAGAAAGAAACTATAGAACTATAGAAATAATGAAATTCATGATCAAAAGAAAACAAGAAAATTTCGAGGACGAAATTTTTTAAGGGGGAGAGAAATGTAATAATTCAAAACTTTTACTGAGAAGATATTATCCTTGATATAGTAAAATAAGGAAATAAAGTGACAAAAACGGAAATTTTGAGTCATGTCAAAATTGAGAAGTATATTATGATATATTAATTCAAGAAAGGACTAAATTGTAAAAGTGAGATAAGTTTTGTTGCACAAGAGTAAATACTCAAAATTTGAGGGGTTAAAGTGTAAATATGAAAAATTTGAAGGACCAATAGTGTAAATATTTTAAGAGTGGAATGATCTAGAAACTAAGAAAAATGGATGGATTAGGACCAAATTGAATAGGTGAAGAACTATGAGGGACTAAATTGCAATTTTACCAAATTAAATTATGACTCAAGGATGGAATTTTAAAAGATAATAAAGGGCAAAATGGTCAATTGGAAGAGAGAGAAACCTAGAAAGCAATGATGATGTTGGAGATATTTTAGATTAAATAAATAAATAATAGTTTATTAATATTTTAATTTAATTTTTTTAAATGATATTTTATTATTTTATTATTATTTTATTTAGTATATATATAGAAAGAAAGATGAAGAATCTTCATCTTTCCCATGCACCCAACGTATGAAGAGAATAGGAAGAAAAAAAACTTTCTTTTCTTTACAATTTGGTCCTTCTACCAAAAATTCACCATTTTCACCCAAAAATCAAATGAATTTCCATAGCTACCAAGAGAGAAAAATATTAAAGAGAGCATGGGGAGTTAGAATATCAAGTTGGATTCAAGAAATAGAAGCTGGAGGGGAGAGAAAATCAAGTTAAAGATTGGTATCAAGAGAACAAGGTAAGTACATCAAGATTTCAATATGTTTTTAAGTTTGTTATTGTTGATAAAGCATGGAAATAGTGTTATAGTAGAGTTTTATTACATAAGGTCCTATGTTCTTGATATGTTAGTGAAGAGAAAATAAGAGAAAGTGATGAGAAATGGTGTAGAAAAAGAAAATAAGGGTGTTATAACATGGTAATTAATATCTTGCACTAAAACAGTTATGGACAGCAGCAGTAGTCTAACTTTGAAAAATCACCATAAATTGTAGAAATCGAATTAAAAGATTAAAAAAATATGGAATTAAATATTATTGAGTCTAGTTTCTCATAGAAGAAACAGTGTAAGCAATGGATTTGTAAATTTTGAAATATAATGAATTTTGTGAGACAAGGTCAGAATGAATTCGGGTTCCCCTGTTCAGACTTTGAAAAATCATAAAAAAATGAATAAAAATAATTAGGGGCTTAAATTTATATGTATAGAATCCTGAATGAGTCTAGTTTTATTAGAAACAAATTAGAACATCATTTGAATTCTGTAAAAGGAGATAATTAATTTTTAGTGAAGAATGGTCGGAACTATCAGACAGCAAAACAGGGGTGATTTTAATGAATAAACTGTATTAATTGGATAAACCAAAAATCCTGAAAATTTTATGTTAAGAATATATGTGAGTCTAGTTTCAGATAAAATTTATAGATCTTAATTTGGAGTTCTTTAACTAAAGAAATAAATAATTTAGTGACTATGACTCAAATGCACAGCTTTGAATATACATATAAGTAAATAGTGAAATTATTGATAATGTTACTTATAAGCATATTATATAAATTTAAGGATGTGGAATGGAGAGGAGGAAGAGGAAAAATATATGAATATTCAGCAAGCATGACTAATTTGCATGTTTTAAGCTTAAGGACTAAATTGAATAAAGGTAAAACTTTATGGGCAATTTTGTAAAAATGTCAGAAATGACTAAATTGCATGAAATAGATTATTTTATTATTTAAATTACAAAAATTTAACGAAATTATCAATTTAGTTCAAGATCGGGGAAAACATGTTTTAGGGATTAAATTGAAAAGTGTTGAAATTGTGAAAAATTTTGATATTTATAGAATTCATGGATTGTTATCGATATTTATGATAATAATAGCTGGAAATAAGGATTAAATTGCAATAATTTTATTTTTCCGACCCTAAGGATGAAATCGTCATTAATTAAAGTTTAGGGGCAAAATTGGTAATTTTGCTTAGAGCATTAATTAAATGCATTAGAATATGAAATGAATGAAAATGATGATCAAATTTATTTATAAAGATCCTGGACGACACAAATACGAGACTTGATCATGGAAAAGAAAATATATCGAATAATATAATCATAAACACGAACAATCAATGAGGTAAGTTCATGTAACTTGAATTATATTCTTAAATACTTGAAATGTATGTTATTGATGTGAATATGATTTGAATGTTCATTGTATGAAAATTGATGAAACATTGATATATTTGATATAAAGGAAGAAATCCCGGTTGAATGAAAGGAAAATTCGATGGATCTCTCAAAAGGAATTGACGGTAAAAAGGATCTAGCCGGACGGGTGATCCTATCCCGATATAGCCCTCCAGGAAGAATATGTGGAAAATGGATTTAGCCCTTGGACGGGTAATCCGAATTAGGTCCAATTTAGCTCGGATGGTAATTCAGATTCAAGCTCATTAGAGTAATTGTCGTTGTGTGATTTAGCTGGGTGGTAATCCCGACAATACTCTATGAGTTTATATTACTGAGGATTTAGCCTGGACGGTAATCCCCACCGTAAGGATGAGGTTCGCGGGAGTGTGCTCTCTGATATGAAATGTGTAAGACCATGGTTGAAAGACACCATGGCAACCTGATATGAAATGTGTAAGACCATGGTTGAAAGACACCATGGCAACCTGATATGAAATGTGTAAGACCATGGTTGAAAGACACCATGGCAACCTGATATGAAATGTGTACCATGGCAACCTGATATGAAATGTGTAAGACCATGGTTGAAAGACACCATGGCAACCTGATATTAAATGTTTAAGACCATGGTTGAAAGATACCATGGCAACACATGAGAAAATGAGTAAGACCATAGTTGAAAGACACTATGGCATCATGTCAAAGATAAATAAGACCGTGGATGAGAGACGCTATGACATCTGTTGAACAATTGATATTCAGGTAATATGTATCAGATGACGAATGGTTATATGAAATAATTATGAAGATAGATAAGCGAAATAAGTATAAGTACATGGAATATAATTTATGTTAAGTTTGATATAAGCTATTACAGAATAAATATACATAAAATATATGGAAATGATGGAGTATGAAATATTGATATAATGAAATGAATGATATATGCTTATGAAGAAGCGGTAAAAGAATGATATGTTTCATGGCATGTATATATATGATTATCTTTGATATGTTGATACAAGGAAATTATGAAGTAAAGACAATTATTAAACTCAAGTGTGACATGTCGAGAAAATAAGTATATCAATGTTGAATTTATATGAAATAAATGCAAGTATACTAACAATGATGTGGCTTGACACTTAGACAAAGGACAAGCTATTGATTGAATAGTAATATGTTTAATTACAAGAAACTTTGAAATGGTAAGTAATTTGAGATGAAAATAAAATTTAAGATTTTGCAAATTTTTTTTTTTATAATCTCGATTTAATTCCATTTGGTTTCTAGTGTATGTTGGGGCTTCGAGGACCCAATAAAGAGACATTATGATTATTTTCAAAATCTGAATAATAAATGACTTAGAATTATCTGAAAATGTTCAGTAAACTCCGGTAATGCCTCGTACCCTATTCTGGCAATGGATACGGGTAGGGGGTGTTACACTAAAAGTAGTTAAATTACTAGAATACCCCTAAGTGTGGAAAATTACCATGATACCCTAGGTGCAAAATAACCATTATACCCCTAGGGTTAAAATTGACTGAAAAGCATGATGATCTGATTCTGTATGATGTATGCCATGATTGTATATCTGTTGCATGGGGACATAGGTTATATTATGGAGGAAACGTCCTGGTGGCTATGCCACAAATTATCTGATCTGGTGGCTCTGCCACATATATCTGTTCTGGTGGCTCTACCACGATTATCTGTTTCTGGTGACTCTGTTTCATTATTGTTCTGGCAGCCATGCTGCATGTTTCTGTGGTGTGTAGCGGTTGGGCGGGTCGAGTAGTCTCCCCACATAGTGAAAGGCTGGTATGGGGGTGCATATGGTTGGATATGGGTTGGTTTTTTGCATAAACATGTAAAATCTGTTCTGATCTGTTATGGGCCTATGGGCTTTATTCTGAATTCCGTTCTGGGCTAAGGCCAACTTATTCTGTTTCAGTGGTTTGAGCTGATATAGGCTATGGTTGGGTTAATTTACACACTGAGTTTCCCAAAACTCACCCCTTTATTTCATCCACGCAGGTAATCCCCAACCATAGTGGGCTTGGAGCTGTGAGGGATTCAGAGTGGCCACACATTTCTGCTGAATTAGTTTCTTTCTGGTGAACTGGACATCCTTTTCTTTTACGCTTGAGGTTTTGGGTTTTTACATGTAATAAGGCCGCTTTATTATTTTATGGTTTTGATTTATATTTTATTATGATGGAGATGATTTATTTTAACTATCAAAATTGATTAGCTTTATGGCGCGCTTTCAAAAACAATAATTGATTTCAAAATAACACGACTACAAGCAAGGCTTTCGCTATGAAAATATTTTTCAAAATTAATCACTTTTTCTTAAACGGACATAATCAAATTGTTTTTCTAAAAATATACACAACATTAAAGTGTGGCAATGGC
The DNA here is from genome assembly GCA_025698475.1 of Gossypium anomalum. Classification (NCBI taxonomy): domain Eukaryota; kingdom Viridiplantae; phylum Streptophyta; class Magnoliopsida; order Malvales; family Malvaceae; genus Gossypium; species Gossypium anomalum. The sequence continues at coordinate 20,009,503 of CM046967.1, read as the reverse complement.
GGTGTGCATGTCTAGGATTGGATCCGAAGGGAGCTTGGCACTTAAGTAGTCGATGGACTCACCTCCTCTTTTCCGGTTTCCTACCTGGTGCACAGCTTCCATTCACTTTAATCTATAATGAAAGTATCTTTGAAAACATAAGTAAGTTTTCTAAACCAACAATAACAAATGTTCTGAACGCTCCGATGTGGCACGTCGGATCCGGTCATAACGTCTAGGCCGGGTTTGGGGTGTTACAAGATTTGTATATAAGTTGTTATGGATCCATCGTTAACGTATTAGTAATTGACTGTAGGAAACTCGTGTGTGGAACTTGTCAGTGTTTCTTCGCAAACAGGTGTGTAACTGACACCCTCTTATAGACTAGATCGGCAAAAGCTGAAAAGCCGAAATGCCAAAAAATTGGTATTTTGTGAACTTGCGAGTGTACAAATGCTCGTGAGATAGATTGAGTAACATATTCGGTAATCTGAAGTGATAAGACTGCAGTGCGCGTGATTTTGTGCACTTCGATATATTTGGGCTTAATGGGCCAAAATCGGGTTAATGGGCCAACGAGCCCAATACGGTGAGGACGCTCGGTAAGTGTTTCTGTTAACACATAAATGGTAGAAATATGCATGAAAACCCTAAAATAGTTAAATTACTAGAATACCTTAAGTATGAAAAATGACCATTATACCCCTAGGTGCAAAATGACCATTATACCCCTAGGGTTAATTTTGAATGAAAAGCATGATGATCTGATTCTGTATGATGTATGCCATGATTTGTATATCTGTTGCATGGGGACATGGGGTATATTTATGGAGGAAGCGCCCTGGTGGCTATGCCACAATTATCCGATCTGGTGGCTCTGCCATAATTATCTGTTCTGGTGGCTCTGCCACGATTATCTGTATCTGGTGACTCTGTCACATTATTTGTTTCTGGCAGCCATGCTGCAAATTCTGTGGCGTGTAGTGGTTGGGTGGGTCAAGTAGTCTCCCCACATGGTGTAAGGTTGGTACGGGGGTGTATACGGTTGGATATGGTTGGGTTTCTGCATAAACATGTAATATCTGTTCTGTTCTGTTATGGGCCTATGGGCTTCATTCTGAAATCTGTTCTGGGCTAAGGACAACTTAATCAGTTTCTGTGGTTTGAGCTGATATAGACTATGGTTGGGTTATTTTACACACTGAGTTTCCAAACTCACCCCTTATTTTCATCCACGCAGGTAATCCCCAACCATAGTGGGCTTGGAGCTGTGAGGGATTCGGAGTGGCCACACGTTCTGCAAATTTCAGTTTTCTTTTGGTGATTTGGACCCGTAATAAAGTTATCTTTTAAACACTAAGTAAGTTTTTTTGATTGAAAGAATAAAAAAATGTTTTAAACGCTTCGATATGGAAGTTTTTTTGATTGAAAGAATAAAAAAATGTTTTAAACGCTTCGATATGGAAGTTTTTTTGATTGAAAGAATAAAAAAATGTTTTAAACGCTTCAATGTGGCATGTCGGATTTGGTCATAACGTCTAGGCCGAGTTTGGGGTGTTACGTTTTGTCTTATTCTCTTGTAAATCACTCATATCACTATTAGAATGAATTTTGATTAATTTATGGTTTTTATTGATATGTCTTGAATTAAAACATAGGTATTTATGCATTGATGGTTTAAACTTTAAGTGATTAGAGAATCAAGCATGATAAGTTGATTTTTAAGTATTAAAATTTTAGGCTATTTCCCCAAGTTCGGGTATTATCTTAGAGTGGAAATTCATAGGGTTAACATAAAAAAGCCATAATTTTTGTGAGATCTTGAGCCTTTAGAGAATATATATATTATTTCTTTCATGCTCACTTTTATTGTTGCTTTGATGCGTCAATATTGAATCGTTATTCTAGAACTTGCTTGATTATGCATGTCAAGACCACACTATTTGATTTGATATGTCAAGATGATAGAGGCACTTAGGTTTAACCCACTCACTCCATAAAAGCCTACCTTCAACCCTTAGTGAACCCCTTTGAGCCTAACATCTCATTCATTGATTTACCCTCTATATTACCTAATAACTCATTATTTTTGAAATCCCCTCAATTAATTTTATCCCTATTTTTGTCGAGATTTGGTTTGAATAAATTACTTAGCTATGTTTTATTTTTGATAGTTAGTCTATGTTATTTGATTTGTTCTAAAAAACAAAAGAAGAAAGAGAGATGATGAAATTATATAATGCTTGTGTTAAAACGATGTTATCCAAAAGAAAAGCTCAATTATAGGTTATCTAAATTAGGGATGTAATTTGTCAAAGTTTTAGTATTTTTCTAGTTGAGTAATTCTTCAATTCAATCTCAATTCTAACCTTCTCTTTCAGCTTATGACCACACCCTCTAACCAAAGCTTCGTTACCCTCTAAAGACTTTTGATTGATGTATCATCTCAATTTATAGTGGTGGAGATTTGATTTTCATGCTAGCCTATGGTAATAACTTTTCATATTGACTGTTGAGTGCTAAATTCATTGTCCTTAAACACCTCGAGTGATTTGAGTGAATCTTTAGGTGAGGATGTTAAACTCTATGATATTTTGAATCAAAGGTGATTACTTAGATGAGGGGAGATACCTATGTTTTTCATGATAAAATGCTCAACTCGGAATGCTTGAAAGTTTAATGTTCTTCTAGTTTAATTCTCAATGTATGATTGCATATGGATTATTTTGAGATATTATTGATGGGAATTATAAGTTGAGAAAAATGACTTCTTAATGGTGAAGTGAGGATTTTGCTTGAGGACAAGCAAACGCTTAAGTGTAGGGGTATTTGATAAGTCGTAATTTATACATATTTTTATCCCATGCTTAGCACATTTTTGGATGAATTAACATTAGATTTTTGGAATTTGATGCTCCTAATCCTTTAATTTCATATCTTATACTTAGGTGAGCATAGGAAAGTAAAAAGAACAAGAAACGGGCCAAAAACGGAGAAAATGAGCCAACGTGGGAAATGGACACGGCCTAAACTTCCTCACACGGGTAGAACACACGCCCGTGTTCTTTTAGCAGGCTTGAACATGGCTTAAAGTCACCTCAAAACGGGCGTGTCTATTTCTCAGCCTTGAACACAGTTTGAAGCAAATGGCATATGGGCGTGGCACACGGCCGTGGCCCTGTCGAGCCCAAGACTAGTTCTATTTGGAAAAGGGTACTTTTGGGCCATTTTGAGCATTGGAAAGTCTATTTAAACACCTAAAAAGGAGGATTAAAGGGGGACGGAGAGTAGGAAGGAAGGAATTACTCAAAGAAAGCCGATTGATCCATCTCGAAAGCCGGATTCACCTCCAAGACTGAAGATCTCCCTTTAATTTCCTTTAGGGGTTTTTGGGTTTTCTTTATGTTTTGTCATTATTATTCTGAGATGTTTTCTTTTATAGTTATGAACTAAATCCCCTAAATACCTAAGGGGGATGAAACCTAAGACGGATCTTGTTAATATTTTCTGAACTGTATGATAAATACTTGATTTGTTCTTAATTATGACTTTAACTCTTGTTTGAATATTCTAGGATATTGATTCAAGTATTGATGTGCTTATTCGGAGGATAAATAGTCCCTGTCTAAGAGTAGATCATTCATAATTAAGCAGAGTTGCATGCAATCCTAGAGATAGAACGGCATAAATCTGCCAGATTAGAGTCAAATCTAATAAAGGAATCTATAGATCGAGTTAATGCAAAACTAGAGGTTTTAATTAGAAATAGATTTCAATTAATTAACCTGGGGTTAGAGTTATTAGTCTTGAATAGGGATAAGAACATAACTTAGGGATTTCTACGGATCAAGTCAAGTGAATAAATCGTCTAGTTCAGAGTCAATTAACAAGAGAAGTCTAGGTAGATTCTTTCTTGGGTGTTGTCTAAATCAATCAGTTTTCCCAAAAGTATTTCCCCAATTTACTTTTTGTGCATTCTTAGATTAGTTAATTAGTTAGATAAAACAACCTTCATTATTCTTAGGCTAGATAATAAATTGAAAGTTAATACTAGTACTCTTAATTCCTTTGGGTTCGACATCCAGTCTTGCTAAAACTATACTACTGTTCGATAGGTATGCTTTCCTTCATCATGATAATAATTAGTTCAGGTATGATCAATTATAAATTTTAAAACTTATCGCGAGTGACAAACAATAGGGAATTTACCAACTAAGACAATGAGATGGCTGATAAATCCCTCGAGTCCTCCAATGAAGAAATCCTTGACTTAAACTTCTCTGGGAGAGTTGTAATGACCTTTTCAACTATTCTGCTTTCACTGAAATTATCACCAGGGAGCCTAATTTTGTTGACTATGGCCATTATTCTGTTAGAGTACTGCTTAATGGTCTCTGACTCTCTCATTTTTAGATTCTCAAAGTCTCTCCTAAGGTTGATCAGCTACTGTTATCTTGTTTTGTCTGACCCCATAAACGCCTCCTTTAGCTTCTCCCATGCTTGTTTTGGTGAGTCACAAGCCATTATCCTAGTAAAAATCACATTGGATACTCTATTTCGCAGGCAAGCCATAGCCTTGTACTTTTTGGCACAATCTTCACTATGTTGCCTTATTTGTGCAATGGTGGGATTGTCCCTCAATGGAGGTGGTTCAGCATCATTTTCTACAACATTCCATAATTCATGTGCTTGGAGATATGTCTTCATCTTTACTACCTAGATGTGGTAGTTTTCTCTAGCAAACACAGATGGTGGTGGTGGTGAAAAGCTCATCCTTGCAGCAAACAAACAGACCAACAAAAAAATAGCTTCTGCTTCTTTTCTCTCAAACATAAGTCACTCACAAACAAAACATAACCAAGGTCCTTAAAGACCTAGGCTCTTGATACCATTTGTTGAGTTTCTGCAACAATTTATTCGGAGAAAGTATGAAGCTCTTGTTGAGGCTAGAGCAACAAAGCAATAATTCTGGATAAAGAATGAAATAAGTTTAAGATTCAAAGACTTGAGAGTTGCAAGGAAAGCAACCAAATGAACAGAAGCAAAAAGAGATGAGAAAACTGAGAGAACAAAATTAGCTATTCTCATTATACTTTTCCACTAAAAAGATGTACATATATGGTGCTATTACATTGAAGGAGCGGTAAATTTGATTAAAAAGAACATGCTAAAAAACGGCTGAATGATAACCTAAGACCTGTCTAAATCTACTAAGTACAGATTTACTTTATCCTTCAAAAGTAGCTGTCAAATCATATAGAGGTCGGTTGTTACAAAAGACGTACTTCATCTGGACAACATACGTACATTTGTAGCTTCTGTATTTCATCCGGGTAACATACTGCTATTTGTTGCCACCTTTAACAACTTTTCCCTCTTTTGGTTTTTTGGCCAATTATCTTCTCATCCCTCAGTGCATCTCTGCTCCAAAATTTTAAAGCAATGGAGGTTCTTAGATTGTTGCCTGCCATTGCAGGCCATTTGTATCATTTTTTTGAGAATTATATAAGAGTTTATCATTAAATATTCTTGTCTGTAACTCTTGAGAGAAAGTAACGGATAAACCCCATAATTTTTATGTAAAATGGGGGAAGAACAAAACTCAGTCTGAATTATTTTTGAAACAGGTAGCTAAATATTCTTAAGGTAAAAATTAAGTGTATTTGTTAAAGCCTTTTGGATGCCTGATTCATAAGTAAAGGGTTTCTCTACATATCTCTCATCTTTCTTTTTATCCTTTTTGAGACTGAAAGGGATTGGAATTAGTTTGAGAATTGCTAATCTTTATAATGTGTCCAACGGCTTCACAAAGTTCTTTAACATGAAATAAATCTTAGACTTTATTATCATTTTCATTGTCGTGGTCATCATCATCATATAGGTTGCTTTAGCTTATCTCCGTGTTGTTGTTGCATGATTCTTAAATTATTGCTGTTATTATTAGGGATAATATAATTTTTGGCCCCTAACTTGGCAAATAGGTCTATTTTGGTACCTAAACTTTACAATTAGTTCCACTTTGGTACTTGTACTCTTTTTTGATCCACTTTGATACTTGAACTTTGCAACTAGATTCATTTTGGTCATTGAACTTGAAAAATATAGAAGTTTGACACCTGTTCAACTACTAGTTTTTGTCCTAGTTTTCAATTTTGACTAGTTTTGAGCAATTTTTGATTCAATCAGTTTAATCCCTTTGTTTGGACTAATATACTGATTGGTTCTCGGTCCAAATGGTTCAGTCGACCAATCCATTCTTGTTCCAATCTTGATGGAATTCAGTTCAAGGACCAAAATGGATCTAGTTGTCAAATTTAGGCACCAACGTGAACAAAAAAAAGTATAAGTACCAAACTGGATTTAGTTGCCAAGTTCAAGGGAAAGAAATATATTATTCCTTACTATCTATTTGTCAATTTAGTCCTTGTCATCACTATCAAACTTTTACAAAAATTTCAAATTACTCAATTTAGTCCCTAAAATAGGGACAAACATAACTTTCAATTTAAAGCCTCGAATTAAAATCTCATTTCATCAAAACTCATTAGGAACCATCTATTTTGTATCTCTACAAAATATTTATGGAAATTTTGTATTTTATTCAATTTGGTCCCTAAAATACGAAACTAACAATTAAGCTATACAATTTAGTCCCTAAAATTGGGACAAGCGTAACTTTCAATTTAAAGCCTCGAATTAAAATCTGATTTCACCAAAACTCATTAGGGATCCTCTATTTTGTATCCCTACAAAAAAAATTGTGACAATTTTTCATTTTATTCAATTTGGTCTCTAATATACGAAACTAACAATTAAGCTTTACAATTTAGTCATTTTCTTAAACTAGGCTTAATTTCTATCAATTTAACACCAAAATCATCCAATTCTCAACAATGGAATCTTAACAAAACTTCACCAATTGATGAAATTGATCCTTGGATTAGCTAAATCAAGCTCCCAATGTAAAAAAAAAAATTATAAAAATCAAAGAAAAATTGGCTAGGGACATGTAAAAATGGTCGAATTTTAAAAGCCAAGCTTCCCAAACCCTTCAATTGTGGACGGTAGTGAAAGATGAAGAAGAAGAAGATGTTTCATCTTGTCCCACTATCACATTATATATATACTAGATTTAATTTTAATTAAACTTTATTAATTAACTTAATCATGTTTAATTAAGTTTTAATCCTTAATTAACTTAAAATAATGACATATAACATCAAACCCCACTAAAATCTATTGTAATTTGGTTTATTTTACATTTTAATCCTTTGGTTAATTGCTATTTAAGTCCCTAAGCTTTATCCTAATTAAAAACCTATAGTGATTAAAATTTTATAATTTAGTCCCTAAGCCTTAATTACTTACAATTTCGGCTAAATCACTTAACCAAGTTCAATTCATCAATAAAATAACTTCGTAAATATTCTTATTAAATATTTACGATCTCAATTTACAGAAACGGGGTCTCAAAACTGTATTTCCTGGCACCACTAAAAATCGGGTCGTTACATGTTTAAATTACATATTTTTTCAATTTTTTAACACTGTCTCGAGACAGCAGCCTAGAAAATGACTAAATGTTCATTTTGTTCTTAAAGTTTTGAGACTTAAGGGGAATGTCTTGAGTCATCTGATCTGTCGTAATTTAATATGGTAAATTAGGTTTCCATATTATACTTATGAAGCTTGTTTTCGAGCAAATTTGTGTATTTTCTGTAGTTTTTCTTAGTTTCTAGAATTTTGATTTAATAAGTGTAAAAGTCTCTTTTTTACTTATTTTGAGACCCAATTTGGTCATTTGTGCCATTGGGGGTTCTAATATGTGATTGAGTGTTGTAGGGACGCGTTGAAGGCCGAAATTGAGCGAGAACACCATTAAAAGAGAGGGTATGACGATATCCTACCCTTGGAATCACGATGCTTCAAATAAGCCCCAAGATGAAGACCACCTACAGTGGTATCGCGATATCCACTCTGGGAATCAAGATACCCACTTGCTAAGGAGCACCACAAGTTCAAGACTAACGGTGGTATTGCGATACTAACATCGTGAGGGGACAAAAAATGACGCCAATGGTAATCTTTGTCCAACCAACGCACCAATCATTGAAGGCCCATTGAAGGGCATTTTAGGCGCAAAGAGGGTAAAAAAATTACTGCTAAAAATAACCAAATTTGGCTAAAGAGAGAGGAGATACACTTAGATTTAGTTTTAGATAGTTTTCTCTTAGGTTTCCTTTAGTTTTCTCTACACTTTTCTAGGGTTTATTATTTTCGATCTTTCTCCATAGTTGTAGTGTTTTTTTTTTTTGCATTTTTCTTCTCGTTCTTGTTATCTTGCAACTTAATTAAGTTAGGTAACACTTTAGCTTAGGTTTATTTAGATCTTTAGCCCATTTCTTTACTTGTAATGACTTTTCAACCTTTTAGTTTAATGTATTTCAGTTTCTTTTAATTTAAACTATTAAAGACTTCAACTTTTATGTTTCTTGTTGTTGGATACCTCTCATTACTTTTCTTTTAGTCCATTTCTTTGCTTGTAATGACTTTTCAACCTTTTAGTTTGATGTATTTCAATTTCTTTTAATTTAATCTGTTAAAGAGTTCAACTTTTATGTTTCCTGTTCTCTATTTTATTGTTGGATGCCTCTCATTAATTTTCTTTTATGTTTTCTAGAGTAAAAATCTAAGCTTTCATCTTTTTCTCAAGCTTTATTTTCATGGTTGCTAGGTTTCTTTGTTTTATGTTTATTGACTTAGTTTTTAACATGAGTAACTAAACTCTTAAGGGGGTTGATTGATGGAGATGTAGATAAATTGATTTTTGGGTGAGGGAGTAAATTGAAATAAATTGGATTAAATTGAATGAACCTAAAAGCTTAAAATTGATGACCCTAAGGGAAAATCTAAGTAAGTGAGACCGAGAGGTAATCTTATTGAGCACCAACTCATTAGTCTTGGGTTAGCTAGTACGATCGAGAGATAAACCAAATTAACTTGTTTAATTTGGTAAAATTGAGACCGAGAGGTAAAATGGAACCATTTTAGAGTTTAAGCAATTTATATCCCTAATTCGAAGATTGGTGAACCACATCGAAATCAATCAACTGCCGTTTGTTATTTATCTGTTAGTTTTGTAACTTTGCATGTTTTACAATTTAGTCTTCGATAACTAGCTCGTAAATTAGTATAATTATTCTTGACTTTATGGTTTTTTGGTACTATGGTGTTTAGCGGTTAGTTGGTTAGACTCTCTATCTTGCATACTTGTTAGTAGAAATTATTCAATCGCTGACTCCTTTAGGTTCGATCCTTGGAGTACTCCATATCCCGTTGTACAATTACATTACAACTGACCTGTCACACTTGCAGACATCGCATGTAATTATTTATTCAATTGTTTTCTTCATTGTATTTCCTCCCGTCGTTCACAAGGGCGATGAAAGGGCGGTCAACATCTAGTGATGGGCAGTCTTTAGGTGCATTTTTTTTTTGTTCCTAGGAGCATATAAGGGTGTATGGTCAAGTCATACTTGTGCATATACTTAGCGAGAGCATCTTAGCTTAAATGTTTCAATAAAATAAAAATAAAAATACTTTGTACCTTAATCATATTTATTGAATATCATTAGACTTTTTAAGAAAATGTGAGGCTTAAATATATGATTTTTTAAATTGTTGAAATTAGGGTCATAGGATCATTTCAACACATTTTCTTTATCTCATAAACTATATTGAAAATGTTCAAGATGATAAAAAATGCTTTTATCTTTTTTCGAACATTTGATGACCATCTTCCAAAGTATTCAAGTCTTAAATTATTTTTATAAGCTTTGATTACCCCATTACCTTAAGATGGGTACAAGGTACTTTCCTTACTTTAGAATTTTTATAGAGTTTTATAGTTAGACTTGGAATTATAATTAACCTATAGGCTTAGAATTAGTCTTAAATTTACCTTTTAGGGCTAGTTTTAGAATTAGGCTTACAATTAGTCTTAAGATTAAACTTTGGACTAGTCTTAGAATTAGGTCTAGGATTAGAAGTTAGAACTTAAGTTTAGAACTTAGGATTAGACTTAAGCTAAGAGCTTAGGATTAGGACTTAGGACTTAAAACTTCTCACATTGGTATCTTACATTAACATGCTATATCTTTAGATATCTTTGCCATGACATATTTTTTGCTTTAATTTGAAATTGTTTTGTACTAATATGTCATGATCACCTCCTTCATTTCACACTCACATTGGTATCCATTGTAAGATTACATTGCTATATTGTTAAATGGATACTTTTGCCATGTTTTATGCTTTAAAGAACCTTTATTATATGTTAAGCATGGTGAAATTGTGTCATGCGAAGTATACTTATTGAATGAAATGCTTTTTACTTATTTATATGATTTTTCCATTCAATAATGTATGCCCTGTATGAATTTATCCTTATGCTCTTCATAATTGGTATCATTGTAGCTTTGATGAGCTGTTGATTTCCACATTTTTGGTACCATTACTCTTTCTATGTCTTATTTTGTTTAATACCATTTGGTATCTAGAAAATGGAAGAAAATCATCAAGATATGCATCTAGTAAAGGGGAGTACTAGAAATAGGAATTGCTTGTGAATTTATTGAATTATCCTTAGCATGCAATTCTTTAAATATTAATCCATGTATTGTTTACAATTCTTGTTAACAATTGGTATCTTAGATTAAGTATCAATTAGTATCTTCATTAGTCATGAATTTGGTTGAATTTTTATGCAATTAGGACTCATTTGTATTATCCCTAGATTTTTGCATAAAGTGTCCTTTTCAAATGGATTTCAAGTGTGCTTATTTTTCATATCATTCTTTCTTGAAGGTCATTGCTTACTTGTGAGAATGCAAATTGAATGTTCTTAACATGAATCTATTTTGAATCCTTGCATTCTTGCATCAATTTTTATACTTGAATCCTTGCATTCTTGCATCAATCTTTATTCTTCCTAAATTTTATTTTTCAAAATATCTTTAAAATTGGTATCATTCTTCAAATGTTTTAAATGCTTTTTGATATACCAAAAGAGGGGGGATGATAAAATTTACAGATGTACTTTGTTTTGAATTTATATATTCATATGCTTATGCAAATGAATTAATGATCATGATATATGCTTTATTGATACATTGTTTAAATGCATGACATTAATTGGTGCTTTATGCATATAAGCTTAATCGTGTTTTTAAAGTCTTGGATTTTATTGAATTTCTCTATTACTTAATTGTTATATCTTTTATTGAAATTCAATATGTTTATGTCTTATTTAATTGTTTGTGCTTAAAATTTTTCGATGAATATTTTATCAAGAGGGAGTTATATTTTGAAAATGACTAAATGATTTAGAAGGTGTTATTCTAAAATGCAAAATTTTCCTAATTTTTTTATATTAGAAAGAGGGAGATTGTTAGCTTTGATGTCCCATACTTTTGATATAACAACATTTAAGATAAATTATATATATATATATATATATTAAATTTCCTAATTCAATTGATGAAAATATGTTTGAAAATTTTACCAAACATTTTCAAAGAATTTTCAAAAGCATGCAATATACTTAAAAACATGTTTTAAATGTATTTTAATTTATCTAAATATTTTTTAGTTAATACCGAAATGTTCTAATATATTTAAAATGTTTTTAAGACACTTTGGTAGTTAAGTCTCGAGACATAAGACCATATGTCTCAAAACATGAAAGTTCAAATGCAAAATTCTGCTCCCAAGGCCTACATGTCTAGAGACATTAGGTTGTTTGTCTCGAGAAGTAAGCATGTGTCTCGAGGCATAGCCTGCCAATGACTATTTTTCAACCATATCTTAAGACCTAGATTGTAGTGATAGTTTTTAAGCTCGAAATTAATGCTTCCAACAACTATATTTAATCCCTAACGACAATAAATGTCCACAAACTTGTTCCTTGGTATAAATACACTTCAACGACACTTCAAAATTCAAGAGAGAGATATCTAAGCATCAAGCACAGGAGAAAAATATTCAAACCTTCATTCCTTCATTTCTCTTGTAAATATTCTATAGGAACTTATTGTTAGATCTTTTATCATTCTCATTTAATTTCTTTGATAGCTTAATTTTTCTAAACACACACCTTGTAGAGATCTCTTTGTTTACTTTCTTTCATATCATCAATGGTAAATTAGGAGAGTTTTATTTGAGCCATAAAAACTAAGAAGGGTTCTAGTTTAGTCATAAAAGTTAGGGGAAAATGTTCTATCTAAGCCTTAAGAAAAATAAGATGTTGTAAAAGTTACTTCTATTTGAAATGTATCAATTCTAATAGTTGTTGAGATCGACCCGATTAAGCAACAAGTAAAAAAAAATAGCGAAATAAATTGAGAAATTGAACACACAAGTTTAACGTGGAAAAAGTCCTCCAAAGAGGATAAAAAACCACGAGCAAATATAATTTTACTATAATGGCAAAAGAACGAAGAGTACAAAAGATGGAGATAAAAACTAAACCCAGAAAACTTGAAAACTAAGAACCCTCAAAATGTAAACACAAAATTCTCTAAATGTGTTATGAGTTCTAATCTCTAATGGGTGTGTTTTCTAAGGTTGTAAAAGTGTAACAACCCGATTTTAGTTAAATCTAAGTAGTGGTTTCAGAACCACAAATCTGAGGTCTTAAAATTATTTTAATATTATTTTTGGTGTTTACAGCATATGAATATATATGTGTGAAAATTTTATGTGTAACGCCTTGAATTTGGGCCTAAAAGTATTAAATTTTGAGTGTGGGAATAGTTAGGAAGCTGCTCATAAATATTTAGTTGTGTAAGAAAGTGACACAAATGCATGTCTGCTTCAGTGGTTAAGTGTACTGGGAAGAGTCTGAGAAGTCTTAGGTTCAAGCCTGGGCAGGTGCAAAAAGTTTTGTTTTTTAAGGAATAAGCACTATCTCTAGGTAGTAGGATTTTAAATAAAAATGGGTAAAGCATGTCATAAAAAGGCCTATTGATTTAGGGGATAGGGGCATGTGGAATGTTCTAAAAGGTCTGAGGTTCAAGTCCTACTTTGACGCAAGGGAGTATTTTATTTTGCTAAAAGTGCTGCGGAAGAGTTGTGGTTTGACCGAAACACTGAGGTGGTGGAGTGGAATTCAAACTGAGTAGTTGAGGGAAGAGTGATCAATTGAGAGATTTGAGGAGGGATTTTAGGAGAGATTATGGGAGGAAAAAGTGGGGTTTGAAATATGTGGGAGAGTTGTGCCGAAATTGGTACTCTGACCACTCAGATTTCAGCTAGGGAGTAGTAGGATTTTTCTCTTCTCATTATCGGTTCTAACTGGAACGCTTTGGCTCTTTTTCCTTCCTTTGGTGCCGAGGTTTGCTTCTTTTCTTTTTTTATTAAGGCTGAATATTGTTTTTGTCAGCTCGGGTATTTGTCATTTCAGGTCTATTTTGATTTTGCTCTCCACAACAGTGCCCTTACTGATTGACTGTCTCCTCTCCCTCTCTTTCTTTTTCTTTCGAGTTTTTGTTCTTGATTCATTTGGTCGAATGCTTCCCTTTTCTTCCCTTCTTAATAAGATTTTACCTTGGCCGATTCTCTGCACCCTACTCCCTCATTCAAAGATTAGCCGAATGCACCTTCTTTCCCTCCTTCGATTCTTTCTGGTGTTAACAAATTTCCTCTCTTTTTATTGTGCTATTGTGACTGAATACCCCTTCATCTCTCTCTCAATTCTGTCCCCTTTTTATCTTGCACCTCGACCGAATATTTAGTCTCCCTCAATCAATTCTCTTTTGGCCGAATTCTTCTTTTTCTTCTATTGTTGTCTCAAACAGAGGTGTGATTGTTACATCTGGAGCCTCGATTCGAGTGGGTGCTTTTGGGGGGTAGGCCGAATACTACTATTTTCTATTCTTAGTCTTTGCTCTCAATAAGTTGCTACTCTCGTGATTGATTATTTGCGTGTATGGCCTTAGTTAACAAATGGCGATTGGGATGCAGGTAGGCATTAAGGATTCCAAGCGATTACTTGCAACAGTTTTAGTGTGTGATCGGTTGGGACAAGTGATAAGTAATCTTTCGAACAAGTGTTGGCTAAGGTTCTTTTCAATTCGCTTGATAAGAATTAACCTAAGTTTCTAAATGTGATAGGTTAGAGTGCTCGTGGGTTAGTCGCTCACTTTTGCGATCAGGTGTGTAACCACACTGCCATAATCGTAAGTCGACAAAAGCCGAAATAGGTGACTGTCGAAACTACATGAGCGTACGGTCGCTCGTGTGGTAGTCCGAATGCCTAAATGTGCGCGTAAGATCGTTAAGGCGAACTATGGGCGATTTCATGGTTTAAGGCCGATTAGGGCCATGATGGGCCAGAACAGGTCATGTGGGTAAACCAAATGGAGTTATGAAGAATATTGGGCCAGGCTGTGTAGTTCACACGGCCAAGGCCATTTCTGGGCTATGTGGGCCACACAGGTGTGTGGGCCCACATGGGCCCGTATTATAGGCCTTGGGCCCATTTCCACTGTTTGATTATTAAGGTTGCACAGGTCGCCCGAGACGATTGTGGACCTACTGTTGGGTCAGTAAGATTACCTAGAACCCCCATTTACTAAAATGACTATTTTGCCCTTTGTGGTAAATGACTATTTTGCCCTTTGAGGTAAATAACTATTTTGCCCTTTGTGGTAAATAACTATTTTGCCCTTTATGGTAAATGACTATTTTACCCTTATGCGGTAAAATGACTGAAATTCCCCTGCATAGTAAATTGACTGTTTTGCCCTTATGTGATATATGTTTGGATTTTAGCATGCTATTGTAACTGTGTCGAGTACATGTATAATTTTATGATATGACATGACATGTGGCATGATGCATTGTATGGGGGTGGGTTTTTATTTGATTGGAGGAAGTGTACTGTACTGGTAGCTCTGCTGCAAATCACTGATGGCTCTAAGCCTATTATATTGGCAGCTCTGTTGCAAATACTGTTTAGTGCCACAACCGGTGCTATATTTGTGGTGTGTAGGGATGGGTGGGTTGATTTTATCCCCACATAGTGTGTAGGGCTGGATGGAGATAGAGTGTAGAGGATAGATGGGTAGGACATGCATACTGTTTATTGTTTCTGCACTGTTTACTGTTACTGCAAAGGGCCAAGGCCCGAGCATATGACTATTTCTGTATTAAGATGGGCTAAAGCCCTAACTGATATTGCCACTGTTACTGAAAAGGGGCTTAGGCCCAGACTATATTTGCTCACTGTATGTTTGACTGTCTGTTTATTAAGGGGTTACACATTGAGTTTTCATAAACTCACCCTTCTGTTTATCTGCGTAGGTAATCCTTAGGCGGATTGGTGCTGCGAGGGACTCGAAGGTGGCCACACAACCGCGCATGCTTCTATTCTTAACTCTTAAATTATAAGTATTTTTATTTGGATTTTTTTATATAATAAGGCTTCTATAATTTTTGTTTTGGGTTTTATTTCTTTTGATTTATATCTGCTAGTAGTAGGACGCGGGTTTTTTAAAGATACGCATGATTTACCAAAATACCACGAATAGCAAAACCGTTTCAAAAGCTTCTGCAAAGTATAAATGATTAGAAATTAAATAACGTTTTGAAAATGAAAAACTTTTGGAAACAAATGATGTGATTTGATCAGAAATGCAATAAGGTAAAGAGATTATTTAAATGGTTTTAACAGCAACTTAGTTTCGAAAAGTCTTTCATGTGACATCACCAGATTCGGCCATAACGTCTAGGCCGGGTTTGGGGTGTTACATTGTGAGCTAATTAATCGTTTAATAGCTCAATTTGAGAAAGAGGACTAAATCGCGTAAAATGCAAAAGTAGCATGCTATAAGTTAAAAGTGCCTAATTGCTATGGTTTATTAAATGTGAGGTCCTTATGATGTAAATAGTTTATTGTTAGTGGATATGGATATAAATAGCCTTGAATTAGGTGATTTATTAATGTTTAATTAAAGGTTAATTTGGTAAACTATGTATTAAGTATAATGAAATAAAACAAAATGTAAATAGTTGTCATCTTCATCAATACTGAACCGAATATAGAGAAGAGAAACATCCATTGAAGCTCCTTAGGGTTCAGCACTTGTGAGCTTAAATTGGTAAGTGATTCGAGCTCGGTTTTTTTGATTTCTACGTTTTTGTGATCGTTGCTTAGTAATCTAGCTAGGCTGTACCCTAATTTCTAAAATTTTTGATGAATTTGTGAGTTTCCATTGATGAATGCTTGAGTTTTTGAATGATTTTTGATGAATTATGAAAGATTGATGATAGATATTAAAGTTTTGTTAAGTGATTTTTGACAAAAAATGTCAAATAGGGATTTAATTGTGAAAAGTTAAATTGAAGGGTTAAAATGTAAAATAAATGTGAAATATGGGCTGATATGAGCACTAAGAAAATTTGGCTAGCATGTATTTGAAAGAAATTGTGAAATTTTATGTATTAGTGAAATAATGACTAAATTGTAAGAAATGTAAAAGTTTAGGGCCAAAGTGAAAATTGGCTAAAATATGTGTTTGTGGACTAAATTGAATGTGTTGATGAATAAAAGAGTTAATTTTGAATGTATATAGATCAAGAACGAAAGAAATCGGATTTAGATCGGGGGAAATCGAAAGTTAACGAATAGTTGATCCGGTCCCTCTATTTCAACTACGAGGTAAGTTCATATACAAATAAATGTCTTTGAATTGAATTATATATGTTTATTATCATTTAATTGCTATGAGTGTTGAACGAGCAAATATGAGCATTAATTGACGAAGTTATAATATCCGAAAGTCACATACGAACCTTAGGAATAATATAGGATACGTGTAACACCCTGAATTTGGGCCTAGAAGTTTTGGGCCTTGAGCATGGGAGCGGTTGAAGGCAGATTTTAATATTTTGTTGTGCATGTAAATTTCGTTAATGAAGGCTTGTTTTAGTGGTTAAGTGTGCTGAGAAGTGTTGGAGAAGTCTTGGGTTCAAACCTGGACTCTAGCAAAAATTTTGGTTTAAGGTGAATCAAACCCTAGGTGTAGTAGGTAAGCCTTAAGAATATTGTTGGAGAAAAGATGACACAAAAAGAAGTGTGGTGTAGTGGCAAGGTGGCGCCACTTAGGGGACAAGGAAGTGACGCCATAGAGGAAGCAAGGGGTCCAAAGTTCAAGTCTTGGCTCTTGCAATATATTTTGGTTTTCTTTTCAATAAATCTAGAAGCAAGTAGGTGCGCTTTAAAGTTTAATGTGTTGGATTTATGACACAAATGAGTTGGTGGCCTAGTGGTGGTGGCGTGAGTTGGCATATAGGAGGACTTTGGTTCGAATCCCTTGGCATGCAAAGGTTGATTATTTTGCTATGTTGGGATGGCAAGAGTTGGTGTTGAATTTAAACTCTGATGATGGAGGGATCCCACATCGGTAAGCTAACATAAGAGTGGATACTGTCGGGCTTTAAATAGAGAGAACCATGAGGAGAGCAAAGGTACCTTTCTTGGCTGATCCCTTTCGCGTTATGGCGTGCTCGTTTGGGTTGGGCATCGGCTAGAAGTGCTCGGAGCGTGAATTAACTCCAGTCTCCTATCAGGTGTGTATTTCTCACTACTCTGGCTATAGGATGGCTACTTCGGGCCGCGATGGGCCGAAAAGGGCCATGTGGGCCCAATAGGCCTACGGGCCCAATTGGATAAGTTGTTTGATTGTGTAGTAAATATTGGACTAGGCCAGGTGAATCTCATATCTATGGCTAGATTTGGGCTAAAAGGGCCACAAGAGCGTGTGGGCCCATTTGGGCCGAGAAAGGGCTTTAGGCCCATTCGTATTGTCATTCTTGTTTAGAATACTTAGTTTACCAAATTACCAAAGTACTCTAATTTATAGAATTCTTGCTTTTACCCTCGATTTGCAAAATTACCAAAATATCCCTAGTTTGCAAAATTACCAAAATACCCTTGGCTTGTAAATTTACCAAAAATACCCCTGGTTTGTAAAATTACCAAAATACCTATGGATTACAAAATTACTAAAATACCCCTGTAGGGTAGAATTACCGAAATACCCCTGTAGGGTAGAATTACCATTTTGCTCCTAGGGTGTTAAATGACTATTTTGCCCTTGTGGGCAAGTGTGACTTGGATTTGTGTGATATAGACAACTTTGGAGGAGCAGGCGAGGCTTAGAGTATCGACTTGGATAAGCTTGAACCGTATTATTGGACCCTGTGAAGGTAAGCAACTTATGGTCAATAAGGGTTCTTTGGCTGAATAAGGTAAGGTGGATTTTGAGTTTGTTAAGCATAACTTGTACGCTAAAAATGGTGATGAATAATTGTAGGACATCGTAAGGGATCTCGATAGCAGTCGTCGCGAAACAGTGTACCGAACACCCTTTTTCTCTGCTTAAATCAAGAAAAGCCAAAAAGCCGAAATCCGGTATTTCATGGGCTTGTGAGTATGCGAATGCTCTCAAGTCATAGACTAATGGTTAGATTCGGCATCGCAAAGTGGTAAGTTGGTTGTGTGCGAAAATACGTGAACATCGGTAAGTGGGCCTCGATGGGCCAAAGCGGGCCCAATGGGCTTACGGACCAATATGGGTAAGAGATGGGCAAATCGGCTGTTAGTTAGTTGGTAGACTCGAATTGCTTTTAATGTTAAAAGTTCTTGAAATAACTTTGTGTAGATGAGTAAGTTTATTTAATGTACCCCTAAAGGGCAAAAATTACCGATATACCCACAGGGTTGATATTGACTAATATGCATGATTGATAAAAGCGTATTCGCATGATATACTTTCTTTAATGTACATTGCATGGGATTGGGATATTGATGGAGGAAGTGTTTAAAGTGGTTCATTCACGTCTTTGGAGGCTTTGCCTCACCTTATCGATAATCGAGCGGCAATGCCGCAATCGTGGAGTGTAGGGTTGGGTGGGTTGAGATATTCCCACATGGAGTGTAGGTGTGGTGCGGGAGTGTAGCGGTTGGTGGGTTGAGTAGTCTCTCCAAACGGGATTGCATTTATTGTTGTTATTGTTACACGTATTACTGAATTGGGCCTATGGGCCGCACTGTTCTGAAAAAGGGCTAAGGCCTTGATATCAGATTCAAAAGGGCTTGGTCCCATCGTAATCGTTATTCGAATAGGGCTTAGGCCCAATGGGCTCGAGCTGATATGAAATGTGTAAGACCATGGTTGAAAGATACCATGGCAACCTGAGATGAAATGTGTAAGACCATGGTTGAAAGATACCATGGCAACGTGACATGAAATGTGTAAGACCATGGTTGAAAGATACCATGGCAACATGACGGGAAACGAATAAGACCATGGTTGAAAGATACCATGACAACATGACAGAAAATGAGTAAGACCATAGTTGAAAGACACTATGGCATCATGTCGAAGATAAATAAGATCGTGGAAGAGAAACGCCAAGATATCTGTTGAACAACTAATATTCTGTAATATAACAAATGGTTAAATGAAATAGTTATACAAAATGGTAATGTGAAATGTTTTATGAGGAATTGGTCATATGGAAATAAATGTACAAAATAGTTGTATGAAATAATATATAAGATAGATAAATGAAATAAGTATAGGTATATGGAATTTAAATTATGTTAAGTTTAATACGAACTATTACCGAAATAAATATACCTAAGATATAAGGAAATGATGGTGCATGAAATGTTGATATAATGAAATGAATGATATATGTTATTAAAGAAACGGTAAGAGAATGATATGTATCATGACATGTACATATGAGATTATCTTTTATATGTTAACATAAGGAAAATATGTAAGTTAAGACGAGTATTAAATTCAAATATGACATGTTGAGAAAATAAGAATTTATATGAAATATGTATAAGTACACTAACAAGTGTTATTGTTGATGCTTAGGCAAGTGCCAAGCCATTGATTGAATGGTAATATATTTATTGATGCATTAAATTGATAAGTATTTAAGTGAATTTTTTAGTGATCTCGCAAATGGTAGTAATGCTTCAAACCTATTCGGCAGCAGATACGGGTTAGGGGCGTTTCATTTAGTGGTATCAGAGCTATGGTTTAGTCGGTTCTCGGACCAAACGTGCTATATGTGAAGTCTAAAAACACATGTCATTAAAATATGTGATAGTGTGATATCTCTCGACTCTAATGAGATTTGTTTTACTTATAGAAAGAGATGTTTTTCAACTAAAAAAAAAAAGCATGAATAAATGTTTTGTAATACATGTCGATGATGAATATTATGTTATATGTATTATTAAAAGCAAATTATATTACTACATGAAATATTGTCTTTGATGACTAAATTACAAAATATATAAATGTAATATATGAAGTACATGATAAGGATTATTAGAGAATTATGAATGAATTGTGAATTTTGAAATGTATTACATGTATTGAAGATCTGTAAGATATAAGTTTATGAATTATTGGTACAAGGATTAAATTATAAAGCATGTAAAAGTATTATACGAAAGGTGTAATAGTGATATACGTGTATAAAACAATTTGCCCAAGTAGACAAGATTAAAACTACTAGGATACTAAGGGACCTCGGCATGCTCTCTCGATTATTAGTACGCGATTGCTCTCTGTATAGCACTTCAAATTGCTCTTTGTTCATTAGTGCATAATAATGCACCTCTGTATAAGTCCCGTGATATCGAAGTATTCTATCTAGTTTACTGGGCCTCTGCTAAGTAAAAAGTAAAGAAATTTTTGTTACAAGATAAAGGATTATCTCGAGTAAAAAAAAAAATGTTAGTTATGATAAAGCGAACTCGTAAAAATACGGATAAATGTTTCTGAAGACTTAAGAATGAAAAATATTATATGAGTAAATATATGAAAATTAAATTATGAGACTTTATGATCTATACCCCTTTACTAGTACAGATTATATACAATGAAATTCATGAGATTTATATTCATTAAGTTCAAAAGTAGAAAATGAAAAGTTTAATAGTTGAGCAATTGATAATACAATGGGCGAGAATGAGTTAATAAGTAAAGATGGGTTCTAAATAGAGATATCATGTTTTTTCTAAAAACTAGCAGAAATATATAGTTCCACTTTTAAAGAAAGAAATTATTTATACGAAAATCGATTTATTCAGATATGGTATTTACAAAACAGTTAACTAAAAATTTCTTTCGAATTAGTTTCTTGAGTGAACTGAATGATGTGAAATTATTAATGACTATACTAGTGAATGAATTAGTGAATGAAAAAAAAAATAATAAATAAAAATAAGACATTTGAACATAGCTGTTACAATTGGGTAATTGTTATAAACTGATAGATATACATCATGTTAAAGGGTGAATTAAGTAAGGGAGGATGATAAGTGAAATTTGAAGGAATAATGAAGAGTATATTCAAGTGAAAAGTTCCATATTTATGATAAGAGTTTGAAGAACGATATGAGAGTTATAGGTCATTAATGAATTAAAAATATATATATACATAAGTATATGAAATCGAAGGGACGATTTTAAGATAATTAGATTATGCATTTTTTTGAATAAGTAAAATAAAAGAATAAAGTGATAATAAAGTTCATGGTCAATAAAACTAAAGAAATTTCGAGGACGAAATTTATTTTAAGGGAGAGAGAAATGTAATACCCCGAAAATCTTTACAGTAATATATTATCCTTGATATAATAAAATAAGGAAATAAAGTGATAAAAAGGGAAGTTTTGAGTTATGGCAACATTGGGAAGTAAATTATGATATCTTGATTCAGGAAAGGACTAAATTGTAAAAGTTAGAAAAGTTTTGTTGCCTAAGAGTAAATACTCAAGACTTAAAGGGTTAAAGCGTAAATATGAAAAAGTTGAAGGACCAATAGTGTAAATATTTTAAGGGTAGAATGATCTAGAAACTAAGGAAAATGGATGAATTACGACCAAATTGAATAAGTGAAGAACTATGAGGGACTAAATTGTAATTTTACCAAATTAAATGATGACTCAAGGATGGAATTCTAAAAGATCATGAAGGGCAAAATGGTCAATTAGTAAGAGAGAGAATTCTAGAATGTAATGATTATGTTAATGATATTTTAAATTAATTAATTAGATAAATATTATTTTATTAATATTTTATGAGATATTTAATATTATTTTATTATTATTTATTTAGTATATAAGGAAAGAAAGATGAAGAATTTTCATCATCTTTCCTTTCCATGCAAACTAACGTGAGAGAAAGAGAGGAAGAAAGAAAATTTTACTTTCTTTACAATTTGGTCCTTTTACCAAAAATTCACCATTTTCACCCAAAAATCAAATGAATTTCCATAGCTACCAAGAGAGAAAAATGTTAAGGAGAGCATGGGGAGTTAGAATATCAAGTTGGATTCAAGAAATAGAAGCTGGAGGAGAGAGAAAATTAAGTTAAAGATTGGTATCAAGAGAATAAGGTAAGTACATCAAGATTTCAATATGTTTTTAAGTTTGTTATTGTTGATAAATCATGGAAATAATGTTATAGTAGAGTTTTCTTACATAAGGTCCTATGTTCTTGATATGTTAGTGAAGAGAAAATAAGAGAAAGTGATGAGAAATGGTGTAGAAAAAGAAAATAAGGGTGTTATAACATGGTAATTAATATCTTGCACTAAAACAGTTATGAACAGCAGCAGTAGTCTAACTTTGAAAAATCACCATAAATTGTATAAATTGAATTAGAAGATGAACAAAATATGTAATTAAATATTATTGAGTCTAGTTTCTCATAGAAGAAACAGTGTAAGCAATGGATTTGTAAATTTTGAGATATAATGAATTTTGTGAGACAAGGTCAGAATGAATTCGGGTTCCCCTGTTCAGAGTTTGAAAAATCATAAAAAAATGAAAAAAAATAATTAGAGGCTTAAATTTATATGTATAGAATCCTGAATGAGTCTAGTTTTAATAGAAACAAACTATCACATCATTTGAATTCTTTACAAGGAGATAATAAATTTTTAGTGAAGAAGGGTCAGAACTGTCAGACAGCAGAACAGGGGTGACTTTAATGAATAAACTGTACTAATTGGCTAAACCAAAAATTCTGAAAATTTTATGGTAAGAAGAAATGTGAGTCTAGTTTAGGAAAAATTAATGGATATTAATTTCGAGTTCTGTAGCTTAAAATATAAATAATTTAGTGACTATGATGCAAATGGACAGTTTTGAATGTACATATAAGTAAATAGTGAAATTATTGATAATGTTACTTGTTGCATGTTATATAAATTAAGGATGTGGAATGGAGAGGAGGAGGAGGAAAATATGTATGAATATTCATCTAGCATGGCTAATTTGCATGTTTTAGGCTCGGAGAGACTAAATTGAATAAAAGTAAAACTTTATGGGCAATTTTGTAAAAATCAGAAATGACTAAATTGCATGAAATAGATTATTTTATTATTTAAATTACAAAATTTAATGAAATTATCAATTTAGTTCAAGATCGGGGAAAACATGTTTTAGGGATTAAATTGAAAAGTGTTGAAATTATGGAAAATTATGATATTTTATAGAATTCATGGATCATTATCAATATATATGAGAATAATAGTTGGAAATAAGGATTAAATTGCAAGAATTTTATTTTCCTAACCCTAAGGATGAAATCGTCATTAATTAAAAGTTTAGGGGCAAAATGGTAATTTTGCTTAGAGCATTAATTAAATGTATTAGAATATGAAATGAATGAAAATGATGATCAAATTTATTTATAAAGATCCGGACGACACAAATACGAGACTTGATCATGGAAAAGAAAATATATCAGAATAATGAAATCATAAACACGATCAATCAATGAGGTAAGTTCATGTAACTTGAATTATATTCTTAAATACTTGAAATGTATGTTATTGATGTGAATATGATTTGAATGTTCATTATATGAAAATTGATGAAACATTGACATATTTGATAAAAAGGGAAAGAAATCTCGATTGAATGAAAGGAAATTTCGATGGATCTCTGAAAAGGAATTGACGGTAAAAAGGATCTAGCCCGGACGGGTGATCCTATCTCGATATAGCCCTCCCGAAGAATATGTGGAAAATGGATTTAGCTTGGAAGGGTAATCCGAATTAGGGTCCGAATTTAGCTGGGTGGTAATTGGATCAAGCTCATTAGAGTAATTGTCGCTTGAGGGATTTAGCTCGGACCGGTAATCCCGACAATACTCTATGAGTTTATATTACAGTGATTTAGCTTGGGTGGTAATCCCACCTTTGTAAGGATGAGGTTCGCGGAGTGTGCTCTCTCGATATGAAACGTGTAAGACCATGGTTGAAAGATACCATGGCAACCTGATATGAAACGTGTAAGACCATGGTTGAAAGATACCATGGCAACCTGATATGAAACGTGTAAGACCATGGTTGAAAGATACCATGGCAACCTGATATGAAATGTGTAAGACCATGGTTGAAAGATACCATGGCAACGTGACATGAAATGTGTAAGACCATGGTTGAAAGATACCATGGCAACATGACGGGAAACGAATAAGACCATGGTTGAAAGATACCATGACAACATGATGAGAAAATGAGTAAGACCATAGTTGAAAGACACTATGGGATCATGTCGAAGATAAATAAGATCGTGGAAGAGAAACGCCAAGATATCTGTTGAACAACTAATATTCAGGTAATATAACAAATGGTTAAATGAAATAGTTATACAAAATGGTAATGTGAAATGTTTACCGGAATTGGTCATATGGAAATAAATGTACAAAATAGTTGTATGAAATAATTTATAAGATAGATAAATGAAATAAGTATAGGTATATGGAATTTAAATTATGTTAAGTTTAATACGAACTATTACCGAAATAAATATACCTAAGATATAAGGAAATGATGGTGCATGAAATGTTGATATAATGAAATGAATGATATATGTTATTAAAGAAACGGTAAGAGAATGATATGTATCATGACATGTACATATGAGATTATCTTTTATATGTTAACATAAGGAAAATATGTAAGTTAAGACGAGTATTAAATTCAAATATGACATGTTGAGAAAATAAGAATTTATATGAAATATGTATAAGTACACTAACAAGTGTTATTGTTGATGCTTAGGCAAGTGCCAAGCCATTGATTGAATGGTAATATATTTATTGATGCATTAAATTGATAAGTATTTAAGTGAATTTTTTTTAGTGATCTGCAAATGGTAGTAATGCTCCGAAACCCTATTCTGGCAGCGTATACGGGTTAGGGGCGTTTCATTGGTGACGTGTAAAGCTTCCGTAATATAAATGTTTTCAAAGGCAATAAATAACTAAACCTGACTTATACATGATTTATAGACACATAACATGCTTTAAGTGTGGCAATGGATGTGTGCATGTCTAGGATTGGATCCGGGAAGGGCTTGGTACTTAAGCAGTCCAACAGACTCACCTCCTCTTTTCTGGCTTCCTACCTGGTGCACAGCTTCCATTCACTTAAACCTATAACATTAACGTTTTTAAACCCTAAGAAAGAGATTCTTGATGAAACGAATAGCAACTTTTTCCATGTGGCATACTGAATTCGGCCGTAACGTCTGGGCCAGGTTTAGGGTGTTACAATACGAATGCCATGACATTAGGTTACCGAGATGTGATTACATGTAAGATCATGTATGGGACATTGGTATTGTATTGTGATTACGTGTAAGACCATGTCTGGGACATTGGCATCGTTAATCAATTAAGTGTAAGACCCTGTCTAGGACAGTGGCATCGATGTGTGTTAATATGTAAGACCATATCTAGGATATGGCATTGTACGAGCTATATGTGATTGCCGAGTATCCTTAACAATTCCGAACAGTTCAACGAGCAAAGTCAAATCGAGAAAGAATATGTAAATAAGCTAAGTGACTTAGGTACGTATGAGATTAATACGAGTATTGAAAAGGGAAAGTATTTGATGAACTCGATTAAGATATTGAACATATGTTCAATGAGAAAGGTTTGTGAATTTGAATGTAATTAGCTATGTTTAGGATATTTGGATTGATATGCAAATATTAATATGTTGACATTACTTGAATATCGCTTACTAAGCTTTTAAAGCTTACTCGTGTGTTCTTTCCATGTTTAATAGATTTTTAAAGCTAGCTCGGACATCGGGGATCATCGGGAACCATCATCACACTATCGACTACTTGTTGGTATATTTGGATGTTTGTAAATATGGTATATGGCATGTATAGGCTATTGTATTGATGATATGTTTTGAGTTATGATTATAGCCATGAGATTTGGCTTGTAAATGTTGGTATGTATGGCCATTTAAGTTGGCTTGAATTGTGTTTGGTAAGTGATATATATGTGATGTATATAATGCTTTATATGTTGGTTTATTTGGTGTGGTTACGTGTTGGTTATTTTGGATAGTTGTAAGTTGGTGTATTAATGCTTGAAAGATTAGCATATTGTGGTTTGACTTTGAGATGATGATATGGTGCAAATTGTGTCATGATATAGATGATAATTTTATGATTAAATGCATTTTGTAGCTATGTAAATTGTGATGATTTTGGCTTAATGATTTGGTATGTTTGAATATGAAATTAAGTAGTTGAAATTGATTGATGATAGATGGCATGATATGTGTGTGAATTGGCATGTTTTGGCTGCCTATATATGTGTTGAAATGATACCATTTTGATGGATAGGTATGCATGAGAAAAGGGTGGCAAATTGGCTTTGCAAATGGCCTATTTTTGTCCACACGGGAAGAGACACGAGTGTGTGTCTCAGTTGTGCGTGAGACACAGTCATGTTACACGGCCGTGTGTCCCCTGAGGTACCCTTTTGAATTAAGTCAGTATACCCTACAGTTTTGACACGGCCTAGATACACAGGCGTGTCTACTGGCTGTGTGTAGCACACGGGCTATCACATGGGCGTGTGGCCAGCCGTGTGACCCAAGTCAGTAACCTCCCAAGTTTTCCCACGGTCATGGCACACGAGCGTGTCTCCGGCCGTGTGGTGCAAGTCAGTATATATGCCCTTTTTTCACACGGCCTGTGACATGGGCGTGTCTGGTAGTCGTGTGAGGCACACGGCCCGTTTACACGGGCGTGTGACCCTTAAATGTTTGAAAATTTTCTATGTTTCCCAAAGTTTGCAAATGTTATCGGTTTAGTCCCGAACCACTTCTCAGCATGTTTTAAGGTCTCGTAGAGCCTTATAAGGGACATTGTAAATGTTTTGATTGGATTTTGAGTATGAATGTATAAATGTATGTGAATGAGGTGTGTTATTCGGTAATGCCTCGTAAACCTATTCTGGCAACGGATACGGGTTAGGGGTGTTACAAAAAGAGCCTATTTATAGGCTAAATTCATAGGTCAAATAATAAAAAATAATATAGACTAAACAAATAAACAGAGATTAACTGAATGACTATTTCTCAAATTTGAGTGAAATATGAGTCATGCTCAACAAATCTCCACCTTGACTCATATTTCCACAATGCCATCTTTTCCAAAGCCCGCCACGAGCCTATCTTGAACTATGCAGGGAATTAATTGAGTCGAACGTGTGCTTAGAAACTCTAAGCTTTTGACTTGTACACTGCCAAATTAAAACTAACTCGAGTCTAATTTTCACGAACATAGTGCCCTAACTCTTCAAAACCTGCATCCAAAAGAGAACCTCTCTTCAACAAAACGGTCATAACTTTTCCCCTCCTATGACTAAGTTGCCTCCATTCTAAACGAGTTGACTTCGACTCCGTAACGGACGAGGGATGTTCCATTTCACCGGTCACTGTAGAACCTTCTAGAATATAAAGACTGCCGGTTCTTTTACCTTTTAACAAAATGAGAGCTCTATGAGATACTTTAATGTCACTCGACTCGATGTTGATTCTGCATCCTTTCAAGAATAAAATACTCAAGGAGATGAGATTCTTTCATAAATAAGGTACATACCTAACATCTGAGAGTGTCCTAATCGTCCCATCGTGTATCCTAATTTTAACAGTACTAATACCAATTACCTTACTAGATGAATCATTTCCCATGCGCATAACTCCACCTTCAACCGAACTGTATGTGAAAAACCATTCTCTATTGGGACACATGTGGAAAGAACATCCTGATCTAGGGTCCACTCGGACGTGAGCTTGGAGTTATTGCTCGTTGACACTAATAAGAAATCATCACCGCTTTCATTAGCCAAATTAGCACCAGCTACATCTTCCTCGTTACTCTCAGCAGCTCTTTTATTTTACAGTTTATAACAATCTGCTTTAACGTGACCTAACTTTTTACTATAGTGACACTTTTTTTTTCGTTTCTTTGATGCTACCAAAACGGAAACTTGCTTATTTGCCTTGCTATCCAAACCAAACTCATTGTCGAGTTTGTCTCTACTCAACAAATGACCCTTCACATCTTCGAACGAGAGTTTGTCTCTGCCATAAATCAGGGTCTCCTTGACAGACTTGTATGAAGGGGATAAAGAGCACAATAATAGCATAGCCTGATCTTCATCGTCAATATGAACCTCAACATTCTTTAAATCATTTAAAAGAGAAATGGATTGACTAATGTGATCTTTAAGAAGCCCACATTCGTTCATGCAAAACGTAAATAGACGTTGTTTCAACACTAAACGGTTAGTCAGAGACTTAGTCGCATAAAGAGTTTTTAACCTTTTCCATAAGGTGGATGAGGTCTTCTCCATCAATGCACAACTGGATTGCAGACAAGGCCTTTTCATCAGGCTCTTCCCATTTTGTTTGATTTAGATTCTGAGGCTTTTTCACGGTAACAACTTTTTTCAAGCCGGTTTGAACTAGAATTACCATCATTCGAAGTTGCCACAGATTGAAATTTGTCTCACCATCAAAATTCTCAATTTCAAACCTTGTTGCTGCCATCTCTGAAAGGGCTGATCTATGAAAATTGAACTAACTATGATACCACTTGTTGGGATCGACCTTATTAAGCAACAAATAAAAGAAATAGCAGAATAAATTGAGAAATTGAACACACAAATTTAACGTGGAAAAACCCCTCCAAAGAGGATAAAAAACCACGGACAAAGGTAATTTTACTATAATGGCAAAAAAAAACAAAGAGTACAAAAGATGGAGATAAAAACTAAACCCCGAAAACTAAGAACCCTCAAAACGTAAACACAGAATTCTCTAAATGTGTTATGAGTTCTAATCACTAATGGGTGTGTTTTCTAATATTGTAAAAGAGCCTATTTATAGGCTAAATTTGTAGCACCCCTAACCCTTATCTGTCACTGAAACAGGGTTACAGAGTATTACCAAACATTTCAGAATAATTACGGATATTGCATATTATTTAAACATATAAATAATAAATCTATCATAATTGACTATATCGTTCCTTATATGATCCCTTGAGGCTCATAATATATGTTAGAAACAAATTGGAACTAAACCAGAAACTTAGAGAATTTTTTGCGAAATTTCAAAATTTTGCCTAGATGCAGGGGACACACGCCCGTGTGTGCAGGCCATGTGGCTCACACGGTCAAAAGACATGCCCGTGTCTTAGGTCGTGTAGGCATTCGATGTGAGGCACATGGCCGCATCCCAACCCGTGCTCAATTTAGGTTGTATACAGACTTAGTGACACAGACAAGTTACACACCCGTGTACTAGGCCGTGTGAGTATACTGACTTGCATAATTAAGGTGTAGGATTCACATGACCAAGTCGCATGCCTGTGTACTAGGCCGTGTAACACACATGGCTGAGACAAACACCCGTGTCTCTGCCCGTGTGAAAATACCTGAGCATTCTATTTTGATAATTTTAAGTTGTAGGGGACACACGGCCAAACCACACGTCCATGTGTTAGCTATGTGTCTCACACGGTCCAGCCCGTGTGGACTCAAAATGAACCTTAAACATCAAGATTACCATTTCCTATAATCTTGGACACTAAACAACTCAAAAACCATTCGTTCAACCAATTCAAAACACGACCAAATACATTTAAAACATGTCAAAATAATCAACTTAGTTACCTAACCAATGTACCCTCATGGATACCTCAAACATATTATCAAAATATTCTAATAAGACACCAATCAATACCAATTTAAAAACATACCAATTCTAATCCAAATTTGCCTATATCGTGTTCATTTGTACATTAACTTAACATGTCATAATATAACCTCAAACATAACACATACTTATATATGACCAACCAATCATCTTATAATATTATTTACAATCAATTCACAAAATATTTAACATTTAAACACCCTAGGTACATGCCGGCACAAAAAGAAATATACATCACCACGTTTGATATCGGGATCGTTGTTTGGATGCTGAATCGACCATCAAACTTAAGTACCTAACTTGCGCACGGAAAACAAAATCATACGCTGAGAATAAACTCAGTAGTATTTCTATAATTCGAACATTAAATGCAAAATTGTATATTATATATATTTAATCACACAATAACATTGGCATTTCAATAGATCAATTCAAAACACTTCATTCATAACATATTCAATTCTCAACATTTGCTATCTCCATTTTCACACTTGCTATGCAAATAGCTTTTCACCATTTGATACATATCATATGTCTCATTTTCATTTCACATTCAATAATATTTTTAATACCAATCATAGTGCCATTTCATTTAATTACCCTTATTAACATGACTCAGACTCGGACAGATACACGGATCCAACCAAAGCAATAAGTTGACACCCAGTGTCTATCGGCTAAATCGAAGTAAATTGGCATTCAGTGCCTTATCGAATTAATTCGAAGTAATAAATTGAAACCCAATGTCTCATTGACTCGAAGTCGAAGTAATCCCTGAA
This sequence comes from Gossypium anomalum, assembly GCA_025698475.1. Classification (NCBI taxonomy): domain Eukaryota; kingdom Viridiplantae; phylum Streptophyta; class Magnoliopsida; order Malvales; family Malvaceae; genus Gossypium; species Gossypium anomalum. Next base: position 19,978,598 of record CM046967.1, on the reverse strand, counting down.
CACCTCCAATCCTATGGCATACCAACTATATCCGACTTAGTCGGATACAATTAATAGGGTTACAATTCACTTTCCAAATACAACAATTTATCAATATCATACTTACACATTTTTATATCAATTCAATTCAATAATCAAACTGCTATATACTCACCTTAATAAAAAATACAACAAATAACAATTAGATTCAGAATATAGAAATACAAACCAAAATTTCCGAGCTATTCCTCGTTGACTTTTTCTTTTCCTTTCTTAGTCGAGGATTCCAACACAACGTTAGTGACGTAATTAAAACAATTAAAAATTCATTAATGCAATACAATTTAATTTCATATTGAATATTTCAATTTTTATTCAACATTTGCCTAAATTCCAATTTAGTCCCTAAACCTAGACTAACTTTATTTCTTCACAATTAATTCTATATTTTCATTCAATTCCCACTTTAAATTAGATTTAACTCTCTAATTTCACCTAAATCCATCAATTTCAAAATTTTCATGATTTTGTCCCTAATTCTCAAAACTTATAATTTATTCTACAATTCAATCCTTTTTCATTTCTAACTTATAAACCTATCAATTTAATCCCTAATACTCAAATTATTCAACATGAACAACATTTAAAAATTCAATAATTTCTAATATTTGAACATAGATTGAGTAGTATTTAATACTAAGGTTCAAAAAGCATAAAAATTATAAGAAAATGGACTAAATTGACTAACCAGTTGAGCTTTGAACTGTGAAATCCCTAGCTTTCTCCTTTTTCTTTTTCTTTTCTCTCTTTTTTCCTCTGTTTTGTTTCTATTCTGTGTTTTTTTCTATTTATTTGTTTTGTTTATTATTATTATTATTATTATTATTATTTCATTTACTTATAATAATAATAATAATAATAATAATAATAATAATAATAATATACTTAAATATTAAGTAATACTTATTTTATTAGTAAATATATGTATATAGATTTTACACATGTATTTCACCAACACCATCCACTTGTTAGGAATAAGGTAAATTACTTATTCAGTCCCTTTACTTTTCTTGAATCTACAATTAAACTTTCACCCTGTATGCAATTTAGTCCTTATACTTAATTACTCTTAATTCATGCAAATTCACCTAACCAATACCTAATTAACTCCACAACTAACTTTGTAAACATTTATTAATAAAATACACTTTTCGATACCCGTGACTATCAGGTCATGACAATTCTCCCCCAAATAAATTTCATCCTCGAAATTTACTTGTAAAGAGGTGGGGGTACTGAGATCTCATTATTTTTTTCGGTTCCCAAATTGCTTCCTCAACACTATGACTATGCCATAATACTTTCACTAACGGAACTCGTTTATTACGCAACTCTTTTACTTCTCGTGCTAAAATCTCAAACGTCTCTTCTTCATATAACAAATCAGGTCGTAGCTCAATATCTTTTGTCGAAATAATATGTGATGGGTCCGATCGATATCTTTTGAGCATTGAAAGGTGAAAAACATCATGAATTTTCTGTAATTCTGTAGGCAATTCCAAACGATATGCAACTGGTCCTACTCTTTCCGTGATCACATACGGTCCAATAAATTGAGGACTCAGTTTCCCTTTTTGGCCAAATCTTAAAATTTTCTTCTAAGGCGAAACTTTAAGAAATACCTTATCGCCAACAGAGTATTCAATATCTCGACGTTTCAAATTTGAATAAGATTTCTGTCTGTCAAAAGCCTCCTTCAATCTGTCTCGAATTTTCCTAACAATATCCTCTGTTTCTTGAATTAATTCCGGCCCGATCATTTTTCTTTTATTCAATTCTATCCAACAAACAGGTGATCGACATCTACGACCATATAAAGCTTCATACGGAGCCATTTGAATACTTGATTGGAAACTATTGTTGTACACAAATTCAGCCAAAGGTAAGTAACATTCCCAACCTGATTCAAAATCAATAACACAATCACGAAACATATCTTCCAAAATTTGAATAACACGCTCAGATTGTAAGTCAGTCTGCGGATGAAAAGCTGTGCTAAAATTAAGTCGCGTATCTAGAGATTTGTGCAACTATTTCCAAAATCTCAAAGTAAATCGTGGATCCTGATCAGAGATTATCGACATAGGAACACCGTGCAATCTCACAATTTCTTGAATATAAAATTCAACAAGTTTTTGAAGTGACCAATTAGTCCTGACTGTAATAAAATGAGCCAATTTTGTAAGTCGATCAACAATCACCCAAATAACATTTTTCTTACTTGCCGACAATGGTAACCCTGTTACAAGATCCATCGTAATACAATTCCATTTCCATTTAGGAATAGTAACAGGCTGAAATAATCCAGCAGGAACTTGATGTTCTACCTTAACTCGCTGACAAGTTAAGCATTTAGCCACGTACTCAACCACATCTCTTTTCATTCCTGGTCACCAATAAGATTCTCTTAGATTATGTTACATTTTTGTTCCTCCAGGATGTAAAGCAAAACGACTATCATGAGCTTCACGAAGTATCAACTCTTTCAATTTAGAAACATCCGGAACACAAATTTGGTTATGAAATCTCAAGCAATCATAATCATTAATGCTAAAATTTTCTGTATGCCATTCTGAACCATTTCTCTTTTCTTCACCGGCTTGTCATCTTCTAACTGTGCTGATTTGATCCGATCAAACATCACTGGTTTAATTCTCAATTCGGCCAATAAACTTCCATCATCACTGATACTAAATTAAGCAAACATTGATCGCAATTTAATTGCTACTTTTCTACTGAATGTATTGGCTACAACATTAGCTTTACCAGGGTGATAATCAATGACACAATCAAAACCTTTCAGAAGCTCTATCCAATGACGTTGTCTCAGATTTAACTCCTTTTGAGATAAAAGATATTTGAGACTTTTATGATCAGTATAGATATAACATTTCTCACCATACAATAATGTCTCCATATTTTTAGAGCAAAAACCACCGCAGCTAGCTCTGAGTCGTGTGTCAGATAATTGCATTCATGTGTTTTCAGTTTTCGAGACGCATAAGCGATCGCTTTTCCATCTTGCATTAAGACACATCCAAGACTACTTAAGGAAGCATCACTGTACACAACAAAATCCTTCCTCGACTCAGGTAAATTCAAAACCGGTGCTTTAGTCAACATATACTTCAGTTTCTCAAAACTTTCTTGGCACTGATCGTCCCAAACAAACTAAACATTCTTATGTAGCAACTTTTCTATCTTCAAAAATCCATTTACAAATCTTCGGTAATAACCAGCCATTCCAAGGAGACTACAGACCTCTGAAACATTCTTCGGTGCTTTCCATTGAACAATTACCTCGATCTTTTTCGGATCAACCCTAATTCTATTTGCTGAGACATCATGACCCAAGAATATAACCTCTGGTAACCAAAATTCACATTTACTAAGCTTCCTGTACAACTATTTTTCTTATAACACTTGTAAAACAATTCTAAGATGTTGCTCATGCTCAGATTTAGATTTTAAATAGACCAAAATATCATCAATAAAAACGACCACAAATTGATCCAGATATAGTTTGAAAATACGATTCATGAGATCCATAAATGCTACCGGAGCATTTGTCAATCCAAAAGGCATTACTAAAAATTCATAATGGCCATACCGTGTACTAAATGCCGTATTCGGTACATCACTTTCTTTCACTTTCAACTGATAATAACCCAATCTCAAATCAATCTTTGAGAAGACAGAAACTCCTTTTAGTTGATCAAATAAGTCATCAATACGGGGTAGAGGGTATCGATTCTTGATCGTCAACTTATTTAATTACCGATAATCAATACAAAGTCACGTCGAACCATCTTTCTTTTTACAAAAAGCACTGGAGCTCCCCAAGGCGATATACTAGGATGTATAAAACCACGATCTAGTAAATCTTTCAATTGTACTTTTAATTCTTTCAACTCTATAGGTGACATATGATAAAGGGGTATTGACACCGAAGCTGTGCCAGGAAATACTTCAATTACAAATTCAACCTCCCTATCTTGTGGTAATCCCGATAATTCCTACATCAAGAAATTTAGAAACAATTCGAATTTTACTGAATTGACTTTTTACAGAATTTGAATTGATAACATAAGCTAGAAAAGGTTCACAACCTTGATGAAGAAGTTTATTACCTTGAATTGCTGAAATAATACGAGTTGAACCACTTTTTCGAATACTATTCACCTCAATATTATCACTATTTTCACTCTGAATAACAAATTTCTTTTTACAACAATCTAGAATTACCCTGTGTTCCGTAAGCAAATCCGTACCCAAAATCATATCAAAATCACCAAATGGAATTATCAACAAATCAACAGGGAAAATCATATTCTATATCATTAACAGACATCTCTTACATACTTGATCCACTAACACAGATTGCCCCAATGGACTAGACACCACTATTGATACTCTAGACGTATCAGATTTTAAACTTCCCGAGTCAACCAATTTAGTGTTAACATATGAATGTGAAGATCCCGTATCTATTAAAGCATAAACATGTTCTGAATGTAATAAAAATATATCTGTCACAACATCATTTGCATCACCATCCTTACAAGTCCGTACAACATAAGCTCGAGCTGGAGTTCTGGCCTCACTGTTGAGTAACAACATCATTTCCTTTTTTAGCACCACCTCTCGAAAATGTACCACTTCGACTTGATCCACGACCTCTAGAAGTAGGCATAGTTCTCTTAGAAGTAACATGTGTAGCATTCTCATTCTTCGGACAATCTCTAATGAAATGTTCTGTAGATCCACAACAGAAATAGCCTCGAGTTAATTTCCAGCATTCACCACGATGCTTTTTCCCACAATGTTCACAATTCGAAATATCAGTATCCTGAGATAGACCTCGTGTACTAGCCGTAGACACAATCAGCTATCTATCACGACTTCTATTAGTTCTGTTTGATTTAAAATTTGATCTCCGGTTACCACGAAATTCTTTTGATCTCTTTAGTTGTGGATTTGAACTGGCAGCTCCAGGACGTTTTCCAATAGTACGGGTATTCTTAGTCTTTTTATCAGAACCCAGAACTTGTTCTACCATTCTTGCCCTTTCAACTAAATCTACGAACTTAGTAATTTTATGTGATACTAACTGTACTCGTAACTCATCATTGTAAACTACGTAGAAATCGCTTACAACTGTTAACTTTAGTCGGCACAAATTTAATAACATATTTACTAAGTCTTGAAAATTCTCGCTCATAACCAACCATAAACATTTCACCCTGTTTCATCATAAAAAACTCTTGTCTTCTGTTGTCGATATACAATTCACCCATATATTTCTTTTGAAATTCTTTTTGGAAAAATTCCCAATTTACCTGATCTACAAGTATTGTAACACCCCAAACCCAGCTTAGATGATATAGCCGAATTTGATGAGTCACATGAAAAGATTTTGAAGACAGGTTGAATTAATTAACTAATCATTTATAAAATCCACATTCCTTCGTGTTTAATACAGAAAACATTATTTTAACAGTTTATTTGCCAATCACTTATTACAGCGGAAGCTTTAATCATTTATGTTTGAAATACAGTCGTGTTTTTAGGAAAACCATTGTTGCATAAAAATCGTCGTTTTTAATAAAACATTTTAGTAAATTAACTAAATAGGCAAATAATCCAAACATAACCAGTTAAAAACCAAACAGTCCTGAGAGTCCTCAAAAATTATAACTATCAAATGGAATCCCAAAGTAAAAATAAACCATAAAGTAATTTAAAGTGGTTTAACAAAAGAGTGGTCACTGTTGAGTCTCTACTGAGCCGATCCGACTAAGACTGAGGATTACCTGACAGAAAAACAAACAGAAGTGAGTTTACGAAAACTCAGTGTGTAACCCAACAGAATTAAGCATGCACTCTTATAAGCATCATATGCATAACCAGAAACAGATAAGGACTCGTGTCCTTCTCAGATACAGTAACAGAATCAGATATTGATATAGATATGTAAAATCCTACCCCCATTCTCTACACACCATCTTCGACCATCCTATCACACCATATGGGGTTAAAAACATCCACCCATCCCTACACACCACATCGTGTCGTTAAGACACATATCAGATAATATATGCAGCCAAGTTGTCAGAGTATAGATGTTTAACGCCGATCAGAATACTTTCTCTTTATATACAAGTCCCACCCCAAAATAGATACAGACCATACATACAGAATTAACAGATAGAACATGCTTAACATGCTTATATAAACAGATAATAGATATACATAACTTAGTTGTGCTCAGAACAGCACTACAGTCTAACAGAACACATAGCTTTAGGGTTAGTAAGCCTTTACCGACCCTATGGTAGGTCCATAGTTGATTAGGATGACCTGTGTGACCCTACAAAAAATTTTAGTATAATGGGCCCACATGCCCGTGTGGGCCTACATAGCCATCTGGCCCACACGCCTAGATTGGCTTTACCCGTGTAGCCTACACAGCCTGGCCCAATAATCCACACGCCCGTGTGAAGTGCCCGTGTGGGCCTACACGCTCGTGTGGCCCACTCGCCCAACTTGGCCTAGCTCGTGTGACCCACACGGCCACACTCGAGCCACTATATGGCTGTGTCTTGTGGATGACCATACCTTCATTGATCACACGACCGTGTCCTCACACACGGCCTACCACACGGGTAACCACACGCCTGTGTGGCGTCGATAGTGGCCATTTTTAAATTTTGCCAAAACCTTAATTTTTGTATTTTAGGTACACACCTGGTATTGATTCGATGCAAAGACGCTCCTGAGACCCCCAAAACCTAAAATCATCTAATAAGACACAAATTTAGTCGTTTAGAACCAAACTAAAACTGAACCCAAATCAAGCTATTCACCCAAAAGGCCACCAAACCTTACCTTCAATTAAACAATGGTAAATCCCAAGAAACTAAGTCCCCAACCAACGATTTCGAGCCCCTGAATCTTCCCCTAATTAGCATTAACAATACCTATCAATAAAGAATTAACAAGCGAAACACAATTACTTTACCCAACTTACCGGTAACGCACGCAAGGAAGAGACGCTAAAATTCGGTAGCACATAGGAAGACAAAAAACTAAATCGTCGCAGAAGAAGAGAGGAGAAATGGCAAATAGTAGAAAGAAGGAGAATGCGTCTAAAAAATTTTGGGAATTGGAGAGGAGAGAGGAAAACTTTGAAAAGAAAAGACAACAGATAATATCAGGAATCCCTAAAATTCCTCTCTACTAACCCACTAATAACCACTACTCAAAGACCCAACTCCACCAAAACACTTGTCCATAATTGAACCAAAAATAAATACCCATGCGAACACAGGGATTCACACACAGGACCTCCAACACAATAACACCCTTACCACTCGAACCAATAGGCTCATTTTGATATGGGATTACAAACAATTTAATATAAACTTATTGATCAAGGATAATGCTTAAATCTAAAAATAAAAAAATTTGTCAAAGTTAGGGCTTGAACTTGGGACCTCACACATACACCTAGAACACTTAACTACTAAAGCAGATACACATTTGTGTCACATTTACACAGAAACAGAAATATAAAGCCCAAGGCGTTACAAATCTACCCCCTAAAAGAAATTTCGACCTCGAAATTTACCTGATCAGAGTAGATGAGGATACTGCTGACGTATCGAGTCCTTAAGTTCCTATGTGGCCTCCTCAGTACCATTGATTTTACAACAGAACCTTTACTAAAGGGATGGATTTCCTCCTCAGCACCTTAACATCTCGATCTATAATTTGAACCGGCTCTTCCTTAAAATTCAAGTCCGGGCTAACCTCGATCTCTTCAACCGAAACAACATGAGATGGATCAGATCAATATCGCCTTAACCTCGAAACGTGGAACACATCATGTATGCAGTCTAACTCTAGAGGTAGCTCCAACTGATAAGCGACCGGTCCCACACGTTTCAGAATCTGATATGGCCCAATGAACCTAGGGTTCAACTTGCCCTTACAACCGAATCTTAGAACCTTCTTCCATAGAGAAACCATAAGAAAAACGAAGCCTCCCACAGAGTACTCAATATCACGCCTTTTCAAATTCATATAGGATTTCTTTTGTCAGAAGCTGCCTTTAGACGATCCTAAATCAATTTAACCTTATCCTCGGTCTCAGAAACCAACTCAGGACCCAATACTCGTTAGTCACCTAACTCAATCCAGCATAACAGAGTGCAACACTTACGACTGTACAAAGCCTCATACAGTGTCATCTGAATGCTAGCCTGGAAGTTTTTATTATAGGCGAACTCTGCCAGCGGTAAATAATCCTCCCAACTACCTTGGAAGTCAATCATACAGCTCTGAAGCATATCCTCCAATATTTGAATCACCCTCTTAGATTGACCATCGGTTGGATGGAATGCAGTACTGAAGTTCAACCTTGAATCCAGAGCTTCATGCAATTTCTTCCAGAACCGAGACGTGAAGCGATGATCTTTATCAGAAATGATCGAAATAGGCACCCCATGCAGCCTCACAATTTCAGAAATGTAGAGCTTCACTACCATCCTACATCAGAACACATCCCAAACTGACGTGTAGTGCATCACTATACACTACAAACTCCTTTCCAGATTCAGGCTGTATCAGAATAAGAGCCTGAGTCAAAATAGACTTGAGCTTCTCGAAGCTCGATTTTTGTACATCAGTCCAGACAAACGGAACCCCCTTACGCAAAAGCTTAGTCAGTGGGACCACAATCAAAGAAAATCCCTCAATAAATCGCTGATAATAACCTACCAGACCCAGAAAACTGTGAATTTTAGACACGTTCTTAGGCTGCTTCCAATCAAGCACTGCTTTAATCTTTTGAGGATCAACTTGAATCCCATCAGTAAAAACCACGTGCCCCAAAAAAGTCACCTCTCGCAACTAGAATTTGCACTTGCTCAACTTAGCGTAGAGCTGCTTCTCACGAAGAATTTGAAGCACTACTCTAGGATGTCCAGCATGCTTATCGTCAGACTTAGAGTAAACCAGGTTATTGTTGATGAAGACCACGATCAACTGATCCAGATAAGGCTGAAACACTCGGTGCATCAGATCCATAAAGGCAACCAGAGCATTCGTCAAACCAAAAGGCATAACTAGGAACTCGTAATGCCCATAACGAGTCCTAAATGCAGTCTTATGAACATCAGCCTCCTTAACCCTCAACTGATGATACCCAGATCGAAGATAAATCTTGGAGAACACTGAAGCCCCTCGAAACTAATCAAACAAGTCGTCGATCCTCGAAAGCGGATACTTATTCTTCACGATCAACTTATTCAGCTGCCGATAATCAATGCACATCCTCATGGTCCCATCCTTCTTCTTAATAAAGAAATGGTGCTCCCCACAGAGATAGACTAGGACGAATGAAACCATGGTCCAGAAGCTCTTGCAGTTGAGCCTTAAGCTCAGTAAGCTACTTCGGTGTCGTACCGTAGGGAATGATAGACACCGGAGTTGTACTCGGAAGAAGCTCAATCCCAAACTGAACCTCTCAATTCAGATGTAAACCCAGTAACTCCTTAGAAAAACATCTGGAAAAGCCCTTAAAGTTCTGATATTCCCAATAGAAGAGTCTTCAGAATTAGAAACACTGACATAATCTAAGTACGCCTCACACCCTATTTGAACCAGTTTCTCAGCCACTAGTGCGGAGATCAAATGAGACAGATAGTCTCGACGCTCACCAATCATAACCACCTCTATATCACCCTTGGTCCTCAGAACAACCCTTTTAGATGTGCAGTCCAAACTGACTCGGTGCTCCACCAACCAGTCCATACCCAGAATTAGGTTGAACTCCCCAAATGGAAGTTCCATCAGATTCGCCAGAAAAACTGTCCCTTGCACCTCTAACAGAAACATCCTTATAGAGTTTAATAACCCAAACAGACTGCCCCAATGGACTCAGTATAGTAACCTCACTAGTAGTGCTCTCAAAAGAAATCCTTAAAGTTTCAGATACAGTACTAGCTACATAGGAATGAGTAGAACCTATGTCTATCAAAGCAGTATAAGCCACATCAAATATAAGGAACATATCGGTGATGACATTAGGAGCATCTCTATCCTCTCGACGACGTGCATCATAAACTAGTGAAGGCTGCCTTGCCTCGGTCTAACTAGCACCTTTGCCCGATGCTCTCTGCCTATGACCCATACCATTACCACCCCTAGCCTGACCACGACTCCTAGGTGGCTGCTGAATTGCCCTCCGAGGTTGTACAGAACCTAGAGCTGAAGCTTGCATCTAACCTGCCCGCTGTGAACACTACCTAATACGGTGCTCAAGAGACCTACACCTCAGACACGCCTGAATCCTACTCCAACACTCGCCTAGATGGCGCCAACCATAATCACCACATGGCTGCAACCTAGCTGAAGCAACAAGAGCCCCCACTCTAACTGGTCCATCAGATCTGGCCTATTTCTTAGGCCTCGGAACAGAATTAGGGGCTCCAAATCCCTCTTGTTTTTACCTCTATCTTTGTCCCTATTTTGGCGCTCCACGCTTTTAACATCCTCAGTGATCTTTGCCTTCTCCACCTGAACAGCAAACTGTCGCTCCCACTGTGGAGCAATCAGAACCTTTAAGCTATCCCTCAGACCGTCCTCAAAGCGGACACACCTCTCGTACTCAGATGCCACCATGCCTCGAGCGTAGCGACTCAACCTCAGAAATTCGGCTTCATACTCGGCCACAGACCTATCCCCTTGTGTGAGATTCATGAACTCACACCTACGAGCATCCACATAGCTCGCTCCCACATACTTGCTCTAGAAAGTGGTCTTAAAGAAGTCTCAAGTAAGATGATTAGGTTGAGTACCCTCCTTAACTTTCAACCACCACTGATAAGCCTCATCGCTGAATGCAGCACCGCACTTCGCCAGTCGGAAGTGCGATTTAGATCATTCATAATCCTTTTCGTGGCCTTCAAACAATACTCGGCCACACTAGGGGCGACTCTAATGACACCCCTAAACAACTTAACTCCATTAGATTGGAGTCATTCAGTTACCGACCCACGGCACTTAATTCTAGAATGGGGTCCAGTGACCCTCTCCAAAATCCTCAACATGGCTTGGGACAGTGTGTCGTCCCCAGCCGAGCGACTTTGAGACCCAGTCTCAGTAGCAGGTGAAATTGGTGTCTCACTCGTATCTAAACTTGGCATACTGCCCAGGGAGGAAGATTCAGCTCGAGCCCCCTATGGCCCCTTCTACGGCCACGAGTACCACGTCAGCGAATTCCACGAGTGCTCATTGTCTAATTCGTGTTTTATCTACATTAAAAATTTTATGCATCAATTTTAGTATTTATTGACAGATATTTTATGCACAATTTATCAGTAGTTCAAAAGTGTTTCCAGAAGTTCAGTTTTCTACCTATCCCAGTACAGTCTCAGAAGGTACCATCTACAGTATTTTTAGAATGAACTATCTCATTTTCAGAAATACTTACAGGATCAGCGCTGGAGACTTGGTGTACCACATACTTCCTCAATTATTCAAATCATTTAAAATCTAATACTTTTAAAAATAAAATTTTGGAACCCAAAATTCACAGCTGAGTTTTGCAACCTGGCTCTAATACCACTAAATGTAACACCCCAAACCCGGCCTAGATGTTATGGCCGAATTTGGTGATGTCACATGGAAAGATTTTGAAAACAGGTTGAATTAATTAACTAATCATTTATAAAACCCACATTCCTTCGTGTTTAATATAGAAAACATTATTTTAACAGTTTATTTGCCAATCACTTATTACAGCGGAAGCTTTAATCATTTATGTTTGAAAATGAAGTCGTATTTTTAGGAAAATCATTGTTGCATAAAAACTGTCGTTTTTAATAAAACATTTTAGTACAGTAACTAAATAGGAAAATAATCCAAACATAACCAGTTAAAAACCAAACAGTCCTGAGAGTCCTCAAAAATTACAACTCCCAAATGGAATCCCAAAGTAAAAATAAACCTTAAAGTAATTTAAAGCAGTTTAACAGACGAGTGGTCACCACTGAGTCTCTACTGTACCGATCCACCTAAGACTGAGGCTTACTTGACAGAAAAACAAATAGAAGTGAGTTATGAAAACTCAATGTGTAACCCAATAGAATTAATCATGCAAGTATATAATCATCATAGACATAACCAGAAATAGATACAGATACAGACTTGTTTCTTCTCAGATACATTAACAGAATCAGATACAGGTACAAATATGCAAAATCTTACCCCCATCCTCTACACACCATCTCCGACCATCCCATCACACCATGTGGGGTTAAAAACACCAACCCATCCCTACACACCACGTCGTGTCGTTAAGACACATATAAGATAATATATGTAGTCAAGCTATCAGAATATAGGCATTTAACGCCGATCAGAATACTTCCTCCTCATATACAAGTCCCACCCCAAAACAGATACAAAGTATACATACGAAATTAACGAATAGAACATGCTTAACATGCTTATATAAACGGATAGCAGATATACATAACTTAGTCGTGTTCAGAACAGTACTACAGTCTAGCAGAACACATAGCTTTAGGGTTAGTAAGCCTTTACCGACCCTATGGTAGGTCTACAGTTGATTAGGATGACCCCGTGCGACCCTACAAAAAATTTCAATATAATGGGCCGATATGCTCGTGTGGCCCACACGCCCAGATTGGCTTTGCCCGTATAGCCCACACGGCCTGGCCCAATAATCCACACGCCCGTGTGAAGTGCCCGTGTGGGTCTACACGCCCGTGTGGCCCACTCGCCCAACTTGACCTAGGGCGTGTGACCCACATGGCCATACTCGAGCCACCACACAGCCGTATCTTACGCACGACCATGCCTTCGTCGATCACACGGTCGTGTCCTCACACACGTCCTACCACACGGGCAACCACACGCCCGTATGGCGTTAACAATGGTCATTTTGGACTTTTATTGAAACCTCGATTTTTGCATTTTGGGTACACACCTGGTATTGATTCGATGCAAAAACACTTTCAAGACCCCCAGAACCTAAAATCATCCAATAAGACACTAATTTAGTCGTTTAGAACCAAACTAAAATCAAACCCAAATCAAGCTATTCATCCAAAAGGCCACCAAACCTTACCTTCAATCGAACAATGATAAATCCCAAGAAACTAAGTCCTCAACCAACAATATCGAGCCCTTGAATCTTCCCCTAATCAGCATTAACAACACCCATCAATAAAGAATTAACAAGTGAAACACAATTACTCTACCCAACTTACCGGTAACACACGTAAGGAAGAGACGGTAAAATTTGGTAGCAGATAAGAAGACGAAAAACTAAATCGGCGTAAAAGAAGAGATGATAAACGGTAAAGAGCAGAAAGAATGAGAATGCACGTCAGAAATGTTGGGAATTTGAGAGGAGAGAGGAAAATTTTAAAAAGAAAAGAAAATAGATAATATCAGGAATCCCTAAAATTCCTCTCTACAAACCCACTAATAGCCACTACTCAAAGACCCAACTCCACCAAAACACGTGCCCATAACCGAACCAAAAATAAATACCCATGTTAACGCAAGGATTCAAACACATGACCTCTAATACACCAACACCCTTGCCACTCTAACCAGTAGGCTCATTCTGATACGGGATTACAAACAATTTAATATAAACCTACTAATCAAGGATAAGAATTAAATCTAAAAATAACAAAATTTGCCAAAGCTAGGGCTTGAACTTGGGACCTCACACAAACACCCAGAACACTTAACCATTGAAACAAAAAAACACATTTGTGTCATATTTACACAGAAACAAAAATATAAAGACCAGAGCGTTACAGGTACATGACGTATCACTGATTGCCACCAAGTATATGCTTCTCCTTGCAGTAGAGAAACAACACATAATAAATTTTTTCGTGAATTATATTCAAGTTGCTGCAAAATTCTTTTAGTAGATTCAATCCAGATTTCAGCTGCACAAGGATCAACTCCTTTCAGACCCAAAAATTCAGTTGCACTATAATTATGCAATTCTTTAATAAGATCTCATCGAACAGTAGGGGTAGATGTCATAACGGATGTAGTTCCCGCTACTCGTTGAAGAGCATTAGCTATAGTTTTAAGTAACTGTGAATTATCTCTTTCTCCTACATTTCCTCATTCAACATTAGGTTGTTGAGTACTAACTGGGTTAACACTTGGTGTTGTCGATTAAGTTTCATCTAATTCATTGGAAACATCATCTCTGATATACATTTCTTGATAACATCATCATTAGAATCATCCTAAATTTTCAACTAGAAAACAAAAACAAATATATATATATCAGCATCCAAATCCCGACTCAATTTGACTCAATTTCGGCATGTACCTCTACGCTCATTTCTGAGCTCGATTTAGACTGAGAATTGACTAAACCTGCAAAGCTCTGATACTAATAAATGTAATACCCCTAACCCTTATCTGTCACCTGAACAGGGTTACAGAGCATTACCAGACATTTCAGAACAATTAAGGATATTACATATTATTTAAACATATAAATCATAAATCAATCATAATTGACTATATTATCTCTTATATGAGCCCTCGAGGATCATAATATACGTTAGAAACAAATCAGAACTAAACCAAAAACTCATAGAATTTTTCGCAAAATTTTAAAATTTTGCCTAGGTGCAGGGGACCCACGCCCATGTGTGTAGGCCATGTGGCTCACACAGTCAAAAGACATGTCTATGTCTTTGGCCATGTGGGCATTCGATGTGAGGCACATGGCCGTGTCACAGCCCGTGCTCAATTTAAGTTGTATACTGACTTAGTCACACAGCTAAGTCACATGCCTGTGTGTTAGGCCGTGTGAGTATACCGACTTGTATAATTAAGGTGCAAGGTTCACATGGCCAAGTCACATGCCTGTGTACTAGGCCGTGTAAGTATACCGACTTAACATGTCATAATATAACCTCAAACATAACACATATTTATATATAACCAACCAATTATCTTATAATATTATTTACAATCAATTCAAAAAATATTTAACACTTAAACACCTTAGGTACATGCTGACACAAAAAGAAATATACATAACCCCGTTTGAGATCGGGATCGTTGTTTGGATGCTGAATCGACAATCAAACTTAAGTACCTAACCTGCGCACAGAAAACAAAACCATACACTGAGAATAAACTCAGTGGTATTTCTATAATCCAAACATTAAAGGCAAAATTGTATATTATGTATATTTAATCACACAATAACATTAGCATTTCAATAGATCAATTCAAAACACTTCATTCATAACATATTCAATTCTCAACATTTGCTACCTCCATTTTCACATTTGCTATACAAATAGCTTTTCACCATTTGATACACATATCATGTGTCTCATTTTCATTTCACATTCAATAATCTTTTTAATACCAATCATAGTGCCATTTCATTTAATTACCCCTATTAACATGACTCAGACTTGGACGGATACACGAATCCAACCAAAACACACCAGTTTGGTACCCAGTACCTCATCGGATAATTTGAAGCAATAAGTTGATACCCAGTGTCTCATCGGCTAAACTGAAATAAATTAGTACCCAATGCCTCATCGAATTAATCCAAAGTAATAAATTGACACCCAGTGTCTCATTGACTCGAAGTTGAAGTAATCCATGAACTCTTCCAATCCTATGGCTTGCCAACTATATCTGACTTAGCCCGACACAGTAAATAGGGTTACAATTCACTTTCCATATGCAACAATTTATCAATATCATACTTACACATTTTTATATCAATTCAATTCAATAATCAAAATACTATATACTCACCTTAATAAAAAATACATCAAATAACAATTAGATTCAGATTATAGAAATACAAACCAGAATTTCTGAGCTATTCCTTGTTGACTTTTTCTTTTCCTTTCTTAGTCGAGGATTCCGGCACAACTTTAGCTACGAAATTAAAGCAAATAAAAATTCATTAATACAATACAATTTAATTTCATATTGAATATTTCAATTTTTATTCAATATTTGCCTAAATTCCAATTTAGTCCCTAAACCGAGACTAACTTTCTTTCTTCATAATTAATTCTACATTTTCATTCAATTTCCACTTTAAATTAGATTAACTCTCTAATTTCACCTAAATTCATAAATTTTGAAATTTTTACAATTTAGTCTCTAATTCTCAAAACTTATAATTTATTATACAATTCAATCATTTTTCATTTCTAACTTAAAAATCTATCAATTTAATCATTAATACTCAAAGTATTCAACATGAAAAATATTTAAAAATTCAATAATTTCTAAAATTTCAACATAGATTGAGTAGTATTTATTACTAAGATTCTAAAAACATAAAAATTAAAAGAAAATGGACTAAATTGACTAACTAATTGAGCTTTGAACTTTGAAATCCCTAGCTTTCTCCTTTTTCTTTTCATTCCTTTTTCCCTCTGTTTCGTTTCTATTCTTTGTTTCTTTCTATTTTATTTGTTTTGTTCGTTATTATTATTTCATTTACTTATTATTATAATAATATTATATATATACTTAAATATTAAGTAATACTTATTTAATTAGTAAATATATGTATATAGATTTTACACATGTATTTCACCAACACCATCCACTTGTTAGAAATAGGCTAAATTACTTATTTAGTCCCTTTACTTTTCTTTAATCTACAGTTAAACTTTCACCCTTTATGCAATTTAGTCCTTATACCTAATTACTCTTAATTCATGCAAATTCACCTAACCAATACCTAATAAACTACACAACTAACTTCGTAAATATATTTAATAAATATTTATGAATTCGTTTTTTGAAAACGGGAGACTCAAAAATACACTTTTCGATACCCGTGACTATCAGGTCATTATAATTCTCCCCCTAATAAATTTCGTCCTCAAAATTTACCTGTAAAGAGGTGGGGGTACTGAGATCTCATTTTTTTTCTGGTTCCCAAGTTGTTTCCTCAACACTATTACTACGCCATAATACTTTCACTAACATAACTTATTTATTACGTAACTCTTTTACTTCTCGTGCTAAAATCTCAATCGATTCTTCTTCATATAACAAATCAGGTCGTAGTTCAGTATCTTCTGTTGAAATAATATGTGATGGGTTCAATCGATATCTTCTGAGCATTGAAACGTGAAAAAAAAAATCATGAATTTTTTGTAATTTTGTAGGCAAGGCCAAATGATATGCAACTAGTCCCACTCTTTCTGTGATCACATACGGTCTAATAAATTGAGGAGTCAGTTTCCCTTTTCGACCAAATCATAAAATTTTCTTCCAAGGCGAAACTTTAAGAAATACCTTATAGCCAACAGAGTACTCAATATCACGATGTTTCAAATCTGAATATGATTTCTATCTGTCAAAAGCCACCTTCAATCTATCTCGAATTTTCTTAACAATATCCTCTGTTTCTTGAATTAATTCTGACCCGATCATTTTTCTTTCATTCAATTCCATCCAACAAACAGGTGATCGACATCTATGACCATATAAAGCTTCATATGAAGCCATTTGAATACTTGATTGGAAACTATTGTTGTACACAAATTCGACCAAAGATAAGTAACGTTCCCAAACTGATTCAAAATCAATAACACAAGCACGAAGCATAGCTTCCAAAATCTAAATAATGCACTCAGATTGTCCCTCAATCTGCAGCTGAAAAGCTATGCTAAAATTAAGTCGCATATCGAGAGATTCATGCAACTGTTTCCAAAATCTCAGAGTAAACAGCAGATCCTGATAAGAGATTATTGACATAGGAACACCGTGCAATCTCACAATTTCTTGAATATAAACTTCAGCAAGTTTTTGAAGTGACCAATCAGTCTTGACTGCAATAAAATATATAATAATTGAATTTAAATTACAGTTCATGAGCAGAGCAGGCGACTCAAAATGGCGTCCACATTTTAAAGAAGAAAAAAAAAAGGGAAAATAGAAATAGTAAATTAGAAATTGAGTCCAAATAAAAACACCAAAACAAACAAATCCTTTACATCTCAACCTCAGTTGTGATTTTAATTCATTCCTGCTATTCTCATATACTTAACTCTAAAAGGAAGGTCGCCATTGACACTTGGGTTTATAAAGTTTTTTTTCCTTTTTACATTATAAATAAATGTTTAAATTCCAATTTTAGTCCCTTTATTATGATTAAATTTGAGATTTAATTCCTAATATAATTTTATCTCTATATTTTTGTAACATTATTAATTAGTTCAAATAGTTAATATAGTTAACTTTTTGATTAAAATATTACGTGGTTATATATAATATGAAAATAGATTTTTAAATACAAGAAGTAGAGGGATTAAATTCTTGAAAATAAAAGTAGGAGACTAAATTTTAAATGTACAAAATGGATAGAGACTTAGAGTCATGGTTGTTTGAACTAGATCAGGAATCGAATGGGGTATTGATTCGAAGAGAGGCACCAGATCAATTGACCCATGAACCAATGCGGACAAGTTGAACAATTTTTATTTATTTATTTATGATTTTTTATGTTTATTTAATCGAATCGTAAAAACTAATAACTTGACCAATTCAATCGCCTGTTCAATTCCAAAGATCTTACTTTGAGTATATTTTAATCTTTAAATTTTACTCTATTATTTAACATAAATATATAATCCAGTGCAAAGCCTAAATCAAATATATTAATTCCAATTTGTTATAAATTTTTCGAGCCCTTTGTATATAAAAGATTATAGAAATAAAATAATAATGCAAACATAAGCTAACCTAAAAAGATGGAAAACGAAAAAGGATATATAAAAATAAAATTTTGAATTTTTGTTTCTCCTTATTGAGGACATGGTACATAATTCAACCATTTATGGTCAGCTCGTTTAAGGGTTTTTTTTTAAAATTAACCCAAAAGAAATAAATAATTACGAAAATAACTCAGGACTAAAATCGTGTACTAGAATGACCCATTTTCTATGGTGCACGCCGATGTTGTCAGACCCATCAGTGGCATCACCCCTCATCATTAGCCAATCATTGACTTTTTTTTTAAATAATTATTTTGGGTGCTGCCACTGTGTCTGGGGACACCAGTATATATTTATTTCTACATACCCATTAAAAATATGAGTGTTATGAGAAGAAAAAAAAGGAAAAATTAATAATATTTTAATGGGTACTGCTGACCTATGACGGCACAAGAGAAATTAAGAAAAAATCATTTGTTAGATAAAAAATTGTGTCTAAAAAAAATTGTGTTTGGCTTTTGTGGTGCCGCCATTCTTAGTGGCGGTACCCGTAAAAAATTGAATTTTTTTTTAAGTGTCATCGAGTTGTATGGCGGAACCAATGTTAGTTTTAAAAAAATTTGAATTTTTCTATTAACGTCATCGTATTTGGCGATATCAGTTAAAAAAATTGATTTTTTTAGGTGTGTCAGGCTGTTTGGTGACACCAGTGTCAGATTTTTTGAGTGTCGCTAACTTCTCTGATAACACCACCCAATGTATATAGCAACCTGTTTTGGTTTTTGTTGAACTTTGCTTTAATTGTTCAAGAGAGAAAGGAAAAAAATAGCACAAAAGATTTGTGTTTAGTAGAAGAGAAGAAAAATTGTATTAAAGATGAATAATCAAATGTTGTTGGTATACATTCATTTCCAGTGAGCAATTCTACAAATTGAAGTTGTTTGTGTATTTGAAGTTTGCCAAAAAGAAGGGATGAGATTCAATAAAAATGTAAAAGTGGAAGAAATGAAACAAAAGATCAGTGCAAAAATAACTCTTGGTTGTGGAAGGACGATGTCAAGATTATTCTACACATTTCCAATTTCCTTAGATCCGTTGAAATTTATGAAGATGGAACTTGTAGATGGTGATGTCTTTGGCACTATGATCGCAATTTATATCAATCCCTAACTAGTTGAGTTGTCAACGAGTTAACCGATGTAGAGTCTGTTCAAAATGTCACTCCAACAAGTCAACATTACGAGTTTCACTTTGATCTTAATATCGGATGGGCAGAACAGTTAGGTTGTGGAGGGACATCTACATGGCCCTAAAATCCAAACTATGGTAGGACTTTGTATAACAACTCTATCACGGGTTCTCATCTAGAGATACATCCGGAGGTGATAGACACCGATGCACAAGTTGAAGAAGGATTCGATAATGATGGTCATTCTCATCACAATGGTGAAGATTTTAGTAACCTTGATCTGGATGAGGTCTCGGACTGTAACAACCCATTTTTAGTTAAATCAGAACAGTAGTTTTGAGACCAAAAATATGAGTTTAAAATATTTATTTTATTATTATTTTAATTTCTATAGCATGATAATATGATTGTGTGAAAATTTCGTTAAGAAATTTTATCGTTTAGTTGGTCAATTTGATAAAAAGGACTAAATCGCGTAAAGCGTAAAACTTGAATTCTAATAGGTAAAAGTATCTAATAGCTATGGAACCTTAATGTGAAGGTCCTTATGTTGTAATTAGATCATTATCATGGTGGGTGGACAATTATGGGCTTATATTATGTGATATTTAATGTTTTAAACCAAGGTTAATATGGTAAGTTATTAAATAACCTAACTAAAATAATGAAAACAAATGATTGTCTTCCTAATTATCATCATCCACCGAAAATAAACTAAAGAAACACCATATTTGAAGCTTGAATTTTCGGCTAGGGTTCATCCTTACATGTAAGCTCGTTTTTAATCCGTTTTTAATGATTTTTACGTTTTTGAGATCGTTGCTTCGTATTCTAGCTAGCCCGTACCTTAAATTTAAAAAAATTTAAGGATTTATCATGTTTTTGTTGTTGAATTCTTGAGTAATTTGATGATTTATGATAGATTTGGAAGGTTTAATGTTAGATTAATAGCTTTTGTAAAGTGATTTTTGACAAAAATTTCAAAAAGGGATTAAATTAAGAAAATGTGAAATGTGGTGGTTAAAAGTGTGAATAAATTGAAAATATGGGCTGCTAGTAACATGTATTAAATTTGGCTCAGCATGGGTATCTTGAAATTTACATGAATTTGTGATTTTGTGTAATAAGGACTAAATTGTAAAAATGTGAAAGTTTAGGGGCAAATGTATAAAATAGCCCTAATGTGTGTTCTGATTAAATTGAATAAATAGTTGACTAAATAAGTTAATTTTTAATATATTTATATACAGAAAAATGGAATTCAGATTAGGATCGGGGAAAAACGAAAGTTATCGACTAATCGACTCGATTCGCCATTTTAATATCTGAGTTAAGTTTGTATGTAATAAGCACTGTAATAATTATGTTTGTAATGCTTTTATATTGCATAAATTGTATATACGGGACTACAGTCATGTTCGACGATAAATCAGCTATGCGTGGCACTTAGTGTGCGAGATTTCGAGTATTCAACGATATTTCGAATAGGTATGAGCTTGTTACGGATTGGTACAGGTATGTACATGCATATTATGAGCTTTAAATCGAATAAGTTACGAAGTGATGAAGTTTTCATATAAGCTTATGAATAAGTATGTGAAAGGTTTGCTAGTAATTATAAAGTACATGTTAATATGTTTAAATTGATGAATGGTGTATTTGTGATTAGTTAAGTTTATATCATACGAGCTTACTAAGATATAAACCTTAATTTGTTTATTTTCCCAAGTCTTATAGTTATTTCAAAGCTAGCTCGGATTCGGGGATTGTTGGAGGCTACGTGACACCATCCAACCATCATTTTGGTACTTTTGAGCTTATGGTTTGGTCATATGGCATGTATAGGATTATGATCATGTTGGTTATGTTTTGGTAGTGAGTTTTGCCATTTGAGATGGCTTGTGAATGGTTGTGTTTTGGTATGTATATATATAGTCATGAGACTTGGCTTAATTTGGCTAGTTTGGTTATGTAAATATAAGTGTGCTTATGGCTTATATTATGAGATTTTTGGAATTGGTATCATGCTTGTGAATTGGAACAAAATGATGTATGTTTGGTAAATATTTTTAGATGTGCTAATTCCATTTACTAAAGTGTTTAATGTTAATTGGAAATGGTTGATAAATTGATGATGTTTGTGATTAAGGTTTAGGCTAAGAAATGTTTAGATGAAATGGTAGGAGTTATGTTTGATTTGATAGTTTTGGGTTGCCTATTATGCTTTGTTTTGGTGCTATATGTGTAGGTAAAGGTGTGTACCAAATGGGGTGACAAATCGGCTTGGTAAATAGCCTAATTTTTGTCCACACCGGCAGAGACACGGGCGTGTGTCTCAGTCGTATGTGACACATGGTCATGTTACACGACCGTATGTTTCTTGGTGTTGAAATTGAAATGAAGTCAGTATGCTCCACACGGTCTCACACACGAGAGTGTGACTTAACTGTGTTGCATAAGTCTGTATACCCTACAGGACTGGCATAACCTAGCACACGACCTAGCACACGGGTGTGTGTGGCAAATTTAAGGGCACACCGGCTAGCTACATGGGCGTGCGCGTTGGCCGTGTGACCCAAGTCAGAGAGTTACACAAGGTTGGACACGGGCTGGGACACGGTCATGTGCTCCCATTTCGAATGTCCACATGGCCTGTGATACTGGCGTGTCTGGTGGCTGTGTGAGACACACGGTCTGGCCACGCGGGCGTGTGTCCCTGTTTTGAGAAAAATTTTCTATGTGTTCCAAATGTTTCAAAAGTTATCGGTTTAGTCTTGAATCAATTTCAATGCATGTTTAGGGCCTCATAGGCTTGAAATAGGAACATATTGAATGAGATTGAATGATGATTGTATAAATTGTTTTAAATGTATGTGAAAAATATGTATAAATGTGTTGTAAGTCTGTTAATGCTCCGTAACCCTATTCCAATGTTGAATACGGGTGAGGGGTGTTACATGGATGCTATCGATGATGAAGGTGCCCAGGAGGGTGAAGATGTACACCCTTTTCAGTCGAGAACTTGAGCCGTTACATTGTTACAAGTAATGACCCTAAGGCCCACATGTTTAGCGTAGACCTAATGTAGCGCTTACATCTGAGTTTCCTAAGTACCCAGATATAATACCTTCTCACTGGTCGGTGAAATATTTCAAGTTTGAAAAGTTGTTCGTAAGGAAACAATTCGCGAACAAGGAGGACTGTGTATTTACCATCAAGCGATACAACATGAAGGTGTCAGTGGACTACAAATTCATAAAGTCTACAGTGACATTATATTGTTGGGAATGTTCGAGGTCTGAAGAAGGATGCAACTGGAGGGTTCAAGCTGCATTTATACAGAGGACTCAACTATGGACGATTTGAAACTTTGACGGGCCCCCATACATGCACTACTGTGCATATGATGCAAGACCATCGCAAACTGGATGCAAAAATAATCTGTAACTACATCATTTCATTGGTGAAAGACATGTCCACTATTCCTGTGTCGTTCTTGATTACCAACATATAAGCCAAGTTCTAGTTTAGAGTGTCATATAAGAAAGCATAGTGGGCCGAATAGATGGACATAGAACAATTGTACAGAGACTAAGATGTGTCGTACAACGAATATCAGGGGTGGATATTCACGATGCAAGAGTACATGCCAGAGATTGTTGTTGACTTACAGACGCTGCCTCCCTACTACTCGAATGACCAACTACAATCGAGGAGAAGAATTTTCCACCGCTTTTTCTAGACGTTTGATCCATGTGTTAGGGCCTTCTCCCACTACAACTTGTTGGTGCAGGTTGATGGAACTTGGTTTTATGGTAAATATATGCAGATACTTCTGATTGCAGTTGCACAAGATGGAAACCAGAATGTACTGCCTATTGCCTCTGTCATTTTGGAGTTGGAGAACTTCGAATCGTGGAAATTTTTCCTGACGAACTTGTGGAGGCATGTTGTTAGGGAAGACAACATTTGCATTATCTTTGACAGATCCAAGGGACTAGTAGCCACGATTAGGAATTTTGGGGTTTCATAGAGGTTCATCTATTGCATCTAACACATCACTCTCAACTTCCACCGAGAGTACAAGAATAAAGATTGACGCAAATAAATCATGAACATGGGTAAATACCAATTTTGTTTTTTTATTGTTTAAATATTTTTAAGCACTTTTAGAAACTAAAAGGAATAATAACATGTCATATCTGAATACATACAAAACATATGAGCTAGAACCATATTGTTTTAAGCATAGGCTAGTGAGGCTTGACGTTAATATGGAGAGGTAAACGAATAATCCTTCCTAGCAATGGTTGGGTAGCATAAAGCTGCTGCAATGAGCTAGAACAAAATACAGTTAAACATTATTTTATAATATTAACTTGAATATAATATATCAATTATTACAATAAAAAACCAACACACCTTAAATGTATTAAATTTTCTTTCAAAAACACCAACAACAATCTTAAAACTTCAAATAATACCAACAATAAAACAAAAAATCCAAAAATTTCTACTTTTTTTTTGCCCCGAGCGGTGGTGCATGGTGCGAGGACCATTTGGGGTTTAAATAGGGAGAGGGGAAGAAAAAAAAGGGGGGAGAACTCTTGACCATGCGGTCATATCAGCAGCAGGGTGTTAGCCCGATGCCACCAGTCAGCTGGTCGGCATCGGGCTGACACCTGTCGCCAATATGACCACATAGTAACTAGTCTTCCCCCTATTTGTTCAGTTTTTTCTCAGTTTGTTTTATTCATCCCTTTTTTCCCTTCATTTTCGGTTTGTTTTGTTCTTCCCAATTCCATATTTTTCTTCCCACTTTTTTCCTTCTCCATTTTTTTAATCTTCATTTCATTTTTCCCTTCCAGATTCTATTTTTTGGGTGTTTAAAAATTTTAACAAAAAAATTTGGGTCAAACCCTATTGCCAATGTGACCACACGGTTACGACTTCACCCTTTTTTTATTTTTTCTCTTTCTCATTTTTCCTCTGTTTGTTTTATTCATCTGTTCTTTCTCATTCTTTTTTAGTTTGTTTTATTCTTCCCAATTCTATATCAACTCGAATATGGATAAATTTTTGGAGCTTAACAACGATTATTCTCTTATAGTGAACTGAAAAACTTTTCTTTCGATTCATCGTACTTCAAGTTATATGAATGATGGCTCGAAAACATGATTTTCCTCACTATCATTTTAACTTGTATTATAATAATACTAATTAAAATTGGAATAATTACATTATGCAGTTGCTAATTGTAACGCGTAGGTTTGTGCAAGTGTACACAGTCGTTATCAAGTAATAAGTAAGTATCGAGTTATCGTCTCCACAGAGATTGTATTTGTGCTAAGTCACTTAATTGTAAAATTATATTAACAACTTGGTAAATAAAAACACAATATGATTGAGAAGTGGTGATTAAAATTAAATATATTAAACTAAATGCAATGATCCTGTAACACCCTTCGCCCGTATCCCTCGCCGGAACAGGGTTCGAGGTGCTACCAGATTTAAACTCAACCATTTATATAAAACCAGGCCGTAAAAATTTTTGATCAATTTTAAACTTTTCATACACGCGTATATTATCCTTTAATCGGGCTTACAAGGCCCCAAAATATTTATGAGGCGTTATTAAATATTTACCAATATCTTAGTCTTGTATCATTTACTTACTCAACAATGAATCACAATTCAAATTCTAAAAATACATGCTATAAACCACATCACAGGAGATAATAACATACAAGCATATGAATAATCAAACTACCTTAATAATAAGCCAAAGTCTTTGGCTTAATCATAATATTACATACTCAACTTTACAACCCTATACATGCCATAGACTCGATACACTAAGATTTATTTACGCCAATAGCGTAGACTCGGCAATGTGATAATATCTCTGACGGCCTCCAACTCGAGCTAACCTAGCCACCCTAGGGAATATGGGAAAGAAAAGGGGAGTAAGCTTTACGCTTAGTAAGTTCATAAGAAAACAATAAGCAACTCATTAACAAGTTTTATCAATGTTTACAACATAATCACAAATTCACTAGAAGTTGTCTTCCTGAGCAACAGTCACTAAACTATTTATAACTGGAGCTACGAAACTCCAAATCAATTGCTGTTAATTTTCCCTGAAAATAGACTCATATATCTTCTATCCATAAAATTTTTAGAATTTTTGATTTGGTCAATCAATACCAGATTTTTCTTAAAGTTTCCCCTGTTTCACTGTTTAACTAATCTGACCACTCACTACGAATCAAATTTCTCATTGTACAGAATTCAAAATATATTCTTGTTGATTTCATTTGAAACTAGACTCATTAAGGAGTCTAAGTATATAAATTTTATCTTATAACCATTTTTTTACAAATTATAATGATTTTCTAAAAAGAGAACAGGGGACCCCGAAGTCATTTGACTCTGTCCCACGCCACTTCAAATATCTCATTATCAGCAATTCTTTTGCTTACACGGTTTCTTTTATAAGAAACTAGACTTATTAAGATTTAATTACATAATTTATTCAGCTTCTAACTTAACTCCCACAATTTATGGTGATTTTTCAAAATCAGGTTACTGCTGCTGTCCCAAGCAGATTTATTACAAATTTACTCTTTCACACATTCTTTGCATTCATATTATTTAAACATGTATATCACCAATCAATTTCACCACATATCTATAATTTCACTTACGCAAAATTTCAATACAATACATATTGCTCAATGATTCGCACACAATCGTTCAAATTAGTAATTATAAGATGGTTCCGTACATAGCCCACCCTTATCGATAATTTACGATGGTTTTACCCCTACTCACATATGTGACATAGGCATTTAAATACTTCAGTGTCAACTTTAATTCAACCGAATTCAACCATTGTACCATTCCATAACCACAGTTACTTTCGTCATTCATATCTAAATGGTATTTCACATAATTCATATAACCTTTCACCATGACCGAATACACACATACACATATGACATCTTCACCTATGCTTCTCATTTCACATTCATGATTCAATTCCAATCGGTCTAACATGTATAAGTATATATCACATACCTGGCCAACTTAATGTATTGAACGAATTCAATTGCCGGTTTAACACAAGGTCTCGTAGTCTTAGACTTTTATCAAATCACCGGCATTTAGCCTGCTAGGTTTTAAACCCGAATTCATCACCGGCATGAAGCCTGTTAGACTTTAAGTCTGACTCATTCACCGGCATTTTGCCTGCTAGGCTTGAAGTTTGATATCATTTCACTGGCATTATAGCCTGCTAGGCCCGAAGCCCGATATTATCTCACCCACATTATAGCCTGCTAGGCCCGAAGCCTGATAATATTATTCACCAGTTTAAAGCTTGCTAGGCCGAGGCCCGAATATCACATTTTGATAAACAATTCACTTGTTTTTTCATACTTTCATAACTTATACTTCAATTGGATATACCAAATCAATATCATTTAAATCATAGCCATCATTCAATCATAAATTACATACAAAAATTTTCATAACTATTCACATGCGTACCTTATTACGAATTAATAACAATTTAACTCATACTTGGCTTTACACTCATTTTTAACTTGTTCAATAAAACATCAATTCTTAGTCACGAAAAATCATACCAGCATGTAGCCTGCTAGAATTATAACCTGAATCATATCACCGGCAATATGCCTGCTAGGCTTTTAGCCCGATGTTACAATCATTCACTACTTAGCTCATTGCTAAGATTACACATAGTATGAGTCATAACACAACTACTTTGATACACATCAATTTCATCAATCCTTTCATTTGAAAATACCTTTGGAACTTTGTCTCAATGTCTATTTCAATTCAAAAAGTATAGCCACATTCAGCTCAATTTATTTATTCAAACACACATGCAGCACATTATATTTCTATGTCTATTTCGGATTAATAATTTAGCCACATTCATCTCTAATCATTTCTCCAAACATATATCCATCACATTATATGTATACATCTATATAATCAAGCATTTTACCTTACTATGTTTATTTAAATTCTAAGCATACCGAATTGAATTTAAATTACTTAAGAACTTACCTCGACAACTTCGTACAATAGTGTCGACTACTCGGCTAACTTTACCTTTTCCGATCCAAATCTTGATTCTTTGGGAGCTTGAATTAAAGTAAAGCAACTATTTAATCGATCAATTGATCCACTTAACATTACCCCATAGATTATATTTTATATATATATATATATATATATATATATATAAATATATAAAATAACACAACTTAAAATTAATTCGCATAACAGCCCCCTTTATAGAATTCGGACATTAACAATTAAGCCTTAACATCCTTAACATGTATTTACTCAACATTCTATCTATTTCACTTCATCCGAATATTCCTTAGTATTTTCAAGTCCTTACAAATTAACCTAAGTTCATGCAAAATAACAAGAACCAAATTTGTCAAAGATACTCTTAAACAAACAACATTAATACACAAAATCAAAACATGATTGAGTATTTAATATCAATTTAAACAACATTCAATTCTGCATTCCAGCAACCCAATTGACCCACCAAAGCAAACTTTAATAATAATTAAAGTTAACTTATTATTACAACACATATTAATCACTAATTACACTCTTTGACAATTTAAACAACATTAATCAGCATTATTATCACCTTTTTCTCCTGTTGTAATAAATAACCCATAAACTGCCCAAACAAATATAAACATACGGCTATTGATTACTACTTAATCAACTCATTAACTAATATTTAAGACATAAATTCTGTAGCATTTACTCTGCTTTTATCCTCATTTAATAACTTTAATAACAGTTGCATTAACTCCTTTAACATTCAGATTTTTACACATAAACTGCAACTAATAAATATTATTAATATAACACCTCAAAAGGCATTCGATCATACATGTGCATCATCAATTTTGTCTTTTTTTTTTTAGTATCCTTATTACCGAAATATTCAATATCATCTACCATGATCGAACGGTAATATCAGAGCAGCAACTAACAACACTAATAGGGGGTACAATTCGGAGAGCATCTAACAGTTTTTTTTCCCAAATTTGCAAACACAGAAAATAAAAGTTCAAGGAAAGCTTGCTAATATTTCCCAACACCGATTCTATCAATTCAAATTCTTGTTCCTTCCCTCACACATTCGGCCGAACTTAAATCAATAATTTGACCAAGATTCATCAATAAAAAGCTATAGGTAATTGAGAGTTTAGAAGAGTTACCTTGTTACTTCAAAATTTTAGCTTCTAAGCAAACAATTTCACAGTTTTCCCACTGCATGCAACCGGCCTCTTCCCTAGCTTCCATAATCTCCTTTTCTCACTTATTGTCGGTTCCAAAGAATGAAGAAAAGATGAACTTTAATGTGGCTTTATTTTATTATATTTCATTTTAATAAGCCAATTACTAAATTAACCTTTGTAATTTAATATCAAAACCTTTTAATGGTGGTCCATTACTGTCCACTTACCTATATAGTGGCCAAATATCATTTTAAGGACTTATAAATTAATAGGCCATAGCAAATTAGTACTTTTAACAAATAGAAAGTCACTTCTGCATTTTACGCGATTAAATCTTTTTTTTATCAAATTAGACAACCAATCGGTAAAATTAATTCATGAAAATTTCACCCATGCATTCTAACATGCTGTAAACACATAAAATAATATATAAAAAAATTTACGACCTTAGATTTTTGGTTTCGAAACCACTGTTCTGACTAGGGTCTAAACCGGGCTATTACAACTCTCCCCCCTTAGGGATTTTCGTCTCCGAAAATTTTCCAGTATACATGTTCTTTATCAAATCTTCAAAAATAGAAATTATTCTTCTTCTAGAATATCCCTTGTCAAAACCATTTTTCACAGGGTTTGAAAAACAAGGTTCGACTTTAAAAATGAAAACTGGGAGTCGCCACCAATCAGTTTAAGTGTGATTGAACCACCTTCAAACTACTTTTTGTTTAAAATCATTTGTTATGGTCTACGAAATCAAGAAAACGAGTTCGGGAGTCGATTATATATGAGGAAGGGTTAGCACCCTCGTAACGCCCAAAAAATTGGTACCAAATTGAATAACTTTCTGTCTTTAATGTCAAAAGTTTGAAAGAATTTAGAAATAAGATCTCTTTTTTTAAACCATAATAATTTGACAAAAAGAAATCAAGATTCCTTCGGTTCAAAAGAGTACAAACTCCACATCTAGCATGATTGGACATGATATTTTTAAACTTTCGCAACTGAAATCATCTTGTAATTTGTGAAACTCATTTAAAAGGATATTTTTAAATATTTAGACAAACGGGAAATCGCAACCCAGCATGTTAAGGTACTACTTCCCAAATTCCTAAATACCAAAAACATTGCCTCACTTTTTAAAATTCCTTTTGGATTAAATGAGATATGATTTTTTTTTTTTGAAAATAATGATGTATTTTACATATTACAAGAAATTAATACTAAATAAACCTAGCTACATAATACATGCTTTATCATTTTATGCGAATATGGTATAGAAGATGATAAATAATAACATAACTCATATAATACATTAGTATTTCATGCCTATTTAATCATAAAAATGTACATACATTATCATTCCATAAAAGATACAATGTGATAAATAATAAATATAACTATATAACTACGTAATATATATGTGCAACAATATTCCATGTAAATGTATAAAAACGATAAATAATATAATAATAACAAACAATTTACGATATGATATTATCATCCTTACCACAACATCAAATAAATATAAAAAAAAATTAAAATGAACAAACAAATTATGTAAAAGGATAAAATCTAAATATAGTTTACAAAGAATAAATAATAAAAAAATATTTAAGGCAATAAATAGTAAAGAAAATTTTAGACAATGGTTAATATATATATGTATTGTATGATTTAATATATTTTGTATATATTTATAAAACGTATTAATATATTACATGAGAACAAAATTAAATTTAAAAATATTACGTATTAGGTTTTAAATAATAATATATAAAAGTGTAATTTTCATCAATAATTTACAAAATTTTAAATTATACATAATAAATAATTAATAATAAAATGATATAAAATAAAATAATATATAATATATATAATAATTTACATATATATATAAATAAAAATTAATGATAAAGTAAAAATATACATATATAATAAAATTTATAATAATATGATATATAAAATAAAATAATATATGTTATTTTTATATAACTAATGTTTATAAAATAGATAATAAATATAATATTTAAAAAAACAAATTAAATATTTTTTTAAAAAAAAGCTTAAAACTTAATTTAATTTAAAAAATTTGGGGTTAATTATAAATAAATAAAAAATTTGGGCTAAATTGAAATGCGCGTTAACTCAGAGGGACTCACTGGGCAATTAGCCCTAATTCCAAAAACGACGTTGTTCCCGAAATAAACCTTTTAAGGGCTATTAGGACTAAATTGAAATAGAAATAAAAGGTTAAGGTCAGATTTTAATAAAAATAAAATGAAATTATAAATATCGAAAATACAGAAGGGTCGATTGGGCAATTAGCCCTTTTATTAAAAATGGGCGGATTCTACCTGGGTAAACAGGTCAACGCGCGGATCCTAATGCTTCGAAGCGATGTCCTTTTAGGCTTATTGGATTAAGCTAAAACGGCGTCGTTTTACTGATGTTATAAAAGTAAAAAAAAAACTTTAAACATTCATTTTAAACATTCAATCAGAAAAAAAAGAAAGAGAGCTCCAAAATTCTCTCAGAGCTCCGGCCAGTGGCTGTCCTGGCTCGTCCCGGGGCACCACCACCTTCGGCCACACGCGCTTCACGCGCCACCGTTTGAGCCATCGTGCTCGGCGGTTAGGGCTCTAAAAAATTTCCTCCTTCTCTCACGAATCAACAGGTAACCCTTATACTCATTTCTAACACTATTTACATGTAAAAAAAAAAAATAAAGAAGGAAATAAAGCAAATAAATCACCTCTGCTTTTTGGTATGAAAACTACTTGTATTTTGGTTTTATATTTCTGTCAATATATGCGTATTAAAAACCTCCTCCTACATTGTTCTGATTTGGGCTTTTTACAGCTACTGGAAATTTGAAAATAAATGTTACAAAATCTGGTTTTATTCCCTGCCATATTAGTTTTGATTCTGTGTCATTTTCTTTCCTTTTGTAGGTCTATACGCGACGATTACGACGGAGGTGAGGGCATGCTGATTCAGGCCTTTGATTGTGGCGTAACACGAGGCTGATGTCGGCTGTGATCATGAGGGAGCTTGCGGCGCGAACCCTAGCTAGGGTTTCTCAAAAGCTAAAACTCCTTCAGTCAGTTGGGCTAGCTAGGCTGTGTTTGTTTGTTGGGTCAAAAGGGTATTTTGGGCCTGATTTGGGTTGTGAGTTTAGGTATGGGTGTAATGGGTATTTGGGTTATAGTTCACGGGTAGAATTTTTAGGTTTGATTTTGGGTTTTAATTTTTGGGCAGTGGTTAGTGGGTTTGTATTTTGGGTTCTGTAAAAGGACTTAAATGGACTATTTAATTTTATTTTTTGTTTAATTTTTAATTTTTGTAAGCCAGGGCAAAATATAGGTTCTACAGCTGCCCCTTTTTGCTCATTGCTGTGTAACAGAAATAGAGCAAAGACTATAAAAGGACCAATTTTGCCTGGGCTTGTCGAGTCTTGAGTTCTTGGTCCTCAATTTGCTCCTTCGAATGCTGATGTCCTTGAGAGACGCCAAATCTGCTGATTTGATTTTGTTCCTTGTCAATACAGAGACGCCAAATCCGCTATCTTCAATCTGCTTTCTGACAATATAGAGATGCCAAATCTGCTATCTTCGATCTGCTATCTTCGATCTGCTCTCTGACAATACAGAGACGCCAAATCTGCTATCTTCGATCTACTCTTTGACAATACAGAAACACCAAATCTGCTATCTTCGATCTGCTCTCTGACAATACAGAGACACCAAATCTGCTATCTTCGATCTGCTCTCTGACAATATAGAGACACCAAATCTGCTATCTTCGATTTGCTCCTTGACAATACAGAGACGCCAAATCATCTTGGATCTACTTCGATGTGAAAACATCCGAAGGTTAGATCTGCTATGTCTTCGATTTGCTATCTGAAAATATAGAGACACCATCTGCTATCTTCGATCTACTCCCTGACAATACAGAGATGCCAAATCTAATATCTTCGATTTGCTCCCTGACAATACAGAGAAGCCAAATCTGCTATCTTCGATCTGCTCCCTGACAAACGTAAGGATGCCAAATCATCTTGGATCTACTTCGATGTGAAAACATCCGAAGGTTAGATCTGCTATGTCTTCGATTTGCTCTCTGAAGATACAGAGACACCAAATCTGCTATCTTTGATCTGCTCTCTGACAATACAGAGACGCCAAATCTGCCATCTTCGATCTGCTCTCTGACAATACAGAGACGCCAAATCTGCTATCTTCGATCTGCTCCCTGACAAACGTAAGGATGCCAAATCATCTTGGATCTACTTTGATGTGAAAACATCCGAAGGTTAGATCTGCTATGTCTTCGATTTGCTCTCTATCCATTACAGAGATGCCAAATCATCTTGGATCTACCTCAACAAAGGTCAGATCTGCCATGCCTTTGATTTGCCCCCGTCAAATATAGAGATGCTAAATCATCTTCTTGGTTTTGAATATAGAGATGCCAAATCTGTCATCTTCGATTCGTTCTTTGACAATTCAGAGATACCAAATTATCTTGGATCTGCTTCAGCGTAAACATCTGAAGGTCATATCTGCTATACTTTAGCCTGTTACCTTACTGTTTATGGAGTTAAGGCGCATCAATCTTCATTGTCCCTTGAAGGACATAACCTCCATAATGTGTATGAGTTCATGCCAAATGCTTAGGATGCTATGATCAAAGTGAGTCAAATGCTCCTAATTAAACTTATTATAATGCAAAATGTTTATGACTATGACCCCTGCTCCAGACATCACCACTCACTCCTTCGTCGAAGTTTATCCTTATTTCTCTTAAAGTATCATTCCTACTCAACCTGTGGGTTTGTACCATTCTCCAAATGCTATGACCCACCAAAATGTCTATAAGATGATCCTCTCTTAGGATCATTTGATTTGTCCAATCATCATTTTGGACTAAAAAAAAATTTCCTCGAGTTCTTTCAAACCTCACTTACTTGAATTCTTCGAGCAATTGTTCTGTTTTAGTTTCTTGTATTATCTAGATATTTTCAGGGTAATGAGCAAAACTTCATTTGTGAAAATTATTTAGTTCATCTATCATTATTTTAGTGCAACATTCTTTAAGAATAATGGACGATGAATTTAATCTTGAGAATAATTAGATTTGAATGAATTTGTCAGAAGTACAAAGGAAATTTATTTGATAGCCTATCCTTGAGAAGAAAAAGAATCTACAGATAGCAAACAGGACAAAAGTTATGAGCATCTATACACCAGATCCATGAAGACTTTCTTGAGTTCAACATGTGTTTAAAAGATTCAAAGTACTTTGTTGATGCACCGATATGCAACGCGCTTCGCTCTTTGTTGAATCAGTATAGCAAGATTACCGTGTGTTCTTCAAAATTTGAGCTGCCCTTTCGGGTTTTCAACTCAAAACCCCTTTGGTCACAAGGCGCCTTTTGCGGGTTTTCACCTTGGCCTCTCTATTTTTGTTTTTCGAAAACTCAAGGCTCCCTTTGCAGGTTTTAACTTTGGATTCTCCTCTCCTTTAGACAAAGCACTTTTTGACTGAGTCTGAATTCACTGGATTGCGTAAACTCTTCCCATCCATTTTTGTTAAGATCAATGCACCCCTAGAGAAGGCCTTCTTTACGACATACGACCCTTCTCAATTCGGCATCCATTTTCTTCTAAAGTCCTTCTGAATGGGAAGGATCTTTTTTAGCACAAGATCCCCCTCGTGGAATTCTCTTGGTTGCACTTTCTTATCGTAAGCTCGCATCATTCGCTTCTGATACATCTGACCATGGCGAATAGCTTTTAGCCTCTTTTCTTCAATCAAGTTCAACTAGTCATACGGTGATTGAATCCATTCTGCTTCATCCAGCTTTATCTCCGATAAAATTCAAAGAGAAGGTATTTCAACTTCAATGGGTAACACTGCCTCCATCCCATAAACCAGCGAGAAAGGAGTTGCCCCAGTAGAGGTTCTGACAGACGTTCTATAGGCTAGAGTGCGAACGGTAATTTCTCATACCAATCTCTGTAGGTTTCAGTCATTTTCCCCACTATCTTCTTGATGTTTTTGTTAGTAGCTTCCATTGCCCCATTCATCTTTGGCCGATATGGAGATGAATTATGATGCTTAATCTTGAACTGACTACAAACTTCTACTATCGTTCTGTTGTTCAAGTTCAATGCATTGTCTGATATGATCCTTTCAGGCATCCTATACCGACAAATGATCTCTTTCTTCAAGAATCGACTTACAGCCAACTTAGTAACATTTTCATAAGAAGCAGACTCTACCCACTTCGTGAAGTAATCAATGACCACAAAAATAAAGTGATGCCCATTTGAAGCTTTTGGTGATATTGGCCCAATGGCATCCATGCCCCACATGGAAAAAGGCCATGGAGAAGTCATAACATGTAAAGGTGAAGGTGGTACGTGAATCTTATCTCCATAAGTCTGACATTTATGGCATTTCTTGGCGTAGTTGATATAATCCCCTTCCATGGTAGACCAATAATATCCAAACCTCATGATTTGTCTAGCCATCATGAAACCATTAGCGTGTGTCCCACAAACACCCTCGTGAACTTCTTCCAAGATTAACTTAGCTTCCACGGCGTCAACACATCTCAACAGTACTTGGTCCTTTCTTCTTTTGTACAAGATATCCCCATCCAAAACATAATCGCAGGCTAATCTCCTTAAAGTATGCTTATCATTTTCAGTTGCCTATTCTGGGTATTTACGATCTCTCACATATCGCAATATATCCTAATACCAAGGGTTATCATCCTTTTCTTCTTCCTCAATATTACAACAGTGAGTTGGAGCCTCAAAAGTACTCATCTAAATGGGTCTCATCTCCTCCTCTTTATTCGCTTTAATCATTGAAGCCAAGGTTGCTAAAGCATCTGCCATCTGGTTTTCGTCTCGTGGGATATAATTGAAAGTGATGTCATCGAACTTCTCAAGTAACCCCAAAATTACTTTTCGATAATTGATCAATTTAGGATCCCTTGTCTCCCATTCACCTCTAAGCTGGTAAATTACCAATGCAGAGTCTCTATATACTTCCAAGGTTCTTATTCCTCGTGCTATAGCCGCTCGAAGTCCCATGATGCATGCTTCATACTCGGCCATATTATTTGTACAATCAAAATCTAACTTGCATGTGAATGGATAATAGTCGCCATTTGGGGATACTAGGACTGCCCCAACTCTATTTCCCACTGCATTGGATACCCCATCAAAGCTCAACTTCCAAGGATGATCCTCTGTAGTTGCTACACACATCCACTCCTCATTTGGGAAATTAAAATTCAACGGCTCATAGTCTTCTAGAGCTCTGCTAGCCAGAAATTCCGCTATCACACTTCCTTTTATAGCCTTCTGGCTCACATAGACTATGTCAAACTCTGAAAGCAGAATTTGCCACCTCGCCATTCTCCCATTCAACGCTGTTGACTCCATCATATACTTCAATGGATCAAGTTTTGAAATAAGCCAAGTAGTATGATATAGAATGTACTGTCTTAACCTTCGAGTCGTCCAGATTAAAGCACAACACAATTTCTCAATTGGCAAATATCTCATCTCACACTCTGTAAATTTCTTACTAAGGTAGTATATCGCCTTCTCCTTTCTTCCCGACTCGTCATGTTGACCAAGCACACATCCCATGGAATCACTAAACACTGACAAGTACAGAATTAATGGTTTATCTGTACTAGGCGAAGATAGTACTGGAGCGTTTAACAAGTATTGCTTGACTTTATCAAAGGCATTCTGGCATTCCTCATCCCAAGTACCTTGGTTGTGTTTTCTAAGGAGACGAAATATAGGATCACATTTCTCGGTTAATTGTGAAATAAACCGAGTAATATAATTCAATCTTTCAAGAAAACCTCGAAATTTCTTCTGAGTACATGGTGGAGGCAATTCTCGTATGGCTCTAACTTTATCTGAGTCAACTTCTATTCCCTTTTCGCTGATCACAAAGTCTAATAACTTCCCCGACCTAGCTCTGAAGATGCACTTTGCCGGATTAAGCTTCAATTGAAATTTCTTTAATCTCAGGAACAACTTCCTCAAAACTTCAATATGTTCCTTCTCTATTCGAGATTTGGAAATCATATCATCGACATACACCTCAATTTCCTTATGCATCATATCGTGGAATAAAGTCACCATAGCCCTTTGGTATGTTGCCCCTGCATTCTTTAGCCCGAAGGGCATTACCTTGTAACAAAAGGTGTCCCACAATGTTATAAAGGTAGTTTTATCCATGTCTTCAGGATGCATCTTTATCTGATTGTACCCTGAGAAACCATCCATAAAGGAGAATAATGAATATCCCGCTGTGTTATCTACCAAAGTGTCTATGTGTGGCAGAGGAAAATTATCTTTTGGGCTAACTTTGTTCAGATCTCTGTAATCAACGCACATTCGTACCTTCCCATCCTTTTTAGGGACTGGTACAATGTTAGCTACCCATTCAGAGTACTTTACCTATTGTAAGAATCCTGCATCGAACTGCTTTTTGACTTCGTCCTTTATTTTCAATACGATATCTAGTCTCATTCTTTGCAACTTCTATTGGACTGGCTTACAATCCTGTCCTATTGGGAGACGATGCACCACAATATCAGTATTTAACCCTGGCATATCTTGATAGGACCATGCGAAGATATCCTTGAACTCGCGTAGCAACTCAATCAGTCCTTGCCTTATGTCCTCGGCAATATGCGTGCCAATTTTCACCTCTTTCCCTTCCTTTAGAGCTACATTCTATATTGCTTCTTTCTCATGGGGCATGATTTGTTTCTCCTCCTGTTTTACCATCCTCAACAGATCCAGAGACACATCACAATGCTGGGCATCTTCAAAAT
This sequence comes from Gossypium anomalum, assembly GCA_025698475.1. Classification (NCBI taxonomy): domain Eukaryota; kingdom Viridiplantae; phylum Streptophyta; class Magnoliopsida; order Malvales; family Malvaceae; genus Gossypium; species Gossypium anomalum. Next base: position 19,940,396 of record CM046967.1, on the reverse strand, counting down.
CTTGAGATTCCTCTAAACACATGTCTTGCTCACGAGAGAAATCAGGATTTGTAATATCAGTGCTCATGTCATTGATATCTAGGGATCTGTGAAGTATAAAGAATATACAAAGAATGAATGAATTTAAGAATGATTATTTATGTGCTATGAATGAAAGAAAAAAAATTGCCAAAATTTAACGGAATATTGGTTGATAAAAATGAAACAATACTCGTTCGAATTGATAAAAGTTATGTAAAAAATAATAGATGATCGTAAGCCTATTTCACAAATGTAATTCTATTACTCCTAGGCTCTGGAGTAACAAGAATGTTTCAAAAATTACTCTGAAAAATTCCTAAAGACTACAGGAAGTTCCTCCATAGTCCAATTGTTCAGAGAGCTTCCCGGTTCACAAGGGCGAATGCCTTCAAGGTTTCCTTGTTTTGATTCTTCATCTTGTACAGCATTAATCTGATGACTTCCTTTTATGAGTAACCCTCCCAATATGAAGGTTTGGGATATTGGAGGGAATATCATTGGCTCCTACTCCATTTCTCTTCCATTAAGGCGCGCCCGTCTTACCTCTTGGCACTTCTTAACTTCCTTCTTCCTTTGTTTATAGTCTGGTTTGAAGCCCAAACCAAAGCGATCTCTCTTCTCTTTCAGTTCTGGGATTTGAGTCCCTCCTTGCAGGTATTTTCTGAACCCTCTTCCTGGTAAGTTTCCCTTTCCCATCATTATTTGTAGAGCCATCCTCGTAGCTCTCGCTATCTTTGGCACCGGTAGCTCACTCCCTTCTGAAATGAAAGTTGCATTCACAAATTCTAAAGAGCGAAAGGAACACTCAATAGACTCTTCATTCATCTTGACATAAGGGACCTTGCTAGTGACTGCGGCTATAATGTCCTCCTCCGCATTGATGGTTACTAATCGTCCATCCATCACTAACTTTAATTTTTGGTGTAATGATGAGGGCACCGCTCCTGCTGAGTGTATCCATGGTCTCCCTAATAAGCAATTGTAGGATGGCTTGATATCCATCACCAAGAAATCTATTTCGTATATACTCGGCCCAATTTCCAAGGGGATGTCAATCCTTCCCATCACCTTCCTTTTTGTACCGTCGAAAGCTCTTACCACATTTTGACAGGTCTTCATGTGAGAATCGTCAATGGGTAATCTGTTCAATGTAGACAGTGGTAGAATATTCAGGGCCGATCCATTATCGACGAGTACGCTTGGGAGTGTGTACCCCTTGCATCGAGTGGTGATATGCAAGGCTTTAGTTGACCCCCTACCCCCGGTGGGATTTCATCATCATTAAAGTAAATGAAATTATCCGCACTTATGTTATTCACCAACCGGTCCAGCTTGTTAACAAATATGTCATGGGTGACATATGTTTTATTGAGCACCTTCATCAATGTCTCCCGATGCACTTCAGAACTCAAAAATAAGGCCAATACTGATATGCGAGCCGGCTGCCTACACAACTACTCGACCACACTATACTCGCTATGCTTAAGGAACTTTAGAAATTCCTTAGTCTCCTCCTCCTCTACTGGCTCCTTGACAGGCATTTCAGCCTCTTTATTCTTCTCCGCACTAACATTCATTATTTTTGTGGGCCCCTCTCTGACGTCCATTGTATCATACCACTTCCCACTCCGTGTATGGGAACCCTCAACTTCTACATCCTTAGACGTACTGGCTATATCTTTCTTCTCCGGTATTGACACCTGGCAGTTATAATTCCAAGGTACCCTCTTGTTGTCCTTATAAAGAAAAGAAACAGGTTTATGAATGATGACTTTAGGCACCGTTTGTGCCCCCATTTCATTATTCCCTAGCAGGGAAATAATAATCCTTGGCCGGCTAGTTCTTTTCTGTTCATCTTCCAGCACACATACTTGTTTTTCATAAGAGCAATCTTCAAAAATTTGTAGCTCTTTATTGTCTATAAAGCCTTGCACTAGGGCCTTGAATTCTTCACAATATTGAATTTCATATCCTTCCTTCTCATGGAACTCACCATAGTTCCTTGTTTCTCCTCTCTCGTTTTTAGAGGTTAACATGCCTCTCTTCATCAGCTCTTCCCAAATCACCTTCATAGGCATCCTCACCTCAGCAATATCTTCCTTTATTCTTCTCTTATTGGCTTCGCCAATGGTATTCACTCCTTGATCGCTGTGATTTGGCAATGGGTTTTCAGTATTAGGGGTATTGTCGAACTTCACTACCCCCATCTTAATAAGCCTCTCTACGGCTTTCTTAAAACTGGTACAATTTTCGATCGAATGCCCAGGTATTCCAGCATGGTATACGCATCTGGCGTTTGCGTCATACCATTTGGGATATGATGCATCGTATAAGCTTTGATAAAGCTCACGATACATCACGGGAATAGGTGTGAATTGCATCCTTTCAGAATTCTGCCTTGTACCCGACTCCTGCCTTTGAGAACTCTGCTGCTCAATCGCAGCTGTTTTAGGTTGACCAATTGTGATTGCCCTCGTGTTGAAGGTGCTTGTGTTATTCACTTCACTATCTTTTCTCTTTGGGGTCGATCTTTTGGTCGCTTCCCTTTCGATTTTGCCACCCCTTATGGCATTCTCGATCATCTCTCCCACCATGACTATATCTGTAAAGCTTTTAGTGGTGCTCCAGATCATGTGAGTGATGAATGGAGCCTTTAAAGTGTTGATGAACAACATGGTAGTCTCCTTCTCCAACAATGGTGGTTGAACTTGCATTGCTACCTCTCCCCATCGTTGTGCATATTGCCTAAAATTTTCATTAGGCTTTTTCTCCATGTTTTGTAGCGTGATCCTATCTGGAGTCATGTCAGTCACATGATTGTACTACCGCATGAAGGCTAGTGCAAAATCCCTCCATGAACTTATTTTGGCCCGGCTCAGTTGATTATACCACTTGGCCGCTGCCCCAGCCAAACTATCCTGAAAATGATGGATCAATAATTGTTCATTATTTACATAACCTGTCATCCGTCTACAGAACATGGTAATATGGGCTTCCGGGCAAGTAATCCCATTGTACTTCTCGAATTTTGGCATTTTGAACTTATAGGGAAGCACCAAATCTAGGGCTAAACTTAAGTCCTTAGCATCCATTCCCTGACGATTTTCAGCATTTTCTAGTACCCTAAATTTCTCCTCTAACCACCTGCAACGTTCCTCTAATTGCCTTGATGATTCAAGTCTCATTTCTTCCCTCTCAGCTACATCTAGATCGGGGATAACTGGATTGGTAGGATTGTCTCCAGGATTGAATCCCGAGCTAGTTTGAAAGTTCATGGGTATTCCAGCATCGACTTGACCTTATTGAGGCCTTATTGTGACAGACGGCCCTCGGGGATATGCCTCAGGTTGAGTTTGTACGTGAGGTGGATTGAAACCAGGAGGATAACCCTCATTATCTTCTTCAGTGATAGTCATAGGGGCTTTTCCTTTATCTGTGGCCCTCAATAGTTGAGCCATCTCAGCCATCATGTTTCTTTAGGCCTTCAACATTTGCTCCCTCATGTCGTTTTGCATTTTTGCCAATTGCTCTTGTAATTGGTCCTGTATGTCCTTTTGTAGTTGTTCAAATCTTTAGTCCATATTCTTCGACTTAGCGCGTGTACCGTAAGGATGTGTTGCTTCCATATTTTCTTTCTCTTACTCTCTTTCTCCCTAATAATTTTAACTAATTAGGGTCTTTCTATAAACTTGAATGCATATGATGTGATGAGATGCAAATGCATGAATGCAAAAAAGATGTCGATTCTGATTCAGTTTCATTTTAGAAAATGTTATTTAAGGAACAAAAATCTTTTCATAAAACGGATTACAAATACGCTTTCGCCCGTAAGCCTAGAGTCTTAACCCTATCTAATAACAATGCTAATTCTCGTCCTCTGTCTGACGATGACTCATACATTATACTCAGCGTTCTATATTGCATTGCCAAATCCTGCAAATGTTCAGCAACCTCTCGAATCTGAATTAAGGCCTCTTCCATGACATGATCTCTATTCCCCACTTGATCCCGAAGATGGTGAAGTTCTCCCTTCCACTGTTCTTCTCTTGCCTCGAGCTACTCAATTCGTAGCTCATAGTCCTGTAGTGCTGCTTCCAACCCTCCAATATTGTGCTTCATTTCCTTGATCTTATCCAAGCTTGCCTTTAACTCAATCGCAGAGTTACAACTTCGGTGATGATGAAGAGATCGTCCAAGCTCAGTCACCTTAGTTTTTAATTCTTGATTTTCCTTCTCTAGGGTCTGATTACGCGACTGCCTCTCTTGGAACTTCTTCTCCCAATACTCCGCTTTGGCTCTTTCCTCTTGAATCTCTTGTTGCCACTGCTCTGAAGATCTCCCTAATCTGACCCTTTTCAATGCTACCTGGGCCTTCTTGTAGTGTATCTTTAAATCATCTCGATCTTTCTCAATCTTTCTCTTTTCCTTTTTCACCAATTTTGACTTCCATCTTTTGAACATCGACGTCGAGACTCAAGCACATTTTTTCCTCTTTGAGCTTCTCAATCCTCTTTTCAAGCTCTGAATTCTTTCTTTCAAACTCTTGCTTCATAACCTCCAACTCTGATGGAATCACTCGTAAGCTCTCCTCTAATGATCGAGCCTCTCCCAAAATTGGCCTAGGGACATTATCGTTGACTCTCCTACTAAACCACCCTTTATACTCAGGGGTTGACATCGAGCCTTCGGTTAAGATCTTCATACAGAAAGGCTTCTTCCAAGCCTCAGAAATCTCTCGCATCCTCTTCTTATAGTGATCTCCTTTATAAGAGAAATCACTCTGAGCTAAACCCTGTGTAGCCGGCATGAACTGCCTCGCTCGATATTGCCTTAGAAAAAGAAATGGTGTATATCTAGCAACTCCCCAAATTCCTGGCAGAGGGACCCAATCAAAACCGCCACAGCAGTAAAGGACTTCACTAGGAACCAACCAAGGAGCCTTCCACATAACATCTTCCTCACGAAGATTCTGAAGAATATCTATCCACCTTTCCTCTGAAATGTCATCTCTCCTAGGCATGTTTACTGCTTCCTTTAGCGGAGAGTAGTCCTCAAAGAATACTCGACAAGGAACCTTATCAAGCTTCCAGAAGTGGCTATGGAGCCAGACTAGCAACAATTGCGCACATCTAATAAATCTATCCTCGCCGGCCCTCCGATATGTACTCAAAGATCTAAATGTCTCAGCTAGGATTGCTGGTACCAGTGTATTCTGCTTACCAACGTGATCAAACAAATTCGCGACTGCCTCATCTATGTGCCCTAACGCCTTTGGGAAAATCACCATGCCGTAAATACTCAAAGCTAGGACGTCGACCCTTTTCTTTACGTCTGGATGCGTCGATATCAAATCCCTCAAAATGGCCCATGGAATGCATTTACTATCACCCTTTTGCTGCACACGAGCTACAGCCCACTGCTCACTCATCCCAGTAATCGTCACCAACTTCTTTGCAAAAGTTGGAAGGCTAGTAGGCTTAACATAAGCCTTGTGACCCTGAATCCTCGGGCAACGTAGTAAAGTCGTATACTCCTCCAAAGTAGGTACAAGATCAACATCACCAAATGTAAAGCAACTATAAGCAGGGTTCCACAATTGTACCATAGCTCGAAGCAAGTGCTTATCTACTTTGACATCTAGCAAATAGGGAAGATCTCCATAAGTCTGGAAGAACAACTGCTTAGCCTCGTCGTCAAACTGGGCCCAAATGTCTCTCAACTCCTGAAAATCAAACTGCGTCGAACTGATACGAGTAAAATCCCATAACTCTGATGCATACCCCTCAGCAACACTATCCCCTTTCTCCAACTGGGTTTTCTCTGACCAGGTACAGACAGAAGCATTATCCTCTACTTTATCAAGATATTCGTCCCTCATTACAAAACTTTCTAACTCAGAAATCAAACTTCGAATCGACGCCTTTTAAATGATATGCAATAAAAAAAAAATAAAAAACAAGTCAGTATTAAAAAAATGTAATAAACAAATACTTATAAAGGTAGGCACTAAAGGATATCACTATACTACCTAGGGCAAGCACTTAAAGCTCATTATATGAAGTTTGGTTCTAAAGCAAAGGGTACCCAAACCAGCAGATTCCTCGATCCTCACCCATTATAGGCTCATATGAACCGAGTTAGTTTAGGAGGATTCATTTCCCTATGACCATGTGGAGATGAAAGTCTCACGAAGCCTATAGGTACAGATATTTCCCGAAAGCAATCCACTAACTCATGCGGAGGTGAAAACCTCACGAAAGCTTAGTTTCTTACTCCCACTTAAAGGTGAGACCAACGGTCGTGCAAATGCAATGTGTGCAGATAATATAATAAACATATGCAGCGAACACATGAAAAGGGATCTTTAGCTTTAAATCCTTTCAAATTTTTAGCATTAAGACAGAAAGCTATCAATTTTTGGCTTGACTCTCTTATTGTCCCCAGCAGAGTCGCCAAGCTATCGAAACCTTTTTTCACAGGGTTTGAAAAACGAGGTTCGACTTTAAAAATAAAAACTGGGAGTCGCCACCAATCAGTTTAAGTGTGATTGAACCACCTTCAAACTACTTTTTGTTTAAAATCATTTGTTATGGTCTACGAAATCAAGAAAACGAGTTCGGGAGTCGATTACATACGAGGAAGGGTTAGCACCCTCGTAACGCCCAAAAAATTGGTACCAAATTGAATAACTTTCTGTCTTTAATGTCAAAAGTTTGAAAGAATTTAGAAATAATATCTCTTTTTTTTAAAACCATAATAATTTGAAAAAAAAAATCAAGATTCCTTCGGTTCAAAAGAGTACAAACACCACATCCAGCATGATTGGACATGATATCTTTAAACTTTCGCAACTGAAATCATCTTGTAATTTGTGAAACTCATTTAAAAGGATATTTTTAAATATTTAGACAAACGGGAAATCGCAAACCCAAAGATGTTAAGGCACTACTTCCCAAATTCCTAAATACCAAAAACATTGCCTCACTTTTTAAAATTCCTTTTGGATTAAATGAGATATGATTTTTTTTGAAAATAATGATGTATTTTACATATTACAAGAAATTAATACTAAGTAAACCTAGCTACATAATACATGCTTTATCAAATTATGCGAATATGGTATAGAAGATGATAAATAATAACATAACTCATATAATACATTAGTATTTCATGCCTATTTAATCATAAAAAATGTACATACATTATCATTCCATAAAAGATACAATGTGATAAATAATAAATATAACTATATAACTACGTAATATATATGTGCAACAATATTCCATGTAAATGTATAAAAACGATAAATAATATAATAATAACAAACAATTTAAGAGATAATATTATCATCCTTACCACAACATCAAATAAATATAAAAAAAATTAAAATGAACAAACAAATTATATAAAAGGATAAAATCTAAATATAGTTTACAAAGAATAAATAATAAAAAAATATTTAAGGCAATAAATAGTAAAGAAAATTTTAGACAAGGGTTAATATATATATGTATTGTATGATTTAATATATTTTGTATATATTTATAAAAAGTATTAATATATTACATGAGAACAAAATTAAATTTAAAAATATTACATATTAGGTTTTAAATAATAATATATAAAAGTGTAATTTTCATCAATAATTTACAAAATTTTAAATTATACATAATAAATAATTAATAATAAAATGATATAAAATAAAATAATAAATAATATATATAATATATATAATAATTTACATATATATATAAATAAAAATGAATGATAAAGTAAAAATATATATATAATAAAATTTATAATAATATGATATATAAAATAAAATAAAATATGTTATTTTTATATAACTAATGTTTATAAAATAGAAAATACATATAATATTTTAAAAAACAAATTAAATCTTTTTTTTAAAAAAGGCTTAAAACTTAATTTAATTTAAAAAATTTAGAGTTAATTATAAATAAATAAAAAATTTGGGCTAAATTGAAATGCACGTTAACTCAGAGGGACTCACTGGGCAATTAGCCCTAATTCCAAAAACAACGTCATTCCCGAAATAAACCTTTTAAGGGCTATTAGGACTAAATTGAAACAGAAATAAAAGGTTAAGTTCAGATTTTAATAAAAATAAAATGAAATTATAAATATCGAAAATACAGAAGGGTCGATTGGGAATTAGCCCTTTTATTAAAAATGCGCAGATTCTCCCCAGGTAAACAGGTCAACGCGCGGATCCTAATGCTTCGAAACAACGTCGTTTTAGGCTTATTGGATTAAGCTAAAACGGCGTAGCTTTACTGATGCTATAAAAGTTAAAAAAAAAAAAACTTTAAACATTCATTTTAAACATTCAATCAGAAAAAAAAGAAAGAGAGCTCCAAAATTCTCTCAGAGCTCCGGCCAGTGGCCGTCCTAGCTCGTCCGGGGCACCACCACCTTCGGCCACACGCGCTTCACGTGCCACCGTTTGAGCCACCCTACCTAGCGGTTAGGGCTCTAAAAAATTTCCTCCTTCTCTCACGAATCAACAGGTAACCCTTATACTCATTTCTAACACTATTTACATGCAAAAAAAAAATAAAGAAGGAAATAAAGCAAATAAATCACCTCTACTTTTTGGTATGAAAACTGCTTGTATTTTAGTTTTTTGTTTTTGTCAATATATGCGTATTAAAAACCTCCTCCTACATCGTTCTGATTTGGGCTTTTTATAGCCACTGGAAATTTGAAAATAAGTGTTACAAAATCTGGTTTTATTCCCTGCCATATTAGTTTCGATTCTGTGCCGTTTTCCTTCCTTTTGCAGGTCTATACTCGACGATTGCGACGGAGAGGGCATGCTGATTCAGGTATTTGATTGCGGCGCAACACGAGGCTGATGTCGGCTTTGATCACGAGGGAGCTTGCTGCGTGAACCCTAGCTAGGGTTTCTCAGAAGCTAAAACTCCTTCAGTCACTTGGGCTAGCTGGGCTGTGTTTGTTTGTTGGGTCAAAAGGGTATTTTGGGCCTGATTTGGGTTGTGAGTTTAGTTATGGGTGTAATGGGTATTTGGGTTATAGTTCACGAGTAGAATTTTTAGGTTTGATTTTGGGTTTTAATTTTTGGGCAGTGGTTAGTGGGTTTGTATTTTGGGTTCTGTAAAAGGACTTAAATGGACTGTTTAATTTTATTTTTTGTTTAATTTTTAATTTTTGTAAGCCCGGGCAAAATATAGGTTCTACATCCCTCAAATCACACATGTACATTCAAAGTTTATTTTCGATCCAGTGGATAAATTCAAACACATATAACTCAATCATTTTTCTTTTTTTTTTCAATTAAGTAATTCAAGTCACACTAAATCACTAAATCAGTCTTTGCGGAAAAAAAAAATATTTTCTTCTCGTTAAGAGGATAACCCAGATATATCATTATACATAAGCCACAACCATCAAATAGAAATCATAATGTCATAATAAGACTGATGTCTTACCCGTAACAATAGATAATATCCCAGCTATTATAAAGCATTTGAACATAGAAGAAAATCAAATATGATTTGAACAGCAACCTATGTAGAAGCACAACTTTTATAATTCTGATAACGGTACTGCAATATTTTTAAATTTCAGAACAGAAATTATGATTATAATAGATATTGTCATTTTCGTTAAATAGATATCTCTTATAAATAATCGCATAAATTCACAAGAAAACCAGGATAGCGAAATTTCAACATCTGGAGCTACTCAGAATATCAGAAAATTTACAACTCATATAGAATGATATTAGCCCCGATGATATCGCAGAAATTGTCCAGAGAGAACAATGTCACTTATAAATATTGAAATCCATAGTAACAGAAGCAATACAATCTTCACGTATATTCAACAGAACAATAGCCAGTAGAAACAAAATATTAGCCTTATACAGATTTTTACAGTCGACTTTCATATCCACACATTGGAATAAATACCAGAGAAAGACGGAGCAATGTCAAACATAACCCAAACAGATCAACGATAGTTTCGTCTATTAGTATGTTTAGCTAATGTTCTCATACAATAAGGATTCCTTCTGAAATTAAACAATCACATATACTTCTGAGGATAATTGTACACATAGAATACCTAGAAGAAATTATAGTAATTGCCTGATTATAACCTCTGCACTCAGCCATCAATACAATTCAAACATTATCCCTTCACTGACAGAAATCAATTCAAAAAAGCTTCCAATTAATACTTTCTTTAAATAACATACCTGAATAGGTCATTTGATCGGAGTTAACTTCTTCTGTAACAGTGACTTTACATAATCTGAATAGTCTTCAAAACTATCCAATATCTCTTTTAGTACTGTCATTATTTGTTGATTCATTCACTTTTCTGACCACTTTATTAATCTTTCGAACATGAATTTTTGTAACTTCACACTTGTGAGCTTATTCAACCTAAATCTTACAGATTTCATTGTAACATTTTACTGATGAGGGGGTGAGGTAGTAAAACCTCGAATTTAACTCACACACAATTGCATATATCACATACTATCACTAGTAACTAGTTCTTTACTAATTTCACATTCTCAAAGCATTTAACAAACATTTGCTTAAAATCTTTTCTTTTCTTTTTTTTTTTAACACAGTTCATATGCCAACTCAAATCACTAATTCACAATCAAAACATTTCTTATAGTAATCATAGGCCATATATCACAACTTATATACTCATATAAGTATAACATTTATCAATAGCAGAATATCATGCACTCTGATTCATACCTTTATGAGTTTTAACTCATCACCAACATATTTTCACTCAAAAGTTTGAGTATAACATTCTATGCTACCGGAATTAGCTCGGTTGGAAATCATATTTGTCTAGCTAAAACAATTCTTGTTAGAATCGAGAGATATCACACTATCACAGGTTAATTATGGCATGTATAGCTAGACTCTCACACGCTACGTTAGTCCTAGAATCGAATAAACCGTAGCTCTGATACCAATAAAATGTAACACCCTTCGCCCGTATCCCTCGCCAGAACAGGGTTCGAGGTGCTACCAGATTTAAACTCAACCATTTATATAAAACCAGGCCGTAAAAATTTTTGATCAATTTTAAACTTTTCATACACGCGTATATTATCCTTTAATCGAGCTTACAAGGCCCAAAAAGATTTATGAGGCATTATTAAATATTTACCAATATCTTAGTCTTGTATCATTTACTTACTCAACAATGAATCACAATTCAAATTCTAAATATACATGCTATAAACCACATCACAGGAGATAATAACATACAAGCATATGAATAATCAAACTACCTTAATAACAAGCCAAAGTCTTTGGCTTAATCATAATATTACATACTCAACTTTACAACCCTATACATGCCATAGACTCGATACACTAAGATTTACTTACGCCGATAGCGTAGACTCGACAATGTGATAATATCTCTGACGGCCTCCAACTCGAGCTAACCTGGAAACCCTAGGGAATATGGGAAAGAAAAGGGGAGTAAGCTTTACACTTAGTAAGTTCATAAGAAAACGATAAGCAACTCATTAACAAGTTTTATCAATGTTTACAACATAATCACAAATTCACTACAAGTTGTCTTCCTGAGCAACAGTCACTAAACTATTTATAACTGGAGCTACGAAACTCCAAATCAATTGCCGTTAATTTTTCCTGAAAATAGACTCATATATCTTCTATCCATAAAATTTTTAGAATTTTTGATTTGGTCAATCAATACTAGATTTTTCTTAAAGTTTCCCCTATTTCACTATTCAACTAATCTGACCACTCTTCACTACAAATCAAATTTCTCATTGTACAGAATTCAAAATATATTCTTGTTGATTTCATTTGAAACTAGACTCATTAAGGAGTCTAAAAATATAAATTTTATCTTATAACCATTTTTGTACAAATTATAATGATTTTCTAAAAAGAGAATAGGGGACCCCGAAGTTATTTGACTCTATCCCACGCCACTTCAAATATCTCATTATCAGCAATTCTTTTGCTTACACGGTTTCTTTTATAAGAAACTAGACTCATTAAGATTTAATTACGTAATTTATTCAGCTTCTAAATCAACTCCCACAATTTATGGTGATTTTCTAGATTCACGTTACTACTGCTGTCCCAAGCAGATTTATTACAAATTTACTCTTTCACACATTCTTTGCATTCATATTATTTAAACATGTATATCACCAATCAATTTCATCACATATCTATAATTTCACTTAAGCATAATTTCAATACAATACATATTGCTCAATGATTCGTACACAACCGTTCAAATTGGTAATTATAAGATGGTTCCGCACATAGCCCACCCTTATCAATAATTTACGATGGTTTTCCCCCTACTCACATATGTGACATAGGAATTTAAATACTTCAGTGTCAACTTTAATTCAACTGAATTCAACCATTGTACCATTTCATAACCACAGTTACTTTCGTCATTCATATCTAAATGGTATTTCACATAATTCATATAACCTTTCGCCATGACCGAATACACACATACACATATGACATCTTCACCTATGCTTCTGATTTCACATTCATGATTCAATTCCAATCGGTCTAACATGTATAAGTATATATCACATACCTGGCCAACTTAATGTATTGAACGAATTCAATTGCCGATTTAACACAAGGTCTCATAGTCTTAGACTTTTATCAAATCACCGGCATTTAGCCTGCTAGGTTTTAAACCCGAATTCATCACCGGCACGAAGCCTGTTAGACTTTAAGTCTGAACTCATTCATCGGCATTTCGCCTGCTAGGCTTGAAGTCTGATATCATTTCACCGGCATTATACCTGCTAGGCCCGAAGCCTGATATTATCTCACCGGCATTATAGCCTGCTAGGCCCGAAGCCCGATAATATTATTCACCAGTTTAAAGCTTGCTAGGCCGAGGCCCAAATATCACATTTCGATAAACAATTCACCTGTTCTTTCATACTTTCATAACTTATACTTCAATTGGATATACCAAATCAATATCATTTAAATCATAGCCATCATTCAATCATAAATTACATACAAAAATTTTCATAACTATTCACATGCGTACCTTATTACAAATTAATAACAATTTAACTCATACTTCGCTTTACACTCATTTTTAACTTGTTCAATAACACATCAATTCTTAGTCACGAAAAATCATACCAGCATGTAGCCTGCTAGAATTATAACCTGAATCAGATCACCGGCAATATGACTGCTAGGCTTTTAGCCCGATGTTACAATCATTCACTACTTAGGTCATTGCTAAGATTACACATAGTATGAGTCATAACACAACTACTTTGATACACATCAATTTCATCAATCCTTTCATTTGAAAATACCTTCGGCACCTTGTCTCAATGTCTATTTCAATTCAAAAAGTATAGCCACATTCAACTCAATTTATTTATTCAAACACACATGCAGCACATTATATTTCTATGTCTATTTCGGATTAATAATTTAGCCACATTCGTCTCTAATCATTTCTCCAAACATATATCCATCACATTATATTTATACATCTATATAATCAAGCATTTTACCTTACTATGTTTATTTAAATTCTAAGCATACCGAATTGAATTTAAATTACTTAAGAACTTAACTCGACAACTTCGTACAATAGTGTCGACTACTCGGCTAACTTTACCTTTTCCGATCCAAATCTTGATTCTTTGGGAGCTTGAATTAAAGTAAAGCAACTATTTAATCGATCAATTGATCCACTTAACATTACCCCATAGATTATATTATATTATATATATATATATATATATATAAAATAACACAACTTAAAATTAATTCGCATAACAACCCCCTTTATAGAATTCGGACATTAACAATTAAGCCTTAACATCCTTAACATGTATTTACTCAACATTCTATCTATTTCACTTCATCCGAATATTCCTTAGTATTTTCAAGTCCTTACAAATTAACCTAAGTTCATGCAAAATAACAAGAACCAAATTTGTCAAAGATACTCTTAAACAAACAACATTAATACACAAAATCAAAACATGATTGAGTATTTAATATCAATTTAAACAACATTCAATTCTGCATTCCAGCAACCCAATTGACCCACTCAAAGCAAACTTTAATAATAATTAAAGTTAACTTATTATTACAACACATATTAATCACTAATTACACTCTTTGACAATTTAAACAACATTAATCAGCATTATTATCACCTTTTTCTCCTGTTGTAATAAATAACCCATAAACTGCCCAAACAAATATAAACATACGGCTATTGATTACTACTTAATCAACTCATTAACTAATATTTAAGACATAAATTCTGTAGCATTTACTCTGCTTTTATCCTCATTTAATAACTTTAATAACAGTTGCATTAACTCCTTTAACATTCAGATTTTTACACATAAACTGCAACTAATAAATATTATTAATATAACACCTCAAAAGGCATTCGATCATACATGTGCATCATCAATTTTGTCTTTTTTTTTTTAGTATCCTTATTACCGAAATATTCAATATCATCTACCATGATCGAACGGTAATATCAGAGCAGCAACTAACAACACTAATAGGGGGTACAATTCGGAGAGCATCTAACAGTTTTTTTTCCCAAATTTGCAAACACAGAAAATAAAAGTTCAAGGAAAGCTTGCTAATATTTCCCAACACCGATTCTATCAATTCAAATTCTTGTTCCTTCCCTCACACATTCGGCCGAACTTAAATCAATAATTTGACCAAGATTCATCAATAAAAAGCTATAGGTAATTGAGAGTTTAGAAGAGTTACCTTGTTACTTCAAAATTTTAGCTTCTAAGCAAACAATTTCACAGTTTTCCCACTGCATGCAACCGGCCTCTTCCCTAGCTTCCATAATCTCCTTTTCTCACTTATTGTCGGTTCCAAAGAATGAAGAAAAGATGAACTTTAATGTGGCTTTATTTTATTATATTTCATTTTAATAAGCCAATTACTAAATTAACCTTTGTAATTTAATATCAAAACCTTTTAATGGTGGTCCATTACTGTCCACTTACCTATATAGTGGCCAAATATCATTTTAAGGACTTATAAATTAATAGGCCATAGCAAATTAGTACTTTTAACAAATAAAAAGTCACTTCTGCATTTTACGCGATTAAATCTTTTTTTTATTAAATTAGACAACCAATCGGTAAAATTAATTCATGAAAATTTCACCCATGCATTCTAACATGCTGTAAACACATAAAATAATATATAAAAAAATTTACGACCTTAGATTTTTGGTTTCGAAACCACTGTTCTGACTAGGGTCTAAACTGGTCACATAACTCTCCCCTTAGGGATTTTCGTCTCTCAGAAAATTTTCCAAAGATACATGTTCTTTATCAAATCTTCAAAAATAGAAATTATTCTTCTTCTAGAATATCCTTGTGAAACCATTTTTCACAGGTTTGAAAAACAAGGTTCGACTTTAAAAATGGCGGGAGTCGCCACCAATCAGTTTAAGTGTGATTGAACCACCTTCAAACTACTTTTTGTTTAAAATCATTTGTTATGGTCTACGAAATCAAGAAAACGAGTTCGGGAGTCGATTATATATGAGGAAGGGTTAGCACCTCAGAACGCCAAAAAATTGGTACCAAATTGAATAACTTTCTGTCTTTAATGTCAAAAGTTTGAAAGAATTTAGAAATAAGATCTCTTTTTTTTAAAACCATAATAATTTGACAAAAAGAAATCAAGATTCCTTCAGTTCAAAAGAGTACAAACACCACATCTAGCATGATTGGACATGATATCTTTAAACTTTCGCAACTGAAATCATCTTGTAATTTGTGAAACTCATTTAAAAGGATATTTTTAAATATTTAGACAAACGGGAAATCGCAACCCAGCATGTTAAGGCACTACTTCCCAAATTCCTAAATACCAAAAACATTGCCTCACTTTTTAAAATTCCTTTTGGATTAAATGAGATATGATTTTTTTTTTTTGAAAATAATGATGTATTTTACATATTACAAGAAATTAATACTAAATAAACCTAGCTACATAATACATGCTTTATCATTTTATGCGAATATGGTATAGAAGATGATAAATAATAACATAACTCATATAATACATTAGTATTTCATGCCTATTTAATCATAAAAAATGTACATACATTATCATTCCATAAAAGATACAATGTGATAAATAATAAATATAACTATATAACTACGTAATATATATGTGCAACAATATTCCATGTAAATGTATAAAAACGATAAATAATATAATAATAACAAACAATTTACGATACGATATTATCATCCTTACCACAACATCAAATAAATATAAAAAAAAATTAAAATGAACAAACAAATTATGTAAAAGGATAAAATCTAAATATAGTTTACAAAGAATAAATAATAAAAAAATATTTAAGGCAATAAATAGTAAAGAAAATTTTAGACAATGGTTAATATATATATGTATTGTATGATTTAATATATTTTGTATATATTTATAAAACGTATTAATATATTACATGAGAACAAAATTAAATTTAAAAATATTACGTATTAGGTTTTAAATAATAATATATAAAAGTGTAATTTTCATCAATAATTTACAAAATTTTAAATTATACATAATAAATAATAAATAATAAAATGATATAAAATAAAATAATATATAATATATATAATAATTTACATATATATATAAATAAAAATTAATGATAAAGTAAAAATATACATATATAATAAAATTTATAATAATATGATATATAAAATAAAATAATATATGTTATTTTTATATAACTAATGTTTATAAAATAGTTAATAAATATAATATTTAAAAAAACAAATTAAATATTTTTTTAAAAAAAGGCTTAAAACTTAATTTAATTTAAAAAATTTGGGGTTAATTATAAATAAATAAAAAATTTGGGCTAAATTGAAATGCGCGTTAACTCAGAGGGACTCACTGGGCAATTAGCCCTAATTCCAAAAACGACGTTGTTCCCGAAATAAACCTTTTAAGGGCTATTAGGACTAAATTGAAATAGAAATAAAAGGTTAAGGTCAGATTTTAATAAAAATAAAATGAAATTATAAATATCGAAAATACAGAAGGGTCGATTGGGCAATTAGCCCTTTTATTAAAAATGCGCGGATTCTCCCCGGGTAAACAGGTCAACGCGCGGATCCTAATGCTTCGAAACGATGTCCTTTTAGGCTTATTGGATTAAGCTAAAACAGCGTCATTTTACTGATGTTATAAAAGTAAAAAAAAAAACTTTAAACATTCATTTTAAACATTCAATCAGAAAAAAAAGAAAGAGAGCTCCAAAATTCTCTCAGAGCTCCGGCCAGTGGCTGTCCTGGCTCGTCCCGGGGCACCACCACCTTCGGCCACACGCGCTTCACGCGCCACCGTTTGAGCCACCATGATCGAACGGTAATAACAGAGTAGCAACTAACAATACTAATAGGGGGTACGATTCAGACAGCATCTAACAGTTTTTTTCCCAAATTTGTAAACACGGAAAATAAAAGTTCAAGGAAAGCTTGCTAATATTTCCCAACACCGATTCTATCAATTCAAATTCTTGTTCCTTCCCTAACACATTCGGCCGAACTTAAATCAATAATTTGACCAAGATTCATCAATAAAAAGCTATAGGTAATTGAGAGTTTAGAAGAGTTACCTTGTTACTTCAAAATTTTAGCTTCTAAGCAAACAATTTCAGCTTTTCCCACTCGCATGCAACCGGCCTCTTCCCTAGCTTTCCATAATCTCCTTTTCTCACTTATTGTCGGTTCCAAAGAATGAAGAAAAGATGAACTTTAATGTGGCTGTTTTATTATATTTCATTTTAGTAAGCCAATTACTAAATTAACCTTTGTAATTTAATATCAAAACCTTTTAATGGTGGTCCATTACCGTCCACTTATCTATATAGTGGCCAAATATCATTTTAAGGACTGATAAATTAATAGGCCATAGCAAATTAGTATTTTTAACAAATAGAAAGTCACTTCTGCATTTTACGTGATTAAATCTTTTTTTTGACAACCAATCGGTAAAATTAATTCATGAAAATTTCACCCCATGCATTCTAACATGCTCTAAACACATAAAATAATATATATATAAAAATTACGACCTTAGATTTGTGGTTTCGAAACCACTGTTCTAACTAGGGTCTAAACCGGACTGTTACAGATCCCCAATGCAAATTATCCTAAATACGCAAACTATATGAATGAAATAGATTTTAGCAAAATTAAACACAATTTGCAACAATTATAACATAAATAAAATAAGACAATTACTTTAATTAAACTCAATTTATTATCAGCATGCTTAATAACATTCAGAAAAACATTCCATGGCAACTCGATCTTTCATGAGTTTGGAAACCACATTAGGTCCTCTTGGAATCCTTTACTTAGTGAATATGTATTTTATTGATCCTTATTTACTAAGGGTTTTTTAGCATCCGTGTGAGGTAACAGGGACGTGTTAGGTTTGAAACAGTTTAATCACACAAATCTAAAAACTATGCAGATAACAGAGCTTGGTTAGAGTTGTTATGCAACCTGCACTTTAATCAGGTTAGGATCTAAATTGAGCATGCACATTTCAGTTATGTGTCCATTAGCCTTTGTCTGGTTAGGTTCGCTCAGCTAATTCAGGTGCATTTCAATCACGTATCAACAAAATACAGACTTGACTTTAATTGAAAACATGATCGATTGAGGCACAAACATTATAAGCATGAATCAAATAAATATTATTTAATCAAAGCAATCATCCTAGATTAAATAAAATTAAGCTAACATTGTTGTAAACAAGAACAAAGAACACAACAAACATTTTTAGATTAAATCAAAGACAAGAAAGATTAAACCCAAATCAAAGTGGCTGTCACCCAAGACTCTGACTGACGAGGCTCCTTCGCTTTACTCCTTTGCTAATGGCTCTCCAAGGTGGCCGACTAAGGGCTCTTTAAGAGGCTTAATCGCTAAAATCTCTATGAAGAGATGATGCTAGGCGTGGGGAATGGAGAATGCTAAATAGAATTAAGAGAAAAGAGAGAAGGATGAGGGATGAGGGATGATTAGGAATGGTGAAATGAAGTCTTATTTATAGGTGAAGAGAGGAGAGTAGTTTGCTAAAAATACAGAGGTTTAGTTTGTAACACCCCTAACCCGTAACCGTCGCCAGAATAGGTTAAGTGGCATTACCGGACTTGTAATACAATTCAAAACTTTCATTTATCCAATATCATCTCATTTCAATAATATCAGTTATTCACATTCAATATGAACTTAAATCGAGCATGCAAAGCCTAAATCATGCATTTGGGACTAAATTAGTAACATATAAAAGTTTCAGAAAGTTATAAAAATTTTCAACTTTTAAAGTGACACACGCCTGTGTGAACAGGCCATGTGCCTCGCACGGCATTAGACACGCTCGTATGTCTAAGCCGTGGCCAAACAGGGCATACATACTGACTTCACCACACGGCCACAAGACACGCCTGTGTGCCAGGCCGTGTGAAAACTAAAGAGGTTAGTGACTTGGCCACACGGCCAACCACACGCTCGTGTGCCATGTAACACTCCTTAACCCCAAACCGTCGCCGGAACAGGGTTACGAGGCATTACTGAACATATCGATCAATTTATGTACAATTCATAAATAAATAACAAACATATTAAAATTAAATTATAAAGTCCCTTTAATGGACCCTCGAGGCCCAAATCGCATAGTAATCAGTTTAGTCCTTTTTACTAATTACTCTAAATTAAGCTAATTTCACTTAATTAAAACCTAATTAAACACACTAATAGACTTATAATTATTCCTAATAATTATTTACGAACCTGTTTCACTAAGACGGAGGCCCGATAATGTACTTTTTCGGTGCCCGTGAATTTTGGGTTACAATTTGAGATAGCTTCGGCTATATATATATATAAATGGCACTTAGTGTGCAAAGTATCAAGGATTGCACTTAGTGTGCGAAACATCCAGAATATCACTTAGCGTGTGAGGTATCGAGTATGGTACATAGTGTGCGAGACATCGAAGATGCAACAACATTATGTATATGTATGAAATGGTAAGGATCGGTACAGGTATGTACAGAAACTCAACTTAATATGAAATCCATGAATGGTAAGTCCATGAGCATTGTGAAATGATGTGGTGTTAATCTAGTGAATAATGATATATGTTTATAAATATATGGATTTCTAATTGAAAGAAAGGAAGGTGTGGTAAATTTAGTTATTATCATTTTCTTACTAAAATAGTTTTGGACTGTAGCAGCAGTCCGACTTTGAAAATACACCAAAAATAGTAGAAAGTGAGTTAGAGATTAAATAAAATATGGAATTGAATCTTATTGAGTCTAGTTACTTATAAAAGGAACTGTGTAAGCAAAAGAATTTCATATTATGGGATATTTGAAGTTTTGTGAGACAGAGTCAGAACAACTTTGAAATCCCCTTCTCTGATTTGAGAAAATCATTAAAAATTGTACAAAAATAGTTATGGGTTATAATTTATATTCCTATAATTCTTAATGAGTCTATTTTCAATAAAAATAGACAGTAACATCATCTGAGTCTCGTACTATGAGATAATTAATTTTTAGTGAAGAAAGGTCGAAGCTATTGGGCAACGAAATAGGGGTGTGTTTAAAGAATAAACTGTACTTATTGGCTAAACCAAAAATTCTGAAAATTTTATGGTAACAGAGAATATGTGATCCTAGTTTCAAGGAAAATTAGCATAACTTAATTTGGAGTTCTGTAGCTCCAGATGTAAATAAATTAGTGACTGTGACTCGAGAAAATAGCTTGACTTAAACACAAGTAAAAATGAAAATATGGCTTTATTACTTTGAGAAGCAAATTAATAAATTGCTTATTATTTTAATATGAACTTACTAAGCTTTATAACTTACTCCCCCTTCCTTTTCATCTCTTATAGGTTTATTTAGCTAGCACAGGTTGGAGATCGCCTGTGATTCAATCATACTATCAAGCTATCATTTTGGGTATAAGTATTCAAATACTTAAGTCTATGGCATGTATAGGGGCTTTATCTTTTGTAATTATGTCATTACTAATGTGGCCAAATACGTTGGCCTATAATGGTTATAGTTTAATTTGTGTATAGCCATGAATGGTGCTTATGTTGATTATATGATTATGCATGTGCCTATTTCATGGAGATGAGGCTTGTGATCATGTGTATGTAATGAGTTATATTGTTGGTGGTGAATGTTTGATGGTTTAATTGAGATGAGATGATGTGTTGATAACTAAGGCTTAAATGTGTGATATGGGAGTAATCTTATAAACTTTGATGCATGAGAATTACAAAATTTGAGCTTGACTAAGCATGATGTTTTAAGTATGTAAATGATAAACGCCAAATTATACATATTGTTACCCTAAATACTTAGCATATTTATGGATGTTTACTATTAAATTTGTGGATTTTGGTGCTTTTAATCCGGTTATTTCATGTTTTGTACTTAGGAAAACACCAAAAGTCAAAAGGAGCCAAAAACGAGCGTAAAAGAGACAAAAAGGACCAAATCAAGAAGATCACAAGGCCTAAGCCTTGCCATACGGGCTGCTCACACACCCGTGTTTGTCGAGGGTGTCATCTAAGGATTTCACGATTCACACGGCCTGGACATTGACCCACACGGTCGTGTGAAATTTAGCGGAACGAATACGGCCTGGCAAACACGTCACATGGCCGTGGCACACGGGCATGTCCCTTTTTCAAAGAGTTGTATTTTACACGGAAAAAGGATACTTAGGGGAGAAGAAAGCCAATCCAAGACTTTTCCTGCGCTTTTAGAACTTTTCTGGAACGTAGAACCACACGCCAGGAATTACTTGAAGGAAGCCAGATGATCCATCCCAAAAGCCGGAGCTACTCCAAGACTGAAGATCTCTCTCAGAATTCCTTCAGGGGTTTTAGAGTTTTCTTTATGTTTTGTTATTTTCATACTTTTGAGATGTACTCTTATTTCATTATGAACTAAACCCCTTAGATACCTAAGGGGGATGAAACCTATGATGGATCTTGTTATTATTATTTGAACTATATGATAAATACTTGATTTGTTCTTAATTATGTGTTTCTAATGCTTGAGTTAATATTTTGGGTATTGACTCATGACTTAATGTGCTTATGCAGAGGAGGAATAGACCCTGCCTAAGAGTAGATTTGGCATAATTAAGCGGAGTTGATAGAACGCCTAGAGATAGGGTTACGAGATTTTGTCGAATTAGGGTGAAACCTAATATGGGAGTCCATAGATCGATTTACTGCTTCCCTAGGGGTTTTAATTAGAAAGAGATTTCAATTAATTCAAATTAGGGTTAGGCGTTTTTAGTCTCGAAATAGATAACAATGTAACTTAGGGAGTCTCACGGATCAAGTGAAGTGAATAAATCGTCTGGTTCAGAGTCAGACAACAAGTGAAATCTAGGTGGATTCCTCCTTGGGTGTCGTCTTTATCAATTGCTTCTCTTCAAGTCTTTTTCCAAATTTTCTCTTCACTTTAATTAAATTAGTTAATTAGTTTAGATAATTAGTTTAAGAAACAAACCCTTTTATTCCTAGGCTAAATAATAAAAAGATAGTTATTACTAGTACTTTTGGTTTCCTTGGGTACGATATCCTGGTCTTGCCATTACTATACTATTGTTCGATAGGTGTGCTTGCCTTTTCGTCGTGATAATAGTTAGTCTAGGTTTGATCTTCATTATAAATATTTATTACTTGTTACGAATCACGCGATCAGTAAAATATGATATGAGGTTACCATGACCTTATATTGTTTGTGGATGATTGAATGTTTCAAATGTGCCATGTTAACGGTCAATAAAAGTACGCATGTGAGTTTGTTATTGAGGGTGGCAATTGGCTTGGAAAATAGCCTAAAAATTGTCCACACGGGCCGTGTGTCCCCTGCATCATGTACTTTAGTTTCGAATTGGCCACACAGGCTGTGATACGGCCATGTGTCTCAGCTGTGTGAGGGACACGGCCTAGAGGCACGGGCGTGTGCCTTGGCCGTCTGCCCTTATTTTTTTGTGACATCATAAATAGAGAGTTACATGGGCTGAGGACACGGGTGTGTCCCGAGCTATACGGGCGTGTGACCCTGTTTCATGATGAAATTTTTTAAGTTTTCCAAAAGTTTCCAAAGTTCTAGGTTTACTTCTAAACCACGCCCGATGTATGTTTTGGGCCTCGTAGGCTCGTAGAAGAGATGTTATGCATGTGTATGAAAAGTTTTAATTTGGATGAAATTTTATGGCCTGGTTTTGTATGAATATTTTGATGTAAATATGGTAATGCCTCGAACCTTGTTCCGACGTTGGATACGGGTAAGGAGTGTTACATTTAGTGGTATCAGAGCTATGGTTTAGTCGATTCTCAGACTAACCTAGCGTATGTGAGTCTAGCTATACATGCCATATTACTACTCGTGATAGTGTGATATCTCCCGGCTCTAACGAAATTGTTTTGTTAAGACAGAGGTAACTTCCAACCGAGCTATTTTCAGTAATGTAGAAAAATGATATTGAGAGGATTGAAACATGTTTATGATGTGTCAAAATTGAGAAAGGTATGAATAGAAGTTCATGATATTTATGTGCTAATGTAAGCAATGTGATAATCATAAGTTAAGAAATGTGGAAACGTGGAATGAAATGAAAGGTTATGTGGTGATAAGCTTATCTATGTATGTTGGTATTTGTACGATGTTATGTACCCAATCTATCTGATTAAGTGAATATGATAAGCTAATTTACTCAAGATGACGGAATGTGTGTTTATGTACACTTATCAAATGATGTATAATCAGTGTGTTTATATGATTAACTCTTATGTTTCAATTGCTAAATTAAAGGTATTATAATGTTATGTTTTATGGTTTTGATATGGAATCATAAATAATATGATAATATGAAATTGAATTGGAAGATCAAATTTAGTAGAACGCAGGAAATGAGTACAATCGTTCGATGATGAATTAACGGATAAGACCATGGTTGGACCATGGCAATACATGTGAGCTAGTGTAAGACCATGTGTGGGACATGGCATCGACTTGATATGTGTCAGTGTAAGACCATGTCTGGGACATGGCATTGGCATGGAAAGAGGAGAGCCAGTGTAAGACCATGTCTGGGATATGGCATCGACCTCGATATAAGAGAGTCAGTGTAAGACCATGTCTGGGACATGGCATTGACTTGATATGTGATTACATGTAAGACCATGTCTGGGATATTGGCATTGTATTGTGATTTCGTGTAAGACCCTGTGTGGGACAGTGGCATCGATATGTGATAACATGTAAGACCATATCTAGGATATGGCATTGTACGAGCTATATGTGATTATCGAGTATCCGTAATGATTCTGAATGGTTCAACAGGCATATTCAAGATGAGAATTAAAGTACGATTAGAATAAGTAATACAGGTACATACAGAACTTATGTGAGAATCAAATGAAAGTAAAATTGGTGAGTTCATACTGTATTATGTATATTAAATAAGAAAAAATTGTGTATAGATATGTTTCATGTCAAAATGTGTTTATTTGACTATAATGAAGTATGTATTGAATGTTATGTGAGATATAAATTATAGTTGCTTTTACTAAATATACATATGGCAATCAACTAATAAGACCATAACCGGGTTATGGCAAGTGAAATAAAGACCACGGCAGGGCCTTGGCAATGTATGTGTAAGACTATAGTTGGACTATGGCTTTAAGTAAACGACGTACTCAGACTCGTAAGATGCTCTTTAATTTGACAAATTTTGGTAAGTAGAATTGAAGTTAAATGTTGAAATTTAATTAGATACTGATATTGGGCTCGAGTAGGTAGATTTACTATTTGATATTGTGGATGACAGAAATAGTTGTAAAATAAATAAGTATGTTAATTTGCTTGGAGTAAACTATGTGATTGTGATGATATTATATTGACGATGAATGTTGAGTCATAAGTGTGTATTTATGAGAGTCAAGTTAGAGGCTTTACAACTTCCCCTTACCAGTGTTGCTTTTGTGATGAAAAAAATTACGAGAATTATGTTGAATAAGCTCACAAGTATGAGATTAAAGAGTTCAATGGTGGGATAATTAGTAATGCAAACAGAGTAGAGTACAGAGTAACAAATGAACTCAGTTTTAGAAGAAATATTGGGATGGTTTAAAAGATCATACAAAGTATGTAATGTTTTAGTTAAAGAAGAAAATTGGTCTCGGCTATTCTACTCATTTGGCTATGAAGTTTAAAGATATGTTTGCTGGGATTCCTTCCGAATTGGTTTTCGTTAGTGAGTGGGATAATACGGGGTCCTTGATGACAAAATTAGTCAGAGAAAGGATAAATGGGTTGTAAAGATGTTTATGTGTAACGGTTAAAGTTGAATAAATTACGGTGACTTCTTCTGGGTGTTTTAAATATTCAATTATCCCCAGGGGTTTATATGATCGTTCTCTTTTTGATGAAATTCTTATTGTGTGAGAATATTAGCTAACTATGATATTAGAAGTAAGCACTGTTGGACCCGTTGGTTTATGATCGGCATTTCTTTATTCTCTTCGAAATTCTATTCTATTAAGTTGGAATAAGGACAATGGTAAAAATTTGTGTGAGGCTATTCTTCCGTTCCTGCCAAATGATGTTTTTCGTATGTGTATACTTGAAAGATATGATATTTCTATTACAATGGAATTCCAGAATAGATAAGTATTATTTTTCCTCTGGTTTTCTCTGAGAAAATTTTTCGAGTCTTCATTATTATTCTCTTATGAGTTATGTTCTCGGGTTTCTGTTGAAAGATCGTATCTGGGGTTTTCTTATCATCCTCATTGTGTGGATTATCTAACATGGCTCATCTTTAAAGTGCATTCTTTGATCTGTGACAATTATGTTTATTTCAAGGTATTTTTGGATTCGATAATAGGAATGTGAAAAATTCTAGTAACTGGATTTCTTTGATTTTCAGTGTAAAGAATTGACATCGGCAAAGGCATAAATGATGGAAACTCAAGCTTGAAATGAGTAGTGGTTTTCTTTTCCCGGGTAAGCTTGACTAAG
Source organism: Gossypium anomalum (assembly GCA_025698475.1). Taxonomy (NCBI): domain Eukaryota; kingdom Viridiplantae; phylum Streptophyta; class Magnoliopsida; order Malvales; family Malvaceae; genus Gossypium; species Gossypium anomalum. The sequence goes on along the minus strand of CM046967.1, from coordinate 19,914,197 downwards.
GTTAGTGAGTTTAATTGGAATATCTCTGTTTCCTTGAGCTAATATAGTTGTGAGATCTTTGATTTGCATGACAAAAGAATTATAAACGAGTGCGTGTACTTGGGTTGTAGTAGTGGAAATCAACTCAGTTGTTTATATCAGCGCGAACTGATTTGTCAAGATGTGAATTGAGTTATATGTATTTAAATGATTCTCTGGTATGGTGATGAATTTTTGTACAATCATGAGTATATAGATAGACGGATAGTTGGAATAAAGAAACTATGTTCTCGAGAGTATGATACGGAGCTATGCTTATTGGAATATTCTAACCGAATGATGTTGTTATGAGTTAAAGTTGTTCAAGTTAATGAGATTATCATGTTCGTGAAAGTTGAATGATCGATGCGAGTTAGCAAAGTTGGAAATAGTTGAAAGTATTATTAACTGAAGCTTTAGTGTTGAGTTCAGTCTGGATTAAGTAAAAAAGTTATGATTTTCAGTAATATACTAGTGATTGGAATATGTTTCATTAAGAGAATATAGAGAAAGCAGATATAATTACAGATGCTGAATGGAAAGATCTTTGCTTATTTTTGTGAGAATGGTTACTCGATTGATCTTATCTGATGATGGAAAAAAAATCCGCATGATTGTTTTAGTATATACAGAGTTCCTATTTGATAGATCAACTGAGCTATGTGTTCTGAGTGAGTGATTCAAAATTTTGACAATATACTCCGGCACTGTGTGTTAAAATTCAAAGGCTATGGGAAAAAGATATGTGAGGCTGAAATCGATTTGTGACCTTGAGAAAATAGTGAAAGTGATTCATAAGATTTGGAAGCAACTTCTTCTGGTAAGATTTTCAGGGACGAAAATTCCTAAAGGGGGGGAGAGTTGTAACAGCCCATTTTTAAGGTTAATCGTAACAGTGGTTTCGGGGCCACCAAATCCGATGAGTAGGTTTGTAAATATTATATTTAACATTTATGCATTTGTGATTTTTGTTTTATAAGCGATTTATTAAGTTCAAGTGGTATGACGCTAAGGTGAAGTGGGTTTAGAAAATGAGGTATCGAGACCTCATTTCTATAAACCGAGTCGTAAATATTTTTATAAATATTTACGAAGTGGCAATAAGATGGTATTAAAGTTTCGTTGAAAAATTTTATCGTTTTGATAGTTAATTAAGCAAAAAGGACTAAATCGCGCAAAGCTTAAAAGTTGTGTTCTATAAGTTAAAGATATTAAATGACTATGGAATTAAACAGTGGGAGTCCTTAAGTGGTAATTATTCCATAATTGTTGATAGTGGAATTCCATGGCTTGGTATAATGGAAATTATTAATGTATATTAAGGTTAAATATGGTATTTGGTAATTATAATAAAATAAAATAAAACAAAAGTCAAATTACATGCTACCATCTTCATCAATAGCCGAATGTGAGAAAGAAAATAATGTTCTCAAAGCTTTGAAGGTTCAGCCATGGTTGTTCATGCATGTAAGTCCATTTGGTCTCGGTTTTTAATAATTTTTTCGTTTTTGAGATCATTGCTTTGTGTTCTAGCTAGTCCGTACCTCCGATTTCAAAATTGTTAAAGTATCTAGATAATGCCATTGTTGAATATTTTAGTATCTCGATGTTTAATGATAAAAAATAAATCTTTGATGGTAGATTATTGAGTTTTGTTAAGAGAATTTTAGCAAAAATGTCAATTTTGGACTAAATTGTGAAATATAATAAATTGTGTGGTAAAAGTGTGAATAAATAAAAAATATGGCCTGATATGAGCATGTATGAAATTCGGATAGCTTGGGCTATGATGAAATTGTCTAAATTTGCATTTACGAGCTTAGGGACTAATTTATAAAAAGGTCAAAGTGTAGGGGTAAAATAGTAATTTTACCAAAATATGAAATTGAGTTAAAATGAATAGAATATGAACTGAAATGGCTGAATTTGATTGATTAGATCAAGTTAAGCCTCGTACGAGTCTATATCGAGGGAAAAATAGAGTTTCGGACTAGTCGATCAATTTCAACCTTTTGACGATCGAGGTAAGTTCATATGTATTAAGCATTGTTTAATTTATGCTTTTATTGCTTGATATTGTATAAATTGTATATACGTGATTATTGTTATGATTAAGGACTTATAGGCTAAAATGGCACTTAGTGTACGGTTCGAAATAGCTTCGGCTAAAAGTGGCACTTGGTGTGCAATTTGAGACAGCTTCGGCTATATATATATAAATGGCACTTAGTGTGCAAAGTATCGAGGATGACACTTAGTGTGCGAAACATCCAGAATATCACTTAGCGTGCGAGGTATCGAGTATGGTACATAGTGTGCGAGACATCGAAGATGCAACGACATTATGTATATGTATGAAATGGTAAGGATCGGTACAGGTATGTACAGAAACTCAACTTAATATGAAATCCATGAATGGTAAGTCCATGAGCATTGTGAAATGATGTTGTGTTAATTTGGTGAATAATGATATATGTTTATAAATGTATGGATTTCTAATTGAAAGAAAGGAAGGTGTGGTAAATTTAGTTATTATCATTTTCTTACTAAAACAGTTTTGGACAGCAATAGCAGTTCGAATTTGAAAATACACCAAAAATAGTATAAAGTGAGTTAGAGATTGAATAAAATATGAAATTTAATATTATTGAGTCTAGTTTCTTATAAAAGAAACTGTGTAAGCAAAATAATTTCATATTATGAGATATTTGAAGTTGTGTGAGATAGAGTCAGAAAGATTTTGAAATCCCCTACTCTGATTTGAGAAAATCATTAAACATTATTAAAAAATAGTTATGGGTTATAATTTATATTCCTATAATTATTAATTAGTCTATTTTCAATAAAAATAGACAGGAACATCATCCGAGTCCCATACTATGAGATAATTATTTTTTTGTCAAGAAAGGTTGAAGCTGTCGAGCAGTGAAATAGGGGTGTCTTTAAAGAATAAATTGTACTTATTGGCTGAACCAAAAATTCTGAAAATTTTATGGTAAGAATATATGTGAGTCTAGTTTCAAGGAAAATTAGTAAAACTTAATTTGGAGTTGTATAGCTTCAGATGTAAATAAATTAGTGACTATGACTCGAGAAAATAGCTTGACCTGAACACAAGTAAAAATGAAAATATGGTTGTATTACCTTGAAAAGCAAATTAATAAATTGCTTATTATTTTAATATGAACTTATTAAGCTTTATAAATTACTCCCCCTTCCTTTTCATCTCTTATAGGTTTATTTAGCTAGCTCGGGTTGGAGATCGCCAGAGATTCAATCATACTATCAAGCTACCATTTTGGGTATAAGTATTCAAACACTTAAGTCTATGGCATGTATAGGGGCTTTATCTTTTGTAATTATGTCATTACTAATGTGGCCAAATGTGTTGGCCTATAATGTTTATAGTTCAATTTGTGTATAGCCATGAATGGTGGCTTATGTTGATTATATGATTATGCATGTGCCTATGTCACGGAGATGAGGCTTGTGATCATGTGTATGTAATGAGTTATATTGTTGGTGGTGAATGTTTGATGGTTTAATTGAGATGAGATGATGTGTTGATAACTAAGGCTTAAATGTGTGATATGAGAGTAATCTTATAAACTTTGATGCATGAGAATTAGTAAATTTGAGCTTGACTAAGCATGATGTTTTTAGTATGTAAAATATGATATGAGGTTACCATGATCTTTTATTGTTTGTGGATGATTGAATGTTCAAATGTGCCATGTTAATGGTCAATAAAAGTTAGCATGTAAGTTTGTTATTGAGGGTGGCAATTGGCTTGGGTAATAGCCGTGTGTCCCCTGCATCATGTACTTTAGTTTCGAATTGGCCACACGGACTATGACACGGCCATGTGTCTCAGCTGTGTGAGGGACACGGCCTAGAGGCACGGGCGTGTGCCTTGGCCGTCTGCCCTTATTCTTTTTGTAATGACGTCATAAACAGAGAGTTACATGGGCTGAGGACACGGGCGTGTGACCCTGTTTCATGATGAAATTTTCTAAGTTTTCCAAAAGTTTCCAAAGTTCTCAGTTTTGTCCTGAACCACCCCCGATGTATGTTTTGGGCCTCATAGGCCCGTATAAGGGATGTTATGCATGTGTATGAAAAGTTTTAATTTGGATGAAATTTTATGGCCTGGTTTTGTATGAATGTTTTGATGTAAGTCCGGTAATGCCTCGAACCCTATTCTGACGTTGGATACGGGTAAGGGGTGTTACACGACCAAACGATAACCCTAGTGACATGTCACTTGTATCCTACGACTTTCTACGGTTCAAACGGGACTCATATTTTACGGTAAGTATTTATTTTGGCATTCTAATTCCATTAATCACATATATTCAATCTAAATACATTCATTTCGAATATATACAACAATTTAAAGTTTGATTCTAATTATACGAACTTACCTCGAGTTGCTCGGATATCAACTAATGACTACTCGATAATCTTTTCCTTTCCCTGATCTAAACCCAAACTCGTCTTATCTATGTCTATATATTATCAAATTAAACATATTTAGTAACTATTTAATTCAATTCACACATATTTGGCAAATTAAAAATTTGCCCCTATACTTTTGAGTACTTTGCAATTTAGTCCTTTAAACACAAATACAAGAAATACACAAAATTTCCTTATACCCATGCTTAGCCGAATATTCATGTATTCCATATAAACCCACATATTTCATTTATTTCACAATTTAACCCCTCAATTTCTCATTTTCACAATTTAGTCCACAATTAACAAAATCATTAAAAATCCCAATACAAAACATATTTCTATATCACCAAGCTTTCATAATTCCTAATTACACATCATGAAGCTCACATATTCATCAAAATCATCTCATGAAAACATTAACAATTCTTTAAATTAGGGCATGGGTTTGATAGAATATTAAGCAACGATCTTAAAAACGTAAAAATTATCAAAAATCGAACAAAGAACATACTTGAATTAAGCTTTAAGAGTGTCGAACCCTAGAAATCTTTTCTACTTCTCTTTTCTTTGTATTTTTGACAAGAATAAAGCATATTTGCCTTGATTTGAAATTGTTTTATTTATTTTATCTATTATTAATACAATTACCTAACCAACCTTTAAAAATAATTTTATTTACCAAATTGCCAAGCCATGAATTCCACTAGCCTTATAATGCTCTAATTGACATGCAAGGACTCCCATATTAAACATATGGCCATATAATGCTTTTAAGCAATAAAACTCTACTTTTACGCTTTACGCGATTTAGTCCTTTTTATCGAATTAACCATTTAAACGGTAAAATTTCTTTACAAAACTTTCACATAATAACTCTATCATGTTGTAAACCTTATTAAAATAGTAAAATAAATATTTTGACTTCGAATTTCTAGTCCCAAAACCACTGTTCTGATTTGACCTAAAAACAAGTTGTTACAACTCTTCCCCCTTAGGGATTTTCGTCCCCGAAAATCTTACCAGTAAATAGGTTAGGGTATTGTTTTCGCATAGCTTCCTCGGGCTCCCACGTAGCTTCCTCTATTCCATGTTTATGCCAAAGAACTTTCACAAGAGTTATACATTTATTTCACAATTCTTTAATCTCCCGAGCCAAAATCCTAATCGGTTCTTCGTTATACAATAAATCAGATTGTATCTCAACATCGACGGGAGAAATCACATGTGACGGATCTGATCTATACCGACGTAGCATCGAAACATGAAAAACATTATGTATCTTTTCAAGTTCTGACAGTAAAGCAAGTCAATATGCTACAGGTCCTATTCTTTCAACAATCTCATACGGCCCGATAAATCGCGGACTTAACTTCCCTTTACGACCGAATCAAAGAATCTTCTTCCACAGTGACACTTTTAGAAACACTTTGTCTCTGACTTGAAATTCAATCTCTCTACGTTTCAAATCTGCATAAGATTTATGTCGATCTGAAGTTGCTTTTAAACTATCTCGAATCGTTTTCACTTTTTCTTGTGTTTCTTTAATTAATTCAACCCCATGAATCTTTTTCTCACTCAATTCAGTCCAGTATAATGGTGTTCAACACTTGTGACCATATAAAGCTTCGTACAGTGCCATCTTTATACTTGTTTGAAAACTGCTGTTATACGCAAATTCAAATAGAGGCAAGTATTTCTCCCAGTTACCTTCAAACTCAAGAATGCAACAACACAACATATCTTCAAGTATCTATATAACTCTTTTGGACTGACCGTCTGTCTGGGGATGAAAAGCTGTGCTGAAATTCAATTTTGCTCCAAGAGCTTCTTGTAATTTCTTCCAGAATCTTGTTATAAATCTCGGGTCTTTATCGGAGATAATAGACAATGGTACACCATGTAATCGTACGATCTCAGACAAGTACAATTCAGCTAGTCTATCCAAAGAGTAATCCGTAAGTACCATTATGAAATGAGCAGATTTCGTCAGTCTATCAACGATAACCCAAATTGCGTCCTTTATTTTCGGAGTCAGGGGCAATCCCGATACAAAATCCATTGTAACTCTATCCCATTTCCATTTCGAAATCATCACTGGTTGTAATAAACCTAATGGTACTTGATGTTCGGCTTTTACTTGTTGACAGATTAAACATCTCGATACAAACTCTGATATATCCCGTTTCATTCCTGACCACCAATACTGTTGTTTCAAATCATTATATATCTTGGTAGTACCCGGATGAACAGAAAAGCAACTACTGTGTGCTTCATGTAGAATTTTCTGAATAAGCTCTCTATCTTTCGACACAAATCCTATTTCGGAACATTAAACAATCATCAGTTCCAATATAAAATTTAGAATCAGAAATAGACTCACATTGAATTCGTTTAGCTTGTAGTTCACGATCATTTTTCTGAGCTTCATAAACTTGTTGCAGAAATACTGGTTTAGCTTTCAATTCAACTAAAATAGACCCATCATCACATATCATCAACTGAGTATTCAAGGCTCGTAATGCAAAAAATGATTTTCGACTCAAGGCGTCAACAACTACATTAGCTTTTCCAGGGTGATAATCAATCACAAACTCGTAGTCTTTCAATAGTTCAAGCCATCTTCGTTGTCACAGATTCAAATCTCTTTGTGACATTAAATACTTCAAGCTTTTATGATATGTAAATATTTGACATTTCTCACCGTATAGATAGTGTTGCCAAATCTTTAATGCGAATACTATTGCAGCTAATTCAAGATCATGTGTAGGGTAATTTTTCTCTTGTGATTTCAATTGTCGGGAAGTATAAGCTACAAATTTTCTGTCTTGCATCAATACAGAACCTAGTCCATTTAACGACGCGTCACTATAAATTACAAACTCTTTACCCAATTTAGGTTGAACTAAAACTGGCGCTTCTGTTAACAATGCTTTCAACTGTTCAAAACTCTACTGACACTTTTCTAACCATTCAAACTTCACATCTTTTTGTAGCAATCGAGTCATGGGTGTCATAAACATTGAGAAACCTTTCACAAATCTTCGATAATAGCCCACTAAGCCCAAAAAGCTACAAACTTCAGATACGTTTCTCGGAGGTTTCCAATCAATAATAGCAGAAATCTTGCTCGGATCAACTCTGATACCATCGGCTGAAACAATATGTCCTAAACATCCAACCTCTTTGAGCCAAAACTCACATTTACTGAACTTTGTAAATAACTGTTTGTCACGTAGAGTTTGTAATACAATTCTCAAATGCTCGGTATGCTCAATTTCATCTTGAGAATAAATGAGAATATCATCAATGAAAACCACAACAAATCTATCTAAATACAGTTTGAATATGCAATTCATCAAATCCACAAAAATGGCAGGGGCATTAGTTAAACCAAAAGGCATAACAAGGAATTCATAATGGCCATAGCTCATTCTGAAAGCAGTTTTTAGTACATCTGTCTCTTTAACTCGCAACTGATAGTAACTCGATCTCAGATCAATCTTTGAAAATATTATAGCCCCTTTCAACTGATCAAATAAATCACCAATTCGCAGAAGAGGGTATTTGTTCTTTATAGTCACTTTATTCAACTATCTGTAGTCAATACACATACGCATTATGCCATATTTCTTTTTCACAAATAGTATTGGTGCACCCCAAGGAGAATAACTCGGTTGTACAAAACCTCTAACTATCAATTCTTGCAACTGAGCTTTCAACTCTTTTAATTCTGTTGGAGCCATTCTGTACGGAGCTATTGATATCGGAGTTGTTCCCGGTATTAACTCAATACCAAATTCGACTTCTCTGATTGGTGGTAATCCTGATAATTCTTCTGAAAATACATCTGAGAATTCATAAACCACATTTACGGATTCAATCTTCAATTCTGACATTTTCGTATCCAATATATATGCAAGTTATGCATCATAGCCCTTTCTCAAGTATTTCTGAGCTCACATGGATGATATCACAATAGGTAACTCACTCGAACCATTAGATTCAATCCGAAGAATCTCACCATTTTGACATTTCAATTCTATGATCTTCTGTCTACAATTTAGAACTGCATCATGCATAGATAGTCAGTCCATACCCAGAATCACATCAAAGTCATCGAAAGGTAGAAACGTCAAATCAGCTCGAAACAGTAACCCCAAATCATCAGCGGACAATTCTTACAAATTTTATCAACTAAAATAAACTTGCCTAATGGGTTCGATACTTTAATTACTAATTCTGTAAACTCAACATGTAAACTCTTTTTAAACACTAAATTCATGCAGATATATGAATGAGTTGATCCAGGATCAATCAACGCAATTATCTCAGTGTCAAAGAGAGAAAAAGTACCGATAATAACATTTGGCAATGCCTCCTCACACGCACGGTGATTGTACTCATGATAAGTTTTAATATTTATGATTGATCGTTCTTGAAAACTGACTATTATCACGATGAAGGCAAGCATACCTATCAAACAGTAGTATAGTTTATAGCAAGACCGGATGTCGAACCCACAGGAACTAAAAGTACTAGTAGTAACCTTCTTTTTATTATCTAGCCTAAAAATAAGGAAATTTGTTTTATCTAAATTAATTAATTAAACTAAGAATGCACAGAAAGTAAATTGGGGAAAAACTTTTGGGAAAACTGATTGATTTCCCAAGGAAGAATACACCTAGACTTCACTTGTTATTCGACTCTAAACTAGACGATTTATTCACTTGACTTGATCCGTAAAAATCCCTAATTTATATTATTATCCCTCTCGAGACTAACAACGTCTAACCCTGGGTTGATTAATTGAAATCTCTTTCTAATTAAAACCCCTAGTGTTGCATTAATTCGATCTATAGATTCCTTTATTAGATTTGACTCTAATCCGACAGATTTATGTCGTCCTATCTCTAGGATTGCATGCAACTCTGCTTAATTATAATGATCTACTCTTAGACAGGGACTTTTGCTCCTCTGAATAAACACATCAATACTTGAATCAATATCCTGGAATATTAAAACAAGATTTAAGAACATAATTAAGAACAAATCAAGTATTTATCATATAATTCAGAAAATATTAGCAAGATCCGTCTTAGGTTTCATCCCCCTTAGGTATTTAGGGGATTTAGTTCATAATTATAAAAGAAAACATCTCAGAAGAATAATAATGACAAAACATAAAGAAAACCCAAAACTCTTGAAGGAAATCGAAGGGAGATCTTTAGTCTTGAAAGATAATTCGGCTTTTGAGATGGATCAATCAGCTTTCTTCGAGTTAATCCTTGCTTTCGACTCTGTGTGTCCTCTTTAATCCTCCTCTAGGGTGTTTTTATAGACTTTAGAATGCTTCAAAACCCTTAAAACTGCCCTTTTCTGAATAGAATTAAACTTAGGCTCGTCAGGGACACGGCCATATGCCACGCCCGTGTGCAAATTGCTTCAAACCGTGTTTAAGACTGTTAAATAGCCATGCCCGTGTGGGGTGGTCTTAGGCCGTGTTGAAGTCTGCTAAAAAGACACGGGCATGTGGTCTAACCATGTGAGTAAGTCCAGGCTGTGTTGATTTTCCACGTTGGCCCATTTTCTCCGTTTTTGGCCCGTTTCTCGCTCTTTTTACTTTCCTATGCTGACCTAAGTATAAGATGTGAAATTAAAGGATTAGGAGCATCAAATTCCACAAATCTAATGATAATTCATCCAAAAATGTGCTAAGCATGGGATAAAAATATGTATAAATTACGACTTATCAAATACCCCCACCCTTAAGCGTTTGCTTGTCCTCAAGCAAAATCCTCAATTCACAATTAAGAAATCATTTTTCTCAACTTATAATTCCTATCAATAATATCTCAAAATAATCCATAAGTAATCATACATTGAGAATTCAACTAGAAGAACATTAAAGTTTCAAACATTCCAAGTTGAATATTTTATCACGAAAAATATAGGCGTCTCCCATCATCTAAGTAATCACCTTTGATTCAAAATATCACAGAGTTTAACATCCTTACTAAGGATTCACTCAAATAACTCGAGGTGTTTAAGGACAATAAATTTAGCACTCAACAGTCAATATGAAAAGTTATTACCATAGGCTTGCGTGAAAATCAAATCTCCACCATTATATATTGAAATGATACATCAATCGAAAGGTCTTTAGAGGGTTGTAACGTGGTTTTGGTAGGGGGTGTGGTCACAAGCTGAAAGAGAAGGTTAGAATCGAGATTGAATTGAAAAATTACCTAACTAGAAAAATACTAAAACTGACAAATTATATCCCTACTTAGAAGATCTAGAATTGAGTTTTTCTTCATGGATAACATCGATTTAACCCAAGCATTACATAATTTCGTATTTTTTTATTTTTTATTTTTAGAACAAATCAAGTAACATAGAATTTTGCTAACTAAAAATAAAACATAGCTAAGCAATTTATTCAAATCAACTCTCGACAAAAAATAGGGATCAAATTAATTTAGGGGATTTCAACAATAATGGGTTATGGGTTAGTATTGGGGGTAAATCGATGAATGGCTTGTTAGGCTCAAGGGGGTTCACTAAGGGTCAATTATGAAGGTAGGCTTTTATGGAGTGAGTGGGTTAAACCTAAGTGCCTTTATCATCTTGACATATCAAATCAATGGTGTGGTCTTGACATGCATAATCGAAGCAAGTTCTAGAATAACAAATCAATATTGACTTACTCATAGCAACAATAAAAGTGAGCATGAAAGAAATAATATATGCTCTAAAGGCTCAAGATCTCACAAAATTTATGGCCTTTTGATGTTAACTCTGTGAATTTCAACTCCAAGATAATACCTAAACTTGGGGAAATAACCTAAAATTTTAATACTCAAAAATCAACTTATCATGCTTGATTCTCTAATTACTTTAAGTTTAAACCATCAATACATAAATACCTATGTTTTAATTCAAGACATATCAATAAACATTATAAATTAATCAAAATTCATTCTAATAGTGATATCAGTAAGTCACATGAGAATAAGACAAAATTCAGGGATTTTTCTGATAGTGATATAAATAACCCTCCCACACTTAAGATGTACATTGTCCTCAATGTACAAAGATAAAGTTAGTGGAAAATATAGATATTGTAGTAGCCCATTTCTGCCCGGGCCCGTAAAATAAATAAACAAAGTTTGCTGAAACTAAAAAACAGTCCATTAAATAAGGTCCTTTAAACAGTCCATTTACAAATCCAGATTACATTTAGCCCAATTACAGTTTATTGACCCAAATATCTAAACCCTATACCCGATACACCCTTAACCCAAGAACGGACGGGGCCCAAGTGGCCCAACTTGTTAGTAGAAGACGGAAAGGCCTAGGGTTTCAGAAACCCTAGGCGCCGTAAACACCCTAACAGTCACGCCTCTTCGCCTCACCCCGTGACTCCGGCCCCGAATCACGCCGTAGTCAACATGCAAATCAACGCCGGCATTATCACCCCAATCTCGCCACCAGTAAATCTGCATCATCAGCACGATGTCGCCTATCTTCTCGCTATTACCTGCAAAAGGAGAAAGAACCACAGCAACCAAAGAAACAAACAGGGAAAGAAATCAAAAGATTCTTTCCTAAAATGTAACAGAGGGTAATAAAACCCCTTTTTCGTTCTAATTTGTAACTACGGTTTTGATACACACGCAATAAAAATACAGGCAGTTATCATACACATAAAAATATCAACAGACTATCGAGGAAACAGAGGTGAATAGTTTTTTTTTTCTCATTTCGTTATAAAAAAAAAACAAGTATCGAAAAATAAAGTAAAAGCTTACTGTCGAATTTGCACTAAAAATGAAGCTTTTCAGCTTCCGATCGCCGTACACGGCGACATCGGTGATGGCGTGTGGGCGCTTGTGCCCGATGACTGGGGCTTGGCCTGACGGAGGCCGGAGCCCGGAGGGCCTTTCTTTTCTCCTCTTTTAGAGGATTTTAAGTGTTTTTTTTAAAAAAAAAAAGCTATGTTTTTTAAAAAAAAAAAACTAACTTTGAAAATGAATTTTAGGTTAAAATTTGGCTTAGATAGCCTTATTAAAACGATGTCGTTTAGCTTAAAACAATAAGCTTCAAAACGGCGTCGTATCGATGCTGAGGATCCGCGTGTTAACCCGTGACCCGGGGAGAATCCGCGTGTTTTTGGAAAATGGGCTAATTGCTCAATTGGTCCTTCCGCATTTCAATCTTTATAATTTTATTTTATTTATATTTTAATTCGACCCTAATCTTTTATATTGTTTCAATTTAATCTTAACGGCCATTAAAATCCATTCTGAAGAACGGCGTCGTTTTGGGATTAGGGCAAATTGCCCAGTGAGTCCCTTGTAGTTTTGAATGCTTTCCAATTAGGCCTAAATTTCTTTTTTTTTTGTTATTTTAAAATTAGCCCTAGAACTTTAGTTTTATTTAATTTTAATCCTTTTAAATATCTTTGCATAATTTATTTATTAAATACCTTATATATTATTTATTTTTATAAATATTAGTTATATAAAATAGTATATATTTTTATTTATAATATTATTCTTATTATTATACATTTTATTTATAAATTTTATTATACATTATATATTTTACTATATATATTATTCCTTGCATTTTTTATATTTTATGTATTATTTTATTATTCATTAACTATGTAAAATTTAAATTATTTTTAAAATTATTATTTAATAATAGTATATATTATCCTTATTTATATGATAGTATTTATATTTCATTATATTATATTTATATATTACATATCATATTTTATTATATATTATTCCTTATAATATCTTCCTTTTATTATATTTATTGGTATATAAAAATTAACATTTGTAAATTATTATAAACTAATACATATATTATTATTATATATTTAATGTTTAGTGTTTTAAAATTTACTACAAAATTTTATTCCGATTTAACATATTATTATTTTTATAAGTATATTAAGTTATTACATCATGTAATGTATTATATATATATATATATATATATATTAATCATCTCTAAAAAGCTCACCTTCATCATTTATACCTTGTTTTAAATATTTTATTAAATACTTCATCTATTTTTTTAAAGATTTTGTATTCATTTTCTTATCTTCAGTTTTTGATTTGTATGTTCATAATTTTGTTTATTTATTTTTTGTATCTTATTATATTTACTTAATATTACTTTAAAATGGTAATAATATCTCACCACCTATTTGTTATTTTTATATTTATTGTTTACCATATTTACATAAGAATTGATTATTTATGTTGTTTTAAGTTATATTTTCATAGAATATTGTTATATATTATGTAATTTATATATTACTAGATTCATTGCTTTCTATGTTATATTTTGTATGAAATATTTTTTATGTATGTATTATGTAATCTATATTGTTATTCTCATTGTTTTCTATGATTATAACTGCATGAAATGATAATGTATATTATAATTTATGTGTTCATTCATCATTTACCTTATTATATTTGTATGTAGTTCATATTGTTAGTATTGATATCGTAGTATGTTAAATGCATCATTGTTTTTCTTAAAGAAATTTCATTTCGTCTAATCTAAAATTTTTAAAAATGAGGCAATGTTTTGATATTTAGGAATTCGGGAAAAAGTACCCTAATATGCTGGGTTGCGGTTTCCTGTTTGTCTAAATACCTAAAATTTCCTTCTAAATAAGTTTTGAAAATTACAAGATGATTTTAGTTACGAAAGTTTAAAAATATCGTGTCCAATCATGCTGGATGTGATGTTTACATTCTTTTGAAGCAATGGAATCTTGATTTTTTAAAAAACTCAAATTATTACGGTTTTAAAAGTGATATTATTCTTTCAAATATTTGACATTAAGACAAAATTATTCAATTTGGTACCAATTTGGGCGTTACGAAGGTGCTAATCCTTCCTTGTACGTAACCGACTCCCGAACCTGTTTTTCTCGTAATTTCGTAGACCAAAATGTTTTATAAAGTGATCCAATCACACTTTAAAAGGTTGGTGGTGACTCTCGTTCTTCAAAAATCTCTCATTTTCATTTTTAAAAAGAGGTTTCGACAGATATAAGATCATAAGATAGGGAGAGAAGTGAAACCTCCTGAATGTTAAATGGATTCCTTGAATTGTAGTTATGGAAAGTAATCGGCTAAGGCTAGGAGGAGGATACTCCGGTGTTGGTAGAGGTTGGGTTCTACAACTACAGTGTCTAGTGAAGAGGTTATCGTGGTGGTTGGGCAGGACATGACAGTCGTGGAGGACCTTTTCCAGTGGAGTTGTAAATTTCTAAGTAATAGTGAGCTTTGGAGCTCTTTATAACTGCGATAAAATCAATAATTCTTTAGGAAATATAGAGAAGCATGATTACTCATAAAGAGATAGCCAAAAACATAAATTACGTAATATAAATTGTAATACCTAAAAATGAAATAAAAATAGTCTTAAAAAGAAATAAAAATAAAAGTAGTTGAAAAAGATAAATAAATAAAAATAAAAGTAAAAATAATAAATAGAAAGTCTTTAAAAAAGGGAAAAAGGAAGGAAAGCTAGATATTGGGGCACACGGCCATGGAACACGCCCTTGTGCCCTTATTTCAGCCCGTGTTTTTCGTGATTTTCAAAATTAGGCATATTTGTGCACACGGCCGTGTCCTGCTTCGTTCGCTTCTCCCACGCCCGTGTATATATGTGCACAGCCGTGTTATTTTCTCAGTTTCTACCACGGCTTATAGACACGGGCGTGTTGCACGCCTGTGTTAATTTGGCAAGATTTCCCATGGTCATGTCGCACGGCCGTGGCAACATATCGAATCCCGTGTTTTGGGAAAAATTTTGCTTTGTTTTCACACGGTCGTGTCGTCGCCCGTGATATGAGCACAGCCTAAGGCACGCCCGTGTCCCTGGCCGTGTGGGTTTGGAAACCCTGTGTTCAAGGACTCAGTTAGTGATTTAGATGTTAAAAACTAGAATTTAAAGAAATCAACACCATTAGTGCTCGAGTTACCTCTCGAGAAGCGCTTATTTATAGTCTAAGCTCGACTTTACCTTGTGGGTATATTTAGGGAAGCTCATGGAGCCGTAGCTCAATTCCATCATCTTTAAAATTCTCACCATTATAAAGCTTGAGACGATGTTCATTTACCTTGAAAGTGCCTTGTGATGGGTGACTTACCTCTACTGTGCCATATGGAAAAACAGTTTGAACTACAAAAGGACCTGACCATCATGATTTAAGCTTCCCAGGAAACAATTTGAGCCTCGAGTTATATAACAAGACAAGATCTCCAACTTTAAATTGCTTGCGTTGCTTTAAACAAGCATCGTGGCGGCGCTTTGTTGCTTCCTTGTTCTAACACCCCTAACCCGAATACTTCGCCGGAAGGGTTACGAGGCATTACCGAAAATACACATATATTCATATCAATCATAAGTAATCATTTTCTTAAACTCTTAAATCAATCAAAGATCTCATTAATGAATCTTATAAAAACATACATAATCGAATATGCATCATCATTATCTAACCCTATTCGGCACATGAACATTACTACTTGAAATATCCAAAACATCAAAACCACAAACAACATATCAAGCATAGTCCAGACTTATAATATACTTTGGCTGATTCCTCAACATGTGTAGCCTCATTTAATCAAAGTACTAAACTAATTTGACATAATAAACAAGCCATTTTCGCATGGCTTATATGTGTACAAATCAAAATGAATCGTATCGAAACTAGCCTATACATGCCACATAACCAATTCTCAAAACACTTATTTACCGAAACGAAAACTGGATAGTGTGAAGACGTCTCCCAGACTTCCAACCCGAGCAAATCTCCGAAGCTCTATAGACATAGTAAAAACACACAGAGTAAGCTTTGAAAGCTTAGTAAGCCATAAGCAAATAAATCATTTCAATGGTAATTATAATTCCATAACACTAAACTGAATTTAAACAATCTCAAACACATGTACATCCATTGTACTCTTAAGTTCATATAACCTCATTAAATAGCTTCACTTATTTTATTTATCAATAACATATAACTATGCTTTTAAATTTGAATAATAACCGTTAGCTCAATTATATAAATCAAACTTGAACATATTCATTACGTAACCAACCAAACCATTGTCATTGCTTCACTAACTGATTTATAAACATAAAAACCATGCATCATAATATCACCATCTTAATATCCATTTCATGTCCAGATTTCAAATTAAGAACTAGTCATATCTCAAAACCATTTTTCTTATTTCATATTTCCTATGTTCAAATCATTGGACCACAAGGCCATATAGCAAGCACATATATCATAAATTCATCTGTGTACCTTTCTTTCATTCATGGTAACATGTTTCACATATCATTATTAAATACATAATCACTTTACATTTTTGAGTTTCAAAGATAATTCACATGTACCAGAATCATATATTTACGAACACGGTTACCATATCACGTTTCCTATATAATTTATTTGATTATAGTCACTTGCCATTAATCATATCTCATTTTCACATAGACCATATATTATCGGATCATAATCATATCCACTTCCAATCCAAATAATCATAATCATCATACATACATTTATCCATATAAACAAATCTAAAATTCATAGTATAATATCACTCCTATGTATACATAGCCTATATGGCCGATGATACCAAATCATGTAAATATCATTATACATTCAACTATAATTCCACTCATTTATGCAAGCTCACAAGACAATATTTAACTTCATATACAAGCATCACTTAATTGGCCAAAAAATACCATTGGGAACATACTTTATCTTAGCTAAGTGAACTTGGCTGAATCTATTTAGTTAATTTCAACATCACATGATTTCTTACTCATAAGATCAAATGTATAAAATTCACTACATTGTTTATATCCCAAAATGATGAATAGATATACATGTACGAATTCAATATATCATCACATGACATTTAATAATTCACTTCAATAGATTATTTCACAAGGCCGAATATACAAACCCTGTATAATCTCATGTATATATATATACAATCGAATATGTCACTTCATTATAAATTCATACCTAATCACATATGCCAAATCACTTTAAAATCACATATAACTAATTATACCAAATGTTCATTGACAATCGAATTCGTATACATGCCTATTTCACAAATATACACATTCTGACAATAGATATCGAAACACATATGTACCTTATTTCAGATAATTAATAATCCAATTTCTCCAAACCTTTAGGGCTCGTTTACCATATTTGATCTCACATCGGTGTATAGCCTTCTAGACTTATAACTTAATACAATTCACTGGCTCAAGATACAATTCACTGGCTCAAGGCCTGCTAGGCACGGAGCCCGATTTTATTCACTAGCACGAAGCCTGCTAGGATTATAACCTGAAATCTTTCACTGGCACTAGGCCTGCTAAACTCAAGGTCTAATATTTAATCACCGGCAATAGGCCTGCTAGGCATAAAGCCCGAATAAACTTAACAACACAAGACTTGCTAGGCTTTTAGCCTGAATGAATCCACTGGCACAAGGCCTGCTAGGCTTGGAGCCTGAATATCTCAATCACATGTCTTACGCTACCGATCATTAACAAAACACTATCAAAGTCTTTGAATTATCATTTCCAACTCAAAATCACATCGGGCCATCACATTTAACTCATCACAATATTATTCACCCTTATAAATCACATTCGGCATTCACATTGAAACATAACAAATATCCTTCATATCATAAGACACATTCGACTTTTACATTGAAACATAGCATATATATTATTCACATTATTAATCATATTTGGCTACCTCAATATGCATCCATTAAAACCCTTCATCACTTTAGATCACCTTCGGCATTCACTTTTACACCATAATAATATCATTCACCTTACAAAATCATTCGGCAGTGGTATAACAATTTCTAACAATTCAATTCGGCACTTATATTTAACATTTATTTAAATTTAGTACATAACATAGCTTAAGGACTTACCAAACTCAATTTTTTTAGCATGAAATTAATTTGCTCCCTTTATGCTCAATAACTGATTTCGCACACTTAGTGCTCAGAAATTAATTCACACACATAGTGCTTAAGTCCAACTCGCACACTTAGTGCTTAGTATCAAATTCGCACACTCGGTGCATCCCCTAAACTTATTACTCATTTATACATATACACAATAAGCTTAAACATCAACCACATATTAACTGATTCATCTCCCTATTCAATATCTCATTCGTATATATTAAACTCACATATATATATATATATGTATACATCTCAATCGGCTATATCAAACTACACCTAGATACACATTCGGTCATATCCAATCACACATATATAGACATTCAACTTTATCCAACTACACATATATACACACTTAGTTATGTCAAACATATATATATATATATATCATATTCAACTATATCAATCCATCTATCTATCACATTCGATTATAAGACATTCACCTAAATATCACATTCAGCTATAATAATAGCCTTTTATATATATATATATATATATATATATATATATATATATATACTTTTAATAAATTCATAAACCTCATTAACAATAAATTCAATTTGACTTAATTGCTTAAAAACTTACCTCGGGTATTAGCTTTTGATAAAAATGATTACTCGACTAGCTTCGACTTCCCCCGATCCAAATCAGCTCTCTTTTGATCTTGAGCTAGTTAAAAGAAATTTAAACTTATTTAATTACTTAACCATTTTATTTTCACTCAAAAATCATTTAATATAATAATTTAAATAATACCCCTTTTAAAATTAGGCTTTGACATTTCGGTTCAAACATCCTTAATACATCAAAATAATTAAATTCTTCCCATGGCACACTAAAACTGAATATGTCTTATTCAAATATCAATTCTCATATTTCATTTATTTAACCATTTAACCCTTTTATTAAATAATTTTCACAGATTAATCTTAAACTCAAAATCACATAAAATCGTAACACAAAAGGCATTCATCTAACACTTGATTTCTAATTTCTAACATCAAACTCAAATTTCTTAGCTTATCAACTCATGGCCGAACATCAATTATTCACCAAAACAAAAATTAACTCATGGGTTTTAGAGAAAATTAAGCAAGGAATTCAATGATACTAAAAATTAACAAAAACAACCTGAATTTTACCTTGAATTTTTGCTTTCAAATGGCTGAAACTTCAAAGCCACAAATTTTATTTTCTTTCTCCTTTGTTCGGCCTCCAAGATGAACTACATGCATGTTCTCTTTTTTTTTTATGCTTTGTTTTATTAAAACTTCACTTAATAAAAATTTACTAATTTAACCTTTGAAAAAAAATAACATAGCTTTATTTTTTTATGTCCCATACCGTCCATATCAATTGTCTAAGGTTAAATATCATCACAAACACTCCAACTTACAAAAACAACTTCAATTCGGCCCTAAAGATACAAACATGCATGGCTTTCCATTTTATGTTTTATAATACTTATAAAAATAATTATCTCACAAATAACTTTAAAATAAACATATAAAGACATCATGCATTAAGCCATTACCGTCCATATATTTATTAATGATATAATTGCCATTCAAAACCTCAATATTCTAAAGACATAACACTTTAACATTTTCATGATAGCATGCTTATTAATCAATTGATGCAATTTAATCCTTTTTAATAATCAAGCACTCAAATCATCGAATCTAAACACGAAAATTTAGCACACCTAAATTCATACATTCAAAACATAGAAAATGATATTTAAATATTTTTCTGACTTTGATTCGTGGTCCCGAAACGACCGTTCCAATTAGGGTCAAATTTGGGCTGTTACACTTATATAGGCGTGAGCTCTCATATACATTGGTTCGTCACTCATCTAACTCGTTCAACTGCATCAACCTGTTTTCACCTGCAAGTTTGGGATCAAAGTTTAGAAATTTAATAGCTCAAAATGCCTTGTGTTCTAGCTCGAATGGTAGATGACAACTTTTTCCATAAACAGGTCTGTAAGGTGATGTTCCTGTAACACCCCTTACCCGTATCCGACGCTGAAACAGGGTACGAAGTATTACCGGACTTGAGTACTTGTAGTCATTTAAAACTGAGACACAAAATTTCATCAATTTTAAAATTTTCAAACATATTCAAGACTATCTACATTAAATGACTTTACACAATAGAGACCTTCAAATAACATAGGTCAGTATTTTAGGCCAACTCCTAGCAACTTAATAACAATTAAAAGAGTCCCTATACATGCCAAAGACTTAAAAATACTTTAAAACATTTATATATGGATCAATAGTTTGATAGTGTGATTTAACCTCCGACGACCTCCAACTCGAGCTAACATCTGTGACACTATAGGAAAAAGGAAAGGAAGGGAGTAAGCATTATAGCTTAGTAAGTAAATATGTAAATATTAATAAACAATACATTATCATACATTAAACAAAGTCACAATATGTTCCCAGAATATTACCATCACAAACACACATATTTTCACTATTACAATTATAAACAGGTTCAAAATAAGCTGTCTAACAGAGTACTAGCAGCTAAATTATTTATTTTTGGAGCTACAAAACTCAAAATTACAAACCATTAATTTTCCTTGAAACTATATTCACTTATATTTTAACCATAAATTTTTCAGAATTTTTGGTCTATCCAATTAGTACATTTTATTCATTAAAGTTACCCCTGTTTCACTGCTCAACTACCCTGACCACTCTTCACTACAAATAAATTTTCTCTTCGTACAGAACTCAAATTATGTTACCGTTTATTTTATTTGAAACTAGACTCATTAGGGATTTCAAACATACAAATTATATCCCATAATTATTTTTGTACAATTTTTAATGATTTTTAAAAGTTAGAACAGGGGATCTCAAATTCATTCTGATACTCTCTCGTAAAAATTCAAATATCACATAATATAGAACTCTTTTGCTTCCTCTATTTTTGTTATATGAAAATAGACCCATTAAGATTTAATTCCATAATTTATTTGAGATTTAATCCAACTTCCATGATTTTTGGTGAATTTTTAAAATCACGCAACTGCTGCTGTCCAACACTGTTTTACTACTAAAATTCACTCTTACATAATTTCACTTAATCCATTTTGTCTTATCGAAGTTCGCTCAAATATCGAGCACATTGCTCATAATTTTTTTCATAAACATATATCTGCACTTATTCATCACATAATCATGTTCACATGTATTCTTACTTAATCGATTTTCCCGTTGAACTCTTCAGAATAATAACTGATACTCGATTGCTTGCACATATTTTCACACTTTTAGCCAAGGCTATCTGGTATGCATAGTAGCCTGCACATAGTACTACACATTCGACCAATTATCCGGTACACGTAGTAGCCTGCATTTAGTACTACACACGTGATCGGTTATCAGCACGCATAGTGCTTTCGCACTTAGTACTACACATGCGACCAATTATCCGGTACACGTAATAGCCTGCACTTAGTACTACACATATGACCTCACAATAGATCGTTCGTATCATTCCTATTCCGAAGGCTCAACCTGGAAATTCCTCACTTTCTAATATGTTACAAATTTATTCATAGTTTTTTTTTTCAATTTGTAATTTACAAAAAATAATCATTCTATAAGCAGCCACATCCTATATGATAACAAAATATAATAAAGTAAAAAGAATCGATGAGTTATTTACGTACAAACTTACATACTTTCTCATTTCCATGTCGAATTAATATTGAACATTTAAATCATCATAATTATACTCACTTTCAACACCTCGGCAATCATAGTAAATATATAAATTTTACATTGAAACATGCATAAATTAATGCTTATTATACATATGAACTTACCTCGAGACTAAAACGGCCATTTTACCAACTTTCTCGATTTTTTATTTTTCTCCCCTTCCAGGTTCAAATGTCATTTTTCGGGATCTAAAACATCATATTTTACTTATTTAATTAATGTACTATTCAAAACAGTCCTTAACTCAAACTTTGGAAAAATTACAATTTTGCCCCTAAACTTTTGCATATTTACACTTTTGCCCCTAGGCTCGGGAATTAAACTTCAACCCTTATTCTTATGTTTTATGACATCCTGAGCATTTTTCCCATCCATGGCAACATCAAATTCTCACTCTAACACATAGTTATGAACAATAATAACTTTTATCGATTAAGCCGTTTTACTCATTTTTGCTTAAAACCGCTTAGCAAAAGTTGTTTAACATAATTTCAGCCTTCATATTCTACCATAAAACATCAAAATAAACACATTTCACCTATGGGTATTTTTCCAAATATGAACCCTAGCTTAAATTATTGCTAGAATAAGCTTAATCAAGTTACCGAGATTCCAAAAACGTAAAGAACTTGAAAAACGGGGCTAGAACGAACTTACTATCGAGCTTGGAAAGCTTGAAACCCCTAGCCATGGCTTCCCCCATGCTAATTTTGGCCTCCATGAGAAACATGAGTCAATTTTGGCTTTATTTGTCCTTTTTATTTCTTTTAATTACCAAATGACTAAAATGCCCTTAAGGCCTTTCTTTAAAATTTTGTCCTATTCATGCCCATTTTTGTCCAAACAAAATATAATGGTCTAATTAACATTTAAGGATCTCCTCTTTAAAACCCCATTTCAATCAAGTACTTATGAATTAGAACACATATTTTGCAACTTTTGCAATTTAGTCCTAAAAGTCCAATTAAGCACTTTATCAGTAAAATTTCTTAACGATATTTTTACACAATATTTTAATCAATAAATAAAACTTAAAACTTAATCGGAATAAATTTTTTGACTTCGAATTCGTGGTTCTAAAACCATCATTCTGTTTAGGCCCTAAATCAGTCACATTCTGATAAAGAATCTCGCAAATAAGCCCTAATAGGCAAATTAAACATGCAATCTATAAAATTTCTTATCAATACTCTAACACATGCATCTAATCACTCGGCAAAACATAAAAATTAATCAAAATAAACTTTTCTATCTCAGATTTGTGGTTTCACAACCACTATTCCATTTAGGCCCTATTTCAAGATGTTACAGTTCCTATGGGAGTCTTAAAAGCAGTTTTATAAGCCAATAAAGCATCATCTACTTTCATCGCCCAATCCTTCCTGTGTGATTCTATTATCTTTTCTAGGATCCGTTTAAACTCTCGGTTTGCCACTTCGACTTGTCCACTAGTTTGAAAATGGTAAGGGGTGGCTGTTCTGTGGTGAACGCCGTATTTCTTAAGGGTCCTATTAAATTGGGCATTACAAAAATGAGTACCCCTATCACTGATAATTGCTCTAGATGTTCTGAATCGAGAGAAGAGTTTCTTAAAGAATCATACTACCACTCTAGCATCATTAGTAGGTAAAGCTTGGGCTTCCACCCATTTGGACATATAATCAACAGCTACTAAGATGTATTTATTCCCAAATGAACTAGGGAATAGACCCATGAAGTTGATACCCCAAATGTCAAATATTTCACCTGAAAGCATATATGTTTGAGGCATTTGATCGCATGTTTCGTAACAAGCAATAAATATTTATAATGAAGATCAAACTTAGACTAACTATTATCACGACAAAAAGGCAAGCGCACCTATCGAACAATAGTATAGTAATGGCAAGACTGAGATATCGTACCCAAGGGAACCAAAAATACTAGTAATAACTATCTTTTTATTATTTAACCTAAGAATAAAAGGGTTTGTTTATTAAACTAATTAACCAATTAAACTAAAGCGAAGAGAAAATTTGGAAAAAGACTTGAAGAGAAGCAATCGATAAAGACGACACCCAAGGAGGAATCCACCTAGATTTCACTTGTTATCTGACTCTGAACCAGATGATTTATTCACTTGACTTGATCCGTGAGACTCCCTAACCTACATTATTATCTCTTTCGAGACTAATAACGCCTAACCTCCAATTGAATTAATTTAAATCTCTTTCTAATTAAAACTCGTAGGGAAGCAATAAATCGATCTATGGACTCCCTTATTAGGTTTCACCCTAATCTGGAAAATCTCGTAACCCTATCTCTAGGCGTTCGATCAACTCCGCTTAATTATGCCAAGTCTACTCTTAGGCAGGGTCTATTCCTCCTCTGCATAAGCACATTAGATCATGAGTCAATACCCGGAATATTAACTCAAGCATTAGAAACACATAATTAAGAACAAATCAAGTATTTATCATATAGTTCAGATAATAACAACAAGATCCATCATAGGTTTCATCCCCCTTCAGTATCTAAGGGGTTTAGTTCATAATGAAATAAGAATACATCTCAAAAGTATGAAAAAAACAAAACATGAAGAAAACTCTAAAACTCCTGAAAGGATTCTAAGAGAGATCTTCAATCTTGGAGTAGCTTCAACTTTTGGGATGGATCGTCTGGCTTCCTTCAAGTAATTCCTGGCGTGTGGTTTCGTGTTCCAGAGAGGTTCTGGCCGTCCTCTTAGTAGGTCATACTTAGGGTGTTTATATAGGCTTTGGATTGGCTTTTTTCTTCCCTAAGTATCCTTTTTCCATGTAAAATACCACTCTTTGAAAAAGGGACACGCCCGCGTGCCACGACCGTGTTACGTGGTTGTCAGGTCGTATGAATCGTGAAATCCTTAGATGACACCCTCAATAGACACGGGTGTGTGAGTAGCCCGTGTGGCAAGGCTTAGGCCGTGTGATCTTCTTAATTTGATCCTTTTTTGTCTCTTTTAAGCTCATTTTTGGCTCCTTTTGACTCTTGGTGCTCTCCTGAGTACAAAACATGAAATAAACGCATTAAGAGCACCAAAAATCCACAAATCTAATAGTAAACATCCATAAATATGCTAAGTATTTGGGGTAACAATATGTATAATTTGGCGTTTATCAAATACCCCACACTTAAGCATTTGCTTGTCCTCAAGCAAAACTCTCATTTACTGCTAGAATTCATTCCTTGTAATCACATAATCATTACCGATAATGTTGCAAATTAATCCACAGAGAATCATACAGTGAGAATTTAACCATAGGGCATTAAAAACCTCAAACAATCTAAATTGAATATTTTGATAATAAAATTATAGGTAATCTCCTTCCTTTAAGTAATTAACTTTAGTCCTAAATATACAAAAGATGACATCCTCACTAAGGATTCACTCAAATCATTCAAAGTGTTTAAGGTTCAAAATTAAGAACTCGATTGTCTAACATGAGATGTTATCACTATAGGCTTACATGAAAATCAAATCTCCACCACTTGTAAATGATATGATACACAAATCAAAAGGTCTTTGCATGGTTGTAACAGGGTTTAGGTTACGGGTATGGATACAAGCTAAAGAAACAAAGGTTAGAATCGAGATGATTTCAATATATCACCCCACTATCAAAAACTTAATTACTGAATGACAACAAATATCTAGAACTATATTACATGGGCTCTCTTTTTCATGACAACTTTAGCTTGCTAAGAATTACAATAATAATGCTGAGGTTAGTTTTTTTTTTTTAAGAAAAAGTCAAGTCAATACAATATACAAGTTATACTCCACGATTCAGTAACAAAAATTGGTGATCATAGTGAGGTAACAATATTAAATTCAATCTCGAATAAAAAGGGTCAAATTAAGTAATAGGATTTTAATAAAAATGGGTTAATGGGTTAATGATGAGGGTTAATCAATAAATAAAAAGGGTTAGTAGGCTCAAACGGGGGTTCACTAAGGGTTTAATTATGTGTGAAGGCTTTTTATGGAGTAAATGGGTTAAATCCTAAGTGCCTTTATCATCTGAGTATATCAAATCATACATGTGATCTCGACATGTATAATCGAAGCAAGTTCTAGAATAACAGTTCAATGTTGACACACTCAAACCACAAAAGAAATGAGCAAGAAAGAAAGCTATATGATCAAAAAGGCTCAAAAATCTTACCAAAAATTTGGGTTTTTGATGTCATTCCTGTATACTTAAGATTTCAAGATAATACCTCAATTCAGGAAAATAATCTAAAAATTTTAGTTCTCAAAATATCAACTTATCATGCTTGATTTTTTAAGGTCCTACAATCAAATACTCATGCATAATTTCCTTGGTCTAATTCATGACATATCAACAATAATTATAGATTAATCAGAATTTATTCTATCAATATTATGAGAAAATCACTTAAGCACAAGACCACATTCAGGGATTTAAGAATAATGCAAAAAGTTAGGTTTAATGTTTATGTTCACCCCCCCACACTTAAGATGTACATTGCACTCAATGTACAAAGATAGACTATTCAAAAATAAAGAAAATCATAAGAGAGAAAGAGGTGAAACTCCCTGTTATATGGATGCGGAGCTTGATCCTGAGGTTGTAGTGCTTGGGGAATGTAGTAGCTACCATTGCTCTTAGCTAGATGAAGAAATTAGGTCGTTGAATATGGCATTTATTTTGTATTGTTCCCTATTTGTTTCCTCATTCCGTAAAATATTCCTAGCAGCTTGCTTGGAAACCTGTAGAATTATGAAGAGCTTATTAAGAGTTGGTGTGGAAGAGAGTGTAGTGGGATTACTTGTTAGAAATACCAGAAAAAAAATGAAGAAATTAAAATTTACTAATATAGACATGTCTTTAATAATAAACTTGAAATGGAATGAAATTAAGCATAAAAAGAAAAATAAAGATAAAAATAAAGAGATAAATAAAAAGATAGGAAGATTCAATGATTCTTGTCAGTGGGGTCCTCAGGTGGTGGTGCTGGAGTGGCGATGTGAAAGTGTTGGCACAGCTGCTGTATCATAGCTTGCATATCGTCCATCTATCTATCGCATCGCCGATCTCGCTCGTGGATCATCTCGAATTGTGTAGTGCAATACTGCTCGAAGTGAGCGAGTCAGTCGGAAAGGTGTGCCAATGAAGCAGCCGCATGAACTGGTCGTTCCCTAGGTGACATGGTCGAAGGCTCCTCATGCTGTGGGGGAACGTCATCAGGAATGTCCTGAAGATCCTCCTCGTCTATGGCATGAGAGAGACAGTACTGAGGAGGATTAGTCTCACGTCTGTGCTCGATCATCCTCATGTGTAACATAGTCATGATGCCCTGTGGGGACATCTGACCTATCAGTGAAAGCGCCGATGACTGAGCTACTCTATTGAGGAGGCCGAAGTGTCTGGCAAGGCGCGTCACGTAGGGACCGATAGAGATCACTCCCTTCCTATGCCGCTCGGTCTGATGGCAAATGGCGAAAGCAATGAAGTAGGCCAAGTCAGTCACATGTGCCTTCGCCATGCACCATAAATAGTAGGCGTCGTGAGTATTGATGATGCCGGTGCTCTCTCTCCTTTCGGTCAAGGTGTGTGCCAAGATGGCATTGAGGTAGCGTAGGGAAGAGGCGAGAGCTAAGGCCTTCGAGCGGCTAGGGTCGTAGGTGGAAGAAAGTGGTGCCAAAGCTTTCCAGCACAAGGAGGGGGAAATGTGAATGTTGCGTGGTAAGGCATTCATGTCCTCCTCCTCCATAAACTCATCTGTGTAAAGTCACAGAGCAACTCCAAACTTTAGGACACTTATCGCACGAACTATACCTCCTAATCGGAAGTGAATAGTGCCTGGGTCGTCATTGTTCGTCATCACCACCTGTAAATGGAAAGTAGAACATAATTCTAATGTTAGCTCTAAATAAGTGGGCTCAGTAATAGTGAAGAACCGTTCCCAAGGGTCTGTAGATAGGAGGGCGCGGATGGAATCTGCGAGCTGGACTTGCTCTATGGCAGCCCAGTCGATGTAGTGACCTGTGGTGATGGGTCGTGCGCGTAATATCTGAAATAGCTCCTCCTGCAAAGCTTGCGAAAATTCAAGGAACGGGTGTCGAACTTCATCTGTAGCGCGTACCGAGGAAGAACCCGGTCCCCTACGTCTTTTTGAGGAAGGGACCGCGACCCTCTTGCCTCTTGATGATGACATAATATACCTGAAGACACATGAGTATTGATAGAATCCAAGAGACATCAGTAGTTAAACAATATACCTAAAATTAGTATATGCTATTTAGTAGTTTAAACAATTCTAATAGAGAAGATTCCAAAGCAAATTCCTAACTTATCTAAACATATTTGTAATAGGAACAACATCTAGTAACACAAATTGGAAAAATAAGGTTGAGAAAATGAACCAAAGGTTGTTGGAAGGTGGTGCACGGGCGTGTGGTGTCGTGCACGGGTGTGTGACGTGGAGATAAAACCGTGTGGTGGAAAAATACAGGGTAAAGGGAGGGAAAACATGGAGATGAAGGTAAGGGAAGTGAATTTGAGGGTGGTTTGAGGGTTGGGTAAGCGAGAATTTAGGAAATGGTGGACAGAATAGGGATTAGGGTTTGGGAGAGGATAAATTTCAGCTAGGGTTTTGAAAGAGGGGAGAAGATGAACAATGGTTTTTTATATAGGGGAGGGGCACACGGCCTATTGCCACACCCGTGTACTTTGAGGCTGAGCCCGTGTTTTTCAAATTTTACAAGTTAGGTCGTGCTCGGGTACTATCACACGCCCGTGTGTATTGGGCGTGTGTCAAACACGACCGTGCTTAGCTTCGTTCGCTTCTCCCACGCCCGTGTTTGAGGGTAGCACACCCGTGGATTGTTGTTCACGGTTTAATGACACGGGCGTGCCGCACGCTCGTGTTAGAGAAATAGAATCAGCCTTGCCCCTGGCACGCCCGTGTTTTTCCATTCCCACGCCCGTAGTCATCTATCAACCTCACCCACGGCCATGTCGCACGGCCGTAGGGATTTATCGCATCCCGTGTTTTGGGGAAATCTTTTCCCTGTTTCCACACGGTCGTATCGCACGGCCGTGTTGCTTCCCCTATTTTGCCACGGCCAGAGCCACGCCCGTGTGCCTAGCCGTGTGTTCTAAAAGATTGTGTAATTCCAAAAATTTAATTATTTATAGTGTTAGAAATAAGAAATCAAAATATGTTAGTACTTGGGTTACCTCCCGAAAAGCCCTTATTTATAGTCTAAGCTCGACTTACGTCTCCATTGATTTATCATGGTGGTTTGAGGAGTTCGTACTCCTCGTTCCTGCTATCATTCTTATCAAAATAAAGCTTAAGCTGGGAATTGTTTACCTTAAAAGTGCCGAACTTGAGGTGACTTACCTCCACTGTACCGAATGGGAAGATACTAAGTACCGTAAGAGGGATCTCCTTATTTGGTATGGTAGTGACAATGTGGGGATCTGTGGCATCTAGTAAGACTTTATCGCCCACCTTAAGTTAATTAGGAGAGGTATCGGGCTTGTTTTGGCGAAGTTTCAGTTTATCATGTGTTATTGGTTTGTGCTCTCGCCATTCGTCTAGCTCCTCTATCCGTAGCCTTCGTTCTTCATGGATGTCTTTGTTTTCTTCATGATAGTAGCGCACTGTCTCTGTTGCCTTAGTTCGAGGAGATTTCTGCAAGGACGATTGAATATTAGTTTTATCATCGATAGATTTTATAGCATCATTCTGAGTCTTAGAAGTTTTGACTGAGTCACGTGCTTGAAGTGTTACTGCGTCGTCACCTGGACGAAGTGTTAGCTCTCTTGAGCTGACATTAATAATTGTTCTGGAAGTTACTAAAAAGGGTCGTCCTAAAATTAAAGGTATCTGGTTATCCTCATCCATATCTAAGACGACAAAGTCTACTAGGTAAATGAATTTATCAACTTTAACGAGAACATCTTCAATAATACCCTTAGGAAATCTAATTGTTTTGTCACCCAATTGTATACTCATCCTAGTCTGTTTGGGTTTACCAAGACCTAGTCTTTTAAACATTTTATGAGGCATAACATTTGTACTTGCCCCTAAATCAGCTAAAGCATTATTCACTGATAAACTACCAATTAAGCAAGGAATTGTAAAACTCTTTGGATCTTTCAATTTGTTGGGTAGCTTATTCTTTAGAATAGCTGAGCAGACTGTATTGAGCTCCACATGCTATGTAGCGTCTAATTTTCTTTTATTGGCCAGAAGTTCTTTTAAGAATTTTGCTGAGTTGGGCATCTGCGAAAGAACTTCAATAAAAGGTAAGTTAATATGTAATTTCTTTAAGATTTTGACGAACTTACCAAATTGTTCTTCTGTTCTGTCTTTCCTTGCCACGTTAAGGGATGGGACACGATGTCTATATTCTTCATTTACTATTTTGTTATGACTTACCTCACTTTTACCTTTGCTTACCACTGTTTCTTGCCTCAGTTCTGGTTCAGGTGCAATGAATTCTTCCTTGTTTTGAGTAATGATTGTATTGATGTGTTCCCTTGGATTAGGTTCAGTATTACTGGGTAGGCTCCCTTGTGGTCGTTCAGAGATTAGCTTTGATAGCTGGCCTATTTGAGTTTCGAATCCTTGAATCGATGCTTGTTGATTCTTAAGTGCTGTCTCGGTATTTTGGAAATGGGTTTCTGACACCGAGATGAATTTGGATAGCATCTCTTCAAGGTTCGGCTTCTTCTCCTGTTGATAAGGTGGTTGTTGGAAACCCTGAGGATTCTGTGGCCTTTGATTTCCTTGACCACCCCAAGAGAAATTTGGGTGGTTCTTCCAGCCTGCATTGTAAGTGTTACTATAGGGTTATTTTGAGATCTAAAATTATTGTTGCCTATATAGTTGACTTGTTCCTCTTCGGTTGTAGGATTGAATGGTGGGTCTTCTGTATGCACACCTCCTCCACTTGAATCACACCTCATCGCTGGATGTACCTGTGTAGAACCAAGTAAACCATCAATTTTCTTATTTAGAAGTTCTACCTGATTTGTTAACATAGTGACTAAATCGACGTTATAAATGCCTGCTGTTTTTGTTGGCTTAGTCCTCATGACTTGCCACTGATAGTTATTCAGTGACATCTCCTCAATAAATTCAGAAGCCTCTTCAGGTGTCTTGTTATTGATGGTCCCACCAGCAGCTGCATCAATCATTTGTCTTGTCGAGGGATTCACACCATTGTAGAACGTTTGAACTTGAAGCCATAGCGGTAATCCATGATGTAGGAATCTTCGCCGAACGTCCTTGAATCTCTCCCATGCATCGTAAAGTGTCTCTAAATCCATCTGCACAAAAGAAGAAATATCATTACGCAACTTAGTTGTTTTTACCGGTGGAAAATATTTTAATAGAAATTTTTCACTCATTTGCTCCCAAGTGGTAATAGATCCTCGTGGTAGTGAGTTTAACCACTGTTTAGCTTTATTCCTTAATGAAAAAGGGAATAACCAAAGGCGAACGGTATCATCAGAAATGCCATTAATTTTTAAAGTGTCGCACAGTTCTAGGAAATTTGCCAAGTGCGTGTTGGGGTTCTCATCTGCAAACCATCAAACTGAACAAATTGCTGTATCATCTGAATCGTGTTAGGTTTCAGCTCAAAATTGCTAGCAGCAACCGCAAGTCTAACTATACTTGACTCAGTTCCTGTAAAATTAGGTTTAGCATAATCATACATAGTACGAGGAGCAGGATTCTGATTTGCTAATTCAGCGGGTATGGCTGGCGGTAGCGAATTGTCCTGATTTTCAGCCATCTCTTCAGTATTAGTTGAGATATCGTTCTATTGCTCTTCTTCTATGTATCTTAAGCTGCGCCTGATTTCTCGTCAATTTCTACGAACTGTACGATCAATTTCCTCGTCAAAAAGCAACGGTCCTGACAGGTTTCTTCTAGTCATACACTACAAGAACCTACCAGGGGAAAGAAGAAGAAAGTTAGTAAAATAAAATAAAAATAAAGTTAAATTGCAAGGAAAATAAATGGCTAAAGTAATAAAAATTAAGTGTTCCTAATATTTCAGTTCCCCGGCAATGGCGTCAAAAACTTGATCGCGTGATTCGTAACAAGTAATAAATATTTACAATGAAGATCAAACCTAGACTAACTATTATCACGATGAAAAAGTAAGCGCACCTATCGAACAATAGTATTGTAACACCCTTCACCCGTATCTAACTCCAGGACAGGGTTCGAGGCGTTACCGGACTTAAACATTCACAACATATAAAATCGAGTCACCAAGTTTTTGCCCAAAATTAAAACTTACAAACCACAATGAATAAAGGCCACATCTCATAGCCATATACAACAGCTCGATGTAGGCCAATACATAAGCCAAATCATAATAATAATACATGACATGAAACAAACTTCCTATACATGCCACTCACATGAAAATATTTAACATATACTTGCCAATACTCCAAGGATAATGGCTTGATAGTGTGATGCTGCCTCTGACGATCTCCAACCCCTGAGCTGACCTAACAAAAATCAAGGCTTAAAAGTGTTGAAACCCTAGCTATGGTGGAGAGGAAAATTCGGCAGCAACTTATGGAGAAGATGATCATTTTTGTGTTATTTTTCCCATTTTATTTCATTTAATATCCAAATGACCAAAATGCCCTTACTTACTAAACTTTCAAAAATTCCATCCATGTCCAATTTTTTGTCCATAAACTTAGAAATTGGTCAAATTGCTATTTATGACCTCCTAATTAATATTTCAAAGCAATTTCATACTAGAAACTTGTAGAATGCAAGTTTTGCAACTGATTCAATTTAGTCCCTAACTTTAAATTAAGCACTTTATGCACAGAATTTCTTCACGAAATTTTCACACAATCATACAATCATATCATAGACCTCAAAATAATCATAAAATAATTATTTCTATCTCGAATTTGTGGTCTCAAAACCACTATTCCGACTAGGCCCAAAATCAGGGTGTTACAACTCTCCCCCCTTTAGGGATTTTCGTCCCCGAAAATCTTACCGAAAAAGTGGTCTTCACTTAGATTTCTCAATCTCATACTTGATAATAAAGTACCTTCACTGAGGCAGTGCCTCCAATACATCTCTTTAATTTCTCATTTCCATCCTAATATCAATCCTGGCAGAGATAATTCTGGTAGATCCTGATGCTCGGCTTTAACCCCATTAACAATTTAGATTCTCTGTGGCATCGAATGCTCTATACTATCACATTACCTTATTGTCTTGAAACACATCACAATTCATACAATAGTACATTACTAAAAAAAAATCAGGAAGTTTTTACTCAATGCAGACTAGTCCAGCTAAGACATTCCAGTTAACAATATTCTCATCTGTTCAAACTTTACAAACATGTAATAAACTTTTCAGCTTTCACAAGACGAAAACCGCATCATTCGTAGTAGTTTTTACTGATATCAATTTTTTTAAGAGATATACACTTCTTGTTCAGAATATTTGCCTTTTATCCGTACAGAAATGAAATTCTATTATCAAACTTGAGAAAAATAATCCTGACATAATTGTCACATGAAATATTTTAGATAAATAATTCACACTGATTGAACACTCGAGTCGATCTTAATCACCAGTGAATGACATTTCCAGTATTCTTTTACTATTCATTCATTACACTAACTAAAACCATCTCAATTGCATTAGTTCAAATAACCAAAATATCTTAATTGAAGTCATTAATTATAATTGACTTATTTGAGAGAAGTAATCCACCATATCGATTGAGACTCGCGCTTTTATCACTTATGTCTTTACTGTTGTCAAATCCTTACACGAAAATTTAAAAAAAATACCCTAATGCTAAAATTTGACCAGCCGTAATTGTCACATTCAGATATTACAGATTTCAAATATCATTTCCCACAACTAATTCTGCCATCACAAATTTCATATTAGACCTTTCGCGAAAGAAAACCAGTTCTGAATAAATTTTGATTTACACTTTTCTCAACCTTGTATTTGAGTAATTCGATTTACCAAAGTAAATTTCTTCTCTAACTAGAACAGTGTATAATTCCAATAATCTTTATGGCAACCTGATACTTTTCTAGCTCTGACTTTACTTATCAATTCATTCTTAATCTCTAATCATACTTATAACTATTCTATCACTGAACTCTTTGATTTTTCAAGCGGAAACTTATTCAAGATTTAATCTCATGAAATTCAATCATAAGCACCACTTCGATAAGAGGGAGGGGTTATAGGGCCTCTGACTCGTCTTTCTTATACATATACATATGACACAACTTTCAACATCATAGCAACATCGTCAAAATCATGTCATTCATTAAGGTAATGCATCATTATATACATATCATTACAATCATATAATTCAGTCCAAACAATTTAACATAGATAAGTTCATTTCGTTATAATCCTTTATCTCATAAAAAAAATATCATTGACATTCATCAACATTCAACGTCCAATCAGGATAATGACATTTTTATTTGTATTAAAATATTCTAAACCTTTATTCATACCTTTCTGAATCTAAACTTATCATAATCGTAATTTACTCAATTACCTTTGCATCACGTTAAACATGCTCGGTGCAGCTCAGTTGGAGAGTACCTCTGTCTAAACAAGACGGTTCTCATACGCGTCGGAAGACATCACGCTATCACAGATCCGTGGCATATATAGCTAGACTTTTTCACATGTTAGGTTAGTCCGAGAATCGACTAAACCTTTGCTCTGATACCACTAAATGTAACACCCTTTACCCATATCTAACTCCGAGACAAGGTTCGAGGTGTTACCGGACTTAAACATTCACAAACATATAAAATCGAGTAACCAAGTTTTTGCCCAAAATTAAAACTTACAAACCACAATGAATAAAGGCCACATCTCATGGCCATATACAACAGCTCGATGTAGGCCAATACATAAGCCAAATCATAATAATAATACATGACATGAAACAAACTTCCTATACATGCCACTCACATGAAAATATTTAACATATACTTGCCAATACTCCAAGGATAATGGTTTGATAGTGTGATGCTGCCTCCGACGATCTCCAACCCCTGAGCTGACCTGACAAAAATCAAGGCTTAAAAGTGTTGAAACCCTAGCTATGGTGGAGAGCAAAATTTGGTAGCAACTTATGGAGAAGATGATCATTTTTGTGTTATTTTTCCCATTTTATTTCATTTAATATCCAAATGACCAAAATGCCCTTACTTACTAAACTTTCAAAAATTCCATCCATGTCCAATTTTTTGTCCATAAACTTAAAAATTGGTCAAATTGCTATTTAAGACCTCCTAATTAATATTTCAAAGCAATTTCATACTAGAAACTTGTAGAATGCAAGTTTTACAACTTATTCAATTTAGTCCCTAACTTCAAATTAAACACATTATGCATAGAATTTCATCACGAAATTTTTACACAATCATACAATCATATCATAGACCTCAAAATAATCATAAAATAATTATTTCTATCTCGAATTTGTGGTCTCAAAACTACTATTCTGACTAGGCCCAAAATTAGGGTGTTACAAGTATAGTAATGGCAAGACCGGGATATCATACCCAAGGGAACCAAAAATACTAGTAATAACTATCTTTTTTTATTATTTAACCTAGGAATAAAAGGGTTTGTTTATTAAACTAATTAACTAAACTAATTAACCAATTAAACTAAAGCGAAGAGAAAATTTAAAAGAAGACTTGAAGAGAAGCAATCGATAAAGACGACACCCAAGGAGGAATCCACATAGATTTCACTTGTTATCTGACTCTGAACCAGATGATTTATTCACTTGACTTCATCTGTGAGACTCTCTAACCTACATTATTATCTCTTTCGAGACTAATAACGCCTAACCTTCAGTTGAATTAATTGAAATCTCTTTCTAATTAAAACTCCTAGGAAAGCAATAAATCGATCTATGGACTCCCTTATTAGGTTTCACCCTAATCCCGTAAAATCTCGTAACCCTATCTCTAGGCATTCGATCAACTCCGCTTAATTATGCCAAGTCTAATCTTAGGCAGGGTCTATTCCTCCTCTGCATAAGCACATTATATCATGAGTCAATATCCGAAATTTTAACTCAAGCATTAGAAACACATAATTAAGAGCAAATCAAGTATTTATCATATAGTTCAGATAATAACAACAAGATCCATCATAGGTTTCCCCCTTAGGTATCTAAGGGGTTTAGTTCATAATGAAATAAGAATACATCTCAAAAGTATGAAAATAACAAAACATGAAGAAAACTCTAAAACTCCTGAAAGGATTCTGAGAAAGATCTTCAGTCTTGGAGTAGCTTCGGCTTTTGGGATAGATCGTCTGGCTTCCTTCAAGTAATTCCTGGCATGTGGTTTTGTGTTCCAGAGAGGTTTTGGCCGTCCTCTTAGTAGGTCATACTTAGGGTGTTTATATAGGCTTTGGATTGGCTTTCTTCTTCCCTAAGTATCTTTTTTTCGTGTAAAATACGACTCTTTGAAAAAGGGACACGCCCGTGTGCCACGGCCGTGTTACGTGGTTGCCAGGTCGTGTGAATCGTGAAATCCTTGGATGACACCCTCGACAGACACGGGCATGTGAGCAGCCCATGTGGTAAGGCTTAGGATGTGTGATCTTCTTAATTTGATCCTTTTTGTCTCTTTTAAGCTCGTTTTTGGCTCCTTTTGACTCTTGGTGCTCTCCTGAGTACAAAACGTGAAATAAACGGATTAAGAGCACCAAAATCCAGAAATCTAATAGTAAACATCCATAAATATGCTAAGTATTTGGGGTAACAATATGTATAACTTGGCGTTTATCAGAATTTTATCACGTTTGGAGATATTACCTGTCCGTTGGCATTTCTCGCAGGAAGTAACATACCTATTGGCATCTTTGAATAGCATGGGCCAATAAAAACCTGATTCAAGTGTTTTATGTGTGGTCTTAGTTCCACTGTAGTGTCCTCCAGTCGGTCCTAAGTGGCAATGTTCTAAGATCTTCAATGCTTCTAACCTTGTAACACATCTCCTAATGACTTGATCTGTACATATACGGAAAATAAAAGGGTCTTCCCAAAAGTAGTTTTTCACATCATTAAAGAATCGCTTCTTTGCTGGTGTGTCAACCCTTTTGGGATAATGTTAGCGGCTAAAAAATTCGCAATGTCTGCAAACCAAGGTACCTTAGAGTATTGTTCTTTAGGGAACGAATCATTTATTTCAACTTCATCTAACTCTTTGGTATTTAAGTTTTCAAGCCTGGAAAGATGATCAGCCGCGAGATTTTCAATTCCTTTCTTATCCTGAATCTCTAAGTCAAATTCCTACAATAATAGAATCCATCGAATGAGTCGAGGTTTTGCATCAGTCTTAGTTAAAAGGTAGCGAAGGGTAGAATGGTCAGTATAAATGACAACTCTAGACAATATTAGATATGCCCTAAATTTATCAAATGCAAAAACCACAGCTAGAAACTTTTTTTCCGTGGTAGTGTAGTTTTCTTGTGCGACTGTCAAAGTTTTGCAAGCATAATAGATAGGTTGAAAATGCTTGTCTCTTCGCTGTCCCAAAACTGCACCTACTGCAAAATCACTTGCATCGCACATTAGTTCAAAAGGCAAATTCCAATCAGGTGCAATTATAATTGGAGCATTAATTAATTTATTCTTTAAAGTATTAAATGCTTCTAAACACTCCTGATCGAATTTAAAGGGCACATCTTTTTCTAGTAATTTAGTCAAAGGCTTAGCTATTTTAGAAAAGTCTTTAATAAATCTTCTATAAAACCCAGCATGTCCTAAAAAGCTTCTAATAGCCTTAACCGAACTAGGGGGAAGTAATTTT
Organism: Gossypium anomalum; assembly: GCA_025698475.1. Classification (NCBI taxonomy): domain Eukaryota; kingdom Viridiplantae; phylum Streptophyta; class Magnoliopsida; order Malvales; family Malvaceae; genus Gossypium; species Gossypium anomalum. The sequence goes on along the minus strand of CM046967.1, from coordinate 19,876,019 downwards.
TCAATGGTTTCAATTTTAGATTTGTCAACCTCAATCCCTTTGCTAGAAATTTTATGTCCTAACATGATACCTTCTTGAACCATAAAGTGACATTTTTCCCAGTTAAGCACAAGGTTCATTTCCTCACATCTTATTAAAACTCATTTTAAATTTTTAAGGCAATGATGGAAAGAGTTATCGAATACCAAAAAATCATCTATAAATACCTCTATGATGTCTTCTACGAGTTCATCAAAAATGGCCATCATGCAACGTTGAAAAGTAGCAGGAGCATTACATAATCCAAAAGGCATTCTACGATAAGCAAACATACCGTATGGACATGTAAATGTCGTCTTTTCTTGATCTTCAGGAGCTATTAGGATTTGAAAATAACCAGAGAGTCCATCTAGAAAGTAGTAGTACATGTGCCCTGATAATCTTTCCAACATTTGGTCAATGAATGGTAGGGGAAAGTGATCTTTTCTCGTGGCATCATTCAGTTTCTTGTAGTCAATGCAGACTCTCCAACCTGTGATTGTTCTTGTCGAGATTAATTCATTCTTCTCATTGGCTACAACAGTCATGCCTCCTCTCTTAGGAACAACCTGCACTGGACTTACCCAAGAACTGTCAGAAATAGGATAAATAATTCCAGCATCTAGAAGTTTAATTACCTCAACTTTAACAACTTCTTTCATGTTGGGGTTCAGTCATCTTTTAGCTTGCACACATGGCTTATATTCATCTTCCATTAAAATTTTGTGGGTGTAAAAAGAAGGGCTGATCCCTTTAATGTCAGAAATTTTCCAAGCTATGACCCTTTTATGTTCTCTTAATACTTGGAGTAATTCCTCTTTCTCCTTGGGTTGCAAGTTAGAAGCAATAATCACTGGTAATGTAGAATTATTTCCAAGGAATGCGTATTCCAAGTGATTTGGCAATTGTTTAAATTCCAGTTTGGGAGGTTCTTCAATAGAGGGTTTTTTCTTAAGTTCATCGTTTACCTTAATACCCTCATATTCTACTTGTCTTGATAGGGGTTCATTGTAGTTCAATTCAATTCTTACCTTACCTATCTCAGAATCATCATCATCTACCTCCTCTCCTTGGGCAAGATATAGTTCCAACGTGTCCTTATGTACGATTTCCTGAAAAGAACCTTGAGTAGCATGATAAATAGAGTCAATAAAATAGCATGAGTCATCCTATTCCCTAGAAATTCTCATGTCATCATAGATTTTAAAAATAATCCATTCGTTACCTACTCTAAGCACAAGTTTACCATCTCCCACATCAATAACAGCCCTAGCAGTGGCTAAAAATGGACATCCCAAGATTAAAGGCACTTCAACATCCTCATCGATGTCAAGTACAACGAAATCAACAGGGAATATAAATTTATCAACTTTTATAAGTACGTCTATGATACCCCTAGGATATTTAACAGATCTATCAGCTAATTGAATACTCATCCTAGTGGGTTTAGGTTCCCCAAGACCAAGTTGTTTAAACATCTTATATGGCATCAAATTAATGCTAGCGCCTAAATCAGCTAGTGCCTTCTCAACATTCAAACTACCAATTAAGCAGGGAATAGTAAAACTTCCTGGGTCTTTCAGTTTGGTTGGCAGTTTATTTTGGAGTCTGATCGAGCACTCCTCGTTGAGTTCCACTATAGATAAGTACTCAAACTTCCTTTTATTTGTTAGAAGCTCCTTTAAAAATTTTGCGTATGTAGGCATCTGCAAGATAGCTTCAACAAAAGGTAAGTTGATATATAATTGCTTAAAAAGTTTAAGAAATTTACCAAATTGTGCATCCATGTGGTCTTTTTTTAACTTTGCTGGATATGGGACTGGTGGTTTATATTCTTTCGACACTGGTTCATCATTGTTTTCAGATTCTACCTCCTCTCCTTCATTTCTGTCAGCTTCTTATGGTGGCTTCTTTTCAGATTCAGCTAACACTTTCCCACTCCTTAGTGTAACTGCTTTTACATGCTCTTTTGGATTGGGTTCGGTGTTACTAGGTAGACTTCCTGGTGGTCTCTCTGAAACCATCTAGCCAGCTGTCCAATTTGATTCTCGAGCCTTTGCATTGATGCTTGCTGATTTTTTAGTGCAGTTTCAGTATTCTGAAAATGGGTTTCTGCTACTGAAATAAATTTTTTCATCATCTCCTCAAGGTTTGACTTTTTTGTCTTACTGGTAAGATTGTTGTTGGAAGCCTAGAGGGAGTGGTGGTCTTTGATTTCCTTGGCCTCCCCATGAAAAATTTGGGTGGTTCTTCCAACCTGCATTGTAAGTGTTATTATAAGGATTATTTTGAGGTCTAGAGTTGTTACCCATGTAATTCAATTGTTCGTTCTTCATGTTGTGGCCATAAAATGGATATTCTAGGTTGTTCATTCCACCTCTACTTTCATCACACCTCATCACTGGATGTACCTGCGTGGAACCAAGTAAACCGTTAATCTTTTTATTCAAGAGTTCTACCTGATTTGATAGTATAGTAACCGAGTCGATGTTATAAACGCTGCTGCTTTGGTTGGCTTAGTCCTCATGGCTTGCCACTGATAGTTATTCAGTGACATTTCTTCAATAAATTCATAAGCCTCTTCAGGTGTTTTGTTATTGATGGTTCCACCAGCGGCTGCATCAATCATTTGTCTTGTCGAGGGGTTCACATCGTTGTAAAAGGTCTGAACTTGCAGCCATAAAGGTAACCCATGGTGTGGACACCTTCGCAGTAGGTCCTTGTATCTCTCCCACGCATCATAGAGTGTTCCTAAATCCATCTGCACAAAAGAAGAAATATCATTCCTTAGTTTAGTTGTTTTAGCAGGTGGAAAATATTTAAGTAAAAATTTTTTGGTCATTTATTCCTAAGTAGTGATTGACCCTCATGGTAACGAGTTCAACCACTGTTGGCCTTATTCCTCAACAAAAAGGGAAATAATCGAAGGCGAATAGCATCATCAGAAACGCCATTGATCTTAAATGTGTCGCAGAACTCCAGAAAATTCGCTAAATGAGTGTTTGGGCCCTCGTCCTGCAAACCATCAAACTGAACAAACTATTGTATCATTTGAATCGTGTTAGATTTCAGTTCAAAATTATTTGCAGCAACAACAGGCCTAACTATACTCGATTCAGTTTCTATTAAAGTAGGTTTAGCATAATCATACATAGTACGAGGAGCAGGATTCTGATTTACTGGATCTGTAACAACCATAGGAGGTAGCGGATTATTCTGATTATTAGCCATATCCTCGGTTGTAGTGTGAGTATCGTCCTCTTGCCCTTCTTCTATGTATTATAGGCTTCTCCTTGTTGCTCTTCGGTTTCTACGAACTGTGCTTTTGATCTCACTATCAAAAAGCAATGGTCCCAACGGGTTTCTTCTAGTCATAAACTATGAAAACCTATCAGAAGGAAACAAAAGAGAATTTAGTAAGTAAAAATAAAAAATTAAAATTAAATAAAAAAGAAAATAATGGCTAAAGTAATAAAAATTAAGTGTTCTTAATATCTTAGTTCCCCGGGAACGGTGCCAAAAACTTGATTGCACTCGTTCTTGAAGACTAACTATTATCACGATGAAGGCAAGCGTACCTATCGAATAGTAGTATAGTTTATAGCAAGACCAGATGTCGAACCCACAGGAACTAAAAGTACTAGTAGTAACCTTTTTTTTATTATCTAGCCTAAAAATAAGGGGATTTGTTTTATCTAAACTAATTAATTAAACTAAGAATGCACAGAAAGTAATTTGGGGAAAAAGTTTTGGGAAAACTGATTGATTTATAGAATACCCAAGGAAGAATCCACCTAGACTTCACTTGTTATTCGACTTTGAACTAGACGATTTATTCACTTGACTTGATCCATAGAAATCCCTAATTTATATTATTATCCCTCTCGAAACTAACAACGTCTAACCCTAGGTTGATTAATTGAAATCTCTTTCTAATTAAAACCCCTAGTGTTGCATTAACTCGATCTATGGATTCCCTTATTAGATTTGACTCTAATCCGGCAGATTTATGTCGTCCTATCTCTAGGATTGCATGCAACTCCGCTTAATTATGAATGATCTACTCTTAGACAGGGACTTTTGCTCCTCTGAATAAGCATATCAATACTTGAATCAATATCCTGGAATATTAAAACAAGAGTTAAGAACATAATTAAGAACAAATCAAGTATTTATCATATAATTCAGAAAATATTAACAAGATCCGTCGTAGGTTTCATCCCCTTTAGGTATTTAGGGGATTTAGTTCATAATTATAAAAGCAAACATATCAGAAGAATAATAATGACAAAACATAAAGAAAACCCAAAACTCCTGAAGGAAATCGAAGGGAGATCTTTAGTCTTGAAAGAGAATTCGGCTTCTGAGATGGATCAATAGACTTTCTTCGAGCTAATCCTTGCTTCCTACTCTGTGTGTCCTCTTTAATCCTCCTCTAGGTTATTTTTATAGACTTTAGAATGCTTCAAAACCCTTAAAATTACCCTTTTTCTGAATAGAATTAAACTTGGGCTCGTCAGGGACACCGCCGTGTGCCACGCCCGTGTGCAAATTGCTTCAAACCGTGTTCAAGACTATTAAATAGCCATGCCCGCATGGGGTGGTCTTAGGCTGTGTTGAAGTCTGCTAAAAAGACACGGGCGTGTAGTCTAACCGTGTGAGGAAGTCCAGGCCATGTTGATTTTCCACGTTGGCCCATTTTCTCCGTTTTTGGCCCGTTTCTCACTCTTTTTACTTTCCTATGCTCACCTAAGTATAAGATGTGAAATTAAAGGATTAGGAGCATCAAATTCCACAAATCTAATGATAATTCATCCAAAAATGTGCTAACCATGGGATAAAAATATGTATAAATTACGACTTATCATACGGATAGCATAAGCTCGAGCAGATGCTCTTGCCTCAGATCTTACTGTAGTATCTCTAGTTACACCTTGATTACCACTTGTATTCTTAGTATTTCGGGGTGGTCTCCCTCTAGCAGACTATTGCTAATTTTCGCTGGTTGATCTCTTTCATTCATAGACTTTTCTGGACAATCCCGTAGAAAGTGATCAAAAGATCCACATCTAAAGCAAGCTCCACTCTTAAGTCTACATTCACCATAATGCCGCCTATTCCAATGCTTATATTCAGGCCCAGCATTCTTAACACTGCCCACACTAGCAACAGATGTCGTTTGAGGTTTTAAGTTAAATTGTCTTGCATTTCTATCTCTATTCGAATTTCCCGCACAAGCAATAGAGTGAGGATGAAAATCCTGGATTTCTTTGATATTGACTGATGTGATTTTCCCCCAGATCTCTTTTTGAAGTCTCTCGCCTCAGAATCGACTTTTCTTTCTCTTTACTAAGCTCTTCGGCTTTGTAGGCTCTATCAATCAAGACAACAAATTCTTTCAAATCTAGAATTCCGACCAGGAGTTTGATATCCTCATTCAACCCATTTACAAACCGTTAACACATCATCTCTTCAATAGCCACGCACTCCTGGGCATATTTGCTTAACCGAAAAAATTCTCTCTCATATTCAATCACGATCCTACGACCCTGTTTAAGCTCTAAAAACTCTTTATGCTTTTTGTAATAGCCCAAATTTGCCCAGGCCCGTGAAATAGAATAAAATAATAAAAAATAATAAAATAAATTTAAGGTCTGTAATGTCCAGTTTACAATAAACGGGCCTAAAGGCCTGACGACCCAAGACCCAATTAGCCTAAGAACCCAAGTGCCCATTACACCCTCAACCCAAAAACATACGGGGCCCAAGAGGCCCAAACTGTAAACTAAGGATAGGAGACCTAGGGTTTCAAAAACCCTAGGCGCCGCAAGCAGTCCAACTGTCGTGCCTCTTCATCTCGCGTCGTTCTAGTGACCCTCCATCAACGTCTCCACTGGCGCCGTGACTCCAGCCTTGTATCACGCCGCAATCGGTGCACAAATCAACGCCAGCATACTCATCGGTGTGAGATCCTCGATGGTACCTGCAAAAGGGGAAAGAAGAACAGTAGAGACGAATGCAAATATGGCAAGAAATAAAATCAAGGATTGTAAATTTATTTTCAGTGGCTATAAAAGCCCGAATCAAGAACGATGTAAGGACAGTTTTTTTTTATATACACACAGATTCAATAAAAAGAACGACAGTTTTATACACATATATGCAATAAAAGGACCCACAGTGGATCGAAGAAACAAGAGGTGAATAGCTTTATTTTTTCTTCCTTTCTCTTTACAAACAAATACAAATATCATAAAAAAATAAAGCAAAAAAAACTTACTGACGGATTTACGCTGAAAAAGGAAGCTTTTCAGCTTCCGGTCGCCGTGCCCGGCGGGGTAGACAACGGTGCATGGGCGTGTGTACCCGATGACCGGGGCTTGGCCTAACGGAGGCCGGAGCCCGGAAGGCCCTTCTCTTCTCCTCTTTCAGAGGATTTTAAGTTTTTTTTTTTTTAAACTAATTTTGAAAATGAAATTTTGGGTTAAAATTTAGCTTATATAGCCTTATGTAAACGACGTCGTTTTTACTTTAAACAATAAGCTTCAAAACGACGTCATTTCAAAGCCCAGCATCTGCATCTTGACCCGTAACCCGGATAGAATCCGCGTGTTTTCGATTAAAGGGCAAATTGCCCAATCGATCCTTCCACTTTTTTAAATTTATAATTTCATTTTATTTTTATCTTAAATTGGCCCTAACTTTTATATTTGTTTCAATTTAGTCCCAATGGCCATTAGGGCCTATTCTGAGGAACAACGTCGTTTTAGGAATTAGGGCTAATTGCCCAGTGAGTCCCTCTGATTTTAATGTACATTTCAATTAGGCCCAAAATTTTTATTTATTTGTAATTAACCCTAGATTTTTTTTATTTAAATTCAAGTTTAATCCTTTCTTATATATATTTAATTTATTTTAAATACTATATGTATTTTTTATAAACATTAGTTATATGTAAAATAGTATATATATTATTCATTATATTATTTATATCATTATATATTTTTATAAATTTTATTATATGTTATACATTTTACTATATATATTATTTCTTACATTATTTTTATTCTATTATAAATTATATATTATTTTATTATTCATTAATTGCGTATAAAAATTTGCAAATTATTAATAATTAATACATATTGTTATTAAATATTTAATGTCTAATATTTTAAATTTACTACAAATTTTGCTCCTATTCAATATGATTATTTTTTAAGTACCTTGAGTTCTTATATTATGTAGTGTATTTTATTATATATTAATTATCCCTAAAAACTCTCCTTTATTATTTGTATGTTTTAAATATATTTTTCTTAAAAAATACTTCATCTATTTTTTAATTTTGTATTTGTTTTCTTCTTTATTTTTAATTTATATTTTTATATGTTCATGATTTGTTTATTTATTTTGTATTTATTTTGTATTTATTTAATATTGTTTTAATATGCTAATGTTATCTCACCAACTATTTGTTATTTATATATTATTTGTTTTTTATCATTTTTGCATAAAAATTGATTATTTATGTTATTTCAAGTTATATTTGCATGAAATATTTTTATATATTATATAATTTATATTGTTATATTCTTTATGCTATATTTCGCGTGAAATACTATTATGTATGTATTATGTAATCTATAAGTTATGTTTATTGTTTTTCTGTGATTATACTTGCATGGAATGATAATGTATATTATAAATTTTATGTCATTATTTACCATTTTCTATATTATATTTGCATGAATTGTTAAAGTATGTATTATATAGTTTGTATTAATTGGTATCAATACCTTGTAATATGTTAAAAACATCATTGTCATAAAAATTATATTTCATTTAATTCAAATGAATTTTAAAAATAAGGTAGTGTTTTTGGTATTTAGGAATTCGGGAAGTAGTGCCCTAACATGCTGGTTGCGATTTCCCGTTTGTCTAAATGTCTAAAATATCCTTCTAAATGAATTTCACAAATCACGAGATAATTTCAGTTACGAAAGTTTTAAAATATCGTGTCCAATCATGCTGGATGTGATGTTTGTGCTCTTTTAAAGTGAAGGAATCTTGATTTTTTAACTCGAATTATTACGGTTTTAAAAAGATATCTTATTTTTAAATTCCTTCAAACTTTTGACATTAAGACAAAGCTATTCAATTTGGTACCAATTTTGGGCGTTGCGAGGATGCTAATCCTTCCTCGTACGTAATCGACTCCCGAACCTATTTTCTCATATTTTCGTAGACCAAAATGTTTTATAAGGTGATCCAATCACACCTAAAAACATTGGTGGCGACTCCCTTTTTTTTTTCCAAAATCCCGCTTTTAATAGGAGGTTTCGACACTTTTGATCCAAAAATCATTGGCTTATGTATTTCTTACGGAATTTTGTCTGAAAGAATTCCCAAGTCACTCGTTCTCGGGGCACTACTGACACCAATGTGTTCCACCATTGATACGCTGTGTCCCTTAGCAGAGATACAGCACATTTTACGGAATCATCCGGTGTACACGACAATTCATCAAACACTCAGATGGTATTCTCAAGCCATAATTCATCTTTCTCAGGGTCATCATCAATTGTATCCCTGAACTATTGAGCCTCATATTTTTTGATTCTATCTACTAGTGGCCTATTCGGTCGCAAAAATTCCAAACCTTGAGGAGCCATGGGTATCGATTGGGGAACAAGTAGGGGTAGAGGTTGTTGAGCAGCTGGATTTGTTCAGACATACTCAGAGAACCATTCATTCATCATCTGGAAGAAGGCTTCTTTAGCCTCTCCTCCGTGACTACTTGCTACAGGTCTAGGTTTGGAAGGCGTAGTCCCTTGAGCGGGAGCAGGCGCATTACTTTCTACTTCGTCAGCTATCGCTCGATTTGGATCCATTTGCTATATGAAAAGACATTTAAAATGCCAAGAGTCATCACACTATCGCAGGTTATATATATGACATGTATAGCTAGACTCATATACACCACGGTAGTCCTAGAATCGACTAAACTGTAGCTCTGATACTAATAAAATGTAACATGCCTAAACCGTAACCGTTACTGGAATAGGTTAAGTGGCATTACCAGACTTGTAATACAATTTAGAACTTTCATTTATCAAATATCATCTCATTTCAATAATATCAGTTATTCACATTCAATATGAACTTAAATCGAGCAAACAAAGCCTAAGGGGACTAACTCAGTAACATATAAAAGTTTCAGAAAGTTAGAAAATTTTTCAACTTTTAAAGTGACACACGCCCGTGTGAACAGGCCGTGGGCCTCACACGGCATTAGACATGCTCGTGTGTCTAAGCCGTGGTCAAACAGGGCATACATACTGATTTCACCACACGGCCACAGGACACGCCCGTGTGCCAGGCCGTGTGAAAATTAAAGAGGTTACTAACTTGGCCACAAGGCCAACCACATGCCCGTGTGGCAGCCCGTGTGCCACACACAACCAATAGACACGCCCGTGTGTCTAGGCCGTGTCAAAATTAGAGGCTATACTAACTTTAATTCATAGGGTACCAAGGGGACACACGGCCATGTAACGTGACCGTGTGTCAAACACGACCGACACACATGCCCGTGTCTCTGCCCGTGTGGACAAAAATAGGCCATTTGAATAGCCAAATTTGCCACCCAAAAACATGAGTATACTTAACCATAATTCACAACCTAATGGCAATCATTTTTATAACCATTTCATGTACAAAATATAACTAATTCCAAACATGCTCCACATCTCAACCAATTCAATATCATAATAGGCATTCCAAACAATTCATATCAACTTAATATATCATGTCATTACCAACATATTCATACACACATACCCCATTTTATATCATCCAAATATACAAATATTGCATTCATAAACCAAACATGTATAAACCACATTTCAAAACAACATTTGCATTTTTCCATTTCATCTTTTATAAGCCAAAACACATCATATGGAATCACATATATACAATCAAAGCAACCATTACTACTTCAAGCCATATCACATAGCTTGTTCATATACCAAATTCACACTAAAATCATTAACATAAAGCGATCATACTTCACAACCTATAAACTAGCTTATACATGTCATATTTACATATCTTCCAAGAATTCCAAAAATACCAAAAAGTCACCTAGATAGTGTGATAGTAATCTCTGACTTTATCCGAATCGAGCAAGCTTTCGAATCTATAAAACACGGAAAAATAAACGAAGTAAACATTAAGCTTAGTAAGCACGTATAATGTAGAATTAAACTTATCAAATGACAATAAACATTATAACAAATCAAAAATCAATCCATTTTCTCATAATGCCTATTCACATCACAATTCACAGTTAGTCATTTAACACTTCATATAAACCAAGTATCATTACATTCATATATCATAAAATCCTTGTAATTCATGTAACTTATAATTCATATAAGTCTTATAGCTCTTGTATCATATAATATTCATATATCATATTGGTATAATGCCCGTTGAACCTACTGAAATATCGAGGGATACTCGGGTAATACACATTAAGTGTATAAATCGGTAATTCGTCAGTTCATCATATTGGTATAATGCCTGTTGAACCTACTGAAATATTGAGCCATGATCAGTAAGCTCCTTCTAAGCTGAGAAACGATAAGCTCCGTAGAGCTAAAATGGTAAGCTCATATGAGCTATGGTGTGTCCGCAACAAATGTAGGAGCTCGACCAAACAATAACCCTAGTGACATGTCACTTGTATCCTACGACTTTCTACGGTTCAAATGGGACTCATATTTTACAGTAAGCATTTATTTTGGCATTCTAATTCCATTAATCACATATATTCAATCTAAATACATTCATTTCAAATATATACAACAATTTAAATTTTGATTCTAATTATACGAACTTATCTCGAGTTGCTCAGATATTAACTAACGGCTACTCGTTAATCTTTTCCTTTCCCAGATCTAAAACTGAACTTGGCTTATCTTGGTCTACATATTATCAAATTCAACATATTTAGTAACTAGTTAATTCAATTCACACATATTTGAAAAATTACAAATTTGCCCCTATACTATTGACTACTTTACAATTTAGTCCTTTATACACAAATACGCAAAATACACAAAATTTCCTTATACCCATGCTTAGCCGAATATTCATGTATTCCATGTAAACCCACGTATTTCATTTATTTCACAATTTAACCCCTCATTTTCTCATTTTCACAATTTAGTCCACAATTAGCAAAATCATTAAAAATCCCAATACAAAACATATTTGTACATCACCAAGCTTTCATAATTCCTAATTTCACATCATGAAGCTCAAATATTCATCAACATCATCTCATGAAAACATTAACAATTCTTTAAATTACGGCATGGGTTTGATAGAACACTAAGCAACGATCTCAAAAGCGTAAAAATTATCAAAAACCGAACAAAGAACATACCTGAATTAAGCTTCAAGAGTGCCAAACCCTAGAACTCTTTTCTACTTCTCTTTTCTTTTTATTTTAGGCAAGAATGAAGCATATTTTCCATGATTTTGAAATTGTTTTATTTATTTTATCTATTATTATTGCAATTACCTAACCAACCTTTAAAAATAATTTTATTTACCAAATTGCCAAGCCATGAATTCCACTAACCTTATAATGCTCTAATTGACATGCAAGGACTCACATATTCAAGCTATGGCCATATAATGCTTTTAAGCAATAAAACTCTACTTTTACGCTTTACGCGATTTAGTCCTTTTTATCGAATTAACCATTTAAACGGTAAAATTTCTTTACAAAACTTTCACATAATAACTCTATCATGCTGTAGACCTTATTAAAATAATAAAATAAATATTTTGACTTTAAATTTGTGGTCCCGAAACCACTTTTCTGATTCGACCTAAAAACGGGATGTTACATAGTCTCTTCAAGCTTCTTCAATGAGTGCCTGGCCATGATTAGTGAATTTTGAGTTGAATTTTTCTTGATTTTTAAGTAATTTAAATGCCATAACAACTCAGGACTGAGACTCAGTCAAATGTAAATCTTCGGGCAAATCTCTTATTTCTTCAACATTGCAAGGACCGTGTGTAATTAAACCAAAAAGTGGTTTATGTGGACAGCCATGTGTAGCCGAAATTGGGTTGACTTGGTCTTCAATTTGGACAGTTTTGTAATCCAACAAAGCTATCAGACTTGTCCAAAATAAATCAATAAATTAAAAGACCAAAGAATAAAATTTATCCAATTTAAATAATTAATTAAAACCCAAATTATTAATGAAATATTTTAAAATGAATTATTAAATATAATTTTATAATTTATTATTTAATTTAATCATGCATCGCCCATTTTATGTCTTAAAAATATAATATTTTCAAATAAATATAAAATAAGCTATTTTATGCATGAAAACTATATAATAAAGCATAAAATCACATTTTAATAATTTCTATGTCCTAATTTCATATTTTCACATATTTCATTAATTTATTAAACAATTACTTACTTTTAACAATGAATTTAAGTAAAAGTGCGATAAATTGCATAGGAAAAATCCTATATATTTTTCAGTTTACACACCCCTAAACTTAAATCATTGCTCGTCCCGAGTAATGTTTATGTACAACAAAAGGTCTTGCTAAGGAAAAATTGCTAACTGTGTAAGCAGCATCTACCTTTGTCCCATAATCATGCATTAATAACTTCATGTTCATAGATCTCCTCTATTAACAAGTAATTCATATGCAAACATTTTTAGAATTTTATACTAAGTTTCAAAATATGCCAACATGAATCATAGTTTGTATGTATGTCACAGCCACAGATAACATTCTTCATTCAACATAATTTCTTATCAATCAAGCAAACAATCATAAGGCTTATTTATGATCTTCATATGTTGAACTTAGTACTTCCTCTCCACTAATGTAGGTGTCATAATCATCAAATCAATAGGTTTTTTATAAGGTTGTAATAGGGCTCGATTAAAGGTAGGGATTTAAGAGATCAGACATTTCGATTTCAAAATCTTAACCTTTAACTTTGTCTTGGATTTCTCGAAGTACAGCCTTTTTCTTTAAGTGAATCTTTGGAACACCCCCAAACTTATTTTGAACTCATGCTCATACATTTTTCTTTTTGGAGACTGAGTAAACTTTTCTTCGCTCTTCTATCATCTCTCTTTTTTTTTTTTAGCATGAGCACGTACATCTTTTTGAAAATTTCCTCAAATGTTGATTACCGAGACAACTTTAGTTAAGATGAGCGCACAAAATTAGGATAACTTAAAAAGATGGTAATGTGGCTTACAATGTAGATTCATTGCAATAAACAGGCCTTTAAGCTCAAAATTATAGTTTTAAGGGTCTAATATCATAATGTTGGCTTGAAAAGGCTCAAACGATCCAAAGAAATAGTGCCTATATCATTTTTGATTTTTATGTCTCCTAAGATTTCGCCTCAAGAAAGTTACTAAGTTAATTCTAAAGATATAAACCTTCATGCATGTCTAATCTCAACAGAAACTAAGTTTTCATGGCAAATATTACTAAGACTAAGATCATACAAGCATTCCATTCTTCATGATAACATATTTTCACTCAGATAGATTCATTATTCATACTTGCATACAAACTATCTCATTAACAAAAAAATGTCTCTGAACATTCATTTATTAAAACATACTTATGAAAGAAACGATTGAAACATACTTGAAAATTTTAAAAATATGAGCAATTTATTTGCCTTACCCTCCTTTAAAAAGAAGCAATGTCCTCATTGCAAGAACAAAGTAATGAATGAAAACTGAACACCAGGTAGGGTTGTAAAGAAAGAGAGGTGAGTCATTCAGACCGCTTAAATACCCAATCTTTCCTAATAACCCAATCCAAGACATGTTCATTCCCATTACCACATCACTTAGTTTTTTTCGTTCTAAATAAGTGTTAAGTTTATTCATGCTTGTTATGTTTTTTCTATAGAAATTAAATCCTAATTACGAAAGAAATAAATTCCTAAAGACCTAAAAATAATTAAATAAATAACAAGACAAGAATCCCCCTTTTATTTTTCTAACTCATTCCTCTTGTCTTCTTCAGCTCCATTTCTGTTTCCATAGTCAGTATCTTCTGTCCATGTCTCAAAGATAGCATCTAGGAATTCAGGAACAAAAATATTAGAGATATTCTTAAAAGTATTTTGAATTGAGTCATCTCTAATTTTTGCATATTTCCAGTAAGTTTGTTGTTGATTGTGCATGAACTTGCACATATCCATCATAATTGACAACTCTAATTTCTTTGAAGTAATTGCAAAAGTCGGCATTGGAGTTGTAGATTCAGGTTTAACACTTAGCTTGACTGTTTCTTCTTCTAGCTCAACCTTTGGTTCAGGGTTTGTAGATCCTTCAACTGGTTTAGAACTGTTCAGTTCTTTATCAGATTCTTCTTCTTCAGTGTCTGTAACTAAATTAGCTTCAGTTTCAGTTTCATTTGTAGACTCTTCAGTATCTGGCTCAGTTGACTCTTCTTGCTCGCCTTGATTCAGCACATTCACCTTCTCTACTAACCTTTCAAGATCATGATTTGCAATGCACCCTTGAACATATTGCCCTTTCAGATTTGCTTGTGTTTTAACATGGGCCCTTAAGCAAAGTGAAGTGATTAATGATGGGAAATAAGCACTTCCTGTCTTCTTTTTAGCACAATCATGAATCTCCTTGAGAATAATTTTCCCAACATTAATGGACTTTTCTGTCAAAATTGCATATAACAAGAGCATCTGCTCCATCGAGATGGTGGAACTATGTGAGATAGGCATAAAACTGTAGCGAACAAAATAAAACCATACCTTTGCTACTGGTTTTAGGTATTCCCTTAGGAAAAAATGGCTCCCAAACTTTCTTATAATCTATTGGGATCCTGGATTGGTCACAACATGAAGCACTTGTTAAAGAAAATCCCAATTGATATTGTTCATCATAGGGTAGTACTCATCTTCTTCAACATCAGGTAAGGTAAACAAATCATTGAAGGACTTAGAAGTAAGAGGTACCTTTTTCTTTTGAACAATGACCTTAGTAGCATCTTGCATAATCAAACTAGCATAGAATTCTCGAACTAGTTCATCATCAGGAAGTAACGAGCATCACAAAATCGTTCCCACTTGAGGGAATTAATTTTCTTTCTAATCAGTATAGGAACAACCATCAAATCATGACTCTTCAAGTTAAAACCTTTTTTCGGCATCATAGGTTGATGCTTGAAGATTGAATCAAATCTATCTTTCACTTCTTCATTGATTAAAATCGAATTTTCAGGAGTAGTCTTTGAAAATCTAGTCCTTTTGCGAGACATGGTATCTTTTCTTAAGAATTTGGCAAAGTTTCTGCACAAGGGGGAAAAGATAAATCGATAAGGTGGGTAAGGACTTGCTACGATGAAAATCTTGCAACGGCAAGGATGATGTGGCGAAAATGACAGCGTGCGACAGCAACGGTGGTATGCGGCAACAAAAACAATGATGTGCAGTAGCAACGTTGGTGCTTCGGCAATCTTTTTGCGGTGGCAATAGGTGATTTTGGAAAAAAAAGGGAAGAGAAACTAGGGTTTCTTTCGGGATTTAAGGCTAGTGGTGTAACAGCCCGATTTTAGATAAATCGATACAGTGGTTTTAGAACAACAAATCTGAGGTCATAAAATTATTTTAATAATATTTTTGGAGTTTATAGCATTTGAATATATATGTGTGAAAATTTCTTGAGCTAATTTTATCGTTTGATAGCTCAATTTAAGAAAAAAGACTTAATCGCGTAAAATGTAAAAGTTGCATTCTATTTGATAAAGGTGTAAAATTGCTATGGATTATTAAATGTGAAGTCATTATGTTGTAAATAGACCATTGATAGTGGGAATGGACATTAATGGTCTTATATTTGATTTTTTAAAATGGTTTTAATTTGGTCTTATATTTGATTTTTTAAAATGGTTTTAATTAAGGTTAAATTGGTAATTCGGTTATTAATATTATTATTAATAAAAGAAAACCAAAATTTGGCTTCATTATCATCATATTCCACCGAAAATCAAAATAAAATAAAAAATTTAAGCTTATTTAGGGTTCGGCACTTACGTGGCTTAATTGAGATCAAGATAAGAGGAAACTAGACTTAGATCGAGGCAAGAACAAAGTACTCGACTAATTGACTAGTTTCGTCGTTTTTACGTCTAAGGTAAGTTCGTACGTGATAGATATTGTTACAATTATGTTTCAAATGATTTAATATCACATAAATTATATATATGAGACTACGGTTGAGTATGACGACAAATTGACTATGTTTGGCACTTAGTGTGCATTTCGAGATAGCTTCGGCTATATGTGACACTAAGTATGTGATACTGAGATAGCTTTAGTTTAATGTGATGACACTAAATGTGCGATATCGCTATAGCTTCAGCTCATCATTTTTGCACTAAGTGTGCGAGTTCCTTGAGTATTGAAAGATTTCTGGATAGATTAATGTATTGAACAAAGAGGTGAAAATGTAATAAATAAATACGGGAGAGTACAGTACGTACGATATCTATGTGGTAGTTAATACTATGTGTATGAAGCTTGATGGATTTGTATATATATGATAAATGGTCATAGGTCAGAATTGATTGATGATATGAGATTTATTAAGTGTTTATTAATTTACAAAGCTATAAAGCTTACTGTGTGTTATTTGCCTGTGTTTTATAGAGTATTAAAGCTAAATTAGACTCGGGGATCGTCAGAAAGCGTCATCACATTATCGATCATTTTGTTGGTACTTTTGAAGCCTTGTATATATGGTATATGGCATGTATAGGCTAGTGTTATTTTGGTATGTTTTGAGTTTTGATTATTAGCCATGAGGTTTGGCTTGTAAATGTTGGAATATGGTCATTTAAATTGGCTGGAATTATGTGTTTGATAAGTGATATATGTGATGTATATAAGTTATCATGTGCTTTGGCATGTTTGTCATGGTTGTTGATATGGCTAGGTGGTTGCTCATTTGATTAGTTATTAGTTGATGTATTAATGCTTGAGGAGTGGTATATTTTGGCATGATTTGTGGATAAAGAATTGGCATGTTTGAGAAACATGAATTGGTTGATAGAAACGTGAGAAAATTCATTTAGGAGTTATGTGAGTTTGATGATTGTGGCATGTTGATTTGGTATGTTTTGAATATGAAATTTAGTAGTTGAATTGGTTGATGATAGATAGCATGATATGTGACTGAATAGGCATATTTTGGCTGCCTATATATGTGTTGAAATGATACCATTTTGATGGCTAGGTGTGCATGAGAAAATGGATGGCAAATTGGCTTTGCAAATAGCCTATTTTTATCCACACGGGTAGAGACATGGGCTTATGTCTCAGCCGTGTGCAACACACGGTCATGTTACATGGCCATGTGTCCCCTAGGGTAGTCCTTCAAGTTTAAGTCAGTCTTTTACATGACCTAGACACAGACGTGTCTAGTGGCCGTGTGAGACACACAGCCTTGGCACATGGGCGTGTGTGGCTATTTCGAAAGGTACACGGGTTTGACACACGGGCGCGTGGTCGACCGTGTGGCTAAGTCAGTAACCTCCCTAATTTTCCCACGGCCATGGCACACAGGCGTCTCATCGGTCGTATGGTGTAAGTCAGTATGTATGCCCTGTTTTCACACGGCCTATGACACGGGCGTGTCTAGTAGCCGTGTGAGGCACATGGCTTGTTCACACGGGCGTGTGACCTTTAAATGTTATAAAATTTTATAAGTTTCTCAAAGTTTACATATGTTGTCAGTTTAGTCCCGAACCACTTCTAAGCATGTTTTAAGGTCTCGTAGGACCTTAGAAGGGACAATATGATTGAGATGAATGGATTTTGATATTGAATGCATAAATGTATGTGAATGATGTGTATTGATTGGTAATTCCTCATATCCCTATTCTGGCGACGGATACAGGTTAAGGGTGTTACAAGCGGTACAAGAAGAAGATTTAGGGAGTGTTAAAGTTAAGCAAATTGCTTTGAGGGATATGAAAAATAATAGAAAAAAGAGGAGTTTATATAGGGAAGAATTAGGCCAACATGTAGCCAAAATTTGGCTATATTAGGGTTACTTGGTCCACAAGTAATGGGAGTGGCGGCAAAGTATGGATTTTTCCCTCCTTTTTACTGTCTTGGGCCTCAAACTCAGACTGTATTTGCAAACTTACTCAGGAAAAAAAAACTGATTAGTACTTGGGTCAAATTTGACCCCCTTTATCAACATAAAAAGTTAAAAGTTAAAAAAAAATGAAACTTAAAAATTTTAAATCTTAATTAGAAATTTTATTATTAACAAATTACATTAAATTAAATCCCAGGAAAGGTTTGAGGGGTCACAGCAGTCCCGCTTAAGTTCCAATCTCCTTAGACAGGATTAATTAAATGTAATAAGTTTAGAAAATAATTTTTAATTATTTATTTATTTACAAAACTAGTTCATGAAAAATCAAGGGTCTGTTAATTTGAACAAGGATTCAACTCGCTCAACTTTACCATCCCAGTAGTGGTTGAGCCGTTGACCATTAACTTTAAATGTACCTCCGTAATTGTCGTATAATTCAATAGCTCCAAAAGGATAAACTCGGCAGATGGTATAGGGTTCTTTCTATCAGGATTTAAGCTTCCCAAGAAATAACTTCAACCTTGAATTAAACAACAAAACCTTCTGGCCTTCTTTAAACTTGCAAGGTTGTATACGACTATCATGCTATCTCTTTGATCTTTCTTTACACATTTTGGCATTCTCATAGGAAAACAACCTCAGCTCTTCTGATAAACCGTAATTTATACATATTTATAACCCATGCTTAACGCATTTTATGAATGATTTCTCCTTAGATTTGGTGAATTCGATGCTCCTAATGCCTTAATTTCATGTTTTATCCTTAGGTAAGCATAGGAGAGCGAAAGGAACGAGAAAAGAGCCAAAAACGAAGAAAATAGGCCAAAGCATGAAATCAACACGGCCTGGACCTCCTCACACGGGCAGATCACACGGCCGTGTCAATCTGGCAGAATTGAGGCACGATTCATACGGGCAGCTCACACGCCGTGCTAATCTAATGTGCTCGAACACGGCCGGTCGATCGCTGACACGGCCGTGCCACACGGGCGTGTCCCTGCCGAACCCTAGTTAAGCTTCATTTGGGAAAGGCCAAATTTTAGGGCTTCTTAGGCATTCCAAAGCCTATAAATACACCCTAAAGGAGGAGGAAAAAGAGAGGGAGAATAGGGAGTAAGGAATTACTCTGAGGAAGCCGATTGATCCATCTCAGAAGCTGAAGCCACCATTAAGACCGAAGATCTCTCCTCAACCTCCCCTTCAGGAGTTTTTGGGTTTTCTTTATGTTTTGTAATTTTTATTATTCTGAGATGTGTTCTTGTCTAGTTATGAACTAAACCCCTAAATACCTAAGGGGGATGAAACCTATGACTAAACCTTTATTATTTCTGAATCGTATGATAAATATTTGATTTGTTCTTAATTACGTGTTCTTAATTCTTGTTTTGGTATTTCAGGATACCACTTCAAGTTACTACTCTTAGTTAGAGGAGGAATAGACCTTGACTAAGAGTAACTTTGTTGTAATTAAGCGGAGTTGATTGCGCGCCTAGAGATAGGGTGACAAGATTTTGCCAGATTAGGGTGAAACCTAATAAGGGAATCCATAGGTCGAGTTAATGCAACCTTAGGATGTTAATTAGAGATAACTCTCGGTTATTCAACCTAGGGATTAAATGTTGTTAGTCTCGAAAGGGATAATAATATACATTAGGGATTTCTACGGAACAAGTTGAATGAATAAAACATCCGGTTCGGAGCCAGAATAACAAGTAAGAGTCTAGGTGGATTCTTTCCTTAGGTATTGTCTCAATCAATCGTTTTCCCCAAAAGTAATTTCCCAATTTCTATTGTCTGCAAGTCTTAGTTTAATTAGTTAGTTAAAACAATCCTCTTTTATTCGGCTAGATAATAAAAAGACAGTCATTACTAGTACTCATAGTCCCTTAGGTTCGACAATCCGGTCTTGCTAAAGCTATACTACTGTTCGATACGTACACTTGCCTATGTCGTGATCATAGTTAGTTTCAAGAATGAGTCATTACAAATTTATAAAACTTATCACACGAAAAATCGACGATCATCTTCCAACTCAACAAGTTGTAACATCCTTCTCTCACCGGCTTGCTTAAGATCAAAGTTCAACTGCTTCAAAGCCCAGTGAGCTCTATTCTCCAACTCTAATGGAAAATGACATGCCTTTCCAAAGAATAACCGATAAGGAGTCATTCCTAACAGTGTCTTAAATGATGTTCGACAGGCCTATAATGCATCATCGAGCCCTCGAGACCAATCATTTCTACTAGGGTGTACTACCCTTTCAAGGATACCTTTGATTTCACAATTCACTCTTTCAACTTGCCCATTAGACTGGGGGTGATAGGTAGTAGCAATCTTGTGCTTCACATCATATTTTTCAAGCAACCACTTAAGCCATTTGTTCACAAAGTGAGAACCTTCATCACTAACAATAGCTCTTGGTGTCCTAAATCGTGTAAACACATGCTTATGCAGGAATCGCATGACTACTTTAGCATCATTTGTAGGGTATGCTTCAGCTTCAACCCACTTGGATACATAGTCCACAGCAACTAAGATGTATTTGTTCCCATACAAAGAAGGAAACAGGTTTAAGAAGTCAATGCCCCATACGTCGAATAATTCAATCTCCAAAATGTTTGTCAAGGGCATCTCATTCCTCCTCGATATATTTTTGATCCTTTGGCATTTATCACAGTTCTTCACATAAGCATAAGCATCTTTAAATAGTGTAGGCCAAAAGAAACCTGCTTGCAAAATCTTTGTTGTAGTACGTAAACCACCAAAGTGTCCCCCATTTGGAGATGAATTGAAATGATACAAGATCTCAGCAATCTCACTTTTAGCTACACACTTTCAGATTATATTATCTGCACGCTGTTTAAACAAAAATAGATCCTCCCAAAAATAATACCGATGATCATGAAGGAATTTTTTCCTTTGTTCGTATGTCATTTCTCGAGGAATTATTCCACATGCAAGATAATTGGCGAAATCAAGAAACCAATGTGTTTCATGAATTCGACTTACCTCAAATAAGTGTTCATCTAGGAAATTCTCGTTGATAGGCACACATGATCGAGTTACCTCATCTTGCTCCAACCTCGACAGATGATCAGCTATTTGATTTTCGACACCTTTTTTGTCTTGGATCTTAAGGTCTAATTCTTTGAGTAAAAAGTATCTAACAAATTAACCTCAGTTTCGCATCTTTCTTCGTGAGCAAGTATTTAATGGCCGCATGGTCAGTAAATACTGTAACTTTGGTACCTATAAGATATGAGCGGAATTTGTCAAAAGCAAAAACTAAAGCAAAGAGTTCATTTTCAGTTACCATATAATTGAGTTAGGCTCCCGTCAAAGTTCTACTTGCATAGTAAATAGGGTGAAACACTTTGTTTCTTTTTTGACCCATCACAGCTCCAACAGCATCGCACATCAACTCAAAAGGTGAACTTCAATCAAGTGTAACGATTATTGGGGCTAAGGTTAACCATTTTTTTATATCTTCAAAAGCTGCCAAACATGCTTTGTTGAAATGACACACTGTATCTTTCTCTAACAACAAACACAACAGTTTAGAAATTTTTGAGAAATCTTTGATAAACCTTCGGTAAAAACTGGCATGGCCTAAGGAACTTCTAACTCCTTTCACATTAATTGGGGCTGATAATCTTTCAATTACGTCCACATTTACTTTATCGACTTTAACTCCTCTCTTTGAGATTTTATGCCCTAAGACAATCCCTTCATTAACCATAAAATGACATTATTCCCAATTAAGGATAAGATTCATCTTTTCGTATCTCTTCAGTACCTTAGCTAAATATTGCCATGAAAACCTCAACAAAATTTTCAACCATATCAGTGAATATTGCCATCATGCATCGTTGAAATGTTGCAGGTGCATTGCATAAACCAAAAGGCATTCGCATAAAAGAAAACATACCGTATGGACAAGTAATGGTTGTTTTATGTTAGTCCTCCGGAGCTACAACTATTTGGTTATATCCCAAATAGCCATCTAAAAAACAATAGAATCCATTACCTGTTAGTCGATCTAACATCTGATCTATAAAAGGCAACGGAAAATGGTCCTTCCAAATGGTTTTATTCAACTTCCTGTAATCAATACCAATTCTCCAACTAGTAACAATTCTCATTGGAATCAACTCGTTACGCTCATTTTCAACGATAGTGATTTCAACTTTTTTCAGCACACACTACACCAGACTTACCCACGAACTATCTGAAACAGGATAGATGATTCCTACATCTAACTATTTGATCACTTCCTTTCTCACAACTTCTTTCATAATAGGATTGAGCCTCCTTTGCCCATCAATTCAAGCTCTTTAACCTTCTTCTAAAATAATTTTATGCATGCAAAAAGAAGGGCTTATACCTCGAATATTAGTTATGGTCCAACCAATTGCTTTCTTAAATTTATTTAGAACAGCAATTAGTTGCTCCTCTTGATCTTTCGTCAGTTCTGCTGAAATAATCACAGGCAAAGTAGAATAGTCACATAAATAAACGTATTTTAAATGGGAAGGAATTACCTTTAGTTCGAGTTTAGGTGGTTCTTTAATTGACAACTTGGGTTGCACAAATTCTTTGACTTCTAACTTTAACAGTTCAAACCGTGTGGATTGAATACAATTTCTCAGATTGGCTTCCATCAAAGCCATGTTTTCTTCACCTTATTCATCCTCTAAAGGGTCAAGATCTAAGGCTTTCTCCAATAAATCTTCTTCAAAATTGCTTTCCATAGAAACCAAGGTTTCTATCTCTTCCATAACTGAACACTCTTCTGTCGGATCGGGAAATTTCCTTACTTTAAGAATGTTAAAGGTTATCTGATTGTCTTGAACTCTCATAATGAGGTCCCGTGATAAGTTTTATAAATTTATAATGAATCGTTCTTGAAACTAACTATTATCACGACATAGGCAAGTGTACCTATTGAACAATAGTATAGCTTTAGCAAGACCAGATTGTCGAACATAAAGGACTAGGAGTATTAGTAATGACTATCTTCTTATTATCTAGCCGAAGAAAAGAGATTTGTTTTAACTGACTAATTAATTAAACTAAGAACTTGCAGAAAATAGAAGTTGGGAAATTACTTTTGGAGAAGCGATTGATTGAGACAATACCTAAGGAAAAATCCACCTAGACTTTTACTTGTTATTCTGGCTCTGAACCGGACGATTTATTCATTTAACTTGTTCCATAAAAATTCCTAATGTATATTATTATCCCTCTCAAGACTAACAACGTCTAATCCCTAGGTTGAATAACCGAGAGTTATCTCTAATTAACACCCTAAGGTTGCATTAACTCGATCTATGGATTCCCTTATTAGGTTTCACCTTAATCCGAAAAAATCTTGTCACCCTATCTCTAGGCGCGCAATCAACTCCGCTTAATTATGACAAAGTTACTCCTAGTCAGGGTCTATTCCTCCTCTAACTAAGAGTAGTAACTTGAAGTGATATCCTGAAATACCAAAACAAGAATTAAGAGCACATAATTAAGAACAAGTCAAATATTTATCATACGATTCAGAAATAATAACAAGGTTTCGTCATAGGTTTCATCCCCCTTAGGTATTTAGGGGTTTAGTTCATAACTAAACAAGAAAACATCTCAGAATAATAATAAATACAAAATAATAAGAAAACCCAAAACTTCTGAAAGGGAAGTTGAGGAGAGATCTTCAGTCTTGTTAAAGGCTCGACTTTTGAGATGGATCAATCGGCTTCCTTGGAGAAATTTCTTACTCCCCATTCTCCGTCCCCCATTTCTTCCTCTTTTGGGGTGTATTTATAGGCTTTGGAGTGCCTAAGAACCCTCAAAAGTGGTCATTTTCGAATTGGACTAAACTTGGGCTCGGCAGGGACACGCCCGTGTGACACGCCCGTGTGCGATAACTTTAGACCGTGTTTGAGTTAACAGGCGTGTGTTATACCCGTGTGAATCGTGCTTCAATTCTGCCAAATTGACACGGCCGTGTGATCTGCCCGTGTGAAGAGCTCCAGGCCGTGTTGATTTCCTGCTTTGGCCCATTTTCTCCATTTTCGGCCCGTTTCTCGTTCCTTTCGTTCTCATATGCCTGCCTGAGAATAAAACATGAAATTAAGACATTAGGAGTATCGAATTCACCAAATCTAAGGAAAAATCATCAATAAAAGGCGTTAAGCATGGGTTATAAATATCTATAAATTACAATTTATCAAATAACCCCACACTTAAGCGTTTGCTTGTCCTCAAGCAAAAACCTCGAATCACAATTAAAATCTCCTTTTTCTCAACTTATAATTCCTATCAATATTATCTCAAACCATCTCATAAGTAATCATACATTGTGAATTCAACTAAAAGAACATTAGAGCTTCAAACATTCTAAATTAAGTATTTTAATCATGAAAAACTTAGGTATCTCCCCTCCTCTAAGTAGTTATCATTGATTCGAAACCTCATAGAGTTTAACATCCTCACTAAAGATTCACTCAAATCACTCGAAGTGTTTAAGGACAATGAAATTAGCACTCATCAGTCAATATGAAAAGTTATTACCATAGGCTCACATAAAAATCAAATCTCCACCACTATAAATCGAGATGATACATCAATCCAAAGGTCTTCAAAGGGTTGTAACGAGGTTTGGTTAGGGGGTGTGGTCACAGGCTGAAAGAAAGGGTCAGAATCGAGATTGACTTGAAAATTTTCTTAACTAGAAAAATATTTAATCATCACTTGTGTACAACAAAGCTTTTCTTCTTTGACTATGGAATGAGACTTACAAGCAAAAGATAACTACTAACATGTATACAGGTTTTTTTTTTTAAGAACAAGTCAAATATCATAGGTTACTATTAAGAACAAGACATAGTTAAGCAATTTATTCAAATCAATTCTCGAAAAAAAAATAGGGATCAAATTAATTTAAGGGGATTGCAACAATAATAGATTAATGGTTAATATCGAGGGTGGTACAAGGAATGGCTTGTTAGGCTCAAAGCGGTTTACTAAGGGTTAATCGTGGAGGTAGGCTTTTCATGGCATGAGTGGGTTAATCCTAAGTGCCTCTATCATCTTGATATATCAAATCAAATAGTGTGGTCTTGACATGTATAATCAGGCAAGTTCTATAATAACAATTCAATATTGGCACACTCAAAGCAATAATAAAAGTGAACATGAAAGAATTAATAGATGCTCAAAAGGCTAAAAAATCTCACAAAGAATTATGGTTTTTTGATGTTTAAATCTGTGGGATTTGATTCAAGATAATACCTAAATTTGGGGAAACAACCTAAAATTTTAAATTCTTAAAAATCAACTTATCATGCTTGATTTTCTAGTGTCTTAGAGTTTAACAATCAATGCATGAATGCCTATGTTTTAATTCAAGATATATCAATCAAAATTATCAGTCAATCAAAACTCATCTTAAACATGATATGATAGATTCACAAGAGAACAATGCAATATTCAGGGATTTTCAGATAATGAAATAATTACCCCCCACACTTACGATGTATATTGCCCTCAATGTGCAAGGTTAGATATATAAGAAAATACAAGATCATGAGAGAGGGAGAGAATTGAAACTTCCTGAGTGGTGAATGAGAGTTCTAGTTCGGAGTTATGGAGGTGGAGGAGGATACCCCGGTGGTGGTAGAGGTTGGGTACCACAAATGTTGTGCCAAAAGAATATTATATCTCCTTATTGAGCAGAGCATGGTAACCGTGGCGAACCTTTTCCATCGGAGTTTGAAGTTCCTAAATGATTGCGAGCTTTTGGAGCTCTTTGATAACTGTGAGAAAAGTAGGAACTGTTTAGGGGGTATTAGGAAAAATGATTTACTTGTAAAAGATCAGCCGAGATTAAAAATTGTTAGATAAATATTATAAATCCTAATAAAAATAAAAGAAAAGAAAAATAAAAAGTTGTCTTAAATGAAAATAAAAATAAAAACATAAATTGACAAAAATAAAAATTTCTAAACATCTTCATCGCTAGATGGTTCGCGAGGTGGGACTGGCGATGAGATGTGGAGGTGCTGACAAATTTGCTATAGAGTAGCATCAATGTTGTCAAATTTGTGAAAACATTCCTGCTCGAATCTGTTAAGACACTCAGAGATGTCAGCGTATGAAGCCGCCACATGAACTGGCCGAGAAGGTGGTGGTGGTGGGTAGGAAAGTGGGTCCTCATGTTAGGTAGGGACATCATCAGTAATGTCCTCAGGAACCTCATCCTTGGTGGATTGAGCGAGACGATATTAGGGAGGGTAGGTTTCTCAGCGCCTCTCGATCATCCTTATGCTCAGCATACTCGAGATGCCTTGTAGGGACATCTGGCCAATAAGGGTCAAGGATGATTCTTGAGCTGCGGTGTTGAGGAGTCCGAAGTGTCGCACCAGCCGAGTCACGTAGGGGCCAATAGAGATGACCATTCTCCGATGTCGCTCCGTCTGGTGGTGTCTGGCAAGGGCGATGAAGTAGGCGAGGCCGATGACGTGCCCGTTAGACATACACCGTAAATAATAGATGCCATGGGTAGTGACGACGCCGGTGCTCTCCCTCTGTCCTGTCAAAGTGTGAGATAAGAGAGAATGGAGGTACCTTAGGAACGGAGGGAGGGACGATGCTTTGGTGTGACTGGGGTCATAGGTGGCCGAACGTAGGACGAGGGTGTCCCAACAATGTGAGGAAGCACGATGGATGTGGCGGTCAAGAGCGTGTAAATCATTCTCCTCTCTGAACTCCTCGGTATAAAGACCTAATGCAGTACCGAACTCGGGAACGCTTAGTTGGCGGACTAATCCGCCTAAGCGAAACTGGACTGTACCAGGATCATCATCGTTGGTCATGACGGTTTGAAGATGGAATGTCGAGCACAGTTCCATTGTGAGCTCGAGGTAAGTCGGGTCGATGATCCCAAAAAATAACTCCCACTGATCAGTGGTAAGGAGGGCCCAGATTGCGTAAGCCAACTGGACTTGTTCAACAGTAGCCAAATCAATGCAGCATCCTGATGTTAAGGGTCGGGCCCGTAATATTTGAAAAAGTTCCTCTTGGGGCCCATTGGGAAATTGGAGGAATGGGTGGCGAATTTCTGCGGTAGGCCCCGAGGAGGATGATGCTCCTTTCCTTCTCTTAGAAGCAGGAACGGTGACTTTCTTTCCTCGTGAAGACGACATCGGAAACCTGTAATGAAAATCATTGAATTACCTTGGAGCATAAACATAAGAAAATGAAGCTAGATTGTAAGAAGAAAGTTACATAGATATTTTTAGCCATAACAATTTAAAGTTCAGTAACACATTCTTTAGGCATTGTGGCATGAAGCAGAGATAACAAAGAATGTAAGGCAATATATTAAATGGATGAGAGAATGGCCACACACAAAATGCATGGAAAATGTCAACTACTATTATCATGAAAGTTTTACTTCTAACTAAATGAATGGAGTAAAGAATGCATGCAACAACTTACAACAAATGATGGGTATTCTAGATTATGATATTTTAATAATGAAAATATAGAAATAAAGTCACAAACTTGCATATTATCATGATAAATAGGCCTAAAAATCAATAAAATAGAAAAATACGAAGTAAACAAACGCTAAGAAGAGGAGAAAATGCGTCAAAAACGAAGTTGAAGGTGGAGCACGGGCGTGGCGTAGAGACATGTAGACTTCCAGCGGCTAGGGTTAGGGTTTTATGAGTGGGGAAGTCAATGAATAGTGCATGGTATTTATAGATTTTGGGGCACACGGCCAAGGGACACACCCGTGTGTCCCAATTTCAGGCCGTGTGTTTCGCGTTTTTCCTATTTTGGCTCGTCTAAAATTTGACACACACCCGTGTATATCGGGCGTATTGTTGCACACGGTCGTGTCGCACGACCGTGTTTTGCCTTGTTCGCTTCTCCCATGCCCGTGTATGCAGTCCCCACACCCATGTTAATTTGGCAGTTTCGGCCACGGGTGTTAGGCACGGGCGTGTCGCACACTCATGCTAGCTTCTCGTTTCGACCACGGTCCTAAGGCACGGGTGTGTCGCACACCCGTGTTGTTTTGGCAGGTTCGTCCACAGCCCTGTCCCACAGCCGTGGCGGTTTATCATCGCCCGTATTTTGGAAAAATCTTGCCCTGTTTCCACACGGTTTCACACATGCCCGTGGGCTTGGCCGTGTCCCTGTGGTAAACCTGTTTTCAAGAGCTCTGTTAGTCTTGGCAAGTGTTAAATACTAAAATTTAAAGAAGTTAATGCAATTAGTGCTCGAGTTGCCTCCCGAAAAGCCCTTATTTATAGTCTAAGCTCGACTTACCTCTCTGTTGAATGGTCAAGGTGGCTCAAGGAGTTCGTACTCCTCATTCCTGCTATCATTCTTATCAAAACAAAGCTTTAGCCGGGAATTGTTTACCTTAAAAGTGTCGAACTTGGGATGACTTACCTCCACTGTACCAAATGGAAAAATACTAAGTACTGTAATAGGAGTTTCTTCATCCGGGTTGGGAGTGACAATGTGAAGGTCTGCGGTATCTAATAAGACTTGATCTCCAAGCTTAAGTTGATTTGGGGAGGTATCGAGCTTGTTTTGGCGTAGTTTTAGTTTATCGGGTGTTCTCTCTTTATGTTCTCGCCATTCGTCTAGCTCCTCTATCTGTAGCCTTTGTTCTTCATGAATGGATCCTCTATTGTTGTTAGAACATGGCTCGTGTACTTCTATCAAACTTAATTTCTGCATAGTAGATTGTGTCATATTATCAGTTTTAGCAGGATGGTGTGGATCATTACCTTCTATGTTCGATGTGATGCTAGAATTATGAGCTTGAAGGGTGATCGTTTCGTCTCCCACGTGAAGTGTAAGTTTACCTGTGCCAACATCAATAATTGTTTTAGCAGTTGCTAAAAAGGGCCTCCCTAAAATCAAAAGGGTGTTGGTCTCCTCCTTTATGTCTAAAACAACGAAATCAACGGGAAATATGAATTTATCCACTTTCACTAGTACATCTTCAATGATACCCCTAGGAAATCTTATAGTTCTATCTGCCAATTGAATGCTCATCCTAGTTTGTTTAGGTTTCCCAAGACCTAGTTGCTTAAACATTTCGCAAGGCATGACATTGATACTTGCCCCTAAATCAGCTAATGCATTATTTACATCTAAGCTACTAATTAAGCAGGGAATTGTAAAACTCCTTGGATCTTTCAATTTTTGGGGTAACTTATTCTGTAGAATAGCTGAGCAAACTGCGTTTAGCTCCACATGTGATGCTTCGTCCAACTTCCGCTTGTTTGCTAAAAGCTCTCTTAAAAATTTCATTGCATTTGGCATAGAGCTTCAATAAACGGTAAGTTGATATGTAATTTTTTCAAAAGTTTAAGAAATTTACCGAATTGTTCATCTGAGCAATCTTTTCTTGTCGCGTTAGGGTATGGCACACGAGGTTTGTATTCTACATTCACCGTTTTATTATGACTTACCTCACCATCACCTTTGCTTTCCATATTTTCTTGCCTTGGTTCTGGCTCAGTCTCAACGCATCCTTCTTGAGCATCAATTGCATTAAGCTGTCCCCTTAGGTTCGGTTCAGTATTACTTGGCAAACTACCTTGTGGTCGTTCAGAAATTAATTTGGATAGCTGACCTATCTAGATTTCGAGTCCTTGAATTGATGCTTGTTGATTTTTGAGTGCTGTCTCCGTATTCTGGAAACGAGTTTCTGACACCGAGATGAATTTGGATAGCATCTCCTCAAGGTTTGACTTTTTTCCTGTTTATAAGGTGGCTGTTGAAAACCCTGAGGATTCTGTGGCTTTTGATTTCCTTGACCGCCCCAAGAGAAATTTGGGTGGTTCTTCCAACCTGCATTATAAGTATTACTATATGGGTTATTTTGAGATCTAAAATTATTGTTACCCATATAGTTGACTTGTTCCTCTTCGGTTGTAGGATTGAATGGTGGGTATTCTGTAAGCACACCTCCTCCACTTGAATTACACCTCATCGTTGGATGTACCTGCGTAGAACCAAGTAAACCATCAATTTTCTTATTCAGAAGTTCTACCTGATTTGACAACATAGTGACCGAATCGACGTTATAAATGCCTGCTATTTTTGTTGGCTTAGTCCTCATGACTTGCCACTGATAGTCATTTAGTGACATTTCTTCAATAAATTCAGAAGCCTCTTCAAGTGTTTTGTTATTGATGGTCCCACCAGCAGCTGCAGTAATCATTTGTCTTGTCGAAGGGTTCACACCATTGTAGAATGTTTGAACTTGCAGCCATAGAGGTAATCCATGGTGTGGGCACCTTCGCAAAAGGTCCTTGTATCTCTCCCATGCATCGTAAAGTATTTCTAAGTCCATCTGCACAAAAGAAGATATATCATTAGGAAACTTAGTTGTTTTTGCCGGTGGAAAATATTTTAATAAAAATTTTTTGGTCATTTGTTCCCAAGTGGTAATGGACCCTCGTGGTAGTGAGTTCAACCATTGTTTAGCTTTATTCCTCAGTGAAAAAAGGAATAACAGAAGGTGAATGGCATCATCAGAAACACCATTAATTTTGAAAGTGTCACACAGTTCTAGGAAATTTGCCAAGTGAGTGTTGGGGTTCCCATCCTGCAAACCATCAAACTGGACAAATTGTTGTATCATCTGAATCGTGTTAGGTTTTAGTTCAAAATTATTTGCAGCAATAGCAGGCCTAACTATACTTGACTCAGTTCTTGTAAAATTAGGTTTAGCATAATCATACATAGTACGAGGAGCAGGATTCTGATTTGCTAATTCATGGCTGGAGGGAGTGGATTGTCCTGATTTTCAGCCATCTCCTCAGTTGTAGTTGAGATATCATCCTCTTGATCTTCTTCTGTGTATCTTAAGTTGCGCCTAATTTCTCATCGGTTTCTACGAGCTGTACGATCAATTTTTTCGTCAAAAAGCAATGGTCCTGACGGGTTTCTTCTAGTCATAAACTACAAGAACCTGCCAGGAGAAAAAGAAAGAAAATTAGTAAAATTAAAGTTAAATTGCAAGAAAATAAATGGCTAAAGTAATAAAAATTGAGTATTCCTAATATCTTAGTCCCCAGCAACGGCGCCAAAAACTTGATCGTGATTTTCCCATGATAAGTTTTATAAATTTATAATGAATCGTTCTTGAAACTAACTATTATCACGACGTAGGGAAGTGTACCTATCGAACAGTATTATAGCTTTAGCAAGACCAGATTGTCAAACCCAAAGGACTAGGGGTACTAGTAATGACTGTCTTCTTATTATCTAGCCGAAGAAAAAAGATTTGTTTTAACTGACTAATTAATTAAACTAAGAACTTGTAGAAAATAGAAGTTGGGAAATTACTTTTGGAGAAGTGATTGATTGAGACAATACCTAAGGAAAAATCCACCTAGACTTTTACTTGTTATTCTAGCTCCAAACCGGACGATTTATTCATTTAACTTGTTCTGTAGAAATCCCTATTGTATATTATTATCCCTCTCGAGACTAACAACGTCTAATCCCTAGGTTGAATAACCGAGAGTTATCTCTAATTAACACCCTAAGGTTGCATTAACTCGATCTATGGATTCCCTTATTAGGTGTCACCCTAATCCCAAAAAATCTTGTCACCCTATCTCTAGGCGCACAATCAACTCCGCTTAATTATGACAAAGTTACTCCTAGTCAGGGTCTATTCCTCCTCCAACTAAGAGTAGTAACTTGAAGTGATATCCTGAAATACCAAAACAAGAATTAAGAACACATAACTAAGAACAAGTCAAATATTTATCATACGATTCAGAAATAATAACAAGGTTTCGTCATAGGTTTCATCCCCCTTAGGTATTTAGGGGTTTAATTCATAACTAAACAAGAAAACATCTCAGAATAATAATAAATACAAAACAATAAGAAAACCCAAAACTCCTGAAAGGGAAGTTGATGAGACATCTTCAGTTTTGATAATGGCTCCAGCTTCTGAGATGGATCAATAGGCTTTCTTGGATAAATTCCTTACTCCCCATTCTCTGTCTCCCATTTTTTCCTCTTTTGGGGTGTATTTATAGGCTTTGGAGTGCCTAAGAACCCTCAAAAGTGGCCTTTTCCGAATTGGACTAAACTTGTGCTCTGCAGCGACACGCCTGTGTGACACACCCGTGTGCGATAACTTTAGGCCGTGTTCGAGGTACACGGGCGTGTGTTATACCCGTGTGAATCGTACTTCAATTCTACCAAATTGACACGGCCGTGTGATCTACCCGTGTGAGGAGCTCCAGGCCATGTTGATTTCCTTCTTTCGCCCATTTTCTCCGTTTTCGGCCCGTTTCTCGTTCCTTTCGTTCTCCTATGCCTACCTGAGAATAAAACATGAAATTAAGACATTAGGAGTATCGAATTCACCAAATCTAAGGAGAAATCATTCATAAAAGGCATTAAGCATGGGTTATAAATATGTATAAATTACGGTTCATCAGGTCCCCTTTTTACACATCAATTAACGTTCTTCCCGTGGCTAAGAAAGGTCTACCAAAGATGATTGGCACCTCTTTATCTGCTTCAAAATCTAAGACAATGAAATCAACAGGAAAAATAAAATTATCGACACTTACCAAAACATCATCGATCTTTCCCTCGGGATATGCTAAAGATCGATCCGCTAGCTGAAGCGTCACAGTTGTAGGTCTTACTTCACCTATCCCTAGCATCTTGAAAATAGACTTAGGCATCAAGTTGATACTCGCTCCTAAATCACACAAAGCTTTACCACAATAAGATTCACCAATGTTATAGGGTATAGTAAAGCTTCCTGGGTCTTTCAATTTCGGTGGCAGTTTGTTCTGCAAGAACGCATTGCACTCCTTTGTCAAGGCAACAGTCTCACTCACTTAGTTGTTTCTTCTTAGACAGTATATCCTTCATAAACTTCACATAATTTGGCATTTTTTTCTAAAGCCTCCACCAACAGAATACTGATATGTAAATGCTTTAGAACATCCAAAAACTTCTTGAAATGTACCTTTTGTTTCTGCTTGTGTTGCTGCAATCTTTGCGAATATGGAGGTGATAGAACTTTCGGTTGAATCGGATAACTCTTCTGAGTAGGCAAATCTGCATCCAAAGTAGATGTTAAAGTATTTGAAGTTACTAAGTTAGGATTTACCTTGTTAGTCTTTGCAGATTCTGATTCTTTTGGTGTACGAATTTCAACAGCTGGTTCATTCTTCTCAACAGGTTTATCTTTGATATTAATCAATTGGGGTTCCAGAATTTTACCATTTGGCAATGCCACTGCCTTGATATGTTCTTTACCCAAATTCCTTGGATTTTCAGTATTGCTCGGCAAGGTTCCTTGCTGTCTATTACGAAGCTCCGTAGCTAACTGACCCATTTGGTTTTCCAAATTTTTCAATGTTGCTACTTGGTTTTGGATCAAAGTGTCATTCTTTGCCATGTACGCTTTTAAAAAATTCTCCAAACTGTTTGATACCTCAACTTGAGGTGGTTTTGGAGATTACTGATTAAACCATTGAGATTGGTTGGGTTTATGCTGCAATAAGTTATTGTTCGATCCATTTCCTTAGTTGCTCCAAGAAAAGTTAGGATGATTACGCCATGAAGGATAGTAGAAGTTTGACTGGGGTCCTTGTCCACTCCTATTTTAATGTTGGTTCCCCACATAGTACACTGACTCGGGATTTGATGGACAATTCTCAAAAGAATGACCTTCCCTACAGTACACACAGGAAACTACTTCAAACGGACTTGGTGGCTGAGCTACAAAATTATTAGCACTATTAGTGGTAAACTGTTTTAACATAGAGGAAATAAACAATACCTAAGCTAATAACGAATTGAGGGTGTCAACTTTATGAACTCCAGCTACACGTCTTCTTGAAGCTGTTCGATTTGTTAGCCATTGATAGTTATTACTCGCGATCCTCTCGATGATCTCAGACTTAGACAAAATTGTACCATTCGCAGAAGCATCTACCATCAATCTTTTATGTGTATTGAGACCATTATAGAATGTCTCCAACTGGATACAATGAGAAATCCCATGATGAGGACACTTACGAATTAACTTCTTGAACCGCTCCTAAGCCTCATACAAAGACTAGTCATCAATTGTTGGAAATTTGTGATCTCGTTCCTCAACTTAGCGTTTTTGCTAGGCGAGAAATACTTAACCAAAAATCTCTCTACTAATTCTTGCCATGTAGATATGGAAGTTGGTGGCAATGAGTTGATCCATGCTCTTGCTAGATCTCACAACGAGTACGGAAACAACTTCAACCTCAGTGCGTCTTCAATCACACCGACTATCTTGAATGGATCACTCACCTCCATAAGCAATCGAAGGTGGAGATGTGGATCTTCCGTGGGCATGCCACTGAATTGGCCCACCGTTTGGAGCATGTGAAACATTACTGGTTTCAATTCAAATTAGGTTGCCTTAATATCTGGCCTTCTAATTCCTGGATTTAACTCACTGAAAAGTGGCACAGCATATTGTCTGATGCATGGATCCCTATCATCGGCAATGAGGATGGGATTTCGTACATGATCGGCTTCATTACCTTGGTCTTGATTCTGATTTCCAAAATCCATCTCAACTTGTCTTTCAGCTGTTTGTTCATGTCTTCTTTGTCTGAAAGTTTGCTCAATTTCAGGGTCTAAGTAAATTGATAATCCGATCTATGCTCATAAACACCTAAAAAGAAAATCAAAAAATTAAAAAGAATAAATTAATAATGTTAGAAATAAACCGAATTGAAAGTAAATAATTTCACAAAAAAATGACTATGGCAACAATTAACAATCCCCAGCAACACCGCCAAAAACTTCTAACGCATAGGTTTGTACAAGTGTACACATTCGTTATCAAGTAATAAGTAAGTATCGAGTTATCATCTCCACAGAGATTGTATTTGTGCTAATTCACTTAATTGTAAAATTATATTAACAACTTGGTAAATAAAAATACAATATGATTGAGAAGTTATAATTAAAATTAAATATATTAAACTAAATGCAATGATCCCCAATGCAAATCCTAAATATGCAAACTATATGAATGAAATAGATTTTAGCAAAATTAAACACAATTTGCATCAATTATAACATAAATAAACTAGGACAATTACTTTAATTAAACTCAATTTATTATCAGCATGCTTAATACCATTCAAAAAAACATTCCATGGAAACTCAATCTTTCATGAGTTTGGAAACCACATTAGGTCCTTTTGTAATCTTTTACTTAGTAAATATGCATTTTACTGATCCTTATTTACTAAGGGTTTCTTAGAATTCGTGTGAGGTAATAGGGACGTGTTAGGTTTGAAACAGTTTAATCACACAAATTTAAAAACTATGCAGATAACTGAGCTTGGTTAGAGTTGTTATGCAACCTGTAATTTAATTGGGTTAGGATCTAAATTGAGCATGCACATTTCAATTATGTGTCCACTAGCCGTCGTCTGGTTAGGATCTCTCAACAAATTCAAGTGCATTTCAATCACATATGAACGAAATACAAACTTGATTTTAATTGAAAACATGATCAATTGAGGCACAAACATTATAAGCATGAATCAAATAAATATTATTTAATCAAAGCAATCATCCTAGCTTAAATAAAATTAAGCTAACATTCTTTTAAACAAGAACAAAGAACACGAAGCAAACATTTTCAGATTAAATCAAAGAAAAGAAAGATTAAACCCAAATCGAAGTGGTTGTCACCCAAGACTCTGACCGACGACACTCATTCGCTCATTCGCTTTACTTTTTTACTGATGGCTCTCCAAGATGGCCGACCAAGGGCTCTTTAAGAGGCTTAATTTCTAAAATCTTTATGAAGAGATGATGCTAGGCGTGGGGAATGGAAAATGCTAAAGAGAATTGAGAGAAAAGAGAGAAGGATGAGGGATGAGGGATGATTAGGAATGGTAAAATGAAGTCTTATTTATAGGTGAAGAGAGGAAAACAGTTTGTTAAAAATAACGAGGTTTAGTCTCTTCAAACTTCTTCAATGAGTGGTCGGCCATGATTAGTGGATTTTGAGTTGAATTTTGCTTTATTTTAAGTAATTTAAATGCCATAACAACTCAGGACTGAGACTCGGTCAAATGTAAATCTTCAGGCAAATCTCTAATTTCTTCAACATTGTAAGGACCTTGTGCAATTAAACCAAAAAGTGATTTATGTGGACAGCCATGTGTAGCCGAAATTGGGCTGACTTGGTCTTCAATTTGGACGATTTTTGTAATCCAACAAAGCTATCAGACCTGTCCAAAATAAATCAATAAATTAAAAGACCAAAGAATAAAATTTATCCAATTTAAATAATTAATTAAAACCCAAATTATTAATGAAATATTTTAAAATGAATTAATAAATATAATTTTATATTTTATTATTTAAGTTAATCATGCATGGCCCATGTGATGTCTTAAAATATAATATGTTCAAATAAATATAAAATAAGCCATTTTATACATGAAAACTATATAATAAAGCATAAAATCACATTTTAATAATTTTTATATCCTAATTTTATATTTTCACATATTTCATTAATTTATTAAACAATTACTTAGTTTTAACAACAAATTTAAGTAAAGAGGTGATAAATTGCATAGGAAAAATCCTATATATTTTTTAATTTACACTAATGTAGTTTAATAAGTATTTTCTCTAGTTGAATCATCTTTTGCTTGGATCAAGTCCATCGAGAATCCCATAGTATTCAACTTTGTTTGATTTGGGTATATCAGGAATCCCGTGAGACAAAAGTGCTTTTAGTGAGACAAGGCTTGACCAGCCTTCATCTAATGTAGCACTTTAATAACTACAATCGCGACCCCACCAAGCCTCATTTCAACTTGTGCCAGGCTTAATTGGCAACTCCCTTAAAGCATCCTCTTCTGGTGGCATGAAACTGGGTTCCCTTAACAACATAATCAATTTGAACCCATAATCGCATAACCAGTGTCAACTGATAACCTTATTTTTACTTGAACATGTGGCTGCATAACTGTCAACTAGGAGCTTGAGTAGCAATGCAACATCTTTTAAGGTGATGATGCACTCCCCAAACAATAAATGAAATTTGCCGGTGTTTAAGTGCCATCGGATCATCGTTAAATAAAACATACCTTCAATTCATCACAATTTCTAACTAAAACACAAACACAAACAAAACAAAAAAAAAATTCCTCTCCCCCCTTATTCTCAACAAGTATATTTTTTCCCTGTTCTCTTCCCTACTACTAATCACAAAAATTTCTCCCTCTTCATCATTTCTTCAAAATAAAAAAAAATTAGAAAAAACTTCAACTCCTTCAACAGATACAAATTTTGCATCAAGGATGAGGTATATATCAGTTTTTGGTGCCGCCTAATAGCCTTGCGGGACATCAGTGCCACCACTGAGAACAATGGCACCAAAAATATTTAATTTTTTTAACACTAGTGTTGCCAATGAGAACGACAGCACTAAAAAAGCCTAACACAATATTTTTTTCTGACAAGTATTTTTTTTAATTTCTCTGGTGCCACTAAAGAGATTGGCAAAACTCATTAAAATATTATTGTTTTCCTTTTTTTTTTCCTCCCAAAGTACTCGTATTTTTTAAGGCATGTAAAAAAAATACACACTGGTATCGTCGTACACAGTGGCGACACCTAATTTTTTTTCAAAAAGTCGATAATTAGTTAATGATGAGGGGTGGTGTCGCCAATGGGTCTAGCGAAATCGACGTGCACTGTAGAAAATGGGTCATTCTCATACAAGATTTTGGTTATGGGTAATTTTTGTAATTATTTATTTCCTTTCGGTCAGTTTCAAAAAACAACCTCATTTAAGTTAATTACTTTGAGAACATGGAAGAGTTTTTCTTCCTTATAGTCGAGAGACTACCTTACCAGAGGAATACTTCGTTTCTCATTGCATGATTAGTATATTTAGATTAAGGGCAAAATCAATTTTTTTTTCTAGAGGGCCAAAATTAAATTGTATGTTTGTATGAGAGTTAAAACGCAATTTCACAATTTAGTAACTTATAAATTATAAATATTTATAATTTTAAAGGACTAAATCAAAATTTATCATTTTTTAGAGCAAAGTGTAATTTTACCTTTTACTCAATTAAAATTTTGTAAAACTTAAATGGTCAATATTGCAATTTTACATTTTAGAAGGTTGGGGCCTTTACCAGCCCTTCTAGCTCTACCTTGATTCAGACTAATCTATCTCTTACATGCTTAGTGAATAGGGATACTTCAAGTCACAATAGACTAGAGGTATTCATGTGTCAGGTCAAATTAGATTTGAGCTAACTTAATTATGATATCAACACATTTTATAATTATCCAAGCCTCAGCCTGATCCAAAATATGTGCTTAAAATTTTGTCAAAGTCTACACATATTTGTAAATAGCTAACTCAAGTTCATTTTAGACTTGTCTATATTATTTAATGTTTACATTATTGTATTATATATGTTATATATTATATATTACTATAAATTTATTTTGTGTTATAAATTGCATAATATATACAAACAACATAATATAATATATTACATATTAGAAAATAGGTCAATGTAGGCTCGAACTTGAAATGGTTAAGTTCGAGCCCAACCCATATTAATGGGCCTTTTTTTTTTCCCAAAGCATATTTTTCAAGCTTAAACATTTCCAAATTACAAGCGAGCCTTTAAGCTTAGGTGAGTAGCCCCACCCTTAAGCAAGTCCACATCATATCCATATGAGAGATTTATAACAAGACAACAATCCCCCAAATCACATAAGTTTACAAACCCATCAACGCTTAACTTATTCTTCTTAGCGACACCTATGTTTTGAAGGGCCCATGTCAAGCCATATAAATCCTATTCACTGAAAGATCCTTGTAAAACATTCTCGAATACCTAAGACTATTTTGAAGTCACTAAAAAAAAGTTTTATTATTCTCTCAATTTATCAAAACAAGCTTAGGTGACCCTCAACATTTCAGTATGAAACATCACTAACTCTAAATATTATATCAATAAGTGTTGTGTGAATATGGTAAAAAAGAGTAAATTATGCTACTAGAAAATTGCACTGGGTTTAATTATCAGGAAAGATTGGAGGGTCATAAATG
This sequence comes from Gossypium anomalum, assembly GCA_025698475.1. Taxonomy (NCBI): domain Eukaryota; kingdom Viridiplantae; phylum Streptophyta; class Magnoliopsida; order Malvales; family Malvaceae; genus Gossypium; species Gossypium anomalum. The sequence continues at coordinate 19,836,623 of CM046967.1, read as the reverse complement.
GTCCCACTTAAAACCCAAACTTCTAGACAAAATCCCAATACAATGATATTTAATAGCACAATATATAACTACAATTATACCCTACAAAATATTAAAAGATTAATAAAAATAAAAAAAAACCAAAAAATTAATGAGGTTCGTCAACTTACTCCTACGTCCTTAGACACTACCAAATATATTTCACTGCAAAAGATACAAGTGAAAATTTATAAATAAGGATAGGGAAATTTTGCCTTAAAGGTAGAGAAACAACCCTTATTTATAGTAGTACAAACTATCCACTACCTTGTAATTTTTAGATGTGGGACTGTGCTATTTCAACAAATCTTCACCTTAACAAATTTTCACATCTTCAATCTCCTTGCAAAACAATATTTGTTAGTATCTTAAAATTTCAACCTTCAAGTTTAAACATTGATCAAGTCCAAACATAGTTGGAACTTGACCGCAGTCACAACCTTAGTCATCATATCAACAAGATTCTTGATGTTTGAAATTTTCTGGATCTTTATTCCATCTTCTTCTAGAACCTCTCGTACAAAATGATATCGGACATCAATTTGCTTCGTCCTTGCATGATAAACTTGATTCTTTGCTAACTAAATAACACTCTGACTATTGCAATGTACTTTGACATACTTCTGCTTAATTTCCAATTCACCAAGCAACCCTTGAAGCCAAATTGCCTCTTTTATAGCCTCTATGATTGCCATATACTCTACTTCTATAGAAGATAAAGAAATTGTTAACTGTAAAGTAAACTTCCAACTAACTGGTGCCATTGCAAGGGCAAACACATAACTAGTAGTTGATCATTGTTTGTCTAAATCACTAGCATAATCTAAGTCACAATATCCAACCACACCATGATTATATTCCTGCTAAAAAAACCAATCCAATATACATTGTATTATGGATATATTTCAAAATCCATTTCACGACTTGCTAATGCTCTTTTCCTGGATCATGCATATATGCTCACAACCTCAGTTGCTTGTGAAATGTTAGGTTTTGTACATATCATAGCATACATTAAGCTACCAATAACATTTCCATATGATATCTTTGACATGTATTCTCATTTTGCATCATTCTTTGGCGATATAGAGGTATTAAGCTTGAATGATGAGCAAGGAGAGTGCTAACAGGTTTTGAATTTTCATTCATGCCAAAATGCTTTAGAAATTTTCTTAGATATTTTTTTGAAGCTTCTATCTCGAGTTATCTCCATACCAAGAATCTTCTTTGCTTCTCCTAAATCATTCATCTCAAACTCCTTTTTGAACTGTGTCTTTAGCTTCTCAATCTCTATTTGAATTTTGGAAGCTATCAACACATCATCAGCATAAAGAAGAAGATATATAAAAGAACCGTATTGAAGCTTGAGAAAATACACACAATGATCATATTTGCTTCTTGTATAGTTTTGTTTTGTCATAAACTTGTCAAATTGCTTGTACTACTGTCTCAAAAATTGTTTTAAACTGTATAACTATTTTTCAAGTTTACACACTAAATTTTCTTTTCTCGAAACCTTGAATCCTTTTGGTTGAGTCATAAATATTTTCTGTTCCAAATTTCCATATAAAAAGTAGCTTTTATATCCAACTTTCTCACTAAAGCCAATAAAATTTTAATCGACAAATGCTTCACAACTAGAGAAAACACCTCATTTTAACCAATTCTCTCCTTCTAAGCATAAACTTTTGCCACCAATATTACTTTGTAGGAAACATCATCTTGGCCAAGAAATCCTTCTTCATTTGCAAACAGCCTCTTGCATCAAATTATCTACTTTTCCTTTGGCAGGCTAGCTAGTTTTCAAGTTTGATTTTTATAAAGGGATTTCATTTCTTTATTAGTGGCAATCCTCCACTTTTCTTTTTCTGAACTCTAAATTGATTTATTAAAAGTGATAGGAATGTCATCAGTTACAACTGGAAATACATAAGCCATCATATCAACAAAGAGAACAAGCTTTCTAGTTATTCTCCTTGGCTTATTAGTTGCAACTTGTAACACCCCCTAACCTTAAACTGTCGTCGGAACAGGGTTATGGAGCATTACCGGACATATCAGACAATTTACTAATAATTCACAAATCAATAACATACATAGTATAATTTAATTATTAAGTCCCTATAATGGACCCTCGAGGTCCAAAACATGTACTAAAAGTGGAATGGAACTAGTTCGAGTACTCCAAAAAAAAATTTTCTTAATTTTTTTTTTTGAACTCAATATAACATCTTTATAAACATCTAACATTCCATGCAATTTTCAAACCGCAACCAATTTGCAACCAATATAATAAACTATACATTTCCACACTCAAACATACCTAACTACCCCTACAGCATTAATTTAGCAATTTATATACTTGACCCCTCATAAATAACTTTTTAATTGAACTAATAATTTCATTCATTTCCCATTTTAGTTTCATCCCACATTTTATCGAATATGCCATACTAATTCATTTAATACTTATAACCCATATTAGACATCATTTTACAACCAAAGTTTCAAAACTTAAGTACATAATTTATACAATACCTAAGTACATGCCACTTTTACCGAAAGAGGGATTACATCAGCAAATTGTCTCTGAAGTCGGGATTGAACTAGATGCTGAACTGGGACCTTTGACTTCTACTGGCCTGAACATGGAAACAACCGTACGCTGAGTATGCCTATACTCAGTGGTATTACCATAATCCAAACTATAATAACAAATAATAATGTATAAACATATAAATATCAAACATATAATAATTTATTAATATATATTAATTCATACTTTAACTTTCAAATTTTCAACAATAACAATTAATCAAATTGATATCACATATCGTCAAACTGCATTCAATCATCTCATGAACCTTTGGTTCATGTCTTTCATTTCCAGTCTCCATTCAATTCACAATTTCAACTTTCTCATTTGTTCAATAAACCAATCGATCAATTTCATTCGTTTTATCATTTCATTTGCTTACCACTATTAACAAAACTCAGACCTTGGTGGATACACGGATTCCAATCAAACACACCAAAATAATCCAACCAAACACACCAGAATAAACCACCCAAACACACCAGAACAGCACTAAGTGCCTCTTCGGATAGTCCGAAGAAATATAATGACATCAGTGTCTCCTCGGCCAAGCCGAAAAATCTCCAAATCCTTTCAATCCTATGGCATGCCAACTATATCTGACTCAGCCCGGCTAGTTAATAGGGTATTCCAGTTCTCAATTCAATTTCACTTTCAATTCAATATACAATTCAACTCAATATATTTTTCATTTCAATCCACGTGCAATTCAATTTCAATACATATTAATCATGTAACTCAACTTTATACAATTCAATAATACACTTACCTCATAATTTACTTATCAACTACATAATTTAAATATAACATTTAACAGTAAATAATTTGAATTATAGTAATACAAACCATGATTTTCTCAAGTTTACTCCTCGATAATCTTCTCTTTTCCCTTCTGTGCTGATGCGTAGCTACGAAGATTAAAATAATTTACACTATTAATACCACACTAATTTATATTAAATAATTGAATTTCTATTCAACTTCTACCTTATTTTCAATTTGGTTCTAACTAAGTTCACCTACTTTTCTAACTCAATTCATACTTTATTTCTATTCAATTTCCTACCAAATTCAACTTAACTAACTAATGTTCATAATAAAACCCTAATTTCAAAAATAAATTTCAATTTAATCCCTCTAACACAAACTTATAGATTACTTTACAATTTAATCCTTTAATCAATTCTAGCTAGAAATTAAACCCTAATTCATCAATTTGTTCAACATGTATCATGCTTAAAAATCTAAGAACTTCCAAATTTTCAACTTAAATTCAACAAAACTTTGTTCTAAGGCTTCAAAAACATCAAAATTAAAAGAAAATGACTTAATTGACTTACCAAATCAAAGCTTAAATCCTTAAACCCTAGTTTTTTTCGTTTTCTTTTCTTTTTCTCCTTTCCCTGCTCTGTTTCGAAATGGCTATTTTGTTTCTTTCCTTACATTTGTTTTCTTTTTACTTTTTTTATACTTTATTATAATAATATAATAATAATAATTAATATAAATATCTTTTAACTTAAATTTTAAGTAATTAAATATTTAATTTACAATTGTACAAATATAATTATTACACATGTATATTTTTATTACCATACAATTGTCTTTATTTTAATTTATTCCATAATATAATAATATAATTAATATAAATTACAATTTGAATAAAGAATAATAATATATTTTATAATTAATTAATATAAAAATCTAAGATTTTTATGCACATTTGCCACCTCCTTTAATAGAATAGGCTTAATTGCCTATTTGGTCTCTATTTCTTCCTTTTAATCTACAATTAAACTTTTAACCTTTATTCACTTTAGTCTCTTCTTACTAATTACTCTAAATTAGGCTAAATTCACTTAATTAAAACATAATTAGACACAACACTAGACTCATAAATATTTTTAATTATTATTTATGAGTTCGGTTTACTAAGACAGAGGCCCGATAATGTACTTTTTTAATGCCCGTGAATTTTGGGTCATTACATTTCTCGCCCCTTAATAAATTTCATCCTCAAAATTTTACCTGAGAAAAGATGAGGATACTGCGCTCTCATTATTTCTTTCGGTTCCCAAGTTGCTTCTTCCACGTTATGATTTCTCCATAACACTTTTACTAAAGGAACCTATTTATTTCTTAACTCTTTTACTTCTCGAGCTAATATCTGCATTGGCTCTTCTTTACAAGATAAATCAGATCGAATTTCGATGTCTTCATTAGGAATAACATGAGAAGGATCCAATCTATATCTCCGAAGCATAGAAATATGGAAAACATCGTGAATCTTCTATAACTCTGGAGGCAAAGCTAGTCGATAAGCAACTGGTCCAATCCTTTCTATAATCTCATACGGCCCAATATAACGAAGACTCAATTTTCCTTTTCGGCCAAACCTCAAGACCTTCTTCCAAGGCGATACCTTAAGGAACACTTTATCACCAACGAAATACTCTATGTCTTACCATTTCAAGTCCGCATAAGATTTCTATCTACCGAAGGCTGCTTTCAGTCTATCTTTAATCTTTTTAACCGTTTCCTCTATCTCCTGAATTAACTCCGGTCCAATTACTTTTCTTTCATTTAATTATGTCCAATATACCGACGATCTACATCTTCGACCATATAGAGCTACTGGGCCATTTGAATACTAGATTGAAAAATATTATTATAAACAAATTCAGCCAATGGTAAATAATGTTCCCAACCTGATTCAAAGTCAATGATACAAGCCCATAACATGTCTTCTAATATCTGAATCACCCGTTCAGACTGTCCATCGGTTTGCAGATGAAATGCAATACTAAAATTAAGTCGAGTACTCAGAGAATTATGCAATTGCCTCTAAAATCTTGATGTAAACCGTGGATCCCAGTCTGAGATTATCGATGTAGGAATACCATGTAATCTCACAATTTCCTGAATATAAATCTCAGCAAGCTTCTGCAAAGACCAATCAGTTCTAACTGTTAAAAAATGAGCTAACTTTGTGAGTCGATCCACAATTACCCAGATGGCATTCTTTTTACTCACTGACAGTGGCAATCCCGTAACAAAATCCATAGTAATGCAATCCCATTTCCACTTGGGAATACTAATAGTCTGTAACAAACCTATAGGTACCTGATGTTCTGCTTTTACCCGCTGACAAGTCAGACATTTACTAACATACTCGAATATATCTTTTTTCATCTCTGGCCACTAGTATAACTCCCGTAAATTACAATACATCTTCGTTCTACCAGGATGTAAAGCAAAAGTTTCATCATGTGCTTCTCAGAGAATCAACTCTTTTAGCTCAGAAATAGTTAGAATACAAAGCCGATTTTGGAACCTCAAACAATCATGTTCATCAATACTAAAATTTTCTACCATACCATTCCGTACCATCTCTTTTTTCTTCACCAACTTTTCATTTATTAGTTAGGCTGCTCTAATCTAGTCAAGCATTATCAACTTAACCCTTAGTTCAGCTAACAAGCTTTCATCATCATTAATACTAAGCTGAACAAACATTGCCCGTAATTCAACCGCAACTTTTCTGCTCAATGCATTTGCTACTACATTTGCCTTTCCTGGATGGTAATCTATAACACAATCGTAATCTTTCAGAAGTTCAATCCACTTTCTTTTCCTCAAATTCAACTCTTTTTACGATAGAAGGTATTTAAGGCTCTTATGATCAGTATAAATGTAACCTTTCTCACCATACAAGTAATGCCTCCAAATCTTCAATGCAAAGATTACTGCAGCTAACTCCAAATCGTGTGTAGGGTAGTTGTGCTCGTGTGGCTTCAGCTATCGAGATGCATAAGCTATTACTTTTCCCTCTTGCATCAATACACAGCCCAAACCGTTCAGAGAAGCATCACTGTATACAACAAAGTCCTTTCCTGACTCCGGTAAGGTCAGAACTGGTGCCTCGGTTAACATTTGCTTCAATGTCTCAAAACTCCTCTGGCACTAATCATCCCATATGAAAGGAACATTCTTTTGTAGTAGCTTTGTCATCGGTAATGCTATTTTCGAAAATCCCTTAACAAATATCCTGTAGTATCTAGCTAATCCGAAGAAGCTACATAGCTCAAATACAGTCCTTGGTGCCTTCCATTGAACAATCGCCTCAATCTTCTTCGGATCAACTCTAATCATTTCAGCAGATACCACATGTCCATAAAACACTACTTCAGATAACCAGAATTCACATTTACTCAACTTCCCATAAAACTATTTTTCCCGCAAAATCTGTAGCACTATTCTAAGATGCTGATCATGCTCTGACTTTGTCTTCGAATAGACCAATATATCATCAATGAAGACCACCACAAACTGATCCAAGTACGGCTAGAAAATACAATTCATCAGGTCCATGAAAACAGTTGGGGCATTAGTCAACCCAAACGGCATCACTAAGAACTCATAATGACCATATCGAGTACGAAATGCAATCTTCGGCACATTATTTTCTTTTACTTTCAACTGATAATACCCGGATCTCAATGCAATCTTCGAAAATACCGAAGCTCCTTTTAACTGGTCAAACAAATCATCTATACAGGGTCTATTCCTCCTCTGATTTAAGCACATCAAACATGGATTAATAATTTAGAAATATTAAACCAAGAATTAAGCACACATATTAAGAACAAGATCCAAGTATTTATTGCGTAAAACATAAGTCAAAAGACAAAATTCATCATAAGGTTCATCTCCCCTAGGTATTTAGAAAATTAGTCCATAATCGCAAATAAAAACATCTTAAAGACAGTATAACCACAAGAAACAAAGAAACTAATAATAAACTTCAAAGAAATCAAAAGGAGATCTTCAATCTTGATGGAAATCTACTTTTGAGTCAGCTTCAATGGTGTTTTCCAAGTTGTTTTCTTTAATATTCTCTGACGGCTCTCTTCTTTTCTTATTTTTAGGTCTTAGAATGCCCAAAAAAACCTTAAAAATCGTGTTTTCACACTGTTTGGAGTGTAAAATGTAAAATCGACACGGGCTGGGCACACGACTTTTACTCGTTTTTTGCTCTTTTTGCTCCTAAATGCTCTCCTGAGTATAAAAACATGAATTTAAAGGATTAGGAACATAAAATTCATTATTTTACATCGAATAATCATCCAAAAATGCATTAAGAGCAGAATTAAAATATGTTACTTTTGGCATTTATCAAGTTCTTTCTTAAACAAATTAGCCTGCAAAACCCCAAGTTGTGACCTATTAGTCAAGTTTTCACCTTCTCCAGGAATAACCTAGGTTCGAATCTCAATTTTATTCAGAAATGTCTATTTATAGATTTAGGGTTGGTCGTCGTCTATTGACCTAATTCGGTTGAATTTTTTCTTTAAAGTTTGTTGTGCGAACCAAAACACCTTTAGCTCATTAATTCTCCTCATCAAGGTAGTGCCGCGACATCCTCTGGTCTATGTCGCGACACCCTCTGGCTATGTCACAACACTGAAGGCAATTTGCTCTTTTGGGGTGCTCTCCTCACTATGTTGCGACATCGACACTCAGTGTTGCAACATTGCAGCTAGTCTTGTGTTCCTATGTCTCCAAATGATGTTCTGCACACTCACCGAATACATTAGCCTTCCTTTAGGTCTATTTTGGCTCCTAAGGTCATATGAATAGCTCAAATCACACTTTTTATTATTTGTGAACTAAAAATGAAAAAAAACTAGATAAAAATATAACTAAATTGCTTTTATACAAGCTCCTTAAGTACACAAAATGGTTTAATCTGCTACAACGAATTGCGACAGATCAGTGCTACATGTTATCAAACAGACGCCTAGAATAAGTCCAATCTTGTAAGAAAGAATCAAACAATACATCAAACAAAACACACTATTTGACAAGACATTACTTCTTTATACTCCCAACAAAACAGGTTCCTAAGGGACCAAAGACTCCATAAGATAATAAACACCCTTTCCACTATCTTAACATATTCTATGTCCAACAGATATTCAATGAAAGCAGGGACCGTAGACTGCCTAACCTAGATTCCAACTATAGACCAAATCTCTCAAGCTTTTTAACACAAAAAAAATGCTCTAGGTTCTCTCGTAGAAATGATTACAGTTAGGTAGTAAATTGACTTCTTTCTCCGATAGTTGAGCTTTGCATGGGATAAAGCTTCGCAAACATCGTCAAGCAAAATCTTTTATTTTTGGTGGCAGCGAACTGCTCCAAAGATGTTGCCAAGGACCCTTTACACCAAGATCGAGGCTTCTAATGTACATGTTTAGTGCGACCTTGTATCCCGATTGTATGGAGTAAACTCCATTATATTAAAGCGCCAAATTTGGCCATTTGGGGGCTTGTGGAGAGTAATCAAAATTTTAAAGATTCTTTGTACATCATAAGGAGTCATTAAGCCGTCAACCAAGTTTTTTTCCCAAGAGTGTCCATTTGCAAAGAATAACTCTCTCACCTTTATATCTTCCTTTCCTAGTATAGGTATTGAGTTAATATAGAAATTGTTATCATCTCAAATCCATGGGTCTTTGAAGACATTGATAATGTGACCATCACCTAGGCTCCATCGGGTTCCCTTAGCCAGTAATTGTTTAGTTGCAATACACTCTTCCAATTAAAAGAAGGGCTATTACTTCCGTTTGTATCAAGAAATACACAATTAGGAAAATATTTAGCTTTGAACAATCTGGATGGAAGAAAATCAAGATTCGAAATGAACCTCTAACCCTGTTTGCCAAGCATTGTTATATTAGAACAATTAAGGTTTCGAAAAGTCATACTTCCAAATCTTTAGGAACACAAAGATTCTCCCTTGAAGCCCAGTGAAATTTCCTTTGCTCGATATTTCCAGTGCTGTGCAAAAAAGAGTTTTATCATTTTCTAAAGAGCGTCACATGTATTCAAGGGGAATAAGAATACACTTATGTAGGAAACAATTAGTGCTTGGGAAACAACTTTTAGGACTACTTCTTTACCTGGTTTCGGTAAAAAAATGTTCTTTTAAGCTAAAAATCCTCCTATTCAATCTTTGTTCGATAAAATAAAAAGTAACATTTTAAATATAAGTAACTAAAATATAATCTGAGACAAATAAAAGTGATTATTTTTATAGTTTACTTAAATTTAAAATATACTTTAATATTTATAATATACTTTATCAATTGTTTTATTTAATTTTATAAAAAAAAAATTCTTTACTACATCCTTGAGTTTTTAGACTCTAGGGGTTAATAAATGTATTATAAAAGTATAGTAAAATATTAAAAAAAAGATATATATGTTAATTTTTTAAAACTACTTATAAAATAAAAATATATATAATAGCAATATACCAAATACTAAATTTTTTAATGAATACTCTATATGATTTTCCTACTAAATTGAAAACGACACATTTTGTTTTGGTCATCAAAAGACTTACTGTTGAATGACACTCAAAGTAAATATTGGCTTTCCGCGTAAACAAGAAGCAGCAGGAAGCCTCGGCAACTACTTAAAACATCTCCCCATCTCAGTTCAGGTTCCAGAAAAAAATATTCCCATTTCTACAGATACTTCATCTAATACTTGGCCTTTTAAGCCTGTATCAATTTTCTTAGAAATACAGTGTATATCTGCATAGAAGACATGTAATACATATACGTACGTTTGGAATCTAATAAATATTTCTTTGTAGTTTTGGTGAATATTTGAGGGGGAAAGAGAGTGATTGAATTGAATTAATGCTAGCTGTGTCACCTTTGAGGAACACAACTGACGATGAGAACATAGGAGCGATGGAGAGTTTCAAATTCAATGTTAGCTCGGAAGAGTTCCCTGACTTCTACCATGGGAATTTACTCGAGAGTATTGATTTTGAGGATCTATTTGTCGACGGTTATGTGTTGCCGGATTTGGAGATGGACCCTGAAATTCTCGCGGAATTACCCGCCCCTGGCGGTGAGGACCCGGAGATGAACAAATCGGTAGAAGAAACGGGTGACGGTTATAATCAAAGGAAAGAGGAAGAAGGTAAGGTTTCGGATCCGGGTTCATGTTCAGGTTCAGCGTTAGGTTGGAGCAGAAGCAAAGGCGAGGAGATTGTTAGCAAAAGAAAGGAAGATAGAGCAGTTAAAACAACTTCGAAAGATGCTGATAAGGGAAGAAAATCACCAGCACAAGCAAAGAATAACAATCAAGGGAAACGAAAAGTGAAGGTATAATAATTGCTGAATTACTTGAACCAGAGATTAGAGTAGTTCGTAGTTTCTAAGGTTTCTTTGATATCAATGGCAGCAGCCTCCTCCTCTCTCTTAATTATGGACCATTCACAGACTTCCAGGGGCAGAAAGATGGAAGTATGTGAATTATCTACAAGAGAGAGGCAGTTATGTTTTGCGATTTAATTTTTTCCCGGTTTCTAAGTGTTGGATTGTTGGGTGGCTGATTTTAATTGTTGAGAAGCGGTGGTTATGAGTTGAAATTTGTGAAGGTGGATTGGACGCCAGAGCTGCACAGGAGGTTCGCGCAAGCAGTAGAGCAGCTGGGGCTGGATAAGGCGGTGCCTTCAAGAATTTTAGAGCTTATGGGAATCCAATGTCTCACTCGCCATAACATTGCCAGCCATCTTCAAGTACTTTCATTACCCCTTCCCTTACTACCGCTTTTCCCAGCTTCATCCCTTTTTTTATATATAAATTTACTTACATTTGCAGCCTGTACAAGCTGCTAATTTGTTTAATGGTAAATGAAGTTCTGATAAAGAGAGGGGTTTGCTTGGTTTGAATTGATGAATAAACTACGTTTTGCTGTGTAGAAATATAGATCTCATCGGAAGCATTTGCTAGCTCGTGAGGCGGCGACGGCAGCAAGCTGGACCCAAAAGAGTCAAATCTGTGGTGCTGCCACCACTCCAGCAGGTGGAGGCAAGAGAGACATGAATCCTTGGCTTGCACCCACTATGGGTTTTCCGCCTATGCCACCGTCGTCACCCTTGCACCACCACTTTAGGCCTTTGCATGTATGGGGTCATCCCACCGTGGACCAATCCCTAATCCACTTATGGCCTAAACATCTAGCCCCCCCACCGCCACCACCACGGCCTACGTGGGAACCTCCACGAGCAGGCCCCTCGTATTGGCACCACCACCACAAACGTGTAAGCTCCTTTTTCCCTGCACCTAATTAAAGTATAACAGATGAATATTGCTCACCACAAATGCACATTACGAATATTGTATAAAAGTTTAATGAGGCTGTTTATTTATACTAAAAATCTTATCCTACGTGTGGAAAGTATAAATTTATAAAAATAAATGTGTTTCAAAAATACATAAAATAAATATTAGAATTTATGGTTTAAAATAAATTAATAATATAATTTGTTTTAAATATAAAAGATAATTTTTTTATTTTCTAACTAAATTGATGTTGGATTGACCGACAACATCAACCAGATTTTATTTAATAATATAGATAATCTAGTGCAGCCAAATGTGTCTTATAAGTAATTATTTTCATCTTTGGTAATCTCTTACCGTAGGTAACAAATGGAATAAGTCCAGGAACACCTTGCTTTCCACAACCACTGCCACTAGCAACAAGGGTAAACAGCCACTCAATCCTTGCTGTTTAATTTGGAGGCTTCTTGGCCTGTTTGTTTCTTAGAATGATGAAAAAGAAAAAGAAAAGGACTTGCTAGCCAGCGTTTTGGATTGGCATCTGGAAATAAATTGATTTGGTGGTTTGCATTGCATGCAGAGATTTGCTGCAGCACCGGTCCCGGGCATTCAACCGCACCATGGCACCATGTACAAGGCAGACCCCGGCATTCACGTCCTATCAAGTCCCCACCCTCTCATGGACTTCCACCCGGTTAGTAGCTTCCACCATTACTTTAATATTTTATTACACATAATATTTCACAACACAGTCAGTAAACAAAATTTACAATTATGTGAAGTTTATTAAAATCATCAAATATCAAATAATAATAACTAAACATCTTAAATAATAATAAAAATCCTACCTCTTTTTGTGATGGAAACAACTTATTAAATGATGCTAAAATATGATTTTTTTTTTTTCAATAATTCTTTAGAGGTTTTTTGAATAAAATGTCTTGTTAATGCATATATTTGTAGTGCTAAATATTAATTTTAATTGGTATATAACTATAACACTAATTAAGTAATAATTAATCTAAAATAAGTGTTTTTTAATATGGATCAAAAGTCTAATTAAGTGCTAATAACTATTGATAATAATAAAATTAACTAAATAATTATGATTAAATTATAAGTATTTTATATTCATAATTTGTGCTGAATGTAATTTTATATTCAAGATTTAAAATAATATTATTAATAAAAAAATAATTATAATTATATTATTGATTTAAAAATATTAGAAACATAGATAATACAAAATGTTAATTCTTAATTGATCAAATTTTTTTTATCTTAATTTCTTAACTAGATATGAGTCATACTATTTGTTGAGTCAGAATTTGTGTTGAATCAAACCAATTTTATTAGATATAATTAGTATTTATAAAAAAATCATATTTAATTTAATTATAAAATAAATTTATTTTCTTTTTTATTTTTGACATATAAATTAAGAATAAATAAATAAATTTATAAATTATAAATTAGATTATTAATATGTTTATATTATCTTTTTATATATATAATATTAATTTCACATATTATTTTTTTATTAGTTATAAAAAAATAATTTTAACATTATTAATTATTATCATATTTAAAATAAAATCATATTTATATATATAAATTATATTTATTTAATTAAAAATTAATTTTTTATTTTTAATTTATCCAATTATATTCAATAATTTTATAGATTTATAATTTTACTAATTAATAAAATAATATTTTTTAAGTATAACTTTTAAAAGATATGATCAAATTAATTAATTTCACATTAATATACCACTCTATTAATTAATATTAATTTTATTATTATCACATAATAATACTAATAAATTATTATTCTAATATTAATTTAGTGATATAATTAACAATAAAAGGTATTCTCGTCACTTCAAAAGTGTATCAAACTCGTACTTTTATATATATATATTATAAGATTATAGATAATTGGTATAACGACTTATTTGCCTCTCTAATTTTACAAAAAAAAATTATTTTAGTCTTCCATTTAATTTTTCGTCTCTTTTAGCCGTTAAACTTGCGTTGTTTGTCAAATCACCCTAAAATGAATGAAAAAGTTCACATTTGTTAACTTTGCTAATGGAACATCCACATGACAGTCCACGTGTATGTCACGTTAGTAAATAACTAAAATTTTTATAATTTTAAATAATTTTTAATTTTTAAAAAATATATTTTTTAGAAATATTAAAAAAATAATTGTTGATGTGGCATCGATGTGCATGACACGTTAACAAAGCTAACAAATGTTAACTTTTACATCTACTTTGGAGTGATTTAACAAACAGTACAAATTTAAAAGCTAAAAGAGGTGAATTTAAATTGAAGACTAAAATAACTATTTTTTTTTTAAGTGGAAAGACCAATTAAATCAGTATGCTTATATAATTCAAATGTTTTAAAAGCAAATACTATATTATAAATAGAAAAGATGGAGAAACAGTATTAATTTTTACTCAAATAATAGGGCGAATAAAAGATTTATTAAAAATAAAAAAAAATGTTATTAATTTCCAAATCTTGGTTTTTGTTTTTGTTTTTTTCTTTGGTCTTATTCAAAGAAAGCTTTATTGAAGGGATAAAAGAACATAATAGAGACTAAAATACAGTAGATTAAGATAGAAAAAGAAGAAAAAAGAGAAGGCAGGCAACAAAGAACTAATCAGCAGTTTGCAAAATTAAAAAACTCTATAGACCTAAATTAAATATAAATGTAAATGATGGTATCATATACAATTAATAGCATGATAATGGTTTGTAATATTATGAAATAATTAAGCAATGTGGGTTGTGCAACAGTCGAAAGAGAGCATAGATGCAGCTATAGGAGATGTTCTATCGAAACCATGGCAACCACTTCCTCTGGGACTGAAGCCGCCAGCTAGCGATACTGTTTTGGGAGAGTTGCAACGTCCAGGACTCCCCAACATACCACCCTCTTCCGCTTGATATATGTATCCCTTGCATTGCATGCAACGTCATTTTCTAACACCTTAATTCGACGACATTAACCATATGTTAGGTTTGAAGTACAAGTCTTTCCTTTCTATTCCAATATATATATATATATATATATATAATATTCCTTTTTCCATGCTTAGAATATAGCCATTACTTGAAAGGTTTTCCTCCTACTAACTCTTTTTTTTAATTAAATTAAGTGGAAACAAACACTTTGTTACATGCACCATTTATGTATATATTTATTAGCGAAACATATGAAATAATATTTATTAAGTGTCGATAATAAATCTACTATAGACCTTTAAACAAATAGTTCCAAATGTAAATTATACGAGGGAAATATTTAATAAACCAATGTCAAAGTGGTCTCAGTGTAGTTGACAAGCATATTTAATTCTTCTGAACCATTCTGGATAAGTACAAAATTATCAAAAAATATTATAAAAATTAAATATGAAAAATCTTAAAGGATTATAAAATTATAAAAGTAATATATATATATGTGCACATTTAGAATATACTTAGACAAAGGTCATCTAAGTTCATTTAAATTTAGATAACTTTTACTTCAAATTCATTTTAGATTAGTTCAAAACTATAAAAATTTATTATTATAAAAATTATTAAAAAATCAAAATAGTAAAAAATTATAAAAGATTTATTTGAATTTTTATAATTATAATACCATTTGTTCATATTTGATGTATGGTTGAATCCTATTTTTTATAATTTTATGATTTTATTTGAGCCGGGCATAGACAAACCCAAACTTAATAAATAAGCTTAGAATTTTGATTAGACCCAACCTGAACCTGACCATAGACACTGCTAGGTTTGCGAGGCTAGAAGATGGTGATGATAAAAATTCAAGGGTGAATCATGTTTGAACTTTTGTTCTTTTGATTTGAAAATTTTACCTATTTTTCAATTATATTTTTAATATTTTTTGAATTTTTAAAAAACACATTTTTGAAATTTTAATATTTTTAATTTTAAAAAGTAATTAATTATTGATGTTACATATGAATTATCAAGTGAATACCATTATCAACATCAATAATCCCGTATTATCTTTTCTATCTAATTCGGAACAATTTGACAGAAATTAAAAGTTGGGGCTAAATGATGCCGAAAAAGAAAAAAACTAATTTTTTTTTTTTTTGTATAATTTGAGGGCAAAAAATCAGTACTAAAATGAAAATAAAGCATTTAAGTTGCAACTACAGTATTTTTTTTCCCAAATTTACGATAACAGTGTCATTAACCACGCAAAGTTCTGATTCTCATAAGAAACAGAGGCTGGTTAGTGGAGAAGCAAATACTGCTTATCTCTGCTAATTTTAGAGGCTATTCCTTGGTAATTGTATTGCATTATAGCAAGCACGGAGAAGGTGCTTTACATGGTTAAAATTTCCTCCCTATCTAGAACCATTATATTCTTTTTGGTTAGTGAACACCATAAACCACTGTTTACCTCTGAGAAACCGTCCTCTAAGCATTTCAACCAAGTTCTTCACTCACTGAACCCTGAACACCCTTCTGTTGAATATCCGTATGGTAGATCATCTGCTGCATCCCTCACCCCCTCATCTGAATTTTCCTTTATATACCCTCCATTCAAATTTCTTTCTTCAATCTCATCCTCCTCACCACCGTCTATATCGTAATCACTTCCCTCCCCATCATCATCTTTGCCATTGAAACCACCACCATACTCATCTACTGCCTCATAATCACATTCATCTCTTATTTCATCCATGTATCCTGAGCTTTCAGAGCTTCTACCATTATCAGCAGTCCCTGTTTCTAATAAGGCTACTTCATCTCCATTCCAAGCATTCATTCCACAACTTCTGGATGATTTCCCCATGATTTCCTTCTGACTCTCTCTCTCACCAGCACTCTCAACCATTCTATTTGCCACTTTTGGCTTTCTGCTGCTTCGTCGACCATGGTTACGCCCTCCCTGCCGATGTGACCGTGATTTCCATTCCACTACTGGCCTTAATCTCCCACTCTTTGCAGTTGTAATCCTCTCTCTAGATCCAGATCTAGAATTAGCAGGCCGCCTCTGATATCTTCCACCACATATGACTCCAAATCCCCTCCTACGAACTTCCCCGCGGCCAGAACCAGAAAATCCTATCCCTACATTATCCCAGCTTGCTTTTTGTAGATACTTTACTTGATTTGGAGTCTGCATTGTCTCATCATCTTGGTGGTTCTTCACAAAAGCATACTTAGACAGGGGAAGCTCCTTAAAAGAAAACAGAATAAATTGAGAATAATTAGTTTCAAGCGTCATAAGAAAAACAAAAAACAATTGTACCATACATTATTTCAAATATAACTGACAATTCTTCAAGATACATCCAACAAATGCCCAACTCTTGGAGGTTAAATGTGGTACTCACGGTAAGAAGCTAAGTATATAGCAGGACAGAACCCCAAACCCAGCAAGTAAAACCCAGACAGGAGGTTGAATAGGTGAAGTTGCCGATTTCAGTTCAACCAGCCAATACAGTTGAAAAAATTACTTAAATACAAAATACATTATTTTAATAATTGAATACGTATTAAATATAGTAAATATTTAACAAAAAAAAAAAGTTGGTTTAATGATACAGTATTTGATTAAAAAAAAGTTTAAGAGTTCAAGTCTTATCAATTATTAAAAGTGAACCTAAAACTGGTTCAATTACTAATTATGTTGGGTTTAACTAGTTCACTGAAAAGCTGGATACTAACTAGACCAGACAGAATACTGTTTCCCAATTCAACCAGTCCCATCCAGTTTTTTTATCCAGTCACGACAAGAAAATGAAAGAAATTACATTTACTGTCCCTTTCTGATTATTATATCTTATTATTATTTAAAAAGCTGATGTCTGTAGGATCTCAGCGCATGAATGAGGACATCAAATATAGGACTAGTAAAAAACTTAACTCATGTCGAAAGGAAATGAGGATTAGGTAGAAATTCTTTTATATTTTGTTGATTTGAGAAAAAATGAATATATAGAAGGCAAGACGGGAAGTGATTCAGACCCAACTCAAACACGTGCACCAGCCTTGAGCCAAATGCTTGGGTGTCCTCTCTGGTGGAAATTTCAAGTTTGTGCCATATTGCTTTTCCTTATACCAAAAGAAATTTGTATACTTATAAAAGAGCATTTTCACAATGCTAATCCATACCAAAAGGAATCCAAATCTCATCATTCTTCTATTTATTGAGGATATTATTTTCTGCTTTATATATTCATGAATTAATGACAATGCAAAAGGCAGTGCTTACCATAAATTCTTCAGCTCCCCTGTCCCTCTTAGTCTCTGCCCCCTGGGTAAGTGTGTAGGAGATAGCCGCATTGAATTCCATAAGCCTCAGAGCCACAGCAGCTGTTGTTTTTGGAATCCATGGAAGTACAGGAACAGCCTCAAGATTGGAAGAATAATCAACTTGATGTCCTGACAGGTTAGATGGAGACAGTACTTCACTTGTAGTCTCAAATTTTGAGGATAAATAATCCCTCCTGATGGAACTTTCCAGCAGTGTCAAGATCTAAAATGGGCACAAGAGTAAGTAACCCAACTTCTTAACAAAAACAAAAGATTAGGAAAGAAACAAGAAGCACCCTGTTGATTCAGCATGTGTTTGCAAAAAGATTAGAATAACACATTATTACTAAATGATATGGAACTAAAGCTTGCATGACAGAAGCCATTTAAGTAGAATAGAAAACAATTACCAAGATCCTACACCTTTTCCATTATGCTTAGGTTTTCACACCTGGTGAGCTTGTATCAAATAAAAGAAACAACAATTGTAAGGCTTCAAATCCCACATTCTCCTCTTCTCTTCTAATTTCTCCTAGCTCTATGTTCCTTTTATCCCGTTATTGCCTTCTTCTCTTCCCTTTCACTTTCATGTCCAATCTTATCATTTCCTTTTGAATCTTCTCAATACCAAGAATTTATTCCTTATCCATTTCGAACAAGAGAGAGTAATGCCATGCAGAGCAACAGTTAGATGATGGGTACTCTTCTTACTTGGTTATGAACCAATAACAGTGAGGAAACTTTTAAAGTTAAAGAGATGATTAACACAATAAATGCGCCTGGCACACAAACCTGAATAAGCTCTTCAGCTGTTGTTGAAGAGTCCAGCTTCATACCCCAAGAATTTCGGTAGTCCTCAGTCCAAGTGGATTGAAGAGCTTCGAATGGAATAGAAACCTGCAAGAGGACAATTCTAAGCCGCAAAAATATTGGATAATAAATACTTAAAAGATATTGTCATGGCTTATGGTTATAACTGCAATCAGAGGTTCGTCATTTATGAATCAAATAAACTGCCCAAAAAGAGCACGACATTCTATAATAAAGTAAGTAAAAGCTCAGAAACTAGAAGGGACTCCTTAGACCACTTGTCACCCTATACTTGCCTTTTCATTTTGTCAATGAGCTCAAGCTACAAGAATGCCTAGGTCATAAACCCATATTTATGATTTTAACTAACCAAAAATCCCTCTTCACTACCTTTCTCTCAAATCTAAGGAGAGGTCCAAATGAGAAGGCACAGACCTCAAGCAAAGCTAATTGAAGTTTAATCAATCTGATTCTCAGAGGAGAAAACACTGAACCATCCAAAGCAAGTTCAGCACCCATTTGCATTTTCTGTGCACACTGAGCCACATGTTCAGAAAATGTTAATGCACTCTTAGAGGCAATATAGGTCGTATGGCAAGAAGGGCAGTGATTGTCTTTAACAAAATAAACATTGAAGCAAGAATCGCATACACCCAGAAGCTCTTTGCACATTCTCTCCCCATATTTCATGACAGAAAATGTCAACGAACTAAAACACTCCTTCCACATCCATTTCTCAAAATCTTGATATCTCTTCAGGGCATTATTTTTCTCATTTTCATCCCTGCCAAGCTCAATTGAAAAAGATGATGTCTCTGACATATCAGAATCAGACCCACACAAAATACTACTAGGACTTTCAGAATAGACACTCCAATCAAAGCCTGAAGCCATTTCATTAGCTTTTTTCTTAGCAGTGTCTCCTTTCTGCCTCTCATTGACATGCAGCTTATTCCGTGCAACAGCTTCCTTAAAGGACATCTCAATCTTCAGCAACATTGCATGCAAGAGGGATTCCCTGATCCCACGCACATCCAAAAATGACAACAGAGCATCAAGACCCTGCATGCATAGAGGAAAAAGAGGCAATTGAACACACAAAAGCAACTAACATATATAAGGCGACAAAACATGCATCAAAAAACATATACAGCAGTGTAAGAATTTAAAAGCTGTTTGAGATGGAAATTTACTTCTTCAGTATCAATGAGTCTCCAACGACCATCAAGTAACTCAATGAAGATCCTGCCACAACCAGGATCGTTACAAGATGTAGTAGCAAATCGCCAGTATCTATTTCTTCTACGATCTTGACCAAGAGGTAATGATCTGTAAGCATACATCTCTTCTGCCTTGTGACCAATATAAGATTTTAGCAGTGAACGAGATCTGTCAAGTGCATAACCTGGTTGCTGATATTGGAGATTATCTGGTCCAAACGAGAAATCTTGCACTGGCAGGTTCCCTTCCGTAGACATGTTATTAAGACAATTCTGATCATTTTGTGGATTGTTTAAGCATTCTTGCTGCACAACATGATAAACAGAGGAATCATGATTTTTTTTGTCACCAATGATCTGTGGGCTTTCCCTACATTCAGCTGAAGACATCACAAATCTATTCTTCACTGGATTCCCCATATATGAATAATATGTCCTCAAAACAAAGTCTTCTTTTATGCGACGTTTATCAAGTTGTGCCTCCGTCCAAATTTGCTTCTTTAAAGCATTTGCGGCTTCTAGGCGTTCCTGAAAGCTATTTCAATTTAGAATACATGAAGAAAAGTAATAAACAGATTTTATAAGTTGAAGAACAAATAAAATGTAAAGCTCACCTTGAGAACAATGCGAATAAATTTTCCTTCAATTGCAATGGAAATCAAAGCAACAAGTGCATTAAGGCGTTCCTCAACACTTAAATCAGAGTAGTCCCCTTCCATAAGTCCTTGAACCCATAGTTCACCAGGGTTGCTTTCATCAATTTCCATATCTTCTTGAGCAGCGCTAGCAGCACCCGCTGATTGCTCAGTAGAAGCATCAATATGCTTTACCTTATCAAAACCTCCAGAATGTGGAGATGATAAACCCTTGCATGCATTCCCAACTTCAACTTGTGGGGTTTCCATAACACCACTCTCCTCCTTTCCTGAGATAGTTTCTCTAACAGAACTGCTTCTTTCTTCAGAATTGTGGATCTCTTTCTTTGCATTTATTTCAGCACCCAGATCATCAACCACAGGATCCTCTGGTATATCACTTTCAGAATCTTCATCTCTTTCAGCAACCTCAGCATCTACACCTAAAAATTCACTTTTAAAAACTCGAATTCTTTCCCTTGCTGTAGAAAGAATTGCCTCAGCATCAGCTGGGTCCTTCCTATATGGAGAACGCACACAGTATGTTGAAGGAGCTGTTCTGTCAAAGAGTTTTGTATCCCTTGAAAAAGCAGCAGCAATAGAAGCTTCCTGGGCCTTGTTTGTTGTAAGATCTCTCAGACCCGATTTCTTAAATTAACAGACCAAAAATACGGAAAAAAATGAATACAAGAGAAAAGAGATTAAAGGAGTTTAATCTAGAGCAGCAATGAAGAACTGCATAGGCACCAACTTAGCTTACTTGGATCTTCTCTGCGACTTCCAATACTGTTAGGCCTTTGCTACCCTCAAGAGAAAGAATATGAAATGCAGCAAATTTAACAGTTCCAGGTGTCAACCGATGTCTAGATCTGCGTGGATTAGAGAAACCCCTTTCTTGCATTATAGCAATGGCATTTTCAGCCGCTGCCCCATTTCGCAAATTAGTAATTATGTCTTCACCATTATTACCCTACATGGACACACAAGATAGATTAACAATTGTATGCCTGAAAACTAAAGAAGACAAATTTGAAGCTTGTTGATTGGCCATCATAGTTTTAGCTATTACCACCGCAGACGTACTCTCATAAATTACACCCCCAAGAGTAAGACATCTTTTTTGGTAACAAGATAACTGATATGCTCAAGGGTTGGATTTTATTCTAACTGCTAAGACATCTTTTTTGGTAACAAGATAACTGATATGCTCAAGGGTTGGATTTTATTCTAACTGCTTCAACTAGACCTTACCTTAAAAATATTCATCACTGAAAGAAACTGTCAGATTACAGTTTCCTAATTAAGAAATATTTGAGTGTATCAGATAGGATTCTGTAAATATTTTATCCCTAACTTTAAGGCTGTTTTTAGGGACAGCATCCTTAGAATTAGCCTGTTTCCTAGTATAAAGTTTCCTAAGTTAAGCTCACTATGTGTATAAATATTTATGTAATTTCTTGTGAATAAACAGAATTGAAATAGCCTGATTTTTAACATGGTATCAGAGCTTTTTTAGCCCAATTTCTGGGAACTTTTTTTTTCTCCGTCTGGCAATTTTTTTACTCCCAATCAACCCTCAAGCCTATAGAATTTGTTGAAAAGAAACATGACTGAAACTTTCAAGACCAGTAACACTGTGG
The DNA here is from genome assembly GCA_025698475.1 of Gossypium anomalum. Taxonomy (NCBI): domain Eukaryota; kingdom Viridiplantae; phylum Streptophyta; class Magnoliopsida; order Malvales; family Malvaceae; genus Gossypium; species Gossypium anomalum. Next base: position 19,814,240 of record CM046967.1, on the reverse strand, counting down.
ATATCTCAAAAGTCTCTGTAAACAACTCAAACCCAACAAGTGAGTTTCAGAACATCCAAGTAGCCTACAGGTTAAATGGGAAGAATTACCTGAAGTGGTCTCAACTGGTTCGCACGTTCTTGAAGAGAAGAGGAAAGCTGAGTCACTTATTCGGAACTAGACCTAAAGAAGGAGATCCTAAGTTTGATGCTTGGGATGAACAAGACTCTATGGTAATGTCTTGGTTATGGAACTCTATGATGCCAGAAATCAGTGATACATGCATGTTTCTTAACACATCCAAAGAAATATGGGAAGCTGTGAAGCAGACTTATTCTAAAGTTCGAGATGTTGCTCAAATCTATGAAATCAAGACTAAGATTTCATCTACCAAGCAAGGAAGTCGATCAATCACGGAGTATTCCAATCATTGCAAAGTTTATGGCAAGAGATGGATCATTACCAGTGCATTCGGATGAAGTGCGGTGAAGATGCAGCACTCTAAAAAGATTCGTTGAAAAGGATCAAATTTATGATTTTCTTCTTTGGACTAAATGTTGAGTTGATGATGCGTAAGAGTTCAAATACTTGGAAAAGAGGAATTACAGTCACTAAATGAGACAATTGCGATTGTTCATGCTGAGGAAGGAAGAAGAGGAGTTATGGTTGAGAATAGTCAAGTGGATAGTTCAGCCTTGGTTACAAAAGTTGTAAATGAAAGGAGATTTGGCCTGGAGCAGCCAACTAGCGAAGATAGTAGACAAGCAGAGCGTACAAAGCCTATTAACAGGGATTCCAGTATGGTGCACCTACTTCAAAAATCTGTCACATTAAAGAAAGATCTTTGAAAACTCCATGGGAAGCCACGGACAACAAACAAAATTTTTTGAGGAAAAGGTGGACAACCAAAGGGACAAGGGCGAGCAAATACAGCAAGACAGCTGGATGAAAAACATAATTCTCAAGAATCACCTGTTGAATTCAATAAAAAAGAAACTAAGAAGTTAAAGAATTTGCTGGGATCATTGGAAAAATCTTCTTCAACGGGTACTTGTAGTTTGGCTTTTTCAGGTATATCCTCTTCTCAAGATTCTAAAGTCTCGAATATACCCACCAAAAGTTCTTGGGTCATTGACTCAGGAGCTACAGACCACATGACCCAGTCCCCACAAAAATTTATTTCATATACACCTTGCCCTAGTAGTAGAAAGATAATAGTAGCCGATGGTTTCAGAACCACGATGGTCAGTCGAGGTGATATTGTGATAAACAAAACCCTTACACTTAAAAATGTCCTTCATGTTCCAAAACTATTTACCAATCTTTTATCCATCCAAAGAATTATCAAAGAACTGTAGTGTGGTTTTCTATCACAATCGATGTTTTTTTCAAGAGCAGAATACGAGGAGGATGATTGGACATGCTAAGGAAGTAAATAGCCTATACTATCTTGAAGAATCCAGTGGAGAAGTTAGTGCTCTGAATTCCTTACCATTATCTTTCATATCCGAATCTATTAAAACCAACAAAGACCAAATTTGGCTCCATCACCTTCGCCTTGGTCATCCATCGTTCAGAGTCCTTAAAATTATGTTTCCTTCATTGTTCAAAGGATTAAATGTTGAAAAATTCCATTGTGATGTCTGTGAACTTGCAAAACATAAACATACCTCTTTTCCGGTAAGCAATAAAAGAATATCTGCTCCTTTTACTCTTATTCATAGTGATGTTTGGGGACCATCCACTATTTCAAATATTTCTAGGGCTCGGTGGTTTGTATCCTTTATTGATGATTGTACCCGTGTGTCTTGAATATTTCTTTTAAAACAGAAATCAGATGTAAGGTTTGTCTTTCCAACCTTTTACAACATGATCAAAACTCAATCTGGAGCTGAAATAAAAAAGTTTAGGTCAGACAATGCCAAGGACTATTTCAATCAATTTCTCTCACCATATTTCCAAGAAAGAGGCATTATACATGAGTCATCTTGTGTTAGCACACCCCAACAAAATGGTGTTGCCAAAAGAAAGAATAGTCACATTTTAGCTATTACAAAAGCCCTCTTGTTCCAAAAAATATCCCTAAACAATATTGAGGGGAGGCTGTTTTAACTACTGCTCATATGATAAATAGATTGCCTACAAAAGTCCTTGAATCTCAAAGTCCTATGCAAGTTCTAGAAAAATTCTTTCCTGATTTCAATACTTCAAGTAACCTTACTCCCAAAATATTTGGCTGAGTTGCCTTTGTACATGTACATTCTCAAAATAGAGGAAAATTTGATCCACGAGCTATCAAGTGTCTTTCTTGGTTATTCTTCCACTCAAAAGGGGTACAAATGCTACCATCCAGCCACCAAAAAATTTTATGTATCAGCGGATATTACTTTTGCAGAACAAGAGAATTTCTTTAGTCGTCCTTATCTTTAGGGGGAGATCTTATTCACAGAAGATAAGGGCAAAGAATTCTTTCTTCTTGACATTCCAGCTCCTGTCCAGCAACCAAACACTCACATTCCAGGTTCTATCCAACAACCTGAAATAGAGCCTAATACACCCAAATCACAAAGAGGAATTCAGGACACTACTCGTCCTTTACTGGTTTACTCAAGGAAGAAGGTACCGATGCAAGTTCAATCATCTTCTTCTCCTATACAACCTGCTACTATACAACCTGAGGTAATTGCTGAACCTACTTTAAATACTAATACTGAAACTATTGAAAATTTAGATGATTTTCCCATTGCTATTAGAAAAGGGACTAGAGCCTGTACAAAACATCCCTTTTAATTATTCATGTCTTACAAAAATTTGTCCCATAACCACAAAGCCTTTCTTACTAGCCTACATTCTATCTCCATTCTCAAAACTGTATCCGAGGCATTAGAATATGAGAATTGGAAAAATGCCATGAAGCTTGAAATGGAAGCTCTTGAAAAAAAATCAGACATGCGACTTGGTGAAATTACCGAGAGGAAAGAAACCAATGGGATGTCGCTGGGTGTACACAGTGAAATATAAGTCAGATGGTTCTTTGGAGAGGTACAAAGCAAGATTGGTTGCTAAAGGGTATACTTAAATGTATGGAATAGACTACCTTGAGACATTTGCCCCTGTTGCAAAGATGAACACTGTGAGAGTGTTGTTGTCACTAGCTGCCAACCGAGGCTGGAAATTACAGCAATTTGACATCAAAAACGCCTTTTTACATGGTGATATTGAGGAGGAAGTCTATATGAATGTTCCACCAAGATTCGGTCCAAATACAAGACAGGTAGTTTGCAGACTAAAAAAGGCTTTGTCTGGACTAAAGCAAATTCCCAGGGCTTGGTTTGGAAGATTTACCAAAGTAATGCTCAAGTTGGGGTATAAACAGAGTCAAGGAGATCACATTCTGTTTGTAAAACACTCATATTCAGGGGGAGTGATTGTTTTATTAGTCTATATAGATGACATTATAGTGACTGGTGATGATCTGGAAGGAATGGAGAATTTAAAGAAATGCCTAGTAAAAGAATTTGAAGTCAAAGAGCTCGGTAAGTTAAAATATTTCCTTGGTATTGAAGTGGCACACTCTCGAAAAGGAATCTTCATATCTCAGCAAAAATACATAGTTGATTTGCTGACAGAGACGGGCAAGTTGGGATGTAAACCAGTAGAGACACCCATAGAGGTGAACCACAGACTTGGAGATGCACTAGAAGATGCAGCAATTGATAAAAGTTCATATCAAAGACTTGTAGGGAAGCTCATTTACTTGTCTCATACCAGACCGGATATTGCCTATGCAGTCCATGTAAGTCAGTTTATTCACAACCCCAAAGAATCACATCTTAGAGCTGTATATCAAATTCTACAGTACTTAAAGGGCACGCCAGGCAAAGGAATTCTATTTAAAAAGGGGGAGAATTTAACCCTTGAAGCCTATACTGATGCAGATTATGCAGGGTCTATGGTTGATAGAAGATCAACCTCGGGCTATTGCACTTTCCTAGGAGGCAACCTTGAGACTTGGAGGAGTAAAAAACAGAATGTTATGGCTAGATCTAGTGCAAAAGATGAATTTAAGGCGATGGCTCTTGGAATTTGTGAGTTATTATGGCTAAAAATTATTTTGGAAGATTTGAAGATCAAGTGGGAAGGTCCAATGAAGTTGTATTGTGATAATAAGTCTGCTATCAATATTGCACATAATCCAGTTCAACATGATCATACAAAGCAAGTTGAGGTTGACAGACATTTTATAAAGGAAAAACTGGATAGTGGCTTAATTTGCACTCTATTTGTGTCCACTAATGTCAACTAGCAGACATACTTACCAAAGGATTGTCGAGGAAGTTGTTTCAGAAACTAGTAAGCAAGCTTAGAATGGATGATATCCACTTCCCAGCTTGAGGGGGAGTGTCAGATTACAATTTCCTAATTAAGGAATATTTGAGTGTATCAGATAGGATTCTGTAAATATTACATCCTAACTTTAAGGCTGTTTTTAGGGACAGCATCCCTAGAATTAGTCTGTTTCCTAGTATAAAGTTTCCTAAGTTAGGCTCACTATGTGTATAAGTATTTATGTAATTTCTTGTGAATAAACAGAATTGAAATAGCCTGTTTTTTAACAGAAACAAAAAAATTTGCAGAAAATCATGCTCAATAACAATCAACTCAGACACACATGAATGTTGTATGAATGTAGATGTCTAAAACAAAAGGAAATAAAGATTAGACAATCCATATTGCATTCGAAATAAGCATAAGAGAAAAATAAGAAAAAATTAACAATAATATACTGAGAGGGGAGCTCCTCCGAAATAGCATGCTTCATATAACTGTTTCAGAATTAGTAAAAACTCTTTCTGCTATCTGCCCTGAAGAGTAAGACTTTCTTCTAGTAACCAAAAAAAAGAAGGAATTTGATATGCCCGCAGGCTGGATTTTTTTCAAACTGATTCAATAGACCTTATCTTAAAAATAGTGAACAACTTTAGGAAGAAGAATAATTCTAATTTCTTCTAATCTGAATACAGCCTTTTAAAGAATAGCAGGAAAAATAAAAAAGGAAATAATCTCTAGAAATTAGCCTATCCCTAAAAAATAGTAATTAGATTATGGCTAATAGTACAAGGAAATTCCTAGAATTAAGGTAGAAAATCTGCTTAATTTAAGGAATTCCAACAAATAGTCATAAAAGGAAATAATGTATTTGAAGAAAATCGTATTAAATGCCGAATTCAAACAAATATGAATACTTTCCAAAGTGGAAAGAAACAACTAAAACAGGAGGAAATAAAGAATAGAAATGTATGGTGCATTAGAAATAAGCATGAAGACAGAAAGTAGGTAAAAATAATAATATACTGGAAAGAGAGCTCCTCATAATAGCATGCTCCGCTCAAAAATATTACATACAATAGTTGTACTCAAAAGAAAGATATCCCTACTACATAAGAATCAGATGAGAACTCTTTCAGTTGAATATACAGGCAAACAAGTTCCTACATGCACCAAGCAAGAAATACCGCATCTTTTAACCTTTTCTGTTCACTAATAGTTCACACTAACCAACCCAGTCCAATCCAACAATAGTTGAGTGACAATAAAAATTTGGTTTTATCATCGGCTTTCTTGACCAATCATCCATTCAGCTAAGGAGTGATATAACTAAAAGCACTGTAAGATCTACTACAGCATTGAGCTTTCAGAACTCCATGGAGAAGCAAACTTTCAATGTAATTCATAACTCAGTAGCATTCCCAACTTGATCAGTCAAGGCTAAAAAAGTAGAAATAGCTAAACAAATCGCACCCAAGATTCTCCTATTGAAGGCTGAAAACTAGGATAGCTTGCTCAAAAAATTCAACTAAGCATAATATTCTTATCAAGTAAAATACACAAGCAGTACTCGTTACATAAGCAAGATGGCAACCATTACATTCAAAAGTCACAACTATATAACCAGACAAGTCATCAAAACTTTAGTTAAGACCATAAGAATAGCTTGCAGTTCTTATTGTTCACTTCCTGATGTCATCAACAGCTTGCTGCTTAGTGCAGCTGCTACTCTTCGTAGCAGACTTGCCAGCTTCTTTGGATGAATATGACTCTCATTTAATCAAAAAGGAAAAAAAAAAAATTAATATTAAACATGAAAGCACAGATGACTCTTCAACTAAAAAGATAAAGGACCACATAACCAACTAACAAAGAAAAGCACCTCATTTCCATCACAAAGATATGCCTGCTGAATATTTCTTTTCTTCAGCTGTGGCCCAAATCCAGCAGACAGAGCAAACTGCCGCAAGATTTCGGGCCATGTCAACACATTTAAGTGGCGTTGCCAGCTGCGTATGTCAAAGCCCCAAGCGTATGCCTAAATATAGGGTGTAACACAGGAAAGTAATGGAGAAAGTTTATCAGTAAGAAATGACCCTAACCATAAACAATTAATAGCTTATAGCTTACCCCTTCAACAATCTGTGGATGCCCACCTCCAGGGTTAGCAGCACTGTTTTGACTTGTTCCTCCCCCAGTTGAAGGTGTTCGTGCAACATCCTCAATATCTTGGATAATAGATCTAAGAAGAGCAACATGTATCTCACCCAACAACCTTGGATCCTGAAACATCCAAGAGAAAAAGTGCAGATCCATATCAAAGAAAATATGCTAACAAGGATCATAGCTCCTAGTAGAATTAATCAATACAAAAATCTCTTTTCGAAGGAGAACGGTAGGGGAAAAAGACAACTTACATAGTCATGAAAAGCTTGGACAAGCTCATCCAGAGTAAAAGGCCAAAGTCCAAGAACATCTGCAAAGGTAATTAAGAACCTCCAGACCTAAAATATTTGTCACAATTCAAACCTTGATAAATACAATACATAGCCATACATGATAAATTGGCAGCTAAAAAGATGTGATGCATGCACATAATTTCAAACAGAACATAAGAAAACATAACACAGCCAATAACCATCAACAAATTATCTTCAATCAACAATAGTATATAGAGTTTCGGCAAACCACCAAGGGGAAGGAAACACAACCCTTAACATGATTACACATATAGAGAAAATGATAAATGATAATGCTTATAAATGCATATGATATAAAAGCTTGCCCTTAGATGGACTTCACAATAACATAAAAGATTGGAAATTCAGGGTAGAAACCAGAAAATTAACCACTTCAGACAAGGCATCATTTGGTAACTTGGCCAATTTTTCATGTTTTTATTTTCAAGAGTTCTATTTTCCTTTTTTTCTCAATTTCTGATAAAAGGAAACATAGCAGTTGTTAAAAGATAGGACAAGAAAATGGAATGGAAGGGCTGGTTTGAGTAAGACATTCGTTATCAATAACTTAGTCACCATGCGTTATTTTTGACAATAAAAGGTGACACTGCTCATATAACAGGGTACTGTTCACAGCAGATAACAGGGTCCTACTTGTAAATTTTGTATCTGAAACAGATGGAAACGCTTTCTTTTTTCCTTTTTGCTTCCAATAACTCTGAAAACTTTGATTATCTTTTCAGTTTTTTTTTTTTTTTTTTTTTTTTGAATTGAAAAACTTGCAACCAGGCATGTTAAAAAAAATGAAAACAAAAAACAGTAAACAGGATGCAAAATTTAACAAAAGAACCTTTAAGATTTCGCTTACTTCAATCAATAATCAGTAAACATATTACGTGACAGATTGATTAAATCAAACAGGAAACTATATGATTGTAACTTCTGAATGACAGTCTCAATGTAATATGTGCACTTTCTGACGTGCTATTAGGCTTCAGTCAATTAAAGATCATCTCCTTATCAGGAAAACAAAATGCCGCAAAAATATCCTCTAAGAAAACAACTACACAAGCTCACCATGAGAAGATTCCCTACATTCTCCTCAGAACCATTCCACGGTTGAATTGAGAAAGGTCTCTTCAATTGCACTGTTTTGGGCGGAAACTCACACAGCTTGTCTAAAACAGGAAAAAGGAAATATATAAAACAGTTGCCAAGCTGAAAACTCACACCAGGTAAGCAAAAAATACCAGTGGGCAGTCAAGGCATAGTCCCACAAGATTGATGGTTCAGATGTTCAAACTTGGACAATAAACAAAGGTATGCAATTTAGACTAGTAACATACAAAGAAAAAATGACACCTTTTTAGCCGTAACAATTCAGACGATACAGACAGAACCAAGACCCACAAGCATTCATCAGAAGAGATTCTTAGTTCAATGAGGTAATCATACCAGTCAGAAGAATATAAAATGAATTAATTGAAAGAATCATGGATCAAATAAATAGTCATGTACTTCCACTAAAGATCAAAGTAACCTTCACTAAACCGACAGAACCAAAGAGTTTAAAAGATGGTAGAATGCGGCAAAGGAATATCCAAATATAACCTACCTCTAAATATATCAAGATTTTGCAAGGCTTCAAAGCCGAGTGGCAGTGTTGAAGACAGCCCTTTGCTTGATGTAGCTATCTCCATGAGTTCCAAGTATTCATCCTCTACAGGTTCCATCGATTCTTTAGCTAGTTTACGAGCAATAGCTCTCTCATTAGCAGCTCTAAGCCTGGCTGCCTCCTTTTCTTTACGCAGTTCTTCTTTTATTCGCAATCTCTCAGCCTTAGTACATATAGAGATATAATTATGCCCTAAACTCATATGCTAGAGTTTGAAAATACTTAAAACAAAATGCTCCAAGGCTTACTCTAATAGATTCTTTCATCAAGAACTTCTCCCTACGCTCTAGTTCACGCCTCTGCTCTCTCTGGTATCTCTCCTCCTCCCGATGCTTTTCACGTAGCAGCCTCTCCTCTTCCTTCCGCTTTTCATGTTCATGTCTCCGCATTTCTTTTCTTATTTGCTCTTCTCTCTTTACATACAAAAGAAGTATTAGTGCATAACTCATAAACCTCACAGACCAAGAAAAAGGCACACTAGTAACCCAAACCTTTCGCTTCAACATATCCTGTTTTTCAAGCTCCCTTCTAATTCTTTTCTCATGGGCTTCAATTTCACGTGCAATTCTATCTTCTTCACCCTACAAAACATAGATGAACATTCATGATATAACATTCTACGATTAATAGCCATGAGGGTACTTCATTACAAATAACAGTACACCTTGCGCTTCCTCTCTTTTCACAAAACATCATCATCAAGACAGACCCTCCTATCAGATGACACAAATGGACTTCCCAGGGCAGAAATTGGGTGAGAACCACTATTAGCATCGAGAGCAGTATTTGTTGAAGAGTTTGTTCGTGAAACATAATCATATTCTCCTGAAGCAGTAGGTAAGAGATGCCCTGGCCTGCTTTGTTGAGGCAAAAGATTCAAATTTGGTATCTGACCTCGAAAACCATATCCAGGTTGTACTTGTTCATTCCCAAGCAAAGATGAACACCCAGCAGACAATGATAAGGCTCTGGCATTTGGACCATCAGTGTGTAAACCGTAGTTGAAGGATAGGGGAAATCTTCCATATGTTTCAGTTCTAACAGTGGGCTGCTCTAGGAGAAACTGATATTCACAAACAGCCCTCACCGAACCCTGAGGATGCAATAGGTTCTGTTAATTTCTTGTCAATACACTTCATTTTGAATAATGTAAAAGAGTTCTAGAATGATATACAGGTGAAGCTTGCCAAATCACATAATCAGATTATTGAAGAAGCAGCAGGTTAAATCAAGAAGATGAATGAATCAACAGAATTCTTTTCTATTATATCAATTGAACTTATTTAATAAATCAAGTATTTAACAGGAATATAATATTCAACATATGAAAGAACCCAAGACAATCTGAGACTTGCCCGAAGTCAAATTATGAGATACAGAAAAGTTTTGTGTGCGCAGATTGCCCAAAGTCTAGTTATAGTTAATAGGTAGTCCAATTTATAGTTTTCCTTAGTGCTAGTAAAACTAACAAAACCTAGAGAGGCAAGGCATTGCAAAAGCAACCATTATGAAGGAGAAAGTAATTGGGATATTCATGGTTCCCTACCCATCTTGGATGTGAGAAGAACAAAATCTAACCTTGACTGTTTTTGTATCCCGTCGATCATATATTTTGGTCTCAAAAGGCCCCCCAGGTTGTTTCTGCTGCACTGCTGTTGATGCTCCTAGCAAAAGATATAAACATTTAATGGGTAGAATGCTGGTTGACTTGAAGTCAAAAGACAACAGTTAAACACAAAAAACCAAAGAAAGTATGATGATCATTAAGTACATGGCTAATAATTTTATGTCACGATTTGAGAGGAAAATAGAAGCAATTCAGGAAGAATAGAAAATCAAACCACTGAAGCTTAAAAGTTAACCAATCTAAACTCTTCAATAGAAAATGTACATTTGTGACTCAATACGCATGCAGATCAGACCATGCTTTAAGTGTTGTTGATAGAAACCATTCCTTATTGAACTCCTTAGGGTTCTATCTACTCTTTCCTCTATTTTCACACATGCATTATTGCTTTTACCGGTAAGAGTTGAGACCAACAATTGACCTAACCAATGGAAGTTTTAACCTTCTCTTCAGAATTCCTAACCTGAAGCAATCCACCTCCGCTGGTAACTATTAACATGTTACAGAAACCTAGTCCAAGATGCTAGACGTTTAAGCAAGTTGAAATCCTACCAAAAAAAAAAAAAACTCTAAAATTAGCTTGAGTAGAAGATCCATGTCAAAAAGTTAAGCTTAATTTCAACAACTAGATTCACAGTTTTTGAGCAAGCGGAGAGCAATTTTAGTTACTTGCCTATTGGTGCGCCAAATGCACCAGGTGGCAAAGGATCAAACTCCATCCCTAACATTGGACCATCATCCCTTACAGGCTCACCCAGCTGTAATTCCGCAAATTTTATAGCCCGAAGCTCAAGCTCTGCCATCGAGTGAGGCATCTCGTAATACCTTGGAACAATCATTCCAGCTCTTGGAACCACCCTTTTCAGGTCCAGCCCATGCCCCAACAAACTGGACCCTCCTGATCCATGTTCATTTCCCGCCTCAGAACCTCCCATTTCTTCTCCCGCAACTCCACCAAGGTGAGCTGACGACGTGGAATCCTTCCTTTGACGCTTCAACGGCGCCGCCTTCCTATCCTTTAGCCGGCGGTGGCAGAACCACATCTGTAACTGTCTATCAGAAAGCCCCAATTGCACCGATAATTCCGCCCGCGTAGCTTCGGACGGGTGCATTTCCGCTGAAAAAGCATAAATAAGCAAATTTGCAACATATTAACCACAAAAAAGAAAAAAAAAACATCGAGACAGAAATGAGTGAGAAAGTAAAACAAACTGGCATATGTTTTCTCTAGAACTTCAAGCTGAGAAGCGGTCTTCATTTTCCGTTTGACTTTTGTTTCTCCTTCCTGAGGCTTCTTCTTCTCGCCTTCAGAACTTCCTCCATCTCCGCCACTAATACCACCAGTCTCCATTTTTCAAGGTGAGAAAAAAAATCCCAAGAAATTCAACAAAGGTGAAACAGAATTTCACTCTCTATAACATTGAGAATGAGATCATGAAAGAGCTTCAACAGCTAGAAAATCAAAGAAGAGGAAAACACAGGGGGGATTCACTCTCTAAACTAGGGATTGACAAAAATAAAAAATGAATTTATTTTACTAAACTATTAGACATTAATTAGTACCACAAACAAAGTCTTTCTCTATCTAAAGAAAGAAAGAAAAAAAAAATATAAGTAGAAGCTACTTGTCTGTCTCTCTCAGAATAAAGAATCAAAGTGGTAGTGGTGAGTGTGTGATTAAGATGTGCGGTTAGATTTCCAAAAGAAATACTTAAAAGATAATAGCCTTAGTGGTGTCGTGATGAAAATAGTAATGGTAGATAGACGAGAGCTTAAATAAAGGAAAAAGAAGAATAGAGATGAAAGATGGTTGAGAAATATTAAAAATTAATAGTAGTAGTAGTAGCAGTAATGAAAACAAAAGGAGGAAAGGATGTGAAACAGGAAGACTATAATAATCATACCGAGCGAATGAAAAACGAGGAAGAATGCAATATCCAAGAATAAAACGCACTCTCTCTCTCATCCCAATCGATCCCATTGTTGTTGTAGGTTATAAATTAATGGGAAAAAAAAGAGGGAGAGAAGGGTATTTGTCAGACCAGATCAATTTTTGTCTTTGTGTTTTTCAATTTGAAATATGGGAGACTAACTTCAACGATACGGTGTTCAGTTTCTCTCTCTTACAACGCTGTTTTTCAGGTTTCTTATTAGGGTCAACTCTCTAATTCATCACTCAATTATTCCCATCTTTCTAGTTTGGTCACTGAACTATGAAAATTTTCAATTTGATCATTAAATTGTTTGGAATCGTTTAAAGATGACTGACCATTATAAACTATATGAATGGTCACTCAATTATGAGAGTTTTTCTGTTTTGCGCATCCAACTAATTTTTTTATTTAATTACTAAAGTTTTCAAATTTAGATTTTTAATCCTCATACCGTTGAGTTGATAATGAAAGTTTGACTCAGTCTTTTTCTACCGGCATAATAACAATTTTTCTCTTCTATATTTATATGTTTTATTAATTTATTTCTAATTATAAACAATCAATAAATTTGATCTTAAATATTCTTACTAGTATTTGGTATTAGAAAGGTTTTTAATATTTTTTTTATTTGATGCTAGTAAAATTTGAATTTTTTGGCACCAAAGAACCACTTTTTTATTTGACAGACTTATGATCTTTTTAGGCCGGAAAACTAAAAACATTGAGTTTTCCTACATTAAATAACACTAGCTAAGAGCATAAAAGAATAGGCAAAGAGAAAAGAAAAGGCTATAATAATTATAATTAAGTTGACAAATTTTGCAAATGTTGATGACTAAATTTATTAGATTTCTTTAGAATTAAGACTAAATTGATAAAAGGTATAAATATTGAAAGGCAAATTTTTTTTATTAAACCAATAAACAGGCCATGTCAAATTTTTGTTATCAACTTAATAATAGGATGACAAAAATCCAATTTCAAGAACTTTAGTGGCAAAGCTAAAAAATATTATAGTTGGGTGACCAAAATAGAAATACTCTCATAGTTGAGTGATCATTTATGTAGTTTATAACAGCCATATCATCCAACCATTTCCAACTTAATAGCACGATGGGATCGTTTAGTGATCAAATTGAAAATGTTCATAGTTTAATGACTAATTGGATAGTTTTACCTTTATTATTATCTGACACCATTATTTAAGTTTCGAGTTTCATTCTCAAGGCTGGTCTTTTTCTCAAAGGTGAGATTGAAGCCTTTTTAAGGATTTGTATGTGAAGGAGAAGTTGAGAGAGTCCGCTGGCGCTTGGGGATTTTAGACCAATCGGTGTTGTTTACTCTCTTTAGAAAATTAAGTTTATGAAGAGGCTCCAGGTGGTTGGGGACACTCAATCGACATTCATTGTATCTTGGATGGAGTGCTTTTAACAAATGAAATCATTCATTCATTGGTGAAAAAAAGAACGTCGGAGGTATTATTCTGAAGCTCGAATTCGAAAAAGAATATGAAGGCTTCATAGATAGTGTTATGGTTGCGATGGGATTTGGATCAAATTAGAGAGGATGGATATCGGAGTGTTTGACTACTAGTGTTTCTGTTTTGATATGATCCTCTTTCACTATTGTAGCGGAAATTCTTAATCTATTAATCAGCAAAGCTGTCGAGCTTGATGTTAATTTTGACGGTCTTGAGTTGACACACCGACGCCATCCTCTTCTTAAACGGTGAGTGGACTGTCATGAAAAACATATTACATCATTTTGAGATCTTTTCAGTTCTTCACATAAACTACAAGAAATCCAAGCTGTTTGCTATTGGTATGGAGGAGACTTTTATAAGGGAAGCGGCTGAGTTATGGGGCTATGAAATAGGTACGTTCCTGGTTTGTTATCTTGGTATTCTGTTGAGTATAAATCCAAAGAAGGAGGAGGTTTTGAAGCCTATTATTGCTAAATGTTGTCGAAAGTTAGCACCTTTCTTTTGCTGCTCGACTTGTCTCTTCTCTTCCTATGTGTTTTATGTCTATTTTTAAGATAGATTTAATCGAAATGGGGAGGGTTCGCTGATGCGCGCAAAATAGCCCGTGTGAGTTGGAAGAAAGTATGTACTGAGAAGAACCTTGGCAGACTTGGGGTTGTGGATTTAACTACTCGTTTCTCGTAATCATGCTCTCTTAACCAAATGGCTATGGAAATATGCCAGAGAGCCATACTCCCTTCTGAGGGAAAATAGATATATTTGATTAGTTTGTTCACTATTTTGATATGATCTTTTGCATATTTGCATTGCAAATACTATGTTTTTATAATTATTTTTAGTGTTTTTCGTGTATTTAGTTTCAATAAAATATTTCATATGCCATTTACAGGTAAAATAAATTTGAGAAGAAAATGTCAATACATGTAACTATGAGATTGAATGCATTAAACCTAAAGTTGATCCAAGTGGTAAGAATGCATACCAAATTACATAATCCATACTTTATTTTAGTAGGTGTTTTGTTTTGAATCAATCTAAGTTAATTATATTTGATGTAACAGAGCAAATTCTCTAGGATATACTTTGTATAAAAAGAACCAATGTCATTAATAGAAAAAGTTACGGAAAAATATTCACATCAAATCTTTTCCTCTTCTTTACCTTTTCTCTTCATGGTATCAATGCACCTATCTCTTATGAGCTTAAGTTTTTGGCCCTTGCACTTGCCTGTTTAAGAATAATTTTTTTAATCACGTCTTATTTAGTATTGGATTAACTCTTATCTAATAGCAACTAAAAATACTTGGGAATAAATTCAAAAATATAGAGAAAGTTACAAATTTCATATTGATGTGGAAGAAACTCAAAATAAAGAGAAAGTTACAAGTTTCACATTAATGGCGAGTTTTGACGCATTTTTGTGTTTAGGCCATATCCGTTAACATATTTGAAGTTGAAATTTCTATAGTAAAATAAGTCATAGATCTTAATCAACTTTTTTTGACTTCCCATTTAGAACTGTTAATTTGGACAAAAAAATTATAAAATAACATCATCATCCAAAATTTTCTAAAATATATATTTAAAAAATGAAAAATTAAGAATGTAGAAGCCCAATTTTGCCCGGGCCCAACCAAACAGAAACCAAACCAAAATAAATAAACAAATATGGTCCAAAGTCCATATCAGACCCAAATTACATCAAGCCCATATGGCCTAAAAACAATGAAAACCCTAAAGGCCCCAAACCCAATAGCCTAAACTGTTTCAAAAAAGAAACAAAAACTCTAGCCCTTTTATACGCTTCATCGTGTACACGTCAAAGACGTTCGCGCCGCAGAGTCCGCCATCATTGCTCTCTCGCCACCGTTATCTTCTATCATCCCTGCAAAGAAGAAACAACATGCAACAACAGTACAAAACAGTAGAAAAAATAAAACATATAAATGTAAAATCGGCTATAAAAGCCTAAAAAAACAGATTGTAAAGAGAGGAGTTTTTAAAAAAAAACAGAAATCGAACGAAAAAATAAAGATCAAGCTTAAAAAGGTAGTCTTTTTTTATTTTTTTATTTTTTTATTTTCGAAGTAAAATAATAAATAATAAATAATAAAGAAAATCATACTTGTCGTTTCATCTCCGCGCCGCCGTTAGTGCCTCATCCAGTCCCAAAAGCTGTCGAATCCCCAAGATTTTGGGGCCAAGAATTAACTTTGTTTCTTTGGAAAGTTAAGGTTTTGAGTGTGAAGGCAAGGTCGTATATGTATCCGCTTTATGTAAAGGAACTTGTTTTCCAGTAAAATTGCTTTAGTGGAATTAAACTAGAATCAACGTCTTTTTGCATGCATCTTTTCCATTCATTAACATTGCATTTCATTGCATGCAATAAGTTTCATGAAATCCAAAAGTGCGTCGAGTTCAGAATTCTAGTACAGAGCTTGATGGATAACAAAGAGTTGAAAAGGGAATTAAAAACAAAGCTTATTAGGAATTTGTTCCTACATCCTCGGAAGTGTTCTGAACAACTGGACTGTGGAGGAGATTCCTATAGTTTTTAGAACCATTTCAAAGTAATATTTAGAACACACCTATTGCTCTAAGCCTGGGAGCAATAAGAATCCTTTTGTGAAAAAGACACATGTCTACTATTTTTATTTCAATAACAACAATGCATCTTTGTGTCCCATTTGAAAATATTCTTCTATTTTTTTATTTCATTCACACTCATACTACACAAAAAATTCTTCTTAAATTTATTTGTTCTTTGGGTCTTCTTTCGTTCCTATAATAGATTTCCAAATACCAATGATATGAATGACGCTGCTACTGACTTAGAATTCCCTTTTGAGCAAGATATGTGTCTAGACGAATCTCAGGACTTTGAAGATGAGCGAAATTTTCATTTGTCTCCTAATTTGCTAAGGATGGTAAAGAAAGAAACAGATTCTACCTCACAAAGATTCAGTAGAAATTGTGAATTTAGGAGGCAGACAAAAAAAGAAAGAGGTGAAGATCGGAGCTTGTATCACCGCAGAGACAAAGCGAGACATCATTGAGTTACTCTAAGAATTCAAAGATATCTTCACATGGTCGTATCAAGATATGCTTGAGTTAAGTACTGATATCGTGGTACACTGACTCCCAATAAAAGAAGAATGCAAGCCAGTTCAACAAAAACTCTGAAGGATAAGGCCCGACATCCTGTTAAAAATAAAAAAAGATATCAAGAAGCAATTTGACGCTTGTTTCCTACAAATGTTTAAATACTCAGAATGGGTAGCCAATATTATCCCCGTCCCTAAAAAATATGGAAAAGTATGAATGTGTCTAGATTACAGAGATTTAAACAAAGTCAGCCCAAAAGACAATTTCTTATTGCCTTACATTGACACCTTAGTGGACAACACAGTATGTTACTCACTATTCTCCTTCATGGATGGTTTATCCGGATACAACTAGATTAAAATGCATCCTAAAGATATGGAAAAGACGACACTCATAACCATGTGGAGAACATTTTGCTATAAAGTGATGCCATACAGACTGAAAAATTCGGGAACCACGTATCAAAGAGCCATGGTAACTTTATTTCATGATATGATGCACAAAGAAATTGAGGTTTATGTCGATGATATGATTGCAAAGTCCCAAACAGAAAAGGAGCATATACAAGTCATAAGGAAATTGCTCTTAAGGTTAAGAAAATTTCAACTAAAGTTCAATCCAACAAAATGTACCTTCGGGGCTAGGTCGGGGAAATTGCTAGGATTTGTAGTCAATAATAAGGGGATCAAGATTGACCCGGAAGAAGTTAAGGCTATACAGGAGTTGCCTCCGTCGTGCTTTCAAAAAGAGGTCCAGGGTTTCTTAGGGAAATTAAATTACACCACCAGGTTCATTTCCTAATTAACCGAGAAATGCAACCCCATATTCCGTCTCCTTAAAAAATACAATTCACGTGTACGGGACGAGGAGTGCCAAAATTTTTTGACAAGGTTAAACATTACCCGTCCAACACCCCAGTGTTGATGCCTTCTAGTCCAGATAAGTCGTTGATACTGTACTTGGCAGTATTCGGGAATTCCATGGGATACGTGCTTGGTCAACATGATGAGTCAGGAAGAAAAGAAAGAGCAAAATATAATCTTAGTAAGAAATTCACTGAATATGAGACAAGATATTTGCCAACCGAGAAGTTGTGTTGCGCCTTGATCTAGACAATCTGAAGATTGAAACAGAACATGTTGTACTACACAACTTGGCTTATCTAAAAAATGGCCCATCTAAAATACATGTTGGAGTTGACTGCTTTGAATGAAAGGATGGCGCGATAGCAAATTCTGCTTTCTGAATTTGATATAGTCTGTGTAAACTAGAATGCAGTAAAAGAGAGTGCAATAGCATATTTTCTAGCCAGTAAAGCTCTAAAAAATTACGAGCCTTTAAATTTTGATTTTCCAAATGAAAATCTAATTTTTGTTGCGACTACTGAAGAAAGCACTCAAGAAGAACATCCTTGGAAACTAAATTTTGACGAAGCTTCAAACGTTGTGCGTAACAGAATCGGGGCAGTCCTGGTATCCCAAACGGATATCATTATCCCTTTACTATTAAATTAGATTAATTGCACGAACAATATGGCGAAATAGGAAGCATGCATCATGGATATCCGTGCAGCCATAGAACGCAAGATCAAAGTATTAAAGGTATATGGAGATTCTGTATTAGTGATCTATCAACTCAAATGTGAATGGGAGATGAGAGACCCCAAATTGATCAATTATTGAAGGCTGGTTCTTGAGTTAATTGAGGAGTTAAAAACCAAATGACTGATGCCTTGGCTACTTTAGCTTCTACGATCAAAGTAAACAAATAAGAGGATGTAAAACCTACTTATTGTTACAACATTGAGGAAAAAAAAAAGGATGATCACCCTTGGTACCATGATATACTGCGATATGTGAAGAATTATGAATACCTTAACTAAGCAACCAAGAATGATAAAAGGACGCTAAGAAGACTGGCCAATGACTATGTCTTAGACGATGAGTAAAAGAAGAAAGGATCAAGTGCTACTAAGATGTGTGGACGCTGTTGAGGCCAACAAAATCTTAGAAGAGGTCCATAAGGGTGTTTGCGGAACACATACTAATGGTTTTAAAATAGCCAGATAAATCATGAGATTCAGATATTATTGATCCACTATGGAAGGGGATTATATCAATTATGCTAAGAGATGTCATTAGGCCGATCTCACCAAAAACTTCCAATAGGTATCGATTCATCTTTGTAGTTATTGATTACTTCACCAAGTTGGTAGAGGCCACTTCTTACGCCAATGTCACGAAGTCGACAGTCAGTAAATTCTTAAAGAAAGATATCATATTTCGGTATAGGATGCCAGAAAGGATTATATCTGACAATTCATTAAACTTAACAACAGCACGATAGAGGAGGTCTGTAGTTAATTGAAGATCAAACACCACAACTCGTCACCATATCGTGCGGTGGAGGCAACCAATAAGAACATTAAGAAGATCGTGGGGAAAATGACCAAGACTTATAAAGATTGGCATGAGAAGTTATCATCTATCATATATGCTTATTGAACGTTTATCAAGACCTTCACCGGGGCAACGCCTTTCTCATTAGTTTATAGAATGGAGGCGGTTTTGCTCATTGAAGTCGATATTCCTTCCCTCCAAGTTTTGTCAGAGTTGAAATTAGATAAAGCAGAATAGATCCAATCTCGATATGATTAGTTGAACTTGATTGAAGAAAATAGGCTGAAAGCTATCTGCCATGGTCAGATGTATCAAAAACGAATAATGCAAGCTTATGACAAAAATATTCGCCCCAAAGAATTCCATTAGGGGGACCTAGTATTGAAAAAGATCCTTCTCATACAAAAGGATTTCAGAAGAAAGTGGATGCCAAACTAAGAAGGACCTTATGTGGTAAAGAAGGCCTTTTCTAAAGGAGCGCTGATTTTGACTAAGATGGATGGTAAAAATCTGCCTAATTTTGTGAATTTAGACTCAGTCAAGAAATACTTCACCTAAAAAAAAAGGAAAGACCAAGGCGAAAACTCGCAAAGGGTGCCTTAAGACTAAAGGGGTTTTGAGTTGAAAACTCAAAAAAAAAGCAGCTTAAATTTTGATTGAAGATTGAATATGTGATGGTAAAGTCTTCTCAGAAGGAAGAACATTACATCTTGGTGCATCAATAAAGTACTCTAGATCTCCTAAACACATATCATACTCAAAATAGTCCTCAAAAAGTTTGTGCAAAAAAACTCATGCTGCGATATTTGGGGCACCTAATTTCATTTTACTCATTTTGTATTTTAGCAATGTTTGCTATTTTGATTAATTTATTTATTTCGAGCTTTGCTCTCAATAAATTTCAATTTGTCCATTGTTACAATCTTTTTCAAGCATTTTTACATTGAAATAATGATTAATGGACTAATAATATTTAAGTAAAAGGAGTTCTGCATATTGCTCTGAAATGTTTTCTAAATAGTACGAGGACCTGAAACAGGACCATTAGTCAAAACTAACTAAATTTAGGAGTTGGAAACGTTTGGGAAAGAATAGCCCAAATTGTGATTATTTCTTCGGGTTTCCTATTAAAGATACCAACTGGGCAAGAAGGAAGGGTAATGCGTCAGTAATAGAACCTTGATGAATAACGAGCAATGTTAATCTAAGCATTAAAAAGGGATCATTCTTGAAAAATAAGATTCTGCATTCATGCAAATATCATGCATACACATCTAATTAAAAGCATTTGATTCATTCTGATCATGACATCCTAATCACTAGGCATAAATAGGCCCATAAAATGGGTTTTACAGATCATGTTCCCCAGAAAATGGTGTAACAAATCAAAGAAACCTTAAATCATATACCCTTGAAGTTGCAGTGGGATGGATTGAGGTTACCGTGACGAATCTTATCTTTCTGAAGTTGCAGTGGAAAAGAGAGTAAATTGAAGATAGCAAATCTTATCTCCCTGAAGTTGCAATGGAGCAGATTAAAGAATTAATTTTATTTCCCTGAAGTTATAGTGAAACAGATTAAAGCTACAAGTTACGAATCTTATCTCCCTAAAGTTGCAGTAGAGCAGATTGAAGATAGCAAATCTTATTTCCCTAAAATATAGTGGAATAGATTAAAGCTACAAGTTATAAATCTTATATCCCTAAAGTTGCAGTGGAGCAGATTGAAGATACGAATCTTATTTTCTTGAAGTTACAGTGGAACAGATTAAAACTACAAGTTACAAATCTTATCTCCTTGAAGTTACAGTGGAATAGATTGGAGTTACAAATCTTATCTCCCTGAAGTTGTAGTGGAGTAGATTAAAGTTACGAATCTTATTTCCCTAAAGTTGCAGTGGAGCAAATTAAAATTACAAAACTGATCTCCCTGAAGTTGCAGTGGAGTAGATTGAAGATACAAATCTTATCTCCCTGAAGTTATAGTGGAGCAGATTGAATATAGCAAATCTTATTTCCCTGAAATTGTAGCGAAACAGATTAAAGCTACAAATTACAAATCTTATCTCCCTGAAGTTGTCGTGGAACAGATTGAAACGATAAGTCCTATACCTCTGAAGTTGCAGTAGGTTCGATTAAATCTACCATAGCAAGTCTTATCTCCCTAAAGTTACAGTGGAATGACTAAAGCTACAAGCTACAAATCTTATCTCCTTGAAGTTGCGGTAAAGCAGATTGAAGATAGAAAATCTTATCCCTCTGAAGTTATAGTGGAGTAGATTAAAAATAGCAAATCTTATCTCTCTGAAGTTGCAGTGGAGCATATTGAAAATAGCGAATCTTATTTCCCTAAAGTTGCAGTAGAACAGATTAAAGCTACAAGTTACAAATTTTATCTCCCTAGCGTTGTAGTGGAGCAGATTGAAGATAGCAAATCTTATTTCCTTGAAGTTGTAATGGAACATATTAAAGCTACAAGTTATAAATCTTATCTCCCAGAAGTTGCAGTGGAGCAGATTGAATATAGCGAATCTTATTCCCCTGAAGTTGCAGTGGAACAAATTAAAGATACAA
Organism: Gossypium anomalum; assembly: GCA_025698475.1. NCBI lineage: Eukaryota > Viridiplantae > Streptophyta > Magnoliopsida > Malvales > Malvaceae > Gossypium > Gossypium anomalum. Next base: position 19,792,677 of record CM046967.1, on the reverse strand, counting down.
GTTACAAATCTTATTTCCCTGATGTTGCAGTGGAGCAGATTGAAGATAGCAAATCTTATTTTCCTAAAGTTGCAGTGGAACAGATTAAATATACGAGTTACAAATCTTATCTTCCTGAAGTTGCAATAGAGCAGATTAAAGCGACAAATCCTATACCTCTAAAGTTGTAGTGGGTCAGATTAGATCTACTATAGCAAGTCTTATCTCCCTGAAGTTGTAGTGGAATAGACTAAAGCTACAAGTTACAAACCTTATCTTCTTAAAGTTGCAGTGGAATAGACTAAAGCTACAAGCTACAAACCTTATCTCCTTGAAGTTGCAACGGAGTAGGTTGAAGATACGGATATCATCTCCTTGAAGTTGCAGCGGAGTAAATTGAAACTATAATTCCTATACCCCTGAAGTTGCGGTGGGATAGGATGAAACCACTTGAAAAAGAGAAGCACCAAAGAAGACGAGATTCGGCAAGACTAGACAAAATTGGTCCTTCTTAAAGTCTTTGCTCCATTCTTGTTACACGACAACGAGCAAAGAAGGGCAGCTATAGAAGCTCAATTTTGTCTAGGCCCAACCAAACAGAAACCAAACCAAAATAAAAATAAAAAATAAATAAACAAATATGGTTCAGAGGCCATATCAGACCCAAATTACATCAAGCCCATATGGTTCAAAAACAATAAAAACCCTAAAGGCCTCAAACCCAATAGCCTAAACTGTTTCAGAAAAGAAACAGAAACCCTAGCCCCTTTGCGCCGCTCATCGTGCCACATCAGCACACTCGCACCTCGATGTCTGCCACCGCTGCTCCTTTGCCACCGTCACCCTCTGCTACCCCTGCAAAGAAGAAACAACACATAATAACAATACAAAACAATAGAAAAATAAAAAATATATATGTAAAATCGACTATAAAAGCCTAAAAAGTACAGATTGTAAGGGGAGGAGTTTTTTAAAAAAAGAAAGAAATCGAACGTAAAAATAAAGATCAAGTTTAAAAAGGTAGCCTTTTTATTTTTATTTTTTTATTTTTTATTCTCGAAGTAAAATAAAAAAGAAAAAACAAAATCATACCTGCCGTTTCATCTCCGTGCCACTATTAGTGCCTCCTCCGGTCCCAAAGGTCATCGAGTCCCCGGGATTTTGGCCAAAACCACAGTGGAGGGTGTCAAAAATCGAAAGGTTTTCCTCTTTTTGGGGGTTTTCGACTTTAGTCTGATTTTTTTACTCCAAATCGAAGTTCTATGTAAAAAAGGGGTTTTAAAATATTTTTTGGGTGATTTCTGGCCACCGGAGATGGTGGTCACCGTCGCCGGCGACCGGCATCCACGACGACCCTATGGCCGGATCTGAAGGACCCTTCAGAGAAAAAAATAAGAGAAAGAATTTTTTTAAAAAAATTTGGATTAGAACTGTTTTTTTTTGTTCTCTTTTTTTTTATTATTTATTTAAGGGCCTATATAACGTCGTTTTGGGCTTAAGCATCAGATGCCAAAACGACGTCATTTTGAAGCGTGACCCAAAAACCGACCCGACTCACCTTAGGATCCGCGTATTTTTTAAAGGGGTCTATTTGCGTCTTTGGTCCTTCCGCTTTTATGGCCTGTTTCAATTAAGTCATATTTCTTTCTTTTTTTTCCTTTTTTAATTTTTTCCCTGTGATTTGAATTTTGTTTCGTTTCAGTCTATCATGAAAAGGCGTGTTTGTGGGACTGGGAATAATTTCCCACCTAGTCCCCGTCCTTTTTCGCTTATTTTATTTTAGCCTTTCATTCTGCCCTTTCTTTTTTCTATTTTACAATCTATCCCTTAATTTTTTACAAATTGCGATTTAACCCTTATTTATTTAATTTCAACCCTTTATAGATCTTATATATATTATTTTATTTATTTATATATATTTATTATTTTTTACCCTTTTTATAAATTTAAAGATTATAATGTTTATATTTTCTGTATTTACGCACTTGTTGTTTGTATTATTTTTATTCTTATCATCATTCTTATTACTATTATTTATTTATTTATCCATTTATTTATTATTTGCATTTTTATATTTAAAAATAAGATTGTTCCATTTTTCTATTTGCACATTTTTACTCATTTATTATTATTGTTATTATATTATTTTTTATCTTATTTTTACTACATTTTTATTTCTTTTATTTTTATTACTTTATTTATTTTATTAGTAATGTCATGAATTAATAGTCTTATTATTGTTATAATTATATTGATTTTATTATAGCTTTCCTTTATTTATTATTTATCATTCTAGTGTTCTACCCATGTAGTTACTTCACTGATAATACTCTAGAACAACATATTTTATGTGCTAATTGCATGATTATTTTGAGTATGATCCTACTAATTTGGATTATTTTGTGGTCTTTTATCTTTTAGGGACTAAATTGGAGGCAAGAGCAAATTTCAGGGCAAAAAGTGCAAATTTGAAGATGTTACAAGCCCAATTTGCCCGACCCAAATAAATTAAACCCACCCCAAACTAAACCTAAAAAAAAAAAAACCAAAAATTTCAAATTCTCGTATTCCAATCGGATCGCAATTAAATATTAAATTAAACTTGTATTTTTGAGAATTAAGACAACGCGTGTTTAACAATATACCAATTTTGGGTGTCGCGAGGGTGCTAATACCTTCCTCGTGCGTAATCGACTCCCGAACCATATTTTTCTCTGGATTTTCGCGTAGACCCAAATTCGGCCTTCATTTTTGTTCAAAAATAAATTTTCTTTTAAAAAAAAAAAGAGGATTTATTAGGTGTCCGATCACACCTAAAAAAAAAGATCGGTGGCGACTCCTTTTCTCTTTAAAACCGAAATTCCATTTTTAAATTTTCAAATAATCGCCTCAACTAGCGATCAAAGCGAAATTTTTACGTCGCTACAGCTGGCGACTCCACTGGGGACATTTTTTGAGAGTCGAATCTAGAATTAAACGCGTGTTGTCAAAATTTTCAAAATTCCTTGTTCAAATTAATATTTAATCGTGATCCTTAAATTTTGTTTTTGAAAAGTCATGCATTTGCATCATGTTGTAAATATTCTTCTAACTTGTTTTATCTTGTTGTTTTTCAGCTCTAAGTTTTTATGTTTTAGTTTTTTTTAGTTTAGTTTTTAAATAAAACGTAAAGGTTTGTGAGTTTCTCCCCACACACCGTGCACTTGCATTTTTGCATAACATGAGCTCTCTCACAGGGCCCTCCGTTAAGTGGAAGTAAACGCTATGCCTTCGTGAGTTAACTCGTCCCTCCGCACAGGCTAGTGAATACTTCCGGGTTACATATGACTTATGCTTTCGTGAGTTAACTTGTCCTTCCGCATAGGCATAAGTAAATGTAATCCATCGAATTGAACTCATAAACCTGTGATGGGAAATGACCGAGGTTCTGTACTAATCTTAGCAGATGACAGTACGAACAATTCGAGTACCTGTCTAGAACCGAAACTGCATGTAGTGAACCATATGAGCTACCTAATTAAAGCCATGCCAAACCTCTGACTGTTAATAGTCACCAAAATAAGTACATAGGAGAAACGCCTCTTGCCTTTCATTTCCTTTACATTTACACTGTTTATGCAAAGGAATTGAACCCGGTAGCTTAATTTGTTAGAGTTTCCATAGTTTTTCTCAATTCATATTTATTGTGATTACTAACCAAGGTTGTTTATCTTTATTCTTATTTTTATTTTTCATTATGTATCATAGGCATCTTGATTAGGAAGGTGTTGATTAGAGATTGGTTGCCAAAAAAGGGTTTCTGATGGAGGAGTCAATTACACAAGTAACCGAGAAAAATACCGTGACTCGAGACTGGTCTTTGAAAACTCAGAAAGCGAAAGGAGACAGTTTAACAGAAGGATGTATCTCCAATCTTCCCGAGCAAGTAACTACAAATGCTCGTCAGAATAACCTCGAGGATTTGACTCGGATTTGGAAACAGTGGGATTCAGACACTAGGGGCATCTTCACCGAAAAGTACGGGGATATAGCTCACTTGATCGTCGTCAATGTAGACGAACAATTGATTCAAGCCATGGTTCAATTCTGGTATCCAGCTTACCAATGTTTTACTTTCAATCAGGAAGATATGACTCCGACCATAGAAGAGTATGCTGCATTGCTTCGCATTGACAATGTACAATTCAGCAAGATATATGTGAAAGAGCCCAAACCAATGACCTTCAAGAAAAAGTTAGTGAGGTTGACGGGAATGATTGATGTGTGGGCTGAAAAACAAATAAAGAAAAAGAATGAAGTTAGTTGTGTTCCGTGGTTTTCTCTGCGAGATTTAGTTCAAAACCATCCAGATATTGTGAAGAGGATCGATCTGTTTGCTTTGGCCATTTATGGATTAATTGTCTTCCCAAAGGTTCTCGGGCATGTAGAAGTTGCAGTAGTGGATTTCTTCGAAAGGTTGAGGCAAGGGATCAACCCCGTCCCGACTATCTTGGCTGAGACTTTTAGATCTCTAAGCAGTTGTAGGAGAAAAGGGGAAAGACGTTTTATCGGATGTGCGCAGTTACTTAATGTTTGGATTCTGAGCCATTTCTGGAAAGTAGAGCGCATACCCTTCCACATGTTTTCAAAAACCTTTGCCCCATTAAAAGCTTATCTTGAGAAAGATTGGCCAAAGGATGTCAACGAACAGCACTGGGCTTCGATTTTTCAAAACCTTCGTGCTGAAGAGATAACCTGGAGAGCACCATGGATCCGTCCTTCAGTTCTGTTATACAAATATGGAAGCCAAGATTGGGTGCCTTTACTAGGATTATAGGGAGGAGTTGGATATGCCCCATTAATGGTTCAAAGACAGTTTGTTTCACGACAGTTCATACCTACTACTGGAGGATTGACACAGTCTAAGTTTGCCTTTACAGGTGAGGGTTACATGAAAAGAGTCTGAGATACTGCAAAGTCTTGAAAGGAAATTCACCTAATGGAGTTAGCTCTCTACGCTAATACCATCACTCAAGATTATGACATATGGAGACAATGATGAGTGAACAGTAAATAAATCTCGCTGACGGATTATACTTTCCGGAATCCTTTTTTGGAAGAAATGTCGTTCGAGTTGGAAATAGTAAGACATGAATTTGAATGTGAAAAGGCTAAGCTGTTACGAGATATCAATTCTCTTCAAGAGGAAAACTACCAGCTGAAGATCGATGTTCAACTTGAAAAATCTAAAACCGGGAAAGCTCAAAGAGAGGTTGAGATCGTAAGAAACGATTTAAGGGATCTTCATTTGGAAAATAAAAAGATTAAGAAACACTATAAAAAATAGTGGTTTGGGCAAATCGTCAGCAGAATGGAAGGAAGAAATTAGCAATATCAAAGGTGGGATGAAATTCTGGAGAGGGAAAGCAAAGAAAGAAGAGGAAAAAGCTGCGCGTATTGTGATAGAGTTAAAAAAGAAGAATCTTGAATATGAAACCGTGTCTGCAGAACTAATGACTAGTCAGTCTAAACATCAAGAGCTTAGAGGGAAAGTACGAGATTTAGAAAATACACTACAAGCTCAACAGCAATAGTTGGATAATCTCCTAAAATCCCTGAAAGAAAAGAATAGTCAATACGACAGAGACACTCATGCCTACGAAAGAGCTCTCTAAGAAAAGGAAATGCAACTCGGCTTTTTGATCAATGAAATTCGCAAGGCGACTAAGCACGTTGTGCAATCATCAGATGAAGCCGAAGCTCTCAGTTTCCAATTCCCTCCGAGTCAATGATCAAGCATATCAGAATTCTTAGAACGAGTGAAGAAACAAGCCAATGTGGCTAGAAAATTTGTGTAACTGTTGAATCAAAGATAGCGAAACGTTTTGTAATAGACTCTTTTGATTAATGAAATGCCTAAGTAGGGGCCATCTTGAAATCAACACCAAATTCTTGCACATTCATTCATGACTAACAGTCATTTGTCATTCATCCATTCATCCGTTCATTGCATGTACATATCACCATAATCATTCACTGAGGCTAAAACCGTATAATCCGCAGTTGCGACACTACAAGTCTGGAATCACGCCATTCTTATAGGACGAGCCGAAAAGCTAGAATTATAGAAGCCGAGTTCAATGAGAGAATTGAAAGGATGGAAAGGACTCAAAGAGAATTGCAAGAGCAGTTGACCAAGTCACAACAAGAAGCAAGAGATCTAATGTTAAGATCTCGAGAGGAATCGCTCGAACAAAGAGATAATATGGCCAAAATGATAGAGATGATGACAGCTTTGGTCAAAGGAAAGGGATCTATGCAGAGCCCTGACATTATGGAGCCTCAGTCGAGAGTTAATCATGATCAGGATCCGCTCTATCCCCCAAGATTCACTCCACCTCATGCCCATGCAACACAAAGAGGATATCCTCAAGGGGAACCTGCAAGCCTCGAGCAACGAATTGTAACACCTGCTCATCTAGGGCAAGGTACATTTGTATCGAACCTAGGAGCTAATCCTGCTGATCCTAATGTTCTAGGTTTGGATGATCCGGTAGAAATAGCCAGGTTGAAAATGGATGATCATAATGCCCAGGATAAGTATAGGAGCTTGGAAGAAAGGCTCAAGGCGATAGAAGGTACTGAAACCTTCTCTGCACTATGTGCCAAAGAGTTTAGTTTGGTGCCCGATCTGGTTCTGCCTCCAAAATTTAAAGTGTCAGATTTTGAAAAATATGATGGGACGAAACGTCCAAAGGCGCATCTTGTCATGTTTTACCGGAAGATGACTGGTTACGTGAATGAAGATAAATTACTAGTATATTATTTCCAAGACAGCTTGGTCGGATTGGCCCTCGATGGTATAATTAACTTAGCAGAGAAAGGATCCGATCATGGAAAGACTTGGCGTCAGCATTTTGTGAACAATACAAGCATGTATCTGACATGGTGCCTGATTGGCTAACTCTGCAGAAGATGGAAAATAAGCTAACGGAGACTTTTAAGCAATACACGCAAAGGTGGAGGGATATCTCGGCCCAAGTAGAACCCCCATTAACTAAAACTGAAATAACGGTCATTTTCATCAATACTTTGAAAGCACCGTTTTATGATAAGTTGGTAGGAAGCGCCACGAAAGACTTCGCGGATATTATAATATCCGGGGAACTTATAGAGAATGTCATCAAGATTGGAAGGATGGAAGGCCCCGAAAGCTCGAAAAGGGTAGCACCCATAAAGAAAAAAGAAATAGAAACCCATATGGTGGGAACTGAGAGCCACCACACTTCTAATCCTTACCCAACCCAGCTATAACCTCGATATCACCCGCCTCCAAACTTCTATTATCCTCCCCAAAACCCTTACTATCAAGCATTTCCTCCTTACCCCGTCTACGCCACAGATAACCAAAGATCATTTGCCATGTTCCCACCAAATACCATGCCTACTTAAAACCAACCCAAAAATGAACAAAGACCGATAATATCCAATCTTGAAAAACCCCAGTTCACTCTAATTTCCATGTCATACGGAAAGCTGTACCTAAAATCGTTGGAAAAATAATTAATATCCCCACATTATATGGCACCCCTAAAACCTCCATACCCAAAATGGTACGATCTTAATGCTAGTTGCATGTACCACGCTGGAAACCAGGGGCATTCTATAGAAAATTGTTTGGCCTTTAAAATGAGGTTTAAGGTCTTATTGATGCAGGCATTCTACGATTTGATGGTTCTGGCAATACGGCTGAAAAGTCACTTCCTAACCATACTGAAGGGAACGTGAGTGCGGTGATAAAAGAAGACAGGTGGAGTGCCAAAATTTGTGTTTCTGAAATAAAGACACCACTGCGAAAGATTTGGGAGATAATGGTTGAAAAGGGGCTATTCTGTCATCCCAACAAAATTTTCAAAGAAGGAAATACAAAAAGTTAATGTTTTTGTGATTTTCATGGGATCGAGGGGCATGACATCCAGTCTTTTGAAAGATTCAGAAAACTACTTCAAGACATGATAGACAATAAGGAAGTCAAGATCTTTAACAAAATGAAAGAGGCCGATGAAGGAGAAGTATGCACTTCTGATATTCAATCATCAGGTTTCCCTTATAGTGCCGATCGACCATTGGTGATTTATTATGATGCAAAAAAGGAGCAAATGAAACCAAAGATGATAATTGAAGTACCATCTCCTTTCCCTTACAAATACAACAAGGCAGTACCATAGAAATATGATGTCAACATTATCATACTTGAAGGTGAAAAATCCAAAGTCACGATCGAAAATGTTGGCGAAGTAGGATACTTCACCCACAGCGGGAGGTGTTATTCTAAAGTGGTCGAACCAATGAAAAAGACTAATGACTTGAAGCAGAAAGGAAAGGCATCGATGCATGAGGCCGAGGTCGAACTTGAGACTCCGTCCGAACAAGAAGTTAAAAGGCCTGTGAATGAAGAGGAAGCACATGAATTCTTAAAGTTCATCAAGCATAGTGAATATAACGTCGTGGAATAGTTAAGCAAACAACCGGCACGAATCTCGGTATTATTCTTACTGTTGAATTTAGAACCACATCGGAATACTTTGCTGAAAGTGTTAAATCAAGCTTACGTGACAAGTAATATATCTGTCGAAAAATTTGATAGGTGGGTGAATAACCTGAACGCAGATAAATTTATTTTTTTCAGTGATAACGAAATACCGTCAAATGGTAGGGGCTCCGTAAAAGCATTACATATCATAAGCAGTTGCAAGGGTTATATAATACTGACTGGCACTCAATGTCATGCCTTTGGCCACGCTTTCTAGAATCCCAATTGATATATATTATCTGAGGCCTTGTCACTCTACAGTAAGAGCATTCGATAGGACAAGACGAGAAGTCATGGGAAAAATTGAAATTCCTCTAGAAGTGGGCCCCTATATATATGACATCGAGTTTCAGGTCATGGACATCACGCCTTCGTATAATTGCCTTTTAGGAAAGCCTTGGATCCATTCTGCTGGGGCAGTTCCTTCATCTCTCTATCAAAAAGTGAAGTTTATCATGGATGGTCTTTTGGTCACTGTCGTGGGTGAGGAAGACATTGTCGCATCTATCTCTATTGATACACCATACCTCGAAGTAAGCAAGGATGCAGTAGAATGTTCCTTCCATTCATTCGAATTCATCAATGCTATGTTCGTTGCTGAAGGAAATAAAATTCCCATACCTAAGCTGTCAAGGAATACCAAGATGGGAATTAAGTTGATTGTGGGAAAGGGAGCCCGAGCGAGGAAAGGTTTGGGAAGATATCAGTAAGGGATACTTAGAGCTCTAAAACCAGTGCCCTTTAAGGCTCGATATGGTTTAGGGTTCTAGCCGGATATATGACAGAGAAGAAAATAGTTGTAGAAAAATCAAGAAAGGAGGGTTTCAAGAGCCTTAGGCCGAGAATTGGAATGGGAGCCCATAACGTACCCTCCTTTAAAAAAACATTTACATCTGCAGGAATGATATACCCCGGGCAAGATAATTCACGAAGCACGCTGTTATTGATTGAAAGAGGTCTTCAGAATGTCAGTATAAATGTCATTGACAAAGAAAATTATGCAATTAAAGATGTTTCAATGATACGCCCTTGTCCTCCTAGATTCGTTTTGAACAATTAGACTGATGTGGATCTCCTTGTAGTTTCTAAGTCTTTTCCAGAGTAATGCTCAATGTTAACACTCTTCTTTTTGTGTGTCCCTAAGTAATAGTAGGGATTCTTTTGAAAGAGCTTCTGATTTGCTCTTTATCATTTAAATGAACATTAATGGAGATACATTTTGTCATGGTCTTTTCATTCTCATTAACTTCATAATTTTTCCTCTTCTCACAGCCTGTCTTTACATGTACCTCATATCATGCCATAATATTATGCTTGTTGGTCCCCATACTTTGATGATCCTCTATAGTTTTCTTTTCCATTCAACTTTCAGGTGCTCAGATATCAATAATATGAACAAATCCGTTACAAATCTTGAAATTGATTTCGAGAAAGTTATTTGTTTAGGAGAGTTCGAAGCTGAGGAAAATGTTGAAGACTATGTCTCGTCTCCTGACTTGCTAAGAATGGTAGAACAAGAAGATAAACAGATCCTACCTCATCAAAAATCTATTGAGATAGTAAACTTGGGAAATGAAAAAAAGAGGCAAGAAGTGAAGATTGGGACCTCCATTTCAGATAACACCAAACATGATTTGATCGTTTTGCTTCATGAGTACAAAGATGTATTTGCATGGTCGTAGCAGGACATTCCAGGATTAGATGAGGATGTAGTGGTCCATAGACTCCCACTGAAACTAGAATGCAAACCCATTCAATAGAAGCTAAGACGAATAAGACCTAAAATACTGTTAAAGATAAAAGAAGAAGTCAAGAAACAATTCGATGCTGGCTTCCTACAAGTCTCCAAGCACCCATAATGGGTAGCTAACATAGTCCTAGTACTGAAGAAAGACGGCAAGGTACGAATATGTGTGGATTATCGCGATCTGAATCGAGCAAGTCCTAAAGATAATTTTCCTTTGCCACACATCGATACATTGGTGGATAATACAGCCAAACATTCATTGTTTTCGTTCATGGATGGATTCTCGGGTTATAAGATAAAGATGGCTCCTGAGGATATGGACAAAACTACTTTCGTAACGATGTGGGGTACATTCTGTTATAAGGTGATGCCGTTCAAATTAAAGAACGCTGGGGCAACATATCAGAGGGCCATGGTAATATTGTTTCATAACATAATGCACAAAGAAATAAAAGTTTACGTCAATGATATGATCGTCAAATCCAAGGGGGAAAGAGAGCATGTTGGGAACCTCAGGAAGTTGTTCAAAAGACTGAGAAAGTTCCAACTGAAGTTTAATTCAGCCAAATGTACGTTTGGGGCTACCTCGGGAAAATTGCTAGGCTTCATCATCAGCGAGAGAGGCATTGAAGTTGATCCAGATAAGATAAAAAGCCATACAAGAACTACCACCTCCGCGCACGCAAAAAGAAGTGAGAGGATTTTTAGGAAGGTTGAACTACATCGCTCTATTCATTGCTCAACTTACCAACCACTGTGACCCAATTTTTCGACTCCTTCGAAAACATAATTCGAGAGAATGGAACAAGGAGTGCCAAGTGGCTTTTGACAAGATAAAACAGTATTTGTCTAGTCCCCCGGTTTTTGTAACAGCCTAATTTCAGTGGTGTCGAAACAATGATTCGAGATCACTAAATCCGACAAATGAGTAGGAAATATTATTAATTTAGTGAGTATAAGTTAAATGTTAAGTTAGGAAAAATTTTGAAATAATGAATAGTGTACAAAAATATATATATATATATTAAAATAATTAGAACCGAAAACGAGGTATCGAGACCTCAAAAATTTTAAATCGAGCCATAAATATTTTTATAAATATTTATGGAGTGTTAATAAGTTACTATTAAAGTTTCAGTCAAGAAATTTTAAAGTACTCGATAGCTAATTAAATAAAAGGACTAAACTGAAAAAGGTGTAAAAGTTGCTAAAATGATTAAATAGCTTAATTGTCAAATGAGGAAGGACCTAAAGTGAAAATAAGCCCAAAGGAGATATTTTGGGCGGCAATAGCTGAGAAAAATCAGAAAATGGGTGAAATAAGGGCAAAATTGAAAATTGCCAAAATTAACTAAATAAAAATGGGACTAAATTGGAATATCTAGAATTCTCTTCATTTCTCTTCATATTCATCAGCTGAAAAACAGTCATGGAAGAGGGTTCAAGCTGGTTTTCATACTCTAGCTTCATGTAAGTTTAATTCTTGCTTTCTCCTTGAAATTTTTATGTTTTGGACTTTTACAATTGGGTCCAACTTACTATTTCATTAGTTTTTGATTCCATGGCTAATTTTTGAAGTTTTTATGGATGAGTACTGGAAGAATATGATGAATAAACATAGAATTGAAGTTTTAATTTTGACATATGGTGATTTTATCAAGTAAAATTGATGAAAATTGGTTTAGGACCTAATTGTGAAAGAGTTTGGAATTAAGGTCTAGTGTTAAAGTTCTGGTTTTCAAGGGTTATGAAGTAGTTTAAAATGATGGAATAAAGTATTAAATGAGAAAAATTATCTCAATTGAGGAGTTAATTGAACAAGGATTGAATTGTATGAACTATGAAATTTGGGGCTAAATGGAAATCAATATTTTTCACTAAAACTGTTTTGGGCAGCAGCAGTAGCCTAACTTTGAAAAATCACCAAAAATTTTAGAAATCGAATTATAGGATGAATAAAATATGAAATTAAATCTTATTGAGTCTAGTTTCTTATAAAAGAAATTATGTAAGCAATGGAATTGTAAATCATGAGCTACAATAACTTTTGTGAGACAAGGTCAGAATGATTTCGGGTTCCCCTGTTCTGAATTTGGAAAATCATCAAAAATTGGATAAAAATAATTATGGGCTTAAATTTATATTTTTAGAATCCTTAATGAGTCTATTTTCAATATAAATAAGCGGGAACATCATCCAAATCTCGTACGATGAGATAATTAATTCTTAGTGAAGAAGGGTCGGAACTGTCAGACAGCAGAACAAGGGTAACTTTAAAGAATAAACTGTACTTATTGGATAAACCAAAAATTGTGAAAATTTTATGGTAATAAGATATGTAAGTCTAGTTTCAGGGAAAATTAGCGGATCTTAATTTCGAGTTCTGTACCTTAAGATATAAATAATTTAGTAACTATGACGCAAATGGACAGTTTTGAATATACATATAAGTAAATAGTGAAATTATTGATAATGTTACTTGTTGCATGTTATATAAATAAAGGATGTGTAATGGAGAGGAGAAGGAGGAAAATATGTATGAATATTCAGCTAGCATGGCTAATTTGCATGTTTTAGGCTCATGGACTAAATTGAATAAAAGTAAAAATTTATGGGTAATTTTGTAAAAATGTCATAAATGACCAAATTGCATGAAATGAATTATTTTATTATTTAAAATTACAAAATTGAATGAAATTATTAATTTAGCTCAAGATCAGGGAAAAACATGTTTTAAGGATTAAATTGAAAAGTGTTGAAATTATGGAAAATTCTGATATTTTATAGAATTCATGGGTCGTTATCAATTTGTTTGAGAATAACGGCTGGAAATAAGGATTAAATTGCAATAATTTTATTTTATTTGAACCTAAGGATGAAATCGTCATTAATTAAAAGTTTAGGGGTAAAATGGTAATTTTGTTTAGAGTATTAGTTGAATGTATTACAACATGAAATAAATGAAAACGACGATCAAATTTCTTTATAAAGATCCGGATAACTCGAATACGAGACTTGAACTTGGAAAAGAAAAGATATCGGATTAATGAAATTATAAACATGTACAAGTAACGAGGTAAGTTAGTATAACTTGAATTGTATTTTTTAAATGCATGAAATATCGATATAATGAATTCCCTGATTTTATGTTTATGAAGAAATGGCAAGAGAATGATATTTATCATGACATGTAAATAGGTGATTATTTTTGATACGTTGATACAAGGAAATTAATTAAATTGAGACGAGTAATAAATTCAAGTAAAACATATCGAGAAAAATAAGTACGTTAAGGGACAATATGTTTGATTTTAATTGGTTCCAAATATGAACGTTAGATAAAATGAAATATCTGATAAATAAATCGGTAACTCCAGTAATGCTCCATAACTCTATTTCGGTGACGGATTCGGGTTAGGGGCGTTACAGTTCTAGTACCGCCAAATCTAGGAAGACCATTAATATTGTATCTGACTGTGTTCGAAAATTCAATGGGTTGCATACTGGGGCAACATGATGAGTCAGGGAAAAGAGAAAAGGTGATTTACTATCTTAGCAAAAAGTTCACAGAGTATGAGGCAAAGTACTCGTCAATTGAAAAATTTTACTGCGCTTTGGTTTGGGTAGTTTGGAGGCTCAGGCAATATATGTTGTATCATACGACATGGTTAATTTCAAAGCTGGACCCAATAAAGCACATGATGGAGTCACCTGCACTCTTAGAAAGAATGACACGATGGTAGATCCTACTATCAGAATACGACATCGTCTATGTAAGCCAAAAGTCGATAAAAGGGAGTGCAATAGCTAATTTCTTAGCAACTCGAACAACGGAGGAATACGAGCCATTGAGATTTGATTTCTTAGATGGAGCCTTGATGTGCATTACGGGAAAAGAATGTGAGTCATCCAAAGAGGAGTCATGGAAGATGAGCTTTGATGGTACATCGAATACATTGGGGCATGGGATTAGAGCAGTCTCAGTATCACCAGAAGGGAACCATTATCCGTTCACTGCCAGGCTGAATTTCTTCTGTACCAATAATATAGCAGAATATGAGGCCTTTATCATGGGACTTCGTGCAGCTATTGAACGAAACGTCGAAATCTTAGAGGTGTACGGGGACTCAGTGTTGGTGATATACCAAATCCGTGGAGATTGAGAAGTGAGAGATTCGAAATTAGTTAAATTAGTTAAATACAGCGATCCAGTGGCAGTACCGATTAAAGAATTCAAAGAAATAACTTTTAATTACTTCCCACGAGAAGAAAACCAATTGGCTGATGCCCTGGCCACTTTGGCTTCAATGTTCAAAGCGAACAGAGAAACAGAAATAATATCTTTTCAAATGAGCATATATGAAGTCCCTGCACATTGTTTCAGCATTGAAAAAGAGCCAGATAGACAGCCATGGTTCCATGATATCTTAGAATATGTCAAGAATCAAAAGTATCTCGAACAAGCAAATGAGAACAATAAAAGAACAATCAGAAGAATGGCAGTAGGATTTGTTCTTAATGAGGACATTCTGTATAAAAGAGGAAAAGATCAAGTGCTCTTGAGATGCGTGGATGCTGTTGAAGCCCGAAAAATACTTGAAAATGTCCATGAGGGAATTTGTGGGTCACATGCCAATGGTTTCACTATGGCCAGGAAGATTATGAGACTCGGTTATTACTGGCTGATGATGGAAAGTGACTGCATTAGTTTTGCACGAAAATACCACAAATGTCAAATTTATGATGATAAAATTCATGTAGCCCCTTCGCCCCTTCATGTCATGACTTTTCTGTAGCCTTTTTCTCTATGGGGCATGGATGTTATAGGGCCAATTTCCCCAAAAACTTCTAATGGACACCGATTCATTTTTGTAGTGATAGATTACTTCACGAAATGGATAGAAGCCGCTTCATTTGCTAATGTGACGAAGACTGCAGTTTGAAAGTTCTTAAAAAATGAAATCATTTGTCGATATGGTTTGCCTGAAAGAATCATTTCAGATAACGCCTTGAATTTGAACAACAAGATGATGAAGGAAGTGTGTGAACAATTTCAAATAAAACATCATAACTCCTCACCCTATCACCCGAAAATGAATGGAGCAGTTGAAACGGCCAACAAGAATATTAAAACGATTATTGGGAAAATGATCGAGACATATAAAGACTGGCACGAGAAGTTACCATTCGCTTTGTATGCATATCGTACATCTGTACGGACATCTACGAGAGCAACTCTTTTCTCTCTGGTCTATAGAATAGAAGGTATGCTACCTATCGAAGTTGAGATCCCCTCTCTACGAGTCTTAATGGAGTCGAAACTAGAGGAAGCAGAGTGGTTTCGAGCTCGATATGACCAGTTAAACCTTATCGAAGGAAAACGTTTGAAGGTAACCTGTCATGGACAGATATACCAGAAGAGAATGATCGTAGCCCATGACAAGAAAGTACAGCCAAGAGAATTCTACGAAGGAGAACTCATGCTGAGAAAGATTCTCCCAATACAAAAAGACTTCCGAGGAAAATGGGTACCAAATTGGGAAGGACCATATGTCGTAAAGAAGACTTTCTCATGTGGAGCTTTGATTCTCACTGAGATGGATGGGAAAGAGTTACCTAACCAAGTGAACTCAGATGCTTTAAAGAAATATTATGCCTAAAAAAAAAAAGATCAAGGTGAAAACCCGAAAAGGGCGTCTTGATGAACAAAAAGGATTAGGATGAAAACCTGAGAAGGCGTCCTAATGAAGTAAACCTGGGTTTAAAGAGCAAGGCGATTTGAATGGTGGGTCAAACGGTAAGAGTATAGTATTTGAAACATCTCTAAAAGCTCGAAATCTTCTACGTAAGAAGCCATGCTCGAAAAGATTCTTGATTAAGTAACGTGGAAGAGATAATGCGTTGAATATCTAGAGCATTTGTATTTACTGAATGCGATCCCCTTTTCTTTATGCCACCTTTTTACTATCCTTGGTTAACCTTTTTGTATGTTACTTTTGAAATAAATAAATGTGAGGTATCCCTTTCGTACCTACTTGACCATTTTCATGCATCTCATTGTGTGGTTTAAATAATAAATAGTAGAATGACATACTCTAAACAAAAGAAAGGTTGAGCATTACCCGGATGAGAATTCGATAAGTACGAGGCCTCAAAGCAAGGACAAAGTTCAACAGGGGGCAAAAGAGTGGTATCTGAGAAATACAGATTACTCATAAAGCTAGAGAATGGGTACAAAATCTGAAGAGAAAGTCAAGAATCGAAGCAATGAATGCAGATCATCACAAGAATCGTGATGAAAAGAGACATATAACAAACAAGTCCAAGGCACATAGCATAATCATGTAGGCATACAGGCATTTAAGACAAGCATGTGCATATCATGATAACATCATGCATGACATATGTAAGTACTCTAGCAGAGCGAGAGGTTTTGATGATATTTATACTAGATCAAGGAAAAAGACACCTGAGTTCCACCAGATGATATGTTTTGGTATCCTGATATTTTTATTTCTGTTTTTTAAAAAAAAAAATAAACTCATATTGCGAGGGGTGAGTTGAGCCTCGGGTCACACGCTGAGGCATCTTTAGTTCTTATTTTTCAAAAAACCAACTCATATTACGAGAGGTGAGTTGAGCCTCAAATCACGCACTGAGGTATTTTCAATTTATGTTTCAAAAAAAATTCAACTCATATTGCGAGAGGTGAGTTGAGCCTCGGGTCACACACTAAGGTATTTTTAGTTTCTATTTTTAAAAAAATAAACTCATATTGCAAGAGGTGAGTTGAGCCTCGGGTCACACGCTGAGGTATTTTTAGTTTCTATCAACTCATATTACGAGAGGTGAGTTGAGCCTCGGGACACACGCTGAGGTATTTTCAATTTATGTTTTTTCAAAAAAAATTGACTCATATTGCGAGAAGTGAGTTGAGCCTTTTAGTCTCTGTTTTTCAAAAAAATCAACTCATATTGCGAGAGGTGAGTTGAGCCTCAGGTCACACACTGAGTTATTTTCAATTTTTTACTTTTTTTCAAAAATTAACTCATAATTCGGGAGATGAGTTGAACGTCAGTTTGTATGACGAGCTATTTTCGATGTTTGTTTTTCAATAAAGAATAAAGATTAGAGCTAATCGAATATACAGATTTTGCCTCCCTGAAGTTGCAGAGGAGCAGGCTGAAGATAGCAAATCTTATTTCCCTGAAGTTGCAGTAGAACAGATTGAAGCTATAAATAAACAGATCTTATCTCTCTGAAGTTGCAGTAAAGTAGATCAAAACAAACCTTATCTCCCTGAAGTTCCAGCGGATTAGATCGAAGCTATAAATCTCTTCTCCCTGAAATGGCACTGGAGAGGCTCGAAGCCACTATTCGTATCTCCTTGAAGTTTTGGCGAAGTAGGTTGAAATCACAAGTCTTATTTCCCTGAAGTTGCAGTGGAGTGGAGTAAAGCGACAAGATGCAGTGGGCTGAACGATGAGAGACACCAAAGAAATCAAGACTCAGCGAGACCGGGCAAAATTGGTCTTTCTTAAAAGTCTTTTCTCTGTTCTCATTACACGACAACGAGCAAAGAGGGGCAGCTGTTACAAGCCCAATTTGCCCGGCCCAAATAAATTAAACCCACCCCAAACTAAACCTAAAAAAAAAAAACCAAAAATTTTAAATTCTCGTATTCCAATCGGATCGCGATTAAATATTAAATTAAACTTGTATTTTTGAGAATTAAGACAAAGAGTGTTTAACAAGATACTAATTTTGGGCGTTGCGAGGGTGCTAATACCTTCCTCGTGCGTAACCAACTCCCGAACCATATTTTTCTCTGGATTTTCGAGTAGACCCAAATTTGACCTTCATTTTTGTTCAAAAATAAATTTTCTTTAAAAAAAAAGGATTTATTAGGTGTTCGATCACACCTAAAAAAAAAGATCGGTGGCGACTCCTTTTCTCTTTAAAACTGAAATTTCATTTTCAAATTTTCAAATAATTGCCTCAACTAGCGACCAAAGCGAAATTTTTACGTCGCTACAGAAGATATAATGGGCCAACATGCAAAGAAAGAGAGAAGTGGTGCCAAAAATGCAAACATGGAAGACCCAAGGACTAAAATGCAAAAGAAGAGATTTTATAGCATAAGACTCTATTTTAATTTCAATTATATTAGGATAGTTATTAAGAATTTTTATTTAGATTTAATTTTAGGATTTATTTTCATTTATCTTTATTTATCTTTAATTATCTTTAATTATTTGTATTTATCTTTTAGAATTTCATTAGGAATAGACTAGGTTTTCTAGTACTATAAATAGGGGATGGAGTGGCACATATTTGACATCTCTTTTTCTGTAAACACTCCCTCTCCCAAAAACTCTGTCTTTTGTTCTCCTCATATTTTCTTCAATAAAAATCTCATATCTATTTTATTTATTTCTTTCCCAAAAATTATGAGCCACTAAACCAATCTAGCCGAAGGTTGTCAAAATTCCCCAAAAAGGTTCACGAGGCTTAGAATCCGTGCTTAGCTTCCTCAACAGGGTATTCATCGCTTCTCCGCATTACGGGGCTGACGCTTTCGTCCATGTCCCTTAATAGGTGATCTTTTCAACTCGTGTAAGGAAGGGTCGCTTTGTACGTTTTGAGAAGGTTGCATAGTCGGTTCGTTGGCTTTCTGCGTCAAAGGTTGGCGAATCCAAGAGACAAAACGGCGTGGTATTCACCGTTGGGAATTGATGATCTAGCAGAAGATAGTCCCACAAAAGCGATTATTGGCTAGAGTCAGGCTTCGCCAAATTTTAAGTCTAAATCCTTGGAGCTGGTGGTCGTAGGCTTCTTCTTCCACTATAACTGGCTTATCCTGCTCGAGAAGGGTTACTTAAAAGCCAATGATTGAACCCAAGGCGGAACGAGACAACCGGAGGCTGAAATCTTGCCACATAAGAAACTTTCTCTTTTCCCAACTTTATTTATTTTTATATTCCTCATTTTAATTTCGCAATTTCAATTCACTTTAAATTCTATTTTTATTTTTCCAGATTCTTAATTATATTTTTTATTTTTCAGGAACGCAGGTTTTCTTGGCCAATTGTCCAGGATTTCAAGAAACGAGCATTCGTACAATCCAGTCCCTGAGGATTCGACCCGACTTCCCCTTTACTGTTATTTTTACTATTTTAAAGAGAATAAGATATTTTTGGTGCTCTCATCATTCACATTACTTCATTATCATTATATCATACGCTATATTTAAACATATTTTTCTGTTTTCATACCATGGCCGAATAAATTAAATGCATGTCACCTTACGTGTTACGTTCGTTTTTTCCCACAATGCATTAAAAAGGAAAAATTTTAAACTGAGGCAAATGTTCATTATTTTGGAATCAGAAAATTCGTGTTCCTAACTTACAGAATATGGCTTCCTTCTAAAACTGAGATAGTCAAATATTTACTTTAAAATAAAAAATGAGATTTAAGTAATGATCAATCGGCGTTTATTCTCGTTCTTGAGGATTTAAGGCATTGTGTCCTAACTTACGGGACATGATCCTTCTGTCTTGATTAACTTGAAATAAGCCTTTTTCGTGAAAATTAATAAGTGATCATATCTTAAATTCTTTTCAAATCTTCAATTTTCGACACTAAAGACATCAAGTAATCAACTAGGTACCAATTTTGGGCGTCATGATGGTGATAATCCTTTCTAGTGCATAACTGACTCCCGAACCCATTTTCTGAATTTTGTAGACCAGAAATCGTTATTTTAAAATTAAAATGGTCAAATTACGATGTGATCTGATCACACTTTATAAAAAAGGATTGGTGGCGACTCCCATTTTCGTTTTCAAAATATAAGTCGATTTCAAAAAAAAGATTTGGACAAAGAATATTTTATATAAAAATTCTCAAAATTCAAAACAAATGTAAAGAGAAACTAAAAAAATGGTTCGATGCGTTGTTGCTTTCACTTTTATTTTCTGCTATGGCATTAAGAATCAGATTCAAAATTTATAAAATTCTACCATTAATGTACAGAATATGAACTCAACATTACACAAAACTAATAAGTTAGTTGCTACATAAAAAAGTCCAATGATTTAATTCAACCAAATTAAAAGACATTCAGAATCTCTAGCAAACGTTCCTTCTTTGTAAAGAAAATCAAATTTTCAAGTAATTATAACAACTAAATTTGTTTTCTGTATTCAGCAAATACCCAATATTGTAATTAAGTTTAAAACAAAAAATCAAGTGGAATTTACCTTCAATGTCAATAAAGGCACTTCTTGCTCTAAAAACACTTTTAGAAGAAAAGTTGTGCTAAATAAATTGTTTTTGGCTGAATTTTTTTGAAAAAGAGAAGCTAAAATTTTTAGCTTTTTCTCCCCTAAAAGCACTTTTAATGCTTAATTACTTTTTCACCCTCTCAATAATATAGTACTTTCCCTTTTTTTTTTCTTAATGCTTAATTATAAATATGTTAAAATCATTAATTAAAAATAAAAAATATTTTTTAAAATACTAATTACAAATATTTAATAGTTATATTTACAAATTTAAAATATAATTTATATATTCTAATTAAATTTTATAAATAATTAATATTTACTGCTTAAAAATATTTAAAATTTATATTTCATATATTAAAATATTAACAACAAATTATAATATTTTTTTATATTCTTACTAAAATATAATAATATTAACTAATTTAAATATTATTTAAATGCATATTTATTGCTTTTCAAAAGCACTTCTGGCTCCAAAAACACTTCTGGAAGAAAAGCTGTGCAGAATAAGCTGTTTTTGGCTAAAATTTTTAACTTTTCAGAAGTGCTTTTGAAAAGCACTTCTGAAAAGGAGAAATTAAAATTTTTAGCTTTTCCTCTCCCAAAAGCACTTTTAATGCTTAATTACTTTTTCACCCCTTCAATAATATAGTACTTCCCCTTTTTTTTTTCTTGGTACTTAATTACAAATGTATTAAAATCATTAATTAAAAATAAAGAAATATTTTTTAAATTACTAATTACAGATATTTAATAGTTATATTTAAATATTTAAAATATAGTTTATATATCCTAATTAAATTTTATAAATAATTAATATTTATTGCTTAAAAATATTTAAAATTTATATTTTATATATTAAAATATTAACAAGAAGTTATAATAATTTTTTTATATTCTTACTAAAATATAATAATATTAACTAATTTAAATATTATTTAAATGCATATTTGTTATTTGATAATAACACGTCTAAAATGGACACTTATTTCTCAAAAGTACTTTTTGACAGCAATGCTAAACACTCAAATTTTAAACCAAACTTTTCAAAAGCACTTCTTAAAAACACTTTTCCACAGCACTTTTCAAAAGCACTTTTCAAAAGCATTGCCAAACTAGCCCTAGTTTATAAATCTAAAGAAAGGAAAGAATGGATTGAAATATAAGGAAAATAAAAACACAATTAGAGCAGAAAGATGAACTTTGTCGCAATCCAGTTTTCTCACGTTTAGGAAAACTTTTTTTTTTTTTTTTGTCAAAGTTAAAGTTTTGGGTTAATGATTTATAAAATTTTAGTAAATGGTAAATGGTCAATTCATTAAAAGAACTTAACAATTAAAAGTAGGTGGTAAATGGTCAAAGCAAATTTCTTTTGACTAAGTATTAAATTAATAACTAGAGGAATTTAAAAAAAGAAAAAAGAAAATCAAAAACTAAAATCCCTAAGTGTTTGGTGTTTAGAAACATGAAAGTATGTGGTTCGCATTTGATGACTCAGACCTCTTTCACTTCATATCAAAAATATTTTAAACATAAAAAATATAGTGAAACTTCATGTCTTCGTACCCCAACGATAACTCTTATCAAAACTAATCCAAAATAGCTCTAAATCTTTATCAAAATCATTTCGAACGATCGGGAGATGATTTCAATATCTTTATCTAAATCTTCTCTTATGATTTTCTGTTTAACTAACTGTTGGCGAAAATAAAAATTTCTAACTTCGAAACAAGTGAATGGAACTATAGTTTTTTTCTAATACGATGAACGAAGCGATGGCAAAGGAAAATAATGTGGGTTTTTGGCTCACACCAAGTTTTTAGGGTAAATAGCTATTTGACCCTTGGTCTATTCACTTCATAAAACTCCCTACTTTACCCCTTTTCCAAATTAATCCTTATACTCAGAATTTTCTCAATTGCCTTTTCTTTTTAATTCGATCCTTAGCCCAAAATAATACTAATTAATAACTAATTGTAACTCTAAACTTTAATTTCAGATATTAAATTCGCTTTAAAAAATTAATTTCAGTAAGCATTGCAATATTTTATCGAACTGAAAATTTTGGAAGTGTTAGAAAGCTCTAACTTGAAGAGTAGATGTTGGAAAGGCGTTATGATGTTGCTTCCATTGCTGCAAAAGTCAAAAACCAAAATTGAGTAACTCTTTTTCTGAAATAGATTTTCTAGGTTTAGAACTTCGTGGGTTTTCTGATTTGTTTTGAAAAAAAAAAATCCAAATCAGTTTCTAAGAGGGGTGATAATGGGGTGAAGGGTTGGGTTCAGTGAAGCAGTGGGGATGAAGGTTTCTGAGTTTAGAATTTATTAGAATCAAATTGAATAAACAAAAATAACGTAAACAAGAAGAAGATAATCGATAGGTTGCAAATTTTGTTGGACTCTCAATTTTTTTGGGTTTAAAACGATATTAAATTTTTATTTGTTATATATTTTGTTTGGTATATTTATAAAAAAAATAATATTTTTAATTTTTATATTTGATAAAATTTTTAAAATTTTTGTTGCGCGGAAGCGTGTAAAAGAGTAAAATTATTGTACTAAAAAATCACACTAAGTTCAATTCCCAAGAAAGAGAGGTGGATCACGAGGATCACTTAAGTACCAGGTCTAGCCAGAATATCCCTCTATCGTAATTTAATAGCACAATAAATTACTACAATCACACTCACAAAATATTCAAAAAATAAATAATAAAGAACACCAGAATTTTAACGAGGTTCAGCAAATTTTGCCTACGTCCTGGGCACTTTTACAAATATAATTTCACTCCAAAAATACAAGTGAAATTTACAAATAGGGAGAGAGAA
Organism: Gossypium anomalum; assembly: GCA_025698475.1. Lineage (NCBI taxonomy): Eukaryota > Viridiplantae > Streptophyta > Magnoliopsida > Malvales > Malvaceae > Gossypium > Gossypium anomalum. The sequence goes on along the minus strand of CM046967.1, from coordinate 19,769,260 downwards.
AAATGCTTTAAGTAGAGAATAACAAATTTGGGATGAAGAAAATGAGAAATGGTTAGGCCTATTTATAGTTGAGGTTCAAGGATCAACTTGCAAAAATCCCTATGCAATTGGGATCAAAATTGGAATAATCCCATGCCAAATTCCAAACCAAAATTCGGTGCCATAAATGCTCCTATTTTCGGTGCCAAAATTCTGACACCCTTTATTTTTGACTTTTCAAACAATGGGTTGCTGCCAATAATTTTCACATTGAAGATTTGATTAGAATAATCTTATCTTCACACAATTCTTTCTGCCTTTGACGACAATACTTGATAGTGTCTTCTTCAACTGTTAAACTTGCAGGATATTGATTAAGTTCAAACAATGTTCGAACTTGGTTGTCATTACCACCTTGGTCATCATATCTCATGGATTATCTGCGATCTTAATCTTCTCAAGACGAATTTTCCTTCATCAATAATTTCCCAGACAAAATGGAATAAATGACGTCGATATACTTTGTACGTTCATGATAGACTTGATTCTTTGCTAAATGAATAGCACTTTGACTATCACAATACACGTTAATATGCTCCTGAACCAATCCCAAGGTTTTAACCATACCTTGTAACCAAATAGCTTCCTTTGACCTCTCATTACGATCATCATGTCTTGGCTTCGTGGTTGACAACGCAACTGTAGACTGTAGCGTAGACTTCCAACTTATTGGTCCTCTAGCAAGTGTAAACACATAACCAGTGGTTGATCTTCGTTTGTCCAAATCACCAGCATAGTCAGAATCAACGTACACAATAACACCTTTACCAAGTGTATTATCCTGCTTGAATAGTAATCCAACATCCACGGTCTTTTGAATATACCGTAGAATCCATTTCACAGCTTGCCAATGTCCTTTTCCAGGATTATGCATATACCTGCTCACTATACTAACTGCCTGTGAAATGTCGGGTCTTGTACACACCATTGCATACATCAAGCTACCCACTGCATTAGAATACGAAACTTGCAACATGTATTCTCGTTCTATATTCGTCGAAGGAGATAGTTGTGCAGAAAGCTTGAAATGAGAAGCCAACGGGGTACTTACAGGTTTTGTGTGCTCATTCATGCCAAACTGTTGTAGACCTTCTTCAAATACTGCTTCTGAGATAAGCTAACTCTATCATGAGCTCTATCTCTCCATATTTCTATGCCGAGAATCTTCTTAGCTTCACCTAGATCTTTCATCTCAAACTCGAGATTGAGTTGAGTCTTTAATCTTTCAATCTCTACTTTGCTCTTAGATGCTATTAGCATATCATCAACATATAAGAGCAAGTATATAAAAGTTCCTTCTTGTAGCTTCTGAAAATACACGCAATGATCAAATTTACTTCTTGTGTACCTTTGCCCTTTCATGAACTGATCAAATCGCTTGTACCACTGTCTCGGAGATTGCTTCAATCCATAAAGTGACTTTGTCAGTTTGCAAACCCAATTTTCTTTTCCAGCAAGCTTGAATCCATCTGGCTGAGTCATATAGATTTCCTCTTCCAAATCACCATGTAAAAATGCGGTCTTCACATCAAGCTGAACTAGTTCAAGATCATATTGCACAACCAAGGCTAGCAAAATCCAAATAGACAAATGCTTCACAACTAGAGAAAACACTTCATTGTAGTCTATTCCTTCTTTCTGAGCGTAACCCTTTGCTACCACTCTAGCCTTGTATCGAATTTCATTTTTACCAGAAAATCCTTCCTTCTTTGCATATCCCCATTTACATCCAATTACCTTCTTTCCTTAGGCAGTGTCACCAACTCCTAGGTCCTATTTTTATGAAGAGAATGCATTTCTTCATTCATGGCTTGCTTCCATTTTACACCATCAGGGTTACTTATTGCTTCTGTGTAAGTAGAAGGAACATCATCATCTGCAATTGGAAGTGCATAAGCCACTATATCATCAAAGCGAGCAGGCTTACGAATCTCTCTTTTTGGCCTCCTATATGCAATTGAATCTTGTTGCTGTAGAGGTTCTTCGGTCGAAATTTCTTCATCATTTGTCCCTCCAATATTAGTTGGATCATCGTTAACCTTTTCAAGCTCTACCTGCTGCAAAGTACTACTGGTTTTGTCATCCTTTTGTGAATCCTTGTACTTTAACATGGTTGATTCATCAAAAGTTACATCTCTACTGAAAACAATCTTCCTTGTATCAGGACACCAAAGACGGTATCCTTTTACTTCATCAGTTATATCGAAGAATAATACTTTCTTTGCTCTTGGGTCTAACTTAGATTCTTTTACATGATAATATGTAGTGGAACCAAATACATGTAAAGAATCATAATCAGTAGCAGATTTACCAGTCCACATCTCCATAGGAGTTTTTTCATTTATTGCAGCTGATGGCAAACGGTTAATTAGATGGCACGCATATGTAACTGCCTCAGCCCAAAATTCATTGCCCAATCCAGCATTGGACAACATACACCGAACTTTCTCCAGTATAGTCCGATTCATGCGTTCTGCCACCCCATTCTGTTGTGGTGTATCCCGAACAGTAAAGTGTCGCATAATGCCCTCATCTTGGTATACTTGTAGAAATGGATCATTTTTGTACTCAGTACCATTATCTGATCGAAGTCGTTTGACCTTTCGACCAGTCTGAGTCTCCACCATCTTCTTCCATTTCAGAAATGCATCCAAAACTTTATTTTTTCTTTTTATTATATACACTCATACTTTTCTTGAATAATCATCAACAAAAGTAACAAAATAGTGCATACCTCCCAAAGAAGCCACTTTGGTATGTCCTTACACATCACTGTGAACGTAGTTCAGAATTCTTTTTGTATTGTGAATTGCTGGACCAAATTTTACCCTCGTCTGCTTGCCCAGAACACAATGTTCACAGAGTTCCAATTTGCAAGAATTTGCACCTTTCAACAAGCCTTGCTTCGCCAAAATCTGCAAAGCTTTTTCACCAGTATGTCCTAATCGCATATGCCATAATCTGGTAGCCTCTGAATCTACATCTTTCGCAGAAACTGTTGATGTTGATCCAATAATTGTACTTCCATTTAAAAAGTACAAGTTATTACTTCTTGTGCCTTTCATCACCGTCAATTCCTGGGCTACTACCTTTAGTAATCCATCTCTCAAAGTGATTGTGAGCCCTTTAGATTCTAGGGCCCCTAATGAGATGAGGTTTTTCTTCAGGCTAGGTACGTAGCGAACATCTGTCAAGACTTGGATTGAGCCGTCGTGATTCTTCAATTGGACTGTACCCACTTCCATTGTCTTACAAGCACTATCATTGCTCATAAGAACAACTCCACCTTCTAGCTATTTAAGACTAGAAAACCAGTCCTTATTAGGACACATATGGTAAGTACATCCTGAATTCAAAATCCACTCATCCGTATGACATGCCATTGCCATGCCAACCAAGCTAAAGTCTGACTCCTCATCATGCTTCGCTATACATGCATTAGAAATAGCCTTGCCCTTTTGTAGCTTAAGATAATTCTTTTTCTAATGCCCTTTCTCACGACAAAAGGTACATTCATCTTTGGCGGCTCTCCCTTTAGACTTTCCCCTTCTACCAGATTTGCTGCTGTGCGAGCGACCTCTTACTGTTAAGACTTCTGTAGTTGTATCTCTGTGATCTCTTTTATCTTTCTTTCGACTCTCAAATCTATGCAACGTACTACAGACTGCATCAAATGTGATCGTGTCCTTCCCATGAAGCAATGTGGTGGTAAGATGATCATATTCATCAGGAAGGGAATTCAGCAACAATAATGCCTTGTCTTCATATTCAAATTTCTCATCCAAATTTAGCAAGTTTGCTAAAATTTTATTGAATGAGTTCACATGGTCATTCATCGACATACTGGGAGCATACGTGAATCGAAAAAGTTTCTTTTTCATATAAAGCCTATTTTCAAGACTTTTCGTTAGAAACTTTTCTTCCAGTGTATCCCATAACTTCTTCACTGATGTCTCCCTCATGACAGAGTACTTTTGCTCTTTGGCCAAACATAGGCGGATTGTACCACACTCCTGTCTATTGATCTTGGCCCACTCCTTGTCATCCATCTTGTCAGGTTTTTCTTTAAGGGCTATATCTAGCTCTTGTTGACATAAGACATCCAGGATCTCACATTGCCACATACCAAAATTATTGGTACCATCAAATTTGTCTACTTCAAATTTTGCATTGGTCATGATAGTCCATCGATGACGATGCCTCCGCCATTTTTTCTCCTCAATTCCAACCATCGATACGTGAATAAAGGTCGTGATACGTGAATAGTGCCATAAACGGTCATATTCTCCAAGTACGAATCTAGCTCTGATACCAATTGTTGCGCGGAAGTATGTAAAAGAGTAAAATTATTGTACTGAAAAATCACACTAAGTTCAATTCCCAGGAAAGAGAGGTGGATCACGAGGATCACTTAAGTACCAAGTCTTTCCTAGCCAGAATATCCCTCTATCGTAATTTAATAGCACAATAAATTACTACAATCACACTCACAAAATATTCAAAAAATAAATAATAAAGAACACCAGAATTTTAACGAGGTTCAGCAAATTTTGCCTACGTCCTTGGGCACTACCAAATATAATTTCACTCCAAAAATACAAGTGAAATTTACAAATAGGGAGAGAGAAAATGCTTTAAGTAGAGAATAACAAATTTGGGATAAAGAAAATGAGAAATGGTTAGGCCTATTTACAGTTGAGGTTCAAGGATCAACTTGCAAAAATACCTATACAATTGGGATCAAAATTGCAGTAATCCCATGCCAAATTTTAAACCAAAATTCGGTGCCATAAATGCTTCTATTTTCGGTGCCAAAATTCTGACACCCCTTATTTTTGACTTTTCAAACAATGGGTTGCTGCCAATAATTTTTAAGTAATGTCTCATTCAAAAACGTGATGTGTCCCAGATAAAGAAAAATCAGAATAGTGGATGGAAAAAAAGATTTAAGTATCAAAGTGAAATAAAAAAAAAATTATAAATACTAATTTAAGAGGAAGTATCAAGTTCATGAACAAATTAAGTATTTTAAGCCTTATATTATGATGACGACAAAAAAGTTATATTATGATGACGACAAAAAAAGGTACTCTCTTATAATCCTAAATCGCATACAACTAGGGTAAGTTCAGTCTAGTTTTGGATGAACTTTTTAGATTTTTTTGAACTATTTATGATAATTCGGTTGGATTAAGTTCTTAAATTTTTTTTTATACTAATTTTGGGATTCGGGTTCTTGGACTAGTTTTGACAATATGATATTTGTTTTCAAAATTTATTTTGTTGAAGCCAACAATTGTTAATTACTTTGAAACAAATGTGTTCAATGGAAGTGTTAGGCCACAATGACCACTTCAGTTGCCAATGCGATGAACAAGTAAACGGAATAAACAAAAAGCACAAATGTTTATCAACACAATTTAGATTTCTTATGTCTATGAAGTCTAGTTCAGTAAGTAATTTCACTATCTTTAATTCACAGTATAAGTGAATCAAGCCCTACTACTATCCAAGTATAGAGACCTCACTTTTGTACCTAAAGACTAAAGCACTCACCTCTAAATTCTTCCTGAGAATTTAGGTTGTAAATAAAATCTATTTACTCTTCAAATGCACTCACAAAATAAGTTCTTTAGTGAACAATAAAGTGTTCTCTATGCTCTCATACAAAACCTATAAAATTCTCTCAATATATAGAAGTTTTCGAGACTTGCTAACATATTTGAAATCAATTTCAATCTAACCCTTTAATAATAACAACTACAAAATAGCAAAACCACTATACTAATAAAGTCAAATATAAAGTGACTTAAAGGAGATTCATTCTTCAAAGATATATTTAACATGATCTCGATCAGTTCTCTAATTTTTAAAGATAGTTGTTTTACATTAATTTTCAAAGTTAGATTTGCATATATTTAGAGTATCAACACAATTTAGAGTCCAAAAATTTTGTTTTAATAAATTGTCAACTCCAAAAATGGCAAGTTAATAGACTGTCATATAGACGATGGAAGTGGTCACTTTTTACTAGCTCTTAGTAGGTCACTTCAAAAACTTGCCTCAACACTTTTCATAAATATTTATATAAAAACTATTTTTTCAAGTAAATAAAAAATCATTAACTCTTATATAATATTTTTTTTATAGAATCATTGTTTTAAATATAAAATATTTATTTTTACACCATTAACAATTAAAATTAATTATAACTTGAATAAAAAAATAATTTAAATCATGGGTTTTTTAACTTGTATTTGATAAACAATTCAAACACCTAAATTTTGCTTAATCTCTCGGTTTTCTTGCTTTACCTTATAAAGAGCTAGGGATGGCAATGGGTAAAGCAAATAGCCTTTTACTCCTTCACATAAAGGAGAAGTCGTATAAGGTGAAAATCTCATGTACAGTTTTGGAACGAAGAATTCTTTGAATCAAATGGCATTCTTAACGGATTTAAGCTCAATCCAAAATCAATTATTAGGAGACCTTACAAAATTATTATGAAGCTATATACAACTATAAATTGATCCCCATGATTAAAGTTATATATATTCTATAACGTAGGCCTTATCCACACAAGTAACAAATAACAAAGAGCATATAAAAACTTTAGAATATTATTTTTGATCACTAGAATGAGACTCGTTCTTACCACGAACTTTTAATAATATAACTATGATTCGTCATTACGAGCGATTATCTCTGCTATAGATATAAAAAAAGAAAAGGAAAGAAAAAGCATTGATTTGATTTTGTTTTATAGCCATTCAATCTTTATTACGTGACTGAGGCTCCCAATCCAATGACAAGATAAGAAGAATAAATTTTTGTTTTGCTTTGAATTTTTTCTCTTGAACAAAAAAAAAAAAACATTTGCATCATACTTTAACCACAATTCTAAAATAATTTTCTCGACTTCAAATCTAAAATTTTACTTTTACAAAGGATTTTAGATTATGTTATGCTTTAGAAAATTAAAGTAAATATATTTATAAAATCTTATAAATTTAAGAAATTGTAATAAACACATAAAATATTTATCTAACTAAAATATAATTTAAAATTATATAAAATTTCTAAAATATATAATAGAAAAATAGTTATAAAATAAAAAAAATGCATTTTTGTAAATATATTAGCCGCTTGGAAATTTCAATTAAAAAATATTTTGAAACTAAAATTAATAGTGACTTAATTATTAGTGTGTTTTTGTTTTGGTCTTAAAAAATTCTATTTTAGTCATTAATATTATCGACACTTGATATTTTGGTCACTCATCCTTTTAATTATTAAAGAAATGTTGATACGGCTTTTTTATTTGCATAATAACAAATTTAGCTATTCAATTTATCAACTTTATATATTCTATCAATTCAGTTTCAATTCTAAAATAAATTAAAAATAAAAAATATTTTTGATAAAATAAAAAATCAGTTAATACATATATCAGTTTGTACTTGGAACCCTATTCCTTCATCTACATGCTTTTTCGAATCATTATCATAATCATAATTAAGATTAGACCTACCATGATTCTTCGGCTTAAACCGGATCATTCAACTCTATTATCACCTAAGGTCTTGAAAGGAACCTCCCCAACACTATCAATACCTTGACCAAAGCTATGATGAAAATCAGCCATAGAACCACAATCATCGCCAATTCTACCTTTACTCTCAAATTTTTAATTCCGTCGGTCACACAAACCATGTTACCCTACAACCTCAGTCACCGATACCCACCTCCAAATTTATTGTCAAAATCAAAACCATGATCAGAACCTAGATTAGACACATAATTCCCATAAACCTTTTCATGTTCCTTTAGTTTCCAATAAAATCCACCAACTTTATTATGAAAATATGATCTTGATGAACAGATTCGTCGACAGACACTGATGCAAAATTCATAGAATCAAGTAGATGAAACAGGTCCGACGAAGAAGAGAACTTGCCTACGTTTTCAAGGCTCCATTGCTTTTCTAGATGGTACCTTTGCCTCTGCTTCTCGATATTATGACGACGTTGAATGGAAAATTTCATGGTCTCAAGATTAAAGGTAGGAGATACGACTCCCTAGTTGGTTTCCTTCATGTTCCTGCATCGAAAAGTAAATCATTTTTCCTTGTATGCCTCAACTGACTAATGTTGCTTCTCCTTTTTGGGTTCATTTTTCTGCTGGATCGGATCTTTTCCTTTAGGTGTCAGAATAGTGGATTCGTCATCCCACTTTCGTGTCATCTAATGTTTCATTCAGAACTGGTTATTCAATTATACAAACTAAAGTAGTTGATGCAATTGGTCAACTGAAGGATAACCAAGCTCTGTTGAAAGAGAACTAAGAAACGATGGCACGGATGAGGGAAGAAATGCAAGCAATACAAGTCCAACGGTAGCAAAATTGCATTTAGGTATTGATTGAAATATCATTCAATATCTTATTTATGAAGTAATCCTCAAGCATTGATTTACTGTAACGTTGATGTTAGAATTGGTGTTATATCGAGAGTCAAGCTTGCGAACAAAATTCCTGAGTAGGAGCGTTGGTTTAAGCGACAATTATTTATTAATTAAATGTGATACTTGGTAATTTGGATTAATAAAATGGTCCAAGGACGAAATTGTAGGAGGGTGTGCTTTAGCATGACAAATGTGAGGAGAGTCATATAATACAAAAAGGGGGAGGGGCAGTAGATGTGTAAATATAAGGAATTTAGTCAAATCAAATTAAATTAACAATCAAAATTAGTTCATATAAATTTAAACTATTAAATGTAAATGTCATTAATTTGATAAATTAAAGGTAAATGGCTTAATTAGCTTAATAAATTAACCTTTAATTTAACACATCCATGGCCATTATTAAAGCTCAAAAGAAATAGTTAAAATCTAATGGTTCTTCTCATAGTTGTCCACTAATCATATTTTAAATATGGTTTTATTATTATTTGGTCCTTGGTTTAACAACCACTTAAGTCCTTGCTCAAACCCAAATCCATTTTCACAAGTTTTGGTTACTAAGCGATATAATCCTTGTACTATTTTTAATAATCTATTTAATTACTTATTAAATAATTTTATTTATAATTTAATTATTAGTATTTTTATTTTCTAATTCCCCACTCGTTTCGTGACTGCTTAATTAAAATTTTTGGACAGCTAAATTTAATAAATTTAGTCCCAAAATTGACTTCTCTAACATGGGAAAAAATCAAATTGTTGATGAAGCAAAGTACACCTATGAGCTTGAGTGACAAATTGAGCAAAGCCGTGTCGGAAATCACAGATATCAAGTAAAGGCATATATAGTTGGACATGTATATCAGTTTTACCAAGCTCTATCTTGTCTAAAGAAACTAAATTAATTGATGAATCTTTAATGGATTATTCATAGTTAACCTAATTACTAAATTTAAGATTCCATGATTACCTAGAAAGTTCTAGTAGACATACCACATTTGAAAGATAAATTATCAATCCAAAAATTCCAGTAGAAAAATCATATAAACTGTGGTAAGTAGGAGTGTGCAAATTTCGGTTAAAACGAAGTTAATTCGGTTAATCGTCGGTCAATCAAATTAATTTAGCTAGGAGTTGGTTAATAATTTTTTAAAAGTTCGGTTAACGGTTAATTCGGTTCGAAATCAGTCAGTTAACCTAATTAACCGAACTTAATAAATAATATTATCATATATAAGTATTCAGTTGGGATCAGTTGATTCGGTTAATTTTTTGAAAGTATAAATTAATCGGTCGGTTAATTTTTTTTTATATTTTTTATGCTTGTTTTAACCAAAAATAAAAAAGAACATATAAATTTAGGTTAATTCGGTTAGCCGACCGAATTAACCGAAAAAGTTCGATTCGGTTAATTTTTAAAAAAAAAAATCAGTTCGATTAACGGTTAAGAGTTTAAAAGAATCGATTAATTCGATTAATAGTAATTCGGATCAATTGGCCGATTAAACACTCCTAATGGTAAGTATACAATTGCCAGAATTTTATATAAAAAAAAACGCATTCAACCAACCATACAACAAAACTGTGAGAAAAATCAATGTTTGTGAAAACCAAAAATTCTGAAACTTGTTCACAACATACCTAAAATATACATTGTTGGAAACAACATGCATATGTTTTATGTTCATAGGTGCAAGTAAAAAGAGAACCAAAGTTGCCACACACCCTTTGGGAGAATTCTAAGGTTCTCGTTTGCTGTATTTTTCACTCATTAAAAGTTCGCATTTAGGCCAAGACTATGCCGCAAGTGGTGGCTCAGATTTAATTCAACATTCGACTTCCATTTTAATATATATATATTATATTTTCATCTCTCTTTCATTCTTCTACATTAAATAGGTTTAAAATTGAAATAATGTCACTCCATGAAATAATTTTGTGCATTCCTTACTAAATTCAGAAACATCCTTATAATTTAATATAATTACACTAATAAATAAATAAAAAAACCTTTCTAAACTTTTCCTGTAAGAGCCTTATTTCGCCAGGCCCATTAGAAATCAAAAATAACAAACACAGCCACCAAGACCATGAAATGTCCAGTTACAAAGTTAAAACGGCCCATATTTACAAAACCCAATTACAAACCCGTTAACCTAAACCACTAAGCCCAAACCCGGATGGCCTGATAGGCCCAGGCCTAAACTGGTCTCAGCTAGCAGAAACCCTAGCTAGCCCTAGCGCCATTTCACCCTTTCCCCTCCCACGTGAGTCGTCGGCACGTCCAACGCCCAAGGTTCGGCCTACCGTCGTCCTATTGCACCAAAATGATCATCTAAGCCCCATCCACTTGTGCGCACCTGCAAAAAGAGCCAAAAACAGAGACAAAACAAGAATAGGCAGAAAAATAGCAACAAACAGGACAATAGGGAAAGAGGTAAAATATAGCAGAAACGAGGCAAAAATGAGAGCGTAGACAATAGCATAGATGAAATCAGTGGTGTTTCGGCTATAAAATGAAATCCAAGTTGTATTAACGAAGGGGGGGATACAAAAAAAAGAAAACAGGAATACTTGAAATACAAAAAAATCGAAAGGTAGATTTCGGAAAAGCTTCGATTTTTCTTCTTTTGAATCTTTTCTACTTGTTCGTTTTTAGATTTTACATATATCTCGAGTATAAAAAAAACAAAAAAGAAATAAAAAGGGAAAACGAAACTTTACCTTCGCAAATACGCTATAAGGCTTCTTCTTCATCATCAAAATCGGAGTATAGAGGGGGTTTAAGGCGAAAAGAAATGGTTCGGAGGCCTGGACGGGTTGGTCGCCGTTCATGGTGGCCGATCGGCTCCTAGGGGAATGTTGGGTTTCGGCTGAAAGGATAAAAATGGGGAGGTTAGGGTTTTGGTGTCTGTTTGGTTGAATAAAGGCATGGTTTGGCCTTTATGAGAAAGCAAAAAACGGCACCACATAAACCATTTCCCACTGTTTAAAAAACGACGTTGTTTGGGATTCAATAGCCCGACCCGATCCGGCTTTTAACCCCTGGGATCCGCGTGTTCTTGCGGTGAGGGGATATTTCCAACATAGGTCATTCCCCTTTCACTCGGCATTCGAATCGGTCTATATTCATATTTATTTTTATTTTAAATTTTCCCTATAATTTATGTGCGTTTGCATTTTGGTCCGCGCTTGTGTGCAGCGTTTTGAGGGCCTGGATTATTTCCAGTTTGAGCCCTACGTATTTGTGCGCTTCGCACCTTAGTCCTCTTTTGATTATTTTATTTATAAATTAGCCCATTCATTTTAATTGTATTTTAATTAGATCCCTTTTTTATTTTTATTTTTTTTATAGTTCATTCCCTTTATAATTTGTCCCCTCTTTTAATTCTATTTTAATTAAGTCTTTCTTAATTATTCATTTTATGGCTTATTATCATTTTTAAGACGCATTCAATATTTTTACCCTTGTTTACTTATTTCTTTTTTATATCATTAGTTATTTTAATGATTTGATTTCGTTTTTAATCATTTTTGTAATATTCATCACATACACTATTATATATATATATATCTACATGACATGAAAGTTAATTTTCATCTTATATATATCATTAACCTATCATCATTTTATAAATATGGCTTCTTCCTTTTCCTTTTAATTCATTCTTATACTTTATTTTATAGTCCTATATAATATATTTTCTAAATTATTATCATGCATATACGTATTAATTGATGTTCATATTTAATCTATATGTTATTAAATCCATATATTTTATACATGTAGTTCTCCTTACATATAAGCATTTTTTAAAATCTATTACCAATATAATATAACCAATTTTAGCCTACATATCATCATTTCTAAGTCATTTCCAAATGTAATTACTTTTAATTATATATATATATATACATGTACGTCCTTAATCTATTATGTATATAATATATTTTTTAAAATTTTATTTTATCATACATCTTGGCTACTTATTCATATGTTTCTATATTATTAAATCCTCCTTTGTTGTATTTTTTTATGTTTTGACACCTTGCATCTTATTCAATCTCAAAATATATATTTTGTAATACATATTTTAATGATTGCATGTATATACTAAATTTGTTTTATAAATGGTTTCTAACTTATCAATCCATCAATTCATATAGTGTGCACCACGTACTTACCATTATCTTAAAATAATTTTATACCATATTGTTTTTATTTGTATCTTGTCTTGTGCATTTTATATTGATTATTTTATTTTACATTATATGTTGTCCTTGCTTATCATTTGTTCATTGTTTCATATTGTCATGTTTATTATTCCCCATGCATGATCGAAATTGACTTATATCTCCAAGTTAATTGTGCTTAGTTGTAAGAATTTGTCAGTTGGTTAAATAAATCGTATCGCCTATACTCTTCCATTGTCGTATTTTATGCGTACTCATATTACCCCATATCATCGTTTTCCACTCGATTTTTGAAATTTGTTTTTTTAAAGCCAAATTTTATGATTACTTTTGTTTTATTTCAAGTCAAATTAATACGTTTCAAGCTAGTTTCACAATTATTTAAAAACGAAGGCAATACTCGGTGTTTGACAATTCGGAAATCATGCCCTATTGTACTGGGTTGTGATTTCTCATTTGTTCAAAACAATCGAATATTCCCTTAGGTTTCCGATCATGGGTCTTAAGAACTCTTTGAAACGAAGAAAATATTCGATGTTTGGCAATTTGAGAATCGTGCCCTATTTGTCTTTGGGTTGCGCTTTCTCATTTGTTTAAAACAATCGAAGATTCCTTCGGAGTTTCACTCACGTTTTCTAAAAACTCCTTAATACGAAAGAAATGTTCGGTGTTTGGCAATTCGGGGAATAGTGCCCTATCGTGTTGGGTTGCAATCTCCCGTTTGTTCAAAATAATCGAATATCCTTTCGGAATTCCACTCGTATTTTCTAAGGTGAGGTAATGGTCAATGTTTGGAAATTTGAGAAAACGTACCCTACTGTGCTGGATTTCGGTTTTCCGTTGGACTAAATAGTTGAGTATCCTTTTGCGATTTTCAAATTATAAATTTTCAAATATCGAAACAAGAAGATCTTTAGTAACCAACTCGGCTTATTCAAATGATTATTAAAAAAGAACCATACTTCAAAAACATTTTTAATTTTAGATATGAGGACAGTATTTAATCGATTTGGTACCAATTTTAGGCGTAGTGAGGATGCTAATCCTTCCTCATACGTAATCAACTCTCGAGCCCATTTTCTCATATTTTCGTAGACCAGAATCATTGTTTTATTAAACCAAAATGTTTTATTAAAATGACCGAATTCTTAAGTGATCCGATCACACCAAAACAATAAGATCGGTGGTGACTCCATATTTTTTTTCTTTTAGTCGATCCCCGCTTTTTTCATTAAAAAATGGTTTCGACAGCTTGGCGACTCCGTTGGGGAGTAATGAGAGAGTCAAGCCGTAAAATTGATTATTTTTTGTCCTTTTGTCGAAAATTTAAAATTTGGTTTTTAACATACGATCTTTTTACTGCACTCGTTTTGGTTCAAGTCCCATAGAATACTATCGCATTGCATTGCATGACCGCTGTGGTCACACCTTCTAAGTGGGAGTAAGAAACTATGCTTTCGTGAGGTTTTCACCTCCGCATAGGCCAGTAGATTGCTTCCGGGGTACATCCGTAGCTATGATTTCGTGAGATTTTCATCTCCGCATGGTCATAGGGAAATGTATCCCCCCGAACCGAACTTGATCTATGTGAGCCTATAATGGGTGAGGATTGAGGAATTGGCTGGTTCGGGTACCTTATCTCTAGAACCAGAACACATATAGTGAACCTTAGGAGCTATCCTTGGGTAGAGCTGCGTCAAGCCTTAGTATTCACCCATATATGCGTTATAATTATCGTTTATGTGCTTGCACTCTGTCACTATTATTTGATGCTAACCTATGTTTTGTTGTGATTGTGTTTTGCATGACATTGCATACTAAAGGAGGTGTTGATTCGTATTCAATTGCTAAGATTAGAAAGTTTGACATAGAGAATGAATTTCTTAGTAAAGTCGAGTATAAATGCGGCCATTCGTGCATGGTCAGAGAAGCTACAATCAGAGAAAGGGGATAGTTTGGCAGAAAGATATATATCAGAGTTGCCGGATTTCACTCGTATCAATGTAACACAGAATAAGCTGCAAGAGCTGAGAGATGTTTGGGCTAGTTGGGACGAAGGAACCAAGCAGTTGTTTTATCAAAGTTACGGTGATATATCCTACTTGCTAGATATTAGGGTGGACAAGCATCTATTCCGAGTTATGGTTCAGTTTTGGAATTCTGCTTATAAGTGTTTCACTTTTGGAGAAGTGGATTTAGTACCTACCATGAAGGAATACACTGCCTTGCTCAAGTGTCCGAGAGTTCAAGTTAGAAAGACTTATGCCAGAGTTTTTAATGGTCAGACTTTCACGAAGAAATTGATGAGCATTTCAAGGATGAGCAAGCCATGGGTCACTGCTCGGATTCAACAAAAAGGAGACAGTAAATGTATCCCGTGGGAGAATTTGCGAGATTTGGTTTTGACGCACCCAGATGAAAGAAAGAGGGTTGATATCTTCGCCTTGAGCATCTATGGATTAGTAATTTTTCCTAAGGCTTTAAGGCACGTGGACGAGGCGGTAATCGACTTATTCGATCGTCTTCAGAAGGGAATCATGCCTGTACCGGTAATATTGGCTGAAACATTTAGATCCTTAAGCACATGTCGGAAGACGGGCGAGGGACGGTTTATTGGATGCGCACAATTGTTGATGGTGTGGTTTCATAGGCACTTTTGGAAAATGGACAAGGTTTCTTATCGGGTCTTTTTTGAAAGTTATTCCCCTTTAAAAGAAGAGGCGGCCATAGAAAGGAGAGAGGATATCACGGAGGAGAAGTGGATAGAAATTCTCTAAAACCTCAAAGAGGGGGATATAGAATGGAGAGCTTATTGGATGGTTTCTGATGAGATCATGTACCGATGCGGTAACTTTGATTGGGTGCCATTGTTAAGAATTTAGAGAGCTACCGGGTATACTCTATTGCTTGCACTGAGGTAATATAATCGAGGCAGTTTGTACCCACGACCCACAGACTTGCTCAGTGTGAATTCTCTTTCAAAGGCGCCCACTATAAGAAGAAAGTTCGGGAGCTATCCGATGCTTAGAAGCAAACTCGTTGGATGAAAAGGTTAGCTGTCGGTGCCATGATGATGCCCGAGTATGATGGATGGTTTAAGAAAAGAGTTAATGATAATGTTCCTAGGCCAAGCTTGGAAAATACTTGACCTACTATGGAACAATTACAAATCGCCCCGTCAGAATTGGAAATTATAAAGCAAGACTTCGAGAAGAAGAGTTCTGAGCTTGGGAAAAAGATCGAGCAGTTAGAGGAAGAGAAGATGCACCTAAGATTAGACGCTGATGTCCAGAGGTCAGAGGCTGAGAAGTGGAGAAAAGGGAAAACTAAGGCTGAAGAAGATCTAGACAGCTTGAAGACTGACTATAAGAAGTTACGCCTGTCTATGAGGACTGCAGGGTTAGGTAAGACTTCCGAACAATGACGCCATGAAATTCGAGAGGAAAAGACCAAAGCTGACCGATGGGAAAGGAAATTCCGAGAGGCTCAGGCACGAAATGAAGATTCAGAGAAAAGTCTGTCAGAAAGCAGAAATGAACAGAGTGAATTAAGGGCTAGAATAGCAGAACTCGAGAAATCTCTTCATCAATACCGAAACCGTAATACCATAATGGAATTAAGGGCAAGCTGAAGTAAGATAGAATAAATGAAAGGAAGAATAGAACAATTAGAAACGTTGCTAAAAAACTGCGAGATGCGAATTCATTTTTTCGAGGCAAGTGAGGAGCGTTGGAAGGAGCAGCTTTACCATGCACAAGACCAAGTTAAAAACATGGACTACATTATGGGGGAAGCCATAACTCAGATCCGGGAGGTAGCCGATTATCTGCAAGCCTTGGTGGTATAAGCAAAAGTATTGAGTGCGAAGTACGAGTTGGAGTTAGATTGGGGGCAGGAGCTAGCCTTGTTGCTTAGGAAAATTAAGACTTTGAGCATTAGAGCGAAGTTTTACTTGTAACTCAACTTTATCTAAAAGAATTTTATTTTCTAGTGAAGTTTTCTAAAGGGAATTGAATCAAAATTGATGCCTCCTTTGCATTCATATATTTGCATTACATTACATCATATGCATTAAAGGCCATAAAAAAGATTCTAATTAATTAAAAATGTTTCAGTAACCTGGAAACTGACGAAAATCTCCCAAATACACATCCCTACCGTACAAGGAAAAAAATGAAGCAATGGATAAAAAGCTAGAGAGACTGGAACAAATGCAGAAAGAGATGCAGAAGCAGATGCAAGCACAAGTACAAGAACAGCTAGCTAAAATCCAGCAAGAAATGCGGAACCAAATGCTGGAGTCACAGAAAAATATGATGGAAGAGCTAACCCGACTACTGACCAGTAGGCCAGACAAAGGAAAGGGCCCTATAGCCGATGCGGGAAATAACAATAGAGATTCTCTTTACCCTCTGGTTTTACCCCAGCGAACGCTACAACGCAGCATGAGACACACACGCAAAGACCATCCATTACTGAAGATCCCCTCTACCCCCTGGTTTCACCTCGATGAATGTTCAAACGCAGCCCGAGCTACACATGCGAAGACCGGCTGTTACGATCAGGCCTCAATAATTTCAGGCCGATACCTCAATGCCAATCAACTATCAAACAGGTTCAGGTTCTAATCTTGGGGATAACCCTATTAATCCCATAATCCCTCATCTGGATAATGTGGCAGAAGAAGAAAGAGTGAGAACGGGGCTCTCGAAAGAATTGGACGACCGATGTAAGTGGTTGGAGGAAAAGTTCAGAATGATGGAGAGCGCTGACTGTCATTGTAGGATTGACGCCAAAGATTTAAGCTTAGTCCCATAGTCCTTCCCCCTAAGTTTAAAATCCCAGATTTTGAAAAATACAATGGAACCAGCTGCCAGAGGCTCACATCACCATGTTTTGTCGAAGAATGGCGGGGTACACTCATAACGATCAGTTATTGATCCATTGCTTCCAAGATAGTTTGGTCGGGTCTGCGGCCAAGTGGTATAACTAACTAAGTCGCGCGCAAATCCATTTATGGAAAGACTTGGCGCAAGCTTTCATGGAGCAATACGGCCACGTGACAGACATAGCACCTGATCGAATCACGTTACAAAATATGGAAAAGAAACAAAGTAAGAGCTTTAGGTAGTACGCCCAGAGATGGAGAGAGGTGGCGACGCAAGTCCAACCACCTCTACTGGAGAAGGAAATGACTATGCTCTTTGTCAACACTCTGAAAGCTCCATTCATCAACCACATGTTGGGAAGCGCTACTAAGAGCTTCTCAGACATAGTAATGTCAGGAGAGATGATAGAGAACACGATGAGATACGAAAAGATTGAAACAGGGGAAAATGTCAAGAAATCAGCCCCGAGAAGGAAAGAAAATGAGGTGAACAACACGAGTATGTACAATAAGAGTTATTCTAAGCCGGTCACCGTGAGCCAGCCCAGGGCAGTGACTACTAGCCATCAGGGCTCAGCAAGACAAGATGCAAGCTCTAGACCTAACATGGAAAGAGTCCAGTTTACGCCTATCCCAATGTCATACAAAGAACTGTACCAAAACTTATTTGATGCCCATGTAGTGTCACCCTTTTACTTGAAGCCTATGTAACCCCCGTTCCTGAAGTGGTATGACTCTAGCGCCCGATGTGAGTACCACGCGGGGATAACGGGGCACTCGATCGAGAACTGTACTGTGTTTAAAAAGTTGATAGAAAGATTTACCCAAATGGGTATCGTAAAGTTTGACAACCAATCAGAACCCAACGTGGCAGGAAACCCATTGCCCGATCATGCTAATAAAGGGATAAATATGATAGTTGAGAACGGGGGCAAAAAGATCAAGGCTGATATAGCAGAAGTGAAAACCCCGTTGAGTTGGGTTTGGAAACAAATGATCGACAGAGGTTTAGTCATGCAAGATTCAAGAGAAAAGCCCAGAGAAGCAAGAAAATACTGCGAGTTTCACGCCGACGAAGGCCATGACATCCAAGAGTGTAATAAGTTCAGGTCCATAGTGCAAAATTTGATGGACAGTAAAGAGATAAAATTTTATGAAGAAGTTGAAGGATCAGAAGAAGGAGAGGTTTACGCCTCAGAGGGAGAAATAACAGAAGGGGTTCAGAGAGTTACTCACCCAGTAGTAATCATATTGCGACCAAGAATCAGTGAAGTGAGAGTACCAATTGCTCCAAAGGTCATAATCCAGAAACCCGTTGCTTTCCCTTACAAAGATAACAAGAGTGTGCCTTGAAAATATGACTGTAACGTGACAATTCGGGGAAAGGAGAACCCGGCTGGCACTTCAGAGGGAGGTCAAGACGAAGGCTTCTATACAAGAAGTGGAATGCGTTATACCCCGAACACAAAGGCAGAACCAGCTAAAGGAAAATTTATGGTTGAACAAGAAAGGAAAAAGACAACCAGACCTGAATCACCTGTCAATGAGCCTCTAACTGAAAAAGAGGCTAAAGAGTTCTTAAAATTCTTAAAACACAGTGAGTACAGCGTTGTGGAACAATTGCACAAATAGCCAGCTTGCATATCGGTACTAGTTTTGCTCTTGAGCTCAGAGACGCACCGCAGTGCATTGATGAAAGTGTTAAATGAGACATACGTGGCGGATGATATCTCTGTCAACAAGCTCGATCGTCTGGTCAATAACATCAGCGCTGATAATTTTATTTTCTTCAACGATGATAAGATATCACCGGGGGGAATGGGATCTACAAAGGCCCTGCACATCACCACTAGATGCAAAGGACATACACTGCCGGGGGTACTAATTTATAATAGATCGGCGTTAAATGTCTTGCCCTTGTCCGCATTAAACAGGTTGCCAGTAGATAGCTCTCACATGAAAACATGTCAAAACATAGTGAGCGCATTCGACGGTACTGAAAGAAAAGTGATGGGAAAAATCGAGATACCTCTCTTGATTGGCCCAAACACATATGAAGTGGACTTCTTAGTAATGGACATCAAGCCCTCGTACAATTGCCTATTAGGGAGGCCGTGGATTCACTCGGCGGGAGCAGTGCCATCATCACTACACCAGAAGTTAAAGTTGGTAACTGATGGTAGATTGGTAACGATAAACGCAGAAGAAGACATCATTGCATCCGTTACTAGTGAGCACCGTACATAGATACGGACGATGAGGCAATAGAGTGTTCTTTTCGATCACTAGAGTTTGTAAATGCAACTTTCGTCATCGAGGGAAACAAGGTCCCGGTGCCTAAAATCTCTAAAACTACTAAGATGGGCTTACAACTGACGGTTGGGAAAGGAGTTTCGCCCGGAAAAGGTCTTAGAAGAAATCTACAAGGGAGGATCGAGGCGCCCGTGCTCACAGACAAACGAGACCGTTTTGGCCTAGGGCATAAGCCAGATGCAAGGAAGAAGAAAAAAGAGATAGAGAAGAAACAAGAAAGGAGAAGATCCCGTTTAAATGGAGAAGAGGTCAAATGGGAGCCAATGACCTTTCCTCACATATCTAGGACATTCGTGTCAGGAGGAACTATTTACTCTGGAGAAAGATCGACGAGGAAAGGGTCTACCGAAGAAATATTGGGGAACTTGAGCATTAACGCCATATCCGAGAAAAGAACAAGAAACGAGAATCATGTAGGCATTTGTCCATACGTACCAAGGAGCGTTTTAAACAATTGGACCGCGGAGGAGATCCCTGTAACCTTTAAAATTAATTCAGAGTAATGTCCGAAACAAGCCTGTTGCCCTAAGCCTAGGGGCAATAGGAATCCTTTTGTAAAATAGGCTCTTATCCAAAATCGTTATTTCAATAAAAATACACTCTTACGTACCATCTTAAGCAGAAATTCTTTTATTTTTTCCTTTTCATTCATAATCATATTATACAAATAAATCTTCTTAGATTCTTTTGTTCTTTGGATTTTTCTTCATTCCTATAACAGGTCCCCAGATATCAACGATATGAGTAATGTTGCTATTAACTCAGAGCCTCCTTTTGAGCAAAGATATGTGTACGGAGGATTCTCAAGATTTTGAAGATGACCGAAGCTGTAACCTATCTCCAGACTTGTTAAGAATGGTAGAACAAGATGAAAAACAATTTCTACCTCATAAGGAATCAGTGGAAATTGTGAGTTTAGAAGAAGGAAAAGAGGTGAAGATTGGAGCCTGTATCACTGCAGAGACAAAACAGGATCTCATTGAGCTACTACAAGAATTCAAAGATGTCTTCGCATGGTCGCATCAAGATATGCCAGGGTTGAATACTGATATAGTGGTACACCGGCTCCCCATAAAGGAAGAATGCAAGCCAGTGCAGCAAAAGCTCCGAAGGATGAGGCCTGATGTTCTCTTGAAAATAAAAGAAGAGGTCAAGAAGCAATTTGATGTTGGCTTCCTACAAGTGGTTAAATATTCAGAATGGGTAGCCAATATAGTCCCTGTCCCTAAGAAAGATAGGAAGGTGCGAATGTGTGTGGACTATCGAGATCTGAACAAAGTCAGCCCAAAAGACAATTTCCCACTGTCACACATTGATACATTAGTAGATAACATGGCAGGTTACTCACTTTTCTCCTTCATGGATGGATTCTCGGGATACAACCAGATAAATATACATCCCGAAGACATGGAAAAGACTACATTCCTGACCATGTAGGGAACGTTTTGTTATAAGGTGATACCATTCAGACTGAAAAATGCTGAAGTAACATATCAGAGAGCAATGGTAACTCTGTTCCATGACATGATGCACAAGGAGATCGAAGTTTACGTCAACGATATGATTGCGAAATCCAGGATAGAAAATGAGCACATACAAGTCTTGAAGAAACTGTTCTTAAGGTTAAAAAAGTTTCAACTAAAGCTCAATCCTGCAAAATGTACCTTCGGGGCCAGGTCAAGAAAGTTGTTGGGATTCATAGTCAGTGAAAAAGGGATCGAGATCGACCCAGATAAAGTTAAGGCCATACAAGAATTACCTCTGCCACGCACTCAAAAAGAAGTTCGAGGTTTCCTAGGAAGGCTAAATTACATCGCCCGTTTCATTTCACAATTAACAGAGAAATGCGACCCAATATTCCGCCTCCTTAGGAAGCACAATCTAGGTGTATGGGATGAGGAGTGCCAAAGAACTTTTGATAAAGTCAAGCATTACCTGTCTAATGCCCCGGGGTTGATGCCACCTTGCCCAGATAAACCGCTGATACTGTATTTGGCAGTGTTCGAGAACTCCATGGGATGTGTGTTAGGCCAACATGATGAGTTAGAAAAAAAAGAAAAAGGCGATATACTATCTTAGCAAGAAGTTCACTAACTGCGAGACAAGATATTCGCCAATCGAGAAATTGTGTTGTGCTTTGATCTGGACAGCCGGAAGACTGAGACAGTACATGTTGTACCATACAATTTGGCTCATCTCAAAACTAGATCCTCTGAAGTACATGATGGAGTCAAATGCTTTGAACGGAAGAATGGCTCGTTGGCAAATTTTACTTTCTGAATTTGACATAGTCTACGTGAACCAGAAGGCTATAAAAGCAAGTATGATAGCAGACTTTTTAGCCAATAGGGCTCTAGAAGATTATGAGCCTCTGAGTTTTAATTTCCCAAATAAAGAATTAATGTACGTTGCGACCACGGAAGAAGACTCCTAAAAAGATCATTCTTGGATACTGAATTTTGACGGAGCTTCAAATGCTATAGGTAATGAAATTGGGACAGTTCTGGTATCCCCAAATGGAGATCATTATCCCTTTACTAGTAAATTGAATTTTGATTACACAATTAACATGGCAGAGTATGAAGCATGAATCATGGGTATCCGTGCGGCTATTGAACGCAAAATTAAGGTGCTAGAAATATATGGAGATTCAGCACTAGTGATCTATCAGCTCAAGGGCGAATGGGAGACAAGAGACCCTAAATTAATCAATTACCGAAAGCTAGTTCTGGAACTAATTGAGGAGTTCGACGATGTCACTTTTTACTATCTCCCACGACATAAAAACCAGATGGCTGACGCCTTGGCAACTCTAGCTTCTATGGTCAAAGTAAACAAGCAAGAGGATGTGAAGCCTATCCAAATGAGTATCTACGAGGCCTCGGCGCATTGCTACAACATTGACGAAGAAGAGGAAAAAGATGATCACCCTTGGTATCACGATATACTACGATATATGCGGAATCGTGAATATCCAGACCAAGCGACTGAGAATGATAAAAGGACGTTGAGAAGGCTGGCTAGTGATTATGTATTAGATGGAGAGATCCTGTATAAAAAAAGAAAAGATCAGGTACTCCTAAGATGCGTGGACGCTGTCGAGGCTAAGCAAATCTTAGAAGAGGTCCATGAGGGTGTCTGTGGAGCACACGCTAATGGTTTCACAATGGCCAGACAAATCATGAGATTCGGATATTTTTGGTCCACTATGGAAGGGGATTGCATCAACTATGCAAAAAAGTGCCATAAGTGCCAAATCTATGGGGATAAGATTCATGTACCTCATTCACCTCTCCATGTTATGACTTCTCCATGGCCTTTCTCCATGTGGGGGATGGACATCATCGGGCCGATCTCGTTAAAAGTATCTAACGGGCATCGGTTCATCTTTGTGGTCATCTATTACTTCACTAAATGGGTAGAGACCACTTCTTATGCCAACGTCATGAAATTAGCAATCAGCAAGTTCTTAAAGAAATAAATCATATGTCGATACGGGATGCCTGAGAGGATCATATCAGACAATGCGCTGAATTTGAACAATAGCACAATAGCGGAGGTATGTTGCCTATTCAAGATCAAACACCATAATTCGTCACCATATCGCCCAAAAATGAATGGCACGGTGGAAGCGGCCAACAAAAACATCAAGAAGATCGTGGGAAAAATGACGGAAACTTATAAAGATTGGCACGAGAAATTACCATTTGCCCTCTATGCTTATCGAACGTAAGTTAGAACTTCCACTGGGGCAACACCTTTCTCTTTGGTTTATGGAATAGAAGCGGTGTTGCCTATTGAGGTTGAAATTCCTTTTTTACGAGTGCTGTCAGAACTAAAGTTAGATGAAGTAGAATAGATCCAGTCGCGGTACGATCAGCTGAACTTAATTGAAGAAAAGAGGCTGAAAGCTATTCGCCATGGTCAAATGTACCAAAAGCGAATGATGCGGGTTTATAACAAGAAGGTTCACCCTAGAGAATTCTGTGAAGGAGACCTTGTTTTGAAAAAGATTCTCCCAATACAAAAGGACTTTAGAGAAAAATGGATGCCAAATTGGGAAGGACATTATGTGGTGAAGAAAACTTTTTCTGGAGGAGCTCTGATCTTGACTGAGATGGATGGCAAAAACTTGCCTAACCCCATGAATTCAGATTCGGTCAAAAAGTAATTTACCTAAAAAAAAAAAGGGAGAGGCTAAGGCGAAAACCCGCAAAAGGGAGCTTTGGGACCAAAGGGTTTTGAGTTGAAAACCCAGGAATGGGCAATTCAAATTTTGATCGAAAATGGGGCATACAATAATTTTGTCTTCTTTGATTCAATAAAAAGGAGGGATGTTACACCTTGGGGCATCGACAAAGTACTCTTGGTCTTCTAAACACATATCAAGTTTCAAAGGGTCCTCAAGAAGTTTTAAGCAGAGAAGCCCATGCCGTGATATCTGGGGCAGCTATCTTCACTTTTTGTTCATTTTGTATCTTAGCAAAACTTGTCATCTCGATTACCTTATTCATCTCAAGATTTTTCCCAATAAAATTCCGTCTTGTCCATTGCTAAAATCTTTTTCAAGCGTTTTTCATTGAAATAACGATTAATGGACTAATGACATTCGAGAGGAGTTCCGTATATCACTCTGAATTAATTTTAAATGATACAAGGACTTGAAATGGGACTAATTAGTTTGAACTACCCATATACAAGGGAACATTGGGTAAAGAATAGCCTAAATCCTTCAAGAGATACCAACTGAAGAGAAGGACTGATCAATACGTCAGTAATAATGTCCTGATGAACAATGAGCAATGATACCTTAAGCCTTCCAAAAATGGATCATTTTCATATCTGCATTCACATATCATTCATAACACATCTAGCTAGGAGTATTGGATTCATAACATCCTAATTATTTGACATAAACATCACATCTAGTAAGGAGCATTTGATTCATTTTGATCATAGCATCCTAATCATAGATACATGGAACCAATTCTCTAGATCTTGTCTCCCTGAGGTTGCAGTGGAGCAAATCGAAGACGACAAATCTTGCCTTCCTGAAGTTGCAGTGAAGCAGATTTAAACCACCATCCTATCTCCCTAAAGTTGTAGCGGAGTAGGCTGAAGATTGTAAATCTTGTTTCCCTGAAGTTGCAGTGGAGCAGATCGAAGATGATAAATATTGGCTTCCTGAAGTTGCAGTGAAGTAGATTTAAGTCACCATCCTAGCTCCCTAAAGTTGTAGTGGAGTAGGCTGAAGATTGCAAATCTTGTCTCCCTGAAGTTACAGTGGAACAGATCGAAGACGGTGAATCTTGCCTCCCTGAAGTTGCAGTGGAGCAAACCGAATCATAGCAAATCTTATCTTCCTGAAGTTGCAGTGAAGCAGATTAAAACCATTAATCCTATCTCCCTAAAGTTGTAGCGAAGTAGGCTGAAGATTGCAGATCTTGTCTCCCTGAAGTTGTAGTGAAACAGATCGAAGACGGTGAATCTTGCCCCCCTGAAGTTGCAGTGGAGCAGACTGAATCATGACAATTCTTATCTTCATAAAGTTGTAGTGAAGCAAATTAAAACCATTAACCCTATTTCCCTGAAAATGCAGTGGAGTAGGTCGAAGTTACAAGTCTTATCCCCCAGAAGTTGCAGCGGAGCAGGTTGAATATAGCAAGTCTCATTTCCCTGGAGTTGCAGTTGAACACATTGAGGATATTCGAAGAAAGGAAGCACCAAGAGAAGACGGGACTCAGCTGGTCCGGGCAAAATTGGGCTCTTTTATGGTCTTTGCTCTATTCTCATTGCACGACAATGAGCAAAAAGGGGCAGCTGTAAGAGCCTTATTTTGCCCGGCCCATTAGAAACCAAAAATAACAAACACAGCCACAAGACCATGAAATGTCCAGTTACAAAGTTAAAATGGCCCATATTTACAAAACCCAATTACAAACTCGTTAACCTAAACCACTAAGCCCAAACTCGGATGGCCCGATAGGCCCAGGCCTAAACTGGTCTCAGCTAGCAAAAACCCTAGCTAGCCTTGTCGCCATTTCACCCTTTCCCCTCCCACGTGCGTCGTCGGCACGTCCAACGCCCAAGGTTCAGCCTACCGTCGTCCTATTGCACCAAAATGGTCATCTATAGCCCCATCGACTTGTGCCCACCTGCAAAAAGAGCAAAAAACAGAGACAAAACAAGAATAGGCAGAAAAATAGCAACAAACAGGACAATAGGGCAAGAGGTAAAATATAGCAAAAGCGAGGAAAAAATGAGAGCGTAGACAATAGCATAGATGAAATCAGTGGTGTTTCGGCTATAAAACGAAAGCCAAGTTGTATTAACGAAGGGAGGATACAAAAAAAAAAAAACAGGAATACTTGAAATACAAAAAAATCGAAAGGTAGATTTCGGAAAAGCTTCGATTTTTCTTCTTTTGAATCTTTTCTACTTGTTCGTTTTTAGATTTTACATATATCTCGAGTATAAAAAAAACAAAAAAGAAATAAAAAGGGAAAACAGAACTTTACCTTCACAAATACGCTATAAGGCTTCTTCTTCTTCATCGAAATCGGAGTATAGACGGGGTTTAAGGCGAAAAGAAACGGTTCGGAGGCCCGGACTGGTTGGTCGCCGTTCATGGTGGCCGATTGGCTCCTAGGGGGATGTTGGGTTTCGGCTGAAAGGGTAAAAATGGAGAGGTTAGGGTTTTAGTGTCTGTTTGGTTGAATAAAGGCATGGTTTGGCCTTTATGAGAAAGCAAAAAAGGGCACCGCATAAACCATTTCCCACTGTTTAAAAAATGAGGTCGTTTGGGATTCAATGGCCCGACCCGATCTGGCTTTTAACCCCTGGGATCCGCGTGTTCTTGCAGTGAGGGGATATTTCCAACATAGGTCCTTCCCCTTTCACTCGGCATTCGAATCGGCCTATATTCATATTTATTTTTATTTTAAATTTTTCCTATAATTTATGTGCGTTTGCATTTTGGTCCGCGCTTGTGTGCAGCGTTTTGAGGGCCTAGATTATTTCCAGTTTGAGCCCCTACGTATTTGTGCGTTTCGCACCTTAGTCCTCTTTTGATTATTTTATTTATAAATTAGCCCATTCATTTTAATTGTATTTTAATTAGATCCCTTTTTTTTTTTTATAGTTCATTCCCTTTATAATTTGTCCCCTCTTTTAATTCTATTTTAATTAAGTCCTTCTTAATTATTCATTTTCTGGCTTATTATCGTTTTTAAGACGCGTTCAATATTTTTACCCTTGTTTACTTATTTCTTTTTATATCATTAGTTATTTTAATGATTTGATTTCGTTTTTAATCATTTTTGTAATATTCATTACATACACTATTATATATATATATCTACATTATATGAAAGTTAATTTTCATCTTATATATATCATTAACCTATCATCATTTTATAAATATGGCTTCTTCCTTTTCCTTTTAATTCATTCTTATACTTTATTTTATAGTCCTATATAATATGTTTTCTAAATTATTATCATGCATATACGTATTAATCGATGTTCATATTTAATCTATATGTTATTAAATTCATATATTTTATACATGTAGTTCTCCTTACATATAAGCATTTTTTAAAATCTATTACGAATATAATATAACCAATTTTAGCCTACATATCATCATTTCTATGTCATTTCCAAATGTAATTACTTTTAATATATATATATATATACACATGTACGTCCTTAATCTATTATGTATATAATATATTTTCTAAAATTTTATTTTATCATACATCTTGGCTACTTATTCATATGTTTTTATATTATTAAATCCTCCTTTGTTGTATTTTTTTATGTTTTGACACCTTGCATCTTATTCAATCTCAAAATATATATTTTATAATACATATTTTAATGATTGCATGTATATACTAAATTTGTTTTATAAATGGTTTCTAACTTATCAATCCATCAATTCATATAATGTGCACCACGTACTTACCATTATCTTAAAATAATTTTATACCATATTGTTTTTATTTGTATCTTGTCTTGTGCATCTTATATTGATTATTTTATTTTACATTATATGTTGTCGTTGCATATCATTTGTTCATTGTTTCATATTGTCATGTTTATTATTCCCCATGCATGATCGAAATTGACTTATATCTCCAAGTTAATTGTGCTTAGTTGTAAGTATTTGTCAGTTGGTTAAATAAATCGTATCGCCTATACTCTTCCATTGTCGTATTTTATGCGTACTCATATTACCTCATATCATCGTTTTCCACTCGATTTTTGAAATGTGTTTTTTTAAAGCCAAATTTTATGATTACTTTCGTTTTATTTCAAGTCAAATTAATACGTTTCAAGCTAGTTTCACAATTATTTAAAAACGAAGGCAATACTCGGTGTTTGACAATTCGGGAATCATGCCCTATTGTACTGGGTTGTGATTTCTCATTTGTTCAAAACAATCGAATATTCCCTTAGGTTTCCGATCATGGGTCTTAAGAACTCTTTGAAACGAAGAAAATATTCGATGTTTGGCAATTTGAGAATCGTGCCCTATTGTGCTGGGTTGCGCTTTCTCATTTGTTTAAAACAATCGAAGATTTCTTCGGAGTTTCACTCACGTTTTCTAAAAACTCCTTAATACGAAAGAAATGTTCGGTGTTTGGCAATTCGGGGAATAGTGCCTTATCGTGTTGGATTGCAATCTCCCGTTTGTTCAAAATAATCGAATATCCTTTCGGAATTCCATTCGTATTTTCTAAGGTGAGGCAATGGTCAATGTTTGGAAATTTGAGAAAACGTACCCTACTGTGCTGGGTTTCGGTTTTCCGTTGGACTAAATAGTTGAGCATCCTTTTGCGATTTTCGAATTATAAATTTTCAAATATCGAAACAAGAAGATCTTTAGTAACCAACTCAGCTTATTCAAATGATTATTAGAAAAGAACCATACTTCAAAAACATTTTTAATTTTAGATATGAGGACAGTATTTAATCGATTTGGTACCAATTTTGGGCATAGTGAGGATGCTAATCCTTCCTCATACGTGATCGACTCCCGAGCCCGTTTTCTCATATTTTCATAGACCAGAATTGTTGTTTTAGTAAACCAAAATGTTTTATTAAAATGACCGAATTCTTAGGTGATCCGATCACACCAAAACAATAAGATTGGTTGCGACTCCACATTTTTTTTTTCTTTTAGTCGATCCCCGCTTTTTTCATTAAAAAATGGTTTCGACATTTCCCAATCATTATTTTTTATTTAGTGTTATTTTTTTAGTTTGAGTTAATTTTGTTTAATGTTGAGTTACATTTTTTTTTGTTATATATAATTTGGAAAAATTATTAATTCAACATCTCTATATCTCTATATGTATTATATTATAATTTTTTACTTTTTATTGATTAATTAGAAAAAATACATCTTTTACATTTTATTAATCTTTTTAAAAAATTTTTAACAACTGCCTTCCAGTTACTGTGACACTTTACGTTTAATGTTATGCTGCTTTTTCATTAGAATTATATTAATCGAAAAAATCTATATCTATATTTCAAAGGCGAGACGAAGCTAAGGGTGTTGGCAGGGACTTTGGCGCTCTAAAAATGAATATTTTTAGCTTAGTCCCTTTAGAAGTATATGAAAAAAACTTTCTAATTTATTAAAAAATAATGGAATTATAAATTAATACCTAGTAAAATTACATATAGATATCTTAAAAATTTTATAATTCAGTGTTGCCCCTCAAAAATTTCTGAATTCACCCTGCTATATTTATCTTGTACTACATATTACTTTTATTGACTAAATAGGAAAAATAGTTTTTTTTACATTCTACTAATATTTTTTTTTAATAATTACCTTTCAATTATCAATATATGTTGCAGTCTCTTCCTTTTCCCATTTGAAACTAGCATTAATGAATTCAATATGCATGACAGTGAGACTTTTAATTTGTATATAAATTACTTTCCTTTTCATTGTTGAGCAGCCATCTTTGTTTTTAGGTAAATTTTCATTTAGTTGCTTTTCCCCCTAATAATCTATTTTAGTATAGTATTGTTAGGTCTTACAATTGTGATTCTAGCAAGTAATAACATGATTTTATTGCCTACAATTTCATTTAATATTACATTTGTAATTCTGTTACTCATATTCTTTCCTTGCTTTACTTTTCCTTTGCAGGGCTAAGTTTTCATAATACTTGAAACATAATTAAAATGTCATATTCTATATTTGAAGAGTGAAATATTGAGCCTTATAAGTTCATATTTTTATTCCAAATAATTCATATTTATCTTATTTAAAATTATACATATTAGAATCAAATCCGAACTTGTTCAAAATTTTCACAATACAACCATTCAATTGCTTGCCTTGGTTAGATCTTTTATTTAATTAAGTCCCACTTAATTGAAATCTAAGTTTAATACCTTTTCTTATTGTGTGTTGACCCATTAAGTTCCCAAAAAAATCGTCTAGCAACCCATCATGACACTTAAATTATTGTGAAGTTAAGGTGATCCTAATGAAACCTTTTTATGACCACCTCTCAATGTAATATAGCCCTTCTACTAGAATGTCTCGAATTATCACAATAGATTCTGTGTAATGTTACCTATGTGATAATTCATATTAGAACTTGCAACTCATAGTTAACTATTGGACATTAAAAAATAAATTCTCTTAATTCATAATACTTTGGCCAGAGCCTGATTAATTAATCACAATTAAGATTATACGAGATATGTCTCCAATATCACTCAAATTGATAAAGCCTCTCTAATTCACTCATCCACCTTTACATGATTTGTGTTATGCCAAAAGCATCCTACCTTGGCATCTGTCTTTGAAACTTGTTTCATAATGAATCAAAGCACAACTTAATTTCCTCTATAACATGACTTGATATATTAAGTTAGAAGACTAATTTTGCATGGTGTTCATGTGAGAACTTATTCCAAGACACTTATGTTAGGAGTATGCCCTTTGATGTAATAAGGATAATTTCATATAATTGACTACTTATTTTATTGTGGCAGTCTTTATTATATCATGATTATATTACTTCATTTGCTTGATTTTGAAATATCTTAAATAATATAATAAAATTTTTGGTATGTAAATTATAGTGTAAAGGAACTGATGAAGAATTAATGATGTGAGATTCTTATTGCATGCAAATGTGAAAACACTCAAGTTATTTCTAATCATAATATTGAAAAGATACCAAGTAAGCACTTAAAGGATATACTAAATTCAACTTTCAATGGCAAAGAAAAAAAGATCAACTATGCCCTTCCTATTGATTGATCTGACTGTTGACATACACTTACACGATAAAATCAATGAGAAGCTAGCATGTAGCATGCCACCTGGATAAAGTATGTTGACGTGGCATTCCACCTACCATATATTTAAACAAACTAACATCCTAAAGTTATAATTTTTTTTTTTCAAATGCACGTTTAGAATGAACTTGAACAAACGAACGTTCAAGTTTATTTGAATTCAGGCATCTATTTGTCTAAATCTTTAGATGTAGTTCATAATATTATAAAAAAATAAAAAGCTGTAAAAAATTGTAAAATTATAAAGCTATAAAAATTATCAATAATTATTAAAAGTTTTCAAACAAAGTAGCAAAAACATAAAATGATATAAGATGTTATAATATAATTAAAAGTTGTCCAAATTTTGTCTTTGCGCCCATATATACCCCATTTTGTTTTGTTATAGGATTTTTGGAACTTGCCAAAAAATTCATGTTATATGATTAGTTTCGTAATTCAATCAATTTGGTATTTTTCAGAACATGAAAAAATATTTTAAGAGGTTTTTGTTTTTATTTTTCATATGAATTATAAGTATAATGAGTAGATAAAATTTTGATCTTTCAATAACCGAAAGTTTAAGAAATTAGAAAGGTGAATTCTTTAGGCTTAATTCGATTTTCACATCATTAATTAATGTATTACATTTATACAATTGTTAAATTTAAATTTTATAAATGTATTTGAATATTTATTATACATATATAATAAGTGCATTAAAATTAATTTATAATTTAACATAAAGATTTATTGTTATTTATAAATTTTAATATAATTATATAATATTTAAAATATATCTTCATAAATTCGGACTTTTTTAAATTTTAGATCGGATCTATCTCGGGCCCATGTTTTCTTGAGCTTGGATTAGCTCAAGTTAAAAAATTTTCAAGATTGAATTTTTTCAGATTTAGATTGTTACGGGCACCGGTATGTACAAACAAGCTTTTAAGCTCAAACTTGTTTTGTCAGCTCTAATAACTTTAATATATTTCGCTGTGATTTTCTAGTTTTTTTATTTTGAATTCTAACAAGAGATAATATATGTCAATATAATGGGAAGATATAATATGTTAAATATCACATTTTATCATTATAATATTAGAAAGAAAGAAGAGGGTAGAGATGAAAAGAAATTAAAATCGTATTTGAGGGGAGCTTTAACCAGGATGTGGGGCGTAAGGGAGTAGTGGCAGGGAGATGGATGGATTGTTGGATTGTTAATAGTAAGAAAAATAAATAAATGATTGCCCATATTTTTGGTTGATGATGTACGATAAAGAATATTAAAGAAATTCAACCCTGCAATCTTAGTATCTTCCTTTTGCATTAATGTATAGGGTAACGAGTTTTTATCAATTCATGAAGTAAGAAAAAATAAATTTCCCTTGGCTTTAAGAAGTTATGGTCCCACTCAAATTCTCTCATGATACACGTTTTGAATTTACTCTGAATCCACTTATATTCTACTTTCTATTCTAATCACCATTTCTTTCTTTTCTCTTCTTAATAATAATTCATTTTTAAGGTGAAAAACAGAGTTTTGGGTGGTACAATTTCATCCCCTACTTTTGGAGGAAGCAAGCTCTCCCCACCCCCCCCCCCCCCCCCAAAAAAAAAAGGGTTACCTGGAGTTGGATTGTATGTATCTACACCATTGGAGATCAAAATTAGATGGCATCCCAAGGTATTGCCACGTAGACAAAATGGCGGAAAAAGGTTTCTTGAATTTCATGAGAAGTGTAGGTGAAGAAAAAGATTTATGGGTTTTTTTTTTATTTTTTTATTTTAAATATGGAGTATATAATATTTAGAATACAAGATTTAGCTTTATGAATACTCCAGGGTGACATTGGACCTTAAAATCTTTCTCTTTCCCACTGGTGGTGAAATAGCTCTACCAATTAATTAGATTGCCCCATCTCCACTCTATTCTTATTATTTATTTTTAATTTTTTAGCTTTCTTTATATTAACTTAGCTATTTTAACAATTCAATGCAGCCTTTAGACAGAGAGGTTAAAATTTTAAATAAATAAATAAATAAAAAGACATAAAAACTACATTTATTGTTTTACAAGTTTCCCTTACGCTGATACACAAGCAAAATCCATACTTACGATTCAAGCAATCTTTTTTTTTTTTTGCTTTGAATAGAACCTACGATACAACAATACTCAAGTAAAAATGAGAATTTGGTTAGTGTCTTCAGGTTTATTAGGTAGCTCGAGTAATAAAAGGACAATTAAGAGAGTACTTCAAGTGTTCTGGAAATAAGAAAGAATAATAAATTATAAATTGATTTAATATCTTGTTTTTGGCCTGATTTAATGCAAAGTATTCGGTAAAAAGCGAAAAAAAGAATTTAATTCCCTTCTCAACTCTCAAGATAAACAGGCTTGGGAGCACCTAAGCTTTAGAGGAGACAAGCTAACTTTTGTCGTTCCCCTTTATTTCCTTTTATTTCTCTCTCTTTCTCCTTTTCCTCTTCCCTCTGATACTATTGTTTATATTTTGGAGTAGCAGGGAAGGAAACAAGATAGTAAAATAAAGAGCTCCTCCATTGTGGAATGGGAAAAAGATAATTAAAGAGCAAAGCAAAGGGAAAGGAAATGACTTGGTGCAATGACTGTAATGATGTACAAACTATTGAGAGAAGCTCTCCTCCACCTTCTCATAAAACTGTTATTGCTCAAAGGCACAAAGATTGCCTACTTAGAGCATGTCCTTCTTGCGGTCATCAGATCAAATACCGTGATCAGGTCTTTCAACTTCAATATCTCTTTCTTATATACTTACTTCATTGATTTTGTTATATATATGTATATGTGTATTTTCTGTTTATTCATGCTTCTTGAATTAATGATTGTTAAATGTGGTTTACTTTTTTCTTTTCTTCTTCTTCTTCCTTTTTTTTTTTTTTTTTTTGTTGAAAACTTGCACAAAATTGTGATGGTGTAGGGTGGAATTCATGATTTGCCTGGATTACCTGCTGGAGTGAAGTTTGATCCAACAGATCAAGAGCTTCTTGAACATTTGGAAGGGAAGGTGCGCTCTGATGCTCGCAAGCTTCATCCTCTTATTGATGAATTTATCCCTACTATTGAAGGAGAGAATGGAATTTGCTACACTCATCCTGAGAAGTTGCCAGGTGATCATTCAATATATTTATTATTATTATTATGAGTCTCTCTCATCTTTTTTAACTTCAAATGCTAATTACATTATCATTATCACTATCTCTCATCTATCTGGGGTTTTCATCGCGAGAAGAAAAAATGAAAAAAATTCAAGTATAACCAGTTTTCTATTAAAAAGAAAAAACTGGGAAACATTCTTAAAAATATCATTTGATATGATGGAATGGTTAACCATTCTCCTTGTTTGAAGAAACCTACCAACTAACCTTTATGTACATAGCATTTTGCATAAGATAGACATTATGAAGAAACCTTGCAACTAACCCTAGTAGCCTTTCGCCCTTTTTCCATTTCCATTATTGAAGAAATACTCTCCAACTACCCCTACTAGTGAATCTTAGTTGCATTATTTGTCAATGACATTGACAAGAACCCGGTTCCTTCACGTTAATAACTAAATAAACTCTTATGAAATCAATGGTGTATAGGAGTAAGCAAAGATGGCCTAGTTCGCCACTTCTTCCACCGGCCCTCCAAGGCATACACGACCGGGACTAGGAAAAGAAGAAAGGTTCACACCGACACAGAAGGCGGAGAGACCCGGTGGCACAAAACAGGCAAGACCAGGCCAGTTTTCATTAGTGGAAAAGTTAAGGGGTACAAGAAGATCTTGGTGCTTTACACCAACTATGGGAAGCAAAGGAAACCCGAGAAAACCAATTGGGTGATGCACCAGTACCATCTTGGCAACAATGAAGAAGAGAAGGACGGTGAGCTTGTCATTTCAAAAGTTTTCTACCAAACACAGCCTAGACAATGCGGTTCAATCAAGGACTCCCTAAAGTTGCAGAGTGGACATGAAGCTTCTCATCACCTTAAAAATAATAATAACAATGGGCTTGTCGAGTTCTATAATCCTTCTTTCATTTCCTTTGATCAAGGTGGCCAAAGCAGAGCCAATCCAACACAGCTACTTCCCCACTTTGCAGTCCATGATGGGTCTTTCATTCCTTGATAAATACAAGGACCAACCATGGGAGGTGATACGTAGTCTACATAGTATATATGGATCCCGGAGATAAAATCAAATAAAGCATTAATTGGTGACGTATAAATATAATAAATTAATATATATAATTAGCCAAAAGGTTGGGAAGAATAAGGAATGATTTAATAGCTAGTTGAAGAGGAGAAGAAACATTCTTCAGGATGGAAGAATATATGAAGATTTCGCCATAACCACTATTTTCCTTTTTCTTTTTTCTTTTTCTATGGCTATTCCCTGTTCCTCTTCTAATCGATGCTTTGTACAGTGTAAACAACAAGCTGTAAATGTGTTATATGCTTCATCAAACTTTAATCCTGGAGAAGTTTAACTTTTGGAAACTGTACAAAGGTGTGATACACTCACCACAAGTAGCAGTCTGATAGGTTTTTATTCAATACTTTGTCCTTTATAATGTATTTTGTACTTGTTCAATTCCATTTTATAGGAGATTAATATAATTTCGAGTAACCAATTAAATATTCTTATACGCATGAATTTTCACAAGCAGTAACAGGTTGTTTTTTTTTTTTTCTTTTATTCGTTTGGATTTGGAGATCTCTTTCAAGAAAAGTGAACTAAGTTGGAATGTTTTCGAATTTAGAGCATTCTTCATAACAAATGTCAGTTCAGTGGATATTATGAATTACAAGGAGATTGATGTTACTCATAACATTAACCTAGTGGAATTTTTGAGGCGAAAACGTTATAATGAATATTTGAAAACAAAGTTATGATTTTCTTTTACCCATTTAAACTCATAAAGAAATTTTAGGTGAGAGCAGCCATGTTCATAATTTATCTCATATCTGCGACCGCAATTATTAAGTCAAGCTTTGGTACAAAGGAAGTGCTAAAAACTTCTTCTTCTATGTTCATATTGACATTTCTGGCTTCCAAAATGAAGAAGCTGAACACGAAAAGAAGAAAAGGAAAGATACGTTTACCAAATCTTTTCTG
The DNA here is from genome assembly GCA_025698475.1 of Gossypium anomalum. Classification (NCBI taxonomy): domain Eukaryota; kingdom Viridiplantae; phylum Streptophyta; class Magnoliopsida; order Malvales; family Malvaceae; genus Gossypium; species Gossypium anomalum. The sequence goes on along the minus strand of CM046967.1, from coordinate 19,732,898 downwards.
TGTTTTGAACCTTCTTATTTATTTATTTATGGCTAGGTCTCATTTATTAGTAGGTACAAGTAAGCTGCTGGAGTTGAAACTTCAATGTCAGTGTTCACTGTGACACCTTTTCCATTAATGCAATCTACAACCCTTTGACACTAATAAATTTAACACCTTGAGTTTATAAGGGAAACTCGTTTTTAATCATAACTTCCACCATTTTGATTATATAAATTATCTTATAGTTCCAAATACAAGTCAACTGGAGCATCTTGCTTCCACCGTAAATATATCCACCAATTTTTATGAAATAACATGAGAGGAAACGAAAAGTGAGTGATGTCGCATTTATTATTTTGTTGATAGCTTAATTGTTGAATTTTTTAAATTTAGAATTAAATTTACAAAATGTATAAATATTGGAGGGTAAAATTTATTGTCGGGAAAGCTTTCCGTCACTCATCTAAAGACAATTAACGGGAGAGTGACTAAAATATTTAATTTCGAAAATTTGAGTAACTAAATAAAAAAAAATTAATAGTTAGGTGACCAAAATAGAACCAAAAACATAGTTGGGTGACTATTTTTGTAGTTTACCTATTTCTTTTCTCATTTATAACCTTCACAAATAGCTTTGTCCAAACTAACAAGTGTTGAGTGTAATGGTTAGACACATTGCATTCTCAAGAGGAAATGTGGCTTCAAACCTTGGAAACGACATTGTTGAAAGGGACAACCACGAACTCTGAACATAAACTGTAAAACGAGCACAAAGAATACAAAAGAAAATAAAATAAAGGCAAACCACATTGATAGTCACTCAACTATAAAAAGTTACAAAATGGTCACTTAACTATTTAACTTTTCATTTTTTTTTGTCACAAATTGTTAAACTACTAATGGGAAGTTAACTTGGCAGCTTTTAAAATTGGTATAATAACAACTTTAACCCTCAATATTTATACATTGCGAAATTTGTATTTTTTGTAGTTTTGCTTTTCTTTGTGACATTAAAGGATAAATTTAAAACAGCGAGAAAAGATGAAAATTATTGTATTGAATTTTTTGGTGTTTTCATTTTTGGTAGATTTTCAATCAAATTTAGCTGATAAATTTGTTTTTTTAGCCTTTTAGGTGATAGGTCATGTAACACCCCAAAACCGGCCTAGACGTTATGGCTGAATTTGGCGATGTCATATGGAATGGAATTTGAAATCGAATTTATCAAGTTTACACTATTTCCGTTTATTAGCTTTTATTTATCTTTCATCAATTTCAAAACTATTTTCTCGTTAATTTGATTCGTTTAAACACATATTCTGTAGCGGAAGCTCTTAAACCGTGATATTTTAAGAAAATTGTTCGTGTTTAGGAAAAACATTGTTTTAAGTTAAACTGAGCTTTTGTTGAGTTTGCGGTTTAAAAATCCTTGAAACAGTGAAAATTCGAGGTAAAAGCAATAGTCCAAAAGTCCAATTTACATAAAAAAATAACCCAGAAAATAAATAGAAAATAAATACCATAACTGAAGTTAAAATAGTTAAATAATCATGTGGTCACCGTCGAGTCCTCCACCGCACCGGTCCGTCTAAGTCTGGGGATTACCTGGATAGAAAAAACAGAGAGGGGTGAGTTTACGTAAACTCAGTGTATAATCCCCACAGAAGATATACATGCAGTCAATCACAATAAACAGTCAAATGCGATGCAGGCTGAGCCCATTTGATTTCGATGTGATCATGGGCCTTAGCCCATTTCAGTTTTAGTATCAGCTATGCATTAGGGCCTAAGCCTATCACAGTAACAGTATCTGATATACATTAATTAGTAAATAAAGTCCTACCCAACCAGTCTCTACACACTATCTCCGTCCATCCCTACACTCCATGTGGGGTTTAAAACACCCATCCATCCCTACACTCCAAGTAGTACCGAATGCGGCACGTAATCAGTAAATTGCAGCTGAGCTGCCAGATAATAAGCTTAAGAGCCTTTCAGTACACTTTTTCCAAATATCAACATCCCAACCCGATGCAATACAACATACAGTATATGACATGCTAATACATAAATATGTCATACATACGGTTCAGTATTCATTCATGTAATCATCATGCTCAGTACATACATCATACATACAGTTCACGCATTTAAGGGCCTAAGTAGTGCTTACCGACCCTACGGTAGGTTCACAGTCGACTTGAGCGACCCGTGCAACCTTAGAACACATTTCAGTTAAATAGTCTCACACGCCTGTGTGGCCCATACGACCCAATTTGGCCTTGGCCGTATGGATCACACGGCCTGACCCAGAATCCTACACGCCCATGTGGACTACCCGTGTGGACTGACACGCCCGTGTGGCCCACACGACCCAAATCAGTCTAGCCCGTGTGTCGCACACGGCCTACCTGGCTATCACACGGCCGTGTCTTACGCGTATGGCCTGGCCTCATCGATCACACCCCCGTGTTATGGCACACGGCTTACCACATGGGCGACCACACGTCCGTGTGGCGTCGACAGTGAGGTTTTTTACTTTCACAGAAACCCTGTTTTCTGCGTTTTTGGGTATAAACCTGGTATCGTGTCGCTGCGAAAACTATCCCGAGCCTTTTAGAACCTAAAATTGACAGTAACAAGGTCTGAATTTATCAATTTTAACACAACTCAAGCAGAAATACTTCATGATTATAGCCCTACAACATCACTATACGCACTCGAATACTTACCACTACCGAGCCTAAATCTCCAACCCTTAATTCGCTGCTAAATTCTCAGCCAAAACTTGTCCTTCGCCTAAATCGAAAGCAACATAAACAAACCCCTCGTCAAACACTTAACCAAGAACATCGAGATTAAACAGAATAGGACTTACTGAACGAAATCAGCAGGAAATTGAGCCAAAAGGGAAACAATTGAGACTGAAAAGGAAAAAGGGAAGAAAATCAAAAGAAAACGGATGGGGAAGATGGAAGCACAGAAATGTAACAAAAAGAAAATAGCTTTTGGGGAAAATAAAAATAAAAATAAACTTTGTTATCCCCTAACACCCCACTACTCGGGTTCCTTGGAAAAACTGAAACTCTATAGCTAACGGAGCAAAAATATTAACAATCCCGTTTGTGCCAAGATTCAAACACAAGACCTCTAACACACTAACACACATCTTAACCACCAGACCAGCAAGCCCATTCTAATATGGTTTTACCAATAATCCAATATAAGCCCGCTGAACAAGTCTAAGGCTTAGTTAGAAAAATACCAAAATTTGCAAAATACAAGGCTTGAACTTGGGACCTCACACACATATCCAAAACACTTAACCACTGCAACAAGTACACAGTTATGTCAAATTTTCACAAAAGCCGAAACAAGAATTTTGGGGCGTTACAGGTCACAAAAAAGAAGAAGCAAAAGTGCAAAAAAGACAACATTACACAATGCGTAAATGTTGAGGGTTAATTTTTCTAGAATAAAAACTAAATTGACATAATGTATAAATGTTTATGGTTAAATTTGCTATTATGCCAATTTTAAAAGATGATATGTTGGGTATATGTCTTTTGCATGACATAGCTTCATTTACAATAATATGATTTATAGCTCAAATAAAGGGTAAATTATATCCTCCCATTGACATTACATGATAGATGGAAAAATAATGTGGTCATAAGTCATTTACCTAGGACAAATGATTTAATTATTATTTGTTAGTAATTGACTTTTTCATAAAGAAGATGTAATGGTTACCATAAGATAAAATAGGATCATATTAGGTGAACGAATTTAACATAAAGAAATTAAAGATATCGTATGAGGGTGACACACTAATAATAAGGTTTTTGGACAATGATTTATTAAGTTGCTTCCGTAATTGTATATAATAAAAGAGAGTTCAATAATAGTACTTTAGTGAAATGACTCAATGATTAAATAATATTTTAATTAATATATGGAGAGTCAGAACTTAATTACAAATTATTTGAGCCTTAATTATAAATGTCCAATCGGTCCCTACGCTAGCTTGATGTAATCCAAAACAAATAGAATGTAGAACCGATACTATCGAATGAACGAAAACGACGATTAAGAGAAATATATCACATGTATCACTATCCGTAGAGAATGTGTTTTTCCGCTAAGTACAAAAAATGACTTAGAAATTAATTTAATTTCTTCAAATTATTATTTAATTTATTACAATTAAATAATTGAAATTCGAAGTGAGAATTAAATTAGTTAGTCATCATAGTTTTATTGAATGAAACCATTAAATATATTTCCTCATAAATTCTAATACAATAAAGTTATCATGACTTTAATGGAATTAGAATTGTATTGAGAAAATAATTTAATTGGATTAATTAATTAATATTTTGAGAAATAGAAAAATGGTTATTAGGTTAAATAAATTATAAGTGCTGGATAAAAGTCCAAATGACACATATAATTATACCTAGTACACGAGACGTGCCCGAGAGCCCATCCCATATGAGAGGGGCAGCAAACCTTAGTATCTTAGGGTTGTCGTCATCCCTTGTTACAGTGTAATACTATATTTTATATTAAATTATTATTATTTAATTACCCATTGTTCAATTAAATTCTTGTATCATTTTCCCTATAAATAGAAACTATGGGATGACCTAAAAATAGGCAAGACATAATCAATTAAGTGATGTTATTCTCTTAGAAAATAGTGGTAATTTATTTATAAGAATAAATTCTATATTATGAAAAGCTCAAAGTTTCTAGTTCCCATAAAGAGAAATTAACTTTTCCACTAAAAGTTAATAAAAGTTTCAATTTTGTGCATTTTGTTTATTTTGTTTAAGCCCACACTCAAAGAAATTTGGAGTTCAAGAATAATAGAAAATATTGTTTGATAGAAAGTTGGGAAATGAGTTAGACCGCCTCGCACAAAACACGTGTAATAATTTGGTTAGGGTTTTTTAGTATAAATACCACAAGGCTCGATTTTAAGAAAAAAAATTTAAACTTCTGTTGTGCCTAAAAACACCATTTTCTAAATCGATTTTTCCAATACTCGTGGCTATCAACTCCATAGAAAATGTCATACAAAGGCTTAGAATTTGCATTGGCCAACTTCTCCTCTTTAGTGGTCTATATGAGTCTAGATCTAAGAGTTTTAACTCTTAAAGTTTCAGCTGCAAGTGACTCCTATTCAATAAGAACATCATGTTAGGATTTTTCATCCAACAACATTATAAATGCTTCATTCTTGCCTTCCAGTATGCGTAGTTGAATCCATCCAACATTAGGGGACATGAGATAGATGAACTTTCTATTGGTAGAAAAAAACAACACTAAAAACACTACTTACTACATCATGTGTTAAGCTTTGATACCAATTGAAAATACATGTTTATGTATAACAACTAAAGATAAGCAACATAATACAATTGGTTGTATAGTTCGATAATCACCTATGTCATTTGGGCATTGCTTAATGAGTCAATCCATCATCTTCAATCTCATACAAAGAATGATTTAAGTCCTACTAGTTACTGGTGTTGTAACCATCTCTTTTCACTAAGTTTTGAAAGGATTAAGTTCTCTCAATTGAAAACATAGTTTGTAAAACCAATTAACTCACTTGTTTTACTTACAAAATGCATTCACTAAAACAAGTTCTAAATGAATAGCTTAAGCACTTAAATTCTCAATACCTCTAACCTATACAAGTCTCGAATATATATGCGTTATTGGACTTGTTGATATATAGATTAGTTACAATATTAATCTTCACCAAAGTGGTCGATAAACTAGGACTACTGATACCCTAATGAACTTTAGATAAATCAAAGATTTCTAATATATGCCTTCAAGTCATTCAAGCTAATCTCCAAAAAATAAGGGATTTGATTCGCTTGATCCAAATCAAGCAATCTTCAAATATTTGTTCCATAAGATCGATATTCAAATATGGGCCAATGAACATACATGATATCAGCTAAGTCAAGATCTAACTGTTTTTATTCAAAAAAAAATTACTAATTCCAAATAAGGCAAATTCTGAAACTTGAGCAATTAAAGATGCAGTAGTGGTGTCATTGCTCTCGTAACAATCTTGCAACAAAATTCAAAAATGAAGTAGTGGATATAATTGAGAATACAATAAAAATAGATAATGCTTGTTCTATTTGTGGGAAGAATATTAAAGCTCTAAAATAGTGCTTATCTTGTTATCGTGCAGGTATATATGCATAGTTTGGTGCTGATTGCCGAGGGAAATGCAACATTTTATTATTTAGAGAAGAGAAACAGTTCAAAGCATGTTTGTACTTAGAATAATCAAGCTTTTATGCATCTGGAAGAGTTCTTTAAATCTAGTATGACAAACCAAAAACAAAGTGGAATGAAACAAATGCAATAATGAAGGTCTAAAGGGGTTTTCGCTGTGCCTGCTTGCCCCCACTATACTCCATCCCCTTTTAGCAAAGCTAAAAGCCACAATTTTTAAAGGAATCGGCGTTCAAGGGTTTAAGAGAATATGCATGGATCTCACCCTTACAATGGTTCTTAGGCATACTTTTAGCCTCTCATCGTGCACTCAGTGCAACTTTTCTTCCCCGCAAAGTTTCCAAATAGCACTAAATTCTGTCTCTACCTTCCCAACTCTCTGAACCCGCACCCCTTTATTATCAGCCTAGCTTTACATCGAGGAAATATGCGAACTCCCAAAATTCCCATGCCATATCATGTCCATCCATTGATTGAAGACGGGTGACAGATGGGCAGTACTCCGACGCCCAAAAAGTCTCTTGTTTGTCCGCCACTACTATCTTCGTTCTGCAAGCGCTGACGCTTTGCAGGCTGTATTTGCGGTTGATTCAAATTGGAAATGTCATTTGCTGAATTTTCTATATCACTTCCAAAACTAGTTGGTGGAGTGTTTGACACATACAGACCACTATACTTGTTCCCATCTTGAATTTGACTGTTGCTACACTTGGTTCCCAAGCTTCCTAGGAATGATGTGTCAGTAGAAGTAGCACCAATTTGGGCGGCTTTCTGCAACAAAGCTGTGGCAGACATATTTGCGGATGTGGTTTGATGAGAGTGGAGCTTTTGGGTACTGAATAATGAAGGAACACTCACAAGCTGAGCTCCATTTTCTTTGACATTGTTCAAAGGAAGGGAAGTGCTTGTTAGCTCTTCAGCATGACTCGATGACACCTTATTCCCTAACACCCAATTTAAGTGATAACCAGATGCAGGAGGATTCGAAGTTGAAACTAGCGGATCACTGTATATGGATCCCGAAATCACGGAACCAAATTGATGAATCTCTTGGAAACTTTTGGGAATTGAGTCGTGGAATTGAGATGCTTGGCCCATCCATAAGGAAAGTCCACATCTAGTTTGATCTATCGTTACGTCATTGCTCGAAATTGGCTTGAAAATAGGGGGAAAATGTTGTGCCATGGGCGGTCCTATTTGGTTCCCCATAAGATGGTGATTGATATTGCTATGCATGCTGGAAGCTGCATTTACTCTAGCGGTTTCCTCTGCCAGGGCATCGCAGAAGGCCCGATGAGTGATGAAGCTATCTCTTCTGCTCAACAAAAATTCACAAACGCCACGGCATGTCTCAGAAAACTTTTTTTTTAAAAAAAGAAAGACTTTTCAATTTTTATGAAAAGATATTGCTGTGGATAGAAAGCACATCATGGTTATTTTGATAAATAGCAGAAGAAATCTAAATCGCGACAGATTGTAACATCATAATGCGACTGTTGTTTAAATAATCGGCCTAGTAAGCTAATTGATAAAGAGAAAGGGTCAGAGGGGCTTCATTCCATTTTTATCTATGTTGTCATTAGTCTTTATGGAGTTCTGACTACTACTGTTGCATGAAGAAAGCGACACTTTATCGTCTATCACACAGACAGAAGTAGCAGAACCACAAAGAATATCAATTTGATGGTCTATTCTTTTCAGATGTGAAAATGGCTGTACAAGAGATATTACCTTGAAAATAAAGTACCACAGTCGCATTTGTATTCCCTGGTGCCGCAGGTTTTGGAGTGTGCTTTCCAATCTGACTGCACAGCGTATCGCTTGGAGCACTTGTCGCACTTCCACTTCTTCTCTCCATGCTTCCGACAGAAGTGTTTCTTTATACCGGTGAGGTCCCCAAGAGCCCTTGAAGGATGGTGATGCACGCAGGTCTTTTCAGGGCACACGTAGACGCGTTTTCTTACTTCTTTAGTGCTCCTTTGCTTCAGCTTCCACGGAAGGTTATGTCCCCGCCGATGAAGTTGAAGGTTTTGATCTCTTTGGAAACCCTTACCGCATATCTCACACAAGAATCTGTTGGTTGCCATCAGAGTCTTTGGGGACAAGGCTATAACTTCTGCTTCCGGATCTGCTATTACCCATATCATATGTGGAAAACGAAGACAACATTTAGTCATTAAGTTGACGAAGATAACTATTAGTGAATCCTCAGAGAAATTAGATATGGGAGGAAAAAGAAGGCACTTGCCTGGTGTTCCTGGTAGGTTTCTTTTCTTCTTTGCAACTGGAGGATTGGATCCAGGTATAGGATTTATCACAAAAACATCTGAAATTGATTCTTCTGTCATCTTCTCTGTTAATTCCAATATCTTTGAAAGAAACCCAGAAAACTTAAGATATATAGCTAACCAAAGATGTAATATATATTGATGTTGTGATTAAGAGAAACTCATTGATGAAGAGACTGAGGCTTGTTCTAATAGTTTCTCAACCCTAACAACATAAGCTGATATATGCAAAGGAATGAATCTCTCTTCTTTCTAAAAGGTGTAGTGATTTAAATTATAGTAATGACTTGCTTTTAGGTGGAATATAATGGTAGAAGTTATATTACGAAAGGAGGAGAAAAGTTAAAGTTGAGAGGTAAGGAAAGAGGTTGAAGAGACCGAGAGAGATGAAGTGGGAAGAAAGCTAATCTCCATACTTTTTCATTTGGAATCATTATCCCATAATTTGTATGCTTTTTGTTTTTCCATTTTTATAATCTTTGCTGCTGCATTCCAATCTGCATTTTTTAACTCCACTTACATATTAAAACCAACTGAACAAATGTACAAGGAATGGAACCTTTAAGCAGTAGTGAATCACATTTAATTTAAGCATCCACAACCCAAAGGGCCGCTCCAGCTATTTCAAGCCAGGGATTCATTCATTTTTCCTTTCCAGATTTGAGAGAAAGATAAGTGATCAATCATTATAAGAATTACAGTGCAATCCCATCACATGACAAAACCCCTAAGGTAATTTTAACTTGTATTTTCTACTGCTTTTCTTTGCAAACTTTCCCTTAAAGTGGAAATAAATCTTCACTTTATCCAATTGATTTAACTTGTAGTTTTTTTTTTTTCATCGGTTTATGATAATGGATAGCTTAACACCAGTTCATTTAGACCTTCCCAAAGATTTCAATGTAAATATTAGTTAATACTTAATCTTATGAAAAATCAAGGAATTTAATAAAAAACTTAATATATTAAAAAAGAAAAACAAAAAAAATTAGTGTTAATAAAGTATTAATTAATTAAACTATGAACCTACATGTAGTTCATTATTATAGTATCAATAAAGTATGTTCTTGAATCGCCTTCGTTTGTAAATTGAGAAAAATGGATGATAGTATAGCTGAAGGATAATGAGAGAAAATTACAAAATTTCTTTCTTCCTTTTTATTTATGACACTTGCAGGCCATATCACTAGTAATCAAATTATTAGAATGCATTTAACCGATTGAATAAAATAAGTTAACAGTTCTTGAGTATCACTTTATAAATTATTATTGAAGTAGTTAAATATTTATCTTATTTAGTTTGACAATTTAATGAAGAAAATTTTTGAACTGGGTTACGTGTTGTTTTATTGAAGATATGATTAGATTTGTTTGAATCTATTAAACCTTTAGAATGTGGAGATTTGTTTGAGATAGTGTTGTTAATTTTTGAGAGCATAGGTTCGATTGATTGTTATTAGTGTAATAGCTATTTTCAAGAAGTTATTTTGTATTAATGTAATTCTATATTAGCAAGCTGAAATTTTATTGTATAGGTTTTGTATGAGAGCTTATTGAGTGTATTCTAATCTGTTTATTCGAGAAATTGTTTCGTGAGAGGGTGCAAACTAAATCTAAGCTTTATTGAGTGTTTATTACCCAAATTATTAAGGGGAGGATTTGGAGGTGAGTGTTTTAGTCTTTAGGTACAAATGTGAGATCTCTATGTTTGGGGAGTGATAGAGTGTGACCCACTTGTTGTATTCGTGATTAAGTATAATGGAATTACTCACTGAGTTAGGCTCTGCAGACGTACGGAAACCAAATATTATTTCTGTTTTGTTTGCACAGTTTTTTGTAGTGCCAAGCCGTAATGGTCCTTGCAGTCTTATACTTCCATTGCAATTTTCATTTTAAGCAAATAGACAACTTAAAGTAACAACAACAATATTAAATTTTGTAAAATTTATGCGAATACAATATAAAACCTGTGATGGTAATATTCAAATAATTATAAAATTGTTATAAACGAATAAATATGATATACAAATAAAATTTAATGTTAACTTTTTAAATTAACACTAATTTTTAGTTGAGAGTATTTGACTACCCTACCTGGTAGTCCTTAAAGAAAATACACATAAAAACAAAATCACTTGGTTCTCTCACAAAATCTGCCATGCACATGCCCAAACTGCCAACCACGTAAAATCCAACACAAACCATCAAACAAACACACAATTAAAAGCGAATAATCGTCCCATAACTCATTTATTTACCCATTGGATTATGTAATTCCACAGTTACTTCCATTATTGAGCAAATGGAATTTAAATTTTATATATAACTAAAATTCTGCCAAGTACTTCCATAAAGAAAATTTTGAAGACGAAGTTGGGACATTAGAAAGTCTGATAGGTTGGTCTACTTTAGCTTGAATGGTAGATGAGGATCTACTTTTTTTTTTTTTTTTTCACTTTAGCTTAACTTTTATATATATCTTTGCTTCTTTTTCTTCATTTGATGGGATTTTAATCTTAGTACAGATTTCTGCTTCAAATCCGGTCTTAGAGAAACATCCATTGATTGAGTGGGTATTAAATTTTTGGACGGTGAGTAGAATGCACTTGGCTTCTGCCTGTCCAATCATGCATTTGTTTGATGATAAATACAGTGTTAAAGAAAAGAGAAAGATGATTAGAAAGCTAAGGTAGGGTTAATATTATGGATAAAGGCATTGAAATTTTGGGAGGGCCTGACTAGTTAGTAAAAAGCAAAAGAAGACAGTGAGCTGACAAAGGCAGTGAATATTTGGAAGTGAGAGCAGTGGTCGTGTTCTTGAGGCTGACTTTTGCAGCAAAGCCATTAATCATAATCTAATGATGCATTTGCTTTTGTGTGTTATTTTAATATACAAGGTTTGGAGTTTAGCTGTTGAACTGTGGCGGCACCAGAATATTCTCTCCTTCCCCAACACTCCTAAAAGGCTTCAACTTTCAAGGTTTTAGTCCTCTCTGTCTCTCACTCACTTTACTATATTTGAGGTTTAAAATGGAAACAGAACCCTGACACATTGCCATAGTTTTCAAACAGCAAAATGTTGTCACCTATTTTATATTTTTTGAAAAATGAAGGGCGTTTTATAATGTTTTCTGCAATTCAAAGTAACAGCCATCCTTCAAGGGATGTAATCAAACTTACATTCTTCCTTAATTTATGCTATTCATCAATTCCAAGATTATTTTGTAAAAAAAAAAAAACTTATTTTAATATAAAATTTACTAAATAAATAGTAATTTAAAATTAATTGATTAAGATGGCAATTTTATGAAATAGATAATTATTGAGCTTTGAAGAGTTGATTTTATCAAACTTTATTATTCACTTGTTCTACGTATGTAGTGGCAGCAAATTAATTGAAGTTGAGAGAAGCCTAATTTCTCTTTTTTTTTTTTTTTTTTTTGAATAAGAGAGAAGGCTAATTTCAATGTTACTTATTTCCCTCCTTTTTACCAAAAAAGAAAATTAAAAATACCATTACAGATCGGATCTAAGAAATAAACCATTACAGAAACCCACATGCTTTGGCTTGTAAAAAGTAGGAGAATATACACCTTTTCCCTTTTTAATATCTTTTATTTGCAATATACTACTTTTCCTATTTTACTCCTTGCTTTTTTTAGGCATAATGAATTCTTTTGCCACGACAAAATTTATTTTATCCCTTTATTTAACTTTTCGCATCTTTTAACTCTTAAACTTATATTTTTTTGGTTAAATCACCCAAAATAGATGGAAAAATTAATATTTGTTAACTTTAGTGATGCAGCATATACGTGGATGACATGTCAATATTTAATTAGTTTTTTAAAATTTAAAAATATTAAAAAATAATAATTTTATATTTTTAGAATTTTTAAAATTAAAAAAATAATTAAATGCTGACGTATCGTCCATGTGCATACTGCATTAGCAAAATTGACGAACATTAACTTTTCTACATAATTTAGGATAATTTAATAAAATAAATAAATAAATTTGAGGACTAAAAAAAATTAAATAAATAATTAAAATAATAATTATTTATAAAATTAGAAGGTGAAATAAATCATAATGTCCTTTTTAATTATTTTGCGTTACACATGGCACAACCTAGATGGTCTCCCTTATATTTATTGGAAGGCAATAACATGAAAATCCTTTGGATATCAATGGTCGGCACTTTATGTAAGGATACTTTGAAACAATAGGGTCCTCTCTTATCACATTCATAGTTGTATATTATTTTAATTTATAATGTATATAAAAACACGAGTTTAAAATTTAATAATTTTTATCTTTCATAATATTATTAAATTTACCTTTTAAAATAAAAAAATGAAGTAAAATAAAAGTTATGATAATTATACATTTAAAATTAATTATAATTTAGTAGAAGTTGGGTTAATTATTATACATTTAAAAATATTATAATTTAATTTAATTTAAAATTATTAGTTAAAAAATATTATGCTAATTTTAAAGTAGGGTTATTATTTAAATAGAACTATAAGTATAAAATATAGGAAAAAAAGTCATGATAATTATAATTTCAATTAAAATTATTAGTTGAAAAAATTGATGTAAAAAAAGGTTGTGCTAATTTTATTGATATAAAATAAAATTATTACTTGAATAGAATTCTAGGCAATTTAATTATCACTTAATTAATATATTAGAGTTAATTATGTTAATCAACTATTGTTTTGAGTAATGTTTCTCATATTTTTAAATCTATAAAACCAATAATATAATATAATTATTTTATTAATAATGTTTTGGTTAGTTATTTTATAGTTATTATCACTTAATTAAATTTTGCATCCATATTAAATTACACTTATTATTTTATATTAATTATCACTTAATTAGTATTACAATTATATATCAATTAAAACTAATATTTATCACTATAAATACATGCATTAGTAAGGCATTTTCATTCCAATAGCATACGAGGAATTACTGGAAAATCATATTTTAGTATTATTTAATAGGTTTTATTTCCATCACAAAAAAGAAAAAGAGTATGACTTTCATTATTATTTGATATGTTTAGTTATTATTTTTTAATATATGATATTTAATATTATTTGATTTCAATAAGACTTACACAATTGAGAATGTTCTTTTACCATTGTGTTTTGAATATTACGTCAAATGCAATGAAGTATTAAAATACGTGTAGACTCTAATTAGTCACCCAACTATTAGCATGTTTCTATTTTGGTCATTGAACTATAAAATTTTCATTTTCGTCAATAACGTTATGATTTGTTTTTGTTTTGGTCATCCTTCGTTAAATCATCAATAGAAATAATGATGTGACTTTTTTAAATTGATATAAATACACATTTAGTCCTTGACACTTACACATTCGATCAATTTAATCTTAATTCTAAATAATTCAACAAATATAGCCTTATATATTTACAAATTTCATCAATTTGTAGCATGGAAAAGCAAAGGCTGTAATCTTTAGACCTTTGAATTTAGACATATTGTTGGATGATTTAAAAGAAAAGCTTCCTAAAAGCGATATTTAATGAAAAGGGCCATGAGTATAACGCACAAAAAGTAAAAGTGTAACAATTTCCTTTTAAAGACTTTCTCCTCTAACAATTATGATCATGACTTTAGTTGCACTATTTAATTACTATAATTCATTGATTTAATTATTAATTTAGATACTAAAATATATATTTTTATAATAAAAATTGGATAATTATTTTATAAACATAAGGTGGAATTTTTTAACTCAATAAGCAAGGTTAAGTAGTTAATAAGTGTCCTTAATTAATATTAAAAAAAAACTTGTTTTAATCCTCACGTGCATTGCACAATTATTGTTTTAAAATAAATAATATACAAAATATTTCATGTAAATAATATTTTATAAATCAAAGCAGTTGGAGAAGAAAGAAAAGAGAATAAAGGGACAAGAAAGTGAATTCGATCTTTGAGGGTTTTCCTTGTGGGCGATAAGAATTGAAGGAATGAATGATTGTGGTTAAGGTAGGAAAAGCGATTGTGATGCAGGCTAGGTGGCGATGGAGGGTGGTAGAAGACGCGACCGTAGTAGCAACACCACTGAAAAAGGATAACAACAGAGATCGCGAGAACAAGAATAAGAAACAATGAGTGCAGGGGGTCAATGAGAAGTTAGTTGTTGCAATGTTTAGGGAGGCGACAATTAAGGAGGAGGAGAATTAAGCCAAAGTGATAGAATTTGTAAGCGTGGAGAGTTAAATTTATTGAATTATTTAGAATTAGGATTAAATTGATAGAATGTATAAGTATTAAACACTAAATGCGTAATCATATCAATTGAAAAAAGTCATGTCATTATTTTCATTAATGATTTAGTGAAGGGTGATCAAAATGTAAACAAATGATGACATTAGTGACAAAAATGAAAATTCTTGTAATATGGTGACAAAAACAAAAACACGCTAATAATTGAGTGACTAATTTTATAGTTTGCCCTTAAAATAATGGTTCTTTGTAGACGAAACTTTTATTCACATTCCATTGACAAATTATTTTATTTAATTGCTTAATATTTTACTATAAGTTTCTTTTCCTTTAAAAATATTGTTTTATCATCTCAATTATTTTTCAAATTTAATTGGTTTTTTTATCATAATTTAGACCAATAAAAATTTAACTAATAAATATATATTTGAATTATTAAAAATATTTTTAATAAATAAAAAAATAAACGCATAAAGTCACAAGTAATGGATGTGATATTGAAATTAGTACATATAAAATTACAAATTTAAGAAACTTTTAAATTGATATAAATATTTTTTTTTTCATTATATTATGAAATTCACATTTAAAAATAACCATATATTTTATATATCCAACTTCTTGATTTTGTCATGAAACGAAGCTTTATAACATTAAACCGACAATTATAATTAAACTAACAAAGTAAATATAAATTGATATGGAAATGATAATTAAGCATAAAATAGAAATTGATTTTGGTTATATTTTTTTTAGATACAATTTTATTATTATTTTATATTACCATATTATAACCATTAAACCAACAATAATAGAGAATTAAACTAACAATTATAATTATTGATACAAAAAATAAAATTGATACCACAAACATAGTAGTGATTGAACTAATATGGTTCAAAATAGATAAATTCTTTTTCTTTAAAAGTAAAACAACAAATTCAACTTCGTTTTTCCAACAGAAGAAAGGGGAAACAATGTTTTCAATCTCATTTTCTATAGCCTTCGCAGTTAATTTGGATAAAAGAAGCCTCTTTTTAGTGTAACTATTTCTTCTTAAAATATTATTTTACTGAATTATTTTTTTATTGTAATTTAAATTATTCAATTTTATAAATAAGTAATATACTATTTTTTGATACAATATTAATGGACAATTCGAACCCATACCAAATAAGTGTCTGACAAAAACTTCAATTACTGTTACATTTAAGTCAAGACATTTTTAAATTATTTTTTACTTGAAATAAAAATATTTTTACTATTATATTAAAACTAAATAAAAAGTTTGAATACATACGATAAAAAAAGGTATTGAATTAGACTTTATATTATCTTGAATTAGATTTTTATTGTAATTTAAACTATTGAAATATACAGATAATAGTAATATTTAAATTATTTTGTATTATATGGAAAAAATAGTAATACTGTACTATTAAATAATAAGTAATTACATTAATTTCTTTTGATACAAATTCTTATAACTATTCATAGTTCTTCCTTAACCCTTTAATAGAAGGATAAATATGTTTCAGCATGCTTAGACTCACGTCCTCCTGTATAAGCAACAATATCAATGTCAACCGAACTAAAATACAATCGGCAAATAATTATATTAATTAAATGAAATAAAAATATAATTAACTAAACAAAAATAATTACACATGCATGTAAATAGACATGGTATGCATTGTGACATAAGAAATTAGTTTTTTTTTAATTTAAAATTATGATGTTTTATTTTAACTTTTCAATGTAAAATCAGAGGAGGAAAAATTCATATTTAAGAGTAGATCTAGCATAATTGAGTGAAATTGCATGCAACCCTAGAAATAAGACTACATAAATCTATTGGATTAGAGTCAAATCTACTAGGGGAATCCATAGGTCGAGTTAATACGATAATATGGGTTTTAATTAGAAAGAAATTTCAATTAATCAACCTAAAGTCAGTTGATCTTAGTCTTGGAAGAGATATTAGCATAATTTAGGGATTTCTACGGATCAAGATACCAAATGAATAAATCGTTTAATTCAGATTCATAATGATAGATGAAGTCTATGTGGATTCTTTCTTAGGTATTGTTTAGCTTCTTGGTTGTTATTCAATTATTTTATTAACTTATTCTTCGCTAAGTTCTTTAGTTAATTAATTTAGTAAATTTTAGTTTAAACCAACCACTCTAATTTGTCGGTTAAATAATAGGATAACGATAATTACTAGTACTTTTAGTTCTCATGGATACGATATATTTACTCACTGTAGCTGTACTATTTATTGATAGGTGCACTTGCCTTTGTCATTTTTTTTAGTTAGTTCAGTTACTATCAGGCTTGTTTTCAATTGTATGCTAGGTTGCAATTAAAGGAACAATTAAAAGAGGAAATGGTAGAGATGACATACGAATTGATTATGTAGCTCAAAATCCATTTTTATTGCTGCAAGGTCTTGCCCAAAGAGTAACCCACTATAAATCAACAGCATTACTCGTGATTTTAGTTCAACTCACTTATCAAATTACAACTTTACTCTTATATATCAATGAATATCACTCTCATTAAGACTTTCCCCTTGAAAGCTTAGGTACAAACTTTGCTCTAAAAACATGTTCCTTTCGATGAACAAAATAAGCGCTCTCTCTAATTTGTACACAAAACTTTGGTCTAAATACATATTTCTTTCAACAAACAAAATAAGTGCTCCCTTTAATTTGTACACAATTAAATAAACAAGTCTTCTTTAAATAAGAATTGTAGATAATCTTCAATCAGTGTGAACAAGATATGCTACTGGAATTGTGCCCCAATTGGTCTTTATATGACATCAAATAAGTAGAGATTTTCTGCATTTAAATTTCTATAAAAACATGATCTCCTTAAATGTGGTAACTCGATCTCACTTAAACTCTTCAAATTAAAGTCTTTGCTTGACAAATATTCATCATGATCAAATCCATATAATTGCTACTCAAAATCCTTAAAGAGATATGAGAAAAATAATCACATAGTTTGACTACCTTAATTAGAAAATTTTGCCAAATGAATTTGTTAATCCATTACAAATATTTCTACAATAGGAACCTTAAACCAAACTTAATTTGACTACCTTAAAAATTTAACTTCTAAGGAATTACTTCTTAATTACAATATATCTAACCTCGAGGTAAAGCCTTTGAAGGGACCCCCTTCCTATGTGCATGACATCATACTGACAATGATCATCTCTCTAACACGGTCTGGCTTGGTTCCTCCTCAAGATCCTTAATCAACCAATGATTCCTGCAAACATAGACCAAAATTCTATAAGTTCAAAAGAACTTAGTGAGTTTCTTTATCGCATTACTCAAAAATAGACCCCATTTTACAGGGTAATAATTGTAAAGAAGTTAAACATGTTTAACTCCCTGATTGTTTTGGGACGATTTATCTAAATCTGGAATGGCGGACTTCCGTTTCTTTTTTCAGCTTGTTTATTGGCAGATAAATCGATAGGCGATCTTCCTCTGGTCAATTTTATAGCCATTCAATTGGTTTTGGTGATTTTTTAAATGTCTTGCAATAAATATGGAGTTTGAATTTTCTTTGCCTACATTCTCTCTTTTGGCATATACTTATAAGGTTGTCCTCCTAAACTTCCACCTAAGGACACCTTGGTTATGTCTTCCTTGTCGTACATTCCAAATCTAACTAGTCCTTAGCAGACCCTTACTATAGTCTTGAAGGACTTGTTAACATCCTATCAGTCAGGTTAACAAATAAGGATCCACACCATTTTGGTGGACTCAATCTCATTTCACACTGCACTCAGGCTGAAAAGTTGGTTGGATTGCTTCGTAATCTGCCCCTACTTGTGATACTTTGCTTTTACGGTGTAGCTTGTTTGTCTACAGTAGACATTTTTAGTTTACAATATCTAGTAGACTGTTACCTAAGCGACCCTTCAAGTTTATGATTTCTCTTGTATGATGATTCCCTACGGATCTAACTCTATGACAGGTGTACCCACAATAGTTTCCCCTCAAAGAGAAATAGTCTTGACAGACATAACTGTCACTTAGATAGTTCCCTATTAGTACCTCTTTCTATCCTTACGTTCTAACTAACCCCTTTTTTACAGACTTGATTATTCGGGGTTCATACAATTGAACCTCCCTATATATCTATGATTTTCATCGAAGCCTTATACTGGGAGTGAATCTCTCGTTAACCTTCCAAGGTCTTCTTTTGACGTTCAGAGTTTCTTTTTAGCACTTCTTGGCGATTCTTAATGGTAGATCCTTACTTGCGATCTATGGATAAATCCTCTTTCATTGCCTCTATAGAGGGTATTATCGGTATGTCATTCCCATAACTGATTTGACGTTCAGAGTTTCTTTTTAGCACTTCTTGGCGATTCTTAATGGTAGATCCTTACCTGCGATCTACGGATAAATCCTCTTTCATTGCCTCTATAGAGGGTATTATCGGTATGTCATTCCCATAACTGATTCTAGTTGGGTTACCACCCTATGCCCTACTAGCTTCATTGTTTACCGCTTTGGCAGCTTTTTCTCATTTCTATTACTTTTGCCCATTTTTCTGGTGAATTCTTCAAAATCTGTTGGTTATCTATTGCTTGCCAACACTTGAAATTTTCCTTGTTTGCTTGATTTTCCATGATTACCATCCTGATAGAGTACCCTATTTTTATTATCCCAACGGACTATCGCATAATGACGATCTTAGCGGATTACTCGCATTTATTGTTCTGGCAAACTCCATATACTGCCATAGTCGAGCTACGATCTTACGCTTCATGCCCCATATTTAATGTCCCGGTGGGCTCTATTGGTTGCCATAGTCGAGCTATGGTCTTATGTCATAGGCCACAGTTCAAAACCCGTGACTATCGCAAAAAACGCATCTCATAGAGGTCTATCGATTAGATGGGGTTCATTTGACCTGTGAGAACTAGCTCGATTTAAAGATCTGATGAAAAATATGAAAAATTTGAAGGGTCTTTCAGGATTAAGGTTTGGATAAAAAGAGTCTACAAGGACTGGTATGAACAAGTCCGCCAAGAAAGGTATGTTAGAATTCTTGGATGAGTAGTTGAAAAGGATACAAAAAAGGGTTCATAAAAGGAAGCCGATGAATGACCATGTCAGATAAAAGTCAACGAAAACCTCGAGTGAGGGGAAAGTGAAATGAAGGAATGATAGGTTTACTAGTATGATGAAGTACCTGGGAGAGAATCAAGTGGAGAGTTCGACTAAAGGAATGATTTATAGTCAGCGAGTAGCTTAGAGGATCGGGTGGTGTCTGCCACCTTGATGTCAAATGTTTGCCTTGAGCAAGTAGGGAGTAATCCTTATTTATTTTATATTATTTTACATTCGTTACCCCTATGTGGTAGGGTTATTTATGGACAATAAAAGAACTTAGTAAGTTCATTTGATCTTACAGCAATGTGCTGATGTTTGCAGGACTTGGGAGGATGATCGAGGACTTCAAGGAGGGACCAAGCCGGAAGGAATGATGAGATCAGGGATAGTAGGAAGTTAGGGTTATGCACATAAGAGGGGGGTACCGTCAGAAGCTTCGCCTCAGGAGTTGTTATATTGTATTCTGTTAGTGCCCTAGAATATGGGTTTTTAGGAGAAATCGCCTTACCTAAATTATGAGAGTTGTTTTGTAAATAAATAGTCAGGTTAAGAACTGAAATTGTGAGAATATAAACATTCAGTGGCTTTAGGCTTTTGTTGCAAGAATTATAATTATTGTTTTCATTTAAGTCTGTTTATAGTAGTTTGTTGATAAAAATTAAAGTATAGGTGAAATAGGTCCAATTGTGACATTCCATACCCGGATCTAGTAGACAGGTCGGACGTGGGGTGTTACTATGCTATAATGCAAGGCAAGTTTTCAATCAAAACAATGGTGGTGCTACTTGAGTGTTGCTCTGATGGGGTGGTGAATGATGAGTTGGTTGTGATCATTAGGAAAATGAATGTACCACCAAAGGTTCAATCCTTTCTTTGGTTGGCTTGCCATGACTGCTTACCCTCAAAAATTTTTTTTTGATTAAATGAGGTGTTACTCTATCTATTGATTAGGTAAATTTCGAAAGTGTTCTCATTTAGATAGCAGGGCTCATATTTTATTGGAGTGCTATTATTTTTGAGTTATATGGCTGATAGTGTTGTGGTGGTGAGATCTTTCATGGGTTATGTGATAAGTGCATAAAATGCCAATTTAATTATGATAAATTTCCCTTTGAATTGCACTGCTTAAGTCATTAATATTTTATTTTATCTCATTTTTTATTTTTCATGTATTAGGTGAAAGGATTGGAGAAAGTGAGCTTAAAGATTAATTTTGACGAGTTTTTGAGTATTGGACTTTCAACTTATACTGCTTCAGTATTTTGGTCATACTTGAGCTACAAAACTCTAATTTGGCCCATAGTTTACCATTTTGAAGGGAATCAAAAGATTTGTTGGACCTATTTCAAAAGCGAAACCTTAAAAAATTTCAAGAAGATGCCCAAAATGACTTAGAAATTCGGAACACAAATCTGTCAAAAAGGTAGAAAACTTTGAAATTGTAGTTTGTCACCTACATCATCTTTTTTTTTGCATTTTCTTTTCTTCATGTGTTGCTAAACTTTTTTTCTAGTTAAAAGGATCTTGAAGTTTTGATTCTTGAAGTTTATGAGATCAAATTTGTTCTTAATATTTTCTTCATAATTTTGTATTCATATATACTTTGTTTTAATTATAAATATTTAGGTTTGTTGAATATAGGGACCGATATTGGATAACTTAGAATATATTATTTGTCAATTAGAATTTAATTGTTTAATTGTTTAATTGGTTCTAATACATGTGACGAATAGCATGATTGAGTATAAGCTACATATGCAATTCATGTTATGTGGATATGTAATTTAGTCTAGAACTTTGTTTGTGTGTTTGTTAGCTAGATTGGGTCTCTTTCGTTCTTTATGCTATTGATAAATTAAATCTTAAGCATTCATCATAGGGTTATTTATCAATAAGAGAAAGAATTAATGGTGTTCATCTTGGTTATTGAAAAAGTAAGAAGAGAATAATTGCTAGGCGTTAGCCGATAACTATAACCAATTTATTACAAAATATTGAAATTTATCTTTACATCACCGAATAACTCACAAATCAAAACTGAGATTTTACTTTTGACTAGGCTTACATGGTTTTAATTTTAATTTTAGTCTTTAAATTTCAAACCCCTCTCTTATTTTAATTTTACTTGTTTTCACTGAAGAAATAAAATTATGATTGGTCTCTATGGATTCGACCCTACTCAATGTTATATACGAAAATTTATATTTTGAATAGGTTTTTTATTTTTGTTGGTTTCCACGCCTATTATTATGCCATATATGATAATAGATTTGTTCTTTAATGTTATGATGTTCCTTTCTTGAGTGTTATTAAAAAAAAGATGGATGACTATCTGCAGTACAACTCTTTGGACGCTATGGTTTATGAGAAACTCATCAGTTTTTGATAATAAAGAATGGAATGGCTTGGAAGCTGTGTTCCTTCACAAACTTAGATCTATGATCTGCATTAATGTCTTGGAGGGTTTTAATAACATTATTAAAGCATGTTGGTGGGTTTCTCTAAGGCTCTGCTATACATGTTTTGTTGAATTAGATTGTAGAGTTGGTGTTTCTTGGTCTCTTCTTGATACTAATACCATGAAGTTTAATGAGGATGGTTCTTCACATGGTAAACCAAGTCTAGCAGGGTGTGATGGTGCTTTAAGAGATGCTACAAGTTGTGTTAAAGGTTCGTTTTTTAGTCCTTTGGGTATTGTGTGTTTGAATAGAGTTTAATTGATTGCTACTAAAACTGCCTAACAACTTTTTGCTTAGTAGTTTCATGGGTGTGCAAGAATGAATTTAGGTCATGAAAATTGTGGAAGATTTTTAACGAGATTGATTAATATGTTGACTTTATTAAGAAAGTTTCATTTGTTAATGTGTTTAGAGAGGCTAATGGCTTAGCCGACTCCCTTGCCAAGCTTGGTTGTTTGTCAAAGATCTCTATTTTATGCTTGGCGTTAATGGTTCTATTTTACTAGTATACCTTTGTATTGGTTGTTTTAAAGATCATATCTCATTTTTCTTGAGATTGCTATTGTGCTTTTTGTAAAAAATTCCAAAGAGAGAGAATGTCAGTTACACATTCTAATTGTACCATCAGTTATAACTCACATTGTAATTGAACGGCTGTGTAAGATACCATATATGTTGGAATATTTTGACATGAAGTACTTGAGTATCTTTATACGTCTCTTTGAAAATCTTAAGCAAAAATTATCTAAGAATGATCACATCGAATTACGATTAAGCGAAATAATGATTGGAAGAGTTTATGTGTGATCAAGATACCATATATAAGGAGATTGAGTTTCTATTGAAGTTGAATTCATGAAGATCTTTGCTTATTTGATGTCGTATAAAAGTCTAATTGGATCACAGCTCCAAGGGCATACATCATTACTAGTTGAAGATTTAAAAGCTTACAATACCTATTTAAAGAAAATTGCTTACTTTATTATGAACGAATTGAAGAGAGCATAGACTTAGTTCATCTTAGGAACTGTTGGAGTTTTAGAAAAAAAAACTTATGGAAAAGAGAAAATAACAAAGCCAAGAGCAAAGTAAAAGTAATTTTAATGGAATGAGTATATTTTATTGAACTGAAACTAGCGTTTATATAGTAAACAAGTTAACAACTATTAACAAAAAATAAGCTACTAATATAATCATAATATCTAAAAAAAATCTAAAAATCTAAAAAATAAAAACAAAAGAGTTATAATTATATCTAAAATTAGCTAGATTATGGTAACTGAAGAAAATATTCAACACTTCTCCTGGCATCAGTTGCTGTAAATTCCAAGAACAGTCTGTAACATAGCTGTTAATTACTTTGCAAGATCCGCACCATATTGGCAGCCACTTGTTGCTCCTCTAATGTTGACAACAAGAAAAGGCTTTACAAGCGGAGCCAGGTCATCATGCCAGATTGAAGTAACATTTTTTAATGCAACTAAGTCAATCAGATAAAGAGCTCCTACAAGAAGAACCACATGTCTATCAGAAGGTCTACGAGGAGTTATCCACCTCTGGAGAAACCAAGGAACTTTTCTCAGTTCATTAGGAGTCAATGGATAATAACCATGCTAGGAAGTAACCTTTAAATCAAACCTATCCAGCCGTGACCGTGGATGTTGTATATGAACAACAAAAACATTTTCTGTAGCTAACCATTTAATGGAGCTCGTAATGGAAATCATAACTCGACCAGGTGTGATGACCAAAAAAGGCATGTTAAATTCATCATTGGGAGTAAAACCACCCAAATTAGCAACAGGTCTAAGAGGTGGTTCTTCTGAATATGGATGAGAAATTTCAAGAGGTGTAACCGAAAAACCAAGCTCCTCACCATCATTCTGGTTATATATAGTCAGAGGCGATATCAATATCTCATTCTCTTCATTTGAATCACTAAGAAAAATAACCTTTGCATTTCCTACTAGTGTAGATTGGTTTTTGTTAGTAAATTCATGTGTTGAATCTATGTTCAGAGGCACTGAATCAGGTTCAATCTCGTTGCTTGTAAAAGTCATAAGTTCCACCAGCATCCTAATTTACGCTGGCATCTTTACATCCTTACCACTTCTGGTAGCGCCACTACTTACTGGTGTAAATTTTTGCTCATGATGTAGCCTGTTTGGTAATCTAGTAGCAGAAGAGTTGTTTAAGTTTTCAGGCTTGCTAAATTACCAGTACCCATTTTGATTCTTCTTTATTCTGGGTTTCAAACTTGTATGTCCTTTAGAAGTATCTTCAAGTTTGATCTGCTTCAAAATTCTAGCTGCATGATTGAAATGTTCAAGCCTCTTTTGCTAAACTTCAGCATGAACATTTGTTGAAGAGAGCGCAGCTTGCTCCTCCTTCAATAGATCAAGTGTAAAACTCTTTCCTTTAATTTTTACTTTGAATGTATCGTTGCTATTTGCATATTAGATTAAACATTGATTTTTTTCAAAGATAACTTTGAAACCCTTTTGAATTAACTGGCTAACGCTCAACAAATTTTGACTGATGTTAGGTTCAAATAACACATCTTTGATAAATTTTGTACATGAAATTCTTTCAATGGAAACTGTGCATTTTCCCTTTTATTGCAATGTACTCATCATTGCCAATCTTTACTTAGGAAACTACTAGACTATCCAAATATTTGAAAAGCTTATGATGAAAAGTCATATGGTTGGTACAACCACTGTTCTCACTCGAATGACAGGTTGCAAAGCAAGTGGCCACAAAGAGTTTCTCATCTTCTTTTTCGTCAATAACTTAAGAAACATTCTTCTGTTGCAAATGCACTTGCACATCAGTCTTTTGCTGAGTATTACTTCTGTAAATTCTTTGATGATGCCTTATCTTTTGACATTTTACACATCGCTGGTTTGATTTTCTCCAACATTTGAAAGGTGGATGATCTTTTCTTCCATAATGTTTACAAAGAGGAAAACCATATTTTGTTCTTGTATTTTTACTGAAAGAATCAGAACTTGAATTTCCCTTTTTGTTCTTTTCATGTTTCTTTCCCTTTCCTCCTCAACTATACTAAGCTTCTATCGCTAATGCACCTTCAACAAACCCTTCATTTCTCATAAGCCTTCTCTGTTTTTGTACTTGCAAAGCATTAATCAATTTTGCCAAACTAATCTTTAACAAATCTTTAGTGTTTTCCAAAGAGGAAATGGTAGCTTCAAATTTTTCGAGAATAGTTACAAGAATTTTTTTGAACTAATCTGGAATTAGGAAATTCAGAACCAAGTAATCTTACTTTGGTTGCGATTCCAAGTAATTTGTCAAAGTACTCCTTCATCGTATCAGAGTCCTTCATCTTTTAGAGTTCAATGTCTCTAATTAGGTCCAACATTTTCATGCATTTAATCCTTTCATCGCCTTCATACTCCTTCAATAAATTCCAAACTTCAAAGGCTAACTTCATTGTCATGATTCTGAGAAAGATTTCAGATGAGACTGTAGCAAATAATGTAGCTCTTACCTTTGATTTTCTTAACTTCTTCTTGTGATTCTTCATTTGTGCCACATCAAATTGGTTGGTAATGAAGGAACTTGTAGTCCTCCTCTACAACATCTCAGAGATCATTTGCCTCTAAATTAGTCTCCATCCTTCCTACCCAAACATGCTAATCGTCGCCATTGAAAATGGGTGGTGCAAGTGCAATGAAAGAAATTTCTGAATCCATTAAAGAAAAAAAATTTCCACATAGGTCCCTCAAGAAGAAAGCTCTTGATACCAATGTGTTTGAGTTTGAGAGAAATGCTTATGAAAAAGAGAAAGTAACAAGGTCAAGAGAAAAGTAAAAGTAATTGGAATGGAAGGAGTATATTTTATTGAACTGAAACTAGTGTTTATATAGTCAACAAGTTAATAACTATTGACTAAACATAAGCTATTAACAAAATCATAATCTCTAAAAAATCTCTAAAACTCTGAAACAAATCAAATAGTTATGATTATATCTAAAATTAGATAGATTATGGTAATTGAAGCAAATCTTCAACATGAACTTGTTTTAATACAAATCCATTGTGAGCAAATTATTTTAAGGTTCAAATTTGTATCTAAGCTTTTTAGAGGAAAGTCTTAGAAAAAAATGATTGTAACACCCTAAACCCGGTCCAAACGTTATGGTTGAGTTTGGAGAAATTTCATTAGTTTGTTTATAAAAAAACCAGAAGTTAAATCATAGCTTTAGAAACAGAGAATTCTGAAAACAATATTTTTAGCAAAACACTTACATGTTATTTTGGAAATTGCGCATAGAGCTTATTTATTTTACAGAATAGCTCTTAACTTGATCTTATTTGAAAACTTTTGATTTCAATGAGTGTTTAGAAAATATAAATATAACAAACATTTGTTAAAAGCTATTTATTCGTTTATAGAAAAAAAACTTAAGAAATTACTTAATTTGCAACGGAAAATTTTTCAAAATTTTAGTTTTGAAAACCGAAATCTATTTTGTTAACTCGTGTGATTTTGTAGCTTCACATTCGAAAATGTCAAATGCTGATGAATTAAACAAAAACCAAAACAAAGCTCAAAAACAACTTACAATCCCAAAAGTCCAAAATACATAATTAATAATATCACCATATTTTAATTAAGTAAGAAAACAACCCGAGCTCCTACACATCGTATGGTCCTAAGTCTATAGTTCACCTGAAACGTATTAACAAACGAGTGAGCTAGAAGCCCAGTGTGCAACTCGACCCACAAAATAGAATTTCCATAAAACATACACAAATGTAAATACTAACACAGAATTTTACTTATAATGTTCACACATACGAAAAATCATATCAAAATGGCATCATACCAGAAACATATTATCAAAACAGAATATTATATTTCCAAAACATATATCATATCAAAATGTCATATCATATTGGAATAAATCCTACCCCCATCTGCTACACACCAACTCTATCCAACCAATCACACCAATAGGACTACATGAGTCTATCCATCCAATCGTACCGAGTCGTGGTGATATGTCACTCATAATGGTGCAGCTGAGTTGTCAAACATATATTGCGGTTTAACCGCCAAAATTACTGTAAAATTGCCAGAATACAATTCCTCATTTCAATATTAACCCAACCTAATGCGTGTGATATGACATACAGAAACAAAATCAGAACAATGACATGCTTATCATGCAATCACTTATAGCGAATTCTGAAGTTTATCTCATATTAAGAGATCAGATTAACAGAAACAAAATCGTACCATAATATCACAAACATGAGTGTCAAATTACAACATATTCATTATCACACAACAAATCAAAAACTGAAAAATACAAGTCAGAGCACTTGCCTTAGATTCAGAATTAGTAATCATTTTAGTACTTCCCAATCGTCACTTAATTACATTTCAAAACATATATTAATCATACCTAATTAACGTTAAAACATAAATGATTAATGCATGATTTTTTTTACTTAAAAACCCATACTGCTTACCGTATCATACTATAAAATTTCATGTTTTCAAGTCTTATTTAAGGCGAACAGACTCCACGAAAGGTCTAATTATGAATTTTAGAGTCAAACGGGCCTAAGTGGAAATTTTTGAAAAATGGGTCCACACAGTCGTGTGGCCCATACGGCTCAACTTGCCCAACCCATGTGACCCACAAGTTTGCCACACAGGCTACCACGCGACTGTGTGACCTACACGGTCTGCCACATGGCCTGACACACGGTCGTGTGATGAACAACATTTTCTAAGCAACCACTGTTTTCACAGATTTTCGAGGTTCTAAACGACGTTTTAGTTTAGAATCACACACCTGATTGTTGATTTGGTCGACTACACAACTGAGACTCATGAATCCTGCAATCGAAATCAAAACACATCGATTACCTACCCAAAATAATCCCAAAATTTCTCATAAACACACCCTTTTTCACAACAAAATACAACCCCAAAAATCAATGTTCAGTCGCTTACTACGAAATTAACAATTGCCAAAATCGTTCCTAACTAGTTGGGGAACCATCGAGCACCTCGCGGTTATCTCCTAACAATATAAGAACACACAACATAGAGATTAAATTTGAACAATTTTGAGCAAAACAATTTTGAACTTAATCCAACTTGAAACACTTGTACACTTACCGAGGCTGTCACAACTTCACAACAAAAAATGAAAAATAAACCAAACTAATAGTAGAATCACAACGAAAAGTAATCTTTCGATGCACAATATCCAAAAATTGAAAACAAAACCCACCTAAAATAGTAGAGAAAAACCAAGCAAAAGAGACTATGGAAGAAAGAAAAGGAAAAAAAAGAAAGGAACGTGAGAAGCACAAAGAAGTGGATGGTTAAGGTTGAGAAAAAATAAGGATTTGGAAAACAAATATTAACATAAAATAACTAAAATTTTATCCACCAGATTTCATAGAATTTAAATTAAACTCCAGTACCCAACAAAAGCCTGAGCAAAAATATTTTCCACTTGCGCACCACAGGATTCAAACCCAAAAAACTAAAGAGTAAACTAACAAGCACCTTATCACTGAACCAACAAACTCATTCTGTCATATTTTGCATGGAAATTAGATTTAAGCCAAAAGACTAGGGATAAGAATTGAAATTAACTAAATTTCAAAGGATAAAATTTAAACTTAGGACCTCACACACACATACGTAACACATATCGACTGAACCAAATTAAATTATTTTTCATAATTTTCACAACCTTAATTCAAAGTAGAGTGTGACCACTCTTGATTCCACTAACCCAATTTCTTCTAACCTGGTTTTCGAGATGTGGCAATGATTTTATATAGTTGATGTAAATGTGTAAAGTTGTAACTTGATAGGCAAGTTGAACTTAAATCTTGACTTGATGTACAGTGAATTACTCTAGTAAGATTGACTCCACAAATTTAGAATAGATTTTCGAATTGCATAATTAACTCTTGTGCTTACTCTTTTATTAATTCATCCAATTATATCTTAACTAATAGTTGACCATCAACACAATACTTTCACATTTAATAATCTTCAATTTTTGAAATTGCAAACCTTTCGTATCATAAAGACCTAAATCATATTCTTTAAAAGATCGTAACCTATATTTAGTGAAATATTATACATTCTTTTTTTTTTAACTTACAATATTATACGTAGGTGGAAACTTAAGTATAGTTTTTATAAAATGCTAGGGATGCAAGATTGACGGAAACAAATACAGTATCGAAGACAACAAATGGTTGCTCTATTGACTCATCCTTCTGATCATATATATATATATATAAAGAAGATAAAGCAAAGCATGAATGCATTATGTATGTATATGTCACTTAGTGGAATTGGATAATATATGGGAATATATTAAGGATTCTTCCTGCTTTTACTTAAGTATTGACCATATCATTAATTAACCCACTCTTGACTTGAATCACCTTTTTCACTGGTATCTTTTAGACTCCCATGCTCATCTTTCGAAAGATTATTGAATAAATGTTGTTGAGGGAAGAATTATATGGATATAGTACAATCAAGCAGCAATCATTTTGTTGATTAATGTGGCAACTAATATAAATATTTCATTTTGTCGAAAGAAAAGTAACTGGGTAGCTAGTAATGTAGTGCACTAATTAATATATTATAATTAAACAAAGGAAAATAGCAGATACAAACACCCAGATAAAACAAGTACAATGATTGTGGGTGCTAAATCAAAGTGCTTCTTCATGATATGGTTTTATCAAATTAAGTTGCATAAACCTTTTTATTTGTGTAATATTAATTAAGTAGCAAAATGGGATGAATGAGTTATGACAAAGATTATCTGTTTTATATGAACGTGTTTATATGTAGATAGATAAATAAATAGATTATTTTGTTTTGTTTACTTTTGAATGGAGCTAGAGAATCATGAAAAATTATTTAACACCCACAATTACAAGCTTTTTAGCTCAATCAAACCAAAATGATAATGTACACTCGTGCAATGCCATATAAGAAGATCAAAGATTCTCTTTTTAGGCTTGTGGGAGGAAAAGCTAAAGCACACCCTCCTCTCTCTTTCTTTCAAGATGCCACCTTTTTTTAAAGTTAGCTAGGTAGGGACTAGGAACCCTCCATTTAATTTTTCTTGTATATAAAATATTAATACATGTAGGGAGAGACGGTAAATAATGCCTAAATAAAATTACAAGCTTAAATAATTGATTGATTAAACAAGGTCGCCATCCAATTGAAGTTTCACTAATTAAGGAAATTGAAGAAGACAAATGATATGATGTGGGAAATATATGGGAAGGCAGATTGTACAAGTGATGATTGGGAGTGTTGGAATTGAGAAGGAAAAGACAAGGTTTCATTCAAAGTCTTTGCATAAAGGAAAATTCAAATCAAATGCAAGAAAAGCTAGAAATTTACTCCTTATTTTTATTACAAGATGTGGAAAAGTGATTTTTATATCAACATTTTACCAATAAAGGCCTATTTCTAACTTTATTTATGGAAATGGACTACTTTTTTTCATTATTTACCGAAATCGGCTGAAAACACTAAAATGAGTCCACGTATGAGTTTTTTAAGGGGAAATATCAGCAAAATGAGTTTGTGGGTTAGGGTTTTTGTTGACGTGGCAAAATCGCTCCCTCAGGGATGCGTTTTAGCCCGTATTTTTCTAAGGTTAGGGTTATTTGCATGTTTAGTGCCTAGGATTTGTGGGTTTGTGGGTTTAGGATTTTAGGGTTGTAGTGTTAATGTTTTGTTAAAATAATTTAGGGTTTTATTTATTTAGGGTTTAAGAATTTTAAAAAATAAATTAGGGTTTAGAGTTTTTAAGAAAATTAATTAAATTAGGGTTAATTTTTTTTAAAAAAATAATTTTGTGTTTAGCTTTTAGGGTTTTTGTAAAAGGGTTTAAGTTAAGGGTTTAGAAAAAAAATATATTGACAAGGAATTTCTTTTCTATAGTAGTTTTAGAAAAATTAATTTTGAGAAGACGATTCTGAAAAGATAATGTCAAAAACGCTTCAAGCAGGATGCACTGTCAGCAAATTATTGAAAAAAGCTCTCACGTGGGAGCTCTTTTTCTATAGTAGTTCCTAAAAAAATAATTTTGAGAAGACGGTTTTGAAAAAATAGTGTCAAAAATGTTTCAAGCAAGGATGCACTGTCAGCAAAATTACTGAAAAAAGCTTCCATGTGGACACTCTTTTTCTATAGTAGTTCCTGAAAAAATAATTTTGAGAAGACGGGTTTGAAAAAACATTGTCAAAAACGCTTCAAGCAGGATGCACTATTAGCAAAATTACTGAAAAAAACTCCCACGTGGACGCTCTTTTTCTACAGTAGTTCCTGAAAAAATAATTTTAAGAAAACAGTTCTGAAAAAATAGTGTCAAAAACGCTTCAAGCAAGATGTACTGTCAGCAAAATTATTGAAAAAAGCTTCCACGTGGATGCTCTTTTTCTACAGTAGTTCCTGCTTGGCCTTAGGCTATAAATGAGCCAAATTTCATTCTCATGTTACATAAGTTACAGCAAGAAAAATTAGAGAGGCTAAGTAGAATGGAAATTGAAGATGAGTAAACGTATTAGTGTTGTTATTTACTATGATGGTAAGGCCCGTGACACTAAGAACGACATTGTTTTTTATCAGAGAATACAAAGCGACTAGTTTTTAACCAGAACATAGTGTCGAAACCATTTTTTTGTAAAAGGGATCGACTTTTTATTTTGAAAACGAAAATGAAAAATGGGTGTCGCCACCAATCATTTTTTATGAGGTGTGATTGGATCACCTCGCAATTTGATCATTTTAATAAGAAGTTCGATTAAAATAAAACGATAATTTTAGTTTACGAAATTCAGAAAAACGAGTTCGGGAGTCAATTACGTACGAGGAAGCATTAGCACCCTCGTAACACCCAAAATTGGTACCTAGTTGATTAATTAATGTCTTAGTGTCGAGAATTGAGAATTTGAAAAGATTTTAAAAATACGATCCTTTGTTAAAATATTATTTGATTGAAAATTTGGAGAAAATGGCATATGTCATGTTAATCGAGAAAAAGAATTACGTCCCATAAGTTAGGACACAATGTCTTAAATTCCCGATACGGGAATAAACGCCAAAAATTTTATTTTAAAAGATGTTCGACTATCTCAGTTTTAGAAAGAAAATCATATTCCGTGAGTTAGAACACGACATTCTCTTAATTATTGAGATTATAAAAAATTAAAAAATGTTCTTTTATTTGGATTTATCGAGAAAATCAAAACCCCGTAAGTTAGGGAACGACTTTTTAAATCTCAAAATACGAAATGTTGCTTATTTAAAAAAATCTTTTTTATGCATCGGGTAAAGATTAATGTAACACAAATTTGTAATAAAAAAGGTAAAAATAAATCTGGGTACTAATATGAATAACAAAATAATAATAAATGCATTAATATGAATGAAAATAATAAGGACGAAAATTAAAAAAAAAAAAGAAACGAGCTAATTATAAAAGAAAATTAATAAGTAAAAACTAAATAAAAATAATTTAAAAACAACCTAATAGTAAACAAATAAATAAATATTATATAAAAAAATTTAAATAATAATAATAATAATAATAATAATAATAATAATAATAATAATAATAATAATAATAATGATAGTAACTAATAAAATACCTAAAGTTTGAAATTATATAAAAGGATATAAATAAATAATAAAATATAATAAGTGTATTTAAAAAATAATAATAAGTAAATAAATACAAAAAAAGAAATATAATACTAATAGTAATAATAATGCTAAATTAATTAATTTAATAATAAAATGACAAAAATAACAAAAAAGGACTAATTTGAATTTTAAAACAGAAATTTGGGGCAAATCAGAAATAAATAAAAAGGAAAAGGACCAATCTGAATGTGCGAATAACAAGGAGAGACCAAAATGGGAAATAATCACCACCCTCCAAAACGCGCAGCTTCAAGGTGGACCAATTTGTAAATCGAAATAAATTATAAGGCAAAATTAAAAATAAAAAGAACTTAATTACAAAAACATTAAAAAGCGGAAGGGCTAAAGGTGCAATTAGCCCCAAAGTAAAAAACACGCGGATCCACCTTGCGGGTCGGCTCAACATGCGGATCCTAGGGGCAAATCGACGCCGTTTTGGGCGTTTAAGGCCAGTCCCAAAACGACGTCGTTTTGGAGGCCTATAAAAGTCAATTTTTTTGACAAAAAATTTTCATTTTTTACCTTCTTTAAAAAAAAATTGAAAAATGCTCTCCCTCCCTTTCTCTTAGCTTCTTGGTCGGCGAGTGCGGCCATCGCGCCGCCTCGTCGCCGTCTGTAGATGGTGCCGCCAGTGATGTCACATTGCTGAAAGCCAAAAGTCATTTTTTTCAGTGATTTAAAAAAAGTAAGTTTTTCTCCTCCCCTTTTTATTATTATATTTTGTATATATATATATGTATATGTATATGTATGAAGAAAAAAAAGGATTCGAAGAAAAAAAAAATGAAAGAACAAAAAAACACCTTAGCAATCGATTCGATTTTGCTTTGTATTTTTGGCACTTGCTTTCTCTTTTTTTTTTTGTTTGGATTCTGTCGAGGCCATTTTTAAATCGAGTTTTGAAAAATGGGAATCGACTTTAAGAAAAACAAAAACGGGAGTCACCACCAATCTTTTTTAGGTGTGATTGGATCACCTTATAAAATGTTTTGTTTTAAAACATTAATTTTGGTCTACGAAAGTCGAGAAAAAGGATTCGGCAGTCGGTTACGTACGAGGAAGGGTTAGCACCCTCGTAACGCCCAAAAATTGGTACCTAATTGATTATCAAGTGTCTTTAATGTCGAAAATTTGAAAATTTTAAGATGTAATCCTTTTTAATATTTTTTATTTTTGAAAACTATGGTTCACTTGTATCAAATGAATCAAAATATTACATCCAATAAGTTAGGACACAATATTTTTAAAACATTCAATACTAAGTTAGCCTTTTAGGAAATCCCTATCTCGAAACGACAAAACGCCATATCCAGTAAGTTAGGACACAACGTCTTGAAATTCCGAGATAGTTGATTGTACTTTGAAAACCTTAAAAAAACTTAGAAGGGTGCTTGATTGTTTAAAACTTAACGGGAAAAATTGCAACCCAATAAGTTAGGGCACTATTTTTCTCGAAATTTCCAAACACCAAGCATTGCCTTTATTTTTGAAAACTTTAGAGTCTCATTTTTTAAAAATGATGCATGGAAGACTATATAAACGTAACATACGAGATAACATGTTATAATAACAGGTAAATAAAAGCATAATAGCATAAACATCATACATTAACTAACATATATATAAGAAATAAAACATGGCAAATTTTAAATAAGTAAAATATACATAATACACAATATGTATTTAAGAAGAATAGGTAAAATCACATAATCATGTAATTCAACATACGTTTAAACATATTAATAAATAAAAAATGATGCATGATACAATTCGACACATATATATATAAAATACAATAAAAATAATAATATGTCAAGCACTCATCATTTAATGAAATTATGAGACCAATATATATTGACATAATAAAAAAAGGTTTAATATATATATTAAAATATAAATAAGGTGAGCATTTAAAAAAAATGTGTGAATTAAAATCAAATTTTTGGCAATGTAATGACAATATAGTATACATAGTAACTTTAGTTTTAGGGTTATAACAAAATAATAAAATTTAAATACTAGGATATTGTACTATATAGAATATAAAATAATAAACATATTTAATAGTACATGAAAAGATAGTAATTAATAATGAATTTTGAAATAGTATAATAATATATAAAATACTAATTTTATAGCTCTGGATAAAAATATACAAAATATAAAGGAAATAATTAATAGAATATTTAATATCGATTTAATATGAAAATAATAATGTGAATAATAATATACATAAAATATATGATAGATAATAATAATATGAAATAATATATTGCTAAAATACAAAATAATATAATAATATAAAAATATATAAATTTTACGCGATAAAAATATAACAATAAATAATAAGTAATGATATATGTTAAAATATATATTAATATGATAATAGAAAAAATATGAAGTAATATAATAAAACATAAGTAAATAATTATAAAATATGTATAATACGTATATTCATATTAAAATATAATAATATATGTATAAAGTTTAAAATAAATAGGTTATAAATATGTTTAAAAGGATAAAAAGGATTAAAATTAAACATAAGTAAAAGTCAGTGGCTAATTTAATAAAAATAACTGAGATCGGACTTAATTGAAACAGCCACTAAAACCCTAGGGATTCATCGGGAAATTTTCCCTTGTCCCTAAACGGCATCGTTTCATTATAGGCCTTAGAGTGGTTTCCGTTGGTATTAAATTGAAACAGAGATGAAAATTTGGGCCAGATTTGAAAGTAAAATAAACCTGATTTAAAAAAGGAAAAATGCGAAAGGACTAAAGGGATAAATATCCCAATAGTTAAAAACACGCAGATCCTCCTCGGGTAATCGGGTCAACACGCGGATCCTTAGCTTTAATACGACGTCGTTTTAGGCTTATTAGATTAAGCCAAAACGGCGTCGTTCTATTAAGGTTATATAAGCCAAATTTTAAGCTTAAAAAATCATTTTACACCGTTCTTTAAAAAAAAAAAAAAGGTTCGAAATTCTCTGTATAGGGGAAGAGAGGGGTCCGATCTAGGCCTTCGATCTCCGAGTGATTGCGCCCCACGCGCCACCCGATACGGTGGTCGGAGGGTTAAAACCCTTGCTCTTTCAAGCAAAACACAGGTAACTCACTTCTCTTTTAATATTTCGGCATTTTTATTCGATATATATATGTATCCGTAAAAAGAGAAAAAAAAAGAGTAATCACCTTTACTCTAAATCAACTGCTGGTACTGTAATTTTGTAAAAATCTATGCTTTTTATTTAGCTTTTGTGTATATGTTTCATAAGACTGTAAAAATCGGTCCTTTGTACAATGTTTAGATCCGGGCTTTATAGCCACTGTTTACAGTGTATTTACATCTTTATTTTATTTTCTTGCCATATTTGTTGGTTCTGTTCTCTTTGTTTCCTTTTGCAGACGATCGAGGAGAAGAAAGGGCATTGATCACGGCGTCAATTTGCGTCTCAACGAGGTTCGAGGCCTGAAATTACTGCTCCGATGAAGGGTAGTTGAGATGTCGTGAATGAAACGTTGATGGGGCATGATCGATGGTGGCCTTGATTCGGGAGCTGGACAGAAGCTCCTAGAATCTTCTAGAACCTGTTGCAGCACCACAGTGTTTGGGAAACCCTAGGGTTTCCTACTTCCCTTAAGTCCTTTGGGCCTTTTGGGCTGTTTTAAATTTGGGCTAACCCGGTAGATGGGTTACCGTGTAATGCTTAGTTGGGTTATTTGTATTTAGGTCATGTTTAGGTTTGGGCTACGGGTGTATTTGGGCATACGGGTAGTGGTTTGTTTAGGCTTGGGCCCCAATATTTGGGTTTTGTAACCAGGACTGTTAAATGGACACTTATTTATATATTTATTTCTAATTTCTTGGTTTTAGGGCCCGGTCAAATTTGGGTTACTACAGCTGTCCCTCTTTGCTCATTGCTGTGTAACAGGAATCGAGCAAAGACCCATAAAAAGACCAAATTTGTCTGGCCTTATTAGATCATGGTCTTTAATCTGCTTATTTGCAGACTGTCATGTTGAAGTCTTCGATCTGCTCTCCGTCGAATACAGAGACGCCAAATCTGCTTCTTCGATTTGTTCCCTGACCATACAGAGATGCCAAATCATCCTAGATTTGCTTCAGCATAAGCACGCGAAAGTCAAATCAGCTATGTCTTTGATTTGCTCCTTGTAAGCACATGGATGCCAGATCATCTTGGATTTATTTGAGAACATCTGAGAGTCAAATTTGCTATGTCCTCGATTTGTTCCTTATAAACACAAGAATGCCAAATCATCTTGGATTTATTTGAGAACATCTGAGAGTCAAATATGCTATGTCCTCGATTTGTTCCTTGTAAACACAAGAATGTCAAATCATCTTGGATCTACTTCAGTATAAACATCTGAAGGCTAGATCTGCTATGTGTCTGCCCTCCATCGAATATGGAGATGCCAAACTTCGATTTGTTCTCGGTCAATACAGTGATGCCAAATCATCTTAGATTTGCTTCAACTAAACACGTGAAAGCCAAATCAGCTATGTCTTCGATTTGTTCCTTGTAAACACAAGGATACCAAATCATCTTAGATCTGTTTGAGAACATCTGATAGTTAAATCTGCTATGTCTTCGATTTGTTCCTTGTAAACACAAGAATGCCAAATCATCTTGGATCTACTTCAATATGAATATCTGAAGGTGAGATCTGCTATATATCTGCTCCCCGTTGAAATGGAGATGCCAGACTTTGATTTGTTCTCTGACAATACAGAGATGCCAAATCATCTTAGATTTGTTTTAACGTAAACACGTAAAAGTCAAATCAGCTATGTCTTCGATTTGTTCCTTGTAAGCACAAGGATGCCAAACCATCTTGGATCTACTTCAGTATGAATATCTGAAGGTGAGATCTGCTATGTATCTGCTCCCTGTTGAAATGGAGATGCCAGACTTCGATTTGTTCTCTGACAATACAGAGATGCCAAATCATCTTAGATTTGCTTCAACGTAAACATGTAAAAGTCAAATCAGCTATGTCTTTGATTTATTCCTTGTAAGCACAAGGATGCCAAACCATCTTAGATCTTGCTTCAGCCAGATCTGCTATGCTGCGGCCTATTACCCTACTACTTAGGGGATTAAGGCGTGCCATCTTTGATAACCTGTAGTATAATTATGTCTGATAATTAGGATGCTATGATCGAAGTAAGTCAAATGTTCCTAATTAACCATGCTATGATACAAAATGTTATGAATATGACCCCTATCCTAGACATCATCACTCATTCCTTCATTTGTCTTTTCTTTTCTCAAAGGATTACTCTTGCTCAGCCTGTAGGCCTGTACCCTTCCTTAAATGCTATGATCCACTGAGGACGTCTGCAAGATAATTTTCCCTAGAATTGAATCGTTGATTTTGTCTATTTTCCTTTTAGACTAGAAGAAAGAAATTTCTCGAGTTCCTTCATCTCTTACTTATGTGAATTTCTTGAACAATTGTCCTGTTTTAGTTTCTTGCATTATCTAGAAATTCCCAAAGTAATGCGCAAAACTTCGTTTGTGAAGAAATTCCCCGGTTCGTAAGGGCGAATGCCCTCAAGGTTTTCTTGCTCCAATCTCTCATTGATCTGATAACTTTCTTCTATCAATAATCCTCCTGACTTAAAGGATTTGGATATCAGAGGGAATATCATCGATTCCCACTCCACTTCTCCTCCGTTCAAACGTGCCTTCCTTCTTGCTTGGCGCTTCTCAATCTCTTACCTCTTGTGCTTATGGTCTGGCCTAAAGCCCAAACCAAAGCAATCCTTCTTCTCCATCAGTTTTGCGATTTGAACCCCCCTTGCAACTGTCTTCCTAGTCCTTTTCCTAGTGATTCTCCTCTCCCCATCATCATTTGTAGGACCATCCTTGTGGCTCTAGACATTTTGGGTACCGGCACCTCACTTCCTTCCAAAATGAAGGTTGCATTGATGATTTCCAAAGAGCAAAAAGAACACTCAATAGTCTCTTCATTTGTCTCAACGTAAGGGGCCTTGCTAGTGACTGCTGCTATAATGTCTTCCTCCGTATTGATCGTTATTAACCGTCCATCTGTCACTAACCTCAATTTTTGGTGTAATGAGGAGGGCACCGCTCCCGCCGAGTGTATCCATGGTCTCCCCAATAAACAATTATAGGAGGGTTTGATATCCATTACTAAGAAATCAACTTCATATTTATTTGGCTCAATTTCCAAAGGGATATCAATTCGTCCCATCACTTTCCTTTCGGTTCCATCGAAGGCTCTTACCATATTGTGACATGTCTTCATATGTGAACTGTCAATGGGTAATCTATTCAACATGGATAATGAAAGAACGTTCAAAGCAGACCCATTATCAACGAGTACACTTGGATGTGTGTATCCTTTGCACCGAGTAGTGATGTGCAAGACTTTGGTTAACCCTATGCCGCCAGGTGGAATTTCATCATCATTGAAGTAGATGAAATTGTCAGCATTGATGTTATTTACCAACCGGTCCAATTTGTTAACGGATATATTGTGGGTAACATATGTTTCGTTAAGTACTTTCAACAATGCATCCTGATGCACCTCAGAACTCAAAAGTAGGGCTAATACTGATATACGCGCCAGCTGCTTACGCAACTGCTTGACCACACTATATTCACTATGCTTAAGGAACTTCAGAAATTCCTTAGCCTCCTCCTCTCTTACCGGTTCATTGATGGGTACTTCAGTCTCTTTCTTCTTCTAGACATCAACATCCTTTGTTTTCGTGGGCTCTATTCTAATATCCCCTCATTATAACGCTTCCCACTTCTTGTATAGGAACCTTCATTCTGCACATCCTTAGATGCACTGGCAATACTCTCCCCTTTGGGTACTGTTACACTGCAATCATAACTCTATGGCACTCTCTTGTCATCTTTGTAAGGGAAAGGAGTGGGTTTATGGATGACAACTTTGGGCCTATTTTGCGCCCCCACTTCATTATTCCTTAGAAAGGAAATAATAATTCTTGGCCGGTTGGTTCCTTGTTTTTCATCTTCCAACGTACTTATTTCTCTTTTATAAGAGCTACCTTCAAAAACTTGTAACTCTTTATTATCCATAAAGCCTTGCACCAAGGCTCTAGATTCTTTACAATTTTGGGTCTCATGACCCTCTTTTCCATGGAATTCATAGTAGTTCCCTATTTCTTCTCTTTCTTTCTCAGAGGTTATCATCCTTCTCTTCACCATCTCTTTCCAAATTACCCTCAAAGGCATTCTCACCTCAGCAACATTTTCCTTGATTATCCCTTCCCTATTTTTATCAATGGCGTTCACTCCTTGATTGTCATGATTTGGTAAGGGGTTCTCAGTATTTGGGGTACTATCAAATTTTAAAACCCCGTTCTTGATCGACCTCTCTACAGCTTTCTTGAATCTAGTACAGTTCTCAATTGAGTGCCCCGATATTCCAGCATGGTATTCGCATCTGGCATTTGCATCATACCATTTAGGATACGGAGGCTGTAATGGTTTCAAGTGGAAAGGGGCTATAGCATGCGCATCATATAAGCTTTGATAAAGCTCACAATACGTCACAGGTATAGGCGTAAATTGCATCCTCTAATGCCTGGTGCCAGATTCCTGCCTTTGGGAGCCCTGTTGCCCAACTGTGGCTACTTTGGGTTGACTAACCGTAACTGCTTTCGAGTTGAAGCTACTTGTATTGTTCACCTCATTGTCTTTCCTTCTTGGGGCCGATCTTTTGGCTGCTTCCCCCTCAATTTTGCCACCCCTTTTGGCATTCTCTATCATTTCTCCTGCTATAACAATGTCCGCAAAACTTTTGGTAGTGCTTCCAATCATGTGAGTGATGAATGGAGCCTTCAGAGTATAGATGAACAACATGGTAGTTTCTTTATCCAACAGTAGTGGTTGAACCTGCATTGCCATCTCCTTCCAATGTTGTGCATATTGCCTAAAACTTTCATTAGGCTTCTTCTCCATATTTTGAAGCGTGATCCTGTCTGGTGTCATGTCAGTCACATGATTGTACTGCTGCATGAAGGCTTGCGCAAGATCCCTTCATGAATTTATTCTAGCCCGGCTCAACTGATTGTACCACCTGGCTGCCGCTCCTACTAAAATATCTTGAAAATAATGAATCAACAGCTGATCATTGTTTACGTACCCGGTCATCCTTCTACAGAACATTGTGATGTGGGCCTCCGGGCAAGTAGTCCTATTGTATTTTTCAAACTCTGGCATCTTAAATTTGTGAGGAAGCACCAAGTCTGGGACCAAATGTAAGTCTTTGGCATCAATTCCATGATGATTGCCAGCGCCTTCCAAAACCTTAAACTTCTCCTCCAACCACCTGCAACGATCCTCCAATTGTTTTGAGGATTCAGTTGCCATTCTTTCTCTTTCCATCATGTCCAGGTCAGGAATGATAGGGTTGACCGGGCTATCACCCAAATTATTTCCCGATCCAGATTGGAAATTCACGGGGATTCCAGCATCAACCGGCCCATGTTGAGGCCTTACCGTGACAGATGGCCTTCTAAGAGGTGCCTCGGCTTGCAGTGGCACATGAGGCAGAGTAAAATCCGGAGGATGATCCTTACCCTCCTCACCAGTGATAGCCATGGGGGCCTTCCCTTTATCAGTGGCCCTTAGAAGCTGAGCCATTTCAGCCATCATATTCCTCTGAGCCTCTAGCATTTGCTCCCTCATGTCATTCTACATCTTGGTCAACTGTTCTTGCAACTGGTCTTGCATATACTTTTGCAATTGCTCGAACCTTTGATCCA
This sequence comes from Gossypium anomalum, assembly GCA_025698475.1. Classification (NCBI taxonomy): domain Eukaryota; kingdom Viridiplantae; phylum Streptophyta; class Magnoliopsida; order Malvales; family Malvaceae; genus Gossypium; species Gossypium anomalum. The sequence continues at coordinate 19,690,936 of CM046967.1, read as the reverse complement.
TACTCTTAGTTTTAGTGCGGGTACCGTAAGGATGTGTGATTTCCAGATTTTCTTTTCTACCGTTCTGAAAGTAAACTTTAACTAATTAGGGTCTTTCTATAATCTTGAATACATATGATGTGATGTAATGCGAATGCATGTATGCAAAAAAGGCATCGATCTCGGTTCAATCTTATTTAGAAAACTTTATTTAGAAAAAGAATATCTTTACATATAAATAGATTACATATACGCCTTTACCCTAATGCCCAAAGCTCTAACTTTATCTAATAAAAGAGCTAGCTCCTCTAACTCAACTGTAGGATCATAGTTTTAGTGCCAATGAAGGGATCTTCCAAGCTCATTTACCTTAGTCTTCAACCCATTATTCTCTTTCTCTAATGCCAAATTTTGCGATCGCATCTCTTAGAACTTCCTCTCCCAATATTCGGCTCTAGCTTTTTCCTCTTGAACTTCTTTCTGCCACTGCTCTGAAGACTTTCCTAACCCCACTCGCTTTAAAAATACTTGTGCTTTCTTATACTCCTCTTCTAAATCATCTCGGTCTTCCTCCACCTTTCTCTTTTCCTTCCTAACTTTTTCAACCTCCTTCTTTTGCAGGTCAACATCTAGACTCAGATACATCTTCTCCTCCTCAAGTTTTTCTATCTTCTTTTCGAGTTCTAAATTCTTTTCCTTAAATTCTCGCTTTATGATATCAAGCTCCGAGGGTATCGCTTGCAAGTATTCCTCCATTGGTCGAGTTTCCTCTATTTTTGTGATAGGGACATTATCATTGATCCTTCGTTTCCTCTACTCAACATATTCTGGAGTCGTAACAGGACCAATGGCCACTTCCTTCAACCGACAAGTCTTGTTCCAAGCGTTAGAAACCTCGCTAACCTTCCTCTTATAATCGGCTCCTCTGTATACAAACTCACTTTGAGCTAACCCATGACTTGCTGGTACAAACTGTCTTAATCCATGCTGCCCCAATACGAGCAAAGGGGCATAACCAATGGCACCCCAAATTCCCAACAGGGAAACCCAATCAAAGCTACCGCATCGATAAAGTAGCTCACCGGGAACCATCTATGGAGCTCTCCACTCAACATCCCCCGACTGAAGATTTCAAAGCAACGCTATCCAATTTTCTTCTGGCATATCCACTTTCCTAGATGATGCTACTATATCTTTCAACGGGGAGTAGTTCTCGAAGAAAACCCGACAAACAATCCCATCGATCAATCGGAAGTGACTGTAGAACCAAGCCATGAGTAACTGAGCACACCCTATAAACCTGCCTGCACCAGTCTTCCTACACGCACCTAAGGACCTGAATGTCACTGCCAAAATTGCAGGAACGGAAGTGACCCTTTTATTGAGTCGATGAAAAAGATCTGTGGTCGCTTCGTCCACATATCCCAAAGCCCTAGGGAAAACCATCAATCCATACAAACTTAAGGCAAAAATGTCTACCTTCTTTGTCTCATCGGGGTGTGTCAAAATTAGATCTTTCAAAGCATCCCACAAAATGCACTTGCACTCACCCTTTTCTTTAATTCTGGCCATGATCCACTGCTCGCTCATCCCCGTAATGGTCAATAATTTCTTCCAAAAGGTGGGAACACAAGCAGCTTGAGAATAGATCCTGTCATTCTGAAACCTAGGACAACGAAGTAAGGCAGTGTACTCCTCCACAGTAGGTACCAAGTCTACTCCCCAAAAGTGAAGCAACTGTACGCCGGATTCCAAAACTGGGCAAGGGCTCAGAACAAGTGCTCATTTATCTGAATATCCAGCAAGTAATTTAGATCTCCATAATTATTGTAGAATAACTGCTTGGTCTCATTGCCCCACTGATCCCAAATTTCCTTAAGCTCTTGGAGATTATTCTGTATGACACTAATACGAGTATAATCTGACAACTCCGACAAGTATCCCATAGTTATGCTGTCTCCTTTTTCTAGATGAGTTTGCTCAGACCATCTATGAACATTGGCGTTGCCTTCCACTCTATCAAGAAGTCCGTTCCCCATAACAAAACTTCCTAACTTAGAGACTGACCGTGAATCGATACCTTTGTAAATGCAAAAATGTCATGCAAACAAAATAAAAGAAATAGTCAGTATCACATGATATCTATAAGTCTCAATGATAATAAGGGTAATATCTAAGGTTTAACTCTAACTAAGTTGGGCTCTTACAGTTTTTTCTATATGAGGTTGGTTCTAAAGTTTGAGGTACCTGAACTAGCAGATTCTTCGATCCTCACCCATTATAGGCTCATTTAAATCGAGTTCAGTTTAGGGGGATACATTTCCCTATGGCTACACGGAGATAAAAATCTCACGAAACCATAGGTACGAATGTATCCCGAAAGTGATCCACTATCCTGCACTGAGGCGAAGACCTCACGAAGGCGTAGTTTCTCACTCCCACTTGAGGGTGTGACCACAACGGTCATGCAAATGCAATGCTTATCAGAATATATAACATATGCAATAATACAAACATATGTAATGCGAAGAGGATTGAATTTTAAAATTTTTCAAATTTTCGACATTAAGACAAAAGGTAATCAATTATACGGCTTGACTCTCTTATTATTCCCCAGCGGGGTCGCCAAGCTGTCGAGGCCATTTTTAAATCAAGTTTTGGAAAATGGGAATCGACTTTAAGAAAAATAAAAACGGGAGTCGCCACCAATCTTTTTTAGGTGTGATTGGATCACCTTATAAAATGTTTTGTTTTAAAACATTAATTTTGGTCTACGAAAGTTGAGAAAATGGATTCGGGAGTCGGTTACGTACGAGGAAGGGTTAGCACCCTCGTAACGCCCAAAAATTGGTACCTAATTGATTATCAAGTGTCTTTAATGTCGAAAATTTGAAAATTTTAAGATGTAATCCTTTTTAATATTTTTTATTTTTGAAAACTATGGTTTACTTGTATCAAATGAATCAAAATATTACATCCAATAAGTTAGGACACAATATTTTTAAAACATTCGATACTAAGTTAGCCTTTTAGGAAATCCCTATCTCGAAACGACAAAACGCCATATCCAGTAAGTTAGGACACAACGTCTTGAAATTCCGAGACAGTTGCTTGTACTTTGAAAACATTAAAAAACCTTAGAATGGTGCTTGATTGTTTAAAACTTAACGGGAAAAATTGCAACCCAATAAGTTAGGGCACTATTTTTCTCGAAATTTCCAAACACCAAGCATTGCCTTTATTTTTGAAAACTTTAGAGTCTCATTTTTTAAAAATGATGCATGGAAGAGTATATAAACGTAACATACGAGATAACATGTTATAATAACAGGTAAATAAAAGCATAATAGCATAAACATCATACATTAACTAACATATATATAAGAAATAAAACATGGCAAATTTTAAATAAGTAAAATATACATAATACACAATATGTATTTAAGAAGAATAGGTAAAATCACATAATCATGTAATTCAACATACGTTTAAACATATTAATAAATAAAAAATGATGCATGATACAATTCGACACATATATATAAAAAATACAATAAAAATAACAATATGTCAAGCACTCATCATTTAATGAAATTATGAGACCAATATATATTGACATAATAAGAAAAGGTTTAATATATATATTAAAATATAAATAAGGTGAGCATTTAAAAAAAATGTGTGAATTAAAATCAAATTTTTGGCAATGTAATGACAACATAGTATACATAGTAACTTTAGTTTTAGGGTTATAACAAAATAATAAAATTTAAATACTAGGATATTGTACTATATAGAATATAAGATAATAAACATATTTAATAGTACATGAAAACATAGTAATTAATAATGAATTTTGAAATAGTATAATAATATATAAAATACTAATTTTATAGCTCTGGATAAAAATATACAAAATATAAAGGAAATAATTAATAGAATATTTAATATCAATTTAATATGAAAATAATAATGTGAATAATAATATACATAAAATATATGATAGATAATAATAATATGAAATAATATAATGCTAAAATACAAAATAATATAATAATATAAAAATATCTAAATTTTACGCGATAAAAATATAACAATAAATAATAAGTAATGATATATGTTAAAATATATATTAATATGATAATAGAAAAAATATGAAGTAATATAATAAAACATAAGTAAATAATTATAAAATATGTATAATACGTATATTCATATTAAAATATAATAATATATGTATAAAGCTTAAAATAAAAGGTTATAAATATGTTTAAAAGGATAAAAAGGATTAAAATTGAACATAAGTAAAAGTCAGTGGCTAATTTAATAAAAATAACTGAGATCGGACTTAATTGAAACAACCACTAAAACCTTAGGGATTCATCGGGAAATTTCCTCTTGTCCCTAAACGGCATCGTTTCATTATAGGCCTTAGAGTGGTTTCCGTTGGTATTAAATTGAAACAGAGATGAAAATTTGGGCCAGATTTGAAAGTAAAATAAACCTGATTTAAAAAAGGAAAAATGCGAAAGGACTAAAGGGATAAATATCCCAATAGTTAAAAACACGTGGATCCTCCCCGGGTAATCGGGTCAACACGCGGATCCTTAGCTTTAATACGACGTCGTTTAGGCTTATTAGATTAAGCCAAAACGGCGTCGTTCTATTAAGGCTATAGAAGCCAAATTTTAAGCTTAAAAAATCATTTTACACCGTTCTTTAAAAAAAAAGGTTCGAAACTCTCTGTATAGGGGAAAAGAGGGGTCCGATCTAGGCCTTTGGTCTCCGAGTGATTGCGCCCCACGCGCCCCACGCGCCACCATATACGGTGGTCGGAGGGTTAAAACCCTTGCTCTTTCAAGCAAAACACAGGTAACTCACTTCTCTTTTAATATTTTGGCATTTTTATTCGATATATATATGTATCCGTAAAAAGAGAAAAAAAAGAATAATCACTTTTACTCTCAATCAACTGCTGTTACTGTAATTTTTTAAAAATCTATGCTTTTTATTCAGCCTTTGTGTGTATGTTTCATAAGACTGTAAAAATCGGTCCTTTGTATAATGTTTAGATCCGGGCTTTATAGCCACTGTTTACAGTGTATTTACATCTTTATTTTATTTTCTTGCCATATTTGTTGGTTCTGTTCTCTTTGTTTCCTTTTGCAGACGATCGAGGAGAAGAAAGGGCACTGATCATGGCATCGATTTGCGTCTCAATGAGGTTCGGGGCCTGAAATTACGGCTCCGATGAAGGGTAGCTGAGATGTCGTGAATGAAACGTTGATGGGGCATTATTGATGGTGGCCTCGATTCGGGAGCTAGACAGATGCTCCCAGAATCTTCTAGAACCTGTTGCGACGCCACAGTGTTTGGGAAACCCTAGGTTTCCTGCTTCCCTTAAGTCCTTTGGGCCTTTTGGGCTATTTTAAATTTGGGCTAACCCGGTAGATGGGTTGCCGTGTAATGCTTAGTTGTGTTAGCTGTATTTAGGTCATGTTTAGGTTTGGGCTACGGGTGTATTTGGGCATATGGGTAGTGGTTTGTTTAGGCTTGGGCCCCAATATTTGGGCTTTATTACCGGGACTGTTAAATGGACACTTATTTATTTATTTATTTCTAATTTCTTGGTTTTAGGGCCCGGTCAAATTTGGGTTACTACAGATTCGATTGCCTTTTTTTTTTGAATTCAATCTTGTGTTTTTTTTATATTCAAAATCCATAAATTACATTAAATTCTTTGGCTTTATAGCCGAACTTGGTGGTCGGTTGAGCGGTGGAGCAGAGGCGGTGGCAGAGGTAGTGGTAGAGATTAGGGTGGCGGCAATGGCAAGTGGCTGCCAGAGGCTAGGTTTTTTTTATTTTTTCTGAAAAAGTTTAGGTTTTGGGCTTTGTTTTTTGGGCTGGAGTTTTCTTGATTTGGGTGTTTTTGTTTGGTAATTGGGTTGCTGCTTTTATTTGATATTTGGGCTTTTAGTTTTTATGGGCTCCGGCAAAATTTGGGTTGTATAGCTGTCCCTCTTTGCTCGTTGTCGTGTAATGAGAACAGAGCAAATACTTTTAAGAAAGGCCAATTTTGCCTGGTTGTGTCGAGTCTCAACTTCTTTTGGTGCTTCTCTTTTCAAATAGCTTCATTCCAGTCCACTGCATCTTGTTGCTTTGATCCACTCCACCTCTACTTCAGAGAGATAAGACTTGTAGTTTCAATCTACTCCACTGCAACTTTAGGGAGATGAGATTTGTAGTTATGGTAGATTTAATCTGACCTATTGCAACTTCAGAGGTATAGGATTTGTTGCTTTAATTTGCTCCACTGCAACTTTAGGGATATAAAATTTGCTATCTTGTAGCTTCAATCTGCTCCGCTACAACTTCAGGGAGATGAATTTTATCTCCATAAATTTGGCACTTATGGCATTTCTTGGCATAATTGATGCAATCTCCTTTCATGGTGGACTAGTAACACCCGAACCTCATGATTTGCCTGCCTATTGTGAAACCATTAACATGTGTTCCATAGACACCCTCGTGAACTTCTTCCAAGTTTTTCTTGGCCTCGAAAATGTTTACACATCTTAGTAGCACATGATCTTTTCTCCTTTTATATAGGATCCCCCCATCTAAGACATAGTCCCTGGCTAGCCTTCTTAGCGTCCTTTTGTTATTCGTAGTTGCCTAGTCAAGGTATTCACGATTCTTCACGTATCGCAATATATTGTGGCACCAATGGTGGTCATCATTTTCTTCTTCTTCTTCGATGTTGTAACAATGAGTCGGAGCCTCATAAATACTCATTTGGATCGGTTTCACATCCTCTTGTTTGTTCATCTTTACCATGGAAGCTAAAGTTGCTAGGACGTCAGCTATCTGATTTTCTTCTCGTGGTAGGTAGCAGAAGGTGATATCATCAAACTCTTTAATTAATTCAAGGATCAACCTTCGATAGTCAATCAACTTGGGATCTCTCATCTCCCATTCACCTTTGAGTTCATAGATCACTAGCGCAGAATCCCCATATACCTCTAACAGTTTGATTTTGCGTTCTATGGCTGTATGGATACCCATGATGCATGCTTCGTACTCCTCCATATTATTCGTGCAATTAAAATCCAATTTACTAGTAAAGGGAAAATAATCTCCATTTGGGGATACCAGAACTGCCCTAATTCCTTTACCCACAGCATTTGAGGCTCTGTCGAAATTTAGCTTTTAAGGATGACCTTCTTAAGAGTATTCTTCAGTGGTTGCCACTTACATTAGATATTCATTTGGGAAATCAAAGTTCAGAGGCTCGTAGTCTTCTAGAGCTCTACTGGCCAGGAAATCTGCTATTGCACTCCTTTTTACAGCTTTCTGGTTTACATAAACTATATCAAATTCGAAAAGCAGAATTTGCCATCGGGCCATCCTTCCATTCAAAGCAGTCGACTCCATCATGTATTTCAGAGGGTCTAGTTTCGAGATGAGCCAAGTTGTGTGGTACAACATGTACTGTCTCAATCTCTGGGTTGCCCAGATTAAGGCACAACACAAGTTCTCAATTGGCGAGTATCTCGTCTCACACTCAGTGAACTTCTTATTGAGGTAGTATATCGCCCTTTCTTTCCTCCCTGACTCATCGTGTTGGCCAAGCATACATCCCATAGAATTCTCAAATACTGCCAAATACAGTATCAGTGGCTTATTTGGATTAGGTGGCGTCAGCACTGGGGCATTGGATAGGTATTGTTTAACTTTATCAAATGTTTTCTGGCATTCGTCATCCCATACACCTGGATTGTGTTTCTTGAGAAGACGGAATATGGGGTCACATTTCTCAGTTAGTTGTGAAATGAACTGGGTAATATAATTTAACCTCCCTAAGAAACCTCAAACTTCTCTTTGAGTATGCAGCGGAGGTAGCTCCTGTATAGCCCTGACTTTATCCAAGTCAATCTCAATCCCCTTTTTGTTGACTACGAATCCTAGCAGTTTCCCTAACTTGGACCCGAAATGTACATTTTGCTGGATTGAGCTTTAGCTAGAATTTCCTCAACCTCAAGAATAATTTCCTCAAGACTTGTACATGCTCCTCTTCTGTTTGGGATTTGGCGATCATATCATCAACATAAACTTCAATTTTTTTGTGCATCATATCATGGAATAGGGTTACCATAACTCTCTGATATGTCGCTCTCGCATTTTTCAGTCCAAATGGCATCTCCTTATAGCAAAATGTTCCTCACATGGTTACAAATGTGATCTTATCCATATCTTTAGGATGCATCTTTATCTAGTTGTAACCGGAGAAGCCATCTATAAAGGAGAATAGTGAATAACCTGCCGTGTTGTCTATTAAGGTGTCGATGTGAGGCAACGGGAAATTATCTTTCGGGCTGGCTTTGTTTAGGTCCCTGTAATCTACACACATTCGTACTCTCCTATCTTTTTTAAGGGCGGGGATGATATTGGCTATCCATTTGGAGTATTTGACTACTTGTAAGAACCCAGCATCGAATTGCTTCTTGACCTCTTCTTTTATTTTTAGCAAAACATTAGGCCTTATCCTTTGGAGCTTCTATTGAACTTTACACTCTTCCTTTCTAAGGAGCCGATGTACCACGATATCAGTACTTAGTCTAGGTATATCTTGATACGACCATGCAAAGACATCTTTAAATTCTTGGAGTAATTCAATGAGATCTCGCTTTGTCTCTGCGGCAATGCGAGCTCCAATTTTCACTTCTTTTCCTTCTTCTAAGATCACAATCTCTAGTGACTCTTTGTGAGGTAGAATCTGTTTCACCTCTTGTTCAACCATCTTTAACAAATCAGGAGATAGGTTACAATCTCTGTCATCTTTAAAGTCCTGCAGTTCCTCTAAACACATATCTTGTTCAAATGGAGATTCTGAGTTAGTAGCAGCGTCGCTCATATCATTGATATCTGGAGAATTGTTATAGGGATGAAGGAAGATACAAAGAACAAAAGAATCTTAGAATAATTATCTGTGGGCTATGAGTGTGAATGAAATGAAAGAATAGAAGAATATTTGCTTGGAATAAGACAGAAAGATGCATTTTATTGAAATACAGATGTTGGACAAAGGCCTATTTCACAAAAAGACTCTTATTGCTCCTAGGCTTAGAGCAATAAGCGTGTGTATCGCTTGAGTATCGCTTTTAGCATTATTAGAATTAGCTCGGTTGATTATGATGAATCGGTACCAAAAAAAAGAAAAGAAGAAGAAGAATAATAAGATATTTGAACATAGCTGTTACAATTGGGTAATTGGTATAAAATGGTAGATATACATTATATGTTAAAGGGGGAATTAAGTAAGTGGGAATGATAAGTGAAATTAGAAGGAATAATGAAGAGTATATTCAGGTGAAAAGTTCCATGTTTATGATAAGAGTTTGAAGAACGATAAGAGGGTTATAGGTCATTAATGAATTAAAAATATATATACATAAGTATATGAAATCGAAGGGACGATTCTCAGATCAAATGAGGTGTGTAAAGTGTTTAGAAATACATGCCATATAAATTTGTGATAGAGTGATGTGTATGATCCGATCTAATTTTTGTTTTACTTATAGACAGAAATACTTTTCAATCGAGTTATTTCAAAAAGTGTTGAAAGTGACACTAAGGTGTCTGAGTAAGAATGTGTTTATGATGAGTTGAAACTTAGAATGGTATGAAAAAGAGTTCATAATATAGATGTGCTGATGTATGAAATAAATAATCATAAATTGAGAAATATGGAAAAAGGGAAATGAAATAAAATTTTATCTTGTGATGAGCGCGCCTATGTTGTTTGGTATTTATATGATCTTATGTTGTTGATAAATGTTGTGTTAGACGTGTGTGTATATATATAAGAGCTAAAAGTTGAGGCTTTACAATCTTCACCCCCTATCATTATGGTATTATATAAAAAAGTTTATGAAATTTATATTGAATAAGTTCACAAGTATGAAACAAAAGAGTTCAAAAAGTGGAATAATTAATAATGTGGTCAGAGATAAGAATGGTTTAACAAGTAAAAACGGTTCTGGAAGAGATGATAGATTGTTTTGAAAATCATTCAAATTAAGTGATGCCACAGTTAAAGAGGAGGACAATCAACTTATCCAGGTATGATGTTTAAAGAATGTGTTATCAGGAATTCTTCGAGTTTTCTTAAAGAAGATTGGCATTGACAAAGTGTGGATTGTGACTGTTCAAGCTAAATTTTTATATTGATTTTATTTTCTTAGGTAATATTGATTAAGGTCAATGACATAAATCGAGATGTGGTGTTTTGTTTGAACTAATGCCGTTAGTAAACCTATTTGACTAGCATGTTACGGAAGTTGTGAAAGATTATGTATTTGAGTTGTTTTAACAACTTGAAGAGGAAATTGTTTTGAAGGGTTATCATTGTTTGACAATTAAGATGGAATCAGATGTTTTAATTAGAACAAGTTATTCAGTTGGAAGATAAATTGAGATATATGCATGTAAGTCGATCCTCGAGTTTGGAAATGAATTTTATGTATTCATGGGTAAATAGACAGATAGTCTGGAAAAAAAAATTTGCTACATACTTCCTGATCTCAAGAGTTTAAAGTGCCGAATATCACAGAAAAATTGGAATTCAAGGCAGTAATGATGATTTGAGCTATTGAAAGATTGTGAGTAGCTATCGATTAACCTTTGAGAGGAGTAAATGTAGAAATGTATGTTCTAAGTAATGAAGTTTTATTTATTTTGCGAGCGATGATTACTTAATTGATCCTGTATAATGACATTTAGAAAATTAAAAGTAATCGAGTACTGTGTAAGGTTCTTAGGCAATATTACAGGATGGGGATTTATCTTTGAAACCTTAACATCTTTTCTCAGTAAGATTTTTGGGGACGAAAATCCCTAAAAGGGGAGAGTTTATATGCTGACCTAATTTTTAGTGGTATCGGGAATAGAGATTTGAGATCACCAAATCCGACGGGTGATTTAAAAATTTAATAAATTAATATCTATGAGTCAAATGTGAATATAAAAGCATTTTTGAATCAGTGAATTTGGTGATTTAAAAGAATTAATTAGGTAAATTGGGTCAAGAATGAGGTATCGAGACCTCGACTTCATAAACCAAGCCATAAATATTTTTAGAAATATTTACGGAGTGTTGGTGAGGTAGTAGTAAAATTTATTCAGAAAATTTTGACGTTTGGGCGGTTAATTAAATAAAAAGGACTAAATTGTAAAATGTGTAAAAGTTGCTAAAATGATTAAATAGCTCAATTGTCAAATGAGGAAGGACCTAAAGTGCAAATAAGCCCAAAGGAGATATTTTGGGCGGCAATAGCTGAGAAAAATTGGGAAATAGGTGAAATAAGGGTAAAATTGGAAAATTGCCAAAATTAACTAAATAAAAATGGGACTAAATTGGAATATCTAGAATTCTCTTCATTTCTCTTCATATTTATCAGCTGAAAAATAACCATGGAGGAGGGTTCAAGCTGGTTTTCATACTTTAGCTTCATGTAAGTTTAATTCTTGCTTTCTCCTTGAAATTTTTATGTTTTTGGACTTTTACAATTGGGTCCAACTTACTATTTCATTAGTTTTTGATTCCATGGCTAATTTTTGAAGTTTTTATGGATGAGTACCAGAATAATATGATGAATAAACATAGAATTGAAGCTTTAATTTTGATATATGGTGATTTTATCAAGTAAAATTGATGAAAATTGGTTTTAGGACCTAATTGTGAAAGAGTTTAGAATTAAGGTCTAGTGTTAAATTTCTGGTTTTCAAGGGTTATGAAGTAGTTTAAAATGATAGAATAAAGTATTAAATGCTAAAAATTAACTCAATTGAGGGGTTAATTGAGAAAGGATTGAATTGTATGAACTATGAAATTTGGGACAAAATGGAAATCAATATTTTGCACTAAAACTGTTTTGGGCAGCAGCAGTAGTCTAACTTTGAAAAATCACCAAAAATTGTAGAAATCGAATTAGAGGATGAATAAAATATGAAATTAAAGCTTATTGAGTCTAGTTACTTATAAAAGAAATTATGATTATCGCTATAATACAAAAAAATCGAACTTGTGAATTTATATAACTAAATTTTAGTGACCATTTGTTAGTATTATTAAATTTCAATATTATTTTATGAATGGTGATTAATATTTATGTATGTTAATTTTTATGAAAATATATTTAAATTATTTGTAAATGTTTCGTACTTCTTGGTAATGCCTCGTACTCTATTCCGATGATAGATACGGGTAGGGGGTGTTACATTTTTTGGTATCAGAGCTATGGTTTAGTCTGTTCTCGGACCAAATGTAGTATATGTGATAGTGTGATATCTCTCGACTCTAATGAAATTTGTTTTATTTATAGAAAGAGATGTTTAAAAAATGTAGAAATCGAATTAGAGGATGAATAAAATATGAAATTAAAGCTTATTGAGTCTAGTTACTTATAAAAGAAATTATGATTATCGCTATAATACAAAAAAATCGAACTTGTGAATTTATATAACTAAATTTTAGTGACCATTTGTTAATATTATTAAATTTCAATATTATTTTATGAATGGTGATTAATATTTATGTATGTTAATTGTTATGAAAATATATTTAAATTATTTGTAAGTGCTTCGTACTTCTTGGTAATGCTTCGTACTCTATTCCGGTGATAGATACGGGCAGGGGGTGTTACAAATGTGCTCTTCTCATTTCCTGCTTCTTTTCTAATTCTTTCTTCTTTTTCTTCGCATATGGCTTATATCTAAGACAAAGTGATCTCGTTTATCAATCAGAATTGGTACTTCAACTCTCCATTGGAGATATTTCCTGAGTCTTTTTCTCGGCATGGCTTCCTTTTTGACCGTCAGCCGTAGGCCCATCTTCGTCGTTTTGGATATTCTGGGCATAGAGATCTTGTTCCCTTCGACGATGAAGGTTGCATTTACAAATTCCAGCGATCGAAATGAACATTCTATCGCTTTATTGTTTGCCCTTATGTATGGCGCGTCACTGGTTACGGATGCAATAATGTCTTCTTCTATGTTTATCGTTACCAATCGACCCTCGGTTATCAACTTTAGCTTTTGGTGCAATGATGACGGTACTGCCCCAACCGAGTGAATCCAAGGCCTCCCCAGCAAGCAATTATAAGAAGGCTTGATGCCCATCACCAGAAAATCTACTTCATATGTGTTTGGACCAATCAAAAGAGGTATCTCAATTCTTCCCATCACCTTTCTTTCAGTACAATCGAATGCCCTCACTATATTCTGACACGTCTTCATATGAGAGCTATCCACAGGTAATCTGTTTTCTGTGGGTAAGGGCAAGACATTCAGTGCGAATCCATTATTAATCAACACTCTTGGCAATGTATACCCCTTGCAGTTGGTGGTGACGTGTAAAGCCTTCATCGATCCCATACCCCCTGGCGGTATTTCATCATCATTAAAAAAGATGAAATTATCAGCACTTATGTTACAGACCAGACAGTCTAGCTTGTTGACGGAGATATCATTAGTGGCATAAGTTTCATTTAATGCTTTCATCAATGCGCTACGATGTACCTCCGAGCTTAAGAATAAAGCTAGCACTGATATGCGAGCTGGTTGTTTATGCAATTGCTCCACAACTCTATACTCGCTATGCTTTAAGAATTTTAAAAACTCTTTAGCCTCCTCTTCAGTTGCCGGCTCGTTAACAGGCAATTCAATTTTGGCCGCCTTTTCTTTCTTTTATTCAATCACTATGGTTTTTCCTTTTGCAGGCTCAGCTTTTGCATTTGATGGGTTGTAGTGTCTCCCACTGCGCATGTAGAAACCCATATCTTGACCTTCTTCTAAGGCGTTAATTGGGTTCTCTTTTCCCAGGATCGTCACGTTGCAGTTAAAATTCCAGGAAACCCATTTACTGTCTTTATAGGGAAAAGCTACAGGTTTTTAGATTATGACCCTTGGTGCAATTTGTGCTCCGGCTTCATTGATCTTTGGCCGTGAAATAATAACCACTGGGTGGTTGACTTTATGGACCTTCTCCGTTGATTTTCTTCTGAGGCGCACACATCTTCTCCTTATGGGCCTTCAGTATACTTAAAGAATTTCAGCTCCTTATTGTCCATCAGACCTTGTACTAGGGCCCTGAATTCACTGCATTTTTGAACCTCATGACTTTCTTCATTATGGAACTCATAGTAGTTCCTTACTTCTCGGGATTTCTCCCCTAAATCCTATGTAATTAATCCACTTTCTACCATTTTCTTCCAAACCTCTCTTAGTGGGGTTTTCACTTCTGCTATATTCATCTTGATTCTCTTCCCCCCATTCTCGATTATCGCATTTACCCCTTTGTCAGAATGGTTGGGTAACGGATTCTCTGCCCTAGCTGGATCACTGAATCTCACAATGCTCATTTTAATGAGTCTTTCGATTAAATTTTTGAAAGCGGTGCAGTTTTCAATCGAGTATCCCGTGATTCCCGTATGGTATTCGTATTGGGCATTTGCGTCATACCATTTAGGGAATTAAGGTTGCATAAGTTTTAGGTAGAAAGGAGATACTACATGTGCATCAAACAAATTTTGGTACAACTCCCTATACGTCATCGAGATGGGCGTAAACTGGAGTTTCTCCGTATTTTGCCTTGTGTTAGATTCTTGCCTTGAGGGGCCTTGCTGGCTAATAGCCGTTGCACTTGGCTGGCTTACAGTAATCGACTTTGAATAGCCCTTTTCATACGCACTCGCATTATTTACCTCATTTTCTTTCTTTCTCGGGGCCATTCTTTTGGCATTTTCCTCGGCTTCTATTTTTCCACACCTTATTGCAATTTCTATCATCTCACTGGATATTACTATATCCGAGAAACTCTTACATGCGCTTCTCAGCATGTGCTTAATGAATAGAGCCTTCGGGATATTGATGAAGAGCATTGTCATTTCCTTTTCTAGCAGAGGTGGTTGGACTTGCGTGGCGATTTCCCCCTACCTTTGAGCATATTGCCTGAAGCTCTCGCTTGGCTTTTTCTCCATGTTTTGCAGTGTGATTCTGTAGGGTGGCATATCTGTTATGTGGCCATATTGTTTCATGAAGGCCTGTGCCAGGTCCTTCCATGAATTAATTTGGGCGCGACTTAGCTGATTATACCATTTGGCCGCAACCCCGAGCAGGTTGTCTTGGAAACAGTGAATTAATAACTGATCATTATTAACATATCTTGTCATTCTCTGATAAAACATCATAATGTGAGCTTCGAGGTAGCTGGTCCTATTATATTTCTCAAACTCTGGGGTCTTAAACTTGGGCGAGAGCACTAGATCTGGTAATAGGCTCAAGTCTTTAGCATCAATTCCATAATGGTAATCAGCGTTTTCCAATGCCTTGAATTTCTCTTCTAGCCATCTGCATCGGTCTTCATTTTACTTTGGGAGCACACTCTCGCCTTTTCTATTTCTGCTATATCATCAAGATTAGGGACAACGGGATTTGCTGGATTGTCTCCTAGGTTGGAGCCTAAACTTATCGAGAAACTTGTTGGTGCCGAGGTGCATGTCCGATATTGGGGCCTGATGTTAACGGACACCCTTTGTGGATATGCGTTTGGTTGTGCTTGGGTGTTTGTTGGGGTGAATCCTGGAGGATAAACAAGGTCCTCGTTATCGTCCCTGGAATTGACCATGGGACTTGTAACGGGCCAAATCTGCCCGGGCCCAACAACCAAAAACCAAATTTAAAAAACAAACAAATAAAACCAAATAGTCTAGTCCAAGTCCATTTACACATCAAAAAGGCCCAAATTAACCCAATTGCAACCCAAAACCTAGACCCAAATAATTCAAGGCCCAAATAGCCCAAAACAGAAGCATAGCCAGGAACCCTAGTAGCTTCTGCTTGCGCCGCAATGACCCCAACAGCCTCCACGCCTCCGTACACCTCCTGGCGCCAACTACCACTACAGGAAAACAGACTTTTAGCGGCGTTTTTTTTGCTTTTAGCGGCGTTTTTAAGCGCCACTAATACTTTTAGCGGCGCTTTCCCAAGCGCCGTAAAAAACGTCGCTATATACACCGCCGCAAAAATTAGTGGCGTTTTTTAGAAAAAGACGCCGCTAAAGATCAGGACCTTTAGCGGCGCTTTTTAAAAAAACGCCGCTAAAGACCAGGACCTTTAGCGGCGCTTTTATAAAAACGTCGCTAAAAACCAGGACCTTTAGCGGCCCTTTTTTTAGCAGACCCCCATTGGCATCCATGTGTTTTATTTTAATTTTTCCCCAAAAATTTGTACACTATTTCATTTTAGTTCGCTCCAAGGTGCAGCGTTTTGGGACCTGGATTATTTCCAGTTCTAGTCACTGTACATTTATATGCTTTGCACACTTTTTTTTAAACTATTTTATTTGTAAATTGTCCCTTTTATTTTAGGTTTAATCTTAATTTGGTCTTTTATTTGTATAATCTGCTAATTTAAAATACTTTTAATATTTTTGTATATGTTAATTTATTTTAATGATTTTATTTGTTTTCATTTGTTCAATTATTTTGAGTTTTCTTTTATCCTATTATTTTTACATTTTGCACAATTTTTTTTTAAAAATATTTTATACATATTAGTATACATATTATTCTCATTGAGTGTTCAATTTATAATACTTATTATTTTGAAGATTCACAATATTTTTGTACATGAGTGGAGCTATCTTAATAACTTTAGTTTGTTTTATAAAATCATCATTTTAAAATTCTTTTCGCATTAAGCTATTTTAATACTTTTATATAACCTCTTGTTTAAATATTTATATATATTTATATGTTAATATATCTATTACTTTAATAGATTTTTCTATTTAAAGTATTTCTTGCTTTATGATTCATCAAATATTTTTCTTTATGTATATATGAAACTATTTTAGGAACTTCATCTTTGTATTTATAAAATTATTATTTTAGAATGTTTCTTTATATTATATTATTTTTATGTTTTAGATAGTATTTCATTCAAATGTTTCATTATATATATATTTGTACGTATATAATAAAAATAATTTAATCTTGTGTACATTTCTATGATATCTTTACGAACAAGTATTTCTAAGTTTATTTATATACATATAAATATATATAGTTGTAAATCCATTATGTTTTAAAGATTATATTTTATTATACATTTTTATTATTATTTATAGATTTATTTATTTATTTATTTTTGTATACTTTACACATAATTCAAAATTTTCTTACTTACATGTAAATTGTCAATTTTAAACCAATATTCTTCAATACTTTGCATATCATTCGATTTAAAATATTCATCCTATAACATATGTTTTAGTAATTATGTATATATATTTTCAGTTGTTTTTCCAAATAGTTTTAAGTTCATCTATTTATATGTTGTGTAAATTATGTGTACATTTATTCGTCATTATTTTAAAATCGTTTTATACCACATTGGCTTCTAATTGCTATTTTGTTTTTTTACATCTTACATTGATTGTTTTATATCATGCTATGTATATTATTGTGGCATATTATTGTATGTATTGCTTTGTTGTGTTGTATTGTTATATTATTATTTTCGTTATTGTATTATTATATCAATTATTTCCCATGCATGATTGTAATCGGGTTATTTTTGTTAGGTTAATTATACTTAATTGTTTATTTCGTTAGTTGATTAAATAAGACACATTATCCTCACTCATCAAATATTGTATCTTATGCGTGTGTATTATCCCATCTCATTGTTTTCCACTTGGTTTATGAAATATGGTTTTATAAGGTCCAAATCTTCAAGATTATTTTTGTTTTATTTCAAGTAAAATTAACACGTATTAAGCTATTTTTTTAATTATTCATTTAAAAATTCTTTAAAACGAAAGCAATGCTCTATGTTTGGCAAGTCGGGAATCGTGCCCTATCGTGCTGGGTTGCGATTTCCCGTTTGTTCAAAATAATCGAATATTCCTTTGGAATTTCACTCATGTCTTTAAAATTTCTTTAAAACGAAGGTAATGTTCGATGTTTGGAAATTTGAGGAATCGTGCCCTATCGTGCTGGGTTGCGATTTCCTATTTGTTCAAAATAATCGAATATCCCTTTAGAATTTCACTCATGTTCTCTAAATTCTAAAATGAGGTAATGTTCGATGTTTAGAAATTCGAGGAATCGTGCCCTATTGTGCTGGGTTTTGGTTTTTTCGTTGGACTAGATAATTGGGCATCCTTTTGCGATTTTCAACATATAAACTTTTGGAAGTCGGAATTTATCGTGTTCTCGAGAATATAAAGGATCATGTCCTATCGTGCTGGATGTGATGCTGCATTCCTCTGAAACAAAGGAATTTTGACGACCAACTCGGGTTATTCAACATAAGGACGATATTTAATCAATTTGGTACCAATTTTGGGCGTAGTGAGGGTGCTAATCCTTCCTTATACGTAACTGACTCCCGAACCCGTTTTCTCATATTTACGTAGGTCAAAATCGTTGTTTTAGTAAAAAGAAATATTTTATTAAAATAACCAAATTTTTAGGTGATCCAATCACACATAAATAAAAGATTGGTGGCGACTCCGCATGTTTCATTTTCAAAAAGTCGATTCTCCGTTTTCTCATTAAATTTAAAATTTTAAAATTTAAAATTTAAAAATGGTTTCGACAGCTTGGCGACTCCACTGGGGACCAACAAGAGAGTCTAGCCATAAAATCGATTATTTGTCGTCCTTTTGTCAAAGTATTGAAAAATTTGTTTTGAAAATCATGATCGCATTTGTTTGTATGATCGTTATGGTTCGGGTCTTGTAGAATAATATTGCATTGCATTGCATGACCGCTGTGGTCACACCTTCTAAGTGGGAGTAAAAAACTATGCTTTCGTGAGGTTTTCACCTCCGCATGGGCTAGTGGATTGCTTTCGGGGTACATTCGTACCTATGATTTCGTGAGATTTTCATCTCCGCATGGTCAAAGGGAAATGTATCCCCCTGAACCGAACTCGATCTATATGAACCTATAATGGGTGAGGATTGAGGAATCTGCTAGTTTTGGTACCCTTACTCTAGAACCGAGCCACATATAGAGAGACCTAGGAGCTTACCCTAGGTAAAGCCACTCCAAACCTCTAGTGATCACCCGAATAGGTGCTTTATTTGTCATTTATTTCTCCTGTACTAACGTATTTTGTTTTTTTTTGTTGATAACTGCATTACATTACATCTTCATAGAAAGGAGGTGTTGATTCATGTTCGATTACTAGATAGAACAGTTTGTCATAAGAAAAGGAATTTCTTGATAAAGTGGATTACAATATGGTTGTCCGAATATGGCCCAAGTGAACACGACCGAAAAAGGCTAACAGTTCGTGGAGGAAAACAAGACTTTACCTAAGGATTTAAGCTGATAAAGATTATTCGAAAGCCGTCGCGTCCCGACTTTCTTAAAGGAGCTAATCAATATCGCGAGGATAGTAATTCATGGACTAGTAGAGGCATGTATTGGAAGCTTGCGAGATTTGACTTTCATGAAGAAAAAGGATCAGTGTCTTCACCTGGAATATGAAAGCAAGGCCGTATACGTAATCCGTTTTATATAAAAGAATTTGTTTTCTAGAAAATTTGTTCTAAGGGAATTGAATTCAAAATCAACATCTTTCTTTCCTTTGCATTCATCCCATGCATTTGCATTGCATTGCATCATTTGCACTGCATTGCATCATTTGCATTAAATTTTCCCAAAAAGACCCTAATTAGGTAAAATTATTTCAGAATCGACAAAGGATATGGGCCAAAGGTTGGAGAGAATAGAGCAAAGGCAAATATAGATGCAAGAGCAATTGATCAAAATTCAACAAGATATGCGAGAACAAATGCTAGAACTCCAAAGAAATATGATGGGCGATTAACTTGATTCATTGGCGGAGAATTTGGAAAAAGGAGTGGCCCAGTAGTCAATAGTGAGGATGATATTGAAGAGATCATCTATTCCCCAGGTTTTACCCCGATAAGCATCCTGACCCAACTAGACATGAAAAGGGTACCCGTTGTTATCGGGCCCCAATATCAGATGGATACATCGGCACTGTTGAGCTTCTCGATGGGTTCAGGTCTTAACTCGGAAGATGATCGAGCCAAACCAGTCATTCTGCCAGAAATGAAGGAAAGGGGAGAATGGACTTTACAGGCTCCGAAGAAGAAGGAAAAGAAAGTAAATAATACGAGTAAGTATAATAAGGGTCATTCGGTGCTGATTATAGTAAGCCAGCCAAGGTCGGTAACTACCAGCCATCAAGCCTCCTCAAGACAAGAACCCAATCGGAGACCGAACTCGGAAAAACCCTAATTCACGCCTATTCCAATCACGTACAGAGAGTTGTACCACGTTCTGGTCGACGCACAAGTTGTATCCCCTTTTTACATAAAACCTATACAACCCCCATACCCTAAATGGTACGATGCAAGCGGCCAATGTGAATACCATGCGGGAATCACGGGGCATTCCATCGAGAACTGTACCGCTTTTAAAAAGCTAATCGAAAGATTTATTAAATTGGGTATCGTGAAATTCGATGGTCCCTCTGGAGCAAGAAATCTGTTATCCAACCTTTCTGTTAAAGAGGTGGACATTTTGAGTTCCATGATGGATAGGGGCATGAGATCTAAGGGTGCATCGAGCTCAGGACTCTAATGCAAGACCTGGTATTGGGGAATCCAAACATTAACGACGTATCAGAAGAGGGAACCCGGGAGTAGACTTTTCCAAGCTTCTGCCCTTGCGTACTTAGGGTGTTTTAAACAATGGGACTGTGAAAGAGATCCTTGTATTTTTAGGGCTAATCTAGAGTAATATTCAAACACACTTATTGTTTTAAGCCTAGAAGCAACAAGAATCCTTTTGTGAAATAGGCTTATATCCAAAATCTTTATTTCAATGAAATACATGTTATCGTTTTGAGTAAATATTCTTTTATTCTTTCCATTTCGTACTGTACAAATGTTTACTCTTACATCCTTTCATTCATGATCATACCATAAAAATAATCATTGTAATAGCTCAAATTTACCCGGGCCCATGAAATAAGTAAATAAATATAAAAACAAAAAAAAAGAAATAAAAGTCCTTTTACAAATCCAAACTGATAGCCTATATACATAGCCCAAAACCCGATTACATTTTTAGCCCAAAACCCTATACCCAATTACACCCTAAGCCCTTAACCCATTACACCCAACCCACAAACAGATACGGCCCAAGCGGCCCAATTTGTTAACAGAAGACAGCAAGGCCTAGGCTTTTGGAAACCCTAGGCGCTGCAAGTACCTCAAGCGTCACGCCCTTTCGTCTCGCACCGTTCCAGTGGGCTTCATCGGTGCCATGACTCCGGCTTCATATCACGCCGCAATCGGCGCATGAATCGACGCCAAACATATTCAGCGATGATTTCTCATTTGGAACGCAAAAAAGGGAAAGAAGAACAGCAGCAAATATGGCAAGAAAATAAAATCAAAGATTGTAAACTTGTTTTCAGTGGCCATAAAAGCCCGAATCAAGAAAAATGTAAGGAGAGTTTTTTTTTTACACACAGATTCAATAAAAGAACACATTTTACCCTAAAAGAAATCAACAGTCGACGAAAGAGTACCGAGGTGATTATTTATTTTTTTCTCTCTAAATACGTACTGATATCGTAGAAAATAGAAGGAAAAGGACATACCTTTGGATCTGCGTTGGAAAGCAAGGCTTTTTAGCCTTCGGCCACCGTATGCGGTGGGGACGACAGTGGCGCATAAGCGTGTGTAGGCCTTAGTTGGAGGTTTGACAGAGCTCCGAGGTCAACCCCAAATCCTCTTTTAGAGGATTTCTTTCATTTTTCTTTAAAATCGGGTTTCAAAATGAATATTAGGTTTGATTTTTGGCTTTTATAGCCTAATAAAAACGACGTCATTTAGCTTAAAATGATAAGCTTCAAAACGGCGTCGTTTCAAGGCCAGGATCCGTGTGTTGACCCATGACCCGAATAGGATTCTCATGTTTTCATTTAAAGGGCAAATTGCCCAATCAATCCTTTCGTATTTTTAAAATTTATAATTGTATTTTATTTATATTTTAAATTGGCCCTAACATTTTACTTTTATTTTAATTTAGTCCCAGTGGCCATTAAAACTTATTCTGAAGAACGACATTGTTTTCTGGGATAAGGGCTAATTGCCCAGTGAGTCCCTCTGTTTTAATGCGTCTTAAAATTAGGCCCAAAATTTTTCATTTATTTATAATTAACCTTATTTTTTTAAAATTAAATTAAATTTTAATCCTTTTTATATAAATTCAATTCATTTTAAATACTATATATTTTTATAAACATTAGTTATATATAAATATATATATATATATATTATTTTTCTTTGTATGTTATTATATTATTATACGTTATTATATATTATTACATACATTTTATTATATATATATATATATTATTTTACATATTATTTATTATATTATATTATATTATTATATATTTTGTTTATAAATTTTATTACATATTATATATTTTATCATATATTATCTCTTACATTACTTTTATTTTATTATAAAATATATTATTTTATTACTCATTAGTTACATTTTTTTATTTTATTATTAAATAAATATGTGTAATATTAATATTTAATACATTATTTTGTTAATATATTAAGTTATTATATCCTATAATTTGGTTTACATATATTAATCAATTTTTAAAAAAAGTTCTCCTTTATCATTCTTATATTATTCTAAATATTTCTAAATATCCCTTTTTTATTTTATTTGATTTATATTTTATGTGTTTATAATTTGCTTATTTATTTTTGTTTTCTTGTATTTTGATATTGTTTAGTAGGTTAAGTTTTCATAGATTATTTGTTATTATTGCTTTTACATATTCGCATGAAATTAATTATTTATGTTAATTTAAGTTATAATTGCATAAAATATTATCATATATGTATATTGCAATTTATATTTGTTGTATTCATTATGCACTACGTTGTATTTCGCATGTAACGATAATGCATGTAAATTTATATTATTTATGATTATATATGCATAAAATGGTAACGTATATTGTGTAATTTATGCCATTATTCATTGTTTTTATATTATATTTGCATGGAATGTTAAAGAAGGTATTATGTAGGTTAATTTATTTAAATATTGATTCTTTGTAATATGTTAAATGCATTATCACTTTAAAGAATTTTTATATTGCATTCGACCCAAAAGATTTTAAAAAGGATAAGGCAATGCTTTTTTGGTAGTTAGAAATTCGGGAAATAGTGCCCTAACATGCTGGGTTGCGATTTCCCTTTTGTCTAAATGCATAAAATACCCTTCTAAATAAGTTTTGAAAATCACAAGATGATTTTAGTTATGGAAGTTTAAAAGTATCGTGTCCAATCATTCTGGATGTGATGTTTATATTCTTTTGAAGCAAAGGAATCTTGATTCTTTTTAACTCAAATTATTACGATTTTAAAAGAGATCTTATTTCTAAATTCTTCCAAACTTTTGAATTAAGACAAAATTATTCAATTTGGTACCAATTTTGGACGTTACGAGGGTGCTAATCCTTCCTCGTACGTAACCGACTCCCGAACCTGTTTTCTTGTAATTTCGTAGACCAAAATGTTTTATAAAGTGATCCAATCACACTTTAAAAGGTTGGTGGCGACTCCCGTTTTCAAAATACTCTCCCCATGCAAAAAGGGAATTTCGACAATCATCCTTATTCTTTTGGAATCTGCCTTCGTACTTACAACAGGTCTCCAGATATCAATGACGTGAGCGACGCTGTCACTAATTCCGAGTCTCTTTTTGAGCAAGATATGTGTCTAGAGGGATCTCAGGACCTTGAAGATGATAAAGATTGTAGCCTATCTCCTGATTTGTCAAAGATGGTAGAACAAGATGAGAAATAGACCCTACCTTACAAAAGGGCAATGGACATCGCGAACCTGAGAGAAGAGAAAGAGATAACGATTGGAGTGTATAACACCTAAGAGACAAAGCGAGATGTCAATAATACTAAGATATTTTCACAAGATCGTATCAAGATATGCCTGGGCTACTAAGGCCTGTGGATGCTAAAAAGGGTCCATATGAGTGTCTGGAGGACACATGCTAATGGTTTTACGTTAACCAGGCTAATAATGAGGTTCGAGTGTTGCTGATCCAACATGGAAGGGGATTGTATCAGTCAAGCTGCGAATGCCAAACGAAAGAAGACAAGACTTTTATGCCTCCTCAATTTCTTCACAGATTTTCTATATGTGGGGCATGGATATTATGGGGCTTATCTCGTCAAAAGCTTCTCACCGATACTGATTCATCTTTGAGGTCGTCGATTACTTCATGGAATGGGTGAAAGTCATTTCATATGCCAATGTTTCTAAGTCAATAGTCATCGAACTCAAACAAAAAAAAAAAGAAGAAGAAGAAGAGAGAGAAAGAGATTAGGTGCAGATAAAGAACGTCAGAAAGATTCAATGTCAGAAGTTGGCAATCTGTTCAAAGATCAGACGCCATATCATAACGCCGCAAAAATCATGGAAGATAATCGAGGCTTGTAAAGATTGGCAGGAAGAAGTTACCATTTACCCTCTATACTTATCGAACGTCGAGCAAAACCTTCGCCGGGGCAATACATTATTCTTTTGCTTAATGGGATAGAAACGGTTTTAAAAATGAGATTTCTTTTGGCCAAGTCTTGTCAAAGATGAAGTTGGATCAGGCAGAATAGATCCAATCCCGATATGATCAGTTGAATTTGAAGAAATGAGGTTGAAAGCCATCTTTCATGGCCCAATGTACCAGAAATGAATGATGCAAGCTTACGTCAGAAAGGTTCGTCCTAGAGAATTTCACGAGGGGGACCTAGCATTGAAAAAGATCCTTTTTACACAAAAAGACTTCAGAGGAAAGTGAAAGGCCAAGGCGAAAACCTGCAAAGGACGCTTTGAGACCTTCAAAAAAAAAAGGAAAGAAGAAAAAGAAAAGGAGAGGCTAAGGCGAAAACCCGCAAAGGGTGCCTTGAGACCAAAAAGGATTTGAGTTGAAAATCCAAAAAGGGCGGCTCAAATTTGAATCAAAGTAGGGCATACAGTAGTCATGCTACGCCTGAATTAGTAATGAAGAAGTATGCTACGTCTTGGGGCATCGACAAAGTACTCTGGATCCCCTAAATACATATTGAGCTCTAAATGGACCTCAAAAAATTTGTACAGAGAAGCTCAAGCTGCGATATCTGGGGCACCTAGTTTTCATCTTACCCGCACTAAATTTACTGTCTTTGATTACTATATTCATTTCAAAATATGCTCCTAACAAATTTCCTTCTTATTACATTGCTATCTTTGATTAACTTATTTGTTCCGAGCTATGTTCTCAATCAATTTCCTTCTTATCCATTGTTACAGTCTTTTTCAAGCATTTTGCATTGAAATAACGATTATTGGACCAATAATACTTTCATAAAAGAAGTTCTGCATATTACTCTGAAAGCTTCTAAATAATATAGGAACCTGAAACAGGACCATTATTTAGAACTCACCAAGCCTAAGGGGTGGAAACGTTCAGAAAGAGGAGTCTAAATTGTGGCTATCTCTTCAGATTTTTTGTCAAAGGTATCAGTTGAATAAAGAGGTAAGATATTTCTTTGGTGACATAACCTCGATGAATAACGAGCAATGCCAACCCAAGTGTAAAATGGGTCACTCTTGGGAAAAGAAAAATGATACTCTGCATTCATACAGATGTCAGACATATGCATATGGTCATTACACCCAAGGAACGGTGTAACATATCAAATTGATTGAAGATGATACAAATCCTATGCTTCTGAGTTGCAGCAAACTGGATAGAAGAAACCAAATGTTATTCCCCTAAAGTTATAGTGGGAGGTACAAACTTTATGCCCTGGAAGGTACAATAGAAAGGGACACTGAAATTACAGCGGAGCAAGCTTGCTGAGCAGAATGTGATTGTTTCTTTGGGTTTCTTGTTAAAATACCAGTCGAACAAGATGGCGGCATAATACATCAACAATAATGCCCTAATGAAAAACGAGCGATGATACCTTAAGCATCTAAAAAGGAATCACTCTCATGGCATTTCTACATTCATAATCATTCACCTAGTTAGGAGCATCTGACTCATTTTGATCATGGCATCCTAATTATTTGGCATAAGCATAGATACAGGAAACCAATTCTATAAATAATGTCCTTAGAAGATGGTGTGGCGACATTGGTGAATTCTACAGATCTTGTCTCCCTGAAGTTGCAGTGGGGCAAATCGAAGACGGTGAATCTTGGCTCTCTGAAGTTGCAGTGGAGCAGATTCAAGCTACCATCCTATCTCCCTAAGTCATAGTGGAGTATGCTGAAATTTTCAGATCTTGTTTCTCTAAAATTACAGTGGAACAGATCGAAGACGGTGAATCTTGGCTCTCTGAAGTTGCAGTGGAGCAGATTCAAGCTACCATCCTTTCTCCCTAAGCCGTAGTGGAATAGGCTAAAATTTGTAGATCTTGTTTACCTGAAGTTACAGTGGAACAGATCGAAGACGGTGAATCTAGTCTTCCTGAAATTGCAGTGAAGCAGATTTAAGCCACCATCCTAACTCCCTAAAGTTGTAGTGGAATAGGCTGAAGATTGTAGATCTTGTTTCCCTGAAGTTGCAATGGAGCAGATCGAAGACGACGAATCTAGTCTTCCTGAAATTGCAGTGAAGTAGATTTGAGCTACCATCCTAGCTCCCTAAAGTTGTAGTGGAGTAGGCTGAAGATTATAGATCTTGTTTCCCTCAAGTTGCAGTGGAGCAAATCGAAGACGGTGAATCTAGTCTTTTTGAAATTGCAGTGAAGCAAATTTAAGCCACCATCCTAGCTCCCTAAAGTTGTAGTGGAGTAGGCTGAAGATTGTAGATCTTGTTTCCCTGAAGTTGCAGTGGAGCAAATCGAAGACGGTGAATCTTGTCTTCCTGAAGTTGCAGTAAAATAGATTTAAGCCACCATCCTATCTCCCTAAAGTTGTAGTGGACTAGGCTGAAGACTGCAGATCTCGTCTCCTTGAAGTTACAGTGAAGCAGATTGAAGAAGCAAGCCTTAAACCTCTAATTAGTAGGGTAACAAACTGAATTACAGATCTTATCTCCTTGAAGCGGCAATAGAACAGATCAAGTTAATCACAGAAAAATAGATTAAAGCCACTAACCTCAAGTTGCAGTGGAATAGGTCAAAGTTACAAGTAGTCGCAGTGGAGTAGATCAAAGAAACAGTTCTTACACCTCTAGAAATGCAGTGGGGCTACTTGAAGAAGAGAAGCACCGAAGAAGTCAAGATCCTGTAAGACCAGACAGATTTGGCCCATTTTAAAGTCTTTGCTCTATTCTCGTTACATGATAATGAGCAAAGAGTGGCAGCTGTAATGGACCAAATCTGCTCGGGCCCAACAACCAAAAACCAAATTTAAAAAACAAACAAATAAAACCAAATAGTCTAGTCCAAGTCCATTTACACATCAAAAAGGCCCAAATTAACCCAATTACAACCCAAAACCTAGACCCAAATAATTCAAGGCCCAAATAGCCCAAAACAGAAGCATAGCCAGGAACCCTAGCAACTTCTGCTTGCGCCGCAATGACCCCAACAGCCTCCACGCCTCCATATGGCCTCCTGGAGCCAGCTACCTTCGCCACGCTGCCTCCGTACCTGTAAAAAGAAGACAAACAAAGGACAAACACGACATCAAAAAGAATATAGGACAAAAAGATTGTATATTTCTTTATTGTATTTTTATTTGGCTATAAAGCCATTTTCGATTTCGATTGAAAAAGGGGGGTTTTAGAGATACTACATACTCATATTGAATAGAGAATTCAAAAGCAATTTTTTTGGAGAAGGTGATTTTCGATTTAAATTTCTGTATTCTTTTTTTTTTCTTTCTTTGTTCTTCATTCTTTTGGGTTTATCGTCTTTATGTTTGAAAGCAAATAAAAAGAAAAGAAAGAAGTTCTTACCTGGTAAATACGCCATAAATCTCCTTTTTGCTTTGTTTGAATCAAAGCCAAGAAGAGATTTCAAGGCTAAAAAATCATTCCCCAGGCTTGAATGTGTAGCTTAGTGTTTGGGGGGGGGGGAGAATCGGCCAAATGAGGGGAAAGTATGGGGTATTAGGGTTTTTGCCTTAATTGTGGCTTGAAGAAATAGCAAATTGCCATTCAATTTCTTGCCATTTTGAAATAAATTGAAACAGTGGTGTTTAAGGGTAGGGACCACGTGTTGATCCATGCCAAGACCCAATTTGTGCATTTGTATGTCAAATGGGAAATTTCAACGATTAATCCCTCACTTTTTGCACCACATTTCAGCAGACCCCCATTGGCATCCATGTGTTTTATTTTATTTTTTCCCCAAAAATTTGTACACTATTTCATTTTAGTTCGCTCCAAGGTGCAGCGTTTTGGGACCTAGATTATTTCCAGTTCTAGTCACTGTACATTTATATGCTTTGCACACTTTTTTTTAAACTATTTTATTTGTAAATTGTCCCTTTTATTTTAGGTTTAATCTTAATTTGGTCTTTTATTTGTATAATCTGCTAATTTAAAAAACTTTTAATATTTTTGTATATGTTAATTTATTTTAATGATTTTATTTGTTTTCATTTGTTCAATTATTTTGAGGTTTCTTTTATCCTATTATTTTTACATTTTGCACAATATTTTTTTTAAAATATTTTATACATATTAGTATACATATTATTCTCATTGAGTGTTCAATTTATAATACTTATTATTTTGAAGATTCACAATATTTTTGTACATGAGTGGAACCATCTTAATAACTTTAGTTTGTTTTATAAAATCATCATTTTAAAATTCTTTTCGCATTAAGCTATTTTAATACTTTTATATAACCTCTTGTTTAAATATTTATATATATTTATATGTTAATATATCTATTACTTTAATAGATTTTTCTATTTAAAGTATTTCTTGCTTTATGATTCATCAAATATTTTTCTTTATGTATATATGAAACTATTTTAGGAACTTCATCTTTGTATTTATAAAATTATTATTTTAGAATGTTTCTTTATATTATATTATTTTTATGTTTTAGATAGTATTTCATTCAAATGTTTCATTATATATATTTGTAAGTATATAATAAAAATAATTTAATCTTGTGTACATTTCTATGATATCTTTACTGAACAAGTATTTCTAAGTTTATTTTATATATATATATATATATATATATATATATATATATATATATGGTTTGTAAATCCATTATGTTTTAAAGATTATATTTTATTATACATTTTTATTATTATTTATTTATTTATTTTTGTATACTTTACACATAATTTAAATTTTTCTTACTTACGTGTAAATTGTCAATTTTAAACCAATATTCTTCAATACTTTGCATATCATTCGATTTAAAATATTCGTCCTATAACATATGTTTTAGTAATTATGTATATATGTTTTCAGTTTGTTTTTCCAAATAGTTTTAAGTTCATCTATTTATATATTGTGTAAATTATGTGTTCATTTATTCGCCATTATTTTAAAATCGTTTTATACTACATTGGCTTCTAATTGCTATTTTGTTTTTTTACATCTTACATTGATTGTTTTATATCATGCTATGTATATTATTGTGGCATATTATTGTATGTATTGCTTTGTTGTGTTGTATTGTTATATTATTATTTTCTTTATTGTATTATTATATCAATTATTTCCCATGCATGATTGTAATCGAGTTATATTTTTTTAGGTTAATTATACTTAATTGTTTATTTTGTTAGTTAATTAAATAAGACACATTATCCTCACTCATCAAATATTGTATCTTATGCGTGTGTATTATCCCATATCATTGTTTTCCACTTGGTTTACGAAATATGGTTTTTTAAGGTCCAAATCTTCAAGATTATTTTTATTTTATTTCAAGTAAAATTAACGCGTTTTAAGCTATTTTTATAATTATTCATTTAAAACTTCTTTAAAATGAAGGCAATGCTCGATGTTTGGCAATTCGGGAATCGTGCCCTATTGTGCTGGGTTGCGATTTCCCGTTTGTTCAAAATAATCGAATATTCCTTTGGAATTTCACTCATGTCTTTAAAATTTCTTTAAAACGAAGGTAATGCTCGATGTTTGACAATTCGAGGAATCGTGCCCTATCGTGCTGGGTTGCGATTTCCTATTTGTTCAAAATAATCGAATATCCCTTTAGAATTTCACTCATGTTCTCTAAATTCTAAAATGAGGCAATGTTCGATGTTTAGAAATTCGAGGAATCGTGTCCTATTGTGCTGGGTTTCAGTTTTTTCGTTGGACTAGATAATTGGGCATCCTTTTGCGATTTTCAACATATAAACTTTTGGAAGTCGGAATTTATCGTGTTCTCGAGGATATAAAGGATCATGTCCTATTGTGCTGGATGTGATGATGCATTCCTCTGAAACAAGGGAATTTTGACGACCAACTCGGGTTATTCAAATAAAAAGAACCACATTTCAAAAACTCTTTTAAATCTCAAACATAAGGACGACATTTAATCAATTTGGTACCAATTTTGGGCGTAGTGAGGGTGCTAATCCTTCCTCATACGTAACCGACTTCCGAACCCGTTTTCTCATATT
This sequence comes from Gossypium anomalum, assembly GCA_025698475.1. Lineage (NCBI taxonomy): Eukaryota > Viridiplantae > Streptophyta > Magnoliopsida > Malvales > Malvaceae > Gossypium > Gossypium anomalum. Next base: position 19,660,257 of record CM046967.1, on the reverse strand, counting down.
TATGTAGGCCAAAATTGTTGTTTTAACAAAAAGAAATATTTTATTAAAATAACCAAATTTTTAGGTGATCCAATCACACCTAAATAAAAGATTGGTGGCGACTACACATGTTTCATTTTCAAAAAGTCGATTCCCCATTTTTTCATTAAATTTAAAATTTTAAAATTTAAAATTTAAAAATGGTTTCGATAGGGCTCTTTCCTTTTTCTAGCCCTCCAGTCAGCAACTGGGTTAATTGGCTCATCATATTCCTTTGGGATTCTAGCATCTGATCCCTCACGTCTTGTTGAATTTTGGCCAATTGTTCTTGCATTTGTATTTGCAGCTGATCTTGCATTTATTTTTGCATTTGCTCTAATCTTTCCAATCTTTGGTCCATTTCTTTAGTTTTTCCTTGTGTACTGTAACGATATTCCAAGGTAACTGTCATGATTTTAGGGTCTCTTTGTGAGATTTAATGCACATGATGCAATGTAATGCTAATGCATGAAATGTATACGAAAAAAAATCACTGATTCTGATTAAATTTATTAGAGTAACTTTTCTAGAAAACAAATTTCTTCACATAAAACACATTACATATAAGGCTTCGCCCTAATACTTAAGGCCTTGACCTTCTTAAGAAGCCAAACTAACTCTCGGCCTCGATTTGACTCTGACTCATATTTCAAACTCAGTATATCAGCCTGGACTGCTAAGGTTTGTAAATGATCAGCCACCTCTCATACTTGAGTTAAAGCTGCACCCATAACGTAATCCCTATCGCTGACCTGATCTTGAGATCGGTGAAGCTGCTCTTGCCACTGCTTATTATTTGCTTCAAGGAGTTCAACTCGAAGTTCATAGTTTTGTAGCGCGACTTCGAGTTCTTCTATCTTTCTTTTTAGCTCTTTAATTTTGCTTCGACTAGACTTCAACTCGATTACAGAGTTACGACTAAGATACTGATGTAGGGATCTTTCTTACTCTAACACCCGAGTTTTTAACCCCACCTTCTCATTTTGACTTTCTACCAAACTCCCTTGCAGAACTTCTTTTCGTACTTGACCATCTCGGAATTTCCTTTTGTAATGCCCCAAAAATTGGGCCTAGAAGGTATTGGGCCTTGAGTCTGGGTTCGGGTAGAAGACGGCCCGAATAATTAGGATGTTTTAATTAATTTATTATTATTACGTTTAGTTTAGTAATTAAATAAAATATGAAGGGCTTATAGTGTGGGAAAAAGTCCGGGCTCGGCCCATAGCTTTAGCGAAATTCTCAAATTTTGCCTCTTAAGAGAATCTGGGTAGTAGGCCTTATTAATATATTGGGCTGAGTTTTAGCATAAAGGAGAACCTGACCCAGTGGCTAAGCACGCTAGGAAGGCCGAGAGGTGCCTGGGTTCAAGGCACGGCGCGCACAATTTGGGAGTTTTTTTTTAGTATGCAGATCGCGGTTGGAATAAGGGTTAAGAGGGGTTGCGAGTATAATTTAACACAAGAACGTCTGTGGCATAGTGGTAGCAGTGTGCTAGGCCTGCCGAGAGGTTATGGGTTCGATTCCAAGGGAAGGCGAATTCTGTTTTATTTTTAGCGAGCCAAAACTGAAGCGGGTAAAGGTTAAAATTAAATGTGAAAGGATTATGTCATGAAAGGAACTTCGGTGCAGTGGCAAGCAACGTGTGTGTGGGGTTAAAAGGTCGCAGGTTCAAGTCACGTGGAAGGCAAAATTCTCTTTTATTTTTAAGCGGACCAAAGCTTCAGCAGGTAAGGTTTATAATTAATTGTAACCATATATTACTAAAGGAGAAAGCGTGAGTACGGTGGCGGCGGCTGGGCGAGGCGGCGCAAGGGTGCAAAGGCGGCGGAGGTGCAGGGTTCGAGCTTCATCTCGAGCGTAAGGTTGGGAATTTTGCTGCTCACGTGGGGGAGAGTCAGAGTTTGACCGAAACTCTCTTAGCATTGGCTTGAGTCGGTCAAGCGGTGGATCTCTTCTTTGGTGGTGCAAAGAGGTTGGATGGGATTTAAATTGGTGGGGCTGAAATTTAGGAGAAAAGTATGGAATTTGAATTTGGGAAGGAATTTATGCGAAATAAGATTTATATGAGAGTACCAATTCGGCTATAGGCAATTAAATGCCGAAAAACTCTTAAAATTTTGGTGTATGGGTTGTCTTTCTTTTCTTTATTTATTTATTTAGTCTTGGGTATTTTTAAGTAATTAATCGATTTAGGTTGGGGCCATTCATAGCTACTGTTATTTTTGAGATCGACCTTCATTGTTTCTCCTCTCTTCTTCCATCCTCTTTTCTTCTTCTTTTCTTTTCTTTTTCTCTCCATCTACTTTCTCCTCTTCTTCTTTTTTTTCCATAGCTGAATTCTTCTACCACTTTACTCAACACCACTTTCTTACCATTACTTTTAAGCCTTACAGCTGAATATCACAAAAGCCGAAATCCTGAAAGCCTATATTTTCTGTGCCGAACTCTCCTAGCAAAGCCTACTGATTTTTCTCTATCTTGTGGTTGATTCTCTCATCTTCTAAACCCTAAACCTCTGTCGACAAAGCCACTAAAAAACACTTATCTTTTTCTTCATTGTTTCAAAAAGCCGAAAACCCCATAGTCTTAGGAGCATAGCCGAATCTTTAGACCTAGTAAAGGACCGATTTTTGCTAGGGTTTGAGGGTTAGATCTACATCAGAATTGAATAAGAGCTAAAGTGGAATCGTTGGCTGAAGGAACTGGTAGTAAGTTTTCAAATATATTTCTTTATTTCAGGAATTAAGAAAAGCCGAAACCCTTAAGCGTGGCTAACGTTTGGACCAAGGGCATTATGCCTCTTTCTTTTTAAATGAGTAAGCATTAGCGAGGACAAGAGGGCGTACAGAAAAAAGGGCTTGAAGACTGTTTCGGTTGGATCCTTGGATCTAACCCATATCTCAGCAAAAAGGTAAGGAACTCTGGGATCTAAGGCTGTGTTGGCCGAATATGGTAAGGGGTTAAATACGTAGTTTGATTTTGATATTTAGATTAACGTGTTAGTAATCCAATTGTAAGCAGTTCGTGTGTGGAAGTCGTCAGTGTATCGTCACAAACAAGTGTGTAAACGACACCCACTCATAGACTAGATCGGCAAAAGTCGAAAAGTAGAAATACCGAAAAGTCGACATTTGTGAACTTACGAGCGTGCGAGCGCTCGTGAGGTGGTTTGTTTGTTAATTTTGGTAATCATAAGCAGTAAGAGCGCAGAGTGCGCAATTTCGTGCACTTCGGTATATTTGGGCTTAATGGGCCGAAAAAGGGGTAGTGGGCCAACGGGCCCAATTCGGTAAAAACGCTCGGTAAGTGTTTCTATTAATGCATTAATGGTTATAATATGTGTGTAAACTCTAGAATAGTAAATTTTACTAAAATACCCCTAAGTATGAAAATTACCATTTTACCTCTAGGTGCAAAATGACCGTTATACCCCTAGGGTTAATTTTGACTGAAATGCATGATATTCTGATTCTGTTTGTTATATGCCATGACATGTATATCTGTTGCATGGGGTTAGGTTTTGTTATGGAGGAAGAACCCGTTCTGGTGGCTGTGCCACATAGTCTGATATAAGCGGCTTTGCTGCGGATTATAGTTAGTGCCGCAATCGGTGCTAACACCGTAAGTGTAGGGATGGCGTCGGTGATTTATTCCCCACAGGAAGTGTAGGGATGGAAGTGCAGGGTTGGATGGGGTTATCATGAATTAATCATATGAGATTGTTTTCTTATGGGCCAACTGTATTGAAATGGGCCCAACTGTGTTTATATGGGCTAGGCCCAGTATACTCTGATACTGTAAGAGGCTATGGCCCAGATTAATATTGACATGGGCTAAGGCCCAGTTAACACTGATTTCTGAATAGGGCTTAGGCCTAGTAAAGCTTGAACTGATTTAGGCTCTGGTTGGGATACATTACACACTGAGTTTTCCAAACTCACCCCCTTTTTCCCATCTTTGCAGGTGAGCCTTAGATCGGTGGACTTGGAGCTGGAAGGATTCAGAGTGGCCATGTGGACTGTTTAAAATAAGTGTTTACGCCTTCACTTTTATTTTAGATTATTTCTTTTGTATTTTTGGGTTTTTAATTTGTAATAAGGCCGCTTTAATTATTTTAGTATGTTTTGTTAGCTTAGATATGATATTGTTTTAATTGTTTAAAATTGAATAGCTCTTGGGCACGTTTTAAAAAGATTACCTAATTTCAAAACATCGCGAAACGAGACAAAGCTTCCGCAATGAATACATTTTCAAAATTAATAAGTGATTTCAACTGATTTAAAATGAAATGGTTTTCATTGAACAATCGCTCAGTTAAAGTGTGGCAATGGTGGTGTGCATGTCTAGGAGTGGATCCGTGGAGAGCTTGGTACTTAAGCAGTTTAATAGACTCACCTCCTCTTTTCTGGCATCCTACCTGGTGCACAGCTTCTATTCACTTTAATTTAAAACGAAAATATTCTTTAAACACTAAGAAAGGTTTTAGATAAAACATGACTTCTCTAGTAACGTTTCTATGTGACACGCTGAATTCGACTGTAATGTCTGGGCCGGGTTTGGGGTGTTACACCTTTCCTTTTGACTGGCTCTACTCTTTTCCTCTTTAATTTCTTGCCACCATTGTTCTAACATTTTTCCTAGACCGACAGTTCTTATTGACAGCCGCAACTTCTTATAGTCCGTTTTCAAACTGTCTAAATCCTCTTCAGCTTTATTCTTCCTCTTTCTCAGCTTTTCAGTTTTTAGTTTCCAGACGTCGACATCTAATCCCAGCTGCATTTTCTCCTCCTCCAATTGCTCTATCCTTTTTTCTAGTTCCAAACTCTTTCTCTCAAAATCTTGTTTGATGATCTCTAGCTAGGACGGGATCACCTGCAAGTGTTCTTCTATTGAACGGGTGTTTTCTTGGTTCGACGTAGGGATGTTGTCGTTGATTCTCTGACCCCACCACTGGTCGTATTCAGGGGTAGCCATCGGATTAGCGACAAATCTTTTCATTCTACGAGTTCGGTTCCAAGTGTTCGATATTTTATGAACTTTTTTTTGTAATTATCTCCCTTGTATTCAAACTCGCACTAAGCTAACCCTTGTGTTACTAGCGTAAACAGTCTTGATCTGTATTGTCTTAACACGAACAGAGAGGCATACCCAATAGCCCCCTATATTCCAAGTAGGGGAACCCAATCAAAATCTCCACACCGATATAAAATCTCGTCAGCGACCATCCAAAAGGCTCTCCACTCGACATTTTCATCTCGCAAATTTTGGAGAATCATCATCCATTTCCCCTCTATGATATCATCCCGTCTCGGCGTAGCCACTAACTCTTTCAACAGAGAATAGTTTTCGGAGAAGATTCGATATGAGACCATTTTCACTTTCCAAAAATGGTTGTAGAACCACGCTAGTAAGAGTTGTGCGCATTCGATGATTCTGAAAGTTTTGACCAAAATTGCGAGAACAGGTGTGGCCATTTTGTTAAGACGGTCAAATAAATTGGAGACTGCCTCATCTATATGCCCTAAGACCTTAGGGAAGATAACCAATCCGTAAATGCTTAACGCAAAGACATCAACCCTTTTTTACACATCAGGATGTGCTAGGATCAAATCTTTCAAATTTCTCTAAGGAATGCACTTACTATCACCTTTCTGCTTGATTTGGGCTGCAACCTACTGTTCGCTCATTCCTGTGATGTTTATCAGCTTTGTTAAGAATGTTGGGACGTTGGCAACTCTAGAATAAGCCTTGTCAATTTGAATCTTTGGGCAACGGAGCAAGGCCGTGTACTCTTCCACAGTAGGTACCAAATCCACCTTTCCAAAAGTAAAACAACTATAAGCAGGATTCCAATACTGGGCGAGAGCTCGGAATAAGTGCTTGTCCACTTTGATATCGAATAGATAGGGCAAATCACCATAATTACAGTAGAATAGTTGCTTGATCTCGCCATCCCATTGATCCCATATTTATTTCATCTCTTGAAGATTATTTTGGTTTACGCTGATACGAGTAAAATCTCACAACTCTGACACGTACCCCTCTGTAAGACTATCACCCTTATCTTGTTGCGTTGTCTCGGCCTATACCCAGACGGCCGCATTATCCTCCACTTTATCAAGAAACCCCTTTTCCATGACAAGTTATCTCTTTAGCAACCGAATATGAATCAACACCTTTTTTGTGATGAAAATTCCATGCAATTACAATAAAAGTAAAACAAAACAAGTCAGTACTTCATACACAGTTTAAAGCAATCGAATAATAAGTAAAGCACCAACTCGGGTAACCACTAGGGTTTGGTGCGATTCTAACTAGGGTAGGCTCTTAGGGCTCACTATATGTGGTTCGGTTCTAAAGTAAGGGTACCTGAACTAGTAGATTCCTCGATCCTCACCCATTATAGGCTCATACAGACCGAGTTCAGTTCAGGGGAATACATTTCCCTATGGCTATACAGAGATAAAAATCTCACGAAGACATAGGTACGGGTGTATCCAAAAGTAATTCATTATCCTATATGGAGGTGAAGACCTCACGAAGGGATAGTTTTCCACTCCCATTTAAAAGGGTAAAATCGATTGATTATGCGATGCAAAGTGCAGAAATATATCAAAAACTCAACCCAGTAAAGCAATTATAAACCAAAATAATGAAGATCGCAACAAAGACAGATGAAATGAAACAAAAGGATCGTAAATTTAAACCAAGTTTTCAATTTTTGACAAAAAGACAAAAAGTAATCAACTCGTGGCTTGACTCTCTTATTTTGGGTCCCTAGTGGAGTCGCCAAGCTATCGAAACCATTTTTTTGTAAAAGGGGTCGACTTTTTATTTTGAAAACGAAAATGAAAAATGGGAGTCGCCACCAATCATTTTTTATGAGGTGTGATCAGATAACCTCGCAATTTGATCATTTTAATAAGAAATTTGATCGATTAAAATGATGATTTTGGTCTACGAAATTCAGAAAAACGGGTACGGGAGTCGGTTATGTACGAGGAAGGATTAGCACTATCGTAACGCCCAAAATTGATACCTAGTTGATTAATTAATGTCTTAGTGTCGAGAATTGAGAATTTGAAAAGATTTTAAAAATACGATCCTTTGTTAAAATATTATTTAATTGAAAATTTTGAGAAAATGGCATATTTTACGTTAATCGAGAAAAAGAATTACATCCTGTAAGTTAGGATATAATGTCTTAAATTCCTGATATCTGAATAAAAGCCGAAAAATTTATTTTAAAAGATGTTGACTATCTCGATTTTAGAAAGAAAATCATATTCCGTGAGTTAAAACACGACATTCTCTTAATTCACGAGATTATAAAGAAAATTAGAAAGCGTTCGTTTATTTAGATTTATCGAGAAAATTGAAACCCCGTAAGTTTGGAAACGACTTTTTAAATCTCAAAATACGAAATGTTTCTTATTTAAAAAAATCTTTTTTATGCACCGGGTAAAGATTAATGTAATACAAATTTGTAATAAAAAAAGTAAAAATAAATCACGGTACTAATATGCATAACAAAATAATAATAAATGCGTTAATATGAATACAATAATAAGGACGAAAGTTAAAAAAAAAAGGAGCTAATTATAAAAGAAAATTAATAAGTAAAAAATAAATAAAAATAATTTAAAAAACCTAATAGTAAAAAAATAAATAAATATTATATAAAACAGTTTAATAATAATAATAATAATAATAATAATAACAACTAATAGAATACCTAAAGCTTGAAATTATATAAAAGGATATAAATAAATGATAAAATGAATAAAAAAAATAATAAGTAAATAAATACAAAAAAATAAATATAATACTAATAGTAATAATAATGCTAAATTAATTAATTTAATAATAAAATGACAAAAATAACAAAAAAGGACTAATTTAAACTTTAAAACAAAAATTTGGGGAAATCAAAAATAAATAAAAAGTAAAAGGACCAATCTGAATGCGCGAATAACAAGGAGGGACCAAAATGGGAAATAATCCCCACCCTCCAAAACGCGCAGCTTCAAGGTGGACCAATTTGTAAATCGAAATAAATTATAGGGCAAAAATTAAAAATAAAAAGAACTTAATTGCGAAAATATTAAAAAGCGGAAGGGCTAAAGGTACAATTAGCCCCAAAAGCAAACAACATGCTGATCCTCGCTGTGGGTCGGGTCAACACGCGGATCCTAGGGGCAAGACGACGCCGTTTTGGGCATTTAAGGCCAGTCCCAATACGACGTCGTTCTAGAGGCATATAAAAGTCAATTTTTTTGACAAAAAATTTCATTTTTTACCTTTAAAAAAAACTGAAAAATGCTCTCCCTCCCTCTCTCTTAGCTTCTTGGTCGACCAAGGGTCCGGCCATCGGCCGCTACGCCGACCGCCGGCGACGGCGCCGCTGTGTACGGCGGTCGAAAGGCCAAAAGTTGTTTTTTTCGGCGATTTAAAAAAGTAAGTTTTTCTCCTCTCCTTTTTATTATTATATTTTGTGTATATATATATATATATATATATATATATATGTATGAAGGAAAAAAAGGATTCGAGGAAAAATAAAATAAACAGAAACGAGAAAAAAGGATTCGAGGAAAAATAAAATAAAAAGAAACGAAAGAACAAAAAAAACACCTTAGTAATCGATTCGATTTTGCTTTGTATTTTTGGCACTTGCTTTTTCTGTTGTTTTTTGTTTGTTTGTTTGGATTCGATTGCCTTTTTTTTTATTCAATTTTTTATTTTTTTGTATTCAAAAAATATATATTTTTTGTATTGCTTTCTCTGTTTACATTGAGTCATTTGGCTTTATAGCCGATTTAATACAATATTATATTTTGCTACTATCTAACATTTGTTCTACTGCAGGTGGTGGTTGAGCGATGGAGCAGAGGTGGTGGCAGGGATTAGGGCGGCGACAGTGGCAAATGGCTGTCAGAGGCTAGGGTTTTTTTGTTTTTTTTTGAAAAAATTTAGGTTTGGGCTTTGTATTTTGGGCTAGGGTTTTCTTGATTTGGGTCTTTTTGTTTGGTAATTGGCTTGTTGCTTTTATTTGATATTTGGGCTTTTGGTTTTTATGGGCCCAGGCAAAATTTGGGTTGTACACATAGATTTGACAAAACTTCGTAAAAGACTTAGGCGCAAAATCTTCGAAACGACCTTCATAACAACTTACTTTCATATATGTTTTACCTATACAAAACCTTAGCCGATTCAATTGAACATGCTATGAAAGTATATATACACCATGATCATTACATCAACCACTTCCAAATTCACCAACCATTACCAAGCTATTTCTAAAACATATAACATATATCACATAAACCATTCATGCATAGCATATAGCATTATAACCAAAAGTGAGCTCAAACTATAATCAAAACATGACCGAAATCAACATGGAAATTAAACCATTTTCGCATGGCTCAAATTATACAAACCAAAATCCAACATTTCAAACATTCCAGCCTATACATGCCATAATTCGAGTTTAACTTATAAAGGTACCAAAATAGTGGATAGTGTGATGAACTTTGCTGACAATCCCCGAGCTCGTAACTTGATCCAAAATCTATAAAACAGAAACACACATACACACAGAGTAAGCTTTTATAGCTTAGTAAGTCATAAGCAAATAGACAACCCACTTATATATTAACTCCATTAAACTAACCAAATTATATTATCATTTTCACATTTAATCTCAAACTTACAAATTTCATAAATAATATATATTTACACAAGATTTTTACTTTGGCCGAATATTCACATGGTTAAGTTAATAAATTAATGTTCAATTTTCAAAAGCCAAGATGTCATTATAAAACCTAATATACCTGCACACATATACATAAGCTCATGAATCAAGATATAAATTCAAATACATATACTAACTATGCGACCGAATATACAAGATCATATATACACATATTTAAGAATCATTTCAACAAGAATCATATTTCTTATTCACAAGGCCGCATGCACTTACCACATACATATATGTTCTTCATTTATATCACACATGTTTTGTAACAGGTATTAAGATAGTCACTTACCTTATTTCAAGTAGGTAACAAGTTAGTACATAGTCATTTAGCTAGTTATAAATATTTTTTCACCACTTATCGATGCCCGATGAACCATCCGAAATTAGATAGGACACTCGAATAATCACACATATATCGTACAATGCCAACGTCCCAGACGTGGTCTTACATGTAATCACAAATCGATGCCATCGTCCCAGACAAGGTCTTACTCGCACACATATATTGGAATCAAATATCGATGCCATGGTCTTACTCGCACAACACATATCAGAATCATATGTCATATGTATCCTAGCTATTCCGAAGGTTCATACGGGGCTATCGGACGTCGTAACTCGGTCGAAACGAATTCACGAATATAGTTACCAAGCTTATATATATTCGGCATTTACATATATAAATTCACAAATTTCGTTTCAGAATATAAGATTTGCATTTATTAAAAATTAAGTACGTCTATTTGCTTATAAACTTACCTTGGATGATATAAAACGAAACGGGACGGCTAGTCGACAACTTTCGTTTTTCCCCAATCCAAATCTGGTTTCTTTGGTTCTTGATGTAAGCATATTCAAATTAAGCTCATTCAAACATATTTTCATTCAATTTAGTCCAAAAACACATAAATGGGCAAAATTACCATTTTACCCCTAACATTTACACTTTTTATAATTTAATCCCTATTGCAGAAAACATAAAATATGCAAAATTTCACTTCACTCATGTTAGGCCGAATATTCCTAGTATTCATACAAGTCCATATATTTCATTTATTTTATATTTTAGTCCCTCAAATTATTATTTTTTCAATTTAGTCCTAATTACTCAAAATCATCAAAAACTCCAATATAAAACATGTTAACCCAAAACATTCTTTCATATTTCATCATCAAACAACAAAAATCACAAGCTCTCATCAATGGCATAACTCAAAATATTCATCAAAATCAAAAATTCAAGCATGGGTCTTGTAGATTACTTAGCAACGATCTCAAAAACGTAAAAATTATCAAAAACCGAGCTAGAACTTACCTTAAATTAAGCTTTCAAAGTGCCGAACCCTAAGCTTCTTTATTTATTTTTATTTTCTTTAGTATTCGATTGATGAACAAATTGAGAAAAATGAATATGATAGCTTTATTTTAACTAATATATGTTTATTAATTAAATTACTCATATAACCTTAATAATATAATATAAAACCATTATAAACCTTGGCTATTGTCGTCCACCCATTATGTAAATGGTTTAATTGCAACATAAGGCCTCTATATTAAAAGAACAACCACTATTCGGCCCTTTCACAACTACCTACCAAATTTTCATTTTATGCGATTAAGTCTTTTTATATAATCGGACACTCAAACGACAAAATTAAATCACGAAAATTTCACATACGCTATTTCACACATAATAAACGCAGAAAATAATTTTAAAATATTTTTCTGACTTGGATTCATGGTCTTAAAACTACCATTTCGACTAGAGTCTAAATCGGGCTGTTACAGGTTGGCAATCCACATCTGATTAGGGACATTACGAAATGTCCATAAGAAGGGATGATGTACTCTCTACGACGTCCACTAGCGAGGGGACCTCGTACATTGCAGATAACGGTGGATTGGATGATGAGTCTAATGTAGATCCACCTCGAGAGTCCGGCCCCGATAGTGCAAAAGTTGTATTGTTTTCTGAACTGGAGCCTGTTCCAACCGAACCTGAAGATGGTGAAGGGGGTTCAAATGAAGAAAAAGACTTGTATGGTGTCAGAAGGTATTGCAAGAAATTAACAAGGCGAAGGCCTGAGCCAACACCATGCACACAGTGTGTCACGATCGCGACAACTTATGGTTTTGTGTGATGAAATTCGATAGACCAAACCAAGGTATTACCGACGTGCAGTATCGTGTACACCTGAGAAATAAGACTTGCAACTGTGGGACGTTTGACGTACTTCGTTATCCATGCGCTTATGCAATTGCAGCTTGTCAGAATCTCCGTTTGGATCCCATGAGCTATGTCGACGAAGTGTACAAAATAGAATACATGTACAATTTATGGAGACATGTATTCCCACCAGTCCCAGATGAACGTAAGTGGTCGTCTATATCGCTTGCTCCATTTAAGTTGTTACCAGATAGAGAATTGTGTTGCAAACCAAAAGGTCAACCTTACTCGAGTAGAATACATGATAATATTGATATCTGGGAAAAAACGAACCAATAGAAGTTGTGCGGATGGTGTAGGAATCCTGGTCATACAATTCGAACATGTCCAAATTGAAATAGTTGATAATTGCTTAAATGAAACTATGTTGTATTATTTCTATTGCCTTATTTAAAAGAACTTTTATTTTATTAAATAGGACAAAATATAAAAATAATTTACTATTAAAATATTCAAAACAACTTTTATTTTACTAAATGAAACAATATAAAAACACTTTGTACAAATATATTAAAAAGATCAATGTATGTGTTAGTTGGAATCAGTGCCACATGGGGGTGGTCGACAGTTACGCGCTGGATTCCTTTTTGGTTCAGCTTCCGGCAGGGGTTGTGGTTACTCCGGCGAGGGTTGTGGTTGTTCTGGTTTTGGGTATTGGGAGGATAACCCACCTTGATAGAATAAAGAATGCGAAGGTGTTTGCATCATCCACGACAGAGGTGTTTGAATCCCATAAGGCGATGGGGATTGGAAATAAGATGAGCTCCCCGACGGTGCCTCGTGCGATCCTTCCTACGACGATGACCTATATATCATCGGTTAAGTCGGAGTCATCGGGAAAAGAGATGCACCGAGCCATGCATTTTAACCTGGCATAGGACTGGGAAAATGAAACATATAAGGGTTAGGATACATATAAGGGCTAGGATGATTAGAATACATATAAGGGCTAGGATATGCACCTGACGTAATCTGAAGGGGCTGTGGTGTGGGCGTTGTTGATGGGCCCGTGTCGTCATCCTTTCTCATTGGATTTAAAGGGCTCCATTGTTCCCTTTCGACACGGATTTGTCAACGCCTCTACTCTTCCAAGAGCAAATATGGCTTGCCATGAATCTTAAACCATGGCAAGTAATCCGGTGCGTACGCTAACTCTGGAACGATGACCGGATCGCGAGATCAGTTGTCGAAATCCAAATTACCACAACACTCTATCCGTCTGGTGCATCTCGACAGTAGCATGGTTGACCAATGAGACCATAACATGCTAAATGTTCGAATTTTGAAAGAATTCATTCGGAATTATTACCCGAATTGCCGGATCCTTGCATGGCGTCCATTGAAACTATATGAATGTGATAAAAATATTAGTTATATACATAATACTAAGTACTAAATATGAACTGACTATGTTATGTATATATTTTATTTAATACTTACATGTGCTTCCGATCTAATAGAAGCCGTATATCTTCAAGAACGGTAAGTATTCCAAAATAACTCGCCGAATTGTTCCACCTAATTAAATAAATTTTTAGCATGAAATTATATTTTAAATCTATGTAATAATTGTAAAAACTAATATAAAATTTACCTCATTATGAGTGGAAATGTATATGGGTGGTTCACTTGAGGACGTAAAAATGGAAAGCGAAATCGAGCCCATGATTGTAGTACTGATAGGCAACCTCCGATTTTGGCTTTATTTGGTTTCGTCGCTCCGCACATCTCCCGGTATAATGTTTCCAACATGGCAGACCCCCAAATAAGTTCGCCAGTTGCTCTAAAATCAACGAGTTTCAGCACCCACCTCAGATGTACGAGGTTTCGTGACAAGCCTGGCATTAGATAACCTTCAATGATCTCAAGGATGTATGCTCGAGCATATCGTATTCTTTCTATTTTAGTCGAATCATTCCTCGGCTTCAGAAATGTGTCCCGTAACCAGCCCATCTCGATCCGACCTCCGTAAATATTATCTAAAATCGCACCCAAAAGATCGTAGCATATGGCTCCCCAATCAGTAGATTGAGCGGACCCGGTGGGTACAGACCCATCCACCGGTAATCCCAATTGTAACTGCACATCCTCCAAAGTGATGGTACACTCTCTACACGGAAGATGGAATGTGTGTGTCTCGGGGTCTCCACCTCTCTATGAACGCACTGATGAGTTTCGGGTCCAACTTGCACCCCCGGCCTATATTGGCCACGTGCCAAAAACCCGTTTCCCTTAAGTAAATTTCTATCAACGGTGATGGATGACCAGACATATTATGAATATAAGATTGTAACACCCGATCTACAGGCTGTTATAAAAAATTATAAAATTAAAATTAATTAAAATTACATAAATGAAAAAAATTAAATAATATTCAAAAATTGAAATTAACCCTTACCATTTTCATTTATTCGACGGAGATATGTTTATGATCGAGACAAATTAATTCCCCGGTTATTGCTAGCACGATCAAATATTTTTGAAATTATAAAAAGAATTATACTAATTTAGAAAAAAATTAAAGGAAATAATTAATTAAAGAGAGCTTTGAGAAATTTAGGGAGAAATTTGAAAGCTTTTTTGAGAATTTTGGAAGAAATATTTGTGTGAAAAAATAGGAGGGGGTTTATATATATATATATATTTATATTTACTGTTGGACCCCCCCAATGGTCAAAAATTTAAATGACTGTTGGGGTGACTGTTGAGGGTCCACAACATGGGCTAAAACGTGTCCCTGAGGGAGTGATTTTGCCATGTCAGCAAAGCGCGTCCACGTCAGTGAGTTTTGTGCTGACATGGCAAAATTGCTACCTCAGAGACGCGTTTTGCTAGAATTTTCCCTTAAAATGCTCTCACATGGACGCGTTTTAGTGTTTTCAGCCCATTCTGATAAATAATGAAAAAAGTAGCCCATTTTCTAAATAAGGTAGAAAATGGACTTTTATTAGTAAAATAATCTCTTTATATATTCAAATCAACTTTAGTTTCTATTTTTATTTTTTTTCTATTTTTTTAATTTCACTATTGCATTTCATACTTTATTAATGTTCATCAAATTTTTAATAAACAAAAAAAATTATTATTTGTTTGATATAAAAAAATAGGTATTTGATGGATTAGCAATGTACTTTTTTTATTCTATAAATAGTCTTAAAAAAATTGATGTGTATCTCTTTTTTTAAATATATATTTTTTAAATATTTAAGTACACTTGTACAGGGTAGTTGTCAATTCCTTGACATTGCTTGTGGAATTTAAAGACTCCGCTAACACTGAATTAAATATTTTCTCATAAAAAATGGATAAGTATTTGGTATATTGACATTGAACTTTTTTTATTTTACAAGCAACTAAAAACTCTACTTTTAGTGTACTAAATATTCCTAAAAGAATTTAAAATATATATTAATAAGAAGGGTTGATATTTAGTACACTGACAATGTACTTTTTTATTTCATAAGCTCCCTTCAAAAATTATCATGTGTATCTTATTTATTTATTATTTTACAATATCCCTATAAAATATTTGCCAACCCAACCCTTATTTGTAGAGTCTAAAAATTTCGCTGGCAGTGTACCAAATATTATTTTAAGGTTGTGTTTAGCAATGTTTAAAAAAATATATTTTTGGCTTAAAAAGCACTTTTTGGAAGAAAAGTTGCGCTAAATAAACAATTTTTTGCTGAAAAGAATAGCTTTTCAAGAGCACTTTTACTCAAAAGTTAAAATTTTTAATTTTCTTAAGCCAAAAGCACTTTTGGAAGCATTATTACTTTTTCATCCCTCCATTTTTCTTCTCTCATTTTTCATTCACTTTAAATTGCAAATGTTAATGTAATTTTTTTAATATTTATATTTGGTATATAAATATTACCCCTTTTTGAAACTTTAATCCAAATACATGTAATATTTTAATTTGCTAGGTTTATGTTTTTTTTATGTTATGTTAATATCTAATATGTGTTAAATATCCAAATTATATTTTAAAATAAAATTATTAATTAAAAACTAAAAAAAATTCTTAAAATAATACAAATGTGCTAATATCTAATTACAAATATTTAATAGTTATATTTAAATATTTAAAATATAGTTTTATACTATAATTAAATTTTATAAATAATTAATATTAATTACTTAAAAATCTTTAAAATTTATATTTCATATATTAAAATATTAACAACAAGTTATAATAAATTATTTTTCTATATTCTTATTAAAATATAATAATATTAATTAATTTGAACATTATTTAAATGTTTATTTGTTACTTTATAACACCATGTCTAAAATGTGCATTTTATTTCTTAAAAGCACTTTTTGACAGAATACTAAAACTTAATATTAAACCAAATTTTTTAAAAGTACTTCTCAAAATCATTTTTCCAAAGCACTTTTTAAAAGCTTTTCAAAAATACTTCTTAAAATCACTTTTCCAAAACACTTTTAAAATGCACTTCTCAAAAGCAATGCTAAACTAGCCCTAAGTAGATTTCTTAATGGACATAAATGTTAAATTTATTCAAAAATTGGATAAATATAGTAGGTTAGTTTAAAAATATTATTATTATTTCTATATAAAATTATAAAATAGACAAAATTAAACAATTTCTTAAATCCTTAAAGTACATTTAATCACTCAACTAATGAATGTTGTATTTTTCTCCCTTCAACTATAATTCCAATCAAGTTTGGTAAAAGAACAAGCTAGGAGTAGACTAGATTGATTTCAAACTAATTTAGGAATTAAATTGAAATTTAATGTAAAATAAAAATTTAAACACAATTCTTTTATCCCGGTGGAATATTCCACACCAATTTATTTATAAGGAAGTTTGCTCAGTCCACTGCTCATAAAAAGTTAGGATCAATTGAATTAGCATAAAATATGTTTAATAAACAAAAAGAAAAATATTAAAAGTATTTTTATTCTTAAAACAGAAAAAAAAAATTGAATCTAAATTTTTTTAAAAAAACTTAAAGATTATATGGCTAAGAAAAATTATTTATTATTTATTTTTTCGACCCAATCGTTGAGTCCGAGTTATAAGGCGTCACATTCGTTGCTGGAGCAACTAAGCTCAATTCATAGTTCAATTTATAACATAAAACATCCCAATATAAGTTAAACATGTATATAAAATATTTCATGTACATTTTCGGGTCTTATACGAGCTTACGAAAGCTCTATTGCTAGCCCAAGGTTGATTTAGGACCAAATTGTAAGAATTTCATAACATTGGGTTGACGTTGCGAAGTTGGGGGTTCCTCGTCGCAACGCAACATACTGAGTAGGTCTCATCGTGACGTCGAATGCATGTCGTCACAACATGAATCCTATGTTGCTCCTCGTCGTGACGTCGGGGATATATCGTCGTGATGTGACATACTGTTTCTATAAAAATGAACATGGTACAAATAAGCATGATCAATATAAGAATTCAATTCAAATATACTACAATTCAAATGAAACAATTTGTGTATTCAATATAAGAATTCTATTCTCCTACAACATTCCATTTGATAGTCAAACTAACATTTATATCATTCGTTCTATTAACAAAGATGTAACATATCTAATTGAATTACTTACATATACAATTATGTACCAATATGATGTTTAATCTCATTTCCATTCGTATTTTATACAACTTAATCAATTCACATTATCATTTATAGTTACATACGCTCCTTCATTTACTATGACCAATATGATGCCCTCGTTACTAGAGCAATATTCCATTAGTTTAAGACTACACTTATTTAGAAGCACAATTTTAAAATAATAATCTGTTACATTTAAAGATTTAATGATGCATGAGTTAACCTTTGGCGGTTGTTTAATTTTAATATCAATAAGTCACAAATAACGTTATGTCATCAAAACTTCTGATACACATTCAAGTGTTTAAAACAATGTTCAATATAGTTTAAATGGTTTCAAAATTGCGGTATCTAATAGTTTTCCTAGCACCCCTAGCAAATACATGTTAACCCTAAAAATAAGAAGGCTCACAAATGGTCGCAAATTTGGCTGTATCCCTTTAATCACCACGCTCAACCTAAGAACCTGAAGGGAAGAAGAATTTGGGTAAGTTCATGTGAACTTAATGAGTTACTGGGAAGAATGATCCCACCATAATTACTATCAGTCATTAGGAAATGGGATATGTAATTACTTTGATCGGTAGATCAACTAGTGAATTCTACCATAATTAAACTCAACCTATTGGCGGATAGAACTAGTTACTAACTCATATATGACAGTCATTGATACATTTACTCCACGAATATGCCACTTATATGGGCTACCGTTTATGACTGGCAGGCTTACTATTTAAGTTCTCATGCAACATGCACTACATATGCATCCTTTCTTACGTACCCCTTTTTTGTGCTAGCTTCTGATCCCGGTTCTTGAAGAACCAATTTTTCTTATATCTTTGTCGAAACCATCCTAAATAGGAGGATTTTGAAAACGGGAGTCGCCACCAACCTTTTTAGGTGTGATTGGATCACCTTATAAAACATTTTGGTCTACGAAAGTG
Organism: Gossypium anomalum; assembly: GCA_025698475.1. NCBI lineage: Eukaryota > Viridiplantae > Streptophyta > Magnoliopsida > Malvales > Malvaceae > Gossypium > Gossypium anomalum. Next base: position 19,641,689 of record CM046967.1, on the reverse strand, counting down.
AGAGAAAGCAGGTTCGGGAGTCGGTTACGTACGAGGAAGGATTAGCACCCTCGCGACGCCCAAAATTGGTACCAAATGGAATAATTTTTTTTGTCTTAATGTTAAAATTTTGAAAGAATTAAAAAGTAGGATCCTTTTTTAAAAAACCAGGATAATTTGAGTTGAAAATCGAGATTCTTTCGCTCCAAAAGAGTACAAATATCACATCTAGCATGATTGGACACGATATTCTTAAAATTTCGTAACTTAAATCATCTCGTGATTTACGAAATCTATTTAGAAAGATACTTTAGACATTTAGACAAACGGGAAATCGCAACCCAGCATGTTAGGGCACTACTTCCTGAATTCCTAAATACCAAAAACATTGCCTCATTTTTTGAATTCTTTTGGATTAAATGAAATATAAATTTTTTATAACAATGATGCATTTAACCTATTACAAGATATCAATACTAGACAATATAAACTATATGATACATACTTTAACATTTCATGCAGATATAATCATAAGCAACATAAATATACATGCATTAACATCTCATGCAAAATACAACATAGGAAACAATGAATATAACAAATATAAATTACATATATATATAATAATATTTCATGCAAATATAACTTAAAATAACAACATAAATAATCAATTTTCATGCAAATATGTATAAAGACAATAAATAACAAATAATTTATGAGATAAAATTAATATATTTAAAACGATGCTAAATAAATCCAAAAAGGACACAAAAATAAATAGACAAATTATAAACATATAAAAATAAGTCAAAAAAGGATAAAAAAAACTAAATACAATTAAAATTAAATGAGGTATTAGAGAATAAAATAATTAAAACAATAGATAAATAACAAAGAAGAAGTTTTTTTTTTTAAAATGGTTAATATATATAAAAGATATACTATGTGATATAATAACTTAATATATATTTATAAAAATAATAATATGTTAAATAGGAACAAAATTTTATAATAATTTTAAGAATGTTACATATTAAATACTAAATATTTGATAATATACGTATTATTTAATAATAATTTATAAATTTTTAAAATTATACGTAATTAATAAATAATAAATAATAAAATAATATATAATAAAATAAAAATAATGTAAGGAATAATATATATAATAAAATATAAATAATACGATAAATAATATATAAATAAAAATAATATATATACTATTTTTACATATAACTAATATTTATAAAAATAAATAATATATAAAGTATTTAAAATAAATTTTATATATATATATATATATATATATAAAGGATTAAAATTGAATTTAAATAAAAGATCTAGGGTTAATTTTAAATAAATAAATAAAATGGACCTAATTGAAATGCACACTAAAATCTGAGGGACTTACTGGGCAATTAGCCCTAATCCCAAAAACGACGTCGTTCTCAGAATAAGTTTTATAATGGCGATTAGGACTAAATTGAAATAAAAGTAAAAGGTTAGGGCCAATTTAAAATAAAAATAAAATGAAATTATAATTTTTAAAAATGCAGAAGGATCAATTGGGCAATTAGCCTTTTAAACAAAAACACGCGGATCCTTCCTGGGTCACGGGTCAACACGCGGATCCTCAACCTTGAAACGAAACCGTTTTGAAGCCTATTATTTTAAGCCAAAACGACGTTGTTCCTATGAGGCTATATAAGCCAAATTTTGGCCTCAAAAATCATTTTAAACCCTTTTTTTTAATAAAAAAACCCTCTAAAAGAGGATTGAGAGCACGCCCTCGGAGCTCCGTCGAGCCTCCGTCCACGGGCTCCCACGCGCCCACGCGCCCAGGTGCCGCCGCCGACTCTGCCACGTACGGCAGTTGGAAGCTGAAGAGCTTCGATTTTCAGCGCAAATTCGACAGTAAATTTCTTTTTTGTATTATTTTAGTGATATTTGTATGTATTTAAAACAAAAAAGAAAAAAAAAAGTAAAGGCAAATCACCTCTGTTTCTTCGATAAGATGCTGGTATTTTATTGTATATGTATATATCAACCGTAGCTTTACATCGTTTCGATTCGGGCTTTTATAGCCACTGAAAATCATCATAAAATAATATTTACAATATTTATTTCTTGCTATATTTGTATTGCCTCTGCTTTTTTCTTCTTTCTTTTTTGCGGTGACGACGAGAAGACCGGCGATGATCGGGCGATGATGATGGCAAGATCAGCGCGCCGATTCTGGCGCTAAGCAGGGTCGTGACTACTGGCGTGACGATTGGGATCAGACTGCATGTGCGCGAATGTTTCTAGAAACCCTAGGGTTTCTGATTGTTTAGGCATTGGGCCTCGCTGGTTTGGGTCTAGTTTGGGTATTTGGGCTAAGGGTTTTAGGTGTAATATGTGACAGCCCTAATTTGACCCTAGTCGGAAAGTGGTTTCGGGACCACAGAATCGATTCATAAAAATAATTAACCGTTAAATTCTATGTTTATTATATGTGTAAATGCATGTGTGAAAGTTTCATGCTTTGATTTTGTCATTTGTATGTGAAATTTATAAGATAGGACTTATGTGATAAAACTTGAAAATGTGATAAGTAAATTTTAAAGTGCCAAATAATGCATGAATTGTTTACATGAGGGACTTGCATGTCAAATGGACCAATTTTAGTTTACTGGCCGGCCATAATGAAGGTTGATGGATAATATATGTTTTATTTAAGTATTATAATAAGTAATGGCTTTATTTTTGAAATAAAAATAATAAGTAAAATAAGAAAAGATGATAAAATAATAGGTGTTCATCTTTATTTCTTGATTGCCGAATTTGAGAAAGAAAAATATTGAAGAAGAAGCCAAGGCATTCGGCCATGGTTATCTCTATTTAAAGGTATGTAATGCAATTTTTTTTGTAATTGATTATGAAATTAAATTGATAAATACATAGCATAGTTAACCCATGGTTTAAATTCATGAATCAATGAACGAGTATCCATTCGGCAAATGCTAAATTTGTGTTATTTTGATAAGTTTTTTTTTTTTGAAGATGTTAGTTATATGTTAAGTAGCTCAAATGATGGTTGAATAAGTTGAATTCATGGTTGAAAGGTATGAATTGAAATTTGCCGTATGTATGTATATGCATTTTGGAAAGAAAATTTTGTTGTTAATTGAGTTTTTATTTGATATGCACATTCGGTCAAAAAATGGGGGGATAAGATGAATTTAAAATGTTAAAGATTGTTTCTAAGATTTGTTAAATTGTTGTGGTCATTGCCGAATGTATGTTTGGTTAAAGAAAATTTTTAAAGTGTTTATGTTTGTGTAGGTAAACTAGATATTTAATGGATATTCGGCTAAAAGGGGTTAAAGGTTAAGTCATAAGAATTTTGGGTGATATTCATATTTGGACATTAGGGTTATATGTACTTTGGCTATGTGAGTTATGTGTTAAGTAAGCTATTTATTTGATATGCATATTCAGTCATTGTTTGGCAAGAATGAAACCTATGTGCAATTTGCTACATTTGATCATGAAATGGAAATTGTATATGAAAGCTAAGTTTGAGTGGTTAGGGCCGAATGGGGTATATAAGATATTAAGGCATGCTATAATTATATATAAGTGTATACGTGGTTGTGCATGAAACGAGTAATCGATTAAATTGTGATAGTCACACATAGGTATAAATATATATATTCCTTATGTATGTACCTTGTAACATAGAGACATTCGGATATACATATATATATATTATATATAGTTAAATTGTGTATAGGAAAGCATGGTAAGTTATGTGGATCTTTGTTTGTGTATGAGAATTAGATATTTATGATTGTCAAATGTGACTATTAAAGAATTAAAGTTGAGTAAGTAATTAAACAAATTTATTTGTTTAAATTTAAAGCTCAAGAGCAAAGAGGAACTAAATCAGATAAGAGAAAGGAGAAAGCGATCGAGTAGCCTATCCGCAACTGTTCAAAATATCCGAGGTAAGTTTTGAGTAGTCTCCTTTAGTATATAATTGATGATGCCTTTATAAGAGTATAGTAGGAGAATTGCGATCTTTGGCTTGCACTTGAATAAAGTTGTATAATAAATAATGCATGTATATGACTTATAGTCTGATGGTCACTTTGAGTTTAAGCTTGAATGGTGAAATGAATGTGTGATATTAAGTATAACTCTTGAGCCGAAATGTGAATGATGATGTGCATATTAAGTTTATATCCAAATGTAATAAATGACTACTAAAGTGATAAGTTGACTGAGGTGTGTTAAAATATGACTAAGTATGTATGATATTTGAAATATATCCGGACATGAGGTCCGCAGCTATATCTTTGGAATTGTATCAGGGTTAAAGACCGCGCAGCTATAGGTGGAATTGTATCCGGTTTAAAGACCCTTGAGCTTCGTCTTTGGAATGACATCGGGTTAAAGGCCCATGAGCTTGTGCTAGAAATGTATTTCAAGTTCTAAGGCTTGGCGGGACGATGCCAGTAAGTTAAGTAAGATTACGACATTGAATATCCGTGGTAACCATCGTCGAGTAAGTAATATATATTTTACATGTTAAGGTACGTATTATGTACTCATATGTGAATTGATTGAATTATTAGTATCAAAGAACGATATATATATATATATATGTGTGTGTGTGTGGATGAATTCGGTATTTAAGAATAAGACAATAACCTATTCGGTTAATGTATGTCATTATACGAAAGTGTGTGACTTAAACTAATTGTATAAGCCATATAGTATAGTGAAACATGTGCTGGAAATTTCTTGTATAATTATATATATATATATATATTCAGCCAATAGGTTTTATAACTAATGTACTTGTGTATATTTGGCCAAGTGAATTACAATTAGAATACGAGTTTTGTGATACTCAATGTTCAATTTTAATGACAAGTTTTAATTGTATGAAATGCTTAAAACTTACTAAGCCTCCAAAGCTTACTCTGTTTCTTATTTCTCTGTTTTATAGATTGTTGATTTTGGCCACCGACTCAGGGATCATCAGCAGTTCATCATACTATCGATCTATTTGGTATAGTTATATTTTGGTCTCGATATGGCATGTATAAGTTAGGCTGTTGCCAAAATATGTTTTGTAATTTCAAATATTTTGGCCATATGAAAATGGCATTTATAACTCAAAGATCAGTATGTATATTCAGTTCGATTTCTGCTTTTGTTGATAGATTATGTGAATGAAAAATTTAATGTTTAGCTCGGTAATACCTCATAGCCTAAACCGGCGATCGGACTCGGGCTAGGGCTGTTACATAATATGTGGGCTACCGGTGTGATTTGTAAATGGGTCATAAGTAGTGCTCCAATTGGGCTATGTACATAGGCTATCAATTTGGACTGTAAAAAAGGACTTTTATTTTTTATTTTTTGTTTTTTATATTTATTTATTTTACGGGCCAGGCAAATTTGGGTTATTATAATCTTCATATCCGCTTATCAGATTTATATAAAAATCAAACTCTCATGAACTCAAATCTATAAAAAAATTATAAGAAAAGGGCTTGGTTACCTTAACAAATTTTTGGTCGAAGCTTAACTCTCCAAAAAAAGGAGTTTTTATTTGGTTTTTGCTTCAATAGATGGCGGGGAAGATGATACTCATCACCTTTCTCCACTTACATGATTTATATAGTGTGATTAACACTAATTAACCAAGTTAAATTAAATTAAACTTAATTTATACTTTAATTAATCTTAATTTAGTAATAATTAAATATTTAATGGTAACCATCATCAAAGTCCACTAAATAATGATTATTATTGGATTATTAACCATTTTAGCCCCTTGGATAATTACTATCTAGGTCTCCAAGTTTTTTTCTAATTAAAAATCTATAGCAATAAAACATTTACAAATATAGTCATTGAACCTTAATTAACTATTAATTCGGCAAAATTACTGGACCAAACTTTAAAATAACAATATATTATACACGTAAATATTATGAATTTGGTTTATGGAAACGAGATCCTGAAATCGCAATTTTCGACACCAATAAATTTCAGGTCATTACAAGTTAATCTAAAGAAACAAAATTTGGATTTTTCAAAATTCTTCTCTCCCTAGTTGGCCACACCTTTGAAATAATTAATAGGTTGCATTTTATAATTGCTTAGATAATTAACAATTATATTCACTTCTTAACATAGAAACAAGAATTCAAAATTTATTCATGCATAAAGAATTGCACTACTTGTAGCTACAAGGATTTCATACAATTTTCCACTACTTGCATTGAACTTTTCCAATATCAAATAAATTGTTGTATGGTCCTTATGCATTGCATCAAGACAAGTAGTTATATCATCTAGAAGATTATCTTTTACCTATATTTGTTTGATTGGCTTTCGGTTCTCTTCTTTTAGACAAGAATTCTGCTCAACTAGTTTCGCATTAACATCACACACCTGCTCTCATTTCTCCAGCATTATCTTGTAAGTCTGCAAAAACTCAGCACTTGAATCCCATCTAAATCATCATTAGTATTAGAGTCAGTTGTGACAGGGATATTGACTTTAATAAAGAAAGCCACATAGTCACTCACGTGTTTTTCATTTGAGTTTGAGCTACTTCAAAAATCCTTTTCATTCCATGTTACACACAAAGACAATTTGTTTGTGGCCAAAACCATGACATTCATAACATTGAATGCCCTAATTTTTCTCCTTGGTAGACTCCTCATTGATCACAACACATTTTTGTCTATTTTTGGAGAAGTTATTAATAGCCTTAAACTTGTTATTCCTCACCGGTTGCTTCTTTAAATCTTTAATAAAATTCTAAGTTAGCAATACTACCTACTTTCACAGTTATTCGATAATAGTGGTACCTTCAGTTGAAATAGCTTTTGTCACTTGTAAGGTAATGCTCTTCTTTCCTTTAGATATGTTTCTTCTTGACTTGTATAAATTGATCTTAAAAGCCTGTAAAGATCTAATAATTTTATTGATTCTCGTATTATCAATGTCTTTTACTTATCCAATGGTAGTGACTTCAATAGTAAATCTCTCTGGCAAAAATCTAAGCACCTTCCTCACAAGGTTAAAAATGGAGTACTCGTTTCCAAAGGGGAAAACTTGATCGAATGAGTCACACAATTTTGCATATAATTCCCCAATTTTTTTTTCTTGCATCCTGAGAGTTTCAAACTTGGTGGTTAACATTTGCATCTTAGATTCCTTTATAGTATTTGTACCTTTGTGAAGTCTCAAAAATACCTAAAGCCTACTTAGCAGTAGTGCACTTGGATATCCTTTTGAATTCCTATCTATCCACACCACTAAAAATTGCGTTCAATTCCTTTGAATTGGAATTGGCTAGTTTCTCCTCCTTCATGGTCCAAGTAAGCTCGAACTTTTTTGTTTCCACTTAGATGTCTCATTTGTAGGGAACTCCCATCTAGTAAAAACAACAAACCAAGCTTTTCATCCATTGACTTGATGAATGCTTTCATCCTAGCCTTCTAGTAGGTGTATTTAGAACCATCCATCATTGGAGGATGAGACACAAGTGTTTCTTCCATTTCAAGAAAGTATCGACGAATACCACTTGATAAGTTAAGTGGGAGGCTCTTATACCAATTTCAAGAGGACAAGCTGATATTCGCTAAAACACGAGAGCAATGATAAGAGTAGTTACAACTACAAGTGGAAAAAAAAAAAGAATAAACACATAGTAATTCTTTACACAATCGATTTCCCTACATTGGCAAGGCCTTGCCAAGGAGACAATCCACTATCTTTAACCTTGTACAAACAGTGGTTTAAGTCCTATCATACACTAGTATAGCAATCTTACTTTTTGTACGTAAAATCTAGATCACTCTACTCTAAGCTTTCTCCCTGAAAGCTTAGATTGTAAAACCAAGTGACTCATTTTTTTTTTGTACTTAGAAAATTCATTCACAATGATAAATTCCTAAAGAATAGATCAAGTGCTAAACTCTTTGTACAAAACTTGAATAAGTCTCATGAATATATGCTTTTTCGACTTGCTAACATACTAAATCAATTACAATCTCAATTCCCATTAAAGTGGTCATAAAATCAGCATTGAGAATATCCTAATAAAGTCTAGGATAAGTTAAAGACCTCCAAGATAAGTTTCTAGGTTATCCAACCCAATCTTTTCAAATCGAGGAATTCGATTGCTTGATCTAATTCGATCTAATCTTAAAGATATGCTTATTTATATGTATCGATCTTCAAATATGAGCCAACATACATCCAAAACAACATCATAGATTACGACCCAATTGTTTTGTTACAAAAGATTGTAAATACTAAATAAGGCAAATTACGTGACTTCCACAACACCGCATTGCTCACAAAATTACCTCAACAGTAGTTGATAACATAATTAAAGTCAATAAAAAAGCCTAATTGAAGGAAATTAAATTATTTACTTTAATAGCTATAAAATCTTATTCATTCATTTAATTACTTGATGGGCATATACAATTAAAAGTTTATCATATATATAAATTAGTTCTCCCTCTACCTATTGGCTATTAGGGTTGCAATATATATACAAACGCTAAACAAAACAAATAGAAAATACTAGTTTGATTCTTGTGCAATGCACGAGTCTACCATACTTAATAATTAAAATACATTATTTTACTTCATATTGTTTTTTTAATTAAAATATTTACAAATAATGTAAATAAAGAAATTTAAAAATAATATATTCAAAAAATAATAAGTGAAAAATAATATATTCAAAAAATATTATGTCAAATTAAATAATTGTAAGAAATAAGTATTTTATTTTAATAAAAAATGAGAATCCCTAAATTGATTTTTAAATATTTTTTTTTTATATTTATAAATGATTAAGATTTGAGCCCAACAATTTTATTAATATTATAATAGATGAGGTGTCAAGCAATAAAATCATTCACTTGCCATAATTATATAGTGCCGCATAGAATTATTTCCTAATTTGGTTGTATAGATTATGTATAATATATAGGGTTATTATTTGATATATTGGTGGTGGGGTTTTTAACGCGACAAGAAAATTTAAGAAACTGTTAATTGTCTTTAATTAATATTAAAAAATTAAATAAATAATACACATGATGGTTTTTTAAACCTGCTTGTGAAGTTAAAAAATTTCACCACTAATATATCAAATAATAATCTTTGTATATTATTTATACAATGATAAATGGTTGAGATGTTGATTTTCCTTTTTTACATTAACTTGTTTCAGGCAAATTTTTTATTTAGCCTACAAGTCGAATATAATGGCTTAATTTTGTTTGACTACTATAACAGGATTAAATTGGTTTGAAAATTATAGGAAAAAAGGTCAAGGCAAACGATTTTATGTCACTTTCTGTATATACTGCTTGCAAGTTAGGGACAAAATATATCCATTTATATGATTTTTATTTTACAAATTAATCTTGCATATCTTAACATATCAACTCCAGATTTGGATCTTGAAACATGTAGGTATGGGCTCTCAACACTTTGCGTTGAATGGGCCGCTCGCTTCCAAGAGGAGTGAGCTAGATTTCTTCTCTACTATTTGTTTTCTTAAACAATCATATTGCATTTTATTCTTTTTACTTAAAAAATTAATAAATTAGTTCTTATGCATTAAATTAAAAAGTAATCTAGTTATTCTATTAAAAATTATACTCATGTCTATTGTTAAAAACCTGTCCCTATACATTAGAATGAGATACATGTGGCACACCACGTGTAACTGTCTAGCTATTCTATCAGCTACATCAATTTTTAATAGTACAAATTGATAGAAATGGTCAGTTTACTCTTTGATCTAATGTATAAAAATTAAATTACCCATTTTTTAAATAAATGAAACAAAATATAATCTAACTCCTATATAGAAACCTCCATAATAATTTTAACATAAATTAGATTTATTACAAGAAATATAAAGAGTACACACCATCTATTCCCCACCTCTAAATTTAGAGGGTATGTATGTTTGGGGCAAGCATTGTTTTCTAGGTTTAAAAGCGTTAAAATTGTCCGTGTATCATATATTAGATTATATTTTAATTCTTCTATTGGAAAGATAAATAAATTGTTCATTATACACTAGACGAAGGAGTAAAATAGCTTTTCTGTTAAATTTATTATTTAGCCTTCAATCTTTACTTTTTTTTTTTCAATTTGACTCCTACTATTTTATTTGGACCCTAAAAATTTTATCGTTGATATGAAACCATTTTATCTTATATGTCACGTTATCAAATAATTTAAAAATTATTTAAAAAATAAACTCTTCAAACTAAAAAAATGTAAAAGAATTAAAAAAAAAAATTTTTTTCCCAAAATTTCAATAGAAGATATCCATTTTCAACAATTTAGGATATCATATTTGTTGCGGTCATTTTGCACATTAAGAAATACCATTTTCAACAATTCCATGGCAGCTTTGTAGTGTGATTCACGTACCATGACATGTTTACATTAACATTAATTCACCATCCCTAACATTTTTAAAACTCTTTCTATGAGATATATTTTCATTGAATCAGTGAATAAATAAACATTAATGTTGTTTTAGCCTCTAATTTCATCGTATTAGTATTAATAAAAAAAATTAGATAGTGTTTTGGAAATCTTTGGATTTTGTGTAATTGCTTGTAATTATATATAAGTGGTATATTTGAATAATCATTATAATTAGTGAGTTCCATCGAATTAAGTATAATTGGAGTAGAGGTGTCCTTGTCCCAGGTTGGGTTGGACCCAAACTCGGTTCCAAGAATGTCAAACTCAAGCCCGTTTTTGGACTGACTGCCCAAAAAATTAATTTCACTATTCAAAAAAATAATATTAATTGATATTTTATATACTTTTATAATTAAATTTAAATTTAAAAAATATTTTATTATTATTAAATTAAATTTGTGTTGAGTCGAGGTGTGAAAATCCTTATCTAAGCTCGGTTCTAGCCGGGTCGAACAACACGGGCTACCCAATCCTTGGACAGGTCTAGATTGGAGCACCTTAATTACACTTTCCAGTTTTTAGAGTGAGAGTGAGAATTGAAGTAATTACGTTGGTGCTACACTCAAACCTAATTTTAAAAATTATTTTGATACAAGTTATAAAAGGAGAAATTATTCGGTATATTATCAATAAAGTTTTTAAACTCTACAAATAGAATAAAGGGTTTGACAAATGTCCTATAAGAGTATAGTAAAATATTAAAAAAATACACATGTCAAAATTTTAAGGCTATTTGTAAAATAAAAAAAGTACAATGCCACCAAATACTTACTCTTATAAAAAAAACTATATCCATGAACATGTATAAATGTTTGGGATGGTTATGACAAAAGAATTCTTGTATTATAAATCCTAAAAGCTTATATTGTAAAAGTAACTTGTGTATTTTATAAAGTTATAATATATATTATTTAAATTCTAAAAAATTCTAAAATTATGGTAAAAAATGGTTATAAAAAATTAATTTATATGTTGTAATAAGTTACGGCAAAAAATATGGATATAATTCATTTATGTCCTATATTATAAAAATAATACACTTATTTATAAGAAAAAATGTTATAATTTCTTTATCATAATTTATTGGCTTAATTGAACAACAGGTACGTAAACTATTGGGTTTGTTTGAGTTAGATACCTAAATTATTTTTTGATCGATCCAGGTACGTAAACTTTGATTTCATTACTGAAGTTGATCTCTATTATTAGTGTCATTAAAAAAAAATATGTCAACCAATCAAATTTTGCCACATCATCATCTCATTAAAATATAATTAAATAAAAAATTAAAGCTATGGAAAAAATAGTTTAGGTACCTCATGTTCAATTAAGCCTAACTTATTTATAAAAATAAAATTTTAAAGTTATGGAAAAAAATTATTATGAAAAGTTTCTACAATGTATAAAACATTTTTTTAAAAGTTATATATTGTAAATTTTATATTATTATTATTTAATTTAAGTATTATAAAATGATATAACTTAGTACAAATTTTCGTTAAATTAACTTTATATAAGTTTTTATAATTAAACTACATATTGTTTGAGTTGTGAACCCCAATATAGTAAGATCGATATTAACTATGCAAATAAAAAAGGTTTTATTACATCATATTATGGGGAACGATACCATTTGAGAAGATGGTGCTAAGCACAAGCACCATAGGTAACTTGCAAACTCTTTAATTTGGAACATTCAAGGCTTCAGAATATGATTGAGAAGACATTTGTTGTTCTAAAAAAATTATTTCTCATATAGTATAAAAAGACAATATTGGATTGTACTAGCATGTTGCATATCTAATAACTTCAATCAAAGGTGAAATTGAAATGATTCATATTTCAAAGAGTACATGGAAGAAGGAGATATTAATAATCTTAATGGTGCAAATTCAAATTCAGATGATGGTGAACTCGATTAAAGACCAACAGATAATGATAAGGAGCATAAGTTAAATATCAAAAACCCAACAAATATGCACTAGAATAATTAGATAAAATAGTATATGATATTTTTTTTTTTTGTTATTTTGATTAGTAGTTGTATTATCAATTACTTTTTTAAATTAACATAACACATGCATGATTTGGTTTTAATTTTTATTACTTGTTTAGAAATTATATTTATCGCAGTAATAATTTGTTATAGTAATTAATATTTTTTTTAAATATAAATTATGTAATGTGCAATTACAATTTTTTACTACCAAACATGATATAAGAAATTACGATGTAATTACACTCTATCAATCAAATATGTCTAAAAAATACAATTCTTTGTAATTAAAAGAGAGTATAATTACTACCTAATAATTACGTTTTCATTTAATTATATTGTATTGTTCAAATAGACCCTTAGTGTATTCCTCTTTTATTTGCTATTTCTTTAACGACACATTCAATAGGTGAATCTATATATATGCTTTAATAGAGGGGTTCATTAGTCGGGCTGGGTCAACTTCAGGATGGGCCTACAAAAGGTATCTAAATTAAATTTTCAAGTTTGGGCTCGACTTGACCCGAAAATGAGCTTACTGTTTTGCTCAAGTTTAGCCCAATTTAAGAAAGGTAAATTCGGACTTGACTCGACCCGTCCATATTTAATTTTTTAGATTATTTTTTATTTAAAATTATTTTTTTTAAAATATAATACATTAAATGCACTAAAAACGCTAAAATAAAAATTTTCTAATATATTAAAAATTATTTATATTAAAGAAGTCTACCATAAATATAATAAATGTTTTATTATATTAAAAACGCAAATAAATAAATAAATAAGTTATTGTATTAAATATAATTTTTAAAATTTTATATTTTGGGCTGGGTTATTTAATTGGGTAACTTTTTTTTAGGTTTTGCATAATGAGTTTAATTGTTATTGAATTAGTGATTTAATATAAATATAAATATAAATATATAATTATTTTTTATAACATAATATATTTGGGTCGAATTGAGCTCGTGCAAAAAAAATTACCCGAAGCCTGACCTATATAGAAAACGGGCATTAAATATTAACCAATCCTATTTTTTGGGTCTCATAATTTTATCCAACCTTCTCAATTTTCGAGCCAATATTTAGAACTAAATGAGTGACATGGTGTATGTATAATTTTTATAGAGCAAACCTAAAAATTTATGGAGGGTTGATATTGAATTATAAGTGGTTTTAGGCGGATGATATTCAAGTGTTTGAAGGAAGAAGAGTCCCAAACACTTGTTTGCGACTTCTAATTGAATTTGTATAATCAATTATAGTTTTAACAAGAGTTGGTCTCTCACCTATTAATTTTATATATTAAATATAAATAAAATATAAATCAATACTGTAGCATGGAGATTGGTGGTTGAGGGCAAAAGTATAAAGAATATTAAATATAATTAATAATTTGTCATTTAAAATTATACAAGTTTCTTTTTGCTTTCCTTTATTTTCTTGTGAGTAGTTAAGAAAATTTTACGTTGGCCATACCTTAATTTTCTTATCAGTTGTTAAGACGATGAAATTTTTTTTTTATCATTTAACATTTTTCTTTAAATTTTAAAATGTGTTTTAAAATATTTTCTTTTCGAAATTCTATTTTTTTTTAAATTTAGAATTCTGTGTTTTATTTATTTATTTTAGAAGATATTTTCATAATTTTTTTAAAAAAATTATGTCGGAAAATATAAAACAAAATTGTGTTACGTAAACAAGGTAAGATTGATGATCAATTTACTTCAAATAAAAGAAGGGCCAATATGAATAAAAGTGTAAAAGTTAATGGATAAAACATCAAAATATAATTCTTTTACATGCAAAGTAATTTACCCATTTTTGGATAAAAAGACTAAAATATAATTGAAGATATAGCGAATAGAATGCACGATAGTTGCAGACTGCAATGATAGTAAATAAACATCCTTTCTTTGGACATATGAGCATGGAATATTGTGTACCTGTATTTAAGGAATATCCTAATCCCACGAGCCATGTTCTGGTGCCCAGACAGGCTGCCAGATGCTTCTTCTAAAAACCATTCAAATCAGACATCGACTACCAAACTGTCAGGCAAGCCCGACATGTATTGAAATTCAACCTCATTTCATATTGATCGTCTCATTCCTAAACATTAGCTCTTCTCTGGGTTTGGTTTGGTCTATTTCTAGTCTAGGTATTCATTTCAGCTTTAAATCAATTATCCCAAAATGACTCCTAGAATCTAGGTGCAAAAATAAGTGGTCGACTCATATGAAATGAAAACGCTGTCGCTCGCATACTAGCGCTACTAAATGACCAATTATTGCTTTGGACGAATGCAGCATGTGATTTGCCCTGCCAACACAATATTCTTCCATTTCCAGTGGTGGCCAACCGGATTGATTAGCTTAAGTGTCAATTGGTCCACTTCTGATTTCCTACCCATTTAATATTTGTTGCCAATGTTAAAGAGTAAGGGATGAGGATAGCCATTAACCACCATCCGCTCTTTAAATAATACCTAAAATAGGCAACCACCCAGCCTGCTTCATCTATCAAAATTTCACAAAGTAAATAAAATACAAACCCAAATTAAGGAATTCTTTTTTCTTTAAAACTCGTTTCATAATCCCATTATTGCTATGTTGTTGTATCAAAGAGGATTGTCTTGTTCAAGACTCTAGAGTGTAGCCAGCTCATTCCAGCAAACTCCCACTCCCTACATCTTATCCCTTAAAATCCCCCCCACTGGCTCTCTCCTTCACATATTCCTTTCCAACGCAAACCAAAAGACATGGCTTCATCATCTCCTCTTTCTCCCATTCTCCTCTCTCTGTTTCTAGTATTCATTTGTGGGGTGTCAGCTCAAACGGCTCCCGCCCCTGCCCCCTCTGGCCCCTTGAATTTCACTGGAATCCTTGACAAAAATGGCCAATACACCTACTTCCTTCAGCTTTTGGCACAGACTCAAGTTGGGAGCCAAGTACAAACTCAACTCAAAACCACCACTGAAGGCTTTACCGTCTTTGCTCCCACAGATAATGCCTTCAACAACCTCAAACCTGGTACCGTCAATAACCTGGACCCACAACAGAAAGTACAACTAGTTCTATACCACGTTATTCCCAAATACTACTCCTTGAACGATCTCCAATTTGTTAGCAACCCCGTTAGAACCCAAGCTGGTGAGGATTTCGGCCTCAACGTAACTGGCCTGAACAACCAGGTTAACGTCTCAAGCGGGATTGTCGAGACTCAGATTAACAACGCATTATATCAAAAGAAACCTCTGGCAATTTATCAAGCGGACAAGGTGTTGTTGCCTGAGGAGTTTTTTGAAGCTAAATCCCCAGCGGCTGCACCTTCACCGGCGACAAAGAAATCATCAACAGGGTCTAAATCGAACTCAAGAGCATCAGCAACCGCAGATGAGCCAGCTTCTGCTGATAATTCAGGCTCAACCGGAAGGAATATGGGGTTGGGATTCGTTGTTGGGCTTGCATTGGCTTGCATGGGATTTCTGTCATGAGCGGATATATATGAAGTTTGTCTGCATTTTTTACTATAAATTTTCGTTTTTCAAATGGATCGATAAGGGTCTGATTGGTCGTTGAACATATTCTTGTTATCCACATTATTTGTATTTCCAGAATTTTTTTGTTGATTTTGCTTCTGCGCGCTGCTTGATGTTAATAATAATATATGTGAATTTCTGAAAATGCTGTAGTCTCCCCATCTCTCTTTTCCCTACCAAATAGATCCCAGTTTAATATTGAGCATAAATTCAAGGGATTAATCCTATAAAAATATAGGGAAGGATGTAATTTTATATAAAGAAATGAAGTGTAAATACAGATACTGAACGTGATTGGCACCTCATTTTGCATTTTATTTTTCATCTACTTGATGACCATAAACCAGACTGATGGACTCAAATCTCGCTCCATCAGCTTTATAGTTTCAATAACTTTTAATACCTCTTACTTCAAAATTTTCTCAAAGCCAATCATCTTTAATTAAATTAAATTTAAAAAAATTATTATAAAGAAATTTTATTTTTTTATTCCCTTCATCTTTTTTTCAACTCAAATTAACTCTATTTCTTTTCCTTTTTCCTTCTTTCTATTTCATCTCCCCCATTTTTCTTTCTTTACGACTCTTATTCTCCTTCCTTATTAATGGGTATAAAAAAGTTGGAGTTTTTGGATGGTGAATTTGGGTTCAATGGGGAAAGGAAAAGGCGGGTTCTTTCGAGTATCAAAAGAAATAGTGAAAACAAAGATGATGTTTTTTATCATCAAGAAATAATGAAATAGAGAAAATTGGAGGGGAAAGAAATGAAAATGGTAAAACCGTAGAAGGGTAAATTTAAGGTGAAGATTGGTTTTTTCTTTACTAAAATTATAAAAACAATTAATCATAATTTGGGAAAAGAATTATTCCAATGCTCTAATAATTGATAGGTTTTGTTTGCTTTGTCGTTTATATCATTTTGTTTGCATCTTTAGCTGAGAATGCATATGGATCATGATACTGTACGATGAGTTAGAGAAAGAGATGAATTGGTTGTTAAAACAAGCGTTGTTTGGCTAATCATTTTGAAAAATGGGAAAAATATGAAAATCAATAAAAAGAAGATGAAGAATGCAAATGAAAAGTTTGTTTGGTTGTTGAGAAAATTTGGATTTTGTTGGAGAAGTGAAGAAGAAGATAAAAGAAAGAAAGATGGATTTAATTTAATTTTAATTCAATATTGAAATTAATTTTTTTATTTAAAATATGTCATGTGTCGAAGCATGATTAGTTAACATAATTTTATTAAAAAAGGCTAACAGTATACTAAAAATTATATTGAAATCAAAGTTTAGGTATCTCCTTCAATACTTTTTAATAACATGAATAATATTATCAAATCATAAATACGATAATTAATTTAATGAATTTTATAAAAATATAATTAAAATAATTTCACTATATTCAATTGATATGAAATTTTAAAACATATTCAAAATATAATCTTATAATATTTTATTATTAAATTATTTAAAATATGAATTTTATAATATTTTATAATAAATTTTTTATTACTTATTTTGATGCAATAATTTTACAAACACATAATAGATAATTTAGTCCTAATTTCTAATATCAATATATATTTTGAATTAGGTATTAAAAAAAGGATTATGATTATAAAAATATATAAATTTTTTTATTAATTAACATTTGTATAAATTTACATTTATAATTTTATAAATTGTCTTTATGTTGTATATCTTCAATATTATTTTATCCATAATATTTTTTACCCTTGTATTGTAAACCGTTTATTACTATACATTCACCACAATATGGAAATATTACGAAATATTATTATTAGGCTTATACGAAAAATAGGTCTCTAAACTATGCAACTCTTTTTTTTTTTTTTAGGTATCTAAATTTTTATTCTGTTACCACTTTAGGTATCCACTGTTAATTCTAGTTAAAATTTATTTAATTAAAAGTGGCGCGTGTCATAATTTAATTGATTTAGAGTTTTTTTTTTAATTGGAGTTAACTTTTTAAATAATTTTATTTAATTAAAAATAAAATGTGTCATAATTTGATTGGTTCAAAGTTTTCTTTAACCAAGGTTAACGGTTGATACCTAAAGTGATAATGAAATAAAACTTTAAATACCTAAATGAGAAAAATTACATGGTTTGAGTACCTATTTTTCATATAAGTCTATTATTTATTACTAAGTTATACATCATATTCTATTAATTTATAATTATTTATTTTTAAAATATTAAATTTATTAAAATGTTTTCAGTCATTTACTAAATATCTAAAATTTTACTAATTATTTTATCTATATAATCTATAATATACATAAAAGCACAAGTTTAGAAAAACTTTTGAACTAACAATAGTACCATTTATTTTCGATCATATTAGTAAATTCACTTTAAAAATAATTTAGAATCATTAGTTGGAAAATTTTGTGAAAATAGGATTTTTACTTGAATACAACTCTAACCATGAAATATATGAAAAAAAATTGTAATAATTTTATTTATAATTATTAGTTAAAATTTTTGAGGTAAAAAAAAGTTGTGTTAATTTTTTTTTTTTAAATGTGCTAATTTTATTGATGTAAAATAGAGTTGTTATTTGAATAGAATTGTAAGCACTTTTATTATCACTTAATTAATATTAAAGTTATATATCAATTTAAAATTAAGTTTAGCTTTATGATTAAAGCCGAGTAGTTAGGCATATTGAATTAAGTAGCATCTAATAAAAATCACCAGTAAAAAAATGGAGATTGTTAACATTAATAAGTTAGAATTATATAAAAATAATAATGAAGCATCAAAACAATGGTTATTTAAAGAGGCACGGAAAAGTGATAAAATATCATTTTAATTGATAATAAGGTATTTTAAACTTTTTGAGAAGTTGTTTATACTGTGTGAAAGAACTCTTAAAACCATTTTTTATCTATCCATTATTTGTTTGGTGTAGGTGAAATATTTTGTGAGCTTGTTTTGAAAATAAAGTCAATTTTGATAAATTATTTTTAATCACCATTTTTAAACGTGTTTATTAATTTAGTATAAATATTTTTCGTATTTATCACGAACTATTATTATAACTGTTGCATGTTACTTTATCTTTTTTTTTTCTTATTTCTAAATTAATATTATAGTTTATTATAGGTAACAATAATTAAAAATACATTATTTAAAAATTAATTAAGAATTAAACACGTAAAATTACGTGCAAAATGCACATGACATTAGAAGCTGATATATATGTATAAGAGCACGAGTTAGAGAGAAACTTTTTAACTAACTTTTAAGTAATAGTTTTGCATAAAATTATAATAATATATTAATTTCTCAATTTTATCTCTTATAGCTGTTAATTAATAGTGGTTAATGTAATAATTAAAAATAATAATATTTTAGATAAAATCATGATTTCATATTAACAAAATCTTATAATATTATAATTAAACAATAATGAATACGAAAACTCTTATATCATAAATAAAATATTATAATACTACAATTAAACAGATTTATTAGTGATAAATTAAATTTCTTAGTTTAGATTAATAATAATTATTTTATGGTATTTTATGAATTTTTTTCTTTGATTATAACTTGAGATTGATGATGCTTTGTACTAATCCAGTGTTGGTTTTATTCAGGCTGCGGACTCACAGGATAGAACTAACAAGTGGACCGCAATCATCACACTCACTGAAAATTTCAACCCAAGTTGACAGCATGGCTAAAGCTGCAGCTACTTGCAAAATTCACTTTAGATGGCCTTAATTTGCAGTAATATTATAACTTGAAATAATGAAGAAGAGCATGTGCGATGAATAAATTTTAAATGTATGAAATGCAGAAAGAGATGGAAGCATGTTGTGTTGGATTGAATTACTGAAAGTTGAGGCTTGGAGGGTGCTGAGTAGATTTGGGTGGATCAACTTATATATTATATTGCCAAATGAGGTGCCTGACAAATTGCTCAAGATAGAAAAAAAAAAATTTTCTCTTTTAACTTCTGAATTTTTTTGCTTTTTTTTCTCTAAAATATATCAAATGCTTACAAACTATTTATAGGCTATTATCCTTAAAAAAAACTGAAAATATTAAAATCTAATAAAAGCTGACTCTTGACTTTTCATTCTCCTAAAAGTAAAACTTCTAAATTAAAACCATTAAAATTACATTTAAGTTTAATCAACAAAACTCCCCTGTAAACTTAAATGCTTCTGCCATCCTTCATGCCGATTAATTTCTTGCAGTTGTCGAGAAGTGCCATCGATAGCAGTTTTGTGAAGATATCTGCGACTTGGTCCCGGCTTGCCACGTGCACTAATTTCACACTTCCTTCCTTTACATGATTTCGGATGAAGTGAAAACGAATGTCAATATGTTTGATTCTCTCATGATTCACTGGGTTCTTTGCTAACTCAATTGCTGACTTATTGTCAATTCGTATCCCAGTCGCATCGAGTTGTTGTTGCTCCAATTCGTTCAACAAATTTCTGAACCATATAGCATGACACACACACCAAGACGCTGCCACATATTCAGCTTCACATGTCGAGAGTGTCACGATTGGTTGCTTCTTTGAAAGCCAAGTAAACGCCGTGTTACCCATAAAGAACACATATCCTGATGTACTTTTCCGATCGTCTAAGTCTCCGCACCAATCACTGTCAGAGTACCCAATCAACTTGTAATCTTCCACATTTGAATAAAATAGCCCGAGTGATACCGTTCCTTGGATATACCGTAAGATTCGCTTCAATGCCTTCCAATGTGAATAAACCGGCTCCTCCATGAACCGACTTACAATGCCAACACTTAGTGAAAGATCAGGACTTGTGCAAGTGAGATAGCGAAGACTTCCCACCAAACTCCGGTATTTGCTCGCCTCGACTCGTTCTCTTCCATCGAATTTTGAGAGTTTTACACCTGGTTCCATTGGTGTTGAACCCGGTTTACAATATGCCATCTTGTATTTCTTCAAAATTTCCTTTGCATATGCCTTCTGTGACACAAAAATACCTGTCTCTTCTTGTCTTACCTCCAAACCAAGGAAAAACTTCATCAAACCTAAATCTGTCATTTCAAATTCTTGTGTCATTTTGCTCTTAAAATCTTGTATCATCTCACCATTATTCCCCATAAAAATGAGGTCATCAACATAAAGAGCAACAAATAACATATTACCTCCATTCTTCTTCACGTAAAGGGCATGTTCATAGGGACATTGTTTGAACCTGTTCTCCTTGAAGTATGTATCAATACGAGTATTCCATGCCCGCGGTGCTTGCTTCAACCCATAAAGTGCCTTCTTCAATTTTAACACATTCTTCTCTTCTCCACTTTTCATGTACCTGGGTGGTTGTTCGATGTAGACTTCTTCTTCGAGCACACCATTCAAGAATGCTGACTTGACATCCATTTGAAATATCAGCCATTTGAATTGAGCCGCTTATGGAAAGAACAATCGGGTTGTCTCCATTCTTGCAACGAAAGCAAATACCTCATTATAATCTATTCCCTCTTTTTGTTTGTATCCCTTTGCAACAAGTCGCGCCTTGTATCGTTCTATCTCGCCTTGAGCATTCATCTTTCTCTTGAACACCCACTTCACACCAATGGGCTGACTTCCTTTCGGCAACTCCGTTAACTCCCATGTATTGTTGCGATCAATTGCTTTAATCTCCTCGTCCATGGCAGTTTGCTACTTCTTGTCTCGTACCGCCTTTTCAAAACTTATACTCTCGAAATCTGCCAAAAGACATACAATGTGTACCTCACTTGTTGAATCATACAAATCTTGCAAACTTCGCATTTTGGGTTGTTACGGTTCATCTTCATCATCGATAGTTTCAAGATTTGTCGGAATGATTGTTGGTGTAGCGGTTGATGATTCTCCATCTTTGATGATAACCTTCGTTGAGTTATTCCAATCCCACTTGCTTGCTTCATTAACTTGTACATCACGACTCACCACAACCTTCTTACTTATCGGGTCGAGTAGCTTGTATCCTTTTGTTTTCTCACTATACCCAATAAAAATAAACCTTTTGCTTTTGTCTTCGAGCTTCGTTCTTCGCTGATCCGGCACATGTGCATAGGCCTCACTACCGAATACTTTGAGATGAGAAACTATCGATTTTTGTCCACTCCAAGCCTCTTGTGGTGTTTGATCATTCAACTTCGCATGTGGACACCGATTTTGTACATAGATGGCACATTGCACGGTTTCTGCCCAAAATTCCTTCGGCATCTTCTTGCTCTTAAGCATTGACCGAACCATATCGAGAACAGTCTGGTTCTTCCTCTCTGCCACACCGTTCTGTTGGGGAGAGTACGGTGCGGTTAGAAATCGTCTTATGCCTTGTTCCTCACAATACTCCATGAAAAACGTCGAAGTATACTCACCACCTCTATCAGATCGTACAGATTTGATGTGTCTACCGGTTGCCTTTTCCACCATCACTTTGAACTTTTTGAACACCTCGAACGCCTCAGATTTTTCTTTCAGAAAATAAACCCAAGTTTTTCATGAAAAATCATCGATAAAGGAAATGAAATACCTTTTACAGCTAAAAGATTCGGGGGTGATTGGTCCACATATATCGGTATGAATCAATTCGAGAGGTTGTTTAGCCCGATATTCTGCCTTCTTTTGAAACGAAGTTCTCGCATGCTTTTCGAGCACACATTCTTCACAAAATTTTTTTCTCGTAGTCCATGTCTGGTAGCCCGTGCACCATGTTCTTCTTCGCCAACTCGTTTAGACCACCATAATGTAGGTGACCAAAACGGAGATGCCACAGCGACGCCTTGTCTTCTATGTCGACTTGCAAACATTTTTCTTGAACGCTTCTCAAATTCAACTTATACATGCGATTTCTCCCAATTTCAACTCGAACGACCAAACGCCCTTGCTTATCTTTCAAGTGTAACACCCGGTCTCTCATAAGTACTGAATAACCTTTTTCCATGAGTTGCCTCATACTCAAAATGTTGCTCTTGAGATCTGGTACATAATAAATATCTTGGATAGACCCAACTAACCCATCTTTTTGTAAATAAAAAACGGTACCTTGGCCTTTTACCTCAACTTTCAACGCATCTCCAAACGACACATTTCCCGTTTCAACCTTTCACATTTCTTTGAATAGGTGTTTGTGCCCGCACATATGGTTGCTTGCACCTGTGTCAAGGTACCACACCATGTTGTTGTTGGTGTTGACTTCGTTGTGTGCCATCAAGAGAAAACCTTTTTTCGCCTCCTCATCTTCCGTGGTTAGGTTGGTTGTTTCTTCCACCTTTTTCAAGTCGCGACATTTTTTCATAAAATGCCCGTCTTACCACAATTGTAACACTTATCAGAGTTGTAATCCTTCGCATAGTGACCATATTTGCCACACTTGTAACACTCGATGTTGGAATAATTCGACCGACCGCCTCTTCCATGATTGCGTCCTTTTCCACGCCAATTTTGTTGGTTTGATTGCTCCTTCTCCTCATAACGCCCTTCTTGACCGCGGCCTCTTCTATCGGGACCATTTCCTCTACCTCCACGGCCACGCCATCTACCTCGAAAGTTTTGAGAATAAAAAACCTTTTCGTCTTTGATTGAAGCCTTAGTTTGAAGTGCTTGCTCAAGTGTCTCCTCTTTCTTCTTCTTCTTACGTTGTTCATGTGCCTCGAGAGAACCAACGATCTCGTCGATTGTGAGCGTTGCTAGATTGTTTGACTCTTCTATGGCACATACAACATTCTCGAAACTGTCAGTTAACGACCTCAAAATCTTTTCAACAACTCGTGCATCGGTTAACGCTTCTCCGTTTCGGTTAAGTTGGTTCACTACAATTTGAACACGTGTAATATAGTCGGAGACACCTTCCGATTCCTTCATCTTCATGCCTTCCAACTCGCCACGAAGAGTTTGAAGGCGGACTTGTTCAATCCGGTCGGCTCCTTTGTACACCTTCGCCAAAATGTCCCATGCTTCTTTTGGAGTTGTCACTCTCGCAATCTTCTCAAAGCCCGACTCGTCAACAGCTCGGAACAACATATACAATGCCGCCTTATATTTCAATCGCATCTCTTTCAACGCCTTGTTTTGAGCCGCCGTATATCCCGCGGTAGTTGTCGGTTCTACAAAACCTTCTTGGACTACCTCCCAACCATCTTGAGACCCGAGGAGAGCTTTCATTTGGATGCTCCAATTCTCGTAGTTCGCCTTCGTTAGTCGAGGCAGCGGCACATTACTGGTCACACTCTCCATGGCTCGGATACCAAATTGACAAATTGCTCAAGATAGAAAAAAAAAATTTTCTCTTTAACTTCTGAATTTTCTTGCTTTTTTTTTTCTCTAAAATATATCAAATGTTTACAAACTATTTATAGGCTATTGTCCTTAAAATAAACTGAAAATATTAAAATCTAATAAAAGCCATAAACCAATGACTCATGACCTTTCATTCTCCTAAAAATAAAACTTCTAAATTAAAACTATTAAAATTACATTTAAACTATTAAAATTACATTTAAGTTTAATCAACAATGCCAATCACGTTGATCAGCTTCTTACCATTTTAGTATTTTGAAAAAGTTGTACTACTACCACGTTGATGTGAGAACAAAAACTCTGTATCACTCAGCCATTGAATTTGTAAGATGGAAACTAAATGAGTTTGATATAAGAATCAAACTGTACATTACAAGGCTATGTATTTATGAAATTTCATATTATTAATGGGAATCAGCAGCAATACATTGCATAAGAGAAGGGACCCTCCTCAACCATCAATAGTCCTACTATACTGAGCTACAAAATATTTAAAATTAAAATAAAAATCACAAATACTACAAAAATCAAAAGAAATTTTCCCCACATTTGGCACCAATCCATCAACAGAGACCATACTGCAGCAACACCAAACCCTCCCTTAACTCTGGGTTAAGTTTGATAATATCCTTATTTCTCATAACCAGTATCTTGTCCCGAGTAAATTCTGAAATGATTTGTTAGAATCTATATTTTTTCGTACATATGACAAGGTTGTTTTAACTGAGTTGAATCGGTCGATTAGATCGATTGGATTGAAAATTAATTAAAAAATTAATTTAAAAAGAAATATTAAACTAGTTGACTCGAGAATTAATATAGATCAATTAAACTGGACAAAAAATTGATTGAACCGGATAATTAAACCATATGAATCAAATTTTTAATATATATAATATTTTTATGAATTTTTAATAACTTATTTATTCAAACCGGTTAGACCAATTGGACTAACTGAGTGGACAAACTGATGATCTAATCAATTCGACAATCCTCAACAATTAGATACATTTTTTTATTCAATTCAAATATTTAATGAATGTGAATATTTTTTGAATAATATTATTTAATTCATAGTAACATTATAATCTTATAAAATTTATATGAGAAATAATTAATGCAATTTTTGTTTTTTAATACAACTCACACAACTACAAATAGACAATTTCTACAAGTCAAGCCCATGACGTCGATTGGAGTGTAAGATGGTGAGCGCCCACGTAAAAAGAAATTTTCCTCGAAATGGTATAACATTCAAAACCTTTTGATGATACGGTATGATGAATAGAAAACGCAAGCAACAAAAATATACATACATAGGGAACTTCCTAAATAACAAACATATATTCAACGCAAAGTTATTAAAACATGATCCTCCTTATAATATAAATGTATTATATGAAAAGAATTTATTTTTATGAGTATATTGGGGTATAAACTGCTTAGAAAAGAGTAAAGCTTTCGGTTAGGTGCAGTCGGCAGATTAACAACACCCCTATCAATGTTGAGCCGAAGACCAAGAGTTGGCATCAATCCAGTTAAAAGCAATAGGGCTGAGGAAAGCATCAGGAATGCCAAAGGAACTGACCAAAGCAAGTGCATGCGGTCGAAGTTCACTGCATATTTTTGTTATTTCTCTCCTCACTGTAGCAGCATTCTCAACTGACAGGTACCCATATCGGAGATACGCACCATCTTCCAGACAATTCAAGGCATACAATGATCTCAGCATACCCAGCACATCCTGCACAACAATGAAAATGAAGATTCAACAGCCTGTCTAATGCACAAAAGACTGCATATATCTTCTCATGCCTTCAATATTTGAAGTGACAAACATGCAAAGTTAT
This sequence comes from Gossypium anomalum, assembly GCA_025698475.1. Classification (NCBI taxonomy): domain Eukaryota; kingdom Viridiplantae; phylum Streptophyta; class Magnoliopsida; order Malvales; family Malvaceae; genus Gossypium; species Gossypium anomalum. The sequence continues at coordinate 19,615,466 of CM046967.1, read as the reverse complement.
TTTTATATTAGATGATTTCCATCCTGCAAATCCCGAGAATTTTACCCATCTCTTATCCTATATATATGACTGCAATTTTCTATTCATCTCTTCCGATCATATCCATCCCACCATATCCTGCAACGCAACTTCAGACAACGATGAAGTTTGAGTTGTTTCTGGTTAGGTTAAGCCAGGTTTTGGATAAGTTTTGAAGCCAGTTTGGGTTGGGTGAGTGATGTTTTCCATTTCGAGTCAGATTCAGCCACTTCTACAATCCTAAAGGGTCCTAACAATCAGGTTCAATTAGGTTTTAGTTGGGCCCTTTTATGCTCAAGCTATTGACTCTTAAATTTTTGGTTTTAAAAGGGCTGGTTTAAGTGATTCAGATTATGTTCATTTCACCACTTCTAAATTAGAACGAATACCGAGCGGATGCTACGGCTGGATGCTCATTTGAGATACATTCTCTAATACTAACCTTCAATGAACCAGCAGCTAGAGTTGCTTCTGCCTCAACAAATGTTTGTAATATTGTTCGATCTGAAAAAGCTTTTCCCAAGTCCTCTGCTAGCTGATAACTCTGGTGTGAATAAGCGACTATTAGACTAAAAGGTGGATAAAAAAGAATAGAAACTTAGATAAAAGCAAGTGCTTCATCACCATAATGAACGCGTGCTCTTTACTTTCTCCCTTGGCTTGACACTGTGAGACTTCCGCAACAAACCGATTCAAAAGATCTCTCTCCCTTAAGCACAAGGCATCCATCTGAAATAGGACAATGGTCAGAGATGCCCACTAATTTATATGGAATTATCAACAGTATAACTGATGCTAGTCTAATTTACCTGGAATTGGCTGCATCTGAGGGTAGTCGTAGTAAGCTGTGATGGAATGACAGGGCAGGGTTTATTCATGTGTTCTAAACCCAGACCCTTGAAAGCCTTGTTTGGCTTCTGAGCTGCCATGTATTCAGCAAACAGAGCTTTGCTGACCTGAGTTATCATGTTCAATCATAAGTTCCACTGTTTAGTTGTCAATACATCAGGATGTTGTGAACCCAAAATCCAAGAAGCCTATTAAAATGACCTACACATCTCGCAGGCCATGGTCAGGGGACTACATGCATCATATGGGTCATTTCAAGGAAAACAAAATCCTGTAAAAACCCATACACAGAGAACTCATTCCCCAATTCTGCATCTGCTACTTTCATTTTACATTGAGGTCATATATTCTCAGCCAGTTTAGTTGTAAGTTGTAACCAACTGTCCTTGTCAAAGTAAATTCGTAAGGAAAGAAGAAAGCAAATTTACCTGTTGCATTAAAATATTATTGTCCCCCTCAAAAGTGGATTGCACATCATGTTCAGCTTTTAGATGACCAACACGATTCTCTGTCTTTAGTCCTTGTCCTCCACAAGCTTCGCGACATTCCTGAAGCATTCAACAATTGAACGTCTGTAATGGCACTTAATGTTGAAATGGTTCAACTTACTCCAAAATTGTTTGTAGCTCACCTGAAGTATTTGCATGTTACTCCATGTAAAAGTAGCCTTGAATGAACTTGAAACTACATGAATGATTTTGTTTGACTGGGGTGTCCTCTTCACATACAGCATTTTCAAGTAATTTGCTCCAAAACTCATAGCATACCTGCAGCATAAAAATGAAAATAAACAAATAAGGGTTTGGAACTTACGTTAAACGTTCAACAAACACTTAGACAACATACGTTTTCTCTATACATGCACAGAAAAGAATGACTAATCTTATCTACCAAGCCAGTGAAGAAAAAATTCATGATGAGACTTGCTACAAGCACAGTACTTAAGTTTCAAACACAAACTGAGCTTAATAAGAGTTCAGGAGAATATATATACATATATATATACATTTCCTAAACTACCTCTAAACCCCTCCAAACTCCAACTAACTAAATTGGAGGATTACACTCTTAATAGTGCTCGAACCCACAACCTCCAAATTGCTACAACAACACTACTGCCAACTGGGGTAGCACTCTGATCAAGAAACTGTGCATATACTTACGTCTTTGCAAGGAGAGGCAAGAGTCGTCGTTGATGACTTGGGTAATCAAGCAATAAGACCTCAGGTTCCATTGGTTTAAGAGAAAAAGCCCGCCTTGTTAGAGCATATCTAATGGCAATAGCTAAACCAACCTGTAAGGAGAGTAATGGCATGATATCAGCGACCTTTACATTTGATAGTAGTGGCCTGCCACCCACACCCAAAATACAAAAAACATGCAAATTTCTTCTGCCAATAAAAACGGACAAGATGCTTAGAAAAAAATGAGGTATACCTTTGACTGGTAAACTGCATTAACTGCAATATTAACACGGCCTGCTGTTAGAGGGGCCAGGAATGCAGCAAATCTCTGAATTAAAGCAACAGACATGTAAGAGAAACCAACACAGTATTACCAGCAAAACAGTTGTAGTACAATAAACGGCTCTAGAGCAGATACCAGTCAACTCAAATATAAGAAGTACCTGATCTGGGTCTTTTTTAGCACTTAGATATTTTCCATCAGGTGAAACATCGGCAACTGAATTTAATAAGTTCTCTCTCGGCACTCGAACATTGTCAAACCTGAAATAACATGAGCAGACCTTTAATATTAGAATTTTACTAAGAAAAAGAAGAGACTAAAGAATCCATAGTAGAGTGTGAGTTTACACTACCAGATTCTACCGTTATCAACACCATTTAAACCAATTTTATGACCACAGTCAGCAATGCGAATGTCTGGACATACATTACCATCAGCATCCCTGATCTGGGCTATAAGTGCATGAACCCCTTGATTGGTTCCATTGATATTGAGCTGCGAAAAAACAATTGTGTGTGTTGCATGCTAGACAACAAAGCAACAACATAAGTATACCATGTCAGCATATACACAAAACAGAGGGAAGGATAACAAAAACAGCTAAATAAAAACTTCACATTACAAAGGAATCTAAAAACAGACTCCATGGAGAGAAATGGTATTTGGTTCTAAGAGAAGCTTACGTTGGCTGCTCCGCCAATCCAATACTTTTGAGCTGATTCACAAGGAGTATTAATGACAAACTCCCCTGTGTTTGAGTCATATGTTGTTATTGTTTCAATGCCGCGAACCTAAATACAGTAACTCTAGAATAAATCAGGAACAAGAGGAAGACTGCATAAAAATTCAGAAAAAGCATGATTCTCCTTACTAAAGGATTAGACAACCTTTACATACATTACTTCCATGCCCCAACTCAGTCATTGCAAAGCAACCTTTGATCAAGTAATTTTCAGTGTCCCTCAGCCACTTGTCATGGTGGTGCTTTGTACCAAAAAATTGGATGGCACCACCCCTGCATACATTATGACAATAGTAGAACTCAGTTCCAAATTTTCTTATTTTCTACTTCAACCTTGTCGACTAAAAAGTCTGCACCGCTTCCTATAACAATGGGTTAAATTCATAAATAAAATGTAAGGCAAGCAACAAACAGCTCTCGGTTCCATTAAATTTCAAACTTCAATACACTAAGACTTTGTTGGTTAGTTTCTTTTGATACTTATATCTTTTGCTATTTGATTTTTTATTCTTCATTGCTGACAGGTAGGATCATATTTAACTAAAATAAACAAATGGAAAATCAATTAAAACAAGGCATTGTGTTGTATATTATAAAATAGAGTAACGCAACCAAGGAAAATGAAGAAGAAATGAATATACAGTTAATAAAGACACTTCAAAGGAGCTACTACTCTTAAGTGCAAAAGGGCTCTTGGTAACATTTTTAAATATTACCATGAAAAACTACCACTACAAAATAAAAAAAATGCAGCCCAAGCTTTTCTTGAACATATTTAACCAAAACTAAGAATTTGGGGGAGAGAGAGAGAGAGAGAATGAGTAGTTGAATCTAAGTAATAGTTCAATTCAGTGTAAATGAATGCATTCATAGAAACTAGTGCTATGAAAGTATTCTTTTATAGAGAACTATCTGAAATCTGGAAATAATATCCCTTCATGAAAAGTCTTCACAAAGTTATATCTTGTCCTACATACTAAATTCATAAAAACATGCGACCTATACGATTTTACATCTTCTGTTTAAAATCAAAACACTTAGAATAATTTTGGTAGACTTCATGATAACATTTTCTTACTCAAAAAATATAAAAATTCTAATGGTTACTCTTTTTTATGTATTCAAATCTATTTTTACACCTAAAAGCAAAGTAAGGGAAATAATGCATAAAGGAAGTCTATAACTTTTAAAGTGTGTTTGCTTGGGTAAAAGGAGAGAGTAAAAAATTGAAAAAAAAAATTAATTTTGAATGTGCTTAAAAAAATGAGAGAAATAAATATAAAAAGGTGATCATCTTATCTTCCAAATTAGAATGATAAAAAAGAGAGAAAATTGTATATTAATTTATTTTTAAATGTTTTATTTTATATCTTTAAAATTTTCAACGTAAAATTATTCTTCTTTTCATTTTCTTCATCAGCGCGCTTATAGAAAAAAAAATTATATTTTTTATTCATGAAAATAAAATTATTCAGAAAAAAATATACTTTTTCATATTTCTATGTAGAGTTTGAAAAGTAAAACGAAATCCAAAAATTTAGATTAATCTTAAGAAGATAGAAAAGAGAAAAGGCAGATAACGCACCACAAGAAGAAGTGAACTCCAAGCTTAATGGAGATGGAATGATCGAAAAGACCCAAAACCTCAAAGCAAGCGAACCTTCTCATCTCAACTTCTTCTCCTTCCCCCGTTAACCACCCTTGGAACACTCCCCTCTCGAACAAATACTCGATGCGTTTCCACGTCATCTCCCGCTGCTGCTCCATGGACTGGTTATAGTCCGGCGACACAAACACCTTCCCTCCCCTCACTCTGGGATTGAACACCTTGCTCTGCGTGATCATCCCAAACAGCCGATCCCGCTCCTCCAGGTCGTGCCCGTCCATTAGCTTCCGCATATCGTTGATGTCGAATGCGTATTTTTCGGAAAGTTCGGGCGGAGAGTAGTTCAAACAGGCGTTTGAAGAAAGAGAAGGGGTTTGAAAGGACGAAGAAGGAGGTGATCGGAGGAGGTGATCAGTTAGGACTTTGGTTCTCTGAAATGCTCGATCCATTGCAGAATTACGTGGGTTTTTTTTTTTTTTTTTTGCCTTCCTTTATTTGTTTGTTCAAAAGAGGAAGTCTGATGATGGTGGTGGTTGCGTTTTCGATTGGGCGACCCGACCATTTATTGCCTTAAAATTACGCGCGAACGTGGAGTTAAAAACGCGCGAGTAGTATTTTTTACATTAAAGTACTCGCGTTTTGATTGGATGCAGGAAGCGGTTAGGTTGAGTTGGTCATCCGGGGTTAGGTTGGTCACGCAACTATCTACATTGAAAAATCTGACCTTATCCATATTTGTCAACTTGTGCCCTTTTTACAAAGATAGTATTGCATCAATTACCAAAATGGTATAGATAAGATGGTGAAAGGTGGTGTATAGATGGCAGCACTTTTATTTTCTAACAATTGTCCTATATAATTAAAATAATAATATTTTAATAGGTAAAGCCTTATTGATAGGTGATACTTAAATATCGGATTTAGTATATACCTTTTTTATATATTTGGGGGTGATGTCATATTGTTAAGGAAAAAGTAATTACTCAAGCTGTTAGCCTTTAGTTAAGGCCGTTAGCAAGTCTATTATAAAGTAGTTACTCTTAAGCTTTCTATAAAAATTATGCCCTAAGTGTACAGAGATTAGTTTTTGAAGTCCAAATACAGAATTGAGTTTTCTTCTAAATAGCTTAGTCTTTATTTCCTCTCAAATCAATATAGTTGTGTGCTAATTCAAAAGATTACCTGAATTTTTTCATGGTATCAGTCGCCTCTTGATTCTCAGACCTATGGCTATGAACTTCGCTGATTTCGCATTTGTTGACAGTGGTTGCGCTGCATTTAGTGGTGATAGAGTTGTGAATTCATTCCCTCAGCATGATGTAGTGAAGCTTGATGAAGGTACCCTCATCCAATGGCAACAACAGGTACGTTTAATACTTGGTGGTTTTGGTTTGATAGGGTTTGTAGATGGCACATTACCTCAGTCGTCGCAATTTGTTTCATCACCGGACGGATATCTCGTTCATAATCCGTTTGCTCTGGTGTTCGCACAACAAAATCAATTACTTACCTCGTGGCTTCTATCCACGGTTAGTCATTCGTGTTTGTCTTCTTTCACGGATGCTCGTACGGCCTATGACGTGTGGACTACAGCAGCGAGTCTCTTCGCGGCTGACACTGGTGCTAAGCAATCCTGGATTCGGCACGAACTCCATTCGCTAAAGAAAGGTACACTTTCTATCAAGAATTATGTTGCTCGGATTAAGAACTTGTGTGCTCTTTTGGAGGCCTCCGACATTAGAATTCCGGAGGCAGAGAAGACGCAGGTAATGCTCGCAGGTTTGCTATCTGACTTTGATGTCGTTGTCTCCTAGGCATCTCTTTCGTCGGAACCGGTGCCGTTTCAACGAATGGTCGATGCTCTGCTTGAATGCGAAAATCGTTATTTACGGGCGGTTCAGGAGGTAGTCATACATACCAACCTCATGGAGGGTGCTCCGTCGCAAGCACTGGAGGGCTCCGTCTGTGGTGGTCGCCCTCCGTCTAGTGGCCGTGGGAGAGGGTTCAGATCGAGGATTCAATGTTAAATATACAATAAGATCAGACATCTTGCTCAAAAGTGTTTCTATCAGTTTAATAGAGATTTTGATGGGTTGACAGCGGTGGCTCGGGCGTCGGGTGTTGGTGATCATCCTCTTGGAGTGTCTCGTCCGCCGCTGGCTTTGGGAGTTTCTAATGCTCTGACTATTCTTGCGCCACAAGGGTATTTTGGTGACGGAAATGGGTGGCCTTCTACTCAACGAATGAGGTTCACATACCCATTCGGTCAAAATCAATATGTGTTTGATCAAAATCAACATGCATTCGATCAAAATTGGGTTCCAACTGGTCTTCATGATGGATTTTATGGTGGGCCTGGTTATCAAACTATGAATGGGAATTATGCTAGGCCGAATCATGCTTCCTTGAATGGGCATGCGCATAGGACTGTTTCAGTTGGGCCAAGTAGGCCTAATTTGGCTAGTGTTCCTAATGGACCCTCTAGGCCACTTGCGAATTCTAATGAGTTTGGGCCTGGAAATTTAAATGGTGTTGGGCCCATGAGCAATTGTGTTCAAGTTGGTTATTCATTGAGTCGTGATCCTGCGGTTGGGCTGTCGAATGGTGATGGGTGCGATGCTTCGACCTCGCCTGTTCCTTGGAGAACCAAACTGCGAGCTATAGTTTATACCAGTTCAGATTCGTGTATTAGTCTCCCTCGGGTCGGTGATTTACATGCGTCTGATTATTCAGATTATTCCAGGTCACATATCAACACTACTCAGTTTGGGACTAATGGTGGTGGCACAGATTCGTATATACCCATGCCTGTTGGTACTGCATCCTGGTACCCCGACTTGGGTGCTAGCAATCATGTCTGTTATGATGCATCGGCTCTACATGACTCCTCCCCGTATATAGGTAAGTCCTCTCTCTTGATGGGTGACGGGACTCCTGCACCGATCTCCTCTATTAGTAATGGTATCTTACCTACGCGGTCTAAATTACTTCGGTTATCTGATGTGTTGTGTGTACCAAGAATACGCAAAAGTCTGTTGTCTGTATCACAGTTTGCAAATGATAATAATGTGTACTTTGGGTTTCACCTGACGTATTGTGTTATTAAGGACATCATGACTCGGGAAACACTGTTGAAGGGCCACATTCGTGACGGTTTATACCAGTTCTCTCTGCCAGATTTGTCTAATCAGTCTGCTCAATCTCTAGTTGCTGCTTCCATTGTACTCCAGAATAAGTCTGATAAAAGTGATGCGTTTTCCTTGTGGCATAAATGTCTTGGCCATCCTTCTGTTTGTGTTGTTAAAAGTGCTTTAGACAAATGTAATATTGTATCACATAAAAATTGTCTTGATGGTATATGTACGGCATGTCAAAAAGGGAAGTCGCATAAATTGTCGTTTACACTTTCTACTACTGAGTATAGTAATCCATTTGACTTGGTTGTTTCTCGTCTCTAGGGTCCTGCGTCTATTACTTGTGGGAATAATTGGTATTGTATAGCGTTTATTGATGTTTGTACTCATTTCACGTGGGTTTATCTCTTTCCTCAAAAGTCACAGGCAGTGCAATGTTTTGTTCAATTTCAACAACTTGTTAAAACTCAGTTTGGGAAGAGTATTAAATAGTTTCAAAGTGATTGGGGCAAAAAGTATCGAGCCTTCACGTTGATCTTAGCTTCTTAAGGGATTATTCATCGATTAACATGCCCACATACTTTTAAACAAAATAGAGTGGCTGAGCTTAAACATCGTCATATTGTTGATATGGGCATCACTCTTCTAGCCGAAGCCAGTCTGTCTATGGAATACTGGGGCTATGCGTTTTGCTATGCGGTTCACATCATCAATCATCTTCCTACTCTAGTTCTAAAGGGACAGACTCCATTTCAGGCTCTTTATAGGCGTGAACCCACTTATGATCATCTGAGGGTATTCGGGTGTTGTTGCTTCGCTTATTTACGGCCGTTTACACCTCATAAGTTGGAATTTTGTTCTCAACCCTCTATCTTCTTGGGCTATAGTACTCCACACAATGGGTACCAATGTCTCCTACCCTCTGGCTAGATTGTGGTTTCTAGCCATGTTGTGTTTGATGAAGGTAGCTTTCTGTCCTCTGAGTCTACACCTGCGGGTACTTTGCCAATACATAGTCAGTCTATTTCAACGTTCATTCTGATAGTTCGGACTGATCCTGCTCGACCTGTTGATCCTTCGCTTACTCAATCTTCTCCATAGATTTCTCAACAAGGTATTTGTTCGTCAATATCTGACACAGCTCAACCTGGGGCTGGGTCTGATAATGAGCCACATTTATTTCCACTACCCAGTGATAGTGTTAGTTCCAGGTCTAATGAAGGTGCTGAGGGAGTGCCTGATGGTCAGGCGCTTTCTCTACCTATGGGTAATACTCATCCCATGGTGACTCAAGCTAAGACTGGTATCTTCAAACCTAAAGTCATAATGTTGATGTTGTAGAACCTTCTACAATTGAGGAAGCTTTCTCTACTCCAGAATGGCATGCTGCAGCTCAAACTGAATATGATACTTTCGTTCGCAATTCTACTTGGGAGTTTGTTCCCCTACCACCAAATCGCAAGGTTATCGGGTACAAATACCTTTTCAAGGTCAAAAAAATTTTGATGGGACTATTGATCGTCGTAAGGCTCGGTTAGTTGCCAAAGGTTATTTTTAAGTTCCTGGATGTGACTTCACGGAAACGTTCAGTCCAGTAGTGAAACCTGCCACTATTCGGGTTATTTTGTCTGTTGCAATTTCCCGAGGTTAGCCACTTCGACAGGTCGATATGAATAATACTTTCTTGAATGGTGATCTTGATAGTGAGGTGTTCATGCAACAACCTCCAGGGTATGTTCAGCATTATTCCATTGGCAAACCCCTTGTGTGTCGTCTAAAGAAAGCTCTATATGGTCTCCGTCAAGCTTCCCATGCCTGGTTTGAGAAGCTGAAGTAGTTCCTTATCTCAGTTGGCTTTGTCATTTCGAAGTCTGATGCCTCTTTGTTTGTTAGGGTTCGGTCTGAATCCACTCTTTATGTTCTTGTGTACGTTGATGATATTATAATAACCGGGAGCATACCTACTTCCATTGACTAGTTTATTCAGTTGTTGAATGATGAGTTCTTGCTTAAAGATATGGGTAATCTTCACTATTTTCTTGGGATTGAAGTTACTCGTTCTTCCTCCGGGTGCAGTCATCTTTGTCAGAGAAAATATATACGTGATCTTCTTGACCGAAGCTCGATGTCTAATGCTAAAAGTGTTCCTACACCATTGGTTAGCTCGTCTACTCTATCTAAAGATGACGGAGATTTTCTGACAAATCCGACTGAGTATAGGAGTCTTGCTGGTGCCCTACAATATGTTGTTCTTACCCGGCCTGATATTGCAAATGCGGTAAACCGAATCTGTCAGTTCATGCATAATCTACCACTGTTCATATGGTTGCGTTAAAGAGGATTTTGCGATACTTATGTCGTACACCTGATTTTGGGGTTGTTTTTCGACCATCTGCTCGATTATCTTCAGTTGGGTATGCTGATGCCAACTGGGGGTTGGATTTTGACGATCGACGATCCACATCAGGCTACTGTGTCTATTTTGGTCACACTCCAGTGTCTTGGTGTTCCAAGAAATAACAAGTGATTTCCCGATCCACGGCTGAAGCTGAGTATAGGAGTCTTGCTGCGGCTACCAGTGATGTTACTTGGTTACTATCGTTACTTAAAGAACTCTACGTTGTGTCTGATAATACTCCTAATATTTGGTGTGACAGTTCTAGTGCAGTTGCTATCGCGGCCAATCCTGTGTTACACTCTAAATTCAAACATGTCGAGCTAGATCTATTTTTTGTTCGGGAAAAAGTAGCTGATGGCTTGGTTCTGGTTGGTGAAGTTCCTACGTGTGACCAGGTTGCTGATGTTCTTACCAAGCCACTTTCGGTATCGGCATTTACTCGGTTTCAGTTGTTTCTTCGGGTCTTACCCGTGGGGAAGATGGTTGAATGTTAAGAAAAAAAAGTAGTTACTCAAGTTGTTAGCCTTTAGCTAAGGCTGTTAGCAAGTCTGTTATAGAGCAGTTACTCTTAAGCTTTCTATAAATATTATGCCCTAAGTGTATAGAGATTAGTTTTTGAAGTCCAAATACAGAATTGAGTTTTCTTTTAAATAGTTTAGCCTTTATTTTCTCTCAAATAAGTATAGTTGTATGCTAATTCAAAAGATTACCTGAATTTCTTTGTAACACCCTCTTACCCGAGACTGTCGCCGGAGTCGAGCACGAGGCATTACTAAACTTATTTGAACACATAAACAAATTCAGGCAATTTATATTACCTTTTCCAGATAAGCTGTCCAACTGCATCACAGTCACTAAAAAAATCATATCTCGAGTTACGAAACTCAAAATCCAAATCCATAAATTTTCCCTGAATCTAGACTCATATATCTACTTACTAATTTTTTTCTAGAATTTTTGGTTGGGCCAATTAGTACAGTTTATTAGTTAAAGTCTCCCCTGTTTCAGGGTTCGGCTACTCTGACCCCTGTGTACTACGAACCAAATTTCTCCCTGTACAGAATTCAAATAACTATGAAGTTTGTTTCTATTAAAAATAGATTCAATAAGGAATCCATACATGTATAGTATGACTCCTAAATATTTTTGTAAAATTTTTAATGATTTTTACAAATCAGAACAGGGGAGCTTGAAATCACTCTGACCTTATCTCACAAAAGTTATTATATCTCATGATTTACAATTCCATTTCTTACATAATTTCTTTTATAAGAAACTAGACTCAATAAGCTTTAATTTCATATTTCATTCAACCTCTAATTATATTTTCATAATTTATGGTGAATTTTCAAAGTCAAACTATTGCTACTAACCAAAAACTGTTTTAGTACAAAATATTGTTAACTAGTTTATAACATCTTTACTTTAATTCATTCAAACTCTATACATGCCATATAAATCTTTAAACATAAAACAAAAGCTACCGAAATTGATCTGGATAGTGTGCCTTGTTGTGTTGATCCGATCTACCAACTTCACTTTAATTCAATCTACATAAAAATATCAAACATACACAAGTAAGCTTATTGAAGCTTAGTAAGCTCATAGGCATAAAAACACAAATCTTACCGAACATTGTACACAATCATATATCTTTTAATTTAACTACTTTACCCTGTAAATCACAAATCCATTATTAAGCTCCTTTGAATAATTTTCATATTCCTATTCACAAATTTAACTTCTTTGGGCCCCCTTTTTTTTTTCTCATTTATTTCCATTGACAATTTATTGAGAACTAATGGAATTGAGTGCTTTATTAACACATTGCCATAGAAAACTATGGACTTGCACATTGTCACATATCACACATCAAGCCATAGTCCTGCTATGGTCTTACACGGATCACATCACATGCCGATGCCATATCCCGGATATGGTCTTATACACGGAATCACATTATCACATCTTACCGATGCCATAGCCCAACTATGGTCTTATACGGAACACATATCACATTGCACCGATGCCATAGCCCAGCTATGGTCTTAGACGAAGCGTATTTATCACATCTTTTCCGTCAATTCATCATGGTCATGAATGAAAGCACTCAAATCCATTGTTCCAACTAATGTGTACTTTTATTTAACTATTATTTCGTACTTGTTACAAATTGATAGTATTCATCTACAATAATATACTTAAAAATCATAATATCTTCATAATCAAACATTAAATTGCCATATGAACTTACAGGCTAATTTGGTAAAAGTCGTAGAAATTAGGACTATTCTTGAATTTTCTTCTTTCCACGATTCACTCCGTTTTCTTGATCTATAATTATAAAATCATTCCTTCATTAGCATCCATTACAATTCTATTCTATTTCACAAATTATGCCCTTAAAATTGTGAAATTACACTATTACCCCAAACTTTTCATTTTTTTACAATTTAGTCCCTACTTAATTTATTCATCAATTGAACTAATTCTTCTCAAATAACACTTTATTTAAACATTATAAACTATTTCACAGCCTTTGACATTCAAAGTTTCATCACAAAACCCTAATTTCACAACTTTTACGATTAGGTCCTAAATAGTGATTTCTATAAAAATCTCTTCACAAAATCATCATATAATAAAATTAAAACCTCAATTCCATAATAAATCATCATATAATTTCAGCACTTGTTCATGGAAACTTTCAAAATTATCAAAAACTAATGAATTAAACATATGGACCTAGTTGTAAAAGTCTCAAAAATACAAAAATTGCAAGAAATAATCAAGAGTTGAACTTACATGCTGTAGGATATAAAAACCAGCTTCTTAAAAACTCTCTAATGGTATTTTTATCTGATGAAGATGAAGAAAAATGAAGAAAACTCTAGATTTTACCTAATATATCATATTTTACAATTAAATTATTACCTTTTTCCAATTTTGCCCCTTGTTCACATTTGATTTTTAATTTTCCTGCACACACATGCCGTCCAGCCCAATAATAGGTGTCTAATTGCCTATTTAGTCCTCTTTTAATTATTACTAGAGCTATTTAATCACATCTCACAATTTTGCACTTAGTTCAATTTAGTCCTTTTCACCTAATTAACTATCAAACCTTAAAATTTCTTGACGTGAAACTTTAATACTAACTTATTTACACTCCATAAATATTTTTAAAAATATTTATGGCTTGGTTTATGAATTCGAGGTCTCGATACCTCGTTTTTATTCCGTTTTATCTACAACGTCATACACTACATAATTTCACTAATTCAAAATTATTTCTAAAACCACACTTAACATTTACTTACTAATATCTAAGCTCACATGTCGGATTTAGTGATTTCAAATCACTGTTCCGGTATCACTGAAATTTGGGCCGTTACATTCTTCACATATCAATAGGCGGCACCAATGACCCCTCTTTGACAGGCTACACTAGTGACCATTATCTGATAGGCGACAACGTAGAAGAAGCAGATTTAGGGGACATTATAACCATGGTCCCCCTTTGTAGTTTTAAAGCTGGAGAAGTAGTTTTTTTATTTAAAAAAAAAACTAGAAAAGAGAGGGAGAAGAAAAAAAGGTAAAAAAAAAATTAGTAGAGAAGAATAAAGAAAAAGAAGGTTAAAAGAAAGAAAGGAGAAGCAAAAAAAAGAAGAAGAAAAGAAATGATAGTAGAGAAATGGAAGGTGAATGTATGTTTTTTTTTTTTAAATAGAAGCGATTAGAAATTATTTTGTTATTAATTTGTTTAGTTTGATGTTTATTGTGATTTGTTATAAATGAAATTTTTTATGTTGTTTTTAAATTATTTTAAAGTTATTTTGTTAGTAATTATTATAAATTAATTGTTAGTTAATGATGACACTAGGGGAAAATAGATAAATACTAAAATTCAAAAAAAAAAAAACTTAGTTTCTGTCATAGATATTGGAAGAAATGACAATAAATCTAATATTTGCCTGATGAGATAACAACTTCAGCACAAAGGGAGAAAGTTGATAGGATGATTAGAGAAGTGCAATATTATAGAATGAAACCAGAAGAAACATTGTTCAACACCTTATTACCATAAATCAAAATATGCAAAAAGTGTTATGGAAGATTCATGAACTAATTAGAAAAAATAAAGTGCGATAATTTATCTTTAGAGGGACATTAATAGAACAACAGCATCAAATGATTTTAGACCAACTTTGGAAGACATTGGTACCACGAACCTATTGGAATATAGTTATATACTATGTGAAGTTTATAATCTCCTATGGAGCAAGGAAAATAGCGAGACAAAGTGTAGGTTCTTGAAAGTTGACTAGGAAGCAAAATGTCTTTGACATGCCATGGATGGATAAATTAGTTGTTAGGAAATTACTTTATAAATTCAAAACCCGTTATAAAGATGAAAGAGGAAAAAGATCCTGAGGAATTTTCAAATTGGATTGTAGAAGATGAATTTGAAAAGAATTCAAAATTTAATATAGAGAATTTCCTAGAGGAAGATATAGAATTAAAGATGGAAGAAAATGTAGAAATGAGTTTAAGTGGTTAAATGCAAAGATAAAGTAAAAGTTAGAGACTAGAAAATGTAAATAAAAAAGAGAGTAACTATGGTTGTACATGTACGAAATAGCTTATGAATGAAAAGTTTTGCATATTTGTATAATGTTTGTCTTTTTTTTTTTTACAGATTATTTTTTTTAAAGTAATTTTTTTGCTGTTCGAAATTGTATTGAGAATTTTTATTTCTTTTTTAACAGATTTAAAATTGAAGATGGATAATAATTATTTTTTGTATGCGTTTATTTCAATGGAGTAATTTTGACAACAGTTGGATGTATATTTGAATGTTGCCAACATATAGTAATGAGATTTAATAGAAATGTCTCAGTTGATTATATGAAGAAAATGATTAGTGCAAAAATTGTTAGACATTATGGAAAAAGTGTAATATCCTGATTTAGGGTCTAGTCGGAATAATGGTTTCGAGACCAAAAATCTGACATAAGAAAAATTTATTTTTATTATATTTTTATGGTCTAAAATTTCATGAAACGAATTTGTTAAAATTTCATTTGAAAATTTTGACGTTTGGGCACTCAATTTAGTCAAAAGGACTAAATCATAAAAAGTGAAAAAGTTGAGTTCTACATGCTAGAGGTGTCCAATTGTTATCAAATTTTAAATTGGAGGTTCTTATATGGTAATTAGACCATTGGTTAAGTTGGTGGACAAAAATGGACATGGTTAGGCATGTTTCCAAAGTTTTTCATTAAGGGCATTTTGGTCATTTAGTTATTAAAATGAATTAAAAACAAATATAAAAGCCCAATAATTTATCCATCTTCCTACTTGGCCGAAAATTTCAAGAGGAAGCGATGTCTAGGGCTTTTCAAGCTTTCAAGCTCAATTGTAAGTCCGTTCTAGCCTCGTTTTTAATGATTTTCATGTTGTTGAAATTCTTGTAACACGATCTAGCTATTTCTACCATTAATTTGAGATATGATGAAGGTCTAGGTTTTGACCCATGTTATAAATTTGTGTATTTTGATGTTTAACGGTAGATTATGCATGTTTATGGTTAGAGAAACGACTTTTACTAAGTGATTTTCGGTGAAAACATCCAAAAGTACTAAATTGTAAAAGTTATAGAATATGTAGTAAAAGTGTGTTTTAATGGAAATTGTGGGCTGTTATAGTTATGAAAATGGTTCACCTAGGCTTAAAGTACAAAGAAATTGAATGAAAATCATTTTACGAGCCTAGTGGAAAAAGTGTAAATATGAAAAAGTTTAGGGGCCAAAATATAATTTTTCCATAATTTGATTTTTGGGTCACAATGAATAATGTGAATAATAAGTGAGCTAAATTTGATATTATAGATCAAGAAAACGAGATTTAGGCCTAGAACGGGGCAAAACAAGTATTTGACGGTTAGGTCTTTTTCACCATTTTTGGTATCGAGGTAAGTTCATGTGTAAATAATGCAATGATATATCATGTTTTAATATTTTATTAATGTATGAGTCTCTATTTTTAATTGTTATGACGAGTGTATGAACGACGTTATAGTCTATGAGCATGACATTGTGAATAACTTCGACGAATATGTGATATCGAGAAAATCCCGTTTGAACCTTAGGAATAATTTAGGATACAATGTGACATGTCACTAGAAATTATGTGATTATGAGCTCATGAGATTATGTGTATATGTGACTATGTGAATCCGGGTGCTAGTCATGTACGTCCTACCGGTGGCTGGGTAGGCCGGCATGTGTTACTGTACAATAAACTTGTGTGGCGGCCCGTGTAGTAGCGTCGCGTCCCGATCGACTTGTGTGAGCAGAGTGCGTGTTTAGCTCGAGAGCGAGCAATGTGTGATATATGATATGAGGTAGCATGTGGCTACGTATGAAGCATTATGTGCAGGTTTTTCGTGTATCCGATAGTATTCCATGTGGTTCAACGGGTAAATAAAAAATGAGTATGAGAATGAAAGTACTATGAGTAAGCAGGCATGTACGTAAGCCTATAATTATAAATTCATGATTATTGTGGAAATAATTTTTTATTATCCATTATGATTGATAGTGTACATACTTGTGATGTTGGATATATGATAAATATAAATGATGATTACATGTTAGGCTTTTGGGCCGAATTGAAATGTGAACTAATATGTTTATATGATTAAATTGTATTTCAACGGGTATGTTAAGAATGAGAAAGTATGTGATTATATTACGAGTGGTACAAGTATGTACATAGAACTCATGTAAAGTGAATTTGGTATATAATGAATTCTTGGTAAGAATGTACATGAACAAGTTATGCTGGTGAAACATTGATAACCTTGTGACAAATGATCTACATTTATGATGAATGGATACATGATAAGATTTGATAATGATCATGTGATAGGTTTATGAGCCTAATTGAATTATGATATAGTACAGTTATTTATTTAAATTGTGTTTCATTGGATATGAGGAAAAAACAAAGACATGCATAATTGCCAAATAAAGTCAATTTGAGAATATAGTAAGATATGAGCTTATACAAGTGAAAGGTGATTGAACTATATGTTGAAATTATGATCACTCATAAATAATGTGCATGTGATTAAGAGGATGAAAATAACTTGTTAAATAATGTGATATGTTATAATGGGGAGACTATGGTGGCTAGGCTAATGCCAAGGCATGTAAATGGTGTTTATACTCATTATGAATGAGTAAGTGGTAATCATGAGATTTAATGTAGATTGTAATAATAGTATCTTTATGGATGGATAAAGTAAATGAATATTAATAGTTGTTCATTATTTGCATATGGACTTACTAAGCTTTAACCTTACTCTCCTTTTCTTTCTCATCTCTTATAGGTTAATTTAGCTAACTCGGGCTGGAGGCTGCCGGAGATGCCATCACACTATCAAGTAATCATCGTGGGTAAAAATAAATACAAACCTCTTAAGTTTATGACATGTATAAGGACTTAGTCAATTGTGAATATGTCATTATGATTTAGCCAAAGATATTGGCTTGTAACGGTTAAGGGTTTGATGTAATGTGAAGCCATGTAAATTGGCTTATATTGGCTTATATTGATATTTGATTCATTTTGTATAAGGCCATGAGATGTGGCTCATATTGATTATTGGGTTGTAAGCCTATTTATTTAAGTATGCATGTGCCCATGCAATTGTGATGTGGTTGGTGGTTGTGTATATGTGATGAGACGTGTCGTAGCTATGAATGCTTGATGATCTAATTGGGATTTGTTTAGTATGATGATAACCATGGCTTAAATGAGAATTGGTAAGTTGGGCTTGACAAAGTATGAAGTCTTATGCATGTATAAGTAAAGATGAAACGATCATGATCATATCTTGTTTGTGTAAGTTTGAGTGCTCACTTGTGCCATGCTAAGTGCCCTTGAAGTCATGTATGTGTTTGTGCAATGGCTTGGAAAATAGCCTTATATTTGTCCACACTAGTAGACACACGGGTATGTGTCTAGGCCGTGTGTGACACACGGTCAGTCCCATAGGTGTGTGATCTGGCTGTGTGTCCCTTACACCCTAATTAGGTAAAACAGAATGCCTAGTAGTAAACACATGAGTAGAGACACAGCCGTGTGTCTCAGTCGTGTGAAGGACACGGCCTTAGCACACGGGCGTGTGACTTGGCCGTGTGACCCTATTTCGCTGATGACGTTACAAACAGAGAGTTACACAGGCTAAGGACACGGGCGTGTCCCAAGCCACACGGGCGTGTGTGACTACACGACCTACCCACATAGGCGTGTGACTCCTGTTTTGATGAAAAATTTTCTAAGTGATATAAAAGTTCTAAAAGTTCTCAGTCTAGTCTCAATTCATTCCCAATGTATGTTTTGGGTCTCGTAGGCCCATATAAGGGACGATATACATGTGAACGAAAATTTTTAAATTTGGACGAAAATTTATGTCTCGGTTTTGTATGATTGTGTAAGTTTATGTCCGGTAACGCCTCGTACCCTGTTCCAGCATCAAATACGGGTAAGAGGTGTTACAAAAAGGATCTCGAAACTTTTCTACAAGTTTTCAGTTTCAACAGATCCCATCAAATTCACCGAGATAGAACTTGTAAATGATGAAGGCGTGGAGACAATGGTCGCTCTTTATTATGGGAATCGTAGTGACTAAAATGCACCGATTTAGTTATTTGCTGAGTTAGCTAATGTTGAGCCAACTAAGGATCCCACTCCATTAGGTGAAGAACTTGGAGCTCAAGAGCCATGTATGGTGGTTCTTATATCGTACATTGATAGTCAATCGATTTTACGCGGGATCGACATCGATCTTAATGTTGCATCTGCCAAGACTTATGCTGTTGGTGGTGACGGATGCGATAGTAGTGATCCTTCTAGTCACAAGGTCAATAGTGATAATGATCCTGATGTGGACGACGTCCTGGCTGTAACACCTCTAACCCGTATTCGTCGCCAAAACAGGATTATGAAGCATTACCGAAATAAACAGATCAAATACAGATATTTCATATCGTTTCTTATTTATCTTAGAAATGAATCATAAACAATCATATTGTCCCTTATATGAGCTCTCAAGGCCCAAAATATGCAATAGAAATAAGTCAGGACTAATTTGGGTACTTAGAGAATTTTTCGCAAAATTTCAATGTTTTTCATAGGTGTAGGGTACACATTCCCGTGTAGTCAGGCTGTGTGGACATTTGAAATAGGGACACATGGCCATGTCCCAGCCCGTGTCCAAATTAGGGTGGTTACTGACTTGGGTCACGCAACCAATACACAAGCCCGTGTGCTAGGCCGTGTGAACATTTTAATTTTACATTAATTAAGTGCAGGGCCCACACAGCTAAGTTACACGCCCGTGTGCCAGGTCTTGTGCCACACTGCCTGTGTGAAAATACCTGAGCATTCTGTTTTGCAATTTTAAAGATGTAGGGGACACACGGTAGAACCACACGCCCTTACGCATGGCCGTGTGTCACACAAGGCTGAGACATACGCCCCTGTCTCTACCCGTGTGGACGAAATAGGGCTATTTCCAAGCCATATTTCTCACCCAAACTTGCTTTCCACCTGCATTAACACTTTAATACATTCACAAACCAATACCAAACACTCAAATCAAGCCAAACTTAAGTTTAATACATGTCATAACACCTTATATGTCCAAGTACACAATCTTACCTAATGGTTCATATAAACATATTTGCATTTTTCATCAATCATGTTATCTCAAATCACTCCTCAATATACCTATGTAAATTTCTATCATTCATCCATTTCAATCCATATTAAACATATTAAGACCTTATATATATATATATATATATATATATATATATATCAAACTATATCAACCACAAGCCCTGACAATGGCTAGATTCAAATCAATATTTACATGCCATCATTGATCAAATCTAGCTTATACATGCCATTATAACCAAAATGTAATTTACTGTATATATACCGAAACAAGCCGATGGATAGTGTGAGGTATCTCCGCTAAGCTTCCAATCCAACGAGCTTCTGAATTACTATAAAACATAGAAAATGAAATAGAGTAAGCATTTAATACTTAGTAAGTTTGTATAACAGGAAGTTAACTTACCATTTAATTGCATTTAAGGTAAATATACTTAATATATTCAAAGCAAGTTGGCCAATAGCCTATACACATATCCTCATAAAAATGTTAGTCATTTATTTTACTTGAGTATCAATAAACAAGTATGAACTTATCATTAATCAAGTTTCCTTATTCATGTACTTTCCATATCATATATTCAATCTTCATATACAAGTCATATTCATGTAGTCAAATATATATCCATAATCTTTCATCACAAACTCATATTGTCATTTATCATAACTTTATCCGTTGAACCACTTATAATATTGATGGATACATGGTTAGTACACACAAAGTGTACATACTATATTCCGTCAATTCATATTCAGGAATGCTCATTGAGCATTTAAACAGGAAGTTCTTCCAAGTCAAATAACAGAAAGCTTATGTGAGCTTGTAACAGGAAACTTATCCGGGCTTAATAACAGGAAGCTTATAAGAGCTTAAATCAGAAAGCTCATGCGAGCTTAACGGGTAATTCCGAAGAGCTATTATCAGGAAGCTCATGAAAGATCTTTTAATTGGGAAGCTCCAGATAGCCATATATCGGGACGCTCATAAGAGTTACGGTGTATCCGTAACACATACAGGATCACTACCGATCAGAATGCTCATAGGAGCATATAAATGTGAAGCTTGGAAGAACCATGTATTAGAAAGCTCAAGAGAGCTTATATCAGGATGCTCATGTGAGTTATATCGGAACACTTGCGAGCTATGGTGTGTTCGCAACATATGCAGAACCACAACCATTCCGGGAACCTTGTATAAACGAGATTTATTTCTTGTCGGACATTGTCGGATATGTGATTTATTTTCATGCTTAACAATTATACAAATTACATATATATAAATCAAGCATATCACATAAATAAACAATTTAGTTACACGAACTTACCTCGACCATGTTCGTGAACTCGTATGCTACTAATCCGTTACTTTTTCTTTTCCACGATATAACTTCGTATTTGAGTTATCCAGATCTATACGAGTAAATTTGACTCAATTTAATACAATTCATAATCAATTCAATTCAAATCAAATTCTAGAAAAAATTACCATTTTGCCCCTATACTTTTAATTAATGACGATTTCGTCCCTAGGCTCAGAAAATAAATTTCATGCAACTTAACCCTTATTCCAAGTATAGCCAAATTTTTCATATAACAATAACAGTCCATGTATTTCACAAAAATTAAAATTTTTCCATAAAATTTACATCTTTTCAATTTAGTCCCTAAATTACAGTTTCATGAAAATTTCCTTTACAAAAGTTGTTTATCTATCAACAACCTTTCTATTTCTACTATAAAACTTCATAATTCATGCATATTAATCCATGGAAAAACTTAAATACTTTGATAACTTTACAAATTAATCCCCAAAATAGCTAGATTAGGTTATTACGATCTTAAAAATATAAAAATTACTATAAATGAGCCAAGAAAACATACCTAATTAAGCCAACAAAGTTTGCTTGAAATCTTTTCTCTCAGCTAGGGTTTCCATGTATTTTTTATTTTGGGGAAGATGATGAAATAAGATGATATTAGTTTATTATCATATCTAATTATTTTAATTTCCAATTTAGTCCTTTTCTTTTTTTCTAATTTTCCATGGGTGATTTATCAAACTTATCTACTAACTCCTCTTAATGGTATATTTGCCATATAAGGACATCAAATTTTGAATTCCATAGCTATTTGATACTTATGGCTATTAAAACTCAACTTTTGCATTTTATGCAATTTAGTCCTTTATCAAATTAGACATGTAATCAGTAAATTATTCTTAATGAAATTTTCATATGTTATTTCTATCATAATGCAGACCATGCACTAATATTAAAATAAATTTTCTTTTGAGCTCGGATTGTGGTCCCGAAACCACTGTTTCTATATTACTGAAAATGGGCTGTTACAACGGGTGATATTAACGACAAATACATGAATGATAATTGAAATGTTAATGCGTTGTGATACAAAATAATCTTGGGGTACACATGTCGCTCATAAAACCCGACGTGGCTGATTGTCACTCGCGATAAGTTTTAAAATTTATAAATGTTCCTACTTAAACTAACTATTATCACGACGAAGGCAAGCGCACCTATCGAACAGTAGTATAGTTTTAGCAAGACCGAATGTCGAACCCAAAGGAACTAAAAGTACTAGTATTAACTTTCTTTTTCTTATCTAGCCTAAGAATAATGAGGGTTGTTTTAACTAATTAATTAACTACTCTAAGATTGCACAGAAAGTAAATTGGGGAAAATACTTTTGGAAAACTGATTGATTTAAGACAACACCCAAGGAATAATCCACCTAGACTTCTCTTGTTAACTGACTCTGAACCAGACGATTTATTCACTTGACTTGATCCATAGAAATCCCTAAGTTATGTTATTATCCCTATTCAAGACAAATAACGTCTAACCCTAGGTTGATTAATTGAAATCTCTTTCTAGTTAAAACCCCTAGTTTTGCATTAACTCGATCTATGGATTCCCTTATTAGATTTGACTCTAATCCGGTAGATTTATGTCATCCTATCTCTAGGATTGCATGCAACTCCACTTAATTATGACTGATCTACTCTTAGACAGGGACTATTCATCCTCCGAATAAGCACATCAATACTTGAATCAATATCCTAGAATATTCAAACAAGAGTTAAAGTCATAATTAAGAACAAATCAAATATTTATCATACAGTTCAGAAAATATTAGCAAGATCCATCTTAGGTTTCATCCCCCTTAGGTATTTAGGGGATTTAGTTCATAACTAGAAAAGAAAACATCTCAGAAGAATGATAGCAAAACATAAAGAAAACCCAAAAACCCCTGAAGGAAATTGAAGGGAGATCTTCAGTTTTGGCAGTGAATCCAGCTTCCGAGATGGATCAATTGGCTTCCTTCGAGTAATTCCTTACTTCCTACTCTTTGTGCCCTTTTTAATCATTCTCTAGGGTGTTTAAATAAGCTTTAGAATGCCTAAAAGCCCTCAAAATCGCCCTTTTCCGGATAGAACTTAACTTGGGCTCGGCAGGGACACGCTCGTGTGCGATTACTTCAAGCCTTGGTCAAGGTTGAGAGATCAAAACACCCGTGTTGAGGTTGTTTTAGTCTATGTTCGAGCCTACTAGAATGGCACAGGCGTGTGTGATACCCGTGTGAGTCAGTCCAGGCCCTATTGTTTTCCCACGTCGGCCCATTTTCTCCGTTTTTGGCCCGTTTCTTGTTCTTTTTGCTCTCCTATGCTTACCTAAGTATAAAACATGAAATTAAAGGATTAGGAGCATCAAATTCACCAAATCTAAGGAGAAATCATTCATAAATGTGTTAAGCATGGGATAATAATTACGGTTTATCAAATACCTCCACACTTAAGCGTTTACTTGTCCTCAAGCAAAATCCTCAATTCACAATTAAGAATTCTTTTTTCTCAACTTATAATTCCTATCAATGATATCTTAAAATAATTCATAAGTAATCATACATTGAGAATTCAACTAGAAGAACATTAAAATTTCAAACATTCCAAGTTGAGCATTTTATCATGAAAAACATAGGCATCTCCCCTCGTCTAAGTAACCACCATTGATTCGAAATCTCACAGAGTTTAACATCCTCATTAAAGATTCACTCAAATCACTCGAAGTGTTTAAAGATAATGAAATTAGCACTCAACAGTCAATATGAAAAGTTATTACCATAGGCTTGCATGAAAATCAAATCTCCACCACTATAAATTGAAATAATACATCAATCAAAAGGTCTTTAGAGGGTTGTAACGAGGCTTTTGGTTAGGGGGTGTGGTCACAAGCTGAAAGAGAAGGTTAGAATCGATATTTAATTGAAAAATTACTTAACTAGAAAAATATTTAATCATCAATTGCGTACAAACGAGCTTCTTCTTAGAATATGGAATTTAAACACTCAAGCTTTAAAAATATGACTTACTGCTAATAAATAGATATGTATGTATTTTTTTAAGAACAAGTTAAATAACATAGACTAACTATTAAGAATAAGACATAGCTAAGTAATTTATTCAAATTAGATCTCGACAAAAATAGGGATAAAATTAATTTAGGGGATTTCAACAATAATGAGTTATAGGTTAATATTGAGGGTAAATCAATGAATGGGATGTTAGGCTCAAAGGGGTTTAGTAAGGGTTAATTGTAAAGGTAGGCTTTTCATGGCATGAGTGAGTTAAACTAAGTGCCTCTATCATGTTGACATATCAAATCAAATGGTGTGGTCTTGACATGCATAATCAAACAAGCTCTAGAATAACAATTCGATATTGACGCACTCAAAGCAACAATAAAAGTGAGCATGAAAGAAATAATAGATGCTCTAAAGGCTCAAAATCTCACAAAAATTATGGCTTTTTTATGTTTAAACTTGTGGATTTCAGTTCAAGATAATACCTAAACTTGGGGAAAATAACCTAAAATTTTAAATTCTCAAAAATCAACTTATCATGCTTAATTCTCTGATGTCTTAAAGTTTAAATAGTCAATGCATGAATGCCTATGTTTTAATTCAAGACATATCAATAAAAATCATAAATTAATCAAAATTCATCCTAGAAATGATATGAAAGATTTACAAGGGAACAAGACAAAATTTAGGGATTTTTCGATAGTGATATAATTTACCCCCCACACTTAAGATGTACATTGCCCTCAATGTACAAAGATAAAGTTAGTGGCAATTGTAGCTATAAGATCATAAGAAATGGAGAGAAGTGAAACTTCGTGAATGTTAAATGAATGAACCCCCTAGGTTGGAGTTATGTAGAGTGGAGGAGAATACTCCGGTGGTGGTAGAGGTTGGGGAAAATATTATATCTCGTCATCGAGCAGGGCATGGCAATCGTGGAGAACCTTTTCCAGTGGAGTTTGAAGTTCTTAAGTGATAGTGAGCTTTGGAGCTCTTTATAACTGTGATGAAATCAGGAACTCTTTAGGGAATATAAAGAAGAATAATTACTCGTAATGAAATATCCGAAATGAAAATTTGTTTATAAAACCTAAAAAATAAAATAGTATCTTAATAAAATAAAATGAAAAGTTAAAAATGAATATAATAAGAAAAATGATAAATAAAAATAAAATTAAAGATAAAATAAAATAAAATAAAAATTTTAAACATCATCATCGCCGGATGGTTTGCGAGGTGGTGGTGACGATGAAATGTGGAGGTGCTAACAAATCTGTTGTAGAGTAGCATTACTGTTATCAAATCACTAAAAACACTGTTGCTCAAATCGAGTGAGGTGCTCAGAGATGTCAGAATATGAAGTCGCCACATGAACTGGACGATGGGTGAGTGGTGGCTGAGACGGCGGGTCCTCGTATCGTGGAGGGACATCATCAGTAATGTCCTTAGGGGCCTCCTCCTCGGTTGATTGGGCGAGACGATATTGATAAGGGTAGGTTCCACGGTGCTTTTCGATCATCCTCATACTTAGTATGCTCGAGATGCCTTGTGGAAACATCTGGCCAATGAGGGTAAGGGAGGATGCCTGTGCTGCTATATTGAGGAGCCCAAAGTGCCGAGCCAGTCGAGTCACATAGGGGCCAATAGAGATAACCCCCTTACAATGCCGCTCCGTCTGATGGCAAATGGCGAGGGCGATGAAGTAGGTGAGGTCGAAAAAGTGCCCATACGACATACACCATAGGAAGTAGACGTCATGAGTGTTAACAACGCCAGTGCTCTCTCGCCATCCTGTCAAAGTGTGAGCTAAGATAGAATGTAAATACCTCAAGGATGGAGGGAGAGCCGATGCCTTGGAGTGACTAGGGTCGTAGGTGGCTGAGCGTGGTACTAACGTGTCCCAGTACCGTGAAAGAGAACGATGAATGTGGTGGTTGAGAGCGTGTAGGTCGTTCTCCTCCTTAAACTCCTTTGTGTAAAGGCCCAATGCGGTACCAAACTCTGGGACGCTCAACTGGAGGACTAAACTACCGAGGCAAAATTGAACTGTGCCGGGACCATCGAAGTTGGTCATGACGTCTTGAAGATGGAAGGTCGAGCAAAGTTTGAGCGTGAGCTCAAGGTACGTCAGCTCGATGATTGCGAATAAAAGTTCTCATGGATCAGTTGTCAGAAGAGCTCTGACCGCGTCAGCCAATTGAACTTGTTCGAGTGCGGCCCAGTCAATGCAGCGGCTTGTAACTAAAGGTCGGGCCCATAGTATCTGGAAGAGTTCTTCCTGTGGTTCAACGGGAAACTGAAGGAAGGGGTGGTGAATTTCAGCGGAAAGTCCTGAGGAAGATAATGCTCCCTTCCTTTTCTTCGAAGCGAGGACGGCGGCCTTTTTACCATGTGAACTCGACATTATATACCTGCAAGAAGACTTACTATTTCATTTTAACAATTGGAAAAAAATAATAAGTAAATGAGTTTGAAAAGGAAAAAGCCATGAATTTAAACTAACAATTTCAGCCAAAACCACTAACACTAACAAAACTCAACCAAAACAATTAATTTGATGGCATAATTTCGTGGCATTAGAATGGTAATAGCATGAGCATGAGCATAGTAATGGCATGGGTATGATAATAGCATGAGGCTTCTTTAACAACTTGATTCAATATGAAATATAAGATAAATATTCTAAGAATGCAAATTAAATGATAGAACAATGAGAAAAATAGAAATAATATGAGAAAAATGAAGATTATTATGATAATAAGCATTAGAAATAAGTAAAATAGAAGCGAAAAGAGTAAGCAAACGCTAAAGGGAGGAGCTTTGGGCGTCAAAAATAGAGTTGAAAGTGGCGCACGGGCGTGGTAGAGAGGGCGTGTGGAATTACAGCGGTTAGGGTTAGGGATTTTAGGTGAAGAAGATGATGAATAGTGAGGGATTTTTATAGATTTTGGGGAACACGACCATGGGACACTCCTGTGTGCCCTAATTTTTGCCCGTGTGTTTCGCGTTTTTTCGAATTTCAGCGCCTCCAACATTTAGCCTACGCCCGTGTTCCTTAGGCGTGTTGGTGTACACGGCCGTATCGCGTGGCTGTGTTTGGCTTCGTTCGCTTCTCCCACGCCCGTGCTATTTTCTCAGGTTCAACCACAGTTCTAAGACACGGGCGTGCCGCACACACGTGTTATTTTGGCAAGATCGTCCACGGCTATGTCGCACGGCCGTAGCAACTTGTTGCATCCCGTGTTGGGGAAAAATCATTGCCCTGTTTTCGCACGGTCAACGGCACGCCCGTGTGCCTGGCCGTGTGAGTGTAGAAAACCTATATTCAAGAGCGCAGTTAGTAAGTTAGGTGTTAAAAACTAGAATTTAACGAAGTTAATACCGTTAGTGCTCGGATTACCTCCCGAGAAGCGCTTATTTATAGTCTAAGCTCGATTTACCTTGATTTCATGCGGTCATGGTGGTTCAAGGAGTTTACACTCCTTATTTCTGCTATCGGTTTTATCAAAATAAGGTTTTAAAAGAGTAATATTTACCTTAAACGTGTCGAGTTTGGAATGATTTACCTCAACTGTGCCGTATGGGAAGATGTTAAGTACCGTAAGAGGGTTTGCTCTATTCGGTTCAAAAGTGGTAATACGAGGATCTGCGGCATCTAATAGTACTTTGTCTCCAACCTTAAGTTGATTTTGGAAAAAACTTAGCTCATCATGGCGTGTTTTAAGTTTATCTATCCGACATTCATCTAGCTCCTTGATTTGTAGCCTTCGTTCTTCATGGATAGCTCATTTTTTGTTGCTTAAACATGGCTCATGTATGTCCTTCGAACTTATTTCCTGCAAAGTAGGTTGCAACATATGGTCAGTCTTGGTAGAATGTTTTATACAACCACCTTCAATTTTCGATGTGTTGCTCTAATTGCGAGCTTGAAAGGTTATTGTTTCGTTTCCCACACGAAGTGTGAATTCACCTGTGCCAACATCAATAATTTTTCTAGCAGTTGCTAAAAAGGGCGTTCCTAAAATTAAAGGAGCGTTACTATCCTCCTCTATGTCTAGAACAACGAAATCCACTGGGAATATAAATTTGTCAATTTTAACGAGTACATCTTCAACAATACCCCTAAGAAATCTGATAGTTTTATCTGCTAATTGAATGCTCATCCTAGTTTGTTTGGGTTTCTCAAGACCTAGTTGCTTAAACATTTTGTGAGGCATGACATTGATACTAGCACCTAAATCAGCCAATGCATTGTTCACATCTAAACTACCAATTAAACAAGGAATTGTAAAACTCCTTAGATCTTTTAATTTATTGGGTAGCTTATTTTGTAAAATAGCTGAGCAAACTGCGTTTAACTCCACATGCAACGCCTCATCCAACTTTCGCTTATTTGCTAAAAGCTCCTTTAAAAACTTTATTGCGTTCGGCATTTGCGAAAGAGCTTCAATAAACGGTAAGTTGATATGTAATTTCTTTAAAAGTTTAAGGAATTTACCAAATTGTTCATCTAAGCGGTCTTTCCTTGTCGCATTGGGGTATGACACACGAGGTTTATATTCTACACTTACCAGTTTCTGTTTATTGTGGTCTACTTTACCTTTACCTTTGCTTTCCACCGTTTCTTGCTTTGGTTCTGGTTTAGATGCAACTAACCCTTCCTTATTGCTAATGTTAATCGCATTAAGTTGTTCCATTGGGTTAGTTCAGCATTACTTGGCAAGCTACCTTGTGGTCGCTCAGAAATTAATTTGGACAACTGGCCTATCTGAGTTTCGAGCCCTTGGATCAACGCTTATTGATTTTTAAGTGCTGATTCGGTATTTTGGAAACGAGTTTCTAACACCGAGATGAATTTTGTTAGTATCTCCTCAAGGTTCAGTTTCTTTTCCTGTTGATAAGGTGGTTGTTGAAAACCCGAAGGATTTTGTAGCCTTTGATTTCCTTGACCACCCCATGAGAAATTTGGGTGGTTCCTCCAACCTGTATTATAAGTATTACTGTATGGGGTCTAGAGTTATTGTTACCCATATAATGGACTTGTTCCTCTTCGGTTATAGGATTGAAGGATTGATATTCTGTATGTACGCCTCCTCCACTTGAATCATACCTTATCGCTGGATGTACCTGTGTAGAACCAAGTAAACCATCAATCTTTTTATTTAGCAGTTCCACCTGATTTGATAACATATTAACTGGATCGACATTATAAACGCCTGCTGTTTTGGTTGGCTTAGTCCTCATGACTTGCCACTGATAGTTATTCAGTGACATCTCTTTAATAAATTCGTAAGCTGCTTCAGGTGTTTTGTTGTTGATGGTTCCACTAGCTACTACATCAATCATCTGTCTTGTCGAGGGGTTCACACCATTATAAAACGTTTGAACTTGCAGCCATAGAGGTAACCTATGGTGAGGGCACCTTCGCAGTAGATTATTGTATCTCTTCCATGCATCGTAAAGTGTTTCTAAATCCATCTGCACAAAAGAAGAAATATCATTCCTTAGTTTAGTTGTTTTAGTAGGTGGAAAGTATTTTAGTAAAAACTTTTCGGTTATTTGTTCCCAAGTAGTAATTGATCCTCATGGTAACGAGTTCAACCACTGTTTAGCCTTGTTCCTTAGTGAAAAGGGAAATAACCGAAGGCAAATGGCATCTTCAGAAATGCCATTGATCTTGAATGTGTCACAAAGTTCTAGAAAATTGGCCAAATGAGTATTTGGGTTTTCGTCCTGCAAACCATCAAACTGAACAAACTGTTGTATCATTTGAATTGTGTTAGGTTTCAGTTCAAAATTATTTGCAGCAATAGTAGGCCTAACTATACTCGATTCAGTTCCTATTAACGTAGGTTTAGCATAATCATACATAGTACGAGGAGCAGGATTCTGATTTACTGGGTCAGTAGCAATCGCAGGAGGTACCGAATTTTCCTGATTTTCGGCCATCTCCTCGGTTGTAGTTGGGATATCGTCCTCTTGCTCTTCCTCTGTGTATCTTGGGCTTCACCTTATTTCTCTTTAGTTTCTATGAGCTGTGCGATCGATTTCTTCGTTAAAAAGTAATGGTCTTGACGGGTTTCTTCTAGTTATAAACTATAAGAACCTGCTAGAAGAAAGCACAAGAAAATTTAGTAATGAAAATCAAAACAAAATTTAAATTGCAATAAAAGTAAATGGCTAAAGTAATAAAAATCGAGTGTTCCTAATATCTTAGCTCCCCGGCAACGGCACCAAAAAATTGATTGTCACTCGTGATAAGTTTTAAAATTTATAAATGATCGTACTTAAACTATCTATTATCATGACGAAGGCAAGCGCACCTATCGAACTGTAGTATAGTTTTAGCAAGACCGGATGTCAAACCCAAAGGAACTAAAAGTACTAATATTAACTTTCTTTTCTTATCTAGCCTAAGAATAATGAGGGTTGTTTTAACTAATTAATTAACTACTCTAAGATTGCACAGAAAGTAAATTGGGGAAAATACTTTTGGAAAACTGATTGATTTAAGACAACACCCAAGGAAGAATCCACCTAGACTTCTCTTGTTAACTGACTCTGAACCAGACGATTTATTCACTTGACTTGATCCGTAGAAATCCATAAGTTATGTTATTATCCCTATTCAAGACTAATAACGTCTAACCCTAGGTTGATTAATTGAAATCTCTTTCTAGTTAAAACCTCTAGTTTTGCATTAACTCGATCTATGGATTCCCTTATTAGATTTGACTCTAATCCGGTAGATTTATGTCATCCTATCTCTAGGATTGCATGCAACTCCACTTAATTATGAGTGATCTACTCTTAGACAGGGACTATTCATCCTCTGAATAAGCACATCAATACTTGAATCAATATCCTAGAATATTCAAACAAGAGTTAAAGTCATAATTAAGAACAAATCAAATATTTATCATACAGTTCAGAAAATATTAACAAGATCCATCTTAGGTTTCATCCCCCTTAGGTATTTAGGGGATTTAGTTCATAACTAGAAAAGAAAACATCTCAGAAGAATGATAGCAAAACATAAAGAAAACCCAAAAACCCCTGAAGGAAATTGAAGGGAGATCTTCAGTTTTGGCAGTGAATCCAGCTTCCGAGATGGATCAATTGGCTTCCTTCGAGTAATTCCTTACTTCCTACTCTTTGTGCCCTTTTTAATCATTCTCTAAGGTGTTTAAATAAGCTTTAGAATGCCTAAAAGCCCTCAAAATCGCCCTTTTTCGGATAGAACTTAACTTGGGCTCGGCAGGGACACGCTCGTGTGCGATTACTTCAAGCCGTGGTCAAGGCTGAGAGATCAAAACACCCGTGTTGAGGTTGTTTTAGGCTGTGTTCGAGCCCACTAGAATGGCACAGGCGTGTGTGATACCCATGTGAGTCAGTCTAGGCCCTATTGTTTTCCCACGTCGGCCCATTTTTTCCGTTTTTAGCCCGTTTCTTGTTCTTTTTGCTCTCCTATACTCACCTAAGTATAAAACATAAAATTAAAGGATTAAGAGCATCAAATTCACCAAATCTAAGGAGAAATCATTCATAAATGTGTTAAGCATGGGATAATAATTTGTATAAATTACGGTTTATCAGTGCCGTATGCAGATAAGTTCCCGAAGTACCCTAATATACTACCTGCTCACTGACGGACTATAGATTCCGATCTTGAGGAGTTGCTCGTGGGCCAGAAATACGAAAGCAAAGAAGAATGCGTATTTACCATTAAGCGGTATAGCATGAATATGTCAGTGGACTAGAAAGTCATGTCTAAACCGACATTATATATTGGAAAGTGTTGGAGGTCAACAGAAGGTTGCAATTGGTGGGTACGAGCTGCATTTATCCAGAAGTTGCAGATGTGGGAGATACAAAAATTTGTTGAGCCTCACACATGTACTTCAACACGTATGACAGAAGATCACTAGAAACTTGATTCTAAAACTATTTGTAAATGCATTATGTCAATGGTGAAGGACATGGCGAGTATTAAAGTTTCGGTACTAATTGCCGAAATGCAAGCACAATTCCAGGGTTTTTTACCCCAATACTATAAAAAAAAATTTATACACGAAAATGAGTTGTCAGCCAGATTAATTACAAAAATTGTATATTTTTTTATGTCGCGCCTACTTGATAGGCGCAACCTATTTTTTTAATATTAATTTTTTCGTTTAAAAAATTATTATTATATATATTTTTTTCGGGTTAGTATGTAACCCGTGTATATGTGCAGGAGAAGCATATATACATGTTGCGCCTATCTGACAGGCGTGACTAGTTGTACCTTCTTGCTAGGCGTAACTGGTGGGGCC
This sequence comes from Gossypium anomalum, assembly GCA_025698475.1. Classification (NCBI taxonomy): domain Eukaryota; kingdom Viridiplantae; phylum Streptophyta; class Magnoliopsida; order Malvales; family Malvaceae; genus Gossypium; species Gossypium anomalum. The sequence continues at coordinate 19,582,807 of CM046967.1, read as the reverse complement.
CACATGCTTAATTTTTCCCCTATATATTCCCCCGAAAATCAGATGAAGAACATACAGAAAATTTAGCAACAAAATAGAAGTAAGAAGAGAGGGGGAAGAAGGAAAGAAAGGAAAGCAAGAAGAATGATAAGGTATTTTAGTTTATTTATTTTTAAATAGAATGTAGAATTTTGTTAGAAATTTTATTATTTAAAAGTTTGTTAGATTAATAATTTTGTTAGCTTCTGAATGAAAAATTTTGCATTAAAAATTTTATGTAACTTTTTTGCTATTCGAAACTATTTTGAGAATTTTGAAATTTTTTTAACAGATCTAGTATTGAATATGGAGAATCAGTTTTTCGTATGCGTTTATTTTGATGGAGAAATTTTGACAACAAGCGTAGGATGTATATTTGAATGTCGCAAACAAGTAGCAATGAGATTCAATAGATATATCACTTTTGATGATATGAAGGAAAAAATTAGTGATAAAATTTATAGACGTTGTGGGAGAAGGATCTCGAAACTTTTCTACAAGTTTCCAGTTTCGGCGGATCCCATAAAATTCACCAAAATGGAACTTATAGACGATGAAGACGTGGAGACAATGGTCGCTTTTTATTGTGAGACTTGGAGCAACCAAAATGCACCGATTCAGTTATTTGCTGAGTTAGCTGGTGTGGAGGAAACTGAAGATCCCACTCCATTAGTCGAAGAAGTTGGAGCTCAAGAACCGTGTATGGTGGTTCCAGTATCATACGTTGGTAGTCAATCAACTATACATGTGATCGACATTGATCTTAATGCTGCACCCGAGACTGTTGTGGTTGGTGATGATGTATACCATAGTAGTGATCCTTCTGATCATGAAGTCGATAGTGAAAGTGATCCCGACGTGGATGAGGTCCCGGATGATATTGACGATGAAGGCGTGAATGAGGAAGTAAATGTTAATGCATTTTCAGTCGGGAACCAGATTCGTCGTATTGTGATACACAATAATCTTGTGGCATACATGTCCCGGATAGGCCCCGATGCGGCACATGTAGCCGAGTTCTCGGAGTACCTTGAAATACAATTTGCTCACCGGATGGCCGTATATTCTGATCCTGAGAAGTTGTTCGTGGGCCAGAGATTTGAAATAAGGAAGAGTGTGTATTTGCCATTAAGCGGTATAGTATGAATGTATCAGTAGAATATAAAGTCGTCGTGTCTAAACCGACATTATATATTAGAGAGTGTTGGAAGTCGGCAGAAGGCTGCAATTGGCGGATACAAGCTGCATTTATCCAAAAGTCCCAAATGTGAGAGATACGAAAATTTATTGGGCCTCACACATGCACTTCATCACGTATGACAGAAGATCATCGAAAACTTGATTCTAAATCTATCTGTACGTGCATCATGCCAATGGTTGAAGACATGCCAACCATTAAAGTTTCGGTACTGATTGTCGAAATATAGGCACGATTCCAGTATCGAGTGTCATACTGGAAGGCATGGATAGCTAAACAGATGGCAATGGAGCAATTGTACGGAGATTTCGATGCATCATATAATGAGTTGCAGGGATGGATTGCCGCTATAAGGGAGTACGTACCGGGAACTATTATTGAGTTGTAGACACGACCTTATTACGGCTCGGATGAGCAACTACAACCGAGAAAAAGAATTTTCCAACAGATGTTCTGGACGTTTGATCCATGTGTACGTGCATTTCCCCACTGCAAGCCGTTTGTGCAAGTAGATGGGACATGGCTATACGGTAAATATACACAGATCTTACTTCTTGCGATTGCGCAGGACGGGAACAATAACTTGCTCCTGATTGCGTTTGCCATCGTAGATAAAGAAAATATGGAGTATTGGGAATTCTTCCTTACAAACCTGCGTAGGTATGTTATTAGTAATGATAGTATTTGCATCATCTCCGATAGAGGGAAAGGATTAATTGCAGCCATTAGGCGTTCCAGTGTGCCATGAGGATCTGTTTACTGCATACGGCACATTGTGGCTAACTTCCATCGATCTGTTTACTGCATATTAGAGAAATAGTTAATACAATATAATTTAATTCAACAAATAACATGACTATGAAATAAAAATTTTATTACCATATTCTTAATTGTACTTGATATGTGATTTGTATTATCAATCAAAGAACCCATCTATTACAAATCTGAAATTAAAAAAAATTGAATTCATTTTTTCTTATTTCAAAAGATACAATAAATTATTGCAAATTTTAGAAACAAACACGGTAAATATCTCATAATTTCCCATTATTTACCTACAATAAAAAAATTTATGTTAGATAACAATAATAATATAATTAAAAACATATAAACTATCTAAATATAAAAAAATACGAATTAAAAAAAAAAGAACTAGAAACATACCTAATTAGAAGAACTTCTAAATAACCTATAAAATTATATAACAACAAATTTAATCAACATTTTAATAAATCAATAAAAATTATCAAATAAATATATAATAATATAAAATTACATTATATAAAAATTATATTAAAAAATCACAAAACACTAAACTATAAACACTAACAATTTATAATCATATACTAACACAAAATAACTATAACATTATTTTTTTTAAATACATTACTAAAAAAAAAATCACAATACGCTAATACACTAAACCACTAAACACTAACAATTTATATAACCTAATCTTAAATTACTAATAAAATAGCTATAAAAATATTTTTTAAAATATATTACTAAAAAAAATCACAATACACTAATACACTAACCCACTAAACACTAACAATTTATGTAACCTAATATTAAATTACTAATAAAATAGCTATAAAAATATTTTTTGTAAAATATATTACTAAAAAAATTTACAATACACTAATACACTAAGCCAGTAAACACTAACAATTTATATAACCTAATATTAAATTACTAATAAAATAGCTATAAAATTATTTTTTTAAAAATATATTGCTAAAAAAATCACAATTCACTAATACACTAAACTACTAAACACTAACAATTTATATAACCTAATCAACTATAAAATTATTTTTAAAAAATATATTATTACTAAAAAAATCACAATACACTAATACACTAAACACTAACAATTTGTAACCTAATCCCATAAATTATTAACAAAACAAATAACTATAACAAAATACAAAAAAATTTATAATTTATAACCTAATCATAAACTACTAACAAAATAATTATACAATTTTTTTTAAAAAAATTTACATTGCTAAAAACTCACAAAACACCATAATTTTATAATAAATTACTAAAATAATACATTACCCTTTTTTTTTTCTTCTTCCTTCTTCTTCTCCATCTCCTTTCTCTTCTTTCTTTCTCACAATCGGTGGCTGCTTCAACATTGGGGGGCCATGCTTATAAGGTCCCCCATAAAGTTTTTTTCCCATGAGTGATATGACTCATGCATGGAGAAAATATGGGCATCATGCAGGGCAAAGCAAAAAAGCAGCAGCAGCAGCAAGAAGTGGGAGCGCAGCAAGAAGCAGCAGTGGGGGTGTGTCGCCTACCTGCCAAAGCTCGACTTGTCGCGCCTACGAGCGAGTTCGACCGTTTTGGGTTTTTTTACCCGTGTAAAACCCGTATTTTTACACATATATTAATATAAATATAAAAAATAATATAATAATTTTTTAAACGAAAAAAATTAATATTAAAAAAATAGGTTGCGCCTGTCAGGTAGGTGCGACCTAAAAAATATACCATTTTTGTAATTAATCTGGCTGACAATCCATTTTCGTGTATAATTTTTTTTTATAATATTGGGGTAAAAAACCCACAATTCTAGTATTGAGTATCATACCGAAAAGCATGGATTGCTAAACAGATGGCAATGGAGTAATTATACAAAGACTTTGATACGTCGTACAATGAGTTACAAGGGTGGATAGCCACTATGCGGGAGTATGTGTTGGGGACTGTCATTGAGTTCGAGACACGACTTTATTACGGCCCGAATGACCAACTACAACTGGGAAAAATAATTTTCCAACGGATGTTCTGGACGTTTGATCCATGCGTGCGAGCATTTCCCCACTACAAGCCATTTGTGTTGGTAGATGGGATCTGACTATATGGAAAATATACACAGATCCTACTTATTGCGATTGCTCAAGATGGGAACAATAACATGCTCCCGACAGTATCTGCCATTGTGGACAAAGAGAAAATGGAATCATGAGATTTCTTCCTCACGAACCTGTGGAAGTATGTTGTTAATGATGATAATATTTGCATCATATTTGATAAAGGGAAGAGAATAATTACCGCCATTAGGCGTCCTAGTGTACCATAGAAATCTGTTTACTACATCCGGCACATCGCGACAAACTTACACCAAGAGTATAAGAATGCAGAGTGGCAGAGATAAGTTTTAGAAATGGGTAAAGAATGACCTTATCTTTTCAATATATGTTTTAATGTTTTAATTCGTGACTGTAGCTAATATTTTCTTGATACATACATAGCGTACGAGCTAGAGCCACACCTTTTTCGGCAAAGAATGACTAGACTTGAAAGTGACATGGAAGGTAAAACGAACACACCTTTTCGAAAGTGGTTGGGTACCATTGAGCTGTAGCAATGGGCTTAAAGTTTCGACGAGAGGTTTCGCTATAGTCATATGACCACCAACTTGGCAAAAGGGGTTAACTCCATGTTGAGAAAAACATGACATCTTCTGATTTCATCTATGTTCTCGGCTACGTTCTACAGGCTGGCTACCTTGATGCCAAAAATGGGATAGTAACAAGTCAACCAGATGGAGACGGGATACGTGTTTGTCGAAAATGTCAAAGATGCAATCGTTGTGAACTGTCGGAGGGTGAGGTCGACGGATATAGAAGTATATTCACAACACTTTGAAATGTTTCAAGTTACAGAGACCATCAATCGTCGACCCGATATACCACCTAGGTCATACGAAGTTGATCTCCGAAATAGACGGTACGATTGTAGGAGGTTCCAGACACTTCATTATCCATGCACGCATGTCATGGCAGCCTGTGCTCTCACTTCACTCAATGTTGAATAGTTTATCAATGAGGTGTACACTCTCGAGCGCATGTTGTGTGTCTGAAAGAACGAGCTCCCCGTCTTACTGACCTGTCTACATGAGAGGTACTACCGACGACTTTTGAGCTTGTCCCAAATAAAGGGTTGCATAGGAATCCAGAAGGTCATCCACAATCAACCAGAATCCATAATGAAATGGACATTAGGGAGAAAACCAATGGCAAGCTTTGTAGCGTATGCAGATTAATTGGGCATAATTGAAGTAAATGCCCTCAGCGAACTTGCCATATTAGACAATCGTCGCGATCGGGTAAGAATTGAGCTATTGTACTCCACTGTATCTAATTTATATTACAAAGTTTGTTCCAAGTTTGTTTCAACATATGTCATTTAAAATTACAAAGATTGTTCCAAGTTTCTTTCAAAACATGTCATTTAAAATTACAAAGTTTGTATTTTTGCATTTATATTTTACTATAATTAAATAAATACAAACTTTACTATTTAAATTACAAAAACCTCTAAACTTGATGGTTTGATGGTATTGTCCGAGGGGTATATTTTTATGGTGGTCAGCGTTCATGTTGCGAGTGATCGTGGCAATCAACATTCTCTTCACCCAAACGTGAGGGTGTGCTAAACATAGTAGAAAAATCATATACCCCAAACATCATTAATGATGTTTGGCTGGCAGGTGTTGAATATTGAGGTGGACACGAGCCGGGAGGAGTAGAGTACTACGGTGATAATGGGCTGAAGATATCAAACGTCATCGTTGATTTCAGATCAGGTATATTAGAGCTGGATCCCAAAAACTCTAAATGATATCAGTGGCCTAACAAGCTCGAAAAATAGTCATCGAACCCCAAGTCTAGATGATAAGAGCTATCCCCAGATCGTGTATGAGATCGGTCGGGTTCAGGCTCTGGCTCAGACTCTAGCTCTGGTTCAGGCAATGGCTCTAGCTTGGGTGCAGGAGGCGTATGTGGAAAAGGATGATCATGTACTCCAAGTCAATGCATGTGCAAGGGGATTACAATCGATTGACCACCAAATAAATATGATTTCCCCATATCAGAGTACCACTATATGTACTCTAACGAGGGCTGCAAATTGTAAGAAATATCCATCTAAGGTCTCCGCGCCATCCGCTTGTCCCACACTGCAATATATTATTGATGCACTGCCGCCTAATTATTTCCGTGTTTTCCCCTATTGTTAATCCCATGGATCTTCCCTAATTGCATTGGTAGATCCGGGATATACTGTATGCAACCGAACTGCTGAAGTACTTGATCCTCGTTATACCACTCCACTGTCTAGAAATTGATAATAGGTGCCTTAATCCACCACATGTGTAAGTGGAGGTGGGAAGATGAGGGAATAACAGTTGCAATTTCTGGCAAGGAATAGGGCATCTAGATAAACTGAACAATTAATAACATGGTTAAATTTTAACATGGTTCGAGTAAAATATACAAAGTAATTACATGTCACGAGTATTGGAATAGCTTACCCCTTCCCCAACATGTTGTTCAATTATCAGGCAGTATATCAGAACTGTGTATGACCTCCCGATACTTGGATTGGTACTTTATCTATGAAAATAAATAACTAGTTAGAATAATATCATTAGAAAAAAAATGTCAAATAATTGCTATAACAGGTAAGATTTTATCACCTATTCACGAGTGGAAAAACATATACTTGGTGACTAACAGATGCCAAGAATAGCATCCAATAAAGAGCCCAAGATTGTAGTAATATGAGGCATTCGCCTATACCCATAGCAGAAGGCTTTGTCATTCAACAAAGCTCGGGATACAACATAGCCAGTACTGTAAAACCCCAACAATACGAATGGAACTATACAAATCAGTTAACCTGGGTAAGTATATCAAATGAACCTTGTTGTTGTTTGCATTCGACATGAGTACACCCCCTATAATGTGCATAATGTACGCTTGAACGACGCACATCACATCCCACTCAGTGGCATTAATCAGTAAATGCTCAAAATTGACCTTCAACCATAAAAACTTCAAACCTGTAAATTTTGACTCAGCATTACTAGGCGAGACTCCTAATAGGTTATCACAAAAGGTAACCGGCTCAGAGATCGTATTTATGCTAGTTACTGCATTCTCATCAATTGAAAGCCTGAGTTGTAGTGCAACATCCTCTAGAGTGGTAGTGCACTCCCCAGACGGCAAATGAAAAGTGTGGGTCTTCGGGCGCCATCGCTCGACCAAAGCGGATATTAAGTCATACCACAAATCAAACTTTCAGATCAATGTCACTAACCTAAATCCTACAAACTCCAAGTATGACATTAGTCGTTTATCAAAGGGATATCCTAAACTATTCACACGATCCCTTAATGCGCAGTATGCGCACTGGCACTATTAAATTACAGAAATAGTTAATATAACATAATTTAACTCCATAAATGATGTGGAAATTTTTATAAGGGAACTCGTGAGTAACAAATAATAATTTATTACTATCTTATTAACTGTGTTTGATATGTGATTATCATTATTAATCAAAGAACCCATTTCAATATCTGTAATTTTAAAACAAGGAGTTCAATTAATTTGTTGCAAAAAATACATTTCGATAATTAATTTGTATTTGAGCATTTTTATCACACTAATAGAAAAAATATTATTAAAATACAGATACGTGACACCCTAACATGGAGTTGCAAATAGCACATTTCGATAATTTATTTTTAAGGTGGTCCATTTTAAATATTTATTAAAATACCTAAATGTGATAGAATAAATTTTACAATAAATACAATACAAAAATTTCATTACAAAAATACTAAACAGTTTTGTCCACGTCACAATTTTTGCTATACTATTGCATATATAATTAACAAAATAAAAATATATCATAAATTTCAACTCAATGGCCCCATATTTTACCTACCTACATATAAAACAAAAAATTTATGTTAAAATAATAGAAGCTATGAAAACAAGATAAACCTTGTTGGTTGGACTATATGTTGTTATGTGCATCAAATAATAAACCAAAAAAAAAAAAAGCCCATCAAAAAATATAACAGAAACATCTCATAAATTCCAACTAAACGGACTCATCTTTTACCTACATAAAAAAAAATTTATGTTAAAACAACATAAATTATCTCAACATAATAAACCTAGTGAGACTAATGTTGTTATTTGAATATAAAAAAAAAAAAAAGACTTTAAAAATCAAACAGAAACATACCTGTACACTTTCTAAAATAAAGCAAACAACCTTCCTTTTTTGCCGAAATAATACCTTACAAAAAATAAAAAAATAATATCAGATTCTGAATTATAACATTTTTAAAATAAATAAAATAGAAAATAACATTTATAACCTATAAAAAACCCTAAACTAAACAAAAATACCTTAATTTTTTTTCAAACCCTGAACAAACAAAATCCACAAATCTTTTTTTTTAACCCCAAGCTAATCCTAAACAGACCTTAAATCCCTTTTTTTCCTTAACCTTAAACTAACCCCAAATTTCTCCTTTAATTTTCTTCTCTTCTATTATGCTACTCTTTTTTCTTTCCTTCTCTTTTTTTCCCCTTCGTTCTTTTTTTCTTCACTGGTTTGTTTTCTTTCTTTTTTTTTTCTTCACTTTGGGGACCATTATAAGGTCCCAAACAACATTTACCATCCATTTCCATGAGATCCTTAAAGGTCTCATGCCACCTGTAGATGCATCAAAGCAACAAAGCAATCCCATCCATGCCAGACTGGTGCTGCCTGTCAGGTAGGCTTCACCAGGTTCTCCTTGGGCTGTGTGGACCACAGGTTATACAAGTTATACGGGGTGTATTTTTTGTTTGGGTGCCGCCTACCAAATGCCCACATTTGATTAAAACAATTTTTCATATCAGAAAACTGAAATTGTTAGTTTTAGGGTGGTGGTGCTGCCTATCCACCACCTTCCTCCGTGTTTCCCATACCATTCCCATAAATAATTTTGGGGGAAACTTATTTTCGAATTTAATATATTATTTTATATTATCTGTGTAAAAAAGCCTCAACTTGCAATTATTTATACAATTATAATAAACACATCTAATCATTTCTCTATGCCTAACTCGCGATTTATATTTTTATGTAAATTCTTAGCTTAGCTACTAAAAGTTGTGGTTGACCCCTAATAATAGGGTTTGTGTCCGAAAAGAATAAAAAAAAATAAACATTTAGATAACTTTTTATAAAATTTCAAAAAATTATTTTTTATTTCTATGTTTTTAATTTTTTAATTTTATTTTTAAAATTTTTAAGAATCAAGACTAAATTGATAGAATGTATAAAGTTGAGGATTAAATTTGTTGATTTCTTTTAGAAGTAGAATCAAATTTATTAAATATGTTAATATTGGATGGCTATGTTTATTATTATGCCAATAAAAAAGGGTATATTAATATTCTATTAATAATTTAATGGAGAAGCAATCAAAATATTAAAATTTAATAACGTTAATGACTAACATAATTTTTTTTAATCCGAGTGACAAAAAATAGAGATATATTAATAATTGTGTGACTATTTATATAGCTTATCATAAAATTTTAACATAATAAAAAAATTATTAAATAATTAGAAGTATTATATTACTAAAATATAAATACATTATTTTATATATATTTATTTAAATATCTTGATTAATTGATGTATAATTACATAAATTTTTTATATATTTTTTAGTACCACGAAATCTTACATTACAATTTAGAGAGAATGGAATGTTAACACCAAAATTAACCCTAGGCCTTAAGGTGTCAATTTTTAATCACTTGCACTTTTGGATGGTTGGCAATTAACTTATTATATTAAATGAATAAAAATATTAAAAGCTTTAAATGAAAATAAATAAAAAAGTAAAAATATATTTAAAAATAAATAAAAAACTTTAATAAATTTAGATTATGGTACGCCCACGATATTGATAAAAAATTATGTAATAAATATATTTATAAAAAAAATAATTTAAAAAACAAATGAAGTTTTAGTTGAAATAGTAAAGACATTAAAAATTATAGTGTTTTGGATTTGAATCTCATTAAGTACAATTTTCTATCGCGAATGCGTATGGAAACTACATAATTAGAATATAGATGTATTTAAAAATAAGATACAATAAATAATAAAACATATGATTTGAAACTAATTAATAATGAAGCTTTAATTGGAGTGGTAATGTTTAAATTCTATACATGCTGAAGTCATGGGTACAAATTTCATTATTTGCAACTTTTTTATTGGTTGTATATAAAAAGTAAAAGATAAAAGTACCCTCACATCATATAATTTATTTTAAATACAAAAAAAAAAAAAAAAGAAAAGAAAAGAAAAGAGAAAAATTCTATATTTCCTTAACTGAGTTTTCCTTAACCTAGCTGGTGTCTGGTTGACTCATAACACTAACATAGTTAGGAATTTAAATAAGAAGATAGTATAAAATTTCAAACTAATATTAAAAATAATAAATGAACTCTAAATAATTATCATGTTAGTGAAAAGAAAATCAAATATTAAAAATCAAATTATAAAAAAATCAGTATTGAGTTGACTTATGACAGTAACTCAATCAATGAAACTATGTATACTAGTTCTATAGCACACTCATATTGTGGGTGAAAAAAAGGCAGATGAAAAGGATATATTTATAAATATTTTATATTAAAATCAAGTGAGACATTGGTTGAGATGGTTTAAATAAATGTTTGAAATTTATGTGACTTAAGTTCAAATCCTGCCATGATATTTTTATTTAAAAATATGAAAAGACAAAAATATTTTTAAAATAATACAAATTACTGTATAAAATGATGACATTTTTATCTTTTTTTTTCAACTGCAAGTTGGTATTTGGTTAACATATGATTGAAATATATAAAAATATCAAATAAAATTTAATAATATAATATTTTACTTTTTATAAATACTAGTATCATGGGTTGAAATTTCAACATATATAAATTTTATATTGATTTTATTAAAAATGTAAAAGGACAAAAATATTTTTTGTAAAAATATAATTTATTTTAAATATGTAAGAATAATTAATTATTTTTCAAATAAGTTAATATCTAATTAACTTGTGACACCTATTCAAATAAAATAGGCATAATGTAAAAAATAACCCCTAACTTTTGACTGTTTGGTCACTTTGGTCCTTTATCTTTTTTTTTGGAGCACTTTAACCCTTAATGTTGATTTTTTTTTGTCAAATTAGTCTATTTTTAACTGACATATTGACGTGACCATTAAATATTTAACGAGGTTGATGTGGAAAATTTTTTTATTCCACCTAAGCGCCTAATGCATTTCACATGTTATTAAAATAAAAAATAATTCAAAAAAAATTTTATTAATTAAAAAATAATTAAAAAATAAAACATAAAATACACAGACACTGAATCGTTTCAGAAATGAGAAGGCCGATCCTAAAAAAAAAAAAATTGAATTAGATAATCTAAAAAAAAAGAGAGCAGGAATTGAACCCTAATTCGAGAAAGTAAAAAAATTGTGCTAAAGAAAATTACCCAAAACTTGTTGTAGAATTGCATTTTGATTTTTGATGATTTTTATGTAGTGTTTCTTATTTGGGGTATGTTTTTTAAAGTTTTCACATTGAAAACATTATATATGTTATTTTGATTTTGGTTTAGGGTTTTAAAGTTTGGGGATTTTGCTTTAGGATTTTTTATTTTTGGGATTTTGGTTTAGGGTTTTTGATTTTTGATATTTTTGTTTAAGGTTTCTGATTTTTGAGATATTAGTTTTTGATTTGACTACTAATTAGAAGAGGAATTTTGGGTATTTTAATTTTTTTTGTTTAGAGTTTTCGATTTGATTACTGAAAAGAAGAGGACTTTTTGGTTCTTCAGTTTCTTAATTTAGGGTTTTTAATTTCATTAGTGATAATGGTCAATCCCAAAATTTAAAAAAACCTACATGTTTCATTATACTTTTTGGTCCAATGCATGATTTTTATCTGGGAGTTATAATGTTGGTTGGTGAGGGCATTAGTTCTAGGCATGCAGAGTTCAGTAGGTGAACTTATTAAAGTGGTCTCTCCATCTTTTGCTGTTGTTCTGTTATTATATATATAAACTTTATAAGATTTGATTATATAATTATTGAATCATCTAATTTTATATGCATTTTGTATTGTATATATTATTTAATATTTTGTTAACACCGGTAAAGTTGATATTTTGTTAACACTAGTAAAGTTGAGGTTCTCACAACAACCAAATAGGAGGAGATGCTCAAGAAAATCAATAGAATATTGCCACTCCCTTGAATTTCCAGGAGGCGATTTGTTTCTTGAGAGAATATCTTGATAGTAAATTAGATGAAATGAATCTCCGTATAGATGCTCTCACCACAAATACAAGTCCAAGCCTCCAAGGCATTAAGCTGGGGAATTTGCCCAAGCACCATGTATGAGAAGGCGCCATCTTGTTTGACCATATCAACAACAAGCCAACGTGAAAGATTCAGAGAACATAGGGCAAGTGGAAACCAACGACGCCAACCAGCCAAACGATATGCTTGAGATGATGAATTCCATCTAAAGATAGATCTTCATCACTTCGATGGTAATTTGAGTACTGGGGGTTTTTAGGGATTGGCTTGCTAAAGTTGATATGGTGGGAACTTTTACAAGACACAAGGCACCGTGAGCGAGAGGGACGAGTATGGACATGGTATAGAATGAAGCAATTGTTCAAGGCTCGATTTCCCCCAGATTATAAGCAATATCTATTCTTGCAATATCAACGGTGAACCCAAGGAAACAGATTAGTGCATGACTACACCATAAAGTTCATGAAGCTTTTCAAACGCAACAATCTGATGAAGTCCGACAACCAGCAAGTAGCCATATACCTTAATGGATTAAGGCTTGCAATTTAAGACAAGCTCGGTGTGCAAACATTGGAGAACATGGCCAAAGCACAGAATATGGCAGAGATGATGACGAAAGAGAATAAGGTGGATTAGACTAAGAAGAATTTCTATCAACATGCATCAAGAAATTTGGAGAATAATACATCAACTGAATACGTGCAAATTCAAACGAAAAAAAAATCCACTTATGATAAAGCGGCAAGAAAGAAGTTAGGGGAGGGGATCGAGACACAAACATCACATATGTGGAAGAACCCATATGCTAAGTCGATTGTTGAAAAATGCTACTGGTGTAATCTACTTGGACATCGCTCTAGCAATTGTCTAAAAGAAGGAATATCAACATTGTAGAGTGTGGCGACTGGGACAAAGAATTTGAGGAAGGAAATGAGATAATATGCAAACTCAATGGTGATAGCAATGGAGACGATTCAGGAGATGGACAAATTTTGGCAGTATGAAAGCTAATGTTGGCATTGAAGGATAGAGATACAACCCAAGACCGACAACATTTCCAAACTAATTGCACTATTATTTGTAACTTTTACAACTTGGTCGTTGATAATGGTAGCAAGTAGAACAACATTGAGAAGAGTAGTGTTGAAAAGATGCATATGCCAAGGGAGAAACCTCCGTCTGAAGATGCTCAATTGTTATTTGAAGAGTTTATGTTTCAGGAGCTGCTTGCAAAGTTTCCACCAAAAATTAAGACAAGCTTGTTGAACCCACCAAATTAACAAATGAATCCAAAAGAGAATGCAAGAGTGGCTGCAAAAAAGACATATCTCAAGGATAAAGCTAACTCGAGGACGAGTTGATTTTTATACGAGGTAGAGAATTGATAGGGGAGTGATTTTTATTAATTTATTACCTATCCCAAAGCTTGTTATTTACTTAACAGATATATTTTGTTTATCATTTTATTAGTGTTATGGTATGGGTGATAAAAAAATTAAAAATAAAAACAATAAGTTATAAATAAAAAGAAGATGGTTTCACGATTATTGTTTTATGATTGGGATATGGAGAACATTTTATTTAACATGAAAATGACCCTAATGATTTATTGAGTATTCGCATTTTCTAACGGATGGTGGAATATCATGTATTCATTATGATTTTAGGGGTTTAAATGACTTTTTTATAGTTTTAAATTTTTAATAATTTTTATAATTTATTAGAATTTTTAATATTATTTATAAGTTTTCATGAATTTTTATATGTTTTTACAAAATTTTAAATATATTTTATTAATTTATTATTTTTTAAATATTTATAAGTTTATAGCAATTTTAATATATTTTAAATACTTAATAATTTTTATATATACATATATTTTAAGTACTTAATAATTTATATATATATATTTATAATTTTTCTTATTTTTAATGAATTTTATAACTTTTTATAACCATAAGCTATCATGTGTCACAATTTGATTGTTCTGTCAATATATATTAACGATCAACACGATCAACCATAAATTTCGTTAACGAAAAAACTTAATTGGTTGTTTTAGTTAACGAAAGAAGCTTAATATTTGTGTGTGGATTTAATACAAGAGCTTAATTGATTTTTTTTTCACATTTTCTTAAGAGCTTTTTTGACATATAAGTCATTTTATTTATGGTGGGATTTAAGTTTGAATAAATGTTGTCACAACTTACATACAATTTATGTAAGATGAGAGTCGGATATGAAGCATTAAGATCCTAAAGGTTCAATATATGTGAGCAGTGCCAAATTATCGTTGACTTGTTTTTTAATATATTACAAATTGAGAGAAATGAATATCACTTTTAAAAATCGAACTCTAATCTCAAATGCGAACATAGAACTCTTAACTTAATAATATTATTATTAAAAGATGAAAAACCCAAAATACTAATACTAAAATAAAAAAGGTTAAATAGTAATCACATATTACAATTTAACATTTGAATAAAATTGTCCAAGTTGATTATAAATACGCAGCGATATACAAATGTGAAAACACTTTGGGCCTCTCATAAGGCATATCATGAAGTACAAAAGAGGTTTAGAAGCTGGCCATTTTCTCAAAATGGACCCAAATCCAACAACAATCCAAGGAAACGTTACTTGTCCCGGCCAAGAAAAGAAAACATGGAAATAGGAAAGGCGTTAACAGCAAGAACCCAAACTAAGCTGATAATATATATTTATATATAATATATAATATAGTAGTAGCAATAGCAGTTTGCTGTTTATTGTTCTTGTGGAAGTTATTGAAAGAAGTAAGTGGAGGATGAACCCAAATCAAATGCGTCAGCTACCGAATCAGGAAGCGATGGCAATGGGATGTTCTCAAGGAAAGGGCTGTCCTGCTCTAACTCGTATGAGTTAAAGCCCACATACGAGTCAAACCCATTTGAGTTTTGATCTGAGAACCCGAACAGGCCTGTGTCATTCCAAGCTCCATAACCCATATCTGAACCATCAACTCCCGACCCGTATCCGTAACAGGTAGAGGAGACAACAGGAGGCAAAGGTGGCAACTCAGACGAGTTATCCCTGAACTGTGGAGAACCACCATTTCCAGCTTCCATGAGCCCAGTAATGGGCCTGTAAGACTGAACTGCATCGCTCTCCTGGGCGGGTAATCCGGAATAAAACTGGCATGCATTGAAAGGGTCTTGATTGAAGAAAATCTGGTTGTGGTTAGCATCATTTTGATGGTTGAAAGGGGGATTAATGGAAAAGATGGATGAAATGTCATGCTGGAATTCGTCAGGGGAGATGATGGAGGTGACGGATGAACCAGCTGGCATATCAGAATAGACAAAGTTGGTTCGAGCCTTGGAGCCACGCATGGAGCGAGAGGCACGGTCGTAGGCCAAGGCTGCATCCTGCGCAGTGTCAAAGGTGCCGAGCCAATGCCTTTCTTTTGTGGAAGGGTCTCTTATCTCCGCTGCGTATCTACCCCATGGCCTCCTCCTTACACCCAAGAATCTTGTTTCCTGTTGTTGCTGTTGTTGGTGCTGAGGTTGCTGCTTTCTTTTGCTTTTAGAAGAGGAAGACTTTGAGTTGCTGAAATCCATGAAGACAAAGAAATTATTTGGATTTGATGGATAGTACCTGTCCGCCTTCAGTTAAGGTGCGATGAAGAAGAAAGTTGTATTTCTGCCTTAGAGAGTGCAAAGGAACAAGTTGTAGTTAGAGCAATAATGAGATTGATGGTTTTCAAGGAACGAAAGATAGTTGGTCTTGTTCATCCGTCGTTTGCATCTTGGGTGTTTAAATAAGGAGAAATTTTCAAAGGCATTGATTCATGGCTTTCTAATGAATCCAAAGTACTATGAGTGAGCAATGGATGCTAATCATCTTAGCTAGCGTGGGCCTTGATTCCTTTTGGACCCTCATACACTCGCATGAGCACAATTGCCCTTCATTATGAATATCACTAAATTAATACAACCACTTTTCTTATCTAATGTGATGATCCCACATGCTCGATGTTTGAGAATGAAAAGTAGAACATCAAAACGTACACCGTAAATGTCTTCTTTAACTGCAAAACTTCCTACAAACAGACCTCTATTTATTTATTTTCATCATTTACGCCATATTACTTGTGTTTCCAACTTGACTAATTAAAAGAAGAGTTAAAACCCAATATCAAGAGAGGAAATGACCTGCGCGCTGCATGCATGAATATGGCAAAGATACCATGAGATTATTCAGGTGATAATTGATTAGTACAAGTACTCATCATCATACATCCACCTGGAGTTCAATTATATCCCTTGGGCCATATATAAATATTAATTAAGCTTTCTGATGATTTCTCCACTGAGTAACTGCAATCATGGGCTCATCAGCAGAGCTTAATTTATATATACACCCATGATTGACATGTGCTCCTTGAATGAACTTTCTGGCACTTTTCTTTTCCAATGATCATCAACTCCTTTCTCCTCATATCTAAGGAGTTTGAGGCTATAATATATTCTCCGAAGATTCTGACATTGGAGCTTGGAGAGAGTGTCTCAGTTTGAATCAGGAATTGATCATCAAATTATCAGTACTTATGAGCATGCATGACTTTGATCTGAATGTATATAATTTTATCAAAGCACAAAAAGGTTTTTTAATAGACTAACCTTCCTCATATGATTGCATACTGCATGAATCATGATCACAATCCAATTATCATTCTCATCATTCAATACCCATCATTCCCACAACCACGAGATACTTTTTACCGACTCTTTCGGGCTTATAATACAAGTATCAAATTAAAGCTTTTTCTTTCTCACATAAAAAATGTAATTTATACAAACATATGTTTTGCTGGAAATTAATTTTGTAAAACATGCGTAATGGACACTTTTGATGCTAAAAGTTCAATGTATAATACGTTTACTTTATGGATAAATCGTTTTTAGATTTTGTATTTGTAATTTATCATGGATCAAGAATCTCAAACCCTTATTATAAGCTTGTCTTGTGTTTTGAGCTATGAGCTCATTAGTTCAGGTTGGATTAAACGAAATTCTTTTTGCAATTTAATCCCAATCTGGTCAATAGTCTCAATTATATGAACTAACGCATTAATGATGAAATTCAGATTAATGTAAGTACAAACATACATGAATGTTATAATATAACTCACTTTCATCAATTAGGAATATTCAAGTATTAATGATGTTAATGTATGTACATTAATGTACGGGTATCAAATATCCGGAGCCTTTTAAGTCCTATAAATAGGCTTTGGGGACATTGGTTAATGTCCCACACGAATGTAGCTTCAATATTGAACACCAAAATAAATTAAGAATGATGAAAGCAAATTGAAACTACCCAAGCATAGTGGATTAACCCGATAAATTAGTATTGAATATCAAATGCAATAGAAAAATCAATAAATAAAAATAAAATAATAAAGAGAGAATGCACCAAATTTACGAGGTTCAACAAATTGCCTATGTCCTTGGACACCAACACCAAATGATAACTTTACTAGTACCAAAAAAATATACAAGCTAATGGAACCTAATATAACTAAGTATATCAAAGCAAAAGGGAAGAACAAAGGAAGAGATACCTTCAAACTTAAGGCATTAATGCCTTTTATGTATAGGAGATAGGTGGCAAACATTTGCTCCCATTCAATATGGGATCTAAAATGGAGTAAATAACTAACAAATCTCCACCTTTGGTGAATTTTTCGATCCCACTCAACTTCTAGTGTCTTCCACTTCTCAAACGTTGTGAAGTCATCTTTAAAAGTGCCTCCAAATTTGTTCTCAAGAGCCATACACACGAAGGTGTTCAAACTTGCAGAATATTAATCAAGTTAAAACATTGATTGAACTTGATTGTCGTTACCACCCTAGTAATCATATTTGTAGGACTTTCAGCTGTTGCAATCAAGAATTTTTTTGACCTCAACTAGATACTTCATCTCAAACTCTTGATTTAGGTGAGCCTTTAATTCATCTATTTCTTTGACTTTTCAAAGCGATCAACATATTATCAACATACAGGAGAAGATAAATGAAAGATTATCTAGTAGCTTTTACAAATATACACAATGGTCATAATTGCTTCTGGTGTGCTTTTACCTACTCTTAAAGCTATCAAATTGCTTGTATCTACCTTAGCGATTGCTTCAACCTATACAACAAATTTTTTAGCTTACAAACCCAATTTTCTCTAGCAGCAACCTTGTATCCTTTTGGCCATGTCATATAGATTTCCTCTTCTAAATCACCATGCAAGAAAGTCGTCTTCACATCATGTTGAGCTAGCTCCAAATTCAACTATGCTATTGATCTGTTGTAATTCGGTGTAACATATTAAACTAGTTTTCGTATTTGAAGAGCTTGAATACAAGCGTTTTTATTAGGTTTTAGTTGAGTTTTTAGAATTTCATTTACATTCAATAAAAAGTGTAATTTAAGTATTTTATTGACCTTAGGGGTTGAATGAGGCCTAAGGGTGAGCTAATATACTTTGTGAATGTACAGAAGACCATTAGAGGACGTACCAACTCAATATTGGTCGTTGTGTTGCAACACGAGAAGTTTGATGTCGAAACATAGAAAGTAGAGAGCAAAAATTCCAAGACTGCTTTAAGTATCACAACACAACCAAGAGATGTCGCGACAGACCCCTAAAGCTACCCTGGGTACGAGCATACTGCCTTCTATGTCACGACACAGGCACTAGGGTGTTAAGAGATCAGTCCTATACGAGAAACACTTACGAGCCAAGGACGTTTTGGTATGCACAATCAAACGTTAAACACGAGAGCATCAATTAACCTAGGGTTGAGGACGACGACAACCCTAACTCTATAAATAAGCTCATTTAACACTTGTTATGGACAGCTTTTCATACATTATAGTTTTTTTTTTTGTAATTTTAGTTTTTAGTTTTTCCTTTTTCTTAGGCTTTAATTTATTGTCAGTTTTGCGTTTTTCAGGAGATTTGATTTGTGGAACTTGATCAACTCTTTGTTGATTCCATGCTTCAATTAAACACAATTTAGGATTCTCTTAAACCTCCGTCTCTTGATTTGCTATTAATTTTCATATTTTACATCAAGTTTATTATGTTTTTGATATCTATGAGGAACTAATCCTTTTATGGAGAATTAGTGAGTGGAGGTATGATTAATTGCTTGTTCTGTAGGGTTTTCTTAATGAACCAGCTGTTTAGAAGAGGAAGAACTTAAACCCTAGACTTGACGACCTTAGGAAGTCATCTAAGTGGGAATTAACCCAAAATTGGCATGCTGATCTGGACTGTGAGGTCGAGAGATAAGTAGTTTTTGCCAACTCGTTATTCTAATGGAAGATCGAGAGATCCTACTAAGGTAACGACTAGTTGATTGAACAAGGAACTTGAAGTAACAGTTACTTATGACTACCAAAGTGAGCTAATCACCCATGCTCAGATCTGATTCAGTTTCCATATCAAATTTCTTAAAGTTTTCCCTTTTATAGTATTTTATGCTTTATTTATAAAAATACCAAAAATCCTTTCTTTATGTTTATTCATAATATAATTTATTTAAAGTACTAATTAGCTCTATTTGTGCTTATGTTAGGATTAATTTAGTATTCACCTCCTTTGGGTACGATCCTCGGAGTACTCACCTACTTTGATGTAATTATATTACAACCTAACTCATACTTGCAGACACTGCCTATTTGACATATTTTGTGCAGGATTTTTACTCTGGACGTTGGTACGTTAAGAGGCAGTCAGCTACCAAAGCCAACAAAATTCTAATGGAGGAATGTTTCACATTAGGGGAAACTACTTTATTGTAGTTAATTCCTTCCTCCTAAGTGTAGCCTTTAGTTACTAACCTTGCTTTTGGTTAACATCTTTCTTGCTAGGAAACCCTTTTTTCTTTGCATATACCCAATTGCACCAATTCCCAAACATTATTCTTCTAGAGAGATTTGCATTTCTTCATCCATGACACTTTTTCACTTATCACTTTCTAAGCTCTACAACACTTTTCAATAAGTGAAAATAGTATTTTCATCTACAACAAGGTTGCATAGGCCACCATATTAGTAAAATGAGCAGGTTACGAATTTCTTTCCTTGGCATTCTAATTGCAAATGATTCTGGTGTATTTGGCAATTCTTGGGTCGAAACCTCTTCATTTTTTTTCCTCATCTATGATTGGAGAATCAGACTCATTATCTGCGCTAATCACCATATGCTCAAAGGCCTCTTATTTTGGAGTACGCTCCACCTGCTGTAAAATACCACTTTTTTGAAAATCTTCATTTGTTACCTTTTTCAATATAGCAAATTCATCAAATGTAACATCTTTGTTATAGATCATTTTCTTTGTGTTTAAGCACCAAAGTCAAAATCTCTTTACTTCAGAGGTGATTCCCATAAACATAGCTTATTTTCTCTCGGATATAATTTTGACTCTTTTACATGGTAATAAGAGATGCATTTAAACACATGTAAAGAATCGTAATTAGTAGTAGGTTTTCCGGTCCATACCTCCATAAGTGTTTTTCCCTTAATTGTAGATGATGGTAAATGATTAATAAATGACAATAATATGTCACGACCTCAGCACAAAATTGCTTGCACAACCTAATATTGGACAACATACATTGAACTTTTTCCAACAATGTTCAATTCATACACTCTGCCACCTCATTCTGTTGTGGTGTATCCCTAATAACAAAGTGTCAAACAATACCATACTTCTAGCACACATCGAAAAATGGATCACTTTTATATTCCTTTCCATTGTCCGTCCTAAGACACTTGAGCTTCCTGCTAGTTTGGTTTTTTTATCATAGTTTTCCATTGAAGGAAAATTCTAAGCATTTCATCTTCAGTTTTCATCGTACACACCCAAAATCTTCTAGAAAATTCATCAAAAAAAATTACAAAGTAGCGTTTTCCTCCTAAAAAAGTTTTTTGGAAGCCCACCACACATTTGAGTGAACATAATCCAAAATACCTTTCGTATCATAGATAACGATGCCAAACTTTACTCTCTTTTACTTTCGTAGAACATAATGCTTGCAAAATTCTAACTTGAAACCTTTGCACCATTCAAAAATCCTTGTTTTACTAGAATTTGCAAGGATTTCTCACCTGCATGTCTCAACCATACATGTCACAACTTGGTCAAATCCAATTTGGGACAAAACTTGAGGATAGTTGATTGGTGAGAGGTATTAATGATAAAAAATAACTATTTGGTTGCATGAAAGAAGTAAAGTTGTAGAGAACCAGGCAATGGTTAGGATTATAAGATAGATGAAATATGCAATTAGATGGAGGGTTATATGGAAGTATGTGATTAAAAGTAGGGTTACAGGAAGAAAGATTTGTGCATAGATTGGCTTGTAGTTTTAAGTAAATGTTGTGTACAATAGTGGAGTTGTAGGTACACATATTTTCACATGTGTGTGAGGTAGGGGTACAAGTAAGTAGTGGAGCATTGTACCTGTAAGATACCCTGTAAAATTAGGATCAAACTTGAAGAAACATATGTCCACTAAATGTCTTAGTTTTCCACATAATTAACATTGTGGGTGGGAGCCTTGATGCCTGCAATAACTAACTCTTACTATATGACGCAATATGTCTATAGGATGGAGTATATGCTATAACGCCCCAAATAATTTATTTTTTCTTCTGTAAAATCTAACACAAATGTGTATCTGCTTTAGTGGTTAAGTGTTCTGGGTGTGTGTGAAAGGTCTTGTGTTCAAGCCTTAGCTTTAGCAATTTTTGTTATTTTTGGAATTAAGCCCTATCTCTGTTCAGTTGGCTTATATTTAATTGCCTGTAATTCCATATCAGAATGAGCCTACTGGTTTTAGTTGTAAGGGAGTTGGTGTATTAAAGGTCCTGTGTTTGAACCTCTGTGTTAGCGAGGGAGTTTATTTTTGGCTTGGTTGACTGTTAGAGTTTCGATTTAATTTAAATGCTGAGGTGGTTCAGATTGTGTAGTAGTAGGAAGTTGGGGGAAATAGCAAATTAGTTTTTATTCTTTTTGTTTTTCCGTCTGCTAAAATTTCCTGTGCAATTTTTCTTACGTTCTTCCCCAAATTTTCTTTCTCAAACTTTCACTTTTGATCGTCGGTTCTTTTAACTCCTGTCGCTATTCTGTCTTGCGAATCATCGCGGTAGGGTATTATAGGTAAGTTCTCTTGAAGTTATGGAATTATGGGGATCGATATCAGGTTTAGTAATATGCTGTTTCTTATTTAGGTATTGCTTGAGGGGCTGGAGGTTACTAATCGGCACTCTTGTTGTACGGAAGCTTCGCTTCTCGTTTGAAAGTAAAGATTTTGGTAGTTTTTGGAGTTGCTTAATTTATTGTAGTTCGGTATAGTGTCATTTTTAATGGCTAATGTGGTGTTATATTGGGAAATATTTAGATTTTTAGAGTCCCGAGATTGTTTCTGCATCGAATCATTACCAGGTGTGTACCCAAAACGTGAAAAAATTAGTTTCGGTAAAAGTCAAAAATGGCCATTGTCGATGCCACACGGGCGTGTGGTCACCCGTGTGGACGAGCGTGCACAAGACACAACCGTATGGTGGCTCGAGGGTCACCGTGTGGGCTACACAGGCTAGGCCAAGTTGGGCATGTGGGCCCACATGGGTTTTTCACATGAGCGTGTAGGTCCACACGGGCATGTGAGCCCATCATATTAAAATATTCCGTAGGGTCGGACGGGTCGTCCTAATCGACTGTGGGCCTACCATAGGGTCGGTAAAGGCTAACTAAACCCTAAACTATGTGATCAGTTAAACTGAAATACGATTTTGAGCATGTCTATGTTATCTATATCTGTTATCTGTTTATATAAGCATGTTAAGCATGATCTATCTATTACTTCTATATGTACTGTATTTGTTTTGGGGTGGGATTCGTATATGAGGAGGAAGTATTCTGATCGGGGTTAAATGCCTATATTCTGGCAGCTTGGCTGCATATTATATCCGATATGTGTCTAAATGATACGATGTGGTGTGTAGAGATGGGTAGGTTGTTTTAACCCCACATGGTGTGATAGGATAGTCGGAAATGGTGTGTAGAGGATGGGGGTAGGGTTTTGCATATCTATATCTGCAAAGGACACGAGTCTGTATCTGTATCTATTTCTGGTTATGTATATGATGATTATATGCTTGCATGCTTAATTATGTTGGGTTACACACTGAGTTTTCATAAACTCACATATGTTTGTTTTTCTGTCAGGTAATCCTCACTCTTAGGCGGATCGGTGCAGTAAGGACTCAACGGTGACCACTCCTTTGTTAAACTGTTTTAAATTACAATAGGGTTTATTCATATTTTGGATTCCATTTGAGAGTTGTAATTTTGAGGACTCTCTAGACGGTTGGTTTTTAACTGGTTAATTTTGGTTTATTTGACTATTAAATTACTTTGCTAAAATGTTTTATTAAACGACAGTTTTTATGCAAACAAGGGTTTTTCTGAAAAACAAGAACCGGACTCTCATAGTAAAATGATTTCGTAAGCTTCCACTGTAATTCACGTTTTAAGGCAAAATACATAACTAAATAACGTTTTGATAAGGGAAGTAAACAACTTTGGGTTGGAATGTTAAATGGCTTTGTTGCGATGACTATGTTTTTCAAAACCATTCCGTGTGACACTTGCGGATCCAGTCATACGTCTAGGCTGGGTTTGGGGTGTTATATATGCAACTAGGGGTGAACATTCAAGTGAATCAAGTCAAATCAAATCAAGCGAAAAAAATTTGAGTTAATCGAGTTGACGAGTCCTATTTTATCAACCTAACTCGATTGAAATTTTTTTCAAATCGAGTCAAGTGAAACAAAATTCAAGTCGAGTCAAATCGGGTAAAATTGTTCAAGTTAAATTAAAAAATAAACATATCAAATTAAAATCTTGCTACAGTATAACTAATTCTTGAAAACTTTTTCAAAGCAAAATAAGAAAAAAAAGATGATACTTTAGTATAAAAAACTTGAATCATTTAACTTATTTAGTTTTAAAAATTATTATTTTAGAAAAATTTTAAATTTCTTTATATATGTTTTAGATTTTTTTAAAATTTTTTTAAAATTTTTTAAAAAATGAAATTTGAAATTTTTATAGATATTTTAAATTTTTGAAAATTATTTTGATTTTTTTTTGTAATTTTTGGTAAGAGAGAGACTAATTGTTCATTTTCAAAATTAATAAGGATCAAAGGGGTATTTACACCAATCTGTTATTCAAATTATTTAAATTATTCAAATTGTAAAATTCAACTTAACTCAACTTGAACTCGAAACTCGAATTACTTATTCGAGTTGACTCGAATAACTTAATTCGATTAACTCAAAATTCTATTTCTTTTTTAATTTTTTCGAATTCAATCGAGTTTCGCTCACCCCTAGACAGTGGCTCATCAGTCAACATGTTCCTAGCCTAACTTTGATGAACTATCATAAAAGCTTAGAAATTTGCTTAAGAAACAATACTTTCCTTTATTGTCTCGGCATCAAATAGTATAGTAGTAACCCCTTGAAGGTAATTACAATAATTTTATGGTCATACTCAAGTGGCACCCCATTTAAGGTTGTAATATGCTCACACTCTTAAATCAACTCTCCACACCTTGCCAAGCAATCACAAATAGACTTGATATTTAAAAGAAATTTCACACATAGTCAACTCTCATTCCTTCTATACATGGAATTGTTTTCTGAAAGTCATCAACTTAAAAGTAGTCTTGTTAGTCTTGTTATTGTAAAGCCTCACTAAAGTTTCCCAAATTGTACAAGTAAAGTCATGGCCAAATAGATAAGACAAAACACCTGCACTCACAGTAAACAGTTGTGAAGGAGTGAGCTATATTGTTGTTCAAATTCCTCTGAAGTAAGGTTAATAGTCTGCTTTCCTTCTACATCAATCACAAATCTCGAATGAGGAACTATTGAACCATTAACAAATTTCTACAACCTATTTATTTAAGGTCAATAAAATTTGTTGTTGCCATAATGAGAAATTAGAATTATCAAGCATCAAATTGATTTTCTTAGTGGTAAACTTAGTACTTGAAGATTGGACATTTGCAGTAGTATCTAAACTATCTGGTTCACTTTTCTCGGTCATTATCACAATTGCTACAATAATAATACACACAATCTAACAACACAAAATATTGTAGCAGCAATTAAGGAAGCTAAAGAATCATGAATTACTTACAATATTGAAACAACAATCGAACCAGATGATCAGAAAGTAGAAAATAATATGCAAAAAGAGAAAAAGGAAATGTGTGAACATTTGATCAATAATCTTAACTTGTTTTCATTAGATATTGCCCAGTAGTATATTGACGTTTATCCAAATAACTGGCATAATTAGAATCAACCTATCTGACTAAACACTGACCAAGTATCTTATCCCGCTCAAAGATCAAACTAACATCTATGTTTTTTAGAAGATACTATAGAATCCATTTCACAACTTGCCAATGTCCTTTACCAGGATTATGCATATACCTACTCACAACTACAACTGCTTGTGAAATGTCTAGCCTAGTACACACCATCGATACATTAGGCTCCCAACTACATTAGCATATGAAACCTTTGCTATATATTCTCATTCTTTATCACTCTTAGGAGATAATTGAGCACTGGGTTTCAAATGAGAAGCGAGATAGGTACTTACATGTTTTGTATTATCATTCAGACCAAAACATTGTAATACCTTTCTTAGATATTGCTTTTGAGTCAAATAAAGCTTGCCTCTCTTTCTATCTCTATGTATCTCCATGTCAAGAATTTTCTTGACCTCAACTAGATCCTTCATCTCAAACTCTTGATTTAGGTAAGCCTTTAATTCATCTATTTCTTTGACTTTTCAAAGCGATCAACATATTATCAACATACAGGAGAAGATAAATGAAAGATTATCTAGTAGCTTTCACAAATATACATAATGGTCATATTTGCTTTTGGTGTACTTTTGCATGCTCATAAAGCTATCAAACTGCTTGAACCTACCTCAGGGATTGCTTCAACCCATACAACACTTTTTTTAGCTTACAAACCCAATTTTATCCATCAACAACCTTGTATCCTTTTGGCCATGTCATATAGATTTCCTCTTCTAAATCACCATGCAAGAAAGTCGTCTTCACATCATGTTGAGCTTGCTCCAAATTGAACTATGCTACTGATTAGTTGTAATTCAGTGTAACATATTAAACTAGTTTTCGTATTTGAAGAACTTGGATATAAGTGTTTTTATTAGGTTTTAGTTGAGTTTTTAAAATTTCATTTACATTCAATAAAAAGTGTAATTTGAGTATTTTATTGACCTTAGGGGCTGAATGAGGCCTAAAGGTGTGCTAATATACTTTGTGAGTGTGTAGAAGACCATTAGAGGGCGTACCAACTCAATATTGGTTGTTGTGTTGCAACACGGGAAGTTTGATGTCTAAACATAGAAAGTAGAAAGCAAGAATTCCAAGACTGATTTCAGTGTCACGACACTCCCCTGAAGCTACGCTGAGTACGAGCATATTGCCTTCGATGTCGCCACACAGACACCAGGGTGTTAAGAGATCGGTCCTATACGAGAAATACTTATGAGCCAATGATGTTTTGGTATGCACAATCAAACGTTAAACACGAGAGTGTCAACTAACCTAGGGTTGAGGACGACGACAACCTTAACTCTATAAATAGGCTCATTTAACACTTGTTATGGATAGCTTTTCATACCTTATAATTTTTTTGTAATTTCAGTTTTTAATTTTTCCTTTTTCTTAAGCTTTAGGTTATTGTTAGTTTTGTGTTTGTCAGGAGATTTGATTTATGGAACTTGATCAACTCTTTGTGGATTTTGTGCTTTAATTAAACACTATTCAGGATTCTCTTAAACTTTCGTCTCTTGATTTGATATTAATTTTCATCTTTTACATCAAGTTTATTATGGTTTTGAGATCTATGAGGAACTAATCCTTTTATGGGGGATTAGTTAGTTGAGGTATCATTAATTGATTGTTGTGCAGGGTTTTTCTTAATGAATCAGCTGTTTAGGAGAGGAAAAACTTAAACCCTAGGCTTGACAACCTTAGGAAGTCATCTATGTAACAACCCATTTTTCTGTGAAATCGGAACAGTGGTTTCGGGACCACAATTCCGATACGAAAATAAAATTTATTTTTATTTTATTATATGGTCCGTGTTATGTTAGATGTGTCACGTGAAAATTTTGATAAGAAAATTTTACTGATTATGTGCCTAATTACGAGAAGGACTAAATCACATAAAATGCAAAAGTTGAATTCTAGTAGCTATAAGGATTAAATAGGTATGGAATTTCAAATTAGAGGTCCTTATATGGTAATTAGACCATTAAAGAAAAGTATGTAGATATTTTAGTGACTTATCCATGGAAATATAGAAAAAGGACAAGGATTAAATTGGAAATTAAAAAATATTTAATTAATTAAAAAGATGATATAAGATATTATCTTATTTTTCTATGTCATATTCAACCTAAAATACATGGAAACCCTAGGAGAGAGAGAAGAAACTTTCATGGCTTAATTGGGTAAGTTTCCTTGTCCCGGTTTTTAGTAATTTTGATATTTTTGAAATTAGGATAGCTTAATCTATCTATTTAGGGGATCAATTTGAAAAGATATCAAAGTATGAAATTTGGGTCATGGATGTATATGCTGAAAATTAGAAATTTATGGTAGAAAATGAAAGGTTGTTGACAGATAAACAACTTTTACAAAGTGATTTTTGATGAAAACATGATTTAAGGACTAAAATGTAAACTTGTGAAAATTGATGAAAAATTCTGAAATTTATAGAAAATATGTGCTATAAATTCTACTTTGAAATTTTGGTTAGGCTTGGAATAGGGAGTAAATTGCATAAATTTCATTTTCCAAGGCCAGGGACGAAATTGGAATTTATGGAAAAGTTAGGGGTAAAATAGTAATTTACCTAGGAAGTAAATTGAGCCCAAATGAGTATGAAATGTATGAAATTGATGATTAAAGTTATTTATATAGATCCAGACAATACAAATTCGAGGTTAGATCGATGAAAAGAAAAGGTTTTGGATTAGTAGATTTTACACGCGAACAAGTGTCGAGGTAAGTTCGTGTAACTTAATCGAACATGTAAATATGATTAATTGAATGTTGTGTTTGTATGTAATTTGACTTATATGGATTTGAATTATTTGATTGCTATAATGAAAAATTGAATGCGTGCTTGTAATGGTGAATGATGGTCGCTAAACTGACTAAAAATTCGACTAAGGCAAGCGCACCTATCGAACAGTAGTATAGTTATAGTGAGACCGGAAATATCGTATCCACAAGGACTAAAAGTACTAGTAATTACTCTCTTTTTATTATCTAGCCTAAGAATTAAAGGGATGTTTTTAAACTAAGATTAGCTATCTAATTAACTAAAAACACGACAGAGGTAAAAGTTGGAAAATACTGTTGGAAAACCGATAGAGAAGACAATACCCAAGGAAGAATCCACCTAGAATTCACTTATTACTTATGAATTAGACGATTTATTCACTTGACTTAATCCGTAGAAATCCCTGATTCATGTTAATATCTCTCTCTAGACTAAAAATAACTGACTCTAGGTTGATTAATTGAAATCTCTTTCTAATTAAAACCACTATTGTTGCATTAACTCGATCTATAGATACCCTTATTATATTTGACTCTAATCCGGAAGATTTATGTCATCCTATGTTTAGGATTACATTCAACTCCACTTAAATACACTAGATCTACTCTTAAACATGGACTTTTGTTCCACTGAATAAGCACATCAGACTTGAATTAATATCCTGAAATATTAAAGCAAGAATTAAGAACACATAATTAAGAATAAGAAAAAGTATTTATCATATAATTCAAATAGTAATAAGATCTGTCTTAGGCTTCATCTCCCTTAGGTATTTAGGGAGTTTAGTTCATAACGATGGGGGAAAACATCTCAAAATTAGGAAAACAACAAAACATAAAGAAACCCAAAGAACTTCTAAGGAAATTGAATGGAGATCTTCAGTCTTGAAGTAGATCCTGCTTCCGAGCTGATTCCAATGGTTGTTTTTGAGTATTCTCTACCTTCTATTCTCTGTCTCTCCTTTAGGTCTTCCTCTGATATGTATTTATAGACTTTAGACTGCTCAGAAACCCTAAAAATTGGCTTTTTTTCTGCGTATTTAGGAAACTTGGAGTGATATCGACACGGGCTACCACATGGGCGTGTGGGCAGCCCGTGTGGCTCACACGTGCGTGTGCTCTACCCGTGTGGAATTTGTCTTGGCCGTGTGGGTCCTTTAATTAGCCCGTTTTGTTTGGTTTTGGCCCGTTTTTTGCTCTTTTTGTTCCCCCATGCTCTCCTGAGTATAACACATGAAATTAAAGGATTAAGAGCATCTAATTCACTCAATTATATAATAAATCATCCAAAAGTATGCTAAGTATGGGATTAGAAAGTGTTACTTTTGTGATTTATCAAAAATTCCCACTTTTAAGCATTTGCTTGTCCTCAAGCAAAATTCTCAACTCACAATTAAAATTAAACTCTTTTAATTCATAATTCTCATCAATAATATTTTATCATAATTTCACAAATAATCATACATTGATAATTTAACTAAAAGAGTACTAAATGCACAAGCAATTAAAGTCTAGCATTTTTAAAGCATGAAACATAGGTATTTCCCTTTATCTGAATAATTACCTTTAATCCAAAACTGATAAGAATTGTCATCCTCACTAAAGGATCACTCAAATCACTCAAAGTGTTTAAGGTTAAACAATTTAAGCGCTCAAGAGTCAAGCATGAAAATTTATTACCATAGGCTTGCATGAAAATCAAATCTCCACCACTATAAATGAGATGATACACAGATCAACAGGTTTTTACAGGGTTGTAACGGGGCTTGGGTTAAAGGTGTGGAAAAAGGCTAAAAAAGAAGGTTAGAATCGAAATCGAATTGATAAATTACCTAACTAGAAAAATAAACTAACACTAGATAATTACATCAATTGAAAAGATAAACATGAACTTCTTCTAAAAAAACGGAATTAAATACTTAAGCTCAAAACAAAGAACTAATAATAGTCAACATATATGTATATTTTTATTTTCTTCTTCTTTTTTTTTTTTTTTTGAATGAATGACTAAATAATGAGAGAAAATTATACAACTAAAATAAAAGAACATAGTTAGGCAATTAACCAAATCAAATCTCGACAAAAAGGGGATCAATAAAATAGGAAAAATTCTTAACGAATCAAACAGTATGATCTAAGGGTTAGTATTTAAGCTAAATTAAGAAACAGTTTGTTTGTTAAGCTTAAAGGGGTTCACTACTGGTTAATTATGAAGGTAGGCTTTTTGTGGGATAAGTGGGTTAAAACCTGGGTGCCTTTATCATCTCAGTATATCAAATCAAAGGTGTGGTCTTGACATGTATAATCGAAGCAAGTTCTAGAATAACAATTCAATATTAACACACTCATAACCAATAATAAAGTGAGCATGAAAAAAAATGTATGCTCTTAAGGCTCAAAATCTCACAAAAGTTATGGCTTTTGATGTCAATCTTGCAAATTTCACAGTTCAAGGTAATACCTTAATTTAGGGAAACATCCTAAAAAATTTTAGTTCGAAAAATAGACTTGTCAAGCTTGATTCTCTAGTATCTTAAAGTTTAAACCATCAATGCACAAGTATCTATGAATTTAATCTAAAACATATCAATGGAAATCACAAATTAATAAGAGTTCATTCTAAAAGAAATATGAGCAAATTACTTAAACACAAGACATAAGTCAGGGACTTTCAAATAATCATATAAATAATCTCCCCACACTTAAGATGTACATTGTCCTCAATGTACAAACAAATATAAATCATAATAGAGATAAAATATCATAAGATAGGGAGATGATTGAAACTGCCCTAAATGGTGGATGAATTTCCCATACTAGTGAAAAGCGGAGTTGTAGATAAATGTAGGGGCAGTGCAAAATTCTGAGCAACTGATAAGAAAATAAACACAATGCTTGAAAAAGATTAAAGGGTTACTTGTTAAGAAACAACCATAATAATTGAAATAAAGTTCAAAATATGAAAACAAAATAATCATAAAAAGAAAGATAAAAATACACCTAAAAATAAACATAAAGATAAAAATCAAAATAAACATAAAGAGAAATGGACTCAATGGTCCTCATCACCAGACTGATCCGTGTCACGAGTTGGTGGCACTGGAGGAGTGATATGAAGATACTGACAGATCTGCTGTAAAGTCGCATCAATACTGTCGAACCTCTGAGTACAGTACTGACGGAAACTAGCAAACTCCTCAGAGGATGCTCCTAGAAAGCTAGCAGTAGGGAAGCATGTTGGTGACTCGATGGTGGAGGCTGTGGTGGGTCCTTGTGATAGGGAGGAACATCATCAGTAAAGTCCTCTGGGTCATGTTTGATCGCCGATCGACTAGTTGCATCTTGAGGAGTCCACTCCACATCGCCGCTCGATCATCCTCATATGGATCATGGTCGAGATACCCTGTGGGGACATCTGACCTACTAGGGTAAGGGTGGAAGACAACTCCGGTGTGTCAAGAAGACCAAAGTGTTGAGTGAGGTGAATCACGTAAGGGCCGAGATAGATGGGGCCCTTCTTATGGCGTTCAGTCTGATTGCGACAAGCGAGTGCGATGAAATACGCCAAATCAAACACATGTCTGGTAGTCATGCTCCACAGAAAGTATGCGTCATAGGTACTAACCACTCCGGTGTTCTTTCTCTGTCCTGTCAAAGTGTGAGCTAGGAGGGCGTGAATATACCGTAGGGCCGGAGTGAGATGCGTCGCCTTCAAGCGACTAACATTGTAGGTAGTCAGGCTGCCCGTAAGAGCATGCCAACAGTGCGAAGGTGAGTGATAAACATGCCGATGGAGTTGAAAAAAGTCCTCGACAATAATGAACTCCTCTGTGTAGAGTCTCAAGGCAGCACTGAATTCTGGGACACTCATGTGTCGCACCAGCCCGCCAAGGCGAAAGGTGATGATGCTGGGCTCGTCATGGACTGACATGACCTGCTGAACTGAGAATGTGGTACCGAACTCTAAGGTAAGCTCCAAGTAGTTAGGCTCGATGATGGTGAAAAATCTATCCCACGGGGCTGTAATAATAATCGCGCACACATCATCAGCCAAACAGACCTGTTCCAATGCGGCCCAATCAATGTCGTGGCCCACACCGAGAGGTCGTACTTGATGAAGCTGATACAGTTCCTCATAGAGGCCCGTAAAAAATCAGAGGAAAGGGTGGCGAGCATCGACAGATGCGCTCGAGGAGGAGGTCGCTTCTGGGCCCTTTTGCTTTTTTGAAGGGGGAGAGCGACTTTAGAATTGCCACGTGTGTTCATCATAGTGTACCTACAAAAGTGAAACAGTCCAAATTCAATAAAGTAAGAGCACCATTATCACCAATGGAAAAATTAACTGAGATGAAAAACTCTAGTATGATAACTAAGATGAATATTTCAGTCCTAAATGTACTAATACCCAAGAATGCAAAAATTAACATTATGTGAATCTAAACTAAAAACATACAAATCTAAGGAGCCAAAATAATAGGAAAAAAAATAGTAACCAAACTAACAAGACGACCCAAGGCACCTAATAATCAAATAAAGAAACCACTAACCGACTCCCTAAAACTACCAGAAGAAACTACAATCAGGAATGGAGAGAACGAATGTCTAGAAGCATCATGGCAAAATGGCTATTGTAGCAAAATTCAATAATGGTCATAATAAAGGTAAAATAATAGTGAAAACAAGAAACATAAAAGTAAAAATGAACTATAATAATTTAATCCAAAACTAACAATTGAAGAATAATAATCAACAGAGGTATGGCAAGAATAGAAAAGAAATAAAATGAACCAAATATAAGGGAATAAAAGAAAGTACAGAAAATAGGGTAAACCAAATATCGTCAGGTGATCACCGGAAGTATGGAGGATGGAGGTCGGACGGATGGTCAATCAAAGGGGAGGTGAAGGGAATTTGGGGTGAGGGAGGGCTAATTCGTTGGGGGCGGCATTCGTGGTTGGAGGTCGTGGAGGCACGACAGTTTGGGAAAGAAGAAGGAAAAGGGTAAAGTAGAGGTTGGTTAGGAAAAAAGGGGGTCGATGGGGCTGGGAAAGGTGGGTGACAGTGGCCGGAGTAGTGGAAAAGGGAAGAGAGAGCTAGGGAGGGAGTCGTGAGGGGTGAGATGGGGGGTAGGTGACGGTGGCCGGAGTAGGGGAAAGGAGAGTGGCTGCTAGGGTTGATTTTAGGTGAAGAAGAAGACAAAAGGATTAAAAAGAAACTAGGCTTTAGGATTTTAAAAGGGGGCACGGTCATGTAACGGTCCGTGTTGGGCCACACGGCCGTGCCACACACCTGTGTGTCTTGGAACCCAACCCGTGTTCGTCGAGGAAAATAATAGCTTACTCGTCACACGACCTCAGACACGCCCATTTGTCTAGGCCGTATGGTTTACATGGCCGTATCGTACGGCCGTGTGTAATGTTGTTCGCTTCTCCCAGATCGTGTGTTATCCCACACGCTCGTGTGTCCGAACACAAGGCCGTGTGCCTTGCCCGTAGAGCTCTCTGACTTATATAAATTTTAAAAATTTAGCTCTAGTTTTCACACGGCCTAAGACACGCCTGTGTGTCCAGGCCGTGTGGTCTACAAGGTCGTGTCGCACGCTCGTGTGGCTTCTTTTAGCCCATGTCTCTGCCAATTTTTGGGGATTTAAATCCTGTTTCCACACGGTCAAGGACACGCCCGTGTTTCCAGGCCGTGTAACACATTGTTTAACCCCTATTAGTGCACACGGCCTGGGACACGCCCGTGTGGGTCAAAAACATGTAATTAAACATGAAAAATGGATAAATTAAACTAGTTAGTGGTGTTAGTGCTCGGGTTGCCTCCTGAGAAGTGCTTATTTAGAGTCTAAGCTCGACTTACCTCGTATTCACATGGTCACGATGGATCACAAAGTTAAAAATCCTCTTTCTCGTTGTCAATTCCTTTATTTAAATAAGGTTTAAGTCGAGTACTGTTTACCTTAAAAGGGCCAAAATGCAAATGGGTTACCTTGACTATACCGTGTGGAAAGACTTTGAGTACCGTAAAAGGAGTCACTTCGTTTGCGTTGAGCTCTGCAGTGGTAATTCGAGGGTCCTTTTTATCTAGCCAGACTTGGTCCCCAACCTTGAATTGATTGGTTCTCTCATTGAACCCGTCATGGTGTTACTTTTGCTCCTCCTTGCCATGAGTCCGCCATTCGTCTATTTCATCTATCTGTAACAGTCATCGTTCATGGATGATTCCATTGTTGGTGCATGAACTAGAACATGGCTCATTTATGTTTCTCAAAAGTTTTTCCTGTAATGAGGGTTGAACTACATGATTAGTCTTATCAACCAGATTTATAAGGTTATCTTTATTACTTGATATTTCAATCAAATCACGAGCCTGAAGAGTAATCGTTTCATCACCTGCACGAAGCGTTAATTCACCTGTACCCACATTTATAATAGTTCTGGCAGTTGCTAAAAAGAGTCGCCCTAAGATTAAAGGAACGTCACCATCCTCTTCCATGTCTAAAACAACAAAGTTTACTGGGAATATGAATTTATCAATCTTAACGAGTACGTCCTCAACAATACTCCTAGGAAATCTAATCGTTTTATCTGCCAGTTGTATACTAATCCTAGTCTGTTTAGGTTTCCTAATACCTAGTTGTTTAAACATTTTATAGGGCATGACATTTATACTTGCCCCTGAATCGGCTAAAGCATTATCAACATTTAAACCACCGATTAAACACGAAATAGTAAAACTCTATGGATCTTTTAACTTGTTAGGTAGTTTATTTTGTAAAATTGCCAAGCAAACTGCATTTAATTCCACATACGACGAATCATCTAACTTCCGTTTGTTTGTTAGAAGCTCCTTTAAAAATTTCACTGAATTGGGCATCTGTGAAAGAGCTTCAATAAATGATAAGTTAATATGTAACTTTTTTAAGATGTTAAGAAATTTACCGAATTGTTCGTCTGTGCGGTCTTTTTTTATCGCTTTAGGGTGTGGCACGCGAGGTGTGTATTCTCTGGTTGCTAGTTTTTGTTCGTTCTGGATTTCATCCACCTTATCTTGGCTTACCATAGTTTCTTGCCTTGGTTCTGGTTTGGACTCAACTAACCCTTCTTCATATTGAACCATAATCGCATGGAGCTGCTCTCTTGGGTTAGTTTCGGTGTTGCTAGGCAAGGTACCTTGTGGTCTTTCTGAGATCAGCTTAACAAGCTGACCTATTTGAGTCTTGAGACCTTGAATCGACGCCTGTTGATTTTTAAGTACTGTTTCAGTGTTTTGGAAACGTGTTTCTGACACCGATATGAATTTTGTTAGCATCTCCTCAAGGTTCGGCTTCTTTTCCTGCTGGTACGGTGGTTGGAAGCCTGGAGGGGGTTGTGGTCTTTGATTGCCTTGAACACCCTAAGAAAAATTGGGATGGTTCCTCCAACTTGCATTGTAAGTATTACTATAGGGTTATTCTGAAGTCTAGAATTGTTACCCATATAGTTGACTTGTTCGTTCGTAATGCTAGGGTCGTAAGCTAGACATTCTGTATTATTCATTCCTCCTCCACTTGTACTGCACTGCATCACCGGATGTACTTGTGTAGAGACACATAAATTATCAATCTTTTTATTTAAAAGCTCTACCTGGTTTGATAACGTAGTGACCATGTCGAGGTTGAAAACACCGGTTGCTTTACTAGGCTTTGTCCTCATGACTTGCCATTGATAGTTATTCAGTGACATCTCTTCAATAAATTCATAAGCCTTCTTGGGTGTTTTGTTATTTAAGGTTCCGCCGGCGGCTGCATCGATCAGTCGTCTAGTTGGGGGGTTCAGACCATTGTAGAAAGTCTAAACCTGTAGTCATAAAGGTAATCCATAGTGAGGCACCTTATCAATAAGCTATTATACCTCTCCCATGCATCGTAAAGAGTTTCTAAATCCATCTGCACAAAAGAAGAGATATCATTCCTCAACTTTGTCGTTTTAGCCGGCGAAAAATATTTTAGTAAAAACTTTTCGGTCATTTGTTCCCAAATAGTGATGGAACCTTATGGTAACGAGTTCAACCACTGTTTAGCTTTGTTTCTCAATGAAAAGGGAAATAACCAAAGACGAATGATATCATCAGAAACACTATTTATTTTGAAAGTATCACAGAACTCCAAGAAGTTGGCCAAATGAGTATTTGGGTCTTCATCCTGCAAACCATCAAACTGAAGAAATTGTTGAATCATTTGTATAGTGTTAGGTTTCAGGTCAAAATTATTTGAAGCAATTGTAGGTCTAACAATACTCGATTCATCCCCCGCTAAATTAGGCTTAGCATAGTCGTACATTGTATGAGGAGCAGGATTCTGATTTACAGGATTTGCGGCAACCACAGGAGGTAGCGGATTATTCTGATTTTCAGCTATCTCCTCGGTAGTATTGGTATTGTCCTCGTGCTCTTCCTCTATATACTGTAGACTACGCCTTATTTCTATACGGTTTCTCCGAGCTGTGCTTTCAATTTCGCTATCGAAAAGTAGAGGTCCTGACGGGTTTCTTCTAGTTATAAACTATAAAAACCTGCCAAAAGCAAACAAAAAGGAAAATTAGTAATAAAAATAAAAATAAAAAAATAAATTACAATAAAAATAAAAATGGATAAAGTAATAAAAATTAAGCGTTCCTAATATCTTAGTCCCCGGTAACGGCGGCAAAAACTTGAT
The DNA here is from genome assembly GCA_025698475.1 of Gossypium anomalum. NCBI lineage: Eukaryota > Viridiplantae > Streptophyta > Magnoliopsida > Malvales > Malvaceae > Gossypium > Gossypium anomalum. The sequence goes on along the minus strand of CM046967.1, from coordinate 19,545,438 downwards.
GGTCGCTAAACTGACTAAAAATTTGACTAAGGCAAGTGCACCTATCGAACAGTAGTATAGTTATAGTGAGACCGAAAATATCATATCCACAAGGATTAAAAGTACTAGTAATTACTCTCTTTTTATTATCTAGCCTAAGAATTAAAGGGATGTTTTTAAACTAAGATTAACTATCTAATTAACTAAGAACACGATAGAGGTAAAAGTTGGAAAATACAGTTGGAAAACCGATGGAGAAGACAATACTCAAGGAATAATCCACCTAGACTTCACTAATTACTTCTGAATTAGACAATTCATTCACTTGACTTAACCGTAGAAATCCCTGTTTCATGATAATATCTCTCTCGAGACTAAAAACAACTGACTCTGGGTTGATTAATTGAGATCTCTTTCTAATTAAAACCTTTATTGTCGCATTAACTCAATCTATGGATTCCCTTATTAGATTTGACTCTAATACGGCAGATTTATGTCGTCTTATGTCTAGGATTGCATTCAACTCCGCTTAATTATGCTAGATCTACTCTTAAACAGGGACTTTTGTTCCACTGAATAAGCACATCAGACTTGAATTAATATCCTAAAATATTAAAGCAAGAATTAATAACACATAATTAAGAATAAGAACAAATATTTATCATATAATTTAAATAGTAATAAGATCTGTCTTAGGCTTCATCTCCCTTAGGTATTTAGGGATTTTAGTTCATAACGATGGGGGAAAACATCTCAAAATTGGAAAAACAACAAAACATAAAGAAACCCAAAGAACTTCTAAGGAAATTGAATGGAGATCTTCAGTCTTAAAGTAGATCCTGCTTCCGAGATGATTTCAATGGCTGTCTTTGAGTATTCTTTGCCTTCTATTCTCTGTCTCTCCTTTAGGTCTTCCACTGGTATATATTTATAGACTTTAGACTGCTCAGAAACCCTAAAAATTGGCTTTTTTTGCGTATTTGGGAAACCTGGAGCGATATCGACATGGGCTGCCACATGGGCGTGTGGCCACCCCGTGTGGTTCACACGGGCATGTGTTCCACCTGTGTGGAATTTGTCTTAGCCGTGTGGGTTCTTTAATCAGCCCGTTTTGTCTGTTTTTGGCCCATTTTCTACTCCTTTTGTTCCCCTATGTTCTCCTGAGTATAACACATGAAATTAAAGGATTAAGAGCATCTAATTCACTCAATTATATAATAAATCATCCAAAAGTATGCTAAGTGTCAGATTAGAAAGTGTTACTTTTATGGTTTATCAGTGAAAAAGGGTTAAGTTTCGTCTGTATATTGAATTTTGATGAGTATATGTGCTTTCCCGAAATGAATAAGGTCCTGCATTTGTTGCAGTTGGGATTTAACTCGAACGAGTAATCCTATTGACCTTATTATGGAAAGGATTGAGCCCGGATGGGTAATCTTGATGTAATACCTCTTGAGTATATGTTACAATTAGGATTTAGCCTAGACTGGTAATCCGTTATACGATATGTGACTCTCGAGTGTGTTCCTCGATTAAGTGCCCTAATGGGTACTCTTGAAAAAGAATTGACGGGTTATTGAATCGTACACCCCGAGTGTACCACTTGAGTATCTATCGAAATTTTAATAATTCAACGGACACAAAACCTCTTGGCATGATAAGAGAATTATGGAATGAAATGAATGATGTCTTGAAGGAAAATAATATGAAGAGCTCATCTATATTTACTTGATTGATATGAAGATTTTGTGACTAACATGTTTGATTGAATATATGTGTTTAGGCAATTTTGCCAAGTTGATGGAAAACATGATATTGTATGGTTAGATTTAATACGAGTTTGGTAAGTTTAGTTTCTGTTATAAGAATTTTCTAAGCATGAAATGCTTACTCCGTTTTATTTTCCCCTGTTTTATAGTGCTCGGAAGCTCGTAAAGGTTAGAGATCATTGGAGCATCATCACACTATCCACTAGCTTATTTTGGGTATATATAGTAGAATCATTTTGGTATAATGGAATGTATAGGCTAACTTAGCCATAGATGGCTTAAATATGTAGATTGTAATCTAGCCATTGGAATGGCTAGTAATGGTTGTTTTTGACATATGATCGCGTGATTCGTAACAAGTAATAAATATTTATAATGAATATCAAACCTAGACTAACTATTATCACGACGAAAAGGCAAGCGCACCTATCGAACAATAGTATAGTAATGGCAAGACCGGGATATCGTACCCAAGGGAACCAAAAGTACTAGTAATAACTATCTTTTTATTATCTAGCCTAGGAATAAAAAGGGTTTGTTTATTAAACTAATTATCTAAACTAATTAACTAATTTAATTAAAGCAAAGAGAAGATTTGGAAAAGACTTGAAGAAAAGCAATTGATAAAGACGACACCCAAGGAGGAATCCACCTAGATTTCACTTGTTATCTGGCTTTGAACCAGATGATTTATTCACTTGACTTGATCCGTGAGACTCCATAACTTATATTATTATCTATTTCGAGACTAATAACGCCTAACCCTCAGTTGAATTAATTGCAATCTCTTTCTAATTAAAACCCCTAGGGAAGCAGTAAATCGATCTATGGACTCCCATATTAGGTTTCACCCTAATATGGTAAAATCTCGTAACCCTATCTCTAGGCGTTCGATCAACTCTGCTTAATTATGCCAAATGTACTCTTAGGCAGGGTCTATTCCTCCTCTGCATAAGCACATTAAATCAAGAGTCAATACCCGAAATATTAACTCAAGCATTAGAAACACATAATTAAGAACAAATCAAGTATTTATCATATAGTTCAGATAATAATAACAAGATCCATCATAGGTTTTATCCCCCTTAGGTATCTAAGGGGTTTAGTTCATAATGAAATAAGAGTACATCTCAAAAGTATAAAAATAGCAAAACATGAAGAAAACTCTTAAAAACTCCTGAAGGGATTCTGAGAGAGATCTTCAGTCTTGGAGTAGCTCCAGCTTTTGGGATGGATCGTCTGGCTTCATTCAAGTAATTCCTGGCGTGTGGTTCTCTGTTCTAGAAAAGTTCTAGAAGCCCCCGAAAAAAGCCTTCCTTAGTAGGTCATACTTAGGGTGTTTTTATAGGCTTTGGATTGGCTTTCTTCTTCCCTAAGTATCCTTTTTCCGTGTAAAATACAACTCTTTGAAAAAGGGACACGCCTGTGTGCCACGGCCGTGTGACGTGTTTGCTTGGCCGCGTTCATTTCGCTAAATTTCACACGGCCGTATGGGTCAATAGCCAGGCCGTGTGAATCGTGAAATCCTTAGACGACACCCTTGACAGACTCGGGCATGTGAGCAGCCCGTGTGGCAAGGCTTAGGCCATGTGATCTTCTTGATTTGGTCCTTTTTATCTCTTTTAAGCTCGTTTTTGGCTCCTTTTGACTCTTGATGCTCTCCTAAGTACAAAACATGACATAACCGAATTAAGAGCACCAAAATCCACAAATCTAATAATAAATATCCATAAATATGCTAAGTATTTGAGGTAACAATATGTATAATTTGGCGTTTATCAAATACCCCCACACTTAAGCATTTGCTTGTTCTCAAGCAAAACTCTCATTTATTGCTAGAATTCATTCCTTTCAATCACAAAATCATTACCGATAATGTTACACATTATTCCACGGAGAATCATACAGTAAGAATTCAACCATAGGGGCATTAAAAACCTCAAACAATCTAAATCGAATATTTTTGATAATAAAATTATAGGTAATCTCCTTCCTCTAAGTAATTAACTTTAGTCCTAAATATACAAGAGATGACATCCTCACTAAGAATTCACTCAAATCACTCAAAGTGTTTAAGGTTCAAAATTAAGCACTCGATTGTCTAACATGAGGTGTTATCACTATAGGCTTGCATGAAAATCAAATCTCCACCACTTGTAAATGATATGATACACAAATCAAAAGGTCTTTGCATGGTTGCAACGGGGTTTAGGTTATGGGTATGGATACAAGCTGAAGAAATAAAGGTTAGAGTCGAAATAATTTCAATATATCACCCCACTATCAAAAACTTAATTACTGAATGACAACAAAAATCTAGAACTATATTACATGAGCTCTTTTTTTTTCATGACAACTTTAGCTTGCTAAAAATTATAATAATGATACTGAGGTTAGTTTTTTTTTTTTTTAGAACAAATCAAGTTAATACAATATAGTAGTTATACTCCATGATTCAATAACAAAAATTGGTGATCATAGTGAGGTAACAATATTAAATTCAATCTCGATAAAAAGGGTCAAGTTAAGTAAGGAGATTTCAATAATAATGGGTTAGTGGGTTATGATGAGCGTTAATCAATAAAGAAAAAGGGTTAGTAGGCTCAAAGAGGGTTCACTAAGGGTTTAATTATGTGGGAAGGCTTTTTATGGAGTAAATGGGTTAAATCCTAAGTGCCTTTATCATCTTAGTATATCAAATCATACATGTGATCTCGACATGTATAATCGAAGCAAGTTCTAGAATAACAGTTCAATGTTGACACACTCAAACCACAAAAGAAGTGAGCAAGAAAGAAAGCTACATGCTAAAAAAGGATCAAAAAATCTCACCAAAAATTTGGGTTTTTGATGTCATTCCTGTATACTTAAGATTTCAAGATAATACCTCAATTTAGGAAATAAATCTAAAAATTTTTGTTCTCAAAATATCAACTTATCATGCTTGATTCTTTAAGGTCCTACAATCAAATACTCATGCATAATTCCCTTGGTCTAATTCATTACATATAAAAAATAATTATAGATTAATCAGAATTCATTCTATCAATATTATGAGAAAATCACTTAAGCACAAGACCACATTCAGGGATTTGAGAATAATGCAAAAAGTTAGGTTTCATGTTTATGCTCACCCCCCCACACTTAAGATGTACATTGCCCTCAATGTACAAAGATAGACTATTCAAAATAAAGAAAATCATAAGAGGGAAGGAGGTGAAACTCCCTGTTATATGGATGCGGAGCTTGATTCTGAGGCTGTAGTGTTTGGGGAAAGTAGTAGCTACCATTGTTCTTAGCTAGATGAAGAAATTAGGTCGTTGAACATGGCATTCGTTTTATATTGTTCCCTGTTTGTTTCCTCATTCCATAAAATATTCCTAGCAGCTTGCTTGGAAATCTATAGAATCATGAAGAGCTTATTAAGAGTTGGTGTGGAAGAGAGTGTAATGGGATTACTTGTTAGAAATACCAGAAAAAAATAAAGAAAGTAAAATTTACTAATATATATATGTCTTTCGTAAGAAAATAATAAAATTGAAATGAAATTAAAAATTAAGAATAAAAATAAAATAAAGATAAAAAGAAAGATAAAAATAAAAAGATAGGAGGATTCAATGATCCTCGTCAGTGGGGGCCTCAAGTGGTGGTGCTGGAGTGGTGATGTGAAATTGAGGGTGGTTTGGGGGTTAGGGAAGTGAGAATCTGGGGAATGGTGGACGGAATAGGGATTAGGGGTTGGGGAAGGGTAAATTTCGGTTAGGGTTTTGAAAGAGGGAGAAGATGAACTGTGGTTTGTTAATATAAGGGAGGGTCACACGACCTATGGCTACGCCCGTGTACTCTGAGAGTGAGCCTGTGTTTTTTTGATTTTTTTTTCAATTTAGCTCATCCCCGGCTACTATCCCACGCCCGTGTGCCTTGGGCGTGTGTCAAACACGGCCATATAACACGATCGTGCTTAGCTTCGTTCGCTTCCCCCACGCCCGTGTGTTTAGTACCACGCCCGTGTATTATTGTCCACAGTTTAATGGTACGGGTGTGTCGCATGCTCGTGTTAGAGAAACAGAATCGAGCCTTACCCCTGGCATGCCCGTGTTCATCTATCAACCTCACCCATGGCCATGTCGCATAGCCGTGGGGATTTATCGCATCTCTTATTTTGGGGAAATCTTTGCCCTGTTTCCACACGGCCGTATCGCACGGCCTTGTCGCTTCCCCTATTTTGCCATAGCTGTAGGCACGCCCGTGTGGGTGGCCGTGTGTTCTGAAAGATTGTGCAATTCTAAAAATTTAATTATTTAAAGTGTTAGAAGTAAGAAATCAAAATATGTAAGTACTCGGGTTGCCTCCCGAGAAGCGCTTATTTATAGTCTAAGCTCGACTTACCTCTCCGTTGATTTATCATGGTGGTTTGAGGAGTTCATACTCCTCGTTCTTGCTGTCAATCTTAAAATAAGGTTTTAATCGGGTGTTGTTTACCTTAAAAGTGTCAAACTTAGGATGACTCACCTCAACCGTACCGAATGGGAAAATACTGAGTACCGTAAGAGGGATCTCCTCATTTGGTGTGGTAGTGACAATGTGGGGATCTGTGGCGTCTAGTAAGACTTTATCGCCTACCTTAAGTTGATTAGGAGAGGTATCGGTCTTGTTTTGGTAAAGTTTCAGTTTATCATGTATTCTCGGTTTGTGTTCTCGCCATTCGTCTAGCTCTTCTATCCGTAGCCTTCGTTCTTCATGGACGTCTTTGTTTTCTTTATGATAGTAGCGCACTGTCTCTGTTGTTTTGGTTCGAGGAGGTTCCTGCAAGGACGATTGAATATTAGTTTTATCATCGACAGATTTTATAGCATCATCCTAAGTCTTAGAGGTTTTGACTGAGTCGCATGCTTGAAGTGTTACAGCGTCGTCACCTGCACGAAGTGTTAGCTCTCCTGTGCCGACATTAATAATTGTTCTGACAGTTGCTAAAAAAGGTCGTCCTAAAATTAAAGGTACTTCGTTATCATCATCCATATCCAGGACGACAAAGTCTACTGGGTAAATAAACTTATCAATTTTAACGAGAACATCTTCAACAATACCCTTAGGAAATCTAACTGTTTTGTCAGCCAATTGTATGCTCATCCTAGTCTGTTTGGGTTTACCGAGACCTAGTCATTTAAACATTTTATAAGGCATAACATTTATACTTGCCCTAAATCAGCTAAAGCATTATTCACAGATAAACTACCAATTAAGCAATGAATTGTAAAACTCCCTGGATCTTTCAATTTATTAGGTAGCTTATTGTTTAGAATAGCTGAGCAGACTACATTGAGTTCCACGTGCGATGTAGCGTCTAATTTTCTTTTATTGGTCAGAAGTTCCTTTAAGAATTTTGCTGAGTTGGGCATCTGCGAAAGAACTTAAATAAAAGGTAAGTTAATATGTAATTTCTTTAAGAGTTTTGTGAACGCATCAATTGTTCTTTCGCTCGCTCTTTCGCCATCGCTTTAGGATATGGCACACGAGATTTATAATTCGTACTTACCATTTTATTATGACGTATCTCACCATCACCTTTGCTTTCCATATTTTATTGCCTTGGTTCTGGCTAAGTCTCATCGCATCCTTTTTGAATATCAATTGCATTAAGCTGTTCCCTTGGGTTTGGTTCAGTATTACTTGGTAGGCTACCTTGTGGTCTTTCGGAGATTAGTTTGGATAGCTGGCCTATTTGAGTTTCGAGTCCTTGAATTGATGCTTGTTGATTATTTAATGCTGTCTCGGTATTCTGGAAATGAGCTTCTGACACCGAGATGAATTTGGATAACATCTCCTCAAGGTTCAGCTTCTTTTCCTGTTGATAGGTTGGCTATTGAATATTCTGAGGATTCTATGGCCTCTGATTCTGTTGACCACCCCAAGAGAAATTTGGGTGGTTCTTCCAACCTGCATTATAAGTATTACTATATGGGTTATTTTGAGATCTAAAATTATTGTTACCCATATAGTTGACTTGTTCCTCTTTGGTTGTAGGATTGAATGGTGGGTATTCTGTATGCACGCCTCCACCACTTGAGTCATACCTTATTACTGGATGTACCTGCGTAGAACCAAGTAAACCATCAATTTTCTTATTTAGAAGTTCTACCTAATTAGAGAGCATGGTGACCGAATCGATGTTATAAACGCCGGCTGTTTTTGTTGGCTTTTTCCTCATAACTTGCCACTGATAGTTATTCAGTGACATCTCCTCTATAAATTCATAGGCATCTTAGGTGTTTTATTGTTGATGGTTCCGCCAAAGAAATTGCGTCAATCATTTGTCTTGTCGAGGGATTCACACCATTGTAGAACGTTTGAACTTGCAGCCATAGAGGTAACCCATGGTGAGGGAACCTTCTTAATAGATCATTGTATCTCTCCCATGCATCGTAAAGTGTCTCTAACTCGATCTGTACAAAAGAAGAAATATTATTACGCAACTTAGTTGTTTTTGCCGGTGGAAAATATTTTAATAGAAATTTTTTGGTCATTTGCTCCCAAGTGGTAATGGATCCTCGTGGTAGTGAGTTCAACCACTGTTTAGCTTTTTTCCTCAGTGAAAAAGGGAATAACCGAAGGCGAATAGTATCATCAGAAACGCCATTAATTTTGAAAGTGTCGCATAGTTCTAGGAAATTTTCCAAGTGCGTGTTGGGGTTCTCATCCTACAAACCATCAAACTGAACAAATTGTTGTATCATCTGAATTGTGTTAGGTTTCAGTTCAAAATTGTTAGCAGTAACAGCAAGCCTAACTATACTTGACTCAGTTCCTGTAAAATTAGGTTTAGCATAATAATAAATAGTACGATGAGTAGGATTCTGATTTGCTAATTCAGCGGGTATGGCTGGGGGTAGCGGATTGTCTTGATTTTCAGCCATTTCTTTAGTAGTAGTTGAGATATCGTCCTCTTGCTCTTCCTCTATATATCTTAAGTTGTGCCTAATTTTTCGTCGGTTTCTACGAGTTGTACGATCAATTTTCTCGTCAAAAAACAACGGTCCTGACGGGTTTCTGCTAGTCATACACTACAAGAACCTACCAGGAGAAAGAAGAAGAAAGTTAGTAAAATAAAAATAGAAATAAAGTTAAATTCCAAGAAAAATAAATGGCTAAAGTAATAAAAATTAAGTGTTCCTAATATTTCAGATTCCCTGGCAACGGCGCCAAAAACTTGATCGCGTGATTCGTAACAAGTAATAAATTTTTATAATGAAGATCAAACCTAGACTAACTATTATCACGACGAAAAGGCAAGCGCACCTATCGAACAATAGTATAGTAATGGCAAGACTGGGATATCGTACCCAAGGGAACCAAAAGTATTAGTAATAACTATCTTTTTATTATCTAGCCTAGGAATAAAAAGGGTTTGTTTATTAAACTAATTATCTAAACTAATTAACTAATTTAATTAAAGCGAAGAGAAGATTTGGAAAAGACTTGAAGAAAAGCAATTGATAAAGACGACACCCAAGGAGGAATCCACCTAGATTTCACATGTTATCTGACTCTAAACCAAACGATTTATTCACTTGACTTGATCCGTGAGACTCCCTAACTTACATTATTATCTCTTTCGAGACTAATAACGCCTAACCCTCAGTTGAATTAATTGAAATCTCTTTCTAATTAAAACCCCTAGGGAAGCAGTAAATCGATCTATGGACTCCCATATTAGATTTCACCCTAATCTGGCAAAATCTCGTAACCCTATCTCTGGGTGTTCGATCAACTCCGCTTAATTATGCCAAATGTACTCTTAGGCAGGGTCTATTCCTCCTCTGTATAAGCACATTAAATCAAGAGTCAATACCCGGAATATTAACTCAAGCATTAGAAACACATAATTAAGAACAATCAAGTATTTATCATATAATTCAGATAATAATAACAAGATCCATCATAGGTTTCATCCCCCCTAGGTATCTAAAGGGTTTAGTTCATAATGAAATAAGAGTACATCTCAAAAGTATAAAAATAGCAAAACATGAAAAAAACTCTTAAAAACTCCTGAAGGGATTCTGAGAGAGATCTTCAGTCTTGGAGTAGCTCTGGCTTTTTGGATGGATCGTCTGGCTTCATTCAAGTAATTCCTGGCGTGTGGTTCTCTATTCTAGAAAAGTTCTAGAAGCCCCCGGAAAAAGCCTTCCTTAGTAGGTCATACTTAGGGTGTTTTTATAGGCATTGGATTCGTTTTCTTCTTCCCTAAGTATCCTTTTTTCGTGTAAAATACAACTATCTGAAAAAGGGACACGCCCGTATGCCACGGCCGTGTGATGTGTTTGCCAGGCCGTGTTCGTTCCGTTAAATTTCACACGGCCGTGTGGGTTAATGGCCAGGCCGTGTGAATCGTGAAATCCTTAGAAGACACCCTCGACAGACACGGGCTTGTGAGCAACCCGTGTGGCAAGGCTTAGGCCGTGTGGTCTTCTTGATTTGGTCATTTTTGTCTCTTTTAAGCTCGTTTTTGGCTCCTTTTGACTCTTGGTGCTCTCCTGAGTACAAAACATGAAATAATCGGATTAAGAGCACCAAAATCCACAAATCTAATAATAAATATCCATAAATATGTTAAGTATTTGGGGTAACAATATGTATAATTTGGCGTTTATCAACATACTTGTAATGTCATACTATGGTAGTTATATACATGTTAAATGGTTGTTCAAATTATGCCTATCATATGAAATATACCAAGGTAAGATTATAAACATGTATGCATGTAATGATATACCTTGTTGAATGATAGAATTTGCTTAATCTGAATGCTTGAATTGGCTGGTATTGGATGTGAGTTTTAAGTACAGGCCATTGGTGTAATTTTGGATGAGAAATGAAGCTAGAAATGGCTTTATTCTACCCACACGGGCAGGCATACGGGCGTGTGTCTAGACCATGTGTGACACATGACTTGGTAAATGGGTGTGTGGTTAGGCCATGTGTCCCTAGCACCTTAAATTCGAGAAAACAAAATACTCAAAATTGAGCACATGGGCTTGTGTCTCATCCGTGTGTGCTATACAGTCATGTGAAACCTGAACCTAATTTCAAAAGAATTTAATTAACCACACAGCCTAACACACGGGTGTTTGGCATGGCCATGTGCACAAGTTAGAAAGTTACACAGGGTCAAACACAGCCTGTAGATTGGGTGTGTCCTAGAGTCACGCGAGCGTGTCCCTTAGACCACACAAGCGTGTGAGCCTTATAACTTAGAAAATTTTTAAAATTTTATGAAAAATTCTTAGAGTTCCTAATTAAGTCCCGACTTGATTCTAATGCTCGTATTGGGCCTCGAGGGTCTATTTAAGGGACGTTATGAATAATCGCGGTTAATGAATAGTAATTTACATGAATTATCTATAAATTTTTTGAAAGTTTCGGTAACGCTACATAACCCTATTCCAGTGACAGATATTGGTTAAGGGATATTACATTTAGTGGTATCAGAGTTAAAGTTTAGCTAATTCTCGAATTTAACATAGCAAATGCGAGTTTAGCTATACATGCCATTATATAATTTGTGATAGTGTGATGTCTCCTAATCATTTTAAATGTGTTTTTCATATAGTAATGCCATCCAACCAATCTAGAGTTGAATCTGAGGAAGCTGGGAGCAATGTTTCAGCTTCAGTTCAAAGAGTTACATCTGCATCTGGTAGTGAAAGGCCCGTATCTGAGGGCCAAAGTGAAGAGGCAAAACGGGCCTTCTTTCAATTGATGAATGAATAGTTTACTGAGTATTTAAAAACAAACGCCGCTATACAATGACCTCTCCCACCTACTCCCTAACCGGTTCTCGAGATGCCACAGGGTGCTGAACCTGTTAGAACTGGTAAGCCTCCGGTAGATAAAATTCATAAGCATGGGGCAGAAGAATTTAGAGATACCGCAAATGATGATTCGGAAAGGGCTAAATTTTGGTTGGAAATACCATCCGATTTTTTGATGAATTATCTTGTACACCTGCCGAATGTTTTGCAGTATCTCTACTGAAAGATATAGCTTACCATTAGTGGAATACCATAACTTCAGTTGTACCGAGAGAAAACGTTATATGGGAATTCTTCAAAGTTGAATTCAAGAAGAAATATGTTAGTCAGAGATTTATGGATTAGAAAAAAGAAAGAATTTTTAGAACTCAAGCAGGGAGACATGACTGTATCTGAGTATAAACGAGAATTTGTTCAGCTGAATAAATATGCCAGAGAATGGGTCCAGTCTGAGGTTGAGATGTGTAAATGCTTTGAAGAGGGTTTAAATGAAAATATCAAGTTATTGATTAGAATTCTTGAAATAAAGGAATTTGCGGTGTTAGCAGATCGAGCACACAAAGCTAAGGAATTGAGTAAAAACATGAAACAAGCTGAAAGAGAGGCTCGGGTTTCTAGAAAAAGATTTTGAACAAGTCACAATCATCTACTTATAAAAAAATAAAGAAGTATTATGATCATGTTACTATCTCTACGGGATATTCTGGAAAAGAGCGAGGCTCTCAATGCACTAACCGAGGTTTTCATTGCCATTTGTAACTAGTATGGGTAGTATTGGTAATCCCAAGCCAAAATGTAAACCTTGTAACAAATTTCATTTTTGGGAATGTCGTTTGAGAAGTGGAGCTTGTTACCGATGTGGTTCATTTGACCGTTTTCTCGGAGATTGTCCAAAAAGAGTTGAAAAATAAACAGAACCAGCTCCAAAGCTGAGTAATCCTATTTCGAGGGGCAGACCATGTAACACCTCTAACCCATATCCTTCGCCAGAATAGGGTTACGAGGCATTACCGATCAAAGCACAGCATATAATATACATTTCTCATACATGATTCAATTTCACATAAACATTAATCAAACATAATCTTAATGTCCCTTATAAGGCTCTACGAGACCTTAAAATATGCTTGTACAAGGTTTGGGACTAAACTGATAATATTTGAAAACTTTGGGAAACTTAGCAAATTTTTAAACATACAGGGGTCACACGCCAATGTGAATAGGTCGTGTACCTCACACGACCACCTGACACACCCGTGTTTTAAGCTGTGTGAAAACAGGGCATACATACTAACTTGTACCACACGGCCAAGGATACGCCCGTGTGCCAGGCCGTGTGAAATCTAGAGAGGTGACCGTGATTTTTCGTGATAATTTTTATAAATTTATAATTGATCATTCTTGAAACTAACTATTATCACGATGTAGGCAAGTCTACCTATCGAATAGTAGTATAGCTTTAGCAAGATCGAATTGTCGAACCCAAAGGACTAAAAGTACTAGTAATGACCGAATTTTTATTATCTAGCCAAGAATAAAGGGGTTCGTTTTAACTAACTAATTAACTAAACTAAGAAGTTGCAGAAAATAGAATTGGGGAATTACTTTTACGAAAAACTATTGATTTAGGACAATACCTAAGGAAAAATCCACCTAGACTTCACTTGTTATTTTGGCTCCGAACCGGACGATTTATTCATTTAACTTGTTCTGTAGAAATCCCTAAGTTATGTTATTATCCCTATCCAAGACTAATAACGTCTAATCCCTAGATTGAATAATTGAGACTTTTCTCTAATTAACACCCTAGGGTTGTATTAACTCGATCTATGGATCCCCTTATTAGGTTTTACCCTAATCTGGCAAAATCTTGTCACCCTATCTCTAGGCACGCAATCAACTCCGCTTAATTATGACAAAGTCACTCTTAGTCAGGGACTATTCATCCTCCAACTAAGAGCATTAACTTGAACCGATATCCTGAAATACAAAACAAGAATTAAGAACACATAATTAAGAACAAGTCAAATATTTATCATACGATTCAGAAAATAATAACAAGATTCATCTTAGGTTTCATCCCCCTTAGGTATTTAGGGGTTTTAGTTCATAACTAACTAAGAAAACATCTCAGAAGAATAAAGAATACAAAACATAAAGAAAACCCAAAACTCTTGAAGGGAAATTGAAGAGAGATCTTCAGTCTTGATGATGAATCTGGCTTCTTGAGATGGATCAATCGGCTTCCTTGAAGTAATTCCTTACTCCCTATTCTCCTTCCCCCCTTTTAGTCTTCCTCTAGGGTGTTTAAATAGGTTTTAGAATGCCTAGAAGCCCTCAAACCTGCCCTTTTCATAATAGAACTTAACTAGGGCTCGACAGGGACACGCCCGTGTGACACGCCCGTGTGCGATTACTTCAGGCCGTGGTCGAGGCTGAGAGATCAACACGCCCGTGCTTGGATTGTTTTAGGTAGTGGTCGAACCTGTTAGAATGGCACGGCCATGTGTTCTACCTGTGTGAGGAAGTCCAGGCCGTGTTGTTTTCCCTTTTTGGCCCATTTTCTCCATTTTTGGCCCGTTTCTCGTTCTTTTCGTTCTCCTATGCTCACCTAAGTATAAAACATGAAATTAAAGGATTAGGAGCATCAAATTCACAAAATATAAGGAGAAATCATTCATAAACGTGTTAAGCGAGGGATAAAAATATGTATAAATTACGGTTTATCAAATACCCCCACACTTGAGCATTTGCTTGTCCTCAAGCAAAATCCTCAATTCATAGTTAAAATTTCCTTTTTCTCAATTTATAATTCCTATCAATAATATCCCAAACTAATCCATAAGTAATTATACATTGAGAATCCAACTAAAAGATCATTAAAGCTTCAAACATTCCAAGTTGAGTATTTAATCATGAAAAACTTAAGCATCTCCCCTCATCTAAATAGTTACCTTTGATTCAAAATCTCACAAAGTTTAACATCCTCACTTAAAGATTCACTCAAATCACTCGAAGTGTTTAAGGACAATGAAATTAGCACTCATCAGTCAATATGAAAAGTTATTACCATAGGCTTGCATGAAAATCAAATATCCACCACTATAAATCAAAAGGTCTTTAAAGGGTTGTAATGAGGCTTGGTTAGGGGTGTGGTCACAAGCTAAAAGAAAAGGTTAGAATCGAGATTGGATTTAAAAATTACTTAACTAGAAAAATATTTAACCATCACTTGCGTACAATAGAGCTTCTTCTCTGACTATGGAATTTGAATACTTGAACTCACAAACAAAAGATCACTACTAATATGTAAACATGTGTATATTTTATTTTATTTTATTTTTTTTAAGAACAAGTCAAATAACATAGACTAACTATTAAGAACAAGACATAGCTAAGCAATTTATTCAAATCAAATCTCGACAAAAATAAGGATCAAATTAATTTAGGGGATTTCAACAATAATGGGTTAAGGGTTAATATTAAGGGTAATACAAGGAATGGCTTGTTAAGCTCAAAGGGGTTTACAAAGGGTTAATCGTGGAGGTAGGCTTTTCATGGCATGAGTGGTTAATCTTAAGTGCTTCTATCATTTTGACATATCAAATCAGATAGTGTGGTCTTGACATGTATAATCAAGCAAGTTCTAGAATAAAAATTTGATATTGACACACTTAAAGCAATAATAAAAGTGAGCATGAAAGAATTAATAGATGCTCTTATAGGCTCAATAATCTCACAAAAATTATGGCTTTTTGATATTTAAACTTGTGGAATTCAATTCAAGATAATACCTAGATTTGGGGAAACAACCTAAGATTTTAGATTCTTCAAAATCAACTTATCATGCTTAATTTTCTAATGTCTTAAAGTTTAAATAATCAATGCATGAATGCCTATGTTTTAAATCAAGATATATCAATAAAAATCATAAGTCAATCAAAATTCATCCTAAACATGATATGAAAGATTTACAAGAGAACAAGACAACATTCAGGGATTTTTTTTGATAATGAAATGAATACCCCCCACACTTAAGATGTACATTGCCCTCAATGTACAAAAATAGATAGATAGAGAAATATAAATATAAGATCATAAGATAGGGATAGAATTGAAACTTCTTGAGTGTTAAATGAATAAACTCCCTAGTTTGGAGTTATGTAGAGTGGAGGAGGATACTCCGGTGGTAGTAGAGGTTCGGTTCCACAAATGCTGCGCCAAAAGAAAATTATATCTTGTGATTGAGCAGGACATGGCAGTCGTAAAGAACCTTTTCCAATGGAGTTTGAAGTTCCTAAGTGATTGTGAGCTTTGGAGCTCTTTTATAACTGTGATAAAAGCAAGAACTTTTTAGGGGATATTAGGAAGAATAATTACTCATAAAGAAATAGCCGAGATTAAAATTAATTTATAAATCCTAAATATAAAATAGTATCAAAAAGGAAATAACAATTAAAAGTTAAAAGTGAAATTGATAAAAACATGAAATAAAAATAAAAATAAAAATAAAAATAAAAATAAAAATAAAAATAAAGATAAAATGAGATTAAACATCATCATCGCTGGATGGTTCGCGAGGTGGTGGTGGGGATGAAATGTGGAATTGCTGACAAATCTGCTGTAGAGTAGCATCAATGTTATCAAATCATTGAAAACACTGCTGCTCAAATCGAGTGAGGCGCTCAGAGATGTCAGCATATGAAGCGGCAGCATGAACTGGACAATGGGGTCATGGTGGCTGAGACGGTGGGTCCTTGTGCTATGGAGGGACATCATCAGTAATGTCCTTTGGGGCCTCCTCCTCGGTAGATTGGGTAAGACGATATAGGGGAGGGTAGGTTCTTGGAGCCACTCGATCCTCCTCATGCTTAGCATGCTCGAGATGCCTTGTGGGGACATCTGGCCAATGAAGGTCAAGGATGATTCTTATATCGCGATGTCGAGAAGTCCGAAGTGTCGCATCAGTCGAGTCACGTAGGGGCCAATGGAGATGACCCCCTTTTGATGTCACTCCGTCTGGTGGAGAATGGCAAGGGCGATAAAATAGGTGAGGTCAAAGACGTGCCCATTTGACATACACCATAAGTAGTAGACGTCGTGGGTAGTAAGAATGTCGGTGCTCCCTCTTTGCCCTGTCAAAGTGTGAGATAAAATAGAATGTAGATACCTTAAGGATGGAGGGAGAGATGATGCCTTGGTGCGACTGGGGTCATAGCTGGCCGAATGTAGGACGAGGGCGTCCCAGCAACGTGAAGGAGAACGATGGATATGGCAGTTGAAAACATGTAAGTCATTCTCCTCTTTGAACTCCTCCGTATATAAGCCCAATGCAGTACCGAATTCTGGGATGCTTAGCTGGCGGACTAATCTGCCTAGGTAAAACTGGACCGTGCCAGGATCATCGTAGTTCGTCATTACCGTTTGAAGATGGAATGTTGAGCATAGTTCTATTGTGAGCTCTAGGTATGTTGGCTCGATGATTCCAAAGAAAAGCTCCCAAGGATCGGTTGTTAGGAGGTGTAAGAGTATGCCCAAAGATCAATCACGAGATGGTTGTAATAACATACTTGATTTATCATGTTTATTGATATAAGGCGTTGCCATTATTATTTCAGTTTCTTTTCTGTGTACATAAATAAATTGTTTTATAATAATGTCCTGAGAATAATATGATTATTCTTAAAAGATCCTTAGTCAAGTATTATTGTTGGCTAGGACAACAATAATGCATTAAGACTTACATGTAGCTGATTGATGATAAAGAGTTGTCATTGATATGGAGTGTCAAAATCAATGCATGAATATGTGTGTTAGAGAACAACATATTGGACTGACCTGCTATGAGTATGTTTCTTGGATTATTATGTAATTGTCACAACATTACTCATAGTGATTAATATGTATATGATCCTCATACTTGAGATCATCATTATCCCAACATCGTGAGTTGTATATTTTGATATATCCAAACGAACATCGTAACTGGTTGTTCTATAAAGACTAATGTTGGATATACCACAATCTATGTAGAGGGATATGGTTGATCAATATAGGATAAGTCCCTCCTACATAATGGGAGTAATATCTTAGGCATGATTGAGTAAGACTAGAAATGCATGGCCATGCTCAAATAAGTTGATATGAGATGTCATACTTATTTGTGTATCATAGTTCACTTAAGGTATCAAGAAACATGGGATGTACTATGCATGTGTGACTATTCCATGACTTGTGTCCATTCAAAAGATATAGGACTTAAGGATTAATGCATGAAAGGTTAATCACAAAAGGTTATGTCGAATCATGACTTCTCGTAACTTAGGTAGCAATGATGCATTGCTAGATGCCACTCATTGTTTGTAACATTAGAATCGTTCTAATATTATTGCTAACGTTACAAGAACCTATAGGATCACACCCTATGGTTGAAATGAACTGAGTAAAACATAGTTGGTATTGTATTCTGATTGTCAGATGAATTAAATTAATTATAGAATTAATTTAATTGGGAAATCAAATTGTTGAACATACTATACGTACAAGGATGTTGTACACATAATCAGAACATAATTTCAATAGTATATGAATTTGGTTCGTATATAAGTTTAAATAAATATAGTTTACCAAAATCTTTATTATAATTAATGTAATTATAATTTTCGGTTAAATATTATTATATTTATTTTAATGATGACTATTATGTTCAGATTAATTTTAATGAATTAATATTCATTAAAAAGATATGCCAATTAAAAGGGTGTTATATATGGAAAGGGTAAAAACCCTAAAGAGAGAAAATATAAATAAGCCCGAAACTATGCTAAAGGGTCTAGCAGCCGTCAAGCATAAAAATCACTAAAATAGTTTCTGAGATTTTTCTACCGTTCATTGTCAACTGGGTGGACTACGTAGAGGCCGACATCGGAAAGGTTACGGCTTGGTTCGATAGTGGTTCAGGATCCCGTTGCTCAGGCGTCATTGCCACTCTCATTGAAGTTTCGGTAATTTCGAAACCTTTTATCACCCCGATACGTTCCTTACACATGGATCTATCGTTTGGATCACCGGAATGTTTTAATTATTTTATTTTTCCGCTGCGCCTTGGAGGCACCGGCGTTCCAACAGGAGGGCCCGAATCGCATCAGCCAACTGAACTTGTTCTACCGCAGTCCAGTCGATGCAGTAGCCAGCAGTTAAAGGTCGGCCCCGTAGTATTTGGAAAAGTTCTTCTTGGGGCTCGTTGGGGAATTGTAGGAAAGGGTGGTGAATTTTTGCGGTAGGGCCCGAGGAAGATGACGCTCCATTCCTTTTCTTTGAGGCGGGGACAGAGGCTTTGTTTCCTCGTGAAGACGACATAGTGAACCTACAATCAAAACCATTAACTCGTCTTGGTCAAGGCAAAACAAAAAATCATAAATAATTTCAGCCACAATACTTAACAAATCTAACTAAACTAGTCCATTTTATAGCATACTTTTTTGGCATTACATAATAGTGGCATGAATAACTAAAAAAAAATGGCAAAGAATATTATATGGATGAACAAAAATGTCAACACAAAAGGCATGAGTATTTCTATTATCCTAACCATAAATATTCACTTAAAACTAGTCAAATGGAGTAGAGAAATTATGTAATGAGTAAGAACTTTAACATGAGAAAGATAATAACTATTCTAGATATGACATTTGAGTGATAAAAATATGAAAATAACATGAAAAATTGCATATTATTATGATAAATAGCCCTAGAAATAAGTAAAATAAATGAGAAATGAGTGAACAAACGCTAAAAATGGAGGAATAGGCGTAAAAAATGGAGTTTGGAGAAGGCGCACGGGTGTGGCAGAGGGGCCGTGTGGGATTGCAGCGGCTAGGGTTAGGGTTTTTGAGTGAAGAACACAATGAATAGTGTAGGGTATTTATAGATTTTGGGCCACACAGTCAGGGGACACGCCGGTGTGTCCCAATTTCAGCCCGTGTGTTTCATGTTTTTCCTAATTTCGGTGTGCCTGACACTCGCTCCACGCCTGTGTTAATTTGATAGGTTCGACCACGGGTGTTAGACACGGGCATGTAGCACACCCGTGCTAGTTTCTCAGTTTCAACCACGGGTCTACGGCACGGGCGTGTTGAACACCCGTGTTGTTTTGGAAGGTTCGCCCACGGCCATGTCACACGGCGGTGGCGATTTATCATGGCCCGTGTTTTGGGGAAATCTTTGCCCTATTTCCACACGGTCCTAAGCACGCCCGTGTGCTTGGCCGTGTGGGTATGGTGAACCTGTATTCAAGAGATCTGTTAGTAAGTTAGGTGTTAAACACTAAAATTTAAAGAAGTTAATATAGTTAGTGCTCGAGTTACCTCCCGAGAAGCGCTTATTTATAGTCTAAGCTTGACTTACCTCTCTATCGAATGGTTATGGTGGTTTGAGGAGTTTATACTCCTCATTCCTGCTATTAATCTCATCAAAATAAGATTTTAGACGAGTGTTGTTTACCTTAAAAGTACCGAACTTGGGATGACTTACCTCGACGGTACCGAATAGGAAAATACTAAGTACCATAAAAGGGATTTCTTCATTCGGGTTGGCAGTGACAATATGAGGATCTGCGGTATCTAGTGAGACTTTATCTCCAACCTTAAGTTGATTTGGAGAGGTATTGAGCTTGTTCTGGCGTAGTTTTAGTTTATCGTGTGTTCTCGGTTTATGTGTCCGCCATTCATCTAGCTCCTCGATTTGTAGCCTTCGTTCTTCATGAATGGGTCCTCTATTGTTGCTTGAACATGGCTCATGTACATCCTTCGCACTCATTTCCTACAAAGTAGAATGCACCATGTTGTCAGTTTTATTAAAATGGTTTATACAATCACCTTCAATGTTCGGAATGTTGCCAAAATTACGAGATTGAAGGGTGAATGTTTCGTCTCCCACACGAAGTGTAATCTAGCAGTTGCTAAAAAGGGCCTTCCTAAAATCAAAGGAGTGTTGCTATCTTCCTCTATGTCTAGAACAACAAAGTCAACGGGAAATATAAACTTATCGATTTGAACTAGCATATCCTCAATAATACCCCTAGGAAATCTGATAGTTTTATCTGCTAATTGAATACTCATCCTAGTTTGTTTAGGTTTCCCAAGACCTAGTTGCTTAAACATTTTGTAAGGCATGACATTGATACTAGCCCCTAAATCAGCTAATGCATTATTAACATCTAAACTACCAATTAAGTAAGGAATTGTAAAACTCCCTGGATCTTTTAATTTGTTGGGTACTTTATTCTGTAGAATAGCTGAGCAAACCATGTTTAACTCCATATGTAAAGCCTCGTCCAACTTTCTCTTGTTTGCTAAAAACTCCTTTAAAAATTTCATTGCACTCGACATCTACGATAGAGCTTCAATATACGGTAAGTTAATATGTAATTTTTTAAAAAGTTTAAGGAATTTACCAAATTGTTCGTCTGAGCGGTCTTTCCTTGTCGCGTTAGGGTATGGCGCATGAGGTTTATATTCTACACTCACCGTTTTGTCTTCATTATGACTTACCCCACCTTTACCTTTGCTCACCACAGTTTCTTGCCTCGGTTCTGGCTCAAGCTCAACGAATCCTTCTTTATCTTGAACATTAATTGCGTTGAGCTGTTCCTTTGGGTTAGGTTCAGTATTACTTGGCAAGCTACCTTGTGGTCGTTCGAAGATTAGTTTGGGCAGTTGGCCTATCTGAGTCTCGAGCCTTTGGATTGACGCTTGTTGATTTTTAAGTGTCGTCTCGGTATTCTGGAAATGAGTTTCTGACACCGTGATGAATTTGGATAGCATCTCTTCAAGTTTCAGTTTCTTCTCCTCTTGATAAGGTAGCTGTTGAAAACCCGAAGGATTTTGTGGCCTTTGATTCCCTTGACCACCCCAGGAGAAATTTGGGTGGTCCCTCCAACCTGCATTATAAGTATTACTGTATAGGTTATTTTGAGATCTAAAGTTATTGTTACCCATATAGTTGACTTATTCCTCTTCGATTGTAGGATTGAAGGGTTGATATTTTGTATGTACACCTCCTCCACTTGAATCACACATCATCACTGGATGTACCTGTGTAGAACCAAGTAAACCATCAATCTTTTTTATTTAGAAGTTCTCCCTGATTTGACAGCATAGTAACCGAATCGACATTATAAATGCCTGCTATTTTAGTCGGCTTAGTCCTTATTACTTGCCACTGATAGTTATTCAGTGACATCTCCTCAATAAATTTGTAAGCCTCTTCAGGTGTTTTGTTGTTGATGGTTCCACCAGCGGCTGCGTCAATCATCTGTCTTATCGAGGGATTCACACCATTGTAGAACGTTTGAACTTACAGCCATAGAGCTAACCCATGGTGAGGGAACCTTCGCAGTAGGTCCTTGTATCTCTCCCATGCATCGTAAAGAGTTTCTAAGTCCATCTGCACAAAAGAAGAGATATCATTATGTAATTTAGCCGTTTTAGCTGGCGAAAAATACTTTAATAAAAAAATTTCGGTCATTTGTTCCCAAGTGGTGATGGATCCTCGTGGTAATGTGTTCAGCTACTGTTTAGCTTTTTTCCTCAGTGAAAAAGGGAATAATCGAAGACGAATGGCTTCATCAGAAACGCCATTAATTTTAAAAGTGTCGCAAATTTCTAGAAAATTCGCCAAGTGAGTGTTGGGGTTTTCATCCTGCAAATCATCAAACTGAACAAATTGTTGTATCATTTGAATTGTGTTAGGTTTCAGTTCAAGGTTTCAGTTCAAAATTATTTGCAGCAATAGCAGGCCTAACTATACTTGACTCAGTTCCTGTTAAATTAGGTTTAGCATAATCATACATAGTACGAGGAGCAGGATTCTGATTTGTTAGATCAGCGGGTATCGCAGGAGGTAGCTGATTTTCTTGATTTTCAGCCATCTCCTCGGTTGTAGTCGAGATATCGTCCTCTTGCTCTTCCTCTGTGTATCTTAAGCATCGCCTTATTTCTCGTCGGTTTCTACGAGCTGTGCGATCGATTTCTTCGTCAAACAGTAATGGTCCCGACGGGTTTCTTCTAGTCATAAACTATAAGAACCTGCCAGAAGAAAGAAAAAGAAAATTAGTAAAACAAAAATTAAAATAAAATTAATTTGCAAGAAAAAAAAATGGCTAAAGTAATAAAAATTGAGTGCTCCTAATATTTTAGTCCCCAGCAACGGCGCTAAAAACATGATCGTGATTTTTTGTGATAAGTTTTATAAATTTATAATTAATCGTTCTTGAAACTAACTATTATCACGATGTAAGCAAGTGTACCTATCGAACAGTAGTATAGCTTTAGCAAGACCGGATTGTCGAACCCAAAGGACTAAAAGTACTAGTAATGACCGTCTTTTTATTATCTAGCCTAAGAATAAAGGGGTTTGTTTTAACTAACTAATTAACTAAACTAAGAAGTTGCAGAAAATAGAATTGGGGAATTACTTTTACGAAAAACTATTGATTTAGGACAATACCTAAGGAAAAATCCACCTAGACTTCACTTGTTATTTTGGCTTCGAACTGGACGATTTATTCATTTAACTTGTTCCGTAGAAATCTCTAAGTTATGTTATTATCCCTATCCAAGACTAATAATGTCTAATCCCTAGATTGAATAATTGAGACTTTTCTCTAATTAACACCCTAGGGTTGCATTAACTCGATCTATGGATCCCCTTATTAGGTTTCACCCTAATCTGGCAAAATCTTGTCACCCTATCTCTAGGCGCGCAATCAACTCCGCTTAATTATGACAAAGTAACTCTTAGCCAGGGACTATTCATCCTCCAACTAAGAGCATTAACTTGAATCGATATCCTGAAATACCAAAACAAGAATTAAGAACACATAATTAAGAACAAGTCAAATATTTATCATACGATTCAGAAAATAATAACAAGATTCATCTTAGGTTTCATCCCCCTTAGGTATTTAAGGGTTTTAGTTCATAACTAAATAAGAAAACATCTCAAAAGAATAAAGAATACAAAACATAAAGAAAACCCAAAACTTCTGAAGGGAAATTGAGGAGAGATCTTCAGTCCTAATGATGAATCTGGCTTCTTGAGATGGATCAATCGGCTTCCTTGAAGTAATTCCTTACTCCCTATTCTCCTTCCCCCCTTTTAGTCTTCCTCTACGGTGTTTAAATAGGCTTTAGAATGCCTAGAAGCCTTCAAACCTGCCCTTTTCATAATAGAACTTAACTAGGGTTCGACAAGGACACGCCCGTGTGCGATTACTTCAGGCCTTGGTCGAGGCTGAGAGATCAACACGCCCGTGCTTGGATTGTTTTAGGCCATGGTCGAGCCTGTTAGAATGGCACGGCCGTGTGTTCTGCCCGTGTGAGGAAGTCCAGGCCGTGTTGTTTTCCCTTGTCGGCCCATTTTCTCTGTTTTTGGCTCGTTTCTTGTTCTTTTCGTTCTCCTATGCTCATCTAAGTATAAAACATGAAATTAAAGGATTAGGATCATCAAATTCACCAAATCTAAGGAGAAATCATTCATAAACGTGTTAAGCGAGCTGGTTACTAACTTGGGTCACATGGCCGGCCATACACCCATGTGCCAGCCCATGTGTCACACACGGCCAGTAAACATGCCGTGTGTCTAGGTCGTGCCAAACTTGTAAGGTATACTGACTTAATTCAAAAAGCTACCCCAGTGGCCATGTGTCACACACGGTCAAGCCACACACCCTTGTGCTCGACCGTGTGAAGTGAAAATAAGCTTGGTTGAAGCTACATTTCTCACCCTTTTTCGGGCATACCTAAATCAAAAAATTTGTACCAATTCAAAACATTAATAGACAATCCAAAACAGGCTATTTCATATACATTTCATGCCATTCAAAATTTCCATCCATTTAACTACCCAATTCATAACCAAAAATATGCCAAAACAATAAGTCATAACCTTAACTTCTATATGTATTTTCTCATCATCTTATTAACTATTTTATGCCTCATAACATACCATTTCATCATCAATAAACCAATTCACAACATGCAATGACAATCATACCAAAACATAAGGTAATCAATACAACACATTTCATTTACCAAACTCATAACTTAAGCCAACTTAAATGGCCAAATACACACCAATATTTACATCATATACAAGCCTAATCTCATGGCTATATCATAACTCAAAACATATCATCATATCACCAGTCTATACATGCCATATACCATATTTACAAAGCACCAAAAGTACCAACAAGTTGATCGATAGTGTGACGATGTCCCCGATGATCTCCGAGTCTGAGCTAGCTTCGATTATCTATAAAACAGGGAAAGAACACACAAAGTAAGCTTTTAAAGCTTAGTGAGCCATATACAAATAAAATTATCACATGACTTAACACCGTTTCCATCAAATAGGCAAACTATGAATAAGTACATATAAATTCACAAACCTTTCCCAATATATACATATTCAATATCACATGTGAATTCATCAAAAACTTCTCTTTTCCAAACTCGTATAAATCTCGAACGTACTTGAGTCACTTAACACATTCACAAATTCTTTCTCAACTTGACTTTTCCCGTTGAACCTTTCGAAATCGTTAAGGATACTCAGAAATCACACATAGCTCGTAAATACCATATCCCAGATATAGTCTTACATGTTATCACATATCGATGCCAATGTCCCAAGCATGGTCTTACACGAAATCATATAACGATGCCAATGTCTCAAACATGGTCTTACACGTAATCACAATACAATGCGAATGTCTCAGACATGGTCTTACATGTAATCACATCTTGGTAATCCTAATGTCATGACATTTGTATCCTATACTATTCCAAAAGTTCGTCGGGACTTTCGAATATTGTAACCTCATCGATTCTTGCTCATATTTGCTTGCTCAACATCCATAGCAATTCAATAATGAATAAACATTTATAAATCAACTTAAAGGCATTTATTTGCATATGAA
This sequence comes from Gossypium anomalum, assembly GCA_025698475.1. Classification (NCBI taxonomy): domain Eukaryota; kingdom Viridiplantae; phylum Streptophyta; class Magnoliopsida; order Malvales; family Malvaceae; genus Gossypium; species Gossypium anomalum. Next base: position 19,519,897 of record CM046967.1, on the reverse strand, counting down.
CTTACCTCGTATTAGGGATTGACGTATCAGGTCGACTATTCAATAACCTTCAATTTCCCCCGATCTAATTTTGATTTCTTTCTTTCAAGATCTATATGAATTCAAAATTAACTCTTTATTCATTGATTCATTCAATTCAGTCCAAAAACACATATTTGGGCATTTTTCACTTTAGCCCCTAAAGTTCCACATTTTTACAATTTAGTCCTTATTTCATAAAAACAAAAATTACACAAAATCTCAATATTCCATGCTCGGCTGAATTACCCTTAAGCCCCTAGAAGCCCATATTTATCAATATTTCATACATTTAACCACACATTTTTATCTTTTCACAAATAAATCCCTAATATGCATTTTCATCAAAAATTACTTTATAAAACTTGTAAAACTATTAGCAAATATTCATATTTCATCAACAAACCACAAAGAAAACATAGATTCAACAATGGCATCTCCCAAAATCTTAAACAATTTCAAAATTAATGGTAGGGCTAGCTAGTACTCGATACAAAGATCATGAAAACATAGAAATCATAAAATATCGAGCAAAAACCGTACCTTAATCAAGCCAAGAGTGTGCCGAAATGTTAAAGGTTCCAACCCCTAGCTTCCTTTCAATTTTCGGTGAAGAAATGTAAAAGATGAACATAAAATCACTTTGGTTTTGTTTAATATTCATTAATTTGTAATTTACATTTTATCCTTTACTTAATACATTAAAAATTCACTTCATGAAAGCCCATTTATGTCAAATTCCACTACCAATGGTCTAATATCAACATAAGGACCTTTCATTTAATAAATCATAGCAATTAAACACTTTTAACTTATAGCATGCTACATTTGCATTTTATGCGATTTAGTCTTTTTATCAAATTAAGCACCCAAACACTAAAATTATTTCACGAAACTTTCACACATATATAATCACATGTTATAAACACCAAAAATAATATTAAAATAATTTTCTGACCTTGGATTTGTGGTCCCAAAACCACTGTTCCAATTTAACTAAAATCGGGTTGTTACAACTCTCCCCCCTTAGAGATTTTCGTCCCCGAAAATATTACCAGTGAATAGGTTTGGATATTGCATTCTCATAGCATCCTTGGGTTCCCACGTAGCTTCTTCTACCCCGTGTCGATGCCATAATGCTTTCACTAACACTATTCTATTATTTCTCAACTTTTTGATCTCACGAGCCAAAACTCGGATCGGTTCTCCACTGTATGATAAATCTGGCTGAATTTCAACTTCAGTCGGGGAAATGACATATGAAGGATCAGATCTGTACAGTTGTAGCATCGATACATGAAACACATTAAGAATATTTTCTAACTCAGATAGTAATGCTAGCCGATATGCCACTGGTCCAATTTGTTCAATAATCTTATATGGTCCGATGAATCTCGGGCTCAACCTTCCTTTTCTACCAAATCGTAATATCTTTTTCCACTGCAACACTTTCAGAAACACTCAATCCCCAATCTGAAACTCAATATCTTTCCATTTCAAGTCTGCATAAGATTTCTATCGATCCAGTGCTGCTTTCAAACTATCGCGAATTACTTTCACTTTTTCTTCTATTTCTCTAATCAAATCAACCCCGTGAATCTTATTCTCGCTTAGCTCAATCCAGTACAATGGTGTTTGAAATTTACGACCATATAGAGCTTCGTATGGTGACATCTTTATACTTGCTTATTGTAAGCAAATTCAATCAACGGTAGATATTTCTCCCAGCCGCCTTCAAACTCAAGAATACAACATCGCAACATATCCTCGAGTATCTGTATAACTCTCTTGGATTGACCATTCGTCTGCGGGTGAAATGCGATATTGAAATGTAACTTTGTACCCAGCGCATCTTGTAGTTTCTTCCAAAACCGCAATGTAAACCTCAGATCTCTATCTGAAACAATAGAAATAGGTACCCTATGCAATCTCACAACCTCGGAGATATATAACTCAGCTAACTTATCAAGCGAGAAATCTATACGTATAAGGAAAAAATGAGCTGATTTCATCAATCTGTCTACAATGAACCAAATTGTATCTTTCTTTATCAGAGTTAAGGGTAAACCCGAAACAAAATCTATAGTTACTTATCCCATTTCCACTCAGGAATCATAATAGACTGTAATAAACCTGATGGTACTTGATGCTCAGCTTTGACTTGCTGACAAATCAAGCATTTCGAAATAAATTCTGAGATATCCCGTTTCATTTCATGCCACCAATAATGTTGTTTTAAATTATTATACATTTTCGTGCATCCCGAGAGTACTGATAAACAACTACTATGTGCTTCTTTAAAAATCATCTCAATCAATTCTGAATTTCTTGGAACACATATTTGATCCTTGAATCTCAAACAATCATCAGAATCAACTTGAAACTCTGAATCGAGATTCGACTCACACTGAACCCGTTTTGCTTGCATTTCATTATCAAACTTTTGAGCTTCACAAATCTGTTGTAAAGATAATGGTCTTGCTTTCATCTCAGTTACTAATGAACCATCGTCAGACAAAGCCAAATGTGTGTTCAAAGCAAGTAAAGCAAACAAGGGCTTTCGGCTCAAAGCATCACCAACTACGTTCGCTTTCCCCGCATGATAGTTAATTGTCAAGTCATATTCTTTTAACAATTCTAACCATCTCCGCTGCCGCAAATTTAAATCTTTCTGAGTCATCAGATATTTCAAACTTTTGTGATCGAAATAAATATGGCATTTCTCACCATACAAGTAATGACGCCAAATTTTCAATGCAAACACTATTGCGGCCAATTCAAGATCGTGCGTCGGATAATTTTTTTTCATGCGGCTTCAACTGTCTCGAGGCATAAGCTATAAATTTACCTTCCTACATCAAAACACAACCCAGACCATTTAATGATGCAGCACTAAACACTACAAATTCTTTACCCGACTCAGGCTTAACTAACACTGAAGCTTCAGTCAAAAAGCTTTTAACTGCTCGAAACTTTTTTGTCATTTATCTGACCACTTGAACTTAATATCTTTTTGAAGCAATCATGTCATTGGAGGCTCAATCATTGAGAAACCTTTCACAAACCGTCTATAATATCCCGCTAGTCCCAGAAAACTGCGGACATCAGAAACATTTCCTGGAGGCTTCCAATCTATAATCGCAGTTATCTTACTTGGGTCAACTCGGATACCTGCGATTGAAACTATATGTCCCAAAAATCCAACCTCTCATAGCCAAAACTCACATTTACTGATTTTTGCATACAACTGTTTATCTCTCAAAGTTTGTAGCACGAATCTCAAATGTTTTTCATGCTCAGATTCATCACGAGAGCAAATTAAAATGTCATCAATGAATACAACGACAAATCGATCTAGATACGATCTGAAAATCTGGTTCATTAAGTCCATAAAGACAACAGGTGCATTCGTTAGTCCAAAAGGCATAACTAAGAATTCATAATGACCATACCTCGTTCTAAAAGTAATCTTTGGTACATCGGAGTCTTTAACTCACAATTGGCAATAACCCAGTCTCAAATCAATTTTTGAAAATAATGTTGCCCCTTTTAATTGATCAAATAGATCATCAATCCGTGGTAAAGGGTATTTGTACTTGATTGTCACTTTGATAAGCTGACAGTAGTCTACACACATTCTCATCGTGCCATCTTTCTTTTTCACAAACAACACGGGAGCACCCCAAGGTGAAAAACTCGATCATGCAAAACCTCTATCCTTCAATTCTTACAACTGGGCTTTCAATTCTTTTAACTCTATCGGAGCCATTCTATACGGAGATATCAATATTGGAGTAGACTCGGTACTAACTCAATACTAAACTCAACCTTTTGGATCGGTGGTAAACCTGGTAACTCTTCAGAAACATCCAAATATTCACACACAACTGGCACTGTTTCGATCTTCTTTTCAATCACTTTTGTATCAAGCACATAAGTAAAATATACTTCGCAACCCTTTCTCACATATTTCTAAGCTAACATCGATGAAATCACTGCTAGCAAACCTTTCAAATCATTTGACTCAATCCAGATAATCTTATTATTCTGACATCACAAATCAATCGTCTTTCGTTCATAATTTATTATAGCATCATGTAACGTTAGCCAATCCATACCCAAAATTATATCAAATTAATCAAATGGTAACAACACCAGATCAGCCGAAAAACAGAAATCTTGAATCATCAATGGATAGTTTTTGCACACTTTATCAACCAAGACACACTTGCCTAAGGGGTTCGGTACTCTAATCACAAATTCAGTAGACTCTACAAGCAAAGTCTTACTGGATACTAAATTCACACATATATATGAATGAGTTGATCATGGATCTATCAATGCAATCACATTACTATCATAGAGAGTAAAAGTATCGATAATAACATCTGGAGATGACACTTCTTCGCGAGCGTGAATAGCGTAGGCTCGTACAGGTCCTCTGGCCTCTAACCTCACAGCAGATTCTTTAGTCGTCCTCTGGCTACCACTCACATTTCCCGTGTTTCTGGGTGGTCTACCTCTAACTGCAGTGTTACTCTGCCTCGTGTTTTGTACTGTATCTTGCTCAGCCAACTCAGGATAGTTATGAATGAAATGATCTAATCATCCATATTTAAAATAGGCCCAATCATTCAATCTACAATCACTGATATGCCATTTTCCATACTGTCCACATTCAGGTCGATTTGGTTTCACACTCTCGACACTAGCTATAGAGATAGCTGGAGCTTTAAAGCTCGAATGTTGTCTTTCACGGTCTCTGTTTGAATAACCAACTGATGCATTAGAACAATTAAACAAGTCTCAAAATTTCTTTGATGCAAACAGGTAAGATTTACTAATTGATCTCTTTCTCGAATCTCTTACTTCAAAATCTAATTTTCTCTTTTCTCTACTGAGATCCTCAGCTTTACTAGCCCTTTCAACCAACACGACAAATTCTTTTAATTCAAGAATCCAGACTAGTAGTTTTATATCCTCGTTCAGTCCATCAATGAACCGTTTACTCATGATCTCCTCAGTAGACATATATTTTCGAGCATACTTGCTTAAACGTACGAATTTTCTTTCGTACTCAGTGATAGTCATTCGGCCTTGTTTCAATTCTAGAAACTCTTTATGCTTCTGATCGAGAAGTCACTGACTTATGTACTTCTTTCGAAACTCGGATTGAAAGAACTCCCAGGTAACCCGTTCTCTAGGAACCACAGATATCAATGTTTTCCATCAATAGTAAACATTATCTCTCAGTAAAGATACAACACATTTAATACACTCATCAACAGTACAAGACAATTCATCGACAATTCATCGAATACTCAGATCGTGTTCTCTAAACAGAACTCAGCTCTCTCAACATCATCATCAACAGTAGCCCTGAACTCCTCAGCCCAATGCTTTCGAATCTTATCTACTGGCGGCTTGTTCAACCGTGTCAAATCTATAACTTGAAGAATAGCAGGGTTTTGTTGAGGAACATGTGGGGGTGGAGGTAGTCGAGCAGCTAGATTCCTTCTAACGAACTCCGTAAACCACTCACTCATCATCTGGAAAAAGGCTTGTTTAGCCTCTCCCTCGTGACTACTCGAAATCGGCCTACAATCAACAGGTACTGCCCCTTGAGCGGGAGCGAGCACATTACTTTCTATATCGTCAGCTAAAGCTCGATCTGTAACACCCTGAATTTGGGCCTAGAAGTTTTGGGCCTTAAGCATAGGAGCGGTTGAAGGTAGCTTATAATATTTTTTTGTGCATGTAAATTTCGTTAATGAAGGCTTGTTTTAGTGGTTAAGTGTGCTGAGAAGTGTTAGAGAAGTCTTGGGTTCAAACCTGGACTCTAGCAAAAATTTTGGTTTAAGGTGAATCAGACCCTTGGTGTAGTTGGTAGGCCTTAAGAATATTGTTGGAGAAGTTGTGACACAAAAAGTCTTGTGGTCTAGTGGCAAAGTAGCGCCACACAAGAGCGCGGGAAGGTGGCGTCATGGAGTTGGCAAGGAGGTCCAGGTTCAAACTCATGGCAAGCAAAGAGCATTTATTTGCTGCGGGGCGGCAAGAGTTGGTGTTGAATTTAAACTCTGATGATGGAGGGATCCCACATCGGGAAGCTAACATAAGAGTGGATGTGCAGCTGGCTTTAAATAGAGAGAACCATGAGGAGAGTAAATGTACCTTTCTTGGCTGATCCCTTTCGCTTTATGGCGTGCTCGTTTGGGTTGGGCGTCAGCTAAGAGTGCTCGGAGAGTAGATTAACTCCAGTCTCCTATCAGGTGTGTATTTCTCACTACTCTAGCTGTAGGATGGCTACTTCGGGCCGTGATGGGCCGAAAAGGGCCATGTGGGCCCAATGGGCCTACGGGCCCAATTGGATAAGTTGTTTGATTGTGTAGTAAATATTGGACTAGGCTAGGTGAATCTCATATATGTGGCTAGATTTGGGCTAAAAGGGCCACACGAGCATGTAGGCCCATTTGGGCTGAAAGAGGGCTTTAGTCCCATTCGTATTGTTATCCTTGTTTAGAATACTTTAGTTCACCAAATTACTGAAATACCCTCGACTTGTAAAATTACCAAAGTACCCCTGATTTATATAATTACCGTTTTACCCTCGATTTACAAAATTACCAAAATACCCCTAGTTTATAAAATTACCAAAATACCCCTAGTTTGTAAAATTACCAAAATACCCCTGTAGGTTAGAATTCTCGAAATACCCCTGTAGGGTAGAATTATCGAGATACCCTTGTGGGTAAAATTACCATTTTGCCCTTAGGGTGTTAAATAACTGTTTTGCCCTTGTGGGCAAGTGACTGACTTGGACTGTGTGGTTTACGGATTTGATTGTGAATGTATGTTGGTGATATAGACAATTTTGGAGGAGTAGCAAGGCTTGGAGTATCAGTTTGGATAAACTTGGATCGAATCATCGGACCCTGTGAAGGTAAGTGATCTATGGCTATTAAGGGTTCTTTGGCCGATTATGGTAAGGTGGATGTTGGGTTTGATTAAGCATGAACGTAAAACTAAGAATGATGGTGATTAATTGTAGGTTGTCGTGGGAGACTTTGTTAGCGAACGTCACAAAGCAGTGTGTGTAACGAACCTTCTTTTCGTAGCTTAACTCGATATTTGTTTAAAAGCCGAAATTTGAAATTTCGCATTTCGAGGACTTGTGAGCAAGCGAACGCTCATTAGTTAATTAGATCCTCTAAGTTGATGATCGGGAACGTTGGAAAAGGTAAGAGCATGATTTTTGGCATTCACGGTAAGTTGGGCCTCGAGGGGTTAAAATCGGGCCCATTTGGGTAAATTTGATAGAAAATGAAAACCTGTTAAATTGCATGTTAAGACTGTTGACACCATTATGGATTATGGGCTAAATAGGCCTAGATGACAAAACCGGCTATGTAGGGCCCATTAGAGGTTTTAGGCCCAATAACTCGGTTTCGCTAAAAATGGGCCAGAAACGCTGTTCAAACAAATGAATAGTTAGTAACTGATAATGAGCATAGAAACCCTAATATTTGGTAAAATTACATAATTACCCTTATAATATGAAAATGACCGTTTTGCCCCTAGGTAAAAATGACCATTATACCCCTAGGGTTAAATATGAATTTAATACATGGGATTTTGATATACATGATTGATATGATATGCATATGATATGTATGATATGCACATGATATGTATGATATGCACATGATATATATATATGAAATGCACATGATAGGTATGATATGCACATGATGTATTCATAAATGCATTGGGTTGGGTTTTTATATGGATGGAGGAAGTGCAAAAAGGGCTTATGCCCCAGATTTCTCGGAAAGGGCTTTTGCCCTGATTATTAAAAGAGGTTGGGCCTCGGTTATATGATAAAGCAACTCTTTGCCGGTGGAGAGTTTTGGTTGGGTGGGTTGAGTTATTCCCACATGGAGAGCTTGGTTGGTACGGGTGGAGAGTAGCGGATGGTGGGTCGAGTAGATTCCCCAAATGGGCTTGCATTCATGCATTAATATTACATGTGATATTGAAATGGGCCTATGGGCCGCATCGTTTCTGATAAAGGCTTGGCCCGATGATATGAATAATGAAAAGGCTTCGGCCCAGTATATGAACAATTAAAGGCTTCGGCCCAAAGGTATCGTGGTAATTGAATTCGGGCTTAGGCCCAGTAAGCTGATATTGACTTGGGCTCTGAAGGGGGCTTGTTGCACACTGAGTTTTCCAAACTCACCCCCCTTTCTTTCTTATCTTTACAGGTGAGCTTTGATATGGGGACTTGGAGCCGGAGGGGATTTGGGGTGGCCATAATGATCACGTTTGGACTTTCCAACGAATAAACGGTTTTTATTTTAGTTTATCTTCACTTTTAATATTATTTATATTTGGGTTGCAATATGGCCATTTTAACTTTTTTATTTGGGATTATCTTTAAAATAACTTTATATTTTCTGATAATAATCAAAATGGGCTAGATAGGACGCGTTTTCAAAGTGATACCTGTTTTCAAAGTAACACAACGACGCACATAATTGGTATAACAAAGATAACCCCTTTAAGGAAATTTCAACCAGTTTACCAAAGTGTGGCAATGGTTGTGGGCATGTCTAGGATTGGATCCAAACAAGAGCTTGGTACTTAAGCAGCCTTCTTGGCTCACCTCCTCTGTTTCGGATACCTACCTGGTGCCCAGCCTCCATTCACTCTGGTTAGCCCATCAATAGTCGGTTTTTAGATAATAAAATGAAACATGGATTTTTAAACTGCGTGTGACACGTTAGATTCAGCCATAACGTCCAGGCCGGGTTTGGGGTGTTACATTTAGTGGTATCAGAGCCAAGTTGCAACAACTCGGCTGTGGATCGGGCCTGAAATTTTTTTCGAAAACTTAGGCCCAAGAAGGGTATTTTTTGGAAATGGTATTGGGAAGTTTTTTCAAAGATGTTTTACAAGGTATATATGTTAAAATGGTTCAAGTTTTTCTGTTTTTAAACAGGGTTAAAATTAAGAGTTTCAAAATAAAGGTGTTTTCAAATCAAATTTTTTTTCTATTTTCGGTGATCAAAAACATTGTTTTTGAGTCTTAAATGGACTGATAAAGAAGTGGCACACTGAATCCCCGGCACCAAGTCTGTAAGTATACTTTCTTTACGCCGTGTGATATTGATCTGAATTTAAATTTGGTATTTATTTTATATGGATGTGATATTTGGATATAGAAATTGTATATATGTGTGATAAATATGTGTCTGCTTCAGTGAATAAGTGTTGTATGTATGAGATGTTTCAAGCTCTAGTTGAAGTCTGATAGTGATAGTAGGATCAGAGTACGCAGCGGTAGCATAGTGGGGTAGATGTTACATGGCTACCCTGTTAGACGGAAATTTCGAGGCCGAAATTTCATTAAGAGAGGTAGAGTTGTAACACCCTGAATTTGGGCCTAGAAGTTTTGGGCCTTAAGCATAGGAGCGGTTGAAGGTAGCTTATAATATTTTTTTGTGCATGTAAATTTCGTTAATGAAGGCTTGTTTTAGTGGTTAAGTGTGCTGAGAAGTGTTAGAGAAGTCTTGGGTTCAAACCTGGACTCTAGCAAAAATTTTGGTTTAAGGTGAATCAAACCCTTGGTGTAGTTGGTAGGCCTTAAGAATATTGTTGGAGAAGTTGTGACACAAAAAGTCTTGTGGTCTAGTGGCAAAGTAGCGCCACATAAGAGGCAGGAAGGTGGCGTCATGGAGTTGGCAAGGAGGTCCAGGGTTCGAAACTCATGGCAAGCAAAGAGCATTTATTTTGCTAACAGGGGGCGGCAAAAGTTGGTGTTGAATTTAAACTCTGATGATGGAGGGATCCCACATCGGGAAGCTAACATAAGAGTGGATGTGAAGCTGGCTTTAAATAGAGAGAACCATGAGGAGAGTAAATGTACCTTTCTTGGCTGATCCCTTTCGCTTTATGGCGTGCTTGTTTGGGTTGGGCGTCAGCTAAGAGTGCTCGGAGCGTAGATTAACTCCAGTCTCCTATCAGGTGTGTATTTCTCACTACTCTAGCTGTAGGATGGCTACTTCGGGCCGCGATGGGCCGAAAGGGGCCATGTGGGCCCAATGGGCCTACGGGCCCAATTGGATAAGTTGTTTGATTGTGTAGTAAATATTGGACTAGGCTAGGTGAATCTCATATATGTGGCTAGATTTGGGCTAAAAGGGGCCACACGAGCATGTAGGCCCATTTTAAAGGTGAAAGAGGGTTAGTCCCATTCGTATTGTTATCCTTGTTTAGAATACTTTAGTTCACCAAATTACTGAAATACCCTCGACTTGTAAAATTACCAAAGTACCCCCGACTTATAGAATTACCGTTTTACCCTCGATTTACAAAATTACCAAAAACCCCTAGTTTATAAAATTACCAAAATACCCCTGGTTTGTAAAATTACCAAAATACCCCTGTAGGTTAGAATTCTCGAAATAACCCTGTAGGGTAGAATTACCGAGATACCCTTGTGGGTAAAATTACCATTTTGCCCTTAGGGTGTTAAATGACTGTTTTGCCCTTGTGGGCAAGTGACTGACTTGGACTGTGTGGTTTACGGATTTGATTGTGAATGTATGTTGGTGATATAGACAATTTTGGAGGAGTAGCAAGGCTTGGAGTATCAGTTTGGATAAACTTGGATCGAATCATCGGACCCTGTGAAGGTAAGTGATCTATGGCTATTAAGGGTTCTTTGGCCGATTATGGTAAGGTGGATGTTGGGTTTGATTAAGCATGAACTGTAAACTAAGAATGATGGTGATTAATTGTAGGTTGTCGTGGGAGACTTTGTTAGCGAACGTCACAAAACAGGTGTGTAACGAACCTTCTTTCGTAGCTTAACTCGATATTTCTTTAAAAGCCAAAATTTGAAATTCGGCATTTCGAGGACTTGTGAGCAAGTTTAACGCTCATTGGTTAATTAGATCCTCTAAGTTGATGATCGGGAATGTTGGAAAAGGTAAGAGCATGATTTTTGGCATTCACGGTAAGTTGGGCCTCGAGGGGTTAAAATCGGGCCCATTTGGGTAAATTTGATAGAAAATGAAAACTGTTAAATTGCATGTTAAGATCTATTGACACCATTATGGATTATGGGCTAAATAGGCCTAGATGACAAAACAGGCTATGTAGGGCCCATTAGAGGTTTTAGGCCCAATAACTCGGTTTCGCTAAAAATGGGCAGAAACGCTGTTCAAACAAATGAATAGTTAGTAATTGATAATGAGCATAGAAACCCTAATATTTGGTAAAATTACAGAATTACCCTTATAATATGAAAATGACCGTTTTGCCCCTAGGTAAAAATGACCATTATACCCCTAGGGTTAAATATGAATTTAATACATGGGATTTTGATATACATGATTGATATGATATGCATATGATATGTATGATATGCACATGATATGTATGATATGCACATGATATATATATATGAAATGCACATGATAGGTATGATATGCACATGATGTATTCATAAATGCATTGGGTTGGGTTTTTATATGGATGGAGGAAGTGCAAAAGGGCTTATGCCCCGATTACTCGGAAAAGGGCTTTTGCCCCAGATTATTAAAAGAGGTGGGCCTCGGTTATATGATAAAGCGGCTATCTTTGCCGATGGAGAGTTTTGGTTAGGTGGGTTGAGTTATTCCCCACATGGAGAGCTTGGTTGGTACGGGTGGAGAGTAGCGGATGGTGGGTCGAGTAGATTCCCAAATGGGCTTGCATTCATGCATTAATATTACATGTGATATTGAAATGGGCCTATGGGCCGCACTGTTCTGATAAAGGCTTGGCCCGGTGATATGAATAATGAAAAGGCTTGGCCCAAGATATGAACAATTAAAGGGCTTGGCCAAGATATCGTGGTAATTGAATTCGGGCTTAGGCCCAAGATGGTGATATTGACTTGGGCTCAAGGGGGCTTGTTGCACATCGAGTTTTCCAAACTCACCCCCTTTCTTTCTTATCTTTACAGGTGAGCCTTGATATGGGGACTTGGAGCCGGAGGGGATTTGGGGTGGCCATAATGATCACGTTTGGACTTTCCAACGAATAAACGGTTTTTATTTTAGTTTATCTTCACTTTTAATATTATTTATATTTGGGTTGCAATATGGCCATTTTAACTTTTTTATTTGGGATTATCTTTAAAATAACTTTATATTTTCTGATAATAATCAAAATGGGCTAGACTTAGGACGCGTTTTCAAAGTGATACCTGTTTTCAAAGTAACACAACGACGCACATAATTGGTATAACAAAGATAACCCCTTTAAGGAAATTTCAACCAGTTTACCAAAGTGTGGCAATGGTTGTGGGCATGTCTAGGATTGGATCCAAACAAGAGCTTGGTACTTAAGCAGCCTTCTTGGCTCACCTCCTCTGTTTCGGATACCTACCTGGTGCCCAGCCTCCATTCACTCTGGTTAGCCCATCAATAGTCGGTTTTTAGATAATAAAACGAAACATGGATTTTTAAACTGCGTGTGACACGTTAGATTCAGCCATAACGTCCAGGCCGGGTTTGGGGTGTTACACGTTCGGGATCCATTTACTATATGAAAACACACTTTAATCTGGAAGGAATCATCACACTATCGCAGTTTATATATATGGCATGTATAGCTAGACTCTCACACGCTACATTAGTCCTAGAATCGACTAAACCGTAGCTCTGATACCAATAAAATGTAACACCCCTAGCCCGTATCCTTTGCCAAAATAGGATTACGAGGTATTACCGATCAAAGCACAACATATAATATACATTTCTCATACATGATTCAATTTCAAATAAATATTAATCAAACATAATATTAATGTCCCTTATAAGGCTCTACGAGACCTTAAAACATGCTTGTACGAGGTTTGGGACTAAACAGATAACATTTAAAAACTTTGGGAAACTTAGAAAATTTTCTAACATACAGGGGTCACACGCCCGTGTGAACACCTGACATGCCCGTGTTTCAGGCCGTGTGAAAATAGGGCATACATACTGACTTATACCATACGGTCGAGGACATGCTCGTGTGTCAGGCCGTATGAAATCTAGAGGGGTTACTGACTTGGGTCACACGGCCGGCCGCATGCCCATGTGCCAGCCCATGTGTCACACACAGCCAATAAACATGCCCGTGTGTCTAGGTCGTGCCAAACTTGTAAAGTATACTGACTTAATTCGAAAGGCTACCCCAGGGGAAATACAATCGTGTACCAAGGCCATGTGTCAAACACGGTCAAGCCACACATCCGTGTGCTCGGCCGTGTGGAGTGAAAATAGGCTTGGTTGAAGCCACATTTCTCACCCTTTTTCAAGAATACCTAAACCACAACATTTGTACCAATTCAAAACATTAATAGGCAATCCAAAACAAACTATTTCATATACATTTCATGCCATTCAAAATTTCCATCCATTCAACTACCCAATTTATAACCAAAAATATGCCAAAACAACAAGTCATAACCTTAACTTCTATATGCATTTTCTCATCATCTTATTAACTATTTTATGCCTCATAACATACCATTTCATCATCAATAAAACAATTCACAACATGCCATGACAATCATACCAAAACACAAGGTAATCAATACAACACATTTCATTTACCAAACTCATAACTTAAGCCAACTTAAATGGCCAAATACGCACCAATATTTACATCATATACAAGCCTAATCATCAAAAATTGGGCTAAAACCGTACCTTAATCAAGCCAAGAGTGTGCCAAAATGTTAAAGGTTCCAAGCCCTAGCTTCCTTTCAATTTTTGGTGAAGAAATGTAAAAGATGAACATAAAATCACTCTGGCTTTGTTTAATATTCATTAATTTGTAATTTACCATTTTATCCTTTTCTTAATACATTAAAAATTTACTTAATGAAAACCCATTTATGTCAAACTCCACTACCAATGGTATAATATCAACATAAGGACATTTTATTTAATAAATTATAGCAATTAAACACTTTTAACTTATAACATGCTACTTTTGCATTTTACGCGATTTAGTCTTTTTATCAAATTAAGCATTCAAACACTAAAATTATTTCAATAAACTTTCACACATATATAATCACATGTTATAAACACCAAAAATAATATTAAAATAATTTTTTGACTCGAATTTGTATTCCCAAAATCACTGTTCTGATTTAACTAAAATCGGGCTGTTACAGACCACCCCGTTACCCCGACAATGTTAGTAGTAGTCAAGGTACTACTAGGGATACAGTAGTTAGATCTAAGGCACAAGCACCTGCAAGAACATATGCTATTCGTGCTAGGGAAGATGCTTCTGCACTAGACGTCATTACTGGTACATTTTCTTTACTTGATACTGATATTACTACTTTGATTGATCCTGGTTCCACACATTCATACATATGCACAAACTTAGTGTCTGTTAAAAATTTACCTGTTGAACTCACTGAATTTGTGGTTAAAGTTTCAAACCCCTTGGGCTAGTGTGTTATGGTGGATAAAGTCTGTAAAAACTGTCTGTTGATGGTAAAAGGTTATTGTTTTTTGGCTGACTTGATGTTATTGCCATTTGATGAATTTAATGTGATTTTGAGAATGGATTTGTTAACCAAATATGATGTAGTGGTGAATTGTAAACAGAAATATATTGTACTGAAATGTCAGAATGGTGAATTACTTCATGTTGAATCTAATAAACTGGATGGATTACCTAATGTGATTTCAGCAATATCAGCACAGAAATATGTCAGAAAGGGTTATGATGTTTATCTCACATATGTTTTAGATACTAAAGTATTTGAGTCAAAGATTCAGTCAGTGCCTTTTGTATGTGAATTTCCTAATGTATTTCCAGAAGAATTACCTGGTTTACCACTGGATAGAGAAGTGGAATTCTCTATATATCTTATTCTGAGCACAACACCGATATCCATAGCACCTTATAGAATGGCTCCTACTGAATTGAAAGAGCTGAAAGTACAGTTGTAAGAATTGATTGACAGAGGTTTTCCTCGACCTAGTTTCTCACCTTGGGGTGCATCGGTTCTGTTTGTAAAGAAGAAAGATGGATCGTTGAGGCTGTGCATTGACTACAAATAGCTCAACAAAGTTACAATAAAGAACAAGTATCTATTGCCTCGTATTGATGACTTGTTTGACCAATTAAAATGTGCCACTTTATTTTCAAAGATTGATCTCTGTTCTGGTTACTATCAACTACGCGTAAAAGATTCAGATATGCCAAAGATAGCTTTTAGAACCAGGTATGGACACTATGAATTTCTTGTGATGCCATTCGGTTTGACAAATGCACCAACAATGTTTATGGATCTACTGAATAGAATTTTCAGCCCATATTTAGACTTGTTTGACCAATTGATGACTTGTTTGACCAATTAAAATGTGCCACTTTATTTTCAAAGATTGATCTCTGTTCTGGTTACTATCAACTACGCGTAAAAGATTCAGATATGCCAAAGATAGCTTTTAGAACCAGGTATGGACACTATGAATTTCTTGTGATGCCATTCGGTTTGACAAATGCACCAACAATGTTTATGGATCTACTGAATAGAATTTTCAGCCCATATTTAGACAGGTTTGTGGTGGTATTTATAGATGAAATTTTGGTTTACTCCCGAGATGAAAATGAACAAGTGGAGCATTTGAGAATAGTGTTGCAAACTTTATGACAGAAACAATTGTATGCCAAATTTAGTAAATATGAATTTTGGCTATAGAAAGTTAGTTTTCTTAGGCATATAGTACCTGCGGAATGTGTTAGGGTGGACCCGAATAAAATTTCAGTCATTATTAACTGGAAGCTACCGAAGAATGTGTCTGAAGTCTGAAGTTTTTTGGGACTAGCTGGTTATTATCGGAGGTTTGTAAAAAGTTTTTCAATTATAGCTTCTCTGATGAAGCGTCTATGAAAAAAGATGTGAAATTTGAGTGGACTGATAAATGTCAGCAGAGTTTTGACAGATTAAAAGCTTTAATGACAGAAGCTCGAATGTTAGTTCAGCTAGAATAGGGTAAGGAATTTATAGTTTACAGTGATGCGTCATTGCATAGTTTAAGCTGTGCTTTGATGCAAGAAGGTAAAGTAGTAGCCTATGCTTCAAGACAACTGATAAACCATAAATGTAACATATTTTAATCCCATTCTTAATGCGTTCATGGATGATTAATGATGTAAATTAGTGAATTTGATGCCCCTAATCCTTTAAATTCATGTTTCTATACTTAAGAGAGAATTTGGGAGCAAAAGGAGCGAAAAGGGGGCCAAAATCAGAGTTTTCAGGATCCACACGGCCAGGCCACACGCCCATGTGATCCACACGGGCAGGCCACACACCCATGCACCACCCCGTGTCGATATCGCTCCCCGTTTCCCAAACACGTGGAAAAAGCCAATTTTTAGGATTTCTGAGCATTCAAAAGTCTATAAATACATACTAGAAGAAGACCTAGGGGGACACACAGAGCAGAAAGCAAAAATTACTTGAAGGAAGCTGTTGGAATCATCTTGGAAGCAAATTCACTTCAAGATTGAAGATCTCCATTCAAATTTCTCTCGAAGTTTATCTAGGTTTTTTTATGTCTTGCTATTCTTCTAAATTTGATATGTTTTCCTTTTACATTATGAACTAAACTCCCTAAATACCTAGGGAGGATGAAACCTACAACGGATCTTATAATTTAATTATATGAATTATACGATAAATACTTGATCTTGTTCTTAATTATATGTTCTTAATCCTTGTTTTAATATTTTCAGGATATTAATTCAAGTTTGATGTGCGTATTCAGTGGAGCAAAAGTCCCTATTTAAGAGTAGATCTAGCATAATTAAGCGGATTTGATTGCAATCCTAGAAATAGGACGACATAAATTTGCCGGATTAGAGTCAAATCAAATAAGGAAATCCATAGATCGAGTTAATGCGACGATAAGGATTTTAATTAGAAAGAGATTTCAATTAATCAATCGAGAGTTAGTTGTTCTTAGTCTCGAAAGAGATATTAACATAATTTAAGGATTTCTACGTATCAAGACAAGTGAATAAATCATTTGGTTCAGAGTCAGAATAATAAGTGAAGTCTAGGTGGATTCCTCCTTGGGTATTGTCTTTATCATTGGTTTATTTGTTTATTTTCTTCACTCTCTGTCGTGTTCATTATTTAATTAGTTTAATTAAATTTAGATTAAAACAAATCTCATTTATTTTAGGCTAAATAATAGAAAGATAGTTAATACTAGTACTTCTAGTCCTTGTGGATACGATATTCTGGACTCACAATAGTTATACTACCAATCGATAGGTGCGCTTGCCTTTGTCATGATCGTAGTCTAGTTTAGTGAATCATAAAACAATCATCAAAAGCTAAAACCACATGAAAGAAACTACCCGACACATGATCTTCAATTGGCATCCATAATGTTTGCATTGAAAATTTGGCGGCATTACCTGTTTGGTGAAAAATGTCACATAGTCACTGTTCATAAAAGTCTGAAATATTTGATGTCACAAAAAGATTTAGATTTGAGACAGCGCAGGTGGCTTGAGTTGTTGAAAGATTATGATTTTGTTATTGACTACCATTCGGGAAAAGCCAATGTGATTGCTAATGTTCTGATTCGAAAATCCCTATTTTCCTTACGAGCTATGACTACTCGATTGTCATTATCTAATGATGCTTCAATTATAGCTGAGTTAAAAGCTAGACCCACGTTTTTCCAGCAGATTACTGAAGCTCAGAAAAATGATAGTAATTTGCAATCAAAATGGATACAAAATGAATCGACTCCTGACTGAAAATTTCAGATCGGGACCGATGATTGTCTATTATTCAGAGGTAGAAAATATATACCGAAAAGTTCAGAACTAGTACAAAAGATTTTGAATGAAGCTCATAATGGTAATGTAACACCCCTCACCAGTATTCAAATCCGGAATAAGGTTACGGAGCATTACCAGACTTACAACACTTTTATACATACTTTTCACATACATTTAATCAATTCATACATTCATCAATCAATATAAATCAATTTGTCCCTATTACGAGCCCACGAGGCCGTAAACGTTCTTTGGGAATGGTTCTAAACTACTGATAACTTAAGAAACTTTCACGAAACTTTAAAAATTTTTCTCAAAACAGGGGATACACGCCCGTGTGACCAGGCTGTGTGTCTCACACAACCACTAGACACGCCTGTGTCATAGGCTGTGTGGACATTTGAAATGGGAGCACATAGTTGTGTTCCAGCCCGTGTCTAACCCCGTGTAACTCTCTGACTTGGGTCACACGGCCAACACACACTCCCGTATGGCTAGCCCGTGTGCCCTAAAAATGGCCATACAAGCCCCTGTGTTAGGCCATGCCAAACTTGTAGGGTATACTGACTTATGTCACATGGCCAAGTCACACGCCCGTGTGGAGCATACTAACTTGATTTCAATTTCAACACTAGGGGACACACGATCGTGTACTTGATAGTGTGTCACACACAACTGAGACACACACCCGTATGGACAAAAATAGGCTATTTGCTAAGCCAATTTTGCCACCCAAATTTCAGGTACATACATCACAATTCAAAGGCACCAACTCAAGGCATAATAAGCATTAAATCAATCTCATACCAAGCATATTCCATACCATTTAATTACCTATCAATACAAATCACAAAATACCACAATATGCCATCTAATTTCATACTTAAATTCACATGTACAATTCAATTAGCTAACACTTCCAAATATACATCTTTTAGCTTAATTTCACAAACAAATCAATATTCATAAATCATCCATTTAACACCCATGAAATCTATCACCATCAATCATCATACAACCATCAACCAACTCATTACTCAAGACATAAACATATATATATACATGAATCAACATGCCAAAATGGACCAAAATATTCCATCACTCCTAGCTATTCATACAAACCAAAACATATACGTTTACAAGCCAATTCATTTGGCCAAAATCATTATCAAGTCATAACCAAAATAACCAAAGTCCCTATACATGACATATACTTAAAATACCAAAGTTCATAGATACCAAGAGATAGGTGGATAGTGTGACGATGTCTCCGACATCCCCGAATCCGAGCTAGCTTTGAATTCACTATAAAACATAGAAAAATAAACGATGTAAGCTATAAAGCTTAGTAAGCTCGTGTGACATAAATTCGATATAATCATAAACACATAATTTAACAATTGGTCATAAGTATAAGAATTCACATCAACTAACATGTAACATCCCAAACCCGGCCTAGACGTTATGACCGAATTCGACGTGCCACATCGAAGCGTTGAAAATATTTTTATATTTTTGATCCAGAAAAATTTCTTGGTGTTTGAAGATAACTTTATTATAGGCTAAAGTGAATGGAACCTATGCACCAGGTAGGATGCCGGAAAAGAGGAGGTGAGTCCATTAGACTGCTTAAGTACCAAGCTCCCTTCGGATCCAATCCTAGACATGCACACCACCATTGCCACACCTTAACTTAGTGAGTGTTCTTTGAAAACCAATTTATTTAAGCCCACTTAAAAGGTTATTAATTGTGGAAAAACGTTTTCGTTGCGAAAGCTTTGCTTTGTTATCGATATTTTGAAATCAAGTAACTATTTTTAAAAACGCGTCCTAAGCTATTCAAATTTAACGATTTAAAATAATATCATATCTACTCTAATCAAAATATAATAAGACAATTAAAAATAATTAAAGCGGCCTTATTACAACTTAAAACCCAAAACGTTAAAGTAAATGATAAGATGTCCGAATCATCAGAAGAAAACCGAATTTACAGAAACGTGTGGCCACTCCGAATCCCTTGCAGCACTAAGCCCACTATGGTTGGGGATACCTGCATGAATGAAAATAAGGGGTGAGTTTAGGAAAAATCAGTGTGTAAAATAAACCCAACTAGAGCTTATATCAGTTCAAGCTTTACTGGGCCTGAGCCCTATCCAGAAATCAGTGTTAACTGGGCCTTAGCCCATCTAAAATTAATCTGGGCCATAGCCCCTTACAGTATCAGAGTAAACTGGGCCTAACCCATATCAATATCAATTTGGGCCGTAGCCCTATTACAAGTCGAGATATATTGGGCCTTGACCATATCAACACAATTGGGCCCATTTCAAATCAGTCTCATATGGTTAATGCATATAACCCCATCCAACCATGCACTTGCCTCCGTCCATCCCTACACTTCCTATGGGGAATAAATCACCCACGCCATCCCTACACTTACAGTGTTAGCACCGGTTGCGGCACTAACTATAATCCGCAGCAATGCTGCTTATATCAGAATATGTGGTACAGCCACCAGAACGAGTTCTTCCTCCATAACAAAACCCAACCCCATGCAGTATGACATGTATGAAAAATATATATAATTAACAAGGCATCTTTAGAAAGGCAGTCAGATTATAGTGTAAGAACAGTTATTTACCCTCGAGGGCGTAATCGTAACTTACCCCTTTAGGGGTATTGCAGTAATCCTACCTTACAGAGGTATTTTAGTAATTTTATCAGTCTTTTTAGGGTTCATGCTCATTATAGTTATTAACGTATTAACAGAAACACTTACCGTGCGTTTTTACCGGTTTGGGCCCATTGGCCCATTAACCCGATTTTAGCCCATTACGCCCAAATTCACCGAGGTGCACGAAATTGCGCACTTTGCAATCTTACCGTTGAAGTTACCAAAATTATTAATACCAACAATCCCACGAGCGTTCGCACGCTTGCAAGTTCTCGAAATGCTGTCTTTTCGGTATTTCGACATTTCGGCTTTTCAGCTTTTGCCGATCTAGTCTACTAGTGGGTGTCATTTACACACCTGATTTGTGACAACTGCTACCGGAATCTCCCACGATATCCTACAATCGGTCACTAGACATATCAGATCCAAATACAATGGCAACTATCATAAACTTACTTACCATAATCGGCCATCAATACCCATGGCACTTGAGATCCTACCTTTGCCAAAACTAGTGACTAGATCTAGTACTAGTCGTTCCGCTTGTCCAAGCCTTCGATCAGCAGCCTCTAGATCACACTAACACCAAAACAAATCAACTGTTACAACCCTTAGATCCTTAAGCTCCAGATCGACAGCCTCCCTAAACCTTTAGGGATTTCGGCTTTTCTAAATCCCGAAATAAGAAATAGATCTGAATACTTACCACAGGTTCTTTCAGACAAAACGATTCCACTTCAGTTTCCATTCAGTTCTGATGCAGATCTAACCTTTAAACACTAGCAGAAATCGAATCTTAGAGATCTAAAGATTCAACGATATGCCCTTAAAACTATGGTGTTTTCGACTTTTTGTAACTGTGAAGAGAAAGATGATTTGGTATAGTGGTTTTGCAGTGGTATTGTCGACAGGGGTTAGGGTTTAGAGATTGTGTAAATCGGCCAAAAAGATGAAAGAAGGTAGGAGAAGTTGGCTATGAGAAATCAGCACAAAAAATAGGTTTTCGGGATTTCAGCTTTTATGGCAATCGGCTATAAAGGCTTAGAAACGAATGGAATGGAATAGTAGAATGGTATGAAGGTTTGGCTAGAGAGAAAAGAAAAATAAGAGAAGAGAATAGGAGAAGAGATGAGAAAAGAAGAAGAAAGAAAATGGTCAGAAATGACACTACACTCCCCCAAATGCCGAATTTATAACCATTAGGAGACCTAGCCAAATTTTTGTCCTTACAGAATCCCTTGGCCGGCCAACTCTTGCTCCTCAATAGTCCACCATTCAGCCAATACTACACTCCCTAATCAGCTCCTAAATCTTCTCCCTTATCCCCTCCTTACTTAATCTCCTGAGTCACTCAAACTCTTCCTGACAGAGTTCCACTTAAGTTCTATCATATCCCCTTTCTGTTCACAAAAATTAATACTATAATTTGCTTACCTTGTGACTTGAACCTTAGCTCTCCCTAATCATCCACACGCTTTTTTTCAAGCACCCTAGTAGCGTCACATGCCACTTTTCCATATGCCTTCTTGTGGCTTAGTTTACCCATGGAATTTTAAAAGCCCAAATTACTAGAACCCCTTTTCCCTTTAAAATTAAAATTATTTAAAACTACCGGTTTTTAACTTAGACTTGGGCCTTCTAAAGGCCCACTAACATACTCAGACTTACACCAAGCAGTCAAAACACAGAAATTCTAAAATTCACCAAAAATCATAGAAATCCCGAAAATCCCGAAAATTGGGGCGTTACATCCCACACCATAAATCCTTCGTAATTTAATTAATTACTAAACTAAACATACTAAACAATAATAATAATTAAAACATCCAAATTATTCGGGCCGTCTTCTACCCGAACCCAGACTCAAGGCCCAATACTTTTTGGCCTAAAAATCAGGGCGTTACAACTAACAAACCTCTCAATTACTCATTCACAAAACTATATACTTTCTTCACCATTTCTTTGATTCAATGCTAATATGGTTTATGCACATACCTGTACCACCTCGCACTAATCCTATACATATTCTCATCTTTCATTTACCCATTGAACCATTCGAAATAGAAGTCGGATACTCAAGGGTCTCACAGGATAAGTACCTATACCATGGCTTGTAGCCAAATCAAGGTAACTTATCTCTGAAGTAAAGATATCATGGCCCAAAGCCAAATCAGCCGATATGCATGGCCCAAAGCCAAATCAGTATATCTCGCACCCGAAGTGCTATATCATGGCCCGAAGCCAACTCAGTGTATCCTCTAATCACATGTCACTAGTATCCTAAACAATTCCTAAGGTTCAACCAGGATTTCGATTGTTGAATCGTCATCGAATCACAATTGTTCATATCCACAGTCTCGTATTCACAATTTATGCAATATCAAAGCATATGAAATACATTTGTATTGAAATTTATCACATACGAACTTACCTCGAATGTGAAAATAATGAAATAAGTCGATTAGTTGATAACTTTCGTTTTCCCCCGATCTAGATCTGAATTCCACTTTTCTTAATCTAAATATATTCAAAATTAACTTATTTAATCATCTATTTATTCAATTCAATCCAAAACACACATTTAAGCATATTTACACATTTACCCCTAATGTTTCACCACTTTTACAATTTAGTCCTTATTTCATAAAAACACAAATTAACACAATTTAATCACAACCCATGCTATCCAAAATACTATTATGCCCCTAGCAACCCATATTTTCCATTTATTTCAAATTTTAACCACAAATTTTCAACATTTCTCAATTTAATCCCTATTTTGCATTTTTACTCAAAATCACTTTACCAAACTTGTATAACTATCATCAAATATTCACAATTCACCATAAATCATCAAAGAACACATATATTCATCAATGGAATCATTCAAAATCTTTAATAGTTTTACAAAATAGTCCTTGAGCTAGCTAGTACTATTTGCAACGATCACAAAAATATAGAAATCATTAAAAAATCGAGTCAAAAACACTTACCAATTTAACTATGCAATTGTCAAAACTCTAGCAAGCTCTCATGAACAAATTTTTCTTCTATTTTTCGGTGGATATGTTAACAAAATAAAGATGATATTATGTTTGTTTTATTTATTTTAAGCTTATTTACAAATTTACTTATTTAACTATATTAATAAACATTATAATCACTAAATGCATGCCCATAATAGTCCACTAACAATTAAATTGGTCTAATTACCACTTAAGGACTCTTAATTTAATGTTCCATAGCTATTTAATACCTTTAACTATTGGAACCCCACTTTTACACTTTACGCGATTAAGTCCTTTTTATCAAATTAACCACTCAAACGATAAAATTTCTAAACGAAACTTTCACACAGTCATATATTCATGCTGTAGACCTTAATTTAATAATAAAATAAATATTTTGACCTCAAATTTATGGTTCAAAAATCACTGTTCTGATTTGACAAAAAGTGGGTTGTTACAGGTAATATGTCTATTCATCCTGGTAGTAATAAAATGTATAATGATCTGAAAAAGATGTACTGGTGGCCAGGAATGAAACGGGATATTTCTGAGTTTGTGTCTAAATGTTTGATATGTCAGCAAGTAAAAGCTGAACATCAGTTGCCTTCTGGACTATTACAGCCAATTACGATACCAGAATAGAAATGGGAAAGAATTACCATGGACTTTGTATCGAGATTACCCCTATCTCCAAAGAAGAAAGATGCCATTTGGCTGATTGTTGATCGATTGACAAAGTCTACACACTTTATTCCGGTACGTATTGATTATTCTTTAAATAGATTGGCTGAATTATATGTTTCTAAGATTGTCAGATTGCATGGAGTGCCTGTCTCCATTATTTCATATAGAGACCCTCGGTTTATATCTTGATTCTGAAGCAAGTTACAAGAAGCTTTGGGTACTCAGTTATACTTTAGCACTGTATTTCATCCACAGACAGATGGTCAATCTAAATGTGTTATACAGATTTTGGAAGATATGCTTCGGTGTTGTATACTTGAGTTTGAAGGTAATTGAGAAAAGTATTTACCTTTGGTTGAATTTGCTTATAATAACAGTTATCAGTCTAGTATTAAAATGGCATCATATAAAGCTTTGTACGGTCGTAAATGTAGAACTCCATTGTATTGGGCAGAACACAGTGGGAAAAAGTTACACGGAGTTGACTTAGTCCGTGGAACAGAGGAAAAAGTGAAAGTGATTCGGGACAGTTTGAAAGCAACCTCTAATCGTCAAAAGTCCTATGTTGATCTTAAACAAAAAGAAATAGAATTTCAAGTTGGTGACAGTATTCTTGAAAGTATCGCGTTGGAAGAAAGTTCTCTGATTTGGTCATAAAGGAAAACTGAGTCCACAGTTCATTGGGCCATATAAGATTATAGAAAGGATATGACCAGTTGCATATCGGTTAGCTTTACACCAAAACTTGATCGGATTCATAATATTTTTCATGTGTCTATGCTACGGAGGAATCGATCCAACCCTTCACATGTTATCTCTCCGATAGAGGTAGAGATTCAGCCTGATATGACATATAGTGAAGAATCGATCAAAATCTTAGCTCGGGAAACAAAAGAGTTAAGAAATAAAAAGGTAGCCTTAGTAAAAGTTCTTTAGCAACAACACGGTATAGAAGAGACTACCTGGGAATCGGAGGATACTATGAAGAAGTAATATTCGAATCTCTTTACTAGTAAAATTTTCGAGGACAAAAATCCTTGAGGGGGGAGAGTTGTAATAGCCCATTTTTTAGTGAAATCGGAACAGTGGTTTCGGGACCACAAATTCTATCCGAAAATAAAATTTATTTTTATTTTATTATATGGTCCGTGTTATGTTAGAAGTGTCACGTGAAAATTTTGATAAGAAAATTTTACTGATTATGTGCCTAATTAGGAAAAGGACTAAATCGTATAAAATGTAAAAGTTAAATTCTAGTAGCTATAAGGATTAAATAGCTATGGAATTCAAAATTAGAGGTCATTAAATGGTAATTAGACCATTAAAGTAATTAGACCATTAAAGAAAAGTATGTAAGTATTTTAGTAACCCATCCATGGAAATATAAAAAAAAAAGGCAATGACTAAATTGGAAATTGAAAAATATTTAACTAATTAAAAAGATGATAAAAGATATCATCTTATTTTTTTATGTCATCTTCAACCTAAAATACATGGAAACCCTATGAGAGAGAGAAGAAACTTTCATGGCTTAATTGGGTAAGTTTTCTTGTCCCGTTTTTAGTAATTTTAATATTTTTGAAATTGGGGTAGCTTAATCTATCTATTTGGGGGATTAATTTGAAATGTTATCAAAGTATGAAATTTGGGTCATGGATGTATATGCTGAAAATTATAAATTTATGGTAGAAAATGAAATGTTGTTGATAGATAAACAACTTTTACAAAGTAATTTTTGATGAAAACATGATTTAGGGACTAAAATGTAAAGTTGTGAAAATTGATGAAAAATTATAAAATTTATACAAAATATGTGTTGTAAATTCTACTTTGAAATTTCAGTTAGGCTTGGAATAGGGAGTAAATTGCATAAATTTCATTTTCCGAGCCTAGGGACGAAATTGAAATTTATGGGAAAGTTAGGGGCAAAATGGTAATTTTTCCAAGGATGTAAATTGAGCCCAAATTAGTATGAAATATATAAAATTTATGATTAAAGTTATTTAAGGTTTCGAATTAGTAGATTTTACACGTGAACAAGTGTCAAGGTAAGTTCATGTAACTTAATCGAACATGTAAATATGATTAATTGAATGTTGTGTTTGTATGTAATGTGACTTATATAGATGTGAATTATTTAATTGCTATAATGAAAAATTGAATGTGTGCTTGTAATGGTGAAAAAAGGTTAAGTTCAATTTGTATATTGAATTCCGATGATTATATGTGCTTTCCCAAAATAAATAAGGTCATGCATTTGTTGCAGATGGGATTTAGCTCGGACGAGTAATCCTATTGACCTCATTATAGAAAGGATTTAACCTGAACTGGTAATCCTGATATAATACCTCTCGAGTATATGTTACAATTAGGATTTAGCCTAGACTGGTAATCCTAATTAAACTCTTCTAAGCGTACGTTATATAAAGGATTTAGCTTGGACTGGTAATTCTGTTATACGATATGTGACTCGAGAATGTGTTCCTCGATTAAGTGCCCTAATAGGTACTCTTTAAAAAGAATTGATGGGTTATTGAATCGTACACCTCGAGTGTACCACTTGAGTATCCATCGGAATTTCAATGATTCAACGGACACAAAACCTCTTGGTATGATAAGAGAATTATGGAATGAAATGAATGATGTCTTGAAGGAGAATAGTATGAAGAGCTCATCTATATTTACTTGATTGATATAAAGATTTTGTGACTAACATGTTTGATTGAATGCATGTGTTTAGGCAATTTTGCCAAGTTGATGGAAAACATGATATTGTATGCTTAGATTTAATAAATGGGTTTGGTAAGTTTAGTTTCCATTATACGAACTTACTAAGCATGTAATGCTTACTCCGTTTTATTTTCCCCTATTTTATGGTGCTCAGAAGCTCGCGAAGGTTGGAGATCATTGGAGCATCATCACACTATCCACTAGCATATTTTGGGTATACATAGTAAAATCATTTTGGTATAATGACATGTATAGGCTAACTTGGCCATAGATGGCTTAAATATGTGGATTGTAATCTAGCCATTGGAATGGCTAGTAATGGTTGTTTTTGACATACTTTTAATGTCATACTGTGGTAGCTATATACATGTTAAATGGTTGTTCAAATTATGCCTATCATATCAAATATACCCAGGTAAGATTATAAACATGTATGCATGTAATCATATGCCTTGTTGAATGATGGAATTTGCTTAATTTGAATTCTTGAATTAGTTGGTATTGGATGTGAGTTTTAAGTGCAGGTCATTGGTGTAATTTTGGGTGAGAAATGAAGCTAGAAATGGCTTTATTTTGTCCACATGAGCAAACACACGGGCGTGTGTCTAGACCGTGTGTGACACACGGCCTGGTACATGGGCGTGTGGTTAGGCCATGTGTCCCCTGCACCTTAAATTTGAGAAAACAGAATGCTCAGAATTGAGCACACGGGTAGAGACACGGCGTGTGTCTCAGCTGTGTGTGCTACACGGCCTAGAACACGGGCGTATGTCTTAGCCATGTGAAACCTGCACCTAATTTCAAAAGAATTTAATTAACCACACGGCCTAACACACGGGCGTGTGGCATGGCCATGTGCACAAGTCAGAGAGTTACACGGGGTCGAACACGGCCTGCAGCATGGGTGTGTCCTAGAGTCACACGGGCGTGTGCCTTGGACCACACAGACGTGTGAGCCCTGTAACCTAGAAAATTTTTAAAATTTTGCAAAAATTTCTTAGAGTTCCGGATTAAGTCCCGACTTGATTCTAATGCTCGTATTGGGCCTCGAGGGTCCATTTAAGGAATGTTATGAATAATCTCGGTTAATGAATAGTAATTTACGTGAATTATCTGTAAATGTTTTAAAAGTTTTGGTAACGTGTCGTAACCCTGTTTCGACGACGGATCCATTTTAAGGGGTGTTACAATCTAGGTGGGAATTAACCCAAAATTGGCATGACCTATCTATGAACACTTTAGCCCCAAACCGGTCTAGACTGCGAGGTCGAGAGATAAGTAGCTTTTGCCAACTCGTTATTCTAGTGGAAAATCGAGAGATCCTGCTAAGGTAACAACTAGTTGATTGAACAAGGAACTCGAAGTAATAGTTACTTGTGACTATCGAAGCGAGCTAATCACCAATGCTCAGATCTGATTTAGTTTCCATATCAAATTTCTCAAAGTTTTCTCTTTATAGTATTTTATTCAATATTTATAAAAATACCAAAAATCCTTTCTTTATGTTTATTCATAATATAATTTATTTAAAGTACTAATTAGCTCTATTTGTGCTTAGGTTAGGATTAATTTAGTACTCGCCGCCTTTGGGTACGATCCTCAGAGTACTCACCTACTTCGTTGTAACTATATTACAACCTCACTCATATATTTGCGGACACCGCCTATTTGACATATTTTGTGCAGGATTTTTACTCTGGAGGTTGGTACGTCAGGAGGCAGTCAGCTACCAAAGCCAACAAATTCTAATGGAGGAATGCTTCACAATAGGGGAAACTACTTTATTGTAGTCAATTCCTTCCTTCTAAGTGTAACATATAGTTACTAACCTTGCTTTTGGTTAACATCTTTCTTGCTAGAAAACCTTTTTTTCTTTGCAGATACCCACTTGCACCAACTCCTAAGTATTATTCTTCTGCAGAGATTGCATTTCTTCATCCATGACACTTTTGCACTTATCACTTTCTGAGCTCTACAACACTTCTCCATAAGTGAAAATAGTATTTTTCATCTACAACAAGGTTGCATAGGCCACCATATTAGTAAAATTAGAAGGTTACGAATTTCTTTCATTGGCATTTTAATAGCAAATGGTTCTGGTGTATTTGGCAATTCCTGGTTCGAAACCTCTTCGTTTTTTGATTCCTCTGCTATGATTGGAGAATCAAACCTATTATCTGCGCTAATCACTATATGCTTAAAGGCCTCCTATTTTGGAGTACACTCTACCTGCTGTAAAGTACCACTTCTTTGAAAATATTCATTTGTTACCTTTTTCAATATGGCAAATTCATCAAAGGTAACATCTTTGATATAGATCATTTTCTTTATGTCTAAACACCAAAGTTGAAATCTCTTTACTTCAGAGGTGATTCCCATAAACATAGCTTATTTGCTCTCGGATGTAATTTTGACACTTTTACATGGTAATAAGAGTTGCATCTAAACACATGTAAAGAATCGTAATCAGTAGTAGGTTTTCCAGACCATACCTCCAAAAGTGTTTTTCCCTCAATTGTAGATGATGGTAAATGATTAATAGATGATAATCATATGTCACGACCTCAGCACAAAATTGCTTGTACAACTCAATATTGGACAACATACATTGAAATTTTTCCAACAATGTTCGATTCATACGCTCTGCCACCTCATTCTGTTGTGGTGTATCCCTAACAATGAAGTGTCAAACAATACCATACTTCTAGCAGACATCGAAGAATGGATCACTTTTATATTCCCTTCCATTGTCTGTCCTAAGCCGCTTGATGTTCCTACTAGTTTGGTTTTTTTATCATAGTTTTCCATTTAAGGAAAATTCTAAGCATTTCATCTTCAGTTTTATCGTACACACCCAAAATCTTCTAGAAAATTCATCAACAAAAGTTACAAAGTAATGTTTTCCTCCTAACAAAGTTTTTTGGAAGCCCCCCACCCATTTGAGTGAACATAATCCAAAATACCTTTCGTATCATAGATAACGATGCCAAACTTCACTCTCTTTTGCTTTCATAAAACACAGTGCTCATAAAATTCTAACTTGAAGCTTTTGCACCATTCAAAAATCCTTGCTTTGCTAGAATTTGCAAGGATTTCTCACTAGTATGTCTCAACCACATATGTCACAACTTGGTCAAATCCAATTTGGAACAAAAGTTGAGGACAGTTGATTGGTGAAAGGTATTAATGATAAAAAATGATTATTTGGTTGTGTAAAAGGGGTAGAGTTGTAGGGAACCAGGAAATGGTTAGGATTATAAGATAGATGAAATATACGATTAGATGAAGGGTTATCTGAAAGTATGTGATTAAAGGTGGGGTTACAAGGGGAAAGATTTGTGCATAGATTGGCTTGTAGTTTTAAGTAAAAGTTGTGTACAATAGTGGAGTTGTAGGTACACATATTTTCACGTGTGTGTGAGCTAGGCGTACAAATGATGGAGCATTATACCTGTAAGATACCCCTGTAAAATTAGGATCAAACTTGAAGAAACATATGTCTACTAAATGTCCTAGTTTTCCACATAATTAACATTGTGGACGGGAGCCTTGATGCCTGCAATAACCTCTTCCACCCCTGAAACTCTTACTATATGACGCAACATGTCTATAGGATGGAGTATATGCAACTATGTGTGAACATTCGATTGAATCAAGTCAAATCGAATCGAGCGAAAAAAATTTGCGTTAATCGAGTTGATGAGTCCTATTTTATCAACCTAACTCGATTGGAAATTTCTTCGAATCGCGTCGAGTGAAATGAAATTCAAGTCGAGTCGAATCGAATCGAATCGAGTAAAATTCTTCGTGTTAAATTAAAAAATTAAACATATCAAATTAAAATCTTGTTACAATATAACTAATTCTTGAAAACTTTTTCAAAGCAAAATAAAAATAAAATAAAATACTTTAGTATAATAAACTTGAATCATTTAACTTATTTAGTTTTAAAAATTATTATTTTAGAAAAAATTTAAATTTCTTTATATATTTTTTAGATTTTTTTAAATTTTTTTATAATTTTTTAAAAAATGAAACTTGAATTTTTATAAATATTTTAAATTTTTGAAAATTATTTTGATTTTTTTTTTGTAATTTTTGGTAAGAGAAAGACTAATTTGTTCATTTTCAAAATTAATAAGGATCAAAGGGGTATTTACACCAATATGTTATTCAAATTATTTGAATTATTCAAATTGTAAAATTCAACTCAACTCGAACTTGAACTCGAAACTCAAATTACTTATTCGAGTTGACTCAAATAATTCAATTCAATTAACTAAAAATTCTATTTCTATTTTAATTTTTTCGAATTCAATCGAGTTTCGCTTACCCTAGACAGTGGCTCACCAATCAACATGTTCCTAGCCTAACTTTGATGAACTGTCATATAAGCTTAGAAATTAGCTTAAGAAACAATACTTTCCTTTATTGTCTCAGCATCAAATAGTATAGTAGAAACCCCTTGAAGGTAATTACAATAATTTTATGGTCATACTCAAGTGGCACCCCATTTAAGGTTGTAATATGCTCACGCTCTTAAATCAACTCTCCACACCTTGCCAAGCTATCACAAATAGACTTGATATTTAAAAGAAATTCACACATAGTCAACTCTCCTTCCTTCTATACATGGAATTGTTTTCTGAAAGTCATCAACTTAAATGTAGTCTTCTTGTTGTAAAGCCTCACTAAAGTTTCCCAAATCGTACAAGCAAAGTCATGGCCAAATAGATAAGACAAAACACCTGCACTCACAATAAACAGTTGTGAAGGAGTGAGCTGTATTGCTGTTCAAATTCCTCTGAAGCAAGGTTAATAGTTTGCTTTCCTTCTACATCAATCACAAATCTCGACTGAGGAACTATTGAACCATTAACAAATTTCTGCAACCTATTTCTTTAAGGTCAACAAAATTTGTTGTTGTCATAACGAGAAATTAGAATTATCAAGCATCAAATTGATTTTCTTAGTGGTAAACTTAGTACTTGAAGATTGGACATTTGCAGTAGTATCTAAACTATCTGGTTCACTTTTCTCGGTCATTATCACAATAGCTACAATAATAATACACACAATCCAACAACACAAAATATTGTAGGAGCAATTAAGGAAGCCAAAGAATAATGAAATACTTACAATACTGAAACAACAATCGAACCAGATGATCAGAAAGTAGAAAATAATATGCAAAAAGAGAAAAAGGAAATGTGTGAACATTTGAACAGTAATCTTAACTTGTTTTCATTACCACTAACTATCAACTTACAATCAATTAACTACAGCTCAGTTAATACACTAACAAACAGTTAGGCTGACGTGTATAATCAACTAACCAAATTTGATTGGTTTACTTTCTCTGATGATGAGTAGCTTAAGACTTAAGCTCTTATGTATTGAAATTGTTATGTTTTTTTTTTTTTAATTGTAAAAGCTTTCCATATCAATGTTTGCTTTTGTGTCGTTATGACACTTTCTTATAAATTTGCAATTACAAATAGTAAGAACACCAAAATGAAACCGTATAGAATTTCTTTGAGGTTGTAGTTAGAAACAGAGTTGAAGTGTTATGATGAGTTGATTTAATGTGAAAGAATGTAGGGTAATAATTAACATCATTTTTATATAATTTAAACTCTTTAACATTAAGAAAGAACTCTAGTTTTTGGTTTGCTCTCCACCTTTGTTATCTTTTTACAGAAGCTGCACCGGCAACAGGAGATTAGAAGACTGTCTGTGACACGGTATTCAACAGTTAATTAATGATGGCAAACACCTAACTGATAACATTTCTCTAGGACTCATTAACCCTGCACAATACACTTATTAGTAAAAGACTCTTCAAGATGCTGTACGGTGGGTGGTTTCTCAGCGCAACCAGCTGATGTTAACATCTGATGCTCCGCCATGGAATCCGCCGCTGGAAACATAGGGAGCTCCACCAGCTTTTCTGCCCTCCTACTCCCCCTCTCCTCGATGGCGCTTAAAAATACTTGAAGAGCATCTCTCATCCAATCATACCGGCAAAATTTATATGCTTCTTCTGGGGAGAGCTGTAAAACACATGAAACAGTTTCAGTCGAAGTCATCAAATTGGCAGAAGCAAATTTAAGCTCAAGTGGTGAAAAATCGAAAGGACACACAAATTCGTGGTTAAAAAAAAATGTTAAACCTTAGGTTTTTTATTACTGACCCATTTCCTCTTGTAACTTGTCTGTTCTGCCCAAGAGTCAAGTTCTTCAGTCACCTCCAAGGCAAACATATAACCTCTACAACCACCTTCCATGTTGCAGCAGTTTTGTCTACTCTTGCTTCTAAACTCCCAGACTCCCAGTGGATCCTCCTGGATAACGTAAAAATGACACCATTGTTATATATGAAAACGCAGCTTTATGTAAGAAATGCCGGTCCATGTAGCAATGATTTTGTGCAGTGAAGTACGATGAGTAATACAGACATGTAAGCGACGGAATTTAAACCTCATCCAAATTTCTGCTTTATCAAATGAGGATGTGTTTATAAGACTAAAGGATAAAAGCAACCCAATGTTCACTTAGAAATATGGAAAGCAGGAACTACAGCTGGTGAGATGTTTATTTGAAAAGGGAAGTTTCCATAAAGATACGTATTAGCATGAGTGGCGCATACACATGCAACAGCCCATTTTCATCGAACTTGCAAAAGATGAAAAACATCTGCAGCTTCAGCATAACAATTTTGACAGCAACAACCCACCATTGTGCACTTGCCTCAAGTCCCCTTTTTTTTCTTTTCTTTCTTTTTTTGGCGTGACCATAATCAATGATTTCATCATGCCGTAGGGCATATAAACCTGTTAAGTAAAACTATTGTATATATAAATGCTTCCATCCATTCATAAGTACATCCTGATTTTCATCAATTGCCAATATTGATCCACTATAATTGAAACGAGTCAAATGCTTTTGAAGAACTCATCTCAGAATAATGTATCAACCAATACCGAGACCAGCTAGCACTGCTCAAAGATATTTAGCTTCATGAATCAAGAAAACAGATACACTCGAACAAATTAAATTCCTTTTTTGTGGCCCGAGTATTTCCTCATTTCATACTAGGTATGTAAGCCAATAGCTAATGGCAATTTAGAAAAGACTGTTTATGACTGTCAGCAACATGAACTATGCACGTGAATTTAATAACACTGATAATTAAAAGGAGAGTAAGATAACTCTGGTATCCAGAATCTGTAAGAAGAGAGAGTGATGCCTATGCCAAGAAGGGATATCGAAACCTACATCAAGTATTCCTTTCACTCCGGCTTCCTCCAGGGCCTCCCGACATGCTGCTTCATGAACCGTCTCATCATTTTCCCATCCACCCTAACAATGACACTAGGTTGTTATCACAATTTCATACATTATACAGTTTATATATAAATACATCAGACTAAACAGTTTGGCATATAATGAGGAAATGGAGTAGGAAGATAGGTATCTACCTTAGGGAACACAAGATCATCACGGTTTGGTGTGGAAATCATAAGAACATTTATCCTGCTCGTCACACTGCTGTTACTATCCTCGACATCCTTCTCCAGTCTGTATGGAACGCACCTATGTTTTTGCACCATAAACACCAAATATGAGTTAAGAAGGCCGCACAGAAACAAAACAAGTTTTGCAGTCATTTACATTTTACTCCACTTGTAAAGATTCCGGTAAGTTGATCTCATCATGATACTTTGCACTGCCACTAACTTATTAATTAATAACTAAGCGTGCTTGTGTCCCGTTAGATAAAAAGCAAAACTGAAATGGAAAAGTCAGCAGCTCACTTGAAAAAGAAATTATCAAGTGATCAACGCCTCTAATTTATGCCAAGAAAACTATCTTCTACGTGTCCATTCGTCATATGTTATAAGCACATAATAGATGTAGAGTAATATAGTAGAAAGAGGCAGAGAAGTTAACAAAGTAATTTCAGCATTTAAATAGATTCATGTGCTTGTTAACCCTATAAATCTTAAGTTTGTCACCCATACTACTCCCTCAAGAACAAAATTTATGCCTTAATCTTATCATTTTTGTTTAAAAACATGACCACTTCTAGATGTACCCTTCTTTTCTTTTTTTTTTTTTTTTTTAGTATTTTAACTTTTCCGTCCTTAGAGAAAAAATGGATGCGGCGCAATTAAATATAATGACAATAACAGGGGAACATAAAAAGTCAAGGCAATGGCCCATCTCTGTTTTATTGTTTATCAGTGTGTATTGAGTCTATTGTCATAAAAAGTAAAATCACTATCAACAATTTGGCACTTCTTGTTGTTATTTTACTCTCTTCTGTTTCAAATAGAGCGGCAGTAAGTAAGGCAGTAAGATAAGGACGGATGCTAAGTAACCACTCATTTTTTAACACCTCTAACGAAGAAAATAGGCACCCTATTCATCTAAAACGATGTGCGCTACATTAAATATCACGACTACCAAAAAGATAACCACAATCACATTATTTGAGCGTTAGCAGAACTGACATAAGAATTTTCATGAGGCACCAACAAGGAAGAAGGTCAAAATTAGAAAGCAGTGAATCAATTTGAGATATACCCAGCAACAAGTCTGAGATGATCCTGGTACCGTTGTCTGTGTCTCCCCTTTCGTGCTGGTAAAAACGACATGATCTACTATCTGCAGCACCCCAAAAACGTTAAGAAGAAAGATAACTAAGTTAAACAAACGAGTAGAAAATGCATGAGAAAAGCGCTTTACATGGATTGGTGCTAGGGTGATGAAGAGCTGCATTCAGAAGAGAAAAGCAGAAAAATCCTGACCCTTTTAAGTGAAAGCAACAAGGTTGGTTTTGGGTTGGAGAAGAAAGCAGTGAGAAAGCATATAAAGAAGGAGCGAAATAGTTGTCATGCTCCGAGACTTTAATAGGAAAGATGAGGAAGCAAGCAAGTCAATATCGGCAACAATGGTGTTTTTATAAATCAACAGGAAAGAGAGAGAGAGAGAGCTGTGACCAAATCAACAACGTAACAACCGGCCTCAAAAGTAACCCGGCGTAGTAATATTAAAAATTCTTGGTACTGCGGCTGTATTCAAAACTGTGACTTTTCCGGGATGAATAGGATAGAACCATGAAGCTTCTTCATGAACTTCACCTTTCGCCAAAAGAACAAACAAAAAGATAAAAGGAAAGAAAAAGTTGTTGGTTTGAGATTTTTCTGCAATGTTTTCCAACTTGCCTCTTCTTTCATACTCTGTTGGTTTATATAATAATAGTGAGCTGATAGGGCCTTTTCTGCCGTGTATTTTAGTACGAACACGTCATCCAAGGTCCCGTCTGACTCATCCCAGGACCTAAGCAATCCTCATATAAACTGCTTGGTTTGTGACTAACATTTTTTTCCCTTTCTGCTTTGATATTGTATTATTAAAAGCTGATCTGGTAAATGTGAAACTTCAGTATACTTACGTTAAATTGATTGGAGAATAATAGGCAAATGAAGAAAGGCCAAAGGAAACAACGAAAAGCTTGCCATCAACAAGCGTCTTCAAAACTTGTCCTTTTATAATATCACCAAAAACAGTAGTTAGCCAATTTTTGTCTTATAATTTATATATGCATTTAGAATTTTGAATTAAATGTTGATGAGATCATTTGCTTAAAAGTAACAAAGTTTTAACAACCACTTAAAAGTATAATAGGAAGAAGGGATGCTATGAAATTATGATTCTAAATTATCTCTAGCCATTTTCAATAGGAGGATGACAAATCAAATTTTTTTCTCCTCATATTCAGCATTTTTAGTTATGATTTGTCATTCTCTTATTAGGAAGGAATAAGACGTAAAATTATAGTTTCATATAATCCCTCCTCGTCTAATCATATTTAGACTCTGTTTGTTTCACTGAAAATGACTTCCGGAAAATAATTTACTTTTCTAGAAAAGCTAATATTTTCTGATATTTAAATAAATCTATGTAAAATATTTTCTATTATTTGGTAAATTTCTTTAAAATATACATAAAAGTTGTTTCAATTAAACAAACATACATTTGAGATTTTCTTATTTTTTCATTGTTTAATTGAATTTATTTTATATATAATTTTATATTTTACATTTTTTTGCATATATTAAAAATATTATGTTAAATTTAGATTTATTACAACGTCATTTTTTAATTAGATGACTACTAAGTGAGTGTTTTTTTATTTAAAAATGTGACATCAAAAAAATTGACAAAAAAAATTAACGATGTCAACAATTGAACTTAATTTTCAAATTTGAAAAGTAAAGGGACTAAATTCTTAAAAATAAAAGTACAAAGACTAAATTACAAATCTGTGAAGTGTACATAGACTTATGACATATTTTAACCGTTATATTACAAAAAATTTATTATTAATATATTTATAATTGTAATAAATATTTATTATTAAAATATTAATATTGAATATTTTCAGTAATATGTGAATAATATTATTTAAAATTATTATTTTTAAAATTTATTATTGAAATGTTAAATAATTTATTAAAGTAATAAATTATATTAATAATTTATTATATGACTAAATATAAATAATTCAATATGTATGTTTAATAATATTGAAAAATAATTATTATATTTAATAATATTGAAAAATATAATATTTTAAATATTTTTAA
Source organism: Gossypium anomalum (assembly GCA_025698475.1). Classification (NCBI taxonomy): domain Eukaryota; kingdom Viridiplantae; phylum Streptophyta; class Magnoliopsida; order Malvales; family Malvaceae; genus Gossypium; species Gossypium anomalum. The sequence continues at coordinate 19,482,255 of CM046967.1, read as the reverse complement.
AAATAAAAATAAATTTATTATCAATATAATAATGTTAGGCTTGATTTAAGTTAATTTTTATAAAAATAAAATAAAATTATCTATAGATGAACACTTTTCTGGAAAATGACTTACGCTTTTCAAAAGGGTAAGTCATTTTACAGGAAAAATGGCTTATTTTACATTGATCTGTAAGTCATTTTCTGTTGACCAAAATATTTTCTGTGAAACAAATACAGGACAATGTAGAAAACATTTTCCGTAAAACTATTTACATGTAAACAAACGGACCATTAGTTTCTTAATTCTTTCATCTACTCATCGGTTGGCTACGTGTTTTAATGATTTAAATTTATAAATTATATTAGTGAAAATTAAAATTATTAACGTTAAGGAAAAATAAATTTAGAATTTCTTTTACTTGTTCATTGTACTTATGTTTTTTTAGCAAATTATTATTTCAACTTTTTTTAATACAATATAAGAGATAGGAGACGGGATAACACGGTTTAAATTTGTGACAAATAACTATTTGACAAGAGTTTTAGTCACCACTCTATTTAAGTCATTTGAAATTCTATAACACGTGACAATAATAGTGTTGTTATGAAAGTTTTAAATTTTTTTAAAAAATTTAAAATATAAAATAATTAAAAAATCTCAAATATATATATGTGTAGAAATGCAAAATAATTATAAAATTAAAAAAAATTAAACCCAGAACTACTTTTACCAGATTTCTCATCAACTTTACCAATTTTCTCCTTAAAATTCTTTTATTCCTTTCAATGTTTACAATAAACTAGTTACCTATCCATTTGTAATTTCATATATAAAAATTATTTGATATATTTGTGGTAAAAAAATTTAACTTCATAAATGGGTTGAGATTTTGTTTTGTGTCTTTAAATTATATTTAAAAAATTAAAAATAAAATAAATAAGACATATGATAAAATTTCAAACCCCATCAGAATAAAAATTTTCACTACCTATTTATCAAATAATTACCTTATATATATTAACTTATTTTACAATTGTTAATAAATCTTATAAATATTATCATAAATAAATGTAAAATTTATTATATGTCACAATTGAATTAAATGTGATAAATGGGTTGATTATACTTTATAAAATATGAGTTTTTGGCACACTCTATGATAGAAAAGACATAAAATATAGTTTTCTTAATGAATGTGTAACAGTCCGATTTTGGGCCTAACAGGAACAGTGGTTTCGGAACCACTAACCTAAGGTCAGAGAAATTATTTTTAATGTCATTTTATGTGTTGTAGCATGATTATATGTGTGCATGAAAATTTTTGGTGAAATAATTTTTGCGATTTCATGCTTAATTGTGAAAAAAGACTAAATCGCATAAAAGGCAAAAGTTTTGTTTTTCTAGCAAAAGGGTGTCAAATAGCTAGAGAACCATAATTTAGGGTCTTTAAAGTGAAATTAGGCTCTTTTTAAAAGAGGTGGCCGTCCATAGGGGACAAAGAGAGTCATGTTGACTAGGATAGATGGACATTTTGTGACTTATTTGACTAAAATAAAAATAAAGAAAAGAGAGGCTACAGTGTCATCTTTTCCATCGATTTTTTTTCAGAAACTAAGCGGGTTTAGAGAGCTCAAAATATTAGCCATTTGTGTCTCTTGCAAGTAAGTCATTTAGAAGGTTATTCTTGATGGGTTTTTGTATTTTTGGACCCCTTGTAGCATGAGCTTTCTAATAAGGGGACTATTTTGCAAAATTGATGAAAGTATAGGGTTTTTCCATGAAAGAATTTATGTTTTTAGCTGAAATTTTATGGAATAAAATGAATCTTGGTTGTTAAATAAACAACTTTTGTGAAGTGATTTTCATGGAAAACACCTAAAGGGGACCATTTTGTAAAAGTCATAAAATAGGTGGTAATTGTGTGAAATAGTTGAAATTGGGAGTTACCATAAGAGCAATAAATGTCCAGCTAGGCTTGGTTAATAAGGAAATTTGATGAAAATCAATTTTCGGGCCTAGGGGTAAAATGGTCATTTTGTGAAAGTCTAGGGGCAAAATGGTCATTTTGCCCAAAATATAAATTTTTGAGTGTCTAGATTAATATGCTGATTAAATGAATGAATTTTACCATTATTAGATCAAGAAATACGAAATTCAGACCTAGACTGGGGAAAAGCCAAACTAGCAGACTAAGTCGAAATAGTCGCTCACGTTTGTATACCGAGGTAAGTTGTGTGCAAACAACGCAACTACATTGTTATCATATGTGATTGAATTTTTATAGCATAAATTGTTTGATTGTGAATATGAGTATGTGTGATAAGAATTGATGTAGTAGAAACTCCTGGTTGAACCTTAGGAATAGATTGGATATTCATGCCATGACATTTGGGTGATATGTGTGCTAGTGTAAGACATGTCTGGGACTGCATCGGCCACATTATGAGAGCCAATGTAAGACCATTCCTGGGACATGGCATCGGCATTGAGACGATAGCTAGTGTAAGACCATGTCTGGGACATGGCATTAGCCTCGAGATGTAAGCCAGTGTAAGACCATGTCTGGGATATGGCATCGGCTATGAGACGTGTCAGTGTAAGACCATGTTTGGGTCATGGCATCGGTACGGATAGAGGTGTCAGTGTAAGACCATATTTAGGACATGGCATCGACACGAATATGTGAGAGCCAGTGTAAGACCATGTCTGGGACATGGCATCGGCACTCTACCCTATGTTTGGAGCTTATCAAATATCCTTTAGTATTCTGAACGGTTCAATAGAGAGATGTACGGTTTGAGTTAAATGAGAAAGGTTATGACCATGTTGTGAGTGGTACAGGTGCCTACTTGAAACATATGAGATGTGAGCTCGATATATGTTATATGATTTGTAGTGGATAGTTGTAACACCCCTTACCCGAGACCGTCGCCAGAGTCGAGCACGAGGCGTTCGGACTTAGCTTACTAATTCAGGCATAAAATTTGCTTTTAAAAATGATTTATTTATATTCATTCAATATGTTCCTAAAAAGGACCCTCAAGACCCTAAAACATGCAATTGAAACGGTTCGGGAACAAACCGGAATCAATAAAAATTTTCCGATCACTTAAACAAATCGAAACAATTTATTTCATCTTTCACAAGTAAACTGTCCATCTGCGTCATAGTCACTAAATAAATCATAACTTGAGTTACGAAACTCGAAATTCAAATCCGTAAATTTTTCCTGAAACTATACTCATATATCTTCTTACTAATTATTTTCCAGAATTTTTGGCCTAGCTAATTACTACAGTTTATTAGTTAAATTTTCCCCTACTGCACTGTTCTACTATTCTGACCTCTCCTCACTACGAATCAATTTTCTCCCTGTACATAATTCAAATAACCATGTCATTTGTTTCTCTTGAAAGTATATTCACTAAGGAATCTAGAAATATAAACTATAACTCCTAATTCGTTTTGTAAAATTTTTAGTGAATTTATAAATTCAGAACAGGGGATTCAGAAATTGCTCTGACCCTGTCTCACTAAAATTCAAATATTTCTTAATATACACTTCTTTTGCTTACTCTGTTTCTTTCATATGAAAATAGACTCAATAAGATTTAATTTAATATTTTATTCAACCTCTAAGTAGATTTTCACAATTTTTAATGATTTTTCAAAATTGGACTACTGCTGCTGTCTAAAACTGTTTTAGTGAAAAATGTTGATAACTAAGTTTATAACACATTCACTTCCTTTCAATCAAACCCTATACATGCCATTATCAAACCTAAACTAACTTATTTCACCATTACATTCACAATCCAAATGACACACTTAAGACATCCTAGGCACATGCCATTACCAACTATTAACACGCTTTACCTCATTGAATTCGGGATCGGCCTGAAATGCTGATTTAACGTTCTAACTTTGATTAACTTGCGCAAGGAAACAAACCGTACGCTGAGTATGGTATACTCAGTGGTATTTCTATAATCCGAACACTTAATAAAATATAACTAACACTTAAAATCATAAAACAATTATAATTAATCAATTATTCAGTTCATAGATAAACTCATTATAACTCATTCAATTCTTTTCACTTACTAACCTGTATAGCTTTCACTGTATAAATGTGATTTATAGATCTCAGACCACATTTCAATTTATCAAATAGCATCATATATCATCAATTCAAATTTCAATCATTTCATGAACCTTTGGTTCATGCTTTCAATGTCATATCTCACATTTCAATTCTCAATTCAATTTTTCATTTCATTCCAATAGCTCAATCAATCAAATTCATACGATTTATCTTTTCACTTATTTACGCCTATTAACAAGACTCGGACCTTGGCGGATACATCGATCCAACCAAACACACCAATATGGCTTTTGATTGCCTCATCGGATAGTACTGAAGCAATATTTGACACCCGGTGTCTCATCGGCTTAGTCGAAGTAAAGTTGGTACCAAAGTGCCTCATCGAATCTATCCAGAAGAAATATAGTGACACCAGTGTCTCATCGACTCGAGGTCGAAGTATCCTGAACACTTCCAATCCTATGGCATGCCAACTATATCCGACTCACCCGACATCACATTAATAGGGTATTCAATTCACTTTTAATTTTTCCAATCAATACACATTTTAATTAATCACATAAATTCATAATTCAATACAATTCAATTTACTTTTCAATAACAAATATCCAAATATCACAAATCTCATATTTAAAATTTTCAAACAATTTATATTTCAATTCAAATAATCAAATATACTCATAATTCAATTCAATTCAAATAATCAATATATATTCAATATATATATATATATATATACACACCAATTCAATCAATATAAATTCAATAAATTCATCACATACTATATCAATCCATTTCAATTGCAAAACACAATAATTCTTACTTCAAAACACTTAATATACATATTAAGAAATAAATTCAACAATTAAGTATTAGGTTCGGATTATAGAAATACAAACCGTAATTCTCAAGCTAACCCTCGTTGACCTCGTCTTTTTCCTTACTTAGCCGAGATTTTCCGAGACAACATTAGCTACGGGAATTAAAACAATTCATATTCGTTAATTCACTACTAATTTATATCTAATTAATACAATTTCCATTCAATTTCTCCTTTTAATTTCAATTTAATCCTAACTAAATTCACTTACTTTTCTATCTTAATTCATACTTTATTTCTACTCAATTTTTAACCAAACTTAGACATAATTATCCATTTTTCATCATAAAGTCATAATTTTAAAATTCTTTCAATTTAGTCCTTAAAGCATAAAACTTATGAATCACTTTACAATTCAATCCTTATTTCATTTCTAACTTGAATTTCTATCAATTTTGCCCTTAATTCATCTTTTTATTCAAAAATAACAATATCTAGAAATCTAACAACTTTCAAAATTTTCACTTAAATTAAGTAGTATTCATCTCTAGGATTCCATAAACTCAAAATTTATAAGAAAAGGGATTAAATTGACTTACCAAATTAACTTTGAACCTTGAAACCCTAAATTTTCCTTTTTCTTTTTCTTTCTTTCTTTCTCCCCTGTTCCTTCTCTGTTTCGTTTCAATTTCATTTTGTTTCTTATGTTTCTTTACTTATTTATAATATAATATACTATAATATAATAATAATATAATATAATAACAATTTCTTATTATTTAAGTAATTTTTTAGTTGTATTACAAGTGTATGTATTTAATTTATTACACATGTATTTATAATTACCATACAATTGTTAAAATAATATTATAATATCATTAATATAAATTACAATATAATAAAATAATAATATAGCCTTATTAAATAATACATTCATAAAAAAAAAATCTAAGATTTTTATCCACATTTGACGCCTCATTTATGGGACTTAGTATATTTACCTATTTGGTCCCTTTAACTTTTCTTTAATTTATAATTAAACTTTCACACTTAATTCAATTTAATCCTTTCCACTAATTACTCTTAATTAAGCTAAATTTATTTAATTAAAGTCTAATTAACCGCTCAATTGACTTCGTAAATATTTTTAATAAATATTTACGGATCCATTTTTCAGAAACGGAGACCCGAAAATTTACTTTCCCGATAACCGTAAAATTTGGGTCATTACAATTCTCCCCCCATTTAATAAATTTCGTCCTCGAAATTTGCCTGAAAAGAGGTAGGGGTATAAAAAATCTCACTGTTTCTTTCGGTTCCCGCATTGCTTCCTCAATATCATGAATTCATCATGCAAGCTAGTATCCCAACTAGTTTTTCTTCATACGATAAATCAAATTGAATCTCAATATCCTCTGTCAATATAACATGTAAGAGATCTGATCTATACCATCTTCTGAGCTTCAAATCATGAAAAATTATCATAACTTTATGTAACTTCAGAAGCAAAACGAAACAATATTTTACCGATCTGACTTTTCTACAACTTCACATAGCCCAACAGAATAAGAACTCAATTTCCCTTTCAACTCGATCTTCAAAATTTTCTTCCAAGATGAATCTTTAAGAAATACCATATTACTAACAACATACTCAATATCCCAACGTTTCAAATCTATATATGATTTCTCTCTATCAAAACTGCTTTCAGTCTATTTCGAATCACTTCCACTTTTCTTCAATTTCACGAACCAAACAGTTTCGCATATTTTTTTTTCTCACTGTATTCAATCAGATCCCATGCAATTTTACATTCATAATCATTCAGAACTTCATACAGTGCTAAAAACTATTATCACGTACCCAGAACTTCTTGTACTTGTTCTATAATCAGAGTATAAACCACGTCTCTCAATCAGAAATAATAAAAACCACCATACCATGTAACTCAAAAACCTATATTTTAGACAATTATTAAGTAAGAAATTTATTCATACCTGAATAGAATGTGCAGACTTTGTCATACCTTCGACGATTATTCAAATACCGTCTTCTTTTTTTTTTTGAAGATCGAAATAATTCCAATTCAAACCCATAGAAACTCTATCCTATTTCTATTCTGATATCATCACTGGCTGTAACAGTTCTGAAGGTTTCAATATCTGAGGTTCAGTTCTATATTGCTGACATACAAACATTTATTTACAAGTTCAAAATATCGCTTTTCATTCCCATTCATCAGCACATCTGCTTCAAATCACTATACATCTTATTTCTTCCAAAATGCATAGACATAGTACTACTATAGATTTCATGCAAATTCTTTTGTCCAAGCTCTAAATTCTTCAGTACAGCTTCTATTTCTAAATAGCAGACAATTATCAAATTCAATCTGAAATTTTCAATCAAAATTCATTTGTATTCTACACCCATATAACCTAGACTCGCGTTACCACATTTTTCGAAGCTTTGCACCCATCGTAGAGAAGTCAGTTTAACCTCTATCTCAACTGCACTTGAGCCATCGTTAGATAATAACATTGGGATGTTCATAGCTCGTAACACAAAGTAAAACTTTTAATTCTGAGTACACATAACTTCATTTACCTTTTCCGGATGATAATCAATTATCAAATCATGTTCTTTTAATGCAAAGACAATAACTATCACTTCCAAATCATGTATCGGTTAATTCTTTTCATATGATTCTTTCTGAAAACATAAACCATCGGTTCATTTTCTTGCATCAAAACACTACTATCCCTAAAAATCACAAGTTTCTTTATCTGATTTCAGACTAAACCAGAACTAGTGCTTTAGTTAACTGAGCTTTCAACTAATCAAAACATTGCTGACATTTATCGAACCATTCCAATTCCGTATTTTTCTGTAATAACCATATCATCTATAGATTCTTTTTCAAATTCCGGTAATAACCGATTAGTCTCAGAAAACCTCTGATTCCAGATATATCTTCAATATCATTTCAAGCACAAAATCTATAGTAAATTCAACTTCTTTAACCAATAGTAATTCAGATAACTCTTCTGAAAACACATCAGAATTGCCACTAATTTAAACTTTAACATAGATACTTCAATAGCTAATACATAAGCAAAGTAAGTACCATAACCCTTTTTCTGGCACACTTCTATGTTAGCATAATTAATATCACAATAAACAAATCATTTAATCTTCTCTTATTCAAAACAAAACATTTCATCATCCTGATCTTGCAACATATTATGCTTCTACTTATAATTTATCACAAACATCATGCAAAATTAACCATTCCATTCTGAGAATCATATCGAACAATAATAACATCAAATTGATCAGAAAACAGTACCTTAGTATCATTATTAGATAGTTCATGCTCTAGATTTTTCAGTGAAGTCCTTTATCACACTTCGACTATCACCTGTATTTCTGGAGTTACAGAGTAATCTACCTCTGATAGCAGTGTTACTCGGTCTTGAATTCTGAATAATATCTTTTCAACTTTCTTTGAGCAATCACTAAAATAATAATCAGAAGAATCATATCTAATCACATATTCCACTCTTTATTCTACATTCCTCAGCTTTTTGTCTTCTTTTAAACTATCTTCAAACCATTTGTACCTTACTGTTTCTATCGGAATATACCCTCTAATATATTTATTCAATCAAACAAATTCCCTTCATACACAGTTGCAGTTATATGATCTTGTTTAAGCTTCAAGAATTCTGTACATTTCTGATCAAGAAATCTCTGACTGATATATATATATATTTCCTTCAGAACTCATCTCAGAAAATTTCCAAAAAAAACCTTTCTTAATCACAACAGAAATCAATATTTTCCACCACTGGCAAGCTGAATCTTTTTAACATAAATATCATACCTTTCTAACATTTAATCGGTGAACAGAACAATTCATTTAGAATCCCGATAATATTCTCTAACCAGATTTCAGTTCTTTCAAAATCATTCTTAGCTGTAATTCTCAATTCATCCACACTATATATATACATGTACAGATCATTAACAGTAGATAACTTAACCGATTGAGAAACAGGAGGGGTAGATGTCGTAGTAGATACTGTTTCTTTTATTCACTGTAGAACATCAGTCATAATTCTAGACAATTATGTATTATCTCTTTCTTTATCATTACATTATTCAACACTCAGTGGATACTCAGTGATTAATTACTCATTAAGTTATTACTCAGTGTTGTCAATTTAGTTTTTATCTAATTCACGAGACTTTTCGTTTTCAGTATACATTTCATTATCAATACTATCAATATTTTCGTCTAACATTTTCACTACAAAACAGAGACAAACAAATATATCAGCATCCGATCCCGATTCAATTTCGACTCAATTATGGCATGTACCTTTAGACCCAATTTCGAGCTTGATTTAGTCTAGAGAATCGGCTAAACCTGATAGCTCTGATACCAATAAATGTAACACCCCTTACCCGAGACCGTCGCCAGAGTCGAGCACGAGGCGTTACCGGACTTAGCTTACTAATTCAGGCATAAAATTTGCTTTTAAAAATAATTTATTTATATTCATTCAATATGTTCCTAAAAAGGACCCTCAAGACCCTAAAACATGCAATTGAAATGGTTCGGGAATAAACCGGAATCAATAAAAAATTTTCGATCACTTAAACAAATCGAAACAATTTATTTCATCTTTCACAAGTAAACTGTCCATCTGCGTCATAGTCACTAAATAAATCATAACTCGAGTTACGAAACTCGAAATTCAAATCCGTAAATTTTCCCTGAAACTAGACTCATGTATCTTCTTACTAATTTTTTTCCAGAATTTTTGGCCTAGCCAATTAGTACAGTTTATTAGTTAAATTTTCCCCTGCTGCACTGTTCTACTATTCTGACCTCTCCTCACTACGAATCAATTTTCTCCCTGTACAGAATTCAAATAACCATGCCGTTTATTTCTCTTGAAAGTATATTCAGGAATCTAGAAATATAAACTATAACTCCTAATTCGTTTTGTAAAATTTTTAGTGAATTTATAAAGTCAGAACAGGGGATTCAGAAATTGCTCTGACCCTATCTCACTAAAATTCAAATATTTCTTAATATACACTTCTTTTGCTTACTCTGTTTCTTTCATATGAAAATAGACTCAATAAGATTTAATTTAATATTTTATTCAACCTCTAAGTCGATTTTCACAATTTTTAATGATTTTTCAAAATTGGACTACTGCTGCTGTCTAAAACTGTTTTAGTGAAAAATGTTGATAACTAAGTTTATAACACATTCACTTCCTTTCAATCAAACCCTATACATGCCATTATCAAACCTAAACTAACTTATTTCACCATTACATTCACAATCCAAATGACACACTTAAGACATCCTAGGCACCTGCCATTACCAACTATTAACACGCTTTACCTCATTGAATTCGGGATCGGCCTGGAATGCTGATTTAACGTTCTAACTTTGATTAACTTGCGCAAGGAAACAAACCGTACGCTGAGTATGGTATACTCAGTGGTATTTCTATAATCCGAACACTTAATAAAATATAACTAACACTTAAAATCATAAAACAATTATAATTAATCAATTATTCAGTTCATAGATAAACTCATTATAACTCATTCCATTCTTTTCACTTACTAACCTGTATAGCTTTCACTGTATAAATGTGATTTATAGATCTCAGACCACATTTCAATTTATCAAATAGCATCATATATCATCAATTCAAATTTCAATCATTTCATGAACCTTTGGTTCATGCTTTCAATGTCATATCTCACATTTCAATTCTCAATTCAATTTTTCATTTCATTCCAATAGCTCAATCAATCAAATTCATACGATTTATCTTTTCACTTATTTACGCCTATTAACAAGACTCGGACCTTGGCGGATACACGGATCCAACCAAACACACCAATATGGCACCTAGTGCCTCATCGGATAGTTCGAAGCAATATTTGACACCCAATGTCTCATCGGCCTAGCCGAAGTAAAGTTGGTACCTAGTGCCTCATCGAATCTATCCGAAGAAATATAGTGACACCCAGTGTCTCATCGACTCGAGGTCGAAGTATCCCTGAACACTTCCAATCCTATGGCATGCCAACTATATCCGACTCAGCCCGATACTGTTAATAGGGTATTCAATTCACTTTTAATTTTTCCAATCAATACACATTTTAATTAATCACATAAATTCATAATTCAATACAATTCAATTCACTTTTCAATAACAAATATCCAAATATCACAAATCTCATATTTAAAATTTTCAAACAATTTATATTTTCAATTCAAATAATCAAATATACTCATAATTCAATTCAATTCAAATAATCAATATATATTCAATATATATATATATATATATACACACCAATTCAATCAATATAAATTCAATAAATTCATCACATACTATATCAATCCATTTCAATTGCAAAACACAATAATTCTTACTTCAAAACACTTAATATACATATTAAGAAATAAATTCAACAATTAAGTATTAGGTTCGGATTATAGAAATACAAACCGTAATTCTCAAGCTAACCCTCGTTGACCTCGTCTTTTTCCTTGCTTAGCCGAGATTTTCCGAGACGACATTAGCTACGGGAATTAAAACAATTCATATTCGTTAATTCACTACTAATTTATATCTAATTAATACAATTTCCATTCAATTTCTCCTTTTAATTTCAATTTAATCCTAACTAAATTCACTTACTTTTCTATCTTAATTCATACTTTATTTCTACTCAATTTTTAACCAAACTTAGACATAATTATCCATTTTTCATCATAAAGTCATAATTTCAAAATTCTTTCAATTTAGTCCTTAAAGCATAAAACTTATGAATCACTTTACAATTCAATCCTTATTTCATTTCTAACTTGAATTTCTATCAATTTAACCCTTAATTCATCTTTTTATTCAAAAAGAACAATATCTAGAAATCTAACAACTTTCAAAATTTTCACTTAAATCAAGTAGTATTCATCTCTAGGATTCCATAAACTCAAAATTTATAAGAAAAGGGATTAAATTGACTTACCAAATTAACTTTGAATCTTGAAACCCTAAATTTTCCTTTTTCTTTTTCTTTCTTTCTTTCTCCCCTGTTCCTTCTCTGTTTCATTTCAATTTCATTCTGTTTCTTATGTTTCTTTACTTATTTATAATATAATATACTATAATATAATAATAATATAATATAATAACAATGTCTTATATTTTAAGTAATTTTTTAGTTGTATTACAAGTGTATGTATTTAATTTATTACACATGTATTTATAATTACCATACAATTGTTAAAATAATATTATAATATCATTAATATTAATTACAATATAATAAAATAATAATATAGCCTTATTAAATAATACATTCATAAAAAAAAAAATCTAAGATTTTTATCCACATTTGCCGCCTCATTTATGGGACTTGGTATATTTACCTATTTGGTCCCTTTAACTTTTCTTTAATTTATAATTAAACTTTCACACTTAATTCAATTTAATCCTTTCCACTAATTACTCTTAATTAAGCTAAATTTACTTAATTAAAGTCTAATTAACCGCTCAATTGACTTCGTAAATATTTTTAATAAATATTTATGGATCCATTTTTCAGAAACGGAGACCCGAAAATTCACTTTCCCGATAACCGTAAAATTTAGGTCATTACAATAGTGATGAGTAAGCTGTGCTTATGTCCATTTTTGTAGTATGAGCATGTTGTCGTATGGTAAAGTTGTTGTTATATATATTTGCATGCAACTTACTAAGCTTTGTGCTTACCCTTTTTCCCTTCCACTTTCTTATAGTGCCGCCTATTTAGCTCGTGGATCAACAGACGTTAGAGGCATCGATCACACTATCAATTGTAGCAGTTGGTATAGTTAGTTTTACTATTTTGAGTATGGCATGTTTAGGGGTTGGACTTTTGTGTTTTGTGTCACTGTTAAATTAGTCAATTGTGTTGGCTTGGGATGAAACCTTACATTTTGTTTAAGGCCATGGATAATGGCTAATATTCATTTTTGATATATGCAAATGATGATATTTTCATGGATGAGCAAAATGTATGAATGAACTAGTGCTTATTGGGGTTATTCAAGTGTAATGAGGTTTGCATTTGAGTGTCATATTGTGGTTGATTTGACCTAGTATTGCTGTGGGTTTGGCTATGTTAGATGTTGTATAGGTTGGTGCATGTAAGGGTGGCATAAAGGCTTGGAAGATAGCCTTGTTTTTGTCCACACGGGTAGACACACGGGCGTGTGTCTAGGCAGTGTGTGACACACGGTCAGCCCAATGGGCGTGTTATCCGGCCGTGTGTCCCCTGCACCTTAAATTTGCAAGTCAGTATGCATGGTAGTAAACACACGGGCAGTGACACAACCATGTGTCTCAGCCGTGTGAAGGACACGGGCGTGTGCCTTGGCCATGTGCCCTTAAAGGGTTGATGACGTCAGAAACAAAATGTCAAGATTTTTGAACACGGGTTGAGACACGGGCGTGTCCAGGCCGTGTGAGGGACACGGGCGTGTGCCAGGCCGTGTGAAAACCCCTATAGGTTCGAATTGAAAAATAAATTCGCACGGGCGTTCCCTATCCGCATGGGCATGTGGCCCTGATTTATGGGGAAATTTCCTAAGTCTCCAAAAAGTTTCTAAAGTTGTCGATTTAGTCCCGAACCACTCCCGATGTATGTTTTGGGCCTCTTAAGCCGGTATAAGGGATGATATGCATGTGAATGAAATGTTTTAAATTGAACGAAATTTTATGACCTGTTTATATAAGTGTGATCGTGATTAAGTCCGGTAACGCCTCGTATCCTGTCCCGGCTTCGGATACGGGTAAGGGGTGTTACAGAATGTGAATAAAATAATTATAGGTTAAAAATAAATAAAATTAATTCTTCATTGATATTTATAAGAAACTTGACCATAGGAAATGTTTTGACACACTCTCTAAAGTTTTTTATTGAAAACAAAATAAACGAAATAGTTTGTGATTGGCATGATTTATTCATTTAGAAGACAACTATTTTTATTTTTGTGTGCGCGCGAGGTTAATTATGTGTATTTATTATATTTATTTCTTAAATCTTTTATATAAAAATTTTAACATTAAAAACTCTATGTGATGGCTTGATGGTTAAGGGTGTTCATAACCCTATATGTGACATGGGTTCAAGTTGTGCTAGTCGTGTTTGTTGTTCGGGCTTTGCCCTGTTATTATAATTCATCAAAAAAAAAATCAACATTAGGTAACAAAAGAATAGTTTAGATATCACTTGTATCAAAAAAGAAGTTTATGTACCAACTAGGGAAAAAAGTATTGCTTAGGTGCGAATTTCTAAGTTAAGCTTTTTTTAATTGATTTAATAATTTAACTAATAGAGGTATAAACTTGAGAAAAAATAATTTAGATATCAATTTATGGGTTAAGCATATTGTAAATTAATATTATTTTCTTTTTTTAAACTCTTAGAATAATACAAAGTATTTTAATTATTATTGGGTAGTTACATATTTTAATTTAATACATATTTATATAATTATAATAATTAAATATCAAATTAATGAATTCCGATTAGAGGTGTGCATGGTAGGGTGTTCGACCACTACCAAGGCCACCGAAAAATGGGAGGGTTTGGGTAAAAATATAGGCCCAAAAATGGGCTTGGGCAAAAAAAAGAGGCCCGTTTAGAAAATGGGCGGGCCTCGGCAAGATTTTTTGGCGGGCCCACTGCCTTACCCGATTTTAATATTAAATTATTTTTATTTTAAATTTTAATTAACTTTAGTTTTTTTTACTTTAGGTTTTTTTTATTGTTTTTAATGTTATTTTGATATTGTAAAATTTTTGTTATTAATATAATTTAGTTCTTAACTTAATTCTAATTTATTTCAATTTTTAATTTTAATATAATTATTTTTATTATATTTTTAATTTATATATTATTTTAAGAATTATTTTACTCCCATTTTTTTAATTTTTTTATGTTTTAAATGCATTTGATTTATTATATTTTAAAGTTTTTATTTAATAAAAAAGTAAAAAAATTTTAATATGGTTGGGCGGGCTGGCAGGAAGTTTGGCTCGAACCTATCATTTTTTTCTCGGGCGGGCTTGGACAAAATTCTAGGCCCATATTTGGAATGGGCGGGCCCGGCCTTGAAAACGGGCCAAAAAATTTTTATGGGCCCAGCCCGAACCCGGCCCGGCCCATGCACACCTCTAATTCCGATAAAACAATGTTGAAATAATAACATTATCTATTTATGTTTTTTAATATGATTTATAAAATATTAAGTGTTAAAAAAAAGTGCTTATATTATTCAATTAACATATAAATATTTAAAAACAATTAATTTTATATGTAATTTTTAAAAAAATAAAAAATAAGTAAATGAATTTTTTAAATAAAAGCATAGGGAATAATGTGGTAAATTTAAAATAAATTTTAAAGTAAATAATTAAAATACCCTTTTTATAATAATTTTAAAGTAAATATGTCAAATTTAGATGATATTATAAGTATTTTTATGGTAAACCATGACTACCAAAAAACACACACAATTCTTAATCAATGTCATTGCACTAACATTGGAGGTTATACTCAACGTAAGGAATTAGTAACATATATAATCTAACCACAATACTATTTTTATATAAATTTGGCATACATTAAAGTAATATATATAATGTTTCATAGTGCTAACTAAAATAAGGAATTAACAGTTATAAATATAAGGCTATTTTACAATTAAACTTACCCATCTAAAATTGAAACCTTAACAACTTTTTTCCCGATGTCAGCTTTCGAACTAGTTACCATCCACCCATTAATCTTCTCTTTCTTTTTTTTTTCTCATTCATTCTGCGTCTTTCTTTTTCAGTTTGCAAATCTATTTTATAAATATCTTTATTATCTTCACAAGTTGTGATGGACAGATGACGATGTCTATCACCGCTAAAACTCCATCAACTACCAACAGTTACTCTTTGAAAGTAAGTGGCTCTTCGTCGGCTTCTTAATTTATTTTTATTTTGAGAGTATTTCAGAATAATAAATGGTTTCACGAGTAGGTTTGGACCCGTGCTATCTTAAGTTTTATATTTTTTTTATTTGTTTTCTATTGTTTAATAAGTTTTCACTTTTAAAAGTTTCGTTTGCTCTTGTGCCACATTTTTTAGTCTTACTTATGCATGTAGTCTTGCTTTTGCAAGTGATTTTAGAGATGATTTTTATCGTCTTGTCCTATTTGGTAGATACTTGGTTTTTTTGTTGATTTTTGTCCATCACTTCAGATCATCCGAAACTAATTTTCTTATCGTATTAAGTGTTTGTAATCACTCCAAATATGTTATGCTTGAGTTGTGATAGAGTCAATTGTCAACGTGTCATAATGTTCTATTAATATTGAGACTGAAGTCTTTGTTGTGTTGGTGAACCTTATCCTTCACTACCTGTTATTTTTTTCCCTTAAATTATTTGGTCTCATTCATGAAATGAATTAATAATTTTTCATTTAAAAAATATAACGTTATTTGTAGGAATTAATATGATAAAGAAATTGATGTTTAATTTAAATATTTTAATTAGAATATAATTTAATTTTTATATTTATGAACAAAATGTTATTATAGTAATCAGAGTTATGGAGAATAATAATAATAATAATAATAATAATAATAATAATAATAATAATTATTATTATTATTATTATTATTATTATTATTATTATTATTATGTATATCCAATATGTTATTCGTGTAATTGTATATGATTTGTCAGTTTATAACTAAAATTGGTTTAATTCGTGTAACTTATCATTGTATATTGTAATTTTTAAATTAATAATCGTTAGTTATTATAGCATATTATTTTATGTAATTATTACATGCATGATATATAAAGATTTTTTTGAACAATTTTATTATAAATTTTGATCATATCTGTTATTTTTAATACAATGTCTATAATTACCCCTAACTCCTCCCCAATACATAAATAGGAAGATTATGCAGTTCAATGCACTGTAATATACATCTTCCTGCATTGATAATATAATATATAAAAATTCTTGAGTCCAAATAAATTAAAGCTGAATACACTTTTTAGCATAATACTTTTTTAATTGATAAAAATTTCAAAATTGAAAAAAAAAAAACCTTAATTTTATTTTTAGTGTTTTCCAGTATAGAAAAATATCATAAACGCTTGAGAATACAAATAGGAATAATTGTTAATACAAATCATAATAATTAAAATGAAGATTTGATACAAATGAAGCTTGAATAAAAAAATCGTAATAATTACAATAAAGGAAAAATATATTACACAGATACAACTTATATTATTTATGCTTCATATACCTATCCAACTCATTGGGAGGTAGTCTCAGTTCTCAGTTTCTTTGAAGATGCTTTTCCTTTTTCACTGAAATAGGTTAAGATGTTAATACTATTGGAATATAAAAATGTGGAAAAGAATTATTACAATTTTATGATATTTTTTAATGTGTATTAGAAAAAAAATCTATATGATTTCAATTTATAGTATATGAGATTTTTGTATTTAATAATGTTATTTCTACGATTTAAATTTATATTCTCCCTTTAAGACTATAATGTGCATTACCACTTGTTAATAATAAAGTCTCTACTATAATATATAAATTGAATACATTAGATTACATATTTTAATCCTAATTCTTTAATGATAAAAACAACAATTAAAGCAAAACAAATATGATCTTGACACTTATACAACCTATAAAAACATTATACACCTAACTAAATAAAAATACACTAAATCTATATGTTGTATTGTATAAATCTATACATTTAACCATACAGAAACATCAAAACCTCGAAACAAATCAAACGTACACTAAAAATGGTATTGTTTCTGCCATCACATTTTCTTTAACAATTGGCTAAATAAAATAATAGAGTTAAAAAAACGATACATTTTGATTATTCGAAGAAAAAACAATATGATAGAGCTCTCGTAAAAGAATGAAGAAAATGAAAATGAAAAAATGTTCTGGTTAAAGGACAACAAAAAAGGATTAACAACTGAAAAAGAAAAAGAAAAAAAAAAGCTTTATTCATAAGTACCTAGATAAGAAGTTAAAGCGATGAAGCAAAATGATGATAACAAAGATGCGACATATTTTGAAAAACACTAATTACAGACAAACATGTGTCCAAAAGCAATTAATTTAAAGGCACAATATTCATGGGTAATAATCATGACGTTTTAAATCCCTTCAGGTATCTCTAAAAATCCCAAAAGCCCCACAAGAGAGGACAATTGTTATATCCTCATTATATCTGTAACGATTCAAATTTTAAGGTCATTAAAAAATTAAAAATTTTTAGGTTATAATTTTCGTAAATATTTATTACAAATATTTACGAAACTAGTAATGTAGTTAATTAGACTTTAGTTAAGTGAATTAACTTGAATTAAGGCTAATTTAATAAAAAGATTAGATTGAATAAAGTGTGAAGGTTTAATTATAAACTATAGAAAAGTTAAGAGATTAAATTAGCAAATAAGCCTTATGTGACAAGTGTGTGGTAAGTATAAATAAATGTGTATTATTTTAATTGGTACAAATGTATGAATATATATGTATTTACTTAATATTTAAGAAATAATAATTATAATTTAAAATATAATATAATAGTTATAATATAATAAAGTAATTAAATAAAAGAATGAATGAAAACGAAACAGAGCAGGGAAAGAAAGAAAGAAAAAGAAAAAGAAAAATTTAGGGTTTTGGAGTTCAAGCTTGATTGTTAAGTCAATTTGATCCCTTTTCTTGTAATTTTGATGTCTATGGAATCCTAGAAAAGAATACTACTTGAGTTATGTTGAAATTTAGAAAGTTATTGAATTTTTAGATGTTGATTAAGTTGAATAAATGGAAGAATTAAGTGTTAATTTGATGGAAATTCAAGTTAGAAGTGGGAGAAGGATTAAATTGTGAAAGAAAATATAGGTTTTGCAATAATAGGGATTGAATTGAAAAGATGTTATAATTAGTGTTTTATGCTGAAATTTAAGAGTTGGAATAGTTTAAAATGATAATTGAATGAAAATATAGGATTTATTTTGAAGAAAAAGAATGGTTACGATGGAAGGACTAAATTGGAATTTAAGTAAAAGATACATGGAAATACAAGAATGTTTTGTTAAATAATATATATTGATAATTTTAAATGTTAAATTTTATGTAGCCAACGTAGCACCAGAAACATCATCGAAAAAGGGAAAGGAAAAAGTGAACGAGAAATTCGGTTTGTATTTCTATAAACTATGCTTAATGTTTTAATACAATGTAATTGTTATTTTTATAGTTAGAATGTAAATGAATAATATGATGGAATCTGTTACTACTATTGTATTGAAATTGAATTATATGTGAATTATTATGGAAAAGTATTGAAAAAAAAGTAAAATTAAATTAAGAATGGAAATTTGAAAATTTGAAAGTTGACTGAAATCCCTATTAACAATGTCGGGCTAGTCGGATATAGTTGGCATGCCATAGGATCAGTGGAGTTAGGGATATTTCGACTCTGTGTCGATGAGATACTTTATGTGTTTCAGCATCGTCATGGATCGTTAGGATTCGTTCCGAAGAGGTACTCTGTACCTAACTATGACTGTGACTGTTTCGGATTTGTTCCGATAAGGTACTATGTGTACCGTGACTGAGACTATTACCTTTACAGTGTATTCCGGCTTCAGCCGATAAAATACTGTATTATATCCCTGGTGTGTGGGTTGGATTTGGGTCCGTGTATCCATCAGGTCCGAGTCATGTTAATAGGGGTAACCAAAATTATTAAAGAATGACTGTTATTAAGTTATGATTTATTGAATATTGACTGTTACTGAATGTTATATTGATTGTGGATTGTTGAAGTGAAGGGTACCAATGGACAATGAATGTAGACTGAATTAAATGGTAAGGTTCATAAGTTATGAAATAAAATTGAATGACTGAATTATAAAGATCATGAAGTTACAAGTTTAAAGCTCGAACGCAAGTATGAGTGATGAATATTGTTATTTTAACGATTTATAAGTTTACTATGATTGTTATATGACTTAAGTAAATGCTATTTTCCTTATACTTTTAAGTTTTCAGTTTATAGAAATACCACTGAGTGCATACTCAGCATACAGTTGTTTCCGTGCGCAGGTTAGGTACAAAAGAAAGTTAAGGACTCAGCATCCAAGCCAATCCCGGACTCAAAGTGGTGAATACTTTTCTTTTGGTAAAATGGCATGTACCTAGGTTGTCAAGGTGTTATTTTGTTTATAATAGTGTATAAACATGAAAGTTGTTGAAGCATAGTATGAAATATGCATATTTTGGAAGTTAAACTTACATGAGTTTGACTAGTATGATAATGTTGTATAATTTTGATATGAATTGTAGTACATAATTCTTAAGAGGTATTTAAGTGAATGAATGAGTATTTGCTAAGTTTGAAGGGCATAATGAATGATATTTGACTTAAGAACTATTAGTAAATGTTTAGACATGAAATAGATGTGTTTAGCAAGTGAAAATAGCTCAAAAATGGTCAAAAACCATGTTTTCACACGGCCAAGTCACATGGGCGTGTGCCTAGGCCGTGTGAATTTGGTAGAATCTGCCCATGGCCTAGCCCCACGGCCATGTCCCAGGCCACATGGCCATGTTGAGCCCCACGGGTAGGCCACAAGGGCATGTTCCAGGCCACATAGACGTGTGCCCCTATCTTCAAGGTAAAGTTTCCAAAGTTACCGGTTTAATCCCGAATTACTTCTAAAGCATGTATTGGACCTCGTAGGCCCATGTTAGGGACTTTATGATGAAATTTGATGAATATTAATTTAGAATGTAAAGTTTACGACTCAGTTTTGTATAAATGTTAGTGTATAAGTCCGGTAATACCTCGTAGCCCTATTCCGGTAATGGCTTAGGGTTAGGGGGTGTTACAAATCACTCATTGTCAAAATGCCCAATGCTTATAGGAAAACCTCGACGAAGCTTGGTCTTACAACCTCATTGAGAGAATAATCTCAGCCTTACATCGCCAAAGCACCAATTCACACAAGGTGAGCCCCACATAATCACATAAAGATATATAAGAAAGAGTTTTTGTTAGTATCTATCAATCCGTCAATTCCTTAGACCTAGTAAACACTCTGTTCGATCACCTCACAAAGTTTACTTAAGTTGACTCCAACAAAATTCTTAGCTGACATCTTCCACTCTATCACCTACACCTAAGAAGTAAGGCACTCAATGACTAGGACCCATGCCATGCATGTTGAATTATACAGAAATGATACTTCAAGAATACTGTTTTTATTATTTCACAATACTTGCAGAATGGATAGTACACATATCTTTATATAGCTGAAGGTAACCCTTTTAGTTACTAACTAACGTAATAACTGCTGTTAACAGTCTTGACTAACAGACTAACCACCACATTTAGACGTTACTCTAACATTCTCCCCGTTTTCCTTCAAATTAGCAGACTTATCAGTACTGGACAAAACTTGAAGAGCATTTCTAAACTCAGTAAAGTGCTTTGATGTAATCGGTTGAGTAAGAACATCAGCTACTTGATTGGTTGATGGAACAAAGTTGATTTGAAGAGAACCATCAAGAACCTTCTCTCGCACAAAATGATGATCAATCTCTACGTGCTTTACCCGTGTATGATGAGTAGGGTTTGCAGCCATAGAAACAGTGGATGTATTATCACACCAGACTACCGAAGACGAACTCACCTGTATACCAAGCTCCTCTAGTAGCTGTCGAACCCATAACAACTCCGATACACAATTGGTGAGACTGCGATATTCAACTTCTGACGAGGAGCGAGATACAACCGCCTGTTTCTTGGAGCACCAGGCAATCGGGTTGGGTCCAAGATACACCACGTAGCCTATAGTAGAAAGTCGATCTTCCAAAGACGAGGCCCAGTCAACATCACAGTAACATTCCAACTTAAACTGCCCTTTGGAAAAGCACAAACCATGCTCCATAGTTCCAATGAGGTAACGCAAAACCCTTTTAACTGCCTTCCAATGCAACTCACTAGGAGAATTCATAAACTGGCTCAGCTTGTTGACACAAAAGGACAGATCAGGTCTGGTGATACACAGATACTGGAGCATGCCAACTACACTTCGATACAAGTGACTATCAATAAATGAAGGACTGCCATCGGAGGTGACGAGCTTAGGCGTGCTGACCATGGGCGTAAATGTGACTGCTGCTCCAAGCATACCAGCCTTCTTAAGGATTTCCAAAATATACTTCTTTTGATTGAGAAAGAGCTCCTGCGATTTGCGTTGAACCTCAATGCCCAAGAAGAAGTTTAGATGGCCCATATCCTTAAGAGCAAACTTGTGATGAAGTTGCATCACAACATTATCAATAGCAGTAGTTGCATTACTAGTGATCACTATATCATCCACATATACCATAAGAAACAAACAATCACTGGACGAGGTACGGACAAACAAAGAGGGGTCTGCCTTCGAAGCATGAAAACCCAGTTGATCAACTAGAAACTGCCTGAGTGTATGAAACCAAGCAGGTGGTGCTTGTCTAAGGCCATACAAGGCTTTCTTTAACTTACAAACAAGTGGCTGTCCAGCATGACCTACCACTTTAAAGCCAGGTGGCTGCACCATGTAGATGTCCTCAATTAATTTGCCATTAAGAAATGTATTTTTGACATCAATTTGCCTCAAGGGCCACCTTTGCATAACTGCCACAGCCAGAACTATCCGAATGGTTACTGCTCGCACTACTGGACTGAAAGTGTCTCTGAAATCTAGACCCGCATGCTGCGAAAACCCCTTAGCAACCAATCGAGCTTTATACTGATCCACAGTCCTATCAGCCTTCCTCTTTACCTTAAAAAGCCACTTGCATCTAATAGCTCTGCTATTGCTGGGAAGCAGGCAAAGGCTCCAGGTATCATTGGAAAGAAGAGCCTGAAGCTCATTATGAACTGCAGCTTTCCAAGACTCATGCTGCAGGGCTTCATGAATATCGAGAGGTGTCTCAAAGGAGATCGACGATGCTGAGCTCAGAAAAACCCTTAGTTTAAAAATGCCTGCTTTGCCACAAGTGATCATTGTTGGATAAGAATTAAGGGAAAGTGAGAGTGTGGGACTAGGCTGATTGGTAGGGGTAGGATGGTATGAGCTGGACATAGCAAGGCTAGAGGTAGAAAGATTTGGACTAGAGGAGTTGAGCATAGGTGCTAGGGATGTAGAGTGTACGGGTGAATTTATGAGAGGAACAGACACTGATGACATATCTGGTCTGGTAGCTGGTGACAGTACAAGAAGCTTAGAATTGGATGGTGGTGGACTGTTTGATTTTAGAGTAGCTATGGGACTCACATTTTTAAAAGGAAAAGCAGCTTCATGAAATGTCACGGAGCGAGATACATAAATCTTTCCGTCAAAGGCCAAGCATCTATATCCTTTGTGTAAATGTGAGTAGCCTAAAAATGTACAATAAGTGGAGCGAAATTGAATTTTGTGTCTGTTGTAGGACCTCAGGTTTGGAAAGCACAAACACCCAAAGACCCTAAGGGAAGGATAACAAAGTTTAGCATGAAACAGTTTTTCATAGGGTGAGATATTACCTAAAGGAGAAGAGGGTAATCAGTTTATGAGATAGATGGCACTAGCAAAGGCATCATTCCAATAACTCAAAGGCATGGAGGCATGAGCCAGCATGGACAAGCCAACTTCAACTAGTTGTCTATGCTTGCGTTCAACAAGCACATTCTGAGCAGAGGTATATGGGCAAGAAAATCTATGTAGGATCCCGTGTTGAGAGAGATATACCTTTAATGCATGAAACTCACCCCCTCCATCAGTTTAAAATGTCTTAAGTTTGAAGCCAAGTAGCTTCTCAGCTAGTTTATGAAACTGTGGGAAAATGGTTGATACTTCAGACTTTTGTCGCATAAAGTAGACCCATGTATACCTTGTGCATGTATCGGTGAAAGCCATATAGTACAGAAAGCCATTTGAAGAAATCAGCGTTGGACCCCAAACATTAGCTACCACCAATTGAAGTGGTGTGGCATGCTCAGAATTAGAATAACACAATGGTAGATTTCTTTCTTTACCCAAATGACAAGCAACACAATTGAATAAGTCTTTATTTGCATCAAAAGGTATGTTACAATGAGATAAAGCCTTGGTAAGAAGACTTTTACAGAGATGTCCTAGCCTAGAGTGCCCGACATTTGGTACATGCAAGCACCTGGTCAGAAGCCAACGAGTCGGGCAGAGTCGGGTGACAATTGTTCTCTTTAAATGGAGTTGGTAGAGACCATGATGCACCGAGCCACTCAAAAGAACCTCTCTAGTGTGCAGGTCACACACTTGGCATTGTGTAGGAAGAAACTCGAACATCACCTAATTGTCTTTTGCAAATTGAGATACTGAAAGTAGATTTTTCGTTATACCAGGGACATGCAACAAAGAACGCATATACAGAAGACGTGTTCTAGTGAGCAAAGAAGACTGACCAGTAGAGTGTCCAGGGAGAGCAGTGCCATTACTAACATAAACCTTACCTGGTCCATTGTAAGGAGAACTCTCATCAATAGCAGTAGGTGAATGAGTGATATAGTGTATTGCTCCTGAGTCGGGGTACCAGGCATTATCACTAACAGTCTCAGGTGTTGCAATATAAGCTTGTGGTTGAGTGTTGGAAGATGTCAGAGTGGAACCAGATTGAGAGGAACTAGAAGACCATGTCGGTGCTAAAGCTGGTGGAATGAACCACCCAGGCTGGAGGTAAGGTGCAACAGGTGGGAAAGCATTCAGCGGTGATGCCATCCAAGGTGAAATGGGAGCCCCTTGCCCAAACATGCATACATTCGCCTGTGATGAAGGAGGTGGTCGATAGCCAGTACTCTTATAAGACGAATCAAACTGATGATAGCAACGATTAACTAAGTGCCTCATTTTCCACACAACTGACACTAGATGCGTGAGCCAGACGATCTACCACGACCACGAGAGGCTAAAGTGGGACGATAGGCCGGAGGTGAATCACTGCTGGTAGCCGAAGCTAGAGACTGATGAGAAACCACATTGGCCAAGCTAGGAGACTCCAACACAACTACCTGATGACGAGCCTCTGTATCAATCAGCATAGTCATGACCCTTTGGACAGTATAGGATGTATAACTCACTATGATGATAGTGATAACAGAGTCATATTTGGACGGTAACCCATTAAGAATCGCAGTGTGTTCCTGCTCGCTAATAACCTCACCACAACTAGCAAGATTGTCGCAAAAACCTTTAATCTTCATCAAGAAATCTTTTATGGAAAGATCGCCCTTTCGTTGAGAATGTAAAGCTCTGCAAAAGAACATCAATCGAGAGATGGTCTTGTTACCATAAAGATTAGCAATTGCATTCCAAATTTGGGCGCTCGTGTCCATACCAATAAGATGTGGGAGAACAGTGGTACTTATAGAAGACAAGAGCCATGACGCAAGCGCACTATCCTATTGCTCAAAGCGTGTAAACTCAAGGTTTTCTTGTTGAACCCCATCAGCATCTGGAAGCGTTGGAGGAGGAGGAACAGTGCGAGAGTCCAAAAACCGTTGATGCTTATAAGTCTTGATAGCAAGCAGTACTTGTTGCCGCTAGAGAAGATAATTATCATCGTCAAGAAGCACACTAATCTTCTTAGTAGAAAAGAACCGAGTGTCAAAACCATCAGCAACAGTGGAGGCCATAGCTGATGTAGTCGACTGAACAGAATGACCCGAAAACTCCATGAACAGAAAAAAAACGATCAAAACAAACACCAGGAATGCTTAGACATCTGATACCATGTTGAATTATACAGAAATGATACTTTAAGAATACTGTTTTTATTATTTCACAATACTTGCAGAATGGATAGTACACATATCTTTATATAGCTGAAGCTAACCCTTTCTGTTACTAACTAACGCAATAACTGCTGCTAACAGTCTTGACTAACAGACTAACCACCACCTTTATACGTTACTCTAACAATGCACCTCACCTCAATATTAAGAAAAGGGGACAAATAAATAAGATTGACTGTAAAGACAACATTCTACTCAAACACCCTCCTAACTAAAAGCAACCATCATTCTTAGTAGCTTTCTACACTACTTATGGTGTGAGCCACCGAGCAAATTAGATAAAAATGTCAATTTTTAAAAAAAAAAAGGGAAATAAGCCAGTTTTGGAGAGAGGAAGAGAAAATGTGCCTTTTAGGACGTGTTTTCACCGCTATGTCAAATAAAAACGTGTCTTACAGGGTGCGCTTTCTGACTTTTTTGTTATATTAGCTCCTTTGGTTAGATCGTTAAATATTAGTGGTCTTATCCTTGAGTCTCGAGTTTGATTCTTCTCCTACTAACATTTGTATTTTTTATTTCATATTTTTATCACATTAGCTCATTTGGTTAGATGGTTAAATAATAGTGATTTCATCTTTGATTTCTAAATTTTGTTCATCTTCTAAGTATATTTGTACTTTTTTATTTCATGTTGTTTCAAGTTTTATTTTATTTTAAATTAATAACTCTTTTATTTATAAAATCAAATAATAAATATGTGATTATATAATGAAAATATATTTTTTATATATCATTATGTTAACAATATTTAAAATTAATAACTCCTTTATTTATATAAATAAATTATATAATATATAATAATTATATAATAAAAATATATTTTTTATATTTATCATTATGTTAAATATATTTTATTTTTTAAAAACATCAACTAATTTTTTTTATATATTTTTCTTTATATATAATATTTATATGTCAAATATTTATTTTCTTCATCTATATTGTGGGTATTGTGATTTTTAATATTATAAAATGAAATAATTATTTGAAATATCATTATTATTTTTATATGTAAAATATTTTATATATCATTGTTTTTTCATCTACATTGTAGATATGATATTTCAAATATTTTTATATGTGAAATATTTCAAATACACATACAAACATATATAATACTAAATTTTACTACACACATGATATGGATTGAAAAATAAATATTAGACATATAAAAATTATATTTACTAAAAATAACGATATTTGCAATAATTATTTAATTTTTAAATAAAAGAGCTATTAATTAAAAAGATGAATTAAAAATTAAAAAATTGAAAAAATATATTTATTAATAAAATTTAAAAAAAGAAGAAGAAGAAGAAGAAAAAGCTTGAAACAATATGAAATAAAAAATACAAATGTGCTTAAAAGAATAATTGAACTTAGAACTCAAAGATGAAGTCACTATTATTTAATCATCTAACCAAAAAAACTAACGTGATAAGAATATTAATTAAAAATAACAAAAAAAGAAACTTGAAACAACATGAAATAAAAAAATAAAAATGTGAGTAAAAAAAGGAATCGAACTCAAGAATAAAATCACTAATATTTAATCATCTAACCAAAAGAATTAATATATTAAAAAAAGTCAAAAAGAGCATGTTGTAGGATTCTTTTTTTATCTGACATGGCAATAAAAACACATCCAGTAGGGTATATTTTCACATATTTTCTCTTTCTCTCTGCCTATCTCCTTAAATATTCTAGAAATAGACCCATTTCCCTTTTTTTTTTTTAAATAATGGGATATTTCTCTAATTCACCTATGAACCATCTATATCTTTAATGATTTTTCACACTACTTATAACTTAATTATTATAAGAATTTATATATAA
This sequence comes from Gossypium anomalum, assembly GCA_025698475.1. Lineage (NCBI taxonomy): Eukaryota > Viridiplantae > Streptophyta > Magnoliopsida > Malvales > Malvaceae > Gossypium > Gossypium anomalum. The sequence continues at coordinate 19,454,504 of CM046967.1, read as the reverse complement.
TATAGATATAGATATGGATGTGGTGAATGCCAGTAAAGCATCTAATAATATTAGAGCAAATTAGGTGATATAATACATTGTAGAAGAATCCAGGAGAAACAAGACTTGATCTGATCCTTTTTACATCAGGCCAAAAGCGTTTACTCTGAAGTCAGCCGAGTCGTATTAAAAGATTAGTAACTCAAATTTGTTAAATAATGAAAATGGGCGGCAAATAAGCCCAAATGTCAACCCACGTGCAAACTTTAGGGGTCATCATGCCCTGTTGCCCTTATCCGGTCCAGTTGATGATTCAGCAGCTACCCACCTGTCCATATCCAGCGTCAATTTTTAATGCAGGCATCAATTATAATTAATTGACGAGTACAGATTGCTTTTGTGGACACAAGTTTTCATTTTATAAACATTGAATGGAATCAAATTAAATAAAAAGATTTCTTGATTAATAAATTTTATTTTATTATTTTAATTCAACTTAAAATTTTCTTGAATTGAGTCGAGTGAGATGAAATTCGAATCAAAACGAATTAAACATATTTGTTTAAATTAAATTTAAAAAAAATTTGAGTCCTTGAGCATTACCACCCACCGTAATTAAATTTATTATTAACTTTCATTCCCTTATAAATTATTTATTAATCTTTTATATAAGGGTTAGATTTTTTGTTTGCTTAATTGCTTCAATTATCTTCTGATTCTTGTCACCGTGTATTTTGAAATTAAAAAATATATTAAATGTAAAAAAAATATGATTTTTTAATAAATATATTTTAAAGATAAAATGTGAAATTTATACCTACACGAAATTTTAACACGAATATTTTATATGTAACACCCCAAACTCGACCTAGACGTTACAACCGTGTAACACTCTAGACCCGGCCTAGAAGTTTAGACCAAACCCCAAATGTTACATTGATCACCGAAGTGATCGTAGGTAAATTTTTACAAACAGGTTATCAAGTCAAACCGAAACATTTAATCGTTTAAATTCAGTCAGTAAAATTACAGTTAAGTTTGTTATAAAATTGGAATTAAATGAACGAATAAAAATTTGCAACGGAGCTTGTACCACAGTTTGATAAAATCTTACAGTCCAAAAACCAAATAACAAATAGAAACTGGAAATAAAAACTGATAATTTAGACTGTTCGAGACCTCCGCATACCAAGCCCAGTGTTAGAAATTAGAAAAGGTACCTGAAAGGGGAAACACTAAGAGGGGGTGAGCTACTCAAGCTCAGTGTGAGTCTGAATCAAGACTAAGAACAAAACACGGAATTCAATTCAATAATACACCAGATTTACAGATATACAATGAGTCAGAAAGAGACTTGGAACTAAGTCCCAACAGAACATAACACTCGAGCACATCAATTCACAAACAGACAGGCAGAGTACAGTTAGATAATCTCACACCCGAAACACACAAATAGATGCATATGAAATGCAATCAGATATTAAAACTCACCCATCCAACCAACACACCTATCCGTCCCCCGATCACACCCCATAAGAGTTGTTTAAGCTCATCCAACCAAAACACACCACATAGGACCTCGCAGGCCCATCCAACCCTACACACCATATATGTGGAGTAAGCCACCCAGATATCAATACGCAGCAGAGTTGGCGTATGTGTTGTACAGTGCAATGCGGTAATCTGATGTACAGGCATGTTGCATCTTTAACTGCCAGATCAAATAATAGTACGCAAGAAAGCTGACGCGCATGCAGTACAATGCAATAAATCGCTGTACGAATAAATTACATTAGAACTGCCAGATTAGATCAGAATCAGACTCCCTTCTCTTCGCAATCCTACCCAAAACTTAACTTTATGCAAGTGTATGTATACATTATCAAAGAAAACAATGAGCACATCTACAGATAGTCAGACAGAAACATATATGCACACACACCCAGCTAACCAGGTTCAGCGTCAGACATCTCACACAACAATTACAAATATCACATAACCCGCAGCCCAAATCAAAGTCTTATTATCCTTTCTAAGGCTTAGCCAAGGGTTAAAGCACACAGACACATTTTCAGATCGTAAACACTCGTAGAACCAACATAAATGCCTTAGGACCACACGCCCGTGTGCTCTGGCCTTGTGGAAATGCCTAGGCCATGTGGGAGGTCAAGCGTTCGTATAAGAAGGATCACACGACCGTGTGGCTGAGGCATACGCCCGTGTGAAGAGGGGCACACGGCTGTGTGACTGAAGCACATGCCCGTGTGGACCAGGGACATGGCCGTAGGAACAGGCTATGTAACTCTCTGCCTATTTGCACTAAATTTGAGTATAGGGCTGACATGGCTGTGTGAGGGTCTCACACGCCCGTGTGCCCACCAAACATGGGCCTGTGTCCAAAACACACGCCCCTGTAGGATCTATAAATCCCCAAATTAGCCACACGGCCTTGTGGCTAGGCTGTGTGGCACCAAATCACTCAAACCCTAATTCTTAAACACACACGCCCATGTGCCCGAGGGACACGGTCGTGTGAAAATTGACTAATTTCCCTAAATCGGCCACATGGCCGTGTGGCACCAAAACTTACCCGAAAACCTTAATTCCTAATTCCAAACAGTCGTGTGAACAGGCACGCGCCTATGTGGTCATGAAACCACCCTAAAATAGCTTGTAAAATGAGTTTTTCGGTCACTAAGTCAACCCTCAACCGAAGGAACTCAGAACTGCATTAACCAAAGTGAATTTCTATGCCATTCGATAGTACTATCTTATTTAACAACTAATTTCCAAAAGTCACCAAGATTGCCACATTCTATCAAAATCAATCTTACAATTCACAAATAAAATAGAAAAGTTTCGAAACCCACACCTATTCTGACGACAGAGAAGCAAAAATCTTCGATATCTATGCAGCGAAAATCGTTTTCCCCAAGCGAAAGAAAGAAGAAGAAAAAGTAACAGCAAAAAGAAAAACAAAACAAAAAGAAAAAGAAAAAAATAGGCTAGAGACAAATTAAAAATAAATAAATAAAGAACAAAATAATTATATAATAGATTAAAACAACACAACCAAACAAAACAAAAATATTCCTCTAAAAAGTATCCACATGGTCTTGAGCTAGGGACCCAGAGACAAGTTAACACACACTCAACCACCAAACCAGCAGGCCCATTCTAACACTTGAACACGCAACTAAACATAATAGCACACCTCTTTCTCTTACCCTAACCATAAAACCCAAAAATTCTAGCCCCAAAATTCAGGGTGTTACAGACCGGATCTTGGAGATTACATCGACCACACATAAATACAAGAAAGCTTACCTTATTAAAAAATGTTTGATTTTGTAGAAATAATTTTGTAAAATCTGCTTTATTTACTTTCAAAAATCTTTATCATTGTCAAGCGAATATTTCTCAGCCCATTTGTTATTTAACGGTTATTAACTTAATCATTCTTCCGGAAACTCAATTGCTTATTTTGATTTGCAACACTAAAAACTCGTAATTCATCAATTTTGAAAACAAACATGCAACTAGTTTAGTTAAGAGAGAAATCTTGCAGTTTAATTAAACTAACTTGCTAAAACCCAATAAAAACCTAAAACTAATGATAAAGTCCAAAAAAATTATCAACGGTCTGAAAAACAGCCTATGTTTTAAAATAAAAATAAACCTTTAAAAACTAGCTTGTTTATGAGAATTTAAATCAGAGTTTCCGAATGCTGCCCAATCTTAATTCTAAGGAGTACTTGAGAAGATAAAATAATATGGTGAGCTAAAAGCCCAGTGTGTGTCATGGCCCAAAAAATATAACAGATAGTCAAATAATGTACAGACAAAACTTATCAGAGCATAATATCAGATACAAGGCATGCTTAGCATTGCAATGTCATACAAATAATTCCTACCCCCAATCGCTAGACACCATCTCCTTTCACCCAACATACCAATTAGGGTTATTAAGTACTTATCCAACCAACACATCAGATTAGCATTCATGTAATACTGAAAAATCATGCAGTCGAGCTGCCAGATAATATGAGAAAATCACCAGATATGGATAATACAATCTAACTATCAAAATTAAATTTTGCAATAAATCGCCAAAATCACAGAACATAATTTGCCAGAACTTTCTCCATATTATATTTATAACTCACCCCAATGCACATGCAAACATCAAATCACATATTCAGACACATTCAGATTAATTATATTCATTTATGAATATAGCAGGACGGAAACATGCCAATAGTGCATACGGATTTATAGATTAGAGACATGCATATAAACTTAGTTGGAGTGACTAAATAAAGACATGCTCGTACACATAAACATACAATCGAGTATACAGTTTTACATGTTTTAGCATGCTTTTAGAAAACTTACATACGACAACATACATAATAGATTTTGGTATATTACTAAACTCCCTCATTCGGCCCAAATGTGACCCTAATAAATGTTCAAAATGGGCCCATACGACCAGGCACACGTCGTGTGCCATAACTGCTACATTCGGTTTTGCATAAATTTACATAATAGATGCACAACTTGATTATATTTGGGAGGTCAAAACCACAGCAATGGTGCACGTTCTACACAAGACATCAACCTCAACCAATTAGCAAGAATACATGAAACCGAACTTAGGGCATTCGACCCTTGCTTATTCAAAGCATTTGGCCAAATGAATGGCCATTACAAACCAGTCCTTAAACTAGGGCATTTGGTCCTTACCCTTAGAGAAGACATTGTCAAAATCCTCAGTTCGTCGGAGGAGTAATCGCCATACATTCCTCACCTAAATAGAATAGCATAAGAAGAAACAACTAGCCACCAACTATCAACCAAAAACCTCTAAAGTAAAACCGGAAACAACACACTTAAGCATCGAACGAGTGACACTTACGAAAAATTACGATTAATATACTGAAACTCCCTAATCGTCCATGGCCAGCAACGAAACTAGAAGGTTAGTGACGACCTTAGGAAAAATCAAGGTTTGGACGACAGCAAAGTAAAATAAAGGAATGAAAAAAAAAAGAAAGAAGAGAAAGAAAACAAGAGGTTGTCAACGTGAAATTATGGAAAAATCGAAAGGAGAAAGGAAGAGCAGAGGGAGAGGACGGTAAGAGAAAATTCAACAACAAAAGTGAAAATAGAAAAGTGAAGAAAGTGGGGGAAAGAGGGATGGCACAAGAGAGAATTGTTAGGAGATAGTCCCTCAAACTTTTTAAAGGGTAAACTATCAAAATAGTCACTTTTGTTTACTTCAGGTTACATTTTAATCACTTATGCTTGAAATGTTATGTTTTAGTCACTTACGTTATTGCCTTGTAATAGTTTAGTCATTGAGCCATTAATTGTTGTTAACGGTGTAATGGTAAGTTGATGTGGCACATTAAATCATCATTTCAAATAAAAATTTTAGGTAAATTTATACAACCGATCCCTATATTTTTTCGTTTTGAGTAATTAAATTTTTTTAAATAGTCCCTATACTTTTATTTTTTTGAACAATTTAATTTTTTCGAGTGAGGCGAGCTTGTGGACTAGTTTTAACAAATGGAAAACATAGAAAAATCATGTTAAAAGAAATGAAGAAGGGAGGAAAACAAAGGGAGAAACAAAAGAAAATGAAAAAAAAAGAGTTAAAAGAACCTAAAAGAAAAAAAATTAAATTGCTCAAAATGAAAAAAAATAGGGCCAATTGTAGAATTTAACCTAAAATTTTCATTTGAAATGATGATTTAATATGTCACGTCATCTTACCGCTACACCATTGACGGTAATTAACGGCTCAGTGATTAAAATGTTACAACATGATAACATAAATGACTAAAACGTAGCATTCCAAATATAAGTGACTAAAATGTAACATGAGGCAAACAAAAGTGACTATTTTGATAGTTTACCCTTTTTTAAAAAACAAACTATTTAAATCCCACTAAATCCTATTTAATTACTATCTCTGACAGCATGGGCAGTGCAGGAAGGAAGCAGAAATAATTTCCACTCTAGGCACAACAGGATTCGAACTTGGGACCAAAGGAAAAAAATGCTTAACTATTAAACCAGTAGTCTTATTTTTGATAATAAATGTACAAAAATTAAAGATAAGCAAGACGTGCCAAGCCAGATATTGGGACAAAAATAATAAAAAATTTTAAGGGAAGGGAATTGAACACAAAATCTCAAGCACGCAACCAAAACATCTAACTACTAAACCAAATCAATTTACTTGGCACATTTTAGCACTCAATAATTAAAAACTTGGGGTGTTACATTATGACATCATCAATAATTCAATTTTAATAGAAATTGATAAAGATTCAACATGATTAAACAAGTCGATAATATAAATAGTATAAAATGTGAAATTTAATTCAATAATATAAACTATAGACATAAATTTGAAAAAGAAGTTTTTGAGGTTTAGAAGGAAGTAAAAGTTTTGGAGAAAAAAGGAAAAAGGTTTTTGGGGTTTGGAGGAAGTAAAAATTTTGAGGGGAAGTAGAAGTTTTAAGGGGAAAGTAAAAAGAAAAAAGTTTGGAGGTTTGGGGGGAAATAAAATTTTTGGAAGAAAATAAAAGGGTTTGAGGGAAGGAAATAAAATGACTTTGATATTTAGTTTATTTGAATTATTTGAATTTAAAAATTTAACTTGATTCAAACTCAAAATTTGAAGAAAAAAATTTAGTTGATTCAATTAATTCGATTCGAATAATTGAAAATTTAAATTCTTTTTCAATATTTTAAAAGTGAATCGAATTTTATTTAATCTTAAAAAGTAATATCTCCTCAGGGCCGTGGCTAAACAATTTGGTCACTAGAAAACTATAAAGAAACTTTCATGCGTGTGAACTTTGTCAACTTAAAAGTTTAATTTAATTGATTTTCAAGAATATTTTTAATTGGATTAAATATCATTTCCTTTTATTGGACATAGAATGCCAAAATTCTTATGTTAACAGATAGGCTTGGGCCACGAAACCTACGTACTACTACTGAAGCCTGAATAGAAGTAACTAACCCTTAAAGGCCTAGACACCAATTATTACTCGAATGAGTTTTATGAATATATTTCTAAAAAATTGTTGATAAATGTTGAGGTTTTAGTATCTACATTTAAGTTTTATTATGCATAATTATAAATATAAATCTCCAATCTCACTATTTATATCTAATACAGTTGTCGTTTATATTTATAATTGTATTGAATTTATGTTTAGAAATTCTCACATCAAATTTAATACAAATTAGCATTATTATCTAGACAAAAGTGAAGTTAAAAAATTTTGAAAGGTAAAATACAATTTTATCATTACTAATTTTAAATTTTAAAAATTATGAAGGGATTAAAAGGAGTTTTTTTTTTCATTTTAGGGAATCCCTGTCAGTCCTAGAGGTGATCATGGGCCGGGCTCAAAAAAAATTTTAGGCCCTTCTACTAGGCCCGGGCCCGGCCCGGCCCGAAATATGGGCCTAAAATTTTGCTCAAGCCCGGCCCAAAATAAAATTACTAAGCCCGAGCCCGGCCCGGCCCGGCCCATATTAAAATTTTTTTCTTATTTCATTAAATAAAAAAATTTAAAAATATAATAAATAAAATATATTTAAAAACATAAAAATAAATATTAAAACAAATAAAAATAATACTAAAACAATTCTTAAAACAATACACAAATTAACAATATAATAAAAAATAATTACATTAAAAATTTAAAATAATTAAAAATAAAATAAAAAATATATATTAATATATAATTCGGGCCGGGCAGGCAGGCCCCGGCCAAAAACTCTTACCGAGCCCGCCCATTTTCTAAACGGGCCTCTTTTTTGCCCAAGCCCATTTTTCGGGCCTATATTTTTACCCAAACCCTCCCATTTTTCGGGCGGGCCTTCGGGCCGGGCCGCCCAACCCATGATCAGCTCTAGTCAGTCCCCTAGTTCCACCCTTATATCTAGATCACTTTTCTTTTCCTACTTACCGAAATAAAATCCCATAATCTAATATTTTTGTTTCTCATGTATTTGGATCAAGTTTAAATTTTGGAGTCGATATTGTTAAGAGAATTTCACTTGAATACCACCCTGGCTCAAATATGACTATACTCAGACCATAGAAAGGAAGAAGACACCTAGGGTTATACCAAAAATTAAATTTTTTTTATCTATTTACATTTTTAAAAAAAATTACGCTGCATAATTGATTTTTGGGTAAACAATATAAATGGTCACCCAACTATGCTCGTCTTTCTGTTTTGGTCACCCAATTTTAAAAATTTTCTATTTAGGCACTAATATTTGAATTCGTTCTTGTTTTGGTCACCGGCAGTTAAATTGATAATGAAAAGTTTTTTTTTCTAACAGGTATAATAACACATTTAGTCCTCAATCTTTCATATTCTATCAATTTGATCCTAATTCTAAATAATTTAATACATTTAATTATTCACATTTACAAATTGCATCAATTTAGTTCTCAAACTTATTAACCAAAACTTTCAACTTTTAAAACAGATATATTGATATCTATAAATTTATAACCAAAAAGAAACTTGTGAATAAAAAATTGTTGCTTGTGGTAAACGTATATTAAAAATGATGGTAACTGTCAAATATTAGAAGAGAGGAAGCATCGTTAGCAAATATCAATGCAGCCTTGCTTTCAACTTCAAACTCATTGCTGAATTTTACACTTAAGAAAAAGAGAAAAAGAGAAAGCATAACAAAATTAGGTGTTCCTTTTTTCCGCAGTATGATGCAAAAGCTTTGGTCTTTAGATTTTAGTAGTGCCCATGCCCATTTAATGAATTTTATTATTATTTAAAACCTAAGAATTTATATTTTATTAATTCCTACAATTTTTTAAGGAAAAAAACCCCACCATTAATAAATTAATATAAGCTGCTGCTGCCGGTGGAGGGATGGTGGTTGCTGGAGTAAAGCTTGATTCACCAAGCAAAGAGCATTTAACCTGGGTTTTCGTTAGTTTTGAGAAAAAAATTTTGGGTTTATAAATTTATAGAAATGGAATGTCTCTATTTTAAAAGCGGAAAATCTTGATTAGAAAATTTGATAATTAAATGGATAGAATATGTAAATGTAAAGAGTTAAGTTTATTGAATTATTTAGAATTAGGACTAAAATAAAAGAATATGTAAGTATTGAGAACTAATCATGTTATTATACTAGATAGAAAAAAGCTTTCGTTATCAATTTAATGATGGGTGAGCAAAACAGGAATGAATTCAACAGTTAGTGCCTAATTGAAAGTTTTTAAATTTAAGTGACCAAAACAGAATTATGAATATAATTGAATGACAATTTGTATAATTTACCTTTAATTTTTTATTTCACCTTAACTTTGTTCTAATACAAGATTACTACACGAAAACTTAAATTCAATCCTAAACAACTCATCTTACCTCAATTATAAATAAAATAAAAAGATAAGGTTTGCTTATCTTACCTCAATTATGCCAGGAGTATGTCAAGGTACCGATGAAGTGAGTTATTATGCATACAATAGAAAAGTGACATAATTTAGTATTACGCCCTAAAAGTCCGTCTATAACAAACTTTTATATTATATAAGTTGTAATGAGTTTGATGTAATGATTTATTTTTTTTATATACTTTTCCTTGTTCTTAGATATTAAGCCTGTCAGTTAAATAATAAGAAAAATGTTTTCAGTAATAAGTTTATGTCAAGTGTTTCAATAATTCAATTAAGACACTCGAGATTTGAACTTAGTGAATTAGGTCGGGTTTAGGACATTACAATATAGTTGTTAGTAAGTTACTCCAGCTACAACTAAACAAAAATCTGAGAAGTGTTATGAATATCTCAGTAAGTGGATGTCCATCAAGATTAAGATAAGTTTTGATGTACTTTAAATTTTAATTGACATTAGAAGTAGAGATCTTCTTATGACCATAAATAAAAACTTTGGAGAAACTTTGTAAATATTCTGATTGATTAATAAATTATGTTCCCTTTTTGCTCTCCCATTCTTTTTGTTCTTTACCATAAAAAGAAGCAAATTCAATTAATTCTCAAAGTTTTTACATATTAATAATGTTAAACCCAATTAGTGTTGTAATACATAGACCAATACATTAGGTACTCATTTTAAATGAAAAATTACCACGTTGTATATTTGGTCAAAGTAGAAATACCGTTTAAAGATTATCGCAATAAAAAGGGCAAAATTTTCTATTAGTCCCTATACTATGAGTAAATCGCGAATTTAGTCGATGTGCTCTAATTTAATCATTTTTAGTTCATGTATTTTTTGAGTTTTAGAATTTAAGTTAGATGTTGTTTCTAAAATCTCTTGTGGAAAGCATTATATCACATATGTAATTCGATGCTAACTTGTTTTCACATAATTCTTACAAAAAAGTCACATTATTTTGGTTAATAGATTTAACAATTATCGATTAAATTTTAAAAGTATAAAGATTATAAAAGTTATTAAATTGGATAATATAGATGGGATCCACAAGTAATAATATTGCATTTCAAAATTTCAAAAATACTATAATAAAAATGATCAAATTAAAATACAAAACAAAATTCACAAATTAAATATAGTAAAATTAATATTAAGACTTGGGTAAACTACCTACTTGGTCACCACTGTAACACCTATACCCAACCCGATCACCCGACCCGAGGTATAAGGTATTACAACTATAAAACATCAATTTATTAGCTAGCTTGTCATAAATAACCAAATAAATCATTTCGTGTTTTCAATCATATTCAGACCTAAATTGGACATACGAAACATTTAAAACAAACCGGGAACAATTTTTGGACTGAACTGAACTTATACAAAAAAAATTAGGTAAAAAGTGAAAACAGGGGTCACACGACTATGTGATAGAGCCCAGACCGTGTGGCTCAAAAACATGGTCGTGTGACCAAACCGTGTAACAACCTGATCCGTGTAACTTAGGGTTATATGACCATTTCACCAAGCTGTGTAACTCTCAAATACTGTTTGGACAAACCTGCACCAAAAATCAAATAGACCACATGGTCGTGTCATGCAACAGTGTAGGACACACAGCTGTATAACAGATCGTGTCACAGACTGTGTGTACCCAAAATACCTTCAAACACAAGCCAATTCACCTACAATTTCTTGGACATCAAGCCATACATTTACCATCACATTAACCTATTCAAAGTGTACCAAAACATGCCAAAATATAACAATTCACATTCAACCTATGTGCCTAACCAATATGCCCTCATTGACACCACATTTCAACATAAACAACAACCATCCAAAATAAGACATAATCAACATATTAACCTTATTCAATCATCCAATAATTTCCAACTAACATATACTATAATCAATCATTTATACCAAGCCTTCTAATGTTAATTTATCAGCAATTGAATTTCACCAATTAACCTATCATGTATGTACCAATTCAACAAACCAACAATGCATTAAGTTTCAAGCACACCTATGTCATCAAATACCAAATCAACCAAAATACCATTAAGGATTTAAATAAATACACATATTCAAATGACACAAAACATGACCAAATGATCATCAACATGCATAAACCAAAGCCCTATTTACATGTCACTTATAACTGACCAAAATAAACGTATAGCTGCCGAAAGAGTTGACAAATAGTGTGATCTCCAAATGCAATCCAATCGATAGCTAGTATCTAATGATTTACAAAGAAGAAAAACCAAATAGAGTAAGCTTACATAAAGCTTAGTAAGTCCATATTAAACTTAAACTTTGACTTACCATAACTGTTGTAACAAAAATATTTCGCAATTAATTTCATAAAAAAAGGTCGTGAATTCATTTATTTCCTATACACACCACAAATCTCACAAGATTAATAAGTTTACATATACAAAGCATATAACTTTATCGTGTCAAAAACATTACAAGTAAATACATTTAAAACTCAATTCAACCATCACTTATTCATTTAACAACTCACATTTTATTTTAAATATCTATATCCAATGTTCCATTTCATATATCTATTTCTATATAACCAATTCATATCACCATTTCATATATTTATTTCTATATAACCGATTCATATAACCATTCCATTTACTCATTTCATTTTTTATTTTCACATGATGAACTACGTGGGGATGATGCTTACACAAGCAGTAAAATGGGCATGCTCACACGAGCTATGGGTCGAGATGTTAGGCTACACGATGTTGCTCACATGTGCTGTGGAGAATCCACAAAAAATGCAGGACCTCAGCCATCGGTAGGACATCTAAGACCAACAACCGAAACTGTAAATAACCCTAATAACATGTCATTTGTATCTTAAGCATTCACGAGGTTCATATGGGTTGTGTTTCATATCTATATCATTTAGTCATATACACATTATTTCATCACAAGGAATCATCCATATACTTTCCCATTTTCAAACATAACTTTTAATTTAATTAACATTACAATTTAGTCCTTTTTATCCCTTACCATTTAACAAGTTAATGAACTCAATCATAACATATATAGATAGATATTATATCACAAAAACAATAAAAAATTATGTTAAGCAATTTACGAACTTATCTAATCACAATAGCTATGAACACTTCAACAATGATTATTCGACGACTTTTCTTTTGCCGCGATTATTAACCAACTGATCTGTTTCTAGATCTAAATATAATATTGTCATTCAATTAACTAATTCAAATACTTTAAAATACTTAAATTCACATATATAACCCTTTATCAATATTTTACACTTTTACCTTAAACTTTTACCTTTTATTCAATTTAATCCCTAAACCTGAAACTTTTACAATTACTACAATTAAGCTCAAAACCAAGCTAGCCAAATTTTTACTTTTACATATACAGCCCATAATTGTTGAAATTTCACAATAATTTTATGCTAAATTTATTATTTTATCAATTTAGTCCCTAAACTTAAAACTAACCAAAATTCCTTTACAAATTAGTCCTACTTAACTATCAAACTTATAAATCTATTATCAAGCTTCAAAAACATTACAAATTCATCAATGAAATAAATCAAAACATTTAAAAATTTTACGAATTAATCCTTGAATTAACTAGATTAAACTATAACAATCTAAAAAACATAAATATTACTAAAAATGTACTAAAAAAACATACCATCCAATAGAAATTCACCTTGGCCGAAGCTTGTATTCTCTAACAATGGTGTTCATGAATGAATGTAGAAGAAAAGTGAAAATGAAATAAATGGTTGCCTTTTGTTTTATTAATTGTTTTACTTTTATTATTTTAACATATATTATAAAATAAATATAAGTTAAACATACAAAATACTTAAAAACAAACCCATTAACCGTCCAAGCTATCCTAACATGGTCTAATTGCAACATAAGGCCTACCAACCATGACTTTATAGCCATTAAGCGTTAATAAACTAATAGTGATTATCTTTGTAGTGTTTACGATTTAATCCCATTTCCTTAATTAATTATCCAAACATCAAAATTTCTGAATCAAATTTCAATATACCTATATTGTAACTTTGTATATATTTATAAAATTTTTTACGGTCTCGGTTTATAAAAATGATGTCCTAATACCTCGTTTTCTGAAACCACTTGACTTTAGGGACAACCCACTTGTACTTAATTATTTATTCAATTAACAAAATTTATCATATAAAAATTCAATATTATACTATATTTGACTAATAAATATTAAATAATAATATTTATAAGCTCACTCGTCGAATTTGTGATCTCAAAATTGCTGTTTCCAATACCACTAAAAAATGAATTGTTTCAATCTTACTTTTTGACACTTTCATTTTGGTTACCAAATAAAAAAACTTACAATTTAATCATTATTGTTATAATTATTTATCGTTTTAGTCACTCATCCATTTTCTTACTGATGTGACATGGCACTTCATGTCCACATGGTAGTAATTTCTACGTAATAATGTAATTCTTAAAATCCATTTCCCCCTATTTTTACTATAATATAAAAACTCTAACCTCAATTTATTTTTCATAAGGTTTATTGTCTAACTTTGGAGAAAGAGAACAGGGTAAAGAAATTGATGCTTCAATGAAATTGAGTTAATTCCAATGTGCTTTTTTTTTTTTCTGTTCATGAAGTTACATAATCACTCCTTGCTTGCTATTAGTTTCTACATAATTATGTATTTTTTTTAAAAAATCCATTTCCCCTTATTTTTATTATAACGGTAAAATCTTAACCTCAAAATTGTTTTTTTATAAGGTTCATTGTCTTACTTTAGAGAAAGAGAACATGAAAATGAAATTGAAGCTTCAATGGCCAGAAATGGAGTTACCTAATGCAATCCCAATGTGCTGTTGTAGATTCTTTAGGTGATTTTAAACAACTAGCATTTTAATAGCAGTAAAATTCATTTTAATGTCGTGGGATTAGAGGAAGAAGTGATAGCTACAAGCATATCAATGAAAACTTCGGTTATAAATTCATGGTTGTTCTTCCCATTCATCTCTAAATACCATCCAAACAACTCTTGCAACCATTCCTAATTTTTCATCCTATGTATATTCACCATCTCTTCCATCAACTTACAAAAAAATCACGTATGGGTCATCAGATTTTATGGCCAGAATTACACTTTCTTTGAATGGGAACAACCTATCATCGTTGCTGTAGCGACGTAAAAATTAGCTTTAATTTGGTCGCTAATCGTGGCGATTTATTGGAACTTTAAAAATCGACTTTTATTTTTTTTAAAAAGGGAGAATCGCCACCGATCTTTTCTGGGTGTGATCGGACACCCATTAGATTCCTTTATTTTTAAAACAAAAAAGAAGGCTAAGTTTAGGTCCACGTCAAAATCCAGAGACAAAGTAGGGCTTGGGAGTCGGTTACGCGCGAGGAAGGTATTAGCACCCTCGCGACGCCCAAAATTGGTATCTCATAAACATGTGTTGTCTTGATTTTCAAAAATACTAGTTCAATGTAATATTTAGTCGTGATCCAATTGAAAATATAAGAAATTTTAATTTTTTGGATTTTTTTTTAGAAGGGTATACCGCTTTAACACGAGCCGACAAATTCCATCCAACATAGCGATGGGATTTACGACTTAATGTTAAATCGATATGTTACCTCAATTATTAATTAAAACATAAAAGATATTCGTGAAATAAGAATTTAAAATAAATCAAAGATGCAAACAATGACATTATTAATGAAAAATATTAACGTAGAATACTAGAGCATTAGCAAAACAATAACAATGATATTTAAAAGAGAAATAAAAATAAAGACAAAACATGAATAAATACAAGATGCACATAGTAATAATAATATAAGACAATATGTACATAAGATAACATGCAAAAATATAATATATGACATATATACACGATGTATGAAAATATAATGCCTAATAGACATATAGGTACAATAATACTAAATATATACATACTAGATACAAGTACACATAGTATAAATGACCATATGCAATAAATATTAGGAATACTTTAAACATGGAAAATATTTATATATTAATATTAATAATGAAGGATGTATGTACATGGTGAAGAAAATATATACGTGAAAATATATATAAAAGATAGTAAAGAAATATGTACGTGGAATAATATATATATAAAAATATAACCTATAATATTGGAAGTAATGTACATACATAACATATAACAATGAACATATACTATACATATTAAAAATGCTAATAACATAAACAATATTAATAACACTCCACAAATATAAGCATGGGACAATATCAAATACACACATGGAAATATATAAGCAATACATAACTAATACTATCAAAATATGCATATAGTAATATATATAAAAGATATATGAACATAATATAATATGAAAATATATATAATATAATATTAAAATATAATAATATAACATTAAAAAACATGATACTTATAAAGTATAGTATTAAGAACACATATATATAATATACGAAGAATATGTATAATACTAAAAGATTTAGATAATATATACACATTAAAAGGAAATAGTAATAGTATTACCTGGGTATATACAACTATATTAAGTATGTACGTATTATAAATATATAACAAAGCATAAGCTAATATTTATAATAATAATAATAATAATAATGATAATATTGGAATATAAGAGAAACAAACATAACATTAATAAAATATTAGAATAAAGTGAATAAAAATATTAAATATGAAAAAATATATATATTTATACGTACATAATAAAAATATATACTAATACATAATAATAATAACAATAATAATACTAATAATACTAATAATAAAAAATAACAAGGATATTTAATAAAAATATAAAAATAAACGAAAAAGGACTAAAATTAAATTAGAAACAAAGTTGTGGGGCCAATTTAAAAAGAAAACAAAAAGGAAAGACCTATTTGAACACGCGTGAAAACAGTGGGGACCAAAAGCGCAATATTTCCTGTTGTCCAGAACGCAGCGTAGTGCAAGGGGCTAAATTGAAAACAATGCAAAAATTCAGAGCCAATTTATAAACAAATATAAACCTGATTTAAAACATTGAAAATGCGGAAGGATCGATTGCGCAAATATCCCCTTTGAGTAAAAAAACACACGGATCCTAGCGGGTTGGGTCGGGTCGGTCCGATCCACTGATGAAACGACGTCGTTTTTTAGTCTGAGTTTGGGTACCAAAATGGTACCGTTTTGGTAGGCTATATATAGCCTAAAATTCTGAAAAAAAAAAACACTTTGAAAGGGAAAAGAAAAAAAAAAGGAGAGAGGGGTAGCATGGGGCGATTTCCGGTGGGGGGAAGCAAAACTGTCAGTCACTGGAGGCTCATTGGGCCGTGTGTAGTGCCACCACAGTATACTGATGGTGGGAAAAAGGTAAAAAATTTAGATTTCTTTAGTTTTTTATTTTATATATTTTTTATGCCTTAAAATACTGTTATTTATTTATTTAGTTGTTTATATATGTTTAAAAAATATTCGAAAATAAGACTAAAAAATAAATAACAAGGTATTCACCTTAGGATTTAGTCTCTGATTCTGGGATCTGTATTGCTCGACTGCTTTTTGTTTATCCTAATGATGGGGGAAGATTGCTATTGTTTAGGACTTAGAATGTTTTCTTCTTTTTCTTTTTTTCAAAACTGTCGAACCCCTTACAATACTTTTTGAGTCGGGTTTTATAACCTTTTTTTACAAACTTTTTCTATTATTCTGTCATGTCTTCTGTCTTGGTCTTTGCAGGGGATGGGTGAACGGCGGAGCAGGTGAGCATGGCAGATGTGACCAGTGGGTGGGGTAGGTTCGGCGCCAGTAGGTTTAGGGGTATGGGTGGCTAGGGTTTGGTGTGTTGGGTTTTGGGTAATTGGGTTGGTGGGTCTGTTGGGTTAAAGGGTAATTGGGTTAGTTAGTTGGGTTTGGGGTTAAGTGGGCTTGTGGGATGCAAGTGGGTTAGGGGTAAGGGGTTTAATGTAATGGGCCATTCGGGTTTGGGTTTCTGCTGGGTTTGGGGTTAGTTGATTTGTAATGGGGTTTGGTTATAATTTAAAAGGGCCAAAATTGGCCTATAACAGTTGCCCCTCTTTGCTCATTGTCGTGTAACGGGAATAGAGCAAAGACACAAAGAAAGGCCAATTTTGCCCAGTCTTGCTGAGTCTTGATTTCATTGGTGCTCTTCTTGCTCAGGTAGTCTCTTTCCAGTCCACCGTATCTTGTAGCTTTGGTTCAATCCACTGCTTCTTCTGATGTATGCCTTGTAACCGATCTACTCGAATGTAACTTCAGGAATATGAGATTTGTGGCTTCGAACTGCTTCACTTGTAACTTCAGAAAGACAAGACCTACGGCTTCAAATTGCTCTTCTATTGCTTAGGGTTTGTGGTCCTCTCTTTTGCAACTTTTAGAAAGGCAGGATTTGATATCCTTGATTAGTTCCACTGCAACTCCAGGGGGACGAGACTTGCAACTTTGACCTGCTCCTACTACAACTTCAGGGGAACCAAATCTGGTGTCTTCCATCAGCTTCAGTCTTTATTCTTTGCTCGGCATGTGATCTTGAGCTCAACTAATTTTTCGCAATATGCATTGATTCTTTAAAAACAAATATTAAAACAGAAATTGAAAATAGCTCAATACGTGATCCAAAGCTTAACTCAACTCTCGCAATATGAGTTGACTTTTGAAAACTAGAAATTAAAAACAGAATTTGAAAATACCTCAGCGTGTGACCCGAGGCTCAACTCACCCCTCGCAATATGAGTTGATTTTTTTGAAAATAGAATTTGAAAATACCTTAGCGTGTGACCCGAGGCTTAACTCACCTTTCGCAATATGAGTTGATTTTTTTGAAAAATATAAATTGAAAGAACAGAAATTGAAAATACCTCAGTACGTGAACCAAGGCTCAACTATTTTTTTGCAATATGAGTTGATTTTTGAAAAGTATAAATTAAACAGAATTTGAAAATACCTCGGCATGTGAGCCGAGGCTCAACTCACCTCTAACAATCATGAGTTAATTTTTGAAAAACAGAAATTAAAAGGCTCAACTCACCTCTCGCAATATGAGTTGATTTTTTTTTAAAAACAGAAATTAAAATGCTCAACTCATCTCTCGCAATATGAGTTGATTTTTTTGAAAAATAAATTAAAACACAAAAATTGAAAGTACCTCATCGTGCCTCGAGGCTCAACTCATCTCTCGCAATATGAGTTGATTTTTGAAAAGCAAAAATTGAAAGACAAAAATTGAAATTACCTCAGCGTGTCCTGAGGCTCAACTCACCTCTCGCAGTATGAGTTGATTTTTTTGAAAAACAAAAATTAAAAGGCTCAACTCACCTCTCGCAATATGAGTTGATTTTTGAAAAATAAATTGAAACATAAATTGAAAATACCTCAGCGTGTCCTGAGACTCAACTCACCTCTCGCAATATGAGTTGATTTTGAAACATAAATTGAAATTACCTCAACGTGTCTTGAGACTCAACTCACCTCTTGCAATATGAGTTGATTTTTGAAAAACAGAAATTAAAATGCTCAACTCACCTCTCACAATATGAGTTGATTTTTTTGAAAAACAGAAATTAAAAGGCTCAACTCACCTCTCGTAATATGAGTTGATTTTTTTGAAAACTAAATTAAAACACAAAAATTGAATGTACCTCGGCGTGCCCTGAGGCTCAACTCATCTCTCACAATATGAGTTGATTTTTGAAACATAAGGAATTGAAAACAGAATTTGAAAGACAAATCTTAAAAATACCTCGGCATGTGACCCGAGGCTCAACTCACCTCTCACAATATGAGTTGATTTTCTGAAAAATATAAATTGAAGACCGAAATTGAAAATACCTCAGCGTGTCCTGAGGCTCAACTCACCTCTCGCAATATGAGTTGATTTCTGAAAGCAGCAATAAAAGCATCAAAATACCAAAACCTGTCATTTGGTAGAACTCAGGAGTCTTTTCCTTTGATTCAATACAGCTATCATCATGACCTCTTGCTCTACTAGATTACCTGTATATGCCATGCATGATGTTATCATGATATGCACATGTTCGTCTTAAATGCCTTTATGCCTACATGATTATGCAGTGCTCCTTAAGCATGTTTGTCGTATGTCATTTTTCCTCTCGAGTTTTCATGATCTATGTTCATTTCTTTGACTCTTGACTTTCTCTTCGGGCTTTGTACAGTCTCCAAGCTTCATGAGTAATCAACGTTTCTCAGATATCACTCTTTTTGCCTCTGGTTGAACTTTGTTCTTGCTTTGAGGCTCTTGTGCTTATCAAATTTTCATCCAAGTAATGCTTAACATTTCTTTTATTTAGAGTATGTCATTTCACTATTTATCATTTAAATAAATCACATAATGAGATGCATGAAAAATGTCAGGTAGGGACAAAAATGATATCTCATAGTCATCCATTTCAAATATGACAAACAAAGAAAGTTAACCAATGATAGTAAAAATGTCAAAAAGAAAGAAGGGATCATATTCAACGGATACAAATGCTCTAGATATTCAATACATGAACTCTTCCACGTTCTTCTATCAAGAATCATTTCGAGCATGGCTTCTTGCGTAGAAGATTTCAAGCTTTCAGAGATGCTTCAAATACTGTAGTCTCACTATTTGTCGTATCGTTTAAAACACCTTGCCTTGTAAGCCGAGTGTTTGCTTCATTAGAATGCCCTTTCGGGTTTTCATCCTAATCTTTTGTGTTTAATCAAAACGCCCATTTCGGGTTCTCGCCTTGATCTCTTTTTTTTTTTTAGATGCCCTTTTTGGGTTTTCATCTTGATTTTATTTTTTCAAGCATAATATTTCTTCACAGCATCTGAGTTCACTGGATTCGGTAACTCCTTCCCATCCATCTCGGTAAGGATCAAAGCTCCACCTGAGAATGCCTTCTTTACAACGTATGGTCCTTCCCAATTTGGTGCCCATTTTCCTCGCAGGTCTTTTTGTATTGGGAGAATTTTTCTCAGCACGAGTTCTCCTTCATGGAATTCTCTTGGATGTACCTTCTTGTCATGGGCTACGATCATTCTCTTCTGGTACATCTGTCCATGACAAATCGCTCTTAGACGTTTTTCTTCGATGAGGTTCAACTGATCATATCGAGCTTGAACCCATTCTGCTTCTTCTAACTTTGATTCCATTAAGACTCGTAGAGAGGGGATTTCAACCTCGATGGGTAGCACAGCTTCCATTCCATAGACCAGAGAAAAAGGAGTTGCTCCTGTAGATGTCCGCACGGATGTGCGATATGCATACAAAGCAAATGGTAGCTTCTCGTGCCAATTTTTATATGTCTCAGTCATTTTCCCAGTGATCCTCTTAATATTTTTGTTGGCTGCTTCAACAGCCCCGTTCATCTTTGGGTAAAAGGGCGAGGAGTTATGATGCTTTATTTGGAATTGCTTGCACACTTCTTTCATCATCTTATTGTTCAGATTCATGGCATTATCTGAAATGATTCTTTCAGGCAAACCATATCGGCAAATGATTTCCTTTTTCAAAAACCTGCAAACTGCAGTCTTTGTCACATTGGCAAACGAAGCGGCTTCTATCCATTTTGTGAAGTAATCGATAACCACAAAAATGAATCGATGTCCATTTGAAGCTTTTGGAGAATTGGCCCTATAACATCCATGCACCACATAGAAAAAAGCCACGGAGAAGTCATGACATGAAGAGGAGAAGGGGCTACATGAATTTTATCCCCATAGATTTGACATTTGTGGCATTTTCTTGCAAAATTAATGCAGTCACTTTCCATCGTTAGCCAATAATTACCGAGTCTCATGATCTTTCTGGCCATATTGAAACCATTGGTATGTGTTCCGCAAATTCCCTCATGGACCTCTTCAAGTATTTTCCTAGCTTCAACATCATCCACACATATCAAGAGCATCTGATCTTTTCCTCTTTTGTACAGGATATCCCCATCAAGAACAAATCTCGCTGCCATTCTTCTGATTGTTCTTCTGTCGTTCTCATTTGCTTGTTCGGGATAACTTTGATTCTTGATATATTCTAAGATATCATGGAACCATAGCCGTCCGTCTGCTTCTTTCTCAATGTTACAACAGTGTGCAGGGACCTCGTATATGCTTATTTTGAGGGGCATTATTTCTGTTTCTCAATTTGCTTTAAATACTAAAGCCAAAGTGGCCAGGGCATCAGCCAATTGGTTTTCTTCTCGTGGGAAGTAATGAAAAGTTATTTCTTTGAATTCCTTGATCAATTCAGCCATTAAATCAATGTACTTAATCAATTTCGGGTCCCTTACTTCCCAATCTCCACGAATCTGGTAAACCACTAGGGCTGAGTCCCCGTACACCTCTAAGATTTCGATGTTTCGTTCAATAGCTGCGCGAAGCCCCATGATACATGCCTCATATTCTTCTATGTTATTGGTACAGAAGAAGTTCAGTCTTGCAGTGAAAGGATAATGATTCCCGTCTGGTGATACCAGGATTGCTCCGATTTCATGTCCTAAAGCATTCGACACACCATCAAAGCACATCTTCCATGACTTCTCTTTTGATGACTCGGATTCCATTTCTGTGATGTACATTAAGTATTCGTCTGGGAAATCGAATCTTAAAGGCTCATATTCCTCTGTCGTTCGATTCACTAGGAAATCAACTATTGCGCTCTCTTTTATCGACTTCTAACTTACATAAGCAATGTCATATTCCGAAAGGAGGATCTGCCATCGTGCCATTCTTCCTGATAATGCCGGCGATTCTATCATGTATTTTATTGGGTCCAGCTTTGAAATTAGCCATGTCGTATGATACAACATATATTGTCTGAGTCTCCGAGCTACCCAAACCAGAGCGCAACAAAATTTTTCAATGGACGAATACTTTGCCTCATATTCAGTGAACTTTTTGCTAAGGTAGTAGATCGCCTTTTCTTTCTTTCCTGACTCGTCGTGTTGCCCCAGTACGCAACCTATTGAATTTTCGAACACAGTCAAATACAATATCAATGGTCTTCCCGGGGTTGGCGGTACTAGCACTGGAGGACTAGACAAATATTGCTTTATCTTATCAAAGGCCACCTGACATTCCTTATTCCATTCTCCCGGGTTATGTTTTCGAAGAAGCCGAAAGATGGGGTCGCATTGGTTGGTAAGCTGAGCGATGAATCGAGCGATGTAATTTAACCTCCCTAAAAATCCTCTGACTTCCTTTTGCGTGCGCGGAGGTGGTAACTCTTGGATGGCTTTTATTTTATCTGGATCAACCTCGATACCTCTTTCACTGACAATGAAGCCTAGCAACTTCCCTGATGTGACCCCAAACGTACATTTGGCTGGATTAAGTTTTAGCTGAAACTTTCTCAGCCTTTCGAACAACTTCTTGAGGTTCACTACATGCTCTTCTTCCCCTTGGGATTTAGCAATCATATCGTCGATGTAGACCTCTATTTCTTTATGCATCATGTCATGGAATAATGTCACTATAGCCCTCTGATATGTTGCCCCAGCATTCTTTAACCCAAATGGCATCACCTTGTAGCAGAATGTTCCCCACATTGTTACGAAGGTAGTTTTCTCCATATCCTCAGGGGCCATCTTGATTTGATTATACCCCGAGAATCCATCCATGAAAGAAAATAATAAATGTTTTGCTGTGTTGTCCACCAACGTATCAATATGTGGCAAGGGATAATTATCTTTTGGGCTTGCTCGGTTTAGGTCACGGTAATCTACGCACATTCATACTTTACTATCTTTCTTTGGTACTGGGACTATGTTAGCCACCCATTCTGGATATTTGGAAGCTTGTAGGAAGCCGGCATCGAATTGCTTCTTGACTTCCTCTTTTATTTTCAACAGCATTTCGGGTTTCATCCGTCTTGACTTTTGTTGGATGAGTTTACATTCTGGCTTTAATGGGAGCTTATGGACCATTACATTTTCATCTAATCCTGGCATATCTTGATATGACCATGCGAATACATCTGTGTACTCGCGGAGCAAAGCGATCAAATTATGCCTGGTACCCCCTGAAATAGAGGTCCCGATTTTCACTTCTTGCTTCCTTTCTTCAGTGCCCAGATTTATTGTTTCAACAGATTCTTGGTGAGGCAAAATTTGTTTATCCTCTTGTTCCACCATTCTTAACAAGTCAGGAGACGAGACATAGTCTTCAGCATTTTCTTGACTTGAATTCTCCTAAACAAGCGAATTTCTTTCAAAATCAATTTCAAGACTCATGCTTGGGCTTGTTCATGTCGTCGATATCTGAGCACCTAAAAGTTGAATGGAAAAGGAAACTATAGAAGGGCATTCAAGTATTGGAATCAACAAACGAAATGTTATGTCATGGCATAAGGCAAATGTAAGGATAGGCTATGAAAAGAGAAAATGATTATGAAATTAGTAATAATGCGAAAAATCGTGACAAAATGCATCTTCATTGATATTCATTTGAATGATAAAGAGCGAATGCAAGTTCTTACAAAAGAATTCTATTATATCTAAGGACACAATAGAGGGTTAATGTTTGGGCATTACTCTGAAGACTTATAAACTACAAGAAGGTCCTTGGCAGTCCAATTGTTCAACATGAAACCTGGGGGACAAGGGCGTATCCTTGAGACGTCTTTACTTGCACCATCCCCTTTGTCAATGACATTTATACTGACATTCTGAAAAACCTTCTCAATTAATACTAGCGCGCTCCGTGAATTATCATGCCCCGGGTATATCACTCCTACAGATGTAAATGTTCTTGACAAAGGAGGGTACTCCATGGGTTCCCATTCTGGTTCTCGTCCCAAAGTTTTCGCAATCCTTCTTTCCTGATCTTTCTTCCACTGTTTCCTTCTTTGATGTGCGTCTGGCTGAAAACCTAAACCGTATCGAGCCTTATGATGCACTGGCTTCAGAGCCCTAACTATTCTTTGCTGAAATTTTCCAAGACCTTTCCTCGCTCGGGCTCCTCTCCCCACAGTCAACTTGATACCCATCTTGGTATTCCTCGACAACTTACGACAAAAGTGGCATTGACAAACTCCAATGATCGGAAGGAACATTCTATTGCATCTTTGCTCACTTCCAAGTATGGTGTATCGGCAGAGATAAATGTGACAATGTCTTCTTCTCCCTCGACTGTGACCAAACAGCCATCCATGATAAATTTCACTTTTTGGTGGAGGGATGATGGGACTGCTCCGGCAGAATGAATCCAAGGTCTTCCCAAGAGGCAATTGTATGATGGTTTAATGTCCATGACTTGAAATTCAACCTCGTATATATAAGGGCCCACTTTCATAGGGATCTCGATCTTTCCCATGACTTCACGCCTTGTCCCATCGAATGCCCTCACCGTGGAATGACAGGGCCTTAAATAGGACAGATCCATCGAAATTCTGGAAAGCGTGGCCAATGGCATAACATTTAGCGCCGACCCATTATCGATGAGCACGTTCGGTATTATGTAGCCCTTGCAGCGAGTCGTAACATGTAGCGCTTTCACCGAGCCTCTACCATTTGGCGGTATCTCGTCATCACTAAAAGAAATGAAATTGTCCGCATTCAGATTGTTTATCCACCTATCAAGCTTCTCAACAGATATATTGTTGGCTACATAAGCTTGATTTAACACCTTCAATAAAGCATTCTGGTGTGGCTCTGAATTTAACAGTAGAGATAAAATTGAGATTCGTACTGGCTGCTTACTCAATTGTTCCACCATATTGTATTCGCTGTGTTTGATAAATTTCAAGAACTCCTGTGCTTCCTCCTCATCCACAGGCTTTTTAGTTTCTTGTACAGGTGGAGTTTCCTGCTCGACTTCGGCCTCGTACATCACTGCTTTTCCTTTTTGTTTCAAGTCACTATTCTTCTTTGCCGGCTCAATTTCTTTAGAATAACAACGCCCACTGCGGGTAAAATGGCCTACTTCCCCAATATCTTCAGTTGTGGCTTCAGGCTTTTCACCTTCAGGTGTGATGATGTTGACATCATACTTCCATGGTACTGTTTTATTGTCCTTATAAGGGAAAGGAGATGGTACTTCGATTATCACCTTTGGTTTCACTGGCTCCTTCTTCGCGTCATAATAAATTATTAACGGTCGGTCGGCGCTATACGAGAAACCTGATGATTGATTGTCAGATGCACATATTTCTCTACTATCGGCCTCTTTGCCTTTACAAAAATTCCCAATCTCCTTATTATCCATCATATTTTGCAGTAAACTTTTGAACTCCTCGCAGGACTGAATGTCGTGCCCCCCAATACCATGGAGCTCGCAAAAACTGTAACCTTTTGTATTTTTTCCTTCGAATACTCCATGTCAGAGTAATCCTTTTCCAACTAGAGGTGTTCTTATTTCAGAAACCCATCTTCTACTTTGCCGTTCATCTTCTTCTCCTACTGCGCTCACATTCCCTTCGGTGTGGTTTGGGAATGAATTCCCGGTCGTACCACCAGTACCATCAAATCGAAAAAAGCCCGCATCGATAAGTCCTTGGACTCTCCTTTTAAAGGCAAGATAGTTCTCTGTAGAATGCCCCTGGTTCCCGGCATGGTATGCACAACTAGCGTTTGGATCGTACCATTTCGGTTATGGAGGTTTAAGGGGTACCATGTAATGGAGAGATATTAATTGCTTCTCCAAGAGTTTCGGGTATAGTTCCCCATATGACACAGGAATAGGAGTAAATTGCGGTTTCTCGGGGTTGGGCCTTATTGGTCTTGGTTCGTTTCTGGGTTGGCTTTGAACGGGTGCAGTGTTTTGTGGGAATGTGGCAATGGGTCTTTGGTTGTTTGTGGCGTATATGGGGTAGGAAGGAGGTGGTGTTTGGTAGTAAGGGGCTTGAGGAGGATAATAAAAATTTAGAGGTGGATAATTTCGAGGTCGGGGTTGATTTGGATATAAATTAGGGGTATAACGGCTTCTCATTAGGCTTCTAGCTCTTTCTTCCTTACGGGTTCTGCCTTTCTTGAACTATCAGAACCTTCCATCCTTCCGCTCTTGATGGCACTTTCAATAAGTTCTCCGGATATTACGATATCCGAAAAATCCTTCGTAACACTTCCCACCAGCTTGTCATAGAATGGTGCTCTCAGAGTATTGATGAAAAGAACCGTTATCTCAGTCTTCGTTAGTGGAGGCCCCACTTGGGCCGAGATATCTCTCCATCTTTGAGCGTACTGTCTGAAGGTCTCCGTTGGTTTCTTCTCCATCATTTGCAGAATCATTCGGTCAGGCACCATATCTGACACATGCTTGTACTGCTCACAGAATGCTGACGCCAAGTCCTTCCAGGATCGAATCTTTTCCCTACTAAGTTGATTATACCACTGAAGAGCTAATCCTGTTAAACTATCTTGAAAATAATGTATGAGTAGCTTATCCTCGTTCACATAACCGGTTATCTTTCGGCAAAACATGATGAGATGTGCTTTTGGACATCTTGTCCCATCGTACTTTTCAAAATCTGGTACTTTAAACTTAGGAGGCAAAACTAAATCGGGTACCAAACTGAGCTCTTTAGCGCCCAGTGCCGAGAAGACTTCAGTGCCTTCTATCGCCTTGAGCCTTTCCTCTATGCTCCTATATTTCTCTTTTCTATCGTAATCATCTAATTTTAACCTGGCTATCTCTGTTGGATCGTCTAAATTTGGAACAAGTGGATCAGCAGGACTAGCCCCTAGGTTTGATACGAACACTCCGTGCCCCAAATTAACAGGTGGTGCCGGTCGTTGTTCCAGGCCTGTAGGTTTCCATTAAGCGTACCCTCTTTGTGCTGCGTGGGCGTGCGGTGGAGTAAATCCTGGAGGATGGGGTGGATCCTGATCGATGTTAACCCTTGACTGTGGTTCCACAACATCAGGGTTCATAGGTCCCTTTTCCTTTTACTAGAGCTGACATCATTTCCATCATTTTGGCCATTTGGTCTCTTTGTTAGAGCGATTTTTCTCGAGATCTCACCATTAAGTCTCTTGTCTCTTGCTGCGACTTGGCTAACTGCTCTTGTAGTTCCCTTTGAACTCTTTCCATCCTTTCAATTCTTTCATTGAATTTAGCCTCCATTGCCCTAGCTTGTCGACGCATTCTATACGAATGACGTGATTCCAGTCTTGAAGTGTCGCAACTGCGAATTATACAGTTTTAGCCTTGGTGGATGGTTATGGTGACATGTATATGCAATGAATGAATGAATGAATGCATGACAAATGAATGATAAATGAATGTTAATCGTGAATACATATGCAAGAATTTTGGTGTTGATTTCAAGATAGCCCCATACTTAGGCATTTCATTTGCCAAAAGAGTCTATTACAAAAAGTTTCGCCATTTTTCTTGATTCAAAAGTTACACTAATTTCCTAGCCACATCGCCTTGTTTCTTTACTCGCTCTAAGAACTCTGACATGTTTGATCTTCGGCTCGGAGGGAATTAGCAATTGAGAGCTTCGGCCTCATCGGATAACTGCACAACTTGCATAGCCGCCTTGCAAATTTCATTGATCAAGAAATCGAGTTGCATATCTTTTTCTTGGAAACTCTCTTCGTAAGCATGAATGTCTCTATCATACTGACTATTCTTTTCTTCCAAAGCCTTCAAGAGAGTATCTAGCTGTTCTTGACGGTCTTGCAACATACCTTCTAAATCCCGTATCCTTTCTTTTAGTTCTTGACATTTAGATCGATTAGTTATTACCTCGGCAGACATAGCTTCATATTCAGCATTTTTCTTCTTTAACTCCATCATTGCCCGCGCGGCCTTTTCTTCTTCTTTCTTTATTTTTCCTTTCCAGAATTCCATCCCGCCTTTGATGTTGCTTAATTCTTCTTTCCATTCTACTGATGACTTGCCCAGCCCACTATTCTTGATAGTGCCTCTCAACTTTTTATTTTCCAGATGAAGATCTCTTAAGTCATTTCTTACGACTTCAACTTCTTTTTACACTTTCTCGGTTCTGGATTTTTCAATCTGAACATCAATCTTCAGGTGGTAGTTTTCCTCTTGAAGAGTACTAAGGTCCCGAGGCATCTTGGCCTTTTCTCGTTCAAATTCTTGTCTTGCCATTTCTAACTCAGATGGCATTTCCTCCGAGAAAGGATTCTGGACGGTGTAGTTTGTCGACGAGATTTGCTGACTATTCACCCGTTGCTTCCTCCATATGTCATAATCTTAGGTGAGGGTATCAGCATATAGAGCCAATTCCATCAGATGAATTTTCTTCCAAGACTTTGCAGTGTCTCAGACCCTTCTCATATAACCTTCACCCGCGAAAGCAAACTCAGACTGTGCTAATCCTCCGGTGACGGTCGCGAAGAAAATTACCTTTGGACCATTAACAGGGCATAACCAACTCCTCCCCATAATCCAAGCAGTGGCACCCAATCTTGTTTTCCCACCTTGTATAGCAGAACTGAAGGGTGTATCCACGACGCTCTCCAGGTTACATCTTCAGCACGAAGATTCTGAAAAACTGAAACCCAATGCTATTTAGTGACTTCCTTTGGCTATTCTTTCTCGAGATAAGCTTCTAACGGGGAGAATGTTTTAGAAAACATATGGAACGGCGTGCGCTCTACTTTCTAAAAGTGGCTCAAAATCCAAACATTGAGTAACTGCGCACATCCGATGAAACGACCTTCCCCTTTTCTCCTACAGATGCTTAGCGATCTGAAGGTTTTGGCCAGAATAGTTGGGACAGGGTTGATTCCTTGTTTTAACTTTTTAAAGAAATCTACTACTGCAACTTCTATATGCCCAAGAACTCTTGAGAAAATGATCAGACCATAAATGGCCAAAGAGAACAGATTTACCCTCTTCAACATGTTGGGGTGGTTCAGAACCAAGTCTTGCAGGGAAAACCATGGAATACAGCTGGTTTCATTCTTCTTCTTGATCTGTTTTTCGGCCCATGTGTCGGTCATGTCTGTCAATCTCATTAACTTTTCCTTGAAGGTCATCGGCTTGGGCTCTTTCACATATATTTTGTAAAATTGCACATTACCAATACAAAGTAAAGCAGCGTATTCTTCTATAGTCGGGGTCATGTCTTCTTGATTGAAAGTGAAACACTGATAAGCTGGATCCCAGAATCTGATCATGGCTTGAATCAATCGTTCGTCAACGTTGATGGCAATTAGGTTGGCTATATCCTCGTATCTTTTAGTGAAGATTCCCCTAGTATCCGAGTCCCACTGATTCCAGATTCGAAACAAGTCTTCCAGATTATTCTGATGAACATTCACGGTTACATGCTCAGGCAGATTGGCAATACATCCCTCCACTAAACTATCCCCTTTTTCTTTCTGGATTTTCAAAGACCAATCCCGGACCACGGTATTTTTCTCGGTTGTTTGTATAATCAACTCTTCCATCAGAAACCCTTTTTTTGGCAACTGATCTCTAATCAACACTTTTCTAATATGATGCCTATAATGCATGATGAAAAATAAAGCAAAGACAAACAATCACGGTTAGTAGTCAAATATAGGCAGAAAAATCATGAAAAATTTGTCAAATTACGCTATCCGATCTAGTTTATTAAATCAACCCAATCCCCTTACATACAAAGTGAAAGTACAACAGGCAAGAGGCGTTTCTCCCGTGTTCTTATTTTGGTGACTATTAAACGAGCGGAGGTTCGACATGGCTCTAGTTAGGGGGCTCGTACGGTTCACTATATGCGGTTTTGGTTCTAGGTGGGTACTCGAATTGTTCATACTATCGTCTACTAAAACTAGTACGAAGCCTCAGTCATAGCCCATCACAGGCTCACGAGATCAATTCGAGGGGTTACATTTACTTATGCCTATGTGGAGAGACAAGTTACTCACGAAAGCATAAATCATATGTAACCCGAAAGTGTTCACTAGCCTGTACGGAGGGACGAGTTAACTCACAAAGGCATAGCGTTTACTTTCACTTAAACGGACGGAGCCCGGGTATAGAGCTCATGTTATGCAAAATGCAAGTGCACAGTGTGTGGGTAAAAACTCACAAACCTTTCATTTTATTAAATAAACTAAACTAAAGATTAACCATAAAACTTAGAGCTAAAAAATAACAAGATAAAACAAGTTAGAAAAATATTTACAACATGATACAAATGCATGACTTTTTGAAAACAAAATTTGAGGATCACGACTAAATGTTAATTTGAACAAGGAACTTTGAAATTTGACAACACGAGTTTAATTCGACTCGACTCTCAAAAGTTGTCCCCAGTGGAGTCGCCAATTGTAGCGACGTAAAAAATTAGCTTTAATTTGGTCGCTAATCGTGGCGATTTAATGGAACTTTCAAAATCGACTTTTGATTTTTTTAAAAAAGGGGGAGTCGCCACCGATCTTTTCTGGGTGTGATCGGACACCTATTAGATTCCTTTATTTTTAAAACAAAAAAGAAGGCTAAGTTTAGGTCCATGTCAAAATCCAGAGACAAAGTAAGGCTCGGGAGTTGGTTACGCGCGAGGAAGGTATTAGCACCCTCGCGACGCCCAAAATTGGTATCTCATAAACATGTGTTGTCTTGATTTTCAAAAATACGAGTTCAATGTAATATTTAGTCGTGATCCGATTGAAAATATAAGAAATTTTAATTTTTTAGATTTTTTTTTAGAAGGGTATACCGCTTTAACACGAGCCGACAAATTTCATCCAACATAGCGATGGGATTTACGACTTAATGTTAAATCGATATGTTACCTCAATTATTAATTAAAACATAAAAGATATTCCTGAAATAAGAATTTAAAATAAATCAAAGATGCAAACAATGACATTATTAATGAAAAATATTAACGTAGAATACTAGAGCATTAGCAAAACAATAATAATGATATTTAAAAGAGAAATAAAAATAAAGACAAAACATGAATAAATACAAGATGCACATAGTAATAATAATATAAGACAATATGTACATAAGATAACATGCAAAAATATAATATATGACATATATACACGATGTATGAAAATATAATGCCTAATAGACATATAGGTGCAATAATACTAAATATATACATAATAGATACAAGTACACATAGTATAAATGACCATATGCAATAAATATTAGGAATACTTTAAACATGGAAAATATTTATATATTAATATTAATAATGAAGGATGTATGTACATGGTGAAGAAAATATATACGTGAAAATATATATAAAAGATAGTAAAGAAATATGTACGTGGAATAATATATATATAAAAATATAACCTATAATATTGGAAGTAATATACATACATAACATATAACAATGAACATATACTATACATATTAAAAATGCTAATAACATAAACAATATTAATAACACTCCACAAATATAAGCATGGGACAATATCAAATACACACATGGAAATATATAAGCAATACATAACTAATACTATCAAAATATGCATATAGGAATATATATAAAAGATATATGAACATAATATAATATAAAAATATATATAATATAATATTAAAATATAATAATATAACATTAAAAAACATGATACTTATAAAGTATAGTATTAAGAACACATATATATAATATACGAAGAATACGTATAATACTAAAAGATTTAGATAATATATACACATTAAAAGGAAATAGTAATAGTATTACCTAGGTATATACAACTACATTAAGTATGTACGTATTATAAATATATAACAAAGCATAAGCTAATATTTATAAATAATAATAATAATAATGATAATATTGGAATATAAGAGAAACAAGCATAACATTAATAAAATATTAGAATAAAGTGAATAAAAATATTAAATATGAAAATATATATATGTTTATACGTACATAATAAAAATATATACTAATACATAATAATAATAACAATAATAATACTAATAATACTAATAATAAAAAATAACAAGGATATTTAATAAAAATATAAAAATAAACAAAAAAGGACTAAAATTAAATTAGAAACAAAGTTGTGGGGCCAATTTAAAAAGAAAACAAAAAGGAAGGACCTATTTGAACACGCGTGAAAACAGTGGGGACGAAAAGCGCAATATTCCCTGTTGTCCAGAACGCAGCGTAGTGCAAGGGGCTAAATTGAAAACAATGCAAAAATTCAGAGCCAATTTATAAACAAATATAAACCTGATTTAAAACACTGAAAATGCAGAAGGATCGATTGCGCAAATATCCCCTTTGAGTAAAAAAACACGCGGATCCTAGCGGGTTGGGTCAGGTCGGTCCGATCCATTGATGAAACGACGTCGTTTTTTAGTCTGAGTTTGGGTACCAAAACGGTACCGTTTTGGTGGGCTATATATAGCCTAAAATTCTGAAAAAAAAATCACTTTGAGAGGGAAAAGAAAAAAAAAAAAAGGAGAGAGGGGTAGCATGGGGCGATTTTCTGGATTGGGAAGCGGCCACCGTCCAGGTCATGGAGGAGACTCATGCAGGTGTGTCGGCGCCAGAGCACCGTATCTGATGGGCGGAAAAGGTAAAAATTTTAGATTTCTTTAGTTTTTTATTTTATATATTTTTTATGCCTTAAAATACTGTTATTTATTTATTTAGTTGTTTATATATGTTTAAAAAATATTTGAAAATAAGACTAAAAAATAAATAACAAGGTATTCACCTTAGGATTTAGTCTCTGATTCTGGGATCTGTATTGCTCGACTGCTTTTTGTTTATCCTAATGATGGGGGAAGATTGCTATTGTTTAGGACTTAGAATGTTTTCTTCTTTTTCTTTTTTTTAAAACTGTCGAACCCCTTACAATGCTTTTTGAGTCGGGTTTTATAACCTTTTTTACAAACTTTTTATATTATTCTGTCATGTCTTCTGTCTTGGTCTTTGCAGGGGATGGGTAAACGACGGAGTAGGTGAGCATGGCAGATGTGACCAGTAGGTGGGTAGGTTCGGCGCTAGTAGGTTTAGGGGTATGGGTGGCTAGGGTTTGGTGTGTTGGGTTTTGGGTAATTAGGTTGGTGGGTCTGTTGGGTTAAAGGGTAATTGGGTTAGTTAGTTGGGTTTAGGGTTAAGTGGGCTTGTGGGATACAAGTGGGTTAGGGGTAAGGGGTTTAATGTAATGGGCCATTCGGGTTTGGGTTTCTACTGAGTTTGGGGTTAGTTGATTTGTAATGGGGTTTGGTTGTAATTTAAAAGGGCCAAAATTGGCCTATAATAGTTACCTCTATCGATGATTTTGGCTTCTTTAAAGATAGAACTCATGTTGTTGCTTGACTCGAAGAACAACCTCTCAAAACAAACTCTTCGAACAATTGTTTCTTAAAACTTACCATCAAAACCTTAATTTGAGTCCGAAGAGTTGGTAAACTATGATGATGGATTTTACATTACCAATAAAGCAGGGAAAAATGAATTTTAAAAAAGTATATAATTATGCAAGCAGTAATTATGTGGACATGAAATGTCATGCCACATCAACCTTGGTTAGTAAGATAATGAATAAATGACTAAAACGATAAATTATTTTAATAGAAGTGATTAAATTATACAATTTTTTTATATAGGGATTAAAATGAAAATTTTGAGCAATTTAAGTATTTGACCCGCTAAAAGACGAGCAATCGCTATTCGGCACCCACGGGACCATTGGTCAACTATTTATAATTTGGTCATTTCTTTTGTGTGGTGGTTCTCTCAGTTGTGAGTTTGCTGCGCTTGTGTTTAATCCATGTGACTCTCTTTCCTTTGCTTTCGTTTCCCAGTCTCTTTACTTTTTGAATCTCAGATCAGGTAACTACTCTTCCTTTTTCTTTTTAGCTTTAATTTCTTGGGTTTCTACATTATTCGTGGGATTATTAATCTACGCTTTTTGTTGATGTTTTCTTTGGGCTATCCGTCGTCGATTTCCTGCTAAAACTTATTGTATAACAAAATATATTGCCAGATGACCAGAACCAATATTCGCCTGTTCCTTTTACGATGATCTAGGACTTTTTATTTTCCTTTTGATTAGTGGAATGCTCAATGCTGGACTCAACTTACTCAAACTTTTTACTGTAGAGAGTGTTAATTAAAGATTCTTCTCCCTAGCTTAATTTGCTTCTTAAGTTTTATTTTTCTTACCTTTTCCTTTTTATTTTCAACTGAGAACTGATAGGAAATTATCAAATCCGAGCCGCCATGGAGGTTAACGACAAGCTTTTGAACACTGGTATTCTCATAGTAGCCACCCTAGTAGTGGCCAAGCTCATATCTTTCCTCATAATGCCTAGATCTAAGAAACGGGTTCCACCAGCAGTCAAAACCTGGCCGGTAATCGGTGGGCTCCTTCGATTCATGAAAGGGCCTATCGTGATGCTCCGGGAGGAATACCCGAAGCTTGGCAGTGTTTTCACATTGAACTTGTTTAACAAGAAGATAACTTTCTTGATTGGGCCTGAGGTTTCATCCCACTTCTTTAAGGCTTCAGAATCAGACCTCAGCCAACAGGAGGTCTATCAGTTCAATGTGCCAACCTTCGGTCCTGGTGTGGTTTTTGATGTGGATTACACTATAAGGCAAGAGCAGTTCCGGTTCTTTACAGAGGCCCTTAGAGTTAATAAACTTAAGGGTTATGTTGATCAGATGGTTACAGAAGCTGAGGTGAGTGATCTGCTAGGAACTTGGTTTATATTATATTACACTTTTGCTTTTTGTTTGTATGTTGTATATTATTTGGTGATGTATCTGGCCTAATAAAAGCAGTGACTTTAGAGGACGATACTAAGACAAGGGAAAATGAAGTTCTAACTTGCATGGATGTAGTTCACATTTGGTGGATAATTAATGAACCGTTGAAAGTTGTTAGGATTATATGAAGTTGTTAAGTGAATAACAATGTATCCCTAATCTTTAGGGATCACCGAATTTGTTTTGATTTTTCTCAACTTGTCTTTTTCTATGTTTAGCTAATGTAATGACTAAAAGACTGAAACTATGCGAAACAAATTGTATCAGTTTTCATTTTTCTCCATTGAATTTCCAACTGTCCTCTCTTTTTTATCTACTTGGTGTGTGCAATGTGAACCAGCCCAGTTGAATAAAAGTATATTGTTTATTTCATTTTTTATTGTGTACTTGAGCTTGTCGGACACTTCTTAGGAGTCTTCATATCTGAAGATTGAAGTCTAATTTGCACGTGCTAATGATGCTGTTTTGAATGTTGATATTGCTTTCTTTAAAATCAAGCATTGTGTTTCATGTTGTTGTGGTGCACCATCCCTCTCTTGTTTCATTTATGAGTTATTTACTTGATTTACTCTTCATAACACCCACCAACTTTTAATTCTTGGACTACTTTGATGAATAAAAAGGACATAAAGGATAATAAACACTAGTTACATTTGGTTTTGGGAGGTTAAATGACATGTTACTGAATAGAAAATTTGTTGTCTTATGTGAAATTTGAGGTTTGTTGTATGGTTTCAATGTTACATATGTTCATAATGTTGTAACTCCATAGATGTGATTTGTGGTCTGATCTTTATGGAATTGGGCAGGACTACTTCTCAAAATGGGGGGATAGTGGTGAGGTGGACCTTAAGTATGAATTGGAGCATCTGATCATCTTGACTGCTAGTAGGTGTCTCTTGGGTCAAGAAGTACGTAATAAACTTTTTGATGATGTTTCTGCACTCTTCCATGATCTTGACAATGGCATGCTCCCTATCAGTGTTATTTTCCCTTACCTGCCCATCCCTGCTCATCGCCGCCGTGACCGAGCTCGAAAGAAACTTGCAGGAATCTTTGCAAATATCATAGCTTCCCGTAAAAGTGCTGGCAAGTCAGAGAATGACATGTTGCAATGTTTCATTGAATCTAAGTATAAAGATGGTCGCCCAACTACAGAGGCTGAAGTAACTGGCTTACTGATTGCTGCGCTCTTTGCCGGACAGCATACCAGTTCTATCACCTCTACTTGGACTGGTGCCTATCTCCTTCGTCACAAGGAGTTCCTATCTGCTGTGATTGAGGAGCAGAAGCAAATAATGCAAAAGCATGGAAGCAAGGTTGATCATGATATCTTATCTGAGATGGACACCTTGTATCGGTGCATTAAGGAAGCTTTGAGACTTCACCCTCCACTGATTATGCTTCTACGTAGTTCACACAGTGATTTTAGTGTAAAAACCCGAGATGGGAAAGAATATGACATCCCGAAGGGTCACATCGTTGCAACATCTCCAGCATTTGCCAACAGGCTTCCTTACATTTACAAGGATCCAGACACATATGATCCTGATAGATTCTCTGTTGGGAGGGAAGAAGACAAGGTAGCTGGGGCTTTCTCATATATTTCCTTTGGAGGTGGCAGGCATGGTTGCCTTGGTGAACCATTTGCTTACCTTCAGATAAAGGCTATATGGAGCCATTTGTTGAGGAACTTTGAATTGGAGCTTGTGTCACCGTTTCCTGAGATTGACTGGAATGCTATGGTGGTTGGTGTGAAAGGAAAGGTGATGGTTCGTTACAAGCGGCGACAGCTTTCTGTTAATTAGCCAAGTAATGTTTGTGAGTAACCTGCAGTTCTAAGTTCTTTTCTTCAAATGTCGCTGGCATTTTTTTTGTTCTGTTGTCAAACTTCGGGTTATTTGTGTTAAACTAGAGCAGTCTCTTTATTCTATTTGCTAATGGTTTTTGTTT
The DNA here is from genome assembly GCA_025698475.1 of Gossypium anomalum. Lineage (NCBI taxonomy): Eukaryota > Viridiplantae > Streptophyta > Magnoliopsida > Malvales > Malvaceae > Gossypium > Gossypium anomalum. Next base: position 19,417,368 of record CM046967.1, on the reverse strand, counting down.
ATTGCTGCAATATTTATGATTAGTTTACTATCAAAGTTTGGTATTGGTGTTCTGAACTTGTTCAGGATTCCTTTTTGAAGCACTGACGTTTTCGTAATATTGATGTCAATAGGAAGGTCATCAAATCTTAGTAGCTAATACCCTGGAATAACTATAAGGTTGTAATTTGTCGTTCCCTAGTTTATATATTTGCATCAGTAACAATTTCCCAATGCAGTCTCACCTCTCTGCTTATCAGTCAAGAGTACGGATAACTTGAAACAAGAGAAGAGGAGCAAATCAAAAGAACTTCTGTAGGTTGTGGATTCAAATGATATGATGGAACGGAGGACATTTGCAGAAGTGAAACTCTTTAGATAAAAAAATATTTGTTGCTATTCGGGCTTTTATATGTACAAGCGTGAAGAGCCATCAATCTGATGATTGCATAGCTATACTCAAAGGTGCTTTCCATACGTGAGCTTCTATACAAAAATTTGGAATTTTTAAGAAAAATTTCAAATTCTACACTAGGCCAATCCCTAACTCAACTTGGTACAACCGACATTGAATGTGGAACAACACCTAACATCACCAAGGTTTCAAGTCAGTGATTGGTCCTGCGGTCCAGTTTAGAATCTTTTCACCAGGCTTCAAGTAAACACTCTTTGGGTGTGGCAATTTACGAGCAAGGCCATTCAATATTTGATGGAAAGCATCTCCTGGTAGTGTAGGTTGTGGAAACAACATGGCTCGCTTCATCGAAGGATTTGCAAGAAGCCTCTGTTTCCTCAAGATTACATGGGGTGGTATAGATGTGAGAATTTTATCCAACTTGGGAACATCTTCTTCTGCCACAAATACTCCGATTTCCTCCCAGGGGATAGCATCAGCAAAGGGTAAAACTATATCATCTGCTATGATGACAGGAATGCACCCAAACACTACGGCTTCCACTAGTCTAGGGCTCCAGGGTGCCCACCCAAGTGGGCACAAGCAGAATATAGCTCGTTGCATATCCTCATAATAGGTGGTTGGATGCTCGGTGGAGATGTCAAACAGTGGATTGCTCTTAAAATTCTCCCAAACAGCTGCCCTTGCACCTCTGCCACTCATCAAAGGAGTCAGTGGGGTCTCGTAAGGGTGAAGCATAAGATCGTTCATCAAGGCTAGATTAAATAGAATGTAAGGTCTCATATCGACCTCAAATAATCATTTAAGAGCAAACAAAGAAAAATGAAAATTAAAGAGCTACTTTCCTTTGGAAGAAAGTACCTTGCATAGTAGCCACCTTCAGGGTCATTATTTACGTCATAAAACAACCCACGAAAGTAGACAAAAATAGAACGTGGAGTATCTGGTGGAATCTGGCGGGCCTGCATCTTTTGAGGGGGAGCGTAAGGAGGTATTGTGATTGAACCTTCATTCAAGCACACATGGTTGTGTTGCCCGAATGTCTGAACTAACGTAGCACGCCGGAGGATTGGAAGGATCCCCCGCTCTATTGCTTTCTCTTCCTGGACAACATTCAAATCAATCAGCACACGTTTTACCTTTGCATGCTTACAAAGCAATACTAAACCCACAAATCTATGACTTAAAGAGTTTACATCTGTAATACCAAATATTGCTTTGCTTAAATAACACTCCCTTATATGCTACTAGTACTTAAATAGAAAAGGATTATGATTAAACCAGATCTTCATCTCTCTAACTTGACAACGTTTCAATGTTTGGTCTTAAGTTTCTAAAGCCAGTTTAACAGGACTAGCAAAAGGCATAAATGTGCTTTACTAATTCTTCTCACTAGGTAGATATATGACATTATCAGAAATATTTTATATGCATGACAAGAATCATCCTTGAAATGGAACCATCTAAGATGATTTGAACATGCTTTTCTGGGCAAACCATGACATCTACCTGTCACATTTACTACTGGTGAAAATATATAAAATTGAATATGAGATTCCCAATTTGATTCCATATGAATAGTAATGCCAAAATGGATCGAAAATATGATTGTACCGCTATATCAACAACCTTGGAGACTTGAATCAGTTACCTGATAGTGAAAGCAGCCTCCGAAATCATGGGGCACAACAAAGAAATGATCAGCCCCCTCTGTTCTATTCCAGTAAGGCCAGCTCGAGGAAATAAGCTGTATTGCACTTCTAACCATCCGTGGGGACTTGAAGGGCAATGGCAAGCCAGTGGGTGTAAGATCACAAGTTGCATATATAGGGGTGTAAAACCAATCAGCTTCCTCTGGATTGAGTGTTCGAACAGGACTTGACAAGAGAAACCCGTGCATGAAGATCTCAGCAGCAAACATATGTGAAAGACATCTGGGGTCTTTCTGAAGGATTTTCTTGTTGTATTTGCTTGGAAGCTCGTATACATACACTTTCAGCCTTCCTACCGGATCATCTTCCAACACATCACCTGCACTTCCTGCATTTTTCGATTCACTTTTTACTTTTAGATTCATCAACTTTAAGTGATACTGCAACTGCAACATCTTATGTGACATATACCATGAATTATTTCACATTTTAATAGGCAAAGCACCTTTTTTTTAATACAATATTAAATCTGGACTCTAGTATATATGATAAAACGAACATCTAGCTGAAGAAAAACTATGTTGCAACTCAAATCAGAGCTAGCATAGAGAGCAAGTCAGCAACATTATGGATCTTAATTCATTAACCACTCAAATTATAAGCTTTTTGTTTATATACACAATAAGAAAAAGCTTGTTATCCAACATTAGGAACAAGAGATACCAGAAATTCTTTCAGTGCAAGGATTGCGCTCAGCGGTAATGCTCCAAGCGAACCCCAAAGCAATAAAAAGAAAACCCCACAACCACAAGCATTTCCTCATTGTGGAAGAATCTCGAGAACCCAAAAAAAGCAATCAACACAGGGAGCTGTCTGAGATGGGAGGTGGAGAGGAAGAAACAGGCATATTTAAGAGAAATGTAATGTAAAGGAGAGGTATGTTGAAAGATGGTGGGACGTCATTAGGAGTAGTAGTTGAGTGAGTTTTGTTAAAGCTAAGGGGGCTGAATAACAAATGGAGGTTTCCAGGTTAGGAAATTGAAAGTGAAAATTTGGATGGGAGGCATTGCTTCAAGGAACAGCAGACGGAGAGACCACATTATTCTTTAAAGAAAAAAAAAGCAAAGAAATTGTGATGTTTGAAGTTTTAACTGTAAGCGGTGCATGTTTGTGAAAGCAAAGCAGCGCTCGTTTTGCGGTTTGATGGCAGGTCCATGTCTGTCGCTCGTTTTATCGAAGCCTAAGTAAGAAATTATTGGGCCTATTTCTCTATTAGATAAATATATTTTTGAGCTAAATGTGTAGCCCTTGGACTTGATTGAATTTCTTACAAATATTGTTTTTCAAAAAAAAAATTATCATGGGATATTGGTCTATATAGACTCATAATCCATTTTTAGTTTGTTGCTAGATAATGTGGGATTGCTTACTTTTTTTAACTAACAATATAAGATTTAAGGCTACACTTAATTTTTAAAAATTAAAGACAAAACTTTATACAACATTAAACTCTAACAAATTTTTTTTTATGGAATAAATTGGAAGCCTTGTATACGATGAAATCTTTGGCCAACAAGTTAGTATCAAAATAACGTCTCTACACATTCAAGATGACTGAAGGTGAGTTTATTAGAACTTATGTTAATGAGTTTGTTACCCTTATTAATGATTTAAAGAATCTCGAAGCAGAGATTTATGATGAGGATCAAGCAATGTTGTTGTTATGCTATTTGCCCTTTTTTTTAATAAAACTTTTAGGAAACCTCTGATTTATGGGAGAAATCATCTCTCGTTTGATGATATGAAGGGGAATTCGTTGAGTAAGGATAAACTTGACAACGAGTTAGGCTCAAATAAAAAGTCAGACGGGCAAGCCTCAGTTCTAGTTATAAGAGGAAGACAATAATCTAGAAAGCCAAATCATAACAGGTCTAAAGCGAGATCCAAATCCAAAAACTATGACAAATACTATGGTTATTGCAAAAAGGTAGACCGCATCAAGGTAGAATGTTGGAAACTCCAAAATAAAATTAAGAAGAATACCGAAAACGACGAGAAAGATAAACAGAAAGCCGAAGTTGTTGACGCTAATGTAGCCGAAGAGAGAGGTGATGATTTCTTATTGGCTACACTAGCAACAGAGGGCGACCCCAAATCAAGATGCACGACAGAATTATTCGAACACTGTCAGATGTTAGGTATGTTCTTGATTTAAAGAAAAATCTCATCTCCTTGGGAATTGTGGATTCTAATGGTTGCAGGATAGTCATTGAACAAAATAGCTTAAAAGTCTCTCTAGAGCTCTCGTTGTGATGAGAGGATAGAAAAAATGCACTTTATATATTTTGCAAGGGCCTACGATAACTGGTGCGACTGCTATTACCGAAGAACAACTGAAATCCTCACCATGTTGAGATAAGGAAAACCCCAACATCGTGATGACGCGATGTCCCGAAGACGCGATGTGATTTTCCCTCCACCGATTCCGATTCAACCAAAATTTGAAACATACGTTTGGGTCATATGAGTGAGAAAGGTATGGCAATCTTATGCAACAAAGGTCTTCTTAAAAACAATGAAGTCGGTACGTTAGGTTTCTGCGAGCATTGCATTTTTGGGAAGCAAAATCGAGTCAGTTTTGATTCAACAGTGCATAGAGCAAAAGGAACCCTTGATTACATTCATTCTGATTTATGGGGTCTGTCTCCTGACATCTCAAAATGAGGTAATAAATATTTCCTAACTTTTATTAATGATCATTCCAGAAAAGTTTGGGTGTTTTTCTTGAAATAGAAAAGTGAAGTATTCATAATCTTTAAATAGTGGAAGACACTGTTAGAAAAACAAACCAGAAAATCCATGAAGCAGTTGAGAACGGATAATGGCCTTGAGTTCTGTTCGTCAAATTTTAACGATTTCTGCAAATGGGAAGGAATTGAAAGACATCGAATCGTTGTGGGAACTTCGTAGCAGAATAGAGTTGCAGAAAGAATGAACAAAACCTTGTTGGAAAAGGCCTGATGCATGCTTCCTAATGCAGGATTAGGGAAGGAGATTTTGACTGAAGCCGTAAATTTAGTAAGCTACTTGGTAAACCGATCTCCACATCAAGTGTTAAACGGTAAAGTTCCAGATGAGATATGGTCAGGTAATTTTTCCAATTATTCTAACCTTAGAATTTTCGGTTGTCCTGGTTATGCTAAAGTTAGCCAGGGAAAGCTCGATCTAAGGGTCGTTAAATGCATTTTTCTAATATACTCTGTCGGTACAAAAGGTTTTAAGTTGTGGTGTGGTGTTTAGAATCCGACAAAATAATCACTAGTAGAAATGTTACGTTTGATGAATCTGCAATGTTTCAATCAGAAAATAGGATAATTACATTTGAAAACATAACAAGTTAGAGTGTTTTAAACAAGGTGGAGTCAAAAGCCAAAACACAGGGTGACATCTCAATGAACTGATGTTCAATGTCGCAACGACGTGACAAATAGAAGACTCGTCCTGACGAGGAGTTACATGATGTCGAGATGACAAGATAAAGTTTTGTTTTTCACAAATCTGAATCTGTTTCGAGTCAGATTAGGACTTCATTCAACTTATAGGTACCATCACCATATCAGATAACTAATTATAAGTTGGCTCGTGACAAGAAAATATGAGAAATTCGACCACCAAAAAAGTATTGTGAAGGAAACCTAGTGGCCTATGCTCTAAGTGTTGCCAAAAGCATTGATTCATCTGATCCTTCATGTTATTATGAGGCAGTTCAAGCCTCTGATTCTAGCAAATGGCCCGTTGCAATGGAAGAAGAGATTGAATTGCTTCAAAAGAATGAGAAGTGATGGCTAATTAAACTACCTATCTATAAAAGAATCGTTGGTTGCAAATAGGTGTTTAAAAGGAAGGATGGTTCGGGTTCTAATGACACTAGGTATAAGACAAGATTGGTCGCAAAGGGCTACAATCAAGTGGAGGGAGTTGATTTTCATAATGTTTTCTCTCCCGTTGTGAAACATATGTTCATTAGGGCACTTTTGGCTCTTGTTGCATCAAACAATCTTGAGTTAGAGTATTTAGATGTAAAAATACTTTTCTTCATAGTGACGCTAAGGAGGACATCTACATGCAACAATTGGAAGGGTTCAAATTTGAAGGTAAAGAAGATCATATTTGTCTCTTACAAAATTCCTTGTATGGTTTGAAACAATCTCCTTCATAGTGGTATAAAAAGTTCGACTCATTCATGCTAAGTATCAATTTTTCTCGAAGTGAGCATGACAGTTGTGTTTATCTACAATGTCTTGATGATGGTTCTTTTATATATTTGCTATTTTATGTTGATGATATGTTGATTACGTCTAAGAATCCATCTGAAATTGATCATCTTAAAACCATACTTAACTTTAAATTCAAGATGAAAGATTTAGGTGCAGTGAAGAAAATTTTGGGATGAAAATTTCAAGAGATAGACGTTCTAGAAAATTGTTCTTATCGCAACAAAGGTATATTATGAAGATCCTTGGGTGATTTGAGATGCAAGACTCAAAACTGATAAGTACTCTCTTAGCTGCACATTTTAAATTGTCAATTTTATATTCTCCCCAAAATGAAGAAGAAGAGAGGTACATGTCAAAAGTACCTTACTCAATCGTAGTTGGAAGTTTAATGTATGCAATGGTATGCACTCGTCTTGATATTTCACATGTTGTTAGTGTTGTTAGTCGATACATAGCTAATCATGGTAAGTTACGCTGGCATGCAATTAAGTGGATTTTTAGATATTTGCGGGGTATTTGTAACATGTGCTTAGAGTTCAGAAGAAGCCTGAAGGGCTTAATCAGATATGTTGATTTTGATTATGCAGGAGACTTAGATCGCAGAAGGTCTTTTACAAGTTATCTATTTGCTTTTGGGAATTGTGTCATTAGTTGGAAAGCTACACTTCAAGCTATAATGGCTTTGTCAACTATTGAAGCAGAATACATGAAAATTACTAAAGTAGTAAAAGAAACAATTTGGTTAATAGACATGTTTTGTCAACTGGTAAGTGAAAAAGAAGAAACTGACGCATATTGTGATAGTCAAAGTGTCATATATCTCACCAATGATCAAATGCATCATGAGAGATCGAAGCACATAGACATCTGTTACCACTTTGTTTGAGAGGTGATCATTCAAGGGATGTTCAGATTCTTAAAATTGGCATAGAACATAATTCAACCGACATGTTGGCAAAGAATCTTCCAGTTTCAAAGTTCGAGCATTGCTTGGACTTGGTAAGTATCCAACGAAGATCAAAGTAGACCTATAACAGGGCTTGGCAAGGGAGTTAGTCAAATACAAGTAAAGGTGGAGATTTGTGGAGTTATGCCTAGCATTTTCGTGTTGACGTTGCAACAATCAAGCATATATTGTCTCGACGACGCGAAGACCATGTCCCGACGTAGCGACATGATCTGTAAGTTTTTTAGTTTTCTTGTCTCAATTAAACTTTGTTTTAGTTTCCCACTTAAACTCTGATTAATCTAGAGATATTCTAATAATTTTGTACTACAAATTTTAGCCTATAAATAGGACTCAGTTACTCTAGGTTAGATACAACAACAGAAATATTTAGATTGAGAGAATTATGTATTTATTTTAGAGGGATTTTTCTTATGGGGCTTCTGGTTTTCTTTTAATTCTGTCCATCTCTTGTCCTCTCCTTTTATTATAGTGAAATTTTCTTTTGCTCTTAGTTTTTTATCCTCATTTGAGAAGTTTTCCACGTTACATTTTGCGTGTTCGATCTTCTAAATTTTATTTATTCACTTGTTCATTGCATGCACGGGTTATTTCCCTACAATGAGATTCATGTATTCATATCGTATATTAGATTATGAAATGAATGATCATTTCTATTAATGACATTGATATATACATATATTCAAGAAGCAGATAAGAAAGTTTAGTTGCATAACTAGTTCACGAAGAACTTGAATTACTAACATCTTTGTTTTAATCTTTCTCTAATTTTCTCTTTTATTTAAAACACATTATCTACATGATCTAGTCTTTGATTATGTAGTAAAATCCTTTAAGTTTCTTTTCATCATATCCAAGTAAGAATTATAATTTCTCTATCATATGCAATCAATATATCTTTAAATTTAGAGTTAATATGTAGCTTACCCTTGGACTTGTCCAAAAGTACCTAGTTGGTACCAAAATTTTTTTTGGACATAGTTGGTACATGAACTTGTATTCCATCACACATGTTGCCCCAATTTATTAACAACGTTATTTTTTAAGGGTTAACATGTAGTTTGCCACTTGAACTTGTCCAAAAGTACCTACTTGGTACCTACACTTGTCCAAAAAGTAGCTAGTTGGTACTTGAACTTATCCAAAAAATTATTCTTTTTTAAATTAATTTATATTTTAAAAAGATTTTTAATTTTTTAATTTATTTCCACCACGTGTCATACTGAGAGGTTGCCACGTGTCACTATAGGATTGGCTATCAATGTTATGTCAGCACAAATTAATGGTGTTAGTATGGAGGTACCAACTTAAGTGATGGAATACAAGTTCAGATATCAGCTAGGTAAAAAAAAAAATTCAAGTACCAACTAGATACTTTTGGACAAGTTCAGGAAACAAACTATTTACTAACCCTTAAATTTTCTCTAATGTGATGTATTCAAATTTTTTATTCTTTATATCTAAATTTCTATGAACTTATAAATATATTTACAATGTCTAAATCTCATAAAGTTTAAGTTCATTTACCTCTTAAGATTTCTGATAAAAAATATCAATCATGGGCACTTGATTGGCATTAATGTTATCAATCATGGGAAATTGTTCTGTTTTTTATGCAGAATTGTGAGGTATTTTGGACGGGCTAAGTCTTCTTATTGAGTAGGGATATGACAAGATGCTCATGCAGTCTGATTGTCTTGGGGCAGTTATGGCTATACATGAGTTTTCATTAGTAGGGTCCAATTTTTCGTTGATCAGGGGGATCCATAAAATATTATCTTGGTTCAGTTAGTGGAACATTCGTCACATTTCTAAAGAGGATAATCAAGAAGCTGATTGTTTGTTCAAATTGGTCCAACATAGAACAAATAACTTTTTCTTTTTTTTTTTTAGATCTCCCTATTAGAGGGGATGGTCTAGTTTTTGTAATTTGTTTAATTTACTCTATTTTTTACCCCCCAAAAAGGAAGCCAAACATCTTTGCAAGATTGTACAAAAGTAATGCTTTTTCTTTCGTTATCATAGATTGAAAATTGAATACCTTAACTTTAAATATCGATCATCCCCATGGAATAGTTAAAAGGAAAGATACAAGCACAAAAAATTGAAGATTCTTCAAAAAGTTGGATATGAATTTAAACTTACAATTGCAAGATTTAAAAAATGTAAGAATAGTTGAACTTATGTATGATTATCTCTCAATTGGAATGATGTGTATGAGAAAATTGTTGACAAGGATATAATAGAAAAAACATATGTCTTTGCACGCCTCAAATGTGCTCAAAACTTGAATGAAAAACCATTAATCTTATCTAAATGTTTCAACACCATTTCTTGAAGCGCATGTGACAGTTTTTTAAAGTAGGGAATGAGATTATGATGATAAAAGTGGCAAGGATAAAAAAATATGATTACACTCAAAGTAGTAATATTTCAACTTTTAAAAGTAAATGTGCTAATAAAAATAATTGTGATACTAATAGCGATTGGTCTCAAACATATCCATTCTAAAAACATCAAATTTGGTATCACTAAAATACTAAAATAAATTTATTGACTCTCTCCTTGAATTTAATTTTATCCATACAGCATTATGAAAAAGTTACTCATTTTATTAGAGATAAAATATTGTTATATGTTATGTATATGTTATGTTTATTATTTTTTAAAATTGTTTTTTTTTTTTACATGATTTGATCAACTAAATATTATGAAGGATAGCATCATACTGCTTACATAATTCTTCACAATAAAAAATATTTCTTAATGTGAATACCGTATCTGGTTTTGCAAATGTACATTCCCGAATGAAACAAAACTATATATTGATTACGCATTATGCTCTACTACATCTTGAAGAAATCTACTAAAAATGAAAGTGATGTGGAATGTCTTTATATCACCTTTACTCTACAAGTTCATATTAGTGAAACTTCTGAGTTTTTCATATACCTTATATTTGCAAACACTATGATGCTTGAATTAAATTTCACGCCTACGTCATCAACTTTTATAATCTACCACTTATTGTTCTTGAGGTAAATTTATTATTAGGATTTTTATTTTAAAGTTATTTTTGGAATTTCTTGTTTTACAACAAAGAATACATACATATTTATAATTCGATTCATTCATCCTTTATGTGGGTTATGGTGAACAAAACTCGAGTAGATTAAAAAAATTGAAAAAAATTTGAATTTCAAGTTAATCGAATTGAGTTATTCAATTTTTTTGAGTCAACTCAAATAAGTAATTTGAGTTTTGAGTTCAAGTCAAGTCGAATTTTAGAATTCAAATAATTCCAATAACAGATTGGTGTAAATACCCCTTTGGCCCTTGTCAATTTTGAAACTGAGCAAATTGGTTTCTCTCAACAAAACTTACAAAAAAAATCAAAATAATTTTTAAAAATTCAAAATATTCATAAAAATTCTAAAACTTATATTTAAAAAAAAAACTATAACAAATTTAAAAAAATTTTCTAAAGAATATATAAAGAATATTAAAAATTTCTAAAATATTAATTTTGGAACTTAAATAAGTTAATAAATTATTCAAGTTTATCATACTAAAATATTTTTTTCTTCTTTTGTTTTGAAAAAGTTTTCTAATATATATATGGTTTTAAATTTATGTGCTCTAACATGGAATTAGTTATACTATAACAAAATTTTAATTTGACATGTTTAATTTTTTAATCTAACTCGAACAATTTCACTCAATTCGACTTAACTTGAATTTCATTTCGTTCAACTCGATTCGAACAAAATTCAAATCAAGTTAGGATGATAAAATGACCCGTCAACGTGATTAATTCGAAATTTTTTTACTCGATTCGATTGAATGCCCACCCCTACATGTGGGTCAATATTTTAATATTTTATAATTTTTTATTTATGCTTCCATGGTTACATATTTGTTTACTTTCGACTCATAATATCACTTTTGCTATTTTTTTTTCTCAAATTATAAAATTAAGATCCAGACCATCCTATCAAATCAACAGATGTAGATAAAATAAAAAGCTTTTTATGATTATTATACGTGGATTGGAATCAATGTTGAACATTTTAGTAGAATGATTTATCAAGCATTTGTTATTTATTGCTAAATATATATACTTATAATATCATAACTTCTTGCATTTGCTTGGGGACATGCTATAACATAAGCGTGTATCCTTTATACATCAAAGTTTTTACCTTTATAGTTTGTTTTGATCAACAACTTCATACATCTTTACTACCCCGTAGACTCTTAACATTTTATTGAAATTTTACGTTGCTTTAATCCTTTGTCCATCATTAGACACATTGAATTTCATAGCAAGATTTTTATACTTGTACGAGAAGAAAAAAGGTAAGAGATGAATAGCATCATACACCAACATTGGTATACGTTTGAACGCAAATTTTAAACAATAATTCGTTTGTAAGTCAATTACTAGATATTTTTACAAACAAGAATTAGGTCACAAACTCACAAGTTTCGGATGTAAAATATTCCTAAATAATTCTTTGTTCCTAAAACGTAGTAGACTTCTTGCTGCAAATGAGAAATGACAAATTTTCAAGTTGACACTCTAGAAGATGTCAAAAACAATCAACAACCTAATGTTTCTTGATAAGTAACCCCAGAAGTTGTTCCAATACTAGAAAAATATGAGATCTCATCCAAATTATCATTCATGATGTGTTTGCATGTATAATTGCTCCTAATAGATTAGATTGTAAAAAAATATCAACACATAAATTGAACAAAATGGAAACAAAGAATATAGGATGAAATAGACTCACTAGCCAAACTAAAAGTATTTAGACTAGTAAATCAAATACTTAAAGATGCCAAACATATTGAATATAACTGGGTTTTTGTATGTTAAAGAAATAAGTTAAATAAAATTATAAGATATGCGGCATAAGTTTTTCACGAAGATCCGATATAAATTATGAAAAGACATATTCTCTTGTTACTTTCTATTTTTTTTAATTAGTTTGTTAATCTTTGAAGAACTTGACTGTCCAAGGTACATTGTAACAACTAGTATGGGTCATAAGATAATAACATCTACATGAAAATTCTTGAAGGATTTAAGATGGTTAATGCATATGATTCAAAACCTCTCTATTAAATTACAGAGATCCTTTGGCTAGTGGTTGATGGGTGGGGTTGCTTTATGATTGTCGTGGCTCTTTTTTTCTTATGGTTTTGGCTAGTTTCGTCGATGGTTTGTTAAGGCCTTGTAACGACATGACCTTTGTAATTGAGGCACGCATGCAGCGATGGTATGATTGCCTTAGCCCTTGAACATCTTAGTCACAATCTCGCTTTTCTACTCTGGTTACGAAGCCAACAGAGTTTTTGTTGACTAGGGTTAGTTTTTTTTTTTTAATATAGTTGGTATTTTATTTAGGGTCAAGGTTTTTTTTGGGGGGGGGTTGAGCGACTTTCTTTTACATGTATTATATCTATATTTGTTGATTTTGAGTAAAAGAAGAGAAGAGGATAAGGAAAAAATAAAGGTGGGTAATAGAGGTCATTTCATCTGTTGAGGTTAGTTGAGGAGACAAGTGCTCTGAGTAACTTTAGGGTACTAAAATGTCAACCCCTTATTCATATATTTTTAAGATATTTATAAGAGAGGTCCCCTATCCATTTGTATGATATGGCTAGATAAGCATCTAATCTCGTTAAATACGTAATGGATGATCATAGGCATGTATTATAGGATTCTATCAATGTGAGGTAGTTAAGCTTAAATAGATTCCTTATTGTCTTGGAAGTGTGATTGCATTAAGATGGCATTCACATTTAAGCTCGGGTGATTGGTACCGTTTAAAGTGGGATGAGTGGTCATGCTCAAGAAGTTAATGTGAAATCAGCAATGACTCTTGTACTAACCCGTGTCTTCCAACTCAAGTTTCGGGGCTTTTTGAGCCACTTTATTTTATATGTACTATATCTATATTATATTTAATATTTTTGATCGAGTTGATGTCACCCATCAATTAGATCTAACTCAATCGTAAAATTACCAAAAGCCATTTATTTTTTATAAGATAATTTTATTCTTTTCATATGAAATCTAAAAAAATACTTGGAGATGAAAAGATTTTGACCCAAAATATTATATTCTTAATATTTCAACTTTACCAATTCAACCAATGTGTTAATCAATTACTATATATATATATATTAATTTGTAACATAATACTTTCGGCATAATCTAGTTTCCTTTAATGAAATGATAGGATTGTTTTTAGATTTGTTTGACTTTCTTTTTCGAGAAATTTATACTTATATATAAAAGATAGGCTTTAGGAGCCTCCTTTTATGACAATTCTCCATGATTTTTTTAACAATAGTATTTAAATTTCAATTTTGGTGTCTTTATTTTTTAATTATATAAAAATAGTTAATTTTAATTTTAGTTGTTACATTATATTACGTTTAAATTTGATATTTAACACTTGATATTTTAATTTTATACATAATTTAGTACCTTAAATATTTATAATGTCATTAGTTAGCCTAAAGATAGCCTAAATATTTTATTTGATTGAAAGGTTATTATGAATTTAATATTTGTTAATATTATTAAAATTCTCTGTTAGATTAGATTCATTATAATGCCATTTGTCACATAAATATAAGTAAGACTTTTTTAAAATTTTATGTCACATCAATAAATTTTTAAAAAATTCAACAGTCTTAATAACATAATTTAAATTTTTAAATTCGAAAAATAAAAAAATTAATTTTTTAAAATAAAAATATATAGAATAAATTTACAAAATCAGTATTATTACTTAGAATTTAAAGGGTAATAGTAATAATAATCTATAACCAGAAGTTCCTTTGGATCTTCCTACCTTGGCACGTGTCTAGGTGTCCTTTTTCTCCTTTCATAGGACAATGGTGAAATATTATTTTTGGTCCCTCTACTATACCTGAAATTAAGACTTAATCTTTATAGAGGAAGGTCCTTTACCTTAACACTTGTCTAGGCCTTCTTTTCTTTTGCCTTTCATGGGAAAATGGTCAATTATCACTTTTAGTCTCTCTACTATGCCTAAAATTAAGATATAATTTTTATACTTAAAACTCTACCACAATTTGGACCCTATTTTTATAATATTTTATCCAAATTGTTAATATATATTGTTGACTTAAATTTTTGATGTGGATTTTTTTAAAAAAAATATTATAATGGAAAAAAATTTATTTTTACATGATAAGTTGAAATAAGTTGTTCAAAATTTTTATAAATTGTCTAATAATGATAAAATTTTAATTTTGGTCCATGTATTACACTCAAATTTAAGATTTAATCTCTATATTTCAACTTTTGGACATAATTTGGTACCTCAACTTTTTCAATGTAATTGGTTAGCCCAAAAACTTTATTTCGATTAAAATGATGATGTATTTTTTAAGAGTTTTTTTTTTTTTTTGCTACATAGTTATCGTGTGAGTATTTAAAAAACAATTTACAAAGCATCACTTTAGCGAATTTAACAAAAGAATTTAATGATATTAACAATTGAATCTAAATTATTAATTTTGCAAAATAGAGGAACTAAATTCTTAAAAGTAGAAATATGAAGACTAATTTCTAAATGCATGAATAGTTTAGAGACTTAGGTAATAAGAAACAATTAATCCAACACCGGGAGTTCTTCGGGAGCCACTTGGTCTGCCATCTGAAAATTGCAGAACCTCTCCAAAATCTTCAAATTCTGGTAAGCTCGCTTTTCTTTTCAGATTCTTTTTCTTCTTCTTCTTCTTCTTCACTTTGTCTTACTTCTCTTTATTTTCCGTTCAACTCCTTTGTTCAGAATATTGCGATTCTTTTGTTCAGAATAGTGGTGCTTATCGATTTAGTTTAGGCAAATCTTATTGTTTCTTTTTTTCAAGAGAAGGTGTTAATGGGTCTGGAAAATGGGAATTTAAGAGGGGCTGCCAATGTTAGATGACATAAATATGGTAACATTTCGTGGAAATTTAAAGTGTTTGATTTACATGGTGGTTTAAACTGTATAACTCATTTTTGCAAGGCATTTCTCCTTACGGGGTCTGATTAATCTAGCATATGTTATGGACTGTTAGCGTACATTGATGCTGGAATTTCAGAACTCTACAAACAGACTTATAAGGTCACTACTTATATATTTAACTATAAACAAGAACATGAAACTAGCATATTAAACCACTTGTAGATATCTTACTCCCTTTTTCTGGAGTATAGGCACCCCCTTACGTATGGAATGACTGAATAGCTTTTCCGACCTCTGTTACTTTTTTTTGGCCAAAAGTCATCCTCTGTTATTTGAATTCTTGTTTCTCTAAAGTATTTGAGTCTGACAGTTGTGTCTGGCACATCTTTCAACGTATTAATTGAGCATGCTCGTATGTGACACTCACCCCAAGTCCTAGTAACTTAGGTACCAACAATAAATTATTAACTCAAAGAGTCAACACATTGTGGGGGTTAGTTTACTAATTCTAGTGCTTTTGTTTACCCCTGCATTTTCATATTTTCTTTAGGACAGGAACCCTTAGATTTTTTCTTGTTTAATCAACTTAAGCTTTACCATCCGTACGGAGAAGGGAAGCAATAAATATTTTGATTTTCTTGGTGGCAGCTTCTTTTCTCCTGTACTTGCAGTGAGGGCTTAGTTTTCCTCTACTGAGTTCTGTTACGAAGTTTCCTTTCGTTTTGGTGAGTGCCTTTTTGAGAATGTTTTGTATATTCACCTTTGGAACTACTGATTTTGGATATTGTTAGACTGAGTTTTTTCATGAAGCACATTATTTTGCTTTCCCAGCTCTAAAACCTATATTTTTCCTCTGCTTCCATGTGAAAAATTCAGTTATTCCTTGAACAACTGAACATCATTCTTCAGGGAAAGGAAGATTCCGTAAGGTGTATACATCTTGATTCTTTGCCTTGATATTATTCCTGTGTTTGAGTCCAGCATGCATTCATAATCGTCATCAACTGATCCTCATGTTGCTTGAATTGAATCCAAACTTTCTGTTCCCTACATAAATTGAAAACTAAACGAGTCTCAGTTGACAAGGTTCTTTCTCTGTGTCAGTCTGGATGAGTTAATAATGAGGAGTCGAGATCAGTCAATATCCGACTGTGGTGAGTAGTTCAAAATTTTTGAAGCATTAATGCTTTTTCCTCCTTGATATATCTCATAACAAGTTTAGTTGGTTAGTTGTAATGTTTTTCAGATTTGTAACCTCTGGTGAAATACGAAAGCGTTCCAAGTTCTTCAAACCCTTTATTTTGGGATTAACAAATGCAACAGTGGAACAGGTTTGTTTTATTTAAATTTTTTGTATGCTCACTAGCACTTGACATCCTTTCATGCATTATCAGGAAACGATTGTTCTTTCTTTTGGAGTTCTTTCCCCTTTAGAACAACAGTGCAAATAAGAGTTGTAACATATCCTTTTGGTTAGTAGGAAACGATCTCAATTTTCTTTTATCATCTTTTACATATTTTTTTTGCTGCCTTAAGATTAATGAAAGCTAATCGAACCATAACATCACTTCATTTACACGATTCTCATGTTCAAAGGGAGAGTTGTAACCAGCGGCACTGTACAGCAGAGAGCGGCCACTGTGTTGATTGGAGGCTGTTGATTTATCCCTACCAGTGCCTTTGAGGCTTTTCTTCAAGGCTGATAGTTGAACAGAGATGTTGGAGTCATCCATGAAACCTCCAAATCTCCTCACAGCTGCATATTTGTGTTGAGGCAACTCCACTGGCTGTGCTTCAGCTGATAGGGGAGGGTTTCTTTGGAATTTTTGGGGCATGTAAAAGTGAACTACATAGGTTGAATTCTGGAGATGTCCTGTCCTTGGATGTATATTAACCAAAACTGGTGCTGTCATATTCATTTTCACTGCTGCATCATTGTTGCCCCGGATGTAAGCAAAGAGACTAACCATGGAAAACAAATCGAAATTAGAAATAGACTGAGGATGATTAATGTCAAACAACAAATATATATATCACTTTTTAATGAATTTATACTTGAAACAAAACAAATTCAAAATTATATATATGAAATACTGATGTGATATGGTTAACCAATATTAAGTAGCCCGGTGTTAGATTATACTATTTAAATACTAATGTACCATTGATCTAACACATAGCCAGTGAGTTCTATTAACTGTTCAAAGAGAAATAGCATTTGGCTGATTATTAATGTTATTAGTAAATAATAGAATTAGTAGTGTCCTTACATTTTGAAGCCAATTGAAACAGCATATGTGTAGGAGGGAGAGGAGATGGGGGGAGTAGCCACCCACGTAGCCTTTGAATAACTTCTAATCTCGAATTCAGGCTCGCTATGAATAAGTGTGTATGGAGCACATTCAAGGTGGCCACAGTTGAGCGGCTTCTCATACCCTTTCCCCTCTATTTGCTCTACTACTGACGCACTTAACACCAACAACACAAACCCAAACTTCATTTGTCCCATACCTCCAATTTTGGATATCTATTTCTTCATGAAATATATTGCTTCCGACTCACTATCGATATATGAATATATATATATATATATATATATAGAGAGAGAGAGAGAGAGAGAGGGCATGCAAAGCTACTTGTGGTTCATATTTGTTAGCTTTGATCTTTATTCTAGTGGCTACATGAATGGCAACGTTGCATGCAACTTGTTATTTTGAGCACTTGGCATTTTTCCTTTTGTCAAAGATACCACTTTTCATAATGCTTGTGGGCGGTTTCTTTTGACTATAACATGTTCATGTACATATTAGATCCTCTCAATATGTTTTGTGGAGTTTGATCTTATAGAAGATGAGAAGTTTTTCTTTTAAACTTCTCCTTTAATTGCAACATAAACCATCGATATGTTTTGTACAACTTTTCTTTTTCTTTTCCTTTTTCGTGAAGCATGAGCCCATCATCTAATAGCAGCTTTTGTATTTCTCTCAAACCAAATACGACAGGTAACAATAAATTTTCAATTCTCAAATCTATATAATTATATATGCCATCATATATACGTGATCTTAAAAAAAAAAAAAAAATCCTAAGTAGCATATTTAACACAATGACAAGTGGATAGTATCTTTATTTGATACATTAACATTTTATGTCTTAAACTAATATAGACCCCATAATTTAAATGAAAATTATTATTTATAGCTATAAATGTTATAAATATATTCTTTTAATTATTAACCGATGTTAAAACTGTACAAAATTCTTCCCAAAACGGTTGATAATTTTATGATATTATTAAAAAAAACCATGACACAAAATACATATACAAAATAAGTAAACATACTATTATATAATTAGTTTAGTACCTACACATAGCATTAAATATACATGATCACAGTCATGGTGCAAACATTCCTACATACCAAAACTTCAAAATGAACCTAAAGATCAACTCAAGACATTAGGTACATAACAAATCTATATAAACTTTGATAAGTCGAAAGTTGAATTTTGGATGTTGCTGATTACCTTGAAACTTGGGATCTACGTTATCTACACATGGAAATTAACAAATCCTACACTAAGCAATAGGGCTCAGTGGTGCTAACATGAGTTAACACAATTACCAAATGGAAGCAAGATACTGAATACAATTAACATGTAATTTATAACTATTGCAATACAGCGACCATTCATGTCTCATGCCTTATGTTGGTGCTTTGATACATGTTAGAACAAGCTACTTACTAACATTTGCTTTCATTTAACACAATATCTCAATCACATGAGTTACATAGTATCCCATAAGAACATATTCATCTTTTCATTTCATAATCAAATCTAGTGATTTTTTTTATATCCATATCGGCCCTTAGGGCTTGTATAACCAAATCACATGATCTTTCATATTTTATCTCTATCTCTTATTACTTTAACATCAATATGCAATTGCATATTTCAATAACCAATGTCAATGAGTTAAATACATGTTTTCATAATCCCTATTAATTGGGAATGGGCTTAAGACTTATACATGGATCATCCTACCATCACACCAATATATTCAGCATCCAATGTCTCATCAATACGTCAAGAGTATAGCATGCATTCCGCGCCTCATCGATATAAACCGAAGTATATAAATGTGTCTAGCACCTCATTGGAATGTTCGAAGTATAATATACACTCCGCGCCTCATTGGTATAAACTGAAGTAAAATCCCGTACACTAATCCTATAGCATACCAACTATACTCAACTCTACCCGAGACCGCTAATAGGGTATCCAATACTCCTAAACATATATGTTTCACATATTATGAATCTTGACATAGTAAGTTCATATCACATAAATTTGCAAACAAATCATATATACATACCTCATATACCACAATTCACCACGACACAAACACACCAATCATGAGACAATATCAAACATTACATTTGTTAAATTGGTACTTAATAGTCCATATATATATATAGAACCAAAATCATGAAAATACAAACCGAGATAGCTACTTGTCTACAGCCTTCACCTTTCCTTTATCATGAGATGGCCTGACGTCGTCTTTAGGTACGTACAATACTTCAATTGTAGAAATGAAATTAATTTCCACTCAATCACATGAAAAGCACATAATTATGCATAATTTTTATTTGATTCATTTTAGTCCCTATATCCAATATGCTCATATTTTTCAATATTTAACATTGAATCAAAATCTAATTTCATATTCTTTCATTAGGGACCTTGTAATTTTAATCTATAGCATAATTTCCTAACAATTTTTTCTTTATTCAATTTAGTCCCTAATGTTATAAGTAAACTATATAGCTAAATTGAATTCCTATTCAATTCCAACATTTTCTCTACTTTTCAACTTAATCTTAACATAACTCATACTTATTAATCAACAATTCTTAACATATTCAAGCTTGATTTCACCAAAAACCTACTATTGTAACTTAACATATACTAAAAAATTTGAAAATCTAAAACTTGGGTATGATAAACTAAGCTTAAATAATCAAAATTCTATAGAAATCATGAAAAAAAATCCAATTACCTTGCTTAATTTTGGACCAAAATATAAAAGAAAACAAAGGGAAAATCCTTCTTTCTATCAACTTGGGACGACACTTTGGGAGAGAAGAATAAATGCTTTCTTTTCTCTCCCACTCACATGTTATATATATACTTAGATTAATTTGATAATTAAGCTTAATTATGAAGCAAATCTTATTTAATTAATTAAACAAATGATCATGATAATTAGTTAACATATTTAATAGAAATGGATGGATAGAATTGTCATCATCCATTGATTCATGCATTAATAATGGGTAAATAACCATTGGGTCCTTTGCGTAAATGCTAATTGGGTCCTCAAGTATTTTCTAAATTAAAATTTAATAGTGATTGCAGTTTTACAATTCAGTCTTGTGTATTGCAATTAATGATTTTCTCGGTTTAATTATTTGACTGTCCATTAATATATTTTCCTACTAACTTTGTAAATCCTTCTATTCGTAATTTCATTGACTCAATTTACGAGATTGAGTTTCAAAATCGTATTTTTTCTACATTGGCTAAAATCGGATTGTTACAATTCTCCCATCTTTTAAGAATTTTTGTCCTTAAAATTTACTTGAAAAGAGGTGAGGATATTGTGATCTCATGAACTCTTCTAGCTGCCAAGTAGCCTCTTCCACACTATGGCTTTGTCATAAGACTTTCACTAATGGAACATGCTTGTTCCTTAACTCTTTCACTTCTCAAGCTAAGATTCCTACTAGATCTTCTTCAAATGTTAAATCAAGTTGTACTTCTATTGCTTCTACAAATATCACATGAGAGGGACCATAATGATACCACCGTAGTATTGACACATGACACACATTATGAATCTTTTGCAACTCTGGCAATAAAGCCAAATGATAAGCAATCGGACCAACTCTCTCAACAATTTCATATGGTCCGATATATCTAGGATTAACTTCCCTTTGTGGCCAAAACACAAAATTTCCCTTCATAGAGAAACTTTCAAGAATACTTCTCGCCCACAACATATTCAATTTCTTTTTGTTCAAGTCGGAATACAACTTTTGTCTGTTTGAGGCTGCTTTCAATTTGTCTTTTATCAATCACACTTTGTCTTTCGTTTCTTGCATTAAATTCGACCCAACTATCTTCCTCTCACCCAAATATGACCAACATAAAAGTGTTCTACATCGCCAACTATACAAGGCTTTATACAGGGCCATTTGAATGCTTGATTGGAACTATTATCATAAACAAATTACACTAAAGGTAAATAATGCTCCCAACTAGATTCAAACTCGCGTGATGATACAAGCTCATAGCATGTCCTCCAATACTTGGATAACACGCTCTGATTGGCTGCCAGATTGGGGTTGAAAAACAGTGCTAAAATTCAATCTCGTACTGAAATACTCGTGCAGTTGCTTCTAGAATCTTGAAGTGAAATGAGGATCTTAATCCAAGATAATCAACACTGGTACACCATGGAGTCTTATTATATTGCGAATGTATATCTCTGCACTTTTACAATTTAGTCCTTATACTACAATTAATGATATTCTCGATTTAATTACTTGGTTTTCCATTAATATTTTTTTACTAACTTCGTAAATCTTCTATTTATAATTTCATTGAATCTATTTATAGGAATGAGTTTTAAAACCACATTTTTCAATACCAGCTAAAATTTGGTCGTAACATGGCCATTCTTTTTTCTTTCTTTCATGCATATAGTATAAAACCAAGGGGAGCCCGACACTGGTCCACAGTTGTGAGCGGTGGCGATGAACCCTGACTTCCCCCATTTTTCCCTTTCTTCCCCGTCTCCCCTCTCTCTCTTTGCTTTTCATTTTTTTTCTTTTTTTCTTTATTTGGATCTAAGAAAAACCAAACCTAAAAATATTTCCAAAACTTTTTTTTTAAAACACAAGAAAAATCAAATCTAAAAAATATTTCTAATTTTATTTTTAGAACAAGAAAATCAAATAAAAATAGGAAAATATTTTAAATAAGATTTCAACCATTTTTCCAAATAGATCTAAAAGGCCCTTAAAAAAGAGGATTTTAAAAAAAAAAGTTTGAGTGCTTTTTTTTGGGAGGCTAGTTAAAATGAAGCTTCATCATTGTTTTTAGAACTGGACTAAAGTGACCAACCAAATCAATTGGACTGAAAACAGATCAAGGTACAAGTCCGGAATAAAGGGTCAGACCAATTGACCTATGAATCGGTCGAACCGGCCAATCAAATTGATCAAACTGGCTAGTTGAACTAGTCAGACCGACTTTCAAACCATTTTTCTCTATTGTTTATTATTTTTTATTTTTAATAATGTATTTAATTGAACTGATCAAAGGAGAAGTAGTGGTCTGACCGATTCGTCCACTGGTCTAATGATAAAAACCTTGGGCTTTATTGATGATATTATAAGTACAATTAATTAATTACTGTCTGAGTTCTGAAAGTAGTGTGAAAAGAAGAGAGAACAAAAAAAGTTTTCATGTTCTTTTAATCAATCTTGGATTTTGAAATTTTCAAGTTTTAAAATGAATTTAAAAACCCAAAATTTAACTCTTAAAAAATTGGACTTAAGTTTGTCAAAAATCAAATTCAATATCATTATCCAAAAAAGAAAAAAAAAATAGATTTTCAAATCAAAATCCAAATCAAAATTTTTTTAACCCAAATCACGACTTCCAAATAGGGACTACTAATTTGTTAGGTGGCTAAAATTTCATTGTACCCTAAATATTACTGCCTATGTTCTAAATGTTTAAGTTAGATTTTTTTTTTTTTGCATATACTTAAGTAATTTTTTATACAATATTAGAGGTGAAATGAGATAACACAATTTAAATAAATTTTTAACAAAAACTTTAACTATCACTCTATACAAATTAAGATACATATTTAACCAAATGTTATAACTAAAATTTGTTATATCTATAACCTTGCATAACTATTTTTTTTATACATGGTTGTTATGTCCTAAATTAAAATTTGAAAGCATTATGGTGAGTTTGGTTCACTTACATACCTCCACTACCATTTGAAAGGAGCACCTTAATTTGAGTCTTCCCACAAATGATCATGTTTTACTTTTTCATAGTGATAGAATTTTTCTAAATTTATTACTAAACATATGCTCCGAGGATTAACCCAAAGTAATACCAAGATATTTGGTACGAAATACATATGCTCAACAAGGTCAATTTACCAGAAAAAGCCTATTTTCAGAAAAAAAAATATACGAAAATGGGCCATTTTTCTTGATAGTTACAGGAATGGTCCGATTTTTATAAAACACACTGAGTTTGTGTTGTTTTCAGGGGAACCAGAAAAGTACATCCTGCCCAGCACTTTTTTCCCCTCTGACCCATAATATTGGAGGTGAAATGAGATAACACAATTTAAATAAATTTTTAACAAAAACTTTAACCATCACTCTATACAAATTAAGATGCATACTTAACCAAAAGTTATAACTAAAATTTGTTATATCTATAACCTTACATAACTATTTTGTTTTATACATGGTTGTTACATCCTAAATTAAAATTTAAAAGCATTATAGTGAGTTTGATTCACTTACATACCTCCACTACCATTTGAAAGGAGCACCTTAATTTGCGTCTTCCTACAAATGATCGTGTTTTGCTTTTTCATGGTGACAGAATTTGTCTAAATTTATTACTTAACATATGCTCCGAGGATTAACCCCCAAAGTAATACCAAGATATTCGATACAAAATACATATGCGCAACCAGGTCAATTTACCAGAAAATGCCTATTTTCAAAAAAAATTACAGAATTGGGCCATTTTTCTTTAAATTTACAGGAATAGCCCAATTTTTGTAAAACGCGCTGAGCTAGTGTCGTTTTTAGGGGGAAACCAAAAAAGTGCATCCAACTTAGCCTTTTTTTCCCTCTAATCCGTAAAACACGTCTAAGCCAGTGCGCTTTACTAAAGCGCTTCCAAGTCAGCCCTCTTTTGCCCGTGTTCCAACGGTCATAGACTAAATTTCCAAAAAAGACCTTTTTTTAAAAAAAAATTACAAAAATAAGCTAATTTTTTAAAATTTACAAGAATGCTCCTTTATCTATCCCAAAGTGGCAACACTATTTTTTTTAAAAAAATTTTTATGCCACTAATTAATGCAGAAATAAAACTTACAAAACTAGCCTTTATATAAACACAAAGTCTCATTTCTCTTATTTTCTTAAGCAACGTGAGATGTGAGATATGTGTATATATAGGCTCACGAATAAGTTTGCAGCTTGTTCCTAGATAATGTAGGATTCCTTCCTTTTTTAACTAACAACATAAGATTAAATGCTACACTATACTTTATAATTTTTCTACAAAACAATTTCTATTTTTTTTTATATTTTGTTAACTTTTTCTCATATTATAAAATTACCTTTTGAGATCTTTAATCTTGTTGCATTTTAGAATTGTTAGCATATACAAAACGATCATAATAGAAAACGAAAAAGAAGAAGAACAAATTGCATATAAGAAACTTGTACATATAGTAATCTTCTATTCAATTTTAAATATTTGAAGTTAATATCCGTGCAATTCTATTTTTTAAAATAATTTTTCATTATTTCAATTTAGAAGTTATACTTTTAACTTTTTTATTATTATTTTTTTATTTTATGAATGTTTGATTAATAAATAAATGGTGAGTATTTGGCATTCAGATAGTATACTTTTTTTTTGTAATTTTAAAAAATTGATCTCTTTTTTTAAATATTTTATTATACTCATTAATTTTTTAATCCTAATTTTAATTTAATTTACATCACGTAACGAATGCTGGTAAATTTATTTCAGATGTGCTTTGACTAGATAGATAATCTATTTAAAAATAGTATATAATTATGTTAAATAAGTTTTTTTATAGAAATATATAATATACATAAAATATAATAATTATTTTTCATATTTTTATATCTAGATTAAATTATGTAAGAGCCCAAATTCGTCCGGGCCTTAAAAAACAAACAGAAAATCAAAAATAAAATAAATAAAGTCCTTTTTATACAAGTCCATTTACAAATAAAGCCCAAAAGAATACCCCATAAACCCATTACACCCGAGGCCCAATTACAACACTACCCGGTTACAATACCCATGAGCCCAGACGAAACTAGACCCAAACAACTAGGCCCAAAACCTAAAATTTCGGCTAGGGTTTCCAACCCTAGCTCTTTTTCTCGCGCATGGCCTTGAGGTTGGAAGGTTCGGGGAGCGTTTGTCCAACTCCCCAATCGAGGCCGTCACTCAAGGCTCTGCCTCCGTAATTAGCACCTCACCAATGCCGAGAATCCACACCAGCACAGTCATTGCTGGATTCTGCGATGATACCTGCAAAAGAAGGAAAAAAACACAGTAGCAAATAAAACAAATATGGAAGAAAAGGTTTCTTTCTAAAAATGTAACAACAACAGTGGCTATAAAAAGCCTGAATCAAAATGATGTACAGGACCTTTTTTTTTTGAAAAAATATAGAAATATACTTACAGATATTCATTCAAAATATCAACAGTCTCTCAAAAGGTGATTTAATCACATATTTCGTGCTTTATTTTGAACATATATGAACTATTCTAGCATGTACGAGTAAGGATCTAAGTAAAAAGAGGTTACCTGTGACTTTCCAAGGAGACCGAAGGCTTTTAGCCTCTTGAACCTCCGTGTATGACGGCGCGTGAGCGCGTGTAGGACCAATGGCCGAAGCGTGGCCTACGGAGGCCAGACCCTAGGGCTCCCTTCCTCCCTCTCTCTTTTAGAGATTTTCTCTGAGTTTTTTTTTTTAAAACAAGCTTTTAAATGATTTTTTTAAGTGAAATTTCGTTTATATAACCTTGATGAAACAACGACGTATTAGCCCCCCCAGGATCCGCGTGTTGACCGGATTACCCGAGGAGGATCCACGCGTTTTTTAGGATTGGGTTAATTATCCAATTAGTCCCTCTGCCCTTTTTATGTTTACAGTTTATTTTTTATTTTATTTATGATTCAGACCTGATATTTTATTTTAGTTTTAATTTAATCCCTCTGATGGATTATTCAAGTCAGAGATTAAAATGCAGTCGTTTTGGGAATAGGGCAATTTGCCCAATGAGTCCCTTTTACTTTATGCACGTTTTAATTAGGACCTTAACTCAGTTTTATTTTTAAATTTACCCCTTTAATTTTGCTAAACTTTAAACTTAACCTTACGCATTTATTTCTATTATTATTATATATATAAAACTTTTTATATTGTTATTTGTTTTATTTTTAATCTTATTTTTATATCATATTATATAATTATTTTATTATATATTGATGTTATTTATTATATATCACTTTTCACAAATTATTATTATTATTTTACATTATTATTATTTTACTTGTATATTATATTTATTAATTATTTATATATACTGTTCTTACATATATACTTTTGTTATTTTATATCTATCACAGTTCTTATTTCCTATATATTTAGATTATATTTTATTATATAACATTTATTATTTTATATATATTACTTATTATTTTTATTTTTATACATGTTATGTATATCATATATTATCTATTATATTATTTATGTTTATATTATTCATTATATTACTTAAATTTTAAAATTTGTAAATCAGATTATATTTTTAATTCATATTATACACATATTAAATTATTAATTATTTATTTATTATGTATTATTTTATGTTAAAATGATATTTTTATATTATGTGTTATTTTATAAATTCTTTTACATGTTTTATTTTATTTTTTTTACCCGATACATTTTATATATAATTATTATTCTTTTATAAATATTTTGTTATTATATTTCATATGTTGCATAGAAAATACTATTTTAAGATTATTATTAAATATTATGTCTTTATTTGTGATGTATGTATATTCTGTTAACAATAACTTGTTTCATTTTATATATCATATGTTATTTTATATTTATTATTACATTTCATATGTACATTAATATTATATTACCTTTTTTGTACATCATGCATTATTTAATCATTACTTATGTTTGTATGTTCATTCATTCTCAACACATGCTGCATGTGTATATATCTTTGTATGCATATTGTTAATATTCGCTATATATATTATTTTTTTATATGTATGTATCTAATGCACGGTCTTTATATTATCTCCATCATCTTGTTTAAATGCACCTATTATTTACCTACTACAATAATATGTTACTATGTACGATTTATAATGCAATACAATTTCCCACGCATCATTTTTTAAAAAAAGAAGGCTCCAAAGTTTTCAAAAAAATATAAAGGCAATGCTTGATGTTCGAAAATTTTGAGAAAGTAGTGCCCTAACTTATCGGGTTGCAACTTTTCTCGTTGAGTTCTAATAATTAGGTACCCTTCTAAGTTTTAAAGTTTTTTCAAAATGTAAGCAACTGTCTTGGAATTGCAAAACAATATATCCTAACTTATTGGATGTAGCGTTTTGTCGTTTCGAGATAGGAATTTCCAAAAGCTAACCTGGTGTCAGTACTTTGATACAAGTGAATTCCAATTTTCAAAATCAAAATATTTGAAAAGATTATATCTTAAAACTTTTAAATTTCCGACATTAAAGACACTTGATAATCAATTAGGTACCAATTTTTGGGCGTTACAAGGGTGCTAATCTTTTCTTGTACGTAACCGACTCCCGAACCTGTTCTTTTGATTTCGTAGACCAAAACCAACGATTTTAAAACAAAATATTTTAAAGGTTATCCAATCACACCTAAAAAGATTGGTGGCGACTCCCGTTTTCGTTTTTCTTAAGGTCGATTCCCATTTTCCAAAAACTCGATTTAAAAATGGTCTCGACAAATTACATTAGTAGTAACTTAATTATGATTTTTTGGCTATGGAATTATAAAACTTACAAAATAATCACTCAACTATTAGTAATTTTTTTGGGTCACCCAATTATCTTGAATTTTGAGGTATGTAACAAAAAAAGAAAAAGAAAAAGAAGATAAATTTGAATAGTTGAATGACAATTTTATAACTTTTCATAAACAAATGATTTAAAAAAAATATAATTAAATGACTATTTTATAACATTTTATAATTAAGTGAAAAAAAATTACCTTAAATACATAAAATAGACAACTTCATAATCAATTTTTTCATATTACATATGTATAAAATTCTTTATATGTAAATGATTTTTGTTTCAATATAACTTTCATTCATTTGAAAAGAAAACAAATGTATATGAATCGATTAATTAAAAGTTTCATACCTACACATTATATTAATTGTTTGCATTAAATTTTAGTGTTCAGTAAATAAATTTATATAAACTTTTTAGTAAATATCTAATAATATTGGTATTGAAGTATATAAAATGAAATTGCTTTAAAAAAAACAAATGCAACAAAACAATACTACATTAATGGCAAATACTATATAGCCTTCCACACATCCCCCAAACACCTTTGGTCATCTTCAAACAAGAAGAGACCAAATCTCACATTATTTTATGTTTTATAATTTTTTTTACTTATAGAGTTTAAAATTTTTATTTATGATGTAACAAATGTTAACTTTTTGTAAAAAAATTTAAACTCTATAATTAAAAAAATTATAAAATATAGTGCAACATTTAATCTTATGTTGTTATTTAAAAGAGGAAGGAATCACACATTATCTAGGAACAAGCTGCAAACATATTCATGAGTTTATATATATATATATATATCTCGCATCCCACATTGCTTAAGAAAATAAGGGGTATGAGATTTTGAGTCTATATAAAGGCTTGTTTTGTTAATTGGTGGCACCAAATTTTTTTTAAAAAAAAGTCTATTTTTGGAAATTTAGTTGTTGGAACACGAATAAAAGAGTGCAGACTTGGAAGAGCTTTAATAAAGTGCACTGACTTAGACGTGTTTTACAGGTCAAAGGGGAAAAAAAGTGCTGAGCTAAACATGCTTTTCTGACTTTCCCCTGAAAATGATGCTAGCTTAGTACGTTTTAGTGAAGTCGAGTCATTCCCGTAAATATCAAGCAAAATGGCCCATTTTTATAATTTTTTTTTTAAATTGGCGTTTTCTGATAATTTAGTCGCTCAACCAAGTTATCTAACATATATAATTAGGTCAACTTAAATTATAATAATTTTAGTTTAACCATTTATTTTGTATAGTGAGCTATTAGTACTATTGTATCAAAAGAAAAGAAATGATAATAATTTAATTGAAACATGAAGGTTGGAAATACAGTATTACGGCATTGACCCCAAAATCAAAACATCCAAAATCAAAACATGGGCATCCCAAAACTATTTTGTCCATTAGTGGAGATTACAGCAAATAATAATAATAAATAGAAAGAAAGAAAATAAGGGATGGGGTTTCCATAACTTAAGAATGATACATTCGGTCACTCATTCATCACATACATATATAAAAAAAAAGAAGGGGGGGGGGGGGGGATTGGTGTTTGAATATTTCAAGCCCTAGCTCCTACCGTAGTGCAGAACCATGACATTGCTGTTGTTGTTGTTATTATTATTATAAATATCATCAGGTGTTGTTGAAGTACAATCTGCAGGAGCTTGTCTTGAACTCCATATTTGATCTCTTACATGCTGCAATGTCAACAATGGTTGAAGCTGTCGGCCTTTGCATCTTATCTCTATCTGCACCCTCAAAATTATTTTCATGTTAGTTATTTCAATTGTTTCCATATACAAAATAATAAGTTCTAAGTGAGAATGTGAATGTGTATGGGAAAACAACCAACAATTAAAAAAAAAGGGGAATAATGTCTATTTCAATGCTAATTTTGGAACTTCATTTTTATTATACTTTGAACATCATATTTCCCCCACTTTTCTTTTTATTCCTTTTCCCCCTTAAAAGACAAAAATTTTAACAACACCACTGCTTCTACAATATAGGTCAGCGGTCAAGCACGCTCAAGCCTGCCCGTTCATTCCACGATCTTAAACTGCCCGAAATCATCATTTCGGGGCCCACCGAGACTTTACTCGCAAGCCAAAATCATTGTTCCTTTAGACTTTTCTTTTTAATTTATATCTATCTATATAGTGCTATTAATTTGAAAAAATATAGTGCAATTAGAATTAAAATATGAAATAATTTATTTTATTTATGATAAATAGTAGGTATAATCACTTTTTAGAAATCTGACTCTATAAGTTTAAAAAATAATGAAAATGATTTAACTTTAAAATTAATTATGAGAATGATTTGATTTTTACAATAGAGTTGGGTGTCTTTATTTTTTTAGGTGGCTCCACCCTAAAAATAGAAAAAAAAAAAAGAAATTGGTGTCATATAATAAATTGGCAGCACCAAACTGAAGTATGTAGGGCCAAAATATTCAGGGGCCTGATGAAGTAATTATCCTTTTTAGATATGCTGAAAAAGGAGCGTGGCATGAGAGTCTAGCAACACCTAATTAAACTTTTGATTTGTTAGCATGTTAAGTTTGTCCCCTTTTAAAATTAAATTTAAATAGTCCGTAAAAGATATAAGAAAGAGAAAAATAAGTTCTTTTTTTATTTTTTAAAAAAATTTTAAAAATAATAAACTTAAAATATTATATAAAATTCTTATTTAAATTACTCAATATATCCCTAAAAAAAATCCTCAAGTTTATCTAAATTTAAACATTTTCAATTTATTCAACAACATATTTGAATTTAGATGAACTTGAAAATTTTCTTATTTATAATTATAATAAAAAACAATAACATTAAATACAATTTCTACAAATTTTTTATGTAATGTCTAACGTAGAGAATGTTACTGGCTAATAATTATTAAAATAACAACATATATAAATCAAGTTTTAACACTTATCGCACATATTTAAATCATACATACAAAACTAAAAATAAATATAAGAGCAAAAATTTGATATTAAAAGAAATTAAGTTAAAGTAATGATATTGTGGGTGAGTGAGAAAGTAAAATTGCTAAACGAATATTAAAATAAATAAATAAAAGATTTGTGAGTTTTGAGACCTTTTATATTCTTTTCTCACAAAACCTGACTCAAACATACGTCACATACACCAATCAAATCTCATGCACGTCTTCCTCACGTTCCTTTCTTACGAAACTAAAACCCTCATGTCTAAATTTTTTAAACGTATACAAGATTATATTAGAATTTAGTTATTTTTTATACCATATCTAAATTATACCTACAATACGATTAAGTTAAAGGCTCAATATAGTTATTATTGTGTGATTAAATGTTAATGTATAAATTTATAAACCAGCTAAGTTGGGGGAAGGAACTAATTAATAGGTAGGTGTTGATGATAGAAAAAGATTTGTTCTCCTAAAATTAATATATTAACAATTTAATGCTGCATGCAAACCGTTCACCAACAATAAAGAACTCCTTTTCATGGGGGGTTCTTATCTGTCCTTTTATGCTTTTTATTTTTGTTCTTTTTCAACAACTAGGAATGATCCTGTTGTGGTATTATCCTCATGCATTGCTTTCCCCCGACGTAAAATATGTGGGGATTTTCTTTCTTTCTTTATTTGTGATGTAATTTTGTGGTTGGTTGTGGGAGTGATGATGTTGATGGGTCTTGTACAATATTCCATCCAAGTGGTGCACTTAAGGTATTTTTGATGGCCCTTTTTAAGCACAATCAATGAGAACAAAGAGGGGTTAGCCAAGGCTTAATAATAAATAAATAAGCGCAAGGCCCTACAATACTAAGCTGACATGAAAGAAACGAAAGCGTGACGGAAGGAAGAGATAACAAGGAAGATGAAGGGTTTGAGTATGAGAGGGTCCACGTGTGATTTTCATGTCCCTACAATATGATTTTTCATCATCCTTAATCTCAAATCCTACATGTTAACTACGGAAGAGATAAAAATCCAAAGGACTATCATGTTTTAACCTCTACGCAAATTAAAAATTGGATTATGTCCGTGAGGGAATCTTTTTGGCTTTTCCTAGCCACCATATCATATATTATGCCCTAGAGTATGTAAATAGATAGAAATTGGCCATACATGCTTCTCTAGATGATCGGCAATGATAGTGAGAACAAATGGTGTAAAAGAGTAGTAAATGTGTGGGACAAAAATCATTGATGGAAGAGCAAGAATGATTTATTTAAGGGGAAACTAATCTTGCTCATCATCGAAGAAGAGAGAGAGAAAGTCAGGCAGATAGTCCTACATCTACGCTAAAATCACTGATAACACTAATCATTGGGCATTTTTGTTGTATGGCATGTGAGTAAGGATGAATTGTTACCCCACTGCGCCTTAGAATCAAACACAACCTAGCTAAGATGAAATTTTTATGCCAAAAGTTTGTCGAATCAACGCCACCCGAGTTGACTTAATAACTACATGTGAAAGAAGTTATCATGATTGGGATTTGAAAGTTCTATTAGTATATAAAAATCAAGAGGATGTCTGGGCATGGCTCACATATTCTATCTTACCTAAATATATAAATGTTTTATGATGTGTTTGAGATTAGGTGTGCTTTTATTTAGGTGGAGGATACAAACCTGGGAATAGCTGTAACATGGTTTTGATTCAAATAAGATACTGTCATAATCTCAACTTGATTACTTGATGGCATGAAGTGCAAGGAAAGAAACAAAACTATAAATGCATTCATTCTACATTATTATATAATTCATTCAATAGTCCAACAAAACGCAATGTCGAGGATGTCATAAATATTGTCCTCTTTTTATATATTTTCTAGAAAACTAATTTATAGCTTAGATATCTTAGGTGGCATTGAGAAGGCCAAATTTAATGTGGCTAACTAATAACTAAAAATATGTTGTCTCTCTGCTATCCTCGATATTATGGTTAGCATTTATTCTAGGCATACCCAAAAGGAAGATGTTTCTCAGGCTATGCAAACAAAATCTTCACTTTTGTTTATATATGGACAAGGTGAAGCTATTTTCAAATTATATCGGCATTGGTTCCACGTAAAATCAGTGTAACTTAACTCATCTCCCTTAATAATTCAATACAAGACATAGGAAATAGAGGTCAAACAACAAATTTCAAAGCGGAAGAATAGGTAGAGAAGGATTACTGGACGTTTTCTGTCCAGCTGTTTAACGCGTTTAGGGATTTTCTTAGGCAAACATATAAAAATTAAACCTAGCAACTCATCTTGACTTATGGTTCTAAAAATTGGGTATATAGTTACAATTTCCTCCCTCATATTTTATGCATTTATAATTTTAGATATCACCCATGGTATTTAGATGCATGAAATGCGAAATAAACTGAATGGCATTAAGACCTTATGGTACTGATGCTTCATACTTATTTGTTTTAATCTATAAAGAAACAGATTTGTGAGCCTAATGGATATTGTTGTTGATATTAATACAAGAATAATTTGATTGAAACTATAAAACAAAATGCAAATCTTTCTTGTTAAATGATCTTTGGGAGGATACCCTTTATAAATTCTCTATAAAACAAACAAATAGTTCTCCAAAATAGGTTGCAATTTATAATGCCCCATTTCAGGGGCAAATATATATATATATATATATATAGGGTAAGGTTTAGGGTTGACATATAAGCTCCCTTTGAAACGTATAAAAAAGCCCATGACGAACTAGTACATGGAGTTCGTATTACAACAAAACAAACGTATAAAAATCATAAATATGTAAGTAAGAATTACTTTAGTTTTTTTTTTATGCCTTTATGATTTGTTTAATCTAAGGGCCCCTATTCTTTATCTAGAAATTAGAATCATAGCCAAGCTTCTTTGCTTTTTACTCTTTTTGTGAAATTTTTACTATTGATGTAAAGCTAAGAATTTATGATTTACTTTTAGCAGATGAACCCACACTCACCAATTATATTCCTAATTAGGATCTATTTATTGAAAAATATAAATAAAAGCAAATATTTAATTTTGTATTCGATTATGATGCATACGTGAATTTCCTCAACGTATGCAGTGGAAGGAGTTTCATACTGATTTTTTTTTTTATTTTATATTTTTCTATCATACAAATAGGAATTGGAGTATGGATTGTAACCCTAGCTAACCGTATCTAGTTTTACTTTTAACTTACAAAGCACTTTGCTTGTGTTTTTGCCCCCATTTGGTATGCAAGTACGAAGATAACCTAGGGCTTAATTTCAATTCCTTCGTATAACAACATAACAGTCTTTAAATAGTAACCCCATTTACTAGGGTAGGAGAGTTAAATCCTCTTCCATTTATTATTGGTGTTAGGTAGTATTCTCTATTATCTAAAAATTCCTAAAATGAACCCTACAACTTTGATCCTGTCACTCATCAAAACATCCATATATAACTAACTAAAACAAAAAAGCTAGTAACCATTTTAATGATATTGATTAGGGAAACGTTTGGAGACTCTCAAGGAACATAGATTATGGGTTAAAATGGTAATGAATACATAAGAAAATAGCTACCAAAGATATATACTGCCCACCTAAACTATATGATGTTATGAGACAAGTAAAAATGAGTATGAAAGATGCATTTAGTTCCCATGTTTCTATCATGTCCCTAACACCATAATCCATATACTAATCAATTTTCTGGATAAAATGATGTCTTAAGTTTCTGTTTTTGCCTCTTCAATCTGTTTTGTTGCTAACATAAATAACATTTTAATTGAAGAAGAAGTTGTATTTAAATACCTCTGATTCGCTATCCAGTCTCAGCTTGTTAGCCACATACTTCATTAATAATCGCACTGTCATCTTCCCGTCCCTTCAGGTTTTTTTTTTTTTTTTTTTAAATGAACGCCAAAACACGACATACATAAGTTTTTAAAGCCTGAAAAAAAGCTGGAAAGAATGAACACAGGGATTTAATTTAATTACTTGATTCTCAGATAGCTCTTTGGTATTTGAGGTAAGAACGGTTCTTTGGCTCTGAAATGAAGAAAAATAAATAAAAAAATAAAAGCAAGTGAGTTTCATCGTATACTTTTGAATACCCTAAAGTGATATATGATTAAAAAGAGTAAGAATTATCATACGAAAACAAAAAGATAGAGGCTAAAATTTTGCCCAACTTCTTTTTGCTTTATCTTGCTTTGTACTTACTGATTGCGTGATGCTTCTAGCATAAACCAAATGCCAGAATGGGGCCTTCTGGGAGGATCAATGATTCGAACCTCCGAGCTCGGCCCGGCAACATCCATTGATTGCACCTGAAATGGTCTGGATAAATAGGAAGAAGTGGAAGAAGGAGTGACTGCTATAGGCTTAAATGCCCAGCTAAGCTCCCCATGATGCGGGATCATGGAGCTACTTCCTTGTTGGTGTTGAAAGAATAAAGTACTAAAACTATGCACAAGGGTTGGAGGTGGTGGTGGAGGTCGAAACTCAGGCATATGAAAAATGGGGGCTAACGGCCTTGATTGTTGTGAGGTAGCAGCAGGTAAAAGATCAAGCTCCATCAACCCTCCTCGTCTGGACGCTGGATCGCCTTGGTCATGCTTCTTGTGATCATATTCATATGCTGTTGCCTGACCCCCTATACTGAGTTGGAGCCAACCTTTATCTGGCTCTTCTTGTTCTTGATTGTTATCCTTGGAGCTGGATCCCTCCTCATTAACAGTACTATTAGTTCTGGATTCATCTTCAGCCATGGAATTAGCACCTAGATCAGATCCTAAGCAAGCATCGCTGTGATAGCCGCCATGCCCAGGAACACTGCTCATAAGACCGAAACTCTCTGTGTAACTTCTACCGCAATAACCATAAAAGCCGCCACCGTCACTGCTACCGTGAGGAAGATGTTGTTGCTTAGAAAGGTTTCCAGCAGGAACCATGATCATATCTGATAACCAAGATATCCAAACAGCCTGTTTGGACTATAACGATAAGAAAGAAGAAGAAGATGATGATGATGATAACGACTCCCCAGCTTACTCTTGATCTCAACATAAGCCATGGATGAAAAAAAGCTTTTCAATCTGTTGCTTAAATTGGATAGAAGAATCTAGGGAAATTGCCATAAGCATATTTTTGGAGTGGAGGAATCAAGAAAGCGAGAAATATCCATTAACCAGAGGGGAATTGTTGTTGTCTTGTGTTTCATTGTGAACATAACAGAAGACAACAAGGAGAATAAACATTGTAAATCTCACTTTCCATTAATTCTCTTGGTTTGGAAGCTTGTGGAAATGAAATAGTTGCAGCAGGAGAAGGAGGGGAGATAAAGAAAGAGATGGTGGTCAGTCAGTCAGTCAGTTAGATTAAATAAAGTTAACAATATTGTACATTATATTCTTTTTCTTTTTCTTTTTTTTTTTTTTTTTTTGGGGGCTCAAATTGCATATATACTCTTTAGGAGGTCGAACCGTAATAGTTTTTTGACTTTATTAAGACGAAAATATAATGAGAAATTAATTATTTCAAAGGGTCCCCAAGGAAAACACCTTTAGGGCATGTTCCAAGGAGAAAATGACTGTAAAGGCTCTTTCTTTTTAGAATGTCCCAAAAAGGTCCTTTTTAAGACTTAATGGGAGATTATGGAGAATGTCTATCCATCCCTACAAATATTAACGTACAATTGGAATGTTTAGTTTCAGACAACAAAAATGCCCCATCACGTCCCCCCTTTGCTTCCATCTGATTCACCATTTGCTTAAAACATCCCACCCTTATCATGCTTTTTTTTTTTTTTCCTAATAAGATTTTTGGTATCACCCTACCCTAGTTATTTAACTTTATTTTCTCTGTTGACAATATTAAATACCAAAACTCTTTACTAAACGTTAATCGCATCTCAAGTTTTTGATGCTCCCGATTGTAATCATTACTATTAGTTCAGAATTTTATAGTATTAGTAATTGTAACATTTTTTGCCCTAATGTCTCCAGCTATTTAATTCTCCTCGAACAAGTTACAGAAAGAAATGTGCAGCAGCAGCCAAGCGCAGGATGTGGAAAACATTTCCCCTGCAAAGCCTACTCAATTGTTTTTCTTTTAAAAACTTCAGTGTCAGGTGTGTGTTGGGAATAACCTGATTATAATTAACAGAGTTAAAAAACATTGCATGCTAATGCGAATTGCCCTGGACATGAGACAAGTGGAGAGGATTGGCATGGCATAATGACATAACCTGTCAAATAAATAACATATTAACAACATTACAGTATGCTATCAACAGTACTTAAAGAAGCTTAACCTCAGAAAAGAAAATAGTAAATAAAGAAACAGAAGGGGGGGGGGGGACTTTGGCATGCATGATGGTGTTTCCCCACAACTCGAGAATCGAAACACAGCGACGTGGGCTTAGTAGGGCATTGGTTGTTAAAGCATGTGCTTCCCACCCTCCCTGCAATAACTGTACGGTGAGACCCCTCTCATTTGTCAATATGCTGCTTATGTTCTCTCTCTCTCTCACTCCATTATATTGTTATAGTATGGTCTTTCGTTTTAAAACTCCGAAGAAGTGATTTAATAATATATATTCACAACAATGGCTACAGGTAGCAGACTCATCTTTTCCTGAAAAGCTGCTACACTTTCTTTCCAGCCCATCAAACATGCCCTGTCTCTCTCTTTCTAATATAACAAGAAACTATATGACTTTTCAAAGATGAGTCAATCAACGCTTTCTCTTCATTAACATGTTCTTTTCAAGGTTTACAATTCTACCAATTAATAATATTATCATTAACATTCAATGTAAATTATTCTCATGAAAATAAATAGACATTTGTTATATAGAAGGATCATTTTTAATAGATTAATCAAAAGATAACATATTATTAAATTATTAAAAATGAAGTTCAATAAATTTAATTCTTTTTACAAATGGCTTTGGGACGTTTAATACACTATCTATGTACATTAATTACAAATAATATTTTAATCAAAATTCTTAACATATTTTTAAGAAATAAATATAAATAATTAAACTTTAATATTTTATTATATAATTGAGAGTTAAACTTAACTTATCACCTTTAGACTTGAAATAATAACATGTCACATCATTTTTTTTTTAAATACATGAATAATATAACGCATCAAGAAACATTAAATCAAATTAACTCTTATTACTATTTTTAAGGAAATTATTTAGTACACTATTAATGAAGTTTTTAAACTCAACAAACAGGGTGAAGGGGTTGATAAGTATCCTGTACGGATATAGTAAAATATTTTTAAAAAGGGGCACATGTTACTACTTGTGGAATAAAATAAGTATATTTTCAGTATACTAAATATTCACCCCTATTTTTTATAAAATTCTAAAATCCAAAACTTGAAAATTCTAAACCTCTTTAAACCCTAAATCTTAATCTAACCTTTTTCCTAAAATAATAAATATTAAATTTCTAAATTCTAAGTGACCATATTATAAACCATAAATCTAATTGAACAAAAAAAAAGGGTAAAAATTGTATTACTATTATTGTTGTTAATTTTATTTATTTTGTTTACATTAATTTCATTTATTTAATCAACACTAATTAGGGTTAGAATATTAGTGCTAGGAAGTGTGTGATATTAATTAGAAATTCTATTTAAAATTATGAAGTGGCATGTTATTATTGGGTGCCAAAAAGTGACTTTTTAAGATCATCCTAATATAATTTAAACTCTATAATTAATTGTTAGTTTGTTTAACTTTGGTTTAATGTGATTTTGGTCATAAACTTGGTAATGAAGTTCAATTTGACATATGTACTTTTTTTTTGTCTACTTTGGTACTTGAATTTGGTAACTAGATTCATTTGACTCCCTAATGTGTCCTGAAACTTCAAAAAATATAATTTTTTTTTTATATTTTAGACATGTATTTAAAATTTTTAGGGGATTGAGTAGCACAATCACGTTATCACACTTTTACAAAATCTAAATTCAAGTACTAAACTATACGTAATTGCCAAGTTCATGTACCAAAATGAATAAGGAAAGGGAAATTAATTGCAAGTTTAGGGGCCAAAAAATAAAATAAACCCTTTACTTTTAAAAGGGATAGGGGTAGAATTATGTAGAACAAAAATGGTACGTATGATTCAGTGGATTAATAGATAATGCATAAGTGAGAAAATATTAAATATAAAATCCTTTAAAAACGTGAATGGTTAACATATTGAAAAGGTATTGTTGGTTTTTAAGGTTATAATTGGAGGAGTTGGGAAATAGTGGGATTAACGTTCGGCATTGGCAACAGAAATGGTGGGCGAATAAAGAAATTAAAGGAGATTGCATTCATGAGGACACAAAGTTTGATCACCAAGATTCTAGAAATGAAGTGGAGTCCCCAGTTTTCTCTCGATTTAAGTGCTCCTATTAACACAAAAACTTAATACTTATTGTCATTCTCGTATAGTATTAAAAGTTGCTTTTGTGTATACACACGTTTGTTTTGATGAGAATGATTTCATAATTTTCAAAACTTTTCCTCAATTTCACACCCACATGTACTACTAACTTTATTAATATAATTTATTCAACCCTGCATGGTCGAGGATTGCACACATGGCTCATTTGATCATGCTAGTCTTTTTTCCAATCATACTAATTATGCTCTTTATATTGATAAAATGGTGTGAATATATATATATATATATATATGTACGTCCAAATTCCATGTGTTATTATTTATTGTTGTTATTTGTTCCCATGTAAATCATCATCTGTTAAGTGGCTAACGTGACACATACATCTGTTTTTCTTCTCAATAACGTGATACGCACGTCTTTTATTTTTATAGCACCAAACTGGCAATTAATATCACCAAGTTTTGCTTCTATAAAAGAGAGTGCGTAAAAACTCTCTCACATTGTCTCAGAGAAGTGGAAATGTTTGTATGAAAGTATTGATGGCGAGGGATACTGCAAACAGAAAAAGATAAAAGAGGTGAAATTTGTATGATTATGGAAATGGGGCCCTAAAGGATATGGCGAGTCCTCTGTGTATAATGAAATGCCAAACGACTCAACCAACATCATACCTTTTCTTTTTCTTCCTTTCACAAGGGGAGAATACAAGAAAGTAGCAAGTATTGGTGTATACGTAATAATCATGCATGGCATACCATCGCATGGGATCCTCCATCTCTCTCCAATGAACACTTTGTGATAACACACACAAAAATATTAGATAGAAAGAAAGATGATTGCATGTGTCACTTGAGGTAGGCACACTAGGTTACGGCATACATACGATACATGGAATATTTAAAATTAAGGTATCTTACTGTGTGTGGAATTTTATATGAAAATATTTAAAAGCAAAAATAACCCCATAATAATATAATTTACATTGTAAAAATAATGTTTAATTTTCTAACTAAGTTGGTGTCCTGATTGACTCATCACACCAATTCAGTCAAATATTTAAATAATAACAAATATATTTATAAAAAATTATATAAATAAAAAAAAGGTTGAATGGTAAAGTACAAATGTTTTAAAGTTATAAAGATTTGGGTTCAAATCTTATTATATGTATATATATTTTATATAAAAAAATATAAAATGACAAAAACATCATCAAAATAATATAATTACTTTATAAATAAAGATATTTTTATTATTATTCAATTGAGTTGGTGCTCGATTAACTCGTGATATCAACTCAGTCAATTGCTTGTATAAGATTATATATATATACTAGTACTATTTATATTATTTTCAAATTCAAGCCAAATAGATGTTACAAACTTGTTTACATCATTCATATTATTTTTCTAAGAAAACATGTATTTTTTTTATCTTTAATGATTTGAAGTATTTCTCTTTTTATGTTATTAAATATGAAAAAAGAAATTTAGTGTTTACATTATAATATTATAGCTTTAATGTTTTTTACTTGATTCATAATTTGATTTTTGAAGTATATATATTTTTCATTTTTTTACTTGAATTTTTTATCCATTTTAACACTTAAAAGTATTACTCCATTATAGGTTTTGGTCCAATTTTTTAATACATTTTAAAAAAAAATTGGATAACAATTTTGGATAGTTTTAGGCAATAAAAACGCAACACATGAGGACCTTCTATTAAACATTTATACACTTTAAAAAATTATAAAAATAGAAAATATATATACTAAAGTCCATAAAATATATAAAACTAAAAAATATATAAATACCCAACCATGCCACACAAGATCTTTATAATTAAAGATATATAAAAATTATATATATATATATATATATATATATATATATATATATATCAGAAAATGAAAAAAAAATTGACGCCAAATCCAAAAAATGGGCATGATACAGAGATAAATGGGAAATTAAACCTTAACGTTTATATGATGTAAATTTTATAATATATTATATAATTAAAAGAAAACTAAGTCAAGCTAAATCGGATTTAGAGTTTGAATATTAGGAACTAAGTGCTAACCCTTTTCTAATTAACACATTCTCTTTTACGTAAACCATATTTGGAAGTTAGCATTTTGGACCCAAAACAAATTACCCAACTCTGGAATAGTTGTAACCAGAGTCCATGCAATAAAATGAATGTGTTGAATCACTTACTTGCGAAGTATAGCGGCCGGGGTGAAGTAACTCATTATAGCATTTCCAACGTGAGTTGCTCGCATTAGAGAAAGTGGATGGTGGGGTTCCCCTCATGTCTCTCACGCCCACTAAATAGTTTTCCTGGAGATAATTAACATTAGCAGGCTTAAGAAGTCATCAAAGAATCCAATTAATTAGATTGCATGAGAAAGTGACAAATTAGTGGCATTTACGAATAAACCAAAGGGAGATGGGTGATTGCATGTGCATGTGGGGTAATGAGTAGCGATGTCAGTCAATGCATGTGAAGAAGAAGTGGAAATTTGATTTGCTGAAACCGAGGCGAACAGAAAGCGAGAGAGAGAGAGAGAAGTGCATGGTGTGGGGAGGCTTTGTCAGGATTTCAAGCACGACTTATATTGGGCTTTGAGTTTCAATGCATGTCTCCCTCTTCCTTCTTCCTTTTATATGTATTTATGATATGAATTATTCTCTCATCATACATTAAATACTAATCCTATATATTTAGTTATATTATATACTGCCTGTTCTTCAGTCTTAGCCAATTATGGAATAGTCATCAACAGACTTGGAAGTTAGAACCCAGCCACGTTGCTACCTTAGTAAATTGCTATCATCAACAGCTATGTCTTTCTTTCTATTAAAAACAAAGGGTAAAATGATTGTGGAGATGCGAGTATCGGTCCCCGCACCTCTTGCATCTCTCCTGAGGTTTTGGCAAAGAATGACTTTAGCGGCAAAGGGCATGTTAATCCGGGTGGTACCCTTGGGGACCGTGGGGAATCAAAAGGGAATCATGGTTCTGGTGCATGGAGTGGATAGAGGCAGCAAAAGGATGAGGCGACTGTTTGAGGAGGATGACGATGGTGGCGACATGGCGATAAATGAACAGCAAGGAGACCAAGCATTCTTTAAGGATATTTTACCTCTTTCAAATAAGTCGTCATCACGGAAAGGAATTGAGGATGGTGACAGGGGCGAAGCCAGAAAAATTTTTTAGGGGGCCGGATAAAATTGTAATCTTTTATAGTTTATATCTTTATAATATGTAAATGGTTAAATCAAATTTTTATAATTTTAGGAGGGGCTAAAGTGTAATTTTACCTTTACTAATTTAAAATTTTTAAAAAAATTTAAGGGCCTAAATAATAATTTTATATTTTAGGGGGGGCCGGGGCTCATGCCATCCCCTGGGTTTGCCCTTGGATGGTGATATTATTTTGAAAGAAGGTGATGTGGTTGTTGAGGTTGAAAACAGTGTGCCGTCCATTTCCTTTTGAAAGGGTTCATATTTTGGTTAAATAGAGTATGTAAAAAATAATGATTATTAATTTGTTGGAGAGAATAATTGGCTTTAATACATTTTGGAATGAGATTTTTCGTGTATATGGAAATCCTTACAATTTTTTCAATTGGTAGATTTGGAGAATGATCACTTTTTAGTTAAATTCCACGTAACGGAGGATTATACTAAGATGTTATCTGAAAGTTCGTGGATTATCTATAGTAATTATCTCACCATTCGACCGTGGATGAAGACATTCTCTATGGTTCAAGATTATATTTTTGTTAGAATTAAGTGACCCGAATCCTTATTTAATAAAATACAGTGGTAAAATAAAATAAAAGAATAATCCATATAGAATTACACTTCTTTTATTTTATTTTAGAATAAGGTTTTTTAAACCTTATTAGATTCCATCTATTTGATATTGATTAGAATAAGGTGTTTCAGTCTTACTAGAATATGGCTTTACAAGCCTATAAATAGACATAGTCTATTCCTCTTGTAATCATTCGAATTCGACATAGTGAATTTTCTTCTCCTCTGCCCGTGGTTTTTTCCCAAAAGGGTTTCCACGTAAAAATCTGTGTGTTCTTTATTTTTATTTTATTTTACGAGTCTCTCACAGTTGATGAGGTTTATGATTCTTTGACCTCGTATGATAAGATGAAGCATCTTGTGGTTAAACCCGACTCTCAGGGAGAGAGTCTCATTGCTGGTGGGAGACAAGATTGGAATGCTGATAATGATCGTGGAAAGACACAGGAATGAAATCTTTGCGGTAAATCTAAGGGTAGATCGAAGTCTTCAAACAAAGGTAAAACTTGTAACTTCTGCAAGAAGAAAAGGCACATTAAATCTGAGTGCTATAAGCTACAGAACAAAATTAAAAGGGAGTCTGCGAATCAAAAGGGAAAACAACCAGAAAATTCCGGTGAAGCTAATGTTGTAGAAGACTACAGCGATGGTGAACTTCTAGTCGCTTTTGTCAGTGATTCTAAAGTAAGCGAAGAGTGGATACTTGATT
The DNA here is from genome assembly GCA_025698475.1 of Gossypium anomalum. Taxonomy (NCBI): domain Eukaryota; kingdom Viridiplantae; phylum Streptophyta; class Magnoliopsida; order Malvales; family Malvaceae; genus Gossypium; species Gossypium anomalum. The sequence goes on along the minus strand of CM046967.1, from coordinate 19,373,176 downwards.
CAGGCTGCATCTTCCACATGAGTCCCAATCGGGATTGGTTTACAACTTACGAAACAGTGTCTGAAGGTGTTGTTTTGATGGGAAATAATACTTCGTGTAAAATCGCAGGTGTTGCAACAATTAAAGTTAAGATGTTTGATAGAGTTGTCAAAACACTTAGTGACGTGCGACATGTTCCAGAATTGAAAAGAAATTTAATTTCGTTGAGTACTCTTGATTCAAAAGGGTACAGATACACAGCTGAAAGTGGGGTTTTAAATATTTCCAAAGGTTCCCTTATTGTGATGAAAGGGTAAAGAAAGACTATCAAGTTATATGTTTTGCAGGATTCTACTATTACTGGTGATGCAGCTATCACTTCCTCTTTCTTGTCAAATGATGATATTACTAAACTTTGGCATATGCGCTTAGACCATATGAGTGAGAATGGCATGGTAGAATTGAGCAAAAGAGGACTTCTTGATGGGTAAGGAATTTGCAAACTAAATTGCTATGAGCGCTGTGTTTTTTAGAAGTAAAAGAGAGTTCGATTTACCAGAGGAATCCATAACACGAAGGAAACGTTGGAGTATATTCATTCTGATCTGTGGGGGCCATCCAGAGTGTCTTCGAGAGGTGGAGCTAATTATATGCTAACATTAATTGATGATTTTCTAGAAAAGTTTGGGTGTTCTTCCTGAAGCAGAAAAGCGATATGTTTTCCGCATTTAAGTCTTGGAAAATTATGATTGAAAAACTGACGGGAAAACAAATAAAATACCTCCGCACGGACAATGACTTAGAGTTCTGTTCTAATAAGTTTAATAGATTGTGCAAGTCAGAAGGAATCATGAGACACTTAACAGTTCGTCATACTCCACAGCAAAACGGCGTTGCAGAACGAATAAACAGAACGATTATGGAGAAGGTTCGATGTATGTTGTCAAATGCCAACTTACCGAAGTCGTTTTGGGCAGAAGCAACCTCTACTGCATGTTTTTTTATCAACCGATCTCCATCCGTTGCCATTGAGAAAAAGACTGCACAAGAGGTATGGTCTGGTAATCTTGCTAATTATTCTGATTTAAAAATCTTTGGGTGTCCTGCGTATGCTCATGTTGATAGTGGAAAATTGGAACCGAGATCCATTAAATGTGTTTTTCTTGGTTATAAAGCTGGTGTAAAAGGGTATAAATTATGGTGTCCTGAAAATAGAAAAGTTATGATTAGCAGAGATGTTGTTTTCTATGAAACTGTTATGCTACCTAACTTATCTCTTAAAGACTCTTCCAATAAAGAAAATCAAAAGCAGGTGGAGCATCAGATTAATACAAAGTCGACTCCTCAAGCTAGTACAAAAATTGATAATAGAGTTGCTTCTTCACCGCAACACTCTATCGTCAAAAACAGAAGTAGAAGAGAAATTAAACCTCCAAAGAAGTATACTGAGGCTGATCTAGTTGCTTATGCTTTAAATGTGGCTAAAGATATAGATGCAAACCGAGAGCCATCTAATTATTCTGAGGCAATTAGCTGTGAAGACTCAGAAAAGTGGATGTTTGCTATGCAAGAGGAGATGGAATCACTTCACAAAAATAGAACATGGGATCTTGTGAAACTTCCTAAAGGTAAAAAGGTTGTTCGTTGTAAATGGGTATTTAAAAAGAAAGAAGGGACTTCAGGAGTTGAAGAACCCAGATATAAAGCAAGACTTGTTGCAAAGGGTTCCAGGAGTAGACTTCACATATGTGTTCTCCCCAGTTGTGAAGCATAGTTTGATTCGAGCTTTAGTTGGTATTGTGGCAATGCATGATTTGGAGCTTGAGCAGTTAGATGTAAAAACTGTATTTTTGCATGGAGAACTTGAGGAGGACGTTTACATGCAACAACCAGAGGGTTTCACAATCTTAAAAAAAGAGGACACTGTTTTCTTGCTGAAAAAGTCCCTTTACGGTTTGAAACAGTCACCAAGACAGTGGTACAAGAGGTTGGATTCCTTTATGACTTCTCATGATTTCAAAAGAAGTAGTTTTGATAGCTGTATTTACTTTAAGAAAAACAGTGATGGTTCTTTTATGTATCTACTTCTTTATGTTGATGACATGTTGATAGCAGCAAAAGATAAAGGAGAGATAAGAAAGGTTAAAGCCCAACTAAGTAAAAAATTTGAGATGAAAGATTTAGGACCAGCAAAGAAGACACTTGGTATGGAGATTCTCAGAGATAGAAAAACAAGTAAATTGTACCTAAGTCAAAAGGGGTACATTGAGAAAGTTCTTTGTAGGTTCAATATGCAGAGTGCTAAGACTGTTAGTATTCCTTTAGCAGCCCATTTCAGACTTTCATCGGCTTTGTCTCCACAATCAAATAATGAGATTGAGTACATGTCACATGTTCCATACTCTAATGCAGTGGGATCTCTCATGTATGCTATAGTTTGTTCACGTCTAGATTTATCGTATGCAGTCAGTGTAGTTAGCAGATATATGGTGAATCTCGGTAAAGAATACTGGAAAACAGTTTAGTGGATTTTAAGATACTTACTAGGTACTACTGATGTTTGCTTACAGTTTGGAAGAACTGAAGATGGATTCATTGGGTATGTTGATGTTGATTTTGCTGGAGACCTTGATAGAAGAAGATCTCTCACAGGTTATGTCTTTACAATATGAGGTTGTGCAATCAGTTGGAAAGCCACTTTGCAAACTACAGTCGCTTTGTCTACCACTGAAGCTGAGTACATGGTGATTACTGAGGCTTGTAAAGAAGCTATTTGGTTGAATGGACTCTTTAGTGAACTCAATGAAGACCTTCAAATCAACACAGTATTTTGTGATAGTTAGAGTATCATCTTTCTTACAAAAGATCAAATGTTTCATGAGAGAACAAAACACATTAATGTTCGGTATCATTTTATTCGTGATATTATTGCTTGTGGTGATATTGTTGTGAGCAAAATTAGTACTCATGAAAATCCTGCAGATATGACGACTAAGTCACTTCCTATAACCAAGTTTGAGCATTGCTTAAACTTGGTTGGTGTTTATTGTTGAAGTTAAACCCTTAAGGGGTTTTATGGAAGAGGTGGAGAACTTGTTCGTTGAGAGTTCGCGATGAAGAACTTGTTCATTGAGAATTCGTATCAAGGTGGGGATTGTTAGAATTAAATAACCTGAATCCTTATTTAATAAAATACAGTGGTAAAATAAAATAAAAGAAGAATCCATATAGAATTACACTTTTTTTATTTTATTTTAGAATAAGGTTTTTTAAACCTTATTAAATTCCATCTATTTGATATTGATTAGAATAAGGTGTTTCAGTCTTACTAGAATATGGCTTTACAAGCCTATAAATAGACATAGTCTATTCCTCTTGTAATCATTCAAATTCGACATAGTGAATTTTCTTCTCCTCTGCCTGTGATTTTTTCCCGAAAGGGTTTCCACGTAAAAATCTGTGTGTTCTTTATTTTTATTTTATTTTATTTTTTCACACTTTTGAATTTAATGTCATGGATTTGGCTTCTCGGTTTGTCAAGCGCAATGTATAAGAAAAGTCATGTATGTGCTACTAGTAATGTAATTAACAAGTGGTGAAGATCGATTACAATACTAATAATGAATTTTGAGGTCAATTTGCGAGGATGGCAGCGAATTTTGACTTGTCAAAACCATTAGTGTCAAAGGTTATGATAGATTGGAAGTTGTAGCAAATGGAATATGAATAATTGCCAAACAACTATTTTGCATATGGTTGCTATGGGCATCTGAGGGAGTTATGTTCGGTAGCTCAACATAAAGGTGCTATGGATGGTAGGGAGGAAGTGGCTCCGGAACTGATAGAGAAGATGGAATTTAGAGTGATGAAGGAGGCATTTAGACCTTGGATGATTGTCCAACAAAAAAAAAAAAGGGTTTAATAATAGGGATTCACATCTCAAACAGGAAATTGATAATAATTGATCATTTTCCATATAGGTACAATTATTGTCCAATGTATTGGTGGGAAACGAGCTAATATACAGATTGCATGAAAGATTTAGCATGAAAACTCGAGTTGGCGCTCAAGATTCTTCAATTCAAATGATTATTTGATTGATCGTTTATTGTGACACTTCCAGTCAACCATTTTACTTTCTTAAGGTTTTTTGTTATGTACATTTAAAAGAGTAATAATGGGGGAGGCACTTGTAGCGCACAATGACCAAAACACCACTTTATTTCAATGAAATTCCTTTAATTATTTTTTATTTTTCTTTTGATTGTTCTTAATTTATTTTATGAATTAGTTTGATATAACTTTAGGTCAATTTTTAATCCGATTTTTGGAATCGTGACACTCAAACCACACATAAATTTCTCTATTTCTCTATTTGTTATTTCTCTGGTTTAGGAAATAGATACCATTGTCTTATAAAGTTGTATTGGCATCAAGCCAAAAAGAGCTCATTGATTAGGTATTTTGCAAAATACAGTTGGAAGAACTGATACAACCTATAATTATTGTACTTGATCTATCGAGGAACAGATTGGCATGACCAACTGAGTGAGAGGTTGGATCTATCAACAAAAATAACGATTCGATTTAAATGACCTGTGCGGTTACAGTTGTTGATTAGAGCCGGGTCTTTCTAGCTCGCATGGCTATCGAAGAGTTAAATAGTTGACACATGTTTCAAGGTTGTTCGTTCGATAAGGGTTAGTTGTTGGGTGTTTTCATGATTAATTTACACATGGAAGAGTTTATGGTTTGAGGCGTCCTCGATCACTATAATCGTCTTATCAATTGAAGGAGAGAATTTATTGTTCGGATCAATTCAAAATTTGAGCCTAAATTGAGCTTGAAACTAAAGTGTCATCTTTTCAATTTATTTAATCTTACTTCGTTCTTTTTATTTTATTACAATTTCGATTTTTTTTAATTTTATTCAAATTAAATCCCTTGTTAATTTTTTGTACAAGTCGACACACGTTGTAGGCACAACAATTACCTATTGCACAACTTGATTAAATCGAACGATAATTTTAGATACCACTGTCCCTATGGGATTGACCCTACTCCCTATACTGCTATTTACATATTGTTTAGGCGTAGGAATATTATTTTTGGTAGATTCGGCACCCATCAAATGTTGGCACCATTGTTGGGGTTTGACACTAACTAATTTTGTATTTTTTTATAACCAAGTTCGGAGATGCCAACCTCTCGAGCACGATCTAGGAATAGAGAAGACTACTCGTGCCCAAAAAACGAAAAAAAATTTATGAACAATCAAATGTATTTCACTATGACTATGAACTATCAACTGTTGGGGTTTACGCCTGATTACACAATGAGAACAGAAGAGGTAAATGTGTCCTCCATAAAAAGTAAACTTAGTGTCCTCCATAAAAAGTAAACTTAGTAATATTGCTAATATTGTTCATCATATTGGTGAAGGAAAATACAATATCGATCACGGTGTGTGGTATATGTACTACACCCAACCATGCAAAAAAAAAATGTCATGTTTATGAAGACGATTATCCGAGACAATTTAGCACCGTTGGAAATTTCTATGGACCACTTTAAGGGTGATACGACTCATTCTCTGAGACATACAATTATTGGTAGAGAGATCACTCCAATTTGGGATATGAAATGAGACCCCAATTCGATCCATATTATCATCCTAGTCCACTAATGCAACAACGACAGTTTTTAAGTATGACTTTAGAAGAACTCGTAAATACTTAAGTTGCTAACACTCTTGAATATCATTATGAATGAAAAACAATAGCGAAACTAGAGAGCTTAATGAGTCACTTCACCATTTCAAAGGGTGAATGAGACTCCTAAAAGGATTCGTCAACCCCAATTGAGCTTAACTCAAACGAAAACATGAGTTTGATGACTCATAAAAGTGGAATAGTTTCAGAGCCCTGTTTGAATAACAATCATGGAAAACAATTACGAAAGGAAAAACAAGATGACGAGCCACAAAAAAGAAGTAGAACCAACACTTCCCAAATCAGTAGTGATTCCATCTCCTTTTCCTAGAGGGTTGGTGAGAAACATAAGCGAAAAACACAATATGGATTTGTTTGAGATTTTCTGCAAAGATGAGGTAAACATTCTAGTATTGTACACTATGAAAAATATACATTATTTTTCCAAAATATTAAAGGAATTTTGTACCAACAAGAAGAATCCCACATATTTCAAAAATGGTAAGTATGGGGAAGGATGCATCTGCTCTTATTCAGAATAAGATATCCCCAAATGTGAGGACCCATGTATAATTTCAATTTCATGTAAAATAGGTAACGTAGGCATTAAGAAAACTATATGCGATTTGGATTCATCTATTAACATAATGTCATTTTACAAATCACTTAGTGTTAGTCCTTTGAAAGATGCAAAGATTAGCCTCAAGTTGGCAGATAACTTTATAGTCTACCCAGACGAAGCGTTGGAAAATATTTTGGTTAAGATCCTGTAAAATGCAAAATCAAGATAAAAGATTACAAAACAATGAAGGTAACATGTGAGTTTAGAAACTGAGATTAGATCAAGATTAAAATCACGTATATAAAGTACACTAGTAAGGGTATTATCTTTAGAACGAGAGTAGGTCCCGATATGAGTTATGAGTGCAATTTTACCATTTGGAATGTGGACAACATTTGAGTTAGAAAAACATGCAATTGGAGATTGCAAGCCATGTAAGTCAGATAGAATATGATTAATTGCTCTAGTTTCCAACATCCAATTCAAAAAACCTAATTTAATACGACAACTAGATATTATACTTGCTAAATTCACTGTAGCATCAACTGAAGGTCTTTGATTTAATAATCCCAAAATTTGTTGCTATTTTTTCATATGTAAACAATGGAGCTTAGTGATTTGACACAATTGTATTTATATACACAAATTGTTAATTAACTGACAAGGCAGCTTGACTTGACCTTTTTTTTTATGAACTTAAAATCTGCAAGATATCTAATTAATTTATAACAATTCTTTTTTATGTCCTTTGATTTTTACGATGATCACACCCCCATTAAACTTCTTACTTGGACCAATTTGTTGACTGTTTGATGAATAAAGAGTAGTAAGTTCTAAGAATGCTCGTAAAGAACATACTAAATAAGCTCTTTGTGCCTCTTCTTGCACTAAAATAGAATATGTCTAATTAACTAATGGCAAAGATTACAATAAGAGAACCTGATTTCTAATTGCAGAAAAGGCATAATTTAACTCCATTAGGAATTGAAAAAGCCTCTATTGTGTCAAATGCTGAGTATTCTTTTCTCACAAGATACCTAAGGGACAAGTGCATCATACTCATCCAATAATAACCTCAACTTAGTGAAATAAATTGAAACTAATGACATATCTTATGCGTGTGAAACTAATTCTTTGTGAAGAAAATACACTATTGAACCATAAACCTTATCAAATCTTTCTTTTAAATCTTGCCAAACTTAGAAAAGAAGCAAAAAAAAAAAAATACCAGCTAAGAGTTCTTTACAAATTGTATTCAAAATTCAAGACAACACAATTGCATTACATCGCTCCCATTGTGAACGTAATGTTGCATTGTATAAATCTTTTCTTGCAACTACTATAAACAAACCCTAGTTTGTTCTTGAATAAGAGAGCAATACGCATAGATCGAATCCAAACATTGTAATTCTTGAAACCAAGCAATTGATGTGAAACCAGCAACATACAAAGTGTATTCAAGGGATGCAAAAAAGGTGGATGATTGTAATCAATGTATAATGATGGATCATTATTACAAGTTGTGTCATTATTTTTATTCGTACTAGTGCTTTGATTTGTTTCAACCATCTTTAAAGCAACAATCCATAAGCAAAAAGAACAAAAGATACCGACAAATTACCAAGAAGAACTATTAAAGAAAAGATAACTTCAAAAACCAAACACGAACTAAGTTTACTCAAGCAAAAAAAAAAAAATTTAACAAATAGAACAAATAAACTAGAAAAAAAATTAAAGTCATGTCACGCTCTGATACTATGTTAAAATGATGATTGAATGATGAGCAAAGAAGAAATAGACTATAGGAATAGCAAAGAAAAGCATAATGTCATTAAAATGTATTAAAGCAATAGATTATGGCTTGTGAACACAAGATGAATTGTAAGGTTGTTAGAGCTTGTATTGTTGGATGCTCTTTGATACTTAAATGATTAAACGTGGAAATGGATGAGATGAGATCCAAAATGGAAATAATAGAATGATAGACTAGAAAAATGAATCCTTACAAAATAAGTATACCTCTTTTTTCATACCTATGCTTATCGTTCATTTCTTGAGCTACTTGTAAGTTGTCTCTTTGCATGAGAGTATATGATCCTTTTTTGATTAGTTGAGGCGTCCTTATCCTAACAGGGGTTTTCCCAAGGACTCTGCATTTATTGCCTTGCTTTCTACTTTGCACCAAAGGCTTGTCAAAGTTATGATGTTTACTTGTAGCATCAAGTGTAGCATTATGTATGTGTTAGCTGAGAGTATTTTGGAATTTGGGCTCTTTGGGTAGCTTATTCCTTGAGGCTTTAAGCTTTTTATGTTAGGTTGGTATAATAATATCTCTCTCTTAAGTTTGAAGAGGATTACAAAGTGCTTGGATGAAAGACTTATATCAAAGCATGCAAAAAGAGAATTAGTTATCAATGGGAGTTAATTCCTCATGATATTTGAAGAGATATATCTCTATCATATGGCATGGGAGTAAAAAGAAATTGAGCTTCAATCTAATTAACTTGAAGGTCATGAGAGAGTAAGCTTTACCACATAGCGTAGGAACAACGAAAATAAGAGTTAATTAGAATAACTTGATAGTATCTCTAAGAGAATATGTTCTACCATGTGGCATGGGAGTTAAAAAATTTAGCTTGAAGGCATCCTCTGAAGGACTAAACTCTACTACATGACGATGGAGAATAAATAAGAGTGAACCTCTCAATGTGGTCCTTAAACTTTGATTCAATTAAGATATGATAATGTGACACTTTAAAATTGTATCACGCTTTCACATAATTTTTTTAAAAAAATCTTTTTTGTAGTTTTAATTTTTTTAAATTTTATATATAAAACTTTAAAATTTCAAGTGATGACATAACACTTTGAGAGATCAAATTGGGAAAACTTGCCAAGGTTTGAGACTAATGCGGACCAAAATACTCATGGAGCAAGTTTGAAAAAAATGTCAAGCTCAGGAACTAAATGTTGTTTTATCCCTAAACTTTTTCACAATTATTTTAATAAAAAATAAATCTTAAAATTATACATAAACTTTAATCCAACCTGAAATGTATATATACACACATTACTTTTTTTTCTATTATGATAATTAAGATAAAGATAGGCATGGCTTGGGATCGAATACAAGCATCTTGTCACTAGGCCTAAAAGTCATTAGCTTGTAACAAAAAAATTTATGTTGGTGCAAAACTTTGATTTTGGTTCAATTCTATAAATGAAATTTTGATTTTGGTTCAATTATACACATAAACTTTGATTTTGATTCAATTGTATAGATTTTTAAAGAAACAAAAACACTAGTTTGTTTTCCTGTTAGATAAACATAATTGTTTGTGTATGCAATATGTAGGCGTTAAAATTGTGTTCCGTTAATAATGGTGTTAAGAATTTGTAAAAATTGACACAAATCAAATCAAAATTTCTTATATACAATTACACAAAATCAAAATTCATGCTATCTTATACATTAAACAAAAGTTTATAAATAGTTTTGAAAATTATGAAGCTCGCATAAAGTTGTAAGTTGCAAGTAAAAAATAAAAAATCAAAAGGAAGGTTTCATAAAAGATTTAAAAAAATCATGTAGCTTCAAATTTGAGAAATAAAACCAAGATTTATTTGAAATAGCAATTAGAGCTCTGTTCTAATATTTAAATAACACATTCAAATCTTACCATCCTTTTTTTAATATTGAAAAATAGAGTTAGCTTCAAAATTGCAAGGTTTGATTTTGTCACGTTTCATCAGCAATGACAAGCATATGAAATCACATAGCATGCTCTTAGAAGCAAATGATGTTTGCTCAAAGTAGGAACTTGGCTTCTAAAATTAGTAAACAAAAAACACAAGGCAAAAACTATATCTGTTTACTAGAAAAAGGTCCCATCATTACCTTTTCCTTTCATTGCCCAACTCCCCCAACAGAATGCGAGATTAGTGGGCCACACTGCTTCTATCGGTGTAGTTTCAATTGCAAGTATAGCATTCCAATGTCAGTAAGATATTGAACCTGTTTTAGACTCTTGTATCTTTGGTGCTTATATGCTTAATTTAGTCGTTAGCTTGATTGGAGCTCGCTTACATTGCATGACGTAACTATATGGGTTCCGTGAATACGAGTATTACGAGAGCGCTATGAAAGGAACAAATCTACCACAAGTACTAACCTTGCCCACGGAGGACTGTTAAATTTGCATGAACATGGCCATCCATTTCAATACAGTTTTGCCAATAAGTCCGGTACAAATTTGCCTAGCCAAACACATGCATAATATGCACCTGCCATTGAGGATCGCAGAGCTCTTTAATACTCCTTACAAGGGCAACAGAATTCACCCACCCCATATAATCAGACAGCGTCTAAACCACTATTGAATAATTACATTCAAGAATGATTTATTATACCTTGCATCCATGCTAAAGTAATGCCATCATACAAAGGCTGCCCAAAGCTCAGCCTAAATCGCTCTGCATATGCCTGCATTTTGCTAAAACTCACAATTCACTGACCTGTACTGTCACCGATTATCTCCCAACTTCATAGCTCCATCCGTATTGATTTTGATCCAACCCTCGTCAAAAGATTTCCATCCATGAGATACCACTTTGGAAACCTTGTTTCAAGGCCTACAAGCCAATGGATAGTCTCAGGTTCATAGATTCTACTAAGTGCAGGCTCCCAAGGTAACAGAGACATGCAAACGTTTCCTTGGACCAATGAAACTGCAAAGGTGAAAGGGAGCTTGACTGTAGGACCTATTTGTTGAGCAAGGAAGAAAGTCGACCTTAGTGATTCAACGGTTCACATATTACATTTTTTCCTTGCTGATTGAGAGTCGTTATTAGTGGCTACTACTGTTTAACTAGTCTATTTATCCTCAATTATTGCAATTTAACCCATCTATTAGCCTCAATAATTAGTTCTCACTGACCAGGTCTCATAGGGATCATCTAATCAATAGCAATAAGTCGTGTTTGAAGAGGCTCATAAACGAAATGTATCCAAATAATAATATGTGATTCAAAAGCTAAAATAGTTGTTTATTGACAAATTTCCTTGTCAGCTCTGTATAAAATACTCGTTTTTTAAACTTTAATCACTCTAATTTAGTTAAACTACAATTCGAGACTGAAGGGAATGATAAATTAATTATTAAAAAAAACAAATCAAAAGAAATAAACCAAAAAAAATGCTTCGAAGGTTTTGCTGTAGTTTCATTTGATCAAGAAAAAATCACAAACCCCACTGAGCAAGGAAGTTATACCAAACTAACAAAATCGTTGAAACCATTTACAAGTCATTCTATTAACTAGAACAACGCCAATTCATCACATCAAATGCTAAACTGCAAGAATATTATAAGGAGGATAGAATCTAAAAGATAATCTAAAGTATCAAATTATCTTATATATTTGATTGAAAACAAAAACTCTAGCCCTCCAAGAAAGACGTACCTGAATTACCAGTAATCACCACAAGAACAAATTCCATCATGGAAGTCATGGAACCGGTTCATGTCTCTGATAATAATATCTCGCTGCACAATCTTTGATATTAATTTCATTGCAGCATGGCAATCCACACAGATTCGGAGGTTCTTTATTATACGGATTTGGCTTCCTGATGATGTCCTAAATAGTGCAAAAGCAAGAGCTAACCTTTCACTGTGAACCCACAAGAGACGCTCCTTTTCTTTAGTATCAACGTCAAGCAAAACAGCATTACAATCAGGAACAAAGCCTGCTTTCCTGGTTCTCACATTCAACCATTCCAATATCCCATTAATCACCTTCATGTCAGGATGCGAAGTGTCTCCCGCGCTGAAATAATGTACTCTTCCCTGGTTCTCAATCCAACTCAAACCTGGTTTCTTCTTCATTCCTTTCTTTTTCATGCTTTGCCTAATGGCAGTGACATTATCCCACCTCCTTGCAGTAGCATACATATTCGACAATAGTACATGGGTTGCATCATCTTCAGGTTCCATCTCAAGAATGCGCTGTGCAGACATTCTACCAAGCTCAACATTTTTATGAATAACACAAGCTCCAAGCAAGGCACGCCACACCATAACACTAGGCTTAAATGGGATCTCCTCAATCAACTTCAATGCCTTGTGAAGATGACCTGATCTCCCCAAAAGCCAGACCATGCAAGAATAATGCTCAATGCATGGCTCAATGCCATATTCCTGTAACATAGATGAAAAATAAGCTTGCCCCTCGTCTAGTAATCCTGAGTTGCTACAGGCTGATAGCACACCAACAAAAGTCAAAGTGTTTGGTTTATGCCCTCTGTCCTGCATCATCTGGAATATTTTTAAAGCTTCCATGCCAAGCCCACACATGGAATACCCTGAGATCATAGTATTCCACGAAACTTCATCTCGTTCGTTCATCATATCGAATACCAGACGAGCATCTCTGATCCTTCCACACTTGGAATACATATCAATCAATGCATTATGAACCACAGAATTTTCAGCATAATTTGTTTTCAATGTTAAGGAGTGAATTTGAGTTCCTAGCTCCAATGCTGTCAAACCGGCAGAAGCACAAAGGACACTGGAATATGTTACTTCAGTTGCCTGTACTCGATTTTCAAGCATTTCCAAAAACAAGCTTAATGCCTTCTCAGCATCCCCACAGTTAACATAGCCAACAATCATGGTGTTCCAAGACACATCATTCCTATTCAATGACTTCTCAAACAGCTCCAAAGAATCCTCAATCCTTCCACACTTAGCATAGACATCCATAAGGGCATTTGATACAAATACATCAGCATCAAGACGAACCTTGAGCACAAGGCTATGCATTTGCTTACCTAAATCAAGATCCCCTAAAGTTGCACAAGCTTGAAGTGCACTAGCAAACGAGTATTGATTAGGGACCACAAAGGATTGCCTCATTCGACAAAACAAATTAACAGCCTTTTCACTCTGGTCACTCTGTGCAAGCCGTGAAATCATGAAACTCCATGGAATAACATCTGTTTTAGGTATCTCCTCAAAAATCTGTTGAACACTGCCAGTGTCCCCGCACTTGGTATACAATTCAAGCAATGCAACCCCTACATAAAGATCATACTCATAACGAGTTTTTAAAACACAACCATGAACACCTTTTGCTATATCTAAAGCTTCAAGTCCGATACAAGCCTTAAAAACACCGGCAAAAGTAAAATTATTTGGCTTAAAACCGACTAACCTCATTTGAGAAAAGGCCTCTAATGCCTCTTGAAAAAAGTGGTTCTCCGCATAACAAGCTACCATTCCTGTCCAAGTAACCATATCCTTGCATCTAATACCGTCAAAAACTTCTCTTGCGAAGTCAACACACCCACAAACAGAATATGCATCAATTAAAGCAGTTCCAATGAAGGCATTAGACTCATGGCCAAGCTTATAAATGCAAGCATGTAAGTTCCAACCCAACTCAGCGCATTCCATACTGACAAGCACCTTCAATATGGAAGTAAAAACAAATGGGTTAAGCTCATGGCCTTCCCTATGTAGCCTAGTAAACAACCCCACGGCTTCAGAAAAATGCAAACACTGCGCATATCCTTGGACTAAAGTAACAAAAGAAATTGTGTTTCTGTCGGGCATTTCATCGAACAGAATTTCAGCCTCGGACAATAATTCAGCTTTTACGTACACGTTCAAGAGAATGTTTGTAGCAAATAAGTCTAAGCAGATACCCCTTTTTAGGATCTTACAGTGAAGACCCATAGCTGAAATGGGGTCATCGTTTTGGACACAACGTTGAAGCAAGGCACCATACATGTGAGAATCGAAATGTGAAGACGGTCTGTTTATGGAACTCGGGTTTTGCTGGGTCTGGTTTGCTGCTTGGGCTGAGAATCCACATAATGAAGAGCAAACAAAAGAGTTAATCTTTTGGTGCACAGCAGAAATATTAGACGGCCGCGATGCTCTAGTGGTTAACAATCTGATCATGCAAGCGCCACTGCTCTGAAAGCAATGAGGAAGAAAGCGAAACGAGAAGAAAGAAGCAAATATACGAATGTAATGTTATAATTTATAAACCTACGAGTTTTCAAGGAAAAAGAAGCAGAGTTGTTGAATCAAATGTGTGCATCTGACACTCGCACTCAAAAACAAAACAAGTCTACCACTACTATACTGCAGGAATGGTGGGTGAACCGGTGCGTTTCAAATTCAAAACATAAATGTTGTTGAAACGGCACCGAGTTAAAACGACGTCATTTTAATCTTTCCGTGGCAAATGGCAATTAGGGTTTCCAAGGCCCATTGTGCACAATATATACGGTGCTAATGGCGCTGCTGTTCTTCAACTTCAACTGTTGCTCTCTTTCTTTTTTGCTTTGTGCTTGGTGGATGGAGAACTAGAGATCTGAGCAAATGATGAATATGTTTATTATGTGCTGATACTCATCTGTGAGGCTTCATAATCGAGCTTTTTAAAACTGATGCTCAGATATCTCTTGTCCTCTCCTATCTCAATTCAACAAATCCAATCTGTTTTTAGCTTTGAAAATGATCTCAAATTTCTGTAAAAATAGAAATATTGTTGAAATCGTTCGGATTTGTTTTAAGTCTCGATGCGTAAGGTACCAAGTATTTGTTTTTTTTTCTTTGATTTTGGAATATAAAATGGAAAAGGAGTTTGTTTTTCACGTACTCAAAAAATTTAAATTTAATTCATGAATGGGATTGTTGCATCTCCAGACGCCATTGAAGTCGGATTTCCACTATTAATTCAACCAGTTTGTTCAAGAAAAGAAAAGCTTGTGGTATAAATTCATATATTTTTAAACCCTAATTGAATCAATACAAATTTCTGATTTCTTATGTTTTTATATTATAAAATAGCTATCAAAACTGTTTGTATATTTTTTTTAATTATTTTTATTTAACAAATGTAATTTTTAAAATTAAAAAATGAAATGAAAAGTATATTCTTTTCTTTTGGTACTTTACAAATTAGAGTTGAAGATTGTTGAACCTGACTGCTTATTGACATGTCAGATAATGGACGTAATTATCATATAAAAAAGTAAATATATTAACATTAAGGTTTGAATTTTTTTTGGATCTGAATTCTACAATTGGTTTAATTTTTTTCTTAAGTTAGACTTTTAAAATTAGCAATTATTCTTATATTAGAGTTTTTATTTTTTTTCAAGAACTAACTTAGGTTAAAAAAGAACTCATACAGTTGCTTAGATTTGATTTTAACTTAAAAATTAAAAAAAAATTAAACGGAAATAATTGTAAGTTTAAATTTTAATAAATTTTTAAAAAAAATTAAAAATATTGGCCGAAATGGATTGGAATACACCCAAACTCCATTGAGATTCCATGTGTTGCGGATGGAGAAGTTCTCGAACAACAATGGGAAGAGTGTCCATACTCAAGTGCAAGTAATGCCCAAATTCGTAGATGAAAGAGGCGACAAATGATGTTATTGCCAATGAAGATAGAGAAATGATATTACCTTGGCGCGTGCAGCCTGAGTAGAGGCCCTAAAGGGACACTAAGAGGACTTTATGGTGGCTTCTACACTCCTTTTGGTCCTATAGGTAATCTAACTCTAGGGTTATTTCAAGATGGATCTAAGGAGAACTTGAAGGGCCAACAAGCTGCACGTCAAAGGGGCTACAAAGGAACTTTGTAGGGCTTGCAGGCTCCTTGGACTCTTTGAAGGGAAGGTGTCATGAATATTCAGGATATTGCTTAAAGGACTTAACGTGGCAAGAAACCTTAGGAATGCAAGGGGTGTGTGTGGATGGTCAACACGGACTTTGCGAACTCCTATAGTGTCATTACCCAAGGTTTTGTTGGTAGAGGGAAACCCTAAAAGGATGACTGAAGCTTGCAAGTCCTAAGCCTAAGGTTAACCAAAAACTCTAAACAACATCATTAGTCACTACAATTTGGAGGGAACAATTTCCCTCATTTTCTCACTTTTATCTATTTTTGAAATTTTTATTTACTTTCATTTTAATTTTTAAAATTTTTTTACAAATAATTTCAAATTTTATTATTTTATATATAATTAGGATTAAATTGACAAAAAATATAAAAAAATTGAGGACTAAAATTACAATTATATCAATTAAAAAGTGTCACTTAATAGATTGTGGCAAACAAAAAAACAATTTCTAAAAGTTTAGCAATCAATTTATAACTTTTTTTAGTTAAATGACCAAAACGAAAGTCTACTTATAATTTAGTGACTAATGTTGTAATTTATCCTAAATTTATATATATATTGACAACAATATATGTACTAAATATGACATACCACATCCAACTTAATCGTTAGATCCAAATATATGGTGTCACACTATGTTACACCATGTTAGCTAAGCAACTCAGAGTATCTCAATTTATTTATGAAATAATTTAAGCAAAAAATAATGATATAATTCAAAACATTTTCAATCACCATTATTTAACACATCTCGAAGCCTTGTGTAGGGAATTATGAGTGGGTTGTTGAAGCTAAGATTATTTCTTTTCAGACAAATGTTTTGGGCACATATATTGACCATGGGCTTTTTTAACTTTTATGGACAAAGTTTAAAATGCCGCATCATCTTCACTACCAGAAAAAGTTGATGGTGATAATAATTAGATTAACATTGTTAATGAATTTACTAATTTTTATTAATTTATTTTTTTACTTTTCTTTAAAAAAATTAAACTAAGTATCACATCATCACCTCATTTTTAAATATATATTAAAATTATATGTCCAAAATGAATCTAGATAATCAACATCTAAATTCAATTAAATCTAAACATACGATTGTCGAAATTTTATTTTGAATATAATAACTATATATTTTTATAATTTCAGAAGATAATAATTTCAAAAGAAATTTTCAACTTTAGTTTTTCCTTTTTGAATTTTGATGATTGCATAGTCCAAACTTCATTTTTATGTTCATTTTGTAGCTGTGTTTTTTAAATTTTTCAAAAAAATTATGAAATTTATAGAAATATATGTTTAAAATAAACCTAAAAAAATGCATCAATTTTTTAAAAAAAATCTAAAGATTGTGAAGTTATTTTGAAATTATAAAAAAAATTAAAAATTACGTTCGAAATGAACCTGGACAAGTGGATGTCTAGATTCAAATGATATTGGACTCCAGATTCATTCAAAACAAATATTTTTAAATAATTTTAAAAACTTTAAGGCATTCTCATCATCTTTTATTGATGGTAAAAAAATAAAAAAGACTAAATTTTTGATAGAATCTAAATTGGGAGAGTAATGTGAATAAAAGAATTTCAAGCGGATTAAATATTAAATAAAACTGTAGAGGGCGTTTTACTTAAAAATACCCATTTTAAAATTTAATTACGAAAATGGGCCGTCTTTTTTGTTATTTACCGGACTAGGCCATTTTTCCCGAAAACGCGTCCATGTCAGCGCGTTTTCAGAGTACGTTTCAAGAAAACGCTTCCCTGGGGGAGCGTTTTGCCCGTTTGTACGTTAGGGTTTTAAGGATTTTTAAGGTTAAGGTTTTTTATAATTTAGGGTTTAAGGGTTTTTTTATATTTTAGGGATAGTGTTTTTAGGGTTTAGGGTTAGAGTTTATAAAAAAATTAATTGATTTGGGGTTTAAATTAACTATTAATTTTAAATACTAAATACTAAATTAGAGTTTAAGGTATTAGGGTTAATTGATTAAATTAGAGATTGATTAAATGAGGGTTTAGGGTTAATTGATGCATAATCGTTTAAGCATACTATTTTAATATTTTATTTCTCATAATATTTTAGTAAAAAACCCTTAAATAACTCTTAACGTGTAAACAACAACTTGGTAATTCGATTACTTCAGCGTTTAGGTTTTTTTCCCTTATCAATGGCTTAGATCATTTTATTTTTTTTCCACCGGATAAGTTTTTTTTACCTTGTAACTTGCTCATTTCTAATTTTTTTAATTATTAATTTCCAATATATACCTACTGGCGCTATGCTAAATTTAGGGTTTTGAGAAAAAAATTAATTAAATTAGGATTTAAGGTTTTAGGGTTAATTCATTAAATTAAATATTAATTTTAAATACTAAATACTAAATTAGAGTTTAGGATTTTATGGTTAATTGATTAAATTAGGGTTTAGGGTTTAGAGTTCTAAAAAAAGCTCCCACGTGGACGCTCTTTTGCTACAGTAGTTCGCAGAAAAATAATTCTGAGTAGACGTTTCTGAATAAATAGTGTCGAAAACGCTTTAACCAGGATGCACTGTCGGTAAAAGTTCTAAAAAAAGCTCCCACGTGGACGCTCTTTTGCTATAGTAGTTCGCAGAAAAATAATTCTGAGTAGACGTTTCTGAACAAATAGTGTCGAAAACGCTTCAACCAGGATGCACTGTCAGCAAAAGTTCTGAAAAAAGCTCCCACGTGGACGCTCTTTTGCTACAATAGTTCGCAGAAAAATGAGCCTACAAATGAGCCAAAATTTATTCTCAGGTTACATAACTTACAGCAAAAAAAAAAAAAAATTAGAGAGGCTAAGAAGAAAAGAAATTGAAGATGAATGACCGTATTAGTGCTGTTATTTACTATGATGGTGAGGTCTGTAACACTGAAAACGGTGTTGTTTTTTTATCGGAGAACACAGTGAGACTGGTTTTTAACTAGAACATAGATTTGACAGAACTTCGTAAAAGAATTAGGCGTAAAATCTTCGGAACGACGCCAATGAATGTTTTATCTATTAAGTATCGATTTTGTGCATCAGTTGGTCCTGTGACATATGACTCATTCGACATTAAAGGCGCTCGTAGCTTGGAGGCAATGATGCAGACTGATCTCGCTAGTGGATCACCCTATGTTGAGTTATATGTGCAATTTTCATCGCCAAATGATGCATTTGCAGCTTTAACATTTAATGTCGGTCGAGAGGAATACACGACCCCTGCCCGACACTCCTTTAGTGGATAGCAAAACACGGAACCGCCCGTGTTTAGTAGCAGTATGGAATACCCAACCCCTGCACAACACTCCGTTAGTGGTGGGACATGCACCTCAGTGGGTCGATGTTTGATGCTGAAAATACGTACTGGGGAATAACATCAACTTTTAGTGGTTGGCAATCCATATCTGATTGGAGACGTTGTGAAACGTCCACAAGAAGGGATGATGTACTCCCTACGACATCCACCGGCGAGGGGACCTCATTCGTTGCAGATGATGGTGGGTTAGATGATGAGTCCGATGTGGATCTACCTTAAGAGCCCGGGCCCGATGGTACAGAAGTTGCATTATTTTCTGAACCAGAGCCTGTTCCAACTATATCTGAAGATGTTGAAGGGGGTTCAGATGAAGAAGAAGAAGATCCACGATTCAGGGCGTACTCACCTCCAGCCCACATGCATAATGTCGATCTATATCAAGATGATGCATTGGAGTTCCAAGATCTACCACACAGAAGGCGTGACCGTACAAGTTCCTCATTGGATTCGGGTGAATTGGAAGTTGGTAAGGAGTTTTCCAATAAAGATAGTTTTCTTGGTGCATTAAAACAACATAGCATCATGAATGGGGTTAACTACAAAGTGGTTAAATTCAAATCCGATAAATTTGAGGCCAAATGTGCAGTGCAAGATGGTACATGTTCATGGAAAATTATGGTCTCGTTGAGGAAAAAGACAGGCTTGTGGGAGATAAAAGAGTACAAAGGTCCACATACATGTGTTGTCGGTACAGTATCACTAAACTTCTGGGGTTTTTGAATAATATTTTTATTACGTAATGTTGCATTATTTAATGTACTTCGTTGACAGGTGTTTCACAAGATCATCCCAAGATGGATTCAGATATGTTAGCTACCTTAATACTACCGACGATGAAGGCGGATCCCAGAACTTCAGTGCCGGTCTTAATTGTCAATATCCATAGCCAGTTGAAGTACACACCCTCTTACCGCAAGGCTTGGATAGCTAAGCAGAAGGCGTTGGAAAAGATATATGGTGGGTGGGACGCTTTATATAATGAAGTGTGGCAGTGGTATCAGGTGCTGGAGAGATATGTCCCAGGTTACGTAACAGACCTTGAAACGGAACCTGTGTACTACAACGACCAATTGCTCCGTGGATGCCAAGTATTTAAGCGTTTGTTCTGGAGCTTTAAGCAATACCGAGACACATTTCTATATTGCAAGCCATTGGTACAAATTGACGGTACCTTTATGTACGGTAGATATACCCATCGACTATTACTAGCTGTGACACAGGATGGCAATGGAAGAATTCTTCCAATTGCGTTTGTAATAACACCGGGGGAGTCAGCTGATAACTGAGATATCTTTCTTTCTAGATTAAGGAGGCATGTCTTCCCACAACCTAATATTTGCATCATATCAGATTGGGGTACCGAAATACTATCCGCAATTGAGCGACAAGGAAGCATGTGGCATCGCACAGACCATCGGTATTGCCTAAGGCACGTTGCGTCCAACTATTACGGGCAATATCGATCTACAAGTAAACAACGGCAAGTGACTAACATGGGTATTTAATCTCTACTAATATAATTTCTTTTTATTCTAAATGGAAGAGTGGTATGTAATTTTCACTATCATCTTATATTGACAGGGTATGAGATAAGTAAGGACTGTTTTCATGAGATGTTGGCAGTTTTGCGTTCAGTTAACGAAGAAGGGGCAAACTACCTCTATAACATACCTTTCGAATAGTGGACACAAGCATACGACGGCGGCCTACGATATGGTCAAATGACCTCGAACTTGACTGAATGCATAAATTCTATTCTAAAAGGAACGCATCATTTACCGATAACATCGGTTGTGTGAGAGACGTATTTTCGTTTAGCGAGATTATTTCCAAAGCGATCAGCAAGTTATGAAGGCCAAATGCAAGGAGGCCATATATGGTGCTCGAAGGTATTGCAAGAAATTAACAAGGCGAAGGCAAGGGCCAACACTATACACACAGTGTGTCACGATAGCGACAACATATGGTTTCATGTGACGGAGTTTGACAGACCAAACCAAGGTATTGTTGGCGGCCAATATCATGTACACTTGAGAAATAGGACCTGCGATTGTGGGAGGTTTGACGCACTTCGTTATCCATGCTCTCATGTAATTGCAGCTTGTCAGAATCTCCGTCTAGATCCCATGAGCTATGTCGACAAAGTGTATAAACTAGAAACCATGTACAACGTGTGGAGACACGTATTCCCACCTGTCTCAGATGAACGTAAGTGGCCGCCTGTATCGATTGCTTCTTTTAAGCTGTTACCAGATAGAGAATTGCGTCGCAAACCAAAGGGTCGACCTTACTCAACTAGAATACGTACCAATATGGATATCCTAGAAACAACCAATCAACAGAAGTTGTGCGGATGCTGTAGGAACCCAGGCCATACAAGTAGATCATGTCCAAATCGAAATAGTTAATAGTTGTCGTAAAAAACTATGTTGTATTATTTATATTTTATTAATGAAACTATGTTGTATTACAATTATTTTATTCAAAAGAACTTTTATTTTATTAAATGAAACAATATAAAAAAGTTTGTACAAATATATTAAAAAAATCAATATCCGTGGCGGTCAGAATCAGTGCCATATAGGGGTCATCGACGAGTCCATGCTGGATTTCTCCTTTGACCAGCTTCCGGCGAGGGTTGTGGTTCTTCCGACAGGGGATCTGGTTGTAGGTGTTAGGAGGGTAACCCACCTTGATAGAATAATGACTACGGCAGTGTTTGCATCACACTTGGCGAAGGTGTTTGAATCCCGTAAGGTGATGGGGATTGGTAGAAAGACGAGCTCCCTGATGGCGCCTCATGCGATCCCTCATGCGATGACTATCTATAGAACGGCGGTTGACTCGGATTAATTGGGAACGGAGATGAACTGGGCCATGGATTCCAACCTGCCACAGGACTATAACAAGGAAACATATAAGGGTTAGGATATATATAAGGGCTAGAATACGCACCTAGCGTAACTTGAAAAGGCTGTGACGTGGGTGTCGTCAGTTGAACTATTGGGCCTGCTGATTGTGTGGGTACTATTGATGGGCCTGCGTCATTGTCTCTTCTTCTTAGATTTAAATGCCTCTGTCGTTCCCTTTGGGCACGAATTTGTCGTCGCCTCTCATCTTCCGACAATAAATATGTCTTGCCATAGATCCTAAATCATGGCACGTATTCTGGTACGCACCCTAACTCTAAAACGATGATCGGTTCTCGAGTAGGTATATAATCATACCGATTTTTCCACATTTCGATATAGTGTGACCAGTATCTCGGCCAATCCGTATGCAGTTGCCATAAGTTGACTTTGTGCTCATCATCAAACACCTCGGGTGCTACGGGAATCGGTTGTCTGAATCTAAATTACCTCAATACTCTATCTGACTGGTGCATCTTCATGGTAGCATAGTTCACCAATGCAACCTTCACATGCCAAGCGTTTGGATTTTGAAGGAATTCATCCGAAATGACTGCCCGAATTGCCTGATCCTCGTAAGTGTCCATTAAAACTATATGAACATGATAAAAATATTACTTATATACATAATACATAATACATGATACTAAATACTAAATACTAAATACGAAACGACTATTTTATTATGTATATATATTTTATTTAATACTTACTTGTGCTTCCGATCATTGGTTTAATACAAGCCGTATATCTTCGAGAGAGGTAGGTATTCTGACATAACTCGCCGAATGGTTCGACCTAATTAAATAAATTTTTAGCATACAATTTTATTCTAAATCTACGTAATAATTGTAAAATTTAATATAAAATTTATCTCTTTATGAGTGAAAATGTATATGGGTAGTCTACTCGAGGACGTAAAAATGAAAAGCGAAACCGTGCCCATGATTGCAGTAGTGATAGGCAACCTCCTATTTTGTCTTTGTTCGGTCGCGTCGCCCCGCACATTTCCTTGTACAATGTTGCCAACACGGCAGGCCCCCAACTCAATTCGCCGGCTGCTCTAAAATCTACGAGTTTCAACAGCCATCTCAGATGTACGAGGTTTCGTGACAAGTCCGGCATCAGATAACCTTTAATCATCTCAGGAATGTATGCACGAGCATATCGTATTCTTTCGAGTTCAGTCGAATCATTATCCGGCTCCGGGAATGTGTCTCATAACCAGCCCATCTCGATCCGACCTCCGTTAATATTATCCGGTATAGCACCCAAAAGCTCGTAGCATACGGCTCCCCAATCAGCAGATGATGCGGACCCGGTGACTGCGTACCCATCCACCGGCAATCCCAATTGTAAATGCACGTCTTCCGGAGTGATAGTACACTCTTCGCATGGAAGATGAAAAGTGTGCATCTCGAGTCTCCACCTCTCTACCAACGCACTGATTAGTTTCGGGTCCAACTTGCACCTCCGGCTTATCGTGTCCACGTGCCAAAATTTCGCTTCCCGCAAATAATTCTCGATCAACGGCAATGGAGGACCAGGCATATTACGGATGTAGCATTGCAACACCCGATCTACAGACTATTATAAAAATTTATAAAACAAAAATTAATTAAAATTGTATAAATTAATTAATGCAAACATCATAAATGTAAAAAAAAATTAAGCAGTATTGAAATTTTAATTATAATTGCATAAATGAAAAAAATATCAAATAGTATTGCAAATTTAATTAAATTTGCATAAATTAAGAAAAATCAAATAGTATTGAAAATTTAAAATTATCACTTGCCATTGTCATTTGATCAACGAAGATGTGCTTATTATCGAGACGGATTAATTTTTCGGCCATTGCTAAAACGATCGGATTTTTTTATTTAAAAAAATTAAATTCAAAAAAAATTTAAACAAATAAAATTGATAGAATTTTGATAAAAATTTGATAGAATTTTGAGAAAATTTCAATGAAATTTGATAGATTTTTAAAGGGAATATTGAAAGAATGTTGAGAATTATAAGAGAATTGTGTGAAAAATAAATGAAGGGAAAGGAATTTTGAGAGAATTTTAGAAATTGTGAGAGGTTTGTGTGAAAAAATGATTTTGGGGGGGTTTATAGTTTTTTTTTTTGTGGACCTTTGGAAGCCAATGGTCAAATTTTTGATCGTTGCACGGGGAAAACGCTTCCTCGGGGGAGCGTTTTCCTGACACGTACTCTGAAAACACGCTGACGTAGACGTATTTTCAGAAAAAATAGCCTAATCCGGTAAATAATAAAAAAAAGCCCAATTCGATAATTAACTTTAAAAAAGAACTTTTTTTTCAGTAAAACGCCCAACTGTAGAGGTAATAATTTTCAAAATTTGGTAAAATATAGAACGGATGTTTTGATGGTGAGTGGCCCAAACAGGAGCAAATCAACCCAATAACTGGCGATTTGAACTTAGTTTAGGCCCATGTGAAATTTGAATAAACAATTGGATTTATTTAAGGTAGGCGGAGAGAGAGAAAATAGTAAAGAATAGAAGGCAATTGCATTGGGAGACCGCAAGTGCAGGCCAGGGAATGAATTGGGAAATGGACAAAACCCTTTTTTTTATTTATTATAATTAAACAAAAACTCCTCCCACCACCAGCATACAACAAGTAGTGCCACAAATTTTAAATATTACGCTATTGAGTCTTTATATTTCTTTTATTTAAAAATTCATCCCTTTGTTAAAAGCTAATGATCTTTAAGTAAAATAAGTTTTATCAAATTAATCCTTACCCTTTAAAGATATATAATAACTTTAAAAAAAAAATTATTATTCTTTCGTATTTCAAATAAAAACATAAGAATTATCATTTTTATTTAAAAATATAAAAATTCAATTTTATTTAAATAGAATAAAAAGTAAATAATATAAATTGAATTTTTAAATTTTAAAGGAGTATATTTAAACTAAAAAAAAAAAGAAAGTAGAAAAGAAGTGAAAGTAAATCCCAAGAACCATAAGTGGGAAAGACAGAAGAAAAGAGAATATTAGTGCAGTGGAGAGAGAGGGGAGTGTCAGGGAGGGACTGAAGAGATTCCGCATCAGAGAAATTAGGATAGATAACTGAGCCCGTCCTCTCTCTACTCTCTACTTCTACAACTATTATTCCTATTCCAAAACACCACTCGACACCCATTTCCATCTCGTGAAGTTTACTCTACAGTAATACGTGCCCAATCTGCTCCTTTCCTTTATATAAAAACAACAACAAAAGTCAAGTCCCCCTTCCAAACAAAATATCTATCTGCTTTTCTTTTTTCTTATTAACAAAATCACCACTATGATTTCATAAACTATCATAATAAAAAACAATAACTATCATTTTAAGTAAATTTAGACTAAAACATCCAAATAAGATCATATAACATAAAAATTAAATAATCTGGTAATCCTATTACTAATATTAAAATTTATTTTTAAGGTTTCTAAGAACCAACTAAATTTGATTTAAAACAATATTTAAAAAAATAACTGAACAATATCAACAAATAATTAGCTACCCAAGATCTGTTTTTTATTTATAATTAATTAGTATTTTTATTTTTATCCTAACGATCCAAAATGATATATTACTAAACACTATCTTATAAAGTCTAATTAATCTACCAACAGTTTTACAATATACTTTAACCATTTTAATATTTTTTTCAGAAAAAAAAAACTATTTTATTATTTCTAATTTATGAAATGTCACCTAATTTGGAGTCACATGTTCCGTTTATTATCTAAGAAATTTAGAAAGTGGGGCATTTGACTTTTTAAAATGGTTTGACTTTTGGTGAATGTTAGCATAACAAAAATATTAAAAATGTGTTGTGAAATTTACAGAATTGGTGTAACTAGAAATAGATAATTAGATGACTAAACTTCATAACCAATTCGTAAGACCCACCATTAAAAAATAATAATATTACTTATTAAAGATAGATAAAATATAAGGCCTTTCAAATTAAATTTGTTTTCACTTTACTACTTAAAACCTATCCTTTTGGTTCAATTTAGTAAATAAATAAAAATAAGCACCAAAAAACCAAGGGTGTAATTCAGTTCAAGTCTATATTACTTGAGGGAAATTCTAACTATAGAGGTTGTTTGAAGCTCAAGTAGCGAAGAGCAGAAAGGACATTGCGCGTCCAAAAAGCGAGTGAGGAACAGCGGAATTCCACCCAATCTCTTTTCTTTTGGATCTAATATTCCACCCAATCTCAATTTAAAGCTTCATCCTCACCAACGATCTTCTCAAACCCTACAAACAACCCCAAAGTCACTAAAATTTCGTAATCAGCGGCGGAGGAGCATTCCTCTTTTCCATCACGCGTCTCCACTGCGTGTGTGAGCTGTTACATGCCAATACATAGACGTGAGAGACAAAATGCAAGCCGCAGTGATTCCCTGGTGGTGACAGATGTGGGCCAACCCAGGGTTATTCGCTAAACACCCACGCGCATTAATTTACCGAGGGGGGAGCGTGAGGCTTTTGTGTTTCTAGTTTTACCCACCCAAAAACAATTTCTTATTAAGTATATCATCTCTCAAACACTCGCTAAAACGCCTTCTTTCCCCTTCCCGGCCCCTCCCTTGGTTTTATGCTTCTCCATTTCGAATCCCTTTTAAGCTCCCACAGCCCTAATCTCTTTATTTCCATTTTGTTTTTCTGCACTTGTTTGAATTGGTAATCGTTTCATTAAATTGGGTTATCGATGAGAGCACCAAACATGGCAACGATCACAGAATCATTGGAGAGGTCCTTACAGAACTTTTCTTTGAACCATGAAAGAAGCAACGAAGGTGGGGCTGAAGAAGGGATAATAGGGAGGTCTTCCACATCAGGTGACAACAACAACCTTCCAAACACCGTTTCTGACACTAGCTTGGAGCTCAACTCTCATCTCTCTCTTCCTTACCATTGGGAACAATGCCTTGATCTCAAGGTTCGTTCTTTTTTTTTTCTCTTGTTACTATATGTATTTTTTACTTCTATCTGTCTTGTGAAATGGTTACAACAGTTTATAGTCCCTTTCGTGTTTCAGACGCAATTAATGCGAAACTCATGGCAGATCTTGGTCTTTCCTTTGTTGTGTATTTTTGGTTTTTGTTCTTTAATGGCTTTTTCTTCCCTGTTCTTTGTATTTATTGCTTGCTTCGCTGTTGGTCTCCCTTTCTCCCACACGCATGCTAAGCCTAGGGTTTCAGACCATAACCCTAAATATACAAAATTTAAAAAAAAAGAAAAGAAGAAGAAGCCTTTCTTCCGCTTTTCTCTTTTGGCATTTCCTTCATCTCTTTCAGTTTACAGTTAATCCCTGGTTGGTTTAGAGCCCAGATAAGTTCCATCTATTTTGATTCAAAAGCATCAAACTAGCACTGTCTTTCCGGGTTTTTTTATTATTAAAATCATAAATATAAAAATAAAGATTTAAGCTGGCTTGGGGGTATTGGTTGTAAATTTTGAAAAATTCATGCGAATATGTGATTTCTTTGTTTAATATATGTAAATACATATCGTGGTATAGCAGTCATCCTAGTTGGAGTGATTGGGAATGGTAGAGTTTAGGTATGGGGGTAGTTTTAACAAGCCTAAAACATAAAGGGTCGTGCACTTGGGTCTAGTTTACTGATGCAATAGTGTTACTGTTTGATGGGGGTAATTGGCAGACAGGGGAGATTTACTACATAAACTGGAGGAACGGGATGAAAGCAAGTGTGGATCCAAGGACAGCAGCTGAGTATAGTGGAGATTATTACTCGGAAGAGGAAGAAGAAGAAGAAGAAAACGATGATAGTTTGTATGACAGTGAAGAACTATCATCGGAGTCATCACCTTCTTCTTCAAGAGAGAGAGGGCATTATAATAACAACAGCAGCAGCAGCAACCACCAAGGAGTAGAGAAAGAGAAAGAGAAAGAGAAAGATAATGTTTTGGTTGTAGCTGGTTGCAAGAGCTGTCTTATGTATTTCATGGTCCCTAAGCAAGTTGAAGATTGCCCTAAATGTAACGAGCAACTTCTTCACTTGGATCGATCCCAAACTGGCTTTCCATAAACCCACATTTGTCTTTTCTTCTTTAGTATGGTTGGTTTTGGGGGTTAAAAGGAGGAGTTTTACACAAATGGATTAGTGGTTCAAGCTGTGATTCTTCTTCCACTTCTTTTCCAGGCATGGTGTTTGGGGTTTGTTTTGAAGTCGCAGCCAGAGACGAGTCTACCCGTACCGTGCTGTGCTGTGCTGTGCTGTGCTGGTGACTGTGTCAATGGTTAAACAATGAATAATATTATTTGCAATGACTGCGACATCTGGCTTTCCTTTTATTTGTATTTTTGTTTTAGTTTTCCTAGACATTCTTTATTTTAGACATCCCCTCTCTCTCTCTCTCTCTCTCTCTCTCTCCACCTGCTGTTGCCCAAACTAATTTTTCTGTATTAGTTTTATGACAGATGTGCATTATTCTTTTCTTTCAGTTTCTCCTCCAATCCTATCCACGTTAAGAATGTCAGTTTTCAAAGTTATTTCTATCATAGTATTGTAAGCATTAATTAACCAGCTACTTAAGCCCCTTGTTTCTATATCTTTTGCTACTATTTCCCATATTTGGGAGGAAATAAATGTTTCAGACCAAAAAGATAATGGGGAGCAAATTTTTGCCTTTTTTCGCTTCTGCTAATGCTGGTTTTTAGATTTGGCAACTTCAAATATGGTGAAAGTATGTAGTTTGTCGTAGTGTTAAGCATAATAATCACGAAATTAAAAAAAATTGGAATTAATGGGAATTCAGCAACTTTGAAAAGGTAGTCCTCCAATCATCACGGGGAGCAATTGCATTTCTGATGATGTCATATGAAGATGAACTTTTTAAACATAGAGAAGTGAAGCAATCAAAACTCTGGAAATTAGCCAACTTTGGATTGAGCATGACCAGGAAATCAGTAAGAACACGTTCCAACTCTTCATTTATCCATTTTTCTTCAACTACTAATACTCTCCCACAAGCCTTCGTTTTGAAAACACCCTTTATTCCATATAGATATTAACAGCGGACTAACTAATACTCTCCTATGTGGTCTTTGTATATAACAAGCTGCATGCTTATATGCCAAATCATTGGATCAAACTAGTTTTCCTTCAATGTAAGCCAAACCCTGCATGTTTGGGTTTCATTACCTAAATACTATTATCAAACATCATAATATAGACTGCTCCAATCCCATTACTAATGCTAAAAGTTAACACATCCACAGGTGATTTTTTAAGCAATTTTATTTATAAAAAAAATATTTTTTTTGATAAAGATGACTTCTATTTTAAGTAAAAAGTGAAGGTAATTTTAATTTATTTATTTTTTGTGTAAATAAGAAAAAAGGGCTAATCTCTTTATCCTATAACAATTTTATTGTTTATTAAACTTTATTCTGTGAATGTGTTGAAATTAGTTATCAGAGTTATAATGAGAGTATAAAAACGAAGGCTGCTACAGGTTTGTGTGTTATGGAAAGCCGTTTATTAATGTTGTTATTTAAGCGGGAGGTGGAACACTACCCATTGTGGTTGTGCTGAGGTGAGGTGCAGCCTTTGCGAAATTGTCTCCCTATTTAACCCCACAATGCCAACTTGGAAAGATAGGGTGGTTTGTTTGCATTCTGCTTTCACTACCTGCTTAATAGGTGACAACTCACAATACCAGGGCCCCCCAAATTTACCGAAGTTGATATTACAAATTATGAAATCAAGAAATATTGTATACTTTGTTCCCTAAATTTAGCTGATATTTAAAATTCTATTCTTAGATTTAATTGGTATTTAACTTTGGATTTCGCCACACATTTTAATGATGTTAGAATGCGATGACATAGCATTAGCAATCAATAATATACTATTCCACAACTTTGTATTATCACACATGGAATACTTTATAATATCTTTAAAATATATAATTTTATATATAAAAAAGCATAATCATAATTTTAACCTCTAATATTTATACATTTTGTCACTTTAGCCCTAATTCTTTTTTTATCATTTTGCCCCCTCAACCTTTAAAATTTAGTCAAAATGCTTTTTGTTGGACAGAAAAGCTAATTGAGCTTTAAAATTTTAACAATACTGATGTGACAACTCACGTGATAGACAATGTGTATAATATACCTCATAAAATTTCAAAAAAGGAATAAAAATCAACAATTTTAAAATGTTAATAAAATTTTAAACAAAAATCACGTTAATAATGAAGTGCATGTAGATTGCCACACAAGCTAACACATCAATGATGTGAAAATTTTAACAACTCAATTAGTTATATTGTCCCACAAAAAGCAATTTGACTAAATTTGAACATTCAAGGCCAAAATAAGAAAAAAACAAATTAGGCCAAAATGATGAAATAGATATGTTAAGAGCTAAATTTATCATTATGTCTAAAAAGATAATAAAATTTATTTCACATCCAAATGAATCTGGGCAAAAAGATATCTAGATTCAAATGAATGTAGACATCATTTTGTCTAATTTAATTCCTAATGTGTTTTTAGTCACATTATATATTTTAACTATTTTACAAAATAACAAATTTTCTTAAATTATTATTTTAAAATTAAAAATATATAAAATCCAAAAAAAATTTAAAATTTATAAAAATTATTTCATACCTAGAATGAACTCGGGTAAATGAATTTGAAAACTAAATTGTTTGTATTTATTTTGTATGTACTTTTTAGCATATATAACTAATTTTTTATCTCGTGTGATCCATGAGCTAGGTTATATGTATCAATTCAAAGATTGTTGCTAGCATTTACTCCTTTAATTGGATTACAGAACGTAGAGGATTAATCATTAAATTTGCTCTAGTAGATATATTAGGAAACCAAAAATTCAAAGACTGTAATAATTAATATAATATCAGTTACCATAAATTCAAAAGTGAATATAAATAAAATTGTTTAATACAAATAAATGCAATACGGAAGTAATTAATATAACTAAAAAAGTAAACATTTTGGAACTCAACTCAAAGTTTTCATATATGCTCTCATATATTCTTTAATATTATATACTAGTTTTTTTTTTATCTCGTGCGATGCACGAGTTGATTTTATGTTTATAAATTAAAATATATTTAATAATTTTAAAAAAATTTAAATAAAGTTTTAAAATTTCCTTAAAAAAATTTAAAATTTTACTTAAATGAAGTTTTAAATGAAATTTATTTAATTAAAGTACAATAAAAATATTTAACTTGTAAACATGTTTAATTAACAAGTCGTAATGTGTTTTAATATATTTTACCCAATTTTTTAATTTTCATATAATTTTTTATCAAATTTGAAAAATTAAGCCATTTATTTTAAAATCTGTATATTAAACCATTTTAAAAAAATTATTTTTAAAAAAATAATTATGTGATTTCATAAAAGCATCATACTAGTAATTAAAAATGAAAACGACGTGATTAATATTATTGAAAACTTTTATTATTATTATTATTATTATTGGCCAGTAAACTATATTTAAATTTAAATTTAAAAATGAAACTCACTTTAAACATAATTAAAAAAAAGGAAATGTGTTGAAACTCAAAGCTAATCCGGATCTCAAAGTTCCCATTTTTGCTTCCGTACATTTTATGATATATATATATATATATATATATATATATATATATATATGATGAGTTAATGCATCATTATATTTGTTTAATACCCGTGTTCAACCGTTAAACAACCAAAAAATTTTGATCATATTTTCAATTATGTATGTAAAATTATATTTGTTTGACAAGTTATAAAACTTGTAGATACAGTGTAATAAATTTTTATCTTGTAATTATATATATTTTGAAAATATTATGTAATTATATTTGAATTATAGGTTAAGAAATATAAAATCAATAATAATTAATTCAAAACGATATATTATATTAGTTGTAATTTTTTGCTATTTATACATCATTAGTATTATATGATGTTTAATAGTCGTGTTGGTTAATGAGAACCTTTTTTTAAAAAAATAATTATAATGTTAATATACGATCTCATATATTATCAATAAAGCAAATATAATTATCATTATTGATTGATATGTTATTACATCATTAATAAAATAAATATAATTATAAATTTAAAATTGATATAATTTAAAGTCTACACTATCATTAAAAAGTATAAAAAAATTCTAAATTAAAAATAGTAAAAAAACCATATTTAAAACTTAATTATAAAACCAATATCCATTTAAATATAAAAACATTTTAAAATTCAAACAACTAACTAAGAATGTACCGTGTTTTATATTATATATAAAATATATAAGTGTATAAAATCCAACACTTCACAAAACTCCAAGATTTTTTTTTTAAATGACATAATAAAGTAATAAACGGTTTTCTTAAATATTTCTCCCACAAACTAATGATAACCGATTAAAACCAAAAATTTACTTAAACCAAAATAGAAGAAAAAACCAAGGCATGAAGAAAAATTATTGAAGAAAAAACCAAGGCATGTCAACAAGTGGATTAAAATTACAAATGATTTATCTATTTAGTGTTGTTGAGTAATATTTTTCATATTTCTTATTATATGAGTATCAGGGTATTTATACATGTTGTTACTGGTACTGTTACAACTCATGATAGGGTCCCACTATTTTGTCTTGACTTTGCTGCCTTCAGTACTGACATTTTTTGTCCCTAGTACTGATATTCTCCACAAACTCTAGGCTTACTGGGCATATGCTTATATAGTATGCAGTACTTTCTGCTACTGGGAGTTGCATTCTTGGCTAGCTTCGTGCCTACTAGGCACGTGTCTAGGTGGCCTGTGGAGCACGTGGCACTTCCTGCGAGTTCCTTGGATACATGCGAAGTGAGACTGCGACCTTCCCTAGGTCCCCACGAGCTGGGTCTATAACATTGTCTCGCAAATTGGGTCTTTGAGTTGTACTTGCGATCCTGCCTTATAAGTTCGTGCAAGGTTCATGATAGCTGGGTCCGTACCTTTGCCTTCCAATCGAGTTCACATTGTTGTCTTCTCGTGGTCGGCCATGGGTCAGATGTTTGGATCTTTTCTAGAGTTTGGGTCTTAGGTTATTAACGTATAACAATCTACTCCCACCTTAAAATGGGCCTAAGGGGTGTCATAAAGTGTCGCTCCTTAGGTCCATCATATCAATATTAAATGCAGCTTACTGGGTACATTTACGAGCGGTTCTTGCGTGTGCATACCTGGTCATTGAAAATTGAACCATTTTTGTCCATTCATATCTGGGCCATTGATTTCTTTTGGTCACACGAATCATCTAATAAATAGGAAGGGAACTTCTCTAAAAGGATGTCTCTTTGAACCCTAAATCATTCATCTTCAGCATTTTCTACAATCAAGACAAAGGGAATTTTTTAAGAACCTTACTTTTTCTTTTAAAATTTATGTTTTCTTCTTTTACTTGAGTTATGGTGAAGATGAGGGGAATCAATAATCGGATAGTTCAACCCCATTTGTCGTGAGAACGGTCGTCTCCGGTTCTAGTAACGGATAAACTTTACTCCTATACCACCAAGTCGAAGGATTTGCGACGAGTGTTGGCCATTCGAGAGATAAAACTTCATAATTTCGCATACAAGTTCTCCATTCCAGAAGGGTTGCATTGGTTGTGCGAGACCACTGAAGATAATTTCCTGCTCCCTTTTCATGTGCTTGAGGCTGGGTTCCACTTGCTGTTGCATCCCTTCTTTTTAGTCTGCTCAAGGACTACAACGTTGCTACTAGTTAGCTCTTGGGCTTCACTTGGTGGATAGTCATGGCATACTTTATCAACTGCTTTCAGCGCGATAATGTTCCCCTACTCACTTTTTTTTAGCATAAATATTAGTTGAAAGGCTATAATTAGGAGAACTCGTCAGGGTTCTACTATTTCTCTCATCGCAAGAAGGTGAATACTATCATTGTGAACCACTGCTCAAACCTTTATCTAAATTGGGGGAAATATATCCAATTTCGCAGTAAACTTGTCGAGGATTTTAGGTTCCCGATAAGGTGGTCTTCGTCAAGTCAAAATATGTGCTTATTCCAGCAAAGTCTCCCTTTAAACGAAGCCGTGGCTCAGTTCCAAAGACTTCGCGCTAGACGTCTATTGGTCTTAGAAGATCTGATCACAGTGAGGAATGTCTTTTAGTACTGTTTGGAGGGTTACAGCCCTAATGGGTGGAGACCTGGTGGTAGCCAGAAAGTTGCCCTTTCTGTTGGTAAATTGCCTGAGCAGCGCACGTGGCCTCACTACTCTTGTGAAGAGTTAGGTCTAATATTGACGGGTCACCCAGAAGAACCAATAATTTTTTTTATCATTATTGTGAGAAGAGGCTGCACCCATTCACTCTTGTAAAGTCTTCGCATGTGAAAAGTAGTAGTCAATAGGTTAATTTGTTAGTTGCTCCTACTAATCATAGGGTTATTGCTGGTGTAGGGGTTGGTTAGCACTCAAAGGATACTTCAAGCTAGAACGATAGCATTTCTCACGAGCTCAATGAGGCTATGGACATTGATTTGTTGGTTACTGGGGCACGCAAGAAGCGCAAGACCATTGCGAGAGCTGTGTGCCTTAGTTCTGCGAGTGAGGAGGAGAGGGGCAGCACAAGGTTGGAGCGTCAGATTAAAAGAAGGTCAGATCCTGCTAGCTTTTTTTCCACCGTCAATGGAACTCCGAGTCCTTGCAACTTTCCGCGGGGGAGCTCGTCATTTATTCCCCCTGTGAGCTCACCGATCGCCATCGATGAAGATACCTCTCTAGCTGTCTCTCGAGGCCCTCATTCTATACCTGTTACTGAGGAAGCACCTGCTGAATATATTATAAGCCTACAGTAACCTATAAATTTCACAATTTCACATATTAACACATAATTTTCATATTTCTCAATTTAATCCCTATTTGACACTTTCATTAAAAATCATTTAACAAAAGTTGTATAATCAACAACAATGATTCATTTTCTTCCATTAAACCTCAAAAATAGCCAATATGCTATTATGGCAAAACTCTAGGATTTTAACCATATTGCAAATTAGTCTCCTCTTTAGCTAGATTAAGCTATAACGATTCCAAAAACATAAATCATCAAAAATGGGACAA
This sequence comes from Gossypium anomalum, assembly GCA_025698475.1. Taxonomy (NCBI): domain Eukaryota; kingdom Viridiplantae; phylum Streptophyta; class Magnoliopsida; order Malvales; family Malvaceae; genus Gossypium; species Gossypium anomalum. The sequence continues at coordinate 19,337,830 of CM046967.1, read as the reverse complement.
AGGGTCACTTACATGCAAGAGAATAACTTGGCTGAAATTTTCACGCTTCCATGGCATTTTTTTTTGCTGCTAGAATCGATTGGTGAAGAAAGAAAATGAAAAAAATGATGTTTTCTTTTTCTTTTTATTATTTTACTTTTTAATAACCTAATACCAACTTAACCTTACAAATTTCATGATTACAAATCCATGCTCATCCACTATCACCTTTAATGGTCTAATTACCATATAATGACCTCCACATTAAAGTTCTATAGCAATTTAATCCCTTTAGCTAATAGAACACAACTTTCGTACTTTACGCGATTTAGTCCTTTTTATCAAATTGAACATGTAAATGGTAAAATTTCTTAACGAAATTTTTATACCATATCACTATCATGCTGTAGATCATATAATAATATAAAAATAAAATTTTCTACATCAAATTTGTGGTCCCGAAACCACTGTTCCGATTTCACTAAAAACGGGTTGTTACAACTCTCTCCCCTTAGGAATTTTCGTCCCCGAAAATCTTATCAGAAAATAGATTATGGAACTGTTTTCTTATAGCTTCCTTGGTTTCCCAAGTAGCCTCCTCTATCTCGTGACATTGTCAAAGAACCTTTACTAAAGCTATGCTTTTATTTCTTAACTCTTTAATCTCTTACATCAGAATTCTAATTAGTTCTTCACTGTATATGATATCAAGCTGAATCTCAACATCAGTTGGATAGATAACATGTGAAAGATCAGGTTGATACTGTCGAAACATAAACACGTAAAAGACATTACGAATCCTTTCAAGCTCTGACGGTAAATCTAATCTGTACATAACAGGTCCGATTCTTTCAGTAATTTTATACGGTCCGATACATCGCTTACTCAACTTTCTTTTTTCGACCAAATTGAAGAATCTTTTTTTTCCAAGGCGATACTTACAAAAACACTCTGTCGCCAATCTGAAATTTAATATCTTTACGTTTCAAATCTGTATACGCTTTCTGTCTATTTGTAGCTGTTTTCGAACTTTCACGAATCACTTTCACTTTTTCCTAAATCTCACGAGTCAATTCAACTCCGTGAATATTTTCCTCACTAAACTCAGTCCAATATAACAGACTGAAAACTATCATTATACGCAAATCCGACCAACAGTAAATATTTTTCCCTGTTGCCTTTACACTCAAATGGAGATTGGCACTCCGTATAATCTGACAAGCTCAGAAACATATAACTCAACTAATCTGTCAAGTGAGGAATTTGTACGTATTGGAATAAAATATGCAGATTTCATCAAACAGTAAAAAATAATCTAGATAACATCTTTTTTTTCGGTGATAGGGGAAATCCCGATACAGAATCTATAATAACTCTATCTTATTACCACTCTAGTATCATCACTGGCTGTAGCGGTCCTGAAGGCACTTGATGTTCAGCTTTAATCTGTTGACATATCAAACATCTAGATATAGAGTCAGAAATATCATGTTTCATTCCTGATCATTAATACATGTATTTCCATTCATTGCACATTTAATTGCTTCCGAGATAAACATACATAATACCATTTTGAGCTTCGTGTAAAATTTTCTGTATCAGCTCTGGACTTTTCGGTACACTAAATCTATTTCTAAATAACAAACAATCATCGAGTCCAATCTGAAATTTTGAATCAGAAGTCATTTAACACTATACTCGTTTAATTTGTAACTCATTTTCACATTTTTGAACTTCACGGATCCGTTGTAAAACGTCGGTTTAGCTTTTAACTCAGCCAAAAATGAGTCATCATCAGACAATAACAGTCGAATATTCATAAATCTTAAAACAAAACAAAATAAAACTTTCCATTCATAGAATATGCAACTTCTTTTACTTCATCCCCGTTATTAATCAATAATCATGTCATAATCTTTTAATGCAAAGACAATAGTTACTAATTAAGTCATGTATCAGGCAATTCTTTTCTAGTGACTCTAACTTTCCAGAAGCATAAACTATTAGTTTACTTTCTTGCATCAAAACACAACATAAACTGTTTACTGACACATCATTGTAAATCACAAATTCCTTACCGGATTTCAAGCTGAACCAAAACTGATGCTTCAATCAACAGGGTTTCAACTGGTCAAAACTTTGCTAACACTTATCAAACCATTTTAAATTTCACATCTTTCTGTAATAACAGTATCATCAGTGTGACTATCACTGAAAACTCTTTTTACAAATCTCCAGTAACAACCAGTTAGTTTCAGAAAACCTCTGACTTCAGATACATTTTTTAATGTTATTTTCGGTAAAAATTCTATAGCAAATTTTCACTTCTCTAACTAGTAGTAATCCAAAGGTAACTGTTCTGGAAACACATCAGAATTTTGACATGCCATTGCCACTGATTTAAACTTTGACTCAAATTCTTTAATATCCAATACATAAGCAAAGTAAGTATTATAACCTTTTCTGACACATTTCTACGCTGATACGACTGATATCACAGTAGGCAAATCATTCAACTTATCTAATTCAAGACAGAGCATTTCACCATCCTGATACTTCAATAGAATATGCTTTTGTTTACCATTTATCACAACATCATATAGAGTTAATCAGTCCATTTCCATAATCACATCAAATTTATCAATAAGAAAGAAAATACCAGTAATGACATCTGGCGTAGAATTATCTTCCACCGTATACACTTTTACCAATGTTTATCCTTTCACATAAACTAGAAAAACTAATATCTGTATTACTATACTTCCATTATCAAACTAGAAATTATAACCGTAATAGATATAATTATCTCCGGCCAATGAATATCCTTTACGGATAGACCATGTTTGATAGACAACAAAATCCAAGATGTGAAACTATACTGAATTTTCTACCAAACATAATAGAACAAAATATTAAAGAAAAATAGAACAATGCCTATCATAACCCAACCAAAATATCAATGCTTCCATTTAACATTGTGGTTAGCAAACTTTTTCATATGATAAGGATTACATCTAAAAATGAACAGCTGCATATATCTTTGAAAATAAATGAACACATAGAATATCCAGTAGAGATCATCATAAGCTACTCTACTATAACTGTTACTATCAGATATCTTTACGATTCAAACATTATTCCACTGACTATAATAGTCATCATTAATCCCACATTATTCTATTTACTAACGAAAATCAATTCAGAAGAAATTCTGGGTAATAACTTATTTATATATCATATCCAAATAAGTTGATTAGTCGAGATTAACATCTTCTTTAACAGTGACATTGCGTAATCTGAATGATCTAAAAAAAATGTTATAGCTCTTCTAAACTGTCTTTACTTGCTAACCTATTCTCAGCTCTGATCGCACAATTAATCATTAAACCACTGAATTTTTTTGTTTCACACTTGTAAGCTTATTCAATCTAAATATTGTGAATTTTGTTGTATAACACTATATTGGTGAGGGGGTGAAGATTGTAAAGCCTCAAAATTTGACTCTCACATATATACAAATATAACATAACATTTATCAACAACATAATGTTATGAACTTCTCTTCATACCTTAATGAGTCTTGACTCATCTTTACTCAGATACTTGAGTATCGCTTTCAGTATTATCAAAATTAGATCAGTTGGAAAGCATCTCTGTCTAAGTAAAATAAATCTCATCAGAGTCGAGAGATATCACACTATCACAGGTTATATAATGACATGTATAGCTAGACTCACATACGTTACGTTTAGTCTGAGAATCGACTAAACTGTAGCTTTGATACCACTAAATGTAACACCCCTAACTCGTATCTTATACCAAAATAGGGTTACAAAGCATTATCAGACTTATAACTTAATCATTCGGTTCAAGACTAAATAGAACTCTTAAGAGATTTTTTTTGGGAAAACATGTAAAATTTTCAAAATGCAGGGGACTAAACATTAAAATTGTGTATATCACATGGCCAACAGACATGCCCGTGTCTCAGGCCATGTGGGCATTCGAAATAGGATCACATGGTCGTGTCCCAGCCTGTGTAACTCTCTGACTTGGATCACATAGCCAGACTACACGCTCGTATGCCAGACCATGTACCTTTCGAAATGGCCTCACACGCCCGTGTGTCAAGCCGTGTGCTAAGCCATGTAAAGACTGAAGGGTATATTGACTTGTACCACACGGCCAAGCCACACGCCCATGTGCTAGGCTATGTGAAGCTACTGACTTGGCTTCATAGAAATATCAGGGGACACAAGGTCGAGACACACGCTAGTGTCCCTGCCTGTATGGACAAAAATAGGTCATTCTCCAAGCCACATTTCTCACCCAAATTGGTACCAACCTAAATACAACAATTTTCATATAACCATGGCATAATTAGGCATTCAAAGTCAACCTATATCAAGCTTATAACATCTTATTATATCATACACAACTATAATACTCTTAGGCACCTTAATAGACCATCCATGATCATGTAAACTAAATAGTCCAAACATGCCTAAAAGACCAAACACTTACATATATCATTTTGCTTAAAGCTTAACATGTGTGCCATTTATCAATCTCAACCATTGGTACTCAAAATACCAATTCACAACTATCACACACTCACATGATATACATATATCAATATTACAAGGCCATTCACTTATATATACATAACAAAATGTATCAAAACAATTTAAATCAAATGGCTAAATCCTTGACCAAACCATATAAGCTACATTAGCCAAACAACCTATACATGCCATTATAACAAAAATTTTAAACCATAAGTACCAAAATAGCCAATAGATAGTGTGATGAAATCTCCGAAAACTTCCAACCCGAACGAGCTTTCGATATCCATAAATCACGGAAAAATAAACAGAGTAAGCAATTAAGCTTAGTAAGTTTGTATAACACAGAATTAAACTTACCATTTAAGCACGAATTTAGGTAAGTAACTCAAAGCATATCCCAACATATATTGGCCAAATGCCTAAGCACATATACCTCAACATTGTTAGTCATATAAACACATATATAAACTAAGTCGTGGGTAAGCTCAACAATTAATCAAATTGCATAAACATGTAGCATCCATTTCATATACCAATATACTATATAATATCATTTTCCATGTAATTCATATCTACACCTGTAATAGTTCGTATCGAACTCATGTCATATCGTATCAGAACATTGCCCATTGAACCATTTACCAAATTAGCTATGTATTCATATAAAAACCGAGAATCATGTATGAGTTCAATAACTATTTAAATTTCATATACATGTAACATCTATACCATGTATTCATATGTCATATATAAATTATTTCTGTGCAATTTACGTAAATACCTGTACTAGTTCATATCAAACTCATAGAAACTCGTAGCAGAATTATATATGAATATAACAATTATTGAATTTCATGTACATGTAACATGTATACTGTGTATCCGTATATCATATATATACCATTTCCATGTAAATACCTATACTAGTTCATATCGAACTTGTATAATCTCGTAATAACTCTATGCCCATTGAACCATTTAGAATATCATAGGATACGTGGGTAGTACACACGAAATATACTAAACAATAATCCATCAATTCTTATACATGTATGCTCATACGAGTGATAAACGGTAAGCTCATCCAAGCTGAATATAGGTAAGCTCATATCAGCTGCAAATCGGTAAGCTCATACGAGCTGCAAATCGGTAAGCTCCTCTGAGCTGAATATCAATAAGCTCATACGAGTTGTGGTGAGTCTACAATATATGCAGGATTTCAACCAATCGGTAACCCTAATGACATTGTCATTTGTATCCTATGAATTTCTAAGGTTAAAACGGGGCTCGATATTTTTCGTACATCGTCGATTATGCGTTTGACAATTTTACATAATAACTAAACCATTCATATACATGTAATTCAATTAAAGCATAAAAATATGAAATTTAATTACACAATCTTACTTCGAACTCGTATGACGGAAAAATGATCGATTAATTGATAACTTTGTCTTTCCCTCGATCTAATCTCGTACGTTGCTTTTCTTGCTCTATATAATCAAATTTAACCCATTTGAGCTTCACTCTATTCAATTCAATCCAAAATTCATGTTATTGCAAAATTACCATTTTACCCCTATACTTTTGACTTAATTACAATTTAGTCCCTAGGCTCGTAAAAATGAAATTCATGAAATTTTATCAAACTCAAGCCTAGCTGAATATATTATAAGCCTACAGCAGCCTATAAACTTCACATATTAACACATAATTTTCATATTTTTCAATTTAATCCCTATTTGATACTTTCATTAAAAATCATTTAACAAAAGTTGTATAATCAACAACAAGGATTCATTTTATTCTATTAAACCTCAAAACAGCCAATATGCTATCATGGAAAAACTTTATACTTTTAACCATATTGCAAATTAGTCCCCTCTTTAGCTAGATTAAGCTATTACGATTCTAAAAACTACCAAAAACGGGAAAAAGGGTCACTTACATGTAAGAGAATAGCTTGGCTGAAATTTTCAAGATTCTATGGCTATTTTTTTGCTGCTAGAATCGATTGGTGAAGAAAGAAAATGAAAAGATGATGTTTTCTTTTTCTTTTTATTATTTTATCTTTTAATAACCTAATACCAACCTAACCTTACAAATTTCATGATTACAAATCCATGCTCATCCACTATCACCTTTAATGATCTAATTATTATATAAGGATCTCCACATTAAATTTCTATAGCTATTTAATCCCTTTAGCTAATAGAACACAACTTTCGCACTTTACGCGATTTATTCCTTTTTATCAAATTGAACATGTAAACGGTAAAATTTCTTAATGAAATTTTTATATAATATCACTATCATGCTGTAGATCATATAATAATATAAAAATAAATTTTTCTACATTGGATTTATGGTCCTGAAACCACTATTTTGATTTCACTGAAAACGGGTTATTACATGGAACATGAGTTGATCACTGAAAGGGAGAGCAAGGAAGCTTTGTGGGCTGAGCTAGATGGGGTTGCAAAAGAGCACACTATTGAAAAAGGCATGATTATTCAGGAGTGCCATGACCAAGTGGACAGCACGATAAAGGAATAGTGTCGAGTTTTAGAGGATTTTAAGAAGAAGACAATTGAAAATATTGTAAGTTCTATTTCTAAGCTGCAACTGAATACACTGCTCCATGCCCAGGTCACTGCTGGTCCTTTTGATGTTCACAAAGTGGATCTCGAGGTTCTCGAGGAGGTGGATATGAGCAAGTTGGGCTTCAATGTGTTATGCCCCTTAAGTGCTACATTGATTCCTTTGTGTCAACTTGGAAGAATTGTCCAAATTTCTACTTAGAGGAGGATCCAAATAATGCGAACATGATCCCTTCTACGAATAATAATGTTACCCCTGTTGATAATGCGAACCGTGGTGTTAGTGGGGAAGACAATGTATTCTAAGTGTGTTATAATTTATTTTTCTTTTTTTTATTTTCTTTAATGAAACGGGAGTTTACTTTGAGGAAATCTGCCTTTTGCGAGCTTGTTATACTCGTCACATAATTACATAATTATATGGGCTTTAAGTAAAATCTTCAAAAATCATCAATTGCAAATATGGATCCGTGAGCTGTTTTGTACTTGGGAAAATTTTGTAAAGTAATAAGTTTGGAATGTGACTCCGCGAAATTTTTTATACTTGGAAAATTTTCTAAAGTAATAAGCTGGGAATGTAAAGTTGCGAACTTTTTATACTTGTAGAATTTTAGAGGATTGTAAAGCTGTGAGATTTTAACTCTGGATGATTGTGCTGATGGTTGCGATTTTTCACCTACTAACTTTAATGTGGTAGCTAGAAGCTTTGCTCTCATTGACTACGTTTGAGGCTGCGACTCTTCGCCTACGAGCGTCAGTATGACAGCTGAGAGCGTTGCTCTCAGTAACTGTGTTGGACGATGCAGCTCTTTGCCTACGAGCCTTAGTATGATAGCTGGAAGCTTTGCTCTCGCTAATTGTGCTGGAGGCTGCGACTTTTCGCCTGCGAGCCATAGTATGACAACTGGGAGCTTTGCTCTCGCTAACTGTGTTGGAGGCTGTAGCTCTTCGCCTACGAGCCATAGTGTGACAGCTGGGAGCTTTGCTCTCGCTAACTGTGTTGAAGGTTGCGGCTCTTCGCCTGCAAGCCTTAGTGTGACAGTTCGGAGCTTTACTCTCATTAACTGTTTTAGAGGCTGCAATTTTTTGCCTACGAGTCTTAGTGTGACAGTTGGGAGCTTTGCTCTCGCTAACAATGTTGGAGGCTGCAGCTTTTCGCCTACGAGCCTTAGTTTAAGAATTGGGAGCTTTTCTCTCGCTAACTGTGTTAGAGGCTACAACTCTTCGCCTGCGAGCCTTAGTTTAATAGTTGACAGCTTTGCTTTTGCTAACCTTTTTGAAGGTTATGGCTTTTCGCTTGAGAGCTTTAGTATGATAGAAATGCTATTTGAAAAATATTTTTATTCATAGGGTAAGGAGTTATACATAGTATTTTTTAAGATGTCGGGCATTCCAGGTTCATGGTATTTATTGATATGGGTGTCATGGTATTTATACATGTTGTTACTAGTACTATTATAGCTCATGATAAGGTCACACTATTTTATCTTTACTCTGTTGCCTATAGTAATGACATTCTTTGTCCTTAGTACTGACATTCTCTACGAAATCCAGGCTTGTTGGGTACGTGTCTACAGAGTGCGCTAGAACTAGCATTTTGGGTGAGCTCTGTACCTACTGGGCATGTGTCTGGTTGTCCTGTGGAGTACGTGGCACTTCCTACGAGTTCCTGGGGCATATGCGAAGTGAGACTGTGACATTCCCTAGGTCCCCGCGAGTTGGATTGTAACATTATCTCGTGAGTTGGTTCTGTGAGTTGTACTTGCGATCCTGCCTTATGAGCTTGCGCAAGGTTCCTGCGAGCTGGGTCTTGCGAGATGGCTCTGTAGCTTTGCCTTATGATCGGGTTCGCCTTGTCGTCTTCTTGTGGTCGGGTCATGGGTTGGAGGTTCTGATCTTTTCTAGGGTTCAGGTCTCAAGTTATTAACGTATAACAAGTGTATAAAAAAGGAGTAAGGATAAAGAGAAGATATGTTAGTAAAATTGAAGCAACGTCTATGGCTTTATTGAAAATCAAATATTTTAGCTCCAAAAAATTCTATTTTAGTTACTAATACTATCAATATTTGATATGTTTGTTATTCAATTAATGGAATGCTAATGGGCCTTTCTTTTATTAGCATAATAACGAATTTAGTCTTCCAATATTTATAGATTCTATCACTTTGGTTCCAATTCTAAAAAATTTAAAACTTCAAAAAAATAGAAATTTTTTTAAAATTTTTTTCGATAAAAACATTAAAATTTTATAAAAAAAATACTTAGAGATTTCAAAAAATTATAAAAATATTTAAATATATTTGGAAACTAATATCAAATTCAATAAAACCCTTTTTGAAAAAGAAAATCAAATAACAAAGTTAAGTGGAAAAAAATAAGATGAGAGGAAAAAAATAGTGGAAAGTAAGTGAGCTTTTTTTTTTATTATAAAAAATGGTGAGATTTGCACTTAAAAAAAGTTAAAATAATCCACAATTTAACTTAAAACATCAAAAGAACTTGAAATAAAAACCCCAAAATAAAAAGTCCATCTATTAATTTTAAAAATATTATTTTATTTTTGTTGATTTGGTATTGTCACGTCAACAACAAACGTTGATATGTCGTTTGTTAATGGTCATATTAGAGTTGTCGTTAACTATTAATGATCAACGTCAATCAATGGGCATATTTGACCAGTTTTGTTAGTTTAGGTACTCAATTGGGAACAAAAAGTTTGAAGGATTTCATTGATTTTTTTTAAAAGTTTAAGGGCTTATAATACCATTAAACTATAATTTCAAGATAGAGAAAAAAAATGAAACAAGACTAATGTTAAATAATGTTAAAACATAAAGGATAATATATGTAACATTGCTAACATCCCTGAAATGAGAACAGTGTCAATTCGAGTTTACATGTGTTAGAATTTTTTGAAGTAGATAAAATAAAATTTTTAAAATTTGTGTAAAAGGTAATTGAATCTTATAAGAAATTAAAAAGGCTTTTGAATTTAGAGAAAATAAATTGAGGTATTAACTAAATCGTAAATGTGTGAGAAGTGTTGGCCAATAATGTAAAAATTAAAAATAAGAGAAGACTAGATTAGATGGATAGGAAAAAGATCAAAGGACCTGAAAAGTAATTTGACCAAAGAGGTATAAGAAGTTATGGATGAAATTGAAGTGTAAGTGAATCACATATATGGCATGATATGATATGATATGATTTGATTTGATTAAATATTATTAAAATTTTAAAATGAAAGAAAATGGAAAAGATTATTAAAAAAAGAAGAAGAAGAGTGGAACAGATATTTTATTAGAAAGATGTAGAAAAGCTAATATCATCATCTTCATCTTATCACTCTCACTCTCCATCATCTCTCTTTTAGCTCATTTTTTTTCATTTCTTTCGTTTTAGTCCTTATCTTCTATTTCTAACCCTTTTAAGCTTTAAGCTTTAAATTTCCTTTATAAATTTTTAGTGAAATCACAAGGGGTAACTCCTTGGCAAGCTAAGTTTTATGTGAACTTAGCTAGACAACATATTTGAGGAGAGAGAAAAGAGAAGTTATGGATTGAGAAAGGTTAAGGTAAAGATGATGAGATTTTCTAAAGGGATTTCATATTTATCTCATTTGAAATATATGGAAATGGTATGTGATTATTGTATTGATGTTTAAATATTGTGTATATGTGCTATTTTTATGAAGAGAAAGAAAAGAGAAGTGAAGAACAAGTTGGGGATAAAGGCAAATGTGTGGCAAATGAGTGAATGAAGGGGGAAGAGCTCATTCCGAGAATTTTATTGTAAGTATATCAAGAATTTTACTTTACCTAAGTAAAACCCTAAATGAAAACTTGATAAATTGTTTTAGAAATATTTATGGGATTTATGTGTATATGAACATGATGATTTGAATTATGAAAGTTATTTGAAAGTGAAGTTGAATTCTTATAATGAATTAAAATGTGTATATGTGTAGCGAATTTGGAGAAAAAATACTAAATTGCAAAGAGTGTAAAATTTAGATAGGTGAAATAAGTATTATTATTATGAACTATTTAAGTGAAATGTTAAATGTGGATAAAATAAATGTTAGGTGAAATTTTGATGTTTGTTAATTATATTTAGATAAGGACTGAATTGTAAAAAGGGTAAAGTTTGAATTGGTTTATTTGTTGAGTAAATGTAGTAAAATTGTATAATTTAAATGCTCATGTAGACAAAATGAGAACTAGTAGGATATAAATGGCATGCTATTAAGAAATAAAATTTTCTATGCGCATAAGTGATAATAGCACTATAGTGCAAAGTGATGTTTGAAAAAATCCGGTTTAAAAATGATTTTCTTACACAGTGGAAAATTAAAATTTTGAAATTCGAGCCAGTTTGTGATATTTGTAATAAACCCTTTACCGAAATCGCACATATGTTGTAACGCCTTAAATTTTTGAATGTCTGACTGTTGAATTTCGTTGTAATTAAACCCGTTGCATCAATGGTTATGTGCTTTGTGTATGTATTTGAGGTTAGGGGTTTGACTTGCATCTTTAGAAAATTTTGCTATTTTATTCTAAGTTAATCTTTATCCTTGAACTATCAACATAAGTTTACTTCTTTATGAATTGATGTTAAGAATGAGCCTGTTGGTTTACTAGTCAAGCTTTCGTATTCTACTTGGTTTTATGTTCATGTCTCGGTGTATGTGTTAAGGAATATTTTTGCTAAATGTTAGAAATCTTATCGGTAGTTAAAATAGAAATTTAACGCTCTCCTTATCTCTTTCCCTTTTCCATTTTTTTTTCTTCTTTTCTTTCTTTCTCCATTTTCCTTTTATTTTTCTTTTTGATTACGTTTGTAAAGTGGCTATCGGGACTAATTGAGGGTCTTGCGTTGTTCGTTGCGTCATTAGAAGATCTCTATGTAAGTTCTGTCGTAAATTCTTTTCATTTCTGTGAACTTCTGGTTGTTTTTGTTCTTTTGTCAAAATTGTTTTGCTACTAAAATTTCTGTTTCAATCATACATTTAGCTCCCTTTTTAGGCAAGGATCTTGCGAGAATCGTTTCACCAACATGTTAGTTCCATTTTCACTATTGCGTGCGAAGTGAGTGTTGAAATCCAAGTGGGCAGATTGTGTCGAAGTTTTTTGACATAAGAGTTAGTTTTGTACGTTAATTCCTGTGTTCGTTAAGAATAATTGTTGAATATCTTATTGGATGGTCGTTCTAGGGTTCGGGGTTTTTCTGCGTTGCTCCTATGTCAAAAATTACATCAGGTGAGTACCAAAAACTCGAATTTTTATGAATTTCGAACACCAGAAAACATGACTGTCAATGCCACACGACCGTGTGGCAGGCTGTGTAACTCATTGTCTACCAAGTAAAAGCCACACGGGCAAGGGACACGGGCGTGTGTCCATACCGTGTATAGCCATGTTAGTGCAGGGTGCACACGGGCGTGTCTAAGCCGTGTAACTCACTGAATACCAAATAAGGTCACACGGGCGTGGTTACAGGCTGTGCAACTCACTGATTACAAAATAAGGATTACACGGGCAAATGACAAGGCCGTGTGGGGCCGCATGGGCCAGCTACCTGGGCCGTGTGAGACCACACGAGCGTGTGGGTTAGTTTACGAAATTTTACCATATTCCAAGCATCGCGCGAACTGAATACAAGCCTTTTGTGAGGCTTTTTAAACTGAATTTTAACTGCATATACTACTATTCTGTGATCCAGAACTTGAATATTGATTATCAATGTGTGTATTGTGTTTGACTAAAATTACTAGAATTGATCTATTGTGTACGAGTATGAGTTGTATTTGAATATTTGTATAGAACTCTGCATTAACTATTATGTGAAGTATGAATATGCATTGGATGAGAATTGAATCAGGAGGAAGTATTCTATTCTGAACTAGTGGTTAAATCTTTAGTATTCCTATACTAATCTAGCAGCTTGTTTGCAATCTCTGAAACGTACCAGACCGAAATTAAGTGGTGTATAGGGTTGGATGGGTAATGAATACCCTATTTGGTGTGTTGGGTTGGTCGAAGATGGTGTGTAGCGGTTGGTATTAAGTGACTGCATCTGTTATGTTCTGTCTTACATCTGATTATAGCTTGATCTGTTATCCATTTGTATGACCCTGATTTGTAACTGAATGAACTGTTTCCTTATTCTGAATCAACATCTGCACTTGGATATCCTGGTTTTACTGATAATCTATTGTATATGTAAATAGTTAGGTCCTTTCTAGTATGTTAACTCAGTTATTGTTGAATGAATTTCAGGTAAATCACAGACTTGATCGGGCCGGCGGATGGTGGATGGGGAGCTCGATTATGTGTTTATACCGTTTAGTACTATGACTATGCTAGTTATTTTTGTAGTTTCAGTTAGTTGGAAGATAATATCGAGATACCGATTTGTCTTTATTAAACTTTATCAGGCTTAAAAGGTGTGTTATTATAAATTGCAAAATGTGTTTTGATTATCGTTCGTTGTAACTCTCTAGGCTTGACCTTGTCGTCTAGGCCGGGTATGAGGTGTTACATGTGCTTTCGACTAGACGGATCCTTATTGTTCCAAGCTTTCAACTGAACGACCTTTTTCGCTATTCTCATACCACAAACTGCTTCGAGTGTAGGCTCAAATACTTTTGAATCAAACACAGAACAAAAAATATTTACTTTATTTTTAGTGGGAAATCAAATCCCTCTTCAATAAAAACTGGTAGAATTGTTATTCCGGAAAATAACATTTATACTTAGAAAATAAATTCTCACTATTTTTGGGGCAGAATAATAATATCTTAAAGTTGTGTATTTAGCTCTACCAGTGCCATCTATTTATACGGAAGCAAAATCATAATCTAATACTTGTTAAATCTATTTATAGAGAAGGGGGCGACAACCCTAGTTAAATCTACTAGGGTTTGTTGTCCCATGTATTTGTCATGAGGGTCTTTTGAGCCTCTCTTGTATCAGGTCCAATTATGAATATTTTCTGGATTTTTAACACAGTACTTTATAATTCAATCCAACTCAATACTTATTTTTTTTTATTTCCCAAAATAAATATCATAAATCAATTTAAATAAATAAAATTTCCAATTAAATAATTTACTTAACTTGATTCCGTTAAAATGGCAAAATATCAAAGTACAGTATTATCATATAAATCAAAACAGGAAAAAATTGCTAAGTTCCGTAACTAATATGGTCAAAAAAAAAAATTAGAGACTAAGTTGAAAAAGGTTGTCAATTGAGGGGACTAAATGTTACTTTATCCCTTTAATTAAGTGATACATACAAGTTATGCGGTAGGAACGGACGCATGATATAATTTTTCCTCCAAGGTTTGACTTAAGAGGGAAGACACAGCTTACCAACAATAAGACGATTAGAGGAATCCCGGATTAGTAGTACTAGACATTTTCAATTCGGCCTAACCCCAAAAGGAGCAAGGAATGTCCAAGACAGAGCAGCCGGCGGTGGGAGTTCCATACTATGTGGGGATGAATCCGTACCAGGCGGGAATGATACCGCAGAACGCCATATACGGTGATCCCAAGGGAATTCCGATTCAGCAAACCATGTATCGGGATACCCCTGCTCCTTTTAACTGCCCATTTTGTGGTAATTCCGGACTCACTCTGGTCAGGTATGATAAACCCTCTTGCCCTTTGTTCCCTTATGATTTGCTTTCTTTAAATCGGACAACTTCCTGTTGATCGATTTAAGGATGTTGCTGGTTTACGTTTTTGTGAGTGTATGTTCTGATGTAATGGCGGATTACATTCAGTTTAATGTGTGTTATTCAGATCTAAACCTAGCCTGGCAGCGGTTGTTGGATGCATGATGCCATTTATGCTTGGAATCTGCTTCCTTTGCCCTTCAATGGACTGCCTTTGGCATAAGTATCATTATTGCCCCAAATGCACTGAACAGGTGAGTCTGAGGACTTCAATTTAGGGTGAGCTATAAAAAGGAAGATAGCTCTCACCTCTTCTCCCCCTAATATATTCCCAATCCTTAACGAGTGAGGAGACTCATTGGCAGGCTTTATCCCACCTTAATTTCAATCATTTTTCTTGTTTGCTGATATTCTCTTGTAGGTTGCTAATTTCGAGAAATCAGATCCGTGCGCAGTGGTGGACATGCCGCAATGGTTGCAGGAGAGTTTTGGTGTGCCTGCATGATAACCCTACGACAAGCATTTTGCGACGCTGCTTTAACCATTTCTATGTGCTTTTATCGCTTTACGGATGACTATATAGCCCATACAAGCACCCAAAAAAGAGAATCAATGGTTTTAGTTTATATATTTTGAATTGTCATACCTCTACTTTGTGGTATTGGAGTCATTCGCAAGGCTGTTGTGAATATTGTTGTTTCCCACATCACCATAATACATTTAGTAAATAACATGGATGATGCTTCTGAACCTTCATGATTTTTTTTTAAATTTTATCTTAGAGAACATCTTATACTACTAGCAAATAAATTTTTAGAGCACTAGATCCCAATAGCCCGTTTTATTTTCCATTTTATGTGTGGACATATAGCAGAGAAGAAATAAAGCTAATGGAAATGGAGTACTCGATATTTGTGGAGAAACCTTGGAATTGGAAAACTGCTTCAACAGTTTTATTCATGCATTCATGTTCGACACTTGCAGAATCTTTCAAATACATAAAAACCTTCTTAGAAAAAAATCCAACATATCCATACCTGAATGTGTAACATAGCTTTTCACTACGAATTACTCTACACCTTCACTATAATACAAAAGAAATTGCAAATAAGAATATTTGATTAAACAGGAGCTAGTTAAAAGAAAAAAGAGCAATAGAACAGATCCGAACAAGATAAAATGGGCCTTGAATCAAAATCTAATCCTCTAATTCAACCGGATATGACCGTTTATGTAATCATTATCTTCTGCATTAAACAGCTGAAGTTTGCAACCAAAGGAACCTTATTCGTCTGGCAATGGCAAGAAAGAACTGAGCAGAAAAAAATATAGCAGACATCTGGGGAAAAGCAGTTCAGAACTAGAGGAATGACTCATAAACTCTAATGTTAGGTGAACTTGAGGAGAACGCCAAATATGATCATGTTCAATCCTTTTCAAAAGATTTCATATCTTTAGAGGGCAGACTCTATATCGAAGTTCTTCATATATGTCAAGCATAAGCATTTCAAGAAAAATGTAAAGTCAGGAAAAACTTAATCATAAACTCGTGAAAATAAGATAACCATAAGACAAACCAATCCACCTATACTGCTAAATAGTATTCAGTATAGTAATTTGCATAGAGTAAAATAATTAAATTGTCTATTAATGCCCTGGAGAAGATACAAAATTTCTCAAAACTTGGAACACATGGCAAGCATCCATGCCAAGAATTCATTGTAATAGACGAGAAGCGCTAAAATATATAACAATGATTATAGGAAATATTAATTGAAAATATGCACAGCTACACCTGTTCAATATAGGAATCACAAATCTTACCTGTGGGTCAGGAATGAAATCAGTACTACAATTAGTTTTAATCAACCATTTCCTGCATTAATCACATACCAACAGTCAGAAATAGAAAAGGATATAAAGAATGCTCCATCTAATGTTGAATATAGCATTTCTATGCTACTGACTATAGATCTTGCATAATAGGGGATGACACCAAAGAAGAAGACCACTGATGATTCAATCTAACCCAACCAATGTTTCTAAAAATGTTGATTGTTTAAAAGAAGGGGGGAACAAGCCACTGCCAACCACTGTAGAATATTGTGATGCATTTACTTTTTATTCACAACCTTCATACTGAAAACAGAAATGCTCAAAGTTCTCACATTTCAAGGCATATTCAGTTTCTAATAAGTATTGAAAAGTTAATATATGCATATATTGAGAAAAAAATTAGCACAACCAATTATCTATCAACTGGTAAAGTCATCTCATCACAGTGTTCCCCAGATAGTACCAACCAACTTACTGAATTTTCATAATTTTAGTGCAAGATTTTCTAAATGGAATTTGATTACCTATCAACAGTCAGTGAACAAGTTGATGATGGCCAGATTCAAGATAAAGATATTGGTGTCAAAGGAGGTGAGGCAACATCTTGAGACATCCCTGAACTGATGGCAGTTTCCAGTGGATTGGACATACGTACTGACACCACTCTATGAGTGCTTGAGGGTATGGAGAAACTGCGAGTAACAACCTGCGGAGGTTGTGGCAGTGGAGAGGCAGCTCTTGACATCACCGATTGATTTGTAGCAGAGAGCCCATGACCTCTAGGCATCAAGGGACCTGAATAACCTACAAAGCCTAAAGGTCTTGAAGACTTCGCGGCTGGACTGGCTGGCGGTCTAGGAAGTTCATGAAGCTCACTTATTTTAGGTGAGGAAATAAAAGTAGGGGAAGCACTTGGTGATGCTTTTGGAGATGCTGCTGATCGTTGAGGCATTGGATTTCTCAAAATTGACCCAGAGAACAATTGGGGCTGTTCCACTGAAACAGTTTTGGTAGGCCATGGTTTACCGGTCAATGGACCAGAAAAGGATTGCCGTTTGATTTTCTTAGAATAAGCAGCAGTTGGACTAACTCGAGGGGGTAGTCGAGTTAAAGAGGCAGGACTATTGCTCTCTCTGAGAAAAGACTGTGCATTTATAACAGCAGATCCACAAAATTTCTCATCTCCCAAAATCATCTCATGTTTCTTATGTTCAAGTGGAGATGAATGCCATGAATTCTTTGATTGCTCATTCAAACTTGCTTTTGAAGATTGGGGAGCCAGATTACCTAATCCAATAGAACTTTCTGTAGCAACTGGTGTCGGTAATACATATGAGCTAAACTTTCGTGCTGATAACGGTTGAATTTTTTCATAAGGGTCAGATTTATTCTCAGAAAGAAGTGGAGCTGATTGGCTGCTGGTCCTTATTTCCCCTCTAAATGAAAAAGAATGGCGACGACCTTTTTCTAGATTTTCCTGTAACATAAGGAACAGTAAATTATCTCCCAACAGAGTAGATATTTGCTGCAAACACAAGTTTTTTTTTTTTGGGGGGGGGGGGGGGGTAACCATATAAAATTTGAGACTATAAAGTTGCTTCAGTAGAAGCATAACAGATGTGTTCAGAAAAAGTCAATGGATATAAATCAGTTGACCAATAATATCAGATATTGAACTTGTATGGTTCATCGTAAATCCAGTGAAACAAGATATGTACTAGAAGGGGTGAAACAAGATATGTACTAGAAGGGGTGTAGGGAGGAGGCAGGGCCCCTTCCCCTCCATATTGTTTTTATTTTTTTTATTAGATTTTTAGTATTTATATACTTCAAAAATTGTAAAAGAATTATTTTGCTCCCATAAAATTTATAATATGATCATTTTTTATCCTAGCCCCCCGATTTAGAATTCCTGGCTTTGCCCCAATGTACTTGGATGATTAGTTTCTAAATATTTGATGGTAACTACTAAATGGAATGTGTGGGAGATAAAAATGTTATATTAAAAATCAATATCATTACCATGCAGATCAAGGATACATAATATGAAATACAATCAACGGAGTTCATTATTATTAGGAACTACTTACATGAAAGCTCTATGTGCATATACATACCCCAAATATGCAAAATCTAGCCTGATATTGCAAACTATAATTAATAACACAAAAAGCTCTTTACCTTTGCAGCCTCCACCATTGCAACTTGGGGAAATGCTACTTGATCCAACTGCAAAAATTCACATGGAAGCCATTCTACAATTAATAAAATTAGAGGTGCAAATTACTTCTTGTGTTTTGCATGTGAACCCTATGTGAGGTCCATTGAAGTTTCTTTATAACACTAGGGAGAATGAAATCCATTCCATACAAAAGAAGAAACAACAATTGTGTTTCCGCAAGGAAAAAGTGAGTTAGCTTTTGTTAGCCAGAAATAGCATGTTAAGTAGTCACCTCCATTGAATGCCGTGATGCAAAAAACATGTTCTGATCTTGGTCATTTTGTCTATAATCAAAGCTCAATTCACCATCAATGTGGTCCTCAGCATCATCCTCATAGTTGTCGTCATCACTCTCATCATCATCGTTTTCATAATTTTCATCAGGATCACCATTTTCTGCTTCAGAATCTTCTAGTCCACGAAAGTGGTAATCAATATGCTGCTTTTCAGTGATCTTCTGCACATGTGGCTCTACTTCTTCAAGAGATTTAAGAGCCTTCTTAAAAAAGTTCAGCTGATTTCAAGCAAAAGGAAATGGGTCAATAACCAACAGTAATAAAGATTAAAAATAAAATAAATAATAAAAGAAGTTCAACAAAGAAGAAAAACAGAAAAGAAACCTGAGCAGCATGGTGTCTAGCTGCTTGCGTAAGAAGGCTTCTTGATTGTCCTTGCTTTAGAGATTTCAATCGGAAAAAAAGTAAAGTTGCTTCCTCCTGATATTCGTCATGTGCTACTTGTAAATGTTGTACGGAGAAATTCTCCCCTTTCCCACTTTTTGATCTTCCTTTTTCTTTGTGTCTCATTGCCATGTACTCGTAAACATTTCTGTATATAATGCATCGACTATCAGAAGCCATTATCCTTGAAAAATGAACTTTGTGTCTCGTTATTTTTTAAAAGTTAAATAAAAGTTGGACCTTTTCTCATCGCATTGTCGCTTCATCTCCTGTATCAGCAGGGGGGGGGGGGGGAGTCAATATTACGTCATATAAATGCTTAACTGGCTCTATAATATGTAGTGCAGTAATTTGTGTAACTAAAGAAAGTGATTCAACTACAAAAATTTAAGCTTGGTAAACAATATGAACATAATATCTAAGAAAATGGTTATATCTTAATTCTTTTGACGGGAAATACACACACATGCACACATAACAGATTTGAGATATCAAGAGAAGCCCACAAGAAATCATGTATCCGATGTCAGATTCTTATCTGAGCCCTTAAGATGCTTGAATGTACTTCACCAAAAGTGATTAAAATATTATGCTAAAAAAGCCGATAACAATAAATAAAGCAAGTTCCCTAGGGGTAGGCCTTTTGAGAACATTTTGCATATCATCCGAAGGGGTTCATATATTTTAAGAACAACATGAAGTGGGAGGCATTTCTTGGCATTGATTGGCGATTCTATCACTTGAAAGAAGTAATAAACAAACAAATATGATAAAGGCTTCTTTTCCCCACAGTTGTTCACTCTTTCAGACAATTTCCAGGTTCCAAACTTTCAAAATTGTTCATATTAAGAGCACAAAAGAGGGTTAATAAATCTTAAAAGAATATCTACTCCTATTCACTTTATCTTGAAGTGTTACTCTCATCACTAGCCATCATCTTGGAATGTACATGTCCAGAAAGTAGAAAAGTAAAGAACATTTAAAAGAAGAACGATAGAATCACATAATGGAGCACTAAATCAACATTAAGAGATAAAAAGGCAAACTGGAGGTGACAATCCTCACATGATATAATGATGAGAAATAGCTTTGCATGGCAAAAGACCAAACAGAAGTAGACAAAACTGAATGAAATAGTCCCTATGAACTAACCTCAACTGTTCGAAGTTCATTAAGAAGGGACTCTGATGGGCTTGTGATTGTCTGGATTATATGAGATCGCTGAAGGATGCAAAGTAATAATAATTATTAGAACAGTAAGAAGTAAGATATAACATTTTGCAAGGGCTTTCAGATTGTAACCCCGCCCCCAGACCTTAAAGAAGAAGAGAGACTCACATAGCTGTCAACAAGTTTCTGCAGTCCAAACTGTACTTTTCCAAGCATTGATAATACTTTACCTGCATAAAAGCAGCTTATTTTAATACATCCTTTTGCACAATGGTTAGCTGCTACATATAACAACTGTGATGCACCTAAAACCAAATACTATACCATCTGAATGTGCCAAACTGGGTTAAAATAGCATCTATGCTATTTTAAAAAAATTGCATCCTTCTAGAACTTGAGATATTGAATGTAAAAACACAAAGGAATATTCCACATGTCAGATATACTGAAAGTGAATCAAAGATTTCACTTGATTCATCTCTTAAATCCAAGATGACAACTAAAACACAAGTACTTCCAAAGTGGCAATTTATAGTAAAAAAAACTTATTTAAGGGCAAGGAAATCAGTTCGAATGTAAAGTCTTACACAGAAAGTTATATGCTATTTGTTCAAGTAAATGGCAACATTGGGGATAATAGTAGAATAATATATATCTGCTTACCACTTTCTTCATCATCATTTACTGCAGTTTTTCCAAGACAATCACCCATTTCCTGCAATGACTCCGAGAATTCTGAGAAAAAAAGGACTACACGAGTGATTTCAAGATTGGCATGGCAAACAAAATCTTCCACACCAAAAATTCAAGACCAGATAATTAATGTTTGATCATCATGCTTGTGCTTGAGCCAATATATAAACTACCATCGATGAACCAATCCCATCATTCTTACAGCATGGCTGCATGGGTAGATATATAATGTAGTCAATCTCTAGGGCTAGGACTTGAAAAGAAAATAAAAGAACACTTAAGTTCATCATGCAGAAACAAGCATTTAAAACTAGTGGATGATAATAATGCTAGGTCATGCCTGGCCCGGTGGTCAAGTGCTTACATGTTATCCCTTAGTCATGAAATTAAATCCAAGAAAGTCTCTATATAAAAGAGGACAGCTACATACTGTGGGACTTTCTCCTGAGCCTGCTCATAGCAGAAAACTTGTGCACTGCATACGGATTTTGGATGATGATGAAGCTAGAGCTTAACTCAATGAATTAATTACAGTTAAAACAACGAAATCAAATCATGCCTTGTGTATTGGGCACAATTTTTAGATAATAATGCTAGAGCTGAAATCAGTGTATTAAATTAACATGAAAAGAATTAAACCATTGCATCGTGGAAAGAGCTTGAAATAATTTAATGATACCTATACAAGTGTAACATGGATAATCAACCGAACTCACAGCGGATATCAAAATGATCAACCCTCGAAAAGCATAACAAGAAAGAATATTCATAACAAACTTAAATGAATTTCATGAAAAGGTCCATTTCAGTTGCACAAATAAGAAATCCAACAAATTCAGAATAGCAGAGGAAACATATCAATAAATTACCGAAAGCACTATTTGCAGCAGCTGCAGCTGCAGAAAGTAAGCTGTCGTAGCAATCTCTCATATCCTGCATATCCTGCACATTATACAAAACCATAGATAAATCACGTTTGCCCTAACGACATAACCACTACGGGTCAATTATTTACCGAAAAACTTTGGGAGAATCGAAATTCGAAGCCACAATTTTGAGTGAATGAAATTGAATAGAAAAACACAAGCTCTCTATTAAAATAATAATAATAATAATAAGATAATGCATTGATGTTTCACTAAAATTTAAAAAAAAAATCTCTTAATTATAAAAAGAGCTCCCAAAGCAGAAAGAAAACGCTAAGCGAACATTTGAAAAAAAGAAAAGAGAAATGAAAATTAGAAAATGATTCAAAAAGAAAATGAAAAGAGAAATTTCAGGAAGCAGAGAAAGAGAAAGACCTGAGAAGCCTGATCGAGCTCGTCAAATTGAGGCAAAGGCGGAGGATCTTGTTGGTCATTGGTTTCCCCACCGTGCCTGTGAAGTGCAATATTTCGCAATCTTCTCAGAGAAGTCTTCATTTTATTTTGCAAAAATCCTCTCTATCTCTCTACTTCTCAATATAAATATATAGTTTATGCAATTTCAATTTCGGAAATTGAAGGAGTTGCAAAACAAAATCCCCTCCTCCTCCCTTCTGTTGTTTCAACTTTGCTCCTTGCAGTATTATTATTTTATTTCTCATATCACACATATATACAAAAAATTTTAAGAAAAATATTTATTATATAAATGATTTTCGTATCTAATAATGTTGAATTCTTTTTTTATTATAAATATATACTCTCAATGTGGATAAATATTTAGTTTAGTTAGCACGATTGTTTCTTAACGTGGATTAAATTTTAGTTTAGTTAGCACGGTTGTTTCTCAATGTGGATTAAATTTTAGTTTAGTTAACACGTTTGTTATTATACTAACAAATAACAAATTAGAAGGATGTGATTTTCTTTCGAATAAATGTATATTATCTAATTTATGGGTTAAAAGTAAGGTTTAATATAAGTTTTGACCGAAGTAATATTATATCATCTTATCAA
Organism: Gossypium anomalum; assembly: GCA_025698475.1. NCBI lineage: Eukaryota > Viridiplantae > Streptophyta > Magnoliopsida > Malvales > Malvaceae > Gossypium > Gossypium anomalum. Next base: position 19,314,457 of record CM046967.1, on the reverse strand, counting down.
ATCAATTAAAATAATTGGATTGTTATTAATTAGATGTTAAGTGATTAATCTTCTCTCTAAAAGCATCACTCTCTTTATCGGGGATGTTCATCTAAACACCCTAGTTTTGCCTTAAGGTTTCAAGTCCTAGCTTTTATCTCTAATTGCTTTTGGTTCCTTTTTGGTTCATTGCTAGTTCAAACTCAAGAAATTGCTTGGTTGTTAGATGTGTTGAGGCAAGTTGTGAAGTAATATTCCGAGTGGTACTTGGTAGTGCTCATTGCAATCCTTCACACTGAGGTAGTGAAACAAAACTTGCTATATTTGAATTACCAGTTTAATGAGGCAAAATCTTTGGGCTATTAAATAAGTTAATATCTTGGAGATATAGAAGTTGATCTATGGAAACCAATCTATTGCTTGTGGAGATTGGATTGGTTTGAATCGAGACACCCCTTGAATTGTGGAGATTTATGTGGATCGAGTTGTTTTGCTAGAATACGATATCTTCATCAAAGTGTGTTTAATTGGACTTTAATACTATATTATCTTTGGTATTTTGTAGCTGCTCAGTTTAAAGAGTTGTTTTGTCTTCAATCACTAGTATGTTAGTAGGCCAAAACCTAGTATATATATTTCGAGACTTGTATAAGTTATGTAACGAGAGCATATGAGAGAGTTTATTATTGTTCATTGAGGAACCTATTATGTAAGTGCAATTGAATTGTAAACCTTAGGTGTTTATAACCTAAATTCTTAGGGGGAGGATTTAGAGGTGAGTGATAGTCTTTAGGTATAAAGGTGAGATCTTTATACTGTGGGAGTGATAGAGTGTGATTTACTTGTTGTACTGGTGGTTAAAGATAGGGAATTACTCACTAAGCTAGGTTCCACAAACATGCAAAAATTTAACTACATAAACAAACTCCTATGTTATTTGTTATTTGTTTACATAGTTTTCACAATGCCAAGTCATAGTGGCCACTACAGTCAAGCACTGCTATTCTAAGTTAACAGTTCAAGCAATTAACCACTTAAGGTCCCAACAAGTTGACTTTGTTGATGTGAAGAAGGTGTTTGTGGTTCTATTTTTCTTACTTTGTTACATCTGGTGAGGAGGGTATGCCCCACAAGTGTATTCTTTAGATCGAATAAGAGCATTGTTGTGGTTGCTCAAAAGAGGCAATTATTGGAGTTTTTATTGGGCGAATTGGACATTTTTATAGTTGAAATGCAAAGGATGGTTGCAAAGGTGTGATTGGCTGAACTTATTTGCAACCTTAAGAAAACACCATAGTAGAGGGGGCTCTCTGAGCATTTGACAAAAAGAGTGAGTAGAAGTTGTTGATGTTTGTTGGTTATTTTTTAAAGTTTCAAGTTTCTTATCTTCTAGGAAGGATGAATAAAGTGCTCATGTTAAGCCTTTTTGCCTTGAAACTATGCACGTTTTGAATTTTCTAATTTTTTTATATCTTATTGAAAGATTTTATTCTCAAGTGCAAGCTTTGTTTTTTGAAGAATATATTCCATTATTGCATCATTACCTTCAATTGTCTTGAGAATTGTTGCATGCTATGGGGGAGTTCTTTAGCTTTGTTTCATTATTGGTTGTTTATTAATTATTTAGCCACATATCATTTTTATATTTTAGCCCCTATTAACCGATCTCAAACTCAAGGATAAATACTCGAATCTATCCCCTAACACTCCAGATTATGCTCATGACCCTCATGGAATTAGAGCTAATGATATGTTCTTGATTCTCAAGGTATTAAAGAACTCTCCCACCCTTAGAGAACGTGGGAGTCAAATAAAATGTGCTCAGTACTTAAACTTCCTCTGACACAAATGAATCCTATAGCATTCCAATTATATTCGAAACTCTATTTGACATCGTTTAATAGTGTAATCTCATTATCATTTATTTTCGAAACACAATTCAATGTATTTTTCATCAAGAATCATCACATAGTAATATATACATATTGCAACAACCCGTTTTTCAGTGGTGTCGAAAATAGTGGTTCTAGGCCACAAATTTAAGGAGTGAGCTCGTAAATATTATTAAAATAATATTTACGAGTCGAATATAGTGTTTTCTTAAAGTTTGATTTGATAATTTTTGTTAATTGAACGAATAGTTAAGTACAAGTGGTTTGTCCCTAAAGTAAGTGGTTTTGGAAAATGAGGCATCGAGACCTTGTTTCTGTAAATCAAGCTTGTAAATATTTTTATTAAATATTTACAGATTTATTATATTGGTATGTGAAGATTCGGTTAAGGAATTTTAGTGTTTAGCTAATTAATTAAAGAAAAAAAAACTAAATCGTAAAAGATGTAAAACTTAATCACTATTGAAATTTATTAGTCAAATGGCCCAATCAATAAATGTGTAAGGGTTTATGATATAGTTTGTCCACAATTAAGTTTATTGGACGGTTGGTGGAGATTTTTGGTTGAAATTTAATTAAAAATTGTAAATTAAATTAAATAAAGTAATTAAAAAACTTAAAAATGAAAACCATCATCTTCCACTTAGCATTCTACCACCGAAATAAGAGAAATAAAAGCTTGAGAAGCCATTGTTGATAGCTTAAGGTTCGGCCAACATTTGCATATAAATGTATTTTTATTTAGTTTCTTGTAAATTTTATGTTTTTGAGATCATTGTAACTTAATCTAGCTAACCCAGGGACTATTTCATAAAACTGTTAAAGATTTTAGGATTTGCCATTAATGAATTTTAGTTATTTTTTATGTTAGATAAAAGATTTAAAATCTTGGTTGTTGTTTAGAACTAATTCGTAAAAGAATTTTTGTTAGTTTTAAACCTAAAGGCTAATATGAAATTTTGTAAAAGTTTAGCATTCTAAATTATAAAATAAAATTGAAAGGTCACATGCATAGAAATAAGATTGATAATGTTTTTGAATTTGATAAGTGAATCTAATCATTACATAGATCAAGAATGAAAATGTATGGAGGATAATCGAGGAAAAGGGAAAATCGTAGATTAGCCCCTACGAGTCAACCGATAGCGTATCTTAGGTAAGTTCATAGTATAGATGAACAAGTTTATATATTTGTAATTTATACTGTTTTGAATTAGTTTGAATTGAAATGTTGTTGAATATTTGACATTGGAATGTTAATTATAATTTGTTACCAATAAGTATAAGGTAAGTGTGTATTTATTTGGGAAATGGTTGTGAATATGAGTTATTTGATCTCAGAATGGACATAATGGATTTACAGTATGTATACGGATAATATGGAAGTGCCTCTGATTGATTAATTTGATGAAGTCAATTAAAATGCTTGTCCGAATGTAGTAAACAATTAGGATACGATTGGCATGCCAATAGGGTTAGAACGCACGCTTGTACGGGATTGCACTTCGGTGCCTCTGTTAGCATTTCAATGCTCTCTACTGTGTTTTGGGGAAACCCAAGTATCTGATTCATGTTGCTATAGTTCAACGGGCCATGAAATTAAATCATTAAGGTTAAAACTATTCAATAAATCTGAATTATATTTACTGAAATATTGTATCAAGAATGATCAAGCACGTATGTTACATTATAAAATTGTTATAATGAAAATTAGAGATGTTTATATATTTAGATGTATGAAATGTTGTGGTTTGAACCATTGTGGGATATGAATTATACGATGAAATGTTTTAATACTAATGTTATGTGATCTTGTAAACAGTTGTCAGGGTTAAATAATTTAAGCTCTTTTTAGTATTCAAATATTAATTGAGGTAAGTTTATTTGAATTTTAGCTATGGACTTACTAAGCTTCTTAAGCTTACTCGTTTTATTCTTATTTTTTGTAGTTAACGTTTTGCGAAACTGGTCGGATGGATCAATTGCAGAGCTCACACTATCTAACCTTTGTTCGATAGTTTTTGGTTTGTGGCATGTAAAAATTTTAAACTAAGTGAATGTTGTTACATAATGTTAAGTGTATGTTTCATGTTGATCTTGTGATGAATGTGAAGTAAATAGTTGAATTATCATGTTGATCTTATTTGGTATGATGGTTTGTGCCATTTGATTTGGTAGGCATGACTGGGTAAATTGTGAAATAAAATGGTAGTTAGTTTTGGAGTCTTGCTTGTAAATAGGTCTAGAAATCGTCATTTTAGTTTGGTAGATTATAGTTTTGGGAATGGTTATGTTGGCAATTGAAAGGCTGTATAAAGGATTGGTTTTGGTATATGGTAATTGAAACATTGTTGATGATTGAATGAGACTATCATGTTGTTTATGTGTTTGGTGTGTAAGGTTGTTGCATATGTTTTAATTTATGGTGCCAATGAGGGCATATTGGTTAGGCATATAGGTTGAGTGATTTTAGTAGATTTTAGGTATATTTATATGTGTTTTGAATATGTGAATATGGTTGGAAATGGTATGGCTTGGTACCTAAGAAATAGTTGGTGAATTGACTTGTTTAGGAAGTGATTTTGGTTGAACACAGCCTAAGATACAAGCTATCACATGATCGTGTGCCACACACGGCCACCCCACATGATCATGTGTTTTATTGATTTTTAGGTGCAGGAATTTTCACATGACATCAGTCTGTTACACGGCCTGGCGATGTGACCGTGTAACCCTATTTTAAACTGTACACAGTCTAAGGACATGGGCATGTGGAATAGCTACACGACCATATTTGAGGCTACACGGGCTGGTTCTTTTCACACAGTCGTGTGATCCTTGTTTTCAAAATTTACCTTATTTTCATGTTTTGATTCAATTTAATCCCTGATTATTTCTAAACCATTTTTTTAATGCCTTCTATGCTTGAATTAAGCCCCGTTTATGTTTGGACAACATGTTTATTAAATGAAATTATTGTTGATTGATTTACAAAAGAAAAAAGAGATAATGAAATGAAATATTCTGCTTGTGTTTCGTTTTTACTGTAACTTCCTGTAACCTTAATCTGGTGACGAAGACGGGTGAGGGGTGTTAATCATATCATTCTTAATTTACCACTATTTTAAACAACACATACTAATACTTTCATACCTTATAACCAATCAAAACATCATCAAATCAAGATGACACCATTTCATAATATCACATGAATCATTATGACTCATCATAATATCATAACTAATCACACATCTAGTTAATTATCATCATACCAACCATATTCAAATCATCATAGCTTAGTGGCATATTTCATACTTTTAGTCCTTATTAATAATAACTTAAGCTTAATTACTTAACAAGCTTATGTAAAGAAAACAAATTATATTAGCACAAACTAATATCGTCACTCGTCTACCACCATTTTTCTTTCTTTTATCTTTCGAAATCTCAGCCTCGTCTTTAGCTACGTTCGATATTCAAGAAAAAACAATATTGGATTCCACATTCACATATAGAAATCATTGAAATCAAACATGTTATGCATAGTCTCAACTTCACTCTTTAGAACATTATTGTTTGAAATTCATGTAACTCAAAATTCTCTCTTTTGAATTGAATTTTGACTTTAGAACTATAATTTAGGGACCTTAAGCTATCCGGAAATATAACTTTTAAGTTTTCATTATTCTCTCTCTTGTTCCTAAGTATTCATCAATGATAACTTAGACGAACCTTAACAAATTCTAATTCTAATAAATGGACTTAGCTTATATACCATCTTAAAATTAAATTCCAATAAGAATTGTAAGAAAAAATTTTCTTACCTTGGAAAATGGCTCATAGTTATAGAGGATAATAACTTGAAAGTTCTTTTCTTTCTTTTTCCCTATTTTCGTTTGATGAAGATGAAAATGGCCACTAACATGTTTCATCTTTTCTTTTATTATTATTATTATTATTATTATTATTATTATTAGGCTTAACTAAACTTAATCTAATGGCTATCGTTTTAATTAAAAAGTGTTTAGTGCAATTTAATGACAAAGATCATCTCTCTCCCTTATCTTAATCTTAGTGATCGTTTTATTGCTAACAAGTCCTTGGTGTAATAACACACTAAGGATTTTTTTAATCTCTCACCTAGTTCCTTAAATTCTAGTTATGTTGCAATTTAGTCATTATGCATTAATTACTAAATCATCTAACTAATTACTATATAATTCTATCCTCTAATTTCGTATTCGTCTTGTAAACTCCTCATTTAAAATTTTTAGACCAACTTAGTTTAAGAAATTCGGCCCCGAAATTGAATTTACCAACACCAATGGAAATTCGAGTTATTACATTGTTGAAATATTTGAAGTGCTACAATTTGCCAATGGAAGTTCCCACTTCCATCTCCACTGCGACAAACAACAACTTACCTTATTTGAAAGATTAACAATTTATTGAAACAAATCTTTAGGTTGTGATAATATCGTAAAATGATTCAAGCCCATCAATGAAGATCAATTCACTTGGAGAAACATATCCTGAGGATAGGATCAAACTGATGTACCAAATCCCTTGGATCAAGGATATTGGGTCGAGACAGAAACTTGAAGACTTATCTACCAATAGCCTATATTACTTTGGTTATTAATATTATATTGTATTTAGCCATTTTAGTTGTTGTTTAGAAGAGAGTTGTGATTGATCTTTTAGTATGCTAGAAAGTCTAAAAAATCTTTATATATTTGAGGGACTTGTATAGGTTTATGTACTAAATATTGTGAGCACTTAGTGTTGAAAAAATCCGATTAAGAAAATGGGTTTAACAGTTACAATGAAAGTTTTAAAAATTTCAAAATTGGGCCACTTTGTGATATTTATAGTAATAAACCTTTACCAAAAAGTATTTGTGCTTTGTGCGAGACAGATTCGAATTGATACTGACTTTTGACGAACAACCTTATACATTATCCTTGTACCTCGAATTGCATAGAATGTAGGCTAAAGCAACATGAACCAGATACAGAAAAGAAACGATGTAGTTACTTTTAGTAGGAAAATAATTTCTCTCAATAGAAACCAGCAAGCATCGTAATTCCCAAAAAAAATAGAATTTATTCTTAGATACTAAATTCCCACCATTTTCTAGCAGAATAACAGTGTGTCAAACTTATAATTTTAGGTCAGTCAGTGACATCTATTTATAGAGAGAGATACAAGAATCTTGGTTGAATAAATTATTGTAAAATAATATTATTTAAATAGAAAACACTCCTCTAGTCTAATTAGAAAGAGGTAGGCGGCACCCCTTAGTAAATATTATTAGGGTTGTCAACCCTTCATGTACATGAGGGGTAGTATTTGATATTTCATGTATTGGATCCAATTATATATGCTTCATTGACTTTTGATCTAACAATTTATAATTTAATTCAACGCAATACTTGTTTTCTATTTCCAAAATAAATTTTATTTATTTAAATGATTTAATTAACTAAATCAATTTCCTAATTAAATAATTTTCTCAACCTAATTCTAATTCTGTTAAAGTTATAACAACTTTACCATAAAATAATCTATAATTAATTAATTTAATTCTATTTTTGAATAATTAAATAATAATTTGAAAAACCTTAAATTAATTTCAAGTCATTTCTGTGCTTATTGAGAAAACACATTCATTTCTGGATGCGACCCATTTCTCTTCTTCATTTCCGTTCATTTCTATTCATTTGGTTCTACATACAATCCATTTTTAATTTCAACGAGCTAGCAAAAGGGCCGATTAGACATAAATAATTAGGGGTCAAATAATTTATAATTAAGTTTCAACTTTTCGCCTGTTAATTATAAACTTATTTAATCACAAAATCATTCCACTATAGTATCGTAATTGAGGTCTCTCTAATTACATCCCATTATGACAGCTACTTAATAAGTGCTCGTCCAATGACCTTGTCTGTAATGCCCCAAATTTCTGTAATTTTGGTTTTTGTGATTGTTGAGCATGGAAATATCGGGACTTTTGTTTTGAATCATTTTGGCATAAAATATATGTGGTTTAAGAGGTTATGTGCTTTGGGGTGTGTTTGGGAGGTTCCAAGTTCGAGCCTTAACTTGGGCTAAGTTTTGGTTTTTATTTGAATAAAGCCTGACTTTTGGTTAATGGGCTTATAAGAATTTATTGGTAGGTACTTAACAGAATAGGCCTGTTGGTCTGGTGGTTTGTTGTGTGTTAATTTGTCTTTGGGTTCTGGGTTCGACTCATTGTGTGTACTTCAATTGCACAGAAAACAGGTTTCGACGAAAGTCGAAATCGAAACTGTCAACGCTACACGGGTGTGTAGACTGCCAGTGTGGAGGCCGTGTGATCGACGAGCCAGGCCGTGCACGTGCCACATAGGCACGACGGACACGGGCGTGTGAGGCTGGCTAGGCCGTGTGGGCCGCACGGGAGTGTGGGCCCACACGAGTGAACCACATGGGCGTGTGAGAATCTGGGCCAGGCCATGTGATCCACACGGGCAAGGCCAATTTGGGTTATGTGAGCCACACGGGCGTGTGGGTTCACATGGCAGGCCACATGGGCGTGTGAGCCCAATAATCTGATTTGTTCTGGAAGGTTGCACGGGTTTCCCTAGTCGACTGTGACCTGTTAAAGGGGTCGGTAAGCGTTACTTAGGCCCTTATCTGTGGCAAGATATTGAGATGCATGTTAGCATGTTATACTTAGTATGTGTATAAATATTGATCTGATCTAAGTATAGTATGTACAATCTATTTACTGTTTGAAAGCATTTCATGACATTATTTATGTTGCATTGTATTGGGTTGGGTTTGATATTGAAGAGAAGGAAGACTGAAAGGCTCTTTAGCCGCTTATCTGGCAGCTTCGCTGCAATTATCGATATGTGCTATTACACGGTACCTTATGGTGTGTAGGGTTAGATGGGTTGATTTATCCTCATACTTGGTGTGTAGGGCTGGGTGAGTTGATTTTATCCCCACGTGGTGTGTAGTGGTGGATGGAGATGGTGTGCAGGGTTGGTGGGCATGCACTGTACTGCTTGATATGCATGTATATCTATATGGGCTAAGGTCCGAATGTATCTGATACTGTTCTGAGTGGGCTAAAGCCTACACCGATTATGTTAGCAGCTCAGGCTCGATTATGACTGCTTGACTGTTATCTGTTTACATGCATGCTTTACTGTGGGGACGTACACACTGAGTTTGCAAAAACTCACTCCTTTATTGTTTTATTTGTCAGATAATCCCCAGCAGTAGATGGATCGGTGCAGAGAAGGGCTCGACGGTGACCACTGTCATATATACTCTGGTTTTAAGGTTTAACTGAATTTACCGTTTTAACTGATATGTTTGAGGACTTTTATGAAATTTCTGAAATTGAACTTTTGGTTTTAACTTGGGATTTCGAACTACTGTTTATGGATTTTGAAACTGCATTGTAAAACGATAATTTTATTTATTTTTAAGTTTCCGCGTATTAAGAAATGGTTTCAAGCAAATCAATCAGTCAGTACACGTGTTCTGAGTTAAGTAAAAGATAATAACTGGAACGGTTTAGAGTAAATTCAGTTTTGAATACATTCTCATGTGACTTCGCTAGATTTGGCTATAACGTCTAGGCCGGGTTTGGGGTGTTACATTGTCATAAATGTGTTACCCTCATAGGATATCATTAATCTCTTTGGATAAATTTGTTCTCCCAATATAATCCTATTTTATCTTATGATAACCATTATATCTTCCTTCATGAAAAGCTAATTACTATAAAATAATATCAAGTCATTTATCACAAAGAAAAATGACTTATGGTCATACTTACTTTTCATCTATCATGTAATGCAAATGAAAAGATATGATTTATCCTTGGGCTATGAATTCCACCATTGTGAATAATGCTACATACTGCAGAAGTCATATACCCAACGCACCAGCTTTCAGTTCCTTATCTATTTGAACTCAGGCTTTTACTTACATAAAAGTATACAAGTCAAGCATACATAGTCCATCGTCCACTCGGAATTAAGGCATGTCACACTATAAACATCACAAATGAATAAATCAATAAACGAATCTAAGATCTATTTTAACTTGGGTCTTGTCTAATGTATTCTCAATATAGTCTGTCACATCTATGTTTCTATCTTTTAGGAGTCATTTGCATCGATGCTCTAGATAAAGCATCTCCCCAATTGGGCTTTATAGACGATGTATTAGTTAAACATTAGATAATTAGTGAGTCAATATATATTTCCATTTTGCTTTGCATGCAAAAACCATTGAGGACAATATACAAATAATATTAATGTAATAAACGAATATTTTACTAGACTAGTTTGTTCGAAAAATACAAGTATACATAGACGAAAATACTGCACTAAAAGTACTAAAAGCACTAGATCTAACACTTATCAGTTCCTCAAGGAACATTGTTTGTGAGAGTGCCTTTGTGAAAGTAAAGCATTTGTGATTGGTTTTACAAGCTAAGTTCTTAGGAGGATAATTTAGTGGTGAGAGGTCTAGTCTTTGAGTACAAGAGTGACAATTTTTCGTCGGGGTGTGTTAGAACTAGGATGGTTGTATTTGTTTCAAAGATAGTAGATTCTTCTCACTAAGCTAGGCTCCATAGATATAGGGAAATCAAACTGCGTAGCAATTTTGTTGTCCCTTACTTTTATTATGATTGTCTCAGTTTGATCAAAAGCGCCTAATTTCACTATCACTTTTACTCATACTCTATTCTTATAGTTTAACAACTAGTTCAGATTAACAAGTTAGAAATAAGTAATAATAATAGTGAAATCAATACTTCTAACTGATTTAAACAAAAAATATATATCATTCAATCGGAATATGTATGTATGTATGATGCATAGCTATATTATTTAGCCCAAACTTGATCTCCTAGCTTCTTACAAGTTTAAAGCTCTTAGAACTCTTACTAAATAATTTGTAAAATGTAAAGGAGAAATCAACGTATCATAGCTTAAAGCATATTCTCGGATAAAATATCATTTTTTTAATATATGATATAAATCATTTAAGAACATTTGTGAAATCATATTATCAAAGCGATTAAAGATATTTAAGGGTTAATATCATATATTCATAAGAAAAAAAATATGAATACCTTCACAAATTCATTAATCAACTTCAAATATAAATCATTCTTGATATAACATATCATACACATCAGTTTTGATCATAAAATATTCATTATCCTTGGCTGTTATTGTTGTAATCAACATCTAGAGTCATATTAATAATCTTGTTTTCATAATCCTTACTAATAATTAGTTTGTTTTTGTTTTTTAAATCAAAACAACTTGATTTCTTTAAGATATTTTCTCACGTGTTAAATAATGAATATATAATAGTATGAACTTTGCATAAAAGTAAATTAAAAATGCTTGGGTATATAAAATATGCAATACAAAGAGGCATAGAAATCAATATAAGAAAGCAATATCTCTTTGAATGGCATTTTCTCAATGCAAACTAGCTCTAGCAAGGAATCAAAACCATATATTAGAAACTTCTCAATATTGCTAAACTAAAATACATATATGAGAGTCACTAAGTCAAAAGTTTCAATCAATTGAAATAAAACTAAAGCAAAAGCTTATGTGTGAAAGTTGAACGTCAATAATGACAACGATTCGCAAAGAAAGAGAGAAAAGAACACACAAAATTTTATGTGGAAACCCTTTCGGGAAAAAACTAGGGGCAAAAGAAAAGAAAATTCACTATGTCGAAATTTGAATGATACAAGAGGAGTATAGACTACGTCTATTTATATCTTTGTAAAATCATATTCTAATCAAAGTCAAATAAAAGTAATGCAGTAAGGTTAAATCACCTTATTCTAATCAACATCAAATAAATGAAATAAACTTTTATACGAATTTCACTTGTGCACCCCAAGTTGCGACCCTAGTCCAATATTTTGCTTATTGGGGATCTACAATGGGCTATAGCCTTCGCCTTTATAGATCCCTTATCTTGCCACTTATATTTTATTTTAACAGGAATTCAAGTCACACAATTTCTTAACACTATGCCAAAGATTATCAGCATCTAATATATAATAAAATCAACTAATAAAAATAAAACACAATAAATTATAGATGAATTTATACCATGATAAAAAAGAACATATCAATCGTAATTCATTTATAATGAAAAACATTTCAAAAGACATTATCATTTATATCCCAAAAGCATACCCATAATAAAATAAAACGTATCAACTTACAAATGCTTTATTATTATGCATGAAAATTCCTAAACATATATGCCATCCTATTGATAAAGAGAAGTTGGCGTAACAATAGTGTGAAAAAATTACTTTTAAAGGAAGATAAAATGAAAGGATAATTCTATTTTTTATTTGGATGCCATAAATTTATACACACTCTAATTATAGAGTTTTAATCGCAGTCGGTTACAAATTCATATATAAGAGGATTAAAACACCTTATTTCTAAATAATGTATTTAATAATTTACAAATTGAGTTGAAAGTTCAATTCATAATTAGTTTCCAATCAAATGATTTTTTTTTACAAATCCTATTTTTATTTATAATCTCTCCCTGAAGGGACTTGTTAAAATAACAATAGTGATAATTGTGCTAAGGCTGAATCCAGAACCAAACAGAAAAGATTAGAAGAAAAACAAGTTATGAAGATATTACTTAATATGAAAACGATCCAATAAAAATGTTTAAAACACTAACCACAATATTGTAATATTTATCATTTTTACCACTTATAAATAGAAGTATGCAATATCCAAATATTTTCTAAGAAGAATCAGATATACAAACATCTATAATCAATTAATCAAAAGTTCCAAAAATATTAAAAACCTCCCCAGGTTAGCCGGGTTAGTTTCAGCTACAGAAAGTTCGAAAGACAAATTCATGTCAATTCGCTTTCAAATGATTTTTTTTTTCTTTTTTAAGATTTGATTCGAATACGTACAGGCAAATCTTAGAATTACAATACATTTGGGATGAAACTTGGGCCATTTTCGCATATTGGTGTCATGCACCTTGTAAAGCCAAGTGGTAATCTTTTATTACTTGGTATTAGTTGTAATCATCCTCCACGAACATTGAATGATTCAGCGCCATAATATTTGAAATACAAGCTCAGAAACAGTAGAGAAAACTACTTAAAATGCGGGAAAGGTTATGGTCCAGGGACAAATAAGTCAAAATTTCCAGCCATTTCTAACAATTTCTGTGTTATTAAGTCAAAGCACTTCTTCCTGCACCCAAGTGTCGACAAAGGCAAAAATCCGTATCCCTCTAATTCCTGAAATAATTCCATTTATTATGTTAGGAACTGACAGCAGATAAACAGGCCCAAAGGCAAGACAAAATTTTTTAAAATACCTCATTTTAAAAAATAATAAATAATAATAGAAAATGATGATACAAATTGCCTATATTAGGATAAGTTTCCTGCCTGGATTGGTTCAATTAGGCAGTAGCAGCCAATGGTACAGATCGGTAGCATGCTCTCTTCGCAGCACGGACAACATCTTCAACCTGCAGAATTCATAAACCAAGAAACGTATACAATGACAACTGTACAAATATAACATAAATGATCATACTAGCTGGTTTGACTAATGATTGTACTAAAAAGAAGAGGGACTAAAGAAAAGGGAGGAATAGAATCACCTGTGGCACAGCCATTCTCTCAAGATTTGCTGCATATGGCATGGGAACATCAGCTCCAGCGATTCTCTCAACTGGTGCGTCAAGATATGAAAAACTCTCCTCCACAACAGATGCACTGTGAAATAAGTAGGCTTCATAAATATATAAGATGCCAAAATATGTGGTGAGGAGAAACTAAACGATTCAAGAGGAAAGAACTCAAACCAGATTTCAGCACCGACACCGTGCTGGGGAAACCCTTCTTCAACTGTTATTAGTCTGTTGGTTTTCCTGACTGATGCGTTAATTGTGGATCTATCTAGCGGCCTAATAGAACGCAAATTTATAACCTGTATTTAACAAAATCAGTAATTGCTCTTCTTAGCTGAAAGATCATATCAACTTGTAAGACTTGCATTTCTTTGTGTTATAATTTACCTCAGCATAAATTCCATCCTTTTCAAGCAACTCAGCTGCCTGAACAACAAACAGTCTATTAGTTGATAACTCCACAGCCAACTTATTACCATAAAGTTACATTTTCAGGAAATTACAACCAAGGCAAACAGAAAGAAGCAATACTGGACATCCCATTAAGAAGTGCACTAAGCTGTAATCCTAAAATTTGCACTCATATTCAACTCATTCAATCAGAGGCAACCTAATAGCCACACCATATTTCAGGCAGTTCTCGAGCCCAGAGATTAAAAGATAGTCTAACGAAACATGGGACCCTGCAACGCGCAAGATAAATAAAGAATCCACCACAGTCACTAGCAGCAATGAATAAATCTGAATAACATGTTGAATATTATAAATAAATCTCGTCCAATAATATTTTAAGCTCAGAAGTTATTACCAAATAAAGTTTTAAGCCAATCAACCAAAAGCCTATTTAATGCAGTCCAATATTATAAGAAAATTCTAGAAAGAGCTTCTTAAATGAGCTCCCGATGAGCTCAATAGAATTTTGTAAGAGATTCAGCATTATCCAGTTATAAGTAACTTTATAAGAGATTCGATTATTTGCATTAAAAGAAATTTAGTTATTTACTGAAAACATTACAATCTCGTAACAGAACACCCCAATATTGTAGCCAAGTTTCATCCAATTTGGCAATATATGAACACATTTGTCTCTTCCTTCCTAAATATGTAGCAACTGGAATTGCTTGGTTGAACATAACAGCTAGGGCTGAGTTCAGTTCGGGCAAACTTTTAGGATTTTTTAATTGCCCATGATAATCCGGTTCTGTTCGATTCTTGGTTCTTTCATACTTTTTTTTTTTGTTTGGATTTTTAACTTCATTTTGACATAATAGCTTTGCTTTAGGGCTTTCGAATATTATTCAACAAAGTTTCAAAGTCTTTTTCATATATATTTCTTAAAAAATTAAAATTTTCAAGTAAATAAAAAAACCTATAACTTTTATATTGTAATTTTTCAAATTAGTTTTTTATATAGTATTTTAAAGTTATTTTTAATATTTTAAATATAAGATATTTATCGTTACATCATAAAAACATTAATAATAATTTAAATAAAAATAGAATTCGGTTCAGTTCAGGTTACAGCCAGTTTTTAGCTTATGAACCAAAACCATCCAAACATCACTAGTTCAGATTGCATTTCGGTTTCTTGTTTGTTTTTTAGTCAATCCTAATAACAACCACCATCTCCTGGACCATCTTCTAACTTTTCACCACTAAAGTTTTGTTTAGCATTGCTCATAGAGGTGGAAAAGCACTTTTTGACAGCATAAGCAATGCCAAACAATCAGCTTTAACATCAAATTAATTTTCACCACTAAGGTTTTGTTTAGCATTGCTCACAGAGGTGGAAAAGCACTTTTTGACAGCATAAGCAATGCCAAACAATCAGCTTTAACATCCAAATAATTTTTTAACCCAAAGCTAAAAAGCCAAATTTAAGTGCTTTTGATTTTTATAATAGCTATTTTGGAGGTGAAAATCTAAAATTAGCCTCTCATTTCCCTTTTTGAAATTTATTTTAAATATATAATATTATTGTATGCTATTTTAATATCTAAATGTTACAAAATAATTTATATTAATTGCTTAAAGAGTATTTAAAATTTATATTTCATATGTCATAATATTAGTGAATTTGAATATAATCTAAATTAAATTATCTTTTACTTTCAAAATATCATGCCTAAATGGACATTTTAACTTTTCACATCACTTTTTGACAACCATGCTAAACACTTAAAATTAAAAACCAATTTTTCCATAACACTCCTCAAAAGCACTTGTTCCAAACAAAGTTTCTCAAAAGTATTTTTCAACCGCAATAGCAATGTTAAACTAGCTCTAAGTGGAGTATCAACTACACATTAACCCCAAGGCCAAAAGGAAAAAAGATTGGTTTGTTCTCAATGTTTCCGTGTTCTATTTCTTTGGTTAGTAACCACTGACACTAATTTTATTTTCAATGCCAACAGCAAGAACCTTTTTCCCCTTATTGCTGTGTCCATGCCGAATCTGGTATAATAAGTTCATTATTTTTATTTTTCTGGCATATCCAGCAGTACTTGACACATATCTGCTATTTCAAACAAGTGTCCATGTCGGAAACATATCCTACATGAATACATGAGAATAGCAGCTGTATCCATGCTTCATATCTTTAGATTATTCTGTTATATATTGTATAGAATCTTGTGCAATTGCATACAATCTACCTCAAATAGAAATTAGGCACAGCTTATCCAAATAGACACTACATAGAAGACATACCTTAAGTGCATAGCCCACCATTTTTGAAAAAGCTGTAATAGTCACATCTTTTCCTTCTCTCTCAATCTGTCAAAGTAGATGGTCAAAAGATAACTTTAACTGCTATCAAAATGCAACATCATGTATACGAGTTACAGCAGAATCACTGACTGCAGAAGCATCAATAATAGTTATAACAATATCCATGAGTAAAATTCAAGGGGAATCATATCAGCATTACCTTAGCTTTCCCAACTGGAAGGCAAAAACTGGAATCAAGAACTTCATCAGAAACAGGGAATGACTCACCATATCTGAAACAGTATCATTATATGAGAGCAATATCAGACATTAAAACTCTAACTGAACACTGGACCAGTAGAGTGGCAGCGCTCAATACATAATTCAATCACATTTTATCAATTCACTTACAACAACTCGTTTTCGAGGAAAACAACTGGATCAGGATCTCTAATAGCAGCTTTGAGCAGTCCACGAGCATCTTCAGAATTATATGGTGACAATACTTTCAACCCAGGACAAGAAGCATACCATGCTGCATAACACTGGATATTAACCAAAAAGACAAGTAATTAAAACAAGTTCTTAATATATTTAAAGTCAGCTACACCTCTATAAAATGGGAATAATCAAATGGTAAATGCGATATGTAATACAAAATAAATCAATTTTAAACCTCCATAGGCTCTCTCAGGAACAGAGGAGAGTTGTGTAGGCAACCAAACCAAATAACAGGTCACAGTGCCAGTAACATACGAGGAAACCATACCTGAGAGTGTTGGGCACCAACACCAGCAGCGGCACCATTAGGTCCTCTAAAAACAATGGGTACAGATATCTGGCCAGCAGACATATAGTTGGACTTTGCAGCAGAGTTAATAATGTGGTCAATTGCCTGCAATAAAAGACAAAAATGTATCAAAGAAAATTTTGCATTGGGGATTCAGGACAAGAATCTCATAAAAACACATTGAAAGAAAGTAATTAAATTTTTTTATTACCATTAAAATGACCAATAACTAATGTAGTACTAAATCCGAAAAATTCTGGCACACAATGACTAAATCTACACCTAGGCAAAACATCATTCCTATATCCAAGTACATATGATGTTAAAACAATATAGAGACATCCAAACCATTTGCTCTCTTAACATCTCAAGCCAGGATATCTTGCACAGCAAGAAGGCAACCAAAAGAAATCCAAAGATCCCGCATTTAAAAAAAATGCATCTCAATGGAAGAGTTTTCAGGATATCTTCTGAAGCACCATTTCTCGGCTTGTCTTAACACTAATTCTTTGGTGATTAGCATATAACAAAGCGAATTACAAAATTGAAACAAAAATTTGAATCACTTATAGCCAAACAAACTTGCATTCCAACAACATGATTTGGCTTCTTCAACCAGAACCATAAAAGCAGGACCAATTACTGGTAACAGCATGACCAGCTATGAAACACATTTTAAATGCTATCTCTTTCCTTTACAGTTTCCATTTGTAATCTACAACCACAAGTACCAATACTTTATTGCTATGTGTTGTCAAATATAGAAAGAGAAGATCAAAATAACAAATATATAAATTCTATTGCCCTTCATTAATCAGCCACTATATCTGATCACAGATGTACCTTCAAAGAAAACATGCATACTTCATTCATACAAGCTCCGAAGAATTTCAACACTACATTACAGTGGTAGTTATAACTTCACTGTCTTTAAAATAGAAAGCACATGATAATATACTACCACTACTTTCTTTTTTATGACATGCATGCCACTTCATTTAGAATTCGTTTTCAAAACTTATGAATACTCTAGCACGCAAACTAAAAAAAGCATACAGAAGCATAGATTCAAAACAGAACCATCTAACCTGCATGGAGAAGTTAAATGTCATAAACTCCACTACTGGCTTCAGACCATAGTAAGCAGCACCAACCCCAATCCCAGTAAAACCAGCCTGTGAAACAATAAATAGACAACTTAGGGGAGAAAATAATGTAATGAAAACTAAAAAGCATCAAATAACACATATAATAGGCATGTGAGATTAATCATTCAATAAAATAATAATAAAATTCACAAACTGAATAAAAGAGAAACAGTATAGGCATGGATAAACATAATAACCTCAGTGATTGGAGTATCAAGAACCCTTTCAGGTCCATACTTCTCCAAAAGTCCCTTGGTTATCTACAAAAAAAGGGAAATAAAAATCAATCTTTGCTCTTCAGATACTTGTACCAATGTTTCTATGGCCCGTATTATATGTAGCAAGAAATGCTAACCTTGTATGCACCTTGATATTCTCCAACCTGCATTTTATGAGTTCAAGGAACAAAAATCATAAGAATGGCATATAAATAAAAGGAACAGCCAAAATATTATCAAAAAATTGTTCTGTTAATGTTTTCTCACCTCTTCACCCATCAAAAAGACTTTTGGATCAGCCGACATCTCCTCATCAAGAGCAGAGTTTAATGCCTCTCTCACTGTAATCTGTACATAATTATCATTAAACAAACAAACAAATAAACAATAATCCTTGAAGGTTAGACCTTTTGGATATTAATAATCACAAAAGCCATTTAACATTAACTGCAAGATGATGCAAACTACATACAAAGAAACACAAATATAAAGATAACCATATCTGTGTGCATATGGTTGTGTGCTTGAGCGGAAAAATATGAGCAGCGGGTCTTTCTTCTGAATGTTGCTTACGTAAGTAAGCTACAGAGCAGCTGCTAAAATTGTACATAGTTACTCTTCTGAACGAGTGAACACTTGCAGTATGCAACTTGAAATATCTAATAGCATTAAACCCACAAAAAGTACAGAACTACACCAAGAATAAAAAAGGTGAAAATTATTACCTGTTTTGCAGCAGATGAGTAACTTCTCAAGACAGACACTGCTGGCAGAATCTTCTTAAATGATTGTCCCAACATCTAAATAAACAAAAAAGATTTTTTTTTTAAAAAAAAAAACCTATCAGATTAACTGAAACGTCAACAAAGGTATATGAAAGAGTAGGAGAGTTTCCAGAACTCACCCTTTGCCTTGCTATCGCTAACATCTTTCCTCCTCCACTTTGCTTTTCTCTGAACAACAATACAACAAGCTATTTGTTAATTGTTCCTTGCAATGCTAATCCCAGTTTCATATAAATCAAAGATGCATTAAATAAATGCTAGTGCAATTAAAGCATTGATTAGTGTAATTAAAACATTGATTAGTGTAAAATGCTTATTTCACTCACTAACCATGAGGACTATCTATTCAAACAAGTAAATCTGAGAACTAATCACTAAAATATGATTCAGAAAAGTAAACGAAATTATATTTACATAAATCGAGAGATCTAAATCAGAAAATATATATTCATATTAGATACTGGAAAGTGGGAACCAAACGGTAATGGATGGAAAATCAAATCGGATAAAGAAGGTAAGAAAAACGTACCTGCTTCAAAAAAAAAGAGAGAGTGTGGAATTAGGGTTTTCTGAAAAGAAATTAATCGGCAGGGAGATGACCAATACTGAAATTGGAGAGACGCAGGTGGGGGCGGTGAGCTAACGCATCTGCTGTGCTGAAACTTAAAACAGAAATAGAAATAAATAAAAATATGGAATGTTTTCTATAAACATACTTAAAAGAGTGACAGCAGCGACCAAAGTGATATCAAGGGTCAGGAATCAACTGGGAAAACAACCAACAATCGGGCGGCTCGGTTGTGATAGGGGAAGATAGATATTTAATAATTTAATACTACTTCTATGACGGGGAATTTTTAAAGCTTAATTCGTTATCACATATTATACTATATGAAAAAGCCTTAAAAAAATTTAAAAATTTAAAAATTTAAAAATGTTATAAAATAAAGAGAGGGAGAGAATGAACAAAGAAAATGTGAAAGTAATAGAGAATATACTTTATTGATCAAATGGATGATTATAATGCTTCATCAGACTCTCTTTTTATATGCATAAGAAATATAAAAGAAATAGAGATTTAATTCTAATAACTATCATAATTTAGATTACATTAAAACTTTATATTAATCATGATGAACACCTACTTAATAAGATATTTATAACAATATATATATTATTAATGATTGACTGGGTTTTTATTGAAATAAATTAAAAAAACAAAGGAATCAAGCCTGTTAAAACAAGCCCAATAGAAAAACAGTCTAGCCTACTACATATTAAAAGGAAACTATCAAAACAGAAAGAAACAATAAAAGAAATGAAATGAAAAAACCAAAAGTGTGGCCGCCGATAATTATTATACCTAGAAAAAAGAAGCCTAAATTTACCCTTAGTCAATCTTTCAACGGCTGGAAACCATTAAGCCTTTCGTCTGAAATGGCAATAACACTGTCCAAGGTTTTCTTTTTTTGCTATCTACTTCTAAAACAAAACCTCTCTTTATCTTCTTAATCTGGATTTCTTGCCTATTATTCTGTGACACCACCATTATGGCGATTCGTCTCTACATCCTCGAGGTAAACTCTTTCACTTCTCTTCAATGTATCCTTCGCAATATTGTGAGTGTCGTGTTTTCCATTTTCTGGATGTGCCTGAACTTTATCTTCTGGAAGCATGATTTCTTAGCCTGGATGTCTCTGATCATCGCTCTAATAACTAAATAGTTGTGGTTGACTGACATTTATTTATTACTGTTAGTGAATCTCCCAGTATTTGTATTTCCTGAAAGCTCATTTCGATTCCTAACTTAACTGCTTCTAACCCTGCATATGCTTCTGCTGTAAACGGAGATGTAATATTATTATGAAGAATCGATTTTGAGGCCAAGTACTCGTTCATCATTTCCCAAACCAACAGCCCAGTCACCGATCGGAAGTTTCTGGTATCAAACGCAGCATCAAACTGGATCTTTATAATCGGTAGGTTCTCCACAATTCTTTGATTATACACCATATTCGATAGACTCTGCTTTGGTCTGACCCCTTCATTTTCTGCCATGTGATTTTGGACTTTTTGTGCGAGATCTATGCCTGATGAGTATTCGTACATAAGCTAATTCCTCGAGTACTAAAGCAACCATAAAGTATAACAAAAATATCTACATTGTTCATCTGTTCCTTGTTCGAAAACCGCGGTAAGCCACTCCCAGAAATTTTGTTGTATAATATTTGTGATCCAAGACATATTTAATAATTGCCAAACTTTTATGCTTACAGGACATTGCCTGAAAATGTGATGGCAATCTTCTTCCCCATAACCACAACGAGGACAAACGGCGTTCGTCACTATTCTTCTATATCTAAGATTGGCTAGAGTAAGGATGTAATTCCAGGCAATGCGCCAGATTATGACTGTAATCTTAGATGGTAGTTGTAGATTCCATAGCTTTCCAAAAAACTTCTTATTTTCGGTCTGTAATAAATAATTGTTAGGCTCCAGATTAGCATTTTGTAAAAGTTTGTAAGTGCTACGAACTGAGTATTCACCAGTCGGTTCGTCCCTCCAAACTTGAAAGTCCTCATGATCTGATTCTGATAATGAGGTCTGTAAAATTTTTCGAGCAACCTCCGAATGAAAGGTATTACTAATCAGGTCTTCCTTCCATTTTCTATTTACCCTATCAATAAGATCTGATACTAACTCTAGTTGTGCATTGTCTGAACTATTCTGCCTTTCCAATGATTCAACGCCCTGGATCCAACAATCTTTCCAGATGTAGACTTTATTTCCCCTTCCAATTCGCCAACATAAACCTTTCTGAAGGAGACCCTTAGCTGCCCATATGCTCTTCCAGGTGAGTCAAGGTAAACTTCCTAACTGAGCTTCCAGGAAATTCGAATTCAGATAATATTTCGCTTTTAAAACTCTAGCTAGTAATGAATTAGGATAATTAATCAGGTGCCATCCTTGTTTAGCAAGTAACGCAATATTGAATTGACTCAAATTTCGAAAACCTAAGCCACCACTTTCTTTTAAAAAGCAAAGGTTCTTCCAAGCGCACCAATGAATTCCTCTTTTCCCATGCCCCTTTTGCCACTAGTATTTCGCTATAATATTTTCGAGATCACCACATAAAGAACTAGGCAATAAAAAATAGGCCATCATATACGTAGGAATAGCTTGGAGAATAGCTTTGATAAAAACTTCTTTCCCGCCTTGTGATAGAAACCTGGTACTCCAGTTATCAATACGTTTTTTAAGGCGATCTTTTAAATTTTGAAAGGCTTCGTATTCAGTAACCCAAATAGCGCACAGGCTCACTTGAACTTCGAACTCCCAATAAACTAACTACCATTTGCCTATCTTCCTCTCTTGTGTTTTTACTGAAAAATACTGTTGATTTATCGAAGTTCACATACTGGCCCGAGCAAAGTCTATATTCTTGTAAAATGTCTTTGAATAAATGCGCCCCTTTTCTTGTTGCTTCCTCAAAGAGGATACAATCATCTGCAAATAACAAGTGCGAAATCGGCGGACCATTCCTACTAGCCTTCACTCCTTTCAAAAGACCTTCCCTTGTTGCTATTCGTATTAGGCTCGATAAGCCCTCACCACATAGAAGAAATAAGAAAGGACTTAATGGATCACCCTGTCGAAGTCCTTTGTGCGGCTGAAATTTCACTCCTAGCTGTCCATTCATGACCACTGAATAGGAAACAGTAGTAATACATTTCATAATGATCTCTATCCATCTGGTTGCAAAGCCCATTCGTATCATTATCTGCTTTATAAAATCCCACTGTACCCGATCATAAGCTTTACTCATGTCGAGTTTTACTGTCATGAACCCTTTCTTCCCCATCCTCTTCTGCTTCAATGTATTCAAAATTTCGTAAGCTAGCAGCATGTTATCAGATATTAATCTTCCTGGCACAAAAGCACTCTATGCAGCATCAATACATTTTCCAATCACTTCTTGAAAACGATTTGCACTAGCCTTTACCAATATTTTATACAAAAAATTACAAAGACTAATCGGATGAAAATGCGTCATATTAGAAGGATTAGAATTCGTTGGGATCAGTACAATATTTGTAGAATTAATTGAACTAACCTCCATATCACCATTTAAAAGGTGTAGACAGAATCCAGTGATTTTATCTCCAACAATGGGCCAGTATTTTTGATAAAACAGTCCTGGAAGTCCGTTTTCTCTCGGTGCCTTCGTAGGTCCCATCTCGAACACCACTCTTTCTATTTCTTTTTTCTTATAGTTCCTAGTCAGTTATTTATTGTCCTCCTCCTAGATGCACCGAGCAATGCCTGATAATAAATTATCCGAATCACCCATTTGTCATGTTGAAAATAACTTCTGGAAACATGAACAAGTAACCCCTTCCAATTCCTGTAATACCTCCGTTTCGCTACCATCCTCATTTAGCAACCTTTGGATAAGATTTTTCTTTTTTCGTTGAGTTGCTTGGCTGTGAAAGAAGGCTGTATTTTTATGTCTAAATTTCAACTAGTTCAGTCTAGCCTTCTGTTCCCAGTAGCGTTCATCCTTCTCAATCTCGAAATTTAACTGAATTTTTGTGTCGATCAGTTCCGCAAGGTTATTATCATCTCTATCTGTTGCATATAATTCTAATAACTTAGCCGTAAGGACCTGCTTCCTCCTCTTTCAATTTCTTTAGATCTGTCTGGCCGAGTTTACCAATCCCTTCTTAACCTCTTCTAACCTTTTCAATAAGTCCCCTGAAGACATCTCTTAAATTCGTTTTACTTCATTGAAAAAAGAATCCTCCAACGACCACCACGCTTCAAATCTGAAGAATTTACTTTTCAAACGTTCCTCTTCGCTACATGTATTAATTAATAGAGGATAATGGTCTGAAAAAGAGTGTACTAAATGTTGTACTTTTACCTCCGGAGACATGGATACCCATCTAGTGTTAGCCACTCCTCTGTCAAGCCTTTCACGTATATTGTCTCTAGAAGATTACCTCTCTCCCAAGTAAACCATCTGCCAAAATATCCTACATCAATCAAATGACATTCCTCCAAAGTTCTCTGAAATAAATCCATTCTTCGTTCATCCCTAGGTAATCCACCTTTCTTCTCAGACTTATACATTATTTCATTGAAGTCTCCACAAACAAACCAAGGTGTGTCGTTCTCAATACTTAGACTTTTCAAGACATCCCATGAGTCATTCCTATCTTGTGCATAAGGGGACCCGTAGAAACCTGTAAATCTCTATTTTTCTCATATTTCAGTATCCTCAATCTCCACATCAATGTCTTTTCGAAAAAGATCGAAGTGTAACCGAGACATCTATTCTCTATGCCATGCATAAGCCTCCTCTACTACCTTCTGAATCAACCTTTAAACCATGCACAAAATTGCATTTTCGTCGCACATGTTCCATCTGTCTATTACCTAGCTTAGTCTCCATAAAGAAGACAATTTGGGGATTATATGTCTTCAGCATATGCCGAAGTCGCCGAATCGTCCGTGGTCTCCCTAAACCACGGACATTCCAACTTAAGATTTTCATTGTGACCGGTTGGCTTGCCTCTTGGCAGCTGCCGATGTTAAATGATTAAATTCCACCAATCTTCTATTCCTTACCAATAAGGTATCCGTTTCTTCTCTTGCCGATATATCTTCTAATGCTCCTCTAGCTCTCTTCTTCCCTTCTTCTCCAATTATGACTCCCTCCTTTAGATCATCCTCCATAATTGTATGTATCAAGTCTGACGTCCTATTTTCTTTTTGTTGATCAAAAGTTGATGACCCCCCTTTTAGATTAAAACCCAAGATTGGATCAATAACCTTTCCACCTCTTGTATTATTATCGTCACCCCATATTCTATTCGTTAATCCCCGAATGTACCTCTTATCCCCTTCACGTTTGCCATCATCATCTTCCCTAAGCCAGATACTGTTCATCGATAAGGCTTTGCGTGATTGAACGCGTAGAGAGATCCCAACCTAATTCAACAACTTCCACCTCAAGCAACATTTTAGCTTCACAAAACGAGTCATTATGTCCCAATCGACCACAATAAAAGCAAAACAGAGATAATCGTTCATATTTAAATTTGACATATGAACATCTTCCATTAAACATAACCTGTTTTCTCCTTTTTAATGGTCGTCTAATATCAATCTGGGTCCTTATACGCATATAATTACAATTTTCCTTTCCCAGATTTGCGCAATCATATTCCAAAAAATGCCCCCAAAAAATTCCCCAGTTGTATGGCTAAATTTTCTGAGTATAAACCCACTGGAACATCATGAATTTGAACCCAAAAAGGAGAAAAAATTAATGGTACTTTTAGTGGGTCTTCCCCTCACTGTAGTTTATAAAGGACCAACAGATGATTGTTGAAAGTCCATGGGGATCCCTTGAGAACCCTTTCCATATCCATAACATGCCGTTTTTCTCCCAAATCACGGATCTGAATCCTACGGACCGGATGCCACAGATTCGCCATCGTGCTTTTCATAGCTAGGAAGTGGATAATACTTGTCGTTAGGAAACAGCCTATTAATTGGAACTCACCCCTTTCATTACCCGAGACAGGATCTATTTGAATATGTAGAATTTCATCATCTTCTTCATTGAGTGATAAATCTGCTAACTCGTTTTCCATTGATGTAGAATTAAAGGCGACTTAATGAAGCACAAATTGCAAAAGGACCAAATATGAGACAAAAGACAAGAAAAAAGAAGACCTAAAAACTCATGCCAACGGCGGTAGACTTCAGCGTGCTAGGGTAACAGACCTAAAAACACTTTTAAATTTGACATATAACAATATATATATATATATATATAAAGTTTAAGTTTGAGATTGTTGACCATACTTATTTTATAATTCAATTAATTGGAAGTTATAATTGGTAGATTTTTTTATTTAATAAAATTAAATAAATTTCTTAAAATTATTTTTAATTATTTCAAATGTTTTTATTATCTCAAGACAAATTATTTATCTCTAGATGAATATCTCAATTTACAAATAAAAATTTTTAAAAGTGAAGTAGATATCTAAATATTAATATGTGCATCCATTGTCTTAAAATATTTTTTTAATACTTAATATTTATGATCACAATTACAAATCGCGCCCACAAATATTTGAATATATCATCGTTTTCCTTAAGTCCACTCAAGTGTTTAACCATTTTAAAAAACTTCGATATAAAATAAAAAGGGTATATGCACGGCAAATGATGAAGGAAGTTTACTCTAGACATAAAATAGGATCCAAGTCAAATAAACTTGTTCCCAATAGCACTAATAAAATATTAAAAATTGATGAATTTTAAAATATTAAAAATTTGATATATAAATTTTTTCATTTTTTATTAAATTATCTTTTAATAAAATTTGATTGTATAAAAAAACTATATATTTTCTATAACAACTTTATATATTTTAAATGTGATTAGTGAATTGTATAAAAAAGTTATTAGTGAATGTATACTTTATTCCAAGATACAATAATTTTTACTTTTAAAAAAAAATTTACAATCTTATTTTTATAATTTTTTACAATATTTTACAATTTCTAATAATTTTTATATGTTCTTGATAGTTTTCTATAATCATTATTATATTTACATTTTAAAATTCTAACATATTTTTAAAAATTGTACACAATTTATATGATTATAATTTTATTTATTTTTTCTGTATTTTTTTTATAATTTTTCAATAGTTTTTAAGGGTTTTTTTTTTCTAAACAATGATGTTATTATGATGTCAGAGTATGTCGCACGATAATTATAATTATAATATTTTAATCATGTCCTTAATGTCGAAAGGATAAAATTATAAATGTCTGATAATGTTAAAAGTCATATAAGCTTAGTGGATAAAAAAATATTAAGAATAAAAGTGAGAAAAATAATATACATTAAGGCAATTTTTAATTAGTTACTCTCAAAAGAAAATGTAATTAGTTGTCAAAATAGGTGGCTGGGGTTAAATATGAGAAGCTGATAAAAAACGGCTCTTGAAGATTAGGGGGGTCGTCCACTTTACATTTCTTTTTTCTAATCTCTTTCTTTATCGATGAAAAAAAAAATTTTTAATATAAAAATTAAGGTTGCTTTTGTTTTATTGAAAACTACTTTTGAAAAATGATTTTTGGATAATTGATTAGTTTTTTTTGTAAAAATTTATATTCTCTAGTGTTTGGATGATTTTGCATAAAATACTTTCTATTGTTTGACAAATTTTCCTAAACTAATTTTTTAAAAGTTATTATTAGTGAAATGAACACGACATAAATATATTTGTTATAAAATATTATAGTACACTCTCCTTGTAACAATTGAAGTTTATTTTATAATAAGATTATATTTTGTAATAATTAATTCATATATAAACTTAATAATAAATAATGCCTAATTAAAACTTAATTTAAATTACATATATCTCATAAGAGTGCATATTGACACATTAGAGTTGGCAGGGATAAATGAAGTTAAGCATTATTTAAACAAATACTCATATTTGTATAATTAAAATATTTATATTTTATTTTAGGTTAAAATATGTCATAAATCTATAAACTCTTCGTAAATTTGGAATTTAGTCCCTATACTTTTATTTTAAAAATTTAATCATTCTACTTTTTATATTTCAAAGTTTAGGTCTCATTGTTAACACTATTAATTATTTTGTTAATTTTTTAAGTTCATTACAACACTATTTTTTAGTTACCTGTCTATCAAGTGAGTATTTTTAATTTAAAAAAGTCAAATCAACAAAATTGACAAAAACAATAATAATAATAATAATGTTAAAAACTAGACCTGAACTTTGAAATCTGAAAATAAAGGGACTAATTACTTAAAATAAAAGTATTATGACTAAATTCCAAATTTATGAATGTAATTATGACATATTTTAACATTTATACTAAAAATTTATTATTATATTTATAATTGTAATATATATTTATTATTAATATATTAATATAAATAATTTTCACTAATATATCAAGAATATTATTTAAAATTTAAAAATATTATTAAAATAAAAATGTAATATTAAATAATTTATTGAAATAATTCATTATATTATTAAATATAAATAATTAAATATGTAATTAAATAATATTGAAAATTATAATATTTGATATTAATATTTTAAATATTTTTAAATTAAAATTAAAAATTTATTTTTAATATAATAATATTAGGTTCGATTTAAATTAATTTTTATATAAAAATAAAACTATTCATAAAATTTTTTTTTTCTAGAAAATAATTTGCACTTTTCAAATGGGTAAGTCATTTTACAAGAAAAAATATCTTATTTTCAGTTAACTTGTAAGTCATTTTTTATTGACCAAGTTATTTTCTATTAAATAAATACAGAAAAATACAAAAAATATCTTTAGTAAATCATTTTTCGTGAAACAAACGAGAGGTGTGCATGGGTTGGGCAGGGCCAACTTCGGGCTGGGCCCAGACAAGGCCTAAAAATTTGTCCAAGCCCGACTCAAAATAAAATTGTTAAGCCCGAGCCCGACCCGACCCGACCCATATTAAATTTTTTTAGCTTATTTCATTAAATAAAAAATTTTAAAATATAATAAATAAAATACATTTAAAAACATAAAAACAAATATTAAAACAAGAAACAAATAAAAAATGAGACTCAAACAATTTTTAAAACAATACATAAATTGAAAATATAATAAAAAGTGGTTATATTAAAATTGAAAATAAAATATAAATATGATTAAAAATAAAATATATATATATTTAGTATATAATTTGGGCCGGGCCGGGCCCGGGCCAAAAAAGTTTTACCTGAGGCCCGACCCGTTTTCTAAACTGGCTTCGTTTTTTGCCCAAACCCATATTTCAGGCCTATATTTTTACCCAAATCCTCCCATTTTTCGGGCGGGCCTTCGGGCCGGGCTGCACACCTCTAAAACAAACACACCCTAAAATCAACCTTTTCTTTTCAATTAACAAATAGATTTTTTTTTCTCAAAAGGAACAATAGAGAAAATAAAATAAAATAAAAACTTCCTAAAGGGGAAAGAAAAGCAATGATTATAACAGTCATATACGAGGTTATGTGCACTAGATGAGTTTGGTTGATTGGATAAATTAATTAGATTAAGATTAGGTTAGAGTATTAGTTTGAGGAGTAACAAAAATTGATTAATTTGTGAAACCATATAAATTGGTTCAATCGGATTTATAATTTTTTAAATATTTTTTGAGTTTTCAAGGTTTATTATATCATTTGATATTTGAGTTTGACACTTTTTTTTCCTAATGTGATACCTATATTCGACAAAAATAATTATTTTAGTACTCATAGGAAATAATGTTACCCTTTCAATATTTAATTTCGGTTTTAAAATTGATTTGATAAAAATTAATTGTTAATATTATTAGGTTTGAATTTTTCATAATTTTCTTAATAAAATAAATTTAGTCTTAATTGTGAATTTATTTAATTTTTTGAAATATAGTCCAACCATAAATGTGATTGAATAATAAAAATCACATATAAAAAATGAAGTTCACTAATCTGGAACGATAATAAACATAGTTCAATCTTTGAATAGTTGTTGAGGGTGAATGTTTAAGCTTGCCATAAGAAGATTAACATTTTTTTCCACTCTAATATTTTTGCTACTTATTACAAATATCACTCAATTTGTTAAAAGAAAATGCAAGTTTCAATCTTCAACCATCACATACATAAACCTCAGCTAGAAAATTCTCTTCATTTGAATGTTGTATTTTTTGTTTGTTTGTTTGTTTAAAAGGAGTTGTCAGGCCTAGCTTACGACAATGAACACAACCATGACTAAATCACCCAAGTAGTAAATGAATCAATGGAATTTGAGAAACATATGGAAGTTGTTTTTATCTATAGCTAATTGGATTTTCTTATATCAGAGTAAGCTTAGTGCAAATAACCTATATTCAAAACTCTCAGTTAAGACTCACCTTCCCTTAAGCTTCAAGAAAAGTCAACAACACTTGATAAAAGGTAAATTCTACAAATGGTCATGTCACGCCCCGGTTGTATGATATCTTTTGTACAATTGAATATAAATGAGTTATTAGTCTAATGATTAAGTGTTAATGAAGTTGTCATTGAAACTTGAGTTTGAATCCCTTCCCTCGCATAACTTTTATTTTCAGCATTTTTGTTCCAAATCCTTAACTATGTTGTCCCATGCATTGTAAACCTAAGTATATATTGTATTTTATTTTCTGTTTAGCCTTTCTTTTTTTATTTTCTTCTCCTTGATGTCCTCTCTTCCTTCCCTCCCATTCTCTCAATTTTTTTTCCATCTTCTTCATTGTTGTGCCGCCCATTTTCTCCTTCTTCCTCTATTTGTGGTTGTCGATTCACCACTGTTTGTCTTCTCCTCCTCTCTTTTCTTTTTCGATCTTTTTATCAACATTCTTCTTGCTTTGGTTGAATATTTGCTAGCTATTTTTCTTCCATTGCCACACCACTCCTCTCCCTTTTTGCTCTCACTTTTGTTTCTCCATTGTCACATTTCTACTTGTTTGTGCACTGATCTTCCCCTCATCATCATTCGTTATTATTGTTGTAACACCCCAAAATCGGCCTAGAAGTTATGATCGGATATTGAGGAGTTACATTAACTTATTTAAAAGCCTTTGTTTCAATCAAACCAAAAGCACTTTTCGAAAACATGAAATTTTGGTAAAAACTCTCAAAGATGATTAGAAAAGCCAAGATTTGAAAACTCTTATTTAAAACCTAAAATTCACATTCAAAATTGCACGTTTTGAAAATACCAACATTAGCAGATCATTTCCAGTATTAAAACAATCATTAGTTAAAAATCATATATTTTATTTACCTCAAAATACTTAAATGATTACCAAATCTTGTAGTGCAAAGTTATCAAAGTTTCAGTTCTTTGAAAATCGCGGTCTCGATAAGTGAAGACGAACAGTTCATCAATTGGGCGTATTTTGAATCATTCGTTATAAATTTTCATAAAAACTCCTTTCAAATTTTCAACAGAAAATCCTTAGGTTGTTTTAGTTTTGAAAACCGAAATCAAACTTGTTAGCTCTTATGATTTACAGTTTTATGCTGGGAAATATTAAATGCTAACGAATAAAACAAAAACCAAAACCAGACCCAAAAATAAATTACAGTCCCATAAATCCAAAATAGATAATTATGAAAATCACCATATTTTGATTTACTTGAGAAAACAATCTGAGCTCCCGCACGCCGTTCGATCCTAATTTAGAAGTTCACCTGAAATGAATTAAACAAACGAGTGAGCTAGAAGCTCAATGTGTGACTTAACCCACGTACAAAAATTTCTTACTACAACACGCACAATTGCAAACATAAAAATAGAGTTTTATTTTTAATAATCACATATGCAAAAACAATATCAGAAGGTCATATATCTAGAAATATTTGTCAAATCAAAATGTCATATTTTCATAATCATATATTAGAATGGAATTCTTAATTTTCATAATCAAAATCTCAAACACATTCTATTATACAGAATCAAATGTATTTCATAATCAAATATAGATGTAATCATAGATCCTATCCCTATACGCTACACACTATCTTCGTCCAGCCAACCACAACAATTAGGACTACAAGAGTCCATCCATCCAATCACACTAGGTCATGGTGGTATGCCACTCTTAATAGCGCAGTTGAGCTGCCAGACATATATTGCAGTTTAACCACCAAAATTACAGTAAAACTGTTAAAAAACACTTCCTCCATATCCAAAAACCCACCCAAATGCCCATGCGCAATCAAATGGTATAGTATGCATACCTAACCAGATTTTTTTTCTTCAGATCATAGCATATTCTATTACATAATCAAATCGGATTGCTTATCAGAACATATAATAGAATACGTAAAGCACATATGGTTTACAAAATAGTCATGCTTAACTCACGTGCCTATTTATTACAAAACATAACGCATTTTTTTATACTTATTAGAACTTATTCAACATACCTTCTACACTTAACCGTGTTTGTTTACTGTAACTTATGTTTTTCTGGGCCTACATAATGCCCACGGACCCAATTTCTAAGACCCTAAATCAGGTTTAAAAATTGGCTCCAAAGGCTCACACGGTCCAAAAAGCTAGCCTGTGTGGTGCACACGGTCTACCCACACATCCTACATGATTTCACACGGCCGTGTGGGACTGGACAATTTTGAAGAACAACCTAGTTTCACGATTTTATCGAGTTTCTAACAAGTTTTTGGGTTGATTTTACACACTTGATTGTTGAGTTGATAATCCACATGACTAATGCATTCTAAAACCTATAGTAAAAGTTTAAAAGAACTAATTAAGACACAATCCCATCTCGAATCCACATCCATACACTATTGAATGTTATCGTATAATTGATTGCATGTAAGCATGCCATTGTTCGTTATAGATCATACTAATTGCATGCAAATCATGCCATCGATTCTATTTTGTTGAATACATGTTAAGCATGCCACTGGTATTGAAATTGGTATTGATGAGCATGATTTGCTACATTATTGATATGACATGTCACATTGCATAGGGACTGGGATTGATGGGTGACGGAGGAGTTCCGTGGAGTACTATCGGTTTACCTACAAATTATATACTAACAGTTAATCTGCAACCCTGAAGTATTGTTCGAGTACTGATGATTTATCTGCAACTACTAGCAACTATTCTACAAATTATTGACAATCTAATTAAAAAATTGTTATTGGTGATGTATCCACATTGAGCTATGACTCTTATTATTTTGGCGTTCAGATGATGAGTTCTGGGAAACTCATAGTGTGTAGCAAATGGATGGATAGGGAATATGCATTGTTTTCATATGAGCATGCCCATGAATATGTGTATATATATATACTATATTTTTATGATGCATGATCTACTATGGTCTTAGAAATGTTGTTGGCTATATGCTTTACTGTAAATTGATTGACTGTATGTATATATATTGTTTGCTATGTTTAAGATTCACATTGAGCTTTTTAAAGCTCACCCCTATAGTTTTTATCCTTATAGATAATCCTCGAGGTTAGGATTAGACACGACATTCGGAGGACTCGTCTCGAACTTTTAAAATAAAGTACTTTAAAACTAAATTTTATTATTGATTTTGGGACTATAATTTTTTTAATTTTGGAATATGGCATGTGATTGTTTTTTATTGGGATTTTGCTTTCATGCAATTTTATTAAAAATCGAACAATT
Source organism: Gossypium anomalum (assembly GCA_025698475.1). Taxonomy (NCBI): domain Eukaryota; kingdom Viridiplantae; phylum Streptophyta; class Magnoliopsida; order Malvales; family Malvaceae; genus Gossypium; species Gossypium anomalum. The sequence goes on along the minus strand of CM046967.1, from coordinate 19,280,909 downwards.
CTAATAATTGGCTTAACATTGCATAAGACACAGTTTTTCTTTAAAAAAAACGAAAGGCTTCACTTTTCCGCTGCCCAATGATGAAAAATGAGTTTTAAAAAGGTAAATTGACAAAATCAATTAAGTTTTTTTTTCAAATGACAAAACTTTTAATAAGCTAGACTCTAAATTTAATCGACTTAATAATCGGACGATTTAACAACTATCCTAAGTTTTTTAAAATCAGACAAATTAATGCTAATGAAACTGAACAGTTTAACTAGGCAATTTCGGTGGCCAATGTAGCCTTCAGAATTCAGCCATAACGTCTAGGCCGGGTTAGGGAGGTCACTGGTCACACAACTATTCTCGCATTCCTATTTTGGTCACTTAGCTTCAAAAATTTTCAATTTAGGTACTTACGTTTGAATTCGTTCCTGTTTTGGTCACCCACCATTAAATTGATTATGAAATGCATTTTTCTAACTACTATAATAACATATTTAGACCCCAATACTTACATTTATCAATTTGATCATCAAACTTCCTAACCAAATCTTTCAACTTTTAAAATAGAGGCATTCCATATCTATCAATTGTTTTTTTTATGGTTGAAATTATCCAATTAAATATATAACCCTTTTTGTTTATATTTTTAAGAAGCTCGTGTTAGAAATGAATTGAACTCCATTAAAAAATAGAAAATACAAATTTTAAAAATATGATATATAATAAAATTATATAAATAATTTAATATTTAAAAAACATAAATTTTCACTTTGACTAGCATAATTTTTATTTTTAATTAATTTGGTAAATGATTTGACGCTAAATCATATTATTAGTGATATGTATTGTCATGTGGATTTAAAAATTAAAAATAAATAAATAACCTTGATACTTAGTCTGCCCTTTCTGGCACGTCTCTGTCTGCTCCCTCTAGCAGGTTTTAGGTTTTATGTTCATTGTTTTGTGATGGCGGCTAGTTTTCCAGTTTTATTTATTTTTTTTTGGCAATCTGGTTCATACGATTGAGTCAATCTATAACCATAGAGTCAGATTTTGCTGGGTTAACGCTTAATGAAGAGGAATATGAAGTTTTACAGCTTCAATTTAAGTTGCAAACAAGAAGAGAGGCTGAGGTTTTTCAATTAGTGGGATGTTTCTTAACTGCTAGCACTATTCACTTTCCAGCAATGAAAAGTACAATGGCAAACCTCTGGCATCCAGTTAGGGGTGTGCAAATTCGAGATCTAGGAGGAAAAAGGTATTTATTCCAATTTTTTCATGGTATGGATATAGAGAGGGTGTTAAAGGGGTCACCTTGGACCTTCAATAGTCACTTATTATTATTATATAAGTTACAATTAGGGGAGGATCCTTTAATAGTCCCTTTGATCTTTTCACCCTTTTGGGTACAAGTCCACGATATTCCAACTGGTTTTTTCTCTGAAAGGTTGGCAATACAATTGGGTAATTTTATAGGTTCTTTTATGGAGTATGATGGATCTAATTTGGGAAAAGAAAATTGAAATTTTATGAGAGTAAGAGTTTAAATTGACATAAGACGCCCTCCGAAAAGGAAGAAGCAGATTATGTTTTTTGGTAATTGTTCATATGTCAGATTTAAGTATGAACGATTATCTCTCTTTTGTTTTTATTATGGACGAATGGGGTATAGTGACTCTTTTTGTGAAGTGAAGATGGCATTAAGGGTGGAAGTTGCTGATATGGGATGAGATTTATCTTTGGGAGCACAATCTAGAAGAGCCATAGCGATGAGTAGTGTTTGATTGCGCGAATAAGGAGAGGGAGATTAAGGGGGAAATCATGAGGAAACTCAAGTATTAGGATCTAGTGGTAGGGTTTTAAGGGAAAGTATGGGACTAAGGAGTAATATAGATCCAATATTGGGATTTAACCTGGAAGGGAAATTATCTACCTTTAATGGGGGTGAAAATTCACTTATGAGTCAATCACATACCTCAATGGACCATGATTCTCAAGATAGGTTGTTAATAGGAGAGGAGGGGAAAAAGAGAGCTAGGGGGATATCGAAGATGGATCAGCCAAGGAAGAGATTAGCACTTTGGCGACAAGGAATAGGAGAGTGGTGGAAGCTAAGCATTTAATATCGGCGGCTGTCATGAGGCAAGCCGATCGATCACAATAAAAATATTAAGTTAAAACATCCGTGGTTTGGGGAATCCACGGATAGTTCAAAGACTTCGGCATTGGCTGAGGTTAAATAATCCTCCATTTGGTCTTCTTTATGGAAACAAAAATCAATAGGAGGAGGATAGAAGAAGTTCGAAGAAGATGTGGTTTCTTCAATGATATTGATGTTGATTCAACAGGATCTCGAGGTGGATTATGTTTAGTTTGGCGTAGGGATATTAATATCAGGCTTCAAAGTTATTCAAAAAGCCATATTGATATGGAAATTGAGGACGAAAGTAATAAATGGAGGTTTACTGGTTTCTATGGGTCTCCCTATTCATATGATAGAGAAGAAACGTGGAATCTATTGTGGCAATTACGTAACGTTGGGGAGCTTCCTTGGATGGTTTATGGTGATTTCAATGAAATTTTGTATGGTTTTGAAAAGAGGAGAGGTTTACCTCGAGAGGAGGGTAGAACAGAAGCGTTTCGTAAGGTTTTAGAAGATTGTAAATTAAGAGACGTAGGTTTCTCCGGAAGTTGGTTTACTGGGGAGAGGGGAAATCTGCCAGAAATAAATATTCAAGAACGTCTGGATAGGGGAGTGGCTACTAATGATTGGTTATCTTTATTCCCGAAGTTTCATATACGACACGTGTCTTATTCTTTTTCAGACCATTGCTCATTGTTTATTAATACTAAACCAGAGGATAAATGGAGAATTAATAGAAGTTTTAAATTTGAAGCATAGTGGGTTTCAGAGGGAACCTTTATTATAGAGGTTAGAAATATTTGGGAAAGCACCACAAGAGATTTATTGAGTAAGTTTGAAAGCCTCAAGAGAGGTCTGAAGAGATGGGCTGAGAAGATTCAATATAGCAGGAAAGGGAAGAAAGAGGCGCTAATTTCAAAACTGGAAAAACTGCTGGAGAATAAAAGAAATGAAGAAACTTTGACAGAGCTCATTGATACGAAAATTCAACTTAACTTTGAGATTGAAAAAGATGAGCGCTATTGGGAACAGAAGGTGAGAGTTAATTGGCTGAAATATGGAGATAAGAATACATCTTTTTTTTCACAAACAAGCTACTCAGAAACGACAGAAGAATTTTATTAGTAGAATGCAATTTGATGATGGCAGAGAAACAGAAGAAATTTTAGAAATGGAGGGAATAGCCAGGTCGTATTTTCAACAGTTGTTTTCTGCTGGAAGGAGGGGTAATTACGATCATATTTTGGCAGAAATTAATCGTTGCATCTTTGATGAGGATAACTTAAAGTTGAAGGCGAGGTACACAAAAGAGGAGATTCGCGAGGCACTAGCAGAATTGGGTCCAACAAAAGCACCAGGTGAGGATGGGTTCCCGACGTTTTACCAAAAATACTGGCCAATTATTGGGGAAGAAGTTACCTCATTTTGTCTTAATCTACTGAATGGAGGTATGGATATTAGTTCAATAAACAAAACAAATATTGTGTTAATTCTAAAAATCCCTAATCCTTTGAATATCACCCATTTTAGGCCAATCAGTTTATGTAATGTGCTTTATAAACTATTGGCTAAAGTTATTGCTAATCGCCTCCGTCATGTGATGAATAAATGTATTGATTTAACTCAAAGTACTTTTGTATCGGGGAGACTGATTTGCGATAATGTTCTATTGGCAGACGAAATTCTTCATACTTTGAAGAATAAAAGAGTGGGGAAGAAAGGGTTTATGGCGGTGAAATTAGATATGAGTAAAGCATATGATAGGGTTGAATGGAGTTTTGTTGAAAAAATTATGAAAAAACTGGGTTTTGATCCAAAATGGGTTAATGTGCTAATGAAATGTGTAACTACAGTGTCATATTCAGTGGTCTTTAATGGTGTTATCGGAGAAAATTTTTTCCCTTCTAGAGGTCTTAGACAGGGTGGCCCTTTGAGGCCGTTCTTATTCCTATTCTATGGAGAAGGGTTATCTAGCCTTATGAGGTTAGCCACAGAAGGAAATTTAATTCGAGGAGTAAAGGCTAGTAGAAGCGGACCATAGATTTCACATTTACTATTTATGGATTATTGTATTCTGTTTGGAGAGGCCACTGAAAGATGAGCAAATTTATTGAAGAGGATATTATATGAATATGAACTCTGTTCTGGTCAATGTGTTAATTACACAAAATCCACGATTTTTTTCATCTCTAATACGCAGGAAGAGAAAAAAGGGTAACAACCAGGGTGCTTGGAGTTTGCAGCTCAAATAATCCGGAAAGATATCTAGGATTACCGAATTTGGTGGGTAAAAGGAAGAAAATAGCTTTTTAGAATCTGAAGGACAAATTAAAGCAAAGAATTGATAATTGGAGCATTAAGCATCTTTCTCAAGGAGGAAAGGAGGTTTTTATCAAAGCCATATTACAATCCATTCCAACCTATTCTATGGCTTGCTTTTTGCTTCCTAAGTCTTTATGCAATGAGTTTGAGGGTATTATAGCTAAATTTTGGTGGCAAAAAAATCAGGGAAAAAAGGGAATTCATTGGTGTGCTTGGAAGGATATTTGTGTTTCAAAAGATACTTGTGGTCTCAGTTTTCGAAAACTCGATAAATTCAATATTGCATTATTAGCTAAATAGGGTTGGCGTCTTATTAATTATCCCGATTCTTTGTTAGCCCATGTTTTGAAAGCTAAATACTATCCGAATGTGAGTTTTTTAACTGTCCAATTAGGAAACTTACCTTCACTTACCTGGAAGAGCATCTGGTTGGCAAAAGGAGTTCTGGATGGAGGACTATGTTGGAGGGTAGGTAAGGGGGATCGTATTTCTGTTTGGACGGACCTTTGGATTTCGGGTAATGAAGAAGACAGATTGCAGTATCAATACAGAAATGATAATATTGTATTAGTTTCAAATTTGATTGATAAAGTTAATAGAACGTGGAAAGCAGATTTAATTGTCAATACCTTCAGAGCGGATTTCGCTAGAAAGATCACGCAGATTCCTTTGGCGAGTTCAGCGCATGAAGGTTTCCAAGTCTGGAAAGGAGAACCTTCTGGTAATTTTTCTATTCGAAGTGCCTACAAACTATTACAGGAGGCTACTCTAAATCTTATTATTAAACAGATCGAAACTAAAGCTTTCTTTAAAATGTTATGGAATTTACAGATTCCCCTGAAAGTTAAAATTACAATATGGAGGATATCTTGGAATTACATCCCAACTTTTGTTAATCTGAAGAAAAGAAGAGTGGTTTGTGATGCTTGTTGTCCCTGATGCCCTACAACGATGGAAGTATAGCGGTTTTTAAAGCTTTCTTGGATACTGCATAGCAACATTGACAGTGTATGGAACTGGCTAACCTGGGTTTTCAGTCAAGGGACAAATGAACAGAGTCACCTTTTTTACTGTGGGCTTTGGATAATCTGGACAAGTCGTAATAAGTTAATATACGAAAACAAACACTCAACAAGCAGGGATATCTCATCACAAATCTTAAGTTACATTCTAGAATTAAGAGGAGTTGAAGAGAAAACATTTATCTTAGACGCAAGCATGGATCTTAAGTCTGTCAAAAGGAGAATGAGTGTGGCGATTTACTTTAATGCGGCTTTTGATCAACAACTCTCAATATCTGTCTCGGGGCTAGTTGTTCGAAATGAAGGGGAAATATTAGCTTCTAAATTAGTCATCCATTCCAATATTGCAACTCCATTTGTGGCAGTAGCACATACAGGGTTACAAGCTTTAATATTAGAAATCTTTATGGGGTTTAATGTTTTGCAAATAATAAGAGATTCAAGAACAGTTATTACAAAATGCCAAAGTTCAGAATATGATAGATCGATGATCGGAGCAATCATCATAGATATTCAAAACACAAAAATCCATTTTCAAGATCTTGGCTTTCATTTTATTCCTAGATAAGAAAACACATTTGCTCATTTTATTGCAATAGAGGCATTAAAGAAGGGGGAAGGCCATTACCTGGTTGGAGATATTCCCAGCTCTGTCTGTTTGGCAATGGAGAGGAAGCGTCCAAGACACCCAGATTGAAAGAGAAGGAAATCTTTTGAATCTGTAGCAGAAGACTAAAAGATTTGTGGAGATCTGCTACCGTTAAAGCTGAGTTGGTGATGGGAAATGAAAAGACCTTATGGAGGCCAGCTGTTACTGTCGACTGAAATTTTTTTGATTAGGTTTCCCTTTTTTTTTATCTGTTTGATTTATTCAGTTTATTTTGGGCCATCCTGTTTGAGGCCTAGTTTCCTTTAAGTTTGTTCAGGTCTGCTTTAGTGGACTTTAAGCTGACTTTGTGGATAATTAGTTGCTTTGGCTTAGGTTTTATTTTCTTTATAAAATGCAGTCGATTTCTTCAAAAATAAAAATAAAAATAAATAGAATACATATTAATCTCTTAATCAGTTTATATATATAAAAAAAAACCAGTATCAATGTATCAAATGAAATTTTAATTAATTCTTTCACATTTTTTTTCTTCTGAAAAATTAAATGTTCACACTTTTATCTTATATAATTATTGATTGAGCAATTAGATTTTTCAAAGCCATATTTTTTAACTTTGGATTTAATTTCCAATTTCAATGAACAACTTTGTGAACTATTTCTAGGTACCTTGAAGGAAATATCATACTGTTAAAAACAGGAGTAAATCTAAAGTGTTTTTCATTTTCTTTAGTCAAAAACTTATCAATTAAAGGGTTATAAGATAATATATGTAGAAGAAAACTAATAAAAAAGAAGAATAAAGGAAATAAAGTTTCAAGATAAACTTATTGCTATTTGAAATTGGCTCAGAAAATAGCTCGTTAGTTGAGAGAAGGTTTTTTTTTCTTTTTGGGGTTTTACAAATTTATAGATGTGGAATGTCTATGTTTCAAAAGTTGAAAGCTTTGGTTAGGAAGCTTCAAGTTGATAAAATTTGTAAATGTAAAAGTTAAATTTATTTGAATTATTTAAAATTAGGGTCAAATTGATGAAATATATAAGTATTGAAAATTAAATGTTTTATCATACGTGTTAGAAAAAAATTTCCATTATACATTTAAAATGAGTGACCAAAATAGAAATGCTAACATAATTGAATAGCCATTTGTATCATTTATCTTAAATAGATGATTTTGGCGTGTGGGATGATGTATTTGTTTATCTATTTAAGAGATGAAACTTACTATCACTATGCCTTTTCTTTTCAAATTTCCAACAGTTTCACCATTGGATTTAAGTATGTCAAAGCCTCTTTCTTGATGTCTATATCCAGAATGCAAGATGAATATGCATCTTCACTATCCGCTTTCAACTCAATGTAGTTCTAGATGAAAATTTAAAAAGTAACTGTTAGAAGGATCAACTGTTAATCCAACGCTTAGTAGGACCTTTTTTACATGATTTACCTGAGTCGATCGGCCTCCCTCCTACGACCATTGTCAGCTTTTGGATATCCAGCAAGTCGTCGGGTTTCCGATGAGAGTTTAAAAGGGGAAACGAAGCCGGTTTCCATTTATTTCTTTCCATTTTCATTGTTTTTCAGTTTGAAAGCACCCAAAATCGGGTTTGCAAAAGAAGGGAAGTCTTCAGGGCCGGTTTGGTGCACTCTCCGCTGCCTCACGTCTCTGGTCAGCTGCATGTGGTGTTGCGATCGATCGCCAAGCAACCTCCCCGGCTGATTTTGGGTTTAGCTTGAGAAGAGAGAGAGAATGGAAGTAAAATTTTTTTTAAAGGGGGGTGAAAAAATGAATTTTTTGTTGAAATTTTGGTATTTATAAGGGGACCATACGGCGTCGTTTTGAGCCCTAGTTTCAGGTGCCAAAACGGCGCCGTTTAAGTGAAGCCGACCTGACTCGACCCATGATCCACCAGGATCAGCGCGTTTTGGGAAGAATGGGGTATTTATGCGCTTGGCCCTTCCGCTTCTTCTACTTGTTTCAATTATATCCTTTTCGTTTTCTTTATTATTAATTTGACTCGATAACTTTATCTTCATTTCATTTTAGTCCTTGCTAATGCCGCGCGTTTTGAAGGACTGAGGATATTTTCCCATTTCGTCCTCATTTTATTGCGCGCGTTTAATTTTAGTCCCTATTTCGGTTTTTTATCATTTGGCTTATTACGATTTATACTTAAGTTTTGTTTAAATTTTCATTTTAATCCCTTTTGCGGTTACTCATTCGTTTACCATTATTAAGATTTTAAATTTCATTTTAATCTCACTTTACCCCTTTCACTTTGTTTAAGTTTCAATTAAGCTATTTTTATTTAAATCCTTTATTTATTTATTTATCCATTTGCTTGTTTACATGTTCGTTATTCTTTTATTTTATTTGTTTGTTCATTCATCAACTTACATATATACATTATTCGTCTGTATTTTATTCTAGTTCTTGTGTTTATCTATTTATTTTTCTTTCATTTCTTTTTTATTTCCTTATTAATCATTTATGTTATTTATACCTTTACTATTGTTACTATTTTATTATCTATCATTATTATTTTATCGTTATTTATTCACTTATTTATTTGTTCCCTTTTTATATATTCTTTTAAAATCGAACTACTTATGTTATACTATACGTATTATTATTATTATTATTATTATTATTATTATTATTATTATTATTATTATTATTATTATTATTATTATTATTATTATATCTATTTTTATCCTTCTTATATATGTATGTACATTTTAAAATTTAGATAATCTGTGTTTCTTCGATATATATGTTATTCTTATTATTATTATTATTATTTATTGTCATCGTTTGCATTGTACTCCTAATTTCATTCATATCTTAATTTGGTCATTGTATTATTGATATTCTTTACTTATTTTCTTTAACATTCACTTATCATAACTATTTATTTATCCCTTTACCCTTACATTTTATTATTACTATTATTATTTTTACAAAAAAAATCTAAACTTAATAGTATGTATCTACTTTACTTACTCATTCGTTTGTTATTCCATATGTTTTAAGCATTTCTATGTTATGATTGCTCGACTTTATATTATGTATTTCTATCTTATTGTTTCACTTATTCATCGAGATGAGCCCATTAATATTGTATTCACCCTTATAATTGCATCATTGTTATTGTAATATTTTATCGCATATTGTATGTCACTTCAAATGTTGCATTAATCTTCACCAAAATTCATAAAAAGGGATTCTTTAATAAAGGCAATATTTCGTGTTTGGAAAGTTCGAGAAATCGTGCCCTACGTGCTGGGTTTCGATTTACCATTTGATTAAACAACGAAATATCTTTTTTAAAATTTCAATGCATGAGTTTTGGAAATCATGAGATGATTTTGGTATCAAATGTTTGAAATGTTGTGTCCTACGTGCTGGATGTGATTTTTTTTCTTCGGAACAAGAGAATCTTAATATCCATTTCAAGTTATCCAAACATTCATAAAAAAGGATCGTATTTTTTAAATTTATTTTAAAATCTTTTCAACTTTCGACACCAAGACGTTAATTAATCGATTAGATACCAATTTTGGGCGTGACGAGGGTGCTAACCCTTCCTCGCACGTAACCGACTCCCGAACTCCTTTTCTCAACTTTCGTAGACCAAAATCATTTGTTTTAATAAATCAAAATATTTTATTAAAACGACCAAATTTCTAGGTGGTCCGGTCACACCTAAATAAAAACGATTGGTGGCGACTCCCCTTTTTCGTTTTCATTTTCAAAATCAAAGTCGACACCTATTTTTCAAAAATGGTTTCGACAGCTTGGCGACTTCGCTGGGGAGCCGAATAAGAGAGTCAAGCCACAAGTTGATTAACTTTTGTCTTTTTATCGAAAATTGAAAATTTGGTTTTGATATACGATCCTTTCATTGCATTTCATCCGTTTTGTGTTACGATCTTCATCATTTTATTCATATTTTCTTTATTTGCTTCGAGCTTTTTTGTATATCCTTGCATACTGCATTGCATGACCACTTGGTCACACCTTTTTAAGTGGGAGTGAGAAACTATTCCTTCGTGAGGTTTTCACCTTTGCATAGGATAGTGGATCGCTTTCGGGATACATCCGTACCTATGTCTTCGTGAGATTTTCATCTTCGTGCAGCCATAGGGAAATGTATTCCCCTGAACTAAAATCGGTCTATATGAGCCTATAATGGGTGAGGATCGAGGAATCTACCGGTTCAGGTACTTTTACTTTAGAGCCGAACAGCATATAATAAGCCCTAAGAGCCTACCCTAGGTGGAACCGCACCAAACCCTAGTGATTACCCGAATAGGTGCTTGATTATTTCCTGTTTGCTTTGAGTTCTATTTTTTTTACGTAATACTGACTTGTTGTGTTTTGTTGTTATTGCATGGCATCTCATCATAAAAAGGTGTTGATTCATGTTCGGTTACTAGATAGAAAAGCTTAGCATGGAAAAGGGGTTTGTTGATAGAGTGGAGGATATTGCGGCCGTCCAAGTATGGTCTAAGAGGACGCAACAAGAGAAAGGTGATAGTTTGACCGAAGGATATGAATCAAAATTGTGGGATTTCACTCGCATCGGTGTGACTCAAAGTGATCTACAAGAATTAAAAGAGATATGGGGTCAATAGAATGACGAGGTCAAGCAACTTTTTTACTGTAATTACAGTGACCTACCCTATTTGCTCGATGCAAAGGTGGACAAGCATCTGTTTCGAGCCCTCGTGCAGTTTTGGAATCCCGCCTACAGTTGCTTCACCTTTGGAAGAGTCGATTTGGTACCTACTATGGAGGAGTACATAGCTTTACTTCATTGCCCGAAGATTCAAGTCGACAAAGCCTATTCAAGAGCTGCTAATGTCCCAGCCTTCGTAAAAAATTTAGTGAGTATCATGGGGATGAGCAAACAGTGGGTTGCAAGCCAAATTGAGTAGAAAGGAGACAGTAAGTGTTTTTCTTAGAAGAACTTGAGAGATCTAATTCTAGATCATCCGGATATGAAGAAGAGGGTTGACATTTTCGCTCTGAGCATCTACGGTTTGGTTGTCTTTCCTAAGGCATTAGGACATGTAGATGAAACCGTCTCAGACCTTTTTGATTGACTTAATAAAGGGGTCACACCCATCCTGGCAATCCTAGCGGAAACTTTCAAATCCTTGAACGCATGTCGAAGGGCGAGTGAAGGAAGATTCATAGGGTGTGCGCAGTTATTGTTGGCTTGATTCCATAACCACTTTTGGAAAGTAGAAATGGTTTCCTATCGAGTTTTCTCCGAGAACTATTCTCCATTAAAGGAATCAGTGGCTACGCCAAGGCGGGTTGACCTTTCCGAAGAGAAATGGATAGCGATTCTCCAGAATTTACAAGCTGAAGATGTTGAATGGAGGGCCCCATGGATGATATCCAATGAGATCTTATATCATTTTGGTGAATTCGACTGGGTCCCTCTACTGGGGATATGAAGAGCTGTTGGGTATACTCCACTACTTGTGTTAAGACAGTATCGATCAAGGCAGTTTATACCGGTGGCACAAGGATTGGCTCAATGTTAGTTCTCTTATAAAGACGACAATTATAGGAAAAAGGTTCATGAGATATCAAATGCTTGGTAACAAACTCAAAGAATGAAAAGATTGACTACGGGTCCAATGACAGCCCCCGAGTATGACTGGTGGTGGGGTAAAAGAATCGATGACAACATTCTAATGCCAAGTAAGGAAAACGCTCGACCGATAGAGGAGCATTTACAAGTAGTCCTGTCTGAGTTAGAAATCATCAAGCAAGACTTTGAGAAAAAGAGCTCGAAATTGGGAAAGAAGATAGAGCAATTAGAGGAGGAAAAGATGCGGCTAGGATTAGACGTCGACATCCATAAGCTAGAGATCGAGAAGCTAAGGAAATGGAAGAATAAGGCCGAAAAGGACTTGGATAGTTTGAAAACTGATTATAAGAAGTTGCGTATATCAATAAGAACTGCCAGTTTGGGTAAAACGTCGTAGCAGTGGTGTCAAGAAATTGAAGAAGAAAAGACTAGAGCCGATCATTGGGAGAAGAAGTTTCAATATGTTTGAGTGCGGGAGGACATTTTGAAAAAGAGTTTGTTGGAAAGCCAAAACAAAAAAGAGAGGTTACGAGCACGGATAGCCGAATTGGAAAAATCACTACACTTGCATCGTAGCCGTAACTCCGTAATTGAGTTGAAGGCCAGTCTAAGCAAGATCGAGGAGTTAAAAAGAAAAATTAAGGAACTCGAGACTGCACTACAAGATAGTGAAATTCGAGTGGAACTTCTTGAGGCAAACAATGAACATTGCAAAACACAACTTCACTGCTCTCAAGATTAGATCAGAGATAGAGATTATGTTATGGGCGAAGCTGTGGCTCAAGTTCGAGAGGTAGCTGATCATTTGCAAACCTTGGTAGTTCATGCTGATGTATTAAGCTTAAAGTACGAGTCAGAATTAGATCAAGGCCGGAACTTAGCTTGGCTTCTTAGGAAGGTTAAGGCTTTGGGCATTAGGGCAAAGTCGTATAAGTAATTATCCGTTCTATGTAAAGAAATTTTTTTCTAGCAAAGTTGTTCTAATAAAATTGAATCAGAATCAACTCCTCTTTTTGCATTTATTCATTTGCACTACATTTCGTCATATGCATTAAATTTAACGAAAAGACCTTAATTAAACAAAATTATTTCAGTTAATCTAGAAACCAACAAGAGTCAACCAATCGAATACCGCTACAATACCCGTCACAAAACTAAAGCGATGGATCAGAGGTTAGAAAGACTAGAACAAATACAAAGGGATATGCAAGAGCAATTGCAAGTGCAAATGCAAGAGCAGTTAGCTAAAATACAACAAGAGATGAGGGAACAAATGCAAGAGTCCCAAAATAATATGTTAAGCCAATTGGCGCAGTTGCTGGTCAGAGAACGTAAAAAAGGGAAGAATACTATGAATGAAAATTAGGATCCTATCTACCCCACATACATTACTCCAATCAACGTCCAGACACCACCAGAAGTATACCCACGAGGGGTACCCGTTACTATCAGGCCTCAACAGCACCAAACCGATACCTCAGCACTGATAAACTATTAAACAGGCTCGAGCTCCAATCCTGGGGATAACCCAACCAATCCCGTTGTTTTTGATCTCGATAATGTAGCAGAGATGGAGAAAATAAGAGTGGAACCACCAAAACAACTGAAGGATCGATATAGATGGCTGGAAGAAAAACTCAGAGTAATGGAGAACGCTAATTACCATTGCGAGATAGACGCCAAGGACCTAAGTTTGGTCCTAAATTTAGTGCTTCCTTATTAGTTCAAAACTCCAGATTTTGAGAAATATAATGGAATTAGTTGTCCAGAAGCTCCCATCACCATGTTTTATCGAAGGATGGCAGGGTACATTCACAATGATCAACTGTTGATCCATTACTTCCAGGACAGTTTGGTCGGGTCTGCGGCCAAATGGTACAACCAACTAAGCCTGTGCTCAAATCCATTCATGGAAAGACTTGGCACAAGATTTCATGAAGCAATACGGCCATGTGACATACATAGCACCCAACTGAATCACGTTATAAAACATGGAGAAGAAACAAAATCACAGCTTCAGGCAGTACGCCCAAAGATGGAGGGAGGTGGCGATGCAAGTCCAACTATATCTTCTGGAGAGAGAAACGACCTGCTCTTTATCAATACTCTGAAGGCTCCATTCATTAACCACATGTTGGGAGGCGCTACTAAGAGCTTCTCAGACATAGTAATCTTTGGAGAAATGATAGAAAACATGATAAGATGCGGGAAGATTGAAGTAGGGGAAAGTGCCAAGAAATTAGCCCCGAGAAGGAAAGCAAATGAGATGAACAACACGAGCATGTACAATAAGAGTTACTCTAAGCCAGTCACTGTAAGCCAACCGAGGGCAATAACTACTAGTCATCAGGGCTTCGCAAGACAAGATTATAACCCAAGGCCTAACACCAAAAGAGTCCAGTTCAAGCCTATCCCAATGTCATACAGGGAGTTGTACTAGAGCTTATTCGATGCCCATGTGGTGTCGCCCTTCTACTTGAAGCTTATGCAACCCCCATTCCCAAAATGGTATGACTCTAACGCCCAATGTGAGTACCACGCAGGGATAATGGGGCACTTGATTGAGAACTGCACCGCATTTAAAAAGTTGATAGAAAGATTTATTAAAATGGGTATCGTAAAGTTCGACGACCCATCAGGACCTAACGTAGCAGGAAATCTATTGCCCGATCATGCTAATAAAGGGATAAACGCGATAGTTGAGAGCGAGGGATAAAGAATCAAGGCTGACGTGGCAGAAGTAAAAACCCCATCGAGTTGGGTTTGGAAACAAATGATCGATGGAGGTTTGATCACACAACATTCAGGGGAAAGGCCCAGAGAAGTGAGAAAATACTGCGAGTTTCATGCCGATGAGGGCCATGACATCCAAGAATGTAGTGAGTTTAGGTCCATAGTGAAAAATCTGATGGACAACAGAGAGATGGAATTTTATGAAGAAATCAAATGATCAGAAGAAGGAGAGGTTTACGCCTCAGAGAAAGAAACAACAGAAGGGGTCCAAAGAGTTAATCATCCTGTGGTGATCATTTCATGACCATGGAACAATGAAGCAAGAGTACAAATGGCACCGAGAGTCATAATCCAGAAACCTATATCCTTCCCCTACATGGATAGCAAAAGGGTTCCCTGGAATTACGACTGCAATGTGACAATCTCGAGGGAGGAGAGGCCTGCTAGTGCTTCAGGGGAGAACCAAGATGTAGGTTTCTATACACGCAGTGGGAGACATTATGATCCTGCGAGTACAAAAACTGAAACTATTAAAGGAAAGGCCCCAATAGTCGAGCAAAGGAAGGAGAAGACGGTCAGGCTCGAATCGCCAGTCAACGAGCCAGTAACCGAGAATGAAGCTAGGAAATTCCTAAAATTCTTAAAGCATAGTGAGTACAACGTTGTTGAACAGCTACACAAGCAACCAGCTCGTATCTCAGTGCTAGCTTTACTCTTGAGTTCGGAAACACATCGGAGCGCGTTAATGAAAGTGTTGAACGAAACCTATGTCACGGATGACATCTCCGTCAACAAGCTGGATCGTCTTGTCAATAATATAAGCGCCGACAACTTCATATTTTTCAACGACGACGAAATACCACCAGGGGGAATGTGATCCACCAAGGCTTTACAAATCACCATTCACTGTAAAGGATATACATTGCTGAGAGTATTGATTGATAATAGATCGACGTTAAACATCCTGCCCGTATCCATACTAAATAGGCTGCCAGTGGATAGTTCTCATATGAAGACATGCCAAAATATAGTGAGGGCATTTGACAGCACCGAAAGGAAAGTAATAGGGAGGATTAAAATACCCCTTTTAATCGGTCCAAGCACGTACGAAGTGGATTTCTTAGTGATGGACATCAAGCCTTCTTACAATTACTTATTGGGGAGGCCATGGATTCACTCAGCAGGGGCAGTGCCATCGTCATTACATCAAAAGCTCAAATTTATAACGGGAGGCCGATTGGTGACTGTAAACGCGGAAGAAGATATCATTACGTCCGTTACCAACGAGGTGCCATATGTGGGGACAGATGATGAAGCAATAGAATGTTCTTTTCGATCGTTAAGATTTGTAAATGCGACCTTCATTGTCGAAAGAAATAAGGTCCCGACACCCAAAATCTCCAGAACTACAAGAATGGGTCTACAACTGACAATTGGGAAAGAAGCTTTGCCCGGAGGGGGCTTAGAAGAAACCTATAAGGAAAAGTCAAGACACCCATGCTCACAGACAAACGAGACCGCTTTGGCTTAGGATACAAGCCAGATACGAGGCAGAAGAAAAAGGAGATGGAGAAAAAATAAGAGAGGAGAAGAGCGTATTTAAGTGGGGAAGAAGTCAAATGGGAGCCAATGACTTTTCGTCATATATCCAGAACATTCGTGTCGGGAGAGACCATTTACTCTGAAGGAAAATCGACAAGGAAAGGGCCTGCTGAAGGAATGTTAGAAGATTTGAACATTAACGCTATATTCGAGGAAGAAATGAAAGAAGAGGATCTATTAGGCATTTGCCCATACGCCCCTAGAAGTGTTTTGAACAATTGGACCGTGGAGGTGATGCCTGTAACTTTTAGAATTAACTCAGAGTAATGCTCAAAACAAGCTTATTGCTCTAAGCCTAGGGGCAATAAGAATCCTTTTATGAAATAGGCATATGTCCAAATATCGTTATTTCAATAAAAATGCATTTTTGCGTATCATCTTGAGCAGATATTCTTTTATTTTTTTCCATTTCATTCATAATCATACTACACAAATAGATATTCTTAGATTCTTTTGTTCTTTGGATTTTTTTTCATCCCTATAACAAGTCTCCAGATATCAATGATATGAGTTACGCTGCTACTGACTCAGAGTCTCTTTTTGAGCAAGAAATGTGTAGGAAGGATCCTCAGGGTTTTGAAGATGACCAAAACTGTAACCTATCTCCTGATTTGTTACGAATGGTAAAACAAGAGGAGAAGCAAATCCTACCTCACAATGAGTCAGTGGAAATTGTGAGCTTAGGATAGGGAAAGGAGATGAAGATTGGAGCTTGTATCACTGCAGAGACAAAGCGAGATCTCATTGAATTACTCTGAGAATTCAAGGATGTCTTTGCATGGTCATATCAAGACATGCCCGGGTTAAATACCGATATTGTGGTACACCGACTCCACATAAAGGAAGAGTATAAGCCAGTTCAACAAAAACTCTGAAGAATGAGACTTGATATTTTGTTGAAGATAAAGGAGGAGGTCAAGAAACAATTCAACATCGGTTTCTTACAAGTCGTTAAGTACTCAGAATGGGTAGCCAATATAGCCCCCGTTCCTAAGAAAGATGGGAAAGTACGAATGTGCATGGACTATCAGGATTTGAACAAAGCTAGCTGAAAAGACAACTTTCCATTGCCTCACATTAATACATTAGTGGATAACACGGCAGGTTACTCACTTTTCTCCTTCATGGATGGCTTCTCGGGATATAACCTGATAAAGATGCATTCTGAAGACATGGAAAAGACCACATTTGTAACCATGTGGGGAACGTTTTGTTATAAGGTGATGCCATTCGGACTAAAAAATGCAGGAGCGACAGATCAGAGAGCCATGGTAACTCTGTTCCATGATATGATGCACAAGGAGATCGAAGTTTACGTCGATGATATGATCACGAAATCCAGGATAGAAAAGGAGCACGTACAAGTCTTGAAGAAACTGTTCTTAAGGTTAAGAAAGTTCCAGGTAAAGCTCAATCCCGCAAAATATACCTTTGAGGCCAGGTTAGGAAAGCTATTAGGATCCATAGTCAGTGAAAAGGGGATCGAGATTGACCCAGATAAAGTTAAGGCCATATAAGAATTACCCCTGCCACGCACTCAAAAAGAAGTAAGGGGTTTCCTGGGAAGACTGAATTATATTGCAGAGAAATGTGACCCCATTTTTCGTCTCCTTAGGAAACACAACCCAGGTGTATGGGATGAGGAGTGCCAAAATACTTTTGATAAGGTTAAGCATTACCTGTCCAATGCCCCAGTGCTGATGCCACCTTGCCCAAATAAGCCACTGATACTGTATTTGGCAGTGTTCGAAAACTCCATGGGATGCGTGCTAGGCCAACATGAGAGTTGGGAAGAAAGGAAAAAGCGATATACTATCTCAGTAAGAAATTTACTGAGTGCGAGACAAGATATTCGCCGATCAAGAAGTTGTGTTGTGCTTTGATTTAGACAACTCGAAGATTAAGACAATATATGTTGTACACACAACTTGGCTCATATCAAAACTAGACTCTTTGAAGTACATGATGGAGTCAAATGCTTTGAACTGAAGAATGGCTCGTTGCCAAATTTTGCTTTCTGAGTTTGACATAGTCTACGTAAACCAGAAGGTTATAAAAGGGAGCGCAATAGCAGATTTTTTGGCCAGTAGGGCTCTAGAAGATTATGAGCCTTTGAGATTTGATTTCCCAAATGAAGATATAATGTATGTCACAACTGCTGAAGAAGACTCTCAAGAAGAACATCTTTGGAGATTGAATTTTTACGGAACCTCAAATGCTGTAGGTAACAGAATCGGGCAATTCTGATATCCCTAAACGGAGATCATTATCCCTTTACTAGTAAATTGGATTTTGATTACACAAATAACATGGCAGAGTACAAGGCATACATCATGGGAATCCGTGCGGCCATTGAACGCAAAATCAAGGTGCTTGAAGTGTATAGAGATTCTGCATTAGTG
The DNA here is from genome assembly GCA_025698475.1 of Gossypium anomalum. Lineage (NCBI taxonomy): Eukaryota > Viridiplantae > Streptophyta > Magnoliopsida > Malvales > Malvaceae > Gossypium > Gossypium anomalum. The sequence continues at coordinate 19,262,480 of CM046967.1, read as the reverse complement.
ATCTATCAGCTCAAAGGTGAATGAGAGACAAGAGACCCTAAGTTGATCAATTACCAAAGGCTAGTTCTGGGGTTAATTGAAGAGTTTGATGGCATCACCTTCTGTTACCTCTCACGAGATGAAAACTAGCAACTTTAGCTTCTATGATCAAAGTAAACAAGCAAGAGGATATGAAGCCTATCCAAATGAGTATTTATAAGAATCCGGCTCATTGTTACAACATCGAAGAATAGGAAGAAGAAAAGTATGATCACCCTTGATATCAAGATATATTACGATATGTGAGGAATCGTGAATACCTAGACCAAGCGACGGAGAATGATAAAAGGACATTGAGAAGACTAGCCAGTAACTATATCTTAGATGGAGAGATCCTATATAAAAGAAGGAAGGATCAGATGCTGCTAAGGTGTATGGACGCTGTTGAGGCGAAACAAATCTTGGAAGAGGTCTATGAGGGTGTCTGTGGAACACACGCTAATGGTTTCACAATGGCCAGGCAAATCATGAGATTCAGATATTATTAGCCCACTATGGAAGGGGATTGCATCAGCTATACCAAAAAGTGCCACAAATGCCAAATTTATAGAGATAAAATTCATGTACCTCATTCACCTCTTCATGTCATGACGTCTCCATGGCCTTTCTCCATGTGGGACATGGATGTCATTGGGCCGATCTCGCCAAAGGCGTCTAACGGGCATCAATTCATCTTTGTGGTTATCGATTACTTCACCAAGTGGGTAGAGGCCACTTCTTACGCCAACGTCACGAAATCGGCAGTCAGCAAGTTCTTAAAGAAGAAGATCATATGTCGATATGGGATTCCTGAGAGGATCATATCAGACAATACACTGAACTTGAAAATAGCACAATAGCAGAGGTCTGCGACCAATTCAAGATCCAACGCCATAACTCGTCACCATATTGCCCAAAAATAAATGGTGTGGTGGAAGCAGCCAATAAGAATATCAAGAAGATCGTGGGAAAAATGATCGAAACTTATAAAGATTGGCATGAGAAATTACCATTCGCCCTCTACGCCTACTGAACGTTAGTCAGAACATCTACCGAGGCAACACATTTCTCTTTGGTTTATGGAATAGAGGCGGTTCTGCCTATTGAGGTTGAAATTCCCTCTCTACGAGTACTGTCAAAACTAAAGTTAGATGAAGCAGAATGGATCCAGTCTCAATACGATCAGCTGGACTTAATTGAAGAAAAGAGGCTAAAAGCTATTCACCATGGACAAATGTACCAAAAACGAATGATGCGGGCTTATAACAAGAAGGTTCACCTTAGATAATTCCATGAAGGAGACCTTGTTTTAAAAAAGATCCTCCCCAAACAGAAGGACTTTAGAAGAACATGGATGCCAAATTAGGAGAGACCTCATGTGGTGAAGAAAGCTTTCCCTGGAGGAGCCTTGATCTTGATTTAGATGGACGGCAAAAGCCTGCCTAATCTTATGAATTTGGATGCAGTCAAGAAGTACTTCACCTAAAAAAAACCAATAAAAAAAAAGAGAGGAGAGGCCAATGCGAAAACCTGCAAAAGGGCGTTTTGAGACTAAAGGGATTTTGAGTTGAAAACCCAAGAATGGCCAATTCAAATTTTGATTGGAAATAGGGTATGTGGTAGTCTTGTCTTCCCTAAATTAACAAGAAAAAGGGATGCTACATCTTGGGGCATCAACAAAGTACTCTTAGTCTTCTAAACACATATCAAGTTCAAAGGGTCTCTAAGAAGTTTTGTGCAGAGAAGCTCATACTACGATATCTGGGGCACCTATTTTCATTTTATTCATTTTGTACCTTAGAAAAATTTACTATCTTGATTACTTTATTCATTTAGAGCTTCGCTCTTAATAAAATCCCGTCTTGTCCATTACGACAATCTTTTTCAAGCATTTTTATTGAAATAGCGATTAATGTACTAATAATACTCAAAGGAAAATGAGTTCTGCATATTACTCTAAAATGCTTCTAAATAATACGAGGACCTAAAACAGGACCAATTAGTTTAACTGCCCAAATTCAAGGGTTAGAAACGTTGGGAAAAGAATAACCCAAATTGCGATTGTCCTTCGGATTTTTTGTCAGAGATACCAGCTGAAGAAAAGAACAGAGTAATGCGTCAATGATAAAACCTCGATGAACAAAAAGTAATATCAAATTAAACATTAAAAAAATGACATATTTTGCATTCATGCAAACATCATCCATACACATCTAGTTAGAAGCATTTGATCCATTCATGACACCCTAATCATTTGGCATAAGCATAGGCTCAAGATATCGATCCTACGGGTCATGTCCCTCAGAGGACGGTGTAACAAGATCGATTAAAGCTATGAATTATGGCTAATCTTATCTTCCTGAAGTTGCAGTGAAGTAGATTAAAACCACCAATCTTATCTCATTGAAGTTGCAGTGGAGTAGATCGAAGATAGCAAATCTTATCTCTCTGAAGTTGCAGCAGAGCAGATTAAAGCTATAAATCCTATACCTCTGAAGTTGCAGTGGGTCGGATTAAATCTATCATGACGAATCTTATCTCCCTGAAGTTGCAATGGAGCAGATGAAAGCCATTAACCTTATCTCCCTGAAGTTGCAGTAGAGTAGATTGAAGATAGCAAATCTTATCTCTCTGAAGTTACAGTAGAGCAGATTAAAGCTATAAGTCCTACACCTCTGAAGTTGCAGTGGGTTAGATTAAATCTATCATGGCGAATCTTATCTCCCTGAAGTTGCATTGGAGCAGATGAAAGCCATTAACCTTATCTCCCTGAAGTTGCAGTGGAGTAGATTGAAGATAGCAAATCTTATCTCGCTGAAGTTGTAGTAGTGCAGATTAAAGCTATAAGTCCTATACCTCTGCAGTTACAGTGGGTCGGATTAAATCTATCATGGCGAATCTTATCTCCCTGAAGTTGCAGTGGAGCAGATGAAAGCCATTAACCTTATCTCCATGAAGTTGCAGTGGAGCTGGTTGAAGATACAAGTCTTATCTCCCTGAAGTTGTAATGGAGCAGACTGAAGATAGCGGATCTTATTTCCCTGAAGTTACAGTGGAACAAGTTAAAGTTACGAGTTACAAATCCTATACCTCTGAAGTTGTAGTGGGTCGGATTAAATCTATCATGGTGAATCTTATCTTCCTGAAGTTGCAGTGGAGCAGATGAAAGCCATTAACCTTATCTCCCTAAAGTTGTAATGGAGCAGGTTGAAGAAACAAGTTTTATCTCCCTGAAGTTGTAGTGGAGCAGACTAAAGATAGCAGATCTTATTTCCCTGAAGTTGCAGTGGAATAGGTTAAAGCTACGAGTTACAAGTCCTATACCTCTGAAGTTGCAGTAGGTCAGATTAAATCTATCATGGTGAATCTTATCTCCCTGAAGTTGCAGTGAAGCGGATGAAAGCCATTAACCTTATCTCCCTAAAGTTGCAGTGGAGCGGGTTAAAGATGCAAGTCTTATTTCCTTGAAGTTGTAGTGGAGCAGACTAGAGTGAGGCATAATGAAGCTACTCGAAGAAAAGAAGCGCCAAGAGAAGTCAAGACTCAACAGGTCCGGGCAAAATTGGCCCCCTTATAGTCTTTGCTCCATTCCCGTTGCATGACAATTAGCAAAGAGGGGCAGCTGTAACAGGCCCATTTTACCCGGCCAAGCCCAAACTAATAAAAACAAAAATATAAAATAAAGTCCCCAAATTATTAAAGTCCATTTACAACATCAAAAGCCCAAATTTTACCTAACCCAATTCCTATAGGCCCAAAAGGCCCAATCACCTAAAACAATTCAGAAACCCTAGGGTTTCTGAATCACCTTCACGTCGTACCCCCTCCATATGTGCCTTCAGCACGCACACCGCCCAAGACGGCCCTGCCTACGACCTTGTACCAAAATGGCAAAACATGCCTTTGTTGACTCCTCCCATAACCTGCAAACAAGCCAAAGAGAAGACAAAACAGAAACGAAGCAAGAAACAGTAAAAAGCAGATAGCAGAAATCAAATCACTTGTATTCCAAGCTATAAAAAGCCCGAGACCCAATTGTAATTGGTTTTTTACGGAGGTTTTGAACTCAAAAAAAATCAATAGAAACAGAAGTAAAAAATTGCTAAAAGGTGATATTTTATTTTTAATCTTTTAATCTTTTTTCTTTTATTTTAAGGCTAAAGAAAACAAACAAAAAGGAGGAAGGGATTTACCTGAGTCGATCAGCCTCCCTCCGATAACCATGGCCGGCTTCTAGATATCCTGTAACTCATCGGGTTTCTGATGAGAGTTTAAAAGGGGAAACAAAGCCGGTTTCTATTTATTTCTTTCCATTTTCACTGTTTTTCGGTTTGAAAGCACCCAAAATCGGGTTTGCAAAAGAAAGGAAGTCTTCAGGGCCGGTTTGGTACACCTCCAACCACCATCTACGACTGGTCATGGTGTGGTGGTGCACATCTGACCGCCAAAGAACCTCCTTGGTGATTTGGTTTAGTTTAGCAGAGAGAGAGAATGGAAGTAAAATTTTTTTTAAAGGTGGGTGAAGAAGTGAATTTTTTGTTAAAATTTTGGTATTTATAAGAGGACGATACGGCGTCGTTTTGAGCCCTAGTTTTAGGTGCCAAAACTGCACCGTTTAAGGGAAGTCGACCCGACCTGACCCATGATCCACTAGGATCCGTGCGTTTTGGGAAGAATTGGGTATTTATGCGCTTGGCCCTTCCGCTTCTTCTACTTGTTTCAATTATATCCTTTTCGTTTTCTTTATTAGTAATTTGACTCGATAACTTTATCTTCATTTCATTTTACTCCTTGCTAACACCGCGCGTTTTGAAGGACTGAGGATATTTTCCCATTTCGTCCTCATTTTATTGCGCGTATTTAATTTTAGTCCCTATTTCGGTTTTTTATCATTTGGCTTATTACAATTTATACTTAAGTTTTGTTTAAATTTTCATTTTAATCCGTTTTGCGGTTACTCATTCGTTTACCATTATTTAAGATTTTAAATTTCATTTTAATCTCAGTTTACCCCTTTCACTTTGTTTAATTTTCAATTAAGTTATTTTTATTTAAATCTTTTATTTATTTATTTATCCATTTACTTGTTTACATGTTCGTTATTCTTTTATTTTATTTGTTTGTTCATTCATCAACTTGCATATATACATTATTCGTTTGTATTTTATTCTAGTTCTTGTGTTTATCTATTTGTTGTTCTTTCATTTCTTTTTTATTTCCTTATTAATCATTAATGTTATTTATACCTTTACTATTGTTACTATTTTATTATCTATCATTATTATTTTATCGTTATTTATTCACTTATTTATTTGTTCCCTTTTTATATATTCTTTTAAAATCGGACTACTTATGTTATACTATACGTATTATTATTTCTATTATTATTATTATTATTATTATTATTATTATTATTATTATTATTATTATTATTATTATTATTCATATATCCATTTTTATCCTTCTTATATATGTATGTACATTTTAAAATTTAGATAATCTGTGTTTCTTCGATATATATGTTATTCTTATTATTACTATTATTATTTATTATCATCGTTTGCATTGTACTCCTAATTTCATTCATATCTTAATTTGGTCATTGTATTCTTGATATTCTTTACTTATTTTCTTTAACATTCACTTATCATAACTATTTATTTATCCCTTTACCCTTACATTTTATTATTACTATTATTATTTTTACAAAAAAATCTAAACTTAATAGTATGTATCTACTTTACTTACTCATTCGTTTGTTATTCCATGCATTTTAAGCATTTCTATGTTATATGTCTCGACTTTATATTATGTATTTCTATCTTATCGCCTCACTTATTCATCGAGACGAGTCCATTAATATTGTATTCACCCTTATAATTGCGTCATTGTTATTGTAATATTTTATCGCATATTGTATGTCACTTCAAATGTTGCATTAATCTTCACCAAAATTCATAAAAAGGGATTCTTTAATAAAGGCAATATTTCGTGTTTGGAAATTTCGAGAAATCATGCCCTACGTGCTGGGTTTCGATTTACCTTTTGACCAAACAACGGAATATCCTTTTTAAAATTTCAATGCATGAGTTTTGAAAATCATGAGATGATTTTGGTATCGAAGGTTTGAAATGTTGTGTCTTACGTGCTGGATGTGATATTTTATTTCTTCGGAACAAGAGAATCTTAATATTCATTTCGAGTTATCCAAACATTCATAAAAAGGGATTGTATTTTTTAAATTTATTTTAAAATCTTTTCAACTTTCGACACCAAGATGTTAATTAATCGATTAGGTACCAATTTTGGGCGTGACGAGGGTGCTAACCCTTCCTCGCACGTAACTGACTCCCGAACTCGTTTTCTCAACTTTCGTAGACCAAAATCATTTGTTTTAATAAATCGAAATATTTTATTAAAACGACCAAATTTCTAGGTGATCTGATCACACCTAAATAAAAAGGATTGATGGCGACACCCGTTTTTCGTTTTCATTTTCAAAATCAAAGTTGACACCTATTTTTCAAAAATGGTTTCGACAGCAACTTTTTGGAAAAATCTAATTGAGTAATGTTGAGCATTAAATATCAATAATACTTATTATTCAAAGCTACTTTCAAAATTTTTTCAAAATCTAATAGTATTTTTATGGTAAAATAATTTTTATTGAATAAGTTGCAAAGTAGAAAATTTTAGAATCACCCTACCTCAGCATACCATCAAAACCATACATTATGCCCAAGATACATAAAACCTATAATTTCTAAATGCACCGGACTAAGCTAAAAATCAGCAATACACTAGCTTCCCAAAATTTGTGACATAAGCACACCTTGCCAATGTTGCCCCCCAAAAAAAAAAAAGAAAAAAGAAGAAAAGAATCAACTTTGTATTAAAACACCATAACACAACAAAGAAAGAATCTGGCATAACCTAGCTCGCCCTTCGACTACGAGTGTAAAACAATCTCGAAGGCCATCTATACCACAGTTAACTCTACTGTCTCAAATTTCCTGAACTCTAGAGGGCATGAAACCTAACCCTCACTAACCAATATTCAAAACATCAAAAATTACTCTTCTAAAAGATAAAACAGTCTAAACTAATTTACACTAACAAGATTTGTAACACCCCAAAATCAGACCTAAAAGTTTAGACCAGATTCTAGAGGTTACATTAATCACCAAAGTGATTTAAAAGCAGCTTACAAAATGAAAGCTTAATAACCATTATGAACAAAGTTTGTTAAAACTGAACAAACCGTTTAATAATTTATGGTTTAAAACAGTAGTTAAGTGGTGACAAAAACTTTTAGGAACAAACAATTTAACGTGTTGCTTTTGTACAGTTTCAAAATATTCGTCCATTTTGCCAAACCTATCTTAGAATATTCAAATCAAAAGTTGTGCGAAAAAAACATTGTTTTCTCAAAAGTGTGGAAACCTTGAGACAATAGTAGTACCCAATTAAAACCGAGCGCGGAATTCTTGAAACTATTTTTCAAACTGAAAACATATAATTTATCAAAAGGTCCGAACCAAAACTCATACCATAATTTATATAACCGTAGTACCCAATTAAAACCGATGGCAGAATTTTTGAAACTATTTTTCAAATTGAAAACACATAATTTATCAAAAGGTCCGAACCAAAACTCATACCACAATTTATATAATCGCCTTACAAGTAGTCTTAAAACCAATCATATAAAACTAATGAAAATTTTAGATAAACTAGATCAACCACACTTTTTGAGACCTCCAATGTGCCTAGTACGTATCTCCAGAACACGAGAGTACCTGAAAGGGGAAAACTAAGGGGTGGAGCTACACGAACTCAGTGTGAGTTTGAAACATAAGCGAGTATCGAAAAAACAAGTATCAAATACAAACATTTCAAGTTAAGGTACATAGACTGTGAATACTAAAAGAAAACTTGCACCAGAAGTAGATACAACCACATTGTATTGATCAAAACACACACTAACATTTTATTCATATAAACCGGAGCATGTTCAAATACAAACTGGATGCAAAACAGATGCAAAACAGATTAAAAACGAACCCATCCCACCAGCCGAACACCACTTCAACCGCCCTGCACACCACATATGAGCCGAAATCACCATTTTTGAAACTTAAAGAATTCAGCCAAGCTTTTCTTTTTTCTTTTTTTTTTTGCCATGTAGGTCCAATCCAATCCCTTTTTTTTTTGTAAATTTTATATATTTGAAATAGTTGAATCTTAATCTAGCTAACTAATGTATTAAATCGTAAAACTGTCAAAGTTTTAAAATGTTTCCATTGATGGTTTTTGATGTTAAATAGCTTGATTGTTAGCTTAGATTTAATAATGGGCTAAATTGTAAAATGAAATTTGTTAATTTTGAGTTTAGGGACTCAAATGAAATTATTTCAAAACTGTCATGGAATTTTTGTAATTATTGAATTTAGAGGGCTGTAGAAGGATGTAATTGGAATCAAATTATAAAACGGGGTTTAAATGTGAAAGATATGATAGTTTTAGTTTTAGGGACTAAATTGAATAAAATGTAAAAGTTTAGAAAAATTTTGTAATATGAAATTAAAAGGTCATATGCATATATTTAGACATGATAAGGTATTTGCATTGATAATTTGAAATTAATTTTCATATAGCTCAAGATTTGGATTGACTAGAGAATAATCAGGAAAAAGGAAAATTTTGTTGAATAGTCCCTACGATTCAATTCGCTAGCGGATTTTATTAGGTAAGCTCATAGGGTATAATTATGTACTATTAGGTATTGATTTTGGTTAAATTGTGAATTTATATATTATTACATTGTAATTTCACAAGATTTACAGTTTTGTCTGAAAGGTTAGAAACGAATTAAGGATCTAATCAGTTAAGCATACATGATGGATATGATTTATGTGAAATTCTGAATGAATGCAACTTGATTATGACATGTTTTGTTAGAATTAAGTGACCCAAATCCTTATTTAAATAAAATACAGTGGTAAAATAAAATAAAAGAAGAATCCATATAGAATTACACTTCTTTTATTTTATTTTAGAATAAGGTTTTTTAAACCTTATTAAATTCCATCTATTTGATATTGATTAGAATAAGGTGTTTCAGTCTTACTAGAATATGGCTTTACAAGCCTATAAATGACATAGTCTATTCCTCTTGTAATCGATTTGAATTCGACATAGTGAATTTTCTTCTCCTCTGCCCGTGGTTTTTTCCCGAAAGGGTTTTCACGTAAAAATTTGTGTGTTCTTTATTTTTTTATTTTATTTTATTTTTTCACAAATTAGTATCAGAGCTTCCAGGTTGTTCATCTCGATTACGGTAATAGCATCTTTGAAGTATGAAATTCTGCTGTTGGACCGCAACACCAGATTTGCGTTATGGCAGATTAAGATGCAAGCAATTCTTGAACAGATGGATCTGGAGGATGCCTTGCTAGGGATAGATAAGATGCCTTCGACATTAACAGATGAAGAGAAGAAGCGTAAGGATCGAAAGGCGTTAACATAATTACATCTGCATTTGTCCAATGAAATTTTGTAGGATGTAATGAAAGAGAAGACCGCCGCTGCATTATGGAAGAGGCTAGAACAAATATGTATGTCTAAAACTCTAATAAGCAAGTTGCATATGAAGCAGCGTCTTTATGCTCATCGTTTGGAGGAAGATGCGTCTGTACACAAACACTTAACAGTGTTTAAAGAAATTCTCTCAAACTTGGAGGCAATGGAGGTTCAGTATGATAAGGAAGATATAGGGTTGATTCTACTTTGTTCGTTTCCCCCATCTTATTCAACCTTTAGAGACACGATTTTATATAGCCGTGAGTCTATCATAGTTGATAAGGTTTATGATTCTTTGACCTCGTATGATAAGATGAAGCCTCTTGTGTTTAAACCCGACTCTCAGAGAGAGAGTCTTATTGCTCATAGGAGACAAGATTGGAATGCTGATAATGATCGTGGAAGGACACAGGAACGGAATCCTCGCGGTAAATCTAAGGGTAGATCGAAGTCTTCAAATAGAGGTAAAACTTGTAACTTCTGCAAGAAGAAAGGGCACATTAAATCTGAATGCTATAAGCTACAACAAGATTAAAAGGAAGGCTGCAAATCAAAAGGGAAAACAACCAGAAAATTTCGATGAAGCTGATGTTGTAGAAGACTACAGCGATGGTGAATTTCTAGTCGCTTCTGTCAATGATTTTAAAGTAAACGAAGAGTGGATACTTGATTCTGGCTGCACCTTCCACATGAGTCCCAATAGGGATTGGTTTACAACTTACGAAACAATGTCAGAAGGTGTTGTTTTGATGGGAAATAATGCTTCGTGTAAAATTGCAGGTGTTGGAACAATTAAAGTTAAGATGTTTGATGGAGTTGTCAAAACACTTAGTGATGTGAGACATGTTCTAGAATTGAAGAGAAATTTAATTTCGTTGAGTACTCTTGATTCAAAAGGGTACAGATACACAGCTGAAAGTGGGGTTTTAAAGATTTTCAAAGGTTCCCTTGTTGTAATGAAAAGACAAAGAAAGATTGTCAAGTTATATGTTTTGCAAAGTTCTACTGTTACTGGTGATGCAACTGTAGCTTCCTCTTCCTTGTCAGATGATGATATTACTAAACTTTGGCATATGCGCCTAGGGCATATAAGTGAGAATGGCATGGTAGAATTGAGCAAAAGAAGACTTCTTGATGGGCAAGGAATTTGCAAACTAAATTTCTGTGAGCACTGTGTTTTTGGGAAGCAAAAAAGAGTTCGATTCACCAAAGGAATCTATAACACGAAGGGAACGTTGGAGTATATTCATTCTGATCTGTGGGGGCCATCCAGAGTGCCTTCGAGAGGTGGAGCTAATTATATGCTAACCTTTATTGATGATTTTTCCAGAAAAGTTTGGGTGTTCTTCCTAAAGCATAAAAGCGATGTGTTTTCCGCATTTAAGTCTTGGAAAATTAAGATTGAAAAATAGATGGGAAAACAAATAAAATACCTCCGCACAGACAATGGCTTAGAGTTCTGTTCTGATGAGTTTAATAGATTGTGCAAGTCAGAAGGGATCATGAGACACTTGATAGTTCGTCATACTCCACAAACAAAGCGGGTTGTTAATGAATGAATGAACAGAACGATCATGGAGAAGGTTTGATGTATGTTGTCAAATGCCAACTTACCGAAGTCATTTTGGGCAGAAGTAGCCTTTATTGCATGTTTTTTGATCAACCGATCTCCATCCGTTGCCATTGAGAAAAAGACTCCAGAAGAGGTATGGTCTGGTAATCCTGCTAATTATTTTGATTTAAAGATCTTTGGGTGTCCTGCGTATGCTCAAGTTGATAATGGAAAATTGGAACCGAGATCCATTAAATGTGTTTTTCTTGGTTATAAAGCTGGTGTAAAAGGGTATAAGTTATGGTGTCCTGAAAATAGAAAAGTTATGATTAGCAGAGATGTTGTTTTTTATGAAACTGCTATGCTACCTAACTTATCTCTTAAAGACTCTTCTAATAAAGAAAATCAAAAGCAGGTGGAGCATCATATTAATACAGAGTCGACTCCTCAAGCCAGTACAAAAATTGAGAATAGAGTTACTTTTTCGCCGCAATACTCTATCGCCAAAAATAGAACTAGAAGAGAAATTAAACCTCCAAAGAAGTATGCTTTGGCTGATCTAGTTTCTTATGCTTTAAATGTGGCTGAAGATATAGATGCGAATCAAGAGCCATCTAATTATTCTGAGGCGATTAGCTGTGAAGACTCAGAAAAATGGATGTTTGCTATACAAGAGGAGATGAAATCACTCCACAAAAACAAAACATGGGATCTTGTGAAACTTCCAAAAGGTAAGAAGACTGTTCGTTGTAAATGAGTGTTTAAAAAGAAAGAAGGGACTTTAGGAGTTGAAGAACCCAGATATAAAGCAAGGCTTGTTGCAAAGGGTTACAATCAAATTCCAGGAGTGGACTTCACAGATGTGTTCTCCCCAGTTGTGAAGCATAGTTCGATTCGAGCTTTGCTTGGTATTGTGGCCATGCATGATTTGGAGCTTGAGCAGTTAGATGTAAAAACGCATTTTTGCATGGAGAACTTGAGGAGGATATTTACATGCAACAACCGAGAGAGTTTACTGATCTCGAAAAAGAGGACTATGTTTGCTTTGCTGAAAAAAGTCCCTTTACGGTTTGAAAGCTTGATCACCAAAGTGGTACAAGAGGTTTGATTCCTTTATGACTTCTCATGATTTCAAAAGAAGTAGTTTCGACAGTTGTGTTTACTTTAAGAAAAACAGTAATGGTTCTTTTGTGTATCTACTTCTTTACGTTGATGACATGTTGATAGCAGCAAAAGATAAAGGAGAGATAAGAAAGGTCAAAGCCCAACTAAGTGAAGAATTTGAGATGAAAGATTTGGGACCAGCAAAAAAGATACTTGGTATGGAGATTCTCAGAGATAGAAAAACAAGTAAATTGTACCTAAGTCAGAAGGGGTACATTGAGAAAGTTCTTTGCAGGTTCAATATGCAGAGTGCTAAGCCTGTTAGTACTCCTTTAGCAGCCCATTTTAGACTTTTATCGGCGTTGTCTCCACAATCAGATGATGAGATTGAGTACATGTCACATGTTCTATACTCTAGTGCAGTGGGATCTCTCATGTATGCTATAGTTTGTTCACGTTCAGATTTATCATATGCAGTCAGTGCAGTTAGCAGATATATGGTGAATCCTAGTAAAGAACACTGGAAAACAGTTCATGGATTTTAAGATACTTACGAGGTACTACTGATGTTTGCTTACAGTTTGGAAGAACTGAAGATGGAGTCATTGGGTGTGTTGATGCAAATTTTGCTGGAGACCTTGATAGAAGAAGATCTCTCACAGGTTATGTCTTTACAATCGGAGGTTGTGCAATAAGTTGGAAATCCACTTTGCAAACTACTGATCGCTTTATCTACCACTTTGAAAGTTTGAGTACATGGCGACATCGAGGCTTGTAAAGAAGCTATTGGTTGAAGGGAGTCTTTAGTGAACTCAATGAAGACCTTCAAATCAGCACAGTATTTTGTGACAGTAAGAGTGCCATCTTTCTTACAAAAGATCAAATGTTTCATGAGAGAACAAAACACATTGATGTTCGATATCATTTTGTTCGTGATATTATTACTCGTGGTGCTATTGTTGTGAGCAAAATTAGTACTCATGAAAATCCTGCAGATATGATGACTAAGTCACTTCCTATAACCAAGTTTGAGCATTGCTTAAACTTGGTTGGTGTTCATTGTTGAAGTTAAACCCTTAAGGGGTTTTATGGAAGAGGTGAGCTTGTTCATTGAGAGTTCGCGATGAATAACTTGTTCATTGAGAATTCGTGTCAAGATGGAGATTGTTAGAATTAAGTGACCCGAATCCTTATATAAATAAAATACAGTGGTAAAATAAAATAAAAGAAAAGAAGAATCCATATAGAATTACACTTCTTTTATTTTATTTTAGAATAAGGTTTTTTAAACCTTATTAAATTCCATCTATTTGATATTGATTAGAATAAGATGTTTTAGTCTTAATAGAATATGGCTTTACAAGCCTATAAATAGACATAGTCTATTCCTCTTGTAATCGATTCGAATTCGACATAGTGAGTTTTCTTCTCCTCTACCGGTGGTTTTTTCCCGAAAGGGTTTCCACGTAAAAATTTGTGTGTTCTTTATTTTTTTATTTTATTTTATTTTTTCACATGTTTACTGAAAACATGGAAGTGCCCTTGTATTATAAATGTTACCAATCTTGTACAAATGTATGTTTGAACGTAGTAAACACTTAGAATACGATTGGCATGCCAACAGGGTTAGTTGTGTGCTTGTACGAGATTGCACTTCGATGCCCCTGTTTGTAATTTAGTGCCCTACTAACATTATAGTTCTCTCTGGTGTGGTGTAGGGACCTGAGTATCCAAGTTACATTTGCTATAGTTCATCAGGTTAATTAGTTAATGAAATAGGGAAATGACAAAATAATGGTTTGTGTTTAATTGGAAATGTTATATGTTGTTGGAATGATATAAATGAGATATAATTAATGATTCTGAATGAATGACAATGAACTGGATTGATAAGTTATATGATGATTGAATAATGTAACTGTAGTAGATAAGAATTCGATGATACTGATCAAACAACATTGAATTGAATTAAATGGATGTTATGATGGATTGGTATTGAATGGTATAGTATAAACTGAAATGAAGTATTATATGATTGAATGTAGCATACTCACCTTGTATTTATGAAATGTGATAACAGGAAAGTTGTATAATTAGCTAGCTTGTTATGTTAATTGTGATTTAAGGTGAATTTATTGTTTTAGTTAATATGGACTTACTCAGCATTCGTAATCCTTACTCAATTAAATTTCTATTTTGTAGTTATCTTTTTCGAATCGTGACAATCGAATTACACCAGATCTCACACTATCAAGACTTCGATTCAGTAGTCTTAATCGTTCTAAACTCGATTATGTGGCATGTATATAGGTATGGATGTGATTAAGTGTTTTTGAGCTTTAAGTGATGATGTTTAAGGTTTTGTAATGGTTGTTATGTAATGTTGATTTTAAAGGTTTATATGGTATGCGTAGATGGCATGAATGATATATATATGTCTAGCTAATGTATTCATGGTTTTAAATCAAGAATGAGTTTGACTATAGGTGATGCTTGAAGGCATGCATGTCAAATGACATTTGCTAGGTTTGAGACCTATTTGTTCAAAATTGTTAGGTGATAAGGTAATTCTTGGCATGCTTTAAAGTGACGTTTGGTAAGTGTATCATGACAAAATGTATCATTGCAATATAGACTAACATGCATGATTGAACCATATGAACAGAACACTTTGGTTTCAATTTTAGTTTGATGTTTGGTAATGTTTATAACTTGTTTGTGATGGTGACAATGTGGCATATTGGTTAGACACTATTAAGATGTTTTGTGACATGTTTTGACTTGGTTTTGAAGTGTTCTTTATGTATTTTGAAGTTACCTAAATGTTTGGGTTGATTCAATTACTAAAAATGGCATATTATGGTCTCACACGGTTAGCCACACAGCCGTGTGTCACATAAGGGATTGGGACATAGTTGTGTGCCATTAGGAAATAGATTGCATTTAGTTCATGCTGTTTCAGCTTGTTACACGGTCGTATGACCCCTATTTTGCATTTTTGCACTGCTTTTGTGAAAAGTTTCAAATTAGTCCTTATTTAATTTCGGTTTGATTTTAGAGCTTTCGTAAGTTTGATTTAAGCCCGATCTTATATGCAAAGCATGATTTGTATGAATGTATGTGATTTAAAGATTGTTTTAAAGAATTTTTTATTTAAAGTTGCATGTTCATGTTTTGTTAATTGTTTTAGCATCTCGTAACCTGATTCCAGTGGCAGAAATGAGTGAAGGGTGTGACAACTTCAGAGTTTCATTATTTAGTATTTTCTCAAGATCATCGTGAATCGACGTATACTTTGTATAGTCCTATTATTATGCCCTTGGGGCTCTCGTCTCATAATCTCGCATGGTCTTTCACATGCTATTCTAGTTTCCACAATCAGTATCAATCATCAAATAATATATTTACCATTTTCTTAGTTATAACACATATAATTTATTTATTATGCAATATGTCATACTTGTATTATCACCCTTGTTAACCGATCACGGACTTAAGACCGAATACGCAAATTAACCCTCTATCAAACCAATATAAAATGCACCCAGTGTTCATTGGTACGTTCTCACAAACACTTAGTGCTCTAGAGAACTACCAAAGAAATATTTGTCCAGCACTAAATTTATATGCACCTAGTGCTCATTGGTATGTTTGAAGTAATATGTACCCAATACTCATCAATATATTACTGAAGTAATGTGTGTCCAACACTCATTGGAACGTAATTGAAATAAGATGCGACCAACTCTAAATAACTTCGTGTAACAAATCCTATGTAATACCAAATATATCATAATTCTATCCAAGACCGTTAATAAGATTTTGTTGTTTGTTTTTTATTACTAAACTCATGGTATCATATATTATATCACTTCATCAAACACAATTCACAATGGCAATTATATATATAATTCAACATAGTTTAATTGAATGAAGTAGTCAAATGTATACATACTTGACTTTATTCGTCACCAATATTATTTGGTTTTAATTAACTACTTAATTACACAATATATTAGGAACAAATTATGAAAGCACAAACTAGATTTATTGTTTGCTGCCTGTTCTTGTTTTTAGCCTCGTTCGATTGTTTGATTACAAAATAGTATTAATTCATAGTCAAGGCATAACCAACAACCAAACATAGTTGCATACTTTTACAATTAAATTCGTTTTTAACCTTAATATCCAAAGCGTTCGTCTCTCACAATCTATCTGATCGGATTTAAATTTGACTTTATATTTATTTATTAAGGACCTCATATTATCATTATTCATTATCAAACTCCAAGTTCTTATCCCTTCCAATTGGGTCCTTGATAATTTAAACATAATCACTAGCTATAAGCTTAATTTAACAATATTGCAAGCTAAACCATTTCAGTTTTAAACATGTACATAATATAATCATGCATACACTATCAAGTATTTCGTAATGTCGTATTCAACTATCTTTGCATTCTCTAATGGAAGCTATCACAACCTTCAAACATTCATCAATGTTTAACTTAAACAAGACTAAACAACTGATAAATCTATTGCTTGGGTTGTCATTATCTATCATTTTACACCAGTAATCTATCAACAATTTAAAAGGAAAAGTCACCCACCTTTACAAATTAGCTCACGGCAATGGAGGTTTCAAACATGCAATTTCTTTCTTCTTTACTTCCCAAGCCGTGTGATGAAGATGGAAGAATGAAAGCACTAATTCTCTCACTATTCATGTTTCCTTAATTATTAATATTAATATCATTAAACTTAATCTATTTGTTACCATTTATTATGAAACAATTTAATGAAAATTGATGGATAGGATCATGCCAATCCGCTAGCTCTAATTGCATTCAAGGTCATGGCTAAATACCATAATAAAGACTTGCTTACTTTCCAGTCAATTTTCTCTATTTTAATATGAACCCTAATTTAGCCCCTGTACTATAATTAATCACTTATCTAATTTAATCAATTAACGATTCAACCTTATAATCTTATATATAACCCGCAAACTCTTTTTAAACAAAATCTCCGTATTAATTTGGCTAAAAAATTTGGCCTTGAACTCAGCTTTCCGACATCTACAAAAATCGAATTATTATATTATGCATATCATTCACTACTATTCATTTTGTGTGAATTTATTTTTTATACTGTTATTTATACCCTATTGTTAAAGTTGTCCTCAAACTCAATATAATTCTAGAATTGAACTTTCAAAGGCTTCAACAACAATGTCATAATTACATCTCAAATTATCAATGTTGTATCAATCAGGTTTTTCCATTATTAAAATCGTTAATTTAACCTTTATATGACATAATTTAAAATGAAATTAAAAAAAAAGAGTAAAATGATATCCCATAAATTTTAAAATAAAAACTAAAACTAAAGTAAAATCGAAAAGAGATAGAGTGAACAATAATTCCTGTAAAAGTTTCGAAAACCTAAAAATCAAGAATTTTGCAACATCCATTTTTACAATATTTATTTTTTTAAAACTTTTCACTTTAAATTATGTCACATAAGATCTGACATCTCATTTAGCGGTTAATTTAACTATTTTAGTAACGAAAGGACTTCATTGATATAATATTGATAGTTCAAGGAGGTAATTAGAATATTTTAAAATTTAAAGATCATTTTACAATGAAAACATAATTTAAAAATGTTTGATACAATTAACTCATACTTTCTCCAAAAGTGTAAATGGCTCAATCTTGTAATTGGTAATTCTCTAATATATCAGAGTTTTATTAAGTTTTATTCATTTTTACATGGTTTAGTATCTCTTTTGACCCCTTTAGTATAGTTTAATAATCACTTTCGTAATTATATATTATCTTTTTATTAGTTTGGTAATCCTTGTTTGCCCCACCCAAATTTTCTTTAAAAAAAAAAAATTAAACCTATCAATCACACACGGTTATGTGAAAAAAAATTAAAATTTACTTAAAATTTATAAAAATATTTTAAAAAATAAAAAATCTGATCCTCAGAAAATCTTAAAACTTAAAACTTAAAAAATAATATTTTTTAAAGAAAAAAAATCATAAACATCTCTCTGGAGCTTCATCTTGAAAAACAAAAATGTAATAGTAAATATAATAAAGCAATGATATAACTTACCATCTTCCCTTGTTATTCGCCTTTGTCAATTAAGCTGTGAAAAAAAAAATCTTTTATATAAATGTAAAAAAAACATTAAGCTTTACAAAAAAAATGTATTTTTAATTTAAGAACATAAAAATACTATGATTTATAGAAAAATAAAAATATATTAAATTACTCCAAAAAAACAAGTCTGGACATATAATTGTTTAGATCCAAATGTATCCATTATCTAGGTTCATTCTAGTGTTAAATAATATTTCTAGTATTTTTATAAATTTATACTTTTTTATTTTTTAAGATTTTTTTTGAAAGGATTTTTTTTTAAATTTTATATATGTTAAATTTCAAAATAATAATATAAAAATATGATATGTTATAAAAAATTAAAAATCTATAAAAATACTATGTCAAGAATGAACCTAAACAACCATTCGTTTAGGTTCATTCATTATTTGTAACAAAATATATAATCTTCTAATAAATTTTATATATTTTTAATTTTTAAATTTTTTTACCATTTGTCAATATGTAAGGCTGTCACATATCATCATGCTATTAGGTGTCAATGCCACACCAATGTATTTTTAATGGTGTTAGTAAGGTACTTAAAATAAAGTAACAAATTGGCTTATAGATGCCAAGTTTAAGTACCAATTAGGTCTAAACAATATTGAAGTACTAAAAAACTACAAAGTGTCCAGTTTAAGTACCTCCATGGGGTATTTTACAAGAACAGGCCTATTTCCAACATTATTTACAAAAATGAGCCACTTAAAAAATTATTTATTAGAATGGTCCAAAAAATTACAAAACACTCTTACGTGGAAGCGTTTTCAGGGGAAAATGCAAAAAAGCCCCCTGACATGGGCACGCTTTACCCTATGCTCAGACTAAATTTTCAAAAAAAGTCATTTTTTAAAATATTACAAAAATTGACCTTTTTTTTTAAATTTACGAGAATAAACTTTTATAAAGACGCAAAGTAGCAACACCATTTTCTTTTTATTTTAAAGTGCCACCAATTCATATGAAAATAAAACTTACAAAACAGATCTTTATATAGACCTAAAGTCTCATTTCTCTAATTTTCTTAAACAAAATGGGATGTGAGATATGTGTATATATAGAGTCATGAATAGGTTTGCAACTTGTTCCTAGACAATGTGGGATTCCTTCCTCTTTTAACTAACAACATAATATTAAAGGCTACATTGGCCATTTTACCTAAAAAGGCCCTTTTCTAAAGTTAATTACGAAAATGGACCTTTTTTTGGTTATTTACCGGATTAGGCCAATTTCCACGAAAACGCGTCCACATCAGTGCATTTTCAGAGTATGTGTCAGCAAAACGCTTCCCTGGGGGAGCGTTTTGTCCACGTCAGCAGAAAATACTTACTTGAGGGGCACTTTGCTAACGTGGACAAAACGCTCCCCCAAGGAAGCGTTTTGCCCGTGTTTTTTAGGGTTAGGGTTTTTAAGGTTTAATTGATTTAGGGTTAGAGTTTTTAGGATTTAGGGTTAGTGTTTTTTAGGGTTAAGGTTTTTTAAGGTTTAGAATTTAAAGGTTTTAAAAAAAAATTAATTGAATTGGGGTTTAAATTAACTATTAATTTTAAATACTAAATTAGAGTTTAGGGTATTAAGGTTAATTGATTAAATTAGGGATTGATTAAATTAGGGTTAATTGATTAAATTTAAGGTTAATTGATACGTAATTATTTAAACATACTATTTTAATATTTTACTTCTTATAATATTTTAATAAAAACCCCTTAAATAACTCTTAACATGTAAACAACAACTTGATAATTCGATTACTTCAGCGTTTAGGTTTTTTTCCCTTATCAATGGCTTAGATCATTTTATTTTTGATCCACCGGCTAAGTTTCTTTTACCTTGTAACAAGCTCATTTCTGATTTTTTTTTAATTATTAATTTCCAATATACATACACGAAAAAGAAATTCTCAAAGATAACATGATTGCAGCATATATACATACTGGCACTATGCCTTAGGGTTTCGAGAAAAAAATAATTGAATCAGGGTTTAGGGTTTAGGGATTTAGGGTTAAATTAACTATTAATTTTAAATATTAAATACTAAATTAGAGTTTAGGGTATTATTGGTAATTAATTAAATTAGGGTTTAGTTTTTTTTAAATAAATTTGTGTTTAGGGTATTAGAAAAAAACATATAAGCAAAATAATTTTTTTTGTCTTAGGGTTTAGGGTTTAGGGTTTTTACAAGAATAATTTTGAGTAGACGTTTCTGAACAAATAGTGTCGAAAACGCTTCAAGCAAGATGTATTGTCAGCAAAATTTCTGAAAAAAGCTCCCACGTGGACACTCTTTTGCTACAGTAGTTTGTAGAAAAATAATTCTGAGTAGACGTTTCTAAACAAATAGTGTCAAAAACGCTTCAAGCAGGATGCACTGTCAGTAAAATTTCTGAAAAAAGCTCCCACGTGGACGCTCTTTTTCTACAGTAGTTCGTAGAAAAATACTTCTGAGTGGACGTTTCTGAACAAATAGTGTCGAAAATGCTACAAGCAGGATGCACTGTCAGCAAAATTTCTGAAAAAAGCTCCCACGTGGACGCTCTTTTGCTATAGTAGTTCGTAGAAAAATAATTCTGAGTAGACGTTTCTGAACAAATAGTGTCAAAAACGATTCAAGCAGGATGCGCTATCAGCAAAATTTCTGAAAAAAGCCCCCACGTGGATGCTTTTTAGCTATAGTAGTTCGTAGAAAAATGAGGCTATAAATGAGCCAAATTTTATTCTCAGGTTGCATAATTACAGCAAAAAAAATTAGAGAGGCTAAGAAGAAAAGAAATTGAAGATGAGTGAACATATTAGTGTTGTTAGTTACTATGATGGTGAGGTCTGTAACACCGAGAACGATGTTGTTTTTTTATCGGAGAACACAACGAGACTGGTTTTTAACCAAAACATAGATTTGACGGAACTTCGTAAAAGAATTAGGCATAAAATCTTCAGAACGATGCCAATAAAAGTTTTGTCTATTAAGTATCGATTTTGTGCTTCAGTTGATCCTGTGAAATATGACTCATTCGACATCAAAGGCGCTCGTAGCTTGGAGGCAATGGTGCAGACTCATCTCGCTAGTGGATCACCCTATCTTGAGTTATATGTACAATTTCCATTGCCAAATGATGCATTTGCAGCTTCAACATTTACTGTTGGTCGAGAGGAATACACGACCCCTGCCTGACACTCTGTTAGTGGGTGGCAAAAACGGAAGCGCCCGTGTTTAGTAGCAGTATGGAATACCCAACCCCTGCACGACACTCCGTTAGTGGATGGGACATGCACCTCAGTGGGTCGATGTTTGATGCTGGAAATATGTACTGGGGAATGACATCAACTTTTAGTGGTTGGCAATCCACATATGATTGGAGACGTTGTGAAACGTCTATAAGGAGGGATGATGTACTCCCTACGACATCCACCAGCGAGGGGACCTTGTACGTTGCACATGATGATGAGTTCGATGAGGATCCACCTCGAGAGGTCAGCCCCAATGGTACAGAAGTTGCATTATTTTTTAAACCAGAGCCTGTTCCAACCATACCTGAAGATGTTGAAGGGAGTTCAGATGATGAAGAAGAAGATTCGCAATTCAGGGCGTACTCGCCTCTAGCACACTTGCATAATATCGATCTATCTCAAGATGATGCGTTGGAGTTTCCAGATCTACCACACAGAAGGTGTGACCGTACAAGTTCCTCATTGGATTTAGGTGAATTGGAAGTTGGTAAGGAGTTTTCCAATAAAGACAGTTTTCTTGGTACATTAAAATAACATAGCATCATGAATGGGGTTAACTACAAAGTGGTTAAATTCAAATCTGATAAGTTTGAGGCCAAGTGTACAGTGCAAGACGGTACATGTTCATGGAAAATAATGGCCTCGTTGAGGAAAAAGACAGGCTTGTGGGGATAAAAAAGTACAAAGGTCTATATACATGTGTTGCTTGATGCAGTATCACTAATCATTTAAAGTTTTTAATAATAATCTTGTTATTACGATCGTTGCTTTTTTTTTAACGTACTTCGTTGACAGGTGTTTCGGAAGATCATCCCAAGATGGATTCAGATATGTTAGCTACTTTAATACTACCGACGGTGAAGGAAGATCCAGAACTTCAGTGCCTATCTTAATTGCCAATATTCGTAGCCAGTTGAGGTACACACCCTCTTACCGTACTGCTTGGTTAGCTAAGCAGAAGGTGTTGGAAAAGATGCATGGTGAGTGGGACACTTTATATAATGAAGTGTGGCAGTGGTGTCAGGTGTTAGAGAGATATGTCCCAGGTTGCGTAACAGACCTTGAAACGAAACCTACGTACTACAACGACTGATTGCTTCTTGGATGCCAAGTATTTAAGCATCTGTTCTAGAGTTTTAAGTAATACCGAGACGCATTTCTATATTGCAAGTCATTGGTACAAATTGACGGTACCTTTATGTACGGTAGATATACCCATCGGCTATTGCTAGCTGTGACACAGGATGGCAATGGGAGAATCCTTCCAATTGCGTTTGCAATAACACCGGGGGAGTCAGCTGATGACTGGGATTTCTTTCTTTCTAGGTTAAGGAGGTATGTCTACCCTCAACCTAATATCTGTGTCATATCAGATCGTGGCACCAGAATTGTAACGACCTAAATTTTAAGGTCATCAAAAAAGAGAGTTTTTGGGTCCTCGATTCTGAAAATTAGATTCGTAAATATTTATTAGAAATATTTACGAAGTTAAGTGAGAGGTTAATTAGATTTTAATTAAGTAAATTTAGCTTAATTAAGGTTAATTAGGTATAAGGATTAAATTGAATAAAGTGCGAAAGTTTAATTATAACTATAGAAAAGTCAAGGGACTAAATTAGCAAATAAGCCTCATATGAAAAGTGTGTGGTAAGTATAAATAAATGTGTATTATTTTAATTGGTACAAATGTATGTATATATATATGTATTTGCTTATTATTTAAGTAAAATATAATAATAATAACTATAATATAATAATAACATAATATAATAATTAAAAGTAAATAAAATAAAAGAAATAGAATAAAAAAGAAAGAAAGAAAAAGGGGACGAAACAAAACAGGGAAAGAAAGGAAGAAAAAGAAAGGAAAAATAGGGTTTTGAGGTTTGAAGCTTAAGTGGGAAGTCAATTTAATCTCTTTTCTTGTAATTTTAGTGTCTATGGAATCCTAGGAAGAAATACTATTTGAGTTATGTTGAAATTTAGAAAGTTATTGAATTTTTAGATGTTTATTGAATTTTTAGATGTTGATTAAGTTGAATAAATAGAAGAATTAAGTGTTAATTTGATGGAAATTCAAGTTAGAAGTGGGAGAATGATTAAATTGTAAAAGAAAATATAAGTTTTGTAATAGTAGGGATTGAGTTGAGAGGAGGATACTATAATTAATGTTTTGTGCTTTAAAATTTAAGAGTTGGAATAGATTAAAGTGATAATTGAATGAAAATATAGGATTTATTTTGAAGAGAAATAATGGTTGTGGTGGAAGGACTAAATTGGAATTTAAGTAAAAGTTACATGAAAAATAGAAAAGTGTGTTATTTAATGATATGTATTGATGATTTTAAATTTTAACTTTTCCATAGCTAACGTAGTACCAGAAACATCATCAAAGAAGGGAAAAGAGAAAGTGAGCAAAGATAACGAGTAAACTCGAGAACCACAGTTTGTATTTCTATAACCAAACTTAATAGTTATTTTGACACATATGATTGATATTATGTATGGCTATTGAAATTAAGGTAAGTATTGATATTGTGGTATTGTGTTGACTTATGAATAGTTGAATTGAAATGTATATTGATTGTTGATGATGAATTAAGAAAGTGAAATAAAAACCCTATTAACAGTGTCAGGCTAGTCGGATATAGGTGGCATGCCATAGGATTGGAAGTTTTTAGGGATTCCGACTTTGTGTCGATGAGACACTATAAGTTTCGCTCTCTTCATTCTTGTTCGGCCGTTCGATGAGATACTCGTGTGTACTCTGCTGCTCATTCTTTATTCTTATCTTTATCACACGGTGTATTCCACTCGTAGATGAAACACTGTATAATATCCCGGTGTGTGGGTTAGATCCACGTATCCATCCAGGTCCGATTTATGTTAATAGGGGTAAACTACTGTACTGAACACTGAAAGATACGGTTGTTACTGTATGTTCTTATTGAATACGATTTTATTGATAAGTGTTACTGTGATATAAGGATAGTTGAATGATAATTTATAAAGTTCTTATTATTAGAATTTATAGTTATATTTTAAATGCATGTTAAGTATTGGCTTATAGAAATACCACTGAGTGTATACTCAGCGTACGGTTTGTTTTCGTGCACAAGTTAGGTACAAAATGACTAACGTCTCAGCATCCTAGCCAACTCCCGAACTCAAATACTTGGTGATGTATCTTATCCTTAGGAATGGCATGTACCTACGTTGTTTTTAATGTTATTTTGAATATAAGAGAAGTTAGTGAGGAATATTAATAGTTAGCTTATAGATGTAAAGTGAATGATATAACATGGTTCATTTTGAATTACTTTGAATGGTTCTTAAGTATGAATTTGAAGTTGCTTTATTTAACGATTGATAATATACTAATGTTGGATTGTTATATTAGTATAATAAATGTGTATTAGACATGTTTAATCATGTTTTGGACGGGTTGAAAGATTGTATTTTAAATTTCTTGCAATTCAAGGTGTGCAGGGTTGGTAAATTTGAACTATAAGGTTCATTTTGTGTCCACACGGCCTGGCATACGGGCGTGTGATCAGACTGTGTGAGGCACAAGGCTTACACACGGGCATGTTGATAGGCTGTGTGTCCTCTGCATCCTTAAATGTGAAGTCAGGATAGTACACGGGCAAAAGACACGGTCGTGTGTCTTGATCGTGTGAAGAACACGGGTTTTAAGCATGGCCGTGTGTCAAAATAGTGTTAAAATGGCTTAGAAATGGTAAAAAATCAGTGTACCACACGGCCTAGCCACATGGGCATGTGCCCAGGCCGTGTGCCCCTTTGATGCTTAAAAAATTGCAAGTCAGAATTACCCATGGGTTGGTCACATGGCCATGGGAGCCATACAGGCTAGCCACATGGGCGTGTGCCCCTAACTTCAAGCAAATTTTTCAAAGTTTTCCAAAATTACCGGTTTAGTTCCAAATCACTTTTAAAGCATGTATTGGGCCCCGTAGACCTATATTAGGGACTTTATAATGTAATTTGAAAAGATTTGATTTGGAATGCAAATGTTTATGACTCGATTTTGTATAAATGCTAGTGTATAAATTCAGTAATGCCTCGTAACCCTATTCCGGAGACGGATATGGGTTAGGGATGTTACAGGAATACTAGCCACAATTGAGCGATAGGGAAGCCTCCGGTATCGCACACACCATCGGTATTGTCTAAGGCACGTTGCGTCCAACTACTATGGGCAATTTCGATTTACAAGTGAAAAACGACAAGTGACCAACATGGGTATTTAATATCTATTAATATAATTTCGTTTGTAATATTGAATTTATTTTAAATGGAAAAGTGGTATGTAATTTTAGCTATCAACTTATATTGAGAGGGTATGAGATAAGTAAGGACCGTTTTCATGAGATGTTGGCGGTTTTGCGTTCAGTTAACGAAGAAGGCGCAGACTACCTCTGTAACATACCTTTCGAACAGTGGACAAAAGCATACGACGGCGGCCTACGATATGGTCATATGACCTCAAACCTGGCTGAATGCATAAATTCTGTTTTAAAAGGAACATGTCATTTGCCGATAACATCGGTTGTTCAAGAGGCATATTTTCGTTTAGTGGCACTATTTCTGAAGCGAGCAGTGAGTTATAAAGGCCAAATGCAAGGAGACCATGTATGATGGGCAAATGTATTGCAAGAACTTAACAAGGTGAAGGCACAGGTGAACACCATGCACATAGTCTGTCACGATCGAGACAACCTATAGTTTAGTGTGATGGAGTTTGACAGACCGCACAAAGGTATTATTGGCGGGCAATATTGTGTACACTTGAGAAATAGGACATGCGACTGTAGGAGGTTTGACGCACTTCGTTATCCATACGCTCATGTAACTGCAGCTTGTCAGAATCTCTGTCTAGATCCCATGAGCTACGTCGACGAAGTGTACAAACTAGAAACCATGTACAACGTGTGGAGACACGTATTCGCACCTGTCCCAGATAAACGTAAGTGGCCGCCTGTATCGCTTGCTCCTTTTAAGCTGTTACCGGATAGAGAATTGCGTCGCAAACCAAAGGGTCGACCTTGCTCGACTAGAATACGTACCAATATGGATATCCGAGAAACAACCAATCAACAGAAGTTGTGCGGATGGTGTAGGAACCCAGGTCATACAAGTAGATCATGTCCAAATCGAAATAGTTGATAGTTGTCATAAAAAACTATGTTCTATTATTTATATTTTATTAAATGAAACTATGTTGTATTACAAATGTCTTATTCAAAAGAACTTTTATTTTATTAAATGAAACAATATTAAAAAGTTTGTACAAATATATTAAAAAAATCAATGTCAGTGGTGGTCGGAATAAGTGCCACATGGGGGTCGTCGACGGGTCTGTGCTGGATTCCTCCTTTTATCAACTTTTGGCGGGGGTTGTGGTTCCTCCGGCAGGGGATCTGGTTGTAGGTGTTGAGAGGGTGACCCACCTTGATAAAATAATGACTGCGGTGATGTTTGCATCACCCATGGCAGAGGTGTTTGAATCCCGTAAGGTGATGAGGATTGGTAGAAAGAAGAGCTCCCCGATAGCACCTCGTGCGATCCCTCATGTGACGGCGGTCTATAGATCGGCGGTTGACTCGAGGTAATCGGGAACGGAGATGAATTGGGCCATGGATTCCAACCTGCCATAGGACTAGGAAAAGGAAACATATAAGGGTTAAGATACATATAAGGGCTAGGATACATAATTTGAAAAGGCTGTGATGTGGGTGTCGTCAGTTGAACTGTTAGGCTTGGTGATTGTGTGGGCGCTGTTGATGGGCCTGCGTTGTCGTCCCTTCTTCTTGGATTTAAAGGCCCCGTCGTTCCCTTTGGGCACGAATTTATCGTCGCCTCTCCTCCTCCGACAATAAATATAGCTTGCCATGGATTCTAAACCATGGCATGTATTCCAGTACGCACGCTAACTCTGGAACGATGATCGGTTCCCGAGTAGGTGTATAATCATACCGATTTTCCCACATTTTGATATAGTGTGACCAAAATCTCAGCCAATCCATATGCAGTTGCCATAAGTCGACTTTGTGCTCATCATCAAACACCTCGGGTGCCACGGGAATCAGTTGTCAGAATCTAAATTGCCGCAATACTCTATCTGACTGGTGCATCTCCACGGTAGCATAGTTTACCAATGGAACCTTCACATGCCAAACATTTGGATTTTGAAGGAATTCATCTGGAATTACTGCCCGAATTGCTGGATCCTCGTATGGTGTCCATTGAAACTATATGAACATGATAAAAATATTACTTATATACATAATACTAAATACTAAATACTAAATACTAAATATGAAACGACTATTTTATTATGTATATATATTTTATTTAATACTTACTTGTGCTTCCGATCGTTGGTCTAATAGAAGCCGTATATCTTCGAGAGAGGTAGGTATTCTGACATAACTCGCCGAAGGGTTCCACCTAATTAAATAAATTTTTAGCATATAATTATATTCTAAATCTACGTAATAATTGTAAAATGTAATATAAAATTTACCTCGTTATGAGTAGAAATGTATACGGGTGGTCCACTCGAGGACGTAAAAATGAAAAGTGAAACCGTGCCCATGATTGTAGTGGTGATAGGCAACCTCCTATTCTGGCTTTGTTCGGTCGCATCGCCCCGCACATTTCCTTGTACAATGTTGCCAACACAGCAGACCCCCAACTCAATTCACCGGTTGCTCTAAAATCTACGAGTTTCAGCAGCCATCTCAGATGTACGAGGTTTCGTGACAAGTCCAGCATCAGATAATCTCCAATCATCTCAAGAATGTATGCCCGAGCATATTGTATTCTTTCAAGTTCAGTCGATTCATTATCCGGCTCCGGGAATGTGTCTCGTAACCAGCCCATCTCGATCCGACCTCCGTTAATATTATCCGGTATAGCACCCAAAAGCTCGTAGCATACGGCTCCCCAATCAGTAGATGATGTGGACCCGGTGATTGCGAACCCATCCACTGGTAATCCCAATTGCAAATGCACGTTTTCCAGAGTGATGGTACACTCTCCGTATGGAAGATGAAAAGTGTGCGTCTCAAGACCAAAAATCCAACTATCATTGTTTCTTTAAGCTATGTGGGATATGAGTTTTTATACAAACTCATAGCTCATTGTCTTTTGTTCCTAAGTGACGTGGGATTTATTCCACTACTAACAAAATACTTCAACTAAACTTAGTATTCAAAAACTAAAGGCAAAATTTAAACTTTGCACAACAACAGACAGTAACAAAATATACTTGTAGCACCCCTCATCCGGTCCGGTTGCCCAACCCAAGCAATAGGATGCTACAACTAAATATCAAACAATTACAAACAAATTATAATTTAAAAATCTCAATTAAATATCAAACAAATCATAATTAAATAAATTAACATATGTTTCAATCAGTTATTGGTTAATACCAAGCTTACGGAAGGTTACAACTAAGCATGCAATCATTTTGGATCAATTTGAAACAAATTTAAAAAGATAAGAAAAATATGAAAATAGGGGACATACGATTGTGTTAGATGCCATGTGGAAGGGTTGAGGCCATGTGAGTAAACCATGTAACAACTTGATGCCATGTGAAATTAGGGTCATACGACCGTGTCCCCAAGCTGTGTGGTAGAGCTCAACTTGTGTGGCTCAAGAACATGACCATGTGGCCAGACCGTGTACAATTCGAATATAGGGTCACACGGTTGTGTCACCAGGCCATGTAACTCCCTAAGACCATGTGGACAAACCTGCACCAAAATTAAATAGGCCACATGGCCGTGTGGGACACATGATCATGTAGTAGACTGTGTCTGAGGCCGTGTGCACCTAAAATAACTTCAAAATCAAGCCATTTCACCTACCATTGCTTGGTTACCAAGCCATACCATTTGTACCTATAATTACTCAATTCAAAATACACCAAAATGAATATGCTCAAACATACCAATTCATTACCATTATATGACACTTTCTCAATCATTTACTTAAGCACAACTAACCTTTAATCATCTTCATATTTTAACATCAAATATATCAAACATCCTTTCACATCTAAGCATCAACTAAGAACATATAACATAACAAGACATTTCTCTCAACTATAAGGATATTAAGCATATAATTCAAGCAATCTAACAAGTCATCAACCAAATACCATTCCTTCTCATATATACACATATATATACACTTATAAACATAATAAGCAAGACCATCAAGATACAAAATGAACTTTATAACCAAAAGACATCCTAGGTACACTCCAAAACCAAAATAAGAACATCACCAACACTTGAGTTCGGGATTGTCGCTGGATGTTGAATCGACGTACGAACCGAATAGTACCTAACCTATGTAAGGACAAATGAAAACGTACCCTGAGTATAACTTAGTGATATTTATATAACCCGAACGATAAGTATAATATGAAACATAAAGGAGCATAAATTTAGAGTAAAAATAACATACAAATCATCAAGCCATATATGCTATTTCACATAACCATGTACTCAAAATTATCTCATCTCTCTTATATCATCATAAGTCTATCACAGTTTGCAAGTTAATAATCATACAACTCATATAAGATATATTTAATCTCTAAATCTAATTTCATGATTTCATGGAACATAACATATTAATGTTCCCAATTCAATCCACAATTCACATTTCATTTTTCATTTCTAATTTCATTTCTCATTCTTTTTGTCATATCAAAATCATATAAACTATTTCGTTCTTTATATCCCTATTAACACGACTCGAACTTGGATGGATATACAGATCCAACCAACATATCAGTTTGGTACACAGTGCCTTATCGGATAAATCCGAAGCAAATAGTTGCACCCAACACTATCAAATATATTGACACGCAGTTTCTCATCAGTTAAACCGAAGCAAATTGGTACCCAATGTCTCATCGACTCGTAGTCGAAGAAATCCTTGAACTATTTCTATCCTACGGCATGCCAACTATATCTGATTCTACCCGAACAATTAATAGGGTTTTCATTTCATAATCCAATACCAACCAATGTCTCAATTTCACAATTATTTCAGTTAAGTAAAAATTTATTCAACATGTATAGTAGTCATAATTATCCCAATTCATACTCAATTTTCATAATTAATAAAAAATACACATATTTATCAAACATATTCATTTCAATCCTCATAATCGTTATTCAAATCAAATCATCCCAAGTGAATAAGTATTCTCACCTCATATTCTTATCATGAATGAACAAATCAATAGACAACTATTTATAATTTGTTCGGATTATAAAAACACAAATCGTAAACTCCAAATTATTCATTAACAACTTTGTCTTTTCCTTTCTTTTTTGAAGAATCCGGGTCGATGTTAGCTATGAATTAAAACAAACATAGCATTTCATCAATACACAAATAATTTCACATTCAATTGCTAATTAAATCAAATTTTATATTTTATTCAATTTAGTCCCGAAAACCGAGACTAACATAAATGTCACATTTAACATCAAATTTTTATACCAACTTCACTCTAAGCAAAATTTAACTCCCTATTTCTCATTTCTACCCAAAAATTTAAAAAATTTCTCAATTTGGTCCCTATTGCACAAAATCAACAATTGATTTTATAATTTCATCCTTTTTTTACTTCTAACCTAAAAATCTATCAAATTGGTCCCTAAAACTTTAACTATTCAACAATGGTAACATCTTCAATCTTTAATAGTACCAAAAATTAGGAAATGGGTTAATTAGCTTATAGTATCAGGATTCTAAAAACATAAAAATTATGAGAAAATGACTAGATTGCACTAGGCAATTTAAGCTTGAAAAAAAAAAGCCATTGGTCATTTGACTTCTTCTTCTCCTCTAACTTTGAATGACTTTTTGGATGAAAGAGTTCTATTTTCTCTTTCAATCCACTTTCATTTTGTTTTAACATGGTTTTGCCTAATATTTAATTTAATTTAATTTAACTTTTATTTTATAAATTTTATTACATTTTATCTTATACAATCACCCATTTCCGTCCATTTGCATTAAACCAATGGCCTATTTCCTTGTGAGTCATTTAGTTAGGTTTTGCCTTATTATTTAATTATAATTCAACTTTTGATTCTTACACGATTTATCCTTATATGTAAATTAAGCACTAATTCAATGAAATTAATAAACCAAATTTTAATTCACTTCTAAAATAACTCCATAAATATTTACGGGTCTGGTTTACGAAAATGGGGTCCTGAAACTACACTTTGGAGAATTGTCTCCTCAAAATTACGTCTAAGAGTTTTAGGGGCATTTTAGAGATTTTAGTTCTAGTGTACTTGAGAATTTCATAGCATGGTATTCATAAATGTTTTTGTTCACGGCATTTTGGAAATTAAAACAATTTTTGAAAATAATGTTCAAAAGACTTTCAATTTTGAAATAAGGACTGATTTGTAAAAGGGTCTAAATTATGAGTTTTTTAAAGGCAATTAAACCAAATTTTAATTTTCACCCTATTTTCCCCCTTCATCTTTATAAAACCCACGTTAGTTTTTTCTACATATTTTTATTTTTTCATCCATTGAATTTCAAAGCTCATTTCATTTAATTTTGATTCCCAAACTTAATTCCTTAGATTTCTATCGTTCTCCAAGCCATAAGTCTCCATAGTATTTCATGAAAAACATTCAAAACACCATAGATTTCTCCATTGTTAAGTTTTTGGATTTTTTGAGTTTTCGATCAAACATTCAGTTTTTTATTAACTAAGGTAACGATTCGATTTCTTATTACTTTTTGATGTTATTTAATCCTTTAATTGAGTTTTTAGCCGTTAGATCGCATGTTTTAAATAAAATCCAAAAATTTGGTCGTTAATGGTGAATTTTTGGATTTTGGGTAAAAACATGGTTTCAAAGTGTTTTTCAATTAGTTTTGATGTTACTAAAAGGTTTCTAAATTTACTTCAAAGTTTTGTTGAAGATTTCCAACATTTTAATGAATTTTCGTGAAAATTGCCATAAACATGTCAAAAATTTTGATACCATGAATTGGGTAGTTTTGAGTAGTTTAAAGGTTGAGAATCAGTCGTAGGTGAATAATTAGATGAACAGAATCAATTTTAGGCAAAAACATGAAGTATATACTAATATCATTAAAATTCAAGTTTGTTATGTCGAAGGTTTCGATTACATGATAATTTAGCTTAGGCTTGTGTTTTGATTGTTTAAAGTGAGCCTTTTATTAATTTTTGATTGTATTGTTGTATGACTTACCTTGTTGAAGCTTCAGAATCGTTAGGACCTTCAAAGAGTAAAGATAAAGGCACTGAAAAGCTTGTTTAAGTTTTCGACAATTAGGCGAAAGCATGATCGATGAGTGTTTGGAATCACTGCTTGTGGACACGATTCATTGTATTAGTTGGGAGCTTACTAATAGCCTCAACCCCTATCCTAAGTTTTGAGTTTAAGCTTTCTATTTCCCTTGCCTTATTTTGGCAAATTATGTGATTATGTGAATAATGGTGGATTGATTATTATGATGCTACATTGTGATATGAAACATGTGTGATGAATATTGTGAATTGTGTTGTGTTTTGGGCATAATATACATGTCAAATGATAGTGATAATGATATGCTAATAATAAAAATATGTATCAAAAGCGAACGATATTTCGATAAGTATATATGTGTTGAATTGTGGAATGTGATATTATTATGACAGGTAAAATGTGAGAATACTTGTATGTGATATATGATGTATTGATTTTAATACACATAAATGTGGTCGGATATGTGATGACTCAATAAGCATTATTGTGGAACTTAAAGTGCAATTAAATATGAATCCAATAAGCATGCATTGTGTACAAGTTGTGATGTAAATTGATGAATATGAACAAAGATGATATGCATTAAATCAGTAATTAAAAATGTGTAATTGTGGATATTTTGGCCTTGTGATCTCTTGAAACCGTTGGATATAGTTGGCATGCCTTAGGACTATAAGTACTCACCTATATGCTTGTGTTTTTAGGCATTAAAGCCTTAGGACATGTTGGAGAGATAAAGGAATGTGAGCAAAGCTCCATTCAACGTGACATGTTTGGTGTGTTGGAGAGTGTTAACTTTATGCTTTACCTTTTAGGATATGTTCGACTCTATGAGTCAATTGGTGTGTTGGAGATCTGTGTATTCGATGTATGGTGATAGAGCCTACTTTAGAGATCTGTGTATTCGATGTATGGTGATAGAACCTACTTTTATGTTTCATAGCCTTAAATGTCAAATTATCGTTTAAATTTGATCTTATATATTGTGATAATACGATGTAAGACGGATGCATAAACATGTGAATAATATGCTAAATGAGTTTATTTAAGTTTCATAAAAATGTTAGTATGTTCTCATGGTAATTGAATATGTAATTGTGGCTTAGGTCATTTTCATTTAACTTGTGAATGCATGTGAATATATGAGCTAGACTTGTGAGTTATTAAAGCATGTATACGTTGTTTAGTCTTGATGAATTATTGTTAAATGAATTTTATATATAAGCAAGTTGAGTGTAATTGCATATAGGAGTATATGTTAGTTTTATGATTTAATGAAACGTGAATATGTTATTTTGACTTGGTTAAAATATAGTTGTGAACGTGTTGGAGTATGCTCTTATTTAACTTTGATATTGTGTATACTTTGTATGCTCTTATTTAACTTTGATATTGTGTATACTTTGTGGTTACTTCGATAGTCACTGAGCTTGTTTAAGCTCACCCACTCTCTCTAACCATGACAAATATTTAGAGTTTAAAGTGTGAGTGGTGCAGGGATACTAAGAAGTGATCCAAGTTAGGCTTTAGTGTTTGCGTAGATGGTATTAATATTATTCTTTGAACTGTGGGGATAAAAAATTATGGCTAGACTTTGATTGGTTATTATTGTAGTCCTCATGATATTTTATGGGTTTAGTTTTCTAGTATTTTTGATAGATGTCATAATTATTTTATTGGTATTGTTTTGGTTTGAAGATTTGTTGTGTTGAAGTTTTATAAACTGTATGTATGGTCAATGGATGTTGAAAATGTGGTAGAATGGTTGCATGATATTGCCATGATGTTTTGGATATTTTGTAGCTTAATTATTCCTAAGAACTATAGGCTTGGACCTTGGTATGTTGATTCTTGCTCAGACATCTTTTTTATGTTTTCAATTATAATTTTGGTCGTTTTGACATTGGTTTAAAGAGGTAAATGATTCATGTTGATTAGATATTTGTTGGAATGGATTAAATGCTTAGATGTATTGTATTTTTGTAGTCTGGAGCAAAGGTATCGATATTCGGGTTATAAACAGTTGTGATATTTCGATATGCAGGAAGTCAGTATGGTAATTTGGTATAGATACCTTACCACGAGTATAGACACTTGGGGTAAAATAATCAGTACTTTATTAAAGGTACCGATAAACTCTGGGGTTTTATTTTTAGATGAGAAATAGAATGTTGTTTTGGTTTCAGTTTTTTCACTCGATATTGATACCATATAAGAGAAATATAGCTACCTTTGTTTTAATATCGATACTTGTGTAACTTATTTTAGAATTTTGCTAAGTGGCTCTAATGAATGTCTCATTGATATTATAAGTTTGTTTGAAGTATGTTTGGCATGTTTTAATGATGATTAATATATGCTTAACTTACAAATTTGTAAAAACGCTAATAAAGAGGACAATTGCCTATTAATGTGGCATTTTATAATGTGTGTGATGCGTGATGGTGGTATGGCTTCCTGATATTTGAGCTTGGCGATCAGGCTGGGTATAAGGTGTTACATCGACACCACTAACTTTCGGGTTGTTACAATATTTTCCAACAAGTTTGTGTTTATATTCAACACTCTCCATCAACAAGTTTGTGTTTATATTAAACACTCTCCATCAACACAAACTTTCACTTTGCCAAACTAACAACAGAAACTTTTGAGCTTGTTACCACACAAACCTTTTGTAAATAAGTCTACAACTTGGTTTTCTACTTTAACATGTCCCAACACCTCTGTTGATTCTCGTGACCACCCTCGTCTCTTTGCTCGATGGAATGAGACCCTCGATGTCCTCCACCTTATCAAGGACATTTATTATGGCTTGTTACACCTTCACAAGCCTAGTATCTATAGACAATGCCACATCTTTCGAGTTCCCTCTCAAGGTGCCCTTTTAATCCTTTGTCGTAGCACTTTGGTTCTCCACCATGCCTTCCTCTTTGACAACAAATAATGTCTCTACATCTCAATCTTCTTCACTATTGGAGGTAACTACACTACTTTCTACAGACTTTTCTTCAACCAGCAAGTGTGCGTATTGTGACCCTCTTTTCAGTAACTGGTGCAACTCCCTTTGAACATTCTGCCACTGTCATAGGACTTCGTAGCTCTCTCTGCACAAGAACTCCCTTTATCTTATAAACTCTTTGCCTTGTCCTCATTCTTTTTTTATCCACCTTGTTTCTTGGAATTCAAATTGCTTTTGCTGGAATAGAGTGCTCACTCTTCCCCTTTCCATATTATTTACCAATACTTTTTGACCAACAAGCAAATTCTTAAACCCAACAAGTGATGATTGGGTTTTTCATCCTTGTACTACAGTAAGAAAGCCTCTGAAAGTCTGGTCTCAAACCATGAATGATAATCCTCTTCACCTTGGTGTCTGTCGGGTGTGAATATGATATGTGAATTGTGCAAGTATGCACATTGGATCAAGTAATAAAGTGATAAGTGAGATCGTCTCCACATGAATCGGATTAGGTATACAAATAGTCAAGTTATTATAATAAAGTTAAATTAATGTTATAGCAAAATAATTATAAGAATGCAGTAGTAAACAAAAGGAATATTAATGTGAACAAAATGTGTAACTAATGTATAATTGAAAATGCAATGGTAATGCAAGAGTAAAAATGTGATGATAATTACAAAAATGATTATATGAATAACATGTAAACAAACAAGTAAAAAACTAAGAATGCTATGGCAAAGATACTGCGACAAATGAAAAGGGATATATGATATTGATATGGAATGCTGGAATTATTAAGAATCTACCCTTACTGTCAGAAGTGCCTCGGCAAAATCGTAATCAATCTACTACTCAAAAGAGTTCTAAAGTGGTCTGCTTCTTTTGAGAGTAGAAACATCAAGTTACCTTGCTCGTGCCTATAAACATTTAATACGGTACATTACAACATTTCCTTCTTTATGAACGTTGCTCTATGTCTAGAGTCTACTACAAGTATCTGTCGAGTACTTCCTTATATCATTCAATTTCAGTCCAACTAATCCAACCTTTTCAGAATTAAATTAGTTTATGGGCATGCTGCACAGTCTTCTATGTCTAGGGATTGCATGCATATAATTTAGAAATAAAACAATTTAATGAAACAATAAATTAATTCAGATATATGCTTCAACCATTAAAGAAAATAAATGTTTCATCAAGTAATCCCAACCCTATGAGATTTAACTCATGGGTTGGAAAATAAAATTCAAAACCAAAATATCATTCAACATCGTTTCAATCAAATTATTTCACGGAGGAATAGATTAAGAAATAACATAAGAACGCTGATAAGACAGTTTTCGCATATCCAGTTCACACTCCAGCAACACAGTGTCTTGTGATGGTTGAGAGGGACTACCTTCGTTTTCCTCTTTCCTTCTTTACTCGGCCGCTACCCTCTAGTTCGCGTATGGATCTCTACACTTGTTTGCCTTTTTGGGTTTCCTCTTTTTGCTCTTTATAAGATTTTTTCCTACGGTAAATCTAATAACCCAAGATATCTTCACCTCTTTTTTAGATTTTTCTTTTTGGTTTAGAATCCTTTCCTTTAAAGAAGGTGGTTATCAGCCCATGATCTCATGATCTTTTTCCTTTTTTTTAGGCTAATTTTTCTAGTACATGTAGAGTTGGGTTGAGACTGCTATGCATTGAGTGTTGACTCGATCATATTCTTGGAATTGCTACGGCATATAAGTCGGTAAACTGTCTAACCTTTTTCCCTAACAAACCTTCATTCCTTTATTTCTTTATCCACTTCTTACACCTTCCAAACCACCAAAAATAACTCTTTCATATGCAATTAAAAGTAACAAATAATAATATTTAAGCATCATCCAAGCTTCTTATGCAATGTTCTAAAAATACTAAAATAATATCTTAAAATGCAACTAAGTTCACTTAAGTACAGACAATTGACCTAGTCTAAAGGAATAAATTGTAACTCTTTTCAAGAGTTATCAGTGTCACTAATTAAAGCTTGTGAATCCAAATCACTAATCTTTCAACATAACGACTTCACTTTGTGGAAATACTTCGAGATTGTCATGTCACGTTGCACCATTGAAAATAACTCGCCCTCGAGGAGTTGAATATTTGTGTCATTTCTCTTAGAAAACAAACTTGCCAATGAATCCTACGCTTCTTTGAGAGTTTTGGTATTCTAGATGTGCTTTAGCACGTCCTCTTCAACTGTCGTATTCAACGTGAATATTGCCTTATCGAATTTTATTTTCCACTTTCTTTGTGTCACTTACTTCCTCGGCTTTTGGTTATGTAACTTCATTACCGTTGATAACCTCTCAAAGGTCTTGTCCTTGCATATAAGGCATGCAACCATGTATTATAGCTGTTATTAAGCTTCTTCATCCTACCAAAAACTGACAACTTGTAGGTTCGTCATCGTATCGACAAATGATTCTCACAATTAAATACCTAAAGAGTGATATTTGTGAACAATGCACTAGGTAATTCCTAAGAAAAATAAAAAGTGGTGGGTCACAATAGACACTCTTATGTACCAAGTCTTTCCTTAGCCAGAATCTTTCCTAGACATGCAATTTC
Organism: Gossypium anomalum; assembly: GCA_025698475.1. Lineage (NCBI taxonomy): Eukaryota > Viridiplantae > Streptophyta > Magnoliopsida > Malvales > Malvaceae > Gossypium > Gossypium anomalum. The sequence continues at coordinate 19,223,902 of CM046967.1, read as the reverse complement.
ACACTACCACATTTTCGTCTTACAATGTTGTAACCACAAAGCATACTAAGGAAAGTAGTTGTAACAACCCATTTTCAGTGAGTTTGAAATAGTGATTTCAGGACCACAAATCCGAGTCTGGAAGAAAAATTATTTTTATATTATTTCATGGTCTGCATTATGATAGAAATATTGTATGAAAATTTCGTAAAGAAAATTTTACTGATTATATGATTAATTTGATCAAAAGGACCAAATTGCATAGAATGCAAAAGTTGAATTCTAGTAGCTAAAGGGATCAAATAGCTATGGAATTCAAAATTAGAGGCCCTTATATGGAAAATAGACCATTTAGTAGAGTTAGTAGATAATTATGATTATTCATCATTGGAAATTTAAGAAAAGAAAATGATTAAATTAGAAAGATGATAAATTAATTAAATACTAAAAAATGATATCATCTTTCCCAAATAAAAAGATGGAAACCCTCGCCATGAAATTCTAAGTTCAAGCAAGATTATTTGGCTTAATTAGACCCGGATAGATCAAATACAGAGTTAGATCGAGGAAAAGAAAAAGTATTGGATTAGTAGATTTTACGTACACAAACACTTATCGAGATAAGTTCGTGTAACTAAATTGTATATTTATATGTTTGAATTGAATGTTGTGTATGTGAATTTTGTAATTGTCATGTATGAAATTAATTACATATCCGACGATGATCAACAAGTATTAAGTCCCGTTTGAATAAATAAAATTCGATAGATATAGGGTTCCCGAATTGGTTGTGGTCTTGCATGTGTTGCGGACACACCACAGCTCGAAAGAGCGTCCCGTTATTGGCTCTCATGAGCTTCCCGTTATATGGTTCTTACGAGCTTCCCGTTATATGGTTCTTGTGAACTTCCCGTTAATAGCTCTTCGGAGCATCCCGATTGGTTGTGATCCTGCATATGTTGTGGACACACTGCAGCTCTTATGAGCGTCTCGATATATAACTCCTTGAAGCTTTTTGATTAAAAGCTCTTTTATGAGCTTCCTAATTAATGGCTCTCCGAATCTTCCCGATACTGGCTCATATGAGCTTCCCGATACTGGCTCGTATGAGCTTCCCGTTAATGGCTCTCCGGATCTTCCTATTACATGGCTCACATGAACTTCCCGTTATATGGCTCGAAAGAGCTTTTTGCTTACGTGCTTCTATGAGCATTCCCGAATATGAATTGACGGATTACAAATTTATACACTATGTGTGTACTACCCATGTATCCATCGACATTTTAAATGATTTAGCGGACAAGATCTTAACATGAGAAAATATATGAATTCAAAATGAATTATTATCCGTATATACTCGAAATACATGGAAATTTGATATTTGATGAGCTCATACTTGTTTCTTGATATTTATGTGAAATAAATGACTAACATGTTTGATGAAGTTATGTGTTTAGGCTACTAGCCAATTTGCTTTGGATATATTTTTGTATGTTTACCTTAAATGTAAATGAATGGTAAGTTAATTTTTCGTTATACGAACTTACTAAGCATTAAATGCTTACTCTATTTTATTTCCTCTGTTTTATAGTACTTCAGAAGCTTGTTGGGTTGGAAGATTGGCAGAGATATCTCACACTATCCATCAACTCAGTTCGGTATATGTAACAAACTAAATTTTGGGTTATAATTACACATATAGGCTAAATTTGGTCAATGATGGGATGTATGTATTTGGTTGTGACTAGTCATTTGAATGGCTTATGTTGGACATATTTTGATGTATATATATGTGTGGTCTTATCATGCTTGATATATGTTTGGTGTGGTTGAATGATGGATAGCATATAGACATGTTGATGAATGAGTTGAGATAGTATATTTGGTATAAGTAAGCAGATATGTGTTTTGATCATCATGGTAAATTTGAATGCTAAGATATATATGATAATATGACTTGTTTAAAACTTGGTTTTGGATTGATTTGAATGTCTTGTATTGGCTTGTGATTGTGTTAAAGTGTTCATGTAGGTGGAAGATAAATTTGGGTGAGAAATGTGGCCCTAGAAATAACCTATTTTCGTTCACACGGGCGTGTGTCTCAGCCGTGTGTGACACACGCCCTCACGCACAGGCATGTGGTTTGGCTGTGTGTCCCCTGCATCTTTAAAATTGCAAACAGAATACCCAAAAGTTTTCATACGGCCTAGCACACAGGCGTGTAACTTAGTCGTGTGGCCCCTGCACCTATTTAATGCAAGTCAGTATGCTTACACGGCCTAGCACACGGGCGTGTGGCTTGGCTGTGTAACCCAAGTCAGTGAGCACCCTAATTTGGACATGGGCTAGGACATGGCCGTGTGCCCTACTTCGAATGCCCATACGGCCTGGTCACACTGGCGTGTGCCCTCTATACTTTGGAAAAATTTTGAAATTTTGCAAAAAATTCTTTGAGTACCCGCTCTAGTTCCGACTTGTTTCTAATGCATATTTTGGGCCTCGAGAGCTCATATAAGGGACAAAATGATTGATTATGATTAGTTTCTGATATGAATATTTAAATGATATTAAATACCTATTTTGATCTGTAAATTTTGGTAATGCTCTATAACCCTGTTCCGGCGATGGATATGGGTTTAGGGGTATTACAGTTGCACTTCAACCTGGCTCGAATACCAATTGTTGAAAATCCAAGCCAACGACATCGCTAAACTAAAATTAGCTACACCTCCTACCAATCCAAAATAAGAAAATAAAGGAGGATTTTAAAGAAACTAAACAAAAAAAATTAATATTTAGTTTGGTGCCAATAGTACTTATAACATAGGTCTTTATATAGATTGAAAGTCCAACTACCATTGTTTCTTTAAGTTATGTGGGATATGGATTTTTATATAAACTCATAATCCTTTGCCTTTTGTTCGTAAGTGATGTAAGATTTATTCCACTACTAACAAAATACTTAAACTAAACTTAGTACCCAAAAACTAAAGACAAAAGCTAAACTTTGCACAGCAATAAACACTAACAAGACATATTTTCCAACAAGTTGGTGTTAATATTCAACAACATATTCAATTGATCAAACCATCGGTTCCTAGTTTAACTGATCGGTTTATTTGATTATGACATCACTAAAATTAAGGCTTGGTTGTATCTAAGCAATATACATGCTTACGAGTTGAGTGGCCCTCCCAACTTGGTAGGCATGTTCAGTCTAATCCAAGTTTGTGTAAAGTGTTTTTTTTTTTTTTTTTGGTTACTTTGGATTATCTTAAACTAAATAATTTAAAAATATTTTTACTTAAAATTTAATTAGAACGTATTAATATAAAATTACATTTTTATTGTTTTATTATTTTAAATAGTAAAATAGGTTATTTAGACAAGTTAAATTGATTTGAGCTTAGACTTGAAAAACTTTTAAAAATCAAATTGGATCGGGTCTGTCTCAATCATGGATAGGTCTATCAAGTAAGGGTCAACCTAGTTTGGCATAAATTAAAATTTTGATTCATTTAAAAACTACTTTTAATAATTAAATTAATATTTTTATTTAAATTTAATCATAAAATACATAAATATTAAAATAAAACATTTTAATACTTTTTTATTTTTAAAATAGTAAAATTAATTATTCGATTAGGCACAAATCCAATCCCAATAAATGTAAAAAAAAAATCACAAAATTTTTGGAGTCACCACACATGAAAATTTTTAAGCTTAAGGGGATATTTGATTCAAATAATCTCACATTTTGGAGGATAATGTAAGATGTCAACATAACATCTTCACGTGTAGATTTCAACTATTACCTTTAGTTGATAATTTTACTTTGTCAACAGTGTTAAGATTATAGAATATAATGAATAATCTCGATACCATATTTTTCGAGGAAAATGTTTAATTTAGGACCATTTATCTTTTATTTTTATCATTTTGATCAATTTCATTCTTTAAAAAAAAAAAAAACTCATACAAACCTTTGATCAATTTATATAATGTTTACTTTCATAATTTCTTTTTTAAAATGTTAACAAGGCATATCAATGGAGTTAACAAATTACATTCGATTGTGCAATTCTTGAAAGAGCTAATTTTATTTTTCTGTAAAATTGTATGATTAGTAATATCATTGTTCAATATATTGTATCGGAAAATAAATTGTTTGATATTAATAATTTTATTCATCAACAAACACTTTCAAACATTTTGTAAAGTGTGTCTCGTATTTCCAGACATTTTGCAGGCATTTGACGAAACCAGAACTGGATGCAATTTCCCGACGATGTGACGAATTTCAACTTGAAGCAGTTGTGTAATTAGACTTTTAGTAGGGTTATTTTTCCCATTTAAACTCAAATTATACTAGAGATATTTTAGTATGATTAGATATCTAATCTCAGCTTATAAATAAGATCATAAGTAACCTTCAAAATCATCATAACAATCAAGAGAAAAAATTAAGAGAAAGCCTTGAGAAAGCTTTAATGAAATTTTGTGTTTTAGCTAGAGAGCTTTGTTTTTAAGGTTTAGGGTTTGTTTTGAATATATCCATCTTGTACGTTTGATTATTTTCTTATTAGTGAAGTCTTATTTTACCTATGGCTTTTTATCCTCTTCATCAGAGGAGTTTTTCCATGTAAATGTTTGTGTGTTTTGATCTTCTCTACTTTTCTTGTTCTTCGCTTATTCGCGTTTATCCTTAATAAACTGGTATTAGATCTTGGTTAGGATTTCGCAATCAACTCATTTAGATATGGCGAAGATGAGATTCAAGATCGAGAAGTTCGATAGGATCACAAATTTTAGTTTGTTGCAAGTTTGGATGACTACATTATTGGTTTAGAACGGCCTAAAGAAGGTCTTTACAGGGCAAAAGCTCGTGGATTTTGAAAAGACATAATGAGATGAGCTTGATGAGAAGACTTTGTTTATAATTCAGTTGTGTTTCACAAATAATGTGTTGCAGGAGGTACTTACGGAGAAAACAACATCCACCTTATGGAGAAAGTTAGAAACCCTCTACGTGACAAAGTAACTGGCTAATCGATTGGTGTTGAAACAATGCATATACACATTTCGTATGGCTGAGGTGAGTCCATTAGGGCTCACATCAGTGAATTCCTAACTCTCTTGAATGATTTGAAGAATTTCAAAGTTAATATAGATGATAAAGATCAGGCTATGCTATTATTGTGCTCTTTGCCCCTTCATATAAGTCTTTCAAGGAGACTCTAATTTATAATAAAGATAAACTTTCATTCAATGATGTGAAGGGAAACTTGTTAAAAAAGACAAACTCGATAATGAGTTAGGTTCGAATAGCAAGTCAGATGGGCAAGCCTCGATTTTGGTTGCAAGAAGAAAGCTAGACCAAAATTGAGGAATCAAGACAAGACATGTGGCTATTGTAAGAAGTTAGGTCACATTAAGGTAGAGTGTTATAAGCTGCAAAATAAGAACATAAGGGCTACTGAGAGCAACAAGAGAGGGAAATAGAAGGTTGAGGTAGCCAATGCTAGTGTGGCCGAGAAAAATGGTGATGATTGGTTGCTGGTGTCTATGACCACAAGGTTTAACTTACATCCAAGTGGATTCTAGATTCAGGATGTTCTTACCACATGTGTCTCAACAAGGCTTGGTTCTCCATATATAGTCTAGTTGAAGGTGGAGCTATGCTCATGAGGAATAATTCACCTTGAAAGATAATTGATATTGGTACCGTTCAGATCAGGATACACGACGTGATTATCAGGATCAGGATATTGTCAGATGTCAGACATGTGCTTGATTTAAAGAAAAACCTCATCTCCCTGGGTAAATTAGACTCGAATGATTGTAAAATCGTCATCGAGTCAAACGTCATTAAAGTACCTCATGGAGCTATCGTTTTGATGAAAGGTTAGAAAACCAACACTCTATATATTTTGCAAGGTTTAACAGTGATTGGTGCAACAATAATTTCCTTATCTATTATGAAGTTGGAGTCAACTCAGTTGTGGCATATGCGACTTGGTCATATGAACGAGAAATGTATGACCATTTTGAATAAGAGTCTTCTAGTTTCCAAGTTCAAACACCATTTGGACTTAGTTAGTATTCTGCAAAGATCAAGTTAGACCCATGACAGGGCTCAACAAAAGAGGCATGTTAAAATACAAGTCAAGGTGGAGATTCGTGGAGTGTGCCTCACATTTCCAGATATTTTGCAAGCACTTGACGAAACCATAATTGAAGTAGAGGCAACATCCCGACAAGGAAGCACGAGACGTCACGACGACGCGACGAATTCCAACTTAAAGTAGTTGCGTAATTAGACTTTCAGCAATGTTACTTTTTCCTATTAAACTTAGACTAATACCAGAGATGTTTTAGTATGATTAGACCTCTAATCTCAGTTTATAAATTGGGCCATAAGTTACCCAAAAAATCATCATAACAATCAAGAGAAAAAAAATAAGAGAAAGCTTTGATAGAGCTTTAAGGGAATTTTCTGTTTTAACTAAAGAGCTTTGTTTTCGAGGCTTAGGGTTTATTTTGAATATCTCCATCTTGTACTTTTTATTATTTGCTCATTAGTAAAGTCTTATTTTGCCTGTGCTTTTTTATCCTCTTCATATGAGAAGTTTTTTCAAGTAAATATTTATGTGTTTTGATCTTCTCTACTTTTCTCATTTGTTGTTTATTCTAGTTTATCCCCAACACATTTTCCTTATATCAACCTTTTTAGTGTTTAATTATTCATTTAATTTGATGCATAACTTAAGGATCATGTTTTTTAACTCTTAAAATGTGTTAAGAATAAAGCAAATATCACGTCTCCATCACTTATCTGAAATCTTTGCTAAAATTGTTTTAAAATAGTTTTAATATATTAATTATAATAATATGTTAAATGTAATATATAAGTTTTTGCCATAAAAAAAATTAGGTTTATGTAAAAAAAAAAAGAGGATACACGAATTTGATTAAATTTTTTTAAGTAATATTAATTTTGTTAATTAAACAATAAAATTTTACATTGAAATTAAATAAATCAAACAAGATAATATAATCCATATGATAATATTACATTCCGATAATTCTAATAACAACACAACATCCTTAAATATTTGATAGATTAAGGGTGTTGGATAATATTACATTCAAATACTTTAAAACAAAATTAGCAAATATTGATGGAGATATGATATTTCCTTTTTCTTAAAATTTTGGATTATTTTAAGTTCGAATCAGTTTAAACTTGAATATTTTTTTTCTCATACTTTTTTGATTTCGTATTTTTTTGAACTCAAAATTTAGACAAATGATTTTAATGTTTTATAAATTATAAATATTTTTATTTCAAACTTAATAAATTCATTATATCCCAAAATAATATATGATGAATTTCTTTTATTTCTTATTTCTTATTTCTTATCAATTTTTATTCTTCCACAATTAATATAAAATTGAAGATAATTATAATTTAAAAAAAGAAAAAAAACAAATACGTGGCGCAATTTCATGCAAGGAGCATAGAGGGGGCACAAATTTGGGGGAGGCGATTGTGCGTTCAAAATATTTTGGTATTATAATTTTTATTGATCACGCCTGTAAGCTAAAATCACGTGATTTATTTGCAACTGTATGAGTAGCGCGAATTTTAACAAAAACCACGTGGTTTGAAGCAAATCATGAAAGACGCTACTTAGGTGAGCAAAGGCAAATAAATAAATAAAATAAAATGTAGCAATACCATATTATTTTTGGATAAAACTTAAAAGAGTATGTTTGGTTTAATGTAATAACATAATGTTTAAAACCTTGAATGAATCATTCTTCAAAAAATTCAGGAAAAAGAGATATTAAATTGGCTATTCTATGAATAGATTAAAATTTTTTCCTTCCCATCATACCCTTAAATAAATAATGAATTTACCAATTGAGTCATATCTTTTATCATTTTTGAAGCTTCAACTCATTTCGTAGAACCAAATTGAGGCGGAAAAAATTGCAGACATCAAGGTTGGTTTTTGGGTGTAGAAAGTTGAGCTTCAAGTCCCGGTGGAGAAAAAGCAAATCTCTTAAAGATTGAAAAATATGTTTAAATCTTTGATAATTTTGATTTGAGTTTTGATATTGTTATGAAGGATTGAGGGAGAGGGTAATGGATTTACCCATTAAACAATTATTTTTATTATATATTTTTAATATAGATTAAATAAATAATAATAGTGAATTAATTATAAAGTGATTAAATAAAAGAAAATTATAATTACTAGTTCAGGATAAAATTGTTATATTAGTCTATTATTTGTTTATTCCAAAGATAGTATTTTATTTAACCAAACCCAATCAAACAACATTATCACATACTAACATTTCATTCCAGTGCTAATTTATGATCGACGATGAAACAATTGGATTGAAGGGTCGAGGTTTGATGGGATTAGCAAAAACATGGATGATCAACATCATTATCGTCGTCACGACTCAAGACATCAACATGTTCGTTTGTTGAGAATCAGAATCCAAATACTAAAAAACAAATGTTTAACTTATTTGAAGCTCCCGACAACAAGGACGGAGGCAGCCGTCTACTCAGAACACACTTCAGTTTTTGCCTGCAAAAAAACCAAATAAATATAAATAAAGCCTGTTTGCTTTGTCTCAATTAAACGCCCGAATGCTATTAATATATTAATACAAGTTCACACTGACTGTTGTGCATTGCCAAACCAAAAATGCACTATTTATGTACTCGAGTAAAAGTTGCAACAAAGCCTTTACTCTCTAGACTACGCAAATTACTCCCTAGCCGCCTTCCCCAACTGACACCTTTGCTTCCATTAAAGCTTCCTCTACGGCTGTATTTGTTTGGTGCTGTTTTATTTTGTATGTATATGTGCCTTGTCCTCTTCCTGGACACACACACAAAAAAAATCCCTTTATTAATGAAAACACCGTGAGACCCTCGACGCACGCGCTGCGACAACAACGGACAAAGCCCACTTTATTTACTATGATGCCCTCACATCCCCCACCCTTATAAAAGCCCGTCGCATACGCACACTTTCTCCAACATCATCACACCATCTAATCTTTGCTTTCTGCTCTGCCTTTTTAGTTGAAGAAAAGAAGAATGTATTCTTACATGGGGATGGGGATGGGGTCAGACCCGATGGAGCGGTTGGTGAAGCTGGCGTCGGAGAGCGCGGTAGTGATATTCAGTGTGAGCAGCTGCTGCATGTGCCACGCTGTGAAGAGGCTGTTCTGCGGAATGGGAGTGAACCCAGCGGTGTACGAGCTGGACCAGGACCCCAGAGGGAAAGAGTTGGAAAGAGCTCTGATAAGGCTGCTTGGTAACTCACAAGCTGTTCCTGTTGTTTTCATCGGAGGGAAGCTGATAGGTTCCATGGACCGAGTCATGGCATCCCATATTAATGGAACCCTGGTACCACTTCTCAAGGAGGCAGGAGCCCTTTGGCTCTAATTCTCTTCAAAATAATTAATTATATGACTTGGATGCATGGTGCGAACAAGAGGCGCCGGAGTTGGGTTTTCTCATTCCATCTCGATTATATACTATTAGGCATTAGCTAATTTTAGTTAACATTCCGTTTCTCAAGTGTTGTTTTATAGTTGGAGATTTTGAGGTCTCCTTAACCCCTATTCCAAGTCCAATTAATGTTGCTCACCTGTTGTCTCATTGTATAGAGAATGGAAGCTCAAAACTTATCTTGTACTTTGCTCGATCGATTTAATTTTAATCACCAAAATGCAAAGCAAAACCAAGTGTGGGGAAAATGGGAATTAGAAACACACCAACTACTCCTATGCTACTCTGGCTCGGGGTTGAATGTCATAGAATAGAAGAATTTATCTTTTTATTTTAAAATTAAAACAAGGATCATTGACAGCACATCTAGTGTGATGGAGGACCCCACCTCTGTTCCTAGGTTTTCTTGATCAACCAACACACATGTTAATTTGCATCAACACGCTCACATCAATGCCTGTCCTCCACTGTACTAATACTTGGAAGCGAAGATAACTACTTTGTTTTACATCTCTCAATGGTAGAAATTGGATTGCATTTATGTACAGTTTAAATCTTTTTGGGTTAGTTCCGCTATACTAACTTCAAAAAATATAGTCTAAACCCATAATATATTGGCCAACAAAGTCAATTCAAGCGTAACATGTAAATAACAAATCACTATTAAACTCCATAAATTCTACTTGTCGTAGGTATTATAAGATAAAATTAACCAACTGTTTGGAGACACAACCTGTCAACATAAGAAGTTCTTCTATATTAACTTCTCATTCTCCACGTGCTCTTATGCGTTTAATATCCTAAACCCAGAGTAAATTCTAGTGGATGAACACACTCCTACTTTGTGAATTCCTCATTTCTTCGAATCCTTGATGAAGTCGAGAAATAAAATTTGAATATAAATGAGAGCACAGAATACCAAACCTATTAAATGTTGGGTAAATTACACCAACAGTCACCCAACTTTGGGGTAGCTGACAAAACAGTCACCTAGGTTTCATTTTGACCACTTAACTTCAAAAAGTTACAAAACAGTCCCTAACGTTAAAAAAAAGTGACAAAGCATGATCCAGCGACTAACGATTCATCAGTTAGGATATTAACGGATTCTTGACGTGGCAAGTTATCCGTGATGTGGCAAGTTAACTTGCCACGTTGGCGATGGTGATGGGTTTGGGGGTCGGTTTAGGAAAATTTGAAGGGTTATGAGTTAATTGTTTAGGGTTAGGAACAGATTAGCTTTAGGAGGATTTGGGGGGGGAAGGAAAATCGATTGGGAAATTTCGATTGTGATTTGGGGTTTTATAGGGTTTAAACTAAATTGAGAATTGATTAAGAAGGATTTAGGGTTAGAAATTGATTCAATCATCGATTAACAAGTATAAGTTTTAGGGGACGATTGTCTATTTTGTTTAGGGAGAAAAAAAGACGAACCAGAAACCATTCAGTGTTTTTGATTGTCAGAGACAATGGGCAATAGAAGGGAAGCTACCAGTGTTGTTACATCCACTTTAACGGGTAAGTTGTTGCATTTAGTTTTAAATTTTTTGGATTTCAATGTTGTTCTTTCGATTTAGGGTTAATTAGGGATATTTAGATTTCAAATTTAATTTCGATTTCAATTTTGATTTCGATTTCTATTTCGATTTTGATTACAATATTGAAATACTCATCGATTCTCGATTTAGATTTTGATTTCAATTTCGATTTCGATTTCGATCTCAATTTAGGATTAGAATTTGATTTTGATTTCGATTTAGATTTCAATTTAGGGTTATTTCGATTTTGATTTTATTTGTTATTAATGTGCATGACAGATTAGTGTTTGGTTTTTAAAGTGTATGACATATAATGTGTACTGTATTGTGTCTGCCATTGTTTAGGGTTATTTCGATTTTGGTTTTGATGTTAATTGTTTGTATTCGCCATTGTATGAATGCCATTACCAAACTGATCTTTATTGTGTATATCTGCCATTGTATGAATGACATTATCAAATTGAGGTTTATTGTGTATATCTGCCATTGTTTGTATCTGTCATTGTATGATAATTGATCTTTATTGTGTATATCTGCCATTGTTTGTATCTGCCATTGTATGAATGTCCTTATAAATTTGATGTTTATTGTGTATATCTTCCATTGTATGAATGTCATGATCAATATGATGTTTATTGTGTATATCTGCCATTGTTTGTATCTGCCATTAAATTATACATTATTAAACTAATGTTTATTGTGTATATCTATCATTGTTTGTATCCAAGCTCCTATTGTTATTTACCTTCTTTATTGTACTGGTTATTGCCTATTATTGTCTGCCATGTGCATGAGAAAAATGGTTGTGTTTGATTAAATTAATTTTTATATTGGTTGTTGTCTGCCATGTGCATGACAAGAGTGTTTGTATTAAATTATTGGGTATTTTGTATTAGTTATTGTCTGACAGAAATGGTTAAAGTGTTTGTCTATGTTGTCTGCCTTTATTGATGAGTACTTTGTTTGGCAGGTTTAATTGATGACAATTTTAATGAGAATGAAGAAAACATATCTCGTAGTGATGTGTCCGTAGTGATGTGTCCGGTAGTGATAGTGATGCATCCGAGAGAGTTAATTTAGATGGTTTAAACATGGATGGTATAGAAGTAGATGAACTCTGTGATAGTGATGATTCTGGGAGGTTAGATAGTTCACATGGATCTGACTCAGATGGCCAAAATTGGCCTAAGTTCAACCTAGAGAATGACATGAGTAATCCTAAACTTAAAGTTGGAATGTTATTTAAGTCTAAAGACAGTCTAAAAGAAGTTTTCAAGCAAAGATGGTAGGTTGAATAGTTATTTTATTAAGTTTCCCAAAAATGATTTAAAAAGGTTAAAGGCAGTCTGCAGTGAAAAATGTTCTTGGTTTATATGGGCTTCTAAGCTGAACCCTAATGACCCTACTGACCAGACTTGGCAGATTAGGAGTTCAAACCCTAACCATACTTGTTCTAAAGTCTATAAAAATAGGAATGTAACCTCAGTTTGGATAGGTGAACATTATAAAGAAAAATTCATTCTTGATCCCGATTATTCTCTGAAATCATTACAACAAGATGTGAAAAGAGATTTTTGTTGCTTAGTCTCATTAACCAAATGTAGGAGGGCTAAACTTAGGGCAGTTGAATTAATTGAAGGAGCTCATAAGGCTCAATATGAGAAGATTTATGAGTATTTGTTGGAGGTTAGGACCCAAAATGAGGAACAACAACAACTGTTATTTGGATAACAAAGTTGTTTCAAAGGATGTATGTCTGTCTGCTCACAGCATGCAAAGATGGCTATAGAAATGTGGTTGTAGGAGGATAGTAGGTTTAGATGGATGTTTCTTGAAAGGATACTATGGTGGCTACTTGCTTGCAAATTTGTTGGGGTAGATGCAAATAATGGCATCTATCCTCTTGCATATCTTCTTTGTTGAAAGTGAAAACCAAGCATCATGGTTGTGGTTCTTAGAGTTGCTTGCAATAGACTTGGAAATTGTGAGCTCGTACGGATATGTTTCATGTGTCGACAAACAAAAGGTAAAACTCCATTTATTTATTCTTTTATGTTGTTTCTATTAGGGTTTGTCAAAGAATTAAACTATTTTTTTCTAATTGCAGGACTTGTAGAAGTTAATATATATGTTGTTTCCTAATGCAGAAACAAGACATCGTGTTAGGCACCTACATGCCAATTTCAAGAAGGCTGGTTTTCGAACAAAGGAATTGAAAGATTTGCTTTGGAAAGCTGCAGAGCAAGCACTACAAGGGAGTTTGATGATGCCATGGATGAACTGAGGAAAACCAATCAGCATGCTTATGATTGGTCAAGGAAAAAATCCTACTCATCGGTCAAGGTCTCACTTCTCAATTAGGAGCCATTCGACATGTTGGTGAATAATCTTTCGAATCATTTAACAAGGTAAACCACTATGTTTTATGTTTCTTACTAATCATTAGCAATTCACTAATCATTTATGTTGTCTCGATTGATGATAATTGGAAGCAAGAGGGAAACCTATTTCGACCATGATGGAAACAATAAGGACCAAGATTATGTTGCTTATTGTCAAGAAGAAAGAAGAAGCTGAAAAATGGAAAGGAATGTTGTGTCCAAAGATCAAGAAAAAGGTGGATTTAAATATAAAAGACTCATTAAGGTAAAAATTATTTCTGATGGCTATATTTTAACTTCCTGTTGCTTATCACATGCTATTTTAGTGAGTGTTTTTTAATATGCACTGATTGTTGGTGTGTTGACTGTTTTTTAATATGCATGCAGTGATTGTTAGTGTGTTGCCTATTTTAATATGCATGCAGTGAGTATTTTTTTTATAATATGCATGTTGGTGGGGCTGTTTTTTTAGGGGTGTATGTATCGTTGTTGGTGGGTCTGTTCACAATGTTGTTTTAGTGATTATGTTTTAAACAAACATGCTGACTGTATTTTAGGTGTGTTCCATCATATGCTGGTGGGGACAAGTATCAGGTTGAATGTGGTCCAGGCAGCCAGCATGTGGTGGACTTAGTTGAGAATTCTTGCTCCTGCAGGAATTGGGATCTCACTGGCATCCCTTGCATGCATGCATTAACTGTTATTCATTTAAAAGAAGAGTTCCCAGAGACCTATGTACAAACCTGGTATACCAAGCAAACCCAGCTTCAAATTTACTCCAACTTTGTAAGTCCAGTAAGGGGTCCTAAACAATGGGCCCCTTTGTCAAACATGCTACCAATATTGCCTCCTCCACTAAGAAGGCCACCTGGCAGACCTACTAAGGTGAAAAGGAAAGAACCTGATGAACCACAAACAACAGAAAGGCTGAGCAAGAGAGGGGTAGAGATAAGGTGCAGTAAATGCAAAATAGTAGGCCACAATAGGAGGAGTTGCAAAGGGGAAGTTGGCCAAAACATTCCAGTAAGTCATTTGCCTTAAGTTACAGTATACTTCTATTTATGAATTTTTTTTTGTTTTTCAGATTTCTCTTGTTCTTGTAGGTTAAAAGACATAAAGTTGGTGTCCCAACTCAGCAACAGGCTACCCCAAATCAGCAAGAGGGTACCTCAACTCAACAGGCTTCCCTAACTCAGTTATCTATTGCCCCAACTCATCAACAAGCTGCCCTAAGACAAAAGCTCCCATTCAAGAGAAAACCAACCACTGTTAGATGGATGCCTTCTACTCAAGAGTCATCCATGACAGACCATTGATGATGATGTGAACAGACTGCATTTTGTTAACTTTTTGAGAATGTGTAAATTTGCCTACTACTGATTTATTAACTTAGGCAGATAATCTTTTTGTAAATTTACCTATGATTGCTACTGTTGATAAACTTAGGCATAGTCACTGAAATTTTTTGTAAATTTTCCTACAATTCACATCTGTTCAATTGTGGTGAATTGTAGGAAAATTTGGCAATATTTTGCCCCTTATTCCTTTTGTAAACAGTTTGGCATTTTCACCTTAATATATGAGCATTGATCCATGCTATTTGTTATCTATTCTCTTCTAGCATATGTTTTTTTTTCCAGCTGTTATCTTTTCTATTTGTGACTATTGAGAAATGTGTGAGAATTGAGAATTGAGAAATACATATGTTTTTTCCATCTGTTATCTCTTCTAATGTGTGAAAAATTGACAAATGCATAGGTTTTTTTCCATCTATTTTCTTTTTCTGTATACCAGTAGCCATGTATAATACTTGTTTTAGAAATTTGTAAACAATAACATGAGCTGGTTAGCTATGTATACAAGCAGTCATGTATAACATATGTTAAGCAACAAAAATATTCCACAACAATTTGTAATCAACAAAAATATCCCATTTCAAGTCTTTCAAGTCTTTGTAAACAACAACATGAGCTAGTTAGCCATGTATACCAACAGCCATGAGCTGGTTAAGCAACAATATACCAGCAGCCATGAGATGGTTAAGCAACAATATACCAGCATAAGCAACAATTTACCAGCAACAAAATTACAAAACATAAGCTGGTTTTCAATGAACATAAGATGATTTTAAGCTTTTAAAAACAACAAAACAGTTACAATTACAAGCACCAATAACCAGGTTATTCTCTCCCTCTTCCTTGCATCCTCCAATGTCCTCACTTTTTTCAGAAGACCCAACAACACCATTCTTGAACGGGGCATCAATGGTGGATCAAACCAGCTGAAGAATCGACATGGTTTTTGAAATCGACTGCCGAATTTGTTACACCCAAAAAACCTCCTACCTGGGTTGTCATTGGACCAAGACATGCTTAATTTGGCTGGGTTTCCACAATAGCACACCGGAATCACTTCGGGCATCTCCATTTTTCCTCTTCTCCTTCTTCTTCTTCTCTTTCTTCTTCTCCTTCTCCTCTTCTTCTTCTACTGTTTTTTTCTAACCCTAAACTGATGCTTTAACAAGATGTTAAAGCTAGACTAACCGGCCAGCTGGACTGCCATTGGACCCCGTTACTTGCCATGTCACTTTGCTGTGACGTCCGTGACGAAAAACGGCGTTAGGGACTGTTTTGTAACTTTTTGAAAGTTAAGTGACTGAAATGAAACCTAGGTGACTGTTTTGTCAGCTACCCTAAAGTTGGGTGACTGTTGGTGTAATTTACCCTTAAATGTTTTATCAACTCTTAGCGAATGACACTGTACAAACATATTAACTTTAAAAGGGGTTTGTGTTTTTTTGGATTTGGGATAGAATTTAAATTTGTAGGGGATTAATGTAATAAAATTCATCTTAAAGGAGATGTTATGTAATTTCTAAAAAGTTGGCGACAGGGGCCCCTACCTACCCCTTTGTATCCGCTAATGTATATATAAGAAAAGATTGTATGGAATAATGATATTACCGCTTTCTAATAGTTTAATATCAATCAGTAATTTCATCCTGAATTTCAAAATTTTCATTTGGATTTAATTCTTTCAAGATGAAAATACTGATGTGACATTAAACTATTGAAAAATGAATACAGACGACATGACGTCACTGTTTCATGCAATCTTATCCTGTATATATAATGAAAAAGAGGCAAATAATTCGGTGCTAATTATTTAAAAATATAAGTTGTTTTGTAATAATTAAATTTTAATTTTTCAATAATAAAAGAAATTAATATCATTATAAATATATATATTTATATTTTAATTACTTGTAATTTTTTTAATCAATTAGTATTGCTTAAATTGTGATACCAAGAAAACACGTAGATATGATGCTACAATAACAGTAGGGACGAGGCTGGATGATGTTTGTAATTTATTAAGATTTTATTCTCTGGAGAGTTTAATATGGAAGAATGAGAGGGAACATCGACCACATTATAGTGATGCACCGGTGGAAGGGAACACTTTGATAGTAGATCAGATGCATCTTAAAGACAAGGGAACATATAACATTTATTATGCCCACAACCTTGGATTCGTATTATAAATTATGTAATAATTTTTTTGCTACATTATAATATATTTTATTATATCTAGAAGTTAATTGAGTGGTTTCACTTATCAATTACTTTCATCCAATTATAAAATTATTAATTATTTTAAAATAATTTATAAAATTTGATATTTTAATAAATTTAGAAAACCGTACAATTTTTTAAAAGAGATAATAATGTTAATCATTCTAACATTACTATTTCAACCAAAGTCACATTCAATTTTTGAAAAAAAAAATCAGTATACTACTAATGGAGTTTTTATACTTTACAAACAAGAGTTAGGGTGATAGCAAGTATCCTATAAGGTATAATAAAATATTAAAAAATAAATATATAAGAGAAATGAGACACATAGTAACTTTTTATCTTTGCTTGTAAAGTTAAAAAACTAAATTTTTAGTGTATCAAATATTAACCATTAATTTTTATATCAATTTGTTACATAAAATTTTCACTCATATTGCCGGTTTGTCATAATCAAGTATAAATAATTTTGTCATTGTCTTGACTTATATGGACTGGTGATTAAAACTCTTGTTAGACGCTAATTTGATACAAATTCAAACCATGTGACTTCTATACCCTATCTAATATAAAAAAATAATCATTATATCCAAGGACAAAACTAGGACCCTAAAATGAAAAATTTTTCATCTATACCTTTTAAAACTTTTAAAATATTAAATTAATAAAGAAAAAGTTACATTTTGCCCCCTAAATATATAAATATTTGATTTAATTTTTTAAAATTATAAAAATATAAACTATTAAAATAGAAAAATTAATTTTTACTATCGTAAAAATTACAATTTAATTTCAGCCCTTAAATTTTTTTTTTCTAATTTCACCCTGATTATAATTTATATCGTTTTCCTTTCTTTTTTTCTTTTTTCTTTTTTTAAATTATATCTCCGGTGAGTATAAATTTTAAAATTAAACTAGATTGTATACCCCACTACGTCGAAGAATTGGGATTTTAATAATAAATGAAAATAAAATTCTTAATTATATTGAATAATTTTCTATTAAAATATTATTTATATTTTTAATATTCTATGAAAATAAATTTTGAATTAAATTAAGATAAGTTTGTCAAATATGAGATAAATTGAGATTAAAAATATGATACGATAGAATTAAAACATAACCCATTGTTTAATGTGCAATTCAATCACTTTATAATATAATTTAAAAATAAAATAATAAATTAAGTAATAAAATATATTTATGTATATACATTACTATAATAAATTATACAAATAATTCTTGAAAAGTATCAAATTATGACAAAAATTAAATATAGAGATAAAATCTCAAATTTAAGCATGGTATAGGGACTAAAACTAAAATTTGACCATTATTATATAATCTAAAAAAAGTAAAGGGATGAAAATTGAAATTGAACAATGATCTTACAAAGGAGAGAGAACATTAGGACCTGTGTTTCTTGAGCTACTCAATTATATCAAAAACTAAATATAGAGATTAAATCTCAAATTTGAATGTAGTATATAGAGATTGAAACTGAAATTTAACCATTATTATGGTGAATTAAAAAAAGTAAAGGGATCATAATTGTAATTGAACTATTATTTTATAATATAAAAAATTGAGAAAGGATCAAAATTGCAATTAAACGAGCCACGTCTTATAGATAGATTGCAGTCAAATGAAGCCAAATCTAAGATGTTCCTTTTATGTATAATTTATATAAAATTAAACTCAAGTTAGTTTGACGTATTTTTTAAATAAAAGTTAGGAGATAAAATCGAAGTATTAAGTGGGAGGGTAGGCCGTTATAAGAATTTACACTGGCAATAAAATTTTGGAAGAATGAGAGGGAACATCTTTATGGTGGTGCTGGGCATTGCAGGGGAACATGTTAGTTTAATGTACTGTACACCATGCTCAACTTGCTGCTGTGAGCTTCAATCAATATATGAAGGCACTGAAAAATCTTAAATGCCCCAAATAGATTACCCCAGGCGCAGGCCACACATACATACCATTTATTATGCCCGCCCACTTACTGTAATCATACAAATGATACCTCTCTATTAGGAAAAAAAAATGATACTCATTAACCAGAGACAATATTCTCCATGTACTAGTTTTGTACATGAGAGTAATAAATATTACTATAATTCTTCAATATCATTTAAATCGCTTCTCTTTATTATATTTGATATAAGAAAATTTCAAACTCACATATACACTTAAATTATTGTACAAGTATAATTGCAGATCAATTTCACGATTTTGAATGTATTGAGCACTCTTCACCGATAGATTAAATATTGGGACTCAAAAATCATATATATTAGACAAGAGATGCAGTATTATATTTGGAAATGTGAGTGAAAATTGTAAGGATTGATTTCTCAGCAACTAAAGAAAGAATCATTCCAATAATAATTGTAGTTGTAATCCCTACTTCTGTATAACATCGTAACCATAATCCCTAATATGATTCTAATAATTGTAAACCAAACTAAATCTCAAAACAATTAGAAAAATGTGTTTAATTGATTCGAGGAATACACATAAGTCAAATGAATAGTTCATTGTGTGACGTATTGATGTATTAGATCCTTATTGAAAACGCTACTATGAGCAATATTAGAAGGGGCAATTTACAAGATAAAGCCCCTTTTTTTAATATTTCCTGAAATGGGCTAACTTTTTGATTATTTACTAGAAAGGGCTGAATTCCTCGAAAGCGCGTCCATGTCAGCGCGATGTCAGGTGACATGTCAGCAAAACGCGTCCCTGTGGGAGCGTTTTGCCACGTCAGCACAAAGCACGCCTCAAGGAAGTGCTTTAGTCCGACGTGGCAAAACACTCCCCCAGGGACGCGTTTTGCCCCTCTTTTTAGGGTTAGGATTTTTCTACATTTAGGGTTACAGTTTTAAGGTTTAGAATTTTTAAGAAAAATTAAATAAATTAGGGTTTTGGGTTACTTAATTAAATTAATTATTAATTTAAAAAATAAATTAGATTAGGGTTTACGGTTAATTAATTAAATTATGGATTAGTTTTTTTAAATAATTTTGTGTTTAGGGTTATGAAAAATATATATTAGCAATAAAAAAAATTCTACAGTAGTTTCTGAAAAAATAAATTAGAGAAAACGTATCTGAAAAAATAATTTTGAGAAAATGCATCTGAACAAATAGTGTTAAAAACGCTTCAAGCAGGATGCACTGTCAGTAAAAGTACTGAAAAAAGCTCCCACATGGGTACTTTTTTTCTACAGTAGTTTCTGAAAAAATAATTTTGAAAAGATATTTTTGAACAAATAGTGTCAAAAACGCTTCAAATAGGATGCACTATCAACAAAAGTACTGAAAAAAGCTCCCACGTGAACGCTCTTCTTTTACAGTAGTTTCTGAAAAAATAATTTTGAGAAGATGTTTCTGAGCAAATAGTGTCAAAAACGCCCAAGCAGGATGCACTGTCAGCAAAAATACTGAAAAAAGCTCCTACTTGGACGCTCTTTTTCTACAGTAGTTTTTGAAAAAATAATTTTAAGAAGATGTTTCTGAACAAATAGTGTCAAAAACGCTTTAAGCAGGATGCACTGTCAACAAAAGTACTGAAAAAAGCTCCCACATGGACGCTTTTTTTCTACAGTAGTTTCTAAAAAAATAATTTTGAGAAGATGTTTTTGAACAAATAGTGTCAAAAACGCTTCAAATAGGATGCACTATCAGCAAAAGTACTGAAAAAAGCTCTCACGTGGACGCTCTTTTTCTACAGTAGTTTCTGAAAAAATAATTTTAAGAAGATGTTTCTGAGCAAATAGTGTCAAAAACGCTTCAAGCAGGATGTACTGTCAGCAAAAGTACTGAAAAAAACTCCCATATAGACACTCTTCTTCTACAGTAGTTTCTAAAAAAATAATTTTGTGAAGATGTTTTGGAGCAAATAGTGTCAAAAACGCTTCAAGCAAGATGCACTGTCAGCAAAAGTACTGATAAAAGCTCCTACGTGGACGCTCTTTTTCTACAGTAGTTTCTGAAAAATAATTTTGAGAAGATGTTTCTGAACAAATAGTGTCAAAAACGCTTTAAGCAGGATGCACTGTAAGCAAAAGTATTGAAAAAAGCTCCCACGTGGACGCTCTTTTTCTACAGTAGTTCTTATTTGGCCTGAGGCTATAAATGAGTCAAATTTTATTCTCAGGTTACATAAGTTACAGCAAGAACAATTAGAGACGTTAAGCAGAATAGAAATTGAAGATGAGTGAACGTATTAGTGCTGTTATTTACTATGATGGTGAGGTCCGTCACATTGAGAACGACGTTGTTTTTTTATCAGAGAATACAGTGCGGCTGATTTTTAACCAAAACATAGATTTGACAGAACTTCGTAAAAGAATTAGGCGTAAAATTTTTGGAACGATATGAAAGTTTTGTCTATTAGGTATCGATTTTGTGCTTCTGTTGATCCCGTGACATATGGCTCGCTCGACATCAAAGGTGCTCGTAGCTTGGGTGAAGACTCATTTAGGGTTAGGATTTTTTTACATTTAGGGTTGCAGTTTTAGGGTTTAAAATTTAAAAAAAATAAATAAATTAGGGTTTTAGGTTACTTAATTAAATTAATTATTAATTTAAAAAAATTAGATTAGGGTTTACGATTAATTAATTAAATTATAGATTAGTTTTTTAAATAATTTCGTGTTTAGGGTTATGAAAAAAATATATTAGCAATAAAAAAAATTCTACAGTAGTTTCTGAAAAATAAATTAGAGAAGACGTATCTGAAAAAATAATTTTGAGAAGATGTTTCTGAATAAATAGTGTCAAAAACGCTTCAAGCAGGATGCACTGTCAACAAAAGTACTGAAAAAAGCTCCCACATGGATGCTTTTTTTCTACAGTAGTTCTGAAAAATAATTTTGAGAAGATGTTTTTGAACAAATAGTGTTAAAAACGCTTTAAATAGGATGCACTATCAGCAAAAGTACTGAAAAAAGCTCCCACATGGATGCTTTTTTTCTACAGTAGTTTCTAAAAAAATAATGTTAAGAAGATGTTTCTCAGCAAATAGTGTCAAAAACGCTTCAAGTAGGATGCACTGTCAGCAAAAGTACTGAAAAAAGCTCCCACGTAGACGCTCTTCTTCTACAGTAGTTTCTAAAAAAATAATTTTGAGAAGATGTTTCTGAGCAAATAGTGTCAAAAACGTTTCAAGCAAGACGCACTGTCAGCAAAAGTACTAAAAAAAGCTCCGACGTGGACGCTCTTTTTTACAGTAGTTTCTGAAAAAATAATTTTGAGAAGATGTTTCTGAACAAATAGTGTCAAAAACGCTTTAAGCAGGATGCACTGTCAGCAAAAGTACTAAAAAAAGCTCTCACGTGGACGCTCTTTTTCTACAGTAGTTCCTATTTGGCCTGAGGCTATAAATGAGCCAAATTTTATTCTCAGGTTGCATAAGTTACAGCAAGAACAATTAGAGACGCTAAGCAGAATAGAAATTTAAGATGAGTAAACCTATTAGTGTTGTTATTTACTATGACTGTGAGGTATGTCACATTGAGAACGATGTTGTTTTTTTATCAGAGAATACAGTGCGACTGGTTTTTAACTAGAACATAGGTTTGACAGAACTTCGTAAAAGAATTAGGCGTAAAATTTTTGGAACCATATAAAAGTTTTGTCTATTAGGTATCGATTTTGTGCTTCTTTTGATCCCTTGACAAATGACTCGTTCGACATCAAAGGTGCTCGTAGCTTGGGTGCAGACTCATTTAGGGTTAGGATTTTTCTACACTTAGGGTTACAGTTTTAGGGTTTAAAATTTTTAAGAAAAATCAAATAAATTAGGGTTTTGGGTTACTTAATTAAGTTAATTTTTAATTTAAAAAATTAATTAGATTAGGGTTTACGGTTAATTAATTAAATTATGGATTAGTTTTTTAAATAATTTTGTGTTTAGGGTTATGAAAAAATATATATTAGCAATAAAAAAAATTCTACAGTAATTTTTGAAAAAATAAATTAGAGAAGACGTATCTGAAAAAACAATTTTGAGAAGATGTTTCTGAATAAATAGTGTCAAAAACGCTTCAAGCAGGATGCACTGTCAGCAAAAGTACTAAAAAAAGCTCCCACATGGACGCTTTTTTTCTACAGTAGTTTCTAACAAAATAATTTTGAGAAGATGTTTTTGAACAAATAGTGTTAAAAACGCTTTAAATAGGATGCACTATCAGCAAAAGTACTGAAAAAAGCTCCCACGTGGACGCTCTTTTTCTACAGTACTTCTGAAAAAATAATTTTAAGAAGATGTTTCTGAGCAAATAGTGTCAAAAACGCTTCAAGCAGGATGCATTGTCAGTAAAAGTATTGAAAAAAGCTCCCACGTAGACGCTCTTCTTCTACAGTAGTTTCTGAAAAAATAATTTTGAGAAGATGTTTTTGAACAAATAGTGTCAAAAACGCTTCAAACAGGATGTACTGTCAGCAAAAGTACTGAAAAAAGCTCCTACGTGGACGCTCTTTTTCTACAGTAGTTTCTGAAAAAATAATTTTGAGAAGATGTTTCTGAACAAATAGTTTCAAAAACGCTTTAAGTAGGATGCACTGTCAGCAAAAGTACTAAAAAAACTCTTACGTGGATGCTCTTTTTCTACAGTAGTTCCTATTTGGCCTGAGGCTATAAATGAGCCAAATTTTATTCTCATGTTGCATAAGTTATAGCAAGAACAATTAGAGACGCTAAGCAGAATAGAAATTGAAGATGAATGAACGTATTAGTGTTGTTATTTACTATGATGGTGAGGTCCGTCACATTGAGAACGACGTTATTTTTTTATCAGAGAATACAGTGCGACTGGTTTTGAACCAGAACATAGATTTGACAGAACTTCGTAAAATAATTAGGCATAAAATTTTTAGAACGATATGAAAGTTTTGTCTATTAGGTATCGATTTTGTGCTTCTGTTGATCCCGTGACATATGACTCGTTCAAAATCAAAGGTGCTCGTAGCTTGGGTGCAGACTCATCTCGCTAGTGGATCACTCTATATTGAGTTATATGTACAATTTTCATCGCCAAATGATGCATTTGCGACTTCAACGTCTATTGTTGTTCGAGAGGAATACACAACCCCTGCCAGACACTCCGTTAGTGGGTTGCAAAACACGAAAGTGCCCGTGTTTGGTAGTAGTATAGAATATACAACCCCTGCAGGACACTCCGTCAGTGGATGGGACATGCACCTTGGTGGGTCGATGTTTGATGCTGGAAATACGTACTGGGGAATGACATCAACTTCTAGTGGTTGGCAATCTACATCTAATTGGGGACGTTATGAAATGCCCAGAAGAAGGGATGATGTACTCCCTACGACGTTCACCGGTGAGGGGACATCGTACGTTGTAGAGGATAGTGGGTTAGATAATGAGTCTAATGCAGATCCACCTCGAGAGCACGGCCTCGATAGTGCAGAAATTGCATTATTTTCTAAACCAGAGCCTATTCCAACCGAACCTGAAAATGTTGAAAGGGGTTCAGATGAAGAAGAATATCCACGATTCAGAGCATACTCGCCTCTAGCCCACATGCATAATGTCGATCTATCTGCAGATGATGCGTTGGAGTTTCCAGATCTACCACACAGAACGCGTGATCATACAAGTTCGTTATTGGATTCAGGTGAATTGAAAGTTGGTAATGAGTTTTCCAATAAGAGTAGTTTTCTTGATACATTGAAACAACATAACATCATGAACGGGGTTAACTACTACATGGTTAAATCCAAATCTGATAAGTTTGAGGCGAAGTGTGGTGTAAGACGGTACATGTTCATGGAAAATCTACGCCTCGTTGAGGAAAAAGACAGGTTTGTGGGAGATAAAAAAGTACAAAGGTCCACATACATGTGTTGGAGGTACAGTATTTAGGGTTTTTGAATAATACTGTTATTATGTAATGTTGCATTATTTAACGTACTTCGTTGATAGGTGTTTCACAAGATCATCCCAAGATCGATTTAGATATGTTAGTTAACTTAATATTATCGACGGTGAAAGCATGTAATGACCCAAATTTTACCGTTACCGAAAAAGTGTATTTTCGGGTCTCCTTTTCTGAAAAATGGATTAGTAAATATTTATTAAAAATATTTACGAAGTTAATCGAGTGGTTAATTAGAGTTTAATTAAGTGAACTAGCTTAAATTAAGGATAATTGGATAAAATGATTAAATTGAATGAAGTGTGAAAGTTTAATTATAGAATAAAGAAAATTGAAAGGACTAAATAAGTAAATAAGCCAAAAAGAGTGCTAAGTATATGGCAAAAAGAAAATACAAGTGTAATAAATATAATACACACATATGTAATACATATATGCATTTGCTTATTATTTAAGTAAATATTAGTGTATTTATTATTATTAAATTAATATTATATGATAAATAAATTAAATATAAGACAAGTGTATGGTAAAAATAATTTATATGTGTACCAATAGTATACATACACTTGTAATACACACATATATTTGCTTATTATATAAGTATATTAAATATTATTATTAAAAGTAAAGTAAATAAAAAGGAAATAAAAGAAAGAAATAGAATGAAAAGAAATAGAGAAGAAACGAAACAGGGGAGAAAGAAGGAGAAAAGAAAGGAGAGAAAGGAAAAAAGGGGAAATAGAGATTTTAAAACTTGGAAGTTTAATAGGTAAGTCAATTTAGCCTTTTTTACTTAATTTTGATGTTTTAGAAACTTTAGAACAAGGTTTTGATGAAGTTAAGTTGATATATTGTAAGATAGTTGATTATAAGACATTGTTCTTGTTGAACAAAAAGATGAATTAAAAATAATTTATATGTGTACCAATAGTATACATACACTTGTAATACACATATATATTTGCTTATTATATAAGTATATTAAATATTATTATTAAAAGTAAAGTAAATAAAAAGGAAATAAAAGAAAGAAATAGAATGAAAAGAAATAGAGAAGAAACGAAACAGGGGAGAAAGAAGGAGAAAAGAAAGGAGAGAAAGGAAAAAAGGGGAAATAGAGATTTTAAAACTTGGAAGTTTAATAGGTAAGTCAATTTAGCCTTTTTTACTTAATTTTGATGTTTTAGAAACTTTAGAACAAGGTTTTGATGAAGTTAAGTTGATATATTGTAAGATAGTTGATTATAAGACATTGTTCTTGTTGAACAAAAAGATGAATTAAGGGCTAAATTGATAGAAATTCAAGTTAGAAATGAAATAAGGATTGAATTGTAAAGTGATTCATAAGTTTTATGCTTTAAGGACTAAATTGAAAGAATTTCAAAATTATGGTTTTATGATGAAAAATAGATAATTATGTCTAATTTTGGTTAAAAATTGAGTAAAAATAAAGTATGAATTAAGATAGAAAAGTAAGTGAATTTAGTTAGGATTAAATTGAAATTAAAAGTAGAAAATCAACATTTTGCACTAAGACTATTTTGGACAGCAGCAGTAGTCTAAGTTTGAAAAATCACCAAAATTTGTATAAATTGAATTAAAGAATGAATAAAATATGTAATTAAAGCTTATTGAGTCTAGTTTCTTATAGAAGAAACAGTATAAGCAATTGAATTGTAAATTATGATTTATAATGAATTTTGTAAGACAAGGTTAGAATGAATTCGTGTTCCCCTGTTATGACTTTAGAAAATCACCAAAAATTGGATAGAAATAATTAGAGGCTTAAATTTATATGTTTAGAATCCCTAATGAGTCTTTTTCAGGAGAAATTAACGGGAATATTATCCGAGTTCTGTACTATGAGATAATTAATTTTTAGTGAAGAAGGGTCGAAACTGTCAGACAGCAGAATAGGGATGAATTTAAAGAATAAACTGTACTTAATGGCTAAACCAAAAATTCTGAAAATTTTATGGTAAGAAGATTTGTGAGTCTAGTTTCAAGAAAAATTAGCGGATCTTAATTTAGAATTCTGTAACTGAAGATATAAATTAGTAATGTATTAATGATTATGAATTGTATTACTTTCGTAGTCAATGTGGTACCAGAAATCTCGGCTAAGAAAGGACAAGACAAAGTCAACGGGAGTTAGCTCAGAAACTACGGTTTGTATTTCTATAATCCGAACTTAGTTATTAATTGTTATATTTTATTTAAAGTATATGGCAAATGTTAAGGTAAAAATTATTGTGTTTTATTATTGAAATGGATTAATTGGTATATGTTGAATTTATTGAACTTATATGTGATTGATGTGGTATTGAATATGAATGTATGTTATATTGAAAAATATATTGATTTGGGAAATAATGAAATTGATAGAAAAATGTGATTATTGTGAAATTAAATATTTATTAGTGAAAAGTGAATAGAATTATATTGAATTGAAAATATATAGTTAATTAATTAAAATATAAATTAATTAAAAACTGAAAAGTGAATTAAATACCCTATTAACTAGTCGGGCTAGTCGGATATAGTTGGCATGCCATAGGATATGGAAGAGTACGGGTTTGCCGGACATCGATCGTGCACTTATGTGCCGACTCATCGTTATCGTTATCGATTCGACACTTTGTGTGTCGAACATCGTTATCGTTATCGTTATCGATTCAAGACTTTGTGTGTTGAATATCATATCATATCTTTATTATCAGACGGATTTGTTCCGATAAGGTACTCGGTACCGCATCGCCATCGCCATCGTTATCATATCTTTACGCGGCCGGGCCGATGAGGCACTATGTGCCATACTGGTGTGTTGGTTGGATTCGTGTATCCGTCTGAGTCCAAGTCATGTTAATAGGGGAAAATGAAGGTATAAAATAATTGATCATTACTGAATAACTGATTGTCACTGAATGATTGACTATTACTAAATAACTTAATTGTTACTGAATATCTGATTTTACTGAACAATTGACTGTTATTGGATAACCGATCAAATGATCGATACTGAATAACTGGTCATTATTGAATATTTGATTGTTACCGAATAACTGACTGTTACTGAATAAATAATTGTTCTGAGAGTTAATGAACATTACTGATAGATTAATTGCTATTGAAAAATAATAAATGATTCTGAATTTAAAGTAGACCAAAACATTGGTTGGAAAGTGAATGTTTGAATACTCATTGAGTTTGAATAATTCAATATATATAAATTAATAAGTTTTATAATTGTTTAAGTGTTCAGATTATAGAAATACCACTGAGTGTAAACTTAGCGTACGGTTTGTTTCCGTGCGCAGGTTAAGTTAAGGCTAGACTGTTGAATTAGCATCCCAGGTCGATCCCGAATTCAATGAGGTAAAGTATGTTGAGTATTGGTAATGGCATGTACCTAGGATGTTTTATGAGAGTTATTTAGGTTGTAGAAGTATTGATGAAATGAGTAAATTATGGTTGGAAACGGTATGTAGTATGAATTTTGAAATTTACTAAAAATTCGTAGTGATTCTAAATTAGTCCCGAATTGAATATACTGTTCATATTGGACCGCGAGGGCCCATTAAAGGGACGACATCTTAAAACTAGGATGTATGTGAATATTTATTTTAATTAATGACCGGAATTGGACTGTACTGACTGGTAATGTCTTATAACCCTGTTCCGGCGACAGTATAGGGTTAGGAGACGTTACAAAGTAGATCCCAGAACTTTAGTACCTGTCTTAATTGCCAATATTTGTAGCCAAATGAGGTGCGCGCCCTCTTACCATAAGGTTTGGATAGCTAAGCAGAAGGCGTTGGAAAAGATGCATAGTGGGTAGGACGTTTCATATAATGAAATATGGTGATGGTGTCAAGTGCTAAAGAGGTACGTCCCAGATTGCATAACAGACCTTGAAACGGCACCTGCGTACTACAACGACCGATCGTTCCATGGATGCGAAGTGTTCAAACGTCTATTCTGGAGTTTTAAGCAATGTTGAGATGTATTTCTATATTGCAAGCCATTGATACAAATTAACGGCACCTTTATGTTTGGTAGATATACCCATCGGCTATTACTAGCTATGGCACAGGATGACAGTGGGAGAATTCTTCCAATTGCATTTGCAATAACACTGGAGGAGTCAGCTGATAACTAGGATTTCTTTCTTTCTAGGTTAAGGAGGCATGTCTGCCCTCAACCTGATATCTGTGTTATATCAGATCGGGGCATTAGAATACTAGCCGCAATTGAGCGACAAGGAAGCTTATGGCATCGCACACACCATTGATATTACCTAAGGCACGTTGCGTACAACTACTACAGGCAATTTTGATCTACAAGTGAAAAACGACAAGTGACCAATATAGGTATTTAATCTCTATTAATATAATTTCGTTTGTAATATTGAATTTATTCTAAATGGAAGAATGGTATGTAATTTTCGCTATGAACTTATATTGGTAGGGTATGAGATAAGTAAGGACCGTTTTCATGAGATGTTGGCAGTTTTGCGTTCAGTTAACGAAGAAGGCGTGGACTACCTCTGTAACATATCTTTCGAACAGTGGACACAAGCATATGACGACGGATTACGATATGGTCATATGACCTCAAACCTGGCTGAATGGATAAATTCTGTTCTAAAAGGAACGCATCATTTGTCGATAACATCGGTTGTGCGAGAGAGATATTTTCGTTTAGCGGCACTATTTCCAAAGCGAGCAGCGAGTTATAAAGGCCAAATGCACGAAGGCCATGTATGGTGCAGGAAGGTATTGCAAGAAATTAACAAGGAGAAGGTCTGGGCGAACACTATACACATAGTGTGTCACGATCGAGACAACCTATGGTTTCGTGTGACAGAGTTTGACAGACCACACCAAGGTATTACTGGTGGGTAATATTGTGTACACTTGAGAAATATGACCTGCGATTGTGGGAGGTTTGACTCATTTCGTTATCCATGCGTTCATGTAATTGCATCTTGTCAGAATCTCCTTCTGGATCCCATGAGCTATGTCGAAGAAGTGTACAAATAGAATACATGTACAACGTGTGGAGACACGTATTCCCATCGGTCCCAGATGAACGTAAGTGGCCGTCTGTATCGCTTGCTCCATTTAAGTTGTTACCGGATAGAGAATTACGTCGCAAACCAAAGGGTCGACCTTGCCTGACTAGAATATGTAACAATATGGATAACCGAGAAACAGCCAAACCAATAGAAGTTGTGCGGATGGTGTAGGAACCTAGGCTATACAAGTCGATCATGTCCAAATCGAAATAGCTGATAGTTGTTGTAATAAAACTATGTTGCATTATTTATATTTTATTAAAAATATAAAAATATTCAAAATATTGCTTTATTTAAAAGAAATTTTATTTTATTAAAAATATAAAAGTAAATTACAATTACTTTATTCAAAACAACTTTTATTTTATTAAATGAAACAATATAAAAAAGTTTGTACAAATATATTAAAAAAATCATTATTGGTGCCAGCCGAATTCAGTGCCACATGGGGGTTGTCGACAGTTACGCATTGGATTCCTCATTTGTCCAGTTTCTGACGGAGGTTATGGTTGCTCCAGTGGGGATTCTGGTTCCTCCAGTAGGGGATCTGGTTGTAGGTGTTGGGAGGATGACCCATCTTGATAGAATAGTGAATGCGGAGGTGTTTTCATCACCTATGGCGAAGGTGTTTGAATCCCATAAGGCAATGGGGATTGGTAAAAAGAAGAGCTCCCTGACGGCGCCTCGTGCTATCTTTCGTGTGACGGTGGCTATAGGTCGGCGGTCCACTCGAAGTAATCGGGAATGAAGATGAACCGGGCCATGCGTTCTAGCCTGCCATAGGACTAGGAAAAGAAAACTTGAAGTGTTAGGCCCGGTGACTGTGTGGGCGCTGTTGATGGGCCTGGTGATTATATGGGCGTTGTTGATGAGCCCGCGTCGTCATCCCTTCTTTTTCGATTTAAAGGGCCCTATCGTTTCCTTTTGACACGAATTTGCCGTTGCCTCTTATCTTCCAATAGTAAATATGGCTTGCCATGGATCCTAAACCATGGAATGTATTTCGGCATGCACGCTAACTCTAGAACGATGATCGATTTCCGAGTAGGTATGTAATCGTACCGATTTTTCCACATTTCAATATATGCTGACCAATATCTCGGCCAATTCGTATGCAACTGCCGTAAGTCGATTTCGTGCTCATCATCGAGCACTTCAAGTGCCACGGGAATTGGTTGTCGGAATCCAAATTGTTACAATACTCTATCTGACTGGTACATCTCCACAATGGGATAGTTGACCAATGGGACCTTCATATGCAAAATGTTCGGATATTGAAAGTATTCATCCGAAATCACTACCCGAATTGCCGGATGCTCGTATGGTTTCCATTGAAACTATATGAACATGATAAAAATATTAGTTATATACATAATACTAAATATTAAATACTAAATACTAAATACGAATTGACTATTTTATTATGTATATCTATTTTATTTAATACTTACTTGAGCTTCCGACCATTGGTCTAATAGAAGCCGTATATCTTCAAGAGAGGTAGGTAATCCAACATAACTTGCTGAACGGTTCCACCTAATTAAATAAATTTTTAGTATAAGATTATATTTTAAATCTACGTAATAATTGTAAAATCTAATATAAAATTTACCTCGTTATGAGTGGGAATGTATATGGGTGGTCCACTCAAGGACGTAAAAATGGAAAGCGAAACCATGCCCATGATTGCAGTAGTGATAGGCAACCTCTGATTTTGGCTTTATTCGGTCGCGTCGCCCAGTATATCTCTCGGTACAATGTTGCCAACACGGCAGACTCCCAACTAAATTCACTAGCTGCTCTAAAATTAACGAGTTTCAGTAGTCATCTCAGATGTACGAGGTTTCGTGACAAGTTCAACATCAGATAACCTCCAATTATTTCAAGAATGTATGCCCGAGCAGATCGTATTCTTTCTAGTTCAGTCGAATCATTATCTGACTCCGGGAATGTGTCTCATAACCAGCCCATCTCGATCCGACCTCCGTTGATATTATCCGGAATAGCACCCAAAAGCTCGTAGCATACAGCTCCCCAATCAACAGATTAAGCGGACCCGGTGACTGCGTACCTATCCACCTGCAATCCCAATTGCAAATGCACGTCTTCTAGAGTGATAGTACATTCTCCGCATGGAAGATGGAATGTGTGTGTCTGGGGTCTCCACCTCTCTATCAACGCATTAATGAGTTTTGGGTTCAACTTGCACCCCTGGCCTATCGTGGCCACGTGCCAAAAACCCGCTTCCCGCAGGTAATTCTCTATCAACGGTGATGGAGGACTAGACATATTACGGATATAGCATTGCAACACCGATCTACAGACTTTTATAAAAAAATATAAAATAAAAATTAATTAAAATTGCATAAATAAAAAAATATTAAATAATATTGAAAAATCAAATTTAACACTTACCATTTTCATTTGTTCGACGGAGATGTGTTTATTATCAAGACGAATTAATTCTCCGACCATTGCTATGACGATCGAATATTTTTTGATTTAAAAAAAAATTATTCAGAAAAAAATTTAAATAGAGCTTTTTTGAAAAAATTAAAAAGAGCTTTGAGAGGAATTTGAGAGAATATTGAAAGGATTGAAATGTAAAAGGATTGAAGTGTGAAAAAAATGAGAGAGGGGTTTATAGTTTTTTTTTTTAACCGTTGGGGGGGTTCAAACGGTCAAAAAAAATAGCTGTTGAGGGGTTAAAACGGGCAAAACACGTCCCTGGGGGAGCTTTTTGTTAACATGTCACCTGACATCGCGCTGACGTGGACGCGCTTTCGGGGAATTCGACCCTTTCTGGTAAATAATAAAAAAGTTGGCCCATTTCCGTAAATATTAAAAAAAAAAGGCTTTATCTTGTAAATTACTCTATTAGAAGTGTAGCCTGAAATAGGAAGGAGGTTTGTCACCTAGAAAAAGTAAAATATCTTTTTCTAAATTATGAAATTATAAATTAATATAATATTAAAATTATATATTTTTTTCATATAAATATTAAAATTCTACTAACTCTAAACATTTAAAATTAAAATTTAACTTTTACAATTTTTCTAAAGGTATGATCTATTCTTATAATTATCATTGTAAAGTTTGGTATTGGAAGAAGAGAAAACACTCGTCTCAATAGGTTAATTAGGTAAAGCCAAACTAACTCTATAATGCCATTAGCCGTAAAAGCATCACAAAATTTATATACTATATTTTAACTCAGTATATAATGCCATTACTAGTGAATAGGTTCGGGTATTATTTTCTCATAACATCCTCGGGTTCCCATGTAGCTTCTTCAACCCCGTGTCGATGCCATAATATTTTCACTAACGCTATTCTCTTATTTCTCAGCTCTTTAATCTCGCGAGTTAAAATTTTCCCTAAGTATGTGAAAATTCAAGAATCATTTATTTACATCAATTCATGAAAATTGTCTAATGGACTAACAACAAATATTATCCTCAATTCACGCATAATAAAGAAACAAGTCATGAATATATTTTATCTTTTTAACAAAGAATACATAATATATATACGACCTTATGTATATATAGTCCGCCACGATTCAAGCTAAAGTTTGAATCCATGAAGAATCAAGAGAAAAATATATTGATATTACGATAAAGGTAATTATCATTCATTAAAGATGTAATTTTAATATAATAATTCATAATTACCTTAAAAAACTATAATAATTTCATAAATATAATAGCAGCCGAATCAATATATACCACTAACATGAATAAAATACCGCAAATATTAAAACTAAACAAGAATTTGAATTACTTTTATTTAAAAATAACGCCTTCTATGATTTCACAACCCAAATTCCTTTTCTTTTAATTCAATTGATTAACTAATAATATTTTAGAACCATGAGAAACCTATATGATTTAGGTTCTCTAACTACAAATAAAAAACCACGAGGAATCCATTGAATGGAAATCAAACTAAACCAATTGTTAAATTCTATTTAAAAATATAATAATATATTTCATAAAACAATATACACATGATCATATAAATCAATCAAAATTTGAATCAAACAAACAATGCAATAATGCATCAAAGCAATTCTATCAATAAACTTGAGATGCGCCGCACAAAATTAATAAATTTACGTATGAATGCACCACAATATGCATTAATTATACTTTTTAGTAAAATTAAAATTCTAATACATTTACAATTACCAAATAAATCTAAAACTTGTTAATTTTGAATTCTCAATTCTCGAATAATCAATGGAGTAATACAATTCAATCCACACCACTATTATTTAATTGCTCAATGGAAATTAAAGCATAAACATTCAAAATTCATCAAAATTAAGAACAACATAAATATAACCGAAATATTAAATCTATAAAATCTGAAAAACGAATCAATCTAAAAATAATAGAGAATCATTTCGACATAACGAGGCTTTGATACCAGTTGTTAGAGCAATAAAACTCTTATACAAAACTTAATAAAGTAAGATCTATCATGTCAAATCATCAAAATAAAACTAGATGCAAAAATATACTTTAAATTCTTTACTTTAATTTTTAATTTAAACTAATATTTCTAAACATTGTATCAAAAAGACTAGATATTTATAATGAATTTAACAAGTAAAATCAGATAAAATTAAAACAACATCAATTTCAAATGAAGGAATGTCAATAAAATTCTTTTTTTAAGTAAGGATCTGGTAAATTGTTAAATTTTAAAAACAATTAAAGAAGGTTCCATCTGTATCTGTTTTGTTGTACAACTTTGTATTATTTTGAAATTGAAATTCTCAATAATCGCAAACTTTACTCTCAATCTTCTTTTTTGATGGTTGCCACTCCGCCCTTTTCAAGCTGCTTCACCTTCTTGAGCAGATCCTCTATGGTAGTAGAAGCATTCTACAAGGAACAAAAATCCATTAGGAAATTAAGGGAAAAAAGTTGAAAATGTAGAGAAAATCATAGATGGAAAAGGGGAATTATATATGCCAACCCTTAAACTTTTCCTTAATCTATTTTCCTCCTTTTGTAGCCTGCTCCTTTCTTCTGCAAAATTCTCAATCAGAGCGGTCTGCTCCTTCTCCAACCCTTCACTCCGTTGTTGTTCTTGCTTAAACTTAAGTTCCAATGGAAAAACAATATCAGCTTCACAATATGCTAAAACCAAATTATCATATTCTTTGTTGTATTCATTTAGCATATATATGAATTGACTTCTTCAGGTTAAACATGTTTGAAATGGTAAATAAATAATCAAATTGGTAAGCAGCCAATGAACATACTTGCAATTCAAGTGTTTCGCGTCTCTCTTTTTCGGACTGTAAATCGCGGTTCATTTCATTCAATCTGCAATTAAAAGGGGGGATTCAAATAGTTTTTAAGTAAAAAAAGGACAATCTTAAAAATATACAAAACATACAAGGGGAAATTTAAGCAAATACCTTTCCCTCAAGTCCTGATTCTCTGCTTCCAGCTTGATTAAAATCAAATTCTCCAAGTCACAGTTGCTATCTGCTGCCTACATGTCGAGAGAATTAAATGTCGAATTAGACCCCAAAAATGAACTAAAGAAAAAGAGTACTGTCAAATCCAATTCTAAAACAATCTTACCATTGTAAGTGAAATGATGCTTCCTAAATGGCTACCAACAACATTTATTTACCTTCAAATGAGAAATTTGTGACATGGTTCTCGATGTGGGATGCTGATGAGATTCGCCCTTTTTAGAGCTTCCATCTTGATTTGCTTCATCTACTAGTGGTCTTTGTTCTAACATTTTATCCACTTGAGTTCTAAAACTTCCCCCAATAAAAACTTGCTCATATATATTTGGGTGTGAAGAAGACTTATCCATAGTGTTAGGGGTACCACATCCATTTTGATTGGGAACCCAAGATTCCTCTTTAATACCAGATTTCATGTTCCAACCCTTGCTTATGGAGCCCTGCTCTTTCTGAGTTGGATGTAAAGAAGACTTCTCTCCAACACATGGAACGAAATTCGGAGCTTTTGAGATAGAGCTCTTTGTAGGCCTCCTGGGTGCATAGCCAACTTCATGGCAGTTTTTAAACCTACCACAGAAAAGCAAGAGAACGTTCCGAGACCAATAACCACAAAACCTCCTTACACACATATATCATACATGAAGAAGAATCATGTATAAAGTCATTACTCAATCTGGTATCTCTAATAATATCCTTTTTGATGTATATTAACAATAAATTTTCCATTCTCATCAGATTGATGGTTAGATATATAATTTCAATTAACTCGAAATTTCTTATGCATAACCTATATGAATAGCATAGTTAACAGAAATATAAAAGTGGATGTAAAACTAAACTACAACTAGTTTTGCCTCTTGTGCAAGTGATTTCTACACATCTAATGTGAAGTACGAACCAATAGTCCTTCTGAATTCCTACAAGTTTAGCCTCTAGTCTTGAAAGCACAACAGTTCGCTCAAAACCCTGTTTGTCGTGAGCCGGTTCGACAAAGTTGGCCTCCAACACACCTATTACAGAAGGTCAAAAGGAAAAAAAAAAAAAAGAGTTAGCAGCCAAATAATCTGTATAGAAAAGAAAGAATACAAGTAATTATTCGTACCAAGCACTCCCCGGCCACTACTTCCAGCTGCATTCCAAACCCTCCAAAATGGCTAATGGAGGAGTTATTTTTTCCATGCATGAACAAAACATAAAAGGTTAAAGCCCAATGGTGTCTCACCCCATGATTTTGGATTCTTTTGGCTAATTAAAAGAGAGACAGAAAACTAAAAATCTAACCTTGATAAGTCGGTTCTTGTGGTACACATTAAATCCTTGAATATCAATATGGTGTTGTGCATCCTTCGCAAACCCAATCGTCACAGTAGCAACCATCTATTATAGAAACCCGATAAAAATTGGTCATTGCAAAGAGTGTAAAAGAAATAATAAATGAACAATCCAAATAAGAGATTAAGCCTTGTAGCCATTACATCAGAACTTATGGGTGCTTTTCCAGAAACAATCTGAGGCCTGTATGTTATCTTTGTAGTGAGCATCATGTCATTGACAATGTTATGATGTTCAATGTCTTTACCACGCAAAATCATTGTAAAATTGGTTGGAAGCCTGAGGTAGAGGATTGATGCATAACTCTACAAAGAATGAAGGGAGAAAATATGATTAATCAGCTTCTAACAATGAAGTCCTGATGAATTACTATACTGATCGTGATCAGATACATGCAAAGTTATAAGTTTCTCACCCTCAAAGAATGTCGATAAGTTAAAAAGCGCCTGGAGTTGTGAAATGTTTTTGCCATTTCTATGTTCTTTTCATCACGGTTGACTCCTCTAATTTGAATATCCTGCCATTCCAAACGTCAGATATAATTTGGAATTTATGGGAAGACGCGTCCAACATCTTTCAGTTCTTAAAATTCAGTGGAAACTAAGAAGAGTGATATAAGAGAAGGTGTTGGAAGCATACATGGAGATCGGTGTCAAAATCTAGCTCCAGCTTTCCTTCGTCATCCTCCCA
The DNA here is from genome assembly GCA_025698475.1 of Gossypium anomalum. Taxonomy (NCBI): domain Eukaryota; kingdom Viridiplantae; phylum Streptophyta; class Magnoliopsida; order Malvales; family Malvaceae; genus Gossypium; species Gossypium anomalum. Next base: position 19,186,377 of record CM046967.1, on the reverse strand, counting down.
CAGATTGTAAATTATTATCCGCGTACCATGATCTTTAAGAAAATTGAACTAAATTTGACAGAAATAACAGCAAGACAACTATTAGTAGGGTTCTTTTACTTCCATCAACATCAAATAAGAAAGGATATCTAAATGATGAGAAGTTACTTGGTCAAGTAGATGAGCTTCAGACGTGTATGGTGACCAGTGAATTATAGTCTCCAAATTTCTGTTCCAATCATCCTCAAAACACCGAGTCATCTTGGTCCAATCCCGTCCTTTTTGCTCAAAATCAATCTTTTCAATTCAAAAGAAAGTAACATGGCACATTGTCAAGAAACTGTACAATAAGCATAAAAAACTTAAATTGAAGTCTTCTTACTATTGGAACTACAATGTCCTCCTTCCCGGTTTCTGTCAAAAATGTGTAGGAAAGTACTCCAATACTCCTCGTTGGGCTAAAGAGAAAAGGAAATAAACGAACAAATTTAGCTTTTAGAGTCTCATACCAAAACACTAAAGTATCAAGTTAGACTGATGATTAAGGAGCCGACCTTTTTCCATCTGTCCCAAGACTTTGAGAAAACACAATAACATCTGCACCAAGCCTCATAGTACTTGTCTTGAAACCATTTCCGTCTGAATTTCAGTAAAACATAAATAACACGCAATAATTATGGAAATGGCTTGTAAAGTGTGAAGACTTGAATTTTTACGAAAAATATTGAATTATTGTAGTGATTCCTTCTATATTCTTATATGTGACAAAGGAAGAGCAACATACATTGACCAATGGTATTTGCCATTTTACTTTTTGAAGAATATCCAAGAGACATGCATTGCCTCATTTTATCCGGACACATCCCTCCACCATTATCTACAATCACAGAGAACGAGCAGTATAGGATAAAAAAAATTCTACCAATAGAATAGAATTCAGTTGCAAAAGAGTCACAAAATTTTTCTTTTATACACATTATGGAAATTTACTGAACTGATGCTGCTAAAGACATTAATAAATGCATATACTGGCAATTACCTTCAACTACCAACATCTTGCTGTCATCTTTTTTATTTTGCAACATATCTATGCTAACATATGTAGCTCCATTGCAAGCCTGATCACAATGCCCAGTCAGAATATGAATACAAGAAAAAACAATAGGGGGTTTTACTATTCTGGTTTAAAAAAAAATTGCAAATACCTCGTCCAGTGCATTGTCCAAAAGCTCAGCAAAGGCTGTCCAAGAAGTAAATTGTTTTAATCATAATTATCCAAGTTCTAATAGGAAAGTAAGGTTTTTCATTGTGTGTACCTCCAAGAGCCCATTTATGGCTGGTTGCATTTGAATGTAGAAACTTAGGATGGACCCTAACATGATCCATGCCAACTGTAAAATAAATATATCAATATATGTTATAATTAAACCGTCTGTTCATACAAAGTCAAACAAATTCAACTGACAGTAATAGTATAGTAAAACTTACAGAAAAATGTTAAAAGAAAGAGGCAGGAGCTTAAACTAACCAGTAGAAGACATGGCGGAATCGCATGCATTGCCTCCTTCATAATCTCCTGCTTTCCAGAACTGTTTGCAACCCCTTGAAACCTTACTTTGTTGACGGATTTCAACAACTGCACCCGCAAACCCCTTCGGAATCCCAACAGTTTCCCTCAAATATAAAGGTACCGTCTCCGGAACTTGTACGGATAAAGGCTCCGGCGGAAGCGGAGCCAGAAACATTGTTTTCCGTTTCTTAGTCGGGAAAGAATCGAGAGGGTAATCAGAATTTCGTTTTCCCGGAGCCGCACTGGATTGCTGAAATCTTAGTAAGGAGTCGCCGATACCAGAAGAATCGCCACTGCTCTTACTAGAGCTGCTACTATCACTGCTGATGTCAATGGCGGGTTGCTGAGCTGGAGTGTGTTGGATTTTGTCGTTGAACACGTCAGGTTCGGTTTTCACTCTGATTTGATCGCCATTAACAGGAGAAGCCATTGGCATTGCACAACTTTGGAGCAAATCTTTTTGTTTGTTTGTTTGTTTGAGGGGTGGGAGAGAGACTGATAAAATGCAGAGTTTTCAAGATTCTGAAATCAACACAGAAACAGAGTTTAGTTAGGGCTATAACTTAGATATATATACCTTTCCCTACAAAAACAGGTAATAATAACTTAATATGCAAGCATGTCATGTGGGACTAGAAAAATCTTTATTTAAACACTGAGGCTTTGATATAAGTCTCATCAGGTCATCTATAATATGTAGGATTCCTTTATATTTTGATTTTTTTTTATCTATTTTATGTTTGGATTGATTTGATTCTATTTTGTATTTGTTTGAATATATATATATATATATATATATATTTATATTTGTAATATATATTTAGAAAGATTTATATATTTAATTTTTAGATAATGTTATATTAATTTTTATTTTTAAAAATATTTTTACTTTAAAATATTTCAAATAAAAACTTTCAAAGAATAATGAAATTTTTTATTTTTTAGATTATTACTATTTTAAAAAGTACTTTAAATAATATATTAAATTTAAGGACAAAGATTTGTTATAAATATGAAATAACAAATGCTTAAGGTACAAAAGTATTGATGAAAAAAATTGAAACTGAAAATTAGGAATGATTAAAGATAACTAAGGTGATGATTATAATGTACATATAAGGATAATTATGATTCGCTTTTATACAAAATAGTACTAAGTTTAGGAAAAAATAAAAATAAAATTGTATTATAGTTATTTTTTATTATTAGAGGTGTCCATGAACCGGGTTGGGTTAAGTCTTAACAAAATTTTAGGCCAGTTTGATAGGCTCGGGTCTAGCTCGGTCTTAAAAATGAGTCTAAAATTTTGTCCAAACTTGACCTGGATGAAAATACTAAAATTCGAGTTTGGCCCTGCCCATATTAAAATTTTTTATATAAAAGAATTTTAAAAAACACAATACATCGAAAACACTAAAAATATTAAAATAAATGTTTCCTAAAAAATTGAAAATAAATTAAACAAAAGTCTTTATACTTAAATAACATTAAGATAGGTATAACTTAATAAGCAAATGTCTCTAAAATAGTAGTAAAATTAACCAAAAAACAAGAGTTACGCAATATCTAAATAATAACAACAAAATAATAGCAACATAATAGTGAAATGACATAAAAACATTGAAAAACAACAGCAAAACAGTGGAATTTTTTTTTGTGCAAATTCAAATCTGGCCAAAAAATATTACCTAAGGCTCGACTTGTTTTCTAAACAAGTCTTTTTCTTTTTTGCCTAAGCCTATTTTTCGAGCATATATTTTTGCTTAAACCCTCTCATTTTTCGGGCTAGACCAGGTCTAGTAATTAGCCATATGGTGTGAGAAAATGTAAATTAACATTAGGGGTGAGTAAATTTCGATTCGACTCAAAAAAATTGAAAAAATTCAAATTTCGAAGTATTCGAATCAAATTAATTAAGTTAATTGAATCAACTTTAATTTTTTTTTGAAATTTCAAGTTTAAATCGAGTTAAATTTTTGAATTTAAATAACTTGAATAATTAAAATAAACTAAATATCAAATCCTTTTACTTCCTTTTCCCCTCAAACCCCCTCTCAAAAGTCAAACATTTATACTTTCCGCCAAAAACTTTTACTTCTCCAAACCCCAAAAACTTTTACTTCCCACTAAAAAAATTTACTTCCCTCCAAACCCCCAATACCTTTCTCTTTTTCTTTTCCCCAAAAACTTTTACTTCCACCAAACCACCCAAAATTTTTACTTTCTTCTAAACCCCAAAAACTTTTTTTTTGAATTTAGGTCTACTATTTATATTATTGAATTGTTTAATAATGCTAAATCTTTATCAATTTCTATTAAAATTGAATTACTGATGATGACATAAAGTATTTGGTTAAAATTTTTTGTTGGTATCAATTTCACATTTTATCTTTAAAATAACTTTTATTAAAAAATCACATTTTTTATATTTAATATATCTTTTAATTTCAAAATACATGTTGATAAAGAATTAGAAGATAATTGAAGAACCTGAGTAAGAAAAAAAGCTATTCCGCATATAAAAGATTAATAAATAAATTAAGAGGGGATGAAAGTTAAAAACAAATTTGATTACGGTAGGCAAATTTGATTATGGTGGGTGGCAGTGGCTACAAGGATCTAAAGTCATTTTTTGAAATTTAACTCAAAAAAATATATTTGATTCAATTCGAATTCCATCTCACTTGACTCGTTTCGAGAAAATTTCAAATTGAGTTGGGATAATAAAGTAAGATTCGTCAAGTCGATAAACTCAAAATTTTTTTGTTCGATTCGATCGAACACTCACCCCTAATTAACATGCGATGAAAAATCTAACAAATCAAGCAAAAAAAAAAAAGATAAATAGTATATATGTAACATAAGGAGTACCATGAAAATACCTTCAAAACATAAATATTAGAGAGCAATCCCCTTTTCTATTTCAAGTTATAGGTGGAATCCTTGATCATCTGCATTTTAGATTTACAAATGTAAATGCTTGAATTAGTTGTCAAGATTAGTATCATTGTGATAAATTAGTAGGATCAATCATAAGATAGAAAAAGAGTAAAGTATTTAACATCACCTTAATGATAATAGAGAGTTGAATTGGGAAAGAATGTTCTTGAATGTAGGGAACACTGGATTTGTGACAAAAGTTAAAAGGAAAGTTAGAATATGAGTACTAGATCCACAATTAAAAGAATGGAATAAAGAAATAAAGGAATAAAAATACAACCTGGAAAGTTATTGATGAATAACGGATGTAGGACTGGTGTGTAGAGAAGATGAAATTTGCGAAAAGGAAGATAAGAAATTTGAGAGGAAAAACAAATCTGAGATATAGAAAATGAAATCTGAGTTTTATTGGTAGAAGGTTGTATAGCTATAAAGTTATTTTAAATAAGGTAAGTAATATTGTAATATGTAAAATTGTAATAAATAGGATACCATATTTGTAAAAGAGTTTCCTGGAACTACCTAAAATGTTTTCGACTATTAGTAATTAGAATCCTGGATCGCGAGTGCCATCGGACTTGGAAAGGGCAACCAAAAAAGTTAAGAATCAGGAAGGGGGTAGGTATACTAATTCAAACTAGGACATGGTGGAGGCGTCAGTTCCAAAGCCTTCCTTCTAAAAAACTCTTGTAAAGAGAACATTCGTCAGTTTCCTTTGGCCAGTAGAGGAATTAACTAACATGTCTATTAAAGAAAGATGAAATTTATCATGTACAAACGAAAGGGTACTTGCTTCGTAAATAGAAACTGTGCCTAAAATAGTGTTTGGAACTTTGGCCATAGTTTCAACCATGAAATTAAAAGTGAAAAAACGTAAAGATGAACATCAAAATTGTTTACGTAGTTTGACCTCAGTTTACGTCTGCAAGGCCTTGCCCAGTGCAATGATCCACTATCTTTCTCACAGTACAACCAATGATTTAAGTCTTAAAATTGAGCTAACTCTCACTAATTTAGCGACCTCACTGTTGTATAAAGACTAGATCACTCTTCCACTAAGCTTCCTACTTGAAAGCTTAGTTTTGCAATACAAAAGACTCTCTTGATTGCTTACAAAAAAAAAATGCACGCATAAAATGTTTCTAACTTGAACAATTTTATACTCTCTCAATCTTTCAGTTTTTCCTTAACCTAGACAAAACTCAAGTTTATATACTACATAAGTTTTTCTTACATAAGAGTCATAGTCTAATCACTTTTCTATGAAGTAAAGATAAAAATTAGCTGAGGATAATCTTGACATAATTTTATAAGAGTCTCGGTGTAATTCAATGTATTCAAATATAGAAACTGACTTTACTTGATCAGCAAGTAACCAATCTTCAAGTTTTCAATTTTAACTCAATTGGTTTTCATGGTTTGGGCTTTAACTCATCCAAATATCTTTTAAACAGATATCCTAATGTTTTTTTCTTTTTAAAATTTGCCACCTCTAAAAATGGACAAGTATGGCAATGAAACAATGCCTCAAGTTATGGCCATTGTTTCAACTACAGAAACAACCACATAATTTTTCCTTGCATTCAAATGTGTCAACATATCCTTTGGACAGGCCTTGTTGAGATTTATAAACTCACTTTCTCTTGGTCTTTTTTACCATCACTAGATACCTAATCTGGATAAGATACTTCTCTTATGAACTTTTTTGTAGGAAACCTTTCTATCTTCTACCTGATAGGCTCAATTGTAGTTTAGAAAAACCTTTTTTTCTTCTATTTCATCAATTTGGCCTTAGGATTTATATTTAAGAGATGTTGAATGATTGAAGGCTGCATTGTCGACATGTTTGTTGACCACTAAGTGAATACATCCACATTATTTCTTGGCAAATTAATTAACATTCTTCATTCAACCTTTGGTAAAGTATAATAAATCTGAGTGGTTTTCTCATTATCATTATGGAACAATTTTATAGGTTCGGTCTATTTTACAACTTTAGCTTTGTTGAGTCTCCCATTGAACCTGATACCTAAACTCTCTAAGTTCAACTTGGCTTTGTTAATCACATTGACTCTAAGTGCAACCCTAGAGGAACCTACCAGAGCTGAGGTGTGAAGGTAACACTTCTCCTACTGAGATAATTGCAACAAAAGTATACGACATTGTCTAGCTGTATGCTAATCAAATTTCATATATCCCTTACTAGTTGGACTTGGGAATTTAACCTTTAAATAGAAAGTGGCTATCACCAACTTCTCCATTTTCATCAAAGGACGTCTAATAATGGCATTGTAAGTTGTGGGGGTCATTAGCAACCAGTAATTCTACCATTTCAGTCATAGTGTGCTGACCATCACCTTACACAACTAAAAGTACCATGGAACTCCTAACTTTGATTAGTTGATTATTGAACCTATGAATGAGATTAGTGATCTGCTGTAATTTGATATGACAAATTAGGCTTCCCTAGTACACTTGAGGAGCTTGTTCTTAAGCATACTAGCGTCTTTTTTTGTAGTTTTTCATAGTTTTTATATTTTAAGTTAATAAGTATAAATGCCTCGTTTTTCTTATTTTTGAGACCTAAATTGGCCAATAGTGCCATTGGGGCCCTAACATATTGTTGAGTGTTGTAGGGACATGCTAAAGGCTAAAACTGAGCAAAAATGACACCAAAGGAGAGGGTATTGTGATATCCAACCTTTGGAAACGTGATCTCACCAACAAACCCAAGGATGGAAACCACCCTTCAGTGGTATCACGATATCCATTTTGGGTATCACGATATCCATCTGCCAAGAAGCATCCCAAGTTCAAGACTGTCCATGGTATCACGATATCCTATTCCTAGGTATCGCGATATCCTACCAACATCAAGAGGGGACACAAATTGACACAAAGGGTAATCTTTGTTCAGCCAAAGCACCAATCATTGAAGGTTGGTTCAAGGATGTTTTGGGCAACAAAATAGGTTTAGACTAGTTGCTTAAATCAGCCAAATTTGGTTGAGAAAAAATGTCACATCCCAAAAACTGAGTTAGTGGAATCGGGTTAGTAAATCAGGGGTTGGTGAACCTAGAATCATAATTAGGCTAATAATTAAATAATTAGGAATTAATAAAATAAAATATTAAAATAATTAGAATTAAAATTTTAGGTTATGAAATTAAAATTAAGAGTTCGAGAATTAATTTGATAAAACGAATTTTAAAAACAAGGTCGGATTTGAAAATAATTTTAAAAAAAGTTTTAATTGAAAATAAGGACCTATTTGAAACAGGGAAAAATTGGAGGTGGCTAAATTGGCAATGAACCAATTTTTAGAAATTGGTTGCATATTTAAAAAGCCCCCACCGTCCCTTCCCTTTGATTTTCACATCTCATTCAACATTTTCCCGCACACCAAATCAAGGTTTTTCTTCCAAAATTGATTCATCCTTTTAGAATTTCTAGCCATCCAAACACGATTTTCTTCTTCAATTTTAAAAGAAACTCATCTTTTCTCCCTCAATTTCACCATTGTTTATCAATAAGTTTCAGCCAAATTTGATCTTAAACTCATAGTTTTCATAAAATTAAGGTAACATTCTGACTTTTACGATTAAACTAAGGGATCTAATATTTCAATTCTAGATTTAAATGACTTAATCAAGATTTCAATAGACCAATTGATTTTAAGTTGATTTTTATCTTAATAATGGTAGATCTCTTATTTCTTTGCTAATCTTCTATTTTAAAGTGTTTTCTAACTCATTTTTATCTAATTAAAAGGTTTTTTTTAATCTTGATTTAACAATCCTTTAGTAATTTGAACCAATTGAACGTTTTTCCTCTTAAAAGATCACGCAAGCTTGATTTTTCTGAAAAAATTAGATCAATTTAACTAGATAAAATTGATTGTTTAGATCTGTATTTAGGTGATATTTAGGGTGTATGAAGTTGAAATATAAGTTTAGAAATGAGATTTGAGTGGTTAAACATTTATTTCTACAAAACTAGTTAAGTTTTCAGAATAGAGGTTAATAGGCTGTGATCTGTGATTTTAGAATGATTTAATTGTGTTATTTTTTGTTTATAATGCCTTTGAACTATGTTTGATGCTTATGTGAAGTTCCAACTCATTTGGGAGCCTCCAAAAGCAAGGACAAAGGCAAAGAAAGCTTACTTGAGCTTTGTTGTGGAAACAAGTTGCTAAGGTGAGTGGCCTTGTATGCTATGATTAATGCACAAATTAATGAGTTAAAAGGGGCTTAGATGGTCTAATAATCTAATCTAATTCCTAAGATTAAGTTTGTTACTTGGGTATCTACTTTCCATATTTAATCAAGGATCTGTGTCATCGCGTGGGGGTGGAGATGGACCCAACCGAGCAGTTCCACTACCCCACATAGAGAATCATAGGAGACACTATGCTCAGACACTTTTAGGAGCTCTAAAGAAAGTAGATCCAAGAATGAAACTTGAGAAGGAAACACAAAATGGAAATGCCTTCGTTAGTAAAAAAGAAAAGCACTAAGAAGAAGGTCGATGATGAGCCTGCACAATGGCAACATAGGTTGGACAGAAATGTGTGCTACAACACTAGACTATTGGAGGTAATGAAGCCATTCGTGGACAATTTCGTGGTAAGCTAGGGGTAGGAAGCATTCAATGGCCTGACAGATCGAGTGATTCATCTGAGGGCAATGCAAATGAAGATGAGGAGCAAGAAGAAGAAAGCAGGAGAGGAGGAGGATGACAATATGACAGAGGATGCTACTTTTGCGCCTTATCATGACGACTTCGAGAATGTGTTTACGCCTACGCATCCATCCACTGGGTCTCCCATTATCCGTGACCCGAGCAACCAACCCGGGGTGTCTTATAAAAAGTCAATTATGAAGGGAAAAAACAAAGGAGTAGTGGGATCGAGTGAGGGTCCCAAGGATGATCAACATTAGTTACATGCTTTCGCTTTTTAGTTTTATTTTATTTTAAGTTGTGCGTCATGTAAACTAATTAAACTACATTATTTTTGGACCTTTTTTTCTGTTTTTATATTTCGTATTTTTTCTGTTTGTTTTTACTTTTGTGTGTTTGTTTCAGGTGCAGCCAATTACGTTGAAAGACTACACAACATTTGTGAGCTTTGATGAGGAGGTAGACCCTCGAGCTCATCTGACGCTCCTTTCTAGGGAAGACTGGTAATGTTCTATCTTTTTTCGAGAACACATTAAGGATAATGTGTCTTCTAAGTGTGAAGGGATGCACATATTTCTATGTGTTTTAGTTTTCTTATTTTTAGGTCATTTTGTGTGTTTATTTTCATTTTTATGCCTTTTTCAAAACAATTTCCAAAAATATTTTTCGTTTTTATTTTATGTATTTACATGGTGCTTGGACTATAATTTGGTAATAAATCATTAGTTGTAAATAATAAATAAGTACATTGAATTGTTAAACTTGTAAATTTCGAATGATACTAGATACTAATTAGTTCACTCAGTTGATTTGTATAATAGGTAAAGACAATAACCTAAATGAAAATGTATAGCGTGTATCATATAATGAATAAAGTATACGAATCCTTGTAGATAAATAATTTGAATTGTTAATTTTTATTTAAAATAGATGTATGCTTGATAGAGTTGGTGTTGTGTGAATAATTTGAGAAAGGCCTTAGGTTTTGTTGGAACTAGCCTAGAGCCTAAAAGCTTACCTTTTGCTATATACCTCTAGTTACCATATCTTTGAGCCTCAAGTAACATTTCCTTGTAACCTTAATATCAAAGCCTTGAGCCTAAACGAGTCCGTTACTCAATCTTTCTCTGTCTCGATATTTAAAATACACTATGTAATGGATGCCATGCCATAGACATTAAGGGCTAGGTAGAGACATCATGGTGGCTTTGTGTGCAAAAAAAGAAAATGAAGAAATTACACTATTTAGTACGTTAATAAAAAAAAGTGAATGAAAGTGTGCAAAATGATGAAAAAAAGAAAAATAAATAAATTGAACTCAAAAAAAGAAAATGTTTTAGAAAGAAAAAAGAGAGCTTAAAAAGAAATAAAAAAGAGGTACGTTTGTAAATGAATTAGGGGTGAGTAGGGAACAATGTCATGTGCTTAACTATTTTTGGTGCTTGAACCCTTTTTGAGTGCTTATTGCTTGAACTCTAAACTGTCCTAAGCCTCAGGACGCTACAAGCCTAGAAGACCTTTAAGACCCAAGTAATTCACCAACATAATAGTTCGTAAATAGCTTATATTAGTTTAAATAAACATGAGCAGTTTTTTTTAAATATTTATGAACCATCCATATAATTTATTTTGATGGATAACACTTGTACATACATTCATTTCCATTGCCTCTATATCTATTGATGTTTTAACTTAGTGAACTAATTGTGTTTGCATTAGGAATAACCAAGTTGGCTAGATATCACTCTTAAATTGCATGTGAGGTAGTTCTTGTACCATTATGATTTTATTTTATGATCTAGTCCAAGGGTCCTCTTTCTTTTTGCATGTTTGGTGTGTCTACTTGGGGACAACTAAAGAGATAAGTGTGGGTGAGTTTGATCTGTCATAATTTGATATAGCAAATTAGGCTTCCTCGGTACACTTGAGGAGCTTGTTTTCAAGCATAGTAGCGTATTTTCCATAGTTTTTAGGTTTTAATTTAATAAGTGTAAATGCCTTGTTTTTCTTATTTTTGAAACCCAATTTGACCAATAGTTCCATTGGTGGCCTAACATATGGTTGAGTATTGTAGGGATGTGTTAGAGGCTAAAATCGAGCAAGAACAATACAAAAGGAGAGGGTATTGTGATATCCAACCCTTGGAATAGCGATCTCTCCTACAAACTGAAGAATGGAGACCACTCTTTAGTGGTATTACGGTATCCATTTTGGGTATTGTGATATCCATCTACCAAGAAGCATCCCAAGTTCAAGATTGTCCATGGTATTGTGATGTGCTATTCCTGGGTATCACAATACCAACATTGTGAGGGGACAAAAATTGACACAAAGGGTAACCTTTGTCCAACTAAAGCACCAATAATTGAAGGCCCGTTAAAGGTATTTTGGCAAAAAAAATAGGGTTAGAATAGCTGCTTAAATTAGCCAAAATATGGCTGAAACAAAAGGAGGCTATATTAGCTTAGTTTAGCTTTAGTTTTCTCTAGGTTTTCTCTTAGTTTTCATGCACTTTTTCTAGGGTTTATATTTTATTATCTTCTTTCTTAGATTTAGAGTTTATTTTATTGCACATTCTTCCCATTCTTAGTGTACTTGTAGTTAGTTAAGTTAGATCACATTATAACTTAGGTTTATTTTCACTTTCAGTCCATGTACCTTGGTTATAATGACATTTTTAGCTTTAGTTTAATGTATTTTAGTTTCCTTTACTTTAAATATGTTAAACTTTTCTCGTTTTGTGTTCTTTGTTTTACATTTCCTTGTTGAATTCTTCTTTTTACATTTCGTTTAAGTTTTCTTGGATAAAAATCCAAACTTTTACATTTTTCTTAAGCTTTTCTTTAATGGCTTCCATGCTTTTTATTGCCATGTTGATTAGCTTTATTTTTAGTATGAGTAACTAAAACTTTAAGGGGGTTGGTTGATGGAGATGGGTAAGCTGATTTTTGGATGAGGGACCAAATCATAATAAATTGGACTAATTTGAATTAATCTAAAAACTTAGGATTGATGACCCTAAGGGAATATCTAGGCAAGTAAGACCAGAAAGACATATTTTTAGGCACCAATTCATTAGTCCCAAGTTAACCGATGAGATCGAGAGATAATTCGAATTAATTTGTCTAACTTGGTAAAATTGGGACTGAGAGGTAAGTGGAGCCATTTTGGGAGTTTCAGTGATCTGGATCCATGTTTTGAATATTAGTAAACCACATCGAGATAAATCAACCACCATTTTTAATTAATTGTTAATCTCATAATTTTGCATGCTTTACAATTTGTCATTGTTAGCTAGATCGTAGTTTAGTTTAGTTCCTCTTGATTTTATGGTTTTCCGTGATATAAATTTCTACGGTTAGTTGATTAGAATCTTTATTTCGCATGGTTGTTATTTAGATATTGTTCAATCTCTGATTCTCTTGGGTTCGATCCTTGGAATACTCAAATGTTCCTTTGTAAAACTACAAATGTAACACCCCTAACCCATATTCGTCGCCGGAATAAGGTTACGGAGCATTACTAGACTTATTTCTTAAACAACCATATAATTTGAATCATAATTCTCATACGAATTAAAAACCATTCAAATACAATCATATGGTCCCTAATACGAGCCCTCAAGACTCAAAAAAAGCATTAGAAGTGGTTCAAGACTAATTCGAATACTTAATAAATTTTTAGAAAAACATAGAAAATTTTCAAATTTCAAGGGACACACGCTCGTGTGGCCAGGCCGTGTGTCTCACACGGCCAAGAGACATGCCCATGTCACAGGCCGTGTGGACATTCAAAATGGGATCACATGGCTGTGTCCCAGCCCGTGTCCGACCCCGTGTAACCCTTTGACTTGGGTCACACGACCAACCTCGTGCCGGTGTGACTAGCCAGTGTACCCTTCGAAATGGCCTCACACGCCCGTGTGCCAAGCCGTGTAAAAACTGGAGGGTATACTGACTTGTGCCACACGGCTAAGCCACACACCTATGTGCTAAGCCGTGTGAAACTACTGACTTGGTTTCTAAATAAGTACCAGGGGACACACGGTCGTGCCACCTAACCGTGTGTAACACACGGCTGAGACACGCCGTGTCTCTGCCCTTTTGAACAAAAATAGGCTATTTTCCAAGCCATTTTCTTACCCAAAATTCGCATCAACCTAAACACATCAAATGAAATATGACCATATCATCAATAGGCATTCAAACCATTCACAACTAAGTCCAAATCAATCTATACCAATACCAATAATAAAAATGCTCATAACTTCACTATTGGGCATTCAAAATCATACCAATATGACTTCCAACAATCACCTAAATGATCAAATTTACTTAGTAGACTTTGTGCCTAAATCAACATGCATATCATATCTCAACATTCAACCATTTGGTACTCAAAATAAAAATACACAATTAAGGCATTCACATAGCAATTATAAACCACATATCAAAATCCAATTACACATATTTACATATCCAAACATATTCTATGGCAATCCAAATGCACACAAGATGAGAATAACTACATATATACATACATATACCAACATATGCTAAATCAATTCATATTACATGACTAATTGCATAACCAAAACATATAGGCTTTCATTAGCCAAATGACCTATACATGCCATATAATCAAAATACACAAGATCAAAAGTACCGAACAACGACAGGATAGTGTGATGAGATCTCCAATAACTTCCAATCTGAGCAAACTTCAAAATCACTATAAAACACGAAAAAGTAAACAGAGTAAGTTATTAAGCTTAGTAAGTTCGTATGGCTAATAGGTATAACTTACCATCCATTCACATTGTAGACACTCAATTTTGCACGGGCCCAGAAATAAGTCCAAAAACAAAAATAATAAACCCAAAAAAAAGAAGTCAAAATTCGGTCCAGAATTACAAATATAATTTGGCCCGATCGGAATGGCCCATTACTTGAAAAGATTTAAGGTCCATCTACAAGCTTGACTCATATGGAATATAATCTTCAATGATATGAAATCTTAGATGTGATATGCAATCTTAGATATGATACAATCTTAGATATGATTGCAATCTTAGATATGATATGCAATCTTGAAGATATGATCTTGTAATCTTGGAGATTTAATTTTTAGATATCCGTTAATCTTAACCGTTGATGTAATTGATCTGTACCGTTGGATTTGGGGAGGCTCAACTATAATAGAGGCCTCTCCTTTCATTGTAAATCGCTTGAGTTTTGGGAAGCAATAAGAATTCTTGAGAGCATTCACTCAAATTTCTCTCCCTCTTGCATTCTTACTCTCTGTGGTTTGTGCTTATTTTATTCTTCATCTATCTTAGTTTTTCAACCTTTCCTTTATTTTAATTTCTTCATTTTTCAAATATGTATATTTATTCCTATCCTCTATACATTTGATTATGTATTTTATATATTATAATATTTAACCTTTTTATATAGTTTATTTTCAAATATATATTTTCTATGCATGTATATATATTATATTATCATTTTATGTATTTTGAACTATTACATTATATTTTTATAATTTGTAAATGTTCTATTTATTCATTTTTTTAGTGTATGTCATTTATCTTATTTGTGCATAGTTTCATTTTTTTATATGCTATGTTTAATTATTTCTTTTATGTGCTATTTTATGATATATATTGTTGTATAATTTTTGCATGTATTATGTTTTTCTTTTAGTTTACCCATGTTTTTATTTGTTTATTATCTTATATTTACCCTATTATGATTTTTTTTATTAAACGTATGATCATGTTATTTAGTTTTGTCTTAATGATATTATTTATGTTTGCATGGAAATGTTAGAATATTTTGTACATCTATGCTTCATGATGCATTAATATGTCATCCTAAAACATCATTTAAAATAATATTCCAAGGTTTTTTTTTAAAAAAGGCAATGCTTGATGTTTGAAAACTTCGAGAAAGGTAGTGCCCTAATTTACTGGGTTGCGACTTTTCTCGTTGAATTCGAATAGTCAAGCACTTTTCTAAGTGATTTTGAGTTTTCAAAACTTAAACAATTATTTCGAGATTTCAAAACATAGTGTCCTAACTTACTGGATATGGCGTTTTGTTGTTTCAAGATAGAAATTTTCGAAAGACGAGCTTAGTTTCGAAGGTTTTAAAATGTTGCATCCTAACTTACTGCATATGATGTTTTGACTCGTTTGAAATAAGTGAGCCTTAATTTTCAAAATTGAGACATTCTAATTAAAAGAGGTTTGCATATTAAAACTTTCAAATTTTCGACATTAAAGACACTTGATAATCAATTACGTACCAATTTTTGGGCGCATGCAGAGGTGCTAACCCTTGTGCACGAACCGACTCTAATCCATTTTCGACTTTTGTAGACCAAAATTAATGTTTTTAAACAAAACCTTTTATAAGGTGATCCAATCACACCTAAAAAGATTGGTGGCAACTCCCGTTTTCGTTTTTCTTAAAGTCGATTCCCATTTTCCAAAACTTGATTTAAAAATGGTTTCGGCAGCTTGGCGCCTCCGCTGGGGAATAATAAGAGAGTCAAGCCGTATAATTGATTACCTTTTGTCTTAATGTCGAAAATTTGAAAAATTTTAAAATTCAATCCTCTTTGCATTACATGTGTTTGTATTATTGCATATGTTATATATTCTGATACGCATTGCATTTGCATGACCGTTGTGGTCACACCCTTAAGTGGGAGTAAGAAACTACGCCTTCGTGAGGTTTTTGCCTCCGTGCAGGATAGTGGATCACTTTCGGGATACATCCGTACCTATGTTTTCGTGAGATTTTCATCTCCATGTAGCCATAGGGAAATGTATTCCCCTGAACTGAACTCAATTCAAATGAGCCTATAATGGGTGAGAATTGAGGAATTTACTGGTTCTGGTACCTTAACTTTAGAACTAAAACCTCATATAGAAAAACCGTAAGAGCTCAACTTAGTTAGAATTATACTTTAGATATTACCCTCACATATCATTCTTGAGTTTATTAATATTATGTGATATTGACTGTTTCCTTTTTTCATTGCATGTCATTTCGCATTTAAAAGGTATCGATTCATGATCAGTTTCTAAGTTAGAAAGTTTTATTATGGAGAACGGACTTCTTGATAGAGTGAAGGGCAACGCTAACGTCCATAGATGGTCTGAGCAAACTCAACTAGGAAAAGGGGATAGCATAACTGTGGGATATATGTCGGAGCTGTCAAACTACACTCGCATCAGTGTCACACAGAATAATCTGCAGGAGCTTAAGGCGATTTGGGATCAGTGGGGCAATGAGACCAAGTAATCATTCTATGGTAAGTACGGAGATTTGCCCTATTTGTTTGATATTCAGGTTGATGAGAACTTGTTTCGAGCTCTCGCTCAGTTTTGGAACCCAACTTACAGTTGTTTTACCTTTGGGGAGGTAGATTTAGTGCCTACTGTGGAGGAGTACACAGCCTTACTTCGGTGTCCTAGATTTCAGTGTGATAGGATTTATTCTCGAGCTGCTTGTGTCCCAACCTTTGGTAAGAAGTTGATGACCATTACGGGGATGAGCGAGCAGTGGATCATGGCTAGAATTAAGGAAAAGGGTGAGAGTAAGTGCATTCCATGGGGAGCTTTGAAAGATCTGATCTAGACACATCCAGACGAGGCAAAGAGGGTAGACATTTTTTCCTTAAGCTTATACAGATTGATGGTTTTCCCCAAGGCCTTGGGATATGTGGATGAGCCGACCACGGATCTCTTCCATCGACTTAGAAAATGGGTCACTTCTGTTCTTGCGATTTTGGCGAAGACATTAAGGTCCTTGAATGCATGTAGGAGGACCGGTGCAGACAGGTTTGTTGGTTGTGCTCAGTTACTTTTAGCTTGGTTCTACAGTTACTTTCGATTGATAGATAGGGTGGTTTGTCAGGCCTTCTTTAAGGATTACTCCCTGTTGAAGGACATAGCAGCTTCAACTAGGAGAGTTGATGTTCCCAAAAAAAATTGGATAGCGCTACTTCAGAACCTGCAGTCAAAGGATGTGGAGTGGAGGGCTCCATGTGAGATTCTTTACCGATGCAGCAGTTTTGATTGGGTCCCTTTATCGGGAATTTGAGGTGCCATTGGTTATGCCCCTTTGCTTGTGTTGAGGCAACATGGATTGAGACAGTTCATACCGGCAATTTACGGGTTGGTTCAGAGTGAGTATGCGTATAGAGGAGCCGACTACAAGAGGAAGGTCAGTGAGATCTCTAATGCTTGGAACAAAACTTGTCGATTAAAAGGAGTAGCTATTAGCCCTGCTACGACTCTGGAGTACGTCGAGTGAAGAGGTAGAAGGATTAATGATAACATCCCTAAGCCAAGCATGGAAGGAGCTCGACTGATGGAGGAATATTTGCAAGTGACGCTCTCGGAGTTAGAAATTATGAAGCAAGAGTTTGAGAGAAAGAACTTGGAGCTCGAGAAAAGGATAGCAAAGCTCGAGGAAGAAAAGATATACTTGAGCCTAGACGTCGATGTGCAAAAGATGGAGGTAAAGAAGGAAAAGAGAAAGATAGAGGAAGATCGAGATGATTTAAAAGAACACTACAAAAGGGCACAAGTATCCTTGAAGAGAGCGGGAATAGGAGGGTCTTCAGATCAGTTACAGAAAGAGGTCCAAGGGGAAAAGTCCAAAGCCGAATATTGGGAGAGGAAGTTCCAAGAGGTGCAATTACGGAATTTGACCTTAAAGAAAGAAAATCATGGGTTAAAAATTAGGGTGACTGAGCTTGGGTGATCCTTTCATCTGCAACGAAGTCGTGATTCCACGGTAGAGGTAAAGAAGCTAAAAGGAAAAGTTGAGGAGTTGGAATCAACATTGCAAGATAGTAAGCTTTTTATCGAGTAGCTTGAGGCACGAGAGGATCATTTAAAGGGAGAACTGCGCCAGTCTAAAGAGCAAGTCAGAGATAGAGATTATCTTATTGGAGAAGCCATAATTCAGATCCAAGAGGTAGCTGAACACGTTCGAGACTTGGCAGTACGAGCTGACGTATTGAGTATGATGTATGAGTCATCGTCGAACGTAGGTCGAGAGCTAGCCCTTTTATTAGATAGAGTTAAAACTTTGGGCATTAGGGCGAAAGCGTATTTGTAATCCATTTATATGTAAAGATATTCTTTTTCTAAATAAAGTTTTCTAAATGAGATTGAATCGAGATCGATACCTTTTGCATTCATTTGCATCTTATAGCATTTCATTACATCATTTGTGTTCAAAATTATAAAAGACCCTAATTAGTTAAAGTTATTAAAAAGAAAAAGAAAAAGAGAGAGAGAGAAGAGGGTCATGGCTAAGTGAAAAAGAAGTTGAATGGGAATTAACGATGTTCCCTTACATATCCCCGACTTTTGTGTCAGGAGGGATAGCTTACCCGGAGAAGGGGGTGTTTGGAAATGAAAATCATCCCATCAATATCATACATGAAGAAGGGACTGAACAAAGAAACCTTGAGGGCATTCACCCTTACGAACCGGGAAGTTCTTTAAACAATTGGACTGCAGAAGAACTTCCTGTAATCTTTAGGAATTTTATGGAGTAATATTCAGAACACTCTTATTGCTCTAAAGCCTAGGAGTAATGAGATTTCTTTTGAGAAGTGGGCTCATGTTCAAACATTTTTATTTTTAATATAACATACTTTTATTATTTATCCGAGTAAATATTCTTTTATTCTGATTCTTTTGACCTTTGACATTCTTTATAAATTTTCATTTCATGTAAATAGTCATTCTTGAATTCATTTATTCCTTTATATTCTTTTGTGTGCCTATCATAGATCCCTAGATATCAATGACACGAGCAACGATACTGCAGATTTAGAGTTCTTTTTGAGTGCGATATGTGTTTAGAGGAATCTCAGTACTTTGAAGGTGACAAAAATTGTAACTTGTTTTTGAATTTGTTGAAAATGGTTTTTACCCCATGAAGTGGTGGTAGGAAATATAGCCTTAGAGGAAGGAAAGATTGCGAAATTGGAATTAGCTGAAGAGACAAAACAAGACCTTGTTGAGACTATTATAGGAATTCAAAAATATGGTCCAAAGACGCATGCAGGAGGATTTGCAATTGCCAGGATAAACATGAGGTTTTGGGGCACTGTTGGTCCACCGTGGAAAGGGATCGCATCAATTGTACAATGGATGCCAAATTTAAAGGAGTCAAGACTTATGTGGCATGTATGTTATGGGCCCGAGCTCGTCAAAAGTTTCAAGCTGACAATGACTCATCTTTGTGGACGTCAACTACTCCATTAAGAGGGGGAGATAACTTCATATGCCAATATTACAAAGTCAAAATTCATCCATTTCAGAAAAAGAGAAAAAAAAAAAGATTATATATAACTGCACAATACCAAAAGTTTGCAGTCTTTTCAAAGATAATACGCCATACCACAGTACAACAAAGGTTGCCAAAAGAAAAGAAAAAGAAGAAAAAAATAAATTATAGAAGATGACCGAGACTGGTAAAAATTGGCATAAGAAACTACCGCCTACTCTTTATGCTTACGCAGGGGCAAACACCTTCAATTCCAGTGGGTGCACTATTTGGCTTTCCTGAGCAGTCTGATGTACCGTCAATAACTATGATGGTTAGCTCCAGGCGGTGGCCATTGATTTCCAGTTATGGGGCATCAGGCTGTACACAGTCTCTGAAGCTTAAAATGATAGATTCTTTCTTCAAAACTAGTTTCTGACAAAGTGAATGACGGTATCATGAAGGAAGCTCTCTTAGACTTTTATACAAGTTCAGGGAAGAGGAAACCTGATCAAATCATTATTTTTAGGGATTGGGTTAGCAAGTCTCAATTCAATCAAGTTTTGATCAAGTTATTGAGGCTTGCAAGTTCCTTGACGAGAAATAGAACCCTAAAGATTGTGGTTATTGTTGTACGAAAAACCACCATATCAAGTTTTTTCAGCAGGGATCTCCTGACAATGTGCTACATGGTACTGTCATTGACAACAAAGTATGCCATCCAAAGAACAATGATTTTTACCTTGGTACCCATGTTGGAATGATTGGAAGCACGAGGCAGACCCACTATCATGTTCTCTTAGACCAAGCTGGGTTTTCGGCTGATGATCTGTAAGAGTTTGTTCATTCTCTATCCTATATGTATCAAAGGAGCACCACAACCATATTTTTTGTGGCTCCTATTTGCTACGCTCATTTGGAAGCTTCACAGTTGGGGGCAATTTATGAAGATTAGGGATACTTCAGAAACATCATCGAGTCATGGTGGGATGTATGCTCCGGGAGTAATCTCTCGTACCTCGCCTTTCCAGTTGAAGGATAAAGTCAAGAACTTCATTCTTGTCTCATTGAGAATCATTGAACCATCTTTTGTAGGGTTTGACAAACAATGCCAGGAGTGGATCTTTGGGCAATCCCTTTCTCATGGGTTTATGAATCAATATTTTTTCTCCAAGCTTTGATGGAGTCAAGAATTGAATACCTCTAGTAAACTTAACTTGAAAGTATTCATCCTAAGTAAATGTACCAAGAATGAATGACACAGACTTATGATAAAGAAGGTTCATCCAAAAGAATTTCATAAAGGAAACTTTGTGCTGAAAGAGATCCTTTCCATGCAAAAGGATGCCGAATTGGGAAGGGCCATATGTTGCGAAGAGGGTTTCTCTAGAGGTGCACTGATTTTGACAAGAAATGGATAGGAAGAATTTATCTGATCCAGTGAATTCAGACTCGGTCAAGGAGTACTTTGTCTGAAGGAGAAAGGAAGCCAAGGTGAAAACCCGCAAAAGGCACTTTGGGACTTCTATTTAAAAAAAAAAAAAGAAAAAAAGAAAAGAAAAAGAGAAAAAAATAAAAAGAAAAAAGAGAAAAAAAGAAAAAAGAAAAAATGGAGAGGCCAAGGTGAAAACCCGCAAAGGGCGCCTTGAGACCAAAGGGGTTTTGAGTTGAAAACCCGAAAGGGCAGCTCAAATTTAGAAAGTCATGCAGTGACCTTGCTATACCGGATTCAATGAGAGGTGAAGTATGTTACATATCGAGGCATCAACAAATTACTTTGGATCTTTTAAACACATGTTGAACTCAAGAAAGTCTTCATGGCTGGTGTATAGACGCTCAAGTGGCGATATCTGGGGCATCTGATTTCTGTCCTATTTACTATCTTTGGATTCTTTTTCTTCGCAAAGATATGTTCTCAGGTTAATCTTTTTGCATTCCTTCCAATAATTTGTCCAAATCTAATTATCCTCAGGATCAATTTTTTTGTCTCCCATTATTCATAAAGCATGTTGCATTGAAATAATGATAGATAAACTAAAATATCTTCACAAACGAAGTTTTGCATATTACTCTGGAAATTTCTAGATAATACAAGAAACTGAAACAAGACAATTGTTTAAGGAATTCTCATATGTATGGGTTGAAGATACTCGAGAGATTTTCTTCTTCAGTTCAAAAGGTGGTTGGACGTTTTAAGTAATATTAATCTTAAGAAAGGATCATTTCATAAACATCTTCAGTGGGTCGTAACATTTGGGGAATGGTACGGTAGACCAAATTGATGGAGAAGATTCGAGGCATATGAGCAGAGTATGATTGATATGTCGAGAAGAACGAGGTGGAAAGCTCGATAGATGAATGAGTGATGACGTCCGAAATAGGAGTTATTTTCCTAAACATTTTGCATCATAATATGTCTAATTAAGAGTATTTGACTCATTTCGATCATGGCATCTTAATTATTTGGCATAAGTATAAATGCCAGGAAATCAATTCTACAGGTGGATTCCCCAGTGGACAATGTAGCAAGATTGATTGAAAATTACAAAATTCAGCGCCTTAACCCCCTAAGCAGTAGGGCAATAGGCTGAAGCATAGCAGATCTAACTTTCAGATATTTCTATATCGAAGTAGATCTAAGATGATTTGGCATCTTCGTATTCAACGAGGAGCAAATCCAAGAAGTAGATTTGGCATCTCTGTATTGGCAGAGAGCAGATCGAAGATGGCAAATTTGACATCTCTGTATTGGCAGAGAGTAGATCAAAGATGACAGATTTGGCATCTCTGTATTCGGCAGAGAGCAGATCGAAGACATAGCTGATTTGGCTTTCACGTGTTTATGTTGAAGCAAGTCTAAGATGATTTGGCATCTCTGTATTATCAGAGGACAGATCGAAGATAGCAGATTTGGCGTCTCTGTATTGTCAGGGAGCAGATCGAAGATAGCAGATTTGGCATCTCTGTATTGGCAAAGAGCAGATCAAAGATGACAGATTTGGCATCTCTATATTTGGCGGAGAGCAGATCGAAGACATAGCTGATTTGACTTTCACGTGTTTACGTTGAAGCAAGTCTAAGATGATTTGGCATCTCTGTATTGTCAGAGGGCAGATCGAAGATAGCAGATTTGGCGTCTCTGTATTGTCAGGGAGCAGATCAAAGATAGCAGATTTGGCATCTCTGTATTGGCAGAGAGCAGATCAAAGATGACAGATTTGACATCTCTGTATTCGGAGGAGAGCAGATCGAAAACATAGCTGATTTGGCTTTCACGTGTTTACGTTGAAGCAAGTCTAAGATGATTTGGCATCTCTGTATTGTCAGAGAGCAGATCGAAGATGGCAGATTTGGCGTCTCTGTATTGTCACAAGGCAGATCGAAGATAGTAGATTTGGCGTCTCTGTATTGTCAGGGAGCAGATCGAAGATAGTAGATTTGGCATCTCTGTATTGTCAGAGAGAAAATCGAAGACATAGCAGATTTGGTTTTCACGTGTTTACACTAAAGCGGATCTAAGATGATTTGGCATCTCTGTACTGTCAGAGAACAAATCGAAGAAACAGATTTGGCATCTCCATATTCGACAGAGAGCAGATCGAAGACATAGCAGATCTGACCTTCATTGAAGCAGATCCAAGATGATTTGGCATCTCTGTATTAGAGGGGAACAGATCGAAGACACAACAGATCTGACCTTCATTGAATCAGATCCAAGATGATTTGGCATCTCTATATTAGACGGGGAGCAGATCGAATACATAGCAGATCTGACCTTCATGTGTTTACATCGAGGCAGATCGAAGATAGCAGATTTGGCATCTCTATATTGTTAGGGAGCAGATTGAAGATAGCAGATTTGGTGTCTCTGTACTGTCAGAGAACAAATCGAAGAAACAAATTTGGCATCTCTATATTCGACAGAGAGCAGATCGAAGACATAGCAGATCTGACCTTCATTGAAGAAAATCCAAGATGATTTGGCATCTCTGTATTAGACGGGGAGCAGATCGAAGACACAGCAGATCTGACCTTCATTGAAGAAGATCCAAGATGATTTGGCATCTCTGTATTAGACGGGGAGCAGATCGAAGACATAGCAGATCTGACCTTCATATGTTTACATCAAAGTAGATCCAAGATGACAGATTTGGCATCTTTGTATTAAACGGGGAGCAAATTGGAGATAACAGATTTGGCATCTCCGTATTAGATGAGGAGCAGATTGAAGAAGCAAATCTGGCGTCTCTATACTAGACGGGGAGCAGATCGAAGATAACAGATTTGACATCTCTGTATTAGACTGGGAACAGATCAAAGATAGTAGATATCACCTTCCTGAGTTGCAGTGAAAAAGATTGAAGCCGTCAAGAGGCCATTTAAAGAAGGTCAAGGATCAAGGACTCAAGACTCGGTGAGCCCGGGCAAAATTGGTCCTTTTATATTCTTTGCTCTATTCCTGTTACACAGCAATGAGCAAAGAGGGGCAGCTGTAGACACTCAATTTTTCCCGGGCCCAGAAATAAGTCCAAAAACAAAAATAATAAACCCAAAAAAATGAAGTCCAAATTCAGTCCAGAATTACAAATATAATTTGGCCCGATCGGAATGGCCCATTACTTGAAAAGATTTAAGGTCCATCTACAAGCTTGACTCATATGGAATATAATCTTCAATGATATGCAATCTTAGATGTGATATGCAATCTTAGATATGATACAATCTTAGATATGATTGCAATCTTAGATATGATATGCAATCTTGAATATATGATCTTGTAATCTTGGAGATTTAATTTGTAGATATCTTTTAATCTTAACCGTTGATGTAATTGATCTGTACCGTTGGATTTGGGGAGGCTCAACTATAAATAGAGGCCTCTCCCTTCATTGTAAATCACTTGAGTTTTGGGAAGCAATAAGAATTCTTGAGAGCACTCACTCAAATTTCTCTTCCTCTTGCGTTCTTACTCTCTGTGATTTGTTCTTATTTTGTTCTTCGTCTATCTTAGTTTTTCAACCTTTCCTTTACTTTAATTTCTTCATTTTTCAAATATGTATATTTATTCCTATCTTTTATACATTTGATTATGTATTTTATATATTATAATATTTAACCTTTTTATATAGTTTATTTTCAAATATATATTTTCTATGCATGTATATATATATTATATTATCATTTCATGTATTTTGAACTATTGCATTATATTTTTATAATTTGTAAATGTTCTATTTATTCATTTTTTTAGTATATGTCATTTATCTTATTTGTGCATAGTTTCATTTTTTTATATGCTATGTTTAATTATTTCTTTTATGTGCTGTTTTATGATATATATTGTTGTATAATTTTTGCATGTATTATGTTTTTCTTTTAGTTTACTCATGTTTTTATTTGTTTATTATCTTATATTTACCCTAGTATAATTTTTTTCATTAAACGTATGTTCATGTTATTTAGTTTTGTCTTAATGATATTATTTATGTTTGTATGGAAATGTTAGAATATTTTGTACATCTATGCTTCATGATGCATTAATATGTCATCCTAAAACGTCATTTAAAATAATATTCCAAGGTTTTTTTTTAAAAAAAATAAAAGGCAATGCTTGATGTTTGAAAACTTCGAGAAAGGTAGTGCCCTAACTTACTGGGTTGCAACTTTTCTCGTTGAATTCGAATAGTCAAGCACCCTTCTAAGTGATTTTGAGTTTTCAAAACTTAAACAATTATTTCGAGATTTCAAAACATAGTGTCCTAACTTACTGGATATGGCGTTTTGTTGTTTCGAGATAGAAATTTTTGAAAGACGAGCTTAGTTTCGAAGGTTTTAAAATGTTGCGTCCTAACTTACTGCATGTGATGTTTGGACTCGTTTGAAATAAGTGAGCCTTAATTTTCAAAATTGAGACATTCTAATTAAAAGAGTTTTGCATCTTAAAACTTTCAAATTTTCGACATTAAAGACACTTGATAATCAATTAGGTACCAATTTTTGGGCGTTACGAGGGTGCTAACCCTTCCTCGTATGTAACCTACTCCCGAATCCATTTTCTCGACTTTTGTAGACCAAAATTAATGTTTTAAAATAAAACATTTTATAAGGTGATCCAATCACACCTAAAAAGATTGGTGGCGACTCCCGTTTTTGTTTTTCTTAAAGTCGATTCCCATTTTCCAAAACTCGATTTAAAAATGGTTTCGACACACATTATAAAGAAGTATAAGTAAACATAGGTAAGTTTCAATCATTTCAAAGGTTAGCACATAATCACAACCATGTAAATCATGTATAAATACATCAACTATGAATTTCTTAACATAATTCACACAAATACCTGAACTGGTTCGTATCATCCCTTATAAACTCGTATCGTCATCTTTACCCATTGAACCATTTGGAATATTATTGGATACTTAAGAATCTCGTACACAAAGTGCCAATACATGGTCGAAACCATCTCAATCTCATAACTCATATCAATGCTCACTCTCGAGCTATCACTGGGTCTGCTTACACAAGCTGACGGTCAAGACGTATCTATACGGTGCTACTCACACAAGCTGACGAGCAATCGTAACACATGCAGGAAAACTCAGCCACCAATAAAACGTACAGGACCAGCTCCCCAAAAACACTGTAACCCCTAATGACATGTCATTTATATCCTATCTATTCCTAAGGTTCAACCGGGATTTATAAATTTTTGATAACTCGTCGAGAATTTTCGTGGTGTCATGTAATAGCCCATTTTTGAGTCAAATTAGAACAGTAGTTTCAAGACCACAAATATGAGGTTAAAATATTATTTTATATTATTTTTGGTGTTTAAAGCATGTTATTTGATATGTGTGAAAATTTCGTGAATTAATTTTATCATTTAATTAGTCAATTTGAGAAAAATGACTAAATCGCGTAAAATGCAAAAGTTGCATTCTACTTGTTAAATGTGTTATATAGCTATGGTTTATTAATGTTAAGGTCCTTATGATGATATTAGACCATTTGAAATGTTGGTGGAAAATATTAGATATCCATTATATGATTTTATAAGCTTATAACAAAGGTTAATATTGGTATTAGATAATTAAAAGTTAAATTAATAAAACAAAAAGAAATTATATTCATATTATCATCCTCCACCACTGAAAATTGATTTTTGGAGAAGCCATTGAAGCTTTCTAAAGTTCGGCTATTGCATGGTCTAACTGGTGAGTAATTTTTACTCGGTTTTTTATGATTTCTATGTTTTTGTAATCGTTGCAACTTAATCTAGCTAGCCCTTACCTTTAAGTTCGAAACTGTTAAAGATTTTGAGAGTTGCCATTATTGAATCTATGAGTTCTTTGATGTTTAATGATGAAATATGAAAGCTTGATAATAGATTTTAATGTTTTGTAAAGCGATTTTTGATAAAAATGTCAAATAGGGATTATATTGTGAAATGTGTAAATTGAGGGGTTGAAATGTGAAATAAATGAAATTTATGGGCTGCTAGGGACCTATAGGTAATTCGGCTAAGCTAGAGTATAATGAAATTATGTGAATTTTGTGTATTTGTGAAATAAGGACTAAATTGTAAAAATGTGAAAGTTTAGCGGCTAATATGCTAATATCCCAAATGAGTAATTTTGGACTAAATTGAATGATTATATAAATAAATAACTTAATTTTGAATTCATAGAGATCAAGAAAGAAAGAATTCGGATTTAGATCAGGGGAAAAGCAAGGTTGTCGAATAGTCGATCCGATCAGTCAATTCCAAAAATGAGGTAAGTTCGTATAATTGAACTTAAATGTGTATAAATTTATTGAGTGGATGAAATTGAGATAGTATTTATTCTATTGGATAAATGTTGAGATATTACATGAAATGTACGAGTTGAGTAAGGCAAGTTGCCGAATAAGACCATAGCTGGGCTATGGCAGTCAAATAATAAGACCAGGACCGGGTTATGGCATGTAAATGAAAGACCATGGCAGGGCCTTGGCAATGTATGTGTAAGACCATAGTTGGACTATGGCATTAGAATATCGATGAATTTTTATCGTGATCACTTATAAATTGGAGGGGTTTGATAAGAGTATTGATGAGAAATAGAAAAGTATCGTTACAGGTATGTACGAAAAACTATTCAAGTATCGAGTTAGATGAAGTTGAGAACTCATGAATGATGATATGAATAAAGTTGATGTTAGTTCATGAATTGATGCTTTAAATGTTAATGATATTATCTAATTTGAATTGCTAATGAATGTTGTGATTATTTCATGTTCACGTAT
The DNA here is from genome assembly GCA_025698475.1 of Gossypium anomalum. Lineage (NCBI taxonomy): Eukaryota > Viridiplantae > Streptophyta > Magnoliopsida > Malvales > Malvaceae > Gossypium > Gossypium anomalum. Next base: position 19,158,621 of record CM046967.1, on the reverse strand, counting down.
GAGCTTACTAAGCTTTATAGTTTACCCTGTTTAATTTTCAATATTCTATAGATTTACGAAGCTAACTCAGATCCGGGAATTGTCAGAGACTTCATCGCACTATCGATCATCTATTTGGTACTTTTGAAGCTATGTATATATGGTATATGACATGTATAGGTTTGAGTCATTTTGGTATGTTTGATGGATATGTATTTTGGCCATTTGAGTTGGTATAAGATGATGAACTTGATGATGCTTATGAATGTGCAAGTAGTTCTACTTTTAATGTTGGTAATAGACCTATAATGAATGAATGGGATTGAAGTGGTTATGTGTGTTTGGATTTGTTTTGATAAATGAATTATATGTGTGAATTATGCTTAGTAAAGCAAGTTAAATTGTTTGGTATTGAATAGATAAATGGTATGGATTTGAGTATTGAATTTAGTTGAAATGGATATGGTATGATTATGTATTGGTTGGTGAAATTTGGTTGCATATTTGTGACTTAAAATGATACCAATTAAGCTTGTGTAGGTATGTGCAAAAAGGGTGGCAATTTGGCTTTGCAAATGGCCTATTTTTGTCCACATGGGCAGAGACAAGGGCATGTGTCTCAGCCGTGTGCGACACACGGTTAGGCTACATGGACGTGTGTCCCCTGGTGTTGAAATTAAATTGAATTTAGTGTGCTCCACATGGTCTCAGACACGGACGTGTGACTGGCCGTGTGGTATAAGTCAATATACCTCCCTAAATGGCATACAGCCTAGCACACTAACGTGTGTGGCCATTTTGAAGGGCACACGGGCTGGACACACGGGCGTGTGGTTGGCCGTGTGACCCAAGTCAGTATACTGTTTAGTTTTCACACGGGCGTGTCCTTGGCCGTCTGATACAAGTCAGCATGTATGCCCTATTTTCACACGGCCTAAAATAAGGGCGTGTTTACTAGCCGTGTGAGGCACACGGCCTATTCACACGGGCGTGTGACCCTTGTGTGGTTGAAAAATTTCTAAATTTTTTGAAATTTTCATATGTTATCGGTTTAGTCTCGAAACACTTTTAAAACATGTTTATGGCCTCGTAGGCCCTTATAAAGGACAAGGTGTTTGTATTGAATAATGTATGAGAATGATTGCTTTATAATGATAAATGTAACCTATATGTTGTGTATTGATCGATAATGTAACGCCCCCACGCCCGAAACCGTCACCGGAGTCAAGCTTGAGGTGTTACTAAACTTATCTTACCTTTTAAACAACTCTAAGCCACTTATTTTAATTTTCGGAATAAACTATTTTTCTGCGTCATAACTGCTTAAAAATTTATTTCTCGAGTTTCAAAACTCGAAATTAAGATCCGTAAATTTTTACTGAAACTAGACTCATATATCTATCCACAAATTGTTTTCTAGAATTTTTGACTTAGCCAATTAGTACAGTTTATTAGTTAAATTTACCCCTGTTTTAGAAGTTGACTGTACTGACCTCTACTTACTACGAACAACTTTTCTCCCTATACAAAATTAATACAACTATACCGTTTGTTTCTATTAAAACTAGATTCAATAAGGATTCTAAACATATAAATTAAACCACCTAATTATTTGTTTACAATTTATGGTTAATTTCCAAAGTTGAAACAGGGGATCTAGAAATTGCTCTGACCCTGTTTCACTAAAACTCAGATATCTCATAAAATATAATACCTTTACCTGTTTTGCTTATTCCATAAGAAAATAGACATAATAAGCTTTAATTTCATATATTATTCATCTTAAAAATATGTTTACACAATTTTTAGTGATTTTTCAAAGTCACGTCATTTCTGTTATTTGAATCTGTTTTTAGGTTACTTTCACATTTTTCATAATTTTCATGTGATAACCACCATTCAATCATACATATTAATAAACATGCATATCATCGGCCATTTTTATTAGCTAGTCTCTAGCAAGCATTTACACATCATTCATTGTTCATATTATACTAAAGATAGCTAAGTTTCTATACATGCCATACACAAAACAAAACGTCTAATTATACCGAGTTATTTCTTGGATAGTGTGATCGGCCTCCGACGTTTCCTTCGATCCCCGAGTGGCTAGATAAGTACTATAAGAAGAAGAAAATAAAGAGATTAAGCACTATGCTTAGTAAGCTTACAAGCAAATAAATTACAACATTCAACATAATGAATAATTATACATAATGTCACCTAGCCTCATAAACTTTCTTTACTTCTCATTTTCTACCTTCTTCTTTATTCACTTACTTTCTTTCTTACCTGACCTTTCACTATTCATAAATATAATCTACCTTCCCTTTTGCTGATAATTCACTGTAATTTAAAGTGTACAATGACCCATTGAACCACTCGGAATACTAAGGATACCGGGTCGTTCTCGCTCTATCAATATCCTCGCTAATGCCATGTCTTCGACATGGACTTACATGAATTATTCCTGTCTCCAATGCCATATATATATATCTAATATGGGCTTACATGGCTCATTCCTGTCTCCAAAGCCATATATCTGATATGGACTTACATGGCTCATTTCTGTCCTGTCCTGTCCTGTCAACCCCAATATCCTAACATTCCTAAGGTTCAAACGGGGCTTCCTAATGCTTTTTCTTTGTCACTTCGCCTTTAATTCGACTTCAAATATTCTCATAAAATAAGTATATAAATGCTGGAAATTTACAATAATAATGTAAAATAAAAGAATATTGCATTTATTTATCAGAACTTACCTCGTATGCAAAAATAGCTACTTTTACCATTTTGTCCACAACTTGGTATTTTCTCCATTTTAGCTTGAATTTCAGTTTTCCTTGCTCTATCATTTAAAATATAGTCTAATTAGGACTCAAATTATTCAAATTGACCCAAAATCATATTTTGGCAAAATTACAATTTTGCCCCTAAACTTTTGCATATTTACACTTTTACCCCAAAGCTCGTAAATTAAACTTCAGCCTATTTTCTTATGTTTCATGACATGCTGGTCATTTTTCCCTTCTATGGCAGCATCAAATTCATACTCTAACAAGCACTTATGACTATTAGGTATTTTTACCGATTAAGTCCTTTTACTCTTTTTTGCTTAAAACCGAGTAGTACAAGTTGTCTAACATAATTTAAAACCTCATATTCTATCATAAAACACCAAAATACACAAATTTCACCTATGGGTATTTTTCCAAATATGAACCCTAACTTAAATTATTGCTAGCATAAGCTTTATCGAAGCTAAGGGACTCAAAACGTAAAGAACATTAAAAGCAGGGCTTGGAATCACTTACCATGGAGCTTGAAAGCTTGAAACAAACCCTAGCTATGGAGAACCCTTGAAATTTCGTCCTAATGAAGAAGATGGAAAAAATTGGCTTTTAATTTTGTTTTTAATTCATTTTAATAACTAAATGACCAAAATGCCCTTACTACTAAACTTTCAAAAATTCCTTCCATGTCCTAATTTTTGTCCATAGACTTAGAAATTGGTAAAATTCCTCTTTAAGGACCTCTAATTAATAATCTAATTCAATTTTATGCAAAATACTTCTAGAACACAGGTTTTGCAATTTATTCAATTTAGTCCCTAATTTCAAATTAAGTACTTTATGCATAGAATTTCTTCACGAACTTTTCACACAATCATGCAAACATATCATAGACCTCAAAATAATAATAAAATAAATTTTTCTACCTCAGATTTGTGGTTTCGCAACCACTGTTCCGTTTAGGCCCTATTTCGGGATGTTACAGATAATACCTTGTAACTCTATTCTGGCAGTTGATACGGGTTAGGGGTGTTACATGTCGCATTATCTCAATTATAACGATTTAGCATTTAATATATATAATTTAATGCTTATTAAACCTACAAACTTACCTCAAATTAATACGGAGAAAATTGAGCAATCAATCCACTATTTTGTTTTTCCCTCGATCTAATTCCGAACGTTACTTTTCTTGATCTATATATAATCAAATCCAGCCACTTTAAATATCATTCTACTCAATTTAACCCAAAATTCATATTATGGAAAAATTACTATTTTGCCCCTAAACATTTAACTTCTTTACAATTTAGTCCCTAGGCTCGTAAAATGAAATTCATTAAATTTTATCCCTGCTCAAGCCTAGTCGAATATTAAACATACTTATAGTGGCCCATATCTTTTACATATTCACACATTTACCATATAATTTATCACATTTTTCAATTTAATACCTAATTTGAAATTTCATTCAAAATCACTTAACAAATGTTGTTTATCTAACAGCAACTATTCATTCTCTATCATCAAACATGAAAACACATACACATTCATCAATGGTAAAACCTTATACTTTTAATAGTTTTGCCAATTAGTCCCTGGGCTAGTTAGATTAAGCTATGATGACTCCAAAAATATAGAAATCATTAAAAACGGGACGAAAAATACTCACACGCAAGGCTATGAGTGAAGGAAAAATGCTTAAGCTTTCATGGAGGTTATCTACTTCAAAAATTCGGAGGTATCATTCATTAAGGAAGATGATACATATTTTTTTCTTTTGTTTTAATTAGCTTATTTACTAAATTACTTAATTAACCTTAATATATTAACCTTAAATTCATTTAAATGACATCCATAAAAGTCCACTCATATAATAAATAGTCTATTTACCATTCAAGTACTCATACATTTAAGTTCTTTAACTATTTAGTACTTTTAGCCTATAGAACTCTAATTTTGCACCTTTTGCAATACAGTCCTTTTCATCGAATTGAGCATTCAAACTATAAAATTTCTTAAGGAAATTTTCATATGACTCTAATAACATGCTATAGACCTTAAAATAATAATAAAATAAATATTTATACTTCAAATTTTATGGTCCCAAAACCACTGTTCTGATTTTACTGAAAATGAGTTATTATAACAAATATTACAACTAACCTGTCACACTTGCAATAAGCCTCAATATTTATATTTGTTTTAGTTATTGTTGATTTCTCTCATTGTTCGCGAGGACAGAGAGAGGCGATCAATTAGCTTGCTTCAATGTTGAGCTCTTCAAACCTATCTGTTGAAATGCTTGTCAGCTTAAAACTTCCACTGCATTATCTGTGTCAATCAATATCCTTCTTATGTGGAAACTTGCAACCAGAGACAAGACCATTAACGAATCATTACACTTTATATCTATCAATTCCATTTCATTAAATTTGATGAAGCAAACCCACCATGAAACCGATGGATGAGGCTTTCTCAATAGAGCTTAAACAGGCATTATGTTTCATAAATAGGCCTTTTATTACTATTTGATTTTTCCCATTCCTTATTGGAACCAAAAGTAACATTAATAACTCCTTTGATCAACCATCTACCTTTACCTTTATCCTCATTATGATCATCCAAATAACTTGTTTTTGTAATGATCCAATTTTCAATGGTGTCAAAAAAACCTTGGTTTTGGAATTGAATTTCCAAAACGGTATTGTTAATTTTTGAAGTGAAATTTTAATTGTTTTCTATGATAGTGATAACTTAAATTATTTAGTAAAATTAACATGAATCGATTGATAATTGTAGTACTGGACTAAATGGCAAAAGTGTAACCGCTATTGAATTTTTAATTTAGAAAATAAAAAAGAACTTGGTTAGAAATTAAGTTAATGACTAAAGGATAAATTGTGTTCTACCAAGGACTTATTTATAAAATATGAAAAACTTAGGGTTTATTAATAAATAATAAAATTAAGTAGTCTCTGTACTATATTTATTAAGTTGAATCTAGATTTGATTGGATAAAATGTGTTATATAAATGTTTCAAATATTATAATAGTGAAGGACTAAATTGAATTAAACGCATTCATGTTTGATTTCATTGAATTCTGTTGAATTATGTGATTAACGAAGTTTTTGTAATTGTATTAGCAAATTTAGCTAAAGATGACACTAGAATGTCAAAGGCGAAAGGAAAATAAAAGTCTAACATTGTTTACCTTTTGTGGTCTTTGCTTCTATAATTCAATTTCAGTTTACTTTCGTAGATTAATTACTCGTTATGATCAATATGACTATGCATAGAGATAATGGTATTGTTAGAGTTGTGTGACCCGAATCTCGTTTAATCCGGCCTAAAAATTTTGAGGTGCAACGTCTCGCTTGTTAAAGAAATAAAATAGAGAGGTAAAATTAGGGATATGTGGAGGTGATGTAACCTCCCTAACACAACTTAGACGGTAGACCTGTAACAGCCCGTTTTCAGTAAAATCAAAACAGTGGTTTTGGGACCACAATTTTGATGAGTAAATTATTATTTTATTATTTATTTATTGTCTATGGGATTTTATTATGGTCATATTAAAATTTCATTAAGAAATTTTAATGTTTGCATGGTTAATTAAGTAAAAAGGACTAAATCATAAAAGGTGTAAAAGTTGAATTCTATTAGCTAACAGGGTTAAATGAATTTGGAAATGAAATTTAATGGGCTTGAATGATAATTATTCCATATATGTTGATAGTGGATGTACATGGATATGTTTTAATGTAATTATGATAGTTTTTAAAGGTTAATTTAGTAATTTGGTAATTAAAAGAAAATTTAATAACAAAAGATGAACCGAATGTTGTCATCTTCATTTCTTTTTTTTTTTTGAACCCTAAAATAGCCATTGGAGAAGATAAGCATTCGGTCAAGCTTAGGGTTGTTGCATGGTGAGTTTTCAAGCTCTGTTATTAATTATTTTTATGTTTTTGAGTCCATTTTAGCTTGATCTAGCTATCCAGAGGGTTAATTTGTAAAACTGTTAAAGGTTGAGGGTTATGCCATGAATGTTCTTGAATGATTTTTGATGTTAAATGATAGATTATGAACCTTTTTTGAGAAATAAACAAGTTTTGTAAAGTGATTTTTTATGAAATTTGCATTTAGGGATTGACTTGTAAATATAGTAAAAATTTATGTTAAATTTATGAAATGATGATTTATTTTGGTTGATTTAAGTCCCTAAAGAATTTGGTTATCCTATAAGAGGTATTAAAATGCTTAGATTTCAAATTACGAGCTTAAGGAATAAATTGTGAAGAGTTACAATGTTAGGGGCAGAATGGTAATTTTTCATAAATATGAAATATGGATTAAATTGAATAATACAAGTATTAAATGGATTGAAATTGTCTATTTAGATCAAGATAAACCATGTACGGACCTAGATCAAGGCAAAGTAAAAGCTTTAGATTAGCTGGATTTAACTTCTATGCCCCTAGCCATCAAGGTAGGTTCGTATGAACGATTATCGTTTTAATCCTATTTAAATTGTATGTTGTTATGTTATTTATAATGTGAACTAAACGATGTAATAACAAATCAGTGTTGTGATGGTTATCGAGTCCCAATTGAACCTTAGGAATTTGTAGGATACAAATGACATGTCATTAGGAATTTCATGTTTCAGGTGCTAGTCTTGAATGTCCTACCAATGGCTGAGGTCCTGAATTTGTTGCAGATTCTCCACAACTCGTGTGAGCAGCATCGTGTAGTTTACATTTCGACCCACAGCTCATGTGAGTAGGCCTATTTCACAGCTCATGTGAGCAATGATGTAAAGAAAAGATTACAGTTATGTAAAGGCACACTTTGTGTGAGCGTTCCCGAGTATCCAATGAAATTCTAGATGGTTCAACGAGTATGAAAAGGAAACGAAATGGTAAGTGTTCAAATGGAATGTATCATGAACTTGTGAAAAGGAATTGTGATCTAAATGATGTGAATACATGTATAAATTACTTGTTTATGGATGAATTCTTTTGAACCATGTATAAAAGTAATAACTTGTGAATTTGATGATATTGTATAGCCACTATGAGAAGCTTATGGTTTTAGTTCGTATTACACTTATGCTATATACATATCTTGTTTGTGTACCGAAGAATTCAGAGCTTGTACAGAAAATTTTGCATGAAGCTCATAATGGTACTATGTCCGTTCATCTGGGGAGTAATAAAATGTACAACGATTTGAAACAGATGTACAGGTGGCAGGGAATGAAATGTGATATTTCTGACTTTGTAGCTAGATGTTTGATATGTCAGCAAGTTAAAGCTGAACATCAAGTACCTTCAGGATTGTTACAACCTGTGACGATATCGGAGTGGAAATGGGATAGAGTTACTATGGATTTTGTATCCGGGTTACCCCTATATCTGAAAAATAAAGATGCCATTTGGGTTATCGTCGATCGTTTGACGAAGTCTGCACATTTTATTCCGGTGCATATGGATTTTTCTCTGGATAGATTAGCAGAATTATATGTTTCAAAACTTGTCAGGCTACATGGAATGCCAGTTTTCATTATTTTAGATAGAGATCCGCGTTTCACATCCCGATTCTGGATCAAGTTACAAGAAGCTCTGGGTATGCAATTACATTTTAGTACTGCATTTCACCCTCAGACTGATGGTCTGTAACAATCCATTTTTAGTCAAATTGGAACAGTGGTTTCTGGACCACAAATTTGAGGTCGAAATAATTATTTTATTATTGTTTTAATGTCTACAACATGATAGTAAGATTGTGTGAAAATTTTGTTAAGAAAGTTTATCATTTGAATGCTTAATTTGATAAAAATGACTAAATCGCGTAAAGTGTAGAAGTTATGTTCTAATAGCTAAAGGTGTCTAACAACTATGGAACTTTAAAGTGGAGGTCCTTATATGGAAATTAGCCCATTTATAAAGTGAGTGGAAATTTGTGGACATAAAATGGATGTTTTAAATGATTTTATAACAAGGTTAATTAGGTAATTTAATAAATACATTAAGTAAAACAAAAACAAATTAACAAAGGTATCATCTTCCTAAAAACTAGTGTTGACCGAAAATTAGAGAAGAAACTCTATTTTTGTCACCTTGAAGTTTCGACACTTGGAGTTCCTTGCATGGTATGATTTTTAACTCGGTTTTTAATGATTTCTATGTTTTCGGAGTCATTGTAACTTAATCTAGCTAGCCCAGGGACTAATTTGCAAAACTGTTAAAGGTTTAGGTTTTTACCATTGAGGACTATAGGTTTATTTTGATGTTTGATGATAGAAAATGAATGGTTATTGTTAGATAAACAACATTTGTTAAATGATTTTGGTTGAAATTACAAATTAGGGATTTATTTGTGAAAAATGAAAATTATGTGGTAAATGTGTGAAATAATGAAAATTTTGGGCTACTATGGGTTTATATGAAATTCGGCTAGCATGGGTAGGGACTTAATTGCATGAATTTCTATTTTTATGGGCTAAGGACTAAGTTGTAAAAATGTTAAACTATTAGGGGCTAAAGTGTAGTTTTGCCATAATGTGATTTTTGGGCTAAATTGAATAGAATGATAATTAAATAAGCTAAATTTGATTACATATAGATCAAGAAAAATAAATTTCGGATCTAGATTGAGGGGAAAACAAAGTATTGGACTAGTCGATCCATTTCGTCGTTTTGTGAATCGAGGTAAGTTCGTATGTTAATAAGCATTTATATAATTGTGTTTTAAATACTTTATTATTGAATTTAATTGTGAATATGACCTTACGGATATGTTCGATGAAGATTCGACAATGTGAAATCTGGTTGAACCTTAGAAATAGATTAGAAAACAATTGACATGTCATTAGGGGTTATGTGTTTGGGTGCTGGTCCGTACGTCCTACCAGTAGTTGAGTTATCTGGCATGTGTTGCGGATTCTCGTTAGCTTGTGTGAGTAGCACCGTGTAGCTATGTCTTGACCGTCAGCTGGTGTGAGCAGGCTCGTTGATAGCTCGAGAGTGAGCATTATATGAGATATGAGATTGAGATAGCTTCGGCTATGTATTGGCACTTAGGGTGCGAGATTCCCAAGTATCCGATAGTATTCCAAATGGTTCAACTAGTATATCAAAAATATGGATGAGTATGAGATTGATATGAGTTGATACAGGTATGTATATGAACCGTACAAGCATTGAATCGAAGAAACTTTTGAATTTCATATCTAACCTTGTGAATGAATATGTGATAGGTTTGTGCATCAATATGAATTATTGTGATATGCTTAATTGCTTAAATTGTGTATGTATGGTAAGTTGAGTTTATTACTATACAAACTTACTAAGCTTTATAGCTTACTCTGTTTACTTTTCCATGTTTTATAGTGAATATCGAAGCTTGCTCAGATTTAGGAGTCTCGAAGATCTCATCACACTATCGAGCTATCATTTTGGTACTCTTGAACTTATGTATTTAGTTGTATGGCATGTTTAAGAGTTATGGTCAGTATGATCTTTATGTTGGTAATGGATTTAGCTATTTGTTTTGGCTTTGTAAATAATAAATATTTGGTGATTGTCACTCGTGATAAGTTTTAAAATTTATATTTGATCATACGTGTACTAACTATTATCACGATGAAGGCAAGTGCACCTATCGAATAGTAGTATAGTTTTAGCAAGACCGGATGTCGAACCTAAAAGAACTAAAAGTACTAGTATTAACTTTCTTTTTATTATCTAGGCTAAGAATAATGAAGGTTGTTTTATTTAACTAATTAACTATCCTAAGAATGCACAGAAAATAAATTGGGGAAATACTTTTGGGAAAACTGATTGATTTTAGACAACACCCAAGGAAGAATCCACCTAGACTTCTCTTGTTAACTGACTCTGAACCAGACGATTTATTCACTTGACTTGATCCGTAGAAATCCCTAAGTTATGTTATTATCCCTATTCAAGACTAATAACATCTAACCCTACGTTGATTAATTGAAATCTCTTTCTAATTAAAACCCCTAGTTTTACATTAACTCGATCTATGGATTCCCTTATTAGATTTGACTCTAATCCGGCAAATTTATGTCGTCCTATCTCTAGGATTGCATGCAACTCTGCTTAATTATGAATGATCTACTCTTAGACAGAGACTATTCATCCTTCAAATAAGCACATCAATATTTGAATCAATATCCTGGAATATTCAAACAAGAATTAAAGTCATAATTAAGAACAAATCAAGTATTTATCATACAGTTCAGAAAATATTAACAAGATTCATCTTAGGTTTCATCCCCCTTAGGTATTTAGGGGATTTAGTTCATAACTATAAAAGAAAACATCTCAGAAAAATAATAACAAAACATAAAGAAAACCCAAAAACCCCTGAAGGAAATTGAAGGGAGATCTCCAGTCTTGGAGGTGAATCCGGCTTCTAAGATGGATCAATCGGCTTCCTTCGAGTAATTTCTCCTTTCCTACCCTCCGTCCCCTTTTAATCCTCATCTAGGGTGTTTAAATAGGCTTTAGAATGCCTAAAAGCCCTCAAGAATGGCCTTTTTCGAATAGGACTAAACTTGGGCTCAACAGGGGCACGTCCGTGTGACACGCCCGTGTACGATTACTTCAGGCTGTGGTCAAGGCTGAGGAATAGACACGCCCGTGTTGAGGTCATTTTAAGCCGTGTTCAATCCTGCTAGAATGGCACGGGCGTGTGTTCTACCCGTGTGGGGAAGTCCAGGCCGTGTTGATTTCCTATGTTGGCCCATTTTCTCCCATTTTGGCCTGTTTCTCGTTCTTTTTACTTTCCTATGCTCACCTAAGTATAAGATATGAAATTAAAGTATTAGGAGTATCAAATTAATCAAATCTAAGGAGAAATCATTCGTAAATGTGTTAAGCATGGGATAATAATATGTATAAATTACGGTTTATCAAATACCCCCACATTTAAGCATTTACTTGTCCTCAAGCAAAATCCTCAATTCACAATTAAGAATTCCTTTTTCTCAACTTATAATTCCTATCAATAATATCTCAAACTAATTCATAAGTAATCATACATTGAGAATTCAACTAGAAGAACATTAAAGTTTCAAACATTCCAAGTTGAGCACTTAATCACGAAAAACATATGCATCTCCCCTCATCTAAGTAATCACCTTTGATTCAAAATATTATAGAGTTTAGCATCCCCACTAAAGATTCACTCAAATCACTCGAGGTGTTTAAGGATAATAAAATTAGCACTCAACAGTCAATATGAAAAGTTATTACCATAGGCTTGCGTGAAAACCAAATCTCCACCACTATATATTAAGATGAGACATCAATCAAAAGGTCTGTAAAGTGTTGTAACGTGGCTATGGTTAGGAGGTGTGGTCACAAGCTGAAAGAGAAGGTTAGAATTGAGATTGAATTGAAAAATTGCCTAACTAGAAAAATACTAAAACTGACAAATTATCTTCCTAATTAAGCTTTTCTTTATGGATAACATCGTTTAAACCCAAGCATTACATAATTTCCTTTTTTTTAGAACAAATCAAGTAACATAGCTAACTATCAAAAATAAAACATAGCTAAACAATTTATTCAAATCAAATCTCGACAAAAATAGGGATCAAATTTATTTAGGGGATTTCAACAATAATGGGCTATGGGTTAATATTGGGGTAAATCAATGAATGGCTTGTTAGGCTCAAGGGGTTTTACTAAGGGTTAATTATGAAGGTAGGCTTTTATGGAGTGAATAGGTTAGACCTAAGTGCTTCTATCGTCTTGACATATCAAATCAAATGGTGTGGTCTTGACATGCATAATCAAGCAAGTTATAGAATAACAATTCGATATTGACGCACTCAAAGCAACAATAACAGTGAGCATGAAAGAAATAATAGATGCTCTAAAGGCTCAAAATCTCACAAAAATTATGGCTTGCTGATGTTTAAACCTGTGGATTTCAATTCAAGATAATACCTAAACTTTGGGAAAACAACCTACAAATTTTCAATTCTCAAAAATCAACTTATCATGCTTGATTCTCTAATGTCTTAAAGTTTAAATAATCAATGCATGAATGCCTATGTTTTAATTCAAGCCATATCAATAAAAATCATAAATCAAAATTCATTCTAATAATGATATGAGGGATTTACAAGAGAACAAGATAAAATTCAGGGATTTTTCTGATAGTGATATAATTGACCCCCCATACTTAAGATGTACATTGCCCTCAATATACAAAGATAAGGTTAGCGGAAAATATGGATATAAGATTATAAGATAGGGGGAGAAGTGAAACTTTCCGAATGTTAAATGGATGAAATCCTTAGGTTGGAGTTATGTAGAGTAGAGGAGAATACTCCGGTGGTGGTAAAGGTTGGGTTCCACAAGTGCTGCGCCAAAAGAATATTATATCTCGTGGTAGCTATGGTCGTGGTCGAGCAGGGCATGGCAGTAGTGGAGAACCTTTTCCAGTGGAGTTTCAAGTTCCTAAGTAATAGTGAGTTTTGGAGCTCTTTATAACTGTGATAAAATCAGGAACTTTTTAGGGAATATAAAGAAGAAGAATTGCTCGTAATGAAATAGCCGAAATTAAAAATTATTTATAAAACCTAAAAATAAAATAGTATCAAAAGGAAATAAAATGAAAAATTAAAAGTGAGAATAATAAGAAAAATAATAAATAAAAATAAAAATAAAATAAAAAGAAAATATTTAAACATCATCATCGCCGGATGGTTCGCGAGGTGGTGGTAGCGATGAAATGTGGAGGTGCTGACAAATCTGATGTAGAGTAGCATCAATGTGATCAAAGCGTTGAAAACACTGCTGCTCAAATCGAGTAAGGCGCTCAGAGATGTCAGAGTATGAAGCCGCCGCATGAACTGGACGATGGATGGGTGGTGGCTGAGACGGTGGGTCCTCATGTCGTGGAGGGACATCATCAATAATGTCCTCAGGGACCTCCTCCTCGGTTGATTGGGCGAGGCGATACTGAGGAGGGTAAGTTCCACGTCGTTTTTCGATCATCCTCATATATAACATGCTCGAGATGCCTTGTGGAGACATCTGGCCAATGAGAGTGAGGGAGGATGCTTGTGCCGCTATGTTGAGGAGTCTTAAGTGTCGAGCCAATCGAGTCACATAGAGGACAATGGAGATGACCCCCTTCCGATGCCGCTCCATCTGATGGTGAATGGCGAGGGCGATGAAATAGGCGAGGTCGAAGACGTGCCCACGTGCCATACACCATAGAAAGTAGGCATCGTGAGTGTTGACAACGCCGGTGCTCTCTCGCCGTCCTGTCAAAGTGTGAGCTAAAATGGCATGTAAGTACCTCAAGGATGGGGCAAGAGCCGATGCCTTGGAGCGGCTAGGGTCATAGGTGGCCGAGACAGGTACTAAAGCGTTCCAGCACTGTGAAGGAGAATGATAGATGTGGTGGTTGAGAGTGTTGAGGTCGTTCTCCTCCATGAACTCCTCCGTGTATAGGCCCAGTGCAGTACTGAAATCTGGGACGCTCAACTGGCGGACTAAACTGCCAAAGCGAAATTGGACCGTTCCCGGATCATCAAAGTTGGTCATCACGGTCTGAAGATGGAACGTTGAGTAGAGTTTCATCGTGAGCTCGAGATACATCGGCTCGACGATAGCTTGAGATACATTGGCTCGACGATCTCAAAGAAAAGCTCCCAAGGGTCGGTGGTGAGGAGGGCCCGAATTATGTCAGGAAGTTAGACTTGTTCAAGTGCGGCCCAGTCAATGCAGCGGCCCACACCTAAGGGTCAGGCCCGAAGTATCTGAAAGAGTTCTTCCTGGGGCCCTACGGGAAACTGAAGGAATGGGTGTCTGATCTCCATGGTAGGAGCCGATGAAGATGACGCTCCTTTTTGTTTTTTCGAGGTAGGGACAGCTATTTTCTTACCACGTGAGGTTGACATTGTATACCTGCAAGAAGAACCACTATTATGTTTTAATGAATGAAAAAGATAATATATAAACGAATTCAAAAAGGAATAAACCATGAATTTAAACTAACAAATTCAACCAAAAACTACTAACACTAACAAGACTCAACCAAAAACAATCAATTCAGTGACAGAGATTTTGTGGCAATTAAAATGGTAATAGCATGAGTATGAGCATGGTAATAGCATGGGCCGTTCTTAATATCTTGATTCAACATGAAATAGATGATAAATATCCTAAGAATGAGATTTAAATGATAAAATAATTAGTAGCAAAATGAAAATAATATGGTAAAAAAATGAAGATTATTATGATAATAAACATCAAAAGTAAGTAAAATAAAAGAGAAAAGAGTAAACAAATGCAAGAGGGAGGAGCTTGGGCATCGAAAATGATGTTGAGGGCAGCGCACGGGAGTGGCAGGAGGGCGTGTGGAAGTTGTAGCGGCCAAGATTAGGGATTTTGAGGGGAAGGAGATGATGAATAGTGAGGGGTTTTAGATTTTGGGGCACACGGACGTGTCCTATTTTTAGCCCGCGTGTTTCGCGTTTTTTCAAATTTGGGTTCATTTGACAGTCGGTCCACGCCCGTGTTTTTTGAGCGTGTTGATACACACAGCCGTGTCCTGCTTCGTTCGCTTCTCCCACGCCCGTGTATGTATGCCCATGCCCGTGTTAGTTTGACAGTGTCAACCACGGGTTATTGGCACAGGCGTGTCGCACGCCCATGTTACTTTCTTAGTTTCAACCACGGTTCTAAGACACGGGCATGTCGCACGCCCGTGTTGTTTTGGCAGGATCGCCCACGGCCATGTCACACAGCCGTGGTAACTTATCGCATACCATGTTGGGAAAAATTTTGCCCTGTTTTCACAAGGTATAAAGGACACCCGTGTGCCTGGCCGTGTGGGTTTAGAAAACCTATATTCAAGAGCTCAGTTAGTAAGTTAGGTGTTAAACAATAGAATTTAAAGAAGTTAATACTGTTAGTGCTCGGGTTGCCTCCCGAGAAGCACTTATTTATAGTCTAAGCTCGACTTGCCTCGATTTTACGCAGTCATGGTGGTTCGAGGAGTTTACACTCCTCACTCTTGCTATCAGTTTTATCCAAATAAGGTTTTAAACGAGTAATATTTACCTTAAACGTGCCAAATTTGGAATGAATTACCTCGACTGTATCGTATGGGAAGATGTTAAGTATCGTAAGAGAGATTTATCCATTCGGTTCAGAAGTGGTAATACGAGGGTCTGCTGCATGTAATAGTACTTTGTCTCCAACCTTAATTTTATTTGGGGAAAAATTTAGCTCATCATGGTGTGTTTTTGGTTTATCGTGTGTTCTCGATTTATGTGTCTGCCATTTATCTAGCTCCTCAATTTGTAGCTTTCGTTCTTCATGGATAGGTCTTTTGGTTTTGCTTGAACATGGCTCATGTATGTTCTTCAACTTATTTCCTGCAAAATAAGTTGCAACATATGATTAGATTTAGTAGAATGATTTATACAACCACCTTCAATTTTCGATGTGTTGCTCGAATTGCGAGCTTGAAGGGTGATTGTTTCGTCTCCCACATGAAGTGTGAGTTCGCCTGTGCCAACATCAATAATTGTTCTAGCAGTTTCTAAAAAGGGCCTTCCTAAATTAAAGGAACATTACTATCCTCCTCTATGTCTAGAACAATGAAATCCATTAGGAATATAAATTTGTCAATTTTAACGAGTACATCTTCAATAATACCCCTAGGAAATCTGATAGTTTTATCTGCTAATTGAATGCTCATCCTAGTTTGTTTGGGTTTCCCAAGACCTAGTTGCTTAAACATTTTGTGAGGCATGACCTTCATAATAGCCCCTAAATCGGCCAACGCATTGTTCACATCTAAACTACCAATTAAACAAGGAATTGTAAAACTCCCTGGATCTTTTAATTTGTTGGGCAGCTTATTTTGTAGAATAGCTGAGCAAACTACGTTTAGCTCCACATGCGACGCCTCATCCAACTTTCCTTTATTTGCTAAAAGCTCCTTTAAAAACTTCATTGCGTTCGGCATCTGCGAAAGAGCTTCAATAAATGGTAAGTTAATATGTAATTTCTTTAAAAGTTTAAAGAATTTACCAAATTGTTCGTCTGAGCAGTCTTTCCTTGTCGCATTAGGGTATGGCACACGAGGTTTATATTCTACATTTACCAGTTTCTGCTCATTGTGGCCTACCTCACCTTTACCTTTTCTTACCACAGTTTCTTGCTTTGGTTCTAGTTTAGATGCAACTAACCCTTCCTCATTTCTAACGTTAGTCGCGTTAAACTATTCCCTTGGGTTAGGTTCAGTATTACTTGGCAAGCTACCTTGTGGTCATTTAGAAATTAATTTGGACAGCTAGCCTATCTAAGTTTCGAGCCCTTGGATCAACGTTTGTTGATTTTTAAGTGCTATTTCAGTTTTTTGGAAACGAGTTTCTAACACCGTGATGAATTTTGTTAGCATCTCTTCAAGGTTTGGTTTCTTTTTCTATTGATAAGGTGGTTGTTGAAAATCCAGAGGATTTTGTGGCCTTCCACCCCACGAGAAATTTGGGTGGTTCCTCCACCCTGCGTTATACGTATTACTGTATGGGTTATTTTGAGGTCTAGAGTTATTATTACCCATATAGTGGACTTGTTCCTCCTCGGTTGTAGGATTGAAGGATTGGTATTCTGTGTGTATGCCTCCTCCACTTGAATCGCACCTCATTACTAGATGTACTTGCACGGAACCAAGCAAACAGTCAATCTTTTTATTCAAAAGTTCTACCTAATTTGTTAGCATATTAACTGAGTCGACGTTAAAAATGCCTGCTGTTTTAGTTGGCTTACTCCTCATGACTTGCCACTGATAGTTATTCAGTGAAATCTCTTTAATAAATTCGTTAGCCTCTTCAGGTGTTTTGTTGTTGATGGTTCCACCGGCGGCTGCATCAATTATTTGTCTCATCGAAGGGTTCACACCATTGTAAAATGTTTGGACTTACAGCCACAGAGGTAATCCATAGTGAGGACACCTTCGCAGTAGGTCCTTGTATCTCTCCCATGCATCGTAAAGTGTTTCTAAATCCATCTGCACAAAAGAAGAAATATCATTCCGTAGTTTAGCTATTTTAGCAGGTGGAAAATATTTACGTAAGAACTTTTCGGTCATTTGTTCCCAAGTAGTGATTGATCCTCGTGGTAACGAGTTCAACCACTGTTTAGCTTTATTCCTCAGTGGAAAGGGAAATAGCCGAAGGCAAATGGCATTGTCAAAAACGCCATTGATCTTGAATGTGCCGCAAAGTTCCAGAAAATTTACTAAATGAGTATTTGGGTTTTCGTCTTGCAAACCATCAAACTGAACAAACTGTTGTATCATTTGAATTGTGTTAGGTTTCAGTTCAAAATTATTTGCAGCAATAGCAGGCCTAACTATATTCGATTCAGTTCTTGTTAAAGTAGGTTTAGCATAATCATACATAGTACGAGGAGCAGGATTCTGATTTACTGGGTCAACAGCAATCGCAGGAGAACTGAATCAATTTTAGACAACACCCAAGGAAGAATCCACCTAGACTTCTCTTGTTAACTAACTCTGAACCAGACGATTTATTCACTTGACTTGATCCGTAGAAATCCCTAAGTTATGTTATTATCCCTATTCAAGACTAATAAAGTCTAACCCTAGGTTGATTAATTGAAATCTCTTTCTAATTAAAACCCCTAGTTTTGTATTAACTCGATCTATGGATTCCCTTATTAGATTTGACTCTAATCCAGCAGATTTATGTCGTCCTATCTCTAGGATTACATGCAACTCTGCTTAATTATGAATGATCTACTCTTAAACAGAGACTATTCATCCTCCGAATAAGCACATCAATACTTGAATCAATATCCTGGAATATTCAAACAAGAATTAAAGTCATAAGTAAGAGCAAATCAAGTATTTATCATACAGTTCAGAAAATATTAACAAGATCCATCTTAAGTTTCATCCCCTTTAGATATTTAGGGGATTTAGTTCATAACTATAAAAGAAAACATTTCAGAAGAATAATAACAAAACATAAAGAAAACCCAAAAACCCCTGAAGGAAATTGAAGGGAGATCTCCAGTCTTGTAGGTGAATCCGGCTTCTAAGATGGATCAATCGACTTCTTTCAAGTAATTTCTCCTTTCCTACCCTCCGTCCCCTTTTAATCCTCCTCTAGGGTGTTTAAATAGGCTTTAGAATGCCTAAAAGCCCTCAAGAATGGCCTTTTCCGAATAAGACTAAAGTTGGCTCAACAGGGGCACGCCCGTGTGACATGCCCGTGTGCGATTACTTTAGGCTGTGGTCAAGGCTGAGGAATAGACACACCCATGTTGAGGTCATTTTAAGCCGTGTTCAATCCTACTACAATGGCACGAGTGTGTGTTCTACCCGTGTGAGGAAGTCCAGGCCGTGTTGATTTCTTATGTTGGCCCATTTTCTCCGTTTTTGGCCCATTTCTTGTTCTTTTTACTTTCCTATGCTCACCTAAGTATAAAATATGACATTAAAGGATTAAGAGCATCAAATTCATCAAATCTAAGGAGAAATCATTCATAAATGTGTTAAGCACGGGATAATAATATGTATAAATTACGGTTTATCATTTGGTTTTGTGTATAGCCATGTGATTTGACTTATTTTGGTATTCTTGGTGATGTATATATATGTGTAAATGGCCTTTTGTTATGTGGTTGATAATTGCTATGTGATGTTTGTTGTGAATTGGTAATTTGAGTACCATATGGTTGAAATTTGAAGATTTGGTATGCATGTGATTTTAGGTAAGAAAGTGCATATTTGAAGTTAATTAGTTAAATTATTTGTGAATGTGAATTTGGTATGATTTGAATTGGAAAAATATGAAGTGATGAGTCATATAGTTCTTAGTATGGAAATAGCATGAATTAGGCTTGGTTGAGATTGGTTTGAATGTCTATTTATGTCATGTTATATGCCTTTTGGTTTGGTGTAGGTGAATGCAATTTGGGTGAGAAAGATGGCTTGGTAAATAGCCTAATTTTTTGTCTACACGGGCAGAGACACGGGTGTGTGACTTGTCCGTGTGGCATAAGTCAGTATACCCTACAGGTTTGGCACAGCCTAGCACACGGCTTGGCACACGGGCGTGTCTGGCCATTTCGAAGGGCACACGGGCGTGTGTGTTGGCCGGGTGACCCAAGGCAAAGAGTTACACAGGGTTAGACATGGGCTGGGACACGACCGTGTGATCCCATTTCGAATGTCCACATGGCCTGTGACATAGGCGTGTCTTTGGCCATGTGAGACACACGACCGGGCCACATGGGCATGTGTCCCCCTGTATTTGTAAAATTTTCTAAGTGTTCTAAATATTTCCTGAGTTATCGATTTAGTGTCGAACCACTTCTAATGCATGATTTGAGCCTAGTAGGCTCATATTAGGGACAATTTGATTGATTATGAATGACTTGTATTTGAAATTGATAATTTTATGAGAAATGTATTTTTCGTTTAAGTAATAAGTTCGGTAATGCTCCGTAACCCTATTTCGGCGATGGATACGAGTTAGGGGTGTTACATGGTCAATCTGAACGTGTGATTCAGATTCTTGAAAGTATGCTTTGGTGCTGTGTTTTAAAATTTGAAGGCAATTGGGAAAAATATTTGCCGTTAGTTGAATTCGCATATAATAATAGTTATTAGTCAAGCATAAAGATGGCATCATATGAAGCTTTGTATGGTCGTAAATGTAGAACTCTGTTATATTGGACTAAGCTTAGTCAGAAAAAGATATATGGAGTTGATTTGATTCGTGAAATTGAAGAAAAAGTGAAAGTGATCCGAGATAGTTTGAAAGTGGCTTCTGATCGTCAAAAATACTATGCGGATCTTAAACGTAAAGAAATAAAGTTTCAAGTTGGCGACAAAGTGTTTTTGGAAGTTTCACCTTGGAAGAAAGTTCTTTGGTTCGGTTGTAAAGGCAAATTGAGTCCACAATTTATTGGGCTGTATGAGATTACTGAAAGAATCGGACCTGTCACGTATCGGTTAGCTTTACCGTCATGACTAGAAAATATTTACAATGTTTTTCACGTGTCCATGTTGCGACGATATCGATCTAATCCTTTACATGTTATCTCCCCGATGGATGTCGAGATTGAGCTTGACATGACTTACTGTGAAGAACCAATCAAAATTTTGGCTTGAGAGGCGAAAGAATTGAGAAATAAAAAGGTAGCTTTAGTAACAGTTCTCTGGCAATGAGACGAAATAGAAGAAGCCACCTGGGAACCTGAGGAAACTATTAGAAATCAATATCCAAACCTCTTTACTTGTAAGATTTTTGAGAATGAAATTTTTTTAAGGGGGAGAGTTGTAACAACCCATTTTCAGTGAAATCGGAACAGTGGTTTCAGGACCACAAATCTGAGGCTGGAAAAAAATTTATTTTAATATTATTTTATGGTCTATAGTATGATCGAAAGATCGTATGAAAATTTCGTTAAGAAATTTTTTCGATTACATGTTTAATTTGATGAAAAGGACCAAATTGCATAAAATGCAAAAAGTTGAATTCTAGTAGCTAAAGGTACTAAATAGCTATGGAATTCAAAATTTGAGGTCTTTATATGGCAAATAAACCATGTAGTGGAGTTAGTAGATAAGAATGATTATTTATCATTAGAAATTAGTAAATTATTAAGGTTAATTTTGGATAGATGATTAAATAAAAGATGATAAATGAATTAAATAATAAAAATATCATCATTTTCATCATCTTTCTTAAAAATAAGACATGGAAACCCCAGTCATGATAGTTGAGCTCAAACATGCTTATTTTGCTTAATTAGGTAAGTATTTTGGTCCCGTTTTTAATGATTTTTATATTTTCGAGATTGTAATAGCTTAATCTAGCTATCTCGGGGATTAATTTGTAAAACTATTAAAGTATTAGGGTTTTTCCATGGATGAATATAGTTTAATTATGAAGTTTTATAGTAGAAAATGAAAGGTTGTTGATAGATAAACAACTTGTGTAAAGAAAATTTTGATGAAATTATGATTTAGGGACTAAATTGTAAAGATGGAAAATTCATGGAAAATTTTTGAATTTTATGAAATACATGGGCTGCTATTGTGATACATGAAAATCGGCTAGGCTTGAAATAATGATTAAATTGTATGAATCTCATTTTCTGAGCCTAGGGATAAAATCGTAATTAATAAAAAGTATAGGGGAAAAATAGTAATTTAGCTCTTATGAGCATCCCGATATATGGCTCTCTTGAGTGTCTCGTTATTTGGCTCTCATTAGCTTCCCGATTAATGGCTCTTCGGAGCTTTTTGATATTGGCTCGCATGAGCTTCCTGATTACGGCTCTTATGAGCTTCCCGCTATATGGCTCACATGATCTTCCCGTTTCATGGCTCGAAAGAGCTTCCTGATTATATGCTCGCATGGGCATACCTGTATATGAATTGACGTATTACAGACTTGTACACTTCGTGTGTACTACCTGTGTATCCAAGGATATTTAAATGGTTCAACAAAAAAAGTTCTGATATGAGACAATCTGAATTCGAGACAAATTATTACGGAAATATATTTGAAATACATGGATATGATTTGTACATGTTATATGGACACATGATGTGGAAAGTATATGTATATGGAAATTTGATTATTGTTGAGCTCATACATGTTTCTTGATATTCATATGAAATACATGACTACATGGTTGATGAGGATATCTGTTAGGCCTTTTGGCCAATTTGATTTGAATATGCTTAGAATGCTTACCTTTAATGTGATTAAATGGTAAGTTAAATTCCATGTTATATGAACTTACTAAGCATTAAATGCTTACTCTATTTTATTTTTCCTGTTTTATAGTAACTCGGAAGCTCATTAAGGTTGGAAGCTGGTCGGAGCCACATCACACTATTCATCATTCGATTTCGGTATATGTAGTAAATTATTTTGATTATAATGGCATGTATAGGCCAAATTGGCCAATGTTGGCATATAAATATTTTGTTAAGATTAGCCATTTGTTTGGGTTTTATATGGTATGTATATATATATAGCGTTGTTATGGTTGGTATGTGTTGATAAGGTTAAATGATGGTAAAATTATAGGTATGTGATGATATGTTATGTTTAGGACACTATTATGGCTTGTTTTGATTGCTTTGTTGTGGCTTGTTGATGTGTTAAAGTGTTAATGTAGGTGGAAGACAAATTAGGTGAGAAATGTGGCTAAAAAAATGACCTATTTCATCCACACGGGCAGAGGCACGGGCGTGTGTCTTAATCATATGTGACACATGGTCAGGTAACACGGTGTGTGTCCCCTATATTTTAAAAATTTGCACAAGTCAATATACTAAAAATTGTTCACACGGCTTAGCACATGGGCATGTGACTTGGCATTGTGGCCCAAGTCAGAGAGCTCTCATGTTTAGACACGAGCTGGGACACAGCCGTGTGTCCCTATTTTGAATGCCTACACTGCCTAGCCACAAGGGCGTGTGTCCCCTGCACCTTTGAAAAAATTTTTCAGTACCCAGTTTAGTCTCGACTTATTTCTAACATGTATTTTGAGCTTCGAGGGCTCACATAAGGGACAATATGATGAATTTGGATTAAGTTCTGATATGAATGCTAGATGATATGAAATGTCTATTATTTGATCTGTAAATTTCAGTAATGTTCTGTAACCCTGTTCCGGCGATGGATTCGGGTTAGGGGTGTTACAATATTTGGAATGGTATGATAATAGTCAAGTTGTGGCATGATTTGATAAGTTTTGATCTAGAATTTGATGATTGAAATGTGGTAAAATTGGCATGTTTAGGTAAGTGTTGTTGAATGCATTTGAGGTGCCTTTGAATGGTATAATGGGTGGTTGTGTTCGGACTTTTTACAAGACCCAAGCTAGAGAGACTACATTCACCACTGAGGTGGCTTGGTCTTTTTTCAAATGAATTTTTAATACTACGCCTTTTTTATACTAGTGATTATCTTGATTTTATGAATTTAAAACACATTAATTTTGGCAGCGAAAAATATATCAATAATCTTTTGTAAAATAAATTAACCCGTCTAAAATACTTAATAATTAAACAACACTCTAAAATCACTATCAGTAATAAATATTAAGTATAAACTATTGCATCTATATGAATTCCCTATTCATAATAATTAATGAAATACATCCTAAATGATGTAATTAAAATATTATCCCATACCACAGTTTACAATAAGATTAATAAAATAATAACTAACAACAATCAATTTGTGAGAACAAGTTGAGACCCTCCCCATGTCGAGTTCGCGTCCTAGTCCGTTAGGTTAATTGAAAATAATGAAAATAGGGGGAGTGAGTTATGGAAGCACAATATGAGTCCCTTTACAATAAACCAATTCAATATTCGAATCTGTACAATAATACCTAACAATTTCACATATCAATCAATTCAGTACAATGACAAAGAATTTGGCATATCACTCAATTCAATACTATAAAATGGGTTTGCTACCTAAGCAAGCAACCATTAACGATCAGTCATAATCAGTCTAACGGATTCAATTATCAAATCGATATACTTTTCAAATTTGAAATATGTACCTATAACAGTTCAATCGATTCGTTATGCACCTTTCATGAGTAGGCACAATATGTCATGCAACGATCAATTCGTTTATTAGTCAATAGTCCTACCCCAACCGCTACACACCATAATAAGGGTTCCCCCAGAACTTCCTTTCTCCAATCACACTGGGTTGTGGACTTAATACAACTAATAAGTTGCAATTTCCACTGCCACTGGCTATGGACACACAGCAAATTGACGCAGCCGGGATCATTTTTAGCTTTGGGTACATAGCGCACAAATAGAATGCAGATAAAAACTATCAATGGTTGCGAAAGCACAACATACTTGTAGATAAAAACTGTCAGAGGGTTGTGCATACACAGTAAAACGGATGCAATTGGAATTCGCTTTTGCTGTGAATACATAGCGCACAATTAAATGCAGTTATATTGTCATATACTTTCTCCTTTCAAATTGTCTCTCCATGCAAATGCAATGCAACACAATCAATATCATTATCAACATTCTATCTCATTGCAAGAATAGACAATTCATAAATAAATCATTAAAACATGTGAGACATTCATTTGACATGTATAGCATTAATAAATATATATAATCATTCACGAATTTAAACAAATAGTCATAAGAAATTATATCATAATAGCAACTATAAAATCATTCACAGATTTATGCCATCAATAATAGGCAATTAAATCATAAATTCATGTATTCACTCATTCTATTCCTAATATGGGACCTAAATGTATAAACTAATTCTCTAGATGTCATTAAAAATTATTTAAGGATTGATTTGCGTAAAATAATTAAGGTTTTAGTAAAACTATAATTTTTTTTGAAGAATAGTGGCTAAACTGTAAAATCTGAAAAAAATAGTGGCAAAACTGTAAAATCTAGAAAAATAATGGCAGAATTGTAAAAATCTAGAAAACCGGTGGCAAAACTGTAAAATTTTGGAAAATTATGGCAGGACTGTAAAATATGGAAAACTAGTGGCAAAACTGTAAAATCTAGAAACTTGTGGCAGAACTGTAAAATATGGAAAAATAGTGGCAGAACTATAAAATCTGTAAAACCTGTGACAAAATTGTAAAATCTAAAAAAACAGTGGCAGAATTATAAAATCTATAAAATGGTGGTACACAATCGTGTGGGCTTAAAATTGGACACAATTTGACTCGGTTTTTCATAAAAGAACACACACCTAACTTTCTCGGGGTCTCGGGCGATTACCCTTCATTCAAGTTTGATCCAATCTCCTACATGTGTCAAAATTTTGATGAATATACGGGATGTAATTGATGGAAAATCAACCGGTAGGGAAACAAGATGAAATTGAGAATAGATCTTGATTTTGGTACAAAAATAATTATCAACAATGGTGAGAAAATATTTTCAAAGGAAAAGATGAAGAAGAAAAGGGGAATAAATAGAAATAAATAGGATAAATTATATTATGATTTGAAAAGGAGTAATTTGAATTCTAGTTAGGATAAGAAGATAAAAAGATATGGATTTTTATTTGCATTTGAATTTATTTTAAAAAATAAGATATAATTTTAAATTAGGATAAGAAGATGAAAAGGTGTTGGAACTTTAATTTTATTTGAATTTTGAAGAAGGATAAGATATGAATTCTAGATAAGTTTGAAAAAGATAATCAAAATCCTATTATGATTAGGATAATGACTAAATGGTAAGATTAAGCAAACTTTAGGGGGCTATTTTGGAATTAAACCATTCTATTGAAATCAACAAAAATGGGAAAACTTGAACTTGGGTGTGCTAGGGGAAAGGAGAAAGCTTAGTCATTGAGCTTCTACCCATCTCATGTTCTATTTCTACCATAATAAATTGTTATACTAACTTGGTTTCCATCCTTAATTGCTTGAAAAATAAAGAGAAAAATTGAAAAGAGTGGAGTTTAAAACCTTGGCTTTCAAGGCAATCTCTTAAGCTCTTAACCACTAATGTTAGGACTCAATTTATGCTAATTTTAGTGAATTGTATATGTCTATTTTGTGCTTAACCTACCTATTCTTATTAGCTTATACTTTTAAAAAATTATTTTATTAACTTATTTAACCTATAGTTTTTAATACTCTTCTATTTTATTTTTACAAATCATAATTAATACTCATGATCAAGACTCATTAATAATATTTTAATTCACTTTTACAAGTTTTCCAATTAGGTCCTAACTCAATTAAAACACATTATTTTCACATTAGACCTCCTAATCAAGTTTCATTTTTTTTTAAATCTAGCCCTTAATTTTTGGGATATTAGGGGGCGAAGGTCCGAGGGCCGAAGGCCCAAGCTCTCGTAGTATAGAACTTTCTGCACAAGTTGAATCTGTATAGGATTATACCTCTTCTATTCTTGTTTTCAACATTAGTGAATTTGTCATCCTCTACTTGTGATTTTTCCCGATAAGGGTTTTCCACGTATAATTTGCATGTTCTTATTTTTGTTTCTTATTTCTTTGCGATCATTCCTACTGCCATTATCGACTTATGGTATAACCGATATCTTTCCCCTAAAAACTTTGAATAATAGATTTGATTGGTGATATTTAAATTATGTGATAAATGTTTGAAATTGTTTTGGATGTGAATATGAATATTTGGGCATTGATATTACAATGATATATGTTACAATGGTGATTATGTAGTTAATGCCTTATTAAATGATGTTAGACGTAGTCTGAGTATAGTTGACAAGCCATAAGGTCACCAATATAGTGATTTTCTAGCCACCATTGCCAGGAAATTTGGGATGGCTGAATAAACAAACCATCGTTGCCGAGTAACCCGAGATGGTAGAATAAATGAATACTAGAAGTCATTATTTCTAAGCAACCTGGGATGATAAAATAAAATAGTTCTAGTTTCTAGAGGATGTGGACTTACTCGATATATATATTGATTCGAGTATCCAGTCTAATGTTTATCATTGGATAATAGGGGCCAAAATGAATAAGTATTGAGACCCAAACATCAACGTTAAAATAAGAAAATATGGGATGTTGGTCTTGAGACTCAGTTTCAAGGCATAAGGGACCTTGCCTTAAGACATCACATCTAATGTCTCGAGACATATTGACATTGAAGAAAAAATACATAAAATGAAATGAGGCATGTCTCGAGACCAGAAGTCCCTAGTCTTGAGACACAACATTAAAATTTGATAGTTAAATTTGGATTCGAATCTTAAACTCTAAATTTGACCTTCCATAACTTTGTAAAATGATGAATTTGTAATTTAAGACATTATCATTGTATAGTTGTGAATATGCTTAATGATTAAATTGGTTTGAATGATAATTATTATCTAAATTTTATGATTATGTAATAAGTTAGCTCAAGTTGTTTTGAAAACGTAATGTGGCATCACGCATTTGGATCTGACGACCTGGTTAGGTTTTACAATTTCCCTATTATGGGAACCTCTATACATTTTGGACTGTCTAGGATGGGCTACAAATTGTTTAAGTTGACTAGGTGCATAATGAAACTAAAATTCTAAAATCTTAATTATTCTTGTAAAGATTAGGCTTCATAGGTGGTGCAGATTCTAATATTCCTTGATGTTTTACCTGACTAAGGATTTTAGTCAATAAGGGAATTAAATCATGGTAGGAATTGAACCTGTTGTATGGATCTCATCCTTATTGCCTTCAATGTTGCTAATGCTGACTGTCATCTTTGGTGGACCTCTTGTATCGCGAAGATTATCCAGGACTATAAGATTATTTCCCTTCGAGTGTGGTTCACTCTCAAAGTCTCTCCTAGGTTTGTCATTGAATGGTGGTATTTTGCGGCAAGAATTGTTGAAATTTCTTGGCACGTGCTGATGTTCATGACAGACATGGGTTTTAACATTTTGGATTTTATCATTTTCAGCGAACCTATGTGCCATATCATAAAGAGAAAATAACCTAGAGGATGACTTACGAATCAAGTTGTACTCTAAAAATTTATGGCTTGTACTTCATAAAAATGTCTAGATTACAAAATCATCTGAAAGATCTTTAGTTATCATCATTGCAATATTAAATGTCTTAATAATCTTTTAAAAAGATTAATTTCCATGTTGCTTGATAGACATGAGAGACGCTGACAATTACCGTAAGGTATTATTAGTCAAGAACCTACTAATGAATAGGTCAACTAATTGGTCAAAGGTAGAAATAGAATGCTTTAGAAGCAACAAATACCAAGCTCTAGCAGAATCTTTCAAAGTCATAAAAAATGCCTGACACTTAATCTCATCAGAAGCCCTAAAGGTTTTCATACGGTTGTTATAATATGTCAGGTGCTCTTGCAAATCACCATGACCATCATATAACATTTTAGGAAATTTAAATTCTTAGGGGACTTAGTGCAAAAGTATCACCGAGGTTAGAGGTTTGTTGGAGTAATTCCAAGGTAGGCTCACCAACTCTACTCTTCTAAAGTCTTGCATTTCCCTTCTTAATTCTTGCATTCTTCCTTTAAACATATCTTTATTAACATATTTACATTAAAGACTACGTTGTTGTCTGTGATTGGATTGGGTTGTTTCATTGCTGCGTGTGAAATGATATGTGAATTGTGCAAGTATACACGCCGTATCAAGTAATAAAGTGATAAGTAAGATCGTCTCTACAGGGATTGGATTAGGTATACAAATGATCAAGTTATTATGAAAATTTTAGGTTAATGTTATAAAAAAATAATGATAAGAATGTAGTGGTAAACAAAAGGAATATTAATGTGAACAACATGTGTAGCTGATGAATAATTGAAAATGTTATGGCAATGCAAGAGTAAAAATGCAATGGAAATTAAGAAAATGATTATATGAATAATATGTAACTAAACAAGTAAACAACTAAGGATGTGATGGCAAAGATACTATGGCAAGGGATAAGGGATATATGATGTTGATATGGAAGGTAGGGATTACTAAGAATCTGCCCTTTCTATCAATAATGCCTTAGCAAAGTCATACTCAATCTACTGATCAGAAGAGTTCTAAAGTGGTCTGCTTCTTTCGAGAGTAGAGACCTCAAGTTACCTTGCCTGTGTCTATAGGCTTTTAATACGGTACCCAAGACTATTTCCTTTTGTAGGAACGCCGCTCTATGTCTAGAGTCTACTACAAGTATCTATCGAGTACTTGCTCATATCATTCAATTTTGGTCCAACTTATCCAACCTTTTCAAAATTAAACTATTTTATAGGTATACTGTACAATCGTCTATGTCTAGGGATTGCACGTATACAAATTAGAAATAAAAAAGTTTGAATGAAACAGTAAATTAATTCAGATCTATGTTTCAACCATTAAAAAAAAATAAAGGTTTCATCAAGTAATTCCAACCTTATGAGATTTAGCTTATGGGTTGGCAAATAAAATTCAAAACCAAAATGTCATTCAACATCATTTCAATCAAATTAATTCACAAAGGAACAAATTAACAAATAACAAAAGAATGTTGGGAAGACAACTTCTACATGTCCAGTTCACACTTTAGCGGCATAGTGTCCTGTGATGTAACACCCCTCACCCATATTCAACACCGGAATAGGGTTACGGAGCATTACCGGACTTACAAAACAATTAAACATCCATTTAGCATACATTTTCTCAATTCAATGCATTCATCATTCAATCTCAATCAATTTGTCCCTTATACGAGCCTACAAGGCCCTAAACATGCTTTGGGAGTGATTCGAGACTAAACCTATAACTCAAGAAACTTTCACAAAACTTTGAAAATTTTTCTCAAAACAGGGGACACGCCTGTGTGGCCAGGCCGTGTGTCTCACATGGCCACCAGACTAGCTCGTGTCACAAGCCGTGTGGACATTTGAAATGAGAGCATATGGCCATGTCCCAGCCTGTGTCCAACCCCGTGTAACTCTCTGACTTGGGTCACACGGCCAACACACATACCTGTATGGCTAGCCCGTGTGCCCTAAAAATGGCCATACAAGCCCGTGTGCCAGGCCGTGTACTGGGCCCTGTCAAACTTGTAGGGTATACTGACTTATGTCACATGGTCGAGTCACACACCCGTGTGTGAGGCCGTGTGGAGCATACTGACTTGATTTTAATTCCAACACTAGGGGACACACGATTGTGTAACATAACCGTGTGTCACACACGGCTGAGACACATGCCCGTGTGGACAAAAATAGGCTATTTACTAAGCCAATTTGCCACCCTATTTTTAAATACTTGCACAAGCATAATTTGTAACATTTTATAACTCAATAGGAAGCTAATCCATAACATTTCATACACATATTATACCAAGTTAAGCCAAATCACATGGATTTATCTTATACCACAACATGTACCAAAATCACTAACTCAAGTAACCATAACTATCATCTTTATAACTAGCCTATGCATGCCATATTTACATATATCCATGAGTTCAAAGGTACCAATCGACAACTGGATAGTGTGATGCGTATCTCTAACTTTATCCGAATCGAGCGAGCTATCGAAACTTTATAAAACAAGGAAAAGAAACAGAGTAAACTTTATAGCTTAGTAAGCCCGTATAATTCAGAATTAAACTTACCATTTATACATAATCAAGACCATAAATATGGTATACTCAATTCAAGTACCAAATGCCTAAACACAAGCATTCATCAACAAGTTAGTCACATAAGTGCATGTAATCATCCATTATCCCAATTTAATACTCAATACATTATATCATATCAAATCCATATATCACGTACATCATTTGTAACAATTCACTCTCAATCATATAAACAATAAATCACTCGATAACAGTAACTCATCTATATAAACACATAGCTTTTTCACATAACCAATAACAGAACTTATGCTCGTTAAACCTATTAAGATATCGAAGGGATACTCAGGTGATATACATTACGTGTATAAATTAGTAATCCGTCTATTCATTATCATTTCCGCTCTTTCGAGCTATGATTAGTAAGCTCCTCCTGAGCTGATGGATAGTAAGCTCTATTGAGTAGAAACGGTAAGCTCTAGCGAGCTGAAAACAGTAAGCTCATATGAGCTGAAATATTGGTAAGCTCATACGAGCTGTGTTGAGTCCGTAACACATGCATGATCTCAATCAAAACAATAACCCTAGTGACATGTCACTCGTATCCTACGACTTTTTACAGTTCAAACTGGACTCGATGTTCAATAATTCTCATCAATTAGGCATTCGAACTCAGTAATACCATTTACTCAATTATACTTTCATTTCAAATAATTTACAAGTATTTAAAAATTCGATTCTAATTATACGAACTTACCTCGAGTTGCTTGGATGGAAATTATCGACTATTTGTCCACTTTTCCTTTTCCATGATCTAATCCCGATCTCGGCGTATCTTGATCTATATATTATCAAATTTAGCACATTCAGCATTCGGTCTATTCAATTTAGCCTATAATTTACAATTTGGAAAATTTACACATTTGCCCCTAATGTTTCACATTTTCACAATTTAGTCCTTATCACATAAAATTACAAATTCATGCAATTTAGTACAAACCCATGCTTAGCCAAATTTAATACATGTTACTAGCAGCCCATATTTTCAATTTATTCACACTTTTAACCACCACATTTCACATTTTCTTTATTTAATCCCTTTTTTTACATTTTTGTCAAAAATCACTTTACAAAAGCTATTAATCTAATATTAAACCTTCCAAATCTATCATAAATCATCAAATTACTCAAGAATTCAACAATGGAAACATGATAAATCTTTAACAGTTTCGAAATCTAGGGTATGGGCTAGCTAGAATACGAAGTAACGATTTCAAAAATGTAAAAATCATTAAAAACCGAGCTAAAACCATACCTTAATCTAGCCTTCAAAGTGGCCGAATGTTCAAAATTGTTTAATGGCTTTCTCAAGCTTTAGTTTCGGTGGAGAAGATGAACATTTTCATGCATTTTCATGTTTTGTTTTTATTTAATTAACTATAATAACCATTTTAACCTTTGTAATTAAATATAAAAATCACATAATCCATGCCTATTACCGTCCACTAATGCTACTAATGGGCTAATTACCATGCAAGTACTCATTCATTTCATTTCTATAACCATTTGGTTCATTTAACTTCTAGAACTCATATTTTACGCTTTACGCTATTTAGTCTTTTTTATTGAATTAAACACTCAAATGGTAAAATTTCTTCATGAAACTTTCACTCAATTATTCTATCATGTTGTATACCTTAATAAAATAATAAAAATAAATATTTTGACTTCAAATTTGTGGTCCCGAACAGCCTGTTACATGTAATGGCTGAGAGGAACTGCCTTCGTCTTCCTCTTTCCTTCTCTACTCAGCCGCTACCCTCTAGTTCTCCTTTGGATCTCCATAGTTTTTCATCTTTTTGGGTTTATTCATTTGGATTTTTATAAGCTTTTTTCCCTAGTGTAAATCCAACAACCAAGATATCTTCTCCTCTGTTTTAGATTTCCTTTTTGTTTTAAAATCCCTTCCTTTATGGTAGGTGGTTATCAACCTATGATCTCATTATCTTTTTCCTCTTTTTTAGGCTAATTTTTCTGGTACAAGTAGAGTTGGGTTGAGACTGGTATGCGTTGACCGTTGACTCGGTCATCTTCCTGGAATTGCCACGGCATGCAATTCAAAAATTTGTCCAACCTTTTTCCCCGCTAAACCTTCACTTCTTTATTTCTTTCTCCACATCTTGCACCTGTTAAACCACCAAACAGAACCCTTCCACATGTAATTAAAAGTAACAAACAATAACATTTAAGCACCCTCCAAGCTTCTTATGCAATGTTCTAAAAATACTAAAATAATATCCTAAAATGCAACTAAGTTCACTTAAGTACAGACAATTGACCTAATCTAAAGGCATGAATTATAACTCTTTTCAAGATTTATCATTCATCTTCATGCTCTTGGGAATTTTACCTTTGAGCAACCTTGGCTGGTCTTAGTTCTTTAATAATCTTGCCATTTCGTTCATTCTTCTGATTGATCTCACATTATCATTCTTTTGTTCTTGAAAAAGTCTTTTTATCTCTTGGTAAAACCTCTACTATGATAATAAATATTTTTCCAATACTTATTTTTTTTTTAGTTTTTATAAATTGTTGAGAGCTTGATTGAGGATTTTGAGAACTTTGATCCCTTGGGATTGGCTTGGCTCTGAGGATATTGGTTGTAATACTAAGGTGGGGGAAATTGGTAATATTGTGTGTATAGGTTATAATATTAATGTTAGGGGTCTTAAGTTGTTTGCCTTGTACTTGTTTAAGGCTAGTCATTGTTTGCGTTTCTCACAGCTGAACTGTTGTAATTTGTTGTAGCAGATTAAACAAGTTTCATACTTAAAGGAGCTTGAATATGAGCAATTTTATTATTTTTTATTTAGTTTTTCTATTTTATTTTTAATTGAATAAAAAGTGTGATTTGAGCCGATTTTATGACCTTAGGGGCCAAAGTAGGACTAAGGGAAGACTAACATATTTAGTGAGTGTGTAGGACACCATTCGGAGGCATGAGAACTCGAGGTTGGTCGCAATGTTGCAACACAGAATTTTAACGTTACAACACAGTAAGAAGAATACCGAAAAAGCCATACTGCCTTTGGTGTCGCAACATAGCTAGACGATGCCGTGACACACCCTTGAAGCTGAACCTAAGGCAAGCAAATTACCTTCAATGTCGTGACATAGGTAGTGGATGTTGTCGACACTGATCCTGTACGTGAACAATTAACAAGCTGGGGGAATTTTGGTCTGCACAATGTATTTTAACTTAAGAACGTCAGCCAAACTATGGCTAAGGACGACGACCAACCCTAATATTATAAATAGGCTCATTAAACACTTGAAAAGGGATCTCTTCTGTAACCTAGAATTTTCCTTTTAGTTTAGTTTTCAATTTTAGTTTTCTTTTGTACTTAGGATTTATTTTTAGTATATTTTTCATTATTGTTCTTCAGAGAATCTAACTTGTGGATTCAAGGCAACTCTTTGTGGATTTCTATACTTCATTCAAATAAAATTCAAGATTCTTCTTAAACTTTTACTCTCGATTCGTTCTTTATGTTTATTTTCTTTATCAAGTGTATTTTGTTTATGGAATCCATGAGGAACTAATCCTCGTATGGGGGATTAGAAAGTGTAATTAATTAATTTTTATGTAGGGTTTCTTGGAGAATCAGTTGTTTGGGATAGGAGGAAATTAAACCCTAGGCCTGACAACCCTAAGAAGTCATCTATGTAGGAATTATCCCAAAATTGGTATTTCCTATCTATGAACCCTTTACTAGAATCGTCTGGACTGTGATGTTGAGAGATAAGTAGTTCTTGTCGACTCATTAGTTTAGTGGAAGATTGAGACATCCTGCTAGGTTAGCGACTAGTTGATTGTGTAGAACCCAAAATAGGAATTAGTTATGACCATTGAAGCGAGCTAATCACCCATACTTAGATTTCATTGAGTCACTATCTCAGTTCTCCTATTTTATTATTTTATTCAAGTTTATTTATGTTCCTATAAAAACAAATATTTTTCACTTTATGTTTATCGTACTATAATTTATTTAGATTACTAATTAGATCTATTATGTTTGGATTAATATTAATTTAGTACTCACCTCTATTGGGTATGATTCTCAAAGTACTTATCGACTTCGTTGTAAAGCTATATTACAACCTAACCCGTATACTTGTGAACACCACCTCAATTCAATATTTTAGTAGTAGTATTTATACTCTTGACGTTAGTACGTCGGGAAGCGATCAACACGTTGTTACTATTTGGGATGTGGATTCTCTCATTTGACGGTGGGATACTGATTTGGGTTAGCCATGAGCATCCATGCTCACCATAACAATTGTTGATATCAGGAATTAATAAGGAGAA
Source organism: Gossypium anomalum (assembly GCA_025698475.1). Classification (NCBI taxonomy): domain Eukaryota; kingdom Viridiplantae; phylum Streptophyta; class Magnoliopsida; order Malvales; family Malvaceae; genus Gossypium; species Gossypium anomalum. The sequence goes on along the minus strand of CM046967.1, from coordinate 19,123,305 downwards.
GAGTTAACTGAGATGGGTAGAAAGCCATTGTGATCAGTTGGTGGAGGAGAGTAGGAGAAATAAGAAATGGAAATGAGGAGAGAGAATTTGGTTGAATGGAAGAGAGAAAGAAAATCTGAATCCCTCTCTCCTTCAAGTAAGAGAGCTTATATAGGAGACATAAGAGGTGCCACGTTTAAGCATATTGTTGTTGGTAGGGTTGCATCTTATTCCCTTATAGAGATGGTGATGTTACCATATAGATTGGTGACATAACAATGTAAGGTGGCTTGGCAATCAATGGCCATCCCATCACAATTGAAGAGCCTTCGGCATCTCTAGTAGAGGTAGCCTATACTCAACGGTGTCATAGACAATACAAAGGTGTTGTAGAGGTGGGATCATGGGTGACACATAGAGGTGGTATGTCAATAATTTTTATACTTTTATAATTTTTATATGATTCTTTTAGAAAATCAGGTGATGATTGGAAACACAAAAATTTATATAATTTTTCATACCCAATTTTACTTAAATTCATGCAAATCCGGTTAAATTCTTGTCAAAAATTAATTAAATATTATAAAATAATTAAATCATGTTAAAAATATAAACATGGTGAGTTTATTTAATTTTATACTTAATTTTGATTAATTTTAACTATTTTTGACAGATTCGCGCAAAAGGCGAAAATTGGCTCGGCTGACACTGTTGAAAGCACAAAACCGAGAAGCAAACTTGAAGTATTGAGGCACTTTAATTTCCAGCCTAAAAGGGTCCAGAAATGTGTATTAATTCATAATTAAATTAATTTTAATTTATTTCCTCTTTAATTTAGGTTAAACGAATTAATTTTAATTAATTATGCCTAGTGAACCGCACTGGTTGAACCGAATGAAGTGAGCCGAACCAGCCACTAATTGGGCTGACCAGAACCGTCCATTGGCTAACCCAAATCAGCAAATTAGCTGATAAAATATGCTTGCAAAAAGGCCCTTGAAAAACTCCAAATTAAGTTCAAACCCCACATTTATTTTAGGCTTTGTAGATTTGCCCCAGCCTATTTTTAGCAAGGTTGGAAACTTCAACCTTGCCATGTGTGTGGCCGGCCATGGGAGGGCTCTCTTGGATGCTGAGTTTGCTATTTTTAGCAGCCCTCTTCAGCTATAAAAGCCACCCTATGCTGCCCATTTCAAAGCATCCCTCATTCCACAACATTCTCTCATCCTCTCTTCACTTTTCTTAAAGTTTCCTCTCCATTTTTCCATCCCATTTTCCCTTCCGCTTGTGCCAATTTCCTCTCTTGAGAAAGAGGTGTTCTTCAGCCATCTTGGGCAGCAATCAAGGATTCATAGAGGCCTTGCTTGGTGAAGACAACAGAGACAAAAGAACGGAGCAACAGTCAAGCCGCAGAGAAATACTAGATTTGCTTTCTGTTCCCTTTCTTTTAAATTTCTGTTGTTTTTATAATGAACATATCTATGAATAATATTGTTGCTGAAATGGTTATTTTAATCAATTTAGCTTGAATTTCGTGTTGGGTTGATTATATTTTGCCTACTTGAATTGTTAAAATAGTGTTTATGCTGTTATAGGCCTCAGTGAAATGGTTGATTAAGTATGTAATAGCCCAAATTCGCCCGGGCTTAATAAACCAAATAGAAAACCAAAAATAAAATAAATAAAGTCCCTTTTATACAGTCTATTTACAAAAGAAATAAAGCCAAAAGACAAATTATACCCCATAAACCCATTACACCCGAGGCCCAATTACAACACTACCTGGCAGACCCAACCCATTACATTACAAACCCATTTCTAAGCCTACCCTTGACCCAATCTAGTGAAGCCCAGGAAGGCCCAAATAGCAAACAGAACACGGAAGGCCCTAGGGTTTCAGAAACCCTAGGCGCCACAAATGGAAGGCTCCAAAAGCTAAATCAGTACGTCGTTCCATCTACCCCAACGACGCCGTGATTCTCGGCCTCGAATCTGGCCGTAGTTGAAGCCAAATGAAAGCATATTAGCGCAAAGACCAAGTTATCGTGGCCTAATCATCACGGCTCACTAATTTCCTCATGAGACATCGAGTAAAATGAAAAACAACAACAGTAAAAAGCAGGGCAAAATATGGAAAGAAATCAAAAGATTTCTTTCCCAGATTGTATATCACTTACAAAGGGTTATAAAAACCCATCTTTTTCTGATTTGTAACACACGATTTTTCCAGAGAGAAATATATACACAGATTCAACAGAGCACAGTATTACCAAATTACAGTACCGGTAACCAATCGAGTACAAAGGTGAATATTTTTAATATATATTACAAATAATGAAAAAGGGAAAGGGATTGCCTGATTTTTGCTGAAAAGGGTGACGGTTTTTGACCCTCTGACCACTGTGTGGTGGTGGCGCGTGGTAGCGTGAGAGACCACGGGACTGAGTCTCAACAAAGACGGATCGGCCCTCAAGTCCTCCTTCAGAGGATTTCGTTTATTTTTTTAAAATCAGATGTTGAAATGATTTATAGGTGCAAAATTTGGCTTATATAGCCCCTGTAATACGACGTCGTTTGGCTTAATTCAATAAGCACTTAAAACGGCGTCGTTTCAACGGAGGATCCGCGTGTTGACCCGATTACCCGGGGAGGATCCGCGTGTTTTTGCAAAATGGATTAATTATCCAATCGGTCCTCTCAACTTTTAATTTCTCATAATTTCATTTTAATCATTTCTTAATTTAACCTCAGTATTCTAATTTTAATTCAATTTAGTCCCAGCGGATTTGCGAGGTATATTCAAAAAACGAAGTCGTTTTTGGGATTAGGGTTTAATTACCCAATGAGTCCCTCAACTTTTAATGAACGTTTTAATCAGATACAAATATTTTTTTATTTTACAAATTAACCCTAGATTTCTTAATTAAATTCAATTTAGTCTTTTTGTTTTAAATACCTTATATATTACTCTTTTAAATATCAATCATAAAATATTATTTTTATCATCTAATATATTTTATGTATATATTATTTATTTCGTATTTTATCATATATTATAATTTATTTATTATATTTTATATTATTGTTATATATTCAAAATATTATACTATTCATATTATATATTTTATTATATACTACTAATTATATTATGTTATCATATGTTTTTATTAATAAATACTATGAGTTTTCCTATATGTATTAATCATTTTACTATGTTTTAGTATGAGAATACCTATTAAATTATTATTGTATATTCTTTACATTATATCAAATATTTTATTATATACATTATTATTGCTATATGCTATATTATTATATATTTTTATTTATAAATCATGTTATACATTATATTTTATCATATTTCCTATATTACCTTACAAAATATATATTATTACTTATTAATACATTCTTCATTTTTTTTAAAAATATATAGTAATATCTAGTACATTTTTTTCTTATATACTAAGTTATATATGCATTCTTCGTTTTTTTTTTTAAAAAAAAGGGGTTCACTTTATCATTTTTATGTTATTTTTTTAATAGCCATTTTATATTTTTACGTTTAATAGCTTATTTCTAGACTCACTTTTATTTGATATTGTATAATATGTTAAATTTTATATATCATTTTGTTTTTGCTTTTTATATTCACATAAAATTAATTAATTATGATAAATTAGATATATTTGCATGAAATGTTGTTATGTTTGTGTTATACAATTTTTACTATTTAATTCACTATATTCCATGTTTTAATTTGTATGTAATAATGTTATCCATGACCATGCGTTAAAATAATAGCATATTAGATGATTTAGATCCTTGTCCATCACTTTTACTATGCTTGCATGAAATGATAAAGCATGTATATAGTAGCTAAGTTATTATAAGTTCATATAATGTGTAAGCATATCATTTTTTTTTTAAAGAAAACCAAAAGTCATGTTTTGTTTAATTAAAAAAGAACTTTTAAAAAGGGGTGCAAGGTAATGTTTTGAATACTTAGAAATTCGAGAAATAGTGCCCTAACATGCTGGGTTGTAATTTCTCGTTTGTCTAATTATCTAAAATGTCCTTTTAAATAAGTTTTATAAATCGCAAGATGATTTTAGTTACGAAAGATTAAAGATATCATGTCCAATCATGTTGGATGTGATGTTTGCACTCTTTTAAGAACGAATGAATCTTGATTCTTTTCTCAAACTATCATAGTTTTAAAGAAATATCGTTTTTTTATTTCTTTCAAAATTTCTGACATTAAGATAAAATTACTCAATTTGGTACCAATTTTGGGCGTTACGAGGGTGCTAATCCTTCCTCGTACGTAACCGACTCCCGAATCTACTTTCTCATAATTTCGTAGACCAAAACATTTATATAGTGATCCGATCACACTTTAAAAGATTGGTGGCGACTCCCGTTTTCATTTTTTCAAAAGTCGATTCCCATTTTCCAAACATCCCTTTAAAAAATGGTTTCGACAGCTTGGCGACTCCACTGGGGACTCCTTGAGAGTCAAGCCAAGAAATTGAGTATTTTTGTCTTAATGTCAGAAATTTGGAACATTTAAAATTTGATCTTTTCTTTTACACGTGTTTGCTGCATATGCTTGTTACTTTATTGTTATACATTGCATTTACATGACTGTTGTGGTCATACCCTTAAGTGGGAGTGAGAAACTACGCTTTCGTGAGTTTTTCACCTTCGTATGAGCTAGTGGATCACTTCCGGGGCACTCTACCTATGTCTTCGTGAGATTTTCATCTCCGTATGGCCATAGGGAAAAGTGTCCCCCTGAACTGAACTTGGTCTATATGAGCCTATAATGGGTGAAGACCAAGGAATCTACTGGTTCAGGTACCCTCGTTTTAGAGTTAAGATTCATATAGTGAACTTTTAAGTGCTTACCCTAAGGATAATAGTGATAACCTTTAGGAAATTACCCTTATAGGTATTTGTTTATCATTTCTTATATATGAGACTGACTTATTGTTTTTATTTTGTTGTCATTGCATGTCATTCTGCATTTAAAGGTGTCGATTCAAGGCTCAATTTCTAGATTAGAAAGTTTTGTAATGAGGAACGAATACCTTAATAAAGTGGAGGACAATGCTTCTGTCTGTACCTGGTCAGAGAAAACCCAATTGAGAAAGGAGACAGTGTCACTGAGGGCTACACGTCAGAGTTATGGGACTTTACTCGTGTTAATTTGACGCAAAACGAGTTGCAGGAGCTGAGAAACATTTGGGCCCAGTGGGATGATGAGGCTAAATAGCTTTTCTATCAGAGTTATGGGGATCTTCCATATTTGCTAGACGTCAAGGTAGATAGACATTTGTTTCGAGCTATGATGCAGTTTTGGAACCCTGCTTATAGTCGCTTTACATTTGGGGATGTTGATCTTGTACCTACCTTAGAAGAATATACGACTTTATTGCGTTGCCCGAGTGTTCAGAGTTATAAGGCTTATGCTAGACCTGCTAGCCTTCCAACTTTTGCAAAAAAGTTGGTGATGATTACGGGGATGAGTGAGCAGTGAGCTGTAGCTCGTGTGCAGCAAAAGGGTGATAATAAGTGCATTCCATGGGCCGTTTTGAGGGATTTGATATTGACGCATCCAGATGTGAAGAAAAAGGTCGACGTTTTGGCTTTGAGTATTTACGGCATAGTAATCTTTCCAAAGGCGTTGGGGCACATAGACGAGTCAGTTGCAGACTTGTTCGATCGACTTGGTAAACAGAACACACCTGTGCCCGCGATCCTAGCTGAGACGATAAGATCCTTGAATGCATATCGAAGAGCTGGTGAAGGAAGATTCATTGGATGTGCATAGTTGCTGTTGGTCTGGTTTCATAGTCATTTCTGGAAGCTAGATAAGGTTCCTTGCTGAGTTTTCTTTGAGGGTTATTCTCCCTTAAAGGAAGCAGTAGATAGGCCTAGGAGAGACGACATTTTAGAAGAGAGGTGGATAGACATTCTTCAGAATCTTCGAGAAGAAGACATTATGTGGAAGGCTCCTTGGATAGTTCCTAGTGAAGTCCTCTACCGATGCGGTGGTTTTGATTAGGTCCCTTTGCCAGGAATTTGGGGAGCTGTTGGATATACACCGTTGCTTGTTTTAAGGCAATATCGAGTGAGGCAGTTCATACCAGCTACACAGGGTCTGGAACATAGTGATTTCTCTTATAAAGGAGATCACTACAAGAAGAAGATGGAGAGATTTCTAAGGCTTGGAAGAAGCCTTTCTGTATGAAGATCTTGGCTGAAGGCTCAGCGTCAACCCTAGGGTATAAGGGGTGGTTTAGTAAAAGAGTCAATGATAATGTTCCTAGGCCGATTTTAGGAGTAGCCCGATCTTAGAGGAGAGTTTACGAGTGATTCCATCAGAGTTGGAGGTTATGAAGAAAAAGTTCGAGAGGAAGAACTTGGAGCTGGAAAAGAGGGTTGAGAAGCTCGAAGAAGAGAAGATGTGCCTGAGTCTCGATGTTGCCGTTCAAAAGATGGAAGTCGAGAAGGTAGAAAAGGAAAAGAGAAAGGTCAAGGAAGATCGAGATGACTTAAAAATGCATTATAAGAAGGCCCAAGTAATATTGAAAAGGGTCGGATTAGGGAGGTCTTCAGAGCAGTGGCAACAGGAGATTCAAGAGGAGCGAGCCAAGGCTGAGTACTGGGAGAAGAAGTTCCAAGAGATGCATTCGCGTAATCATGCCTTAGAGAAGGAAAATCAAGGGTTAAAAGTTAAAGTAACGGAGCTTGGACGATCCCTTCATCATTACCGAAGTCGTAACTCTGCAATCAAGTTAAAGGTGAGCTTGGACAAGATTGAAAAAATGAAGCACAACATTGGAGGGTTAGAAGCAGCATTGCAGGCCTGTGAGTTACGGATTGAGCAGCTCGAGGCAAGAGAAGAACAGTGGAAGGGAGAACTTCACTATCTTCAGAGTCAAGTAGGAGATAGAGATCATGTCATGGGAGAGGCCTTAGTTCAGATTCGAGAGGTCGCTGAACACTTGTAGGAGTTGGCAACACAAGCCAGAGCACTGAGTTGGATGTATGAGTCATCGTTAGACAAAGGACGAGAGTTAGCATTGTTGTTAGATAGGGTTAAGACTCTAGGCCTACGGGCAAAAGTGTATTTGTAATCCGTTTTATAAAAAGCTTTTTTTCCTTAGATAAAGTTTTCTAAAATGAAACTGAGTCAGAATCGATATTCTTTTTGCATTCATGCATTTGCATTTCATTACATCATATGCATTCAAGTTTATAGAAGGACCCTAATTAGTTAAAATTATTAGGGGGGAGAGAGAGTAAGGAAAAGGAAATTTGGAAGCAACACATCTCTACGGTACACGCGCTAAGTTGAAGAATATGGACCAAAGATTTGAACAACTACAGAAGGACATGCAAGACCAGCTGCAAGAGCAACTGGCAAAAATGCAAAATGACATGAATGAGCAGATACTGGAGGCTCAAAGAAATATGATGGCTGAAATGGCTCAGCTTCTAAGGGCCACTGATAAAAGGAAGGCCCCCATGGCTATCGCTGGTGAGGAGGGTGAGGATCATCCTCCGGGTTTTACTCCGCCTCATGTCCCATTGCAAACTGAAGTGCCTCCTAGAAGACCATCTGTCACTGTGAGGCCTCAACATGGGCCGGCTGATGCTAGTATCCATATGAATTTCCCGACTAGTTCAGGATTCAATTTGGGTGACAATCCTACCAATCCTCTAGTTCCTGATCTAGAAAAAGGAGGATTTGAAAGCTGAAGCTGCAAGACAGTTGGATGAACGCTGCAGATGGCTAGAAGAAAAATTCAAGATTTTGGAAGGCGCCGGCAATCATCATGGGATTGATGCCAAAGACTTAAGTCTGGTCCCAGACCTAGTATTGCCTCACAAATTCAAGATGTCGGAGTTCGAAAAGTACAATGGTACTACTTGTCCAGAGGCTCACATCACAATGTTCTGCAGGAGGATGACTGGGTACGTAAACAATGATCAGCTGTTGATCCATTATTTTCAAGATAGTTTGATAAGAACGGCAGCCAGGTGGTACAATTAGTTGAGCCAGGCTAGAATAAATTTGTGGAGGGATCTTGCACAAGCCTTCATGCAGTACAATCATGTGACGGACATGACCCCTGATAGGATCACCCTGCAAAACATGGAGAAGAAACCTAATGAGAATTTTAGGCAATATGCGCAGAGGTGGAGAGAGGTAGCAATGCAGGTTCAACCACCACTGCTGGAGAAGGAGACCACCATATTATTCATCAACACTCTAAAAGCTCCATTCATTACTCATATGATTGGAAGCACTACCAAAATTTTTGCGGACATAGTTATGGCAGGAGAGATGATAGAGAATGCCATAAGAGGGGGTAAAATTGAGGGGGAAGCGGCCAAAAGATCGGCCCCAAGAAGAAAAGACAATGAGGTGAACAATACAAGTAGTTTCAATTTGAAAGTAGTCACGGTTAGTTAGCCCAAAGTAGCCACAGTTAGGTAACAGGGCTCTCAAAAACAGAAATCTAGCACTAGGCATAAGAGGATACAATTTACACCTATACCTGTGACGTATCGGGAGCTTTATGAAAACTTATATGATGCACATGCTATAGCCCCTTTCCACTTGAAACCATTACAGCCTCCATATCTTAAATGGTATAATGCAAATGCCAGATGTGAGTATCATGCTGGAATATCGGGGCACTCAATTGTGAATTGTACTGGATTTATGAAAGCCGTAGAGAGGTTGATCAAGAATGGGGTTTTAAAATTTGAGAGTACCCTAAATACTGAGAACCCTTTGCCAAACCATGACAATCAAGGAGTGAATGCCATTGGTGAAGCTGTTGAAAAAAAGGAGAAGGAAAATGTTGCTGAGGTAAGGATGCCTTTAAGGGTAATTTGGAAAGAGATGACGAAGAAAGGGATGATAACCTTTAAGAAGGAAAGAGAAGAAACAGAGAACTACTGTGAGTTCCATGGGAAAGAGGGTCATGAGACCCAAGATTGTGAAGAATTCAAAGCCTTGGTGCAAGGCTTCATTGATAATAAAGAGCTACAAATTTTTGAAGATAGCTCTTATAAAAGAGAAATAAATACGTTGGAAGGTGAACAACAAGGAACCAGCCGACCAAGAATTATTATTTCCTTACCAGGAAATAATGAAGTGGGGACGCCAGCAGTGCCCAAGGTCGTTATCCATAAACCCACTCCTTTCTCCTATAAGGATGATAAGAGGGTGCCATGGAGCTATGACTGCAGTGTAACAGTTCCTCAGGGAGAAAATGTAGCCAGTGCGTCTAAAGGCATGCAAGACAAAGATTCCCATACACGAAGTGGGAAGCGTTATGACGGGGGGCATTAGAGTTGAGCCCACCAAAACAAAGGATGTTGAGATTGAGAAGGAGAAAAAGACCGAAGTACCCATTAATAAGTCGGTAAGAAAGGAGGAGGCTAGGGAATTTCTAAAGTTCCTTAAGCATAGTGAATATAGTGTGGTCGAGTAATTGCGTAAGCAACCGGCGCGCATATTAGTTTTAGCTTTACTTCTGAGTTCTGAGGTGCATCGCGATGCATTGTTGAAGGTACTTAACGAGACGTATGTCACTCACGATATATCTGTCAATAAGTTAGACCGGTTGGTAAATAACATCAGTGCTGACAATTTCATCTACTTTAATGATGATGAAATTCCACCTGGGGGCATAGGGTCAACTAAGGCTTTACATATCACTACTCAATACAAGGGATACACGCTTCCAAGTGTAGTCGTTGATAATGGGCCTGCTTTGAACGTCCTTCCATTATCCACATTGAACAGATTACCCATTGACAGTTCGCATATGAAGACGTGTCATAATGTGGTAAGAGCCTTTGATGGAACTGAAAGGAAAGTGATGGGACGAATTGATATCCCTTTGGAAATTGGGTCAAATATATATGAAGTTGATTTCTTAGTAATGGATATCAAACCCTCCTATAATTGTTTATTAGGGAGACCATGGATACACTCGGCAGGAGCGGTGCCCTCCTCATTGCACCAAAAACTAAAGTTAGTGACAGATGGACTGTTAATAACTATCAATGCGAAAGAGGATATCATAGCAACAGTCACTAGCAAAGCACCTTATGTCGAGGCCAGCAAAGAATCTATTGAGTGTTCTTTTTGCTCTCTAGAAATTATCAATGCAACCTTCATTCTGGAAGGAAGTGAGGTGCCAGTACCTAAAATGTCTGGAGCTACAAGGATGGCCCTGCAAATGATGATGGGAAGGGGAGCATCGCCGGGAAAAGGACTAGGAAAACAGTTGCAAGGAGGGATTCAAATCTCAAAACTGATGGAGAAGAAGGATCGCTTTGGTTTGGGCTTCAAGCTAGACCATAAACACAAGAGACATGAGATGGAAAAGCGCCAAGCAAGAAGGAAGGCGCGTTTGAACGGAGGAGAAGTAGAGTGGGAACCAATGACATTCCCACCTATATCCAAATCTTTTAAGTCAGGAAGGTTGCTGGTAGAAGAGAGTCATCAGATCAATGTTGTACATAATGAGAGATTGGGGCGATAAAATCTTGAGGGTATTCGCCCTTATGAACCGGGGGGCTCTCTGAACAATTGGACTGCGGAGGACATTCCTGTAGTCTTTAGAAATTTTTCAGAGTAATTCTAGAAACATGTCTATTACTCTAGGGCTTAGGAGTAGTAAGATTACATTTGTGAAAATAGGCCTATGTTCATCTATTATTATTTAAATAAAGCATAACTTTATCAATTTAAACGAGTATTGTTTCACTTTTTATCAACCAATATTCCTTTAAATTCGGGCAATTCTTATTCTTTTATTCATAGCACATAAACAATCATTCTTAGATTCATTCATTCTTTGTATATTCTTTCATACCCCTCACAGGTCTCTAGATATCAATGATATCAGCACTGATACTGCTACTCCTGATTTCTTTTGCGAGCAAGACATGTGTTTAGAGGAACCTCAGGATTTTGAAGATGTTCAAGATTGTGACGTGTCTCTCGATCTGTTAAGAATGGTAAAACAGGAAGAGAAACAAATCATGCTACATGAGAAAGAGGCAATAGAGAATATAGCCCTAGAGGAAGGGAAAGAGGTGAAAATTGGAACACTGATCACTAAGGACACAAGGCGTGGCTTAATTGAGTTGCTTCAGGAATTCAAGGATATTTTTGCATGGTCTTATCAGGATATGCCCAGATTGAGTACTGACATTGTAGTACATCGTCTTTCGATAAGACAGGATTGTAAGCCAGTCCAACAGAAGTTGCGAAGAATGAGGCCAGATATTGTTCTAAAAATAAAGGATGAGGTCAAGAAGCAATTTGATGCAGGATTCTTGCAAGAAGTAAAGTACTCCGAATGGGTAGCTAACATTGTGCCTATTCCTAAGAAGGACAGGAAGGTACGAATATGTGTTGATTACAAGGATCTGAACAAAGCAAGCCCAAAGGATAATTTTCCTTTGCCACACATTGACACTTTAGTAAACAATACGGCGGGATATTCATTGTTCTCCTTCATGGATGGCTTCTCAGGATACAATCAGATAAAGATGCATCCAGAGGATATGGATAAAACTACTTTCATAACTTTATGGGGCACCTTTTGTTACAAAGTAATACCGTTTGGACTAAAGAATGCAGGGGCAACATACCAACGAGCCATGGTAAACTTGTTTCATGACATGATGCATAAGGACCTTGAGATATATGTCGATGACATGATTGCCAAGTCTCGAACAGAAAAAGAGCACATTGCGGTCTTAAGAAGATTTTGCTTGAGGTTGAGAAAATTTCAGTTGAAGCTCAATCCGGCAAAGTGTACCTTTGGAGCCAGATCGGGAAAGTTATTAGGCTTCGTAGTCAGTGAAAAAGGAATTGAAGTCGACTCAGACAAGGTCAGAGCCATACGGGAGTTACCTCCACCCTGTACTCAGAAGAAAGTTCAAGGATTCCTAGGAAGGTTAAATTACATCGCTCGGTTCATTTCCAAACTGACCGAGAAATGCGATCCTATCTTTCGCCTCCTCAGAAAGCACAATCAAGGTACTTTGGATGAAGAATGCCAGAATGCTTTTGAAAAAGTTAAGCAGTATTTGTTGAATGCTCCGGTATTGTCTCCACCTAGCCCAGATAAACCGTTAATACTGTACTTATCAGTGTTCAGTAATTCTATGGGATGTGTGCTTGGTCAACATGATGAGTCGGGAAAAAAGGAGAAGGCAATTTACTATCTCAGTAAAAAATTCACTGACTGTGAAATGAGATATTCACCAATTGAAAAGCTGTGTTGTACGCTAATTTGGACCACTCGGAGATTAAGACAGTACATGCTATACCATACCACTTGGCTTAGCCCAAAGCTTGATCCATTGAAATACATGATGGAGTCAACAGCTCTAAATGGGAGAATGGCTAGATGGCAAATTTTGCTTTCAGAGTTTGATATAGTCTACGTAAGTTAAAAGGCTATAAAAGGAAGTGCAGTAGCTGACTTTTTGGCCAGTAAAGCTCTAGAGGATTATGAGCCGTTGAAATTTGATTTTCCAAATAAGGAGTTAATGTGTATAACGATGACCGAAGATTCTCCATGGAGGCTCAATTTTGATGGGGCTTCTAATGCAGTTGGAAATGGAATTCGGGCAGTCTTGGTATCCCCCAAAGGCGATCATTACCCATTCATGTACAAGTTGGACTTTGATTGCACGAATAATATGGCTGAGTATGAAGCATGCATCATAGGACTTCAAGCAGCCATAGAGCGAGGTATAAAAACCCTAGAAGTATATGGAGATTCTGCGTTGGTAATTTATCATCTCAGAGGTGAATAAGAGACAAGAGACTGTAAATTGATCAATTATCGAAAGATAGTTTTGGGATTACTTGATGAGTTTGATGATATTACCTTTAATTATCTCCTACGAGACAAAAATTAGATGGCAGATGCTTTAGGAACCTTGGCCTCAATGATTAAAGCAAATAAAGAGGAAGAGGTGAGACCAATTCAAATGAGTGTCTACGAAGCTCCAGCTAATTGTTGTAACATTGAGGAGGAAAAAAAGGATGATAAACCCTGGTACCAGGATATATTGCGATATGTAAGAGATCGTAAATATCCAGAATAGGCAACTGAAAATGACAAACGAACTTTGAGGAGGTTAGCTTGTGACTATGTCTTGGATGGGGATATCCTGTACGAGAGAAGGAAAGACCAAGTACTTTTGAGATGTGTTGATGCTGTGGAAGCTAAGCTGATTTTAGAAGAAGTTCATGAAGGTGTATGTGGGATGCATACAAATGGGTTCAAGATGGCAAGACAAATCATGAGGTTTGGCTATTATTGGGCCACCATGGAAGGGGACTGTATCAACTATGCCAAGAAATGCCAAAAGTGTCAGATTTATGGGGACAAAATTCATGTACCACCATCACCTTTACATGTTATGACTTCTCCATGGCCCTTCTCTATGTGGGGCATGGATGTTATTGGACCAATATCGCCGAAAGCTTCGAACGGACATCGGTTTATTTTCGTGGTAATCGACTACTTCACAAAATGGGTAGAAGCCGCTTCTTACGCAAATGTTACTAAGTCCGCTGTAAGTCAATTTTTGAAGAAAGAGATTATTTGTCAGTATGGAATGCCTGAGAAGATCATATCCGATAATGTATTGAACTAAAACAACAAAACGATATCAGAGGTTTACGACCAGTTCAAGGTCAAGCATCACAATTCTTCTCTCTCTCGTCCAAAAATGAATGGGGCAATGGAGGCCGCCAACAAGAACATTAAGAAAATAGTGGGAAAGATGACTGAGACTTATAGAAATTGGCATGAGAAGCTACCGTTTGCACTCCTGGCCTATCGAACATCTGTCAGAACCTCTACTGGGGCAACCCCATTCTCATTAGTTTATGGGATGGAAGCAGTGTTGCCTATTGAAGTAGAAATACCTTCTCTCCGTATTTTGACAGAGATAAGGTTGGATGAAGCTGAATGGGTTCAATCCTGGTATGATCAGTTAAAATTGATTGAGGAAAAGAGGCTGAGAGCCATCCGACATGGTCAGATGTATCAGAAGCGTATGATGCGAGCCTATGATAAAAAGGTTCGTCCAAGGGAATTCCATGAGGGGGATCTCATGCTGAAAAAGATCCTTCCTATTCAAAAAGACTTTAGGGGAAAATGGATGCCGAATTGGGAGGGGCCGTATGTTGTGAAGAAAGCTTTCTCTGGCGGTGCATTGATTTTGACAGAATGGATGGGAAGAGCTTACCCAATCCAGTGAACTCAGACTCAGTCAAAAAGTACTTTGTCTAAAGGAGAGGAGAATCCAAGGTGAAAACTAGCAAAGGGCGCCTTGAATTTTCGGCAAAAAAAATGGAGAGGCCAAGGTGAAAACCCGCAAAGGGCACCTTGTGACCAAAGGGTTTTTGAGTTGAAAACCTGAAAGGGCAGCTCAAATTTTGAAGGGCATACAGCAATATGGCTATATTTGACTCAACAAAGAAGTAAAGCACGTTGCATATTGGGGCATCAACAAAGTACTTTGGGTCTTTTAAACACATGTCGAACTCAAGAAAGATTTCATGGAGCTGGTGTATAGACGCTCAAGCGGTGATATCCAGAGCATCTAGCTTTTATCCTGTTTGCTATCTTTAGATTCTATTTCTTCTCAAAGATATGCTATCAGATTTATTTCCTTTGTATTTTTGACAATTCATTCAAATTCAATTATTCTTAAAGATTTATTCATCTTTTATTATTCTTTAAATATGTTACATTGAAATAATGATAGATGAACTAAATATCTTCACAAACGAAGTTTTGCGCATTACTTTGGGAATTTCTAAATAATTACAAGAAACTAAAACAGGACAATTGTTCGAGAAATTCACGTAAGTAAGGGATGAAGGAACTCGAGGAATTTCTTTCTTCCAATCCAAAAGGAAAATAGACAAAACCAATGATTCAATTCTTACAGGCATCCTCAGTAGATCGTAGCATTGGAGGAAGGCCTACAGGCTGAGCAAGAATGAAATTTTCAGAAAAGAAAAGACAAATGAAGGAATGAATGGTGGCGCCTAGGATAGGGGTCATATTCACAGCACTTTGCATCATAACATGTTTAATTAGGGACATTCGACTCACTTAAAGCATAGCATCCTAATTATCAGGCATAATCATTCTACAGGTAATCGAGGACATAGCAGATTTGACTCTCAGATGTTCTCAAGTAGACCTAAGATGATTTGACATCCTTGTGCTTACAAGGAACAAATAAAAAACATAGTTGATTTAGCTTTCACGTGTTTATGGTGAAGCAAATCTAAGACGATTTGTCGTCTCTGTATTGTCAGAGAATAAATCGAAGTTTGGCATCTCCATTTCGACGGAGAGCAGACGCATAGCAGATCTAACCTTCAGATGTTTATACTGAAGTAGATCCAAGATGATTTGGCATTCTTGTGTTTACAAGAAACAAATCGAAGACATAGCAGATTTGACTCTCAGATGTTCTCAAGCAAAGCTAAGATGATCTAACATCCTTGTGCTTACAAGGAACAAATAAAAAACATAGCTGATTTAGCTTTCACGTGTTTACGATGAAGCAAATCTAAGATGATTTGTCGTCTCTGTATTGTCAGTGAACAAATCAAAGTTTGGCATCTCTATTTCGACAGAGAGTAGACACATAGCAGATCTAACCTTCAGATGTTTATACTGAAGTAGATCCAAGATGATTTGGCATTCTTGTGTTTACAAGAAACAAATCGAGGACATAGCAGATTTGACTCTCAGATGTTCTCAAACAGACCCAAGATGATTGGGCGTTCTTGTGCTTACAAGAAACAAATCGAAACATAGCTGATTTGGCTTTCACGTGTTTACGATGAAGCAAATCTAAGATGATTTGTCGTCTCTGTATTGTCAGAGAACAAATCAAAGTTTGGCATCTCCATTTCGACAGAGAGCAGACGCATAGCAGATGAAGTAGATCCAAGATGATTTGGCATTCTTGTGTTTACAAGAAACAAATCGAGGACATAGCAGATTTGACTCTCAGATGTTCTCAAACAGACCCGAGATAATTGGGCATTCTTATGCTTACAAGGAGCAAATCGAAACATAGCTGATTTGGCTTTCATGTGTTTACGATGAAGCAAATCTAAGATAATTTGTCGTCTCTGTATTGTCAAAGAACAAATCGAAGAAGTAGATTTGGCGTCTCTGTATTGGCAAAGAGCAGATCGAAAATAATAGATTGGTGTTCCCAAGTTTTCAAGAAGCAAGTTGAAGATAACCAATTTGACACTACTGAAGACATCAGACTACCTTTGGAGGTTGAGGATCAAGATTTTGAGACTTAGCCAGACAGGGTAAATTTGGTCCTTTTATAGTCTTTGCTCTATTCCTGTTACACAGTAATGAGCAAAGAGGGGCAGCTGTAATAGCCCAAATTCGCCCGGGCTTAATAAACCAAACAGAAAACCAAAAATAAAATAAATAAAGTCCCTTTTATACAAGTCCATTTACAAAAGAAATAAAGCCCAAAAGATAAATTATACCCCATAAACCCATTACATTACAAACCATTTCTAAGCCTACCCTTGACCCAATCTAGTGAAGCCCAGGAAGGCCCAAATAGCAAACAGAACACGGAAGGCCCTAGGGTTTTAGAAACCCTAGGCGCCGCAAATGGAAGGCTCCAAAAGCTAAATCAGTACGTCGTTCCATCTACCCCATCGACGCCGTGATTCTCGGCCTCGAATCTGGCCGTAGTTGAAGCTGAATGAAAGTATATTAGCGCCAGCACCGTCGTTATCAAGGCCTAATCATCCTGGCTCACTGATTTCCTCGCGAGACATCTGCAAAATGAAAAAACAACAACAGAAAATAGGGCCAAATATGGAAAGAAATCAAAAGATTTCTTTCCCAGATTGTAAATCACTTATAAAGGGTTATAAAAACCCATCTTTTTCTGATTTGTAACACACGATTTTTCAGAGAGAAATATACACACATGATTCAACAGAGCACAGATTGCAAATTACGCATTACCAGTAACCAATCGAGTACAAAGGTGAATATTTTTAGTATATATTACAAATAATGAAAAAGGAAAGGGATTACGATTTTTCTTTGAAAAGGGTGAAGGTTTTGACCCTCGACCCTTTGTGTGTGGTGGCGCGTGAGCGCGTGAGGAGACCCCAAGACGGAGTCTCAACAGCACCGGGATCGGCCCTCAAGTCCTCCTTCAGAGGATTTCATTTATTTTTTTAAAACCGGATGTTAAAATGATTTTTAGGTGCAAAATTTGGCTTACATAGCCCCTGTAATACGACGTTGTTTGGCTTAATTCAATAAGCACTTAAAACGGCGTCGTTTCAACGGAGGATCCGCGTGTTGACTCGATTACCCGGGGAGGATCCGCGTATTTTTACAAAATGGATTAATTATCCAATCGTCCTCTCAACTTTTAATTTCTCATAATTTCATTTTAATTATTTCTTAATTTAACCTCAGTATTCTAATTTTAATTCAATTTAGTCCCAACGAATTTTCGAGGTATATTCAAAAAACGAAGTCATTTTTAGGATTAGGGTTTAATTACCCAATGAGTCCCTCGACTTTTAATGAACGTTTTAATCAGATACAAATATTTTTTTATTTTACAAATTAACCCCAGATTTCTTAATTAAATTCAATTTAGTCTTTTTGTTTTAAATACATTATATCTTACTCTTTTAAATATCAATCATAAAATATTATTTTTATCATCTAATATATTTTATGTATATATTATTTATTTCGTATTTTATCATATATTATATCTTTATTTATTATATTTTATATTATTGTTATATATTCTAAATATTATACTATTCATATTATATATTTTATTATATACTACTAATTATATTATGTTATTATATGTTTTTATTAACAAATACTATGAGTTTTCCTATATGTATTAATCATTTTACCATGTTTTAGTATGAGAATACCTATTAAATTATTATTGTATATTCTTTACATTATATCAAATATTTTATTACGCACATTATTATTGCTATATGCTATATTATTATATATTTTTATTTATAAATCATGTTATACATTATATTTTATTATGTTTCCTATATTACCTTACAAAATATATATTATTACTTATTAATACATTCTTCATTTTTTTAAAATATATATAGTAATATCTAGTACATTTTTTTCTTATATACTAAGTTATATATGCATTCTTCGTTTTTTTTTTTTAAAAAGGGGTTCACTTTATCATTTTTATGTTATTTTTTTAATAGCCATTTTATATTTTTACGTTTAATAGCTTATTTCTAAACTCACTTTTATTTGATATTGTATAATATGTTAAATTTTATATATCATTTTGTTCTTGCTTTTTATATTCACATAAAATTAATTAATTATGATAAATTAGATATGTTTGCATGAAATGTTGTTATGTATGTGTTATACAATTTATACTATTTAATTCACTATATTCTATGTTTTAATTTGTATGTAATAATGTTATCCATGACCATGCAATAAAATAATAGCATATTAGATGATTTAGATCCTTGTCCATCACTTTTACTATGCTTGCATGAAATGATAAAGCATGTATATAGTAGCTAAGTTATTATAAGTTCATATAATATGTAAACATATCATTTTTTTTTTAAAGAAAACCAAAAGTCATGTTTTGTTTAATTAAAAAAGAACTTTTAAAAAAGGGTGCAAGGCAATGTTTTGAATACTTAGAAATTCGAGAAATAGTGCCCTAACATGCTGGGTTGCAATTTCTCGTTTGTCTAATTATCTAAAATATCCTTTTAAATAAGTTTTATAAATCGTAAGATGATTTTAGTTACGAAAGATTTAAAGATATCATGTCCAATCATGTTGGATGTGATGTTTGCACTCTTTTAAGAACGAATGAATCTTGATTCTTTTCTCAAACTATCATAGTTTTAAAGAAATATCGTTTTTTTATTTCTTTCAAAATTTCTGACATTAAGATAAAATTACTCAATTTGGTATCAATTTTGGGCGTTACGAGGGTGCTAATCCTTCCTCGTACGTAACCGACTCCCGAATCTATTTTCTTATAATTTCATAGACCAAAACGTTTATATAGTGATCCGATCACACTTTAAAAGATTGGTGGCGACTCCCATTTTCATTTTTTCAAAAGTCGATTCCCATTTTCCAAACATCCCTTTAAAAAATGGTTTCGACAAAGTAAAATCATGCTTAGGTTATCTGGCATTATAATTGTTTAGATAATTAAAGAATTAATTGTTTAAACGAATTGAAATTGCAATTAATGGACTCGATGACTTAATCGATTGCATGTTTAATTGCATTAAGGTAACTGAAAATTAAATTAGCATTGTATTTGACGATACATATGCCTTGCATAACTTGCAAGATTGTTGTGATTAAATTGTTTCAAGGTATGGCTACTTTGTTACTTCACATAATCTTTTACATGTTTATTAAGTTGAATTAATCGGTTGAATCGACATAGGAATATACGAGAGATAATTTAATTCAATAAGTATGTATGTGCGATAGCATGTTTACTTTATTAAATCTGTTTAGTCGGTTGAATTGGCATAGGGATATGTCCAAGAGATAAATGGAATTTTTTAATTAGTAAATATGTTCATAAGTTAGCAAATTCTTTGGGTTTGCCGTGAATTTATTCATAACAAACATAAGCACGAATTTAATATTTCTAAGTTAAAAGGGTATAATTAATCCAACACAATTATATCATCTTGATTAAATCTTAATTGAAATAGTGCACTAGAACTCTTTTATTTTTTTTTTAAATTGTTTGCTTAGTTTTAAAATCTTAGTTTATAAATCACTCTTTTCAAACCAAAATTATTTTTACCTCACCAAAGTGTTTTAATTAATTTCATAAATATTACTTTTTACAGTCCCTGTGGGTACGATAACTCGACATTTACTTGTCACTTTATTACTTGTTACGATTGTGTACACTTGCACATTTCTATCGTTCCAATGATGTGGTACAATCTCAGAGTGATATATCATCATTTTTAATAGGATTAAAAAAAAAAGACAATTATTTGATAGAATCTAAATTCAGGAATTAATCTGAATAAAATATTCAAGAACTAAATTAAAAGAAATTACTAAATTAAGGTTACCTCTTATAAAAGTAAAATAAAAAGTATAAAAAAGTAAAGTAAAGAAAAAGTAAAAGTAAAATATTTTTTAAAAAATAAATAAAGAAGCATCTCTCCAACCACTATTGTTCTTGGATTTGAAGGTCTAAAATATTTTTAATTTATAGATTGGATCCAAATAATAAACTGATATATTTTTATAATTATTTAAATTAATAATGGATAAAAAAATTATAAATGAATTTTTATAAAAAATAAAAATAATATTATATATAGTATTAATGCATTATGTATTAATTGAAATTTTCTATATTTAAATACATTTTAAAAGAATCTTTGCATCAATATTCTTCTTTTGAATTTTTTTTATCATATTCTTAACTTAACTCAGTTAACAAGTTAAATATCGTCAATTGAGTTTTAACTTAATTGATATTGATATTATTGCTAATGCAGGAGGATATGGTTCAAGTGCACCGAAGCACATTATCTTCCCATCTAAAAGTTGAAGAAAAGTTCTAAATAATTTTAAGTATTGTATAAAAACTAAATGATAAAAACTTGTGATAAAATTAATATTCAAAAACAAGTTAAATATATAGAAAAATACATAGGCTCCTCACCTATACCCCAATCAAAACAACTTTGAATCCTTCAAAGGAAAAAATAATTAAAATTTTTTTCTTGCATAACTTTGATAAACTAAATGAATATACTTTATATTAGCTTTGAAATTGGATTATGATTATTTTAAAAGCCATGATTTGGATGTGAACTGTACCAAAGGTACATAAAATATGCAAATATCGGTTTCAGAGAACACAGAAGCAGCCGGCCAGATGATGTATGCAGCAATATTATTTGCTATTATTGCCCTAAAATTTGTCCTTATTTGCATAATCAAATACTAATAGTTTAAGTGTTAGGAAAGCTCATCTTCATGAATATATTTCACAACTATATTAGCAAAAGGAAAATTTATAGATACTTAAACCATAGGTAATGATGTTAACACATTAATAAAAGGAGTTTTAAACAAATTTAAATGTGAGGGAAATCAAGTTTCATGTCTGCTGTTCCAAGACGTGGCCGTGTATGATGAACTAAGGGAGATAAATATGATTTAGGTGGTTGAGACTTGTGGCCGAGGTGGGTACTTTTGTCATCACCTATTTTTTTCTTTATAGATGAAGTTAAGTTCCTTATTTCATATTAAAAACTATTTTGTTGAGATAAGGTTTAATTTTTTGTAATTAAATCGACAGTAATTTAAGGTTGATTGGGCATCTTTACAAATGATAATTAAAATGAGATTTACTATTGCTTGGATGAGATATTATCCACTCTGACTTAAAAATCTTATATTTTAATCTTTAAAAAGATTATTAGGATGAATTCTAAATGTAAAAGTATATCAACAAGTATTATAGTAAAAAAAAAAATGTTACACTTTTAAAAAGAGAATGTGGATTTTAATAATAAAAATTATGGTCTTGAGAAAGGCAACTATAAATCTCAAAAAAATTTATAAAAAATAAAATAAATATAAAAAACATTAATTATATGTAAAAAAAAAATTAAAAAATATATCTCTCAATGATTAATCACATTTTCTTAATATGGTTTGGACACCTTTAATTGTGTCAATGCCTATTAAATCGTTGACTTTTGGCTTTTTCAAATAACATCCAAATTAAAGTTAATTTTCTTTTTATTGGGATTAGGGTATTCACCACCGAAAGCAGTGAATAATCCCCTCACCGTAGGTGCTCTCCGAAGAGGTAAACAACTTTCTATGAAATGTTCTTATTTCGTATGAGTGGGGATCGAACCCTCGATCACTATTAGAGTATTAAGTAGACCAATTAAGTCTGTTGGGGTTGTTTAAGTTTGTTAGGGTTGTTAACTTTAATTATACTGCTATCAACCACTACTAATATGTATATAAGTTGTGCAAATTTTTTATCAATGATAGGTCTTTCATATTATTGTTTTCAGTATAATCTTTTGCGCTTTCTTGTTTTCTTGTTAGTTTCTTAGCTGCCAAACAACTCTGATAGCTCATAACTATAGTTTCACATGGTATCAGAGCTTTTGTTTCCTCATGAATTTGATTCTCTGATCGAATGTGGGTTTCATGGCTTTTCTCACTAGCCCATCACCCATTTCTGTTGCTGCCTTATGGTGCTTTTTGTTTCCAGTAATGGTGTTTATTATAGTCGACTCTTTTCAACTAAGAAGATTAACATCATTCTTCATGATTCTAATTACTTGTTGTGGCGTTAGCTTATTCTTCTTGCTTTTAGAACTTACAAGATTCAGAGTTTTCTTGATGTTTCTATTGTTCCTCCTCCACACTTCACTAAAGATGCAGCTGACATGACTAAGGAGAATCTTGATTTTGTGCGGTTTGAACAATAAGAGAATGCCCTTACGTCTTGGATCTTGTCTTTCATTAGCCAAGGTGTGATCCTTCATCTTATTGGTATGGACTCTATTGCTTAAATTTGGAGTACTCTACTAACATCTATGGTAGTAAGACGACTTCTAGATTAATGTTTTTTATGGTCGCTAAACTAACTAAAAATTTGACTAAGGCAAGCGCACCTATCGAACAATAGTATAGTTGTGGTGAGACTGGAAATATCGTATCCAGAAGGACTAAAAGTACTAGTAATTACTATCTTTTTATTATCTAGCCTAAGAATTAAAGGGAAATTTTTAAACTAAGATTAACTACTTAATTAACTAAGAATACGACAGAGGTAAAAGTTGGAAAACCGATGGAGAAGACAACACCCAAGGAAGAATCCACCTAGACTTCACTTATTACTTCCAAATTAGACGATTTACTTACTTGACTTAGTCTGTAGAAATCCCTGATTTATGTTAATATCTCTTTCGAGACTAAGAACAACTAATTTTAGGTTGATTAATTGAAATCTCTTTCTAATTAAAACCCCTATTGTCACATTAACTCGATCTATGGATTCCCTTATTAGATTTGACTCTAATCCGGCAGATTTACGTCGTCCTATGTCTAGGATTGCATTCAACTCCGCTTAATTATGCTAGATCTACTCTTAAACAGGGACTTTTGCTCCACTGAATAAGCACATCAGACTTGAGTTAATATCCTGAAATATTAAAGCAAGAATTAAGAACACATATTTAAGAATAAGAACAAGTATTTATCATATAATTCAAATAGTAATAAGATCTGTCTTAGGTTTCATCTCCCTTAGGTATTTAGGGAGTTTAGTTCATAACAATGGGGGAAAACATCTCAAAATTGGGAAAACAACAAAACATAAAGAAACCCATAAACTTCGGTAGAATTTGAATAGAGATCTTCAGTCTTGAAGTAAATCCTGCTTCCGAGCTGATTCTAATGGCTGTCTTCGAGTATTCTCTACCTTCTACTCTGCGTCCCCCCTTTTGATCCTCTTCTAGGGTGTTTATATAGACTTTGGAATGCTTCAAAACCCTAAAAATTAGCCTTTTCTGAGTAGAATTAGACTTGGGCTCGACAGAGGCACGATCGTGTGGCACACCCGTGTGATGGTGCTCAGGCCGTGTGTAATTCTGAGTTAGTTTTTAGTTGACACGGTCATGACACACGGGCATGTGGCCTACCCGTGTGTCTCACACGGGCGTGTGGTTTACCCGTGTGAAAGTGCCTAGGCCGTGTGAAATATTGAGATAAGCCCATTTTGCCTTTTTTTGCTCGTTTCTTGCTCTTGTCACCTTCCTATGCTCACCTAAGTATAAAACATGAAATTAAAGGATTAGGAGTATCAAATTCACTAAATCTTTTGATAAATCATCTAATAATATGCCAAGCATGGGATAAAAATATGTACATATTATGGTTTATCAAATATCCCCACACTTAAGAATTTGCTTGTCCTCAAACAAAATCCTCAACTGACAATTAAAATAAATTCGTCTCAACTTATAATTCTCATCAATAGTGTTTCGAAGTAATCCATAAATAATCATACATTGAGGATTCAACTGAAAGAACATTAAAGTTTCAAACAATCCAAGTTGAACATTTTAATCATAAGACCATAGGTATCCCCCTTTATCTAAGTAATTACCTTTAATTCCAAATCGATAAGGGTTGACATCCTGACTTAAAGATTTACTCAAATAACTCAAAGTGTTTAAGGTTTAATAATTAAGCACTCAATAGTCAAACATGAAAAGTTATTACCATAAGCTTGCATGAAAATCAAATCTCCACCACTATAAATGAGATGATACACAAATCAAAAGGTCTTTAATAGGGTTGTAATGGGGCTTAGGTTAAAGGTGTGGATAAAAGCTGAAAAAGAGGGTTAGAATCGAGATTAATTTAATAAATTACCAAACTTAGAAAAATAGAGCTAGTTACTAAATTACAAACAAGTGCCAGAATTAAAACCATCCAAACCTAATGAAGTGAGCTTTTTCTCAATATAATAACTTTAACTTGTCTAAGCTCTTTATGAAAGAATAATAATATGTAATTACATGACTATATAAAATTTTTTTTCATATAAGAACAAGTAAGTACATAATAAGAAATAATTCAGCAACTGAAATGAAAAATTATAGTTAGGTAATTAATCAAATAAAATCTCAATAAAAAGGGAGTCAATAATAAGAGAGAAATTCTTAATGAATCAAAAAGGGCTAATCTGTGGGTTAACGTTTAATGGGGCAATATCAAGAAATGGTGTTTACGGCTCAAAAAGGGGTTCATTAAGGGTTAATTATGTGGGTAGGCTTTTTATGGGGTGAGTGGGTTAAAACCTAGGTGCCTTCATCATCTCAGTATATCAACTCAAAGGTGTGGTCTCGACATGTATAATCAATGCAAGTTCTAGAATAACAAATCAGTGTTGACTCATAACCATAAATAAAAGTGAGCAAGAAAGATATATGCTCTAAAAGGCTCAAAATCTCACAAAAATTATGGATTTTTGATGTTAATCCTGTAGATTTAGAACTTCAAGATAATACCTCAATTCAAGGAAACATCCTAACAATTTTAGTTCTCAAAAATTCAACTTATCATGCTTGATTCTCTATTGTCCTAAAGTTTAAATAATCAATGCACAATTACTTATGTTTTCATCTTAAAACATATTAATGAAAATTATAATTCAATCCAGATTTATTCTAATAGTAATATGAGAAAGATATAATTCAGAGATTTTCTGATAATCATATAAGTAACCTCCCCACACTTAAGATGTACATTGTCATCAATGTACAAAGATAAATAATATTAATAAAAATAGAATATCATAAAAGAGAGGGAGAGGCGGAACTGCCCTGAATTTGGATGTAATCCTTGGAATAGCGAAAGCAGATTTATAGACATTGGAAATGTAGTGCATGCGTAACTAAGCAGAGGTGAAGGTGGGGTAGGATACTCCGGTGGTGGTAGAGGTTGGGTTCCACAATTATAGTGCCAAGCGAAGAGGTTATCGTAGTGGTCGGTGTCGTGGTGGCTATGGTCGTGGTCGAGCAGGACATGGCAGGCATGGATCATCTTTTTCTAGAGGGTTGTTTGTATATTCTTGAGTAGCACCAATCGAAAGAACCTTTTGAAACTACGATATCACCAGTAATGTTTTAGGGAGTTATATTGATGAGGTTATCATGGTTACTCATAAAGGAATAGCCATATAAATAAAGGGTTCAAAATATACTAATAAAAGTCTTTTAGAACATGAAAATAGAAATAGAAAGAAAAACAAAAAGATCAGAAAAAAAAGTGAAAAATAAATGGACTCAAAAGTCCTCATCGGCAACTAGATCGTGAGGTAGTGGTGCTAGAGGTGAAATGTGGAAATGTTGGCAAATCTGCTACAGAGTCGCCTAGATACGGTCGAATCGCTGAGCGAAGCTGTTGAACTGCTGAGTACAATAGTGCTCGAATCGAGTTAGGTGGTCAGAAATATCTGTCAATAAAGTAGCCGCATAAAATAGTCTGTGACTCGGCGGTGGTGGAGGAGGTGGGTTCTCCTAAAAGGAAGGGATATCATCAGTAATATCCTCCAGGTCATCCTAATCGGTGGTTCGGGCTAATCGGTATTGAAGAAGATTGAACCCACGACGACGCTCTATCATCCTCATGTGGAGTATGCTCGAGATGCCCTGTGGGGACATCTGACTGATGAGTGTAAGTGACGAGGATTGTGCTAATGTGTTAAGGATCCCAAAGTGTCACGCTAGACGAGTCACGTAAGGGCCTATGCAGATGGTCTCCTTTCTATGTCGTTCGATCTGATGGCGAAAGGCGAGTGCTATAAAGTAGGCGAGGTCGAAAACATGCCCTTGTCTCATACTCCATAAGAAGTATGCATTGTGAGTATTAAGGACACCAATGCTCTCTCGTCGCCCTATTAAAGTGTGAGTTAAAAAGGTGTGGAGATACCATAATGCTGGAGAAAGAGCTGATGCCTTAGAGCGACTGGGGTCATAGATACCTGTGGCAGGAATGAGGGCTACCCAACATGAGGAGGGTGCGTAATAAATGTGACAGTGGAGATGGGGAAAGTTGTCGTCCTCCATAAATTCTTCTGTGTAAAGTCCCAAGGCAAGTCCGAATTCTGGGACACTCAGTTGACGCACTAGACTGCCAAGAAAGAACTGGACTGTACCGAGATCATCGTACTCTGACATAACCGTCTGTAAATAAAATGTCAAACAAAGTTCCAAAGTGAACTCCAGGTATGTCTGCTCAATAATGTCGAAGAAACGGTCTCAAGGAGCGGTAGCAAGGATGGCCCGAACTGAGTCAGCGAGATAGACATGTTCCAATACAGCCCAGTCAATGCACCGACCCACGCCGAGGGGTCGAACACGTAGAATCTGAAACATCTCCTCTTGAGGTCCTGGTAGGAACTGTAGAAAGGGATATCGTATTTCATTGGTCGCACTTGAGGATGTCATTCCTGGACCCTTTCGCATTTTAGAAGAGGGGACTGCGGCTTTGGTCTTTCTGCGTGGATTTGTCATAATGAGTCTGTAAGAAAAAACATTTCAATATGAGCAAATAGAAACAAACACAACAACCAAAGAACACATCGAGAATGTTAAAAGTAAATCATATAACTTTTATTCCTATATGCACTAATGTTCACAAGTGCAAGAACTTACAAGCTGTGAATCGAAACTTAGTGTATACCAAACGAATTCAATCCAGCCAATACATCGAATGGTGAGAAATAAACAAGATAATCCTATCATTTTTAATTACTAACAAAATCGAAAACTATCGAGAGAACCTATTATTTAGCATTAGTGAATGAAATCAAGAATCAACATAATAAACGAAAAATCAAGTTATCCTACGCTATGGTTAAAATGAATGCATTAACAATAATTATAAATTTCCAAAATGAATGCTAAAAACTAAAGTTAACAAAACAAGAATCAAAAGTAAAAGAATAAAATAGGGCATAGAGGGGTTGAAGAACATGGGAACCAACAGTTGGTGGTGGTCGGCACAGGGGCAAGTGGGGCAACGGTCATGGTGGTTGGCACAAGAGGCGAACGGGGACTGCGGTGGTACGTAGTGGTTGGCACAAGGGGCGAATGGTGAGAAGAGAAGGAAAAAAAAGAGAAAAAAAGAAAGGGGAAAGACGAAGAAAGAAAGAAAGAAAGGGCGAACGGTCGTGCAGGCCCTGTTTTAGACCACACAGCCGTGGCCCACGCCTGTGTGCTTCACTCTTAGCCCGTGTTTTTCGTGAAATTTTAAGTCAGTATCGCACACGGCCTTTTGGGCACGCCCGTGTATCCAGGTCATATGGCACACACGGCTGTATCGAATGATCGTGTGCTCTTTCATTCATTTCTTCCATGCTCATTTTATATCCCACACGTCCGTGTTTAATTTGTGCCTGTGGTCTGATGTTTTAAGTCAATGTTGCACACGGCCGTTGGACATGCCTGTGTCTTATAGTCAGGATTGCCCACAGCTTTTGAGCACGGCCGTGGGATTTTCCCGTGTCTTATTCTGACTTGTTAAAGAGTTCAAAGTCTGTGTTCAGGTTTCCATACGGCCTCAGCCACGCCCGTGTTCTATCCCACACGCCCGTGTGTCCGAACACACGGTCGTATGTCGTGCCGGTGGAGCTCCCTGTCGTATTTAAAATTTGAAAGTTTAGCTCTAGTTTTCACACGGTCTAGGACACGTCCGTGTGTCCAGGCTGTCTTCGTCACTGTTGAATGTCAACACTAATGCTTTAAGATTTTACACGGCTTAAGGCATGCCCATGTCTCCAACCCGTGGTGAGCATACGGCCTAGGACACGCCCGTGTGTCAAGCCGTGTGTGTCAAAAATTCATGCATTTAAACTATGATGAAAGAAAAATAAACTTATTTAGTGAGGTTAGTGCTTAGGTTGCCTCCCAAGAAGCGCTTATTTAAAGTCTAAGCTCGACTTGTACCTTGAGGGCATATTTAGGCAGGTTCGTAGAGTCATAGCTCCTCTCTATTATCTTTAAAATCCTCACCGTTATAAAGTTTAAGACGATGTCTGTTTACCTTGAAAGTGCCGTGGGTTGGATGACTTACCTCTACTGTGCCTTATGGAAAAACAGTTTGGACTACAAATGGACCTGACCATCGTGATTTTAGCTTCCCAAGGAACAACTTGAGTCTTGAGTTGTATAACAAGACAAGATCTCCAGCTTCAAATTACTTTTTTTGCGTTAAAAGAGCATCATGGCGGTGTTTCGTTGTTTCCTTGTATAATCATGAATTCTCATATGCATTAGCTCGCCATTCATTTAGCTCATTCAACTGCATCAACCTTTTCTCACCTACAAGTTTTAGATCAAAGTTTAGAAATTTTATAGCCCAGAATGCCTTGTGTTCTAGTTCAAATGGTAGATGACAACTTTTCCTGTGACAGCCCTAACTTGACCCTAGTCAGAAAGTGGTTTCGGGACCACAAAACCGAGTCATAAAACTAATTAACCGTCATATTTGATAATTATTATATATGAATATGCATGTGTGAAAATTTCATGCTTAAATTTTGTTAATAGTATGTGAAATTATTAAATAAGACTTGTGTGAGAAAATTTAGAAATGTGCTAGGTAAATGTTAAAGTGGCCTATTAATGCATGTTATAAAATGCTTGTACTTGCATGTCAAATTATTAAATAAGACTTGTGTGAGAATATTTAGCAATAAGGGGTTAAGGGTTAAGTCATAGGAAGTTTGGGTGGCATTCATATTTGAACCCTTAAGTTGTATGTATTTTGTCTATGTGAGTTAAGTGTAAGTAACCTAATTGTTTGATATGCATATTTGGTCATTGTTTGGCAATAGTGTAACCTATAAGTAATTTGTTACATTTTATTGGTATCAGAGCTACGATTTAGTCGATTCTAGGACTACCGTAATACGAGTGGGTTTAGCTATACATGCCATTATGTGTTTATTTGATAGTGTGGTGATTTCTGACAGTTAAAAATGTGTTTACGTATAGTAATGGATCCCGATCCCAATCGAGCGATAGCTGATGATGTTGAGAGTGTAGCATCTGCTCCCGCGCATGGGACAGCGCCGTGCGCCGGTGGACTCTCAACCTATTGCTAGTAATCAGAACGATGAAGCTAGACAGGCTTTTTATAGCGTGTTGAATGATTGGTTCAATCAGTATATTCGAACTAATACGGCTGTCCCCCAACCCCCACACCCGAATAATACACCTCCTGCACCCGCGATACCTCCGGTGATTGATCAGATGAGGTTAAATAAGCCCCCGGTTGACAGAATTCGAAAACACGGGGTTACTGAATTTAAAGTTACAGACAGCGATGATGCTGAGCAAGCTGAATTTTGGTTGGACAACACTATTCGGGTATTTGATGAACTATCTTGCACGCCCGATGAATGCTTGAAGTGTGCTATATCTTTGCTACGTGATTCTGCCTATTATTGGTGGAGTACATTGGTTTCTGTTGTACCCAGAGAACGAGTGACGTGGGAATTCTTCCAGGTCGAATTTCGGAAAAAGTATATCAGTCAGAGGTTCATCGATCGGAAACGAAAGGAATTTCTTGAGCTTAAGCAGGGTTCCATGTCAGTTACTGACTATGAATGGAAATTTGTTAGACTTAGTAGATATGCTCGAGAATGTGTATAAATCGTCTGAGGCTGTTATGTGTAAACGTTTTGAAGATGGGCTGAATGAAGATATAAAAATGTTTGTTGGTATTCTTGAAATACGAGAATTTGTAGTACTTGTCGAACGAGCTTTTAAAGCCTAAGAACTTAGTAAAGAGAAAAGAAAGGCTGATGCCCAAACTGGAGAATTTCGTAAAAAATTTTCGGGAAAGTCTTTTCAGCAATCATCGAAAAAATTTCGAGATGATTCAGGCCGATCAAGGGACACTTCGGGTTTTTCCAGACGAGACCGCGATCGACCCCCAGTGAGTACGCGAGCCACTTCAGTTGCTAGTGTTGGAAACGATCATCGGGACAAAACAGAGTGCAAGTATTGTGGTAAATGGCATTCGGGGAGTTGTAGATTCTATGACCGCTCCTGTTATAAGTGCGAATCAGCTGACCACTTTATCAAAGATTGTCCGAGACTGTCTGAATAGAATGTAAATCAGAGTGGGAAACCAGGTGCTACTACAGCTCGAGGTAGACCATCTAAAAATGCGGGGAATGCTAGTGGCGGTCAGAGAGGATCTAGAGATGTTACAGCCAGATCTGAGGCTCGTGCTCCTGCTAGAGCTTATACCATACGTGCACGCGAGGATGCTTCTTTGCCTGATGTTATTACCGATACTTTCACTCTCTTTGATACTGATGTGATTGCTTTGATTGACCCTGGTTCTCCTCATTCTTATGTATGTGAGACTTTAGCATCCAGTAAGACTTTACCTGTTGAGTCTACTGAGTTCGTTATTAGAGTGTCGAATCCCTTGGGTCGTTATGTGCTTGTCGACAAGGTGTGTAAGAAATGCCCCTTAATAATCTGAGGCTCTTATTTTCCGACCGACTTGATGCTTTTACCGTTTGATGAATTTGATGTTATTCTCGGTTTGGATTGGTTGACCGTACACGATGCAGTTGTGAATTGCAAAAGTAAGACCCTTGATTTGAGGTGTGCAAATAATGAGATAATCTGAGTTGAGTCTACTGATTTGAATGGGTTGCCAGCAATAATATCCTCGATGTTGGCTTAAAAATATATGAGAAAGGGGTGTGAAGCGTATTTTGCATACGTACTTGATAATAAGAAATCAGAAAAGAAACTTGAATCGGTACCAGTGGTTTGTGAATATCAGGATGTTTTTCCCGAAGAATTACCGGGGTTACCACCTGTTCGGGAGGTAGAGTTTGGCATTGAACTTGTACCTGGGACTACACCGATTTCGATAGCTCCGTATCGTATGGCAGCAACAGAATTAAAAGAATTGAAAGCTCAGTTGCAAGAGTTAACGGATAGAGGTTTCACTCGACCAAGCTTCTCACCTTGGGGTGCACCAGTTTTGTTTGTGAAAAAGAAGGACGGAACTATGAGGCTGTGCATCGACTATCGTCAGTTGAATAAAGTGACAATAAAGAATAAATATCCATTACCAAGTATTGATGATTTGTTTGATCAACTGAAAGGAGCCTCCGTATTTTCAAAGATAGATTTGAGATCGGGTTATTATCGATTCATGAGTTCGAGACTCGGATATACCTAAAGCGCTTTTAAAGCGAGATACGGTCACTCGAGTTCTTAGTGATGCCGTTTGGGCTCACTAATGCCCTGCGATATTTATGGATTTGATGAATCGAATCTTTAGACAGTATTTGGATCGGTTTGTAGTTGTGTTTATCGACGACATTTTAGTTTATTCGCGAGATGAAACCGAACATGCCGAGCACCTGAGATTAGTGTTGCAGATGTTGTGGGATAAGGAGTTATACGCTAAATTCAGTAAATGTGAGTTCTGGTTGAGAGAAGTTAGCTTTTTGGGTCATGTGGTATCTGCATCGGGTATTCGATTTGATCCGAGCAAAATTTTAGCCATACTTAACTGGAAGCCTCCGAGAAATATTACTGAGGTTCGGAGCTTTTTAGGACTTGCCAGTTACTACAGATGATTTGTAAAGGGTTTCTCGATGATAGCCACACCAATGACGAAACTACTTCAGAAAGATGTTAAGTTTGAATGGTCAGAGAAATGTTAGAAAAGTTTCAATCAATTGAAAACTTACTTGACTGAAGCTCCAGTATTAGTACAACTTGAATCCGGTAAAGAGTTTTTCATTTACAGTGATGCATCTTTGCTTGGGCTGGGTTGTGTGTTGATGCAAGAAGGCCAAGTTGTAGCTTATGCATCGAGGCAATTGAAGCCGCATGAGAGAAACTATCCGACTCATGATCTTGAATTAGCCGCCATCGTATTCGCTTTGAAAATCTGGCGACACTACTTGTTTGGAGAGAGGTGTCATGTATTTTCAGATCACAAAAGTCTCAAATATTTGATGACTCAAAGAGATTTGAATTTGCAACAAAGACGCTGGCTTGAGTTGTTAAAAGATTATGAGCCTGTCATTGACTATCATCCGGGAAAGGCTAATGTGGTTGCGGATGCTTTAAGTCGTAAATCACCGTTTTCTTTACGAGCGATGAATGTACACCTATCTGTTTTATCCGATAATGTGTTAGTAGCAGAATTAAAGGCCAAACCATTGTTGATTCATCAAATTCATGAAGCTCAGAAAGTCGATGATGAATTGGTTGCAAAACGGGCTGAATGTGTCTCGAATATGGAATCAAAGTTTCAAATTGATGATGACGATTGTTTGAGGTTCAGAATTCGTTTGTGTGTTCCAAGAAATTCAGAACTTATTTCGATGATTCTGAACGAAGCTCATTGTAGCCGAATGTCAATTCACCCAGGGAGTACGAAAATGTACAACGACCTGAGACGTCAGTTTTGGTGGCATGGTATGAAACGAGACATTTCTGATTTGGTTTCGAAGTGTTTAATATGTCAACAAGTGAAAGCGGAACATCAAGTGCCTTCAGGGTTACTTCAGCCGATCATGATACCCGAATGGAAATGAGATCGAGTCACGATGGATTTTGTATCTGGGTTGCCATTGTCGGCAAGTAAGAAAGATGCGATTTGGGTTGTTGTTGATAGACTGACTAATTCGGCTCATTTTATTCCCGTATGTACGGATTATTCACTGGATAAACTAGCTGAATTGTACGTTTCTCAGATTGTAAGGTTACACGGGGTACCTATTTCTATTGTGTCGGATAGAGATCCAAGATTCACCTCGCGATTTTGGAAGAAATTGCAAGAAGCTTTAGGTACCAAGTTGCATTTTAGCACCGCTTTTCATCCCCAGACTGATGGTCAATCGGAGCGGATAATTCAGATACTCGAGGATATGTTGAGATGTTGCATCCTTGAGTTTAGTGGTTCATGGGAACGGTATTTACCTTTGATTGAATGTGCTTACAACAATAGTTTTCAATCAAGCATTAAGATGGCACCTTACGAGGCTTTGTATGGTCGTAAATGTCGTACACCGTTGTTTTGGACCGAGCTTAGTGAAAGTAAAATCTTCGGGGTTTATTTGGTTACAGATGCTGAGCAGAAAGTAAAAGTAATCCGTGAAAGTTTAAAAGCAGCTTCAGATCGTCAGAAGTCGTATGAGGATTTAAAGCGAAAAGATACTGAATATCAAGTCGGAGACAAAGTATTTCTTAAAGTTTCACCTTGGAAAAAGGTGCTCAGATTTGGCCGTAAAGGCAAATTGAGTTCGAGATTCATCGGGCCGTATGAAATATCCGAACGAATTGGGCCAGTCGCTTACAGGTTGATTTTACCCCCTGAACTTGAAAAAATTCACAATGTTTTTCATGTCTCGATGCTTCGACGTTATAGATCTGATCCTTCGCACATAATTAGCCCATCAGAGGTTGAAATTCAATCTGATTTGAGTTATGAAGAAGAACTGATTCGCATCCTAGCTCGCGAGGTGAAAGAGTTATGAAACAAAAAGGTTCCTTTAGTAAAAGTGTTATGGCTCAAACACGGAATCGAAGAAGCTACTTGGGAAAACGAGAACTCTATGAAAGAACGATACCCAAATATTTTCATTGGTAAGATTTTCGGGGATGAAAATTCTTTAAGTGGGGGAGAGTTGTGACAGCCCTAATTTGACCCTAGTCGGAAAGTGGTTTCGGGACCACAAAACCGAGTCATAAAAATAATTAACCGTCATATTTGATAATTATTATATATGAATATGCATGTGTGAAAATTTCATGCTTAAATTTTGTTAATAGTATGTGAAATTATTAAATAAGACTTGTGTGAGAAAATTTAGAAATGTGCTAGGTAAATGTTAAAGTGGCCTATTAATGCATGTTATAAAATGCTTGTACTTGCATGTCAAATATTCCTTTTTGATTTTAGTGGCTAGCCATGATGAGGAATTTATATTAAAAATAGACATAAATAATTACTTATAATGGTTGTATAATTTTATATTGTTAATAAAAAAATAAAAGAAAAAGGTGATAAAAACAAAGCTCCATTTTTTTGTTCATCTTGGCCGAATGAAAGAAAGAAAGGGAGGGAAGAATTTTTGGTCACTTGAGTCATCAAGAAGGTTAGTATATTATGTTAAATTGTGAAATTTTAACTTGTTTTAGGTAAATAATCATGGTTCTTACTTAGCCCATGCTAAAATTTGTAATATTGATGGATGATTGGAGCATTCGGCTAGGGTATAAAGGAAGGAATTTTGGTTGTTTCATCTAAATATTGATGATGAATGTGTTGTGGAAAGAAATTGGTCTTCCTAAGAATATGATTTGTGAATGTTTATATTAGTAATAGCCGAAATTAAAGAGGTTTTATGTCTTGAACAAATGTTGTTTATATGTTTTGAATTGAGTAAAAATTTTGTGTTTGAACACTTAATGATTTGGCATTGTTCATGACTATTTTATTTAGAATGTGATTTTGAATGTTACAAATATTGGAATGTAAGTATATGTGTGATCGGTCATAGGAATTTGATATGAAGTTTTGTTAGATGAGTGATGAATGGCCGGATGAATTATATGCATTGTAAGGATGAAATTTGTATATAAATTGTGTATGTATGATTTTATTAGTTAATGGCGTTTGGCATTATTTTAGTATATGTGCAATCGGACTCTAGGGGTAATAAGATGAAGTTAAAAGGTTAAAGAAGTTTCTAAGGCTTGTTAAGTTATTGTAGCCATTGCCGATTGTATAATTGGTTAAAGGAAATTTCAAATCGTCCATGTATGAGTATGTGAGTTGATTATTAAATGAATATTCAGCGATAAGGGGTTAAGGGTTAAGTCATAGGAAGTTTGGGTGGCATTCATATTTGAACCCTTAAGTTGTATGTATTTTGTCTATGTGAGTTAAGTGTAAGTAACTTAATTATTTGATATGCATATTCGGTCATTGTTTGGTAATAGTGTAACCTATAAGTAATTTGTTACATTTCCCATAAACAAGTCTATAAGGAGATGTTCGTATGGGGGTCTTAAAAATAGTTCTATAGGCCCATAAAGTATCATCTACTTTCATTGCCCAATCCTTTCTATTTGACTCTACATTCTTTTCTAGGATACGTTTAAGCTCTAGGTTTGCTACTTCGACTTGTCCACTAGTTTGAGGATGGTAAGGGGTAGCTATCCTATGATGCACTTCATATTTCTTAAGCACTTTATCAAATTGGGCATTACAGAAATGTGTACCGTTATCACTAATAATTGCTCTAGGTGTTCCCAATCGAGAGAAGAGTTTCTTTAGGAACCTAACTACCATTCTAGCATCATTAGTAGGTAAAGCCTGAGGTTCCACCCATTCGAAATATAACCGACTGCTACTAGGATGTATTTATTTCCATATGAGCTAGGGAATGGGCCCATAAAATCGATACCCCAAATATCAAATATTTCACAAGAGAGCATATATGTTTGAGGCATTTCATCATGTTTGGAGATATTACCTGTTCGCTGGCATTTATCACAAGAAGTAACATAACTGTTGGCGTCTTTGAATAGTGTGGGCCAATAAAAACCTGATTTGAGAGCTTTATGTGTGGTTCCAGTCCCACCGTAATGTCCTCTAGTCGGTCCTGAGTGGCAATGTTCCAAGATTTTAATTGCTTCTAACTTTATAACGCATCTTCTAATGACTTGATCTGCACACATACGGAAAAGAAAAGAATCTTTCCAAAAGTAGTTTTTAACATCAGTAAAGAAGCGCTTCTTTTGCTAATGTGTCAACCCTTTTGGTGTAACGTTAGCAGCTAAATAATTTGCAATGTCTGCAAACCAAGGTACCTCAGAGTTAGATATAGCAAAGAGTTGTTCTTCAGGGAATGAGTCATTTATCTCATGCTCATCAAGCTCCTTAAGATGTGGGTTCTCTAATCTAGAAAGATGATCGGCTGCAAGATTTTCTGCTCCCTTCTTATCTTGAATTTCCAAATCGAATTCCTGCAACAATAAAATCCATCTTATTAGTCGAGGTTTTGCATCTGATTTAGTGAGGAGATATCGGAGGGCTGAATGGTCAGTGTATACGACAACTTTAGATAATATTAAATATGGTCTAAATTTATCGAATGCAAAAACCACAGCCAATAATTCTTTCTCAGTCGTCGCATAGTTTTCTTGTACGGCCGTCAATGTCTTGCTAGCATAATAGATCGGTTGAAAATGCTTGTCTCTTTGCTGTCCAAGAACTGCACCTACTGCAAAATCACTCGCATTACACATTAGTTCAAAGAGCAAATTCCAATCAAGTGCAACTACAATCAGAACATTAATTAATTTATCTTTTAGAGTGTTAAATGCTTCTAAACATTCCTGATTGAAATTGAAAGGCATATCCTTTTCTAGTAGATTCGTTAAAAGCTTAACTATTTTAGAAAAATCCTTAATAAATCTTCTATAAAATTTGGCATATCCTAAAAAACTTCGAATAGCCTTAACTGTACTAGGGGGAGGTAATTTCTCAATAGTTTCAACTTTCGCTTTGTCAACCTCGATCCATTTACTAGAGATTTTGTGGCTTAACACAATCCCTTCACGAACCATGAAGTGACATTTTTCCCAATTCAATACAAGGTTCATTTCCTCACATCTCATTAGAACTCGTTTTAAAATTTTAAGGCAAATGTGGAAAGAGTTCTCGAATACCGAGAAGTCATCCATAAATACCTCCATAACATCTTCTACGAGTTCATCAAAAATAGCCAACATGCATCGCTAAAAAGTAGCAGGAGCATTACATAATCCAAAAGGCATTTATCGATAAGAATACGTACCGTATGGACATGTAAATGTCATTTTCTCTTGGTCTTCAGAAGCTATTGGGATTTGGAAGTAACCAGAGAGTCCATCTAAGAAGAAATAATACATATGCCCAGATAATCATTCCAACATCTGATCAGTGAATGGTAAGGGAAAGTGATCTTTTCTTGTGGCATCGTTCAACTTCCTACAATCAATGCAAACTCTCCATCCCATGACTATTCGTGTTGGGATTAATTCATTCTTCTTATTAGCCACAATAGTCATGCCTCCTTTCTTAGGAACAACTTCAGCTTTTACGACTTCTTTCATGTTAGGATTCAGTCGTCTTTGAACTTGTACACACGGTTTATATTCATCCTCCATTAAAATTTTGTGGGTGCAAAAGGAAGGGCTAATTCCTTTAATGTCAGAAATTTTCCAAGCTATGTCCCTTTTATGTTCTCTTAATACTTGGAGTAACTCTTCTTTTTCCTTAGGTTGCAAGTTAGAAGCAATAATCACTAGTAATGTAGAATTATTTCCAATAAATGCGTATTCCAAGTGATTTGGCAATTGCTTTAGTTTCAATTTGGGAGGTTCTTCTATAGAGGGTTTTTGCTTAAGTTATCTATTTACCTCAATACCCTCATATTTTGATTGTCTTGAAGAGGGTTCATTAGTTTGTATCTTCTATATCTCAGTGGTAGCGTTGTCTTCCCCCTTTTCTTGAGCAAGACACAGTTCCAACGTGTCCTTAAGGGAAATTTCTTGAAAAGAATCTAAATAGAATGATCAATAGAATTAATGAAATAACAGGAATCATCTTGCTCTCTAGAGAATTGCATGGCATCATAGATTTTGAAGGTAATTTCTTCATCACCTACCCTAAGCAAAAGTTTACCATCACACACATCAATAACAGCCCTAGCAATGGCTAAAAATGGGCGACCTAAAATTCAAGGTACCTCAACATCCTCATCCATGTCAAGCACAACAAAATCAATAGGAAATATGAATTTACCTACTTTTACGAGTACATATTCAATAATACCCCTAGGATATTTAACAGATCTATCAGCTAGTTGAATACTCATCCTATTAGGTTTTGGTTACCCAAGGCCAATTTCTAAAACATTTTATAAGGCATTAAATTAATGCTAGCTCCTAAATCAACTAATGACTTCTGAACATTTAAACTACCAATTAAGTAAGGAATAGTAAAACTTCCTAGATCTTTTAGTTTGGTTGGCAGTTTATTTGGAGTATGGCAGAGCACTCCTCATTGAGTTCTACTATAGACAACTCTTCGAACTTCCTTTTATTTGTTAAAAGCTTCTTCAAGAATTTTGCATATGTAGGCATCTGCGAAATAGCTTCAAGAAAAGATAAGTTAATATGCAACTGTTTAAAAAGTTTAAGAAATTTACCGAATTGTGCATCCATGCGGTCTTTCTTCAACTTTGCTGGATATGGGATTGGTGGTTTATACTCCTTCAATATCGATTTTTGAATTATTTCAGGTTTTGCCTCCTCATCATTTACCCTATCAGCTTCTAGTGGAAATTTCTTCTCAGATTCAGTTAACACTTTCTCACTCCTTTCACGTGCTTTCACGTGCTCTTTCGGGTTGGGTTCGGTGTTACTAGGCAGGCTCCCTTGTGGTCTCTCTGAAATCATCTTAGCCAGCTGTCCTATTTGATTCTCAAACCCTTGAATCGATGCCTGTTGATTTTTAAATGCAGTTTCAGTATTTTGAAAATGGGTTTCCGCCACTGAAATAAACTTTGTCATCATCTCTTTAAGGTTCGGCTTTTTCTCTTACTGGTAAGATTATTGTTGGAAGCCTGGAGGGGGCAGTGGTCTCTGATTTCTTTGGCCTCCCCATGAGAAATTTTGGAGGTTCCTCCAACCTGCATTGTAAGTGTTATTCTAAGGATTATTTTGAGGTTGAGGATTATTACCCATATAATTTATTTGCTCGTTCTCCATGCTGGGGCCGATGGGTAAATATTCTAAATTGCCCATTCCACTTCCACTCATGTCACACTGCATTACTGGATGTACCTGCGTAGAGCCACATAGACCATCAATCTTTTTATTGAAGAGTTCTACCTGGTTTGATAGCATGGTGACTGCATCTAAGTTGAAAATGCCAGCTGATTTACTCGGCTTTGTCCTCATAACTTGCCACTGATAGTTATTCAGTGACATCTCTTCAATAAATTCATAAGCTTCCTCGGGTGTTTTGTTATTTAAGGTTCTGCTAGTCGCTGCATCTATCATCTGTTTAGTTAAAGGGTTCAAACCATTGTGAAAAGTTTGAACCTGTAGCCATAAAGGTAACCCATCGTGAGGGCACCTTCTCAATAAATCAGTGTATCTCTCCCATGAATCATATAGTGTTTCTAAATCATCTGCAGAAAAAAAGAGATATCATTCCTCAATTTAGCTGTTTTAGCCGGTGAAAATTATTTAAGTAAAAATTTTTCGGTCATTTGTTCCCAAGTAGTGATTGACCCTCGTGGTAACGAGTTCAACCACTGTTTAGCTTTATTCTTTAATGAAAAGGGAAACAACTGAAGGCGAATGGCATCATCAGAAACGCCATTGATATTAAAGGTGTCGCATAATTCTAGAAAATTTGCTAAATGAGTGTTAGGGTCCTCGTCCTGCAAACCATCAAACTGAACAAACTGTTGTATCATTTGAATAGTGTTAAGTTTTAGTTCAAAGTTATTTGCAGTAATAGCTGGTCGAACAATACTCGATTCAGTTCCTGTTAAAGTAGGCTTAGCATAATCATACATAGTACGAGGAGCAGGATTTTGATTAACAGGACTTGCGGCAACTACAGGAGGTAGCAGATTATTCTGATTATTGGCCATCTCTTCAGTAAAATCTGTAACTTCTTCTTGCTCTTCCTCTATGTATTGTAGACTTCACCTTATTTTTCTTCAGTTTCTACGAGCTGTACTCTCAATTTCACCATCGAAAAGCAAAGGTCTCGACGGGTTCCTTCTAGTTATAAACTAGAGACACCTGCCAGGAGCAATTAAAAGAAAAACTAGAAAAGAGCAATCAAGCTAAAAACAAAAAGTAAATTGAAATAAAAGTAAAAATGGCTAAAATAATAAAAATCAAGCATTCCTATTATCTTAGTCCCCAGCAACGGCGCCAAAAACTTGATGGTCGCTAAACTAACTAAAAATTCGACTAAGGCAAGTGCACCTATCGAACAGTAGTATAGTTGTGGTAAGACCTGAAATATCGTATCCATAAGGACTAAAAGTACTAATAATTACTATCTTTTTATTATCTAGCCTAAGAATTAAAGGGAAATTTTTAAACTAAGATTAACTACTTAATTAACTAAGAATACGACAGAGGTAAAAGTTGAAAAATACTGTTGGAAAACCAATGGAAAAGACAACACCCAAGGAAGAATCCACCTAGACTTCACTTATTACTTCCAAATTAGACGATTTACTTACTTGACTTAGTCTGTAGAAATCCCTGATTTATGTTAATATCTCTTTCGAGACTAAGAACAACTAATTTTAGGTTGATTAATTGAAATCTCTTTCTAATTAAAACCCCTATTGTCACATTAACTCGATCTATGGACCCCCTTATTAGATTTGACTCTAATCCGGCAAATTTACGTCGTCCTATGTCTAGGATTGCATTCAACTCCACTTAATTATGCTAGATCTACTCTTAAACAGGGACTTTTGCTCCACTGAATAAGCACATCAGACTTGAGTTAATATCCTGAAATATTAAAGCAAGAATTAAGAACACATATTTAAGAATAAGAACAAGTATTTATCATATCATTCAAATAGTAATAAGATTTGTCTTAGGTTTCATCTCCCTTAGGTATTTAGGGAGTTTAGTTTATAATAACGAGGGAAAACATCTCAAAATTGGAAAAACAACAAAACATAAAAAAACCCAGAAACTTCGGTAGAATTTGAATGGAGATCTTCAGTCTTGAAGTAAATCCTGCTTCCGAGTTGATTCCAATGGCTGCCTTCGAGTATTCTCTGCCTTCTACTATGTGTCCTCCCTTTTGATCCTCTTCTAGGGTGTTCATATAGACTTTGGAATGCTTTAAAACCCTAAAAATTAGCCTTTTCTGAGTAGAATTAGACTTGGGCCCGACAGGGCCACGGCCGTGTGGCACGCCCGTGTGATGGTGCTCAAGCCGTGTGCAATTCTGAGTTGGTTTTTAGTTGACACAGCCATGACACACGGGCATGTGGCCTGCCCATGTGTCTCACACGGGCGTGTGGTTTACCCGTGTAAAAGTGCCTAGGCCGTGTGAAATACTGAGATAAGCCCATTTTGTCCGTTTTTGGCCCGTTTCTTGCTCTTTTCACCTTATTATGCTCACCTAAGTATAAAACATGAAATTAAAGGATTAGGAGCATCAAATTCACTAAATCTTATGATAAATTATCCAACAATATGCCAAGCATGGGATAAAAATATGTATATATTATGGTTTATCAGTCTTACAAACGAGCTTTACATTCTTAACACAAAGGTGATCTCTTAATGAAAGAGTTTTTTTCCTGAAAATCAAAGCCTATTATGACAACCTTGTTAGTTGTGGTGAACTTATTAGCGAACATGAACATGTCATAACAATTCTCAATGGCCTTTTATCTAATTTTGAGTATATTATTACAATCATTTCAACTAGTCAGGTGCTCTATGGTGTTCAGAGTGTTACCATTATGCTTTTTGATACCGAGGCACATTAGTAGGATACAATGATAGATATTCCTAAGTCGACTAAGATGGTAACTCATCAATAGGTCACAAAGGTTTCTTCTCAACCTTATAAGCACTTCTTTGGTTCTGGTTCATTTTGAGGATGTAGGCGTGGTCATTTTTCCGATTCTCAAATCTAG
Source organism: Gossypium anomalum (assembly GCA_025698475.1). Classification (NCBI taxonomy): domain Eukaryota; kingdom Viridiplantae; phylum Streptophyta; class Magnoliopsida; order Malvales; family Malvaceae; genus Gossypium; species Gossypium anomalum. The sequence goes on along the minus strand of CM046967.1, from coordinate 19,080,858 downwards.
TGTCATTTGTATGGTAAGACGGGTCATCTTGTTGACCATTGTTATTATCGTTTTCATGCTTCTTATAAGACTGTTTCATACAGGCTTCCATCTCAAACAAACATGAGTAATTTTGGTGTTGAGCCTCAAATGCAATCTTGGATGCCTTTATTCAACCCATCTGTGCCTATTTTTAATTCCTTACCTATTGCAAGTTCACAAGGTAGTTGAATGTTTTCACCTGGTCTATCTCCATCTGGATCCAATCGATTTAGTGCCAACACTCATTCTTGGGCACCATCATCTGTGAGTGCTCCTACTTCATTGATTTAGTTTGTAGTCTTCAAGCTTATATTGCTACATTGGAAGTTGTTGAAGCAATGCTTGGTACCCTAATTCTAGAGCAACCTATTATCCCACACATTCAGTTGCTTTGATAGGAGAAAGTGTACCCTACAATGGTCCAAGTAAGGTTTATGTTGGTAAGTCAATGTTTAACCTAGTATTCATACTAGATAGTCATTTTTTCTTACTCGTTCTAGACCACTATACATACAATCTTTGTTTTTTGGGCATGACATAACCAAGAATTTGTTATCTGCGTCCAAGTTCACAAAGGACAATCAGGTGCTATTTGAATTTCTTCCTACTCAATGCTGCGTTTGTATCAACCTATTTTTCATTCGGAACCCCATTTAAGATAATCGAGTCCATAAATATTATTATTTAATATTTACAAAACTAGTATAAAGTTTAATTCAAGTTTGATCATTTAATTTTGTTAAATAGATAATTAAGGTATAAGAACTAAATTGTAAAAGTAGTAAAAGTTAATCACTATGAAATTTTAATTAATTAAAAGAACAAATGAGCAATTGGACCTTTTCTATTAATAAAAACAGTGGTGGATGATAATTTTAGTCCACCAATGTTGTTAATTATGTTTAGTTTTAATTAATTAAGATTAATTAATTACTAAATAAGTATATAAGCTGAAATAAAAGAAAAACCAAACATTTTCTTGTCATCTTTTTCATTTCACGAAACAAAGAAGACAAATTTAAGGTTCAAAGCTTTTAAACTTTCGGCTTCAATTTGGTAAGTTCAATTTAGTCTTTTCCTTGTAATTTTTATGTTTTCGATGTCGTGGGAGCTTGATTTAGCTAGCCAATGTACCAATTTGCAAAACAGTAAAAGTTTCTAAAAGTTTTCATTGATGAGTTCTTTATGAAATTGGTGTTAAATGGTTAGATTTTAAGCTTAGATATGAAAAAGGACTAATTTATAAAGTGAAAATTGTTAGTTTTGAACATAGGGACTAAAGTGTAAATATTTCAAAATTGGTATGAAATTTTTGTAATTATGTATAGTAGAGGGCCTTAAAAGGATGTAATTGAGATTGGTTTCGAAATTGAAGCTCAAATTTGAAACATATGACTATTTTGGTTTTAAGGACTAAATTGAATAAAAGGAAAAACTTTAGGAGCATTTGAATAATGAAATTGAACTAATATATGCTTATAATAAGATGATATAATATGTGTGGAATTGATAAATTAAATTGAATTATTGTTTAGATCGAGATTTAAATCAAATTGAAGATAATCGGGAAAGGAAAATTATTGATTAGTCCTTGCAATTCAACTTGTCTACTGATTTAATCAAGTAAGTTCATATTGGGTACTATGTTTAAATTTTTATGTACGTAAAATTGTTTGAATATACATATATTTAGTTGAGTTTAATTTTTTTTATGATTTGGTACAAAATGTGAGATTGGACTAAATTGTAAATAAATGAATGTGAACATATATGTTGGAATTTCCCCAATGAACTTAGTAAATTTCTTGTACACATGCATATGGATTGACTACCAATGATTACCAAGATCCATCATTTGTTGCAGACTCAAAGATACAAGTGACACAGGTTTAGCTCGGACGAGTAACTCGATGTTGTTTTAAAGGTTTAGCTCTGATAGATAACCTTAAATGTATATTTTCAGTTTGGCCAAGCAATCAAATGTGTCAATAAAGTTTTAGCCCGGACAGGTAACCTGACACGAACATATGTTCAGCTCTGACAAGCATTTGGTATAACAAAGATATTTGTGAAACAGGTTTAGCTCAAACGAGTAACTTGATGTCAATTTAAAGGTTTAGCCCAGATGGGTAATCTGACATGTGTATACATTTTGAACTCAGATGAGCAATTAGGGTATTAAGATAACAGTGTACAATATGAGTTTGATGTATAAATGTTTAAGTGTTAAATTAAAATTGAATGTTGATTTGGAGTAATGGCATGAATATATATTATTTAAATATCCCTTAATTGATTGATTGTAGTAGAAAGAACATATGTTTTCTCCCTACTTGTTGTTTAAATTGTTCCCATTTAGTTACCTTTAGCATGCATTTTAGAATGTTCAGTTTAGTAAATTGCATTTTATAACTTAGTGAATCCTAGCCTATTTTATCTTTAATTTTGCTATCTTTCTACATTAATGTCGCTGCATGAGTTAAATCCAGATTGAGTCCAAAATTGTCGCCGCAGTTGACAGATATCCACAATGTCGCTGCATGAGTTAATTCCAGATGGCGTTTAGAATTATCACCATAGTTGACAGTTGTCTGATAATCACCAACCATGAGTGAGCTATCCAATCTGATGTAACTACCCTATACGAACAAGGACAGAAGAATCCTGAGAGAAGGACACCTGTACTGTTGAGAAAAACATAAATGGATTACGTGAGAAGAATGGAAGAAGGAGGAATTTTTTGTGGACCACGATTCTCTTACCCTATTTTGAAGCTTGCGGCTATGGCAGCTTGAGCATCCCTTGGGTGAGCCAACGTGAAGACTAATGCAGATCCACTCTTGACGAGGAGATCTAAGTGCAGAACAAGGGGAAATAGGTAGATTCAATCGAGTAGCCTAGAAAAAGTATTCTCCATTCGATTATTTCCCATTTATTGAAAACGCTGGTGATTGCTCTATGTTTTCTACTGTATGGAAGTACAATGAATGCTTTGTTGAATGTTATCTTATTAAATCTTATTTTTTGTTATTTAATCTTGATGGTTTGAATGTTCTAAACACAGATGTAACACCCTAAATTTTTGGGTTAGAAGTTTTTAGGATTTGTGGGTAGGGTTAGTGAAAAGGTTGCGCTATTGTGTTTAGTGGCACGTTTAAGTGTCAGATTGGGCCTGCTGGTCTGGTGGATGTGTGGGTGTTAGTATACCCCAAGGTTTTGGATTCGAGTCTGTGTGTGTGCATATTGAGAAAACATTTTTATGTAATTTTGTTTTGTTTAAGTTAATAATTTCTACTTATTTTGTTTTATTTATTTATATTCTTTATTTATTTATTTCTATTTTATTTATTGTTATTATTTCTGGACTTTTTTTCCCTTCTCTTAGCTTCTCTTTTCTTTTTATTTGGTTTTTATTTGGATTTTTCTCTCTTGAAAAGCAGTTTTCGCTACGCTTATTACGAAGAATTTCGCTCCTTCGTCATTGAATCAGGTGTGGGTTTCGTAATCTTTCTATTTTATTTGCGAATGTTAATTCCACTCTTTTAAGAGTCGACAAATGGTGTGTAAGTATTCGTAAATCTGTTATTTTTGATGTGGTATTGTCGTTTAATGTTTAGAACCTGATATTCTTGGTATAATTTCAAGGTATCGAGGGCTGAGAAGTGCTTCGTGGCTGAAAGCACATTTTTCGAGGCTATTTTAAGGTGGTTCCGTGACCACACGGGTGGCCACACGAGCATGTATCGATTCACACGGCCGTATACTTTTGGGAATTAAGGTTTTCGGGCTATTTTGGGCGCCACATGGCCGTGTGCCCTATTTGGGGATTTTTGTCAATTTTCACACGGCTGTGTCCTTTGGGTACACGAGCGTGTGTTGTTGAGGATTACAGATTTAGTGAATTGGCGCCACACGACCTGGCCACATGGCCGTGTGTCTAATTTGGGGATTTAGAGATCCTACATGGGTGTGCGTTTTGGACACACGGTCGTGTCTGGAGGGCACACGGGCGTGTGAGATCCTCAGAAGGCCGTGTCTGCCCTGTACCTTATTTTAGCACATTTTGGACAGTGAGTTACACGGCCTGTTCCCACGGCCATGTCCCTGGTCGACACTGGCATGTGTCTCAATCACATGGCTGTGTGCCTCTCTTCACACGGACGTGTGCCTCAGTCACACATCTGTGTGCCCTTCTTCAAATGGGCGTATGACCTCCCACACGGCCAGAGCACACGATCGAGTGGTCCTAGGACACCAAATTTTAGTTTGTAGGCGTTTTTATCTGAAAATGTGTCTGTGTATTCCGACCTTGGCTAAGCTTTAGTGAGGGTGTTTAAGTCTCGATATCTGTGACCATGTACTCTGCTTATGTGTTGTTTGTGACTGGTGTCTGATTCTGAACCCGGGTAACAGCGTGTGTGTGTGCATATCTATTATGTCTGACTGTCTGATAATATGTCACTATTCTATGAGGTTGTATGCATACATACACTTGCATAAAGTAAAGTTTTGGGTGGGTTTGCGAAGAGAAGGGAGACTAATTTTGATCTGATCTGGCAGTTCTACTACAACTCATTCGTACAGCGATTTATCGCACAGTACTGCATGTGCGTCAGCTTTGCTACATACTATTATCTGATCTGCTAGTTTAAATTGCAACATGTCTGTAAAGAAGATTACTGCATTGCACTGTACAATACATACGCCAGCTCTGCTTCGTATTAATATCTGAGTGGCTTAGTCTACATATATGGTGTGTAGGGTTGGATGGACCTACGAGGTCCTTTGTGGTGTGTTTTGATTGGATGAGGTTAAACAGCTCTTATGGAGTGTGATTGGGGGACAGAGAGGTGTGTTGGCTGGATGGGTGGGTGTCGGTACTTGACTGCATTCTTTACATTTGTTTGGGTGTAAGATTCTCTGATAGTATTCTGTCTATCTGTTGTGATTTGGTGTGCTTAAGTGTTATGTTCTATTGGGACGTTGGCTCCTTGTCTAGTATCTGTTTCTACTTATATCTGCAAGTCTGTTGCACTGTTGAATTAAATTTTGTGATTATGTTTTAGTCTCGTTTCAAACTCACACTGAGCTCAAGTAGCTCACCCCCTTAGTGTTTCCCCTTTCAAGTACTTTTCTGAATTCTGACGCTGGACTCGGTATGCGGAGGTCTCAGATGGTTTCGGTGAAAAATAAATTATCATTTCGTATTTTTAGTTTCTATTTGGTTATTCATTTTTTAAACTGTAAGGTTTTATTAAGCTGTGGTACAAGTTTCGTTTCGAATTTTTGTTTTTTTATTTAATTCCGGTTATATATTTACCTTCACTATAATTCTACTTACTGAATTTTGATAGATTAAATGTTTCGGTTCGTTGTGACAATTTTTTCTGTAAAAATTTACATATGATCACTTCGATGATCAATGTAACATCTGGGATTCGGACTAAAATTCTAGGCCGAGTTTAGAGTGTTACAACGGAAGTGTTATTATAGTCACTAACACTAGAAGGTGCAGTGACAGTTTAAGCTAATAAGCTTTTCAGTGGAAGTTGAGTAAGGACTAAAGGAATTTAGTCCACTTATTCTTAATAGTGCCCCATTGCCATCATCGAAAGGTGAGGTTAATGTGCATGGCTAAGTCTTAGATTAAACAAAAGAGTGGCATTCAGTAAGATATTCATTAATTTTATTACATCAACAATCGTCTATCTTTTATACCTTGAGAACACTTAGTATTTTGCTGAAGATTCATGTTGGGGATCCTAGTTTATCATCATATTTTATTTCATTTTTTTTAAGATATTGCTCCGACAACTATCCTTACAATTTATCTCGTTTCTATCTAGCTATTGCACTGACATTAATAGACATAAGACAGCCATCCCTGTGGAATTGACATTAATCACCTACAAGCGTCCACTACCGATGCAAGTATAGTAGACAGATGTGAGTCTATCGGATATCGATCCCACAGGAATGGTTGTATTATGTTTATTAATTTCAGTGCAATAGCTAGATAGAAACGAGATAAATTGTGAAGATAGTTGTCGGAGTAATATCTTGAAAACAATGAAATAAAATATGACGATGATAAACTGGGACCCCACATGAATCTTCAGTAAAATACTAAGTGTTCACAAGGTATAAAAGATAGGTGATTGTCGATGCAATAAAATTAATGTATATCTTACCAAATGCCACTCTTTGGTTTAATCTGAGACTTAACCATGCACATTAACCTCACCTTCCAATGATGGTAATGAGGCACTATTAAGAACAAATGGACTAAATTCCTTTAGTCCTTACTCAACTTCCACTGAAAAGCTTATTAGCTCAAATTGTCACTGCACCTTCCAGTGTTAGTGATTGCAATAACACTTCCGTGTTTAGAACATTCAAAGCCCCAAGATTAAATAAAAAAATAAGATTTAATAAGATAACATTCAACAAAGCATTCATTGTACTTCCATATAGTAGAAAACATAGAGTAATCACCAACGTTTCCATTAAATGAGAAAGAATCGAATGGAGAATACTATTCCTAGGCTACTTGATTGAATCTACCCATTTCCCCTTGTTCTATACTTAGATCTCCTTGTCAGGAGTGGATCTGCATTAGTCTTCATGTTGGCTCACCTAAGGGAAGCTCAAGCTGCCATAGCCGCAAGCTTCAAAATAGGGTAAGAGAATCGTGGTCCACCAAAAATTCCTCCTCCTTCCATTCTTCTCATGTTATCCTTTTATGTTTTCCTCAACAGTATAGGTGTCCTTCTCTCAGGATTCTTATGTCCTTGTTCGTGCAGGGCAGTTACACTGGACTGGACAACTCACTCATGGTTGGCTTTTATCAGACAGCTGTCAACTGCGGTGACAATTCTGAATGCCATTTGGAATTAACTCGTGCAGCGACATTACGGACATCTGTCAACTACAGTGACAATTCTAGACGCAATTTTGATTTAACTCATGTAGCAACATTAGTGCAAAAAGATAGCAAAATTAAAGATAAAATAAGCTAGGATTCATTGAGTTATAAAATGCAATTTACTAAACTAAACATGCTAAAATGTATGCTAAGGGTAAATAAATAGGAACAATTTAAACAATAAGAAGAGAGAAAACATATGTTCTTTCTACTACAATTACACCTTCAAACTTGAATTTTTACTTGTCCTAAAGCAAAATAGAAGCCAGTAAGGCAACAAAACATTACTAGGTAAGGAAAATTAACATTCTAGCGACTTGAATCACCTAAAATCCTAATGAATGAGTTACATTCAGATGAAAAAATATTCTATCGACAATACATAAGTATGAATGAGTAAGATTGCACTTTCATCAAAGCCAATATCATGCTTCAAATCCTAAATTCTATCTACCAATACAACATTTATTGTACAATACTAAGTATTTATAAATATGAATGATTTTTATTACTGAATAAGGGATATCGTTGCATTATCGTACCCTTGTTCCTGAGAAGTAATGACGGGGTGCAACAAACCCCTAGGGAGTACGTAATTGCGCCGACACACACTCATGCAGCGACGGCCTTTGGCTAGATTCATTTTTCTAACGCTTGTATTGGAGTGTTCCCTTGTTAAGATTCTACAATACACCTACCTTAGAGTGTCACTTATTTACAACTATATACATATAAGTATCCGTAGAAAGCAGTTTCATTCAAGATTCAAGGAATGCTACTAGTCATTTATTATGAATGCAACCTAAACCATTCATCAAAGTATTGAAGATACAACATTCAATCAAATTTATCCAACTCATTCATTGAATATTTACATGATCCAAGAATTAAGCATTGTATGTAACAAAAAATTTTTGAACAATTGTGCATAAACCTTGCATACTTCAATTTTTTTTTTGAAATATGGGTGTATTTCCAATTCCATATACATCTCCCAAACTTAAAGATTGTAGTGTCCCCAATGCACTGACAGGAATATGTAATGACAATGAAAATGCAATGACAATGTATACTTATCAAAGTAAAACCTACAGCTACATACAATGCATGAATACTATAACAAAAGCTTAAAACAAACTAACTTAGTCATCCGCAGCCGTCGATGTGGCTGCATGATGCTTCTTTCTCCTCCTTTTCTTCTCTTCCTTCTTTTATTATTTTATCCTTGAAGCGCTTCCTTTTCTTTTCGTTGGGCTTTGCGCAGCCTTCGAATTGCTCCTTAGTTCCTGGCTCAACTCCAGCATCATCAACTGTTGTTTGTGTAGGAGAAGCCACTTGGAGTCGTCCGATGTAGACCACTATTGCCCATAAATTGCATTGCCCCTCACTAGTGACCTCAGCAACTTCTGTCAGTCTCGCTCCAATTTTCTCGAAATTATAAATATTTACTCCCACAAATCCGGGTGCTGTAACAACCTTCTCAACAAAATTTTATTCTACTTTTTCTTTCTTATTTTCAGCAAATAAACATCAAACAAATGTCATCCCCGGTAATGGTGCCAAAAACTTGATCGGCTAATAATGTCACAGCAATAATGTGCAAGCGTATACTGTCGATGCAAGTATAGTAAACAGATGTGAGTCTATTAGATATCGATCCCATAGGGATGGTTGTCTTATGTCTATTAATGTCGGTGCAATAGCTAGATAAAAAGGAGGTAAATTGAGAGGATAGTTGTCGGAGTAATATCTTGAAAACAATAAAATAAAATATGATGATGATAAACTAGGATCCCCAACATGAATCTTCAATAGAATACTAAGTGTTCACAAGGTATAAAAGATAGATGATTGTCGACGCAATAAAATTAATGTATATATTACAAAATGCCACGCTTTGGTTTAATCTGAGACTTAACCATGCACATTAACCTCACCTTTCAATGATTGCAATGGGGCACTATTAAGAATAAGTGGACTAAATTCCTTTAGTCCTTACTCAACTTCCGCTGAAACTATCACTGCACCTTCCAGTGTTAGTAACTACAATAACACTTTCGTGTTTAGAATATTCAAACCCCCAAGATTAAACAACAAAAATAAGATTTAATAAGGTAACATTCAACAAAGCATTCATTTTACTTCCATACAGTAGAAAACACAGAGTACTCACTAGCGTTTTCATGAAATGAGAAAGAATCAAATGGAGAATACTATTCCTAGGCTGCTCGATTGAATCTACCCGTTTCCCCTTGTGTTGCACTTAGATCTCCTCTTCAGGAGTGGATTTGCATCAGTCTTTATGTTGGCTTGCCCAAGGGAAGCTCAAGCTACCATAGCTACAAGCTTCATAATAGGGTAAGAGAATCGTGGTCCACCAAAAATTCCTCCTCCTTCCATTATTCTCACGTTATCCTTTTATGTTTTCCTTAACAGTATAGGTGTCCTTTTCTTAAGATTCTTCTTTCCTTATTCATACAGGGTAGTTACACCGAACTAGACAACTCACCCATGGTTGGCTCTTATCAGACAACTGTCAACTGCGGTGACAATTCTGAACGCCATCTGGAATTAACTCATGCAGCAACATTGCGGATATCTGTCAACTGCAACGATAATTTTGGATACAATCTGGATTTAACTCATGTAGCGAAATTAGTGTAGAAAGATAGCAAAATTAAAGATAAAAGAGACTAGGATTCATTGAGTTATAAAATGCAATTTAATAAACTGAACATGCTAAAATGTATGCTAAGGGTAACTAAATGGGAACAATTTAAACAATAAGTAGGGAGAAAACATATGTTTTTTCTACTACAATTATTGATCGAGATTAAAAATGTGATATTCAAAATGACATGAATTGGGCTTATATATGATTGATATTGCTATATGATTTGAATTCTTTATAAGCTCATCTTATTGTTGTTGTTGTGATTTGTCATGTTTAGATAATCTATGTCAAGCTAGCAGCTTATTTCGTTTGAATTGAAAGTTAATATAAGATTTTGTTTGAAAGTTAATATAAGATTTTGTTTAAATACCTATGAACTTACTAAGCATTTGAAATGCTTACCTTGTTAATTTTCTTTTCCTGTATATTGGTAGCTTGTAGAACGTGTCAATCGGATTTACAAGAAGCTCACTCTGTGCTATTATTGATTCGGTAGTCTTTTAGATATTTAAAAAGTTTGGTTTTGTGGCGTGTACGTGTTAACTTTGAATTATTAGCTTGGTTTGAGTTTCACTAGTATATGAATTATGAGATGTTAGTGCTTATACATGTATTATGACATGATTTGGTCATGTGTTGAGACCATAAGGATAGTGTTTAAATGGCTCATTTGACTGTGAAATGGTATGATTTTGAACATGAAAATGGCATGGTTAAATGTTGTTTTGAATGGCTTGAAAGCATGGAAGATTAGTGTGTGTTTTAATAAGTTGTTTGATGTGTTTTAGTGCTAAATTAAGGCATGTGGAGTTGATTGATTTTGGTAAAGGTTAAATGATGATATAGTATGTAATTTGGTTGCTTTTGTGCAAGAACAAGGGTTCAATTATACACCAAATGAATTAATGGTATAGTTGGCTTAGATTAGGTGCCAAAAGGCCTAGCTTGTGCCAAAAATAGAGCCATGTTGCAGCGTCAAGCAATGGTCGTCGTGACTGGATCTGGGTTTGGGCCACAACATGAAGAGGAACCCTGTCGTCACAACGAGGCAAAACAGATGGTCACGTTGTGACGAGGAGCTCCTAACGTCATGACATCATTTTTGAAAATTTTTAAATGTTACAGTTTGGTTTAATGCAATTTTGGGTTAATTCTAAAGCATAAGTAAGCTCGTGTAAGGCCCGATAAAGATCATATAATGAATTTATGATCTGTAATGGTTGTGTTTGCATGAATTATGTTTTAATTTGATTTTTAATTGTCCATAGTTACTCTGACAATGATTATAGCGTTCCGTAGCCTGAACCAATCGGATGGGGCGAAGGGTGTTACAGGGTTCATGATTTGAGGACCAGAGAAGTACTTCTTCATGGATCAGTTAATAATGGGCTTTACAGACAACGTTTGAATGTTTTTGTTCTGGCTCATGTTTCTTCAGTTTTAATTGAATGTTGTGTAGTTAATAAAGTTTTTCCTTTGAGTGTGTGGCATTCTAGATTAGACCGTCCTTGTAGTTAAACACTTGTGAAAGCTTTGTGTCATTGTAATTTTTCTTTTCAATCAAATAAATATATTGTTGTATGTGTTTCCTATCACTTGGGATAAGAACATAAAATGCCCTTTTTTAAAGTTTATGTTTGATTATATTGCTCCTCTTCAGTTGGTAGCTGCTAATGTTAGGGGACCAGCTCCAGTTTTCTCCAATGGGGTTTCTTATTATGTCACCTTTATTGATGCAAGTACTCGATATACTTGGGTGTACTTTCTAAAGAAAAAAATTTGAAGTGTTTTCTATGTTTTTTCAATTTCATAGACAAGCTAAAAGGTTCCCAGGTTGTAAACTTAAGTCTCTTCAAATAGATGGGGGAGGTGAGTTTCAAGCTTTGAAGTTTTACTTGGAAAAACTTACTATTTTGCATTGACATACATGTCCCTACACCTCTAAACAAAATGGATTGGTTGAACGAAAGCATGAGAAAATTGTTAAGTTTGAACTTTCTATGTTTGCACATGCTTCCATGCCTTTGACTCATTAAAATGATGATTTTGGCAGGGCAGTATATTTGATAAACATGTTGCCTTCTCTCATTCTAGAAAATGTCTCACCTTATGAAAAGTTGTTCAGTGTGAAACTAACTGCCTCTAACTGCGCAAACATTTTAAAGTAAAAATCATGCAAATAAAAATATAAATATTTAAAGTGCGGTATTTGAAAGCGTACAGGTCAAATTATAATATAGATTTGTGTTACTACGGAATACCAATAAGTATTCCGAATATGATACCCAAGGGATTGTAGATTGGAAAAATTATTATTAAATTAATTACAGAAAATAATTACTAATCTAAGAAAATCAACATTAAAGTATTTATTAAACTAATTTAATTAATTAACCTAAACTAATCTAATGGAATTTCTATTCCTAGTGTTGACAATACAAGCATCTAGGCCATGATTAATTAAATCCTTAATTATCTAATTAAATAGTTAATTATCCTCGATTAAGTTATCGATCACCCTTAGCTAAGAATACCCTTCCAGTCTCATCTTCATTAAGGATTACCATCTAAGTCACCCTTTCGGTCTCTTCCTAGGCATATGAATATCCTCCCAGTCTCACCACTTGGCACAAGTTATACACGATAGGATACCCTTCCGGTCTCACCTATCTCGATATTCTACTAGGGCGTCACTCCCTAATATACTAAGTACTCTTGAATAAACAACCAATTTCAGATAAATAATTACTTAACAGATAAATCAGTTTATTAGCTGGATCATGTAAGATATAAATAAAGCGCAAGAAGTTATTCCAATATTCATACAAAAGTTAATTGATCAGGTTAACGAAATATAAATAAAAGAATAAAATAGAATAATAGAGAGAATGCTCATTGATAATATATTGAGGCGCGATTCCGGAGCAATCTCCGCTCACAATTATCTTTACATCGGAATAAGAATAATTCTAACTAAGGAAACATAAAAGAAACAAAACTAAAAATTGAATAAAAATATCTCCGTCTAAAACTATACATGATACCCTAATTTGTGTACAAGAGCCTCTTATTTACAGGCTAAAATATGTGCACTTTATACATGATATGCCCCCAATACTAATAAATGTGAGATCATCAAACGATATCTTAAAATCTTGTCAAACACAGTCGCTAACATCATCATTACTTGTAACCCACGTTCCAGCTACGTCTCAACACAGGGTTGCTATGTTGCAACACAGGGGAAGTGTTGTGCCATGGACTTTGCATGTCATGCCATAATAGTCATTTTGTGGGCTTGGAAGTTCTTGTTCTGCTTTCGAGGCTCAAGAAGTTTGTGCAACACTCCTCCCAAGTTCCTACGTCAATTGGGCTTAGAATTAAGCATCCTGCACACTTAAATACACAAATTAAACCTACTACTTAGCTTTTACCACTTAGCTACTAACTTCTGGAAATGGAATAATTAATATTAAAATTGTAAAAGCCCATTTTTGGTCAAATTGGAACAGTAGTTTCTGGACCACAAATCTGAAGTCAAAATATTTATTTTATTATTATTTTAATTTCTACAGTATGATATTATGTTGGTGTAAAAATTTCGTTAAGAAATTTTATTGTTTGATTGGTCAATTTGATAAAAGGACTAAATCGCCTAAAGTGTAAAACTTGAGTTCTAATAGCTAAAGGTGTCTAATAGCTATAGAACCTTAAACTTAAGGTCCTTAAGTGGTAATTAGACCATTTTAATTGTGAGTGGACATATATAGACATATTATTAAGTGTTTTAAAGGTTATTAATCAAGGTTATATGTGTAAATTAGTAATTAACTTAAAATAAATAAAACAAAACAAAAATTAGTCTTCATATCATCTTCCATAACTAAATATTAGGGCTAGAAAACACCATTGTTTGTGCTCTTCGTTTGGCCAAGCTTGTATGGCTAATTAAGGTACAGTTTTTGTCCTACTTTTAATGATTTTTATGTTTTTGAGATCATTGCAACTAGGTCTAGCTAGCCCAGGGACTATTTTACAAAACTGTTAAAGATTTCAGATGTTTCTATTGATGAATAAGCATGTGTTTTGAAGTTTCTTGATAGATTATAAATGCTTGTTGATAGATATACAATTTTTGTTAAATGATTTTTTTAGAAAATTGAAAATAAGGATTAAATTGAGAAATGTTGAAACTTTGTGGTTAAAATGTGAAATAAATAAAAAATATGGGTTACTAGGGGTATAATAGTAATTAGGCTAGCATGAGTTAATATTGAATTTCATTAATCTGTAATTTTATGAAATAAGGACTAAATTGTGAAAAATGTGAAATATTAGGGGTAAAAGTGTAAATGTGTTTTAAAGTGTGTTTTGGACTAAATTGAATAGAGGGATAATTAAATGAGCTGAATTTGATATTATATAGATCAAGAAAAGCAAAATTTGGAAGTAGATCGAGGGAAAAACAAAGTTTTGGATCATTTGGTCTATTATATCGTTTTTGAATTCGAGGTAAGTTCGTATATTATAAGTTTTGATACAAATGTATTTCATATGCTTTGATATTGCATAAATTGTGTATATGAGACTATGGATATGATCGATAGTGATTTAACGACGATTCGACATTTGAAATCCTGGTTGAACCTTAGGAATAGTTTAGGATACTAGTGACATGTCATTAGAGGATACATTGAGTTGGCTTCAGGCCATGATATTAGCACTTTAGGTGCGAGTTATACAAATTTGGCTTCGGGCCATGAATATCGGTTGATTTGGCTTTGGGCCATGATATCAGTATTTCAGATATAAGTTACCTTGATTTGGCTTCGGGCCATGGTATAGGTACTTAGTGTGCGAGATTCTTGAGTATCCAACTTCTATGTCGAATGGTTCAACGGGTAAACGAAAGATGTGATTAAGTATGAGAATGATATGAGATAGTACAGGTACGTATGTAACATATATAACTTCGGTGTGAAGAAACTTGTAAAGAATGTGATTAATATCATAATTGTGTATATGAAAGGTTTGTTAGCTAATATATGCTAATTGTTAATTTATAGTTTTGAGATTAAATTAAGTTTATGGTATACGAGCTTACTAAGCTTTATAGCTTACTTTGTTTATTTTCCCGTGCTTTATAGTGTTATCAAGCTAGCTCGGATTCGGGGATCATCAGAGATCGTTTCACACTATCACCTATCACTTGGTACCTATGAACTTTGGTAGTTAAGTATATGGCATGTATAGGGACTTGGTCTTTTTGGTGTATGTATTTTGGCCATTTGTGTTGGCTTGTAAATATTACGTTTGTTTTATATATACATAGCCATGTGAGTTGGCTTATAATGGTGATTTTGATGATGTATATAAGTGTGCAAATGCCTTTGTTTGAGTTTAGTAATTGCGTTATAAATGCTAGTTATAATGGTATTTGATGTTTGTTGAAAATGGATATGGTGAATATCAAATGGTTGATGAATTGGTAATTAGTAGGTTTATGAGTTTTGGTAATTTGATGCATGTTTGAAAATGACCATATTGATGAATGAAAAGGGTAAATTTTGGTATGTATTTGAATTGCATATTGTTGGTATGTATTTGAATTGAATATTGTAGTACGGTGAGTCTTGTATTTGTTGGTATTGAAATGGAATAAATGATGCTTGGTTAAAGTTGATTGAATGCTTATTTATGCCTTGTATTCGTATCAATTGGTTTGATATAGGTGTATGCCAATTTGGGGTGGCAAAATGGCATGGTAAATATCCTATTTTTGTCCACACCGGCAGAGACACGAGCGAGTGCTTCAGCCGTGTTTGACACACAGTTATATATACGGCCGTGTGTCCCCTGGTGTTGAAATTGAAATCAAGTCAATATGCTTCACACAGCCTCACACACTGGCATGTGACTTGGCCGTGTGGCATAAGTCAGTATACCCTACAGGTTTGGCACGGCCTAGCACACGGCTTGGAATACGGGCGTGTATCCCCTGTTTTATGCAAAAAATTTCTAAGTGTGGAAAAATTTCCTGAGTTATCAGTTTAGTCCCGAACCACCCTGAATGCATGTTTAGGGCCTCATTGGCTCGTATTAGGGACACAATGATTGGTTGTGAATGAAATGTTTATGATTTGATTAATTGTGTATGAAATGTAAGTTTGAATTGTGATATAAGTCCGGTAATGCTTCGTAATCCTATTCTGGCATTGAATACAGGTGAGGGATGTTACAAAAATGGCTAGAAAATAAGCTCTTTAAGTGTCGAAACGTATCTAAACTATTGCTACAATTAGCGGTAGGTCAAAAACCTAACTATTTTTTCTTAGAGTTTTCGATTGTCTTTGCTTCCCTAATCTAGGACCTTATAATTCCAATAAATTGCAGATTAGATCCACTCTCTGTACCTTTCTTGGTTTTCTCCATTGTACAAAGGTTATTGTTTTTGTGATAATACTAGTATGAGTACATATATCTCGTCATGTTACCTTTCATGAGCATGTGTTTCCTTTTCAAACAACTCTCAAGTCTGCACCTGTTACTACCAATTCTCCCTCATGTACTCACTCCATCTCTACTTTACTTGTGTTTCCACCTTTGATTTCATCTATGGCCAATTTATCTCAACTTTCTTCATCTTCCGTCTCAGCTTCTTTGCTTGCACATTCTAACTCCACACCTACAATCTCTATGAATGCTTCACCCGTGTCAGCATCAACAACTTTGTCACATTTGTTTTCCCAGGCTGTTAATCTTGTTCCTAGTCCATCCCTACCTTTACTCAATACTCACTCTATGATTGTAGAGAGTAACAGCAGTGAGGTGATCAACATGATTAAATACTCTCATGCCATAGATAACTCAACCAAAAGCAGTGGAACATTCTATTTTGGCATGTCTTTTGAGAGGCGAATAATGCTATAGATTCCATAGCCAAAATTGGATTGCAAGGAAGCATAGATTTGACTCGTCTATATAACCCATTGGTTGGCAACGATAATATGCTCCTTCGAGATATATAGTAGTCCATGAGGAGAGAGCTTGTTTCTTGCAAATTGCTTGATTGAATAATTACTCTATATTCTACCAAAAAGAATTATGTAACTAACATGTTGAATGTAATAGTAATGTACATTACATTCATAGGAAGAGAATTATAGTTCAAAAACCGAAAACAATATTATTAAAAAAAACAGCCACAAACTTTGAAAAGATTAAACCTCTTAAACTACAAAACAAACATAAATATATATATATATACACACACGTATGAACGGGGGATTCCAAATAATTCTTTAAAGGTCGGTTTGCATCATAGAACGTTTCTTGTTGTTTTGACGCTTTAGCTAACTTCGCAGTGGGTTGCAAAATGATGGAAATTAACACTAAAACTGCTTCCATGATATAGTTTTGGTTATTTATTATTTATTTATCTTTTCTTTAGTCAAAAGCTTAGCACAACCTTCGGGGGGCCCTCTCTCAGCATGCAATGAAAACAGAAAATTATTTGTGTCAGTGGGTTGACTAAGTCCACTATCCAGGCGAAAGAAATCATTTATACTGTGGTTGGTAGGAAAAAAAAAAGAGAAAAGAAAATGAAAAATAGAGATTTTTTCCTTAAAGTAATTAACACAGAGTATTGGAATTTATTTAATTTTAAGTGTCCCCATAAAATCTGGAAATAATTAATCATGCAATTATATATCTTTAAAGATATCAATCAACAAAGCTAAATTTGAAAACATATGTATGTTAGTTTGTATACATGCGATGATGTTTTTAAATTTAAATATAGTTGATTTCTTTTTGTTAAATATATGTACGTAATTTTGAGGTTAATGTTGTCAACTTTTAAATAAATTTCTTAATTTAATTTATATAAATTGGACAATGTCATTCATTTTGGCATAAATTTAAGTTACAATTTGGGAGGTGGAGTTACCGTGGTTACTAGAGTCTCAACAAGGGATTTGTTTTATATAATACTTAAAATTATATATAATTCATCCTAATTTTTAAATAAGCGAAAGTGTACTTTAATGTGCTTGAATTCACTCCTCTATTTCAATGTCATATTTAAATATTAATTTATTATTTCATTTTACATATATATATATAAATTTTAAAGCTAATTATTTTTTTTAAATATCAACAATTAATTAAGATATACAATAATAATATAACAACAAAAGATAACAAATGAGTGAAAAGAAAGATAGAAATAGTCTACAATATTTTAGACATGTATATTTATTTTTTGTAAAAAAATAAAAGTAGAGATAAAATAAAACAATTTAAATTCATGTCAAATGGATATTTAATAAAAACTTTAACTACTACTCCATAGTAATATATACAATTATTAACTTGATTTAATAACATGAAAATATTAAGTACTAATTACCTTTTTAAATTTAAATATTATGCTTTCCATATATAAACAAAATATTTGGTGTTAATTATTGTACATTTTTAATATCTTCCCTAATTTAATTTTATATCAAATTGTCAAAGCCATTTAAACACTATATTTAAATATTTTTTCCTTTTATTCTTTTCATATAAACGTAATTTTGGGGGCTAATTGTTGTCTTTTTTTTATTTTTTCTTAATTAAATTTTTTTTGGTTCAATTTTTAATTTGTTTTGTGTAAAAAAGAATAGCATTTATATTATTTCAATACACTAGATATCCCCTATATACCTTTCTTCTCTATCTAAATTCATTTTAGCTAGACAATCAACATCCTTATTATTCTATCTAGGAACATAATGTAAAAACCAATTACCAACCTTCTACAACATCTGATGTATTCATTTGATCAATGCAGAATTCAAGGATGACCTAGATAAGGCATGAATACCCTTTGTTGCTTCCATACTATCAGTCTAAATCAGAATATTCTTAAATTTCTACTCAACATAATATTTAAACCATCCAAAATTCCCCAAAATTCAGCCTAAAAAACTAAGCACTTACCCAAACATCAATTATAACCAAGGATCCACTTACCTTCTCGATCTCGCAAAACTCCCTTTGAGGCAGATTTACCATAATCTACCTTAACAGCATCACTAGAATTTAACTGGACCTAGTTATTCGTCCAAGAGATTGCCCTTTTAACCTGTTGCCACTTTGCCGAACCTTCTTTGTGATAAGAAATATATTGCTTGGCCCAATTGTACGATATTTTGCTAACCTTGCTAGTATTCCATTTTATATCCTGAAAAATAACAAGATTCTAGTTTTTCCATATACGTCATGCAATCATGCCAAAGAGACTGGTCCACTCCACTTCACTTAATACCATTCTGTAATGGTTTTGTAGATTGGCTTCAAGCCATTCATTCAAACTACCAGAAAAAATGAGCTTCTCCTATTCATCAAAATTACCTGACTCCATATTTCCTTTGCCATAGGACAATATCTAATGGCGTGAAGAATGTCTTCTGAATCATGCCTTTAAAACTGCACGAGAACTATTGGTCCCGATCCCATGCCTCACTTATTCCATGTTTGTGAGAAGCCTTTGCTTTAAAACAAGCCAAAAGAAGAACCTAACTCTTTGGGGCCCTTTGAATTTCCATGGAATATTCCAAGAAGCATCCTTTGAATCCCACAACCACTGATTTACTTTCTAGTATGCACTCTTAACAGAAAAAGATCTTGTTGAAGTACCCATACAGGCAATTTTATCAGGTCCCGCTAAAGGTTGCGGAGGAGGTATACTAACAATGCGATTAATAATCTCCTCTACGAACCACATTCGAAATATGTAAAATTTTCAAGAGCCATCTACGTCCACCAAATTCTTAAAAGTCCACTCCAAATCAAGATTACTACGTAATGGAATCTGATCAATCAAAAGTCCAATACCCAAGATCCAATTATCCCTCACATATCTTATCTTGTTCCCATCCCCTACAGACCAAAAGATATTTTCACACAATAGAGGCCAAATCTTTAAAAGAGCTCTCCATAGGAAAGAACATCTACCCCAGTCGATAGAATCCAGTACATCCTCATTTATCTCATATTTAGACCTTAGAACACAAACCCATAAAGCAGAAGAATTAGCTACCAAACTAAAAGCCAATTTAGGTATAAATGAGGTATTATGAGCCTTCATTTTCCTTAGCCCAAGCCTACCACAAGCCCGGGGTTGACAAATCAATTTCAAGCTTACCAGAGCAAACTTATTCCATTCACTCGAGTTTACCCAAGTAAACTTCCTCACCAAGCATTCAATCTCATCACAAATCACTTGCAAAATCATCATTGATTGCATAAAGTAGCAAGGGATCGAGAGCAAAATCGACTAAGCAAGTGTAACTCTTCCTGCCATCGATAAATGTTTAATGTCCCAACATTGCAACTTGGTTCAAACCTTATCTACCAAAAATCTCTAAGAACTATTCATTACCCTCTCATGAAAGAGTGGCACACCCAAGTAAGTTCCAAGGTTTGTCACTCTCTGAAATCCAAGGACTTCACCAATAGATTCCCTTAGCTCATTCTCTACCCCTCTTGAAAAGAAAACATTTGTCTTCCTCGCATTAATTCTATGCCCAAATGAAGTACAGAACTGTTCCAATATAATTTTAGTTCTCATGGCCTATTTAATATCTGTCTGTCCAAAACAACCAAGTCATCTACAAAAAAAAATGAGATAAGATCGGACCTGACCTGGATAGTCGGATGGGATGCCAAATCCCAGAATTAAATACTGATTAAATACTATGACCAAGCCATTCCATACTAAGAATGAACAAATACTGTGATAAGGGGCATCCTTGACAAATTTGTCATATCGTTCTAATTTTTTGTGATAGGATCCCATTCCACAGAACCTGTATAGACGAACCTGTGATAGCAAACATAATAACCTCGCGTAAAAAATCGAGGATACTTACTGCTTTCAATGAGATCTCAATAAACTTCCAAATAACTCTGTCATAAGCCTTCTTGAGATCAATTTTGATAGCCATCTATTTCCAGCTCTTTTGTTTGCTCCTTATAGAATGGATCACTTCTTGGGCGATAATAACATTATTTGTAATTTTCCCTCTGGCAATGAATCATGCCTGCTTTGCTACTATAATCTTTGGAAAGATAACTCTAAACCGATTGGTTATTACCTTTATTACCACTTTATAGAAGACGGTGCATAGGCTAATTGGATAAAAATAAGCAAAACTCTTCAGATTATTAATTGTTGGAATAAGAACTAATAGAGTGTTATTCAGCTCCGAATCAAGACTTTGACCAACAACCTTTTGGACCCACTCACATATCGCCTTACCAACCAAATCCCACTAAATTTGAACAAAAAAGGCATGAAACCCATCAATATCTAGTGCCTTCAGTGGAGCCATGTAAAAAAGAACTGACTTAATCTCGTCCAAAGTGACCTCCTTATTTAGGAAAAGGACATCCCTATGATCAAGTCTTGGAAACATACTTGCCTATAAATCTCTTATTTTGCTCTCCATTTCGTCTTTGACAATTCATGCTGAAGCATAGCATCTTTAAAAATTCATTCCCCCTCTCCATTTTTAAAAGCAGAAATACGATTAGATTTTCTTCTCTGCATCGTTCGTCTATGAAAGAAGCTAGTATTACGATCTCCCAATGACAACCAATCACATTTGGATTCATGTTTCCACAATAATTCTTCATGTTAGAGAACTTCTGCCTCTTCTCTCACCTTCATTTCCTTTTGAACCAAATTATCAGCACCCGAATTCTCCAAAGCCCTTTGGATACCAAACAATTTTCATATTAAGTGCTTTTTTCGGACACTAATATGGCCTTAAAAGAACTTGTTCCAAATTTTAACATTAGTAATGAAGTGATAAAGTCACTCAACCATACTTCCATTAGTTTTCCAACTATCTTCACAAACTCAACGAAACTTGAATATCCAACCCAACTTGATATAACCTTAAAGGGGCGCCCTTTAGCAAAAATAACCTTCTGATCAATATTCAGAAGGAGCAACTTATGGTCCAATTTCAGCCTCAGAAGATGAGTCACCATACAATTAGGAAAGAGACTTACCCATACATTATTACCAATAACCCTATTAAGGCACTCAAAGACCCCTTATTTGTACCAAGTAAAAGAATAACCTTTAAAACCCAAATCCTGAAGATCACCATCCTCCATAAAATTCCCAAAAAGAGCTCAATGTTTACCAATCATCTGACCTCCTTTTTTTCACTAAAAAAAAGTAAGACATTGAAATCCCCAATAGCAAGCCAAATGATAGCTCTAGGTGGTATAGCCGACTTTAATCCTTCCTAAAGATTCTTCCATTTTTGTCTATCAAGGATACCATAAACGAAAGCAACATAAACAAGAAGAACATATAATTTATCAAAAACCCAGATAAGGATAAACTGAGGGTGATTACAAACTATCTTCACGTGGATCGACTCTTTCCAACCGACCCAGATACCTCTAGAAAACCATCAGCCTTGACCTAGTGAGAATACTAAAATCCCAAGTTAGCGACGATTCTGTCAACTTTAACACCACTAACTCTTGTTTCCAACAAAATTACAATATCAGGCTTGAATCTTGCTTTATACTCTCAAAAAGTATGTGGACAATTGACACCAGCACAATCTGACAGTTTCAAGAGAAAATTAACAGATTCATAATCATAAGTAGTAAATTAAGAGAACTAACCATTTACTACTTGGAAATACCCATCTCTTTAACTTGCCCTTTTTCGTACTTGGACTATCAACACCTAAGTCTTTCTCTATTTGAGAATTAATTAATTCTACCATAGAGTTCATTGAATCAAATAATGAAACTCGTACTGATCCAGCTAACTTGAAATGCTCACCCCTATATTTGATTGTCCTATTTAACTTTATTTCATTTTGGCCAAACTCAAATTTTCCACCAGAATTTCGCCCTTTAGTTCTATGTTTAAGCTTAATCCCGTTTGCAAAAGTACCCCCTATTTTATTCTCTATATTTTGAATACCATAATTTCCTTAAAGGTGATAGTTGAATGTTTCCTAGATTCTAAAACTCCTGGAGTAAGGGCCACAACCCTTTCTGATGTTTTAACAAAAATAAGATTAAAGTGTGAACTTGTACCTTCAGGAATAGAAGCTCACATTCAACCAAAATTAGAATGTGAATTAAAATGAATATTGGGTTTAGAAACCCTTTAACTGATTTCTCTTACACACATTTTTCTGTTGGTCCACAAATTTACTCGTATTGGCCGAATCATTTTCCATCAGCCCAACCATTTTTATTGTTTTTTCCCCAACCTTTTATTCAAATTTTCAAGCTCCAACACATTCAGTCCACTTTTAGCCGCAAATGGGTCCCTTATTGGGCTTTTAGACCCAACCTCCAAATTTTTCCCAACCCTTTCATCTTTTAACGCCAAATCTCCTTCTTTATTCCCAAAATTGCTTCCCCGATTCTGCTTATTAACCAACCTTAAATTCATTCTTTTTTCAATCAAAATATTAGAACCAAGGTTTTGATTTTTATCCTATCCATCAATTAACCGATTCAACACTGAAAATCTCGACTTCGAGATTTTTTTTCCTAAAATTTTGGCTTAAGATTTTGACTATCCCTGTTATTACGCTGACTTTTTCTCTTTACTTGCATCCAAGGACTGAACGCTCCACCCTCAGAATCATCCATCGTGACTGTTTCGGTAACTAAAGAAGCCTCTGTTGTCTCCTTCTCTTCCCCATGATGCCGGCTCTCAACCCTCATAGGACACAGTTCATTGACATGTCCATATCGCCCACATGTGAAAAAAAATTATGGGTAAGGATTCACAGACCACCTTTTGCATTTCCCCATTAATCCGAATATGAGACACGATCGATTTATCCAGGCTGACATAAATGACCATTCTAGTAAACCTTCCTCTTGTTCTTTTGACTGTGTTAAAGTCAAGTTTTGCAACTCTTCCAACCAATCCACCAATTTCACTTAGGATTTTTCTCCTAACAAGTGTCCCGAGAGCCTAGAGAATCTGATCCAGGATAATATTATACTCAAGAAGGCTTAGGTCAAACTAAATTCCACCGTCCATGGTTAAACGATCAAATATTAACTAAATATGATCCATGGCCCTTAAGTTAAAACTCTATCAAAATCTTCATTGCAGTAGAATTTTACCAAGAAGTAGCCATTCTCAATGTCCATAAGATGAAACAGTTTAGATGGTTTCCACAAGATATTGATCCTGTTGTGTAAAGTAGTGTACCCTATATTTCATCCCAAGAATTTAATTACCTAGGTCAACTCCATTTATTTAACTAGAATTTGTTTTATACAATTCAAAAAATTTATTAAGGTATCCCATCAATAGTAGATTTCATAATGTCCCCCTCTAAAAACTCCAGTTCTTCTTTGCCTTCTAAAACCACCAAGCTAGCCTCTTCTCTTGAAACCCTAAAACCTTTTCCCTAGAACCTTGTCCCTCCATGACACATTCAAATTCAAAACCCGATCCATCGTCATATCCAAGGCCTCATCACCGCCACTATCCTTAAATCAGACTTTCTTGGTATTTTGATCCTCAAATGAAAGACCCACAACATCTCCCATGATTTCCCAATATATGTTTCTACGAAAAGAACCCTTTTTAAGAAATCAAATTTAAGCCAAAATGTTTTGTTATAATATTATTATCCTTCAGCATCTTTGTTCAATTATTAATTTACTTTTATAGCAACTTGTGAAACCCTTTAAATGTAAGATATCTATTCATTGTTATATTAAATATCATTTCATTAAATTTGGTGAATTTATTTAAAATAATAGTTAGTAAAGTTGATAATTATTATGTAGGAATTGAAGAACACTTAGGTCTACAATATCATTAAACTAAAATTTAGCTATACCTCCTTAAAATCCAAAATAAGAAAATAAAGAAGGAATTCAAATAACCAAATAAAAGATTCAATATTTGGTTTGGTGTAAATAATATTTACGATATAGATATTTATATAGACCTAAAGTCCAACTACTCTTATGTTTTTAAATTATGTGGGATATGGGTTTTTATATAAACTTATAACCTTTTCCCTTTTCTTCCTAAGTGATGTGGAATTTATTCCACTCCAAACAAAACACTTAAACTCTCCCTCGACACCAGCTTATTTCCTTTCTAACATACCGAGCTGATGACAGAAACCTTCAATCTTGTTCCCACTTAAACCCTTCATGAATAAGTCTACAACTTGCTCTTCCGTCTTAATATATTGCAACTCAATCTCTTCTTGTAACACCTTTTCCCTGATGAAGTGATAATGAACCCCACATGTTTAGTTCTTGCATAAAAATTGGGCTCTTCGCCAAACACATTGCTAACATGTTGTTACAGAATATAGGAGTAGCATACTCTGTTGACTAATGTAAATCTTACAACACTTGCATGATCTAAGTACTTTCTTAAGTTGCCATCACTTTATCTCAATATTCAGCTTCTATTGTCAACAAAGACATAGTCGGTTGCCTTTTACTACACCAAGAAACCACTCCCAACCTAAGAAAAAACACATATCTAGTTGTTGAGTGTTGGGTATCATGATCACTTGTATAATCGACATAAAAAAAAACTAACCAGATTGCAGTCTCCTTCTTTTTTGTACAGAACACCATAACCAAGAGTACTATTCACATACCTCAAAATTCTTAGCCAACCGGCGTATATAAGCATCCAGTTGAAATGAATTAGTTTCAATATCCAACCAAATTTGATGTGTGTCAACCATCGAATGAAGAAGATGAATCGATTAAACTGGAAGAACCAATTCCATTTAAGAGATTGGGAAGAGTCAGAAAGCCAAAGCCCAAGTATGCCAAGGCCAATGCTGTCATATTCGAAGAAGATAAGAAAGAACTAGAGACATTTGAGGAAGTATTTAAAAATCCAAAATGGGTTAAAGCCAAGGAAGAATTAATTGTGGCACTAGAATGAAATGAGACCTAGGAGCTTGTGTCAAAGCTATGAGATGTGAAGCTTATCTCTTGCAAGTGAATTTATAAGATAAAGCATGGCACAGATGGATTAATCAAGAAGCATAAGGCTCGTTGGTGGCTAAAGGATTTTTCCAAAAGTATGGACTAGATTATGATGAAATGTTTATTCCAATGGCAAAGCTTACAATGATGCTAGTTTTACTTGCACTTACAGCTAGTAAATGCTGGAACTTATGGCAAATAGATGTGAACAATGCGTTTCTTCATAAGAAGCTAGACCAAGAGATTTAGATGAATCAATCTATGGGCTTTTAGAGTCAAGATTATCCGAAGCATGTGTGCAAGTTTCAAAATGTGCTCTATGGATTAAAGCAAGCATCGAGAGCTTGGTATGATAAGATAATTGAACTCTTGACTCATAACAGTTATTTAATGTCATCTGCAGATTCAAGCTTGTTTGTTAAAGTCAATAAAGGAAGGATAGTTGTGGTTCTAGTGTATGTAGCTGATTTAATTATGATAGGAGATTGGAATGAAGAAATTCTCTGAATAAAGGGGAATTTATCTATGCGTTTTCATATGAAAGAACTTGGGCAGCTCAAGCATTTTCTTGGTCTAGAGGTTGATCATAGTCAAGATGGGATCCTTATTCATTAGCAAAAGTATTCTAAATACTTGTTGAAGAAGTTTGAAATGTTGAACTACAAGCCGATTTCGTCACCCATCGAACCAAATGCCAAGATATGTGCTCATGAAGGAAAGGATTTGGAGGATGCAACAATGTATTGACAATTGTTTGGTAGTTTAATCTACTTAACTTTGATAAGACCCGATATCTCTCATTTAGAATCCTGCCACTCATGCCTACAAGCATCTGTTTGTGGCGATACTTTCTTCTTTGATGGCCATCATAAAGATGACTTTTCAAACACCCCATTTTGATATGTATATCACTTTCCGGTTGTAGGATCACAACATCTCCACCCTTTTCTTTGGCTGTCATATCTTACAAAAATAAACCTAACAACTTTCTTATCCATCTTGCTATGTACATAGTCGAGAACAAATACATAGCATAGACATCCAAACACTCGAAAATAACTAATTATAGGTGTCATGCTCCATGATTTATCAAAAGGAGAAACAAAAAAATAACCTATTGAGAAAGCCTATTAATTACAAAAGCAGTTGCCTTCATCGTTTCCACCTAAAATTGTCCCCAAACATTTTTCATATGAAGCATACTGCGACATATCTCCACCAGGTACCTATTCTTTCTCTTAGCCACACCATTTTTTTGTGGCGTGCTCGACCATGTAAATTGGTGATGTATTTGACCCTTTTGAAGAAAAACTAAAAATTCTTTTAAGGCATACTATCTTCCGTTGTCGGTGTGTAAAAAACGAATCCCTTTACAAACATTGGTTTCAACCACCTCCCTAAACTCTTAAACTTTGTGAGAGTTTCTAATTTTTCCTTCATAAAATAAATCCACACAAATCTGGAAAAATCATCGATAAATGTGACCATATACTTCATCCCACCAATAGAAGCTTGCTTGACCGGTCCAAACACATCGGAGTGGATTAACTCTAATAGTTCCTTTGCTTTAAATTTAGACTCTTCGTAAGAGAGTTGGTGTGCTTTCCCATACTAGAGCCTGCACAAACTGTATTTGCTCTCACTTCAAGTTGTAGAAGACCCTTCAACATCGACTTCATCACCATATAATGTCCTCAACAATTTCCTGGTTGTGATAAGCCTTCACATTTGTAGGACTGAACAAAATATAATGTCCTGAAGATGTTACTGTGCTACCAAAAGAAACTTTTTCTTCATCCCCAGCACATGGTAAACATTTTGCAACAACACCTTAGTAGCACTATGTTAAGGAGAGACTACAGTATTACCGACATATCACCACACGGCTTCCTTTGCACTCCAACATTCTTCAACTTCTTCTTGTCACCTGTCATGTGATTGGACGTTACAACTGTAAAAGCCATCTCCTCTTTCGCAAAAAGACAATGCCTCAACATCCTCAGCTTTCGGTTGTGTTAGAATTAAGTGACCCGAATTTTTATTTAAATAAAATATAATGAAAAATAAAATAAAAGTAAAATCCATATAGAACTAGACTTCTTTTATTTTATTTTAGAATAAGGTTTTTTAAACCTTATTAAACTCCATCAATTTTATATTTATTAGGATAAGGTGTTTCAATCCTACGAGAATATGGCTTTACAAGCCTATAAATAGACATAGTCTATTCCTCTTGTATTGATTCAAATTTTTGACATAGTGAATTTTTTTCTCCTCTGCCCGTGGTTTTTTTCCGAAAGGGTTTCCACGTAAAATTTGTGTATTTTTTATTTTATTTTATTTTTCACAAATTGGTATCAGAGCTTCCAGGTTGTTCATCTCGATCATGATAATAGCATCTTTGAAGTATGAAATTCCACTGTTGGATCGCAACACCAAATTTGCATTGTGGCAGATTAAGATGTAAGTAGTTCTTGCGTAGATGGATCTGGAGGATGCCTTGCTAGGGATAGATAAGATGCCTTCGACATTAACAGATGAAGAAAAGAAGCTTAAGGATCAAAAGGCGTTAACATAATTACATCTGCATTTGTCCAATGAAATTTTACAGGATGTGATGAAAGAGAAGACTGTCGTTGCATTATGGAAGAGGCTAGAACAAACATGTATGTCGAAAACTCTAACAAGCAAGTTCCATATGAAGCAGCGTCTTTATGCTCATCGTTTGGAGGAAGGTGCGTCTATACACAAACACTTAACAGTGTTTAAAGAAATTCTCTCAAACTTGGAGGCCATAGAGGTTCAGTATGATAAGGAAGATCTAGGGTTGATTCTACTTTGCTCGTTGCCCCCGTCTTATTCAACCTTTAGAGACACGATTTTATATAGTCGCGAGTCTCTCACAGTTGATGAGGTTTATGATTCTTTAACCTCGTATGATAAGATGAAACATCTTATGGTTAAACTAGAATCTCAGGGAGAGGGTCTCATTGTTCGTGAGAGACAAGATCGGAATGCTGATGATGATCATGGTAGGACACAGGAACGAAATCCTCGTGGTAAATCTAAGGATAGATCGAAGTCTTCAAATAGAGGTAAAACTTGTAACTTCTGCAAGAAGAAAGGGCACATTAAATCTGAGTGCTATAAGCTACAAAATAAGATTAAAAGGGAGGCTGCGAATCAAAAGGGAAAACAACCAGAAAATTTTGGTAAAGCTGATATTGTAGAAGACTACAGTGATGGTGAACTTCTAGTCGCTTCTGTCAATGATTCTAAAGTAAGTGATGAGTGGATACTTGATTCAGGCTGCACCTTCCACATGAGTCCCAATCGGGATTGGTTTACAACTTAAGAAACAGTGTCTAAAGGTGTTGTTTTGATGGGGAAATAATTCTTCATGTAAAATCGTAGGTGTTGGAACAATTACAGTTAAGATGTTTGTTAGAGTTGTCAGAACACTTAGTGACATACGGCATGTTCCAGAATTGAAAAGAAATTTAATTTCGTTGAGTACTCTTGATTCAAAAGGGTACAGATACACAGCTGAAAGTGGGGTTTTAAAGATTTCCAAAAGGTCTCTTGTTGTGATGAAAGAGCAGAAAAAAATTGCCAAGTTATATATTTTGCAGGGTTCTACTGTTACTGATGATGCAGTTGTCGCTTCCTCTTCCTTGTCAGATGATGATATTACTAAACTTTGGCATATGCGCCTAGGGCATATGAGTAAGAATGGCATGGCAGAATTGAGCAAAAGAGGACTTCTTGATGGGCAAGGAATTTGCAAACTGAATTTTTGTGAGCATTGTGTTTTTGGGAAGCAAAAGAGAGTTCGATTCACTAGAGGAATCCATAACACTAAGGAAACGTTGGAGTATATTCATTCTGATCTGTGGGGGCCATCCAGAGTGCCTTCGAGAGGTGGAGCTAATTATATGCTAACCTTTATTGATGATTTTTCCGAGAAAAGTTTGGGCGTTCTTCACCAAGCGAGAAAAAGCGATGTGTTTTTCGCATTTAAGTCTTGGAAAATTATGATTGAAAAAGCAGACGGGAAAGCAGATAAAATACCTCGCATGGACAATGGCTTAGAGTTTTGTTCTGATGAGTTTAATAGATTGTGCAAGTCAGAAGGGATCATGAGACACTTGACAGTTCGCCATACTCCACAGCAAAACGGCGTTGCAGAACGAATGAACAAAACTATCATGGAGAAGGTTCGATATATGTTGTCAAATACCAACTTACCGAAGTCATTTTTTGGGCGAAGCGACCTCATCTTGCATATTTTTTGATCAACCGATCTCCATCCGTTGCCATTGAGAAAAAGACTCCACAAGAGGTATGGTCTGGTAATCCTGCTAATTATTCTGATTTAAAGATTTTTGGGCATCCTACGTATGCTCATGTTGATAATGGAAAATTGGAACTGAGATCCATTAAATGCGTTTTTCTTGGTTATAAAGCTGGTGTAAAAGGGTATAAGTTATGGTGTCTTGAAAATAGAAAAGTTGTGATTAGCAGAGATGTTGTTTTTGATGAAACTACTATGCTACCTAACTTATCTCTTAAAGACTCTTCGAATAAAGAAAACCAAAAGCATTAATACAGAGTTAACTCATCAAGCCATAACAAAAATTGAGAATAGAGTTGCTTCTTCACCACAATACTCTATCGCCAAAAATAGAACTAGAAGAGAAATTAAACCTCCAAAGAAGTATGTCGAAGCTGATTTAGTTACTTATGCTTTAAATGTGGCTGAAGATATAGATACGAATCAAGAGCCATTTAATTATTCTGAGGCGGTTAGTTGTGAAGACTCAGAAAAGTAGATGTTTGCTATACAAGAAGAGATGGAATCACTCCACAAAAACAGAACATAGGACCTTGTAAAACTTCCTAAAGGTAAAAAGGTTGTTCGTTGTAAATGGGTGTTTAAAAAGAAAGAAGGGACTCTAGGAGTTAAAGAACCCAGATATAAAGCAAGGCTTGTTGCAAAGGGTTATAGTTAAATTCCAGGAGTGGACTTCACAAATGTGTTCTCTCCAGTTGTTAAGCATAGTTCGATTCGAGATTTGCTTGGTATTGTGGCCATGCATGATTTGGAGCTTGAGCAGTTAGATGTAAAAACTGCATTTCTGCATGGAGAACTTGAGGAGGATATTTACATGCAACAACCAGAGGGTTTTATAGTCTCAGAAAAAGAGGACTATGTTTACTTGCTGAGAAAGTCCCTTTACTGTTTAAAACAGTCACCAAGACAGTGGTACAAGAGGTTTGATTCCTTTATGACTTCTCATGATTTTAAAAGAAGTAGTTTAAACAGTTATGTTTACTTTAAGAAAAATAATGATGGTTTTTTTGTGTATCTACTTCTTTATGTTGATGACATGTTGATAGCAGCAAAAGATAAAGGAGAGATAAGAAAGGTCAAAGCCCAACTAAGTGAAGAATTTGAGATGAAAGATTTAGGACCAGCAAAGAAGATACTTGGTATGGAGATTCTCAGAGATAGAAAAGCAAGTAAATTGTACCTAAGTCAGAAGGGGTACATTGAAAAAGTTCTTTGTAGGTTCAATATGCAGAGTGCTAAGCTGTTAGTACTCCTTTAGTGACCATTTTGGACTTTCATCCGCTTTGTTTCCACAATCGGATGATGAGATTGAGTACATGTCACATGTTTCATACTCTAGTGCGATGAGGATCTCTCATGTATGCTATGGTTTGCTCACGTCAGATTTATCATATGCGATCGGTGTAGTTAGCGGATACATGGCAAATCACGGTAAAGAACATTGGAAAGCGATTCGGTGGATTTTAAGATACTTACGAGGCACTCACCGATGTTTGCTTACGATTTTGGAAGAACTAAAGATGGAGTTATAGGGTATGTTGATGCTGATTTCTTTGGAGACCTTGATAGAAGAAGATCTCTCACGAGTTACGTCTTTACAATCGGAGGTTGTGCAATTAGTTGGAAAGCCACTTTGCAAACTACGATCGCTTTGTCTACCATCGAAAATTCGAGTACATGGCGACATCGAGGCTTGTAAAGAAACTATTTCAGATGAAGGGACTATTTAGTGAACTCAATGAAGACCTTCAAATCGATCAAGATTTTGTGATGATGAGTGCCATCTTCCTTACAAAAGATCAAATGTTTCATGAGAGAACAAAACATATTGATGTTCAGTATCATTTTGTTCGTGATATTATTGCTTGTGGTGATATTGCTGTGAGCAAAATTAGTACTCATGAAAATCCTGCAGATATGATGACTAAGTCACTTCCTATAACCAAGTTTAAGCATTGCTTAGACTTGGTTGGTGTTCATTATTGAAGTTAAACCCTTAAGGGGTTTTATGGAAGAGGTGGAGAACTTGTTCGCGATGAAGAACTTGTTCATTAAGAATTTGTGTCAAGGTGGAGATTGTTAGAATTAAGTGACCCGAATTCTTATTTAAATAAAATACGATGGAAAATAAAATAAAGGTAAAATCCATATAGAACTAGACTTCTTTTATTTTATTTTAAAATAAGGTTTTTTAAACCTTATTAAACTCCATCTATTTTATATTTATTAGGATAAGGTGTTTCAATCCTACTAGAATATGGCTTTACAAGCCTATAAATAGACATAGTCTATTCCTGTTGTAT
Organism: Gossypium anomalum; assembly: GCA_025698475.1. Taxonomy (NCBI): domain Eukaryota; kingdom Viridiplantae; phylum Streptophyta; class Magnoliopsida; order Malvales; family Malvaceae; genus Gossypium; species Gossypium anomalum. Next base: position 19,048,555 of record CM046967.1, on the reverse strand, counting down.
TGATTCAAATTTTCGACATAGTGAATTTTCTTCTCCTCTGCCCGTGGTTTTTTCCCGAAAGGGTTTTCACGTAAAATTTGTGTATTTTTTATTTTATTTTATTTTTCACAGGTTGTGTCATTTCATTACCATTGGCAACCTCCTAAAGGTCTTGTCCTTGCATAGAAGACATTATGCAAGTTGACCATGTATTATAATTGTTGTTATTAAGCTTCTTCATTCCGCCGATAACTTACAGATCCGTCATCGTATCCCATCTATGAAATTATTGTAAGGTGACATTTTTCAAGTAGAAAATTCGTTTGAAATTGAAGATTAGCACGTGCCTTACTTTATAATATAAATATATAATATCTATTCATAATCTTAATCCATATCTTAATTAAGCACACATCAATTTCAACTTTGCCTTTTGTTGATGATAATCATACAATGACTATTTCTTCCACCCAACATATGCAAATGGCTGTTACTTGTCATGAGCTAACTGGCGGTGACGGCTCAAATGCTCATCTTTCCTTCCATCTTCTTTGTGTCCCCCTCAAGTTTTGTTTGTTTCTTTAAGCAGGGAAAATAAAAAGAAGCAAGAAGCAAGTTCCAATCCAACCACCTTCTAATTAGTTCAAATTTAGGCGGCCACTTAGCTTATATACAGTATCTAACATCAGTTAATTATCATTTTAAAAAAATATATAATATAATATCATATTAGATTTATAATAAACTCATGATGTGGGTCAAAAAAATACATATATTATACATGATAAGATTTAAACTTAATATCGTAATTTTTATTGCCTCAATTTTATCATTTCATATAACCATTTTTTTTATAATTTTTTTACATAAATCTTTTTACTCACATGATAAATATGTTTTAATATAGAAAAACAATTTAAACTCAATAAAAACTACACATAACAAAATTTAAACTTAGGAAAAAACTTTTCAAAATTTTAAAGTTACTCTTTTGACTAAATTTTATTTGATTTTTAACATAAATTTTTCCTATAAATATATTTTTTACATAATATTTTGTTTATGAGGAATTCCCTTCCCCGGGCCTTCCCTGTTCAATTACTGCAGCCATTATTAACTCACGGAATTTAAGAGCAAAAACTATGACAAATTCTTTAAAACTAAAATTAAAAAAATATCATTTAAAGTCTAGCGTTGACAAGTAGGTTATATGTAGAATATTTAAAGTCAAATTGGGATTTTATATAAATGAAAGCTCAAAGCTGCATATTTATCATTACTTAAGATTTGCTCTATTCATTACTCAAGCGGCAGCATTTCCTTTCTCCTCTGTTTTCCCTCTCCTAACTCGGGGTTATTGACTCAATTCTTCCCATGCCCGCTTTAACTTGAAGTTTGATCTGAGTTGAATCAGTATTTCTTCTTCTTGTTTTCTGTGCTTCGATCTTGTCTTTTATGCATGGTTTCAGTTTTAACTTGTTGGATTTTTTCAACATGAGTAACACATTGAGGCTAAGGGTCAAAGTCATGTTTTACTTGGTTTATGATCGAGGTTAGCTATTTCAAGCATTCTTTTTCATCTGTCGGTCTTTTCATGTTCATAAATTCTTGATTCAAGGTAGGTGTTGCGTGTGGCTTTTGAACCCAACATCTCTTTTGTTATCTTCTTGGTGTGTTTGTGTTTAAGATAGATATAATATATTGAGCAATATTTCATATACAAGCGAGAAAAGCTTCCTCCGTACATGGGGAAAGGCAAAAAGGGCAACCTGATAATCAAGACTTGGGAGCGATGCAAATCCATTGGCCGTGGCCGCTCAAGACACGCCCCAGCTATTTATAAGAAGAGCAAATCATGGCCATCAATTGATGTTTCTCTGGAAGAAGAGAAACGCACAAGGAAGAATCGAGTGGCTCCGGAAGGTTGCTTCACGGTGTATGTTGGACCCCAGAAACAAAGGTTCGTGATCAAAACCGAATACGCAAATCATCCGCTTTTCAAGATTCTACTCGAGGAAGCCGAGTCTGAATACGGATTCACCAGCGAAGGACCCCTTATGCTCCCCTGCAACGTTGATCTCTTTTGCAAGGTGTTACTGGCCATGGACGATGGCGACAATACCATCCGCCAAGGATGCGGTTTCGCCAATGGTTATGGTTCCTACCGCCTCCTCACCCCACCTTGGATGATGGCGACAAATCAGATCTAATTACTATCTCTGTCTCTCTATGTGTCTCTCTGTGTATGTATGTCTTTATTAATTTTGGGTCAATCTTCCGTTTCGAGTACTGCACTATGAGTGTTTCAGAAGTAATAACAAGGTTCATCATGTTAAAAGGTAGTAGACATACAAAACCGTGGTTCCAAGCTAGGACTGCTGCGGCTATAATACTAAAACTTTCTTCCTACACTACCTTCTCCTTATCATCAGATAAAAACAACAAAATCAAACACTGGAATTTGGACAAATATGACTACCCTTTTAAGATACAAAATGACACATGCGTCTTTTTCTTATAGAGGCGTAGTACCCACTCTCTTTTCTCAACTGTGCCAAAAGAATCTAACACCTTCCACGCACTAACATCTTTACCATGTATAGGAAATAGCTTGAATAATTCAACTTGGTTTATTTATTTATTTATTTATTTAATCTCAACTCAATAACAAAAGATAAGATGACTAATTCAAAAGTATTTCGAATTTTTTAAAAGGAGATAATTGAGGCTTGCTGACCATGTTTCCCCACAGTATGATGAGACGATTAATTTTTTTAATGTGTAGAAACCCAATAATGCTTTAGTTTCCATTTTTTCTCTAATGAATCAAACAAAGTTGTTTTTTTCTCTCATTATTTTATTAAAGATCTTATATTTATAGTTTTTTAGATTCTTATTGTTAGAATTCTACTATTCATTTTTTTCATAAAGTGGTATTATGAGTAAAGGTTTCTCTAGATGCTATTTGAATTTTTCTTTCTTTTTTTTTATATATATTCAAATGCATCTCTAACTTATGCTTTGTTTTGGATTATGAATTTTGACATTTAGGTATTGGAGATAATATAAATGTGTTTCATGAATCTTTTCAATTGTTTGAAGGGTTAAAGATATGGTATTATGAATTTGTGCTTAAAATTATTTTGACTTTTGAATTTTTTTTACAACAACTTAGGATCTCAAAAACTTCATGATTTTACCCCTTTTTGGGTTTTTACATTTTCTGCAGTTTAAAGAAGCTGCAATGAACTAGGCACATTATTCCTTTGAGTTGTCAAGTGTTGTCTAAGGTAGTGTTTGAAAAGTCATTTAATAAGTATCTCAATTACATTTTTAAAATTTTTAGGATAATTACACCTAAATCTAATTTTAAAAATTATTTTTATATAAGTTATAAAATTATATTATAAGCACCACATGTATGTGTTTGATTGGTTATGGCAAAAAACTTCTGATATTATAAATCCTAAAAAATTATAATTATAAAAATAATACGTGTATTTTATAAAGTTATAAAAAAATATATTATTTAAATCCTAATTTTTTTCATTTATGGCCAAAAAAATTATTATAAAAATAATTTACGTGTTATAAAAGTTTTATCATATATTTATTTATAAAAATTATGGTCAAGAATTTATTTATAAAAATAACTTTTAAAAGAAATGGAAAAAATATTATTTATAATAAGTGTCATAAAAGTTTTGGACAATTTATAAAACTATTTTATGAAATATTTTACAAGAAAATGCCCATTTCCAACATTATTTATAAAAATAAGCCACCTAAAAAATTATTTATTAGAATGGTCCAGAAATTGCAAAACGCTCCTACGTGGAAGCGATTTCAAGGGAAAACGTAGAAAAGCTCACTGATGGGACGCGCTTTACCCCATGTCAACAAAAGCACGCTAACATGGGTGTGCTTTTACCCATGCTTGAACTAAATTTTCAAAAAAGGTCATTTTTTTAAATATTACAAAAATAGACTATTTTTTTGAAAATTTACTAGAATAAGCCTTTATAAAAACTGAAAGTGGCAGCATCTTTTTTTCTTTTTTAATTTTTAGTTCCACCAATTAATATGAAAATAAAATTAACTTACAAAATAAATCTTTATATAGACCTAAAATCTCATTTCCCTTGTTTTCTTAAGTAATGTGAGATGTGAGATGTGAGATATGTGTATATATAGACTCATGAATAGGTTTTGCAGCTTATTTCTAGACAATGTGGAATTCCTTCATCTTTTAACTAACAACATAATATTAAAGGCTACACTATATTTTATATTCTTTTTACTTATAGAGTTTAAATTTTTTTTACAAAAAGTTAACATTTGTTACATTATAAAAAAAAAATTTAAACACTATAAGTAAAAAAAATTATAAAATATAAAATGAGTATAGTAAAATATTTAAAAAATTGCTAATAGTTGTGTAATCATTTTGTAAGTTTTTATAATTTGATAGGCAAAAAATCATAGTTAAGTGACTACTAATGTAATTTAATCAAGATATAAAAATATAAAAAATAATTATTATATTTTATGTATATTATATATTTCTATAAAAAAACTTATTTAACATAATTATTTACTATGTTTAAATAAATTATCTATCTAGTCAAAATACATCTAAAAATAAATTTTTCAACATTCACTAGGTGATGAAAATTAAATTAAAATTACGATTAAAAAATTTATGAGTATAGTAAAATATTAAAAAATAAATGTTTAAAAAAAAAGAGATATCATTTTTTTTAAAATTACAAAAAAAAAATACTATTTGAGTACCAAATAGTCATAATTTATTTATTAATCAAACATTCACAACATAAAATAAAATAAATAATAAAAAAATTAAAAGTATAACTTCTAAATTGAAACAATGGAAAATTATTTTAAAAATTAGAATTGCATGGATATTAACTTCAAACATTTAAAATTGAATAGAACATTACTGTATGTACAAGTTTCATATGTGCAATTTGTTCTTCTTCTTTTTTAAATAGCCCTTTTGTATATGCTAATAATTCTAAAATGCAATAAGATTAAAGATCTCAAAAGATAATTTTATAATATGAGAAAATGTTAACAAAATATAAAAAAATAGAAATTGTTTTGTAAAAAAATTATAAAATATAGTGTAGCCTTTAATATTATATTGTTAGTTAAAAGATGAAGGAATCTCAAATTATCTAGGAACAAGTTGCAAACATATTCATGACTTTATATATACACATATCTCACATCCCATATTGCTTAAGAAAACAAGAGAAATAAGACTTTAGGTCTATATAAAGACTTGTTTTGTAAGTTTTATTTCCATATTAATTGGTGTGGCACCTTAAAATAAAATAAAAAAATTGTTGTCACTTGGGGTCTTTATAAAGGCTTATTCTCATAATTTTTTAAAAAATTAGTCTATTTTTGTAATATTTTTAAAAAATGACCTTTACGGACTAAAGTGCATATTTGTCAATGTGCTTTTCTACATTTTCCCTTGAAAATGCTTTCACATAAGAGCGTTTTGCAATTTTTTGACCATTCCAGTAAATAATTTTTTAAGTGGCCCATTTTTGTAAATAATGTTGGAAATGGGCCTTTTCTTGTAAAACACCCTATTTTATGAAGGTTAAATATTATAAATATTATATTATTTTGACTTAATTTAAGTATTCTAAAAAGCGATATAACCTAGTATAAGTATTTCCCCAAATTAAATTTTTATAATTAAAACTATAAATTATTTGAACTGTAAATCTAAATATTATAAGATTGATGCTAATTATGCAAATACAAAAAGTTTTCATATTGTTAGACACAAGCATTATAGACAAGTAGCGAACTTTTTAATTAGACAAATTCAAGGTTTTGAAATATGGTTGAGAAGACATTTATTATTCTAGAAAAATATTTCTCATATTAACATCACATTAGTATAGCATAACATTAGTATAGCATAAGTATGTTGCATATTTTATAACTACAATCCTAGGTGGAATTAGGGGTGAGCATTCACTCGAGTCGAGTGAAAAAATTGAGTTAATCGAGTTGACAGGTCCTATTTTATCATCCTAATTCGATTTGAATTTTTTCCAAATTGAGTCGAGTTGAATAGAGTGAAATTGTTCGAATTAAATTGAAAAATTAAACATGTTAAACTAAAATCTTGTTACAGTATAACTAATTCCATGTTATAGCACATAAATTTGAAACCATATATATTTAAAAACTTTTTCAATGCAAAATAATAATAATAATAAAGATATTTTAGTAGGATAAACTTGAATAATTAATTAACTTATTTAGGTCCCAAAAATTATTATTTTAGAAAAAATTTAAAATTTTAACATTCTTTATATTTTTTAAAAATATATAAATTTTAGAATTTTTATAAATATTTTAAATTTTAAAAATTATTTTGAATTATTTTGTAATTTTTGTTCAGAGAGACCAATTTATTCATTTTCAAAATTGACAGGGACCACAGGGTATTTACATCAATCTATTATTTGAATTATTCGAATTGTAAAATTCAACTCGACTCGAACTTGAAACTTTTGAGTTGACTCAAACAAATCGAACAACTCGATTCGATTAACTCGAAATTCGATTCTTTTTTAATTTTTTGAATCGAATCGAGTTTTGCTCACCCCTTAGGTGGAACTAAGATTATCCATATACTTTGAAAATCAAATGAAAGAAGGAGATATTGATCATCTTAATGATGTAGACTCAAATTCAGATGATGATGAACTCAATCAAGGGCTAACAAATGATGATAAGAAGAATATGTTAAATATAAAAGATAGAATAACCCACTAAATATGCACTAGAACAATTAGATAAAATTACATATAATGTTTATTTTTCTTACTATTTTTATTAGTAATTGCATTATCATCTACTTTTTTTTAGACTAACATAATAGATTATTTGATTTTAATTTGTTTAGAAATTATTTTTATCACACTAATTAATAATTTTTTATAGTAATTAATATTTTTTAAAAATATAAATTATGTAAATGTGTAATTACAATTTGTACAACGAAACATGACATAAGGCATTATGATGTAATTACACTCTGTCAAACAAACATGTCTAAAGAATTACAACTCCTTGAAATTATAAGAGAGTGTAATTACACTTTCGTTCAATTAGATTGTGCTGTCCAAACAAACGCTAAAAAAAATTTTGAGTTATACACAATGAACAGCAACACTAGTTATTCAAGCCACAAAACAAATAAGTAATTTGTTTATTTTGTTTCTTGTTTGAATTTAAATGTGTAGCGACGTAAAATTTTTGGTTTGGGGTCGCTAATTGTGGCGATTTATTAAAAAACTTTGGAAACGGGAATTTGATTTTAAAATAAACCGGGAGTCGCCACCGATCCTTTTTCTAGGTGTGATCGGACACCTATTAGATTTTTTTTTAAAAGCGAGAAAAAGGTCGAGTTAAGGTCTACGTTAAAAGCCAGAGAAAAATTAGGGTTCGGGAGTCGGTTACGTGCGAGGAAGGTATTAGCACCCTCGCGACGCCCAAAATTGGTATCTCATAAACAAGTGTTGTCTTGATTTTCAAAAATACGAGTTCAATGTAAAATTTAGTCGTGATCCGATTAAAAGAAGACGAGAAGTTTTAAATTTTTTATTTTTGAGAAGGGTCATACCGTTTTAACATGAGTCGACAAAATTCATCCAACATAGCGATGAAACTTACGGCCTAACGTTAAATCGATACATTGCCTCACTTATTAAAAAAAAAAAAATAAGATTCTTGAAAATAATGCTAAACAAATTAATGTGAAATGAAAATAAATAAAGGAACCAGAGATACATTGAAGCAAATAACGAGTATGTGATAATATAAGAAAACGATAACAATGCATGCAAGATGAAATGTAATAATAGTATCAAATACGATAAAACAATGAATATACATATATATAAAAAAATGATATTAAGAGTATATACGTGATATATTTTTGTACACACCTATATATAAGTAGTAATAATGTTAGAAATATACTATACATATATTATTTGAACTATATATATGAAATGAAAAATATATAACTAGTAATGTTAAAGTATATACATAATAATAAATGTTGAAAGATGTATGTACATAGGGTAATATATACAAAAATTTAACTAATAATATTGAAAATACATGTTCATAATATATATAAAGCATATATATAATATAATATTAAAACATTTTACATAATATATACACATATAATTACGATGTTAAAAAAACATATTAATATTAATAATAATACTAATATTACATAAAGATATACTTATATATATATTAAAAATATGTGCATATATGATATAATACATGAATAATACGATATTTAATACATACATAGTATGTATAATAAAAATAATAATATACATAATATATAAAATATATACGTATACAACAAAACATATACTACGGTTAATGATTATAATAGTAATGGTATTAAAATACAAAAAAAAACAACAATGTAACATAACAAAAATACTATATATATAAATCTATGTACTTAGATAGAAATATACACTATTGTAATGATAATAATAATAAATATAATAACAATATTGAAACACAAAAACAAAAACAATAAAGATATTGAAGTAAAGTAATAAAGTAAGCCTATACGTAAATATATATATATACACATATATACATAAAACATATATAAACATTGGTAATAATAATAATAATAATGTTGAAATATAAAGGCAAGTATAGCACTAAAAATATTAAAATAGAATAAAAACCTAATACAAATACATATATATATATACGCATATAACAAAAGCACATAATAATAATAATAATAATATCAATAATACAAGCATATTTAGATAAAAAAACAAAAATAAATAAACAGGACTAAAATTAAACTAAAAACAAAGTTGTGGGGCGATTTGAAAAGAAAATAAGGAGAGGACCAGATTGCAATATTGCGCGCAACATGGGAGGACCGAAAACAAAAATATCCCCAATCATTAAAACGATTGCTTGCTTGGCGAGGCTAAATTGAAAACCTCGAGAGAATTAGGTGGCCAAATTGCAAAATCATAGGAAAAAGGTAACTAAAGCACTAAATTACAGTACACTAGAGAGGTTGAGGGACCAGGGGGACAAATATCCCTAAAAGCAGAAACATACAAATTATGGAGGTGGCGCCGTTTCACCTTTGACTTTTCAACTTTTTATTTTAAAACCATTTTAACCTTTATATATTTTTTCTAAAAAACGCTCTCAACCCCCTTTTTTATATCTCTTCCTCCTTTCTGACTAGGATTTCAACACCCATCATCGTAGGCGGTTCACAAAGTGCGAACGGAGAGAGGCGCCACAGGTAGATCTGGTAAGACTCTTTTCTTCCTTGATTCTTTTTGTTTTAAAGTAAGTTAACGAAATAAAAAAAAATAAAACAAAGCAAAGATAAATAGAAAGATTGAGATAATGAGAGAGGAAAAAATTGAAGTTCACCTTCTAAGCTCTTCTTTTTCTTTTGTTTTTGATACAAACTTTTGTACCTCCTCCCCCCCCCCTTTTACAATCGTTTGTTTTAGTGGCTTTATAGCCGAATACCAAGAGTTATTTTTTTGTCTATATTTGCTCTTGTTTGGTTCGCTTTGCGTGTTGTTGCTATTCGTCTCGCATTTCTTTGTCCTTGTTTGCGTGATTGCGGGTGCTAGGCTCGGTCAACGGCGGAGGATGCGCCGACATCTCACGTGGGGCAAACGGCCTCTGGAGAGGAAGTGGCTGGGGTTTCTAACTTTGGCTGAAAAATGTTTAATTTTTGGGCCAACTTTGGGTCATTGTAATTGAAATTTCTTTGTTTGGGTGTTAAGTATGGGTTTGGTGGGTTTTGTTGTATTAGTTGAATGGGTTTTAGGGATTGGGTTATGGGGGTTTAATGTAAATGGGCCAAAATTGGCCTATAACAGCTGCCCCTCTTTGTTCGTTGCCGTGTAACGGGAATGGATCAAAGACATAATGAAAGGCCAATTTTGCCCCGTCTTGCCGAGTCTTGACTTCATTGGTGCTCTTCTCGTTCAGATAGTCTCCTTCTAGTCCACCATATCTTGTAGCTTTGGTTCAATCCACTGCATCTTCTTATATATGCCTTGTAGCTTCGATCTTCTCTAATGTAACTTCAAGGATATGAGATTTGTGGCTTCGATCTGTTTCACTTGTAACTTCAGAAAGATGAGATCTCTGACTTTCAATCGCTTCTTCTATCGCCGGTAGGATTAGATTTGTAGTCTTTTCTCTTGTTTCCACTCATAGATTTCAGGGTGACTAAGTCTGGTTTCTTCCATCAGCTTCAATCTTTATTCTTGACTTGGCATGTGATCTTGAGTTCAACTCATTTCTCGCAATATGAATTGATTTTTGAAACATAGAAATTAAAAGCAGAAATTAAAAGGCTCAACTCACCTCTTGCAATATGAGTTGACTCTTTAAAAACAGACATTAAAAACAAAAATTGAAAATACCTCAGCATGTGAACTGAGGCTCAACTCATTTCTCGCAAAATGGGCTGATTTTTGAATCATAGAAATTAAAAGCAGAAATTAAAAGGCTCAACTCACCTCTCGCAATATGAGTTGACTCTTTAAAAACAGACATTAAAAACAAAAATTGAAAATACCTCAGCATGTGAACTGAGGCTCAACTCATTTCTTGCAAAATGGGCTGATTTTTGAATCATAGAAATTAAAAGCAGAAAATTACAGGCTCAACTCACCTCTCGCAATATGAGTTGATAATTTGAAAAGTAGATTTCAAAAAACAGAAATTAAAGGCTCAACTCACCTCTCGCAATATGAGTTGATTTTTGGAAAAACATAAATTGAAGACAGAAATTTAAAATACCTCAGCTTGCCCTGAGGCTCAACTCACCTCTCGCAATACGAGTTGAAATTAAAACACAAAAATTGAAAATACCTCAGCGTGCCCCGAGGCTCAACTCATCTCTAGCAATATGAGTTGGTTTTTTGAAAAACAGAAATTAAAAAGGCTCAACTCACCTCTCGCAATATGAGTTACTTTTTTTTTTTTTTTTGAAAAGCAGAAATTAAACGGCTCAACTCACCTCTCGCAATATGAGTCGATTTTTGAAAAACGGAAATTAAAAGGCTCAACTCACCTCTCGCAATATGAGTTGAATTTTTTGAAAATAGAATTTGAAAATACCTTAGCGTGCCCCAAGGCTCAACTCACCTCTCGCAATATGAGTTGATTTTTTTGAAAACATGAATTTAAATTACCTCAACGTGTCTTGAGGCTCAACTCACCTCTCGCAATATGAGTTGATTTTCTTGAAAAACATGAATTGAAAAGCAGAAATTAAAGATACCTCAGCGTGCCCCGAGGCTCAACTCACCTCTCGCAATATGAGTTGATTTTTGAAAACTAGAAATTAAAAACAAAATTTGAAAAACAGATTTTGAAAATAACTCAGCATATGACCCGAGGTTCAACTCACCTCTCGCAATATGAGTTGATTTTCGAAAACATGAATTAAAGAGACAGGAACTGAAAATACCTCAGCGTGCCCTGAGGCTCAACTCACTTCTCGCAATATGAGTTGATTTTTTTTTTTGAAAAGCAGAATCAGAAATTGAAATTACCTCAGCGTGTCCTGAGGCTCAACTCACCTCTCGCATTATGAGTTGATTTTTGAACAACGGGAATTGGAAAGCAGAAATTGAAAATACCTCAGCGTGCCCCGAGGCTCAACTCACCTCTCGCAGTATGAGTTGATTTTTGAAACATAAATTGAAATTACCTCAACGTGGCGTGAGGCTCAACTCACTTCTCGCAATATGAGTTGATTTTTGAAACATAGAAATTAAAAAGCAGAAATTGAAAATACCTCAGCGTGCCCCGAGGCTCAACTCACCTCTCGCAATATGAGTTGACTTTTGAAAAACAGAAATTAAAAATAAAAAATTGAAAATACCTCAGCATGTGAGTCGAGGCTCAACTCACCTCTCGCAATATGAGTTGACTTTTGAAACAACAGAAATTAAGAATACCTCAGCGTGACCTGAGGTTTGACTCACTTCTCGCAATATGAGTCAATTTTTGAAATATAAACTAAAAATACCTCAGAGTACCCAAAACATATCATCCAGTGGAACTCATATATCTTTTCCTTTGATTTAGTACAGCTATCATCGAAACCTCTTGCTCCGCTGGAGTACCTGTATATGTCATGCATGATGTTATCATGATATGCACATGTTTGTCTTAAATGCCTTTTATGCATACATGATTATGCAGTGCTCCTTAAGCATGTTTGTCGTATGTCCTTTTCACCATGATTGTTGAGGATCTGCGTTCATTGCTTTGATTCTCGACTTTCTCTTCAGGCCTCGTACCCGTCTTCAAGCTTCACGAGTAATCGACATTTCTCAGATATCACTCTTTTGCCCCTGGTTAAACTTTGTTCTTGCTTTGAGGCTCTTGTGCTTATCAAATTTTCATCCAGGTAATACTCAACATCTGTTTTGTTTAGAGTACATCATTTCAGAATGCTTTAGATGTTCAACGCATAAACCCTTCCATATTTCTTAATCAAGAATCTTTTCGAGCATGGCTTCTTGCGTAGAAATTTTCGAACTACTGAAAATGCTTCAAATATGTAGTCTTGCTGTTTGACTCACTGCTTGAATCGTTTTACTTCTTGGGTTCAAATCTGCTTCATTAGGAGGCCCTTTCGGATCTTTATCCTGATATATCTTCTTTTTCTTTTTCTTTTCCCTTTTTTTTTTGAAAAAAACTTAAGGCGTCATCACTCATTGCCTCTCAGGGCCCTATCACTGACATAGTACGCTGCCCCATCACTCGGCTGGTATCTCATCCCAAAACTCGAGGAAATAATCACATTTTGCTTAAACGGCTTGCTCCACTGTAATTTGGGGACACAAGGTTGGCACCATCTTTAAACCATTCCACTGCAATTCCTGGCTATAGTATCTGTGTCCTATTGTAACTCAAGAGTGTATGATCTGTAATTTGCTCCCTCAACTGATATCTCTTGATAGAAAATCCAAGAAAATAAACTCAATTTGAGCTCAAATATTTCCAACCCTTACACTTGGTGAGCTTTTAAACAATCGACTGATTTCAGGATCCTGTGTTATTTAGAAGCTTTCAGAGTAATACGCGAAACTCCTTTTATGAAAGTATGATTAGTCCATTAATAATTATTTCAATGCGAATGCTTGAAAAGGATTATACTTATGGACAAGAAGAAAATTGACTAAGAGCATAACTCGAAACAACCAAGTTAAACAATGAGAGCAAATGTGAGTTTATTGGAAGCGTTTTTTGAAAAGAATAAGATAATCGAAGATAAATTCAGAAATGGGTAAAATGGAAAGCTAAGTGCCCCAAATATCGTAGCTTTGAGCTTCCTTTGTACAAACTCCTTTGAGACCCTTTTGAGTTCAACATGTGTTTGGGGATTCAGAGTACTTTGTCGATGCCCCAAGACGTGGCATACCTCTTCACTGTCAATACATGCATAGCAAGGCTACCATATGCCCCACTTTTGAACAAAATTTGAGCTGCCTTTTTTAGGTTTTCAACTCAAAACCCCTTTGGTCTCAAGGTGCCCTTTGCGGGTTTTCACCTTGACCTCTCCATTTTCTTTTCTTTTTTTTTTTTTTTTTTTTTTTTTTTTTTTTTTTGCTTTTGAATGAATGAAGGTCACAAGGCGCCCTTTGCGGGTTTTCACCTTGGCCTCTCCTTTTCAAGTATTTCTGGACTGAATCCGAATTTCGAACTGAATTAGTGTTCTTCCGAAGAAAGCCTCCTTTACCTCATAAAGTTCTTAAGCATCCATTCTCCTTTGAAATCCTTTCGTATAGAAAGAATCTTCTGCAATACCAAGTTCCTACTATGAAATTCCTTTGGGTGAACCATTTCCATCATAACTCAGCGTCATACATTTTTCACACGTTTGACCTTCAAACCCTTTTCTGCAGTCAAGTTTACTGAAAACATTTTGCTTCATCCAATTCTTGATTCAATCAAAGCTTGGGGAAAAAGAATATTAATTTCCATGGACAGAACCACCTCTAATGCCCCAGGGAAGGTCCTGGTCAACTTTAATAAGCACAAAGAGTAACAGGTAGCTTCTTATGCCAATATTTACAAGTCTCGGTCATATTCCTTTTCTTTTTGTATTTTTCTTTTGGCAGACTTTGTTGCATTGTGATATGACATTGTACAGTTACGCATTAGAACATGATTCCTTCTGGCATTTGATCTCTTTTTTTCTTTTTTGTTCTTTTTCTTTTCATGACTGTCGACTTTATAATATTGGCATATGAATCTACATTCACCTTCTTAGTGAAGTAATTGACGGCCACGACGATGATGTCGACTACAAGCTTTTGACGTGATCATCCCTAGAACATATATGTCCCACGTATTGAAAAGTTTGTGAAAGAAGCACGTGAGTCTTGACGTCATAACTGATGCCATTCCTTTCCATGGTGGACCAACAGTATCCGATCCTCATTGATGAGCCTGGCTATTGCAAAACCACTGTCATGTGTTCTTTAGACACCCTTATGGACCTCTTTCAAGATGTTCCTAAGTGCGTCTTAATATGATCGTGTGAAAACATCCTTGAACTCAATAGTCCTGCCTTATTTCTGCGGTGGGCTAGGTTTCGATCTTCATCTCTTTCTTAAGCTCATGATGTCAGCTGACCCTTTGTAAGTTAGGGTCTGTCTTTTGTCTCATTCTGTCATCCTTCACGAGACACAATCTCTGTCATCTTCGAAGTCCCGAGATCCTTCTAGACACATATCTTGCTCCAAAGGGAGTTAGTAACAGCGTCGCTCGTGACATTGATATTCGGGGACCTACTGTGGGTGTGAAGGTAAATTCCAGAGAATAAATGATTCTAAGGATGATTAAAAGAATAAAAATCCAAATAATAAAAGAATGAAAGTCCAAAGAATAAAAGAATCTATAAACAGAAGAAAATTTACTCAAAAAGATGCATTTCATTGAAATAAAAATCTTGGACTGAAACCTATTTCTCAAAAGAAGACTTATCACCTCTAAGTCTTAAGGCAACAAGTATGTTTTGAATATTACTCTAGATTAGCTTTAAAAGTACACGGATCTCTTCCACTGTCCCATTGTTCAAAACACTCCCCAGTATGTGAAATTCGGGGGTGGGTGATATCGAGATCGTGGTTGAGTTGGGTACGAATTAGAAGCATAGTGGCTTCCTATTCCACCACATGGGTTTCTGGCTTTTTTCTTCATGGGTGCTGCCCTTTTGGGCTCTCGGGGCCTTCCATCCTTCCATTTTTGATGGTACTCTCTATAAGTTCCCCGGATATTACAATGTTCGCAAAGTCTTTCGTAGCACTTCCTACCAGCTTATCGTAAAACGGCGCTTTCAAGGTGTTGATGAAAAGAACCGCTATTTTAGTTTTGGTTAAAGGGGGTTCTATTTGTGCCGAGATGTCCCTCCATCTCTGCGCGTATTGCCTAAAAGTTTCTGTCGGCTTCTTTTCCATCATCTGCAGGGTCAACCGATCAGGCACCATGTCAGATACATGCTTGTACTGTTCACAAAATGCTGATGCTAAGTCTTTCCATGATCGGATCATTTCTCTACTAAGTTGATTATACCATCGAAGAGCCGATCCGACCAAGCTGTCTTGGAAATAGTGTATTAGCAACTTATCTTTATTCACGTGACTCGTCATTTTTCGGCAAAACATGACAAGATGCGTTCTTGGACATCTCGTTCCGTCGTATTTTTCAAAATCTGGTGCCTTAAACTTCGGAGGTAGAACCAAATCGGGCACCAGACTGAGCTCCTTAGCACTTAATGCAGAGAAGAGTTTAGTGCCTTCGATTGCCTTGAGCCTTTCTTCCAAACTCCTATATTTGTCCCAAACATCATGATCATCTAATTTCAACTTGGCTATCTCTACTGGGTCATCCAAATCTGGAATATTGGGATCAACAGGATTAACTCCGGGGTTTGATACAGATATACCTTGCCCTGGATGAGTATGTGGTACAGGTCGTTGCTCTAGGCCTACAGGTTCCCTTTGAGGACGTCCTCTTTGTGTTACATGAACGTGAGGTGGGGTCAATCTTGGGGGATAAAATGGATCCTGATCATGATTAACTCTCGACTGAGGTTCTATAACATCAGAACTCTGCATAAGTCCCTTCCCTTTAACTAAAGCTGACATCATCTCTATCATTTTGGCCATTTGATCCCTTTCCTCGAGTGATTCCTCTCGAGGTCTTACCATCAGATCGCTCGTTTCCTGCTGTGATTTAGCCAACTGTTCTTGCAATTCTCTTTGGGCCCTTTCCATTCTTTCAATTCTCTCATTGAATTCAGCCTCCATAGTTCTAGTTCTTAGCCGCGTCTTATACAAATGACGTGATTCCAAATTCGTAGCGTCGCAACTGTAGATCATACGGTTTCAGCCTCAGTGAATAATTAAGGGACATGTACATGCAATGAATGGATGAATGAATAAATGTCAGATGAATGTCAGTCATGAATATGCAAAAATTTGGTGTTAATTTCAAGATAGCCCCTATTTAGGCATTTCTTTAATCAAAAGAGTCTATTACACAACGTTTCGGATACTCGTGTAATTGACTCCTCCATCAGAAACCCATTTTTGGCAACCAATCCCTAATCAACACCTTCCTAACAAGATGCCTATGATGCATGATAAAAAAAATAGAAATACAGACAAATAACCTTGGTTAGCACAACACATATGAACAGAGAAAAATTATGGAAAATCTAACAAATTAAGCTACTTGGTCTAATGGACTCGATCCCCTTGCATAGAAAGTGTAAATGTAAAAAGAAACAGAAGGTAAGATGTGTTTTTCCCGTGTACTTATTTCGATGACTAGTAAACGGACGGAGGTTCAGCATGGCTCTAGTTGGATGGCTCGTATGGTTCACTATATGCGGTTTTGGTTCTAGATAGGTACTCGAATTGCCCGTACTATTGTCTGCTAAGATTAGTACGAAGCCTCGGTCATAGCCTATCACAGGCTCACGAGTTCAATTCGAGGGATTACATTTACTTATGCCTATGCGGAGGGACAAGTTAACTCACGAAAGCATAAGTCATATGTAACCCGAAAGCATTCACTAGCCTGTGCGGAGGGACAAGTTAACTCACGAAGGCGTAGCGTTTACTTTCACTTAAACAGATGGAGCCCGAGTATAGAGCTCATGTTATGCAAAATGCAAGTGCACGGTGTGTGGGGAAAAACTCATAAACCTTTACGTTTTAAAAAACTAAACCTAAAGTAACCATAAAAATTTAAAGCTGAAAAACAAAAGGACAAAAACGAGTTAGAAAAATATTTACAACACGATACAAATGCATAAATTTTGAAAGTGAGATTTTCGGATCACGACCAAATATTTACTTTGAACAAGAAAATTTGAAAATTTTGACAAAACATGTTTAATTCGACTCGACTCGCAAGGCTAGGTCCCCAGCGGAGTCGCCAGCTGTGCGGAGGGACAATTTTTGGTTTGGGGTCGCTAATTGTGGCGATTTATTAAAAAACTTTGGAAACGGGAATTTGATTTTAAAATAAACCGGGAGTCGCCACCGATCCTTTTTCTAGGTGTGATCAGACACCTATTAGATTTTTTTTTAAAAGCGAGAAAAAGGTCGAGTTAAGGTCTACGTTAAAAGCCAGAGAAAAATTAGGGTTCGGGAGTCGGTTACGCGCGAGGAAGGTATTAGCACCCTCGCGACGCCCAAAATTGGTATCTCATAAACAAGTGTTGTCTTGATTTTCAAAAATACGAGTTCAATGTAAAATTTAGTCGTGATCCGATTAAAAGAAGACGAGAAGTTTTAAATTTTTTATTTTTGAGAAGGGTCATACCGTTTTAACATGAGTCGACAAAATTCATCCAACATAGCGATGAAACTTATGGCCTAACGTTAAATCGATACATTGCCTCACTTATTAAAAAAAAAATAAGATTCTTGAAAATAATGCTAAACAAATTAATGTGAAATGAAAATAAATAAAGGAACCAGAGATACATTGAAGCAAATAACGAGTATGACAGTAATATAAGAAAACGATAACAATGCATGCAAGATGAAATGTAATAATAGTATCAAATACGATAAAACAATGAATATACATATATATAAAAAAATGATATTAAGAGTATATACGTGATATATTTTTGTACACACCTATATATAAGTAGTAATAATGTTAGAAATATACTATACATATATTATTTGAACTATATATATGAAATGAAAAATATATAACTAGTAATGTTAAAGTATATACATAATAATAAATGTTGAAAGATGTATGTACATAGGGTAATATATACAAAAATTTAACTAATAATATTGAAAATACATGTTCATAATATATATAAAGCATATATATAATATAATATTAAAACATTTTACATAATATATACACATATAATTACGATGTTAAAAAAACATATTAATATTAATAATAATACTAATATTACATAAAGATATACTTATATATATATTAAAAATATGTGCATATATGATATAATACATGAATAATACGATATTTAATACATACATAGTATGTATAATAAAAATAATAATATACATAATATATAAAATATATACGTATATAACAAAACATATACTACGGTTAATGATTATAATAGTAATGGTATTAAAATAAAAAAAAACAACAATGTAACATAACAAAAATACTATATATATAAATCTATGTACTTAGATAGAAATATACACTATTGTAATGATAATAATAATAAATATAATAACAATATTGAAACACAAAAACAAAAACAATAAAGATATTGAAGTAAAGTAATAAAGTAAGCCTATACGTAAATATATATATATACACATATATACATAAAACATATATAAACATTGGTAATAATAATAATAATAATGTTGAAATATAAAGGCAAGTATAGCACTAAAAATATTAAAATAGAATAAAAAACCTAATACAAATACATATATATATATACGCATATAACAAAAGCACATAATAATAATAATAATAATATCAATAATACAAGCATATTTAGATAAAAAAAAAACAAAAATAAACGAAAACAGGACTAAAATTAAACTAAAAACAAAGTTGTGGGGCAGATTTGAAAAGAAAATAAGGAGAGGACCAGATTGCAATATGCGCGCAACATGGGAGGACCGAAAACAGAAATATCCCCAATCATTAAAACGCAGTGCTTGGTACAGGGCTAAATTGAAAACCTCAGAGAATTAGGTGGCCAAATTGCAAAATCATAGGAAAAAGGTAACTAAAGCACTAAATTACAGATTACCTTGGAGAGGTTGAGGACCAGGGGACAAATATCCCTAAAAGCGAAACATACAAATTATGGAGGTGGCGCCGTTTCACCTTTGACTTTTTAACTTTTTATTTTAAAACCATTTTAACCTTTATATATTTTTTCTAAAAAACTGCTCTCAACCCCCCCTTTTTTATATCTCTTCCTCCTTTCTTTAGCTAGGATTTCAACACCCATCATCATTTGGCGGTTCACAAAGTCTTAGAAACGGAGAGAGGAAGCGCCACGGGTAGATCGATAAGACTCTTTTCTTCCTTGATTCTTTTTTGTTTTAAAGTAAGTTAACAAAATAAAAAAAAATAAAACAAAGCAAAGATAAATAGAAAGATTGAGATAACAGAGGAAAAAAATTGAAGTTCACCTTCTAAGCTCTTCTTTTTCTTTTGTTTTTGATACAAACTTTTGTACCTCCTCCCCTTTTACAATCGTTTGTTTTAGTGGCTTTATAGCCGAATACCAAGAGTTATTTTTTTGTCTATATTTACTCTTGTTTGGTTCGCTGCGTGTTGTTGCTATTCTGTCTCTGCTTTTCTTGTCCTTGTTTGCGTGATTGCGGGTGCTAGGCTCGGTCAACTTGGCGGAGGATGCGTGACATCTCACGTGAGGGCAAACGGCCTCTCCGGAGAGGAAGCTCTTGGGGTTTCTAACTTTGGCTGAAAAATGTTTAATTTTTGGGCCAACTTTGGGTCATTGTAATTGAAATTCTTTGTTTGGGTGTTAAGTATGGGTTTGGTGGGTTTTGTTGTATTAGTTGAATGGGTTTTAGGGATTGGGTTATGGGGGTTTAATGTAAATGGGCCAAAATTGGCCTATAACAAAATGGATTAAACTTATGCCAAAGTAATCTCTGTTGGGTAAAACTTATTTATCTTCTTCAAGTAAGCATATTTTTGCTAGATGATAGATAGTCGTGAATATGTGATACATTGTTGCCAAAAGAAAGGCTTTGTTTGTTAGTTATAAATATTCTTGAACTATGAAGAAGAGTACTACTAACAAAGTGCTATCTTTTTCCAAAGACTAAATAACAATTTTGTGCTAGGTATCTTGAGATGGGCTCACTTGTATGTATATATGTTTGATATATATTGATTTATCTTCACATATACATGTTTTGTACAGTTGATTGATTATGAGCATTCTTTTATATAGTGTCTTCTACATATGTTAATATGAGTCATATTCATGTGTTTAACGGCACAAACTTCAAGAAATAGAAAGAGAACATTATGCTTTTGCTAGGTTGCATGGGTTTGGCCATGTGTTAAAGTTCGATCGCGAACAAATCTGATCAATAGTAGTGCTGCAAAACAAAAAAGTTGCATTAAAAAAGTCAAGCATTCAAATCGCATGAGTTTGATGGTAATGCGACATTCAATTTCAGAATCCTTAAGGGTTGGTTGAAATGATGACAAAAGATGCCAATGGTTTCCTAAAACAAATCCTTGACCAGTTCACTATCAACGAAAAGACTGAAACAAATAATATTCTTTCTAAGATCATTTCAATGCAATATAAGGGTAAAGGAATCATCAGGTTGTATTTAAGGAAATGTCTAATCTAGTGACCAAACTAAAGGGTTAAGCTTGAACTATTTGGGCACATATTTGTGCATCTAGTTTTGATCTCTCTTCCTACACAATTTAGACCATTCAAGATTCACTATAATGCTTAGAATGAAATTGGACTCTAAATGAGCTTATATCATAATCTGTGAAAGAAGAAGAGAGACTGAAACAAGAGAATATTGAAAGTGCTCATTTGGTATTGTCTTTTGGGACTAAACTAGCTTCAAATAAACAAAAAGGAATAATGATAAAGAAACTGCAATCCAAGGAACATTGTAACATAAAGCACAAGAGAAACAAGGTAGTTGCCTGTTACTTTTGCAATAAGACTTGTCACATGAAGAAAAGAATGTTTCAAGTATGTTGCAGGACATGAAAAGAAAGGTGTAGCGACGTAAAAATTTTGCTTGGTCGCTAATTGTGGCGATTTAGTAAAAATTTAAAAATGGAGTCTCGGTTTTATAAAAAAGGGGAGTCGCCACCGATCTTTTTCTAGGTGTGATCGAACACCTAATAAATTTATTTTTTAAGCAAAAGAAGGCTGAGTTTAGGTCTACATGAAAATCCAGAGAAAAATTAGGGTTTGGGAGTCGGTTACGCGCGAGGAAGGTATTAGCACCCTCGTGACGCCCAAAATTGGTATCTCATAAACACGTGTTGTCTTGATTTTGAAAAATACTAGTTCAATGTAACATTTAGTCGTGACCCGATTAAAAGAAGACGAGAAATTTTTAATTTTTGATTTCTGAGAAGGATATACCGTCTTAACACGAGTCGATTGATGTTCACCCAACATAGCGATGAAATCGACGACTTAATGTTAAATCGGTACGTTGCCTTAATTATTGAAATCAATTAGAAAACAAGAATATGATTTTCGAAGAAATACAAAGCAAATTGATACGAAATAAAATAAATAAAAGACCGATCTAAAAGTGCATTGAAACAAATATAAGCATTACAATAATATTATAAACAATAAAGATATAATGTAATACTAGAATTAGGTATGAAATAGAAACAATGAATGTATATACGTAATAATGACATTAAGAATATGTACGTAAAATAGGATGAAAAAGATTTACAAATCAATACTAATATGGGTATGTAATATATATATATATATAGAACATATTTAAAATGAACATATACTAATAATAATAGTAAAGATAGTAACACTAAAAAGATATGTGTACATCAAATAACATATAATAATACATATAATTAATAATACTAAGATCACAAGTGACAATATGGAAAATAATAAATATAATAACATATGAAAATAAAACTATATATATATATAATGTGTATACAAGAATAAAATATATGTGCAAATATTAATGATAAATGAATTAGGAATAAAACAAGTATGATAATAATATATATACAATATGGTATAAAAATAAACATATATATAATAGAATTTAAAAATATATATACATGGGATAATGTGGAAATATGTACATAGAGTAATATATACAAAAATATAACTAATAATATTGAAAATACATGCTTATAATATATATATACAAAACATATATGATATATACATATGCATTAGTTATAATAACAATATATATTAATACGCGACATAGAGATATACATATATGGGTATAAATAATAAGCGTAAAAAATATTGATAATATTTCACAAATGTATATATATATATATATATATACTACAAATATACATGATAATATATAAAGTATAATATTAAAAACACGTATATAATATATGAAAAATATATATAATATTTTATTAAAATATTTACATAATATATATATATTAGGAATAGACAACTAATAATAATGCTATATAAGTATGTACATAAATATGTTAAATACATGCACATATAATAGACATACATATATAATAAAACATAAACTAATAATATTAATATTAATAATATAAAAATAACAAGAATATTTAATAAAGAAGTGAAAATAAACGAAAAAAGGACTAAAATTAAACTAAAAACAAAGTTATGGGGCAGATTTAAAATAAAAACTAAAGAAAAGGACGAAATTATAACACGCGCCTAACCTGGAGGGGCTAAAAATGCAATAAACCCCTGGGTCAAAACGCAGCGCAGCACGGGGGGACTAAATTGAAAAAGCGCCAAAGATTACGGGGCCGAATTGAAAATGACAAAAACTTGATTGTAAAATCCCAGAAAAGCGGAATGTTTAAAAGCGCAATTAGCCCTTCCATTTTAAAAAACACGCGGATCCTGTTCAGAGCGAGTCGGGTCGACCCGACTCTGGGCCAAAACGACGTCGTTTTTCGTTCAATGGGGGGACCCAAAACGGTGCGTTTTGGGTCCCTATATAAGTTAAAAAATTTTAAAAAATTTCATTTGAGACCTGGAGAGGAAAAAAAAAGAAAAAAAGGAAAAGAGAAAAGAAGAGAAAAGGAAAGGGAAGGGACTCTCGGTGGCTTGATCATCTGTCGCCGTCATGCCCGGCACACCACCAAACACCATGATCTAGAAAATTGAAAAGGGTAATTTTTCTTCCCTTTTTTTATTATTTTTATTTTATTATTTTATTGTATTTTAATATGTATGGGTGATTAAAATAGGTTTTAAAACGAAATAGAAATAGAAAAAAGAAATCACCTTTAGGTTTTTTAGCTTCTGATTCTTTGATCTTTGATAGTTTTACTGTAATCTGATGCTATTCTTGCATGTGGATGTTGATGGAGGTGATATTGTTACTAAGAAATTGGATGTATTTTTATTTTTCTTTGAACTGCCGAACCTTTTTCTTTTTTTTTTTGATTTTGTAAAATTTCGAACCCTTTTACAATCTTTCATTCAGGTTTTTATAACCCTTCTACAATGCCTCAATCTATTTGTTGCCTGTTTATTTGGTTTTGCAGATCAGTCGGTGGAGGTGATAGGGGGGCAGAGGGCAGGTGGCTGGTGCAACAGTGGCTGCGTCAGAGGGTAGTTGACTGAGAGTCATGGGTTCGGCGCCGCAAGCTAGGGAGAGGGTGGCTAGGGTTTCAGCTTTTCTGAAACCCTAGTTTGACTTATGGGTGTTTGGGCTTCTATTGGGCTCCGGGTTTTGGGTATTGTTTGGGTTTTAGGGTTTGGTGGGTATTGGGTTTAATTTTAGGTAATTGGGTTTTATAAAATGGGGTTGGGATAATGGGCTAAGGGTTTAAATGGGTAATAGTTTTGTAAGGTTAGTAGGTAAGGGTTGTAATTGGGTTTTGGGTTATTTGGGGTGGTGGGCTAAGGGTTTGAATGGATTAATGGTTTGTTTTGTATCTGGTCCAAAATTGGCCTGTAACAGCTACCCCTCTTTGCTCATTGTCGTGTAACGAGAATAGAGCAAAGACACAAAAAAAGGCCAATTTTGCCCAGTCTTGCCGAGTCTTAACTTCTTTGGTTCTCCTCTTGTCCAGGTAGTCTCCTTTCAGTCCACCGTATCTTGTAGCTTTGGTTCAATTCACTGCATCTTCAAAAATATGCTATGTAGCTTCAATCCACTCCAATGTAACTTCGAGGGTATGAAATTTGTGACTTCAATCTGCTTCACTGTAACTTCAGAAAGATAAGGTCTACAGCTTCAATCTGCTCTTCTATTGCTTCAGTCAGATAAGGTTTGTGGTCTTTTTCTTCTGCAACTTTGGAAAGGCAAGATCTGATATCCTCGATCAGCTCCACTGCAACTTCAGGGATTCAAGACTTGCAACTTTGATCTGCTCCACTGCAACTTTAAGGAGGCCAAATCTGGTGTCTTCAATTAGCTCCAATCTTTATTCTTGACTCGGCATGTGATCTGGAGCTCAACTCATTTCTCGCAATATGAATTGACTCTTTAAATAACATAAACTAAAAACAGAAACTGAAAATAACTCAGGGCGTGAGCCAAGGCTCAACTCACTTCTCGCAATATGATTTTTTTTTTTTTTTGAAACTTAATTTGAAAAGCAGAATTTGAAAACACCTCGGCATGTGACCCAAGGCTCAACTCACCTCTCGCAATATGAGTTGATTTTTTGAAAAATATAAATTGAAAGAACAGGAACTGAAAATACCTCATCGTATCCTGAGGCTCAACTCACCTCTCGCATTATGAGTTGATTTTTGAAAAGCAGAATTTGAAAAACAGACATTGAAATCACCTCAACGTGTCTTGAGGCTCAACTCACCTCTCGCAATATGAGTTGATTTTAGAAAAGTAGAAATTAAAGACAGAAATTGAAATTACCTCAACGTGTCCTGAGGCTCAACTCACCTCTCACAATATGAGTTGATTTTTGATTTTTTTTTTTTGGAAAAGCATAAAAAAACATAAATTGAAGATACCTCGACATGTGGCCCAAGGCTCAACTCATCTCTCGCAATATAAGTTGATTTTTGAAACATAAATTGAAAATATCTCAACGTGTCTTGAGGCTTAACTCACCTCTCGCAATATGAGTCAATTTTGAAACATAAACTGAAAATACCTCAGCGTGTGACCTGAGGCTCAATTCACCTCTCGCAATATGAGTTAATTTTTGAAAACATGAATTAAAGATACCTCCGAGTATCAAAACATATCATCTGGTGGAACTCATGTGTCTTTTCCTTTGATTTAGTACAGCTATCATCGAAACCTCTTGCTCTACTGGAGTACCTGTATATGTCATGCATGATATTATCATAATATGCACATGTTTGTCTTAAATGCCTTTATGCCTACATGATTATGCTATGTGCCTTAGGTATGTTTGTCCTGTGTCCTCTTTCGCCACGATTTTTGATGATCCGCGTTCATTGCTTCGACTCTTGACTTTCTCTTCAGTACCCATTCTCTACTTTATGAGTAACCTGCGTTTATCAGATGTCACTCTTTTGCCCCCTGTTGAACTTTGTCCTTGCTTTGAGACTCTTGTACTCTTCAAATTCTTATCCAGGTAATGCTTAACACTTCTTTGGTTTAGAGTATGTCATTTCACTATTTATCATTTAAATAAACAACATAATGAGATGCATGAAAATGGTCAGGTAGGGAAAAAAATGATACCTCACATTTATTTATTTCAAATGTGGCAAACAAAGAAAGTTAACCAATGATAGTAAAAAATGTCAAAAAGAAAGAAGGGATCGTATTCAACGGATACAAATGCTCTAAATATTCAACGCATGAACTCTTCCACGTTCCTCAATCAAAAATCTTTTCGAGCATGGCTTCTTATGTAGAAGATTTCGAGCTTTCAGAAATCCTTCAAATACTGTATTCTCACTGTTTGACCCATCGTTCGACCGCCTTGTTCTTTAAGCCCAAGTTTACTTCATTAGGATGCCCTCTCAGGTTTTCATCTTAATCTTTTGTGTTTAATCAAGACGCCTTTTTCGGGTTTTCATCTTGATTTTCTTTTTTCAAGCATAATATTTCTTTACAGCATCTGAGTTTACTGGATTCGGTAACTCCTTCCCATCCATCTTAGTGAGAATCAAAGCTTCACCCGAGAATGCTTTCTTTACGACGTATGGTCATTCCCAATTTGGTGCCCATTTTCCTCGTAAGTCTTTTTGTATTGGGAGAATCTTTCTCAGCACGAGTTCTCCTTCGTGGAATTCTCTTGGTCGTACCTTCTTGTCATGGGCCGCGATCATTCTCTTCTGGTACATCTGTCCGTGGCAAATTGCCTTTAGATGTTTTTCTTCGATGAGGTTTAACTGGTCATATCGAGCTTGAACTCATTCTGCTTCCTCTAATTTTGACTCCATTAAGACTAGTAGAGAAGGGATCTCAACTTCGATAGGTAACACAGCTTCCATTCCATAAACCAGAGAGAAAGGAGTTACTCCCGTAGATGTCCGCTCAGATGTGCGATACGCATACAAAGCAAATGGTAGCTTCTCGTGCTAATCTTTATAGGTCTCGGTCATTTTCCCAATAATCTTCTTAATATTCTTGTTAGCTGCTTCAACAGCTCCGTTCATCTTTGGGCGATAGGGTGATGAGTTATGATGCTTTATTTGAAATTGCTCACACAATTCTTTCATCATCTTGTTGTTCAGATTCATGGCTTATCTAAAATGATTCTTTCAGGCAAACCATATCGACAAATGATTTCCTTCTTCAAAAACCTGCAAACTGCAGTCTTGGTCACATTGGCAAGCAAAGCGGCTTCTATCCATTTTGTGAAGTAATCAATGACCACAAAAATGAACCGGTGTCCATTAGAAGCTTTTGGGGAAATTGGCCCTATAACATCCATGCCCTACATAGAAAAAGACTACGGAGAAGTCATGACATGAAGAGGAGAAAGGGCTACATGAATTTTATCACCATAGATTTGACATTTGTGGCATTTTCGTGCAAAATTAATGCAGTCACTTTTCATCATCAGCTAATAATAACCGAGTCTCATAATCCTTCTGGCCATACTGAAACTGTTGGCATGTGTTCCACAGATTCCTTCATGGACATCTTCAAGTATTTTTCTGGCTTTCACATCATCCATGCATCTCAAGAGTACTTGATCTTTTCCTCTTTTGTACAGGATGTCCCCATCAAGAATAAATCCAGCTGCCATTCTTCTGATTGTTCTTTTGTTGTTTTC
This sequence comes from Gossypium anomalum, assembly GCA_025698475.1. NCBI lineage: Eukaryota > Viridiplantae > Streptophyta > Magnoliopsida > Malvales > Malvaceae > Gossypium > Gossypium anomalum. The sequence continues at coordinate 19,021,009 of CM046967.1, read as the reverse complement.
ATTCGCTTGTTCAGGATACCTTTGATTTTTGACATATTCTAAGATATCATGGAACCATGGCCGTTCGTCTGCTTCTTTCTCAATACTACAACAGTGTGCAGGTACCTCGTATATGCTCATTTTGAGGGGCATTATTTCTGCTTCTCTACTTGCTTTGAACATGGAAGCCAAAGTGGCCAAGGCATAGCCAATTGGTTTTCTTCTTGTGGGAAGTAATGAAAAGTTATTTCTTTGAATTCTTTGATCGATTCAGCCACTAGATCACTGTACTTAATCAATTTCAGATCCCTTACTTCCCAATCTCCACGGATCTGGTATATCACCAAAGCTGAGTCTCCGTACACCTCTAAGATTTCGATGTTTCGTTCAATAGCTGCACGAAGTCCAATGATACAAGCCTCATATTCCGCTATGTTATTGGTACAGAAGACGTTCAGTCTTGTAGTGAATGGATAATGATTCCCGTCTGGTGATACTAGTATTGATCCAATTCCATGCCCCAAAGCATTCGATGCACCATCAAAACTCATCTTCCATGGCTTCTCTTTTGATGACTCGGATTCCGTTTCTGTGATGCACATTAAGTCTTCATCTGGGAATCGAATCTCAAGGGCTCATATTCCTCTGTTGTTCGAGTCACTAGGAAATCAGCTATTGCGCTCCCTTTTATTGACTTTTAGCTCACATAGATGATGTCGTACTCCGACAGTAGGATCTGCCATCGTGCCATTCTTCCAGAAAATACAGGTGACTCCATCATGTACTTTATTGGGTCTAGCTTTGAAATCAACCATGTCGTATGGTACAACATATATTGTCTGAGTCTCCAAGCTACCCAAACCAGAGCGCAACAAAATTTTTCAATGGACGAATACTTTGCCTCATATTCAGTGAACTTTTTGCTGAGGTAGTAGATCGCCTTTTCTTTCTTTCCTGACTCGTCGTGTTGCCCCAATACGCAACCCATTGAATTTTTGAACACAGTTAAATACAATATCAATGGTCTTCCCGGGGTTGGCGGTACTAACACTAGAGAACTAGACAAATATTGTTTTATCTTATCAAAGGCCACCTGGCATTCCTCATTCCATTCTCCCGGGTTATGTTTTCAAAGAAGCCGAAAGATTGAGTCGCATTAGTTGGTAAGTTGAGCGATGAATCGGGCGATGTAGTTTAACCTCCCTAACAATCCTCTAACTTCTTTTTGCATGCGCGGAGGTGGTAACTCTTGGATGGCTTTTATTTTATCTGGATCAACCTCAATACCTCTTTCATTGACAATGAAGCCTAGCAACTTTCTGAGGTAGCCCCAAATGTACATTTGGCTGGATTAAGCTTTAGCTGAAACTTTCTCAGCCTTTCGAACAATTTCTTGAGGTTCACTACATGCTCTTCTTCTCCTCGGGATTTAGCAATCATATCATTGACGTAGACCTCTATTTCTTTATGTATCATGTCATGGAATAACGTCACCATAGCCCTCTGATATGTTGCCCTAGCATTCTTTAACCCAAATGGCATCACCTTGTAGCAGAATGTTCCCCACATTGTTACGAAGGTAGTTTTCTCCATATCCTCAAGGGCCATCTTGATCTGATTATACCCCGAAAATCCATCCATGAAAGAAAATAATAAATGTTTTGCTGTGTTGTCCACCAACGTATCAATATGTAGTAAGGGAAAATTATCTTTTGGGCTTGCTCGGTTCAGGTCATGGTAATCCACGCACATTCGTACTTTTCCATCTTTCTTTGGTACCGGGACTATGTTAGCCACCCATTCTTGATATTTGGAGGTTTGTAGGAAGCCAGCGTCAAATTTCTTCTTAACTTCCTCTTTTATTTTCAACAGCATTTCGGGTCTCATCCGTCTTAACTTTTGCTGGATTGGTTTGCATTCTGGCTTTAATGGGAGCTTATGGACCACTACATCTTCATCTAATCCTGGTATGTCCTGATATGACCATGCGAATACATCTTTGTACTCATGGAGCAAAGCGATCAAATTATGCCTGGTGCCCCCTGAAATAGAAGTCCCAATCTTTACTTCTTGCTTCCTTTCTTCAGTGCCCAAATTTATTGTTTCAACAGATTCTTGATAAGGCAAAATCTGTTTATCCTCTTGTTCCACCATTCTTAACAAGTCAGGAGACGAGACATAATTTTCAGTATTTTCTTCGGCTTCGAATTCTCCTAAACAAACAGCCTTCTCAAAATCAATTTCAAGACTCGTAACGGGTTTGTTCATGTCGTTGATATCTGAGCACCTGAAAGTTGGATGGAAAATGAAACTATAGAGAGGCATCCAAGTATTGGAACCAATAAACAAAATGTTATGTCATGGCATGAGGCAAATGTAAGGATAGGCTATGAAATGAGAAAATGATTATGAAATTAGTGATAATGCGAAAAATCATGACAAAATGCATCTTCATTGATATTCATTTGAATGATAAAGAGTGAATGCAAGCTCTTACAAAAGAATTCTATTATATCTAAGGACACAATAGAGGGTTAATGTTTGAGCATTACTCTGAAGACTTATAAACTACAAGAAGGTCCTCGGCAGTCCAATTGTTCAACATGAAACCTGGGGGACAAGGGCGTATCCTTGAGACGTCCTTACTTGCACCAGCCCCTTTGTCAATGACATTTATACTGACATTCTGAAAACCCTTCTTCATTAATACTAGCGTGCTCCGTAAATTATCATGCCCCGGGTATATCACTTCTGCAGATGTAAATGTTCTTGGTAAAGGAGGGTACTCTATGGGTTCCCATTCTGGTTCTCGTCCCAAAGTTCTCGCAATCCTTCTTTCCTGATCTTTCTTCTACTGTCTTCTTCTTTGACGTGCGCCTGGCTAGAAACCTAAACCGTCTCAAGCCTTATGATGCACTGGCCTCAGAGCCCTGACTATTCCTTGCTGAAATTTTCCAAGACCTTTTCTCGCTCGGGCTCCTCTCCCCACAGTCAGCTTGATACTCATCTTGGAATTTCTCGACAACTTAGGCACGGGAATTCTGTTTCCCTCAGCGACAAAAGTGGCATTGACAAACTCCAAGGATCGGAAGGAACATTCTATTGCATCTTTGCTCACTTCTAAGTACGGTGCATCGGTAGAGATAGATGCGACAATGTCTTCTTCTCCCTCGACTGTGACCAAATAGCCATCCATGATAAATTTTACTTTTTGGTGGAGGGATGATGGGACTGCTCCGGCGGAATGGATCCAAGGTCTTCCCAAGAGGCAATTATATGATGATGTAATGTCCATGACTTGAAATTCAACCTTGTATATATAAGGGCCCACTTCCAGAGGGATCTCAATCTTTCAAATGACTTCACGCCTTGTCCCGTCGAATGCCCTTACCGTAGAATGACAGGGCCTTAAATAAGATAGATCCATCGGAATTCTGGAAAGCGTGGCCAACGGCATGACGTTGAGCACCGACCCATTATCGATGATCACGTTCGGTATTATGTAGCCCTTGCAGCGAGTCGTAATATGCAGCACTTTCACCGAGCCTCTACCCTTTGGTGGTATCTCACCATCACTAAAAGAGATGAAATTGTCCGCATTCAGATTGTTTACCCACCTATCAAGCTTCTCAACAGATATGTTGTTTGCTACATAAGCTTGATTTAACACCTTCAATAAAGTATTCCGGTGTGGCTCTGAATTTTAATGAGAGAGATAAAGCGAGATTCGTCTTTGTTCGCTTACTCAATTATTCCACCACATTGTATTCACTGTGTTTGATAAATTTCAAAAACTCCTGTGCTTCCTCCTCATCCACAGGTTTTTTAGTTTCTTGCACGGATGGAGTCTCCTGCTCGACTTCGGCCTCATACATCACCGATTTTCTTTTTTGTTTCAAGTCACTATTCTTCTTTGCTGGCTCAATTTCTTTAGAATAACAATGCCCACTGCGGGTAAAATGGCCTACTTCCCCAATATCTCCAGTTGTGGCTTCGGGCTGTTCACCTTCAGGTGTGACGATGTTGACATCGTACCTCCACGGTACTATTTTATTGTCCTTATAAGGGAAAGGAGATGGTACTTTGGCTTCGGGCTTTTCACCTTCAGGTGTGACGATGTTGACATCGTACCTCCACGGTACTATTTTATTATCTTTATAAGGGAAAGGATATGGTACTTCGATTATCACTTTTGGTTTCACCGGCTCCTTCTTCGCGTCGTAATAAATTATTAACGGTCAGTCAGCGCTATACGGGAAACCTATTGATTGATTGTCAGAGGAACATATTTCTCCTCTATCGGCCTCTTCGCCTTTATAAAAGATCCCAATCTCCTTATTATCCATCATACTTTGCAGTAAACTGCGCAGGACTGAATGTCATGGCCTTCAATACCATGGAACTTGTAAAAACTGTGACCTTTTAAACTTCTTCCTTCAAATACTCCATGACAGAGCAATCCTTTTTCAACTAGTACCTCCCAGATTTTCAGCAGAGGTGTTTTTATTTCAGAAACCCATCTTCTACTTTGCTGTTCGTCCTCTTCTCCTACTACGCTCACATTCCCTTCGGTGTGGTTTGGGAATGGATTCCCAGTCGTATCGCTAGTACCATCAAATCGCAAAATGCCCGCATCGATGAGTCCTTGAACTCTCCTTTTGAAGGCAAGACAGTTCTCCTTAGAATGCCCCTGGTTTCCAGCATAGTATGCACAACTAACGTTTGGATCATACCATTTCGAGTATGGAGGCTTAAGGGGTGCCATGTAATGGGGAGATATTAATTTCTTTTCTAAGAGTTTTAGGTTTAATTCCCCTTACGACACAGGAATAGGAGTAAATTACGATTTCTAGGGATTGGGCCTTGCTGGTCTTGGTTCGTTTCTGGGTTGGCTTTGAACGGGTACAACGTTTTGTGGGAATGTGGCAACAGGTCTTTGGTTGTTCGTGGCGTATATAGGATAGGAAGGAGGTGGTGTTTGGTAGTAAGGGATTTGAGAAGGATAATAGAAATTTGAAGGTGGATAATTTTGAGGTCGGGGTTGATTTGGGTATGGATTAGGGATATAACGGTTTCCCACTCCCACCATATGGGCTTCTAGTTCTTTCTTCTTCACGGACACTATCCTTCTTGAACTCTCTTGACCTTCCATCCTCCCACTTTTGATAGCATTCTCGATAAGTTCTCCGGATATTACGATATCCGAAAAATCCTTCGTAGCACTTCCCACCAGCTTGTTATAGAATGGTGCTTTCAGAGTATTGATGAAAAGAACCGTTATCCCAGTCTTCGTCAGTGGAGGCTCTACTCAGGCCGAGATATCTCTCCATCTTTGAGCGTACTGTCTGAAGGTCTCCGTTGGTTTCTTCTCCATCATTTGCGAGTCATTGGTCCAGCACCATATCTGAAACATGCTTGTCTTTTGCTCATTGCATCGTCGATGCCAAGTCCTTCTAGGATCGGATCTTTTCCCTATTAAGTTGGTTGTACCACCGAAGAGCTGATCCTGTTAGACTATCTTGAAAACAATGTATGAGTAGCTTATCTTCATTCACATAACCAATCATCTTCCGGTAAAACATGATGAGATGCGCTTTTGGACATCTTGTCCCATCGTACTTTTCAAAATCTGGTACTTTTCAAAATCTAGTACTTTAAACTTAGGAGGCAAAACTAAATTGGGTACCAAACTGAGCTCTTTAGCGCCCAGTGCCGAGAAGACTTCAGTACCTTCTATCGCCTTGAGCCTTTCCTTTAGGCTCCTATATTTCTCTTTTGCATCGTGATCATCTAATTTTAACCTGGCTATCTCTGCTGGATCATCCAAATCTGGAACGAGTGGATCAGCAGGACTAGCCCCTGGGTTTGATACAAACATTCTTTGCCCCAAATGAGCAGGTGGCACCGGCCGTTGCTCTAGGACTGTGGGTTCCCCTTGGGTGTACCCTCTTTGTGTTGTGTGGGCGTACGGTGGAGTGAATCCTGGGGGATAGGGTAGATCCTGATCGATGTTAACCCTTGACTGTGGTTCCACAACGTCAGGGTTCATAGGTCCCTTTCCTTTTACTAGAGCTGACATCATTTCCATCATTTTGGCTATTTGATCTCTTTGTTCGAGTGATTCTTCTCGAGATCTCACCATTAAGTCTCTTGTCTCTTACTGCGACTTGGCCAACTGCTCTTGTAATTCCCTTTGAACTTTTTTCATCCTTTCAATTCTTTCATTGAATTCAGCCTCCATTGCCCTAGCTTGTCGACGCGTTCTATACGAATGACGTGATTCCAGTCTTGAAGTGTCGCAACTGTGAATTATATGGTTTTAGCCTTGGTGGATGATTATGGTGACATGTATATGCAATGAATGAATGAATGAATGACAAATTAATGATAAATGAATGTTAATCGTGAATAAATATGCAAAAATTTTGGTGTTGATTTCAAGATAGCCCCATATTTAGGCATTTCATTTATCAAAAGAGTCTATTACAAAAAGTTTCGCCATTTTTCTTGATTTAATAGTTACACAAATTTCCTAGCCACATCGCCTTGTTTCTTCACTCGTTCTAAGAACTCTGACATGTTTGATCTTCGGCTCGGAGGGAATTGGCAACTGAGAGCTTCGGCCTCATCGGATAACTGCACAACTTGCATAGCCGCCTTGCGAATTTCATTGCTCAAGAAATCGAGTTGCATTTCTTTTTCTTGGAGACCCTCTTCGTAAGCATGAATGTCTTTATTATACTGACTATTCTTTTCTTCCAGAGCCTCCAACAGAGTATCTAACTGTTGTTGACGATCTTGCTGCATGTCTTCTAAATCCCGTATCCTCTCTTTTAGTTCTTGACGTTTAGCTTGACTAGTCATTACCTCGGCAGACATAACTTCATATTCGACATTCTTCTTCCTTAACTCCATCATCGTACGCGCAGCTTTTTCTTCCTCTTTCTTGGCTTTCCCTTTCTAAAATTCCATCCCTCTTTTGATATTGCTAATTTCTTCCTTCCATTCTGCTGACGACTTACCCATCCTACTATTCTTTATTGTGCCTCTTAACTTTTTATTCTCCAGATGGAGGTCCCTTAAGACATTTCTTACGACTTCAACTTCTTTTTGCACTTTTTCAGTTCTAGATCTTTCAATCTGAACGTCAATCTTCAGTTGGTAGTTTTCCTCTTGAAGAGCATTAAGGTCCCGAGAGATCTTGGCCTTTTCTCGTTCAAATTCTTGTCTTGCCATTTCTAACTCAGATGGCATTTCCTCCGAGAAAGGATTCCTGACGGTGTAGTTTGTCGACGAGATTTGCTGACTGTTCACCCGTTGCTTCCTCCATATGTCGTAATCTTGGGTGAGGGTATCAGCATATAGAGCTAATTCCATCAGATGAATTTTCTTCCAAGACTTTGCAGTATCTCGGACTCTTCTCATATAACCTTCACCCGCGAAAGCAAATTCAGACTGTGCTAATCCTCCAGTGAAGGGTATAAATTATCGTGAAGAAAATTACCTTTGGACCATTAACGGAGCATAACCAACTCCTCCCCATAATCCAAGCAGTAGCACCCAATCCTGGTCTCCCATCTTGTATAACAGAACCGAAGGGCGTATCCACGGTGCTCTCCAGGTTACATCTTCAAAGACGTAAGATTCGAAAAATCAAACCCAATCTTTGTTGGTGACCTCCTTTGGCCATTCTTTTTCGAGATAAGCTTCTAACGGGGCAAATGTTTTAGAAAACATGTGGAACGGCATGCGCTCTACTTTCTAGAAGTGGCTCAAAATCCAAACATTAAGTAACTGCGTACATCCGATGAAACGACCTTCCCCTTTTCTCCTACAGATGCTTAGTGATCTGAAAGTTTCGGCCAGGATAGTTGGGACAGGGTTGATTTCTTGTTTTAACCTTTCAAAGAAATCCACTACTGTAACTTCTATGTGTCCAAGCACTTTTGGGAAAACGATCAGACTGTAAATGGCCAAAGTGAACAGATTTACCCTCTTCAACATGTCGGGGTAGTTTAGAACCAAATATCGTAGGGAAAACCATGGAATACAGCTGGTTTCATTCTTTTTCTTTATCTGTTTTTCGGCCCATGTGTCGGTCATGTCTGTCAATCTCATTAACTTTTTCTTGAAGGTCATCGGCTTGGGCTCTTTCACATATATTTTGTAAAATTGCACATTATCAATACGAAGCAAAGCAGCGTATTCTTCTATAGCTGGGGTCATGTCTTCTTGATTAAAGGTGAAACACTGGTAAGCTGGATACCAGAATCTGACCATGGCTTGAATCAATCGTTCGTCAACGTTGATGGCAATTAGGTTGGCTATATCCCCGTATCTTTTAGTGAAGATTCCCCTAGTATCCGAGTCCCACTGATTCCAGATTCGAACCAAATCTTCTAGATTATTCTGACGAACATTCACAGTTACATACTCGGGTAGATTAGAAACACATCCTTCCATTAAACTATCCCCTTCTTCTTTCTGGGTTTTCAAAGACTAATCCCGGACCACAGTATTTTTCTCGGTTGTTTGTATAATCAACTCTTCCATCAGAAACCCTTTTTTGGCAACTGATCTCTAGTCAACACTTTTCTAATATGATGCCTATAATGCATGATGAGAAATAAAGCAAAGACAAACAACCCTGGTTAGCAGTCAAATATAGGCAGAAAAATCATGAAAAATTTATCAAATTACGCTACCCGATCTAGTTTATTAAACCAACCCAATCCCTTTGCGTACGAAGTGAAAGTGCAAAAGGTAAGGGGCGTTTCTCCCGTGTACTTATTTTGGTGACTACTAAACGAGCGGAGGTTCGGCATGGCTCTAGTTAGGGGGCTCGTATGGTTCACTATATGCAGTTTTGGTTCTTGGTGGGTACTCGAATTGTTCGTACTATCGTCTACTAAGACTAGTACGAAGCCTCGGTCGTAGCCCATCACAGGCTGACGAGATCAATTTGAGGGATTACATTTACTTATGCCTATGCGGAAAGACAAGTTACTCACGAAAACATAAGTCATATGCAACCCGAAAGTATTCACTAGCCTGTACAGAGGGACGAGTTAACTCACGAAGGCGTAGCGTTTACTTTCACTTAAACGGACGGAGCCCGGGTATAGAGCTCATGTTATGCAAAGATGCACGTGCACAGTGTGTGGGGAGAAACTCACAAACCTTTCGCTTTATTTAAAAGAACTACAAAACCAAAACTATAAAACTTAAAGCTGAAAAACAAAAAGGACAAATCGAGTTAGAAAAACATTTACAACATAATGTGAATGCATGACTTTTTGAAAACAAAAATTTGAGGATCACGACTAAATGTTAATTTGAACAAGGGACTTTGAAAATTTTGACAACACGAGTTTAATTCCAGACACGACTCTCAAAAATAATTCCCCAGTGGGGTCGCCAGCTGTAGCGACGTAAAAATTTTGCTTGGTCGCTAATTGTGGCGATTTAGTGAAAATTTAAAAATGGAGCCTCGATTTTATAAAAAAGGGGGAGTCGCCACCGATCTTTTTCTAAGTGTGATCAGACACCTAATAAATTTATTTTTTAAGCAAAAGAAGGCTGAGTTTAGGTCTACATGAAAATCCAGAGAAAAATTAGGGTTCGGGAGTCGGTTACGCGCGAGGAAGGTATTAGCACCCTCGCGACGCCCAAAATTGGTATCTCATAAACACGTGTTGTCTTGATTTTCAAAAATACGAGTTCAATGTAACATTTAGTCGTGACCCGATTAAAAGAAGACGAGAAATTTTTAATTTTTGATTTCTGAGAAGGATATACTGTCTTAACACGAGTCGATTGATGTTCACCAAACATAGCGATGAAATCGACGACTTAATGTTAAATCGGTACGTTGCCTTGATTATTGAAATCAATTAGAAAACAAGAATATGATTTTCGAAGAAATACAAAGCAAATTGATACGAAATACAATAAATAAAAGACCGATCTAAAAGTGCATTGAAACAAATATAAGCATTACAATAATATTATAAACAATAAAGATATAATGTAATACTAGAATTAGGTATGAAATAGAAACAATGAATGTATATACGTAATAATGACATTAAGAATATGTACGTAAAATAGGATGAAAAAGATTTACAAATCAATACTAATATGGGTATGTAATATATATATATATATATATATATATATATATAGAACATATTTAAAATGAACATATACTAATAATAATAGTAAAGATAGTAACACTAAAAAGATATGTGTACATCAAATAACATATAATAATACATATAATAATACTAAGATCACAAGTGACAATATGGAAAATAATAAATATAATAACATATGAAAATAAAACTATATATATATATAATGTGTATACAAGAATAAAATATATGTGCAAATATTAATGATAAATGAATTAGGAATAAAACAAGTATGATAATAATATATATACAATATGGTATAAAAATAAACATATATATAATAGAATTTAAAAATATATATACATGGGATAATGTGGAAATATGTACATAGAGTAATATATACAAAAATATAACTAATAATATTGAAAATACATGCTTATAATATATATATATATACAAAACATATATGATATATGCATATGCATTAGTTATAATAACAATATATATTAATACGCTACATAGAGATATACATATATGGGTATAAATAATAAGGGTAAAAAATATTGATAATATTTCACAAATGTGTATATATATATATATACTACAAATATACATGATAATATATAAAGTATAATATTAAAAACACGTATATAAATATGAAAAATATATATATAATATTTTATTAGAATATTTACATAATATATATATATATTAGGAATAGACAACTAATAATAATGCTATATAAGTATGTACATAAATATGTTAAATACATGCACATATAATAGACATACATATATAATAAAACATAAACTAGTAATATTAATATTAATAATATAAAAATAACAAGAATATTTAATAAAAAAGTGAACATAAACGAAAAAAGGACTAAAATTAAACTAAAAACAAAGTTATGGGGTAGATTTAAAATAAAAACTAAAGAAAAGGACGAAATTATAACACGCGCCTAACCTGGAGGGGCTAAAAACGCAATAAACCCCAGGGTCAAAACGCAGCGCAGCACGGGGGACTAAATTGAAAAAGCGCCAAAGATTACGGGGCCGAATTGAAAATGACAAAAACTTGACTGTAAAATCCCAGAAAAGCGGAACGGCTAAAAGCGCAATTAGCCCTTCCATTTTAAAAAACACGCGGATCCTGTTCGGAGCGGTCGGGTCGACCCGACTCTGGGCCAAAACGACGTCGTTTTTCGTTCAATGGGGGGGACCCAAAACGGTGCGTTTTGGGTCCCTATATAAGTTAAAAAATTTTAAAAAATTTCATTTGAGACCTGGAGAGAAAAAAACAAGGAAGAGAGAAAAGAAGAGAAAAGGGAAGGGGAAGGGGAAGGGGACTCCGGCGAGGGGTTTGCCACCTACGATCGATCGTCGACTGTCACGGTGTTGCACACGCCACCAACCACCGTACCTGTGGCGAAAATTCAAAAAGGGGTAATTTTTCTTCCCTTTTTTTATTATTTTTATTTTATTATTTTATTGTATTTTAATATGTATGGGTGATTAAAATAGGTTTTAAAACGAAATAGAAATAGAAAAAAGAAATCAGCTTTAGGTTTTTTAGCTTCTGATTCTTTGATCTTTGATTTTTTTACTCTAATCTGATTCTATTCTTGCATGTGGATGTTGATGGAGGTGATATTGTTGCTAAGAAATTGGATGTATTTTTATTTTTCTTTGAACTGCTGAACCTTTTTCTTTTCTTTTTTTTTGATTTTGTAAAATTTCGAACCCTTTTACAATCTTTCATTCGGGTTTTTATAACCCTTCTACAATGCCTCAATCTATTTGTTGCCTGTTTACTTGGTTTTGCAGATCAATCGGTGGAGGTGATGGGGGCGCAGAGGGCAGGTGGCCGGTGCAACAGTGGCTGCGTCAGAAGGTAGTTGACTGAGAGTCATGGGTTCGACACCGCAAGCTAGGGAGAGGGTGGCTAGGGTTTCAGCTTTTCTGAAACCCTAGTTTGACTAATAGGTGTTTGGGCTTCTATTGGGCTCCGGGTTTTGGATATTGTTTGGGTTTTAGGGTTTGGTGGGTATTGGGTTTAATTTTAGGTAATTGGGTTTTGTAAAATGGGGTTGGATTAATGGGCTAAGGGTTTAAATGGGTAATAGTTTTGTAAGGTTAGTGGGTAAGGGTTGTAATTGGGTTTTGGGTTATTTGGGGTGGTGGGCTAAGGGTTTGAATGGGTTAATGGTTTGTTTTGTATCTAGGCCAAAATTGGCCTGTAACAAAAGGTAAAGTCTTCAAAAATAACATAAAATTCTCAAGTCAATTTGGATTTGGTACGTGGTTAGATACTGGAGCAATTACTCACATAAGTGTCATTATGCAAGATTGTTTAAGGAGCTGAAGGTCAATTGATGTTGAAAAAGATACATATATGTGGAAAATATAAATAAGGAAGTAGTTGAAGCCATTGGTGTCTTTAGAATTTAATTATATATTGGTTTTTATTTGGATTTAGATATGATACTTTTGTTGTACCATCATTTAGATGGAACTTAACTTCTATTTATTGTTTTTGCATGCGTAATTTAGATAAACTTGTTCTTTTAAAAATGGAATTTGTACACTGATTAATAAGCTTCAAACCCTAAAGAAAGTATGCGTTCAAGTTATTTTTTATGAAAAACAAAATTAACAAAAAATGAATTTATCAATGTTATGGCATAAGCTATTGGGTCATATTTCTAAAAAATTATATAAAAGCTTGAGATAAAAGGAATTTTTTTTAATTCCCTTGATTTATCATACATTAAAATATGTATTAAATGCATACAAATAGTTGATAATGCAAAGGGTTATTGTTAGTGGGTATATCTCACATTGGTTAAGTACAAACTATCAAGAGAGTTTTTATATAGCTTTACTTCTTATTCTTTTCAAGTAATTAGGCTATAGGCTTATCACACACACGTGTTGTTGCTTGCTTGGTTTATGTTAACACATGTATTGCTAGTTTATTTTTTTCCCGTTTTACTGTTTCGAAAAAATAGTGGGACCGTTTCAAAATTGTTCCTGCATTTTTTACTCTTTTGTCCTTGCCTATTTACCGTTTTGATTCCCTCATGTTTACATGCAGAAAACAAAAAACACAACATTCTTTGGAAAACTCTTTTCTCCTCTTCCTTTATGATTTTCTTGTACACTCTGTCAGTTTTCCCTAAATCACTTTAGAGAAAATTTTATTTTGGAGTTTGGGTTTTAAGCAAGACCGACTGTGACCCCTCCAAATTTTTCTGAGAATTGATCCTACTGTAATTTCTCTAAGAAGAGTAACACCAATCGAGTTCCATCTTCCTTATTCGGGTGTACGAATAACGAAGCACTGTATTCACCAATTGAGGGACGACATCCACTACATGATTACACCGATCAAGACGAATTCGTTTCTAAGACAGTGGTTTATCACAGCACAATAAATTTCTGATTTCTTAATTCGTTATTTACTTTCCAATCAGTGCTAACAGATTGTGTCTTGCAATGGCTTATTTTCCAACATGGACAAATATAGAGAAAATTGCTACCAGTAAGAATTCCTTTTATCAACTTTACGGATGATTACTTTCAGTATAGTTATTTGTATTTAATTCATGAGAAGTTATAATCTTTAGGCATTTTCAAAAAATTTTAAGATGAAGTTGAAAATGAACTAGGGAAAAATATTAAAGTTGTCAAATTTGATCGTGGATGTGAATATTATGGCTTATATGGCGGATCAAGTGAACAACATCTAGACCCTTTTGCCAAATATTTGACAAAATGTGAGATTATAAGGAGGTAAATTAGACAAAGGAGAAAGGTAATTTTAAATGAAAAGCTTTGGTAGATAAAATTTTATTGACTTATAAAATTCTTTTGTTAAAATTAAAAGTGTAACACTTTTCATTAAGATTGAGGACAATTTTAGATAACTAATGTCGCATTTAGATATTTAAAGACATCATCCAATCTAAAATCGTTCAATCACATGTTCAATCAATCAATTATCACATTTAAAATTTATGCCATAGCTATTTTTATCATAAAGCCATCAAATAACAAAAATCAAGCACTTTCTTGTCAATTTGTAACACTTTGATCCAAAATATAGTAGAGGTATCAATAGCAAAGGCTTAAGTATCAATACCTTGCAGATTTCTTGTAGCTGATAAGGTATCAGTACTTGGATGCAGAAGAAGTAACATAATAACAAATTTCCAATCAAAATAGGAATTAAACATATCAGAAGAAACATTTATTAGGAATTTCCTTGGAATTTCAGATGTAAATCACGCAACAACTTAAGCTAAACCATAAGAAGAAGAAAATAGAAAAGAAAGCAAATTTTACTGGACAAAAAAGTTTTATGTTAAATAATAAAAATCCAAATTCAATTAACGATCAAATCACCAAAAATATTAGCAGAGACTTGCAAGAAAGCACAAAGCTTAAAGAGAAACTGACAAATCTTTTAATGTTGGCCACCTAGTATATATTTATAGACAAATTGATTCATAGTTGAAGGTTTGAGTGCTGTGATATGAATTAATTCATTGAAGCATATGAAGTCAAGAAAAATGGCAAATGTCTAAATTATTAACGTCTTAAATTTTATACTACTTTCAACACATACATTATATCAACAATTTTTCTCCAAATTAAACTACTGTGAAAATTTATGCAAGTTAAGACGACATAAATACACAACAAAACAAATAAATTGAGTCACTATGATAGGCTATCCAAAATTTGATGCAATAAGAAATTATATGAATTTATATTACTTTAAATACTAGAAATTAAATAAACAAAAAAACCACAAACAATTTTTACTTAAGAAAGAATAAATATTTTGTATTTTACTTAGATTTTAACTTTAAAAATTTTATTTTCCTTTTATTTTAGCCAATAAAAAAATTTTAATATCAAAGGAACTAATAATCTTCATAGTAATTAATGTTTACTGAATTGAGTGATAAAAAGATTTAATACCTCTTAGTTTTCAATAAAGAAAACAAAATTGTGAGAGCTTATCTCCCGTTTACAAATTCAATTTTACTCGATTTTGAATTTAATTAAAACTTAATGTGAGTTCCGAATATCAAATAATGCCAACAACATAACATCCCTTTGATATCAAGTTTGAGTGAAAATTCTTTTTTACTAAAATTTAAAATTATTTTTCAGAAAAAAAAAATTATGATAATTTATTGATCCATTGAAAACAATAATGATAATAATAAACCCTAGCTCCGCCAAACTTCATCGGATGCCTCAGGAAAAAAATTTGAGTATCACACACATACGGAAGATTCATAGTTTCTGCAATAATTCCAAATCGCTACTTTAAAGTTGAAAACAATGGAAATCCCCCTCATCTCTATTGCTTTAAGATACCAATCTACTTCGCTTAGACATGAAATATAGAGCAAACAAGTGATATTTGCCCGACAAAATTGTACTAAACAATAATAAACACACCTCAAAGTTCAGTTTAACAAACACCAAACTAAATCCATCAATGTTTAACAAGCAGCAGAAGTAAATCCAATTTCCTGGCCATTGTTATTCTCTTCACAACTTATCTGCAAAATGACAAGGCACGCAGATGGAATTATGTTGATGTTTTAGAAGATGAAGGTGAAGAAGAATTAGCCATGCCTAATACGAAATTGACTCAGTAGAATGAAAACCTACCCCAGCAAATTGAATTGTTCAGAAATCATTTTACCTTTAGTTTCTGGTCAAGGAACGCAATATATAATCGGGTTGACCAGTCGTCGTCGTCATCTTGTTGTTGTTTAGAAAGACTAGCTACTGCTTGGATCCCTGGGAATTATCCTTATCAGCAACAATCTGCTGCTGATTCAAGGGACGAACACCACCTCGCTGCTGCCCAATCTGCTGGTAAAAGTGGCTAAAAGCTTGGGAATTAGACACACCAAAATGCGGATCCTGTGAAAGCCCAAGCTCCAAACCTGGAACCTGGGGGTTACTACCGTTGAGCAGCGACGAAAAACTCACAAAACCCATATTCATATTTGGAAATTCAAGCCCCTGGAACCCATAGTTGTGGTGGATATGATTGGAGTTTTCATTCCCAAAATTTGAAGCTGATGTGGATTGCTCGGAAACTTGAACAAGCCCTGATCCAATTCCATTACTAGAAGACCATGCCCCACTTGGGATTTGGGATCTTCCTAAATGACCACCCAACATTGCCCAATTATTCCTATCTTTGGACCCAGTGCATGCCCCCAGTCCCATTTTGGTATGCAAACCAGCAGAGACAGAGTTCCCCTGCGCACAAACAGAAGCTCCAGCAGCCGCCAGAGCTGAAGCGGGAATCGTCCCAGTTCCAGTTGCAGCAATGATAGATGGTTCCGATTGCTGCAACAACCACTGAATGGTCTCGCCATCAGATTTGTGACCCAATTCTCGGGTCAATTGGAAAATCCTGGCGGCGCACAGAGCAGGCATCCTTATTCTTCTACCTCTGCCATCTACTTTCTTGTGCCTGTCTTTGTTTGAGCTTCTCTTGGGAGCTAGTTGCTTCTTGTTATCATCTTTGCTCGCAATCATGATTTGCAAGTTTTTTATTTCTGCAGGTTTATTGTTCTCTGCTTTCTGAAGAGTCAAGCAGGTGGGCACCTCTTGTGGATGATGATTTGAGCCCTTGCCCTTGCCCTTAGGCTCCATGTAAACTCAATTATGGGGCCTCCTTGATTGGCGAAGGTTAACTCATTTGGACTTTTTCTTACTTCCCCTTTGAAATTTCAATGCTTCCCTTTGCTTTATTGTCCATATGTTGGAACCACAAAATTTCAATTTAAAGTTACCACTCAATGATTTTATGTCAACTTTTTTCTCTTACTCACTAAGGGGAAAAAAAAAAAAAAGTGGACATGATATAATTATGAAAATGTATGTATAGAATAGGATAGGTATTGTTAATCACTCACAGCCTTGGTTTTCCCTCCCACTATATTATGGAATAAAGAAAATATAAGATTTTACCTAATTCAGGTGGGATGGCAACTCATAATTACATTAAAAAAAAGGGTTTACTGCTGGAGACGCACATTAGGAATTAAAATAATATATATTTTCAAATTATTATGATTTTTATTATCTCAATTCTATCATTCTTACTTAATTTTTAATTTGTTATCTAAAATTTTCACTCACAGGTGTGTTATAATCTAATACAAAATGTATATTGATAGTTTATTATCCCTCGTCTCTTTAAAATTATAATTTAAAAATTATTGTTTTACTTTGATAAAGCATAAAAGGTCAATCAAATATATCTTTAATTTTTAGGGCTGGATTTGAAATGAATAAATTGAATTAAGTTAAGAGTAAATCAAATAGATAAATCTCAAAATCATATATAAACTTTGATTTATTTTAATTATACACATGAAACTTTAAGTGTAGTTTAATTATATATATGAAACTTTAATTTTGATTCATTACGTTTAAAAAAAATAAAAATATCAATTTAATTTATATTGGACAAATATAATTAATTGTGTGTGCAATATATAAATATAAAATGATGTCATATCAATAATTTATGAGATTAAATTAAATAAAAATTTCATATAAATCAAAATTAATATATAATTTTAAGATTTTGAGGATAAGGAAAAGACCCCTGCTCCACTAGTTGCCTACTCTAGGTACTGTAATGTAATAAATCCCTCACAGTTTATTTCCCTATATTCAAATAGAAAACGAGTTCCGTGTGTGCAATGTATATATCCTTTAGTATGCTTGTAGTCTGTATAGTGGGATAATATAACTGATAGTATCTCAATTTAGTAATTACATGTACATAAAATTTGATAATCATAAAAGTTTGATGACGTAATAAAATTTTAAATTGTCATGGATTTAATTGTCAACTTCACATACAAAATTAATAAAAATAAAAGAAAAGAAAAAGTATCAAAATAAATTTAATTACTAAATATAGAGACTCTTATTGATATTCCTTTGTATCTATCTTAAAGTAAAAGGAAATGATGGAAATATTATATTATTTTCATTCGTATCTATCCTTGTTAATATTACTGTTATTAAATTACAAATTTTACAAAATGAAAGTGAAATTAAAATTTTAGGGGACATTTATTTTTTTATTTTTTTTTTAAATTATTCATTAAAGTTTGGGCTACAGGAAGGCTTTGGATTAGGTTTAAAGATCTTTTACTTGATCCAATAAAAAGAAGTTGTAATATATTAAAATATTGTCAAAAGTTATTTTGATATTAAATAACAAATAAAGAAAATGAAATCAATAGAGATGGTAAAAAAGAAATATGACAAATTAAATTCTAAGTTCAATAAAATGCACCAAGAACCGTAAAAAAAGTGGAAGGAGAGAATGGGTGTGGCTGGCATTGCCCACCATGAGAGGAATAGGGATGAAGGAGTCCCCACAATGTACGTGGCGATGTTCAACCAATCATGGAAACTACAGTAAGTCCTTGTGATTTGTAATCCTATCATTAGAAATTTATGGCAATCACGCGTCCTTTGTGCCTAAAATTGATAATCCTCTTATCTCTCTGAAACGCCGTAAGAGAGAGGATTATGCTTTGTCTCGAAAAATGAAGCAGAGGCAGTGGTCAGTCACTAATTCACTATCGAAGGACGAATGGGGTCCAAACCCCAAACCCACCTTGCTCGAGTTTAGCAAGTGGGTCCTTGAATCTTGTTTATCTCCCATGCATGCAAAACTCCATAACCAGGCTTTTTTATTATGCTTTTTCTTAACCACATAATTGGAACATGGCGTATTGCTAAAATGACATTTCATGGCATTGGCCTTGGCCCCTCACTCCTTCAAAACCAGCTTTACATCTTTGCCTACAATTTTATATCCTGATGCTTTCCTAGAGATATATGTGAAGGAGTTGGAAAGCAAAGTTCAATAGTGAATCTCAATTATTTTGACATCAAGGGTACGTACTGTTTTTTGCCCCATAAAACCAAGCCAAAAACCACTAGGTTCAGTAAAAAGGGAAATGAAAATGATCTCAATAGCTCAACTAGTGATCGAGTAGAGCCAAGACTTTTGTTTGGATTGCAAGAAGAAAGTTATTAACTTCAAAGTTTTAAGATCATCCACACGTTTACTTGAGTTGCACCGGTTTTCTCATATTTGCTGCCAGCTTTGGGGACAAGGGGGCCCTCTAAAAAAGTTTGCTACTGACGTATCACCCAATTTCACTTAAATTTGAAGCTTCTACAAGGTTATCGTTTTCGTAGGTTTGAAAATTTGCTTCACAAATTCAGCATCCATCATAAATCTCTCTAGACTTATACGTGTTTTAGTTTTTCTCCATACGAACGCCTTTTGGTTTCATATTATTTGGTTCATTGATTCAGAACTACAGAATGAAATCTAGCTGTTCTCGATGAATTACTTCTTTCTTTGGCAAGCCTGCCCGCCCCATTATGAAAAGTTATCAACTAAGCAGATCACAAGGTTGATCTTGGCGGTTGTTCAGTCATTGATTTGTCTCAAAATTCATATTTTCGGTTTATATAGTCAAAATTTGTAGGCTTTAACCACCAACTTGTCTACTTTTTTTTTCCCGTTTTCTTTTTATATTGACTATTCGTGGATTTTATTTTCTTGGTGCCTAGTATTCTGGGTCCTATTCATTTTAAGGTTGCAAATCAATTCAGGTCTATTTCTTTGTAAAACCTACCCTAAAAAACTAGTAGTTGAAAACATTAATAACCTTTCTGAAAGCGAATCTAACTCCTTTCCCATAGTATTACTATATAAAATGAAATTTATTGTAAATAAAAGAGAAAAATAAAGATGGTATTTTTGGTAATTCTAGTCCTTTACAAACTATAATATTTCTTATTATTTTTCTTTATTTCATAAATAGGAGGATGAATGATTCATATCATAATATCATGTACCATATGAATATATGAATCTCATATGTAAGTATCTAAGTCATCCATATCGTATCATAAATACATGAGGATAATATATTTCACAGTATAATGTACCATCATATATATGAATTTGAGATGAATCATATATATCATGATAGCCTTTTAAGTATGGTGCATCTATTATAGTATTTCTGATTGGATGAGTATTCTATATGAATATATTTTATTAAAATTTTACTAAAAGAATTACTATTTAAGAACTCAAAATAGAAAAAAAAAGAATACAATATTTATGGGAAGTTTCCCCTAAAATGTATCCAATTATACAATGTATTTGATACCACACATTCCAATGTTATCCATATGCTTCTTAAAAATTAAAGTTGGCATTGTTTTTGTGAATAAATCTGTTGGAATACCATAGCGAATTTTGCAAATATTTATATCACATTTCTTCAAAAATTCATGTGTAGTAAACCTCTGGAAAATTATGTTTAATCTTATCATCTTTTTTATAGCCACATTCAATTTGTGAAATGCATATTGCTTTATCTTCATGCAATATTGTAAGTTTGCCATTTCTCATAGACAATCCAAATGTTTTTCTCCTGTGTTAAATCAAAGTCTTTAATCATATGCATTCACGAATTGCTTCATGAAAAATCTGTTGAGTTCTGGTATCCTTAATGTAGTGATTTCGTCAGTAATGTTTGCATAGTTCGAACGGATTGATTTTTTTTTATATGTGTCATTAATGGTTTTTGTGTGAAAAGAAAAATGATAAGCAAATGTCGGTTCACCAATTACTTAAGGTTTAAGTAATATTAAGTAACATCATTTGGTCGGATTGTGATGTAAAAGACACATTATATTAGTAGGTAATCTAAATAGTACGTAGTCTAAAGAATCAAAATTGAGCAAAATGATTCAAGAGACTACAATGTTGTCTATCATGTCCGAGTTCAAGTGGGGAGATACATTGTCTTGGGTATTAGAACGGATGACTTCAATAAAGTTAGAGACATAGTTGTAATTTTCTAGACTGACAATACGTCTGAGAATACCTAAGCTGAATTTATCCTGGATCTGTTTATAAATTTATTCACTTGTAACGTTCACTTTTTGACTTATCTGAATTTATTCACTTATGTATGGCATGACTTCATTTACAACAGTGAAATTCCTAGCTTGATAAAGTGTAAATAAGATTCTCTCAATAGCATTGTGTGGTTTATGGAAAAGAATTGTGACTACGAGTCATTTGTTTGAGACAAATGATTTTCATTACTATTTGTTAGTAATGATATTTTTCATGGTGGAAGTTGCAACCATGAAATAAAACAGGATCATTATACTAAGTGAATGAATTTTAATCTAAAGAGATTAAGAATATCCTATGAGTGCAGCACACTAATGACAAGGTCATTAGACAAACAAAATTATAAGTTGCTTTCATAATTATATATAATAAGAGAGAGTTTATTTCCGGTACTTTTAATAGATTAACTTCATCACTAAATAATGTTGTAATTAATAGATGAAGAGTTAGAACTTAATTAAAAAATATTTTATCCCTAATTATATATGTCTAATCAGCCCCTCCGCTAGTTAACACAACCTTGTTTGAATTGCAATTAGAATTGATATGTTGAGTAAATGGAAAAATGAAAAGAGAAATATATTGCATGTATACAGTAAATGCATTTTCTCACGAGAAACAAAAGATGACTCGAAAATTAATTTAATTTCTTTGAATTAATATTTTTGAATTAATATCAAAATGAGAACTAGGTTAATTAGTCATTGCAATTTTACTAAAAGAGACAATTAAATTTATTTACTCATCTAGTACGATAAAGTCGTCATAATTTTAATTGAATTAGAATTAGGTTGAAGAGATATTTTAATTTAAAGAATTATTTAAATTTATTTAAATTAATAAAATAAATGATATTTTAGGAATAGAAAATTGATTATTGAGTTGGAGAATTTATGAGCTTGTTTTAAAATTAAATAAAGATTAGATAATACATATAATTGTACTCAACATGAGATAGGTCCAATACGCCCACAACATAAGGAGTGGGCGACATATTAAGTCTAGTAACCCAATATGTGCCTCCCACCTGTTAGAATCATAAGGGATTCTATGGTTTCTATTAAAATGTTATTTTTTATTCTTATTGTTCTAGTAAAACTCTTGTGATATTTCCCTATATATAAGGACTATGGGTTAAGTCCAATATACAATATCACGGGGCATAATTACTCTGTCGAAAATTAGTGAGATTTATTTCCCAAAAATAAATTATATTTTTTGCAAGAACTCAAGTTTTGACTTTGGTTTCTTTACCCATAAAGAGAATTAATTTTTCCCACTAGAAAGTTAAAGTTTTCATTCTATGTTTGATTCAAGAACTAGAGCTCACTTTCTAAGCAACCAAGGGTTCGAGAATAGCAAATAAGATCATTTTGGTTGAAAGCCAGGAATTAAAGGGATCTTGCTAAGCTTGAAAACAAGGTACTAACTTGTGGAGTGTGCCTCGAATTTACGAGCTGACATCGTGATGAGAAGACCATGACATCCTGATGAGAAGATTGGCCAAATCCCGATGACACGAAGAATGACATCCGAACGAGGTGCATGCGACATTGCGACGTGGCAATGTGTTCCCCAATTCAACTGGGTTTTTTTCTCCTAGTTAAACTTTGCTATTGTTTTCCAATTAAACTATGATCAATTTATGTTATTTTAGTCATATTTAATCTATGAATTTAGCCTATAAAAGGGGTTGTTGTCACCTAGAATAGTAATCTTATCATATTTGAGATTGAGAAAGCTTTGTGAGTTTTAGGGAATTTCGAGTTTTAGCCAGACTGCTTTGTTCTTTCGGGATTTAGGGTTATGTGTTGAGATTATCTTTATCTTGTACTCTTTTGGTTTTTGCTCATTTAGTGAAGTCTCATTTGCCCATGGTTTTTATCCTCTTCTTTGGAGAAATTTTTTCCACGTAAATACTTGTATGTTTGATCTTATCTACTTTGACTTTTTTTTTCTTGTTGCATATACAGTCGATCCCCAACATAATTTGATAAAGTTTATTGCTATAGATAATGTACATACCCAATTTTGCCAACTAAAACCCATTTTTTAAGCCCAAACCCGGTTGGCCCACTTACAAATCAAACCCAAATAACCCTCAACCCATTCCTAAATACTAACCCCTACCCAACATTAACCCACAAACCTTAACCCATAACCTAATTTAACCCACCAGACCCACTAACCTAAACAGCTATAAAATACCCAAACCCTAAAAACCCAATACCCCTAAATCCATTACAAATTAAACCCAAACTAACAACTAACCCAAACCCGGTTGGCCCACTAGCACTTAACCCACTAAACTAACAACCCAATTGACCCTAGCCCAAACACATGAGGCCTTTGACCCAAATTCTGACTTAGGGTTTCAGTTTCTGAAACCCCAAACCCCACTTGCGCCGCAACATCCCATCCCCACTTGCCTCTACAAAAGTCGGTCAACTGCCCCACCACCACTGCACCACCGCCATGCTGGTCACGTCCGCCACCTGCTCCATCTGCAAGACCAAGCAATCACGCAAACAATAGATTTAGGCATTGTAAAGGCTATAAAAGCCATAAAAAAGCAAGTGTAAAGGGGTTCGGAAAATTGAAAAACAAAAAAGGAAATAAGAAAACAGCCAATTCCAGAGCAAAAAATAGCAATCCAATCCGAGTTTGAACAGAAAAATAACACCCAAGCAGACCGAACATGAAAGATTGAAGATTCAAAAGTGAGTAAAGTCTAAGGTGATTCTTTTTTTTGTGTGTTACTGTTTTAGGTCCGTTTTGCATACATATATAATAAAAATACACTAAATCTACAAAAAAAAAATTATACAAAAAAAAATATAACAAAAAATCTGACCTTTTCGACTTTTCACCATCACAGACGGTCACGGTGGCGGTCTTGGCAGCGACGACGACGGTCGGCCATCGTGCGATGGCGATCCCCGGCCGAAAATCGCTCCGGTCTCCCCCCTCTCTCCTTTTCTCTCTTCTCATTTTCTTCTTTTTTTCTTTTCCCCTCACAAATGATTTTTTTTCTAATTTAAGGGCTATTTATAGCCCTCAAAAACGGTGCCGTTTTGGGCATTAAAATTTGGGGCTGAAACGGTGCCGTTTCATCTTGGATCGGGTCGACCCGACCCTACCCGCTAGGATCCGCGTGTTTTTTATTGGAGGGGCTAATTGCGCTTTCAGTCCCTCCACTTTCTTTTGGGTTTACAATTAGACTTATTGCGTTCTGTAATCTAGCCCACTAATTTGTTGCGATTTTCAATTTGGCCCCCATCGATGCGCTGCATTTAGAGGGAGTGGAAATATTGCTGTTTCGGTCCGCCTACATTTCATGCGCATATAATTTCATCCTTTTCTTTAGTTTTTATTTCAAATTCGCCCCATAACTTTGTTTTTTTTAGTTTAATATTAATCCTTTTTGTTTGAATGTTATATTATTCTGCTATTTTATTTAATTTTAAAAATTGGTAATTATTATATATATTATTATTATACTGGCCATTATTTTTCTACCATATCTATAGATATTTTTAACATTTATTTATATTATCTTTATTGTATTAGTTTTATTATTATTATTATTATTATTATTGTTATTATTATTACTTCTAATGTGTCCATGTTATGTATTATTCTATATGTATGTATATACATGTGGCTATACGTTACGTTTTTTAATATTATATTTATATGTATATGCTAATATGTATGTATTTGTGAGGTAATATCAATAGTTTTTTATTATTATTGGTTTCAAAACGTGTGTATTGTATTTATATTTTGATACTATGCTATATATGTTTTTGTATTATATATATATATTTCTAAATTTATGTGTATATTGTGTATATTTTATATATATTATATTTTTCTATGCCATTTGCTATATGTTTCTTTTGCTATTGCATAAATATTTTTGAATACCATAATATTTATATCTTTTGTACAATCTCACGTATATACTTTCATATTATTCTTATTATCATTAATATTAGTATATGTTTTAGTATTTATGTATATATTTTTAATTCGTATAATGTATATGTTTCCGTAATATTATGTGTTTTCAACATTATTATTATGCATTTTTATACATTATATATATATATATATATATATATATATATATATATATATCTTTAGTATTGTATTTTCATATATCATGTATATATTTCTAATACCATATTATGTTTCCATAAATATTATGTATATACTTTAGTATCATAGTTATATATTTTTATGTTATATATTTTTATACTATCTTTTATATATGTTTACACGTATATATTTTCTTTATCATGCACATACATCCTTCAATATCTATTATTATGTATATATTTTAACATTAATTGTTATATATATATATATATATTGTTTTTATATCATTTCATGTATATTTCAAATATTATATAATATATTTCTAACATTATTACTAATTATGTATATATGTGTTTTGACGTACATGTTCTTAATATCATTTTTTATGTGCGTATATTCATTATTTTTAGCATTTGATATTATCATTACATTTAATTTTGCATGCGCTACTATTATGTTTTAATATTATTATCACATTGATTATCTACTTCAATATGTACCTAGCTCTTTCATTTATTTATTTTTATTCCATATCAATTCTGTTTTACATTACCTCGAAAATCATATTCCTATTTTTTTTTAATCGATTTCAATAATCAAGGCAACGTACCGATTTAACATTAAGTCATCGATTTCATCGCTATGTTGGGTGAACATCAATTGACTCGTGTTAAAACGGTATGTCCTTCTAAAAAAAATCAAAAGATTAAAAATTCTCATGTTTCAATCGGATCACAACTAAATGTTACATTGAACTCGTATTTTTGAAAATCAAGACAACACGTGTTTATGAGATACCAAATTTTGGGCGTCGCGAGGGTGCTAATACCTTCCTCGCGCGTAACCGACTCCCGAACCCTATTTTTTCTCTGGATTTTAACGTAGACCTAAATTCAGCCTTCTTTTCATTTTAAAAATAAAGGAATCTAATAGGTGTCCGATCACACCCTAAAAAAGATCAGTGGCGACTCCCTGTTTATTTCAAAAATCAAATGTTAGTTTTCAAGTTTTTAATAGATCGCCACAATTAGCGACCCCGAACTAAAATTTTAAGTCGCTACAGCTGGCGACTCCACTGGGGAACCTATTTTTGAGAGTCATGTCTGGAATTAAACTCGCGTTGTCAAAATTTTCAAAGTCCCTTGTTCAAATTAACATTTAGTCGTGATCCTCAAATTTTTGTTTTGGAAAAGTCATGCATTCGCATTATGCTGTAAATGTTTTTTAACTCGTTTTGTTCTTTTGTTTTTCAGCTTTAAGTTTTATGGTTTTAGTTTTTAGTTTAGTTTTTAAAATAAAACGTAAAGGTTTGTGAGTTTCTCCCCACACACCGCGCACGTGCATCTTTGCATAACATGAGCTCTATACCCGGGCTCTGTCCATTTAAGTGAAAGTAAACGCTACGCCTTCGTGAGATTAACTCATCCCTCCGTACAGGCTAGCGAATACTTTCGGGTTACATATGACTTATGCTTTCGTGAGTAACTTGTCTCTCCGCATAGGTATAAATAAATGTAACCCCTCGAATTGATCTCGTGAGCCTGTGATGGGCTACGACCGAGGCTTCGTACCAGTCTTAATAGACGATAGTATGAACAGTTCGAGTACCCATCTAAAACCAAAACCGCATATAGTGAACCGTACGAGCCCCCTAACTAGAGCCATGCCGAGCCTCTGCTCGTTTAGTAGTCACTAAAATAAGAACATGGGAGAAACGCCTCTTACCTTTTGTACTTTCACTTTGTATGCAAGGGGATTGGGTTGGTTTAATAAACTAGATCGGATAGCATAATTTGACAAATTTTCCATGATTTTTCTGCCTATATTTGACTACTAACCGTGATTGTTTGTCTTTGCTTTATTTTTCATCATGCATTATAGGCATCATATTAGAAAAGTGTTGATTAGAGATCGGTTGCCAAAAAACGGGTTTCTGATGGAAGAGTTGATTATACAAACAACCGAGAAAAATACCGTGGTCCGGGATTAGTCTTTGAAAATCCAAAAAGAAAAAGGGGATAGCCTAGTGGAGGGATGTATTGCCAATCTGCCTGAGCATGTAACCGTGAATGTTCATCAGAATAATCTGGAAGACTTGGTTCGAATCTGGAATCAGTGGGACTCGGACACTAAGGGAATCTTCGCTGAAAGATACGGGGATATAGCCCACCTGATTGCCATCAACGTTGACGAAAGATTGATTCAAGCTATGATCAGATTTTGGGATCCAGCTTACCAGTGTTTCACCTTCAATCAAGAAGACATGACCCCGACTATAGAAGAATACGCTGCTTTGCTTCGTATCGATAATGTGCAATTCTACAAAATATATGTGAAAGAGCCCAAGCCTATGACCTTCAAGAAAAAGTTAATGAGATTGACAGACATGACCGACACATGGGCCGAGAAACAGATAAAAAAGAAGAATGAAACCAGCTGTATTCCATGGTTTTCCCTGTGAGACTTGGTTCTGAACCACCCCGACATGTTGAAGAGGGTAAATTTGTTCGCTTTGGCCATTTACGGTTTGATCGTTTTCCCAAAAGTGCTTGGACACATAAAAGTTGCAGTAGTGGATTTCTTTGAAAAGTTAAAACAATGAATCAACCCTGTCCCAACTATCCTGGCCGAAACCTTCAGATCGCTAAGCATCTGTAGGAGAAAAGGGGAAGGTTGTTTCATCGGATGTGCGCAGTTACTAAATGTTTGGATTTTGAGCCACTTCTGGAAAGTAGAGCCCACGCCGTTCCACATGTTTTCTAAAACATTCTCCCCGTTAGAAGCTTATCTCGAGAAATAATGGCCAAAGGAAGTCACCGAGCAGCACTGAGTTTCAGTTTTTCAGAATCTTTATGCTGAAGATGTAACTTGGAGAGCACCCTTGATACGCCCTTCGGTTCTGTTATACAAAGTGGGCAACCAGGATTGGGTGCCATTGCTTGGATTATGGGGAGGAGTTGGTTATGCTCCATTAATGGCCCAAAGGTAATTTTTTTCACGACAATTCATACCCGTCACCGGAGGATTAGCACAGTCCGAGTTTGCTTTCGCGGGTGAAGGTTATATGAGAAGGGTCCGAAACACTGCAAAGTCTTGGAAGAAAATTCATCTGATGGAATTGGCTCTATATGCTGATACCCTCACTCAAGATTACGATATATGGAGGAAGAAACGGGTGAATAGTCAGCAAATCTCGTCGACAAACTACACCGTCTAGAATCCTTTCTCGGAGGAAATGCCATCTGAGTTAGAAATGGCAAGACAAGAATTTGAACGAGAAAAGGCCAAGATGTCTCGGGACCTTGGTGCTCTTCAAGAGAAACTACCAACTGAAGATTGACGTTCAGATTGAAAGATCCAGGACCGAGAAAGTGCAAAAAGAAGTTGAAGTCATAAGAAATGACTTAAGGGGTCTTCATCTGGAAAATAAGAAGTTAAGAGGCACTATCAAGAATAGTGTGTTGGGCAAGTCATCAGCAGAATGGAAAGAAGAATTAAGCAACATCAAAGGCGGGATGGAATTCTAGAAAGGAAAAGCAAAGAAAGAAAAAGAAAAGGCCGCGCAGGCAATGATGGAGTTAAGGAAGAAGAATGCCAAATATGAAGCTATGTCTGTTGAGGTAATAACTAATCAATCTAAACGTCAAGAACTAAAAGAAAGGATACGAGATTTAGAAGGTATGCTGCAAGACCGTCAACAACAGCTAGATACTCTCTTGAAGGCTCTGAAAGAAAAGAATAGTCAGTATGATAGAGACATCCATGCTTACGAAGAGGGCCTCCAAGAAAAAGAAAGCAACTCGATTTCTTGATCAATAAAATTCGCAAGGCGGCTATACAAGTTGTGCAGTTATCCGATGAGGCCGAAGCTCTTAGTTGCCAATTCCCTCCGAGCCGAAGATCAAACATGTCAGAGTTCTTAGAGCGAGTGAAGAAACAAGGCGATGTGGCTAGGAAATTAGTGTAACTTTTGAAACAGGAAAAATGGCAAAACTTTTTGTAATAGACTCTTTTGATAAATGAAATGCCTAAGTATGGGGCTATCTTGAAATCAACACCAAAATCCTTGCATATTTATTCACGATTAACATTCATTTATCATTCATTTGTCATGCATTCATTCATTCATTCATTGCATATACATGTCACATAATCATCCACCAAGGCTAAAACCGTATAATTCGTAGTTGCGACACTTCAAGACTATAATCACGTCATTCGTATAAAACGCGTTGACAAGCTAGGGCAATAGAGGCTGAATTCAATGAAAGAATTGAAAGGATGGAAAGAGTTCAAAGGGAATTACAAGAGCAGTTGGCCAAGTCACAACAAGAGATAAGAGACTTAATGGTGAGATCTCGAGAAGAATCGCTCGAACAAAAAGACTAAATGGCCAAAATGATGGAAATGATGTCAGCTCTAGTAAAAGGAAAGGGACCTATGAACCCTGACGTTGTGGAACCACAGTCAAGGGTTAACATCGATCAGGATCCACCCCATCCTCCAGGATTTACTCCACCGCACGCCCACGCCACACAAAGAGGGTACGCTCAATAGGAACTCACAAGCCTGGAACAACGACCTACACCACCTGCTAATTTAGGGCAAGGAGTGTTCGTATCAAAGCCAGGGGCTGGTCCTGCTGATCCACTCGATCCAGATTTGGACGATCCAACAGAGATAGCCAGGTTGAAAATGGATGATCATGATGTTCAGGATAAGTATAGGATTTTGGAAGAAAGACTCAAAGCGATAGAAGGTACTGAAGCCTTCTCTGCATTGGGCGCTAAAGAGCTCAGTTTAGTACTCGATTTAGTGTTGCCTCCCAAGTTTAAAGTACCAGATTTTGAAAAGTACGATGGGACAAGATGTCCAAAAGCATATCTCATCATGTTTTGCTGAAAGATGACCGGTTATGTAAACGAGGATAAGCTACTCATACATTATTTTCAAGATAGTTTAACAGGATCAGCTCTTCGGTGGTACAACCAACTTGGTAGGGAAAATATCCGATCCTGGAAGGACTTGGCGTCAGCATTCTATGAGCAGTACAAGCATGTGTCAGATATGGTGCCTGACCGAATGACTCTACAAATGATGGAGAAGAAACCAACGAAGACCTTCAGACAGTACGCTCAAATATGCAGAGATATCTCGGCCCAAGTGGAGCCTCCACTGACGAAGACTGAGATAACGGTTCTTTTCATCAATACTCTGAGAGCACCATTCTATGACAAGCTGGTGGGAAGTGCTACGAAGGATTTTTCGGATATCGTAATATTCGGAGAACTTATTGAAAGTGCCATCAAGAGTGGAAGGATGGAAGGTTCTGATAGTTCAAGAAAGGCAGCACCCGTAAGGAAGAAAGAGCCAGAAGCCCATATGGTGGGAATGGGAAGCTGTTATACCCCTAATCTATATTCAAATTAACCCCAACCTCAAAATTATCCACCTCTAAATTTTTATTACCTTCCTCAAACCCCTTACTACCAAACACCACCTCCTTCCTACCCCGTATACGCCACGAACAATTAAAAACCCGTTGCCATATTCCCACAAAACACTGTACTTGTTCAAAGCCAACCCAGGAACGAAACAAGACCAACAAGGCCCAACCCCGAGAAACTGTAATTTACTCATATTCCTGTGTCATATGGGGAACTATACCCGAAACTCTTGGAGAAGAAATTAATATCTCCCCATTACATGGCACCCCTTAAACCTCCATACCCGAAATGGTACGATCCAAACGCTAGTTGTGCATACCATGCCGGGAACCAAGGGCATTCTACGGAGAACTGTCTGGCCTTTAAAAGAAGAATTCAAGGATTCATCGATGCGGGCATTTTGCGATTTGATGGTACTGGTGGTATGACCGGGAATCTATTTCCAAACCACACCGAAGGGAATATGAGCGTAGTAGGAGAAGAGGACAAATGGTACAATAGAAGATGGGTTTCTGAAATAAGAACACCTCTGCAGAAAATCTAGGAGGTACTAGTTGGAAAAGGATTGCTCTGTCATGGAGTATTTGAAGGAAGAAATGCAAAAGGTCACAGTTTTTGCGAGCTCCATGGTATTGGGGGGCACGACATTCAGTCCTACGAGGAGTTCAGAAGTTTACTGCAAAATATGATGGATAATAAGGAGATTGGTATTTTTTGTAAAGCCGAAGAGGCCGATAGTGGAGAAATATGTGCCTCTGACAATCAATCATCAGGTTTTCCATATAGCGCTGACCGACCGTTAATAATTTATTATGACGCGAAGAAGGAGTCGGTGAAACCAAAAGTGATAATCGAAGTACCATCTCCTTTCCCTTATAAGGACAATAAAATAGTACCGTGGAAATACGATGTCAACATTGTCACACCTGAAGGAGAAAAACCCGAAGTCACAACTGAAGATATTGGGGAAGTAGGCCATTTTACCCACAGTGGGCGTTGTTATTCTAAAAAAACTGAGCTGGCAAAGAAGAATAGTGACTTGAAACAAAAAGGAAAAGTAGTGATGTATGAGGCCGAAGTCGAGCAGGAGACTCCATCCGTGCAAGAAACTAAAAAGCCTGTGGATGAGGAGGAAGCACAGGAGTTCTTGAAATTTATCAAACACAGTGAATACAATGTGGTGGAACAATTGAATGAGCAGCCAGCATGAATCTCAGTTTTGTCTCTACTGATAAATTCAGAGCCACCCCGGAATGCTTTATTGAAGGTGTTAAATCAAGCTTATGTAGCCAACAACATATCTGTTGAGAAGCTTGATAGGTGGGTAAACAATCTGAATGCGGACAATTTTATTTCTTTTAGTGATGATGAGATACCGCCAAACGGTAGAGGCTCAGTGGAAGCGCTGCATATTACGACTCGCTGCAAGGGCTACATAATACCGAACGTGCTCATCGATAATGGGTCGGCACTAAATGTTATGCCATTGGCCACGCTTTCCAGAATTCCGATGGATCTGTCCTATTTAAGGCCCTGCCATTCCACGGTAAGGGCATTCGATGGGACAAGGCGTGAAGTCATAGGAAAGATCGAGATCCCTCTGGAAGTGGGCCCTTATATATACGATGTTGAATTTCAAGTCATTGACATTACACCATCATACAATTGTCTCTTGGGAAGGCCTTGGATCCATTCCGCTGGAGCGGTCCCATCATCCCTTCATCAAAAGGTGAAATTTATCATGGACGGCTGTTTGGTCACTGTCGAGGGAGAAGAAGACATTGTCGCATCCATCTCTGCCGATGCACCGTACTTGGAAGTGAGCAAAGATGCAATAGAATGTTCCTTCCGATCCTTTGAGTTTGTTAATGCCACTTTTATTGCTGAGGGAAAAAAAATTCCGGTGCCAAAATTGTCGAGAAATACCAAAATGGGTATCAAGCTGACTGTAGGGAAAGGAGCCCGAGCGAGGAAAGGATTGGGAAAATTTCATCAAGGAATAGTCAGGGCTTTGAGGCCAGTGCATCATAAGGCTCGATACGGCTTAGGTTTCCATCCAGACGTACATCAAAGAAGAAAACAGTGGAAAAAAGATCAGGAAAGAAGGATCGCAGGAACTTTGGGCCGAGAACCAGAATGGGAGCCCATAGAATACCCTCATTTGTCAAAAACATTTACATCTGCGGGAATGATATACCCTGGACAAGATGATCCACAAAACAGGTTGTGGTTAATTGAAAGAGGTCTTCAAAATGTCAGTATAAATGTTATTGACAAAGGGGCTGATGCGAGTAAAGACATCTCAAGGATACGCCCTTGTCCCTCGGGTTTCATGATGAACAATTGGACTGCCGAGGACCTTCTTGTAGTTTATAAGTCTTCAGAGTAATGCGCAAACATTAACCCTCTATTGTGTCCTTGGATATAATAGAATTCTTTTGTAAGAGCTAACATTCGCTCTTTATCATTCAAATGAATATCAATGAAGATGCATTTTGTCACGATTTTTCGCATTATCACTAATTTCACGACCATTTTCTCATCTCATAGCCTATCCTTACATTTGCCTTATGCCATGACATAACATTTCTTTTGATTCCAATACTTGGATGCCTCTCTATAGTTTCCTTTTCCATCCAACTTTCAGGTGCTCAGATATTGACGACATGAACAAACCCATTTCAAGTCTTGAAATTGATTTTGAGAAGGCTGTCTATTTAGGAGAATTCGAAGCCGAAGAAAATGCTAAAAATTACGTCTCGTCTCCTGACTTGTTAAGAATGGTGGAACAAGGGGATAAACAGATCTTGCCTCATGAAGAATCTGTGGAAACAATAAATTTGGGCACTAAAGAAAGGAAGCAAGAAGTGAAGATTGGGACTTCTATTTCAAAGAGCACCAGGCATAATTTGATCGCTTTGCTCCGCGAGTACAAAGATGTATTCGCATGGTCATATCAGGACATGCCAGGGTTGGATAAAGATTTAGTGGTCCATAAACTCCCATTAAAGCCAGAATGTAAACCCATATAGCAAAAGTTAATACGGATGAGACCCGAAATACTGTTGAAAATAAAAGAGGAAGTCAAGAAGTAATTTAATGCTGGCTTCCTACAAGCCTCCAAATATCCAGAATGGGTGGCTAACATAGTCCCAGTAGCAAAGAAAGATGGCAAAGTACGAATGTACGTGGATTACCGTGACCTAAATCGAGCAAGCCCAAAAGATAATTTTCCTTTACCACATATTGATACGTTGGTGGACAACACAGTAAAACATTCCTTGTTTTCTTTCATGGATGGATTCTCGGGGTATAATCAGATCAAGATGGCCCCTGAGGATATGGAGAAAACTACCTTCATAACAATGTGGGGAACATTCTTCTACAAGGTGATGCCATTTGGGTTAAAGAATGCGGGGGCAACATATCAGAAGGCTATGGTGACTTTATTCCATGACATGATGCATAAAGAAATAGAGGTCTACGTCGACGATATGATTGCTAAATCCCGAGGAGAAGAAGAGCATGTAGTGAATCTCAAGAAGTTGTTCGAAAGGCTGAGAAAGTTTCAGCTAAAGCTTAATCCAGCCAAATGTACGTTTGGGGCTACCTCAGAAAGTTGCTAGGCTTCATTGTCAATGAAAGAGGTATTGAGGTTGATCCAGATAAAATAAAAGCCATCCAAGAGTTACCACCTCCGTGCATGCAAAAGGAAGTTAGAGGATTTTTAGGGAGGTTAAACTACATCGCCCGATTCATCGCTCAACTTACCAACCAATGCGACTCAATCTTTCGGCTTCTTCGAAAACATAACCCGGGAGAATGGAATGAGGAATGCCAGGTGGCCTTTGATAAGATAAAGCAATATTTATGTTTTAATATTATTATCACATTGATTATATGCTTCAATATGTACCTAGCTCTTTCATTTATTTATTTTTATTCCATATCAATTCTGTTTTACATTACCTCGAAAATCATATTCCTATTTTTTTTTAATCGATTTCAATAATCAAGGCAACGTACCGATTTAACATTAAGTCATCGATTTCATCACTATGTTGGGTGAACATCAATTGACTCGTGTTAAAACGGTATGTCCTTCTAAAAAAAATCAAAAGATTAAAAATTCTCATGTTTCAATCGGATCACAACTAAATGTTACATTGAACTCGTATTTTTGAAAATCAAGACAACACGTGTTTATGAGATACCAAATTTTTGGTGTCTCGAGGGTGCTAATACCTTCCTCGCGCGTAACCGACTCCCGAACCCTATTCTTTCTCTGGATTTTAACGTAGACCTAAATTCAGCCTTCTTTTCATTTTAAAAATAAAGGAATCTAATAGGTGTCCGATCACACCCTAAAAAAGATCAGTGGCGACTCCCTGTTTATTTCAAAAATCAAACATTAGTTTTCAAGTTTTTAATAGATCGCCACAATTAGCGACCCCGAACTAAAATTTTAAGTCGCTACAGATAAGATAACACAATTCAATTTTATGAAAAAAAATTTAAAATTTCGTTGTGCAAAATTTTCAAAAATTGCTATTGGTGCAACCTTGTGTTATATATATGACGTAAAATGATTGTTACATTTTTCTACTCTATTTGATCGATTAAATTGATCAAAAGTGACATTTTTAGTCTTATGCATGTTTTTGGAGTATATATGTGATTGAATGTTTGAATATTATATAATATTTATCATTATGTAATTTGTCAAAAATTATGGTTCCTAGAATTAAATCGATTGTATTTTTGGTTTGTAATTAGATCATGGAATCTCATCTCCATGTAAAATTTTTTAGTTTTTTCTTGTAAAATTAGAAAATTTTGTAAGCTAGAAACGGATTAGGTTTTATTCGACCCGAAAGCATTTTGGCAGAACCCAAGAAAGCATGGTAGACCTATAACCCAAATTGAACGGAGAATGAATGAATGATGGATGGAGGACCGTCGTGGCTAGCAGTCGACAAGCTGAAGCATAGGCATCACTGCACGAAGTGTCGCGGGGCACGCGACTCATCATGCAGGCCAGGTGCGTGAGGAGTGCACGGCACCCAAGACCTCACGCCCTAATGGATACCTCATCCCACACGACGCATGAGGTGCCGAGACCTCACGTTCCCGTAGACACATGAAGTGTGCAACGTGGGCTAGGCATCACGCCCAATCAATGGCCAACCAAGCGAAAAGGTGAGTGATTTATGTAAATTTCATATTTTGGTGATTTATTTTTACCTAAATTAGGAAAGGTGAATGAGGATGAGTTCATACTAAGTATACCTGGGTGAGGATATAATTATTTAAGGGTTAAAATAGACTTTACTTAAATCATTGTTTGTACTATTAGTCGTGGAATTCTTCTCTGGACAAATCCTCGCAAATATAGATTAAATCTAAACTGAATTAACAATGTTCAATCTTTTATTCTTTTAAAATTTGCTTATAAATTTACCATATAGTATACAATTCAATGTACCATATGTTTTGGCACACCTCTCTATCACCTACTCCTAATATAAAACCAATCTCAAATTGCATGAGATTGAAGGTAGTGTTAAATTAGAAGGTAATTAATGAATAAAAAATTATAAGCAATGACTTTGAACACAATTATGGAAATTATTTAGATATTTTGTTACAAGATAAAAAAATTATGTATTTATGTAATAAGTATTTTATACTATTTTTATCCGTCAATAATTTGTTTTATGTATCTTTTACAAGTTATGTTTATGCTATTTTCTGGTTTATTAGTTTTTAGTGTGTTTAAAATATCATGAAATTTGTATAATAATTTTTTTATACATTATAGGATTATAAATTTATGTATATATTTATACTTTGTTTTATATAAATTTTGATAAGTCCATATTTGTAAGTCATGTTTTTGTTATTTTTCGCATTATATCACGTTTTGCATAATTTATTATTCTAATTTATAGAATAATTTCGGTTTAAGGGAGTAAAAAGTTTTCTAAATTTTTCAAAAAATACAATTAAGCCCCCCCTTTTTTTTTGCACCCAATTGGGTATCTTAACTTTCAAAATGCATCAAAAAGGTCCTCAAACTATTTAAAAGAAAAAAATAATTAATCCCTTACTTTTTTTTACTCAATTGGGAACTTGAACTTTCAAATTGCATTAAAAAGCCCGCAAACTTTTAAAAAAAAATTAAGCCCCTAATTTTTTTTGCACTCAATTAAGTACTTGAACTGTAAAATGCATCAAAAATACTTTTTAACCATTAACTTTAACAGTTGACCATTAAAGTTAACTATCCCTAATTTTTTTAGTTAAAATCTCCCCGTGTCACAATCACAGTGTGACATGTGGCAAAAAAATTATAAATAATAAAAATAATAAAAGTTATAAAAATTATTAAATTTTAATAAAAATATTATTGAAATTAGGAAAAAAATTATAAAATATTGTAAAATTTTATAAAAGTCATAAAAAATTATAAAATGCATCAAAAAGACTAACGACCTCTAGTTTTTTCCAGTTAAAGGCATTAGGTGTTGCAACACAGTGTGACATGTGAAGAAAAATGATAAAAAAATAAAAATTATAGAAAAATTATAAAATGCTTCTTTTAGTACGATAATTTTTATAATTTTTTTATGAACTTTATATTTCTTTATATTTTTTATAATTTTCTTATGACTTTATAAAATTTTATAATTGTTGTCGTAACCATTTTTTGAAAAAAGACGGGAATCGACTTTTATTTGAAAATAAAAGAATGGGAGTCGCCACCGATCCTTTTTTGATGAGGTGTGATCGGATCACCTTAAATTAATCATTTTAATAAAAGTTAAGATTTACTAAAACGATAATTTTTGGTCTACGAAAATCAGAGAACGAGTTCGGGAGTCGGTTACGCACGAGGAAGGATTAGCACCCTCGAACGCCCAAAATTGGTACCTAGTTGATTAATTAGTGTCTTAGTGTCGAAAATTTGAAAACTTGAAAGAATTTAAAATACAATCCCTCTTTGTATTAATGATAAAAACGATTGAGTAAATTAAAACGGATGTTAAGGACTCTCTCATCTCGAAGTAATAAAATATCACGCCCAGTAAGTTAGGACACGACATCTCGAACTTTGAGACTAAGCTTGCATTTTATTTAAAATTAATGTATTTTAACTTCTTTGAGAAGGATATTCAGTTAGTTAGAGTGAACGAGGAAAATCGAAGCCCAGTAAGTTAGGGCACGCTTCCTCGAATTTCCGAACACCGAATATTGCCTTTATTTGCGAAAAATCTTATTTCAAGGTAACAAAATGTCATTCCCCCTAAGTTAGGGCACCACACCTCGTATTTTCGAAAATAAGCATTTTTAAAACTCATATTATGATTTAAAAGAATATTCCGTTATTTAGGTAAAATGAGAAGAATCAAAACCTAGTAAGTTAGGGCACGATTTACTCGAAATTCCATACACGGAGTATCACTTTTTATGAAAAATTGTTTTCTTCAGGGCGAGGTTAACGTAACATAAGGTGCAATAAAATGAGATAATAAAGAATGCGTAAATAAATTCAAACTTCGATATTGACACGCATAACAGAATAAATATAGAAGCAAATATGAATGATAATAATAAGAGCTGAAATAAAATAAATGAAGAAACGAATAAAAAAAGAAAAGGAAATAATTATTAAGCTGAAAGTATTTGAGATAAAAAGAACTAGTAATAAATAAACGATCATTATGTAAAACTAAAAACGATAGTATAGCAATGAGAATATTAATAGTAATAATGCAAGTAATAAATACTTTTAAAATTTAGAACGATATATGAAGATATATATGTGTATGTGTATCTATAAATAAATAATACATAAGGTGAGTGAGGA
Organism: Gossypium anomalum; assembly: GCA_025698475.1. Taxonomy (NCBI): domain Eukaryota; kingdom Viridiplantae; phylum Streptophyta; class Magnoliopsida; order Malvales; family Malvaceae; genus Gossypium; species Gossypium anomalum. Next base: position 18,982,451 of record CM046967.1, on the reverse strand, counting down.
AAAAATAAAATAAGTGTATTTAAAGAGTAATAGGTAAAAATATAGTAATAGTAATGATATAAATAATAATATTAAAATAAAATAATAAGCAACAATAGTGAAAACAATAAGTATAATAATAAATATAATGATATATATAAATAAAATAATATTATACATAAAAAGTGTATATATATACATGTATAATGAAATACATGCAAATATTAATAATAAGTATAGTAGAGGTAAAAATAATTATAACATGTGCATGATATGATATTAAGAAATATAATATAGTATTAAGAATGTATACATAGTATATATGCTAAGAACAATAATAATAGTGAAAATAACCATTAATAATGCTACATAAATGGATATAGTAATAGTATGTACATAGTATATATATTAAAATATATATATATACATAATACATAAAAATATACATATATATAGTATTTAAAAAGAAGAAATATACATAATATAATATTGGTATATATATATGCGTAATATGGAGCATAATACATACATATTAAAGGAATACATAGGTGACATACAAATATATTAATAAAAACAATAATATTAAAAACTATTAATAATACTATATACATATATATAAAAGTATTAAGTAAAAATAATAAAATATAAAAAACGAAATAACAATGGCAAATATAATGACTAAATGAAATAAATGAATTAATAATTAAAATGAATAAATAATTACACAAAAATAAAACATAATCATGATAACAATATTAGCGAACTAATAATAATAATAATGATAATAAGCTTAATAAAAAGATATAATAATTACATTAATATTCAAAATAATTAATTTAATGTTTAAAGGTATGAAAATGAACAGGAAGGACTAAAATCGAAAAAACACATAGTTCTGGGGCCAAATCGAAAATAAAAGTCGGAAAGGGACCCTATTGAACTAAGCCTCAAAAAGCGGAAGGATCGAGAGGTGCAAATAGACCCTCAGTCCAAAACACGCGGATCCTAGGCAAGGTTGGAGTCGGGTCTCGGTCGAGGAGTAGCTAAACGACACCGTTTTGGCGTTGAGGACCAAGGCACTAAAAAAGGCTTGTTTTTACCTCGCTATAAAAGCCAAATTTCTTTTAAAAAATTCATTTTTTACTCTTTCCGGAAAAAAAAGGCTGAAGCCTTCTCTCTTTTCTCTCTCCGCAACGAGTCTCCGTGGCCGGGCCCGTTGCTTGTCCACCATGTTGTCTGTCATGTGTGAAGCCACTGCAGACACGGTGGTGAAAATCGCCTAGAGGGGATTTTTTTTCTCTCTTTTTTCTTATTTACGGTGGCCGAAAATTGCCTAGAGGTAATTTTTTTCTCTCTTTTTTCTTATTTTATATATTTATTTAATATATGTATGTTGTTTTTAATAAAATAGAAATGATATGTGCCAATAATATTCCAAAAAAAAAGTAAAATAAAAGGTAAAATAAAAATGGAAAATAGACCTTTAGATCTGTCTTTGATATTCCTTGCTGCAATTTCGTGTTTGTATCACGAAACCTTTTTGATGTTAATCTTCTTTTTATATTTTGAAAAGAATGAAAATCAAGAACAAAAAAAAAAAATGCCCCTTACACCCGATCCCTCTGTGGTTTATATAACCCTTTTTACAAGTATTTTTTCTCCTTCTGCATACTGTCCTTTCTTCCTTAAATGTTGCAGGCGAACGGCGGTGGGGGCAGGTGCCACTTGCACTGGCGATGTGACCATGGGCGGTGGGATTAGGTAATTTAGGGTTTTAGATTCTGAAACCCTAAATTTGGGCTAGTTAGGTCAGATTGGGGTTAAGGTCTATTTGGGCTTTGGGGGTTATTTGGGCTTAATTAGGTCTTGGGGGCTATTTGGGCCCGAGCAAAATGGGCTTGTACAGCTGCCCTTCTTTGCTTGTTATCGTGTAACAGGAACAGAGCAAAAACTCTTAAGAAAAACCAGTTTGGCCCGGCCACGTCAAGTCTTGACTTCTTCGGTGCTCCTCTTCTTTAGGTAACATCGTTCAGCCTAGCGCATCTTGTTGCTTTAATCCGCTCCATTGCTCCACTGCAACTTAAGTGAGATCAGGTTTGTTTTGATCTGCTCTACTGCAACTTCAGAGAGATAAGATCTGTTTATTCATAGCTTCAATTTGTTCCACTGCAACTTTAGGGAGATAAGATCTGTTTATTCATAGCTTCAATCTGTTCCACTACAACTTCAGGGAAATAAGATTTGCTATCTTCAGTCTGCTCCACTGCAACTTCAGAAAGATAAGACTTATGACTTCAAACTTCTCCGCTAAAACTTCAAGGAGATTTGCTGTGGCTTCGAGCCTGCTCCAACGCCATTTCAGGGAGAAGAGATCCGATTTCCAGCCTGTTACCCTACTGTTTAGGGGGTTAGGGCCCATCATCTTCGATCTATTTTCCTACTGCTTAGGGGGTTAAGATCTGTAAATTCAACCTATTACCCTACTGTTTAGGGGTTTAAGGCACATCGCCTTCGATCTGTTTCCCTACTGCTTAGGGGGTAAGATCTGTAAATTCAGCCTGTTACCCTACTGCTTAGGGGTTTTAGGCCCATCGCCTTTGATCTGTTTCCCTACTAGTTAGGGGGTAAGATCTGTAAATTTAGCATGTTACCCTACTGCTTAGGGGTTTAAGGCCCAACGTCCTCGATTTATTTCCCTGCTACTTAGAAGGTTAAGATCTGTACATCTTCAGCCAGTTACCCTACTCTTTAGGGGGTTAGGGCCCATCATCTTCGATCTATTTCCCTACTGCTTAGGGGGTTAAGATCTGTGAATTCACTGATTCTAGGGACATGACCTGTAGAATCGGTTCTATGTATCTATGCTTATGTCAAATGATTAGGATGCTATGATCGAAATGAATCAAATGCTCCTAACTAGACGCGTCATGAATGATCTATAAATGCACAAGTGCCACATATTGTGAGAATAAATCCCTTTTTTAATGTATGGGTTGTCAATGCTCTTTGTTCATCAAGGTTCGATCATTAAAATGGTACCCTGTCTTCTTGTTCAGCTTAGATCTTTGAACAGAAAACCCGAAGAGGTAGTCCTAATTTAAACTCTTTCTTCTCAAATGTTTCCAATCTATAAGTTTGGTTAGTTCTAAATAATAGCCCTGTTTTAGGTTCCTGTACTATTTAGAAACTTTCAGAGTAATATGCAGAACTCTTTTTGTGAAAATGATTTTAGTCCATTAATCATCATTTCAATGTAAAATGCTTGAAAAAGATCATAGCAATGACAGAACTGAAATTTTTCAGAAACAAAATTTGAAGGGAATAGATTAATCACAGACAACAAACATTGCTGGAATACAAAATGAATAAAAAAAACAATAGGTACCTCAGATATCGCAGTGTGAGCTTCTTTATACGAACTTCTTGAGGATTCTTTTTTTGCCCAATGTGTGTTTAAGGGATCTAGAGTACCCTTGTAGATGCCCCAAGATGTAACATCTCCCCTCTTTGTTAATTTAGGTGTCATAAAATTACCGTGTGCCCCACCTTTGATCAAAATTCGAATCGCCCTTTACGGGTTTTCAATTCAAAATCCTTTTGGCTTCAAGGTGCTCTGTGCGAGTTTTCACCCTGGCCTCTCCACTTTTTTCTTTAGGCGAAGTATTTCTTAACCGAATCTGAATTCACAGGATTGGGTAAAGTCTTGCCATCCATTTCAACCAATATCAATGCTCCTCTAGAAAAGGCCTTCTTTACCACATAAGGTCCTTTCCAATTCGACACCCATTTCCCTCTGAAATCTTTTTGTATGGGCAGGATCTTTTTCAATACTAGGTCTCCCTCGTAGAATTCTCTAGGACGAATTTTTTTGTTGTAAGCTCGCATCATTCGCTTTTGGTACATCTGACCATGGTGGATAACCCTTAGCCTCTTTTCTTTAATCAAATTCAACTGATCGTATTGGGACTGGATCCATTCTGCTTCATCCAACTTTACTTCTAACAAAACTCTAAGGGAAGGAATCTCGACCTCGATAGGTAAAACTGCCTCCATTCCATAGACTAATGAGAAAGGCATTGCCCCGGTAGAAGTTCTGACAGACGTTCGATAAGCATAGAGGGCGAATGGTAGCTTTTCATGCTAGTCTTTATAAGTCTCAGTCATTTTCCCCACAATCTTCTTAATATTTTTATTAGCTGCCTCAACTGCACCGTTCATCTCCGGACGGTATGGTGACGAGTTATGGTGTCTGATCTTGAACTGACTGCAGACATCCGCTATCGTACTGTTATTCAATTTTAATGCGTTGTCAGATATGATCCTTTCTGGCATTCCATATCGACAAATAATTTCCTTTTTTAGGAACTTGCTAACTGCCGATTTTGTAACATTGGCATATGAAGCGGCTTCTACCCATTTGGTGAAATAGCCAATAACCACAAAGATGAATCGATGCCCATTTAAAGCTTTTGGCGCAATTGGCCCAATCACATCTATGCCCCACATCGAGAAAGGCCATGGAGAAGTCATGACATGCAGAGGTGAAGGAGGCACATTAATCTTGTCTTCATAGATTTGGCACTTATGACATCTTTTGGCGTAGTTAATACAGTCTCCTTCCATGGTGGACCAATAATAATCGAACCTCATAATTTGCCTGGCCATTGTAAAGCCATTAGCATGTGTCCCACAGACGCCCTCATGGACTTCTTCTAAGATTTTCTTAGCCTCTATAGCGTCTACACATCTTAACAGTATTTGATCCTTTCTTCTTTTGTATAGGATCTTCCTGTCCAAGACATAGTCACTGGCTAGCCTTCTCAACATTCTTTTGTCGTTCTCAGTAGCTTGGTCAAGGTACTCGCGATTCTTCACATACTGCAGGATATCGTGGTACCAATGATGGTCATCATTTTTCGCTTCTTCTTCGAGGTTGTAACAATGAGCTGGAGCCTCGTAAATACTCATTTGGATCGGTTTCACATCCTCTTGTTTGTTCACCTTGATCATGGAAGTTAAAGTTGCTAGAGCATCAGCCATCTGATTTTCTTCTCGGGAGAAGTAGCAGAAGACAATATCATCAAACTCTTTAATTAATTCAAGGATCAGACTTTGATAATTGATCAACTTGGGGTCTCTCGTCTCCCATTCACCTTTAAGTTGATAAATCACTAGGGCAGAATCTCCATATACTTCTAGTGCTTTAACCTTGCGTTCTATGGCCACACAGATGCCCATGATACATGCTTCGTATTCCGCCATATTGTTCGTGCAGTTAAAATCCAATTTACTAGTGAAGGGATAATGATCTCCGTATGGGGATACCAAGACTGCCCAAATTCCATTACCCACAGCATTTGATGCTCCGTCAAAGTTTAGCTTCCAAGGATGACCTTCTTGAGGGTCTTCTTTAGTGGTTGCTACATACATCAGATCTTTATTTGGGAAATCAAAGTTCAGAGGCTCATAGTCTTCTAGAGCTCTACTGGCTAAAAAGTCTGCTATTGCACTCTCTTTTACAGCTTTCTGGTTTACATAGACGATATCAAATTCAGAGAGTAGAATTTGCCATCGGGCCATTCTTTCGTTTAAAGCAGCTGACTCCATCAAGTACTTCAGAGGATCCAGTTTAGAAATCAGCCAGGTTGTGTGATACAACATGTATTGTCTCAATCTTCGGGTTGTTTAAATTAAGGCACAACACAACTTTTCAATTGGCGAGTATCTAGTTTCACACTGAGTGAACTTCTTACTGAGGTAATATATCGCTCTTTCTTTCATTCTTGACTCATCGTGTTGGCCAAGCACACATCCCATAGAATTTCCAAATACAGTTAAATACAGTATCAATGGCTTATCTGGACTAGGTGGTGTCAACACTGGGGCATCAGAAAAATATTGCTTAACCTTGTCGAAAGTCTTCTGGCATTCTTCGTCTCAAACACCAGGGTTGTGTTTCTTAAGGGGACGGAATATGGGATCACATTTCTCGGTTAGTTGTGAAATGAACCGAGCGATGTAATTTAGTCTTCCTAAGAATCCCTGAACTTCTTTTTGAGTACGCGGCGGAGGTAACTCTTGTATGGCTTTGACTTTGTCTGGGTCAATCTCAATCCCCTTTTCACTATTAGGAATCCTAGCAGTTTTCCTGACCTGGCCCCAAAGGTATATTTCGCTGGATTGAGTTTCAACTAGAATTTTCTCAACCTCAAAAATAATTTCCTCAAGACTTGCACGTGCTCATCTTCTGTCCGGAATTTGGCAATCATTTCGTCGACATAGACTTCAATTTCTTTGTGCATCATATTATGGAACAGGGTTACCATGGCTCTCTGATATGTTGCTCTCACATATTTCAGTCCAAACGACATCACCTTATAGCAAAAGGTTCCCTACATGGTTACAAATGTGGTCTTATTCATATCTTCAGGATGCATCTTGACCTGATTGTACCCTGAGAAACCATCCATGAAGGAGAATAGTGAATAACCTGCCGTATTGTCCACTAAAGTGTAGATATGGGGTAACGGGAAATTATCCTTCGGGCTAGCTTTGTTCAAGTCTCTGTAGTCTACACACATCCGTACTTTTTTATCTTTTTTAGGGACGGGGATGATATTGGCTACCCATTTCGAATACTTAACTACTTGTAAGAAACCAGTATCAAATTACTTCTTGACCTCCTTTTTTATTTTTAACAAAACATCCGGCCTCATCCTTCGGAGCTTCTGTTGAACTGGCTTACAATCCTCTTTAATGGGGAGCATGTGTGCCACAATGTCAGTGCTTAGCCTAGGCATATCTTGATACGACCATGCGAAGACATCCTTGAACTCTTGGAGCAACTTAATAAGGCCCCGTTTTGTCTCTGTGGTAATGCAAACTCCGATCTTTACTTCTTTCTTTTCTAGTTCATCTCCTAAGTTCACAATTTCTACTGACTCTTTGTGAGGTAGAATCTGATTCTCCTCTTGTTCTACCATCCTTAACAAATCAGGGGATAAGTTACAGTCTCTGCCATCTTCAAAGTCCTGGGATCCCTCTAGACATATATCTCGCTTAAAATGAGACTCTGAATTAGTAGCAACATCACTCATATCGTTGATATTTGGAGACCTGTTGTAGGTGCGAAGGAAGATACAAAGAACAAAAGAATCTAAGAATAATGATATGTATGGTATGATTATGAATGAAAGAATATTTGCACGAAATAAGACAAAAGGATGCATTTCATTGAAATAACGATTTTGAACATAAGCCTATTTTATAAAATGACACTTATTACCCCTAGGCCTAGAGTAATAAATGTGTTTTGGGCATTACTCTGTGTTAGTTCTAAAGACTACAGGAATCTCTTCTGCAGTCCAATTATTTAGAACACTTTCCGGCTCATAAGGGCGAATGCCCGACAAATTCTCTACTCCAGTTTTTTCTTCATATGTGGCATTAATGTTTAAGTTTTCCAACATTCCTTCCATGATTTCCTTTCCCGACGTCTCCCACTCGGGGTGAATGACTCCTCCAGACACAAAAGTCTTGGATATATGGGGAAAGATCATTGGTTCCCATTTAACCTCTTCCCCGCTTAAACGCGCTCTTCTCCTTTCTTGTTTCTTTTCTTGCTCTTTTTTTCTTTTGTCTTGTATCTGGCTTGAATCCTAAGCCAAAGCGGTCTTGTTTGTCCATGAGCATAGGTACCTTGACCCTTCCTTGTAAGCTTTTTCCAAGCCCTTTCCCTGGCAAAGCTCCTTTCCCAACCATCAATTGTAGGCCCATTCTTGTAGTTTTGGAAATTTTGGGCGTCGAGACCTTTTTCTTTTCGACAATAAAGGTCGCATTTACAAATTCTAATGATCGAAAAGAACATTCTATGGCTTCATCATCTGTCCCCACATATGGTGCGTTGCTGGTAACAGATGCAATGATATCTTCTTCCGCGTTTATGGTCACCAATCGACCGTCCGTTATAAGTTTGAGCTTTTGATGTAATGATGATGGTACTACCCCCGCTGAGTGAATCCATAGCCTCCCCAATAGGAAATTATACGAAGGCTTAATATCCATGACCAGAAAATCTACCTCGTACGTACTCGGCCCGATTAAGAGGGGTATTTCAATTCTCCCCATTACCTTCCTTTCCGTGCCATCAAATGCTCTCACTACATTTCGGCATGTCTTCATATGGGAACTATCCACTGGCAACCTATTCAGCGTAGATAGGGGTAGGATATTTAGTGCAGACCCATTGTTAATCAATACCCCCGGTAATGTATATCCTTTACAGCGAGTCATGATATGTAAAGTTTTAGTCGATCCTCTGCCTCCTGGAGGTACTTCATCATCATTGAAGAAAATAAAATTGTCGGCGCTGATGTTGTTGACCAAACGGTCCAGTTTGTTGACAGAAATGTCATTCGCGACATAAGTCTCGTTCAGCACTTTCATTAACGCGCTCCGATGCGTCTCCGAGCTCAAAAGTAAGGCTAGTACTGAGATGCGAGCTGGTTGCTTGTGTAGCTTTTCAACAACGCTGTACTCACTATGCTTTAAAAATTTTAAGAATTCCCTAGCTTCATTCTCCGTCACTGATTCATTAACAGTCGTTTCAAGTCCTGTCGGATTCTTTTTCTTTTGCTTAATTGCCAATGATTTTCCTTTAACATGCTCGACTTTTGTATTTGGGGTATTATAACGCCTTCCGCTACGCGTATAAAAACCCTCGTCTTGACCTTCCTCTGATGTATTAGTCAAGATCTCCTCTCCCGAGATCGTCACGTTGCAGCTATAGTTCCACGGTACCCTTTTGCTATCTTTATAAAGGAAAGCAACGGGTTTCTGGATCACAACTTTTGGCATAACTTGTACCCTGGCTTCTTTAATTCTCGAACATGATATGATAACGACTGGGTGGTTGACTTTGTAAACATCCTTCGTCGACCCTTCTTCTAAGGCACACACTTATGTTCCTTCTGGGTTTCCGACATACTCGAAGAATTCTATCTCTTTATTATCCATCAATCCTTGTACTAAAGCCCTAAATTCGCTGCATTTCTAAATCTCATGATCCTCTTAATTTTGGAACTCACAATAATTCATTACTTCTCGGGGTCTGACCCTTGAATTCTGTGTTATCAACCCCATTTCCACCATTTTTTCCATACTTCTTTCAGCAGGGTATTCACTTCTGCAATATTCATCTTAATTTATTTCCCCAAACTCTCGATTATCACATTTATCCCCTTATCCCCATAGTTAGGTAATGGATTCTCTGCACTAGATGTATCATCAAATTTCACGATGCTCATATTGATGAGTCTCTCAACCAATTTCTTGAAAGTGGTGCAGTTTTCTATCGAGTATCCTGTGGCTCCCGTATGATATTCGCATTGGGTATTTGTGTCATACCATTTGGGATATGGGGGTTGCATTAGCTTTAAATAGAAGGGAGACACGACATGTGCATCAAATAAACTTTGGTATAACTCCTTGTACGTCATTAGAATGGGCGTAAATTGGAGTTTCTCCCTATTTGCTTTGTGTTGGGCTCTTGTCTGGATGGGCCCTGCTGACCAGTGGTTGTCGACCTTGGTTGGCTTACGGTGATCGATTTCGAATATGCGCTCACATTATTTACCTCGTGCTCTTTCTTTTTCGGTGCTAACCCTTTGGCATTTTCTCCAGCTTCTATTTTCCCACATCTTATTGCATTTTCTATCATTTCTCCAGACATTACTATGTCTGAGAAACTCTTGGTCGTGCTACCCAGCATGTGGTTAATGAAAGGTGGCTTCAGGGTATTAATGAAGAGCATAGTGGTTTCTTTTTCCAACAGAGGGGGTTGGACTTTTGTGGCCACCTCTCTCCATCGTTGGGTATATTGCCTAAAGCTTTCATTATGCTTTTTCTCCATATTCTGTAAAGTGATTCTATCAGGGGCTATGTCTGCCACATGACCGTACTGCTTCATGAAAGCTTGTGCTAAATCTTTCCATGAACCAATCTGGGTGTAACTCAGTTGGTTGCACCATCTAGAAGCTGCCCCAACTAGAATTTCTTGAAAGCAGTGAATCAAGAGTTGATCATTATTGACATGGCCTGCCATTCGCCTGCAGAACATAGAGATGTGAGCTTCCGGACAGCTAGTCCCATTGTACTTTACAAATTTTAGAGTTTTGAACTTGGGAGGTAGTACCAAGTCCAGAACCAAACTCAGTTCCTTATCATTGATTCCACCACGATAGTCGGTGCTTTCCATTTCTTTAAACTTTTCTCTAACCATCTACACCTTTCTTCAAGTTCTTTCGGGAGTTCTACCCTTGTCTTTTCTGTTATCGTTACTTCATTGAGATTGAAGACAACAGGGTTAGTCAAGTTATCCCCCGGATTGGAGCCTGAACCAGCTTGATAATTCATCAGTGCCGAAACACCAGCCTGAAATGGCTGGGGCCTAATTGTGACCGATGGCCTTCTTGGGTACATATCAGGTTGTGTCTGAACGTCCGCTAGGGCAAACCCCGGAGGGTAGATAGGATCTTCGTTATCATCTCCTGCATTGATCATGGGGCTTTTCCCTTTTTCTAATCCTCTAGCCAATAAACGCGTTAATTGATCCATCATACTCTTTTGGGACTCCAGCATCTGGTCCCTTCCATCTTGCTGGATTTTGGCTAGCTGTTCCTGCATACGTGTTTGTAGTTGATCCTGCATCTCTTTTTGCATTTGTTCTAATCTCTCTAACCTTTGGTCCATTGCTTTTGTTTTTCCTCTTGTACCGTAACGATGTTCCAGGGTAACTGCCACGATTTTTAGGGTTTTTTTGTGAGTTTTAGTGCATATGATGCAATGCTGATGCATGAATACAATGAATGCAACAAAAAGGTGTTGATTCTAATTCAATTTCATTAGGATAACTTTTCTAGAAAATAAGTTTCTTTACATAAAATAGATTACATATAAGGCTTGGCCTTGATACTCAAGGGCTTGACCTGCCTAAGAAGCCAAGCTAGCTCTCGACCTCGGTTCGATTCTAACTCATATTTTAAACTCAGCACATCGGCCTGTACTGCTAACTTTTGTAAGTGATCAACCACTTCTCGCACTTGAGTCAAAGCTTCACCCATGATGTAATCCCTGTTCCTGACTTGGTCTTGAGATTGATGAAGTTGCTCCTTCAATCGCTCGTTATTTACCTCAAGGAATTCAATCTAAAGTTCACGATCTCGCAACGCTACTTTAAGTTCTTCTATCTTTCCTCTTAACTATTCAATTTTGCTTTGACTGGCTTTCAACTCGATCACAGAATTACGGGTACGATACTGTTACAAGGACCTTTCTAATTCTGACACCCGAATTCTTAACCCTTCTTTCTCGTTTTGGCTTTCTGCCAAACTCTCTTTTAGGGTAGCTTCTCGAGCTTGAGCATCTCAGAATCTTTCTTCCCATTGGCTAGCTTTACTTTTCTCTTCTTTAACTTCCTGCCGCCACTGCTCAAAGTTTTTCCTAACCCAACGGTTCTTACTGACCTGCGCAGCTTCTTATAGTCTATTTTCAAACTGTCCAAATCCTCCTCAGCTTTGTTCTTTCCTTTTCTGAGTCTTTCAGCTTCTAACTTCTGGACATCGACATCTAACCCCAGCTGCATTTTTTTCCTCCTCTAACTGCTCGATCATTTTTTCTAGTTCCAGGCTCTTTCTCTCAAAATCTTGTCTGATGATTTCTAGCTCAGATGGGATTACTCTCAAGTGTTCTTCTATTGATCTAGAGTTTTCTTGATCTGACGTAGGGATGTTGTCATTAATCCTCTGAACCCACCACCGGTCGTACTCAGGGGTAGTCATGGGATTGGCAGCAAACTTTTTCATTCTACAAGTCTGGTTCCAGGCATTCGATATCTCGCGAACTCTCTTTTTGTAATTATTCCCCGTGAATACGAATTCGCACTGAGCTAACCCGTATGTTAGTGGTGTAAACTGTCTGGATCTGTACTGTCTTAATGCCAGCAGATGAGCATACCCGACGGCTCCCCATATTCCTAACAAGGGAACCCAATCAAAGTCTCTACATCGGTATAATATTTCATCAGGAACCATCCACGGGGCTCTCTATTTGACATTCTCTTCCTGCAAATTCTGAAGGATCGTCATCCAATTTTTTTCTGTAATATCATCTCTTCTCGGCGTAGCCACTAACTCTTTCAGTGGAGAGTAGTTTTTAGAGAAGACGCGATACGAGACCTTTTTCACTTTCTAAAAATGGCTGTGGAACCACGATAGCAAGAGCTGTGCCCATCCAATAAATCTTCCTTCACCCGTTCTTCGACAAGCATTCGATGATCTGAAAGTTTCAGCCAAGATTACGGGTATAGGTGTGGTCCCTTTGCTAAGCCTATCAAAAAGATTAGAAATCATCTATTCTATATGCCCCAAAGCTTTGGGAAAGATAACCAATCCATAAATGCTCAAGGCGAAAACATCTACCCTCTTCTTTATATCAGGATACGCTAAGATTAAATCCCTCAAATTCCTCCAAGGAATGCACCTACAACCTATTTTTTGTTTGATTCGGGCTGTAACCCACTGCTCGCTCATCCCTGTAATGTTCATCAACCTTTTTGAGAATACTGGGCCATTGGCAGCTTTAGAATAAATTCTGTCAACCTGAATCTTCGGGCATCGGATCAAGGCTGTGTACTCTTCTATCGTGGGTACCAAATCTACCTTCCCGAAAGTGAAGCAACTGTAAGCAGAATTCCAATATTGAACGAGGGCTCAAAACAGGCGTTCGTCTATCTTGACATCGAGTAGATAAGGTAAATTGCCATAATGACAATAGAATAGTCGTTTGATCTCGTCATCCCACTGACCCCAAATTTCTTTCATCTCTTGGAGATTATTCTGAGTTACGCTAACCCGAGTAAAATCCCACAACTCTGACATGTACCCCTCGGTTAGGCTATCACCTTTCTCCTGCTGTGTTGTCTCAGCCCATATCCAGACAGCAGCATTGTCCTCTATTTTATCAAAAAACTTGTTTTCCATGATAAGCTATCTTCTTAGCAACCAAATGTAAATCAACACCTTTTATGATGAAAATGCCATGCAAATACAATCGAAATAAAACAAAACAAGTCAGTATTTCATACGCAATTTAAAGCAAACAAGGAATAACAAATATAGCACTTGCTCAGGTAACTATTAGGGTTTCGGAGTGGTTTTACCTAGGGTGGGTTCTTAAGGCTCACTATATAGGGTTCAGTTCTAAAGTAAAGGTACCTGAACCAGCAGATTCCTCGATCTTCACCCATTATAGGCTCATACAGACCAAGTTCAGTTCAGGGGAATACATTTCCCTATGGCTGCACGGAGATGAAAATATCACGAAGACATAGGTACGGATGTATCCCGAAAGCGATCCACTATCCTGCATGGAGGTGAAAACCTCACGAAGGAGTAGTTTCTCACTCCCACTTAAAAGGGTGTGACCATAACGGTCATGCAATGCAATATGCAAAACTATTTAAAGGCTCGAATTAACACAGCAAGTATTGCATCGCAAATAACAGATGATACGCAATGAAAGGATTGTATTTCAAAGCCAAATTTTTAATTTTCGACAAAAAGACAAAAGTTAATCAACTTGTGGCTTGACTCTCTTAATGGTGTCCCCAATGGAGTCGTCAAGCTGTCGTAACCATTTTTTGAAAAATGACGGGAATCGACTTAGATTTGAAAATGAAAGAATGGGAGTCGCCACCGATCCTTTTTTGATGAGGTGTGATTGGATCACCTTAAATTAATCATTTTAATAAAAGTTAAGATTTACTAAAACGATAATTTTTGGTCTACGAAAATCAGAGAACGAGTTCGGGAGTCGGTTACGCACGAGGAAAGATTAGCACCCTCGAATGCCCAAAATTGGTACTTAGTTGATTAATTAGTATCTTAGTGTCAAAATTTTGAAAACTTGAAAGAATTTAAAATACAATCCCTCTTTGTATTAACGCTAAAAACGATTGAATAAATTAAAACGGATGTTAAGGACTCTCTCATCTCGAAGTAATAAAATATCACGCCCAGTAAGTTAGGACATGACATCTCGAACTTTGAGACTGAGCTTGTCTTTTATTTAAAATTAATGTATTTTAACTTCTTTGAGAAGGATATTCGGTTAGTTAGAGTGAACGAGGAAAATCGAAGCCCAGTAAGTTAGGGCACGCTTCCTCGAATTTCCGAACACCGAATATTGCCTTTATTTCGAAAAATCTTATTTCGAGGTAACAAAATGTCATACCTGGTAAGTTAGGGCACCACACCTCGTATTTTCGAAAATAAGCATTTTTAAAACTCATATTATGATTTAAAAGAATATTCCGTTATTTAGGTAAAATGAGAAGAATCGAAACCTAGTAAGTCAGGGCACAATTTACTCGAAATTCCATACACGGAGTATCACTTTTTATGAAAAAATTGTTTTCTTCGGGGCGAGGTTAACATAACATAAAGTGCAATAAAATGAGATAATAAAGAATGCGTAAATAAATTCAAACTTCGATATTGACAGGCATAACAAAATAAACATAGAAGCAAATGTGAATGATAATAATAAGAGCTGAAATAAAATAAATGAAGAAACGAATAAAAAAAGAAAAGGAAATAATTATTAAGCTGAAAGTATTTGAGATAAAAAGAACTAATAATAAATAAACGATCATTATGTAAAACTAAAAACGATAGTATAGCAATGAGAATATTAATAGTAATAATGCAAGTAATAAATACTTTTAAAATTTAGAACGATATATGAAGACATATATATGTATGTGTATCTATAAATAAATAAAACATAAGGTGAGTGAGGAAAAAATAAAATAAGTGTATTTAAAGAGTATATAGGTAAAAATATAGTAATAGTAATGATATAAATAATAATATTAAAATAAAATAATAAGCAACAATAGTGAAAACAATAAGTATAATAATAAATATAATGATATATATAAATAAAATAATATTATATATAAGAAGTGTATATATATACATGTATAATGAAATACATGCAAATATTAATAATAAGTATAGTAGAGGTAAAAATAATTATAACATGTGCATGATATGATATTAAGAAATATAATATAGTATTAAGAATGTATACATAGTATATATGCTAAGAACAATAATAATAGTGAAAATAACCGTTAATAATGCTACATAAATGGATATAGTAATAGTATGTACATAGTATATATATATATATTAAAAAATATATATATATATACATAATACATAAAAATATACATATATATAGTATTTAAAAAGAAGAAATATACATAATATAATATTGGTATATATATGCGTAATATGGAGCATAATACATACATATTAAAGGAATACATAGGTGACATACAAATATATTAATAAAAACAATAATATTAAAAACTATTAATAATACTATCTACATATATATATATAAGTATTAAGTAAAAATAATAAAATATAAAAAAAAATAACAATGGAAAATATAATGACTAAATGAAATAAATGAATTAATAATTAAAATGAATACATAATTACATAAAAATAAAACATAATCATGATAACAATATTAGCGAAATAATAATAATAATAATAATGATAATAAGCTTAATAAAAAGATATAATAATTACATTAATATTCAAAATAATTAATTTAATGTTTAAAGGTATGAAAATGAACAGGAAGGACTAAAATCGAAACAACACATAGTTCTGGGGCCAAATCGAATATAAAAGTCAGAGAAGGGACCCTATTGAACTAAGCCTCAGAAACGGAAGGACTGAGGGTGCAAATAGACCCTCAGTCCAAAAACACGCGGATCCTAGGCGGGTTGGAGTCGGGTCTCGGGTCAAGGTAGCTAAACGACGCCGTTTTGGCGTTCAGACCCAAGGCACGAAACGGTGCCGTTTTACCCTGCTATAAAAGTCAAATTTCTTTCAAAAAAATTCATTTTTTACTCTTTCCGGAAAAAAAATGCTGAAGCCTTCTCTCTTTTCTCTCTTCGCAATGAGTCTCCGTGGGACCATTGTCGCTACCGCCATGCCTTCAGTAGCATGCATGGCCACCGCATACTGTGGTAGAAAATAGCCTAGAGGGGATTTTTTTCTCTCTTTTTTCTTATTTTATATATTTATTTAATATATGTATGTTGTTTTTAATAAAAAAGAAATGATATGTGCCAATAATATTCGAAAAAAAGCAAAAAAAGGTAAAATAGAAACGGTAAATAGACCTTTAGATCGGTCTTTGATATTCCTTGCTGTAAGTTCGTGTTTGTATCACGAAGCCTTTTTGATGTTAATCTTCTTTTTATATTTCGAAAAGAATGAAAATCAAGAACCAAAAAAAAGCCCCTTACACCCGATCCCTCTGTGGTTTATATAGCCCTTTTTACAAGTATTTTTTCTCCTTCTGCACACTGTCCTTTCTTCCTTAAATGTTGCAGGCGGACGGCGGTGGGGGCAGGTGCTACTTGCATGTGACCGGGGGCGGTGGGATTAGGTGATTTAGGGTTTCAAATTTTAAAACCCTAAATTTGGGCTAGTTGAGTCAGATTGGGGTTAGGGTCTATTTGGGCTTTAGGGGTTATTTGGGCTTAATTGGGTTTTGGTGGTTATTTGGGCCCGGGCAAAATGGGCTTGTACAATTGTTTTTGTATTTCTATATATTTTCTAATTTTTTATGATTTTTATAAAATTTTACAAATTTTATATATTTTTTAAGATTTTCATAAATTTTTTTTGTAATTTTTAATAATTTTTATATTTTTTTATTGAAATTTAATCATTTTTATAACTTTTATTGATTTTTATTTTTTATCATTTTGTTGCCACATGTCACGTTGTGGTGGCTTTAACTGAAAAAATTAAGGGCAGTTAAAGTACCCAATTGAGTGCAAAAAAAAAATAGGGGCTTAATTGCTTCTGTTTTTTAAATAGTTTGAGGGCTTTTTTTATGTATTTTGAAAGTTCAAGTACCCAATTGAGTGGAAAAAAAAAGGCAAGGGCTTAATTACTTTTTTTGAAAAAGTTTGAGAATCTTTTTAATACATTGTGAAATTTCAAATACCCAAGTGAAAAAAAAAAACACAAAGACTTAATTATTTTTTTATAAAAAGTCTAAGAAAATTTTACACCTTTAAACCAATAATTTATTTGTTCAAATCATGTCCTAATTTAAAACATATTTATGCAAAACTTGTTATAGTGATTCAATTTTTAAAAAACAAATTAGGTGTTCATTACTTTTTCTTGTGTTAGAAAAATTTTGATATATTATTATATTTGTTTTAGGATAATTATCTTATACATAGTCAGTAAAGTAAAAAAAACGATGTCATTTATTTTTAGGGTATAATAAAATGGTTAGTATTTAGTACACTGGAAGTGTATTTATTTTATTCCATAGGTAACATTTAAAAATTGGCATGTCTCTTTTTCTAAAAAAATATATTTTTAATATTTTACAATATTTCTATAAGACACTTGTTAACCTCTCACCTTATTTCATTGGTAATCTATCAAATATTTTTCATAATAAAATAATTAAAAAAGATTTGAATTATTTAATATTTTTATTTAAGAAAAGCATTACAAAACGTATTTAAAAGGTAATCCTAGGAAGTAAAATATGTTGTCATCAATCCCTTCTCAGATGACAAGTCAATGGTTTTTTTGTTATCAATTATATTCATTTGTGTTAGAAATGTTGTAAATGTGTTTTATGTCACTTTTTGTATGCTAGTAGCATTATAAATGTATATATAACTTTTCATTCCTTTTTAATTAGATTGTTGTAGTGTGGTGTGCATTTTATTTTTTATTACAAGTTTTATAAATTTTAACATATTCTATACAGTTTCTTTTTATATTTTGTACCAACTCAATTTTAACTTTGGCCTTATTACTTATCACTATTCAAGTTTTTAATTTGTTTTATAATTAATTAATGTAGTTTTATCTTGGGCCAAAGTTGAAGATGCCAGCTGTTGTAAGTTTTTTGGGTTAAAGAACAAATCTATTTTGAGAATTTTTATTTTGAATTAATTTGTAAAAATAGTATTTTTATCTTTTCATTAGAATAATATTGTTATTTTTTAATATTTCATCTTTTATTTTATTTTTAGATAACTCTTTAATATTAGATTGATTTTTTTAGTTTTTTAAGATACTCTCAATGAATAATTCTTTACGTTTGTAAATGTTGATTATAAATTTTATTTTAATTATATATGCGCATAGAAAAGTGGGGACGCCCTTGTGGCTTAGAATGGAATTCAATTTGAAGTTACCGATTTCTCTTGTTCTATTTTTCTTTCTTTTGGTGAGTAGTTAAATTTCTCATCTACATTTACGCCAATAGACAATTCGAGAGAAAGCTGTGAGATTTGAAATTGCATTTAAAAGTTTTTTTTTTTTTGTATTTGTTGTTGTTTTTGTTTAGGAGATTGACACCATTGTCTTACAAAATTGTATTATTTTAATTATCTCTATTACTTTTACTATTATTTTAATTTCAATTATCTCTATTACTTTTACTTTTATCATATTTAAATTTCTCTTTTTACTTTTACATAAATCATCATACGTCCTGGGTAGGAGCGAAGCCAGAACAATTTTTAAGGGCAGATGAAATTTTAATTTTTTATAGTCTATATCTTTATAATTTGTAAAGGATTAAATCGAATTTTTATAATTTTAGGGGGGAACAAAGTGTAATTTTATCTTTACTAATTTAAAACCTTTTAAAAATTTTAAGGGTCTAAATAGAAATTTTACATTTTAGGGGGGGCGGGCCCCTGCCAGCCCTTTAGCTTCGCCTCTGGTCATGGGCACGAAAGCTAGAGGTGCTCATGGGTTGGGTTGGGTCGGGTCTAAGTATGATATTAACATTCTTTGTGCCTGCCCAAGCCCAGGCAGACCCGAAATCTGGACCTAGAATTTTGTCCAAACTCGCCCATATTTACAAAAAACTAACCCAAGCTTATTTTAGGCCCGCCTATATTATTTTTAAAAATTTTAATATATATATATATTTAATATTTAATTATTTTATAGTTAATTGATTTTTTTTATATAGTCATACATTATTTCAATGTTTACGTTAGAGTAGTATTATATATTTAGTATAGGTTTATTTTTCTAATGTGTTCTAAATTAAATAATATATAAAAATAACATAATATAAAGTATTATAAACTTAAAACGAGTCAGGCTGGGCTGGGCTCGAGCCTTAATGTTCACACGCAAGCCCAACCCGTATATTAGATAGACCCAATTTTTATACCCAAACCCATTTTTCGAGCCTAATATTTTTGCCCTAACCCTCCTAATTTTTAAGCGGGCCTTCGGACCTAGGCTGATAGCCTGACCCATGAACAGGTCTAATGACAGTTACCTGGTCTGCAACCTAGTTAAGTCAATACGACAATTTTAAATATCCAAGTCTCTATGAGATCGACCCTACTCTCTATATTTCTATTTATTTATTATTTTAAGAGAATTCGACACCCTTTAAAATACCTTTCTCCAACTTTAACATTGACAAAAGATGTAAAAGAAAACAAAAGTACCGTGAAAGAGTTAAACCGAAGAAAAGCAAAGGAACAATACATCACATTCCTACAAATTAAGTAATCTCAAATCAATCAAACCATATGTATATTAGCTAGTGTAGTTGAATCATGAAAGGTCTTGGTCATGGAGAAATTCCCTTTTCTCTGATTTAAGTAACATAACATTTTTTGGCAATTCCCGGAAAATAACAAACGAGGCATGTGATGGCTGGTTCTAAGGAAGATGCATGTTGCACAAAATTACAAAAGCTAGCCATTACTTTTGATAGATGATGTTCCTCAACAGTCGCTCGTGACCCATAGTGCCTTTCTTACTTAGTGTAAAGCAAACCCTATGTATACATACAGATATGTTCCTCTACAGTCACAATATCAGACAATTATTTGTACCATAACTTAGCTTTCCCTTACCTAATCCTGGAGCAAAGACAGAAAACCTCTGTATTAGTGTTGATTTGTTGGGCTTTCACATACTTTTAAGACAAACAAAACTGTCCTAGTAATTAAAATGGTTGCTTTAGCATGAATGGAAATAAAAGGCCCAAAAAAAATAAGTTGAGTAAAAAAATTACATTTAAGTGTATGAACAATAGAGATAAAATACTAATTGGTAATACATATTGTATTCTTAAAAAGAGAGTATAAATTCAAATTTTAAAAATGATATTATTAAAAGAAATAATTACGAGTTTTAAATTTAAATCTTAAAATGAACATAAATATTTTACCTACAATGATATTTTAAAAGATTTTTGTTTTTAAAGCGAAGCTCTCTCATGCTTTTACTCATTTCAAGTAACTATGACTTCAAAAAAAATTTTGTGATTGAAAGAGGTGACAATAAATTTTTAATTCTCGAATGAAGTTAGAACGTAAGTTGTAGGTACATGGCAACCCAATGGCATCAGTTCTCAATTACCTTTATATTGATAGATTAAATGATGGCTAATTCCCAACCCAATTAATTATTAATTATAGAAGATTCAGTTGGGCATGCTTAACTTTCTTAGCCCAATTTTATGGACTGTCTTCGGTTTCAATAGTTATCCCCCAGCTAATGTTTGACGTTTAATCAAAAGATATTTTATTATTCTTTTAAAAAAAGATTAGTATGTAGATCCTACCTTACAGTGTGGTATTTAAGGAAAATTTTCTTAATGTAATTGTCAGACAAGTTAGTCCATGGCTTAACGGAACTTTGATATCACATTTCTTGCCTGGTGGCATGCTAATTTTTTAATCTAGTGACATGATTTAACCCCTCCTAAATCTGGTTAAAATTGAATTAATTAATCAAACTAAATTAATTTGATTAATTCGTCAATCACTAAAACTAATTTGACAGACCTAGTTTAGCAGAGATTAATTAAAATATTTTTGAAATTTCAGTTATCGATTAATTCGATTAGAAAATGATTAATTAACCAAATTAACAATTTAATTGAAAACTTAAACAGTCTAATATTTATTTAATAAATATTAGAAATTTCACCACACATGTATGTGTGTGCAAACAACGTATTTAGAACACAAGTATACATTTAAAAATAGCATATAATAAATAAAAAAACCGTATGGTTTGAAACTAATAATAATACCACATATGCAATATATACAAAATAAAATATGCAATTATGTGTAGGAGAAACCTTTTGTGTAATACTATTAAAATGCACCAAAAAGATCAAAATGAAGCATTGGTTGTAGTGGTAAAGTTTAGGTTTTATGTATGTTAATGAAATGTTTAAATATCAACATATGCAAATTTTATACTAGTTTTATTAATAATGAAAAAAAGACGAAAGTACCTTGTAAAAATATAACTTATTTCAAATATATAAGAGTAATTTAGTAATTTCTCAATTGAGTTAGTGTCCTTGTGCCACCAACTTAGTGAAGAGTTTAAATAATAGTGTAAATTAAATATATATTGAAACCCAATAGAAATTCAATTCCAATTTTCAAATAAAATGTCCAGCCCAATTGATTAAATTTATAATTTTAAAACTTAAAAGATCAAACGTTTCTACTTGTAACGAGTTCCACCAAATCAAGAACACACCATTTTCTTAACCTTTTATATTGACTCTCAGCAAGTTGAGAATTCACTGGCTAGCAGTGTGCACAAGTCTTTTCCTTAGGTATCATTAAACTTGATGCATCATTGTTGTCAAACTTGTTTAAATTCATATATTGACTTTTGAATATTCACAATCTATTACATTTTCCTTCTAATGAGAAACTTTTAGGTTGATCCGTATAGATCTTTTCCTTGATATCTCTATTTAAAAAAAGTTGTTTTCACATCTATTTTGGTGCAATTCTAAATCATAATGAGTCATCAATGTCATAATAAGTATTAACGAGTCTTTCTTAGAAATTGGTGAGAAAATCTCTTTATAATCAAAATCATCCTTTTAAGTGTAACATTTGACAATAAGTTTAACTTTATATTATTCAAAATCACCATTTGAGTTTAAAACCCATTAGCATCTAACTCATTTTGAACCTTTTGGTAATTTGAAAATATCCTAAATTTTATTTTTGTTTACAAAATTTTCTCATATTTCATGGAATTTAACCATTTATAAGACTCACCACTATTTATGGATTGTGAAAATGATGTTGGTGTTTATTAAGACCTATAACAAAATCTGACTCTTACAAATAAATCACATTATATGTGCTAGTTACACTATCCATATGCAACTCTAGTTGCAACTTAGCTTGCGTCTAAAAGGTTGTCATTGACTTGTTGTAGAGATGGAAGGTACATCAATTTTGAGACTCCCTATGTTGAATCGAACAAACTATGTAACACCCCTAACCCATATCCGTCATCGAAATAGGGTTATAAAGCATTACCGGAGTTTACAGAACATGTAACACCCTAAATAATTTATTTTTACTTCTGTAAAATTTGACACAAATGAGTATTTGCTTCAGTGGTTTAGTGTTCTGGGAGTGTACAAGAAGTCTTGGATTCAAGTCTTACCTTTAGCAAATTTTTTTATTTTTGGAATTAAGTGGTAGGGGAGTTAAAATGTTGGAGGTCTTGTGTTCGAACCCTTGCGGAGGTATGGGTATTTATTTTTGTTCGGTTCTGTGAGAGAGTTTTGATGGAATAGGAATTTTGAGTAGTGGGTTAGTGGAGATAATTAGGGGATTTGTGGAATTATCTTTTGGGTTTCTTTTTTTTTTTTCTTTTTTCGAAATTTCCCTTCTTCCTGAAAAAATTGACGTCTACTTCTCTCCTCTCCCTCATCTTTTGTAACGGCCCGATTTAGACCCTAATCGGAATAGTAATTTTGGGACCACAAATCCGGGTCAAAAAAATATTTTAATGTTATTTGTGGTGTCTACAGCATGTTAATTTATATGTGTGAAAATTTCGTGTGAAAGTTTTATCGTTTGTATGCTCGATTTAATTAAAAGGACTTAATCGCATAAAATGTAAAAGTGGCTAGATAATTGTTAAAGTGCTACATTGCTATTGTTTTTATAATGTGAAGTCCTTAAGGTGAAATTTCACCCTTGAAATCATGTATGGACGGTATTAGACATTAAATATATAGTTTGATTATTAATTTTATAATGTTAATATGGTAAAAATGCTAATTAATAATGTTATAATAAAACAAAAATTAATAAAGCCATGCAATTGTTCATCTTTTGGCTGATTATAACAAAGAAAAAGAAAAGATTTTTGAAGGTTCGGCCCTTATGTTCTTCAAATTAGGTATGTAATTTGTTCGGTTTTTGATAATTTTTACGTTTTTGATATTGTTGCTACGAGTACTAGCTAGCCCATGCTTGAATTTTTGAATTTGATGATGTATTCATGAATTGCCATTATTAATATCTTGATGATTTTTGTGTTTGATGATGAAAAATAAATGTATGTTGTTAGATTGTCAAGTTTAATTAAGTGATTTTTTATAAAAAAGTCTATTTAGGACTAAATTGTGAATTTTGTAAATTGAGGGGTCAAAATGTGAAATAAATAAAACATATGGGCTTGTATGGACTAGGGGTAAATTTTGCCTAACATGAGTGTAATCAAATTTCGAATATTTTGTGTTTTATGAAATAATGACTAAATTGTGAAAAATGTGAAATGTCATGGGCAAAAGTGTAATTTGCCCATTTATGTGTTTTTGGATGAATTTGATTGAATATTTGATTAAATAAGTTTAATTTATATTATTTTAGATCGAGAAAAGAGAAAATTGGGATTTGGATCGGGGGAAATCTAAAGTTGTTGAATAGTCGACCCGGTCTGTTCGTCTTTGTACGAGGTAAGTTCATAAGTGAATAAATGATGTTAAATTGAATGTATTTATTATGAACATAGCCGAATTGACTTTTATGTATGTATAACTATATTGCTGAATTGAATTTAGCATGGAATGCTTTATTACGAGCATAAATCGATCGAATTACGACGTCCGAAAGCCCCGTACGAACCTTAAGAATAGTTAGGATACATATGTCATGACATAGGATTCCGATATGTGATTCGTGTAAGACCACGTCCGGGATGTTGGCATCGATTTGTGATTTACATGTAAGACCTTGTCTAGGACAGTGGCATCGATATGTGATTACATGTAAGACCACGTCTGGGACGTTGGCGTTGTACGAGCTTTTTGACTGTCCGAGTATCCTTCTTAATTCTGAATGGTTCCACGGGCTATATTAAGTAAAGATCGAATGTGAAACCGAGCTAAAAGGGTCAGGAATGTGCTAAGTTAAAATGATTGAAAAAATTAAGGTAAGTGTGTACTTATGATTTAAATATGAAATATGCATTATAAGTGAGAATTGTTTATGTTATAAACATATGTACATTTGGCCATTGATATTATTTGATTAACTTTTATGAGTTAATGATTGAGTTGATAAGCATAATCCGTGTATACAAGGTTAAATTTTGTTTGGTTTGATTTGGTTTAATTGAATTATGTATATTATTGAAATGTTTTATTTGCTTATGACTTACTAAGCTACTTAAGCTTACTCTGTGTGTGTTCGTTTGTTATTTTATAGATTTTGGAAGTTAGTTACGAGCTTGGGGATCGTTAAGGAGATTCGTCACACTATCGATTGTTGTTTCGGTATTTTAAAAGTTTGAACTTTGAACTTGTGGCATGTATAGGCTAGTATTTGTTTTGGTTGGTTTGAAGTTTGTATATATATTTAGCCATGCGAGAATGGCTTGGTATTAATGCTAATGATCTAATGTCTAAGTAATTTTGATCATGATATATGTGTGTGTGTGCTTAGTATATGAATGCTATATGATGTAATGATATATATATGGCTTATGATTAGTTGATTTTGGTAAGCTTGGTATATGGATGATGGATGTGTGTTGGTTGTGTTTTGTTAATGATGGTGATATTCGGTCATGCATTAACTTAATCTGTAAGTATGATTTACGGTATAAATTGTGTAATGGAATGTTCTTGAGGTTTGGCTTGCTAAATCATGTGTTTAAGTGTTTAGTTATATACATATTTATTAATAATGAATCTAGTTGTATTTGATGTGTGAGAATTATACAATGCTATAGGTATTTGAATTATAGAAATGGTTATTTTAGATTAGTTTGGAAATGGTGGCTAATATGTATATGAATATTTGGCTAGGTTATTAGGTTCATAATGATAAGTATACAATATAGGTATTTGGTGTATATATATATATATATCTGGCCTTTTTATCAAAATAACCATTTAATTTTAATTAAGTACCAAAATGACCGACTTTTTTAATTAAACACCAAAATGACCTGAAATCTACAGTAAAAGTTGGTGGAGCCAAATTATATGGCGCCACCAACTTGACACGTAAGCAGGGAGCATAAAAAATTAATTTTTTGATAGAGCCATGTAGAATGGCGCCACCTGTATAAACATCAGGGAAATACTGAAATTTTTGAAAATATGGGAGGACTTCAAAAAAAATTAATCATTTTTTTTGGTGAAGCCAAATTAAATGGCGCCACCAAATTCTGCCATGCCAGTCCCCTTTTTTTTTTTTTTTTTTTACTTTTTGACTTTTCTTTTGTCTTTTTCTCTTTATTTATTTATTTTATTTATTATTATTAACTTTAAAAATTTAGAAATATATATTTGAAATATTTTATTAATATATATTTTGAAAATACTTTTTTAAATTTTAAATATTATTTTTTAATATTTAAATATTTTAAACTTTCAAATTTATTATTAGTTTTATAATAATTTAAATATTATTTAATTTGTTTTATAATATTTTAAATTATGATTTTTAAATTATTTTTAAAGATATTCAAACTATTTTTTAAATTCTATTTAAAAGTTAAAAATAATATTTTATTTTAAAAAGTGAAATTTGAATTAATAAAAAATTTAAAAAAATATTTTTTATTTTCTAGAAATACTGTAAATTTTAGAAAAAAGTGGGACTTAAAAATAATTTTTTATTTTCTGATGGAGCCAACTTAAATGGCGCCACCAACTCACTACACCATTTTTCACTTTTTTTTTATTACTTATTTATTATTATTTTTTTAATTTTTTATTATCTTTTATCTTTTTCTTTAAATTTTTTTTAAGTTTTATATTTTTCTTATTTTATTCTGTTTATTTATTTATTTATTTTTGTTATTAATTTTAAAAAATTTAAAATGTATATTTGAAATGTTTTATAATATATATATTTTTAAATTTTAAATATTATTTTAAATTATTTTTTAAAATTTGAATTTTTTTAAACATTAAATATATATATATTTTAAATTTTGTCATTTTTCTGACATTTTTTTTCTTTTTCTTTATTTATTTATTTACATTTATTTATTATTAATTTTAAAAAACTTGAAATGTATATTTGAAATTATTCTAAATTTTAAATATTATTTTTATGTCATTGTTTAAAAATTTAAAAATTATTTTTTAAATATTAAATATATTTTTAATAATATAAAACATTTAAATATTTTAAAGATATGACTTTTCAAATTTATTATTAGTTTTATAATATTTTAAATGTATATTTTAATTTGTTTTATAATTTTTTTAATTATGATTTTTAAATTATTTTAAATTATGATTTTGAAATTATTTAAAATATATTATTTTTAAAGATATGACATTTCAATTTCAAATTTATTATTTGTTTTATAATATTTTAAATTTATATTTTAAATATTTTAAAAATTTTAAAAATAATTTTTATAAATTGTTAATTTTAAAATTAGTTTTAAAGATATTCAAACGTTTTTTAAATTATAACTAACACATACAGATTAATTTCATGCAAGAAAATAGTTAAAAAGGAATAATAATGACTAAATAGAGATCACATTCATAAATCAAAACACGTTGAGCAAAGTACTGCTTAGCAAGGAAAAAAGAGAAACTAAAACGATTTTTTTATTTAATTCATAATTAATTTTACTGTTTCATCGATTCTCGATGAAGTGTGATACACATCTCTAGAAGACATTTTGATATTTGCATAACATAAAAAAATACATAAATACAATATAAATAATTATTATATTAGAATAACTATTAAATATAAAAAAATTAACTAACTTAACCCTTTCTTTTTTCTTTTCTTTCCAGGGGACCAAACCCCCCTTATATAAGATTGATTTTTTTTATTTAATATTTAATTTTATGTATTGTCACATCACTGATATGATGTGATTTTATAATATATAGTTTTAATTTTTAATTTTTAATTTTACTTTTTAATATATATATTTTTAAATAAATTTATTTTTTAACAAATAAATCTATTTTTACAAATATTTTTTATTTTCTAATTAATTCAAATTTCACCTTTTTAATTAAAATATTATTTTTTTAACTTTTAAATAGAATTTAAAAAATGGTTTGAATATCTTGACTTTTTTTATAAAAATAACACAAAAAATTTAATTCATTATCAAAATAATTGATTTTTAATTAAACACGAAAGTGACCTGAAATCTACAGTAAAAGTTGGTGGAGCCAAATTAAAAAAATGGGTCATTTTGATAATTAATTAAATTTTTTGGGTTATTTTTATTAAAAAGTCGAATATCTTTAAAAATAATTTAAAAATCATAATTTAAAATATTATAAAACAAATTAAATAATGTTAAAAAATTAAAAAACTAATAATAAATTTTAAAGGTCATATCTTTAAAATATTTAAATATTTTATATTATTAAAAATATATATTTAATGTTTTAAAAAATAATATTCAAAATTTAAAAAATAATTTAAAATAATTTTTAATTTTTTTAAAAAATATATATTATAAAACATTTCAAATATACATTTTAAATTTTTTAAAATTAATAACAAAAAATAAATAAATAAATAAATAAACAAAATAAAACAAGAAAAAATTAAAAAATATTTAAAGAAAAAGACAAAAGATAATAAAAAACTAAAATTTACAGTATTTCTACAAAATGAAAAATATTTTTTAATTTTTTTATTAATTCAAATTTCACTTTTTAAAATAAAATATTATTTTTAACTTTTAAATAGAATTTAAAAAATGGTTTGAATATCTTTAAAAATAATTTAAAAATCATAATTTAAAATATTATAAAACAAATTAAATAATATTTAAATTATTATAAAACTAATAATAAATTTGAAAGTTTAAAATATTTAAATATTAAAAAAATAATATTTAAAATTTAAAAAGTAATTCCAAAATATATATTAATAAAATATTTCAAATATATATTTCAAAATTTTTAAAGTTAATAATAATAAATAAAAGAAAAGAAAATAAATAAAGAGAAAAAGACAAAAGAAAAGTCAAAAAGTCAAAAAGTAAAAAAAAAAGGACTGACATGGCAGAATCTGGTGGCGCCATTTAATTTGGCTCCACCAGAAAAATGGTTAATTTTTTTGAAGTCCTCCCATGTTTTTAAAAATTTCAGTATTTTCCTAATATTTATACAGGTGGCGCCATTCTACATGGCTCCACCAAAAAATTAATTTTTTATTCTCCCTGCTGACGTGGCAAGTTGGTGGCGCCATATAATTTGGCTCCACCAACTTTTACTGTAAATTTTAGGTCATTTTGGTATTTAATTAAAAAAGTGGGTCATTTTGATACTTAATTAAAATTAAAAGGTTATTTTGATAAAAAAGCCTATATATCTATATTGGTGATGTCGTATGCATTGGTTATTTCTTTGGATTTGTAATGGAATAAATAAATTTGTATCACTTTATATTATATATATGTGGTTGTATGTTCGGCCATAGTAATTGGCTATCTAGGTTCAGTTTATAAGAGTGTAATTTGACAAACAATAAAAGTTCAAGCGCTAAAAGAGGTGAAAAATTAAATAAATGTAAAATTTGAGGGCTAAATAAGTTATTATGCCTAATAATAATTTATATTATTAATAAAATCCTTGATTGAGTTGGTGTCACGTTTAATTAATTCCTTCTAAAAGTTCATATCAAAACAGTACTAGTTGATGAGAGTTACTTCGGAAACAAAAAA
Source organism: Gossypium anomalum (assembly GCA_025698475.1). Classification (NCBI taxonomy): domain Eukaryota; kingdom Viridiplantae; phylum Streptophyta; class Magnoliopsida; order Malvales; family Malvaceae; genus Gossypium; species Gossypium anomalum. The sequence goes on along the minus strand of CM046967.1, from coordinate 18,953,352 downwards.
AGTAAAGTCAAATTTTTATTATTATTCTCTCAATTCAATTAAAATGCAATTGGATCTAGTATGCATGAGTTGACGATCGGAATCTATATGGATAGAATTTATAGTGGGATCTCGAAAAAGAAGCAATTTCTGTTGGGCTTTTATCCTCTTTTTTTTTTGGTTCATTAGGGTTTTTATTAGTTGGAACTTCTAGTTATCTTGGTAGGAATTTGATATCTTTATTTCCATCTCGGGCACCAACTCGGTTAGGAAAATTACAAAAATGACCTTTCGTATTTAAAATAAGTTATATTATTCGATGATATTTTAGTCTTTTCATTTTACTCACAATTTAATCCTTTTTTTTAAATTTTCATATCGTACATATTTCACGTGCTATTATTAGTTAGTTTCAAACAATACATTTTATTATTTATTGTATTTATTTTTACACACTTCTGTATTCTAAATACGTAGTTTTCGCACGTATACATGTGTGATAGGATTTTTAGTATTGATAATGTTTTTGATTGAGTTGGTGTCACAAGTCAATTTGACACTAACTCAAAATTAATGAAAACATCATGATAACCAATTATAATGCATTTAGTACTTTTAATATAATATATTTACGTGTGTAGCGACGTAAAATTTTTGGTTTCGGGTCGCTAATTGTGGCGATTTATTAAAAACTTAAAAATTGAAATTTGGTTTTAAAATAAACCGAGAGTCGCCACCGATCCTTTTTCCTAGGTGTGATCGGACACCTATTAGATCTTTTATTAAAATGAATAAAAGGCTGAGTTTAGGTCTACGTTAAAATCCAGAGAAAAAATTAGGGTTCGGGAGTCGGTTACGCGTGAGGAAGGTATTAGCACCCTCGCGACGCCCAAAATTGGTATATCATAAACACGTATTGTTTTGTTTTTCAAAAATACGAGTTCAATGTAAAATTTAGTTGTGATCCGATTAAAAAGAAGATGAGAAGTTTTAAATTTTTTTTTTTATTTTTTGAGAAGGATATACCGTCTTGACACGAGCCTACAAATTCCATCCAACATAGCGATGAAATTCGCGACTTAATGTCAAATCGATATATTGCCTCGATTAGCAATTAAAAGCATAAAAATATTTTTGAAATAAGAATTTAAAATAAACCAAAAATGCAAACAATACCAAAATGTTAACATAATATTAGAGCAATAGCAAGACAATAAAAATAATATTTAAAAGAGAAATAAAAATCAATTATGAACAAGTATAAAGTACACTTAGTGATTATAATATAGGGTAATATGTACATGAGATAATATGGAAATATGTATGTGGAATAATACAAGGAATATAGTTAGTAATTTTGAAAATATCTATATACATAAATATGTATATATATATAAATCCATAATAATACTAAAAGTATATACATAAAATGATATAAAACATATACATAATAAAATGGCATACATGAATAATATAATTTTAAATATATAAAATATAATAAATAAATATATAAAAAAATATGAAAACATGAGTAAAATAATATACATAATAATATAATAAGAAAATAATATATTTATAATAAATACTTGAAAACATCTATATGTATATATATGTATGATAATGAAAATAACAAATATAATAATAGTGAAAATAATAAATGTAATAATAGAAACGATATATATAAAAAGTATATATATATATATAATAAAATATATACTAATATTAATAATAAATATAATATTATAATACTAATAATAACAGCATGAAATTAAAGTAACTAAAACTAATATTATATATAAATATATACGTACGCATATATATAACGAAAATATACATTATCATATAATAATAATAATAATAATAATAATATTGATAATACTAATAATATATTAGAAAAAACAATGATAATATTTAATAAAGAAATAAAAATAAATAGGAAAGGACTAATATTGAATTAATAACAAAGTTTTGGGGCGAATTTAAAAAGAAAATAAAAAGAAAGGATCGATCTGAACGCGTGGAAAAAGGCGGGGGGTCAGGACAGCAATAATCCCATTTCTTCAAAACGCATAGCAGTGTGGGGGACTGGATTGCAAAGAGCGCTAAATAATAGGGCCAAATCAAAGGCAAGAAAAACCTGATTGCAACACATGAAAAATGCGGAAGGGCCAAAAGTGCAATTAGCCCTTCCGCTGTGAAAACACGTTGATCCTCCCTGGTGCGGGTCGGGTCGACCCGACCCTGGCCTAAACGGCGCCATTTTGTTCATTAAGGGGGGGTGGTTGTGGCGGCTGACGTGGGGAGACAAGTGGGGCAGCAGAAGGCTTGCGGCGCTAGGCATGTTTAGGGTTTCAGAAACTAAAACCCTAATGTCTAAAATTGGACTTCTAGGCTTGGGATTAGGTGTTTAAATGTTGGGCTGAGGATTAGGTGTTTTAGGATTATTGGTTTAGGGGGTTAGATTGGAAATGTAAGTGGGTTTTGGATCATGTAATGGGCCATTCGGGCTTTGGTGATATAATATAGGTGGGTTTTGTAAAATGGGGGTTATATTTAAGAATGGGTTGAGGGTTATTTATTCTGGACCAAAATTGGCCTTCAACAACGTGTTTAAATTTCATTTTACTCATAATTTAATCTATTTTTTTCATTTTAATATCATACATTTTTATGTGCTATTATTAATTAGTTTCAAACTATACATTTCTTTGTTTGTTGTATGTTATATTCAAACATACATCTATACTTTAAGTATAGAGTTTCCACATGCATACAATTAATTTAATATCAACTCAAGATCGATGGCATCAAACCACACATTTCACTATTTATCGTAAGTTATTTTAAATCACATTTATATGTTCTAAATACATAGTTTCCATAGTGATAGATAATGATAAATTCGCGTTACATAGATGAGGAGGACTGATGGTAAAATTCAGTTTTATTTTTTATTCTCGAGTTTTGAATTTAATATTATAGCATGAATTTTAAAATAAAAACAAATATGGTTTGAAATTCATGTCAAAGGAGATTGCTTTCATAGTTTTCCTTGAGCGAATTCATGGAGGTGGAATGGATTTAGCATGTATGATGAATTTTAGGGTGAGCTGACATAAGAGAAATAAAAAGTTATTGTGAGACCAACACCAACCTCGTGCATTCAGTTTCATTTTTGTCTTTTTTCTTCTCTCCTTGAACGTTACATATATTCGGTCACCTCCTGTTTTTCATTTTTTGTTCTTCACTTAATATAACACCCTCTTCCTTCCTTTACTTTTTCACCATTTCGTCAACATGGAGAAGAAGAACCTTTACACTCATCTGCTTATTCTTCTCGTCCTCATTAATCTGTCATCATCCCTAAACGGTCCAGCAATATTTATCTTTGGAGACTCAGTTTTTGATGCCGGAAACAATCATTTTATCAAAAACTGTAGCGTACAGGCAGATTTCCCACCTTATGGCTCAACATTTTTCCACCATCCCACCGGCAGGTTCAGTGATGGCAGAACAGTTGCTGATTTCATCTGTGAGCTAACTCCTACTTAAGTAGTTGATTCCTTTTATTTATTTTTAACTAATTAATTATTAGGATTGATTAAAATGGAACGCATGCAGCACAATTTATCGGCATTGGTTTGCAACAACCATACCTAGAGGCACAGATTGCAGTGATGAATGGTAGTAGAAAAGAGTATCCATCAAACGGACTCAACTTTGCTAGCGCTGGGAGTGGTGTTCTGCAAGGAACCAATAAAGATTGGGTATGTAACTCCCATACTTCTTTTTTTCTAGTTTAAGTACATAAAAGCCAAATCATAATTAAAAATTTCGTACACTGAAATTCTAATGTTTTGTAACCAAAAATGAAATATACCTTCAAAAAAATCCATGATGAAAGATTGAACAAAAAGATAATCAGAGTGAAAACAAACTATTTCACCCATAGTTCATTTGCTTTACAATATTACTTTTTTTGGTTCCCAATTGTCTTTTCCAATGATGTTATATTCACAATTTAAACTTGATTTTTTTTTTTTTAGAATTGTAATGTTTTTTTTTTTTTTATCACAGCAAATAATACTTGTTAATTTATTTATTAAACTCAATTCAAAGTATTTTTGCTAAGGCTATGTTTGCTAAAAAAAAAAAGTAGATGTTGAAAAATTAATACTAAAAAATTAAGAGTTGAATTTAAGTGATAAAATTTGTTTGGTATATTACTTAAAATTAAATAATGATTATGATTAGATTGTTTGATAAATGATAATATAATCTTAAAATAAAATAAAAAATAAATTTATTATCTTTTAATCTACTTATCATTTTTTCACACTTTTTTTCTGAAAAAAATTATATCTACTAAATTTCATTATAGGTTATCAAATGTGTTTAAAAAAAATAAAGTTGCTAACAATATTAACTTTTAATTGATTGAATTTATTCAACAGATAAATAAAAATAATATATACACATAAAGGTGAGATTTATGTAAATTAAATGCTATATGGTTTTTCTATTCTGATCATAATATTTTACACTTCATTTATGTAAATCGCACTTAAATAAATTTCTAATATTAATTTATCTAACTACTATTTTTTTTCATAATAACATCCATCTCCCAATTCATAATGAAAAAAAAAAACATTATTTTCATTATATGTAATAAAAATATCAAATCAATTCAAAACTTGAAGTGTGCAACATATATGATTATATTGCTAAACGAATTGACCTTTTTATTTGGTGAACAAGAAAGAAATGTCATTGCAACAAGAAGATTAACCAAAATCCCTTGTTAAAGGCTAAAAAAGGAGTAGACAACACTACAACTCGTACCTAGAGCTACACAAGATTTACTAATGAGGGCAAGGAAGTCCATCCTTGTTCAGAATAAGAGTCAACGAGGATCGGGGCATTTCAACCCAAACTTTTGGTATCATCCCATCCCTGTAACCTTTGCTACCCAATTGTCAGCATCGTTGGCAGAATGCCTAGCCAAGGAAAATTCTTGGTTCAAGAGATGTTCCCTAAGTTGATAACCATTTTCAAGGGTTGGAGTGGTGCTCCATCTTCTACTAGACTTAGGTTTGCAACACTCCTTTATGATCGCTTTGGAATCTGATTCTACAATGACTGATAGCAATTTTAAACCTGAGGCCAACTAAACAACTTCTCTCCCAGTTAAAGCTTTATCTTCCAATGCATCCTTCACACATAGTTGTTTACCCCTGCCTCCAACAAGCTTTCCATGGGAATCTCTTGCAACTATAGTCACTGCACCTCAAAGATTACCTTCCAAGAAGGCACCATCACAATTCAGTTTAGTCCTATCCTTCTCGTAGGGGACACTATTTCCTTTTACCATTTTCCCGTCCTGTAGTAGAATGCATATCTTTCTTGTCTTCAAAAAGTAAGCCCAACGTTTCAGAAACTACCGAAGCTTCGAAACAGTTCCTTGAACATCAACTTTCTTTTTTCCTGCCACAACATCTCATCTTCCTTTCCATATAAGCCAAATTGTAGCTGCCACTTTAATCTTATCATCTATATATACCCTAGATGATAATTCCACAAATCACTCCTCAGAACTTTTAATTCCCAAAGTCCCATTTTTTTACCGAGCTCCAACGCTTCTTTCACCTCTTTCTGCAAAGCCTTGTTTCGATTAAGAAAGTCAAAATTTGATAATGACTCATTAGCAATTTTGCCGTCAAGAGATATGGTCATAGGTATATTATTCTTACTCTTTCTACGTTTCCCTTATTGTTTAAACCCCAAATTTGATGTTCTTTCTTCCTCAATCTCAAACAAGGATCTCAGTTTTCTTGTTTTAGATTTAGTGAGCGGTGTTTCAAGGCTGACTAAATCTTCAATGGTAACACCGTTGCCACTAGCATCCCCTCTGCAAACACTCTCCGAGCTCGTCTGTTAACTCATCCATCTGCGCTTGGTTACCAACCTTATTAATATAATGGCGTTTATATGAAATGTTTAAATAAAATAATTAAAAATAAGATATTTAAATATTGAACTATAGTTTAAATAACATTTATTTATGAATCTATTTATAATTAAGTTGTTAAATAATATTTTTATAAATAATTTTTAATATTAATTTCTTTCACTCATATAATTGGTTGGAGTATATATTTATGATTATAAATTTATTTCGATATTATAAATATTACTATAAATTTTGTGACGTGCATATACTGAAACCTAGAGTTTTATGTTACTAACAGTTTGGTGATTGATGGCACGCAACAGGGAGTGCTACCAATCCAAGAACAACTACGACAATTCAAAACATTAATAGAAGAAAAAGCGATAAGTAGAAGTGTAGTCGAGAGGTCTCTTTTCTTTTTGGAGTCGGGATCTAATGACATATTCAATTACTTCCTTCCATTGGATACCCCGAAACTGGATCCAGACGCCTATGTAGAGGCCATGATCAAAGAAGTAACCAACCTAACTGACCAAATTTACAAAGTGGGAGCTCGCAGAATTGTTGTGTTTTCACTAGGTCCAGTTGGGTGCGTTCCAGCAAGAGCCCTCTTGCCTGCTGCCCCTTTCAACCGCTGCTATGGAAGGATGAATGCAATGGTCAAGAAATACAATAAGGGATTGGAGAGCTTGGTAAATGATATCCCCACAAGGCACCCTGGTGCCATTGGTGTTTATGGAGCAGTTTATGACACTGTACAACACATCCGGGCAGCTCCAACTCGCTATGGTATGATTTTTATGTAAGCATATGGATTTATAAATGCTATGTATAATAACACGTTAGCATGTGTAATAACACGTTTGATTGAGCAGGTTTCTCTAACGTGAGTAGCGCCTGCTGTGGAGATGGACCTCTGGGAGGGGAGGTGCAATGCGGTAAGGAAGGATATAAAATTTGTCAAAATCCTCAAGGGTTCTTGTTCTGGGATTACTTCCATCCAACCCAACACACCTATGAACTTATCTCCAAAGCTTTATGGGAGGGTAAAAAATCTCGAATTAGGCCTATTAATCTAAAGACTCTAACCAATCTTACCCTCGCGCTTGTTTAATGTTTTTTCTTATATATTTATTAATTGGTCTTAAATCTTTTCTTCTTGTTTCCTTATTATTCATCCAAGGTTTTTAAGCTCAAGTATTATAACTTTGCTTTCCAAAATATTTAAGAGGTGTACTAGCTTTCCTTATTATTCGTCTAATAAGGGAAGATATTGTTGTTGTAATATAACCAAAACAGTTAATTGCAGCAGATATCAAACTATGATACTCATTTTAAATCGATTCCCAAACTTTAAAATATTTTAATTGCATCGTCAAATTATTAAGACTATATTAATTAGGTCTCTTCATTATTAAAGTCGTTAAATAACACGTCATATATTATGTAGCTAAATTTAAAATGAATTTTTTTTAAAAAAAAAATAATACATTGCAATTTAACTTTTAAAAGTAAAAAAAAAAAAAGTAAAATTGAAGAAAGAGAGAGGATGATAAAGCAACCGTAAAAGCATAGAAAACTTCAAAACCAAGATTTTTACAACTTTCGTTTTAACAAAAAAAATTTCTTACATTTTTCATCTTAGATTATGTCATATAAAATCCGATATATCATTTAATGATTAAATTAACGCTTCTAGTAACGAAATGACATGATTGATATAACACTGGTAGTTTAAACACTACAACAATTTGATTATTTGTGGCATCTAAAATATTGTCATAAAAAATTAATTTAATATCACTATTTGTATTCGAAAAACGACGAATTGTATTTGGTGACACAAAATTCATCTTCGCCACGTTCAACACGTTAGGTGTGTGATGCGCCGTTTAGAGCACCAAAAATATTCTATCCCTATAAAATAATGAAAAGAATAGTATAAGGGAAGTAGGGTCAAATCCTCAGGGACTGGATTTGCACAACTTCTTATTCCTCGAGATCTTGGGCGCAGTCGTGCCCAAAAAAAATGACGTACCTGAAAAAATAAAAAAAATAAAAACATAATTAAAAATATGGACGAATTGAGATTGTGTAAATTGAAATTGAAATTGTAAATATAAATAGAGTCAAGAAAAGAGATTCTCAGATTGAGAGATTCCAATCTCCGATTATCTCGATCCTCCTTGGGTTCAATCCTAGGCTTTTAGATGATCCTTCTCATGGCAGAATAAGCCAGTTATAATGGAAGAGGATGCCTACGACCACCAGCTCCACTTAGATTTTAGACTTACAATATAGAAGAACTTGACTTTAGCCAACTGTCACTTTTGTGGGACTGTCTTACACTAGATCATCACTTTTCAATGGCGAATGTCACGCAATTTTGTCTCTTGAGCTCGACAACTATTGACGCAGTAAGCTAATGAACCGACTGTGCAACCTTCCCAAAACATACAAAGCGGCCGCCTTTATACAAGATGAAAAGATCATTTTTGAATGGACATGGACGAAAGCGTCAATCCCGTAGTGCGAAAAAACGATGAATACTCATTGAGAAGGCTAAGTACGGATTCTGAGCCTTATGAACCCTTTTTGTGAAATCTCGACAACCTTTGGCTAGATGAGTTTAGTGGCTCATGTTTTTTGTTAAAGAGGAAATAAACTTAATAAAATAGAATTTTATTGGAAAATAAAAGGAACAAAAAGCTAGAGCTTTTTGGGAGAGAGAGCTTTTACAGAAAAGATGAGAGCAATTTGTGTCACTCGATCCCCTATTTATAGTATTTAGAAAACCTAGTTTATTCCTATTTAAACTCTAAAAGATAAATAAAGATAAAAGCTAAAATTAAATCTAAATAATAATCTTAAAAATAATCCTAATAAAATTCAAATTCAAATAGTCTTGTGTTTATAAAATCTCCTCTTTGAACTTTCGCCCCCAAGTCTTCCACACTTTGTATTTTTGGCACCACTTCTTTCCTATTTCGCATGCTAGCCCATTTTTCTTCCAATTCATGTTTTTTTTCCCCAAATTTTCTTTTTCCTTCAATTTAATCCCTATCAGATAAAAAGCCATAAATAGCTCAAATTAGCAGGATCATGCTCAAAATAAACATGTAATTAATACATAAAAATATGTCATTCTAGAGTATTATCAAATTTCCCCTTACTTAGCCCATGCTTGTCCTCAAATATGGTTCCTATCCATTGTGTAATTTAGATTTTACATGAAAGAAGTACCACTCCAAAGTTTTATAAAAATTAGGCATAATGCATATGAAAATAAATAGAGCCTTTAGCTTGCTTTAAGTAAAACTGAAAAAGTATTCTAACTTAAACACACAAAAATCAGAAATGACTTGGATTATTTCATAAAAATTACGTAATTTACTAAACTTTCCAAGATACCCTATTTGTTTCCACCCTTAGTCTCCAGATGCAATTCTTTATTATTATTTACTTGTTTTTCCCTTTTTTTTTCTTTTTTCATTTTTCTTTTCTTAAGAATATATTAAACATTTTGACACGAAGAGAGATGACAACTAAGCACCTCACCCCGGTTACTCAGCCCAACATACTCTTAATTTATTATATTTATATATGTTTTTTTCTTAAGAATATATTGAACCTTTTGACGCGAAGAGAGATGACAACCAAGCACTCCACCCCGGTTACTCAGCCCAACACATTCTTAAAAATTTTTGTTTAATTCTGGTTAGCGGAGTTTTACCTAACATGTCACACAACCTTTTGACGCAAAGTAGGATGACAACCCAAGCACCCTATCCCGGTTACTCAGTTAGTCACATTTTAAGTTGCGCTCATAACCATGGAGGCATCAAAATTTATTATTATCATGAAACATAATTTTAATTTGGAGGATTAGGAAAAGTAACCAAGTATCAAAAATAAGTTCCAGCAACCATCTAACAGTCATGAACATAATTTTAGCATGCAATTGTATTAAGTGTCTTATTTGCATTTAGACTTAATCGATTTTACTATAAGGAAGATAGGGTTAACTCTATTAATCATAATTATTTTAGTCTAATAGAAATAAAACAGTGGAGATGAAATCAATATAGTAAAATCATAGGAATCATGCTCGCAGGTCAAACAATGGGCAATTTCTGGTTAAAATCTTGGGCATGAAAAGAGGTAGAATATTCTAAAAAAAATAAATGTGGGCAGAAACGAGCACAAGGTAGCAGCAACAATAACACAACAAAAAAATAGCAGATAAAATGGCAGAAATAATGAGGAATGTCTCCCCCTACTGAAAACACATTATCCTCGATGTGAAAGAAAAAGGAAAAAGAAGAAGAAGAAAAAAAATAGGTGAAAGTAAAAGGGTTTAGAAAAACTCCCCATGTAGTCAGTGTCATTCAAGCATAGCTGCAGGGAGGAGAAGGTTTGGCATCGCGTGAACGAGAGGAATAAGGGGAAGGCTGCGGTGCGGCTCCTATTCCTAGCCATGGTGGTTCAAAAATCGTCAGTGGGGGTGAGGGAGAGGACTAACGACGGCTTGAGGGAGTTTTGGGTGAATATGGGTGAAAAATTAGGGTTTGAAAGTGTAAAAGGAAGGGTGTTTGGCTGTAGGGTCGGTGTTTGGCTGTAGGTTTGGTGAGTTTAAAGCAGAGATGCACTATTCCTACCTGAATTAGGGTAGAATATGAGGTTTTACTAAAACATACCCATTCTTTCAAGATGTCATTCCAATTTTAATCTTTCTTCTCGTCGATTTTCCTGGATATAAGAAGAGAGAATAAAATTTATTAACATGCAAGAAAATAAAAAAATATAAAAATATATAAAAATAAAAATAAAATTTGGTTGCCTCCCAACAAGCAATTGTTTAATGTCGTTAGCTTGACGCCCTAACTAGTATTGGGGCTATTCCAGCTAAATTCTTTCATTCGTATAGGCTTGGAAATTCTCCTTTTGTACCACATCCACTATATTTGGGTTCAATCGTCCTTACGCCTCTTGCTTTGATTTTGTATTTTCCTCCAAGAAAATTTTATGTGTGCATATCAAGGAGTTAATCCCTTTTAACTCGGCAATGGTCTCATCATTCTCCAAAAATATGCATTTGGGATGCTCGGGAAGTGGTTTTAATTCTAGATCTGGTGTCTGTACAACAGAAGGTAGAAGTTTAGTATTTATCAGAGACAACAATTCATTAATAGATTCAAAATTAATAAACATCGTTTTAGGGTTGTCTTCATAAGGTGACTCAAAAGTTTCTCCTACTAGTGAGTCAATTATGTCAACCTGATTTACGTTTAAGATTTCACTAGGATGACTAATAGCACCATAAACACTAAAATTCATGATTTCCCCATCAAACTCCATCGTAAGGGTTCCACTACACACGTCAATCTTAGTATTTGTAGTACTAAGGAAAGGTCGCCCTAACAAGATGTCTGAAGACCTAGGAGCATTATCCTCTTCCATTTTTATCACATAAAAGTCTGCAGAAAAAATAAGTCTGTTGACTTTCACTAATACGTCATCAATGACTCCTTCAAGATGCACAATAGACCTATCTGTTAATTGAATGATAACACCTGTTTTCGTCAAAAAACCCGTGTTAAGTGATTTATAAATAAAAAAAGACATTACATTTATGGAGGCCCCTAAATCACACATAGCTTTTTTTAATTTTTAAATGGGCTACTTTGCATGGTATTTCAAACATGCCCCTATCTTTACATTTTACTGGCATCCTCCGCTGCAACACCGAAAATACATTTTCACTAACACTTACTTTTTCATTTCCAGTTAATTTTTGTTTATTTGTGCAAAGCTTCTTGAGGAACTTGGCGTATCGCGGAATTTGTTTGGTGGCATCCAACAATGGTATGTTGATCTCGATGTTTCTAAATGTTTCGAGGATCTCTTTTTCCTCCTTACCTCTTCGATGTTGGTTTAATCATCCTAGAAACAGAGGTTGAATTATGGGTAATAGAGGTTTCATTCGGACCTATTCATCGTTCTCCTACTTTTTTTGGGCAGAATCTTATCAAGATCCCTGTCAGGATTTGGTTCCAGTACTTTTCCACTTTGTAATGTCACTACATTTGCGTGTTGTCTTGGGTTAGGTTCTGTTTGTGATGACAACTTTCCTTGTGAGTTCATTTTCTCAATTGATGTGGTCAACTCTCTTATAGACGCTTCGGTTTTCTATTAAAAATCTTTTGTTTCTTTTTGGAAATCAAGAGTTTTTCGTTATATTTGCTGTTGGAAATCAAGTATATTAGTTGCTAATTTATTGACCATGGTTTCTAGAAAGGTATCTGAATCTCGTGGCTATTGTGAAAATCAGTTTTGGTATGGCTGGTTATACCGTGGGTTGCCCCTATAACTCAAGTTAGGATGGTCTTTCCATCTTAGGTTATAGGTATTAGCGTAGGGGTCATATCGCTTTTGTGGTGGCCTAGAAAAGTTCCCCACAGCATCTAAATAGGCCATAGTATCATCATACAAGCTAGGACATGCATCAGTTGTATGTTTAGGTGTTGAAAAAATTTCGCATATATTAGGCGGTCTTGCTTTTTCTATAACAAAAGAATTCACAATATCAGTAAGCCTATCAACTTTATCTTCTAAAATTGAATTACTTAGCTGGTGAACCCTTCTAGTGGGTTCAGGATTGGCTCAGAATTGCTAAGTATTTGTAGCCATCATAGAGATCAAGTCCCTTGCCTGTTGGGGAGTCATGTTGACCAACGCCCCTCCACTGGCAGCATCTGCCATGTTCATTTCTATGGGCTTCAAGCACTCATAAAAGTACTGGAGAAAAGATTGTTCTGTGATCCCATGTTGTGGGAAACTTACACACAATTTCTTAAATCGCTCCCAATAGTCGTAAAAAAAATCTACTTCTTTTTACCTTCTCCCAACGATCTCCCTTCTTAACTCACCTGCACGCGATACTAGAAAAAACCTATTGAGAAACAAATGAGAAAGATCAGTCCAAGTTGTAATAGACCTAGGGGTAGATAAAATAATCACTCCCTAGCAGAGTCTACTAGGGAAAAAGGGAAAGCATGCAATTTGATCTGATCCTTAGTTACGCCCTAAGGTTTCATACTAAGATAAACCATATGAAACTCTTTTAGATGTTTATGGGATTTTCGTTTTGCATCCCATGAAATGTCAGTAGTAACTAGATTAATCCTGAATTCAATTCAAAATCAGTATCCATAATAGGATACGCAATGCATAATGATGGTTGTTCTGCACGAGCTTCGGCCATTTGCCAGATTGTTTGAGCCATAAGTTGATGTGCTAGATTCGGGTTTTTGTTAACCCTCGCGTTAAGCACTTCTTCTGATGGATCGACTCCTACTCTTTCATTTTCTAGTATTTGAATAGGGTTTTCATTAACCCTAGACTCAACTTCATCGTCTACTTCTATTTCTGACGGTGGGTTACTTTGAGTCCCTACCACCTCCGAATGCTTTTTACGTAGCTTTGTTTCCTTACGATTAGCTTTCACAATCTTCTCTATTTCTGAATCAAACGCAAGAATACCTGGAGTAGATCTGTCATAAAAAACAAAAGAAACAAGATTAGTACGTTATCGGTCCCTGGCAACAGCGCCAAAATTTGATGCGTCGTTTAGAGCACCAAAAATATCCTATCCCTATAAAATAATGAAAAGAATATTACAAGGGAAGTAGGGTCAAATCCTTAGGGACTAGATTTGTACAACTTGTTCCTCGAGATCTTGGGTACAGTCGTGCCCAAGAAAAATGATGTACCCGAAAAAAATTTAAAAAAATAGAATTAAAAATATAGATGAATTGAGATTGTGTAAATTGAAATTGAAATTTTAAAAATAAACGAGAAAAGAGATTTTTGGGTTGAGAGATTCCAACCTCCGGTTATCTCGATCCTCCTTGGGTTCAATCCTAGGCTTTTAGATGATCCTTCTCATGACAGAATAAGTCAGTTATAGTGGAAGAGAACGCCTATGACCACCAGCTCCACTTAGATTTTAGAGTTACGATATAGAAGAACCTGACTCTAGCTAACCATCAATTTTGTGGGACCGTCTTACATTAGATCATCAATTCTCAATGGCGAATATCACGCCATTTTGTCTCTTGGGCTCAACAACTACTGACGTAGTAAACTAACAAACCGACTGTGCAACCTTCCCAAAACATACAAAGCAGCCTCCTTTACACAAGATGAAAAGATCACTTTTGAATGGACATGGATGGAAGCATCAGTCCCGTAGTGCGGAGAAACAATGAATACTCATTGAGAAGGCTAAGTGCGGATTCTAAGCCTCATGAACCCTTTTTGTGGAATCTCGACAACCTTTGGCTAGATGAGTTTAGTGGCTCATGCTTTTTGGTAAAGAGGAAATAAACTTAATAAAATGGAATTTTATTGAAAAATAAAAGGAATAAAAGCTAGAGCTTTTTGGGAGAGAAAGCTTTTACAGAAAATATGAGTGTAATTTATGTCACTCGATCCCCTATTTATAATACTTAGAAAACCTAGTTTATTCCTATTTAAATTCTAAAAGATAAATAAAGATAAAAACTAAAATTAGATCTAAATAATAATCTTAAAAATAATCCTAATAAAATTCAAATTTAAATAGAGCCTTGTGTTTATAAAATCTCTTCTTTAATCTTTTGCCCCCAAATCTTCCACACTTTGTATTTTTGGCACCAATTCTTTCCTATTTCGCATGCTGGCCTATTTTGCTTCTAATTTATGCTTTTTGCCCCCAAATTTCCTTTTTCCTTCAATTTAATCCCTACCAGATAAAAAACCATAAATAGCTCAAATTAGCAGGATCATATTTAAAATAAACATGTAATTAATACATAAAAATATGTCATTCCAGAGTATTATCAGTGTGTCACTAAAGATTAAGAATGACGATTGTAAGGCCCAAATTTAGCCCGGGGCCTAAACCAAAATTCAAAATCCAAAGCCCAAAAAACCCAATCCAAATCAATCCAAAACTAAACCCCAAACCCAACAGACCTAAAACTAATCAGCCCAATTACAAAACTAAGCCCAATTACTTAAATATAACCCTAGCCCAAAAATAATAAAAAAACAACAATAAAAATCAGAAAACCCTATGTGCGCCGCACCTAGGTCTGCAGCCGCACCCTAGCCTTTGTCACTGCTAGCACAGCCCTCGTCACATCAGCCACTTGCTCCACCGCCACCGTCACTACCTGTAATAGAAGTAATAGAAAGACTTTAAAAAAAACAAGTTGTAAAAGAATTTTCAGCTATATAAAGCCACCAAAAACATTGTAATTTTTTGGACATGAATGCAAAAAAATAGTTTTCAAATACAAACAAAAACAACAACAACAGAGATTAAATAAAAAAAAGGAAGAACTGAAAAATAGAAATCAGATCAGAAACCCAAGAGGTGATTTTAGTTTTTTTATTTTTTCTCTTTTTTTTTTCAAATCTATTTTCCTTTTTATAAATATATGTACATAAGCCTATTTTCTTTATTTTCCTTTAAAAAACAGTTTATATACATATAAATATATAAAAAAAATTACCTTTTTCAAGTTAGGCACACATGCATGTGGCGATCCACAATGACAAACAATGACAGTGCGGAGACTTGGTTTGGATTTAGAGAGGGGAGAGAGAGTGTTTTGAAAGATTTTTTGAAAGTTTCTTTTTAAATAGGGGGTAGAATGAATTTGTGGCAAAAAAAATTGATTTATAAAGCTAATCTAAACAGCGTCATTTTGATTTAAAACACCAAGCGCAAAACAGCGTCGTTTTGCCCCTAGGATCCACGTATTGACCCAATCCGTCAGGAGGATCAGCATGTTTTTACTTTTGGGGGCTATTTTTGCTGCAAGTCCTTCCGCTTTTTATACCTATTTCAATTGGATCCTGTTTGATCTATTTCCTTTTAATTCGACCCAATAATTTTATTTTTATTTCATTTTAGTCCATACTCGAACGACGTCATTTTGGAGGAGAAGGGAAAATTTCCTTTTTAGTCTCTCCTTGTTATTCACGTGTTCAATGTGGTCCTTTTTCCTTTTTATTTATTTTAGATTTGCCCCGAACTTTTGTTTTAAGTTCAATTTAGTCCATTTTTTGGTTATTTTTGCTATTTTATTATTAAATTAATTAATTCAATATTATTACTACTACTATTATTACTATTGTATTATTATTATTATTATTATTATTATTATTATTATTATTATTATTTTAAACCATTTTACTTAATATTTCTTTATTTATATATTTATGTGCTTAATCTCAATTTTTAATTAAACTTTCACAAGTATTTATTTGTTATTTCATTGATTATTCCTTCTTTATTTTATTTTATTTTTACCCTTATTATTTTTATTTCATTATATATATAAATATTTATTTATTTTTAATACTTTTGCATTTTATATTTTACATCTTTATTTATTTTCAACTTCTATTTTTCAAATTCCCTCTAATTTCACCTTAATTTATTTATTTTCACCCCTTTTACCTTTTTATTTATTTTGTTTTATCATTTTATTGTTTATTTATATCATTTATTATAATTCTAAACCTTAAATTATTTTTTTATTATTATTATTAATATTACTATCATTATGATTAATATTATTATTTTTAAACACTTTTTTTACATGATAGTTATTTATTTACTCGATTACTATTAGTTTTTTAAATTTTAAATTTCTTAGCTTTCTTATTATTTTTCTTTTTATGATTAACTTGTTCATTTTATTCGTTCATTCTCGTCTTTCTTGTTGTTGCTTAATGCATTTATTTTGTTACACATTTTGTCATCGTGATTTATTTTCACAACAAATTTGTGTTACATTAATTTCACTTGATACATAAATTATGTTTTTTAAAATAAGTGATATTTCGTATTTTGAGATTCGGAAAGTCATACCTTAACTTACGAGATTTTGGTTTTCTCGATAAATCCAAATACTTGAACCTTTTTTTTAAAAAAAGCATAAATTTTTAAATAATCTTAGGAATTACGAAAAGATCGTGTTCTAACTTACAGAATACAATTTCTTTCTAAAACCGAGATAATCGAACATTTTTCAAAATTAATAAATTTTTGGCATTTATTCTCGTTTTGAGGATTTAAGGCATTGTGTCCTAACTTACTGGACATAATCCTTTTCCTCGGTTAACCTGAGATATACCCTTTTTTTTGTAAAAATTCAATTAAACAATGTTTAACAAAAGGATTGTATTTTCCTCAAATTTTTAATTTTCAACACTAAAAACACTAAATAATCGACTAGGTATAAATTTTGGGCATATCGAATGTGCTAACCCTTCCTCTTGCGTGACCGACTCCCGAACCCATTTTCTGGATTTTGTAAACCAAAAATCATCATTTTAATAAATTTAAACTTTTGTTAAAAAAATTGAATTACCAGGTGATCTGATCACACCTAAATAAAAAGGATTGGTGGCGACTCTCATTTTTCATTTTCAAAATCAAGTGGACCCCCTATTTTTTTTAAGAAAAATGGTTTCGACAATGATGTGTGAATTTTCCTTATGTATTTTGAGAATATAGTATTATGTGACAACAAATAGTGTTAGGGAATTATATAAGATTTCCTCATTAATTATTCATGTTTAGATAAAATGAGTTTTGAGGTTTTTATAATGAATAACTGTTATTCTTTTTATCTTGATGTGTATGTTTTTAACACAAAATACTAAAATATCAAAAATGAATTACTCAAATCAAACTTATAATATTTAGTATTTTCGTTTAGGCCTCATAAGTAAAGTTCGTCCATGCGTCAGGTCCTAACAAAATTTTAGGCCTGATTTTTAGGCTCGAGCCCGACTCAAAAAATGGGCCTAATTTTTGCCAAGCCCGACCCAAATAAAAATGCTAAAACCTAAGTTTGGTCCAACTGTATTAAATTTTTTATTTTATTTTTTATATAAAAAATTAAAAATATAATATGTCAAATACACTAAAAACATTAAAATAAATATTTTCCAACAAATTGAAAATAAATTAAAAAGGTCTTTATACTTAAATAACACTAAGAAAAGTGCAACTTAACAAACAGATGCCTCTAAAGTAGTAGCAAAATTAACAATAAAACAAAAGTTATACAATATATGAACAATAACTACAAAATAGTAGCAATATAATAGTGAATTGATAGCTAAACAGTGGGAAAACAACAACAAAACAATTATTTTTTTTTACAAATTCGGGTTGGATCAAGACAAAAAAACCTTACCCGAGGCCCGACTCGTTTTCTAAACGGACCTTATTTTTTTGCTCAAATCCTCCCACTTTTCCTACGGGCCCGACCCGACCCATAGACAACTCTACTTGTAAGTGAGAATTGCATTTCCAAGCTCCATAAAGATAGATTCTTGAATTCACTTATTTTCAAACATTTTGAAGTTTGTAAATCTTGCTTATTGGGCAAAATGACTAAAACTCCTTTTAGGGTTCGTTTGTTTACCTATAAAAGGTTTTACAAAAAATATTTTCTTTATTTTCTCATTTTTGTTTGGTGGAAAATGAATTCCCACCATAAATCATTTTTCAAAACACGGGAAAATAAGGCCTTTTTTTAGGAAAATGTCTTACCCTTTTTTGTCGATAAGACATTTTCAAATCTTTCTCCTCTTCACATCCCAACAAAGAAAAACCTTATTCCCCTTCCCCCTTCTTTGCGACTCCGACCCAATGCTTGCTACCAGCCAGCAACGCTTCTCAACACCACTCACCAGCGTTCATATTTGATCTTCCCCTTTTCTGCCTTTCATTGCCAAAATCTGCACTGCACCAGTCGACAAATAAACCAGAAAATTCACCACCACTCTTCCAACCTCGTCTTCTCTTTCTCCTATTTTACCCCTCCTTCAACCTAATTTGAAGTTGAGATTTCTTTGTTTTCATTGGTTTTCTATGCTTTCTTGTATCTGTTCCAAAATGCGTTTTTTAGTTCTTAGGGTAGAAGTTGATATTTATTTGTTTTCATTGGTTTTTTATGCTTTCTTGCATTTATTCTGAAATAGGTTTTAATTCTTCGATTTCTTGGTGCTCAAATTGGTTTTTGATGTTTTCTTTTTTCATATCATGGGATTTTAATCTCTTTTTTTACTCTAATAATCATTAGCTCTATTGCAATTGTTGCAACATTTGCGGAGGTTTGCAACTTAGACATGTTTACATTATCTTTGTGCAAGTAAAATGCTCTATGAATTGCTGGTGTTATCATATTGTCTTGATTGTATATTATTATTTGTGGCTTAAAGAATTGGTGGTATTGAGCAATTGGCTGAATATGATGCAAGGATGGTTCTAATATAACATATGCAGATATTACTAATGGAGAAAAGATAAAGATAAAAGAACTCGTATAAGTGTAGGATAATTCTCTTTTCGTTTCATTTTCCTTTATCCTTTACTCCTTGCTCTTTCATGATTGAACTCTTAGAAATTTTACCATGTTGAACAGTAATAAAAATAATTATACCAAACAAGCAGATGTGATTGGACCAACTTAACTTTGAAGATGGCTTCGTCACATATCAAATTGAGAAGGAAGTGCCCCTTGATTTCCTTATGGATCTTTAATAAGTTTTTGTGATTATTTTTCATGGATTTAGATATCATTAGGTTTATTTATATCTATATGAAGTAAACAATCATAGGAAATATCATGATTATGTTTAGCAAAAATTTGCAAAATATGTTATGTCTGAATTGCTTTCAGGGAGAGAGTAATAGAAGATTAAGCATATTGAAATTAGACTTTTGTCACATAATGTGAGTTAATTATGTCAGAAGTCTTGGAGGTGTCCTTACCCTTGCATGTCTGCCTCTATGTTCCATTTATGTTGTAAATTGAATTGTAGTTACCAAGAACTTGAATCTGCACATAGACAATGAAGGCCTTGGATTTAATTTTACTAGTTTTAACCTCTCTCCTTGCTATGTGTTTATGATTCAACATTGATCGTGATTGGCAAGTATTCATATTGTGATGCTAATTTTGGTATGCTAATACTTTGTTGTTCATATGTCTAATTCCTTGTTGTTCATATGTCTAATTCCTTGTTGGTGTTTGTCTTTGTTTTTAGAAGATTGAGATTGTGGTGGGAAAAGATGAGAAACTTGGTGCTATCAATGCAATTGTAACCTCAAAGAAAGTTGTTGATTAAAAGGTATAGATATTAAAGAAAAGCAGTAGCATTGGAAATTCACTACTTGTCATGGATGATCTTTCCATGAAATAGGAGATAGTGGAGCTAAACCTTTTTGTCTGTGTGTGTTTTTTTCTTCTTTTATCAATCTTTTATAATATTTGAGTATCAATCTACTGTACAGTTTGCACAGAAAGTTTTTAAAAGGATGTATTTTGTGAATATCATTTTGAGCATAGCTGCATTGTCATCTCAAATCTCAATACTACATTATGATCTCATCTAAGTCGAATTCATAGAAAAGCAAGCATTGTTGTCCTCTTAGCACTTTCTATATTAAGCAGAAAAGAGAGAAGAGTTATGACAGATTATTAATATGTTCACATTGGTATTAATAAACTCAATTAAATAATGAAAAGATAAAAAAAATCTAAAATGTATATTTGTTTCATTGAAAACAACTTTTATAAAATATTTTCAGGAAATTTGTCAAATAACAGAAAATATTTTACATAGATTCATCTAAACACTAGAAAATATTAGCTTTTCCAAAAAAAGTAAATTCATTTTCCAAAATTCATTTTTCAGAAGCTATTTTCAATCAAACAAACAGAGCCTTACTAGTAAAAGTGAGCGAACTAGTGATTTATTGGGCCTAATACATAGTGATGTATATGGACCAATGGATACATAGAATAAAGGTGGTTTTCAGTACTTCATAACCTTTACTAATGATTTCAATAGGTATGGGTATTTTTTTTTAACGCGTCATAAATTTGAAATCCTTGAAATGTTTAATGATTTTAAAAAAGAAATACCAAACCAACTAGGCAAAAGTATCAAGACACTTTGATCTGATCAAGGTGGAGAGTTTTTAAGCTTAAAGTTTGATGAACTTTCAAAGAAATTTAGGACTGACTTGCAACTTACTCCTCGTAATACTCTACAATGGAGTTGAGCTTTTGTAAGAAGAAATCAAACTATGTTAAACATGGTTTGATCAATAATGAGTCATGTTGATCTTTTGATGTTTTTTAGGGATGTGCACTAGATACATCTATTGCATCTACTTTTACACTTAATTGTGTTCTATTTAGATTGGTTTAGAAGATTCCATATGATATGCGAACTAGGAAACATCCTAGTATGTCTTTTATGAATATCTAGGGTTATAAAGCTTATGTTAGAGATCAAACATCTACTAAACATGAAACCAAATCGAAAAATAAAAGCATCTTTGTGGGATCTTCTAAAGAAACTAAATGATATTATTTCTTTAGTCTCACTGAGAATAAAAGGTTTGTTGTTCGAACAAATGTCTTCTTAGAAAAAGAGTTTGTCTCTAGAAAATGAAGTAGGAGAAAAATTGAACTCGAAAATATTCAAGAACCACAAAACATCTCATGTTTCATAAATTGTTAAGAAATAGAAAACTGTTGAGGAAACACAACCATCGCATAGATTTATAAGAGAATTCCATACGACTAAGATATATAGATTTCTCATTACAACACATGATGACTTTCTGCTTATCGATTAAGGTAATCCCAAGACTTATCAAGAATCAATGACAAGCTAAATTTTGAGAAATGACTTGAAGCCATGAGGTCTGAGATTAATTCTATGTATATTAATCAAGTGTGGACCTTGAGTGACCCACTTGAAGGGTTAAAGCCTATAGAATGCATGTGAGTTTATTTCGTCACACAAATTGACCCTTTTATGTAATAACATTAAAATGAAGTATGCAAGACTTTTAGACAATAGTAATGAGATACGTAGTAAAAGAATTCCATATGTGTACTTTTATTTATTTGTGTGAAATTAAGAAACAAATTTATTAAATTTAAAAATTTTACCAAATAATAGTTAAAATACTTTTTTCTTTTATATTCATCTACCTTCTCTCTCACTCACAAACCACACCTTCTTCTCCGGCCTATGGTTTCATCATCATCAACCATCTTTCTTAATGGTTTGGACTTTTATGTGAATCTACAATTTTAAGCAAATTTATTAAATTAAAAGACTGAACAACCTTCACCCCATTCCATTCTCTCATCTTCTTTAAACCCTTTTTAACTCTTTCAACTCTTTTACCCTATCCTTCCTAACCTCTTTTTCGCACCATTAAATTGACGTCGACAAACCCCCTAATTACCCAATTTAGTCGAATTAAAAGTCTAATTTTTTTAAAAAAAAATGTTAGACTTGTAAAATAAATATAAAATAAAACTGAATAAACCAGGATCTATCATGTCAAATTATCAAGAATAAAATTAAATGCGGAAGCGTACCTGAACCGGATTTTGGGGATTTGATCTTCCAAATTAGCACACAAGAAATTCAGAGAATATTTACACTCTCTTTCCTAATGATGGATATTAGAAAAGATATATTGTATATGATTTGGGGACCATAACCCTAATATTTATAACCTTGGCATATTAGTTCTAATCAAATTTAATTAGCCCATCATTAATTAGATTTTGATTAGAACTCAATTACTAGAGTATCTACACATATTTGACCCATACTTTATTTAATAAACAAAGCCCAATAAAATTCTAACTAAATTAGATCACTTTTAATTTGGGCTAACCTATCATGATAGTAAATAATAACATGTAATTACCCTTATTATAAATGTGATGTCCATATTTTCCAACAATCTCCCACTTGGACGACATATATATACTAATTACTCTATAATTACATGTCATTATATAACCTTATGAGCTCAAAATTTTACTATCATATCTAAAAGGTATTCTAAACAATCTCGTCCATTAATTATGTTAACATAGAATCAAGGCAACTTTCGTTACATATATCGTAACTAAATCCATCTATGATCACGTATATTAACACAACCAAATAACATAGATCAAGTATGGATGTGTAGCATGGAAATTACATGTAATATGATCTAAACATGTCTATTTCCAACTGGTCCTCCTTAGTGAAATCAAACTTTACCAAAATCAGAGTGTGAATAAACCAAATAAACTTTATTTCTGCAGAAAATAACTTAATATCTTAATCTTCATATGATGCTGAAATTGAAGAGATGGGTTTTGGGTTTTGTTGGTCTTCTTCTGATGTTGAAATTGAAGAGATGTTATTAATGGATTTTGGGTTTGCTTCCTCAACATGAAATTGAAGAAATTATTATGTGGATTTTCTTTTTGAAATTAATTGTTAGAGGTTTGGAAGAAATAAACATGTTTTGCATTTTTTTAATTGACTGTTTGAAAATTTTTAAGTGTTACAAAAAATTGTTAAATTTTTTAAGTGTTGAATTTATATCAAATAATTATTTAGTAAAATAATAAATATAACTATTTAACATAATTATATTGTTTGATAAAAATAGTTATTAATTTTTAAAATATTATTGATTTATTAATTTTAATTTTATTAATATAATATTTTATATTGTTTTAAATAAATTTAGATGAAAGATAAATATAGTAATCAAAATATCTCATTTTTAATAATAAAATAAAATCAACTTAATATTATCTACATTTCATTTTTAATGAAATAAAAATTTTCAATAGTTAATCAAATACACCTTTAATTAAAATCAATTTATTTTTAAAATTTTGATTTCAATTAAAATAAATTCCACATCAACATTGACTTGTAAAAATTGATGCCACCTGTTGCGATTTCATTCATCTAAAAGAGCCACATACGTTTTTTTAATGGTGTTATATAAAAGGGTCAATTTGTGTGACCGAATAAAACTTTGAGGACTACTTAGAGTAAAAAAAAAAAAAATAGGGGTGAATATGGGAATAAGAATCATTTTATTATTAAAGCGTTATAAATGTAATTAAATAATAATTTGTTGTAAATATTTTCATTGGTGGATGTTGCAATAATTATGGAGAAAAATAATCAAATTAAGGCACTCACAAGTTTTAAGAGTTAGAAGGTTATGTATTTTGTAATCAATAGTGGTTGAAGACCTATATAAGTTCATGAAATATAAGTTAAGAACAAAAGAATTATTTTCTCATATTTTGTGTTAAATTTTTCGTTTTACTATAATTTTCTTTGGTGTTATAATACGTAATGATAAATTTAACTCTTAATATTTATTTATTTTGCGACTTCAACCCTTATTTTTATTTTGGGATCACTTTGATTTCAACATTTAAATATTAGTCAAATTACTTTTTTTTGGATGGAAAAACAAGCTAAATTGTTAAAATTTTAACAACATTAACATGATCACTCGCATGACAATCCATGTATAATTCATAAAAGTTCAAGAAAAAATAAAGATATTTAAAAGTTCATAAAAATTTTTATTAATGTTAGTAATGAAATATACGTAAATTACTATGGGAGTTGCCATGTAAATGCCATCCAAATTTTAGCAT
The DNA here is from genome assembly GCA_025698475.1 of Gossypium anomalum. Classification (NCBI taxonomy): domain Eukaryota; kingdom Viridiplantae; phylum Streptophyta; class Magnoliopsida; order Malvales; family Malvaceae; genus Gossypium; species Gossypium anomalum. Next base: position 18,928,842 of record CM046967.1, on the reverse strand, counting down.
TTTATTCTCTTGTTTTCTGTCAAAATAAAAATAAATTAATTAAAATTTGAAGGTTAACTATCAAGGAAATAAAAAAAGGTAAAGTGACAAAAATAAATAAATATTAACAACTAAATTTATAATTATCCCTTATAACATAATTGGAATTTTAATAATCTATTTAAATTTTTTCTGTGAATATATGAATTTCTTTTTTCTTGGAATTTGATTACAACTTAAATCAAGGTATAATAATTTTTATTATAAATTGTGTGAATTGGGAAAGAAGAAATTTACGCCCACACTGGCCAATGATAGCATTTATTATGTGGGCACAATTCAATTAAAAACGGGATCACAAACGCAATTTATCTCCGTGGAACATATATTACCGGATTTATACAGAAAAATATTGTCTTTATCTTATGATTCATAATGTTGAAGCTTTATGATATTATAATAAGCTAAACACCGTGAGGATACCAGCAATATACTGAACTCTCCCCATTAAAACACTTGTTGCTCCTAATTATTTTCTTCACATACTCACACATAAAGACTTTTGTGGGTATGGGCTCCCAATTCCTATTTAAAGTTAGTGATTTGTTTATGGTGTGTGGGATAAAAATAAACTTACGTGATATTAATGAAGAATTTAAAGTGTATATTAATGGTTCTTTTCTTAAGATTCTATTATGGTGTGCAAAAGAGTTACCGAGAAATGAGCCTCAAAGATGCAATGTAGTCCAATAACTATCTACGTTTTACAATGACAGAAACAGTCCACTGAGCATTGCAGAAATTCTTTATATAATAATCTAGGAATATAAAAGATGATGAGACAATAGAAAGAAATTGTTTTTTATGTTTTTTTAATGTGCCATACAAATGAAAGTTTACTCTTATTTATAAGAAGTCTCATGTCTCTTCGTAGAGACATACTACCTAAATGGATAGTCATATATTTAACAATAAACATAATTATTCAATATATATTTACTTGAATAATTATGATTATTTATTAATAATCAAGTGACATAACTTTTCAATAGAAGAGGCATAACTCATCACTATAAATAATGACAACTTTTAATTAAAAATAAAGTAACATAACTTTTTTTTTACTTATATAAAATTTTTTTTAACTATTGAAATGAAAAATTTTGGGTTTAAAAAATGCATATCTTTATGCTTATGTTTAATTTATGAATTCCCTTGCCCGATTACCTACTATCGCTGTACATATAGATTCATTTGTAATTTATTTATATATAACCAAAGAATCATCTTATGTGGAAGTTGATATTATCTGTTAATTGTCTTTGAAGTAACCATCTTTAACAAACACCTGCAAAATATATGCATTTGCTGTTAGTTGTAATGATTTAGAACTTGTGCTGTTGTATCTCAAGGCAATACATGGGCTAAACTCCTTTGATTACATTGATGGGATGGCTTATCATTAAACTACACTACACCCACCCAAATCTATGCTCTTTACGACCAATATGAAAGGAAGGTAATTTTAGTTGCCCCATCCATTACAAAAACATTATTTACTTTTTACACATTCATAATTAGATGATAAATATTATCAAAATAATATTTTTGTCATTTCAATTTACATGAAATCTAAAATTATGTATTTGATGGAATTCAAACTTAAAACACAATAATGTTCAAGTCTACCATTTTATCTAAAACTTCATTTGATCTTTAAATCATTTTTTATAAATATATTTGTTATATATTTTTTTTCCAGTACATTAATCTAGTATATATCTATTTAAGTAATTCATTAGCTATTCTTATAACATGGTATGATTTAAATGGATTAATACAATAATTTCTTATAACATATGATCTCTTTTGCTGTAAAAGCATTCAAATGTCATACATGGATTATTTGTTGTGTGAATGCTCCCAAAATAAAAACACAAAGAGTTGTATATGTTACAAAATCATTGCCTAAATATTATTTATCAGCACCAACATTCGAGTGAAATAAGAGATGTTGCTAACGTTGTTTTTAGCTATATCAGCTAAGAGTCATACATCAAGTTAGCAGGTTGATGAATGGAAAAGAAACTCTCATAATCAGCACTTGGGATGATAATTGAGAAACACCATGGGAGACTTCGCTTAGTCCCTTTGCCTGATAAATCCCCAGCAACAGCAACGTGGGCAAAGAGCTAGCTAAAGCAGTAGCATGCCCTAACTGAAATGAAAGTGAAAGACGAACCTAAATGTTAATTACAACAAAGATTTATATTAACAAGAAATGTATGCCTAACTTAACAACCATGACAATAGCTCAAATGGGTTTTGATTGGAAGATTTACTCTCTTTTTTTGTAATTCAGTTAGAAGGTTTGAAATTGGAGAAAAGGAGGTAGTTGTAGTTGTGATAAAGAAGCAAACTCTGAAATAAATTAAATATGATGCCTTGACTTGAATTGAAAATTTTGTAAAGCCCCAGCCCTCTTTCTTCACAAAATCACCTTCTCATTTCACTTAAATTCCAAGCAAATTATACAATCAAATGCCTCTCTAACGGCAACCGCCCCTTGCATTTCATGTACCTTCACCTTCCCCAATTTCATATTTATTTATTTATTTAAATATTCTTCGATTCAATAATATCATTTTCAAATCCATCTTTTCTGTGCTATATATTTTATTATTATATCCAACATTTATTTATCCTAATTCCATTATATTATCATTTAATTTATTACATAAAACTTTTGCCAATTTTAAAATAAGGAGTATTTATCTATCAATACATTATTTATGCTTCTTACTAATTTGGTTCACCCATCTCAATTGTTAATTTATGGGGAAAAAATCACCACTTGTATAAAGTAAATTGAGCTTTTTTTTTTCATGTATATATATATATATATATATATTAAAGACCTTAGAATTTTTTTTATTTTAATTTTACCATTTGAACTAAAGTCACTTTTAATTTTCTTATCAATTTTTAATATATGAATTATTTGCATATATATCTATACTATATTTAAATAATTTATTGAATTCGTGTCACTCTTTAATTAAGCAATTACCAAAAAATTCTTCCTTATAAAAAATAATAAACATTATTATAGGGATATTCTAGTCAATTCAAATCATATAAAATCCGGGAAAATTTTTATAATTTTAAAATATATAAAATCTAAAAAAAATTGTAGTTGATGTCATTTGCAACCAAACCTCATACTCTTTTTTTTTTTTTTTTTATGTCTATCATTTCAATTAAATTTTTATTTAACTTTTAAATATTTTAAAAAAATATATATTTGTTGCATTTGAGTTATAATTTAGTATCTATTAAATAAGTGATATAAATGAGTAAATTATAGTTCATCCAACCATTGGATTAAACATTCACGATTTGATGATGATTATCTCCCCCACCCCCGCGCCCCCCGGACCACTCTGGGCTGTTGAAGCTTCAGGGATACTAAAAAGGAAAAGGACCCTTAAGGCTATCTTGGTAAATATAATCAAACCTAGAGAATATTTAGGTGATTTGATAATAACAATTTTACACAACAAAAAATCACTTCAACAATAAACAAATATGTTAATAACTTAAAATTTATAAATTATAAATTATTAATATATCAAATTTTGTGAGGGATCTACTCACACAACTATAAAATTAAAGTATATTTTTTTACAATAAATATTTTAATGATCCAAATGTCAAATTTTATATCTCGTTCATATAGATCATGTATGTCAAATTTGACATAAATTTAAAATTTGTAACTATTTAATTTGTATAAAAAGAATTCATTCGTTCAATAAATATTAATATATACAACATTTTAGATTAATATAATAGAGATATTGGATTAGTTCAAAATTTTACATAAAGTATAAAAAACATATTTCCCCATCAAAATTTATATAAATAAAAGTACCTTGGTGAATTTAAAAAGTAAAATGTTCATATGGAAGAATAAATTGCTTACAAGAAAAGAAAAAAAAATGAAAATTTAAAGAGTGGAAATTATTTATTTTACAGTATAGTTTATAATATAGTAATTATGATTTGAAATGTTTATTATATTATTTAAATTATCAAACTAATTTATATATCTAACATTAATTAAAAAAATATATATATTATTTTGTTAAATTAAAAAAAAAAACCTTAATATGAGGTGGAGTTAACAAACTAGTAATTTGTAAAAGGTGAAGTGTTTGGAGAAGTTCTTGGCCTGCGATTCTACCCTTGCTTAAGCATGATATTTGAGTTTGGAGTCAGAATTTTGTTGAATCTAAGATAAAACACGTTTATTGGGTAACAAACCCATTTTCATTCCAATTCACTGACTTGGAGCTTAATTATTGGTGTTACAATATCTACTAATATATATGAAATTGTAACTGTAATAGTGAGTCTAACTTACAAACAAAATTATTATTATTAAACGATGGGTTTAATTTATTTTTTATTTTATCATTACAATATTTAATCTTATTACTACTCAATAATAGGTAAATACATCACCTATCTAAATCCGCTATAAAATATTTCTCCTTCAACCGTTGTCTCCACACCCCTCCAAACTTTTTTATGAAATCTGACGACCCACTCCATCCAACGACTTTTAATCGATTAGAGAATCACAAATTAGATTAAACAAATGACTTAAATACCCTTAAGGAAATGCTTAATAATGGTTTGATAATCCAATCGAGGGCAAAGGGTAATTCTGTTTAAACGGTTTTAGAAACCATCAACTTTTTCCTTCCCTCCAATTCTCTCTTGCTATAATAAACCAGTCTTCTTCTTCTTCCACTTTCCTTTTCTTCTTTTGGCTCTCTCCAAACAAACAACAAGAATATATATATATTATATATATATATATATATATATATATATATCAAAAAGAGATTTCTTACTCACTCTCTTTCGCTGTTCTGAAGAGAAAATCACTAGTGTTACAGTCAAGGTTCAGGTGAGCGTCAAATTTTCTCAATTTCAATGAAATCTACTTTCTGATGTTTTTGATTCGATATCCTTTTTTTTAGATTTTTTTTTTCTGTTATTCCTAAAAGCTTTTCCAAGCTTCGTTCGGAAATGCAAAACGACAATTTTGCAACCGTCTATGGCGACCTCGCAGCCAAGCAATCGAAAGATCACCAGAGCGACGGAGTTTTCTCTTCCTCCACCACCTCATCCTCCACTTCCGCCGCTTCTGTCTTCGCTCTTTACCATCCTCGCATCCTCATGCAACAACATCAAGATATGATCAACCGCCACAACCTCTGCCTCACTCGCCTCCGTGAAGCTGCAAAGGAAGCCGAGGCACTCCGCCAAGAGAATACCTCCCTTCGATCTGCCAACCGAGACCTCAATAAGCAACTCAGCGCACTGATCCAAGCCTCTGTGCAGAACCACTTTTCATCATCTGATTACAATACCACGCCGTTTGAGTTGGTGAACGCGTTGCGAGGACTTTGTCTCGGTAGTGGAGGTGGAGGAGAGGTAGATGTTTCTGATGAGAGCCCGACGAGTGTGATGGAAGGTGGTGCGGTGGACGTGGAGCGGGTCATGTTACCTAAGAGCATATCTGTCAGGTCTAATGGATATCTGAAGATGATGAATCAAGCTGGAGCGAGTCATCGTGGTAAAACTTGTGGACCAACTCGGACTGGAAATACCTCTCAACTCAGTGGAGCGGTGAGTTTGATTCTTTTTCTTTTTCTTTTTCTAGTTCTGTTTGGATGCAAATTCGTAATTGCCACTAGTAGTCCTTTTTGTTTTTATTTTATTTAATGAATGCCTTCTTTGGCTTTGCAATGAAGCAATAAGCTAACTAAATCAATCATGTTAAGACGCGAGTTTCATTATTTAAGACTACTCTCTTTCCTTTAATTTTTATTTTTTAAAATAAATAAAATTGTTTGGGGGCTTTGGCAAGAACCTAATTCAACCGAGTCTGTTACTGTCCTCTATTTTGGCACTATAAGATAACAATTGCATAGTTTAGACAATTTATTAAGCGAGTAAAACTAGGGTTCACATTTACTGTTAAGTCAGAGAATTTAAACTCTTTTACTTCCAATCTCCGGTTTCACGGGCAGCGTAACTGAAATCTAGTGAAACAGTCCCAAACTTGTTACCCTTGTCAAGAAATGTGCTTGGACATGTAAGGTTTGTGTATTTATGAACAGTCTTGTGGCCGCTGGCCGTAAATTAGAAATTAAAATGAAATTATTCATTTATTTATATAATAGTAAATGCGAACAGTAATAGGTTTACATTTGATTCTTGTTCTCCTTAAGTCCTTAAAATGTAAATGCTGACTAATCCTTTTAGGTGAGTGTGCAGCAGAAGGTGTACGTTCAGGGCGGAAAGAAGGAGGAAGAGCCGCTTGAATTGGAAGTATACAACCAAGGGATGTTCAAAACTGAACTCTGTAACAAATGGCAAGAGACTGGTGCCTGTCCTTATGGCGATCACTGCCAATTTGCTCACGGCATTGAAGAGCTCCGCCCTGTAATCCGCCACCCTCGCTACAAGACTGAGGTTTGCAGGATGGTCCTTGCTGGTGATGTCTGTCCCTATGGGCATCGATGCCATTTTCGCCATGCACTTACTGAACAGGAGAAGTTCATGGACCACCTCAAGCCCAGGAACAGGTAAATAATGGGAGAACAACATATTGGTTGCTTGTTGTAGAGATCAATGTTCATAATCATAATCATAATCCTGAACCCCCAAAAATTTGTTAAAAGTATTATATGCATAAGGTAGGAAGGAAGTTTACAGGTATGGTGGACGTATATACAATTGGAATAATTAGAATCATAAAAAACACACAAGTTAGTAGATGGAGATTGGAAGAGGCTTTGTGGTCCCGGAAGGTGGGAGATTTGTTGAGGTTATTAGAGGTATTCACTTTCATTTTTTTCTTAATATCATTGTTTCTTCAAGTATGATATTAAAGCATAATCCTTACTTGGGATGTTTGGTGTGCTTCAACCAATCCAATGTGGAACAAAAAGAAAAGACAAGAAAAGCATTAATAGTGATGATGTTCTTGATTCTGGCAAATTAAGCATCTTCTGTTTGGAGTCAATATGATATTGGTATTGTTAGTGTCATATAACTTTGATCGACCATTTTAAATGTGATACGATTTTACTCTATGAACAACAATATAAAAAAAGTTTTTAAGTATGGCAGAAAATTGAATTATGATTAAAAACTCTTTTTTTAAGGAATTTTTTCCCATATGTTTGTGTCACGAGGCCATTATCATGATAAGCTTCTCTCGCATTTTTTTACTATCCAGCCAGTAAGGAATTGAACAATAAAGGGCTGTTCATATACCACTTATCATGAGCAGTACCTTCTTCCTAAGAAACATGTTTGATATGCAATGCACTCTCGCCTATATGCCCAAAACCTCACTTTTTCTTCTTCGATGTGGAACTAATGTACTGAAAGTCTTTTAGAGCCTTTGACATAACATATGCTAGGTGACCGGTAGTTTGGTTATGCCCATGGAGTAATGGAGTTTTGAATTCAAAACTTTATATATACTAAAAATTGGGAGATCCACTTTGTTAATGAAAATTAATAAAATTTTCAAAAATTTTATAGAAGGGAAAATTTAGGAATATAAAAGGAGTTATTTTGGGTCTTTATTCTAAAAAACAAAAGAAATGTATAATATTGTAAAGAGACGACAAAATTTTAATTTTCTAAAATAAATATTATATTTTTTATAAGTAAAAAAAATTCAAAATGGAAAAGTGGCAGTAAAACATTTCATGGCCAATAAAAAAAAATCAATGTTCTAAAAACTAGATCGGAGATTGAACCAATCAAGTCTCGCGATTACCCGTTGAGCCTTTTCGATTATCAATTTGGTTATCAAATCATTTGAATCAATTGGATCATTTTTAAGAGTTTCTAAATAAAAGAATCATGTACATTCAAAATTATGATGAAAATGATTCTTGTTTAGAAAACAAATATGAAGATGCCCTATTCCGAAAAGAAGATGTCAAAATTAATCATGAAATTAAAGAAGAACTCATTCATTGAAGAAGATGAATATTGTGATTCTCAAAGCTTAATTGTGCACCACATGTTGAATGCATAAAAGGGGGACAGCTCGGAACAAAGAGATAATATATCCGTACTTGAAGCCTAATCCAATGTAAAATTTGTTCACTCATCTTTGATAGTGGAAGTTGTGCTAATGTGTTGAGTACACTCTAAGCCATACAATCTTCAATAGCTTAATTGAAGTTAAGGTAATTAAACATTCTTTAATTTCTTTTAAAATTGGAAATTATACTTATGAGATTTGGTATGATGTAATTTCCATGCATGCTAGCCATCTACTTTTAAGGTGACCATGCTAGTTTCAATTGAGATATGGTTCATCATGGTAAATTGAATTGTTATTCTGTCATCTTCAAAGGAAAGAAATACACGTTGACTCCACTATCTCCTAAATATGTATATCGAAATCAACTCAAGATGATGATATTTTATGAGAAGGTAAAGGGAAGTAAGGAAAACACTTCGAAAAAGGTTGACAAAAAAGAGACCAGTACTAAAGGAAAAAGGCAAAATAATGACCCAATGGTATGTGCATCCTCTTATGAAAAAAAAATAGATGACAAATAGATCAAGCTATTTTTCTAAGGAGAGAGATGTTAGGAAAACCTTTATTTTGAAACAAACCTTTTTCCTACTTAGGTTCAAGGAAAATTTTCTAACTTTATCTAACCTTAACAAAAAAAATTTCTAGTTTCTTTATATGTTTTTCATAGGATTATGCCGATAGGTTTCCCAAAGAGATGCCCAAAGGATTGCCACCTTTTCGAGGTATTGAACATCAAATTGACTTCATTCCTAGTTCCATTATTCCAAATAAACTAGCTTATCAAAGTAATCTTGAGGAGACAAAGGAATTGTAAAAGCAAGTGGAAGAACTTTTGGAGAAGGGATTAGTTTGAGAAACCTTAAGCCCGTAAGCAATTATGATATTGTTGGTATCTAAAACGGATGATAGTTTTCGAATGTGCATTGACTGTAGAGCTATTATTGGTACCATCAAATATATACATAGTGTTTCTATTTTCATTAAGATAGATCTTAAAAAGTGGTTATCATTAAATTAGAATTAAAAAAGAAATCGAATGGACAATTACTTTAAAATTACATACGAACTTTATGAATGGTTAGTTATGTCTTTTGATTTGACTAATACATCTAGTTATTTTTTGAGATAGTTGAATCGTGTTTTAAGGCCTTAGGGAAATTTGTTGTGGTTTACTTTGATGGTATACCAATCTATAGATACTTGTATTAATGATCATGTTGAACATGTTATATTAGTATTAAAAGTTTTAAGGGAACAACAACTTTATGCTAATCTTAAAAAGTGTACTTCTTGCATCTATAAATTAATCTTTTTAGGTTTTGTTATTAGTGCTAAATGTATCAAAGTTAATAAATAAAATGTAAGAGTCTTTTATGAGGCATGTTCCTTAGTCGATTTTCGAGGTGAGATTCTTCTATGGACTTGCTAGTTTTTATCATCGTTTTGTGAAATATTTATCCATTATTATTGCCCCTTTGATCGAAATAATTAAAAAGGATGTCGGATTTAAATCGGGTGAAAATCAAGACATGACTTTCAACACCTTGAAAGTTTAATTATATAGTGCATCCATATTAAAGTAACATGTTTTTCTAACATTTTTTTAATGTGATGCTTTTAGTGTTGGGATTGGTGCAATTTTGATGTAAGAAACGAGACCTATTTGCATTCTTTAGTGAAAAGTTGAATGACACTCATCTAAATTATTCTACCTATGATAGGGAACTTTATGCCTTAGTTCGAGCATTTGACATATGGCAACACTACTTGCTTCCAAAGGAGTTTTTCATCTGTACTGATAATAAATCTTTTAATCACTTAAAGGGTCAAGGTTAGCAAAATAAAAGGCATGCTAAGTTGGTCGAGTTTATTGAGATTTTTACATATGTAATTAAATATAAGTAAAAAAATGATAATGTTGTAGTTGATGATTTATCTAAAAGATATTCCTTAATGACTACTTTGAGTGTTGGCATTCTAGGATTTGAACATATTAAGCAATTATATGTTGATGATTCTAACTTTGCTTCTATATTTAATGTAGCGACCCAATTTTAGCAAATGTTAGAAATACTATTTTAGAACCCAAATCCACAAACCGAGTCTATGAGATTATAATAAGAGGATTTATGAAGTTAAAATGAACGTATATTAATGAATGATTGAGTAATTAAATCAAGAAAATCATTAATTAAAGTTTAGGGACTAAATTGTAAAAGTTAAATCGTTATTGAATTTTAAATTGAAAAATACTTGAGGACCCGATTGACAATGAACCAAAGGATCCAAATGGTTATTAAACCATTGTTTTGTATAAGATAGTGGAAGTGGATGATGAAATCCACTTAATCATCTATTATAACTATAATATAGAAAATAAACTTAAATTTATTAAACAAAGCATGATTTGTTAAACTAATTAAATATTATTCTAAGTATATATATTCATAAGTAAGAGATGACAACATTATCATCTTTCCCCTTTGATTTAGTCATCCATGCCCTAAAAAGAAGAAGAAAAACTTCTTTGTTTTTTTTTTCCATTGTGATCCAAAATTAATCAAGGTAATTAAGTTCTTTCCTTAAGATTTTTATGAAATTTGAATCATGAGATCTTAATTTAGCTAACTCATGTATTGATTTCTTCAATTGTTAGATGTTTAGAAAGTTATCATTAAAGTATAATTGATAAATTTAAGCTTGAATTTGAAGAGATTGTTAGTTAGTGAGCTTGGATTATGTTAAAGATTAAGTTAGAAATTAAGTTAAGTTTTATAGATAATTTTATGACATTACGGGCCAAATTGAATAAAGAGAAAGTTGTTAGGAAATTATGCTATAGACTAAAAGTGCAAGGTCCCTAATGAAAGAATATGAAATTAGATTTTTATTCGATGTTAAATATCGAAAAGTACAAGTATTTCAGACATTAGGATTCAAAAGGGTTAAATAGGGTCATACATCTCTTGACATTATTGTTAGTGAGCCATTGAATGGCTATTACATGTCTAACTTATTCCATTGATTGTGTGTCTATATACTTGTATAGAGAATGAATTGGAAAGAAGGGAAGCAAACAAAGGAAATACTAAAGTTGTTGATTAAGCCTTAAGAGAAACCTACTCATTTTTGTGTTTTGGAAGGTAAGTTGTTGTGGAACTTACTATCTTTCCTTGTTTGTTATGCATGCTTGTGTGAATTCTTTAGTTAATAATATTAGTAGTATGTATCATGTTAAAAATAAATGAACTAGACATGCTTGGCAAGGAAACATTAATGAATTGTAAATAAAATGAAATGGATACTATGTGAAGAATGGAATGCGAGTACGTATATATACATAGTAAAATGCTTGTTGAGATATGCCTAAGAAAAGGGCCAATAATCTTTACTATGTTATATGATAAGTGTATGTTCCGTATAAAGCTACGACTTATGAATTATGAAAATTAAGATGTAATTGTTAGAACTAAACGTGTTATTATTAATGATATATGCCCATGTAAACTTGGTAGAATGGATAGGATACAATTGGCATGTCAATAAGGTCATATGTACATTCTTGTACAGGTTTCGGTAGTGATATGAAGAATATTTTATGTCATTGGATGATTTAGCATTTGTTGTGGATCATCAAATACAAATGATCGCTAAGGAGACCTTGATGTAGTAGAGGGATGTATTTATGTATATATATGTCTTTGGTGCGTTTGGGCCTTACACTAACGTGGCTTGGTGTGGTATAGTTATTACTCTTTTGAGCTATCTTGGTGTGGTGTAGTTCATACTTGTGTCCCAGTCCATTTTTACTAAGGTTGCATTAGGTGAAACATTAAATTGCATATGAATTTGAGTAATGAAAAATGAACTCGATATGGCAGTTTATAAATCCCTCTAGATATAATTGTCATGGTATGGATGAGTAACCCATTGGATGGAATTGATAACTATATAAACACATAAGTAATGGCATGGTCCTTTAATGCTTTTGGTTGTAGTTATTATATTTTGAATGTATATATTTTGCTTACGTACGCTTACCTGGCCTTGTAACGTTCTGTGCCTTGTTTAGCTATATTTGTGCTTAGTTCACTTGGCATTTAATATGCTCACCTATGACCAAGGTAAGTATAGTAAATTCCATTTTGAACACACTAACCATTGAATGCTTACCTACCATTTTTATTTCTTTATGTGTAAATCCTCAACTATCGGAATTCTTGAAGCTGGCTTGGGGCGGATACCACACTATCCATAAGACGATAAGAGTATGTTTATTTTTTTATCAAATGTTGTGACATGTACATATTTTTTATAAGTAATTGTCAAACTTATGTATAGAACTATTAAGCTTGACATTTTTATGATATAGCTAAAAAATATCTAGTTCTTTGTTATATATTGTTGATCAAGTCCTTTTGTTATAATAAGCTTTATGATTTTCTTGTGTATAAGTTTAGTTGATATGGTATGGTAACAAGTTTATTGGATGGTAATTTGACATTCGAAATAATGTCTAAAATATATTGTGTCGAGTTTTTAGGTCACTTAGACCATTTGAGATTGGTATTTGGCAAGTTTAGAGAAAACGATACAAAATTTAGGGAACCTGTCCTTATAGTGATGACACATTCTCATTGGTGTCGCGACATTAAACCTTTGCCATCATAGTCATGACATTCCCTTGTTTGAAGTCGTGACCATCAACCCACTATCTTCAATGTCCCGACTTGCCTTTGCTGAAGTCATAACACTAAGCCTTCTACCATCAATGCTCGCGATGTTTTCCTTTTTAAGTCGCGACATCAGGTTACTATCTTCATGGTTGCAACTCAACCCTTTTGAATTGTGACATAAACCTACTGTAACACCTCTCACCCGTATTCAGCGCTGGAATAGGGTTACAGAGCATTACTAGACTTATAGCACAGAAAATCATACATTTCACATAGATTTCTCAAATTTGATAAATCATCATTCAAAATCATTCACATTGTCCCTAATACGAGCCCACGAGGCCCAAAACATTCATTTAGGAAGATTCGAGACTAACCTGACAACTCAGAAAATTTTTGAAACACTTAGAAAATTTTCCAAAATACAGGGGACACACGCCCGTGTGACCCGACCGTGTGTCTCAAACGGCCAAAGACACGCCTGTGTCACAAGCCGTGTGGACATTCGAAATGAAATCACATAGCCGTGTCCTACCCCGTGTAACTCTCTGACTTGGGTTACACGTCCAACACACACACCCGTGTGGCTAGCCCGTGTGCCCTAAAAATGGCCACACACGCCCGTGTGCTGGGCGGTGTGGAGCATACTGACTTGATTTTTAATTCAACACCAAGGGACACATGGCCGTGTAACATAACCGTGTGTCACACACGGCTGAGACACACGTCCGTTTCTCTGCTCGTGTGGACAAAAATTGGCTATTTACCAAGCCATTTTGCCACTCAATTTGCATGTACCTACACCAAACTCAAATGGCACAAAACATAGCATATAATAAGGATTCAATCAACCTCAATCAAGCATATTTCATACCATTTCCAACACCAACTAATCCAAGATATACAATCTCACAATGTGTCATTCAATTTCATGTCAAATTTCACTTTATCAAATCATCAATATGTAAACATAACAAACTCAAATCTCAACCATTTGTTATCTATAATACCTATTGTAATAGGCCCAATTTGCCCGGGCCCAGACAAAAAACCAAACAAAAATAAAATAACAGTCCAAGTCCACTATAATTACAAACCCAAATAACAAGAAAACCCTAGTGGCCCAAATGGCCCAAAACCTAAACTTTTTTCAGCAAAAAAAAAGGGTAACAAAAACCTTAGCCCCCTAGCCGCCGCTCCTAGCCTCTACCACCGCCTGCAAGAAAAAAGGAAAAAGGACAGCAAAGAACACGCAAGAACAGTAAAAAAAATAATATAAAAAATGTATGAAATGGCTATAAAAGCCATGGAACAGATTTGTAAAAGGGGGTTTTTTTTAGCAGACGAATATCAATTAAAAAAACTAAGAATTCCCAAAAGGTGGTTTTCTTTTCTTTGTTTTATTTTACGAATTTATATTTATTTAATATTATTTTTTTCTTTGCAAATAAAACACAAAAATAAAAAGGAAAGGTTTGAAGAAAACAAACCTTCGCGTCTCGTAACCGTGAACGACCAAGGTAGCTACTTCCGATGAAAAGTGGCCAAAAACCAAAAGGTTTTCAACCTTTGGGGTATTTTTTGTGGGGATTTTTGAAATTTTGGCCTTGGATATATGTTCAGGGGGGTCAAAATGATAAATATGGCCTTTTTTATTTTTCCGGCCACCATGGACAGCGGCGCCGTCGCCGGTGATCGGCGGCCGCCACAGTGGTCCGGTGCTGGAGCAATGGTCGAACTCGGAGGGGGGACAGAGTGAGAGAGAGTTTTCTAAAAATTTTTTTTAAAAAGAGGAGGAAATGATTTTTTTAGATTTTTTTTTAACTTAAATAGCGTATCAAAACGGCGCCATTTTGGAGGGGTTCAGAAAGCCCCAAAACGATGTCATTTTGAGACTGAACCGAACCGGCCCGACCCATAGGCGGAGGATTCGCGTGTTTTTGTGAAACGGGCTATTTGCACGCTGGCCCCTTCTGTTTTCATGGCCTGTTGCGATTTAGTCTTATTTCCTTTTTTTCTTTTTTTTTAATTTTGCCCTTGTAATTTTATTTTTATTTTATATTGGTCCTCTGCAGAACGGCGTGTTTATAAGGCCTGGGATAATTTCCCTTTTGGTCCCTCTCCCTTTGCGCGCATTTTATTTTCATCCCTTAATCTCTTTTTTTTAAGATTTATCCCCTAAATTTCGTTTAACTTTTGATTTAGTCCTTTAGTTTCCTTTTTTATAATTCCTCCCTCCCAAATCCTATTTAAATTTCAATTTAGTCTCTTTTATATTATTTTATTTATTTTATTCTAATTTAAGCTCTAATTTTTATTTTAAACACAATTTAATCATTCATTTAATTAATTTTGGCTTCTTTCGTAGATGTTTTATATTATTTATTTTTTTATTTTAGTATTTTGTTTACTTATTTTATTTACGTTTAAACTTTTAATTTCATTTTGATTCCAATTAAGCCCTTTTATTTTAATTCTCTTATTTATTTATTTACTTATTCACTTGATTATTTAATATCCATCGCATTTTATTCGTTATTTGTTTATTTGTCTATTTGTTCATACATCACTCATTTATTTATATACTTTTTATTTTATCCCGGTATTCATTTGTTTATTATTCCTTCGTTTTATTTTTTTATTTTATTTCA
Source organism: Gossypium anomalum (assembly GCA_025698475.1). NCBI lineage: Eukaryota > Viridiplantae > Streptophyta > Magnoliopsida > Malvales > Malvaceae > Gossypium > Gossypium anomalum. Next base: position 18,913,387 of record CM046967.1, on the reverse strand, counting down.
TTTATTTTGTTTGTGCCTTTATTATTATTATTATTATTATTATTATTATTATTATTATTATTATTATTATTATTAACTCAACTATCTATTTATTACCTCTTTTTATATATATATATATATTAAAGAATTAGATTATTTCTGTTTTTTACTACATATTGTTCTTCTTATTATTATTATTACTATTATTATCCATTGTTATCATTATTTGTGTACTTTATTAAAAGTGGTACTTCTAATTTCATTTATATTTTAATTTGGTCCTTTTATTTTTTATTAATTAATTTTCTTAATATTTATTTATTGTATCTATTTATTTATTATATTTAAAAATTGATATTTGTTTTTGTACATTGTTCTGTCATTACTATTATTATCATTGTCATTATTTATTTTTATTATTTATTTTATTTTTCTTTGTTAATATTGGTATTAAAACGATACGCATTACGAATTGCTTATTAGTACATTTATATTGTTGCCGTTCATTAATGTAACATTTGATTCATATATCATTTTTAGTATTACGTTGATTCTTGCCCAAATACGCGAGAAGGAAATTTTCAAAATAAGGTAATGCTTTATATTTGGGGAATTCAAGAAATCGCACTCTAACTTATGGGGTTTCGGTTTTCTTTTTGAACTTAAATAATCAAACATCCTTTTAAAATTAAAATATATGAGATTTTAAATAAAAAATAATAAAGGCAAGCTTATTCTCAAAGGTTCAAAGGTGTCGTGTCCTAACTTACGAGATATGGCATCTTGTTATCACGAGACGAGAAGGTCTTTAACATTTGTTTCGATTTATTCAAGCAGTTTTTAAGTAAAATTAGCATTAATACAAAGAGGGATCATATTTTAAACTATTTTCAAATTTTTAACTTTCGACACTAAGACATGAATTAATCAATTAGGTATCAATTTTGGGCGTTACGAGGGTGCTAATCCTTCCTCGTGCGTAACCGACTCCCGAATCTATTTTCTAAACTTCGTAGACCAAAAATTGTTGTTTTAATAAATCAAACATTTTATTAAAACGATCACGAGGTGATCTGATCACACCTCATAAAAAGGATTGGTGGCGACTCCCATTTTCGTTTTTTATTTTCAAAATAAAAAGTCTACCTTTCAAAAAATGGTTTCGACACCTATTATCAACAAACATCATATAACCATATTCAAACACATAATAAAAGCCATATGCACAATTATATACACAACCAAACCAACCAAGTTAAGCCAACTTTCACGGCTATATACAAAACCAAACTCTCAATATTAACAAGCCATTTCAAATTACTAAATTCATTAACAACACATATACCAAAATGACCAAACTCTTATACATGCCATATACTTAATATACTTAAGTTCAAAAGTACCAAGGTAATAGTAGGATAGTGTGATGAAATCTCCGACGATCCCCGAGTTTGAGCTAGCTTTAATTTCACTATAAAACACGAAAAATTAACAAAGTAAGCTATAAAGCTTAGTAAGTTTGTATAACATTTAAATCAACTTTACATATATGCTCAAATTAAGCAATTAAAACATAACATAACATAGCTTACAATGAATCACCAATCTACCACCTTTGCATTCACAAGTTAGATGTAACTTTCATAACTTTTCCTTATTTCAATGTATTGCTCGGTTCATGTACATACCTGTACCATCCCGTATCGAACTCATACTTATCTATATCTTTGACATACCCGTTGAACCATTCGGAATACTATCGGATACTCGGGAATCTCGCACCCTAAGTGCCACATACATAGCCAAAGCTATCTCAATCTCGTATCACATATAATGCTCACACTAGAGCTATCAATGAGTCTACTCACACCAGCTAACAGTCATGACGAAGCTACACGGTGCTGCTCGTACAAGCTGACGAGTATCCACAACACATGCCGAATAACTCAGCCATCGGTAGGACGTATAGACCAGCACCAAATCACAATGTAACCCCTAATGACATGTTATTCGTATCCTAATCTATTCCTAAGGTTCAACTGGGATTTCCAATGCCGAATCTCGTCGAAAAGGTCTGTAAGGTCGTATTTACAATTTATGCAATATCAAAGCATTTAAAACACAATTATAACAATGCTTATTACATACGAACTTACCTAAGATGCAAAAATGGCAAAAACGAGTCGATTAATCCAAAACCTTATTATTTCCTCGATCTAAGTCCGTATTTCACCTTTCTTGATCTAAATGTAATCAAAATTAACTTATTTAATAATCTCTTTATTCAATTTAGTCCAAATTATACATTAAGGTAATTTTACACATTTGCCCCTAACATTTCACATTTTTACAATTTAGTCATTATATCATAAAATAACCAATTCATGCAATTCAACCACAACCCATGCTAGCCGAATTTCAATTAGGTCCCTAGCAGCCCATATTTTCATTTATTTCACAATTTAACCATAAACTTTCAACATTTCTCAATTTAATCACTAATTGACAATTTTACTAAAAATCACTTTACAAATGTTGTTTATCTAACAACAACCATGCATTTTCTATCATCAAACATCAAAATACTCATGCATTCATCAATGGAAAAACTCAAAACCTTTAATAATTTTGCAAAGTAGTCCCTGAGCTAGCTCGATTAAGCTGCAATGATCTCAAAAACATAAAAATCATTAAAAACGAGACAAAAATTGTACCTTAATGAGCTATGAAACCTTGGCCGAACAAAAAGCCCTAAAAATGGCTATTCTTCATGTGAAAATCAGCTAAGGAAGATGATAGCCTTAAAATTTTGGTTTTTGTTTTATTTATTGTACTTTAATAACCAAATTACCTTTTTAACCTTAATTATAAACTATTAAAATTACTTAATATATGTCCATAAAAGTCCAATCATTTTAAAAATGGGATATTTATCACATAAGGACCTCCACTATTTAATTTCATAGTCATTTAATACCTTTAACTAATAGAATATAAGTTTTACACTTTACGCGATTTAGTCCTTTTTATCAAATTAAACACTCAAACAATAAAATTTCTAAATGAAACTTTCACATAATCATTCTATCATACTATAAGCATTAAAATAATAATAAAATAATTATTTCGAATTTGAATTTGTGGTCCCGAAACCACTGTTCTGATTTGACTAAAAACAAGTTGTTACACCTACTACCCACATTGTCACAACACTACTCATTGATGCCGCGACAACACCCTCCTGTTTTGATAATTTTTATGTTTTAGTCCCTCAAGTGTTTCTGAAGTATCATGAGAGATTTCATGAGCATACTTATGACTCAGATTTTGATAATAAGTATTAAAACTTGATTATCCTGTATGATTTATCTTTTGAATATTGATGTGAAACCGTACTTGCTTTAACAATGAATGTGACATCTCATATCTTGAATTTGACGGTCGTGTCAAAAGTGGGGTATTATATTTAATACATGTGAAAGTGGTTTTTTGACAAATTGTATAATCGGTTAATATATTAATAGTTTATATATATGCTTTAAAGTCGAGTGAGGTAATCGATTGATTTGTTTTGCCAATTCTGTTTCAGTTTTGAAATTCAAAACCATTTAAACCAAATTACCCAAATTTACACCTATTAAATATACTATATATTTAAACCCAAACTCAAACCTAAGCCCAATTTAAACTTTATTTAAAATGCAACCTAAATAAATATAAGCCCATTCCAATTTAAAAATTAATATAAAGATAATAATATTAATAAAAATTTAATATCAATAAAAAAATAGTAAATATTTATCAATAAAAAACTAACAGTAAAACCTAAATTCTCAAATCATAAAAAAGAAAAACTTAAAATCTAAATTCTCAAATTATTAAAATTAAATTTATTAGTAATGTTGATAAGTATAACACTAGTTACTATATTATTAAATTATTAAATTAAAATATTATGTTATTATATATTATATATTATTATTAAATTTAAAATTTATAGATTTAATAATTATTAATTTTATAAAATATAATTATAGTATTAAAAATATTTTATAATCAATTAATTATTTTTAAAAATTAGTTCACTTTATAATTTAACATAAAAATTTACTATTCATTACTTTTGCTATTAATAAAATTGAAATATAAAAATGTAAGGCTTATGAACACATTTTCATAAAATAAATAATTTCCATTTGTTTTATTTTATTTTAAGTAATATAATAAAATTATATTAGTTATTAATGTTTATTATGAATAGTTATAAATTCTATCTTTTTCGGGCTTTGGGTCGGATTTATTTTAAATTCGAGAAAAATTAATATGAGACTTTGACTATTACAGGTTCAAGCTTTCTTGAGCTTTAGTTTTATCGAGTTCAAATTTTTTTGATCTTAAATTTTCTCGAGCTCAAATCTATTACGTGTTTGGTGCTTTCTCAGACATGAATCATTACAAGCTTAAATCAATAAGTGCAGACTTTGGGGGTTAAACCTATTTTACAAACTCTAGTTTTGAGGGTTAAACTAAAAATTTTTAGAATTATATTAAACTTGGAAAAAACCAAAAAAAAAAAAAAACTGTAGAAACTTGATATATAACTTTTGATTTAGGAAGGATTTGATTTAGTTTGATTCAAGAAAGAAAAATTATGATATTTGAATTTTGAAAATTTCAGTTCCAAATTTACTTTCAAATCCTTGTATAAAATTGAGTTGGGTTTGCTCAAATCCAAAACCATACCTTTTATTGGATATCCAAATAAAGAATTTGAATTTGAAACGAGGCATTAAGTACTTTCACTTTTAAATATTGCTTTATAAGTCCTCTAATTATTGATAAAAATTTAAAATCATCCTCCAATGTAATTATAGTTTTTTAAATTTCAATTTCAGTCCTTCTGTATTTTTTTTAAATTTTCCTTTAAGGACTTATGCAAATGTTTACACGTTCCTTAGTCATTTAAATTTCAACCTGATTTAAATATGTAATTGCAGCGTTTTTAAAAAGATATAGAAATTATAATAATAAAAAAAAGGTACAACTATTACAGATTAATACGAAAATAAATTATTCCTAACACAGTTAACATATTGTTGTTAATTATATATAAAAGACAATATTGTTTAGAAAAACAACTATAAACTTTAAATATGGAGAACGAACATGAAAAATACTAAAAAATATATAAATATTAACTACACATTAATTCCATATTACTTATATGAATCATATTCCAGTTTACATGTGGTAGGGAAAGAAAGTGGTCAATACATAGCTTTAATATCCAATTTACATTTTGAAATTTAATTTCTTTAGACAAACATATTTAGTAATTGACACAACTTTTGTCTTTAAACAATTCACAATATTTTTACAATAAAATTAAGCTATAACACAATAGCGTACCAATTCGTGGACTGAATCAAATGGGCCCTCTAGAGCCCATGAAATAGGCGTAAGTATCCGATAAAAATGAAAGGGATATTTTTCTTTTTAATAAAAACAGGTAAATCTGTAATCTGCGGCTTGGTAAAACCTTCCCCTCGACCCACTATCCATCTTGAAATCGAGTTTTGCCTCCTTAGCCCACCAAACCACCAATTTCCTCCAAAATTGGACACTTATAAAGAAACCCCAGCAATCCAGGTAACCATATCCAAGCCATGACAGTACTGGGAAGGGTTAGAGAGGATTAAAGTCCAAAGTTCAGGGGTGGACTGTAAAGTATTACCCAAAAATAATCCACAACCCCTGGGTAAGCACCTTCTCGTAATCTTCCCTACTCTGAAATTTGACCAAAAAGTATCCATTCCTGACATTCATAAGATGAAACGGATGAGAGGGTTTCTAAAGACTATAGATTATGTTATGCAGAATGGTATATGCTAAATTATGGCCCAATAACTTCACCACCACCGCGATCGCCATATCCTTTACCAAAATATGTTGTATCCTCTCAAAGAAGTCTATCGCATGTATCCCATTAACAATGGGCCTTGTGATATCTCTCTCTATGAAATCCAAATCCTCTTCATAGACAGAATCGAAATAACCCCTCCCCAACACTTTATCCCTCCAAGACACCACTAGCGCTAAAGGCAAATCTATAGCCATGTCTTTGCCCGTATTCGCTTCCAAACCCTTGAACAGAACTTTCTTGGTGTTGCAATCTTCATTCAAGGTATTGCCACCGCCACTCTCCACCATTATTAGATATTATATTTAAGAGTGGTTGAATTAACCAATTGAGTTTTAGCTTTTTTCATCTTTGATTCTCTTTGGTAATTAGGATAAGACGATTATTGAGTATGACTGTAAAGATATTATTGTTAGCTTGAGGAATCAATCTCAATGTCTTTAATCCAAGAACATATTTCACCTATGCTTCACTCAAACATTATTCTTTTTAACAAAATATTTATTCAAATTTAAAATATATTTATGTCATTAAACTAAAAAAAATCAATAATTACATATTTCCTTCTTTTATTTTTTGTGTTAGTATTTGGTACACTGACAATATTTTTTTTATATTTCACAAGCAATCTTAAAAAATTATCATGCTGTCTCTTTTTAAAAAAAATATTTTACTATACTCTTATAAAACACTTGTTAACCCGCTAACCTTTTTTGTAGAGTCTAAAAACTCCACTAGTAGTATACTAAATATTTTTCCTTATTTTTTTGGTACAAGTAATTAAATTATAAAGAAAAGAAAAATGAGTCTTGAAAAATGAATCTTGAATTTAATACCAATTAAACTTCAACTAATGAAAATTTTATCAATAAACCAATAGCGAGATTAGCTCTGTCTTTTAATTTGACACTAGTTATTATTTAACAAAGTAATGTTAGCCCACCCTAATCCAAAAAGTGCATCTTATGGTCACACTAATTTGAAAGGCATATTGGCACTAAATTTTCTTCCTTCCAACTCTAACATAGCTTGATCCCACCTACCATCAATACTAACAGTAAAAGAAAAAAAAAATTGAAAATGGAGGGTGGGTCTAAAAAGTAGAATGAGGTGTGGTCATACGGGATCCGAGGTTGGGGAGGGTGGTGGGGCGTGTTATCTTAGTTGGGCTTGAAACGACTAAAATGGGATAGCCGGGAAGGGTCCCATTTTGTGATTAGTGTTCGAGGCCCATGCGCCGTTCTTTGTCCTCTGTTTGCTAGACAGTTGAAAACTTCCACGCTTTTTAGGATTTCGCATTCAGACATTTTCGCGCATATACGGCCGTTCATTATCCAATCATTGATTATTTTATCTCCCATTTCCAAATCCAATCATAAATGTCAAACACAAAAAAATAAAGGGGGGGCGGGAGTTTGTAAGTTATTTATTAACTACATATACCTTATAAAAAAGTTACTTATAGAATTTATCGACGGTCTTTTACATTCAAAAAATAATATAAATTATGATGAAATTAAAAAATATAGATTAAATCTATAACTTTATACATTGTATATGATTAATAATAAATTTTAACTAAATAGATTTAACTGCTATCATTTGAGCTAGGACTAAAATTTAAAAATTTAAAAAACACATAAACTTAAATTGATTAATTTGAAAAATTCAAAGACTAAAATTAACCAAATTAAAGTATAGAAACTAAATTTACAATTTATACATTAAACTTATTCTAAACCCACAAAACTTGATCTCGCTTAAACTCAACCCGGGTTTAACCTAACAATAGAAGTTAGATGGGTTCAACTTTTTAGACCAAGTTGGTTAATCAACTTTTTACACAAATCTATTTACTCCTAACACTAGAGATATTAGTTAGAATTCTAGTTAAATGTTAAAGATAATTGTCGAAACTATTTTTTTTGAAAAACGGGGTCGATTTTGGTTTTGAAAATGATAAACGAAAATTGAGAGTCGCCACCAATCTTTTTTGTTTAGGTGTGATCGGATCACCTAAATATTTGGTCATTTTAATAAAACATTTTGGTTTACTAAAACAATGTTTTTGGTCTACGAAATTTGAGAAAACGGGTTTAGGAGTCGGTTACGTATGAGGAAGGATTAGCACCTTCGTAACGCCCAAAATTGGTACCTAATTGATTAATTAGTATCTTAATGTCGAAATTAAAACTCGAAAAGAATTTAGAATACGATCCTTTTTTATATTGATCTATACGAAGAATTTGCTTAAGTAAATCGAAATGGATTCTAAAGACTTTCTTGTCCTGAAGTAATAAAATGCCACATCCAGTACGTTAGGACACAACATTTCAGACCCTCGAGAATAAGTTGGTCTTTGGATTTTCAAAACTCACGTGTTTAAATTTTAAAAGGTTATTCGGTCATTTGGGTCAAATACACATGAATAACATCACACAAATGTACGACAATAATATGAAAATACACACGCCCGTTGAAATTGCTTACAGGAAGCTTCGTTTATTGTGCGAGAGAGAAAGCGAGTAAACCCTAGGGTTTCTCGCCTTGAGTGTAAAAAAGTTGGGCAAATTGGGCTTTTGAATTTGGGCTAGCTAGTTTAATTGGGTCACTTGGTGTTTGTGGGTCTGCTTTGGGTAGTTTAGGCACTGTTGGGTAGTTACTCAGTAAATGGTTTTAGGTGATTGGGTTACAAGTGTAAGCAGACTTTGGGCTTATCGGGCTTTGAGGCCTGTTTATTTGTAAATAGACTTTAGTGGACATTTTAAATAAATATTTATTTATTCATATTCGCTTTCAAATTTTGGCCAAATTTGGGCTCTTCTGATTTGCCCCCTCTTTGCTCATTGTTGTGTAACAGGAATCGAGCAAAGACTTATAGAAAGACCAAATTTGACCGGCCCTATCAAATCATGGTATTCCATTTTCTTTATGACTGCCATATTGATATCTTTGATCTGCTTACTGCCGAACATAAAGATGTCGAATTTGCTTCTTCGATCTGTAGGGATGCCAAATCAACTTGAATCTGTTTGAGAACGTTTGAGAGTCATATCTGTCATGTCCTCGATTTGTCCCTTGTAAGCACAAGGATGCCAAACCATCTTTGATCTATTTGAGAACTTTTGAGAGTCATATCTGCCATGTCCTCGATTTGTCCCTTGTAAGCACAAGGATGCCAAACCATCTTGAGTCTGTTTGAGAACTTTTGAGAGTCATATCTGTCATGTCCTCGATTTCTTCCTTGTAAACACAAGAATGTCAAATCATCTTAGATCTGCTTCAGTATAAACATCTGAAGGTTAGATCTGCCATATCTGAGAACATCTGAGAGTCAAATCCACTATGTCCTCGGTTTGTTTCTTGTAAACACAAGAATACCAAGTCATCTTGGATCTGTTTGAGAACATTTGAGAGTCTTATCTGCTATGTCTTCGATTTGTTCCTTGTAAACACAAGAATGCCAAATCATCTTAGATCCGCTTCAGTATAAACATCTGAAGGTTAGATCTGCCATATCTGAGAACATATGAGAGTCAAATCTACTATGTCCTCGATTTATTTCTTGTAAACACAAGAATACCAAATCATCTTGGATGCGCTTCAAGTATAAATGTCTCAAGTCTAGATCTGCTATATCGAGAACATCCGAGAGTCAAATCTACTATGTCCTCGATTTGTTTCTTGTAAACACAAGAATACCAAATCATCTTAGATCTGCTTCAGTATAAATGTCTGAAGTCTAGATCTGCTATATCTGAGAACATCTGAGAGTCCAATCTGCTATGTCCTCGATTTGTTTCTTGTAAACACAAGAGTACCAAATCATCTTAAATCTGCTTCAGTATAAATGTCTGAAGTCTAGATCTGCTATATCATGCCTATTACCCTCATTGTTTAAGGGGCTAAAGCACGCCGTCTTTGATAACCTGTAGAATGATTATGCCTAGTAATTAGGATGCTATGTTCAAAGTGAGTCGAATGTCCCTAACATGTTATAATGCAAAGTGCTATGAATATGACCCCTATCTTAGACGTCACCATTCATTCCTTCATTTGTCTTTCTTTTCTTAAAATTTCATTCTTACTCGGCTAGTAAGCCTTCCTCCAATGCTACGATCTACTGAGGGTGTCTGTAAGAATTGAATCATTGGTTTTGTCCGTTTCTTTTTGGATTGGAAGAAAGAAATTCCTTGAGTTCCTTCATCCCTTACTTATGTGAATTTCTCGAACAATTGTCCTGTTTTAGTTTCTTGCATTATCTAGAAATTCCAAAGTAATGTGCAAAACTTCATTTGTGAAAATATTTTAGTTCATCTATCATTATTTCAATGCAACATACTTTAATAATATCAGAAGATGAATAAACCTTTAAGAATAATTGAATTTGAATGAATTGTTAACAATACAAAGGAAATAAGTCTGATAGCATATCTTTAAGAAGAAATAGAATCTAAAGATAGCAAACAGGATAAAAATTAGATGCTCTAAATATCGCCGCTTGAGCATCTATACATTAGTTCCATGAAACCTTTCTTGAGTTCGACATGTGTTTAAAGGATCCAAAGTACTTTGTTGATGCCCCAATGTATATCATGCTTTACTCTCTGCCGAGTCAGATATAGCCAAGTTGCTGCATGCCCTTCAAAATCTGAGCTGCCCTTTCGGGTTTTCAACTCAAAACCCCATTGGTCTCAAAGTGCCCTTTGCGGGTTTTCACCTTGGCCTCTCTATTTTTTTTTTTAAAAATTCAAGGAGCCCTTTGCGGGTTTTCACCTTGGATTCTTTTCTCCTTTAGACAAAGTACTTTTTGACTGAGTTTGAGTTCACTGGATTGAGTAGGCTCTTTCCATCCATTTCTGTCAAAATCAATGCACCGCCAGAAAAAGCCTTCTTCACGACGTATGGCCCTTCCCAATTTGGCATCCATTTTCCTCTAAAGTCCTTCTGAATGGGAAGGATTTTCTTTAGCACAAGGTCCCCATCATGGAATTCCCTTGGATGAACCTTTTTATCGTAAGCCCGCATCATACGCTTTTGGTACATCTGACCATGTCGGATGGCTTTCAGCCTCTTTTCCTCAATCAAGTTTAGCTGGTCATATCGGGACTGAACCCATTCAGCTTCATCTAACCTTATCTCTGTTAAAATTTGGAAAGAAGGTATTTCTACTTCAATAGGTAACACGGCTTCCATCCCGTAAACTAACGAGAACGGAGTTGCCCCAGTAGAAGTTCTGACAGATGTTCGATAGGCCAAGAGTGCAAACGGTAGCTTTTCATGCCAATCCCTATAAGTCTCAGTTATCTTTCCCACTATTTTCTTAATGTTCTTATTGGCAGCCTCCACTGCCCCATTCATATTTGGACGATAGGGTAAAGAGTTGTGATGCTTGATTTTGAACTGGTCGCAAACCTCTGCTATTGTTTTGTTGTTCAAATTCAATGCATTGTCGGATATGATCCTCTCAGGCATTCCATACCGACAAATGATTTCCTTCTTCAAAAATCGACTTACAGCTGACTTAGTAACATTTGCGTAAGAAGCAACCTCTACCCATTTTGTAAAGTAGTCAATCACCACGAAGATAAACCGATGTCCATTCGAAGCTTTCGGCGATATTGGTCCGATGACATCCATGCCCCACATGGAAAACAGCCATGGAGACGTCATGACATGTAAAGGTAAGGGTGGCACATGAATTTTGTCCCCATAAATCTGACACTTATGGCATTTTTTGGCATAACTGATGCAGTCTCCTTCCATAGTGGCACAATGATAGCCAAACCTCATGATTTGTCTTGCCATTGTGAACCCATTTACATGCGTACCACATACACCTTCATGAACCTCTTCTAGAATTAGCTTGGCTTCCACAGCATCAACACATCTCAAAAGTACTTGGTCTTTCCTTCTCTTGTACAGAACATCCCCGTCCAAAACATAGTCACAAGCTAACCTTCTCAAAGTTCGTTTGTCATTTTCGGTTGCCTGCTCTGGATATTTACGATCTCTTACATATCGCAATATATCCTGGTACCAAGGATTATCATCATTTTCTTCCTCTTCAAGGTTATAACAACTAGCTGGAGCTTCATAGACACTCATTTGAATTGGTCTTATCTCTTCTTCTTTATTTGCCTTAATCATTGATACCAAGGTTGCTAGAGCATCTGCCATCTGATTTTCGTCTCGCGGGAGATAATTAAAGGTGATATCATCAAACTCCTTAAGTAACCCCAAAATTACCTTTCGATAATTGATCAATTTAGGGTCCCTTGTCTCCCATTCACCTCTAAGCTGATAAATTACCAACGCTGAATCTCAATATACTTCTAGGATTCTTATACCTCGTTCTATGGCCGCTTGAAGTCCCATGATGCATGCTTCATACTCAGCCATATTGTTCGTGCAATCAAAGTCCAACTTGCATGTGAATGGGTAGTGATCGCCATTAGGGGATACCAAGACTGCCCCAATTCCATTTCCCACTGCATTAGAAGCCCCATCAAAATTAAGCTTACACGGAGAATCTTCAGTCATTGCTATACACATTACTGCTCTATTTAGCAATCTAATATGAATCAACACCTACTTTCTATGATGATGTAATGCAATGCGTTTATAAACAAAACAAAAACAAAACATGTTAGTACAGGAGAAATAAATAACAAATAAAGCACCTATTCAGGTGACCAATAGGGGTTCGGAGTGGCTCTACCTAGGGTAAGCTCCTATGTCTCTCTATATGTGGCTCGATTCTAGAGTAAGGGTACCCGAACTAGCAGATTCCTCGATCCTCACCTATTATAGGCTCATATGGATCGAGTTCGGTTCAGGGGAATACATTTCCCTATGACCATGCGGAGATGAAAATATCGCGAAATCATTGGTACTGATGTATCCTGGAAGCAATCCACTAGCCTATGCGAAGGTGAAAACCTCATGAAAGCATAGTTTCTTATTCCCGCTTAGAAAGGTAAGATCGACCGACCATGTAATGCAATATACAGACAGATGCCTAACCAACACAACAATTAAAAACCACAATAATAAGGATCGTAACAAGGACGAATAAAAATGCAACGAAAGGATCTCTTTACAATGAAAATGCAATATGATTGAAGCAAAATCAAATGCATCAACATAGAATTAATAGACAAAATAGAGCACATATCCGGGTGACCACTAGGACTTGGCATAGCTTTACCTAGGGCGGGCTCTTAGGGCTTACTATATGCGGCTTAGTTCTAAAATAGAGGTACCCAAACCGGCAGATTCCTCAATCCTCACCCATTATAGGCTCATATGGACCGAGTTCAGTTCAGGGGAATACATTTCCCTATAGCTGCACGGAGATGAACATCTCACGAAGACATAGGTACGGATATATCCCGAAAGCGATCCACTATCCTACACGGAGGTAAAAACCTCACGAAGGAATAGTTTCTCACTCCCACTTAAAAGGTGTGACCACAACGGTCATGCAATGCAATGTGCGAGGATATATGCATAAAAACTTGTAGCAATAAAGAAAATAGAAATAAAACGATGAAAACCGTAAGAAAAACGGATGAAATGCAATGAAGGGATCGTAAGTTTAACACGAATTTTCAATTTTCGACAAAGGACACAAAAATCAATCAATATATGGCTCGACTCTCAAAGTCCCCAGTGGAGTCGCCAAGCTGTCGAAACCATTTTTTTTGAAAAACGGGGTCGACTTTGGTTTTGAAAATGAGAAACGAAAATTGGGAATCGCCACCAATCTTTTTTGTTTAGGTGTGATCGGATCACCTAATTATTTGGTCATTTTAATAAAACATTTTGGTTTACTAAAACAATGATTTTGGTCTACGAAATTTGAAAAAACGAGTTCGGGAGTCGGTTACGTACGAGGAAGGATTAGCACCTTCGTAACGCCCAAAATTGGTACCTAATTGATTAATTAGTGTCTTAATGTCGAAATTAAAACTCGAAAAGAATTTAAAATATGATCCTTTTTATATTGATCAATACGAAGAATTTGCTTGAGTAAATCGAAATGGATTCTAAAGACTTTCTTGTCCCGAAGTAATAAAATGCCACATCCAGTACGCTAGGACACAATATTTCAGACCCTCGAGAATAAGTTGGTCTTTTGATTTTCAAAACTCACGTGTTTAAATTTTAAAAGGTTATTCGGTCATTTTGGTCAAACGAAGAAATCGAAACCCAGCACGTAGGGCACAATCTCTAGAATCTCCAAACACAAAATATTGCCTTGTTTTTAAATCTTTGAGTAATAGCGATTGTAAAACCGAAACGATATGCATTATTTATTTGGAGTAAAATAAAGCGATCTATATTTGATAAAAATGTTGGAGCTTAATTCACAATGCAATAACATAAAAATATAGTAATGAGCATGGAGCAAATACACATGAATAACATCACACAAATGTACGACAATAATATGAAAATACAAGTGAACGAATTATAGTACACACAATGATAATAATCACTCAACATACATTATTCAAATATTAATAATTAAAGAGAAATAAAATGAATAACACGAACAATTAAAAATAAGCAATAAGACGATTCTAGACGAATAACATGTAGGAAAAACAAGCTTGAAATAGATACTATGGAAAATGATTTAAACTAAATGATATTAAACAATTTAAAATCATTAATATACAAGATAAAAAAAATATAAATAGAATAACTTAAAATAATAAATAAATAAATAAATAATTTAAAATTGCATATAAAAGTTTAGAATAAATAATATTGTAATTTTTTTTTAAAATAATTAACATATAGAAGATATGTACAAAAGTTTAATATAAATAACATATGAAATTTTAAAATTAATAGTAGTAGAGAGATTTATAATAAATAATAAAAAGAATTTAACACAGTTATCATATGAAACGATATAACTAAATAACATATAAGAAATATAAGATAAACAATATATATGTATATATACATAATAATTTAAAATACAAAGATGTATATAAAAATTTTAAAATAAATAATATGTATAATAGTTTACAAGAAATAACATATGTAAAATATTTAAAATTGATAATAATATAAAATATATGATATGTTCAAAAATAATAATAATAATGTAAATAAATACAAAAAGAAAATATATAATGTGACAAAATCAATATAAAATTAATTAGTTTAATAATATGATGATAGCAATAGTAATAATATAATAATAAAGTAGAAAATAATAATAATAATAATAATAATAATAATAATAATAATAATACATTAATAAGAATAATAATAGTATACTAATAATAACAACAATAATAGAAAATAATGATAAAATAATAATAATAATAATAAACTAAGGAATAATAATAATACTAACAATAATATAAATAATAAAAACAACAAGAGAAATAGCAACAATAATAGTAATAAAAGAATAAAAGTAGTAGTAATAATAATAATAATAGCAATAATAATAGAATTAACAATAAAATAAAATTAATCAATTTTAATAATAAAATAGCAAAATAACTAAAAAGGGACCAAATTGAATTTAAAACCAGAATTCGGGGCAAATCAGAAATAAAAAATAAGAGTAAAGGACCAATTCGAGTGCGCAAATAACAAGGAAGGACTAAAGAGGAAAATATCCCCACCCTCCAAAACGCAGCACTTTACACGGGACTGAAATGAAATCAAAGCAAAATTCCTGGGCTAAATTAAAAATATTAGAAACTTAATCGAAAAACTATAAAAAAGCGGAATGGCCTAAATGGCAAATAGACCATCTGGTCTAAAACGCGCGGATCTTAGCCAGAGGCGGGTCGGGTCGCGCGGGTCAGAGGTCAGAATGGCGTCATTTTGGCCTCTGAACCCAAACATCAAAACGGCGCCGTTTTGTTATTATTATATAACTCAAAAAAATATTAAAATTTTCATTCTTACTCTTTTTTAAAAAAAAAACTAAAATAAATCCTCAACTCTCTCGCAACCTCTCCCCCTCCGGTCTGAGATTGGTTGCCGAGCCACCATGACGGCCGCCGGTCACCGGCGACTACGCCGCCGTACACGGTGGCCGAAGACCTTAAAGATCCAATTTTTAACCCTAAAAAAATCCAAATCTTCGTGCAAAATCCCAAAAAAGTAAGAGAAAGCGAGAAACAATCGACTTCGGCCCTTTTGACTTACCGTATTCCTTTCTCAAAGCCCATTCCAAACCCCAAAGTGTTTTCATGGCTTTCACGGCCAAAGAGGACCTCCGACGACGGCACGACACGAGGGAGATAGGTGAGTTTTTTGCTTTCTACCTTTTTATTTCCAGAAATGAAACGAAAATAAGATAAATAAAAAACCTTTCTGTTTCGACTTACTCTGTATTTTTATTTCAAAAAATCCCAAAAATCCCCCCCTTTACATCCGTTTCGAAAATCGCTCTTATAGCCAGAAAAAAAAATCACATGTGCTACTGTTTATTATTGTTTATTTCCCTTCATTGCTGCTGTTGCGTGTTCTCTTCCATTTTGCAGGTAGAGTCGGAGTTGGTGCTATGGTGATGGGACGGGGCGTCTGTTCAGCCGCGAAATGCGCTGACACCACGTGAGGAGCAACGCATATAGGGGTTAGGGTTTCAGCTTTGCTGAAACTAGTTTAGGTTTTGGGCCAACAGGCCTATTTTGCATTTGGGTTAGGGTTTGCTGATAAATTTGGTAATTTGGGTTTTGGATTTTTGTAATGGACTTGGACTGTTATTTGGTTGTCTAATTTGGGCTTGGGTCGGGCAATTTTGGCCTGTTACAATAATTATAATTCAGCCAATGGGCTTGATTAAGATGGATGCCCTTGATTTTTAAGTACTTAAGTTTGAACTGAATCATAAGAAGTTATAATTTGTGAGTTTCTCGTCCTAACATGTGTGTATGTTTAGAGCGGTGTTTTTGTCCAATTCTTTTCACTTTTCCATCCATTATGCTTTGTACTGGTTTGATATTACATTATAATTGCTCAGATATATATATGTACTTATGTACATACTTGTATTGTATTTGTCATAGTGGAACTGCCAACAAATTTTCTTTTTGAAGAAAATTTAGTTTTTAAGATAATTATTAATTATTTATATCATTAATATAAAATATAAAATTTTATATGATTATACATTTTTATTGGTTAATTTAGATACAATAAAATTTTTATGTCATTATCATTTTAAGTAAGTTAATTTCTAAATTTCAAAAAAATTCCAATAAAATAAAATAAAATTACAAAAAATTTAAAGGTTTAAAATATAAGGGGGAAAAAACATTCAGAACGGTTTATGTCCAATATTGGATGGAAGCTTGTCGAAACTAATTTCGTCAGTAAATCATTGAAAATAAACTTATCTTTGACGAAACTAAGAAAAATCATTTTAAAAAAACATATATATAAATAATATTTAGGATTTTTATTGAGTTAGTGTTGCCTATTAACGAGTTACAATTTAGTTGTGCATTTAATAAAAATTCATTATTTATACAAAATAATAAATATTATTTTTAGAGTATTTTTGTATTTTTATATTTTATACAAAATTCTAAAAGTACATGTATATGTAAGAATTTGGACAAATGATATCCTAACTGTCACTCTTTCAACTTTACCATTTCAACAAAAGCTATTGTTGATACACAGTACCAACGAAAGTGGAGAAGGTGGGGGCAGTGTTGAAGGAGGTCGATTTACCTATTCTAGAACCAGGAGTTGGACAGGTAGAGGGACTCAAGATGAATGCTTAATATATTATGGATTTTAGCGGAGAGGAGGCCCCCTACAATGTTGATACCTTTGGGTATTTATAGGAGAGTAAGAGTTCATATCTAATTATTCCTCTCAGTAGTTTTTGGGTGGCCCAACAGAGGGCCCAACTAGGTCCAAGTTGAGGTAAAGATATAACAATAGTCTTCCTAATCAAGAGGTGGGTTAAAAAATGACTGTGTCTTGAGACCATTCGCAAAGTGTCTCCTCATCTACTAGCTTGCTGCAAATAAAATAACAGGTGGTCAATTGGAGTGGTTCACCCTTATAAGGAGAAGATCTATCCCTAGTGAAGGGAACGTGTGGAAGTGCTTCCATTTTAAAATTCCCAGAAACTTTAATTTGTAATTCGATGGGAGGTATAGTGATTCTCGAGTGGCCCTCTCCTCAAGGAGGATGTATCCGTTAGTAACAAATGGCTTAATAGCGGGTTCCTACGGGTGGTTAAGGATGGATGGTCCTTTTCATGGGGCATAAGGCACGTAGGTTATTAGTTATTAAGTGACCATCTGGATGGTACAAAGTGGATGGTCGTTCACGACTATCACTTCGGTTGTTTCTCATGTTGTTATGTGTCCCAATCGAGTGGTGGTATAACAATAGTTTCCCCCCTCCCCCCCAATTGAGAGGTAGGTTATAAAGTGACCTTGCCTTGAAACCATTTGCAGGTTACCCTTACGGATGGTAGTTGTTGCAAATAAGGTAACGGGATGAAAGGTGCAATTATAGTCCCAACAATCTGGGAATATACGATTCTTTGCAAGGCTATTGAAATGCATATGTACCCTTTTTAATAACACGTTGGTGGATGGTACTTTTATTCGTAGTTGACTTGTATAAGTTTTGCTTTGTGATGGTGGGTGGTATGCCCATTGGCTCAACAATCCAAAAATGTATAATGTATACTCGAGTGGTGTAGTTGTCAATTAAAGAATCCAAATTTATACAATAGAGACGTGTCATATGTATATTGTGGATGCAATAATTGGACATGTAAAATAAAAGAGGTTCAAGCCATCCATTGGCAATATAAAAGGTAAAGGGTACGACTTGTTTGTTGGTAATACAAAATGTAAGAAATGCATACCATCCATTAGTGTAACAAAAACGTACTATATGTTTGTCATATGAAATTTATATGTTGCAAAATTGTTTATTGATGATATAAAATGCAGGAAGCATAAATCATCCTTTGACAATATAAAATGGAATAAATGTAAATCGTTCATTAGTGATGAAAAATGAAATAAAATGGAGGGATTAAATTAAAAAGAAAATAAATCTAACTTTGATGCCTAAAGAGCAATATAACCAAAACTCTAAAGAGAGCCTATAGCTCATTGTTTATCACTTTTTTAACTCTCTCATACAACAAATGAGAAAATGCTAGCCTATTTATAGTTTTCGTATGTTGGTTTATCCTCGTCAGTTTGATTAGATACATGCATGTATTATTATTTTAATTAAATTATAGATAAGCTTAATACTAGATAAAGATAATAATAGATGGTGATAAACTTAAAAGTTCTCCGCATACTCTCTCTCTTTAAATTTATTTATAGAGGAGCTATCTATTATCATGGCTAATGCAGCAAACAAAGTCCAAACCATATGTCTTATAAATGTAACGACATATGACATGTATCTATTTCAATTTGCAATTACTTATATGAATGAATCTTAAACCCAAAAATACCACCATTTTTTAAATAAATTATTTATATAAATTTCATATTACAAGCACGACTATTATGCCCCTAGGTATGATTTAGTAAGTTATCAATTCCAACCAAGGCAGATTCTAACAATTATAACTTTATCTCTATTCCAACAATAAACTTACATATAAACAAAACATAGCAGAATAATCAAAACCTAAATCATGCATGCTCATTTGATAAACTACACGAACCAACAGTAAAAAAGCACCCTAATTATAAGACTCAACTATAAACAATTTTCTTTTAAAAAAAACTATAAACAATCTTGCAAAGTAAAAACTACCTTTTAATTATAAAACATGGGAATCACTATAAAAGATTATTTCCCACTATTGAATTGGGTGATTGGATACTTTCCTACCCAGCCTGTGACATCATTTCTACTTTTGTTTATACTTAAAATTACTTGAAACCCATATACAATGGTGGTTTTTGTGAGCTTTCCAACAGCGCCACTAGCAACCAATTTCTTTACAAATAAAGGCATCAATTCTACAGTCTTGTCAAAGAGCAATAAAAGTAAATAGATGTAACACCTGATTTCCAACAAACCCAGAAATTTGAAATAATTAGAGGACTAAATTGAAAGAGACTGCAAGTTGGCGGCCTTTGTTGAAAGCAAGTAGGAAAGCTAGAAACAGAATTAGACATAGTTGAGAACCAAACCTGGTTCTGTTAGAATGGAACCAGCCAGTTCCATTATGAGAGGCATAATGATTGAGAATGCACAATTCTCATAAGGTTGGTAATAGAGCGGAAAGGGCTATAAATAACTGGGAACCGACTTCCCAATGATGATTTTCTTCTTGAATTAGTTTTATTTTCTATTCTTCATTTTCTTCGATTGTTTTGAAATAAGAGAAGGTCGTGGAAGATTCTGCATGGAGCAAACTCCATGAGGATAGAGTTGGAAAAGTAGGGAAACCAATAAGCTGGTAAGGTTCTTATCCCTTTTATGTACGTAAAAGATAAGAAAATAAAGCTATAGGCTTCAGAACCATTTTAAGGGTTCTACAGGTTTATAACCCATTATTTTTGGCTGAAATGCTTAGCTACCAGGAAAACAAAAGCGCTAGCGTTTAAGAAAGGTAAGCTATAAAACGATTAAACTTCGAGTGAGTTCTTAAAACTCTATAGACGTTATGATTTATGTCGTTTGAGTATGCCATGTTTGCATAAGCATGAAATAATATGATATGTGCATGCAATGCATGATTGTATTAAAAACCTACATGGGATAACGAAGTTAGGAAAGGAAATAAAGAGTGACCCTATTAGATACCGTATTGGGTGAAGCTCTGGGCCTTGCGAAGGGAACACTGCAGTGTTCAAGCATCAAGGTTAGGTGGTGTAAAGGAGGTAGTGGGAGGAGGATTCAGGTAATATGAATTATAGAAAGGTATTTACCATGACAGTGGTATCGACTAGTCTTTCGGGGTGACACTATGACGACAATATATGGCGTAAGACCATGGATCAAAGATGCCATGGCGACACGGTACAAAGTATAAGATATATAGTGTAAGACCATAAATGAAAGATGTTATGGCAGCTAGGTATGGTGAGTAAGACTATGGATGAAAAACTCCATGGCATCCACAAAATAGTCTTTTGGGACAGTAAACACAAATAAAGTCTGCCTGGACAGTAAACATGGGGTATGTCCGCCAAAATACGAAAAATAAGGTAAAAAAGGTGTAAGACCATAGATCAGCTACGATGTCTCATAGAGTCTATCAGAAAAAAAATGTGGAATATCTGCTAAGACCTTAAGTGAGGGCTGCACTGCCAGTACGATAAGTATAAGAAACCATGCAGTAAGTAGAAGAGCTAAAGGAAAGTGGAAAGGACGGATATGGAAGCCAACAGGGTAGAGGTGAAAGCCCAACAAGAATTAGAGGAAAATAGGCCGCGTGAGAACGGGTCTAATTATTGAAATGTAAGAAAGGAAGTAGACTTGTGTAGCCTTATGAGCAAAGGTTTGCTAGGACAAAGTCAGTTGTTTATCATATGGGACAGGTGAGGTCCTAGGTTAGTCTTATGCATAATGCAAGTTATAGGAAAGTAACCCAACCACTTATGACCTAATATAGGGTGAAGTTAGGGTAGGTTCATTGAAGTGGTGAGGATCACTATACGTTAGCTCAATATGGAAATGTTAAGAAGTCTTTCAGGATTATGGTATGTAAAGAGGGAATATGCAAAGGACTTCTTTGATCATGAAAGACCATCAAGGAAGGTATGCCTTAAAAACCCTTAGGTGGAAAGGACGCAAATTCTATCGAAGAGGTATATTAAGATAAATAGTTGTACAACCAAGTCAGATAAAGGTAAATGAATACCCCGAGTAAGGGAAAGTGTAATAAAGGAAGGATAGGAAGAAAAGATATGATTTACTAATATGGAGAAGTATTTAGGATACAGTCGAATGGCGAGTTTGACTAGAGGAAGGTTTTATAGTGAGTTGAGTAGCTCAAAGAATCAGTTGGAGTCTACCACCATGATAAAGAACACTCGCCTTGAGTGAGCTAAGAGTATTTATGTTTATTTTATCTTACCTTTATTATCCTCATTCTATAGGTTTCAATTATGTGTGACTTAGTGAAGGAACTCATTAAGTTCATTTGAACTTACAGCAGTGTGACTGATATTCGTAAGACTTGCGAGGATGATCGAAGACTTCGATGAGAGACCAAGCCAGATGAAATGGAGATCGGGGATCGTTGTTTGATCAAAGTCCTGCAAATA
Source organism: Gossypium anomalum (assembly GCA_025698475.1). NCBI lineage: Eukaryota > Viridiplantae > Streptophyta > Magnoliopsida > Malvales > Malvaceae > Gossypium > Gossypium anomalum. The sequence goes on along the minus strand of CM046967.1, from coordinate 18,891,226 downwards.
GAAATGGGGTACCATTAGAGGCTTCACCTTAGGATCAATCATGATGTAATCAGAAGATGTCTATAGAGTCTTAGTTCTGAATTAGTCAACCCTAAGTTAAGGAAACTTTAGGCTTCTCTTTGTATACGAATAGTCTAATTAGAAACGGGAATAGTGATGATATAAACATTTAGTGGCTTAAAGCCTTTGTTGTAGGAATTATTATTGATTTCATTATTAGATTGGTTTTATTATAGTTTGTTTGTTCATAGTTAAGTTTGCAAAAATTAAGTATAGGTCTATTTGTAACGCTCCATACCCAGATTTGGTGGACGGGTCGAGCTTGGGGTGTTACAATAGAAGTAAGCAAAAATAAAAAATAGATTGATTTACTGTATTAAGACTGGTATAATGAGCAAGAAACGCCAAAAGAATAACATAATAGAAAAGTTTTGTTTGTCGGCATCCCTGTTGACTACAACAAGGAAGCAAGATCCATACATCGATCACCTAAAAATGAACAAAAACTCTCGAACGATGACAATTTTTGAACAAATGTAGTTGAGTCATTTCGTTGAAAAAGGGTAAGGCTCGGTCAGTCCATGCTCACCATACCATTTTTTATACACGGTACCAATGGAAGTAGAGAAAAATGAGGGGGCTATGTTGAAAGAGGCCAGTTCACCCATTCTAGAGCTAAGAGTCAGATAGGTAGAGAGATTTCGAATGAATGCTTAGCTTATTAATATTTTTAGTAAAGATGAGTCCCCTTAAATGTTGATACCTTTTGGATATTTATAGTACAGTAAGAGTTCATATCCAATTATTCCTCTCAGTGGGCCATAGGTGGTCTAACAAAGGGCCCAACTAGGTCCAAGTTGAGGTAATGATATAACAAGCATATTTAATTTTTAGATAAATTTTCATATATTTTTTACATAAAGTTTTTATACACATCGTGGGTGAATCATAATCTAATAAGAATTATTCTTTTATCCATCTTCATTGAGGATTTTCAATTGCACAAGTTAGGAAACCATATATTATATTTTAAAAAAACCATATGATGATTTTGGCTACATACATGACATAAACACAAAGGATGTGGATGCCATTAACTCCTAACTTTTTTTAGCCTTTTTTTTAAAAAGACACTTGACTAGTGCATCTAAAGCCTTTAGCTTTAAGTTTAAACCTTTCTAAAGACATTGGTAACCATTGGATGGGATCGCTTCTAGATGATTATACACTTCTTCTACTGATTTGGCCATCAACACCCCCTTACAACAGTTTCCATACTTAACCTAAGGTTACCCATTAAACCATTATAATCATTTAGATACCTATGAAGATTTTTTCAACAATTCTTTGTACCTCCTTTATACCTCATATAAATTCCTAGAATCATATTGTACAAATAATGTGATATTATTCCAAAGCATGGTTGTTTTATTGGAACAAAACTACTTAGCAATAATGCAGTTAACTAGATCATCCAATGTAGTTCAAGATACTTGCAAAAAGTGGTGAATTAGGATAAATTTTACATATTCCTAAAAAAAAGGAAATAATCACAATATAATGGCATCCCTAGTAACACAGTGGTGTTTAAATGCATAACAAACCTTAACAAAATTAGCTAGATAGGCATTGGAATCATCACTAAACAAGCCACTAAACTATGTTGATATTTAGGTCATTTGAAAAAAATTGTCATTTTAATGCCAAAGGTATTAGCTTGGATGGTGATATTCTCATCGTAGATTAAATTACTCCTACCAAGGGCATTACATAGTCCTTGAGATAACTCTTCTTAATATGTTAATCTATCATTGTAACTTCTAAGAAATGAGTTCCTAATATTTCATTTCCTTTTGTTTTTCTTCTCAAGGTCTTTACAATTTCTAAGCTAGGGGTAAGCATAAGATTTTATTCCAATTATTGTGGACCCAATTAAGTCAAATAATGTGGACTTGATGGACATATCAGATTAAAAGTTAATAATTATAATTTGATCCTCCCTCTACCTATTAGATTACACATAATAATTATAGATGTCATCACTTAGGGTTTGTGTAATTAAAGGAAAAGGTCAAGGAGGAGAAATCAATTTATTAGGTGTTCTTCTTAGTCAACTTTAATGGCCAACTCTAATTCCACATCATGTATTTCTCAAACTTGTGAACATCATATCATTCTAAAGATCCTAAACAATTTATTATGCAATACTAGTGATTTGGTTTGCATAATATTTAGATGTTAAAGATTTTACATGTGATATCATGAGCTTAGGTTAAAGAATATATGGTTTTTCATTAAATTTCTTTATTATGTATTTGGTTGTATATATTACCCCTCAAATTTTTCTTGGCAACTCAAAGTTGTTATGTTGGATTAACTGAATAAACTTGAATTGATAACCTTTTCAATTCTTATTTAGTTAATCATTATGTTGGTGGGATTGAATGATTACAAAAAATAGATTAGTCATAAATAAGACAATTAGGTATTTTATCTTTATGTGTACGGGATGCATGTGGTTATCTTTTAACTATAATTCAACCTTATTTAATTATTTTGATTCACTTTGATGTTGGCACAATTTTTTTAATCGTTTATTATGTTTTAACATTATGATGGTGTAACCTATATTATTTTAATCTTTATTGTTTTATTAAGGTTGGTTATTTATTATGCTAGCTTCTACCCAAAGGAGAACTATCATTAATTTATCATGATGTAATGATTCTTTTCAATCCAAACCACAAACCCAATTAAAGATTTCCTATCTTTGAGAAATCATATGAAGGCTTTGATTGAAGACATAGAGACTTATTGCTTTATGTTAGATACTAGTTATCTCTTAGACCTATTTCAGACTCTTTATGTATCTTTAGTTTCTAATAACCTTATATCTACATCAAAACTTTATGTTTCTAGGTTTAAAGTTAAGTTTGGACATGGTTTTTTTCAGTTTATTTAAGAATAATATTGTTTTAGATTCAGGAATCTTTGTGAAATCCTAACTTTTTTATCATATTAATGTTGGAATTAAGCATAGTATGCTAAATGAAATTTTTGCTTGCTTGTGGCATAAAATTTTAGGTCATGTATCTAAATAAAAGATGGAAAGTTAGTAAATAATATGATTCTACCAAATCTAGATTTTACTAATATTTGAGTATGAACGGATTACATTAAAGTAAAGAAAATCAAACATACTAAGAAAGGCGCCACAAGAAGTACCTAGCTTCTTGAGATAATTCACACTGATAAATGAAGAACTTTTGATGTTCTATATTTTAGTGAAGAAAAGTATTCTATCATATTTATTGATGATTTTTCACAGTATTGTTATATATATTTTTGCTTGATGAAAAACCCCAATCAATAAATGTCGTTAAGATATGCATTAATGAGGTTGAAAGACAATTAGACAGAAAAGTGAAAATAGTAAGATCTGATAGAGGTGGTGAATTTTATGGAAAATTTACTGAATCAAGACAATGTCCATGCCCATTTACTAAATTTCTCAAAAGTCATGACATATGTACATAGTATATTATGCCAGACACACCTCAACAAAATGGTATTGCAGAAATGCATAATTGAGCTTTATTTGATATGGTTAGGAGTATGATGAGTAGCTCATCGTTACCTATATCATTGTGGACGCATGCATTCAAAACCGTTGAATACTTATTAAATAGAGTTCTTAGTAACGTAGTTCCAAAAACTCCTTTGAGTTCTGGACTAAAAGGAAACCTAACCTAAGGCCCTTATATGTTTGGGGTTTCCAAGGAAAAGAAAGAATATATAATCCACATGAAAGAAAACTAGATTCTCGTATGATAAGTGGATACTTTCTTGGTTATCTAGAGAAATCTAAAAGATATAGGTTTTATATACCAAACCATAGTCCAAGAATCATAGAAACTAGTAATGCTAGATTCCTTAAGATTGGTGAAGTTAGTAGAAGTGTTTTAAAACAACTTGTGGGTATAAAAGAAACTATAGTAGAATTTCCTACATCTATAAATGTTCTTTTATCCACAACTAGCACAAATATTGGTCCAGCAATTAATGAATGCCCTAATAATGTTGAGCATTTAAATAATGAAAAACTCATTGAAGAAACTAACTTTCATAGGTTTAATGAAAATAAACCACAAATAATGCCATTAAAAGATCTCAAAGAGAGAGAAAATCGACCATTTCTGATGATTATGTGGTTTATTTGCAAGAGTTAGACTTTAATATTGATCCAGCTTCATTCTCACAAGCCTTAAGTAGTGATAAGTCTGATAAAAGGCTAAGTTCCATGAAAGATGAGATGAAATCTATGGAAGAAAACAAAGTCTTGGACATTATTGAATTGCCAAAAGGTTCAAAATGATTTGGATGTAAATGAGTTTTTAAAACCAAACGTGACTCAAATGACAATATCGAATGATATAAATCTAGAGTTTTTTCCAAATGTGAAACTCAAAAAGATTGTATTGATTATAAAGAGACTTTTTCACCAGTCTCTAAGAAAGACTCTTTAAGAACTATTATGGCATTGATGACTCATTATGATTTAGAGTCACACCAAATGGATGTGAAAACAACATTTTTAAATGGAGATATTGAGGAAGAAATTTATATGGACTAAACTGAAGGTTTTAAAGTTGAAGGAAAATGTCATATTGTGTGTAAACTTAAGAAGTCAATATATAGACTTAAACAAGCTTCACGAAAATGGTTCATCAAGTTTAATGATATCATAAAGTATTTTGATTTTCAAGAAAGTATCGTTGATCAGTGTACATACCAAAAAAATAGTACGAGCAAGTTTATTTTCTTAGTTCTTTATGTTAACGATATTTCATTTGTTACAAATGATTTTGGTATATTGCGTGAGACAAAACTTTTTCTCTCAAATAACTTTGAAATAAATGATATGGGAGAAGCATCCTATGTGATAGGTATTGAAATATTCCATGATAGATCACAAAGATTGTTAAGATTGTTTTAGAAAAACTATATCGAAAGAGTTTTAAAGAGAGTTAATATGCATAATTGTTTAGCATCAGGAATTGTTCTTATACAAAAAGAGGACAAATTTAGTCTCATGTAGTGTCCAAAGAATAATGTGGAATGAAAGGGAATGGGATAAATTCCTTACACTTTTGTTGTGGGCAATTTAATAAATGTCTGGACCTATACTAGACCTGACATTAGTTTTGCAGTTAGGATGTTTGGCAGATATTTTATGATACCTACAAGGAACAAAGAATTACATGCTCACATATGAGATATCTAATCAGTTAGAAGCGATTGGATACTTTGATTCAAATTTTGTTGGATGTCTTGACAGTAGAAAGTCCATTTTTGGCTATTTATTTTTACTTGCTGAAGGAGCCATGTTATGGAAAAGTGATAAACAATTTGCCGTTGCATCTATGTTGAAAGTAGAATTTGTGGCATGTTTTGATGCTACTATTCATACATTATGGTTGCAAAACTTTATTTCAAGACTTGGGGTAGTTGACACCATTACCAAGCCACTAAAAATTTATTGTGATAACTTTGCAACAGTATTTTTCTCCACAAACAAAAAATATTCCAAAGGTGCAAAACATATGGAATAAAAATATTTTTCTGTTAAAAAGGAAGTCTAGAAACAAAAGTGTCTATAGAGCATATTAGAATTAATCTTATGATTGCAAATTCATTAACTAACGACTTAAACCAAAGACATTTTTAAAAAAACATGTACATAGAATGGGTTTTGGTTGTATTGATGAATGAAATTTTACGATGTCTTGACACTCTGAGCTCAATTATGGCATTTCTGAAATAAAATAGACATATTTCCTATTTATTATGTTTGTGTGCACATAATTTTTAAAAATCATTTAAAATAGGAAAATATTTATAGTTACTTAAAGACCTATTATATTGAGTTGTAATGTTACAGTATAGGAAAGGAAGTATGTGACTTAAACTATATACGACTACCACAACATACATTTGCAATTCACTATAATATGGTAATTATGATGAGTGTTATTTTTATGCGCATTCAACGTTTATTCCATTAAAGTTTATGTTTTACCTTATTGGGCCAAGTGGGAGAATGTAAGATTTTAGCCCAATTATTATGGACCCAATTAAGTCTAAAATAATGTAACCAAATTTAGAAGAGATAAGAGTTTTGCTTTGAATAGAAATTAAATTCTATCCCTTTATTCGATTTCTTGATGGACGCATCAGATTAAAAGTTTATCCTTATAAATTGATCCTCCCTCTACCTATTAGTGTTACACATACACCAAATTAAATGTGGAGATTATAGCCACTATCACTTAGGGTTTGCGTAATTAAAGGAAATGTTCAAGGGAGAGAAACCAATTTATTGAGTGTTTTTCTTCATCAAGTATAATAGCCAACTCCAATTCCACATTAAGTATTTCTTAAACTTGTGAAAATCTTATCAGTCTAAAGATCCTAAATAATTGATTATGTAATATTAGGGATTGGATTTATATAATATTTAGATGTAAAGATTGTATAGTAAGAACTCCCTGTTATCCTTTCTAACATACAAAAATGTAACTTCAATTCAACCCACAAGTCAAGAATAACAAGACAATTAAACAATAAAAAGAAATCATTTTATATAAAAATCAACTAGGATACCTATAAGTTTGGTTATCGAATGTGTTGATTGTAGTGTTATTGGGAGTGTTGCCACACTTCATACAACACTTTAAAAAATGAAAAAATGGTAAACACAAAAACATATAGATTGTTCATGCAATTTGATGAACACAACTACGTTTGTATGGCCTCACCTAGAGAAATAATCTACTAGAAAGTCAATAATACAATCACCAATTTCAACCTAATCAATTCTAAGATTATTTTGGTATTAGTGTCATATAATTCTACAAACTCAGGAAGCTTAAGTTCAACACTATTATGGCTTATCTTAGTTTAACTACTTAAGTCCAAAAGCATGAAATTCAAGTTCTAATTCATCCCTTTCTTCTCTATCATCTAAGCTCTCATTCAAGCGTAAAAATGCTTATGGGTCGAGTCATTGTTTGAAAGTTTTCTATTTTGCTTATCCAAGTTTATATGACATCTATTACCACTCTATTCATGAATAATATTCCTCCTTTCATATCCTGGAAAAGATTAAGGAGAATGTTTCAACAATTTGGGAGTCTTTGATGTTTTTATCCCAAAAAAGAAGATAAGAGTGGTAAGATGTTTGAATTAGTGATATTAGCTAATGTGAGAATAGTGAGGATTGCTACTTAATAAATGAATGGAACTTGGGTTATGGGTTATAAGATTGGTGTCAAATTTTTAGGTTTAATAGTCGTAAGTCATATTGAAGAAGGGTATGTCATAGCTCAGATAAAAATATAGTCAAAGGAGAAAAAAGAGGTCGGAAAAAAATTATTGATGAGGAAAAGATTTGAGATGAAGGTGAAAAGCCATCTGGGTTGATGATGTTGTAGTGTGTCGATTGAATAGACGTCAAAAAATCTTCAATCATAGGGAGATAAAAAAACATCATAGAAGATGGAGAGTCATGAGTCTATTGAGATTATTAATTCTAACCAGATGCATAATGTTTTGGTGTTCTCTGAGGATTACTAGCTTTTGCTTGATATCTTCAATCTTGTGTCCCTATTTTAGAACTTTTATTGTTAATAAAATTTTTGCTTAGTAAAAAAACAAACCTCTTAAGAAGGAAATAATCTTAGAATTGCATCAAGTAAACAAAATTACATTTTTCACGAAAGAAAATAGTCCCCTTTTGTAAACCCTTTGAATAGTTAGTCAATCACCTCATGTTATCCTTTTAATCAAATAAGATAGAGTTGCCAAAAGGTTATCCTTTGGTCACGACAATCTAATCCTTATTCAATCTATATCCTTAAATACAGAAAGAACAAATCACATGATCTGAGGACTCTCAAATAATCTAATTTCCATTACAAAAGGAATCCATATATTTTTTAGAATATCACATAATAAATAATAACAAGCAATTGCAAGTTAAAATTGTAAACTCAATCATGCATTTTCAAACTGTTGTAACACTCTATGCAACACTCAGTGTAAGAGGTTTATATTAACCTCAAAACGAGATGATTTTTTTACAACAAACTTATGCTCTGAGGATGTTTTTGCACAAATCATCAGTTAGGCCATTCATGTCAAGTCTGACAACCACAAAGATAACAAACCACGAAGAACTGTTAAATACGTTGGGTGCCTTCGCCTTTTGGCTAGATATGGTTAATATAGATAGTCATTAGCTGAAGCCTGCAGAGAGCATCAATAAGAGAGGTCTCTTACATTGCAACAATGAGTCCTAACTGTTAGGATTTAACAGGAATATAGGTACATGCTTGGTCTTGAAGCTGGAGCTTTGGAGCATGTCTAATGGGCTACACTTAGCTTGGGAGAGGGGATACAGGAGATTGATCATTGAGAACAACAACATTTTAGTAGTACACATGCTTAATAGTGATGATGAAGCTGGCAATAATTGTGTGCTTGTAAGGGGAATTAAGGAGTTTTGTCATAGGTAATGGGAAGTCAAATTATGACACACTTTTCATGAAGCCAATAAAGCAGTTGATTTTATGTCAAAATGGCCTTGTACAACAGATTTTAGTTTCCAATTTTTTTATACTCCTCCCTTAGGTGTTAATAATTATTGTTTGAAGATCTACTTGGCATCACTTATGGTAGGAATTGTGTTTTCTAATTGCTTTGCGTTTGGACACCAAAGCATCTTCACAATAAAAATAAGAATTGTCAAAATTAAGTGATCAAAAAGGATTTTCCTTTTTAAAAAAAATCATAATATCACATGAATAATCTATGATGTAGCAGTACAATGTAACATCTAATCAACGCATCATCTTTATCATTAGTCTTTAATAAAAGACTTAAAATATGAATTTCTAGCTTGATATTTTTTATAGTTGGGTAATAGGAAAAACTTGGAAATTATGTGAAAACCAAAGGCAATTCAGGGCCCTAATAGAAAATTTTCAATTTAATTTTTCATAAATTGTAAAATTATAAATTAATATATCTTACAACTAAAAATAAAAATATTTTTATTTAATCTTTCAAAAAAAATTTATTATACGATAAAATTATACTTTATCTTTTTTTAAAGTTTTTAAAACTTATAATTCTATATTAACTCTTTGCCCCTTCTAAAAACCTATGTAATTTATTGCAAGTACTTGTAAAAATTCTTTCAGGCAGACATGGCGTATTGATGACGTTAAAATACTGCAAAAGAAGATATTTGCATATTAACATTTACAACAACGAAAGGATAAAAAAAATTCAACAGCACTTTAGGAAGTGGAGCTCCCATTTGTGACTGAAAGCTATTCTTTAATTAGTCTGATTTTCTAGGTCAATGAGCTTGAAAACTACTTCTATGGCTCCAAAGGCTGAAAGTCTTTCGGGTTTCGTGTGATGGACCCTTCTATTATTGCCTTATCATTGAGTACATTAATTTGTATGATATTTTTATTGATAATTATTTTTGGTTAAATTTGCTTTCTGTCCCTTTACTTTGTAAAATTTATGGATTTAGTCATATATTTTTTTAGTCATTTTTAGTCTCGTACTTCCCTATTAGTCCTCACCAAACAATAATAGTTAAATTCATTAAGTAAAGATATGCTCTTTTTAAAATCTGATGTGCCAAACATATTATCATATGTGTAATAACATATCAGCTTATTATTTCCACATATTACTCACTAAAAATTTAATTAATGGACTAATGACTATCACTTGCATCAAGACTGAAATTTCAAAATTTGAAAAGTATAGAATTAGAATGATCCAATTGGAGAAAATGGGCCAAAATTATAATTGTATACATAATACAATACTAGTAATTAAATTTAACTAAACGAATTTAATTGTTACTATTTGAGTCAGGATTAAAATTTTAAAATTTAAAAAGTACAGGAGCTAAAAGTGACCAATCCAAAAAGTACAGGGATTAAAATTAACCAAATAAAAGTACAAAGACTAAATCTACAAATTTTGCAAAGTATAAAGACTAATAAAACAATTTAACCATTGTTTTTAAACACTATTCTTTAATTTTCAAATTCATCTTAAATTCTTTCATCTTTAAAAATTCATTGATGCTATGTGTTGACATGCACGGCGTAATATTAAAGCATAAAAATAATTTTTTTTGGCAGAAAAAAAAGCATAAAAATAAATTTAGTTGTTGCTATTTATTAATTTATTATTTTGGTAGATTATTTTGATTACTTAACTTTTAATTTTTAATTAAATTATTTTATTTAAATAGAAAAAAAATAATTAAATTGTTAAATCTTTAATGACATTAACTTGGCGCAGGAATAATTTTTAAATTTTTTTATGAACTTTTTTTTAATTTTTTTATAAAGTATTGTGAACTGTCACACGTGTTGACAGTTGTCACATCAGTACCATTAAAATTTTAATGGCCCAATTATTTTTCATTTAAAAAAACAATTCGATTAGATTTTAAGTGTTAGGAGCTAAAGTGATCCAAAAACGAACTAGAACCAAAGTGACAGAAAGAGTAAACGTTAAGGGCTAAATATATGATTATGCCTAATGCTAAAGATGCAAGTTCGATAATATTTTAATAATCATTAAATGTCACAATGATAAATTTAGCCCTTGATGTTTAACCCTTTTATCACTTTAGTCCTATTTTTCTTTTTCTTTTTTTTTATTATTTTGGCCATCAACCTTCAAATTTTAGTGAAATTATTTTTTTAGATGAAAAAGTTGATTGAATAATGAAAAATTTAATGGCACTAACAAGTCAACTCAAGTGGCAGTCCACATATACTTCATAAAATTTATAAAAAAAAAATATTATTACAAAAATAAACAAAATAAAAAAAAGTTCATGAATTTTTTTACAAAATTATTTATGCCAGTACACATAAACTACCATGTGGGTGCCACATTAATCCTATTAAAATTTTAATAACTTAATCAATTTTCACATTTAAAACAAAAGAATTTGACTAAAATTTAAAAGTTTAGGGCAAAGTAATCCCAAAAAAAAGTTAAGGTCAAAGTGACAAAAATGATAAGATGAAATGTATGATTATGCCTTGATAAAAATGAATGAAATTAATATAGATATAGTCATGAATTTTAAAAAATATTCAACTGAAAATAAATATTTTTATTAATCATGTATTAGAGTCGAATGTATTTGTTCATACCTTAATTTAATTAGAAAAGGTATAAATATTTTTAGTAGTTGTTTTTTTGACTATTTGAAAGCGAATAATTTAATCTCTTTCAAAATAAATATATATAATGTAGGCCCTTAATCTTTTAAAAAAGAGTTAAATAACTTTTTATTAATGAAAATGTTGATTAGACATTAATTTTTATTGTTGTTGGTGTGGCAACAAGTATGGCAATCTATGTGCACATTATGCTAACATAACACCATTTGTCTTATATGTCATGTTAACAAATAATTCAAAAATTATAAAAATCAAAAAATCAAAATCAAAATTAAAATTAAAAATATATAAAAATTCAAAAAAAAAAAGCATGAAGTACACGCGAATTGTTATGTAGGTTGTCGTTTTAAAAATTTAACATTTTAGTTAAGTGTTCTCGCTAAAGAAAAGCATTTTGACTCTTTTTCAAAAGGTTGATAGTCAAATTTGAATTTTTTAGAAAAGTTGAGGTCCAAATTTAACTAAAAAAAAGAATAAGGGTCAGATTGATAAAAAATGTAAATGTTAAGTACTAAATTTGATATTATGCCTAAAAATTTAATTTAATCTTTTTATTTTTTGAAAGTAAACAAATAAAAATAATTGAAGATGACGTTAAATATTTCTATTAATACATGGCACATGTCCAATTTTAATTGGTTGAATTTTAACAAATAAAAACAATTATATAATATTAAAAATAAATATAATAATTTAAAAAAATAAAAATATATATAAATTGTAAAATTATATTTTTTTTTTCAAAAAGTTTCAAACAGTTCTATAAAAGAAAATATTTTTCTAAAAAAGTTGTTCATAAATTCAAACTCCTACAAATTTTAACAATTTTAGCAAAAAAAAAAAAAAAGGAGGTTGTCAATTTTTTTTCTTAAATAATTATTACTCATTCAGTATTCTTTCGATTGATATTTAGTTTGAAGTGCAATTTTCAACAAGCATTGGTAAAAAATAACATTTTTTTGGTTAAAATTAAAAAAAATTAAAAGTGATGCAATGCCACTCACAAAAATAATGACAAAAAATTTATTCTTTTGAAAAATTTTCCTACTTCTTTTAAAAGTTTTGAACTTTATATAAATTTATAAGATTTTAGATTTTTTTTTTAAATTTGTAAATAATTTTTTTTTATTTTTTAAAATTTTCTCGAAACTTTGGAATTTTTTTTATTAATTTCCAATTTTTAAATAGTAATTCTAGAAAGGATCTGTTAGTAATTTTCCAATATTTTAGAAATTTTTATTATTTTTTTGGATTTTAGGTATTTATAATTTGTAATACTATGTAATTTAAAAAAAAAAAATTCAATCATTGTTGTTGGACACGTTTTGGATCATCCCTAGTTGTGACTCATTGATCAAGAAAAAAAGATTGTATGAAATTATGATTACACATCATTCCTATTTATTGTTAAAAAAAAAAGATCTTTAATATCTTTTAGTTACTCAGCTTCTTACAATACAAGGGTTAAATCACGTGTATGGATTTTAATAGGAAATCTAGAATTTGATTCTTGAATTTTTTTTCTCCTTCCCATTATAGTGTACTTGTTCACCAATAAAACGGAACAAAGCGAGGAAATGAGACTTCAAAAGGCTAAACCAGGCATGGCAGCAAAATATCATGTGTTGATTCTGGCTCCCCAAAAGGTTTCTATTTTTACCAATATGACAATCCTAGTTTATCAACAAATAGAACCATTCCGAAGAAAAGGAAAACCTAAACATAAAACATTTAAAACAGAGTAAGAGGCAGCAATTAGGATGGCAGTGACACCACCCGACCAGCACCTGTGGTAACTGTTATTAACTCTGCTCATCGTGTTCTATTTATTTAAAAAAAAAAAAAGGGGTATATATAGCATTATGAAATCAAAGGGCAACCGAGGTTCCAAAGAAATTAAAGACTGAGAGGGTTGACATGATGATGGCCCAAGTGTTGCAGAATATATTATCACCAATCTCTGGGGAAATAAGTGTGAAAAACAAAAATGGCAAGCGGGGTGGGGCGGGGCCAATGTGAAAAGCGAAAGGAGAATCCCACCGCTGACTTCGGGATACAACCGAGGCTTTCATATCTCCACTTTTATTTTTCATTTTTCATGTCACCCAATTAACCCTTTCTTTGTATTTGCAGTATTATATTTTTCTTTGGCTGCTTCTTCCATCAAACCTAAAAAAGGGTGTTTTCCTGTCGCTAAAAATAATACACTACATCTATTTCCCACCATCAAGAATCGACAACCACTTTTGCAATTATTTCTTGAATTTCAAGTCACTGTGTATCCCCACTCAATTTTGTCAAATAAAAGTGTGCCATGATTTTAACTTTCCTCCCTACTTTTATTTTCTTTTTAAATACCTTGTTTCTATTACATGCAAAACTTTCTTATTCTCATTTCTTACAATAATATGGCACCCAGCAAAAAAAATTTTGTTAGATATATTAAATATAGTTGATTGAATTTGGAATTGATACTCTACCAGTTAAGAGTGATGCATTAAATTAATTTATATTAGTGATCACATCCAGACGTGTGAACATTTGGACTAGAAATAAATAACGCAGCAAATAAATATATAATTAAACAACGGTATACAAGTCTAATTGTAATATAGATTTACAATGAAACACTTTAAAAAGCATTTTGAGGATCGTACCCAAGGGAGGTTGAATTAAATCTAAATTAATTCTCTTCACTAATAAATCTAAATAGTACTGATTTAAGATTATATTACGAAAACCAAATTAAAATGAATTAATTAAACTAACATAAAAGTACCTAAAATTAAATTCAGCCAATTAACAGTAGAATAAATCCAATAAAACAAGTAGGAGATCAACTCACTTCAGTAACCCTAATTAACTTCAGAATTTGGGTTTATCGAGTTAGCTATTAATTAACCAGTTATTACCTCTCGATCTCTAACTAATTAACTAATTGACTAATACACGCTTACCTCTCAATCTCACTTTCTTGACCAGGATAAATTACGATTTACTAGATAAATTTATCTCTCGATCTCGTTTATCCTAAATTACTTTCTAGGGTTTAATCGTACATAATTTAGACCAATTAACCTGGATTTCAAACCCTCATTCATTCGTTAATTATTCACACATTTGTTCGTTAATCTCCCTAAGAAAATTAGCTATTCATGGATCTAAATGCAATAATCCCTAAATTCATATTTAACATGTAAAGCAGCAAATTAAATAAAAGTAAGGAGTAGAGAAATAAGTCAATTTTTTTTTTTATATTTGAGCTTGGAAGTAAATTTTCCTTTAACAGTCGCGAAGACCACTTCGATTGCAATTGGAATCAACAACGAAATAATGAAAAACTATTATATTAAAGCCTTGGATCAAAATCGAATCCAAGTTAAAACAAGAGCAAAAGTATATAAAGGACTAAATCAAAAAGAAAATAAAAATTAAACTAAAAGCCTAAAATAACTAAACAACTCACTTGGTCAAGCCTTCTCAAATGAGACTTAACATGCCTATTTATAGAGTTTATGCTCAGACTTAACTAAGGTTACTAAATAGCCCAAAAATCTGATTAAGGTACATTTTGTGGGCTAAAATACCCTTAATTAAAATTTCAGCTCGTAACTCGATGTTGTGACACTGCATGAACAGTATCACGACACTACAGTCGTCCTTGCCTTCTAAGCTCGAAAATAGTGTCTTACATACTAGATAAAGACGTTAGATCATATTTAAGCCCACAGTGCCCCATTAGGTCATAACTAAAAATTGCATAAAAACGTTTATTTTGTATAAATTAAACATAAGATTTACATTATATGTTTAGTTGATTTATTTAAAAATTTTCAATAAAAATAGTACAAGACGAAAACACTATTATATTATAGTCAATGCTTTTAAGTAGTTTTTTAATTGAGTTGATTTGTGACCCCAACTCAATAAAACACAACAAATATAGATAATAAAGTATGATAGGTCATTATAGATCTTTTAGATTATCTATCCAAAGAGAAGGTTTAGATAAGAACCCCATGTGATGGCCTGATGGTTAAGGGTGTTCACCGCCCTAGGTGTGGCCTGGGTTTAAAGTTGTGCTAGTCGCGTTAGTTGTCGGGTTTTTTCTTATTATTGTAATTGATAAGAAAAAAAAAAAGAAAGAAGTTTTAGATAGAAATATTAAAAGAAAAAAAATGGCGAAGCCAAAAAATTAAACCTAACTTTAAAATTGTTTAGAGAAGGTTTCTTGTATAAAATTGTTACTATTTAAAAATTGGTCTATTAATTAAAATTGATGATGAAACAATATTCGGAAGATATAAACAACTTTAAAAAATAATATAATGTTTAAATAAAAAATATTGAAATATATGGAAATAAATTTAATAGTGTATTCCCCCATCAACATTGTCAAAGCCGGACCTAAAAAATAAGATTTTAAAAATATTGTAACGATGCTATAAAAGTAGAATTCTAAAAACTATGCATGTTTTAACTTAAATCATTTTATAATTTTTTTATAATTCAATATTAATTATATAATTATTATTTCAATATCATTTAATAATGTTTTTAATCCTATTTATAATTCTATTTTGCATGCAAAAGTTCAGTTTGTAGTTTAATTATCTTATTAAATTGTTTTACAACTATAATTTTTTAATGTTTATCATTTTAATTAATTTTAAACATAATTAAGTAAAATAGATTTTATTTTTAAAATTTATTTTTAAAACATTTTATAGTAATAAAAGTCGTTAGCACCATGAAATTAATGAAATGTGATATCTTCGTCCAACAACTTTTAAAAGTATATGAAATTTCAAAAATTAAAAAAATAGTTTTTTTCAATTTAATTTTTTAATTCAATTCTTAACAAAAATGATAATTAATTGTTGATGAAAATTGATATATATTGACCAAATTGGGTATGTGTTTTATTTAATTAATTTGTTTTATAGCTTCATTATCATAGTTTTTTTAAGAATTAATTATCATAGTTAACACATTTATAAATAAAATTAATATTTTATAATAACTATGATAAACAAAAAAAAAATTAGTTTAAAAACATTAATTAGGCCTATCCAGTCAAACAAAACATTTGTTAAATAAATTTATGTAATATTAAATTAAAATATGTTTTATATAGAAAATAATAATTTAAATTTTATATAAATATATGTGGCATATTTTAACTCAATTTTATAAAACAATTTATAATTTTAAATTATTATTTTCTATTAATTGAAAAACAAGTATATATATATATATATATATATATATATATATATATATATATATTGTGTTGTCAAGTCTCAATAGAACGGATGTCATGTGTCAAAAATTAAGTCTTTACATCAGCTGGGAGTCTAATCACATGTAAATGGATTAATTTAATCTCTATACTATTAAAAAGAATCAAATAAAGTGAAATTTGAATAGAGTTAACATATATGGTTTAACTGACTATTATAGAAAAATGGCAATACAAGTTATAAAATAATTTGAGTACATTTAATATTCTTAATCACATGTATTTACCTATTTTTAAAAAAAATTACTTTCACTCACAATGTAAATTAATTTGTTTTATTTTAATTTCATACATATTGCATATATATTGTTATTACTAACAGTTTCAAACCATATATTCCATTATTTATTAGATGATATTTTTAAAACCAAATTTATATTCTAATTATGTGATTTCCACACACATACGCGTGTGATAGAATTACTAGTATACATATATATTTAATTAACCGTTACTTTATATAACTAATTATTCTCTTTTTAAAATATAAAATTACAAAAAAATTTATAAGTTGTATAAAAAATATTAAAATTGGATACTTTTGATCATTAAGAAATACTTTATATAATTAATAATTTCATTTTAAAAAATATATTGAAATCAAAAAATAATTTTATCCATTCAATATTTAAACAAACTTTTTCACAAATATGCGGTAAAGTAAAATAAATTTTATTCAGAACAATTCACATTATATTAAAAAAAAAGTTAGTACACTGTTAGTGTATTTTTTTTTAATTCCACAAATAGATTTAAAAAATTATCACATGTTCACTTATTTTATATATTTATTTTTTTATTATTTTATTATATTTCTATAGGACACTTATAATTACCCTAACCCTACTTTTGAAATTTAAAAGCTCCATAGGTGATGTACCAAATCTTTCCCCTTAAAAACATAAAAATATTAAAAAAAAATTTAAATTTATCTATTTCAAATTTAAAAAAATATATATATCTAATTATAATTCAAAAAATACCATATTTGTTATTAATTTAGCATGAATTATAATAAAATCAACTTTTTATTTATTAGTCAAAAACTTATTTAAAAATTTTGTGAAAGATATTTAAAAATTAAAGTTGATCCCAAAATCTATTAAAAACAGAAATTTTATTGTATTTAGCACAATCATACACGGTTAATAAAGCTATCTCCGTTAAAAAGAAAAACGTAGAATATATATTTTTATTCTTTTAAATTTGTGCGATAATCATGTGCATGTATTCATATTTAAACTTAAATATTTTAAAATATTTTTAATTCTAATCACAATAAAACTTCAAAAACTCATGCATTGCACAGATTGATTGTGCGTATTTATTAAATTACGTTATGTTTATTTGTTAATTTTTTGTACAATTTTTTCAACATTTCATAAATAAAATGATTTTGAAAAGTGAAAAATATTTATTTGATAAATAGACTTATCCATGAACCGGGCCGAAGCCTGAATTTAAAAAATAAAATTTCAAGTCCGAGCTTGGGCTCAACTTGTCCTAACCCATCCAAATAACTCATATCACTATTTTAAAAATGGATAAATCTCAAAATTATACATAAACTTTGGCTGATGTGTAATTTTTATATGAACTTTGATTTACTAATGGAATCATTGAACAAAAACTTGAGACATAAAAACATGTTCCTTTAAAAATATATATTAATTCAAAATGCCTGCTCATAGTAACACGTTTTTTTCTCTCTTTGTTAGCTTACGGTAGCACATCGTCTTTTCTTTGCCTAATTTCTTTTGAATTTCTTTTTTCTTTTTAGGTCATCATCGTTTTTATTATCTTTGTTTCGAATAATGGAAAAAATGTTGTTGATTTGAGTACAAAAGATGGTGAAGAGGGGGCTTGACAGTTTTCTGATGGAGTTGATTTGTAGAAAAAAGGCATATAAGTTTAGCCTTGTTGGTTGTTTTCTTACGACAAGTGTGAAACATCTTCCTGCGATGTGAAATACAATGGCAGACCTCTAGCATCCATTAAGGGGGTTCTAATTTCAAATTTGGGGGGAAATGTTTTTTATTCAAGTTTTTTCATGAGCTTGATATAGATCGAGTGATCAATGACACCCCATGGATGTTCAAAAGGTGATTTCATCGATTAAAGAAGGATGATGATCCGATGCAAGTCCCCCTGGTTTTATCGTCTTTCTGGGTTCAAGTATATGATTTACCTCCTCGATTATTTTCTGAAAATGTTGCTAGACGATTTGGAAATTTCATTGGAGTTTTTGTGGAGTATGACTCAAAAACAGCAAAGTCGTGGGTACAAAAACTTTATGAGGATCTGAGTTCAAGTAGATGTTCGACTTCCATTAAAGAGACAAAAGAAAATAAAGGTTTCTCAATCAAACTTTGCTTGAATCAGGAAAGTTCCAGTGGATTAAATGAGCCCCATTTGATCAGTTGACCTCTATGGGACGGACTGTGTACATTAATCACGGACTTTGATCCACAGCCGATGACACTTACATCTACTTGCCCTAGTATTCTAATCCCTATGTTACTCCCTATTTTTTTCGCTTGTTCATCTTGTAACTGTATCATAGAACTTCTAAGCAATTGAAACCCAATTGATATAATGATCAACATTTATTGAAGACTCTAAATAAAAAGGAAATTTCAAGAAATATATAAAGGGGAAATTTACTAGAAAAAATAAATCCATCGGCTAACTTAAAAAAGAGAGAGAAAAAACCAACAAAGTTTATAAAAAGGAAAAAGAAAAAAAAAAGCATTAGAAGCAAGATTTAGGCAAAGATAAATAACCTAAAAAAATTAAGAAAAACTATTTTAGGTAACTTAGTTTGATTTTGATAGTCATTTGGAAATTTAAAAGAAAGGAAAGAAGAGGATATTTTGGTGCCTTTTTTGTGAGGAAAAGGTCACCAAAGTAGGGGGTTGACAACAATGACCCTGCAAACGAAAAAGTTTTTGGGAGAAGAAGAAAGAAAAGTGTGACATTCCACACCTGACCCAATCGTCGGGTCCAAATACAATATATCAAATTTGTTTCCAAAACAACTCAAACTAACTTTGTACTTTGAATTCGATAAGAAAATTTCAATAGATCGTTTAAATCAAATCATTGCCAAATTGTTAAAATTCATAATTAAGATTTTTAAAACAAGTTAGAAACATTTTAAGACGATTTCTAAGTGTTCAGAGGTATCTAGCGCCAAGTACGGGATCCTAAGGATTTATTTGCAACAAAAAAGAGTAGGTACCTTGTTAGAGGCTTACGTATTGGTACATGTGGTCTTAGGTATTGGTACCTAGCCTAGTTATTGTAGAGATTTATATTTTGTCTTCTAAGTACAACTACCTAGAGAAGGATACCGAACCCATAACTCATGCAATCAATAATTAACCCTATAACTACTTATTTTGACCTTAGAAACTATGACCGTTGGTGCGCGTATGTTGAAATATGCAAAAATATATGAATTGAAGTGCGGCGTGTACTACATGTGTACATGTCAAATTGTAAATATATGTGTTACAATGGAATACTGGAAGTATTCTGAGGATCGAACACAAAGGAAATTGAGCAATATAAAGCAAAGAATAAAACTAGCATGCAAGAGAAAGGCTAACGAATTACTAAGGCAAAGAATTATTATGGTAGTCCAAAAGAAGTGTGTAACAGCTCGATTTTCAGTGGTGACGGAATAGTGGTTTTGGGACCACAAATTTCTATCATATCAACTCGTAAATATTATTTTTAGAATATTTATAGAGCCATTAGAACCGTATTAAAATTTAGTTTAGAAATATTAACGTTTAAATAGTTAATTATAGAAAAAGGACTAAATTGAAAAAGGTGCAAAAGTTAGTGATTAATTTAATTAAATGACTAAATAGCTTAATAACTACATGAGAAGGGACCAATATAGTCATTAGTCTCTAATAGTTAGTGTTGGACGATTAAACCAAAAGAAAATGACAAAAAAGTGATTTTTTAATGGCAAAATGGTAATTAGGTTAAAATAATAATAAAACAAATATGAAATTTTCATCATCTCTTTAATTTTGTTGGTGATAATCGAATGCCATGGATGTTTAGCTTGGGAGAATCGGCCAAGTACAAATTCTTTGCATGTGAGTGATTCTTAAGCCCATTTCTTGTAAATTTATGTTTTGGAGATAGTTGCAACTAGGTCCAGCTAGACTGTACCTTAGTTTTTGATTCTGTTAAAAATTTTGGAAGTTTCTATTGTTGAATATTGGACTTGGAGCTTTGATTGTGTTGTGTGATGATTTTGTAAAGTGATTTTTGTTAAATCATGATTTTTAGGATTAAATTGTGAAAATGTCAAAATATTAGGGTTTGATAGTGAATTTTAGGTTTATTAGGGGCTGCTTGAGGGCCTATAATATTTGGATAGATTATTGATTTGAGAAAATTAGTTAATTTGATGAATTTCGAGTTAAGGGACTAAATTGAAAAAATGGTAAAAGTTTGGGTAATTGTGTAAATTCAAAAAATAAAAGGGTATTAATTGTAAAATGGATTGGAAATGTAATATATGCTAATAAATGAGTAATTTTATATTTTAGATCAAGATCTCGTAGATACTCGTGGAAAAGGAAAAATAGTTGAATAGTCTTTGAACTTCTGCAATTACAATTCAGTTCAGGTAAGTTCGTACGGTTAAAATTCAACATTTGTATAAATTGATGATTGATATTATGTATATATTCTATTTTTGAAAATGAATTATTGTTTGAATTATAATATTGAATTGGATATTCGGTTTGAATTGAACGCGAAATTTGAGTACATTAGTGATTTGGTGTATGATGGGGGTTTGGAGTGGAGATGGTATTGGAGGGAGATATCAGCATTTTACCCAACTAAATCGAGGTTCAGTATTTTTTGTGAACTCTCGTGTTTTACTTTCTGTTTGGCGTGATCGGGTGGATTAGCTCTTATGAGCTTCTATTGACGATGTACTCTTACCCGTTAGTCATTCTTCGAATGGAAAATCTCGGTAAGGTGATTTATCTAACGAATTTGAAAGATATGTTATTTATTTTTGTATTGATTTGAATATGGATGTATTTATCGATTGAAGTTGTGAATGACAGGGAGTTCTCTTGGATGAGTTTATTGTTTGATTTATTATCATTAGTTCAGTAAGATTTTCGTTTAGCTTGTCGAACTTACTAAGCTTCATTAAGCTTACTTGTGTTGTTTATTGTCATTGTAGATTTTCGGAAGGTTGGACGATCGGATCGGCACTCAAGCCACACTATCTAGTTTATCTCGGTAGTTTTTGAAATGTTTAAATTTGGATTATATGGCATGTATAGGCTCTTGTGCTAATTTGGTTAATGTTTGGCTTATGTAAATGTTATGAATGATATTTTGTGCAAATAACCAATTTGCAAATAGTATGAGAATGAGATATAGCTGTTATGCTAGTATGTGTGGTTTATATATTTGAATTGTTATGATTGTGGTAACTTTATTAGGTATATTGATTTGGTATTGCTTGAATGAGTTGATGAATTCAATTAATCTGTATTTTGAAGTAAAGTTGTATATAATTATGGTACCAATGAGGGTACATTGGTTAGACACATATTGGGTTGGTTTTGATGTATTTTTGACCCGATTAATGTCATTTTGATTTGGTATTTTGGTTAGTATTTGAGTTTCTTAAGGTCCAAGCAATTTGAAATGGTAAACTTGCATTTTAAGGTTCATCTTGAGGCCACACGACCTGAGACATGGGCGTGTGTCTCAGCCGTGTGTCCTCTGTAGGTTCAAGGCATGCAAGTCAGGCTGTTACACGGCCTAGCACACGGGCGTGTGGCTTGGCCCTGTGACACAAGTCAGTGAGTTACATGGGTATAGACATGGACTGGGACACAGTCGTGTGTCCCTATTTCGAATGTTCACACGACCTGAGACATGGGCATGTGTCTTAATCGTGTGAGTCACACGGCTGTGTGACCCCTACAGTCCAAAATTTTCAACTTTTTCCTAAAATGTCCAAATGTTTTCGATTTAGTCCTGGACTATTTTAATAGTATTTTTAGGGCCTCAAGGGCTCAATTAAGGGACATTATGGATGTATTTGAATGAAATTTGATTATGTTTATATTAATGTATGATTTGAGTGGTTTAATATTCCATTTGTCTGGTAATGCTCTGTAACCCCGTTCCAGCGACAAATACGGATTAGGGGTGTTACAAAGTGATTCTCTAAAAATTAATAAAAGTAGTTTAACATAAAAACTTTCAATTAACGAAAACAATATCAGTTAATTTTCATATTAGCAATGAATTTACACATAAGGACTCAATTGACAATTTCCTCACTCAACAAATTTTGCCTCAAGGTCTCAATTTAATCAAATAAAACATTTAATCGAATTACCCTCTCGGTCTCACTCAATTAAATTGAACTAAATCAATTTTTATATTTATGTCCTTTCTTGGAAAAAAAATTTCATACAAAAATTTTCATTTATATAATTTTCATCAAAATAGAAAGATTGTGATTTAGTCTTTGTGCTCTTCACGTTTATTTTACTTAGTTCCATCTTGACTTCCTTCATACTAATAGGTACTTCATATCATCTACTTACCCACCAAATAATTGTCATTGACCCATCTTTTCTCTATTTGGTAAATTTTCGCTTTAGCCTCACCCTTTTCCAACTCTTTCAATTTAGTCTTTTTTTTCTAATATTTCAAACTCACACTCATACTAATTTTTTCTCTAAATATAGAACCAACTTAGTAAGAATATTCATTTAATAACTCATTTAAAATTTTCCTTAAATTTTTACTATGCACACTCTTGGAATAGTACCATTCACTGTACCAAGAACTTTGGGCATTACAAAACCTCTCAATGGGCTTTCCAATAAGGGTAAATTGACCTATACAATAATGGTGAAAGAGTGGTTAAGCCTCCTTACTTATTGCTTCTATTATCTACTTACCATGCATAAGAGCTCAATGAATATATTGACTCTGATACCAGTTGTAAGTATGTCTCATTTTTTTTGGTAATTATTTTTTTGGTAATTGTAGTGGGCACAAAATTGTAATAACACAAAAAAAAAAAAAAACTTGCACAAGTCAATTAATAACGCAACTTTGTAAACCATTAACATCTATGGGGCCTTTCTTAGAGAAGCCCAATCTCGACACTCTCAAGTTGTAATATCACTTTTGTACATATGAAGTGAATTCTCTAAACTACTTTTCAAACAATATAAGTGTAACTTAGTCTCTTAATAATGATATTAACAATAAAAATATTTCTCACGATGAACAAATGAGTTCACCTTTGTTTCACTCAGTATTTCAAAGTTAACATATGAATTTATTTAAATAGCCAACCATGGTCTATAGTAGAAAATGGAAGTTCTCAAACATGGTGATGAGCATTTGCAACTTGACATCTTTACTTTTTATAGTTCCTTCATGAGCAAGTTTAAGAACATTCCATGTTTCTTTAGCTAACACACACATTTAGAGATTCTCTTGAAAATATGTGGCTCCACTGCATTGAAAATTGCGTATAAGGCTTTGTTGTTAATTTTTTTTGCCTTGCCCTTCTCTATAGTCTACGTTTCCTTAAGTTTCGAAGTTTTTTCAAGTATTTAAGGGGTTCCCAACCTATTAGCACAGCTTTCCATGCTTTTTCATCAATGGATTTGGTGAAATCTCTCATTCTAGCTTTCCAATAGGAATAATTTAAATCATTCAAGAGAGGTGGTTTAGAGTTTGAACCTTTTTCTTTCATGTTTTCCATTTTACCAGATATAGGATATCCACAAAATGTTTAAGTGGTTGTTTTGATACCAATTAAAGGTTAGTCTAGCTAGGTTGTGAGATGATTTAATCTAGCTAGGTTGTGAGATGATATGTGTGTGCAATTAAGGACACAACTATAAGAAAACAACATACTCAAGAAATGCACGCAACTCGAACTTAATCTACATTTACGAAACCTTTATTACTAAACATCTTTATAATATTCACAGTACAAAGTAAAATGATTTAAGCTCAACTGATTTATCTCAAGTTGCAAGCTCACATTTTTACGATCTAGCCTAAATTGCAACTTCTTACTCTACAATCACTTACCAAAAGTTTAAAATAATCTAAAAAATGGTTCTATCTCATAAAAATAATAATTCCTTATTTGATCGAATCTCTCAATACAATCACCCTAAAACTCTTTATATCGAAAATATATTATTCCACATATTGTAACTTGTGATAAAGTTATCTTTACCACTGAAAATAGGCAACCCACTTCAATTTTAAACATTGCATCTTATCTTATCTTATCCTGTCTTATCAGTTAAGTCTTCAAATAGTCTAAGACTCTTTTCTTCTTCTTTTAAGAATCATGTATAAAGTCCCTTGAAATCGAACTTAGAAGAAACCTTCAATATGCATTGATCCTGAACTTTAAAATACATAAAACATTATTATTGATTTACAAGAATAAAAAAATACAAACAAAATAAAAAATTGTCAACTAAAATTGAGGTTGTGGCAAAAGTTGTGGCTTGAGATATAGTCACAATATTTACCATAACTTATATCATAAACCTCTTTCTAAACAAATTTTATATAGATATATAAAGGGACAAAAACATTCTCGTAATAATATAAAACTTATTTTGTAAAAAACATATTCTTTAAATCAATTCTCAACATAATTGAAATCTGATTGATAAGTAAAATCAATTTAAACATTTAAAAAATAGTATATAACAATTTATTTTTTAATAAACAAATAATACTAATCAAATTTAACTCCAACTAATTGCTATCACAATTTATGATTTCTACGATGGTGATGAAAGTTTTCTATCTCATGGTGTTGGTGTAATATCAATTTTAATTGAAAAAATTTCATGACAAATATTGTCACAGAATATTAATAGTTTAATCACTTTCCCACTACTTAAGTCACTAATTTTATCATAAGGAATGATTCACATTTAATGATTATATTTATGAGAACTCTACCTCAAATCTTTTGTGATTGAGCTCTCTATAATTATTTTACAAGCCAGTTCGTTCTATGGATTTCATCCAATACTAAATAATAACTATTCTATTAACATGAAGGAAAGTGTTGAAAATCGTTCAAAAAGGTGTATTAATGTCAAGCATCCAGTTACATTCTCAGTTCTTTAAACTAATTCACACATTACAAACTTATAGACTCCTTGCTAACTATTTAACAGATTAAACTAACTAACTGTTAACTTTCTTCTCAACACTCCCTCTCAAGTTGAGGGGTGATAGAAATCCTTAACCCCCAACTTGGACACTAAAGATTCATGCTGCTTGATTCCAAGGGCTTTAGTGTAACAGCCCGATTTTGGGGCTAGTCGGAATAGTGGTTTCAGGACCACTAACTCGAGGTTGAAGAAATTATTTTTAATATTATTTTATGTATTGTATCATGATTAGATAAGCACATGAAAATTTTGGTGAATTAATTTTAACGATTGCTTGCTTAATTGCAAAAAAGGACTAAATCGCATAAAGTGCAAAAGTCTTAAATTGATAGCTAAGGGTGTTAAATTGCCATGAACCTTAATTTGGGGGTCTTTAAAGGGAAATTAGACCCTCAATTCTTAGGTTGGCCGGCCATAGGGGGCAAATTGATGGGAAAGTCAAAATTAGGTGGTGTTTTGGTCACCAATTTTGACTAGTTTGAATAAAATAAACAACAAAAGGTTTCATCTTTTTCACTATTTCTTCTTCCACCAAAATATTGGCCATTAGAGGGGTTTTTGAAGCTTGAAAATTTAAGCAACTCTAAGCCTTCACAAGTAAGTGATTTTCATGACTTTTGTTGATGATTTTTACATTTTTGGACTCCTTGAAGCTTGAGCTTTCAAATGAGGGGACTATTTTGCAAAATAGACAAGAGTCTAGGGTTTTGACATGAAAGATTTTTTGTTTTTAACTGAAATTTTATGGAAGAATATTAGTCTTAGATGAGTAATAAACAACTTTTGTGAAGGGATTTTTCATGAAAACCCTAATAGGGACTAGTTTGCATAAGTTGTATAATAGATGATAAATATGTGAAATAGTGGGAATTTTGGATTGCTATAAGAGTAAAAAGGGTTCGGCTAGACATATAATATGAATAAATTCGATAAAAATTGATTTTCGAGCATAGGGGTAAAATGGTCATTTTGTGAAAGTCTAGGGGCAAAATAGTCATTTTGCCCAATTATGAAATTTTGAGTATCTAAATCGATGTGTTGATGAAATAAATGAATTTTATTAATTTAGATCAAGAGAAACATGATTCGGGTCTTGATCGGGTTAAGAACAAAGTTTACGAAGATTAAGCTCGTCTTCATCATTTTGTATCGAGGTAAGTACATATGTAAATAATGTGTTAACGAAGCTTACTTTAAAATACTTCGATAATATACATGCGTAATTGGCTCATTTTTGTTATGTATCTAAAGTACATTTGTTGCCATGAATGTGTGAATGACATGTTGTTTGAATAAATTACATTGCGAGAAAATACAATGCTATTCAGCTAGACGTGGAATCCCGTTGAACCTTATACATAGCATAGGATACAAAGGGGCATACTATAAAAATTATGTGGTCTGAACTCACGAGTTGAGTCTGAGTTCATGAGATGAATGTTGTATGTAATGTGGGTCCGGGCACTGATTTTGTGTACAGTCCTGTGAGTGGCTCAATGAGCGAACGTTACCTGATAACTTTGAGGGTTCGGGTCCTAACTTGATAAAAAGGTTCGTAAGTAGCTCAAATGTGAGTGTTTCATAGCACAAGGTAACTTTGACTACTTATATGACATTGAGATGCAAATTCCCCACGTATCCATATATGTCCCGAGAGTTCAACGGGTAACTCGAAGATATAGTCAGTGAAAACTTTGTTGAGGTACGTATACCAAACTCATGGATAGGACATGAGTAAGGGATAAGATGTATTAAGTATATATGAATGAAAGGAAGAGTAAGATAGAGGTGTTATGTGATTTATATCTTTTACGTATAATAAATTTATCGTATGACGAATATAATTTCCTTTTTCTACACTTTATTTGCATGTGTGTACTTACTAAGCTCCCATGCTTACCCTCCTTTCTTTTCTTTCCTTACAGTGCCGCCAAGCTAGCATCGGGAATCCAGTGATGTCAAAGGCTTCGATCACACTATCACCCAAGACCTTGGTGTAGCTAGTTTAATTATTTTATTTACTGGCATGTATAGATACTCGAGTCTTTTGTTTAGAGTTTTGTCAGGTAGCCAAAATGTGTTGGTTCATGTGTGAATTATGATACTTATTTTGTATAGGCCATGAATGTTGGCTAATGCTAATTATTATTCAATGCAATGATGCAAATTTCTAATGGTTATGGTTGTTTTGGTTATGCACATTATGGTGGTATTGAACTTGGTTGATCTTATATAAATAGGTGTTTGTAAGGGTGGCAAAGGGGCTTGGTAAATAGCCTTATTATGACCACACAGGCAGACACACGGGCATGTGTCTAGGCCGTGTGTGACACACGGTCAGCCCCATGGGTGTGTTGTTCATCCGTGTGTCCCTTGCACGTAAAAATTTCAAGTCAGTATGCATGGTAGTAAACATACGGGCAGAGACACGGCCGTGTGTCTCAGCCGTGTGAAGGGCACGACCTAGAAAACGGGTGTGTGCTTTGGCCATGTGGCTCTTAAGGATTGCTAATGTCAGAAACAAAATGTCCAGGTTTTTGCACACAGGCTAGTACACGGGTGTGTCATGGCTGTGTGAAGGACACGGGCCAGGGACACGGACATGTGTCAGCCCGTATGAAAACCCCTGTAGTTGTGTATTTAGAATTAATTCCACACGGGTAAAGGACACAGGCGTGTCCTTGTCTTGCTTAGGCCGTGTGAGCCATACGGGCCAATAGCACGACCATGTTGAAATGGTCACACGGGCGTGTTGCCCCTCCCATACGGGCGTGTACCCTTGTGTTAAGTGTTATTTGTCAGAGTTTGTTTAAGGACCCGAATTGATTCTGAATGGGCTCCAATGGATGTTTTGAGCCTCGTAAGCTCTCCTTAAGGAGTTTATAAATAAAATGGAAAAAGTTTTAAATTTGACCATGTTTTGATATTATGAAAATGTTTATATGTGTAAGTTTAAGTAAGGTAACGCCTCATGTTCTGACCCGGCGTAGGGCACGGGTGTGGGATATTACATTTAGTCATCAAATCGGCTAGCTGTTCAGTTGTTCCAACATGCTGCATTTGTATCAAGCCTTTTCCAATTTTTCCCGTACAAAATGACAATCAATCTCTATATGCTTGGTGCGTTCATGAAAGGCAGGATTTGCTGCAATCTGCAATGCTGCCCGACTATCTGAAAGAAGTAGAGACTTGTCAAGCTGTGTAGGACAAATCTCTTTTAGCAAACCATTCATCCACACAGTCTCTGCTACTGCTGCTTCCATGCTTCTATAATCAGCCTCTACTGATGACCGAGAAATAGTAGTTTATTTTTTTTATTTCCATGAAATAAGGGAATATCTAAATTTGACACAAAACCCAGTGACAGACCTTCTAGACATGGGACATGAAGCCCAATCTGAATCATAAAAAACAACAAGCTGCAGTTTACTATTTACAGATAACAAAACACCTTGACCAGGATTTTTTTTAATGTATTGAACCACCCGAAAAGTAGCCTCCAAGTGGGATTTCTTTCGTTTATGCATGAACTGGCTTAAATTTTGAATCGCAAACATAATGTCTGGTCATGTATTGGTCAGGTATAGCAATCTACCCAGAAGCCGTTGATATACTGTAACATCACTAATTAATTCATCTCCATCAGTCTTCATTTGTGTAGATTCATCATACTCTATTAAAGTGAGCTTCTGATTTTGTTCAAGAGGCGTATTTGCTGGTTTTGCTTCTCCCAATCCAATATCAGCTACTAACTCCAGCACGTACTTCCGTTGATTCAGTACAATCTCTTCACTTGACCTCAACACTTTTATGCCAAGAAAATATTTTAATGCACCTAAATCTTTCATCTTAAAATTCTAATGCAAGACCTTTTTTAGCTCATTTATCATGTCAATATCACTTCCTATAATGAGCAGATCATCGACATACATAAGAAAGACAACTATACTATCACCTTGCCTTTTTAAAAATAAGGAGTAATCATATTTGCTTTGTTTATAACCCCCTCTCAGCAGTGCCTCAGTGAGTTTTAAATTCCATTGTCGCGAAGCTTGCTTCAAACCATATAAAGATTTGAGTAGACGACATACCTTGTGTTCCCCCTGTATGCGAGAACCATTCGCAATATCCATATAAACTGTTTCACATAAATCCCCTTGTAAGAAGGCGTTATAGACGTCCATTTGGAAGAGAGGCCAATCGTGGATTGCAGCTAGAGCAACAACAGTTCGGACAGTGGCATATTTAACGACAGGGGAAAAGGTCTCTTGAAAGTCAATTCCAGCTTGTTGATTGTAGCCTTTTCCAACCAGACGAGCTTTAAAATGTTCAACGGTGCCATTCGAATTATGCTTAACCTTATATACCTATTTGCACCCAATGGGAACTACAACAGCAGGTAAAGAAACCACCTCTCATGTACCATTGGCTTCTAAAGCCCGAATCTCTTGGTGCATGGCATCGACCCACCTTGGATCCAATATAGCTTCAGCATAGGTTCAAGGTTCAATCAAGGTAGAAATATTGGCTGTAAAGAGCAGAGTGTGAACAGAAAAATGTAATGAAGAACAAACAGAAGAAATTGGATAAGAACCTGCTGCAAGAGAAGTAGAAGACCAGTTGGAGCAGATGTAATCTTTCATCCAAACAGGCATCTTGACAGCTTGTGTGGAATGGCGTAATGGGGGAAAAGAATCATCATAAGTGGAATCGGGTTTAACGGGTAAAGTTGTGAAAGAAGGAGCTGACGCAACGGATGATGGAGTAGGAATAAAAATGGAAGGCAAAGGCTCTAGATGAAGGAAGGTAGAGTCAGCTGCTGTTGTAGGAAAAGACAAAAAATGGTTGGTAGGAAAGGCAAAGGGAAATATGGTCTCATGAAAGACAACATCACGATTGACAGAAAAGGTTTTGGTTTCAAGATTAAACAATAGGTAACCTTTCTGAACGGGTGAATAACCCATAAACACAGACGGAATAGCCTTAAGAGAAAATTTATCGTAATAATTGGAAGTAATAGCATAACAAAGACAACCAAAAACTCGTAAACGGGAAAGTTCTGGAGATGTACAATACAAAATTTCAAAAGGACTTTTTCAATTTAACAAAGGAGTAGGAAGCCGATTTATCGAGAAACAAGTAGTTAACACACATTCGCCCCAAAATTTGCTAGGCATATGAGAATGAAACTTAAATGACCTAGCAACATTAAGTAAATGTTTATGTTTGTGCTCAGTAACTCCGTTTTGCTGAGGTGTGTAAACACACGAACTTTGATGTATAACACCTAATGTAGTAAAAAACTCAGTGCATTCGGCTTTAAAAAATTCATAGCCATTATCACTTTGAACAATTTTAATGCTAGTGGAAAACTGATTCTTTATCAAGGGAAAAAGTTATTTAAGGCATACAAGGGCATCACTTTTAAACCGTAGCAAATATACTCAAGTCATTCTTGAGTAATCATCAACAATAGTTAAAAAAATCTATGGCCACTATGAGTAGAAACATGATAAGGCCCCCACAAATCTACATGAATGAGAGAAAAAATAGTGTCAACACGAGACGTACGTATTAGAAATGGAAGTCGAGGATGTTTAGCAAGAGGGCACACAGGACACTGGTAGATGCTATCACGATTTGGAACCGTACAGGGAAGATTAGGCACTTTGTTCAACCTTGAAATTGAAGCATGGCCTAGTCTGGCATGCCAAAGAAACAACGGCTCAACGAAAGCAACTGAAGCAACAGATGGAGGTGGAACCACACTACGCTGTCGAGACAGCTCTAGGATGTAAAGTTCACCTCGTGCCCTACCAATCCCCCTCATCCTTCCACTTGGGAGGTCCTGTATAAGACAAAAATGAGGGTAAAATTAGACAACACAATTCAGGTCATTAGTAAGTTTAGAAATTGAAAGAAGGTTATATTGGAAATTTGGAATATAGAGAACTTTGGTGAGTTGAAGACCAGGTTGAATGGTGCAGGTGCCAACGTGAGTAAAGGAAACGGAAGAACCATTTGGAAGTCAAACACAAGATGAGTTCGATGAACATACAACAAGAGATTCTAAAAATTAGAAATCAGAAAGTATGTGGTCAGTGGCTCTAGTATGCAAAATCCAATTGTGACTAGCATCAACCATACCTGTTAGGTTTGCAATAGCTTCAACAGTAGGCTCCTTGTTTAGCAGACTTAAAATTTGATGATACTGTGCCTCAGTGAACACAAGTGCTTCTCTAACTGTAGGCATTTCAATATCCCCAGTCACACTATTTTCATTTGTAGGAGCATTAACAGAGGCATTGTTCACTGCAGATCCACCATTGTTGGCCTTCTTCTTAGTGAATTTAAAATCTGCAGGATAACCAATTATCCGATAGTAGTTTTCTCTTTTGTGTCCTTTAATTTTGCAATGGTCGCAAGTTCTCGTAAATCACTTCTTTTGTACCGTATGTGCCGAGTGAAAAGAAATAGGATCAGACCCAATACTACTATAGCTATGTTGCCATTAGGACTCCTCTTGCATAAGCATTGAATATGCATGACTAATAGACGGTAATGGACTCATTAACAAAATTTGACTACGTACTGCATTATACGTTTCATTCAGCCCCATTAGAAATTGGAATAATTGCTGCTATTGAATACGCTCAACATTTTTTCTAGATTGAGCACATTCGCATAAAGGAGAAGGCATGAGGATATCATATTCATCCCATAACGTACGCAACTTGGTAAAATACACAGAGATAGAGGTAGCACCTTGCAAATGTGAGGAAATTTCCCGATGCAAAAAAAAAAAAAAAGATTCAAGAACCATCAATTTTGTAGAATCTTTCACCAAGATCACTCCACACCGCTGATGCACTACACGCAAAAACAATTCCTACCGAGAGTTGCTTGCTAACGGTATTCAAGATCCATGACAGAATAATGGCATTACACTACTCCTACTGATAGCCTAACTCATCAGGTATCAAATCTTTAGTGCAAGTCCCATCGACAAACCTTAATTTATTTTTGGCTAACAATGCGATCTTCATGGTGCGACCCCACACATTGTAATTCTCATCTCCGAGCAATTGATGCGACACTAGTAGGGTACCTGGAGTATCGGAAGGATACAGGTAAAAAGGGTGATTAAAATCAAAGATCGACTCAGAGGGAGTCACCATTTTCAAAATTTTCGGCGTTGGGAAGAATAACCCGATGAACAGGATGCCAGAAACCAAAAAAATAAAATGAGCCCTAGAGAAGCAACAAAGTTCTACCCCAATACCGTATTTGGGCCTATAAAACCCAACCAAGAATGGCTAAATCAATTTTCCAACCCAAAACATACCAAGGCCAATCTTACAAAACGGAATAGACTGAAGTATCTGGAAACAGTTCGTAAGCAACTGTGAATGACCGAGAAAACGACGATCATGGATTGCCGGAAGAACAACGATCACCGGAACTCTGATACCATGTTGAAAACCGTTCAAAA
The DNA here is from genome assembly GCA_025698475.1 of Gossypium anomalum. Taxonomy (NCBI): domain Eukaryota; kingdom Viridiplantae; phylum Streptophyta; class Magnoliopsida; order Malvales; family Malvaceae; genus Gossypium; species Gossypium anomalum. The sequence continues at coordinate 18,857,896 of CM046967.1, read as the reverse complement.
AGGTGTATTAATGTTAAGCACCCAGTTACATTCTCAGTTCTTTAAACTAATTCACACCTTACAAATTTATAGACTCCCTGCTAACTAATTAACAGACTAAACTAACTAACTGTTAACTTCTTTCTCAACAGAAAGCTTTGTAGAATTTAGGCGTGTATTCTTAACTATATATGTCATGTTCAATCTTAATTCAATTACTATTAGGGCATATACTAACATAGTATTATTTAATTCATACGAAAATTCTCCATTTATATAGAATCTTGTTGCTTTAACTTAATCATTTGTCCATACACTCATGAGTAGAGTTATCTAAGAGGCGGGCTAGGTACATTTTGTATTTTCTTTTTAAACTTGATATGTCCATTTGATATTTAAAAATTGTTTTATTTAAAATGTTACTATAATATATGTAAAAATAAAAAAAAAGTTATTTTCTTTTGAAAATAAACAAATTTCATTAATCAAAACCATGTAAACAAGAGACATAGGTAAAGGACAATCTAACTCAAACCAATAGGTTTATTCCATACACCCATCCTAAATCCTTTATTCCCATGATGCATACTCAGAATCAACATCAATAAAAGTTCAAACGGTAGCGAATGTGGTTTATAAAAAATATAATTTTTTTTAAAGATTATTATCATGTTCATTGCTAGCAAATCTAAGATAATACCTTGTGTTTTTAAAGTACAATAAAATAATGAAAGAAAATATTTGATATAACTCTAAACTCTATACTCTATTAACGAATCTATGATGATAACATGTATTTTTAAATAATGATAACAAATAACAAAAAATAGAACTCTAAACTGGTTTGCAGATACTCTACCTTAAATAACCATGATTTTACTATTTTTAATGTTAAAAAAAATTAATAATCCATCAAATCATACCCCACCTTAAACAAGCATGACTTTACTATTGGAATATAACGTTGTGACTTGATCCATAACTTTACTCGTGATTCATGAATGAACAATTTGAAATCAAGTAGCAAAGCTTGACACCGTTTAGTAGAAGTCAACAACCACCAGCTATTTTTGTCCATAACTTAAAACCTTTGAAATTTTAATATCTAATTTCGGCTACATCCAAATTAAAGAGAGAAGCATGCCTTGAACCTGGGCTGACTAATGGTGTATTAAAGATGGAACAAAGTCAACAATCTTACCAACACCTTTTTTTTTTCTTTGCCAGAAAAGAATCCAACCCACCCAATACTAATGATTTTGTTTTAAAGTCGATACACTAATTTGATATAAAGTCGGTCCATTCTGAACCCCCCAAAAAAATGAAACCAAAAAGCAAAAGCTGTTTAATTTAATATTTTTGTTTGCCTAGGATAGGCATCTTTGTAGCCCTAAAACATGGAACAGCCGTTGTCAATTCGTGTGGAAAGCTATTCACAGCATTTATATGGAGGAGGGTGTTAAGAAAACTAATTTAGCATGACTTGAACCCATATACAAGAGCCTGGCTGGGCTGAGTGAACCGTTTTAGGGTTTCCTGGCAGTTCATTCCAGCAATGCATCACACAAATTGAGATATACTACAAAGTAAGTAATTGTTATTAAATTTTAATTTAAGCCCAATGGAAATGCTTAATGGTGCTCTTCCACATACATAATGATGCACAGCAATCCAGGCAATGACTGACCAAGTAGACTCCTTTAACCCTACTCTCAATAATAGGGTAATAAAACTAAAAAGTTAGCCATGAAGAGACTTTTATTTATCTTGAGCGGAGTGAGCCATTTTCATTTATAAATGAAAAACCTAAATGGCAGCCAACAAGCCACGTTCACGTACCCACACAAACAAATCCCATTCCTCCCCATTTTTATTCTCGTCTATGAGAATAATATGAAAACTCCAAGAGCCTTGGAAATCGAGTTAGTGGAGTTATTTGCATTCCCCACAAACATGCCCTTACCCCAGCTCCGACTGGGACTTTCAACATTCACTTTAACCCATATTAAAATTTTTTACTTAATGCATTTTTATTTTTATTTTTTTAAATAAAGCAAAAAGCTATGATGTGGCCTTTATATACGACCCATCATGTCCCCTCATGCCTATATCCAATTTTTTCTTTACTAAACTATTTCCCCTCTTTGCTTTTGAGCAGCTACATATATAGCTTCACTTAGTTCACACATTGATTAAAGCAATGATGATTCCCGGAAACCTGCGGGGATGTGTTGATATCGGCCGGGAACACAAAGGAAGTGGTGGTGGTTGGTGGTGCTGGTGGCATGACGACCAACGGTTCTTTTGTAAATACGGGTGAAAGAGATATTTGGCAAAAGAACAAACAAGGCTTTGCAATTGCGCTCTCCTGAGTTTCTAGCCTAGCCCCTACCAAAGAGGCAGAATCGGGAGAGCAGCATCGTTGCATTGCGGGGAATTGAGGGTAGCGGTCCGACTTTACTTAACTCTAGTCCTTTAGAATTCTTACTTTCTTTTTCCTTGTTTAAACTTCTGTCCTCTATGTCTTCTTCTTCTTTTTTGCCAGTACTTTTACTTTATTTGACTTTTTTTCCCCTTTATTTAGGACTAAGTAGTCTTAATTATGAGATGAATATGGGATGTAAGAGATGCATACGAGGTAGCTAGCTAGCATGTTTTAGGTTGGTTGGTTGGTATCGGAATGTAGGATTTGGCGTTTGGATAGTTTTTAAACATAAATGCTGCCGGGAATGCATCGCTTACACCTATCATGTACTTGCTGCTGTGTGTTGAATAAAGAAAAAGAACATATAACTCTGGTTCTTGGTTTCTCTCTTGCCTTGGTTATATTTCTTTGTGTATTAGTGCTTGATTTCTTATATGAAAAACCGGTAGTGGGTGCAAACATCAGATTTCCATTTGTGAAATAGCTAACAGTAATCCACTTTCCAGTTTCCATCTTAATCATTGGCTCATAACAGGACAAAAGAAAAAGAAAAAAATGTTTTGGCCGTGATTGATTACTAAGAAAAAGAATGCAGGGCACTGAGACGTGTCCTTTTCAGCGACGGAATCACTATGCAAAATGTTTGACTGCTGCTCCTGCTATCATTTTATTTTATTTTTTCTCAAGCCTTTTGCAGAAGGATTCAGTTCCTGCCCCCTGTGGATAGTAGCACAGGTGTGTTCCACTAGTGACTGGGGGATTCTCTGTGGCCCTGCTTTGGAACTTTGGATTTTAATTGGCTAACCCCATTTTATTAGGGCATATAATGAGACCTAAATCCACATTAGCAGTATTATCTCAAACTATGTATCTACCAGTAAGAAGTTAAAACCAAAAAACAGGTGGGTTAGGCCTAGAGGCATGGCTTTTAATCAAAACGAAGATACATCAACAAAACTAAATTGCAACAAAGTGAGGCTTTTGATTAAAACATGTTTGGCCCTGTCTCTCCGGTTTTAAAGTAGTGATCTCCATGTAACCCTTTTCGACGCTTTTGATTAAAACATTAAACATGGTTGGCCCTATCTCTTGGATTTTTAAGTAGTAATCTCCCCATGTAACCCTTTTTGACTCCACGACAACCTAAAACAAGAAATAGTGTTATACCTCCAGGGCTTCCTTAGGAATTTTAAGCTAAATTTCCTTCTCCTTTGAAACGCAGCTTTAAGTCCACTGCATTACTCTTACTTGTGCTAGTAGTAAAGGCTCTAATAATTATTGTTTTGCACATTATACTTTTTCTTATATTATTTATTTTATTTATTTTATATAAATTTAATTTTAAGTATTATTTAATCTATAATAATTTTGTTATATATTATTTTTTTGGACGATTTTTTTGTTATATGTTATTATTTAGTATAGTATAAATACTAATATTTTTAATCATTTAATTTTTCATAATTTTAATTATAATTTAGCACAAATAGAACATAATTATAATTTTTTTATTTTCTTAAATACAGTTTTTGATAGTTTAGTGTATATATATATTTTTTTCATTTAATGTCCTTATTAGTCATTTAATGTTTTTACCTCACCATTACAATTGCATTTGAATCGAAACACATATCCTACTACAAGTTTTAATCTTACTACCATAGTACGTAATCTCACCGTCACTTTTATTTTTAGAGGATGTTTGGTAAACAGAATTTTGGGCAGTTTTTAGCTGATTTGGGCACAAATAGAAAATTGGGTTGTCAAACCCTCTAATTTTAATATTTGATGAATAAAGGTTTGTAAGAGCTTGTTAAGCTAAAACCTAGAAAACAAAAAACGCAATGATGGACAACTGACATATCTGACCATACTTACTCAAAAATTATTCCCTTTGCCATATGCTCTCAAACCTAATAGGGATGCCAAGATATTAATAGCCTTCATGCTCTCAAACCTACTATTTATAAATATTTACAAGGTTAATATTTGCAAGTAAAGAACTTAAGAAATTTGTTTATTTAAATTTTTAAAAATATTCACTAATTAATTTCCATAATGAACATTTTAACTCCTTGCTAATAGTGTTTTATTTCAATAATTTTATCCAATAAAACTAAAGTATTATAAACAAATAAATACTTAACAATAAAATGTAACATGCATTTATTTGTCATTTTACACGTATCAGCTTTCAGCTATCAGCTAAGTTTTATGAAACATTTTTAAATAAATAGTTAATAAAATCAGTTGATCAAACTAACTACTGAAATCAGCAATCAACTATCAACCAATTGTCAAATAGAATCTTAATTTCATTGGAGCTAACATCCCCATCCAAAGAGAGTGAATCCATGGAGAAGCTGCAGCCTTTACATATTAAGTCTCTCTTTGTTTAAATAGTTAAATTGGTGTTCTAATCCTTTCAAAATATTTATAATTCAATTCAAATTTTTTAATACAGAATTTATCCATTTACTCCTTAAAAAAAATTTTATTTTATTTTAACCATAAAAAATTCCGATCAGCAGTCCAAGTGGACTACTTCAAAAACTGGATTCAGGCCATATTTAAAGGGTTCCGGTTTCTTGATTTTCTTTTCAAAGGAATATCTAACGATTTAGGGTTTGAAGAAAAGTTAAAGGCTTCTATAAACAAAGAAAATCTTATTGGATTTGTTATTAATCAAGAAACAAGGGGAAAAGGTGTCTACTTGTCAAACAATCACAAGGTTTGGTGATTTAATTAGATTAAGCTTATTAAATGTATTAACTTTTTTCCTCATTTTCTAATTTGGATTCAACTTATAACATTTTATGATTAAGTCCAATTTAAATTTATCAGATCAGATTTTCATATTTGGATAATAATTTACATGTCTAATTTAGAATTTATAGAGTTTAGCTTAAAGTTAGAGATTAGATTAGGATTAGATTTAAATTAACTAGAGTTAGTAGAAGCCACAACCCTTTAAATTCGAATTAAATTATTCTTTCTTCTAAATCTAACTTACCCTATGGATTTAATATAACATTGCCTTTAGTAACTATTCATCTTTTGGTCACTGTTCCATTAAAACCCAAACAGAAAGCTGACTAAGATGCCATGCATTATTGATTATTCTGCAAATTGTGTATATAATTAAATATTTCAAAAAAAGAATTATAAAACACATTATCATCCAAAACACCAAAATTAAATTCTAAACCCTAAAATCATTAAATCCTAAATCCCCATTCCCATCTCTAAACTCGAACTCAACCCCTAAAACATAAAATCATTATACTCTAAACCCCATTACAATCTTTAGCCCCAAAATAAAATCTTAAATCCTAAAATCATTAGACCCCAAACCTCATTTATCATTGCATTTATTTGACTTTCATTAACAACCCAATTTTTTGTTTGGATATTGATGAAATGTGATGAGAAAAGAGTTTAGGGTTTAATGATTTTGGGGTTTACAATTTTGATTTCAAGTTTAAGAACAGTAACTAGGTTTGATATTTAATGATTTTAGGGTTTAAGGGTTGATTTCGAGGTTAGTACAATAATGTGAGTTTATAATTAATTTTTAAATATTTAAATATATATACACAATTGGTAGAACAATTCGCAATACTTGGCATCCTAGTTAGCTTTCTATTTTGGCTTTAACAAATCAGTGACTAAAACAAGAATACTTACTACGAAATTCTACATTTGACAAAAAAAATTTGGAGTACCCAACACAACATTGGCGAATCTAGAGCGGGGTGGCATAGGCCCCGCCCCCCTAAAATGTAAAATTATTATTTAAACCCTTAAATTTTTTAAAATTTTAAATTAATAAATGTAAAATTGTACTTTGACCCCTTTAAAATTATAAAATTTAATTTAATCTTTTAAAAATGATAAAGATATAAACTATAAAAAATTAAAATTTCATTCGATAAGATGAAAGAATTTTAGAGTAATTATCTAAGGTGGTTTAACTTTATTTTTATATTAGATAAATATAAGTATTTGTTTATAAAAATTGAAATCAAATCAATAAAATTTCATAAAATTAAAGTTTGAAATGCGTGGCTAAAGTTTTTCTCTCATGACACTTTTTAGCAGGGCTAACGAGAGCCCGAAGAAAATTTGTCAAAATCTTTTCATTTTCTTAGTTTGATTTTACAAATTTTCTCATTGGATCTCTTGTTTGTTCTTGGATTTCATGGATTCCTTAATTGTCTTTTCCCTTATTATTTTTTTCTTGATTATGATGGCTGATTCAATTCTCTTGGGAGAGAAATGCTCATCGTCTTTATCAAAAATATCATGAAATAGAGTTTCCTTCGTTATGTATGCAATGTTCCAATTCTTGAGATTCTGTTATGAAGGCCATATCAAAGAGGGAAAAGGTTGGAGTTGAAACTGTGGAAGGCGAGACCGTGGCTGCATCTTCTTCAGGTTTTCGAACAGGTAACCTTAGAAATTAAAAGTCTCTTTTTATTGTTAATCAATCCCTTCAATTTTTTCCATCTAAAGGAGATTGTGAAATGCATTGTCAAGCCTCCTAAGGACGTTCTTGATGAGGGCTTGCTCAATGGAAGAATGTTATAGTTGGGCAATTTCTGGGAAAGGCTTCAAACTTTAGCCAATTCCAGAAATTAGCAAATATTTTTATAGGGAAGAAAAGGCGATGTTGAGATCAAACTTGTTGGCCCAAGTATCTATTTGATTGCTCCTAATAGAAAAAAAAACTCGAGATTGGATTCTTGAATCAAAACAATGGCATATTCAACATAAAGCTATAATACTTTGTAAATGAAAGCCAGAAATGTATTCTTTACAATTTGATTTGGAAGACGACTGTTATTTAGATTAAACTTGGAAACTTATCTTTTGAGCATAGGAATATGGTGGAAAATAGGCCTTATATTATCGTCGGGGATTTCAAAGTAATGTGCAGTCCCCAAAGATAGTTTAGATTTTAATGGCTTTAAAACTTTTACATCAGACATGAATGATTTCGTTGATTGTATGGAAAATTTGAAGGTTATTGATCACCCTTTTATAGGGACTCTGTTTACTTGCTGTAACATGAGACTGGAATCACCTCTCTTTAGGAAGTTGGATAGAGTATTGGTTAATTTAGCTTGGCACTCATGTTTTCCAGTCTCAGTAGTAGAGTTTCTTCCTCTTGATGTAACTAATCATTCACTGAGCTTGGTCAAGCTTAAATTTGTTATTTCATGTCCTTTAAAGCCTTTTAAATATTTCTCTTTTTGGGATGGTCACCCTGATTTTGGCAAGATTGTCTAGCAATCTTGGTGTGAGCCTATTCATAGGGACCCAATGCAACGATTTTTCTGCAAGCTAAAAAGACTCAAAGTTGTCATAAACGAGTTTAATATCACTCATTTTAGTAAAGTATCAAGGAGAGTTGGAAAATTTGCAAATCAAAATGTTAAGTAAACCTACTAAAACACTGATTATGACAGAGAAAAAGGTTGCGAGTGAACTTGCATTCTTTTAGTAACAAGGGAAAAAATTTTATAGGCAAAAATCAAGAGTGCAATGGGTGAAGGAGGGGGATCAAAATACTTCATTCTTTTTGTAGCGACGTAACAATTCGGCTTTGGTCGCTAATTGGGCGATTTATTGAAAGATATGAAAATTGAAATTCGATTTTATTGAGAAGGGAGTCGCCACCGATCCTTTTTCCTAGGTGTGATCGGACACCAAATAAAATGTCTCTTTAAAATTGATTTTTAGAAGGTCGAGTTTAAGTCTACGTTTAAAAAAATCAGATGAAAATAAGGTTCGGGAGTCGATTACATGTGGGGAAGGTATTAGCACCCCCACAACGCCCAAAATTGGTATCTCATAAGCAACGTGTTATCTTGATTTTCAAAAATACGAGTTCAATGTAACATTTAATCGTGGCCCTGTTAAAAAGACGAGAATTTTTGAATTTTTGGTTTTTTAGAAGGGTGTCCCGTTTTCAACACGTGCCAATACGATTCACCCAACATAGCGATGAAATCGACGACTTAGTATTGAATCGAGGCGTTACCTTATGTTTTTGAAATGGATTAAAACAAAAATAAGATTTTGAAATATGATAAGTAAATTGATATGAAATAAAATAAATGAGATAAAGATTTAGTAACATATGTCGGGGCAATCAATAAATATGATGATTATATTAAACGAAAATAACAATATGTGCGATATTAGACATGATAATGCAATTGAACATGAAATAAAAACAATGACTGCACATATATACACGTAAAACAAAAAATATGCTAAGTGATGAAGACTAACATTAAACACTAATAATACTACTAATACACATGCGTGATAATAATATAAAAAAAAAAACTATACACATAAGACAATGTAAAATAAAATATGTCATCGATAATATAAAATACGTGTATAATATATGAAATATGATATATAATATAGGATAAATAATAATATATAATATAAAAATAATATTAAAAAGATACATGCGCATAATAGAATACTAAAAAAAAAAACAATGATATAGTATTGAAAATATGTATAGTATAGTATTATAAAGATAAATATGTTATATAGTATAGAAACATAGAAATAATATATACGTACATATAAAAACATATGATAATAATATTTTTTTAAATATACATAACGGCATTACGAATATACATAATGGACAAAGATATATACACGATAATGGTATTAGAAAAATATATAATATAATATGAAAAATACATATATGTACGTAAGGTAATATATATGAGAAGTATAACTAATAGTATGAAAAATGCGTAATAATGCGTAGAAGTATAATATACACAATATGAAATTAAAATAATATACATAATATATGAAAAGGTATAATGTTAAGAAGAGATACATATATAATAATGGTATTTAAAATACATGTATATAGCTTGGTATTAGAAATATACATACATATATAGAAAATGATACAATATTAAAAATATATATGTGCATAAAAATAGAGTTGCAAAGTGTACACATAATATAATGTTTAATATATATATATAATGATAATATTTAAAAGTATATCAAAACATGTATATAATATTACATAATATATTCATATTAAAATAATAATAATAATAAACTATTAACAATACTACATAAATATATTTATATATTAAAGACTCATAAGATGACAACACATATACTAACTTTAATAATAATAATAGTGACATGATAATATTAAAATGCATTAGAAATAATTAATTTAGTAAATAAAAGGGAAAAGAAAAAAAAAGAAATAAAGCGAAAAAGGACGAAATAAAAAAAACAACACAGAACTCATGGGGTGAATTTGAAAATAAAGAGAACAAAACAATGACCAATTCAAACACGCGTGCGAAGAATAGGGGTTAAAAGGGAAATTTCCCCCACCCGTTCAAAACGACGTCGTTCGTGTATGGGTCACTCAGCGCCCACGGACTGAATTGAAACATAAAATAAACTATAGGGCTAAATTAAAAGAACGGGCATAGGGTCACCTTGAAAAGAATACAAATGGAGGGACCTTTTGCGCAAATAACCCTTCACCGCAAAAACACGCGGATCCTGAGGGTTTCGGGTCGGGTCAAATTGGGTATGGCATTCAGACGACGTCGTTTTGGGCATCGATCACTTCTCCAAAACGGCGTCGTTCCGATGGGCTATAAATACTAGAAAAATTAAAAGAAAAACACTTTTGAAACCTCATTTCTTCAAAAAAATCTCAAAACTCTCTCTAAATCCTTGCCCTCCGTACACCAGCCTAGACCTGGCCATACTCCGGTCATCGGGCTTCGACCTTCGCCGCCTCCGCCACCGTAACGGTGGCCGGAGTTCACAAAATGGGCTTTCTCGGTCCTTTTAATCCCCTAGACCCAAATGTAAACCCAAAACGAGCAAAAAACCTCCCAAAAAACTAGATTTAAGCAAGAACGATTCGGGTTCAAGCTCCGATCATTATTAAAGGTAAAAGCTTTGATTTTTATTCTGTTTTTATATACATACAATGTATTAGAAGCGAAAATAGGATAAAAAATACCTTCTTTTTGTATTTTGATCTCTTTTTTTTTTTAAACGTAAGTACTACAAGGGTTCTCGGCTTCTCTTTTTATAGACGATTTTTAAAAAATCCAAAAAAATAACTTGTCTCTGTATTTGCTATTATTTTCTGCTTCTCGTCTGCCTTTGCGTGTTGTGATGATTTTGTTCCCCTTTTGGTGCTATTTACAGGTCGATGGAAGGTCAACGGATGAAATTTTCTGTTTTGGTGCGAAGGAGCAGTGTAGCCAAACCTCGGGCGTTGAATGTGACGATGAGGCACGTGGGTCGTGCGGCGCTAGGAGTTAGGGTTTGACTGCTGAGGGATTAAGTCATTGGGCCTATCAGGCTAGGTCTTTTTTTTAGTTCATTTGGGCTCCTGGTTTGGGTTATTGTTGGGTCAAGATTGTAAAAGGATTTGGGTAGGTTTAGGTTAAATGGGTCCGGGCATTTTGGGCTTCATACAGCTACCATTCTTTGCTCATTGTCGTGCAACGGGAATAGGGCATAGACTTTCAAGGAAGACCAAATTTGCCCGGTCTTACTGAGTCTTGACTTGCTTTGGTGCTCTTTTTTTCCAAGTAGTCTCGTTGTAAACCCACCGTATCTCGTTGTCATGATTCAATTCACTGGAACCTCAAAGATATGCCTTGTAGCTTCAATCTCTATTGTAACTTCAAAGATAAGATTTGCAACTTCGACCTGTTCTATTGCACTTTAGGGAGACAAAATCTGCATCTTTGATCAATTCCAGTCTTTATCCTCGGCATGTGACTTGAGGCTCAACTCACCTCTCGCAATATGAGTCAATTGTCTGAAGAACATGAACTAAAAAGACGAGACGTAAGAACAACTCAGCGTGACTTGAGGCTCGACTCACTTCTCGCAATATGTTTTGAACTATAAGTTGGAAGCCGAAAATTGAAAATACCTCGGCCTGCGACCTGAGGCTCAACTCACCTCTCGTAATATGAATTGACTTTTAGAAAACATAAATTGAAAATACCTCAGCGTGTGATCTGAGGCTCAACTCACTTCTCGTAATATGAGTTGATTTTTGAAAGATATAAATTAAAAATACCTCAGCGTGTCCAGAGGCTCAACTCGCCTCTCGCAATACGAGTTGATTTTTGAAAATGAAATTTAAACATAATACCGAAACATATCGTCTGGTGGAATTCCAGTGCTTTTTCCTTGATTCAATACAAATAAAATCTTTTGCTCACTAGGAGTATCTGTATATGTCATGCATGATGTTATCATGATATGCATATGTTTGCCTTAAATGCCTGTATGTCTATATAACGATGCTATGTGCTTTGGGCTTATTTGTTATATATCCCTTTTTGTTACGATTTCTGTGATGATTTGTATTCATCGCCTCAATTCTTGACTTTCTCTTCAGACTTTCTACCAGCACCCCTAGCTTCACGAGTAATCTGTGTTTCTCAAATATCCCTCTTTTGCCCCCTGTTGAACTTTGTTCTTGCTTTGAGGCTCTTGTACTTTTCAAATTTTCATCCGAGTAATGCTTAACATTTCTTTTGTTCAGAGTATGTCATTCTACTATTTACCATTCAAATAAGTTATGCAATGAAGTGCATGAAAATGGCCAGAATGGGCATAAAAGAGATGCCCTATACTTGTACTTATTTCAAAAGTAACAAACAAAGAAAGTTGACCCAAAAAGGTTAAAAGAGTCAAAACGCAAGAAAAAAGAATTGCTTTCAATGGATACAAAGGTTCTGGATATTCAACGCATGAACTCTTCCACGTTTCTTAATCAAGAATCTTTTTGAGCCTGGTTTCCTGCGTAGAAGATTTCAAGCCACTGAAAACCTTCAACTATTGTAGTCTTACTGTTTGACTCGCTGCTTGAATTGTTTTACTCCTTGGGCTCAAATCTGTTCTATTAGGACGCCCTTTTGGGTTTTCATCCTAATCTTTTGGTTTGTCAAGACGCCCTTTTTGGGTTTTCATCTTAATCTTCCCTTTATTTTTTTAAGCATAATACTTCTTCACAGCATTAGAGTTTATTGGATTTGATAACTCCTTGTCGTCCATCTCAGTGAGAATCAAAGCTCCACCTGAGAAGGCTCTCTTTACAATGTATGGCCCTTCCCAATTTGGCGCCCATTTTCCTCATAAGTCTTTCTGTATTGGAAGAATCTTCCTTAACACGAGTTCTCCTTCGTGGAATTCTCTTAGCCGTACCTTCTTGTCATAGATCGCGATCATTCTTTTCTGATACATCTGTCCATGACAGATCACCTTCAAGTGCTTTTCTTTAATGAGATTTAGCTGGTCGAATCGAGCTTGAACCCATTCTGCTTCTTCTAGTTTCGACTCCATTAAGACTCGCAGAGAGAGATCTTCACTTCGATAGGTAACACAGCTTCCATTCCATAGACCAGCGAAGAAAGAAGTTGCTCCCGTAGATGTTCGTATAGATGTGCGGTATGCATACAAAGCGAATGGTAGCTTCTCGTGCCAATCCCTGTATGTCTATGTCATTTTCCCTATAATCTTTTTGATATTTTTGTTGACTGCCTCCACAGCCCCGTTCATCTTTGGGCGATAGGGAGAGGAGTTATGATGCTTTATTTGAAATTGCTCACATACGTCTTTCATCATCTTATTGTTTAAATTTAATGCGTTATCTGAAATGATTCTCCCAAGCAAACCGTATCTATAAATGATTTCCTTTTTCAAGAATCTGCAAACTGCAGTCTTTGTCACATTAGCGAATGAAGCGGCTTCTATCCATTTTGTGAAGTAGTCTATAACTACAAAAATGAATCGATGCCCATTGGAAGCTTTTGGGGAATTGGCCCTATAACGTCCATGCCCCACATAGAAAAAGGCCACGGAGAAGTCATGACATGAAGGGGCGAAGAGGCTACTGAATCTTATCGCCGTAAATTTGACATTTGCGGCACTTTCTTGCATAACTAATGCAGTCGCTTTCCATCGTTGACCAGTAGTAACTGAGTCTCATAATCTTCTTGGCCATAGTGAAACTATTAGCATGCGTCCCACAGATTCCTTCATGGACATCTTCGAGTATTTTCTTGGCTTCAATAGCATCCACGCATCTCAGAAGCACTTGGTCCTTTCCTCTTTTATACAAGATGTCTCCATTAAGAACAAATCCCACTGACATTCTTCTGATTGTTCTTTTATCGTTCACATTTGCTTGTTCGGGATACTTTTGATTCTTGACATATTCTAAGATATCGTAGAACCATGGCCATCTATCTGCCTCTTTCTCAATGCTACAACAGTGTGCAGGGACCTCATATATGCTCATTTTGAGGGGCATTATTTCTGCTTCTCTACTTGCTTTGAACATTGAAGCCAAAGTGGCCAGGGCATCAGCCAATTGGTTTTCTTCTCGTGGGAAGTAATGAAAAGTTATTTCTTTGAATTCTTTGATCAATTCAGCCACTAGATCACTATACTTAATCATTTTCGGATCCCTAACTTCCCAATCTCCACGGATTTGGTAAATTACTAGGGCTAAGTCCCCGTACACCTCTAGGGTTTCGATATTTTGCTCAATGGCCGCTCGAAGTCCCATGATACAGGCCTCATATTCTGCTATGTTATTGGTACAGAAGAAGTTCAATCTTGTAGTGAACGGATAATGATTCCCGTCTGGTGATACTAGGATTGCTCTAATTCCATGCCCTAAGGCATTCGACGCACCATCAAAACTCATCTTCCATGAATTCTCTTTTGATGACTCGGATTCCTTTTCTGTGATGCACATTAAGTCTTCATCTGGGAAATTAAATCTCAAGGGCTCATATTCCTCTGTCGTTCGAGTCGCTAGGAAATCAGCTATTGCGCTCCCTTTTATCGACTTCTGACTTACATAGGCAATGTCGTATTCCGATAGGAGGATCTGCCATCGTGCCATTTTTCTTGAGAGTGTCGGTAATTCCATCATGTATTTTATTGGGTCCAGCTTTGAGATTAGCCATGTCGTTTGATACAACATATATTGCCTGAGTCTCCGAGCTACCCAAACTAGAGCGCAACAGTATTTTTCAATGGACGAATACTTTGCCTCATATTCAGTGAACTTTTTGCTGAGGTAGTAGATCGTATTTTCTTTCTTTCCTGACTTTTCGTGTTGCCCTAGTACGCAACCCATTGAATTTTCGAACACAGTCAAATACAATATCAATGGTCTTCCCAGAGTTGGCGGTACTAACAATGGAGGACTAGACAAATATTGTTTTATCTTATCAAAGGCCACCTGGCATTCTTCATTCCATTCTCCCGGGTTATGTTTTCGAAAAAGCCGAAAGATTAGGTCGCATTGGTTGGTAAGTTGAGCAATGAATCGGGCGATGTAGTTTAACCTCCCTAAAAATCCTCTGACTTTCTTTTGCGTGCGCAGAGGTGATAACTCTTGAATGGCTTTTATTTTATCTGGATCAACCTCGATACCTCTTTCACTGACAATAAAGCCTAATAACTTTCCCAAGGTAGCCCCAAACGTACATTTGGCTGGATTAAGCTTTAGCTAAAACTTTCTCAGCCTTCCGAACAACTTCTTGAGGTTCACTACATGCTCTTCTTCCCCTCGGGATTTAGCAATCATATCTTCGACGTAGACCTCTATTTCTTTATGCATCATGTCATGGAATAACGTCACCATAGCCCTATGATATGTTGCCCCAACATTTTTCAACCCAAATGGCATTACCTTGTAGTAAAATGTCCCCCACATCGTTATGAAGATAGTTTTTTCCATATCTTCCGGGGCCATTTTGATCTGATTGTACCCCGAGAATCCGTCCATGAAAAAAAATAACAAATGTTTTGTCGTGTTATCCATCAATGTATCAATGTGCAGTAAGGGAAAATTATCTTTAGGACTTGTTTGATTCAGGTCACGATAATCTACACACATTCGTACTTTACCGTCCTTTTTTGGTACCGGGACGATGTTAGCCACCCATTCAGGATATTTGGAAGCTTGTAAGAAACCCGCATTGAATTACTTATTGACCTCTTCTTTTATCTTCAACAGCATTTCAAGTCTCATTCGTCTTAGCTTTTGCTGAATGGGTTTGCATTTTGGTTTTAATGGGAGTTTATGGACTACTATATCCTCATCAAATCTTGGCATGTCCTGATACGACCATGCGAATATGTCTTTATACTCACCGAGCAAAGCAATCAAATTATGCCTGGTGTTCTCTGATATGGAGGTCCCAATCTTCACTTCTTGCCTCTTTTCTTCAGTTTTCAAGTTTCTTGTTTCAACGGATTCCTGATAAGGCAAAATCTGTTTGTCCTCTTGTTCCACTATTCTGAACAAGTCAGGTGACGAGACATAGTCTTTAGCACTTTCCTCAGCTTCAAATTCTCCTAAACAAATAGCCCTCTCAAAATCGAGTTCAAGATCCGTAACAGGTTCATTCATGTCGTTGATATCCGAGTACCTAAAAGTTGAATGGAAAAGGAAACTATAGAGGGGCATCGAAATATTGGAAGCAACAAGCAAAATGTTATGGTGCGGTATGAGGTAAATGTAAGGATGGACTGTAAAATGGGAGAATAATTGTGAAATTAATGAGAATACAAAAGATCATGACAAAATGCATCTTCATTGATATTTATTTGAATGATAAAGAGCAAACGCAAGCTCTTACAAAAGAACCCTATTATATCTAGGGACACAACAGAGAGTTAGGACTGAGCATTACTCTAAAGATTTAGAAACTACAAGAAGATCCTCAGCAGTCCAATTGTTCAGCTTGAAACCCGGAGGACAAGGGTGTATCATTGAACCTCTTTAATCGCATCAGCCCCTTTGTCAATGATATTTATACTAATATTCTGAAAACCCTTCTCGATTAATACCAACGTGCTTCGTGAATTATCATGCTCTGGGTATATCACTCCTGTAGATGTAAACGTTTTTGACAAAGGAGGGTACTCTATGGGCTCCCATTCCAGTTCTCAGCCCAAAGTTCTCGCAATCCTTCTCTCCTGATCCTTCTTCCACTATTTTCTTCTTTGACGTGTATCTAGTTAGAATCCTAAACCGTATCGAGCTTTATGATGTACCGGCTTTAAAGCCCTGACTATCCCTTGCTGATATCTCCCTAAACCTTTTCTCGCTCGAGCTCCCCTTCCTACAGTCAGCTTGATTCTCATTCTGGTATTTCTTGACAGCTTAGGCATGAGGATTCTATTTCCCTCGGGAACAGATATGGTGTTGACAAATTCGAGAGATCGGAAGGAACATTCCACTGCGTCTTTGCTTACTTCAAGGTACGACGCATCAGTAGAGATAGATGCGATAATGTCTTCTTCGCCCTCGACCGTGACCAAACAGCCATCCATGATAAATTTCATTTTTTGGTGGAGGGATGACGGGACTGCTCCCGCGGAATGGATCCAAGGTTTTCCCAGGAGGCAATTGTATGATGGTGTAATGTCCATGACTTGAAATTCAACATCGTATATATAAGGGCCCACTTCTAGAGGGATCTCAATCTTTCCCATGCCTTCTCGTCTTGTTCCATCGAATGCCCTTACTGTGGAATGACAAGGTCTTAGATAGGACAGATCTATAAGGATCCTGGAAAGCGTGGCCAAAGATATAACATTGAGTGCCGACCCATTATCGATGAGCACGTTCGGTATTATGTAACCCTTGCAACGGATTATGATATGCAATGCTTTCACGGAGCCTCTACCATTGGGCGGTATTTCATCATCACTAAAAGAAATAAAATTATCCGCGTTCAGATTATTCACCCACCTATCAAGCTTCTCAACAGATATGTTGTTTGCCACGTAAGCTTGATTTGATACCTTCAACAAAGCATTCCGGTTGGGTTCTGAATTCAACAATAGAGATAATATCGAGATTCGTGCTGGCTGCTTACTCAATTGTTCCTCCATATTATACTCACTATGCTTGATAAATTTTAAGAATTCATGTGCTTCCTCCTTGTCCACAGGGTTTTTAGCTTTTTGTTCAGGTACAGTTTCATGCTCATCTTTGGTCACGTGCATCGGTGCTTTTCTTTTCTGTTTCAAGTCACTATTTTTCTTTACCAGCTCGACTTCTTTAGAATAACACCTCCCACTGCGGGTGAAATGATCTATTTCTCCAACACTTCCGGTTGTGGCTTCGGGCTTTTCGCCTTCAGGTGTGACGATGTTGACATCGTACTTCCATGGTACTGTTTTATCGTCCTTATAAGGGAAAGGAGATGGTACTTCGATTATCACCTTTGGTTTCACCGACTCCTTCTTCGCGTCGTAATAAATTATTAACTGTCGGTCGGCACTATACGGGAAACCTAACGATTGATTGTCAGAGGCGCATATTTCTCCTCTATCGGCCTTTTTGCCTTTATAAAAAATCCCAACCTCCTTATTATCTATCATATTTTGCAGTAATCTCCTGAACTCCTCGTAGGACTGAATGTCGTGACCTTCAATACCATGGAATTCGCAAAAGCTTTGACCTTTTGCATTTCTTCCTTCGAATACTCTGTTAAGATGAAAGAGCAACCCATTTTCAATTAGTACCTCCCAGATTTTCTGCAGAGGTGTTCTTATTTCAGAAACCCATCTTCTACTTTGCCGTTTGTCCTCCTCTCCTACTGCGCTTACATTCCCTTCGGTGTGGTTTGGGAATGGGTTCCTGGCCGTACCGCCAGTACCATCAAATCGCAGAATGCCCGCATCGATGAGTCCTTGAACTCTCCTTTTAAAGGCAAGGCAGTTTCCCGTAGAGTGTCCCTGGTTCCCAGCGTGGTACACGCAACAAGCGTTTGGGTCGTACCATTTCGGGTATAGAGGCTTCAAGGGTGCCATGTAATGCGGGGATATCAATTGCTTCTCCAAAAGTTTTGGATACAGTTTCTCATACGACACAGGAATAGGGGTAAATTGTGGTCTCTCGGAATTGGGTCTTACTAGCCTCTGCTCGTTTTTGGGTTGGCCTTGGGCGAGCATTGTATTTTGTGGGAAGGTAACGGTTCGTCTCGGGTTACTTGTGGCGTAAACGGGGTAAGAAGAGTAAGGAGGTGGTGTTTGGTAGTAAGGGGTTTGAGGAGGATAATAGAAATTCAAAAGTGGATAATTTCGAGGTCGGGGTTGGTTTGGATACGGATTAAGGGTATAACGGCTTCCCATTCCCACCATATGAGCTTCTGGTTCTTTTTTCTTCATGGGCGCTATCTTGAACTTTCTTGACCTTTCATTCTACCGCTCTTGACGGCATTCTCTATAAGCTCACCGGATATTACAATATCCGCAAAGTCTTTCGTGGCACTTCCCACTAGTTTGTCATAAAACGGCGCCTTTAAGGTGTTGATAAAGAGGACGGTTATCTCTGTTTTTGTTAGCGGGGGTTCCAATTGGGCCGAGACGTCCCTCCATCTCTGCACATACTGTCTAAAAGTTTCTGACGGCTTTTTCTCCATCATTTGCAAAGTCATCCGGTCGGGCACCATATCAGACACGTGTTTATACTGTTCGCAAAATGCGGACGCCAGGTCCTTCCATGATTTGATCCTTTCTCTATTAAGCTGATTATACCATCGAAGTACTGATCCGACCAGGCTGTCTTGAAAGTAGTGTATGAGTAGCTTATCTTCGTTTACATAACCGATCATCTTTCGGCAAAACATGACAAGATGCGCTTTTAAACATCTCGTCCCATCGTACTTTTCAAAATCAGGTACCTTAAATTTTGGAGGTAAGGACCAGATCGGGCACCAAGCTAAGCTCTTTAGCGCTTAATACAGAGAAGACCTCGATGCCTTCTATCGCTTTAAGTCTTTCCTCCAAGCTCCTATACTTCTCTTGAGCCTCGTGTTTATCCATTTTCAACTTGGCTATTTCTGTTGGATCATCTAAATCTAGAACTACAGAATTGGCAGGAGTAGCTCCGGGGTTTGACACAAATGTTCCTTGCCCTAGATGAGCAGGTGGCATAGGTCGTTGTTCCAAGCCTGTGGGTTCCCCTTGAGTATACCCTCTTTGTGTTGCGTGGGCATGCGGTGGAGTGAATCCTAAGGGATAGAGTGGATCCTGATTGTGATTAATTCTTGATTGAGGTTTCATAACGTCGAGGTTCTGCATAGGTCCTTTTCCTTTGACCATCATCTTAGCCATTTGATCCTTCTGTTCAAGTGATTCTTCTCGAGATCTCACTATCAGATCCCTCGTTTCCTGCTGTGACTTAGCCAGTTGTTCTTGTAATTCCCTTTGGACTCTTTCCATCCTTTCGATTCTTTCATTGAATTCAGCCTCCATTGCTCTAGCTTATTGATGCGTTCTATACGAATGGCGTGGTTCCAGATTTGAAGTGTTGCAACTGTGAATTATATAATTCTAGCCTTAGTGAATGATTATGGGATATGTACATGCAATGAATGAATGAATGTCAAATGAATGCCAGTCATGAAAGAAATGCAAGAAATTGGTATTGATTTCAAGATAGCCCCTATTTAGGCATTTCATTCATCAAAAGAGTTCATTACAAAACATTTTTCCATTTTTGATTCGGCCATTACACGAACTTCCTAGCTATACCGCTATATTTCTTTACTCGCTCTAAGAATTTTGATATGCTCGATTGTTGGCTCGGCGGGAATTGGCAACTGAGATCCTCTGCTTCATCTGATAGTTGTACCATGTGCATGGCCGCTTCACAGATTTTGTTGATTAAAAAGCTAAGTTGCATTTCTCTTTCTTGGAGGTCCGTTTTATAAGCGTGATTGTCTCTATCATATTGATCATTCTTTTCTTCCAAGGCTTTTAAGAGAGTATCCAGTTGTTGCTGACGAGCTCGTAACGCATCTTCTAAATCCCGTATTCTTTCTCTTAACCTTTGACGTTCAGATTGACTGGTCGTCAATTCGGTAGACATAGCTTCGTGTTCGACGCTCTTCTTTCTTAATTCTATCATAACCCGCGCAGCCTTTTCCTCCTCTTTCTCCGCTTTCCTTTTCCAAAATTCCATCCCGCCTTTAGCGTTGTTTAATTCTTTTTTCCACTCCGTTGACGACTTACCCAACCCACTATTCTTGATAGTGACTCTTAACTTCTTATTTTCCAGATGAAGTCCCTTAAGTCATTTCTTACGACTTTAACTTCTTTTTGCACTTTCTCGGTTTTGGACCTTTCAATCTAAACGTCGATCTTTAACTGGTAATTTTCTTCTTGAAGAGTACTAATGTCCCACAACATTTTGACCTTTTTGCGCTCAAATTCCTGTCTTGCCATTTCTAGCTCGGATGGCACTTTTTCCGAGAAAAGATTTTGGAAGGTGTAATTTGTCGACGAGACGTGCTAACTATTCACTCGTTGCTTTCTCCATATGTCGTAATCTTGGGTGAGAGTGCCAGCGTATAGAGCTAATTCTATGAGATGAATTCTCTTCTAAGACTTTGCGGTATTTTAGACCCTCTTCATATATCCCTCACCCATAAAAGTAAACTCGGACTGTGCTAATCCTCTGGTGGCGGGCATGAATTATCGTGAAGAAAATTACCTTTGGGCCATTAACGGAGCGTATCCAACTCTTCCCCATAACCCGAGTAGTGGCACCCAATCTTGATTTCTAACCTTGTATAACAGAACTGACGGGCGTATCCACGGTGCTCTCCAAGTTACGTCCTCGGCGCGAAGGTTCTGAAAAACTGAGACCCCATACTGTTCGGTGACCCCCTTGGGCCATTCTTTTTTAAGATAGGCTTCCAACGGGCAAATGCTTTTGAAAACATATGGAACGGTGTGTATTTCACCTTCTAGAAATGGTTCAAAATCCAGACATTGAGTAACTGCGCGCATCCGATAAAACGTCCTTCCCCCTTTTTCCTACAACTGCTTAAGGATCTGAAGGTCTCGGCCAAGATAGTTGGGACAGGGTTGATTCCTTGCTTTAATCTTTCGAAGAAATCCACCACCACAACTTTTATGTGTCCAAGGACCTTCGGAAAGACGATCAATCCGTAAATGGCCAAAGCGAAAAGATTCACTCTCTTCAACATATCGAGATGGCTTAGAACCAAATCTCACAGGGAAAACCACGGGATACAGATGACTTCATTCTTCTTCTTTATTTGTTTTTCGGCCCATGTATCGGTCATATCCGTCAATTTTACTACATTTTTCTTGAAGGTCATCGGCTTAGGTCCTTTCACATATATCTTATAGGGTTGTACATTATCGACACGAAGCAAAGCAGCGTACTCTTCTATAGTCAGGGTCATGTCTTCCTGATTGAAAGTAAAACATTGGTAGGTTGGATCCCAAAATCTGATCATGGCTTGAATCAAACGCTCGTCTATGTTGATAGTGATCAGGTGGGTTATATCTCCGTACCTCTCATTGAAGATACCCCTAGTGTCCGAGTCCCACTGATTCCAAACCCAAACCAAGTCTTCAAGGTTATTCTGGCGAACATTCACAGTTACGTGTTCGGGCAGATTGGCAATACATCCCTCCACTAGACTATCCCCTTTTTCTTTCTGAGTTTTTAGAGACCAGTCCCGAACCACGACATTCTTCTCGGTTGTTTGTATAATTGACTCTTCCATTAGAAACCCCTTTTTTTGGCAACCGATCTCTAGTCAACACCTTCCTAATATGATGCTTATAATGCATGATGAAAAAAAAAAGAAGGCAAAGACAAACAACCTTGATTAGTAAATAAATACAGGCAGAAAAACATGAAAATTTTAACAAATCGAACTACCCAATCTAGTTTATTAAACAGACCCAATCCCCTTGTATAGAAAGTGAAAATGCAAAAGGTAAGAGGCATTCCTCCCGTGCACTTATTTTGGTAGCTACTAAATGGACGGAGGTTCGGTATGGTTCTAATTAGGTGGCTCGCATGGTTCACTATATGCAGTTTTAGTTGTAGATAGGTACTCAAATTGTCCGTACTATCTTCTACTAAGATTAGTATAGAGCCTCGGTCATTGCCCATCACAGGCTTACGAGTCCAATTCGAGGGATTACATTTACTTATGCCTATGCGGAGGGACAAGTTAACTCACGAAAGTATAAGTCATATGTAACCCAAAAATATTCACTAGCCTGTGCGGAGGGACGAGTTAACTCAAGAAGGCATAGCGTTTACTTTCACTTAAATGGACGGAGCCCAGGTATGGAGCTCATGTTATGCAAAAATGCACGTGAACGGTGTGTGGGGAGAAACTTGCAAACCTTTCATTTATTTTAAAACTACAAAACTAAAACCATAAACTTAGAGCTGAGAAGCGAAAGATAAAACAAATTAGAAGATATTTACAACATAATGCGAATGCATGATTTTTCGAAAACAAAACTTGAGGATCACGACTAAATATTAATTTGAACAAGGGATTTTAAAAATTTGGACAACACGCATATAATTCGACTCGACTCTCAAAAAGGTTCCCCAGTGGAGTCGCCATCTGTAGCGACGTAAAAATTCAGCTTTGGTCGCTAATTGGGCGATTTATTGAAAGATATGAAAACTGAAATTCGATTTTATTGATAAGGGAGTCGCCACCGATCCTTTTTCCTAGGTGTGATCGGACACCAAATAAAACGTCTCTTTAAAATCGATTTTTAGAAGGTCGAGTTTAAGTCTACATTTAAAAAAATCAGATGAAAATAAGGTTCGGGAGTCGATTACATGTGGGGAAGGTATTAGCACCCCCACAACGCCCAAAATTGGTATCTCATAAGCAACGTGTTATCTTGATTTCCAAAAATACGAGTTCAATGTAACATTCAATCGTGGCCCAGTTAAAAAGACGAGAATTTTTGAATTTTTGGTTTTTTATAAGGGTGTCCCGTTTTCAACACGTGCCAATACGATTCACCCAACATAGCGATGAAATCGACGACTTAGTATTGAATCGAGGCGTTACCTTATGTTTTTGAAATGGATTAAAACAAAAATAAGATTTTGAAATATGATAAGTAAATTGATATGAAATAAAATAAATGAGATAAAGAATTAGTAACATATGTCGGGGCAATCAATAAATATGACGATTATATTAAACGACAATAACAATATGTGCGATATTAGACATGATAATGCAATTGAACATGAAATAAAAACAATGACTGCACATATATACACATAAAACAAAAAATATGCTAAGTGATGAAGACTAACATTAAACACTAATAATACTACTAATACACATGCGTGATAATAATATAAAAAAAAAAACTATACACATAAGACAATGTAAAATAAAATATGTCATCAATAATATAAAATACGTGTATAATATATGAAATATGATATATAATATAGGATAAATAATAATATATAATATAAAAAATAATATTAAAAAGATACATGCGCATAATAGAATACTAAAAAAAAAAAAACAATGATATAGTATTGAAAATATGGATAGTATGGTACTATAAAGATAAATATGTTATATAGCATAGAAACATAGGCATAATATATACGTATATATAAAAATATATGATAATAATATTTTTTTAAATATACATAACGGCATTACGAATATACATAATGGACAAAGATATATACACGATAATGGTATTAGAAAAATATATAATATAATATGAAAAATACATATATGTACGTAAGGTAATATATATGAGAAGTATAACTAATAGTATGAAAAATGCGTAATAATGCGTAGAAGTATAATATACACAATATGAAATTAAAATAATATACATAATATATGAAAAGGTATAATGTTAAGAAGAGATACATATATAATAATGGTATTTAAAATACATGTATATAGCTTGGTATTAGAAATATACATACATATATAGAAAAAGATACAATATTAAAAATATATATATGTGCATAAAAATAGAGTTACAAAGTGTACACATAATATAATGTTTAATATATATATATATAATGATAATATTTAAAAGTATATATCAAAACATGTATATAATATTACATAATATATTCATATTAAAATAATAATAATAATAAACTATTAACAATACTACATAAATATATTTATATATTAAAGACTCATAAGATGATAACACATATACTAACTTTAATAATAATAATAGTGACATGATAATATTAAAATGCATTAGAAATAATTAATTTAGTAAATAAAAGGGAAAAGAAAAAAGAAATAAAGCGAAAAAGGACGAAATAAAAAAAACAACACAGAACTCATGGGGTGAATTTGAAAATAAAGAGAACAAAACAATGATCTATTCAAACACGCGTGCGAAGAATAGGGGTTAAAAGGGAAATTTCCCTCACCCGTTCAAAACGACGTCGTTCGTGTATGGGTCACTCAGCTCCCACAGACTGAATTGAAACATAAAATAAACTATAGGGCTAAATTAAAAGAACGGACATATGGTCACCTTGAAAAGAATACAAATGGAGGGACATTTTGGGCAAATAACCCTTCACCGCAAAAACACGTTGATCCTGAGAGTTCCGGGTCGGGTCAAATCGGGTACGGCATTCAGACGACGTCGTTTTAGGCATCGATCACTTCTCCAAAACGGCGTCGTTCCGATGGGCTATAAATACTAGAAAAATTAAAAGAAAAGCACTTTTGAAACCTCATTTCTTCAAAAAAATCTCAAAACTCTCTCTAAACCCTTGCCCTCCGTACACCAACCAAGACCTGGCCATACTCCGGTCATCGGGCTTGACCTCCGCCGCCTCCGCCACCGTACACGGTGGCCGAAGTTCACAAAATGGGCTTTCTCGATCCTTTTAATCCCCTAGACCCAAATGTAAACCCAAAACGAGCAAAAAAACCTCCCCAAAAAACTAGATTTAAGCAAGAACGATTCGGGTTCAAGCTCCGATCATTATTAAAGGTAAAAGCTTTGATTTTTATTCTATTTTTATATACATACAATGTATTAGAAGCGAAAATAGGATAAAAAATACCTTCTTTTTGTATTTTGATCTCTTTTTTTTTTTAAAAAAAACGTAAGTACTACAAGGGTTCTCGGCTTCTCTTTTTATAGACGATTTTTAAAAAATCCAAAAAAATAACTTGTCTCTGTATTTGCTATTATTTTCTGCTTCTCGTCTGCCTTTGCGTGTTGTGATGATTTTGTTCCCCTTTTGGTGCTATTTACAGGTCGATGGGAGGTCAACGGATGAAATTTTTTGTTTTGGTGCTAAGGAGCAGTGTAGCCAAACCTCGGGCGTTGAACGTGCCGATGAGGCACGTGGGTCGTGCGGCGCTAGGAGTTAGGGTTTGACTGCTGAAGGATTAAGTCATTGGGCCTATCGGGCTAGGTTTTTTTTTTAGTTCATTTGGGCTCCTGGTTTGGGTTATTATTGGGTCAAGATTGTAAAAGGATTTGGGTAGGTTTAGGTTAAATGGGTCCGGGCATTTTGGGCTTCATACACTTTTTATAAGCAAGTTCAAATTAGGCTACTATTCAAACTCTCTTTGACTCTACTGGTAAGAAATTGGATTCCGTTTATGCCATTTCTAAGGAGGTGATTTGTTTTTTCAAGGATACATTAGGCACTAAGGATCCAAGAGCTACTGAATTTCAGATGAGTTAATGGTTGTTTATTGCAAGTTTAAGTGGTCAAAGAATTGAAGAATGCTCTTATTTCTCCTATCACTATTAAGGAAATTAAAATTACAATTTTCTCTATGCACCCTTAAAACCTCCTATCCCTGATGGTTACTTAGCTGGATTTTTTTGAAAAACTTGGGAGTATTGTGGGTTCAACCTTTGTGGAAGTTTTTAGGTTTTTTTTTCACTACTGGAAAAATGCTAACTTTCTTTAATTCCACAATCATTATTTTAGTTCCCAAGGTTCCAAATCCTATTTACATGACAAACTTTAGGCCAATTTCCTACTGTTCCACTTTTTACAAATGTGTAAGAAAGATTCTAGCTAATCAGCTTAAGAAATGTTTTCCTAGCATCATCACTTAACCAATGAGCTTTCATGAAGGGGGGATATTTGAATGATAATGTTTTATTAGCACAAGAATTGGTTAACAGTTACAGTAGAAAGACTATTTCAGCAAGATGTACACTAAAAGTGGACTTAAAGAAGGCTTTTGATTCCTGAAGTTGGGATTTCCTGTTACAAGTGCCAAGGGTTCTTGGATTTTCGAAGAATTTTAGGAAGTGGATTGAAGCTTATATCACTAAACCAAAGTAATCAGTGGCTTTTAATGGTGGTTTGATGGTATATATTTCTAGTAAAAAAAAAGGGTTAAACAAGGTGATCCCCTGTTCCCTTATTTGCTCATTTTGGGCATGAATGTTTTGTCTTGCCTTCTTAATGCAACTGGGAAGCACAAAATTTTGGAGTCTCCTAAGTGCAAAAATTTTTGTCGCTCCCATCTTTATTTTGCGAATGACCTATTGGTTTTCACCAAAGGGACTTTGGCATCTATACAAGCAATTAAAAATGTTCTTGGCTTATTTTATCAAGTCTCTAGACTACAAATAAACTCATCTAAGAGTGAATTATTTAACACTAGTCTAAATAATTTTGAGGTGTAAGAAATTGTAAAACCTACTGGCATGAAATTTGGAGCTCTCCTAGTTAGGTACCTTGTTGTACCATTAGTAACTAGGAATTTGAGATATAGTGACTTCCACCCTCTTGTTGAAAAGATTACAAGTAGGATTAAAAGTTGGGTTGCTAGAAATTTGACCTTTGCATGAAGGCTTCGGTTGATTCAATCAGTTGTGTTTGGCATACAATTTTTTTTGTGTAGAAACTTTTTGCCTTTAAAGGTTATAAAGAGGATCACTTAGATCTCTAGTCAATTTAAAAACCTTTGGAGGATTTTTACAACTGCTGGATCTTTATGGTGGCTTGGATTCAGACTTGTGTCTTCGAATTCAATTGCAAGCCAACTGTACTTGAACTATAATGAAATTCCTTAAGCTAAGAAATTTAACTCCATTGCTTAGTGAGGTGCAATGAGGAATTCTTAAATGGAAATGGGTTGGGGAGGGATATAAAGCTGTCAAGGCATGGGATCTTATCAGACAGAAAAGGGAGGGTACCATGGCATAGACTGATCGGAGGTCAACTTTCTATTCTTAACATTTTTTATATCATTGTTAGCCATGTTGGATCGACTTCCTATTAGGAGTAGGCTTTGCTCTTAGGGTTTTCAAAATTTTAATGATTGCATTTTGCGTGGAGAAGCTTTGGAAACTAGAGATCATCTTTTCATTACATGCTTCTTTTTTCTAAGCTGTTATGGGATGATATATTGAATGCATATGGTTTCAATGAACAGGGATGATATATTGAATGCATGTGGTTTCATTGATGTTCATTGTACTTGGCATAATGGAATTCAATGGTTAATGGTAAATGCAAAGGTGAAGTTTTAAAGCCACCATCCTTAGGTGGTTTGGAAAGAAAGAAATGGAAGAATTCATAGTCGAAAGTAAAGGTAATCTCAAGCTCTTCTTTTGCTAGTGAAAGGTTTTGTTAGAGATACAATTGAAAGGTTTTGTTAGGGATACGATAATTGTTAGAGATACAAACTTTATGCACAAAATGGGGATGGAGTGTAAATAGAACATAGATGTTTTTTTTTTTTCATTCTTTTGGTTACAGTACCCTACTTTTTGTAATGTTGTAATTAGTCTTGAGTCATTATTTATCTAAAAGAATATGTGCAACATTACACATTAAACCAATGTTCATGTTTAGTTTTGATATTTATCTTTTAAATTGAAAACAAAATTTATCTTGATAAAAAATCAAGGTTTTTTTTTATGTTTTTACTATTACAAATATATATATATATAAACAATTATAACATAGAATCAAATTAGTATAAGACAGACATGACAAGCAAAGAATAAAAAAGAAATGAAAAAAATCATCCAAGCCATACACACATTTTGGGATTGAAAAACCATACATCATAACTACACATGGTGAATCTCGAACTTATGGTCCAAAACTTTTGAATTAACCAATCTTCAAGGTTTAATTGTGTTTAGGTTAAAATAATTTGGTTGTTTAATTAACTTAGGTTTACATTAAATTACAATCAATTTAAATATTTTAAGTTTAGGATCCTTAAGCACCTAGGTTCGAATCCCACCATATATAGTTACCATGTGTGGATTATCCTCCAAACATACTTTGGTTTCAGTGTAATTGTAATTTGTGTTGGTTTCATTCTACTTATAGTTGCTGGAGCTTATGCTATGTAATTAGATTATAATTGTACTTATAATTAGATTTTTTTTTAAAAAATAAAAGGAAAAGGGAAAGTTTTGAGATATTGACAGTGGAAGTGGAGTTGAGATTTTGTCACGTATTTTATTTATTTATTTTTTTAAATTAACAAATACTGATGCATGAAAAAATTTCAACTAACTTGTTTACTACTTGTATATCAAAGAATTATCTATTAAATTAATGGGTTCGGATTATAAAATAGGTTTTGGCTGTCAAAATTAAATTGCCTTGCGCTGTTTAGCTAGATGCCCTTGAGCTGTCAAAATTAAGTTGACTTTTGTTTTGTTGTTTAGCTAAATGGGCTTAGATTGTCAAAACTAAATTGATTTGGGTTAATTATAAGGAAAAGTATCAAATTTGTTTGTTCCTCTTGGAATAAATTTAAGACTTATTAAAAGGTTGAAGTGATATTAGCAATTTCTTTATACAATTCAAATTATTTGATGCTTTTAGTTTCAGTTTAATTTTTCAAGAAAAACTTTTAAAATTACAACTACAAACAAAGATAAATTTGTATTTTCTATAGATTAAAGATAAAATTCCTATATACATTATAGTTTTTTTATACAATATTAAAGGTAGGGATGGAGTAACTCGGCTTGAACTCGTGTCCAACAAGTGTCTGATAAAAATTTTAACCACTACTTCATTCAAGTCAGGACTTCTATATATTATAAATATTAACGAATAAAATTAATAACTATTTTTAATTAAAAAGCCTTTTAATTCTATCTTTCTTTTAAATATTACAAATGATTATGGATAAGTTTTGGATTTGAATACTTTCAAACATATACAAACCATTTTGAATCAATTTAGATATCTGGTTTTTTTTATGTACATTTTTATTTTAATTAAATTAAATGTAAACGTTTAAATTTTGAATTATTTCCATTACATCCCTGCAAGTGAAAATTGTATAATCATGTTGTTTTCTAAAAAATAGCTTAGTTGTAAAAGAAATATGCAGCATAATGTCTGAGTAGCAGTAGCAGTTTATGAAAAAGAAAAGCAGTGGTGAATCATATATAAATACATCGGAGATGAGGCGAGGCGAAGAGCAGACAAATTTGCAAAATTAGTTGATAAAAAGAATAAGAAAATGAAATTTATTTGGAGGAGTAACCCCCCAGCTTTGTTCCATGCCTAAATAGGAAGAGAAAGAAAACAAAGAGTCATGAATTCCAAGTTCCAACCCGTGACCCAAGTTGACTTGTAGCAGCAGCATGTCATGTGATTGCCATAATTAAAATAATTAAGTGAAGATTTTATGTTGTTGGGAGTTAAAAGCGCTGACGAATGGGTCTTCTCCTCTTGGGTCATATTAAAATACACATTCATTCAATTTCCAGATTTCTTCGTCTTATAAGTAATAACCTTAAATATTTGTTTCCCACCGAATTCAGTCATTTTTTTCAGTGGATCTACTTCAATATTTAATAAATAAAAGCGTCCTCGAAATGCGACATTGATATTGCTGTCGGGGTGACGTGTAAGGCTCTTAGGTAAATGAGTAATGATTTTGAAAGGGGAGGAATCTGGGCACCTTGCTTGCATGTCCATTCCTTTGGAACCAAAAATTTGGGGCTTTCATTAATTTATGCATTTTTGCTTTGCTGGGTATTAGATGGGAAATTGGAGTCAGATCAGAAAGTGAGGGGTTGCTATTGTGTTATTGTCCGGAAATTAATTTTATAATGAAGCCTCCTCGCCGTTACACTGTATGAGTGCCGGAGTGTCGGGGTATGAAGCCAATCTAGATTGTGAAATACGAATTGATTTGACCCAATTAATTATAAAGTTAAAAGAAAATCCTGGTGCTATGCTATCTCGAGCCTCAACTTGGAAATGGAACTGACATGAGTTGGTTTGAGGACCCCTTGGTTGTGGATTGTTTTTGCAAAGGCATGCCCATGGACAAATAACATAGGAGCAAAAGCTAAAGTTGATGGATGCAGATCATGTCCGGGGAACTCATGCTGCATCTTTCATCTGTCAACTTTGATGGACATAATTGCTTGCTTACTGTGTCCTCTTCACCAATATGGACATGGTTCTTGTTTCCACACATCCCACCCCATAAGGGTCCATCTGCTCTACACTTTTAACAAAATTCAACTTCAATTTGAATTTGAATCACACCTATATTCCCCTCCCTATTTCATTTTGTCGCCATCCGGCTTGCCTTTGACTTCCACACCCAACTTAATACTCGGGCTAACTACTTTTTTTCTAAAAAAGAAATCGAAAATTATAATTAAAATAAATTATTACAATCATATAAACCTTCATTAATTAATCAAATTCAAACTAGCAAACAATAAAACGTTTACATGAGGCTGTGATGCATACAGAATCCCTCAAAATTAAAAAGTTGTATATTTGAATTCAATGCCACAAAAATTGGAGTATCAATTTTATAATTTCTCACCATCAAAATATATTGTAGAGAATTTCCTGCGTTTAAAGTATAACAAGATTAAACAAATAAACGCAAAACAAAATAAAAATAGACTGAACCAGAACGATAAACTATATAACTTTGCTTTAAGTTTCTGAACTGATTATAGATTATGGATGTCTCTCCATTCTAATTAAAGTTTTTAAGAAACAGTCTTAAACCACCAATTCTCTCTAGCTGTAAAATAATTGTTTCAATAGTTTGACAATTTATTAATGTGAAACAAACAACCTTGATATTAGCTCTCACAATTTAATTATTTGACAGCCTTGCAAATAAGAAGAACTCGACTTTAATTAGTGATCTCAATTGCACAAATCATTTAAATTAGATCGCTAGTTCTCATGATGTCATTCAACTACACACCCAATCGAATCACGTCAATTTATTTTTTGATAAAATAAAACAACAATTACGAATTGAGTTTTTTTTTTTACAAACCGTGTATTGTTCAAAGTATTGAACTCGCCCTTCTTAAAATGAGATAAAAAACGATACTAAATCTTTCTTATAATTTAAAAAATCGAATATCAAGATAATCTCATAACTCCAACACCAAACATTTATCACCCTTAAAACTAAAACGAAATTTAGTTGCTCCTAATAGAAAAATTAATAAAATTAAAAAAATAATAAAAGAGATATTTTATATAAAAACTAAAAAGCAAAGCAAAATGATGGCGGACGTCCCTCGCCACCAAAGAAACGAAACTTTTTACAAGTAAAAATTCTAAATCTAATTTAATCTCATCCTTTGTGTGCCATATTCAAGCTTTTCTAATTCTATTTAAATTTCTAAACATAAAATCTACTATTTCTATTTATATTTTCAAACAATTTATGTTATGTACTATAAAAAATAGAAAATGATAAATAATTACTTATCACTTAATAGAGAATAAAATTAATTGTTATTTTTTTATTCTATTTAATTTAAGATTATATTATCGTTTATCAAACAATTTAATTATAATCGATACTTAATTTTTAGTAATACACCAAACAAATTTTATAACATAAATTCGACACTTAATTTTTCAATACTTATTTTTTTAACACTTAATTTTTTAATTTATCAAACATAACCTAAATAAAAATAAATAATTTTACAGGACTTGTTTATTGCCATTGAAATAGGAACTGGTTACCTAGCTAAGCAAGTAAACTAAGTTAAGCGTATAAGTTTTAGTGTCTAAATTTTGACCATTAAAGTTAGACAAATAGTTTTAGCTAGTAAAAATGTTTTTGTATAAGTTTGAGGTAGTGTTGTTGAAAATATAAATAGAAATAGTAGATTTAGAATTTATATGAATATAAATTTAGATTATAGTATAAATATAATAAAACAATTCATGTTAATTCGTTGTTAATATTATGATTTATGAAATATAAATTTGAAATATTTTTTCAATAATCAATATAAACTGTTTGTAAAATTTAATTTAAATATATAAATAATATATAAGTTTTAATTTTTTTATTTGATTTAAAAAATCTATTTTTAACATAAAAAGTAATGTACAACTGATAAAATATCTTGACTTTTGCTATCGAAATTATGGATTAAAAACTTTATTCATTATATTTTTGGTAGATATAAATCTTGGATTATTTTAAATATATAAGCACTTTATTTTTTCAACAAAAAAGGCTAAACTACCCTTAATAAGTAGGAATTAAGAATTGAGGCTTTTTATAGCATGCATCTCTCACACTAATTATAAAAACCACTTGTTTTGTTTAGTGGTCAATTAATGTAATGATTTAAAGAAGAATGTGAAATCCCTCCAAATTGGAACATCAACTTTAAAGCTTTAGAAGTCAAAGGAATTTAGTGGAAACCATCTTATAATTGATATCATCATTAACATTATGGGTAAATCTAAAATAGAGTATTTTGATTATTTCTTAATTTAGTCACTTTAAATAAGATAATTGTGTGAATTAGTCACTGCCGTTAAAATTTTCATTTTCTTTTAACGGATTGCTAATGTATCCATTGAGTGACTGATATGTAACATTTTTTTTATTGGCTTTTGACTAAAGTTTAGGGGAAAAGTTTTGAAATAATTATAGAGAGGTCTCTAAACTTTAATCAAAAGTCAACAAAAAGTGTCATGTGTTAATTGCTCAATATGCTAATATGCCACATAGTACTCTATTAAAAGTATACAGCAATTTTAATGATAGTGACTAATTCGCACAATTATCTTATTTAAAGTGAATAAATTAAAAAACAAATTGAAGTGATGAAAATAAAATATATCCTATTTTAAAGTCATCCTGATGTATTATAATACACGGAAACAACAAAGAAGTAGAAGGATGGGTTGGAATTGGAATAAATTCTTTAGTTAGAGATGAGCTAAGCTTAGTTGTATACACAAAACCAAGCAATAGCACTAGCAAAGCATTAAATTTGTTTTATATAATTAAATTTCATTATTGGTATAATAGCATTATAATGGAAAAGGATTAATATCATGGCCAAAGATAAAACGTTTGGTTTGTCCCAGTAAGTGCCCTAATTATACTAAAGATAGAAAGGCATTAGCATATGCATTATGAATGATTAGGATTCCTGCTCCTAGTGTTAGTAGGCAAAAGGAGATTAGAGATAGTGGGGGGTGGAGCCCTCCTCCATCCATAATTATTGAAGGGTTTTGGCATAAATAAATAAATAATACAAATTCATTCCCTTGGCTAGCATAGCACAGCATAGGTAAGTAGGTAGGTGCTAGCTGGATTATTCTATCTACCAACCAACGTCACTTATGTTTTCCTCATTTAATTGCATCAACTTATATACTTCAGGTGCCGAAACTCAACATCACCAGTACTGTTCTATCCCTAGCTTGAGAAAAAGAAAAAAAGAGCTTTTCAATTTGCACCCAACACCTTATCTGCGGGGACACTTGTAAACTTGCTCACTATATATATGTGTGTATTAATTGAGAGGATGAATATTGTCTCTTCGTCTTTGTCTTTGCTTCTCTCTCTCTCTCTCTCTCTCATGTTGCTCCATGCATAATTAGGTTGCCCCACTTTAATAATGTCGTATAAAACTTAATTTTTATTTTATCCTCACAAAATAATATATTCTTTAATATTTGATATACATTCAATTGAAGTTTGGCATATGAGTTCTTCAGTATGTGTCATTTTAGTTCAAATTAGTTGACTTTTAATGAAGTATAAAGTTAAATAAAAATAATATTTTAAATTAAACATTGTATAATCTAATTTAAAAGCAAATATTTGTCGTATCTGATTTTTTTTATATTCAGACATATTTGTGTAGTTTTTTTATTCTAATATATGTAGTTAACTGAGTATTATATGTTGGAACATTAACTATTACAAGCTTATGTTGCATTCAAAGTTACTAAAAATGCAAAAATCAATATGTCTTATGTGAGTCGCAATTTGATTTGTATATTTTGTAATATTTGATTTTGTAGTTCTGATATAAGCACAAATGTACGAAATATTTGTAAATAAAGAACTAGATAAAATATATATAGTTTTTGATGAATTGGTAAAATCACTTTTTTTTTCATGAAATGGTAAAAATATAATATTTGAGTTTGTAGTTTTGAATTAGTTTGAAAAAAAATTGTACTTGAATTTGGTAATAACTCCTACATTAAGGCTTGAAATTTTTTTTCCAAGTTAGTCTCTAAATTTGGAAACTGTTCACGTTTTGGGGGCTGAACTGGGTAATTGTTTCCACATTGGGGCTTGAGCCTTTTTAATCAAGTTAGTCCCTAAAATTGGCAATAGTTCACTTATTGGGGGCCTAAACTTGATAATTATTCCCACATTGAGGGCCTAAACTTCAGGGTCTTTAAGGAAACATCAAGTACTAACTTGGACCTAAAAAACGTTTTGGCCCCAATGTGGGAACAATTACCAAGTTCAAGGACTAACTTGGACAAGAAAAAGTTCAGGCTCCAAAGAATGATACATCGAACTGGGTCCAAGATGAATTAATTCTAAATCCATTTGTGAATTAATTGGATTTAGAATTAATTCACTTGTGACATTCATGGTGTGATTTACCTAAGTCATGAGTTAGCCACTGACCATGTGTATGTCACGCATATACTTTGATATAAATGGAGGCTTATGCTCTAAAGATGATCGAGTCAATAGTTGATATGTTGGGTACATGACTTATGTATGGCATGACTTTACTAGCAACAATGAAATTCATATCTCATTGAAAGAGTTAACGATATCCTCTTATTGGCATTGTGTGGATTGATAAATATGGAACGTGGCCACAAGTTGCTCATTCTCAAACGAGCAATTTATCATAGTCATTTGTTGATAGTAATCATATTAATCATTAAAAAGACACAATGATGACAATGAGAAAAATAGGATCGTATTGAGTGAACGGGTTTAACTCAAAGGAATCAAGGATACCATATGAGGGTAACACACACGTGACGAGGTCATTGGACAAAGCAGTTGGATGAATTATTTTCGTAAAGAGTCTACAATATGGAGTTTTCAATCATGGTACTTCTTGTGGACTGACTCTATGATTAAGTGATTATGAATTATCGGAACGATGCTTCTAGACATAATTGCATTACTAGAGCCTAATTGTATATGTCTGATTGGTCCCTCCACTAGCTCAACAAAAGTTCGATTTAACTGCATTTGAATCAGAAGAAAATTCTACGACTTTGAAAATAATTTAATTGAGTTGATTTATTCAATATAGAATTAAATTGGGCAGTCGTAAGAATTGTTCAACTAGAGAATTTGATTAAAGAAGTTTCTTGAAAAATTAATTTGGCAAATTTAAGTGATTTTTGGGAAAGTTAGTTTTAATAAAGTAAAATCAAATTAATTAAAATTAATATAATATTTTTGTAAATTAATTTTCAAGTCAAACAATTGGCCCAATTGGTAATTGAACTTGAAAATTGGACCTGAGATCATAAATTGCACCCGAGAGCCCAAAATCGTGACCAAGACCCAAAAACTAGTCAAATCGGGCTTGGTATATGAAACTGGACCGATGGTCCAACCGGTGGTTGGATCGTATTGGTCCGGCCAAAAATCAAACTAGTGTGGGGTGCCGGTGGCTACAACGACGGCATTTTGGTGGCCAAAAAATGGTCGGTGACGGTGGGTCTTGGATGGTTGAGTGGTGGAAGAATTACACTCTTACTGAAACTCTACTAGAGAATTTGATTTCAAATTAAATATTCCAAAATAATATTATTTTAATAGATTTAGTATTAAATTTAATTTAATACTTATCTTAATAGTATAAATATTATATTAATTTAATATTAAAGTGATTAAGTTTAATCATAGTTGAACTCTCTAAACTCTCATATATAAATAGAGCATTATGTCATTATTTACACACACTTGAATTGAAGAGAAAGTTCTAAAGAGAAAATTTTCTAAAGAAATTATTTTAGAAAATTTCTAGAGATATTTTTCTTATTTATAACTTAGCCTAAAAATTTAGAGAAATTACGAAATTACCCCACTGTTCATTTTTATGGAAAAATATTATGATTCGAAGCGAGCCTACACCCAGTAGATGTGAGCTTGAGGATAGCGAAGAAAACTACTTGGTCGAAGCGTTCATCCTAGACGAATCGAAAAGGTACAATTTTGATTAAGTATTTTTTACTTTAGATATCACAATCAAGTTCTTGTTTTAGAATTTTTTTTTTTAAAACTATGGTTTTTCTTTAAATCTATTTTCTGAAGCGTTTTCCAAACCTGATTTTCCAACAATCGAAATGTCTCGGATCAGCAGTGAAGTCAGATCTCGTGTGCACCCTTGTTTTGCATCAAATCAGTGTAAGTTCGCTAGTCATTTTGAATATTAAAATTCGTTAATGTGACATTGCTTTGGCAGGAACCCTTAGGAGTGTTTCAAGGCTGGTAATTAATCGTATTTTAGTGTATTAAGTGTTGTTTTTGGATTTAGGCTCATCTAAGACTTGAGTGTGAAAGTGCAAATTTTACGAATTAGTGCTGCGGACTTGTGAAAATTAAGGTGTGGGTCTTTCCCTTTTTTAAATCGATAAAAAAGATCTTAAAATATGTTTTAAAATGGTAGTTATGCTTACTTGTCTTGGCATGGCCAAATTTCCTAAGTGCTAATGAGTGGAATGCCAAGCAATGTATGTATTTAAGTAGAAAGCCCGATTGCAAAAAGCCTAGTTGGGACTGGTTGAATTGTGTATGAGTTGTATGTAATGTATGACTTAGTGTTATAATTTGATTGACTGCATGTTTGGTATGTCATATCTTTGATTGCTAAATCCATGGAGAAAATTGTGTATTGAATGTATGTATAACATGCTAAATTTTGAAACACTGATTGATATGCATGTAATATGCCATGATTGACATTGAACTTACATGTATTTAAATTACATACCATATGTGATATTAACTGTATGAAAAGTATGTACGCATACCATTGTTACCGTTAAATGAAAAGTATGCAAGGCATACATCAATACTGTATAGTGATATGCATGTTAAGCATGCCATTGTACTGAAACTGTTATTGAAAACATGATGAGCTTACTGATTGTATGACATAAACATCTGTTTGTGGTAGGTATTTATGGTTGATAGAGGAGTTCCATGGAGTACCGACGACATTTAAAGTCCGTAATATTTTTTTCTGTGCACTGCACTGGAGTACTAAGGAGATTGAGTGGTTTAATCACATTATTTGTAGCTTGTCTGCAACATTGGTGGCTACTAGTCCACATTACTGACAACTTATTTGCATTTTTACTGGCAATTTATCTACATTACTGTTACTAATGCTTTATCCACATCGAGCTTCGGCTCGCATTGTTGGAGTTTGGTGGACAAGTTCTGGGAACTCGTGGTGTAGCGAATGGTTGAGTAGGAACCTTTTGCATTACATCATACAACATAACATGCTCATACACTGATTGGTAATTGCTACATAATGATGTGATTTGGTAAAGTTGACTGTTATGTTCAATATGAAAGTATGCGTCTTGTATTGTGTTTAGACTTACACTAAGCTTTCATAAGCTCACTCCCCCACAGTGTTAAACTTTTCAGGTAACCCTCGAGACTAGGACCAAACCTGGCATACAGAGCACTACCTCGGTCATCAAACTATTTTCAAATAAAGTACTCTCAATAAGTTTTCTATTGATTTGGTTATGTAATTTTTTATGTATTTGGCCCGTGGCTTGATTATTTTTTATTTGGGGATTTTGTGCATGTATTATTCATTCGAGTAATTTGAATTTAATAACCAGTAATTGCATGTTATCTGGTTTAAGTAAAACTGGCATTGTTCATCAATTTCTGCTGCGTTACAAAGGTTCGATTTTTGTAAAACAAAAAGTTAAATCAATTAGGATTTTTAAAAAAAAAAAATCACAAATAATGATTAAAAGGCGACAATACAAATGGTTTTCTAAAATATCACTATCGACAATAAATGAATCCTAAGTACAGACAGCTTAAAAAGCAGATGTTTTAATCCAACTCGAAGCAACAACATCAATGATTTTTCTTAAAATTAGTCGGATTAGGGTTTTTAAGAGATTAGTTGATTTACTTAGTCATTTTAGTGGCTGATGTAGTCTTCATGATTCAATTATAACGTCTAGGCCGAATTAAGAAGGTTACATAAATCATTGATTGTACTATGAGAAATATAGTGGATCATTGCTTTAGGCAAGGCCCTATAGACGTAGACTATGGTCGAACTGTACAAACAATCTCAATATTCATCTTTACGTTTTCGCTTTTTGATTTCATGGTTGAAACTATAACCACAGTTTCAAGCACTATTTTAACCATAATTTTTGTTTGCAAAGTAAGTATCCCCTAGCTTCTACATATTACAACATGTTTACATTTCATTAGCGGAAAAATGTCACATTATACTTCCTTTATGTAACAGCCTGGTTTTAGCTAAATTAGATCAATGGTTTTGGAACAACAAATCTGAGGTCAAAAAATTATTTTAATATTATTTTTGGTGTTTATAACATGTGATTATATATGTGTGAAAGTTTCATGAAATAATTTTAGCGTTTGAATGCCTAATTTGATAAAAGGA
Source organism: Gossypium anomalum (assembly GCA_025698475.1). Lineage (NCBI taxonomy): Eukaryota > Viridiplantae > Streptophyta > Magnoliopsida > Malvales > Malvaceae > Gossypium > Gossypium anomalum. The sequence goes on along the minus strand of CM046967.1, from coordinate 18,818,640 downwards.
CTAAATCGCGTAAAATGCAAAACTTGCATTCTATTTGTTAAAAGTGTCTAATTGCTATGATTCATTAAACCAAATGTCCTTATGATGTATAGTGGAGTATAACATAAAAGGGCATTAAATGGATGTTTTAAATGGTTTTTATTTAAGGTTAAATATGTAATTTAGTAATTAAGTTAAATTAAATAAAAAAAGCCAAAATCATATTTATTTCCTTCATCCATAACCGAATATCAAAATAAAATAAAGCTTTGGAGAGCATTTTAGGGTTCAGCACTTGTAAGCTTGATTGGTAAGTGTTTTGAGCTCGGTTTTTTATTATTTTTACGTTTTTGAGATCGCTACTTTGTATTCTAGCTAGCTAATGCCTTAATTTTTGAATTTTTTCATGACTTTGTGAAGTTCCATTGATGATTATTTGAGCTTTTGGATGTTTGATGATGAAATATGAAAAATTGATGATAGATTTTAATGTTTTGTAAAGTGATTTTTGACAAAAATGTCAAATAGGGATTTATTTGTGAAAATGTATGATTAAATGTGTGAATAAATGATAAATATGGTCTGATATGTGCACTAGGAAAATTTGGCTAGCTTAGGAAGGTATTAAATTGCATGAATTTTGTGTATTTGTGAAATAGAGACTGAATTATAAAAATGTGCAACTTTAGGGGCTAAAGTGTAAAAATACCTAAATATGTGTTTGTTGACTGAATTGAATGATTTGATGGATAAATAAGTTAATTTTGAATGTATATAGATTAAGAACGAAAGAAATCAGATTTAGATCGAGGAAAATTAAAGGTTATCGAATAGTCGATCCAGTTCTTTTATTCTGAATACGAGGTAATTTCATATGTAAATAAATACCTTTAAATTGATTTATAAATGTTTATTTGTCATTGAATTGCTATGATTGTTGAATGAGCAAATACGAGCAAGAATCGATAAAGCTATGATATTTGAAAGTCCCGTATAAACTTTAGGAATAGTATAGGATACGAATGTCATGACATTAGGGTTAACGAGACGTGATTATGTATAAGACCATGTCTGGGACATTGGCATCATCTTGCGGTTACGTGTAAGACCATGTTTGGGACATTGGCATCGTTATGTGATTTCGTGTAAGAACATGTCTGGGACATTGGCATTGATATGTAATAACATGTAAGACCATATCTGGGATATGACATTGTACGAGCTATATGTGATTTCCGAGTATCCTTAACGATTCTGAAGGGTTCAACGGGCAAAGTCAAGTCGAGAAAGAATATATGAATGAGTTAAGTGATTCAGGTACGTACGAGATTCATATGAGTATTGAAAAGGGAAGTATTTGATGAATTCATATGTGACATTGAATATGTGTACATTGGGAAAGGTTTGTAAACTTATATGTGCTTATTCATAGTTTGCCTATTTGATGGAAATAGTGTTGATTCATATGGTAAATTTATTTGTATATGGCTTACTAAGCTTTTAAAGCTTACTTTATGTGTTCTTTCCCTGTTTTATAGATTATCGAAGCTAGCTCAGACATTAGGGATCATCAGGAACCGTCATTACACTATCGACTACTTGTTGGTATTTTTGGATGCTTTGTAAATATGGTATATAGCATGTATAGGCTAGTAAGTTGATGATAAGTTTTGAGTTGTGATATTAGCCATGTGTATTGGCTTGTGAAATGATGTAATGTTGGTTTGTATTTAGTCATTTAAGTTGGCTTGATTTATTAGTTTGATAAGTGATATATATGGTAATAGTTGCCTTGTGTTTTGGCATATTTGATATGGTTCTTGTGATGGTTATGAGTTGCTCAACTAGCTAGATGTTAATTGGTGTATTATTGCTTGGAAGATGGCATGTTGTGGATTGATTTTGAGATGATAAAATGGTATGTATTGTGGCATGAATTAGTTGATAATATGATGAGAATATGCATAAGTAAGTTAGGTGAAAAATGTTGGTTATGACATTTTGATGTGCTATGTTTTTTGTTATGATTTTAGGGGTTGAATGAATGGTTTATAAATGGTATGTAATGTGTATGAAATAGCATGCTTTGGTTGCCTTTGAATGTATTGAAATAGTATGAAATGATGTGATATAGGTATGCTTGAGGAGGATGAGAAATATGGCTTAAACCAAGCCTAATTTCGCCTCACACGGTTGAGCACACGGGCGTGTGTTTCAACCGTGTACCTGCTGTAACTTAGTTAAACAAGTCAGTGAGTTACACGGCTTAAACACACGGACGTGTCTACTGGCCATGTGTGGCACACGGGTTGGCACATGGGCGTGTGGTCGGCCATGTGACCCAAGTCAGTATACCCTTCAGATTTCACACGGCCATGGCACATGGGCGTGTCTTTGACCGTGTGATACAAGTCAGTATGTATGCCTTGTTTCCACACGACTTGTGACACAGGCGTGTCCGGTGACCGTGTGAGGCACATGGCCTGTGCATACGAGCGTGTGAACCCTGTATGCATGAAAATTTTATAAGTTTCCCGAAGTTTTTAAATGTTATCAGTTTAGTCCCGAACCTCTTTTAAGCATGTTTTAACGTCTCGTAGGGCCTTATAAGGGTCATTGTGCATGTGTTGAATGGATTTTGATTATGAATTCATAAATGTATGTATTATGTATGTGAATGATGTGTATAGTTCAGTAATGCCTTGTAACAGCCCGATTTAGACCCTATTCGGAATGGTGGTTTCGGGACCACGAATCCAAGTCAGAAAATTATTTTTAAAATTATTTTCTGTGTTCATTATGTGTTCATTATGTGTGAATTTATATGTGTGAAATTTTTGTGATTTAATTTTGTCGTTTGAGTGCCCAATTTAATAAAAAGGCTTAATCGCGTAAAATGAAAATTAGATGGTTAATTGTAAAATGGGCCGAATTGATGATGTCTTTATTACATGAGGTATTTATGTTGCAATTAGACCATAATTATATGCTATGGACGATAGAGACCTTATGTTATAATGGTTTTATATTTATGTTTAAAGGTTAATATGGTAATTTATGGAATAATATTTATTATAATAAAACAAAAATTAAAACATCCACGTAATTGTCCATCTTTTTGACCGAATATAACAAAGGAAAAGAGAAAGAAAGAGTTTTAAAGGTTCGGCCCTTGTGTTCTTCAAATTAGATATGTAATTTGTTTGGTTTTTGATAATTTTTACGTTTTTGAGATCATTGCCATGTTATCTATCAAGCCCATGTTTCAATTTTTGAATTTGATGATGATTTTGTATTTTTCCATTGTTGAAAGCTTGTGATTTTTGTTGTTTGATGATGGAAAATAAAAGATATGTGATAGATTAACATGTTTTGTATTTGAAGTTTTGATGATTTTGAGTAATTAGGGTTAATTTGTAAAAATGATAAATTGAGGGACTAAAATGTGAAATAAATGAAATGTATGGACTTGTATAAGGAAGATGAATATTCAGCCTAAGCATGGTATATTGAAATTTTGCATATTTTGTGTTTTGTGCAATTTGGACTAAATTGTAAAAAGTGTAAAATGTCAGGGGTAAAATAGTAATTATATTTATGTGTTTTTGGATTAAATTGAGTGAAAATATGTTTGAATGAGTTTAATTTGAATATGTTTAGATCAAGAACCAAAGAAATCGGATTTGGATCGAGGAAAAACTAAAGTTGTCGATTAACCGTCCCGTTCCGATTTTCATCGTCTAAGGTAAGTTTATAAGCAAATAGATATTGTTTATTTTAAATAAATACGAGATTATTATGCTGAAATGAATTATGTGAAGTATATATATGTTGTTAGCCGAATGTGTATATGCTAGGGAGCTATCATTACAAATTTGTTCCGACCGAGTTATGACATCCAAAAGCCCCATGTGAACCTTAGGAATAGCTAAGATATGTCATGACATAGGATTCCGATATGTGATGTGCGAGTAAGACCATGGCTTCTATATATGTGTGCGAGTAAGACCACGTTTAATACGTTGGCATCGATATGTGACTTCAATATATGTGTACGAGTAAGACCACGTTTAATACGTTGGCATCAATATGTGACTCTGATATATGTGTGCAAGTAAGACCCTGTCTGGGACAGTGGCATCGATATGTGATTACATGTAAGACCATGTCTGGGACGTTGGCATTGTACAATATGTGTGCTTATCCGAGTGTCCTATCCAATTCCGAATGGTTCAACGGGCAATGTTAAGTTGTGGCCAAATGTGTAAAAAGAACTAAAACGATTAGGTATGAGTTATTTGATTACCTATTTGAAAATAAGGTAAGTTTGTTATTTGATATGTAATGCAAATTCTATATATGATAATAATGTAAATATATGTGCATTTGTGTGGTATATTCGACCATATGCTATGTATAAGTATGTGATGTTAAAGCTTGATTTATGAGTATATGTATATGAGTCTATATACATTCGGTTATATAATGATATTATGTCTTTGAAATTGAATGATACTTTGAATATATATATGTACATTCGATTAAGATAGGGTTTATTTATGAAAGCATATGTTATATATATGAAATGTTAAGCTTGAGATTAAATGTGATTATGATATTATAATTTGGTTTGGTTAAAATAAGTTGATAATGTCTTTGAGTTGTTATTTGCTTATGACTTATTAAGCTATTATAGCTTATTGTGTGTGTATGTTTGTCTTTGTTTTATAGATTTTGGAATCAAGTTACAAGCTCGGGGATCGTCAACAATGTCTATCGCACTATCATCTGTTTGGTACTTTTATAAGTTGAACTCGAACTTATGGCATGTATAGGCTAGCCTTGGAGTTAGTTTATTTTGAAAGTGTATGTATATAAAGCCATGCGAAAATGGCTTGATTATTATGCTTAAGTTTGGTTTTATATATTCTTGATTAAAATGTTTGATGTGCTTGGTTTTGGTAATTTGGTATTGATGATTTAGTAATTTGACATGGGATAAGTATATTTTATTAAGTATATTCCTTGATCTATATGTTTGTGATGTTTAGTTAAATGATTCAGCAATGAGAAATGGTAAGGTTTTGGTACGTTTTTGGCTTATGGAATGACATGAATTGGTATTTGATATGGGTATGAAATTGGTTGTTAATGTTATGGCATGAATGATGTATATTTTGGTGTTGAAATTGGCTTAAATTGTTATGTAAATATGCTTATTTTGGTGCTTGTAGGTTGGGTGGCAAATTGGCTTTTCAAATGGCCTATTTTTGTCTACATGGGCAAAGACACGGGCGTGTGTCTCAGTCGTGTGCGACACACGGTCATGTTGCACGGCCGTGTGTCCCCTGGGGTACCCTACGATTGTAAGTCAGTCTCGACCATGGCCAAGGCACACGGGCATGTCTTGTAACCGTGTGTGCAAGTCAGTATGTATGCCCTGTTTTGACACGGCTTAGACACACGAGCGTGTCTAATGCTGTGTAAGGTACAAGGCCTATTCACACGGGCATGTGACCTGTACATGTTTGAAAAATGTTTAAGCTTTGAAAAATTTTGTATGAGTTCGGTTTAGTCCAAACCTCTTTCTAATGCATGTTTAAGGTCTTGATGACCTATGTAATGGGCTTCATATTTATGTTTGAAATATGATGTAATGATGTTTATGAAATGAATGTTAAGTATTCTGATTTGTCCGGTAATGCCTTTAACCCTAGTCCTGCAACAGATACATGTTAGGGGTGTTACATGTCTCGTAACCCTATTTCGATGACGGATACGGGTTAAGGGTGTTGCACTTTAGCTATTGGGCCATGTTTGATTGATTAAAATTTTTAAATACCAAATTGAAATTATTTTCCATTATGTATGATATTACAATATGAGGTATAAAATACAGCTAAATCCCATATTAACCATGTTTTACATGTATCACTATGTTATTTTACATACCAAATAAAACATGGAATGAATTTACACATACTAAAAGATAAATTGTATATTTTATCAAATTTCAAAATGATAATTATAAGTAAAAAAAAAAAATTAAGCACTATAATGGGATGTAACTTTTTTATCATTATGTAAATCTTAACCTTCCCTCGTCGAAGTTTCAATATGAAATCTTGATCCAATGATTTTGAAAAATTTTATATTTAAGACTAATCATGACGGTAACCTTTTATTTGTATGTATAAATAAGATATGAAGGATGATTAGTTGTGAATGGTTTTTGTTGGTTGAACACTTTTTCTGTTACATCCATCCTATTTGATTATTGATTAGAAAGTGGAAAAGAAATGCATGTCAATCTACTTTTTATCATCCAAATCTTGAAAATCATTAAAGCTTCGTTATTCTATGAAAACAGCAATTATATATCCCAAAAGTTTAGCACTATGTATTAGATCTCATAATATCTCACATGCTTCTATCAATACAAAAAGGTTTTTTGTTTTTTTGGCTCTATTGTTACAATATATCACATAAAATTTTATTAAACCATTTCAATTATTTGCTTAGATTCTTAGGGTTAAAAAAAATTATAATTATAAAAAAGGTTTACTTATTATCCTAATAACTATACTCTTTTATAATTACTATTTCATATTAAAATTCACTTTTAATTGTTAGGTGAGATGGTAAGAGTCTCTCCTATCTTAATCAGTAGTTGAGGAGTTCGATTTTTGCCCTGAGTATAGAGTAGTTGTAAAACTCGTGGTCAGCATCCACCTCTTTAATGGGCCTACATAATACAGAGAATTAGTTACTAAACTTGCTCCGATAGATATCTTGACAAATAAAAAAAATTTACTTTTTAATTATTAAAATAAGTCAAAACGTATATCGAAATGTCTCACTTTTTCTTTAAGGTGGAAAGCACCATTAATTTATAGATGATGGTTTTAGGCAAGGGTTTTCAAACAAAAACATTGCTGACTGTGAGAGACATTTTACCTTTTACTTTTGTGGAGTTTAATAGTCACTTATGGGTTACAATTTCATTGTGCGGGGTTTTTAGGTTCACTTGTATGTAATTTTACGTTTCTAATTTTTAGTTAATTTTTTAAATGTATTTTTAATTAATGTAATTAGTGTAAGTATTTTATTTAAATTATTTAAATTATTTAAATATATTAATTTATTTAAATATTTAAATAATGCAATAATAAAAAATTTCTATTTATTATTAAAGCATTTATACAAACTATTAAAAAATTTGATATATTGTAAACTAAACTCTTTTTTAATTGATTTTTATTTTTTCTTAGTAGTAAATAATTTGATTATAATATTTTATAGATAATATATAATAAAAATAAATATGATATATTATTTATAAAATTTTATATATGAAATATAAAATTGTTTATATAAATAATTAAAACTTGTTATTTACAACTTTTCTTTTGTTTCCTTATTGGTTAAAGGAAACATAATAATTTAAATATAAATTAATTCAATATAAAATTTATTTATTTTATTTATTATTATATAAACTAATTTATTAGAATTCTTTTAATAGAATTAAAATTCTTATTTATAAATATAATATTTTAATAAAATTAAATTTTTATTTATAAATGTGATAAATCTTATAAATAATTAAAAAAAAGAACTAAAATGATAATTTCAACAACAAGAGGTTTGTCTCCCAAAATACCTTTAATGATTACAAAATAAATCAAAACCTATATATATATATATATATATATATATATATATATTTGTTTAAGGTGGAAAGCACCATAAAAAGACACTGGTTTTGGGCAACCCTTTTAAAACTAAAATCATGGCTGAGAGCGGGAGACATTTTACCTTCACTTTTGAGGAGTTAGATATTCAATTCAGAATGTGTGGTTAATATTGAGTAGAAGAGCAAATTTAGTTAATTTTGTATTTTAAAAAATTACATTTTGAGTCTTTTACATTATTTTAAAACATGACGAATCAATATTTTTGTCTCTTAAGCTTACCAATATTTAAATCTTTACCTTTTCAACTAAATTCTCCATTTTTTTTATAATTTATTTCGAAGACCAATTATGTAATTTTAGAGTTTTCCAACCATTGATTTCAACTATACTTTAAATGTATTATTCAATATTCAACGTGTTTCTATGCATTATTATTTATAATTTTTTTATACAATTTACACATAATATTTAATTATTTTTATATAAAAATTATTTTTGATTTAAAAGCATAAAATATAATCAATGATATTTTGGCTCAATGGCAAAATTGAAACACTGAGAATTTTGAGATATGAGTTTCAACTTATAAAAATTTATGAATTCTTATCTAAATTTATTTTGATTAATTAATTGTGTTTGAAATGATCTACAAACATTGCCTTATCTTTTTTTTTTTGTTAGAGACTATAAAATAAGATTTAATGTGTTATTCATAGGAAAAATTCTTAAAAATATAATATTTTCTAATATTAAAAAGATATTATAAAGTATTAAAATATTAAAATAATTACTAGAAATTATAAAAGTATTATAAAAAAGTTTAGAAAATTATAAATATTAGAAACTTATAAAAATGGAGAAAATTATAAAAATTATTAAAAAAATTTACCACTCTTATTTGTTTTCCCTCACAAACTGCCCTCAATCAATCTTTATTAATTTCTCTCTCATCGCCTCTCCTCAACCCAAACTATTATGTACCCATCACTTACCTTAAACTACAAAGCACTAAATTCAACATCATTAAAACCATTCACTTGGCCCCACACAAGTTTGATCACCATCGCACTTCAAGTTAGGGATGATAAAATCCAAATTGCAAAATGAATTCTGAACTGATTCATTTTAAATAGAGCAAATTTTTCTTTTGAAAAATGGATGTGGGGTGGAAATTTTCTTTTTGATAGTGGGTATGGAGTTGAAGTGTTTCGATCGTCGATAAGCATGATATGTATGTACCTTTTCTCTATAGTAATCTTGTGTATCTCTTCGTGTGCAAATAAGGTGATCTTAGTGGTTCAACAGTTTGCATTTTAACTGGTTCTATGAAACTGTTGGGAGAAGTGTGAAGTATTATTGTATTGGAATCGAGTTATTTTGGATTAATTGATTGTGCGTTATGATCCCGTTTAGGCGAAGATTTGGTATCGATTAATCCGTTGGTGAATTAAGGAATCGTTTGGTTGTTGTTATTGGTAAGGAATTGAATTTCTTAAGTTGAATTTTGTTTTGTTGAAGATTATCGTTAGTGGTTGTGGTCGAATTAGTGATTAATCTCGATGTTTTGTTGCTAAAATTGTTGGTTTTAATTGTCATTTTAGGTTCTGAAATCCTCGTTGTTGTGTGGTCAATAAAAAATAGCATCAGGTGTGTGATTCTAACCTGAAATGTCGTTTAGAACTTGAAAAATCTACTAAAATAGATGTTGTTTTTGAGATTGTTATCCGTCACACAACCGTGTGGTTAGCCATGTAAAGCACACGGGTGTGTGCAATTACACGGGCAAACCATGTAGGCCGTGTGGGCCCATTTTTCAAAAAATTTCACCTAGGCCCGTTTGACTCTGAAATTCGTAATTAGACCTTTCGTAGGGTCTGTTTGGCTTAAATAAGACTTGAAATGTGACATCTGTTGATATGTCTGTATGTGATATAGGTAGGTTGTGTGAAAAATATATGTAGGATTTTGTGTTCTGATAACTCTGAAAGCAAGATTACGTATGAAAAGAATGCATGACATCTGTTTATAAAATATATGTATTAGTTTATTTATGCATGTGTATTGGGATGAGTTTGATTTGTGATGGAGGAAGTGTATTTTGGCAGTATTACTGTAATTTTGGCAGTTAAATCGCAATATCTGTCTGGCAGCTCAACTGCACCTTTATCAGTGACATACCACCACGACCCGGTGTGATTGGATGGATGGACTATTGTAGTCCTAATTGGTGTGATTGGTTGGCCGGAGTTGGTGTATAGTGGATGGGGATAAGATCTATGACTATATCTATATCTGAATCTATGTTTGCATTTGTATCTGAATCTGAATATGTATCTGTATTTGAACATGAAAAATACATCTGATTCTATATATGATAATATGTCAAAATCTAGATATAAAAACGTATATGTTATTTATGTGTATCTGATTTGTTACTTGGGTTGTGTTGCACACTGAGCTTGTAAAGCTCACTCTTTATTTGTTATCTTCTTAGGTAACCAACAAGTTTAGAATCGGACGGTGTGAGGGAGCTCAGATTGGTTTTCCATATAAGATGGTTCGAATTATTTTAATTAAGATTTCTGGACTTTTGAATTTTTGTAACAAGTTTTCAGATTTGGTTTTTTTTTTTGGGTTTTTGATCTGTTTGTCGGTTTTTGGGTGATCTTAAACATAAAACTGCAAAATCATATGAATTTGATAAATTGGAATTTGGTTTTCAAAACTAAGAAAACTCTAAAAATATCCGCTGCAAAATTAAGTATCAAACTAAATGCTTTTCCGTAAAATGAGTAAGTTCTACACATGAGTTTTTCTAAATAGCAATGTACGAGTTTTGCCAAAATTAATATTTTCAAATAACGTGATTACTAAAGTTAGAATGCAATTTCTAAAAATTTCTATTGTTTTCATAAGCAAATGTTTATGAGATAATGCTGTGAAATAGGTGTTTTCAAGCTTGAGAATTTCCTGAAACTCGTATGAACTTAGCTAAATTAAGTTTTCAGATCACACAATTTCTAAGCTAGATTTTAGTTTTTCAAATGAGTTGATGTAACTTCTCCAGATCCGGCCATAATGGCTAGGCCGGGTTTGAGGTGTTACAAACTATTAAAAAGGTAAAAATGTAATAACATAATATAGAAAAAATCCATATATTTTATATTTAAATTTTTTTTGAAGAATTATGTTTAAATATTTATTTGACTTTAAAAAGATTGAAAATATTTAAGATACGTAGCAAAAATTAAATTGGAGTGAAGTAGGGTGGGGCGGAGCAGATGGTAGAGTAGAGCGTGCTAACTGTAAAGTGGTGGTGAATTTAGCAACATTTGCCTACACTCCATTCCTTTACCATCCCTACTTCAAGCTCTCATTTACTTACTACCAAAACCAAATACTCTAGACTTGCATAATAGCATTTTTTTAATGGACTTTTAATAATTTTGTCAAAAGTTAACAATGTAAAAGTATCCTCAAAATTGATAAAATAAGTAAATATTAAGAGCTAAAATTATTATTATACCAATCAAATCATGTATATTTGGCGAAAAATATTAATAATATGATTAATTGTCTTTAGCTACTCATTTTTGGAATTAAAAAGATTAAATTATTTCGATTTTTTTGAGAGACCAATTTATTTAATACTTAAAATTAAAAGAGATTGAAGAGATACTTTTATAAAAAAAAAAAAATTAAGTAATTGTCACATAATCAATTTTCATACAAATCTTCATATCAATTTCATATTATCTTTGTTGAAAATTTATAATTTAGATAATTGAGTATATTTCATAACTCAAAGGTTGAATTGATGTTGTTTTTGTTTAGCAACTTAATTCCTTTTTTTAATTATTTTAAAAGGGAATTTTGACATTTAAGCGCTTTTTATAGAAATAAAATATATCTGAGATAGAGAGAATTACCATATATATATTTTTGATAAAGAGGAAAGTGTGTTAGAGATTAAATTAAAAATCAATAAAAATTGATTTTTATTATATTAACTGTAATTAGTATTTTTTTAATAATATCATTATTAAGTTATGATTATATTTATTTTTTTTATATAAGAAATAAAAATATTTATAAATAAAAAGATAATGCGCTTCAATATATTTAAACCCATGTTTTCTTATATCTATAACAATGCTCATATTAATTGAGTTAAGACTCAATATTATTAAAAAAAAGAGTAAAGAAAAAGAAAACCTTAGAAAAGAAAAACAAGGAAAAAGAGCATAAAGGAGGAAAAGATAAAAACCTGAAATAGAATCCACCCAGTAATCAGGGTGTGAAAGTGAAGGGTAAGAGTGAAAGGGGTAGTTTAGGGAAAATGTAAATTAAACATTAAAAACAATAAATAAAAATAATAAGTAAATGTGGATCTTTCTTTCTCCCAGATGAGTTTCCGTATCCTAACAATAAAACATCTTAAAATCTATCTTTGACCACCAAAAAAAGTACCCTCTCTCTCTTATTTAATACATATTTCCTGGAATAAAAATAAATAAATAAATAAAAACTTTCCTTCCCTCTTAATTAATAATATAGTAATAATATATATAACATCATTTTGTGTTTGTATCAAATTTCAATGAATAACAAACACATACTGTTCCATTTCTTGCTTTCTTTTATCAATTCCATATATATATATACATAGATTGAGTGGTTGGATCCTCGCTTCGTTTTTCACTCTTTTCCATCTTCCTCTTTGCCTTTGCCTTTGCCTTGTCACACGCAAACTCCAAGGGATCGGACCGCTGCCGATCTTCCATCCTACGGTTAGACCCTTCTCCTTCTTACGTCACTCTCTCTTTCTAACCCAACCTCCTGCTCTGCGCATTCCATTCTATTTCTTAATCTCAATCAATGCCGCTCTTTCTCTATTCGCCTTTTCCTGTTTTTTCCATTTCCTTATTATCTCTCTTTCTCCCATTTCTCTAATTTTCTCTGAATAATTGTTTCCATTAAGTGCTTTCTATTGTTTCCTTTTTCTTTTTCTTTTTATTCCCTTTTGAAGATAATATTTTATCTTTTTAATGCTGTTTTGATTACATGCAATAGAACTTTTTGAGATTTGTTTTTTTTTTTTTTAAACTAATTCAGTTACGGGTTAATTTTATTTATGTACAGTTTATTTGCTTGCTTAGCTTAATAATAAAGGATCCGTTACTTTTTATTCTTCAACTATACTAATTTTGTTTTTTTTCCCTTTTAGAATTTCCAGTCTTACATCATGAGTTTGAAACTGTTATTTATTTGTGTAAAACCCTACAGTAGCTCTATTTAATTTATTAGAAAAATAAAAAAAGGTCAAGCAACTATTGTTGATCAATGGCTTATTTATTTATTTTTGAATTGGTTTATAAGTTTAATTATGAGTTGCATGTAACTCAAGTTTTACTCTTGTTCCCAAGCATTTCTGTTTTCTATGTTTCCCGACTTAAGAGTTTGTTGATTCTGTATATTGAAAGTGATTAATTATTATTCTTTTCCCATTATCAGAATGGAATTGGCTTTTCTTCTTTTTTTTTCTGCAGTGCATATCGAATCCTTACTGGGTGCTATTCCATTTGGTCTTTTATTTATAGTCTGCTTAGATTTCTATATATTAATGCTTTAGTAGAGTTCTTATGAATGGTATTTACTTTTGCTTTCTAAAGTGTAAGAATTTGTGATGTGAAGCTGTTTGCTTAGTTATGGGTTCATCATAGTTTGCGTTCTAAGTTTTCTGAGACATAAATGCCTAGTTACAAACTGTTCTTTTTTAAAGAGATTTTGTTAAGGTTGAAATCTCTCTTGTGGGTTGTGAACGTATGGTTTAATGATAGAGAAATGTTTCAATTTTAGTTCCATGTGAGGAGTATTTAATGCTCCTTGGTAAATTCTCTTCTCAAACCAAGTTTTTTAGAGGCACCTTAAAGTTTGGATCCTTTTTTATCTTGTCCTGCTATTGATTTTTTTTTTTTTGCTTTTTGATGATTAAAATGACCATCAGCTTTGAATACTGTAAGGCTAATAAAGCAACTATTTTGATAATTATTATGTGGTAGATAGATTGCAATGTAGAATAGCACCTTTTTTTTGTAGGAAAGTGGATTGTCACATCATATGAACTGGTGTTGCATATGAGTTTCAATCCTTGGCCAAGCTGTAGGGACCATAGCTTTAGAGATGGTTTACTGGTTTGCTTTCATCCTTAATAAGATTGTTTTTAACATCTTTCCTTACACCAGTGTACAATTTGTTTTGCTTAATTGGTTTTGCATTTTACGCATTCCTGCCCAAACATGTGGGTTGTCTTTGGTCATTCTGGAAATTCAATGTCTCCATTAGAATGCTTGTAGCTTTTGTAGTTACCAAATCTTTCCCTGCAGTTATGACAAAAAGCTGGTTGCCCTACCTCAAAAATGTTACCAAAATTTTCATTTGTATGAAGAGAGATCTATATGTGTCTTCACCTATGAAATTAATGTAAATGTTTTAGTTAACATGGAACTTACGTTGTAGCTGTATAGTCTCCCCTTGAAACTGCATGAGTTAATGGGAGGCAACTACCTTTTTGTATTTTTGAGAAACATTGCTCATTAAGAAATAGCTTGATATCTACTTTTGGGAAACACCCACTACAAGTTTCTAAAGAGAGAGAGAGACATATGTCCTTGATGATACTTGCTGAATGTTGAATTATATCTTAGTATCAGACCTAATGAAAATCCTTCCCAAAGTTCTTTTTTCTTTTTCTTTTTTCTCTTAACCATACGAAAATAGAAATAAAAGTGTCTTTTGGTGGTATATATATCTCTGATGATAAGAGTTCACCATCTCTTTTTTTAAAGGTTATTTTTTTGAAGATATTTTAATGCATATTCTAGTTTGCACTCTTCTTTCTCATAAAGTTGGTTAATGATAGATATGGCGAATGAATTTATTATATTCATATTCATATATGCTGTCAACACTGTTTCTTTAGTATTGTCTGCGGTACTGCTCTTTTTGCATGTGTAACTTCTTTGGATTAGATTTTCTCTTACTGTTATTTGTAATATTGTCATTTTTTAAATTTCTCAAGCTCAATTCCCTGAATCTTACTTCTATTGTTGCACTGCAGTGTCTTTTTGAAACACTGAGAGCGTATGGAATCTAATGGTCATCGGAGGGTGAGGCGAAGGGAACATCTTGTCCGAGAAAATGGGGATACTGGTTTATCATATTCCATCGATGAACTGGATCCATGGACTGCATGGGCTTATAAACCTCGCACTATTTCATTATTATTCGTTGGTGCATGCTTTCTTATGTGAGTACACTGTTTAATATTTACTTCCTCTTAGCTTCAATTCAACCATAAAATTGTGCATTTCCCCCCTTGTTAGGTTAGCATACATATTTATGTTGTTAGTCATTTATCTTTCCTTGCATGTTCTTTCTGTCTAAGAACTTCTATATTTCTCTTTGCATTGCAAATGACTGTCAATCTTTTTTGGTTATCTTCAACTGTATGGTTGTCTGTGGGTCCTAATTGTGGAACTTGTTTCTGTTGCATGTACATATGATCTGTAAAAGGTTTGCTAAGTAGAGGTTATTTCTTAGTTCCAATTAGTTTTTCTCCTAGTCTCCATCCCTACATATTCCTGAAGCTTTTATAGTGTCACCAACATGTCCAGTGAATCAAGGTTTTGAGTGAGGGATGGGGTCTGTTTTCTCAAAAGGACACTGTTGGTCACAATGATGCTATAGTGTTGGAAGTTATTTTAATAATTTAAATCTCATGGCAACCTAAATATTTGTTTTGCATCTATATTATTGAACAAATATTATGCAAATATAGTGGTTTCTGTTTTCTATTTCCATTTTGTCTAGTAAAGTATCTGAACTGTAAGGCAAACATTCTTTTATTATCTATTTGGCTAAATGTAGCACCGTGAAATTATACATTTTACTTTCATTTAATATGAATATAATTTCTTATGATAGTATTCTATAAATGTTTTTTCTAGGTGGAACTTGTACCATGTCCTTAAGTTGCACCCTATTTTTTAGTTCTTTTAATTATGATACATGGCAGAAAACCATAAAGAATATGAAAAATTTTCTCTGTTTTATTTAAAAGAATGAACCTCATTTTTTTTTCTTTAGTTCAAAATTCTCTAAATTCTTATATTACTATTTATTTATTGTCTGCATATATCTTCCAGCTGGGCAAGTGGAGCCCTTGATCCTGAGGGCAGTGAGTCTGGCGATCTTGTAACATCTGTAAAAAGGTTCCACCTTATTTCTGATGGCATTTTACTGTCATCTTTTTACTTGCTAACACATTTTGAGTTTTTGTTCACGTGATTGTTTCTGTAGGGGTGTATGGGCAATGATTGCAGTTTTTCTAGCTTATTGCTTGTTGCAGGCTCCTTCTACGTAAGTTAATAGTTTCATTTCTTCTGTAAAACTTGTTATGTTTAACTGTTTTTCGATGGATTCTCTATTTTTTTTTTTTGTCTCTCTAAAGATTTGCTTGCGCATTCTTGTTATCTAGTGGTATGAATAGATTAATTTTCTCCAGTAAGTCACCTTGGTCTCTGTAGAAATCACTTTTAAAAATTTGGGAGTCCAAATTCCTGTGAAATTGGATAGGCTCATCGCTTTATATGAAGTACCATGGAGATGGAGTTAAGTATCAAAGGAGTCATCTCATTATCTTGGCTTTCAGTCCAATATTATATTTTCCTGTCTAGTTGGACCGTAAAAGCCTCAGTTATGTTTATCAACATTTTATGATTATGCTGGCTGGAGAAGATGGTGAAAGACATCTATGAATTTTGTTTATGGATACTTATAAATTTTAATCTGTGTTCCTTCTATTTTAGTTTTATTTATTTATTTTGGTTTTGTGTGTGAACCTCTGTTTTAATCTCCAGAGTTTCTTTTTAGTATCGTTAGAGGACTGCCGGTTTTATTTCTCTAGAAGACTAAAGATCATGATTTTAACCTCTTTGTAGGGTCCTTATTCGGCCACATCCTGCAATTTGGCGTTTAGTTCATGGGATGGCTGTTGTTTACCTTGTTGCACTCACATTTTTGCTTTTTCAGGTTAGTTTCCTTACGTTCAGATTTCCAACTTTATCTATACTGTTTGTCCATTGCAATGCTTATTCATTTATATTGTATGTGCATCTTTTTTGAGGAAATAGGTGCATATTTATATTCATCTATAGTAGCTTTTTTATGTGTTCTTGGCTGTACTGCACCTGGACTCTTTTAAATCTTATGACTCATGATTGTTAGAGTAACTGCCACCCTAACACTCACGTCACAGTTTAAAGTTTTTGTCTTTTGATATTGTTAAGTGCTAACATGTCATCAGTTAAATAAACACTCACATACAACACACAAACTGTCATACATAGTTGAATATATAATTGGTGATAGTTACTCTCGACTCTGTTTTCCAGAAGCGTGATGATGCTAGGCAGTTTATGAAGTTTCTCCATCCTGACCTTGGTGTTGGTACTGCTTTTGACTCAAAGTCTTCTAGTTTCATGCTTGTTCTGCTATTATTAATATATATTGAAGTTTCTTGATTATTGTTTGCATCTTCATGCAGAGCTTCCAGAAAGATCCTATGGTGCTGATTGTCGCATATATATTCCTGAAAACCCCACAAGCAGGTTTAAGAATGTTTATGTATGGATCTTCTTGCTCCACTTGGCTTTTGTATTTTATTCTACTTCTTTTACCTCTTTTTCTTTAGTTTTTTATTTTAGTTGTATGATTGAGCCTACTATATGTTTCTTGATGTAAATTATGTGAATATATATTATTTCGTACTTCTAACTTTTTTTATGCATAAAAAAATATTTCTAGGAAACACTATTTGATGAATTTGTAGTAGCCCACATCTTTGGTTGGTGGGGCAAGGCCATTTTAATCCGCAATCAGCCACTTCTTTGGGTCCTCTCAATTGGATTTGAGTTGATGGAGGTTAGTTTTTTGAATGGACACACATTATTTTTTCTTTTGTTCTCTCATTTCTCCTTGCACATCCTTGCTGTCTGTTTTGCATCGATAAACTAACTACTATGATGGCATATACAGTTTACCTTCCGACACATGCTACCCAACTTTAATGAGTGCTGGTGGGACAGCATTATTCTTGATATTTTGACATGTAATTGGTTTGGTAAGATCCCGCATTGCCATATCTGTTCCCCTTAGTATTTTTTTGTTCTTTTGTTAATCTTTGTGCTGTAGGCTGTAGCTTACAGGACTGTCTGCTTTTAAATCATAGAAGTGCGCTCATGCAACTGAATAATATATATAAGCTGATTGACCTGGTTTGGGAATTCTCTATTTTTAGTTCCATTTTATATCTATTCGAATGTTTGTTAGAAAGTTTGTACGTGATTTGATAAAATAAAATAATTTCTAGTTAGGAATCATATTTTCTGCTTTGATATTTTAAAGTAGGAAATTTCCTCCATTTCAGACCAGTTCTGGGGTTCCCAGCCCCCATTATTTTGGTCATTATTTGGTTTTGGTTGTATGATGAAAATTTTGCTGCCATACTATTTGGTTTTTCTGGTTCTGCTGATTTTTCATGGATTTCTTGATGCTTCTATGACAAATTCATAAACTGGTTCACAAGGTTGCGATGTATTAACACTTTTTCGATTACTAGAATAGTAGAACTGATGCACACCGACCACATCGGTGAAAGAGGAAAGGCAGTATTTTTTTTCATGGTAAAAAGGTAGTTTTAACTGAACAAGAGGACAAGTGATTAAAAAAGAACTTAAATCGGATCCCATTCATAGTACCTTAGGAAGGCAAAATGATAGAATAACTAGTATTATTATTTTTGGTGAGCCGTATAACTCTTATTTTAATTATGTTACTTTTTTCTTAGTTAGATTTTTATGTAATTTTAATATCCAAGTTTTACATAACTCTGTGACACAAAACTGTTACTCCTTGAATATAATAGTAGTATAAATGTGGGGTTGGGAACTCTTTTGTAGACCTTAATATGATAGTAGTTGTCTACTTCACTGTATTATTGTGATCTCACGGGCTAAGTCTGCTCTGCTTTTTGTTTTATTAGTTGCTGGTGTGGAATTAATGAGTTAATGATTTTTCAGTCTATCTTGTCAACATATTTGATTTGCTTGTAGGTATATGGGCTGGAATGCATACTGTTAGGTACTTTGATGGGAAAACTTATGAGTGGGTTGGTATAAGTCGCCAGCCTAACATTATTGGCAAAGTATGTTCCTTGCTGTGTAATTACTTTTTTATAAATGTTAAAATTGCAACAATAACTCTGGAAATTATTTTATATATATTTTCAACCTCCTGTTTCTCATATTTTTCACTTGGCTTGGGTTAACCTTTTAAATGCCGCCTTGTCAGAATTTTTGAATCTTTCGTAGGGCAAATATAGTTCAAAATTTTCCAAGTCATGCAATGGTCATTGCTGTTTGCTGCTGTCAGGTTAAACGAACTTTAGGACAATTTACACCAGCACAGTGGGACAAAGATGAATGGCATCCGCTGCTTGGTCCAATGCGTTTCGTTCAAGTTCTGAGCCTTTGCATTGTGTTTTTGACAGTAGAACTTAATACATTCTTTCTGAAGTTCTGTCTGTGGATTCCTCCTAGAAACCCTGTGATTGTGTATAGGTTGATCTTGTGGTGGCTAATAGCAATACCAACAATTCGTGAGTACAACTCGTACCTCCAAGACCGGTACTCTCCCTTTCTTTCCATTTGTTTTGGATGCAAATATATATTGTGCCAGAAAAATGTTTGATAACCCCAATGCAGAAATTTCTTGTCTCACTTGAACACTTGGTCCTTTTTCTCTTTTTCCTTCCTTCCAGGAAACCTGTGAAGAAGGTTGGAGCATTTTGTTGGCTTTCCCTTGCAATTTGCATTGTTGAGCTTCTCATTGGCATCAAGTTTGGACATGGTATGTCCGAAATCCCATACATAGATAGAGTCTTTGGATTATGTTAATTGTTCCTAAGTTTTTATGGTATGTCCGAAATCTCATCAGGTTTATATCCAAAGGAGATGCCACAATGGTTGGTAATATTCTGGTTGTCCATTGGAGTGACACTGGTTTCATTCATTCTGATTTGGTCATGGAAACTGCAGCGCAATTTTGGCAAAAAGAGAAGATAGTTTTGGGAAATGCAGTAATACTATTACACTATTCTTTGGTTGTTATTTACTACTATCGGTATTGTATTGAGGTTTGTAAATACCGTGTATCAATCACTTGATAAATTGTATTGTAAATGCTTTTTCTTAGTCTTAGTCAATAGGCAGTAAATCACAGATTCAAGTGCTAGTTCCTTGCTATTTTATTCTTTCATGTAACCCCGACGGTCAACAGTTTCACCGATGTCAAAGTGCCAAAATTTTCCCAACTTCTCCCACTTTATAAAATGTTTCAGACTAAATCATACCCTCTTCATTATTTTTCCAAATTTGTAAAACCATTTTACTATGTAGCTCCCTGCCACTTTTAAAAATAATTTATAATTTTTATACAATTAATAAAATAAAAGTAAAAATAAGAAAACAGAGTGGGCAGACTTGGAAGGACGGTGTGGCTTTGAGTCCTAATTAAGGAGCTCTTTCTACATAATCCCACAACTTTGTTCACTCTTGTTTCCACTTAGTTTTCTCTGAACTGAATACCGTTGCTTGGCTCCTCAAGATGGTCTCACATCTGGGATATTGACCAAATTAAGCCTGATGCCCTTTGCTTGATTAATTATTTCCCTCCTGGTATCTTTAATTAATAATTACTATTATTTTTGTTGTTATAATTTAAGAGGATCCGCAAGTGTTAAAGACCCGTACAAATCTTTCTATTCCACCTAGTCCGTCCTCTTACGATCTCTTCATTTTGAGTCTCCCCTGTGGTTTGGAGGAGATGTGTATATCCGCCGTACGTCAATGTGTTGATGTCCAGGGAGCCCAGGCGTCCATTTCCTCCCACCAACACCTTATTTGTAAGTAGATTCTGTTGCACCCCATTTGCGAAGCTTTCATCTTCATCTGGTTGGCAGAGTGATTGAACTACATCTGAACTCCCACATTCCCTTCTATATTCTAGTATAATACTAGATAGCTGATGACACTCCAAAAACTTGTCAGGGATTGTCTGCACCAATATATACAGTGATGAATATCAACTTGTTGATTTAAGGTAACTACAGTCAATATAAGATAGGCTGTCTTTTACCTCCAGCATCCATCTTACATACTTCACATTATTTACATGCTGGTTCATGTCCAAATCACTCCTCTTTGGCTACAACATGATGAATATAGAGTTAGTCTCTCTCTGCTCACCTGTTGAAGCATAATTGTAAATTGTACCTTCAAGTCAGAGTTCACATGTTTTGCTTTATCATCCAACTTGACAATTTTGTCGGGAACAGCTTCGTTGATTGCTTGTTTCTGTATAAACCAAGGAGAAATTTCATCTCTCACTTCATCCGGCATCTTTGAGAGTCGCCGTGTTTGCTCGTTCATCATTACCCAAGTGCTGTTTCGTCATGCATGCATGCATGTTTTATTTATAAACACACAAATTAAGGAAGGGATGGTAACTTTGGCTGCAAACATACGAGTATAATACCTAGTGGCACGTGCGTAAGTGCTGCCCGTGGCTTGGCTCCTGATTACCCAGTCTCGCCTCATCCCATTCTTCCCTGATGCTCCAACCCACGTGTCGATTTCGATTACCTCTCCCCTGAGCCAAGTACAATCGTAGTGCTTATGTAAGTACTCTAGTCTGTAAAATGTTGGCCAGGGCAGGAAGAGCTAGATGGGGTATAATTTAATTGAGATTAATTATTATTTTATTATCATCAGAAACGCTTTTAGTACGAGTGCATTATTTTATGATGAAAAGGCTGACCATATGGGATAGTGATCGACTTGGACATGCATTCTTGAGACCACCCAAATGAGATTGTTCCTCATCATTCCATGTGTGGCCCCAAATCCATTGCTTAGAAGTCCAGACATCCACACATGATTTAATGCTGTTTCCTACATAGCAGTAGTATGTATTTCTGAATATTAAAAATTAATTAATTCCCAAGCCTTATAATGTGATTGAAAAGGACTTTGGTTGAAAGAGCAAAGAAGCATATATATCTATATATGCATACAATTAGTTTAATTAATCACCTGGAAAAGGTTGAGGAGGCTTTCCAATGTAGCAGTTTTATCAGGGCCAACTTCGTAAGAGCGGACGACTACCGTCTGTCTATACCCAACTCCCCTTTCAGTGATGAGGCCTTGACGGTATGGATCAACCAGCTGCTTCTGCCTCGGAATTCTCTGCCGAATCTTCTCTTCGCTTATGTGCCCGTTTTCAAGGAATTGGATAGCACTGAGTGAAGTGGAACCTTCTTTTACACCAACTTCATTCAATAATGTATGATGCTTAATCGGCCTCCTTGTACAACTACTCCCATTAACGTTGATATTCACTCTGTAATCTCCATGGTTTTGAATATTACCATTCGAACTGGAACAACTGATGGAAAAGGAGACTGGACAAGAGAAAGTAAACATTGCTTATTTTTGTCTGCCCTAGGTTTGAAAAAAGTTTGGAACAGAGTAGGTGCCATTGAAATATTTTATAGCAATTTCTTGGCGGACCTTTTCAAGACAGATTCCCGGCATATAGAGAACAAAGCGTAAGGAGCTTTGTTATAGTAATTCTCAGTACAAAGAGAAGACACCCATTTGTCTTATTTTGTGTGTCTGATGAGATGAGTTCCAACAAATTTAACACCCGCTGCATCATCCTAGGATCCATCACGAATGCTTGGAATGACATTCTTCTATTATATTTATGGTTCTTTTCGAATAGGCCATATTTGTTGTTCTATAATTTGTCAGGTTCCAATGAAGAATCTCATGTATATGCCATATTGCAAATTAGACGAATAAACAAACAAGAAGTTGCACAAGCTTCTACTCTGATAGAGGTAAACAAATTAAGGGGGTGTTCTTCACCATCCTATTGATACAATGTTAAGAGTCTTTCTTGGGAAGCATTAGATCCTGATTCTCAACAATTACCATTCCCTAAGTTTGACATAGAAGAAAAAAGTTGGCAATTGTATGTATGGAACTTGTGAGAATATTCGGTGTGTACTCTTAATGATTTGTAAACCTCATTTAATGGGTAAATAAGATTTTCGGATTAAAATTTTTTTATGAACCGAAGAGAAATAAAGAGAGTAGAGAATAAAAAACAAAGAAAAATGCGGAGCAAAAGAAAAAAAAATATATTTTATTGATTAATAGGGGAGTTTTATAATGCTTTTTCAAAGTTTATATTTGTAGAGATAAGAAGTATAAATGAAATAAAATTACTTCTAATGACTATTAGAGTCCTAAGTATATCAAATTTATCTTGATTTTGATGGAGATCCTCTTAATTATAAAATATTCATTACATTCCCTCTTGTATATCCATTGGTAGATAATGTGCCTCATTAATATTTTACTAAGATAAAAACCTGTGGGGAAAAAATTCCTAGTGGAGGAAAAGAGTACATATATCTATGATATGTATAACATGTTGCCTTATTAAAAACCTTACCAAGAAAATCCAATGAAACAACCTCAATTAAGGGAAAAATAGTACAACACCTATTTTCTCCCTCTCTTGACAACATCATATGATATCTGTAACACCTCTAACTTGAATTCGTCGTTGGAATAGGGTTACAGAGCATTATCGGACAAACAAAATATTAAACCATTCAAATCATATATTAATACAAACATAATCAAATTTCACTCAAATACATCTATAATGTCCCTTAATCAAGTATTCGAGGCCCTAAAAATACTTTGAAAACAGTTCGGGACTAAATCAGAAACATTTGAAAATTTTTAGAAAAAGTTAAAAAATTTGAACTGTAGGGGTCACACGGCTGAGACACACGCTCGTGTCTCAAGCCGTGTGTACATTCAAAATAAGGACACACGGCCGTGTCCCAGCCCGTGTAACTCACTGACTCGGGTCACACAGCCAAGCCACACGCTCGTGTGCCAAGTCGTGTACCCTTCAAAATGATCTCACACGCTCGTGTGCCAGGCTGTGTGCTAGGCCGTGTAATAGCCTGACTTGTATGCATTGAACCTACAAGGGGACACATGGCCGTATCGCATGGCTATGTGTCACAGATGGCTGAGACTCACGTCCGTGTCTCTGGCTGTGTGGCCTCAAAATGAACCTTAAAATACAAGTTTACCATTTCAAGATTTCTTATACCTTAAAAAACTCAAATACCAATTAAAATACCAATCCAAATGACAATAATCAAGCCATAAACACGTCAAACAACCTAAATAGTGTCTAACCAATGTACCCTCAATGGAACCACAAGCATATAATATTTTCACAACAAAATAAACATCAATTTAATTCATCAACTCTTTCAAACAATACCCAATCAATATACCTAACAAAGTTTCCACAATCACTACAATTCAAATACATATATATATCACACATACTAGCATCACAGTTATACCTCATTCTCATACCAATATGCAAGTTGGTTATATATACAAAATATCATTCATAATATTTACATAAGCCAAACATTTACCAAAACCGCACAAAAGCCTAGACATGCTATATAATCCGAATTAAATGTTTCAAAAACTATCGAGATAAACTGGATAGTGTGACTTGAGTGCCGATCCGGTCGTCTAACCTTCCGAAAATCTACAATAACATTAAACAACACAAGTAAGCTTAATGAAGCTTAGTAAGTTCGACTAGTTAAACAAAAATCTTACTGAACTAATTATAATAAATCAAATAATAAAAATCATCCAAGAGAACTCCTTGTCATTCACAACTTCAATCGATAAATGCATCCGTATTCAAATCAATACTAAAATAAATAACATGTCTTTCAAATTCAATAAATAAATCACCTTACCGAGATTTTCCATTCGAAGAATGACTTACGAGTAAGAGTACATCGTCAACAGAAGCTCATAAGAGCTAGTCCTCCCGAATACGCCAATAGAAGCTCGTAAGAGCTAATCCACCCGAATGACACCAAATAGAAAGTATAACGCAAGAGTTTGCAACAAATGTTGAACCTCGGTTTACTTGGGTAAAATGCTGATATCTCCCTCCAATACCATCTCCACTCCAAACCCCCATCATATACCAAATCACGACTGTACTCAAATCCCGCGTTCAATTCAAACTAAATATCCAGTTTGATATTAAATTCAAACAGTAATTCATTTCCAACAATAGAATATATACATAATATCAATCACTAATTATTACAAATGTTAAATTTTAACCGTACGAACTTACCTGAACTGAATTGTAGTAATTGCAGAAGTTAAAGGACTATTTCGCTATTTTTTTCCTTTTCCACGAGTATCTACGCGATCTTAATCTAAAATATAAAATTACTCATTTATTAGCATATATTTCATTTCCAATCCATTTTACAATTAATACTTTTTTTTTCAAATTTGCACAGTTACCCCAAACTTTTACAATTTTTGCAATTTAATCCCTTAATTAGTTAATTCATCAAATTAACTAATTTTCTCAAATCAATAATTTATCCAAAAATTCTAGGCCCTCAAATAGCCCCTAATAAACATCAAATTCACTATCCAACCCTAATATTTTGACATTTCCAGAATTTAATCCTAAAAATCAAAATTTAACAAAAATCACTTTACAAAATTATCACACAACACAATCAAATCTCCAAATACATGATATTCATAAAAAACCATCCAATATTCAACAATGAAAACTTCTAAAATTTTTAACAGAATCAGAAACGAAGGTACGAGCTAGTTGGACCTACTTGCAACGATCTAAAAAACATAAAAATTATTAGAAACGGGTAAGAATTGAACTCACATGCAAGCTTCTATGCTCAACCGATTCTCCAAGCTACTTCTATGGTGTTTCGGTAATGGCATAAGAAGAAATGAAGAAGAAAAACTTATTTCTTCTAATTTGTTTTATTTAATTTCTATTTATTTACAATTATGCCATTAAAATCTCATTAATCTATCATTTTAATTTCTCTTGCTGTCCAACACTATCTATTAGGGACTAATTATTATATTGGTCCCTCCTCATGTAATTACTAAGCTATTTAATCATTTAATTGAACTAATTTATTAACTTTTGCACATTTTTTAATTTAGTCCTTTTTCTTTAATTAGCTATTGAAGCTTTAATATTTCTAAACCAAATTTTAATACGGATTTAATAACTTTATAAAAATTATAAAAATAATAATTACGAGTCGGCACGATAAAAATTTGTGGTCCCAAAACTACTGTTTCGTCATTACTGAAAATCGGGCTGTTACAATATCTCAAATTTTACATATTTAATCTTGAATGCTAGCTTTTCAAATGGTCATTTGAATGTAATTTCTAAGAATTTATATCACTGTTCTTTTGAAAGTGATGAGTGAGGAAATTTTTTGGAGAAATACATTTTGATCTCTTAAGGAGTTTCAACAATAATTATAGTAAACTTTGATCACGATCTTTCTATAAAAATACAAATATGTATTTTCAATTACTTTATAATCTTCCTTTAACTACTATTCATTGAGTCAAATTTACCACATATTGAACAAATTTCCAGGAATTTCTATATGCTTCTATCGTTCTAAATCCTTTAAGGATTTTAATATAAACTTCCACTATATAGTGATTCATATAAAAGGTTGTAACAACCATTAGACGTATGTGAAATATTTCATGAACTGCTAGACTAAAATATCTAAAGGTTATTGCAGTCACCACAAAAGAATATTATACCTTTCATAATCAATGCTAGAACTTAGTGAAAAACTTCATTTTTCTTATTTCGTTTTCACAAAACTATGCCTTCATACCTTTAGACGTTTGGACTACTAGTCCAAAACCTTTACGAATTTAATTCTACTTGAATTGTGTCTTTCCATTTTGGCCAATTTATTTCATGTCTATATTCTTGACAAATTTACTCAAGATCCTTATTTTCTTTCATTATTTCACCAATAATATTGCATGCAAAATCATTGTCGACAAGTTTTCATTTTGGTTCCATTTTTTCTCTTACTGATATAACTTATCGAGATCTCTTTATTTTTATTATTTCCATTCTCAATTTCAAGTACCTAAATCACTTTTGGAGTTTTAATAATTGGTTATATCTTGAATCTCTTCTGGAGCACATGCTCTATTATATGACCATATTGATTTATTATTTTCTTTTATAAGAATTTTCATCTTTGGAACCAATAGATCTACCATGTTTTAGCCATGCATTACTTTCAATTTCTAATAGATTGTCCTACTGAGACTTTGATTCAAATAAAAACATTAGCTAACATATAACATTTGGTTGTTCTCATTAGGTCAAAAACTACATCTGACAGTTAACTTGCAACAAAGTGAATTATCTTTTTGAGCTTCTGATTCAAATTACTTTCTATGAGGATATAAACAATGATAATTCATATTCAAAGTAATTATTTCATCTAGCTATTATTTCTCTTCCCTAATGCTGAGAAAACTATCAAATTAAAATAGTAATCAACTTATGCTATAATTGAATCTCCAATTCGTTCAATCCATCTAACAATAGAAGGTGATTCATAATTAATATATATTCAAAACTTTCTTTGAATACTCATTTTGTGCATTATGGTGGAGCAACTTGTTGGAAGACTGAGTTTGGAAAATGCAACACAAAATAAGTTTAAAAGAAAACCAGAGTTTTAAATAATTTTCCAAAAAGAAGAACTTGGTTTTGTTATCTACAGTAATAAACACTTAATCAAAATTGTACCTTTATGATTCGTCTAGGATAAATGTTTCGATCGAGTAGTCTTCTCCACTATCCTTAAGCTCACGTCTGCCGAGTGTGGACTCCTTTCAAATTAGAAATTTTTTCACAAAATTACATGTGGGGCAATTTTGTAATTTCTCTAAACTTCTAGGGTCAAGTTGTAAATGACAAAAATATCTCTAGAAATTTTCTGAAATAATTTCTTCAAAGAATTTTTTCTATATAACTTTTCTTGAATTCCAGTGTATGAGAATAATGACCAATGCTCTGTTTATATATGGAGAGTTAAGAGAGAGTTCAACTAGGATTAGAATTAATCACATTAATATTAAATTAATAAAATATTATCTAAATAAATATTAAATTAAATTAAATATAATATATCAATATCTAGATAAATATTAAATTAAATTAAATATTAAATTCATTAAAAAAAATTATCTTTGGAAAAGTTAATTTGAATTCAAGTTACCTGATAGAGTCCCACCAAGAGTCTAATTTTTCCATTGCTTTACTACCGAAAAACCACTGCCGCTGACCATCTGTCAGTCGCCAGGTCGCCTTTTTTGCTGTTGTCGTTCCTGACAATGCCATTGTCGGTGTCACTTCTCCTTGACACCCCGAACGATCATCATTTTGCCTGAAAGAGCCTGGCTGGTTCGGTTTCTACCGGTTCAGTCTAAGCCGGTGACGACCCAACCAGTCTAGATATTATGGCCGAATCTAGATATGTTACGAAAAAAATTTTATAAAACGACTTCCTTGATATTTGCAAATCATCATAAACCGTTGTTAATTAGTGAGTCCGATTTTTTTGAAAAACTTATTGATATAGTTGTTTGATTTAAAATCGTTGCTCATTATATTTTTCTATTAAATCGAGGTTTTGCAGTTAAGTTTCTTCAAAATGTTATATTTTAACAAATCATTCTGCTTCTTGAAAATCGTTGGTTTAGTAAAGTTTTCATTTTCAGAAAAACTGGTTTATCAGTTGTTGTGCGAGAAAAACCAAAATGAAATCCAAATCCAAAAATAGTCCCAAAAAGTTTAGAAAGAGTCCCAAAATTAAAAACTCTCAAAAACCAAAAAAGTTTAAATTTTTTTTAAAAAAATAAAAATTTTACGGAAATTGGTCGCCATTGAGCCTCCGTCGCACCGACTCACCTATATCTGAGGGTTACCTAAATAGAACAGACAAACAGAGAGTGAGTTTTGAAAACTCAGTGTGTAACGCGTATGTAAACAGAAATTCAGACTCAATTTTATGAAAAACAGACATAGGTGTAAATCTTCTACAGAATCATACAAATACAAATATGAAAAATCCTACCCCCATCCTCTACACACCAACTTCTACCATCCCATCACACCATGTGGGGTATAAAACACCCACCCAACCGTACACACCGCATAGTGTCTATATGACACTTTTTAGAATAATCGCAGCAATACTGCCAGTATAATGGCGAGGTATCACCTCACACAGAACACTTCCTCCTCATAATACAAAACCCGCCCCATAGCCAGATACAGACAGAATATCAGATAACATGAATAAACAGATATCATAATTAACATATCATGCATGCTCGTATAACATATATTACACATGCTTATTGTAACACCCCCTAACCCCAAACCGTTACCGGAACGAGGTTATGAGGCATTACCGGACGTATCAGACAACTTACGAATAATTTACAATTAATATAACTTTCATAGTATAATATAATAATTAAGTCCCTATCTTGAACTCTTGATGTTCAAACATGTATTAAAAGTAGAACGGGACTTGTTCGAGTATTCTAATTTTTTTTTTTATAAAAATTTCGGCAGCATTTCTGCTTATTTTTACCTAAACCTCTTGCAAATTTCAAACCAAAACAACCAACACCAATATTTCACATTCATATACTAATATTTATATTATTAATAAAATTTTAATTTAATAACTATCATAGCATCATTCAAATTGATTACAAAAACTTCATTCATTTAACAACTTAATGTTCATGTATCAAAATATCATGTACTTTCCTTATCATTTCATTTAACCATCTAAATTTTATCATTCATCCTTCACTACCCAAAGTAATATACATATTCAAGTGACTAAATAACACCTATGTACATGCCACCTTTACCCAAAAGAAAAATATACATCACCAAGTTTGTGTTGGAGTCGGATTGTTCGGATCCGAGCGGGACACTTGACTTCTACTAACTCGCTTGCACGGAAACAACTGTCTGTTGAGTATGGATATACTCAGTGGTATTACTATGAACCAAGACTATTTAACATTAATAAATTACAAACATCAACCATAATTTTATAATTATTTAAACTACTTTTATATATAATTATTTTACTTCAAAAATCTTAAATTCATAATTTATTTTTCTCATACTAACTCAATTCATAATTTAGTTCATACATTCTTTCTCGTACTTTTCAATAGTGCTAAAACAAATAATCTCATTTTCAAAATTTCATTTCAATTATTTACCCTATTAACAAAGCTCGGACTATGACAGATACACGGATTTCCACCCAAACACACCAGAATATCCAACCCAAACACACCGGAATATTGTAAATCCTCCATAACACACCGGTATAATATATCCTCCCAACACACCAATAAGGCATTAAATGCCTATTTGGATAAACCAAAGTATATAATAATGAAACATCTTCTCGGCGAACTACAATCTCTTCATCATATCACAAATCCAATGGCATGCCATTTGTATCGAATCTAGTCCGATGAGTTAATAGGGTATTATTTTACTTTTTCTAATTTCAATTTCACATACTTACCTCAAGTCTTATTTACCATACATAACAATTAAAATTTCAGCAATCAAGAATAATTAAAAATTGAATTATAGTAATACACACCGTAATTCTCCGTTTTAGTCCTCGATGACTTTCTCCTTTCTTTCGATGCTGATGCTTGGGTTCTTTGTTGGCTACGAAAATAATAATTTATAATCATCAATACAACATGATTCAATTTAATTCATGAGCCTAAACATGTAAATTTAACCATTTTTAATGTATATATATAATTTCACCATTAAGCTGTCTACTTGAGTTATTGTTACTAAATTATTTATATCTTGAGCTACAAAACTCCAAATTAATATCCGTAAATTTTCCTTAAAACTAGACTCATATATCTTCTAACCATAAAATTTCCAGAATTTTTGGTCTAGCCATTTAGTACAGTTTATTCACTAAATACTCCCCTGTTATTTCATTTGACAGTTCTGACCTTTCTCTACTAAAAATAAATTATCTCATTGTACAGGACTCGAATAAGGTTCTTGTTTATTTATTTTGAAACTAGATTCATTAAGGAGTTCACATATATAAATTACACTCCATAATAATTTTTGTACAATTTTTAATGATTTTCCAAATTTAAAACAGAGTGTCTCGAAATCACCCTGAACCAGTCTTACAAAATTTCAAATATCTCTTGATTCATAAATTCATTGCTTACATTGTTTCCACTATAAGAAACTAGACCCAATAAGCTTTAATTTCATATCTTATTCATCCTCTAATTCAATTCCTACAATTTTTAGTGAATTTTCAAAATCAAACCATTGCTACTTCCCAAAACTGTTTTGATGTAAAATGTTAATAACCAAATTTATAACACCAATTCACACCTTATTCCTATTCAAATTTCATTTAAACTCAAATTTAACTATTAAATTTTCAACATATTTTCTTAATTCCGAATTTTCCTCAATTTAGTCCCTAAAACACAAAACTTATGGCTTACTTTGCAATTCAAGCCTTATTTCATTTCTAACTTGAATTCCTATCAATTTAACCCCTAATTCATCTTTTTATTCAACATGAACAATATTTAGAAATCTAATAACTTTAAAAATATCAACTTAATTTCATCAAAACTTTGTTCTAAAGCTTTTAAAACATCAAAATTAAGTAAAAAGGGCTAAATTGACTTACCTATTAAACTTCTAAACTTTAAAATCTCTATTTCCCCTATTTCCTTTCTTTCCTTTCTTTTTCTCCTTCTTTCTCCCCTGTTTCGTTTCTTCTCTGTTTCTTTTGTTATGTTTCTTTAATTCTTTTATGTTATATTTTATATTTAATTAATTTAATAAATATCTATTTTAATAACAAATACTAATATTACAATTGGATACATTTTAAATTTTACATTTGTACCAATAATTTTATTACAATTGTCATTATTTAATTTGTTTCTTAAACAAAAAATCTCATAATTTAATAATTTAATTATTTAATTAACAAATATCTTTTTACTTAAATTATAAGTAATTTAGTATTTAAATTACAAATGTACCAATACAATTCTTACACATGTATATTTTATTACCATACAATTGTCTTCTATTTAATTTATTTATAATATATTATCAATTAAGTAATCATAATAATTTAATATAAAACTATAATAATAATCATTATAATATATATATATATATATAATTTAATATATAAAACCTAAATAAAATCTTTGATTTTATTTCAATATGCCGCCTCAATTTATGTAAATGGCTTAATTGCCATTTTGATCCTTTTTATTTTCTATTACTTTAGAATTAAACTTTTACCCCTTTTTCAATTTAGTTCTTTTTGCTAATTATTCTAAATTAAGCTAATTTCACCTAATTAAATCCTAATTAGACACACTACTAGGCTCATAAATATTTTTAATA
This sequence comes from Gossypium anomalum, assembly GCA_025698475.1. Lineage (NCBI taxonomy): Eukaryota > Viridiplantae > Streptophyta > Magnoliopsida > Malvales > Malvaceae > Gossypium > Gossypium anomalum. Next base: position 18,786,346 of record CM046967.1, on the reverse strand, counting down.
ATTATTTTCGAACTTATTTCACTAAGACGGAGGCCCTATAACTCACTTTTCTGGTGCCCGTGAATTTCAGGTCATTACACTTATACATAACAGAATAGATCATACATATCGTATTCCATAATACTCATATTATTGTTTTTTTCTTCAATTTCAATCTAATAGAGTAGCATATTTCATGCTTTATTGCTTATACCATACATACCAATCCTTCGGAAGGCCCACAGTTGATTGGGACGACATGTACGACCCTAGGAAAAAAATTTAAAATTTGGGCCCACATGCCTGTATGGGCCCACAAGCTTTTGTGGCCCACACGCCCAAAATGGCCTTTGCCCATGTGGCCCACACGGCCTGACATACGACCCACACAGCCTAAAATGGCCTATACATAGCCTCACACACACCCATCACATGGTCATGTGTCGCACACGGCCTACCACATGGCCATGTGGCGTCGACATGCCCAATTTTTGGCTTTCGTCGGTCGTCGTTTTTCGAGTTTCTCGTTACACACCTGGCTCGAATTTGATATGAATGCTCCCACGACATAACCAGAACATAAAATTCGTCAATAAAATGCCTAAAATCAATCTTAATTCCTCAAATTCAATCGAGCCACCACTCGGATTCTCTATTAACTAATAATCTAGGACCGTTAACATGGACTAGAACACAACCATAATCAATTTCTACTAAAAGATTGAACTCATAATCGTTTCAAATGGTTACCCTCGTGCACGGTAGCTCATAAACTTTACTACGCAATCACAGAGCCTCGGATTTCTTGAATATCGCCTGGCAAAACGATACACAGACTCAACTTATACATCAAACCAAATACTAAGACATCAACAAAGATTTTTTCCAAAACCACAGCGAACCCTTACCTACGAAGCTACATAAAGAAACCGAAGATTCGAAACGCAACGAAGAACAAGGATTTGTGACCAAAATAGATAAAAGTAGAAAAAAGAAAAGGCAGAGAAACAAAAAGAGAAAAACGTTAAAAGGGAAGAGAATTTTGGGGAAACAAAAATAAAAATATTATAATATAATATCCCGACTCCCACTCCCCATTAACTAACAAATCCCCCAAAATCGACCCACTAATATTCATCCATTACCATAGAGTATTAGTTCCATCCAACTTCTACTACACAACTGGCACACTCACAGAAGTAAAAATTAACATCCTTCGCTCACACGGGTGTTCGAACACAAGACCCTAAGGCAAGCTAACACCATACCACTTGAACCAGCAGGCTCATTCTAGTATGAGTTGACCGAAAATATAACATAAGCCAAGGAACAAAAATAGAAAAGTTTTCAACAGTGGGACTTGAACCCAAGACCTCCAACACACAAAAAGATCACTTAACTACTAAAGCAGATACTTAATTATGACACAATTCATAAAAACAAGATTAAATAAATCAAGGCGTTACACAACCAATTTTTGGGTTTTGGTTCTCGAGTTTAATTTTCGATATTGAGTCCAATTTTCAAATCCAATTACCCATCGGGCTAATTGTCTAACTTGAAAATTAATTTTCAAAAACATCATATTTATTTTAATTAATTTGATTAATTTAATTTTGCTTGATCAAAATTAGTTTTCCCAAAAATCACTCAGATTTTCGAATTAATTTTTAAAGAAAATTCTTTAGTCAAATTCTCTAACTGAACAATTCTCACGATTGCCTAATTTAATTCCACATCAAATAAATTGGCTCAATTAAATTATTTCCAAAGTCATAGAATTTTCTTTTAATTCAAATGCAGTTCGATCGAGCTTTTCTTGAGCTAGCAGAGGGACCAATCAGACATATACAATTAGGATCGAGTAATTACAATTATGTCCAGAAGCATTGTTCTAATAATTTGCAATTTACTTAATCATGGAGTCAATCCAAAAGAAGTACCATGGTTGAAAACTCCTTATTGTATACTCTTTCCGAAAGCAATTCATCCAACTGCGTTGTCTAATGATCTCATCATGTGTGTGTTACCCTTATATGACATCCTTGATTCCTTTGAGTTAAATCCATTCACTTAATACAATCCTATTTTATATCATTGTCACAATTGTGTCTTCTTAATGATTAATATGATCACTGTCAACAAATATCTGTGATAAATTACTTATTCCAGAACAAGCAACACGTTGCCACGTTCCATATTTTTCAATCCACACAATGCTAATGAGAGGATATCATTAACTCTTTAATTAGGCCATGAAATCCATTGTTGCTAGTAAAGTCACGCCATACAAAAGTCATGTACCCAACATATTAGCTATCGACTCGATCATTGTTAGGGTATAGCCTCCACTTATATCAAATAACATGAGTTACCTACACATGGTCAGTGAATAACTTAGGATTTAGGTAAGTCATACCATAAATATCACAAGTGAATTAATTCACAACTGGATTCAGAATTAATTCAACTTAGGTCCAGTCCAATGTATGATTCTTCCAGTGAGTACATCTTTGTCTCTACTCGTGGAGCCAACTGCTCCAATAACCAAGATCAATCATCCCCTTAATTAGAATTGTAGACGAAATAATAATTCTTATATACATTTGAATCAAATGCTCACTTTGATTCTTTTACAAGGTTACAACGAGATTACAGATTCTTTTAGATTATCTGCTGAAGTAAGTTATTTTTCTAGCAATGTAAACATTCTTACGTACCACTTATCATCAACTTGAACTTAGACAGTCAATGAGCTAATATTTGTTTGTCATAATTTCACTATGTATATAAAACATGAAAGACAAAAAAAAAAGTGAAATGTGAAATTAACTTTTTTTTTTATTTATCCATCGTTCGAATACATAGAAAATAGTTACATGGTTGGTACAAAATGAGCACATTTCCTAACATAACTTAAACATATACCGCACATTTAAAAAATTCTAAAATAGCTTGTATTTGACTCTAACCAAAAACCAATTGTAATGAGGAATATTTATCATAACTTATTAACATGATGCATGTCGATTCATGTAAAATATCATATCCTTATACATGTATATAAAAACTTTTCTTCTCAAAAGATACGATTTAGCTACTAACTGGAGGGATTGAGTCATTAATTTTGCTAAACTATTTTATACACAAACATCAAGCTTTGTGATATTTACTTGCACCAACAATCTAACACATAATGATCATTGAAAGTTTGAAAAATAAACTCACCAACATTAGCAAGAATTGTCTCGATTGCATGATCTAAAAGTTTTGTTCTTAAACAAATATTAAACAAGTAATCTTGCAAACTACAAGTTGTGCGTTGATAACTCACTTGTGATTATCTTGTAGATGCATTTACCAAAATATAAAAATATCCACTTGTTGGATAAATGAACCCATATTTCTTTTAGAAATGTAAGGGATTCAATATTAACTTTTGCTAGTGAGGTTTAATAAATCTTTTTTGAGAACAAGCAACACTTGATAAATTAAGAATCTTCAAATTCTTCGATAAATATCCATGTAAATTCTTATTTTGTTGCATCATTATTGATCGGGATGGTCTAACCGATTATGCCAACTAATTAGTATATTTGGACTAATAAGCTTTTGGTTTACTATGCATATGATTCGATGATACTAATGTAAATTTCTGGTTTTGCCATATCATACGATTTAACCATTCTAATATATACATATTACCAATTTTTAGAGTATGCCCAAAGACCAATCATGAGATGATTGTAATAACATACTTATTTAACTCGTTATTAATATAAGGTATAACCATTATTATTTCAATTTATTTTTTATGTATATAAATAAACTGTTTTATAATAATATCCTGAGAATAATATGATTATTCTTAAAAGGTATTTAGTCGAGTATTATTTTGTATATAAATGCATTAAGATTAACGTGTACTTAATTGATGACAAAGTGTTGTCATTAACATGAGATGTCAAAATCAACACATAAGTATGTCTGTTGGAGAGCAACATATTGAACCGACCTGTTATGAGTATATTTCTTGGATTATTATTTAATAGTCATAACATTACTCATAGTGATTACTATGTATACGATCCTCAGACTTGAGATCATTATTATCCCAAGATCATGAGTCGTATATTTTGATACAGTCAAACGTCCACCATAACTGGTTGTTCTATAAAGGCTGATGTTGGATATACCACAATCTATGTAGTGGGATATGGTTGATCAATATAGAATTTGTCCCTCGTAAATAATGGAAGCAATATCCTAGGTCACTTGATTGAGTGAGACTAGAAATGCATGGCCATGCTCGAATAAGTTGATATAAGATATCATACTTACTGTTTTTCATAGTCTACTCAGGATATCAAGAAACATTAGATGGACTATGCAAGTGTGACTATTCCACGAATTGTGTCCATTCTAGATATAAAGGACAAAATGATTTAATACATGAAGGGTTAATCACATAGAGGTCATGTCAAATCATGACTTCTTGTAACTTAGGTAGCAATGATGCATTGCTAGATGCCACCCATTGTTTGTAATATTAGAATCATTCTAGTATTACTGCTAACATTACAAGAACCTACAAGGTCACACCCTATGGTTGAAATGAACGGAATCCAAACATAGTTGATATTGTATTTAGCTGTCAACATAAATTAAATTATAGAATTAATTTAATTGGGCAGTTATATATCGAACGAATTATTTGTACAAGTATATTGTACACATAATAAAAACATGGTTAAATTAATATATGAATTTGATTCGTATAAAATTTAACTAAAAAAATAATTTACCAAAATCCTTGTTATAATTATTGTAATTATAATTTAGGATCGAATATTATTATAATTACTGAAATTGTAATTTTTTTTGGTCAAACATATTATAATTATGGTAGTTATAATATTTGGTTAATTATTGTGATTTGATTCATATCAAATATTAATGATTCCCGAATTAGGAAATATAGGGTTTTTGAGAAAAACCTAATATACTTGAAATATTGATGTGTGAGGTCTAGCAGATGTCAAGTAATTTTTCTCTCTGAAAAAGTTTTAAAGAGTGCTTATCGTTTGTTGTCACATTGGTGGATTATGTAGAGGCCGAAACATTTTCGTAGCGGTTTAAAATTGAGATATAATTGTGTAATCTGCTCCTTCGATTTTTTAGACGATTAAAGGTAATGGTTCATACCCTTTTCACCCCGATTTGTTCCTTGCACATGGATCCCTGGATATGATCACTGGATTTAATTTTCCGCTGCGCCGTGGGGTGTACTGGTGATCCAATACCAATGGCCGCCTCCTGACGTACTAACGTCTAGGGTGTAAATACTGCAATGAAAGATATAGATTTGAGGCGGTGTCCTCAAGTATACAGGTTAGGTTATAATATAGTTTTACAAAGAAGCAGGTAAGTACTACGAGGATAACGCAAATAGAATTATTTAGTAGTTTAAATAAATTATATTACGATAAAACAAAAGGAAAGATTTTTTGGGTTTTTATAAATAAAGAATTAAAAAGGACTTTGGAAAACTAATTTCTATACTCAATCAAACGAAAACATGGGCGATTAGCTTGTTTCGGTGATTATAACTAATTCCTATTTCGGGTTTCTATTCAATCAACTAGTCTTTACCCTAGTAGGAACTCTCGATCTTCTACTAAAGTAACGAGTTGGCAAGAACTACTTGTCTTTCGACCTCACAGTCAAGATCGATTCAGGGCTAAGGTGTTCACGGATAAGCTATACCAATTTTGGGTTAATTCCTACCTAAATGACTTCTTAGGGTCGTCAACCCTAAGGTTTAATATCTTCCTCTCCTAAACAATTAATCCGGTAGAAACCCTTAAATAGAAATTAATCAATCACATTTCCACTCGCTAATCCCCCATAAGAGGATTAGTTCCTTATGAAATCCATAAACATAGTAAACATGATAATAAATATATGCATGAAAAAATAAATCAAGAATAAAGTTTAGAGAATCCTGATTGTATTCGATTGATGAAGTGTAGAAATCCTCAAACGTTTGATTGTGTCTACAAATTAAGTTCTCTAAAGAACATGAATGAAAATAACTGAAAAGAAATCAAACCCTAAGAAAAAGAAAAAAATGAAAACTAAATTACAAAGAAAAACTTAGAATATCAAAAGTTGTTCTTTAACAAGTGTTTAGGAGCCTATTTATAGAGTTAGGGTTGCCTTCGTCCTCAACTCTAGTTTAACTACTGCTCTTGTGGTTAACTTTTGATTGTGCAGACCAAAACACCCCTAGCTCGTAATTATCTCCCATACAAGGCCAGTATCACGACACCCAAGTGCCTGTCTCGTGACATTGAGGGTAGTATGTGTAGTTCAAGGATGGATTTAGAGGTATGTCGCGACATCCTATGGCTGTGTCAAGGTAGTATGACAATTCTTGCATTTTGCTCCCTATGTTGCAACCTCGAACTCCCCGTGTTGCAATATAGCAACCAGTATTGAGTTCTTATGCCTTTGCATGGTCTCCTGCACACTAACTAAGTACGTTAGCTTGCATTTAGGCTTCATTCGGCCCCTAAGGTCAATAAAAGACTCAAAATACACTTTTAATTGAATGTAAACTAAACTATAAAAACTTAACTAGAACATAATAGAAGTGCTTCTATTCAAGCTCCTCAAGTGTGAAAACTAGTTTAATCGCTACACCGTATTATGACAGATCAAAATCCCCCACTTTTAAGTCATTGCTTGTCATCAAGTAAAGCAAACAAAAAAAAATTAAGAGACGACCCTTGAGAAAGTATAGTACAACATTGGCTTTGGAGTATATAACTAGGTAATTCATATTTATGCATAATCTTAACATGATATGTAGACGACTTACCACTTTTAATATCAAACACCTAAGTTCAGTATATTACAAAGTATACAAACATTATGGTTTTCAAATGTATAAATCCATCAATAAATTATACAGGTAATTTGATTATCCTAACAGAATACAAATAGTCATAAATGTGATTATTTGATATTATGTCATATGAATAAATCTACCTAGATCACATAGGGCTTTTTGGCTTGTAACATTCTAAGGTTTAGGACAGATATGGAATATAAAAACAGTAAAAATCAAAATAGTTTCAAGCACGAAAATAGTTTGGCACATCGTATTGTTCCCTATTCTCTCCTATTAGTGACCCTTACCCGCTCACTGCCGTATTTCTCCTCCTCTCACCTTCTTTATTTCTCCTCCTCTCACCTTCCTTATTTCTTCATATATGAAGTCACAACATAATATAGCAACTACGACTAGCTCACGAGTTTTTGTGCACTAATGAACAAGTTTTTTTTTGTGACTTTTTCATATTTTTTTCTTTTCAGTACGTCTCGCTCACAAATGCTTTTATTTTTCTTTTTCAAGTACTTTTTCTACTCATTTTTATTTTGTTTTTTGTATTTTTCTTCTATTTGGCACATAATGGCTAACCTATAATCATTATATCACACAGTTTCTTCCTATTTCACTATTATTTTTACAAAATCTTCCTTGATGCGTCTACTTAACTCTCAATGCGTATGGCCAGAAGTCTATAGTCATGCAGCTCAGGACCAAGGAAAAAGGGCAAATACAAATTAGCGTTTTTAGCTCGGGTTTTGTATAAAGGTTCATCAAGAAATGTATTCTGGCTCAAATATAGGTGCTAAAGATGAATAAATAAGGTTAACTTTTGGCTTTGGGTGTATACCAAACAATGCCTTAGGTCATCTCTAGGTATCGCAATATTCACAAATTTAATCAATCAAACAACGACAAGTTCAACTATTTATCATACATACTAGCACGCTTGTTTCCCTGTATTCTCTATATAATTTGGTATATTTAACTACTCAGTGCCTATTTACAGTGTAATATATAGAGCTTAGTAGTCTAATAATAAAAAAAATTAAAATCATTCACTATCATGCCAAGTTTACAGTAAATACAATTAACTTATATACATACTTCTAAGCAATTACTTGTATTTCTACAAGCTTAAGCACACTTTGACAATAAAATTTAAAAGAAAAGCATAAAAATCAAAAGAAAAGGTAACACAAAATTTCATATGTTACCCCCCACACTTTAGATAACACATTGTCCTTAATGTGCAGCCTTGAATAGATAAGAAAAGAAGTTACCCGGTTGATCGTGACATTGCTATAGTATAATGGTGAGTGCTTCCTTCCTTTTTCCTTAAAAGCTCGAATTTGTTGTGCTTCTTTCATGTGGGGTTCCTACATAGAAAATTCAAAAATAGAAAAAATATATAATTATAATATTAATCCTACTCTTAAAATAGTAAAATATAAATTATCAAAATTAATTACAATCCTTAAAAATAAAAAAGTTAAAGTTCAATCGTCCTCCTTCTCTTCCCCTTCTTCTTTCTCCTTCTTCATCATCGTTCTCATCCTCTTCATCACTTTCCTACTCCTATTCTTCATGTTCTGGATGTGTTGGGTCGAACATATCTGGCGGATAATTTGGTACTATTATATTTTTCTTTTGCGCGTATTCTTGTAAAACTAGACTCGCCTTTTGCATCCATTTTATCATCCAATTGAATTTTAGACTGCTGTTTTTTCTAATTTCTGTTGAGATGTCAGTTTTTCTTTTTGTTTACGCAAGGTTGGGACATCTATATTCTCTTTTTGGCGTTTTTCCCAATCCCTGATTTGCTTTCTTTGAAGCTTTGTGCGTTACGTATATAGTGTATCCCCTATGATACTTTTGAAAGGCTTTATAAACTACTCGGTGGTCATCATTGGAACACTAGCTCTCTTGTACAAAGCTGTTACTAAATGGAGGAAGAAAACCCTAACTTTCTGGCCAGTGATGCATCGTTTCATGTAATGATAGACCAATGTCTCAATGCATACTTGTTTCTTCTGTAAAACAATAGATTCAATCAAAGTTTTCATCCATGTTCTCCCAGAATCTATGTTGAAGACTTGTTCTTTATTTATGTTCCAATAAAAATTTTCCTCTCTTTTGGATTCCTATTGCAGATGTCGTTTGGGATAGGGAATCAGTTTTCATATTTACAGATTGGGGAACTTTATCAACTTGGACTTTTAGGAAACTTTGTAGTAGTTGTTGGATCTGGTGCCTTAAATTTAGTATTTTTATTTATGTAAAATTTTATTTTTTGAACAAATTGACTTAATAAAAACTCCATTAATTACATTAATACCTTTTGTATATTATGCTCAATGTTTTTGCACACAAAGCAAAATGGAAATAAATATTGGCTCACTGGTTATCTAATGTTTAACTAATACTAAACAGTATTATGTGGTCGAATCATAATACAGAAAGACAACTTGTATTGATAGAAGTACCTAAACATGTCCTTAGTCTAATTGAAAATGAGCAAACTAATTGGAAGACTAATACACCATCTATCAAGTCTAATTGGGGAGATGCTTTGTCTTGAGCATCGGAGCAGATAACTCCCAGAAAATAAAGACATATATGTGACTATTTGGACTGATAGTACACCGGACAAGACTCAAGTAGGATAGTTCCTAGACTCGTTTATGTATTTATTCATTTGTGACCTTCACAGATACTATAATCTTGAGTGGATCATTGAGCTAAAACAGGGAGAAAATTTTGTTGCAGAATATGAGGTGAAATTCTTTAAGCTTAGTCGATACGCTTAGGGAATGGTGGTTATGAAGCAAGAAAAATGCGTACGATTCGAAAACGGGCTACAATTCGAACTTAAGATATAGGTCGCTCCACACCAAGAATATAACACCCTAAACTCGACCGAGTAGGTTCGACTCGAATTTGGCGAGCTACATTAGCCACTGAAGTGACTCTCCGTTAATTCCCAACCAACCTCCAACACACAACTTAATAATAGTAGATAATGTGTTAAGTTAAAACACAATAGCGGAAAAATTCACACACAGTGGAAAACATGCAAGCTTACAAAATCACAAAGGAAAAGTTCGCATGTCAAACAATAGAAGGACTTAAGAGTTCGCATACATCGAATGACATAAGCTCACCTAACAACATCCAACATGAGTTAGCATACAAAAAGTATGAGTTCGCACAATAGCATTGGTTTGCATGCAGTAGTATAGCTTCGCTAGATACCAATAGTTTGCATAATACCTAAGTTCGCAATAGGCAGTATAGTTTCGCAACAAACAGTCTTTGCGATAAGAGGTATCGTTAAATGCATAATGAATAATCATGAAAACTTATTATAGGATTCTTTCGGTATGAGGTAATTAAGCCTAAATAGACTCTTTATTGTCTTGGAAGTGTATTCATATTAGGATAACGTTCTCCTATGAACACGGGTTGTTGGGATTGACCCGATTAAGCAACAAGTAAAAAAATAGAGAAATAAATTGAGAAATTGAACACAAATTTAACTTGGAAAAACCCCTCCAAAGAGGATAAAAAATCACGAGCAAAGATAATTTTACTATAATGGCAAAAGAATGAAGAGTACAAAAATGGAGATAAAAACTAAACCCTGAAAACCCGAAAATAAAGAACCCTTAAAATGTAAACACAAAATTCTCTTAAATGTATTATGAGTTCTAATCTCTAATGGGTGTATTTTCTAAGGTTCTAAAAGAGCCTATTTATAGGCTAAATTCATAGGTCAAATAATAATAAAATAATCTAGACTAATTAGAGTTTGATTGAAAGATTATTTCTCAAATTTGACTGAAATAAGAGTCATACAGAACAAATCTCCACCTTGACTTATATTTCCACAATGCCATCTTTGCCAAAGCCTGCCATGGGCCTATCTTGAAATTTGTAGGAAATTAATTGAGTCGAATCTGTGCTTAGAAACTAGAAGACTTCTAGGCTTCGACTTGTACACTGCCTGATTAAAACTAACCCGAGTCTGATTTTCACGAACACAATGCCCTAACTTTTCAAAACCTGCATCCAAAAGAGAACATCTCTTCAATGAAACGGTCATACCTTTTTCTGTAACACCCTTTACCCTTATCCAATGCTGGGACAGGGTTCGAGGCGTTACCAGACTTAAACATTCACAACATGTAAAACCGGGCCACAAATTTTTTTTCCCAAAATTAAAAAATCTCAAACACATGCATATCATCACTTATGCAAGCATTCGAATCCTATAACATACATCGGGGTGGTTCGGGACTAAACCGAGAACTTTGAAAATCTTTGGGCAACTTAACCAATTTTCTTGCTTTGGAGAGTCACACGCCCGTGTGGGTTGGGCCGTGTGGTCACACACGTCTGTGTGGCTTGGGACACGCCCGTGTCCTCAGCCCATGTAACTCTCTGTTTATGACGTCAGCCAAACAAATTGATCCACATGGTCAAGCCACATGCCCGTGTGCTAGATCGTGTCCTCCACACGGCTGGGACACATGGCCGTGTCTCTGCCCGTGTGACCAACACTTAGGCTATTTTCTAAGCCTTATGTTGTCCTTAATTCTTTCCCATACTTTACACATCATGGACCTAAATTATAGCATCAACTTAATGGTTAATCAACCTTTGGTGAAATTCAATTAAATAATTTGCATGTTGTCATACATGTGTTTATTACTCAATACTTTATCTCTACACATTTTACAATTATCCATGTTTAATCATTATCAACTTACTACTAGGCCACATATTCATTCCATGGCCACGACCACCTCGAATGGTTCTAGGGCATTCATCATGTACATGTGTTATACTAATTATTCATAACAACCAATTATAATCACACGACATGCATTAACCCATAGCAGGAATAATTAGGCTTTCAAGCCATAACCATAATAAGCCACATCTCATGGCTATGTACAATAGATCAATATAAGCTGGTACATTTGGCTAATCATAACAACATCTAATATAAAAACTAGTCCTTATACATGCCATTCACTTGAAAGTGTTTAATACAAGTATGACAATACTCTAGAGTTGATAGCTTGATAGTGTGATGCTGCCTCCGACGATCTCCAACCCCGAGCCAACCTGAGAACACTAAGGAAATGGAAAGGAGGGAGTAAGCTTAAAGCTTAGTAAGTCCATATGAAAATAATAAGCATTATAACAACATGTTTCCTTAGGCAAACAACCATAATGACACTTTTACTCATATTCTGGTTAAGCTGTTTTCTCGAGTCATAGTTAATAATTTATTTATATCTAGAGCTAAAGAACTCCAAATTAAGATCTGTTAATTTTCAATGAAACTAGATTTATATATCCTCTTATCATAAAATTTACAGAATTTTTTGTCAAGCCAATAAGTACAGTTTTTTCTTTAAACTCTCCCCTATTTTGCTATCTAACAGCTTCAACCTCTATCTACTAAAAATAAAATATCTCATAGTAAGAGATTAGGATAATGTTCCCATATAGTTATATGGGAAATAGACTCATTAAGGATTTTAGTAATATGAATTTTAACTCATAATAATTTTTGTACAATTTCTAGTGATTTTCCAAAGTTAAGACAGGGGAGTCTGGAATCACTCCGACTCTGTCTCACAAGAATTCAAATATCTCATAATACAAAATTCTTTTGCTTACAATGTTTCCTTTATGTGAAACTAGACTCATTAATATTTAATTTCATATATTATTAATCCTATAATTTGACTTCCACCATTTATGGTGACTTTTCAAAGTCGGGCTACTGTAGCTGTTCAACACTGTTTCAGTGCAAAATCACAATAGCTATCATAATTTCATTGTCACATTTCAATAAGGAATCACTTATGAGTATAATGTACATACCTATACATATCCATAGCATATCAATTAACTTTACCTTTATCATCACGCCCATCTTGGGACTTTCATCGTATTATTCATTATAATACCTGTTGAATTTCTCGAAAATCTTGATGGATAATCCATTTACCGTCAAGTCATACAAGTGATCATCTCAAGTACGCACTCCCGCGAACCTCACATCTTACGGCGGGATTACCAGTCCAGGCTAAATCTCTTGTAACATAAAATCATGGAGTGATGTCGGGATTACCAGTCCAGGCTAAATCCCTTGTAACGACAAGCACTCTCAATGAGCTCGGATCTGAATTACAGGTCCAAGCTAAATTCAGACCCCAATCTGATTACCCGTCCGGGCTAAATCCTTAATGCACACATATTCTTCGGGAGGCTCGATCACTCAAGGAACACCCATCCGGGCTAGATCCTTTCTATATTGAGATTAACGGATTACCTGTCTGGGCTAAATCCTTTTCTGCAACACATGTAGGATCTCAAGTCATGTAAGCCATGGTTTATCCATCGGATTTCCCTTTTTATTCAACTGGGGGTTTTTCTCTTTTCCTCAAGTATCTCGTTATGCATAGCTGATCATGCAATGTACATCCAACTCAACACATTTCCATGTTTATTTAGACATTAGTCCATGAAATAAACATGGTATTGCATATAATTATATTTAGGCATTTATCACCATATATAATCTTCATATCAACTAAATACATATCCATCGCACAATGTTAACACATAAATTTAAGTTCAAGTATGAACAATAATATCATTGCATTATCATTGACATATGAACTTACCTCGGTTTCGAGTACGACTATTTATTTCGAGTTTGTGCTTAACCTTGTTCAACCTCGTTCTAAGCCCGAATCTTGTTTTCCTTGATTATTGAGCTTGGAAGCTTGAAAACCCTAACCATGTCTTCTTCCATGCAATATTTGGCCATAGGTAGAAGATAGACAAGAAATTTGACTTTTATTTTGTCTTTTAGTCCATTTAATGGCCAAATGACCAAAATGCGCTTTTAGCCTTTCTTTGAGATTTTATCCATCCAAGCCCATTTTTGTCCAAAATTTTAGAACTTGGTCAAATTGCTATTTAAGACCCTCTAATTAAAAATTTAATTCAATTTCATACTAAAAACTTCTAGAACTCATTTTTGCAATTTATTCAATTTAGTCCTTAAAGTCAAATTGGACACTTTTCACGTAAAATTTCTTCATGAAATTTTCACACAAGCATGTAAACATATCATAAACCTTATAATAATCATAAAATAATTATTTCTACTTCAAATTTGTGGTCTCAAAACCACTGTTCCGACTAGGCCCTAATTCGGGACGTTACATTTTCCCTCCTATGACCAAGTTACCTCCACTCCAAATGAGCTGACATCGACTCCGTAACGGACGAGGGACGTCTAGTTTCACTGGTCACTGTAGAACCTTCCAGAATATAAAGACTATCAGTTCTTTTACCTTTTAACAAAATAAGAGTTCCATGAGATACTTTAATGCCGCTAGACTCGATTTTGATTCTACATCCTTGCAAGTCTAAAATACTCATGGAGATGAGATTCGTTCATAAATCAGGTACATACCTGACATTTGAGAGTGTCCTAATCGTCCCATCGTGTATCCTAATTTTAACAGTACCAATACCAATTACCTTACTAGATGAATTGTTTCCCATGCGCACAACTCCACCTTCAACTGAACTATATGTGGAGAACCATTCTCTATTGGGACATATGTGGAAAGAACATCTCGAATCTAGGATACACTCGGACGTGAGCTTGGAGTTATCACTTGTTGACACTAATAAGAAATCATCATCACTTTCGCCGGCCAAATTAGCACTAGCTACATCTTCATCGTTACTTTCAGCAGCTCTTTTATTTCACAGTTTATAACAATCTACTTTGACGTGACCTAACTTTTTACAATGGCGACACCTTTTGTCTCATTTCTTTAATGCTATCAAAATGAAAGCTTGCCTATTTGCCTTGCTATCCAAACCAAACTTATTTTCGAGTTTGTCTCTACTAAACAAATGACCCTTCACATCTTTAAACGAGAGTTTGTCTCTGCCATAAATCAGGGTCTCCTTGAAACACTTGTATGAAGGGGATAAAGAGCACAATAATAGCATAGCCTGATCTTCATCGTCAATATAAACCTCAACATTCTTTAAATCATTTAAAAGAGTAATGAATTGACTGATGTGATCTCTAAGAAGCTCACCTTCGTTCATGCGAAACGTAAATAGATGTTGTTTCAACACTAAATGGTTAGCCAAAGACTTATTCGCATAAAGAGTTTCTAACCTTTTCCACAAGGCGGATGAGGTCTTTTCCATCAATATCTCCTGCAATACCGTATTCGTGAGGCACAACTAGATTGCAGAAAAGGCCTTTTCATCAAGCTTTTCCCATTTTGTTTGATTTAGATTCTCAGGCTTTTTCCCGGTAACAACCTTTTTCAAGCTGGTTTGAACTAGAATTACCGTCATCCGAACTTGTCATAGATTGGAATTTGTCTCACCGTCGAACTTCTTAATTTCAAACCATGTTTCTGCCATCTCTGAATGGGCTGATCTATGAAAATTGAACTAGCTCTGATAACACTTGTTGGGATTGACCCTATTAAGCAACAAGTAAAAAAATAGTGGAATAAATTGAGAAATTGAACACACAAATTTAACGTGGAAAAACCCCTCCAAAGAGGATATAAAACCACGGAAAAGGATAATTTTACTATAATAGAAAAAGAATGAAAAGTATAAAAGATGGAGATAAAAACTAAACCCCGAAAACCCGAAAACAAAGAATCCTTAAAACATAAATACAAAATTCTCTTACATGTGTTATGAGTTCTAACCTCTAATGGGTGTATTTTCTAAGGTTGTAAAAGAGTCTATTTATAGAGAAATTCATAGGTCAAATAATAATAAAATAATATAGACTAATCAGAGTTTGATTGAAACAAATAAACAAAGTTTAACTAAAAAATTATTTCTCAAATTTGACTAAAATAGGAGTCATACTCAACACAGGTGGTAGGCTCCATTTGAAATTACTCGGATGGTTGTGCTTAGAGGATCAATGCAGAGTCAACAATGGCTTTTGGGCTTGACATGTGTTTTTCTGGTGGAAAGGTATAAACAGAGTCCTAAAGTACATCAAACTTTTATTGATCTTGATGGACATCCACTTAATAATAAACTATTCATAACATTTTAGTATATTTAATTAATTTTAATCATCAAAACGGCAAATGTTTTATATTCTAAGGGAAGAATTTAAGTTCAAACCTCTGAAAGGGACAACACGAATCTTGAAAATTTCAATTTTCATGGGTTATAAAACAAACATAAAAAATGCCTAATTCCAAAGAAATAAATTAATCTTAATGAAATAGAACATTTCAAAAGTAAGAAAGTAGCTTCAATGCGCAAAAAGTTAATACTCTTTTATGAATTTATAGCAAGATAAATAGGTTTCAAGTATAAAAAACCTCATGTAGTAAAATGAAAAGTTAATACTCTTTTTACCTTTAGAAAAAGTAGTAAAATGAAAAGAAAATAAAAGAGAAAACAATTGAGAAATGATTGAAACGAAGATGAATTTTTTTTCTAGCAGCCAAAGTGCTTACAAGAAAACTTCATGTAGGGGGTGAGCGTTCGATTAAATAGAGTTGAATTGAGAGAAAAAATTTCGAGCTAATTGAGTTGACTAACTCAATTGAATTTTTTTTAATCGAGTCAAATAAAATGAAATTCAAATTGAATTGGATCGAGTGAAATTATTCGAGTTAAATTAAAAATTAAACATTTCAAATTAAAATCTTGTTACAATATAACTAATTACATGTTGGAGCACATAAATTTGAAACTATATATATTTGAAAACTTTTCAAAGCAAAAAAAAAAAAAAAAAAAAGATGCTTTATTATGATAAACTTGAACCATTAATTAATTTATTTATGTACCCAAAATTATTATTTTAGAAAATTTTTAAAATATTAACTTTTTTATATATATTCTTAAGAATTTTTTTAAAAAATTATTATACATTTTTAAAAAAATATAAAATTTGGAATTTTTATAAATATATTTAATTTTAAAAATTATTTGAATTCTTTTTGTAAACCTTGTTGAGAGAAAAACAAATTTGTTCATTTTCAAAATTGATAAAGACCAAAAAGGTATTTATACCAATATGTTATTCAAATTATTCAAGTTATTTAAATTGTAAAATTTAATTCAATTTGAAGTCGAAACTCGAATTACTTATTCGAGTTGACTCGAATAACTCAAAATTCGAAATGTTTTCAATTTTTTCAAATCAAATCGAATTTTACTCACTCCTTAAAAACATATAACTCAATTAAATATTATGTACTAAAGCGAATTGGAAATGTGAGGGGACATGATTAATGGCGATAAATCTGTCTGTATTCGAAAATTTACATTTTATGCTAGTCGAATGAACTCTAAAAGTTACTTAAATACTAAATTGATGAAACCCATGAACATAAATATTTTATAGAGGAGTTATAAAAGTAACATCTTCTTACATTAAGGTTAGGTTTTTAAAAACAATCAGAGTTAAGATATTGTCAGGACAAGGTGCATAGGGACAAGTATATTGTAATCTTTTTATTATTATTATTTAAGAAAGTAAGCAACCAATCTCATAGGTTGTAGATCAAGATACTTCACACTACAACAAAATTAAAAATAAAACGTTGCTAGATTTTAACATTCCCATTACGTGTTAAACTATTTTAAATTAAAAATATTTAAAATATAGAAATTTATTTGATATACTATTAGTGAAGTTTTTAGACTCTATAAGTAAGATTGCAAGATTGATAAATATCCTATAAATGTATAGTAAAAGGCTGAGTATTTGGTATACTGACAGTCTATTTTTTTTATTTATCAAGTGCTCTTAAAAATTGACATGTGTCTCTCTTTTTAAATATATATTTTTTAATAATTTATTATACTCTTATAGGATACATGCCAATCTAGCGTACCAAATATTTTTTTCATAATAAGAGATTAAAAAATAAATATTTTTTTCAAAAGACATGACAATTTTTTTTTAAAATTATTCTCAAAGGACGTGATATTTGCATGCAGGGATTAGACATCGAAATTGGCTTGGGACAAAATGTTTTCGTTAGTGGCAATGGCATGGCACTCTGCCAACATACAACTAAATCCCTTCTTGGTATACCTATCCTTGAGCTAATGAACAACAACTTTGGACAATGGAATGACCATCATACGGGAGCAACTTGGGGATGTTTGGTATGAAGAACTCAAAACTTGAAAATTTTCAATTACGGAAGGCTAGGACAGGTACATTTGCAAGCATGATTTCTCAAGTCAAATGTTTGTGAAAAATGTTTATGCCACGTTACTAAGCCTACGATTTACTAGACCAGACAACTCCCTATTCAATGTCAATTGGAAAGTCTTGTGGACATTTAAAGTTCCTCCGAAACTTCTCAATTTTTTATGGAAGTTATGTCACAAGTATTTACTAGTACGTACGAAACTTTGTTGACGACAAATTTCTGTTGATCCATCGAGTGACTTTTTTTCAGAATACCACGAAGATATTAACCATCTATTTTGAACTTGTCCACTCACAGAAGTTGTCTAGTTCAGTATTCCTTCGATAGTTTGCTTACAGGATACTAGATTGCATGACATTAGCTATTGGATAGCTGATTGGATTGCCAACTATAACTGAGTGGATGCAGAGCACTAGAACACAATCCATGGATGTATCATAATGCTCTAGAGCATATGGAAACACTGTAACGTTGTTCTATTTGTAGGCAAAACTCCTCACCTTCATATGGTTTTGTATAAGACCATACATATCTACCATGATTATACATTGGTGGGCTCTCGATCACACCGCATCTCCTGTAACATCCCATTTTTTGTCCAATCGGAACAGTAGTTTCGGGACCATAAATTCAAGACCAAAATAATTATTTTATTTTAATGTTTACAATATGATTGAATGATTGTGTGAAAGTTTCATTTAAAAATTTTATCGTTTGATTAGTTAATTTGACAAAAAGGACTAAATCGCGTAAAGTGTAAAACTTGAGTTCTATAAGCTAAAAGGGTTTAATAGCTATGAAATTAAATGTTTAAAGGGTTTATGTTGTAATTAGACCACTAATAGCATGAGTGGACAATTATGGACATGCATTAAGTGATTTTTATGTTTTATAACTAAGGTTAAATAAGTAAATATGTAAATAAACATAAAATAAATAAAAAAAATCATAAAATAGTGTCCATCTTTCACCTAGTCGAAAATTTCAAGAAGAATAAGCCATGGAAATAGCTTGAAAATTTTGGCCATTGTTCTTGCTTAAATGTAAGTAATTTTTGACTTGGTTTTTAATGATTTCTATGTTTTTGAGATCGTTGCAACTAGGTCTAGCTAGCTTAGGGACTATTTTTGTAACACCCCCTACCCGTATCCATTGCCAGAATAGGGTACGAGGCATTACCGAAGTTTACTGAACATTTTCAGATAATTCTGAGTCATTTATCATTTACATTTTGAAAATAATCATAACGTCTCTCTATTGGGCCCTCGAAGCCCCAAACATACACTAGAAACCAAATGGAATTAAATCGAGATTATAAAAAAATTTCGCAAAATCTTAAATTTTATTTTCATCTAAGTACTTACCATTTCAATGCTTCTTGTAATTAAACATATTACCATTCAATCAATAGCTTGTCCTTTGTCTAAGTGTCAAGCCACATCATTGTTAGTATACTTGCATATATTTCATATAAATTCAACATTGATATACTTATTTTCTCGACATGTCACATTTGAGTTTAATAATTGTCTTTACTTACATAATTTCCTTGTATCAACGTATCAAAGATAATCATATATGTACATGTCATGAAACATATTAATTCTATTACCGTTTCTTTATAAGTATATATCAATCGTTTCATTATATCAATAATTCATGTTTCATCATTTCCATATATTTTAAGTATATTTATTCCGGTAAAGTTTATATCAAACTTAACATAAATTATATTCCATGTGCTTACTCTTATTTTGTTTATCTATCTTCATAATTATTTCATACAACTATTTTGTACATATATTTCCATATGATCAGTTCTTGTAAACATTTCACACAACCATTTCATGTAACCATTCGTCATCTAATACGTATTACCTGAATATCAATTGTTCAATAGATATCATAGCGTCTCCCATCCACGGTCTTATTTATCTTTGACATGATGCCATAGTGTCTTTCAACTATGGTCTTACTCATTTTCTGTCATGTTGCCATGGTATCTTTCAACCATGATCTTATTCATTTCCCGTCATGTTGCCATGGTATTTTTCAACCATGGTCTTACACATTTCATGTCACGTTGCCATGGTATCTTTCAACCATGGTCTTACACATTTCATCTCAAAGTTGCCATGGTATCTTTCAACCATGGTCTTACACATTTCATATCAAAGTTGCCATGGTATCTTTCAACCATGGTCTTACACATTTCATATCAGAGAGCACACTCGCAAACCTCATCCTCATAAAGTGGGATTACGGTCGTGCTCAATCCTCAGTAATATAAACTCATAGAGTATTGTCGGGATTACCAGTCAAAGCTAAACCTCGCAACGACAATTACTCTAATGAGCTTGGATCCAATTACATCCAGCTAAATTTGAGACCTAATTCGGATTACCCATCCGGGTTAAATCCATTTTCCACATATTCTTTGGGAGGGCTATATCAGGATAGGATCACCCGTCCGGCTAGATCCTTTTACCGTCAATTCTTTTGAGAGATCCATGAAATTTCCTTTCATTCAATCGGGATTTCTTCCCCTTTTATCAAATATGTCAATGTTTCATCAATTTTCATATAATGAACATTCAAATCATATTCATATCAAAAACATACATTTCAAGCATTTAAGAATATAATTCAAGTTACACGAACTTACCTCATTGCTTGTTTGTGTTTATAATTTCATTAATCCGATATCTTTTCTTTTCCACGATCAAGTTTCATATTTGAGTCGTCTGGATTTTTATAAATAAATTTGATCATCATTTTCATTCATTTCATATTCTAATACATTTAATTAATGCTCTAGGAAAAGTTACCATTTTGCCCCTAAACTTTTAATTAATGACGATTTCATCCTTAGGGGCAGCAAAATAAAATTCTTGCAATTTAATCCTTATTTCCAGCTATTATTCTCATACATATTGATAACAATCCATGAATTCTATAAAATATCAGAATTTTTCCATAATTTCAACACTTTTCAATTTAATCCCTAAAACATGTTTTCCCCCTATCTTGAACTAAATTAATAATTTCATTCAATTTTGTAATTTAAATAATAAAATTAATCCATTTCATGCAATTTGGTCATTTTTTGACATTTTTACAAAATTTCCCATAAAGTTTTACTTTTATTCAATTTAGTCCTTAAGCCTAAAACATGCAAATTACTCATGCTTGCTGAATATTCATATATATTTTCCTCCTCCTCCTCTCCATTCCACATCCTTAAATTTATATAATATGCTTATAAGTAACATTATCAATAATTTCACTATTTACTTATATGTATATTTAAAGCTGTCCATTTGAGTCATAGTCACTAAATTATTTATTTCTTGAGTTACAGAACTCCAAATTAAGATATGTAAATTTTATCTGAAAATAGACTCACATATATTCTTACCATAAAATTTTCAAAATTTTTGGTTTAGCCAATTAGTACATTTTATTCATTAAAGTCACCCTTGTTATGCTGTCTGACAGTTCTGACCCTTCTTCACTAAAAATTAATTATCTCCTTGTACAGAATTCAAATAATGTTTTAGTTTGTTTCTAATAAAACTAGACTCATTCAGGATTCTATACATATAAATTTAAGCCCCCAATTATTTTTCTTCATTTTTTTTATGATTTTTCAAATTCTAAATAGGGTAACCCGAATTCATTATATCTCAAAATTTACAAATCCATTGCTTACACTGTTTCTTCTATGAGAAACTAGAGTCAATAAGCTTTAATTCCATATTTAGTTAATCTTCTAATTCGATTTATACAATTTATGGTGATTTTTCAAAGTTAGAATACTACTGCTGTCTAGAACTATTTTAGTGCAAGATATTAATTACCATGTTAATAACACCCTTATTTTCTTTCTCTACACTATTTCTCTTCACTTTCTCTTATTTTCTCTTCATTAACATATCAAGAACAGAGGACCATATGTAAGGAAACTCTACATTAACATCAATCCCAAGCTTTTTCAATAATATCAAACTTAAAAATATATTGAAATCATGATGTTCTTACCTTGTTCTACTGATTCCAAACTTCATCTTGATTTTCTCTCTCCATCAGCCTCCATTTCTTGAATCCAACTTCATATTTTAACTTCCCATAGCCTCCTTAACATTTTCTCTCTTGGTAGCTAAGGAAATTCTTTTGATTTTTGGGTGAAAATGGTGAATTTTTGGTAGAAGGACCAAATTGTAAAGAAAAGAAAGTTTCTTTCTTCCTTTTCTCTTCATACGTTGGGTGCATGGGAAAAAGATGAAGATTCTTCATCTTTCTTTCCTTATATATATACTAAATAAAATAATAATAAAATAATAAAATATCATTTAAAAAATTAAATTAAAATATTAATAAACTATTATTTATTTATTTAATCTAAAATATCTCCAACATCATCATTGCTTTTTAGATTTCTCTCTCTTCCAATTGACCATTTTGCCCTTTATTATCTTTTAAAATTCCATCCTTGAGTCATCATTTAATTTGGTAAAATTACAATTTAGTCCCTCATAGTTCTTCACCTATTCAATTTGGTCCTAATTCATCCATTTTCCTTAGTTTCTAGATCATTCCACTCTTAAAATATTTACACTATTGGTCCTTCAAATTTTTATATTTACACTTTAACCCCTCAAATTTTGAGTATTTACTCTTGTGCAACAAAACTTTTCTCACTTTTACAATTTAGACCTTTCTTGAATTAATATATCGTAATATACTTCTCAATTTTGACATAACTCAAAATTTCCCTTTTTGTCACTTTATTTCCTTATTTTACTATATCAAGGATAATATCTTACTGTAAAAGTTTTCGGGGTATTACAATTTTGCAAAATTGTTAAAGATTTTAGATGTTTCCATTGATGAATACATGAGTATTTTGATGTTTAATGATAGACTATGAATGTTTGATGATAATTATACAAGTTTCGTTAAGTGATTTTTAGTGAAAATGCAAATTAGGGATTAAATTGTGAAATGTGGAAACTGTGGTTAAAATGTAAAATAAATGATAAAAATGGACTACTAGGGACTTATTTGTAATTCGGCTAGCATGGTTTAGTATTGAATTTCATAAATTTGTGATTTTATGAAATAAGGACTAAATTGTAAAAGTTGTGAAACATCAGGGGCAAATGTGTAAAAGTGCCTTAATGTGAATTTTGGATTAAATTGAATAGAGAGTTAATTAAATAGCTGGTTTTGATTACATATAGATCAAGAAAAGCGAAATCCGGATCTAGAACGACGAAAAAACAAAGTTCTCGAATAATCAACCAGTTTAGCCGTTTTTACATTCGAGGTAAGTTCGTATGTAATAAGTTTCGTTATAAATATATTTTAAATACTTTGATATTGCATAAATTATGGATACAAGATTACGGACATGTTTAAAAATGATTCGACGATGATTCGACATTTGAAATCTCGGTTGAACCTTAGGAATAGATAGGATACTAGTGACATGTCATTAGGGGTTATTGTGATTATGTGATCCGGGTGCTGGCCCTATACGTTCTACCGATGTCTGAGTATACCGGCATGTGTTGCAGTTACTTGACAACTTGTGTGAGCAGCACCGTGTAGCTACGTCTTGACCCACAGCTTATGTGAGCAGGCTCGTTAATAGCTCGAGAGTGAGCATATGTGTGATATGTGATTAAGATAGCATTGCCTATGTATGTGGCACTTCGGTGCGAGATTCTCGAGTATCCTATATTATTTCAAATGGTTCAACGGGAAAAGATTATGGTACGAGAATGAGAACAATGATATGGATCAGTTCAGGTACTTGTGATAAGTTTTGCAAGTAAGTGATAATCGACAAGTTATTTGTAAAGTAAGTAAGTTAATGAGTTTATACATGATATCATTAGTCATGACAATGTGTAAATAGTTGAATTGAATGTATTACGTATGTTCTTTAAATTGTGACTGATTTGGTAATTATACTTATTTTCATACGAGCTTACTAAGCTTTATAGCTTACTTTGTTTATTTTAACATGTTTTATAGTGATTTCAAAGCTAGCTCAGATCCAGGGATCGTCGGAGACTTCGTCACACTATCCTACTATCACTTTTGTACTTTTTGAGCTTATGTTTTGAGTATATGGCATGTATAGGGACTTCGGTCATTTTGGTATATTTGGTAATATGTTGTGCCATTTAAATTGGCTTGTAAATGCTTATGTTGTGGTTTGTATATATAGCCATGAGAGTTGGCTTAATTTAGTTGGTTTGATTATGTATATAAATGTATGTATATGGCTTATGTTGTAAATTTGAGGTTGATTTTGTGATGCTTATTGATAGTAGATATTGTGGTAGTCAAATAATAGAAATTATAGAGGATATATGCTTGTGAAATTGAGCATAATTATGCATGTTTAGAAATGTTTACCTAGTTGAATTGTATAAGTGAAGTTTGGTATGAATTGGATGGTACATTGTGGTATTGATATGTTTTGTATTGCTTGGTGTTGGAAATGGTATGAAATATGCTTAAGAGAGGTTGTTTGAATGGCTATTATATGCCATGTTTTGTGCCATTTGAATTTGGTGTAGGCGTGCACAAGTTTGAGTGGCAAATTGGCTTGGTAAATAGCCTATTTTTGTCTACAAGGGTAGAGACACGGGCATGTGTCTCAACTGTGTGTGATACAAGGTCATGTACACTGCCGTGTGTCCCCTGGTGTTGAAATTAAAATCAAGTCAATATGCTCCACACGGCCTCATACACGGGGGTGTGACTTGGCCTTGTGACATAAGTCAGTATACCCTACAGGTTTGGCACGCCTAGCACACGGCCTGACACACAGGCGTGTATGGCCACTTCGAAGGGCACATGGGCTAAACACACAAACGTGTGGTTGGCCGTGTACCCAAGTCAGTATGCTCACTAGTTTAGACATGGGCTGGGACATGGCCACGTGCTTCCATTTCGAATGTCCACACGGCCTGTGACACGGGTGTGTCTTTTCACACATCCGGGCCACATAGGCATGTGTCCTTGTTTTTTTAGAAAATTTTTTAAGTGTTTTAAGAATTTCTAAAGTTATTGGTTTAGTCCCGAACCACTCCTAATGCATGTTTTGGGCTTCGTAGGCTCGTTTCAGGGACAATATGAATGTTTTTGATTGATATTTGAATGACAACTGTAAATGCATGTAAAATTGTTTAATATGTTTGGTAATACTCTGTAACCCTATTCTAGCGTTGAATATAGGTGAGGGGTGTTTGGAACAACGAAAAATGTGCAAGTGTACACAATCGCAACAAGTAATAAAGTGACAAGTAAATGTCGATTTATCATACCCACAGGGATTGTAAAAAGAATTATTTATGAAATTAATTGTAAAACACTTTGGTGAGGTAAAAATAATTTGGTTTTAAAAGGTGGTCAAAGACTATTTAAAAACTACGTAAATAATTAAAATAAAACAAAGGAGTTCTAATGCACGATTTCAAATAAGATTTAATCAAGATAACATACTTGTGTTGGATTAATTACATTTCTTAAACTTGGAATTATCAAACTTATGTTTATATTGCTATGAATAAATTCACGGCAACTCGGTAATTTGCTAACTACTGCTCATACATACTTATTATATTAATCAATCTCTTGAACATTTTTCAATGTCAATCCAAGAAGTTAATCAATCTTCACAAGCATATAAAAGATTAAGTGAGGTAACAGGGTATTTCTACCTTGAAACAGTTTAATCACAAAAATCTTGCAAGTTATGCAAGACATATGTATCGCCGAATACAATGCTAATTTAAACTTCAGCTACCTTAGAAGAATAAACATGCACTGATTAAGCATTATGTCTATTAATTATAATTTCAATACAATTTAATAATTAATTCATTAGTTATTTAACAATTATATTGCAAGAATTACCGAGGTCTATAACAGCATAAACATCATTTTAACAATTCAAGCAGGCAGAATATAATCAACCCAACACAAACTTAATTTAAGCTAAATTTATTAAAATAACCATTTCAATAGCATAAATATTCATAAAAATATTCGTCAAAACAACAACAAAAATTAAAGAGATAGGGAACAAGAAGCAAATCCGGTGTTTCTCCGTGGCTTGACTAGTTGCTCCATTCTTCGTTCTTCGTTTCCCTCGGCTATCAAGGTGGCTTATGAACACCTAATTTCTACTCCAAAATGGCTGATGAGAGGTTTTTCCCAAGAGAAGAAATCGACACTTGAACAAAGAGGGAAATGGGATGGAAAAAATAGAGAGAAAAGTGAGAGATGAGAAGAGAGAATGAGATAATGTTGTAGGATTGAAGGATGGTTTGAATGATCAGCAAGGGGTGGCTTTTATAGCTGATTGTGGCTGCTAAAAATAGAAAATTCCAGCAGCCAAAAATCTCCCCTATGGCCGGCCATCTACTTGGCAAAAGTTGAGATTTTCAACTTTGCTAAAAATAGCCTGGGGCAAATCTACAAAGCCACAATTAAAGGTGGGGTTTGAATGCAATTTGGAAGTCTTTCAAGGGCCTTTTTGCAAGCATATTTAATCAGCTAAAATTCTGATTTGGGTCAGCATATGGACGGTTCTGGGCTTCCCAATTAGTAGCTGGTTCGGTTCACTCAATATGGTTCGACCAGTGCGGTTCAACTGGACCCTTTCTCCATAATTAATTAAAAATAATTTATTTAACCCAAATTAAATGGGGAATAAATTAAAATTAATTAAATTATGAATTAATACACATTTCTAGACCGTCTTAGGCTGGAAATTAATGTGCCTCGATACTTCAAATCGCTTCTTGGTTTTGTGCTTTCAACAGTGTCGGTGAGCCAATTTTAGCCCTTTCTTGCGAATCATCGAAAATAGTCAAAATTAATCAAAATTAAGTATAAAATTAACTAAAATTCACCATGTTCATATTTTTAACACAATTAATTATTTTATAATATTTAATTATTTTTTGACAAGAATTTAATCAAAACGGTATGATTTTAAGTTAAAAAGGGCATGTAAAAATACATAAATTTTCGTGTTTCCAGTGTTACATCTCCAACTCCGGGCACAAAAAAAAATCTAAGAGTCAACCTCATACAGCATCTTGCTACCTTCCACAATTATTAACAACAATTCGCTACCATCATCCTTTCATTTGTTAAGAATAATGTGAATTCTAATAACGGGATAGTTGTAGCATCACACATCATTCAAGGCGCACTTCCTTTGTAGCAATGCACTATTCTTCCATTTCCAAGCTACAGAGTGAATTAATCTTAATTCAAGAAATTTTGAGGAAACTTCATGGAATGCAAATCCAAATTGTGATAGTTAACGATGCAACTACTTCCAAATGGTGGACAAAGTTATTTACTGGACAATTCAATGTACACTAGAAGCTCGAACCAATACAGAAGAATGAACGCCTATAAATGAGTTATCATTTATAGTTAAATAATACACCAAAAGTATAAGAATTCAGAATGGCAGTGTCCATAAGTGCACGGGTCAAATTGTAATATATTTGTTCAACAAAATACTGGAAGTATTCCAAGGATTGTACATAAGGAAGGATGGTATAAACAATGAAAATACTTTTTACAATAATAAGTCTAAGTATTAAGAGTTAATTCCTATATTACGATGAATCATAAAATAAATTTAGAGGAATATAAATAAATAACAAAAAGAAAGAAAGAAAGAAAAATAAACAAATGAATTAAACCGATACATCAATCATGAAGATTAACTCACTTCAGGGTTTGCAACTAACTTCGAACTAGGGGTCTAGAGTGGATTAATCATCGATTAAGCAATTATTACCTCTTAACTCTAATTAACTTAATAGATTGGTTGATACTTGTTTATCTTCCAACCTCACTTTTTCAACCAGGATAAATTACGGTTTACTCGGTTCGACTTATCTCCCGACCTCATCTAGCCTATGATAACTTATGAAGGTTATCAAGCCTAAAATTTTAGGAATACATAATTTATACCAACTAATCCATCTCGAGAAGTCCCAAATACTCCATTAATCACATCCTCATCCACTCGTTAATCTCCCCTAAGGGATTTAGCCACTCATCTTATTCATAATCTCAACTTCAGTTGAATAAACCATGTGAGAAACATGACCGATTCGAAGAAGAAAAGAGGTGTGAATAATTGTGGATTGAGTATCGAATGGGGAACAGAGTAGAATAATGAAATAAAACAAATGCAACAGAAAATATAAACTGAATACTTTAATTAAATAAACAAGTTCTTAAACCAAAACTAATTCAAGAGAAAACAAGAACGTATTTAAAAAGCCGAAAAGAAAATAAACTCAAACTAATTCTAAACTATGAGGGTTTTTGAAGGCATCAGAGATGAATTTTTTACATTCAACCCCTAATGTCTTATTTATAGAGGTGTTGGCAGCCCAAATTAGGTATTCGGCTTGTCCTAGGTCTTCGTATAAGTTTGATTGAGCGGACAAAAATAACACAAAAATACTTGGGCAACACGTCAGCCTTGTATCGCGCCACATCCATTGCGTGGCACAACACGACATGCAAATACTGCATTGTGTCGTTTCTTTGGTGTTTTGATGTCCCAAGAAACTTGTGCATCACTTGACCTTTGCTTCCACGTCAATTGGACCTTTATATCTTCATCCTAGATGCTCAATTGAACCAATTAGCACAACCTAAGGCCCGTGTCAGCCTATTGGGTCACAACACCTACAAAATGTGTTAAAAATACTTATTTTTATTAACTTTCTATCCCAAGGCCTAAATACTGAAAATATAATTTAAAATCCTAAATTGCTTAGAAAACAAGCTCCTTAAGTGCGAAATTGACCTGAATTAATTAATATATTTGACTATAGGTCAAAGGACATCTTCATCCTACAACAATTGCAAATCTGCTTGGAGCGCAAACAACATAGACTCTACCCCTTCATACACAGTTTAGTGTCTCAAGTAGCAAACCTCCGATACACTCAAAACTGGTCCATATAACTTTGTTTGCTTCTCTATAACATTTAGTTTCTTGTTCGTTGTCTTCTATATGTATGAAAAAAACAAAAAGAATGCCTATATTCTAGATTCCCTTCTAACCCTCCCAGTGCCTTGATTTGTTTTTTGTTGCCTTAAGATGTATTTCTTGGCATCCAGTGACAAAGAAAATATTTCTCATTTAGGAAAGACTATATCGATTATTGTTGAAATTCGAGCACCCAAATCAATGAAATTTAGCAAAATTCAAAAGTGAAATAATTTTATTGGAAGAACAATACCATTTTGTTGGAAAGAGGAGGAAGAGAAATAATTTTTAAAAAAGATTTTGGTGGAGGAAGAGAAATAAATTTAGGGAGAAAATTTTATAACTCACTTCTATTATAAATTTTTTGTTTCTTTTTTTTTTTTTTTGCTTGGCATTTAACTACAACATCCTCCACTTATTTATAGTGCTCAAGTCTTATCTAGAAATCTTATCTAAATCTAAATAATCGGCTAAATTCTAGTCCAAGTCATCTCTCAACTCTATAACTATATCTTTATCTATATATATAAGTTAAGATCACACCAACCAATAATATGTGAACACCTATAATCTGCAATCTCCCTATCCATATCTAAGACCAACTAATAGTATACCTACACATGTAATTAAATAAGCAAACATAATTTAGAATACTTCAAATTAAAATATCCAACACTAAATACATTAGTAGTTAAAACCAGCTTAAAGTTTTCACCAAGAACCGAGAGAAAAGAAAGAAAAGAAGGAAGAAATTAAGTTGTCAACTTCTCTTCTCTTTTTGCCATTGAACCTTTTTGGGGATTGATCTGTATAAATAATGAAATAGAAAAGGTAGAGAAGATCGAACACAAATTTTACGTGGAAAACTCTTTCGAAGAGGATAAAATCATGGGCAAATGAGACTTTGACTTTTCACTAAATGAGTAAACAAACGAGAGCACAATGTGGAGAAAATAAACCTAAATGTACTACACGTACAAACCCAAACCCCGAAAACAAATCCCAAATTCTCATAGAGTTCTCTCGAAAGGGGCATAAAATTCTCTCCATAGTTACCATGAAAACTCTCACCAAAATTCATCTGTAACTACATCTTGTTGCCCCCCAAAAAAAGTCTTGTACTACTACATCTTTAATTGCCTCTTAATTGGCTTCTCAAAATAGGGATACAAGGTCCCTTTAAATAGGTCAATATTAGAGGTCTAATCATACTAAAATACCCCTAGATTAATAAGAGTTTAACTGGGAAAAGGCAGCAGAGTTTAACTGGAAGAAGAAACTCAATTTATGTGGGCAACACGTCACCACATCGCAATGTCCCCATTCGCATCATCAAGATGTCATCTCTGCTTTGCCATTTCAAATGTTGTCGTGTCGTCCCAACGCTCCTCGTCGTGATACCGGGCCTATTTTAGGCCTTCTTCAGTTGCTCATCGATAATCTTTCTAAGTGTTTGCAAAGAGTCCGATAAATGTAAGGCTAGGTGGAGACTTGTGGGGTGTGTCTCGTATTTTTGGCCAAACAGACGGCAACATCACGACGTGAAGCTTCTCGACGTCATGACTATGGACGACGTCGTAATGACACGAATGGGGATATTACGATGTGTTGACGTGTTCTCCACATAAATTAAGTTTATTCTCTCAATTAAACTCTGATTACTCTATGGATATTTTAGTATGATTAGACCTCTAATATTAGCCTATTTAAAGGGGCCTTGTATCCCTGTTTTGAGGGGCCAATTAAGTGGCAATTAAAGATATAACATTATAGGACTTTTCTTTTGGGGCGACAAGATGTAGTCGCAGATAAGTTTTGGTAAGAGTTTTTGTGGTAACTATGGAGAGAGTTTTGTACCCTTTTTATGAGAACTCTATGAGAATTAAGGGTTTGTTTTTGGGGTTTGAGTTTGTAAATTTAGTACCTTTAGGTTTATTTTCTCCATATTGTACTCTCATTTGTTTACTCATTTAGTGAAAAGCCAAAGCCTCCTTTTCCCGTGGCTTTTATCCTTTTTGAAGGAGTTTTTCATGTAAAATTTGTGTGTTGTATCTTTCTATTTTTCTTATTCGTTTTTATATAGATTGATTCCCAACAAATCTTCAAAGATAAATATACAAAATATGTACCAACCGTTACCAACTACAAAATCTTATCTTATTAAATATGGGCTTGTAGAAAAAGTAGCAAAGCAGGTACAAATTAAGGCCAATGTTGCTGACATTATTGCAACTTGAGTTTAACCTAAAAAATAAAAAATAATGATTTCATATGATACCAGCAGCATAGGAAGTCATTCTCTCAACGGGATCCTAAGGATTCCAAAGAGAAATTTTGGGTATTATAGGAGGCATAAGAAAGTGATTGAGTGGTATAAAGAGAATTCATAACCCTAAATGAAATGAGGGGACGAATCCAAGATGCTTTTTTAAGTAGAGGTCAACTCATTAAGCACGTCTTTTTTAATCTCCTAGGAAGAGGCGGATACAAAGGGCTGACAGCGGCCTTGGCCCCCCTAAAATGGAAATTTTCTATTTAGGCCCTTGAAATTTTTTAAAATTTTAAATTAGTAAAGGTAAAATTATACTTTGGCCCCCTTAAAATTATAAAAATTCGATTAAATCCTTTAAAATTTATAAAGATATAGTGTAACACCCAAAAAATCCCAAACATTTTTTTTTTTGATTTTGATAAAATGTGTGCTTAATATTCCTAGTCGAGTGTTATTTATGTGATAATAGGCCTGATTAAGTTTTGAGTTCAAACTTTAGGGTGAAGGAAATTATAGTTTAATAATTAAAAGAACCTTGATGGCAAGTAGTTTAGTTTTTAAATAAATGAAGGAGGAATTAGACACAAGGAGCCTTGTGTTGGAGTGGCAAGTAGCATCACATGTGGGGCTTAGAGGTGGCATCACATGCATGGCAAGGAGGTTTGGGGTTCGAATCCCTCCTTGCTCAAAAGAAGGATTTATTTTTGCTTAATAAATGGACAGTAGTGGTGTTGGATGTGAACTCTGAAGGGAGTGATCAGAAGAGAAATTTAAGGAAGGGATTAAAGAATTATCAAGGAGAAAAGCTAGGAAATGAGGGGTGTAGAGAAGTGGAGCCGAATAGTAAATTTAGGGATAAGTAAATTCGGCTATAGTATATATAGGTGTCGATTTTGGAGATTCGAGGTAATACCGAAGTTGCTTCTCTTAATTTAGCCAAATTTCTCATTTTTTTGTGCAGTCGAAACACTTTTCTCTCTCAGTGCTCAGGAACCGAATTTTTTGTTCCTTGTTTACCGATTTTCTATTCTTTCTCTTCTCAAATTCTCTTTTGATTCACCTTTGGTTTTAACCGATTCATTCTTATCTTCTTCTTATTTGTGCCGAATAACCCTTTCACCATACAAATCTCAAAAGCTGAATTGCTCCTAGGCATTTTGAGGTTTTGGGTAAGTATTCCTCTTTTATTGGTTAAGGTTGGCCGAATGGCCATGGAGGATTTGAGAGTGACTTAAGATGATTTTGAGTCGCTTGTTGTTTTGTTTTAATGATTAAGATTGATGCAGATTTAAGAAATACTCGTGATTAGTGATCAAGGAAGGGCTGTTAAGGCTTGTTGTTCAAGGTAAGGCAACGGTGAGATTTTCGGCTTTTGGTGATCGTATTTGATAAGTGTGTGATTAATCATTGAGTGACATCGTTTGTAGGTTCGTGGCTAAGGAGATCACAGCACGTTTTAGTACCAGGTGTGTACATACACTGCACACACAGTAGATCGGCAAATCCCGAAATGTCGAAAAGTCGAAATGCCAAAAAGCTGAAAGTTTGGCTACAATAGACTTGCGAGTGCGCAAACACTAGTAAGGGGAAGCCGATAGGTTATCAGAGGCCCCATGTGCGATTCCGTGAACTTGGGCTGTGTATTGGCCAACTGGGCTAGAATAGGCTAAATGGGCCCGATGGGCTATAGGGCCCATAATAGGCAAAATTGGCAATTTCTTACTAAGTGATGAAAAATCATATGATTGTATGACTATGAATGTGATTGGGCCTGACGGGCCATATGAATGTGATTTGGGCCTAATGGGCCATCTGAATGAGATTGGGCCCAGTGGGCCATATGCATGTATTTAGACTCGTTTGGGCTTTGTAAGGGATTTTGGGCCTAGTATCTGATAACTACTTAAACAGACATAAAACTTAAATAATTAATTAATTGTGACTGTGGACAAGTCATAAAGTTAAGGTGTGGTAATGGGTATATGCATGTCTAGGATTGGATCTAGGGAGAGCTTAGTACTTAAGCGGTCTTATTGACCCACCTCCTCTTCTCTGGATTCCTACCTGGTGCATAGTATCTGTTCGCTTTAGCCAACGAGGACTTGTTAATGGGCTAAGGTAAGTAGTAACCCATAATAAAGAGAAATTACCGAAAAGCCCTTAAGGGCAAAAATGACTAAAATACCCCTATGTGTTGAATGTAAGGCTTATGGATGTTACTTGTATATCTGCTGCATTCATATGATATTCTATTTAGGTTGCATATGGTTGAGAATTATGGAACGGAGGAAGTATATGAGGATCGCATGGTTGCTTGACGACTGTGGATCCACCGATGGCTTTTTAAGCCCAATATATGATTAGCAGCTTTGCTGCAAGGTTAGGTAGTACCGCAACCGGGCTACCATTGGAGTGTATCGGATGGGTGGGTCGATATTTATATCGCCACATAGTGTGTATTGGGGGATGGAGATGGTGTGTAGCGGTTGGATGGGTGAGATCCGTGCATATTTGATTGCCTTACATCTGTTCTGATAATGAATTAGGCTCAAGCCCGAAAAGACTTGCTATTGTATGCTTTTCTATTTGTCGAGGGTTGTACACACTGAGTTTTCAAAAACTCACCTCTTCTTTTATTTTTCTCAGGTGATCTTAAGTAGGTGGTTCGACGATTTGAGGGACTCCGAGGTGGCCAGCTAGCAAGATGGCTTGGACTAGTTTTCTTAAGCCTATAATTTCTAGTATTTTAAGTTATTTCAGTCCGGATTGTAATAAGGCCTTTCCTCTGGTTATTATTTCAAATTAGGATTATTATTACTTTCATGCTTTATATTTATTAGAAGTGGAACATGGTTTTCTTAATTCATAACTATTTTTAAATACTACGTTTTCGCAACTCAATTTTTAAATGACAAGTTTTTATAGATGATCTATTTTAAATAAAGCTTCCTCAACTGAATAGAGATTTTACAAAGTAATTATTATCATACAAGAATGAATAGTTTTCTTTAAATACACCTCGCTTTGAAAGTAACAAATACAAGCTGGGATTTTACTTAAGGTTTTTATTTTAAAGAAGGGTTTTCAATGGAATTAAGGTTTTTGAAAAACACTTCAATGTGACATGCCAGATTCGGCCATAATGTCTGGGCCGAGTTTAGGTGTTACATTTAGTGGTATCAGAGCTAAGTTATAAAACTTGGGCTGTGACGTGGGCCTTATTATATCATAATGTTTTGAAAAAAAACCTTCTGTGCGACACACCGAGTCCCCGATGTCGAACCAAGTAAGTTCTTTTATTATTAAGCTTGTTTAATTTGATATACTGTAGATAGTTAGTGGGCTACTTTAGATGATTATACTGAGGCTTTTAGTTGGAGTGAAACTGAAGCTCGTAGGACCTTGAAACTGTAGAGGATTTACGAAAACAACTTTCTTTTTAATACTTTCACATTGAAACTAAAAATTTATAAAATTTCTAATCCAAATAATACTTGAATCAATGATGAGTGCTAGAAGAGGTGCAAGAGGCCGTAGCCGAGGCCGCGGAAGTGTTAGGGCTGGATCGTCGGCATTGGGCCATATGCCCAATGTTGGAGTAGAAGAGGCTCCGGCCTCACTCGTGGCTAAGACTGGACCGTATGATCGGGCCGCGGGGGATAATGTATTGTCGCAGGTAATGTCAAGGATTTTGGAAAGGGTCGCAGGGCCCAATAATGACTCGAGAAATCAGGGGTCAATTCCGGAGCGACTTCGATCAAATGGGGCTGAGATCTTTAAGGGCGTGGCTGGTGTGGCTCTTAACGTGGCTGAATACTGGTTGGAGGCCACTGAAAGGATAATGAAGGACTTGGACTGTTCACCTGAACAAAAGTTGAAACGTGCAGAGTCACTGCTTAGGGAAAAAGCTCACCAGTAGTGGCTGACGGTGAAAGATGGCAGCCAACCTGAGCAGGTCACTTGGGAGTCCTTCAAAATTGCATTTCAAGGGAAGTATGTGGGTGCGAGTTATATGGATGCTAGAAGGAAGGAGTTCCTGAACTTGACCCAGGGAAACAAATCTGTGGCGGAGTATGAGGCAGAATTTCTACGCCTTAATAGGTATGCAAGAGTAATAGTGGCAACAGATTATGAACGTTGTGTTCGGTTTGAAGACAGCCTTAGAGACAGTCTTCGAGTATTGATTGCACCTTAGTGGGAGCGGGATTTTGCAGCATTGGTGGAGAAAGCAAAAATCGTTGAAGAGGCAAAGCGCACTGAGCGCCTAAACTGGGAAAGAGAAAAGGGAGAAAATAAAAGGGATTTTGAGCCCTCCAATTGCGATCAAAGGGCTAAGAGAAGGGCAAGAGTGGATGGGCCGTCAGAGTAGGGCCCCTTGTTGCTACTACTGGTACACCACCTTGTGCTACTTGTGGAAAAGGTCATGCGAAAGAGTGCTGGAAGAGAATAAGAGCTTGTTTAGCTTGTGGATCTATGGAGCATAGGATCAAGAGTTGCCCTAGAGTGTCAGGTCAGGTGCCAGTCGTGGACCGAGGTGGTGTGATGCCACCAAAGGGTGGTCAGCAACCGACGAGAGGCCGTGATCAGGCCAGGGGTGGAAACGATTTGGGTCGTGGAGCACCGGGCAGTGGTGCTGGTCATACTGAGGCGAGGTAGCCAGCTTTGGTCTATGCAGCACTTTGTCAAGAGGATGGAGACACTCCAGAGGCGAATACTGGTACATATTTACCCATAGTGTGTTGTTTACCTAAGTTGGAATTAGAGTGCGCAGCCGGAGTGTGGTGTGGTTGTCTGTGTTATTAGTTTAAAATTTCGTGGAATACATTTCTTTAAGGGGGTAGAGTTGTAAAGCCCCCAAAATCTCAAACTTTTTTTTCGGTTTTGATAAAAGGTGTGCTTAATATTCCTAGTCGAGTGTTATTTATGTGATAATAGGCCTGGTTAAGTTT
The DNA here is from genome assembly GCA_025698475.1 of Gossypium anomalum. Taxonomy (NCBI): domain Eukaryota; kingdom Viridiplantae; phylum Streptophyta; class Magnoliopsida; order Malvales; family Malvaceae; genus Gossypium; species Gossypium anomalum. Next base: position 18,749,919 of record CM046967.1, on the reverse strand, counting down.
TGAGTTTGAACTTTGAGGTGAAGGAAATTATAGTTTAATAATTAAAAGAACCTTGATGGCAAGTAGTTTGGTTTTTAAATAAATGAAGGAGGAATTGGACACATGGAGCCTTGTGTTGGAGTGGCAATTAGCGTCACATGTGGGGCCTAGAGGTGGCGTCACATGCATGGCAAGGAGGTTTGGGGTTCGAATCCCTCCTTGCTCAAAAGAAGGACTTATTTTTGCTCAATAAATGGACAGTAGTGGCGTTGGATGTGAACTCTGAAGGGTGTGATCAGAGGAGAAATTTAAGGAAGGGATTAAGGAGTTATCAGGGAGAAAAGTTAGGAGATGAGGGGTGTGGAGAAGTGAAGCCGAATAGGAAATTTAGGGATAGTTAAATTTGGCTATAGTATATATAGGTGCCGATTTTGGCGATTCTAGGTAATGCCAAAATTGCTTCTCTTCCTTTAGCTGAATTTTTCTTCTTTTTTTTTGTGTTGCCGAAACACTTGTCTCTCTAAGTGCTTAGAAGCCGAATTCCTTGTTCCTTGCTTGCCGATTTTCTATTCTTTATCTTCTCAAATTCTCTTTTAATTCACCTTTGGTTTTAGCCGATTCCTTCTTCTCTTCTTCTTATTTGTGCCGAAATCCTTTCACCATACAAATCTCAAAAGCCAAATTGCTCCTTGGCGTTTTGAGGTTTTGGGTAAGTATTCCTCTTTTATCGGTTAAGGTTGGCCGAATGGCCATGGAGGATTTGAGAGTGACTTAAGATGATTGTGAGCCACTTGTTTAGTTTTAATGATTAAGATTGATGCAGATTTAAGAAATACTCGTGATTAGTGATCAAGGAAGGGTTGTTAAGGCTTGTTGTTCAAGGTAAGGCAAAGGTGAGATTTTTGGCTTTTGGTGATCGTATTTGATAAGTGTGTGATTAATTGTTGAGTGACATCGTTTGTAGGTTCGTGGTTAAAGAGATCGCAACACATTTTAGTACCAGGTATGTACATACACTGCACACACAGTAGATCGGTAAATCCCGAAATGTCGAAAACCTGAAATGCCGAAAAGCTGAAAGTTTGGCTATAGTAGACTTGCGAGTGCGTGAACACTCGTAAGAGGAAACTGATAGGTTATCAGAGGCCCCATGTGCGATTCTGTGGGCTTGGGCTATGTATTGGCCAACCGGGCCAGAATGGGCTAAATGGGCCCGATGGGCTGTAGGGCCCATAATAGGGAAAATTGGCAATTTGTTACTAAGTGATGAAAAATCATATGATTGCATGACTATGAATGTGATTGGGCATAATGGGCCATATGAATGTGATTTGGGCCTAATGGGCCATACGAATGTGATTTGGGCCTAATGGGCCATATGAATGAGATTGGGCCTAGTGGGCTATATGCATGTATGTAAACTCGTTTGGGCTTTGTATGGGGTTTTGGGCCTAGTATCTGATAACTACTTAAACAGACATAAAACTTAAATAATTCATTAATTGTGACCATGGACAAGCCATAAGGTTAAGGTGTGACAATGGGTATATGCATGTCTAGGATCGGATCTAGGGAGAGCTTGGTACTTAAGCGGTCTTATTGACCCACCTCCTCTTCTCTGGATTCCTACCTGGTGCATAGTATCTGTTCACTTTAGCCAACGAGGACTTGTTAATGGGCCAAGGTAAGTAGTGACCCATAATAAAGAGAAATTACCGAAAAGCCCCTAAGGGCAAAAATGACTAAAATACCCCTATGTGTTGAATGTAAGGTTTATGGATGTTACATGTATACCTGCTACATTCATATGATATTCTGTTTAGGTTGCCTATGGGTTGGGAATTATAGAACGGAGGAAGTATATGAGGATCACATGGTTGCTTGACGACCGTGGATCCACCGATGGCTTTATAAGCCCAATATATGATTAGCAACTTTGCTGCAATGTTAGGTAGTACCGCAATCGGCCTACCATTGGAGTGTATCGGATGGGTGGGTCGATATTTATGTCCCCACATGATGTGTATCGGGGGATGGAGATGGTGTGTAGCGGTTCGATGGGTGGGATTTGTGCATATTTGATTGCCTTACATCTGTTCTGATAATGAATTGGGCTCAGGCCCGGAAAGACTTGCTATTGCATGCTTTTCTATTTGCCGAGGGTTGTACACACTGAGTTTTCGAACACTCACCCCCTTTTTTATTTTTCTCAGGTGATCCTTAGTAGGTGGTTCGACTGTTGGAGGGATTCCGAGGTGGCCAGCTAGCAAGACAGCTTGGACCGGTTTTCTTGAGCCTATAATTTCTAGTATTGTAAGTTATTTCAGTCCGGATTGTAATAAGGCCTTTCCTCTGGTTATTATTTCAAATTAGGATTATTACTACTTTCATGCTTTATATTTGTTAGAAGTGGAACATGGTTTTCCTAATCCATAACTGTTTTTAAATACTACGTTTCTGCAACTCAATTTTTAAATGACAAGTTTTCATAGATCATCTGTTTTAAATAAAGCTCCCGCAACTGAAAAGAGATTTTACAAAGTAATTATTATCATACAAGAAGGAATAGTTTTCTTTAAATACACCTCACTTTGAAAGCAACAAATACAAGCTGAGATTTTACTCAAGGTTTTTATTTTAAAGAAGGGTTTTCAATGAAAACAAGGTTTTCAAAAAACACTTCAATGTGACATGCCAGATTCGGCCATAACGTTTGGGCCGGGTTTGGGGTGCTACATATAGACAATAAAAAATTAAAATTTCATTCGGCCCCCCCTAAAAATTTGTTCTGACTTTGCCCCTGCTCCTAAGAACACTAGAAATATATCTTATTTTAATTGTTAATCACAAATCAATCTTGTAGTCAAGTTGAACTTAGGTTATAAAACTAGCGATCTACCTAATCTCCCTTAGTAAAGATGCAGTTTGGAACTCAAACCCACCAAGTAGCTAGCTTTCACTTAATTGAATTGCATTAAACACAATCAAACAAACAGTTTGAAGAGAAATCAACAAGATTTAGCAAACCATTTCAGCAAAAGGGTGAACTTGGCTTCTCTTCTTTCGGCACAAAAGTAACTACCTCTTAACTAATTAGAAACTAATAATTAACAAAACAACATTCTTCAAATATGTACTTTAACCATCGCAAAGCTCTGGAAATAGATCACATTTTTAGTTTAATTCTTTTTAATCCAACTTTATGGCATGCTTCCAGGTACAGGTTCAAGAGGATTTTGACCTTCCTCAATACCAGTAGAAGCAAAATGGTTAATAAGGTTGGGGCATGTGGATATAACGACAAGTAATTGTATTATTGAAATTAAAGCCGTGGGCTCTCATTGAAAACAAAAAAAAAGCTGTGGGCGACGTTTGAAACTAATAACTTAATTACCCTTTTAGCATGTTAAAAGGTTATTGCCAGAACATGAAAGGCGATCGGTGAATCGTCAACGCTGTACGTTACTGCACTAATTTTTTTGTTCAACTCGGCCAAGCCTGCATAATTTATAACAACATAGAAAATTCAATATGCCAATCCAGGCTTTCTTTTCATTCTCGTGCCTGCATGAAACTAACTGTTGGAGAAGATTAGTGCTCATCCACCGCATCCAGCGCCACAACCAGCGCCGCATCCAGCTGCACAGGTGGAACCATAGGTGTCCGCATGGGTAGCGGAGGCTTTCTCTTTGGATGCGCCGCCGGCACATGAGAATATGATTGCTGTAACGAGAGAAAGGGCTGCTAAAACTGCCCAGAACATTAAAACAGCACTGCTCAAGTCTTCAGTGCTTGCCCCTCTGTCAGCTCGAACCATCTCTTTTAGAAATAAGAGGCAGTTGCCTTGCAATCGTCAATGGTGAAGAGGCTTTGGCGTTAGATGGTCGTTTATTTAAAAGACTTGACTTTTAAGGTTAGACTTTAAGGGCAGAGTTGGCGTCAATAGTGGTGGCCTCTGACTCTCAGCGTTCACAAATGCTATTTTGGCGCTTCATAGAATGGAGGGGCTCTTTGGTAAAAGTGTAGCTAATTTTCAGTGCAATATCAAAGTGTATTTACACTAATAAACTAGTATTTGACAGGTGCTAAAATGACATGGAAAGTTGGGCATGGCATGATTATCGGGACAAAGCCTAAAACCTTATCCTTTTCGAACCCATCTTTGTCGACAGAACAAAGAATTATTTGAAAACAAAAAAACTACTCTTGAGAATATCATACATGAAATACTAAGATCTAACCCCTCAGAGTTTTTATTTAATTTTTTTTATTTAAGTCATGTTTTTTAAATTTAAAGTTTAACTAATGAATTCTAAATGGTGAATCAACGATTGGTATTATAGATTCATATTCATTAGCAAGAAAATAAATACACTTTATATCTAAATTGATCTAACGGTCAGTGTTGAAGATCAGAGAAGAATATTGTTTGAATTTTGATTTACAGATTCATGATGTTCAAAATTATTTCATTAAAAAAATTAAACTATAGAAAAGAAGGGAAAGAAGAGCTTTTGATTGGTGCAGACAGTGCTAACGAAGAAGGCCATACAATAGTGATTTTAACAACTCAATGACTTAAATAAAAAATTTTAAACAGTTCAATAACCATTTTGTAACATTTTGAAATTAAGTAATTAAAGCATACTTAGGGTGTAATCTACCTATATGGCTGTGTTTTCGAATTGTCTAAAATATTTTATATATATATAATTTCCATAAATAAATTATATTATTTTTTATTTTTATATAGAGACATCATACTTATATTTGGATGCCGTATTAAATATTATTTAGTGTTTAAATTAACTTTTTATTAGATTGGTATAACATATACTCACATGTGCAGAAGTTACCGGCTGTAAACGAAATGGATGCGTCCATTATCAAGACTACCAAAATTATTGCAATTGGTGTGTGCTTATATTATTTTAAACTTAACACAGTTGACTAAAGGGCTGTTTCTGATCCGGTGGTTTATAATTATATAATTTTAAGATTAGCCATAATCCTCACAATTTTTAAAGTGAATACATTTATATTCACGCCTTTAAATTATGACAATAGCAATCATATTAATTGTATGATTTATATTATGTTAAACTAGCATTATCTCTCGTTAATTTCAAGTTTTCGAAATTTTCTTTAAAAAATCTTTTCGATTTTTATTTTTAAGTAAAAATAAAAATTAATTTTAAATGATATTTTATTAACAAATTCCATACAAATGTTAGCTTTGATATCCCAAAATTTTGATATAACATTTAAGATAAATTTTGTATATTATATTTTAAAGTCATTTAGTGAAAATATGGTTGACAATTTTATCAAACATTTTCAAACAATTTTAAGGCTAGAAAAATATATTTTTTAAGATTTTTTTTCAAGTGATTTCAAGCTAGATACAACACCTTGATCAAAAGGTGCAGTGTGTTATACCTAAAAGTCAGTGTACAAAAAGGCACAGAGGTATAATACTTTGTAACCTCCCCAACCCAGCTTAGACGTTAGGCCCGAACTTAAGAGATTACATCGGCCATCAGAATGACCCAATAGCGATTGAGGTTTATTAAACAGTCATTTTAAAATAGTTTTTTTTTTATTTTGGCAAAAAATTTTAGTCTATTTTCTAAAAAGTTTACGAGTTTATTAAAAACAGATTTAGCCTAACTTTCCTATATAACGGCGACTACTTTTGAAAACTTATTTAATTTTCGGCTTATTTAATACTTAAAAATTTATGATCTAGCAACGGATAAATTGATATCTAACTTAGTTTTAATAGAAGTTGTATTCCACGCATCAGTAATTATATTCCCTAATTTTAAAAACCTAATCAAAATTAAAGGTCTTGCATGGTGAATAATCTCTAAAAAACTTAGGTCTCATACCACAGTTTAAAAACAAAAAAAAAACATTACTAATTATGAAAAATGGAAAATTTCAAATAATAATTCTAAGATAATATAATAGACAAAACCGAGCCAAGTCCCTACGAATGTCATGCCCGTGTCCTAACCTGGTGGGTTATCTGTAATGATGGAGAATAAAGGGTAATGAGCTATAAAGCTCAGTGTAAGTTCAATCACAAGAAGATCAGTGCAAATAGTCGATAAATCATATTAAATAATAATGCATAGTATGATCACAATCAAATAGCAAATCAGAGAATCGATTTTTCAAAAATAATCATCAATAGTATTACAGAATTCACAATAGTAATTTCAGAATATCGATTTTTCAGTTCATCTCATCATCACAATATCTCAATGTTCACCACTATGCATATGCTTATAAGTGCAATGCAATTTCAAATATAAGAAAAGGGTCCTACCCTACTACTACACACCATAGTAGGAGTTCCAGATCTCCTCTACCTTTACACCACATTGTGGATAAACCACTCATCGTTGTGGATGAACCACTCATTGTGGATAAACCACTAGAAAAAAAAGGGGTGGATGAACCACTGGGGTTTCTGATAAAAAGTTTTTGCAGACAAGTTGTCAGTAAGTTGTGAATACACAACATGTTTACAGATTTAAAGTTGTTAGTACGATGTAATTAAACCGCTCAAACGGTGCAGATAAAAGTTGCTCAAACAGTATGGATAAATCATTCAACGGTGCAGATAAACTGCTTAACTTTTTCCATTCATATTATCCCACCCCATGCAATACAATATGACACGCTCGAAACATATTAATACAGTAGCATTTAATATAATTTTAATAGAACATTACAGTAGCAATCATTGTACTTATAATAGTTTGATTCAGCGGCAAATATTATGCATATAATAGATTGATTCAGTAGCAAAAAGCATGCTTATCATGAGTTCGGTTTATGGAAACACAAGGTAGGTTATACGTACAATCACAAATATAGATACAATAGACATATATATCATTCTCAATTCATGCAATTAAATATATAACATAATTCAGCTAATCAGGTCATGGGTTCTAAATATATAACATAATTCAGCTAATCAGGTCATGGGTTCTAACATTCATATTATCAGGGAATTATTTAAATAAATTAAAACATTAAAATAGTTCAAGGATCATCTAGGGACTAAACTCATCAAAATCTATAAAATTTGAAAAATATGGACAAATGGTCGTGTGGCTAGGCTGTGTGCAATGCCTTAAGTCGTGTGGAGGGGTTACATAGACATGTGGCTAGGTCGTGTAACTGACTGAAGTCATGTGGAAATTGTACAATCAAGGTAGAGGAGAGACATGACCTTGTGGTAAGCCGTGTGGAAGGCTTTGGGCCATGTGAGATTCAAATTTCCTAGGGTTGAAGGAGGAACATGGCCATGTTAGGGGTCGTGTGGTCCACACCGGTGCCCTACACGTCAGTGTGGCAGACCGTGTGGTCCTATCCTAGGTACGGTTTGCCCCAATTCTCTTGTAAAAGAACACACACTCCACCAGGATCTTGAACGACATTCCTTGCGCTCAAATCTGGCTTGATGCACTTAAAACGAGTCCTTCAAACGATAATTTCACACGAGTTTACGTTTGTTTTCTAATATTTATCATGATCCAATGATATTAACGGAAGATTTGTCAAGAATCGTGATAGATTGACTAATTGATTTGAAAGATTTCTATCGAATAGAAATTTTATGAAATTCGGGTCTAAATTTTAGAATGAGATATACTTACTGAACTTGATGGAATTATGGAGGCATTGACGATAAATTCAACAATCAGTAGAGAATCAATTTATCAGGGATTAATTTGATATCGAGAGCAAAATAATTTCAGTAATGGAGAGAAAATTTAATGCAAATAAGAGGATGGAAAAAATGAGAAGAAATAGGAAGAGAAAAGAGAAATTTTAATTTGAATGGAAAAAGAAATATAATCCTAGTGTAATTAGGGAAAAAGGTACTAAATAGCTAGGATTTTCAAATCTGAAGGGTTTGCATAGTAATTTCCCCTATTCTGCTGAAATAAAATGACAGGGACTTAGGAAAAGGGTGGTTCAAACCTAGTTGTGCAAAAAGAAGGAACAAGTGCTTAACCATTAGGCTACTACCCATTTCTTAAAAGGTTTCTACTTTAAATATTATTTATTTTAGAGTAGTTTTTGTTTTTGTTAGCTGAAAATTAAAAGAAAAGAATGAGAGAGGTGTGGTTTGAACCGAGGATCTCTAAGGACTATACAAGCTACTTAACCACCAAGCCTAAGGCTTAATTATTTCTTTTTCATTACAAATAACCCCCTATATTTTGAGGTGTTACAATACCCTTCCACCTAGGTATCGCATTCTCCTTAAGAGGTACCGTACCCTTCCAGCTAGGGTGCAATACATGTGGCTCAACAGTCAAATTTTGAAGAATGTACCACATCCCAAAGCTTTGCAAGTGTTTTTAAGTTCGAAATTAGTGCTTCTAACGGCTAGAATTCATCCCCAACAACCATAAACATCCTCATACTCATTCCTTGATATAAATACAAGTAAACAAACACATCAAGGCACAAGGGATGAACATCCAAGCATAGAAATCAAGAGAAAATCCTCTAATTTTTTATTTTATCATTTTCTCTTGTACATATCTCTTAGGTTGTAATGCCCCAAAACCTGGCCTAGAAGTTTAGGCCGGATTCCGGAGGTCACACTGATCATTAAGTGATCGTAGGAAAAATTTTAGTTTAACCATCTAGAAAACAAACAATATTTAAGTTACGTAAACTCTCCGTTGTAAAATCTCGATATTACAAAAATTTTCGTCCGAAAGACACCTACGTGCATAAAACCCAAAGTTAATACCATAATATTCAAAATAAAACTTAAAATTCCCGTTTACTTATAAATGCGAAAATTATGAAAATGCTTTTAAAGTTGATTCTAAAATGTAGCTGTCTGAGACCTCCGACGTGTTTAGTCCAGCAACAGCAAATGGAAATACCTGAAAAAGGAAACTGAGGGGGTGAGCTACATGAGCCCAGTGTAAGATTGAAACTTCAGAAAAACAGACATTAAGCGACACAATAAAAAATATCATAATAGCAAACCGATATCCAAATAATCATCACAACCAAAATTAGCACATCAGTACTGAACACATCGATCTATATACTGTTAATCTCGCACTCAAATAGACAAAATGCAAAACAAATGCAACAACATGAAACCCACCCATCTATCCAAATACCTCTCCGTCCCCCATTCACACCACAAATGAGCTATAAGAAACTCAACCAACCCTGCACACCACATAAGACTTCGGAAGGCCCATCCAACCTTACACACCACAAATGTGGAACTAAGCCACGTAAATAGCAGTATGTAGCTGAGCTGCCAAAAAGTACGGTATTGTGCGGTAAACCGCTATACAGACGTATTGCAGTTAAAACTGCCAAATCAGATCAGACTTCTTTCTCTTCATATCCCAAACCCGAAATCATAATGCAAATGCACGAATGCACACCAAACACTACCAATTACACAGGCGTAAAAGCTCGTAATCAGTTAGTTAGTTAGTTACAGAATCGATGTACACAGTGTCCAGACAGTCACACGCACACCTACATCACTTAACTATTGAAGCAGGTGCTCATTTATTAGGTAATATCACATTAACAAGTCACTTAAATAATGCAACGATTGCATATAACAGATATGTCTGAGTCAAAACAGAGTCCCGAATACCCTTACTTAGACCTAGCCAAGGGTCGAAAAACAAAAAACCACAAACAAGTCATAACTCAACATAGTATAAAAATTAGGCAAGGTAAAACCATAAAGCCATGTGCCCCGGCCGTGTGGGGGTCTACACGCCCATGTGGAGGCCACACACGCCCGTGTGGATAGCCCGTGTAACTCACTGTCCAAAAGTGCTAAAAATTAAGAGCAGAGGAGACACAGCCGTGTAGAGATCTCACACGCCCGTGTAGGACACATGCCCGTGTGGCCAGGCTGTGTGGTACTAAAAATCGTCAAAAACCCTAAGTTCTCAAACGTACACGCTTGTGAACTCAAGGGAAATGGCCGTATGAAAATCAACTAATTTCCCCAAATCAGCTACACGGCCCGGCTACACGGTCCGGTGGCCAGGCCGTGTGGCACCTAATCCTATCCGAAAACCCTAATTCCTAATTCCACATGATCGTGTGAACAAGAATACACCCGTATGGCCACCCATGTGGTCATAAAACCACACTAAAACAGCCTGCAAAACGTGCCCTTGATGTCAAAATGATCCCTAACCCTCAATAACACAGAAATACATCAAAAACACCAAGAATTTCAAGCAATTCCAAAACAATCAACACTTCGATTAGCCAATTTCATAAACACACCAAATATGTCAAATTTCATGGAAATAAATAACAAATTTGATAACGAAAAGGGAGAGTTTTCGAACACGCACCTTTCACGTGATAGCAAACATCAGAATCATTCGATTCGCTCCTCCAAACCGATTCAAAAACCTCAATTTAACATATCAATTTATAAAAACTTCAGTTCAATAGTAAAAGAAAACGAAAGGAATACTATGTAAACCCAAAAACGAAACTCACATCTTCCACTTCTAAAAAATTGAATACACATAGAAAAACTCCCTCGACAGACAACAATTAACGGAAGAAACAATGAACTAAAAATAATTGATTTATTTTGGGGAAAAAAAGAGTAAAACAAAGAAAATAAAAAAAAATGGTTTACATAGAACTCAAACCATGGGAAAACGTGGATTTGTTGAGTTTTTTTTATTATTATCCCAAAAATAAAATAATAAAAGTGATAAATAAATATATCAAACTTAAAACAAATTTAAGACAGAAAATAAATAAATAGTCCCTGAAAATACACACATGAGGATTCAAGCCCAGAACCCAAAGGTACACTAACACTCACTCAACCATCAGACCAGCAGGCCCATTCTGACATGAAAATGCGAAGATAAACCCAAATATCTGATCTAGCCACTGACCCTACCTACAAATCTTAAAACTTCTAACCCCAAATCTAGGGTGTTACATAGGTGCTTATTGTTAGATCCTTTTAACATTTTCATTTTCATTCTTTAATAGAGGTTAATACTTGTAAACATACAATTTTGAGAGATCTTTATTGTTTACATCTTTTTTTTATATTGCAAAACTTACTTGTGGCTTTTGAGGTAAAAAACTTTAAGGAATTTATAAAGGGTTTTAGTTGAGCCTTGTAAAAATTAGAAGGTTCGAGTTAAGCCATAAAAACTAGGGGAAAGTTTCTTCTTAGCCTTGTGAAAGAAGTAGGGATTTTAAGGTTATACTTTTTCCTTGAAATGTAACAATTCAAGTATAGTGATTTGGGACATCCTTTGTTGAGGAAACAAAGGTAGTGAAGGTAGGCAATGGGGTCGAACCACTATAAATCGAATTATCCAAGCTTTTTTCCCTTTTATCATTATTTAAAAAGACTTCGCGAAGAATTTCAAAATACCAATTCACCCCTCTTAGTATTTTCGGGCCTAACAATTGTATCAAAACTAGTTCTCCATCAAAGGTTTCACCACTAGAATAAGCGATCCAAAGAAAAAATGCCAAGTTTGAAGATGGCACAAGATTTTGACTCAATTAGCTTAGGTGAAGGCCAATTCATTGTGAGACCTCCCTACTTCAATGGTGAGAGATATTCTTATTGAAAGACAAGGATGAAACTAGACCTGATCATTGGTCAGGCCAACCGACTAGGCCCGAAGGTCTGCCCGAAAAATAGGCTTGGACAAAAAAATGAAGTTAATTTTCAAAATGGTTCAGGCCTCAGGTAAGCTTTTTTTCCTCCGACAGAATCATGCTACCCTTTCTTTTTCTTTCCTCCCACAATCAACTATCACTCCTTTCTCATGACAGTTAATTTCTTTTCATTTCTTTTCCAAATCCTTAGCTACTATCAAGATGACTCCAACAACCAAGTCCAACAGTTGACTCCAACACCCATCGACCACTAGACATAACCAACTTTTAACCCCTCTTTCTTTTCTTTTCCTCTCACAGCCGATTGTCACCCCTTTCCCACCGACCACGTAACACCCCAAACCCGACCTAGACATTATGGCCGAATCTGGCGCGTCACATCGAAGTGTTTTTCAAAAATTGATCTTTTCGGTAAAAATCTGTTACTGGATTTAAATCCTTTTATTATTATTTAGCAAAAGTTCTCATCAAAACATTTACCTTATTAACCATCACTGTTATATTAAATTGATTTAAAACACGGAAGCTTTATAAGTCAATGAAGTTTAAAACACGTGTTTTAGAAATCAGTAATTGTTTTAAAAACTCGTCTCTACCTAGACTAGCGGTTTAAAAATATATAATCCAAAACCCAATTAAAAATTAAAACCCACAAACGGCCTTATTACAAAATTAAAAACCCAAAAGTCGAATGCAAGACACAGCAGTCGTGTGGCCACCTCCAAGTCTCTCGCGACACCAAATCGTCTAAGGCTAGGGATTACCTGTACAGTTAAAAAGAAAGGGTGAGTTTACGAAAACTAAGTGTGTAATCCCCTAATAGATAACAAAAAATAGAAATGCAAAACAGTCTGGGCCGTAGCCTTATTCAGTAACAGAGCAGTCTGGGCTTTAGCCCTATGCAGTAACAATATGGGCCAACGCCCAACACAGTATTAGTACAGTGTAATGCAATTATACATCCCACCCAAATCTAGCCAGCACACCATCCGTTCCAACCAACACACCATGTGGGGATATAAATCAACCCACCCAACTAGCACACCAACATTGCAGCAAAGTTGCCTGTAACACCCCTAACTCTTAACCGTCGCTGGAATAGGTTAAGAGGCATTACCGGACTTATCATTCAGTTCAGAACAATTATAAACCAATTATCAACTCATTACAATAAAATTCATTCAATCTCATACAATATGAACTTAAATTCGAGTATACAATACTTAAAACATGCATTCAGGACCAAATTGGTAATATATAAAGTTTCAAAAACCTAAAAAAAAAATTCAACTTCGAAAAGGTCACACGCCAGTGTGAACAACCCTTGTGCCTCACACAATCCAGGCCGTGGCCAAATAGGGCATACATACTGACTTGATCACACGGCCAGACTATACGTCCGTGTGTCCAACCCGTGTTCCTATCACACGACCGTGTCCAGGCCGTGTGATAGGCCATGTCAAAAATAGGGGGTATTCTGTTTGTGGACAAAAACAGACCATTAGAATAGCCAATTTGCCACCCCAATTTGGTCATCCTACAAGCAATGAAAACAAGTATATTTGTACCACCATTTCAGCCAATTTTAACACTGAGACAGAACCCTTTCATATCATATAATAGTCACCCAATTTAATACTCATAAACCTTACCAATTCATGCCAAACATAACGTAATATCATACCAAAGCATTTCTTCCATACATCACAATTGGGGTATTTTGCAAAATAGCCCTCACATTTTCACATTTCGACACTTTAGTCCCTAATTCACAAAATCACAAAATACACAAAATTTGCTTGTACACAAACTTAGCCGAATTTTCATGACTCTCATACAAGTCCATACATTTCATTTATTTCACATTTTAGTCCCTTAAAATAGCATTTTTACAATTTAGCCCAAATTACTCAATTTCATCAAAAATCCAAAGACAAAACATTTAAACCCAACATCAAGCTTCCATAATTCACCAACTAACATCACAAAGCTCATAGTTTCATCAATGGCACATTTCAAAACTAACACCAAAATTAGAAATTGAAGCATGGGTTCGATAATATACGAAGCAACGATTACAAAAACGTAGAAATTATCAAAAACTGAGCAAAACACATACCTCAATTTGACCATACAAGAACTGAATATCAAAACCGTATTTTTAACTCTTTTTCTTGCTTCATTCGGTTATGAAGATGATAAAATGGCCTTTATTTTCACTATGTTTTATTATAATTGATTTAATAATTGAATTACCATTTTAGCCTTAATGAATTAATATTAAAATTCTACTAACTCTAGGCATAATGGTCCATCCATTCTTCAAATGGATTTATAACATTATAAGGACTTTATGATAAAGAAGTCAAGACAAATAAGCACTTTAACTACTAGCACTCAACTTTTACTTTCTACGCGATTAGGTCCTTTTTGCAAATTAAGCACACAAACAGTTAAATTTTCACACGAGACTTTCACACATGTCAATTCACTTATAATAAGCACAGAAAATAATATTAAAATATTTTTTTGACTCGGATATGTGGTCTCAAAACCACTATTCCAACTAGAGTAAAAAACGGACTGTTAAAATTCTCCCCCTTTAGGGATTTTCGTCTTCGAAAATCTTACCGTTAAACAGATTTGGATATTGCTGTCTCATAGTATTCTCAGACTCCCACTTAGCCTCTTCAATACCGTGACGATGCCACATCACTTTAACTAGCGAAATTCTCTTCTTCCGCAGCTCTTTAACTCTCTAGCTAAGATACAAATTGGCTTTTTTTCATAAGTCATATCAGACTGAATTTCAATCTTAGACGGAGGAATTACATGCGAAGGATTGGTCCAATACGCTCGATAATCTCATACGGCCCAATGAACCTCGGACTCAATTTGCCTTTTCTACCAAACCGTAGCACTTTCTTCCACGGAGATACTTTCAAAAACATTTTATCACCAATCTCAAACTCAATGTCTTTTCTTTTCAAATCCGCATATGATTTCTGACGATCGGAAGCTGCCTTCAAACTATCTCGGGTCACTTTTACTTTCTGTTCAGTTTCTTTTATCAAATCAACCCCATGAATCTTATTTTCACTGAGCTCAGTCCAATACAAAGGTGTACGGCATTTGCGACCATATAAAGCTTCGTATGGTGCCATTTTAATGCTCGACTGAAAACTGTTATTATAAGTGAATTCAATCAAAGATAGATACTGTTCCCACGTACCTTTAAACTCAAGAATCCAACATCTCAACATATCCTTCAGTATCTGAATAATTCGTTTAGATTGACCATCTATTTACGGATGAAAAGCAGTACTAAAGTGCAATTTAGTACCCAGAGCATCTTGCAACTTCTACCAGAATCGCGATGTAAATCTCGGGTCTCTATCTGACGCCATCGACAATGGCACACCATGCAATCTCACGATATCAGAAATGTATAACTCAGCTCATTTATCAAGTGAGTAATCAGATCGAACAGAAATAAAATGAGCTAATTTTGTCAAACGATCAACTACAACCCAAATTGCGTCTTTTTTTCTTCGAGACAGGGGCAAACCCGAAACAAAATCCATGGTCACTCGATCCCATTTCCACTCTGAAACCATAATCAGTTGTAGCAAACCAGATGGCACCTGATGTTTAGCTTTAACTTGCTGACAAATCAAACATTTAGAAACAAAATCAGAAATATCTCTTTTCATTCTGGACCACCAATAATGCTGTTCCAAATCATTATACATTTTCGTACAACCCGGATGCACATATAAACGACTACTGTGAGCTTTACTCAGAATCATCTGTATTAACTCTGGATTTCTTGGAATACAAATTTGATCTCGAAATCTCAAGCAATGATCTTTATCAACTCTAAATTCTAAATTAGACTCTACATCACACTGAGCTCGTTTAGCTAAAATCTCATTATCAATCTTCTGAGCTTCAATAATCTGTTGTAAGAACAAAGGTTTTACTTTTAATTCAGCTAAGACTGAACCATTATTGGACAAAACCAAATGAGCGTTCATTGCATGCAAAGAAAATAACGGTTTTTGACTCAAAGCATCAGCAACAACATTTGCTTTTCCTGGGTGATAATCAATTATAAGTTCATAGTCTTTTACCAGTTCTAACCATCTTCTCTGTTGCAGATTTAAATCTTTCTAAGTCATCAAATACTTCAAACTCTTATGATCTAAATACACATAACATTTCTTAACAAGTAATGGCGCCAAATCTTTAGGGCAAACACAATCGCATCTAACTCAAGATCGTGCGCCGGATAGTTCTTTTCGTGCGGCTTCAACTGTCTCGAAGTATAAGCAATAACTTTTCCTTCTTGCATTAGAACACATCTTAGACCAATCGATGAAGCATCACTGTAAATTACAAATTCTTTACCCAATTCAGGTTGTACTAATACCGGAGCTTCACTCAACAAAGTCTTCAATTGATCAAAATTGTTCTGACAATTTTCAGACCATTCAAACTTCACATCTTTCTGTAGCAGTTTTGTCAACGGAGTCGCAGTCATCGAAAAACCTTTCATGAATCTTCTATAATAACCAGCAAGTCCTAGAAAACTACGGACTTCAGATACATTCCTCAGAGGTTTCTAATCCAAAATAGCTGAAATTTTGCTCGGATCAACTCGAATACCAGAGGCTGATACAATATGACCCAAAAAACCAATTTCTCGCAACCAGAACTCACATTTACTGAACTTCGCATACAATTGTTTATCTCGCAGAGTCTGTAGCACTATTCTCAAATGCTCGGCATGTTCGGATTTGTCACGTGAATAAATTAATATGTCATTAATGAATACAACAACAAATTGGTCTAAATACGGTTTGAAAATTCTATTCATCAAATCTATAAAGATAGCAGGTGTGTTAGTCAATCCGAAAGGCATAACTAAGAATTCATAGTAGCCGTACCTTGTTGTGAAAGCAGTCTTCGGAATATCCGAGTCTTTCACTTGCAGCTGATAATAGCCTGATCTTAAATCTATTTTCGAAAACACAGTAGCTCCTTTCAACTGATCAAACAAATCATCAATTCGGGGTAAGGATACTTATTATTAACAGTCACCTTGTTCAGCTGGCGATAATCTATACACATTCTCATCGTACCGTCTTTCTTTTTCACAAATAAAACTGGAGCACCCCAAGGTGAGAAACTCGGTCTAGCAAACCCTCGATCGGTCAACTATGCAACTGAGACTTTAATTCTTTTAGTTCAGTCGGAGCCATTCTGTACGGAGCTATCGAAATCGGAGTAGTACCAAGTACCAATTCAATGCCAAATTTTACCTCTCTAACTGGAGGTAATCCCGGAAGTTCTCCAGGAAACACATCAGGGAACTCATAGACAACAGGTACAGATTCAACTTTCTTTTCTGACACTCTTGAAACAATCACATATGCAAAATAAGCTTCACAATCCTTTCTCACAATACTCAAAGCTTTCATCGAAGATATTATAGTAGGCAATCCATTCAAATCACAAGATTCAATTCTGACTATTTCATCATTCTTGCATCTCAAATCAATAGTTTTCTGTTTACAATTCACCACAGCATCATACAAAGTTAACCAATCCATATTGATCGTGATTTTCTATGATAAGCTTTATAAATTTATAATGACTCGCTCTTGAAACTAACTATTATCACGACGCAGGCAAGTGTACCTATCGAACAGTAGTCTAGCATTAGGAAGACCAGATTGTCGAACCCAAAGGACTAAAAGTACTAGTAATGACTATTTTTTATTATCTAGCCTAAGAATTAAAGGGGTTTGTTTTATCTAACTAATTAAACTAAGAAATTGCAAAAAAATAGGATTGGGAAATTACTTTTGGGAAAACGATTGATTAAGGATAATACCTAAGGAAAAATCCACCTAGACTTTTACTTGTTATTCTGGCTCCGAACCGGACGATTTATTCATTTAACTTGTTCTGTAGAAATCCCTACGTTATGTTATTATCCCTATTCAAGACTAATAACGTCTAATCCCTAGGTTGAATAACCGAGACTTTTCTCTAATTAACACCTTAGGGTTGCATTAACTCGATCTATGGATTCCCTTATTAGGTTTCACCCTAATCCGGCAAAATCTTGTCACCCTATCTCTAGGCGCGTAATCAACTCTACTTAATTATGAAAAAGTTACTCTTAGTCAGGGTTTATTCGTCCTCAAACTAAGAGCAGTAACTTGAAGTGATATCCTAAAATACCAAACAAGAATTAAGAACACACAATTAAGAACAAATTAAATATTTATCATACGATTCAGAAAATAATAACAAGATTCATCTAAGGTTTCATCCCCCTTAGGTATTTAGAGGTTTAGTTCATAACTAAACAAGAAAACATCTCAGAATAATAAAGAATACAAAACATAAAGAAAACCCAAAACTCCTGAAGGGGAAATTGAGGAGAGATCTTCAGTCTTGATGGTGAATCCGGCTTCTAAGATGGATCAATCGGCTTCCTCGGAGTGATTTCTTACTCTCTATTCTCTGTCTCCCCTCTCTTCCTCTTCTTGGGCGTATTTATAGGCTTTGAAATGCCTAAGAACCCTCAAAAGTGGCCTTTTCCGAATTGGACTCAACTTAGGCTCGGCAGGGACACGCCCGTGTGACATGCCCATGGGCGATTACTTTAGGCCGTGTTTGAGCCTGTTAAATTGGCACGGGCGTGTATTCTACTCGTGTGAGTCGTGCTTCAATTCTGCCAAATTGACACGGCCGTGTGAGCTACACGTATGAGAAGGTCCAGGCTGTGTTGATTTCGTACTTTGGCTCATTTTCTCTATTTTTGACCCGTTTCTCGTTCCTTTCGCTCTCCTACGCTTACGTAAGTGTAAAACATGAAATTAAGGCATTAGGAGCATCGAATTCACTAATTCTAAGGAAAAATCATTCATAAAATGTATTAAGCATGGGGTATAAATATATATAAATTACGGTTTATCAAATACCCCCACATTTAAGCGTTTGCTTGTCCTCAAGCAAAATCCTCAAATCAGAATTAAAAATTCTTTTTTCTCAACTTATAATTCTTATCAATAATATCTCAAACCATCTCATAAGTAATCATACATTGAGAATTCAACTAAAAGAACATTAAAGCTTCAAACATTCCAAATTGAGTATTTAATCATGAAAAACTTAGGCATTTTCCTTCATCTAAGTAGTTATCATTGATTCAGAACCTCACAGAGTTTACCATCCTCACTAAAGATTCACTCAAATCACTCGAACTGTTTAAGGACAATGAAATTAGCACTCATCAGTCAATATGAAAAGTTATTACCATAGGCTTGCATGAAAATCAAATCTCCACCACTATAGATCGAGATGATACATCAATCAAAAGGTCTTTAAAGGGTTGTAACGAGTCTTGGTTAGGGGGTGTGGTCACAAGCTGAAAGAAAAGGTTAGAATCAAGATTGACTTAAAAAATTACTTAACTAGAAAAATATTTAATCATTACTTGCATACAACAAAGCTTCTTTCTGACTATAGAATTTGAATACTGAAGTTTACAAACAAAAGATCACTACTAATATGTATACATGTTTCTTTCTCTTCTTTTTTTTTTTTTTAAGAAAAAGTTAGATTATCATAAACTAACTATTAAGAACAAGACATAGCTAAGCAATTTATTTGAATCAAATCTCGATAAAAAATAAGGATCGAATTAATTTAAGGGGATTTCAACAATAATGGGTTAAGGGTTAATATTGAGGGTCATGCAAGGAATGGCTTGTTAGGCTCAAAGGGGTTTACTAAGGGTTAATCGTAGAGGTAGGCTTGTAATGGCATGAGTGAGTTAATCCTAAGTGCCTCTATCATCTTGATATATCAAATCAAATAATGTGGTCTTGACATGCATAATCAAGCAAGTTCTAGAATAACAATTCAATATTGACACACTCAAAGTAATAATAAAAGTGAGCATGAAATAATTAATAGATGCTCAAAAGACTCAAAAATCTTACAAAAATTATGACTTTTTGATGTTTAAACCTGTGGGATTCAATTCAAGATAATACCTATACTTAGGGAAACAACCTAAAATTTTAAATTCTTAAAAATCAACTTATCATGCTTGATTGTCTAATGTTTTAAAATTAAATAATCAATGTATGAATGCCTATGTTTTAGTTCAAGATATATCAATAGAAATTATTAGTCAATCAAAATTCATCCTAAACATGATATGAGAGATTTCCAAGAGAACAAAGCAATATTCAAGGGTTTTTCGGATAATGAAATGATTACCCCCCACACTTAAGATGTACATTACCCTCAATGTACAAAGATAGATATATGGAAAAATATAAAATCATAAGAGAGGGAGAGCATTGAAACTTCCTGAGTATGAAATGAATGTCCTAGTTTGGAGTTATAGAGGTGGAGGAGGATACTCCGTTGGTGGTAGAGGTTGGGTACCACAGTGCTGTGCCAAAAGAATATTATATCTCATTATTGAGTAGGGCATGACAGTCGTAGAGAACCTTTTCCAATGGAGTTTAAAGTTCCTAAGTGATTGTGAACTTTGGAGCTTATTATAACTATGATGAAAGCAGGAACTGTTTAGGGGATATTAAGAAGAATAATTACTTGGAAAGGAATAGCCAAGACTAAAAATTGTTAGAGAAAAATTATAAATCCTAATAAAAATAAGATGACAGAAAAATAAAAAGTGGTCTTAAATGAAAATAAAAACAGAAACATAAAATAATAAATAAAAGTTTTTAAACATCTTCATAGCTGGATGGTTCGCGAGGTAGGACTGGTGATGAGATGTGGAGGTGTTGACAAATCTGCTTTAGAGTAGCATCAATATTGTCAAATCTTTAAAACACTGCTGCTCAAATCTGTTAAGGCACTAAGAGATGTCAACATATGAAGCTGCCGCATGAACTGGCTGAGAAGGTGGGTCCTCGTGCTAGGTAGGGACATCATCAGTAATGTCCTATGGAGCCTCCTCGGTAGATTGAGCGAGACGATATTAGAGAGGGTAGGTTCCTCGGAACCTTTCGATCATCCTCATGCTAAGCATGCTCGAGATACCTTGTGGAGACATTTGGCCAATGAGGGTCAGGGATGATTCTTGGGCCGCGGTATTGAGAAGTTTGAAGTGTCACGCCAGTCGAGTCACGTAGGCGATAAAGTAGGCGAGGTCGATGACGTGCCCGTTTGACATACACCATAAGTAATAGACGTCGTGGGTAGTGATGACGCCAGTGCTCTTTCTCCGCCCTGTCAAAGTGTAAGATAAAATAGAATGGAGGTACCTTAGGGATGGAGGGAGAGATGATGCCTTGGTGTGACTGGGGTCGTAGGTGGCCGAACGTGGGACGAGGGCATCCAAGCAATGTGAGGGAGAACGATGGATGTGGCGGTCTAGAGCATGTAAGTTATTCTCCTCTCTAAACTCTTCGGTATAAAGACCTAATGCAGTGTCGAATTCTGGGACGTTTAGTTGGCGAATTAATCTGCCTAAGCGAAATTGGATTGTGCCGGGATCATCGTAGTTTGTCACTACCATTTGAAGATGGAACGTGGAGCATAGTTCTATCGCTAACTCTAAGTATATCCGCTCGATGATCCTAAAAAATAGCTCCCATAGATCGGTGGTAAGGAGGGCCCGGATCGCATCAGCCAACTGAATTTGTTCGACAGTAGCCCAATCGATGCAGTGGCTCGCTGTAAGAGGTCGGGCCCGTAGTATTTGAAAAAGTTCCTCTTGGGGCCCGTTAGGAAACTGTAGGAACAGGTGGCGAATTTCTGCGGTAGGAATCGAGGAGGATGATGCTCCTTTCCTTTTCTTGGAAGCGGGAACGGTGGATTTCTTTCCTCGTGAAGACGACATTGTGAACCTGTAATTAGAATCATTGAATCGTCTTGATGAGTAAACATGGGAAAATGGAACTAAATTGTAAGAGGAAAGAGGCATAGATATTTTCAGCCACAAAAATTAAAATAATGAGTTCATTAACATACTCTTGTGGCATTAGCATTGTGGTATGAATCAAAATGACAAAGAATGCAGTGCAATATATTAAATAGATGAGAGAATGGCAACACAAAAAGCATGAAAATTTCAATTACCCTAATCATGAAAATTTTACTTCTAACTGAACAAATGGAGTAGAGAATACATGCAATGAATAAGAATTTGAACATGAAAAATATAATAGCGATTCTAGATTATGACATTTAAGTGATAAAACTATGAAAGGAAAATCAAAACTTGCATATTATTATGATAAATAGCCCTAGAAATCAGCAAAATAGAAAAGGAAGAAGTAAACAAACGCTAGGAAGAGGAGAAAATGTGTCAAAAATAAAGTTGGAGGCGGTGCACGGGAGTGGCAGAGAGACCACGTGGACTTGCAGCTACTAGGGTTAGGGTTTTTTAGTGAGGAAGATAATGAATAGTGCAGCCTATTTATAGATTTTGGAGGCACACGGCCAGAGGACACGCCCGTGTGTCCCAATTTCAGCCCGTGTGTCCCTATTTGGCGCGTCTGAAATTCGACACACGCCTGTGTACCTCGGGCGTATTGGTGCACACGGCTGTGTCACACGACCGTGTTAGCTTCGTTCACTTCTTCCACGCCCGTGTATGCAAGCCCCACGCCCATGTTAATTTGACAGGGTCGACCACGGGTGTTAGGCACAGGCGTGTCGCACGCCCGTGCTAGTTTCTCAGTTTCAACCACGATCTTCAAGCACGGGCATGTCGCACGCCCGTGTTGCTTTGGAAGGTTCGCCCACGGCCATGTCGCACGGCCGTGGCAATTTATCGTCGCCCATGTTTTAGGGGAAATATTTACCCTATTTCTACACGGTCTTAAGTACGCCCGTGTGCTTTGCCGTGTCCCTGTCGGTGAACCTGTTTTCAAGGGCTCTATTAGCATGTCAGGTGTTAAACACTAAAATTAAAAGAAGTTAATATAGTTAGTGCTTGGGTTGCCTCCCGAGAAGTGCTTATTTATAGTCTAAGCTCAACTTACCTCTCCTTTGGATGGTCATGGTGGTTTAAGGAGTTCATACTCCTCATTCCTGCTATCAATCTTATCAAAATAAGGTTTTAGACGGGTGTTGTTTACCTTAAAAGTGTCGAACTTGGGATGACTTACCTCCACTGTATCGAATGGGAAAATATAAAGTACCGTAAGAGGGATTTCTTTATTTGGGTTGGTGGTGACAATGTGAAGATCTGCGGCATCTAGCAAGACTTTATCTCCAACCTTAAGTTGATTTAGAGGGGTATCAAGCTCGTTCTGGCGTAGTTTTAGTTTATCTTGTGTTCCCGGCTTATGTGCTCGCCATTCATCTAGCTCTTCTATTTGTAGCCTTCGTTCTTCATGAATGGGTCCTCTATTATTGCTTGAACATGGCTCATGTACTTCTTTGAAACTCAATTCCTGCAAAGTAAGTTGCGTCATATTTCAATTTTAGTAGATTGGTATGGACAACTACCTTCAATATTTGATGTGTTGCCAGAGTTTCGGGCTTGAAGGGTGATTGTTTCGTCTCCCACACGAAGTGTGAGCTCACCTGTGCCAACATCAATAATTGTTTTAGCAGTTGCTAAAAAGGGCCTCCCTAAAATCAAAGGGGTGTTGTTATCCTTCTCTATGTCTAGAACAACGAAGTCAACGGGAAATATGATCTTATCTATTTTCACTAGTACATCTTCAATAATACCCCTAGGAAATCTTATAGTTTTATCTGCCAATTGAATGCTCATCCTAGTTTGTTTAGGTTTCCCAAGACCTAGTTGCTTAAACATTTTATAAGGCATGATGTTAATACTAGCCCCTAAATCAGCTAATGCATTATTCACATCTAAACTACCAATTAAGCAAGGAATTGTAAAACTTCCTGGATCTTTCAATTTGTTGGGCAGCTTATTCTGTAGAATAGCTGAGCAAACTGTGTTTAGCTCCACATGCGACGCCTCGTCCAACTTCCGTTTGTTTGCTAAAAGCTCTCTTAGAAATTTCATTGCATTTGGCATCTGCGACAAAACTTCAATAAACGGTAAGTTAATATGTAATTTTTTTAGAAGTTTAAGGAATTTACCGAAATTATTTGTCTGAGCGGTCTTTCCTCGTCGCGTTAGGGTATGGGACACGAGGTTTATATTCTACATTCACTGTTTTGTTTTCATTATGACTCATCTCACCTTTACCCTTGTTCACCACAGTTTCTTGCATCAACTCTGGCTCAGGCTCAACGAATCCTTCTTTATCTTGAACATTAATTGCGTTGAGCTATTCCCTTAGGTTAGGTTCAGTATTACTTGGCAAGCTACCTTGTGGTCGTTCGGAGATTAGTTTAGACAGCTAGCCTATCTGAGTTTCGAGCCCTTGGATCGATGCTTGTTGATTTTTATTTGCTGTCTCTATATTTTGGAAACGGGTTTCTGACACCGAGATGAATTTGGATAGCAACTCCTCAAGGTACGGTTTTTTCTCCTGTTGATAAGGTGGCTGTTGAAAACCCTGAGGATTTTGTGGCTTTTGATTCCCTTGACCACCCCAGGAGAAATTTGGGTGGTTCCTGCAATCTCCATTATAAGTATTACTATATGTGTTATTTTGAGATCTAAAGTTATTGTTACCCATATAGCTGACTTGTTCCTCTTCGGTTGTAGGATTGAATGGTTGATATTCTGTATGCACACCTTCTCCACTTGAATCACACCTCATCACTGGATGTACCTGCGTAGAACCAAGTAAACCATCAATTTTTTTATTCAGAAGTTCTACCTGATTTGTCAACATAGTAACCGAGTCGACGTTATAAACGCCTGCTATTTTCGTTGGCTTAGTCCTCATGACTTGCCACTGATAGTTATTCAGTGACATCTCTTCAATAAAATTGCAAGCCTCTTCAGGTGTTTTGTTGTTGATGGTTCCTCCAGCAGCTGCGTCAATCATCTGTCTTGTCGAGGGATTCACACCATTGTAGAACGTTTGAACTTGCAGCCATAGAGGTAACCCATGGTGAGGGCACCTTTGCAGTAGGTCCGTGTATCTCTCTCACGCATCATAAAGTGTTTCTAAGGCCATCTACACAAAAGAAGAGATATCATTACGTAACTTAGTTGTTTTTGCCGGCGGAAAATATTTTAATAAAAATTTTTCAGTCATTTGTTCCCAAGTAGTGATGGACCGTCGTGGTAACGAGTTCAACCACTGTTTAGCCTTGTTTCTCAGT
The DNA here is from genome assembly GCA_025698475.1 of Gossypium anomalum. Taxonomy (NCBI): domain Eukaryota; kingdom Viridiplantae; phylum Streptophyta; class Magnoliopsida; order Malvales; family Malvaceae; genus Gossypium; species Gossypium anomalum. The sequence goes on along the minus strand of CM046967.1, from coordinate 18,724,974 downwards.
GAAAAAGGGAATAACCAAAGACGGATGGCATCATCAGAAACGCCATTAATTTTGAAAGTGTCACAAAATTCTAGAAAACTCGCCAAGTGAGTGTTGGGATTCTCATCCTGCAAACCATCAAACTGAACAAATTGCTGTATCATCTGAATCGTGTTAGGTTTCAGTTCAAAATTATTTGCAGCAATAGCAGGCCTAACTATACTTGACTCAGTTCCTGTTAAATTAGGTTTAGCATAATCATACATAGTACGAGGAGCAGGATTCTAATTTGCTAATTCAGCGGGTATTGCTGGAGGTAGCTGATTGTCTTGATTTTTAACCATCTCCTCAGTTGTAGTTGAGATATCATCCTCCTGTTCTTCTTCTGTGTATCTTAGGCTTCGCCTAATTTCTCGTCGATTCCTACGAGCTGTGCGATCGATCTCTTCGTCAAAAAGTAGTGGTCCCGACAGGTTTCTTCTAGTCATAAACTATAAGAACCTGCCAGGAAAAAGAAAAAAATTAGTAAAATAAAAATAAAGTTAAATTGCAAGAAAATAAATGGTTGAAGTAATAAAAATTAAGTGTTCCTAATATTTTAGTGCCCGGCAACGGCGACAAACACTTAATCGTGATTTTCTATGATAAGTTTTATAAATTTATAATGACTCGCTCTTGAAACTAACTATTATCACGACTCAGGCAAGTGTACCTATCGAACAGTAGTATAGCTTTAGTAAGACCAGATTGTCGAACCCAAAGGACTAAAAGTACTAGTAATGACTATCTTTTTATTATCTAGCCTAAGAATTAAAGGGGTTTGTTTTATCTAACTAATTAAACTAAGAAATTGCAGAAAAATAGGATTGGAATATTACTTTTGGGAAAACGATTGATTAAGGACAATACCTAAGAAAAAATCCACCTAGACTTTTACTTGTTATTCTGGCTCTGAACCGGAAGATTCATTCATTTAACTTGTTCCGTAGAAATCCCTACGTTATGTTATTATCCCTATTCAAGACTAATAACATTTAATCCCTAGGTTGAATAACCGAGACTTTTCTCTAATTAACACCCTAGGGTTGCATTAACTCGATCTATGGATTCCCTTGTTAGGTTTCACCCTAATCTGGCAAACTCTTGTCACCCTATCTCTAGGCGCGCAATCAACTCCGCTTAATTATGACAAAGTTACTCTTAGTCAGGGTCTATTCCTCCTCCAACTAAGAGTAGTAACTTGAAGTGATATCCTGAAATACCAAAACAAGAATTAAGAACACGTAATTAAGAACAAGTTAAATATTTATCATACTATTCAGAAAATAATAACAAGATTCATCTTAGGTTTCATCCCCCTTAGGTATTTAGGGGTTTAGTTCATAAGTAAACAAGAAAACATCTCAGAATAATAAAGAATACAAAACATAAAGAAAACCCAAAACTCCTGAAGGGGAAATTGAGGAGAGATCTTCAGTCTTAATGGTGAATCCGGCTTCTGAGATGGATCAATCGGCTTCCTCGGAGTGATTTCTTACTCCCTATTCTCCGTCTCCCCTCTCTTCCTCTTCTGGGGGTGTATTTATAGGCTTTGGAATGCCTAAGAATCCTCAAAAGTGGCCTTTTCCGAATTGGCCTCAACTTAGGCTCGGCAGGAACACGCCCGTGTGACACGCTCATGTGCGATTACTTTAGGCCATGTTCGAGCCTGTTAAATTGGCACGGGCGTGTGTTCTACCCGTGTGAGTCGTGCTTCAATTCTGCCAAATTGACACGGCCGTGTGAGCTGTCCGTGTGAGGAGGCTCAGGTCGTGTTGATTTCGTACTTTAGCCCATTTTCTCCATTTTTGGCCCCTTTCTCGTTCCTTTCGCTCTCCTATGCTTACCTAAGTGTAAAACATGAAATTAAGGCATCAGGAGTATCGAATTCACTAATTCTAAGGAAAAATCATTCATAAAATGCGTTAAGCATGGGGTATAAATATCTATAAATTACGGTTTATCACATACTCAGAATTATATCAAACTCATCAAAAGAAATAACATCATATCAGCCAGAAAATAATTGTCTCGAAAGATTAACGGACAATTCTTGCAAACTTTATCAACCAGAACACATCTACCTAGGGGGTTTGAAACTCAAATTACAAATTCAATAGACTCCATAGGCAAAGTCTTACTGTTCACTAAATTCATACATATAATTGAATGTGTTGATCCAGGATCTATCAAAGCAATCATAGAAGTATCATAGAGAGTAAATGTACCCGTAATCACATCTGGTGATGAAGCTTTCTCGCGAGTTCGAATAGCATAGGCTCTGGCAGGTGCACGAGCCTTAGATCTAACAGCTGTGTCTTTCGTTCCTCGTTGACTACCACTTACATTTCTCGAATTTCTAGGGGGTCTGCCACGAGAAACATTACCACACTGCCTTGGATTCTGAACATTATCTTTTTCAGCTAAATCTGGATAATCTTTAATAAATTGATTTCTCGAACCACAACTATAACAAGCTCGGTTATTACTTTTTCCCCAGCATTCACCAAAGTGTCATCTTCCACATTGATCACACTCAGGCTTTTCATTCTTTGCATTGTCAACACTAGCAACAGACGTAGCTGAAGATTTGAAATTCGATTGCTATCTAGTATGATCTCTGTTCAAATGTCCCACACTAGCCTTTGAAGGATTGCTATCATCTCTAAACTTCTTGAATCCAGATTGAAATGATTTGCCCGATGATGTCTTTCGTACCTCTCTAGCTTCAAAATCAGTCTTTCTTTTCTCTTTCCCCAGATCTTTAGCTTTACATGCTCGTTCAACAAGCACCACGAATTCTTTGATTTCTAGGATCCCAACTAGCAAACGAATATCTTCGTTCAAACCGTCTTCAGATCTCTTGCACATTATTGCTTTCGAAGATACACATTCTTGGGCATATTGACTCAACCTTACAAATTCTCGCTCGTATTCTGTGACAGGCATACGGTCTTGTTTAAGCTCGAGAAACTCTTTGCGCTTCTGATCAATGAATCTCTGACTAATGTATTTCTTCCAGAATTCAATTTGGAAGAAATCTCACGTAACTCGTTCAATCGGAACCACATACGTCAAAGTGTTCCACCAGTGATACGCTGTGTCTCTCAGAAGTGAAACGGTACATTTTATACATTCTTCTAGACTCAAGGATAACTCATCAAACACTCTTATTATGTTCTCTAACCAGAACTCGACTTTTTTAGCATCATCGTTTGTTGTAGCTCGGAACTCTTTAGCCCCATATTTTCTAATCTTATCAACTGGTGGTCTACTCAACTATACCGAATTCATTGGTGGCATAACAGGAGTTTGAGGAGAATTAACCGAGGGTGGAGGTTGTTGTACAGCCGGATTGGTTCTAATGTATTGGGTGAACTAATTATTCATCATCTGATAGAATACTTGTTTAGCCTCACCATCACGGCTACTTGTAGCCGATCGAGAATCCGCTTGCACCGTCCCTTACGCGGGAGCAGGTGCATTACTTTCAACATCGTCTGCTACAGCTTTGTCGGGATCCATTGCTATATAAAAGCACATTTCAATGTCAGGATTCATCACACTATCGCAGTTCAAAAATATGGCATGTATAGCTAGACTCACATATGCTATGGTAGTCCTAGAACCGACTAAACCATAGCTCTTATACCAATAAAATGTAATACCCCTAACCCGTAACTATCGTTGAAATAGGTTAAGTGGCATTACCGGACTTATCATTCAGTTCAAAACAATTATAAACCAATTATCAACTCATTACAATAAAAGTCATTCAATCTCATACAATATGAACTTATATTCGAGTATACAATACTTAAAGCATGCATTCATGACCAAATTGGTAATATATAAAGTTTCAGAAACCTAAAAAAAAAATTTCAACTTTGAAAAGGTCACATGCCCGTGTGAACAGCCTGTGTGCCTTACACGGTCTCAAATACACCCGTGTTGTAACACCCTGATTTTGGGCCTAGTTGGAATAGTGATATCGGGACCAAAAATTTGAGATAGAAATAATTATTTTATGATTATTTTGAGGTCTATGATATGATTTCATGATTGTGTGAAAATTTCGTGAAGAAATTCTATGTATAAAGTGCTTAATTTGAAGTTAGGGACTAAATTGAATAAGTTGCAAAACTTGCATTCTAGAAGTTTCTAGTATGAAATTGCTTTAAAATATTAATTAGGAGGTCTTAAATAGAAATTTGACCAATTTCTAAGTTATGGACAAAAATTGGACATGGATGGAATTTTTGAAAGTTTAGTAAGTAAGGGCATTTTGGTCATTTGGATATTAAATGAAATAAAATGGGAAAATAAAGCAAAAATCCATTCATCTTCTTCATGTTGCTGCTGAATTTTACTTGCTACCATAGCTAGGGTTTCTTCAACTTCTAAGCTCAATAATCAAGAAAGGCGTGGAATCGATCTCGAACGGGGGAAGGAAAATGTTTTGGATTAAATTGCAAAATTTCTATATTTTGCACCGAGGTAAGTTTGTACGTAAATAAATCATCGATTTCTTTTATGTTATTTTATTTTGATAACATGTGGAATATGGCTGCCTATTAAATGGTTATTTGATGTAAGTTATGAATTTAAATTGATTTGGACAATTTAGTAAAATGTTGGAAAAGTGAGAAATTTCTGTTGAACCTTCGAATAAAAACGATACAAATGAACTATTGTGTGGTCACGTGTGTAGTACTAAGTGCAGGCTACTACGTGTACCAGATTATTGGTCGCATGTGTAGTACTAAGTGCAAAGCTACTATGCGTATTCAAAAGCGTGGTCACGTGTGTAGTACTAAGTGCAAGCTACTACGTGTACCAGATTATTGGTCGCATGTGTAGTACTAAGTGCGAGCTACTATGCGTGCATTCAAAACCGTGGTCGCGTGTGTAGTACTAAGTGCAAAGCTACTACGTGTACCGTTATTGGTCGCATGTATAGTACTAAGCGCAGCTACTATGCGTGCACTAAAAACCGTGGTCACGTGTGTAGTACTAAGTGCGAGCTACTACGTGTACCAGATTATTGGTCGCATGTGTAGCACTAAGTGCAGGCTACTATGCGTATCATATAGCTTCGGCTTACTAAACTTTCAAAAATTCCATCCATGTCCAATTTTTGTCCATAACTTAGAAATTGGTCAAATTGCTATTTAAGACCTCCTAATTAATATTTTAAAGCAATTTCATACTAGAAACTTCTAGAATGCAAGTTTTGCAACTTATTCAATTTAGTCCCTAACTTCAAATTAAGCACTTTATGCATAGAATTTCTTCACGAAATTTTCACACAATCATGCAATCATATCATAGACCTCAAAATAATCATAAAATAATTATTTCTATCTCGAATTTGTGGTCCCGATATCACTATTCTGACTAGGCCCAAAATTAGGGTGTTACAACTATGTCAATGTCCTGGTTGGACGTTGAATGTTGATGAATGTCAATGATATTTTTTTTATGAGATAAAGGATTATAATGAAATGAACTTATCTATGTTAAATTTTTTGGACTGAATTATATGATTGTAAGGATATGTATATAATGATGCACGAAATGAAAGTTGTGACTGTGATGCAAATAACTATGTTTGTTTGGCCCTTATACGATGTCATGAGTATGATTTGTTTAAGTAAATGAATGGGTAAGTAAAGCTATCCAGAAAACATAGAATGCATGTATAAGTATACTTGTCTAAATAGGATAACTGGAAAATTTGGTGTAAACCAATATGAATGATGCATTACCTGAATGAATGACATGATTTTGACGATGTTGCTATGATGATGAAAGTTGTATTATATGTGTATGTATAAGAAAGACGAGTCAGAGGCCTTATAACCCCTCCTCTTATTGAAGTGGTGCTTATGATTGAATTTCATGAGATACATACCTGAATAAGTTCCCGCTTGAAAATTCAAAGAGAGTTCAGTGATAGAATAATTATAAGTATAATTAGAGATTAAGAATGAATTGATAAGTAAAGACAGAGCTAGAAAAGTATCAAAGTTGCCATAAAGATTATTGAAATTATACACTGTTCAGTTAGAGAAGAAATTTACTTTGGTAAATCGAATTACTCAGTACAAGGTCGAGAAAAGTGTAAATCAAAATTTATTCAGAAGTGGTCTTCTTTAGCGAAAGGTCTAATATGAAATTTGTGATGATGAGAACTAGTTGTGGGAAATAATATTTGAAATCAGTAATATCCGAATCGACAATTACGGCTAGACAAATTTTGGCATTAGGATTTTTTTAAATTTCAGTGTAAGGATTTGACATGAGAAAGACATAAGTGATAAAAGCGCGAGTCTCAATCGATATGGTGGATTACTTCTCTCAAATAAGTCAATTATAATTAATGACTTCAATTGAGATATTTTGGTTACTTGAACTAATGAAATTGAGATGGTTTTAGTTAGCGTAATGAATGAATAGTAAAAGATTATTGGAAATGTCATTCATCGGTGATTAAGATCGACTCGAGTGTTCAATCGATTGTGAATTATTTATTTGAAATATTTCATGTGACAATCATGTCGGGATTATTTTCTCAAGTCCGATAATAGAATTTCATTTCAATATGGATAAAAGGCAAATATCTTTGAACGAGAAGTGTATATCTCTTAAAAAAATAATAATAAATAAATAAATTTATATGAGTAAAAACCACTACGAATGATGAGGTTTTCGTTTTGTGAAAGCTGAAAAGTTTATTACATGTTGGTAAAGTTTGAGCAGATGAGAATATTGTTAAGCTGGAATGTCAGAATTTGGACTAGTCTGTATTGAGTAAAGACTTCTGATTTTTTTAGTAATGTATTGTTGTATGAATTGTGATGTGTTTCAAGTTAATAAGGTAATGTGATAGTATAGAGCATTCGATGCCCTGAGAATCTAAATTGATAATGGGGTTACTGTGAGCATCGAGAATCTACGAATTATCTTTGCCAAAATTGATATTAGGATGGAAATGAGAAATTAAAGAGATGTATTGGAGGCCTTTGCTGAGTGAAGGTACTTTATTATTGAGTATGAGATTGAGGAATCTAAGTGAAGACCACTTTTTCGGTAAGATTTTCGAGGACGAAAATCCCTAAAGGGGGGAAGAGTTGTAACACCCTGATTTTGGGCCTAGTCGGAATAGTGATATCGGGACCACAAATTCGAGATAGAAATAATTATTTTATGATTATTTTGAGGTCTATGATATGATTGCATGATTGTGTGAAAATTTCGTGAAGAAATTCTATGCATAAAGTGCTTAATTTGAAGTTAGGGACTAAATTGAATAAGTTGCAAAACTTGCATTCTAGAAGTTTCTAGTATGAAATTGCTTTAAAATATTAATTAGGAGGTCTTAAATAGAAATTTGACCAATTTCTAAGTTATGGACAAAAATTGGACATGGATGGAATTTTTGAAAGTTTAGTAAGTAAGGGCATTTTGGTCATTTGGATAATAAATGAAATAAAATGGGAAAATAAAGCAAAAATCCATTCATCTTCTTCATGTTGCTGCTGAATTTTACTTGCTACCATAGCTAGGGTTTCTTCAACTTCTAAGCTCAATAATCAAGAAAGGCGTGGAATCGATCTCGAACGGGGGAAGGAAAATGTTTTGGATTAAATTGCAAAATTTCTATATTTTGCACCAAGGTAAGTTTGTACGTAAATAAATCATCGATTTCTTTTATGTTATTGTATTTTGATAACATGTGGAATATGGCTGCCTATCAAATGGTTATTTGATGTAAGTTATGAATTTAAATTGATTTTGGACAATTTAGTAAAATGTTGGAAAAGTGAGAAATTTCCTGTTGAACCTTCGGAATAAAAACGATACAAATGAACTATTGTGTGGTCACGTGTGTAGTACTAAGTGCAGGCTACTACGTGTACCAGATTATTGGTCGCATGTGTAGTACTAAGTGCAGGCTACTATGCGTACCCGAAAACTGTGGTCACGTGTGTAGTACTAAGTGCAGGCTACTACGTGTACCAGATTATTGGTCGCATGTTTAGTACTAAGTGCAAAGCTACTATGCGTGCCCAAAAAGCGTGGTCACGTGTGTAGTACTAAGTGCAAAGGCTACTACGTGTACCAGATTATTGGTCGCATGTGTAGCACTAAGTGCGAGCTACTATGCGTATCATATAGCTTCGGTTACACGTGTGGAAATGGGAAAATGTTCAAGTAGTGGTGTATCTGATGTTATTCCGATGAGTTCAACGGGAAATTGATTTAAATGAAGATACATGTGAAAGTGATTATGTGATGAATAAGTGCAAGTATATGTGTATTTGAATTTATGAGCAATATGCTCGATAAGTGAGCGAACCTCAGTAAAATGGAAAGGATTGAGCGAAATATGTAAGAGTGAATTTTTGTAGTAAAACAATGTTGGACAGCAGCAGTTGCATAATTTTGAAAATTCACCAAAAATCATGGAAGTAGAATTAAATCTCAAATAAATTATGGAATTAAAGCTTAATGGGTCTACTTTCATATAAAAGAAACAGGGCAAACAAAATACTTCTATATTATGTGATAATTGAATTCTTGTGAAACAGGTTCTGAATGAAATTAAGATCCCCTGTTCTGACTTTAGAAATTCACCATAAATTGTAAAAACATTATTAAGATTCATACCATACATGCATGGATTCCTTATTGAGTCTATTTTTAAGGAAAATAAACGGCATGGTCGTTGGAATCTTTTACAGGGAGAAATTTTGTTCGTAATGCACATCTGTCAGAGTAGTCATACCCTGAAATAGGGGAGACTTTAACTAATAAACTGTACTAACTGGCCCAACCAAAAATTCTAGAAAAAAATTAGTAAATATACTTATGAGTATAGTTTCAAGAAAAATTTACGGAATTGAATTTCGAGATATGTAGCTCAAGATATGATTTTTCTTTTAACTGGGACTCTAGAAAACTGCCTGTCATCAATATATGTAACCATATACTAGTATGATTGTTTTACTTTGATAAATTATATATCAATTTAGTACTTACTTACTAAGCTATATGCTTACCATCTTTTATTTTTCTTGTTTTATAGAATTATTAAGCCAGGTCGGGATTTTGGAGATCGTCGGAGGCAGCATCACACTATCAAGCCCTTATCCTTGGAGTATTGGCTAGTATATGTTAAATATTTTCATGTGAGTGGCATGTATAGCAAGTTTGTTTCATGACATGTATTATTATTATGATTTGGTTTACGTATTGGCCTACATTGAGCTTTTGTATATGGCCATGAGATGTGGTCTTTATTCATTGTGGTTTGTAAGTTTTAAATTTTGGGCAGAACTTGGTGACCCGATTTTATATGTTTGTGAATGTTTAAGTCTGGTAACGCCTCGAACCCTGTCCCGGAGTCAGATACGGGTGAAGGGTGTTACACGTGTGTCCAGGCCGTGGCCAAATAGGGCATACATACTGACTTGATCACACGGCCAGACCACACGCCCGTGTGTCCAGCTCGTGTTCCTATCACACGCCCGTGTCCAGGCCGTGTACTAGGTCCTGTCAAAAATAGGGGGTATTCTGTTTGTGATGTCAGCATACCAGTTCGGGTCACATGGCCAGACCATACACCCGTGTGTCTTGGCCGTGTTCGAGCCTGACTTACAATTAAAGGGTACCCTAGGGGACACACGACCGTGCAACATGGCCGTGTGTCACACACGGCTGAGGCATACGCCCGTGTCTTTGCCCGCGTGGAAAAAAAAGGCCATTAGAATAGCTAATTTTCCACCCCAATTTGGTCATCCTACAAGCAATGGAAACAAGTATATTTGTACCACCATTTCAGCCAATTTCAACACCAAGACATAACCCTTTCATATCATATAATAGTCACCCAATTTCATACTCATAAGCCTTACCAATTCATGCCAAACATAAAGTAATATCATACCAAAACATTTCTTCCATACATCACAATTAGGGAATTTTGCAAAATAGCCCTCATATTTTCACATTTTGACACTTTAGTCCTTAATTCACAAAATCACAAAATACACAAAATTTACTTGTACACAAACTTAGCTAAATTTTCATGACTCTCATACAAGTCCATACATTTCATATATTTCACATTTTAGACCCTCAAAATAGCATTTTTACAATTTAGCCCAAATTACTGAATTTAATCAAAAATCCAAAGACAAAACATTTAAAGCCAACATCAAGCTTCCATAGTTCACCAACTAACATCACAAAGATCATAGTTTCATCAACGGCACATTTCAAAACTAACACCAAAACCAGAAATTGAAGCATGGGTTCGATAGTATACGAAGCAACGATTACAAAAACGTAGAAATTATCAAAAACTGAGCAAAACACATACCTCAATTTGACCGCACAAGAACCGAATATCAAAACCCTATTTTTAACTCTTTTTCTTGCTTCATTCAGTTATGAAGATGATAAAATGGCCTTTATTTGCACTATGTTTTATTATAATTGATTTAATAATTCAATTACCATTTTAGCCCTAATGAATTAATATTAAAACTCCACTAACTCTAGGCATAATGGTCCATCCATTCTTCAAATGGTTTTATAACATTAAAAGGACTTTATAATTAATAAGTCATAACAAATAAGCACTTTAACTACTAGCACTCAGCTTTTACATTCTACGCGATTAGGTCCTTTTTGCAAATTAAGCACACAAACAGTTAAATTTTCACACGAGACTTTTACACATGTCAATTCACTTATAATAAGTACAGAAAAATATTAAAATATTTTTTTGACTTGGATATATGGTCCCGAAACCACTATTCTGACTAGGGTCAAAAGCTGGATCACATTACTCGCTAGTAATAATAATGCAAAGATAACCGCTTGAACTTGATAAATGTGGCAAAGCCACGAAGATCGATATTTGTGGCATAGCCACCGAAGATCGATGAATGTGACATAGTCACCGAGATGATACTTCCTCCATATCAAAATCCCAACCCCATGCAGTATATCATGTCATAAATATTACGTGTATGCAAAGTCATACTTAGTACAATGTAAATCATAAGCACATCAGTCATACGAAGCATAAAGGCATAATTGTCATTTTATCCTACAGGGGTATTACGGTCATTTTACCTACTTTAGGGTTTTAGCTTAAGTAACAACCTCTTCGAAGGTCTACAGTCGCCTCGAGGGACACAAACAACCTAAATGATCATAACGGTGTAAATGGGCCCATTACTCGGCCCAAATAGGCCCACACTCTCGTGTGGCTCATTTAGCCCAAATTCAATTACGGCTATGTGACCTACGTAGCCCAGTCTAATATTTGTCACTTATCGTGGATTTAATTTGTGTGGGCCCACGAGCCCTTTGGGCCCGCATGGCCCATTTCAATCTAATGTGGCCCAGAACGGCCTATGCCATGTACACGACATGACAAGCCCAACTACTTCTCACCTACAGTTAATTTTACACAAGCAGACCCACGGGCCCATCGAGGCCCAAGTCCACGAGAGCGCTCGTGATGGCCTCTACAGCCTATCGCCCACGTTTTGTGTGCTCAGATTGCCCCAAGTGCGTTCGCACGCTTGTAAGGCCTCGAATGTCGGTGTTTCGACATTTTGACTTTTCAGCTTTTGCCGGGTCACAGTTTAACAGGGTGTGATTACACAACTCTTTTGGCTTTGACAGTAATTGAGTGGTGAGCGATTACACACCTGGTTGCAAAGACCGATACGAGTCTACGAGCACCACAGCCTTCAAGTAAACACGGTAAATAATAAGTCTATATTCAATAAGGCTAGTACCCTCTTTAACTCTTATATCCCAACTATAACTATTACCTACCGCGACAAGACGAAGATGGTTTATCTGCCTTAAATCGCTAGTTAGGATGAACTTCTAGATCCTTGATGAATCTGCATTACGATTGCATCATGTTAACCCATACCATATATGAGGATATAATGAACCAAGTGAGACCACTTACTGACACGTGGAACTAAAAAGGTTGGTAACAGTATTTGGCCTACAATAACACCCCTGTCAGAGATGACAGACATAGATGGTTTAGAGGAGAGTGCTAAAACGACAGAGAGAAAAAAAGGGAAAGGATAACTGAGCATCCAAAGTAGCAGTGACTGCAAGCACCAGATTCAGCTATAAACAGAGAAGAACCTATTTACCTTAATCAACGCAGGGAGATTCAGCTATGAGTGACAAGAGAAAACAGAAATTGGCCCCAAGTATTCGAATGGAAAAAGAAGAGAAGGTGAAATCAGTTAAGAAGGATTGGTTAAGAAAAGAAAGGGAGAAGAGAGGGGAAAATAAAGTTCGGCTAATACCTTGAACACTAGGGAAAAAGAGAGTGATGGAGAAAGGAAAGTTTTTGTCTAACAGAAGTACCTTATCGCAAGATAAAATCAAAGTAAGTTAATCCAAAACGTACTCGAAAGGCCACTACCAAATTTTGGCTACCACACAAACAGTAGCAAGAGAGGAGCAAAAAGAGAGAAAAGACACCGGTAAAGGGCAAGAAGTAACCTATTCGGCACCTAGTGCCTAAGACCGATTATGGCACATAGAGAATCCATTTTTGGCAACTCCCCACTCTCCTATTCCACGATCCACTCCCCAATTCTCTCCTCAAAACTCTCATTTGACCAATTCAAACTCTATTCAAACTTTCCAAATTTGAAATCCATGATTCTCTCCACCCAACTCTCCTCCATATCCGTAACCACCCTTCTCAAATTCTTTGATTTCCTCCCTTTGACCACTTCCATAACCACCTCAGCAGAGTTTGTATCCAATTCAAACACTTGCCTCCCCATTAACAAAATAAATACTCCTTGCTTGTTATGGAATTCGAACCCAAGTTCTCCCAGTTACCAAGTCACGCCATTTGCCACCAAACCACAAGGCTTTTTGTGACATAATACAAGTATTATTATTTATAAGGCCTACAAGCTAAAGCCAAGGTTCACTTAAGGGGAAAAACTAAAATTTTTGCAAAAGCCCAGGCTTGAACCTAGGCTTCTCATACACTCCCAAGCACATCCAAATCACTTAGCCATTAAAGCAAACATGCAATTTGTGTTACTTTCTTGCTTAACTAAAATATTTATGAGCAGTCTCCTAACCGCTCCCATGCTCAAGGCCCAATATTTCTAGGCCCAATTTCGGGGCGTTACAGACCACTGGCCACAGTCAATTGCAATAGCCAACTTTTAACCTTTTTTTAACCCCTTTTCTTTTATTTTCCTCCCACAGTCGACCGCTACTCTTTCCTGCTTTCTCCCTTATACACCGACCATCAGGTGTGTATCCCATTTTCCATTTGATTATTTTGTTCTTAACTCTGTTTCAAGCAAACTCTTGTTTCTGCAACTCTTTATTATACTTATTATGAATTAGATTATTTCTGCAACTATTTATTATGTTCTTCACTTTTGTTTCTACAAAATTTTATTATTAAATCTATTTAATAAGGACATATATTTGAAGAACATCGAGTTTATTTAGATATAAAATTTAAAACATCAATAATACATCCTATTATTCATAGCTTGAGCTTCATCTTTTATATTCTTGTGGTTTTTGCTAAGTTATTCTCCAGTTTCACGACCTTTCCTTTCGTAATTAGAATCTACATCATTGTTTCTTCCATAATTTTTAACATCAGGTGATGGTATGTGAACGATTCAAGTTGTTATGGTGATTAGGGCTAATGCCAAATTTGACCCCTCTTGGCTTATCAAAACAGACTAGGTTGTTTGAACTTTGTTACTAAAAAAAAAAAAGGTAAAAGTCTATTTTGACTACCTAAAAGTTCATAATTTTTTACCCTCTCTTATTTTGGCACCCCCAACATAAAACTCTTGGCTTCACCCCTATGCTAATGATAAAAGGTTTTAGTGAAATGATTTTCTTGTTATTGGTTGATTATGTTAGTATTTAAGTGTTAATAAGGCTAGCATAAAAATTAAAAAATGTTTGCATGGTATTACCTTTCCTTAAGATTTGATTTTGTACTTTTTCATAAGCATGAGATCAACAATATTACTATCTCAACTATTTCTAAAAATGCAAGCTGGTGTTCTTATGAAGCAATACTTGTTGCTTTTAAGTTACCATATTTTTGTCGTATTTATTCGATACTTTTACTGCTATCTTTTTTATTAGAAATTATATATTGTGTGAAGTAATACATAGTTGTATTGTTTAGCATCTTTGTTATATTTATTTTTGGTTTTCATTTAGGATAAAAGGAAGAAGATTGCTCAAATTATAGAAACTTTCCATGTTTTCTAAAAAGGACTATTTGGTTATTTCCTTTTTTAAGTTTTTTTTATGATAAAAACATATTTATATTACTATTCTTTTTATTTTTTTTTTTAGGTAAATCTTTTTTATGATTTCAAGACTTGAGTTTTTATGAAAATGGCTAGTTCGAATGCTCTAATACTTGTGGATGATAGATTTAATGAATATGAAAGTGCTCTCAAAGATCAAAAGTCTACTACTTCAAAGGTGTGGGATGAAATGACAAAGCTTGAATGTGAGAACAAAGATGAATTGAAGGCACAATGTAATCACTATTAGAGTACCTTTTCTGCTAAATCTTCTAATGGAACATCTCATTTAAGACGTAATATAAATAGTTATTTGAAAATTTTTAATAAGAATATCACTCTATACACTATAGCCACTCAACTATCCTTAGGTGGTGGTCCTTCTATAAAAAAAATACAAGTTTGATGCTGATGAGTTTCATTGAGCTATTTTTACTTTTCTTATGCGTGGCAAGTATTCATTTAGGATAGTTGAAGAATTAGGGTTTAGATACATGATGAGTATTCTTAGTTCTAATTTTAAGAATATAAGTAGACTTGCAACTACTAGGAATGTCCTAATATATTATTCAAAAGAGATAGACCATGTTAAAGAAGAGTTAGTTAAAGCATCTGGTTTAATTTGCCTAACTTCTGATGATTGGAACTCTGAGCATACTAATGATGAATACATTTGTGTTACTACTCATTGGGTTGATAAAGATTGTAAGCTACAAAAGAAAATCATATGGTTTAGAGGTTTATCTCTTTCGTATGATGGTTTGAATATAGCGAATGAACTTATTTTATGTTTATCATAGTGCGGTATAGATAAGAAAATTTTAGCATCACTTTGGATAATACTTCTTGTAATAATGTTATAGTTTCTTGTCTTAAAAACTACTTTCGTGCGAATCGAGCTCTTTTGTGTGATGGTGTTCTTTTCCAAGTTAGATGTTGTGCACATATATTGAATCTTATAGTTAAAGTTGGTTTGGAACTTGCTAATGATGTTATTAGTAAGATTCGAAATGAAATTAAGTACATAAAAATGTTAGGAATTCCTAAAAAAATATTTTATAATGTGGCTGACAAAAGCTTTCATTTGAATGTAACCAAAAAGTTGCATCAAGATGTGTGTGTGTGTGTATGTGTGTTTGATGGAATTCTACTTATTTATTGATTGAATCAACTCTTTACTATAAACATGTGTTAGATTATCAGGGCCAACAAGATAAAGAATAGAAAATATTTGCACTTTCTGATGAGGGGTGAAGAAATCATGCTATTCTTTGTAAATTTTTTAAAGTCGTTTATAATGTGACTTGTGTTTTTTTTTTTTTGGTTCTAATTATCTAACAATTAATCTTTATGTTAGAAGGGTTTGGAAGGTTCACAAGGTGTTGTTTGATACGGTTAAAGGTTCTCATTCTTTTCTAATGTCAATGGTTAAGGAAATGTAAGAGAAATTTAATAAATATTGGGCTAAGTATTCTTTGATATTATCATGTGTTTCAATTTTAGATCCTCATTACAAGCAAAACTATGTGCATTATTGCTTTAATAAAATTTATGGTACTCATGCTTTGGAATTTGTGCAAACCCTTCTTAGCAATCTTAAACTCTTGTTTGATAAGTATGTTAAGAACTCCAAATCCATGTCTTCCTCTTTTGCCAAGTGTTCCAATGTTTTGGATAATGATCCTGTTGATTCTAGATTGCATGAACTCAATGTTAATAAGACTGATTTAGGAGGAGATTATGATAAGAGTGATGATTCTAAATGATACCTAAGCGTATCCAATACTAAGAGTGAAAAATCACTGTTAAACATTTATTTCGAAGAACCAAAGCTTAAGTTGAATAGTAAAATAGATGTATTTCATTATTGGAGCAGTTCAATTCAATATCATGAGCTTTCATTATTGGCTTGTGATCTTTTGACAATTCCATTATCGACTGTAGCTTTCGAGTCGACTTTTAGAATGTGGAAGAAAGTTATCACACCTTTGAGGAGTTCACTTAACCTAAAAACAGTTTAAGCCGCTGTTTGCTTTGATGATTGGATGCGAGCTAAGGGATTTTCAACGGGTAATTATTTCTTATTTTATTGTTATAATATTATAACATTTCATCAATTTGATTATCTAACTATTTATTCTTATTTCATATTAGAAATTGATTGCAAGAATGATGACGACGATGAGGACAATAATTCTTCGATTGCTTTCTAGGTTACTTTCCTACTTGTTAACAATTTAATTTAGCTTACAATTTATAGCTTGTTATAAAATTAAATATGTTGATTAGCTAATATGTAGATATTTTCGGTTGGTTGATTACATTTTGCAAGTTGTTTTGGGTGTTGTTTTTGTTGCTATTTTGGGTGTTATTTTTTGTGTTATTTCAATACTATTGTTTCGCAGCCATTTTTAATGTTGTTTTCCTGCCATTTTTAATATTATTTGGATATTATAGGACTTTTGTTTTTTGTTAATTTTGCTACTATTTTAGTTGCAACTATCTTAGTATAAATACTTTTTTAATGTATTTTCAATTTGTTAGAAAACATTTGTTTTAATGTTTTTAAGTGTATTTGATATATTATATTTTTTAATTTGTTTTATATAATAAAGTAATTTAAAATAATTAATACGGGTCAAGCTCAAGTTTAGCATCTATAATCTGGGCTGAGTTTGGGCAAAATTTTAAGCTTATTTTTTAGGCCAGGGCGAGCCTGACTTGGCCTATGATCAGCCCTAGATGAAACTCTTCATTCAAACCAATAATTTTCGTGTGTGGAGGATTATCTCAAATGGTGATTTAAAGGTGCCCAATGATGAAGATGAGTGGAAAGATGGTGACAAGAAGAAGGCTTAATAAAATGCCAAGAGTATGCACACTCTCTTTTATGCATTAGGGCCTAATGAGTACAATAGAGTGTTTCAATGTCAAAGTGCTAAGGAGATTTAGGAAAAGTTTGTCACTACTCATGAAGGAACAAGACAAGGAATCCAAGATTGGTTTACTCACACTTGACTACGAGCTTTTCAAGAAGAAGTTAGAGTACATCATAGAAGACATGTCAAAAAGATTCGTCAGCATCATTAATGGATTGAAGGCACTTGGGAAGGCTTATTCCAACAAAGAAATGGTGAAGAAATTGCTCAATAGCCTACCAAAAAAATAAGAAGAAAAAGTGACGGCTATTAAGGAATCCAAGAATTTAGATAAGCTTTCTTTGGATGAGATTATAGGTTCACTCCTGACCTATAAGATGAAGTTGAAGCATGGAAAGGAAAAACTAAAAGAAGTAGGAGTTGCTTTAAATTCCTTTATCCAAGAAGAAATCAATGATCATGATGTAATCATACTTGCCAAGAAATTCAAAAAGTCCATGAAAATGGAAAAAGGCAAGAGGCTTCAAGAAAAGAAAATAATTTGCTACAAGAAGCCGAGGCACAACAAGTATGATGGCCCTTTTAGAAAGAAGCAAATGAGAAAAGGAAAGCCATGGTAGCCACTTGGAGTGATAATAACACTTCCCATGATGATGACTCCAATGATAAAGGCTTTGACAACCTTTGTTTCATGGCTCTTGAAGAGCAAGAGGTATCTTCTAACTCATGTATTGTTAATTCTTATACTTTTAATAATTTAGAAGATGTTTTTGATGAGTTAGTTTTGGAATTTGAGACAATGAATTCCAAACAGAAGAAAATGATTTTCAAGTATGAAGTGGAAAAAAATTTTCTTTTAAATACAAAAGATAATTTTAAAAGTGAAAATAAAATTTTGAAAAATGATTTAGAAGCTTTCAAAATTAAATGTGCTACATTTGAACAAGAAAACCTTGATTTGAAAATAAAATTTGAAAGATTGTGTAACAGCCTAAATTTCAGTGGTTTCGGGAAACAGTGATTTGAGATCACTAGATCCGACAAGCAATTTTAAAAAATTAGTAATCAATAATTATGTATTGGTGGCCTGGTATGAAAAGGGAAATCTGTGAGTTTGTTGCAAAATGCTAATTTGTCAGCAGGTTAAAGCAGAGCATCAGGTGCCGACGGGTTTGTTACAACCTGTTAT
This sequence comes from Gossypium anomalum, assembly GCA_025698475.1. NCBI lineage: Eukaryota > Viridiplantae > Streptophyta > Magnoliopsida > Malvales > Malvaceae > Gossypium > Gossypium anomalum. The sequence continues at coordinate 18,706,519 of CM046967.1, read as the reverse complement.
GATTCTTGAATGGAAGTTGGAGCATATTACGATGGATTTTGTATCTGGATTGCCTGTAACTTTAAGAAAGAAAGATTTGATATGGGTTATCATTTATAGATTGAATAAGTCAGCACACTTTATTCTTGTTGATGGTTGCTAAACTAACTAAAAATTCGACTAAGGCAAGCGCACCTATCAAACAATAGTATAGTTGAGACCGGAAATATCGTATCCAGAAGGACTAAAAGTACTAGTAATTACTATCTTTTTATTATCTAGCCTAAGAATTAAAGGGATGTTTTTAAACTAAGATTAATTATTTAATTAACTAAGAATATGACAGAGATAAAAGTTGGAAAATACTTTTGGAAAACCGATGAAGAAGATAATACCCAAGGAAGAATCCACCTAGACTTCACTTATTACTTCCAAATTAGACCATTTTTTCACTTGACTTGGTTCGTAGAAATCCCTGATTTATGTTAATATCTCTTTCGAGACTAAAAACAACTAACTTTAGGTTGATTAATTGAAATCTCTTTCTAATTAAAACCCCTATTGTCGCATTAACTCGATCTATAGATTCCCTTATTAGATTTGACTCTAATCCGACAGATTTACTTCGTCCTATGTCTAGGATTGCATTCAACTCCGCTTAATTACGCTAGATCTACTCTTAAACAGGGACTTTTACTCCACTGAATAAGCACATCAGACTTGAGTTAATATCCTGAAATATTAAAGCAAGAATTAAGAACACATAATTAATAATAAGAACAAGTATTTATCATATAATTCAAATAGTAATAAGATCTATCTTAGGTTTTATCTCCCTTAGGTATTTAGGGAGTTTAGTTGATGAAAATGAGGGAAAACATCTTAAAATTGGAAAAACAACAAAACATAAAGAAACCCAAAGAACTTCTAAGGAAATTGAATGAAGATCTTCAGTCTTGAAGTAAATCCTGCTTCCGAGCTGATTCCAATGGCTGTCTTCGAGTATTCTCTATGTTCTACCCTGCGTCCCCTTTTGATCCTCTTCTAGGTTGTTTATATAGACTTTGGAATGCTTCAAAACCCTCAAAATTAGCCTTTTCTAAGTATAATTAGACGTGGGCTCGACAGGGGCACGGCCGTGTGCCACGCCCGTGTGAAGGTGCTCAAGCCGTGTGTAATTCTGAGTTTGTTTTTAGTTAACACGGCCATGACACACGGGCATGTGGCCTGCCCGTGTGTCTCACATGGGCGTGTGGTTTACCCGTATGAAAGTGTCTAGGCCGTGTGAAATACTGAGATAAGCCCATTTTATCCGTTTTTGGCCCGTTTCTTGCTCTTTTCACCTTCTTATGCTCACCTAAGTATAAAACATGAAATTAAAGGATTAGGAGCATCAAATTCACTAAATCTTATGATAAATCATCCAAAAATATGCCAAGCATGGGATAAAAATATGTATATATTATGGTTTATCACTGGTTAGAACAAATTTTTCCTTTGAGAAATTAGCAGAGTTGTATGTATCTGAGATTGTAAGATTACATGGAGTTCCGACTTCCATTATTTCTGACCGAGATCCGAGGTTTACTTCGAGATTTTGGAATAAATTACAAGAAGCTTTGGGCACTAAGCTAAACTTCAGTATAGCGTTTCATCCCTAAACTGATGGGAAATCAAAATGAGTGATTCAGATTCTAGAAGACATGTTAAGGTGCTGTATACTTGAGTTTGGTGACAGTTGGGAAAGGTGTTTACCTTTAGCTGAATTTGCTTACAATAATAACAATCAGTCTAGCATAAAAATGACACCATTTGAGGCTCTTTATGGTAGAAAATGCAAGATTCCACTGTATTGGTTTGAATTGAGTGAATTTAAAATAGTTGGAATGGTTTTGATTCAAGAAACTGAAGAAAAAGTTCAGATTATTCGGGATAGTCTGAAAGCTGCTTCAAACCGACAAAAGTCATATATAGATTTAAAAAGAAGAGATATAGAGTTTCCAGTTGGCAATCAAGTGTTCTTAAAGGTTTCACCATAGAGGAAAGTGCTAAGATTTGGTAAAAAGGGGAAACTGAGTCCAAGATTTATTGGACCATATAAAATAGTTGAAAGAATTGGCACTGTAGCCTATCGGTTGGCTTTACCTCCGGAACTTGAGAAGATTCATAATGTGTTTCACGTGTCTATGTTGAGACGGTATAGCTCAGATCCTTCAGATGTGATTCCTCACACTGAAATTGAGCTTCAACCAGATATGACCTATTAAGAAGAACCAGTAAAGATTTTGGCTCGTGAGGTTAAAGAATTACGGAACAAACGAGTACCATTAGTTAAAGTGTTGTGGCATCGACATGGTATGGAGGAGGCAACCTGGGAAATGGAGGAATCTATGAGATCACAGATCCGAATCTATTTCCAGGTAACAAATTTCGAGGATGAAATTTTCTAATAGGGGGAGAGTTGTAACAGCCTAAATTTCAGTGGTGTCGAGAAATAGTGATTTAAGATCACTAAATCTGACAAGTAAGTTTAAAAAATTAGTAATCAATAATTATGAGTCAAGTGTAAAATTAGAAAAAAAATTTGAATTAGTGAATTTTGTGAATTAAAGGAATTTATTAGGTCAAATGAGTCAAAAATAAAGTATCGAGACCTCAAATTTATAAAACCTAGTTGTGAAAAAGTTATGAATTAGGGTTTGATATTTAAATTCTAAATATTAAAGGTTGTGAAATAACTTAAAATTATTATATAAAGAGTTGTTAAGAAGAAATTAGCACAATTGAAGTGTTAATTGAGTAGGGACTAAATTGTATAAATTATAAATTTTGGGGTAAATGTGTAATTTAAAAAATTGAAGAATATAAAATGTGAAGTGAATTAGAATTGAAATGAATGTTAATGAATGGAAAATTCTACATTATAGATCGAGAGTCCGAAGATAAACGTGGAAAAGAGAAAATTATCGATTAGTCCTTAAATTTCCATAACTTCTACGAATTAGCCAGGTAAGTTCATATGGTTAAATTTTATAATTGATTGTTAAAATTAGAGATTATATAATGTATTATTTTATATTTTTTTATGAAATCATGATTATTGTGATAAAACGAAATTTGAAGTTAAAGTTCAAATTAAGGGAACCGCAGGATTGAATACGTTTATTTAGTGATCAGTGATGAATTGACGGATAAGAATATGGTTAAACCATAGCAAAGTGTGACATGTGTGACCATAGCGGAGCTATGACATTGTGAAAGTGAACGTAAGACCATGATTAAAACATGGCAGTTATATATGTGTGCAAGTGTAAAACCATAACTAAGCTATGGCAATGTGATAAAGTGTGTGATCATGGCAAATCCATGATAAAAATGTGTGCAAAACCAAAGTGAAATGTGGCATCAAGCTAATGATGTACTCAATTATGTAAGACGTTCCCTAATTTGACAAGTAATGGTAAGTGTTACTTGAATTTAAGTGTCGGATTTAGTTAGTTATTGATATTGAGCTCAATCAAGTGAATTCATCATTTGAATTTGTGTATGATAGGAAACTTTAGTGAAAATAATTTGTTATTGAATTATTATTTATTCGGTGAAATTTATGTTTTGAGCCTATGAGCTTACTAAACTTTCATAAGCTTACTTCTGTATGTTAATGTTCTGTATAAATTGACGTGAGATCAAAGGATCGGATCAACACATCGAAGCATACTATCCAGATTTTACCGATAGATTTTATAGTACAACTTTTGGTTTATATGGCATGTATAGGATTGATTGAAAAGAAAGTGATATTATAATATGGTCTTGAATGGCTCGTACACATATATGTTAGTATGTATGTATATGTTAAATAGAATTTAAAAGTAGTCAATGAATGAGATCATATGGTAAGTTTATGCAAATGAGCTGTGTTATAAAACATAGGTCTAAATCTTGTATTAAAACTTGTATTGGTTGCTTGATTGGTGTATTTTGGTATGTGAAAGTATTATATGCAGGTTGATAGTGTAAAGGGTGAGAAAAGTGGTCTTAAAATGGCCTATTTTCGTCCACATGGGTAGACACACGGGCGTGTGTCTAAGCCGTGTGTCTGGCATATGGGCATGTGTTTTGGGTGTGTGTTCCCTGCACTTTAAAAATAAGAAATAGAATGCTCACAATTGAGCACACGGGTAAAGACACGGGCCTGTGTCTCAGTTTTGTGGGTGACACGGCCTTAGACACGGGCATGTTACATGGTCGTGTGAAAACTACATCTATTTTATGAAAATTGAATTAACCACACGGCCTAGCACACGGGCGTGTGACTTGGCCATGTGACCTAAATTTCTTCATACCTTATAAGTCAGAGAGTTACACAGGTTAGGAACACGAGTGTGTGAGGCCACCCGGCCTGATCACACGGGCGTGCCTTTAAACCACACGGGCGTGTGGGCACTGTTCATAACAAAAAAAACTTTGAAATTTCATGAAAAATTTTCTGAGACCGCGATTTGTTTTTATTGTTCATAATGGGCTTCGAAGGTCCATTTAAAGAACTATATGGTTATTATAGAATGTGAATAGTATTTTGGTCCGATTTATCTGTAAACCCTGATAATACTCTATAACCCTGTTCCGGCGATGAATACGGGTTAGGGGTGTTACAGATTGGGTAAAGAAAAAGAATTTTTATTAGAAAACTCAACAAAATAGCAAAGGTGAACATTGTCATTTGCATGGTCATGCATTACATACTTGTCCAATAAAGAGAAAATTCAGTATAAAATTTGACAAGTATGAGTTCCAAAAAGAACTAGGGACATGTTAATTAACCTCGAAAGACCCAAAGCAATTTGGGTACCAAAATGCAAGTAGGTGTCTCTTGTAGGTGTGTTGGAGAAATGGGGAGCAAAGCACAAAAATTTGGATGCTCTTAGCACAAAAGGAATTATGGGTAACCTCACCAATACCTTATTGATAATGATTAAATTAGTTGCCTATTGATGTTTTTGTTTTTAATCATAATTTGGAATTGAATTGTTGGATAATATTGCTATCATGTCTAAAAATATTTTTAAGTTCTTCAAGCATGATTTGTGGTTAATTGGTTGAATTTTTTATATGATCATACTTGAATATATTTATATAGAATGTATGCATATTTGAATATATTGCATTTTTGCACATCTTAGGAGGAGAAAATAAAGCTTAATGATTTTCATGTTTTTATTATTAAAAAAAAGTTTTTGCAAGTATGAAAATTCGTTTTAAGTAAATTATGAGAAAATGATTTGAACATTTTAAGAATTTACTTTTAAATTTGCTTGGACAAAGAGATATAGCAACCTTGCAATAATTTGAGTTCTTATGTTTTGAATGCAAATTTGTAGGATTTTTGAAGCTTAAATGATCAAAATTTTATTTTAATGATTTATGGACATGGAAACTATTTAGACACATTTTAAATGGGTTGTAAGGCTTCACTAAATGGTTTAAAGAGCTTTGAAATGATATTAGCATAATTGTCCATTTTGAATCCAAATTCAAGGAAATGTGCTTTCAATTTTTGTTTTTTAGTTTTCCTTGTTAATTTAAACCATTTGATCAATTGAACAAGTTTGTTTCATTATATGAAATTAATTCTAAAAATTTAAAGTTAAGTTTTCTTTTATCCAAATAGTGTAAGTTTTAAAGTTTATTTGTTGTCATTAGATAGATCCAGGTTCATGTAGGATGTATATAAGTGCATTTGTATGCAAGCATGCTTGTAATATGTGACATGTGCCTAATATGCCTTGTACGAAATGTATAGCTTTTTCCATACCAAGAAGAACTTCAAGTTCAATTAAGAATTTTTGAAGCCATATTGCTATTTAAAAATAAAAAAATAGAAAATGAAAATTATCATGAAAATTATCATTTTAAATATATATAAAAAAATTTTGAAATTCAATGTTGTCTTAATTGGACTGAATCGGCTAATCAGACTGATTGGACTGAAAATTGGCTAGGATTTTGATCCAATGAGAAGTAAAAAAGATCAGTTGACCCGTGAGCTGATATGGACTAATTAAATTTCAAAATGATTTTTATCTCTCACTGGATCGATACCCCAATCAATTTTTGATCCAACCGGTTTGATTGGCCGATTTGGTTTGGTTTTAGGAAACATTAAATTTCAAAATTTTTATATATGTTTAAAATGATTTTTTATTTTCTATTTTTTGAATTTTAAATAGTTTCTGTTTTTTTTTCATAATTTTAGATTTTAAAAAATTATATTTCTTTTAATTTTATGTTTTTATTTAAAATATGGAAAAATATTAATTTTTAAAAAAATATTTAGGGTAAGGACCAAATTAATTAAAAACTATAAATATTAAGGACAAAAAATTTATTTTACTTTTTTATAACTTACGATAAAATTAGATGAAAAAACTGAAATATTTTAAGTGAAAAAGTAGAATGACTCAACGTTTGAAAATTACAAAAAAAATGATGCAGAGGATGGCTGAGTTACGGTGAACATGTGTATACACAAATACAAATTAAACCGAACCACTAAACTCAGCAGTCCAATAACTAACAATTTAAATGGCCCAAAATTCTAACATAACCAACTTCAGCTAGCAAACATTATTTGAATACGAAAAACCCATGCAACTTCATTCCCACTTACAATTATTTTATCCGCAATTAAAATTATCTGACTTTTCTCTATTTTATTTTAATTTCCAAATATTATTTGAAATTACTCCATGTTCAACTCAATAATTTCAACATACCTTTTAAATTTGGATTATTATATAAAAATTCCATTAAAAATAATTCAATAATCAATTAAACCATCAATCTAAAGCAACATCTAATTGAACCTTTAATCGAAATTAAGCCCTTGAATCGACATTTTCTATGAAAGCTCCTTTAACGTCGTTGACTTTGCCGTATGACAAGTCATGGTTGTCCATGTAGCGAAATTTAGTAATTTCTCTTTTTTTTTAAAAAAATCTAAAAAATTTAAATTTTTTTATATTTTTTTAAAATAAAATATTAAACATAATATAAAATCATTTAAAAATAAATAATAGAATTTTTAAAAATTATAATTTTTGTTATTAAAAGATCTAACCAAAGACATGTGTTTATGATAATCACCAACCAGCAAAACACCATTGATTATTAAAAAAACATATAACACGAAATGAAAATATTTTTTATTTGTCATCGAAAAAAACATGGTTCTTTTTTTCATCATTGTGTTGGACATTGAAACCCTGAAGGTGGAGTTTTACCACAGTGAATGAGGACCTGAAGGTCTATGGGATTATAATATTGATATTCAAAAGCTTGGCTTTGATCGTAGTACAGAGGCAAATGACAGTGTCTAAATTCAATAGCCCTTGTAGGACAGGACAACATGTGTCTTTCGCGCCGTTGGTGGTGGGAGGTGGCTTCACGATAGGAGGCGTTGGTGGGTTCACAATAGTTAGTGATGGTGGTGGTAGAATCAATGGTGTTGGTGGGTTCACAATTGGAAGTGATGGAGGTGGTAGAACCGATGGTGTTAGTGGGTTCACTATTGGTGGATTGGGGTAGACTGGTGACTTTGGAGGCAATGTTGGTGGTGATTTGACCAGCGGTAGTGGATAGTAAGGTAGCTTGGGTGCATATGGCGGAGGCCACAACCGGCGGTTTTGGTGTATAAAAATTCTAAGTTTTTTATATTTTTAAAAATTCTATTTTTATTTTTAAATGATTTTCTATTATTTTTTATATTTAATATTTTTTCAGTTTTTTATATTTTTTTAAAAAATTATCTTTTAATTTTTTTTGCAAAGTTTGAATTTTAGATTTTTTTTATGATTTTTAACTTTTTTTTAATTTAAGAGAATTTATTAAATTTTGCCATGTGGCACAACCTTAATGAATCACGTGAAAGTTAACGGCATTTAAGAGCTTTCACAGAACATGTAAATTTGAGGGCTTAATTAATTATTTAAATTTGCTTAAGAGTTTAAATGGATATTATTTTCGATTGAAGGTTCAATTTATTCTTAAATTATTTTTAATATAAGGGTTTAAAATCTCTTTTATACAAATTAATAAATCTTTGAAGATTTTCTTTCACGGTTATGATTTAGAATTTAAAATAAAAATTAACTAATATTATAACTATGTTATAAACCATAGCTTATTTTATGTTTTTAACAATTATATTAATTAGCACATTAAACTTATAGCCTCGAATACGTTGCAAATGTTTAATATAAAATATATTTTTACCTTTTTGCTAGTGAACAAGAGTGGATGGGAAGGATGGATGCTATAATTGACCATATCCATACTTGCATTAGGGTGTAGCAATTGTTTAATTATTTTTAACTGGATGGTCACTCTGAAAAGTGTTTGGTACAATAATCTCAGTAGCGCAAACCTCCAATTGTACGTGGAAACATAGTTGAGCTCTTCAAATAAAGGCAAATACATTAACTATTAGTGACTCCCAAATCTTAGACTTACACATCAGCATTTCACCGATGATGTACAGTATGTACACTCTAATATACTGCTTTAACTCTTCATTGATCACATCATCTACTAGCAAATGCTTCACCAATGCATTCAACTAAATAAACTTTACTCTATTGATATCATCCTCATCATCGACTGGATAATGCTCAATTAACCTATTCATTTATGGATCTAAATCAAATTAAGCCACATCATTTGCAGCAACTCTTTCTATTGGAAAACTCATGATTAGGGTTATATCTTCAAAGGTGATTGTTGTTTCATTGTAAGGATTTTTTTTTTGCGTCATTCAAATTGATCTGTTGTAAATACAATAAAAACAACATTCAAAAGTTCAAATTTACAACGTCTCATAATGTAACATTTTCTAAAATTGAAAACCGACGTTTAATATCAAATCTAAAGCTCACCACCAAGCTTTAAACATGTCTCCACGATTTATACCTGCTATCACCAAGGTTGAGGCCATTTCATTTCCTGTCTTATCTTCCATCGAAAATATAGCATTACCTACCTTCTTAATTTTCCTCTTAATATCTGCAAATGTTGATTGTAGTAACCATGATCTCATCGACTTGTTTGCACACCAATTGAACATTACATTAGAACCAATTTCTACAAACAATGAGTCATTTATCTTCCATTCCAAAGATATAGATACTTCCAATTCTAAAAGCACTAGTCCTGCCTCTGCCGGATCAGCATCATTTGTTGCAATAGGACCTGAAAATAGAGCTCTTGCAACACCCTCCATATCTTTCAAAACACCTCCACAACCTGCACTATCATCATTTGCTATCCCAAATACATTGAACTTTAAACATCCTTCTAGAGAAGGCGCCATATCAATGAGGATGATCTGGATTTAATTGTGTCTATCTTGCACTTATTCGAACAAATCCACCAAGAGCACTCCTGTATCAATAAATCATCATAGATAGACCTTATCCATAACAATGCCCTCATCTTTGATTGAAAAATCAAAGTTTCCACGGTCATCATCTTTCTTTTAAAGACAAGTCCATTTCTTACCAACCATACTGTCCAACAGGATGCCAAAATTGATATCAACCATAAGCTTTTTCGGATACCAGCTAATTTCATATTATAACACAATGTGTAGAATTCATCAAATCCTTCTACCTGTTCCCATTCAGCCTCCCACCAATTGAAAATTTTATACCAAAATCCTTCAATAAATTTGCATTTGAAGAACAAATGGTCTGCTCTCTCTGGAACTGTTTCACACTATAGGCAACCGATCAAGATGTTTTGAAGTTTCACCCCTCTTTTGATAAGAAATTCCTTTGTAGGAATTCTGTCAATGGCGAGCATCCAAAGAAAGCTTTACACTCTCAGTAGTACCTTTAATTTCCATATTTTGTCAAAAGCAAAAGTTATATCATCCCCACCATCTATTATTAATAATTTATAACACTTCCTTACTATAAATTCCCCATTACTATCGTGTACCCAACAAAGCCTATCCTCCACCCAGGAACTAACTCCGTGCTACTCACTCTATCTTCCAATCTATGAAGCATCTCTTTCTTTCTTTTTAATAAAGATCTTGTAAAGAGTAATCTGCTACTGTACCTCCCTTTTGTATTGCTAAGCGAAATAGCCTTGGAAATTCCAATTTTAGTGGACAATTACTGCACCGTATGTCTACCCAAAACATTATCATCCTTCCATTTCCAATCCGCCAACAAAAAGCTTTATTCCCCACCCTTTTAGACACATGGGCATCTTTAGAATTCTCTATAATACCTCTCCAAACAATTGACATATCTTTTGAACAAGTTATCCTAAATCGCCACCATTGCAAGCTCAAACCATATTTCACTAGGATAACTTTTCGCCACAACGCATTTTTTTTATTGCAAATCTCCAGCACCATTTAGCCAATAATGCTATATTTTTTATTCCAATATTCACTACTCCCACTCCTCCCTTCTCTTTTGGCTTGCATACCTGATTCCAATTAATCTTGTCCATATTCTTTTTACCATCCATACTCCCTCAAAGAAAATTCCTCCTTATCTTGTCAATCTTTTTAATTATCGTCACCGGAGCTTGAAATAATGACATGAAATAAATCAGTAAGGACGACAACAAATCATTGATTAACACTATCTTTGCAGCCCATGAGAACGTACGACATTTCCACCCTGATAATTTTTTTTAATCTCTCTATAATAGGGTCCTAAGTGGTTACTCTCCTCGGATCTGCTCCCAATGGAATGCCCAAGTAATTAAAAGGCAAAAACCATCTTGCACTTATATATTACTACCATCCGATATAATATTTCTTCATTTACATCGAACCCCACTAGACAAGATTTTCTAAAATTGATGCTAAGACCCGAAAAGATCTCAAAACACCGTAGAATATATTTCGCGTTGCTCACCTCCTGTTCATCTGTTCTTAAGAATAGTATAGTGTCATCCACAAATTGTAAATGAGTAAAAATCAGTCCAAGAATAACATTTTGAAAGCCTTCAATTAGCCCCAACTCCACAACTTTATCCATTTCCAAATGAAGCACTTCCGTCACTAAAATAAATAAGAATGGGGATAGCGAATCTCCTTGACGAAGACCTCTACGAAATCTGAATTTGTTTGTGGTTGATCTGTTGATAATTATTGTTGCTCTCACCGTAAATACGCACTCCATAGTCCATCCTATCCATTTTTCACCAAATCCCATCATGAATAAAACCAACTCCAGAAAATCCCACCAAACACAGTCATATAGTTTAGAAAAATCCAATTTGAAGATTAGATTGCCCCCTTCTATCTTTCTTCTTAATCGAGTGGATTATTTCGTTCGCTATTAAATTTTCGTCAAATATTTGCCTTCCTCTAATGAATGCACATTAAGTATCGCTCACCATCTCTCCGACGACCTCCCTTATTCTTTGACACAATACCTTTTCCACTATCTTGTACAAAGAGCTTACCAAACAAATTGGCCTAAAACCAGATATTTCGATTGGATTTTCAGTCTTTGGTATGAGTGTGATAAATGATGAATTAATACTTCTCTCAAGCTTTTCAAATATAGAAAAGTTTGCCATCAATCTAAAAAGATCCTCATTTACAATCTCCTAGCTTTAAAAAAAACACAAGTTAAAGTCATTCGATCCAGGTGCTTTCGATTCATCGCAGCTCCATATTGCCTCTTTAATCTCATACATCAAAAATGGTGCCTCCAGTTTCAAAGCTTTCTCCTCATTTAGCTTTCTGAAATTTAGTTCCAAGTCCATTCTCCACTTCCTCACTGGGCAATTAAAATAATTTTTGAAAAAATTGTACAGTCTCTCTTTCATCTCCTTAGGTTCATTGCACCAATGACTCTCTATTTTCAATCTATATACCATTTTCCTTTTAGCTTTGATCTTCACTTCTCTATGGAAAAAAGTTGAATTAGCATCCCCTTTTTTTAACCATGTCATCCTTGATTTTTTACGCCAAATTGATTCTTTAAATTTAATTCATTCACAAAGTTCAGTATTCAACTTTTTTAATTCCTCCATTTCTAACTTGGTCAATTTTCTGTGTTCGCTAGCTTCATCGATCTCTTTAATCCTATCTTCATTTTCTATAATTCTTTTTTCGAATACATTGATGGCATTCTCATTCCACTTCTTGAGAGCTCCCTTGGCTTTTCACAATTTTATTGCCATACGCCCTTTTAGACTACCCATTTCCAACTATTCCTTCTCAATTAGTCTCTTACAATCTTCCTTTTTGAACCATGAATTAATGAACTTAAATGGTATTGGTCCCCAATCAATTGATTCATTTGCCAACAAAATTAGTATGTGATTCGATATCGATCTCTTTAATCCTTGTTATTATAAGTCTTTCAATTTAACCAACCAAGATTTCTCTAGTAAAAATCTATCTAGTCTGCTACATTTATTGTCCGGTCCAAACCAAGTGAAAATTTTCCACAATAAAGGCAAACCAACCAGTTTGCATCTTTCAATGAAGTTTTAGAACTCCCTAGAACCCTTCTCTAAGCCCGAACAATTGATTCTTTCACTTCTATTTCTCACAAGTAAAAATCACCTCCTACAATCCATATACTACTAAATTGGCTTCTCAAACCATATAGCTCTTCCCAAAGATTTTTTGTTCTGGCAAATTGTTAGGTACGTATACATTAATCAATACCGCATCTCTTCAAACAACCATTTTCCTTTGATAACAATGAATCTGTTTTCACAAGACTCAATATCGGCCTTAAAGAAACCCTTATCCCATACTATAATCAGCCCCCCAGACTTTCCTATTGCTGCAGCAAATTTAATTTCAAAGTTGCCATCGCCCCAAAATTTTCTAACTAAGTCTATTAACACAATTTCTAACTTAGTTTCCTAAAGAAAACAGACGCTCACCCTTGTCATTCACAATAATATTTTGACAGACTTTATTTTAGATTTCGACCCCAACCCTCTAATATTCTAAGAAACAATTCTCATATTGTTCCTATCAATCAAATTAAACAGACAAAAACCAACAAATTGACAACTCACCTATTTTCCAGATTCCGTTTTCAATCTGCCTTCGATAGTTTCCTATTGTTGCCATTCAATCCCCAATATCTCTTCGATTACAATCTCCTCATCGCTTTGCACACTAAAACCCAATTTTTTCCCCACTTCGCAAGTCTTCTTTGCTTCCTTTAGTATGACTTTTCTTCTATTCTTGATATCTGAGTCTAGTAATGACAGATTTGCTATGCTTTTGTCAAACCTAGAATCTTCCTTTCCTTTTTCTTTTCTTGTCCCTTATCCCTATTCAATTTTTCCTTCGTTGTGAGAACTGTATCTTGTATTTCGCGCATAGATCGAATCATCTTATTCAACACTTTCTTTTTTCTTTTCTTTTGTATTATTTGGAAAAGTTCTTCTTCAATTTCGGAACTTGTAACTTGATTCCTTAATCCCTCTGTTTTCGAAAAATTTGTTGATTTTTGTTTTGAATTTGGGCTCCCTTCCTTGTTCCAATTCTGCCTTTCTTTATTTGTTAAGCCCACTTCCCTGCCCACTTCAATTTGTGTTTCTAGCCCTTTATACTGATTCATTTCCATCAACAGACCCATATTAGAGATATCTCAATGCACCCAATCCACTAAAGCATTTGTTGCATCCCCTTCATCAGGTATACCTTATAACACCCCTCATCCATATTCAATGCCGGAATAGGGTTACGGAGTATTACCGAACTTATCACACATTTAAACATGCATTTCACATAAAATTAATCATTTTATATGCATTTCATTCACAAGCAAACATTTTGTCCCTAATACGAGCTTACGAGGCCCTAAACATGCATTGGGAGTGGTTCGAGACTAAACTAATAACTTTGGAAACTTTTTGAACACTTAGAAAAATTTTCTCAAAAACAGAGGACTCAAGCCCATGTGCCATGCCTTGTGCTAGGCCATGCCAAACCTGTAGGGTATACTGACTTATGCTACACAGCCAAGTCACACGTTTGTGTATGAGGCCGTGTGGAGCATACTGACTTGATTTCTAATTCAACACTAGGGGACACACAGCCGTGTAATCTAACCGTGCGTCGTACACAGTTGAGAAACACGCCCGTGTCTCTGCCCGTGTGGACAAAAATAGGCTATTTATCAAGCTATTTTTCTACCCAAACTTATGCTCACCTACATCAAACTCAAATACACCAAAACATAGCATTAATAGGCATTCTTCTAAACTCATCCAAACATAAATCATACTATTTTATTTACCAACCACAACAAGGCACACATAATCTACATTATGCCAAACAATTTCATACCAATACCCAAAATCTCAAATCATCAATATAGATGCATTTAAACATGCATTATTTCACCTAATATTACAAGCATTTCATTCCTCAAACATGGACTATTTCATACTCCAAATACTAATTCAAAAAAAAAAAAAATTACCCATCACAATTAACATTTATAGGACAATTACCAAACTCAAAACAAAGGTCATTTGCACACTTATATACATCATCAAAATCACCGATATAAGCCAACTCACATGGCTATATATACAATCCAAAACATAAACATTTACAAGCCAATTCAAATGACTAAAATCATTATCAACTCATAACCAAAATGACCATAATCCTATACATGCCATATAACTAAAACACAAGCTCAAAAGTACCAAATTGATAGTTGGATAGTGTGATGGAGTCTCCGACGATCCCCGAATCCAAGCTAGCTTTAAATTCACTAAAAAACATGGAAAAATAAACAAAGTAAGCTTTATAGCTTATTAAGTTCATATAGCATTTATATAAACTCATCATATAAACTCAAATTAAGCCAAAAACATAACATATCATATCTCATAATGAATCATCAACCTACCACTTTTGCATCCACCAAATTATATGTGATTTCTATAATTTTCATCATTTTAGTTATTACTCGGTTTCTATACATACCTGTACCTTCCCATATTTAACTCATATTCATTCACATCTTCGACATATTCGTTAAACCATTCAGAATATTTTTGGATACTTGAGAAACTCGCACACTTAGTGCCAAATAAATAGCCGTAGCTATATCAATTTCGTACACTAAGTGCCAATGCATATATATAGAACCGAAGCTATCTCGATCTCGTACACTAAATGCAAATATATAACCGAAGCTATCTCGATTTCTCACACTGAGTGCCCATAATTAACCGAATCGTCGTCAAACACGACTGTAGTCTCGTATACACAACTTATGCAATATCAAAGCATTTAAAGCATAATTATAACAATGCTTATTACATACGAACTTACCTCAAATATATAACCGAAACTATCTCGATTTCTCACACTGAGTGCCATAATTAACCGAATCGTCGTCAAACACGACTGTAGTCTCGTATACACAACTTATGCAATATCAAAGCATTTAAAGCATAATTATAACAATGCTTATTATATATGAACTTACCTCGGATGTAAAAACGGCGAAATAAGTCGATTAGTCGAGTACTTTGTTTTTCCCCTGATCTAACTCTGAGTTTCGCTTTTCTTGATCTATATGATATCAAAATTAGCTTATTTAATAATCCCTCTATTCAATTTAGTCCAAAACACACTTTAAAGCACTTTTACACATTTGCCCCATTTGTTTCACCACTTTTACAATTTAGTTCTTATTTCATAAAAACACAATTTCATGCAATTCAGCCACAATCCATGCTAGCCGAATTTCAATTAGGTCTCTAACAGCCCATATTTTCCATTTATTTTACATTTTAACCATAAATTTTTCACATTTCACAATTTAATCCTTAATTCTCATTTTTACTAAAAATCACTTAACAAAACTTGTATAACTATCATCAAACATTCATAATCTATCATTAAACATCAAAATACTCATGTATATGACAATGGGAACATCTAAAATCTTTAACAGTTTTGCAAAATAATCCTTAGGCTAGCTAGACCTAATTGCAACGATCTCAAAAACATAGAAATTATTAAAAAGGGACAAAAATAGACTTACAATTGAGCTAGAAAGTTTGGCCGAATGAAATGGATAAAAATGGCTTCCCTTGCCCTAGCAATCGGTTGGAGAAGATGATAATGGAATAAAATTTGGTTTTATTTAATTTAATTTAACATTATTTACAAATTACCATAACTAACCTTTAAAATATTCAATAATTACACCAAATGCCATGCCACTATCATCCACTAAGTTATAAATGGGCTAATTACTGCATAAGGACGTCTACTTTAAGGTTCTATAGCTATTAGACACCTTTAGCTAATAGAACACAACTTTTACACTTTACGTGATTTAATCCTTTTTATCAAATTAAACACTTAAACGATAAAATTTCTTAATAAAAATTTCAAAAAATCATATTTTCGTATCGTAAACATTAAAATAATAATAAAATAAATATTTTAACTTCGAATTTGTGGTCCTAAAATTAATATTCTGATTTTACTAAAAACGAACTATTATATACTTAAAAAATTATTCTCCACATTAATTGCATCTGCCGACATTCTCTAATCCCCTATCCCATTTCCTTCATTCCCAATGCAAGGTGCATTAATTGTAGCTCATTTTTTCATCAACCAACGGAATTGTTGCTTATGTGAAAAAAGAAAAAACAAATGATGGAAGGGGTATTTTGTAGGCACGATAAAAAAAATGATAATACAGAACTAAACACACATGAGCATTGAGCTCCGTTACACACATTTATTGAAGTTCAGTTTTTCAAATGATTAAAATTTTCTAGATACCAAATAAAGAATAGGAATACAGAAATACGATTTCAATTCATGTTAAATGAAATTTTGATACTTTGTGGTCTTTTAGCATGTATTAAAGTTAAACTTTTCAACATTCAAAATAAAATACATGACACCAAAAAATTTAAGGTCTTATGTTAATTACAATTAAAAAGCTCAATAGTTATCATTGAATGTAGATGCATTTGTTTTATATGTGTGTTTTTTTTGTACTTATCAAGATCTTGAGCTAAAAAAGTGATAATTGAACTACTTATACAAAAACTCGAGATTTATAACTTTCAAGGTACTAAAACTCATATTTTAAAAAATAATTGGTTGGATATTGATTTTGATAAATAATTATATTTTTCACTATATTAAAATTTAAAAAAAAAAAAGGGAAAAGAAAATCTACAAAACCTTTATGGATTTTGTTTTGGTTACAAAGAGAAAGCATTTGTTCTTCCTCGTATAATAGTTTAAAATACTACATACATACATACATACATCCATAAATTACATATTAGAGGCTCGTCTCCATCATTTCTTGACGTCTCTTCAAAGAAAGCTGCTTCTGCAGTCTCATTTGTCGATGGAACCTTTTTATGAACAAGTCAGCTACTCGGTCTATCTCGTCTTCCAACCTAAACTCCTCCCCTTTATCTGTTTTTGAGTTCTTCACTATGTCTATCACCGAACTTCCTGGATCCCCCAACTCCATTTCCCCCGACTCGAACAGTGAGTGAGTAAGGTCCGGGTATTTTTCTTCCGCCTCTGCCTCTGCCTCTGCCTCCGCCTCCCCCTCATCACCATCACCATCACCATCACCATACTCTTCTTCTTCTTCTTCTTCTTGATCATCATACTTGGTCTCTGCTGTACTTGGAAGCCACATGGCATTATTACTATTGTAAAGAACGATTGTTTGGCCTTGCTGATCTCCAAAATCATCATCTTCTAGTTCTTTGGAGATTTTGTCATTGTGCCCCATCAAAGCATTCAGCTTCTCGGAGAATGAGCTCATCAAAAACTTCCTGTTCTGAAGCAAGGAGAAAATGACGAGGCGAGTCTTGATGGCTTTTGTTTTGCTCTTTAAAGCCATGGTTTTGGCTTTAGCCATTGTGGTTAAACCTGCTATTATCTGCTTCAACAACCCAGTTGCTTTGTTCTTCATCTTCGGAAATAAAATAAGGATTAAACCAAATCAGTAAGGTGTTGAAATGGAGAGATATGTAAAGCAAAGCTGAAGAAACGAAGGAATGGTGTGGAATGCAGGGTGTGAAGGATTTATATAACGGCTAAATGCCTTAATGGATGATGAAATGATTGGTTTGGTGGGGAAACAGAGGGAGGAAGAGTGGGGGCTAAGAAAAAGAAAAAGGCATTCTAGTGAAAGCTAAAGTTAAAAAGTAGAAATTAGGACATAATATGTCCAAAAAATAAGAAATTAGGACATAAAGGTAGGGACAAGTGGCATCATAGCACAGCTTTGATTGTGGTTAGGTGGTTTCCTAAGCATATAATTTTGGCTTCTAGGTTCCCTGCAGTTCGGTATGGTATTTAGTGTGTCAGTGGGGACACTTTTTTTGATACGTATGCACTCCAATATCGTGCAAGAATTAAGAAACGTTGGGAAAATTAATTAAGTGTCGGAACTTTCTTCATTTATCAGGCGTAAGAATTGGGGTCAATACATCATTTATCTTTATTACTTGTTATTAATTATTTTTTAATTTTCATGTTGTTGTTGTTAATAGAATAGATTTAAAGTTAATTATAAATTTATTTAATTTTATAATTAATTTGTTACATCGTAATATTATTTTTAAGTTTTAAGTTTGATTTGATAAAGTTAATTATTAATTTTTATCAAATTAAATTAAACACTAAAAAATTAACATAATTATTTTTGGATACTAAAATATATAACTTTTACTAAATACATGTATCACATTGAAAAACACACACTACCATGTATTAAGCCCAAAAATTATACCATCCAGAAATTTTTGAGAATAAAAATGCTAATTTTATAAGAGAAATTAATTTTAATAGTTGAATCAATTTATTTTTTTAACAATAAGATCTATCTCTTCTCTAGTAGCAACATAAAAATTAAAATGCAAAGTATTAAGGATCATGATATATTTTGGAATAATATAAAATGGAAGAAAAATTTCTATTGGAATTCAAAATGTGATATATTTGGGAAAATTTTCAAATTGAGAATTTGACAAGCTTTGAATTTGTAAATCTTTTTCGGACTTCTTTTCGAAATTGTGAAACTATGCTGTTTACCATGAATGAGTATCCTATTTGTAGAGAAAATCCTAGAAGAATACAAAATATTTTTCAAATATACTTTTTTAAAAATGTTAAATCTTCTTATTTAATTAGAAAATAAAAATTAAAAAAAAAAACAGCTCAAAGATAAATTTGAATTGGATGATTCATGAATTATTATAATTTAAGCTGCTATTTTTTTTAATTTACCTTTAAATTATATTTTATTTAACAGCACTCCAAGTTTTTAAGCTTGGATATGTAAAATGGGTCATTTTCAACATTTCAAGGCCTGATATTGGTTGGCTAAAAAATAAATATGGATGGTGCAAGACAACTGCAAACGAGATTTGTTGCAGCAGGAGGCATTATACACGATCATAATGGAGAATGGATAGCTGGTTTACCCACTATATCGGTGTCATTTCTATCGTTGAAGCGGAATTATGGGGAATTTATAATGAGCCGGTGCAAGTTTGAAATGTGGGTGCGCGGAGGATTATTTTGAAATAGACAGTTTAATGGCTATCCGACTAATTAATGGGCTGATGGTAGTACGGAATATTCTACATCAAGACGGGGTGTTAAGAGTGTTTCAAGTTCACCGTGAAGGCAACAGGGTAGCAGATAAAATGGCTTCATTGACGTTTCTAAAAAGAATGGACATTCATATTTATAATCAATCATCGGGTTCAAATTTTGTCCCAAGACTTAGAATGTCATACGTCATCAATCTTTCTTTTTTATTAAAAAAAGAATTGGTATATTTTGGTTGAAATCACCAATAATTTAGTTTTTCCATTGAGTGATAATATTGGCAAAAGGCAATTTGGTCAGCGCCAATCATGGAGCAGAGCTGCTAGATATTTTGTTCCCTTCAATTATAATCAATAAGTCGCACTTTTTTAGGACAATACTTTTTTGTTTTTCAGGGAATAATGTTATTATATTTACTGTTTAAATTTATAATAATTTTGGAACAATGCAATTTTTTATAAAACCAAATTGAATTAATACAAATATGATCTTGGAAAAATCATCTAGTTATGGTTGCTACTTGCTACTATTAGACGGAGCATGTTTACATGATAAAAGAAAAAAACAATGTAAAAAATGCAATACAAACATAGTTTTAAATATACAAATATTGTAAATATTTTATAATATAAATATAAATATAATGAAATTAATATAGTTTTTGTTTTTTAATGCAATGGTTAGAATAGTTCATAATTCCAAACCAACTCTTAAATAATAGAATAATACATTTTAACACATTCAAACTCACGTCTTCTTGCATTGACAACAATATCAATAATAACTGAACTAAGACTCAATAAACTCAAAATTCAAAATTTTAAATTTAAAAAAAAAACGTATTCGAATGTATTCAATAATTGCAAGTTTATTGTATAATATATAAATATTACAGGAAGACATAAATAGGGATGTCCACCCAATAGGGTAATAATAGGGCTTCTCCTTTTGTTGCCGCGATTTGAAATTTCCACTTACACATATAACTAGGGGTGAGCATTCGATCGAATCGAATCGAATCGAATCAAAAATTTTCGAGTTAATCGAGTTTTCGAATCTAATTTTATCATCCTAACTTTATTTAAAATTTTCTCGAATCGAGTCGAGTGAGATGGAATTCGAATCGAATCGAATCGAATATATTTGTTCGAGTTAAATGTTATAAAATAATTTTGGGTCCTTGTAACTACTGTCACCCATCGTGATAAAATTTTTCCACCTTAATCAAAATTTTTATTAACTTTCATCACCTCATAATTTATTTTTTAATCTTTTATATACGGGTTAGCTTCTTTGTTTGCTTAGTTGTTTCAATTATCTTCAGATTCTTGTCACTATGTATTTTGGAATTAAAAAATATATTAAATGTAAAAATGTGATTTTTTAATAAAAGTTATTTTAAAGATAAAATGTGAAATTGATACCAATATAGAATTTTAACATGAATATTTAATGGCATAATTAATAATTCAATTTTAATATAAATATTCAATACGACTAAACAATTCAATCATATAAATAATATAAAATGTGAAATTTAATTTAATAATATAAATAATAGATATAAATAAAATTATTACTATTTATGTTTAGTGATTTTTTTTGGATAATTTTGATTTTTTATTTGAGAGTAAAAGGTGAGAAGTAAAAGTTTAGGGAGAAAATAAAAAGTTTTGAGGAATGAAAGTTTGAGGGGAAATAAATAGGGGGAGTAAAATTTTGGAGGGAAAATATTAAAAAAAAATTGGGGGGTGGATTTGGGGTAGATGGGAGGTGGGATGGGAAGGAAGTAAAAATTTTAGGGGAAAGAGGGAGGGAGTAAAAATTTTAGGGGAAAATAAAAAGTTTTGAGGGTTTTTGGGAGTAAAATTAAAAAAAAAATGTAAATGGGAGAGTAAAATTTTGGTGGGAAATGGATTTTGGGTAGATTGGGGGGTTGGGATGGAAGGGGAGTAAAAGTTTTGGGGGGAAAGTGAGAAGGAGTAAAAGTTTTGAGGGAAAAGTAAAAAGGTTTGGGAGTTTGGGGTAAAAATGTAAAAATTATAGTTTGATATTCGAATTATTCGAATTATTCGAGTTATTCGAATTCGAAAACTTAACTCGATTCGAACTCGAAATTCGAAAAAAAAATTCGAGTTGACTCGAATAACTCGATTAACTCGAATAACTCGATTCGTTTAACTCGAAATTTAAATTTTTTTCGATTTTTTCGATTTGAATCGAGTTTTGCTCACCCCTACATATAACAAAAGCGAAAGCGAAATGTTGGTAAGAGGAGGTTTTGTGTCTTCCTAATGATTAGGGTATAGACGAGAAGCGTAATTAGAAATAACTTGGACTTTGAATTAATAATCTCCTTAGCTCAAAAATAATCAAACGGAATTCAAAAACGTAAGCTAAGGAGATTATTAATTCAAAGTTACAAATAAAAAATTGAAAACAAACAAGTAAATAGTAATATAATAGTTTTATTTTCGAATTTTATAAAACTTGCAAGTGTTATTATATGAAATAAATATAAAGAGCATTTATGTTTGGGTGAGAGTGATGGGATATGGGTTTTGTTTTGTATTGATATTGGAATTTTGTGTGAATTATGGAGGGATGGGTTTGCTTAATGCGGTTGGTTTGGGTCAGTGGGAAAGTAAGGATGTGTGTTGGGGAAACCAATTTCTGACACCATCACTTTGTGGGGGTAAAGTAGGGTTCTTTATGTTTGGTTGTAGTTTGAATTTCAGCTTCAACTGCCTCGAATGGAACGATATGAACTACAATCTTTTAAAACTTAACCCTTAAGTCTCTAATTTTCTTGTTCAAGCTCACCCTCAGCTTCCCTATTTTTCTTACACGTAGCATCTGTCTACTTTTATCTTCACAATGTGCCTTTTTTATTAAAATAAATTTTAAAAAAATTATTTATCAAAATAGGTTGTCAGCCCGATTATATACGAAAATGAGGTGTTTTTTCATTTGTGCCTATCTAACAGGCGCGAATCATTATTTTATATTAAATTTTTTAAAATAAAATATTATTTTTTTAATTTTCGGGTTAGTATGACCCATGTATAAAATACAGGTTGCGCCTACCTGAGAGGCGCGACTAATCGAGCCTTTCTCTGAGGTGCAAATGGTTGTGCCTATCTCAGAGGCTCAAATGATTGTGCCTATCCCAAAGGTGCAAATAGTGGGGCCCATACGTGCTTGCCTTTTCCCCTATATATATCCTCGAAAATCAAATGAACACATACACAAAATTTAGCATAGCAAGTTGAACGGAAATAAGAAGATACGGAGAAGAAAAAAAAGAAAGGAGAAGAAAACAAGGAGGAGGATAAGGTATTTTAGTATATTTTTTTGTAAATAGAATGTAAAGTTTTGTTAGTAATTTTATTATTTGAAAGCTATTTGTTAGGTTATTAATTTTGTTAGCTTATGAATAAAAATTTTTGCATTAAAAATTTTATGTATTTTTTTTGCTATTCGAAACTGTTTTGAAAATTTTGAAAATTTTATAACAGATCTAGTATTGAAGATGGAAAATCAGTTTTTCGTATTTATTTTTTTCGATGGAGAAATTTTGACAACTGTGGGATGTATATTTGAATGTTGCAAACAAGTAGCAATGAGATTTAATAAAAATATCTCGTTTGATGATATGAAGGAAAAAATTAGTGAAAAAATTTATAGACGTTGTGGGAGAAGGATGTCGAAACTTTTCTCCAAGTTTCCAGTTTCGACGGATCCCATAAAATTCACCGAAATGGAACTCGTAGACGATGAAGACGTGGAGACAATGGTCGCTCTTTATTGTGGGACTCGAAGCAACCAAAATGCACTGATTCAGTTATTTGCTGAGTTAGCTGGTATAGAGGCAACAGAAGATCCCACTTCATTAGGTGAAGAAGATGGAGCTCAAGAGCCGTGTATGGTGGTTCCGACATCGTATGTTGATAGTCAATCAACTATACACGGGATCGACATTGATCTTAATGCTGCACCCGAGACTGATGTGGTTGGTGATGATGTATACCATAGTAGTGATCCTTCTGATCACGAAGTCGATAGTGAGAGTGATCCCGGACGTGACGCGAGGTCGGATGATATTGACGATGAAGGCGTGAATGATGATGGAAACGTTAACGCGTCTTTAGTCGGGAACCAGATTCGTCGTATTGTGATACACAATAATCCTGGGGTACACATGTCTCGGATAGACCCCGATGTGCCGCGTGCAGCTGAGTTTCCGGAGTACCCTGAAATACTACCTGCTCACCGAATGGCTGTATATTCTGATCCTGAGAAGTTGTTTGTGGGCCAGAGATTCGAAAGTAAGGACGAATGCGTTTTTGCCATTAAGCGGTATAGCATGAATATATCAGTAGATTATAAAGTTGTAACGTCTAAACTGACATTATATATTAGAGAGTGTTGGAGGTCGGCAGAAGGCTGCAACTGGCGGATACTAGCTGCATTTATCCAGAAGTCGCAGATGTGAGAGATACGAAAATTTTTTGGGCCTCACACATGCACTTCAACACGTATGACAGAAGATCATCGAAAACTTGATTTCAAAACTATCTGTACGTGCATCATGCCAATGGTAAAAGACATGCCTACCATTAAAGTTTCGGTACTGATTGCCGAAATGCAGGCACGATTCCAGTATCGAGTATCATATCGAAAGGTATGGATAGCTAAACAAATGGCAATGGAACAATTGTACGGAGATTTCGATGAATTGTACAATGAGTTACAGGGATGGATAGCTGCTATGAGGGAGTTCGTGCCGAGGATTGTTATTGAGTTGCAGACACGACCTTATTACTGGCCGGATGACCAACTACAATCGGGAAAAAGAATTTTTCATCGAATGTTCTGGACGTTTGATCCATGTGTGCGCGCATTTCCCCACTGCAAGCCGTTTGTGCAAGTAGATGAGACCTGGCTATATGGAAAATATACACAAATCCTACTTCTTGCAGTTGCTCAAGATGACAACAGGAACGTGCTCCGGATAGCATTTGCCATCGTCGATAAAAAGAACATGGAATCGTGAAAATTCTTCCTTACCAACCTACGGAGGTATGTTATTAGCAACGATAATATTTGCATCATTTCGATAGAGAGAAATGATTAATTGCCGCCATTAGGCATTCCGATGTGCCATGGAGATCCGTTTACTGCATCCAGCACATCGCGGCTAATTTTCAGCGAGATTATAAGAATGCAGACTGGAAGAGACAAGTTGTGAGAATGGGTAAAGGATTATCTTATCTTTTCAATATAAGTTTTAATGTTTTAGGGCACTGCTGTAGCTTATCTTTGCTTAATACATATGCAGCGCACGAGTTAGAGCCACACATTTTTCGCCAAAGAATGACTCGACTTGAGAGTGACATGGAGGGTCAAACAAACACATCTTTCCGACAGTGGTTGGGTACTATGGAGCCGTGGCAATCGGCTCAAAATTTTGACGAGGGCTTTCGTTATGGTCAAATGACCACAAACTTGGTGGAGGGGATCAACGCTGTGTTGTTAAAAACACGACATCTTTCAATTTCATCTGTCTTCTCAGCTACATTCTACAGGTTGGCTACCTTGATGCCAAGAATGGGTTAACAACAAGTTAACCAAATGGAGGCGGGACACGTGTTTGTAGAAAATGTCAGGGATGCAATTGCTACAAACCATCGGATGGCAAGGTCAATGACTGTAGAAGTATATTCACGACGTAATGAAATGTTTCGAGTTACTGAGACTATCGGTTGTCGACCCGGTATACCACCTAGATCCTACGGAGTTGATCTTCGAAACAGACAATGCGATTGCAGGAGGTTTCAAACACTTCATTATCCATGTGCACATGTTGTGGTAGCTTGTACTAAAGTCTCACTCAATGTAGAACAATTTATCAATGAAGTGTACACCCTCAAACGCACGTTACCTGTATGGAAGAATGAGTTCCCTGTGCTTCCTGACCTATCTACTTGAGAGGTACCTCTGACGACCTTCGAGCTTGTTCCAGATAAAGGGTTACGTAGGAAACCAAAAGGTCGTCCGCAATCATCTAGAATCCATAACGAAATGGACATTAGAGAGAAATCCGACGGAAAGCTGTGTGGCGTATGCAGATTAGTCGGTCATAGTCGAAGTAAATGTCCGCTCTGAAACTACCATGTTGGACAATCGTCGCAATCGGGTAGAAATTGAGATGTAGTTCATTACATGTTAAAAGGATTGAATCACAAATTTGTCAACAATTTGTTGCAGTTAATCTAATTTGACTTACATAGTTAGTATAAAGTTTATTTATTTAAATAATAAATAAAAAAAAACCATAAAATTGATAAATAAAATGGTAAAAAAGTCATTACATAAATACAAAGTTAACTATTTAAATTGTAAAAAAAATTAAATTGTTAATTAAAATGCCAAAAAATTCATTACATAAATAAATATGAAGTTATTTATATTACAAAACCCCCTAAAATTGATGGTTTGATGGTGTCGTTCTAGGGGTATATTTTTGTGGAGCTCGACGTTCACGTTGCGGGCGATTACGACGATCAACATTCTCTTCACTCGTATGTGGGGGTGTGTGAAACATAGAAGAAAAATCATATGTCTCAAACGTCATCAATGAACTTGAGCCGGGAGGAGTGGAGTACGGCGATTGATACGGGCTAGGAGGAGTGGAGTACGGCGGTGGATACGGGCCGGAAGGAGCAGAGTATTGAGGTGGATACGAGCCAGGATGACTAGAGTACTGATGTGGTAGTGGGCTGAAGATATCAAACTCTGAATGATATCCGTGGCCTAACGAGCCTGAGAAATAGTCGTTGCGCCCCAAATCTGGATGATGAGAACTATCTCCAGAGTGTAGCTTCGGCTCTGCCTCTAGTGCATGATGCGAATCTGAAAACGGTTGCCCAATTCATGTCGTATGCGAAGGGACTACCATCGACCGCCTACCAAATAAAAATGGTTTCCCTATCTCACAGTACCACTATATGTACTCTAACGAGGGCTGCAAATCCAAAGCACGATCCATCTGAGGTACCCTCCCTAATCGATTGTTCCAAATCGTAATATATTCTTCATGCACTTCTCCCCAATTATTTCCATACGCCTCCTCTTGCTCATCCCATGGATGTCCCCCAATTGTACTGGCAGTGTCAGGATATACTGTATGCAACTGAACTACTGGAGTACTCGATTGCCATGATACCACTCCACTATATGGAAATTGATAACAGGTGCGCTAATGCACCATAGGTTTGAGTGGACGTGGGCAGATGAGAGAATAACCACCATAATTTCTGGAACGGAATACGGCATCCAAACGAATTGCACAGTTAATAACATTTTTATATTAATGCGGGTCGAGTGAGATAAAATAATAAAATTAAGTTTATATTGGCAAAACTTACCCCCTCTCTAGCATGATTATCAATCATCAGACGGTATATCAGAATCATGTATGGCCTCCCGATACTCGGATTAGTGCTCCATCTAAGGAAAAAAATTGTTAGAACAATATAATTTGAAAAAAAGTCAATTAATTCTTATAAAGAGTAAAAATTCATCACCTATTAACGAGTGGAAATATATATGATTGATGACTAATAGATGCCAAGAATGGAATCCAGTAAAGTGCCCACGACTGCAGCAGTATGAGGCATTCGCCTATGTCCATCGCAGAAGGATCTGTCGTCCGACAAAGTTCACGATACAGCATGGCTAACATTGCGGACCCCCAACTGTATGAACGAGTGTTATGCAAATTGGATAATAGGGGTAAGTACATCAAGTGAACCATACTGATGTTTCCATCCGGCATGAGTACACCCTCTATAAGGTGCATAATGTAAGCTCGAGCGGCCTGCATCACCTCCCATTCATTGGTAGTACTCGGCAAATGCTCAAAATTGGCTTTTAGCCATGAAAACCTCAAACTGGTAAATTTCCCCTCACTTGGCTAGCGTCCAAGTAATTCATAGCAAAGGGTAGCCGGCCTAGAGATCAAACTTACGCCCGTGACCACATTCCCATCAATGGGAAGCCCGAGCTGTAGTGCAACATCCTCTAGAGTGATGGTACACTCCCCGCATGGCAAATGAAATGTGTGGGTCTCCGGACGCCATCGCTCGACTAAAGCGGAAATCAAGTCGTATCGCAGATTAAAAGTTCGGATCAATGCTGCTGATCCGAACCCGGCTAATTCCAAGTATGGTATTAGGCATTCATCTGGCAGAAACCCTACAGTATTAACATGGCCTCTCAATACGCGGTACTGGCCCTGACATTATTAAATTAGTAAAATAATTAATACTGTCAAAACCTCTTTTTAAATGGTGAGAGTATTTTGAAAACGAGAGTCGCCACCAACCTTTTAAAGTATGATTGGATCACTTTACAAAACATTTTGGTCTACAAAATTACGAGAAAACAGGTTCGGGAGTCGGTTACGCACGAGGAAGGATTAGCACCCTTGTAACGCCCAAAATTGGTACCAAATTTGAATAATTTTGTCTTAATGTCAAAAGCTTGAAAGAATTTAGCAATAAGATCTCTTTTAAAACCGTAATAATTTGAGTTGAAAATCAAAATTATTTCGTCTCAAAAGAATGCGAACATCACATCCAGCGTGATTGGATACGATATTCATAAACTTTCGTAACTAAAAAAAAATCATCTCATAATTTGTAAAATCTATTAAAAGGGTACTTTAGATATTTAGACAAACGGGAAATCGCAACCCAGTATGTTAGGGCACTATTTCTCGAATTCCTAAATACAAAAGACATTGCCTTGTTTTTTAAGATTCCTTTAGATTAATGAAATTTAAAAATAAAAACGATGATGCATTTAACCTATTACAAAAGATCAATATTGGATTAATTAAACTACGTATTTTAACATTTCATGCAAATATAATGTTGAAACTGGTAAATATGACATAAATCATACAATATACTTTAACATTCCATACATACATAATCACAAATAACATGAATATACACATTATCATTTCATACAAAAGTACAAAGCAGCAAGAATAATGAACATTAAACATATATAATGATACTTCATGCGAATATATTCTTAAGATAATAACATAAAATGATCAATTTGCACACGAATACATAACAATAAATAACATGATAAATAACAAATAATTTATAAGATGAAATTAGCGTGTTAAAACAATATCTAATAAAAGAAGGATAAAAAAAACAAAATGAAAACAATAAAAAATATTAATCAATATAAGTAATAGAAAAAATTTGAAAAATATATATTATTTAATATAGTAGCTTGATATATTTATAAAAAAAAGATGTTAAATTAGAATAAAATTTTGTAGTAAATTTTAAATATAGACATTAAATATATATAATAACAATATATGTATTAGTTTATAATAATTTACAAATTTAATTTTTATATACTAATAAATAATAAATAATAAATAATGAAATAACATATATAATAAAAGGAGGATAATATAGGGAATGATATATAATAACATATGATATGTAATATAAAATATAATGAAATAAAAATAATATGATAACTATTATAAAAATAAGGAGGATATATATATGTACTATTATTTAATAATAATTTTAAAAAAATTAAAATTTTACACAATTAATGAATAATAAGATAATACATAATTTATAATAATAATAATAATAAAAGAAAATGCAAGGAATAATATATAGTAAAATATAATGTATAATAAAATTTATAAATAAAATGTATAATAACAAAAATAATATAATGGATAATATATAAATAAAAATAATATATACTATTTTATATAACTAAAATAAATAATATATATGGTATTTAACAAATAAATTATGCAAAAATATTTAAAAGGGTTAAAATTAAATAAAACTAAAGTTCTAGGGCTAATTTTAAAATAACAAAAAAATTTAGGCCTAATTGGAACGCATTCAAAACTATAAGAGACTCACTGGGCAATTTGCCCTAATCCCAAAACGACGTCGTTCTTCAGAATGGATTTTAATGGCCATTAGGATTAAATTGAAACAATATAAAAGATTAGGGCCAAATTAGAATAAAAATAAAATGAAATTGTAAAGATTAAAAATGCGGAAGGACCAATTGGGCAATTAGCCCTTTTCCAAAAACACGCGGATCCTCCCCGGGTCACGGGTCAACACGCGGATCCTCAGCATTGATACGACGCCGTTTTGAAGCTTATTGTTTTAAGCTAAACGACATCGTTTTAATAAGGCTATATAAGCCAAATTTTAACCTAAAATTTCATTTCCAAACCGATTTAAAAAAAAAACAGAAAAATTCTCTGAAGGAGAGTTGAGATCTGGCCCTCAGAGCTCTGTTGAGCCTTCGTCCTGGGGCTTGCACGCGCCTATGCGCCTCCATCAACACCGCCTCTTATGGCGGCCGAAAGTTGAAAAGTCTCCCTTTTCAAGGGAAATTCGTCGGTAATTTTCCTTTCTCTTATTTAAGTAATATTTTATACGTTCATAACGAGAAAAAAAAGTAAAAGATCACCTCTGTTTTCCTTGATAGCCTGTTGGTATATTTCGTATATGTAAACTGCCTATATTTTATTGTATGTGTATATAAAAAAGCCCCCCTGTACATCCTTTTGATTCGGACTTTTGTAGCCACTGAAAAAAAAAATATATTACAATCTTTGATTTTATTTCCTGCCATATTTGCATTAGTCTCTGCTGTTTCTTCTTTCCTTTTTTGCAGGTACCAGCGAAGAATCCGGCGGTGAATGCGCTGGCGTTAATTCGTGCGCCGATTACGGCGCGATATGGCGCCGGAGTCACGATGTCGATGGAGGCGTCGATGAAGGTCACTGCGACGCAAAAAGGGTGTGACGATTGGCATGCCTGCGGCGCGAATTCTGGGACCTTCCTCTGGCGTGTGCGGCGCCTAGGATTTCAGAAACCCTAGGCCTTCCGTCCTCTATTAGTTTGGGCCTCCTGGGCCGTGTCCATTTGTGGGTTGAGTGTAACCGAGCATAGTGTCTTAGTGCTAAATGGGTCTTGTATCATCGGGCCTTTAGGCCCATTTGTAAACTGGACATTACAACATGGATATTTATTTATTTAATTTACAAACTTTGTTTATTTCATTGTACGGGCCCGGGCGAATTTGGGCTGTTACAAATACAATATAATTTAATTCCGCAAATAACATGAGTATCAAATAAAAATTTTATTACCATCTCATTAATAGTACTTGATATGTGATTATTATTATTAATCAAAGAACCCATTTGCTGCAAACCTGTAATTAAAAAAATGAATTTATTTAATTTGTTTCAAAAAATATAATAAATTATTTCAAATTTCAGAAACAAAACACGGTAAATATCTAATAATTTCCCATAATTTACCTACAATAAAAAAATTATGTTAGATTACAATAATAATATAATTAAAATTAATATAAACTATGTAAACATAAAAACATACGAATTAAAAAATAAAAATAGAAATAGAAACATACCTGATTAGTTTCTTTCAAATAAACAACCTATAAAAATAACAACAAATTTAATCAATTTTTTAGTAAATCAATAAAAATTGTCAAATAAATGAAAAATAAAATAAAATTACACTGCATAACAAATACTTTATAACTTTTTCAAATATTGTATTGAAAAATCAAACACATGAAAATTAATTATATATAATAGTGATTTGAATTACGATTTTATAACTTTTTCTAATACCTGTAATTCTCAAATCCTTAAATCAAATGATAATTTTATAAATTTAGAGGTTTTTAATTAGACGGCATATAAATCAAATAATAACATACCAATACTTAACAATAACTTAAAAAATTTAAATGACCTTAAACATCATTTGTCTAAATTCATTTTCAAAATGAAATAATTTTTAATTTTTTTATAAACTTATAAGTTAAACTCACCAAATACTAAACTAAACACAACAATTTATAACTTAATCCTAAATTACTAATAAATTAATTTTAAAATAATTACAAACACAAAAAATTTTAACATAATCCTAAATTACAAACAAATTATTTTTGAAATAATTATAAAAAACAAAAAAAATTACATTCATACAAAATATTAATCCAAAACTATAAACACTAAACATAAATATTTTATAATTAATAATTAATAACAAAAAAAACTCACAATATTTTAATTAAACTCTTTAAATTATAAACAAAATTATTTACTAAAAAATACATTACCTTTTTTTTCTTTTTTCTTTCTTTTTCTTCTTTCTTTTTTTCTTCTCTTTTCTCTCTTTTCTTTCCCTCTTCCGGTGTGTGGATGGGATTTGGGGGACCATACTTATAAGGTCCCCCATTTGCTTTTCCCATTGAAGGGACTAAACGGTGCAGCAGCAACAGTTGCTGGTCTGTGGAGCTGAGGAGGGGGCATGTATGCAGGCTGCAGGGAGGACTGTTCGGGCAGCAGGCCAGCTACGTGGGCAGCTCATTTAAGCCTAGCTGCCAGGCGCGATTAATCGGGCCTATCCGACAGGCGCGACCCATTTTTACCGTATTTTGACCTGTTTTTACCCTTATTTTGACCTGTATATATATTTAAATATTTTTAATAAAAATAAAAAATAATATTTTATTTAAAAAATTAATATAAAATAATGATTCGAGCCTGTCAGATAGGCGCGAATGAAAAAAAACCCCATTTTCGTATATAATCGGGTTGACAACCTATTTTGACAAATAATTTTTTTTAATTTATTTTAGTAAAAAAGCCTCACAATGTGTACTCATGTGTAAAGTTTTTTTTTTTTGATCTATTCTCAAACCAATTATTAGTGCTCTATCAATTGTAACCTCATTTTACTGTTTAAACACTAACTTTGTTTAACTTAAAACCTAGTATAACCCATTATTCTATAATTTGAATACAAATAGTTAATATAAACAACTTCCTAGCTAATTGTGTGGATTGATATTCATATTATTGTCAATGTAAGAAGACATAGTTCAAACGCACTAAAACGTATTTATCCTTTTATTTAAAGGTTAGAAGAAGTTATGATTAAGTTCTAGATATTTTATAAAAAAATTTTCTAAAAGAGTTCTCCTATTCGTTAATTCCTAAGTATTTTTTGATCACTTGATAGACGATTTACCTTTCATACCTATTTTTTCCAAGCAACGTTTCACCTTTATTGCTTTATCTTTTCTCTATTATCATTATCAAATTTACACTCTTACCCTTTGTGATTTCTTAAGCAACTTCCCACCTTTTTAACACCCCCTTTAGCCATCACCTCGTTTCTCCTTCGCATCGATTCCTTTGTCTTCCCCTTTTTACCTTTTGTCATTGCTATTAACCCCTTTTCTCCCTTACCAAAGAGTGATAAGTGGCATTTTCAAGTTGCAATTGGGCACCATATTATCTATCACCTTTTGGATTAGTCGTGTCTTCTCATCTTTTTTTGCCTAACCTCTACATCAACCATGCATTACCGTAATTATAAGCATCAAATAGTTTCTAACCATGGTTTCTCTCCTAATCTCCATCCCTTTAACACTGTATACAACCTTCCTCCTCTATGCCTCTCCCCTCCCTTTTCATCCAACATCATTCCTTACAAACACCCATTACTCTCATAAACAAAAAAAGGACAAATCTCCCTTCCATGGTTGTAGTTGGTTTGAGAGTTCAAAGTTTGATACTTCCTTAGATAAAAAAAAATCCTATGGAACACTCAATTGAAGATGATCTCCACCCTCTCAATAATGTGGTGGTGCATTGAATCCCTATTATTCACTTCGATCAAGATGAACTTGAACTTAGCAAGGCTCATTAGAGCCATTGTCTTATTGCTCACATTCATGACTATAGGCAATTCTCGATCTAGATCCTACAACAATTAGTCAATAGGATTTGGAATCTCCCTTGGCACATTATTGTTTCATCAAGAGATAACGTTTTCTTCATCCTACATTTTTATTATGTTTTGAATCTTCTATTCATCTAAGGAGAAGGACCTCGGGCAATTGATGGGACCCTTCTTATGACAACTAGATGGTCCCTTGAAATTTCAAAAGCCTTTTATCTTTTTTCCTCACTTTCTATTTGGTTAAAAATTTAAGGCCTTCAATGGAGTATCTTAGACCATTCATGGGCACACATTTGGACAAATCTAAGGTAGAGTCTTTCAAGAAGATGCCATGGGAGGTAACCCTAAAAACATACAATTCCTTAAAAACCTTACATAAACCTTTAGAGGCCTTTAATTGCAAGTTGCACCATCCAACGTGACAACGAAGTGATGGATTGATTTTCGTTGCAAAAGAATATTTAAAGTTTGCCTCTGGTGTGGCACCATTGGCCATTCCAAAAATGGAAGAGTTCAAACAACATTTAGGACACAAGATTGAATTTGACATTAATCAAATCCAATTTTAGGGTACCACTTGAGCCTTTAATAGTAAAGGCTCCAAAAGAAATTGGAAAAGAACGTTTTGTTTTAGGTTTGAATTGATTAACTGATAGAGGAAGGTCCCTAAGGCTCAGGTAGGGGTGAATAAAACTCGATTCGATTAAAAAAAAAAGAAAAAAATTCAAATTTCGAGTCAATCAATCAAGTTATTCAAGCTATTTGAGTCAACTCAAATAAGTAATTCTAACTTCGAGTTTAAGTTGAGTTGAATTATACAATTTGAATAACTCAAATAATTCAAATAATAGATTGGTGTAAATACCCTTTTGGTCCTTGTCAATTTTGAAAATGAGCAAATTGGTCTCTCTCAACAAAAATTACAAAATAATTCAAAATAATTTTCAAAAATTCAAAATATTTATAAAAATTTCAAAATTTATATTTATAAAAATGTATAAAAAATTTAAAATTTAAAAATTTAAATTTTTTTCTAAAATAATAATTTTAGGGACCTAAATAAGTTAATTAATGGTTAAAGTTTATCATATTAAAGTATCTTCTTCTTCTTCTTCTTCTTTTTATTATTTTTTTTCCTTTGAAAAAGTTTTCAAATATATATATAGTTTCAAATTTATACGCTCTAACATGGAATTAGTTATATTGTAACAAGATTTTAATTTAACATGTTTAATTTTTTTAATTTAACTCGAATAATTTCACTCGATTCTACTTAATTCAAATTTCATTTCACATGCCTTGATTTGAAAAAAATTTCAAATCAAGTTAGGATGATAAAATAGGACTCGTCAACTCGATTAACTTGAAATTTTTTCACTCGATTTGACTCAATTTGTTTGAATGGTCACCCCTAAGCTCAGGTATTGAACCCAAGTTACTTCAAACTCAAGAAAACACATACCAAATAAAAGGCTCTAGATTGAATCAGAAGAATATCGTAGGTAGCAACTTAGAGACTTAGACCTAAAAACGAAACCAAAAAAATAGTTAGTATCAAAGTTAAAGAGGAAAATAAATGAAAATTAATTGAAAAAAAATCAGCTTGAAAATAGTTTTCTTACACGATGAAAAGTAAAAGTTTTGAAAACTGAGCCTGTAACCTTCCCAACCCAACCTAGACGTTAGACTTGACTTCAGAAGACTACATTAGCCATCGAAGTGGCCCAGTAAGCTATTGGAGTTTTTAAAACTCCACTTTAAAACATTCGTTTATTTTAGAGGAAAAATTAGTCTATTTTCAGGAAAACTTACGAGTTATCAAAAATCGATTTAACTTAACTTTTTTATGTAACGGTGCTCGTCCAATAACCTTATCATAAGTGCGATACCCTCATAGGATATCCTTAATCTCATTGGGATAATATTCGTTCTCCCAATATGATCTTATTTTATCTCATGGTAAGCATTATATCTTTGTTCATGAAAAGCCAATTATTATCAAATAGTAATCAAGTCATTCATCACAAAGATGAACAACCCCTAGCTACGTTTACTTTTCATCAACCATGTAATGCCAATGAGAGGATTTTATTTACCCATGTCTCGGGCTATGAATTCCACTATTGTGAATGACACTACATACTGCAAAAGTCGTATACCCAACACACCAACTTTCGATTCCTTATCTATTTGAACTCAGGTTTTTACTTACATCAAAGTATACAAGTCATGTGTACATCGTCCGTAATTGATCGGCCACGATCTAAGCTATTGTTTACATGTTTTTTTTCACCAGCTTTAGCCTGTTTTATAGTTAAACCAAGTCATTTTAGCATGTATTCATGTTGTCATACTTGAAGTCATAATTTATGCTTTTCAGTCGTTTTTATTATACTTTAGATGCTTAAATAAAGTTACATGGTCTAGTAGGTCAAATCGGGAGTTAAAGATGTATACCTAAGCTGAAACTGTTGCACATGTTATGACACAAAAACACCGATGTTGCAACATCGAAGACAGAAGCAATCAGGGGTGGAGCAGGGGCAATGTCACAACGTGGAGGACAAGGATGTTGCAACGACGTGAAAATAACTTGGATAAATCAACCTCATTTTTGGTAGCCAATTA
The DNA here is from genome assembly GCA_025698475.1 of Gossypium anomalum. Classification (NCBI taxonomy): domain Eukaryota; kingdom Viridiplantae; phylum Streptophyta; class Magnoliopsida; order Malvales; family Malvaceae; genus Gossypium; species Gossypium anomalum. The sequence goes on along the minus strand of CM046967.1, from coordinate 18,670,399 downwards.
GGGGTTCTTTCCTAATTGAATTCTAACTACTTCAAAGATAATTTAGGCACTTTAATACTCCAAATTTAGCCTATATAAAAGTCATTGTAACTAGATTAAACACATAGATTTAGGTAGACATAGATTATTATTTAGACTTTATTTCATTTTTAGTTTTTACTTAGTTATTTTTATGTTCTCTTGATTGGAGATTTTTATTCTGGTGTTGAGACAATTGCAAGCGGAGATTGTTCCGGATTCGCAACTTCTATCGATCAATTAATGAGCATTCTCTTTTCCCTATTCTTTTATTTATATTTCTTTCATTGATATTATTGATCGAATGTTTGTATGAATATTAGAAAATTTTGTGCTTTATCAATATCTTGCATGATTCAATTGATAAATTGATTAATTGGCTAAGTAAATAATCATATAAGATTAAGTATTTATTCAAGAGTACTTAGTGTACTAGAAAGTGGCACCTCTAGTAAAAGATCTAGACAGGTGAGACCGATAGGGTATCCGTGTGCCTAGGTGAGACCAAAAGGGTATCTTAGGTGATAATCCTTAATAAAGATGAGATCGAGAGGGTATTCGTAGCTAAGGGTGGTAAGTACTTAATTAAGGATAATTATTGTCTTAATTAATAATTGGGCAACACAATTGATTCTAGCTTAAGTAGCTCATGTAGTCGAAACAAGGAATAGGAGAAATCTGAGTAACTTAACCTAGGGTTAAATTTAGTGTTAGTTTACTTTAATTAGTTTTATTATCTTAAACTGGAATTGATAGTACTAATTCATAACTCAATTAGATTAGTAATTATTTTCGGTAAATGATTTAATAGCAGTTTTCTCCAATCTGCAATCCCTTGGGTACGATCCTCACAATACTTATCAAGAGTTCTGTTGTAACACATCTGTATTACAATTTGAACTGTTTGCATGTCAGGAGGTGATCAGTCATCCACTCAGGATTTAGGTATGTCACACTATGAACGTCACAAGTGAATAAATCCATAAACAAATTTAGGGTCTATTCTTCTTAGGTCTAGTCTGATGTACAATTAGTCCAGTCAGTCACATCTATGTCTTTATCTTTTGGGAGTCATCTGCTCCGATGCCCAAGACAAAGCATCTCCCTAATTAGAATTGATAGATGACATATTATTCTTTCAATCGGTTTAGAGTTTAGGTCAAATTGTATTTTCGTATTACAATCTGACCATGTAATATTAGTTTAAACATTAGACAACCAGTGAGCATAACACTTTATTCGTTCACTTTAAATCACAAAAATATACATAATATTATTATCATTTCACACATTCACATATTCATGTTCATATAACATACTTGACATACCACACACATCACTTTGTATCACTTTACTAGTTCACTTTAAATTACATAACCACATGCACTATATCGTCACTTCATATATTAATTTAGATGAACACTAACATATCACATATTTACAATACTTTACACTATAGATTTTAATTAACACATTGCTTTCATAAAACAATTCACTTAAATATTTATTTCACTATTTTAGCACATTAAGAAATTTTTAATTTTTACAATTTAATCCCTAATTCATGAAAATTCAATATTTACTTTTATAACACTTTAATATCACTTTTCATGTCATTTAAACGTTTAATCACAATATTTATTTCACATATCAAAATTTACACTCATTATAATTTAGTCCTCTCTATAGTTATTTCACTATTCTACATCTATTCACTTATCAAACAATGAAAAATAAATAATTTATCACTCTTTATAATTTAAATTTCATAAAATTCACTAATTACTATATTATCACTTTATCATTTCTTACATTACTAACATACATTCAATTACATATTCACTACTAAATTCAATATACATATTCAATAATCTTAGATATATCGTATTTAATTATTTTATATTAAAATTTAAATACTAAAATATTCAAATTAAAATAAAATATCTTGAATTCAATTAAGTACTTACCTCTCTTTTAGCCAAAACCTCTCTTTCCTTACTTATCTTCTTGTCCTTTCTCACTCTTATCACAATCTTTCATTTTCCTTCACACTTTATTTACTCCTAATTTCTTATTTGTAACACCCCTAACCTATATCCGTCGCTGAATTAGGGTTAATGGCATTACCAGACAAATCAGAACGTTTAACATTCATCTCACAAACATCATAGCATCAAAAATCAAACATTTTCATAATGTCCCTTATATAGGTCATTGAGATCTTAAACATGATTTAGAAAAGGGTCGGGACTAAACCGAACACATACAAAATTTTTCGAAACTTAAACAATTTTCAAAGCTTCATAGGTCACACGTCCGTGTGAACAGGCAGTGTGCCTTACAAGGCATTAGACACGCCCGTATGTCTAGGCCGTGTCAAAACAGTGCATACATACTGACTTGCACACACGGCCACAAGACACGCCCGTGTGCCTTGGCCGTGGTCGAGATTGACTTAGGTCACACGGCTAGCCACACGCCCGTGTGCCTTGGCCGTGGTCGAGTCTGACTTACAATTGTAGGGTACCCCAGGGGACACACGGCTGCACAACATGACCGTGTGTTACACATGGCTGAGACACACGCCCGTGTCTCTGCCCATGTGGATAAAAATAAGCCATTTGAATAGCCAATTTGCCACCCCGTTTGGGTCAAACCTACAAGCACCAAACCAAGCATATTTGCATAACAATTTCAGCCAATTTTTATACCAAACCATACATCAACCATGACATAACATTATCAATCATTTATATGTTCATAAACCTTACTAATTTATGCCAAAACATAAGACAGAATCATATCAAAACATATGGTTTATAAACCTTAATACACATCATTCAATTTCATACTATGAACTTACCAAATTCTCAAATAAACACATAACAAAGCTGTCGAGACCATTTTTAAATCAAGTTTTCGAAAATGGGAATCGACTTTAAGAAAAACGAAAACAGGAGTCGCCACCAATCTTTTTAGGTGTGATTGGATCACCTTATAAAATGTTTTGTTTTAAAACATTAATTTTGGTCTACGAAAGTTGAGAAAACAGATTCGGGAGTCGGTTACGTACGAGGAAGGGTTAGCACCCTCGTAACGCCCAAAAATTGGTACCTAATTGATTATCAAGTCTCTTGAATGTCGGAAATTTGAAAATTTTAAGATGTAAACCTCTTTTAATTAGAATGTCTCAATTTTGAAAATTAAGGCTCACTTATTTCAAAAGAGTCAAAACATCACATCCAGTAAGTTAGGACGCAACATTTTAAAACCTTCGAAACTAAGCTCGTCTTTCAAAAATTTCTATCTCGAAACAACAAAACGCCATATCCAGTAAGTTAGGACACTATGTTTTGAAATCTCGAAATAATTATTTAAGTTTTGAAAACTCAAAATCACTTAGAAGGGTGCTTTGACTACTCGAATTCAACAAGAAAAGTCGCAACCTAGTAAGTTAGGGCACTACCTTTCTCGAAGTTTCCAAACATCAAGCATTGCCTTTTATTTTTTTTTTAAAAAACCTTGGAATATTATTTTAAATGACGTTTTAGGATGACATATTAATGCATCATGAAGCATAGATGTACAAAATATTCTAACATTTCCATACAAACATAAATAATATCAGTAAGACAAAACTAACTAACATGAACATACGTTTAATAAAAAAATCATACTTGGGTAAATATAAGATAATAAACAAATAAAAACATGAGTAAACTAAAAGAAAAACATAATACATGCAAAAATTATACAACAATATATATCATAAAATAGCACATAATAGAAATAATTAAACATAGCATATAAAAAAATGAAACTATGCACAAATAAGATAAATGACATACACTAAAAAAATGAATAAATAAAACATATACAAATTATAAAAATATAATGCAATAGTTCAAAATACATGAAATGATAATATAATATATATACATGCATAGAAAATATATATTTGAAAATAAACTATATAAAAAGGTTAAATATTATAATATATAAAATACATAATCAAATGTATAAAAGGTAGAAATAAATATACATATTTGAAAAATGAAGAAATTAAAATAAAAAAAAGGTTAAAAAACTAAGATAGATGAAGAATAAAATAAGAACAAACCACAGAAAGTAAGAACGCAAGAGGGAGAGAAATTTGAGTGAATGCTCTCAAGAATTTTTATTGCTTCCCAAAACTCCAAGTGTGTTTACATTGAAGGGAGAGGCCTCTATTTATAGTTGAGCCTCCCTAAATCCAACGGTACAGATCAATTACATCAACGGTTAAGATTAAAGGGTATCTACAAATTAAATCTCCAAGATTACAAAATCATATCATATCTAAGATTGCAATCATATCTAAGATTGTATCATATCTAAGATTTTATCATATCTAAGATTTTATCATATCTAAGATTGCATATCACATCTAAGATTGCAAATCATTGAAGATTATATTTCCATATGAGTCAAGATTGTAGATGGACCTTAAATCTTTTCAAGTAATGGGTCATTCTGATCGGGCCAAATTATATTTGTAATTCTGGACTGAACTTGGACTTCATTTTTTTTGGGGTTTATTATTTTTGTTTTTTGACTTATTTCTGGGCCCGGGCAAAATTGAGTGTCTCATAATTTGCCCTTCTTTGCTCATTCTTTGTGTATGGGAATAGAGCAAAGACTATAAAAAGACTAATTTTGCCCGGTCTCACCGAGTCTTGAGTTCTTGATGGCCTATTGACAGCTTCAATCTGCTTCTTGCAAACTCATGACTGTCATGTTGATGTCTTCGATCTGCTCCCTGCCGAACATAGAGACGCCAAATCTGCTTCTTCGACTTGTAGGGATGCCAAATCATCTTGAATCTAGCTTCAGTGAAATTATTTAAAGGTTAGATCTGTTATGTGTCTGAGAACATCTGAGAGTCAAATCTGCTATGTCCTCGATTTGTTCCTTGTAAACACAAGAATGCCAAATCATCTTCGATCTGCTTCAGTATAAACATCTGAAGGTTAGATCTGCTTATGTGTCTGAGAACATCTGAGAGTCAAATCTGCTATGTCCTCAATTTGTTCCTTGTAAACACAAGAATGCTAAATCATCTTAGATCTGTTCAGTATAAACATCTGAAGGTTAGATCTGCTTATGTATCTGAGTACATCTGAGAGTCAAATCTGCTATGTCCTCGATTTGTTCCTTGTAAACACAAGAATGCCAAATCATCTTGGATCTGCTTCAGTATAAACATCTGAAGGTTAGATCTGCTTATGTGTCTGAGAACATCTAAGAGTCAAATCTGCTATGTCCTCGATTTGTTCCTTGTAAACACAATAATGCCAAATCATCTTGGATCTGCTTCAGTATAAACATCTAAAGGTTAGATCTGCTATGCGTCTGTTCTCCATCGAAATAGAGATGCCAAACTTCGATTTGTTCTCTGACAATACAGAGACGACAAATCATCTTAGATTTGCTTCATCGTAAACACGTGAAAGCTAAATCAGCTATGTTTTTTATTTGTTCCTTGTAAGCACAAGGATGTCAAATCATCTTAGGTCTGCTCGAGAACATCTGAGAGTCAAATCTGCTATGTCTTTAATTACCTGTAGAATGATTATGCCTAACGATTAGGATGCTATGCTCGAAGTGAGTCGAATGTCCCTAATTAAACATGTTATAATGCAAAATGTTATAAATATGACCCTTATTTCGGACGTCATCACTCATTCCCTCATCGAAGTTTTATCTTTATACTTCTTAATGTATCAATCATACTCTGCTTGTATGCTTTGAATCAACTTAGTTCTATTGTGCCATTTTCCAAATGTTGTGACCCGCTGGAGATGTTTATGAAATGATCCTTTCTTAAGATCAATATTGCTTAAAATGTCCAACCACCTTTTGGACTGAAGAAGAAATTTTTCCGAGTACTTCTGACCCTCAAATATGGAAATTCTTTAAACAATTGTCTTGTTTCAGTTTCTTGTATTATCTAGAAATTTCCAGAGTAATATGCAAAACTTCGTTTGTAAAGATATTTAGTTCATCAATCATTATTTCTATGCAACACACTTTATGAATAATAGGACGAATAAATTGATCTTGAGGATGATGATTTATCAAAAAAACAAATGAGGTTAATCTAAGAATCTATCTTTGAGAAGAAAGAGAATCCAAAGATAATAAACAGGATAAAAAAAATCAGATGCCCCAGATATCGCCACTTGAGCGTCTATACACCAGCTTCATGAAGACTTTCTTGAGTTCAACATGTGTTTAAAAGATCCAAAGTAATTTGTTGATGCCTCGATATGTAACATACTTCACTTCTCGTCGAATCCGGTATAGCAAGGTCACTGCATGACTTTCCAAATTTGAGCTGCCCTTTCGGGTTTTCAACTCAAAACCCCTTTGGTCTTAAGGCGCCCTTTGCGGGTTTTCACCTTGGCCTCTCCATTTTTATTTTTCCTTTTTCTTTTTTTTCTTTTTCTTTTTTTTTTATTTTTTTCCTTTTTTTTTGAAATAGAAGTCCCAAAGTGCCCTTTGCGGGTTTTCACCTTGGCTTCCCTTCTCCTTCAAACAAAGTACTCATTGACCGAGTCCGAATTCACTGGATCAAATAAATTCTTCCTATCCATTTCTTGTCAAAATCAGTGCACCTCTAGAGAAAGCCCTCTTCGCAACATATGGCCCTTCCCAATCCTTTTGCATGGGAAGGATTTCTTTCAGCACAAGGTTTCTCTTATGAAATTCTTTTGGACGAACCTTCTTTGTCATAAGTCTGTGTCATCCATTCTTGGTACATTTGCTTAGGATGAATACTTTCAAGTTAAGTTTACTAGAGGTATTCAATTCTTGACTCCATCAAAGCTTGGAGGAAAAATCTTGATTCATAAACCCATGAGAAAGGGATTGCCCCAGCAGCAGTCCTGGCTGTTATTTGTCAAACCCTATAAAAAGATGGTTCAATGATTCTCAGCAGACAAGAATGAAGTTGCTGACTTTATCCTTCAACCTGGAAAGCTGAGGTACAGAGATTACTCCCGGAGCATACATCCCACCATGACTCGATGATGTTTCTGAAGCATCCCTAATATTCATAAATTGCCCTCAACTGTGAAGCTACCAAATAAGCGTAGCAAATAGGAGCCACAAGCTTTGGTGCTTCCTTTGATACATATAGGATAGAGAATGAACAAACTTTTGTAGATCATCAGCCGAAAACCCAGCCTGGTCTAAGAGAACATGATAGTGGGTCTGCCTCGTGATTCCAATCATTCCAGCATGGGTACCAAGGTAAAAATCAATGTTCTTTGGATGGCATACTTTGTTGTCAATGACAGTACCATGTAGCACATTGTCAGGAGATCCCTGCTGAAAAAACTTGGTATGATGATTTTTTGTACAATAATAACCACAATCTTTAGGGTTCCACTTCTCATCAAGGAACTTGCAAGCGTCAATAACTTGATCAAAACTTGATTGACTTGAGACTCGCTAACCCAATCCCTGAAAATAATGATTTGATCAGGTTTCCTCTTCCCTGAACTTGTATAAAAGTCTAAGAGAGCTACCGTCATCCACTTTGTCAGAAACTGGTTTTGAAAAAAGAATCTATCATTTTAAGCTTCAGAGACTGTGTACGGCCTGATGCCCTATAGCTGGAAATCAATGGCCACCGCCTGGAGCTAACCATCGCAGCTATTGACGGCACATCAGACTGCTCAGGAAAGCTAAACAATGCACCATTTCCAAGGATGATGGTTGGAACCTTTGAAACAACTGGAATTGAAGGTGTTTGCCCCAGCGTAAGCATAAAGAGTAGGCGATAGTTTCTTATGCCAATTTTTACCAGTCTAGGTCATCTTCTGTAATTTATTTTTTTCTTCTTTTTCTTTTCTTTTGGCAACCTTTGTTGTACTGTGGTATGGCGCATTATCTTTGAAAAGACTGCAAACTTTTGGCATTGTGCAGTTATATATAATCTTTTTTTTTTGTTTTTTGAAATGGATAACTTTTGACTTTGTAATATTGGCATATGAAGCTATCTCCCCCTCTTAATGGAGTAGTTGACGTCCACAAAGATGAGTCATTGTCAGCTTGAAACTTTTGATGAGCTCGGGCCCATAACATACATGCCCAATAAGTCTTGACTCCTTTAAATTTGGCATTCATTGTACAACTGATGCGATCCCTTTCTATGGTGGACCAACAGTGCCCCAAAACCTCATGTTTATCCTGGCAATTGCAAATCCTCCTACATGCGTCTTTGGACTAAATTTTTGAATTCCCATAATAGTCTCAACAAGGTCTTGTTTTGTCTCCTTAGCTAATTCCAATTTTGTAATCTTTCCTTCCTCTAAGGCTATATTTCCTACCACCACTTCATGGGGTAAAAACCATTTTCAACAAATTCAGAAACAAGTCACAATTTTTGTCATCTTCAAAGTACTGAGTTCCTTTAAACACATATCGCACTGAAAAGGAACTCTGAATCTGTAGTATCGTTACCCGTGTTATTGATATCTAGGGATCTATGATAGGCATACAAAAGAATATACAAGGAATAAATGAATTCAAGAATGACTATTTACATGAAATGAAAATTTATAAAGAATGTCAAAGGTTAAAAGAATCAGAATGAAAGAATATTTACTCAGATAAATAATAAAAGTATGTTTTGTTGAAAATAAAAATGTCTGAACATGAGCCCACTTCTCAAAAGAAATCTTTTAACTCCTAGGCTTTAGAGCAACAAGAGTGTTCTGAATATTACTCCGTAAAATTCCTAAAGATTACAGGAAGTTCTTCTGTAGTCCAATTGTTTAAAGAACTTCCCAGTTCGTAAGGGCGAATGCCCTCAAGGTTTCTTTGTTCAGTCCCTTCCTCATGTATGACATTGATGGGATGATTTTCATTTCCAAACACCCCCTTCTCCGGGTAAGCTATCCCTCCTGACACAAAAGTCGGGGATATGTAAGGGAACACCGTTAATTCCCATTCAACTTCTTTTTCACTCAGCCGTGACCCTCTTCTCTCTCTCTCTCTTTTTCTTTCTCTTTTTAATAACTTTAACTAATTAGGGTCTTTTTATAATTTTGAATGCAAATGATGCAATGAAATGCTATAAGATGCAAATGAATGCAAAAGGTATCGATCTCGATTCAATCTCATTTAGAAAACTTTATTTAGAAAAAGAATATCTTTACATATAAATGGATTACAAATACGCCTTCGTCCTATAGCCCAAAGTTTTAACTCAACAGAGCTAACTCTTGACAATGATCTGACTGTAGCTTGTATTTCGTGCTCAATGTATCAGCTTGTACCTTCATGGTCCGTAAATGATCTACTACCATCCCGAATTTGAGCTATGGCTTCACCTATGAGATAATCCCTATATCTATGGACACCTCTTCCAATGTCTGTGAAGTTGTTCTGATTATCTTGAAAGAAAGATTGGCAAACAAGTGGGCATTCCTGCTTAACATACTACCTTCAAATGATATCCAACACCTTTAGTGTTTATTGAGGGCTTTCAGATTCCTTTCCACGCAAAGCATTTTGAAATGCTTACATAGGTATCTTCTCAGCATAGTTAATCTCTACTTTAAAGGTCTTTTAGATGATATGGACTTCATTCTTTTGCGTCCATTTTGACAGATCATCAAGGTTATTATCTCTGATAAGTGCATCCATTTTGACAGATCATCAAGGTTATTATCTCTGATAAGTGCAACATAGTAAACTCATGCTTATTGTTTGGTCCTATAATAAATAAGCCTTTTACCATCATAGAAACAATTCTTCTCACCCAACTGACCTTTGTAGGTCCATGCATTCTGTCAATCACTTTCCTTCCAACACTCTTACCATCGACCATCTTCCTATGAAAGAGAAATGTTGTAATGATAGAAATGCCCATCAATACTCTTCTTGTTCACCTTAAAATGATTGGTGAGTACATTACCTTTTGCCCTGCAGCACGCCTTGCTATAGAGTGTCGAACAATCTTCTTCGTATCCAATTCTTCTTTGATTGGAAACAACATTAAGACGCACCAGTGGCGGAAGAGGCAGAAATTCCAAGACTGCCCATTTTCCTTCCTACTCTTTCCATTTTAGCTCACTCCCTATCCCCATGACGTTCATCAACTTCCTCATAAAAGTTGGAATACGGTCAGCTTTTGAGTAAAATTGAATCATAGAACAACGTCACAAAACTGAATATTCCTCCACCATGGATACCATATCAGCTTTTCCAAACGTAAAGCAACTGTATACAAGATTCCAATACTAATTGATGGCCCAAAACAAATTCTCATCTATTCCCAAGTCTAGCAAGTACTGCGAGTCCCCATGGTTGTTGTAGAACAACTGTTTGGCTTTGATACCCCATTGATCCCATATTTCCTTTAACTCATGCTGATTATCCTGTGTGACGCTGATACGAATGTAGTCTGACAGCTTTGACACATAGCCCACGGCTAGACTATTTTCCTTTACTAACTGAGTTTACTCTTGACCATATATGGACGTTAGCGTTGCCCTCTACTCTATCAAGAAATCCGTTCTCCATAATAAAACTCTCTAACTTAGAAATTGACCGTGAATCGATACCTTTGTAAATGCAAAATGTCATGCAAACAAAAGAAAAGAAATAGTCAGTATCACATGATATCAATAAATCTCAACAATAATTTATAAGGGTAATATCTAAAGTTTAACTCTAACTAAGTTGGGCTCTTACGGGTTTTTCTATATGAGGTTGGTTCTAAAGTTTTAGGTACCTGAACCAGCAGATTCCTCGATCCTCACCCATTATAGGCTCATTTGAATCGAGTTCAGTTTAGGGGAATACATTTCCCTATGGCTACACGGAGATGAAAATATCATGAAACCATAGGTACGGATGTATCCCGAAAGTGATCCACTATCCTACACGGAGGCGAAAACCTCAAGAAGGTGTAGCTTCTCACTCCCACTTAAGGGTGTGACCACAACGGTCATGCAAATGCAATGCGTATTAGAATATAGCAACACATGCAATAATACAAACACATGTAATGCAAAGAGGATTAAATTTTAAAATTTTTAATTTACAACATTAAGATAAGAGATAATCAATTACACGACTTGACTCTCTTATTAGTCCCCAGCAGAGTCGCCAAGCTGTCGAGACCATTTTTAAATCGAGTTTTTAAAAATAGGAATCGACTTCAAGAAAAACGAAAACAGGAGTCGCTACCAATCTTTTTAGGTGTGATTGGATCACCTTATAAAATGTTTTGTTTTAAAACATTAATTTTGGTCTACGAAAGTTGAGAAAATGGATTCGGGATTCGGTTACGTACGAGGAAGGGTTAGCACCCTCGTAACGCCCAAAAATTGGTACCTAATTGATTATCAAGTGTCTTTAATGTAGGAAATTTGAAAATTTTAAGATGTAAACCTCTTTTAATTAGAATGTCTCAATTTTGAAAATTAAGGCTCACTTATTTCAAAAGAGTCAAAACATCACATCCAGTAAGTTAGGACGCAACATTTTAAAACCTTCGAAACTAAGCTCGTCTTTCAAAAATTTCTATCTCGAAACAACAAAACGCCATATCCAGTAAGTTAGGACACTATGTTTTGAAATCTCGAAATAATTATTCAAGTTTTGAAAACTCAAAATCACTTAGAAGGGTGTTTTGACTACTCGAATTCAACGAGAAAAGTCGCAACCCAGTAAGTTAGGGCACTACCTTTCTCGAAGTTTCCAAACATCAAGCATTGCCTTTTATTTTTTTTTTAAAAAAACCTTGGAATATTATTTTAAATGACGTTTTAGGATGACATATTAATGCATCATGAAGCATAGATGTACAAAATATTCTAACATTTCCATACAAACATAAATAATATCATTAAGACAAAACTAAATAACATGAACATACGTTTAATAAAAAAATCATACTTGGGTAAATATAAGATAATAAACAAATAAAAACATGAGTAAACTAAAAGAAAAACATAATACATGCAAAAATTATACAATAATATATATCATAAAATAGCACATAATAGAAATAATTAAACATAGCATATAAAAAAATGAAACTATGCACAAATAAGATAAATGACATACACTAAAAAAATGAATAAATAAAACATATACAAATTATAAAAATATAATGCAATAGTTTAAAATACATGAAATGATAATATAATATATATACATGCATAGAAAATATATATTTGAAAATAAACTATATAAAAAGGTTAAATATTATAATATATAAAATACATAATCAAATGTATAAAAGGTAGAAATAAATATACATATTTGAAAAATGAAGAAATTAAAATAAAAAAAGGTTAAAAAACTAAGATAGATAAAGAATAAAATAAGAACAAACCACAGAAAGTAAGAACGCAAGAGGGAGAGAAATTTGAGTGAATGCTCACAAGAACTTTTATTGCTTCCCAAAACTCCAAGTGTGTTTTCATTGAAGGGAGAGGCCTCTATTTATAGTTGAGCCTCCCTAAATCCAACGGTACAGATCAATTACATCAACGGTTAAGATTAAAGGGTATCTACAAATTAAATCTCTAAGATTACAAAACCATATCATATCTAAGATTGCAATCATATCTAAGATTGTATCATATCTAAGATTGCAATCATATCTAAGATTTTATCATATCTAAGATTGCATATCACATCTAAGATTGCAAATCATTGAAGATTATATTTCCATATGAGTCAAGCTTGCAGATGGACCTTAAATCTTTTCAAGTAATGGACCATTCCGATCGGGCCAAATTATATTTATAATTCTGGACTGAACTTGGACTTCATTTTTTTGGGGTTTATTATTTTTGTTTTTTGACTTATTTCTGGGCCCGGGCAAAATTGAGTGTCTACAAAAGCTTACCAAAATTGACCAACTCTTTTGGCCATCTAAATCACATCATACATACTACCATTTTATCACATATTATATATCATTATCCAATCATAAGTTCAAACACAAGTTAGCCATATCACATGGCATGATATATACATTACAAAACATAACCAAACACTACTAGCCTATACATGCCATACTTTAATATATACATTTTCAAAAGGTACCAAAATAAGGTTCGATAGTGTAGTGACGATCCTTGACGATCCCCGAGCTTTCAATAGCTTCGATAACTATAAAACAGTTGGAAAACACACATAGTAAACTTTCAAAAGCTTAGTAAGCCATATACAAATAAACTTAACAACTTAAGCATATAACATCAATGAATACATATACTTTCTGGCCAAATTACTAACATATACCACATGATTCACATATGATTCATATATTTCCAATCTATTTGCTCATACAACATATTTTCTCATAATTATATAAGATGTTCATAAAAGTACATATACTTACCTTTCATTCCCAACATATTGTGTGATTCAAACATACCTGATTCGAATACGCATTTCATATAATCATTCATATATCGAATTGCCCGTTGAACCATTCGGAATCATGAATCATAAGGATACGCGAATAGCTCAGAAAGTATATATACAATGCCAACGTCTCAGGCATGGTCTTACATGAAATCAAACATTGATGCCACTGTCCCAGACAGGGTCTTACACAAAATCAAATACGATACCGATGTCCCAGACATGGTCTTACACGTAAATCATAAGCCGATGCCAACGTCCCAGACATGGTCTTACACGTAAATTAGAAGTCGGTGCCAACGTCCCAAACATGGTCTTACACGATAACACATATCGAAAATCCTATGTCATGACATATGTATCATAACTATTCCTAGGGTTTGTACGGTGCTTTTCAGACGTCAAAACTTTGTCAATACTTTCTCGGATAGCACATATATAGTTCGAGTTTTCATTCATCACAATTCAATATCATATGAATAATAATAATTCAATTCAAAGACGTTTATTTGTATATCGACTTACCTCGTACGGATTCAGATGGACGGAATCGGCTACTCGACGAGTTTTGACTTTCCCCTATCTAATTCTGTTTTCTTTAATTCTTGATCTATATAAATTCAAATTTAGCTTATTCACTTTATAATTCATTCAAATCAATCCAAAAACACATATTTAGGGCACTTTACAAATTTGCCCACTTTTTCACATTTGGACATTTTAGTCCCTAATTCACCAAATCACAAAATACATATAATTTGCTTTTACACAAGCTTAGCTGAATTCCCCTAGTACTCATATAAGTCCACACATTTCATTTATTTCACATTTTAGTCCTTCAAAATATTATTTTCACAATTTAGCCCATTATACTCAAAATCACCAAAAATCAAAAGACAAAAGATATTAACCCAACATCAAGCTTTCATATTTCATTATTTAACAACACAAAACTCATGAATTCATCCATGGCATATTTCAAAATCATCATCAAAATCAGAAATTGAGGCATGGGCTTAGTAAAACACAAAGCAACGATCACAAAAACGGATCAAAACTAATACCTTAATCAAAGGAATCAATGGCCGAACCCTAATGTTCTTTTTCTTTTCTTTTCTATTTGATTTTCAGCAATAATAAGCATGAATGAACTAAATTTCATGCATTTGTTTTATTAATTAAACATAATTTATCAAATACCATTTTTAACCTTAATGAAATAATAATAAAAACTTATAATGGTTGTCCATAAAAGTCCATAAACCATGTTAATGGTCCAATTGCAACATAAGGACCTTCCCTTTATAAAGACATTTCAAATAGGCACTTTAACAAATAGAAGGCTACTTTTACATTTTACGCGATTAGGTCCTTTATCAAATTAAGCACACAATTGATCGAATTTTCATAAGAAATTTTCACACATGCAAATTCACATACCATAAACACAGAAAATAATATTTAAATATTTTTTTGATTCGGATTTGTGGTCCCTAAATCATTATTCTGATTAAGGTCTAAAACGGACTATTACATTATCTCTTGCCTATAAGATGTTGTAGAAGCTCTTTTAGACCTATACTTCATCTTTCCTCTTTGTTGGCTATGAAAATTTTTTCAAGGTTTTTGGATGAATTAGTGGAATTTGGTGAGAAATGATCAAATTGTAAATAACAGAAAATTTTCTTTCTATTTATAGTGGTGGTGGCGTTGGAATGATGAAGCATGGAGAGAATTCTTCATGTTTCCATAAAAACATATCTATTAAATTAATTAAAAATATTAAAATATAATATAAAATATATTGTCATGATTTCCATTCAATGGTTAAGATTTCTTCTTACTTTTCAATTTAATCCAATGGTCCATATTTTGCCAAAAATCATGAGATTTTTATCATAATTATCTAATTAAGTAATGACTATTTTTCCCTTGAATCTTTTTATAATTTCATTCATATTTCATGATATACTTTTGGTGAAATTTATTTTTTAAGTCGTTTCACCTTTTCTTCTAATTCAATTTAACATCACCTTTTCTTCTAATTCAATTTAACATTTCATTTTTTATTTTCACACTTTTTCCCAACACTTTTTATACTCTTATGATTTAATCGATACCCTGGATTTATTTCTCACAACGTGAATCTTTTTGCAATTCTCTTTTATATCCAACTATCTTCTATACTAACATTGATAATTCCTATTTCAGTCCTTGCTGATAATTCCTTAGGGTATTAGCGCCTCATTTTTCATAATTCAATTCAATCTTAATATTCATGTTTACTCATTAATCATTAAATTACACATACATTTAATTATCAATATAACCCCTATTAACTGACTCGAATTTGAGGATGAATACACAGATCAATCCACCAACACACCAATATACGCACTGAAGTGCTTGTAACACCTCTAACCCGTATATGTCATCGGAATAAGGTTTTAGAGCATTACCGAGTAATCGTAATGTAATTATTCATTTCAAACATTTCAAAAATCATAAAATGATTCACCATTATCATGCATAGAGTCCCTTATTAAGCCTTTGTGGGTTTGAAAACACTTTAGAAATGATTTGAGATTAAATCAGGAACATTTGAAAATTTTAGGAAACAGTTAGAAAAATTTTAATTGTAGGGTTCACACGGTCGTGTGGTCGTGCCGTGTGAGTCACACGCCTGTGTGTCTGATCGTGTGGGCATTCGAAGTAGGGACACACAGTTGTGTCACAAATCGTTTATTTGCTCATCTAACTCTTTGACTAGAGTCACATGGCCAAGCCACACGCCCATGTACCCTTTGAAATCTCGCACGCCTATGTGTTAGCCGTGTGTCTCACACGACCAAGTCACACGCCCGTGTGTCTGGCCGTATGGACCTAAAATGTGCCTTAAACAATAAATTTACCATTTCCTACTTGTTTGGACATTAAACAATTCAAAAACCATTTGTTTATCCTATTTAAAACACGATCAAACACATTGAAAACATGTCAAAACAATCATCCTAGGTGCCTAACCAATGTACCCTCATTGGTACCACATTTATATCTTCAAATCATCAACCAAATTAAAATTATAAACATGTCAAAACTCATAAATTTTGCCTAGTTCATGAGCACTTAAACATCAACTTAAATTCACATGCACTATCTAGATTTGGTTCAATTTACCATGCCATAATATGGCTTCAAACACAAACACATGTTTATATGTATATACCAAACTAAAATTACACTTATAACTTTATTTACAATCCATTCACAAAATAATTATCATTTAGACATCCTAGGTACATGCCGACAAAAAAGATCACCACATTTGAGTTCGAGATCGTTGTTGGATGTTGAATTGGCAACCAAAAGTGAAGTACCTAATCTGCGCACAGAAAAACAAAACCGTACGCCAAGTAAAACTAAGTGGTATTTCAATAATCCAAACATTTAAAGACAAGATAACATAATCTGCACAATTGTTATATAAATAGGTATTACTAGACAAGATAAAATTTTCAAACAATCATAAATATGCACTTGCACAAACTTTTAAACCAACCAATCCTTATATATATATTTAAAAATATAACATAGCCGAATATAATTTTAATGTAACTTAAATAATATGCAAAACATGCAAATTACATTACACTTCAAAAGCAAACTAAAATTATATATTAATAGAACCCACAAAACCAAATACATAATCACCACAATTTAATCAACTTATGTTCGACATTTGTACTTTATAACATGTACAATCAATTTTTATAATCATAATTAAAGTACTAACTTATACATTATACAATATTCATCTAACATCAAGTAGGTCACTTATACATCATACTAAAACTCATATAATTCCCATGGTTTACTATTGCTCAAATCACTATTCATTTGGTCAATTATTATCGTCTCACTTACATACCATATTAAACAAAAAAATCTTAATATATAATCATTACTTAAGTTCATTAACCATACCTATTTATTTAACCATTTAAACACTTTAAGTACACATACATTTTCCATGCAAACCGAACCAACATAATCTATGCATATTCAAACATACACATACATCATTAACATTTTTAATCTGTTAATAACCAAAACCAAGTTTCATTCATTAAAACATAACATACCCTATATCATACACATCTAAATATACCCTAAACAAGCTTAACATCTAAACTCATGTTTATAATTGACTATATATACACCAAAACCGAATTCACAAACATATACATGCGAAAACATTAACCAATTTTTCAAAGCATAAAACTCGCAAAAGTAATAGTTAAACTCCAAAGTCAGACATGATCAATTATATATATACCACCATTATCAAGCTAATTCCAAATCATATAACACATAACTCAAACAATACTTATTTAAATGACATATCATTTTAACCAAAATGAACTCAATCCATAAGCAAACTTAACCAAAATCAAACATGGAAATTTAGCCATTTTCGCATAGCCTTATACAAACCATCGATGGCATAACTCGAAATGTTCATCAAAATCAAAAATTAAAGCATGGGTCTTTAAGATTACTAAGCAACAATCTCAAAAACGTAAAAATTTATCAAAAACTGAGTCAAAACCATACCTTAATCAAGAGAAACAATAGTCGAACCCCAAGCTGGTATTTTTGCTTTCTTTTGTTCTTTTATTTCGGCAAGAAGATTGTCGAGACCATTTTTAAATCGTATTTTCTAAAAATGGGAATCGACTTTAAGAAAAACGAAAACGGGAGTCGCCACCAATCTTTTTAGGTGTGATTGGATCACCTTATAAAATGTTTTGTTTTAAAACATTAATTTTGGTCTACGAAAGTCAAGAAAATGGATTCGGGAGTCAGTTACGTACGAGGAAGGGTTAGCACCCTCGTAACGCCCAAAAATTGGTACCTAATTGATTATCAAGTGTCTTTAATGTCGAAAATTTGAAAATCTTATGATGCAATCCTCTTTTAATAATTTTGATTTTAAAAATTATGGTTCACTTGTATCAAATGAATCAAAATATTACATCCAATAAGTTAGGACACAATATTTTTAAAACATTCGATACCAAGTTAGCCTGTTAGGAAATCCCTATCTCGAAACGACAAAACGCCATATCCAGTAAGTTAGGACACAACGTCTTGAAATTCCGAGACAGTTGCTTGTACTTTGAAAACCTTAAAAAACTTAGAAAGGTGC
Organism: Gossypium anomalum; assembly: GCA_025698475.1. Lineage (NCBI taxonomy): Eukaryota > Viridiplantae > Streptophyta > Magnoliopsida > Malvales > Malvaceae > Gossypium > Gossypium anomalum. The sequence goes on along the minus strand of CM046967.1, from coordinate 18,651,732 downwards.
TTGATTGTTTAAAACTTAACGGGAAAAATTGCAACCCAATAAGTTAGGGTACTACTTTTCTCGAAATTTCCAAACACCAAGCATTGCCTTTATTTTTGAAAACTTTAGAGTCTCATTTTTTTAAAATGATGCATGGAAGAGTATATAAACGTAACATACGAGATAACATGTTATAATAATAGGTAAATAAAAGCATAATAGCATAAACATCATACATTAACTAACATATATATAAGAAATAAAACATGGCAAATTTTAAATAAGTAAAATATATATAATACACAATATGTATTTAAGAAGAATAGGTAAAATCACATAATCATGTAATTCAACATACGTTTAAACATATTAATAAATAAAAAAATGATGCATGATACAATTCGACACATATATATAAAAATACAATAAAAATAATAATATGTCAAGCACTCATCATTTAATGAAATTATGAGACCAATATATATTGACATAATAAAAAAGGTTTAATATATATATTAAAATATAAATAAGGTGAGCATTTAAAAAAAATGTGTGAATAAAATCAAATTTTTGGCAATGTAATGACAATATAGTATACATAGTAACTTTAGTTTTAGGGTTATAACAAAATAATAAAATTTAAATGCTAGGAAATTGTACTATATAGAATATAAGGTATTAAACATATTTAATAGTACATGAAAACATAGTAATTAATAATGAATTTTGAAATAGTATAATAATATATAAAATACTAATTTTATAGCTCTGGATAAAAATATACAAAATATAAAGGAAATAATTAATAGAATTTTTAATATCAATTTAATATGAAGATAATAATGTGAATAATAATATACATAAAATATATGATAGATAATAATAATATGAAATAATATATTGTTAAAATGCAAAATAATATATAAATATATAAATATATAAATATATAAATTTTACGCGATAAAAATATAATAATAAATAATAAGTAATGATATATGTTAAAATATATATTAATATGATAATAGAAAAAATATGAAGTAATATAATAAAACATAAGTAAATAATTATAAAATATGTATAATACGTATATTCATATTAAAATATAATAATATATGTATAAATTTTAAAATAAATAGGTTATAAATATGTTTAAAAGGATAAAAAGGATTAAAATTGAACATAAGTAAAAGTCAGTGGCTAATTTAATAAAAATAACTAAGATCGGACTTAATTGAAACAGCCACTAAAACCCTAGGGATTCACCAGGAAATTTTCCCTTGTCCCTTAACGGCATCGTTTCATTATAGGCCTTAGAGTGGTTTCCGTTGGTATTAAATTGAAACAGAGATGAAAATTTGGGCCAGATTTGAAAGTAAAATAAACCTGATTTAAAAAAGGAAAAATGCGGAAGGACTAAAGGGATAAATATCCCAATAGTTAAAAACACGAGGATCCTCCCCGGGTAATCGGGTCAACACGTGGATCCTTAGCTTTAATACGATGTCGTTTTAGGCTTATTAGATTAAGCCAAAACGGCGTCGTTCTATTAAGTCTATATAAGCCAAATTTTAAGCTTAAAAAATCATTTTACACCGTTCTTTAAAAAAAAGGGTTCGAAACTCTCTATGTAGGGGAAGAGAGGGGTCCGATCTAGGCCTTCGGTCTCCGAGTGATTGCGCCCCACGCGCCCCACGCGCCACCGTATACGGTGGTCAGAGGGTTAAAACCCTTGCTCTTTCAAGCAAAACACAGGTAACTCACTTCTCTTTTAATATTTCGGCATTTTTATTCGATGTATATATGTATCCGTAAAAAGAAAAAAAAAAGAATAATCACCTTTACTCTCAATCAACTGCTGGTACTGTAATTTTGTAAAAATCTATGCTTTTTATTCAGCCTTTGTGTGTATGTTTCATAAGACTGTAAAAACCGGTCCCTTGTACAATGTTTAGATCCGGGCTTTATAGCCACTGTTTATAGTGTATTTACATCTTTATTTTATTTTCTTGCCATATTTGTTGGTTCTGTTCTCTTTGTTTCCTTTTGCAGACGATCGAGGAGAAGAAAGGGCACTGATCACGGTGTGGATTTGCGTCTCAACGAGGTTCGGGGCCTGAAATTACGACACCGATGAAGGGTAGCTGAGATGTCGTGAATGAAACGTTGATGGGGCATGATCGATGGTGGCCTCGATTCGGGAGCTAGATAGACGCTCCCAGAATCTTCTAGAACTTGTTGCGGCGCCACAGTGTTTGGGAAACCCTAGGGTTTCCTGCTTCCCTTAAGTCCTTTGGGCCTTTTGGGCTGTTTTAAATTTGGGCTAACCCGGTAGATGGGTTGCCGTGTAATGCTTAGTTGGGTTAGCTGTATTTAGGTCATGTTTAGGTTTGGGCTACGGGTGTATTTTGGCATACGGGTAGTGGTTTGTTTAGGCTTAGGCCCCAGTATTTGGGCTTTGTAACCGGAATGGTTAAATGGACACTTATTTATTTATTTATTTCTAATTTCTTGGTTTTAGGGTACGGTCAAATTTAGGTTACTACAAAGATGATAAAATGGCTTTATTTTCATGCCATTTGTTTTATTTATTTAACATTAATAATATATTTACCTAACCATCCATTAAAATTTTTATAATGACCAAAATGCCAAACCATAAATTCCACTAAACTTTTAATGGTCAAATTACAACATAAAAACCTTCCATTTAATAAGCCTTAACAATTAAGCACTTCTAAAAAATAGCCAGTCACTTTTATATTTTACGCAATTAAGTCCTTTTATTTAATCGGCACTCAAACGACAAAATTAAATCACGAAAATTTCACACATAATAAACACAGAGAATAATTTTTAAATATTTTTCTGACTCGGATTCATGGTCCCGAAATCACCATTCCGAATAGGGTCTAAATCGGGCTGTTAGAACTCTCCCCCTTAGGGATTTTCGTCCCTGAAAATCTTACCGGTGAATAGGTTCGGATAAAGTTCTCTCATTGCATCTTCTAGCTCCCACGTTGCTTCCTCAACTCCGTGTTTATGCCACAGTACTTTAACCAACGGAATTTTCTTATTTCGTAATTCTTTAATCTCGTGAGCCAGAATACGAATCGGTTCTTCCTCGTACGTCATATCAGGCTTAATCTCAACCTCAGTCAGGCTAATCACATGTGAAGGATCAGATCGATATCTACGAAGCATCGAAACATGAAATACATTGTGGATCTTTTTTAACTCGGGTGGCAACAACAGTCTATAAGCAACCGGCCCAATCCGCTCTATAACCTCATACGACCTAATAAATCTTGGACTCAATTTGCCTTTACGACCGAATCTGAGTATTTTCTTCCATGGTGAGACTTAAAAAAAAAACTTTATCTCTGATCTAAAACTCTATATCTTTATGTTTCAAATCTGCATATGATTTTTGACGATTTGATGCTGCTTTTAGACTTTCACCGATCACTTTCACTTTTTGTTCAGTTTCTCTGATCAAATCAACCCCGTGTATCTTATTTTCACTGCGCTTAGTCCAATACAATGGTGTACGACATTTACGACCATAAAAAGCCTCGAAAAGTGCCATTTTGATACTCGATTGAAAGCTGTTATTATATGAAAATTCAATCAAAGGTAGATACCGTTCCCACGTACCTTCGAACTCAATAATACCACATCTAAACATTTCCTCAAGTATCTGAATGATTCGTTCAGACTGACGATCTGTTTGCGGATGGGAAGCAGTGCTGAAATGTAATTTCGTACCTAGTGCATCTTGCAGTTTCTTCCAAAACCGCGATGTGAACCTTGGATCTCTATCCGAAACAATAGATATAGGCACACCATGTAATCTTACAATGTGAGAAACATACAATTCAGCCAGCTTATCAAGAGAGTAATTTGTACGAACTGGAACAAAGTGAACAGATTTAGTCAATCTATCTACAATAACCCAGATTGCATCTTTCTTGCTTGGTGTCAATGGTAAACCGGATACAAAATCCATCGTGACTCTGTCCCATTTCCATTCAGGTATCATGATTGAGCTATCTATAATCGATGCATGTTCTCATAGTTCCGTCTTTCTTTGTCACAAATAACACAGGCGCACCCCTGGGAGAGAAACTGGGTCGCGCGAAACCTCTATCTGTCAACTCTTGCAACTGAGCTTTCAATTCTTTTAATTCAGTAGGTGCCATTCTGTACTCAACTTCTCGAATAGGTGGCAAATCAGGTAATCTTCAGGAAACACATCCAGATACTTACACACAACGGGTACTAATTTAATCTTTCTTTCGATTACTATATTGTCAAGCTCATATGCAAAGTAAGCTTCACAACCTTTTCTCACATATTTTTGAGCTAATATCGAGGAAATCATTGCCGGTAAACCATTTAGATTATTAGATTCAATCCGAATAATCTCATCATTCTGGCACCGTAAATCAATAGTCTTTCTTTTGCAGTTTACAACAGCATCATGCAAAGTCAACCAATCCATACCCAAAATTATGTCAAACTCATCAAATGGCAACAACATCAGATCAGCCGGAAAGCACAAATCTCGAATCATTAGGGGGCAATTCTTACACACTTTATCAACCATAACATACCGGCCCAAGGGGTTCGACACTCTAATCTCAAACTCAGTAGACTCAACAGGCAAAGTGTTACTGAATACTAAAGTCTCACACACATAAGAATGAGTCAAACCAGGATCAATCAATGCAATTACACTAGTATTATAGAGAGTAAATGTACTAGTAATGACATCTGGGGATGAAGCCTCCTCGCGTGCACGAATAGCATAGGCTCTGGCAGGTGCACTAGCCTCAAATCTAACTGCTGTATCTTTAGTCCCTCTCTGACTGCTACTCACATTACCCGTATTTCTGGGTGGTCTACCTCGAGCTGCAATATTACCCAATCTCGTATTCTGCACTGGATTTTCTTCAGCTAACACTAGGCAATCACGAATATAATGATCCATCGATCCACATTTAAAACAGGCCTGATCATGCAATCTGCAACTGTCGGGATGTTGTTTACCGCAATGTTTACACTCGGTTGATTTGATCTGACATTTCCAACACTACCTACTGAGGTAGCTCTCGAGCTCACAGGTGGTCTGTCCAAATCTCGTCGTGAATAACCTGAAGTAGCCTTAGAACTGCTCAAATCATCTCGGAACTTCTTTAGTGCCGACTGAAATGACTTGCTTGATGATCTCTTACGTGCATCTCTAGTTTCAAAGTCAGCTTTTATTTTCTCTTTCCCGAGCTCTTCAGCTTTGCAGGCTCGCTCGACTAGTACTACGAACTCTTTTATCTCGAGTATGCCAACTAGCAGTTTAATGTCTTTGTTCAAACCGTCTTCGAATCTTTTACACATGATAGCTTCAATTGAAACACACTCATAGGCATATCGACTGAATCTCACAAATTTTCACTCATATTTTGTCACAGTCATGCGACCCTATTTTAATTCGAGAAATTCTTTGCGCTTCTAATCAATGAATCTCTGGATGATATATTTCTTACGAAACTCAATCTGAAAGAATTTCCAGGTTACTAGCTCTTTCGGAACCACCGATACTAGTGTATTCCACCAGTGATATGTGGTGTCTTGTAGCAAGGATATGGCATATTTTAAACATTCATCCGGAGTACAAGATAGCTCATCGAACACATGGATAATATTATCAAGCCAAAATTCAGCTCACTCAGCATCATCATCATCATCAGTAACTTTGAACTCTTTGGCCCCGTGTTTTCTAATTTTATCAACAGGAGGCTTATGTAATCTCAACGGATCACTCACTTAAGGTATAACAGGTATCGGAGGAGGATTAATCGGGGGTGGAGGTTGTTGTGTAGTCGGATTAGTCCGGATATATTGAGTAAACCAGTCGTTCATCATTTGGTAAAAGGCTTGCTTAGCCTCTCCCTCTTGGTTACTCGATGTCGGTCGAGAATCAATCGGCCCTATCTCATTCTCGGGAGCAAGCAATAAACTTTCATTATCATCAGCTATAGCTCTGTCGGGATCTATTTACTATACGAAAACATATTTTTAAATGTCAGAAGTCACCACACTATCTCAGTATATAATATGGCATGTATAGCTAGACTCACACACGCTACGACAGTCCTAGAATCGACTAAACCGTAGCTCTAATACCAATAAAATGTAACACACCTAACCCATATCTATTACCGGAATAGGGTTATGAGGTATTACCAGACAAGACAAAATTTTCAAACAATCATAAATATGCACTTGCACAAACTTTTAAACCAACCAATGCTTATATATATATATTTAAAAATATAACATAGCCGAATATAATTTTAATGTAACTTAAATAATATGCAAAACATGCAAATTACATTACACTTCAAAAGCAAACTAAATTATTTATTAATAGAACCCACAAAACCAAATACACATAATCACTACAATTTAATCAACTTATGTTCGACATTTGTACTTTATAACATGTACAATCAATTTTTATAATCATAATTAAAGTACTAACTTATAAATTATACAATATTCATCTAACATCAAGTAGGGCACTTATACATCACACTAAAACTCATATAATTCCCATAGTTTACTATTGCTCAAATCACTATTCATTTGGTCATTTATTATCACCTCACTTACATACCATATTAAATAAAACAATCTCAATAGATAATCATTATTTAACTTCATTAACCATACCTATTTATTTAACCATTTAAACACTTTAAGTACACATACATTTTCCATGCAAACCGAACCAACATAATCTATGCATATTCGAACATACACATACATCATTAACATTTTTAATCTGTTAATAACCAAAACCAATTTTTATTCATTAAAACATAACATACCCTATATCATACACATCTAAATATACCCTAAACAAGCTTAACATCTAAACTCATGTTTATAATTGACTATACATCACCAAAACCGAATTCACAAACATATACATGCGAAAACATTAACCAATTTTTCAAAGCATAAAACTCGCAAAAGTAATAATTAAACTCCAAAGTCAGACATGATCAATTATATATATACCACCATTATCAAGCTATTTCCAAATCATATAACACATAACTCAAACAATACTTATTTAAATGACATATCATTTTAACCAAAATGAACTCAATCCATAAGCAAACTTAACCAAAATCAAACATGGAAATTTAGCCATTTTCGCATGGCCTTATACAAACCATAGTCAACATTTCAAAAGTATGTTCCAGCCTAACATGCCATAATTCAAGTTCAACTATATAAATACCGAAATAGTGGATAGTGTGATGAACTTTGTTGACAATCCCCGAGCTCGTAACTTACTTCAAAATCTATTAAACAGAATCACATGTATACACAGAGTAACCTTTTATAGCTTAGTAAGTCATAAGCAAATAAACAATTCAAATTATATAATCAATTCATTTAAGTTAACCAAATTATATTAAACTCATCATTCCATAATCTCAAACTACAAAATTACATATATAATACATTTCATAATGTTCAAGTGATAAAATTTATCAAATGTTATTCAACTTTTATAATCAAAATGTCATTAAATAACCAAACATACATATGCTCAATACACAAACTCAAGAATCATAATATAACATCATGTACATTTATTACTTATTTGGCGGAATTTACATATTATAATCACATATGTATTTCATTTGTATTGAATGCAATTTGTAACAAATAATCAAATTACTCACTTACCTTAATTCAAATAAGTAGCAAGCTAATTCATACCTGGTCATTTAGCTCGTTTTACACATTTGATCACACTTATCGTTGCCTATTGAACCATTCGAAATTGGATAGGACACTCGAATAATCACACATATAGTACAATGCCAACGTCCTAGATGTAGTGTTACATGTAATCACATATCGATGCCACTGTCCAGACATGGTCTTACTCGCACACATATATCGGAGTCACATATCGATGCCATGGTCTTACTCGCACACATAAGTTGGAATCCTATGTCATGACATATGTATCCTAACTATTCCTAAGGTTCATACGGGGCTTTCGGACGTCGTAACTCGATCAAAACAAACACGTGAACATGGTTACCAAGCTTATATACATTCGACATTTGCAATTAAATATTCGCACATTTCATTTCAGCATATATAATTTGCATTTAATTAAAATTAATTACATCTATTTGCTTATAAACTTACCTCGAACGATGAAAAACCAGTACGGATCGGCTAGTCGACAACTTTAATTTTCCCCCGATCTAAATCTGATTTTCTCTTTTCTTGATCTAAATTAATATAAATTAAACTTATTAAATCAAATATTCAATCAAATTTATCCAAAAAAACAAAAATGAGAAAATTATACTTTTACCCCTGATATTTCACATTTTTCACAATTTAGTCCCTATTGCATAAAACACAAAATATGCAAAATCTCACAACAAAATAGCTAGCCGAATCTTTATTATATTCATACTAGTCCATACATTTAATTTATTTCACATTTTAGTCCCTCAATTTATTATTTTTGCAATTTAGTCCTAATTACTCAAAATCATCAAAAAATCCAATACAAAACATGTTAATCTAAAACTATATTTCATTTTTCATCATCAAACAACAAAAATCACAAATTCTCATCAATGACATAACTCAAAATATTCATCAAAATAACAAATTAAAGCATGGGTCTTGAAGATTACTAAGCAACGATCTCAAAAATGTAAAAATTATCAAAAATCGAGTCAAAACCATACCTTAATCAAAAGAAACAATAGTCGAACCCCAAGCTTGTATATTTTATTTCTTTTTTTCTTTTATTTCGGTAAGAAGATGATAAAATGGCTTTATTTTCTGCCATTTGTTTTATTTATTTAACATTAATAATATATTTACCTAACCATCTATTAAAATATTTATAATTACCAAAATGCCAAACCATAAATCCCACTAAACTTTTAATGGTCAAATTACAACATAAAAACCTTCCCTTTAATAAGCCTTAACAATTAAGCACTTCTAATAAATAGCCAGTCACTTTTATATTTTACGCGATTAAGTCCTTTTATTTAATCGGCACTCAAACGACAAAATTAAATCACGAAAATTTCACACATAATAAACATAGAAAATAATTTTTAAATATTTTTCTAACACGAATTCGTGGTCCTGAAACCACCATTCCGAATAGGGTCTTAATCGGGCTGTTAGACAACATTTATTCGTACAATGGCATTAGCCATTCAATACTCAACTCATGAATACATCATTTCATACCATACTCAATTCTCATCACTTGCTATATAATAGCTTTTCACAATTTGATCCACATATTATTTGAACAATAACATTATCCATTCCATATCCAATTCATGAGTACATAACTCATGTATCTCATTTCATGTTTCAAATCACTATCTCATTTTCAATTCACATACAATATCATCCAATATCAATCATAGTACCATTTTATTTAATTACTCCTATTAACACGACTCAGACTCGGACGGGTACACGGATCCAACCAACACACCAGTTTGGCACGTAGTGCCTCATCAGATAAATTCGAAGTAATAACTGCACCCAGCGCTATATAAATTTGACACTCATTGTCTCATCGGTTAAATCGAAGCAAATTGACACCCAGTGCCTCATCGACTCGAGGTCGAAGTAATCCCTAAACTCTTCCTATCCTATGGCATGCCATCTATACCTGACTCAGCCTGATACAGTTAATAGGATTTAATTTCACATTTCAGATATAACCAATATCCAATACTAACTTTTCATATAATCACATATATACACATGATTTAAATTCAATCTATAATAATCAATATCCAACTTTCACATTAACACATATATTAATTTCAATTCAATAATCAATACATTCAATATATATCTACCAAGTCAATCCATTTCAATCAATTATCAAAATGTCAATTACTCACCTCAACACTTACCATATGCATTAAATTGAATTATAACAATTAACAACTAAGTTCAGATTATAGAAATACAAACCATGAATTCCAAACTATTCCGCGTCAATTTTATCTTTCTCCTTTTTAGTCGAGGATTCTGGTATGACATTAGCTACGGAATTAAAACAATTAAAATTCATCAATACAATAAATTTTCAATTTCATATTGAATATTGAATATTTAAATTTTTACTCAATATATGTCTAAATTCCAATTTATTCCCTAAATCGAGACTAATTTTTATTGTTCACATTTAATTCTATATTTTCACAAAAATTCTACTTTAAACTAAATTTAACTCTTTTTTCACTTAAACCCCTAAATTTTAAATTTTTCACAATTTAGTCCCTACTATTCAAAATTTACAATTTATTCTACAATTTAATCATTTTTCATTTCTAGTTTAAAAATCTATCAATTTAATCCCTAATACTAAAATTATTCAACATTAACAATATTTAAAAACTTAATAATTGCTAAAATTTTGACATGGGTTAGGTTGCTCTAGGTACCGGGATTCCAAAAACATAAAAATCATAAGAAAAGAGGCTAAATTTACTAACCAATTAAACTTTGAAAAATTGGAGCCCTAGCCTTACGTGACTACTTTTCTTCTTTCTCTTTTTATTTCATTTTTCTTTCTAATTTTGTTTGGCTTTCTATTTCTTTTTCTTTTACCTATTTGTTTTATTATTATATAATATATATTTACTTAATAATTAAGATGACATATTATAATATGTTTTAACTTTAATTATTATAATATATATAATAAATTTACACACAATTTATATGTAATTTACTAATGACCCACTAAAGAAACAATGGTAAAATTGCTTCTTTAGTCCATTTAATTATTCTTTAATCTATAATTCAACACTCCCTATATGCAATTTAGTCCTTATACCTAATTACTTTTAATTCATATAAATTCACATAACTAAAACCTAATTAACTACACAACTAACTAAAACCTAATTAACTACACAACTAACTTCGCAAATAAATATTTACGAGTCTAATTTATGGGAACGAAGGTTCGGGAATGCACTTTCCTACACCCCTGACTATAGGGTCGTTACAATGCTAGTCAGGTATAACTGCATCAATCCCACCAACCATACCAAAAATATGTTTGTACCCTTAGGATATTTAAGTTGGTGATACATTCTCGACCCCCAGGGTATTGGAGAGCTATTACAATATAATATGCGTCCAGTGCTAGATCTCCCACCTATCAAAACGAACCCCATGGCAAGCCAATTATATCTGTAACTCTATCTGACACTGTTAATAGGGTATTTTTCTTTATCATATATAATCAAATCATGTTTACATAGGAAAATAACATCCCAATATCACATTCAACCATATAATATAGATAACCTTTTGATATCCTCATTACCACAAATACACAACCAAACAAATACCAAACCATTTTCACCATATACATAACATCACAATACAATCTCTTATATACATGTTTCTAGCATATCTTGATCATATCAATAGTCTAGTATATACGTGCCTTAAATCGTGTTTGATAGAAATATTATTCGATTATATTAATTGCCTATTAAAGCATAAATTGAGGTCAAATTATAAGTTCAAAACTTTACTTTTCAATTAACCAACTCAAACATAAATATTTTTTTTAATATTCAACACAAATAAACTTATATAATTAATCATATAGCACCTTATTTCAACAAGAATATAGTGATTTAAACTGAATATTACATAATTTCAATCTAATTAAATTATATTTTAGTTATAGAATAGTTCAATTTATTATCCATGTATATACATATAACAACATTACATATTTACCTTTCCATCACATTCATCTAAAATCATCATATTGACCTAGTAATTATATTTTCTATAAATCTATTACCATTTTAACCATTAATATTTAAATTTTCATATTTAATTCCATCAAAGTATAACTACACTTTTTACTAATATTTTTATGTCTTAACTACTTAGTAATTAAGTGAAATGAAAACCAATTATGGTAGCACAAATCGAAATTATTATCTGACTCTCAATTCACCTTTATCCCTTGATATTTTAATCTCGTTGTAACGCCTTGATTAATTTAATTTTGTTTCTGTGAATTTCACCATAAATGAGTATCTGCTTCAGTGGCTAAGTGTTCTAATTATGTGTTTAAGGTCTTGGATTCAAGTCCCACTTTTGGGAAAATAAGCTATTTTTTATCTTAGCCTATTCCTTGGCGATTGGGCTTATATTTTATCTTTAGTAAACTAGTATCAGAATGAGCTTGATGGCACAAGTGGTAAGGTGTTAGCTTACCTAAGGTTTCAAGTTCGAGTTTCTGTGTGAATAGGAATGATAATTTTTGCCTCGGTTATATGATAGAGGTTCGATAGAGTTGAAATTCGGAGGTAGTTGGATGTGGATTGAGGTGTCAGATTTGGCAGGATTATGTTGCTAGTGGGATAGTGAGGGGAGTTAGGATTAGTGTTAATTTTGATTTTATTTTTATTTCTATTTTTCTTTCTCTTTCCTAAAATTTCTCTCCCCATTCTGATGTTTTCTTATTTTCCAGAATCAAAATTTCCTTTTTCTCTTTCCCTTAATTCTGTCATAATTCTTAGTTTATATCACTGTGTTTCAAATTTGCGGTTTCTTCGTTCGATATGGTAAGTGGTGTGTGGTTTATTATTCTTGTTTTCACTTTCGATTTCTATAAATCAATTGTGGAGTGTTCTTTTGGAAAGCTGCAGCGGTGTGTAGTTAGGGGATTTTATTATTATGAATCTTTTGAGTAGGAGAAGATGGTGAAGTAGTGGTTTTCGCTCAAACGGTCTAAACCGTGTTAGTGGTGGTTTTCGTTGACGGTAAGTTTGTAAGCGTTGTTCGAATTTTTATTGTCGAATTCGTAAATTAGTTGCTAAATGGTGTTTAGATCATTGTTTTTAGGTTTCGGAGGTTTCAGAATTGCTTTTGCATAAAAAATAAACCAGGTGTGTAATAAAAACACGAGAAAACAAAGTTTGATGAAAGCCGAAAAAGCCTAGGTCTATTTAGGCGTGTGGGCCACATGGGCATGTAGGCCCAAAATTCAGTATTTATCCTTAGGGTCACAACGTCGTTCCTGTAACATCCCAAAAATCGGGGGTTAGTAGAATTGGGTTTGTGAATCGAGAGAGATTGGTCATGCCTTAATTTTTAAGATTATCTATGCATTTTTAGGAATTAAATGAGGTATTGGTTTGTTGGTTAAGTGTTAGTGAAATGTTCCTTAAAACCCAAGTTTGAATCCCTCCTCTCTCACCATTTTTATTATTTTGCAAATTTTGCCTTAATCCCTAATATGTCACATGCATTGTTTTTAAAATAAATATTGCAAAATTATTTCAAGAATGAGGAAAAAGCCTAATAGTTTAAAGAAATATGAGAAAGCATGGAAATTAAATGAGGTCCCAAGTTCGAATAATTTCCTTTATTTTTCAGCCTTTAAGTCAAAATTTCCCTACCCTAGTCGCTCACCCTCTTACTCTTCCCTTTGCTCTTCAATTTTCTTTTTTTCTCCCATTGTTGTCGTCACCCACACCTCTCATTTTACCATCACTTTCTTCTAATTTTTGCATCAAGATTGTGACCATATCCTTTACTTTATTGCTGCCATTTATCCTTATCTAAATAAGCCCAAAATCAGAAATCTTGAACCCCAAGATCAATCCCGAACATTGCCAAGAAAGTGCAATTGCCGTTTCTCTCAACTAGCTTAGGTAAGATATCTTTTCTCTTTAATTTCTTGATTAATCTTATCAATTAAAAACTAAAATTTATAGATCTAGAATTTGGAGGATTTTAAATGATTTTCAAAGGTATTTTTCCAAATTTTAATGAGATCTCAAACCATTTTAAAATTCAACCCCAATTTTGGTCATCATGAGTAGTGGTGCGTGCGCCTATGTGCAACTAAGGGGGTTATTTTGCTTCTTGAATCTTGACCAATTAATTCCAGCCTTAATTTGAGTTCTTGAATTCTCCTAATTATCTTTTAAACCCATGTCAATTAGGGAAAAATGTTCTTGATCCATTGGTCATTCAAAATTCGCAAATCGTGAAGCATAAGTGAAATTAAAGAAAACTAGTTTGTTATTTCGACATAGTTGTTGGGTAAAAGTTATAAATTAATTAAATGAAAGAATTTAATCATTAATTAGCTACTGATTCTCCAGTATGTTATTGAATTAGATGCAGACCCAAACGCCCCAAATCATCCGTAAAGGCGAAGAACGATTGTACGTACGGTTTGCATAGATATAGTGTAAGTAATCTAACTAGTTTGGATTCATAAAATAGTTATAATTTCAACGATTGGTTTGACCTCATAAGTGGGTGTTTAGGGCTGGTTTAGTGGTAAATTTATTGGATCTATACTGAATTTTGGGTTATATTCGTTTAAGGAATTATTAAGGAAAATTGGAAGATTCGCTAGTGTGCTGTGAGGAAGCGAAAAATAAGGTGTGTTATCCTAAACTCATAAAATTGTTTAAAAATGTTAAATACCATGTTATACTTGATAAATTAGCCTGCTGATTGGATTGGCTTAATAGCCAAATTATTGATTTTGTGAGTGGCTGAACCAGGTATGTTTTGCGCCTTAAAAGATTGACATGTTGGCAAAATTGCTAGTTTGATAGTATGGATGTTTGATTGAGTTTGTAATTGCATATTTGAGTTATGAGATACGAGAATATTTACCTAAATAATATAATGTGTTGAGATATTAAGCTTATGTATGATTTAAAGGAATGAGATATTTGTTATACTGTGTATTAAAAAGGGTGTTATTTATGCATAATGAAAATCCGTAAAGCATGTGAAATTGAATGATATTGATTGATACCATCACAATGGTAATTTGAAAGATTGGAAAACTGTTTCCATTGACTGAAAGTATATGATTATTTGGAACGTGCTAAGCAAGTCAAATGAATGTGAAAAGTATTGAGATATGATTATGTATGTCTGTGTGACATATTGCATATGCAATGGGTTCGGATTTTGTGGTTGACGGGGGAGTTCCGTGGAGTACCGGCGGCATATTAAGTCTGCATTTTTACTGGCATAATTTTTTGCATATAGTTATTAGTTGTTTTAACCACAACGGGATTAGGCCCATATGTTTTGGAGTTCGGATGACGGGTTTTGGGGAATTCATGTTGTATAACAGATGGTATGGGTAGGAACCTTTTTGCATTACATCATGTGCACGACATATTTGAATATTATTGATTTATGCTACATATTGTATTTTGTTGTATTTAATGGTATTGAAATTAATGATTGCCACTCGAATGAATGATGTCCCATGCTCATACACCGTTTGAAATCAATTTGATAATCGTTGTGTAATGATATGAAGTTCTAACTATGGTTTTGTGTTCTTTTATTAATGTTAATATGTTTTATTGTATTTGATATTTATGTTTTTTTCTGTTTAAATAATTGTTCGACTCACACCGAGCTTTTCATAAGCTCACCCCCAATAGTGTTTAACTTTTCAGGTAAACCTTGAAATTTAGGATCGGACTCGGCATTCAAAGAATCACCTTGGACTTTAGATTATTTTTCTTAATAAGTATTATTAAGTCTTTATTGGTTTCGGTTTGTAACTTTTCTTTTAGAGATTCTTGCATGCATGTCAAGCATAATAACCGGATAATGCATGATATAGGCCTTAAGTAAAATTTGATATTGTTCTCTAGTTTCCGCTACATTGCAAAGGAACCATTTTTAAAAAAATAAATTAATAAGGCAACTAATTTTCCAAAATGACTTGAAAAATGGTTTTTTTGCTGCATTAGTTTAACATCGAGTTTTTTTTTAAAGAAGAGCGACAAGCAAATGGTTTTTCTAAAACAACATTGTCAACAATAAAATGGATCCTAGGTATACACGACCTAATGAATGAATGCTTTTAAGTTAACTCAAAGTACAACTACGGTTTTCTCTAAAATGAGTTTATTTAAGGTCTTCAAAAGTAACGTAAGTTAGCTTAGCCATTTTGGTGGCTAATGTAGCCTTCTTAATCTAGCCATAACGTCTAGGCCGGATTTGGGAGGTTACAGTTTTGATTGATTGTGGGCCTTCCGTAGGGTTGGTAAGGGCAATACAAACCCTAATGCATGAGATCCACTATTCTAATATATTGATTTGAGTATTAAGGAAACCAATATGTATGATTTGACTATTTTGTTAAATACGTACAATAATTGTATGTGAGCATGCAGGACATATTAATTCTGTTATATCTATTTATCTGTTATCTGTATCTGTATATGAGGTGAGATTTGTATATGTGGAGGAAGTATTCTGTGAGGCAACATTTTGTCTATATACTCTCAGCTTGACTGCAAGCTATTTTGATAAGTTTCCTTTAGACACTATATGGTGTGTAGGGATAGGTGGGTGTTTTATATCTCATATAGTGTGTTGGGATGGTCGAAGTTGGTGTATAAAGGATGGGGGTAGGACTTTTCATATCTACATGACTCTGATATATTCTGATTTTGTTAAGGACTATGTCCGTATCTGTTTTACTGGAGAGAAATCTAAATTTTTATGCATGTATGTTTTCCATTGAGTTACACACTTAGTTTTGAAAGCTCACATTTGTTTGTCTGTTCTGTTCAGGTAATCCTCAAACATAGACGGGTCAGTGCGATGGAGGCTTAGTGGTGACCACTAGTCCACGAACTGTTTGTATTTAATGGTTTTATTTAGATTTTTTATTTTTCCTGAGAGTTTTGGAAGTTTGGGACTCCCTAGACTTTTGGATTTTTTTTGGGTTTTATTGTTGGTTTTGTTTTTGATTATGATTCTAAGATGCACAAAAAAATTTTTTTTCGAAAATAATGGTCTCACGTAAGTAAACATTTTGGAAAATACGAACTTGGTTTTCAAAATATAACGACTTGTAAGATTTCCCCTGCAAACTATGTTTTTCTGAACGAACAAACTATCAGCGGTTTGAGAATGAATATGATAATAAATACGTTTTTAAAATATGGACTCCTTTTTAGTAATAAACTATACAAGGTTTTTAACGTAATAAGATTAGATTCGAAACCCTTCTTCGTAACACTCCTAGATTCGGCCATAATATCTAAACTGGGTTTGGGGTGTTACACCCGTTATTAGTTATACTCGATAAATTCAATTACAAAAATATATTAGTCAAACATTTCAAAAATAGGTTACAACAATTTAAAAATGAATAAATTTATTTCAATTTGACCCTTCAAATCACTAATGTCCGCAATGCTCGTATCTCACAATTTACTCAATTGAATTTAATTCGACTTATAAATATAGTGCAAAGACCTCATATTACTATTATTCACTATCATACCTCAAGTTTTTTATCCCTTACAATTAGATCCTTACTAACGCGTAATTAATTCTACAATCTAAACTCGATTCAAGCTTATACCAACAATTCCCACTATCTTTCAAGCATGCTGTTAGCATAACCAAACTTAGTTTTATTCATATTCATGTTTTCAGTCTTTAATACTTTAGAAAATCAATAATGGCAACTTGAGAATAACTTCATTATAACACAAACTAACAATTGAATTAAGCCTATCGAGCTTTCTTAATTAAAATTCCATGAGCAATTTTGTAAAATGTGTTCACTTAACTCAAGTTAATTTGCCCGAATATGAAAGAAGCTCAACCCTTATTTTTCTTTCTTTCATAGTTGATTAAAGATGAACAAGAAAAAGAGAAATGTGCTTTCTCTTTCCTTCCGTTAACACACACATGTTTGTATAAATTGAACTGTAACACCCTAAACCCGGCCTAGACGTTACAGCCAAATCTGAAAGGATGTATCAATACGGGAAAATTTTACTTTCCAGAACGTTAGTCAATATGAAATCAAAAGTAAAAAATTATCAAAATTTATAAAAGCTCTCCACAATTCCTCGACATGAAAATTTTGTAATTTCTTAAAACGTTTATATGAACTTATTAATTGTTAACTGAAAATCTAGCTTTATAAAAACATAACGCTTAAGTCGCTTTGGAAAACTTGTAGTTCTGAATAAAACTTTGTAGTGGAAAATCTCGAACTTATTATTAGAAAACTGTGGTTTTGACAAGTGAAAACGTTTAAACTAGTCGATTGAGCATATTCTAAAACTTATGTTATTAACTTTCGTAAAACCAAATTGAATTCTTGTAGTAGAAAAAAAAATCTTAGCTTATTTAATTTTGAAGCCTAACAATGATTGCTGATTAACAGATATCATGCAAAATAACTTTAACTAAGTAACAAAAACCTAAAACCAAAATTTAAATCCAAGAGATTAATTCTAAAGCCAAAAGTTCCGAAAATTAATTTATTAACCAAAACATATCATTTTATGTGAAAACCAATCTGAGCTCCCGCACGCTGTCCGGTCCTAAAATAGCTGATTACCTTAAAAGATCAATACAAAAGGGTGAGCTAACAAGCTTAGTGTGTAATTAAACCCAAACAGAAGCACAAAGAACATAAATACGAACTAAACATTCCAGAGAATTTCAACAAACTCGCATGGCAAAATCTTGTATGCATGATTATGTCAATGTAATATTTTCAGAAAATGAAATGAAAATTTTGCAGAAAACTTCCTACCCAACTCCGCTACACATCAAATTAGAGTTCCCCAAAACTCGTCCAACCAACCCATCAATAGATAATTGTGGACAATGCCACCAGAATTACAGATAAACTGCCAAATCATATATATGTGGTCAAGCTACTATATTGCAGCCAAACTGTCATAACAGATGTGTGTGGTTAAGCCACCATAAATACAGTCAAGCTACCAGAACAGAGATGTGGTTAAATCACCAGATGGTGTAGATTATTAAACTGTCATAACTTCCTCATGAGTAACTGAGTACACCCCAAAGTCGATGAAAAAGATCCGTGGTTGCCTCGTCCACATATCCCAAAGCCCTAGGGAAAACCATCAGTCCATACAAACTTAAGGCAAAAATGTCTACCTTTTTTATCTCATCGGGGTGTGTCAAAATCAGATCTGTCAAAGCGTCCCACGAAATGCACTTGCACTCAACCTTCTCTTTAATTCTGGCCGTGATCCACTGTTCGCTCATCCCCGTGATGGTCATTAATTTCTTCCAAAAGGTAGGGACACAAGCAGCTCGAGAATAGATCCTGTCACTCTGAAACCTGGGACAACGAAGTAAAGCAGTGTACTCCTCCATGGTAGGTACCAAGCCTACTTCCCAAAAAGTGAAACAAGCTGTCTGTGGGTTCCAAAAAGCCGAGCAAGGGCTCGGAACAAGTGCTCATCTACTGAATATCGAGCAAGTAAGGTAAATCTCCGTAATTATCGTAGAATAACTGCTTGGTCTTATTGCCCCACTGATCCCAAATTTCCTTAAGCTCTTGGAGATTATTCTGTGTGACACTAATACGAGTATAATCTGACAGCTCTGACACATATCCCATAGTTATACTGTCTCCCTTTTCTAGCTGAGTTTGCTTTGACCATCTATGAACATCGGCGTTGCCCTCCACTCTATCAAGAAGTCTGTTCTCCATACTAAAACTTCCTAACTTAGAAACTGACCGTGAATCGATACCTTTGTAAATGCAAAATGTCATGCAAACAAAAGAAAAGAAATAGTCAGTGCCACATGATATCAATAAATCTCAACGATAATTTATAAGGGTAATATCTAAAGTTTAACTCTAACAAAGTTGGGCTCTTACGGTTTTTCTATATGAGGTCGGTTCTAAATTTTGAGGTACCTGAACCAGCAGATTCCTCGATCCTCACCCATTATAGGCTCATTTGAATCGATTTGATTGAGAGAATACATTTCCCTATGGGTGCCTGAGATGAAAATCTCACGAAACCATAGGTACGGATATATCCCGAAAGTGATCCACTATCCTACACGGAGGCGAAAACCTCACGAAGGCATAGTTTCTTACTCCCACTTAAGGGTGTGACCACAACAGTCATGCAAATGCAATGCGTATCAGAATATAGCAACATATGCGATAACACAAACACATGTAAGGCAAAGAGGATTAAATTTTAAAATTTTAATTTCCGATATTAAGACAAGAAAAAATCAATTACACGGCTTGAATCTTGTATTAGTCCCCAGTGGAGTCCTCAATCTGTCGAAACCATTTTTTAAAGGAATGTTTGAAAAACGGGGATCGACTTTTGAAAAACGAAAACGAGAGTCGCCACGGATCTTTTTAGGTGTGATTGGATCACCTTATAAAATGTTTTATTTTAAAACATTAATTTTGGTCTACGAAAATCAAGAAAATGGATTCGGGAGTCGGTTACGCACGAGGAAGGGTTAGCACCCTTGTAACGCCCAAAAATTGGTACCTAATTGATTATCAAAATGTCTTTAGTGTCGAAAATTTGAAAATTTTATGATGCAATCCTCTTTTAATATTTTTTGATTTTTGAAAATTATGGTTCACTTGTATCAAATGAATCAAAATATTACATCCAATAAGTTAGGACACAATATTTTTAAGATATTTGACACTAAGTTAGCCTTTTTGGAAATCCCTATCTCGAAACAACAAAACACCATATCTAGTAAGTTAGGACACAACGCCTTGAAATTCCGAGACAGTTGCTTGTACTTTGAAAACTGTTAGAATTAAGTGACCCTAATTCTTATTTAAATAAAATACGATGGAAAATAAAATAAAAGTAAAATCCATATAGAACTAGACTTCTTTTATTTTATTTTAGAATAAGGTTTTTTAAACCTTATTAAACTCCATCTATTTTATATTTACTAGGATAAGGTGTTTCAATCCTACTAGAATATGGCTTTACAAGCCTATAAATAGACATAGTCTATTCCTTTTGTATTGATTCAAATTTTCGACATAGTGAATTTTCTTCTCCTCTGCAGTGGTTTTTTTCCGAAAAGGGTTTCCACGTAAAATTTTGTGTTCTTTATTTTTATTTTATTTTATTTTTTCACAATTGGTATCGAGCTTAGGGTTGTTCATCTCGATCACGGTAATGGCGTCTTTGAAATATGAAATTCCGTTGTTGGATCGCAACACGATTTGCGTTGTGGCGATTAAGATGCAAGCGGTTCTTGCTTGCAGATGGATCGGAGGATGCCTGCTAGGGATAGATAAGATGCCTTCGACATTGCGGATGAAGAGAAGAAGCGTAAGGATCGAAGGCATTAACACAATTGCATCCGCATTTGTCAATGAAATTTTGCGAGGATGTGATGAAGAGAGAAGGCGCCATTGCATTATGGAAGAGGCTAGAACAAATATGTATGTCGAAAACTCTAACAAGCAAGTTGCATATGAAGCGGCGTCTTTATGCTCATCGTTTGGAGGAAGGTGCGTCGTACACGAACACTTAATGGTGTTTAAAGAAATTCTCTCAAACTTGGAGGCCATGGAGGTTCAAAGTATGATAAGGAAGATCTAGGGTTGATTCTACTTTGTTCGTTGCCTCCGTCTTATTCAACCTTTAGAGACACGATTTTATATAGCATGAGTCTCTCACGGTTGATGAGGTTTATGATTCTTTAACCTCGTATGATAAGATGAAACATCTTGTGGTTAAAACGACTCTCAAGGAGAGGGTCTCATTGTTCGTGGGAGAGAAGATCGAATATTGATGATGATCGTGGTAGGACATGAGGAAAGAAATCATCGTGGTAAATCTAAGGGTAGATCGAAGTCTTCAAATAGAGGTAAAACTTGTAACTACTGTAAGAAGAAAGGGCACATTAAATCTGAGTGCTATAAGCTACAAAATAAGATTAAAAGGGAGGCTGCGAATCAAAAGGAAAACAACGAGAGAAAATTACGTGAAGGTGATGTTGTAGAAGACTACAACGATGGTGAACTTCTAGTCGCTTCACATGTCAATGATTCTAAAGTAAGTGAGAGTGGATACTTGATTGTTTGCACCTTCCATATGAGTCCCAATCGGGATTGGTTTACAACTTACGAAACGATTGTGCGAAGGTGTTGTTTTAATGGGAAATAATGCTTCGTGTAAGATCGCAGTGTTGGAACAATTAAAGTTAAGATGTTTGATGGAGTTGTCCGAACACTTAGTGACGTGCGGTATGTTCCGAATTGAAAAGAAATTTAATTTCGTTGAGTACTCTTGATTCAAAAGTGCAGATACACGGTGAAAGTGGGGTTTTAAAGATTTCCAAAGGGTCCTTGTTGTGATGAAAGGCAAAGAAAAAGCTGCCAAGTTATATGTTTTTTGAGGTTTCATCATTCTTGGTGATGCACGTTTGTCGCTTCCTCTTCCTTGTCAGATGATGATATTACTAAACTTTGGCATATGCGCCTAGGGCATATGAGTGAGAATGGCATGGTAGAATTGAGCAAAAGAGGACTTCTTGATGGGCAAGGAATTTGCAAACTGAATTTCTGTGAGCACTTTGTGTTTTGGGAAGCAAAGAGAGTTCGATTCACTAGAGGAATCCATAACACGAAGGAAACGTTGGAGTATATTCATTCTGATCTGTGGGGACCATCCAGAGTGCCTTCGAGAGGTGGAGCTAATTATATGCTAACCTTTATTGATGATTTTTCTAGAAAAGTTTGGCGTTCTTCCGAAGAAAAAAAAGCGATGTGTTTACGCATTTAAGTCTTGGAAAATTATGATTGAAAAGCAGACGGGAAAGCAGATAAAATACTCCGCATACAGACAATGGCTTAGAGTTACGTTACGATAAGTTTAATAGATTGTGCAAGTCGGAAGGGATCGTGAGACACTTGACGATTCGTCATACTCCACAAGCAAAGCGGCGTTGCGAGCGAATGAACGAGCGATCATGGAGAAGGTTCGATGTATGTTGTCGATGCCAACTTACCGAAGTCGTTTTTGGGCGACGACCTCATCGCATGTTTTGATCAACCAATCTCCATCCGTTGCCATTGAGAAAAGACTCCACAAGAGGTATGGTGCAGTAATCACGCTAATTATTACGATTTAAAGATCTTTGGGGTGTCTGCATATGCTCATGTTAATAATGGAAAATTGGAACCGAGATCCATTAAATGTGTTTTTCTTGGTTATAAAGTTTGGTGTAAAAGGGTATAAGTTATGGTGTCTGAAAATAGGAAAGTTGTGATTAGCAGAGATGTTGTTTTGATGAAACCGCTATGCTTCCTAACTTATCTCTTAAAGACTCTTCCAATAAAGAAAATCAAAAGCGGTGGAGCATCAGTTAATCTGAGTCGACTCCTCAAGTCATTACAAAAATTGAGAATAGAGTTGCTTCTTCGCCTCAATACTCTATCGCAAAAAAACAGAACTAAAAGAGAAATTAAACCTCCAAAGAAGTATCTTTGAGGTGATCTAGTTGCTTATGCTTTAAATGTGGTGAAGATATAGATGCGAATCAAGAGCCATCAAATTATTCTGAGGCGATTATTTGTGAAGACTCGAGAAAAATGGATGTTTGCTATGCAAGAGGAGATGGAATCACTCCACAAAAACAAAACATGGGATCTTGTGAAACTTCCTAAAGGTAAGAAGGCTATTCGTTGTAAATGGGTGTTTAAAAAGAAAGAAGGGACTCAGGAGTTGAAGAACCTAAATATAAAGCAAGGCTTGTTGCAAAGGGTTACTGATCAAGTTCAGGAGTGGACTTCTGAATGTGTTCTCCCGGTTGTGAAGCATAGTTCGATTCGAGCTTTGCTTGGTATTGTGGCCATGCATGATTTTAGAGCTTGAGCGATTAGATGTAAAAAGCGCATTTTTGCATGGAGAACTTGAGGAAGATATTTACATGCAACAACGAGAGGGTTTCTGATTTGAAAAAAAGAGGATTATGTTTGCTTGCTTTGAAAAAAGTCCCTTTACGGTTTGAAAGCTTGATCACCAAGGCAAAGCGATGGTACAAGAGGTTTGATTCCTTTATGACTTCTCACGATTTCAAAAGAAGTAGTTTTGTGATTGTGTTTACTTTAAGAAAAACAATGATGGTTCTTTTGTGTATCTACTTCTTTACGTTGATGACATGTTGATAGCGAAGAAAAGACAAAGGAGAGATAAGAAAGGTCAAAGCCCAACTAAGTGAAGAATTTGAGATGAAAGATTTGGGACCAAGCAAAGAAGATACTTGGTATGGAGATTCTTAGAGATAGAAAAACAAGTAAATTGTACCTAAGTCGGAAGGGTACATTGAGAAACTTCTTTGTAGGTTCAATATCATGAGTGCTAAGCTCATTAGTACTCCTTTAGCAAACCATTTAGACTTTCATCGGCTTTGTCTCCACAATCGGATGATGAGATTGAGTACATGTCACATGTTCCATACTCTAGTGCAAATGGGATCTCTCATGTATGCTATGGTTTGTTCACGCCCGCATTTATCATATGCGATCGATGCGATTAGCGGATATATGGCGAATCGGTAAAGAACAACTGGAAAGCGATTCGATGGATTTTAAGATACTTACGAGGTACTATCGATGTTTGCTTACAGTTTGGAAGAAGCTGAAGATGGAGTTATTGGGTATGTTGATGCTGATTTTTCTGGAGACCTTGATAGAAGAAGATCTCTCACGAGTTACGTCTTTACAATCGGAGGTTGTGCAATAAGTTGGAAAGCCACTTTGCAAACTACGATCGCTTTGTCTACCATGAAGGTGAGTACATGGCGATTTCACGAGGCTTGTAAAGAAGCTATTTGGTTGAAGGGACTCTTTAGTGAACTAAATGAAGACCTTCAAATCAGCATGATATTTTGTGATGAGTCAGAGTGCCATCTTTCTTACAAAAGATCAAATGTTTCATGAGAGAACAAAACACATTGATGTTCGGTATCATTTTGTTCGTGATATTATTGCTCGTGGTGATATTGTTGTGAGCAAAATCAATACTCATGAAAATCTTGCAGATATGATGACCAAGTCACTTCCTATAACCAAGTTTGAGCATTGCTTAGACTTGGTTGGTGTTCATTGTTGAAGTTAAACCCTTAAGGGGTTTTATGGAAGAGGTGAAGAACTTGTTCGCGATAAAGAACTTGTTCATTGAGAATTTGGGTCAAGGTGGAGATTGTTAGAATTAAGTGACCCTAATTCTTATTTAAATAAAATACGATGGAAAATAAAATAAAAGTAAAATCCATATAGAACTAGACTTCTTTTATTTTATTTTAGAATAAGGTTTTTTAAACCTTATTAAACTCCATCTATTTTATATTTACTAGGATAAGGTGTTTCAATCCTACTAGAATATGGCTTTACAAGCCTATAAATAGACATAGTCTATTCCTTTTGTATTGATTCAAATTTTCGACATAGTGAATTTTCTTCTCCTCTGCCCGTGGTTTTTTCCCGAAAGGGTTTCCACGTAAAATTTTGTGTTCTTTATTTTTATTTTATTTTATTTTTTTTCACAAAAACCTTAAAAAAACTTAGAAGGGTGCTTGATTATTTGAACTTAACGAGAAAAGTTGCAACCCAATAAGCTAGGGCACTACTTCTCTCGAAATTTCCAAACACCAAGCATTGCCTTTATTTTTGAAAACTTTAGAGTCTCGTTTTTAAAATCGATGCATGAAGGAGCATATTAACATAACATTCGAGATAACATGTTATAATAATAGGTAAACAAAAGCACAATACCATAAATATCATAAATTAACTATCATATATATAAGAAATAAAACATGGCAAATTTTAAATAAGTAGAATATACATAAAACACAATATATTTAAGAAGAATAGGTAAAAACACATAAACATGTAATTCAAATATATATTTAAACATATTAATAATAAGAAATGATGCATGATATACAATTTGACACATATATATAAAAAAAACAAAAATAATAATATGTTAAGCACTCATCATTTAATAAAATTATGAGACCATCATATAATATATTGACATAATATAATAAAAAGTTTAATATATGTATTAAAATATAAAATAAAGTGAGTAATTTTTTAAAAAATGTGTGAATATAATTAAAATTCAATTTCTAGCAACGTAATATAAATAATAATTTTAGTTTTGGGATTATAAAAAAAAATACATAGGTTTTTTTTAAGAATATAAATATAATTAGTAAAATATTCAATACCAATTAGATATAAAAAATGATAATGTGAATAATAATATATGAAAATATATAACAGATAATAATATGAAATAATATGTGTTATAATGTAGAATAATAATAATATAAAGGTATACAAACATTATTTGGCAAAAATATAATATAAGTGATGATATATATTAAGATATAAATGTGATAAAATATAAAATAAAATAAAATAATATAATGTATATAAAATTTATAGGAAACACATAATAATATAATAACATAAAAAAATAATTTTATTATTTATCTATAATTATCATTTTGAAAATATATAATACATTCATAAAAAATATTTAATTAATTAAATATAAATAATACATATACCATATAAAATAATATAATATCATATAATATAATAAAATTTAATAACATATAATTTATAAATAAATAATAATAAATATAATATAATGGATAATATATAAATAAAAATAATATATATCATTTTATATAACTAATATTTATAAAATAAAATAATATATAAAATTTTTAAATAAAATTAAAATATATAAAAGATTAAAATTAAAAAAACAATTGAAAATTTTGGGTTAATTAGAAGAATATAAAAAGAATTTAGGCATATTAGGAAAGCGCATAAAAACCGAAGGACTCACTGGGCAATTTGTCCTAATCCCATAACGACGCCGTTTCCATGAATTCGGTATTAAAGTTACTGTGAGGACCAAATTGAATCACAATTAAAGTATTAGGGCTAAATTAAAAAAATAAGTAAAATGAAATTATAAAGATTAAAGAATGTAAGAGGACCAATTGAGTAATTAACCCAATCTTCAAAAACACGCGGATCCTCCCCGGGTAATTGGCTCAACACGCGGATCCTTACTTTTAATACGACGTCGTTTTAGGCTTATTGGATTAAGCTAAAACGGCGTCATTTTATTAAGGCTATATAAGCCAAATTCCAGCCTTAAAATCATTTGAAACATCGTTATATAAAAAATAATAACAAAAATCCTCTGGAAGAGGACTGGGGGCCGGTCATCAAAGCTACGTTGAGTCTCCGTCCATCGGTTCCCATGCGCCTACGCGCCACCACGCACGGTGGTCGGAGGGTTAAAAACCCTCACTTTTTCAAGCGAAATACAGGTAACTCTCTCCCCTTTTACAATTTACAATATATGAAAAAAATTCACCTTTTGTACTAGATCGACTGTTGTACACTTTTCTGTGTATGGAAAAAAAATAAACTGTTTATTGAATCTGTATGTGTATTCCAAAAACGTGAGTCCATTTTACAAATATGACTAAAGGCTTTATAGCCTCTAAAACTATGTATGTCTAGGAAAGAAATTTATCTACTGCTATTTTTCCATATTTGCCTGTTTGGTTTCCTTTTCTACTCCATTTTCTTTCCCGTATCTGTTAGTTTCTTCTTTTTCCTTTGTAGGTACCCCAAAGATCTCGGAGATGGTCATGCTGTTCGTGACGTGATTCGGGGCCAGACAGAGTGATGACCGGTGACTGGGGAACTGGTGGGCATTGAAGGCCCTCGGGACAGCGCATTAATAGTGGCCTCAATTTCGGGGACTGAACAAACACTCCCCGAATCCTCTAGAACCTATTACGGCGCCATTGTGTTTAGGAAACCCTAGGGTTTCCTGCTTCCCTTAAGTCCTTTGGGCCTTTTAGGCTGTTTTAAATTTGGGCTAGCCTGGTAGATGGGTTAAAACTGCCGTGTAATGTTTAGTTGGGTTAGCTATAATTGGGTCATGGGCGTAAGTGGGTTGCTGGGTTTTAAGTATTTGGGCCAGTAGTGTTTAGGTTGTGTGGCTTGTTTAGGCTTGGGCCCCAATGCTTGGGTTTTGTTGTATTTTGGTGCTTTGTAAATGGACTCTTAATAAATTAATATTTATTTACCCATTTATTTTCTCCTGTTTAAGCTCGGTCAAATTTGGGCTATTACAGCTGCCCCTCTTTGCTCATTGCTGTGTGACGAGAATCGAGTAAAGATTTAGAAAGACCAAATTTGACCGGTCTTATCAAATCATGGTCTTCAATCTGCTTCTTGTAAACTTGTGACTGTCATGTTGATATATTCGATTTGCTCTCCGCCGAACACAGAGACGCCAAATCTGTTTCTTCGATTTGTTCTCTGATAATACAGAGATGCCAAATCATCTTAGATTTGTTTCAACGTAAACAAGTGAAAGTCAAATTAGCTATGTCTTTGATTTGCTCCTTGTAAGCACAAGGATACCAAACCATCTTGGATCTGCTTTAGTCTGAGAACATCTGAGAGTCAAATCTGCTATGTCCTCGATTTGTTCCTTGTAGACACAAGAATACCAAATCATCTTAGATCTGCTTCACACCTGAAGGTTAGATCTGTTATGTATCTGCTTTTTATTGAAATGGAGATTCCAGATCTGTTATCTTAGATTTGCTTTGGTGTGAGAACATCTGAGAGTCAAATCTGCTATGTCCTCGATTTGTTCCTTGTAAACACAAGAATGCCAAATCATCTTGGATCTACTTCAGTATAAACATCTGAAGGTTAGATCTACTATGTATCTGCCCTCCGTTGAAATGGAGATGCTAGATTTGTTATCTTGGATCTGCTTTGGTGTGAGAACATCTAAGAGCCAAATCTACTATGTCCTCGATTTGTTCCTTGTAAACACAAGAATGCCAAATCATCTTGGATCTACTTTAGTATAAATATCTGAAGGTTAGATCTGCTATGTTTCTGCCCTCCGTCGAATATGGAGACGCCAAAATTCGATTTGTTCTCTAACAATACAGAGATGTCAAATCATCTTAGACTTGCTTCAACGTAAACACGTGAAAGCCAAATCAGCTATGTCTTCGATTTGTTCCTTGTAAGCACAAGGATGCCAAAC
Organism: Gossypium anomalum; assembly: GCA_025698475.1. Lineage (NCBI taxonomy): Eukaryota > Viridiplantae > Streptophyta > Magnoliopsida > Malvales > Malvaceae > Gossypium > Gossypium anomalum. Next base: position 18,622,711 of record CM046967.1, on the reverse strand, counting down.
CATCTTGGATCTTACTTTAGTATAAACATCTGAAGGCCAAATCTGCTATGCTGCGGCCTATTACCCTACCGCTTAGGGGATTAAGGCGCGTTGTCTTTGATAAACTGTAGAATGATTATGCCTAATAATTAGGATGCTATGATTGAAGTGAGTCGAATGTTCCTAATTAAACATGTTATGATGCAAAATGCTGTGAACATGACCCCTATCCTAGACGTCACCACTCATTCCTTTATTTGTCTTTTCTTTTCTCAAAGTATTATTCTTGCTCAGCCTGTAGGCCTGTACCCTTCCTCAAATGCTACGATCCACTGAGGATGTCTGCAAGATAATCTTTCCTTAAAATTGAATCGTTAGTTTTGTCCATTTTCCTTTTAGACTGGAAGAAAGAAATTCCTCGAGTTCTTTCATCCCTTACTTATGTGAATTTCTCGAACAATTGTCCTGTTTTAGTTTCTTGCATTATCTAGAAATTCCAAAGTAATGCACAAAACTTCGTTTGTGAACATATTTAGTTCATCTATCATTATTTCAGTGCAACATACTTAAAGAATAATAGAAAATGAATTCAATCTTGGGAACAATTAGATTTAAATGAATTGTCAAAAATATAAAGGAAATAAATCTGATAGCATATCTTTGAGAAGAAATAGAATCTAAGATAGCAAACAGGATAAAAGTTAGATGCTCTAGCTACCACCTCTTGAGCGTCTATACACCAGCTCCATGAAATCTTTCTTGAGTTCAACATGTGTTTAAAAGATCCAAAGTACTTTGTTGATGCCCCAATATACAACGTGCTTTACTCTTTGTTGAATCAAATATAGCAAGATTACTGTATGTCCTTCAAAATTTGAGCTGCCCTTTCGGGTTTTCAACTCAAAACCCCTTTGGTCACAAGGCGCCCTTTGCGGGTTTTCACCTTGGATTCTCCTCTCCTTTAGACAAAGTACTTTTTGACTGAGTCTGAGTTCACTGGGTTGGGTAAACTTTTCCCATCCATTTCCGTTAAGATGAATGCACCGCCAGAGAAAGCTTTCTTCACGACATACGGCCCCTCCCAATTCGGCATCCATTTCCCCCTAAAGTCTTTTTGAATAGGAAGGATCTTTTTCAGTACAAGGTCTCCCTCGTAGAACTCTCCTGGTCAAACTTTCTTATCATAAGATCGCATCATTCGCTTCTGATACATCTGCCCATGTCGAATGGCTCTTAGCCTCTTTTCCTCAATCGAATTCAACTGGTTATATCGGGATTGAACCCATTCAGCTTCATCTAACCTTATCTCCTTCAAAATTCGAAGAGAAGGTATTTCTACTTCAATAGGTAACACTACTTCCATCCCATAAACTAATGAGAATAGGGTTGCCCCAGTAGAGGTTCTGACAGATGTTCAATAGGCCAGGAGTGCAAACGGTAACTTCTCATGCCAAATGATGTTTTTCGTTGACGGTAAGTTTGTAAGCGTTGTTCGAAGTTTTATTGTCGAATTCGTAAATTAGTTGTTAAATGGTGTTTAGGTCATTGTTTTTAGGTTTCGGAGGTTAAGAATTGCTTTTGCATAAAAAATGAACCAGGTGTGTAACAAAAACACGAGAAAATGAAGTTTGATGAAAGCCGAAAAAGCCTAGGTGGATTTGGGCGTGTGGGCCACATGGGTATATAGGCCCAAAATTCAGTATTTATCCCTAGGGTCACAACGTCGTTCCTGTAACATCCCAAAAATCGGGGGTTAGTAGAATTGGGTTTGTGAATCGAGAGAGATTGGTCATGCCTTAATTTTTAAGATTATCTATGCATTTTTAGGAATTAAATGAGGTATTGGTTTGTTGGTTAAGTGTTAGTGAAATGTTCCTTAAAACCCAAGTTCAAATCCCTTCTCTCTCACCATTTTTATTATTTTGCAAATTTTGCCTTAATACCTAATATGTCACATGCATTGTTTTTAAAATAAATATTGCAAAATTATTTCAAGAATGAGGAAAAAGCCTAATAGTTTAAAGAAATATGAGAAAGCATGGAAATTAAATGAGGTCCCAAGTTCGAATAATTTCCTTTATTTCTTAGCCTTTAAGTCAAATTTTCCCTACCCTAGTCGTTCACCCTCTTACTCTTCTCTTTTCTCTTCAATTTTCTTTTTTTCTCCCATTGTTGTCGTCACCCACACCTCTTATTTTACCATCTCTTTCTTCTAATTTTTGCATCAAGATTGTGACCATATCCTTTACTTTATTTCTTCCATTTATCCTTATCTAAATAAGCCCAAAATCAGAAATCTTGAACCCCAAGATCAATCCCGAACATTGCCAAGAAAGTTCAATTGCCGTTTCTCTCAACTAGCTTAGGTAAGATATCTTTTCTCTTTAATTTCTTGATTAATCTTGTCAATTAAAAATTAAAATTTCTAGATCTAGAATTTGGAGGATTTTAAATGATTTTTAAAGGTATTTTTCCAAATTTTAATGAGATCTCAAACCATTTTAAAATTCAACCCCAATTTTGGTCATCATGAGTAGTGGTGCGTGCGCCTATGTGCAAGTAAGGGGGTTATTTTGCTTCTTGAAAGTTGACCAGTTAATTCCGGCCTTAATTTGAGTTCTTGAATCCTCCTAATTATCTTTTAAACCCATGTCAATTAGGGAAAAATGTTCTTGATCCATTGGTCATTCAAAACTCGCAAATCATGAAGCATAAGTGAAATTAAAGAAAACTAGTTTGTTATTTCGACATAGTTGTTTGGTAAAAGTTATAAATTAATTAAATGAAAGAATTTAATCATTAATTAGCTACTGATTTTCCAGTATGTTATTGAATTAGATGCAGACCCAAACGCCCCAAATCATCCGTAAAGAAGAAGAACGATTGTATGTACGGTTCGCATAGATATAGTGTAAGTAATCTAACTAGTTTGGATTCATAAAATAATTATAATTTCAACAATTGGTTTCAACTCATAAGTGGGTGTTTAGGGCTGGTTTAGTGGTAAATTTATTGGATCTATACTGAATTTTGTTTTATGTTCGTTTAAGAAATTATTAAGGAAAATTGGAAGATTCGCTAGTGTGCTGTGAGGAAGCGAAAAATAAGGTGTGTTATCCTAAAATCATAAAATTGTTTAAAAATGTTAAATATCATGTTATACTTGATAAATTAGCCTGCTGATTGGATTGTCTTAATAGCCAAATTATTGATTTTGTGAGTGGCTGAACCAGGTATGTTTTGCGCCTTAAAAGATTGACATGTTGGCAAAATTGCTAGTTTGATAGTATAGATGTTTGATTGAGTTTGTAATTGCATATTTAAGTTAAGAGATACGAGAATATTTGCCTAAATAATATAATGTGTTGAGATATTAAGCTCATGTATGATTTAAAGGAATGAGATATTTGTTATACTATGTATTAAAAAGGGTGTTATTTATGCATAATGAAAATCCGTAAAGCATGTGAAATTGAATGATATTGATTGATACCATCACAATGGTAATTTGAAAGATTGGAAAACTGTTTCCATTTACTAAAAGTATATGATTATTTGGAACGTGCTGAGCAAGTCAAATGAATGTGAAAAGTATTGAGATATGATTATGTATGTCTGTGTGACATATTGCATATGCAATGGGTTGGGATTTTGTGGTTGACGGGGGAGTTCCGTGGAGTACCGGCGGCATATTAAGTCTGCATTTTTACTGGCAGAATTTTTTGCATATTGTTATTAGTTGTTTTAACCACAACGGGATTAAGCCCATATGTTTTAGAGTTCGGATGACGGGTTCTGGGGAATTCGTGTTGTATAACAGATGGTATGGGTAGGAACCTTTTTGCATTGCATCATGTGCACGACATATTTGAATATTATTGATTTATGCTACATATTGTATTTTGTTGTATTTAATGGTATTGAAATTAATGATTGCCACTCGAATGAATGATGTCCCATGCTCATACACCGTTTGAAATCAATTTGATAATGGTTGTGTAATGATATGAAATTCTAACTATGGTTTTGTGTTCTTTTATTAATGTTAATACGTTTCATTTTATTTGATATTTATGTTTTTGTCTATTTAAATAATTGTTCGCCTCAGACCGAGCTTTTCATAAGCTCACCCCCAATAGTGTTTAACTTTTCAGGTAAACCTTGAAATTTAGGATCGGACTCGGCATTCAAAGAATCACCTTGGACTTCAGATTATTTTTCTTAATAAGTATTATTAAGTCTTTATTGGTTTTGGTTTGTAACTTTTCTTTTGGAGATTCTTGCATGCGTGGATTGCTCAAGCATAATAACCGGATAATGCATGATATCGGCCTTAAGTAAAATTTGATATTGTTCTCTAGTTTCCGCTACATTGCAAAGGAACCGTTTTTAAAAAAATAAATCAATAAGGCAACTAATTTTCCAAAATGACTTGAAAAATGGTTTTTCTGCTGCATTAGTTTAACATCGAGCTTTTTTTTTAAGAAGAGCGACAAGCAAATGGTTTTTCTAAAACAACATTGTCAACAATAAAATAAATCCTAGGTATACACGACCTAATGAATGAATGCTTTTAAGTTAACTCAAAGTACAACTACGGTTTTCTCTAAAATGAGTTTATTTAAGGTCTTCAAAAGTAACGTAAGTTAGCTTAGCCATTTTGGTGGCTAATGTAGCCTTCTTAATCTAGCCATAACGTCTAGGCCGGATTTGAGAGGTTACAGTTTTGATTGATTGTGGGCCTTCCGTAGGGTTGGTAAGGGCAAAACAAACCCTAATGCATGAGATCCACTATTCTAATATATTGATTTGAGTATTAAGGAAACCAATATGTATGATTTGACTATTTTGTTAAATATGTACAATAATTATATGCGAGCATGCGGGACATATTAATTATGTTATATCTGTTTATCTGTTATCTGTATTTGTATATGAGGTGAGATTTGTATATGTGGAGGAAATATTCTGTGAGGCAACATTTCGCCTATATACTCGCAGCTTGACTGCAAGCTATTTTGATAAGTTTCCTTTAGACACTATATGGTGTGTAGGGATAGGTGGGTGTTTTATATCTCATATGGTGTGTTGGGATGGTCAGATTTGGTGTATAAAGGATGGGGGTAGGACTTTTCATATCTACATGACTCTAATATATTCTGATTTTGTTAAGGACTATGTCCGTATCTGTTTTACTGGAGAGAAATCTAAATTTTTATGCATGTATGTTTTCCATTTAGTTACACACTTAGTTTTGAAAACTCACATTTGTTTGTGCTGCATTACATTCGGGTCTGCCTGGGTAATCCTCAAACATAGGCAAGTCGTCAGCGATGGAGGCTTGGTGGTGACCACTAGTCCACGAACTGTTTGTATTTAATGGTTTTATTTAGATTTTTTATTTTTCCTGAGAGTTTTGGAAGTTTGGGACTCCCTAGACTTTTGGATTTTTTTTGGGTTTTATTGTTGGTTTTGTTTTTTATTATGATTCTAAGATGTACAACAAAATTTTTTTCGAAAATAATGGTCTCACGTAAGTAAACATTTTGGAAAATACGAACTTGGTTTTCAAAATATAACGACTTGTAAGATTTCCCCTGCAAACTATGTTTTTCTGAACGAACAAACTATCGACGGTTTCAGTAACAAATATGATAATAAATACGTTTTTAAAATATGGACTCCTTTTTAGTAATAAACTATACAAGGTTTTTAACGTAATAAGATTAGATTCGAAACCCTTCTTCGTAACACTCCTAGATTCTACCATAATGTCTAAAGCTGGTTTGGGTGTTGTTACACAGTTATTAGTTATACTCGATAAATTCAATTACAAAAATATATTAGTCAAACATTTCAAAAATAGGTTACAACGATTTAAAAATGAATACATTTATTTCAATTTGACCCTTCAAATCACTAATGTCCGCAATGCTCGTATCTCACAATTTACTCAATTGAATTTAATTCGAATTCATAAATATAGTGCAAATACCTCATATTACTATTATTCACTATCATACCTCAAGTTTTTTATCCCTTACAATTAGATCCTTACTAACGCGTAATTAATTCTATAATCTAAACTCGATTCAAGCTTATACCAACAATTCCAACTATCTTTCAAGCATGCTGTTAGCATAACCAAACTTAGTTTTATTCATATTCATGTTTTCAATCTTTAATACTTTAGAAAATCAATAATGGCAACTTGAGAAGAACTTCATTATAACACAAACTAACATTTGAATTAAGCCTATCGAGCTTTCTTAATCAAAATTCCATGAGCAATTTTGTAAAATGTGTTCACTTAACTCAAGTTAATTTGCCCGAATATGAAAGAAGCTCAACCCTTATTTTTCTTTCTTTCATAGTTGATTAAAGATGAACAAGAAAAAGAGAAATGTGCTTTCTCTTTCCTTCCATTAACACACACATGTTTGTATAAATTGAACTGTAACACCCTAAACCCGGCCTAAACGTTACAGCCAAATCTGAAAGGATGTATCAATACGTGAAAATATTACTTTCCAGAACGTTAGTCAATATGAAATCAAAAGTAAAAAATTATCAAAATTTATAAAAGCTCGCCACAATTCCTCGACATGAAAATTTTGTAATTTCTTAAAACATTTATATGAACTTATTAATTGTTAACTGAAAATCCAGCTTTCTAAAAACATAACGCTTAAGTCGCTTTGCAAAACTTGTAGTTCTGAATAAAAATTTGTAGTGGAAAATCTCAAACTTATTATTAGAAAACTGTGGTTTTGACAAGTGAAAACGTTTAAACTAGTCGATTGAGCATATTCTAAAACTTATGTTATTAACTTTCGTAAAACCAAATTGAATTCTTGTAGTAGAAAAAAAATCTTAGCTTATTTAATTTTGAAGCCTAACAATGATTGCTGATTAACAGATATCATGCAAAATAACTTTAACTAAGTAACAAAAACCTAAAACCAAAATTTAAATCCAAGAGATTAATTCTAAAGCCAAAAGTTCCGAAAATTAATTTATTAACCAATTATGTGAAGACCAAATCCCGAGCTCCCATATATTTGTCAGGTCCTAAAATAGCTGATTACCTTAAAAGATCAATACAAAAGGGTGAGCTAACAAGCTTAGTGTGTAATTAAACCCAAACAAAAACACAAAGAACATAAATACGAACTAAACATTCCAGAGAATTTCAACAAACTCGCATGGCAAAATCTTGTATGCATGATTATGTCAATGTAATATTTTCAGAAAATGAAATGAAAATTTTGCAGAAAGCTTCCTACCCAACTCCGCTACACATCAAATTAGAGTTCCCCAAAACTCGTCCAACCAACACATCAATAGATAATTGTGGACAATGCCACCAGAATTGCAGATAAACTGCCAAATCATATATATGTGGTCAAGCTACTATGTTGCAGCCAAACTGTCATAACAGATGTGTGTGGTTAAGCCACCGTAAATACAGTCAAGCTACCAGAACAGAAATGTGGTTAAATCACCAGATGGTGTAGATTATTAAACTGTCATAACTTCCTCCTTACAATATTATCTCAGCCCCATGCAATGTGACATGTCATGTGGATACATAACTTGAATGAAAAGCTTGTAAGCCATGTTGTTCTACAAAAATAGAAATCTGAAGGCATGAAATTCCATGCTTCGCGGAACAGATATGTCACAAATTTAACAAACGCAAATTAGATTCGCCGTAGCATCAGATGCATGATCGTACAGCAAATTCAGAGATATACAATTTAGCATATCCAGACATTATATGCTCATTCAGAACATAGAAAAACAGAAACATGCCATCAAAATTGACAGAACATAAATCATTCATACATAATTCACATACCTTAAACACATCACATACAAAAGCATATTAACAAATACCTTGTTTTCAAGTCTTATTTAAGCAGTATGGACCTTATGAAGAGTCTAATTACGAATCATAGATCAAAATAACCCTGGTGACAATTTTTCAAAAAATGGGCCCATACGCTCATGTGGCCCACACGGCCCAAAAGGTCCAACTCGTTTGGTGCACATGGCCCAAATAACCCAAGCCGTGTGACACCAATAATAGGTTTTTCAACATCACGCCATTCGTTATTTTTTAAGTTTTTCGTTACACACCTGATTAGTTTTTTATGCTGATTTCACACTCGTAATTCCAAAACCTAAAATCGTCGTTCAAAATAGACTAATTAGCACGATTTTACCAAATTTGACTCTCTAGTACAACATAATCATCGTCCAACGAACTTAATTACTGAAAACCAACCCCTACCACAGCGGATAATTACTTACCTTGCATCAAAAATAGCAACTCCAAATCGCAATTAAATCGATGGAGAGTCGTTGTACACTTCACGTTCTTCTTATATCAAAAACCAAAACAATAATTACTCACATAAATAACTAACCCGAAAAGAATATTTCTCCTTTCCAAACGGAGAAAAAAAAATACATTGCTTACACCATAATAACAACCACTTACTAGGAGTAGAATGAACAGTTGATAGCGCAAACAAAGGGAACTGATACAAAAGATAGAATAGGAACAAAAACAAATAGAAATAGAACAAGAAAAATATAAAAAAATGGAAGAAGAAAGATAGCGTTAGAGAAAAACCTTGGCAACAGAATATTTTAAGAGAGAAAAATGGGAAAGAAAAGAAGAAAACCCAAAGGAAAATACCAGAGAAATTTCTTTGATATAAGAAGAGAATTACACGAAATCACCAAAATGGGGAAAGAGAGGAAGTGGCAGAGATGGACGACAATTAATCTTACTTAACCAATCCTTATTGGATTTCCAGACTTTAAATTTAATCCAAATTCTGACCACATGGAGAAAAAAAAATCCCCACTTTACACACACAAGATTTGAACCTTGAACCTATGGGTAAATTAAAACCTTACCACTGAATCAACAAACTCATTCTTATCATTAGTTAAGCGAAAATAATATGTAAGCCAGACATTCAAGGATAAGGGTTGGGACAAAAGTAATAAAAATTATTAGGAAAGAGATTTGAGCACAAGATCTCACACAAACATAACACTTAGACCACTAAAACAGATCAATTACTTTACAAGATTTTCACTAACCTTATTTCTACTAACTCGGTTTTTGGGATGTTACATTAAACTTAATTAGTAAAGATAATTTATTTATAAATTTGGTGGAGATCAACAGTTAGACATCATGTCAATCCACTAGGCTAGTTAAATATGGTTTAATTGCCATAATATCATTGCTTCAATTGCTATTTAGAGACCTACAAAGATTCCAAATCAAATTCCTCTAATTTCAGTCACCAAACAATTTAGTCTCTATACTATTTCGTTTAATAATTCAAACTAATCACTTTATATTCTTTTATTACTAATTCCATTTTCAAATAATAACTATCCTCGGTTTAATAATCGAACTGTCTTGATTGAAAGAAATTGAGAGTTAAAAATCAAAATTTTCCAACATGATAAATCGGATCGTCATACTATTTACATTTGATTTATCAATATTTTCTCCAATGTTGTACGACACATTAGAAAATCTAAAATGTTACACCTTCGGCCACTTGAATGGCGAGCTTTCCAACTTCACCTAGAGGAAGAGAGGAAAACATCACCAATCATGCTGAAAAGGCCACTGAGTGCATGTTAGTTATCAAAAGAAGCATGCATCGCTTTTGTTGAAACCATTTTTTAAAGGGATGTTTGAAAAACGGGGATCGACTTTTGAAAAACCAAAATGGGAGTCGCCACCAATCTTTTTAGGTGCGATTGGATCACCTTATAAAATGTTTTATTTTAAAACATTAATTTTGGTCTACGAAAATCAAGAAAACGGATTCGGGAGTCGGTTACGCACTAGGAAGGGTTAGCACCCTCGTAACGCCCAAAAATTGGTACCTAATTGATTATCAAAATGTCTTTAGTGTCGAAAATTTGAAAATTTTATGATGCAATCCTCTTTTAATATTTTTTTATTTTGGAAAATTATGGTTCACTTGTATCAAATGAATCAAAATATTACATCCAATAAGTTAAGACACAATATTTTTAAGATATTTGACACTAAGTTAGCCTTTTTGGAAATCCCTATCTCGAAACAACAAAACACCATATCCAGTAAGTTAGGACACAACGCCTTGAAATTCCGAGACAGTTGCTTGTACTTTGAAAACTTTAAAAAAACTTAGAAGGGTGCTGGATTATTTGAACTTAACGAGAAAAGTTGCAACCCAATAAGCTAGGGCACTACTTCTCTCGACATTTTCAAACACCAATCATTGCCTTTATTTTTGAAAACTTTAGAGTCTCGTTTTTAAAATCGATGCATGAAGGAGCATATTAATATAACATTCGAGATAACATGTTATAATAATAGGTAAACAAAAGCACAATAGCATAAATATCATACATTAACTAACATATATATAAGAAATAAAACATGGCAAATTTTAAATAAGTAGAATATACATAAAACACAATATATTTAAGAAGAATAGGTAAAAACACATAAACATGTAATTCAAATATATATTTAAACATATTAATAATAAGAAATGATGCATGATATACAATTTGACACATATATATAAAAAAACAACAAAAATAATAATATGTTAAGCACTCATCATTTAATAAAATTATGAGACCATCATATAATATATTGACATAATATAATAAAAAGTTTAATATATATATTAAAATATAAAATAAAGTGAGTAATTTTTTAAAAAATGTGTGAATATAATTAAAATTCAATTTCTAGCAACGTAATATAAATAATAATTTTAGTTTTGGGATTATAAAAAAAAAATACATAGGTTTTTTTAAGAATATAAATATAATTAGTAAAATATTCAATACCAATTAGATATAAAAAATGATAATATGAATAATAATATATGAAAATATATAATAGATAATAATATGAAATAATATGTGTTATAATGTAAAATAATAATAATATAAAGGTATATAAACATTATTTGGCAAAAATATAATATAAGTGATGATATACATTAAGATATAAATGTGATAAAATATAATATAATATAATATAATATAATGTATATAAAATTTATAGGAAACACATAATAATATAATAACATAAAAAATAATTTTATTATTTATCTATAATTATCATTTTAAAAATATATAATACATTCATAAAAATATTTAATTAATAAAATATAAATAATACATATACCATATAAAATAATATAATATCATATAATATAATATAATAAAATTTAATAACATATAATTTATAAATAAATAATAATAAATATAATATAATGGATAATATATAAATAAAAATAATATATATCATTTTATATAACTAATATTTATAAAATAAAATAATATATAAAAAATTTAAATTAAATTAAAATATATAAAAGGATTAAAATTAAAAAAACAATTGAAAATTTTGGGCTAATTAGAAGAATATAAAAAGAATTTAGGCATATTAGGAAAGCGCATAAAAATCGAAGGACTCACTGGGCAATTTGCCCTAATCCCATAACGATGTCGTTTCCATGAATTCGGTATTACAGTCACTGTGAGGACCAAATTGAATCACAATTAAAGTATTAGGGCTAAATTAAAAAAATAAGTAAAATGAAATTATAAAGATTAAAGAATGTAAGAGGACCAATTGAGTAATTAACCCAATCTTCAGAAACACGCGGATCCTCCCCGGGTAATCGGGTCAACGCACGGATCCTTAGCTTTAATACGACTTCATTTTAGGCTTATTGGATTAAGCTAAAACGGCGTCGTTTTATTAAGGCTATATAAGCCAAATTCCAGCCTTAAAATCATTTGAAACATCGTTATATAAAAAAAAATAACAAAAATCCTCTGGAAGAGGACTGGGGGCCGGTCATCAGAGCTCCGTTGAGTCTCCGTCCACCGGTTCCCACGCGCCTACGCGCCACCACGCACGGTGGTCGGAGGGTTAAAAACCTTCGCTTTTTCAAGCGAAATACAGGTAACTCTCTCCCCTTTTACAATTTGCAATATATAAAAAAAAATTCACCTTTTGTACTCGATCGACTGTTGTACTCTTTTCTGTGTATGTAAAAAAAATAAACTGTTTATTGAATCTGTATGTGTATTCCAAAAACGTGAGTCCATCTTACAAATATGAAGAAAGGCTTTATAGCCTCTAAAACTATGTATGTCTAGGAAAGAAATCAAAGATTTCTTTCCTTGTTTGTTTCTAATTTATCTACTGCTATTTTTCCATATTTGCCTGTTTGGTTTCCTTTCCTACTCCATTTTCTTTCCCGTATCTGTTAGTTTCTTCTTTTTCCTTTGCAGGTACCCCGAAGATCTCGGTGATGGTCATGCTGTTCGTGACGTGATTCGGGGCCAGACAGAGTGATAACCGGTGACCGGGGAACTGGTGGGCATTGAAGGCCCTCGGGACAGCGCATTAATGGTGGCCTCGATTTCAGGGACTGAACAGACACTCCCCGAATCCTCTAGAACCTATTGCGGCACCACAGTGTTTAGGAAACTCTAGGGTTTCCTGCTTCCCTTAAGTCCTTTGGGCCTTTTGGGCTGTTTTAAATTTGGGCTAGCCTGGTAGATAGGTTAAAACTACCGTGTAATGTTTAGTTGGGTTAGCTGTAATTGGGTCATGGGCGTAAGTGGGTTGTTGGGTTTTAAGTATTTGGGCCAGTAGTGTTTAGGTTATGTGGCTTGTTTAGGCTTGGGCCCCAATGCTTGGATTTTGTTGTATTTTGGTGCTTTGTAAATGGACTCTTAATAAATTAATATTTATTTGCCCATTTATTTTCTCCTGTTGAAGCCCGGTCAAATTTGGGCTATTACAACTTTTTAAATTTTGCTTTCTATATTCTAAATTTACCACAAGAATGTATTAAATAATTTTCTTTCTTTTTTTTTTCTAATATAATTATTCAAATAAACATTTTCTTATAAAGCCATTTTTGTCACATCAACCTCTACATGAACATGCAATGTCAAATAAAAATATTATTAAGTGCTTTTATAAATGAATATCTTAGTACAAAATATAAATATCTGTTTATACTAAATATTAAAATATAAATTGAATTAGTGCCACAAGTCAATTGAACACCAATTCATTTGCATAATAATTAAGAAATTAATGTTTTACATTGTAATTTTATCATTTTGATGTGTTTTTAAATAAAAATAAAAAATATATATACACATGAGAGATGGATTATTATTTTCAAGATTTCTACTTTATTATTACAACTAAATTCTGATTTGTTTTTTTATAAATATATTTATTATATGGTTGTTATTTTTATGGAAATTATAAATGGTCTATAATCTAGTTTAAATAAAGCGTGATAATTTAAAGATGATTTTAGTATGATAATTAATTTTCTTTCTAAATCTTGTAAGACTGTGTACTGCCCTTGCCACTTGTAGCTTTATTTATTTAAAAGTTAGGCAGTGAAATGGATTGGTTGCGTTGGTCATGGTGGGCTTGTCCTGCTATGGATGGATGTGAAATGCAATTAACAAATAACATTGGTTGTTTTGTGCCTTCGTTTACTCCTTTTAATTTATTTCTCATAGGTGGATTTCAGCATTCTGAAATGTGTCTACTTTTTTATTTAACAAGGTTTGAAAATGGATTTAGGTAAATTTTAATGTTTGTTTTTTATATGGATTCGGCTTCGGGTAAAATTTTTTTAGTCTGAGTTCGGCTCAAATATATTATATTATAAATATTAATTATATTAATTATATATATTTATATTAAATCACTAGCTCAATAACAATTAAATCCATTATTCAAAATCTAAAAAAAACTTATCCAATTAAATAACCAAACCTAAAATATAAAAATATAAAAATTATATTTAATACAATAAAATATTTTTTATATTTATTTCTATTTTTAATATAATAAAACATTTATTATATTTATGGTAGTGTTTTTTAATATAAATATTTTTAATGTGTTAGAAAATTTTATTTTTAGAGTTTTTTAGTGCATTATATTTTTATTAAAAAATAAAAAAAACTAATCTAGAAAAGTCAGATATGAGCAGATTGGGCCGGGTCTGAGTTACCTTAAGTTGGGTCAGGTTTGCTTGGACAAAAAAGTAAGCCCATTTTTTCACATTGAACCGGGTCCGAACTTTGAAAATTGTTCTAGATACCTTTCATGGGTCATCTGAAACCGACTCAATCCATGAGCAGCATTATAGGTAATTCTAAGCATTATATTGAAAAAAAAAACTTCAATTTAGTTTGATATAATTTTTAATTTTATAAATATATTACTTTGGTTTTTGTTTATACACTTGCACAATTTATATTCATAAACATTAAATATGTACTATTATATCTTCTTCTTCTTCTTCTTTTTTTTTTTGAAGTAATGCAATATTTATAGTATTATTTAAGTTATTAATTAAGTTGGTGTCATGAGTCAATCGATTACAAATTTGGTTAGATAAATTACGAAAATATCTTTCCATAATTAAAATAAGTTATAATATTTAAGGGCATTTTAATCTTTTTATTTTAAAGAAAAATAAGACTAATGCAATGAGAAAGGATTGTATGAAACAGTGACGCCACGTCATCTGTATCCCTTTCCAATATTTTTATGCCACATCAGTACTCTTATCCTCAATTTCAGTATTTTAATTTGGATTTGATTTTTTTTCAGGATAAAATCTTGAAATTGAGGATAAGAGTACTGATGTGGCATAAAAATATTGGAAAGGGATACAGATGACGTGGCGTCACTGTTTCATACAATCCTTTCCCCTAATGCATATGATAGGATTTGATCCATGCTAATTGCATTAATAAAACCTTAAATTTACCACTCAACCAAAACTTTACTTTGATATTTGTTTCATACATTTTCATTTTAATATGCACATTTTTATTACCCTTATGATAATATTATTTTAATTAGTTTCAAACTATACATTTAATTATTTATTGTATATTGTTTTTAAACTAACATTTGTATTCCGAATACATTATTTCCACAAATATACGAATGTGATAGGTATACTAGTTATAATTTAAACATTAGAATCTTCTGTATTTAAAAATTTAATAAAATATAACATATAACTGTTGAGTGTAGTGGTAAGCACATTGTATTCTCAAGGAGAAATATAAGTTCTAATATTAAAAACGATTTTATTTAAAAGAACAATTACAAATTTTGAATATAAAAAATAAAACAGACACAGAAATTAAAAAAAAATGTAAAATATTTTAAAATTATTATTTTTTATTTATAAAATTTTAGAACTAGACCAAGAATAAGGTCACGTTTTTCTCATTGTTAATGCTGAAATCACTGTTATTGTAGGTGTGGTAACCCCTATAGTAGAAGAATTATTGCATCTAATTCCTTATCTATGCCACCAGGTCACATGTGCTTTCTAGCATTGGCATACCATAATAAGGTAAGTGACAAAGGCATCTCCACCTCTAAGAGAACAATCAACTACATTTGGAAAAGAAAAAAAGAAACAACATTATCTTTTGCATGAATTCTCCCTGTCTCTTTACTTTCTCCAATTATTGATCTCTCTTCTTGGATCCTATTCTCTTCACTCCCCTTTCATGGCCTTATACCCTCACAACCCAACTATCATCTAGGAAATTTAAAAACTCACCACCACCAATAATATTAATATGTAAAAAGCACTTTTGGAATGAGACCCCAAATAAGTTATCTTCATATCCATCTTATGATCATAAAAATTAATATTATCGGTATTCATAGTTACCTTTCTCAATCAAGTCACCTCTAAGAATGTAATACTTATTGATAAGCATGTGAGAATTGATATCGTACTAATCCCCCTAAGAATATTATTCTCCTTTGCAAAGAAAGGCTGATGAACATGTTGCTATAGTTAAAGACCATTGAATCCTATAAATTTCAACAATTTGCCAAGCACATGTCCCAATTTCATTGCTATAATAGAGAAAAAAAGAGAGGAAATATTAGATTATAGATTTGAGGCTCGTTACCCCCGCCCCCCAAAATAAAAAACCTTGACCCCTGTTACCAAGGGAATGTCCATTCTTATTGAAGAGGAGATTGAGGTGAGAAAAGGGCCATGGACCACGGAAGAGGATACGCTCCTAACCCATTACATTGGTCGCCATGGCGTAGGTCCTTGGAATATGTTGGCAAAATGTGCAGGTACCAACACATTGATCAACAACCTCTTTACCCTTTTCTTTATGTTCTGGGTTGATCTACCTTTAACTTCCTCAGGTCTTAAGAGAAGTGGTAAAAGTTGCAGATTAAGGTGGCTTAACTATTTGAACCCTGACATTAAGCGCGGAAACCTCACTCTCCAAGAACAACAATTGATTCTTCAACTTCATTCCCTGTGGGGAAATCGGTAATTCAATTTGTTGATTTTATTTACTTTTAGAGGCGCATTCTTTTTGTGTTTATGGTTGTTTCCTCTGTAGATGGTCAAAAATTGCAGAGCATCTTCCGGGAAGAACAGACAACGAGATCAAGAACTATTGGAGAACAAGGGTGCAAAACAAGCAGCCATCCTCTTCTTCTTTGAAAGAAATGAGCTCCCAATTTTCAGTTCCTTGTCAATTACCAGAATGCATCGTCCCTTCAGGTTCAGTCATAAACATTTCAGAGCAAATTGAATTTCCCCAACACGAAACAAGTCCAAACGCATATGCCCATACTTGTGTCGACAACAATAACCTAGTTCTTAATGGAAGTTACAATATTGGCAGAAGTGGGCAGGACATGGAGGCATTCAGACTGGCATCCATGTCAGCTGTGGGTGAAGGGTGTTGGATATGTAATGAGATGACAGATAGTTTATGGCAATGTAGGGAGTTGGGAGAGATGGGGAACTAGATGGAGTATTAGTGGAGTCCAATTATCCTTCAACTTGAAGGCTCCCGAGCACATTATAATCTTTACTGACAAATCACATTGGACTCACTACTTGTGTGATAGTTTAATGGTGTGGCATATGACCTGTGATTAAGGTCATCAAAGTGACTTTCAGTGGACAGTTTTATTTGTACTAGTACTACTGCTATTGTTTTAAGACTTGGGAATTAAGCACCCTATTTACAATAAATACTACGTTTTCTTTTGGGTTAATTTACCTACCAAGTCCTTCTAGGTATTGGATAAAATTAGTCTATTTACTATTAAATGAATCAATTTAATCCATGTACTATTAAAAAAAATTCAATAAGCTCAAATTAGAACATAATTAATATTTATTGTTTAAAAATCGACATGAATTTTTTTTTTTTCATTTATAGTTTAAATTCAAACAAAATATTTCATCAGCAATTAAAATATAACTCGGTTGAACACAAAAGAATACTTTTTTAAATAGTAAACATTAGCTCTGTTGAAATTTAGATTTATTTTATTCTTTTTAATAATATAAAAATTAAATTCATCGATAGATTAAATATAATAAAGATATTTGCTAGATACATTCATAAAATTATAATATTTCAATTTCCTCTAAGAAATCAAATTCATTCCTCCTTGGCCCTTTTTAAGTAGGTATGACCAATTATGTATTCATGTAATATTTAATATATGTTCACATGTAATTTTTAAATTACTCATTTAAAGATATTGTTTCACATGACAAATTACAAATTGATTTAATATATGTACTTGAGTTACTCAAATTTTTTACTGGTTTTTTAATTTGATTTAATTAAATGATTGATTTAGATGATAGGTGAGGTTGTTTAAGATTCAAAAATTATGATTTTATTTTTGAAATGTCATTTTGTACAATGTTAGATTCACTAAGAAAACATGAAATGCATGTCCAATCTAATTCCAACTTTAAATTATAATCCTCTATACTCTATACTACCATTCTAAGCTATTAATTTAAACAAAAAATACACTAACCTCGGTAGATAGCACATGGTAATGGAGGATGAAAACCTTTGAATTTTTCTTTCCTTTCTTTCTTCTTGCCCTTTGTAAGAGATGGAATGAAGCACATTCTTCTCTCATCTTTCCTTTATTTCCTTTTAATTACGTATTTATAATTAATCTAATGGCTACCATTTTATCATGAAAGGATTAGTGGAAATCTATGGCTCATATCAAGCCCATCCACTAACTTATTTTAAGTGGTGGGCTAACTGCACTTAACGCTAAGGGCTTGCTTAATCACTCATCTAATCCTTCAATTCTAGTTACCTTGTATATACTAACTTCTCTAATAATTACTAAGCTTCTTAATAATTCTCCTTCCTAATCTCCATCTCACCCCAACACTTTTAGTTTAATTTTCCGGAATGGCTTGATTTAAGAAATTTGGTCTCTAAAATCAAGTTTTTCAACACAGGCAAAAGTCGAATCATTACATTATTTAAACATGCCAAACTTATGTAATTACAAACAATTATGTCCAAATCTAATTACTAAGCAAGCGTTTCAAACACTACCTTAATTAACTAATGATATTGAACTCTTTTAATTATAAACCATAAATTTAACTTTTTAAGATTATGAATAGACATTCAAGAACTGAGCTAAACTCAATATTTGAAAGAGTTCAAGTAAAAATATTAAATAAGTTTAAGTAAAAAAATTTAGCATGTTTAAAATATAGGCCTAGACTCAGCTGGGTCTAACCAATTTACTAATTTATTAATATGTTATTTTTATATATCTATGTAATATATATACCATAAAAATTAAACCTGTGGTTCCCTTAAAGAAATATGATGTAATGTAAACATAAAATAATAAGTCTATGTTTAAAATTTTAATGATTTAAGAGTAAAAAATTCCATAGTAAAAAAAATCAATTAAAAACTTTCAATAACATTAAAATTTTCTATTAAAGTAAATGTTGAATTGATTGGATTCAACATTAATATATATATATATATATATATATATATATATATATATATCCATTCTAGATGAGTGCAATATAAATCTTAAATGAAATTGGATTAATTTTTTTTAAATATAATTAAAATAATAATAATAATAATAAAGAATTGATGGCTTATACAGAAGTAACTAAACAGTTTGTTTTAAGTCTTTCATTCCTTCGTCTAACTTTTTCGGTCAAATAAAGGGACAAGGCCATGAGGCTGTTTGAGATACGGGTCCATGAGTTTTAAATCGGATATGTAGCCATTTTCTTATGAAAAAAAAAAGTGATCCATTGTATATTCATATATATTGCTCAATCAGAAAACAACTTAATTAATTAAGAAATCATTGTCTCTATTTATCATAGGCCACACAAAAAAAAAAAAAAAAAAAAACTTAAAATGGAAATGCCAATATAATTAAGTAATCATTGTCTTTATTTGTCACAATCTTTTTTAAACTTATCATGGTTAAAAGAAATTAATTATCTAATCTTATGGATTGGTTTGATGGTTAACGTGTTTATTGTGTTACGTGTGTCATAGGTTTAAGTTGCGTTAATTGTTTTACTTTTAGAATTTTATCCTCCTTTTATAATTCATCAAAACAAAATCCAACTAATTATCAACTTCCCATGGTTATAAGTTATCAATCTTTCTTTTTACATATTTGATTTTTTTTATAATATTTTTATAATTTTTTAAGGTTTTATAGATTAACCCTCATTTCTAAAGTTTTTAATATATATATTTTTTATTTATTTTAAAATATTTTTTATTATTTTTATAAACTGTTTACTAACTTAGCATATCACGTCATCATCATTAATTGTTAAATCGATCAATTAGTGATTTTCATTAACGGAAGGGACTCGTTAATTTTTTTATTATTAAGAGCTCAATAGAGTTGATTTTTTTTCTACAGGTTAAGTTGATTTTTTTCCTAAGGATTTTTTTACCCTTAAGCTAATTATTAATTGCTAAATTAAAAATAACATAATTTTTTAAAAAATTAATATGGACACCTTACAAAAATGAAAAAACCTAAAATGAACTTAAGTTTATCATTCACAAACATGGCTAGGTTTTAGCAAAACTTGAGGCAAAACATGATGTGACAATTTGTCATCCACTACTTTGATACTTTTTTGTAACATCGTTAAAATTTTGTAACACCTCTTTCCTAACCTGATTGTCGATTTCAAATTACGAAATACTACATTTGTTGTTAGAGCAACTATAGTCAAATTACAGTAAAATTTTCATACGCATATGCAACTAAATGTCAAACACATTCATTTATGATTAAACAATCAAGACTGAGTCTTAATTGAGCTTATGAAAGCTCTTTTGTAAACTCATACTCTAAATAGGATTAAATTGTAAAGTTTAAAAAAAAAAATCAAGGCCAGCATCATGTCGTCACCTCTTCCAAGTTGTGACATCACCAAATAGTTTGTCACATCATGACCTCAAGCCACTCGACGTCGCGACATAACTTACTGTCGGGCAACGTTGCGATGAGAAAGGTTGCTCTTGAGGACAAGGACTTTGTTTTTGGTAAAAATAAACTATTTAGTACCTATTTCAAGTTTTCCACCAAGTCTACTATTTTTGTGCACCAAATACCAAATTCAATTGAAACAAGACACACCAAAACATACCAAAACAAGTCATTTAACCATTTCAAAACAAAACCAATTCAATATGAGCTCAACCTAATACAAATCATCTAATTTTTTTACATTCAACCTAATGCCATTCAATCAACCAACCAATCATTCAATTGCCAAATTTACCTATGCTGTAATACATTAATACTTACCATTTCATACTCATGTTTACATTATAGACCTTAATGGTTTATAAGCTTAAATCTTGAACCAAATAACCATTCATCAACTTATGCCTCAAGCATGCCATCTAACATATCATTTCAACTTCATTCCATACCATTTTGCATACCATATCTATAAGTATAGTTCATCACATTCTTTAGTATAATCAAACACATATATGCTCACCAACATGTATAATTCAAGTCACCAAATCAACATGATAAGTAAATGTTAAAAGAACCTTGTTATAAGTAACATATTTCCATACTAGATTGTACCACAAGACACCTTATGTATACATGCCACAAACTGACACAAAATGATCGTAAAACTACCAATTCGATGATAGGATAGTGTGAGCTTCGAAACAGTCCAGCTTAATGAGTTCCGCGAGGTAAAGATCTACAAGCAAATGGGAAAACAACTGGGTAAGCATATAAAATGCTTAGTAAATTCATATGAAATTTATATTACTTACCTTAATCACTTCAATAAGCTAAATTATTAATCACATTGGCATTCAATATGGCTTTCCTTGTCATATATTGATGCAACTAATACATATCATCATATACAACCAAATAGGTTAGTCAGTATGTATATCAAGGTCAATAAATAAGAAATCATATACCATATCTCAAATTGAATTCATATGCAATCTATATCCAAACTATTTTAAGGTTTCCACTTCCATTAGGTTAAAGTTTTTCTTGAGGGAACTATAGTAGAACAAACTCAGATACATGGAATGTTTTGCTCACAATAGCTGCATTTTAATGGAATTGCTCACACAAGCTAACATCGTGTCGAAGTTACCAGTCTAGGCTAAACCAAGGATACATATAAGTTGAGTGTAACACCCCTATGCCCGTAACCGTCACCAGAGTAGGGACACGAGGCATTACGAAAACAACTCAACTTTAGAACATTTCACATACATATAAATAAGAAATTTAAATTATAAATTTAATAAATTCAGTCCTAATATAATCGAATATTCATATCTAATAACCAAAATCCAATAAGCCATATATTAGAGTATGCGCATATATATAAATATATATAGTCAAGATCTCATAGAATAGCATCATGCAATTATAAATTTTTTTTTCTATTCATTTGGTATAAACCTTACCCTTAGCCGAATCCGCTTGAGCATAAGATTCATTCATTCACAATAAGTACTTCAACTAAAAAAAAAACATTTGTAAATCTTATTATTATAGAACTTAATTAACCGAGCTTACCAAGTATAAAATCTTTTCACATTTAAACTTATAAACCAACATTCAAACCATTATACTTACCTCAAGAACGCACTTTCAATTTCTAATATGATTTACTAAACTTACAAAGGTACTTTGCTTATATAAATATAACATATCATCCATATCATAAATACGCATACTAGTTAACAAGATTTTAACATTATAAGATCACAAAACTAGATCATGTGCCATTTTCGCATGGCTCATCAAAATGATAATTACATCATTCAAAATACAAAACTCATATTTGTCTATCCTATACATGCCACATCTTTAAACTTAAAGCTTCTTTAAAGATACCAAAATGATGACGATAAGTGTGATGACTTCAGTGATAGTCCCGAGCTCACAACGGATCCAGAATCTAAATAAAGATGAACAAACAATTCCAATGAGATAATACTCAGTA
The DNA here is from genome assembly GCA_025698475.1 of Gossypium anomalum. Classification (NCBI taxonomy): domain Eukaryota; kingdom Viridiplantae; phylum Streptophyta; class Magnoliopsida; order Malvales; family Malvaceae; genus Gossypium; species Gossypium anomalum. Next base: position 18,600,278 of record CM046967.1, on the reverse strand, counting down.
AGTCATAAGCAATTTAATAAATAAATCACAACAGAACTCCATTTAAATCTAATTTGTCTACCTTATTCATTCATGATACCGTATAACCACATACTCTTATTTCTTCTCCCGAGACATTATACAATAACCTTTAGAAATAGACACATACATATAAATTCCATACACATTTCATTTTCTTAATTACCTATGATGGAAATCAGTATTCTATTTCACACCTTACTACGATCATATTCCCTTAATCATTTCGCACACATAGTGCCCTACACCCGATCTCGCACACATAGTGCTCGGTTAATAAATTCGCACACATAGTGCATATATTCATTCACACACATAGTGCTAGCTTTTCCATGCGCACATATAGTGCTACCCCATTCGCACACATAGTGCCCTTTTCATTCATGCATGTACGTACACATAGTACAACAAAAATAAAAATAAATAAATAAAAATATAGTACATCAATTCAATGCCATCGGCTCAATAATATATTATCTATTCGACATTTCTCCACATATAGAATTTACATTCCATAAGCTATGTGTACTCTAGGCATACATAGTAATCTAAGTCTTAATTGCTTAGAACTTACCTTATTGTCGAACAAACAGCTCCGATCGACTACTCAACAACCTTCGTTTTCCCCTTATCCGAACTTGGCTCCCTTTGATCTTGAGCTTAATTAAACAAATAAACTATTTCAATCATCTTATCAATTCATCATAACCCAAATTCTATTCATTTCAAACACATATATCATACGGCACTTTCATCATTGATGAATTAAACACATAACATGATTGACTACACATAGTTCTTAAATTCGACTAGCTTGTCATAATATTTTCATATTAACATCATACCAAACCTAAATTGGACATTCATTTAATTATAGTCAAGCAAATTCAATTTCTCTTCCCACTATCACATACACGGCAACTCAATTCCTTTCATGTCAAATACATTTAACTAAACCATGTCTTAATATCAAGTGCATTCGGCAATGACACAAACCGACTTACCTCAACATTCTATCTCCCATATCTTAACTGAATACTCCCTAGAGTATTTCAATTCTCCCAATTCAATCAAGAGCTTAAAATTTACCTAATTGAGTTTGTCCATGTCTATCTTATTATTTAAATAAAACAATAATTAAATTCATCTCAAATCCTCCATGACCGAATGTATATATATATATATATATATATATATATATATATATATATATATAACTCAATAAACAACAAATTATTAACCTCCCAATTCAAGTCCACATTCGGCATCCATAAAACACTTACTAACAATTAAATTATTAATTTAAAAAAATAAAAATTAAACATAATTTCACCTTACTCCATAATAGCCGATTGAGATTTTTGCCCATATTAACCATTTATAGAAATTGTTACTTAGTTCATACTCATATATAACCATTTCTAATCACATAACTTCAAAACATCAACAATTTAACATATAGGAAACATAACCGAATGCTTCATGCATCACAAATTCAAAAATTAGCACATGGGTCATGCTAAGAGCATCAAAACCAACTCAATTCCACAAAAAATCCAAAAGAATCACATGAAATCATACCTTAATCTATACATTCACCATAGCTGAATGCCTTAGTTTCATTTTCTTTTCTTTTCTTTATGGTTTCGGCAAAATAGAAGAAAGGATGGGTGGAACTTTGTTTTTATCACCATTTTCTATTATAAATTCATTATTTCACAATATAAAACCATTATAATATAATGCTTATTTCTTTATTTAATATATAATTTCCACCAACTAAAATAAAGATAAGAAAACACATGATTGCATGAATGTGTTGACCGGCCATTTACATTCAAAATGGTCCATTTGACATGCAAGTCCCCCATAATACTAAAACATATAATATTTGGCCACTGCACATTTTCCTATCACATTTTCAAGGTTTCTTAAACAAGTCCTTTTTAACTAATTCCACATCCAAATGATAGAAATCAAAACACGATATTTTCACACATGAAATTTCACATATAATAAACATAGAATATAACATTCAATTATTTTCACGACTCGGTTTTGTGGTCCCGAAACCACTTTCCGACTAGGGTTAAAATAGGGCTGTCACATTGAGAATCTGAAACAAATTTAGATCTCGTATCATCATCCAAATCCTTGATCGATTACGTAAATAACCTTAATGGCATACCATATGTATCCTAATCTTTTACTAGGTTCACACGGGCACTATTGTCGTATACATGTCATTAACAAACCTTGTACTAGTTTACAAATTTCATACAAGTCTTATAAACATTCAACATTCATATTTGGTACTCCATACCTATTTGTAATAACCAATATTTTCATGATTTTCAATTCAATCCATTTGAAGCCAAATATGCCAATTTCACCAATTTAACTTTAATCTAAACATATAAATGAAATAAACACAATTTAACATAGCATCAAATAAAATAGTAAGTTCCATAAGAACTTACCTAGCAAAAACAACAAACAAGTTGAAACTTCAGGGACTAATCTACATTTTCTATTTTTCCCAATTATCTCCGGTTTGATCCAATTCCCAATCTATACAATTAGTCCATTCAATATATCAATACCAAAAATTTATACACTATGTCATGATATGAATGAACCTATGAAATTTTATTTTCAATACCCATAATTTTTTACATTTAATTCAATTTAGTCCCTAAAACCGAAATAACCATAACTTTCAAATTTGAGCTTCGATTTTAAAACCAATCTCAAATACATCCTTTAGGGAACCTCTACCTTCTATTATTACTGAAATTTCACATAAATTTTACATTTTATTCACTTTGGTCCTTATGAACAAAACTAACAATTATACTTTACAATCTAGTCCTTTTTTACATTTAAGCTTAAAATCTATCAATTTAACACAAATTTCTTCAAAAAATTTCAATCTAGTCCTTTTTCACAATAGAAACTTTCAAAAACTTTAACAGTTTTGCAAATTGGTACATGGGCTAGCTAAATCAAGCTCCCATGACCTCAAAAACATAAAACTTACAAGAAAATGACTTAATTGAACATACCAAATCTAGTCAAAATTTTGAAACCCTAAGAAGCTTTCATTTTTTTTCCATGATGATGATCGGTTTGGATGTGGAAGATGAAAGAAAATTTCTCTTTCATTCCATCAAATCTTGACTTTTATACCAATATTAATATTTAATTTATTTAATTAATCATATCTTGACTTTTATACAAATATTAATATTTAATTTATTTAATTAATCATTTTTAATTAGCTTACTAATCATGTTTTAGTAATTAAGCCACCATCATCCACTAATACATGTTCCAAGATGGTTAAATTGTCATTTTGAACCTTTAGTTAATTGCAATTTGAGTCCTTAAATCTTTGGCTAGTTAAAAACCTATAGCGATAAACTTTTACAATTTAGTTCATGTACCTAAGTTAAACAATTAATAGATAAAATTGAGGGACTAAACTTTAATACCCCTTTATACCAACTCTATAAATATTAAATATTTATGGACCTAGTTTACAGAAATGAGGTTTTGAAACTACCTTTTGCCAGCACCACTGAAAATCGAGTTGTTATAGATGTGGTAATTTACGGTTATACCACTTGACAAAAATGCCATGCCATTATCATGGAATAAAAATTATAAAAAAACTTATAAAAGCAAGGTTGTTAGAGACAGATCAGGTTGGTTAGACCAAGAACCAACCAATACATCGATTCGAAGAAAGATGTTGAATCAAATGACATGCAAACCAATAATCTATTGAATCTAGCTAAAAAAACCAGTTGAACCAATAGTTGGACCAATTTATTATTTTAATAATTTATTTAATCAAACTGGATCAACTAGTACTAGCCAAATCGAGAACTGTTCTAGTTACAAAAACATTGAATAAAAGTTTAGCGAAAATAAATAAAAATAAAAATAAATAAAGGGTAAACTATATCCAAGGTCAGTAAACTACTAGCAAGTTTATATTTTGGTCACTCAATTTTAAAAAGTTACAAAATGGTAACTAAACTATTCAAAAGTTTTCATTTAAGTCATTGGGCTATTAAAATTGTTGTTGTATGGCCTTTTCCTTTCGCACCACCTACACCAATTGAATTGAAAGGTCTCGTTTCCCTTCTCTTTTATAGTTCATTTTTTTTTCGTGAAATGACTTTGAATGTCACAAATCTATGAGCCAAAATCCAAACAACTTTCTTTTCCGATCTCCGACATTGGTCTTCATATCAACTTCGATCTAGGGTATGTCCTAATCATCAGTTGATACTAATCCTCAATATTGATTGTTGAATTGTCACTTGAATTTCGCTAGCCAGACTTTAAAAAGAAAAACTAAACAGTCCAATGGGTTAAATAAAAACTTTTGAATAGTTCAGTGACCATTTTGTAACTTTTTGAAATTGAGTAACCAAAACGTAAACTTACTAATAGTTTAATGACCTTAGTTGTAATTTACCCATAAATACATAAAGCTCAACTTCAATCTTGTGGGCAGTACACACAAATTTTGTGTCAAATATTTACATGGAAAATTGGAGTCAAATTTTATTTATTAACTTTGAAAAGAAATTACAACCTTTTGATTTCTTAAATACAAAGAAACTTCTTTGATTGAGCTTCAATCCAAAGGTCGTTTAAACTTGATCTTGGATGGAAAGATGATTCCACTTCAAAGACCTTCTACACTTGATCTCGAAAAAATGAGTTTAGTCTTATTTTTTTCATTTGTGTAAGATTGAAGAGTGGCTTTATACATAATTAATGTGACGTTGTTCAAAATATTTTCACATTCTTTGATTTCTTTAAATATCTCTTGAGATTTTTGAGAGAGCTTTAAAACTATAAAATCTTTCCTTCAAAGAATTCCTGGACTTCTTAATTTTTAAAGACTTCTTAATTTTTAAAGTTATGTTGAATAATTTTTTTATAATGTCAATCAATCAAGTAAAAGAGAAGTTTGTAGCCCTCTTTCAAGTAAAAGATGGTTCTTATGAAATTTAAACACTTCATTTGAAGCTTACATTCTTTTTATTTATATTGATCTTTGAGATAAAATGATGTTTAAAAAAAATACAATTTCTTTATAAAATAGTTTTTAAAAGTTTTAATTTCATGATTTATTTTTTATTAATTTAATTAAAGATGAAAGTGATGATAAAATTTTGATTAGTACAAAATTTCTAGGGAGAATCTCCTTTACCTTCATCTGCATCTCATCGACAACCTTATTCCAACTTTATGCATATAATCTGATTTAGCACAAAAGAAATCAAAAAGTTAAAAGCAGCAAATAAAACTTTCCCCATTAATTATTACCTTCTTCAATCCAGATGAAGCCAAAGTAAAAAACAAGATGATCACGCTATAAAAACATGACAGACCGATAATCAAGCAAAACCCTTTTCAGAACAACCATCAAGAATCTAAATTTAACACCAAAACAAAGCATGCATGTATATCTAGTCTTGAAAAAAAAAAAAGAAAAAGCTAAAGTTATGGAGAAGCGCGATAAGTGGTACCATCGTCTTCAATGACCCAATTAGCCTCTGAACAAGAAGCTTCCAAGACTTCCTTGTTGTTGCGCTGTTTAGGGAGCTTATAGTTGCCTTGAGCTCCAAGGCCAAAGTATATCTTTGCAGCCATAGCTCTTCTTCTTCGTTCTCTCCTCTTGTTGTGTTTCCCTCTCGTTGAAGTTAAATTAGATTACAATATACAATTATATTTTGTGGACTTATTTAAAAACTACTGGGTTTATTTGAAATTGTCTACAAAATCTTCTTTAAAATACAATAATAGGCCACTGATTTTTGCACCATTGATTTCTTCGGTTTTCTTATTAACCCTCTCTTTTTCCTTCAAATATCTGCAAAATCGTCTTTAAATAACAAGTTGTTACAGTTGACTTGAAGAATCTAAGCCCTCAATCCAACACTCTTTTGATGTAGATTACTTCAACTTTAGTCGAAAGCAAGAACAAGCTGTTGAAACCAAAATCTTGAGAAACCCCGTCAGAAAATTGCAGACGAATCCCATTAACATGGTGAACTTTTAGCAAATTTCATGCCTTGTCCTTTGTTTGGTTAACGAGAAAACTTGAGATGGTTGACGATGACAGGAAAGAAAAATAATGTAGTTCGGACTTTATTATTTAAAATTTTTTAACTTTTAATATAATACTGATTTCTTTTATTATGATTTTAATTTTTTTTATATCTATAGTTTTATTTAAATGCGTGATTAAATTGCTGTATTGAGTAAATTTAATACTAAAAAAATTACTACTATAACTTTACATATTTGAAGTAAGCTATATTATTAGGATTATACTTGTATTTTTTTTAATTGAAAATAATAATAAAAATTACTATTTAAACCCTACAAACAGTTAAAAAAATTACCATTGTAACCAAAGTTTTATTTTAATTTGTTTGGTAAATTTTAATATTAATTATGATTTTTTTAGCGTTGTTACCATTTATAATTAAGAAGATTCTTCAAAGACTTAAACAATTAATTAAAAAATGTGCTTAGGATCAAATCCCCGATTACATGATTAAGAAAAGAGTTGAATAACTATCACACTACGTTTTATGGTTAAATAAATCTTATAACTATATTTTTAATGTTGAATTTTTTTTCACCAATATAATGACATTTTGACATTTTTATAACATATTAAATAATGTTACCTAACATGATAACATTTTAACTTACTATAAAATTTTGACAATTCGAACTAGAAAGTAAATGAAGTATATTTAATATTTTTATCATATGTTTTATCTATATTCATAATCTTAATTAATTTTTATTCTAATTTGATAGATATTAAGTATATATATTATTAGTTTTAAATTAATTAGTATTGGATGTTATCAATTATGTGACTTTTAATTTTTAAAATTTTTTTAAATAATAACATATGTCACAGCTTCAGTGTCACGTACTGCTGATTTAACTAGATTAAAAGAAAAGAAAAGGAAAAAACAAAATGTTGATACAGAAAAAATGAATATTTAAACCAAAAGAGGAGTGTTCCCCCAAAACACAGATCTGGAGCTGTGAGAGAGAGAGAGAGAGAGAGAGCACACGCCTGCCTCGGCTCCCAAACCTATAAGATTTCTGGATTCAATGCATTAAAATCCTAAGAACCCTTTTTGTCCTTTCAAATCACATTCGTTGGATCAGGCGACCCCGAACTCAATACTATTTAATCATATGATCAAAACAAAATTTTGACATTTTTTACTACTTCCAAATTAGCAGCTCATGCAGTAGTACTTCTCCTTTATCAAATTCCAATGGTTTAGTCATACTTCCTCAAACTACTATTTTTTTCCATAATTATATGGAAAAAGAGGTCAAACAATGCCTCTACCCAACCCCCAACTTCTCTGTTATATCCTACTTGTTTGTATTGCACATTATTACATTTCTTATTTTTATTTTTATTTATTAATAATAAAAACAGAAGCCTACAATCTCTTAATCCAATGGTAAGAGTATTACGTTATAGGTAGAATTTGAATTCAATCCTAAAAAACCCCGTTTTCTTTATCAATTATAAAAAAAATAAAAAAATAATAAAAAAACAAAAAAGTCATCCAATTTGACGAGATTTTTAAGATGATAAAGGACCCAAAGAAAGAGCCAAGAGGACCTTATTCCTCGCGGACATTCTATAGACATAAGCGATCAAGGCCTGCGACTATACAAAATCCTCCTCATCCGGAAATAAAGATACAAGACTCGCAAATGCTAAGGGAGTTGGGGCCTCCTACAGACACGTTCCCGTGGTCAAATTTGGCTGGTTTTGTTGAATCAGAGAGACTGCGGGCTCCCTTGCATCTCAGCCTCAGCAACCCCGTGCCAAAATCTTATATCTAGTGATCTTCTCTGTTCCACTACTGCTTTTAATCCAACAACAATACATCGTTTAGGTGGGTGGGAGCGAGGGTTTCAAAGAGCTCCTTGTGTCTTAACAGGCATTATTGTGAGAGACACCAATGAATGCACTCGTATGTTATTTCATTTCCTAACACAAATGCAATTACCAAGGATGAACAACCCAGGGATTAAAAGTAGCTTTTCTCAATGCTGGAAGTCAGTGATAGCTCTACCAATGCCAATGAATGGCCAAACAACACAGTTCAATGTTTTCCATTTAGCTTTAGCAAATCCAAAATAACGCTTAACCAAATAGTCTGCAAGTTGAAAACCTGTTTTAAATAGCAGTTTTTGAATTAGGTGCATACGAATCCAAGTTATGCACACTCTCGAGTTCAATTAGCTTTAGAAATCCAAACAAGCATAACCAAAAGAATTAGCTATGATGCGAATATCAAGCATGCAAGTTCAATTCAGATAAAGCTACAGCATCTGCAGATAGACTATCATTTGTTCCTCATTCGTACCAACACAACTGCAGTTGTTAAATGTTTTGGTTTAATAACTGTAAGTAGCAGGATTTTACTTGGTGCACTCAACAGAATCAAAAAGACCATTCAACAATTGCAATCAGAAGAACCATTCTCTTCTATTAAAAAGAAAACACAGATGTACTTGTCACCTTACTTTGTACAAGATTATTCAGCTTGAGATAAAGAAATAAAATGAATGAAGAACATATTAAAACAAAAATTAGCATTTTCTTTAAAGCAACTGAACCTACACCAGAAAGATAAAAAGGCAAATTCAACTTTGATTTTGTGAAATTCCTAAATTCACAAAGGTCTGGTACCACTGTATACGAGACGACTAATTACGGTCACAAAATTACCATCAGTCGGTAAACAGAAGCCTCCAATCGAGCTTGTTGCAAGTTGAAACTCCCCCTTTACAACCTCTGCAGAAAGTCAAATAGCAACATGTCAAATCTCGATTCAATCACAATGCGGAGATCTTACATTAGACCCTTTTCTTTCTTTATTTGTTTGGTTCCCGGAAGATGATCACAAACAGAGAGAAGAAAGGTGGAACTTTTTTTTTTTTTTTTTTGAATTCGTATTTTCTTGGTAGTTGGCTTCTTTTTTGTTAAAATTTAAAAAAGACGGATTAAAATTAGGAGATATATATATATATATATATACACACTATAAAAGAGATTGTACCTTGCCGTTTTCAGCCGACTCCGGAACCTTGTAGGCATCCGCCGTTACCTCCGTCAGCCACAATCCGGGAAACAAGTACTGTAACCAAAACCAATAACCAACCAACCAATAAATAAATAAATAATGAAAAACACCAAAAACAATCGGAAAAAAAGTAAAAAATAAAAAAAATAAAACGAAACTTACATCCAATTGCTTCTGAACATTGCGTGCCCGTTTCTTTGGCCTTCTCGGAGGGCGGTGCCCGGCCATCGCCATGAAATCCTCCTCGATCTCTTTATTCGATAGCGGCACCGAAAATTTCGGTCGTGGCCTTTTCTTGTCGGAGGCCGCCGCCGATGCCGCCGGTGGTCCCTTGTCTCTTACTCTGGATGACTGAAACACCTCATTCCTCATCCGAGAACTGTAATTGTTGTTAGTTACTTCTCCGTCAACCGGAGCCTTACACGCGGCACGCCTTGTCCTCAGATTCCACGGCCTCGCCTCCACCTCTACCTCAGGCGATTCCTCCCTCTCTTTATCTTTAACTTTGTGTTTATGTTTAGGCTCTTCAAATTCCTCCTCGTCGTTATCCACCTCATCGTCGTCGGAAACTTCGTCTCTAAAAATTGCATCTTTGATCTCATCCGCCGCCGTTTTAAGATCCTTAATGATCTTCTCCCTAACTGCCTCGATCCCCGCCGCCGCCTCCCCCTTAGATATCCTCAACCGCTGCTCCCTAGCGTAATCGGTGTCCTTGCTGCTGGGAGATGACTCCGATTCGCGCCGCCGCATTCCACCAACCATCAAACTGTCAAACTTAGAGGGGGGAGATCGGCGTCTTTGAAGGACACGGCGACGACAATGCTGGTTGTGATCAGCAGGGGGGGCGGTGGAAGAGTCGGTGGCGGTGGAAGCATCGTCAAGTTTCATACACCTGAGATATCTCCGATTGCCCCACTTCAAACAAGGAAGGTTGAAATTGTGAAGAGGTTTTGATCTCTCGGGTCCCATCGCCATCCCTCTCTCACCGGAAAACACCATTGATTGCATCACAGAGCGAGCTCAATGTTTAATACCAAGAATTCCCGATGGATTTCCTTAATCTTTTTCAACTGGCTTTGAAGGAGTTAATTTTTGTCGTAGCGGGTCGGTTTCTTCTTTGCTATGCTAATCGACGGGAACGCGTTGAGAGAGTTTTCGTCATGCGATTTATAGAATTTATACTGGGGAGTGAGGGAAGGAGAGGGCCGGTTCTAACGTTCAGGTTATGTGATTTCTGGGGGTATTTTGTAATTTCATTTCCTTTTGAGGGTATCCTGCTAAAATGCACCTTGGTGTGTAAAGTTTACCCGTATTGGGGAATCCCTTGGGTTAAAGCCTCGTTTTTGAGTTGGCGAAACTACTCGTTTGGTTTTTCACTTTCTACTTTTTATCTCTTCTTATTAGGTTAAAATCTTTTTCGAAATTTAAATTTTATTTTTTTATATTTATATTTATATTTATATGAGTTTAATTTTTTAAAATTCTAAATTTAAGTTTAATTATTAATGCGGTTAATTTTTTTATTAAATTTATTGTTGTAATGTTTTGAAAAAAATTCATTCGGTAACTATGTAATTAAAAAAAAAAAACCTTTTAATGAATCTGAATTTAATAAAAATAATTTTAATAGTGTTAATAATTACACTTGAATTTTCAAATATGCAAAATAAAAGAACTAAATTCTTAAAAATAAAAGGACAGAAACTAAATTCTAAATTTCTAAAAACTACATATTTTAACTTTATTATTATTGGGAAGTTAACTTTCAAATTTTGGATATAGAATTAAAAATAGAATGATTTGAATGGTAAAATATTTAAAAATACTGTATTTATAATTATTTCTCAAATTCATGATTATCTAATAGCAAATTTGAAATTTAAAAAAATATTTTTTTAATTTGATAAATTTATATTTTTATACTTTTTAAATCTCAATTATGTTACATAATAAATAAAATTTAAATTCATAATCACAAACCAAGCATTAAAGATTTGAAAATTTGATGAAATAGTAAAACGAAATAACAATGTCAATGTGACTTTATGTGGTTTCTTATCATTGAAAGAAAGTGGTGTAATTTTTGTTGCATTTGTGTGATTGGTTTAATAGTTAAATACTAGGATCATGTCGTAGGTGAATGAAAATTCTTATATTAAAATTAATTTTATAAAAAAATTATTTATAATTTAATTACAGAGGAAGTGGTAAAGTTTTTATATTTTTTTATTCCATTTTTAGACATTTGAATTTTTTAACTAGTGATTTTTAGTTGTTTTATTTGAATATTTCATATAAAAATAGTAAAAAAAACAAAAGCACTATTAGAATGAGATTTATTTCTTTTTTTAAAAATATTTTTTAGAGTTATTTTCTTGACTAAGTTGACATCGAGTTAATTTATAACATTAATCTCAACAAGGGATTTTATTATAACTAGATTATGGTACATCCACAATGTGGGTAAAAATAATATAAAAATTATATTTATTACAAGTTTATATAAAAACTAAATGCAACTATGGTTGGAGTGGTAACCTTTAAATTTTAAAATTTATGGTGTTTTAGGTTCAAATATATATATATATGTAACATCATCTATACTAATATTTAAGCACTTGGGTGAGTTGGTGCCTTAAGCCTCTACATTAACGGCTTCCTTCTTTGACCTCATTGATCATTAAAATCAATCGAGTGACCAATCAAATGGGGACACAACTTTTGATTTTATCTTATATTTTTCTCATAAAAATTATAGAATTATTAAAAATATAAAATTAATGAAATATTTTTAAAATATTTAAAATTTTATAAAAAAATATAAAAACTTATAAATAATATAAATTTCAAAAAAATTAAAAATTATAAAAGGAAAGTCATTTAAACCCCTAAAATCATAATAAATACATGACATCAAACCAATCTTTAGATAATAAGAGTAATCATCAAATCATTAAAGTACAATATAATAGTTTGAACCTTGAAAAGTTGAAAATTATTTGCTAAGAATTGTATGATATAAAGTATTTTTGGTACGGTCAGATCCTATCAAACCCAAATTTCATTATCCAACGATTAGTTTAACATCACGTGCTCATTTTGATTTTAGAAGTTTAAATTCCAAAATGAGGAAGAAACAAATGAATTTTTATATATTTTTAATATTTTATAATTTATTAACTTGTTTTGAATTTTTTATTAGTTTTATAATTATGGATAAATTATTATAATTTTTAAATATTTTTAGAAGTTTTTACCACATTTATATTAAATAAATTTTTTTATAATTTTCATAAGTTTATAGAAAGTTTTAAATATTTTAAATAAATTTTATTTTTATAATTTATTAGAATTTTTATAATTTTTTATACTATTTATAAGTTTTTATGAATTTTTTTTATAACTGTTATAAGTTTATGTTAAATTTAATATATTAATGTTTTTATGATTTTTATGAGAAAAATATAAGATTAAATCAGAAATTGCCATGTGCCGCTATCTAATTAGGGTTGTATTCAAAGATGATTCTCTGTTTGTAATTACAAAGATGAAGTCTGCTGCCAAGTGTGACGACAGGGTTTATCTTACTCTAGAGCTGGGCATTTCAAAGGTTTCATTGATTTACCAGGAAGGGGCTTAACAGAGGTGGCTGGGTTTTCTTTCAATTTTACTTTGGTTGTGGGTAGGAGGTATAGTAGCTATTATCTTTTTCTTGTTTAGGGTTTTCTTTGGTATTTTACTTGTTATTTATCTATGTCTTTGTATGATATGTTGTCATTTTTATTAATAAATAATCTCAACTTTTATTTTAAAAAATAACATTATGTTTAGACAATTATTTGCTACAAAATTTTTCTCTATATAATATAAATTAAATTAAGTACTAAATTAAAAAATAATAATTATAAAAACAATTGATTAAAATTGAAGTTTAAGTATTATAAAAGAAGAGAATAAAAACCTAGAATAAAAATATATATTATTGTGAGAATAAAAAAAGTAAATATTTGACATTGAGAATTATTATTACTAGTTAAAATTCACAACCATTAATAAAATTCAAAAGCATATTTTGGAGATATATATTATTAGATACTCAGACTATTTTTGATTATTCAAATTCAATAATTAAAATTAAAATTAAAATTTGAATATAACTTTTTGAAGTCACGATTGGTTATAAGTTATTTATTTTTTATGAATATTTTAATTCCAACATATATATTCAAATAATTTTCAATGATTATTCACATTTAATAATTAAAATTAAAATCTGAATGTAACTTTTGAATTCTCGATTGGTTATTATATATTTATTTTACAAGAATATTTTAATTTGAATTAATAATTTAAAAAAAAATTAGAGATAATAATAATTGAAAAATGATATAATATTTTGAAATTTCATGTTAGGCTTTGTTTGATAAAGTGTTATAAGGACTTACTTATCACTTAATAGAGAATAAATTCACATGTTTTTATTTTATTTTATTTCATTTAAGATTATATTATATTTTATCAAACAATTTAATTATATTTTGTATTTAATTTTAAGTATATACCAAACAAAGTTTTTTTTTTAAAATAGTTATTTGGTCAGCTAGGTTTTGGCACGTTGTTTTTTCTCTCTTTCATTTTTTTTATTCTTGTTTCGTATTTGTGGGCATTTACGGTGGCACAATTTAGGGTTTTGACAAGTTTTTGATTGAGGCAAGGAATCATAGACAAAAAGGCGATTATTAATGGAGGCTGATCTTGAAAATCTCAATTTAGAGGATGAAGAGGAGGAAACATCCTGTGTGAAAAGAATCTGATTGAAGATGAGAACAAGCATCAACTATGCTTAGCTGGAAAAGCTTTAACTGACTGTGTTATTCACTTTCCTTCTTTTAAAAGAAACTTGGCTGATCTGTGGCATCCGTTAGAGGGAGTAATAATCTCAAATTTAGGGGAAAATGTATATTTTTTATTTTTCTACGAGGTGGATATTAAGAGGGTAATACATGGAATGTTGTGGTCTTTTAACAGACACCTTATAATTTTTCATTGGTTGGTTGTTGGAGAAGATACTAAGCAAATCCCTCTAAACCACATGTATTTTTGGATTCAAGTTCATAATTTGCCTTTTGAAATCATATCAAAGGGTTTAGCAAGGCAGTTGGGGGACTTTATGGGACAATTCGTTCGATATGATGATGTATTAATCTCAAGAGGAGAATGAAGGTACATGAGATTTTAGGTGAAAATTGATGTAAGATTAGCTTTGAAAAGAAAGAAAAAACTAGTTTTGAGACAAGGGCGAGAAGGATATGCATACTTTCGATATGAAAGGCTTACTTTGTTTTGCTTTCTATGCGAAAAACTAGGGCATGGGGAAGGTTTTAGTCTGATTAGGAAGACCATCGGGATCAAAGAAGTTTCTTTTGGTTGGAACTCCTCGTTAAGTGCGCCTTCAAGGACCGAGCTAGTCGCTGGGAGTAAGTAGCTTAGGGAAGGAGTACCGAATATTCCTCAAAGGGATAGTAACCCCATTAGAATAGAGCTAGAGCTTCGATTCAAAAGGGACACAAACAACGATGAAGTTACACAAGGGGATTAGACAATGGGCCAAGAGGAATCTGTGTTGGAAAAAAATCTAGTCATAATTCACAAAGGAAAAAAAAAGAGGCAAAGAACAAGGCATGAAATTGTGGGCAAAGAGGAGAACTCAAGTGCATTAATTCAACTGGCTAAGAGATCAACGGCTGTTAGTAAGCGTATAGACCGGACACAATGAAAATATTAAGTTGGAACGTTCGTGGATTAGGGCATCCACGAGCAGTTAATTGCCTCTAAAACAAGGTAAGGTATGTACAGCCTCAAATTTTGTTTCTAATATAAACAAATTTTGAGTGAAAAAAGAATGGAAAAAGTTTGTAGGAACTGTAGTTTTATTAATGGAATTTATATGGGAGCAAATGGCTCAAAAGGGGGTTTGCCGATAAGATAGAAAATGGAATATGTGGCTCAGTTGAGAAGCTTCTCAACAAACCACATTGATGTGGAAATTATGGAAACAGAAAGAATGCCATCATGGAGATTCACAGGTTTTTACAGTGCACCAGAGGAACACAAAATGAGTGAGACTTGGTCCATTCTAAGAAGGTCGGAGATTGACCAAAGGCTACCATGGATTGTCATGAGAGATTTCAATGAGATAATGTTCTCCATCGAGAAAATGGGGAGTAGATTGAGGAATGATAGAAACATGGCTAGATTTAGAGAGGTGTTGGAAGATTGCAATCTTAATGATTTAGGTTTCTTCGGCAAGTAGTATACGTGGGAAAGAGGACGGTCGCCAGAAAATAATGTTCGTGAAAAAATTGATAGAGGGGTGGCGAACCAAGCTCGGTGGGAGTATTTTCTAGGGTATTCTTTAAAACACCTTACACATGCCATATCAGATCACTGTCCGATCTTGGTTGATTTTGGGATTAATAGTTGTCAATCCTTAAACCGAAATAAAGGAGAATTCAAATTTAATGTGAATTGGATACTAGAAGACATGTGAGCAACGTATCAAGGAATTTTGGAAGGAAAATAAGGAGGACATACCTATGAAGCTTCGGAAGTTAGGAGATGGCCTCAATGAGGAGATGGGCAGTTTCATTTTGAGCAAACGAAAGGAGGTAATATCACTTGAAAGGAAATTATCTAAACTAAATTTAAATGATCTAGATGATGAGGCGTTAGTAGAAATTGAGGAAGTCAACTAGCCCTTAATTTAGAAGCTGACAAAGAAGAACTCTATTATGAACAAAGAGCAAGAGCAAACTGGCTCAAATTCGGGGATTGTAATACCTCTTTCTTTCACAATTTTGAGAACCAACGGAAAAAAGAAACAATGTGAAAAAAAATAAAAGGACCGAATAGAGAATGGGTTGTAGATGAAGAAGCTAAGTTAAAGGTGGCAACAGATTATTTCAAAGTGTTATTTTCAGCAACAAACACGTGGAACAATGATAGAGTTTTATCAAAAATTACAAGATGCATTTATGAACATATGAATAATGCGCTAATTGATGAATTTAACATGGAGAAAGTAGTAACAAAAATAATGAACATGGCCCCCTTAAAAGCATTAAGCACGGATGGATTTTCTACAGTATTTTACCAAAAATATTAGCACATTATGAGAGAGGAAGTTTCCAAGTACTGTTTAGACATCTTGAACAGAAAGAAAGAAATTCAAGACATAAATAACACCAGTATAGTTCTCATCCCAAAGGTTGATAATCCAAATTGCATGACTTAATTCAGACCAATTAGTCTTTGCAATGTAGTATACAAAATCATTTCTAAAGCTATGGTAAACAGATTCAAATCAGTTCTGAATATCTTCATTGATGAAGCACAAGCAATATTTGTCCCAGGAAGACAGATTACAGATAATGCACTTATTGCATATGAGATTTTGCAATCCCTGAAATAGAAGGAAAAGGACGAGGACAAATAAGCAAGGTTTGCAATAAGGTGGAATTAAATTTTATTGAACAAGCAATGAGGCAGATAGGTTTTTGTGAAGAATGGTTGAATCTTGTAATGCAATGCATACGACAGTGGAATATACAATATTATTTAATGGGTTACGAGGAGAAAAGTTCAAATCAACTAGAGGTTTGAGACAAAGAGACCCACTAAGTCCTTACCCTTTTTTGTTTTGTGTAGGAGGCTTTGCATCACTGCTAAAACTAGTTAAGAATTAAGTGATTATCAAAGGTGTATGAGTGGGAAGAAGCAACCTATCTATAACCCACCTATTTTTCGCAGATGATAGCATCTTGTTTGGGGAAGCAAGTTTGGAGGGAGGGAATGCTATGAAGGTACTAATTTATTTTAGTAACAGTATGCAAAACAATTGTAAAGATCAAATTGGAACGCTCATTGGTGTTAGAATACCAAATAACCCAAAAAAATATTTAAGCCTTCCAACGATGATAAGAAGATAGAATAAAAAAAAAGAAGCATTTTCTAATTTTAAAGATAGGTTTTCAAAACGTATAGAAAATTGGAGTATTAGGCAGCTTTCACTTGGAGGGAAATAAGTTTTTATCAAATCAGTGTTACAAGCTATACCAATTAATACGATGCAGTTTTTCTTATTACCTATTACCCTATGTCGTGAATTAGAAAATATTATTAGCAAATTTTGGTGGAGAAACTCGAAAATAGGAAAAGAGATACATTGGTGCGATTGGAAGGAGGTATGCAAACCAAAATCGCAAAGAAGGTTAGGATTTTGAGATTTGACAAAGCTTAATATATTGTTACTTGGAAAATAGGGTTGGAAATTAATTTTATATCTGGATTGCTTACTTGCTCGTGTTATCCAAATTGTGATTTCTTTAGCGCAAGTTTAAGATCTCACCTTTCCTTTACCTGGAGAAGCATATGGCGTGTGCGATGGTTATTGGAGGCAGGATTAGGGTAGAGAGTGGGGAATCGCAAAACAATTAACATCTGGAATAAAACTTGCCTCCCTGGACCTGAACAATGAAGAATTGTGAGCCAGAACATCAATGTCAACTATATGGTGGTAGTAGATTTAATTAATTTTGAGCAACGTACTTGGAGAACAGATAACCTAAAGGAAATATTTGATGAGGAGCAAGCAAACAGAATTCAAACTATCCCGATTGCTAGAGTTGACATCAAGGATATCAGGATTTGGAGAAGGAATAATACAAGGGTTTATTCTGCTAAAAGCGGTTACAAATGGTTGCTTTTAGAAATAGCAACACAAAGGGAAGAATTATTACAACCAGCAAATCTACAAAGCTTCTACAACATATTATGGAACTTGCGCATTGCGAATAAGGTAAAAATAACAATATGGAGAATAATACATAATTATGTCCCTACTTTGAACAATCTCCAGTCAAAGAAGCTGTGTGTTGTGAACATCTGTCCACTTTGTAAGTCTGATGAGGAATCGATTAGTCGCATTTTTTAAGATTGTGCAACAGTCAAAAGTACCCTACAAGGGGTAGGGATTGATTGCTCCGCCAGCCTCTAAGGACAATAATGGAAAACATGGTAGCCAATCTATTCAATAGCATGGATGAAGAATAATGTACACGACTGGCAATAATATTATGGGCAGTATGGTATCAGAGAAACAAAGCCTATCACTGGGGTGAAAAACAGAACACAGCATGTAACGCCCCGTACCCGAGAACATCGCTGGATTCGAATACGAGGTGTTAACAGACTTAATTCATTACTTAAACAGCTCAAACAATTTAATTTTAAAATTTTCAGACAAGCTGAAAATCTGCATCACAGTCGCTTAAAAATTCATATCTCGAGTTACGAAACTCGAAATTAAGATCCGTAAATTTTCTACGAAACTAGACTCATATTTATATCTACAAATTTTTTTCTAGAATTTTTGGTTGAGCAAAATAGTACAGTTTATTAGTTAAAATCTCCCCTGTTTCAGGGTTCGACTACTCTGACCTCTGTGTATTACAGATCATATATCTCTCTATAAAAATTTCAATGAGTATGAGGTTTGCTTCTCTTAAAACTAGACTCAACAAGGAATCTGTACATATAAAGAACAACTTATAATTATTTTTTAAAATTTATTATAAATTTTTAAAGTCAGAACAGGGATCCAGAAATCACTCTGGCCCTGTTTCACAAAAGTTTAAATATCTCATAAAATATAATTTAAATGCCTATTTTGTTCATTCCTTATGAAAATAGACTCATCAAGATTCGATTCCATAACTTATTCATTATTTAATTCCATTTCTACTATTTTTAGTGATTTTTCAAATTCACGTCACTACTGCTGTCTGAATCTATTTTATGGTAAATTTTACCTATTTCATGGTTTCCATGGATTAGCTAGCAATTTGACATACATAACACCAAATATGATCATGATTAGCCATTCCAATGGCTAATCATTACCAAGAATTTTCATACCACTCAATAACCATATCATAAGACCATATATACAAAATGATTATAGTGCTATACATGCCATACTCAAAATATTCAAGCCATTATGCCAAGATGGTATACGGATAGTGTGAGCGAGCCTCCGACCGTTCCCGATTTCCGAGCTGACTTGTCAAAACTCGTATGCGAAAATGACTACTTTTACCATTTCGTCCACAACTTGGTCTTTTCCCATTTTAGCCCGAATTTGATTTTCCTTGCTTATTGAGCTTGGAAAGCTTGAAAACCCTATCCATGGCTTCCCCCATGCTAATTTCGGCCTCCATGAAGAAGATGAGCAAAATTGGCTTTTAATTTTGTATTTTAATTCATTTTACCCCTAAATGACCAAAATGCCCTTACTACTAAACTTTCAAAAATTCCTTCCATGTCCTAATTTTGTCCATGAACTTAAAATTGGTCAAATTGCTATTTAAGACCTCCTAATTAATATTTCAATGCAATTTCATACTAAAAACTTCTAGAATGCAAATTTTGCAACTTATTCGATTTAGTCCCTACTTTCAATTTAAACACTTTAGGCATAAAATTTCATCACGAAATTTTCACACAGTCATGCAATCATATCATAATCATCAAAATAATCATAAAATAATTATTTCTATCTCAAATTTTGTGGTCACGAAACTACTATTCCGACTAAGCCCAAAATCAGGATATTACAACTCTCCCCCCTTTTAAGGATTTTCGTCCTCGAAAATCTTACCGGAAAAGTTGTCTTCACTTTTAATCTCATATTCGGTGCCGAAGAACTTTCACTTAGGCTATACCTCCAATACATATCTTTAATTTCTCATATGATCTGAAAGCTTACAGTCTCAACTCTCAACTGTTCTTAAATTTTCAACCCTTCTTAGTTTCCCATGATATCATGACATAAAACCCGGATCTCAACTTGATTAATGGAGACCGGAATTCCAAGAAATCCAACAATCAAAGAGACCTAAAATTCCATGAATCTGATGAGTAGTAATTCATTCAATATAGATATGATTTATAGATCTCGCCAAACATTTAACAATAAGATACATCACATTTTCCTCTTTCCGCCATAGAAATAATTCTGATATGGCCTCAAGAATAACCCTTCTCATTTTCATCCCAATATCAACACTGGCAAGGATAATTTTGATAGATCCCAATGCTCGGCTTTAACCTCTTTAACAACTCAGATTTTATGTAACATCGATGCTCTAAACTATCACATTATCTCACTGTCTTGAAACACATCACAATTCATACAGTAGTACATTACTGAAAGTTAAGAAGTTTTTACTCAATGTAGACTAGTCTAGTTCAGACGCTTCGGTTACCAATATTCTCATCTATCTGAACTTTGTCAAGATGTAATAAACTTTTCAGCTTTCTCAAAATGAAAACCTTACCATTCGTAGTGACTTTAACTAATATCCAACTCTTTCTAATAAATATACACTTCTCGTTCAGACTATTTACTCTTTTATCAGTACAAAAATGAAATTCTATTATCAGACTTGGGAAAAATAATCTCGACATAATTGTCACATAAAATCTTTCAAATAAATAATTCACCATACCGATGAAACTCGCACTTTTATCACTTATGCCTTTATCGATGTCAAATCCTTACACGTAAATTAGAAAAAACCCCAATACTAAAATCACCACATTACCAAGATCAAATTAGAAGTATAGTCATATTTGACATGATTATCACGAGCTGAAGAACGCACTTCGAACATGAGTCATAATTGACAAATTATGGAACAAAGATAACAAGAAAACCGAATATAGAAATCCAAGATAGAGAAACCCAGAATAAAGAAATCCAGAATAAAGAGACCCAAGATACGATACTATCTTAGGAGAATCAAAAACAAACTCATAGAGAAAATACGGAATACCCGATAATTTTTCAAAGAAAGAAAGTCCAAAAGAAAACATCATTTAATCCCACTGAAATCAAATATAACAAAATCAATAAATCTTCTCATACATATGTATCAGATGAAGCATCAAGTAGAAGAAACAGAATCATAATATGCAGAATCATAATATCATATGTATTCTCTCATCAATTCTTATCAGACGAAATGAAATAGAATACCCGATGAAATAGAGCAATATAAATTATAAACCAGCCAGATTACCAATGCTTTCATCCAACACGTAATTAGAAGACATTCCCATATAACAAAAATTTCTTTAGAAGATCAATGACCATAGAAATATTTCGAGAGCGGGTAAACACATAGAACATCTCAAAAGAGACTTCTAAATCTGTCCAGCCATAACTGTCACACTCAGATAGTTCACATTTCAAATATCATTTCCCCAACTAGTTCAGCCCTCACAAATTTCATATTAAACCATTCACTAAAGAAGGCCAATTCTGAATAAATTTCGATTTACAATTTTCTCAACCTTGCACCTGAGTAATTCGATTTACCATAATTGGGACAGTACATAACTCCAATAATCTTTACGTCAATTCGATACTTCATCGTCTCGACTTTACTTATCACTCATTTTCAATCTCTCGATCATACTTATAATTATTCTATCAGTGAACTCTTTGGGTTCTCACCAGAGAGACTTATTCAATACAGATCTCATGAAATTCCATTATAAGTACTACTTGTAAGGGGAGGGGTTGTAGGACCTCTCACTCGACTTTCTTATACATACACATATGACACAATTTCCATCATCATAGCAACATCATCAAAATCATGTCATTCATTCAGGCAATGCAACATTCATGTTGGCTTACACAAATTTTCCTATTGTCCCATTTAGACAATATACTTATGCATACATTCTATGTTTTCTAGATAGCTTTACTTATCGATTCATTTAATTAAATTAAGTCATGCTCATGACATCATATAAGGCCAAACAAACATAGATATTTGCACCACAATTACAACTTTCATTTCGTGCATCATCATGTACATATCATTACAATCATATAATTCAGTCCAACAATTTAACATAGATAAGTTCATTTCATTATAATCCTTTATCTCATAAAAATTATATATCATTAACATTTATCAACATTCGACGTCCAAATCAAGACAAGGACATTTTCATTCGTGATCATGATATTATGACCTTCATTCATACCTCTACTACTTTCTATTTATTCCGTTCATCTTATCAAGTAAGCCACATACACTACATCATATGAACATTAAGCAAATATGGATATTTATCACAACATGAATTTTCATCTCACATATTATCACATATGTATCATAAACTTTTAATCACATTTTTCTGAACCGAGACTTATCATAATTATAACTTTACTCAAATACCTTCACATAACATTGAACATGGTCAGCGCAGCTCGATTGGAGAGTACCCTGTCTAAATAAGACGGTACTCATACGCGTCGGAAGACATCACACTATCACAGATCAGTGGCATGTATAGCTAAACTTTTACACATGCTAGGTTAGTCCGAGAACCGACTAAACCTGCTCTGATACCACCAAATGTAACGCCCCGTACCCGAGAACATCGCTGGATTCGAATACGAGGTGTTAACAGACTTAATTCATTACTTAAACAGCTCAAACAATTTAATTTTAAAATTTTTAGACAAGCTGAAAATCTGCATCACAGTCGCTTAAAAATTCATATCTCGAGTTACGAAACTCGAAATTAAGATCCGTAAATTTTCTATGAAACTAGACTCATATTTATATCTACAAATTTTTTTCTAGAATTTTTGGTTGAGCAAAATAGTACAGTTTATTAGTTAAAATCTCCCCTGTTTCAGGGTTCGACTACTCTGACCTCTGTGTATTACGAATCATATATCTCTCTATAAAAAATTTCAATGAGTATGAGGTTTGCTTCTCTTAAAACTAGACTCAACAAGGAATCTGTACATATAAAGAACAACTTATAATTATTTTTTTAAAATTTATTATAAATTTTTAAAGTCAGAACAGGGGATCCAGAAATCACTCTGGCCCTGTTTCACAAAAGTTTAAATATCTCATAAAATATAATTTAAATGCCTATTTTGTTCATTCCTTATGAAAATAGACTCATCAAGATTCGATTCCATAACTTATTCATTATTTAATTCCATTTCTACTATTTTTAGTGATTTTTCAAATTCACGTCACTACTGCTGTCTGAATCTATTTTATGGTAAATTTTACCTATTTCATGGTTTCCATGGATTAGCTAGCAATTTGACATACATAACACCAAATATGATCATGATTAGCCATTCCAATGGCTAATCATTACCAAGAATTTTCATACCACTCAATAACCATATCATAAGACCATATATACAAAATGATTATAGTGCTATACATGCCATACTCAAAATATTCAAGCCATTATGCCAAGATGGTATATGGATAGTGTGAGCGAGCCTCCGACCGTTCCCGATTTCCGAGCTGACTTGTCAAAACTCGTATGCGAAAATGGCTACTTTTACCATTTCGTCCACAACTTGGTCTTTTCCCCATTTTAGCCCGAATTTCAGTTTTCCTTGCTTATTGAGCTTGGAAAGCTTGAAAACCCTATCCATGGCTTCCCCCATGCTAATTTCGGCCTCCATGAAGAAGATGAGCAAAATTGGCTTTTAATTTTGTATTTTAATTCATTTTACCCCTAAATGACCAAAATGCCCTTACTACTAAACTTTCAAAAATTCCTTCCATGTCCTAATTTTGTCCATGAACTTAAAATTGGTCAAATTGCTATTTAAGACCTCCTAATTAATATTTCAATGCAATTTCATACTAAAAACTTCTAGAATGCAAATTTTGCAACTTATTCGATTTAGTCCCTACTTTCAATTTAAACACTTTAGGCATAAAATTTCATCACGAAATTTTCACACAGTCATGCAATCATATCATAATCATCAAAATAATCATAAAATAATTATTTCTATCTCAAATTTTGTGGTCACGAAACTACTATTCCGACTAAGCCCAAAATCAGGATATTACACAGCAGAAATTGTCACATTTATCAAGGCATTCCAAGCAGAAAGTAATCGTATTGGATCGAGAGTTTCAACAAATATACATTAATATGATTTTAATTGGAAACCGTCGAGAACAAACGAGGTTAAAGGCAATTTTGATGCAATCTATAATAAAAATTCACTAGTTCAGTAACGGGAATTATATTTCAAGACTATGAAGGGTTTATTTTGGCTGCATGCACTTACCAGAATTATATTGTAGCCGATGCAACTATAGCAGAGGTGGTTGCTTGTCTTCAAGCAGTGTTAGTGGTTAAAGATCTAGGGTTTCACAACTTGACAATAGAAGGGGATTCCTTGACCATCATAAAAAAATATCCAATCAAATACAAAGGATAAATCATGCATCGCAACGATTATACAAGAAATAAAGGAAAGAGTACGAAGGTTTGAAAAATTCACCTACTATTTTGTCGGTCGAAAGGCAAACTAGTCAACGCATATGATGGCAGGGGAAGGAAAACAGTGGATAGAACCAAGGGTTTGGATTGAGGAAGGCCCCCCAAAAACAGAATCAACGGTCAAAGAAGATAGAATGAGTATGATCGGTGTTGGAAATGAGGCGGAGGATTAAAAATTACAGGACTCCAATGGTTTCTTTTCTACAAAGTACTCCATTATGGACTCCTTTAGTACAAATCTGATGAAAAAATGATAACAATGGAAGTAGAACAAAGGGTAGGTTGCTTAAGAATTGGGTTCGTATGAGGTTTTCTTCAGATTTTAGGAAAAGGACAAGGGGATTTCATTTCGACTTTTGGTTTATGATGTATGAGTGTATTTAGGTTTTCTTTTTATTTTTATTTTTCTTAAGAAATGGGTAGGCTTTGACGATTGAAATCTTTTAGGTAGTTTTTTAGGCTTTCAAATTTTCATTAATTAGGGTTATCCACAGTTTAATGGTGAATGACAAATTAGGACACTTGGAACTCATGCACATTGTCCCTTTTCCTTTTTATTAATGGCAACCGGTTCACATCTTTTTTTTTTTAAAAAAAGTATATACCAAACAAATGTTATAACTTAAATTCAACACTTAAACTTTTTTATTCTTATTTTTTCAATACTTAATTTTTTCAGCACGTAATTTTTCAATTTATCAAACATAACTTTAATTTAATCATTTTGAACGGAGAGACCAAACTTTTTCCCCCTTTTCCTTTACCATTTTACTATTAACGAATTCTTTTATGTTTTAAATTTTTTGAGAAATTTATGTTTTAATTTTTTAATGTTAATTGAGTAACTTTAATATCTTTTTTATCCGTGTTATTTTCATTTATCTTATTATTATATAAAATAAATTTATTATTACCCTAGTTCGCACATCACCCGAAAATATTCCTAGTTTTACTAAAATTGGAGACTAGTAGTTACTATAGATAACTAAATTAATAAATAGTGTTTTATAGTTGTTGCTAAATGAAAAACTGGTAAAAATAAAACATAAAAATTGGTTCTACAAGAGAGAATTGGTTGTCTTAGTTGTAATATTTTAAAATTTTAAATCTTTTTGTGTGTGACAGAGGATTTAACCTCGTAGGCAATATCCCTTATTTCCTTTACCTCTGCAAGATAATTTGAGCCTTGATTTAACTTGTTTAGCGTGTAAACCTTTGGAGATGTGAGTGTTGGTCCTCCATCTATAAGCCACGAGCTTAGCTTTAAGAATGGGGATGAAGCAACACAAAATCGATGTTGCAAAATTCATTACCGTTTTATAGTTGGTATTTAAGTTACATCATTCATCTCACTTTATTTTAGATGTTCAAGAAATTTGAATTGTACATTCAAAATTTTTTTGAATTAATTTAAAAAAATAAAAAAAACATTTATAAAATTCATATAAACTAATATATAAACTTATTATTATTATTATTGTTAAACACAAGTTGACTTTCTTTTAAAACATTTTATCATTCTTGTTAAACATAACAATTTTAAGCCTTAACCACATAAAGGTGTTCACAAAGCCAACATTTAATTAATAATTTTACTTTCACAAAAATAAAAACAGCTTAATTGCTTTTTGGTATCATGAGAATGCAATATATCAATTTTTCAAACACAAGATTTACCATAATCACATAGGGACAACAGTGCTAAATTTCTAATCAATATTCAAGAAATTCAAGATTATAAATGCAATCAATCCTAATTTCTTTAAGGATTTGTATTAACCAACCTCTAAAAACTTTTATCCAATCTTGATGTTAGGAATCTCATACAAAATCAATATCCCAACATCATTCAATAAACTAAAAAAAACTATATTTTGCATAAAAATCCTAATCTATCACAAGAAAAACTATAATACTAATTTTCTAGAGATTAATCAATAAAATTTGGAAAGAAAAGAAGAGTTGTTACTATAATTGAGAGACCCACTTGAAAGCAACGAAAAATTGAATACCAATCTTGTAAAAATTCAAATGAAAGTGTTTGAGAATAAAAGAAATTTGAAAGAAAAATATCGACTGTTGGAATAAAATAAAAGAAGTTTTGAATTTTAGTAGGTGGAAAGAGATTCATTTATTTTTATATACATAATTTGTTTTATAAAATAATTATTGTCAAAAAAATTTGAGAGCATATCTTTTATGAGATCATTTTCAAATATTTTGCGGGATCAATGCATCAATTATATAATTTAAGTAATTTTTTTTTATTTTGTGAATTGACCCCACAATTGTTTACATGGCTCCACCACTATATAATATTAAAAATTATTATTATTTTTATGGATGTTGGATATATTTATATTTGCTAGGCCTTGTCTCAATTAAAATTTTTTAATTTTTTATAATATTTTTAATTTTAAAAAATAAATAAATATTTAAACATAATTTTTTTAAGATGGAATTTACTTTTAAAAAATTCGATAAAAAAAGCAAAAGAATTTAGGTTTTTTTTTTCTATAGCATATTTTTGCATGTTTAACTTTTTAATAGTTGTATATAAAATGATAAAATGGTAATTTTATATAGTAGGAATGGCAAATAATTATCATTTTGCTCTATATTCATTGTTGAAATAAAATCTATCTCGCTCTACCACCATAAGATGGTGAACCACTCATGGTGGTGGAGTCATCGCGGTGCTCGTAGCCTTGTGTCAAAATACCAGGGGAATGTTTTCTGTGCTTGGAAACTGAAGACAGGTATTTTAAAAATTCAGCTAGGCCATGAACATTGGAGGAAGTTGGTGTCCTTGCACGTGAGGGTGAGGGTGAGGGTGAGGGTGAAGGTGGTGGAAGGCAGGGTAGGGCGGGAGAGCTAGATGGGTCGGCCTTGGTTGAATGTCAAAGCACTAAAGGTTAGATGTAGATGGAGGTGTGCATGGCGCACGAGGCCCAAGGTTGTCCATGTATTCCTACAGTCCCCATTAACACTAAAGCTTGTCAAGAAATTAAAGAGTTATTAGTATGGTTTTTGTCCTTGGGTTTATAATTTGTTTGAGAGTAAATTTTTGAAAAATAAAATATGCTCTAATGTACCTACATTTGAAATTTATTTATTTTACTTTTATTTTTAACAATATAATTCTCTACTTTTTGAATTTAAAAATTCAAATCCATTTATTACCACCATTAAAAAAAATTTGTTAATTTTTTTGGTGTGACATTTTAAATTTTTTTTTAAAAAATTCACTTGATAGTTATATAATAATAAAAATGTTGAAAATATTGATTAGAGTTTTTCCCTTAAAAAAACTCATTCAAAATCGTAATAATTAAAATTTTTTGTTGTAATAGTGTTTGTCGAAACCATTTTTTTGGAATACGGGATCGACTTTAAAATATGGTATAGAGTCGCCACCAATCCTTTTTGTTTAGGTTTGATCGGATCCCTTAATAAAATATTTTGATTTGTTAAAATATTGAGTTTGGCCTACGAAAGTCAAGAAAACAGGTTTGGGAGTCGGTTGCGTACGAGGAAGGATTAGCACCCTTGCAACGCCCAAAATTGGTACCTAATTGATTTATTAATGTCCTAATGTCAAAAATTTGAAATGATTTTAAAAGTACAATCCCATTTAAAAATGCTTGAATGTACTCGAATTGGATGTTAAGATTCTCTTGTTCCGAAGGAATACAATATCACATCCAGTACGCTAAGATACGACAATTCAAACCCTCGAAACCAAGATCATCTCATGATTTCCAAAATTCATGCATTGAGATTTTAAAAGGATATTCGGTTATTTGGTCAAACGGTAAATTGAAACCCAGCACGTTAGGGCACGATTTCTCGAATTTCTAAACACGAAACATTGCCTCATTTTTTAATTAAGAAAACACGGGCGAAATTTTAAAAGAATATTTGGTTATTTTGGTCAAACAGAAAAATTGAAACCCAGCACGTTAGGACACGTTTTCTCGATTTTCCAAACACGAAACATTGCCTTGTTCTTGAAGAGTTCCTTTCGTCATAATTTAAAATAGAAAGAATTGGCGATTAAAAGATAATTGATTGGACTAAAATGTTTAAATGACCACTCATAATAAAAGATTTCAACATGCATGTGAATAACGACATATCATTTTGTCAAAACACATTACCAAAGCATTAACGAATCATAGTGTTGGAAAGCATAAATAATTGAATATGATACAAATGAGCAATTTAAAAGCAATGAATTTAAAATGCGACATACAAAGTGAATAGTCATTCATCATATATTATTCTAACATTCAGCCTAACAAATTTTTAAGAGATATTAAACAATATGTATATAACCAATAATAGAAAAGAAACATAAAACAAATTAAAAAATATATAACTGATAATAAATAAGTTTAAAACAAATAATATAAAAAGTAATTTTAAGAATAAATAATATACAACAATTTAAAACAGATGATATATAAAACATTTAATAATATATATAAGTGTAAAAATAATATTGAAACACTTCAAAATAAATAAATAGAATCTATAATAATTTGATATAAAATAAATCATAAGTATAAGAACAACAATAAATCATATGTGAAATAATCATATATAAATTAATTTTTAAAATAAACATTATGCAAGTAAAGAATTAAAGTAAGTAACGTACAAAACAATATATATATATATATATATATATATATATATATATATGTGTGTGTGTGTGTCTACAAGAGATAATATACATAAAATAAAAAATAATTAAATATAAATTATGTGTATATATATACAATAATAATGTATAAAAATATTTAAAATAGTCATGATATAAACCATTAAAATAAAGAATGTACATAAAAGAGAATTTTAAAATGAGTAAATTATATAAATAAAGCATTTTAAAAAATATACAAAATAAAATAAATGAATAATATAAAAAGTGAATAATAATTTAAAATAAATGATAAAAAAATTTTACAAACAAAAAAACTGAAATTAAAAGGAAAAGGACTCAATTGAAATAAAATTAAAATCAACAAGATAATCCATAAATAAATAAAGCGTTGGAGCCTAATTTGGGACTTAAATACAATGTGTGCAAACTCATGGGGATTGAAAATGAAATTATCCCAAGCTCCAAAACGCAGTGCTTAAACACGGACCAAATTAACACCGCGCCTAAATCTCAGGGAAGAATTAAAGAATGAAGAAAATACAGACAGGATCTATTCAAATGACAGCGCAAAAAGGGAGGACTAAACGCATAAATTCCCCTGAAAAAAACAAAAGAAACCTTCCCCCCAAGTTATCTGTTACGAATCAAAAGGAAAAAAAAAAGGTTTTCTCCCTTTCTAGTCTACTAGGGCACAAATGGATTAGCCCCCTGCTGCTAATCCGCCTCGATCACGAATAACGACGGTCGGAGGAACCACAACCAGGTACCTTCAACCCTTTTAGCTTTCTTTATTTTTTTATTTAAAAAAAAACACTTCAAACACTATGTCCTATTTAAAAAAAAAAAACTCAAAACAAAACCCATGAAAAGAGAACATCAATAACAACAAAAGAAATCTAAAAAAAAAAAATAAACGCAACCTTTGCTTTTTGATTTCTCTGAATTCTTTTTTGTATATTTGTTGAGTATTCTATTTTTCTGAAAAAAAGAAGAAAAAAAAAGTCCATAAAACAATGAAAATTTGAGGGCTTTATAGCCGAATACAACTTGTTTCTTGCTATTTTCTTGCTATTTTCCTGCTCAAGTCGCAGGTGTCATGAAGACGTGAAGGAGGAGTGCACGGACGTGGGGTATGCCACGCGTGAGCTAGGGGTCGTGCGTGGGGCGTGCGACGCTGAACTTGGCTTCTTTTTTGCTAGTGGTTGTGGGCTAGGTCTAAGGTTAGGTAAGGGAAATTGGGCTTTCTGCTTTGGGCTATTTTGACTAGGCCTAGGCAGAAATTGAGCCCTACAGCTGCCCCTCTTTGCTCGTTATCGTGTAACGAGACTGGAGCAAAGACTTTTAATAAGGACCAATCTCGCCCGGTCTCACCGAGTCTTGACATTTTTGGTGTTTCTCTTTTTAAGTAGCCATGCTTTAACCCATTGTATCCCGCAGGAACTTCAAGGAGAATGGGATTGGTAACTTCAACCTGCTCCACTGCAACTTCAAGGAGATAAGGTTGGCTATGATCTGCTCTACTGCAACTTCAGAGAGATAAGATCTGTTTATTTATAGCTTCAATCTGTTCCTCTGCATCTTCAGGGAAATAAGATTCGCTATCTTCAGTCTGCTCCACTGCAACTTCAGGGAGATAAGACTTGTGGCTTAAATCTGCTCCATTGTCGCTACATGGAGATAAGATTCACCGTCTTCGATTTGTTCCACTACTACTTAGGGAGATAAGATCTGTAATTTTTAGTCTGCTCCACTGCAACTTCAGGGAGATAAGACTTGTATCTTGAACTGCTCCACTGCAACTTCAGGGAGATAAGGCTGGTGGCTTAAATTTGCTCCATTGCCGCTACATAGAGATAAGATTCGCTGTCTTCGATCTGCTCCACTACTACTTAGGGGGATAAGATCTGTAATTTTCAGCCTACTCCACTGCTGCTCAGGGAGATAAGGCTAGTGGCTTAAATCAGCTTCTCTACTATCTCGCGAAGATAAAATTCGCCGTCTTTGATCTGCTCCACTACTGCTTAGGGAGATAAGATTTGTAATCTTCTTCAATCCATCCCACTGCAACTCAGGGGTATAGGATCTATAATTTCATGGATCTGTTACACCATTCTTTGAGTAACATGACCTGTAAGATGGGCCTACGCTTATGCCAAATAATTAGGATGCTGATTAGGATGCTATGATCAGAATGAATCAAATGCTCCTAACTAGATGTGCTGTGAATGATATATGAATGCAAAATGTAAATGATCCCTTTTTAATATTTGGGCCGCCGTTGCTCGTCACTCATCAAGGTTCTGTCACTGATGTGTTATCTTGCCTTCTCTACTCAGCTAGTATCTTTGACAGAAAATCATCTTCTTCAATCTATCCACTGCAACTTAGGCGTATAAGATTTGTACCATCTTCTTCAATCAAATGATCTGTTACACCCTTTTTTGGGTAACATGACCAAATGCGTATGCAGAATATCAATTTTCCTTTTTTGAGCATCTATTTTAATGCTTGGGTGAACATTGCTTGCTATTCGTCGAGGTTGTATCACCGATGCAATATCTTGTATCTGATACCTTTGACAAAAAATTTTAAGAGGTAGTCTCAACTTATACCCTTTCTTCTCAAACATTTCCAACCTTTAAGTTTGATAAGTTCTAAACAATAATCCTATTTCAGGTTCTTGTACTATTTAGAAACTTTCAGAGTAATATGCAGAACCTCTTTTGTAAAAGTATTATTAGTCCATTAATCGTTATTTCAATACGAGCGCTTGAAAAAGATTATAAAGATAGACAAAATTGAAATTTATTAGGAACAAAATTCGAGAAGAATGGATTAATCAAAGAAAGCAAATATTGCCGGAGTACCAAAAATAGGTAAAGGGGAAAAAAATGAGTGCCCCAGATATCACAGCTTGAGCTTCTCTGTACGAACTCTTCGAGGACCCTTTTAAGCTTATCATGTGCCTAGGATATCTAGAGTACTTTGTCGATGCCCTAAGACGTAGCATACTTCCTCTTCGTTAATTCCAACATAATAAGACTACCACATGCCTCATCTTCGGTCGAAATTTGAATTGTCCTTTTCGGGTTTTCAATTCAAAACCCCTTTGGTCTCAAGGTGCCCTTTGTAGGTTTTCACCTCGGCCTCTCCCTTTTTTTTTTAGGCGCCCTTTGCGGGTTTTCACCTTAGCCTCCTTTTAAGTGAAGTACCTTTTAACTAAATCCGAATTCACTAGGTTAAGTAGGCTCTTACCATCCATCTCAGTTAATATCAATGCTCTTCTAGAAAAAGCCTTCTTTACCACATAAGGTCCTTCCCAGTTTGGCACCCATTTCCCTCTGAAATATTTTTGCATAGGGAGAATCTTTTTCAATACCAAGTCTCTCTCATGGAATACTCTAGGGCGAACTTTTTTGTTGTAAGCTCGCATCATTCGCTTCTAGTACATTTGACCATGACGGATAGCTTTTAGCCTTTTTTCTTCAATTAGGTTCAGCTGATCATACTGAGATTGGATCCATTCTGCTTCGTCCAGCTTCAACTCTGATAAAACCCGGAGAGAAGGAATTTCGACTTCAATAGGCAAAACTGCCTCTATCCCATAAACCAATGAGTAAGATGTTGCCCCGGTAGAAGTTTTAACAGATGTTCGATAGGCACAGAGAGCAAATGGTAACTTTTCATGCCAATCCTTGTAGGTCTTAGTCATTTTCCCCACGATCTTCTTAATATTTTTATTAGCTGCCTTAACTGCGCCATTCATTTTCGGGCAACATGGTGATGAGTTGTGGTGCTTAATTTTGAACTGACTGCAAACCTTCACTATCACGCTGTTATTCAAATTTAACACGTTATCAGATACGATCCTTTTTGGCATGCCATATCGACATATGATCTCCTTTTTCAAGAACTTGTTGACTGTCGATTTTGTGACATTGGCATATGAAGCAGACTCTACCCAGTTGGTAAAGTAATCGATGACCACAAAGATGAATCGATGTCCGTTAGAAGCCTTAGGTGAAATTATCCCAATGATGTCTATGCCCCACATTGAGAAAAGCCATGGAGAAGTCATAACATGAAGAGGTAAATGAGGCACATGGATCTTGTCTCCATAAATTTGGCACTTATAGCATCTCTTGGCGTAACTGATGCAATCTCCTTCCATCGTAGACCAATAATACCCGAACCTTATGATTTGCCTGGCTATTGTGAACCCATTGGCATGCGTCCCGCAGACACCTTCATGGACTTCCTCCAGGATTTCCTTAGCTTCAACGGCGTCAACACATCTTAGCAGCACCTGATCCTTCCTCTTTTTATATAGGATCTCTCCATCTAAGACATAGTCACTGGCTAGCCTCCTCAACGTTCTCTTAGCATTTTCAGTTGCCTGATCAGGGTATTCAAGGTTCTTCACATATCGTAGAATATCATGATACAAAGGATGATCATATCTCTCCTCTTTTTCGTTGATATTGCAGCAATGAGCTAGAGCTTCACAAATACTCATCTGGATCAGCTTCATATCCTCTCGTTTATTTACTCTGATCATAGAAGCTAACGTAGCTAAGGCGTCAGCCATCTGGTTTTCATTTCGCGAGAGGTAACAGAAGGTGATATCATCAAACACCTCAATTAATTCCAGAACTAGCTTTCGATAGTTGATCAACTTTGGGCCTCTTATTTCCCATTCACCTTTGAGCTGATAGATCACTAGTGCAGAATCCTCATACACCTCTAGCACTTTGATTTTGTGCTCTATGGCTGCACGAATTCCCATAATACATGTTTCGTATTCTGCCATATTATTTGTGCAGTCAAAATCCAATTTGCAAGTGAATAGATAATGATCTCCACTTGCGAATATCAGGATTGCCCTAATTTCGTTGCCAATGGCGTTTGATGCTTTGTCAAAGTTCAATTTCCAAGGACGATCCTCTGGAATGCCTTTTTTAGTAGTTGCCACATATATTAGATCTTTGTTAGGAAAATCAAAGTTCAAAGACTCGTAATCTTTTAAAGCTCTACTGGCTAGAAAATCTGCTATTGCACTCCATTTTACAGCCTTCTGGTTCACATAGACTATGTCAAATTCGGAAAGCAAAATTTGCCATCGGACCATCCTTCCACTTAAAGCAGTTGACTTTATCATGTACTTTAGAGGGTCCAATTTCAAGATTAACCAAGTTGTATGGTACAATATGTACTACCTCAATCTCCGAGTCATCCAAACCAAGGCGCAACATAATTTTTCAATTGGCGAGTATCTCATTTCACACTCAGTGAATTTCTTACTGAGGTAATATATCGCCTTTTCTTTCTTTCCCATCTCATCGTCCTGGCCAAGCACACATCCCATTGAATTGTCAAATACTGTCAAGTACAATATCAGTAGCCTACCAGGATTAGGAGGCGTTAGCACTGGGGATTGGACAAATATTGTTTAACCTTGTCAAAGGTTTTCTGACACTTATCATCCCACACACCTGGGTTGCGTTTCTTGAGAAGACGAAATATGGGGTCACATTTTTCAGTTAGTTGTGAAATTAACTGGACGATGTAATTTAGTCTTCCCAAGAAACCTCGAACTTCTTTCTGAGTGCGCGGCGGATGCAATTTCTGTATAGCCTTGACTTTGTCGGGGTCGACCTCAATTCTTTTTTCGCTAATTACGAAATCGAGTAGCTTTTTTGACCTAACCCCAAAAGTATATTTTGCTGGATTGAGCTTGAGCTGAAACTTTCTCAACCTCAAGAATAATTTTCTCAAAACCTGTACATGCTCTTTTTCTGTTCGGGATTTTGTGATCATATCATCGACGTAAAACTCAATTTTCTTGTACATCATGTCGTGAAATAAGGTTACCATGGCTCTTTGATATGTTGCTCCCGTATTTTTTAACCCGAATAGCATCACCCTATAGCAAAATGTTCCCCACAAGGTTATGAATGTGGTTTTTTCCATGTCTTCCGGATGCATCTTTATCTAATTGTATCTAGAGAAACTATCCATAAAGGAGAACAGTGAGTAACCTATCGTGTTATCCACCAAAGTATCGATATGAGGCAGTGGGAAGTTGTCTTTTAGGCTGGCCTTGTTTAAGTCTCTATAATCTACACACATCTGCACTTTTCCATCTTTTTTAGGGATAGGGACAATGTTGGCTACCCATTCTGAGTAATTAACTACTTGTAAGAACCAAGCATCAAATTGCTTCTTGACCTCCTCCCTTATTTTTACTGCAATATCGGGTCTCATCCTTCAGAGCTTCTGTTGAACAGGCTTGCACTCTTCTTTTATGGGGACGCGATGCACCGCAATATCAACGCTTAACCCAGGCATGTCTTGATACGACATTACGAAGATATCTTTGAACTCTTGCAGTAGTTTAATGAGGTCCTACCTTGTTTCCTCGGTTATGCAAGTTTCAATTTTCGCCTCTTTCCTTTTTTCCAAGGTCACATTCTCAATTGTCTCTTTATGGGGTGGAATTTGTTTCTTTTCCCGTTCTACCATCCCTAACAAATCTGGAGATAATCCACAGTCTTTGTCATCTTTAAAATCCTGAGATCCCTCTAAACACATATCTCGCTCACAAGGAGATTCTGAGTCCGTAGCAGTGTCGCTCGTGTCGTCGATATCTGAAGACCTATTGCAGCACAAAAGAAATATCTAAAAAATGAATCTAAGAGTGGCTTATTTGTTTGGCATGATTATGAATGAAATGAGAAAATAAAAGAATATTTGCCCAGAATTAGACACAAAAGTGTATTTTTTATTGAAAATAAAGATGTTTGAACATGAACCTATTTCACAAAAGATTCTTATTGTTTCTAGGCTTAAAACAACAAGAGTGTTTTGAACATTACTCTGTATTAGCTCTAAAAAATACAGGAGTTTCTTCCAAAGTCCAGTTGTTCAGAACACTTCCAGGCTCATAAGGGCGAATGCCTGATAAGTTTTCTTCCATCACTCCCTCTACAAATATAGCGTTGATGCTCAAATTTTCCATCATATCTGTCGAAACCATTTTTAAAGGGATGTTTGAAAAATGGGGATCGACTTTTGAAAAAAAGAAAACGGGAGTCGCCACCAATCTTTTAAAGTGCGATTGGATCACTTTATAAAATGTTTTGATCTACAAAATTATGAGAAAATAGGTTCGGGAGTCGGTTACGTACGAGGAAGGATTAGCACCCTCATAACACCCAAAATTGGTACCAAATTGAATAATTTTGTCTTAATGTCAGAAATTTGAAAGAATTTAAAAATGAGATTTCCATAAAATCGTGATGTTTTGAGAAAAGAATCAAGATTCATTTGTTTTAAAAGAGTACAAACATCACATCCAGCATGATTAGACACGATGTCTTTAATCTTTCGTAACTAAAATCATCTTATAATTTGTAAAATTTGTTTAAAAGGATATTTTAGATATTTAGACAAACGAGAAATCGCAACCCAGCATGTTAGGGCACTATTTCCCGAATTTCTAAATATCCAAAGTATTGCCATACTTTTTTTTTAAAAAAATTCCTTTTTAATTAAATGGGATATGACTTTTAATTTTAAAAGTAATGACGTGTTTTACATATTACCAGGAATTAAATAAATCTAATTACAATGTACATGCTTTATCATTTCATACAAGTATAGAAAATAATAAATAATTTACACAACACATGCTATCATTTTATAAACATATCATTATAAATGCAAATATACATGCATTATTGTTTCATCCAAAAATACAACATAGAGCATTATGAATTTAATGATATAAATTATATAACAACATTTCATGCAAATATACTTTAGATCAACAAAAATAATTAATTTCCATGCAAATATGCAAAAACAATATCAAATAATTTATTAAAAAAACAAAGTATAAGCATATAAAATATAAATCAAATCAAAATAAAAAATATTTAAAAATTTTTAGCGATATGAAAATAATAAAGGAAAACTTCCCCTTTTTTTAAAAAAATATGATTAATGTATGTATATAAACCATATTGTAGACTGTAACGACTTAATATATATTAATAGAATAATGTACTAAATATTAATATTACTCATATTCAATTAATGATAAAAAAACTATAGTTAGTGAGTGATAAAATAATATATATTTTATAATGAAATAAAAGTAATGTAATAGATAATATATAGTAGAATATATAATATAATTTATAACTAAAATATATAATAATATAAATAATATAAAAATATGTAATAAAATGTAATATGTAATAGAATATAAATGAAATACAATACTAGAAATAAGGATAATATATACTAATATTTAATAATAATTAAAAAATATTAAAATTTACACAATTAATAAATAATAATACCTAATTTATAAAAATATATTATCATAAAATATATAATAAAATTAATTTATAAATAGAATAATAATAAAAATAATATAGTAGATAATATATAAATAAGATAATATATATCACTTTATATAACTAATATAAAAAAAATATATATAAAGTATTTAAAATAAAATAAATATATAAAAGGGATTAAAATTGAATTTAATTAAAGAATTTGGGGCTATATGCAAAATAATAAAATATAACTTGGCCTAATTAAAACACAAGCTAAAAGCCGAGGGACTCATTGGGTAATTAAACCTTAATCCCAAAACGACGCCGTTTCCCGAATGGATTTTAAAGGCCGCTAGGATTAAATTGAAACAAATATAAAAGATTAGGGCCAAACTAAAAATAAAAATAAAATAAAATTAAAAATTTAAAAACACGAGAGGATTAGTTGAGCAATTTGCCTATTTTCCAAAAACACGCGGATCCTCATTGGGTAATCGGGTCAACACGCGGATTCTTTACCAAAACGGTGCCGTTTTAATGCTTATTGAATTAAGCAAAACGACACCGTTTTTGTAGGGCTATATAAGCTCTGGTTTTTGTTTTAAAATCATTTTAAGCCGGTTCTGAAAAAAAAAAGGAAAGAAATCCTCTGAAAGAGGATCTGGGACCAGCATCGGAGCTCCGTCGAGCCTCCGTTCTCAGGCGTTCATGCGCCCACGCGCCACCGTGAACGCCGCCACATGTGGGGTCGAAAACTGGAAAATTTCCCGTTTCAAAAAGGTTCGTCTCCCTTTTCCCTTTTTTATTACCAGTATATATTAAAAGATAGATAAAGTATTCACATTTATATTCTCTGATGACTATTGATTGCTTTGTGTATAAAAATACTCTGCTATTTTTTGAATCTTTGTGTATATATCCAAAAAAAATGTCATTCTTACAAATTAAAAAAAGGTTTTTATAGCCCTTCTGAAACTTATTGCATTTTGGGGAAAGAAATCTTTGATTTCTTTTCTCCTATCTATTTTCCTTTTCTGCCGTGTTTTCTGTCGTTGTTTCCTCTTTTGTTCGCAGGTAAACCACGAGGATCTTGCTCGATCACTGATGTCTGTGCGCTGATGGAGCCAACGCCGTATCGTAGCGCGAGGAGATCTGAAAATTCTGGTGTAATTTACGCGTAGATGGTGGTGCGATGTATGATGGCAAAGTCGAGAAATCACGGCGCGCTTGGTGACGACGATTGGGCCACTGAATCTGCGCGAGATGAAAGGTCACGTCCGTTAGAGTGCCTGAAGCTTCCAGAAATTCATTGCGGCGCTGAGTTCTTAGGAAACCCTAGGGTTTCCTTGTCTGTTTTTACAGTTTTGGGCCTTTTGGGCCCTGTGTAAACCTGGGTCAAGGTGTTGGGTTATTTTTGGGGTGTAAATGAGTCCAATAAGTTTAGGCTATTTGGATTTGGGCTTTAGCACTGTAAACGGACTGTTTATAAAATAAATGGACTTTATTTTTTATTTATTTTTTATTTTAGCTTAAGGCCCGGGTGAATTTGGGCTCTTACAACTGCCCCTCTTTGCTCATTGCTGTGTAACAGGAATCAAGCAAAGACTTATAGACGAACCAAATTTGCCTGGTCTAGCTAAATCTCAAAATCTTGATCCTTATCTTCTCCAAAGGTATTCTGATGTCTTTAGGAGTATCAAATTGACTATCTTCAACCTGCTTCTTGAAAACTTAGGAACACCAATCTGTTATTTTCAATCTGATCTCTGCCAATACAGAGACGCCAAATCTGCCATCTTCAATCTGCTCTCTGACAATACAGAGACGCCAATCTACTATTTTTGATCTGCTCTCTGACAATACAGAGACGCCAAATCTGCTATCTTCGATCTGCTCTCTGACAATACAGATACGCCAAATCTACTATCTTTGATCTGCTTCAACGTAAACACGTGAAAGCCAAATCAGCTATGTCTTCGATCTGCTCTCCGTTTAACACAGAGATACCAAATCATATTAGATTTGCTTCAACGTAAACACGTGAAAGCCAAATCAGCTATGTCTTTGATCTACTCTCTGTCGAACACAGAGATGCCAAATCATCTTAGATTTGCTTCAACGTAAACACATGAAAGCCAAATCAGCTATGTCTTCGATCTGCTCTCCGTCGAACACAAAGATGCCAAATCATCTTGGATTTGCTCTTCGTCGAATACGAAGCTGCAAATCTTCTTGGATCTGCTTCAGTGTAAACACTTGAAAGTCAGATCTGCTATGCTTTAGCCTATTACTCTACTGCTTAGGGGATTAAGGAGTATCAATCTTCATTGTCCCTTGAAGGTCATGACCTGTATAATGTGTATGAGCTCATGCCTAATGATTAGGATGCCATGATTAAAATGAGTCAAATGCTCCTAATTAAACTTGTTAAAATGCAAAATGTTTATGAATATGACTCCTATTCCAGACGTCACTACCCATTCCTTCGTCTAAGCTCATCCTTATTCTTCTCAAAATATCATTCTTACTCAGCCCGTGGGTTTGTACCATTCTTCAAATGCTATGACCCATCAAAATTGTTTGTAAGATGATCCTCTCTTATAATCAAATCGTTTAATTTGTCCAATCAACATTTTGGACCAAAGAAGGAATCTCCTTGAGTTCTTTCAAACCTCACTTACGTGAATTCCTCGAACAATTGTTCCGTTTTAGTTTCTTGTATTATCTAGAAATTTCTAGAGTAATGAACAAAACTTCATTTATGAAAATTATTTGGTTCATCTATCATTATTTAATGCAACACACTTTAAGAATAATGGAAGATGAATTTAATCTTGAGAATAATTAGATTTGAATAAATTTGTCAAAAATACAAAGGAAATTAATCTAAAAGCCTTCTTCGAGAAGAATAAGAATCTAAAGATAGCAAATAGGACAAAAGTTAGATGCCCTAGATATCGCCGCTTGAGCGTTTATATGCCAGCTCTATGAAGACTTTCTTGAGTTCAACATGTGTTTAAAAGACCCAAAGTACTTTGCCGATACCCCGATATGCAACATACTTCGCTCTTTGTTGAAACAGACATAGCGAGATTACCGTATACCCTTCACCCTTTCAGGTTTTCAACTCAAAACCCCTTTGGTCACAATGCGCCCTTTGCAGGTTTTCACCTTGGCCTCTCCATTTTCTTTTCTTTTCTTTTCTTTTTTCTTTTTTCTTTTTTTTCGTGGTGTGAAAATTCAAGACGCCCTTTGCTGGTTTTCACCTTAAATTCTCTTTTCCTTTAAACAAAGTACTTTTTGACTGAGTCTGAATTCACTGGATTGGGTAAACTCTTCCTATCCATTTCTGTCAAAATCAATGCTCCTCCAGAGAAAGCCTTCTTCTCGACATACGGCCCTTCCCAACTTGGCATCCATTTTCCTCTAAAGTCCTTTTGAATAGGAAGGATCTTTTTTAGCACAAGGTCCCCCTCACGGAACTCTCTTGGACGAACCTTCTTGTCGTAAGCTCACATCATTCGCTTCTGATACATCTGACCATGACAAATAGCTTTTAGCCTCTTCTCTTCAATCAAGTTCAATTGGTCATATTGCGATTGAATCCACTCTGCCTCATCCAGCTTTATCTCTGACAAGACTCGGAGAGACAGTATTTCAACTTTAATGGGTAACACCGCCTCCATCCCATAAACCAACGAGAAAGGAGTTGCCCCAGTAGAAGTTCTAACGGATGTCCTATAGGCTAAAAGTGCAAATGGTAACTTCTCATGCCAATCTTTGTAGGTTTCAGTCATTTTCCCCACTATCTTCTTGATGTTTTTGTTAACAGCTTCCACTGCCCCATTTATCTTCGGGCGATATAGAGAGGAATTATGATGCTTAATCTTGAACTAACTACAAAATTCTGCTATTGTTTTGTTGTTCAAGTTTAATGCGTTGTCTGATATGATCCTTTCAGGCATCCCATACCGACAAATGATCTCTTTCTTCAAGAAACGACTTACAGCTGACTTGGTAACATTTGCATAAGAGACAGCCTCTACCCACTTCGTGAAGTAATCAATGACCACAAAAATAAAGCGGTGCCCATTTGAAGCTTTTGGTGATATTGGCCCAATGACATTTATTTCCCACATGGAAAAAGGCCATGGAGAAGTCATAACATGTAAAGGTGAAGGTGGTATATGAATCTTATCTCCACAGATCTGACATTTATGGCATTTCCTGGTGTAGTTGATACAATCCCCCTCTATATTGGACCAATAATATCCAAACCTCATGATTTGTCTAGCCATTCTGAAACCATTAGTATGCGTCCCACAAACACCCTCGTGAACTTCCGCCAAAATTAACTTTGCCTCCACAGCATCAACACATCTCAACAGTACTTAGTCCTCTATTCTTTTGTACAAGATGCCACCATCTAAGATATAATCGCAGGCTAATATCCTTAAAGTTCGCTTATCATTTTTAGTCGCCTGTTCTAGATATTTACGATTTCTCACATATCGCAATATATCCAAATACCAAGGGTTGTCTTCCTTTTCTTTTTCCTCAATGTTACAACAGCTAGCTGGAGCCACAAAAATACTCATTTGAATGAGTCTCATCTCTTCCTCTTTATTCACTCTAATCATTGAAGCCAAGGTTGCTAGAGCATCTGCCATTTGGTTTTCGTCTCGTGGGACATAATTGAAAGTGATGTCATCAAACTCCTCAAGTAACCCCAAAACTACCTTTCGATAATTAATCAATTTAGGATCTCTTGTCTCCCATTCTCCCCTAAGCTGATAAATCACCAACGCAGAGTCTCCATATACTTCCATGGTTCTTATTCCTCGCTCTATAGCTGCCCGGAGTCCCATAATGCACGCTTCATACTCGGCCATGTTGTTTGTACAATCAAAATCCAACTTGCATGTGAATGGATAATAATCGCCGTTCGGGGATATCAAAACTACCCCAATTCCATTTCCCACTGCATTGGATGCCCCATCAAAACTCAACTTCCAAAGACAATCCTCTGCAGTTGCTACGCACATCAACTCCTCATTTGGGAAATCGAAATTCAATGGCTCATAGTCCTCTAGAGCTCTACTAGCCAGAAATTCCACTATCATGCTTCCTTTTATAGCTTTCTGGCTCACATAAACTATGTCAAACTCTGAAAGCAGAATTTGCCACCTCGCCATTCTCCCATTTAAAGCTATTGACTTCATCATATACTTCAAAGGATCAAGTTTTAAAATAAGCCAAGTAGTATGATATAGCATGTACTGTCTTAACCTTTGAGTCGTCCAAATTAAAGCACAACACAATTTCTCAATTGGCGAACACTTCATCTCACGCTCTGTAAATTTTTTACTGAGGTAGTATATTGCCTTTTCCTTCCTTCCTGACTCATTATGCTGACCAA
Source organism: Gossypium anomalum (assembly GCA_025698475.1). Lineage (NCBI taxonomy): Eukaryota > Viridiplantae > Streptophyta > Magnoliopsida > Malvales > Malvaceae > Gossypium > Gossypium anomalum. Next base: position 18,557,240 of record CM046967.1, on the reverse strand, counting down.
GCACACATCCCATGGAATTATTAAACACCGACAAGTACAGAATTAATGGTTTACCTGGACTAGGTGGAGATAGTACTGGAGCATTTAACAAATATTGCTTGACTTTATCGAAGGCATTCTGGCATTCCTCATCCCAAGTGCCTTGATTGTGTTTTCTAAGGAGACGAAATATAGGGTCACATTTATCAGTTAATTGTGAAATAAACCGAGCAATGTAATTCAACCTTCCAAGAAAACCCCGAACTTCCTTCTGAGTACGTGGTGGAGACAAGCCTTGTATAGCTTTAACTTTGTCTGAGTCAACTTCTATTCCCTTTTCGCTGACCACAAAGCCTAATAATTTCCCTGACCTAGCCCCGAAAGTATACTTTGCCGGATTAAGTTTTAACTGAAACTTCCTTAATTTCAAGAATAGTTTCCTTAAAACTTCAATATGTTCCTCCTCCGTTCGAGACTTGGCAATCATGTCAAGACATACACCTCAATTTCCTTGTGCATCATATCGTGAAATAAGGTTACCATAGCCCTTTGGTATGTTGCCCCTGCATTCTTCAACCCAAAAGGCATTACCTTGTAACAAAAGGTACCCCACAATATTATGAAGGTGGTTTGTCCATGTCTTCGGGATGCATCTTTATCTGATTGTACCCTGAGAATCCATCCATGAAAGAGAACAACGAATATCCCACTGTATTGTCTACCAAAGTATCTATGTGTAGTAGAGGGAAATTATCTTTTGGGCTAGCCTTATTCAAATCTCTGTAATCAACACACATTCGTACCTTCCCATCTTTCTTAGGAACTGGTACAATGTTAGCTACCCATTCGGAGTACTTCACCTCTTACAAGAATCCTGCATCGAACTGCTTCTTGACTTCATCCTTTATTTTTAACACGATATCTGGCCTCATTCTTCGCAACTTTTGTTGAACTGGCTTACAATCCTGTCTTATTGGAAGACGATGCACCACGATATCAGTATTTAACCCTGGCATGTCTTGATAAAACCATGCGAAGATATCCTTGAACTCACGTAGCAATTCGATTAGCCTTTGCCTCGTAACTTCAGTAATATGCGTGCCAATTTTCACTTCTTTTCCTTCCTTTAGGGCTACACTCTCTATTGCCTCTTTCTCATGTGGCATGATTTATTTCTCCTCCTGTTTTACCATCCTCAAAAGATCCAAAGACACATCACAATCTTGGACATCCTCAAAATCTTGAGATTCTTCCAAACACATGTCTTGCTCTTGAGAGAAATCAGGATTTGATATATCAATGCTCATGTCATTGATATCTAGGGATCTGTGAAGTATAAAGAATATACAAAGAATGAACAAATTTAAGAATAATTATTTATGTACTATGAATGAAAAAATAAGAATTGTCAAAACTTGACGGAATATTGATTGATAAAAATGAAACAATACTCGTTGAATTGATATAAGTTATGTTTTATTAAAAATGATAAATGATCATAAGCCTATTTCACAAATGTACTTGTAACGACCCGAATTTTAAGCTTATCAGAAAAGTGTATTTTTGGGTCTCCATTTCTTAAAAATATTTACGAAATTAAGTGAGTGGTTAATTAAAGTTTAATTAAGTAAATTTAGCTTAATTAAGGACAATTGGATAAAAGGATTATATTGAATATAGTGTGAAAGTTTAGTTCTAAATAATAGAAAATAAAAAGGATCAAAATGGCAATTGAGCCATACCCATGAAATGAGGCGGTAAATGGAAGAAAAATCAAGATTTTTCTTGAATTATGTATATTAAATGTTATTATTATTATTATTTAATAGGTATTATTATTAAGTTAAAGATATTTACTAAATTAAATAAAGACAAATGTATATTAATGATTGGATACAAGTGTATTAATAAAAATACATACAATTGTAATACATGTGTTTAATTATTAAAAGATAATTATTATTTATAAAAGATATTTATATGATAAATAAAGAAAAGAATGACAAATGTATGGTATGTATAATGACATGTGTAATATTAGTATACATACATTTGTAAAATATATGTATGTTTACTTATTATATAAGTATATTATTAAGTTATTATTATTATTATTATTATTATTATTATTATTATTATTATTATATATAAGAAAAAGAAAAACAAGTGTATAAAAATTATTGGTACAAGTGTTAAATTATTATAGTTATTATTGTTATTATATATATAAAAGAAACAAAAAGAATAAAAAAGAAGGAAAGAAACAGAATAGCAGGGGATGAAACAGAGAAGGGAGAAAGAAAGAAAAGAAAAAGGGAAAATAAGGTTGTAAAGGTTTCAAGTTAATTTGGTAAGTTAATTTAGTCCATTTTCTTATGATTTTTGAGTTTTTGGAATCCTAGAGATAAATACTACTTGTTTTAAGTGGAAATTTTGAAAGTTATTAGATTTCTAAGTATGGTTCATGTTGAATAAAATGATGGAATAGGGGGTTTATTTGATAGAAATTTTGATTGGAATTGAATAAAGGATTGAATTGTAAACTAAGCTATAAGTTTTGAGTTTTAGGGATTAAATGAAAATAAATTCGAAATTATGAAAGTATGCTAGAAATTTAGTAGTTAAATTTGAGTTTGGATGGAACTTGAATAGAAATAGAGTATGAATTAAGTTAGTAAAGTGAATGAATTAGTTAGGACCTAATTGAAAATAAGGTGTAAATTGAATAGAAATTCAATTATTTGTTATAATGAGTGCTGAAAATTAATGGTATAATTATTTTAATTTCCGTAGCTAACGTTGTCTCGAGAAATCTCGGCTAAGCAAGGAAATGACAAAGACAACGGGAATTAGCTCGGAAATTACGGTTTGTATTTCTATAATCCGAACTTAGTCTTTAATTGTTGTATTTTTATTTAATGCATATAGAAATTGTTAGTGTTAGAATTATTGTGTTTTATAATTGAAATGGTTTGATTTGATATATAATGAATTTATTGAATTTATATTGATTGAAATTATTTTGATTGAATTTATATTGATTGAATTATATAATATATATGATTTATGTAAAAATTTGAATATTGAATGAATGTTATATTGAAAAATATATTGATTGGAAATATAAGGAAATTGATATGAATATATGAGATTTGTGATATTTGAATATCTGATATTGAAAAGTGAATTGAATTGTATTGAATTATGAATTAATGTGAATAATTGAAATATATTTGTTGAATTGAATAAAAATGTATGAAATTGTGAAAATGTGTGAATATATGTGATTATTAGAATGGTATATTGATGAAAGAATTATTGAATTGAGAAAGTGAATCAAATACCCTATTAATGATGAGATCGGGCTAGGTCGGATATAGTTGGCATGCCATAGGATTGGAAGTGTTCAGGGATACTTCGACCTCAAGTCGATGAGACACTTGGTGTCACTATATTTCTTTAGATAGATTCGATGAGGTACTGGGTACTAACTTTACTTCGGCTAGGCCGATGAGACACTGGGTGTCAAATATTGCTTCAACTATCCGATGAGGCCTTGGGTGCCATATTGGTGTGTTTGGTTGATCCGTGTATCCGCCAAGGTCCGAGTCTTGTTAATAGGGGTAAATAAGTGAAAAGATAAATCGTATGAATTTGATTGATTGAGCTATTGGAATGAAATGAGAAATTGAATTGGGAATTGAAATGTGAGATATGACATTGAAAGCATGAACCAAAGGTTCATGAAATGATTGAAATTTGAATTGATGATATATGATGCTATTTGATAAATTGAAATGTGGTCCGAGATCTATAAATCATATTTATACAAAGATGAAAGTTATCTGAGTTGGTAAGTGAAAAGAATGGAATGAGTTATAATGAGTTTATCTATGAATTAAATAATTGATTAATTGTAATTGTTTTATGATTTTAAGTGTTAGTTATATTTTATTAAGTGTTCGGATTATAGAAATACCACTGAGTATACCATACTCAGCGTACGGTTTGTTTCCGTGCGCAGGTTAATCAAAGTTAGAATGTTGAATCAGCATCTCAGGCCGATCCCTAATTCAATGAGGTAAAGCGTGTTAATAGTTGGTAATGGCATGTGCCTAGGACGTCTTAAGTGTGTCATTTGGATTGTGAATGTAATGGTGAAATAAGTAAGTTTAGGTTTGATAATGGCATGTGTAGGGTTTAATTGAAAGGATGTGAATGTGTTATAAACTTAGTTATCAACATTTTTCACTAAAACAGTTTTGGACAGCAGCAGTAGTTTAATTTTGAAAAAATCATCAAAAATTATGAAAATCGACTTAAAGGTTGAATAAAATATTAAATTAAATATTATTGAGTCTATTTTCATATGAAAGAAACAGAGTATGCAAAAGAAGTGTATATTAAGAAATATTTGAATTTTAGTGAGAAGGGTTAGAGCAATTTCTGAATCCCCTGTTTTGACTTTATAAATTCACTAAAAATTGTACAAAATGAATTAGGAGTTATAGTTTATATTTCTAGATTCCTTAGTGAATATACTTTCAAGAGAAATAAACAGCATGGTTATTTGAATTCTGTACAGGGAGAAAATTGATTCGTAGTGAGGAGAGGTCAGAATAGTAGAATAGTGCAGCAGGGGAAAATTTAACTAATAAACTGTACTAATTGGCTAGGCAAAAAATTCTGGAAAGAAATTAGTAAGAATATATATGAGTCTAGTTTTAGGGAAAATTTATAGATTTGAATTTTGAGTTTCGTAACTCGAGTTATGATCTATTTAGTGACTATGACGCAGATGGACAGTTTACTTGTGAAAGATGAAATAAATTGTTTCGATTTGTTTAAGTGATCGGAAAATTTTTATTGATTCCGGTTTGCTCCCGAACCGTTTCAATTGCATGTTTTAGGGTCTTGAGGGTCTTTTTTAGGAACATATTGAATGACTATAAATAAATTATGTTTAAAAGTAAATTTTATGCCTGAATTAGTAAGCTAAGTCCGGTAACGCCTCGTGCTCGACTCTGGCGATGGTCTCGGGTAAGGGGTGTTACAGTACTTCTATTACTCTTAGGCTCTAGAGTAACAAGAATGTTTCGAGAATTACTCTGAAAAATTTCATAAGTCCAATTGTTCAAAGAGCTTCCCGATTTGTAAGGACGAATGCCCTCAAGGTTTCCTTGTCTTGATCCTTCCTCTTATATAACATTAATCTGATGACTTCTTTCTATGAGTAATCCTCTCGATATGAAGGTTTGGGATATTGGAGGGAATTTCATCGGCTCCTACTCCACTTCTCTTCTATTTAAGTGCACCATTTTTCCCTCTTGGCACCTCTCAACTTCCTTCCTTCTTTACTTATAGTTTGGCTTGAAGCCCAGACCAAAGCGATCTCTTTTCTCTCTTAGTTCAGGTATCTGAGTCCCTCCTTGTAGGTATTTTCCTAACCCTTTTCCTGGTAAGGATTCCTTTTCCGCCATCATTTGTAGAGCCATCCTCGTCGCTCTTGCTATCTTCGGCACCGGTAACTCCTTCCCTTCTGAAATGAAGGTTGCATTTACGAACTCTAAGGAGTGAAAGGAACACTCAATAGACTCTTCGTTCGTCTTGACATAAGGGGCCTTGCTAGTGACTGCGGCTATAATTTCCTCCTCTGCGTTGATGGTTATTAAACGTCCATCCGTTACTAATTTCAATTTTTGGTGTAACGACGAGGGCACCGCTCCCGCTGAATGTATCCAAGGCCTGCCTAGTAAGAAATTGTAGGAAGGCTTGATATCCATCACCAAGAAGTCTACTTCGTATATGTTCAGCCTGATTTTCAAAGGGATGTCAATTCTTCCCATCACCTTCCTTTCTGTACCGTCAAAGGCTCTTACCACATTTTGACATGTCTTCATGTGAGAGTCGTCAATAGGTAACCTATTTAATGTAGACCATGGTAGAACATTCAAGGCCGATCCATTATCAACGAGCACACTCAAGAGTGTGTTCTCCTTGCATCGAGTAGTAATATGCAAATCCTTAGCTGACCCTCTGCCCCCCGGTAGGATTTCGTCATCATTAAAGTAAATAAAGTTATCCGCACTTATGTTATTCACCAACCGGTCTAGCTTGTTAACTGATATGTCGTGGGTGACATATGTTTCGTTAAGTACCTTCATTAATGCCTCCCTATGCGTCTCAAAACTTAAAAGTAGAGCCAATACTGATATGCGAGCCGGCTGTCTACGGAACTGCTCGACCACGCTATACTCACTATGCTTAAGGAACTTTAAAAATTCCTTAGCCTCCTCCTCTTTTACTGGCTCATTAATAGGCAATTCAGCCTTCTTCTTTCTCTCTATACTAACGCCTTTTGTGGGCTCCTCTCTGACACCTACTGCATCATATCGCTTCCCACTCCGTGTATGGGAACCCTCACCTTAAGTTTCCTTAGAAGCACTTGTTATATCCTCTTTCTCCAGCATTGACACTTGACAGTTATAACTCCATGGTACCTTCTTGTTATCCTTATAAGGAAAAGACACAGGTTTATGGATTATGACCTTAGGCACTGTTGGTGCCCCTAGTTCATTATTCCCCTGCAAGGAAATAATAATCCTTAGCCGACTGGTTCTTTGTTGTTCCTCTTCCAGCACACATATTTCTTTTTTATAAGAGCTACCTTCAAAAATTTGTAGCTCTTTGTTATCTATACAGCCTTGTACCAAAGCTCTGAATTCTTCACAATTTTGGGTCTCATGACCCTCCTCTCCATGGAACTCACAGTAGTTCCTCGTTCTTTCTCTTTCACCCTTAGAGGTTATCATTCCTCTCTTCATCATTTCCACCCAAATTACCTTCATAGGCATCCTCACCTCAGCAACATTTTCCTTCATCCTTCTCTCACTAGCTTCGCCAATGGCATTCACTCCTTGATTGTCATGATTTGGCAAAGGGTTTTTAGTATTTAGGGTATTGTAAAATTTCACAACCCCTATCTTGATCAACCTCTCCACGGCCTTCTTGAATCTGGTACAATTTTCAATTGAGTGCCCTGATATTCCAGCGTGGTACTCGCATCTAGCGTTTGCATCATACCATTTAGGATATGGAGGCTGTAATGGTTTCAAGTGGAAAGGAGCAATAGCATGTGCATCGTATAAGCTTTGATAAAGCTCACGATACGTCACAGGGATAGGTGTGAATTGCATCCTCTCGTGCCTTGTACCAGATTCCTGCCTTTGAGAACCCTGTTGCCTAACCGTAGCCACTTTGGGCTGACTAACTGTGACTGCCTTCGAGTTAAAGCTACTTGTGTTGTTTACCTCATTGTCTTTTCTCCTTGGGGCCGATCTTTTGGTCGCTTCCCCTTCAATTTTGCCACCCCTTATGGCATTCTCGATCATCTCTCCTGCCATGACTATGTCTGCAAAACTTTTGGTAGTGCTTCCAATCATGTGAGTAATGAATAGAGCTTTCAGAGTGTTGATGAATAACATAGTGGTCTCCTTCTTTAGCAGTGGTGGTTGAACCTGCATTGCCACCTCTCTCCGCCTCTGCGCATATTGCCTAAAATTCTCATTAGGCTTCTTCTCCATGTTTTGCAGAGTGATCCTATCAGGAGTCATGTCAGTCACATGATTGTACTGCTGCATGAAGGCTTGCGCGAGATCCTTCCATAAATTTATTCTAGCCCGGCTCAACTGATTATACCACCTAGCTGCCGCTTCCGCTAAACTGTCTTGGAAACAATGGATCAACAGCTGATCATTGTTTACATACCCGGTCATCCTTCCACAGAACATCGTGATGTGGGCCTCTGGTCAAGTAGTACTATTGTACTTCTTGAACTCCGGCATCTTGAATTTGTGAGGAAGCACCAAGTCTGGAACTAAGCTTAGATCTTTGGCATCAACTTCATGATGCCTATCAGCACTCTCTAAAGCTTTAAATTTCTCCTCCAACCATCGGCAACGTTCCTCCAACTGTTTTGCAACTTCGGCCCTTAAATCCTCTTTTTCAGCCATATCCAAGTCAAGAATGAGAGGATTGGTAGGGTTATCACCCAAATTGAATCCTGAACCAGTTGGGTAATTCATATGGATCCTTGCATCAACTGGCCCATATTGAGGCCTTATATTGACAGATGGTCTTTTAGGAGGTGCCTCGATTTGTGTAGGCCCGTGGGATGGAGTAAAGCCTGGATGATGATCTTCTTCCTCCTCACCAGTAATTGCCATAGGGGCTTTTCCCTTATCAGTGGCCCTCAGCAACTGAGCCATCTCAGTCATCATATTCCTCTGAGCCTCTAGCATTTGTTCCCTCATGTCGTTTTGCATTTTGGCCAATTGCTCTTGCAATTGGTCCTGCATGTCCTTTTGTAGCTGTTCAAACCTTTGATCCATATTCCTAGATTTTGCACGAGTTCCGTACTAATGCGTGGTTTCCAGATTTTCTTTTCTACTTCTGAGTAATTTTAACTAGTTAGGGTCTTTCTATAACTTTGAATGCAAACGATGCAATGAGATGCTATGAGATGCAAATGCATGAGTGCAAAAAGATGTCGATTCTGATTCAGTTTCATTTTAGAAAATGTTACTTAAGTAACAAAAATCTTTTCATAAAACGGATTACAAATACACTTTTGCCCGCAGGCCTAGAGTCTTAACCCTGTCCAATAATAATGCTAACTCTCTCCTTTGTCCGACGATGACTCATACATCATACTTAACATTCTAGCTTGTATTGCCAACTCCTACAAGTGTTCAGCAACCTCTCGAATATGAACCAGGGCCTCTCCCATGACATGACCTCTATTCCCCACTTGATCCTAAAGATGGTGAATTTTCCCCTTCCACTAATCTTTTCTTGCCTCGAGTTGCTTAATCCGTAGCTCACAGTCCTGTAGTGCTGTTTCCAACCTCCAATATGGTGCTTCATCTCCTCAATCTTATCCAAGCTTGCCTTTAAATCGATCGCAGAGTTACGACTTCGGTAATGATGAAGAGATCGTCCAAGCTCTGTCACCTTAACTTTTAAACCTTGATTTTCCATTTCTAAGGCCTGATTACGTAACTGCATCTCTTGGAACTTCTTCTCCCAATACTCGGCTTTGGCTCTTTCCTCTTGAATCTCTTGTTGCCACTGCTTTGAAGATCTCCCTAATCCGACCCTTTTCAACGTTACTTGGGCCTTCTTATAGCAAGTTTTTAAGTCGTCTCGATCTTCCTCGATCTTTCTTTTTTCCTTTTTCACCTTCTCGACTTCTATCTTTTGAACATCGACATCGAGACTCAAACATATTTTTCCTCTTCAAGCTTCTCCATCCTCTTTTCAAGCTCTGAATTCTTTCTCTCGAGCTCTTGCTTCATAACTTCCACCTATGATGGAATCACTCGCAAGCTCTCCTCTAATGATCGAGCCACTCCCAAGGTTGGCCTAGGGACATTGTCATTGACTCTCCTACTAAACCACCCTTTATACTCAGGGGTTGACGTTCAGCCTTCGGTCAAAATCTTCATAGAGAAAGGCTTCTTCCAAGCCTCAGAAATCTCTCGCGTCCTCTTCTTGTAGTGATCTCCTTTATAAGAGAAATCACTCTGAGCTAAACCCTGTGTAGTCGGTATGAACTGCCTCGCTTGATATTACCTTAGAACAAACAACGGTGTATATCCAACAGCTCCCCAAATTCCTGGCAAAGGGACCCAATCAAAACTGCCATAGCGATAAAGGACTTCACTAGGAACCAACCAAGGAGCCTTCTACATAATATCCTCCTCTTGCAGATTCTGAAGAATGTCTATCCATCTCTCATCTGATATGTCATCTCTCCTAGGCATGTCTACTGCTTCCTTTAAGGGAGAATAACCCTCAAAGAATAATCGACAAGGAACCTTATCAAGCTTCCAGAAGTGGCTACGAAACCAAACCAACAGTAGCTGTGCACATCCAATGAACCTTTATTCACCAGCTCTTCGACATGCGTTCAAGGATCTTATCGTCTCAGCTAAGATTGCGGGCACAGGCGTGTTCTTACTCAATCGATCGAATAAATCTGCAACTGCCTCATCTATGTGTCCCAACGCCTTTGGGAAGATCACCATGCCGTAAATACTCAAAGCTAGGACATCGACCTTTTTCTTCACGTCTGGATGTGTCAATATCAACTCCCTCAAAATGGCCCATGGAATGCACTTACTATCACCCTTTTGTTGTACACGAGCCACAGCCCACTGCTCACTCATCCCAGTAATCGTTACCAACTTTTTCGTAAAAGTTGGAAGGGTAGTAGGCCTAACATAACCCTTATAACCCTGAATTCTTGGGCAACATAGTAAAGTCATATACTCCTCTAAAGTAGGTACAAGATCAACACCACCAAATGTAAAACAACTATAAGCAGGGTTCCAAAACTGTACCATGGCTCGGAACAAGTGTCTATCTACCTTGACATCTAGCAAATAGGGAAGGTCTCCATAATTCTGATCGAAAAGCTATTTAGCCTCGTCATCCCATTGGGCCCAAATATCTCTCAGCTCCTGAAATTCATTCTGCACCGAATTAACACGGGTGAAATCCCATAACTCTGACGTATACCCCTCAGTGACACTATCTCCTTTCTCTAACTGGGTTTTCTCTGACCAGGTACAGACAGAAGCATTGTCCTCCACTTTATTAAGGTATTCATTCCTCATTACAAAACTTTCTAATCTAGAAATCGAGCCTTGAATCGACACCTTTGAATGCCAAATGACATGCAATGACAGCAAAATAAAAATAAGTTAGTTTCATATATAAAGAAAATGATAATCAAGTACTTACAAGGGTAGCTTTCTAAAGGTTATCACTATTTTCCTAGGGTAAGCACTTAAAGGTTCACTAAGGGTACCTGAACCAGCAGATCCTCGGTCCTCACCTATTATAGGCTCATATAGACCAAGTTCAGTTCAGGGGGACACATTTCCCTATGGCCATACGGAGATGAAAATCTCACGAAGACATAGGTACAGTATCCCAGAAGCAATCCACTAGCTCATACGAAGGTGAAAACCTCACGAAAGGGTAGCTTCTCACTCCCACTTAAGGGTGTGACCACAACGGTCATGCAAATGCAATGTACGGCCATAAAATAACAAACATATGTAGCAAACACATGTAAAAAAGGATCATATTTTAAAATTTCCTAAACTTCTGACATTAAGACATAAAATAATCAATTTCTTGGCTTGACTCTCTTAAGTCCCAGTGGAGTCGCCAAGCTGTCGAAACCATTTTTTAAAGGGAAGTTTGAAAAACGGGGATCGACTTTTGAAAAAACGAAAACGGGAGTCGCCACCAATATTTTAAAGTGCGATTGGATCACTTTATAAAATGTTTTGGTCTACAAAATTATGAGAAAATAGGTTCGGGAGTCGGTTACGTACGAGGAAGGATTAGCACCCTCATAATGCCCAAAATTGGTACCAAATTGAATAATTTTGTCTTAATGTCAGAAATTTGAAAAAATTTAAAAATGAGATTTCCATAAAACCGTGATGTTTTGAGAAAAGAATCAAGATTCATTTGTTTTAAAAGAGTACAAACATCACATCCAGCATGATTGGACACGATGTCTTTAATCTTTCGTAACTAAAATCATCTTGTGATTTGTAAAATTTGTTTAAAAGGATATTTTAGATATTTAGACAAACGAGAAATCGCAACCCAGCATGTTAGGACACTATTTCCCGAATTTCTAAATATCCAAAGCATTGCCATACTTTTTTTTTTAAAAATTCCTTTTTAATTAAATGGGATATGACTTTTAATTTTAAAAGTAATGATGTGTTTTACATATTACCAGGAATTAAATAAATCTAATTACAATGTACATGCTTTATCATTTCATACAAGTATAGAAAATAATAAATAATTTACACAACACATGCTATCATTTTATAAACATATCATTATAAATGCAAATATACATGCATTATTGTTTCATGCAAAAATACAACATAGAGCATTATGAATTTAATGATATAAATTATATAACAACATTTCATGCAAATATACTTTAGATCAAAAAAAATAATTAATTTCCATGCAAATATGCAAAAACAATATCAAATAATTTATTAAAAAATAAAGTATAAACATATAAAATATAAATCAAATCAAAATAAAAAATATTTAGAATTTTTTAACGATATGAAAATAATAAAAGAAAACTTCCCCTTTTTTAAAAAAAAATGATTAATGTATGTATATAAACCATATTGTAGACTATAACGACTTAATATATATTAATAGAATAATATACTAAATATTAGTATTACTCATATTCATTTAATGATAAAAAACTATAGTTAGTGAGTGATAAAATAATATATATTTTATAATGAAATAAAAGTAATGTAATAGATAATATATAGTAAAATATATAATATAATTTATAACTAAAATATATAATAATATAAATAATATAAAAATATGTAATAAAATGTAATATGTAATAGAATATAAATGAAATACAATACTAGAAATAAGGATAATATATACTAATATTTAATAATAATTAAAAATATTAAAATTTACACAATTAATAAATAATAATACATAATTTATAAAAATATATTATCATAAAATATATAATAAAATTAATTTATAAATAGAATAATAATAAAAATAATATAGTAGATAATATATAAATAAGATAATATATATCACTTTATATAACTAATATAAAATATATATATATATATATATATATATATATATATATATATAAAGTATTTAAAATAAATTAAATATATAAAAGGGATTAAAATTGAATTTAATTAAAGAATTTGGGGATATATGCAAAATAATAAAATATAACTGGGCCTAATTAAAACACAAGCTAAAAGCCGAGGGACTCATTGGGTAATTAAACCTTACTCCCAAAATGACGCCGTTTTCCGAATGGATTTTAAAGGCCGCTAGGATTAAATTGAAACAAATATAAAAGATTAGGGCCAAATTAAAAATAAAAATAAAATGAAATTAAAAATTTAAAACACGAGAGGATTAATTGAGCAATTTCCCCATTTTCCAAAAACACGCGGATCCTCCCCGAGTAATCAGGTCAACACGCGGATTCTTTACCAAAACGGTGCCGTTTTAATGCTTATTGAATCAAACAAAACGACACCGTTTTTGCAGGGCTATATAAGCCCTGGTTTTAGTTTTAAAATTATTTTAAGCCGGTTCTGAAAAAAAGGAAAGAAATCCTCTGAAAGAGGATCTGGGACCGGCATCGGAGCTCCGTCGAGCCTCCGTTCTCAGGCGTTTATGCACCCACGAGCCACTGCGAACGCCGCCACATGTGGCGATCGGAAACTGGAAAATTTCCAGTTTCAAAAAGGTTCGTTTCCCTTTTTCCTTTTTTATTACCAGTATATATTAAAAGATAGATAAAGTATTCACCTTTATATTCTCTGATGACTGTTGATTGCTTTGTGTATAAAAATATTCTGTTATTTTCTGAATCTTTGTGTATATATCCAAAAAAAATGTCACTCCTACAAATTAAAAAAAGGTTTTTATAGCCCTTCTGAAACTTATTACAATTTGGGGAAAGAAATCTTTGATTTCTTTTCTCCTATCTATTTTCCTTTTCTGTTGTGTTTTCTGTCGTTGTTTCCTCTTTTGTTTGCAGCTAAACTGCGAGGATCTTGCTCGACCACTGATGTCTGCGCGCTGATGGAGCCAACGCCGTATCGTAGCGCTAGGAGATCTGACGATTCTGGCGTAATTTACGCGTCAATGGTGGTGCGATTATGATGGCAGAGTCGAGAAATCACGGCGCGCTTGGTGGCGACGATTGGGCCATTGAATCTGCGCGAAATGAAAGGTCACGTCGGTTAGAGTGCCCAAAGCTTCTAGAAATTCATTGCGGAGCTGAGTTCTCAGGAAACCCTAGGGTTTCCTTGTCTGTTTTTATAGTTTTGGGCCTTTTGGGCCTCGTGTAAACCTGGGTCAAGGTGTTGGGTTATTTTTGGGGTGTAAATGAGTCGAATAAGTGTAGGTTGTTTGGATTTGGGCTTTAGCACTGTAAACAGACTGTTTATAAAATAAATGGACTTTATTTTTTATTTATTTTTTATTTTAGTTTAAGGCCCGGGCGAATTTGGGCTCTTACAATATCTTCAGCCGTTCCTTCTCTTGTCATCTTCAGTTCCGGATGGATAATTTCTCCTGACACGAAAGTATTGGATATATGGGGAAAATTCATTGATTCCCACTTGAGCTCTACCCTACTCAATCGTGCTCTTCGTCTCTCTTACTTTCTTTCCACCTCCTTTCTCCTCTACTTTGAGTCTGGCCTATACCCTAAACCAAAGCGATCTTGTTTGTCAGCCAAGATTGGCACTTCAACCCGTCCATGGAGATATTTCCCGAGTCTCCTTCCAGGTAATGCCCTCTTTCCAGCTGTTAGTTGCAAGCTCATCCTCGTAGCTTTGGATATTTTTGGCATTAGGACGTTGCGTCCTTCGATGATGAAAGTTGCATTTACGAATTTTAATGACCGAAAGGAAACTCTATTGCCTCACTATCATTTTCTATATACGGTGCATCACTAGTAACGGATGCGATAATGTCCTCCTCTGCATTTATCGTTATCAGCCGGCCCTCCATCACCGACTTTAGCTTTTGGTACAATGATGATGGTATTGCCCCTGCCGAGTGAATCCAAGGCCTCCCCAATAAACAATTATAAGAAGGCCTGATATCCATCACTAGGAAGTCTACCTTGTATGTGTTTGGTCCGATCAGAAGAGGTACCCCAATCCTTCCCATTACTTTCCTTTCGGTGCCATCGAGTGCCCTTACTATGTTCTAGCATGTCTTCATATGAGAGATGTCTATAGGCAACCTATTTAATATGGACAGGGGCAAGACGTTCAGTGTCGATCTATTTTCAATTAGTACCCTCGATAATGTATACCCTTTGCAGTGGGTGGTGATGTGCAGAGCCTCGGTGGATCCCATGCCCCCTGGCGGTATCTCATCGTCACTGAAAGAGATGAAGTTATCGGCGCTTATATTGCTGACAAGGTGGTCTAGCTTGTTTATGGAGATTTCATCAGCGACATAAGTTTCGTTCAACACCTTCATCAGTGTATTATGGTGTACCTCTGAGTTTAAGAGAAAAGCCAATACCGATATGCGTGCCGGTTGCTTGTGTAATTGCTCCACAACACTATACTCGCTATGTTTTAGGAATTTCAAAAACTCCTTGGCTTCATTCTCCATTACCGGTTCATTAACCAGTTGTTTTGGCCTTTCTCTCCATTGTTCGATCATCAAGGATTTCCTTTTTACAGGTTCGGCTTTTGTGCTTGGCGTGATGTCCGGACTTCCCTCTCCCGGGACTGTCACATTGCAGTTATAATTTCAAGGCACTTTTTTGCTATCCTTATAAGGAAAAGCCACGGGTTTCTAAATTACAACTCTTGGTGCCATTTTTGCTCCAGTTTCATTGATTCTTGGTCGTGAGATGATCACCACTGGGTGATTGACCTCAGACACCTTCTCTATCGCCCCTCTGTCTGAGGTGCATACATCTTCTCCTTCGGTAAATTCAAAGAATTTTAGCTCTTTGTTGTCCATTAGACCCTGTACCAGGGCTCTAAATTCATTGCATCTTCTAATTTCGTGATCTCCCTTATTGGGGAACTCACAATAATTTCTTGCATCTCAGAATTTACTCCCTAAATCCTACGTGATTAACCCTCTTTCCACCATCTTCTTCCAAACCTCTCTCAACGGGGGTTTCACTTTCACAACATTCAGCTTGATTCTTTTTCCCGCATTCTCGACTATTACATTTACCCTATTATCAGTATGATTGGGTAACAGATTCCCTACACCAGGTGCATCATCGAATCTCACAACACCCATTTTGATGAGTTTTTTTACTAACCTTTTGAAAGAGGTACAGTTCTCTATCGAGTGTCCCATTGTTCCCGCATGGTATTTACATTGAGCACTTGCGTCGTACCACTTGGGGTATGAGGGTTGCATCGGTTTTAAGTAGAAAGGAGACACAATGTGTGCATCAAATAGACTTTTGTACAGCTCCTGATACGTTATTAGAATGGGGGTAAACTGTGGCTTCTCCGTGTTTTGTTTTGTATTGGGCTCCTGTCTTAGCGAGGCTTATTGGCCCATGGCTACCGTTCTTAGTTGGTTTTCCATGATTGGTTTTGCATAACTCGTGCTCACATTGCTGACTTCATTTTCTCTTTTCTTTGGGCTGACCTATTGGTACTTTTGCCAGCATCTATCTTTCTACATCTTATCGCGTTCTCTATCATTTCACCGAACATCACTATGTCCGCGAACCTCTTAGTTGCGCTCCCCAGCATGTGATTAATAAAAGGATCTTTCAAGGTATTAATGAAGAGCATAGTTGTTTCTTTTTCCAGCAGCAGCGGTTGGACTTGTGTAGCAACTTCCCTCTACCTCTGAGCATATTTCCTAAAACTTTCACTCGACTTTTTCTCCATGTTCTGTAACTTGATCCTGTTAGGTGCTATGTCCGTCACATGGCCATGTTACTTCATGAAGGCTTGTGCTAAGTCCTTCCATGATTTAATTTAGGTACGATTTAGTTGATTGTACCATTTGGCCGCAGCCCCAGTCAAACTGCCTTGGAAATAGTGAATTAACAACTTATCGTTGTTAACATATCCCGTCATCTTCCAACAGAACATTGTAATATGAGTCTCAGGGCAGCTAGTCCCATTATATTTTTCAAACTCCAGTATTTTGAACTTTGAAGGGAGTACCAAATCTGGGACCAAGCTCAACTCCTTAGCATCCACTCCACAACGATAATCAGTGATTTCCAATGCCTTGAATTTCTCTTCCAGCCATTTGTATCGGTCTTCCAGTTGCTTTGGGAGTTCTGCTCTTGCCCCTCCCGCTCCCGCTACATCATTGAGGTCAAGGACTACAGGATTTTCCCGATTGTCTTCAGGGTTAGAACTTGAGCCCATTGGGAAATTTATCGGTGCTGAAGTACCGGTCTGACATTGGGGTTTGTTATTAATAGACACCTTTTATGGTGGTGCTTGGGTATTCATTAGGGTGAAACCTAGAAGGTAAGTAAGGTCCTCGCTGTCATTCCCAATATGGATCATGGGGCTCTTTCCTTTTTCCGTCCCTCCAATCAGTAACTGGGTTAATTGGTTTATCATATTCCTTTGAGATTCCAGCATCTGATCCCTCATATCCTGTTGGATTTTGGCCAACTGTTCTTGCATCTGTACTTGTAGCTGATCCTGCATTTCCTTCTGCATTTGTTCCAGTTTTTCCAACCTTTGATCCATAGCTTTGGTTTTTCTCCGTATGTAGTAGTGATGTTCCAGAGTAACTATAATATGATTTCTAATTAATTAGGGTTCTTTTGTGAAATTTAATGCACATGATGCGATGTAATACAAATGGATAAAATGAATGCAAAACTAAAAAGGCGTCGATTCTGATCCAATTCCATTTAGAATAACTTTATTAGAAAACAAAATCATTTACATAAAATAGATCATATATACGGCTTTGCCTTAATGCTCAAAGTTTTAACTCTCTTAAGAAGCCAAGCTAGCTCACGACCCCGGTCTGACTCTAACTCATATTTCACACTTAGCACGTCAGCCTGAAACGCTAAGGTCTATAAATGACCGGCCACTTCTCGAATCTGAGCCACCGCTTCGCCCGTGACATAATCTCTATCCCTGACCTGGTCTTGCGATCGACGAGGCTGTTTCTTCCACTGCTCATTATTCGACACAAGGAATTCAATTTGAAGTTCACAGTTCTGTAGCGCAGTCTCGAGTTCTTCTATCTTTCCTTTCAAATCCTCGATCCTGCTCAGGCTGGCTCTTAATTCAATGTCGGAGTTAGACCACTACGCTGGTGCAGTGTTTTTTCTAATTCTGCTACCCGAGCTACTAACATCTCCTTCTCATCTTGGCCCTCAACCAAGCTCTTTTTTAAGGCGTTTTCGCGTGCTCGAGTATCATGGAACCTCTTCTCCCACTGATCAGCTCTAGCATTTTTTTCTTGAATTTTTTGCCTCTACTGCTCTGACGTCTTTCCCAATCCGACAGTTCTTATCGACATACGAAGCTTCTTATAATCAGTCTTCAAACTGTCTAAGTCTTCTTTAACCTTTCTTTTCCCTTTTCTCAACTTCTCGGCATCGAGTTTCTAAACATTGGCATCTAACCTCAAATGCATCTTTTCCTCCTCCAATTGTTCTATCTTTTTTCCTAAGTCTGAATTTCTCTCTTCGAAGTCCTGTTTTATGATTTCTAGCTCGGAGGGGATTACTTGAAAGTATTCTTCCATCGATCGAACACCCTTTAAACTCGGCCCAGGGATATTATCATTGATCATTTTATTCAACCACCCCTTATATTCAGGGATCGTCATTGAACCTACAACCAGTCTCTTTATCCGGCGTGTCTACTTCCAAGCATCAGAAATCTCTCGGACCTTCTTCTTATAATGTTCCCCCTATACGAGAACTCACACTGAGCTAGCCCATGTTTCATCGGTATAAACTACCTTGATCTGTATTGTCTTAAAATGAGCAAAGAGGAATATTCCACAGCTCCCCAAATTCTAGGCAGAGGTACCCAGTCAAAACTCCCACAGTGATAGAGGATCTCGTCGGGAACCATCCAAAGAGCTCTCCACTCAACGTCCTCTTCCTAGAGATTTTGAAGGAACGCGATCCAATTTTTTTTAATATGTCATCTCTCCTAGGTGTGGTTATTATCTCTTTTAACAGGGAGTAATTCTCAGAGAAAACCCGATAGAAAACTTTATCCACCTTCCAAAAATGGATGTGGAACTAAGCTAACAATAATTACGCACACCCTATAATCTACCTTCACCTGCCCTCTGATATGCACTCAAAGATCTGAATGTCTCAGCTAAAATTACCGGTACTGGTGCGACCCGTTTGTCAAGTCGATCAAATAAGTCGGCAACTGCTTCATCTATATACCTTAAAGCTTTGGGGAAAATTACCAAACCATAAATACTCAAGGCGGAGACGTCAACTTTCTTCTTTACATCTGGATGTGCTACAATCAGGTCCCTCAAACTCACTCAAGGAATGCATTTACCATCACCTTTTTGCTGAATTCAGGCTGTAACCCACTGTTCACTCATCCCGATGATACTCATTAATTTCTTTACAAAAGTTGGGACATTAGCGGCCCTAGAATAAGTTTTGTCGACTTGAACCCTTGGACAACGAAGCAAAGCTGTATACTCCTCCACAGTAGGCACCAAGTCCACCTCCCCGAAAGTGAAACATGCAGGGTTCCAAAATTGAGCCATAGCCCGAAACAAGTGCTTGTCCACCTTGATGTCGAGTAGGTAGGGTAAGTCGCCATAATTTTGATAGAACAGCAGCTTAGTCTCATCATCCAAACGGGCTCATATATCCCTCAATTCCTGGAACTCATTTTGTGTCACACTGATACAGGTGAAGTCCCACAACTTCGACGTATATCCCTCAGCTAGGCTATCCCCTTTCTCAAGTTGCATCTTTTCTGACCACATACGGACAACCGCATTATCCTCCACTTTATCAAGAAATTCGTTCTCCATGATAAGCTTTCCAATTTAGTAACTGAACAGGAATCGACACCTCTTTAATATGAAATGACATGCAATCATAGCCACAACAAAACACAACAAGTTAGTATCGAATAATAAAAATCAAAGCAAATAGAAAATAGTCAAACACCTATCTGAGTAACCGCTAGGGTTCAGCATAGCTCTACCTAGGGCGGGCTCTTAGGGTTCACTATATATGGCTCGGTTCTAAGAAAGGGTACCTGAACCAGTAGATTCCTCAACCCTTACCCATTATAGGCTCATGTGGATCGAGTTCAGTTCAAGGGAATACATTTCCCTATGGCCATGCGGAGGTGCAAACCTCACGAAGACATAGGTACGAATGTATCCTGGAAGCAGTCCACTAGCCCATGCAGAGGTGAAAACCTCACAAAGGCATAGTTTCTCACTCCCACTTAAAAGGCGTAACCACAACAGTCATGCAATACAAAGCAAGAGTATTCCAGCAAAAATAGGGATCACAAACAAATGCAACAAAAGAATCATGATTTTCAAATCAAATTTTCAATATTTGAAATGATTTTAAAAGTACAATCCCATTTAAAAATGCTTGAATATACTCGAATTGGATGTTAAGATTCTCTTGTTCCGGAGGAATAAAATATCACATCCAGTACGCTAGGATACGACAATTCAAACCCTGAAACCAAGATCATCTCATAATTTCCAAAATTCATGCATTGAGATTTTAAAAGGATATTCGGTTATTTGGTCAAACGGTAAATCGAAACCCAGCACATTAGGGCACGATTTCTCAAATTTTCAAACACGAAACATTGCCTCATTTTTTAATTAAGAAAACACAGACGAAATTTTAAAAGGATATTTGGTTATTTTGGTCAAACAAAAAAAATCAAAACCCAGCACGTTAAGGCACGTTTTCTCGATTTTCCAAACACGAAACATTGCCTTGTTCTCAAAGAGTTCCTTTCGACATAATTTAAAATAGAAAGAATTGGCGATTAAAAGATAATTGATTGGACTAAAATGTTTAAATGACCACTCATAATAAAAGATTTCAACATGCAAGTGAATAACGACATATCATTTTGTCAAAACACATTACCAAAGCATTAACGAATCATAGTGTTGGAAAGCATAAATAATTGAATATGATACAAATGAGCAATGTAAAAGCAATGAATTTAAAATGCGACATACAAAGTGAATAATCATTCATCATATATTATTCTAACATTCAGGCTAACAAATTTTTAAGAGATATTAAACAATATGTATATAACCAATAATAGAAAATAAACATAAAACAAATTAAAAAAATAACTGATAATAAATAAGTTTAAAACAAATAATATAAAATGTAGTTTTAAGAATAAATAATATACAACAATTTAAAACAGATGATATATAAAACATTTAATAATATATATAAGTGTAAAAATAATATTGAAACACTTCAAAATAAATAAATAGAATCTATAATAATTTAATATAAAATAAATCATAAGTATAAGAACAACAATAAATCATATGTGAAATAATAATATATAAATTGATTTTTAAAATAAACATTATGCAAGCAAAGAATTAAAGTAACATACAAAACAATATATATATATATATATATATATATATATATATATATATATGTGCATGTGTGTGTGTCTACAAGAGATAATATACATAAAATAAAAAATAATTAAATATAAATTATGTGTGTATATATACAATAATAATGTATAAAAATATTTAAAATAGCTATGATATAAAACTTTAAAATAAAGAATGTACATAAAAGAGAATTTTAAAATGAGTAAATTATATAAATAAAACAATTTAAAAAATATACAAAATAAATAAATAAATAAATGAATAAATGACTAATATAAAAAGTGAATAATAATTTAAAATAAATGATAAAAAAAATGTACAAACAAAAAAACTAAAAGGAAAAGGAAAAGGACTCCATTGAAATAAAATTAAAATCAACAAGATAATCCATAAATAAATAAAGCGTTGGAGCCTAATTTGGGACTTAAATACAATGTGTGCAAACTCATGGGGATTGAAAATGAAATTATCCCAAGCTCCAAAATGCAGTGCTTAAACACGGACCAAATTAACTGATAATACTCTAGAACGACATATTTTATGTGCTAATTGCATGATTATTTTGAGTATGATCCTACTAATTTGGATTATTTTGTGGTCTTTTATCTTTTAGGGACTAAATTGGAGGGAAAAGGAAATTTAAGGGCTAAAATGCAAAAGAAGAGATTTTATAGCACAAGACTCTATTTTAATTTCAATTATATTAGGATAATTATTAAGGATTTTTATTCAGATTTAATTTTAGGATTTATTTTCATTTATCTTTATTTATCTTTATTTATTTGTATTTATCTTTTAGAATTTCATTAGGAATAGACTAGGTTTTCTAGTACTATAAATAGGGGATGAATTGACATATATTGATCATCTCTTTTCCTGTAAACACTCCCTCTTTAAAAAACTCTTTTGTTCTCTCCATATTTTCTTCAATAAAATTCTCATTATATTATATTTATTTCTTTCCCAAAAATCATGAGTCACTAAACCAAATGTAGCCGAAGGTTGTCGAAATTCTCCAAAAAGGTCCATGAGGCTTAGAATCCGCACTTAGCCTTCTCAACAGGGTATTCATCGCTTCTCCGTATTACGAGTTGACGCTTTCGTCCATATCCCTTAATAGGTGATCTTTTTAACTTGTGCAAGGAACGGCCGCTTTGTACGTTTTGGGAAGGTTGTACAGTCGATTCGTTGGCTTCCTGCGTCAGAGGATGGCGAATCCAAGAGACAAAACGGCATGGTATTCGCCGTTGGGAAGTGATGATCTAGCAGAAGATAATCCCACAGAAGCGAGTATTGGCTAGAGTCAGGTTCCGCCAAAGCTTAATATAAACTCCTGGAGCTGGTGGTCGTAGGCGTCCTCATCCACTATAACTGGCTTATTCTGCTCGAGAAGGGTTACCTAAAAGCCAAGGATTGGACCCAAGGCGAATCGAGACAACCGGAGGTTGGAATCTCACTACATAAGAAACTTTTTCCCCTCCCAACTCTATTTATTTTATTTCCCATTTTAATTTTCGTAATTTATTTAACTCCGAAATTCCAATTCAACTTTTATTTTTCCAGATCAAAATTCTTAATTCTTTTTTTGTTTTTTCAGGAACGCAAGTTTTTCTGGCTAAGAAATTGTCCATGATTTCAAGAAATGAACATTTGTACAATCCGGTCCCTGAGGATTCGACCCTACTTCCCATTTACTGTTATTTTTATTATTTACAGGGAATAGGTTATTTTTGGTGCTCTCAACGACGCATCATTAAGACAACGCCTAAATCTTAGGAAAGAATTAAAGAATGAAGAAAATACAGACATGATCTATTCAAATGACAACGCAAAAAGGGAGGACTAAACGCATAAATTCCCCTTTTTGGGAAAAAAACCAAAAGAAACCTTCCCCTCCCCCCAAGTTATCTGTTACGAATCAAAAGAAAAAAAAAAAAAAAAGGGTTTTCTCCCTTTCTACTCTACTAGGGCACAAATGGATCAGCCCCCTGCTGCTAATCCGCCTCGATCACGAATAACGGTGGCCGGAGGAACCACAACCAGGTACCTTTAAAAAAAAACACTTCAAACACTATGTCCTATTTAAAAAAAAAACTCAAAAAAAAAAACTCACGAAAAGAGAACATCAATAACAACAAAAGAAATCAAAAAAAAATAAACGTAACTTTTGCTTTTTGATTTCTCCGAATTCTTTTTTGTAAAGGAAGAAAAAAAGTCCCTAAAACAATGAAAATTTGAGGGCTTTAAAGCCGAATACAACTTGTTTCTTGCTATTTTCTTGCTCAAGTCACAGGTGCCGTGAAGACGTGGAGTCGTACGGACGTGGGGAGTGCGACGCGTGAGCTGGGGGTCGTGCGTGGGGCGTGCGGCGTTGAACTTGGCTTCTGTTTTGCTCATGGTTGTGGGCTAGGTCTTGGGTTAGGTTAGGGAAATTGGGCTTTCTACTTTGGGCTGTTTTGATTAGGCCCGGGCAGAAATTGGGCCTTACAGTGTTCTTAAGAAAAATTGACACTATCATTTTGATTGAAGTAGTTGACAGTAGTAACTATTTAGACTAATTAATAACATTGTAAAAGTAGAGTGACTAAATTATGTCGAAAATTAAAGTATATAGATTAAATCTCAAGTTTCAATATAGTTTAGAGGTCAAAATTGAAATTTGACCATTGTCTTATAATATCAAAAAGAAAGAAAGAAAGAAAGAAAGAAACACAAACCTAGTCATGTTTCAGTCTTTAATAGGGGCGAGCAAAACTCGATTCAACTTGAAAAAATTGAAAAAAATTCGAATTTCAAGTTAAACGAATCGAGTTATTCGAGTCAACTTGAATTTTTTTTTTAATTTCGAGTTCGAATCGAGTTGAGTTTTTGGACTTGAATAACTCGAATAATTCGAATATCAAACTACAATATTTTACATTTTTACTCCAAACTCCCAAACCTTTTTACTTTTCCCTAAAAACTTTTACTCCTTCCTACTTTCCCCCCAAAACTTTTACGCCCCTTCCATCCCAACCCCCCAATCTACTCAAAATCTATTTCCCACCAAAATTTTACTCTCCCATTTACTTTTTCTCAAAATTTTACTCCCAAAAACCCTTAAAACTTTTTATTTTCCCCCATAATTTTTACTCCCTCCCACTTTCCCCCTAAAATTTTTACTTCCTTCCAATCCCACCTCCTATCTACCTCAAATCCATCCCCCCCAATTTTTTTTAATATTTTCCCTCCAAAATTTTACTCCCCCTATTTACTTTCCCTCAAACTTTTATCCCCAAAAACTTTTTATTTTCCCCTTAAATTTTTACTTCTCACCCTTTACTCTCAAATAAAAAATCAAAATTATCCAAAAGAAAAGATCACTAAACATAAATAGTAATAATTTTATTTATATCTACTATTTATATTATTAAATTGAATTTCACATTTTATATTATTTATATTATTGAATTGTTTAGTCATATTGAATATTTATATTAAAATTGAATTATTAATTATGCCATTAAATATTCATGATAAAATTTTATATTGGTATCAATTTCACCTTTTATCTTTAAAATAACTTTTATTAAAAAATCACATTTTTACATTTAATATATTTTTTAATTCCAAAATACATAGTGACAAGAATCTGAAGATAATTGAAACAGTTAAGCAAGCAAAGAAGCTAACCCGTATATAAAAGATTAATAAATAAATTATGAGGTGATGAAAGTTAATAAAAATTTTGATTAAGGTGGACAAATTTTATTACGATGGGTGACAGTGGTTACAAGGACCCAAAATTATTTTTTAAAATTTAACTCAAACAAATATATTCGATTCGATTCGATTCGAATTCCATCTCACTCGACTCGATTCGAGAAAATTTCAAATCAAATTAGAATGATAAAATATGATTCGTCAACTCGATTAACTCAAAATTTTTTCATTCGATCCGATTCAATTCGATCGAACGCTCACTCCTAGTCTTTAATACACTTAGGGTATTCAAATTATATATAATCACATAATATTTTGAATAACCCAAATGTATATAATTTGATATCTAATATATATTTTAATTTCTAACATAATTTGATCTCTATATTTTTATAATGTTAGAAATTAAAATATATATTAGATATCAAATTTAGGTATATTAGAATGGTAAAAACTAAAATTTAATCATTTTTTTGTAAAGGTCCTTTGAACATTCCTTTTATATATAGGTATATAGATAAAACACACAAACTTAGTTCACAATTTTTTCTCTCTCCTCCTAGATCATTACTTGGATTGAAGCTTGGTAAAACAAATTAAGATATTTGTTAACATTCGATTTATTTTGTACGGATTCAATTATTGCAGATTTGGGTGTTAAAATTACCATTCATTACAAATTCAGATAGACATCTCGAATATCTATTATCCAAATATATTTTACTTATTTAAATAAGGGATGCAAATTCAGATATTTGAATCTATTAGCTAGAAAATGCTTATAAATTTAATTTTATATATGTAAAAGAATTTTAGCGGATTGTAATTAGGATATTTCCATGTTTTGATATCCAAAAATGAATGGAAAATTTGAAAGTAAAATTTTTATTTGAATGTGAAAGGGATATGAATATTTAGTTGGAAATTGAATAATAATAATCCAGTAATTTGTAAATAATAGGGGAATTATTCAGATTGGGGTTTTTAAAAAGAAAGACAATATTTGGTTGCAATTAGGTGAATGGGCATGTTTATAAGCACAACACAACCATTCAGTGTGCAAGTCATAAACATGCGCCATATTTAACTGGAGCCTCTCTTGTGCTTGTGGCTTGGACATCTGGACCAAAGCCGACAACAAATATATCTTATTCATAAGAAAACCAAAAGAAATGTGTGAAATAGAAAATAGAAGCAGAAGAAAAGAAGATTAGCGGCTCCAAACAACAGCCTTCAATTTAGAGAATGCGATTTCAGATAATATTTAAATTGGATATTCTAATGTCACATTCAGTTAGTTGGCAATGAAATAAATAATAAGTATTCTATCCTTTGGTTTGGCTGAATAAAATAAATGAAATATATAAGTAATAGGTATTGCGTTGTGTTGTTTGATTGATTGAATAAAATAAGTAAATAATACTATTATATTATTTAGTTGAGCAGAATAATATTAAATAAATATATAATGATATTAATACCCTTAGATTATATTAATCTTATTTTTTATATTTAAGAATAAATTGTTAAATTATTTTCATAAAACTTATATGTAACGCCCCAAAAATTGGGCCTAGAAATATTGGGTTTGGAGTCCGAGTTCGGGTAGAAGACGATCCGAATAAATGGGATGATTTAATTATTATTATTATTATTTAGTATGTTTAGTTAGTAATTAAATAAATTACGAAGGGTTTATAGTGCGGGAAAAGTCCTGTGCTCGACCCAGGGCTTTGGCAAAAATTTGAGCATTTCTTTATTCTTAAAGGGATCTGGGCAGTAGGCCTTATAAATGATTTGGGCTAAGTTTTAACACAAACAAGCACCTGGCCTAGTGGCTAAGCACGCTAGGAGGGCGTGGGAAGTGCCTGGGTTCAAGGCACGGCGTGCGCAAATGGTTTTTTTTTTTATTATTCAGGTTGTGGTTAAAATAGGGTTTAAGAGGAGTTGCGAGCATAATCTAGCATAAGCAGTGCCATGGCATAGTGGTAGCAGCGTGTTGGGCATGTGAAAAGGGCACAAGTTTGAGTCCTTGCATGAGCGAATTCTATTTTATTTTTTAAAGCGGGCCATAACTGAAGCAGGTAAAGGTTATAATTAATTGTGACCCTATATTAGTAAAGAGAGAAGCGTGGTGCAATGGCCAGCAGCACGGGCAAAAGCGTAAGGGCAGACGGAGGTTTGGGGTTTGTGCCTCACCACGTGCACGTAAGGTTGGGTTTTTGCTGCTCACGTGGGGAAGGAGTTGGAGTCTGATCAGGACTCTCTTAGCAGCGTACTGAAGCGGTGCAAGGGGTGGATAAGGCTGCTAAACGGTAGGAAAGAGTTTGAATGAAATTTAAACTGTGCTAAGGGCTAAAATTAAGGAGGAAAACAAGTAATTTGAATATGGAAAGGACGGCGGTGCCGAAATAGAACTCATTCGGCTTTGGGCAATTAGATGCCGAAATAGCTCTCAAATTTTGGCTAGGATGAATTGTTTTTTTTTTTCAACTCAAATTCTCTTATCGTATTTTTTATTTTATTTTATCAACTTTCATTCTTTTTGATCCATCTTTCTTTTCTTCGCCGAAGCCTAAATCTTCTATTGCTATTCTTAAATTTCTTTCCCTTTTCTTTTTTTTCTTCCACCGATCTCTCTCAAACCATTGCTAACCGATTACCTTTCGAAAAGCCAAACCACACTACGTGATAGCCAACTTTACTCCTTAGCAAAATCCTCTATTCTTTTTCTTCGTTGTTCTTCTATTTTCTTCTTAAACTGAAATAAGCATACCTAAGAATAAGTTTTAAAAGCCGAATCACTAGATCTGTTCTCTCCTTGTATTTTGGGGATTTGATCTACAACAAATCTGGAATAGGAAGATACTTCGGAAAATTTCTGGCAAGTAGATCCTCGTGTGGATTTAAGGACAAGCAATCAAGGAGCATAGAGGGTTGACACTGCTGGAGCATCTAGATTTGGTAGTTGGAGATCGATAAAGGCTGCTCGTGTGTGGATCTTGTCAACGTTTCGTCGTAAACCAAGTGTGTAAACAACACCCACTAGTAGACTAGATCAGCAAAATCTGAAAAGCTGAAATGCCGAAAAATCAGCACTTCGAGAACTTGCGAGCGTGCGAGCACTCGTGGGATTGTTTGTATTGATAATTTTGGTAACTTCAATGGTAAGATTGCAAAGTGCACAATTTCGTCCACTTCGGTGAATTTGGGTTTCGATGGGCCGAAATTGGGTAATGGGCAACGGGCCCATTCCAGTAAAAACATCCGGTAAGTATTCTGAAGACACGTTAATAACTGTAATGAGCATGAAATCCTAAAAAGACTGATAAAATTACTGAAATACCTCTGTAAGGTAGAATTACCGTAATACCCCTGAAGGGGTAAGTTTACGATTACGCCCCTCGAGGGTAAATAACTGTTCTTACGCTATAATCTGACAGCCTATCTGAAGCATGCCTTGTTAATTATATCTATTCTGCATACATGTCATACTGCATGGGGTTGGGTTTTGTTATAGAGGAAGAAACCGTTCTAGTGGCTGTGCCACATATTCTGATATAAGCAGCTTTGCTGAGGGTTATAGTTAGTGCCGCAACCGGTGCTAACACTGTAAGTGTAGGGATGGCGTGGGTGATTTATTCCCCACAGGAAGTGTAGGGATGGACGGAGGCAAGTGCAGGGTTGGATGGGGTTATCTTGCGTTAATCATATGCGACTATTTTAAAATGGGCCCAACTGTGTTGATATGGGCAAGGCCCAATATATCTCGACTTGTAATAGGGCTACGGCCCAGATTGATACTGATATGGGCTAGGCCCAGTATACTACCCGATCATTGTAAGGGCTATGGCCCAGATTAATATTGATATGGGCTAAGGCCTAGTTAACTCTGATTTCTGAATAGGGGTTAGGCCCAGTAAAGCTTGAACTGATATAGGTTCTAGTTGGGTTTATTTTACACACTGAGTTTTCCAAACTCACCCCTTTTTTCCCATCTTTGTAGGTGAGCCTTAGATCGGTGGACTTGGAGCTAGAGGGATTCAGAGTGGCCATGTACTCTGTTTAAAATAAGCATTTATACCTTCACTATTATTTTAGATTATTTCCTTTATGTTTTCGGGTTTTTAATTTGTAATAATGCCGCTCCTAAGTTTTATTAAATTTCTTTCTTAATACTCGTTTGAAACTGATAGAATTAGGCTGAGCGGGTTTTTGTAAAACTAAACAACATTTTTAAACGAAACACTCGTAACAAATGGATAACAAAATGACAAACATGATCTAGTAAATAGGATTCTCAAAAATTAACCGAAAGTTTTCTAATCAACTTAAATAACGTTTTCGTAAACCACACTTTAATCGCAGTAACTAAGAAACGTGACTAAACCTTTGTTGATATGACACACCAAATTTGGCCGTAACATCTAGGCCGGGTTTAGGGTGTTACATTTAGTGGTATCAGAGCTCGGTTGGAACAACTCGGCTGTGGATCGGGTCCGAAAAGCTTTTCGAAAAATTTTGCTAAACTTAGGCCCAAGAAGGGTATTTTGGAAACGGTTTTGGAAAGTTCTTTTCAAATATATTTTACAAGGTATACATGTTTTAAGGTTCAATCTTAAAATGGTTTAAGTTTTTCTGGGTTTCTGAAATTTGATAACCGAAGAAGTGGCACACTGAATCCCCGGCACCAAGTCTGTAAGTATTTTTATTACTCATACTACACTATATTAAGATATTACTGTAGATAGAACTGAGACCATATCATGACATTATAGCTAGGGCAATACTAAAAACCCTAGAATACTAAGACTATAGCTAGGCTATGATTCTGTAAAAATAGAAACTTTAAAAAACTATCTCTGCATAAAACATATGAATAAGTACTAAAATTTTTGAATCGAGATCTTGGTAGTTATTGTTATGCATGCTGATAATGCAGAGTGTTGATATGGATTCTGAGGGTAAGCGAAGTCTGCCAACTTCGGGTAGCGGTAACTCGAAGCTTGGGACTGAGGCACTGGCCGAGTTAGTAAGGAAAATGGTAGAAGAAGTATTGGAGACCAAGGTTAAGGAAATTAGGGAAACGCTTCAAGCAGGGTGCTTGGAGTGTAAGAAGAGGAAGGATTCTAGTTCTCAAACGACCGGGCCTGATTCTGTGAAACATGTTAAGACACAACCAAACATTCCAACCTGCAAGAACTACAACGGGCGTCATCCGAGTGAATGCCATAGGAAGACAGGAGCAAGATTTAGATGTGGGTCTAAGGAGCATCGAGCTCAGGATTGCCAAGATTATTCTATTTAAGTGTGTGTTACGAGTTGTATGCGTGCTTGGTAAATGTTTCTTTACTTTGGCTATTAGATGTTCTGGGTCGTACTAAGAATTATTTTTAATCAGAGTGCGCAGTGAAAGCATAGTGGTTTGACTTGAGTAATACGGTTAGTTGATAGTTTGAAATTTCGAGGACGAAATTTTTTTTAAGGGGGGTAGAGTTGTAACGCCCCAAAAATTGGGCCTAGAAATATTGGGTTTGGAGTTCAAGTTTGGGTAGAAGACGGCCCGAATAAATGGGATGATTTAATTTTTATTATTATTATTTAGTATGTTTAGTTAATAATTAAATAAATTATGAAGGGTTTATAGTGCGGGAAAAGTCCTGGGCTCGACCTAGGGCTCTGGCAAAAATTTAAGCATTTCTTTATTCTTAAAGGGATCTGGGTAGTAGGCCTTATAAGTGATTTGGGCTAAGTTTTAGCAAAACAAGCAACTGGCCCAGTGGCTAAGCACGCTAGGAGGGCATGGGAAGTGCCTGGGTTCAAGGCACAACGCGCGCAAATGGTTGTTTTTTTTTAGTATTCAGGTTGCGGTTAAAATAGGGGTTAAGAGGAGTTACGAGCATAATCCAGCACAAGGAGTGCCGTGGCGCAGTGGCAGCAGTGTACTGGGCACGCAGAGAGGGCGAGGTTCGAGTCCTTGCGCAGGTAAATTCTATTTTATTTTTTAAAGTGGGCCAGAACTGAAGCAGGTAAAGGTTATAATTAATTGCGGTTAAAATAGGGGTTAAGAGGAGTTGCGAGCATAATCCAGCACAAGGAGTGCCGTGGCGCAGTGGCAGCAGTGTGCCTCATTTTCTGAAACATGTTAAGACACAACCAAACTTTCCAACCTGCAAGAACTGCAACGGACGTCATCCGGGTGAACGCCATAGGAAGATAGGAACATGCTTTAGATGTGGGTCCAAGGAGCATCGAGCTCAAGATTGCCAAGCTTATTCTATTTAAGTGTGTGTTACGAGTTGTATGCGTGCTTGGTAAATGTTTCTTTACTTTGGTAATTAGATGTTTTGGGTTGTACTAAGAATTATTTTTAATCAGAGTGCGCAGTGAAAGCATAGTGGTTTGACTTGAGTAATACTGTTAGTTGATAGTTTGAAATTTCGAGGACGAAATTTTTTTTAAAGGGGGTAGAGTTGTAACGCCCTAAAAATTAGGCCTAGAAATATTGAGTTTGGAGTCCGAGTTCGGGTAGAAGACCGCCCGAATAAATGGGATGATTTAATTTTTATTATTATTATTTAGTATGTTTAGTTAGTAATTAAATAAATTACAAAGGGTTTATAGTGCGAGAAAAGTCCTGGCTCGACCCAAGGCTCTGGCAAAAATTTGGGCATTTCTTTATTCTTAAAGGAATCTGGGCAGTAGGCCTTATAAGTGATTTGGGCTAAGTTTTAGCACAAACAAGCACCTGGCCCAGTGGCTAAACACGCTAGGAGGGCGTGGGAAGTGCCTGGGTTCACGGCATGGCGCGCGCAAATGGTTGTTTTTTTTTAGTATTCAAGTTGCGGTTAAAATAGGGGTTAAGAGGAGTTGCGAGCATAATCCAGCATAAGGAGTGCCATGGCACAGTGGTAGCAGCGTGCTGGGCACGCGACGAGGGCGCAGGTTCGAGTCCTTGCGCAGGTGAATTCTATTTTATTTTTTAAAGTGGGCCAGAACTGAAGCAGGTAAAGGTTATAATTAATTGTGACCCTATATTAGTAAAGAGAAAAGCGCGGTGCAGTGGCCAGCAGCACGGACGAAGGCGCAAGGGCGGATGGAGGTCTGGGTTCGAGCCTCACCTCGCGCATGGAAGGTTGGGTTTTTGCTGCTCGCGTGGGGAAGGAGTTGGAGTCTGATCAGGACTCTTTTAGCAGGTGCTGAAGCGGTGCAAGGGGTGGATAAGGCTGCTAAACGGTGGGAAGGAGTTTGAATGAAATTCAAACTGTGCTAAGGTCTAAAATTAAGGAGTAAAACAAGTAATTTAAATATGGGAAGGACGGCGGTGCCGAAATAAACCTCATTCGGCTTTGGGCAATTAGATGCCGAAATAGCTCTCAAATTTTGGCTAGGATGAATTGTTTGTTTGTTTGTTTTTTTTCAGCTCAAATTCTCTTATCATATTTTTTATTTTATTTTATCAACTTTAATTCCTTTTGATCCATCTTTCTTTTCTTCGCCGAAGCCTAAATCTTCTATTGCTATTCTTAAAATTCTTTCCCTTTTCTTTTTTTCTTCCACCGATCTCTCTCAAACCATTGCTAATCAATTACCCTTCGAAAAGTCGAACCACACTATGTGATAGCCGACTTTACTCTTTAGCCGAATCCTCTATTCTTTTTCTTCGTTATTTTTCTATTTTCTTCTTAAACCGAAATAAGCATACCTAAGAGTAAGTTCTAAAAGCCGAATCACTAGATCTATTCTCTCCTTGTATTTTGGGGATTTGATCTACAACAAATCTTAAATAGGAAGGTACTTCGGAACGTTTCTGGCAAGTAGATCCTCGTATGGATTTAAGGACAAGCAATCAAAGAGCATAGAGGGTTGACACTGTTAGAGCATCTAGATCTGGTAGTTGGAGATCGATAAAGGCTGCTCGTGTGTGGATCTTGTCAACATTTCGTCATAAAGCAGGTGTGTAAACGACACCCACTAGTAGACTAGATCAGCAAAAGTCGAAAAGCTGAAATGCCAAAAAGTCAGCATTTCGAGAACTTTCGAGCATGCGAGCGCTCGTGGGATTTTTTGTATTGATAATTTTGGTAACTTCAATGGTAAGATTGCAAAGTATGCAATTTCGTACACCTCGGTGAATTTGGGCTTCGATGGGCCGAAATTGGGTAATGGGCAATGTGCCCATTCCGGTAAAAATGCCCGGTAAGTATCCTGAAGACACGTTAATAACTATAATGAGCATGAAATCTTAAAAAGACTGATAAAATTACTAAAATACCTCTATAAGGTAGAATTACCGTAATACCTCTAAAGGGGTAGGTTTACGATTACGCCCCTCGAGGCTAAATAACTGTTCTTACGCTATAATCTGACTACCTTTTTGAAGTATGCCTTGTTAATTATATATATCCTGCGTACATGTCATACTGCATGGGGTTGGGTTTTGTTATGGAGGAAGAACCCCTTCTGGTGGCTGTGCCACATATTCTGATATAAGCAGCTTTGCTGAGAGTTATAGTTAGTGCTGCAACCGATGCTAACACTGTAAGTGTAGGGATGGCGTGGGTGATTTATTCCCCACATGAAGTGTAGAGATGGACGGAGGCAAGTGCAGGGTTGGATGGGGTTATCTTACGTTAATCATATGAGACTATTTTGAAATGGGCCCAACTGTGTTGATATGGGCAAGGCTCAATATATCTCGACTTGTAATAGGGCTACGGCCCAGATTAATACTGATATGGGCTAGGCCCAGTATACTCTGATACTGTAAGGGGCTATGACCCAGATTAATATTGATATGGACTAAGGCCAGTTAACTCTGATTTCTGAATAGGGGTTAGGCCCAGCAAAGCTTGAACCGATATAGGCTCTAGTTGGGTTTATTTTACACACTGAGTTTTTCAAACTCACCCCCTTTTTCTCATCTTTGCAGGTGAGCCTTAGATCGGTGGACTCAGAGCTGGAGGGATTCAAAGTGGCCATGTAGACTGTTTAAAATAAGCATTTATACCTTCACCATTATTTTAGATTATTTCCTTTATGTTTTCAGGTTTTTAATTTGTAATAATGCCGCTCCTAAGTTTTATTAAATTTCTTTATTAATACTCGTTTGAAACTGATAGAATTAGGCTGAGTGGGTTTTTGTAAAACTAAACAACATTTTTAAACGAAACACTCGTAACAAATGGATAACAAAATGACAAACATGATCTAGTAAATAGGATGCTCACAAATTAACTGGAAGTTTTCTAATCAACTTAAATAACGTTTTCGCAAACCAAACCTTAATCGCAGTAACTAAGGAACGTGACTAAACCTTTGTTGATGTGACACACCAGATTTGGCCGTAAGGTCTAGGCCGGGTTTGAGGTGTTACATCATATCTAAAGATATTTTAA
Source organism: Gossypium anomalum (assembly GCA_025698475.1). Classification (NCBI taxonomy): domain Eukaryota; kingdom Viridiplantae; phylum Streptophyta; class Magnoliopsida; order Malvales; family Malvaceae; genus Gossypium; species Gossypium anomalum. Next base: position 18,522,924 of record CM046967.1, on the reverse strand, counting down.
TTAATTATACATAATATATTAATTAAATTTTATATATTATTAAATATAATTAATAGTTTTTAAATATAACCATATTTTTCTATTATATAAAAATTATTTATGTTTGTTTCATTACAAAGCCCCCTCCCTCTCTTTATTTTTTAGTTTTACTCTATCTTTCCCTCTCCTTAAAACTTCATCTTTATCCTATATTTTTCTAGAAACAACACAAAAACTCAAATCCCAACCAATGTCATTGCCTTCGTCGCATCCATCCATCATAGGCTTCCATCAACCAACCTAGATCATCCCCAACTTTCATCCATAGATTTCTCCTAAGCCCTTCTCTCCTCATGCCTTCCATGCCACATCCTAAATTTCTAATTGATAAAATTGTAATATTATAGCAAGATTGAGTATTGGCCTGGTGGTTAAATAGTGTAGTTATCATTGAGACTTGAGTTCAATTCCTCTTGCTCATTAATTCTTTTTCTTTTAAAGCTTGTGTCGTCCACCCCTAGCAAAATTGTCAAATTTCAATCTAACTCAAACACTATAAAATCTGATTAAAACTTTATTTGAATTATCAAAAGGCTATCAGTTTTTTTTCATCTTTTTCCTCTTCTTTTCCCCTATTGTTGTCTCCCCTCCTTCTATTTTCTCATAATTTTCCTTCCTTTTCTCCATTTTTCTTCAATTTTTTTCTTTTCAACCTTGTGCTGCCCTTTTGTGTTCTCTTTTTCTTTTACTTTTCTTCTTGTCGAATTACTAATTACTCTGGCCGAATTCATCTATATTGCTCGAATTTTTCATTGGTTCTTCGAATCTGTCATTCATGTGGAGTAAGTAGTTTTTCTTTCGATTAGATCTTATATCGTTTCCTTCTTCCTTTATTTTTTACTTTGGCCGAATATTATTAGTGCCATAGTCGAATATTCTATATTAACTTTTAAGTGTTATTTTGATTGAAGGGCCAAACCCAAACGCCTCAGATCAATAGTGACATTAGAAGCTATTCGCATCTCCGATTTAAATTGAAATAGAGTAAGTTAGTGATCGAAAATTAAATCTGATTTGATACTATTAATCCTTGTCCTAGTCGAACCTTATAGGGGTGTCTAAAGGCTAGTTTTAATCAAATTTTATTCCTGTTGTGTACAGATCCGATCTAGAGTTGTCTAGATCTAAGTTGTAAAAGTTACGATTACGTTAGTGCATCAAATTCGCGTAAATCAGGTGTGAGTCTGACCTATGTGTGTATTTGTGTTTAAAAAATGGTATATATGCATGTGATTAATTATGCATGCTGGTTTTAGGCATGGTTGAATGGCTTGGTGACAGTTAAGAGGTATACCAAGATTGGTAAGTAATAAGAGGTAATGATCGAATGTTAGGGTCTAAAATTGTGACTGATTGTGTGATATTCGAGTTGTATAATGTGTAGTATTAAATCATGTTGCTGATTGAGATTGTTAATATCGAAAGCATAAAAGTTTGTTATCGTTACCGATAAATTTAATGTATGTAAGCATGCCACTGAATTGAGATTGATATTGAAAAGTGTGATTTGCTTCATTGAAAGTATGTCATATTGCATTACAAAGGCTTGGGTAATGATTGGGTGATGGAGGTGCTTCGTAAAGTACCGACGGTTTATCCGCAACATTGGTTAGTCAGTATACTACACCTCAGAGTATTATGGAGTACTGGCAACTTATCGTATCTTATTGGCAGCTTGTCTGCATATTACTGGCAATTTTAACTGCATACTGTTACTGGTGGCTTAACCACACTGAGCTTCAGCTCTTATTGCTTTGGTGTTCGGATGATGAGTTTGGGGAACTTGTAGTGTGTAGCGAATGAATGGGTAGGACTATTGCACTGTATCATTGAGCATGCCATATACATATGTTGATATGCCATGATAATTTGTATGAACTGTATATTATTTGTATGCCTAATTGACTAATTGTATGCTTATTTTTGCTTAGACTCACACCGAGCTTTTAAGCTCATCCCCTAGTTTAGTTTTTACAGATAACCTTCAAGACTAGGCTTAGAATCGGCATTCGGAGGTCTCATATCGAATTTTCACCCAATATAGTATTTTAAAATTTCCTTATTTTATTTTGGTTTATTTTGGGATTGTAATTTTTATTATGGATTGTGATATGAGTGATTTTTATTTCAGATTTTTGCATGCATGAGGTATTTGTATGGAAACTGAACAAATTAAATAACTGGCCTAACACGATTTAAAATATGGATTTTATAAAAAATCGAATGCAATACTTTTTTTTGCTATGTAACATTAAAACGATGTTTTTAAAAAGTTTGTTGAAAAAGACAACTGAGTTTTTTTCAAACGACATGACTTTCTAATAAATTGGACTTAAATTAAAAATGTCCCATTAAACTATATTTTTTAAAAAATCTAATGCAACTGCGCTAAGTTTATTGAAAATTGTTCAAAATAGCGATTTTTTAAACCAAACGTTTTTACTTGGCAATTTCGGTGGCTAATATAACCTTTAGGATTCAACCATAATGTCTAGGTTGGGTTAGGGAGGTTACATTCCACTGATTTCAACAACAAACTTGCTCTTTAACCACTATTGTTGAAATCCATACTTTCTTTCTCTTGTTTTTGATTTTTGCTTGCATGTATGCTTCATTGGCTTATTTGAGAGTTCATTTATTGATGTGGTTCAATTATGGTTAAAGAATATCATGTTTTAAAAGGGTTTTTTGGTTTTAAAAATAGGAAGTTAATTCATGAGGATTAAGATCCACTTCATTACTTTTTCATCCATTAATATTCCATACAATAATCATCACCATTCAAGTGTGTAGGATCTGTTAAAAGCCCATTTATTAAATGTGAAAATAAACTTGTGAATAGCCGTTTAATGCTCCATTCATCAAATAGTTATTACGAGAGCTTTCAGAATAAGCCATGTATCCATCATTCCATGGAATGGTGATTACACCAACCAAACGAACACTTTACTATAGTGTATCAAATCCTCCAATACTAGCATAGCTATTACAATGAACCTATAACACCCCGATACCTGACTCGATCACCGAGTCCTAGCTACTATGTGCCACATTCGTTACCGGAGCAACTACAATCTATAACATTCAATTCAACTTTAATATGCATTCAATTACAAGCAAATAATGCATAGTAAACAATACACAATCATTTTCAAGTCTTATACAAGCTTACGAAAGCTCGTTTGCTATCCTGAGGTCGATATGGACCAAATTGTGAAGAATACAAAATTTCGAGTCAAGATCACTGTGAGAACTTTGCTCTGTTCCTTATCGCGATGTGACAATTTGTTACTTCCAAATTCAACATGCTACAAGTTAAAAAAGATTTGAAATCATTTATATATAATCTCATGCATCCAAATTATAAACCTACCAAATGATTTCAAGTAAAAATACACTAAATAGTAATCTCCAAAAAACACCAACTATTCAATCTAACTTATACCATTCATATATTAAAAACTCAACCCAAATTTATTTAAGTGCATAACCATTAATCTTAAGACTTAAAACCAACTAAATAAAAAGATCATATCATACACAACTTAACCATTTCAGACATTTAGCCAAAAGTCCCTAGGTACTTGCCACAAAACCAAAACAAACGAATTATACAAACTTTGTTGAGTCGAAAATATCGGTCTGGATGCTAGCTTCAATTCTCGAAGGTTACCTAAACATGTGCAAGGAGAAAACAAATCGTATGCTGAGTAATAAGGCTCAATGGTACTTTCATAAAACAAAATAAGATGTAACATTACTAACTTATTATATTATATATATGCATAAAACTATCCACATATTAGTATACACCAAAAATTTGGTAAACCCTATCTATTCAACATGATAAGCTAGTTAACCAAATTAGGTTATTTGTTAAATACTAAGTTCTAGGTTACATATGAACACATGCATTTATACCCTTCACTTCAAGTCATGTAAATCCAATTTCATTCAACATCTATGACCAGTTACATCACCATTGAAATCTATTACTGGAGTCTATCGAGTCATTCATATTTGTACCGGTCCCCAAGGCTCGTTTCTAATAAATTCATATAGCAGTTTACATGCTTTTGCTATCGTGAGATACAAATATATAAAACACATCAATTTCATCATCATTCCATAACTCTTACCCTACTATAGTCATCCCGAGTTGCCCGACAACGATGAATTTTACAAAAAAGCACAATTTACCATTCCAGGTGGCCTGACATTGATGGTTCATTCAATTCAATATTTTACCATCCCAAATGGCCTGAAAATGATGGTTCTCTTTTATTTATGTTTCATCATCTCGGGTGGCCTAGCAACGATACCATTCATGATCTATTTATTCTACCATCCCGAGTGGCCCGACAATAATGGTTCATACTAACTATATATCTTACCATCCTAGATGGCCTAGCACCAATAGTTTTCAACCTAAGGCACGCTAACTAAATCGACGGTACTCGGGACTGTTATTAGAATAATACCAAATTGGTACACATTGTAACTATGTAACACATTTCAATCTCATCAATTCATTTTAGTCCTTTATTCCGATATCTTCTAACACATTTAACATTACAATACACTTTATCATAGTATACTCACCTTGACATTTCATGTAACAGTCCGTTTTTCAGTGGTGTTAAAAATTATGGTTTCGGGGCTACAAATCCAACGAGTAAGTTCGTAAATATTATTATTTAATATTTACGAGTCTAATATGGTATTAAAATAAATTTTTATATTGGCAGTTATGTTATTCGAGTGAACAATTAGGTTCAAATGGTATGACCCTAAAGTCAAGTGGTTTTAGAAAATGAGGTATCGAGGCCTCGTTTCTATAAACCGAGCAGTAAATATTTTTATAAATATTTATGGAGTGTTATCTAGGTTGTATTAAAGTTTCTTTAAGAAATTTTACAGTTTAGGTGGTTAATTAAACAAAAAGGACTAAATCGTAATAGTTGAAAAAGTCAACCACTATTAGTTTAAAAGTGTTAATTTATTAAATAATTATTATTGGATGACCTTATTGAGTAAATTAGCCATCCTTAAGATAGTGAGACGATTGGATGCTTTAATTTCTTTTAATTAAAATGCTTTATATGTTGTTTTATTATTAAAATAAAGATTAAAGGTTAAAAATATAAGAAAACAAAAAGCTTTCTTCTTGAAATTTATTTGTTCTTCATTGAAACTCCATGGCAAGAAGAACCAAGGTTCGGCCATGCTTCAATTCATGCAAGGGAAGCCATTTTCACCCATTTTTAATAACTTTTATGTTTTTAAGATCATTGCTACTAGGTTCAGTTAGCTCGTACCTTCGTTTTTGAAACTGTTAAAGATTTTGAATGTTGCCATTAATGAATCTATGTGATTTTAAATGTTAAATGATGAATTTGAAGTATTAGATTTGTTAAGTAATTTTGATGAATTTAACGATTAGGGATTGAATTATTGAAATAGTAAAAATATAAGGACTTGATGTGAAATTGTTGCAAAAATAGGTTTGAATGGAAGCTATCACTATTCGGCTGGTATTAATTTTCAATAAAAATGGTTAATTTGCATGTTTTAGGTTCAGGGGCTAAATTAAATAAAAATAAAATATTAGGGGCAACTTTGTAAAAATATAAAAATGACTAAATTGCATAAAATGAATTAGTTTTACCTTGACGTCGTGACAACACTCACTTTTTGTTTGAAGTCATGATGTGGTACCTTGACTTCGCGACACTAATTTGATAGTTTTTAAAAATTTTACATTTTAGTCCTTAGCTAACCTCGATTTACCGAAAAAGCTTTCGTAAGCTCGATTAAAGCCCAGTTTGGATTATATACCATGTTATAAATATTTAATGAGTTTAATAACATGTATTAATCATTAAATTGAATTGCAAATGAAATTGTAGTTGCTTCAGCAACGAATGCAGCATCCTATAGCCTAAAGTCGGGTATGGGGTATTACATAATGGAATCATTTTGTGATAACCTAATCCGATTTCCATACATGATTTACATGTTTGAATTAACATGGCTTGACGAATATGAAAGTGATTGGTATGTGTTAGGTAATAATTTGATTTTGGTGATATTATTGGGAAGATATTTATGAATAGGTTATGTTTTGACAATATTATAAATGGCTTCAAAAGGATATATGATATGATGGTTATATGTGTTTATATAATGAGAATTTGGAAATGCGATATACGAATGTCTAATGAAAAATATTGGTGTATTCAAGGGTTGTGTTATCGGTGTGTTGGAGGGTTACACTATTGGTGTGTTCGATATGATTGTGCCACTTAGAGTGTAGAATGATCTAGTATAACAGTATTCTATTATATGTTTAAAGCATGAGTTAGTAAAATGTTATTTTATAATGCTATGATATAGCTATATAAATTTATGTTAGTATGCTTCTTCGCTTAATAGTTTTACGTTGAATTTAAATTATGTTAGCACCAAATCTTTGTGACAAGTACCATCAACAAACCCCAATTTATTCTTAAACAATAATGCTATACGTATTGACCTACTCCATATACTATAATTCTCTATTACTGTTAATTGATGAGAAACCAATAAAGTACTTGGTGTGTCTAAAGGATGAAGATACTACGGATTATAATCTAACACCTTTGTACTGATTGTTGCATTCAACTGCACATTGTTGATGTTGTTCACATCTATTTGAACATTGTTTGTGTCATTCACCATCATGATTCTTCCAAGACTTCGATTTATGATCAAGAATTAAAGAAATACTCAAACACTAATCAAGAAACACTCAGAAAATATCAAGAAACTAAACAAAAATGAACTAAACAAGTTAAGCAGACTTCCTCTACGGCCAGAGTACTGTTAATAACGAACACTAATCAAGAATCGATCAACAATCAGGATACATATTGATTCTGACATATTGGTCCATTATTCATCTCTCAATAACCCATTATTTATGTCTTATTCATTGTATGTTTGGAGTGCTAATGATTGAATTTTTCAGATGATTCCATTAAGTTTGAGTAATGGTACATGTAGATGTGGCTGATCCACTGTCTTTCTCCCACACTGAGCAGATAAAAGATATTATATCTCAGGTTTTCTTCCTCTGAATATATATATATATATATATATATATATATATATGCATTTTAACATATGGATACCACATGCAGTCGATTGTACATCTCTCTCCCTATTCCAACCTTGCATTTCTCTTGGGGAATTCTCCACGACGAATAATTGCATGCTATTGCTCGTAGAAAACCCTATATTAACACTTTCTGTATCTATGTTTGTATGCATTTAGCATTGTTAAACTTTGGAAAAGTAATGTTTGGTAGTTTTATTCTCAGTCATTTATCATACTATCTTGATGGAAAGCTATTGTGAGGCATATCATCTTCACCTACCGTATGCTTGTAATTTCTTTACATAATTCTGCCCTATGATTCGCATTTGAGAAGTGTTCCTTCTCATTTGACCATAAAGAAATGGAAGAGTGCCTTCCAAATTTTTGAGAAGCTGCCGCTTTTATATTAAGCTGAGGTTGCTTAATTAATTACATTGTTGATATTTGCAGAGCTGCGCACATGGAGCTTATTGCACAGGTTCCCTGGAGAAATGCTGTGCTTTGTGAGAGCTACAATGTTTCCTTTTGTACATCTTTTAGTAGTTGTGTTTTGGCCCAATATTGCTAATGACACTTTTGTTTCTTTTGCCTCTTGCTATGTGTAATGGCAAAGCAGTTTTCCTCCCAATAACTTTAATCTGCAGATTATAAACAAAGACTTTGGATATGTGGGCTGATGGGGGTTGGGGATGTATTTTTTCTTTGTTGATAAGATTCCCAAATTATGGAAAGTTATCTGGGCAGAAGCTGGAAAATAATAAAGCAGGAACCTGACCACCACACTTTAGGGACAGTTTAGGATTTGGGTTTGGACACTTATAAATGAAAGGTTTGCATAAAATTGAGAGATTTCGGTAAGAACATTCGATTTAAAAAATAGGATTGTACAAAAAAATTATAACAATTTAAAATATGGATTAAATTCGGGTTCAAATATTTAAAGTACGAGTTCATTTTTTAAATAATAATGTATTATATTATGTTATTTTTATTTGGTGAATTACAATAATAAGGTAAAACTCGAAGGACTAATGCGACTAGTGTGACTTGAATCCAAACCACACCTGAAATGGTAAATACTCTTAACTATCAAGCCATCACATAAGGTTTAAAATAGTCGTAGATGAGTAATATATATAGAATTAATTATCAAGAAAAGATAAAAAAATAATAAATCCATAAGCGAAAGTATTGGTCCAGATATATATATATATATATATATATATATAAAATTAATATGTTTTCATTATGCTGAAAGCTTAAAATTTGTATGTACAATCCTTTGTATCCAAGCATATAAATTTTTTTCGGTCAAAAAGGTATTCGATTATTTTTTATTTTTAAATTAAACAAATTAATTTTTTAAAGGATTAAAGTAATTTAGTTCCTGTGAATTTTAAGAGTGAGAAATTAAGAACAATTAATTACGGTATTAATGTTTTTTTTTATCAATTGTATATAACTTTGATTAATATAATAACAAATTTAGTCTCAAATGTTTATACATTTTGTCAATTGGACCTAATTTATCAAATTTATCCCGCATTATTTGTCTAATTGTTCTTAATTGCTCACTTTCAAAATTGACAGAAATTAAATTGCTCTAATTTTATTGAGAAGGATCAATTTACTTACTTTTGAAATTGAAAAGAATTGGAGAAGTGGTTTTACCAATTTTATGATCTCATACAAATTGCATCTCTGGTCATGTAATGATCCTTTTGCAGTTCTCAAGTTCGCTTTGAAATAGTTTATTGATGAACACAAAAAAAATTCCAAGCCTCAATCTTTATACATGGAATTCACAACCCCAATACCATTAAGGATTCAGGAATACAGATATCTACTGCAAGAGGGGTATTAGGGTTACAATTTATGTCTGAGCCTCAAGTATTAGGCACCTCCCACCACTGGCTTTGATAGTTTGATTTGTATACCTAATCTTTTAGGTAGATAGAGCATGGTAGGCACAAATGTATAACTTTTTAATTACTTTTTCACCATTTACATATGATAGAATTTGAACCTTAAAATAAAAATTAAAATTACTAGAAGTGAGGCATAGTATTTATGGCTGGAATATTTATAAATTTAAAATTATTTTAAAAAAAGAATTCAATCTTTGAAAGATTATATATAACTTTACATAACTTTCGCAAGACTCTGCGATGTAATTGGTGACCAAAATTTAGAACTGCAGATAGCTCTATGTTTGGCTCCATGTGAAAAATATCAATACAGCATGTGTATGTATGACGTTTGTCGTCATAAAATTGAGATGCTTTCTCAAAGATGGAATTCGGGTTTCCTTTTTCTTTTCTTGTTCAAAAGGTAGAGAGAATTCATAAAATTGGAGAAAACATGGCACTGTATACCTTTACTCTGATTCATTGAAATGCGCTAGCTATATGCCAGTTCCAGAGGAACTATGTATTGTGGACTGCAAGCTGAGGCCCAACTGAAGATCCAGGGATTTACACCATTGCTTTGATGGCTTGGTGCTCTCAGCTGGTGTTATGGTGAAGATGGAGGAATCTTGTTGGAAATGGATGATTTTTGATGCACCAAGACGTGCTTCTTGTTCGTATTGGTCGAAACTAATTTGAGGAGGCTCTTGGTATAAAGTGAAGTGATTAGGATAGCAGCTGTCATGCAAAGGCTGAAGATAAGAGTTGATGCTGGCTGCTCTTTTGGCTTGAAGCTGCAACCTTTTCTTCTTCATCCTCTCTTTCTTGTGAGCATTTTGATGACCTCCCAGCGCCTGCGAGTTCGCGAATTCCTTGAAACAATATCGGCACTCGAATTTCTTCTCATCGGTACTGTCTCCGTCGTCTACTCCGGCTGCCCTGCTCGATGAATTTATGCTTTCATCGCCTTCAACGCAACCTTTGAGGAAGTTGCCATTGTTCTTACTAGGGCTAAGCTCAAAACCAAACAACTTAAGCTTCTTGCCACCGCAGGATCCTGCTTGAGAATAACCATTTCCACTGTCGCAAGTGTGATAAGCACCGCTACAGGCATCTTTTGCCATCTCTATGTATGTAGTGAAATATGGTAAATTAGAAGCAAAATGTTGTTAAAATGTATCTCTACCGATATAGAATATGAGATGCTTGGATTGTAGTAGCCCGTTTTATAGTAATTCTATGGTCTCCCACAATTCAACGCAATGCATATTAAATAGTGATGAGCATCCTAGCAAGCAAGAATATAATAAAGGCAAAACAACTAGAAAAGTCAGATGAGAGAAGTCGTTCCATGCATTAATATTTTATGTTATAAATTATTAAATAAGTGAACTTTGGGAAGGGATACATACCACTTAGAAAATCTTTTTTAGTACAAAAGAGGTTGTTATTTGAAAATAAGAAAAGAAGAAGTAAATGTCAAGATTGAGTTTTAAATATATAGGATATCACATTTTAAAAATGATTAAATTTGTGTTTATAAAGTTGAAATTCCTCAATCAAAGATGATACAATGTGCTTAAATATTTTAGGGAAGAATTTTATGATGAGTAAACTTTAAATATAGATGAAAAAGACCATCAATGATGGTAGCACTTGAACATTTTTAAACAATTAATCCAATTTGGAAAGGAAGATTAAACCCCACTATTGGATGGCCAAAAAAGAAGAACCCCATAATTCCCATCATTATTTTGTTCAACCAACAAGTGGATTCACCATACTCTAAGCTTATAACAAATTAACATACAAATAGAAGCTCTTAATTAATTAAAACTTATATGTATCCAAATAATGCTTAAACAAATGGCCAATTCCATAGAAGTGAGATTATTCGGAACTTGATGAAACTTCTCTGCAATATCCTCTCCACCCAAGTTTCTTTTAGAATAAATAAATATGGGGTAATCTGTCTGCATATTGACCATGTTCTCGGAATGGGATTAGAATATTAAGAGACTAGATGCTACACAAACAAATATATATTAATCTAGCAGGCCCTTCAACTCTATTTTCTGCTATTTATTGAATTGGCCGCCGTTACACTACATTAAGAAAGGCCAGAGCCACATCGCCATGTCATTAAAATATAATTAAATAAAAAAATTTATATTAATATCAAATAAAATTAAAAAAAAAAAAATTTCTTCCCCTCCTCACCGTCCCCCTCCCTCCTCTCTCCCTCTTCCCCATGTTGCAAGTCGACACGAAACAAGAATCAAGGACCAAAGAGAGGTTTGCTAATTTGACAGAGGACTCGATTCTTACAACAGGGGATGAATTTGCTTGGTTCAAGGAGATGGAAACGACGTCGCCGACAGTATTGGAGAGCCCCCTATTTACGAAAAGGGATGATTGGGATGCCGACGAAGGAGAGGGACAGTGAGTGAGGAATAGGAAATATTTTTTATTTTATTTAATATTAATATAAATTATTTTTATTTAATTATATTTCAATTATGTGGTGATGTAGCTCGTCCTGATTGGCTCTATCTTTCTTAACGGAGTATAACGGTAAAAATTAATTTTGATTATGGAATAAAATCTAAGAAATAGATTCGAGGGCATGCCAATGTAAGATGCTATCATGCTACATGAGATGAGGACTGGCCACATCTTCTTAGAGAAGGCAAAGGCTATTTTATAGTAACACCACATATATACATAATATATATATACAAATATGTTTTCAAGTGGATGAAACAATCAATTAGTATAGTATTATTGTACAAATAATCAAAGCACATGTGTTGGACCAGTTTGTAGCTTTTGGGATTCGTTAAAAAAAGTTAATAGATTGTGTTGTTAATTCAAAGTCTCTATATATATAAAATCTGATCTCATTCTATTGTTAATCAATTACCCACTTTTTGTATTTATCTATTATTTAAAAATTACTTTGTTGGTATGGGAGAAGAATTCCAAGGAGGCATGCTGTCATGTCATCAAGCATTTTGAAGTTACATATATATATGGTTGGTGGTGGCTACTTGGGTGGGTTGGTTTGTTTGATTGATTGGTTTCGTTTGGGTTTAAAATTCAATAGAGGATCTATAAGGTGGCCCCTACCAATACCATCAACCATCCCCTAAGTTCCTGCCTCCATCCAGATTAACCATTTTCATCTACAAACATTTGTTCAAGGGCTTCTGTACCAGCTCTGCCCCTGCTATTTAAGCATTTCTGTTGTATATTCTATGTTATAGGCAAGGTTGATGTACCTATTTGCACCTAGTTTAGCATAATGCAAAACTATTTGATGATAACTGTAGATATTGAGTTTTTACTATTATTAACTTTAAATAAATAATATTATATTTTAAAGAATTGTGTTATCACTCTTAAGATGTTTTGAAAAGTTTGACTTTGTGGATCACCAACTATTTTTCCCTCCTTTAAAAATATAGTGAATTTTTTTCATTATTTATCATCATCAACAAAACCTTTCACTATTCCTTTTTAATCATTAATACAAATGTAATTGAAAATTAATTTTATTACTCATATTAATTACCTACCTTTGTAACTTCTATTTTCAAATATCTATAAATAGGAGTTCTTCACAACTAGTAGAAGGACTTTTTGACACTTTCACATTCTAACTCTCAAAACTTGTCAAAAGGTGTAAAGAATGTATCTGTATTCTCAAAAATTATAAGGTTACAACTATTAAATATTTATACAACTCAGGCTCAACTAATTCATAACAGAAAAACTAACTATTCTAACTGTTTCAACAGCCTAAACTCTTTCTACACTCCCCCTCAAGTTAGAGGAGTAAAAATATTTTTTAACCCCTACTTGGAAGTCAGATGACTATGCTGTTGTGACTCCAAAGCTTTCGTCATAATATCTGCCAGTTGATCTGCTGTTGACACATGTTCAGTAGCTATAAACCCTTCTTGTATCTTTTCTCTTATAAAATGACAGTCAATTTCTATGTGCTTAGTCCTCTCATGATACACAAGGTTTGCTGCTATTTGAAGGGTTGCTTTGTTGTCATAAAACAGTCTCACTGGTTCAGTTACACTTATCTCCAGCTCTTTGAATAAGCCTGAAATCCAAACTAGTTCTAATGTTACAGCTGCCATACTTCGGTACTCTGCTTCTGCAGAAGATTTGGGCACTATAAACTGCTTTTTCGACTTCCAGGAGATGAGTGAGTCTCCTAATTGCACACAAAAACCTGAAACTGATCTTCTTGACATTGGACAAGAGGCCTAATCTGAATCACAATATGCTACCAGCTAGTGTTTATTGAAGGCCTTTAAAAAAATTCCTAGCCCTGGTTCCCTCTTTATATATCACACTATTCTCAATGTTGCTTCCATATGTGACTGTTTTGGATCTTGCATGAACTGACTAATATGAGTAACAACAACGGTGATGTCTGACCTTGTATGGGTTAAGTAGATTAACCTTCCAATGAGTCTCTAATAAACTATTTTATCTTCTAACAACTTATCTTCTTGATGCTGCTGAGTTACTTTATCAAATCTGCTGTTGTTAGTTTCTTATTCTGCTCAAGTGGTGTAAGAGCAACCTTTGCTTCACTTAAACCAGTATCTTTGATGAGCTCTTGTGATTACTTCAACTGATTTAGCAAAATTCCTTCTTGAGACCTTAAAATCTAATCCCAAGAAAGTATCTGAATTCTCCTAAATCCTTTATCTTGAAATTTTGGTTCAGAATCCCTTTCAAGTCATTAATCATATCCATGTTATTTCCAGTGATAAGAAGATCATCAACATATACTACTATAATAACCATCTTACCTTCTTTCTTCTTAGTGAAAAGAGAATAGTCATACTTACTTTACTCAAAACCAGCCATCATAAGAGCTTCAATAAGCTTAGCATTTCACTGCCTGGATGCCTGCTTCAATCCATACAAAGATTTCTGCGGCCGACATACCATACGTTCCCCCTGGCTATTGAAACCCTCAGGCAAGGTCATAAAGACTTTTTCATGAAGGTCACATTGAAGAAAGGCATTGGACACATCCATTTGACAAAGAGGCCAGCTGAGAGAAGCAACAAGAGCTAAAATGGTTCAAACAGTGACCATTTTAGCAACAGGAGAAAAAGTGTCCAAGTAATCAATCCTTTCTTTCTGATTGTACCCTTTGGCAACCAATCGAGCCTTATATCTTTCTATTTCACCAGAGGCTCGAAGTTTAACCTTGTACACCCATTTACAGCCTATAGGAACCTTTCTAGAGGCAAAGGTACAACAGTCCATGTATGATTAGATTCTAAGGCTTGGATTTCTTCTTGCATGGCTTGAATCCAGTGGGGAGATTTACGAACCTCAAAATAGGAAAGAGGCTCAGTAATATATGCAAGGGAAGAAAAAAAGGCGTGAGTATTTATAGGTAAATGAGACAAAAAAAAAACAGAACTAGAAGAAGTAAAATGTGAAGAGGAAGCACCTGTGGATGAAAAAGATTGGTAGGGATAAACAAAACCTTGTAACCAAGAAAAGGGCTTAATGGTTCTGCTAGACCTCCTAGGTTCAACAATGGGTAGATTAGAAGAGACTGGAGGGTGAGATGTACTTACTGAAGCTGGGACAGATTGTGGTATAGTGGAAGAAGGAGTGGTGGGAGTACCTGGTAGAGGATTTATTGGAGAATAATGAACAGGGGTGGAAGGGATGGGAGTAGGAATGAGCAAGAATTTTGAATCTGGTATTACAGGGGTAGGGGAAACAAAACAGAAAACTCAGTAGAATTGAACTGAAAAGGAAACACATCTTCAACAAACTTGACATTTCTGCTGACAAAAAAATTTTTAGATTCTAAACAAAACAATACATATTCTTTTTGGGAAGAAGAGAAAAACTGAAGGAAGTGATTTGGAAGAAAACTTATCAAAATAATGGGGTTTTACTGTAAAACATAGGCACCCAAAAACACGAAAGTGGGAAAAATCTGGAGGTTTTTTATAGAACTGTTCAAATGGTGTTTGCCAAGCTAAAACAAAGGAAGGGAGCATATTTATGATGTAACAGGCAGTTAAAATGTAGTCACCCCAGAATTTAATTGGAACATTTGATTGAAAACGTAAAGCGTAAGCAATTTCTAATAGATGTTTATGCTTACGCTCAGCAATGCCATTTTGCTGAGGTGTATCAACACATGAACTTTGATGAAGAATCCCTAAGGACTCAAAGAAAGAAAAACACGAGGATTTAAAAAACTCAGAACCATTATCACTCTTGACAGTTTGAATTACAACAGAAAATTGAGTTTTGACCATCATAAAGAACTGTTTAAGAGCTAAAACAACATCAGATTTAAGCTTCAGTAAGTACACCCAGGTCATTCTAGTGTGATCATCCACAATGGTTAAGAAAAAGCGATATCCACTATGGGTGGACACCCTATAAGGCCTCTAAACATCAAGATGTATCAAACTAAATGGAGCCTCTGCCCTAGAAGTACTTGTTGGAAAAGACAATTTAGATTGCCTAGCCATGGGACATATAGAACAAGTGATGTAACTTGTTCATTGGCACATGCCCTAATCTAGCATGCCATAAGGGAATCTTATTTGCAGTAGAGGCCATACAAGAAACAGAATCAGGTAAAAAATAACCACTTTATAACAAAGGGAATTGAGGTAAAGAAACTGAGTTGGACAATGATGGAAGAGAACTAGGTGACCTAACCAGGGCAGAAGAAAGCTCAAACAAGTAGAGTCCATTCAGGTGTCTACCAATCCTCTTCATCCTACCATTGGAGAGATCCTGCAGGAGGCAGAATTCAGGGTAAAAAAATTACTGCACAATGCAAATCTTGAGCCAATTTGGAAACAAAAACAAGATTACAGTTAAAGGTGGGTACACAAAGAACATTGGTGAGGGTAATATCAGGAGATAAAGGAAAAGAACCAGAATGAGTGATAGGAGAGTGTTTACCATTGGAAAGCTGAACAAAATGAGAATTTAGAGGGTAAGCAATAGGCAAATTCAGACTCTTAGAATCAAAACATATATGATTAGTTGCACCAGTGTCCAAAATCCAGGAAAAATTACTATGAACTGAAAAAAAAATAGAAGGTATACCTGCACAATTCACAGCAGGTGCAACAACAGCTTGATTCTTATTTAGCAACTCCAGGATCTGGGAATATTGTTGAGGAGTGAAAATAGGGACACTTTGAGGACTAAGTGGAAACTCATCAGAGGAAACGGCAAGAGCAGCTTGAGGAGCCTTCTTACAGTTGAACTTAAAGTCAGGTGGGAATCCAATCAATCGGTAACAGATTCCTTCTTATGCCCCTTCAACTTACAAAAATCACATGTACCAGTGAACTTCTTATGATTTCCAAATGCTGTAGAAGACAAAGCCACAGGATCTGGAGTATGAGATAAAACAGAGAAAAACTCCTTTGAGCTTCTTCTTGGACAACCATGGAATATGCTCGATTCACTGAAGGTAAAGGCTGTATTAAGATGATCTGGCTTCGAACTATAGCATAGGTCTCATTGAGACCCATCAAGAACTGGAATAACTGCTGCTGATGAATATGACTCAAATTTTACTGGGCAACCTCGCATTCACAAGCGAAAAAAGAGACGAGAGCAGTGTATTCATCCCAAAGCAACTTTAATTGTGTGAAATAAGAAGAAATAGTAACATCACCTTGAGTAAGATACGTAATGGATCGATGGAGAAAGAAAATACGGGAACCGTCCACCTTGCTAAATCGATCCTTGAGATCCTTCCAAACCGCAGCAGAATCAGAAGCAAATACAAGCCCCGCAGACAAATCTGGACTCAATGTGTTGAGAATCTAGGAAAGCACGAAAGCATTACATCGATTCCCATTAAGCACAAAGAGATTCATGATAAACCGAATGGAGGCAACCACCGTCGACGAACCCTAGCTTGTTCTTCGCGAGCAAAGCAATTTGAAGCGAATGACTCCAGACGATATAGTTCTCAACATCGGTCAAACGATAAGAAACAAGGATTGTTCCCGGTGTATCTGATGGATGAAGGAACAAAGGATGGTGAAAATCAATATCTTCCATGAAAATGAGGATTTTCTCCCTAGATGAAGCACAAACAAAGAAAATGGTTACCAGCCCAAGAAAAGAGAGAAAAAAAACGTGGCCCAAACAGCCCAGAGCTAAAAAAATGGCTTATATGATACCATGTCAAAAGGTGTAAAGAATTTATCTGTATTATCATAAATCATAAGGTTACAACTATTAAATATTTATACAACTCAGGCTCAACTAATTCATAACAGAAAAATTAACTATTCTAACTGCTTCAACAACCTATAACTTTTTCTACAAAGCTCTCTCTAAAATTCTCTCAATTTATTTTCTTGGTTTAGCCTTGTTATTAGCTATATTTTCATTTCTTCAACTTATCAATCACCACATGTCGTTACGTTCAATGTTACTGGGTTTGCTCCAATCTTTCTCTCACATTTTTTTAATACATCATGTTCACATGTTTATCATAAAAAAATCTTCTACAGTAATAAATTTAAGTAAAATATAAAATCAAGTCCAAAGTAATTCATTATCTAATCAAAAATAATTCATTGTGATAGTTGGAGCATTGTGAATCGGAATATACGATTCAATTAAAAAGATTTTACCCAGTAATGTTAGAGGTAGAGTGAAAGAATAGGAAGGGGTAAAGGACAAATGTTGTAGTTTTGTTTAAATTTACTTGAAATTGGGTGAAAAGTTTTAATTGTATAAGTAAAATTGAAATTTTGTTATATATCTTTTAAGTTAAGTTTAAAAATTTTTTTAAAAAAAGAACAAATGATAAAATCTTAATCTAACATGCCAACATGCCAAGTAATTATTTTGATCCTCAATATACAAAATAATTACTTCGAAATAAATTATTAGCATATAAAAAATTATATAACTTACGCAACTTTAAAATTTAAACATGAAAAATAACATAAAAACCATAAATTAATATCATAATAGCTTGTGAATTAGCCACTGATATTGTGGCAAAAAGCTTTTATTGCTTAAGTATGTGTTAACATCCATTTTTAAGTATCCGTTTGTTTATACGTAAAAAGTTTTACGGGAAACATTTTCTACATTTTTTTGTGTTTGTTTTACAGAAAATAGTTTGGTCAACGGAAAATGATTTACAGGTCAATGTAAAATAAGCACTTTTTCCTGTAAAATGACTTACCATTTTGAAAAGCGTAAGTCATTTTTCGGAAAAGAGCTCATCTATAGATAATTTTATTTTTTTTTATAAAAATTAATTTCAATCAAGCTTAATATTATTATATTGATAATAAATTTTATTTTTATTTTTAAAAATATTTAAAAAATTATATTTTTCAATATTATTAAACATACATATTTAATTATTTATATTTAGTCTTATAATAAATTATTAATATAACAAATATAATTTATTATTTTAATAATTTATTTAATATTTCAATTTTATTTTAATAATAAATTTTAAAAATAATAACTTTAAATAATATTATTCACATATTATTGAAAATATTCAATATTAATATTTTAATAATAAATATTTATGACAATTATAAATATATTAATAATAAATGTTTTGTAGTATAAATGTCAAAATATGTCATAAGTCTATATACACTTCACAGATTTGTAATTTAGTCTTTGTACTTTTATTTTCAAGAATTTAGTCCCTTTACTTTTCAAATTTAAAAATCAAGTCCAACTGTTGACATCGTTAATTTTTTTTTTGTCAATTTTGTTGATGTCACTTTTTTAAATAAAAAATACTCACTTAGTAGTCATGTAATTAAAAAATGACATTGTAATGAATCTGAATTTAACATAATATTTTTAATATATGCAAAAAAAATGTAAAATATAAAATTATAGATAAAAGTAAATTCAATTAAACAATGAAAAAATAAGAAAATGTCAAATGTATGTTTGTTTAATTGAAAACAACTTTTATAAAAATATTTTTAAGAAATCTACCAAACATCAGAAAATATTTTACACAGATTCATCCAAACACTAGAAAATATTAACTTTTCCAGAAAAGTAAATAATTTTTCAGAAATCATTTTCTGTGAAACAAACTATCATGATTGTTTAATTAATTAACTCTAAATATGACAAAAATAACATGCTAAATTTTGATTAGTCCATTACTTATTGTCTTCATAATACTTAATTCAATTTCCACATTAATTTACGGGATAACTTTTATACGAGTACATATATCTCTACGTTCAAGAAAATTCTAAAAACAGTTTTCCATGAGGTAAAAGTAACTTAGCCGTTGAATAAAAAAGAAAATGATTATAAAGGCTAAAGAAGCCGGATTACCAAGTTCCAAGTTAAGAATTACTTAATATAAGATTGGATAAATTATCTCGTTAATCACTCTATATAGGGGTTATTCCTATTTTAATCATCCCAAATTTGTTTTTTTTTTTTTGTTAATTTTGTCACCGTTGTTAAAGAGATCGATCAAATTGGTCACTCCACCATTAAATGTTAACAGAATGTTGACGTCGCTTTAGACAATATGTTTCCAGATCTATTATTGAATAAATCATTTACTGAGTAAGGCTCCGTAGAGTAAGATTATTATCCAATCTACGTTAACAAATCTCATGTGCCTATTTCTCTTTTAACCTTATTCTCTTTAATTGTCTTTATAAAACTGTCAAGTCCCAAAACTGTGTTGGAATATCAATTGGGACATTGTGTTTGGACAGGGATCAAACAATGATATTTTCAAAGATTTCAAAGAAATTGAGTAATTTGTACACCGTAATCGTGGAATAATTACTTAATACATGAAACATTACTTATAACATGAATTTTTTTCTAAGAAATTAAGTACTTTGTAAACCATGGAAAAATTACTTAATACTTAAAAGATGAAGTGGTTTTTAAGAAATTCGTAAATCAAGGAAGAATTACTTAATAATACATGAAAGGTTACCTAAAACATGAAAAAGTTTATAAGAAATTAAGTAATTTGTAAAACTTGAAAGGATTATGTAGAAACAAGGGGGGTGTACCTTGCTTGGCAAACTGAAATTGTGACTAAAATGGTACTTGAAATTATGCTATAGTTTCAACCACGAAATCAAAAGTACAAAAATGTAAAGATGAACACCAAGATTGTTTACGCAGTTCGACCTCAACTTACATTTGCGAGGCATTGCTTAGAGGAATGATCCACTATCTTTCTCATAGTACAAGCAATGATTTATTTCCTAACACTAGTCTAACACTCACCAACTTAGCAACATCATT
Organism: Gossypium anomalum; assembly: GCA_025698475.1. Taxonomy (NCBI): domain Eukaryota; kingdom Viridiplantae; phylum Streptophyta; class Magnoliopsida; order Malvales; family Malvaceae; genus Gossypium; species Gossypium anomalum. Next base: position 18,502,512 of record CM046967.1, on the reverse strand, counting down.
GTTGTATAAAGACTAAATCGCTCTCCCATTAAGCTTCCCTTTGAAAGCTTAGCTTTACAACTCCAAAGACTCTCTTAATTGCTTACAGAAATAATGCACACATACACATTCCTAACTTCAAAAAAATTTGTGCTCTATCAAACTCTCAATCTCTTGGTTACTCTCTAACCTAGGCAAAACTTAAGTTTATATACTACTTAAGTTTTGCTAACATAAGAGTTATAATATAATCACTTTTCTATAAAGTAAAGCTAAAAATCAACTTAAGATAATACTTCCATAAAAGTTTCAATGTAATCCAATGTCTTCAACTATAGAAAGTGGATTTACTTGTTTCGTAAGTAATTTGACTTAATCCACAAGAAACCAATATTTAAGTCTTAAATTTCAACTCAATTGATTTTCATGTTTTAGGCTTTACTCATTCAATATCATCAAAAATAAATATCCCAATACTTTTGTTCTAAAATCTATCAACTCTTCAAAAGGGTAAGTATAACAATGAAATAGTGTTTGAAATTGTGACCACTGTTTCAGCTACAAAAACAACTACAGAATGAACATTGCCTTCAAATGTGTCAATAGATTAATTAATACATGAAAAGTTTTCTAAAAAATTAAATAATTCGTAAATCACAAAACAATTAATAGTTATATAAAATATGGAATGGTTTCTAAAAAATTAAATAATTCATAAATGATGCAAGAATCACTTAATACATGAAATTTTATTTCAAACATGACATGGTTTCTAAGAAATTAACTAATTTTTTAATCATGGATAATTACTTAAAAGCATACTTAAACCATGAAAATGTTTGTAAAGAATTAAATAATTCATAAAACTTGAAAGAATTACTAAAGATTACTTAAAACATGAAATTATTTTAAGAAATTCAGTATTTTGTTTAATTTGGAATAATTACTTAATACATGCTTTCTAAAAAATTAAGTTCATGACAGCAATACTTAATATGTAAAAGGATTTATAAAAAATTAAATAACTTAGCTACTTACAATGTGAAACCAAAATTAAGAAATTAAGTAATTTGTAAAAAACACAAAATTACTTAATATATTAAAGGGTTACTTAAAATATGAAACGGTTTCTAAAAAGTTAAGTAATTCGTTTAAAATGAAAGAGTTACTTAAAACATCAAAACATTTCTAATACATTAATGGATTCTAAACTAATCCACTTTTGAATGGAGTGTGTTTTTTTCTTTTAAAATGCAGATGTGGGGAGGGGCAAGGCAAGATAGGGTGGATTTTTTTTCTTTTAGACGATGGATATGAAACGATTATCGTAATTGCTTATCTCACCCCAACCCACTCCAGTATATAAAATTATTATTGTATATATAAACTATTAAAATGGTAAACGCATGTTAACGTAATATAAAAAATATTATATATTTTATGTTTAAATTTTTTTTGAAGAATTATATTTAAATATTTACTTGACATTAAAAAAATTAAAAATATTAAAGATAAATAGCAAATTTTAAATTGAAGTGGAGCAGAGAGGGGTACAAATGTATGTATCAAATATCCATGAAGGTGGTCATAATTTTCAAGATTATACATTCATAGTGGAGCGAGACAGATAATGGCATAGAACATGCCATTTATGAAATGTTAAATTAAGCAATATTCATCACTATCCTGTTCCATTACTATCCCTATATATAATTTATTATATAGGGATACACCTAATATTAAGGAACTCACACTAGAACCCCTACTAGGACTGTACTTTCGGCAACGAAAAGTGAGAACTTCTTGTAAAAAAAAAAAAAACCTTGGTCGAATGATGTGCAAGTCATGACATGGTGATTGCAGGTATTGGAAGGCACTGGAAAATTCATCGGCCTAATTGGTGGAATACTTAATGAACATGAACAGGGTGAAATAATTCCTCCAAACTTAAATTTTAATTTGATGTTTAAAAGTATTTAAATGAAAATATTAATGAATTTAAGTAAGAAAATTTTATCTTCTATGATATGAGTTAGACTCCCAACTTTTAAAGCTCTAGCTTAACTTCCCCTATTGTTAATTTGAGATATATTATATTATATTATTTTAATATATTATATAATTTATATCACATAAAAATTAAATTTATAATGATACATAATTTTATAATGTAAATATTAAAAAAATTATGTTCATTATTTATATTTAAAATTTTAATAAAAGAAGAATTTATAAAGGTGTTAAATATTAAATGAAAATAGGGTAAATTAACTTTTTAAATTTTTGAAAAAAAAAGTAGGTGGGTCTAAAATAGTTTTGAATTAATCATTTACAAAATATGAATAAATTTTGACAAAATTTAAAACTCATATTTCGAGCTAGATGAGCTTAACTAAGTGTTGATATAATGCGATAAGGAAGAGGTATGGAAGAAGATGTGGTGGTTATCATGAAAGTCGATTCACCGCGTAAAGGCAGAGAGCCAAAGGTTACAAAGAGTAAGGGAGAAGAAAGTATGAAAACTAAGTGCAAAGGTCACGAGCCAAGGTGCAAAGCATGTGACTATCGCACAAAATGCATCCCATGGAGGCCTATCGCTTAGATGGGGATCATTTGACTCACAAGAATTGGTCTGATTCAAATAACTGATGGAGAAGCATGTCTATTTGAAGCCTGGGTGGCTCAATGTAGTAGATATGGAAAGTTACACTACCTTGGTAAATAGGGAAACTAATCTTAGAAGATTGAGGAGTATCATATATGATAAGATTATATTTGATTTAATTATGTAAATATTGTAAATCCCTTAATTGCAGGGATAGGCTCCATCTCATTTGTCGATATAAATTTAGCTAGACCATTGGATTTGGGGAGCTCAACTATAAATAAAGAGTCTCTCCCTCAGTTGTAAATCACCCATTGTTTTGTATTCTTTGAAGTGAATACTAAATTGAGAGCATTTACTCAAACATCTCCCGTGCATTATTTTTTTGTGGTTTTTATGTTCTTTTGAGCACTCTTTTGGCTTGTGTTGCTTTCGCTATATAAATTGGTGTCTTGGAGGAATTCTGCGAAAACCCTCACTTTGTTGGAGTTAAGCTAACTTAGGCACATTTGAAATGATAGAATCGCCTAAGGCCACACGGATTACAAGACGAAAGGTCTAGCCTCGTGATAGTTGGTATCTGAGCTAGAGTTGCGAAGGCACTGTAGAGATGTCGAAAAAAGTTGCCGATTAAAGTGTGCCAAGTGAGACTCGCAGATGGGCTAGAAAACTAATCTTATTTAAGGATATATTGTTGGCTTTAGAAGAACGAGTGGTCAATCTCTAGGAGTCAATGAGGGATGAGAGTGAGACACTTAAGGTGGTTGTGGGACGCACCGATGGGTTTGACTCAATGGATGATCAACTCAAAGAGTTTGTGTTGGAGTCTCATAAGACCAATGTGGAAAAGGTGCATGAGGTACTCAATTCCACGAAGAATATGTTGACAGTGAGGAACGTTACTCTCGAGGCCATGGTGAAGGCTTTGAAAAAGGAAACAATAGCCACGAAAAAGGCTTTGAGCACAAGAATAGAAGAGCTCGAGGGAGAGCTTGCCTTGTGTCAAGCAACCATGGGTAATGGAGTGTCGAGTGTAATACTCAATTGTGAGGTATACATTTTGAAGTTGAAAGAGTTTGCGAGGACAAAATCTGTATGCGATATGGATAACTTTTTGTGAAGGATGGAACAATACTTCTGTGCCAAAGGCATCATAGACGATGCTATTAAGGTAAATATTGCTACCATGTTTCTTACTAATTTCGTGCTTTTATGGTGGCGGAGCAGGTTCACAAATAAAAGGCATAGTGAGATCGGGGCTTGGGAAGAGTTCCAACATGAGTTGAAATGATAGTTTTACCCAGAGTATGCTGAGGATGAAGCTTAAGAAAAGTTGCAACAGCTTATGCAACGAGGCACAGTTAGAGAGTATGTGCAGGAGGTTAGTGAACTATGTTCTAGATTTCTTATTTGAGCGATAATGAGGCATTTTTCTTCTTTATAGATAGGTTGAAGTCACTGGTGAATCAAAAGTTACAATGCCGAGGAGTCTAGGAACTTATCAAAGCCATGATGGTAGCGGAGTCCTTAGTTGAACTTGTTCTAATGAAAGATAGGTTCGAGTCTTCCAAGCCTAATGAAAGGACAATGGTAGGGGAGAATATGAGGAAGATGAAGAGGGACATAGCGATGATGGCAACAATAGTAGTAGTGACGGTGGTAATGGAAAACCACGAAATAGGAAGCGTAAACCCAACAACCTAAAGAAAAAGGGGATCAAGATAATATGTTACCTCAATGGATCGTATATATTAAGAATTGCCCGAAGATATCTTTGTTTTTTGCTATCAAAGGGAATGATAAGCCAGAGGAAGCGCCCATGAAGCTTGGTGCGATCATGAGTAGAGACGATGCCAATAGGACTAATGAGAGTGAGAAGAAACCAGTGAAGTGCTTCTTTTTTAGTGGTCCATATAGGATGCAAAATTTTCTAGAGCAAGTTAAACCATCCGCGACCAGTAAAGGGGAGAAAGCGGAGCCTAATGAGAGGAAGGCATCGAAGCTTAATTCAATGGTATTCACTCTTGCAAAGAAGAATATCAGTGAGGTAGGGTTGATGTTTGTAAACATCAACATTGCAAGCCAGAAGATGAATGCTCTTGTTGATACGAAAGTATCAAAACTTATTCATATCGAAAAAAGCTGCGAGGAAACTTGGTCTCTCGATTAGGAAATCGAATAAGAAGATCAAGACGGTAAATTTCATGGAGGCCCCAACTGTGGGAGTAGCTCGAGACGTAGAGCTACAAATCGGCGAATGGAAGGGCAAGGAAGATTTTGAGGTAATCTAGTTAGATTATTACTATTTTGTGCTTGGTTTAAACTTTCTTGACAGGATTAAGGCAGTTTTTTTTCCTTGGACCAATCAAATTCATATTGTTGATGGTTTGTTATCATGAATTGTTATGCGCTTGACTCAAGATATGAAAGTTAGGGTCAATGTGTTATCGGTAATCCAATTAGCCGAGGATGTTTTGTATGGGAGGGACATTGACACAAGCTGCGCATCAGACTTCAAGGGAAAAGTAACAATGCAAACTAGACAGTTGAGGTGAGTAAATACTGTGAGTAAGGTACATTTCAAACATTTTGGTAGTGTTTTGTATTATGACTTGTTGGCTTGGTGAGAATATAGGAGCCCTTTTATAGTTCTGAAGTGGAGAAGTCGAGGGGCGTACATGCCGGAGTTGTTGGGAAAACTCAAGGTCAACCCAGTATTCAACGTGAGTATACAAAAGCCTAGTTGTGTGGGTCAAGCGGATCTTGATCGAGGCAAGTCAGAATTGGGGCAAGCGAGAGCGATGGCTTCTTGCCAACGAGATGTACGAACGAATGAAATGAAGTAAGCTAAGAGGCGACGAAAGCCGAGAAAAAATTTTTGAAGGGTAGGATGACCCGATAATGAGACTAGTTAGGAAAAAACTAAGGCGTCGAGAAAGTTTTGAGCCGAATCAAGTCAGTGTTATTCCGAGAGTGCAACGAGGGCGCTACAAGAATGGGTAGGGGAGAATGTTACAGGCCAAGGTGCAAAGCCTATGACCATCGCACAAAATGTATCCCATGGAGGTCTATTGGTTAGATGGGGATCATTTAACCCACAGAACTTGTCCGATTTAAAGAACTGATGGAGAAGCTTGTCTGTTTGAAGCTCAGGTGGCCCAATAAAGCAAATATGGAAAGGTAAGCTACATTGGTAAATAGGAAAACTAATCTTAGAAGATTGAGAGGAATCATATATGATAAGATTAAATTTGATTTGATTATGTAAATCTTGTAAATCTTTTAATTATAAACATAGGCTCCATCTCGTCTGTCGATGTAAATTTAGATAGACAGTTGGATTTTGGGGAGCTCAACTATAAATAGAGAGTCTCCTCTTTAGTTGCAAATCACCCATTATTTTGTATTCTTTAAAAGAGAATACTAAATTAAGAGCATTTACTCAAACACCTTTCATGCATTATTTTTTTGTGGCTATTCTGTTCTTTTAAGCATTCTTTTGGCTTGCGTTGCTTCCGCTACATAAATTGGTGCCTTTGAGGAATTTTGTGAGAATCTCACTTTGTTAGAGTTAAGCTGACTTAGGCGTATTTAAAACAATAGAATCATTTAAGGCCGCACGGATTACGAGACAAAATGTCTTAGCCCCGAGGAGTATGCTAGGCTTAGTATGCTTGGATAGTCATTCTTTTCTTCATTGTTCCCAGAGATATTTATAGGCAGGAATCTTGTGTAGAATGGTATTTGGCCATCATTGCGGGATGCGTGGAATGAATGTCTTCGGTGGGGCGAGGATGTCTATGATGGGACAGATCTTGTCATTCATTCTGACTTGGCGATACGGAGCAGTTAAACCCACGTGAGGTTTGATGACCAATAATATTATGTTCTTAACAGAAGCTTGGGGTCTGGAGCAATAGATGGTTCTTAATTTTTTGGATGGTTGGGACGAAAGGTAAAACTTAGGGGTGACCATCCGATTGACCATTGGCGAGTTTGCTGCTCGGGCGACCTTCCAACTTATCATGTGTCCTTATTCAAATAAAGGGTATAAAACTAAGTATAAATTATGCCATTAAAAATAGAATAAAACAAGGGAAAAAGATACAATTAAAAGTAATTGTGAGAATAGTAAAGCATTGAAAAAGATACAATTAAGCTCTTACCTAGTAAAACAAGGTGGCCTTGATTTTTTGAGATTTTTTATGTTTGGTTCGTACAGAAATGTCAAAACATGTTGATTATTTTGTCATAAGTAAAGTCAAAAGTACTACAGTATAGACCACTTCACCAAGACAAAAAGTTAAAAATTAAATGTCAGTCCAATTAAATTGATCGATAAATACTCTAATCAAAATAATTAAGAATATGATTTAATTAAATATTTAATAAAAAAATTGTATTCAATTTAATGATATTTTTTTAGATATAAAATTAATTAATTAAATGCTTCATCAATTAAAGAGTACAAAAGCAATTAGAATTTGTTTTTAAAATTTTTAAACCAATTGTGCTAACAATTCAGTGAACTAAACAACTTCGGATTCAAAGTTGAATTCCAAAATTTCCATCACTATCAGCACTACAATATTGACCAAAATAAACTGAGATAAAGCACAGGGCTTTTGAGGAAATGATTTATTTACTTAACTGATGATAAAGACATGATGCTTACTTCCAGCTTTGGCCAATAACCGGTCTCAATCATCAAAGCATGCTGAAATTACCAAAATGCATGATATTGAAAGATTAGAGAAAGCAAAGCTATGGAAACCAGGTTCGTGAACCCTTCACCCAACCTCCCATTCAACTCAACTCAGTCTTACCACCAAAATTAGAATATAGCTTAGTCATGTTGGTAGCTGCAAGGTAATTGGTGTGAATTTTTCTCTTATTCTCTCGGGTTTTCTTTATATTGCTAAATTGATTCAAATTATACGTACTAATTTGAAAAACACTTTTAAGATGGCAATTCCTTGATGGAAATGGTACGAACCAATTCATTTCTGGTAACAAAGCTTCTAAACTGTGAGTTACCACTGCGGAGAACCGCATTTCTATAATTGTTTCCAGTGAAGACAATTCATTTTGTATTTGATCAAACACTGGTATGGTACCCATAAGTAGTAGTAATAAAACTTAATAGCAGGTAGCATGTTTGAGACGCTAAAAATATTTTGATATTGATGATGAATACTTTCTAGGCATCTCAAATTCCTTGCCACCACTTACAAATATATTGATCAACCTTACAAAATGTGCACTCCTTAACCCACCAAATACAGATACAATGGTTCTCCTTTGAATATGTGAAAGTAAAAATCATGGCTGCCTTTTGGAACGGGGCAGCAGAGCCAGAAGTATCTTCTTCCTAGGGCCCTGCCAATCAAATCACCTTCATTAGTTACAATTCAGGATATTATGTAAACTTAAAGATTTCATTTTGCACCGACGTATGAGGGAACGGCAAACAGTTTCCATACAATATATTCACATAAAAAGATGATGATTATGGGTTTGAATCTAGAAGACACCCTGATCACAGCCCATTTTACCGAATCCCCTAAATTTATTGTTAGCAGACAGATTGTAAATCTTCTCATCTGTAACATGGTAAGCACCTGGATACTGCAGCCGTTTCAAAGTCAAAACAATCATTAGCAGGCTCCTCTGCAATAAATCAGGTAGTAGAACTACAAATTATCAGCAAGGAAGATCGCTGATTCATAGTGCTTTCTGAAAATGTTCAACTACAATCCATCCAATCAACTTCATAGGAAGCTTTATATTCTTGGGCAACCATGTTGCCAGAACAAAACTGAATGTCTTCAGTTAGAATGAATTTGGCCCAGGCAGCAGGTAAGCAAAATTCACGCAAAATATCTAGGCAATGTGTACTTGGGTGCTCGAATCGGTCAAAGCTCTGTGCCTATGCTAAAGATAACTTAAAATGTGTTTTGAAATTAATGAAGAACGTATAAGACATGCTAGAAATTTCAACATCAGAAACCTGTTTTCTATATTCGCATCGGTTATTAATTTCAGCACATCAATTAAGAATATAAAGAACAAAAAATCAACAATAAACAACATACAAATACATAAAAGAAGCTAAATTACCATAGGTATTCCAAGCTCTTTAAGGTCATTTTCGCCCATCTGCTTCAATGCAGTCATATCCACCTGAGTAAAATATCAAACCTAAAGATCAGCTGAGCTACAGATAAAAACAAAGCAATTCACCAATCAAAATCACATCTGTCCATGATATTTCAGAAACCTAAAGCTATTACGTAAATCTTCAGATTTAGGAAGATAGAACAGCTACAGCAACAACATACAGGAAATTTCTCTATGTACAATCTGTTTGGAAACATCAATACTCATAGGCCTTGAAGATACTTACAATTGTTTTATAAGACATTCACAAGTTTAACACCAATACCAAATTTGCAATCATTTAAAACACAATAACACCAGCCATAGTTGGCAGAATAACCATATTCGACATTTGTCAAGTAAAAGTAGATTTTTGATATTTTATTCAAAGTAAAATCAATAAAAATATGTCCCCGCATCTCTGCAGCACAAAATCCAAGCATCAATTGCCTACTATCAAGGTATAATAAAATAATGGTTTTTCGTATCCTCTAACCCTTCCCATCATTTTGGGAAGAGGGTTGTCAATCTGGCATGGGGAGGGATATGAGGGTACATGAATCATCCTTTATTTCTTTTAAATACAAAAGGAACTCATAAAGAAGGTTACATGATAAGATGTAAATCTTTCAGCTGATAAACTTCATTCCTCATCCTAAGCTTAACTTGTAAGCTCCATGCTGAAAGTCTCTAGATCTAATCACTGGATTTCCAGTTTTGGGCCTTAAAACATACAGATTAATCTTTGCTTCTATAAAATTCCATGTTCACTTTTATTTGGACAAGCATGTGAAGACATCTTGACATTAATAACCACCTCTGCCAGAATCAAGCTAGAAATATATGACCTGAAAGTGATATATTTAAGGATTAAAATTTATGCGAAATCCCGGATGCTACCAAATCTGCAGTTAGGTGAAGATGAAAGAAAAATCCTAGGATCTTGCATTTGCACTATGCTAATGACATACAGAAATTAGCAAAGAACAAAGAACAAAGAACAAGCAACAAATTACTATGAAGAAATAACATATCAAATGCAAAAGCATCTTTGTTCTTAGCTGATTAGTCTTCCAAAGCATCTCTGGACACCTTTTTTCTTTCAAAAAAAGGAAAACAATTTATCCTTACGCAGAGAATCTAACGACCCAGATTACTTACTTCTTCTGCCTTGAAGGTAATTGTATACTTTCCAAGCCCCAATGAATGTAGCAAGCCTTCAACAGTTTGTTGTTCAGCACCCTATATGGCAGCCGGCCAAAAAACAAAGGTAAGAAGTTCATCTAAACACTGCTCTTTAAAAACCAAGGTCCACATATAACTATTTTAAAAGAAAAGTCCTCAGGAAAACACAATTTTATGCATGACCAGTAAAACAAACAACATTGAGCGCTTGATAAAACGGGGTTGGAAGTTTAGCAAAAATATTGTGAGAATCAAGGCAGTGAAGAAAGCAAAGGTAGTGGCATAGAGGAAGAAGAGAGGGGGCAGACATTATGATGCAGATTTGATGAGAAAAGAAAAAGAAATAAATAATGCCTCCATAGAGAAGATTCTTTGTTTATATGAAAAGAAGAGGTAGTTAAAAGGGATAGAGTCAAGAGGGGTTTGAAAAGAACATGTAGCACCTACTACTGGAAATTTCGTAAATGTAAGAACACTATCTTAGGCATCTTATATACGATCAGAAAGAAACCTCAACTGCTACTTGTTCATACCCAAAAGCAACCACATGGTCCACACCAATAGCTACCAACAGTTAGCAGAAATTTCTAAGAATGAGATCAAGAACATTCATGTAACCTAAAAAATGCGATGGTACAGTTTCCAAAGGACAATTTGGAAATCAAACAGAAAGATAAAGAGGGTTCAGAACGGCCACTTGCTCAGAACCAAGAGTAACAACACAAATAGTTACCAACAGTTGGCAGAAACTTCTAAGAATGAGATCAAGAACATGCATGTCACCTAAAAAAGGTAATGTTACAGTTTCCAAAAGACAATTTGGATAACAAACAGAACGATGGAGGGTACGTCCCATAGCCAACTGAAAATGAAATGTTCCAGACACATTACCATATTCTTATCCACCTCAAATAAAAATATTTTAGGATGAGTCTTGAGCTTCCAAGCATGGGGCTCTAAGAATAAGATTAAAACATTTTGACCATTTCAAAAATGCGAACATGATAAATTATCATACAAAGTACACCAGGAGTTACAGTAAAGAACAGACTGAACTTATGAGCATAAGCAGCAGATGTTCACAAGAGAATATAGTAAAAATTGTTAGTTGCACAATTCACCGGTAGCATGAAATGTAGATGCCAAATAGCACATACAGAGTATGAATTTTTTTGTACAATGCTGCTTGGAGGAATTGGACTTGGAATTTGGGGGCCCGGTGGCATGGGCTTTGCTGAAGTGGTTGGCAATCTGGACTTTGTAACAAAAGATGTTGTACTCACCCCTGGAGCATCAATAACATCTTTTCCCATGTATGAAACTGGTTTGACATCATCATATGTCCTGTTTACCTGCCTTCTCTGAAACTCTTCAGCATTTCTTGGGGGAGATAAACCCCTAGAAGAACCCATTACTCTGTCTGGAGATCGTTGCCTTAAATGATCTAAAGTCCAAGGAGAATAAGAACTTCTTGAAGTGGTAACACGAGGCAAATCATCCACACTTCTTGTGGAAGGAATTCTGCCCAAGATGCTAGTTTCCCTAGACTCTAGCACTCGCTCCCTTGGTTCAGGTATTCGCTCCCTTGACTCAGATGTTTGATGTGTCTCGTAAGGCTGTCCCATTCTTGACAACTTTTCACGAAGGTCCATGTCCTTCCTGTTTTCATCACTCTGAGCCCGTCTAAACACATTCTTTTGCATGAGTTTAAATCGGAGGTCATCTTTACCAATGTGAACAGCTTTTTAAAAAAAAATTCCCAAAAGAAGTGACATTAATAATCTCACAAACAATTCATAAATCAGGAAAGCAAGATGTTGCAACACAGAGGCAAAAGTTCACTACCATTCAAGCCATTGCCATTCAAACTTGTAGTATAACCATCTCCTCTTTGTCTGTAGAAAAGGCAAACCAGCACAATAACTTTTTAACACAAGTAAACTTCATTGATAAACTAATAGGGTTGAAAGTTCACAAACATAGAAAATAAATGCCAAAGGTAAGGCAACGTATTACTTCTCACGGCCTATGTAGCAGCATCATTTATTTTTCTTAGAGAATCCTAGTCAAATGCATATCCAACAGTCAAAATGGAAACAGGATGCAGTCCTGAACTCCGAATTATACAAATACTATTGAAGAAAAAAGGAATTAAACACATTCACGTCTAATGGTCACTCTCAAGTCCACCCATACAACAGAACACATTTTATCAGTTGAACAAACACCTAAAGTAAACATGCGAGCTGCATCTGATATGATAACAGCAGCAGCATTATATTCCACAAGGATATACAGAACATTACTTAAACAGCCATTGCGCAAGCACCAGCATAGCTAAGCAAGACTCAGAAATGCTGAGAAAACGACAGCAAAATTCTTTAAAACATACCGTTTGTTGTATAGCTGACTTCCATGAAACGAAGAACTATCTGTGTTGCCTCCTAACCTATCCCTTACAGATCGCTTACTTCCAGAAACAGGATGAGAATCAGAAAGATCAACACCGGCTGCAAGGCCAGCCCTCTTCACCACCTACTCCAACACAATCGATCAAGTTCAGACTCACAACAAGCCAACAAAAAATTAGGGGAACCACACCAACAATTATTTTTTGAAGAACAAGCTTAAGACTTTAATGAATACCAAGGAGAAACCTACTATGCTAAACTGAATCGTTCGAAGTCAGACTGGATACAATTTATGTTCAAAGGATAAAATCCTACTAATTTCAAGCTTGTTTCTTAAGTTTCAGCAGCAACCATACATACTTGAGCAACATCACCAAAAATAGCGAAAAAGAAAGAAAAAAACTATTAAGAGGAAAATAAAGTACAATAAAAATACCTGGCCGGTACGGCCGAGAGTAATAGTAACACGGCCCCGCGAAGCTTCTGCCATTAAAAAGAAAACCCTAGGCAAGTTAAAAATCGACTAATCGGTTCTTTCGGTTATAACTTTTGACGGATCAACGAAAATGATGCTTATCATCGCCTTTTCAAAGAAAGGAAAGCGTAGAAAAACAGAAACCCTAACTCCTCAATGAGAGATTTTAAACATGGATCGTAAGGGATCCGTAAGTGGTCACCTTTAAAGGGTAAATTACACCATTAGTCATTAAACATGAGTAAGTGTTTGTTTTGGTCATTTAACTAAAAAGTTATAATCTGATCACAAAAGTTTTTGAAATTGTTTTTTTTACCCACTTTTTAAGCGACACTTTTAGTTGTTATAATAATAATTTTAGTCCTTTCTGTCAATAATAATAATAATTTTAGTCCTTAATTTTTATACTTTTTATCAATTTAACCTAATTATATATAAAATGAAAAAAAAATTCTTTTAAAATATTTAGAGAAGTATAAAAATTAAAATTAAAATAAAATAAATAAAAATTTCCAAATAGATAAAGTGAAAAATGAGGGAAAATTATTTTTAAACTTTCTAAATTTTCTCTCTATATTATTTGTATAAAAATATTCAATACTCATTTTTCAAAAATACATAGGAAAAATTATTTGTATAAAAATATTCAATACTCATTTTTCAAAAATACATAGGAAAAATTGAGCAAATTATTGATTCTCTATTTTTACCTCTTCTATTTAGATATGACTTTTCTTTTATAAGACAAGAGAAAAAATAATTTTTATTTTTAAATAATTGAGTATTATTATTATTTTATGTATAATCAGGATAGAAAGTACGAAATTTGAGAACTAATAAAAAAATGACATTTAATAGTCGGGTGACCAAAAAATAATTTCAAAAATTTTAATGACCAAATTGTAATTTTTTTTAGTAAAGTGATCAAAATAAAAATTTATTCATAATTTAGTGACTAATAATGTAGTTTGCTAATTAATTTATATAATTTATATATTCACACGTATTTAAATAAATAAAATTTATTACGTATGGTAGGGGAAGCAATTTAGGAATTACAAGAAAAAACCGACCATTAAGAAGGAGAAAAAGCATTGGCCAAAAAGAAATAAAGAAATATCTGACGATGGGAAGCGCAAGCACCAGCGCTGCTCTAATCTCCCATTTGCAGCTCAACAGATGCTGCTTCAAACTCGTTGAGTCAACCAGGACCCAGCTCGAGTTCAACTCTCTCAAATTCAGGCATTCAAGGGGAGGGAAGCTGGAATTCGCTGCTTCCCGGCGCGGGAAAGGTTTTAGAACAGCCGTTTGTTTCGCTGCCGTTGACGATGATGTCAAAGAGAATCGGCAACAAGTCTTCAGTGAAACCAGAAGCGCCTCTGCCACTGAAGATAGGCCTGGTATCAACCTAATTTTTTTTAATTTCCTAATTGCTCTTGGTAATTTAAAGCCTGGTTTCTTTGTTCCTTATTGTTTTTATTTCTTTAAGGCTGAATTGTTCCTCTTTTTTTCTGAAATGAAATTTTAGCTTGGTTACTGTTTAAATAAAATTGAATGTTTGGGCTCAAGTTAGATATTTTACTATATATATATATATATATGGAATTGGAATTTGCAAGAGGGATTGGGCATCATGTTATGGAGTGTAACTGCGTGTTCATTCATGAATTGGAGATTTTATTGGAAATACATGTTGGCGAGAAGGCTGGTGTTTTAGGGGAAGTTTCTTATATAACTCATGCTTGGTTTGGCCACCATCAAATTGTTAAATAAGTCATACTTTTGGATGAATGTTAACTGCTGATGCTCATGGATTAGATTATTGATGTTAACTGCTGATTATTAAAGATGCGGTTTGTTTCAGCATAGGGGCTATTAGTGGGAGAGGAAGAGTTAACTAATGTTATGTGCTTGGACATGAGTTTCGTCATGCTAGTAGGGATTATAAGCAACTTGGCTGCAATCATATGAGAATACTGCAGGAAATGAATTTCTTTCACACCCTTTTCTTAGATGATGCCAATTATATAAGTTCTTTTTTTAATCTAGGTAAAATCCTTCTGCCAAAGATGATACTAAATCCGTAGAACACCAACTCATTTTTTTATATTTGAAGCATAGAAGGTGGCATTAATAAGAGTGTAGTTTGGTGATTCTTTAGTAATTCTAAATGCCAGAGAGGATAAATGAATGATTACACCTTGGGAATTATTATACTACGCTTCATTTGTCCGTAAATAATTTAGTTACAGAAACTATTTCTGGCACAGCTGTTTTTTACTTTCTTGTAGAATATGCTTTACTCACATAAAGCTTTTTGTTAAAGGTATCCAATTAATAACCAAACTGCTGTGAGGTGACAGATTGTAAGGCAATACAAGGCCACTATATATCTCAAATAACTGATCTGGGATACCAGAATTTAATACACTTTGGTCACATATAGGTCTAATGGAACAGCTTAAAGCCAATAGGCCTGTGTGTGAATTTTGCAAGCAGGGAAGTAATAAACCAAGGTTTGGATTGGATACTGTAGCAAGAAATACTACCAGAAAGCTGGTTGATAATGGGTGGATTTACCCAACCAAGAATATATGGCTACTTGCTGCGAACTCCAAAGTTAATGATATAAGATATAAAAGAAATTTTGACTGTCTCGTTTGAACTAGCATCTTATTTTCAAGAGAAATATAGATGATAGATATTTTTGGAGTGATGACCCTGCCATATTTGCCATTTGTGGAAAAATAGCTTGTTTCTGTGTTTTCATAATCTGCTGTACCCATTCTGTTTCAGTTTCTACCTGATTTAAAGTTTTTGTGAAAACAAAGAATGGCTGTGCAACCACACACCAGAAGAAGAGGGGAGGAGTTGGGGACTTTACTAGTTTTATTTTAGGACCAAAAATGTTAGCAAATTCTACCAAAACACTGTTACCCCTTCTTCTAGTGTGATACATGTTCTTGACATATTTAATTTCAAATTATTAGAAAGGCACTAGCTGCATCAGTTAGATTGTTTGGGAATTATATCGTTTTCTTTATCTAATTCTTGATGATAGTACTTCCAGGATCTGAATAGAAGTTCATGCTTTTAGGTAAAAAGAACTGTTGACATCACTTCTTTGATTATGATATAGATGTGGCTAATATCTCACCGGAAGAAGCACCATTTGAGCAGAATAATGAAGGAAGTTCGCTTTATAATTTTCTTTATCCCGATAAAGATCTCCTCCCAGATGATAAAGAAATGACCATATTTGATCATCTCGAAGAGTTACGACAGAGGATATTTGTGTCTGTATTGGCTGTTGGAGCTGCTATATTGGGATGCTTTGCATTTTCAAAAGAACTGATAGTGTTTCTTGAAGCTCCTGTTAAAGCACAGGGTGTGCGATTTCTGCAACTAGCTCCTGGAGAGTTTTTCTTCACAACTTTAAAGGTTAGGTTGAATGGTTTATTTTGTTTTTACACTATGAATGCTAGTTATTGGTTGCAAAGTTTATAGTAATATCTTAACATGTCTTGAATACTAACTTCTCTCTCATGTTTATTTATTTTTGGAACTAATACAGCACCATAGGAGATACATTTGGAATGATGTGCTCTTATATTAAGGAAAGCTTTAAAAGTTTTGGATTAATTACCGTAGAGTGTTACATGTGGAAGAATGTGACATTGCAATTACAGTTTTGATCCTATCCTCCCTGATTAA
The DNA here is from genome assembly GCA_025698475.1 of Gossypium anomalum. Lineage (NCBI taxonomy): Eukaryota > Viridiplantae > Streptophyta > Magnoliopsida > Malvales > Malvaceae > Gossypium > Gossypium anomalum. The sequence continues at coordinate 18,485,984 of CM046967.1, read as the reverse complement.
CTTTAACCTGCAGCTTGCTTGCTTTATTAATATTTTCGAACTTTGATTAGATAAACCAGTTGGTCATTACCTTGCGCGTAAAACTTACAAAAGACAAAATGGGGGAGGTGGGGGAAAGAGAAGGGACTGAGTTCAAAGAAAGAAATAAAGAAAAAGTCGGACTACTCATAACAATTGATTTAGTTCATGGCATTCTGCAGGTGTCGGGATATTGTGGCCTTCTTTTAGGAAGCCCTGTAATTCTGTATGAGATCATAGCCTTTGTTCTTCCAGGCTTAACCAGAGCAGAGAGAAGGTTTCTGGGGCCTATTGTGTTGGGCTCCTCAGTTCTTTTCTATGCTGGTATTGCTTTCTCCTACTTGGTTCTGACTCCAGCAGCCTTAAATTTCTTTGTTACGTACGCGGAAGGGGTTGTGGAGTCTTTGTGGTCCATTGATCAGTACTTTGAGTTTGTACTAGTGCTCATGTTCAGCACAGGCTTGTCTTTCCAGGTATTTCCTTCTTACTTGTCTTGCGGGTAACACATGACCAGATATTATCCACCTTGCATATTTTCCTTCCTACTACTCTTAGGGGAACCTACACTGATACTGTCTCATGGTGAGAGCAGAAGTTAACCTTGAAGCTAAGATGGTTGCATGTGATTTATCCTGCAGGTTCCCGTCATACAATTTCTTCTTGGACAACTTGGTCTTGTGTCGGGGGATCAGATGCTTTCCATTTGGAGGTATGTAGTGGTTGGTGCAGTTGTTGCAGCAGCTGTACTCACACCATCAACGGATCCTCTTACACAGATGCTTCTGGCAGCACCACTTTTGGGACTTTACTTAGGCGGTGCATGGGTTGTTAAGCTTACTGGGCGGTGATCACTACACCATTCAAAACTTAAATTGGGATTGGTCTAGCAGCCAGTGCATGGCAAGCATGCTCGTTTTGTATATTGTTAAAAAATAGTCATAACGATGACTGCAAGATCAACCAATAAATTCTTTGTATCGAATTTGTATCATTATATATTTTTTATTTTATCATTGATTGTAGTTTATATTTTCTCCACAAATTTAGGATTGTGTGACATGTGGAGTTTGTAGCTTAGGAAAACAAGCAATGGTGTGGGTCAAGTATTAGTCTGTTTCAGAAACAAGCAACCCGTCCTCACAAAAAATTAATATCTCCAGACTGCTTTCTCCAGGGGTCCCGAAGCTGCTGTCTTCGTTTATTGCTAGCCCAATGGTCATCACACTTGTGGAGGAATTCCCGCTACAATGGTCACTACAGAGACTGCATAACATATAGAAATTAGTCAAAGCAAATAGTCGGTTGATCTAACGGCGATATATGAGTCAGCACATCCAATGGCTGGAACTAAAAGCAGGTGTTAAAAAACATAAAGGCTCAGCTGACTGATTGAACCAAAGTGGGAAGAGGAGAATGTTTCAGAGTAAGTACACCTCAAACGTATTTAAATGAAGCTTTGCTTTGAATAAAAGAAGAGCAGATAGAGGTTGTAACCGAATCATCTGTAACTTCATGTTATCCTATATTAAACAGCGAAGATCAAGGGATAAACAAGTAATTTATTCTTTTTTTTTTTATTTTTTATATTATATTTTTAAAACTGGTTAAATAAAATTGATATTTTCTAAATTTAATCATGCGAAATAAACTTTTTTTTTTGAAACTAATAATAATTAAATAACATCTAAACATTTAAATAAGCTCACCCACTTGTCCTAATTTTATTCCGATACTCACAATTAATTCGTACTTATTTTTCTTGATACTCGGGATTGTGTCTCCTCAAATATAAAATAATAAATGTTTAAAACTAAAAAAAGTCCACAATTCTTTTGATTGGAATTTATCAATTAAGTAAATGATTAGATCAATTTTAGCCCCCCAAAACTGTGATCTACCAATGTTTCTTTTAGCATTATATTATAATCAATCAATGGATTTCATTAATGAATCACGGGAGGATATACTTATAGTAATTGTAGTGTGTTTCTCAAGTTAATAAAAGTAATGATGGATTCCACACAAGTTTAAAAAGGCATCTATTGAACAACTACATATAAAACTTTTAATTCAAATGATTCCCCAACATCAAATATCATTTTATAACAAACATATTTATTTATATAGTGTCTTTAAAATAATCAATTTTAATATAGAAACTCCGAAACTTTGTTTAAAGATAAAATTATAAATATATTTATTTTTAATTTCTTTTTCTCTGTGATATGATATAATTTAGATTATGTTGATATTGCATCCCCCATGCTACCATGGTACTACTATTATTAATCAAACCTGAATTAAATTTACTGGATCAATTCAAGCCTTATATTAATAAAAAAAAATTTAATTTATAATAAACTTAATCTTTATTATTTAAAATTAGCATGAAAAATCCTAACCCTACTAAATAACATTTCCTAAATAGTAAATATTAATTATCTTAGACTTTAGCTTTTTTTAATTTTTTTAAATAAATTATCAATTACATCCACCTACTATTATCCTAATTTGCATCTTGAATTTTAGATGTCCACGAGGCGGATAAACTACTCCTTGAAAGGGTAGGGGGTGTTAGCAAATATCAAATTACTGAGGACCATATGAAATGAATTTCCCTACACTCAAACTATTGTTGATGTATAATTAATCAAAGCAACCTTTCTTTATAATTTATATCAACGTTTGTTGACATCTAATTTGCCTCCTAAAATATCCACTATCAAGTTATTCCCTAAGGATTAAATTCAAAATTTTCACTTGACTACAAGGATTATATGTAGATTTTTACCTTTTTCACTTTACTGTATAATTCAACGCACGCCCCTGCAGATCCCAAACACATTTTCTAGTTGCAACTTTTATGGAGATTTGCAGTTTTTTATTTATATTTTAGTTAAAGCTGGGAAACTAACGTGGCACCAAATACATGTCCAAGAAAATCTGAGAAATGTGATCCAACTGTCACCTGCCTGTCAAACTATAATATTCCTCTCTCACCCTTCCCTTACTTAAACCTCCTTGCGCCATCTCCTTCCCCATTGTACATCATTTGTATCAACCATGGCAGCGGCTTCCCGAATTTCTTCTTTCCTTTCTCGTTCTCTCCTCTCTAAAGGTATTCTTTTTTATTCGAACTCATCACTTGTTTCAAATGGAAACAACTTCATATATCATTTACTGGATACTAGTATTTATCCATAGCTGTAGTTGTTGAAATTATGAAATGTTGATAACAGGGAGGATCTGTGGAGTGCGCAGATCAGTGGTTTGTAGCTACACCACCGCTGCTGCTTTAGAGAAACCATTCACTCCTTCTATCAACGTCAACTACACCAAGCTTTTAATTAATGGCAACTTTGTTGATTCTGCTTCAGGTCTGCTTTCCTTCTTTTACCATTTTACATTCTTGTTTGTTTTTATCCCCTTGGTGAAATAAATCAATACTAGGATGAACTACTCTTTCTTTCTTTTTTGTTCTTTTTTTTTTCTCTCTTAAAAATGGAGCAACTTTATGATTAAGATAAACAAATAGAATCAACCCCCTGTTATGACCCTCGGTTCCCAAGATTTACAAGTGTTGCATCTCAATCAGCCTCATGGTTTGTTGACAATCAAACGAGTGGAGTTAAATAGTACTTGTCCTCAGCAGATTTTGATAATGAATCTTTTTAAGCATTTTGGAACCACTGAAAACATTACTCTGTCGTACGATTGCCAAAGGAGGGGAGGTCTGAATCATAGTTTCAGTTGCAGAAAGGGTGGAAAAGAAATTTTCCCTATGTACTTTAAGGAGGATGAAAAGAAATTTTGACTTAAAACATTTTCAAATTAATTCGTATTTTGTCAAAAACGTTATTGTTACACTTTTTTTTTTTTTAGTCAAAAAAATATTTAGTTTTCATTAAAATATAACAAATGGACTTATAAGAGGCTTTGGTTTGAGAAGTAAACACAAGTCTTAGAAGAATTTGATTTGAAAATTACACTTGAAAAGGTTTTTTAACCAAAACAATGATCTATTTAAGGTTAATAATTGTGCATGTATGTGCCGAGTAGGCCTGTTATGATAGTTATTATTGAGGCAGTTGTTCACCAAATCTCCCAATCCAACAGGCAAAACTTTCCCAACATATGACCCCAGGACAGGAGATGTGATTGCTCATGTAGCTGAAGGTGATGCTGAAGATATAAATCGAGCAGTTTCTGCTGCTCGAAAAGCGTTTGATGAAGGACCCTGGCCAAAGATGACTGCTTATGTAACTTCATCCTTTTTACTTCCTTTGTCATATATATTGAAATATCTTCAACCCCCTTGAAATTTGGCTATTGTATTCCAGGAAAGATCAAGGGTATTATTCCGATTTGCTGATCTTATTGACCAACATACCCAAGAACTTGCAACACTTGAGACTTGGGATAACGGAAAGCCATACGAACAAGCTGCTAAGATTGAACTACCCATGATCTCACGTCTTATTCGGTACTATGCTGGTCAGTAAAACTACTGAAAATGCACTTATCAATTTTCCATCTCAAGTATAATTTACTAGTATCTTGTCTGCTTTTTATGCAATGTTTGATTTAGGTTGGGCGGACAAGATTCATGGTCTTACAGTTCCAGCTGATAGTCCACACCTTGTACAAACCATACATGAACCAATTGGTGTTGCTGGTCAAATTATTCCGTGGAATTTTCCTCTTCTAATGTTTGCTTGGAAGGTTGGACCTGCCTTGGCATGTGGTAATACTGTCGTTATTAAGACAGCTGAGCAGACACCATTGTCTGCTCTTTATGCTGCCAAGCTACTTCACGAGGTAGATTTTTTCCTATTCACCTTGAGGTTTTTAGTACCTCATAATTTTCTTTTAGATTTCATCCATGGCACAACCTTGAGGTGTCTGCAAATGTTGTTATTATATAATTAAGGATGTAAACACAGTTTCTTTATAACGTGATTATTGAATTCTCAATCTCACTTGGAAACATTTTAACAGGCTGGACTTCCTCCAGGTGTTCTCAATGTGGTTTCAGGGTTTGGTCCAACTGCTGGTGCTGCTCTTGCTACTCATATGCAAGTCGACAAGGTACCTTCCATCCTTAAAACAACTAGTCACTCCTACACTAACTCTAGTCAGTCCCTGTTCTGCATGTAACTTTAAAGATCTTGGCAGACATAGCTTAGTCAAAATAAGCAAATTTAATTGAACTGGTGAGCTAAAATTTCTATATATTCTGTCAGATTCAGTTGAACGCAATACAAGTAGTCAACGAAATATATATTTCATTACATCACTCTTATAGTGAACCTAAGAGATCAATGGTAACCATTTACAGCTTGCTTTCACTGGATCAACCGAAACGGGAAAAATTGTCCTTGAGTTGGCTGCAAAAAGCAACCTTAAGCCCGTAACATTGGAGCTCGGAGGAAAATCGCCTTTTATTGTGTGCAAGGATGCTGATGTCGACAAAGCGGTTGAGCTTGCCCATTTTGCTTTGTTCTTCAATCAGGTAATGTCCGAGAAAATGTGCCAAAGTCAGTCTCAAAATTGGGTTCCTTTTTATTGACTATAGTTCTAAACCATTTTGTAGGGACAATGTTGCTGTGCTGGCTCTCGTACATACGTACATGAGAGTGTGTATGATGAATTTTTAGAGAAGGCAAAGGCACGTGCATTGAAACGTAGTGTTGGCGATCCATTTGTGGCAGGCATCGAACAAGGTCCTCAGGTAAATCAACCACCAACATATAGAGCCTTCAATTTGTGACCTCATCCAAGTTAATTGTTTCTGCATGTAATCAGTTATTGTATAGAACAATGCTGAATCATATTCAAGCACCCCCAATCTTCCATGGTAGCTAGTTATACTGATATACCGACCCATACTTGAACCAGATTGATTCAGAACAGTTTGAAAAGATCATGAGGTACATAAGATCAGGTGTTGAAAGTGGAGCAACTCTAGAAACCGGAGGGGAGAGGATAGGGGACAAGGGCTTCTATATCCAACCCACAGTTTTCTCCAACGTAAAGGTATTATTACATTCACAACTTGAATGGAAAAACATGATAATGTAGATACACTGCTCATTAGTAGAACTCTTTATTTGATGTTATTAGGAGGACATGTTGATTGCAAAGGATGAGATATTTGGTCCAGTTCAGTCTATCCTGAAATTCAAGTGAGCAAATCATCAGCCTTGGCTTATTATGGTGTATATGTTAATGGTAAGGGAATTGGAGGGTGATGGTAATAATACATTCCTTAACTGCAGGGACATCAACGAGGTTATTCGGAGGGCAAATACGACGTCATATGGACTGGCAGCGGGTGTGTTTACGCAGGACATAGACACAGCAAACACCTTGACACGAGCACTGAAAGTGGGAACAGTGTGGATAAACTGCTATGATGTGTTTGATGCGGCGATCCCATTTGGTGGGTACAAGATGAGTGGACAAGGCAGAGAAAAGGGTATTCACTGTCTCAGCAATTACTTGCAAGTGAAGGCCGTTGTCACTCCCTTGAAGGACCCTGCATGGATTTAAAATTCCTTCAAGCTATCTTTTACAATGCTACATCTGTTTCGTTGATTAGTGAATATTGCAGGAATAAAGATGATTGAGGAATTGTTAGTTTATCATAGATTTATGGAATGGAGTGGTGAAATGTTGATTGTGACGGAAAAAAAACTATAATTCTTGTCAGCTTGTCCAGTCGTCAACCCAAGGCTTCGAATTTGGCTTCTTTTTTTTTTCTATGCAATTTTCATTCCTCCTTTAAAACACAATATTCCCATAGAAAACCATATCCAGCTTTAACAGGGAATAGTCATGTTTCCACACAAATCAATCCGGAGAAACTTGGTGTTCTTAGCTCACTCCAGCAAACCACGATCTTTCCAAACCATTCTTACAAAGTTACATACTTTTAAAGACACTTTAACCGTATTCAGGAAATCGATCCCTTGGATTGAATATATCCAGAAAGTATTGACTACGATAATACTCCGCTAGCAACATGCAAATGGTTCATTAAGCAATCAAGTCTCCTAAATCCGAAGCAGCTTCTATCTCATGGTTTGCATAATTGCATCCAACTACACATATTTTCTTTGATCCTTGTCATGCCCCCACCAAAGAGTAGGAACAATTTATCAATTTTAATAGTAGGTGCTTTGACACATGACAAGGCATATAAAAGAATGAAGGCGGGAGATACCTGGATTTCCAAACACTAAATTTTGCTGCATTTTCTGTATGATAAGGTTGAAAGAACTCCTCTCTTTTAACATCCAGAATCCTTGAAAACCATCGTTTCTTATATCCCCTTGACTAATTGGCTAAACAACCATCCTGACTTACATTTGAAATGGGATCCTGAACGCAATTATTTTGTTCAGCCTAAAATTACATTAAAGATAAACATTTTAACAAAAATAGACAAAGGTAAAAGGATTTCCCAGTTATAACCTATGGTTCCACTCCAAGATTTCCTTTAAACTAATCTAAATAAAGTCTCATAGTCAACATCAAATACCATGTGACACCTATTTCATTTTTAATTGTGAGGCATAATTTTTTTTTCTAAAGAAAAGGAAAGCCCTTTGCTTATACGATAAGTATCTTTTAAGTCCATATGAGGTACCCCATCTATTTATATTGTCAAGGTCTAGGCTGGCAGCTTTGTGAATGGACTTTTTCATATGAAATGAAAATTGGTGTTTTATTTAGGAAACAAATAAATTTCAAAATAAATTAAAACTTGAAATTCTTTAATTTTTTCTTCTTATCTTATTCACAGTGCTCGATCATTGTTCATTCATAAATAGAAAAAGGAATTCAATCTATTTGTTATTTCCATAAAATTCTCTGAAAATGAATGTATATAGCTAAAAAGAATATATAAAGACACAGACCGATCAAGTATAAAGAATCTAATTTTTCAAATATTGAAGATTTTGTAGCTCAACCTCAATTAAACCCAATTTCATACTTCGCCTTGCTACATAATTTTCGTTTAAATTATTTATGAAAATAAATTATAAATCTGTAATGTTAACTGCAATTCTTAATTACTGATTTGATAAAAATAAAACCTAGATCCTAGATATAAAAAGATAGAAGGAAGCAAGGTGGGTGAGTTTAGTAGTTCAGTTGGAATAAAAGAAAAGCTACTAGAGATAGAAAAATAGAAAGAGGACGAAGACACGAAATAAATTCTTTAATAATAAAATAAAGAAAGTATATTTGGAATTTTGGAGAAAGAATCAATTGAATTAGATATAAATCTCCCCACGTGGGATCCATGTCTTCATTTTTGTCAAATTCCCTTATCTCCTTCTCCACCTAATAATTTCCATTTCCTTCCGTATCAAATAAAACAAAAGGTTAAATTTATTTCTAGTCCCCATATTTTAGTAAAATTTAAGATTTAATCCTTTTACTTTATAATTAAAAATATTTATTTTAATCATCCACATTATTAGTAATTTTATTCAAGCAAAGAGGTAAAACCCTCTTAATAAAGGTGACTTCAAACTTTGATCTTAATTCAAATGCTTATAAAAGAAATCTGTATCACCTCTATCAACCATTTGGTAGTAAAGAAATTTATTATTATATTGATAAAAATATTATAAAAATTTTTACTTAAAAAAATAATTGGGGAGAGAAATGGATTAAAAAATTTATGTAATGATTTCAAAACGTTTAATATTAAAACTTGGCTATTTAAAACTATTTGAAGTATTTGAAACACGGCATCGCCATTTCAATATTTAATTTTTTAAAATGTAATATTGAGATAAAAAAAAAGCTCATATTATTCAACTTACCCAAAATTTCTTCACCTACACAATTCAAAAACCAAACGACTTTTTTTTCTAAATAAAGGGAAAATCTGTAACACAACAAAAACCCGTTGTCGACCTAAAACCATTGTTCAGCTACCTTCACTCATTAACTGTCACTCGCAATAAGTTTTAAAATTTATAATTGATCGTACTTGAACTAACTATTATCACGATGAAGGCAAGCGCACCTATCAAACAGTAGTATAGTTTTAGCAAGACCAGATGTCGAACCCAAAGGAACTAAAAGTACTAGTATTAACTTTCTTCTTATTATCTAGCCTAAAAATAATGAAGGTTGTTTTATCTAACTAATTAACTAATCTAAGAGTGCACATAAAATAACTTGGGGAAATACTTTTGGGAAAACTAATTTATTTTAGACAACACCCAAGGAAGAATCCACCCAGACTTCTCTTGTTAATTGACTCTGAACCAGACAATTTATTCACTTGACTTGATTCGTAGAAATCCCTAAGTTATGTTATTATCCCTATTCAAGACTAATAACGTCTAACCCTAGGTTGATTAATTGAAATCTCATTCTAATTAAAACCCCTAGTTTTGCATTAACTCGATCTATGAATTCTCTTATTAGATTTGACTCTAATCCGGCAGATTTATGTCGTCCTATCTCTAGGATTGCATGCAACTTCGCTTAATTATGAATGATCTACTCTTAGACAGGGACTATTCATCCTCCGAATAAGCACATCAATACTTGAATCAATATCCTGGAATATTCAAACAAGAGTTAAAGTTATAATTAAGAACAAATCAAGTATTTATCATACTGATTCGAGAAAATATTAACAAGATCTCATCTAGGTTTCATCCCCTTAGGTATTTAGGGATTTAGTTCATAACTATAAAAGAAAACATCTCAGAAGAATAATAACAAAACATAAAGAAAACCCAAAAACCCCTGAAGGAAATTGAAGGGAGATCTTCAATCTTGGAGGTGAATCTGGCTTCCGAGATGGATCAATCGGCTTCCTTCGAGTAATTCCTTCCTTCCTACTCTCTGTGTCCCCTCTAATCCTCTTCTAAGGTGTTTAAATAGGCTTTAGAATGCCTAAAAGCCCTTAAGAATGACCTTTTTCGAATAGGACTAAACTTGGGCTCAATAGGGGCACGCCCGTGTGACACGTCCGTGTGCGATTACTTCAGGCCGTGGTCAAGGTTGAGGAATAGACACGCCCGTGTTGATGTCGTCTTAAGCCGTGTTCAATCCTGCTAGAATGGCACGGGTGTTCTACTCGTGTGGGGAATTTCAGGCCGTGTTGATTTCCTATGTTGGTCTATTTTCTCTGTTTTTGGTCCGTTTCTTGTTCTTTTTACTTTCCTATGCTCACCTAAGTATAAGATATGAAATTAAAGGATTAGGAGCATCAAATTCATCAAATCTAAGGAGAAATCGTTCATAAATGTGTTAAACATGGGATAATAATATGTATAAATTACGGTTTATCAAATACCCCCACACTTAAGCGTTTGCTTGTCTTCAAGCACAATCCTCAATTCACAATTAAGAATTCCTTTTTCTCAACTTATAATTCCTATCAATAATATCTCAAACGAATCCATAAGTAATCATATATTGAGAATTCAACTAGAAGAACATTAAAGTTTCAAACATTCCAAGTTGAGCATTTAATCACAAAAAACATAGGCATCTCCCCTCATCTAAGTAATCACCTTTGATTCAAAATCTCACAGAGTTTAACATCCTCACTAAAGATTCACTCAAATCAATCGAAGTGTTTAAGGATAATAAAATTAGCACTCAATAGTCAATATGAAAAGTTATTACCATAGGCTTGCATGAGAATCAAATCTCCACCACTATATATTGAGATGATACATCAATCAAGAGGTCTTTAGAAGGTTGTAACATGACTATGGTTAGGGGGTGTGATTACAAGCTGAAAGAGAAGGTTAGAATCGAGATTGAATTGAAAATTTACCTAACTAAAAAATATTTAATCATCAATTGCGTACAAACAAGCTTCTTCTCAGAATATGCATTTAAACACTCAAGTTTCAAAAATACGACTTACTGCTAATATATAGATATGTATGTATATGTTTGTTTTTTTTTTAGGAACAAGTCAAGTAACATAGACTAACTATCAAAAATAAAATATAGCTAAGCAAGTTATTCAAATCAAATCTCGACAAAAATAGGGATAAAATTAATTGAGGGGATTTCAACAATAATGAGTTATGGGTTAATATTGAGGGTAAATCAATATAAATGGGATGTTAGCCTCAAAGGTGTTTACTAAGGGTTAATTGTGAATGTAGGCTTTTATGGAGTAAATCGGTTAAACCTAAGTGCCTCTATCATTTTGGCATATCAAATCAAATGGTGTGGTCTTGACATGCATAATCAAGAAAGTTCTAGAATAACAATTCAATATTGACGCACTCAAAGCAATAATAAAAGTGAGCATGAAAGAAATAATAGATGCTCTAAAGGCTCAAAATCTCACAAAAATTATGGCTTGCTGATGTTTAAACATGTGGATTTCAATTCAAGATAATACCTAAACTTGGGGAAAACAACCTAAAATTTTAAATTCTCAAAAATCAACTTATCATGCTTGATTCTCTAATATCTTAAAGTTTAAATAATCAATGCACAAATGCCTATGTATTAATTCAAGACATATCAATAAAAATCATAAATTAATTAAAATTCATGCTACTAATGATATGAGGGATTTACAAGAGAATAAAACAAAATTCAGGAATTTTTCTGATAGTGATATAATTGACCCCCCCACACTTAAGATGTATATTTCCCTCAATGTACAAAGATAAAGTTAGTGGCAATTATAGATATAAGATCATAAGATGGGGAGAGAAGTGAAACTTCCTGAATGTTAAATGGATGAATTCCTTAGGTTGGAGTTATGTAGAGTGGAGGAGAATACTCCGGTGGTGGTAGAGGTTGGGTTCCACAAGTGCTGCGCCAAAAGAATATTATATCTCGTGGTAGCTATGGTCATGGTTGAGCAGGACATGGCAGTCGTGGAGAACCTTTTCCAGTAGAGTTTCAAGTTCCTAAGTAATAGTGAACTTTGGAGCTCTTTTATAACTGTGATAGAATCAGGAACTTTTTAGGAATATAGAGGAATAGGATTACTCATGAAGAAATAATAAAAAATACAAAATACTTAATAATAATTATAAAAATCCTAAAAAATAAAATGAAATAGTTTTAAAGAAAAATAAAATTAGAAAAATAGATATTGGGGCACACGGCCGTGGGGCACACCCGTGTGCCTTTTATTTAGCCCGTGTTTTTATGGGTTTCAAATTTTGGGCGTGTTGGTGCACACGGTCGTGTCCTGCTTCATTCGCTTTTCCCATGCCCATGTGTGTAGGCCCACGCCCGTGTTAGTTTGACAGTCTCGATCACGAGTGAGGGGCACGGGCGTGTCGCATGCCCGTGTTGTTTTTGCAGGATTGCCCACGGCCATATCGCACGGCCGTGGTAACTTATGGCATCCCGTGGTGGGAAATTTTTTTTCCCTATTTTCACAAGGTCTAAAGCACGCCCATGTGCCTGGTCGTGTGGACTTGGAAAACCTATATTCAAGAGCTCAGTTAGTGAGTTAGGTGTTAAGCACAAAAATTTAAAGACGTTAATACCGTTAGTGCTCGGGTTGCCTCCCGAGAAGCACTTATTTATAGTCTGAGCTCGACTTACCTCGATTTCACGCGATCATGGTAGTTTTCAAAGAGTTTATACTCCTCATTCCTGCTATCAGTTTTATCAAAATAAGGTTTTAAACGAGTAGTATTTACCTTAAACGTGCCGAATTTAGAATGAGTTACTTCGACTGTACCGTATGGAAAGTTGTTAAGTACCATAAGAGGGATTGCTCCATTCGATTCAGAAGTGGTAATACGAGGGTCTGCTGTATCTAATAGTACTTTATCTCCAATCTTAATTTGATTTGGGGAAAAATTTAGCTCATTATGGCCTGTTTTTGGTTTATCATGTGTTCTCGATTTATGTGTCTTCCATTCATCTAGCTCCTTGATTTGTAGCCTTCATTTTTCATGGATAGGTCATTTGTTGTTACTTGAACATGGCTCATGTATGTTCTTCGAACTTATTTCCTGCAAAGTAGGTTGCAACATATGTCAGTTTTAGTAGAATAATTTATACAACCACCTTCAATTTGAGATGTGTTGCTCGAATTGCGAGCTTGAAGGGTGATTGTTTCGTCTCCCACACGAAGTGTGAGTTTGCTTGTGCCAACATCAATAATTGTTCTAACAGTTGCTAAAAAGGGCCTTCCTAAAATTAAAGGAACGTTACTATCTTTCTCTATGTCTAGAACAACTAAATCCACTGGAATATAAATTTGTCAATTTTAATTAGTACATATTCAACAATACCCCTAGGAAATCTGATAGTTTTATCTGATAGTTTTATCTGCTAATTGAATGCTTATCCTAGTTTGTTTGGGTTTCCCAAGACCTAGTTGCTTAAACATTTTGTGAGGCATGACATTGATACTAACCCCTAAATCAGCCAACGCATTGTTCACATCTAAACTACCAATTAAACAAGGAATTGTAAAACTCTCTGGATCTTTTAATTTGTTGGGCAGTTTATTTTGTAGAATAGCCGAGCAAACCGCGTTTAACTCCACATACGATGCTTCATCCAAGTTCCGCTTATTCGCTAAAATCTCCTTTAAAAACTTCATTACATTCGGCATCTGCGAAAAAGTTCAATAAACGGTAAGTTAATATGTAATTTCTTTAAAAGTTTAAGGAATTTATCAAATTGTTCGTCTGAGTGGTCTTTCCTTGTCGCATTGGGGTATGGCACACGAGGTTTATATTCTACACTTACCGGTTTCTGCTTATTGTGGCCTACCTCACCTTTACCTTTGCTTACCACAGTTTCTTGCTTGGGTTCTGGTTTAGATGCAACTAACCCTTCCTCATTTCTAACGTTAATCGCGTTGAGCTGTTCCCTTGGGTTAGGTTCAGTATTACTTGGCAAGCTACCTTGCGGTCGTTCAGAAATTAATTTAGACAGCTAGCCTATCTGAGTTTCGAGCCCTTGGATCGACGCTTGTTGATTTTTAAGTGCTGTCTCGGTATTTTGGAAACGAGTTTCTGACGCCGAGATGAATTTTGTTAGCATCTCCTCAAGGTTCGGTTTCTTTTCCTGTTGATAAGGTGGTTGTTGAAAACCCGGAGGATTTTGTGGCCTTTGATTTCCTTGACCACCCCACGAGAAATTTGGGTGGTTTCTCCAACCTGCATTATACATATTATTGTATGGGTTATTTTGAGGTCTAGAGTTATTATTACCCATATAGTGGACTTGTTCCTCCTCTGTTGTAGGATTGAAGGATTGATATTCTGTGTGTATGCCTCCTCCATTTGAATCACACCTCATTACTGGATGTACATGCACGGAACCAAGCAAACCATCAATTTTTTTATTCAAAAGTTCTACCTTATTTGTTAGAATATTAACCGAGTTGATGTTATAAACGCCTGCTGTTTTGGTTGGCTTAGTCCTCATGACTTGCCACTGATAGTTATTCAGTGACATCTCTTCAATAAATTCATAAGCCTCTTCAGGTGTTTTGTTGTTGATGGTTCCTCCGTTGGCTACATCAATTATCTGTCTCGTCGAGGGGTTCACTCCATTGTAAAATGTTTGGACTTGCAGCCACAGAGGTAAACCATGGTGAGGACACCTTCGCAGTAGGTCTTTGTATCTCTCCTATGCATCATAAAGTGTTTCTAAATCCATCTGCACAAAAGAAGAAATATCATTCCGTAGTTTAGCTGTTTTAGCAGGTGAAAAATATTTAAGTAAAAACTTTTCGGTCATTTGTTCCCAAGTAGTGATTGATCCTCGTGGTAACGAGTTCAACCACTGTTTAGCTTTATTCCTCAGTGAAAAGGGAAATACCCGAAGGCAAATGGCATCGTCAGAAACGCAATTGATCTTGAATGTGTCTCAAAGTTCCAGAAAATTTGCTAAATGAGTATTTGGGTTTTCATCCTGCAAACCATCAAACTGAACAAACTGTTGTATCATTTGAATTGTGTTAGGTTTCAGTTCAAATTTATTCGCAGCAATAGCAGGCCTAACTATACTCGATTCAGTTCCTGTTAAAGTAGGTTTAGCATAGTCATACATAGTACGAGGAGCAGGATTCTGATTTACTGGATCAGCAGCAATTGCAGGAGGTAGTGGATTATTCTGATTATCAGCCATCTCCTCTGTTGTAGTTGAAATATCGTCCTCTTGCCCTTCCTCTATGTATTGTAAGCTTCTCCTAATTTCTCTTCAGTTTCTGTGAGCTGTACTTTCAATTTCACCATCAAAGAGTAATGGTCCTAACGGGTTTCTTCTAATCATAAACTATGAAAACCTACCAGAAGAAAATAAAATAAAATTTAAAAAATAAAAAAAATAAAAACAAAGTTAAATTGCAATAAAAGTAAATGGCTAAAGTAATTAAAATCGAGTGTTCCTAATATCTTAGTTCCCCAGCAACGGCTCCAAAAACTTGATTGTCAATCATGATAAGTTTTAAAATTTATAATTGATCGTACTTAAACTAACTATTATCACGATGAAGGCAAGTGCACCTATCGAATAGTAGTATAGTTTTAGCAAGACCGGATGTCGAACCCAAAGGAACTAAAAGTACTAGTTTTAACTTTCTTCTTATTATCTAGCCTAAGAATAATAAAGGTTGTTTTATCTAACTAATTAACTAATCTAAGAGTGCACATAAAATAACTTGGGGAAATACTTTTGGGAAAACTAATTGATTTTAGACAACACCCAAGAAAGAATCTACCCAGACTTCTCTTGTTAATTGACTCTGAACCGTAGAAATCCCTAAGTTATGTTATTATCCCTATGCTCACCTAAGTATAAGATATGAAATTAAAGGATTAAAAGCATCAAATTCATAAAATCTAAGGAGAAATCATTCATAAATGTGTTAAGCATGGGATAATAATATGTATAAATTATGGTTTATGACTCATCTGTTAAAAAATGCCAAAGAAATTCATGACTAGCTTCTATTTAATAATGGGCTCTCTCTTAGACACTTTCGTTGTGGATTAATTGTATGAAAATTAAAAATCTCAAATTTATTTGAATGATGTTACATATTACAGAAGTTGTGTATTTAGTATATCAACTTTCAATTATTTATTAATTTGAATTTAGGTTTTTACTTACATCAAAGTATACAAGTCACGCATACATAGTCCATCCATTCAGGATTAAAGTATATCACACTATGAATGTCACAAATGAATAAATCCACAAACGAATTTAGAATCTATTTTACTTAGGTCATGTGTGATAATTTTCAATCTAGTCAGTCATATCTATGTCACTTATCTTCCAGGAGTCATCCACTTTGTTGCTCAAAATAAAACATCTCTCCAATTGGACTTGATAGATGATATATTAGTCTTTCAATCAATTTGCTCATTTTCGATTAGACTAAAGACATGTTTAAGTTCATTTACTAATATAAATCGTTTTTTTGGATTATGATCCAACCATGTAATATCGCTTAATATTAGTTTTTTTAGTTAATCGTCAGTTGGATTCCAGTTAATGAGGAAACACCAGGTACCTTGTATTTTGAAAACAAAATAGAAAATCAAATTAAAGAAACACCAACTGTTAACTTTTTTCACAACGGTAAAGGAGTCCCCTTCTATTGTCACCTCTCTACTCCTCAGATCTAGGCCCATCTGCACTGCCTATATGCATGCAAGCACCTCCGCTGCGAAAGCGGTTTCAATATGTCTGTTGATGATGGTTCTCGATTCTACCACATTCCCTTCGATTATTCGACTCATATTCTGGAACAGGACATCTTCGTGTGTTTCTGATAAGTGGCATCAAGATTTATTTTAACCTGGGGTGCTATCAACGAACTCCATTTTTCCAACATGGCAGGTCTATGATACAGTCTATCATTTACTTGGGAAATTAATTGAGATGTTTATTTTGGGAACTAGAAAAATTAATATCAGGTTGGGTTGAATTATAAAGTATTAGGTTAGAAGTCCAAAAAATACTTTTAATTGGATTTTATATGAGAGAGACCCAAAAGCCCCTCATATTAAAAGAGAGGGACGATAAACCCTAGTATTATTAACTAGGGTTGTCACCCCTATACTTCTAGTTAGACTAGGAATTCATTTTTCTATTTGAAATAAACTTCTACAGTTCAACAAGGGTTTTACTTCTTCTCCCTATAAATAGATGGCACCAATAGAGCAAAATACACAGCTTTAAGATATTGTTATTCTACCCAAAAATAGTGAGAGTTTATTCTCTAAGAATTAAATATATTTTTTGAAATAACAATTTTATTGGTTTCTATTCAGAAGAAAATTTTGTTTTCAAACTAAAAGTAAAGAAAATTATTTCTGGTTTTGTGCTTGATTCGAATTGTTCGAGCCCACACTCAAAGCAGTTTGTGTTACGAGAACAATGTAGAAGGTCATTCGGTTAAAAGGCAGGAACGAGAAGGATCCATCTAGACTATGTGCGATTTTGGTAAATGGTTTCTTGCTGTAAATAACAAACTAGCTCAATTTTCAAAATTTTTATTTTTGGATGAGCAAGAAAATTATTTTCAAACTGAATTTTTTCCAACATTTCGTAGAGGTTGAAAAGTGAAAATTTGTAATTGTAGTTCTACATCTACATTATAAGCGTACTACTAAGAACAAAATTATCCATTCGGATCAGCTGAAGGTTTGGACTTTGTCTACTTAGATATAGGAAGGTATGTCGAACTCTTTTTTATCCCAGATTCATTATCTCGCATATGAATTCATGGTGGAGGATAGTCAGATTTTAATTTTCTGTTACTTTCAATGCTCCAACATCCCAACAAACAATAGACATGCACAATTATTAGGCTTTGAGCATCGAAGGCAATTTGATGAGTAGCCTAAGTGCCAATGACTAAGGGTCTAGTTGCTACCTAAAAAAGGGTATAATTATTGCATTAGGTAGACAACAAAGTTTACATGGGTTTGTAGATGATTGCAAGACACATGCAACAAAGTTTGGCAAAGTGACTAGGACGATCACATTATTCGCAATGAAGAGAGTTTAAGTGAAAGATTGTTGCTCAAAATTTCTTTTGGGAAACCATGGCTAATTGCTTTCATAGGCATTTGTAATTCTGCTTGAGATCATTACCCTATCAAGAAGGAATTGTGATTTCCCTCTGTACAACAACTATAGTGATAGGATAGGAGTTAATGTTAAGCTTCTAGGCTTCTTCATGTTTAAAGAAAAGTTCATGATCAATTAACTTTTCATAAAGTGCTCCGTATGTGAAAAGTGTTGGATCTAGTGCCTTGAGTGCAGTATACTTGTTTGTAAAGTTGTAATTTTTTAAACAAATTGGTTAATAAAAAAAATTCATTGATTACATTAATATACTCTATATAATTTTCCTCGTATGTTTTTTGCACGCAAAGCAAAATAGAATCAAATGTTACTCATTGGTTGTTTAATGTTTAACTAATACTAAGCGATATTACATGTCGGATCATAATACAAAAAATACAACTTATATTAGTAGACGAACCTAAACATGTACTTAGTCTAATAAAACATGAGCAAGCCAATTGAAAGACTAATATGTCATCTATTAAGTCCAATTTGAGAGATTTTGTGTCTTGAGCATCAGAGTGGATGACTCCTAGAAGATATAGACATAGATGTGACTGACTGGACTGACAGTACATCGGATAGGACCCAAGGAGAATAGATCCTGAATTTGTTTATGAATTTATTCACTTGTGACATTCATAGTGTGACATACCTAAATCCTGAGTGGATGATGGACTATGTATGTGTTACTTGTATACTTTGATGTCAGTAAAAGATTGATTTCAAATAGATAAGGAATCTAAAACTGGTGCATTGGGTATACGACTTCTGTAATATGTAGCGTCATTCATAACAGTGGAATTCATAGCCCGAGACGTGGGTAAATGATAGCCTTTCATTGGTATTACATGATTGATAAAAAGTAAACGTGATTCATCTTTGTGATGAATAACTTGATTACTATTTGATAATAATTGAATTTTCATGAAGGCAGATGTAATGATTACCATGAGATAAAATAGGATCATATTGAGAGAACGGATATTATCTCAAAAAGATTAAGAATATCTTATGATGGTAACACACTTATGACAATGCCGTTGGACGAATATTAATCGAGTTGCTTTTGTAATGGTATGTTGCTGGGGAGAGCTCAATCACGATACTATAGTGGAATGACTTCGTGACTAAATGAATTTATAATTAATAAAAATTGAAACTTAATTATAAATCATTTGAGCATCAATTGCATATGTCTAATTACTCCCTTCGTTAGCTCGTTAAAATAAAAAAAATGAATTGTATGTTGAATCAAATGAATAAAAATGGTGAAAATGAAGCAATGAGAAACATTTTAAATGATTATGGTTTTCTCCAAAATGAAAAAGGAAATAGAGAAATGGAATCATTTGGAAATTAATATGGTTTTCTCCAAAATGAAAATGAAAAATGAAAATGACTTGAAAAATGAATTTATGTTTTTTGAATTAAATGAAGCTCGAAAATGGAAATAAATCATTTGGTCAAGTGAACCATTGAATACAGAAAAATAAATATATTTTCTCATAGATTCTTTTACCGTAAAGTCGCATTGATTTTGACATAATTAGAATAGGCTGAGAAAATTATTTAATTGGAAATATATTGAGATGTTTATTTTGGGAAATAGAAAAATAGATATTGGGTTGGATCAAAATATAAAATATTGGGTTAAAAGCCCGGAAAGTACTTGTAATTGGACACGATATGGGAGAGGCGCAAAAGCCTCTTATGTTAAAAAGGGTGAACTGCAAACCCTAGTAATATTAACCAGGGTTGACGCCACCTATACTTCTAATTAGACTAGGAGTTTGTTTTTCTAGTTGAAATAAACGTTTACAATTTAATAAGGGTTCCACATTCTCTTCCGATAAATAGATGGCACCAATAGGGATATTTACACAATTTTAAGATACTGTTACTTTGCCCGAAAATAGAGAAAAAAATTCTCAACTATTAAATACATTTTTTGGAATAACAAATTCTGCCAGTTTCTAGTTGAGAAGAGATTTTTCATTTTCACACTAAAGCAAATAAAACTATTTCCAGTTTTGTTTTTTTATTTGAATCATTCAAGCTCACACTCGAAGTAGTTTGTGGTACGAGAATAGTGAAAAAGATCGTTTGGTTGAAAGCTAGGAACAACAAGGACCCATCTATTTGAAAAAACAAGTGCGAATTTTGTCTAGGGTTTCTTGCTATAAATATCACAATTCGGGTTTTCAAAATTTTATTTTTCTCTGTGCAAGAAAATCATTTTCGAACCGAATTTTTTCGAACAAAAAGTGTGTTGCAAGAGTGAATGGTAACAAAAATCTCATAGAACTCAAGGCCAACACCACTTAGGATCTTTACTTTGAGTTCATCATTGCCGATAAGGGC
Organism: Gossypium anomalum; assembly: GCA_025698475.1. Lineage (NCBI taxonomy): Eukaryota > Viridiplantae > Streptophyta > Magnoliopsida > Malvales > Malvaceae > Gossypium > Gossypium anomalum. The sequence continues at coordinate 18,465,524 of CM046967.1, read as the reverse complement.
ATTTGTAATGGCAAGTTAATTTGGCAAGGAGCAAAATCTCAAAGGTAGTCAACAATAGATTGAGCATCTTTTTAAATTCGAGCTATTGATCGTGAAGATTGAAAGGTCTAGTTTGTGATTTATTAGCAAACATAGTGTTAATGTTATCCAAGCTTGATTAACAAATAAGGCAATAACAACCATAAAAGCAAGGGTTGGTTTAATTGATGTTAAGAGAGTATTCTAGATGAGCTGGTCTTATAGAACTAAGTTTGTTAATTTGGATTAGGTACATTTTGGTTATTATATATTATGGTTTTGGAGAAGGCAAAGGAAGAGCGAAGAGCCATCAAGATGACTAAATAAATTGTGATTGTTCATAAACATAGAAATTCCATCTTTCTATGTTATAAAGTTTTGGGAGACAATAAGTTTAATGTGTAATTGTATGGTAAGATTGAATTGCACACTAGTGGTGCAAGTGGTGTTGTCGACATTAAGTACAATGCATGGATGAGAAAGGGGTATAAAAGGTTAGAATTTGACTCGTAGGAGTTTTTAGACTTTGGTTACCATATATGGTTACCATATGCGAATATAAAATACACAATGGAATGAATGAAAAATATTGTTTATTGACAAATCTAAGTAAGTATTTGTAGCTGAAAAAGCATTTGATTTGCACTTGAAAAATAGTTTCATTCCAACAACTGTTAGAATAGAAAACAACAGAAAAGTTAAATGCAAAGTAACGCAATGAGCAAAGTAATGAGCGATAACATACAATGTTTGTTAACGTAGTTCAAACACAACTATCCTACATCTGTGGAGCCTTACTTAGAGCATGATTTGATTCAACAATTCATCTGGTACAACTATTGACTAAAGCCTAAACTACCCTTTACACATACGAATATTTGTATCCCAAAGTTGGACCCAAATCATTACAAATCACTCTCTCAAATACCTCACAATACAACCAATAAAACTCTCTAAGAAATGCTTAAAAGAGTGTCACAAAATAACCATATTAACTTAATAAAGTTTTCGGCAAATACACTCAAAAACTACTCTCTAAGTGACAACACAAGCAACCTATTTATAGGATGATATAAGAGTCCATCTAACAGAGTTTTGATAAGCTTTAAACTCTTATTTAAAAGATGAAATTGTCTCATTAATTATCCTAAGTATTTATCAAATAAAAGTCTTTATAAATCAGTCTTTCAACTGCTCCAAAACTCTCTCAAGAGATAAGGATAAGGATAAATATTGTCTTTATTTTAAACTTTTCAATATGACCAATTAAAGAGCTGAAGAGTCCTAGCTAAAAACCAACTGTTGTTTTCAAACATGCCATTCCTTAGTAAGACAAAAAAAAGTCAAACACTTATGGGCCCAGAATAGCCAATGGCCTAAGTAGAAAATTCAATTCTCGTTCTAACATAATATGGAACGAGTAGGTTCAAACTCCCCCTAACAATCCCCCCTTGCCATTTTTGACAAAACCCTACAGTAAATGGTTAGCCCACATTCCAAACAAGTCATATAGCAAAGGAGTTAGAATATATCTCCCCCTAAGAGGTAGAATCATACTTGATCACATAATCAATTAAGTATGCACTTATGTCATAAACAAATAGTAACATCTCAGTATCATCTTTTTAAAAAATCAGTATCATCTCTCCCTTTGAAAAAGTGAAATGTAGCAACCATAACAAATAACAAAACATTTCATTTGTTACTACCATTTTCTCCCATTTTTTGACAAATATGTTAAAAGTGCAACCATAAGAAATCAACTATAAGTGAAATCAAAGTAAACAGAATCACCAAATTAGCATCATTACTCCCCCTCACTCTATTCATCCTTTATCAGCTTACATCAAGTTGTTTAAAGGGGATGGGATCAAATGATACCTTATCAACAAGAAAAGCTATAGCTTGTGGAACAACAATAGTCTTTTCCAAGAAACCTAGATGACATTTCTGCAATCCTCAATAGATCTTTAACATGGTTATCATGAGTTGAATTCTTGTTTCACACAAGAACAAAATCAAATGTTAATCTTCATTACTCAAATGTGTTCGATCCTTCTTTACCCAAAATAAACTTTTTCTGTGGTCTTTTTGTTCCATTCATTGCTTTAACAAATTGTGCAACATATTTGAACTTCTTCCAATCCCTCATTATTTTAAAACAATGGGGTCTAATATGATTAGCTTTCCCATAGTAAATACATAAGGGTTTTCATTTCATCACATTACCTTTGTGTTGCCATCTAGTTATTGTTCTATTAAATGTTGCAACATGCTTTGCATTTCTCCTTTGATCACCCTTAAACTTGTAACAATGAGATCTAATATGTACCCTTTCCATAATGATAACAAATATGATTTTGATTCTTCTTTTTGTCTGTCTCAAAAGAAGAAGAACTCACTTCTTTAGTTTTAATAGAAATTTTAGGAGTTTTAAGTTCTTTACCTTAATCGATGTTGCCAAGTCCATTATGGCATGGTTTAAATCTTTGAGTAGCTAACATCTTATCCAACTTTGCACTTTGTCCCCTAAACTTCTTAAGAGTCATTTTGGATTCATCTAACTCCTTGTTGGCCTCGTTGATAATTTGATGTTTTTTAAAAACTCTTTCAAAATCTTCTTTTTCACTTTTGAGAATACACACTTCCTCATGTATATTTTCGTTGATTTTGCAAATCAATTCCATCTTCTTTAGTAATTGAAAATATGCATGTTCAATGGAGCTAATATCATCATCGTCCTCTTTATTATCATCGAATTTGACAGTAAACGCTATATTGTGACTTACCTTTTCCTCCAAATTTGACACTTCATTATTAGTCCCTTTATCACACTAAGTAGTAACCAAAGTTTTCCATTTTCTCTTAGTGTTTGCACATTCTAACTGAATATGGCCAAACCATTTGCACTCAAAACACCGAATAGTCTTATTTTTTTTACTGTGAATTCTCCCTCTTCATCTAAGTCTTCATTGTCCCACTAAAACATGATTTATTTCCCTTCTTAGAATATCTTTTCATGCTCTTTGTGAGCAAGGTTTCTTTCTTTTTAATCTCATTAATAGCTTCCCCAATCTGCTTTCTTATTTGAACAACAGATTGAATATTGAAGGCAATGTCCTTTTCAGGTGTCAATTTATTATGATTTCCTTCTTCTAGATTTAGCTCAAAGGTTTGGAGTGAGCTTATTAACTCATCCAACTTGAAAGTGGTAATATCTTTTGCCTCATCTATTGCTATGACTTTAATGGTGAACTGTTCTGGTAAAGACCTCAACACTTTACGAACCAATTTATCCTCAGAAAAACGATCACCAGAACAGAAAGCCTCATTAGAAATCTCACATAATCTTGCATAAAACTTAGAAATGACTTTATTTTCAAACATTTTAAAATTTTTGACCTTGGTAGTCAAAATTTGCAATTTCAACATTCAGACAACAACATTCTTGAAAATAATTCATACTTCTTTTGCTCATTCACAAGTAAAAATTATCTTAAATTGTTCCATGTAAACTCTACTAAATATATCATTTAGAGCTTGTGAGTTTTCATGAGAAGCCTTTCTTTATTAAGCAATGTATTTGCTTCTATCTTTTGAATTTATGGTGCAATCAGTAGCCGCCACAATAGGTTGACTCCACCCATCTTCAATAGCTTCCCAAGCAACTTCATTACTAGACATGATAAAAAGCTCTCATATGAGCCTTCCAATATGCATAATTTTTATAATCAAGTAGCAATAGGTGTCGAGTAATCAAGCTACTTTCTCTCACAAATTCCATAGTTGCAAACCAAACACAGGATCACCTTTAAACAACTCTTGAAACCTGCTTTGATACCAATAGGAAAAAAAAACTCTAGTTTGTGCTTGAAAAATAGTTTCATTCCAATTGTTATTAGAACATAAACGAACAAAAAGGTTAAATGCAAAGTAACATAATAAGCAAAGTAAAGAGAGATAACATGAAATGTTTGTTAGTGCAATTCAAACACAACAATCTTACGTCTGCAGAGCCTCACTCAAAGAATGATTTGATTCAACAATTTGTCTGGTACAACTATTGGTTAAAGCCCAAACTACCTTTTACACGCACGGATATTTGCAACCCCAAAGTCAAATCGTTACAAATAATTCTCTCAAATACCTCACAATACAACCAATAAAACCCTCTAAAGAATACCTAAAAGAATGTCACAAAATAACCATAAGGACACATTAAAGTTGTCAACAAAGACACTAAAAAACTACTCTCTAAGTGATGCCACAAGCAACCTATTCATAGGCATAAATAAGAGTCCATCCAATAGAGTTTTAATAAGCTTTAAACTCCTATTTATAACCTGAAATTATCCCATAAATTATCCTGGATATTTATCAAATAAAAGTCTTCGTAAATCAGTCTTCCAACTGCTCCAAAACTCTCTCAAGAGATAAGAATAACGACAAACATTATCTTCACTTTAAACTTCTCAATTTGACTAGTTAAAGAACTAAAGAATCCTAGCTGAAAACCAACTGTTGTTTTATCAAACATGTCACTCCTTAATAGGTCAAAAAACGTCAAACATCCATGAGGTCGAAACAGCCCACGACCCAAGCAAAAACTTCGTTCTCGCATTAACAGAACGTGGAATGACCAAGTAAAAGAACTCCCAACAATAGCCATATAAAAAAGTTAAATAAAGGATAAGTGTCATGATTCAAAATGAAAAAGACTTCAACTTATCCTATATATAATTTAAGATCTAGTAACTTATCATAAATTTAAAATAAAGATGTGTTTGAAAAACCATTGAAAATATTCTTTTCATTTAAAAAGATTTTGTTTTCAAATTTTAAGTTAATTTTTTAAAATCATACTTTAAATATATAGTTTTTTTAAAAAATAAAATAGTATATTTGAGTTTTTATTAAAATAATATAAAAATGATTAATTACAAAAATGGTATTGAATCTAGACTATTTATGAAAATTGAGTGTTTTCTATAGTAACACTAGGTGCCGCTGTAATACCCCCTACCCGTACTCATTAGGAATAAGTGCGAGGCATTTTAGGAGTTCTGAATTAAATTTTTTTTTTTAGAAAACTCAATATAATCCCTTTTTACTAGATATCTAACCTTCCTGCAATATTAAATTGAGACCAATCCACATCAACCAATCCAATTCAACATATTTTCAAGATAGATTCATACATTTTTATAAGATAACCTCATCACAGAACAAAACCAAGATTTGTTAGCCATACCATTAGCTAACCTTACATTCATTTCACAGAATCCTTTACTTTATCAGCTTATACATGCCATTGATTCCCAAAATAAAGTTTCTTTATATACCGAAATCCTGAGGTTGATAATGTGATGTGTCTCCGACCAAATCCGACCTCCGAGCTCTTAACACTACAAAACAGGGGAAAAGGAAACAGGGTAAGTACTTTGTGCTTAGTAAGCTCATGTAACAAGAATTATACTTACCTAATATTTTCAGTACAATACAATAAACATTACTTATATTCATTCAATGTATTATTACCCTAACATGCACAAACTCAACATTCAAGTTAGTACAATAATTTTTATGTATCAATAATATATATCATGATTGATGAGCTCATCAATACTGTGATTTCCATTCCCTTGTTATTTTTCCATATTTATCCCGTTGAATTACTCGGAATTTCAATGGATTTTTCAGAGTACACTTTTCTTTGTACAAATGGGTCCGTCAATTCATTTCATGTGCGCATTTCCATTTCGAGAGCACACTCGCGAACCTCAACCTTGCAGCGGGATTACAGTCCAGGCTAAATCCACGCAATATAAACTCATAGAGTATTGCGGGATTACCAGTCAGAGCTAAATTCAGACCTTAATTTGGATTACGATCCGGCTAAATCCATCTTTCACATATTCTTCGGAGGGCTATATCGAGGATAGGATCACCCGTCCGGGCTAGATCCTTTTTACCGTCAATTCCTTTTCAGAGATCCATCGAATTTTCCTTTCATTCAACCGGGATTTCTTTCCCTTTTTATCAAATATGTCAATGTTTCATCAATTTTCATATAATGAACATTCAAATCATATTCACATCAATAACATACATTTCAAGTATTTAAGAATATAATTCAAGTTACATGAACTTACCTTGATACTTGTTCGTGTACAAAAATCTACTAATCCTGAACTTTTTCCTTTCCTCGATCTAGCTTTGTATTTGAATCTTCTGGATCTAAATAAATAAATTTAATTATCAATTTAATACATTTCATGTTCATGTGCAACATTCTCTATAATTAAACTATTATTTATAGTTCATTCAAAGCTGTCTACTTGAGTCATAGTCACTAAATTATTTTTATCTTGAGCTACAGAACTCCAAATTAGGATCTGATAATTTTACCTGAAACTAGACTCACATATCTTCTTACCATAAAATTTTTAGAATTTTTTGTTCATCCAATCAGTACAGTTTATTCTTTAAAGTCACCCCTGTTCTGCTGTCTAACAGTTCTGACCCTTCTTCGCTAAAAATTAATTATCTCTTCATACAGGATTCAAATGATGTTGTCGTTTGTTTCTATTAAAAATAGACTCATTCAGGATTCTATACATATAAATTTAAGCCCCTAACTATTTTTCTTAAATTTTTTATGATTTTTCAAAATTAGAACAGGGGAACCCAAATTCATTCTGACCTTGTCTCACAAAATTCATTATATCTCAAAATTTACAAATCCATTGATTGCATATTTCTTCTATGAGAAACTAGACTCAATAAGCTTTAATTCCATATTTTGTTCATCTTCTAATTCGATTCCTACAAGTTATGGTGATTTTTCAAAATTAGTCTACTGCTGCTGTCCAAACTGTTTTAGTGCAAGCTGTTTATTACCATTTTTCCCTAAACTTTTAATAAATGATAATTTCGTCCCTACTCAATTAGCCTCTCAATTGAGCTTATTTTTCTCAATTAACACTTTGTTGTATCACCTTAAACTAGTTTACAACTTTTAGGCATCAGAATTTCAACAATAGACTTTAATTCCAAACATTTTCATAATTAGGTCCTAAAAATCAATTTCTATTGAAATGACCTAATAAAATCATCTCATAAACAAATTAAAGCTTCAATTTCATTCTATTTTATCATAGACTTACAGAAATCAACCGTGGTGACTTTCAATTTCATCCATGAAATCAAAAACTAATAAATTTAATAGTAGGACCTAGTTGTAAAAGTCTTAGAAACACAAAAATTACAAGAAAAAGGCAAGGATTAACTCACTTGGTGCAAAAATTATGAAATATCAGCTTAGAGAACCCTCCTATGGCGTTTTTAGCTGCTGGAATTGAAGAGAAATGAAGAGAAATCTAGATATTTCCTATTTAGTCCTAAGTTTATTTAGTTAATTTTGCAATATTCCAATTTTACCCTTAATTTATCAATTTTCCTGCTGATTTCATGCCCTTGCCGTCCAGCCCAAATAAATTTTGGGTCTAATTTCCTTTTAAATCCTTTCTCATTAGACACTTAAGCTATTTAATCATTCTAGCAACTTTTACATCTCTTACAATTTAGTCCTTTTTATTTAATTTACTATCCAAACATTAAAATTTCCTAACGAAATTCTACTACCACATTACTACCATTTCATAAATATTTATAAAATTATTTTTGACTCGTTTTTACGAGATAAAAGTCTCGATATCCTATTTTTACCTAATTTCTTCAATAATTTTTTTTTCTAACTAGCCACTAAATCGACAAAATTTTTCTATCAATATTTTCATACGACTTTCCTATCATATCAATTTTCATGCAAAAATATTGAAATAAATTTCTCTTTAAATCGGATTTGTGGTTACGAAACTACTGTTCTGATAACCTTGAATTTAGGCCATTACAGCCGCCCGAAAAGTTAGCACCACTCTCACTTTTTCCCCATCTTCAACTAATCATACAGTTAAAAAAATATTTTTTTTAAGTGGTATTGCCTGACATATTAGCGGCATCAATATAAATTTTTAAAAAATGCATGTATTTTTTGGTTTATATGATAGAAATGAAATACGATAAATTTTTTATGGTGTCGCAATAAATTTTTTTAAAAAAAAGTGTCTGATAATAAAAAAAAATAGTGAAAAAAAGCAGGGAGAAAATACATCGATACCATCATAGATTTCTAAAAGTCAAATCAAAATATGATAGAATATCCAACCCTTTATTATTTTTGTAGTAACCATGAATACCTTTTTCAAAGAAAATTGACATGATGTAACAATGAATAGAGGTGTTCATGGGCCGGGCTACCCGGCCCGGCCCGAAGGCCCGTCCGAAATGTGTGAGGGTTTGGGTAAAAATATAGGCCCGAAAAATGGGATTGGACAAAAAAATAAGGCTCGTTTAAAAAATGGGTCGGGCCTTGGGTAAGGTATTTTAGCCCGAGCCCGACCCGAATTCACTAAAGGACAAAAAAAATCTGCATTTTTTTTATTTTTAAATGTTATTTTCTTGTTGTTTTCTCCCTATTTTGCTACCATGTTACTATTATGTTGCTACTATTTTGTTATTATTATTTGAATATTGTATAAAACTTATTTTATTGTTAATTTTGTTATTATTTTAAAGGCAATTGTTAATTTTTTTATTATTTTAGAGGCATTTGCTTGTTAAGTTGCACCTATCTTAGTGTTATTTAAGTCTACATATTTTTTAAAATTTATTTTCAATTTGTTGGGATATATTTATTTTGATGTTTTTAGTATTTTTGATCTATTATATATATTTAATAATGATATAAAAATTAATACAGTATTAGGACGGGGTTTGAGTTTTAAATATTTTTATGCAGGTTAGACTTGGGCAAAATTTTAGGCTCGTTTTTTAGGCCGGGCTGGTAAATGGGCATGATTTTTTAGTTGAGCCTGGCCCGAACCCAGCTCGGCCCGGCCCATGAACACCTCTAACAATGAATATCTTTTCTTTTTTTAGGAAAATTGACATAATGGTAATCATGAATAGAGGTATCCATGGGTTGGATCAAGTTTGGGCTGGACCTAACCAAAAGTTTAGACCCATTTGCTAGGTTTGGACTCGGCCCGAAAAATGGACTTCAAATTTTATCCAAGCCCAGTTCAGATAAAAATGCTAAAACTCAGGCTCGACCCGCTCGTATTAATTTTTTTAAAAAAATAATATATCAAAAATACTAAAAACATTAAAATGAATGTTTCCCAACAAATTGAAAATAAATAAAAAATTTATTTATACTTATATAACATTAAGATAGGTGCAACTTAACAAGCAAATGCCTCTAAAATAGTAACAAAATTAACAAAAAAACCAAGAGTTATACAATATCCAAACAATAATAACAAAATGGTAGTAACATAATAGTGAAACAGTAGCAAAATAATGAAAAACAACAACAATAAAATAGCAATAAAACCGTAAAAAAACAAGAAGAAAATAGTAAAAAAAAGGTTTTTTTTTTGCATATTCAGGTCGGGCCCAGGCCAAAAAAGCCTTACCCAAGGCCTGACTCATTCTCTAAACAGGCCTTATTTTTTTGTCCAAACCCATTTTTTGAGTATATATTTTTACCTAAACCCTCTCATTTTTAAGTCTATAAATACATTTTTTTTTTTGGAAGAATATTGACATGATGTTTCTTAAATGCTTTTAAAGAAGAAAATTTAATAATCATGAGGTAATTTAATTATCCAAGGAAAATTTGAGGTGATAAATCTTTATGTTAGCATTTTTTTCGCCTTTTCAAGTTTTTTTTCCTTTTTTATTGCCTTTTTTTATTATAAAAAAATCACATTGGTATCATTAATGTGCCAGGTGGCAAAAAAAATATTTTTTATCGTTTATTTTTTGTATTGCATTTAAGAGGAAATACAAGTAACTTTTAAAAAATTAATATTGGTGCTACCAATGTGTTAGACAACACCACTTAAAAATTTATGTTTGAGAGCATCATGATTGGTTGATGAGTGAGGAAAAATTTAGAATAGTTTAGCCAACCACCTATTAGGTGGCAGCGAAAGCTACTGTTGAAAACATTTTATTTTCGTAAATAATCAAAATCCAATATCAATTTCATGATTAATTGTTTTTATAAAAAAACATTATATTTAACTTTCTTTTTATCATTACAGCATTAGGAAGGAGGAGAGAATAACACCATTAAAACTCATATTTATTTAATTTTTATCCAAAACCATTCAAAATAATATCAAATAATATATTAAAATTATAAAATAAATCATTTTTAAAAATTAAATTTTATTTTTATCAAACAATATAATTATATTCAATACTTTGTTTTTACTGACATATCAAAAATTTTATAATATCAACTCAATATAAAAGTTTAATTAAATTTTAGGCACATGATAAACACTTAAAAATAAAATACGCTTTCATTATTAATTATGTCTTATCCCAATTAAGCGTGAGCAAAACTTGATTTAATTCGAAAATCGAAAAAAATTTAAATTTCGAGTTAATCGAATTGAGTTGTTCTAGTTATTCACGTTATTCAAGTCAACTCGAATAATTAATTCGAGTTTGAGTCAAGTTGAATTTTACAATTCAAATAACTCAAATAATTCGTATAATATATTGGTGTAAATACCTCTTTGGTCTCTGTCAATTTTGAAAATGAGCAAATTGGTATATCTCTCAACAAAAATTACAAAATAATTCAAAATAATTTTTAAATATTCAAAATAATTTTTAAAATTCTAAATATTTATAAAAATTCTAAATTTTATATTTTTAAAATTTTTAGAAAACCTAAAGGATATATAAAGAATGTTAAAAATTCTCTAAAAAAAATAATTTGGGATAAAAATAAATTAAGTAATGATTCAAGTTTATTATGCTAAAGTATTTTTTATTATTATTTTTCTTTGAAAAAGTTTTCAAATATATATGGTTTCAAATTTATGTGCTCAAACATAGAAATAATTATACTGTAACAAAATTTTAATTTTACATGCTTAATTTTTTAATTTAACTTGAATGATTTCACTTGATTCGACTTGACTCAAATTTCATTTCACTCGATTTGATTTGAAAAAAAATTCAAATCGAGTTATGATGATAAAATAGAACTCATCAACTCGATTAACTCAAAAAAAATTTATTTGATCTGATCGAATACTCACCCCTAATCCTATGTAATTATGTTAAAAAGCAAAAAAGAAAAGGGTAAACTATTAGAATAGTCACATTTGTTTACCTTAGGTTACATTTTAGTCACTTATGTTTGAAATGTTATGTTTTAGTCACTTACGTTATCACGTGGTAACATTTTAGTCACTGAGCCGTTAATTGTCATTAACGGTGTAATGGTAATTTGATGTGACATGTTAAATCATCATTTTAAACAGAAATTTTAAGTTAATTTATACAATCGATCCCCATATTTTTTCATTTTGAGCAATTTAATTTTTTTATTTTATGTTATTTTAACATTCCATTTTTTTTCTTTTTTCATTCTCTTCTGCTTCTCCCTATATTTTTCACCTTTCTCCATTTCTTTTAACGTAGTTTTTCTATATTTTTCATTTGTTGAAAGTAGTCCCTATACTTTTATTTTTTAAACAATTTATTTTTATGAGTGAGGTGAGCTTGTGGACTAGTTTTAACAAATAGAAAACATAGAAAAACTATGATAAAAGAAATAAAGAAATAAGGAAAATAGAGGGAAAAACAGAAGATAATGAAAAAAAAAAAGAAAGTTAAAAGAATATAAAAGAAAAAAATTAAATTGCTCAAAATAAAAAAATATAGGGACCAATTATAGAATTTAAGCTAAAATTTTTGTTTGAAACGATAATTTAACGTACCACATCAGCTTACTATTATACTGTTAACAATAATTAATGGCTCAGTGACTAAAATATTACAACACGATAATGTAAGTGACTAAAATGTAACATTTTAAATATAAGTGACTAAAATGTAACATGTTAAATATAAGTGACTAAAATATAACTTGAGACAAATAAAAGTGATTATTTTGATAGTTTAAAAGAAAAACGACATCATATTTGCCACGCAAGAAAAATCTCCGCCAACCAACATATCAAACCAAACCTGTTTCTTGGGAATAAGGGTAATTCGACGTTCGAATTTTAGTTGCATTAAAAAAAAACAAATCAAAACAAAACCAAACAAAAACAGAAATGGGTTTCTCCGATGCATCCACAATCGGCGGAGGCCCAGAACCCGACTCTGAATCCGTCCTCCTCCTCCGTACATCCCTAAAACCAGAAGACAAATTCAATTTGGGCTACATCATCTACTTCACTTTGGGCGTTGGCTTTCTCCTCCCGTGGAATAGCTTCATCACTGCCGTCGATTACTTTTCCTACCTCTACCCGGAAGCTTCCGTCGACCGTGTTTTCGCCGTCGTTTACATGGTCGTCGGTCTCGCTTGCCTCTTGGTCATTGTATTTTATGCTCACAAGAGTGAAGCTTACATGCGGATTAATGTTGGTTTGGGCATTTTCGTGGTTTCCCTGCTCGTCGTGCCTGTTATGGATGCAGTTTATATTAAGGGTCGGGTCGGATTGTATGACGGATTCTACGTCACGGTCGGTCTTCTCGCTCTGGCGGGTATAGGCGATGCACTTGTTCAAGGTGGGCTCATTGGAGCTGCTGGGGAATTGCCTGAACGCTACATGCAGGCTATCGTTGCGGGATCCGGCGGTTCTGGTAATTTAACGAACAAATTTTTGACTAACTGTAGATATGGATGTTAATTTAATTTTGTTGATCCATGAATCTTGAAAGTTGGTGAAGTTTATTAGATTGGTACTTAAAGGAGTCATTGGTCTATTTCTAAGGAACTTGTTCTTCATTATTTGAAGGCTCAGATATTTAGCTGTTTAGTAATTGTTTTGGTCCGTGACCTCCGGTTTCCGGTACCAACAAGAGCCTCGGCTAAGTCCAGAGTTGACCCAGGTCTGACTCCATTTTTGGGAGCAAGCTCCCTCTATGCGGTTTTCTCCATCCATAAGATTCAAATTCAAGACTTTGCTTAAGGGCATCGAGCTGTTCAGTAATTACTAATTATTATAGCTGAAGCAGCCCAACCAATGGTTTGACTTAAGGATAGCTTAATTATATGTTAGTTGTTTTCAAGGTATGTTTTGCTTTAACAGCTTGAAAGTTGCCTTGATTCGCCAGGTACGTAATAAAGCTCTTGATGATACTATGAACTCTGAATCTTGAACCACATGTAACATTTTTCCTCTACCACATATGGTCTATGGCTATACTTTTTATATGGTGTAATAGAAATTGAACCTTAGTTACTATTAGTACCCATGTGGTCAGTAGTTTCACTTGAATATTCCTGGATACGAAATTCATTTCTTTCATTTTTTATCTTTTGTATTGAATCCTATTATATGAAGAACTGTGCTGCTTCCTCATCTGATGAAATTTTAATTTGTCAAATTGTTGGGCGCAGGGGTCCTTGTTTCAATGCTAAGGATCCTAACCAAAGCTGTATTTCCACAAGATGCTGATGGCCTGAGAAAGAGTGCCTACCTTTACTTTTTTACTAGCATTGTGTTTATGGTCATATGCATAGTCTTGTACAATGTGGCACACAAACTTCCGATTATGCAGTACTATGAGGAATTAAAGGCTGAGGCTGTTAAGGAGGAAAAAGCAGAGAAAGGTCCGATGACCGGGCCTGTTTGGAGAGCAACCTTGTGGAATATAGTAGGAACAGTCAAGTGGTATGGATTTGGGATCGTCCTTATATATGTTGTGACTTTATCAATATTTCCAGGATACATCACAGAGGATGTGCACTCATTGGTTCTCAAGGACTGGTATCCGGTCCTCCTTATAACAGGCTACAATGTGTTTGACCTGGTTGGCAAATCGTTGACTGCAGTCTATCTCCTTGAAAATGCAAAGGTTGCGATTTCCGCTTGTGTTGTGAGGTTACTGTTCTTTCCTCTCTTCATAGGTTGCTTGCACGGTCCTCAGCTCTTCCGAACAGAGTTTCCAGTCTCGTTACTGACTTGCCTTCTAGGGCTAACTAATGGCTACTTGACAAGTGTGTTAATGATCATGGCTCCCAAATCTGTCCAGATACAACACGCAGAGACTTCTGGCATTGTTATGGTGTTGTTTCTAGTAGTTGGTCTGGCATCAGGATCAGTCATAGCTTGGTTCTGGGTCATCTGATCATCAGTCAAGATCTCTCCAACAGGGGGCGGCTATGAATTTGTGCTAATGATGTTTTTACCTTTGTAAAGTTTATCTAAAAGTCGTTGTTTGTAGCAGTGTTTTTCTTCAAATTGTATGATGAATACTGTGCCTGAAGTGCGCATATCTGCTCTCAATGTATGCCTGTATCTTACAAACATGAAAAAGAAAAAATGGAAACATTTGGCTATTATCTGCTTTTAGTCTAGTTTGCTTCCATTGAATTTCTATGATGTTGCGGCAAATATAGTTATAGAGTTTAAATTGGAAAATTGGAGTGAGCTACGGTATTGGTATTCATTTTTATTGTTGGGTTTTTTTTTGGGCTAGTAACTTTTTATAGATTTTTTTGGAATTACAATATATTTGGCATTTTGTAGCTAAATTTCTTTGCATGTCATGTAATAAACTTAATTTTACGTTTTAAGTAAAACAAGAAATAAAACGTAAACTTATAAAATTTTGAAAAAAATAAATTCTTTTGTAAAATATAACAACAGTCTCTCTCTCTCTCTCCCCCCTTTTCTTAGTTTGCCGGAATGTGTTGTTCAGGCTTTATTGTTCTTTTGGGTGGTGTTTTGTCATGGAGTTGGATTCCAGTAATCTTTCCTTGGCTGAGAAGTAGGACACGAAATTAGTGGTAGAGTTGGACGTCAATCTTGAGGATGACGTCATCTATGAGCTCTGTCCGGTGAGGAAGTTTCTCAAGGAGCGGACCATTAATTTCCCGGCAAGGGAAAGAACTTTGTTGTCACTACGGAGACTGCTTTAAGGGGCAATGATCAAACCGATTGGGGATACGGGCCTGTACTTGATACAGTTTTACCATGCGGTGGATCTGGGAAGATGGTTTCGGGGGGTTCGTGGTCTTTCAGCAACTGTTTCTTATACATCAACTATCCAAGGGGAGAATCCAGAGCATATTGAGTTCCGTCATGCCGATTTTTGGGTACATGTACATGACTTGCCTCCTGGTTTCGCATCAGAGAGCTTGGCGTGTAATGGGCAACCTTATGGGTAAGTTCCTCAATTATGACACTACCAACCGATGCAACTATATGAATAACTGTACACGGATCCAAGTTCGTTTGAACATTCTTACTCCTTTTAATGCGGCAGAAAAAGCTTCAAAAGGCTGTTGGTGAACCTCCTGAAGCCTCATTTAGTTATGAGCAGCTACCGCTCATTTGTTATATTTGCGAGACCATTGACCATGGCTAGTCGAATAGCATCAAGCTTATTGAGTTTCCGAAGTAAAAAATCTAGCAGGGTTGGCCGGAGGAAATTGGGCGGAAGCTCAACGTCCAGCTCGGTGAAACTCGGTGTTGTGGAGGAGGGAGGCGGTAGTTTCGTGAGAGAGGGCTCTAACTCGATCAACATTATTGAAAATTTAGCATATGAGGGAAGAAACAAATGGATAGATAATGCTTATATCGTAACAGGTTGATTTTTAATAGTGTCAGAAAAGGCGATTTTGGAATTTTATTTTCGTAAACCGAACCTGTAAATATTAAATATAAATATTATGGGGTTGGTATAAATGAATATTGATGTTTGGCGCATCAATTTTGTCTATTAATTACTTAATTAAGTTACAAGAACTAAATTGAAGAAGTCCAATTATTATAGGATTTTAATTGACCAAAAAGGCTTGAAGCCTTAAATGGTAATTAACCATAGGTTCTAAATGGTAAATAAACCATTTTATAACATAATATAGTGGAAGATGTTGGCATATTAATTAAGCATTTTAATGATTAGTTAATTAATATTAACTTAATTAAGTTTTAATTATCATATAAATAGTTGAAATAGTGGAAGGAAAGAGAAACATTCCTCTTTTTCATCCTTCCTTGGCCGTGAATTCATATGAAGGAAAGGAGAAAAATTTTTTAAAGCTTTCATCATTCGGTTATTATTAGCTAAACAAATTTAAGTAATTTTCTTGTAATTTTTATATTTTTAAGGCCATAGGAGCTTGATTTAGTTAGCTCATGTACTAATTTATAAAACTGTTAAAGTTTTTGAAAGTTTTCATTTTTTATTTCTTGAAGAATTTGGTATGAAATCGAAAGATTTTAAGCTTAGATTATGAAAAAGAACTAGATCGTAATATTAAATTGTTAGTTTTGTATATACGGACAACAATTCGATTTCCAATAGTGTTGGAAAATGTGGTTTTGGGATCCCATTTCTGTAAAATAAATTCGTAAATATTTAATAAAAATATTTACAGAATTATTATATAGGTGAATTGAAATTTAGATAGTTAATTTAATCGAAATTATGTTTAATTAGGGTTCAGAGACTAAATTGTAAAAGTTCAATCACTATAGATTTTTAATTAAGAAATAAATTGAGGACTTAAATTACAATTAACCTAAAGTCTAAAACAACAATTAGACCCTACTAATATTCATTCTAGTGGACGGTTTGAATTATGGGCTTATTAAATTGATTAAACAAAATTTGCTAATGTGAAAATTCTAGCTAAAAAAAGACAAGTACTTAAAAGATTTCTGTTATTTTTTAAAGGACTAAACTGAACTATTTTATAAGTTAAGTGTATTGATGTGTTATAAAAAGAATGGACTAAAGTGGTAATGATTAATACTTAGTTCTAGAAATTGGAAAAACAATTTTTTTTAAGAATATGTATATAAGTTGTTTGAAAAAAAAAAATAGTGATTGTGTCTCAACTTTGAAAATTCACAAAAAAATTATATAAATCGAGTTAGAGCTTGAACCAAATATTAAATTGAAGCCTACTGAGTCTAGTTTTGTATAGAAGAAATGGTGTAAGTAATGAAAATGTATATTATGAGATAAATAAATTTAAGACAAGGTCAAATTGTAAAATTAAAATCATTAAAAAAAATTTAAGCCTACTAAGTTCGGTTCTCCTATTCCGACTTTAAAAAATCATTAAAAATTATAAAAAAATATTTAGGAGATGAAAGATATATTTCTAAAAGCTTAACGATCCTATTTTCAAAATAAGCAAACGATAACATTAACGAATTCTGTACTGAAAGATAAAAAAAGTTTAGTGGAGAAGGGTCAAAGCTAACTAGCAGTAGAACAAAGGAAGATTTAAAGAAAATACTGTATTAATTGGCTTCTTTGAAAATTTTGAAACTTTTATGATAAAAAGTTTATTTATTTTAGTTTCAAAAACAACAAGCGAATCTTAATTTTGAATTCTATAGGTTAAGGTATAAATAATTTAGGGATTGTTACTTATGTAAACAGTCTTGTTAAGAGTATAAATGTAATTAATGAAAGAATAATTAATATTACATATAGGCATGCTATGCTAAAAGCCAAAGGTTCTCATATATATACATGTACATATAAGATGTGGAATGGAGAGGAGGAGGAGAAGGAGGAAAGATAGTTAAAGAATATTAAGTTAAGTTTCATGGACAAATCATGAAACAAATGAGAAAGTAAGAACCTAATGTAACAACCTAATTTTTAATGATACCGGAAATAGTGATTCGAGATCACTAAATCCGAAAAGTGAGTTTGAAAATTTAAATAAATTAACATTTATGAGTCAAGTATGGCATTAGAAGTATTTTTGAATTAGTGAATTCTATGAATTAAAAGAATTTATTGGGTAAAATAAGTCAAAAACGAGGTATTGAGACCTCAAATTTATAAACCGAGCCATAAATATTTTTAGAAATATTTATGGAGTTAGTATTAAAGTTTCGTTAGGAAATTTTAATGTTTTGATAGTTAATTAATCAAAAAGGACTAAATTATAAAAGGTGCAAAGTTTATTTAAATGATTAAATTGCTCAAATAATAAATAGGAACGATTTAAAGAGTAATTTGGCCTAAATTTAAATAGGTTGGACGGTAGGGACAAGAAAATTAGCAAAAGAACAATGTGAACAAGGTGCAAAATTGAAAATTTTGTAAAATTAAGCTTAAAAATTTAATTTTCATGAGAAATCTAGACATTTCTTCATATTTCATCAGCCAAAATGTCATAGGCAAGTTCTCAAGCTGGTTTTCCATATTTTTGCACCATATAAAGAAATAGAAGATAAACGAAGAAAAGAAAAAGTAGCAGAATAGTCCCTGAATTTTTACAAATTCTACCGAGTGGTCCAGGTAAGTTCATATGGTTGAATTTTATGATTGATTGTCAAAAATTATAGATTATATAACGTATTATTTCATATCTTTGTTATGGAATTATAATTATTGTGATAAAATGAAAATCGATGTCAAAGTTCAAATTGAGTAGAACGCTGGATTGAGTACAATCGTACAGTGACAAGTGAAGTGACAAGTGATGAATTGACGAATAAAGTAATGGTATAACCATGGCAAAGTGTAAATGTAAGATCATAGCTGGGCTATGGCATTTCAGTGAAAAGTCCATAACTGAGTTATGGCACAGTGAACGTAAGACCATGGTTGGACCATGGTAGTAAGTGAACATGTATAAGACCATAACCGGGTTATGGCATCATGAGTGAAAGATCATGGTAGGGCCATGGCAATATTCGTGTAAGACCATAGTTGGACTATGGCATCAAATCAACGATGTACTCAAATCTGTAAGACGTTCACTAATTCGACAAAGTCTGGTAAGTGTTACATGAATTAATATGATAGAACTTTAATAATTATTGGAATTAAGCTCAATAAACTGAATTCATCATTTGGAATTGTGAATGACAGGAAATGTTAGCGAAATGTTAGTTAAATGATTTAAGTATGAACGGTAAGATTAACGTTTTATGCCTATGAACTTACTAAGCTTTCATAAGCTTACTCTTGTGTGTTTAATGTTTTATGTAGATTAACAAGAGTTCAGAGGATCAGATCAACACATCGGGCCACACTATCCAGATTTTCTCCAGTAGATTTTACAAAGTACCTTATGGTTTATATGGCATGTATAGGATGGAATGAAAAGAAAGTAAACTTGTAGTATGGTTATGAAAGGCTTATATAGATATATGTTAGTTTTATGTGCATATATTTAATAGTATCTATTAGTAGTCCATGAATGGAAATTATATTGTAAGCTTATACAAATGAGTAGTGTGATGACATTTTAGGTTTAAAACTGGAATTTTTTACTTGAATTGGTTGCTTGGTTGAGATATTTTGGTGTGTAAAAATGTTATATGCAGGTAAATTTTGAAAAGGGTGAGAAGGGTGAGAAAAGTGGCCTTGAAGTGGCCTATTTTTGTCCACACGGGTAGACACACGGGCATGTGCCTTGGCCGTGTGTCATGGGCATGTGGTTTGGGCATGTGTGCCCTGCACCTTAAATTTGAGAAACAGAATGCTCAGGATTGAGCACACGGGCAGAGACACGGGCGTGTGTCTCAGCCGTGTATGCTACACGGCCTAGAACACGGGCGTGTGTCTTGGCCTTGTGAAAATTGCACCTTAATGTTTTACAAGTCAGAGAGTTACATAGGTTGGGAACACGATCGTGTGACTTGTGTCACTCACACGGGCGTGTGACCGCTGTACATGAGAAAAATTTTGAAAATTTCGTGAAAAATTCCTTGAGATCTCGGTTTAGTCCCGACTTACTTCTAATGTATAATTTAGGCCTCAAGGGTCCATTTGAGGGACAATATGATTAATTATGTTTAATTTTGGATATGAATAGTAAATGTTAGGAATTAACTATAAATGTTTTGAAAAACTCTGGTAATGCTCTATAACCCTGTACCGGCAACAGATATGGGTTAAAGGTGTTACACCTAAAGACATAAGAAATTGATTTCTAATATAGAATTTAATTATGTTTTAATGTGTTCATTGTAACTCCCCGATACCTGACCCAATCGTCGAGTCTAAGCTACAGTATGTCACATTCATTGTTAAAGCAACTATGATCAATTCACGATTAAACTATGCATTTTAGTGCTAAAATCAAACAATTATATGTATTCAACATGAAATATAATCATTATCGAGTTTTATACAAGCTTACTAAAGCTATAAAGCTAAAATTAAATCACTAAAAGACTAAAATGAAAAGTTTCAAAATTTCAAGGTCAACGTCGTGACATGAGGGAATTCCTCGTCACGACATGATTCACTGTCTTAGTCTTGTCACGGCGACAGGGTTCCTCACTGCACCATGACTTGGAGCACAATCTCATCCCGACGACTCCTATTTGACATCGCAATGTGGCCTTCACATTGTGACGACGTTCGAACGACATCACCTGTTGTTTTGGAAAAAAGGTGTATGAAAAGGATACTCAATACTATTCCACATTCCAATTACAATTTCATGCCTAATTCAAGACTGATTACCTACATTAAACACTTCAAACATTGTCCGAACATGGATAGATGATTCACATTCATTCTCCAAACACTTACCAATCCATATCTATCAAGTTTAAACCATATTCATGTTAGCATAAACATACCAAATGCATATCTATTTCACTTCCATCAATTATATGTAACCTATTAACCTATTTCAGTCATCATTGTCATACCTATGTACCTTCTAACATTACCAAAACATTTCAACTCAACTAACACATACCTATTCATCTGCCAAGAATTTATTTGTCACAAGCACAACTCAATTAGTAAGTAATTAGCAATCCATGTCATGTTCAACTTCAATGTCCAAACTAATAAAGCTATTTTCATGCTTTAACATTTCATTAGGCATTACCTTGAGTAGGCCATTCAACATTTCCATTCCATCTACCAAATTCCAATCACATACTACCTACTAGCATTTTACTTGCATTTGACCAAAAGCATATATCATTAGTGAAACATGTTTACAAACACATAAATCATACCAAAATGACACAACTTAGGTACATGCCCTTTTTAATAAAAAGTAGACATTGAACAAAATTTTTTAAGTTCAGGATTGATGTTTGGATGCTGATCTGAAGTCTGAAAGCACGAACAAAACCTAACTTGCACACGGAGAACAAAATTGTACGCTGAGTATAACTCAGTGGTATTTCTGTAGTTGAACATTATAACATAATATAAATCATGTAAATATATGAATCATCAGTCAAATGTTCAAATATAAATTGATATGGCATGTTTTATCACTTCCTCATAATTAATTATCTCATTCATATTCAATTTACTAGCATAAGAACATAGTCCATTTCACAACATATTTAAAAACTCACAACGGTTGATGGCCACATTATTCATTTTAATTTCCTGGCTTTATAATCTGATGAACATAACAAATCATCATTTTATTTCATCTCATGTGTTATTATAATGTTTTACATTTTAATTCCCTATTAACCTGACTCGGACTTACACAGATACACGGATTCAACCAGCAAACCAAGTTTGGCACTGAGTGCATTATCGAACAAATCCAGATATAACTCAATTTCAAATTCAACATTTTCATTTCATCAACCAATTATCAATATATATATATATATATATATATATATATATATAAATACCAGCATAAATCATCCCAATATGAAGTTAATTTTACATTTACATCAATATACGATATTTTTAAATCTATTCAATTTAGTCATTTATCTCAAATAACAGTCAAATTGCATCAATTCACTCGAGTTATCAAGTTCAGTTCACCTCATAATCTTAACATGCAAAACAGAATATATATATATATATATATATATATATATATGCAACAATTGAAGTGGTTCGAATTATAGAAATAAAAACTAAAAGCTTGTGTCACTCGTTGTCGGCTCTCGCCTTTTCTTTTCCTTTCAATGATCCTGCATCATTTTTAGCTACGAATAATAATCTAGTAATAGTATAATATCAATCCAAATCACATTCAATTACAAAGTCATACTTATTTTGAACATTATTCAATTTAGTCTCTAAAATCGATATAGTCATATCTTTCAAATTTGAGTTTCGATCTTAAAACTGATCTCAATTACATCCTTCTATAGCCCTCTATTATCTATAATTTCATAAATATTACACCAATTTTTAAATTTATGCACTTTAGTCCCTATGTTCAAAAACTAGCAGTTTAACTTTACAATCTAGTCTTTTTTTCACTTCTAAGCTTAAAATATAACAATTTAGTACCAATTTCGTCAAGCATTCATCAATGGAAACTTTTAGAAACTTAAATAGTTTAGCAAAATAGTACATGGGTTAGCTAAATCAATCTCCGACAATCTCAAAAATATAAAATTTACAAGAAAAAGACTTGAAATACCTTAGCAATTGAAGACTAAATGGTGAAAGTTTTCTAAGGATTTCTTTCCTTCAAGTTTAGGACATGGGAGGTGAATGGATGAGTACGATGATAACTTTTTCTTCCATTCCACTACCTTTTAAACTTTATACCATAATTAAAATTAAATTAATCTTAAATTACTAGTTTAATCTTAATTAACTAACCTTAAACTTAATTAATTAACATTAGTGGATGAAAACATCCAATTCCACTATCTCATAATTAAAATTGGTTAAATTTCTCTTTTGGTCCTAAATCAATTTAAAAATCTATAACAATTGAACTTTAATGATTTAGCCCTTATATCTTAATTAACTATCAATTCGACAAAATTACTATACCAAAATTTAATATATTTCTGTTTAACCTCATAAATATTAACATTTAATATTTATTGACTCGATTTATGGAAATAGGATTCTGAAATTGTATTTTTCGATACTACTAACTTCCGAGTCAATACAATTTACTTAACTTTAATTTATTTAATCAATCCACTATTAACATCACCAGCCATTAACACCTACTTTGACATGGCCTAATTGCTATTTTAGACCTTAAGCCATTTTCTAATTAAAAATCTATAGCGATTAGACTTTATAATTTAGTCCATAAACCTTAATTAATCGCTAATTCGCCTAAGTTACCTATACAAATTCAAATCACTTTTATGATATCGGGTCATTACAATTATGAAGTGTGAGTGAAAAGAAAGTAGTGGAAATATTGTAAACCATGTAGAGAAAGTGATATGAATTATAGTATGTGAAGAGAAAATGCAAGTAAATTCATTTGTAATCTTTAAGGATTAAATTGAATAATAAATAAAGTATATTGATATGTATAATCAAATGATCTCGTATATAGGGTTAAGTTAGTTAAGTTTCAAATGATGGATGAGTGATAAGAGAAAGAATAAGTACAATGAAAGAAATAATTAGTGTTTAAATTGAGGAAATTAATTAATTTCATGGCTAGTTTATGAAATGCATAAGAAGTGAAAATCAAGGAACTAAAATGAATAAATGAAGTCCATATACATCTATAATATGTGCAAATGATTATGAATAATGATTGATTGAAATTTTATGATAATGATAAGTTTAATGTTAATAGATTTACATTCAAATTAGTTTGAATTACCCCGACAACGGATGTGATGTCTCGTATTCAAGTCTGTCGATGGACCAAGTGTGGGGTGTCACACATTGGGCATCATGGGATAGACTTTGTGTGGAAAAAAATATGATGGTATGGCTTTTCAGAACCTCTATTGTTTTAAGTTGGAGGATTCTCTCCATTCTGGATTCTCTTCCCAATCACATCCTCAAAGCAAGATATTTTTCGAGGGAGGAGTTGTTATATGCTTCAGAGGGTACTAATCTCTCATTAGTTTGGCGAAGAATCTATAAAGCCAATGACTTGATGGTTCAAGGTATTTGGTGGAGGTCTAGCGATAGTCGTTCTATTCATGTTTTCACAGACCCATGTTTGATGACACATCTAACTTTTTCATTGAACCCATTTCTTTGTTGGGCTTGGATATGCTGCAGGCTTGTGATCTTTTCAATGAGACTGGTATAATTTGGGACAATGAGCTCATCGATAGTTTTTTGGCTCCTATAGGTGTCGCCCACATTCTCCAACTCTCGGATGTCCCTTCCCACCCCCGAACAAATTAATTTAGCATCATGAAAAATCGTGGATATATACTATTAAATTCACCTATCAAGTTGTATTCAATTTGATAATTAGTACTAATTATTTTACCTTTGAGGGACCATGGTTGAGCATTTGGAATGTTTCCTTATCGCCGAAAGTAAAGGATTTTCTTTGGCAATGTAAGAGGAACTTTGTTCTGACACATTGTTGACTAGCTAAGAAAGGGTGTTTAGTCCTAACCAATTGTGTTCGTTGTAGGGATTTGAAGGGGTTGGATCATATGTTGTTGTCGTGCATGGCGGCGACAGGTTTTTGGGACAAGGCCGAGATTGTGCGCCTGTTGTCAACAGTACTTGGCTGGCTTACTTTGCTGCTATAGGATGGTGAAGAAGGGATGATATCTATTGTGAGAGTGTTGTTGTAGAGCTTATGCTATTTTCAGAATCTATCCATTTAGAAGAACGAGCAAGCTACAACGACATAAATTTATGACTTTTTTTATCAATACCGCAAAAGTTGCATGCCTCTCATTCAACTAATCGTCTAGGACAGTAGCATACTCCTTCTCGACCTAAAGCTACTACTGGTTGGTCACCTCCTCTAGTTGGTATCTACAAATGTAACATAAATACAATCCCTTTGGGTCGCCAGACTATTCACTTTGTTGTGGTGGTTTGGAACAAGCATGGGGCATTGTACAAGCTTTATCGAGCTTTATCCTCATTTCTTGTGATTCTCATCTTGCTTAAGTCATGTTTATTCAGGAAGCCCTTTCATGGCTTAAAGACCAAGGCATAGACAATATTGTTGTGGAAACCGATTGTAGGGAAGTTGTGCTTGCCCTTCGTTCAAACAATGAAAACCTCTCGTAATTCAGCCTTGTGGTTAATGATTGTCGAATGCTGCAAGCTTCATTTTAACATGTTAGTTTCTCTTGGGTCAAGCGAGTCATTAATCAGGTTGCTCATCAGTTGGGTTGGGTGACTTCCTTCTATGCTAACTCGCTTGTGCATGCAACTATTCCTCTGTACTTATGTGATCTTGTTATGGATGATGCCACAATGTAACCTGTAAAGCCCTAAAATCTAAGTGCTTATCTTTGTATGTTATGTTGAATAAATGCATGCTTAATTCAGTGGTTAAGTGTCCTGAGAGGTGTTAGAGAAGTCCTGAGTTCAAGCTTTGACTTGTGCAAAATTTTGTTTTTACATGAATAAACCCTGTCTCTAGTCAGTAGGCTTCTTAAATAATTATGGTTAAAACATGACATAAAAAGCCTGCTGGTCCAGGGGATAGTGGCGTGTTATTGCTACTAAGGGTATTGAGTTCGAGTCTCGCTATGCTCAAGGAGTGTTTTATTTCGCTTCACTTGCCGTGAGAGAAGTAGAAGTTGACTGAAATACTGCTAGTTGAGAAGAGTTTGAATTCAGTAGTTGAGGAGGTAATGGTGGAGTGATATTAGGAGGATTTTGTGGGATTTGAAACTGGGGGGAGTGTTAGCCGAATAGGGCTGTGACCACTCAAGAATTCGGCTATGAGTTAGTAATTGGTCACTTTATTTTTTGGTTTTTGCCAATTGTGATTCTTTTAACTCTTTGTTTCTGAAGCTGATTATTGCTATTGTTTTTTTCGTGCATCTTTCGGTTCTAGTGTGTTTCAATTCTTCATTTTCCCCTTTCCACTTTGTTGCCTAGGTCGACTACCTTATTGCTTTTGTTTCAGTTTTTGGTAAGTGCTCTTTGACTCCTTTTCATCTCTTTTTCCCCCCAATCAATTATTCTTTGGCCGAATATATCATCTCTCCCTCTTTCGACTCTCGTGGTTATCAGAGTTCATTTCTATCTACCTTGCTATTATAACCGAATACCCCTTGCTTCTCCTCTCTTTTCTCCTTTCAAACCATTCTTCTTACTGTCTCTTCCTATTTGGTAGCCAGGCCGAATACTCCATCCCTTTAGTTGCGGTTTGGTTTTTGTTCTCTGACAAATCGATAAGTACTCTCGCACTGTTTAAAGCCGAATACTCCTTTCCCTTCTTGCCGATTCTTATCTTCATTCTCTTAGGTGTGGTGTTTCTTTCGATTTCTAGAACTTCTTGAGGAGTGAAAGAGTTTACAAGTAAATACTGAAGCAGTCAAAACCTTTCCTTCATCATTCGATCAAGGTAATTCTGTTTGCGATTATTGTGTTCAACTGGAGCATGACTTGTATAGGAGGGTGTTGGCCAATTGCCCTATTTTCCCTTATCCTTGGTTTTGTGTTTTCAATAAGCCATTATATAGTTTCAAGTCATGATTTTATGTGATCATCGTTAATTGGTTTCGCTGTCAATGCAGCTATTCGATTAGGAGGGTAAATCAGCCTTCGCCAACGGTTCAAACAGGGCTAACCACACTCTTGCAATCACGGCAAGTATTGGATGTTATTTTGAGTTAGGTGATAAAAAAAGGTGATTAACCCTAGTATCAAGCGACTAACGGAATATCTTGATTGAATGTAGGCTTGGGGAACTCTTGAGTTAGACATACGTTTTTGCAAACAGGTGTGTAATCACACTGCAATAACTGTTAATCGGTAAAAGCTGGAAAATATGTCTATTAACGCTACATGAGCGTGCGCTCGCTTGTGTGGTGATCCGAACGCATAAAACGTGGGCGTTTGACAGTAGAGGCCACCATGAGCGATTTCATGGGCTTAGGTCGTTTTGGACGACGTTGGGTCGAAATAGACCGTGTGGGCCCTATGAGCTCGTGGGCCCCACACAGGTAAACCACACGGACGTGTGGAGATTATTCGGCCAAGCTGTATAGTTCACACGGCCAAGGTCATTTTTGGGCTTATTGGGCCACACGCGCGTGTGGGCCCACATGCGCCGCATCATGAGCTTTGGGCCCATTATCATTATTTGATTATTAAGGTTGCAAGGGTCGCCCGAGACAACTGTGGACCTACTATTGGGTCGATAAGTATACCTAGACCCCAATTTGATGAGATGACTGTTATACTCCGGTGAGATAAATGACTGAAATACCTCTATAATATGTATGACTGTATTCGAGCATGACATTTTGCATACATGTATGATATTATGACATGACATGATGCATGGGGGTGGGTTTGATATATTTAGAGGAAGTGTACTGTACTGGCAGCTTTGCTGCAAATACTATTTAGTGCCACAACCGGTGCTATATTTTTGGAGTGTAGGGATGGGTGGGTCGATTTTATCCCCATATGGAGTGTAGGGTTAGACGGAGTGGAGTGTAGAGGATGGATGGGTAGGACTTCTGTTTGCATTTCTGTTACTGTTACTGTAATGGGCTAAGGCCCACACTGATACTGTTACTATAATGAGCTAAAGCCCACACTGATACTTGACTGTCACTGAAACGGGCTTAGGCCCAAACTGTATTTGCCTACTGTTGGACTGATTGTTGTAATGGGATTACACACTGAGTTTTCATAAACTCACCTTTCTGATTTCCTGTGCAGGTAATCCTTAGACGGATCGGTGCTGCGAAGGACTCGATGGAGGTCACACAACTGCTTCTACTACTGTTTTAAACTTTTAAATTTTAAGCCAATTAATTTGGGTATTTGTTATGTAATAAGGCCTTTTAAAGTTTTACTTTTGATTTAGGTTTTATTTGCCTTGGATCATATCTGTCAGAAGTAGGTCGCGATTTTCATAAGAATAAATGTTTTCAAAACACCACGCTATTGCAATATATTTTAAAAGCTTCCCCAACAAACATTGTTTTAAAGTGTAATAACAATCTAAAATGATTAAAATTTTTGCTAAACCTACTTGAGTTCTAACAACGAACAAGTTACCCTAAAGTTTTGTAAAAGATCACTACGATGGTTTTAATATAGCACAAATTTTTCAAACAGAACGGTGCTTTGCAAAACACACTTCAATGTGACATTGCAGATTCAGCCGTAACGTCTAGGCCGGATTTGGGGTGTTATATAACTACTGTAGAAGGGCTCTAAGGCTTGGGTGTGCGGGGTTTAGCCTGTTAGTTAGGGTAAGTTTGGTCTTTATATGTAGTATTTGTTTATATCGATTGATGAATTTTGTTTTCTTAAAAAAAACAATATATCATATATATCATTATAATTTAAAGATGAAGTTTTAAATAAGTAACTTTTATTTTAATAAATTTATATTTTAAATTGAAATTTATTCTTAATTAATTAAAAAATCTACAACCTCGTAGAAGCAACTCGAACTGATTGTTAAGCTTCAATTTGATTTTCTATTTTATTTTATTTTTTAGAATATTTTTTTTATCAAAGTAATTGAAATAGGTAAATAATATTATTAATTTTTTAAGGGATTATTTTGGCAATTTACTAAGTAAAAACTTGAATTAGGCACAATGTACACTAGCATTAGGGTATGGTATTTTGCAAACTAATGCAATAAATAGAAACCCTTCTTTAGTGATTTGAAGAGAAGATTTAAGTCAAATGCAAAGCAAAATAAGGATCAACAAGTGGAAAAGAAGTTCAAACAAATATATGTATAAAAACAACTACGGGAGTGAAAAGAATTAGAAAATTAACAACAATATATTTTTTTATAGTTAATATTGGTTTAACATTTGTTGAGGGCTTTTTCCTCTAGTCCCCTTCCTATGGAAGCTATTTTCATATTTATAAAGCACAGTTTCTTGATGGGACATGTTAGGGGACAACTAGGTGTTATGCACAATGACATGTTACCCCTCTATATTTGATACATAACTTCAGAGGTATCTCTGAAGAGGCCTTCTCATGAGTAGGTGAATTAAGAGGTGGAGCTAGAGAATGGTGAACAGACTAGCCGACGAATAGGGAGGTGACGAACTGCAAATCAGCTAGCTGGCAAACATGCGAGTTGGGGAAGGTGGCGAGTTGAGAGCAGAGTGGCGAGCAAGTAGAGTGACAAATTAGCGGGGTGGCGAGCTAGCGAAGTGGCAAACCGAATGACATCCTTTCCTTGATTAGGTCAAGATCCGAATCACCCGGACGGTGTAACACCCCTCACCTGTCTCTGTCGCCGAAATCAGATTATGAGATGCTACAATAATAAACAAAACAGGAACATGTGAATTTGATTCAAAAATTTAACAAAACATTCATCATATCTTAATCATTCAACAAACATGTTTTGCATACAATTTCGAACTTAAATTGAGCCATGTGATAAACCGTATGTGCAAATATATACCTTATTATGTAAGCTACCAAACTAAATCTTTAACTATATCATGAGTATGCAATTAACCATTCCTTATATCTATTCAAAATGCACGAAACCATTTCCTACTTCTAACCAATATGCCTCAAGGCATCATCGTACAACATTAACCAATTCCAAAGTACATTCCCATTTCATGCCAAATTAGAACATAGCCACTCATGTGTCTTATATGTAACCAACAAACCAATTTTCTATCATCTAAAAGTTGATCATAATGTCAATGTAATAACTTATCATTTGACAACAAGCATAAGCTCACATGTAATACTAATAACATCTAATTTGACCATCAAAATATTATACCATAGCCACCAACAAAATATCACATTTTCTATCATTCCATATCATCATCAAACCTACCAAAACCCCCATGATAATATATACATCCTTTCACATACTTAACAATTACATTCAAAATTACAATTTCCAAGCCATAAGATATCATATCCACATGCCAACATGCACACATAGTTTATACAATACTATTAAACACTTAACTTTCAATCCAAAACACGTAAATAAAATTCAACTCTTATTTACATGCCACATAACTGAGTTGAACGATTAAAGGTCTACCAAAACAAGGGTTGGATAGTGTTATCTTTAGGATGATTCGATTTGTCAAGTTTCGCAAAATATCAACTATAAAAAACAGAAAATGAAATAGGGTAAACTTTAAATAAGCTTAGTAAGTTCATAGGATCAAAACCATAATTTACCTCAAATCAAATTAATGTATACTGAATTTAACTAGAATTTAACTAATTTATCTATATCTCTGTAACAACATATCAGATTTACAATGTGAGCATTTCGTACATATAAACTATTAACTATCCATTCATTTTGATATCATTTCTAAGTAACAGTTAAACATATTACTCATCATTTGTTCAATTCAATCTTATAGCATTTCAATAACCATATAAACATATCCATTTTCCATGCATTTCAAACATATCAATTTCTATGTATCTCATGGAATCAATCAATACTCTTTCTTTTAAAAAATTAGTCCGGAACTAAATAATAAGATATAGATACTCAGGTAACTCCACCAGACCAGATAGCTCAATAGAGTGATAACTACACCTCACCCAAACACCGTAATGCAAAGCCCGTAGGCACAAATCTCCTATCATGTAATATATTTCATCCCTCCACTACACCAAATGGCTCAAAAAAGAGTTAACTACACCACATCAAGGCATCGTAGTGCAAAGCTTGTATGCACAAATATCCTATCATGCAATATATTTCATCCCTCCACCAGACCAAATGGCTCAAAAAAGCGTTAACTACACCACACCAAGGCACCATAGTGCAAAGCTCGGTTATCCACAACAAATGCAGGATTCCGGCATAAATTGTGATATATTCGTCAAATCTTTTACTCAACATCACCGTTTACACATATCCCCTACTAGCACGCAATCAACCCTATTGGCGTACCAATTGTATCTTGTCCTACGTTCATCCGGACTCTATAAACATATTAAGACATTTCTTCAAAGTTTCGTTCTTTTCTCACCTTTGCACAAGTCAAATACCATTTCAAAATATAATCAATATGCTATAAGCTATTAAATTAAATTCATTCAACACATTTATAAATATGATTATCCCATATGAACTTATCAGGTATAAATAGCAGTAGAAAAAAGGTCAGGGACTAATTCGTAATTTTTTTCTTTTCCTCGGTTATCTACCGGTTGGTTCGACTCTTGATCTATATAATAATTAAGTTCAAGATATCAATTCCATATACTTTATAGTACTCAAATACAAGCATATGAATCTTTAATTTCATTTTATACAATTTTTCTAAACTTTTATATTTTCTTCAATTTAGTCTCTAAAGCCAAAACTATTATATCTTTCAAATTCAAGCTTTATTTTACAATTATTTTACAATTAAATTTCAATTACATCCCTGTAAAACCCTCTAAAATTATAAATTTCATATCAAACTTTACATTATTACATTTTAGTCCTTAAACTTAAAACTAACCAAAAATTACTTTACAAATTAGTCATTAAACACATCTAAGCTTATAATCAAGCTGTTAAACATCATAAGCTTTTAATTTCATAAATGAAAACTTTTAAAATATTTAATAGTTTTGAAAACGGAGGTACGGGTTAGCTGAACCTAATTGCAACGATCTCAAAAATATAAAATTTAAAAAAAAAATGGATGGTCGAAGGACTTACATGCATAAGGAAAGGCTTGACCAAACCTTTGTCTTCTCTAATGGTGAAAACCGCAATGAAGGAAGAAAAAGATGATATGATTTTCATGGTTTTCTTTTTCTTTAATGTTTAATATACATATAACTTTAATTAATAAAATTTTAACATATAAAAATAAATAAAATTCAAGCCTTAACCGTCCATGTTATAGGATTATTATCTAAATACCATATAAGTCCTCCCACATTTACTAAATAAGCTATTTAATTAATAAAATCAATAGTGACTAACTTTTACAGTTTTTATGATTTAGTCTTTTTTCCTTAATTAACTATCAAATCATCAAAATTTTCGGACCAAACTTCAATCCACTTATAAAAATATTTACGAGCTCGGTTTATGAAAATGAAATCTCGATACCTTATTTTCCAAAACCACTAACCTTTAGTATGAACCACTTGTATTTTGACTAACTGACCAATTAATAAAATCTATCAAATCAAAACTCACAATAACACTATATTTAACTGGTAAATATTAAATAATAATATTTAGGAACTCACTTATCGAAATTATGGTCCCGAAATCACTGAAAAATGAGTTATTACAGGCAGACCGAATTTCGGGTTTGTAAAGTATTATATAACAACATCATTTTTATATACATTATGATATAATTAAAAATAAACAAATTGTCCTTACCAAAAAAAAAAGTTTAAGCTCGCTTCGTCTCTTAATTCATCTTTTGTATCTTCACTTTATCATCAAGTAATAATACCCTTTTCCAAATGGTGAAAATTGTTATAATCAAATTTATGGCTTGATGTCTGGCAATAATGAATACTCTTCTTCTCTAGGAAGGGAAGAAGAAATCCTTCTACAATTTGTTAATATTGCTCAAAGCCGAGTGTTGAGCTAGGAGATTTATATTAGGTTTCTTGTACATGCTCGAGGAGGAAGTCTACTAGGCTTGATGAATAAGCATGGTGGTAAAACACTAGAAATGGATGTAAAGTGCTACATCTAGGTGATACTTGAAGGGCTTATTCATCACAAAAAGGCTCGTTCATTCTGATCTAAACATGGTATTGGTTTAGCTCCTCTAAAGATTGTCAATTTTGGATTAATTAAACAATATGAGATAAAAGATACTGGTTTGGGTTTTTGAGGTACAAGATATTACATGTCTCTTGAATCAGTTTTTGAGGTACAAGATATTACATGTCTCTTGAATCAATTGTCAGGAAAGTTAGTGGTGCATTGAATGTATAAAGAGGATTTAAAGAGACAAACTTTTGAGGGAAGAGTCACTAAACATTTAGGAAGACATGCCAATGTTAGAGAAGAATTTTTTATGGAATGCTTTATTATTGATCCAAACCAAAGGTGTTGCTACTATGTCACCCCTATCTTCTTCTCCCAAACCACATGCTTCTTGCAACTCATCCCATTCTTTACCATATCTCCAACAGCAAAAAGTATATTTCAGTCTCGACCTCCAGCAGGTTTTATCATGTTTAATAGTCTTACTTAAAACGAGAAAGTCTTTCGAGGAAACAAGGATGAGAAAGCGAAGAGCAAAAAGGAGCTACGGGTACTTGTGGGAACAATCAATCTAGCAGGCGTACATATGTGGATATGGTCGCACATGCTTCTCTTTTACTTTAGGTTTTATGTCGATGCTTGCCGTGCAGGCTCCCTAGCAAACAATGATCATATAATTCTGAGCTCTTTGTCTACTTCATGGACCTTTTCATTGAAGAAGCCCCTCAAGGATTGAAAACAATCTTATGTTCCTTTTCGATCTTCAAAACACTGTTCTTTTAATTGGTTTTTTTCTTGGTCGTAGATAGAATTAGATTTTTTTTACACCAACTAAGATATTAGCATTTAGCATTATTGTCTAAACCCAACAATTCATATAATCCCATATCATGCTCATATATTTTAGGTCAAAGTACTTGAAAAATGTCTAATCTAGCTTACCTGTTCAATCCACCATTAGAATACTACCAAGGAAAATGAAAAATTAAATTTAACCCCATAAAGAAAAAGCACATTTCATTAAACCAATCCACTTCGTATACGACGAGAAGAAGAGTAGAAAAAATACAACAGGCTCTAACATGCCTTCGTTCCTACTCCCCTAATCTGAGGCTTGAGAAATGATTACCATCCCCTCATCTTTGAAGAAAGATTAAGCAAATCCAGATTGTTTATAATCCAAGAAATCACACGCCCAAGTTTAGAGCCACTCGGAATTGCTCCGGAACACGGAGCAATGGTGCTTGACTTGATCCGGGCTTCCCCAGCTGACCACAGGCAGCCATCTGATCATCACCTCTACTGAAGCGCATAAAAACAATGCAACCACCTTCTGCTAAAATATTTCTAAACTCGATCATCTTCTCATCGCTGCTCGGTCTAAATTGAGAACCACAATGAGGATTAAATGAAATAAGATTGATTTTGCAAGGAATACCCTTCACAAGATCGATTAACCTCTTTGCATCTTCAATGCTGCAGATAGAAATTAAATCAAAGTCCCATTGGCGGTTAGAATTATATCAATTCAAACTAAAATTGCAAAAACTAATAAACACCTTAGTGGTTTCAGAATATGGCAATCAACGATTCAAAAACAACAGAGATATTATGATAGCTTGACTAGAGTTCTACAATAGACCAACAAGTAGGATATTGAGGTTACATCACTGCAGAGACAGACGGATTGAGACCCACTGAAATTCAATCTGTAGACCCAATATCCATACTTCAGGTCAAAGATAAAGCAAAATGTTTGAGACACAATGTGTTATTTATAATCATATTGTCCAAATCTCAGTTGCACTTGAACTGGCCCTTGAAATTGATACACACACATTAATCGACAGTCCACAAGTTTCAATATTTTAGGGGAAAGGGTGATTGCATACAATCTAACTCCGCATACCCAAACACTTAAACAATATGAAATATTGCTCAAAAGGGAAAGGTTATCTAACCTGTCATTGATTCCCGCTAGCATCACATATTCAAATAGAACTTTGTAGTTATTTTTGAACTTTATTTCCTCCCTAAGGGTCTCAAGAAGAAAGCTTAATTTATACTTCCGATTAATTGGCATGATCCAATTTCTGACCTGCATGATTTGTCAAAAAAATGTCAGTCTCCCACTTTCTAGATCTCCCCCTCTACATTTATTTGTGCCTTCCTTTGGTGTGCGAGTGTCCACACAAGTGCACTCCTCTCTCCCTTATGTGTGTGTGCATGTCTGCGTATATTTATGCAAAAGAAAGAGGAGCAGCAATAAGAATATATATGATAATAAAGTACCTCATCAGTTGTAGCATTCAAACTAACAGCTAATGCACATTTTGATTCATGGAGAAAACGTTTCAGCTGGGGGACAAGTCCACTTGTAGAAACAGTGACCTTGCGAGGGCTAAAGTGAAGGCCTTGTTCATCCACCATGA
This sequence comes from Gossypium anomalum, assembly GCA_025698475.1. NCBI lineage: Eukaryota > Viridiplantae > Streptophyta > Magnoliopsida > Malvales > Malvaceae > Gossypium > Gossypium anomalum. Next base: position 18,430,442 of record CM046967.1, on the reverse strand, counting down.
TATCAGCAGCTTTTATGACATTTTCAATATTATGAAATGGCTCACCCATTCCCTACAAATTCACGTAGCAACAATAGGATTAGAGTTTCACTGAAAATCATTGAATACCCATCTCCCAGATAATCTAAGACGACCCTGTTGAACCCACTAGTATTCTATAGAAAGAGGATTAAATTCCCAAAATATTTTCATTTATTACAACCAAAACAGGTAAGCTGGAAACCATTGACTACTCAACTACCATATAATCTAACAAAACCCATTGAGTTTACTACAGTAAAAAAAAGGATTAAATACCCACAAGATTTACATTGTTCGCCACAAGATTCATTGAAAGAAGCTGATGTGGAAAAGAAAATTGAAACAACAATAGTTCATTTAAAGGGAAATTCTTTTGAGTGTCTACACACAATATAAAGGGTTGACAACTCTACTTGCCATATATAATTAAAACACGCAATAACAGAAGGCCAAAACAGAATTCTTGCAATTATTCCTAAATGAAAATTTTTGCTCAAAAACTGACTTTCAAATAACTAGCACTTTATGACTACAGACCAGTTTGATGCTGTTTGCGTAAACATTTCCAGAACAACAAAACTCCATCTAGTAACACACAACATGCCAAATTATTAATATAAGTATACATTCTAATAGATATAAAAAAAAAAGTATGCAGATCCCAACAGGCAAGAGAGCAATTATATTTTCTCAAGCATTACACTCAATGAACACTAGAAACCTACAATAAACATACCATAAATACAACATTTGTAATAGAACCAACATCACCAGAAAGCAATCGCCTTGCATATACTGCTTGCTCTACGATCTCGGCTGCTGTTAAATGCCTCCTCAGACCCATCCTACAATATGGATCCATGAATCAAAGGCATGCACCTTATTGAAAAAAGATTTCTAAAAGTCTGAAATTATCTAAATTGCCAACTGAGGAAAATATAATTTACCTGCCAGTATAGCAGAATTGGCAATTCATGGCACAGCCCACTTGACTCGAAACGCAAACAGTTGTCCTGCCCCTATCGCAAGGTATCACAACTGTTTCTATTACCAACCCGTCATCCAGCGCAAACAGTATCTGCAACCTCCTGTGTGAGTTTCAAAATCAATGAGAAGATTCTCAAAGTAACGCAAGCAACTGACCCAAGGTGGACATACAAATTTAAGGTTTTACAGAGATGAAAAGCATCCGAGTCAAAACAAATAGTCTAATCACATTGCAAGAGATTGCACATGATTAGATTATGCGTACCTTTCTAGTGCCATCAGATGCAGTGAGAATATCTTTCAAGGACAAGGCCCTAAGTTCAGCATGCTCACTGAGCATTTTCTTGAAATCTTTGTTTAACCCTAAAAGCCACGATTGCACATCAGTTCAATCAGTACAAAAGAAAAGTTACAGGAATAACACGGGAACTAAATCAGTTCGCTCATTAGCAAGATTACAAAAGCAGAAACAAAACAAAAAAAGGAAAAACATGGTTCTCTAATGGATGAAGTAAGCTTGGTACAAAGAAAAAAAAAAAAAAACCTTTTAGCTCATCAATATCATGTGCCCAGATATTGTCTCCATAGAGACGCTTCCATAACATTAAAGCCTGACCAGGCCTGAATCCATGCGATTGAACCCATTCCTGAAAAAGAAACCCCCAATAAGATTAGACACACGGATTCAAAATACAAACTTCAGACCATAAATTGTTCAAATAAAATAAAGACCCACTTGAAATTCGGCATAATTCAGCCCTTTGAGAAGCACCTTGGAGCCCTTGGGCAGATGTGTATAGATTTGGCCACGTTCACCATCAGGGAAATCATGGTTTTCTGGGAGGGAAAGTAGTGAGGATGCAGAAGAGCAGCAAGAGGGGGTGGAAATAGAAATGGAGCGAGGGCCATAGGAAGAAGGTAAGGAAATGAGGTGAGGCGGTTTGAAACAAGTGAAGGAAAAGAGAGGGTGAGGGGGAAAACAAGGAAGTGTAGTAGCAGAGGAGGAATAAGCCATAGCGAGGGAGAGAGGGTTAACTCCGAATCGGACTCGCCTCATCCACATATAACCCACCTCCATTTTGTGTTTTGTTGTTTACTGAAAATCCCAGGTTTTTATCAGGGTTTCGTTTCCGATACTATCATCTTACACGACGTCGTAGCTCTTTTTGTTAGCGGAAAAGACCAATGGAAATTAGAATAGAAATGAAATGTGTAAGATACATTTTATGGGGAACCATTTTTAATTTTCTTTTCCTTAATAATTACAATGTATCTCAGACTTTGGACTAATCACCTGGAAGAAATTTAGACTCATTTATTTCTTGCAAAAGTAAGATATTACAAAATCAAATAATATTAAATTTTAGATTATAATCACTATTTCTAGTAAATTTGAAATAAATATGATATTACTTCTTAAATTATTGTTATTTAAGTTTGTTTTACATTACGAAATAACAAGTTCAAACATTCGAATTTATTATCTAAAGTTATTTTGCTTTAATAAATAATGGATTCATTTATTCCAAGTTGCTTGAAATTTTTATTTTTGTAAAGAAGGTCGATTTGGTTAAAATAAATTTGTGAAGTGCCTACAAAGGTAACAGATTCACAAAATAAGTACCCCATCAAGTATTTGATAATGCAAACCATATACTTTGCGCATAATCACTCGTCAATGAAATCTCAACTTGCGCTTGATGGGATTTGAACTCAATTATTATATGAAATTCCCCCACTAGAAATTATATCAAACCATCGCCTACCCAAAGCCAATGAACCCCTTAACACATCCGACATCATTGTGTCTCCCAACTCTAGTGAGAGCCCAAATGTCTAAAGAGACAGCAGGTTCACAAAGTGAAAGTGTCCTCATAAGGTATCTGAGAAGGTGAACCATACAGGTTGTGAATGGACGAACATCAAGAAAATCTCTCATTTGTACTTGATGAAATTTGAACCCATATTTTCGAGCAAATCACGCTACAGCTTACTACCATGCGCAAATATAAGATTTTATTGATGGGTGACTATATCCATGCTCATGGTTCACCTATTTAGGCACCCGATGAAACATTTTTATTCTGTGAACACATCGCATTTTCAAATACTCAAACCTTCATCAAAGTTAGGAAACTGACACTTTACAAACTTCTCCGGATTGAATCAATCTCCCCTCAGCAAACATAATCCAAATACTTAAGAATAAGATTTGAATTTAATACATATTGTTTTTAAGGTAGAAACTAAATGCATATTAGATTTAAATTTTGAAGTAATTATATAAATTCTAATATTAAAAAAAATACAAATATGCAACCACTATAAACCCTAAATCTGCTGCGGTTAGGGTTGAAATTCAAGATCTTAAGTAAACATTTTTCCTTTATTTCAAATTATTATTTGAGATTAATAAGTCAATTTTTTTCCTTCATCAAGAAAAACCACTAGTTTTAGTTAACATGGATATTTATTAGTTTGATGGGCAGTGAATACAGCAGGTATTGACATGAGCATTTAATAGTCTAGTGACCTTAAGGCATTTAGTTCTGCCATTAAATAAAACAATGCTAACAAAGAAAATGAATGGTATTGCCATGAGTATATGACTCAATCGCATGCAACTATTTCCCCTAAATTAACAAAAAGAAGATTAAATAAAAAAGGCTATGTCAAATCACTTCATTATAACTTGAAAAGATACGACCAACAAGAAATATATGATTATGAAGTACTTCAGGCCTACATAATATTAAACTTCTCATGTCTAATCTAAACGCAATAAACAGTTGCTACCCAGAATAGAAGAAATAAGTAAACAGGTGAAAGCAAGTACCAAAAGCTAGCTGTTTTTAGCTCTAAAATGTCTGTTTGGAGGTCCAACCAAATGGTTCTGCTGGATTTACAGCAACGATGAGAAACAACTCTGAGCACTACACTAGTTTCCAGATTTCTTCTTCCTAAAATTGCACTTCCATTACCCTTTTGAAGATTGAGATGTAGCATAAGATTAGGGCAACAAGTGCACTGGACTTTATTCTTGGTTCAGAAGCAAAGCAAACACTGCCCACAAAATATCACTCTTCAACAACATTCACCAGCTCATACTCTATCAGTGACAGATTGTTATCTTCCTTCACATTGAAACTGGCAGGTTCATCAACCTCAACACGACCCCACTTGTCCACTGCAAGCCTCATTGATCCTTTAAACATGTCTATTTTCGCGTTGCGGAGAGTTACAGTGGCACCCTCTTTCATTAAGTCCACTACAAAATAAAGATTGTCTTAGCTCTAAGAAACACTGTAATTTTCCAACAAAAAAGCATGTATTATTGCCTTCACCATCAAACAACTCCATGTAATGAAAACATGATCTTGAAATGATCGAGTAAACATATTCATAATCAATAATCTCATAAGATCTCATATAAATGAGATATCAATGCTCATATTGGTGAATTTGGTTACATGTGTAAAGTTTTCTTTAATAGTCTGGTCCGTGAACTCCACTACTTGCATTCTTTGTAATGAGTGTATGGAATTGTTGTTCTTTCGTGTGGTTATGGCAGAGCATTTTACATACTAATACAGCAAGGACATGATAGCTGGTCAACTGAGCTTAATTGAGTGATCAACAATTTCAAAGGGAAAAGACCTTAGTCAATCTTATTACACTTGCATGGACAGCACAGAATGCAATCCTAGACGACACTCAGGACAACCAAACTCTCAAGGAAATAGAGACTAGCAGCTACTCGAGCTTTTTTTTAACATACCTCTTAAATGTATTATTAATCAGTTCATAATGTTCTATTCAAATTATTTGTAGTTCTTCTGTTATATTCCCTAATGATATAAGGGTTCAATTCAGCCAAATTACTTAATTAGTCTTTTAAAGGCCATGACTAGCATTTATTTCATTCTTGCGATTCAAATGAACAACTAGCATTCATTTTATTCCAATTCATGTTTAGCAACAGAAAGCCAAGATCAAACATACAGTAATCAAATAATCATTATGTATAGAAAACCTTCTGTTGTTAAAATTCATAAAATCGGAAGATGCACAATGTTTAAAAGTGTGTGAATTTACATCAGTCATGACATCTGAACGCTCAATTTACCAATAAGCTAATAGTTTGTAATCATAAGAGCCACAACTAGCATTTATTTCACTTGGCGACACTATCAGCAACCCAAAGATAGACCTTTCCAGATAAACAATGTTAAAGGAATCTTGCCAACCACAAATGCTATCACTACTAAAACAAAAAATACTATCACGTCATAGGAAACCAATGCTGCAGTAATTGTCTAAAAGAATAAGAGAACTAAATATAAAATGCCGGAAAGATAAAACAATAAAACATAAAACTAACCAAATGCAGTAAGAAGCATGACAAGTAAAATCTCTAGCTATAACAAAAGTAAACTATTCCCAATTAAAACCTGCATCCGGAGAAAAATATGAAGAACATACCTTGTTCATTTCTAGCGGTAAAGATAATCATTCCTGTCTCATCTCCTACCAGGCATTCCGCAATTCGCATTTGACGAACTTGAGGACCATCAGCACGACCCTTCTGCAATACCATCTTTGTGCTGACAACCTTGACAGTAAGAGTGTGACCACTAGTGCCAGGGCGAAGTTGGTCCACCTTGGTGAAAACAGGTTTCCTCAATGACTTCGATTCTGCCATTTCAATAACTTCTGAAAGAATACCGAGAGAAATAGATGGTGAAAACTACAAGAAAACCAGCGTTGACCAAAAAAATAAACCACATAGAACTAGCGTCTTAACCATGGGACAAATTACAGCAGAGTATTCCACATTTAAAATGTTTTCGAATCTAAATGAAGCTAAATCGTTTTTTTTTGAAAAAAAAAACCTGCGAAATTCGAATTGATGTCAAAACAAAATTAATGATGAAAACAGCCAGATTTAACATCCACAGGCAATACTTCGATCATTGTAACTTGAAATTCTATCTAACAAGAAAGCATAACTCTAATCATAATCAATAACTTCAGATAGAACAGTAAAATCCCAGACTTTCCCTGGAATAATTACATTTTAGTAGGAAAACAGGCATACGAGAGAATAAGTTGAATCAAATCTAAGGAATCAGAGTCCGATTATCCTGGTTCCTGATCATCTAACAGAATGGTGACGAACGATACTAAAATTTTAAGATGAAATACAAACGAGAAAGAAGTGCAAAATGAAAAGATGATAAATTTAAAGATTAATAGGAAAAAAAACATAAGAAAGGCTTGAATGTTACCTGGGGAGATCTGGAGAGCAAAGTGGAATCGAGGATTTGAGAGAGAGGGAGAGTTAAAAAAAGAAAGGAAGATTTGCTTGAGAAGAAACACTCCACTTCAAGTCGGCTGAATCTAACAGGTTTTAGCCGTAGATTTCCGATTGTATTTGTGTATACCTAAATTACCTATTCCTATTCTCTAACGGTGTCGTTTCACTTTTTGGCTTTCCTTCTTTTATGGGTCTCTACTTTGGATTAAAGCTTTGATTAGAGCCTTAGACTCGTGTGGCTCGAGTACCTGAGGCGAGGGAGGAGGGAGATTTGATTCGGTTGGATTGAATTTTTAAATTTGTTAATCGTTCATCCTAATTTTTTTTTTATTTCTTAAAGTTATTTTGATAAAATTAATTTATTTCATGCATTTTAAAAATTATTTCATAAAATTTCAAAAAAATCATCAATATTTCTAGCAAACAATAATTTTTCAAGAACTTTTAAATTATTTTTATTATTTTAAATATAAAATATTTATTTTTATATCATAAAAATTAAAATTAATTATATATTAATTAAAAAATACAATTTAGTTCGATTTTGAGTAATCGCAATTTTTGAACTTACATCCCATAAATCGTTAAAATATTTTGGTTCAGGTCGATTTTCTTGCTCAGACTTAAGGGTCAATTATCAAGATTTTTTTTTTTTTTGATAATTTCTATTAGCTTTTTTTTAATTTGAATTATTTTGATTTGAGTAATTTTGGATTTAAAACATTTTAGATGTATTTTATTTTTTGAGTTTAGGGTACTAAATAAAATAATTTTTTTTTAACAATTTAATCAATTTACATAAAAAGTATATAAAATTAAATACTCAATATTATAAAAATAAATGTAAAAAATTGAGTTATTCTTTTAATTTAAGAATGAAATTTAATTCAGCTGAAACTATTATTATTTTAGGAGGACATAAATTCAAGTACATTAAATAATTATTATCTTTTAATTTAAAGATTTAGAAGCTATTAAATAGTATATAAAAAATGAATATTTTCTTATTCGAATATAACTCAATAATTTGTTGAATTTGAGGCTTGTTATCTATTTTAGTATTACAATATCAAATTCAAATATGTAAATTGATGAAGAAATTAAGGTAAACTAAATTATTGTCGGTTATGTGAGTGGAAAAATTATGTAATAAATATATTTATTAAATTTTATATAAGAAGTGAATAAAGTTTTAATTGAAATAGTATTTTATATTCAAATTTTACATAAGCTTTTTTTATTGATTTTATATATATATATATATATATATATATATATATATATACACGTAAGCTTAAAATATTATTTGATATTTAAGTTTCACACTTATTTTTAATGTGGTTTTTGTATTATTTTTTGGTCTAATATGGTGCTTATATTTAACAAAAGTTATACATTTTGGTATTCTAAAGGTAACTACGCTAATTTTGTAGTGTTTAATTCGGGTTTTCAGGGTTGATTTAATTGCCAATATAATTAAGTTTGAATCTTTTATAATTTTTTTAATAGAATAAATTTAGTGTTAGTTGTAAATTTGTTTAATTTTGTATTAAATTTGTCAAATACAATAAGATGATTGTGATTTAATTCAGGTTTTAGGGTTGACTTGATTGAAAGTTAATTGCTAATATTATTAGCTAATTATGAATATTCATCAAATTACCTCTAAAACCCAAATTAAACACTAAAAAGTGAATTATGTTACCTTCAATTACCAAAATACATCCTTTTGCCAAATATAAGTACCACATTAGGCCAAAAAATAATAGAGATACCACATTAGGAAAAAAAAATGTCATACTTATGTACCAAATTATGTATTAACTCAAAAATATAAAAAGACAAAAAATACTCTAATAATAATAATATAACTTACTTTGTATATTTTTAGTCAATTCTCAGCCAAGTTGATGTAAAATTAACTTGTGACACTAACTCAAAAAAAAAAAACTTAAATATAATATAGATTAGGGGAAAAAACTAAAATAATTGTTTTAGGTATATCATACGCGTTATTTTATTTAGGTTTAATTCACAATTTGGCTCCCGAAGTACTCATTTTTTTCATTTTGATGCCTAAATTTTTTTAGGCCAATTTAATACTTAAAATACACTCACTTCTCAATTTGGCACCTAAAATATTATTCCATTATATATTTTGGTCCAATTTTTTAACACTGTTTAAAAAACATAAGTGACCAATACAAACATGTCAGGAGGCGTTTTTAATTAAAAATATAGATATTTATCATATATATATATATATATATATATATCAACTTTAAAAAATTATAAAAATATATTAAAAAATTCAAAATATATGTAAATAAAAAATTATAAGAAATAGAAAATAAAATTTATAATAATAACTCATTAATTTCATAAATAATTAAATATTCGTAACCTAAAAAATCTAACAAAATTTCTAGGTGTTCTTCATCATGTTCTTCAAAGTGAGAAAAGAGAAGAATTCGGACCTTTTATATATTTGTCTACCATAATGTGAAAAAAAAAAATCCAAAATTGTTTATGTAGCGACGTAAAAATTTTGGTTTTGGGGTCGCTAATTGTGGTGATTTATTAGAAAATTGGAAATTGAAATTTGGTTTTAAAATAAACCGGGAGTCGCCACCGATCCTTTTTCTAGGTGTGATCGGACACCTATTAGATTTCTTTTTCTTTAAAACGAGGGAAAAAAAAAGAAAAAAGGCCGAGTTAAGGTCTACGTTAAAATCCAGAGGAAAAAAAATAGGGTTCGGGAGTCGGTTACGCGCGAGGAAGGTATTAGCACCCTCGCGACGCCCAAAATTGGTATCTCATGAACACATGTTGTTTTAATTTTCAAAAATACGAATTCAATGTAAAGTTTAGTTGTGATCCGATTAAAAAGACGAGAAATTTTAGTTTATTCCGGTTTTTGAGAAGGGTATATCGCTTTAACACGAGTCAATTGACGTTCACCCAACATAGCGATGAACCCGATGACTTAATGTTAAATCGATATGTTGCCTTGATTATTGAAATTAATTAGTAAAACAAGAATACGATTTTCGAAATAATGCAAAGTAAAACTCAATAAATGAAAGAGCTAGGGATATATTGAAACAAATAATCGAGGTGACAATAATATTAGGAAAGATGAAGGTATAATGTAATAATAGAATTGAACACGAAATGAAAATAATGAATGTATACACATAATAATAATATTAAGAATGCGTGTGTAAGATGAAATATATATTTAGCGATATTAAAAATCCATACAACATACATAGAACATATATAGTATATGCATACCTTAGAAATTGTAAGAATAATAATAAAACTATTTTGTACACTACACAAATACGTACACACATATATATATATATAGATATATAAACAATAGTATTAGGAATATACAATATGATATTAGAAGCATGTATATAATAGTGTAAAAGAAAAATATGACAAATAAGATTAAAATATATATAATAATATATAAAATGTAGTGTTAAAATCTTATATACATAACGTATGTGCAAAACACATATAAGATTAAAACATTTATATAATATATACATATACAACGAAAATACATACATAAAATAACATGAGAAATATACGTAGGAATTTAGTATACAAAACTAACAATTAAATAAAATCATATACATACACGAAATAATGCGTATAAAAAATATAACCAACAATATAAGAATATGTACATGAAATGATATAAGTATATATTATTAACATTAAAATACATACGTAATATATAAAATATACGTAATATATATTAAAGACGATCATAATAATATAATATATAATAAAAAAACTGTTCACATATTACATAAGTATGTACATAAATATATATATAATAATGGTACTAGAAATATACCTATAATAGCATAGAAGATAATATTAAAATATATATATGGGGCAATATGCAAACTATATACATAACATAATAATAAAATGCATGGTATTAAACATACATATAATGTATGCATATATAATAACATAAACACAAACATTATAAAAATAAAATAAGATAACGATAATATTAAAATGAAGTAATCAAAAAACTATATAAAGGCTATATGTACATAAAAATATATATGTATATATAAGTAAAGATAAACCATAGTAATAAAAATAATATAATAATAATAATAATATAAAAAGTGGATAAAATATAATGATATAAAAATAAAATAAGAATAAAGTAATAGGTAATAATAAATACAAAATCATTAAAAATGAGAAGAGGTTAAGAAAAAGGACTAAAATTAAAATAAAATCGAAGTTATGGGGCCAATTTAAAATAAAAACAAAGAAAAGGGACTTAATTGTAACACGCGTGCAACTTGGAGGGTCAAAAGCACAATAAACCCAGGTATTAAAACGCTGCGCAGCGTGGGGGACTAGAATGAATTCGGGGCAAAACCATGGGGCCAAATTAAAAATAAAAAAACTTTGATTGTAAACTCTCAGAAAAGCAGAAGGGCTAGAAGTGCAATTAGCCCTTCCAAAGAAAAACACGCGGATCCTCTTTGGTGCGGGTCGGGTCGACCCGACCCTGGGCCTAAACGGCGTCGTTTTAAGGGTTAAGGGGGGGACCAAAACGGTGTGTTTTGGTCCCCTATATAAGACAAAATTTTTAAAAAAAAAAATCATTTGGGCATAGCAGAGAAAAAAAAGAGAAAGAGAAGGGAGAAAAGAGAGAAGGGAGGAAGGAGAGGGGGCTCGTAGAGAGGCGTCATAGGTCGATCCGTCAGGACCGCCGTCATGCCACGGCACGGCCTACTTTTTATATTTGTTTTATATTTTACTGCGTTTTAGTATCGTTTGTAATAAAAATAAGTCGATTCGAAAACAAATAGAGGAAATCACCTTGGATTCCGACTTTTGGTACTCTGATTCATGAGATTTTAGTCTGATCTTGCCTGTTTCGTTGCTATGATAATATTTGTGTATTATTTTCACTAAAAAACTTCCCCCCTTTACAAAGTTTTCATTGGCTTTTTATAGCCATTAGTTACACTGTTTGGTTGATATTGCGTGTCCTCTTCGTCCTTGCAGGGTATGGGGGTTGACTAAGATGATGGGACAGAATCGGTGGTGGCAGAGAACAAGTGGGGGCCGAAAGAGGGTTGGTGGGTGGTTGCGGCTGAAGCAGTTTAGGGTTTCAGAAATTGAAACCCTGAGTCAGGGTTTGGGTTAAGGACTTGGGCCTCATGTGTTTGGGCTAGGATCAATGTTTGGGTTATGGATTAGTGGGCTGGTTGGGCTAAAGGGTAATTGGGCTAATTTGTAAAGGGATTTGAAGTTGGGCCTAGTTTGTAATGGGTCAATTTGTTTTAAGTGGGCTCCGGGTTAAATAATATTAGACTGGGGTTAAGGGTTTAATATTTGTAATGGGTATTGGATTTAGGGCCCAAAATTGGCCTGTACAATTTACAATTTCCTTTAAGTAGAATTTTGTTTGATTACATTTACTTTAATTAAACTAATATTGAAGTTTTTTTTTAAAGTTTGAAATCAAAATTAAGCCCAAAAAATTTCTAGATTTTGGCATCAATCTTCCACCACCGGCCGCATGCTCTACTACTGCAGTATTTAATTTATTATAAAAACTATTTTAAAAGATGTAATTTTATTATAAAAATATTTTTATTACAGTATTTAAGGGATGCGGAAGAAGGAAGATTATATTTTTATTACAAAGGAAAGTTTACAAGGAGAGGATGGCAAAAAGAAAGTAAAAGATTTTTAAAACTATTTTAGGATTCGATGCCTTGTTTTGGCTTCATACATTTCCTTTTATATCAAAATTCCTAAACTCTATTTAATTTTTCTTCAATCCCGCACAGTGTTTCTGATAAGGATCTTGTCTTGTCATCAACATAGCTGCTTCCACGTTGTTTTGTCTTGCCACATCATTATTTTGATGGTTGCTTCCACGTTGCAATCTTTTCTGTTTTCATCTAGATGCCTTTTTCTTCAAGTTATCTTCTCTTGTCCATTAGTGTTTCTTAGACATTATTTCTCCACGTGGCTTGCCTGTTTTGGCTTATCCTTCTTGAATATTATCTAGATTCATTAACTCTGTTTCTTCTAGATGTAATGAATCTGGTGACAATCTTAGTGAGTTCCAAAGCTCCCACGTGTTTCTGATTTCCTCTATTAGTTGTGATGGAAAATCATCGATCTCCATATTAGTTATCTTTTTTAATAGTTGTATGGATTCTTCATCTCTATCGTTCTGGATGATTCCAGTTTCGTCTGCCACTATTCTTCTTCCATCAGTCAAAAGTCTATAACTCTGATGTAGAAGAACATGTTGAGCTGTTGTCATTAAATCAATCCCTGCTTGGGTCTGATAGTAACTAAAATTATTATAACACTTGTCAATGTTTTTTGTCAAGTGTTCTTTATCTTCTTTGGCAGCTGATAACTTGGGGCTTCCAATCATTATTTGACAAGTGTTCTTTATCTTCTTTGACAAGTGTTCTTTGTCTTCTTTGACAGCTGATAACTTGGGGCTTCCAATTATTATTTGACAAGTGTTCTTTATCTTCTTTGACAGCTGATAACTTGAGGCTTCCAATCATTCTTTAAATAATTCAAAATTGATATGGTTGATAAAAAAAAATTTCAGCAATACCACTAAGACTACTTATTTCAATATAAAAATAATAGAAAAAATCATCTTGATTTACTTTTTGTGATAGAAATATTATCTATATAAATAATAAATTAGATCAGGTTCTTATTAACAAAAATATAGAACAAGAAATAGATTTAGGTCCTTTATATTACGGAAATAGTAATATAATATTAACTTTATCTGAGGAAGAAGACACTTCTTCAGAAGAATCATCTTCTACTAATAAAAGAAGTAAGAATCCTAAAAAAACAGAAAAGAAAATATACTCGTCAACAAAAATATGATTTCCAATCTTATAAATAACTTATAGAACATTGGAAATTTAAATTTACAAAAAGTACAGATAAAAATGAAAGAGTAGAATATTTAAAATTAATAGAACAATTTTATAAAAAACATAAAGACTTATTTACTTTATTTAATTATCATTTTATGTTAAACTATAACACTACAAACAATAGTAGTTCTAGTAATTCTGAAAACCTAGAAGACTTAAAGGTTACAAATTATAAATCTGATGAAGAAAACACTTCATTAGATGAGGAAGAAAATATAGAAATTCCAGAACCAATGGATACTGAAAATACAGATTCTTATGGAAAGAGAAAAATAGAGTCAGATATTCAAAACGATGATTATCTGAAATCTTTTAATAAATATTTTGAAAAAGTTGAAAATACAACTAGAATTTTTAGTAATCAAACCGAAAATATAGCTACTAATGAAATTAAAACTGAATATCTAGGAGAGTCATCTAGTCAACCTAGTCAACCTATATCACATAGGATTGATGATTTAAATAAAAAAATGTGGCCCAAGGTGGAATATATTTAGACTTGACTAATATTTCAATATCAGAATTTGAAAAAACTATAGATGATTGGGCACAGTCAATGACTATTGTTGTAAACAACAACAATACTTGGTCAAAAGAAAAAAAATTAAATTATTTTGTCGGAACATTCCAAGGGGATGTTTTACAATTTTTAAGACGATGGGAGGAATCTGAACAAGGAAAACAACAAAAAGGTCAGTTAATTAATCAGATAGGAACTCCTAAAGATCTTTTAAAAGGACTAACTTTTATTAAAATTCCAAGAAGAATATAAAAATCATTGATATAATATTATAATAAAATATAGAACAAATTCAATATTTTTGTTAATAAAATATTATTAATGCCATTCCTGTAGAAAAATGGGAACCAATGAAAAACCCAATTAGAGCCATAGGAATAGATGATAATGAAACCATAATTCAATTTAAGGCTAGAAATATACCAATTTACATAAATAATGTCAGATTTGTTATTCCTAAAATATTATATTTTCCTGAAATGCATGGAGACATATTATTAGGAAATAATTTTATATATCAACATCTACCATTTTCTATAGATAAAAATTTAATAATATTATTTGCAAAAAAGACTTCTGTAGAAATACCTTTAGTAGAAAATCATAAATTTGTGTGTGATAAAAATTTTACACCACCAAGAAAAGAAAAGATTAAACAACTAGAAATAGATCATTGGTTGTTTAAAATATTAGAAAATAATTTTAGTGAAGAATCATTAAAATTATGGCAAAATAGCCCTAGGTATTGTGAAATTAAATTGGAAAATCCCAATAAAATTATTAGAGTAAAACCTATGATCTATACTAAACAAGATATAGATGAATTTGACATACAAATCAAAGAATTATTAGAAAAAGGATTAATAGTCCACAACTAATAGTCCAAATTCTAGTCTTGCTTTTATGGTAAGAAACTATGCTGAAATAAAAAGAGAAAAAGCTAGGATGATAATTAATTATAAAAGATTAAATTAAAATATTATTTTTGATGGATATTTTATTCCAAGTAAGGATGTTTTAATTAATCAGGTTAAATAAGAAAAATATTTTAGTAAATTTGATTATAATAAAATTTAGTAATAAATATTATTTTGGTATTAGTTTTATAATAATCTAATTTTTAAAAAGTAATTTTTAATTTTATTATAAAAACTAGTAGCTGTTTGGGTCCAAATTTCATCATTTGTCTTTTTTTTATCCCTTCTTTTTATTTTTGGCATTTATTTTTACGAGAAAAACACTAATTTTTTTAATCTACAAATAAATCTCGAAATTTCAAGATTTTTTCATTATCTTCAAACTTCAGTATGTTATTCCTTTCTTCATCAGCTTTTCTCCTATTGTTTAAATCGAGCAAACAATACCCTAGAAAACCCAATCTTGCTTTGGCCAAAATTTGGATCGATGTTTATTTTAATTTTTTTGTGTATAGAGATTATCTCTATGGTATGAATATGGCTATGATAATGGAAAAGATTATTGTGTTGGGGAGAAGATGAAGTTCGACAGAGAGAAAGAGAGAACGTGAGAAAGAAAAAGAATTAAAAAGTTACTTTTATTAATTTAATTTAATAAACGTATTTTTAATTAAAAATAATTTAAGTAACAATTTTTATGAAAATATAAAAGTTATTGGTTGGATATTTTTTTAACCTCAGTTACGTTTTTGAACTAAAATCATAATAAAAATATATTTTAGGTATCAAATTGAATCCAAAAATGTTTTTTTATCCTCGGTTACGTTTTTGAACTAAAATCATAATAAAAATATACTTTTGGTGTTAAATTGAACCTAAAAAATATTTAAGCACTAAAGTGAGAAAATAAGTATACTTCAAGAGCTAATTCATAAATTAATCCATTTATTTAATTATCATATGTAATTACAATCTATTAAAAGTTATCCCGCAACAAGTAAATTGAGGGTAAAATCTGTTTTACACATTTGTACTATGCAAAACTTGAGGAATTAGTACCTTCACTCCAGTTTGCTAAAATTTAATACTTCAATTTTTGAAAATTTTAAAATTCGGTCTTTTTTTTGTCGTTACCTCCATTTGAAAAGTTTGATGTGGCAATATATATATATATATATATATTGACATGACATGGCAATTTGGAGGGATATTTATCATTCTTGTAAGTTTTAGGTAGCAAATTGGAGAAAAAGTCCATTATCAAGTAAGTTTACTATGATATATGATAATTAGAATAAATATAAATGTAATATTTTTAGCTTTTTTAATTGTATTATAATTTTACGTAATTTTTGGGGTTTTGGCTAAATTGAATAAGTATTAAAGTCAAAATAATTTTGAATTTTTTTTATAGAATATGGAATGAAAAAGTACGATGTTATCGAGAGTTTTAAGAGATGTAACAACTTTGGTGTTTATAGTTTCTACATTAATTTGTATATAAAGTATGTCAAATAAGACATATATATATATATATATACACACACCATGTATGGTAAATTACATATTATGCAAAAATCAGTAGACTAATCTTTTAGTTGAGGAAATGTTTACATGCCATACAATGGTGAGTTATGACTGTGAAGGCGATCCGATTTACTGTTATTGTGGAGTGAATGCTGTTTAACAAATATGAGAGAAACCTATACCCTAGAACCTAAACTTAGGTATCGGAGGGTCACCTAGTGTTCATTCGACAATTCAAACAGTGAAAGGTGAGACCTCATCAAAAGGAAATGCATATTAGAAACTAGCTATGATTGGGCGACCGAAAAAAAGAGATCGAGGATTGAGTAGTTCAATAGTTGATTTTATTTTCATGGATTTCTAATGGTTTTTGAAGCGAACTGATCATGGATTTGAAGAGGGAAAAGAAAGTGGAGTCTAACATTTCCATTATTTGAGCTACGAGGGAAGAGATTATTGTTATTGTAAAAGAGAGTTAAAATGTTTTTTTTAGGTATAGTTTGAGCGTTAAAAATGTCATATGCCTAAAATCTAAGTGCATTGACTGCACCACGACATAAGAATGTCAATAAAAGAATCAACACAAAACATCAAGAATTAAGGTGTGGCTTAACTGAAAATGTGATAGGCCAATTGTAATATTTGTAAGTGTTATAATGGAACACTTCAAGTATTCCAAGGATCGAACCCAAAAAAATATTGGGTGATAAGGTGATTAACCACGATAATGCTAACTATAGTAAACTACATCTAGAGGGACTAAATTGCATAACAGTCAAAAGTGCAGAAATATCAAATCAATGGGATAAAGTGGTCAGTTGATATCCATAGTCAATTCTTGGATTAGGAATTTAAATTGCTCAAACTTCTAATTGGATCAATTTTACCTTCCGGTCACCATTTTACCCAATTAGACAATTTAATCTGGTTTATCTCTCAACCTCGCTAAACTAAATTGGAATAATCAAATTGGTTCACAATAGGTTCTCCTCTCGATCTCACTTATCTAAATATTCACCTAGAGGCTTTAATTCTAGGTTTTGAAGTCTATTCGATTTAGTCCTTGACCCAAAAACTCACCATGCAACATTTCAATCAACCAACCACCATAAGATTTAGTAACTATCCAACATCAACATATAAATATCAATTAAGTTAATGCTTAAATGATTCATCAACCAAAACATAAAAATGCAAGGTTGAGAAAATATTAGTGACTCTTGAGAGAGTCTTTGTTGGAGATGATAGCAACACTAATGGTAATGAAAACACAATCAAAGTTGAGACTTTTACACTTTTGAAAGTTCTCAAAGATAAAATCTGTAGGATACTTTAAAGAGAAATCAAAATAACAAAAGAAAGTTTCGTATCTAATTGAAAGGAAGTGAAAGCTATAGTAAAAACGAAGAACTACCAGCTACTAACTAACTAAGTTAAGAAAAATTGAAAACCTAAAAATGGTGAAAGGAATAAAAGAGAGAACTAAAAAGATGATAAAAAAGGCTCTTTTATGTTTGGCACCAAATGTGCCTTTAATACGTTCAAGTTTACAACCCTAATATTTGACAAAAATTCCCTTGGAGTGCATGAGTTGACTTGAGTTGGTGTTAGGCACAAAATTGCCCCTATAATTTTTTTCACCTTGTTAAGCTTCAGTGACACAGCACCCAAGGTTCGGTGTCACAACATCCTCTGTAGTAAGCACAATCTTGGCTTGGGGGTTCTTGATGTCACAACATAGCTTAGTTGGTGTCGCGACACCCTCAACTACAACCTTGACTCCTTCACTTTAACCATCAGTAGTGGAGTTGCGACCTTGAAGGCTTGGAGTCGATACATCAGGACTTGGTGTTGCGACATAGCACACCTGGTGTCAGGACATCTTGATAGCCTACTTCAAGTTGGTTTTTCGTTAAAGTTTTACTCCTCTGAGGTGATGGAGGGTCGGTGTCGCGACAAACATGTATCAATGCCGTGACACCCAAAGCAGTTGATATTTTCTTCAGGATTTGGCCATAGTAATTTTCCTACACAAACTCAAATAAAACATTAGGTTCCTAATGTCATAGTTTTGCCAATTTGAGTATCAAAAGGATCAAAACGTAAGAAAAACTACCATAAACACTAGAAACTAAATATCAACAAAAAGCATTAAAAAGACTTGTAAATTACTTGAGAACAAACTCATGAAGTGTTTGAGAGAGCCTAATTTAATATATCAAATTACAACAGATCCTGCATGCTCTATTACAATAACAACAATCACTGTCCGTGGGGCAAGATTATATTACTAACTAAATTGAAATTAAAAAGTCTCCCTTAAACGCTCTCAACAAAATCCTTTCTTCCACCTGTCTTTTACTGTTTTAGTTTTTCCATGAGCGCCTACCCTACCATTGGGCCGGTGCCACTCATATCTCTGACCATGGTTGTTGGTCTTTTCTTTTCGCCTTTCTCTTCGGCAAAATAACTGAAGTCGCCACCTCCCCTTTTGTTTTGACTCTTCGTTGAGGGGGGAAGATGGTGACTTGTTTTTTTCCCTGCCAATGGATCGGTTCTAGTATTATTGGCTTATGTTTTTAACATTTTAATAAGACCCCCGCGAAAGGTGGATCGCAATTGATGTTTGTCCTTGAAGGATCGCACATGGCAATGTCAAACAAGTTGCACTAGACCCTCGCTATTCTGTTGTTGACGTTCACTCGAAGGCTTGGAATGAAAGCTCAGTTGGTGGGTTTTCCCCTGACGAGCTTCGTTATGTTGATGACGACCTAGGTTCCTCCTTGTCGACAGACTTGCTAGAACTGGGTACCTCAATGACTGGTTGTGTGGTGGTGTTTAAGGTTTGTTCCCCTTAGGCTTGGGCTTAGCTTGTTTGGTCGTATGCTTAGTGTCTTACTTGTTTGGGCTTATGTGCCTTTTAAGTATGTATCCTTTGATTAATTAATTATTGGAAGCTTCAAATAAAACAATCGCGGTTCAGGGTTATAAAATAAAGTAAATTAATGATTTATATTATAAATTTTTTTATTAATTTTTTAATAAAATTTATACATAATCAAATTTAAAATTATTTTATTTGTTCAAAATTTCGACTACATATTATCTTTGAATTTAGATTGAATGATTCCCGTAACAAAATAATAAGTTAATGCAGTGAGGTTTTGAGGTGGGATAATTCATAAGTTAGGGGAAGCCGCATTTCCACTACCTTTTCTTCATGCGTGTTTTTTGTGTGGAAAACAGAGAGAAACGTAGCAGCAGTATTCAGGGGGAGGAGCACCACCAAAGTTAGTTAGGAAATGAAGGGTTGGGTATATGGAGGTGTTGAAGTTTCCAAGTTTGATGATATGAGGTACACAGTAGCAGACTCAAGGAACTTCAGATTTTCACTCATCCTCTATTTCTGCTAATTCTCTTCCGTTTTCACTCTATGCAAACTTTGTTTTGGAAAACTTAAAATATTAAAAAGAATAGCTTTGAACCTCAGCGTGGCTTCCATAGCTCAGTTGGTTAGAGCACCCGTTTAGTAAGCGGGAGGTCTTGAGTTCGACTCTCAATGAAAGCAAGGATGTTTAAATTTTTAGTTTTTTGCATTCAAATAACCTCTTTTCTGAATTCTATTCTACTACATACTACTTCCATTCACATATGTTGTTTGGTAATAATTTTTGAAGAATCATGAAAATATAAACTTTGAGTTAATTGAGTTGGTTCATATCATCTCTTAAACATTCAAAACCCGTCATTTAATTTGCAATCATTTCCTTTTCTCAAGTTGCTGCCAACCTTCTTTCCACATTTACTCTTCAACAATAGCAGCTACAATTTGAGAAAAACACTGCGATATAAGCTTAAACCCCATTTCTTTTTTTAAAGTTAGTTCTTACGAGAATTTTGTCAACAAAAAAGAAAAAGAGGGTGGGCTAAACGCAAAAGTCGGCTTTTTCTTTTGTGCATCAAAACAGAACATTCCTGTTTCGGTTTTTTTTTTTTTCTCAGATGATATTAAACACAAAGTGGACCAACATCAGGTCGGTTTATTCCCTGGGAATGGTATTGATGAAGAAATATACAAAGCAGCATTGCAAGAGAAGGTATGGGGAAAGTGCAAAAATACTCAGAGAGCTAGAGTGGGTGTAAGCTTGAAGTCGAGATTCCAAAGATCAAAGTTTCCATTAACAAAATCATAATGTGCACCCTTCAACTCAAGGCATTTCTTCGACACTGCCTCTCTCACAAATGGATATGTGAATTGGTTCCGCAGAGACTCATTCACATCCTCCTGCATCAATTTGTTCAAAACCATATTAATATATCAATCTTATAGTAATGTGTAAGAGTGCAAAAAGATGTTATAATAGATATGTACACCCATGAATCACCTTCTCACAATTGGTACACTGCTCCGAGAAACTCAGCTCTGTCTTCACCTTGGTCTTTGCAGGTGCAAATCTCTTCTATGAAATCACTGCAAACTCAAGCATAAGTAAGACAATCATATTCTGTATAAACTTTCTTTAGTGTCTTCAATCTGTTCAAAAGTAAGAAAATCATATTAAGTACGAACTCGAGCCTAAGACCTTACATGTACCAGAATGGTAATGAAATCCAACATTTGTATTGGTATATTCCAGAACCTCAAATTAAGATGAAAGTTCAAATTTACAGAACTTGTTCCCCTGCTTTATTCCCCCATTAAACATACCTCAAAGAAAGTGGAGCTCAAGCCAAAAAAAATTTAAGTTTTTCCAACTTCTTACTTATCAGCTTATTAGTTACTGATAATTCATCAGATACAGAGTACAATCACATGGACAAATTACTGAAATGCACTTGGATTTATTTTAATCTAAAGTATATGCTGTACTATGATTGTTTAAGCGCGGTTGGAAAATATGGTAATTATGGTTTCCGGACACCAATAATGGTTACCTACCAGTGCTCCCATCCTCTGGGATAGACATTACCCCTTTGATACCTCCATAGCAGCTATGTCCAATAACCACAATATTCTCCACCTGAATCAAACCTAACATTATTTCTCTCTTAAATATCCGATTTCCAAAAAGGCTGGAAATTTTTATAGCAAGTTTAGTTGAAAGAAAAGCAAAAGAGCTCCTCACACCACTATTATACTGGCTAATTACTTCTCCATTCCGTACTTTTAATTTGTTTATTACAGTGAATCATCGTTGAAATACAAAAAGTTATGATTGTTTAAAAAATAATGTTGAATATATCCCATTTTAAATAAACAGACTCCTTCTAGAAAGTAAAAGGAAAAAAGGCCATTTGTTTAGAGGTCGTGGGTGGAGCACTTGAGCATGGCTGGTGAGTAGATCAGATCATATGCCCTCTCCCCTCTCATTAAAAATAAAAGAAGAAGCAAATGGTGGTTATAAAGTAAAAAAAAATATTCACCTTGAGATGCAAGACTGCATATTCAATGGACCTGAATATTTTGTCTACAGTCAACAAACTAAATCCAAACATAAAATACATTTAAAGAAGTAATAATCAATGTTTTCCAATGAAATGATAAAAAGTTATTTCCAACACAGCGGATAGAAGTATTAGCTAATGGATCTCATCGCGAGCTACATATATAAAGTCCAAGAAATTAAATAAAAAGTACAATTAGGCGAACCTTATCATAGGGCAGGACCATATTGGCTATGTTTCGGACCATAAAAGCCTACCCTGGTTGGAAATCCAGGATGTGCCAAGGGCAGATTCGAGAGTCCGAGCAAGCAAATACCAAAAACTATATCAAAGAGTTGGCTAATAACTATTTTCATCATTCATATTGCGTATGGTAATGGTTATATATTGAATTAAAAAAGATCAAAGATTCTTGGATAGAAAAACATTTCAGTACTACTATCCACCTGTTAATTTTAAGTAAACACCCAAATCGTAGAAGCTTCTTCACTTTTGTCGATTTCATCATGGGGGAAGGAAAACTATGGCCGGACATCTCTCGAAAATCCTCTGCCAATTCAATCATATATTGACACCTCTATTTAATTAGACTTCCGATTTTACGGCAAAAATAATTAATATCACAATTGCTTCCTCTTCTCCTCTAGCCGACAAAACAGAAGAGTTAAAAGTTCTGAAGAATAGGTTAATGGTAAAACCTACCTCCATCAACTCGCTTGAAATGAGAATCAAACCAAGCGTTTTAAAAATTTCAAAGGTTGTGGTTGGTAGCTCGAAACCAAGAGTAAAATAGCATAAAATCAAGAGAAAATCAAAAGAAAAGAATTCCTTAAAGCTGCTATTATCGTCATGTTTAAAGCAAGATAAAAGATAGGTTTTTTTTTTTTTTTTTAATTCGGGTTGATTGAGGATTTTTATAAATATGATGTTTCGAGCGTTATGGGTTGAATTGATATTTTCGATAAATCTTTTTCAACAAGGAAGTGATGTTCATAATTCAAGGAGAAATGGGAGTTGGATGCAAATTAGAGGACATTGTTGAAACTCAAAGTTGAGATCTATCCTATGAACTCATAATGCTTATTGATGAGAGGAAGAAATTATCAAAGAATAAGGGGTGATAGAAGCTGTCAACATGGTTTTTGGCTGATTTATATGTGGTGTGGGTCATATTGCTTTATTTGAGATACTGCATGTAATTGATATTGTCAACTTTATTTTGCATTGGGCGTGTAACAATCTAGTTCTTCTACCGGTGTTCTTTTAAAAGCCTTAGATCCAGTTAATGGCAAGTTGACTTTAGGTGTTAGCCAACCGTATTCTTATTTTTTGCAGCCTAACTCCAATTTTGATCTCACCTTCTTACTTTAAACTGAACATGGGGCAGTTAAGAAAACCAAGCAAGAGGCAGATTCACCATTAATCTGTTTTTCTGACTTTAAATCTGTAGTTTTGTTGGTTTAAAGAGAACGAAACGGTATTCTAATATTATGTTAGTAGGAAAAAAAAGTTTAATACACACGTCAACCTATAATTGTTGGGGTACATAAAAGACAGGGAAAAAGGATTTTTGTTCATTTTAGTAGGTCTATTAAAGTTTTAGGGTAAACTACAAAAATAGCAATTTTTGTTTAACTCATAATACATTTTAGTCACTTATATTTGAAATGTTACGTTTTACTTACTTACGTTATCGTTTTGTTACGAAGTGGTTACTTTACTATTAAATTCCATTACCTCCCTAACTATAGCCCTACGTGGCAGTCCAAATGTGTTTTAAATGCCAAACTTAGATGTCCGGTTGTTGAGATGAAAATAGATTTTTAAAATAAATTTAATTTAGACTGTCACATAAAACTGCCGTTAGAGAGGTAATAGAACTTAACGATAAAATGAATATTGGGGAAATATAGAGGCTCTTGTTTTCAACATCTGTTGGATAGTGAATACTGGGGGCAATTTAAGGTCCCTGGAAAGCTAATGGTTTTATTTATTATTGCATTTTTTTTTCTTTATTAGTATTTATTATTTTATTGGTTTTCAGTTAGGCTGTTTTTGGTGTTTTGTTTTGTTTGGCTGTAATTCTTTTCCACTTTAAATTAAATAAATTCAACAATTATAAAAATAAAATAAAAGCCAAGGAACACAAATCCAATTAATGAAATCACAAAAGCTTAAAAAGAAAAAGATGGACAAACCTTGGGGCTTTGGGCTTTGGCAAGTGCACCATGCATATCAGGATGTTTACCGCAAATAATAGATTATTGGGAAAAAAGATAAAGAAAACTGTAGTAATCCAATTTCCCAATTCAATTATATAAAGTTTCCCCTTTGTTGCAACTGTCTATTTCATAACATTATTTACGAAGGATCGTCGTAACAAGCATCCAAATTTTAACATTCATATTTAACTTAATTGTAGTTCATCATGCATTCTTTTATTTCTCATTATTATATCACCCAAAAAAAGAAAAAAAGAAAAGAAGAAGAATAAAATAAAATGATATCGCGCATTGGCCAAAGAGAAGAAACTTGTGCTACTTGGTTTTTCAAATGAGTTTGTGGTAGATAAATAAGGGTATAATTATAAAAAATACCCTCAACATTTATGGATTTTTAGGTTTGAGCTCTTAACATCTTTTTTGGATTGACATTTTCAACGTTACCAATTTTTCAAAAATTAGCTAATTTTAACGGTAAATGTGAGTTGGCTATCAATTAAACTACATGTCAACGAAGTAGCCTATGTGGCTTGCCACATAGGGGTAAACAAAACTCGATTCGACTAAAAAAATTAAAAAAAAATTTCGAATTTCGAGTTAAACGAATTGAGTTATTCGAGTCCACTCGATCTTTTTTTTTTGAATTTTGAGTTCGAATCGAATTTAATTTTTGAATTTGAATAATTCGAATAAACCAAATATTAAACCATAATATTTTACATTTTTACCCCAAACCCCCAAACCTTTTTACTTTCCCTCAATAATTTTACTCCCTCTCACTTTCTCCCCCAAACTTTTACTCCCTTCCCATTCCACCCCCATCTACTCCAAACCCATTCCCCAATTTTTTTGACTATTTTCCCTCAATTTACTTTCCTTCCAAAAATTTACTCCCCCAACCCTTAAAACTTTTTATTTTCCTCCTAAACTTTTACTTTTCACTTTTTACCGCAAACAAAAAATCATTAAAAAAAACCCCTAAACCTCAATAGTAATTGTAACACCCCTAACTCGAATCATCGCCAGAATAGGGTTAAGGAGCATTACCGGAGTTTACAAATCAAACAAACAGAAAATGCAAACATTTCATATCATATAGCATTCATGTCAAAAATCAATCAAAATTATACATATTGCCCCTTATACAAGCCCTCAATGCCCAAAATGTGCATTAGAAACAAGTCAGGCCTAAATCGGATACTTAAGGAATTTTTCAGAAAATATTGAAAATTTTCAAAGCTGCAAGGGTCACACGACCGTGTGGTTAGGCCATGTGATTCACACGGTCAAGAGACACACCCATATCTTAGGCCGTATGGGCATTTGAAATAGGGACACACAGCTGTGTCCCAGCCTGTGTCCGTGCCCGTGTAACTCTCTGACTTGGGTCACACGGCCAAGTCACACGCTCGTGTGCTAGGCCGTGTGAGTATACTAACTTGCACTCTTAAGAAGATACAAAGGACACACTGTAACACCCCTTAACCCCATACTATCGCCGGAACAGGGTTACGAGGTATTACTGAATATATCAGATAGTTTACGATTAATTCACAAATAAATAACATACATATTATAATTTAATGATTTAGTCTCTTTCATGGACCTTCGAAGCCCAGAATACGTATTAGAAGTGGAACGAGACTTGTTCGAGTACTTTAGAAATTTTTCGTAAATAATTTTTTTTAAAACTCAATATAATCCCCTTTATAAACATTTAACCTTCCCTGCAATTTTCAAACCGCAACCAAAAACAATTTATACTCAAATACACTTATATCATAAGCAATTCATTAACATAGTAATTTAATAATTAAACATTCATAATATCATTCAAATTGACTAATAACTTCATTTATTTTCCATTCAAACTTAGTGCCAAATTTTATAATATACCATTTCACTTAAAACTAAGTTCAAACATTACAAACCATCCATACTTTATAACCAAAATCATACGACATATATATATGACCTACGTACATGCCACATTTACCAAAAGGAAAAGAAAATACATCACCAAAGTTGTGCTGAAGTCGAGATTGGTCTGGATGCTGAACCGGAACCTTTGATTTCTACTGACCTATGCACGGAAACAACCGTACGCTGAGTATTTCATACTCAGTGGTATTACCATAATTCAAACTATATAACTCTAATGAATTAAAAAAATTAATCATATAACACTAAACATGTAAAATTATAATTCATAAGAACTAATTTACATTTAATTTCATATTTCATATATAATAATTCATCAACAATATCATATCTTAATAACTTGAACTTGATCAATTCATGAACCTTAGGTTCATGTTTCCAAATCTCAAAATACAATTTCATTTCACAATTTGACTAACAATTTCTTTCTCATACTTTTAGTCATACGATCAATCAAATTTATTCAATTCACTCATTTCGAATATTCACCCTATTAACAAACCCAGACCTTGGCGGATACACGGATTCCAATCAAACACACCAGTATGGCACATTGTGCCTAAAACGGTACTTAGTACCTGATCAATATAGCAGGAGCAGTATATGACACAGAAAGTGTCTGAAACGACACATGTGGTGCCTAATACGACACATATAGTGCCTGATCGGCAAAGCCAATAAATTCTCGTACTCTTCCAATCATATGGTATGCCAACTATATCCAACTCAGCCCGACTAGTTAATAGGGTATTCAAATCATTTCTCAATTTCAATTTCACTTTCAATGTACAATTCAATTCGATACAATTTTCCACTTTCCAACAATATACTATCAAATATTTATACATAATCATACTTCATCTCAATTTCATTCAATTCAATATTGATATTTATCTTATAGTTTTACTTACTATACGCATAAATTTAAATATAACATTTAATAAATAGTAGTTTGAATTATAGTAATACAAACCGTGAATTTTCTCGAGTTTACTCCTCGCCTATCTTTTCTTTTCCTTTCTTCGTAGATGCCTCGATTGCGATGTTAGCTACGAAAAATTAAGATAATTTTCAGAATCTTTAATACAATGCTAATTTACATTTAATATTTAAATTTCTTATTCAATTTCTACTTTAATTTCAATTTTAATCTTAACTAAATTCACTTACTTTTCTATCTCAATTCATGCTTTATTTTTACTCAATTCCCTACCAAATTTAACTTAACTATTTAAAATTTCATCATAAATACTTAATTTTGAAATTCTTACAATTTAGTCCCTACTATGCAAAACTTATAGCTTACTTTACAATTTAATCCCTTAATCAATTCTAACTAAAAATTCTATTAATTAAACCCCTAATCCAACAATTTGTTCAACATGAACTATATTAAAAAACCTAAGAACTTTCAAAACTTCAACTTAATTTCAACAAAACTTTGTTCTAAAGTTCCTAAAACATCATAATTAAGTAAAAAGGACTTAATTGACTTACCTTTCAAAGCATTAAAACCTTAAACCCTAATTTTTCCTTTTATTTTTCTTCCTTCCTTCTTTTCTGCTCTGTTTCGAATGTTTTCTGTTTCTTTTATGTTTTGTTTCCTTTTTGTTTCTTTTATTACATGCTTTATTTATTTATTAATATAATATAATATAATATAATCATTTAATAAATATCTATTTAATAATTAATTATAGTATTACAAGTGTATGTATTTTTATTAATACACTTGTATTAAATCACCATCATACATTTGTCATGAATTTAATTTAATTATCATATAAATATCTTATAATATAATTATTTTAAATTAATTTATTATAATGTATTACTAATATATATATTTTATAATTAAAATCTAAGTAAAAATCAATATACAGCCTCAACTTACGCTAAATGACATATTTGCCATTTTGGTCCTTTTTACTTTCTATTAATCTATAATTCAACTTTTACCCCTTATTCAATTTAGTCTTTTTTCCTAATTACCCTTAATTAAGCTAAATTCACTTAATTAAAACCTAAAACTCATAAATATTTATAATAATTATTTATGAACCCATTTCGTTAAGACGTAGGCCTGATAATATACTTTTCTGATGCTCATTAATTTTGGTCATTACACACACGGCCGTGTGTTGCACACGGTTGAGACACACGGCCGTGTCACTTGGTCGTGTATTACACACGGCTAAGACACACGCCCGTGTCTCTGCCCGTATGGACAAAAATAGGCTATTTTCCAAGCTACATTTCTCACCCAACTTGGTACGAACCTAAACACAACAATTTGCACATCAACAAGCCATAACAAGGCATTCAAATCAAGCTAAAATCAAGTCTTAAACATGTATTATCAGAACATATAACCAATATGCCCTTAGGCACTTCAAATGACAACTTAAAAACATGTCAACCAAATATCCAAATTTACCTAGATAACCAAATACATATATGCATAATTGTACCAAATATACTTTTTCAAACCAATCATCAATATACCTATAAGTTTTCCATCATTCAACTATATCAAACACACATTAAATATGATAAGGCCATATATATATATATACACATCAAAATATACCAAACACAAGCCAAATAAGTGATTAATCTCAACAAAACACTTATATGCCAACATTCGCCAAATTAACCTATACATGCCATTATAACCGAAATTAATTTACTAAAAGTACCAAAAGGGCCGATGGATAGTGTGAAATAGCCCCGACAAGCTTCCAACCCAAACGAGCTTCGTAATTACTATAAAATATGGAAAATAACACAGAGTAAGCATTTAAGCTTAGTAAGTTCGTATAACATGGAATTTAACTTACCATATATCCATAAAATAGGTAAGTAAACATAACATATCTCAACCAATTTGGCCACAAGCCTAAACACATGATCATCAACATATTAGCCATGAAAATCACATATAAGATCCAACACACATGGTTGAATTCATCAAATAATCATATTTCATGTATTTCATGTAAATACCAGTAATAGTTCATATCGAACTCATATAATCTCGTAACAAAACTGTGCCCGTTGAACCATTTAAAATATCGTTGGATACACGAGTAGTACACACGAGGTGTACTGATTTGTAATCCGTCAATTCATATTCATGTATGCTCATACGAGCTATGAATCAGTATGCTCTCATGAGCTGTGAATCGGGAAGCTCATACGAGTTGTAAATCGGGAAGCTCATACGAGCTGTGGTGTGTCCGCAACACATGCAGAACCCAAACCAAATCGGTAACCCGAATGACATTTCATTTGTATTCTACAAATTTCTAAGGTTCAACTGGGACTCGGTAATTGTCGGATATGCGATCGGTATTTATACATAACAATTATACAAATCAAATACATATGATTCAATTAAAACAAATAAATACTCAATTTAATTACACAAACTTACCTCGACAAGTGTATGTAAACATGGAGGCGACTAATCCAATATTTTCTCTTTACATCGATCTAACTCTGTACGAGGTCTGACATGATCTATACGAATAAATGTAACTCATTTCAATACAATTCTCATTCAATTTAATCCAACATGGAATTTTGGCAAAATTACCATTTTCCCTACACTTTTAATTCCTCTGTAATTTAGTCTCTAGGCTCGAAAAATAAAATTCATACAATTTAATCCTTACTCAAGCCTAGCCGATTTTTATACATATTAATAGCAAAAAATTCAGAAAATTTACGTTAAATTTATCACCTTTTTCAATTTAACCCTAGTTGATAATTTCATCAAAATTTTCTCTACAAAAGTTATCTAACAACAACCATTCATTTTCTATTATCAAACTTCAAAATTCAAGCGTATTCATCAAAGGAAAAACCCTAATACTTTAACAATTTTGCAAATTAATTCCGAGCTAATTAGATTAAGCTACTACGATCTTAGAAACATAGAAATCATAAAAAAGAGACAAAAATACATACCTAATTGAGCAAAATAAGCTTGCTTAAATTTCAAGCTTCCATGACTAGGTTTTCTTTTTTTTTTTTTTTCAGTGGATGATGATGAGAATGGATGATAATAGTTTATTTTATTTTATTTATAATAACTTTAATCACTAATTTCCAAAATTAACCTTAATATTTCATTCAATTTCTAATTATGACTATTCATGCTTACCCACTAACAACTATAATGGCTAATTACTATATAAGGACCTCCAATTTAATATTCTATAGCTATTTAATACCTTTAGCTATTAGAACTCAACTTTTTCACTTTATGCAATTTAGTCCCTTTTATCAAATTAAGTATGTAAACGGTAAAATTTCTTAACGAAATTTTTATATGGTATTTCTATCATACTGTAAACCATAAAATAATAATAAAATAATCTTTTTTTTTTACTTCGGATTTGTAGTCCCGAAACCACTGTTCTGATTTCACTGAAAATGGATTGTTATAGTAATAATTTTATTTATATCTACTATTTATATTATTAAATTAAATTTCATATTTCATACTATTTATATTATTGAATTGTTTAATCATATTAAATATTTATAAATTTATGTTAAAATTGAATTATTGATGATGTCATAAAATATTCGTGTTAAAATTTAATGTTGGTATCAATTTCACATTTTATCTTTAAGATAACTTTTATTAAAAAATCACATTTTTATATTTAATATATTTTTTAATTTCAAAATACATTGTAACAAAAATTAGAAAATAATTGGAGCAACTAAGTAAGCAAAAAAGCTAACCCATATATAAAAGATCAATAAATAAATTATGACGAGATGAAAGTTAATAACAAATTTGATTACGGTAGGCAAATTTGATTACAACGAGTGACAGCGGTTACAAAGACCCAAAGTCATTTTTTTAAATTTAACTCGAACAAATATATTCGATTCTATTCGAAATTCATCTCACTTGACTTGATTTGAGAAAATTTCCAGTCGAGTTAGGATGATAAAATAGGATTCATCAACTTGATTAATTGAAAAAATTTTCATTCGATTCGACCGAATGCTCATGTAACACCCCTAACCCATATCCGTCGTTGGAATAAGGTTACGACGCATTACCGGACATATCGAAACATTCACTTATACTTAAGCATAACATAATTAAACATATAATAATCATTCACAATTGTCCCTTATATAGGTCTTTGAGACCTTAAACATGCTTTAGAAAAGAGTCGGGACTGAACTGAACTCATACAATTTTTTTTGAAATTTAAACATTTTTCAAAGTTACAAAGGTCACACGCCCGTGTGAGCAGGCCGTGTGCCTCACACGGTAATAGACATGCCTGTGTGTCTAAGACGTGGCAAAACAGGGCATAGATACTGACTTAACCACATGGCCAGAGACATGCCTGTATGCCCCTCGAAATGGCCACACACGCCCATGTGCCAAGGCTATGTGCCTTACACGGCCACCAGACACGCCCGTCTGTCTAGGCCATACTCGAGACTGACTTGCTTTGAAAAGAAACATTGAAGGACACGGTCAAGACACACGCCCGTGTGCTCAACAGTGTAGGCAAATATAGGCCATTTGTAAGCCCAAATTGCCATCCATTAAGGGTCCTCCCTATAAACATCAAAACTAAAACATTTCATACCAAATTTTCAACCAATTCACAACCAAAACATACACCATTCATGTCATCTCATTATCAACTAATTTCATTCTCAATATACAAACCAAAACATATAAATTCTTAAGCCAAAGTCATACCACAACTTACCAAATTGACCAATTCACTTGGTCATTCATGAACACATCACATAGGCATAATTTGCATCACATATTATAAACCAAAAATCAAACCATAAGTTCAACTATAATTAAGCCATATCACATGGGTAACTATACACTTCAAATAACATATTCACATACTTCTAGCCTATACATGCCATACTTCAATATATACATTTTCAAAAGATACCAATAATAGAGTTCGATATTATGGTGATGATCCTTGACGATCCCCGAGCTCCCGATAGCGACGATATCTATAAAACAATTGAAAACATACACAAAGTAAGCTATCAAAAGTTTAGTAAGTCATATACAAATAAACTTATCACAAATTCAATACAATTATATAGATCATGGCAAAGTATAACCACATATTTATAAGTCTCATATTACTCGTACATATTTCATATGTCCACATATGTTCAAATGCTTACATTTTATTCTTAATCATGAAATACAATTCAAACGTACCTGAGTAGATACACAATCACATAGTTACTCATTTCTCGGAATGCCCGTTGAACCATTCAGAATCAATAAGGATACTCGGATAGCTCGGAAAGCTTCTACAATGCCAATGTCCTAGACGCGGTCTTACATGTAATCAAATATCGATGCCACTGCCCGAGACAAAGTCTTACACGAAATCAAATACGATGCCGATGTCCCAAACATGGTCTTACACGTAAATCATAAGTCGATGCCAACGTCCCAGATGTGGTCTTACACGAAAACACACATATCGGATCCTATGTTATGACACATGTATCCTAACTATTCTTATGGTTCGTACGGGGATTTTTGGACGTCGTTACATTACCGGAACTTTATCAGATATCACATATTGAACTTTCATATAGCTATTCATCACAATTCAATGTTATATAACATAAATAAATCAACTTAAACACATTTATTGTATATTGACTTACCTCATTCGGATTTGAACGAACAGAGTCGACTACTTAACGACTTTCGACTTTCCCTGGTCTAATTCCATTTTCTTTGTTTCTTGATCTAAATCAATTCAAATTTAACTTATTCAAACTCACATTCATTCAAATCAATCCAAAAATACATATTTAGGGCATTTTAAAAATTAGCCCTCATATTTTCACATTATGACACTTTAGTCCCTATTTCACAAAATCACAAAATACATAAAATTTCTTTGCACACATGCCTAGCCGAATATTCATAGTGTTCATATAAGCCCCACATTTCATTTATTTCACATTTTAGTCCCTTAAAATATCATTTTTATAATTTAGCCCAAATTACTCAAATTCACCAAAAATTCAAAGACAAAATATACTAACCCAATACATATCTTTCATTTTCTATCAACTAACTTCACCAAGCTCACAAAAGCATCATCAACAATTTCCAAAATTCAGACATGGGCTTGATAGATTACTAAGAAACGATCACAAAAACGTAGAAATTATCAAAAATCGAACAAAACACATACCTTAATTATCAAATCTCTTAGTCGAACCCTAAAAGCTTTTATTTCTTCTCTTTTTCTTTGATTTTCAGCAAGCATGGATGAATAAATCATCCATTAACATGTTTTGTTTTATTATATTAAGTTTATTGCATAATTACAAATTTAACCTTTATTTAATCATATAATAAACACATAATAAATTGTCTTTAATGTCCATTTACCCTTTCAATGGTCTAATTGCAACATAAGGACCTCTCATGTAAGAAGACATAGCAAATAGACATTTTAACAATTAGAAAGCCACTTTTACATTTTACGTGATTAGGTCCTTTTATCAAATTAAGCATACAAACGATCAAATTTTTATACGAAATTTTCACACATACTAATTCACATATAATAGACGCGAAAAATAATATAAAAATATTTTTTTGACTCAAATTTGTGGTTTCGAAACTACTATTCCTACTAGGGTCTAAACTGGGTTGTTACAGTTCACCCCTAGTGACACATAAGCACGGGGTCATAAATGACGTCATCTATAAAAACAAAATTGTTTAACAAAATTCATTTTTTTTAATTTTGTTTCCATCTTTGTTCTTTTCCTCTTTCTCTCTTCCCTTCTAACTGTTGTTGCCGTTGTGTCCAACCATCAATCGATAAGATTTTCATTTTGACTTATTTATTATAATGTTTGAGAGAGAAAAATTAGAGTCATTGATTTCTAATCATTTTCTTCCTCTCTTTTTTTCCTGCTAGATCTAGGTATCTAAGATGATTTTCTTTTGTTTTCGTTTTGAGTTCTTTTGAGAAGGAAAAACGACAGAGAGAATACTTTGTTGAATGTTATTTTCTCTTTGTTGGAGGTTTCAGTTACATTTTGGAAAAGCTAAGAAAGGTTGATAGTGGAGTTATGTCAGCTGAGTTTGATTTGGCTTTGGTATTTCCATGGATTAGACCGTAGAAGAGCAAGCTATACTCAAAAATGGGTTATATTAGTGAGTCATCATTTTGCTTTTCCTTTATTTTTTTTTGGTTTCAGAGAATTTTGGGTGTTTGATGAAATTGTCTTTTGCAAATAGGCATAATTGTTGAAAATGTCAGACCTTTACGCCACAATGATTTACATAGATAGTGACAAAGAAGATGAATATGACTCATCGCTCCTTCTTCTCTTTAAACGTCTTCCTAAAGACTTCGATGATGGTTTTACAGACTTTGACAACGATGACGATGCCAGAGATTTTGGGATCATGATCATGAAATCTGATCGCAGATGTAACACTTGCGATTAATCGTCATATTCATTTAAGCCTCTGGCTGCGATTGTGGCCAGCCTGATGAGGGCTAAGAGAGATGGACTAAACGTTGTTGATGATGATGATGATGATGATGATGATGATGATGATGATGATGATAATGATGAAGAAGAGGAGAATGAGGAGGTTGAAGATGAAAATATAGATGGAGAAGGTTTTGGGACGTTTGTGGTGAGATCAACGGTGAGGAGTGAGAAGGAAGGGAGAGGTGGTAGGGGTTGAAACGGTGATGAGCAAGAGGGAAGGCGACGGTGGTGGGAGTTTGGACATGTGGAGAGAAAGGAAGCAAAGAGGGCTTCTTAGAGTTGGAGATGGGTAGACTACGAGAGCAGAGGAAAAGAAAGAAAGAAATGAGAGAAAGTGTTGGCATATTTGAAATTGGTCAAACATCTTTGACACTTCATCTACCGTGGTTTATTGACGGTCAACTCATATTTCCCATTAACATTAGGTTGATTTCTGGAAAAATCATAACATTGAGGGTGTCAATTAAAAAAAAAAAGGGTTAAGGGTTCAAACCCCAAAACCCATAAACGTTGAGGGTGTTTTTTACAATTATGTCATAAATAAGATCATACATGGTAGCTGTAGCAGTAGATATATAAACTTACTCATATTTCTCTTTCTTGAAGTGACAAAAACCAGTTTCGATTCTTTTGTCCAAGTCAAACTGAGTAGGATCGAAAGTTGCCTCCAACTCGGTTGTTATGTAACACCCCTAACCCGTATCTGTCGCCAGAGTAGGGTTACGAGATATTACTGATTAATTCACAACATATAGCATACATTTATCAAACATAAAGCATTCATTCTGATAAATCATTCAACACAATCATATTGTCCCTTATAGGGGGCCTACGAGGCCTTAAACATGCTTTAGAAGTGGTTCAGAACTAAATCGATAACATATGAAAATTTTGGAAATTTAGAAAAATTTTAACCATACAAGGGTCACACGCCCGTGTGAAAACAGGGCATCCATACTGACTTGGGTCACACGACCACCCACATGTCTGTATGTCTAGCCAGTGTGCCTTTTGAAGTGGCCACACACGCCTGTATACTAGGCTGTGTGCTAGGCCATGTCAAACCTGTAAGGTATACTGACTTGTACCATACGACCGTTCACACGCCTGTGTGTGAGAACGTGTGGAGCATACTGAATTCATTTCAATTTCAACACCAGGGGACACACGGCCGTGTAACACGTCCGTGTCTCTGCCCATGTGGACAAAAATAGGCTATTTACCAAGCCATTTTGCTACCCATTTTGCACATACCTAATCAAGCTCAAATGGTACCATTTCAAAACACT
Organism: Gossypium anomalum; assembly: GCA_025698475.1. Taxonomy (NCBI): domain Eukaryota; kingdom Viridiplantae; phylum Streptophyta; class Magnoliopsida; order Malvales; family Malvaceae; genus Gossypium; species Gossypium anomalum. The sequence continues at coordinate 18,394,705 of CM046967.1, read as the reverse complement.
AATATGCATCCAAATACCATCAATACCAATCACAAATATGCTATAATCAATGCAAATCAACCAATTACACATTAACTACAAACCTTTCTCATGTCTCAAAACATGATCAAATACCATCTCATCGAACTTTCACTATTTAATACTCGAATAGGTTCTGTACATACCTGTATCGCATCATACTAACTTCTTTCTCAACCACATCGTTCGTTTAGCCGTTAAACTATTCGGAATAGAAATCGGATACTCGAGAGTCTCGTACGATAAGTACCTATATCATAGTCCGTAGCCAAATCAAGGTAACTTATTCGAAGAACTATTATCAAGGCCCAAAGCCAAATCATCCGATATGAATAGCCCGAAGCCAAATCAGTATAACTCGCACCCGAAGTGCTAATATCATGACCCGAAGCCAACTCAACTTATCATCTAATAATATGACACTAGTATCCAAATCTATTCCTAAAGTTTAACCGGGATTTCTGACTTGTCGATTCCATTCATCGAATGTATCCGTAGATCGTATTTACAATTCATACATTAATGAAAACCTCATAATCACATTTTAGGCAATATAAAAGCATTTAACATACATTTATAATAAAATCATCATATACAAACTTACCTCGTATTCGGAATTGATGGATCGGGTCGACTACTCGATAACCTTACTTTTCCCTCGATCTAAATCTGAATTCTTTCTTTTTTGATCAATATGAATTCAAAATTAAATTATTTATTCATCTACTCATTCAATTAATCCAAAAATACACATTTGGGAATTTTTACACATTAGCCCCTAAACTTTCAGATTTAATCAATTTAGTCCCCTTTTGACATTTTCATAAAAAATCACTTAATAAAACATGTAAAACTATCATCAAGCTTTCATATTTCAACATTAAACATCAAAGAACACATATATTCAACAATGAAAACTCTCAAAATCTTTAACAGTTTAGAAATTAAAGGTACGGGCTAGCTAGATTAAACTACAACGATTACAAAAACATAGAAATCATCAAAAACTGAGCTCAAAATTACTTACAATTGGAGCATGCACTAGCCGAACCCTAACAAGCATCCAAAATTTCTTTTTCCTCTGATATTCGGTCACCAAGGAAGAAGATGAACACAATTTCATGTTTTGTTATATTTTAATTAACTTAATTTATCAATTTACTTATTTACCCTTAATGAATAAACATTAGAAATTTATAATGCGTGTCCATTAATGTCCATTAACACTACCAATGGTCTAATATCATCATAAGGACTTTTAATTTAATTAATCATAGCAATTAAGCACTTTAAACAAATAGTATGCAACTTTTGTATTTTACGCGATTAAGTCCTTTTATCAAATTAAACACATAAAATAATATTAAAATAATTTTTTGACATCAGATTTGTGGTTGCAAAACTATTGTTCCAATTTAGATAAAACCGGGCTGTTACAACTCTCCCCCCTTAGGGATTTTCGTCCCCGAAAATCTTATCAGTGAATAGGTTCGGATATTGTTTTCTCATAGCATCCTCGGGTTCCTATGTAGGTTCTTCAACCCCGTGTCGATGCCATAATACTTTCACTAATGCGATTCTCTTAGTTCTCAGCTCTTTGATCTCATGAGCTAAAATTCGAATTGGTTCTTCAGCATATGACATAGCAGACTAAATTTCAACCTCGGTCGGAGAAATACATTATGTATTTTCTCTAACTCTGACGGTAAAGATAGTCGATATGCCACTGGCTCAACTCGCTCAGTAATTTCATACGGTCCGATGAATCGCGGACTCAATTTCCCTTTCTAACCAAATCACAATATCTTTTTGCACGATGACTTTTTCAAAAATTCTTTATCTCTGATCTGAAATATAACACCCCTAACCCGTATTCGTCGCTGGAATAGGGCTATGAGGTATTACCGATTAATCACAACACAAAAGCATACATTCAACATACATTAAATATTTCTATATAAACATCAATCAAACATAACCATATCGTTCCTTAAGAGGGCCTACGAGGCCTTAAAACATGCTTAGAAGAGGTTCGGGACTAAACCAATAACATTTGTAAACTTTAGAAAACTTAGAAAATTTTCTTTACTTTTAGGGTCATACGCCCGTGTGAATAGGCCGTGTGCCTTACATGGCCACCAGACACCCCCGTGTCACAAGTCGTGTGAAAACAGGGCATACATACTGACTTATACCACATGGCCGAGGACACGCCTGTGTGCCAGGCCGTGTGAAATCTAAAGGGGTTACTGACTGGGTCACACGGCCGACTACACGCCCATGTGCTAGCCCGTGTGCCACACACGACTAGTAGATACGCCCGTGTGTCTAGGCCGTGTAAAAACTGTAGGGTATACTGACTTTAATTCAAAGGGTACCCTAGGGGATACATGGCCATGTAACATGACCGTGTGTCACACACGGCTGAAACACATGCCCGTGTGGACAAGAATAGGCCATTTGCAAAGCCAATTTGCCACCCTTTTCTCATGCATACAACTCAACCTAAATGGCACTATTCCAAGACATTTATAAGCAACCAAAACCAGCCAATTCATACATATTCCATGCCATCTATATACAACCATTTTAACTACTCAATTCCACAACCAAAATATACCAAAATTATTAAACTTGCATGACTTTTAAATGTATTTCAACATCACCTTATCACCTATTTCATGCTACAAAACTTACCATTTCAACATCACATAATCAAGCTAACTTAAATGGCCATATCCACACCAACATTTACAACCAAAAGTAAGCCAAATATCATGACTTAAATCATAATACAAAACATATCATCAACTTACTAGCCTATACATGCCATATTCCATATTTACAAGCATCCAAAAGTACCAACAAGATAATCGATAGTGTGATGACGTATTTTTGACGATCCCCGAGTCCAAGCTAGTTTCGATAATCCATAAAACAAAGACAAATAACACACAGTAAGCTTCATAGCTTAGTAAGTTCGTACCAACAATACTTAACAGTTCATAAAATACAAATCATCAATTAATAAACACTTAGTAGTTCTCATATCATCATTCAGTTCTAATTTATGACCATTTATCGTGTATATACAAATTCACCAGCTTCATACACATAGTATCAACTACCACATAGGTATAGTACGTATCTGTACTTTTTCGTATTTATTTATCTCATTCTCACCTCTTTGTTCAATACATTAAATCGTTCAGAAATCTTTCAATGCTTTAAGAACTAGCACACTTAGTGCATAAAAGTTTAGCCGAAGCTATAATGATATCACACACTTAGTGCCATCATATTAAACTGAAACTATCTCGATATTGCACACTTAGTGCCACGCATAACCGAAGCTATTCCAATTCGCACACTAAGTGCTTTATATAGCCAAAGCTATTTCGAAACGCACACTAAGTGCCAAATATAGTCGATTTGTCGTCGTACACATTCATAGTCGTATATATACAATTTATACAATATCAAAACATTAAAAATATAATTGTAACAATGTTTATCATGGACGAACTTACCTCGTACTCGGAATTGACGAATCGGATTGATTACTCGATAACCTTCGATTTTCCCCGATCTAAATCTGAATTCTTTCTTTCTTGATCTATATGTATTCAAAATTAACCCATTTAATCACCAGTTCATTCAATTTAATCCAAAAACACATAAGTTTATCCAATTTTCACTTTGGCCCTAAACTTTTACATTTTAACAATTTAGTCCCTATTTCGTAAAAACACAAATTACTCAAAAGTCAATATGACCCATGCTTGGCCGAATTCTCCATAGGTCCCTAGAAACTCATATTTTTCATTTAATTCACAATTTAACCCCTCAATTTACACTTTTCTCAATTTAATCCCTAATATGCATTTTTACTCAAAATCATTTTACAAAACATGTATATCAAACACCAAGCTTTCATATTTAATCATCAAACATACAAAAACACATGAATTAATCAATGGAAACTTTCAAAATCATTAACACTTTCAAAAATTGAGGCATGGGTTAACTAGAACACAAAGCAACGATCACAAAAACGTAGAAATCATAAAAAATCGAGCTAAAATCATACTTTAATCAAGCCAAATACTTTCTGAACCCTAAAAGCTCTCCCAAACCTTATTTCTTTCCTTAGTTTCAGTCAAAAAGATGAATAAAGATGAAAATTTGATTTTGTTTTACTTTAATTATTATTTAATTAACAAATTAACAATTTTACCTTAAAATTAATTCAATATTTCAATAATGCCAAACCAAATATCATCCACTAACTTACAATAGGGCTATTTACCTCATAAGGACTTTAAATTTAAAGTTCTATAGCTATTAGACACCTTTAGCTAATAGAACAACACTTTTGCACTTTACGCGATTTAGTCCTTTTTATCAAATTGAGCAATTAGACAATAAAATTAGCTCACGAAATTTTCACACATACATACTATTATGCTGTAAATACCAAAAATAATATTAAAATAATTTTACAACATCAGATTTGTGGTTTCAAAACTACTGTTCTGATTTAGCTAAAACCGAACTGTTACATGAAACTTAATATCTTTCTGTTTTAAGTCTGCGTACGATTTATGTCGATCTGAAGCTGCTTTCAAACTATCGCGAATTACTTTCACTTTTTCTTCAGTCTCTATGATCAGATCAACCCCGTGAATCTTATTTTCACTAAGCTCGCTCCAGCACAATAGTGTTCGACATTTACGACCTATAGAGCTTCGTACGGTGTCATCTTTATACTCGATTGAAGGCTATTATCATAAGAAAATTCAATCAATGGTAGGTATTTCTACCAGCTACCTTCAAACTCAAGAATACAACAATGCAACATATCCTAAAATATCTAAATAACTCGTTCGAATCGATCATCTGTTTGCGGGTGAAACGCAGTGCTAAAATGCAGCTTTGAACCCAACGCTTCTTACAGTTTCTTCCAAAACCGCGAAGTAAATCTTGGATCTCTATCTGAAACAATAGATAGAGGAAAACCATGTAATCTCACAATTTCGGAAATATACAACTCAGCTAATTTATCATGCGAGAAATCTGTACGTACCGAAATAAAATGAGCTGATTTTGTTAATCTGTCAACAAAATCCTAGATCGCATTTTTCTTTTTCGAAGATAAGGGAAAATCCGATACGAAATCCATTGGAACTCTATCCCACTTCTACTCAGGAATCATAATAGGCTGTAATAAACTTGGTGGCAATTGATGTTTAGCTTTAACTTGTTGACAAATCAAACATTTAGAATCAAATTCTGAGCTATCTCGTTTCATGCCATGCCACCAATAAAGTTATTTCAAATCGTTATACATTTTTGTGCTTTTCAGATGTACTGATAGACAAATACTGTATGCTTCGTTTAGAATCTTCCGAATGAGCTCAGAATTTCTCGGTACACATATTCTATCACGAAACATCAAACAATCATCAGGCCCTATTTGAAACTCTGAATTAGAAGTCGACTCACATTGAGATTGTTTTGCTTGCAATTCATTATCAAATTTTTGAGCCTCACAAATCTGCTGTAGAAATAACGGTCTCGATTTCAACTCAGCTATTATTGAACTGTCGTCAGACAAAGCTAATTGTGTGTTCAAAACACGTAAAGAAAATAAGGACTTTCAGCTCAAAGCATCAGCAACTACGTTCGCTTTCCTCGGATGATAGTCAATCACTAATTCATAGTCTTTTAACAATTCTAACTATCTCCGCTGTCTCAAATTCAAATCTTTTTGAGTCATCAGATATTTTAAGCTTTTGTGGTCGGTATAAATGTGACATTTCTTACCAAACCAGTAATGACACCAAATTTTCAATGCGAACACTATCGCGGCTAACTCTAGATCATGCGTCGGATAATTTTTTTCATGCGGCTTCAGTTGTCTCGAGGCATAAGCTACAACTTTACCTTCCTGCATCAAAATAAAACCCAAGCCATGTAACGATGCATCATTGAAAACTACGAATTCTTTACCCGACTCAGGCTAAACTAACACTGGTGCCTCTGTCAATAATGCTTTCAACTGCTCGAAGCTCTGCAACACTTTTCTGACCACTCAAACTTAACATCTTTTTGAAGCAATCGTGTCATCAGAGTCGCAATCATCGAGAAGCCTTTCACAATTCATCTATAATAGCAGGCAAGTCCCAGAAAACTACAGACTTTTGATACATTTCTCGGAGGCTTCCAATCTATAATTGCAGAAATTTTACTCGGGTCAACTTGGATACCCGCAACTGAAACTATATGTCCCAGAAAACCAACCTCTTGTAGCCAAAACTCACATTTGCTAAACTTTGCAAACAACTGTTTATCTCTTAAAGTTTGTAACACAATTCTCAAATGCTCAACATGCTCAGATTCATCACGAGAGTAAATCATAATGTCATCAATAAACACAACTATGAATCGGTCTAAGTACAACCTGAAAATCTGGTTCATCAAGTCCATAAAAATAGCAGGTGTATTTGTTAGTCCGAAAGGCATAACAAGAAATTCGTAGTCTCCATACCTTGTTTTAAATGCAGTCTTCGGCACATCTGAGTCTTTAGCTCGCAATTGGTAATAACTCGATCTCAAATTAATTTTCGAAAACACTGTTGTCCCTTTTAATTGATTAAACAAATCATCTATTCGTGGCAAATGGTATTTATTCTTGATCATCACTTTTTTGAGCGATCGATAATTTATATACATTCTGATCGTGCCATCTTTCTTTTTCACAAATAACACTGGTGCACCCTAGGGAGAGAAACTCGGTCTAGCAAAACCTCTATCTGTCAACTCTTGCAACTGAGCTTTCAATTCTTTTAACTCTATCGGAGCCATTTTGTACGGAGCTATCAATATTAGCGTTGTTCCCGGTACTAATTCAATACCAAACTCAACCTCTCTATTAGGTGGTAAACCCTATAACTCTTTAAGAAATACATCTGGATACTCGCACATAACTGGTACTAATTCAATCTTTGTTTCTGTAACTTTCGTATCAAGTACATAAGCAAGATAAGCTTCACAGCCCTTTCTCACAAATCTCTGAGCTAACATAGACGATATCACAAAATATTGAATTCTAATAGTCTCATTATTCTGACATTTCAGTTCAATTCTCTTTCGTCTACAATTCACTATAGCATCATGCATCGTTAGCCAATCCATACCAAAAACCACATCAAATTCATCGAATGGCAACAACATCAGATTAGCTGGAAAACAGAAATCTCGACTCATTAACGGACAATTCTTGCAGACTTTGTCAACCAAAACACATTTGCCTAAGGGGTTTGATACTTTAATCACAAATTCAGTAGACTCTACAGGCAAAGTCTTACTAGATACTAAATTCATACATATATAAGAATGAGTTGATCTTGGATCTATCAATGCAATCACATTAGTATCATAGAGAGTGAAAGTACCGGTGATAACATCTGGAGATGACGCTTCTTCGCAAGCGCGAATAACGTAGGCTCTAGCAGATGCTCTGGCCTCGGATCTTATAGCTGAATCCTTTGTCGCCCCTTTACTACCACTTACATTTTCGGAAATTCTAGGTGGTCTACCTTTATTCGACGTGTTACTTGGTCTCACATTCTGAACTTTATCTTTCTCATCCAGTTTAGGGCAATCTCGGATGAAGTGATCTAGCGAACCACATTTGTAACAAGCTTTATTACTTTTATTACAGCATTCTCAAAAATTTCGTCTCCTACACTGCTGACGCTCGAGTTTGTTGTCTCTCACACTCCCAACACTCGCTACTGATGTAGCTTAAGCTTTAGAACCTGAGTATTGTTTTCTACAATCTCTGTTCGAATATTCGTTTGAAGCATTTGGGAGAGCATACAAATCTCTGGATTTCTTTGATGAAGATTGATACGGCTTACTCATCGATCTTTTTCTCGAGTCTCTTGCTTCTGAATCCGTTTTTTTCTTTTTTTTGCTAAGATCCTCGGGTTTACAAGCCCTTTTAACTAAAACGACAAATTCTTTCAACTCTAGAATTTTGACTAGTAGTTTTATATCTTCGTTTAACCCGTCAATGAACCACTTACACATAATCTCTTCGATAGAAACATACTCCCTGGCATACTTACTCAACCGTACAAATTCTCTTTCATATTCGGTTACAATCATTCTGCCTTATTTTAATTCTAGAAACTCTTTGTGCTTTTGATCGAGAAATCTTTGACTGATGTATTTCTTTCAGAATTTGGACTGAAATAACTCCCAAGTAACCCGTTCTTTCGAAACCAAGGATATCAATATGTTCCACCATTGATACGCAATGTCTCTCAGCAAAGATACAACACATTTAATACATTTATCAGGAGTACAAGACAATTTATTGAATACTCGAATCGTATTTTCGAGCTAGAACTTAGCTCTCTCAGTATCATCATCAGCAGTAGCCCGAAACTCTTCAGCTCCATGTTTACGAATCTTATCTGTTGGTGGCTTGTTCAACCGTATCAGATCTATAACTTGAGGAACAACAGGGGTTTGTTGAGGAATAGGTGGGGGTGGAGATTGTTAAGCAGCCGGATTCGTTCGAACAAACTCCGTGAACCACTTGTTCATCATTTGGAAAAAGGCTTCTTTAGCCTCTCCCTCGTGGCTACCCATTACAGGCTTAGAATCATATGGTGCTGCTCCTTGAGTGGGAGCGGGCGCATTACTCTCTACATCATCAGCTATAGTTCGTTGGGGATCCATTACTCTACGAATACACAATTTAAGCTGTCAGGAATCATTACACACTATCGTAGAGTATATATAGCATGTATAGCTAGACTCTCACACACGCTACGTTAGTCCTAGAATCGACTAAATCGTAGCTCTGATACCAATAAAATGTAACAACTCTAACTTGTATTCATCGCCAGAGTAGGGTTACGAGGTATTACCGATCAATTCACAACATATAGCATACATTTATCAAACATAAAACATTTATTCTCATAAATCATTCAACACAATCACTTTGTCTCTTATAAGGGCCTACGAGGCCTTAAACATGCTTTAGAAGTGGTTCGGGACTAAACCAATAACATATAAAAATTTTGGAAACTTAGAAAAATTTCAACTATACAGGGGTTACACGCCCTTGTGAACAGGCTGTATGCCTCACACGGCTCCAGACACACCCGTGTCTCAGGCTATGTGAAAACAGGACATACATACTGACTTGGATCACACGACCACCCACACTAATATGCATCCAAATACCATCAATACCAATAAAAAATATGCTATAATTTGTCATCTAATTTCATATCTAAATATACAATTCAATCAACTAAACCATTCCACACATACATTATCAAGCACCAATTCACAAGCACATAACTTCTCAAATTATCAACTTTAATCTCACAATATAGGTCAATTACTAAACTCGAAATATAACCAGTTGCACATTTATAAACATCATCAAATTTATCATCTTATGCCAACTCAAATTGCCAAAATACATGTACATCAAACATACCAAAATGACTCAAGCCTATACATGCCATAAACCATATATACACAACTCAAAAGTACCAAATAGATGTTCGATAGTGCGATGAAGCCTCTGACAATCCTCGGATCTGAGCTAGCTTTGATTCATTATAAACATAGAAAAATAGCACGAAGTAAGCTTTATAGCTTAGTAATCAATGCAAATCAACCAATTACACATTAACTACAAACCTTTCTCATGTCTTAAAACATGATCAAATACCATATCATCAAACTTTCACTATTTAATACTCGAATAGGTTCTGTACATACCTGTATCGCCTCATACTAACCTCTTTCTCAACCACATCATTCGTTTACCAGTTGAACCATTCGAAATAAAAATTGGATACTCGAGAGTCTCGTACGATAAGTACCTATACCATGGCCCGTAGCCAAATCAAGGTAATTTATCCAAAAACTATTATCATGGCCCGAAGCCAAATCATTCGATATGCATGGCCCGAAGCCAAATCTGTATAACTCGCACCTAAAGTGCTAATATCATGACCCGAAGCCAAATCAACTTATCATCTAATAACATGACACTAGTATCTAAATCTATTCCTAAAGTTCAACCGGGATTTTTAACTTGTCGATTCCATCGTCGAATGTATCCGTAGATCGTATTTACAATTCATACATTAATGAAAACCTCATAATCACATTTTAGGCAATATCAAAGCATTTAACATGCATTTATAATGAAATCATCACATATGAACTTACCTCGTTTTCGGAATTGACAGATCGGGTCGACTACTCGATAACCTTGCTTTTCTCCCGATCTAAATTCGAATTCTTTCTTTCTTGATCTATATGAATTCAAATTTAACTTATTTATTCATCTACTCATTCAATTAATCCAAAAAGACACATTTGGACATTTTTACACATTAGCTCCTAAACTTTCGCATTTAATCAATTTAGTCCCCTTTTGACATTTTCATCAAAAATAACTTAATAAAACATGTAAAACTATCATCAAGCTTTCATATTTCAACATTAAATATCAAAGTACACACAGATTCAACAATGGAAACTCTCAAAATCTTTAACAATTTTGAAATTAAAGGTACGGGCTAGCTAGATTGAGTTGCAACGATTACAAAAACATAGAAATCATGAAAAACTGAGCACAAAATTACTTACAATTGGAGCATGCACTTGCCGGACCCTAAAAAGCATCCAAAATTTCTTTTTCCTTTGATATTCGGTCACCAAGGAAGAATATGAACATAATTTCATGTTTTGTTATATTTTAATTAACTTAATTTATCAATTTACTTATTTACCCTTAATGAATAAACATTAGAAATTTATAATGCATGTCTATTAATGTCCATTAACACTACCAATGGTCTAATATCATCATAAGGACGTTTAATTTAATTAATCATAGCAATTAAGCACTTTAAACAAATAGTATGCAACTTTTGTATTTTACGCGATTAAGTCCTTTTATCAAATTAAACATTCAAACAGTAAAATTTCTTTACGAAACTTTCACACATACATGCTATCATGCTGTAAGCACATAAAATAATATTAAAATAATTTTTTGACATTGGATTTGTGATTTCGAAACCACTGTTCTGATTTAGCTAAAACCGGGCTGTTACATGTTATCTGTTTGCTTTTTGCTAAATTAGCTTTATCACTGAAACCAAGGACGCCCATAGTTAAACAAACCGTTATTGTTGGGTGGTGACGGTCCAAAACCTGGGCCTCACTTTCGGACAACGTCGTAATAACAGAAGAAAACAACGAAAATAATTTTCGGTGAAAGTACTGTAACTCACAAAACGAAAAGAGAGGTGTCAACAGTGTTAAATAACGGGAAAGCTTGGATAAAGCAACAATCACATCCTCTTATTTGTATGACTGACTTCCCAAGTCTTCTTCTTTCTGTTAAAAAAAGCAAGATTTTATACAAGTTACAAAAAGCATCCACATTTGTCAAACTGAGTCCCAGTTAAAAAGAACAGAAAAAAGTTGATTAAAAAACGATTAATCAAAAGAGAAGAAGAGAAGGAAAGAGAAAAAAAAGATATTAACATTAGCATTTTTGTTTTAGAAACATCAATATTCCTTTTTGTTTTTGGTTGACTAATTAATAAGGAGAGAAACATTTAAGTTGATAATCGCCCTTTTCCCTTTTAACTATATATCAAGTGTTTTCTTTTATAGTCTATATTTTTATACTTTTTAAAAGATTAAATTAAATTTTTATCTTTTTTAAAAGTTAAAATACAATTTTATCATTATTAATTTAAAATTTTATAAATTATAAAAAATCTAAATTAAAGATTTACCATATCTACTAAGCTCCTCCACTGGCTTGTACTAGAGGTCGCCAGGCATTCTCTATTTATACTCCTTTATTAATGATGGTAAATAAAGAAAAACGAAAACTGACCTTTACTTGAACCACCAATCGAAAACCAAAGACTCACTGCAGTCATTCGTCGGTCAATTCGTACGGACTCCAAGGACCGTAGACGCGTTTTGTCTTGTCTTATGAAACCAAAATTTGCAAGTCTATGAGGAGAAAATGGTACGGTGTTGGGTGGTGCAGACTATCTTTATTATTGTAGTTCCTTCGATTGGGTTTTGAGTTGACGATGGTGGGATGATTTGCGACTTCTTAGGACAGCATCATTGTGATTAAAGGGATTGCTGCCTACGAGGCTACGCCTACCAGGTGTTTCCTACGGTCAAAGTCAAATTAAACGACCACACGATTGAATTGCAAACTTTTAGTTAAATAAACTCTATTCTATGACTTTTTCCAGTAAAACGAACACACAAAATTGTAGATATCTTCAAGCAAGGCATAGGTAAATCAGTACCTGCAAAAAACCCGATCAGACCTAAGAATCAGTGTCCATGTCAAAAATTGCCAAATATGCCTCGACCAAACATTTCACCCCATAAAGAAGGACAAATGCTTCCGGGGTCGGACCATCGGTATTCCCAAGTCTTGCAGTGCTTCTGCTCAAGCCGCCACAAAACTGCCCTCCTCAACTCATTCCCCAACACAACCCAATAACCCGTAATATCACTCCTCTTACCCAGCCATGCATCAACATTCAATTATACAACCTGCTCTTGGAGTTGATCCAAAACTATAAAAAAAAACTCTCTTAGCTTTAATCATAATACTGATACCAGTCATATCAATTAACATTCTTCGTTCCAATAATAAATCAAAATTTTATCAATCTTGCAAGTTTGTTTTATCCCATTTAGCTGTGTACTAGATAGTATATAATCAAGTAAAACAACTTACTAGAATAATTTATGATATGGTATTGTTGTTTAATGCATGAGACAATTCTTTTTCTTATTTATTTTGTATCTGTTGAAATATGGATTATATCAATAAAATTTATTGATACATATTTTATATTTAAAATTTATTTATTCTCGATACTTGTAAATATTTTTCAATTAATACATATAATATGAATTTTTTTTAAATATCAATACATTCAAAATAATACACCAAAGCATACCGATATATATCAATAAAACACTTATTCGGGTTTTAACTATTTTGGTGGAGTATGGTATTGGCCAAATTTCATCCGAGATAGCAGCAAAACCATGGCTGTGAAATCCATTATGCAGCTGCCAACCTGATTGTCACTTATAGCGTTAAAGATTACTTGGTCATTAAGTTTATCTACTAAATAAATATTTATATTAGGTGAGAATTTTAAAGAAGAATAACTCTTGATGATGAAATAATAGGCCTAGTATTAAATCCAAGTTGCCGACCATCTAGTGGTGATGAGAATGGAAGCCATCGACGTGGATGCAAATCTTCCGGTTAAGTTTCATCCCACGCCTTGTCCTACTTTTACCATTGTAAGATGTAGCACTCAACTGATGATGAAAATGCCAGTTTATTCATAGGGTTTCTGTGAGCATTGGTAATTTATTTAAGCCTCTTATAAGTAAAATTCAAGTTCAAATTGGTATTGTATTGTACGCAATGGACAAGTTCAACTCAGCTATTGCTGAAATGGATTCATTTTGTAACTCTCGAGAAAGGCTCTCAAAGTTATGAATTTTTTTAAAATATCAATACATTCAAAATAATTGATGTTACATTTACCATTTCTTTTACAGGATAGAAGAAGTTACCATCATAATCATAAATATTAAATTGTTCCGAGCAATCATGCCTGCATCATTCGAACTTGATAATTAAGCTGGCTGCATCATCGAACTATAAATTGTTCCCAGCAACCGGGCTGCATCATCATACTCGCTGCCTGCTGCATCATCCCTGTTGGTGCTGCTAACTTGAATTTCCTGCATATTAATTGATCTAGAAAAAAGGGATAAAAGATGCATTTTTAAAAACTTAAATAAGTATTTAGTATTGACTAAAGATGTACTATAGTAAAAATTATAAATTTAAAAGCAGGAAGCAATATCCGTTAAACAAAATGGAAAATTATGCTCAAGAAGAAACCTGAGCTGCCATTTATGTTAGAAGTTTAAACTTAATCAACTCATGTCCTTAGCAAAGAAGTAAACCCCATTTTTTACACTAAACAAACAAAGAAATGGAAATTGTCAAGAAGACTTTGATGGACCACCCTGACATCAATGGTTTGCTTTTACAGCAAAAATAACACACGTGGACGTGATGTTTTAAAACAATCTTTTCCATGCTATATTATTATCAAATATGAAGTCAGCTACCCAAATATATAGCTCAAATCTTGCAGCCCAAGTTGTTGAAGGCAAAAGTACCGTATACAGAAGAGCAAAACCAAGGAGCAGCAAATAAGAACAAAAAAAAACCCATTAAGTCCAAAATTGCACCTTGTTTGTGTACAGTTTCACAACAGCAGATAACAACTGGTTTCCAGCTATTGCTCTCACTCTTTGTATCATTTGCGGCCTTGTAATCTTTTTTTCCTGCCACAATAAATGATTACGACTCAAGTTGCACATCACATATGGGAATTTTGAATTCGGATGAAAAATCATTAGTCTTACCAGATAATTTGTATACTGCTCTTCAAGGGAAGCCCTTTGTGAATGATCTAGAAAGGGCGAAAGTATAGAGATCAATGTGCCAAAGGTTATCCACGTTTTAGGCTTGATGGTTTTTGGTTCTGTTAACCCTTTGGAGCCAAAACAAAGAAATTAACAGTAGCACATGAAAAAAAATTTGCATGCATCTTAACAAATTAAGAGTCGCACATGACAATTTAAATTAAGCTGCTCACCGCTTAAGTAAAGAGGAGCTTCGAAACTGAGAATGTAACAGGGGAGGATATTACAATTCAAGTGCGTATTCCAAATGATATATCTGGTAGGAGATGAAATATCATCTACGGCAGAATCGAAATCCATTGAACTCGGATGGAACTGATCTCTAGAATCTTCCCTCACCACTTCTTGTTTTCCTAATATAACTCGGCATAGCAACAAATGCCTCACGCCACTTCCATCGACTCCTGAACACAATACACTGCAACACATGAATCAATTTCATTATTTCAATAGAAAGCTCCCAAAAATTCATACAACAATTCAACTAAAAAGCTAACCTGTCTAAACCATGCTTTGCAGGAGACACGGAGAGGCTATGTCTACGCCAACTAAATCCATGCATCACAGTCTCGCAAATCTCGTTTTTAGAAGCACCGTACCAAGCGTACTTGATATTGGCATCTCCACCACGCGTATCAGCCACCGCCTTTGTGTAAACACCAAAACTGTGTGCTCGAATTTTCCAACACTGACTAGTGTTGGAATTCTTATGGATTGCCACGATTTTCGTCCTATAGGAGATCTGCGGATTTCGCGATAAACTAGAGAAAAAGCTTGTTTTGATTATATCACCTTCAAAGCTTGATTCATTTATTTTAGAGAAACCGTTTGTAACAAAGTGCTGGAAACAATTGTAACATGAATCAAGCTCGTTACTTTCTGACATAGCATCATCAATAGTTATGGAGGTTTGATTTTCTGCACCAATTTGATTCATTGTTTCAGGAAAAGGTATGAAAAAGATTGCAAGGAGCAACAAAGTAAAAATCAAAGACGAAATAAAGACGCAGCTATTTATTTATAGGTTTAAAAAGTTGAATTTAGACCGCCCCTTGTAACTTTTTTTAAAAAATTGTTAATGGGGGAATAAAGAAATATACACAGCTTTCGTGCCGCAGTACAAAACCGTCTATGGCCGTGTCGCTCAAGTATCCCTGGCAACGTTTCGGATTACTCAGGAATTTACATATTTAGCCTTACCTTTTACCGAAAGTATACCTCAATACATAAAAGGAATGCTCTAATCTAAAGGTTTCTTTCAATGACACGTGTTGCTAACATTTTTACTTTTTAGTCATTATCAGATAGACGTAAAATTTCGGTTTAGATCCCTCTTCTATGCTCACATTTGGGATTTAGGTTTTATATTTTAATTTGACATAATTTGATTCTCTGATTTTATAATGATATTAATTAATCCAAATATTTAATATCCTTAACTTTTCTGATTAAAATGGTGATATAAATTTCTTTTAAAACACCATTCTAACTTTCAAAAAGTCAGTTTCTTTCATCTTAATTAATTGGAATTGATAGTTTTAAGAAAAAAAGTTAAGCCTCAACATTTTAAAGTGTTTTGATTTAATACAAGGTTTGGCATATTTTAAAACCACATCATTTCTAATTAAATTGAATTTTATAAAATTTTAAATCATGTTTTGAATCTTTTTATATATTTCCTTAAGAGTTTCATACATTTAATTCAATTGGGAGCGCAATCCCTTCTTTCATCCAATCTAAAAAGATTAATTGATTTATCAGATTCTGAACCAACCAATTATTGACCCATTATGATGTATATATAAAAGTTTGATATTTATGCGGTTGGACTAAAGTTTCTTATACAAATTTGATATTTATTCCATTATGATTGGCAACTCATTTTTTTTTTTTGTTTTATTATCAGTATTATACAATTTTGATTTTCAACATATTAATTTTACTATTTTAATCAAAATCTTATTTAATTTTTTTATATTTTTTATAAATATATTTGTTAGAATTTTTTTCACCCATTTCGTAAGGTCTAACAAGTACAACTACTACGATATTATTGAATACTTTTGACCTGCCATTGTTTTTACTAGGCTAATTAGACTTGTGCATGTCGAGCACAATTATCAGCGAAGGGAAAAAAGAAATAGCCGACATAGGTGAAGAAAGAGAACCAACATGAAAACAAAAACTTCATTGTAATCATAGAGTTAGCAATTTTATATAGAATTTGGTAAAAACCAGAGCTATAAGTAAGAAGCAGCATCAAACCCACTAAAATTTTACAGCCCAAAGTTCCGAGACATGACTGTTGGAGCAGCTTGAACTAAAAGTTGCATGAAGGGAAGGGTTCCATATCTCTTAGCTGAACTATCCATTTTCTTTGTACATTTTCTACACTGTATAACGTTGTTTATCTAGTTTGTTAGGTGGGTCAACAAGTCTCTCAATTGCCTGGACTCGAAATCCCTGTTTGCCTTGCACAAGCGGAACAGACAATATAAGCTTATAAAGAAAATGGCAACAGATAAACAAAGTTATTAGTAATTTCTGGTTTGCAATCTTTGCAGTTACTGCTTTTCGGTATTTTCCAAAGCTAAATGGACTAACTGACAGGGACGAACCTAGGGCCTGGCAGCCCCTAAAATTTTCCATTTTGCCCTTTAAATTTTTAAAATTTTAAATTAGTAAAGGTAAAATTATACTTTAACCCTCCTAAAAATAATAAAATTTTGATTTAATCCTTTAAAAAATACATTTTAACTATGGCAAAAATAACAATTTAATTTCGGCCCCTAAAAAGAATTTTCTGGTTTCGCCATGCTAACTGAATTCATATTGTTCCATTGACATCAACCATTCAGTGAGTCTTACCTCGACTTTGAAAATGTTGAGCACATTTCCATTAAATGTTGTGATATTAGCATCAATCACCCCAAGTCCCAAAGAATCCATACCCTCCATCAATTTTGCAAACCCACTTCTCTTGTGCTTATAACACAGCTTAATCGAAAACTCTCTTTTGGTTATTTGGTTCACCTCTACATGTACCTGAGAAACCATTCAACACATTAGGCGAGAGTTTCATTGATGATGTTTGCTCCAATGGGCAACACAACCATCTACCTCCATTTTTGCCATTTCAGATATGCCACTGGGAACATGGTTTTCTTCAATGGCAGACATGTTTTTCCTATGTAGCCAGTCTAACTTCGCAGACTTCAGTTCTGCATTGCTCTTTCCACAGTCCCCTTCCTCGGTTTTCTTGAGCTCATTCCGGAGTTTCTTTTCCTCCTCCTGTAAATTTCCTATATATTCAATTGCGTCTGTAAGAATAGCAGTTATATCCATCTACAATATTGAACAACAAAAGCATTAGAGATATGAAATAAGAAGAATTAAGTTGGGTATTATAAGTTACGGAAATTGTGAACCTACCTTGGATATCTTGGGGACTAAAGCTCGTAACTTAAACAGCCCATCTTTTATCTTCTTCCTTCTATTCCTCTCTGTGATAAGATTCTTAGAATGGTAATTCACTTTTTCTGGCTGCTTGGCAGTTCTCATTTTGTCATTTACAGAATTAACTTTACAATCCAAAACAAACCCTGTTTCTGTTTGTTGCGGACACACATTTTGGCTGCATCCTAGTCTTTTTGTTCCATAATATGTGCCAATTGGCTGTTTCAATCGCTCATCTTGAGAAATAGAGGCAGAAGCTGAAGAAAAGGGGGGATGTCCAATGGAGGGAATGAATTGTATTCTGGGATTCACGGTTGACAAGCTCATGGAAAATGGCAAGTCTTTTTCTTGCAATGTGTTGAGATACCATTTGTGAAGATTTGCTTTTCTATAGCTCTCTGCTGTTGTGGTTTCTGCTTTTAAAAGTGCATTGCATTCAGTTCTTATTAACTCTATGATGTTTTGATCTTTTGGTATCTGATCAAAAGGGCAAATTTACATGTTTATAAGCTTGGAAGACACAAATTGCATTGCAAAATAATGGAAACTGAGAAAGTCAAAGGAACCTTACATTCTTTGAAGCAAAAAGCTCGATGAGACCGCCAAAAACAGGGATCAGAACTTGGGTTCCCATTGTCTCCTGTCAAAATAACATGGACCATTTCAAAATAGAAAACCAGGTGATGTAACACTTTTAGATGATAAGATACACCATGAATGTGACTGTCTTGTATAAACACATTTGTGTACATACACCGCAGAAATTAGCTGATTAAACTAAAGCATCAAAGGGGGATTTTTAAGCAAACAAAATCATAGCCAAAAGCATGAACTTGCAAATTTCTGGGTGACAAAGAATTTGAGACTGAAAAAGAGATGCTCACTTCTGAGGAAAGGGAAGTGGAGATATTGGCCTGGTTAAGCCACTTTGGTTGACTTGAAATAGCCACCTCTCCATGAATCCTGTTTTCACTGTAAAAAAAAAAAAAATCAGAATGATTGTGCCGTGGCTATCATGTGTGTCCAAAACTGAAAAGAAGAGAGTTTTTGAGAAGAATCAAAGTGTACCCAGCATAAAGAGAAACGGCAAAAGGAAAATGGGAGAGGGCTTCACAAGCCTTTGATCTTATGGAATGCTGGAACTGAGCATCCCTGCATAGAGGAGGACCCTGATGCTGAAGTTTATCTTGTTCTACTTTGACATTTATACCACCGCTACAGCAACAGTCCTTCCATTCAAGAAACCTACAAACAAGCAAGAAAGCTTCATTAGAGTTCAAATCCATCTGCTCCAAAGAAAAAGGGGAGGTTGAAAGTACCTAGAAGGATCATCACCCAATTTCCAAACAACGCAGAAATCCCAAGCATTGCTATAAACAAATGATCTAAGCCATTCCACTGCTCTCTCAAAACCTCTCATCGTCTCTCTCTTTTCAACAACAAACCCCAAAATTTGATTTCTATAGTCTTTTTACTTGCAATATATATAAATAATATAACCACAAGAATAAAGCTGGAGGGAATTGTCGTACACGACGAGGGTAACCAACTGTTGTTGTTGCTTTGAATTGGTACTGAGTGAGAGATGGAAAAAAAGGATAATCTTAATCGGGTACAAAAGCTGGCAGAGGCAGTTTTAACTATTTTGGGCAGCCTACTTGACCTGAGCCCTGAGTCTTTGAAACTACCATTCCAATGGTTCAAAAGCCTGTGTGTGTGACAGCTACCTGTACCTGCAATCGCTTTATCCCATTTCCATTACTATTACAATTTTATTACCCTGTTCTTAATAAGGAGCAAGGGGAGGATATTGTGCAAGATGAAATCGAAATCGACATCAATTACGGAATTGGATGGTCTTTTACCACTTCGATATCCATTATATTTTTTTTCTTCATCAGTAAGAAGAAAACAGATAGCATTACACAGACACTAGACAAGGCCAAGGTTACTAAAAAAATATTTTATCAATTCGATATCGACTGCATTTGCTATTAGTATCTATATTCTAATATTTATTATTTATCATTTTAAATAAAATTTATTCTAATATTTTTATATATTTTACATAAATTGTTTCACCGCATTGTTTGCATATCTATACTTTTATATTATTATTTAAATGTGTGTCTGAGTTAATACCACGAGGCAATTCGATATCAACTCAATTAGAAAAATTACTCAAATAACCTTATATATTTTAAATAAGTTATACTATTATGAAGATACTTTTGTCTTTTCCTTATTTAAAAACTAATAAAATAACATATATTAAGATTTAAATCCATGTGGTCAACATCTATAATTTTTTTAATCGCTTCAACTAAAGCTTTATTTTGATATTTTGATAGATTTCAACTTTATTGTACAAATTGTTTCACTCATATTGTTTGTATATCTATTTCAAACCTATGCCATTGACATGCACAAAACCTCAACTTTAGCGGTACAACCAAAGCTTCATTTCAATTATTTTTGTTCATTTTAATAGTTTTCACCAAGCTTTTAAAATCGGATCGATAGTCAAATCGGTTAGGCCATTAGTTTGTTAGTTTGATTGGTTTAGATTATTCAATTAAATAAATAATTAAAAAATCATAAAAATAAAAATATTAAAGAACGATTGAACTGCCAGTTCAATAGGTTTTTTAGTTGGTTGAACATGTTCATACCGTTTCCCAACTCAATTGGTCCAAAGCCTTTCTCCACACAAGTACCCTGATCGATTCTAGGTCCAATTAGTTTGATCACTTGGCTCAGTCCTGTTCAAATAACCATGGTTTTCACTCACATTATTAGTGTCTATACTATTATTTGAACCCTTGCGGACATCAAGTTGGTTGCAAAAATTACTAAGCTACTTTTACATATTTGAAATAAATTATATTCTTGCATATTTAAACTAAAATTTTCATTTTAATTTTGTATATATTGCTTATGTGTTATTATTAATTTTATTTATTGTATGCTATTTTTAAACATATGTATTCTAAATACATGATTTTCAAACGAGTATGATAGAATTTTTAGCTAAACTTAGACTTTACTTGATAGGGTGGAAAGAAAATTAGAAAGATTGAAAATATAAATTTTCTTCTCATAAGTATAATTGACAGGAAAAAAGGAAAATTGAAAAGAAAATTACTTTTTCTTTCCATCCATGACTAAACAATGAAAGGAAAAATAAAAATAAAAATACATAACTTTAAACAAATATACACACCTATTTCACATTTTTTTGGAATTTTCAAATCGTTTATCATAATTTGGTTGGATTTGATTCTTAATTTTTCCATATTAATTTCTGTTTTTAGATTTTTAGATTTATTTTTTTAGAACATAAATTTTATTTTAAAATTTTTTAATATTATTTCACAAAAAATTTCAAGTTTTTTCATAAATATTTCTTAAAAAACATAAATTTTCAAATAAATAAAAAAATCAATAACTTTTGTGTGATATTTTTTCAAAAAATATTTTAAAACAGCTTTCAAATTATTTTAAATGTCAAACAAATATTTTTATATCATAAAAATTAAAATAATTAAAAATTAAATTAAACTGAAATTCAATTATGTTTCAAGTACAGTTGAAACACCTCAGTTGTTAGATTTACTAAATCGAAGATGGTTTTATCATTATCAATCATAAGTGTTGATTTGATGCAAAATAGAATTAATAAGTGTGTCAACCACCAAAATAAAAATGTATTTGTACATATAAAATGTAAAAAATTGTCTAAAATTATCCAAATTTTGTAGGGTATATTTGGCCCAAAATGATTTTGGACATTTATAATAATTTTTAGGTGTAAACTAGAATTGCTTAAACCTAATCTGTTTTCAAACCTATAGTAGTCTATATCTGTATCTATATACACACAAGATACTTATGGTTAATAATTACCATTAATTAAAACAATGAGGGCCAACCGCCAATGTATTATGAAATACTTTAAATTCCCCTAGTCAGGCTCATCCTTTTCTTCCTCTCCCTAGGAATCCTTTTCTTCATCTCCCTAGGAACCAAGAATGACACAACTTCTTCTTCCTGAAAAATGATAACAACTCCTTTAGTTTGATACATGCAAATTCAGTTTAGTTAATAATATCCTCTTTATCAACCTTTCCTTCCACAAGTTTAGTAATATCATATTGATTTCAATCGCTTAGCAATAATAAAATTCTTTTAACCTCAGAACAACGTTTATATATAAAGACTTACGTACCTTAGAAAGTGCACAATCTATATGAGCAACAAATATTCCTGGGCATTCTTCACAATAGTAGACATGATGGTTTGGGTGTCTTCTTTCTTCACATGCATCACAGTAATGCTCCTCTGAATCATCTTCGATATACAAATCTTTAAGAGTTAAAGGATGGATGTGGCATTTGGATTTGATAATTTGAGGTAAGGATACACATTCTACGTGGAAATTGATGAAACACTCAAGACAACGATAGAAAGGCTGCCCACTGCAAATTTCACCACAGTGACTACAAAATAGTCCAGCATAGATATTGTTGGGGTTTGAGTGTACTTTAACCGGGTAAAGTAAGAGTTGCAAAGAGAGCACCAGCAGCAACGTATTATACCCGGGTAAAATGTGAAGGAAAAATGCTTGAAGCTCAAGCTTTTTCTATTGCCGAGAATGTCGAATGTAATTTAGAAGGCAAAGAAAGATGGAGCATGAAGAAGAAAATCGATAATTTTCATTAATGAAACAACGGCATATAGCCAATACATAAAACAAGCCTTTTGCTTGTCAAAATCAACATATGGTCAACTAATCTACACCAACTACCACTAATACATTGGAACTTACAAGACAAAACTTGTACATAAAAGAAAAGGTGATTAATGACTCATTCCTACATCAATCTTTTACCTAATATAGTTCAATATGAACCAAAAGAGTTACATTGACTAAAATAACAAAATGAGCAACAAAAGCGACTCAAAGACTTGGCTCGGCAGACTTACGGACTTGGCACGCTCTGCATGGTGCGATGGTTTGGTGCATGAGTGCATGGAGGGCCACATTCTAACACTCCTCCTTGGCTTCCATCTTTGCTAACTCCAAGTTCTTTCCTTAACTTGATGAACCTTGAAGTACATAGGGCCTTTGTGAAAATATCGAAGAACTTGGTCTTCTCGAATTGCAATGAATCGGCTCTATCTCTCGAGCTTGTTCCATCTCCCTTACCACATGCAACTTAATCTTTGAAATGTTTGGTTCTACCATGGAAGATAGGATTCTTTGCAATTGCAACAAAGAGACTTGTTATCACAAAAGATCTCTGTTGATTCCTTTTGATATAGGTTTAAATCACCAAGGATTTTTCTAAGCGGATGGCTTGATTTACTACTCCAAAGAGCGATACACACATCAAACCTGGCTGTTGGTGAGCAACAATTGATTGCTTCTTGGAACTCCAACAAAACATAGTTGAACCAAGGGTAAAGGCATAACTTTGAAGTGCTTTTCATGTCATCCTTTGAACGGCCCAATCATCTTTGTCGGTGTAGCCTATCAGCTTCAGGTCTTCATTTCTGCTGAATTTTAATCCATAGCTCAGGGTGCCTTTGATGTACCTAAGCACTCTATTTCTTTGCTTGAAGGTGTTGTTTGTTGCAAGCAATGCATAAATCTTGACAAAGACACTAACGAGAATACATGATGTCCAAGTGCAGTTGCTGTTAAATACAACAAGCAACCAACAAGACTTCTATAATCACTTCTTCACCGACCTGTTCATAGCCTTCTTGACTTGATAGTTTTGCTCCAACAGCCATAGGTGTGCTTGTTGGTTTGCAGTTTTCCATAGAGAATTTCTTAGGATTTTTGCAGCAAATGTCTTTTGCCCCAAGAAGATTCCACTATGAGTTTGCTGCACCTCCATTCCAAGAAAGTAGATCATCTGTCCCAGGTCAGACATTTCAAACGTGTCTTTCATTTTGGCTTTAAAATCGGCCCAAACATATTTGGTCTCCTCTGTCACCAAAAGATCATCAACATAGAGAGACACAATAAGCTGTGTTTCAGCTTGTTTCTCCTTGACATACAAATTTGGCTCACTGATGCTTCTCTCAAATCCCAAGCTTAGCAAATAGCTGTCAATTCTAGTATACCAGGCTCTAGGAGCTGTTTTGTGCCATATAATGCCTTCTTGAGCTTGTACACCATTTGTTCTTTGCGGACACAACAAAGCCTTGAGGGTGATCAATGTAGATCTCCTCTTCAAGGAAGCCATTGAGAAATGCGGACTTCACATCGAAGTGGTGGATTTTCCAGCTTTGTTTTCGATTTTGCTAAGGCAATCGGCAATCGATGGTGTCTAGCCCGCCACTTTGGTGCAAATGTCTCCATGTAGTCCAGTCCATACTTTTGGCTAAAGCCCTTCACAATTAGCCTAGCTTTAAGCTTGTTTAGGCTCCCATCTCGCATTCTCGCTTGGCTCGATAGACCCATTTTACTCCAATAACCTTTCTATTGGTTGGTCTAGGAACCAATTCCCATGTCTTGTTCTTCTCAATCATGGCAATTTCATCATCCATAGCTTGCTTCCGGCCTTGATGTGCTTGACTTCTTCAAAGCAAAGATGGTTCTTCTTGTGCAACATGAGCCCTTTCATAAACATCGGCCAAAGTCCTTGTACCTCGATCGTGGTTCATCATCAACATCCATCTCGGATCATTTTGATCGACTTCAAACCGATCTGTCACAAGTTCTTCAGAATGGCTTGAGTTCATTTCTTTCCCAGTTCAACAAGCCTTCTCATCAAACACTACATCTCTGCTCACTTGAATTTTGTTGGTTAAAGGATCCAGGATCCTATAACCCTTTTTGACCATACTATACCCGGTTAAAATACCAGGAATAGCTCTTTTGGACAACTTGTCCCTCTTTACAGCTGGTACTTGGCTGTAACATAGACAACCAAAGACTTTCATATGACCCAATGATGGCTTGAACCCGAACCAGGCTTCAAAAGGTGTCTTGTGAGCGAGTGCTTTGGTTGGAAGCCTATTCTGAATGTAGACAGCAGTGTTAACAGCTTCAGCCCACATTGTCTTGGGTAGATTTTTTTCAAACAACAAGCATTTGGCCATTTCCATCAAGCTCCTGTTCTTCCTTTCACTAACCCCATTTTGCTGGGGTGTGTAGACATTGGTTAGGCGGTGTTTAATGCCGCATCTTTGCACAAAGATGGAACCGAAAGTGAAGTGTATTCGGTTCCATTATCGACCTAATGGTCTTTATCTTACAGCCTGTTTCTGTTTCCACTGCAGCTTTGAACTTTATAAACACTTGAGCAACCTCAGACTTATGCTTCAAAAAATAAATCCGGCAATATATCGATGCAGTCATCAATAAAGAGAATAAAGTACCTATTGCCACTTAGTGATTCTGTCCTCATGGAGCCACAAACATCAGTGTGCACCAATTCCAGCTTGCTTGATGCTCTCCAGGTTGTGTTGGTAGGAAATTGAAGCCTGGCTTGCTTTCCCATTTGACAGACTTCACAAACATCTTCACTCTGAACTGTCTTGGTGAAGTTTTCAACCATTTCTTTGCTGACCATTTGAGCCATAGATTTGAAGTTGGTATGCCCAAGCCTTTGATGCCAAAGCTTGGTGTCATCAGTTGAAGCAACATGAGTTGAGTGTGAGTCACTTGACCAGTTGACTTCAAAGCATTTGTCACTCATGGTGACTGTCATGAGGCGCTATCCATTTGGATCAGTGATTTGGCACTCCTGACCTTTAAACACAACAGAGTACCCT
Source organism: Gossypium anomalum (assembly GCA_025698475.1). Taxonomy (NCBI): domain Eukaryota; kingdom Viridiplantae; phylum Streptophyta; class Magnoliopsida; order Malvales; family Malvaceae; genus Gossypium; species Gossypium anomalum. The sequence continues at coordinate 18,368,818 of CM046967.1, read as the reverse complement.
TTTTCTAGCAGTTGAGAAATGCTAAGTAGGTTCCTGTCAATTTCAGGTACCAACAGCACATCTTTGATAATTTTGCCACCTGTGGCAGTGCATATTTGCACATCTCCCTTGCCTTCAGCTTTGATGAGCTGACCATTACCAATTTTCACCCTGGTTTTGCAGCTTCTATCCAAGGTTTTGAAAATTGTTTCATCTGGTGACATGTGGTTGGTGCGACCACACGTGTCTAGCAACTTGACCTTTTGTACTTTTCTTACGGCGGTGAGCATGAAGCAAAGAAAGACTTGTTCTTCATAGTCACTACTGTCTTCAGCCACCCGAGCTTCTTCATTCTTGTGTTGAGGTTGGTTTTTGCCAGGTTTGCCTTTTTCTTTGCAGACTCTTTCAACATGGCCCTTCTTCTTGCAGTGTTGACATACAAAGATATCGCTTTGAACCAAAGATCGGCCTCTTGATGACCAGGTCTTTTTCCCTCTCCGACTCTTTCAATGTTGTGCGCCCACTTTCAGAGGGTGCTCGAGTTGCGCATTTCAGATCGAGCTTGAAACCACACTATTCTCAAAGATAAGTGAAGCCGAAATAAAAATCTTGACACTTATTACGTATATTTTCGTCCAGCGATGTAGTTGTAGCGTAGAGGTTGAGATGATGTTGAGGATGAAGAGGGTGTTGTATCTCATCGGGTAATTTAGCACAGTTTTCATGTAGGATATATAGGCATCCTTTACGGATGTAGCCTGGACCACTAAGTTCTAAGCGACAAGCTCGCAAACCCTTTCCCCCAAGTTTTCAAAGTTACCTGCAAAATTTCAATGGATGTTTATGGAGGACCTGGTCTGGGACTGTACTTGTAAATAAACAACCAACAAACCTGTTAATTCATCATGTTAAATATATGTAAAGACAATATATATAATTCCTTTGTTTCCTACCAACCAGAATCGTTTCAGTCTGCTTTATTTCCTTCAGCTTCGAAGCTTTAGCATCCATAGATACGGGAGGGGAGGATGATGAGTCCTATTTTGTTGATGTTTCCTCCTAATGTACAGCAAACATTCCATTATTAGAAAACGAGGAATAAAGTAATAAATAAAAGTAAAGCAAACTAAAGAAAGGGTGCGACCTGATTAAGCACACATTCAATATGAGCAATATATGTGCATTTTTGGCAATAATAAACTTCATGTGTTGGATCTCGTTCTTTCTCACAAATATCACAGTAATACTCTCCAATCTCATCTTCTCTAATTGGTTGATTAAGGAGGAATGGATGTCTATGATATCTATGTTTAGCTAAAGGTGGAACTGGAACACATTTAAGGTGGAGACCGAGATCACTGCACACAACGATAAAGGTGTCTAAACACACTCACGGCGGAGAGCTGCATTGGAAATGATATTTGAGAGTTGGATCCCTGAAAGTGGGACCAACATAAGTGAGACAGTGGTTGTGGCTCTCATGTTTAAGGGTAGGTAATAGTTTTGCACACCCAAAATCAAGGTTGAAATTGCAAATTTGGCAACCATAGGCGGCGGTGGAGTAGTCTTTACTCGTACCAATCCATTGTGTACAAGCATTGCAAGTTGCGTCAACGAAATCCAAGCGAAGAGGGTGTGATGGATGGAAAGGATGGTTCAATGTTTTGGGTATCTTATCACTGCAAAATTCATGAAGAAAGAAGCCACAACTTTTACAACCGTAGAACATGCCCGTCAGTGGCTTGTCACACCAACGACAATTATAATCATGTTCTCCCTCATTGCTATGCTTGTAGAGGATCAACGGGTGGATATGGCAGTAATGCTGCATTATCTGTTTCTCCCTATCTGCATTGGATCTCTGCCTTTTCTTCCTAGCTACATGATCATCACTGCTTGCAAAAGCGCAAACTAAATCGAGCTCGAAAGGGCACCGGCAACACCTGTAATTGATGCCCAAAGAAATCTTCAAACATAGATCACAGGTAAATGGTGCGAAAGGACCAGACCAATCTAACATAAGATGGTGGTGTGAGTGGAGAGGATGTGTAATCTCTCGAGGCAGATATTGTATAGCTTTGGCGCACAATTCATGCAACCAGAGTTCGCACCTTACACATGCATAGGCTGCACCACAGATTTTCTTCGTGCATTTCTCACACCATTTATCATCTGTCTCATCATCGAGACAATGATAGCCCATTGAATGCTCATGACTGGCAAGTTTGATCTCCATATCTCAAACGAAGATAAGATTAAATGATAAAAGATAATATGGGAAGAAAACATTTGATTTCTAATTAATATATACATATATATATATATATATATATATATATATATATATGTAGGTATTAATAGACACTTCAGCTTCAATCTTTAGTATTACTTTTATCTTTGATAATATGCCATTTATTGAAAGATTAATAGCTTTCAAGTAATTATTTATTAATTTATTGGTGATGTATCTTAATATTGTTCATAATAATATATAAACCTGTCAGTTAATTAAATATAAACTATCATTTCTTTCTACTATTGTATTTTACTAGAATTAGCCTTTAAAGGACGCCAATAACTTTTTGAACTAATGATAAAAGTATTAGGCTGTATGTGTAAAAGTTTGAGTTTAATTCTAAACAACCTTATCCCATACTTTAATTATAAAATAATAATTAGTGTTTGAAAGTTATTTTATTAATTATTGGTTAAAAGTTTATAATTTTTTTTAAATAGTAGAAGATATATATTTTTTAATAATAGATACTATCAACTTTTTATAATATTAATATTTAAATATACCATGTACCAGAGTGCAAAACAAATATGCTAAATAATTTAAATGTAAATTACCTAACAATCCCATCCTGCATATTGCTTACCTAGAGATGGAGGAATTTATTCTTGATGACTCACAAGGAACCAACTTTTTCAAGTATAAAAATAATTATAATTATTGAATTAAATAATTAATTTAATGTCTAACTCAATTATAACTAACTCATCAAAATAAAAATGAGAGGAAATCACCCATAAATTACAAAAGTAATATTTGAATCTAAGCATTCAAAGTATTTAAAATAATAATTAAATAATTTTTACTTAGGAAACCTTATTTGCGTAAAAAAACTTTTAACTAATTATATATATATATATATATATATATATATATATATATATATATATATATAAAAGGAAGAGATTCAATTACATCGATATAAAACTAAAGAAATTATAGTGTTATACACCCTTTTGTATCCCTCCCATATATATTCATGAAGAAAATATTGATAGTTAAAAAGTACAAGTAGTTTTTTAAATTTAAATTTAAATTTTAAGATAATAAATATTCACTTTGTATTTAGAGTACATAGTTTTTACACATATGTAGTAGAGTTTTCAGTTTAAGATAATATTTTATATAACTATTTTTACTTTTTTTTAACTGAATTAATTTTTAGTTAACTGAATTAAAATTATTGAAATGAATAATTTTATCATACTATAACTAATTTATATATTTTTAGAATTAAAATATATTAGGTTGGATTTTAAAGTAGGCATATTTCCCATCATACAAGAAAATAATATTATTTTATGATTTATCACGCAAAGAAGGTAACATATATTCTTTTTAATGACAAAGGGCATATTTTTATTTTGGGTAGTACACAACGTTAAGGAATGTATCTTTTTCCTTTTGCTTTTCTGGAATGATTCTATTGTTTGATTAATTAGTATGAAACTTTTTTTTTTTTAATATGGCAAGGTTTATTGGGATTTAACTCAAGTTTTTATACTTCATTTTGCCCAAAATTCTCATATATCATGTCAGAGGCGATTTTAGAGGAGGCTGGCATGGGCCCCGGCCACTCTTAAAATAAAAAATTGTCATTTAGGCTTTCTAAATTTTTTTTAAAATTTTAAATTAGTAAAGGTAAAATTGCACTTTGCCCCCTCTGAAATTATAAAAATTTGATTTAATTTTTTTTAAAATTATAAAGATATATGCTATAAAATATTAAAATTTCATTTGGCCCCCTAAACAAATTGTTCTGGCTTCACTCACTCACACACTCTCTCTCTTATCTTATCTTCTTCACTAAGTTGAGATATTTTTACTCTCTCCATAACCATGGATCCTTGATTGACTTAAGCATCGGAGAGTGATTGGAGTACCAACTCCAATGCCTCTTAACTTATCCTTTAATCTTGTAGATCGAATCAAGCCCCTCGAAGCACCTCAACAGGCCTAATCCATATCAACTAAAAAAAGACTAGTATTTGATGTTGTCTATTGGAATTGAACCAAAATCCATGGCTCAATCTTCCCAACTAATCATGCTTCGATTTTTTCATAAAATTTTCAAGCTCCACCTCATCCATTGGAGATATTATAAAGTTGCATTTTTGAGTTTTTTTTTTTTTTTTTTGCAACTTCTTCAATTTTAGGTTTCATAAAACTGCCATTTTAAGTTTCATAGAGCCCTTTAATGTTGGTGTTGGATTTGGTGCCTAAGTGTAGTATTTACATTAAGTACACTTGTAATTTTTCGAATAGATTGGTTAATAAAGTTAATCATGAATTATATTAATATTTTGTATAATTGTCCTCATATAATTTTTGCACGCAAAGTAAAATAGAAGCAAATATTGCTCATTGGTTGTCTGATGTTTAACAAATACTAAGCGGTATTACGTGGTCGGGTCGTAATACAAAAAGGCGAATTATATTAGTAGACAAACCTAAACATGTCTTTAGTCAAATAAAAAATGAGCAAACCGATTGAAAGACTAATATGTCGACTATTAAGTCTAATTTGGGAGGTGCTTTGTCTTGGGCATCGGAGCAGATAGCTCCCAAAAGATAAAGACACAGATGTGACTAACTGGACTTGTAACACCCCTAACCCATGTCTGTCGTCGGAACAGGGTTACAGAGCATTACCGGAGTTTACAGAACAAATACAGTTAATTCTTGTCATATACTATTCATACTCGAAACCATTCATAATCAATCATATTGTCCTTTAAATGGACCATCGATGCCTAATTTATGCATTAAAAACAAGCCGGGACTATATTGGAAACTCAGAGAATTTTTCACGAAATTCCAAAATTTTTCTTAAGTACAGGGGTCACACGCGCATGTGGGTGGGTCGTGTGGGCATTCGATGTGAGGCACACGGCCGTATCCCACCCCGCGTCCATACCCGTGTAACTCTCTGACTTGGGTCACACAGCCAGCCACATGCCCGTGTGACATACGGCTGAGACACACGCCTGTGTGTCTACGGGTATGGACAAAAATAGGCCACTTTCAAGGCCACTTTTCTCACCAAATTTGCCATCAACCTACAACAAGACTTGAATACATTTACTAACCAATTCAAGACATTAAAACCAAACCAAAACCAATCTTATGCATGACATATTAACTCATATGTTCATGTATTTAAACATACCAAATTTACACTTATGTTCATAGACAAATTTTATCAATTATACTAATTCAAAACCATTCATCAATAGGTTTATATACTCTCCACCATATAACCATTTCAACACACATCAAACATGATAAGGCTTTATATAATTACATCAAAGTATGCTTAACACTAGCCATTCCAATGGCTAGTTACAACCAAATTATTTCATCATTTGATCTATTTTATCCTATACATGCCAATATACCAAAAGTAAGCTTGTTTCGTATACCGAGAAGTCTGAGGGATAGTGTGATGTGACTCCGATTAAGTTCCAACCTTCACGAGCCTCCGAGTACTATAAAATAGAAGAAAATAAAACAAAGTAAGCATTTAATGCTTAGTAAGTTCATATAACAGGAAATTAACTTACCATTCATTTATTTTTAAATTAAGCATGCAAAATTCATCCAAAGAAAATTTTATAATTTACCTAAACACATATGATCTCAAGAAACTTGTTAGTCATGTATTTCATGTAAACATCAAGAATCAAGTTTCAACTCATCATGTAATAACTTTCATAAACATGTGCTTTTCATATCATATTTCTATATAACATGTGCATTTCCATAACAAATCATCTTAAGTTCAGTTTAACCATGTCAGAACACTTCCCGTTGAAATTATTTGAAATATCGATGGATACACATGTAGTACACTCGAAGTGTACAAAACTGGAAACCGTCAACTCATATTCAATGGTACCCAATTAGGGCACATAATCAGGAAAGACTCTCTCAAGCCATATAATAGGATGCTCATGTGAGCCATGTAACGGAAAACTTATCCGGGCTATAATAGAAAACTCATAAGAGTTTAAACAGGAAGCTCATTGAGCTTAACAGGTAACTTTGAAGAGTTATTATCAGGAAGCTCCAGATAGCCGTATAACAGGAAGTTCAAGCGAGCCATATCAGGAAGCTCAAAAAGAGCCTATATCGGGACACTCAAAAAGAGCTGCAGTATGTCTGCAATACATGCTGGATCAATACCGATCATATAACAGAACGCTCACAAAGAGCTGTGGTATGTCCACAACACATGTATGATCAATACCAATCAAGATGCTCGCAAGAACCATGTAACGGGAAGCTCGAGGGGGCTTATAACATGATGCTCTTTCAAGCAATGGTGTGTCCGCAACATTTGCATGACCACAACCAATACAGGAAATCCTGTATCCATTGAATTTCATCTATTCAAACGGGACTTATTATTTATTTGGCTTTGTCGGATATGTAATCAATTCCACATAAATAGAAATTACATAATTCACATATACAAAATTTAATTCAAACATATAAATATGCATAATTTAGTTACACGAACTTACCTCGATAATCGTTCGTATACGAGGATCTACTAATTTGACACCTTTTCTTTTCCTCAGTCTAACTCCTTATTTGATCTTTTTGGATCTATATGAGTAAATTTAACTCAATTTAATGAAATTTATATTCAATTCAATCAAATTCACATTTTAGGCAAAAGTACTATTTTGCCCTTATATTTTTGATTAATTTCAATTTCGTCTCTAGGCTCGAAAAATGAAATTTATACAATTTAATCCTTATTCCAAGCCTAACCAATTTTTACATATAACATTCACAGCGTAATTCACAAAAATCAGAAATTTTCCATGAATTTTACATATTTACAATTTAGTCCCTAAATCACAATTTCATCAAAATTTCCTTTACAAAAGTTGTTTATCTATCAACAATATTTGATTTTATACTATAAGTTTCAAAATTTCAGTATAGTCATCCATGAAAAAATTCCAATACTTTGATATCTTTACAAATTGATCCCAAAATAGATAGATTAAGTTATTACAATTTCGGAAATGTAAAAATTACTAAAAACGGGACATGATTATTTACCCAATTAGGCTTGCTTGAAGTTCTCTCTCTTAGCTAGGGTTTCCATAGAAATTTTTGGGGAGGATGATGAAATAAGATGATATTAGGCTATTATCATCTTTAATTATTTTAAATTCCAATTTAGTCCTTTTCTTTTTCTAATTTTCCATGGATGGATCATCATAAATATCTATTAACTCCATTTAATGGTCTAATTACCATATAAGGACCTCAAGTTTTGAATCCCATAGCTATTTGATACCTATAGCCACTAGAACTCAACTTTTATATTTTATGCAATTTGGTTTTTTCTAATAATTAAACATAAAATTGGTAAAATTTTCTTAACGAAGTTTTCATACGTTATTCCTATCATAATGTAGACCATGTAATAATATTAAAATAAAATTTTATTTTTGATTCAGATTTGTGGTCCCAAAACCACTGTTTCGATTTCACTGAAAATGGATTGTTACAACTCTCCTCCTTAAAAAATTTTCGTCTTCAAAAATCTTACCAGTAAAGAGGTTCTGATATTGCTTTCTCATTGTTTCCTCCAGTTCCCAGGTAGCTTCTTCTATCCCATGTCGTTGCCAAAGAAATTTTACTAAAACTACCTTTTTATTTCTTAATTCTTTTATCTTACGTGCCAGGATTTTAATCGGTTCCTCACTGTAAGTCATGTCAGGCTGAATCTCAACTTCTGTCAGAGAAATAACATGTGAAGGATCTGACCGATACCGTCGTAACATAGACACGTGAAAAACATTATGAATTCTGTCAAGCTCTGGTGGTAATGCTAATTGGTATGCAACATGTCCGATTCTTTTTATGATCTTATATGGTCTGATGAACCGTGGACTCAATTTTCCTTTACGGACAAACCAAAGAACTTTCTTCCAAGGTGATACTTTCAAGAATACTTTATCACTGACCTGAAATTCTATCTCTTTTCGTTTAAGATTGACATAAGACTTTTGATGATTAGAGGCTGCTTTCAAACTATCTCGAATCACTTTTACTTTTTCTTCAGTTTCACGGACTAAGTCAACTCCGTATATCTTTTTCTCACTAAGCTCAGTCCAATACAACGGAGTTCTACATTTACAACCATACAGAGCTTCGTACGGTGCAATTTTAATGCTGGATTGGTAACTATTATTGTATACAAATTCAACTAAAGGTAAATACTTTTCCCAATTACCTTCAAATTCTAGCACGCAACACCGAAGCATATCCTTTAGTATCTGTATTATACGTTCAGATTGACCATCAGTTTGAGGATGAAATGTGGTACTGAGATGTAATTGTGTACCCAAAGCTTCTTGCAACTTGCTCTGGAATCAAAATGTAAACCGGAGATCTCTATCGGAAATAATGGAGACTGGTACCCCATGTAATCTAACAATCTCAGAAACATATAACTCAGCCAATCTGTCTAAAGAAAAATCTATAAATACCGGAATAAAGTGTGTAGACTTTGTTAAACGATCAACTATTACCCAAATAGCATCTTTCTTTTTCGGAGATAGTGGTAACCTTGATACAAAGTCCATGATAACTCTTTCACATTTCCACTGAGGTATGGTAACTGGCTGTAACAATCTCGAAGGCACCTAATGTTCAGCTTTAACTTGCTGACATACCAAACATCTAGATACAAATTTAGAAATATCACGTTTTATTCCTAGCCACTAGTACATCTTTTTAGAATCATTGTACATTTTTTTATTCCCCGGATGCATAGACATAATACCATTGTGAGCTTTGTACAAAATCTTCTGTGCAAGTTTGAATTCTTCGGTACACAAGCTCTGCCTCTAAATAATAGACAATCATCAGGTCCAATCTGAAATTTTGAGTCAGAAGTTGTAACAGCCCAGTTTAGACTCTAGTCAGAATAGTGGTTTCGAGAGCACAAATTCGAGTCTGAAAAATATTTTAATATTTTTTTTCGTGTTTCTTATATGTGAAATAGTATTTTTGAAAATTTCGTACGAAAATTTGATCGTTTGTGTGTTTAATTTGATAAAAGGACCTAATCGCGTAAAATGGAAAAGTTGCCTTCTATTTGTTAAAGTGCTTATTTGATATGTCTTTGTAAATGAAAGGTCCTTATGTTGCAACTGGACCATTAACATCGTAAATGGGCATTTATAGCCTTAAATATTAATGTTTTAAATGTTTATTAATCATGGGCAAAATGGTAAATGATGTATTATTAAGTATTTAATAAAAGAAACCATAAAATTTGTGTGTAATATCCTGATTTTGGGCCTAGTCGAAATAATGGTTTCGTGACCACAAAATCCAAGATAAAAATAATTATTTTACGATTATTTTGAGGTCTATGATATGATTGCATGATTGTGTGAAAATTTCGTGAAGAAATTTTATGCATAAAGTGCTTAAATTGAAATTAGGGACTAAATCGAATAATTTGCAAAACTTGCATTCTAGAAGTTTCTAGTATGAAATTGTTTTGAAATATTAATTAGGAGGTCTAAAATAGCAATTTTACCAATTTCTAAGTCTATGGACAAAAATTGGACATGGATGAAATTTTTGGAAAGTTTAGTAGTAAGGGCATTTTGGTCATTTAGGGGTAAAATGAATTAAAATACAAAATTAAAAGCCAATTTTGCTCATCTTCAACCCCATGGCCGAATATAGCAAGGAGAAACCATGGCTAGGGTTTTTCAAGCTTCCAAGCTCAATTGTAAGTCCGTTCTAGCCCCGTTTTTCAAGTTCTTTATGTTTTTAGAATCCCAGTAACTTGATTAAGCTTATTCTAGCAATAATTTAAGCTAGGGTTCATATTTGGAAAAATACCCATAGGTGAAATGTGTTTATTTTGATGTTTTATGGTAGAATATGAAGGCTGAAATTATGTTAAACAACTTTTGCTAAGCGATTTTAAGCAAAAATGAGTAAAACGGCTTAATCGGTAAAAATTGTTATTGTTCATAACTATGTGTTAGAGTGAGAATTTAATGTTTTCATAGAAGGGAAAAATGTTCATCATGTCATAAAACATAAGAAAATATGCTGAAATTTAATTTACGAGCTTTGGGGAAAAAGTGTAAATATGTGAAAGTTTAGGGGCAAAACTGTAATTTTGCCAAAATATGATTTTGGGTTAATTTGAATAATGTGAGCCCTAATTAGACTATATTTTAAATAATAGAGCAAGGAAAACTAAAATTCGGGCTAAAATGGGAAAAAAACCAAGTTGTGGACGAAATGATAAAAGTAGCCATTTTCACATGCGAGGTAAGTTCATATGTAAATGTTGGTAAAATAGTTATTATTTTAAATGTTTTTATGTTATTTAAATGATATGATAATTATTGATAATTGTTTGATAATATGTCAAATTATGTGATATACTTGGAAAATGTGAAATACTATCGAGTATCGGTATCGGCATTCCGTAGAAGATGGTTGAGACACATGATTGGGAAAAAGGTCCCGTTGAACCTTAGGAATGGATTAGGATACAAGTGACATGTCACTGGGATATTTGGGCATCCGAACTCGTTGAGTTGAGTCCGAGTTCACTTATGGATACGAATGTCCGAACTCGTTAAGTTGAGTCCGAGTTCGAGAGATGTAACTAGGCATCCTAGCTCGTTGAGTTGAGTCTGAGTTCACTTATGGATACGAACGCCCGAGCTCGTTGAGTTGAGTCCGAGTTCACTTATGGGTGGGTTACATGGTAGCTTGGCTACATATGTGGCACTTATGTGCAAACTTTTCGTGTATCCGAATTATATTCCGATGTGTTCAATGGGTAAAATTCTACTCAAATAGAGGAATACTAGAGATGAAAGGGACGTATTGGTAAGTGTTGTGAAATGGATACTTTGAACAGGTATGTACTTAACCCTTGGGTTGAAAACTCGATATAACAACAATATGGTAAAATGATAAATGAAAATGTGATATGAATGTCTCGGTGATGATCATGCAAATGATATTTATGTTTGCTTATATAGTTGTGTTGCTTGCTATTTGCATGTGAACTTCCTAAGCATTTGTGCTTACTCCCTCCTTTTCATTCCTTGTAGTGTTGACAAGCCAGCTCGGAAATCGAAAACGGTCGGAGGCACGCTCACACTATCCGTATACTATCTTGGTATAATGGCTTGTATATTTTGAGTATGGCATGTATAGCATTATAATCATTTTGTATATATGGTCTTATGATATGGTTATTGAGTGGTATGGAAATGCTTGGTAATGATTAGCCATTGGAATCATGATTAGCAATTTAGCATACATAACACCAAATATGATCATGATTACCATGAAATGGGTAAAATTTACCATAAAATAGATTCAGACAGCAGTAGTGACGTGAATTTGAAAAATCACTAAAAATAATAGAAATGGAATTAAATAATGAATAAGTTATAGAATTGAAGCTTGATGAGTATGTTTTCATATGGATGGAACAAAACAGGTATATGAGTTATATTTTATGAGATGTTTAAATTTTTGTGAAATAGGGCCAGAGCAATTTCTGGATCCCCTATTCTGACTTTGGAAATTCACCATAAATTTTTCAAAGATAATTAGAAGTCATGATTTATATGTATAGATTCCTTATTTAGTTTAGTTTTATTAGAAATAAACGGCATAGTCATTGAAACTCTGTACAGGGAGATATCTGATTTGTAATACACAGAGGTCAGAGCAGTTGAACCCTGAAACAGGGGAGACTTTAACTAATAAACTGTACTAATTTGCTTGACCAAAAATTCTATAAAAAAATTAGTAAATACATATATGAGTCTAGTTTCAGGGAAAATTTACAGAATTGGATTTCGAGTTTCGGAACTCGAGATATGAATTTTTAAGCGACTGTGACGTAGATTGCTAGCTTGACTAAAAATTTTAAAAATAAATTGTTTGAGCTGTTTAAAGTAATGAATTAAGTCTGTTAACACCTCGTGTTCGACTCCGGCGACAGTCTCGGGTACGAGGCGTTACAGTTTAATTCATCCATGTTAGCTGAAGTTATCAAATAAAAGAAGAAAGAAAAACAAGATAGGGTTCGACACTTATGATTATTAATTTAGGTATTTTTTTATCCATATTTTATAATTTCTACGTTTTTGTAATCGTTGCTTAGAGTTCTATCAAGCCCATGTCTCAATTTCTAATTTTTTTAATGATTTTGAGTTATTCCATTGATAAAAATATGAGTTTTATGAAGTTTGATGATAGTATATGGAAGTTTGAAGTTGGGTTAACATATTTTGTCTTTGAATTTTTGGTGAATTTGAGTATTTTGGGCTAAATTGTAAAAAGGAGATTTTGAGGGACTAAAATGTTAAATAAATGAAACATATGAACTTATATGAATACTATAATAATTCAACCTAACATGGGTATATGGAAATTATGTGTATTTTGTGATTTTGTAAATTAAGGACTAAAGTGTTAAAATGTGAAAATGTGAGGGCTAATTTGTAAATTTCCCTAAATGTGTGTTTGTGGATTAATTTGAATGAATTGGTGAATAAAAGAGTAAAATTTGAATTTATATAGATCAAGAACAAAAGAAAATGGAATTAGATCGGGGGAAGTTGAAAATCGTTGAGTAGCCGATTCTATCTATTCGAATCCGTACGAGGTAAGTCAATATACAAATAAACGTGTTTAAGTTGATTTACTTATGTTTATATGACATTGAATTGTGATGAATGATTATATAAGAGCTCAATATGTAATATCTGAGAAAGTATCGACAAAGTTCCGACGTCTGAAAAGCCCCGTACGAACCATAGGAGTAGTTAGGATATGTATGTCATGACATAGGATCCAATCTGTGTTTTTGTGTAAGACCACGTCTAGGACGTCGACATTGACTTTTGATTTACGTGTAAGACCATGTCTGGGACATTGGCATCGTATTTGATTTCGTGTAAAACCCTGTCTGGGACAGTGGCATCGATATTTGATTACATGTAAGACCACGTATTGGACGTTGGCATTGTACGAGCTTTCTGAGCTATTCGCGTATCCTTATGATTTTGAACGGTTCAACGGGAATTCTGAGAAATGAATGATTATATGAAATGTGTATACGATACAGGTACGTTTGAAATTGATTGAAATTATTGTATACATATGATGCTTGAATTTGGCTTGTAGGTATGACCAAAAATAGGTGGCAAATTGGCCTTGCCAATGGCCTATATTTGTCCACACGGTTGAGCACATGGGCATGTGTCTTGACCATGTTTTTCAATGTTTCTTTTAGAAGTAAGTCAGTCTCGAGCACAACCTAGACACACAGACGTGTCTGGTGGCCGTGTAAAGTACACAACCTTGGCACATGGGCGTGTGTGGCCATTTCGATTGGTACACGGGCTAGACACACGAGCGTGTGGTCAGCAGTGTGACCCAAGTCAGTTTCGACCACGGCCTGGCACACAGGCGTGTCATGTGGCCGTGTTGACAAGTCAGTATGTATGCTCTATTTTGCCACGGCCTAGATACAAGGGCCTAGCCGTGTGAGGCACACAGCCTGTTCACACGGGCGTGTGACCTGTACAAATTTGAAAAATGTTTAAGTTTCGAAAAATTTTGTATGAGCTCAGTTTAGTTCCGATCGCTTTCTAATGCTTGTTTAAGGTCTTAATGATCTATATAAGGGACTCTATGGTAATGCTTGACTATGATTATGGATGATGTATATGAACTGTGTGTAAAATGTTCTGATTTGTTTGGTAACGTCTTTAACCCTAGTCCGGCGACGGATACGAGTTAGGGATGTTACAGAAGTCGAGTCACACTATACTTGTTTAACTTGCAACTCATTATCACTTTTCTGTGCTTCACAGATCTATTACAGAAACATTGGTTTAGCTTTTAACTCAACCAAAATTGAACCATCATCAGACAAAGACAACCGGGTATTCATCGCTCGCAAGGCAAACAGGGATTTTCTGCTCAAAGCATCTGCAACCACATTGGCCGGATGATAATCAATAATCAAATCATAATATTTTAATAACTCAAGCCATCTGCATTGTCTCAAATTCAAGTCTTTTTGCGACATCAAATATTTCAAACTTTTATGATTAGTGAATATATGACATTTTTCACCAAACAGATAGTGTCGCCAAATTTTCAGTACAAAAACAATGGCTGCCAATTCTAAATCATGTATCGAGTAATTCTTCTCATGTGGTTTTAGCTATCTAGAAGCATAGGCTATTACCTTACCTTCTTGCATCAAGACACAACCTAAACCATTTAATGATGCATCACTGTAAATTATAAATTCTTTACCCGATTCAGGCTGAACTAGTACGGATGCTTCAGTCAATAAAGCTTTCAGTCTGTCAAAGCTCTGCTGTCACTTGTCAGACCATTCAAATTTCACATCTTTCTGTAACAAACGAGTCATCGGAGAGGCTATCATCGAGAACTCTTTTTCAAACCCCTGATAATATCCAGCTAGTCCTAGAAAACTTCTAACTTCAGTCACATTCTTCGGTGAATTCCAGTTAACAATAGCTAAAATTTTATTCGGATCCATCCTGATTCCTTTAGCAGATACTATATGTCCATGAAAACCAACTTCCCGAAGCCAAAATTCACATTTACTAAATTTGGCATACAGTTGTTTCTCGCACAGAGTTTGTAACACAATCCTCAAATGATTAGCATGTTCATTTTCATCTCGAGAGTATACCAAAATATCATCAATAAACACCACAACAAATCTATTTAGATATGGTCCAAAAATTATTCATTAAATCCATGAATACTGTAGGTGCATTAGTCAAGCTGAACGGCATTACAAGAAACTCATGGTATCCATACCTGGTTATGAAAGCTGTCTTTGGTACATCTGAATCTTTCACCTCTAACTAATAGTAATTGGAACGAAGATCAATCTTTGAAAATACAGTGACACCTTTTAATTGATCAAACAACTCATCAATATGAGATAATGGATATTTATTCTTTATTGTAACTTTGTTGAGCTGCCTGTAATTAATACATAACCTCAACGATCCATCTTTCTTTTTAACAAATAAAATCGGTGCACTCCAAGGTGAGAAACTAGGTCGAGCAAAGACTCTGTCAGTGAGTTCTTGCAACTGTGATTTCAACTCTTTTAATTCCGTCAAAGCCATTCTGTAGGGTGTTATAGATATCAGTGTTGTCCCCGGTACAAGGTCTATAGAAAATTTCACTTCTCTAACCAGTGGTAATCCAGGTAATTTTTCTGGAAATACATCAGGAAACTTTTAAACAACCGACATTGACTTAATCTTCAATTCAGATACTTTAGTGTCTAACACATATGCAAGATAAACATCATACCCATTTCTGATATAGTTGAGATCACATTAGACAACCCATCCAGTTTATCAGATTCAACACGAAGCAGTTCACCATTCTGACATTTTAACACAATATATTTCTGTTTATAATTTACCACTGCATCATGCTGAGTTACCCAGTCCATTGCTAGAATCACATCAAATTCATCAAATGGCAGTAACATCAAATTAGCCGAGAAACAATAACCTTTTACCATCAATGGAAAGTTTTTACAAATTTTATCTAACATCACATACTAGCCTAAGGGGTTCGAAACTTTTACCACGAATTTAGTGGATTCGATAGGTAAATTTTTAACAGACACTAAATTCGTGCATATGTATGAATGTGTTGAGCTAGAATTAATCAAAGCAGTAATATCACTATCAAGAAAAGAAAAAGTACCAGTAATGACGTCTGGTGAAGAGGCATCTTCTCTTGCACGAATAGCATATGTTATTGCTAGTGCTCGTGCTTCAGATTTAACTGTTGAATCTTTTGTAGCACCTCAGCTACCACTGACATTGTCGGGGTGACAGGGTGGTCTACCTCTTGAGGCGGGGTTACTTGGCTTCGAAGTCTGAACAGTATCTTTTTCAGACCTTTTTGGACAATCTCTGATATAGTAGTTAAGAGAACCACATCTAAAATAGGCTCCGCTTCACATACGACACTCCCCAAAATGAAATTTATTACAATATTTGTATCTCAGTTTGGGGTTGCTGACACTTTCTACACTTGTTACAGATGGGGACAGAGATCTCGGGTTAGAGCATTGAGAGCCTCGCTCTTTTCTAGAATACCTGACAGATATGGTAGAACGATCATGGTATTTTTTTAATTTCTTTGAAGCTGACGATTATGACATTCTCATAAATCTTTTACTAGAAGTCCAGGCTTCCCTTTCTGCTTATCACTTTTCTTTACTTAATTCTTCGACTTTATGTGCTGGGTCAACCAATACAATAAATTTTTTTAATTCCAGCATCCCAACTAGTAGCTTGATGTCTTCATTTAATCCCTCTTCAAACCGTTTAAACATGGCAACTTCAGTCGTGATACACTCTCTGGCATATTTACTTAATCTAACAAATTCTCGTTCGTATTCGGATACCGTCATACTCCCCTGTTTAAGCGCTAAAAATTCTTTCTTTTCCTAAACAAGAAATTTTTGGCTAATATACTTCTTTCTGAATTTTGTTTGGAAAAGTTCCCATGTAACGCTCTCGCTTGGTATAACAGAAACCAAAGTATTCCACCATTGATAAGCCGAATCTTTTAACAAAGACACTGCACATTTCAAACATTCAGCAGGTGTGCATGATAATTCATCCAAAACCCTGATAGTTTTTTCCAACCAAAATTTATCTCTTTTCGAATTATCCAAAACCCTAAATTTTTCTGCCCCGTATTTACGGATGTTATCTACTTGAGGCTTACCAGTTCTAACAGGTTCAGCACCTTGTGGCATATCAGGATCCGGTTGTTAAATAGGAGGGGGTGTTGTTGTACAGTAGGATTTATTCTTAAAAATTTTGTGAACCACTCATTCATCATTTGAAAGAAGGCTTCTTTAGCCTCCTCACCTCGGCCCTCAGATATGGGCTTTCTACTACTTGATGCAGCTCTTTGAACTGAAGCTTGAGCATTACTCTCAGCTTTCTTAGATTCAGCATGGTTGGCTAACATTACTATATGAAAAACATGTTTGAAATGGTCAGGAGATATCACACTATCACAAATTATATAATGGCATGTATAGCTAAACTCATACATTGATTCATGATTCAAAATTTCAGTTTAGAACCGATGATTATTTGATGTATCAAAATAGAGTTAATGTACCAAGAAATCCAAAAATTATGCAAAAATTGTTACATATGGCTTTCAGTATTAATTATGTGTTCATTCAGGGAGTACTAAGATGTACAATAATCTAAGACAGTTGTACTAGTGAATGAGTTTGAAACGAAATACTTCTGACTTTGTATCCAAATGTCTGATCTATCAACAAGCTAATGCTGATTATCAAGTGTTTTTAAGACTGTTACAGCATGCATTGCTATCTGAGTGGTAATGAAATAAAATTTTGATGAATTTTGTAAAAGATAGATGTTATCTGAACTATTGTTGACTGTTTAAGAAGTCTGCATATTTTATCTCCGTACCTACGAATTTCTCTTTTGATAGCTTAGCTGAGTTATACATATCAGAGATTCTTAGATCACACGGCGTGCTAGACTCTATTATTTTGGGTAAAGACCTGAATTTTATATTGTGATTTGATAGAAAACTACAATAAGCTTTAGATAAACTATTTCAATTTAGTATCGCATGACATTCTTCAATAGATGACTAATCTGAGGGAGAGATTCAGATTTACAAGGTAATGTTTCGTTATTGTGTTTTAAAATTTGAAAGCAACTGAGAAAGACATTTACTATTGGATAAGTTTACATATAATAATAGTTTTGAGATGAGTATTAAGATAGCATTGTATGAGTATGGTATGGTTGCAATTACTGAACTCTATTGTACTGGATCGAATTATGATTAAAGGAATTACGGGGTCGATGTGATTGGAAAGACTGAAGAGAAAATGAAAGTAATTCGTGACAGTCTAAAAGCAGCTTCAGATTGGCAGAAAACATATGCAAGCTTGATATGTAAAAGCATTGAATTTTAGTTAGAAAACTAAATATTTGTGAAAGTATTGCAATGGAAATAGAATTTCTCGATTTACCTATAAAGAGAATTTGAGTTCGTGATTCATCGGGCTGTATGAGATTATCATCAGAACTTAAGAAGATCCATAATATGTTTCTTATATCTATGATGTGATGATTTAGGAAACCCTTGGTTTATAATATCTCTTTCAGAAGTTGAAATTCATCTTGATACGATGTATAGCGAAAAACAGATCAAAATCCTAGCTTGTGAGATTAAGGAGTTGAGAAATCCAATGCTATGTAATAAAGCTATGTGAAAGCAAATCTCCAACCAAATCATTGTTAATAATTTCGGGGACGAAAATCCCTAAGGGGGAGAGTTGTAACAGCCTATTTTTAGGGTTAATCAGAAAAGTAGTTTCGAGACCACAAATCCTAAGTTAAAATATTTATTTTAATATTTTGTTATGGTTTACAGCATGATAGGATTATTGTGTGAAAATTTCATAAAGAAATTTTACCGTTTAAAGGCTTAGTTCGATAAAAAAGGACTAAATCGCGTAAAGCATAAAAGTTGAATTCTATAAGCTAAAAGCATTAAATAGTTATGAAATTTAAATTTGAGGGTTTTAGGTGATAATTAACCCATTTGAATTATGAATGGACAAATATGTGCTTTATTAATGAAAATTACAAGGTTAATTAATAAGGTTATAATGGTAATTACGAAATAAATTAAGTTAAATAATAAAAACATGGTGTCATCTTCACCATTTAGTTTCCACCACAAAAAATGCATGAAGAAAAATAGCCATGGATGAAGATATATTCGGCCAAGCTTTGAAGATTAATGGGTGAGTGGTTTTTGCTCGGTTTTTAATAATTTCTACGTTTTTGAGATCATTGCTTCTTAATCTAGCTAGCCCGTACCTCCGATTTCAAAATTGTTAAAGATTTTGATAGTTGACATTGTTGAGCTTATGTGTTCTTTGATGTTTAATGGTAAAATATGAATCTTTGATGTTAGATTTTCATATTTTATAAAGTGATTTTTGATGAGAATGCAAATTAGGGATTAAATTGTGAAATATTGAAATTATATGGTTAAAAATGTGATTATTTATTAAATTTGGGCTGTTAAGGCAATAAGAAGAATTTATCTAAGCATGGGTAGGATGAAATTGCATGAAATTGTGATTTTTTGTGATAAGGACTAAATTGCAAAAATGTGAAATAATAGGGATAAAAGTGTAATTTTTCCAAAATGTGTAAATTGTGTTAAATTGAATGAATTAATGATTAAATAAGTAAATTGTGTTATTATATAAATTAAGAAAAATGATATTAGGATCTAGAATGGGGGAAAACAAAGTATTAATTAGTCGACCTAATTCGTTGTTACAGCAAACGAGGTAAGTTCGTATGCTAATAAACGTATTTAAATTGTGTTATAAATGTTTATTTATTATTGAATTGAATTGAATTATATACGTTATTTTTCATTGAACTGTTATGAATGTCAAATGAGCAATTACGAGCAAGAATCGACAGAGTTACGACATCCAAAAGTCTCGTACGAACCTTAAGAATAATATAGGATACAAATGTCATGAAATTAGGATTGCCGAGATGAGGTTACATGTAAGACCATGTCTTGGACATTGGCATTGTATTGTGATTGCGTGTAAGACCATGTCTGGGACATTGGCATCGTTATATGATTTCGTGTAAGACCATGTCTGGGACATTGACATCGATATGAGATAACATGTAAGACCATATATGGGATATGGCATTGTATGAGCTTTATGTGATATCCGAGTACTTTTAACAATTCTGAAAGGTTCAACGGGTATAGTCAAGACAAGAATGAAAGTACGATCGAAATAAGTAATACAGGTATGTACAGAACCTTTGTGAGAATCGAATGAAAGTAAATTAGTGAGTTCATATTGTATCATGTATATTAAATAAGAAAGTATGTTTCATGCCAAAATGTGTTTATTTGGCTATAATAAGGTATGAATTGAATGATATGTGAGATATGAGTTATAGTTGTTTTAACTAAATATACATATGGCACATAGTGTGTGAAATACCATTATTTGATGATATTTCACATAATTCACTTGGCTAAAGAAAAGGTGATGAAAATTGAATTGAATAAAGTTTATGTATATAATTATATGTGAATGAATTAATAAGAAGTATTCAAACCATATATGTTTTGAATGAATAAACTCATGAAAATCTTGATTAACTATGTGCATAAATTTGAGATAGAATAGTGCAAACATATGACTTATATCGTGTTTTGCATAATGGTTTTAAATGCAATTATTTAATAATATGAGTTTATTATCATACAAGCTTACTAAGCTTTATAGCTTACTTTGTGTTATTTTTCTATGTTTTATAGTGATTCGTCCGTTCGTTCAGGTTAGAAGTCTGCGGAGATCGCATCACACTATCCTGGTTTTGATTTCGGTATTTATACACTTGTGATTTGGTTATATGGCATGTATAGGCTTGAGCCTTTTTTATAAAGGTTTTGGTGATGTATTTGGCCATTTTATATGGCTTATCAATGATTTATGATTGATGTGTAATTTGCCTTGTGTAATGGCATAATTTGGTATGGTTGGTGATGGTTCAAGTTGATCATTTGGTCATTTGGTATATGATGAGTATTTATTTATGAAAAGCATGATTTTGGACTTGATAAGTGAATGACTAATAGATGATTTATGAGTCAAGCTTTGTGTGTGATTAATGGTAGTAAAAATACATATTGAAATAGGTTGTATTGATGAGTATGATATGTACTTTGGTATATGATTGAATAGGTGAGTAATGAGGAATGAATCATGCTAGTTTGGTATGTGTTTGAATGTACAAATGGTATTGATTTGAGTTGATGAAATGGATAGAATTGGTATTGTAAGTTTAGTGCATGAAATAGCATGGTTTGGCTGTCTATTAATGTATTGAAATGGAATTAAATGTGGTGTTTTAGGTATGCTTGAGAAAAGGGTAGCAAATTGGCTTTACAAATAGCCTATTTTTGTCCACACGGGCAGAGACACGGGCGTGATTCTCAGCCGTGTGCGACACATGGTCATGCTATACGGCCATGTGTCCCCTGGGGTACCTTTTCGAATTAAGTCAGTATACCCTACAGGTTTGACACGGTCTAAACACACGGGCGTGTCTACTGGCCGTGTATGGCACACAGGCGTGTGGCTGGCAGTGTGACCCAACTCAGTAACCCTTCCAGTTTTCCCACGGCCATGGAACACGGGCGTGTCCTCGGCCGTGTGGTGCAAGTCAGTATGTATGCCCTGTTTTAACACGACCTGTGACACAGGCATGTCTGGTGGTCATGTGAGGCACACGACCTGTTCACACGGGCGTGTGACCCCTGAATGTATGAAAATCTTATAAGTTTTCCAAAGTTTGTAAATGTTATCAATTTAGTCCTGAACCACTTCTAAGCATGTTTTAAAGTCTCGTAGAGCCTTATAAAGGACAGTGTAAATGTGTTGAATGAATTTTGTTTATGAATGCATATAATGTATATTATATGTTGTGTTTTAATCGGTAATGTCTCGTAACCCTATTTTGGCGACTGATACGGGTTAGGGGTGTTACATTTTATTGGTATCAGAGCTACGATTTAGTCGATTCTAGGACTAACATAGTATATGTGAGTCTATCTATACATGTCATATTTAACCTGTGATAGTGTGATATCTCCTGACTCTAACGAAAGTTGTTTTAATTAGATTGATATACTTTCCAACCGAGCTAATTTTGATAGTAATGGAAGTGATACTTCGATAATGAGTAAAGATGTGACTGTAATGAATCGAAACCCATAAAGTTACAAATGATAGATTGTAATAGTATGTTAATTATAGATGTTATGTTATGTGCATGCATATGTAAGAGTTAAATTTGAAGCTTTACGACCCTCACCCCCTTACCAATAAAGTATTACAATGAAATCCGTAATATTAGATTGAATAAGCTCACAAGTGTAGAATTACAGAGTCCATAATTGAAGGATTAATATTGTGATCAGATAAGAGAATGAGTCAACAAGTAGAGACAGTACTAGAAGAGATATCGGATCGTTCTGAAGGCCATTCGGATTATGCAATGTCACTATTAAAGAAGAAGTTGACTTTGATGAAACAACATATTCAGGTTTGATATTTAAAGAATGTATTAACTGGAAGTTCTTCTAAATTGATTTCTGTTAGTGATGGGATAATGTGAAATTAGTGATGACAGAATTAGACAGTGGTAAAATGTTTGAAGTGAAATAATAGCTGAGTGCAGTGGTTATATTCAGGCAATTACTATGGTTTCTTCTGGGCATTCTATGTATACATTTATTCTCAGAAGTATATGTGATTGTTTAATTTCATAAGGAATTCTTATCGTATAAGAAGTTAGCTAAACATACTGTTACACGAAAGCATTGTTGGTTTGTTTGGTTTATAATTGGCAATACTCTATTTTTCTTTGGTATTCTATTTCATTTTATTGAAAGAAAATATCGACGATAGAATCTGTATGATGCTAGTATTCTGTTCCTACTAGTTGTTGCTCTGCTTAGTATACATGAAGATTATATTGTTTTTGTTATCATTGATTTCAGTGTTTATGAGTGATGTTTTTCCTTCTGGAAATTTCCTAGGATATCATCGAGATCTTTATCATTCCTTATGAGTTGTAATTTTCAAAAATTATGTATAGCTCAACATTTGAGATTTCGCTACCTCGGTTTTATTATGATTCTATGTGATTATCTGCAAAAGATATTCTTTTGATGGTGATGACTATATCTAATATGATTAAAAATTTCTGGTTTGATCATGAGAGTACAGTGGTATGGTTATCAGATTTTTAGAGGTAATGTTTCTACAGTGGTTGCTATTAAATCATATTTGAATTTCTCTTGTGTTCAAAATGCATTTTTAATAGCTGGGACATTACCTATCAGTACGGTTGAGATGTAGGCCTTATTATAGCAATATGATTTTAATCTATCTGATGGTTGTAGCTTCAGTATGGTTCAAAGCTTCGTTCATCAGTAGTTGAAATAGTAATCTTCATAATGTCAATGAGTTAAACATGGGATGTTATGTTTGAATTATGCAATTTTTAAAGATCTTTGATTAGTATCTTAAAGAAATTGTGATAAATTGTATGCCTGAGTTATCTTGACAACAAGAAGAAAGGTTTTCTTTGAGAAGTTATAGTTTGTCAGCCGAGATCGATTCATTTGTCTAGTTTGATTGGATTATTTGCTTGAAGGAATAATCGAGTTATTTGTATTTGAATTTATCCAAAGGGTTAGAAATAAACTTTGAACGTTTATGGGTAAATAGATGAATAGTTTAAAAGCAGAACTCACATTCTAGAGGACATGATACAGAATTATATCCATCAGAACTATTTTATTGAGAAATGTTTTTATAGATTAAAGTTGTTTTGATTGAGGAAATCATCTCGCTTGTGAAGTCTGCATGATATGATATTTATTAACAAAGTGGTAAACAGTCGAAGACATTGTTAACTGAAGCATCAGTTCCGGTTTAGTCTGTATCGGGTAAAGAGTTATTCGACACGAGAATTAGAGATGATTGACATTGTAGTTGTGTTGAATAGTTAACGACATTAATTGTTTGGTGAGTAAGGTAACCTTTTAAGACTGCAAGAGTTTAAAATATTTGATGTTTCTGAAAGATCTGAATTTGAGATAGGAAAAATGGCTTGAACTGTTGAAAGATTGTGAGTCAGTGGTTGATTATCACCTTGGGCAAACGATTATAGTCTCGGATGTTCTGAGCCAAAAATCCTTTTATATTTTACGACTGATAAACATGCGATTGATCTTATCAGATGGTG
This sequence comes from Gossypium anomalum, assembly GCA_025698475.1. Taxonomy (NCBI): domain Eukaryota; kingdom Viridiplantae; phylum Streptophyta; class Magnoliopsida; order Malvales; family Malvaceae; genus Gossypium; species Gossypium anomalum. The sequence continues at coordinate 18,344,551 of CM046967.1, read as the reverse complement.
GATAGATATTAACTGTATTCTGTCTGACTGTGTGTGACTTAGTGTGCTTGAGTTGTTACGTTCTGATGGGATGTTGGTTCCAAGTATGCTTTCTGACTCTGTGAGTTTCTGCAAGTCTGTTGCGCTCTGGATTTGAGTTTTGTAAGTCTGTTTTAAGTCCGTTTTAAACTCACACTGAGCTCGTGCAGCTCACCCCCTTAGTATTTCCCTTGCAGGTACGCTTGGTTTCAGTAGCTGGACTCGGTGCGAAGGTTTCAGACAGTCTCAGTTTAAATCAGGCTTTAATAGTTTTTACAGTTTTTGAGTTTATAATTAAACCCCTTGGACTGTAAGTACTATTTTGAAAACTGTGGTATGAAGTTTTATGTTTTACGCACTTAAATGTCATTAGGACTGTACTTTCTTCTGAAAGAAAAACAGGAATATTTAGTTAACTGAGAATTCTACGTTACAGTAATATTGCAATGTTTTTTGGTTTGTTGAACTTAAACTTACCTTTGATCATTTTGGTGATCTATGTGACTTCCAAAATTCGATTTAAACTTCTAGGCCGGGTTTAGGGCGTTACACCACCAAATCCGGCGAGTAAGCTCATAAATTTTACTAATTAATATTTACAAGTCAGATATGGTTTTAAAAATATTTTTGAAATTAGTAATTTATGTTTTATAATGATTTGTTAGGTTTGAGGGGAAAAATCCAAGATCAAGTGGTTTTAGAAAATGAGGTATCAAGATCTCGTTTCTATCAACTGAGCCATAAATATTTTTATAAATATTTACGGAGTGTCAATAAGGTGGTATTAAAGTTTCGTTAAAAAATTTTAACGTTTCGATAGTTAATTAATTAAAAAAGGACTAAATTAAAAATAGTGCAAAACTTGCTAATTATAATAATTGAGTGATTAAATGACATGATTAATAAATAAATAAGGACTTAGGTGGTTAATATGCCTAAACTAATATAGTTGGATGGCAATTTGAATGGTAATGATAAAATAATATAAAATCAATGGCAATTTTGTAATAAAATGGAAATTAACATAAATTAAAGTAAAAGTCAAACATTTTTATTCCATTTCTTCGCCAACATTCCAACGAACGCCATAGCCATGGGGAGGTTTCTTTTTTTTTTTTTTTTGGCTTTATTCGTTTACATGTAAGTTTAATTTAGCACCGTTTTAAATAATTTTTATATTTTTTAGATTGTTACAATTAGGTCTAACTAAATTTTACCTTAGTTTTTGATGTTGTTAAAGATTTTGGATGTTACCATTGATGAACCTATATGATTTTTTATGTTAAGTGATGAATTTAAGATATTAATTGTTATTTAAAAATATTTTGTTAAGTGAATTTGATAAATTTTTTGATTAAGGATTTATTTGTTAAATAAAAAAAATATAAGGGTTTGTTGTGAAATTATTGCAAAAATGGGCTGTATTGAATGCCATGAATATTCATCTAGAATGAGTTTGCATTAAAAATGGTTAATTTGCATGATTTGGGCTTATGGACTAAATTGAATAAAAGTAAAATTTTAGGGGTAATTTTGTAAAAATATCAAAAATGACCAAATTGCATGAAATGAATTGTTTTATTTTTTAAATTAATAGATTGAATGAAATTATTAATTATATCAAGATCGGGTGGAAAATCGAGGGAAATAAAAAATTTACAAAATGCCCCTAAATCTTGGTATTTCTGCAATTTAGCCAGGTAAGTTCGTATGATTTGTATTCTGTATAATTTTGATTAAAGTGAATGATAATTGGTGATGGATATTATATATATGCTTATATATGTTCTATTGTTGGAATTGAATCATTATTGGAAAATATACTATCGAATTTAATACTCAGTTTGGATTGAACGCGGGATTTGAGTACATTCGTAAATTGGTGTATGGTGGTATTGGAGGGAGACATCAGCATATTACCCAAGTAAATTGGGTTCAGCATCTGTTTCGAACTCTCGTATTTTACTTTCTGTTTGGAGTAATTTGGGTGGATCAACTCTTATAAGCTTCTGTTGGTGTGTTCTGGTGGACTAGCTCTATGAGCTTTTGTTGATGATGTACTCTTATACCTAAGTCGTTCTTCATATAGAAAATCTCGATAAGGTAAATTGTTTAATGAATTTGAAAGATTTGTTAATTATTGAATATTGACTCGAACATAAATGAAAAAGAGATATGTTGTGGCTAAATGAGATACATGAGTTATGTACTCATGACTTGAGTATTGAATGGCTAATGCCAATGTATAAACAATTGTATTTGATGTGTAAATAGCTATTTATATAGCAACTGTGTGAATTGAGACATTGTAAATCAAATAAAAGATGTTAGCATGTGCTATTTGAGTATTTGACACTTTGTCATTGAATTGAATTTAAGTTGATTGAATGAATTGAAATTGATATATATATTGTATATATTGATTATTTGAATTGAAATGAATATTGGTTGTATTTGAAAAGTGAATTGGAACCTTATTAACTGTATTGGGCTGAGTCGGATATAGATGGCATGCCATAGGATTGGAAGAGTTTAGGGATTTTTTCGACTTTGAGTCGATAAGACATTGGGAGTCAATTTACTACTTCGGATTAATTCGATGAGGCACTGGGTGCCAATTTACTTCTGTTTAACCGATGATACACTGGGTGTCAATTTACTACTTCGGATTAATTCGATGAGGCCCTGGGTGCCAATTTACTTTTGTTTAACCGATGATACACTGGGTGCCAATTTACTACTTCGAATTATCCAAAGAGGCATTGAGTGCCAAACTGGTGTGTGATAAACGCCAAATTATACATATTGTTACCCCAAATACTTAGCATATTTATGGATATTTACTATTACATTTGTGGATTTTGGTGCTCTTAATCCGATTATTTCATGTTTTGTACTTAGGAGAGCACCAAGAGTCAAAAAAAGCCAAAAACGAGCTTAAAAGAGACAAAAAGGACCAAATCAAGAAGATCACACGGCCTAAGCCTTGCCACACGGGCCGCTTCACACGCCTGCGTGTGTATGCATCGAGGTGTCGTCCAAGGATTTCATGATTCACACGGCCTGGCCATTAACCCACACAGCCGTGTGAAATTTAGCGGAACGAACACGGCCTGGCAAACATGTCATACGGCCTTGGCCCACGGGCGTGTTCCTTTTTCAAAGAGTTGTATTCTACACGGAAAAAATGATACTTAGGGAAGAAGAAAGCCAATCCAAAGCCTATATAAACACCCTAAGTATGACCTACAAGGGGGAGTTTCCAGAACTTTTCTGGAACACAGAACCATACATCGGGAATTACTTGAAGAAAGCCAGACGAGTCATCCCAAAAAGCTTTCTTTATGTTTTGTTATTTTCATACTTTTGAGATGTACTCTTATTTCATTTTGAACTAAACCCCTTATATACCTAAGGGGGATGAAACCTATGATGGATCTTGTTATTATTATCTGAACTATATGATAAATACTTGCTTTATTCTTAATTATGTGTTTCTAATGCTTGAGTTAATATTCTGGGTATTGACTCATGATTTAATATGCTTATGCAGAGGAGGAATAGACCCTTCCTAAGAGTAGATTTGGCATAATTAAGCGGAGTTGATCGAACGCATAGAGATAGGGTTACGAGATTTTGCCAGATTAGGGTGAAACCTAATATGAGGGTCCATAAATCGATTTACTGCTTCCCTAGGGGTTTTAATTAGAAAGAGATTTCAATTAATTCAACTGAGGGTTAGGCGTTATTAGTCTCGAAAGAGATAATAATGTAGGTTAGGGAGTCTCACGGATCAAGTCAAGTGAATAAATCATCTGGTTCAGAGTCAGATAACAAGTGAAATCTAGGTGGATTCCTCCTTGGGTGTCGTCTTTATCAATTGCTTCTCTTCAAGTCTTTTTTCAAATTTTCTCTTCGTTGAATTAAATTAGTTAATTAGTTTGGATAATTAGTTTAATAAACAAACCCTTTTATTCCTAGGCTAAATAATAAAAAAATAGTTATTACTAGTACTTTTAGTTCCCTTGGGTACGATATCCCGGTCTTGCCATTACTATACTATTGTTCGATAGGTGCACTTGCCTTTCCGTCGTGATAATAGTTAGTCTAGGTTTGACCTTTATTATAAATATTTATTACTTGTTACGAATCACGCGATCAAGTTTTTGGCGCCGTTGCCGAGGAACTAAAATATTAGGAACACTTAATTTTTATTACTTTAGCCATTTATTTTTCTTGCAATTTAACTTTATTTCTATTTTTATTTTACTAACTTTATTCTTCTTTCTCCTGGCAGGTTCTTGTAGTGTATGACTAGAAGAAACCCGTCAGGACCGTTGCTTTTTGACGAGGAAGTTGATCGTACAGCTCGTACAAACCGACGAGAAATTAGGCGCAGCTTAAGATACACAGAGGAAGAGCAAGAGGACGATATCTCAACTACTACTGAAGAGATGGCTGAAAATCAAGACAATCCGCTACCGCCTGCCATACCTGCTGAATTAGCATATCAGAATCCTGCTCCTCGTACTATGTATGATTATGCTAAACCTAATTTTACAGGAACTGAGTCAAGTATAGTTAGGCCTGCTATTGCTGCTAACAATTTTGAACTGAAACCTAACACAATTCAGATGATACGCACTTGGAAAATATCCTAGAACTGTACGACACTTTCAAAATTAATGGCGTTTCTGATGATGCCATTTGCCTTCGGTTATTCCCTTTTTTACTAAGGAATAAAGCTAAACAATGATTGAACTCACTACCACGAGGATCCATTACCACTTGGGAGCAAATGACCGAAAAATTTCTATTAAAATATTTTTCACCGGCAAAAACAACTAAGTTGCGTAATGATATTTCTTCTTTTGTGCAGATGGACTTAGAGACACTTTACGATGCATGGGAGAGATTCAAGGACCTTTTGCGAAGGTGCCCACATCATGGACAACCTCTATGGCTGTAAGTTCAAACGTTTTACAACGGTGTGAACCCTTCGACAAGACAAATGATTGATGCAACTGCCGGTGGAACAATCAATAACAAAACACCTGAAGAGGCTTTTGAATTTATTGAAGAGATGTCACTGAATAACTATTAGTGGCAAGTCATGAGGACTAAGCCAACGAAAATAGCAAACGTTTATGACCTCAATTTGATCACTATGTTGTCAAATCAGGTAGAACTTCTTAATAAGAAGATTGATGGTTTACTTGGTTCTATGCAGGTACATCCAGCAATGAAGTGTAACTCAAGTGGCGGAGGCGTGCATACAGAATACCCACCATTCAATCCTACAACCGAAGAGGAACAAGTCAACTATATGGGTAATAATAATTTTAGATCTCAAAATAACCCATATAGTAATACTTATAATGCAGGTTGGAAGAACCACCCAAATTTCTCTTGGGGTGGTCAACAGAATCAAAGGCCACAGAATCCTCAGAATTTTCAACAGCCACCATATCAACAGGAAAAGAAGCCGAACCTTGAAGAGATGTTATCCAAGTCCATCTCGGTGTCAGAACCTCGTTTTTAGAATACCAAGACAGTACTCAAAAATCAACAAGCATCAATTCAAGGACTTGAAACTCAAATAGGTCAGCTGTCCAAGCTAATTTCTAAGCGACCACAAGGGAGTTTGCCAAGCAACACTGAATCAAATCCAAGGGAACAGCTCAATGCAATTGATGCTCAAGAAAGACGCATTGAGACTGAGCCAGAACCGAGGCAAGAGAATGTGGAAAGCAAAAGCGATGGTGAGGTAAGTAATAATAAAATGGTGAATGCAGAATACAAACCTCGTGTGCCATACCCTAATGCGACAAGGAAAGACCGCTCAGATAAACAATTCGGTAAATTTCTTAAACTTACCATATTAACTTACCATTTATTGAAGCTCTGTCACAGATGCCAAATGCAACGAAATTTCTAAGAGAGCTTTTAGCAAACAAGTGGAATTTGGATGAGTCATTGCACGTGGAACTCAATGCAGTCTGCTCAGCTATTCTAAAGAATAAGCTACCTAACAAATTGAAAGATCCAGGGAGTTTTACAATTCCTTGCTTAATTGGTAATTTATCTATGAATAATGCTTTAGCTGATTTAGGGGCAAGTATAAATGTTATGCCTTATAAAATGTTTAAACGACTAGGTCTCGGTAAACCCAAACAGACTAGGATGAGCATACAATTGGCTAACAAAACAATTAGATTATTTCCTAAAGGTATTATTGAAGATGTTCTCGTTAAAATTGATAAGTTTATTTACCCAGTAGACTTTTGCGTCCTAGATATGGATGAGGATAATGAGGTATCTTTAATTTTAGGACGACCCTTTTTAGCAACTGTCAGAACAATTATTAATGTCAGTATAGGAGAGCTAACACTTCGTGCAGGTGACGACGCAGTAACACTTCAAGCACGTAACTCAGTCAAAACCTCTAAGACTTAGGATAATGTTATAAAACCTGTCGATGATAAAACTAATATTTAATCGTCCTTGCAGGAACCTCCTCAAACCAAGACAACAGAGACAGTACGCTACTATCATGAAGAGAACAAAGATGTCTATGAAGAACGAAGGCTACGGATAAAAGAGCTAGATGAATGGCGAGAATACAAACTGAGAACATATGATAAACCGAAACTTCGCCAAAACAAGTCCGATACCTCTCCTAATCAACTTAAGGTAGGCGATAAAGTATTACTAGATGCCACAGATCCCCACATTGTCTCTACCATACCAAATGAGGAGATCCCTCTTACGGTACTCAGTATTTTTCCATATGGCACAGTAGAGGTAAATCATCCATCACAAGGAACTTTCAAGGTAAACGGTCATCGTTTCAAACTTAATAACGGTGAGAATTTTAAGGACGATGGAGAAGAGCTACGACTCTACGAACCTCCTTGAATACATCCATAAGGAAAAGTCAAGCTTAGACTATAAACAAGCGCTTCTCGGGAGGCAACCCGAGTACTAACAACTTTTATTTATTTAAGTTTCAATAAAATTACAAGATTTTTTTAGACCACTAACTGAATCTCTGAACGCAAATCTATAACCCTCACACGGCTACCCACAAGGGCGTGCCTAAAGCCGTGGCAAAACAGGAGAAGCGACACGGCCGTGCGATACGGCCGTGTGGAAACAGGGCAAAGATTTCCCCAAAACACGAGATGCGATAGATCCCCACGGCCGTGCGACATGGCCGTGGGTGAGGTTGATAGATGAACACGGGCGTGGGAATGGAAAAACACGGGCGTGCCAGGGGCAAGTGTAACATCCCGAAATAGGCCTAAATAGAACAGTGGTTGCGAAACCACAAATCCAAGGTAGAAAAATTTATTTTATTATTATTTTGAGGTCTATGATATATTTGCATGATTGTGTGAAAAGTTCGTGAAGAAATTCTATGCATAAAGTACTTAATTTGAAATTAGGGACTAAATTGAATAAATTGCAAAACTTGTGTTCTAGAAGTATTTTGCATAAAATTGAATTAGAATATTAATTAGGAGGTCTTAAATAGCAATTTGACCAATTTTAAGTTCATGGACAAAATTAGGACATGGAAGGAATTTTTGAAAGTTTAGTAGTAAGGGCATTTTGGTCATTTAGTTATTAAATGAATTAAAAACAAAATTAAAAGCCAATTTTTGTCCATCTTCTTCATTAGGACGAAATTTCAAGGGTTATCCATAGCTAGGGTTTGTTTCAAGCTTTCAAGCTCCATGGTAAGTGATTCCAAGACCCGTTTTTAATGTTCTTTACGTTTTCGGAGTCCCGGTAGCTCGATAAAGCTTGTGCTAGCAATAATTTAAGTTAGGGTTCATATTTGGAAAAATACCCATAGGTGAAATTTGTGTATTTTGATGTTTTATGATAGAATATGAGGTTTTAAATTATGTTAGACAACTTGTACTACTCGGTTTTAAGCAAAAACGAGTAAAAGGACTTAATCGGTAAAAATACCTAATAGTCATAAGTGCTTGTTAGAGTATGAATTTGATGCTGCCATAGAAGGGAAAAATGACCAGCATGTCATGAAACATAAGAAAATAGGCTGAAGTTTAATTTACGAGCTTTGGGGCAAAAGTGTAAATATGCAAAGTTTAGGGGCAAAATTGTAATTTTGCCAAAATATGATTTTGGGTCAATTTGAATAATTTTAGTCCTAATTAGACTATATTTTAAATGATAGAGCAAGGAAAACTGAAATTCAAGCTAAATGGAGAAAATACCAAGTTGTGGACGAAATGGTAAAAGTAGCTATTTTTACATACGAGGTAAGTTTACTGATAAATAAATGCAATATTCTTTTATTTTACATTATTATTGTAAATTTCAGCATTTATATACTTATTTTATGAGAATATTTGAAGTCGAATTAAAGAAGTGACAGAGAAAAAGCATTAGGAAGCCCGTTTGAACCTTAGGAATGTTAGGATATTGGGGTTGACAGGACGGGAGACAGACAGAAATGAGCCATGTAAGTCCATATCAGTTATATGGCTTTGGAGACAGGAATGAGCCATGTAAGCCCATATTATATATATATGGCATTGGAAACAGGAATAATTCATGTAAGTCCATGTCGAAGACATGGCATTGGCAGATATTGATAGAGGTGAACGACCCCAATATCCTTAGTATTCCGAGTGGTTCAATGGGTCATTGTACACATTAAATTACAGTGAATTATTAGCAAAAAGGAAGGTAGATTATATTTATGAATAGTGAAAGGTCAGGTAAGAAAGAAGGTATGTAAGTAAAGAAGAAGGTAGAAAATGAGAAGTAAAGAAAGTTTATGAGGCTAGGTGACATTATGTATAATCATTCATTATGCTGAATGTTGTAATTTATTTGCTTGTAAGCTTACTAAGCCTAGTGCTTACTCTCTTTATTTTTTTTCTTATAGTAGTTTTATCAAGCCACTCGGGGATCGAAGGAAACGTCGGAGATCCGATCACACTATCAAAGAAATCACATTGGTATAGTTAGACGTTTAGTTTTGTGTATGGCATGTATAGGAACTTGGTTTTTTTTGATATGATATGATCAATGAATGATGTGTAAATACTTGCTAGTAATTAACTAATAGAATGGCTGATGATATACATGTTTAATTGTATGTATGAATAAGTAGTAACTATCACATGAAAACTAAGAAAAATGTGAAAGTAACTTAAAAACAGATTCAAGTATCAGAAATAATATGATTTTGAAAAATCACTAAAAATCGTAGAGACATGGTTTGATGGTGAATAATATATGAAATTAAAGCTTATTATGTCTATTTTCTTATGGAATAAGCAAAACAGGTAAACGTATTATATTTTATGAGATATCTGAGTTTTAGTGAAACAGGGTCAGAGAAAATTCTAGATCCCCTATTTCAACTTTGGAAATTCACCATAAATTGTAAAAAAATAATTAGGTGGTGTAATTTATATGGTTAGAATCCTTATTGAATCTAGTTTTAATAGAGACAAACTTTATAGTCATATTAATTTTTTATAGGGATAAAAGTGGTTCATAGTAAGTAGAGGTCAGTGCAGTCAAATTCTGAAACAGGGGTAACTTTAACTAATAAACTGTACTAATTGGCTAAGTCAAAAATTTTAGAAAAAAATTATTAGATAGATATATGAGTCTAGTTTCAGGAAAAATTTACGGATCTTAATTTCGAGTTTTGAAACTCGAGAAATGAATTTTTAAGCAGCTATGACGCAGAAAAACAGTTTATTCCGAAAATTAAAATAAGTGGTTTAGAGTTGTTTAAAAGGTAAGAGAAGTTTAGTAGCACCTCAAGCTTGACTCCGGTGACGGTTTCGGGCGTGGGGGTGTTACAGGAAGGCTCGATTCTGTTTCTCTAACACGGGCATGCGACACGCCCGTGCCATTAAACCGTAGACAACGATACACGGGCGTGGTACCATATACACGGGCATGGGAGAAGCGAACGAAGCTAAGCACGGCTGTGCGATATGGCTGTGTACCACACATGCCCAAGACACACGGGCGTGGGATAGTAGCCACTCCAGCACCACCACTTGAGGCCCCCACTAACGAGGATCATTGAATCCTCCTATCTTTTTATTTTTATTTTTATCTTTATTTTTATTTTTATTCTTAATTTTTAATTTCATTTCAATTTTATTATTTTCTTATGAAAGACATATCTATATTAGTAAATTTTACTTTCTTCATTTTTTTTCTTGTATTTCTAACAAGTAATCCCACTACACACTCTTCCTCACCAACTCTTAATAAGCTCTTCATGATTCTACAGATTTCCAAGCAAGCTGCTAGTAATATTTTACGAAATGAGGAAACAAACAGGGAATAATACAAAATGAATGCCATGTTCAACGAACCAATTTCTTCATCTAGCTAAGAACAATGGTAGTTACTACTTTCCCCAAACACTACAGCCTCAGAATCAAGCTCCGCATCCATATAACAGGGAGTTTCACCTCCTTCCCTCTTATGATTTTCTTTATTTTGAATAGTCTATCTTTGTACATTGAGGGAAATGTACATCTTAAGTGTGGGGGGGGTGAACATAAACATGAAACCTAACTTTTTGCATTATTCTTAAATCCCTGAATGTGGTCTTGTGCTTAAGTGATTTTCTCATAATATTGATAGAATGAATTCTGATTAATCTATAATTATTGTTGATATGTCATGAATTAGACCAAGGGAATTATGCATGATTATTTGATTGTAGGACCTTAAAGAATCAAGCATGATAAGTTGATATTTTGAGAACTAAAATTTTTAGATTATTTTCCTGAATTGAGGTATTATCTTGAAATCTTAAGTATACAGGAATGACATCAAAAACCCAAATTTTTGGTAAGATTTTTTAGCCTTTTTGAGCATTTAGCTTTCTTTCTTGCTCACTTCTTTTGTGGGATTGAGATTGAACTGTTATTCTAGAACTTGCTTCGATTATACATGTCGAGATAACACGTATGATTTGATATACTGAGATGATAAAGGCACTTAGGATTTAACTCACTTACTCCATAAAAAGGCTTCCCACATAATTAAACCCTTAGTGAACCCCCTTTGAGCCTACTAACCCTTTTTCTTTATTGATTAACCCTCATCATTAACCCATTAACCAATTATTATTGAAATCCCCTTACTTAATTTGACCCTTTTTATCGAGATTGATTTTAATATTATTACCTCACTATGATCACCAATTTTTGTTACTGAATCATGGAGTATAACTTCTATATTGTATTGACTTGATTTGTTCTTAAAAAAAAAATAACCTCAGTATTATTATTGTAATTCTTAGCAAGCTAAAGTTGTCATGAAAAAGAGAGCTTATGTAATATAGTTCTAGATATTTGTTGTCATTCAGTAATTAAGTTTTTGATAGTGGGGTGATATATTGAAATTATCTCGATTCTAACCTTTGTTTCTTTAGCTTGTATCCATACTCGTAACCTAAACCCCGTTACAATCATGCAAAGTCCTTTTGATTTGTGTATCATATCATTTACAAGTGGTGGAGATTTGATTTTCATGCAAGCCTATAGTGATAACATCTCATGTTAGACAATCAAGTGCTTAATTTTGAACCTTAAACACTTTGAATGATTTGAGTGAAACCTTAGTGAGGATGTCATCTCTTGTATATTTAGGACTAAAGTTAATTACTTAGAGGAAGGAGATTACCTACAATTTTATTATCAAAATATTTGATTTAGATTGTTTGAGGTTTTTAATGCCCCTTTGGTTGAATTCTCACTGTATGATTCTCCGTGGAATAATTTGTAACATTATCGGTAATGATTATGTGATTGAAAGGAATGAATTCTAGCAGTAAATGAGAGTTTTGCTTGAGGACAAGTAAATGCTTAAGTGTGGGGGTATTTGATAAATGCCAAATTATACATATTGTTACCCCAAATACTTAGCATATTTATGGATACTTACTATTAAATTTGTGGATTTTGGTGCTCTTAATCCGATTATTTCATGTTTTGTACTCAGGAGAGCACCAAGAGTCAAAAGGAGCCAAAAACGAGCTTAAAAAAAATAAAAATGACCAAATCAAGAAGATCACACAGCCTAAGCCTTACCACACGGGCTGCTCACACGCCCGTGTCTGTCGAGGGTGTCGTCCAAGGATTTCACAATTCACACGGCTTGGCCATTGACCCACAAGACCGTGTGAAATTTAGCGGAACGAACACAGCTTGGCAAACACGTCACACAGTTGTGGCACACGGGCATGTCCCTTTTTTAAAGAGTTGTATTCTACACGGAAAAAGGATACTTAGGGAAGACGAAAGCCAATCCAAAGCCTATATAAACACCCTAAGTATGACCTACGAGGGGGCGCTTCCAGAACTTTTCTGGAACACAGAACCATACATCGGGAATTACTTGAAGAAAGCTAGACGAGTCATCCCAAAAAGCCGGAGTTACTCCAAGACTGAAGATCTCTCTCAGAATTCCTTCAGGGGTTTTAGAGTTTTCTTTATGTTTTGTTATTTTCATACTTTTGAGATGTACTCTTATTTCATTATGAACTAAACCCCTTAGATACCTAAGGGGGATGAAACTTATAATGGATCTTGTTATTATTATCTGAACCATATGACAAATACTTGATTTGTTCTTAATTATGTGTTTCTAATGCTTGAGTTAATATTCCGGGTATTGACCCATGATTTAATGTGCTTATGTAGAGGAGGAATAGACCCTACCTAAGAGTAGATTTGGCATAATTTAGCGGAGTTGATCGAATGCCTAGAGATAGGGTTACGAGATTTTGCCGGATTAAGGTGAAACCTAATATGGGAGTCCATAGATTGATTTACTGCTTCCCTAGGGGTTTTAATTAGAAAGAGATTTCAATTAATTCAACTGAGGGTTAGGCGTTATTAGCCTCGAAAGAGATAATAATGTAGGTTAGGGAGTCTTACAGATCAAGTCAAGCGAATAAATCCTCTAGTTCAGAGTCAAATAACAAGTGAAATCTAGGTGGATTCCTCCTTAGGTGTTGTCTTTATCAATTGCTTCTCTTCAAGTCTTTTTCCAAATTTTCTCTTCGCTTTAATTAAATTAGTTAATTAGTTTAGATAATTAGTTTAATAAACAAACCCTTTTATTCCTAGGCTAAATAATAAAAAGATAGTTATTACTAGTACTTTTGGTTCCCTTGGGTACGATATCCCGGTCTTGCCATTACTATACTATTGTTCGATAGGTGCGCTTGCCTTTTCGTCGTGATAATAGTTAGTCTAGGTTTGATCTTTATTATAAATATTTATTACTTGTTATGAATCACGCGATCAGTGTGCTTGGTTGGATCCGTGTATTCGTCCGAGTCTGAGTCGTGTTAATAGGACAGTACTATGATTGATATTGGATGATATTGTATGGGAATTGAAAATGGGATAGTGATTTGAAACATGAAAATGAGTTATATACATAAATGTACTAACTTGTGTATTGATGATGGTGATTAGGCTTATGCCAAGCTTGAGATTATGATTGATGTATATGCTTATGTCTAGTGTTATACAAATGAAACGGTAAGTTCATAATTGAAAAGTGATATGATGAAAAAGGGATTAATAAGTTGATTAATGTACTTATATTTGAGAAATTACGTATGTTATGGTTGAACTTACCTATGTTATGAATAAATATATTAATTAGTTAATTGATATTGTTATTTAAGTTTATGTTTAATAAATAGAGTGGAAAATAAGTAAAGGAAGTTATTCGTAGTTTTATGATAAGGTTAATGATGGTGTATAATGTTTATGAAATCCTATTAAGTTAGAAATGAATATATATATGATGTTGATATACTTACTCATTTGTGAGTTGATAAATCTTGAGGCATTGGTATAGCTTTATATTTAATATATAAAGTTTATTATTGAATTGGAATATTATGTTTAAAGTTTGTACGAGTTTACTAAGCATTCATTGCTTACGTGGTTGTTTATCATTTATTTCATAGATTATCGGAAGCTCGATTGGGTTGGAAGCTTGTTAGAGTTATATCACACTATCCATCGGTTCTATTGGTACTTTTGAATGTTTTTTTTTTATTTTGGTTATGATGGCATGTATAGGTCATTTTGGTTAAATGTTGGTCTATATGTGTTTTGTTGAGATTAAGCATATATTTGGCTTGCGTTATGGTATTTTAGTATGTGCATAATTTGCCTTATAATATTGATGTGTGGAATGATGAAAGACAAAATAGTAGTTGAAAATGCATATGAGGTATGTTTTATAACTTGGTGTGAATTGGCACTATGTTATAGTAAGTATATATGTATTTTATGCTATTGAATAAGTGGTACAACTTGTACCAAATAGTAAGTTTTAGTAAATGATTTACATGTTGTGTATTAATGCGATTAGACATAAAAGTTATTACTTGGTTACATGGATTATATGGTTAAACATAATTGTATTGGTCATTTAAGGTGCCATAGGGCATATTGATTTTATGTGAAATTATTACATATTTAGGGATTATAATATGACTTGTTTATATAAAAAAATGTTAAGTTAGGCTGATAACCAATTGGGTAAGAAATGTGGCTTAGAAAATAGCCTATTTTTGTCCACACGGGTATGTGTCTCAGCCGTGTGTGACACACGGCCAGGTGACACGGCCGTGTGCCCCCTGTATCTTTTAAGAATGTAAGTTAGTATACTAACACGGGCTACGACATGGCTGTGTGTCCTTATTTTGAATGCCCACACAACCTGAGACACGAGCGTGTCTCCTGACCGTGTGAGTTACATGGCCTGACCATACGACCGTGTGACCCCTGCACTGTTGAAAATATTAAACATTTTTTAAAAAAATTTTGAGTTTCTAATTTAGTCCCGATTTGTTTCTAATAAGTATTTTGAGCCTCGAGGGCTCGTATAAGGAACAATATGTATGATTTGATTGGTTTTTGACATAAATGTTATATGCTATGAAATGTTTGCATTATCTGTTTGTTTGATTTGTAAACTCCGGTAATGCTCCGTAACCCAATTCCGACGAGAGATACGAGTTGGGGTGTTACATATGAAATATCTGTTATATGATCTGTAAACTCTGGTAATGCTCTATAACCCTGTTCTGATGATGGATATGGGTTAGGGGTGTTACATTTATTGGTATTAGAGCTATGGTTTAGTTGATTCTTAAACTAATGTGGCATATGTGAGTCTAGCTATACACGCTATTATCTAACCTGTGATAGTGTTCCTTACCATTTTAAAATATGTTTTTCATATAGCAATGTCATCCAAGCGAGCTAATTCTGAAGAAGCTGAAAGTAATGCTCAAACTTCTGTGCAAAGAGCAGTCTCGAGTAGTAGAAGGCCCGTATCTGAAGGCCGAGGAGAAGAGGCTAAAGAAGTCTTCTTCTAAATGATGAATGAATGATTTACTAAATATGTAAGAACAAATCCAGCTGTACAACAACCTCCACCCCTTCTGTTTCTCAACCGGTTCCTGATATGCCTCAAAGTACAGAAATTATTAGAGTTGGTAAGGCTCCTGCTGATAAAATCCGTAAGTATGGTGTAGAAGACTTCCGAGATACAACTGAATATGATCCCGAAAGAGCTAAGTTTTGGTTAGAAAACACTATTAGAGTTTTTGATGAACTATCTTATGCACCGGCTAAATGTCTTAAATGTGCAGTGTCTCTATTAAAAGATTCAGCTTATCAATGGTGGAATACACTGATTTCTGTTGTTCCAAAAGAAATGGTCACTTGGGAATCATTTCAAACTAAGTTCCGGAAGAAATACATCATCTAGAGATTCCTTGATCAGAAACGTAAAGAATTTTTAGAGCTTAAACAGGGACATATGACAATATTTGAATATGAACGGGAATTTGTTCCATGCATCCCAACTAAAACTGCAATGTGTAAGCGGTTTAAAGACGGTTTAAATGAAGATATAAAATTGTTAGTCGGGATTCTTGAATTAAAAGAATTATTGTATGAGTTGACCGAGTATATAAAGCTGAAAAGCTTAGTAAACAAAAAAGACAAGCTGAGATTGAAGCTAGAACTTCAAGTAAAAGATTTACAGAAAAGTCACACCACCCGACATCAAAGAAATCAAAGAAATATCATGACCGTTCTATTACCTCTGCGGGGTACTCTAGGAGAGATAGAGGCACTCGGTGCTCCAGTCCAAGATCTCAGGTTACATCTGTAGCAAGTGCGGGTAGTGTTAAAAACACAAAACATAAGTGCAAGCACTATAATAAGCTACATTTTGGTGAATGTAGGATGAAAAGTGGAGCTTGTTTTAGATATGGTTCCTTTGACCACTATCTTAGAAACTGCCCGGAGAAAACTAAAAAAAGATACTATTTAAACTTCGAGGCCGAGCAACACCGTTACGAGAGGTAGACCACCTTGTAATCCCGGCAATGTGAGTAGTAGTCGTGGTGTGACGAAAAATTCCACTATAAGGTCCGAAGCACGAGCACCAGCTTGAACTTATGCTATTTGTGCACGTGAGGATGCTTCTACACCGGATGTTATTACCGGTACTCTCTCTTATTGATACTAATATAACTGCTTTAATTAATCTCGGTTCAACTCACTTCATATATTTGCATGAATTTAGTGTCTAGTAAAAAAATTTCTGTCGAGCCCACTGAATTCGTGGTTAAAGTATCAAATCCCCTAGGTCAGTATGTGTTGGTTGATAAAATTTGCAAGAACTGTCCGTTAATGATACAGGGTTATTGTTTTCCAGCTGATTTGATGTTACTACCATTTGATGAATTTGATGTGATTTTGGGTATGGATTGGTTAATTTAGCATGATGCCGTGGTAAATTGTAAACAAAAGCATATTATGTTGAAATTCCAGAATGGTGAAATGCTCTGTATTGTAAAAAAAAGCATATTATGATAAAATGGAATCACCCATAAATTACAAAAGTAATATTTGAATCTAAGCATTCAAAGTATTTAAAATAATAATTAAATATTTTTTACTTAGGAAACCTTATTTTCATAAAACAAAAAAAACTAACTTTTAACAAATAATAATATATATAATGAAAAGATTCACTTACATTGATATAAAACTAAAGTAGTTATAGTGTTATACACCCTTATGTATCCCTCCCATATATATAAACAAAGAAAATATTGATAGTTAAAAAGTACAAGTAGTTTTTTAAATTTAAATTTGAAATTTAAGAAAATAAAAGATAATATATATTCACTTTGTGTTTAGAGTACATAGTTTTTACACATACGTGGTAGAGTTTTTAGTTTAAGATAATATTTTATATAACTATTTTGACTTTTACTTTTTTTTCTTTTTAATTTTTTCAACTGAATTAATTTTCAGTTAACTCAATTAAAATTATAGAAATGAATAATTTTATGATACTATAACTAATTTATATTTTTTAGAATTAAAATATATTAGGTTGGATTTTAAAGTAGGCATATTTCCCATCGTGTGTTAGATGTACGACTTCTATAGTATGTAGCGTCATTCACAATAGTGAAATTCATATCCCAAGACATGGGTAAATGATATCCTCTCATTGGAATTACATGGTTGATGAAAAGTAAACATGGCCACAGGTCATTTGTCTTTGTGATGGATGACTTGATTACTATTTGATAGTAATTAACCTTTCATGAAGTAAAATGTAATGGTTACCATGAGGTAAAATAGGATCATATTGGGAGAACGGATATCATCTCAAAGAGATTAAGGATATTCCATGAGGGTAACACACTTATGACAAGGTCATTAGATGAGCACTGATCGAGTTGCTTTCGTAATGGTATGTCATTGGGGAGAACTTAGTCACGATACTATAGTGGAATGACTTCATGACTAAATGAGTTTATAATTAATAGGCGAAAATCTAGAACTTAATTATACATCATTTGAGCCTCAATTATATATGTCCAATCGGTCCCTCTGCTAGCTCATTGAAATAAAAAAGGAATTGCATATTGAATCAAATGAACATAAATGAATAGAAATGGTGAAATAGAGAAATAGGAAATATTTGAAAATGATTATGGTTTTATAGAGAAATAGGAAATATTTGAAAATGATTATGGTTTTCTCCTAAATGAAAATGAAAATGGAGAAAAGAAATAATTTGGAAATAAATGTGGTTTTCTCTAAAATGAAAATAAAAAATGACCTGAAAAAATGAATTTATGTTTTTCAAATTAAATGAAGTTCGAAAATGGAAATAAATCATTTGGTTATAATGAATTGTTGAATGCAAAAATATTAAATATATTTTCTCATAGATTTTTTTACAGTAAAGTCGTCATGATTTTAACGGAATTAGAATTGAGTTGATAAAATTATTTAATTGGAAATATATTGATGTTTTTTGGGAAATAGAAAAAAAATATTGGGTTGGATCAATTTATAGAAGTACTGGGTTAAAAGTCTGAGAAGTACTTGTAATTGGACCCGATATGGAAGAGGCCCAAAAGCCCTTCATGTTATAAGGTGGGACGGCAAACCCTGGTGTCGCCCCTTACATCCTAGTTAAACTAGGATTTCGTTTTTCTAGTTGAAATAAACTTCTACAATTCAATAAGGGTTCTACCTTCTCTCCTTATAAATAGATGGCATTGGTAGGGCTATTTACAGAACACTTTAGGATATTATTACTCTGCTAAAAAATAAAGAGAATTTATTCTCAACTATTAAATACATTTTTCCGAAATAACAATTCTGTCGGTTTTCATTTGAGAAGAAAATTTTCATTTTCACACACACACACAAAAAAAAAGAAAACTATTTCTAGTTTATGTGTTTGATTCCATTTGTTCGAGCCCACACTTGAAGCAATTCGTGGTACAAGAACAGAGGAGAAGATCGTTTGGTTGAAAGTCGAGAACAACAAGGATCTATCTATCTGAAAACACAAGTATGAATTCGGTCTAAGGTTTATTGCTATAAATAACATAAACCGGGTCGATTTTCAAAATTTTAATTTTCCTTTGTGCAAGAAAACAATTTTTGAATTGGATTTTTCCCAATAATTGGCATATTTATTTAATTAATAGGTATATTATGGCCTAGGTAGAATTTTGGCTAAGGTAATAATTTTGGCGAAGGTTGTGTGTGTTCAATGTCAGACCTGTCAAGTTTTAGTGATTGATAAAGGGTATATCCAATGTATGTGGGTGAGGCATAAGGTCATGGACTATTGAAAACTGACAAAGCTTGGATGTACATACATATTGTAATGATCTGAAAGTTAGGGGTGTCAGAAACCCCATTTTCGATGATCGAGTTCGTAATATTTACAAGGTTAGTATAAAGTCTAATTTAACATTGGGTCCAATATTTTGGTGAATTGATAGTTAATTTCGGTATAAGGACTAAATTTTAAAAGTCCACAATTATAGATTTATAATTGGACTAAATGCTTAAGGACTTATATAGTAATTAAACCAATGCATAAAATGAAAAACAAACCATTTATGTTTCTAGTGGATGGTTTGGTTGTGGTTTAATTAAAATAATATTAAAATTTTAAATTATAATAATATAATATGTATATTAGGTAAATAAAAGAAAGATGATATATTTTCATCTTCTTTTTCATCTATTTCTTACCATGGCCAAAACTTTGAAGAGAAATTAATGGTTTGGAGTTTCTAAGTCTTTTTCTTATAATATTTATATTTTTTGAGGTCTATGGAGCTTGATTTAGCTAGCCCGTGTATCTATTTGTGAAACTCTTAAAGCTTTCAAAAGTTTTGATTGATGAAATTGGTATTAAATTGTTAAATTTTAAGCTTAGAAATGAAAAAAATGACTAGTTTGTTAAGTTTAATTGCTAGTTTTTAAACATAGGGACTAAAGTGCATAATTTTTGAAATTGAAGTAAAATTTCTATAATTATAGATAATAGATGGTTAAATTGAGATCAGTTTCGAAATCAAAGCTCAAATTTGAAGATATTGCAATTTCAATTTTAAGGACTACATTGAATAAAATGAAAAACTTCAAGAGGCATTCAGAAAATGATATTTAACTAACATATGCTTATAATAGGATGATATAAGATTTTTAAAATTGATAAATTGAATCGAATAATTGTATAGATCGGGAATTGGACCAAATCGAAACTAATCGGGGAAAAAGACAAAATTATTGATTAGTCCTTAAAGAATTGATCAGTTGTTCTTTTCCCAAGTAAGTTCATATGGTATGATTGAATTTAAATTTTTATATACTTGAATTACGAATTTGTGTATGATTAATAGTAATTTAAACTGTTTGCAATTTGGTGCAAAAGGTGAGATATGGACAAAATCATAAAGAAATGATAAACTGAATATGATGAACTGTAATTTGAGATATTTAATGAATTAATAGTTGATTATTTCTGATCAAATAGTATTGGTGTGAATATGATCAATTATTGAGATATAGGACTAAATTGAATAGGATTTAAAATAGTGAATCTTGATGACAATAAGGGTGAGTATTCGGTCGAGTCAAGTCGAATCGAGTAAAAAATTTTCGAGTTAGTCTATTTGACAAATCCTATTTTAGCAACTGAACTCAATTTAAATTTTTTTCGAATCGAATCGAATCGAGTCAAAAAATTTCGAGTCAAATCGAGTCAAGTTAACGAATCCTATTATTTATACTTAATATTGCGTTTAAATGGATCGATTATTTAACTAGTAGATGAAGTACAATATTATTTAACGACATGAACAATATAATGATTTTGCCTTTTAACTTAATGGGTAAACATTTATCAAAACGACGTAATTTTACCTTTTAACTTGATTATTTTAAATTTTAACTTTTAAAAAAGTAAACATTTATCAAAATGACGTAGTTTTATCTTTTCTTATTCAGATTTTTGGATAACTCGAATTGTGTAATTCATATTCGAGTTAAACCGAAAAACTTAATTTTTTTTATTCGAGTTGATCCGAATAACTTGATTAACTCAAATAATTTGAACTATTTAATTCAAAATTTGAAATTTTTATCGAGTTTTTTGAATTGAATCGGATTTTGCTCACCCCTAGATAAAAATGCGAAATTGATTTTGAATTGGGTTGATTCATGCTCTCTCTCTATATATATGATTTGATTGATGAAATAAAAATGGTGAAATGTGGAATTGGGTTAAACTCGGAATAGAGTAATTGTTACTCTATTAATTGTCCAGGCAGAGTCGGATATAATTGGCATGTCATAGGATAGATAGAGTACGAGTTACATTGACTATGTGTCGACGAGTATTGGGCACAACTTTTACTTCGGTTATACCGGTGAGGCACTAAGTGCCAAACACATTAATGAGCATTGGAAACAAACCATTTACTTCGGCATTGCCCAATGAGGAATTAGGTGCCAAATTGTTGTGTTGGTTGGATCCATGTATCCGTTCGAGTTCGAGTCCGAGTCCGAGTCTAAGCCTGATCCTGAGTCAAGTTAATAGGGATATAAAATGTAAATGGGATACGAATTGAATTGATAATGTGATTTGGTGATACACATACATATTGTGATTTATGAATATCAACATCATATGAAAGATCATGCAAACTTATTATACGAGCCCGGAGGGCCGATATGGAAATGTGACGAATTAACGATTTTGATTTGAAATTCAAATAATGAAAAAAGATAGTGAATGACATTATATTGAAATTGGATTTATTGTTAATAATAGATGGAAAATGATATGAAATTGATATTCAATTGAATAAACGTTGATTATAAGTGATTGGGAATGTTATAGCTTGAATTACTATACGATGCGATATATGTTGATACTCACATTATTGATATGTGGTTGTTATGTTTAGGCAAACTCATAAATCTAGTGACTTATCGAATTAAGTTGTAATTGAGGTAAGTTGTTGTTTAAATACCTGTGAACTTACTAAGCATTTGTAATGCTTACCTTGTTGTTTTCCTTTCCTTGTAGATTGCCAACTTGTAGAACGTGTCGATCAGATCGCCTCAAAGCTCATACTATCCTGATATCGGTTCGGTAGTATTTTGATTGTTTAAAAGTTCAGTTATGTGGCATGTACATAGGTGTCTTGAAAATGTTGGTTTGGAACATATTATATATATGTGTGTGATTTGCATAATGATATTAGCTAGTTGAATTGGTATCTCTTGATTTAAAGGTTGATGTGTGTATTGATGATCATATGAGACATGTAGGTGGCTTTTGATATGATGTATGCTTGAACAAATGGATAGAGTATGTTTTGGTATTGATACCTTTGGTTGAATCCTAGCTAATGTTTGATTTTGGGAAGGCTAATGTTTTTATTTATGAGTGTATATTTTGGTGATATGTTAAACTATATGTATAACATTAGAAATGGCATAGTTGAGTATGAATTGACAATGTTAAAGTGATGATATTGAGTGTTAAGCTATATGTTTGAATTAATTGTGGTTCAATAGGTTGAATTGATATATTTTGGTGCCAAATTGAGGTATAATAGATGAAGTTGATTTCAATAAACTAAATTGATATGTTTTGAAGTTCAATTTATGATATCTTGAATTGGTTGAATGGTGATGATATGGTAAGATGTTGGTGTGTGTTTTGGCATATTTTGTGCAGGTTCTAAGTATGCCAAAAGGCACCATTTGAGTCAATTGTGATTTAAGCATGATAAGGGACCAAAATGGGAGTTTTTTTTTTTTAATAGTTGGCACTATGGTATCGATACCCTAGTATAGGTATCGGTACCTAGCATTTTTCAAATCTTTTTTTAACAAATAGATTGTCAAAATGGTATTGATACCTGGCTAAAGTATCGATACTCTATTCATGGTACCGATACTTTACAAAGGTATCGGTACTCTAAGCATCTATTGGTTTTACAAAAAGAAACATAACTGCAAATTAGTATCAATACTAAAATTAGTATCAATACTTTATAGAAGAAGTATTGGTACCATATTATTGGTATTGATACCAATGATACATGAATGATTTTTCTTACATTGAAATTCAAAAGATGTATCCGTACCTTTTCAGAAGTATCAATACCTAATCTAAAATTTTGAAAACTTTACAATTTGGTCCTTTTTCATGCTAGGATCTATAAAAGAGCTTTAGTAAGCTCAATTAAGCTCGGGTTTACTTGTTTGTCATAATGTGAATGTGTTTATGACATGGTTGAATGTTTGATTGATTTATTTACGGTGTATTTGATGGTAGTTGCTTCGACAAAGAATGTGACATCTTGTTACTCGGACCTGACGATCAGGTCGAGTAAGGGAGTGTTACCCATATTATTGAAGATTTGTTGTGAATGATTTTATATGCACATAGTGAAGCATGAAAAATATCCAATTTGATAAAATGAATTTTGGTAAGGTTGTGAATTTTGGAGAAGGAACCAATATTGGCAAAGGTGAGAAATATTAATGAAGATCGTAAATTTTGAAGAGATTTGCTTATAGTGTTAGTGGTTATAGAATATATGCACCCAAATACGTGGTTCGTAAGGATAGAAAAGGTTATGTACTATGCGTATTGCGTGTCAATTTTTAGTGACTGCAAATGGTATGCTCACATTTTAATATTTGGCTAAAGATGCCTCAAGATTTATTGATACATTACCGTGTTTGCTCTTAAAATTCATCAATTCAGGTGTTTTGTTTTCACATGTAAAAAAATCGTATTATTGTATATAAGATTTACCAACACTTATTTTAAATCTTGTAGGAATAAATATCGTTCTCGTACCTTGTTAATGAATATCATTTAACCTTTCCAAACACACCTTGATAAAAATACAAATATACATTATATTATAAAATTATCGACATTTTTAAAAAACTTCATAGGTATAAATGTCGTACAACATACCTTCTTGGGCTAAATATTGCATGAATATGCCTTGCCAAAATAATAATGCCTCACCAAGTTTCAATGCTTAGTTGGCACAAGTCTTGCCAAAGAAGTATAAGTTCCCACCTTGAACAATATATATTTTCTTATGTTGATATATGTTTTGCCAAAGTTACTAACGCCTTTTGAATATGAATATTTACTTTATTTTTGCCTTCAAGCCGAATTTTACTCCGCCTTCAAGGCGAGCGTGATTCAAATATTTACTTTAGTTTTGCCTTCAAAGTGAGTCTCATTCTATCTTCAAGGCGTGTGTGATATTTAACTTAGCTTTGCCTTTAAAGCAAACATGATATTTACTTATGTTTTGTCTTCAAGTCGAACTTGATTTATCAAAAGCTTTGCCTTCAAGGCAAACTTCACTATACTTAACCATCATGGCACACTTGAACTTCTTACATATTTAGCATCTACACTTCATTAAAAAGACTTTGCTTCCAAGAGCACTTAAGGCTTATTGTGCACTAAATATGGTATAGCTTTTCCAGGCATACCTCGCCTTCTTGGCCACTTAAACTTTCACAAATAAAGCCTTTTTTAGGGAAAAAAATTAGAAACCTCATGCGCGTTTATACTTTATTTTTATAATTTTGTGCATCCATACTTTAATCATTACATTTTGCTTTTAATGTCCCATACAACTAATTATTACACAAATTTATATATTTTCATCACAGTTACATGATTCTATAGCCACCCTATGTTATTTATAGGGTACCATTACTTGAGTCTTACCAAGTACCCCATTTTATACACTCTCAAAGACATGAAAAAGACGCTCTCTCCTTCTATCTCTCTCTCAATGAAGCTCCATGAGGGCTCCTCATAACCTCTCATCCTTCAACACTTCCGCTTGCAATTCTTGATGCACCAAGTGAATAGCCACCAACCTCACCAAAATTTTGTATCAACAAAATTATTGTTGACTTTACTTTAGTGGAAGTGGTTTTTTTTTTTTTTTTTTGCCTGGATATTTATTTTAGAAAGCAATACACTTTTTTTTTTAAGATTTAGTTCAAAAAAGCTTGTTAAGGTTTCAAAGATATTATATAGAACAAAGATATAAATCCTATTATAACAATATTTATTATTTTTTTAAATTTATTTTTAAAATTTTTAATTAAGTCAGTGCTAAATAATTCATAAACGAATTCAATTAAAAAATTATATAAATAAATATTTTACATGTCAAACAAAAGAAAAAAGAAAAAATTCAAGTATGACATAACCAATATTTTTTTTTAAAGAACGTTACAAATACAATTATAAAGCACAAATAACCAATAACTATAATTAAAAGCATGCATTACAAATCATAATTGAATTTATAATTTAAATATATCCAAATTTATATTACAATAAATCTAGATGTAGTCTACACATGATTTAAAATTTATTCAAAAAGAAATTTTTACATGATAATATTTTTTTTTATTAAAGAAGGAAGCAAAGGGTGATTATATAATAGTAGACTTTATCATAGGTCAAATTCGGGCCAAGTCAATGCAAAGTTCTAAGCCCATTTTGTAGGTTCAGGTTTGGCCCAATCTAAAAAATGGGTATAAAATTTTGCCTAAGTCTGACTCAAATAAAAAATGTTAAACTCGATTTTAGTTCCACTTGTATTAAATTTTTCTATATTAAAATAAATTTTAAAAAATATAATACACCAAATACACTAAAAAATATATTTTCCTACAAATTGAAAATATATTAAATAAAGTTACTTAAATAATATTAACATAGTTGCAAATTAGCAAGCAAATGCTTCTAAAATAGTAGTAAAATTAATAATAAAACAAGATTTATACAATATCCAAACAATAACAACAAAATAGTAACAATATAATAGCAAATAACATCAAACTAATAATAAATAGCAGTAGGGGAAAAATTAGGCAAATTTGGAACGGGCCTTATTTTTTGTCCAAGTTCATTTTCGGGCTTATTATATCCGTGTAAAATTGAAGTCATTTTATATCCTTCCATAACTCTTTTATAAAATTAATATTTTAACAATCCAAACGTTATATTTCATGCTTCATTTTAGGTAGATCATGCATGTCAAATTTGAAATAAATTAAAATTTTCTAATTATTCATTTTACATAATAAAAAAAAAAACTTGCAACTGTTAAATATATATTAATATAAATGATATTTTGTATCAATTCAAAATTTTAGATACATGACAAGTACAAATATCTTGACAAATTTAATGATTAGATTATTAAAACATTAATCACATAAAAAATTATGAAACTACTTAAATTTTACACCAATATAAGTGGACCCTTCCCTAAATAAATAATAAATTCTGATATTAATGAAACCTCTATTTTCAAAAGTGAAATCCTTCGTAAAAACTACAAATACTGTGATGTAAAACAATATTTTGTTTGATCATGACGTTAATTGTTATTCATAATTTCTTGATTGAAAATTGCTATCTTATTCGCCTTTACCATATTATACGATGGATATAAGTAAATAAATACATGTACGCAAGATAATAAAACTAAGAAACTACATAACTTATAGGAAAGGGAAAAAAAAGAAAAAAGGGAGATATTATGAACTGCAACGAGCCTGGAACTTATTCCATGCGATGCTAGTATCATGCATCAGGCTTCAGCGCTCCATCATCCCCAGGCTTAAGTCCGGCCATTCTGAACTCAGTGGGACCCCGATTTCCAGGTATTCTAATTCTTGTTGGATCTCTATTTCCAGGTATTCTAATTCCTGTAGGAGCTCCATTTCCAGGCATTCCAATTCCTATCGGATCTCCATTTCCAGGCATTCCAATTCCTGTTGGATCTACATTTCCGGGCATTCTAATTTCTGTTGGATCTCTATGATCTCCATTGCCAGGCATTTTGAACCCTTTGCTAGGGTCACCATCATGCTCACCTGGTTTGGCAGCCGGAACCCTCCCATCGAACCCCAACTCCACGTCCCTTTCTTTAGGACCGAAATTATGGTTATGGTTGGAGGGTTTCGTTTGATTCTTGCCCCGGTTACACAGCCTTCCAAGAAAGCAAGCTATAGCTGATATAACAAGGATCACTGCAAGCACTATAAAAACTGTTCCAAACGATCCATCCGAGTGATTATGGGATGGCGGCGCTTGCCCTGGCACCGTATTTGGTAAAACGACAACGGGTTGTTGCGGTTGAGTGGACATGGGTGTGGTTCGAAATTGCAAAGATGGGATGGGAGTGAAAAAAGTAAGTTTTTAGTAGGTGTTTTAAAGGGTTTGGATGCATAAATGTGCAGCTTCTTGTTCTTTGAGTGCAGACAAAGGGAGGGAGGCTTTACAGTAAACTGTTGAAACAAGTAAGAACAATTTTGCCTGTAACAAGAGGTTATGTATATAAAAAGGTTTAGAAATTTTGAATGAGGAGCTTTCTTTATTAAGGAGACAAGCTAAAAGATTTTCATGCTGTTCTTTAATTAATGCACAAGTAAGGTCTTTGGAAAGGGAAAAAGTAATGATTTTGAGTGGCCTTTCCAAACTCATCTACCTGCACTTTGCCGATCACCGAAATATGGCTAAAATTGATCACCAAAACTTATAACGGGTGTAACTCTAAAAATATGGATCAACTCATTCCATTGATAATGACGTTGTAGACGAAAATTGTATCCCTCAAAACCCATTAATTTCGCCGACTCCTCATTCAGTTTATTTTCAACTATTCTTGTATATATATTTTCAATCATATTTATCTTAATTCAATTTTTTTAATATAATATCTGGATCTTTATTCATAAAAACAAGCCCAAAAAAAAAGCCCAAAATGACTAACAGAGTTGTTAACAAAAGTCGAAAAATCAAAACAGCCCAAAAACTAAAACAAGGATCCAGATTGCAGAAACAGGAAGCTCTAGAGACATCTTCATCCTAGCTGTTATCCATTAATCGACCCCTCTCCTGAAAAGCAACAAAAAAACATGGGGAACCGCAGAAACTTCATCATTATGCTCCATTAACTTTCATCAGAAACAGCCACTCTCAACAATGCATCTTTGAAATAGATCGAACCCACTGGCCATTCAAGTCCATTTTCATTCTCTCCTTCAACGCTCCTGCCTCTTCACTCCCTCATGGATTCCGTCCATCTTCGACCGGCATCCACCGCTCCCTCCGCGACAGAAGGAATCATATGCATCAGATAAGTTGTCTCCCTTTTTTTTGATTCCCTCTTTAGCTATGATATGAGCAACCTTGTTAGATTCTCTATGGATAAATCGAAAGATACAAGACCCAAAACCTAAACTTAGTTGCTTAGAATCTTTAATATAAGTTTCGATCTCAAATCTTTCTTCTTCCTCAGTTTGCAGTTTACGGATCACCGAACGAGAATCTCTTTCGATTTGAACCTCCCTCAGTCCGAGATTTAACCCAAGATTGAGTGCATGAAGACACGCCATCGCTTCTGCTGCAAAAACTAATGGTATGTTCTCGTGCATGACTGTTCTTGAACAAATAACTTTTGCTCTTTCGTTTCGAACCACTAACCCGGAGCAAGACTCATTCTTTTGCCTGTTAAATGCAGCATCGAAGTTGATTCTTACCATCAATCCATTCGGAGCTACCCATCTATCCGTATGTATCCTTCTCACTAGTAGGTGTGTATTCAACCCATCAAGTTCCTTAAGGTAGTTGATCACGAAATTTGCTATTTGAGATCCCGATTTCAGCTCTCCTTCATGAATGAATTTGTTTCTTGATGTCCATATCGCCCACATTGCACATGCTATCATCCTACACTCAGTCATAAAATTTGAATCAAAAATGTTTTTAATCCATTCTTTGAATTCGGTGTTTGCATTTGTAATAGGCCATGTAACAACCCATTTTTGGTAAAATCAGAACAGTGGTTTCAGGACCACAAATTCGAAGTTGAAATATTTATTTTATTATTTGAATATCTACAGCATGTTAGTAGGTTTGTATAAAAATTTTGTTAAGAAATTTTGATGTTTTCATGCTTAATTTAATAAAAAAGAACTAAATCGCGTAAAGTGTAAAAGTTGTGTTATAATAGCTAAAGGTTTCTAATAGCTATGGAATCTTAAAATAGAGGTCCTTATTTAGTAAATAGACCATTAATGAGATAGTGGAGGATGTCGTCTTGGCATATTGAGTAACTTTTTAATTAGTGAAATGTTAATTCAGTAAATTAGTTAATAAACATAAAATAAATAAAACCAAATTAAAGCTTTCTTCCTTATTTCTTTCTTCAATCGAAAATGGAGAATTAGAATGGCCATGGAAGAATCTTGTTTTGGTCAACCCTAATTTTTCAATTGGTGAGTGAATTTTGATCCATTTTTAATGATTTCTATATTTTTGGAGTCGTTGCAACTTAATCTAGCTAGCCCAGGGACTAATTTGTGAAACTGTTAAAAGTCTAAGGTTTTACCATTGATGAATATGTATGTGTTTTGATGTTTGATGATAGAAATTGGATTGTTATTGTTAGATAAACAACATTTGTTAAGTGATTTTTGATAAAATTGTCAATTAGGGATTAAATTGAGAAATGTGAAAAATTTATGGTAAATGTATAAAATAATGAAAAATATGGGCTGCTATGAGTGTAGGTGAAATTCTACTAGCATGGGTATAGACTCAATTGCATGAATTTGCATTTTTATGAGCTATGGACTAAATTGTAAATAAGTTTAAATATTAGGGGTAAAAGTGTAAAATTGCCATAATATGAATTTTTGGACTGAATTGAATAGAATGTGTTTTAAATGAGTTAAATTTGATTATATAGATCAAGAAAAGCAACGTATGGATCTAGATCGGGGGGAAAATAAAGTTTTAGATTAGCCGATCCTATTCCGTCGTTTTTGTGATCGAGGTAAGTTCGTATGTTAATAAGCATTAATGCAATTGTGTTTTAAATACTTTATAACTGTATTGTTGATGAATACGATCTTACGAAAATGTTCAACAAAGATTCAGCAATGTAAAATCCCGGTTGAACCTTAGGAATTGATAGGATACAAATGACATGTCATTAGGGGTTATTGTGTTTGGGTGTTGGTCTGTACATTCTACCGATGGCTGAGTTTTCCAGCATGTGTTGTAGATTCTTGTCAGCTTGTGTGAGCAGCACCATGTAGCTACGTTTTGACCATCATCTTGTGTGAGCAGACCCGATGATAGCTCGAGATGAGCATTTACATATGAGATATGAGATTGAGATGGTTTCGACCATGTATTGGCACTTAGGGTGCGAGATTCCTGAGTATCCGATATTATTCCAAATGGTTCAATGGGTATAACGAGGATATGAAGGGTAAGAGATAGATATGTATTAGCACAAGTATGTACATAAATTATTGAGCATTGAATCCCTAAAATTTGTGAGCTTCATGATTAACTATGTGAATGAATATATGTTAGCCTTGTGATTATATGGATTTATAGTATACTATGTTTATATTACTTAAATGGTGAATGAATGGTAAGTTATACTTATTAACTATACGAGCTTACTAAGCTTTATAGCTTACTCTGTTTACTTTTCCGTGTTTTATAGTGATTTCAAAGCTTGCTCAGATTGGGAGTCATCGGAGATCTCATCACACTATCCAGTTGTTACTTTGGTACTTTTGAACTTTGGATATATAGGTTATATGGCATGTACAAAAGTTGTGGTTAAGATAGCCTATTTGTCGGTAATGTATTTAGCCAATTGATTTGGCTTGTAAACGATAAATGTTTTGGTTATGTGTATAGCCATGTGATTTGGCTTGTTTTGGTATACTTGGTTATGAAAATATGTATAAATGGCATTTTAATATGTTGTGTATAATTGCTTTGTGAATGTCTTGTTGTGGATTGGTATTTTGTGAAGCAAATGGTTAGAATTGAGATGAGCACGTGTGCTAAGTTAGGCACAAAGTCTAAAATTGGTAATTGATCATTTAGGTATACTTTGGAAGCATTTTTAGTATGTTTAAAAGTGGTCAAATGAATGTGCTTGTGGATATCATGTTGTATGTGTGTTTAGTACATGATATAATCTTGATATTGGTTAGTTTTGAGGGCCGATTTATGCCATCATTATATGCATATTGAGGTGTGCAGGTTAGAACCTCTTTGGGTAAGAAAAATGGCTTGGAAAATGGCCTATTTTTGTCCACACGGGCAGAGACACAAGCGTGTGTCTCAGCCGTGTGTGACACACAGTTAGATGACACAGCCATGTGTCTCCTGGTACTTAATTAGAAAACAAGTCAGTAGCTCCACACGGGTCAGCACACTAGCGTGTGACTTGGCCGTGTGGCATAAGTCAGTATATCCTATAGTTTTAGCATAGCCTAGCACACGGCCTGGTACAAGGGCATATGAGGCTATTTCGAAGAGTACATGGGCTAGTCACACGGGCGTGTGGTTGGCCGTGTGACCCAAGCTAGTGAGTTACACGGGGTAGGACATGGTCTGGGACACGGCCATGTGATCCCATTTCGAATGTCCACACAGCCTGTGACACGGGCGTCACACGGCCAAGCCACATGGGCGTGTGTCCTTTGTATTTTGAAAATTTTCCATATTTTCCCAAAAATTTCTTGAGTTCTTGGTTTAGTCCCGAACCACTTCTAATGTTTTTTTTGGCCTCGAGGGCTCGTTTTAAGGACTATATGATTGTATTTGAATGGTATTTGTTTGGATATGATAATTGTATGATTGTTTAATCGATAAGTCCGGTAATGCTTTGAAACCCTATTTCAGTGATAGATACGAGTTAGGGGCGTTACAGGCCAGGTAACATTTAACTTCTCCCATGTCTCCTTTGTTGTAGAACACTCTCTAAACAAGTGTTCCTTCGTTTTTGCTCTAGCCTGACATCTTCAGCAAATGGCGGAACCCATCATTCTTCTAAAGTGTAGATTACTAAAAGTAGGCAAATAGTTACAGGAAAACCTCCAGTTTGTAATTTTAATTTTTAGGGGTAGATTTAAATTTCACAATTTCTTGTAAAATTGTCTGTAATTTAATTGTTCTTGGTTCTGTCCATCTTGTAAAATAAATTTATGCCCACTACGAATCGAATACTCCCCCGTCGGCTCACCACGCTAGATGATATGATCTTTATGCAGATTCATGGACAAAGGAATGCATAAAATCCTCTTCGCATCCCTCTCCATAAAGGTATTACAAATCAGCTCAAATTTCTATTTTATTGTATTGCCATCAATCAAATCTGCAACAGTATTTAGACTCGAATTAGCATCCATGTTCTGAACTCTAAAATCATCATTTCCAAGAACCCAAGCATCTCCCTAGATAGAGACTTTCCTCCCATCGTCAATCCTTTAGCCCAAACCCTTCAAAAGGAGCCCTTTTGCAATCCATAAGCTCTGCCAGGTAAAAGAAGGTAAATTTCCTAACCTAGAATTTAAAAAATTGGAGTCTTTAAAATATTTGGCTTTCAAAGTTCGTGCTAGTAAAGAATTAGGATTACGTAACAAACGCCAACCCTATTTGGCTAATAATGTAATGTTAAAAAAAGATAAATTACGAAATCCCGTATCACCCTCTTCCTTAAGCGCACATAAAGACTTCCAATCACACCAGTGCATACCTCTCTTCTCGTGACTTTTTTTGCACCAAAAAGTCCCTATAATGTTCTCCATTTCCATACAAAAAGATTTTGGCAAAAGAAAGCAAAACATTGTGTATGTAGGAATTGCTTGCAAAACAGCTTTGATAAATACCTCTTTTCCACCTTGTGAGGTATGTCTTATACTCCAACTGTTTATCTTCTGCTTCAGTCTGTCTTTCAAACCTTGGAATGCCATTTTCCTTCTTCGACCCACTATATTCGGCAATCCTAAGTATTTCTTCGGATCTGTCGAACAACGAACATTGAGTACCTGGAAAACCAAGTTACTATCCTGACCATTCACATTCGTATTGAAAAAAATAGTGGATTTTTCAAAATTTACACATTGTCCTGAGCAAGATTCATATTCACTTAGGATATCTTTAAGCACATTAATCCCCCTTTCCGAAACCCCTCCAAATAGTATACAATCATCTGCAAACATGAGATGGGTGATTGGTGGGAAAGATCTACAAACTTTTGCCCCTAAGATTTTCCTTTCCTGACTTGCTAATCGCATTAGCGAAGGTAACCCTTCTCCACAGAACAGACATAAGGACTTATGTAACAGCCCGTTTTCAGTGAAATCGGAACAGTGGTTTCAGGACCACAAATCCTAATCAGAAAAAAAAATTTATTTTAATACTATTGCATGGTCTGCATTATGATAGGAATAACGTATGAAAATTTCATTACGGATTACATGTTTAATTGATAAAAGGACCAAATTGCATAAAATGCAAAAGTTGAGTTCTAGTAGCTATATGTATCAAATAGCTATGGAATTCAAAACTTGAGGTCCTTATATGGCAATTAGATTATTAAATGGAGTTAGTAGATATTTATGATGAATCATCCATGGAAAATTAGAAAAGAAAAGGATTAAATTGGAATTTGTAATAAATAAAGATGATAATAGCCTAATATCATCTTATTTCATCATCTTCCCCAAATATTTTATATGGAAACCCTAACTAAGAGAGAGAACTTCAAGAAAGCTTAATTGGGTAAGTAATCATGTCCCGTTTTTAGTAATTTTTACATTTTCGAGATCGCAATAACTTAATCTATCTATTTTAGGGATCAATTTGTAAAGATATCAAAGTATTAAATTTTTGTTCATGGATGAGTATGCTGAAATTTTGAAATTTATGGTAGAAAATGAAAGGTTGCTGATAGATAAACAACTTTTGTAAAGGAAATTTTGATGAAATTGTGATTTAGGGACTAAATTGTAAAGAAATAAAATTCATGGAAATTTTTTATTTTTGTGAAATACATGGGCTGTAAATATTATATGTACAAATTGATTAGGCTTGGAATAAGGATTAAGTTGCATGAATTTCAATTTTCGAGCTTAGGGACGAAATTAGAATTAATCAAAAGTATAAGGGCAAATGGTACTTTTGCCTAAAAAGTGAATTGGGTTGATTTGAATATGAAATGTAATAAATTAATGATTAAGTTCATTTATATAGATCTGGAAAGACCAAATACGGAATTGGATCGAGGAAAACAAAAAGTATCAGGTTAGTAGATTTTTGCATACGAACAAATGTCGAGGTAAGTTCGTGTAACTAAATTATGTATATGAATATGTTTGAAATGAATGTTGTATATGTGTGAATTGTATAAATGTCTTATGAATGAAATTGATCACATGTCTGATAATACCCGATAAATAATAAATCCCATTTGAATAGATGAAAATCGATGGATACAAGTTTCCCATATTAGTTGTGGTCCTGCATATGTTGCGGACACACCATAGCTCAAAAGAGCATCCTGTTATAAGCCCTCTCGAGTTTCTCGTTACATGGTTCCTGGGAGCATCCTAATCGGTATTGATCTTGCATGTGTTGCACATATATCGTAGCTCTTTGTGAGCGTCCTATTATATGATCGGTATTGATCCTGCATTTGTTGCACATATACCGCAGCTCTTTGTGAGCATCTTGATATGGCTCACTTGAACTTCCTGTTAAATGGCTATCCAAAGCTCCCTGATAATAACTCTTCGGAGTTACCTGTTAAACTCAATGAGCTTCCTGTTTTAAACTGTAACACCCTTAACCCCGTCCCTTTACCGAAACAGGATTACTGAGTATTACCAGTCATTACAGTACATTTGCACATAAATGAGTATAAATGCAATATATCCATCTAAATATAATTTTTAGTGGGTCCACAGTACTTTACAAGTGTAAATTAAACAAACCGAGATTCGATCCTAAAGCTTAGTAAATTTTTTGTGAAAATTTTAAATTCACTTCTTTTGAACAGTACCACACGCTCGTGTGCCTAATTTAACGTGCCCGTGCGGCATGGGACACGCCCGTGTCCTCAACCTGTGTGCAACAATGACTTTTAAACGCGGCCATAAAACACGTCCGTGTGGCCTGCTCGTGTACTAAACTAACTTTAAGACACGGCCGTGGCAACCAAGGCACACGCCCATGTGACAAACCATGTGGACTCGAAATGAACCTTGTATTTTATAAATTACCAATCCTGTAACCAAACGCATTTTATATACTATCGAATACTTAATTTCAAACACTTACCATGTATCATTATCAATTATCAATTTACTTATTTCAATATTTCAATCACAATCCAATATAACACACTTAAGATATCCTAGGTACATGCCATTACTGATAATTAACATGCTTTACCTTTTTAAGTTCGGGATCGGCTTATGATGCTGATTCGACGATATGTCTTTAACCTAACCAACGCACGGAAACAAACCGTACGCTGAGTATGAACTCAGTGGTATTTCTATAAATTGATACTTAAGTCAATAATAAATCATATATTAAAGAACCTTGAGGATTCAATCTATTACTCCTAATAGTTCAATCATTTGTTTTTGAAATATAATGCTAACATCATGTTAATCACTTTTGATGAAATGTATACAATTTCAATGTTTGTTCATTATCCATCGATTTTTCATATTTATTCAGTAACAATCTGTGTTCAGTATCATTCAGACATTCAGTAGCAGTGCATAGTAACAATTAGTTTTTCAGTACTTTTATTTACAATTCATTTGAGTAATAATATTATTCATCTTCCATTCAATATTCTGTACTATTTCATTTCAATAACAGCCAATATTATTTGGTAACAATCAATTGATCTTTATTGTTCAGTACCAGTCAGACAATAGTAATAATCGGTTAATCAGTAACATTCATTTATTCAGCATCAGTCGTTTATTCAGTAACAGTCAATTATTCAGTAGCAGTCAATTATTCAGTACCTTTATTTACTCCTATTAACATGACTCGGACCTGGACGGATACACGGATCCAACCAACACACCGGGGATACAATACATGTTGTTTCAATAAACCGGCGGAATACGTAGTGGTAAGTATGAATCGCATATAAGAAACAGTGTTTGTATCTGAGTGTTTCATCGGCCGAAGGCGGAATACACCGTAAGGGTAACAGTAACAGTAACAATAACAGTAGCGGTACACAGAGTACCTCATCGGAACAAATCTGGAACGAAGAATAAGAATGATCAGTCACGAAGTACCTATTCGAACGAATCCAAGCGATCCACGAAGAGAGTCGACACATATAGTGTCTCATCGACACACAGTCGGAATATCCCTAAACACTTCCAATCCTATGACATGCCAACTATATCCGACTTAGCCCGATACTGTTAATAGGGTATTCAGTAAACTTTCAGTTTTTAATCTGTACATATTTCAATTAATTATATATCTTCAATTCAATATATATTTCAATTCACTTTACATTAACAGAGGTTCAAATTTCACAATAATCATATATTTTCATATCAATTCCATCATTTCCCAAATCAATATATTTTTCAATATCAATCCACATGCAAATCAATTTCAATGCAATATACTTTTTTTTTTCAATTTTCCACTTAATATTCACATATTCTATTCAATATCAAAAATCACTAATAATTCATGAACTTTTATTCAATTCAATACCTTAATAATAATAATAATAATAATACTTATCATTCCTATAAATAATAAATTCAACAAATAATTATTAGACTCGGTTTATAGAAATACAAACTGTAATTCTCGAGTTTACTCGATATCCTCGTCCACTTTCTCTTTCCCCTTCTTCGATGACATTTCCGGCGTTACGTTAGCTACGGAAACATTTACATTCATTCAAAGTCATTAATATCACATTATTAAGATTTCCATGTAATTTTTCCATAAATTCCAATTTAGTCCTTCCATCATAACCATTCTTTTTCTTCAACATTAACTTAAGTTTTCATCTTTATACTTGCTTAAAATATATTCCAGCTTTTCATATTCAACATAAAACTTAAATTTTAAATTTCTTTCAATTTAGTCCTTACTATGTCAAAACTTAACTTTCTCTTTATAATTTAATCCTTTTCCCACTTCTAACTTAAATTCCTATCAACAAAACTCATAAATCATCATTTTATTCAACATGAATAATATCTAGAAATCTAATAACCTTCAAAATATCAACTTAATTTCATCAAAACTTTGTTCTAAAACTTCTAAAACATTAAAATTAAGTGAAAAGGGCTAAATTGACATACTTATTTAAACCTCAAGCTTCAAACCTTCAATTTTTCCTTTCTTCTTTCTTTTCTCCTTTCTTTCTTTCTTTCCCTGCTTTTTGTTTTGCTTATTCTGTTTATTTCATTTACTTTACTATATATATATATATATATATATATATATATATATATATATATATATATATATTATAATAATATAATATAATAATAATTCTTATATTATAAGTAATTATATAATTGTATTACACGTGTATATATTTAATTCATTACACATGTATATTTTATTACCACACATTTGTCAACTTTTAATTTATTTCATAATAAATATCAATTTAATAAAAATAACCTTAATAAATATCAAATATAAAACCATAATAAATAATAATAATAATAATTTAATATAGATTTTTATGCATTTGCCGCCTCACTTAGGACAAATGGCATAATTGCCATTTTGGTCCTCTTTATTTTCTTTTAATCTATAATTAAACTTTCACACTTTATTCAATTTGGTCCTTTTCTTTAATTACTCTTAATTAAATTAAATTCACTTAATTAAACTCTAATTGACCACTCATTTTACTTCGTAAATATTTTTAATAAATATTTACGAATCTACTTTTCAGAAACGGAGACCCAAAAATAAAATTTTTTATAACCGTAAAGTTTGGGTCATTACAATTCTCACCTCCTTAATAAATTTCGGCCTCGAAATTTTGCCTAAAAAGAGGTAGGGGTTCAGTGATCTCACTGTTCCTTTCGGTTCCCATGTTGCTTCTTCAGTATTATAACTTCACATTTCAATCTAGTATCTCAATCGGTTCTTCTTCTTCATACAACAAATCAGCTCAAATTTCAATATCTTTTGTCGATGTAACATGTGGAAGATCTAATCTATATCTTTTGAGTACCAAATCCTGAAAATCTCATAAATTTTTCTGTGGTTGCAGAAATAAAACCAGTTAATTCATTACCAGTCCAACTCTTTCTATAATCTCAGATACCCAAAAAGAACGAGAATTCAATTTCACTTTTTCAATCAAATCTCAAATTTTCTTCCAACATGCAACTAAAGAAATACCTTATCACTAGCAGAATACTTGATATACATAATTTCCATCTGTCAAAAGCTACTTTCATTCTATTTCAATCTCTTCCACTCTTCTTCAGTTTCACGAATCAAAATAACTTCACATATTCCCTTTTCGCTACATTCAATCAAATACTGTGCAATTTTTCATTCATAATCATATGAAGCATCATTCAATGCTGAAAGCTGTTATCGCGTACCCAGAACTTCTTATACTCGTTCTAGAATCAGAATGTAAACCATTTATCTCAACCAGAAATAATAGAAACTGACATATCATGAATCTGACAATGTCAGAAACCTATATTTCAGTTAATTACTAAGTAAGAAACTTATTCATACCGGAATAAAATATTCAAACTTCTCCATACCTTCGACGATTATTCAAATATCATCTTTCTTTTTCTAAGATAGAGATAATTTCAATTCAAACCCATAGAAATACTATCCCATTTCAGTCTTAAAGGTATCAGTATCTGATGTTCGGTTTTATCTTACCATTCTTGTACAAGTTCAGAATATCATTTTTTTTATTCCAAACCATCAACACATTTGCTTCAAATGACAGTACAACTTATTTCTTTCTGAATGCATAAACATAGTACTACTATAAATGTCATGGAAAATCTTCTGTATAAGCTTCTGAATTCTTTGGTACAGCTTCTCTATCTAAATAACAGGCAATCATTAGATCCAATCTAAAATTTTTAATCAAAAGTCATCTGTATACAATACCTATTTAACCAGTAACTCGTTATCATATTTCTGAGCTATAGAGACCTGCTGTAGAGAAGTCATTTTAACTTTTATCCCAGCTAAAATTGAGTCATCATTAGGTGAGTGTTCATAACTCATAACATAAAACAAAACTTTTAATTCAAAGTATACGTAACTTCATTTGCTTTTCCCAGATGATAATCAATTATCAAATCATGGTCTTTTAATGCATAGACAATAGCTACCACTTCCAAATCATATACTAGATAATTCATTTCATGCGATTCTAACTGTCTGAAAACATAAACCCTTAGTTCACTTTCTTTGCATCAAACACTACTATCTCTGTAAATCACAAGTTTCTATACCGGATTTTAGACCGAACCAGAACTAGTGCTTCAGTTTACTAAGTTTTCAACTGATCAAAACCTTACTAACATTTATCAGATCATTCTAATTCCACATCTTTCTGTAGTAATCATATCATCCAAAATCCCCTTTTCAAAATTCTGATAATAACTGACTAGTCTCAGAAAACCTCTGATTTCAGATATACTTTTCAACATCATTTTAAGCACAAGATCTATAGCAAATTCAATTTCCTTAACCAACAGTAATTCAAGTAACTCTTCTGGGAACATATAAAAATTTTCATATACTATTGCCACTGACTTAAATTTTAACTTAAATACTTTAATATCCAATACATAAGCAAAGTAAGTACTATAACCCCTTTTCGGCACATTTCTGTGTTGACATTATTAATATCACAAAGATAAATCATTCAATCTTCTATGATTCGAAACAAAACATTTCATCATTCCATTCTTGAAATCACATCAAACAGTAATAACATCAAATTGATTAGAAAATAGTAGTATCATTATCAAACAGTTCCTGCAGATCTTATCAGCCCATAAATACTGATCCAAAAAATTTAATGCTTCAACCCAAAAATTTCAGCAAACCCAACAGACAAATCTTTAATAGATACTGAACTCATGTAATCATAGAAATAGTCAAACCAAGATCAATTTAAAATAATCATATTAGTGCCAATAAACAAGAAAGTACCTGTAATGACATCCAATAAAGATAAATCATATGCCCTGGCTGATGTTCATTCTCCAGATTTTTAAGTGAAGTCCTTTGTCACGCTTCGACTATCACTCGTATTTCAGAGTTACAGAGCAATTTATCTCTGGTAGCTGTGTTACTCAGTCTTGAAATCTGAATAATATATTTTCAATTTTTTTCAAGCAATCACTAAGATAATAATCAAAAGAATCATATCTAACACATGTTCCACTTTTTATTTAAACCATTTTCAAACAATTTGTACCATATAGTCTCTGTCGAAATACATCCTCTGATATATTCATTCAATCAGACAAATTCCCTTCGGATCTGATTCATGATCATATAACTCTGTTTTGACTTGAAATTCTTTACATCTCTGATCAAGAAATCTCTGGCTGGTATATACATTTCTTTCAGAACTCATTTTGGAAAATTTCCAAATAACCCTTTCTTAATCACAACATAAATCAATATTTTCCACCACTGGTAACTTACTCTTTTAACAGAAATATCATACTTTTCTAACTTTTAATCGGTGAACAAAGAAATTTCCTTTACAACCCTAATAACCTTCTTTAAGCAATTTCAGTTCTTTCGAAATCAAATTCAGCTAAAACGTTTAATTCTTCCATATTATATTTATAAAGGACCAGCAACAGATAACTTACCTGTTCAGTCAAGCTCTTTATCTTGAAGCACTTCGGGAACCGATTGAGAAATAAGAGGGGTAGATGTCGTAGCAAATACAGTTTCTTTTTACTCACTAAAAAGCATCAGTCATAATTCTAAATAATTACATATCATCTTTTCTCTATCGTTTCATCAGTCAACATTCAGTAATTAATCGCTTATTAAGTTAATACTCAATATTACCAATTCAGTTTCTTTTTTAATTCATGAGACTATTCGTCTCCAGTATACATTTCGTAATCAATACCATCGATATGTTCATCTAACATTTTCAATTATAAAACAGTACCAAACAAATATATCAGCATCCGATCCCGACTCAATTTCAACTTAATTATGGCATGTACCTCTAGACTCCTTTCAGTACTCGACTTAATCCTAGAATCGGCTAAACTCGGTTAGTTCTGATACCACTAAATGTAACACCCTTAACCCTGTCCCGTTACCAGAATAGGATTACTGAGTATTACTAGTCATTACAGTACATTTGCACATAAATGAGTATAAATGCAATATATCCATCTAAATATAATTTTTAGTGGGTCCACAGTACTTTACAAGTGTAAATTAAACAAACTGGGATTCAATCCTAAATCTTAGTAAATTTTTCATGAAAATTTTAAATTCACTTTTTTTTGAACAATACCACATGCCCGTGTGGCTAATTTAACATGCCCGTGCGGCATAGGACACGCCCGTGTCCTCAACCCGTGTGTAACACTGACTTTTAAACACGGCTATGAAACACGTCCGTGTGGCTTGCCCGTGTACTAAACTGACTTTAAGACACGGCCGTGGCAACCAAGGTACACGCCCGTGTGACAAACCATGTGGACTTGAAATGAACCTTGTATTTTATAAATTACCAATCCTGTAACCAAACGCATTTTATATACTATCCAATACTTAATTTCAAACACTTACCATGTATCATTATCAATTATCAGTTTACTTATTTCAATATTTCAATCACAATCCAATATAACACACTTAAGATATCCTAGGTACATGCCATTACTGATAATTAACATGCTTTACCTTTTTGAGTTCGGGATCGGCTTATGATACTGATTCGACGATTTGTCTTTAATCTAACCTGCGCACGGAAACAAACCGTACGCTGAGTATGAACCCAGTGGTATTTCTATAAACCGATACTTAAGTCAATAATAAATTATCTATTAAAGAACCTTGAG
This sequence comes from Gossypium anomalum, assembly GCA_025698475.1. Classification (NCBI taxonomy): domain Eukaryota; kingdom Viridiplantae; phylum Streptophyta; class Magnoliopsida; order Malvales; family Malvaceae; genus Gossypium; species Gossypium anomalum. The sequence goes on along the minus strand of CM046967.1, from coordinate 18,302,609 downwards.
AATTCAATCTATTACTCCTAATAGTTCAATTATTTGTTTTTGAAATATAATGCTAAGATCTTATTAATCACTTTTGATGAAATGTATACAATTTCAATGTTTGTTCATTATCCATCGATTTTTCATATTTATTCAGTAATAATTTGTGTTCAGTATCATTCAGACATTCAGTAGCAGTGCATTATTCAGTAACAATTAGTTTTTCAGTACTTTTATTTACAATTCATTTGAGTAATAATATTATTCATCTTCCATTCAATATTCTGTACTATTTCATTTCAATAACAGCCAATATTATTTGGTAACAATCAATTGATCTTTATTGTTCAGTACCAGTCAGTCAACAGTAATAATCGGTTAATCAGTAACGTTCATTTATTCAAAGATCGATCGTTTATTAAAGTAATACCAATTATTCAAGAGTATCAATTATTCAGTACCTTTATTTACTCCTATTAACATGACTCAGACCTGGACGGATAGACAGATCCAACCCACACACCAGGGATAGTATACAGTGTTTCATCGGCCGAAGGCGGAATACACCGTAAGGGTAACGATAGAATAATAACAATAATGATGGCGGTACACGAGTACCTCATCGGAACAAATCTGGAGCGATACTTGATATGATCAGTACGAAGTACCTATTCGAACGAATCCAAAGCGATCACGATGAGTCGACACATATAGTGTCTCATCGACACACAGTCGAAATATCCCTGAACACTTCCAATCCTATGGCATGCCAACTATATCCGACTTAGCGATGCATCGTTAATAGGGTATTGAAGAAACTTTCAGTTTTTTAAGTGTACATATTTCAATTAATTATATATTTTCAATTCAATATATATTTCAATTCACTTTACATTAACAGAGGTTCAAATTTCACAATAATCATATATTTTCATATCAATTCCATCATTTCCCAAATCAATATATTTTTCAATATCTATCCACATGCAAATCAATTTCAATGCAATATACATTTTTTTTTTCAATTTTCCACTTAATATTCACATATTCTATTCAATATCAGAAATCACTAATAATTCATGAATTTTTATTCAATTCAATACCTTAATAATAATAATAATAATAATAATAATAATAATAATAATAATAATACTTATCACAAATAATTATTAGACTCGGTTTATAGAAATACAAACCGTAATTCTCGAGTTTACTCGATATCCTCGTCCACTTTCTCTTTCCCCTCCTTCGATGACATTTCCGGCGTTACGTTAGCTACGAAAAAATTTACATTCATTCAAAGTCATTAATATCACATTCTTAAGATTTCCATGTAACTTTTCCATAAATTCCAATTTAGTCCTTCTACCATAACCATTCTTTTTCTTCAAAATTAACTTAAGTTTTCATCTTTATACTTGCTTAAAATAAATTCCAGCTTTTCATATTCAACATAAAACTTAAATTCTGAATTTCTTTCAACTTAGTCCTTACTATGTCAAAACTTAACTTTCTATTTATAATTTAATCCTTTTCCCACTTCTAACTTAAATTCCTATCAACAAAACTCATAAATCATCATTTCATTCAACATGAATAATATCTAGAAATCTAATAACCTTCAAAATATCAACTTAATTTCATCAAAACTTTGTTCTAAAACTTCTAAAACATTAAAATTAAGTGAAAAGGGCTAAATTGACATCCTATTTAAACCTCAAGCTTCAAACCTTCAATTTTCCCTTTCTTCTTTCTTTTCTCCTTTCTTTCTTTCTTTCCCTGCTTTTCGTTTTGCTTATTTTGTTTATTTCATTTACTTTACTATATATATATATATATATATATATATATATATATATATATATATATAATAATATAATATAATAATAATTCTTATATTATAAGTAATTATATAATTGTATTACACATGTATGTATTTAATTCATTACACATTTATATTTTATTACCATACATTTGTCAACTTTTAATTTATTTCATAATAAATATCAATTTAATAAAAATAACCTTAATAAATATCAAATATAAAACCATAATAAATAATAATAATTTAATATACATATTTATGCATAAAAATCAAATATTTTTATGCATTTGCCGCCTCACTTAGGACAAATGGCATAATTCCATTTTGGTCCTCTTTATTTTCTTTTAATCTACAATTAAACTTTCACACTTTATTCAATTTGGTCCTTTTACTTAATTACTCTTAATTAAATTAAATTCACTTAATTAAACTCTAATTGACCACTCATTTTACTTCGTAAATATTTTTAATAAATATTTACGAATCCATTTTTCAAAAACGAAGAACTGAAAATATATTATTTTTTTATACCCGTAAATTTCGGGTCATTACATAAACTCTTATGAGTTTTCTATTATAGCCCTAATAAGTTTCCCGTTACATTGCTCACATGAGCATCTTGTTATATGGCTCGAGAGAGTGCTTCCTGATTATGTGCCCTTATGGGTATCCCCGAATATGAATTGACGGATCATTGATTTGTACACCTCATGTGTACTACCTAAGTATCCATCGATATTTCAATAATTCAACGAACAAAACTCTTGATGTGAGAAAGTATGAGATTAAAATGAAGTATGTCTCAAATATCCCTGAAATACCTGGAAATTGTTGCACGATGAGCTCATCTTTACTTTCTTGATATTCATATGAATTTCATGACTAACTTATTTTCATAAGAGCATGTGTTTAGGTAAATGGCCATAATGATTTGGATGCATGTTTGTATGCTTATTTTGATTGAACATGATTGGTAAGTTAAATTCTTGTCATACGAACTTACTAAGCATTAAATGCTTACTCTGTTTTATTTTCCTCTGTTTTAAAGTACTCGAAGGCTCGTGAAGGTTGGAATTTGATCGGAGTCACATCACACTATCCCTCAAACTTCTCGGTATATGAAACAAGCTTACTTTTAATATAATGGCATGTAAAGGCTAAAATAGATCAAATGATGAAATATTTTGGTTGTAACTAGCCATAGGAATGGCTAATGTTGAGCATACTTTGATGTAATTATAGAAGTCTTTATAATATTTTACATGTGTTGAAATGGTTATATGGTGGAGAGTATATAAACCTATTGATGAATGGTTTTAAATTAGCATAATTGATAAAATTTGCCTATGAACATAAGTGCGAATTTGGTAAGTTTAAAAGACTTGAATACATGAGCTAATATGCCATGCATAAGTTTGATTTTGATTTGGTTTTAATGTCTTGAATTGGTTGGTGAATGTATTTAAGTGTTATTATAGGTTGATGGAAAATTTGGGTGAGAAATGCGGCCCTAAAAATGGCCTATTTTCGTCCACATGGGTAGACACTGACATTGTTGTCAATGTAGGAGAACGTGGGTTCGAGTGTGCTAAAACATATTATTCTCCTATTGAAAGATTGGGAAAGGGTTATAAGTAGTTTTAGGTATGAGGTAATGTTTTAAAAAAAAATTAGTAAGCTTAAATCTAATTTTGTAGAGGACAAATATCTTTCCCCTAAAATTAGATGATTAGAAGCTTATCCTTTTGGAAAAAGGAAATACAAATACCATTTAAACTAGTTTGACTAAGACTTGTCTAATGGGAAAGATCCCAAATTCTCAATTGAACCAACCAATATTTTAAATGCAAAAATTTATTGGTGTAGTTATTTTAACTATAAATGAAAAGCTGGATAGTAAGTCATGGAATCTAAATGAGTACCATTTTTCAATAAACAAACTAATTTCATCACTCATGGCCTTCACTGCTATGTTCTTGGTGGTATTGTGTATGTCAAATCCTGTTCCATCACATCACTATTTGTTGAATACAAGCATTGAAAACAGATATTTTAGGGGAAATAAAAACCCCTAATAATAGAAAATTGCCAAGTACATGAAGCCTTTCAAACCAAAATTCAACCTAATTTACACCAAGTGTGCAATCATTCTAACCGGTAACACTATATATTCAACAAAGATTCATCTCTTTTCTTCATTCTACTAACTAAACATTGCCTGGAAAAAATTGAATTCGTTGAGCTTGGAAAAACAATGCTGATAACAATCACAATTCGGGATCTTTTATTTCCAGTTTCCTTTCTCTTGCTTCTTCCATGTGAAGCAGGTGCCAACATCTCTTATCCCTTGCGCTGTTAGATATTGTCAATATATAGGAATGGGATCTCATGATTTTTATAATCAGTGCTTGAAGGGTTTTTTTTTTTTATTAATTTGGTTTTGCTTGCAGTTGCTGCAACACTTGGAATCTGCTATGGCCGTGTTGCCAACAACCTCCCACCAACCTCGGAAGTGATCAACATTCTCAAAACCAATGGCATTTCGAATGTCCGGATCTTCGATCCTGATCCGTTTACTTTACAGTCATTTTCGGGCACCAGGGTCAATCTCATGACCGGTGTCCCTAATGAAGTCCTTCCTTCACTTGCCTCAGGCACACCTGCCTCTGCAGTCCAATGGCTCCAAACCAACATATTCGCGCATATTGTTCCGAGCCAAATCCGATATATTGCGGTTGGAAATGAGGTCCTCTTTAAAGACTCATTATATTCTCCCTACCTTGTCCCCGCTATTGTTAACCTTTACCAAGCACTTAAAATGCTAAACCTTGATGGTACTATCAAGTTATCCTCCCCTCAAGCAGCATCCGTGCTCTCTGTATCCTACCCTCCCTCGCTCGGAGCCTTTGATCCTTCCCTTCGTGCTGTCTTGCGCCCTTTACTGAGTTTCTTGCATGAGACGAAATCACCATTCATGGTCAACGTGTATCCATACTTCAGCTACACAAGCAGTAGGTCGAATCAAGTAACGTTGGACTACGCATTGTTTAGAAGCAATGACATGGTTCAAGACGGTCAGTTGATGTATGGCAATCTGTTTGAAGCGAGCTTAGATGCAGTGGTTCATGCAATGGAGAAAGAAGGGTTTGCAGAAGTTGAGGTGGTCGTGTCGGAGACAGGGTGGCCAAAGGGCGGAGGGGAGGCAGCCAGCGTGGAGAATGCATTGGCTTACAACGAGAATGTGGTTAGGAGAGTAGTGGGAAATGTAGGGACACCAAGGAGGCCTGGGGTGGGAATTGAGGTTTACTTGTTTGATCTGTTTGATGAGAATGGGAAAGGTGGAGATGAGTGTGAGAGGCATTTTGGGATATTTGGACTTGATGGTGTCAAGGCCTATGATCTTAGATTTAATTCAGAAAATTAAGTTGGATGTAACCAATAAATAGGATTCATCTTCTTGACAACCTCTTATACTTTCTTTTTTGATTTGGACTTCACTGTATTTTTCATACACTGAGTGTAATTGAAAATATTGAACCGTCTTGATGGCCTCAAACTTATTCAACGAAAGGGCTATGACCAAGTTATCATTCATTCTAATAGCTTGGAAATTGTTAAAGTCATTCTAGGAAGCTTTTACACTGTCTCAAATTTCGCTTTAATTAGGTGAATTCATAATATTTTTTCTCACGAAAATCAATAGTTTCTGCGGTATATTCCGAGGGAACAAAATCAAGTTGCGAATTGTTTAGCTAAACAAGCTTTGATCGAGAAAGCAAATTTGCAAGTTAGACCTTCCACCCGAGATGGCTCTTACTTTTATTGATAGGGATAGATTTCTAATTTTTAATTTTTAATCATTTTAAAAGATAAAAATATATACATTAATAATAGTTAAGAAAATTTCCTAAAAATTTAAAACATCTAAAAATTACTTTTACAAAAGAGAACATAAAAAATAGTTAAAAAAATTTCATTCTTTTTTGGTAAATTATAAAAATATCACTGAACTATTAATATTTCTTATTTAATTATTAAATTTTTCGAAATCAAATGTTTTGATCACTTTTTTGTTACTTGTTGTTAAATGATGTGGGCCTTTTTTTATTAGACTAATAATAAATTTAGTCCTCTAATATTTACATATTCGATCTTAAAATATTCAACAAATTCAACTCTCAATATTTATAAAATTTATCATCTTAGTCTAACTTCTAAAAAAATAAATAAATTTAGCCCTTAAAATTTATAAAATTTATTAAATAATTGAATTAGAACTAATTTGATAAATTTTGAGGGCTAAATTTATAAAAAAAAGTTTAGAGTTCAAACTAAAATGAAAAATTTTATAAATATTGAGGGTTAAATTTATTAAATATTTTATATTTAGAATCAAATAGATAAAATATGTATTTAGAGGATAAATATGAAAGGGTATCTTAATTGTAAAATTAGTTACGAAAAAAATTTAAATTGTAAAAAATTAATAGTTTAGTGAAGCCAAGTATAGAAGGTACCAGTTGAGAACTACCCTAGGAAGAAGGGAAGCTCTGAAGTTCATATTGCTTCCTCGGATTTGTGCTCCATGTGTGCTTCACGTGTTGTACCTAACTTCTACAACTCTAAACAAAAAACTGGGAAAAGAAAATAAAAGTAATCCATTCACAATCTCCTCTCTTTTCCTACGAAGAATCTCTACTGGAATGAACATTCTTGTCACCCCTTCCACCTTGTAAGTTACTCCCATTCTTTGTCTTTATTTTTCATTGCGAAATCTGCTTTTGATTCTGCCTTTTCTGCTCTCTTCCTTTATTTATTTTTCGTTGTCAATTCTGATGGCTACTGATTCCACTTCACCCATGTTGAATGCAAATCTTGAATTTTGCCCAAGACCATGATAGACTCGGCTAAGAAATTGCCTCAAATTGCTTCATTTATGCATAATTCCCCCCTGCCGTTACTACAGAGCTGAGTTAATTTGATTAATTATATCAAGGGTTTGTGGGAATAATCGTTACTTTAATCTGATTACGAGAGACTTTTGCTTTAAGTTAATCAACTGATGAAAATACAAAAAAAAATGTTAACAAATTTTGGTTTTCTGAAAAGAGTACCATCCCACAAAATCCGGGGCTGCTGTAGAAATTTTAGAGATGTGGCTTAATGTTCTTATCCCAAACATAACAAGAATATGATATCTTCCTTCGGTTTCTTTGTACGGTCAGAGGGTTACAAGTACAATAAATAATTCTGGAGAGTGGCTCAGTGTGGGTAGTTTGTTTAACTAAGGGTGTGTTTTATCTCATCTTTGGTATTTAGGATAACAAATTTACATTTAACCTCGGTGAATAAGCTTAAGTTTTAATGTTATATCATTCATCCTCTATTTGTTCAAAGTTATACAGGTTTTGGTGGTTAATAAGCTTTTCCATTCTCTGCTATCTGTAAACTTGCTGATATAGTATTCTTATACAAAGCAATGGCATTGCACATCTTTTAGTTTATTGTGGATTAACATTTGTATTAAATTTCAGATTTTAACAGGTTAGATGGAAGGGAGAAAAGTAAGCATTGATGTTCCTAGGAGTGACAGAAATGGAAAACCGAAGGTTCTTGATCCAGCATTTTCTGCCTTCTTGGTTCAGCTTCCAAACCAACTTCAAAATTGTCTCAAGGTTTGTCATGGCTCCTATGTAGAGGAAAATTCATTCAATGGAAATTGAAAAGCCGTGTTTGATAGATAGGTTTTTCTATGTTGGATTTTGAAGGGAAAGTTCCGTTTTCTTTTGTCAAAGTCACAGATCAAGAGACTAGCTAAGGATAATGTTGGAATAAAATCAGTTAACCCTTTTCTTGGGAAGGAGAAGAGTTCATCTACTGGATTGGGGATCGATCTGGGGAAACAATTGCAAGCTTGGAGAAAAAATCCTATATGGGTCAATCAACCTCCAGAAATAAAGGTAAAGAATCCTTGGGGAAATTTGTGGTTTCATTCTCAGTAGTTATTCTAGTTTCACCCTTTCTTTCAAACATCATGTATATCATGCTATGTTGCTTCAACTCTTCATTTTTGTCAAAGAACCCATGTTTGGCACTTGTGTTTGACATAATTCTTGACATGGATATGAGGATACAACCATCCAAAAAAAAAAAAAGAAAAGTGAACATTCCCGTGCCTAACACATGCTCATATCCGACACTCACACCTGAGTATGAGTAACATAGCTATCATAGATTATAGTTTTGTAACTTTAGAGTACACTTTGTTAGTATGATTTCTTTCATATAGCCAACACTGAAGAAAACTCCTGGATTCTAATTTTGAAGGTTGATTATATATCTAATGTTTGCACAAGATTGCTGTCATCTTACATTCCTAATTGCTTTGATGGATACTTTACCCTAAGCATCTATCATTTTGCAAAGTACTAGGAACCTAATGTTATTCTTGGCAGGTCAGTGTACCAAAAGGTTCTCTTTGCAACCTTAAGGCAAAAGTTGATGTTGGATTGCCTCCTGATGCAGTGTATAATATTGTAACAGATCCTGAAAACAAGAGAGTATTCAAAAACATTAAGGTGAGTGGTACATTTTCACAGGCGATAGTAGATTTGATGTTTTCCATCTTCAATGTCATTTGTAGCTTCAACTTTTCAAGCCTTTTCAGAAATTTCTGATTTTTATTTAATAAACTGATCTTATGCTTCAGGAAGTGATATCTAGAAAGGTTTTAGTTGATGAAGGTAAAAGACAGGTGGTTGACGTGGAGCAGAAAGCTTTGTGGAGATTCCTTTGGTGGTCAGGGACCATCTCAGTTCATGTTCTAGTGGATCAAAACAGAGAAGATTACTCAGTAAGGCTTACTTTTTCCGATTATTTGATTTTAAAATCCATGAGTGAGCCTTCTCTGTGAGAAGTTGGACTTTTATTTTTGTGGTTCTGAGTTACATTCAACAATTTGAATCTTTGAAGGATTTGGCACTCCACTTAGTGAAGCATTTAATTTCTTTTGCTTAATCTTGTGTGCAAAAAGATCATGCATGGGTTACTAGCGAGTTACTCTCAATAATTCTAATAATGACTGTTAACAGATGAAGTTCAAGCAAGTAGATGCAGGATTCATGAAAAAATTTGAAGGTCACTGGAGAGTAGAACCTCTTTTCATTGATGAAGAAACTTGCTTTCCTTTCAAACCTAAAACATGGGCAGAGTATTGTTCATGTACTGGGGGTAAAGGAAGGATTGGGTCGAAGGTGAGCTTGGACCAACTGATTCAGCCTGCCATCGTCCCTCCCCCACCCATTTCTTGGTATCTAAGGGGAATAACCAGCAAGACCACTGAGATGCTGATCAATGATCTGCTAGCCGAAGCTGCTAGACTAAAGGGCAGCTTTGATGCTGAAAATTCAGTCAACGAAAGCAATGAACAGCACCAAGTTGAGCAGATTAATGACATTAAAGAAAGATGGAACCTTCATAGGAGAAATGTGAAGCTGCGTGGTAAGAGGCTATTGACTGCTGAATCATCTACGATTTGATGTGTTCTAAGTTCATATATAGTTGGTTGTCTGTAGCATGTGAGTATTTTTTATGAAAAATGTCCATCATTATGATGTTTCAGTTTGAACTTTTGAAATCTTCCAAAAGCATTTGAATCATCATCTTGCAAGACTTGGATAAGGATATTTGTCCGATATGAAAAATCTATTCTTATTCTTTTATATATATTTAAAAAGTCATACTATTATATCGATGTTTAAATATACGTCAGACATGAATGTCAGGACATTTGATACTTCTTTGTTTAAAAAAAAAGCATCTGAACTCGATCACAAGCAAATAAAGTGCAAAGCAGACCCCTGAAAGATCATATACCAAAATGTGAGTCTCACCAAACAAGAATTGAAATGGAATGCTTGAATTCAACCAAAAAACTCAGACATTCAGAAGAAAAAACAGTTTAAAGAGAAGAATTTCATTAGAAGAAAGCAAAAAAGCAATACATATATGGTACGTGTAATCTACAATGAAGGGAGATGTAAGACAATCTTGTCTAATTGTGAGTTGCAACTCTTTTATTGTTTCTTCACATTGGTTTCTGTTGAAATGACTGGTCCTACAATATATCTATAACGTAATACATGTTCTCCGAATGGAGAGTTTCTCTCTTGTACAGTTACCTAGATATTCCACAAGAATCACTTTGTCTTGTATGCTCTATCTCTATGTTCCGTATACAGTACACTCAATACTTTCGTTGTCATTTGATTTACCGTTCATTGAGCAATAAATCTTATTGCCGGCAGAGGATACACTGATGGGGAACCTTTGCGGTATTTTATTGACAGTCAAGCCGTCAAGACACTGCTTCTCATAGCTCATGAATGCACCTAGTGCCCCAAGAAAACCTTCATGCCGTAGAAACATTGCTTCAGCCTCACCTTTGGACCTGTAGCATAAATTTCAGAGAAGAAAGGAAGAAAATTAATTAAACATCAAGGAAGATCGATGTTAGTAAAAGGGAAAATTATTAGAATGCACAGCTTCTAGGTAACAGGACCTGATGTCTACAGATGGAACTATGTATCAAGTGAAAAAGAAGATGGCCAGCTACTCAACTTATTTCACTTTTTTATCACAAATTACTAAAGATAATCTTCTTTTTTTTTCTTGCAGACACAGGATAATTGTTAGGATTTCAGGGGAAGCAATTTTGTTGTTCCTTTGGTTAATAGAGGTTTGCAATTTTATCATTATAATAATTACCTCTACAAGGTAAGCTTTCACATTTTAATTTTCATTGAAGATTCCGTGAGGATGACTTGAACTTGAGAGAATGAAATCATTTTCGGCAATCAGCCTCAAGTGTTGAGAATTATCATTTGAGTTTCACGAAAGGGAAACATATAAATGGTTTATGACGAGGAGTGCAACTGAAAAATTAACACTTCAATAGTTACCAGAAATTAACAGCGACGGAAATAGTGTCCATAGTATAGGCATGACCCCGAATGAAAAAACCGGCAAAAAATATCCGCTTAAGGCCAAACCGAAGTGCATTCAAGTAAGATATCTGGACAAAAAAAAGATAAAAATGAAGCCAACAAAACAACAATCAGTATTAATTATAAAGCCACAAGCATGATGCTTGTAGATACTAACATGAGAGAAATCATGAAAGCGAAGTTTCTTTTTCTTTGAACCAAGAGAAAGTATAATCAAAGTACTGACAACCTAAAAGCTAGTCCTTGCAAAAAAAAATTATACACATAACTGAATCCTAAACAAACCAATGGTACCCAAGGAATAGCAGAGTAACCATATAATCTGTAGCATCATCACTATTTAAGTTATTTTGAAGTTTAGTTATATTTCTCCTTTGGCCTGGATGAAGGTAGTGTTAATGGGTTTAGTCCAAGTGATGGACCCATGAGAGTCTAGTCTGGTTACCACTCAATTACTGTGAGAATTACTGGTTCTGTTACGGTTACTGTTAGTAGCTATCAGGTATTGAGGATTGTATGATCTGGGAATCTCGAGTATATATGGAGAGCAGTAATGAATAAAGGCCATAAAGCATTAGACAAAACTCTTTCTCTCTTAGATCTTCTCTGTTTCTTCTCCTCCTCTCTGTTCTCCAAAGGCTCTTTTTCCTAAAAATCCAAAGATTTAGAAGTGAGCTGCATCATTGGTATTAGAGCTACATTCTGGCAAGATAGCCAAAGGAGTAACCACTAGGATGCAGAAGGAGATCACTCAGATCCAGCAGGAACTTTCTCGGATGCATTTAGAGGTTCAGCATCCCGAAAAGTCAAGCAGAATTGAAAAGGAAACAGTAATTCTCAGGGTAATGGAATAGTAACTAGACTCTCGTGGGTCCATCTCATGGACTAAACCCATCAGGACTACCTTCACCCAGACCCAAAAGAGAAATATCAACTAACTTAACTAACTGAGAATAGCTGAAATATTAATTCTGCAACAAAATCAATTAGGCAAAACCGAAATCTGGAATTCTCATCCACCAAATGAACTTGGAAAGATTGTGAAAGATTAAACCAGGCATGAGAATCAATATCTATCAACATTAAGGCCAAAATCCTTGTAATGATACAAATTTTCTATTTTAGTAGGCAAGCGTCAAGGTTAGCACTGTTTTAGGATAAACATTTGATTTACCATATGCAAGAAAACCATTTACAGAAACTAACCTGACCAATATTATTTGAAATCATTCGAAGAAGGGAGCGGGAAATGTCTTCAGGTTTGTAATCTACCAGCTCTTTATTATCAGAAATGGCCTTGCCAAAGCTGGAAGCAATTGTTGTTGCAGAGAGACCGATCTGTCATTAATCAAATAATTGTAAAGCAGTTTATGATTACATGTCAAAAGGTCAAAGATGGTAATTTACGAACTCTTATTGTGTTGAATGAAACTGACGCTATTTGATATGAAAACTCCAATTTACATGCATTGATATGGAGAATGGAAATTCTCCTAGTCTAAGTTAGAACAAAGACATCTCCGTACCTTTGCATAGTCAGTTCCACCATAGATATCACCAACAAGCATATCTATAACTCTATTATTTCCCTGATGACTTAGCTCCAGTAACTCATCAAAACTGTGACAGTAAATTAATTGGTTACATACAATAAAACACAGTATGGAAGGAAACTAAAGATTGCAGTAGTCAATGAGGACATAATTACTTCTTGCACTTTGTCAAAAGCCTTCCCAAACCCCAAAATGTGCCACCTCCAAGGCTAGTTCCACTAACTCGCTCAAACTTGCCATCTCCATCCACCTATATACCCAAAAGATTGAAAATCAACTATATAAATATATATATTAAAAGCTTTAAATATTACCAAAGTAATGAAGATGACTAGAATACCTTTATCATGCTAACACCAGACCCGATGTTAACAAGAAGATAAGGATATAAATCATTAGGGTCTATCTGAGCAAATTCCTTCTGACCATCCAAGTATGTAAAAGCTTCTTGATGGACTGCCTATCAAAGAACAATATGCAAATAGATATTGAGCATGTCAATAATAAATAAATAAATAGCCAGAAGCTATGTGCTAACCGCTATAGAACAATGTCAAGGAATATGTAAATTAAAACTGTATTTTACTGCCAGACATTTTTTTGATAAAAATATTCCACAACCCTTAAGAAAAAGAAGGAAGGTTCACGCCAACTTTCGGAGAATAACATGACTGTGAGTAAAAGAATAGGCAAAAACTTCCAGATACAAACAAAATTCTTGCATTTCCAAAAAATTTAAACCTGAGAAGAAGAAAACTTCAAAATCACTTCCATTATAACTCGCCAAGACTCCGCAACAAGTCAAATATCATAAGAAAACCAACTAGAATAGTCTCATTGATAAAATAACCCTGCCATCAAATAGCAATGCTGATAACTTTCCATTCTCTCACTCACACTTAAGCTGCCTATAGCATCAGATTGTAAATATTTAACCAGTTAGACACAATGCTGAATAATGGTAGACTACCTAAAGGCAAGAGACATAATGTTAAGTTTTCCATTTAAATCATATGATATGCTGTGTTGTTGAAAATATCATAATCATGTCAGACAGCCAAAATGAATACAATATATTTAACAAGCATGCATAAATTTCCAAAAAGTGAAATGGGGAAAAACATTAGCACACATATATTTGGCAGGAAAACAGAAAGGATTGGCTTCACGATAGTCAGACATTAAAAGACTACTTAGATTATAAGAGGATTTTATAAGATTTAAGACTCCAATTGGTGCAGACTCACAACATTTATGCAGTATTAGAAACCCACCTTAAGCAAAAAATTTGCACCAGTCACAAGGCACTCCATTTCATCTTCCTTGTCAAGACTGACACCGAGCTTTTCTTTGAAAAGGTCAGCAAATTTGTAGGCACCACCGCCTGTTGCCTGCAGACAGATATTAGCCATTTAAGGTATCTTTCTACTGCAAAACATCCTACCAAATATGACTGATACAAGCAGGTTGAGAGAAATAAGTGCTCAAAGCAGTAATAATTATAGCATTCGAAAAAAGTCAAAAATAAGAGAAAAAAGAAAAGAAAAGAACATAGATTACATGATTAGTAATAAAATTGATCAATTATTAAGAATGAGTAGCTCCTATCAGATTATAAAGCAGAATATCTAGAAATGTTGCACTCCTCCCAAAACCAGAGAAATACCAAGAAAGTTTACCTTTATAAAGATCTTGTCACTGGAAGGGGCAGTGCAGTCATGGAAACCTGAATTAACATTCATTGATAAGAAAATAGGCTTAAGCAAAGTCAGAATAAAATAAGCTTCAAAAGCATATTCAAGAAATTGCAACAAAACTGCAACTGTGGTTAACCAGGCCAGATGTCTTTCCTAAGTACTAACCACGGAAGAAAAAACAATGTCCAGTGACATGATAGTATTTTATTAGGGCAAAAAAAAAAAAGATAAGGGGAGTATTAACCCCAAATAACATCATCCTAGCACAAGTAGGAATATCCCTGGATAAGAAAAGAAGATATGATTCTGATATTCAATGCCAGAATATGAGAAAAAACAAACAGGAGCACCTAAAAAATTTCTGGAGTAATATATTGTCAGGCATGCCATTATGCTTCAGAGCCCTTAAGCAAAAATCAAATTGCACACCATAGATATGAGTAGATGTTGAGAATTCAATTCAACATCTTTTCCATTCTGTAGTAAATACAGGTAGTAGATGAGTAAGGGCATCCTAGCACTTTCCAAACAGTGCATGATGCTGAAATATAGCTAGGGTAGGCTCATGGACAAGGCAAAGTTTAACAAATATAGGTGAAAATTACCTTAGCACTAAATGAGCTTAACTAATAACTTAATTAATCAATCAATCCTCATTTAAACTCAAATAAGGTCTGGCGATCCCTGTTATTCATACTGTGTTTTAGAAGTTAAAAACACACTTCTCAAATATCAATTTAAGACTGCCAAAAATTAATGATATTCAAGGACAACTGCATCTAAAGAATGATGATAACAACAACCATCTTCTCCAAATTGTAGTTAAACTACAAGTAGTAGCCAACTAAGAACATCCAATCACTCATCTAAACAGTGCATCAGGCTGAAATATAGCTAGGGTACGCTCATGAACAAGCCAAATCTCAACCAAATATGTGTGAAACTGGAAATCACTTTCATTGTGCTAAATGAGCTTGCATATTAAGTTAAACTAAGCAACTGAATCCTCGTCTAAACTCAAATAAGATCTCACAATCCCTGTTATTCAGGTCAGGACTGTCAGGTGGCTAATTACGCACTACTGTCGCTGGCAATCATACTAACTCTTAGAATTTAGGAAACACACTTCAAGAATGCAACCCAAAAACAGCCAAATTTTAATGATATTGAAGGAAAACTCTAAGGAATAATTGTTACAAGAAGCAAAAGTAAACGTACCACCAAGGTGAAGTTTCATGGAATGAATGAACTCCAAGCAATCATTTATCTTGCTAGTTTCAAACTTGGCGAAATGAAGCTTTCCTCCAAGAACAGGCCGGCTGTTATCACTTTTGGAACCAAGGCTTTCATTTTGGGATCTTAGCTCATCATCATCTCTACAACTATCATCATATCTACAGAAATACACCAATTTGATCAAAGAACCTGTCAACCAACATAGAAGATTTTAATAAGTTCTACTGTCTCTGAAATGTAAATCTTTGGATACTCTAAATGGAGTGTGAAGTAAAGACATGAGTATAAATGCTTCGGTCCTTTCAGTACATAAAAAAATATTGATTCGAACCCTCAGACCCCAAAGCTCAAACTCTCTTAATAACCGTTAGGCCATCTTTCAGACAGTTAACTAAAAAAAACTACAAATCCTAACAAAGAATTAGGAGGAAAAAAAAACACACTAACTAGAAAATAGATAAAACTGGAAGCAAAGTAGGTTTGAAGGCACAAAAAGTAGCCCAATTCAACAAACCAAATAATAACAATAACAATAATAACAGAGGGATTCAACACATTACATGCGAAAAAATCTAAATTGTGTGACAAATTAGCTCAAAACAAGGGGGGGGGGGGGAGAGAAGGAAATTGGAAGATCAAAGGATAGAAAACAAACCTCCAATGTCGAGAGCCAAATGAGAAATTTGAGATTGGGGCTGAGAATTTGGTTGGTTAGAAACATGGGCGAGATGATCCATTCTTTCCCTTTAATAATTTAGAGCTTAAAACCCAGAAAAAGAGAAAGAGAAAAAATAGAAGGAAGAGGTTTGGATCTCTTCTGGCTTGCGTCTAACCCATCTGCACCTCATTGGAAAGAGAATATAAAGAAAAGCAACAAGGGATTTGGTGGAATAATGAAATCCGTAATATTATTATACGTTCCATTCGTCAAAATCAAACGTGATTATTATGCCACCACTGGTGTCGTTGAATTGAATCATCAAGTTGAATTTTCTTTTTCTTGGGCCAAAAATGGGTAAGAAAACAATAATATGAGATATGATTAGTTGAATCTGCCAGTCAAACACCTTTATCTTTGACTCCCTTCAATCTTTCATCCATCGCCCTTCCCTGTCTTCTTGAGTTATTTTCGGATGTTTTTATCCTTTATTTTTATTAATATTTATTTAGAAGAAAAAAAAAAAACAAGAAAATTCAAATAAACTCTTATTGTATTGGGTATATCAGACAACTATTCACTGAATGAGTGATAAAATTTTCATATATAATTTTTATCAATCACAATTTATTTAATTTTTAAATAAAATATTAGAAAACAAAAATATCATTATTATAACATTTAAAAAAGATTATTTAATTGAATTAATGACATCAAACTTAATTAAGAGAGATTTTAATGTCAATGTTCGTTGACACCGTAATGTTCTTTTTTCTTCCAATTTTCCATGTTGACCCACAATTTCTTTTAAGATTTAACAATGTGTTTTATGCTCCCTAGAAAAAATGTGTTTTATGCTTCTCAAAACAATATATTTTTACACATTTATATTTATTTCTACATCATATAATTATATTTACAATAATATATATTTTATATTAAGATTAATTCTCTTATTTGATATTTAAATGATACGATTTGACAAAAATAAAATAGCCTTAAAAAACTGTCATGTATCTCTCTTTTTTAAAATATTTATTTTTTTAATATTTTATTATACCTTTATACGACACTTGTCAACCCCTTAACCTTGTAGAGTCTAAAAATTTCATTGGTAGTATACCGAATATTATTACTAATAACATATTATGTTAATTTTAAAGTACAATTTTTAAAAGATATGATCAAATTAATTAATTTCACATTAATAAACTATCTTATTAATTAATATTATTTTTATTATTATCACGTAATAATATTAATAAATTATTATTCTAATGAAAATTTAATAATATTTCTCGTCAATTTAATTTTTTTTCCAAACTTATAGATTACATATAAATTTTATTTATATACTTTATGTTTTAGTGTGACATTTAAAATCATTAGATCAATTTAAGTTTGAAATTTTAAATATGTAAAATTGAAATACCGGTTAATTTATTGGTTTGTCACACTTAACTGCTATAATTGATTCGATATTATTTAAGTAAAATTCAACAATGTACAACATTATAAAAATATGTTACAATTTGTCAGCAGTCACTGAAAGAGGAAAAAAAAATTGTCAGTTACATTCAACGATGTACAACATTATAAAAAATTTGGCAATCTAGTCACTCCGACAAGTGTAAGGCTGATATGAGTGGGTTAAGTTTTGAATTAACTTTATCAAAGAATTATTTTTAAGGAAAAATAACGTTAGTAATTAATTATTTTTAAAAATTTATTTTTAATTATTTTTTATATTTTTAAAAATTAAAATACATATGACACGTTGTACAAAAACTATATTGTTGTACCTTTTTCCCTATAAATAGGAACTATGGGATGAGCTTTTAGCATACCAATTGAACATCGGTATTTTGTTAGAAAATAATAATATTTTATTTATAAGAATAAATTCGATTTTTTAAAAAGCTCAAAATTTTTCAGCTCTCATAGAAATAAATTAACTTTCTCACTCAAAGTTAATTAAACTTTTTCATTTTGTGCATTCGATTCATGTTGTTTGAGCCCACACTCAAAGCAAATTGTCGTTCGAGGATAACAAAGAAAATCATTTGGTAGAAAGCCAATAAACAACTTAAGCTTTCTCGCACAAAACAGATGTAATAATTCAGATAAATTTATTACTATAAATATCTTAATGCTTGATTTTAAGAAAAAAATTAATCTTTCATTGTGTAACGTACACTATTTTCTAAACCGATTTTTTAACACTTCGAACATGTTAAATATACGAGATTCGTTTATCCTGGTCAGAACAATTCAAGATTCATATAAGGGGAATTACAATTAAGATTGACTTTTGAAAATTATTTAATATAGTGTTTGAAAACATAAATTTAAATTTGAATTTTAAATTTTAAATTCATGATTTACAACTCATATAAAATCATTGTTTAATTTTAGATTTGAATTTCAATTAGTTTTAAGCTTTAAAAATATTTTTTAAATAAATTGTTTATATATTATAAGTGGAAAATAATATAACAATGATAATATATATCAAATTAACCTCAAGCTCAAGCTTTAAAACTCAATTTTAACTTAAAGATTTGAATTTAAATCACTTTTAAAAAAATTAAAATTAATGATAATAATAAATATAAAATATTCTAAAAAATAAGAAAAACATTATTTGGGTTTCATCCTTAGTAACTAATTATAAAAATTATTTGACTTGCGGATTTTCTTCTCTAAAATCTATAAAATATTATACAAAGTTTTCATTATTCTTATTGAGATGAGCCCAAAAAACAAAGCAAATACATGTAAACACTATAACATGACCACAAAACAATGGCAAACTAAATCCATACACCTAGCCTCATAATGCAATAATCCAAACAACCAATCAACTAAATCCAACTAATTCTATACCAAAAATAAAACACATCATCAATCCTCTTATCATCAAATAAAGATTTCAACAAATACAACTGTTTTGGATTGTAAAGCATGTTATCTTTTAAACAACCTCTCTTGATTTTTCTTCATTCCCACTACAAATAAACTATCATTCAGTGATGGCTAAAAATAAAAGATTTGTCCCTATAGTTAGAAAGGTCTATATCGACCATCAAAACGTTATTTTGACGAAAAATAACCGTTGTCACATGTAATATCAGTATACCCATTTATCGTCGAAAAATATGATTGTCAAAATAGATTTAAAGGTTTATATCGAGGTGTGAACACCAGTAAAATAGTAACTGTCGATATAAATATTGTCTGGTGCATATACCAACAAGTTTTATCATTAGTATAGGTTTCGAGTGTTAAATAAATAGTTAGTACATTGTTATATGATATAGTGATAGATTTCTGTACAATTTTCGTCGATAAAGAGATATGTGACATTTTTATTTATTTATTTTGTCATCGGTAGAGAATTGCATCGACAAATTTTTTTTATACTAATGAAAATATATAATTAAAATCACTGATACAAATTAAGGGGAAAATGTATTATAATTTATTAAGTTATGCATCATAAAGTCTCAAATATAATAAATTTCACAAAATTAAGATCGAACCACAAATTCAAGCCAACTAAACTTGATGACATCTTCATACTCCATTCCCCTTGTGTATCAAGCAACTATTAATCAGTTTCCCTGTATAAAACACAATAAGTTTACTCATGAAAAATAAATTTGCAAAGTTTAAAAAATACTAACAACTAGACAACATCGAAGATTGCAAAGATGATAAATCTATTTACCTATTTATGTACGAAGGTTGCAATTTACAAGCGCTCAAATGTTTGATACAAAGGATTTAAATTAATGTACAAAAGAACTCCATGTGATGGCCTAGGTTCGAGTCGCGCTAGTCGCATTTGTTGTTCAGGAAAAGAATATTTTGAATTTTGACATCTGAAGCCCCAATGCCATAGCAATGCCGAAACATCGAGCTTGAGAGGAACAGATTGGGAAGCTTACACTTAAATAACGTCACATCAACTTTCGGGTTTAACCCATCTCGTAATCAAGTGCTGGTAAGTTGACCTAGCCCACAATCTTTTGGAGATATAAATATCACACTTTAATAAAAAAAATGGGAGGAGCCGCCTGGTGCAAAAAGAATAGAACATCAATTTTCAAAAAAAAAGCAAGTCGGAGAAGAAAAAGATCCAAAGAGGAAGAAAGAGAAAAGGATGACTGGAAGAGAACCACCTTATTCAGCTCATCATCTCTTCACGTTTCTCTTTGCCTTTTGTTTCTTTTCTTTTGCTATTTTGAACCATGATTGAGTTTTGCTTGATTGTTTTTAATTTGATGATTATGGACTAAACTTTTGTTAAATAGAATAATTATGGAACCCTAATATGGGATTATTAGTACTTTGCTAAGTATGCTTGTTGCAATATGAGGTTTATTTATTCAAGTGTTATTTATGTTTTATGCTTGTTATTGCCTAATCAACATTAGTGGGTAATTGAGTTAGTAGTTAATTCTGAAAAGGATGTGATTAAGGGACGTAAAACTTGAACGGTGCATGTTTAATTTTTTTTATTTTAAATTTGTAATGATGTAGACATATATTGTTACCATGCATAATCTTGTAGGGATGGTGCTTGCAATTGTATTCTTGACATTAAATTAATATAGACATATGTTAAATTAGATAAAGGATTGAACATAATGACTTCAAGAGAAGCCTATAAACTGTCGATTCCAGATTAATAAATTGTCATAATGTCGCAACATTGCTACCAATGACTGTATATTAGGGGGAAATAATTATTCTGGCTCTTCAATTCTTTGCTATTAATCTGTGTTATTGTTTTTAAATTGCTTTGCATATTTATTTGAATCCAATTAGATTTTTATTTACTTTCCAAATTGTTATTTGTTAATTTTGCAATTTATGTTTTAAAATCAGTCACTGTGAAGACGATAACTCTAGCATTTTCTACTATATTACTTTTGTGGCAACGTAAAAAATTTTGGTTTCGGTCGCTAGTTGAGTCTATTTATTGAAAATTTGAAAACCAACTTTCGATTTTTTTTAAAAAGGGGAGTCGCCACCGATCCTTTTTCCTAGGTGTGATCGGACACCTAATAAATCCTCTTCTTTTAAAAGAAAATTCATTTTTTAAACAAAAAGAAGGCCAAGTTTAGGTCTACGTCAAAAACCAAAGTAAAGTTGGGTTCGGGAGTCGGTTACGTGCGAGGAAGGTATTAGCACCCTCGCGACGCCCAAAATTGGTATCTTTATTAAACACGTGTTGTCTTGATTTTTAAAAATACGAATTCAATTTGACATTTAATCGTGATCCGATTGAAAAATGAGAATTTTTAGTTTTTGGTTTTTTAGAAGGGTGTCCCGTTTTTAACACAAGCCGACGAATTTCACCTAACATAGCGATGAAATCGATGACTTAATGTTAAGTCGGTTCATTGTCGTATTTATTGATAAAAAAGAAAAAAATGAATAAAATATTTTTTTAAATAAAAATTCATAAAATAATAAATGGTGCAAATAATGATATAATGAATGAAAAATATTAACATATAATATAAGAGCATTAGGATAAAAAATAAAAACAATATTTACAATAAAAAGAAAATAATAATAAAAATAATGATATGCTAATAATATAATAAGAAAAGCAAACTGATACAGAATGGGTAAGAAAAAATAAAAGAGTTAGAAATATATCGAAGCAAATAATAAATACAACACTAATATTAAAAACAATAACAATGCATGTGATATTAAACGTAATAATAGTATTAAACGCGAAATAAAAACAATGAATATATATATACATATAATAATAGTTAGTAAAGTGATGGAAACATGATATTAAAAACACTAGTAATGTTACCTATATACATACGTATATATATATTTAAAATATAAACATAATAATAGTATTACAAAATATATACATAGTATAAAAAATATATACATAGTATAATGCTAATAATACATACATAATATATAGTTATTAAGAAATATATACATATAAGATAATATGTAAGAAAAAATATAATATAGTATTCAGAATATATACATGATATATATAAAAATACAATATTAAAAAGGTATATATATACTTAATATATAAAAATGCATATATAATATAATGTTAAAATATTTACATAATATATACACGCATAATAATAATGTTGAAAACACCTATTAATAATAATACATATATATATATATATATATATATATATATATATATATTAAAGATATATACATATATATAATAAAACATATACTAATATTAATAACAATAATAAGGATAATATAAAAATATATACATGAAATAGTATAAAATATATATAACTAATAATATAAAAATATATATACATGAAATAACATAAAAATATATGAATAGTATGATATTTAAAAATATATACATAAGATAAAGTTACAAATAATAAAAATGTATACATAATATCTATTAAAAGAATATACACATAATATATATGCATGTATTAGAAAAAATAATAATAATGTTTAAAAATAATTATTAATAATGTTACATAAAAGTATATATATATATATATATATATATATATATATGCATGTTAAAAATATTAATTGAAGCTAAAACTAATACTAAAAAACTAATGATATAATATAATATAAAATAAAAATAAAGAAATAATAGTAATAATATGAAGATTAATAATAGTAATAGTAATAATAGTAATAGTAACCATAATGATAATATATATGTACATGAATAGTACTAATAATAATAATAATACTAAAATAATTAATTTTAATAATAAAGTAATTGAAAAACGATCGAATCGAATTAAAAATAAAAAGGCTTGGGGCGAAATTGAAATAAAAAGAAGGGAATGGGACCTATTTCAACGCGCAAAAATAGTGGAGGGACTAAAAATGAAATAAATCCCTCCACCTAAAATGCGCAGCAGCATTGAGGACCAAACTAGAAAGCGCAACAAATTATAGGGCCAAATTAAAATACATAAAAAAATTGATTGAAAATCATAGAAAAAGCGGAAGGACCGCGCACGCAATTACCCCTAAGAGCAAAAACACGCGGACCCTGAGTGGGTTGGGTCGGGTCAACTCGATCCAGGGCAAAACGACGTCGTTTTATGCCCTGGATCTTTAATGCAAAACGGCGTCGTTTTATATTGTTATAAAAGTAAAAAATTTCATTTTTTCTTTCTCTTCAAAAAACAGCTCTCTCTCCCTCTCAGCCCTCTCTCAACCTGGGGATTTCCGGTGAGACTCCAGCCAGTCACCACCGTCGGCCATCGTCGCAGGTGCGGCGCCGGCCACCGTGGCCAGAAAGGTAAAAAAAATTTTTTTTGTTTTTTTTAAAACTTATTAATATATCTTATATATATACATAGAATACAAATAAAAATGAAATATTTATGAATATATGCGTAGTTTCAAAAGAAAAGAAAAAAGAAAAATCAACAACCTTTCGTGTTTGCTATTTGTTCTCTTGTTTATGTGCTTGAATCTGGTGTTTTGATATTATGAAGATCGTTTTCTTACTCTAGAAATCTACTTCTTGTATTGATGAAAGAAAAATTCGAATAGATTCAGCCGAACCACCCCCTAAAATGATCCCGATTTTTGGCCTTTTAAAAGGCTATTTACATTATTCTATATTACTTTCTATCTTTTCTCTATTTAATTGCTTGCAGGTGCAAGTTGCTGATGGAGATAGTGACGGTGGACGTGACCAGCATGACGGCAGTGCAGTGGCAGTGGAGCAGTTGTCCGACTCTGGCAGAGGCAAGTGGGGAGAGGGTGGCTAGGGTTTCAGCTTTTCTGAAACCCTAGTTTAACTAATAGGGTAATTGGGCTTGGGCTAGGTAATTAGGTTTTGTTGGGTTTGTTGTTTGGGTTAGTTTAGGTATGGGCTTTAATGTAAATGGGCCAAAATTGGCCTACAACAACTTTTATATATATAAACCTTTAATTTGATGCCTAAGAAGCTCTTTGATTTTTCATGAAGTTAGGCCCTGGCTTGAGAAACTTAATGGTTTCACCAAAGCACGTTGGATAAAGAATTGGTGATAATAGTCCTTGAAGAATGAGTGCTAAATTGTATATATGAATTCCCTAGGTAAGGAATTACAACCAATCACCACAAGAATCAACTTATCCCCATTTTTAAAAGTAATTAAAATTGTACTGGCAGAGTAAATGATAATTGCAAATTAATAGAATTTGATGTTGAAGTATGATAAGAACCTAGTAAACTAGTGATTTTCTTTAGCCATAATTGCAGAGAAATAGAAGGTGATTTTCATTCAAATCTTATTAAACTAGCTTGCTTTGAATGGTGCCCAAATACATGTATATATACACTTGAGAAACCCTTCACTACTGTTAACAAATTACCAGCTCACTAACTGCCTAACCACCTAATTCACACATTAATCACATGCATAAACCTCATTCTATAATATTCATCCAGCTTCCTCGATTGGGACAACTCAAAGAAGATGACGAAACCGGGTAAACGTCGAAACAAATAATGACTTAGTGAGAATATCTGCTACTTGGTCACATGCAGGAACTTCGCCAACAACCACTCGCCACTAGCCATTTTTTCTCGAATAAAAAACAGATCAAGTTCAACATGTTTGAACTTAGAGTGCAGAATTGGGTTAGCTGCAACAGCAACAACACTAGAATTATCACACCATACCGTCGGAAGATCAACCGACTGTAGATTTAACTCTGTTAACAACGAGACCAGCCACGTAACATCACTAGCGGCTGCTGCTAAACTCTGATATTCAGCCTCTGCCGTAGATCAAGAGACAACTTGTTGTTTCTTGGAACACCAAGAAATAGGTGTGTGCCCAAAATACACACAATATCCCGTAGTAGACCGACGATCATCAAAATCAAGTCCCTAATTTGCATCGGCATAACTAACCAAAGACAGCCGATCAGATCTCTGAAAACGTAAACCATGAGAAAGAGTACCACGTAAATACCGTAAAATTTATTTCAATGCTACCATGTGTAGAGAAGTGGGAGCATGCATGAACTGACACACTCGATTAACAGCATATGCAATATCTGGCAATGTCAAAACGATATACTGAAGAGCTCCAGCAATACTACGATACTTAGTAGGATCAGCAAGAGGTTCACCCTCATCTTTTGATAATAAAGAAGAATTTACCATTGGTGTATGAACACTTTTGGCATTAATCATAGAACTCTGAGCAAGCAACTCACGAATGTATTTACGCTGACACAAATGAAGACTACATGAGGATGACCTACTAACCTCAATACCCAAAAAATAATGCAGCTCACCCATATCCTTTAGAGCAAACTTGTTGTAAAGCTGCTGAACAAAGCAATTTATCACATCAAATGAGTTACCAGTGATAACAATATCACCCACATAGACAAGAACATAGAGAGTATGATTAGAAGATGAT
Source organism: Gossypium anomalum (assembly GCA_025698475.1). Taxonomy (NCBI): domain Eukaryota; kingdom Viridiplantae; phylum Streptophyta; class Magnoliopsida; order Malvales; family Malvaceae; genus Gossypium; species Gossypium anomalum. Next base: position 18,277,228 of record CM046967.1, on the reverse strand, counting down.
CGAACAAACAGTGAAGCATCTGATTTTCACAACTGAAACCCAGCAGAAAGAAGAAACTATTTTAACTTGTCAAACCAGGCACGAGGAGCTTGCCGTAAGCCATACAAAGCTTTAGTCAATCGACATACTAACTTTTCACCATTTGGACCAGATTGCTCATAACTGGGAGGTTGCTGCATAAACACTTCATCGGTTAAATCTCCATTCAAAAAGGCATTATTTACATCAACCTGACGTAGAGACCACCCATTGGTCACTGCAATAGATAGGATGGTTCGAATGGTAGTAGGCTTGACTACCGGACTGAACGTTTCCTTACAATTGTAGCCAGGTACCTGGGAACACCTCTTGGCGACCAAGAGTTCCTTGCGCCGGTTAATCGTCCCATTAGGATTTTTCTTGATCCTAAACAACCACTTACAACCGATTGTTTTCCGGCCAGGAGGGAGGGGACACAGCTCCCAGGTTGAGTTAGCCAATAAAGCATCAAACTCAACTTGAACGGCTAGTTGCCAGTCTGGATGAGCAAGAGCCTCTTCAACAGAACACGGCTCTGCCTCAACTTTGTCTGCACACAAGGCTTTGGATTTAAATATTCCAGCTTTAGACCTGGTTACCATAGCATGATTATTAGTAGTCGAGACGAGAGGAATAGTAGGAGGCTCAGTAGGAAAAGTTACAGTAGATGGAACCTCCTCTTGAATAGCAGGTCTTGAATGAGAACTATGTTGAGAAGCACTATACATATCAGAGGAATCATGTTGAGTTCTGTCACCATTATGAATAGGACTATTTATAGAGTCCTCAGTAGCAGAGATAGGATCCAGACGAACCTCGTCAGATACAATAAACTGAACTACTGGTACATACGTAGTGGTATTCAGAGGCAACTTGGCACTTGTAGGAGAAAGCAGAAACAGAAACCGATTCTCATCAAACACTACATGTCGAGAAACAATGACTTTCTCATCGGGCGTGAGACAGAAATAACCTTTATGAGCTACACTCTAGAAATGTAGACGGCTGAGACCGAAATCCAAGCTTGTGTTTACCAAACGGGCGTAAGTACGGAAAACAACAACATCCAAACACTCGGAGATGATTATAAGTTGGTGCACGACCAAATAGACTTTGAAATGGAGTCTTCCCGTCGAGAACCGAAGTGGGCAATCGATTAATGAGATGCATCGCACTACAAAATACATAACCCCAATAATCTATCGGTAAATTAGCCTGAGCCAGAACAGTGAGACCAGTCTCCACAACATGTCTGTGTTTACGCTCAGCAACACCATTCTGTTTAGACGTGTGAGGGCAAGAGACGCGATGAATAATTCCCTGATTAGCTAAAACGGAGGAGAACGTACAAAACTCACCTCCCTAGTCACTTTGAAATTGCTTAATATGTTTCCCAAACTGAGTGAAAACCATCTTCTGAAACTGACCAAAACACTCTAAAGCTTGAGATTTTCGACTTATCAAGTAGACCCAGGTAAAACGACTAGTCATGTCAATAAAGGACACATAATACAAATTTTCTTCACATGGAACAGCAGCTGGGCCCCACAAATCTGAAACAACCAACTCAAACAAATCAACATATTTAGTGCTAGAATGTGAAAAAGGCAACTTATGTTATTTACCTTTCTGACAAGCTACACAAACATCATCAATATGGTTTTTATTGAAAGAAATATGACAATTTGTAAGAACTTTTTTTACAATATTATCCGCTGGATGACCCAGCCTTTTATGCCACAAACTAAACATTAACTGGAGAGCAAACGTGAAGAGCAGCATTGGGAACAGAAGATAACAAACTATCTGAACCAGCCGAGAAATGATAGAGCCCATCACGAACTTGGCCCCGCATTAACATTTCCCGTGTCTGGATGTCCTTAATCACACAATACGAGGGGTGAAATTCAAAAAATACATTGTTATCAGTAGCAAACTTAGATACAGATAACAAATTTTTTAGAATACTGGACACACATAGCACATTGGAAAAATAGAGTAATTTCTGCTTCGTAGGTATAACCGCACTCCCAATAGATAAAATATCAGTGGATACTCCATTACCCATTAAAAGAGATGACTTACCAGAGTACAGAGTGGAATCATACAAATCCGAAGTGTCTCGGCAAACATTATGAGTAGCCCTTGAGTCTGGGCACCACGACGTACTTTCTACTGGCAAAGGAACATACGAGTCAGTGGTATTAAAATTGGAATCAAAAGTTGTAGCATCAGAATAATCTGAAGCATGCAACTCAGGAAGCTTGGAGGGAATCCCAACAAACTGAGACGAGTCATACAAAGAAGAATCCACACTAAACACACAAGCAGGCGGTTTGGTACGCCACGGAGTCTCATGAACAGTCTGCCAAGATCGATCAACATTGACACAGTTAGCAGAGGGCTCAGGCAAAATATGGTCATCATTTGAACGAGACCGGACTGACCCACTAGGCCCACGGGGTCTGGAAGTCGGCCCACCAAACGGGTGGCCCAAAGAATCACCACCAAATTGTGGGCCAAAAGAACGCCGTCCAATACCAAAATCATTACGCCCATAAGAACCAAAATTTAAATTTGGGCCAGCAACATCATTCTGCCCGTTACCATATTGAGTAAATAGATTAAATCTATTATTTTTATAACTTGCAGGTGGCCCACGTGATGTAAGGTTATTAAAACATTCATTTGGCTGAATTGGAGGCCTCCAATTTTGACCAGGGAACCCCCAATTTTGACTATACTCAGGGATTCTGTTCTTAGGTTCCAACTCTCCCCTGTTCTCACCAAACTCAAAACCACCATGGCACCCATTCGGTGCTTGTGCTTCCAACGACGACTGCCCATCAAGATGATATCGGTAGTAACACTGCTGTACGAGATGACCAAACCGACTGCAGATCTGACATTGGACTCGAGGACGAAAGCTTCAACCACGACCACGACCAGGGGGGCGACCACCATGAAAGGCCCCGCCCGTCGGCTACAACTGAGTCCCTTCCACAACGTTCGCAGCCACTAAAACATCCTGAACTGACAGAATCTGTCGAGCTTCACATTCAATCAGAGCATCGACAAGTCGTTGAAAAGGTAACGACACCGGGGAGAGCGACGCATGTGAGACGATGGCTTCAAACTCAGACGAGAGTCCAGCGAGAAGGACCGCCGTTCGTTCAGCCTCTGAAATTGGAGATCCAGACGCTGCAAGAAGAGCACACAAGGCTTTGATTTTGTCAACATACAACCGAATAGAGAGATTACCTTTCTGGAGAGAATGAAGTTCATGACGCAACTGCGATTGCTTTGCAGTAGTATCGGCAGCAAACAAGTTATTTGCCATGATCCAGACATCACCGGCAGTCTGAACATCAGTGAATGAAGACAAGAAGGAGGAGCTGATCGTGGACAACAACCACGAGGTAAGGAGGTTATCTTGTTGATCAAAAATTGACGCAGATGGATTTGTGACAAGCGCACCATCAGGGGACTGAACAAACCGCGGTGGAGCCGTCAATGTTCCATTAAAAAATTTGAGCAAGCCGTAACCACGAAGAATCAGATGAATTTGTTGTTGCCACTGAATGAACGAACCAGCATCAAGCTTCACAACCTCATGCTGAGGGAAGGACGTGACCACACAGTCACCAAGAAACACGGAGCCAGTAGGCTCAACGGAGTTAGAATCGACCGAATCCGTGGTAGCCATGGCCGAAGATCACCGTGTGACTGATACCATGATAAGAACCTAGTAAACTAGTGATTTTCTTTAGCAACAATTACAGAGAAATAGAAGGTGATTTTCATTCAAATCTTATTAAACTTGCTTGCTTTGAATAGTGCCCAAATACATGTATATATACACTTGAGAAACCCTTCACTATTGTTAACAAATTACCAGCTCACTAACTGCCTAACCATCTAATTCACACATTAATCACATGCGTAAACCTCATTCTATAACAAAGTACAAACTTACCACCATTTAATTTGTTTAGGTCTACTGCATTTTGCTTCCATGTCTACTGCCCTAGTCAAATTACCATAGCTAAATGTTAAAAAATAGTTGAAAAGCAAAAAGTAAACATGAAGCTTGAAAGCATTAATGGCATTGGCCTTGGCTATTTACCTATAGATGGTTCTTCGAATTGTACAGTGTTAAGCCCTTCATGCCCCTCAACATTAGGACAGACTTTGGAGTAAGCAACACTTCACAAAACATCAGACTATAATGTAAACGATGCCAAGGGGATATAAGCAACATCAAGCAAGATAGATAGCAATTGAAACGGGGAGCTTGAACTCGATTACACCAGTAAGCATATTTGAAATTGTACCCAAAACTCTAATGAGTCTAATTTTAACATGGAAAGAGAAATGAGATTTTCTATGCATCTTTATTGGATAACTGCATATATAAATACAAAATTAACTAAAAGAATATGCATCTTGTCAAAAACCCCAAGCTTGTTTTTAATCCTATTGCTTGAGGAGCAGTGTAAGGCAGGACCCATTGAAAGAGTAAAATTTCACTCCAACACATAATCCAAGAGTAAAATGGCAAAATCATTTTCTTAAGGTTGAAATGTACTCACCTGATGTTAAAAGATAAAAAGGGGAAATGGGTTTTAGCCTTTTAGAATTGAGTCAATTTTGGGTTAGCCTTTTTATTTCTACTGTTGGTATACACAAGATCTATATTGATGGATAATTTTAATCTGTCAGTAAAGGTACCTCTATATCGACAGTAACAAAATATTAATCATATACTGATGGATAATAATTTGACGGTTGATAAGAGTATCATTTCCAACTTCTTCTGTCATAAATTCAATAGTATTTTTGAAATTTTACACCTTCACTTATTAGTCTATCTTACCATAAAAAATCATAATATCATCCCAATATTAATCATTTTATTTGTGTAAGATGTTACTTTATAATTAATCTGAAATGTCAAACAAACAAATACAGTAAGAATTCTCAAAAAATACACAAAGCAAAATACAATAATGATATAGCTTGATAAATTTTATCAAAATTTAATTTAGTGAACATGTAAATATTAAGAAAATATATGGAGAAAAAAAATACAATCATAACATACATTAGAGAAGTACCCTATTCTTTGATGGAGTTGATTTTCAGTGATAAAAGCATGATATGTCTTCCAAATTTTAAACCTTCTCGAGCCAAATTGAGCTTCAAAGTAGAGTTGATATACTCTTTAGCAGCATCAAGAGAGAAATGATGCAAACTAGTCACTAACGCTCTACTCCATTCAACATTAAAATTTTTGGTATAACAAAGTTGTTGCTCAATTTGTTTTTCAGTATAGAAGCTTAGATGCAAGGTCCATTTACTTTTTCTAGTTTAAAGACCTAATTGTAAGGTCCGTTTATTTTTCAATTTAGAGGCTTAGTTGTTAGGTTTATTTTAGCTTAAATTTGAGGTTGATTTTTATTTGTCCCAAGCAGATTGTTTTCAATCTTCTGGTGAAGATATTTTTGAACCCTCTCTTTGATTTCTTTGAAATTTAAGGACACAAAAATGGAATCACATTACTCTAAACCAATCTTCCTATAGAAACCCTACACATCATGCACAGAGGAGAGTATAGATAGATACACGCATCCAAAAAAAGAGAGGGTAATTTTGCAGCAACTTAACTACGGATATTCCAATCCCCAGAAGGTGACGTTGTCGCTCACTGATTATCTTCTTCTTAATGTAATGTCGTTTACTATATTAACATATATTATTTTGTATACCTCCCTCATTTCTGGTTGAGTTTTGGGATTTTTTTAATCTATAAATTAGACTAGAAATCTTATCACATGCGTATGCATGTGAAAATTATAAATACAAAGTATAAATGTATGTTTAAAAATAATATAAAATAAATAATGAAACGTATGACTTGAAATTAATTAATAATAATATATGAATTATTTACAATATTAAAATTAAAAAAATAAATCAATTTGTTTATCATCATGCTGTCATCAATCTTGAGTCAATGTTGAGTTAACTTGTGACACAAACTCAATCAAATTAAAGTGTGCATAATAAAATTAAAATGTATAAAAATATGAAAATAAAGCTTTAGCTAAGTGATAAATTAAATGCTTTATAAATGCAATTGGTTTAGGTTCATATCCTACCATATGTATTTTTTTTTTGGTTTTTTAAATAAAAAGACTAATGTACCCTTAAATAATATAATTTATTTTAATTACGAAAATGTATTTTTGTAATTTTTCTAATTGAGTTGGTGACCCTGTTAAGGGTGACATCAACTTAGTCAAGAGCTTAAATAATAGTATAAAAGTATACGTCTAAAGAGAAGGCCTTAGATTATATAATAATGATTAAATTTGAATTTCAATCTCTATACTACTCTCTAATTTGAGATTTAATAATAAATAGTTTTTGACATAATTAGATTTATCAAATGACATGTGTCATGCTGTTTTTTTTTTTTACATTATAAGATAACTAGAAATCGTATCACATGCGTATGTGTGCAGAAATCACAAATTTAGAATATAAATGAATGTTTAAAAATAACATACAATAAATAATGAAATGTATGGTTTTCAACTAATTAATAATATCACATGAAATATGTACGATGTTAAAATGAAAAAGAAATAGATTAAAATTATTTATCATGGTGTTATCATCAATCTTGAATCAGTATTGAGTTTAACTTGTGACACTAACTCAATAAATACATTAATATATATATACAATTGATGAATGTAATAAAGTGTGCATAATAAAAAATTGAAATGTATAAAAATATTAAAATAAAGCTTTAATTGAGTGGAATTTTACTAATTCAAATAGTTTAGGTTCAAATCCCACCATATGCATTTTTTAGTAGTTTTTTTTTAATAAAAAGACTAAACAATTCTTGAATAGTATACATTATTTTAATAACAGAAGAGAATTTTTGTAATTTTATAATCGAATTGATGACCCGATTAAGGGTTGCACCAATTCAGTAAAACACTTAATAAATAATATAGGTGATCCAATTTCAATTTTAACCTCATTGCTTTTTTTAAAAAAATTATATAAAAGTGGTCAAATTTTAATTTTAATCCCTACGCTAAGTTCAAATTTGAGATTTTATTTCTATATCTAATTCTTAACATAATAATCTATTTTATATGATCTATCACAATAATTGTATACAAATAAATCTATTTTGTTACTTAATTTATCATTTTAATTTTAAATTATATTATGAAGGAATTCATTTGAATAGTGTATAATATTTTAATTATATCACATTATATTTTTAATCTCAATTTATCTCATATTTTGCTAATTTATCTCAATTTAATTCTAAATTTATTTTCGTAAAATATTAATAATACAAAACAATATTTTAATTGACAACTATTTACTATAAATAAAATAATTTTTAATTAATTATTTAAATCCATTGCATAGTGGGGGCATACAATCTAGTTTTATATATAGTATTATTTAAGTGGGTGACTGAGTTAGTGTCACGACTCAACTCGACACCAACTTAATCAAAAATTTACAAAGATAACCTTGTATATTTTTATTAAATTATATTATTACGAGGGTAATTTATCTTTTTATAGAAACAAATAAAAAGAGTTACAAATGTTGAGATTTTAACCCATAACACTAGCATTTATAAAATCTTTTTCTTCCAGCTTAAACCAAAGTTTTATTTTAATATATAATTTTTTAAATTTAATATTATTACACAAATTGTTTAACTCACATTAATTGTTTAACCCTCATGTTGGTAAAATAGATTATATTTTTCGGTACTGTTAAAGTATCCTCCATGTCCGTTTTACGATCCATAAAAACTAATATTTTTAAAGCTTTTTAATTACCCCTTCAAATAATATTGCATTCTCGAAAATGGAATATAATTTATTATTAGAAGCAATACTTGGTATAAAGTAGATTATATTTGTGCGTTTGGGCCTTTAATTGAAACTTTAGCTTTTTCCTTTTAATTGAAATAGATTTGAGAGGGAGCTAATCACGCGTGGTTAAAGATAAATTAAAATCAAACAAAATAAAATAATGATATTTTTAAAAAATAAAATAATTTTTTTATTGGATGTCTTTTTAATAAGCGGCGGTTATTTTAGATTTATTTTTTTTAAAACTTAAAATTCTTAAATATCCTTTAATAATTTTTTATTATAATAATTTTGATTTGAAATTTTTTAATCTATTTAATTGAGTTGATGTCTTTGATTCATGAAACTAAATTCAATCACACTCTTTACATTATACTAAATCATGACACACTGATATGGGTAATTTCTTTTTTGTGTGTAACAAATATATTTATAAAAAGTTCATATAAAAAAATATAATTTTAATTGAAATGGTAAAAATTAAAATATAAAAATTCAAACTTCATAATTTGTTAATTTTACATCAAAATATGAAAGGACAAAAAAATTCTCACAATATTCAGTGGTGAAGAGGGAGCGGCCTCGACCCCCTTAGTTAAATCTAATGACTCCTATAATGGGTAGAAGATATAAATATGCTAAAAATAATATTTATTGCTTTGTAAAAAAAATTAACTTTTGATAATTTTATAACTAAATTGAGACTCGATTCAACTTAGGCAAGCATATTATAATATTATATATGATTTCGAAAATGTAGGTATTTTTCTAAACTTAAATCTTCTTTCCACTGGCTTTTTTGGGGCTATTTGTTGAACGAGGCACGAGCTATTTGATAGCTTATCTTTTTAGTATGCAGCTCGTTTGGGCAACAAGGTAGAAGATAGATTTAGAGCTAGTTTGGCAATATTTTTGAAAAGTGCTATGGAAAAGTACTTTTGAGAAGTGTTTTTAAAAAGTTTAGTTTAAAATTTGAGTGTTTAGCATTGCTGCCAAAAAGTGCTTTTGAGAAATAAAATATCCATTTTAGACATGTTATTATCAAGTAACAAATATGCACTTAAATAATATTTAAATTAGTTAATATTATTATATTTTAGTAAGAATATAAAAAAATTATTATAACTTCTTGTTAATATTTTAATATATAAAATATAAATTTTAAATATTTTTAAGCAATAAATATTAATTATTTATAAAATTTAATTAGAATATATAAACTATATTTTAAATATTTAAATATAACTATTAAATATTTGTAATTAGTATTTTAAAAAATATTTTTTATTTTTAATTAATGATTTTAACACATTTGTAATTAAGTACCAAGAAAAAAAGGGGAAGTACTATGTTATTGGAGGGGTGAAAAAGTAATTAAGCACTAAAAGTGCTTTTGGGAGGGGAAAAGCTAAAAATTTCAGCCAAAATCAGCTTGTAATGCACAGCTTTTCTTTCAGAAATGCTTTTGGAGCTAGAAATACTTTTGAAAAGTAATGCAAAACTGGCCCTTAGTTGTTTAGGCTTAGAGAGTGTGCATGGCTCACCTTCAGCTTGTAGTAGAGGTGAATATGGGTTGGGTTAGACTCAACTAAAATTTTAGATTTATTAGTTAGGTTTGACCCGAAAAATAGGTATAAAATTTTGTCCAACAGTCCAAATAAAAATGTTAAAATTGGGCCCAGTTCGCCCATATTTAAATTTTTTTATATTACTTTTTATATGAATTTTTTTAAAAAGATGTAATACATCAAACATATTAAAAAATTAAAATAATTTTTTTTCAACAAATTGAAAATAAAATTTAGAAAATATGTATACTTAAATAACAGTAAGATAAGTGTAGGTTAACAAGCAAATGCCTTTAAAATAGTAACAAAATTAACAATAAAACAAGAGTTATTCAATATCTAAACAATAACAATAAAATAGTAGCAACATAATAGTGAAATGATAACAAAAATAGTAAGAAAATAACAACAAAATAGTAAAAAAAATAAAAGAGCAAGAAAACAATTTTATTTGCAAATTTGAGCTGGGTCGGGCTTAGGGCAAAAAAGGCCTTACTTGAGGCTTGACTTGTTTTCTAAATGAGCCTTATTTTTTTGTCCAAGTTTATTTTTCGAGTCTATATTTTTATCTAAATCCTTTCACTTTTCAGACCGACCTTCATATTGACCCATGGACAAGTCTAACTTGGAGTATCTAGTCTAAATTTATTCAACTGTAGTTAATAAATGGAATTTCCATGTGTGACCTTTTAATCAAAAGAAGTGTGAGTTTTTGATCTTTTTATTAGTACATGAAAAAAGGATGAAAACTATAATTAGACTAGGAGAGACTAAATCATTCCAGAGCAATCATCATTTAAGTTCTGAAAAATTTTATTTGGTGTTGCATATGGTTATACATGTCCAGAGGCCTTGTCCACATATGTAGGATTTAGTTCAATTAATTAGTTCGTGATTTTATTGTGTTATAATAGTTTAATTTTATATTTTGATTATAAATTTATGTTATCATGGTTACCAATTTTGTAATTTGAATTATTAAATAACCAATTGGAGATGATTTTTTGTTTTAGGGTGGAACCGACCAAATTTATTTAGAACCACATCGAGCGAGCCAGGGGTTGAATTACGTGGGACTATATAGTGTATAATAACACGGACCATGTGGACAAAGCCTCACTCCTGATCCAATTATTTCCCCTTCAACCACGTTACCCACATAATGACATCCCTTCACCATCTTCTCATCGCCAACCAAATCAGTTTTACAAATAAGGTGAAATGATTTTGACAATTTTTAAAAAATCTCATCCCCGACGGAACAACCCTATAATTTATTTTACCAAATAAAAAAAAAAAAAGGGGTTAAAAACTGCCACTATTTTCCTGGGTAACTCCAGAATTTATTGCTTAGAAAAACAGAAGCAAAACCAAAAGCAGTTCACTTTTCCATTGTTTCTACCACCCAATCCCCATTATTTACTTGTTATTTATTAATTTTCAATAATTCTATGCTCTCCAACTCCCACTCTCCGTTCCAAATTCCCCTTTCCCTTTCTCTTTTTTATTTATTTCTTCTGCCCTTTCTCTAACCGTTCGTTTCTTTCCTTTGTTTTTTTGTAATAATCAATCTTTCAACCTTTTGAGGCCAATTCCGTCAGATCCTAAATGATCGCTTCCCCTCTTTGATTTCTTCCCCATAAACGTTACATTTTCAGGTACGTTTTCTTTCAATCTCTTTCTTTTCGACTCCCTCTTTTCCTTCTATATTTTGTGTTTTCCCCCTTTTATTTTCTGGGTATTTTATGTTTTTCTTTTAAATTTGCAGGATCCGGGCTATTACTTTTTTTTGGAATTCATTCCATACTGCTTTCAGGTAACTTGTTTTTGATTGTTTGGGTTTTTCCATGCCTTCGATGATGTTTTCCTTTTTGCCTAAAAAAATATTTTCCATACCTTTCTCTTTTATTTTGTTATGTAGGGAGATTCATCGGACTCGGTCATAGAGATCTAAATCTCGCAGTTTTTGTTAAGATTATTATTGTTTAAACAATTTCAAAACTAGATTCGCATCTCTGGTGTTTTGTTTTCTTTTTTTACCTTGCTATTTTCCGTCCCCTAAATCCTTTCAGAGGCTTCCTTCTCCAGGTTTCACCCCTTTGACTATCTATATTTTGAATATCATGGAATTTCTTTGTAAACAAAGAAACCCTCTTTTTTGTTTGTGTGTGAAGCTATCGGCTTTTTTCTTGGAAACTATATCCATAACCTCAGTCCTATTCTTTTTGAAGCTTCATCTTTGACACCCTCACCAGGGCGTTTGCGTGATTTTTTGTTTACCCTTTCCACTGTAGAATTTACTTTTGGTACTTAGTTTAAAGGTTAAATAGAATATGAGGGTGAAGTAGAAGTTTACAGAAGTGGTTCCCCCCCCCCCCCCTCTCCCGTGTTTGATAGGAATGGGGTTTGGGATCAATCATGCGCTTTTGAACTTTCGAGTCATTAACCATGTGAGGATCCTTGTAGCGTTTGATAGAATATAGGAATTAGAATTGCATTTATTTAGAACCTAATATAAGGAAGACAAGTGCGTGATCACCTTCTTTTCTTTCCTGAATATAGATTCAATATGCATTAGTAGTGAAGGATTGATTATAAAAGATTTGATGATTCATATCGGATCATATTTCTTTCATAAATGAGGAGTTCAATTGGACATTGCATTATGGCATCCTCTACTCGTTGTGCTCTATTTACTACTTCCATAATTCATTCTTGATAATTCGGAACTTAAACTGTAATTTCCTTTTCTTGGGCAGGCAAATTCTGAGTTGTGGGTACTCCTCAAAGAGCTATATAAATCACAGTAATTTAGATTTTACATAGGAAATGTTAGGAGGCAACAACAGTAATTCTGTGCTTCCCATTTTCCTGGATGAGAATCATCTTCAATATCAGAATCAGACTAATGGATCAAACCAACTGCAGTTATTTGGAAGCTGTAAGTTTTTTTATTTTTATTTATTTTGCAATTAATCTTTTTTTTTTTTATTTCTCTCGATGCCCTATTTTGGCAGGCAAACCCACAAATCCATCCCCTTTTTCCTGAAATTTTCAGTGGTAACTAATCTTTATTGTTTAACACTTCAGTACCAGCTGGGTGCAATGTTGATCCTGTGAATTATTTTGGAAATGAACATCTTGCTCCCATGATTCGACCCAATAAAAGAGGCAGAGAAACAGAAGACATTCAAAGGCAGCAAAAACTACAAATTTCCTTGAATTACAACATCTGTAAAGAGGAAGCTGACTGTTCTGCTGGCATTCCAAATCCTAATGCCGTTTCAACTGGCTTACGGCTATCGTATGATGATGATGAGCGAAATTCAACTGTGACTTCTGGTAGTGGAAGCATGACACAAGGACCATCAATGATCTTGTCACTTGGTGACAACATTAGAAGTGAACTTGATCGTCAGAAAGAAGAGTTTGATCAGTACATCAAAATTCAGGTATTATTGTACACCAATAAAAGTAAAATGTCTCCTTTCAATCTTTTCTCAATATCAGGGGTTTCTTAATTAAATATTAGAAATAGTTCGACTACAAGCAGATGTTCTCTTTTTTAGAAAGCTTCACTATTGGCTGCTCTTCTTCTAGGTAGGTATCGTGATACATAGCATAGTATTACCTAATAACTCATAGTTATGTTGATGCATTTGCTATTGGCTGGCCCGAAGGTGTTTGATGTATTTTTCTTCTATTTGTAATCATTCAGATGTAGCTTCTGTTTGGAGTTAGGCCATGATAATGGCATAGTATTTCATGGTCAATACATTTCATACATTCATGGTTGTTTGTTATGCTTAGCATTGAGATGCCTAGGAAGATTACTCTGTTCACCTTATTCTAATTCAGTAATCGAAGTATCTATTTGGATATTGGTTTAAATGTGATGGTATGATTTTTGTTCATCTTATTCTGTAAATAGGAAGAGCATCTGACAAAGGGAATAAGAGACATGAAGCAGAGACACATGGCTTCTTTTCTTGCTGCTATTGAGAAAGGCATCAGCAAGAAGCTTAGGGAGAAAGATATGGAACTAGAGACTATGAATAACAAGAATAGGGAACTGGTTGAGAGAATAAAGCAGGTGACTGCAGAAGCACATAATTGGCATTATAGAGCAAAATACAACGAGTCGGTTGTTAATGTGTTGAAGAGCAACCTTCAGCAAGTAATCTCACAAGGTGCTCAACACGGGAAAGAAGGTTTTGGAGATAGTGAAGTTGATGATGCGACCTCCTATATTGATCCGAACAACTTTCTCAGTATTCCTCTTGGGGCTGCAAAATGTGTTTCCAAGGGCATGAAGGAACACATTATTTGCAGAGCATGCAACGCAAAGGAGGTGTCCATTTTGTTGATGCCGTGTAGGCACCTCTGCTTATGTAAAGACTGTGATTTATCAATCAATGTTTGCCCTGTATGCCAGGTAACGAAAACTGCTGGTGTCCAAGTGTACTTATCCTAAAACTGTGAAGCAAATTCTTGAAAAAAGATGAAAAATTTATACCCTTACGTGTGTGTGTGAGAGACATCCAGCATTTCCCCCCCTTTCTCCTAATAGAGACAATGTATGAAAAGTAAACCATTTTCATGAAATGGAGTATGCAAAAGCATCCCTTGTTCAGTCTCCCAAGTCTCCCCCACCCCACCAATCTTACATTTTATCTTTTTGGTTGTGGTTTTCGTGGTGTGTTGCCCATGTCTTTAAAATCTATGGTTTAAATTATTAAGCTAAAGTATACTAAGCCAAAGGTAGGTGAAGAGTTAGAGAGGTTCAAAGATGATAGCAGATAGCTGATAATGGTGGTTGGGGTTTGTCCCTGTCTTCCATTTTATTAGTTTTCTACCATTCTTTTTGGTGGTTGGCCATTTTCCTCCTTTTTCTTTTCATTATATTTTTAGATATGGATAGTAGGCCTCATATCCTTTTTCTATATCGCCTTTGAAATCCGTTTCTTTTTTTATATTAATTATATTTTAAAAATATTTTAAAGCAAGTAAAAGTTAATATATATTAAAGTTTGATTAGTTCATTTATGGATTTTATTAATCAAAAGTTAATTGGTTTAACCATTTCCATCAAACCCTATATTAGTTATTAAGTTGATTCACCCCTATATTGATTTGGTCGTAATCCCAATTCCCAATCATCAACAACTCTATTTTCTAAACTAAGCCAAAACAATTAGTACATTCAATGGTCGAACACAATGAGGATTGATAACCGAGGGCCTTAGCCCATGTATGTATTCGGATATTAAATTGATCTTCCCTCTATCCCTATTAATATTTCAATTATTTGGAGAAATGGCTTCGACCGGAGGTGGTGGTCCTGCTAAGGAGAATGGGTTTTGGGGCCTAAGGGGTGTTGGTGGTCGTGTGACTAACAAGGTGAGATTGAGAGAAGATGACCCATCTGATGGAGGTGAAATGTACATAGACACTTCTGAAGGGGGTAGGATTTCGTTCAAAGATAGCCTCCTTGATTCCTTTCGTAATGTGGAAGGTTAGATTAATGGTTCCTTTGATGACGATTAAGTTGCGGGAGGGTGATGCTGTAAAAGAAAATGTTACAGGTGTGCTACCATCAAAATTTTCAAGCGAGTGCATCATCTAGCGGAACAAAGTATGATGAGAACATTCGTGTTGAAGCTGGAGAATCGAAACTTCATTCGCTTTGGAAACCAAAAGTCCCAATTAAAATTATGAATTTTGAGAATGATTTATTTTATGGTTAAAACTTCATTCACTTTGGAAACTAAAAGCCCCATTTCAAATTATGAATATTGAGAATAATTATTTTATGGTTAAGTTCAAATGTGAGGAAGATTTTATGCTGGTACTCTCAAAGGGGTTATAGACAATTTTTGGGCATTATCTCATTGTACAACCATGGAACTTTTCTTTTTCAACATCGCAATTTTATCCTTTGAATATAGTTACTTGGATCAAGTTTTTTGGTTGATTCGGATCTAGAGGATGGACTATGAACTCTCCCTACCATATGTTTTAAGTGTGAACATTATGGTCACTTGAAAGATGGTTTTCCGGAAATCAAAAAGGAAAATATGGAATGGAGGAGAATATAGAAGTCTTGCCTAAAAAATCATCGGTGGAATACAGGGCAACGACGGAGGACTATGGTTCATAGATGGGGGTGTGGAGGACCAATTAGGAAAGAATCTGGTTTTGGAAAGAACATTGAAAATCAAGGATTTATAAGGAATGAATCGCGATTCAATTAAGTAGTTTTGGAAAGAATCCTTAGTCTTTTGAACATTTTGACACTAAATGTTACTTTGGACACCTTTGAAGAAAGGGTCATAGGATCGAGTGTACGAGGTAAACGATTGCCACTTGTCATTTTAGTTTGTGATCTTTTTTTAAGTTCTAATGAAAGTTATTTTACCCTAAAAAATATTTGTAATCAATATTTTCAATCACGATATGCAATTTTTTTATACAACATTAGATAATAGGAGATGGGAGCAATATGGTTTGAATCTGTGTCAAACAAATGTTTACTAAAAATTTTAATCACTGCTCCGTTAAAATTAAGACATGATATACAATTTTGTTAATCTATCTTTTTTTTTTTTTTTGAAGAAAATTATATTTATACTTTAACTTTTTTTAAAAAAAATTATGTGGGTTAAAGTGTATGTAATTAAATAGAATTGTATTTTTTTTTATATGTTTTGCATTTAATATTATTTGATATTAATTATTTTTTTTATGGTTTTAGTTAACTTATATTTTAATTTTAACTTTTTTTTGCTTACGTATTACAAATGAGGATGAAATGACAACCATATAATTTAAACCATGGTATTTAAAATACCAACAATGAGCCTTTATAATATTGGCTAAATTTAACATTTTTATTTAGTTTATATTTTGAAAATTTAATTTCTTAACTAACTACAACAGTTTCATAAAATAATATGGTAAAATTAAAATATCCAAAGAGGTTAAACAAGTATTATCATAACATATACCTATACTTAGTTTTTATTTGTTTTTAATTGAATAAAATATTAAATATCTATTCGTCAAAACAATTGTCTCTACTATTATTTAAAATTTTTCATATTCAATACAACATCAACTCACTTGAAAATGATTTTTAATCTTTTTAAAAATTTAGATTTAAACCTAAATATTATAATTTTAAACATCAAACTTTCTTACTTTAACTAAAATTTCATTTCGTTTATATATAAACTTTTATTGAATATGTTTTTTATATCATATTTTTTCATGTATAATTTTAATTAATTAATTAATTAATTTTCTTTTCTGTATTTCACTACTAATAAGAGTTCACAAACTCTAAAGGCTTAATATTTAGAGTAAATTATCAAAATAGTCACTTTTATTTGCTTTCGGTTATATTTTAGTTATTTATGTTTGAAATATTACATTTTAGTCACTTACGTTAACGTTTTGTTACAAAATGGTCACGTTGCCGCTAACATCTATTACCTCCCAAACGACAGTCTGACGTGACAGTTAAAATAAATTTTAAATGCCAATGTGGATGTCCAGCCAAATAAAGTAATTAATTTTTAATTAAATAAATTTAATTAATTGAATTTCCTAAATTAATTAAAGGAAAATGTTAATTTGATTTCTTGAAATAATCAAAACTAATGCATTAGATTAATCCTTGAACTGGACAAAAAAAAAAAAAAACCCCTTGGTCTCCTTTTTCTTTTAGTTTTTGTTTCCATTTTAACTAAAAAATTATCCATTTTCGTAGTCATCTTTGTTAAATCGAAACAGTAGAAATCAAATTGAGTTCTCCATCAATCAGTTGGATTTTTTTTCAAAATGGAAAAACAAAAGATCAATTCAATGGAGGGTCTAGGCATAGATTACAATAAATAATTAATTTTTTTTTTGCAAAAAAGTGATCCATCTTTTTATCTTTTTCTGTATATGTGACAGACAAAAAGAACATACTTCATCTTTGTTTATTTGTGTATTGTAGGCAACGATAATAGCAAGCAGGTATAGAGGTTGGTGTGTTCATTTTTCTTCTTATTCTATGTTGTTCTGCTTTTCTCTTCTCTGATGGTAACAAAAAAATACCCAATTGTTTTTTCTTTTTAAATTGGAGAAATTTGAGTTTTAGGGTAGAAATTTGTATTATGTTTTCATAAAAAATATATATATATAACTATTCTCATCCTAGCTGGATATCCATGTTGGCATTTAAAACTTATTTTAATTGTCATGTCATACTGCCATTTGGAATGTAACAAATATTAACGGTAGAGCGACCATTTCATAACAAAACGATGACGTAAGTGACTAAAACATAACATTTCAAATATAAGTAACAAAAATATAACATGAGGCAAACAAAAGTGACTATTTTGGTAATTTACTCTAAAATTTATCCTCTTTTACAAAGTCTAAAAACCATGGTTTTAAGTTTTGTTTTTTTGTTTTTAATAATCTCATTATATGTTTTTATAATATAGGTTATTTTTGGTACAAACGTAGAATTACTTATAGCTCTTTCCTAACATATAAATAGGAGGATAATGTATTTTAGCGCACTCAAACTTACATCCTCTCTTGTATTGACAACAATATCCATACTAATCGGTTAAGTTAACTTTTTAACTACATGTTTTTCTAAAGTCGAATATGAAATCATATGTTTAAGCTTCCTTTTTAATTTCAATTAAACTTTTATTTACTTTTGTGAAGTTGATGACTTTATATGTAAAATGTTTAAGATAGATGTCGTACATATTAGTGATGCATTAATCTAAATACAATGTATTGATGTTGCCATGTAATGTGTTGATTTTGTTGAATGGAAACCTCCATTAGGTTATAACCTTCGAAAAAGCTCCTGCTTCTCTAATACTACACATAATTATCAATTATTTAATCAAACATTAGCTCTTTACAAAAAAAGAAAGAAAAAAAAAATAGCCCTTTTTGCGGGGAAACCTATCGTTTCACATTCAGTTGGTTGGTTTTCTCTTTTGTTTCCATTCGTTTTCTCAAAGATATAAGTATTTTTCTAACTGATTTTCTGGGGTGAGTTTTCCTTTCCTTTCCTTTTCTTTTCTTTTCTATTTCATTCTATGGACATTATAAAATATTCCTTGATGTTGTAATTAATGGCAATCAACATCAACATGCTTCTCTTTTTTTTTTTCCCTTAATCCATTAAACAAATCTTTTAGTTTGATGTTTACTTTTCCCTGATAAACTCGGGTTAATGATAATAATAATAATAATAATAATAATAAAGCTAACTCGGATTTAGATTTCTTGGCCTCCAAGACTGGTTTGTCCAGAACCAGTCGTGAGTGCATATAAACACAAACGAGTGAGTCAGGGTTTTTGCTTTCTTTGAATTTAGAATTTGCAGGGTTTCAGTTTTGAAACAATCAAGGCTTCAATGGGTTATCATCAAATAGTTCAGTCCCTGTTGGTATTGCTATCAGTTTCAACAAGTTGCCAAGCATGGGGTTTTTTCTCGTCTTCTTCCAAAGCAGTTCAGAGTCCCAACGCAAGCCCCCATGGTGCCTCACTGGCTGAGTTCTCGGTGGATGGCTTAAACGACGAGAAGGGAATGAGGCTGCTCCAAAGTGCTAAAACCAGGCTGGTTGGGTCAAATTCTTGCTGGAGAAATGCCTACGGACATCTCCTTTCAGGGTGCAAAGACATCATTGCTACAGATGAGAAACGTTCAAGGTTTGCCTGGCATTTAAGTGATTGCTTTCAAAAGGATTCTGGAAGGTCCCCTTTCCCTTTTTGCGACACCAAATCCGCCATGCTTCATTGTCTCAAACAGTTGAACGACTTGGAACACAAGGTTTATCTTGAATTCTTGCTTGAGACCAATTCCATCTGCTATCAGTTACAGTTAAGTAATTAATTCTCCTCATTGACCCCCCAAAAAAACCCAATTTGTTGTTTTGATGTTTTTAAATGCTGACTTTATGTTCAGGAACCAGGCATTCAAGCATGAAACAGAGAGACTAGTGAATGAACTCAGAAATTCAGCCCAATATGCACAAGACAAACTAGATTGTATAGAAGAAAGAACAAATGTTGTGTTGCAGAATTCAAATCAGATCAGTGATTCCTTGAATGCAATCGATATCCGAATTCATAATGTGGATCAAAAAACTCACAGTTTAGAAGGTTATATGGAGAGTTTAATTCAGCATTCGCAGACGGTTTACAAGCAAGCTTCGGATATTGCGGATTCACAAAGAGAGCTGCGGAATGGCCAGGCAATGATGAATGATCAACTCAAAGAAGGGATAACGATGCTTGATGGTGCTTATAAGAATTTGGGACATCAAGTGGATAACCTGAGAAATGAAGCCATTGAAATAGAGAATGAGATTACCAAAGTTGGGAATACAATGTCTTCAAGCATGAACAGTCTGAAAATAACAGCAGATGACATTAGCAATAAGGCAGGGGCCTCTCTAGATAAGCAGCACCAACTTCTAGAGGGACAGTCGACCGCGCTCGAGGGTCTTCGGTTTCTTACTAGATTTCAATCCGAAGCACTGGAAGAGAGCAGGTAAAATTAAAACCAACACAATTATCAAAACATTATATCAATTTCAATAAATTTTCTTTTTCTTTTCTGAGCCGTAGGAATACCCTGCAGCAGCTAGCGGAACATGGCCGAAAACAACAAGAAGAGCTTCTTAAAAGACAAGAACAACTTCAACAAGTCCATGATCATTTGGTCGAAAATTCCAAGTCAATATTGGCAGCTCAGGTTTAGGCATTGTTATTGATATCCTTAACCTTAACGAAGCATTGGTCTTGCATGGACTTACAATATTCTGTTTGGTTTTTTTTCCATAGGAGGCTTTTGAATCAAAGCAAGCTAGGATGTTCATTGCAGTAGACAAGCTATTTGCATTGCACAATGCCATGCTGCTTGAATCAAGACTAATTAAAGCTTTCATTGTCTACTCTATGTCAACCTTTGTCATCTACATGTTCACTAGCACAAAGCAAACGTATCCTGTAAGAACAAGGTTATATATCGGTATGTCTAGGGACTTTGCCTTGCTTACTTCACTATGAAAAAGCTTAAATATGTCAAGTATTTTGTTGTAACACTCACTCCCTTTTGGTTGCAGGACTGTGTGCTACATTCTCCATAGAAGTCGCCGTTCTTCGCTTCACGGCAAACGATATTGAACAGAAAACATGGATGGTAAATCTGGTTAGGTCACTCTATGTGCTCATTGCTTGCATTCAGCTGCTATATGCCGTATGCACATACAGGTATATGCCTAATAACACTGAAATTTGTGGAAAGCTTGCTTGCAGGACTGAATTAACCTAAAAACATAATAACATGCAGGGATTATGAATATTTGAACCATCAAATGTTATTAACACTGATGGAGAAAGTTGATACGATGCAAAGGAAGGAAGCATTGTCATGGGAAATGGAGGATAGTGATGTGGATTGGCGTTCATGGGTTGATGTAGAGTTACCAGAAGATGTAGGGCAACTAGAAGACCCTGACTTTGTAATGGAAGAAGGAATAGGAGAGAGTAGCGACACAAGAACATATAATCTCCGCCAGCGCAGATGCTTAAACCTTACTTGAATCCATGTGTATTCAATATTAGCAAAAAGGATGATTCAGTCCTCCTTAAAAATTGGGTAGATTTATTTATTCGCTTTCTTGATTATATTTTATATATAATACTATCATACAATATAGCAAACAGAATGTCTACAAAGATCTCTAACGATTTTTTGTAAGAGTACAACCCTTAATAAACTTGGTATTTTCATTTTCATCCTCAAACCTCTGTAATTGCATGCATCTATATCTTATACTTCAACGGTACTAACTTAATTCCCACTCCTAGCCCAATTGAGAAATAACTATTTTAGTTATCTTTTTAAATTATTTTTATATAAAACCAATAAAACTTTACTCGACGAGAATTCAACCTAAAAACACTATAGTTTTAAACATTTCCATATCATTTTCACTAAATCCTTATTTGGTCTTTGCATATAAACTTTTTTTTTTTTTATAATTTTTACTTAATTTTTTAAAATTATGATTGAACCGATATAATATGTAAAAAAGCACCCAAAATAAAAAGTTTGCAATTGAAACACCCACGTTACATGGTTCAGTAATTTTAGTTACTCTCATTAAAAACACAACCGATAAGCTGATGTGACAGTTAAAAACATTGATATACTAACAATATAGCCATCAATTTTTACATATTATGTCAGTTTAGTCATAATTTTAAAAAATAAATTCTCAATTTACAAATATTCTCAATTTGAACCTAATTCTAAATTGGAACATATAAAAAATAAATAAATAATTTAAAAAATACATAATAATTAATTTAAATTTTATATAAATATTAATATTAAATAAAATAAAATAAAAAACCCCATTCGGCCCATCCCTCACCCCCGTCCCCAGCTCTATTCTTTAACAACTCAACTCTTTATTCACCTCGTCCCTCTCCCTCTAAGTCAACTTTTTTATTAATTATACTTTTTAATAGCTTAATGACTTAAATGAAATCTTTCATTTTTAGTTAAGTTAAAAATGCTCTAAGTCCCTATATTTTCCGTACATTTAAAATTTAGTCCTTTTACTTTTATTTCAGGGAATTTAGTCTCTTTACTTTTTGAATTTAAAAAAAACAAGTCCAATTGTTTTACGCCATTTAAATTATTCTATTAAATTCAACTTTATTATAATATCATTTTTTGGTTACATGACTATCAAATGAGTATTTTTTTTAAATTTAAAAATTTCAAAAAATCTGTTAAGTTCACAGACTAAATTCCTATAAATAAAAGTAGAGAAACTAAATTTCAAATGTGCGAAAAGTGAAAGGGTTAAAAGAATATTTTAACCCCTTAGTTGACTATAATTAACTTGACGCCATATAAATTTTAAGTGAAATTAAATAAACAAAATTTTATTTCTTCAAAAAAACAAAACAAAATTTATACCTAGGGGTTTATTTGGATAGCCCAGAGTAATTGAATAAAAATGTAATTATTAGGGTAGTAATTACATTCTCTTGTGATTACAAAGTATTGTAATTCCTAAATGTATTTGGCTGACAAAGTGTAACTACGTTGTAATTCCTTATGTCATATTTAGTAGTACAAATTGTTATTACACAGTTACATAATTTATATTTTAAAAAATCTTAGTTACTATAAAAAATTACTAGTATGATAAAATTAATTTCTAAGCAAATAAGAAAAATTAAAATCAAATAATCATATGTATTATGTTAGTAAAAAAAGCAGTTGATAATACAATTACAAATAAAAAGAGCAAGAAAAATAAACATCATATACAATTTTATCTAGTTGTTCTAGTGCATACTTATTCTCTCTTTAATATTTCAACATATGCTTCTTATCATCATCTGTTGGTCCTTTACCGAGTTTATCATCATTTGAATTTGAATATGCATAATTAAGATTATCAATATTTTCTTCTTCCATGTGCTCTACAAAGTATAAATCATCTCAATTATACCTATGATTGGTGTTATGAAAAATGTAACATGCTAGTACGATCCAACCTTTGCTTTTTATGCTATATTAAGGTGATGTTGTTAATATGAGAAATATTTTTTTAGAACAACAAATGCCTTCTTAACCATATTTAGAAGCCTTAAATGTCTCAAATTAAAGAGTTCACCAGCTGCATATGGTGCATGTGCTTGACATCATTATCTCAAATGGTATCATACCCCACAATATGGTATAAGAATACATTTTTCTATTTGCATAATTAGCATTGACCTTATAATATTTGGGTTCCCCAGTCCAAATAGTCTATAACTTTAATTATAAAAACCTAGATAAACTTAGGGGTGGGTAAAACTCAATTCAATTCAAAAAATTGATTTTTTTTTTCAAATTTTGAGTTAATTGAATCGATTTATTTGAGTCAACTCGAATAAGTAATTTGAGTTTCAAGTTTGAGTCGAGTTGAATTTTCCAATTCGAATAATAGATTGGTGTAAATACCCTTTAGCCCCTGTTAATTTTGAAAATGATTAAATTGGTCTCTCTCTCAACAAAAAAATACAAAAAGAAATTCAAAAAAATTACTAAAATTCAAAATATTTATAAAAATTCCAAAATTTATATTTTTATAAAATATATAAAATTTTAAAAAAAATGCTAAAGAATGTATAAAAGAAAGTTAAAATTTTAAAAGTATTCTAAAATAATAATTTTGGGACCTAAATAAGTTAATCAATTATTCAAGGTTATCATGCTAAAGTATCTTATTTTATTATTATTCTGCTTTGAAAAAGTTTTCAAATATATAAGCTTTCAAATTTATGTGCTCTAACATGGAAATAGTTATATTGTAACAAAACTTTAATTTGAAATGTTTAATTTTTTAATTTAACTCAAACAATTTCACTTGTTCGACTTGACTCGAATTTCATTTCACTCTACATTCGAAAAAATTTCAAATCGAGTTAGGATGATAAAGTAAGATTCTTCAACTCGATTAACTTAAAAATTTTTCACTCGATTTGATCAGACGCTCACCCCTCAATAAACCTAATTTCGAGAAAGGCTTATATTAAGTTATATCCCATTTATAATACATAAATTAAGTAAAAAATAATATAAAATTTATAATATATAACCTTTGTAAAAATGTTTTATAAATTGTCTAAAACTTTCATAACACCTCTTATAAATAATATACTTTTTTTTTTCATAATTTTAGAAAGTTATTTTTTATAAATAAATTATGATAAAAAAAGACTATGACATTATTTTATGAATAAGTATATTATTTTTAAAATATATATTATGGACATATTAATAATTTATCTCCATACTTGGCCATAACTTTTTTTTATAAATAAATATATTATTATACTTTTAAAACATGTAAATTAATTTTTATAATAAACATTTTGACCATAACTTTAGAATTATTTTATGATTTAAATAATATATATTTTTATAATTTTCTAAAATACACAAATTATTTTTGTAATATAATTTTTTTGAATTTATAATATAAAAAAGTTTTAACTATAGTCTTCTCAAATATTCATACCTAATCATGCTTATAATATAATTTTTATAATTTATACATAAATAATATTTTAAATTTACCCTCCTAAAAATTAATTTAGCCAAGTGCACCAAATTAATGAACCCATCAATTAAATTATTAATTGGATTTCCAATCACTAGTTAAAGGAATTACAAAAAAGAAACTCATAAAACCCAAGCCATGCAAACAGGGCTTACCAGGAAATTGGTCTAGTTTCAGGACAAAACGACGACGGCTCGAGGCAGGGATATTTGGGGAAACGGCACCACCTTAAAGGCAAAGTTAAAATCCCCGTTAGAAGTTTCTAGGGCGCGAGAATAAGAAGGAAAGTTGGTGAAGAGAAAGAGGTAAGGCAAAATTCGAAGTCGAGGCGAGACCAAGAAGTAGCGGAGCAAGATGATAATCCCAGTTCGCTGCTTCACCTGCGGAAAGGTAATTTTCTTTGTTTTATTATGGTTTTCTCCCTTTCGATTGAATTTTAGGCCTTCTTCTTAACTTCCGATTTTGGTTTGGGTATTTTATAGGTCATTGGTAACAAATGGGACACTTATCTTGATCTTCTCCAGGCCGATTATACCGAAGGGTTTCTCACTATCTCACCGCCTTTATCTTAATAGTTTTTTAAGCGACTTATTTGATGAATAATCTCTTGTGCAAATCGCACGAAACTTGGTTTCTAGTGATTTTCTTTGGGGAGAGGGGCGACCTGATTAGTGCTTGGCATGATCTCTTTGGCTTTTGTATGTTGTTGTTACGTGGGTCTAAATTTGTTATTATGCTCGCTTGATGGATATCTTTAGGAAGCTTAATTCGGGTGCTTGAAGTGTTTAAGATTACTATGCATCTGCTTAAGCCTAAACCAATAGTCAAACATCTCTTCTTCTCCAACATTCAGCATTGTACAATTTGATGCATGTTGTCAATTAATATGTTTATTCTGTTGAATGGAAACCAGCCATATGTCCATTGCGTTATAACCTTTTTGGTGAGATAGTCCAAAAATCTCTTGCTTGTTTGCCTTTTCAAATTAGCCTATAAAAAATAGCAAACCAATATTAACCCTCATCACATATTCGCAAGTTCAATGCTACTTATCTTACCCACATGATTCATACACTAGGAGTTTTCTTTGAGCTAAACCGAGAGCCTCTCTCTAGGTTTTCTTTTCTTTCTATGGCTGATTTGGATGTCCTAGTGACCTGTGTGATCCCTAAATACCCAAATCAGGAACTTTGTGGACCAAGAGTTTGGTTTAAAAAAGCGGTGCTAGTATTCTTGGAAAATCAACTCTGAGGGAAAACCCTAACAAGGATATGATAGGGAAATGGAGAACCAGATGAATTAAGCAGGAAACACTGGGGAAACGAGGTTACTTGATCATTAAGAGAAGCTGAAAGTTCTGGAACTGGAGAGATATGTTGGTCAAGAAAGAGATAGTTTAGCTAAATGAAAAATTGATCCTAATTGCTTTTAGCAATTTGAAATCTGATGTCATGTATTCTGCAATCATATGGTGAACTTATCACGCCCATAAACTTTTTTTGTACAAGTACCATTTGCTGAATTGAACATCAGTAAAAGGTATGCTCGCTTGAAAATTTGAGGTATAGAGGTAAACATTGAAACATCAAGAGTTAGTGTAAGTTTTATCCTCCCAAAGTTAAGAGAGGGACTGCTGATGGAGTTTCCTGCTTTAAAAACATGTTTTGCATGCTTTAACTGGCCCCTCCAAATGCAAAATTATCAATTTTTGTTAGTGTTATAGGCTGAAGGAAATGTATCTAAGAGACCAAGAATGTATTTGATAATATTGAATTGCAAGTTGATGCGAATCATAATTAAATTTATGTATCATTGCTATAAATGTAAATTGTTTTACATGCAGAGATGCTCTTGATGCTTTGGGATTGGTTCGGTACTGCTGTAGGAGAATGCTTATGACTCATGTTGACCTCATTGAGAAGCTTCTGAACTACAACAGTAAGCTGTCTTCCTTTCTTGCCTTCATTCTGTTTGGACTTCCTCTGTATCTCATGCTTCTGTTCATCTTAGTGCTGGCTTTGTTTAGAATTGCCTTCTCTACTTACTGCCTTTTTTTTTTTTTTTTTTTTTTTTTTTTTTTTTTTGTGGTAGCATTGTAGAAGTCGGAGACCAGTTGAGGAAACATGTAGAATCTAAGGGTTTGTTGCAGTTTGTGTGAATGCCTGTCAATGATTCTCAGTTTTGTTTAAGTGGGGCCATGGTCTGAATCCAGAAAAAGGGAAGGAAAGGACTTAAATAGTACTAGTCTAGTTTGTTTTCTTTAGCTCTATGATGGATCCCTGTATGTACGAAATTAGTGGGATTTGAAATGCTGAAAGTGATTGGAATGCTTTGCTGTTTGCTGGAATAATTGTGTGATCAAAGACTAACTTTTGTTAGTTGCATTGCTACAGATGTGTTAGTAAGTGTAGGATGAATGGGAACCTTAACCGAGCATTTTAAAATCAATAATAATGACATGTCCTTCTGGTAGCTTACAAGCTAAGTGAGGGAAGTGGGAATGAAGCAAAACACACCATTTAATTATATCCTTTACTTCTGCTTGTGTCGGCTGATTCCCAGCTACGCCTTTGAAAAATAATGTGGAATTTTATTCGCAAGCTTTAAAAAGAAATTTTCGAATTTGATGACTTTAGTACAGCATTAGCAGTTTGGTACCTGATTTGAGTGGCTTGTGAGCTTAATTGGGGTTATTTATTTATAATATGAATTTTAATATTAAATAACAAATTTACCCTGTGCTTAAAAAAACAAACCTTAGAACTTGGTCACTTTTTTTTTTCCCCCTATTTCTTTCTCTTATCTGCTAATCTAAGCCAATTTCTATCTTTCCCTGTTCATTATATTTTCGGAAAATATGTTAGTTCCTTCATGGGTTGTTCGTAGTATGTCTCATGCTTCCTTCGTAGTACGTTTCAAGATTCTCTTAAAATCTTGCCAATCAACACTACAGAAAATAATATAAAATGCTTTAAAGTTGGAATTAGGAGAACATTTTTCATCAAGGTACGTTTCAACTTAGATTTAGAAGTTCTTCCAGCTTCAGTTTCCATCATAAGTGCTTTTCATCTAGTGAGAATAGAGCACCATGCCTTTTCATTAGTAGCCTTGATGTAAAATTTCATCCTTGCCTTCCAATAAGCATAGTTGCCACTCTCTGACACAGGGGGACGAGTAGTCGAATCTTTTCCCATATCTGGCAATTAACAACACTAGGAAACACCACTAGCTACATTGAGTGGGAAGTTGTGATACCATTTGTTGAATCAGACAACTGCTAATTGCTAAGAAAATAGTGTTGAATGAAAGTGGTTAGCTACATTGGCCACTTCAATTTCTATTGCGATGAACAAACCTAAATACAGGGCAAAGAAAGTACACAATATTATTTACGTAGTTTGATTTCCCTACATTTGGGAGTTTAGCTTAGTGAGTAAATTCACTATCTGTAATCTCCATTACGACAAGTGATTTAAGTTTTATCACACTCTTGACATAGCAACCTCACTTTTGTATCTAAAGACTTAGATCACTCACCTACTAAAATTTCCCCTAAAACTTTGGTTATAAACACAACTTGCTTACTCTCAAATGCACTTAAGTGCTCTTAATACTTAGCACATAAACCTACAAGTCTATAATATATAAGAGTTTTTGAGACTTGCTAACATACTAAAATTTAATTACAATCCAATCCTTATTAAACAATTATAAAATAGCAAAATACAATATGCTAATAAAGACAAATGTAAAGTTAATTGTTGGAGATTTATTCTTCGATTGCATCTCGATCTGTTCTTCACAATCCAAATGATTCGATTACTTGATCTGATCCGATCCAATCCACAAGATAAGTTGCTTCATAAGAATCGGTCTTTAAAGTTGGGCTTGCATATGTACACAATATCAACACCATTCAAAGCCTAAAGATTTTGTTTCAATAAATACGGTGAAGAGGAGGTTTAATATGTTTCTTCTCTCCCAATAATATGTTTCTTCCCTCCCAACTCTGTCGAATATTACTTAACAATTATTTACG
The DNA here is from genome assembly GCA_025698475.1 of Gossypium anomalum. NCBI lineage: Eukaryota > Viridiplantae > Streptophyta > Magnoliopsida > Malvales > Malvaceae > Gossypium > Gossypium anomalum. The sequence continues at coordinate 18,248,520 of CM046967.1, read as the reverse complement.
ACTAATTAATTACTAAAGATAAAACACATTATGCCAAACTTAGTCCTCAACGTTTACATTTTCTTTTATCAATTTAGCATTGATTTTTTTTTAGCTAAATTTGGTCATTATCCTTTCAAAAAGAGTCAAATCGTTTTTAACAGAAATGCTAACTAAAACATTAATTTTTTAACGATGTGGCAGTGCATGTATACTTTATGCTGACATAAATGTTGACTAAAACATTAATTTTTTAATGATGTGGCAGTGCATGTACACTTTATGCTGACATGACACTATTTGTTTTATATGCTACATCAAAAAATAATTTAAAGATTATAAAAATATTCAAATTCAAAAGAAATTATAAAAAGTTCATTATTTTTTTTTAAAAAAAGCATGGAGTACATATGGATTGCCATGTGAGTTGCAATTGCAATGTTTAAAAATTTAACATTTTAGTTAGTATTTCTATTAAAACAACTATTTGACTCAATTTGAAAGGTTGATGGCCAAATTTAACTTCTTTTAAAAGGTTGAGGATCAAATTTAGTTCAAAATATGAATAAGTGTCAAACTGAAAAAAGATATAAACATTGAGGGTTAATTTTGACATTATGCCAAGATAAAACTAGATGGTTTGTTGGATTTAGATTTGTCCAAGGGACGGGTAACCTGCCTATCCCGGTGGGCCTAACTCAACTAGGGCTGGGCTTGGATAAGAATTTTTGCACCTCAGACCGTCTCGGCTTGAATTCAATTTAAATAAAAAAATTAAAATTAAAATTTAATTTTAAAAGACAAATTATTTTATTAAGGAGGGGGCTTTTGGGTGAGTAGACCTGAAAACGGACTTAAACTTGAATTTCTTTTAAAAAATGGGCCTCGACCTAACTCAGCTCGACCCATAGATACTTTTAATTGAGTTAAAATAGACTTTATATCTATTTTTTTACGTGCAAAGTAGGACTTCTTTTGGAAAAAGGAAAAGAAAATGTAGTTGATATGCAGTCAGTCAATTAAAAGTAGCTAACATCCTATTTCAATAAATAATATATGATTAATTTTTGTAGTACAAATATGAATATGGTAGCACATTGACTCTGCCATTTAGAGGTTCATAATACCAAGTAAGAAAATTGAAAACTACATACTCTTATGTAGAACAAGCAGAGAAAACGACTTGGGCATATTTATATATTATATATACTCCGTTGAATGGTACAAATAAAATGGGGCACCACTTTGGACTCAATTGCAGTGATGGTGAAAATAAAATGGTCAATACTGTCTGCCCATGAACTCCCCCAAAATAAATAAATCACTACCAGCCTACCATATCCATTACATGACCCAAATTTGACTACATTTTCTCTAATAAATAATCCAATTTAGTATAAACCAACACTTTAAATTCATCTGTGTTTGAGGATTATACATTTGCTTACTATTATTAATTCCTTTAGTAAATCAATTTCATACATAATTTTAATTAAAATTAAATTATTTGGAATAAACACTTGTGTAAGAGATACCTAAGCAGTGCAGTGGTACCTAAGCTGAAAGCCTAAATTTCAGTTCTAAAATCAGAATTAATATTGATTTAATGGCTGGCTCCGGTGAAGTCGGGGAGTTTTTTTTTTTTTTGTGCCGTCAGTGTTGACTTCACTCACGGGTTTATTAATTTTAACTCTTTCCTTCACTCACTCACTTTCCAAAAACCTCTCTTGGTTGTGTCTTACCAAATTCACCAAATTTAATTTTTTTAATTACACAAGTTAACTCTAAATTTAGTATATTTGCAATATATGTGTCAAATATGCACATTAATTTATTAATCATTAACCCTTTTAATTATGCTATTTATAAATCTGTTAAATTTTAAAAAATAATAATAAGAATATATATATATATATATATATTAAATAATGAAAGGTGTGTGTATATACTAGAAAAGGAATGCAATAAATGAATTGAGTTGATCTCTTTGTCAAAACAATTTCTTTCATATAAATTTATAAGACGAGTAGTAAATTTTATGAATTTATTTAGTTGTATTTCTTTAATAAAAATATCATAATTCGGAGATAAAAGAAAACATCAGAATTTTAAATTTATTTGAGTCTAGGTAGAAGTAGTTTAACGTTAATTATTATTTCTGCTCATGTGTCTTTTTGTCTCTACAACATTTTAGTTGAAGTGTCATGTTGATAATGAATTTCAAAAAATAAACTCCATTAATATAACAAAGATTTTAGCTTCAATATCAACATAATATCATGGCACATTGATAATTGGTTCTATCACAACTTAAGCACAACATATTTGAAATGATTACAATCATTTAATACAATAAAAAAATTAACCCTAGATGGTCCAAAAAAATCGAGCACTCATAAAATTAGAGAGAACAATGACAAAATTATCTCTAAAAAAATGTGGTACAAGTAAAAGTGAATAATGAAAAACAAATAAAAGAAAATAAAAAACTTTCTATCCATTATTTATATGGCCGCCCCTTACAGATTAAAATATTTTCGAGATTATCCCACGTTAACTACAAGCAAATGTAGATTTACCAAAGCAATGGGATGTCCAAATCATGACAACTGACCGACCATTCAAAGGTTGCTTCACTGCCTAATCAAACTTCAATTGCATGATTCCCAAGTTACAGCTAAACTAGGGGGGGACTTTGAGAATAAGCAAATTATTTTTTAATTATTTTTTTTACATGTGTTGGTGCTGTATGTAATATTATTATGGCCAAAGGAAAAAAATGTGGTCAAACAAAATGACAAGCAGTTCAGCATAGAGATTTTTTAGAACAAATGTCAACAGCTATATGCGTACGTAGATAAGTATCTGTAAAAAAAACGTCAACACTTATTTTCTTTTATTTGTTTTTAAAAACAAAAGGTGAAAATCCTTTATATTATATTTTAATTTCAAGTAAATTAATCACAACGTATTATAAAAAAAACAAAATAATCCTTTTATTTTTATATTTTATATATAAGGTATAATAATAAATTTAATTTTCAATTTTTATATTTTACTTAATTTGATATTTACGCTTTATTTTAGACAAATTTTTTACTTTGAATTAAATTGGACAAATTATGTTACAATATTACTTTCGTTTTTTATATATCATGTCAATAAATAATTTAAAAATTATAAAGAATATAAAATATTTATAAAAAAATTAAAAATATATATTAAAAATAAAAAAACTCTTTAAATTTTAAAAAAAATGAAATTTTAAAAATTTTGATTTTTTTTGTTCAATTATTTTAAAAATATAAAGAATACATAAAAGTTGTAATTTTATTTCATTTTTTCAATAAAAATTCTAAATTAAAAAAAGTTATAATAATTTAAAAAAAGGAAAAAGAATGTGAAATTTCCAAAAATTATGAAAAGCATCTTCAAAATTTGTAAGAAAAAATAATTTTTGATAACTTTAAATGTTTTTTTTGGTGAAAATATGAAAAAGTTTAAAATTATTTTAAATTTTGAAGAGGCTGTTTCCATTTTTAAAATTTTTATTTATGATTTTTGGATTTTTTATTTAAAAAAATTAAATTATTATATATAAAATAATATCAAATTAACAATGAAAAATTGATAGTGAAACAGTATTGGAAACTGAATTTTCATCTTCAAAATTCCAAAATATGGACTGGAATAGGTAGCCTTTAGCCATCACCGTCAAAAAAGGTAATCAACGGTTAAAACTGAATCTTAATTCTTATGTCTTCTTCATGTTACTCTTCTCCACCTTAAAGTTCCAACATTTGGACTGAAATAGAATAGACTAGTTTTATGACTCACCCATTCAACCAAAAACCATGTTTTTTAAATGAAGCAATTCTTTTTCATTTCTCTTCCTCTTGTGGTTCATCCGCTAATTTTGACCAAAATTTTTATAATTTATATAAATATGAAGAACTAAAGCCCTCTTAAAATTGAAAATCTTTCAGATATTTTATAATTTACAAATTTTAAATTAGTAATGATAAAATTATATTTTGTTTTAAAATATCAAAAAGAAAAAAAAAAGAGAAATAAATTAATTTGTGGTATAATCATCTGGATTAATCTCATCAACCAAAAATTAAAACAACATTTATTTTATGATGACAAAATTTGGTATTAATAATTAATATTTGATACTTATTTGTTGAAATTTTGGTATGGAGCGGTTAGGTGCGGCATATGTTTGATTTCAGCAATGAACAGAAATAAATAAATACAAGGAAGAAAAAAAAAAAAAATTCCTCAGCTATAAATTCACCAAACAGAACTAAGGTGACACAACAGAGTTTCGAACGCAGTAGCTCTAACTACCTCCGCCTGTCTTTCAACGGTACTTTTTTCCTCTCATTTTCATTACATATATTCTCTTTGTTTAGATCTGAATTACAAAGGTTTCAGCTCTGAATTGGTTCCAGAGAAGAGAACAAGAAAAGAAACTAAGAAATGGCACGCAAGAAGATCAGAGAGTACGATTCCAAGAGATTGTTGAAGCAGCACTTCAAAAGGTTTTCCGCCTATGATTTGCCCATCAAATCTGCACAAGTCAGTTCATTTTCTCCTTCTGGATCTCTTTTTCTCATTCAATATTTCCCGTTTTCAGCTTTATTTTACTACTATTTTGTTTGCTCAGCGAATTTCAACTGATTTCAAAACAAAGTTAAGATAAATGAACAAACTGTCTGCCTTTCTCTTTTGAGGGAAGAATAACAGTCTGTCTAGATCAGGAAGTTTTGAATTTAAGTTTCGGAGGATGTTTATCTTTCCTCGATCCACTAATTGATGATTACTGCGAGTGTTGAATTTCAAATTGTTTGTTTGGTTCTGCTGCTGAGTTTAGGTGACGGAGTCAACTGCTTTCAATGAGCTAGTAGAGAAGGAGTCATGGCTTTTGTCGCAGAAACTGGTTGTCAAGCCTGATATGTTGTTTGGAAAGCGTGGGAAGAGTGGTTTGGTTGGCTTGAATCTTGATTTCGCTCAAGTTACTGCATTTGTGAAAGAGCGCCTCGGCAAAGAGGTTCACTAAATTTGTTTTCACCTACCCTTTCATTTGACGTTGTAAGGTTTAAGGTTCGACTTTGTGTTTACCTCTCCATGACTTGCAGGTGGAAATGAGTGGATGTAAAGGACCTGTTACAACATTCATTGTTGAACCTTTCATCCCTCACAATGAAGAGTACTACCTTAACATCGTCTCCGAGCGTCTTGGTTGTAGCATTAGCTTTTCAGAGTGTGGAGGAATTGAAATTGAAGAGAACTGGGACAAGGTACTATAACCTAAACTAGAATTCTTCATCACTTGATATTTATTTCTTGTATTCTTACAGAGTTACCTTAATACAGGTAAAAACCATATTTATCCCAACTGATTCATCTTTCACCTCAGAAACTATTGCTCCACTTGTTGCAACCCTTCCCTTGGAGGTAATTTTTCCTAATACTTAATTGCTTTTGTGTGCTCTTCCTGCATCTTGATTGTAGTTTCACAACTATTTTAGGTCATTAATTTCCAGTGTCAGATTTTCCATTTCATAACTTGAGCACATTCCTTCCTTGTCCAACAGACAACTCTAGATGGATTTACCAAATACATCTGAAAATTTATATATATATATATATATATATATATGCATGCTGTAAAATCCGCTCTGAATCTTTGAAAAATTGTATGTTCTTTAATTATAGGTCAAAGGAGAAATTGAGCAATTCATCAAAGTGATCTTTACTCTATTTCAAGGTATGCCATATATCTGTTTTGAATCAAGTACTATTCATATCAACATTTGGATCTTACCATTAACTCTTTCATGTTTCAAAATGCCAAAATGTTAGATCTTGACTTCACTTTCCTTGAGATGAACCCTTTCACATTGGTTGAAGGAAAGCCTTATCCTTTGGATATGAGAGGCGAGCTTGATGACACTGCTTCTTTCAAGAACTTCAAGAAGTACATGTTCCCTTTTATCAATAATCTTCTTTTCTTTTTTCGATTCAATGTAATATGGATCAGAGAAAACATCCTACTAATGCAATTTCATTTCTCTGTAGGTGGGGTAATATTGAATTTCCATTGCCATTTGGAAGAGTAATGAGTGCAACTGAAAGCTATATTCATGGGCTAGATGAGAAGGTATACTAAATGCAATAGATGGCAAAATCTTTTACTTGCTAATAACCTAGCTGCAGAAGAAACTTGACCTGTATCTGATATGGCAGATATGACAACTTTTTTATAAGTCAGCTTGCCATATATGGAAGATATGACACCTGTATCTGATTGTTTTACTATATACTATTTGCAATCGAGGAATTCTTCTCTGATGAAGTAGTGAAATGTACATTGTTGTTCATTTATTAGCTTCATCCGCAAGTATGGTATTAACTTTTAAATTTAAATATTGCAGACAAGTGCATCTTTGAAATTTACAGTGTTGAACCCTAAGGGACGCATTTGGACAATGGTTGCTGGAGGAGGTGCAAGTGTCATCTATGCCGATACGGTTGGTTCTCTTCTTTCTGTATTCAGAGTTTTCAGGATAGGACTAAAGCCTGGTGATTTTGAATTACTGGCAATGCTTGTAATTTACTCATATAATTTATGCCTCATCAGGTTGGAGATCTCGGATTCGCTTCTGAGCTTGGAAACTACGCTGAATACAGTGGAGCACCCAACGAGGAGGAAGTGTTGCAGTATGCCAGAGTCGTAATTGATGTAAGTATCTTGGCACTTTATTCATATTTCAATTATTGTACTTTACTAGCTAATGCTGTCACTAACTTTTGTTGGAGATGCTATGAAACATTAATCGATTCTATGATGCTTTTACTCTATTTTTTTGAAGTACTCGTGTCCAACACTTGAGTGTGAGATTATGATATGAACTCCAAAGGGTCTTTTGAATACATGAAAAAACATAGAAAACAATTCTAATCACGCCCATGTAACACTCGCACCCGAGTCTGAATAATTTTGGATGCAAAAATTGCTGTAAACTAATCAGAATTATGAGCTGGTAGGTGTATCAGCTCGCTTATAGTTCATTTTCAGTGCTCAGTGGAAGTGTTATATATGGTTCTGTAAATAATCTCAATGTTCCTCTACAGTGTGCCACTGCTGAACCTGATGGTCGTGAAAGAGCCCTTGTAATTGGTGGAGGAATAGCCAACTTTACTGATGTGGGTGCCACGTTTAATGGCATAATTCGAGCTTTGAAGGAGAAGGTAAGCTCAACTATCTTTGTGTTTGCTTTTACTCACCGTCCTCGATATATTTAAGAATAACCGGATATGCTGTATAAATTATACAGGAATCAAAGCTCAAAGCAGCCAACATGCACATATATGTAAGGAGAGGAGGTCCCAATTACCAGAAGGGGCTTGCAAAAATGCGGGCACTTGGAGAGGAAATTGGCATCCCAATTGAGGTATCCATACCGCATACAGCTACTTATAAACCTCGATATGTAAATGATAATTACTTTAAAATCTTACTACTGTCAATAAAAGCAGGATATTTATTTATTTTTGTTTGGATGCTTCTCTCACAGGTTTATGGTCCTGAAGCTACAATGACGGGTATATGCCAGGAGGCCATCCAGTACATCACTGCAGCTGCATAAGTTGTGGGTTCTTCAATACAATCTCTCTGTTTGTTTTACCTTTTTCTTTTTGTTCCCGACGGGACATGTTCATTAGATTTCCATTGAAATTGTGCTACAAACTTCATAAAGTAATGTTTAGTTCATAGTACGGAACCATCTGTAATTTGTTTGCTGAGAAATTAACATGAGATCTCAGGCAAACACAGATGGCATTTCTGAGCAATAAAAGGCTTATAAATGTGCTCTCTTTGTCATCCCCCTCATAATTTTCTTAATGCCATTAGTAACCTTCTTCATAGGCACTCCTACCAACTGAAAACACGAGCAACATCACGAGAAGGAAAAATAAAAACGATAGCCCCTTTTATTGCAAATACAAAGTCCAACCACTTGTCCTTGAAGGACAGCATTCTAGTAACTGTACGATTTCTTCCGCGCTACGATCTGACGAATGGAATTAAGCGACTTATATTTCATTTGTGGCTTAAAGTATAAAATGTTTTTAAATAAAAAATAAAAACAATTAAACACTTGTCATTATTTAAAAATTTCAATTAAATCCTTCTTTTAATGATTTTCGTTTTTAACCCTATTAACTATTAAAATAAGTTTAATTTACCAATAACAACCCCATATCTATCTTTTATTTTAAAAAAAAAAAATCATTAGAAAATCATAGAAATTGTAAAAAAAAATTTAATCATAAAAAAATAACATCCTTCTAAAAAATTTAAAAATAATAATAAATTATAAAATATATATATAAGTTATTGGTAGAATGGTAAGAAATATTACATTCTCAAAGAGAGACACAAGTTCGAACCATAGAAACAACATTAATACAAGAGACAATTATGAACCCGAACATTAACTATAAACATGATATGAAAAATATTATTGTTAGGATCGACCCGATTTAGCAACGAACAAGAAAAATAGCGAAATAAATTGAGAAATTGGACACACAAATTTAGCGTGGAAAACCCCCTCCAAAGAGAATAAAAAACCATGGGCAAAGATAATTTTACTATAATGACAAAAGAAAGAAGAGTACAAAAGATGGAGATAAAGACTAAATCTCGAAAACCCGAAAACAAAAAACCCTCAAAACATAAACACAAAATTCTCTAAATGTGTTATGAGTTCTAATATCTAATGCGTGTGTTTTTTCTAAGGTTGTAAAAGAGCCTATTTATAGGCTAAATTCATAAGTCAAATAATAATAAAATAATCTAGACTAATCAGTGTTTGATTGAAACAAGTAAACAGAGTTTAACTGAAAGATTATTTCTCAAATTTGACTGAAAATAGGAGTCATATTTAACAAAAATCTCCACCTTTACTCATAATTCCACAACGCCATCTTTGCCAAAGCCCGCCACGAGCCTATCTTGAACTATGCAGGGAATTAACTGAGTCGAATTTGTGCTTAGAAACTGGAAGACTTTTAGCCTTCGACCTGTACATTGCCAAATCAAAACTAACCCGGGTCTGATTTTCACGAACACAGTACCCTAACTTTTCAAAACCTGCATCCAAAAGAGAACCTCTCTTCAACGAAACGGTCATACCTTTTTCCCTTCTATGACCAAGTTGCCTCCGCTCCAAACGAGTTGACTTCAACTCCGTAACGGACGAGGGACGTCCGATTTCACCAGTCACTGTAGAACCTTACAAAATATAAAGACTGCCAGTTCTTTTACCTTTTAATAAAACGAAAGCTCCACGAGATACTTTAATGCCGCTCGACTTGATGTTGATTCTGCATCCTTTCAAGTCTAAAATACTCAATGAGATGATATTCTTTCGTAAATCAGGTACATTCCTAACATCTGAGAGTGTCATAATCGTCCCATCGTGTATCCTAATTTTAACAGTACCAATACCAATTACCTTACTAGATGAATCGTTTCCCATGCGCACAACTCCACCTTCAACCGAACTGTATGTGGAGAACTATTCTCTATTGGGACACATGTGGAAAGAACATCCCGAATCTAGGATCCACTCGGACGTAAGCTTGGAGTTATCGCTCGTTGACACTAACAAGAAATCATCACCGTTTTCATCGGTCGAATTAGCACCAGCTACATCTTCCTCGTTACTCTCAAATAGCTTCTTTTATTTATGATTTATAACAATCTGCTTTGACGTGACCTAACTTTTTACAATAGCGACACCTTTTGTCTTGTTTCTTTGATGCTACCAAAACGGAAGGTTGCCTATCTGCCTTGCTATCCAAATGAAACTCATTGTTGAGTTTATCTCTACTCAACAAATGACCCTTCACATCTTCGAACGAGAGTTTGTCTTTGCCATAAATCAGGGTCTCCCTAAAAAACTTGTATGAAGGGGGTAAAAAGCACAATAATAGCATAGCCTGGTCTTCATCGTCAATATGAATCTCAACATTTTTAAATCATTTAAAAGAGTAATGAATTGACTGATGTGATCTCTAAGAACCTCACCTTCGTTCATACGAAACGTAAATAGACGTTGTTTCAACACTAAATGGTTAGCCAGAGGCTTAGTCGCATAAAGAGTTTCTAACCTTTTCCATAAGACGGATGAGGTTTTCTCCATCAATACCTCCTGCAATACCGTATTCGCGAGGCACAACTAGATTGCAGACAAAGCTTTTTCATCAAGCTATTCCTATTCTGTTTTATTTAGATTCTCAGGCTTTTCCCTGGTAACCATCTTTTTCAAGCCTGATTGAACTAGAATTGCCATCATCTGAACTTGCCACAGATTGAAATTTGTCTCACCATTGAACTTCTTAATTTCAAACCTTGTTGCTTCCATCTCTGAACGGGCTGATCTATGAAAATTGAACTAGCTCTAATACCACTTGTTAGGATCGACCCGATTAAGTAACGGACAAGAAAAATAGCGGAATAAATTAAGAAATTGAACACACAAATTTAACGTGGAAAAACCCCTCCAAAGAGAATAAAAAATCACGGGCAAAGATAATTTTACTATAATGACAAAAGAAAGAAGAGTACAAAAGATGGAGATAAAGACTAAACCCCGAAAGCAAAGAACCCTCAAAACGTAAACACAAAATTCTCTAAATGTGTTATGAGTTCTAATCTCTAATGGGTGTGTTTTTTCTAAGGTTATAAAAGAGCCTATTTATAGGCTAAATTCATAAGTCAAATAATAATAAAATAATCTAGACTAATCAGTGTTTGATTGAAACAAGTAAACAGAGTTTAACTGAAAAATTATTTCTCAAATTTGACTAAAAATAGGAGTCATATTTAACAATTATAATAACTTTTTGAATTTTAAACTAAAAAATTATATAAATTTATTAACTTTTCAAGTATAAATATTAAACCTCAAATTTATATTTCTCTAGACCTGTAATTAAGGAAACAACAAATTAGGATTTTAAACATTAGATTTAGGGTTATGGTTGCAATCCTTTTTAGGTAAACTATAAAAACAGTCACTAAACTATTAGCACGTTTTGTTTTGGTCACATGAGTTTAAAAATTTCTATTTTAGTCATTAATATTATCGAAATTTAATATTTTGGTCACTGCTCCGTAAAATCACTAGTAGTGGCCTTGTTATTGGCATAATAATAAATTTAGTGTTTCAATGTTTAAAATTCTATCAATTTAATCCTAATTCTTATAAAATCAACAAATTTAGCCCTCAATTGTACACATTTTATTAATTTAGTTTTACTTCTTAAAATTTTTAAAAAATTATTTAAATTTTATTTTTCAATAAAAATACATACAAATTATAAATAAATGAATACTCATTTTTCTCTTTTTTGACAAGAAATTTATTTATTAAAAGTTCTATCCACTTGTGTTGTTAAGTGATTTGGCTTTTTCAAAATTTTTAAATGTAAGTAACTTGGAATTAAAAGATGATTAGGATTAGGTAAAAACACCATGAAAACCCTTATACTAGGAGTCGAATTGCATTTACTCCTCTATTGAAAAAAGGGCAAGATTAAAATTTTCATTTATTTTCACCGTTAAGTGATGCCATGACTAATGAAGCAACTAGACAGTGATCTATGGTGTTCCATGTGTTTTTCATGCTGACGTGGTAAATACCATGTCAACAAATATTTAAAAAATTAAAAATTTTAAAAAATAAAGCTTTGTAATAATTATTTAAAAAACCATGTCCAAGATGAACCTAGATAACCAAGTTCATCTAGGACGTGGTTTTTTAAATAACTAAAAGAATATCAGAAATGGTAAAAGAAACATCGAGAATGAATATTGACACATTGTCCAGATTCAAATGAGCCTAGACAACAATTTATTCAAATTCATTCTAGAATGATTTCTTAAATAATTATAAAAAGGTCATAAAAAATTATAAAAAAATATTTAAAAATGATTAAGAATTATAAAAATTTACTAAAATTTTAAATTAATGATAAAATAGTTATTATTAAAAGTTATTATTGTATATATATATATTTGTGTCTATATATATTTGAATTATAAGAAATTAATGAAATAAGACTCATCAACTTGATTAATTAAAAATATCAACTCAATTAAGAAGTGTATATATATATATATATATTTGAACTCTTTAAATATGCTGTATTTGTATATATAATTTTAATAATTCTTAATAATTTGTAAATAATTTCCTCTAATTTTTTTATATTTTTTATAATTATGTAAAAACCACTTTAAATTGATTGGACAACCATTCATCCATGTTTATGGACGGTGTTTTTAATAAATTTTCAATAATTTTTAATTATATCTTATCATTCTTAATACTTTTTAAATAATTTTTTTATATTTTAATAATTATTTGAAAATTTATATGTAGGATGAACATAAGTAATTGGTTGTCCAAGTTTATATATTTTGATTGCTCCATCAATCATGTTAGTGCTTAGTTGTGGAAATTGATAGAATTTATAATAAAAAAGACTTATTTACTCTTTAATCTAGCATATAAAAATTACTTTGCTCATTTTTTGAATAGAAAGAGCAAAATACAATATGTCTTTTAGTAAAAAGCCCTCCATAGTATTTTTTTTTTGTTTAAATAAAATAATAATAATTTCACCTTTGGTATTACTTTTGATGTAATCGTGAATTTTTAAGAACAGAATCAATTAAAATGTATAAGAATTAATTTAATATAATAGGAGAATTAGTACAGCAGCTCCCTCGTGGAATCATCATTTATCCCCAGAGTTGATTATAGTGGGATTTAGAGCCATTGCCTTTTGTTTTGCGATAAGCTTCAAAGATAGGGAAGTCAATCAAAATAATGGTTTTGAATGATGACACCAAGTACACAATGCGCCTGTCTCTGCTACTAAAATTTTTTTCAAACAAAATAGAGTGAAAAGAACTTTTTATTCGATTCATATTGCAGCAACTGACTGCAAATCTGGAAACAAGCAAACTCACACATCTAAGGATGAGGTTCTGCTCTAAACACACGACTTTCCATTACATTCCAACAACCATAATTCAAAAACAATTAATACCATACAAGAAAACATGATATATATATATATATATATATATATATATATGTATAGCCAGATAACAGACTCATACTAATTACTATGAGTTAATTGCCCTTTTCGTGACTTGCCGATTTGCCAGTGCATTAGCCAAAAAAGCCTCCGCAGATAGTGCTCTGTAGGATGGATCGTCTTCCATGCAAAGCTTATTTGGTAAAAGCACTGCCAAACAGTTTTAATTGTGGGCTGAGGGTGAGAATGGAGGAATCGCACCCAAACTCCCCCCTCCCCAGTGTGCTTTATGAAGACCCCATTTGCCAAAATAATACCATATACCCCATCAGTTCCAAGAAACTGAGAGGTTGGGATTTTTATGTGATATCCAATGGGGGTGTCTCGAAAGCTAGTGGGGGGGGGGGGAATTCGGCTCTTGGTAGTGGGCTTTAAATAGCTGATGATTTGAGAAGTGGTGACCGGAATGAAGTAGAAGTTGGTAAAACTCATCTATCTCTCTTCATCATCCAAACCAGTCAGTCCTTGGCTTTTTCTTAAAGTAGTTATTTCAATTACCATTGAAAAAATGCTTTCAAATAATTTGTTTTGCTCTTATTGGATGTCTATCTTACCCTTGCAAATGTTGAGCAAATACTATATATTATTGCATTTGGGGTTTTAACTTGAAAAGTCTTGTGGCCATCATGAATTCAAGGGAAAGGTGTAAGTAAGATAAAAAAGGATGAATAGTGAGAGTGCTTTTGAGTTGGTGCGTAATATTCTGATTAATGGACACGTACGTCTCTTTGCTTTTGGGTTGCATCTGTATCCTCCACTATCTTTTTCTTCGACTCCCATCATCATCATCATCATCTATTTTCTCCTAATTCTCCACTAATCCCCATTTCTCCTCACCCATTGCCAATACATCCATCAAAACATATATATTTTTTATTGAAATATTGAATAAATTCTTAATATTTTTCTTCACGTGAATTAAAAGTAAATAGAGTTGTAGAGTAGAAACTAAAAGGAACACTAACTTAGTCGGTAACATCTGGAGTGCTTTTTCATCAACTCCTACCCTAAACAGTTAAATTAATGTATATTTTATTTATATTTCAAATATTTATATTAATTCGATTATACATTGCTGATTTGGACATTATGTATATGTACTTTAATAAAAGACTGCTCCAATGTGGATACTCAAGTAATTGCTTTTACAACATAATTATGATCTTCAAATCACACATAATTTATTTTTTCTAACATCTCATCTTCTAAAACTTGTATTTTAATTTAAAAGATTAAAACCATAAGATTTTGTGGACGAATTGATTATTTTCTTATCTTTTTAATGATTTATTCTTCAAATCTAAGTATTATTTTTAATCATTAAGGGATAGATGTTGGCCACAAATTTTAAAATTATTTCATACTCAAGGTGCGGATTGAACCCTTGACCACTGGTTAAGATAGAAGCGACTCTTTTATCTCACCTAACTCTCGTAATTCTTTTTTAACTATTTTTGATAATATAGATTCAATTAGCATTTGCATTTTTCTCTATGTCAAAATTTAAATTTAAATTTAATTCTTACTTGAATTTAAATTTAATTATTGGCATATTTATAACTTTAAAATAATTCAATGGGAATAATAATTCATCAAAATGATATTTATTGCAAAAAAAAAATTGAAATCTAAAAAATTGTGCAGATATACCTTATGCTATATTAATATTGATATGTAAAAATATGTCAATATTTAATAAAATTATATATGCAATTCTAATAATAAATACATAAGGATTATAAAACGTTTAGAAATTTATATATTATGTAAAGATAATAATTTCATTATAAGTTTTGGTCATATTTATTTTTTCCACGCAATGTCTAAAATTACTAATAGCTCCTCTCTAACTCATAAATAGAAGAATAATACAGTTCAGCACACTCAAATTTATACCCTCTCGCATTGACAATAATATTCATACTAATTAAATTAAGACTCAATCCTCGTAAACGAAAAAAGTTGAATTAAATTAGTTAAGAATAGAGATAGATTGTAATCTTATAGAGGATTTCCACAGTGTTCCCATTAAATAGACGGGTGTCATTCCCAAAAGTTGATATCATGGCTTCAACCTACGATTCACTTTGATTTCCCTTTTTTATTTTGTATCTTTCAACTTTCCCACATAGATTTTGTGCAAAAGGACAGTCATCACCCTCTCAGATATGCACCCAATTATTGCTTCCACTCTTGCTTTTCTTTATTACTAAGCAACAACTAATGTTGACTTTTTCAAGTGTTAACTTTGTCAAATTCTTCTTTTCCTTGGATTGATCTTGCAATAGTTGATGCTAGCATCACCATACAACCTTTTCAAAACTGGGCATTTGCAATATTCAGATAAATTGCAGTTAGTAATACTAGATTTTGTTACAGCGTAAAACAAAATATTAAGATTTAGAGTTTAGAGTTTTATGTTAAAAATATTTTTTTAGATAATAAGGTGGTAATAAATTTGTATTTTAATATTATTGAATATGTGTTCAATGCTTGAGTTTTTAATTTGTACTCGTTTTGTTTAAAGATGATATAAAAATATAAAAAGACAAAAGTGCTATCATAATAATATTAATTATAATTTAAAAGAAGAAAGTATTTCTATAATTTTATAATAGAGTTAGTGACCGGTTATGCGTGACACCAACTCAACAATGTGCTTAAATATAAATATTAGATTAGATAATGTTACTGTTTTTATTTTATCTCTTCAAGTTTTTCATGATATATATTATATATCATCCAGTACAATTTATCACAATAATATTTATTAGGCTTAACCTATAAATTGATATTTATATTAATTTTCTCATCTTAGTACCTATAAGGGCTCAATTTTGTCTGCCCCGAACAAAAATTAGATGAAAAAATAAACAAAACCAAAAATAAATAAAAAGTCTAAAATATGCCAGTCCATGTACAAAATATTAGACCCAAATTTACAGGCCCAAAATAAAAAAAAAACTCTAATGGCCCAGTGGCCCAATAGCCTAAACTATTTTCAAGAAATAAAAAACCCTAGCCTCTGCATCGCTCCTCTCCTCGATGATACCACCAGAAGCTCCTCATCTGGAGGCCTGACGCGCCTCTGCCACCCTTGCACCAAAACAGCAAAGGCAATGGTTCTCTCGTCGCGTTGACTCTACCACCACTTGCAAAAATAGAAAGAAAGAGAATATAACAGTAGAAGGAAACAGTGGCTAAACAGTAGATGGCAGAAGCAAAGAAAGAAAAACGAAAAACAATATGTAATGTTCGGCTATAAAAGCAAGATTCAAAGTGTAATTTTTTACAGAATGGAGAAATACAAAAAAATTTCGAAACACACAGAGAATAAAAAAAGATATAGAAACCACAACAGTTTTTTAACAAAGGTACATTTTTCTTTAGCATACATATTTTTGAATATTACATACATACATATATATATATATATATATATATATATAAGGAGAGGAACACGAAAGGGTTTTTTACCTTTATTGCCATCGCCAGAGTCTCCTCTGGCCTAGAAGGCGACCGAACCCATGAGGGTTCGCTTGAGGTTGCGGCGGAGGATGGTTAAAAAATTGAAAGACCTTTTTTTTCGTTATCAGACTTTGACCGGATCTAGGGATTTTTGACCCCCGATTCGAATTCCCTAGAAGATGGGGATAAAAGAGGCTCTTTTTGCGATCTCCTGCCATCGGAGGCGGCGATCTTTGTCGCCGATGACCGGTGGCTATGGCAGAGAACTCATCGGCCCCTTGGTCGAATTTAGGGACGATTTCAGAAAAAATAAGGTTTTTAATTTTTTTTAAAAACTAAGGTCAAAAATGATTTTTTTGAAATTCTTTTTGGTATTTATTGGGCCTTTACACAACGTCATTTAAGGCTAGCTTCAGAAGTCCTAAAACGACGTCATTTTGAGGCGCGACCCGAAAACTGACCAGACCCGCCTTAGGATCTTGTGTTTTCGTGGCAAGGGTCTATTTGCGACCCCAGTTCTTTTGCTTTTGGGCCTCTTTTTAATTTAGTCCTAAGTCTTTTTTTGTTCTTTTTAAACTGCACTGATAATTTTACATTTATTTCAATTTGGTCCTTCGTATGCCGACCCTTTAGGGAATGACGCATGTCTTGGAGTTTTGGGATAATTTGCCATCTGGTCCTCGCCCTTTTTAGCGCATTTTATTTTAGTCCTTCGTTCTGTTTTATTATTTTAATTCTTTTATTTTATTACAATTTATGCCTTTAATTTCATTTTAATTCTGATTCAGCCCTTGGTTTATTTAATTTCTCATGAAATTTATTTATTTATTTCTTTACTCTTTTTATATTTAAAATTTATATTGTTCTTTTTTCTTTTATTTGCACATTTTGTTGCCCCTATTATTACTATTATTATTATTATTATTGTTATTATTATTATTATTTATTTTTCTTTGATTATTTATATTAGTATTAGAGTAGTAAATATAACATGATTATTGTCATTATTATTATGAATTGGTTTTATTATATTTATATTATTGTCATTCACTAGCACGACATTTTTAATTTTTGTATATCATCGTTCCATTTTTATACGCTACAATTTCATTTTATTTCACTATAATCATGTCACGAATCGTGTTTAGATAAATTTATCCATTGTTGTATTATACCTAAATAAGATAAATACACATTGTTTTAAATGTTACGTTTGTTATTACTCAATGAAAAAAATTTTAAAATTAAGGCAATGTTCCACATTTGGAGATTCGAGAAGTCTTGCCCTAACTTACGGGGTTCGACTTTCTCCTTGAACCTAAATAACCGAATATCCCTTTTAAAACTAAAACACATGAGATTTAATTAATAATCAAATAATAAGCAAGCTTATTTTTGAGGAATCGAGACGTCGTGTCCTAACTTATGGGACGTGACCTTTTAGTTTACCTCGAGATAAGAAGACCTTTTTACTTATGTTTTAATTCACTTAAGTGATTTTAATTAAAAATATCATTATGCAAGATGGGATCGTGTTTAAAATTCTCTTTAAATTTTCAATTCTCGACAATAGGACATCAATTAATCAACTAGGTACCAATTTTAGGCGTTACGAGGGTGCTAATCCTTCCTCGTGCATAACTGACTCCCGAATCCATTTCCTAGATTTTTTTTGTGAACCAAAAATCATCGTTTTGATAAATCTAAATGTACAGGCCAATTTTGGGCCCAATTTCAGACCCATTTACTTAATCCCTAGCCCAATTACAGAAACCCGACTAAACCCCAAATACCCCTAAACCCATTACATTAACAGCCTAACTACCCATAACCCAAACACTCAAATCCAAGCCTAAATAGCCTAAATTTAGGGTTTCAAAATTTGAAACCCTAAATCACCTAACTCCACCGGCCACACCTGCCTTCTGACACCTCTGACGACGCCTCAACCCCGTCCCATCGCCCATTACCTGCAAAAGGAAGGACAGTATGCATAAAACATAAAAAAGTTTGTAAAAAATAGACATATAAGCGGAGAAATCAGTTTGTAAGGGGACTTTTTCTTTTTTCTGGAATGAAAAAAACAGAAACATTAAAGCAAAAATAGAAATCCTAACAATGCCAAAACAGAAGAACAACACCAAAGTGGAAAACTAATAGACTCAAAGTCAAAAACCAAAAAATCCAAGGTGATTCTTATTCTGTTTTTTTCTTTTTTTTAAGTTATCTCTCTTATATATGCATGTATATTAAAATATAAAAAAAAACCACAAAAAAATACACCTTTGGCAGGCGGACGGTGATCGGAGACCTAGCCGGACGTGGAGACCTGCAGAGAAAAGAGAGAAATGAGAGAGAGTTTTTTTAAAAAAAGCAAAGAAAATGGGTTTTAGTAAAGAATTTTTTACATTTATAATACATATGAAATGACACCGTTTCATTAGGCCCCCCTAAGTGCCCAAAACGGCGTCGTTTTGGGGGGCCGACCCGTAACCCGACCCGTCAGTCTCAGGATCCGCGTGTTTTGTTTGGAAGGGCTAATTGCGCTTTTAGCCCTTCCGCCTTTTCCTTTTTTCGTAATTGAGTTTTAATATTTCTTAATTTAGCCCCGAAATTTGTTGCGCTTCGTGATCTGGTCCTCTGCCATGCGTTGCGTTTTGGGAGGAGGGAATATTGCACTTTCGATCCCCCTTAATGTTGCTCGTGTTCTAATGAGTCCTTCTCTTTGCTTTTATTTTTAAAATTGCCCCAAAACTTTGTTTTCGTTTTAAATTTAGTCATTTCTTCAGATTTAAGCTTATTTTCGCACTGTCTTTATTTTCTTTTTTATATATTATTACTGTTATTTTTATTCTTCTTATATTTATTGCTAATATATTATTATTCTAGTTACTACTATATATATATTACATTTTTTATAACATATCTATGTAATGTGATTACTAAGTTTTTAACATTAATAGTATTTATATTAGTATATTATGTAAGTGTTCTAATACTATATCACATATATACATGCATTTTTCATATTAATATATATATATATATATATATATATATATATATATGTATATTTTAATATTATATTATTATGTATATGCTTTAATGTTATTAGCTATCTATCTTTCATACTATTTTATGTGCATTTCTAATACCATTATATATTATAACATCATTATTATTTATATACATATGTACGCATCTATATAGTGTACGAATAGTCCCTTTTTTTATTATCATTTCCAATATAAATATATCTATATATATATATCATATATGTTTATATACATATCATACATGTTTCATTATTTTTTATTAGTTATATATACATTATTATTATTTTTTGTATATATTTTTATCTTTATTATTGTTGTTAATCTTAATACGTGTTTTATATATGTATGTGTATATATCTCTAGTGCATATATAAGTACATGTTTATGTAATATTGTAATAGGTTTTTATTCCCTATGTGTATGTATTATGCAAATATTCAAGTATTATTATATGTGTATTTTATATGTGGATATACTTTTTCAATGTGGGATTTTTACATATCATACATATATATATATACTTTAGTATCCTAGTTGTATATTTTTATGCGGTCTTACATACGTACATTTGCGCACATGTTTTCTTTTGTATACATTTTTAATATCATATATGTATACGCGTTTTTACTATATTAGTTAGTCTTTTCCCTATTTTATGTATATATTTCAAATACTATGTATAATATATTTATGACTCTATTACTATATATATTTTATGTACACACTTTTAATATTATTATTATGTATATATATATCCGTTGTTTTTATTTCATGTTTAATATTATCATCATTTAAGTTTAATGTTGCATGCATAATTATTTGTTTTTAATATTATTATCATATTTATTATTTGTTTTAATATATACCTGACACTTTCATTTATTTCTATTTCATATCAATTTGTTTTGCATTATTCAGAAAATTTTATTCCTGTTTTCAAATTAATTTCACTAATCAAGGCAACGTACTGGTTTAACATTAAGTCATCCATTTCATCGCTATGTTGGGTGAACATCAATCGACTCGTGTTAAAACGGTACGTCCTCACAAAAAACCGAAAACTGAAATTTATGGTCTTTTCAATCGGATCACGACTAAATGTTACATTAAACTCGTATTTTTGAAAATCAAGTCAACACGTGTTTATGAGATACCAATTTTTGGGCGTCGCGAGGGTGCTAATACCTTCCTCGCGCGTAACCGACTCCCGAACCCTAATTTTTCTCTGGCTTTTAACGTAGACCTAAACTTGGCCTTTTTCTCGTTTTTAAAGAAAAAAAGAAAACTAATAGGTGTCCGATCACACCTAGAAAAAAAAGGATCGGTGGCGACTCCCTATTTATTTCAAAATTAAACTTCAGTTTCCAAGTTTTCACTAAATCGCCACAATTAGCGACCAAGCTAAAGCTAAAATTTTTACGTCGCTATAGCTGGCGACTCCACTGGGGACCCATTTTGAGAGTCGTGTCTGGAATTAAACTCGGTTATCAAAATTTCAAAGTTTCTTGTTCAAATTAACATTTAGTCGTGATCCTCAAATTTTTTGTTTTCGAAAACTCATGCATTCGCATTATGTTGTAAATGTTTTTTAACTCGTTTTGTCCTTTTGTTTTTCAGCTTTAAGTTTTATGGTTTTAGTTTTTAGTTTAGTTTTTAAAATAAAACGTAAAGGTTTGTGAGTTTCTCCCCACACACCGTGCACGTGCATCTTTGCATGACATGAGCTCTATGCCCGGGCTCCGTCCGTTTAAGTGAAAATAAACGCTACGCCTTCGTGAGTTAACTCGTCCCTCCGTACAGGCTAGTGAATACTTTCGGGTTACATAGGACTTATGCTTTCGTGAGTAAGTTGTCTCTCTGCATAGGCATAAGTAAATGTAACCCCTCAAATTGATCTCGTGAGCCTGTGATGGGCTACGACCGAGGCTTCATACTAGTCTTCGTAGACGATAGTACGAACAATTCGAGTACCCACCTAGAACCAAAATCGCATATAGTGAACCGTACAAGCCCCTTAATTAGAGCCATGCTAAACCTCCGCTCGTTCAGTAGTCACCAAAATAAGAACACGGGAGAAACGCCTCTTACCTTTTGTACTGTCACTTTGTATGCAAGGGGATTGGTTTGGTTTAATAAACTAGATCGGATAGCGTAATTTGACAAATTTTCCATGATTTTTCTGCCTATATTTGACTATTAACCGTGATTGTTTGTCTTTGATTTATTTTTCATCATGCATTATAGGCATCATATTAGAAAAGTGTTGATTAGAGATCGGTTGTCAAAAAACGAGTTTCTGATGGAAGAGTTGATTATACAAACAACCGAGAAAAATGCCGTGGTCCGGGATTGGTCTTTAAAAATCCAAAAAGAAAAAGGGGATAGTCTAGTGGAGGGATGTATTGCCAATCTGCCTGAGCATGTAACCGTGAATGTTTCGGATCTGGAATCAGTGGGACTCGGACACTAGGGGAATCTTCACTGAAAGATACGGGGATATAGCCAGCCTGATTGCCATCAATGTTGACAAACAATTGATTCAAGCCATGGTCAGATTCTGGGATCCAGCTTACCAGTGTTTCACCTTCAATCAAGAAGACATGACCCCGACTATAGAAGAATACGCTGCTTTGCTTCGTATTGATAATGTACAATTCTACAAAATATATGTGAAAGAGCACAAGCCGATGACCTTCAAGAAAAAGTTAATGAGATTGACGGACATGACCAACACATGGCCGAGAAATAGATAAAGAAGAAGAATGAAACTAGTTGTATTCCATGGTTTTCCCTACGAGATTTGGTTTTGAACCACCCCGACGTGTTGAAGAGGTAAAACCTGCTCGCTGGCCATTTGGCCCGATCGTTTTCCCAAAAGTTCGGGGCATATAGAAGTTGCGATGAGTGGATTTCTTTGAAAAGTTAAAACAAGGAATCAACCTGTCCCAACTATCTCTGTTGAAACCTTGAGATCACTAAGCATCCTAGTAGGAAAAGGGGAAGGTCGTTTCATTAGATGCGCGCAGTTACTCAACGTTTGGATCCTGAGCCACTTCTGGAAAGTAGAGCGCACACCGTTCCATATGTTTTCTAAAACATTCTCCCCGTTAGAAGCTTATCTCGGGAAAGAATGGCCAAAGGAAGTCACCGAACAGTATTGGGTTTCAGTTTTTCAGAATATTCGTGCTGAAGATGTAACCTGGAGAGCACCATGGATACGCCCTTCGGTTCTGTTATACAAAGTGGGCAACCATAATTGGGTGCCACTGCTTGGATTATGGGGAGGAGTTGGTTATGCTCCATTAATGGTCCAAAGGTAATTTTCTTCACGACAATTCATACTCGTCACCGGAGGATTATCACAGTCTAAGTTTGCTTTCGTGGGTGAAGGTTATATGAGAAGGGTCCAAAACACTGCAAAGTCTTGGAAAAAAATTTATCTGATGGAATTGGCTCTATATGCTGATACCTTCACCCAAGATTACGACATATGAAGGAAGCAATGGGTGAATAGTCAGCAAATCTCGTCGACAAACTACACCATTCAGAATCCTTTCTCGGAGAAAATTCCGTCTGAGTTAGAAATGGCCAGACAAGAATTTGAATGAGAAAAGGCCAAGATGTCTCGGGACCTTAGTACTCTTCAAGAGGAAAACTATCAACTGAAGATTGACGTTCAGATTGAAAGATCCAGAACCGAGAAAGTACAAAAAGAAGTTGAAGTCGTAAGAAATGACTTAAGGGATCTTCATCTGGAAAATAAGAAGTTAAGAGGCACTATCAAGAATAGTGGGCTGGGCAAGTCATCAGCAGAATGGAAAGAAGAATTAAGCAACATCAAAGGCGGGATGAAATTTTGGAAAGGAAAAGGAAAGAAAGAAGAAGAAAAGGCCGCGCGGGCAATGATGGAATTAAGGAAGAAGAACATTGAATATGAAGCTATGTCTACCGAGGTAATGACTAATCGATCTAAACATCAAGAACTAAAAGAGAGGATACGAGATTTAGAAGGTATGTTGCAAGATCGTCAACAACAGCTAGATACTCTCTTGGAAGCTTTGGAAGAAAAGAACAATCAGTATGATAGAGACATTCGTGTTTACGAAGAGGGGCTCTAAGGAAAAGAAACGTAACTTAGCTATCTGATCAATGAAATTCGTGGGGTAGCCATACACGTGGTACAATTGTCAGAGGAAGCTGAAGCTCTCAGTTGCCAATTCCCTCCGACCGAAGATCGAACATGTCAGGGTTCTTAGAGCGAGTGAAGAAACAAGGCGATGTGGCTAGGAAATTTGTGTCACTGTTGAATCAAGAAAAATGGCGAAACTTTTTGTAATAGACTCTTTTGATAAATGAAATGCCTAAGTATGGGACTATCTTGAAATCAACACCAAAATTTTTGCATAATTATTCACGATTAACATTCATTTATCATTCACTTGTCATGCATTCATTCATTCATTCATTCATTGTATATACATGTCACCATAATCATCCACCAAGGCTAAAACCGTATAATTCGTAGTTACGACACTTCAAGACTGGAATCACGTCATTCGTATAGAACGCGTCGACAAGCTAGGGCAATGGAGGCTGAATTCAATGAAAGAATTGAAAGGATGGAAAGAGTTCAAAGGGAATTACAAGAGCAGTTGGCCAAGTCGCAGTAAGAGACAACGGACTTAATGGTGAGATCTCGAGAAGAATCGCTCGAACAAAGAGGCCAAATGGCCAAAATGATGGAAATGATGTCAGCTCTAATAAAAGGAAAGGGACATATGAACCCTGACGTTGTGGATCCACGGTCAAGGGTTAACGTTGAGCAGGATCCACCCCATCCTCCAGGATTTACTCCACCGTACGCCCACGCAACATAAAGAGGGTACGCTCAATGGGAACAACGACCTGCACCACCTGCTAATTTGGGGCAAGGAGTGTTCGTACCAAACCCAGGGGCTAGTCCTGCTGATCCACTTGTTCCAGATTTGGACGATCCAACGAGATAGCCAGGTTGAAAATAGATGATCATGATGTTCAGGATAAGTATAAGATTTTGGAAGAAAGACTCAAAGCGATAGAAGGTATTGAAGCCTTCTCTGCATTGGGCGCTAAAGAGCTCAGTTTGGTACCCGATTTAGTTTTGCCTCCTAAGTTTAAAGTACCAGATTTTAAAAAGTACGATGGGATAAGATGTCCAAAAGTACATCTCATCATGTTTTGCCGGAAGATGACCGGTTATGTGAACGAGGATAAGTTACTCATACATTATTTTCAAGATAGTTTAACAGGATCAGCTCTTCAGTGGTGCAACCAACTTAGTAGGGAAAAGATCCGATCCTGGAAGGACTTGGTGTCAGCATTCTGTGAGCAGTACAAGCATGTGTCAGATATTGTGCCTGACCGAATGACTCTACAAATGATGGAGAAGAAACCAATGGAGACCTTCAGACAGTACGCTCAAAGATAGAGAGATATCTCGGCCCAAGTGGAGCCTCCACTGACGAAGATTGAGATAACGGTTCTTTTTATCAATACTCTGAGAGCACCATTCTATGACAAGCTGGTGGGAAGTGCTACGAAGGATTTTTCGGATATCGTAATATCCGGAGAACTTATTGAGAGTGCCATCAAGAGTGGAAGGATGGAAGGTTCTGATAGTTCAAGAAAGGCAGCACCCGTAAGGAAGAAAGAGCCAGAAGCCCACATGGTGGGAATGGGAAGCCGTTATGCCCCTAATCCCCATTCAAACCAACCCCGACCTCGAAATTATCCACTTCTAAATTTTTATTATCCTCTTCAAACCCCTTACTACCAAACACCACCTCCTTCCTACTCTGTATACGCCACGAACAATCAAAGACCCGTCGCTACATTCCCACAAAACACTGTACCTGTTCAACGCCAACCTAGAAACGAACCAAGACCAACAAGGCCTAACCCCGAAAAACCATAATTTACTCCTATTCCTGTGTCATATGGGGAACTATACCCGAAACTCTTGGAGAAGAAATTAATATCTCCCCATTACATGGCACCCCTTAAACCTCCATACCCGAAATGGTACGATCCAAACACTAGTTGTACATACCATGTCGGGAACCAGGGGCATTCTACAGAGAACTGTCTTGCCTTCAAAAGGAGAGTTCAAGGACTTATCGATGCGGACATTTTGTGATTTGATGGTACTGGCGGTACGGCCGGGAATCTATTCCCAAACCACACCGAAGGGAATGTGAGCGCAGTAGGAGAGGAGAACAAACGACAAAGTAGAAGATGGGTTTCTGAAATAAGAACACCTCTGTAGAGAATTTAGGAGGTATTAGTTGAAAAAGGGTTGCTCTGTCGTCTTAACAGAGTATTCGAAGGAAAAGATGCAAAAGGTCACAGTTTTTGCGAGCTCCATAGTATTGGGGGGCACGATATTCAGTCCTACTAGGAATTCAGGAAATTACTGCAAAATATGATGGATAATAAGGAGATTGAGATTTTTTGTAAAGGCAAAGAGGCCGATAGTGGAGAAATATGTGTCTCTGATAATCAATCATCAGGTTTCCCGTATAGCGCCGACCGACCGTTAATAATTTATTATGACGCGAAGAAAGAGCCAGTGAAACCAAAAGTGATAATCGAAGTACCATCTCCTTTCCCTTATAAGGACAATAAAAGCGATGATCGTGGAGGTACGATGTCAACATCGTCACACCTGAAGGTGAAAAGCCCGAAGCCACAACTGAAGATATTGGGGAAGTAGGCCATTTTACCCGCAGTGGGCGTTGTTATTCTAAAGAAACTGAGCCGGCAAAGAAGAATAATGACTTGAAACAAAAAGAAAAAGCAGTGATGTATGAGGCTGAAGTTGAGCAAGAAACTCCACCCATGCAAGAAACTAAAAAGCCTATGGATGAGGAAGAAGCTCAGAAATTCTTAAAATTTATCAAGCATAGTGAGTATAATGTGGTGGAACAATTGAGTAAGCAGCCAGCACGAATCTCAGTTTTATCTCTACTTTTACATTCAGAGCCACACCGGAACGCTTTATTGAAGGTGTTAAATCAAGCTTATGTAGCAAACAATATATCTGTTGAGAAGCTTGATAGATGGGTAAACAATCTGAATGCGCACAATTTCATTTCTTTTAGTGATGATGAGATACCGCCAAACGGTAGGGGCTCGGTGAAAGCACTGCATATTACGACTTGCTGCAAAGGCTACATAATACCGAACGTGCTCATCGATAATGGGTCGGCGCTCAACGTCATGCCGTTGGCCACACTTTCCAGAATTTCGATAGATCTGTCCTATTTAAGGCCCTGTCATTCCACGGTAAGGGCATTTGACGGGACAAGGCATAAAGTCATGGGAAAGATTGCGATCCCTCTGGAAGTGGGCCCTTATATATACGAGGTTGAATTTCAAGTCATGGACATTACACCATCATACAATTGCCTCTTGGGAAGACCTTGGATCCATTCCGCCGGAGCAGTCCCATCATCCATCCATCAAAAAGTGAAATTTATCATGGATGGCTGTTTGGTCACAGTTGAGGGAGAAGAAGACATTGTCGCATCTATCTCTGACGATGCACCGTACTTGGAAGTGAACAAAGATGCAATAGAATGTTCCTTCCGATCCTTAGAGTTTGTCAATAACACTTTTGTCGCTGAAGGAAATAAAATGCCCGTGCCTAAGCTGTCGAGAAATACCAATATGGGTATCAAGCTGACTGTGGGGAGAGGAGCCCGAGCGAGGAAAGGTCTTAGAAAATTTCAGCAAGGAATAGTCAGGGTGCTAAGGCCAGTGCATCATAAGGCTCGATACGGTTTAAGTTTCCAGCCAGATGACATCAAAGAGGAAGACAGTGGAAGAAAGATCAGGAAAGAAGGATTGCGAGAACTTTGGGACGAGAACCAGAATGGGAACCCATGGAGTACCATCATTTGTCAAGAACATTTACATCTGTAGGAGTGATATACCCGGGGCATGATAATTCACGGAGCATGCTAGTATTAATCGAGAAGGGTTTTCAGAATGTCAGTATAAATGTCATTGACAAAGGGGCTGGTGCAAGTAAAGACGTCTCAAGGATACGCCTTTGTCCCTCAGGTTTCATGTTGAACAATTGGACTGCCGAGAACCTTCTTGTAGTTTATAAGTCTTCAGAGTAATGCTCAAACATTAACCCTCTATTGTGTCCTTAGATATAATAGAATTCTTTTGTAAGAGCTTGCATTCGCTCTTTATTATTCAAATGAATATCAATGAAGATGCATTTTGTCACGATTTTTCGCATTATCACTAATTTTATAACCATTTTCTCATTTCATAGCCTATCCTTACATTTGCCTCATGTCATGACATAACATTTCGTTTGTTGGTTCCAATACTCGGATGCCTCTCTATAGTTTCCTTTTCCATCCAACTTTCAGGTGCTCAGATATCGATGACATGAACAAACCCGTTACGAGTCTTGAAATTGATTTTGAGAAGGCTATTTGTTTAGGAGAATTCGAAGCCAAAGAAAATGTTGAAGATTACGTCTCGTCTCCTGATTTGTTAAGAATGGTGGAACAAGAGGAAGGACAAATTTTGCCTCATGAAAAATCTGTTGAAACAATAAATTTGGGCACTGAAAAAAAGAAGCAAGAAGTGAAGATTGAGACTTCTATTTCAGAGATCACCAGGCATAATTTGATCGCTTTGCTCCGTGAGTACAAAGATGTATTCACATGGTCATATCAGGACATGCCAGGATTAGATGAAGACGTAGTGGTCCATAAGCTCCCGTTAAGGCCAGAATGCAAACCCATTCAGCAAAAGCTAAGACGGATAAGACCCGA
This sequence comes from Gossypium anomalum, assembly GCA_025698475.1. Lineage (NCBI taxonomy): Eukaryota > Viridiplantae > Streptophyta > Magnoliopsida > Malvales > Malvaceae > Gossypium > Gossypium anomalum. Next base: position 18,219,989 of record CM046967.1, on the reverse strand, counting down.
AATGCTGTTGAAAATAAAAGAGGAAGTCAAGAAGCAATTTGATGCTGGCTTCCTACAAGCCTCCAAATATCCAGAATGGGTGGCTAACATAGTCCCGGTACTAAAGAAAGATGGCAAAGTACGAATGTGCGTGGATTACCGTGACCTGAATCGAGCAAGCCCAAAAGATAATTTTCTATTACCACATATTGATACGTTGGTGGACAACACAGCAAAACATTCATTGTTTTCTTTCATGGATGGATTCTCGGGGTATAATCAGATCAAGAGGGCCCCTGAGGATATGGAGAAAACTACCTTCGTAACAATGGGGGGAACATTCTGCTACAAGGTGATGCCATTTGGGTTAAAGAATGCTGGGGCAACATATTAGAGAGCTATGGTGACTTTATTCTATGACATGATGCATAAAGAAATAGAGGTCTACGTCGACGATATGATTGCTAAATCCCGAGGGGAAGAAGAGCATGTAGTAAATCTCAAGAAGTAGTTCGAAAGGCTGAGGAAGTTTCAGCTAAAGCTTAATCCAGTCAAATGTACGTTTGGGGCTACCTCAAGAAAGTTGCTAGGCTTCATTGTCAGTGAAAGAGGTATTGAGGTTGATCTAGATAAAATAAAAGCTATCCAAGAGTTACCACCTCCGCACACGCAAAAAGAAGTTAGAGGATTTTTAGGGAGGTTAAACTACATCGCCCGATTCATTGCTCAACCTACCAACCAATGCGACCCAATCTTCCTGCTTCTTCGAAAACATAATCCGGGAGTATGGAATGAGGAATGCCAGGTGGCCTTTAATAAGATAAAATAATATTTGTCTAGTCCTCCAGTGCTAGTACCGCCAACTCCGAGAAGACCTCTGATATTGTATTTGACTGTGTTCGAAAATTCAATAGGTTGCGTAATGGGGCAACACGACGAGTCAGGAAAGAAAGAAAAGGCGATCTACTACCTCAGTAAAAAGTTCACTGAATATGAGGTAAAGTATTCGTCTATTGAGAAATACTGTTGCGCTCTAGTTTGGGTAGTTCGAAGACTCAGGCAATATATGTTGTATCACACGACATGGCTAATTTCAAAACTGGACCTAATAAAATACATGATGGAATCACCGGCACTCTCAAGAAGAATGGCACGATGGCAGATCTTACTATTGGAGTATGACATTGTCTATGTGAGCTAAAAGTCGATAAAAGGAAGTGTAATAGCGGACTTCTTAGCAACTCGAACAACGGAGGAATACAAGCCATTGGGGTTTGATTTCCCACATGAAGACTTAATGTGCATCACAGAAAAGGGATCTGAGTCATCAAAAGAGAAGCCATAGAGGATGAGCTTTGATGGTGCGTCAAACGCTTTGGGAAATGGAATTGGAGCAATCCTGGTATCACCAGACGAGAATCATTATCCGTTCACTGCAAGACTGAACTTCTTCTGTACCAATAACATAGCAGAATATGAGGCATGTATCATGGGGCTTCACGCAGCTATTGAACGAAACATCGAAATTTTAGAGGTGCATGGGGACTCAGCCCTAGTGGTTTACCAAATTCGTGGAGAGTGGGAAGTGAGGGACCCAAAATTGATTAAGTACAGTGATTTAGTGGCTGAATTGATCAAGGAATTCAAAGAAATAACTTTTCATTACTTCCCACGAGAAGAAAACCAATTAGCTGATGCCTTGGCCACTTTGGCTTCAATGTTCAGAGCAAGTAGAGAAGCAGAAACAATGCCCCTCAAAATAAGCATATACGAGGTCCCTGCAGACTGTTGTAGCATTGAGAAAGAAGCAGATGGACGGCTATGGTTCCATGATATCTTAGAATATATCAAGAATCAAAGCTATCCCGAACAAGCAAATGAGAATGACAGAAGAACAATCAGAAGAATAGCAGCGAGATTTGTTCTTGATGGGGATATCCTGTACAAAAGAGGAAAAGATCAAGTGCTCTTGAGATGCGTGGATGATGTTGAAGCTAAGAAAATACTTGAAGATGTCCATGAGGGAATCTGTGGAACACATGCCAATGGTTTCAATATGGCCAGAAATATCATGAGACTCGGTTATTATTGGCTGACAATGGAAAGTGACTGCATCAATTTTGCAAGAAAATGCCACAAATGTCAAATCTATGGCCAATAAAATTCATGTAGCCCCTTCTCCTCTTCATGTCATGACTTCTCCGTGGCCTTTTTCTATGTGGGGCATGGACGTTATAAGGCCAATTTTTCCAAAAGCTTCAAATGGACATCGATTCATTTTTGTGGTTATCGATTACTTCACAAAATGGATAGAAGCCACTTCGTTTGCCAATGTGACAATGACTGCAGTTTGCAGGTTTTTGAAAAAGGAAATCATTTGCCGATATGGTTTGCCTGAAAGAATCATTTCGGATAACGCCATGAATCTGAACAACAAGATGATGAAAGAAGTGTGTGAGCAATTCCAAATAAAGCTTCATAACTCCTCGTCCTATCGCCCAAAGATGAACGGGGCTGTTGAAGCAGCCAACAAAAATATTAAGAGGATCATTGGGAAAATGACTGAAACATATAAAGATTGGCACGAGAAGCTACCATTTGCTTTGTATGTATATCGCACATCCGTGCGGACATCTACTGGAGCAACTCATTTTTCTCTGGTCTATGGAATGGAAGCTATGCTACCAATCGAGGTTGAGATCCCCTCCCTACGAGTCTTAATGGAATCAAAGTTAGAAGAAGCAGAATGGGTTCGAGCTCGATATGATCAGTTGAACCTCATCAAAGAAAAACGTCTAAGAGCGATTTGTCATGGACAGATGTACCAGAAGAGAATGATCACAGCCCATGACAAGAAGGTACGACCAAGAGAATTCCATGAAGGAGAACTTGTGTTGAGAAAAATTCTCCCAATACAAAAAGATCTGCGAGGAAAATGGGCACCAAATTGGGAAGGACCATACGTTGTAAAGAAGGCATTCTCAGGAGGAGCTTTGATCCTTACCGAGATGGATGGGAAGGAGTAACCGAATCCAGTGAACTCAGATGCTGTGAAGAAATATTATGCTTGAAAAAAATAAAATCAAGATGAAAACCCAAAAAGGGCATCTAAAAAAAAAAGAAGGAGAAGGGATCAAGGCGAAAACCTGAAATGGGCGTTTTGATTAAACACAAAAGATTAGGATGAAAACCCGAAAGGGCGTTCTAATAAAGCAAACACTCGGCTTACAAGGTAAGGCGTTTAAACAGTACGAAAAATAGCAAGACTACAGTATTTAAAGCATCTCTGAAAACTTGAAATCTTCTACGCAAGAAGCCATGCTCGAAAAGATTCTTGATTGAGGAACGTGGAAGAGTTCATGCGTTGAATATCTAGAGCATTTGTATCCGTTGAATACTATCCCTTCCTTCTTCTTGACATTTCTTACTATCATTGGTTAACTTTCTTTGTTTGCCACATTTGAAATAGATAAATATGAGATATCATTTTTGTCCCTACTTGACCTTTTTCATGCATCTCATTATGTGTTTATTTACATGATAAATAGTGAAATAACATACTCTAAACAAAAGAAATGTTAAGCATTACCTGGATGAAAATTTGATAAGCACAAGAGCCTCAAGGCAAGAACAAAGTTTAACCAGGGGCAAAAGAGTGATATCTGAGAAACGTCGATTACTCGTGAAGCTTGAATACGGATACGAGGCCTGAAGAGAAAGTCGAGAATCAAAGCAATGAACGCAGATCCTCAACAATCGTGGCAAAAAAGACATACGACAAACATGCTTAAGGAGCACTGCATAATCATGTAGGTATAAAGGCATTTAAGACAAACATGTGCATATCATGATAACATCATGCATGGCATATACAGGTAATCCAGTAGAGCAAGAGGACGTGATGATAGCTGTATTGAATCAAAGGAAAAGACTCTTGAGTTCTACCGAATGACAGGTTTTGGTATTTTGATGTTTAATTCCTGTTCTCAAAAACCAACTCATATTGCGAGAGGTGAGTTGAGCCTCAAGACACGTTAAGGTAATTTCAATTTATGTTTCAAAAATCAACTCATATTGCGAGAGATGAGTTGAGCCTCAGGGCACGCTGAGGTATTTTCAATTTCTGCTTTTCAATTCATACTTTTCAAGAAAATCAACTCATATTGCGAGAGGTGAGTTGAGCCTCAAAGACGCATTGAGGTAATTTCAATTTATGTTTAAAAAATCAACTCATATTGCGAGAGATGGGTTGAGCCTCAGGGCACGCTGAGGTATCTTCAATTTCTGTTTTTCAAAGTCTGCTTTTCAAAAAAATCAACTCATATTGCGAGAGTTGAGTTGAGCCTCGGGGCACGCTGAGGTATTTTCAATTTTTATGTTTTAATTTATTTTTCAAAAATCAACTCATATTGCGAGAGATGAGTTGAGCCTCGGGACACGCTGAGGTTTTTTTAATTTCTGTTTGTCAAAAATCAACCCATATGGTGAGAGGTGAGTTGAGCTTTTAATTTCTGTTTTTCAATTTATTTTTCAAAAGTCAACTCATATTGCGAGAGGTAAGTTTAGCCTTTTCAAATTCTGCTTTTCAAAAAAATCAACTCATATTACGAGAGGTGAGTTGAGCCTCGGGGCACGCTGAGGTATTTTCAATTTTTGTATTTTAATCTATTTTTCAAAAATCAACTCATATTGCGAGAGATTAGTTGAGCCTCGGGTCACATGTCGAGGTATTTTCAAAATCCGCTTTTCAAATTAAGTTCAAAAAGATCAACTCATATTGCGAGAGGTGAGTTGAGGCTTGGCTCACGCGCTGAGCTATTTTCAATTTCTGTTTTTTAGTTTATGTTTTTTAAGGAGTCAATTCACATTACGAGAAATGAGTTGAGCTTAGGATCACATGTCGAGCAAGAATAAAGATTGAAGCTGATGAAAGACTCCAGATTTGACCTCCCTAAAGTTGCAGTGGAGTAGGTCAAAGTTGCAAGCCTTGTCCCCTGGAGTTGCAGTGGAACTAATCAAGGATATCAAATCTTGCCTTTCTAAAGTTATAGAAGAAAAGACTACAATCTTATCTCACAGAAGCAATAGAAGAGCAGATCAAAGCTGTAGACTTTATTTCTCTGAAGTTACAATGAAGCAGATCGAAGACACAAATCTCATATCCTTGAAGTTACATGGGAGTAGATTGAAGCTATAAAGCATATATCAGAAGATGCAGTGGACTGAACCGAAACTAGAAGGCATTTATCAGAAAATGCAGTGGACTGAACCGAAGCTACAAGATACGGTGGACTGAAAGAAGACTACCTGGACAAGTGGAACACCGAAGAATTCAAGACTCAGCAAGACCGGGCAAAATTGGCCTTTCTTTATATCTTTGCTCTATTCCCGTTGCACGAAAATGAGCAAAGAGGGGCAGGTGTACAGGCCAATTTTGGGCCCAATTTCAGACCCATTTACTTAATCCCTAGCCCAATTACAGAAGCCCAACTAAACCCAAAATACCCCTAAACCCATTACATTAACAGCCCAACTACCCATAACCCAAACACTCAAATCCAAGCCCAAATAGCCTAAATTTAGGGTTTCAAAATTTGAAACCCTAAATCACCTAACTCTACCGGCCACACCTGCCTTTTGACGCCTCTGACGATGCCTCAACCCCGTCCCATCGCCCATTACCTGCAAAAGGAAGGACAGTATGCATAAAATATAAAAAAGTTTGTAAAAAATAGATATATAAGCGGAGAAATCAGTTTGTAAGGGGACTTTTTTCTTTTTTTTTTTTTGGAATGAAAAAAACAGAAACATTAAAGCAAAAATAGGAATCCTAACAATGCCAAAATAGAAGAACAACACCAAAGTGGAAAACTAATAGACTCAAAGTCAAAAACTGAAAAATCCAAGGTGATTCTTATTCTGTTTTTTTCTTTTTTTTTTAAGTTATCTCTTTTATATATGCATGTATATTAAAATATAAAAAAACCACAAAAAATACACCTTTGGCGATTTTTGGCCACCGTGTACGGTGGTCGGCACCGCGGCCGACTCGGCGGACGGTAATCGGTGACCTGGCCGGACGTGGAGACCTGCAGAGAAAAGAGAGAAATGAGAGAGAGTTTTTTTTTAAAAAAAAAGCAAAGAAAATGGGTTTTAATAAAGAATTTTTTACATTTATAATACATATGAAACGACGCCGTTTCATTAGGCCCCCCCAAGTGCCCAAAATGGCGTCGTTTTGGGGGGCCGACCCTGAACCCGACCCGTCAGTCTCAGGATCCGCGTGGTTTGTTTGGAAGGGCTAATTGCGCTTTTAGCCCTTCCGCCTTTTTGTTTTTTCGCAATTGAGTTTTAGTATTTCTTAATTTAGCCCCGAAATTTGTTGCGCTTCGTGATCTGGTCCTCTGCCATGCGTTGCGTTTTGGGAGGAGGCAATATTGCGCTTTCGATCCCCCTTAATGTTGCCCGTGTTCTAATGAGTCCTTCTCTTTGCTTTTATTTTGAAAATTGCCCCAAAACTTTGTTTTCGTTTTAAATTTAATCATTTCTTCAGATTTAAGCTTATTTTCGCACTGTCTTTATTTTCTTTTTTTATATATTATTACTGTTATTTTTATTCTTCTTATATTTATTGCTAATATATTATTATTATAGTTACTACTATATATATATTACGTTTTTTATAACATATCTATGTAATGTGATTACTAAGTTTTTTAACATTAATAGTATTTATATTAGTATATTATGTAAGTGTTCTAATACTATATCACATATATACATGCATTTTTCATATTAATATATATATATATATATGTATATTTTAATATTATATTATTATGTATATGCTTTAATGTTATTAGCTATCTATCTTTCATATTATTTTATGTGCATTTCTAATACCATTATATATTATAACATCATTATTATTTATATACATATGTACGCATCTATATAGTGTACGAATAGTCCTTTTTATTATCATTTCCAATATAAATATATCTATATATATATATCATATAGGTTTATATACATATCATACATGTTTCATTATTTTTTATTAGTTATATATACATTATTATTATTTTATGTATATATTTTTATCTTTATTATTGTTGTTAATCTTAATACGTGTTTTATATATGTATGTGTATATATCTCTAGTGAATATATAAGTACATGTTTATGTAATATTGTAATAGGTTTTTATTCCCTATGTGTATGTATCATGCAAATATTCAAGTATTATTATATGTGTATTTTATATGTGTATATACTTTTTCAATGTGGGATTTTTACATATCATATATATATATATATATATATATATACTTTAGTATCCTAGTTGTCTATTTTTATGCTGTCTTACGTACGTACATTTGCGTACATGTTTTCTTTTGTATACATTTTTAATATCATATATGTATATGCGTTTTTACTATATTAGTTAGTCTTTTCCCTATTTTATGTATATATTTCAAATACTACGTATAATATATTTATGACTCTATTACTATATATATTTTATGTACACACTTTTAATATTATTATTATGTATATATATATCCGTTGTTTTTATTTCACGTTTAATATTATCATCATTTACGTTTAAGGTTGCATGCATAATTATTTGTTTTTAATATTATTATCATATTTATTATTTGTTTTAATATATACCTGGCACTTTTATTTATTTCTATTTCATATCAATTTGTTTTGCATTATTCAGAAAATTTTATTCCTGTTTTCAAATTAATTTCAATAATCAAGGCAATGTACTGGTTTAACATTAAGTCATCCATTTCATCGCTATGTTGGGTGAACATCAATCGACTCGTGTTAAAACGGTACGTCCTCACAAAAAACCGAAAACTGAAATTTATGGTCTTTTCAATCGGATCACGACTAAATGTTACATTAAACTCGTATTTTTGAAAATCAAGTCAACACGTGTTTATGAGATACCAATTTTTGGGCGTCGCGAGGGTGCTAATACCTTCCTCACACGTAACCGATTCTCGAACCCTAATTTTTCTCTGGCTTTTAACGTAGACCTAAACTTGGCCTTTTTTTCATTTTTAAAGAAAAAAAGAAATCTAATAGGTGTCCGATCACACCTAGAAAAAAAAGGATCGGTGGCGACTCCCTATTTATTTCAAAATTAAACTTCAGTTTCCAAGTTTTCACTAAATCGCCACAATATGCGACCAAGCTAAAGCTAAAATTTTTACATCGCTACACTAAACTTTTATTAAAATAATCAAATTACAAGGTGATTCGATCACACTTAATAAAAAAATTGGTGTCGACTCCATTTTCGTTCGTTTTCAAAATAAAGTCGATTTAAAAAAAAAAGAGGCTTCGATAGCTTGGCGACTCCACTGGGGACAAAATAAGAGAGTCAAACTGCGAGTTGATTACTTTTTAGTCTTTTTGTCAAAAGTTGATAATTTGGTTTAAATTAACGATCTCTTTATTGCATTTCATCCTTCATGTTTTGTCTTTGATATCACGGGTTACATAGCAATCTAATACATCTATTTTATTGGTTTGAGAGTTGCTCTTGGTATATTTCCGCATATTGCATTGCATAATCATTTGATTTTTCCCTTCTTAAGAGGGAGTGAGAAGCTTTTCCTTCGTGAGGTTTTCACCTCCATATAGGATAGTGGATCACTTTCGGGATACATCTGTACTTATGTCTTCGTGAGGTCTTTATCTCCGTATAATCATAGGATAATGTATTCCCTTGAACTGAACTTGGTCCATATGAGCCTATAATGGGTGAGGATTGAGGAATTTGCTAGTTCAGGTACCCTTACTTTAGAACCGAACCGCATATAATGAGCCCTAAGAGCCTATCCTAGGTAGAACCATACCAAACCTCTAGTGGTCACTCGAATAGGTGTTCTTTTTATTATTTCTTGCTTTGAATTTTAGCTTTGTATGAGACATACTAACTTGTTTCGTTTTGTTTTGGTTGTGATTGCATTGCATTCTCATTATAGAAAAGGGCGTTGATTCACGTTCAATTGCTAAATAGAGAGCTTGTCATGGAAAAGAGATTTCTTGATAAAGTGGAACACAATGCGACTATACGAATATGGTCTAAAAGAATACAATAAGAGAAGGGCGACAGCCTGATGGAGGGATATTTGTCAGAACTATGAGATTTCACTCGCATCATTGTGACTAAGAATAACCTTCAAGAGTTGAAAGAAATATGGGACCAATGGGATGACGAAACCAAGCAGTTATTCTATCGTGACTATGGTGATTTGCCTTATTTACTCAATGTCAAAGTGGATAAGCACTTCTTCCAAGCTCTGGCCTAATATTGGAATCCCGTCTATAGCTGCTTTACTTTTGGAAAGGTAGATTTAGTGCCCACCGTAGAAGAGTACACAACTCTGCTTCGTTGCTCGAGGATTTGAGCTGGCAAAGCTTATTCTAGAGCCGCCAATGTCCCGACTTTCTTAAAAAGGCTGATGAGCATAACTGGGATGAGTGAGCAATGGGTTGCAGCCTGGATTAAACAAAAGGGAGATAGCAAATGCATCCCTTGGAAAAGTTTGTGGGATTTGATCTTGGCATATCCGGATACGAAAAAAAGAGTTTTTACGTCTTTGCCTTGAGTATCTACGAGTTGGTCATCTTCCCCAAAGCACTAGGGCACATCGATGAGGCAGTTTCAGATTTATTTGACAGACTTGACAAAAGGGTCACGCCCATCCCAGCAATTTTGGCCGAAACTTTCAAATCTTTGAGTGTATGCCAGAGAGCGGGTGAAAGAAGGTTTATCGGGTGTGCGGAAATCTTGTTAGCATGGTTCCATAGCCACTTTTGGAAGGTAGAAAATGTCTCTTATCGAGTATTCTCTTAGAACTTGTAACATCCCGAAATAGGGCCTAAACGGAATAGTGGTTGCGAAACCACAAATTCAAGGTAGAAAAATTTATTTTATTATTATTTTGAGGTTCATGATATGATTACATGATTGTGTGAAAATTTCGTGATGAAATTCTATGCATAAAGTGCTTAAGTTGAGATTAGGGACTAAATCGAATAATTTGCAAAACTTGCATTCTAGAAGTTTTTAGTATGAAATTGCTTTGAAATATTAATTAGGAGGTCTTAAATAGCAATTTGACCAATTTTAAGTTCATGGACAAAATTAGGACATGGAAGGAATTTTTTTGAAAGTTTAGTAGTAAGGGCATTTTGGTCATTTAGTTATTAAAATGAATTAAAAACAAAATTAAAAGCCAATTTTTGTCCATCTTCTTCATTAGGACGAAATTTCAAGGGTTCTCCATAGCTAGGGTTTGTTTCAAGCTTTCAAGCTCCATGGTAAGTGATTCCAAGCCCTGTTTTTAATGTTCTTTACGTTTTCGGAGTCCCGGTAGCTCGATAAAGCTTATGCTAGCAATAATTTAAGTTAGGGTTCATATTTGGAAAAATACCCATAGGTGAAATTTGTGTATTTTGGTGTTTTATGATAGAATATGAGGTTTTAAATTATGTTAGACAACTTGTACTACTCGGTTTTAAGCAAAAACGAGTAAAAGGACTTAATCGGTAAAAATACCTAATAGTCATAAGTGCTTGTTAGAGTATGAATTTGATGCTGCCATAGAAGGGAAAAATGACCAGAATGTCATGAAACATAAGAAAATAGGCTGAAGTTTAATTTCTGAGCTTTGGGGCAAAAGTGTAAATATGCAAAAGTTTAGGGGCAAAATTGTAATTTTTCCAAAATATGATTTTGGGTCAATTTGAATAATTTGAGTCCTAATTAGACTATATTTTAAATGATAGAGCAAGGAAAACTGAAATTCAAGCTAAAATGGAGAAAATACCAAGTTGTGGACGAAATGGTAAAAGTAGCTATTTTTGCATACGAGGTAAGTTTCTGATGAAATAAATGCAATATTCTTTTATTTTACATTATTATTGTAAATTTCCAGCATTTATATACTTATTTTATGAGAATATTTGAAGTCGAATTAAAAGTAAGTGAGAGAAAAAGCATTAGGAAGCCCCGTTTGAACCTTAGGAATGTTAGGATATTGGGGTTGACAGGACAGGACAGGACAGAAATGAGCCATGTAAGTCCATATCAGATATATGGCTTTAGAGACAGGAATGAGCCATGTAAGCCCATATTAGACATATATATGGCATTGGAGACAGGAATAATTCATGTAAGTCCATGTCGAAGACATGGCATTGGCAGGATATTGATAGACAGGAACGACCCCATTATCCTTAGTATTCCGAGTGGTTCAATGGGTCATTGTACACGTTAAATTACAGTGAATTATCAGCAAAAGGGAAGGTAGATTATATTTATGAATAGTGAAAGGTCAGGTAAGAAAGAAGGTAAGTAAGTAAAGAAGAAGGTAGAAAATGAGAAATAAAGAAAGTTTATGAGGCTAGGTGACATTATGTATAATTATTCATTATGTTGAATGTTGTAATTTATTTGCTTGTAAGCTTACTAAGCCTAGTGCTTAATCTCTTTATTTTCTTCTTCTTATAGTACTTATCTAGCCACTCGGGGATCGAAGGAAACGTCGGAGGCCGATCACACTATCCAAGAAATAACTCGGTATAATTAGACGTTTTGTTTTGTGTATGGCATGTATAGAAACTTAGCTATCTTTAGTATAATATGAACAATGAATGATGTGTAAATGCTTGCTAGAGACTAGCTAATAAAAATGGCCGATGATATGCATGTTTATTAATATGTATGATTGAATGGTGGTTATCACATGAAAACTAAGAAAAATGTGAAAGTAACTTAAAAATAGATTCAAATAACAGAAATGACGTGACTTTGAAAAATCACTAAAAATTGTGTAAACAAATTTTTAAGATGAATAATATATGAAATTAAAGCTTATTATGTCTATTTTCTTATGGAATAAGCAAAACAGGTAAAGGTATTATATTTTATGAGATATCTGAGTTTTAGTGAAACAGGGTCAGAGAAAATTCTAGATCCCCTGTTTCAACTTTGGAAATTCACCATAAATTGTAAAAAAATAATTAGGTGGTGTAATTTATATGCTTAGAATCCTTATTGAATCTAGTTTTAATAGAAACAAACTTTATAGTTATATTAATTTTTTATAGGGAGAAAAGTGGTTCGAAGTAAGTAGAGGTCAGTGCAGTCAAATTCTGAAACAGGGGTAACTTTAACTAATAAACTGTACTAATTGGCTAAGTCAAAAATTCTAAAAAAAAAATTACTAGATAGATATATGAGTCTAGTTTCAGGAAAAATTTACGGATCTTAATTTTGAGTTTTGAAACTCGAGAAATGAATTTTTAAGCAGCTATGACGCAGAAAAATAGTTTATTCCGAAAATTAAAATAAGTGGTTTAGAGTTGTTTAAAAGGTAAGATAAGTTTAGTAACACCTCAAGCTTGACTCCGGTGACGGTTTCAGTCGTGGGGGCGTTACAGAACTACTCCGCGTTGAAAGAATTCTTGGCTACCCCTAGACGAGACAACATTTCGGAAGAAAAGTGGATGGCAATTCTCTACTCGGGATATTGAATGTAGGGACCCTTGGATGATCATTTATGAAATTTTGTACCGATGTAGAAACTTCGATTGGGTCCTTATACTTGGGATATAGGGAGCTATTGGTTATGCTCTTCTACTTGTACTAAGGCAGTATAGGTCAAGGCAGTTTATACTTGCAACGCAAGGATTGGCTCAGTGTGAGTTTGCATGCAAGGGTGATAATTATAAGAAGAAGGTTCGTGAAATATTGAACGCTTGGAACCAAACCCACAGAATGAAAAGATTTACTGCAAATCTCATGACAACTCCCGAATATGATTGGTGGTTGGGCAAAATAGTCAATGACAATGTCCCTATGTCAAGTAAAAAAAACACTTAGCCAATAGAAGAACACTTACAAGTGATCCTGTTTGAGCTAGAAATCGTAAAGCAATACTTTGAAAAGAGGAGTTCGGAGCTGGGGAAAAAGATAGAAAAGTTAGAAGATCAAAAGATTTAGCTAGGATTAGACATCAATATCCAGAAGTTAGAAGCCAAGAAAATGAGAAAATGAAAGAACAAGGTTGAGGAAGACTTAGACAATCTAAAAATATATTATAAGAAGCTGCGTTTGTTGATTAGGACTGTTGGGTTGGGTAAAACATTGGAACAATGGCGAGAAGAAATTAAAGAAGAAAATATTAGAGCTGATCAGTGGGAAAAGAAATTCCAAGATGCTCGAGTTTGAGAAGATGCTCTAGAAAGGGATTTGTTAGAAAGCTAAAATGAAAAGGTTAGGTTGAAAGCCCGGGTGGCAAAATTGGAAAGGTTACCGCATTAATTTCATAGTCGCAACTCCGCAATTGAGTTGAAAGCAAGCCTAAATAAGATTGAAGAGTTGAAAGGAAAAGTAGATGAGCTCGAGGCCGCACTGTAAAATTGTGAACTTCGAGTTAAGCTTCTTGAGGCGAACAATAAATATTGGAAAAAGCAACTCCAACACTCTCAAGGTCAAATTAGGGATAGATATGACATCATGGGTGAAGTTGTGACTCAAGTACGGGAAGTAGTCGACCATTTGCAAACCTTAGCAGTTTAAGCCACCATGTTGAGCTTAAAATATGAAGTAGAATCAGATTGGGGCCGAGAATTAGCTTGGCTTCTTAAAAAAGTTAAGGCTTTGAGTATTAGGGCAAGGCCATATATGTAAAATATATCCGTTTTATGTAAAGAGATTTGTTTTCTAGTGAAGCTGTTCTAATAGAATTGAATCAGAATCAATGCCTATTTCTGCATTTATTTCATTTATCAGCATTGCATTTCGTCATATGCATTAAATTCCATAAAAAGACTCTAATTAATCAAAATTATGACAGTTACCCTGGAAACCAATAGGAATTTGCCAACTGAATATCGTTATAGTACCCGCGGCAAAACCAAAGCCATGAATCAAAGACTAGAGAGATTAGAATTGTAACACCCCTTAACCATTATCCACTACCGGAACAGGATTACGAACATTACCGGACATTTCAAAACAAATACGAATAATCATATAATATCATAACAAACATATCATAATTTAATCATAATGTCCCTTTATTGAGTCCTCAAGACCCAAATTACGTGTTTGAAACAAATCGAGACTTAATCAAAAACTCAGAGAATTTTTCGTGAAATTTCAAAATTTTTCTTAGGTGCAGGGCTCATATGCCCTTGTGGTTAAGGGACATGCCTGTGTAACCCTATGACATGATCGTGCTTCAGGCCATTTCTTACCTCGTGTAATTCTCTGACTTACATCACACAGCCAAGCCACACGCCCGTGTGCTGGGCCGTGTCCCTTATATGACTGAGACACACACCCGTATCTTTGCTCGTGTAGCAAAACCGGAGCATTCTGTTTTGAAAATTTTAAATTACAGGGGACACACGGCCTATCCACACGCCTAAGTGTAAGCCGTGTGTCTCACACGGTCTGGTCACACGCCTGTGTGTCAGGCCATGTAAATTCAAAATGAGCCTTATACTTCAAGTTTACCAACTCTGCAAACCTGGAACACCAAGCAATTTAAAAACCAATTATTCAACCAATCCAAAACACATACAAATACATTCAAAACATGTCAAATTAATCATTCTAAGTACTTAACCAATATACTCTTATAGGTAATTCACATATAATATCTAAATAATTCAATTAAACATCACTTAAACCATTCCTAAATTCATGTCAATTTCAACCAAAACACATCACTTAATTTCTTAAACATAGAAAATATGTTCTCATATACATATATATATATATATATATAACTTTTATCATATTATAATAACATTTACATCTATATCCCAAAATGAAAAATTCAACATCCTAGGTACATGCCATATACCAAAAGAAAAGTAATTTACCACAATGAGTTCAGGATCGGCCTTGGATGCTGATTCAGCAATTTGACTTTTACCTAACCTGTGCACGGAAACAAACTGTACGCTGAGTATAAAACTCAGTAGTATTTCTAAAATCCAAATACTTAAAGAAAATAACATTACAAAATATACACTTTTAATCATATATGTATAAACAATAACCAATCAATAGCTCAATTTATTCATTTAACTTTCATTTCTCATCAATAGCTAATTCAAATAGCTTTTTCTCACTTTGTTTCACATATCATTTAGCAAATACGATACTCTTTTCATGAACCTTTGGTTCATGCATATCACTTGTACAATTCAATTTAATGTCCAACTTCAAATTCACATTCAATGTCATTCAACATTTATCTTATTGCCAATTCATTTATTTACCCTTATTAACAAGACTCGGACTTTGGCGAATACACGGATCCAACCAAAACACATATGGCACCCAGTGCCTCATCGGATAATTCGAAGCAATAGATTGACAACTAGTGTCTCATCGGCCATGCCGAAGTAAGTTGGTACCCAGTACCTCATCAAATTTATCCGAAGTAATAATATGACACCCAGTGTCTTATTGACTCAAAGTCGAAGTATCCTTAAATACTTCCAATCCTATGGCATGCCAGCTATATCCGACTCAGCCCGATATAGTTAATAGGGTTTCCAAATCACTTTTAAATTTTCAATCAATGCACATTTAAATTCAAATAATCACATAAACTCATAATTCAACTCAATTCAATTTTTATATTTCAATACAATCAATATCTAATATCCAGATTCACATTAATCACAAATTCACTTTCATTCAATTCAATATCAACAATACCAATACTCACCTTAGTTTCACTTACCATATATATTAAATAATAAATATAACAAATAATTTTTAGATTCGGATTATTAAAATACAAACCGTAATTTTCGAGCTAATCCTCGTGACTGTCTTTTTCTTTCCTAGTCGAGGTCTCCGGTTCAATGTTTGCTACGGAATTAGAATAATTTAAAATCATCAATACACATAATTTAACATTGAATATTTCAATCTATAGACAACTTTTGCCTAAATTCCAATTTAATCCTTAGCTAAACTAATTTTATTTTTACAAAACTAGTTCCATATCTCATTCAAATTTCCACTTTAAACTAATTTCAACTCTCTAATTTCACCATAAAACTCTAATTTTGAAATTCTTTCAATTTAGTCCCTATTGCTTAAAACTTTTGATTTATTTTACAATTCAGTCATTTATTCAATTCTAACTTGAAATTCTATCAATTTAACCCCTAATTCTTCAATTAATTCAACATAAACTACATCTAAAAATTCACTAACTTTCAAAATTCTAACATAAATCAAGTAGTATTTTATTTTAGGATCCTAAAAACTCAAAAATTACAAGAAAATTGATTAAATTGACTTACCACTTGAACTTCAAACATTTAAAACCCTAATTTTCCTTTCCTTTCTTTCTCATTTCTCCTTCTCTGTTTCATTTTCATTCTTTTTTTTCTTTTTTTTCTTTATTTGTTTATTTTATTATTAAACTATTATAATATAATAATATTTTATATATACTTAAATATTAAGTATGTATTTAATATAAATAAATATATGTACATTATACATACACATGGAATTATAATTTACCATACATTTGTCACTTATGGTTTTTTACTAATTTAGTTCTTCAACTTTTCTTTAATCTATAATTACGCATTCACACTTTATTCAATTTAATCCTTATACCTACTTAACTTTAATTTAAGCTAATTCTCCTAACCAAAACCTAATTAACCATACAACAAACTTCGTAAATATTTTTAATAAATATTTACGAACCTATTTCATAAAAATGGTGACCTGAAAATACACTTTCCGATTACCCGATTATCGGGGTCATTACAAGAACAAGTTCAGAAAGACATGCAAGATCAATTGCAAGCGCGGCTGCATGAACAATTAGCCAAGCTACAACAAGATATGATGGATCAAATGCAAAAATCTCAACAAAGTATGATAAACCAGTTGACCTAGTTGTTGGCCGGCGGGATTGAAAAAGGGAAAAGTACTATGGTATGATAAACCAGTCATCAAGGCCCATCAAGGCAAGAATCTAACTTAAGGCCAAACACGGAAAAACTCCAATTCATACCCATCCCAATTGCATATAGAGAGTTATATAAAAATTTGTTTGACACGCATGTGGTATCCCCGTTTTACTTAAAACCCATGCAACCTCCGTTCTTAAAATGGTATGATGTGAATGCTCAATGTGAGTACCACGTAGGAATAATGAGACGCTCAATTAAGAACCGCACTACATTTAAAAAGTTTATTGAAAGGTTCATCAAGATGGAGATTGTAAGGTTCGATGATCTATCAGGACCTAATGTGGCAGGAAGTCCGTTACCCAGTCATTCAGACCAAAGGGTAAATGTGATAGTTGAGAGTGAAGGAAAAAGGACCAAAACCAATGTTGTAGAGGTAAAAACCCTAGTAAAATGGGTTTGGCAAAAAATGATAGACGTGGGATTAATCATTCAAGATTTAGAGGAGATACCTAAAGGGGTGAGGAGCTACTATGAGTTCCATGTTAAAGAAGGTAATGAGATCAAGAAGTGCACTGAATTCAGAGCTTTGGTGTAAAGTTTGATGGATAACAAGGATTTGAAATTCTTTGAAGATGTCAAAGGCTCGGAAGGAGGAGATGTTTGAGCTTCAGAGGAAGGATCAACAGATAAAGTCTACAAGGTTAATCATCTAGTGGTGATTATTTCATGACCAAGAAGTAATGAAGCAGGAATACAGGCTGCGTCGAGAGTCATAATTCAGAAGCCTGTGGCTTTTCCCTATAAGGATAACAAAAGGGTTTCATAGAATTATGACTGCAGCATGATGATCCTGGGAGGAGAGAACTCGGTTAGTACTTCAGAAGAGGGCCAAGATATTAGTTTCTTCATGCGCAATGGGAGGCGCTATGACCCTACAAGTGCAAGAATTGAGTAAATTAAAGGAAAAAAACCTGGCAGTCGAGCATAAGAAGGAAAAGACGGCTAGACTGGAATCACCTATTAATGAGCCAGTAATTGAGAATGAGGCTAAAGAATTGTTGAAGTTCTTGAAGCATAACAAATATAGTGTTGTAGAATAACTACACAAACAACCAGTTCGTTTATCAGTACTAGCATTGCTCTTAAGTTCGGAAACACATCATAGCGCATTGATGAAGGTGTTAAATGAAACTTATGTCGCTGATGATATCTCTGTGAATAAGCTAGATTGTCTGGTTAACAATCTAAGTGTCGACAATTTCATCTTTTTCAATGACGATGAAATACCTCCAAAGGGCATTGGATCCACGAAGGCTCTACACATCACTACCCGCTGCAAAGGATATACGTTGCCAGGGGTGTTGATCGACAATGGATCCACACTGAACGTTTTGCCTATATCCACACTGAATAGGTTGCCAATGGATAGCTCTTACATAAAAACATAACAAAATATAGTAAGAGCATTCGATAGTACAGAAATGAGGGTGATGAGAAGGATTGAAATACCTCTTTTAATTGGTCCAAACACATACGAGGTAGACTTTTTGGTGATGGATATCAAGCCCTCTTATAATTGCTTGTCGGGGAGGCGTTAGATTCACTTAACTAGGGCAGTGCCATTGTCACTACACTAAAAATTGAAGTTGTTAATGGAGGGTCGACTGGTGATGATAAACACTGAAGAGGATATCATTGCATCCGTAACTAGTGATACACAATACATAGGAGCGGATGAAGAGTCAATAGAATGTTCCTTTCGATCACTGAAATTTTTTAATGCAGCTTTCATTATCGAAGGGAATAAGATTCTAGTGCCAAAAATATCCAAAACCACGATGATAGGTCTGCAGTTGACGGTTGGAAAATGAGCTTTACCTGGAAGAGGACTCAGAAAATACATTCAAGGAAGAGTCGAGGCACCAATGCTAATGGACAAACATGACCGCTTTAGCTTAGGATACAAGCCGGATGTGAAACAAAAGAAGAAGGAGCTAAAGAAGAAATAAGAAAGAAAAAGAGCGCGACTGAGTGGGGGAGAGGTCAAATGGGAACCGGTGACCTTTCTCCATATATCCAAAACATTTGTGTCAAGAGAAACCATTTACCCTGAACAAAAGATGTCAGAAAAAGAAGGCCCAGAAGGAATGTTGGAAAACTTGAGCATCAATGCTATATCCAAAGAAGGAATTGGGGAGAACCTGTTAAGCATTCGTCTTTATATCCCCGGAAGTGTTCTGACTAATTGGCGGAAGAGATCCTTGTAATTTTTAGAACTAATTCAAAGTAATGTTCAAGACACACTTATTACTCTAAGCTTGAGAGCAATAAGAATCCTTTTGTGAAAAGGCATATATCTAATATTTTTATTTCAATAAAATGTATATTTGTGTCATATTTTGGCAAATATTCTTTTATTTTTCCTATTTCATTTATACTCATACCACACAGATAATTATTCTTAGATTCATTTATTCTTTGGGTCTTCCTTCGTTCCTATAATAGGTCTCTAGATATTAATGATACGAGCGAGGCTGCTAGTAACTCAGAGTCTCCTTTTGAGCAAGATATGTGTCCATAGGAACCTCAGGACTTTGAAGATGATCGAGATTGTAACTTATCTCCTAATTTGTTAAGAATGGTATAACAAGATGAGAAACGAATCCTACCTTACAAAGAGTCAGTAGAAATTGTGAGTTTGGAAGACAAACAAGAAAAGAAAAAGGTGAAAATCGGAGCTTGCATCACTGTAGAGACAAAGCGAGACCTTATTGAGTTACTCTAAGAATTCAAAGATGTCCTCGTATGGTCGTATCAAGACATGTCTTGTCTAAGTACTGTTATCATGGTACACCAGCTTCCCATAAGGGAAGAGTGCAAGCCAATTCAACAGAAAATTTGAAGGATGAGGCCCGACGTTCTATTAAAAATAAAAGAAGAGGTCAAGAAACAATTTGACGCTAGTTTCCTAGACTTGGTTAAATACTCGGAATGGGTAACCAATATAGTCTTCGTCCCTCAGAAAGATGGAAAAGTACTAATGTGTGTAGGCTATAGGGATTTAAACAAAGTCAGCCTAAGACAATTTTTTGTTACCTCACATCGATACTTTAGTGGACAACACAGCAGGTTATTCACTGTTCTCCTTCATGGATGACTTTTTTGGATACAACCAGATAAAGATGCATCTTAAAGACATGGAAAAGACTACATTCATAACCATGTGGGGAACATTTTACTATAAAGTGATGCCATTCAGACTTAAAAATACGGGAGTGACGTATCAAAGATACATGGTAACTTTGTTTCATGATATGATGCACAAAGAAAGTGAGGTTTATGTCGATAATATGATTGCAAAATCCTGAACAGAAAAGGAGTATGTACAAGTCCTGAAGAAACTGTTTTTGAGGTTGAGAAAATTCCAACTAAAGCTCAATCCAGCAAAATGTACCTTCAGGGATAGGTCGGGAAAATTGTTAGGTTTTGTAGTCAGTAAAAAGGGGATCGAGATCGACCTGGATAAAGTCAAGTCTATATAGGAGTTGCCTCCGTCGCGCACTCAAAAAGAAGTTCAAAGTTTCCTATGAAGATTAAATTACATCTCCCGGTTCATTTCACAACTGGCCGAGAAATGTGACCCTATATTCCTTCTCCTTAAGAAACACAATCTTGATGTATGGGATGAGGAGTGGCAAAAAACTTTTCACAAGGTCAAACATTACCTGTCCAATACCCTAGTGCTGATGCCATCTAGTCTAGATAAACCACTGATATTGTACTTTGTAGTATTTGAGAATTTTATGGGATGCGTGCTGGGCCAACATGATAGGTCAGGAAAGAAAGAAAGAGCGATATACTACCTCAGTAAGAAGTTCAGTAAATGTGAGACAAGATACTCGCTAGTTGAAAAGTTGTGTTGTGCTTTAATTTGGACAACCCGAAGACTGAGATAGTACATTTTGTACCATACAACTTGGCTTATCTAAAAAATAGACCCTCTAAAGTACATGATGGAGTCGACTGCTCTGAATGGAAGGATGGCCCGATGGCAAATTTTTCTTTTTGAATTTGATATAGTCTATGTGAACCAAAATGCAGTAAAAGAGAGTGCAATAATAGATTTTCTAGCCAGTAGAGCTCTAGAAGATTACGAGCCTTTGAATTTCGATTTTCCAAATGAAGATCTGATGTATGTTGCGACTACTAAAGAAGGTGTTCAAGACGAACATCATTGAAAACTAAATTTTGATGGGGCCTCCAATGCTATGGGTAACGAAAACGGGGTAGTTTTGGTATCCTCAAACGGAGATCATTATCCCTTTACTAGTAAATATGATTTTAATGGCACGAACAATATGGAAGAATACGAAGCATACATCATGCGTATCCGTGCAGCCATAGAATGCAAGATCAAAGTACTAGAGGTATATGAAGATTATGCATTAGTGATTTATCAACTCAAAGGTGAATGAGAGACAATAGTTTCCAAGTTGATCGAGTATAGAAGGCTGGTCCTGGAGTTAATTAAAGATTTTGATGACACCACCTTCTGCTACCTCTCACGAGATGAAAATCAGATGGCTGACGCCCTAGCTACTTTAGCTTCCATGGTCAAAGTAAACAAAGAAGATGATTAAAACTTATCCAGATGAGTATTTATGATGCTTCAGCCCATTGTTACAACATCGAGGAAGAAGAAAAGGATGACCACCCTTAGTACCACGATATATTGTGATATGTAAAGAACTGTGAATACCCGGAGTAGGCAACCGAGAATGATAAAAGGACGCTAAGAAGACTGGCCAAACTATGTCTTAGATAGGGAGATTCTACATAAAAGAAGAAAAGATCTTGTGCTACTAAGATGTATGGACATTGTTGATGCCAAGAAAATTTTAGAAGAGGTCCATGAGGGTGTTTGTGGAACACATGCTAATGGTTTTACAATGGCTAGACAAATCATGAGATTCGGGTATTATTGGTCCACCATGGAAGGGGATTGTATCAGTTATGCCAAGAGATGTCATAAGTGCCAAATTTACGAAAACAAAATTCATGTGCCTCATTCACCTCTTCATGTTATGACTTCTGCATGGCGCTTCTCTATGTGGGGCATGGATGTTATTAGCCCGATCTCCTCAAAAACTTCTAATGGATATCGATTTATCTTTGTGGTCATCGATTACTTCACCAAGTGGGTAGAGACCGCTTCATATGCCAATGTCACAAAATCGGTAGTTAGCAAATTCTTGAAGAATGAACTCATATGTCAGTATGGAATGCCAGAAATGATTATATCTGAGAATGCACTAAATTTGAACAACAACATGATAACGGAGATCTGTAGTCAATTCAAGATCAAACACCACAACTCGTCACATATCGCCCAAAAATGAATAGTGCAGTAGAGGCAACCAATAAGAACATTAAGAAGATCCTGGGAAAAATGACTGAAAGCTATAAAGATTGGCATGAGAAGCTACCATTTGCCCTCTATGCTTATCGAACATCTGTTAGAACCTTCACCGGGGCAACGTCTTTCTCGTTGGTTTATGAAATGGAGGCGGTTTTGCCCATTGAAGTCGAGATTCCTTCTCTCTAAATTTTTTCAGAGTTAAAGTTAGATGAAGCAGAATGGATCCAATCTCGATATGATCGGTTGAACTTGGTTGAAAAGAAGATGTTGAAAGCTATCCGTCATGGTCAGATGTATAAAAAACAAATGATGCGAGCTTATGACAAAAATATTCACCCTAGAGAATTCTATGAAAGGGACTTGGTATTGAAAAAGATCATTTTTATACAAAAGGACTTCAGAGGAAAGTGGATGCCAAACTAGGAAGGACCTTATGTGGTAAAGAAGGCCTTTTCTGGAGAAGCGCTGATTTTGACTGAGATGGATGGTAAAAACTTGCCTAACCCTGTAAATTCAGATTCAGTCAAGAAATACATTACCTAAAAAAAAAGGAGAAGCCAAGGTGAAAACTCGCAAAAGGGCGTCTTGAGGCTAAGGCGAAAACTCGCAAAAGGGCGTCTTGAGACCAAAAGGTTTTTGAGTTGAAAACCCAGGAAAGGGCAGCTCAGATTTAGATCGAAGATTGAACATGTGGTAGTCGCGTCCTCTCAGAAGAAGAAACGTCATCAACAAAGTACTCTAGATCTCTTAAACACATATCAAGCTCAAAATGATCCTCGAGAAGTTTGTGTGGAGAAGCTCATGCTATGATATGTAGGGCATCTATTTTCATCTTACTCGTTTTGTATTTTAGCAACGTTTGCTATTTTGATTACTCTATTCATTTCAAGTTTTGTTCCCAATAATTTTCGATCTTGTCCATTGTTACAACCTTTTTTCAAGCATTTTTATATTGAAATAATGATTAATGGACTAACAATGTTCAAGTAAAAAGGTTTTTGCATATTGCTCTGAAAGGTTTTCTAAATAGTACAAAGACCGAAAACCAGACCACTAGTTAGATCTAACCAAATCTAAGGGTTGGAAATATTTGGGAACAAATAGTGTAAATTGTGATTACTTCTTCGGGTCTCTTGTCAAATATACCAGTTCTGAACAAGAAGACATGGTAACACATCAGTGATAGAACCTTGATGAACAATGAGCAATGTCAACCTAAGCATTAAAGAGGGAATCATTCTCGAAAAATGACATTCAGTATGCACGCAAATATCATTCATATACATCTAGTTAAGAGCATTTAATTCATTCTAATCAAAACATCCTAATCGTTAGGCATAAATATAGGCCCATGAAATGGATTCTACAAGTTATGTTCCCTAGAGAACGGTGTAATAGATCGGTGAAACCATAAATCATATACCCCTGAAGTCGCAGTGAGACGGATTTAAGTCATTGTAGCAAATCTTATCTCCCTGAAGTTGCAGTGGAGTAGATTGAAGCTATAAAACTTATCTCCCTGAAGTTGCAGTGGAGCAGATTGAAGATAGTGAATTTTATCTCTCTGAAGTTGCAGTAGAGCAGATTGAAGTTACAAATCTTATCTCCCTGAAGTTACAGTGGAGTAGATTAAAGCTACAAATCTTATCTCCCTGAAGTTGTAGTGGAGCAGATTGAAGATAGCAAATTTTATCTCCCTAAAGTTGCAGTGGAGCAGATTGAAGCTACAAATCTTATCTCGTTGAAGTTGCAGTAGAGCAGACTGAAGTGACAAAGTTACAGTGAAGTAAATTAAAACTACAATTTCTATACCCCTAAAGTTGCAGTGGGTTAGAACGAGGCTACTTGAAGAAGAGAAGCACCAAAGACGTCGAGATTCGACAAGATCGGACAAAATTGGTCCTTCTTAAAGTCTTTGCTCCATTCCCATTACACGACAACAAGTAAAGAGGGGCAGCTATAAGGGCCCAGTTTTGTCCAGCCCAAACAAAAATTAGATGAAAAAATAAACAAAACCAAAAATAAATAAAAAGTCTAAAATATGCCAGTCCATCATACCCAAATTTACAAGCCCAAATGGTGCAAAAAAAAAAAACCTAATGGCCCAGTGGCCCAATAGCCTAAACTATTTTCAGGAAACAAAAAACCCTAGCCTCTGTTCTGCTCCTCTCCTCGATCACGCCACATGAGGCTCTTCGTCTCTAGGCCTGACGCGCATCTACCTCCTTTGCACCAAAATGGCAAAGGCAGGGGTTCTCTCGTCGTCGTTGACTCTTCCGCCACCTGTAAAAACAGAAAGAAAGAGAACAAAATAGTAGAAGGAAACAGTGGCTAAACAATAGATGGCAAAAGCAGAGATAGAAAAACAAAAAATAATATGTAATGTTCGCTATAAAAACTGGATTCAAAATGTAATTTTTTACAGAACAGAGAAATACAAAAAAATTTCGAAACACATAAAGAATAAAAAAAGATATAGAAACCACAACAGTTTTTTAACAAAGGTGCATTTTTCTTTAGCATACACATATATATAAATAAAAGGAGAGGAATACGAAAGGGTTTTTACCTTTATTGCCGTCGTCGGAGTCTCTTCTGGCCTAGAAGGCGACCGAACCCATGAGGGTTAGCTTGAGGTCGCGTTGGAGAACGGTTAAAAAACTGAAAGACCCTTCTTTTCGTTGTTGAACTTTGATCGAGTATAGGGATTTTTGACCCGAGATTCGAATTTCCTCGAAGACAGGGATAAATGAGGTTCTTTTTGCGATCTCCAGCCATTGGAGGCGGCGGTCTCTGTCGCTGATGACCAGTGGCCACGGTGGAGAACTCACCGGTTTTTAAATTTATTTTTTTTAAAAACTGAGGTCAGAAACGATTTTTTTTATTTTTTTGGTATTTATAGCGCCTTTACTAGAC
This sequence comes from Gossypium anomalum, assembly GCA_025698475.1. Taxonomy (NCBI): domain Eukaryota; kingdom Viridiplantae; phylum Streptophyta; class Magnoliopsida; order Malvales; family Malvaceae; genus Gossypium; species Gossypium anomalum. The sequence continues at coordinate 18,194,674 of CM046967.1, read as the reverse complement.
GTCGTTTAGGGCTACCCTTAGAAACACTAAAACGGCATCGTTTTGAGGCGCGACCCAAAAACCAACCTGACCCGCCTTAAGATCCGCGTGTTTTCACGAAAATGGTCTATTTGCGACCTCGGTCCTGTCGCTTTTGGGCCTCTTTTTAATTTAGTCCCAAGTCTATTTTTTGTTCTTTTTAAATTGCACTGATAATTTTACATTTCTTTCAATTTGGTCCTTCATATGTCGACCCTCTAGGGAATGAGGCGTGTCTTGGAGTTTTGGGATAATTTCCCATTTGGTTCTCACCTTTTTAGCGCATTTTATTTTAGTCCTTCGTTTTCTTTTATTATTTTTATTTATTTATTTTATTACAATTTATGCCTTTGATTTCATTTTAATTATGATTCAGTCATTGGTTTATTTAATTTCAATCTTTCATGAAATTTTTATTTATTTATTTTTCTTTGATTCTTTATAGTAGTATTAGAGTAGTAAATATAACATGATTATCGCCATTATTATTATGAATTGGTTTTATTATTATATTTATATTATTGTCATTCACTAGCACGACATTTTTAATTTTCGTATATCATCGTTCCATTTTTATACACTACCATTTCATTTTATTTCACTATAATCATGTCATGAATCGTGTTTAGATATATTTCTCCATTGTTGTACAATACCCAAATAAGATAAATACATATTGTTTTAAATGTCACATTTGTTATTACTCGATGAAGGAAATTTTAAAATTAAGGCAATGTTCCGCATTTGGAGATTCGAGAAGTCATGCCCTAATTTACGGGGTTCGACCTTATCCTTGAACCTAGATAACCGAATATCCCTTTTAAAACTAAAACACATGAGATTTAATTAATAATCAAATAATGAGCAAGCTTATTTTTGAGGATTCGAGACATTGTGTCCTAACTTACGGGACGTGACCTTTTTGTTTACCTCGAGATAAGAAGACCTTTTTACGTATGTTTTAATTCATTTAAGTGATTTTAATTAAAAATATCATTATGCAAGGTGGGATCGTGTTTTAAATTCTCTTCAAATTTTCAATTCTCGACAATAGGACATCAATTAATCAACTAAGTACCAATTTTGGGCATTACGAGGGTGCTAATCTTTCCTCGTGCATAACCAACTCCCGAATCCATTTCTTAGGTTTTTTTGTGAACCGAAAATCACCGTTTTGATAAATTTAAACTTTTATTAAAATAATCAAATTACGAGGTGATCCGATCACACTTAATAAAAAGAATTGGTGGCGCTCCATTTTCGTTCGTTTTCAAAATAAAGTCGATTTCAAAAAAAAAAAAAGGTTTCGACAGTACCTAAATTCTTTTTTGTTCAAAATTGGTACCTAAACTATTCCATTTTCCAAAGTTGGTGTTGGAACTTTTTTTTTATTACAAGTGGTACTGGTACTGAAAATATACTTCGGTTACTCATTTTACAACAAAGTGTTATATTAGTCAATAATAAATTGTCATGTCATATAAACTTTTAAAAATTATTTTTTAATTATTTTTTATTTTATATTATTTCTCCCTCTTTATTTTCTTTTTATCTTCTTTCCTTATAATGTTTGGTAATACCACCAATGCTCCAAAATTCGCCCACCCTAGGTCAAGATGTTGGCAATTAATTCTATTTTTGAATTTTATTGCTTGCTTCCTCGACCTGACAAGATCGAAAAAGTTCTTTTATTGATCAAAACTAGTGTTTTTAAAACCAGAGTAGATCAAGTGGTTGAATCGGTTGGACTAATTTGTGAGTGAAACTTATTTATTATTATACTTATAATAGTGATAAATACAATACAACATGATAATAGGAGACTGAAAATTAAAACAATCCAACTAATTTTCAAACAATAATTGGCATTTGAACCACAAATGAAGAAAAAAAAAAATTGGGTTAACATAACCCAACTCAAAATCTAGATAAATCTTATAGTCCTTCTTTAAAAAGATTGTATCTGTGTTAAGTTGGAATGAGAAGGACTTGAAACAATCACAAAGTTTGGCTTCTGACTCTAGTTTTGCACAAGAGTATTCAGTTTAGTTTAGCATCATTGGATTGAATTCAGGATTATTAGTATTTAATTTGGTTTTGGGGTTATCATCATTGTCGTCACCCATTTCGTTGGATCATGGGAATCCTGTCCAATTAATTCCAATTCGAAATCAAAATCTGGGTTCCCTGCATCTTCCCTACCAATGAAAACTTAACATCTTCATGAACAAAACGTGCAAAACTCTATTCTATCTTCTGCTGTTTTTCTTTCAATCCACGTATTTGTGATTTTATGCTTAGACGATTCACCAATCCTGTAGTTGCCACTTGTCATTGTAATCTCTTGCTTCTTACCATAAAATTGGTGATGTAAAAGCTAAGGCAAATTGGAAGAGAAATATATTCGAATTCGAGTTTCACTTTTCGCATCACTCTAAATTGAGGTAATTTCTTTTCACTTAAATTTTACTGTGAAAAAAAAAAGTTTTGAAGAGAAGTGGGTTTGATTTGTTTATTTACTTCATCAAGAGAAGTTGGTAAAATGTCATCCAAGTTGATAGACCTCTCAACATGTTGTTATTACGAATTTACAAAGTAGGAATGTTTCATCAGGTGCCTAAGAAGGTGAACCATGTATGTTATACATGGTCACCCACCAATAGTATCTCATATTTACACTTAGTGAAATTTGAACCCGCGCCTTATTTGATATAGGGCACTTTTTGTTAAGAATGCTATGCAAGTGGATATCATGCCCACCTATAAATGCCCTATATACTTAAAAGGGCATGGGTTGGAGTCAGACCATTTATAATTGTATATAGTTCACCTATTCAAGTATCCAATAAAGCACTTTTAATCAGTAAAACAATTGCCTCTTCAAGCACTCTACAACACCCTACACTCGATCCAATCATTGAATTTAAATACAAGATATTACATTATATTGCCAAAGTAACTCAAACTGTTAGTTCCATCGAAGTTAACTAGTAAATGTGGCATAACCCATAAAACATAATTCAACTCATTATTATTTAACATAAAACACCCCAGTGCTATCCAGATGGCGTTCTGGCAAGACATCCTAAACCAATCTACTCTCCTATCTAGATGGCTATCATCCGTCATCCGAATGACGTTCTGATATAGCTCAAACTCCTAGAACAGTTTGCTTCTCATCCAATTAGCTATCATCCATCTGAATGGCGTTTTGGTGACTCAACTATTAAGACAGTTTACCTCCCATCTAGATGCTCTGCAACTGTAAACCAAAACATAATCATTTATAAACTAATAAGTTCCAAATCAGCCTAATCAAAACCAACACTTCACCAATTCATAATAAATCTATTTAACACATCAACACACATTCAAAATATTCGAAAAACATAGTGTGAAAAAAATAAAATAAAATAAAAAAATAAAGAACACAAAATTTTACGTGGAAACCCTTTCGGGAAAAAACCACGGGCAGAGGAGAAGAAAATTCACTATGTCGAAAATTTGAATCAATACAAAAGGAATAGACTATGTCTATTTATAGGCTTGTAAAGCCATATTCTAGTAGGATTGAAACACCTTATCTAGTAAATATAAAATAGATGGAGTTTAATAAGGTTTAAAACCTTATTCTAAAATAAAATAAAAGAAGTCTAGTTCTATATGGATTTTACTTTTATTTTATTTTCCATCGTATTTTATTTAAATAAGAATTAGGGTCACTTAATTCTAACAATCTCCCCCTTGACACAAATTCTCAATGAACAAGTTCTTTATCGCGAACAAGTTCTTCACCTCTTCCATAAAACCCCTTAAGGGTTTAACTTCAACAATGAACACCAACCAAGTCTAAGCAATGCTCAAACTTGGTTATAGGAAGTGACTTGGTCATCATATCTGCAGGATTTTCATGAGTACCGATTTTGCTCACAACAATATCACCACGAGCAATAATATCACGAACAAAATGATACCTAGGACATCAATGTGTTTTGTTCTCTCATGAAACATTTGATCTTTTGTAAGAAAGATGGCACTGATCGTCACAAAAAATCTGTGTTGATTTGAAGGTCTTCATTTAGTTCACTAAAGAGTCCCTTCAACCAAATAGCTTCTTTACAAGCCTCGAGAATCGCCATGTACTCGGCTTGGTGGTAGACAAAGCGATCGTAGTTTGCAAAGTGGCTTTCCAACTTATTGCACAACCTCCGATTGTAAAGACGTAACTCGTGAGAGATCTTCTTCTATCAAGGTCTCCAAAGCAAAATCAGCATCAACATACCCAATAACTCCATCTTGATTCTTCCAAATCGTAAGCAAACATCGAGTAGTACCTCGTAAGTATCTTAAAATCCATCGAATCGCTTTCCAGTGTTCTTTACCGGATTCGCCATATATCTCGCTAATCTGCACCGATTGCATATGATAAATCTGGGCGTGAACAAACCATAGCATACATGAGAGATCCCATTTGCACTAGAGTATGGAACATGTGACATGTACTCAATCTCATCATCCGATTGTGGAGACAAAGCCGATGAAAGTCTAAAATGGTTGCTAAAGGAGTACTAACAGCTTAGCACTCGCATATTGAACTCTGCAAAGAAGTTTCTCAATGTACCCCTTCCGACTTAGGTACAATTTACTTGTTTTTCTATCTCTAAGAATCTCCATACCAAGTATCTTCTTTTCTTTGGTCCCAAATCTTTCATCTCAAATTCTTCACTTAGTTGGGCTTTGACCTTTCTTATCTCTCCTTTGTCTTTTCTTTGCTATCAACATGTCATCAACGTAAAGAAGTAGATACACAAAAGAACCATCATTGTTTTTCTTAAAGTAAACACAATCATCAAAACTACTTCTTTTGAAATCGTGAGAAGTCATAAAGGAATCAAACCTCTTGTACCATTGCCTTGGTGATTGCTTTCAAACCGTAAAGGGACTTTTCAGCAAGCAAACATAATCCTCTTTTTTTAAGCTGTAAAACCCTCTCAGTTGTTGCATGTAAATATCTTCCTCAAGTTCTCCATGCAAAAATGCAGTTTTTACATCTAAGCGCTCAAGCTCTAAATCATGCATGGCCACAATACCAAGCAAAGCTCGAATCGAACTATGTTTCACAACTGGGAGAACACATCTGTGAAGTCCACTCTGGAACTTGATCTGTAACCCTTTGCAACAAGCCTTGCTTTATATTTAGGTTCTTCAACTCCTGAGTCCCTTCTTTCTTTTTAAACACCCATTTACAACGAGCAGTCTTCTTACCTTTAGGAAGTTTCACAAGATCCCATGTTTTGTTTTTGTGGAGTGATTCCATCTCCTCTTGCATAGCAAACATCCATTTTTCTCGAGTCTTCATGACTAATCGCCTCAGAATAATTTGATGGCTCTTGATTAGCATCTATATCTTCACCACATTTAAAGCATAAGCAACTAGATCAGCCTCAAACATACTTCTTTGGAGGTTTAATTTCTCTTTTAGTTCTGTTTTTGGCGATAGAGTATTGAGGCGAAGAAGCAACTCTATTCTCAATTTTTGTACTTGACTTGAGGAGTCGACTCATTGTCGATGCTCCACCGCTTTTGATTTTCTTTATTGGAAGCAGATCTTTAAGAGATAAGTTAGGAAGCATAGCAGTTTCATCAAAAACAACATCTCTGCTAATCACAACTTTCCTATTTTCAGGACACCATAACTTATACCCTTTTACACCGACTTTATAACCAAGAAAAACACATTTAATGGATCTCGGTTCCAATTTTCCATTATTAACATGAGCATACGCAGACACCCAAAGATCTTTAAATCAGAATAATTAGCGGGATTACGGACCATACCTCTTGTGGAGTCTTTTTCTCAATGGCAGCGGATGGAGATCGGTTGATCAAAAACATGCGATGAGGTCGCCACCCCAAAACGACTTGGTAAGTTGGCATTTGACAACATACATCGAACCTTCTCCATGATCGTTCTATTCATTCGCTCGCAACGCCATTTTCTTTGTGGAGTATGATGAATCGTCAAGTGTCTCACGATCCTTCCGACTTGCACAATCTATTAAACTCATCGTAACGAGAACTCTAAGCCATTGTATGTATGGAGGTATTTTATCTGTTTTCCGTCTATTTTTCAATCATAATTTTCCAAGACTTAAATCGGAAAACACATCGCTTTTTCGCCGTGAAGAGCGCCCAAACTTTTCTCGGAAAAATCATCAATAAAGGTTAGCATATAATTAGCTCCACCTCTCGAAAGCACTCTGGATGGTCCCCATAGATCGAATGAATATACTCCAACGTTTCCTTCGTGTTATGGATTCCTCTAGTGAATCGAACTCTCTTTTGCTTCCCAAAAACACAGTGCTCATGAGAAATTCAGTTTGCAAATTCCTTGCCCATCAAGAAGTCTCTTTTGCTCAATTCTACCATGCCATTCTCACTCATATGCCCTAGGCGCATATGCCAAAGTTTAGTAATATCATCATCGACAAGGAAGAGGAAGCGGCAATTTGCATCACGATAAGAATAAAGAGAACCCCGCAAAACATATAACTTGGCGTTTTTTCTTTGCCCTTTCATCACAACAAAGGACCCTTTGGAAATCTTTAAAACCCCACTTTCAATTTGTGTATATCTGCACCCTTTTGAATCAAGAGTACTCAACGAAATTAAATTTCTTTTCAATTCTGGAACATACCGCACGTCACTAAGTGTTACGACAACTCCATCAAACATCTTAACTTTAATTGTTCCAACACTGCGATCTTACACGAAGCATTATTTCCCATCAAAACAACACCTTGAGATAATTGTTTCGTAAGTTGTAAACCAATCCCGATAGGGACTCATATGGAAGGTGCGGCTGAATCAAGTATCCACTCCTCACTTACTTTAGAATCATTGATGAGCGACTAGAAGTTCACCATCATTTGTAGTCTTCTACAACATCAACTTCACCGAGAATTTTACGGTTGTTTTCCCTTTGATTCGCAGCCTCCCTTTTAATCTTATTTTGTAGCTTATAGCACTCGGATTTAATGTGCCCTTTCTTCTTTACGAAGTTACAAGTTTTACCTCTATTTGAAGACTTGATCTACCCTTAGATTTACCACGATGATTTCTTTCCTGTGTCCTACCACGATCATCATCGATATTCGATCTTGTCTCCCACGAACAATGAGACCCTCTCCCGAGAGTCGAGTTTAACCACAAGATGTTTCATCTTATCATACGAGGTTAAAGAATCATAAACCTCATCAACCGTGAGAGACTCATGACTATATAAAATCGTGTCTCTAAAGGTTGAATAAGGCGGAGGCAACGAACAAAGTAGAATCAACCCTAGATCTTCCTTATCATCTTGAACCTCCATGGCCTCCAAGTTTGAGAGAATTTCTTTAAACAACTGTTAAGTGTTCGTGTACTGACGCACCTTCCTCCAAACGATGAGCATAAAGACGTTTGCTTCATATGCAACTTGCTTGTTAGAGTTTTTGACATACATATTTGTTCTAGCCTCTTCCATAATGCAATGGCATCTTCTCTTTCATCACATCTCGCAAAATTTCATTGGACAAATGCAGATGCAATTGTGTTAATGCCTTTCGATCCTTACGCTTCTTCTCTTCATCTGTTAATGTCGAAGGCATCTTATCTATCCCTAGCAGGGCATCCTCCAGATCCATCTCGCGCAAGAAGCCGCTTGCATCTTAATCGCCACAACGCAAATGCGGTGTTGCGATCCAACAATGAATTTCATATTTCAAAGACGCGCCATTACCGTGATCGAGATGAACAACCCGGAAGCTCGGATACCAATTGTGTAAAAAAATAAAATAAAATAAAAATAAAGAACACAAAATTTTACGTGGAAACCCTTTCGGGAAAAAACCACGGGCAGAGGAGAAGAAAATTCACTATGTCGAAAATTTGAATCAATACAAAAGGAATAGACTATGTCTATTTATAGGCTTGTAAAGCCATATTCTAGTAGGATTGAAACACCTTATCCTAGTAAATATAAAATAGATGGAGTTTAATAAGGTTTAAAAAACCTTATTCTAAAATAAAATAAAAGAAGTCTAGTTCTATATGGATTTTACTTTTATTTTATTTTCCATCGTATTTTATTTAAATAAGAATTAGGGTCACTTAATTCTAACACATAGTATTCATTACATCTTGCCTTAAAATAAATGAGCAAGGGATTAAACATATGGAAGCATGCATATATCCATCATAATCAAATTCCAAAATTCAACTTTAGGATTCCTCAAAAGGATCAAACCATAACCTACTATATCACATAAACAAAATAACTTATAAACCTATCAATTTATCTAGGTACATGCCCTTAATAAATTATAATAAAAAGAGTGCAAACATCATTCGAACTGAGTTGTTAAATCTTGGATGTTTTATGAATCCCCCGAACTAAGAAAATATTTGTTTAGCACCTGCGCACGAAAGCTACAGGGACCAAAAATGTGCTCTGAAAGGCCAAAATAGCATAAAATAGTGCAATGGAGCAATTTCAATGGCTATGTGTCGATATATTAACCTTCTACTATAGATTTTTGGCTATTGTCAACAAAAGTTTCAATACATACAAGCTTAGGTTCCAGAACTTGAGTTTCCTAAAACAAAAATCAATTCAAAATCACAAGCAACCTTATTAGAATCTAAAATGTTTGTATACACATATATATATATCTCTTAATTAGCATAAATCATAATATAAAATTATATAAATTATTAATAATATAATTAATCTTCATAAATCTAAAAAGAATTAGCTAAATACTGATAAAAAATATAGACCGTATTAACAAAGTATATAAAAAAATATAAACCATATAAAAACTTATAAGATAAAAAATAAAAGCAACAACATTTTCTAAACCTAGACTTTATGCTTTGGGATAAGGATTATTAATTTACAAGGGAAGAGACAAGAGAAAGTAGGTAAAATTATTAATTTACAGCAAGAGACTAGTAGTAACAGAAAGGATTATTACAAAGGAAGAGGTTGGTGGATGAGTAGTAAATAGGAAAAGAGGATGGTAGATGAGAAGTGGATAGGAGAAAAGATCTCTAAACTCACTTCGATGTCCTTCTGAGGCTTCCTTCATCTCTATTTATAGGAGAATTCTTGAACTCTATTTAATTTTTTTTAAATCTCAAATAGTTTTTCTGATAAGAATGATGTCTCATCATTGATTTGATGTTTTTTGTCGTGACATGGTTGCTTCCACGTTGCTTCCTTTTTTGTCTCAACCTGGATTTTGCTTTCCCAAGTTGCTTCCCTTTTTGTTTGAACCTGGATGTTGTTTTCCCATGTTGCTTCCTTGGTTTCTTCCAATTGGTTTGTCCCATGTTGCTTCCTTGGTTTCTTCCAATTGGTTTGTCTTTTTATCCTTCCTGAATATTATCTAAATTCATTTATTCAATTTAATCTAGATGTAATGAATCGATTGACAGTCTTGGTGAGTTCCAATTTTCCCACATTTTTTATTTCTTCTATTATGTGTGATGAAAAATCATCAATCTCTATGTCAGCTATCTTTTTTAATAGTTGAATGGATTCTTTATTTCTATCATCCTGAGTATATCCAACTCCAGTATCATATACCAATATTCTTCTTCCATCAGTCCAGAGGCAATAAGATTTTTGTTGAAGTAAATATTGAGCTTTGGTCATTAAATCTATTCCTGCTTGAATCTGATAATAACTGAGATTATTGTAGTAATACCCCGAAAATTACTACAGTAAGAAAGTAATATATTATCCTTGATATAGTAAAATAAGGAAATAAAGTGATAAAAAGGGAAATTTTGAGTTATGTCAACATTGGAAAGTATATTATGATATATTAATTCCAGGAAAGGACTAAATCGCAAAAGTGAGAAAAGTTTTGTGGCCTAAGAGTAAATGCTCAAAATTTGAGGGGTTAAAGTGTAAATATGAAAAAGTTAAAAGACCAATAGTGAAAATATTTTAAGGGTGGAATGATATAGAAACTAAGGAAAATGGATGAATTAGGACCAAATTTAATAGGTGAAGAAATATGAGAGACTAAATCATAATTTTACCAAATTAAGTGATGACGCAAGGATGAAATTTTAAAATATCATAAAGGGCAAAATGGTCATTTAGTAAGGAAGATAATTTTGAAGAGTAATGATGATGTTGGTGATCTTTTAAATTGAAATCAAATAAATAAATATTAGTTTATTAATATTTTGACTTGATTTTTTTTAATTTTATTATTTCTTTAATTTTATATTTAGTATATAAGGAAAGAAAGATGAAGAATTCTCTTCATCTTTCCATGCTACAACGTGAGCAGAAGAGAAAGAAAAGAAATTTTCTTTTCTTTACAATTTGGTCCTTTATTATGAAATCCCACTTTTTCTCTCAAATTTTTTGGCAATTTTCATAACCACCCAAAAGAAGAAGTGAAGTAGAGACATTAGAGAGTTAAAATATTATCTTGGAAGAGAGAAATTGGAAGTGAAAGTGGAGAAAATGGTAGAAAAAGTGAGGAAATTAAAGAGACAAGGTAAGGACTTCAAGAAATTTACTTTATTTAATTTTAATCAAGTATAGAGTATGCTAAATTAGTTGAATTAATTATGAATGTGCTAATGTTATGTATGAAAATTAAAATGGTATATTGAAGTAGTAGAAAAAGAGAATAAATTGTAAAGTAAACAAAATAGGTTATGTGAATTTGAATGTTTAAAAGAGAATATAAATGAAGTGTGATGATATAAAAAGTGAATGTGTGGGAAAATTTCAAGTTATATTAAATTTTTTTATAATAAGGACTAAATTGTAAAGTGTACAAAAGTTTATGTGTGAAATAAAGTATTGTGTTAGGAAGTTTAAATGGAATGTTAAGTGTTAATGAATTAGTTACAAAGTGAAGTTAAAGTGAAATTATAGTAAATAATGAATTTTCAAGATATTAGGAGTTAAATTGTAAACTTGTGAAATTTATATTGAAATAAGAGAAGTTATAATAAAAGTTGATGATAAGTGAGTTTTAAGGATTAAATTGGACGATAATTAAAAGTATAATGATTATGTATGTCTAAATGAAAGTTAATACAAAGAACCATGAAAGAGTAAAATTAGCATTAAAATAGTTTGTATACAGAAGCAATGGTTCAACTTTGAAAAATCACCAAAAATTGTGAAAATCGAATTAGAGGTTGAATAAAATATGAAATTAAATTTTATTGAGTCTAATTTTTCATAGAATAAACGTTGTAAGCAATGGAATTATAAATTATGAGATATAATAAATTTTGTGAGATAAGGTCAGAATGATTTCGGGTTCCCCTGTTTTGACTTTGAAAAATTATCAAAAATTGTAAAACAATAATTATGAGTTTAAATTTATATGTTTAAATTCTTAATGAGTCTATTTTCAATATAAATAAATAGAAACATCATCCAAACCCCGTACTAAGAGATAATTAATTTTTAGTAAAGAAAATTCGAAGCTGTCAAATAGCAGAATAGGGATAAATTTGAAGATTTTACTGTACTTATTGGCTAAATTATTGTAGCGACGTAAAAATTGGCTTGGCCGCTAATTGAGGCGATTTATTGGAAATTTGAAAACTGACTTTTGATTTTATTAAAAAAAGGGAGTCGCCACCGATCCTTTTTTCTAGGTGTGATCGGACACCTAATAAATCCTCTTTTTTAAAAGAAAATTTATTTTTAAACAAAAAGAAGGCCGAGTTTAGGTCTACGTCAAAAGCCAGAGTAAAGTTGGGTTCGGGAGTCGGTTACGAGCGAGGAAGGTATTAGCACCCTCGCGACGCCCAAAATTGGTATCTTATTAAATATGCGTCGTCTTGATTTTCAAAAATGCAAAGTTCAATATAACATTTAATCGTGATCTGATTAAAACACGAGAAATTTTGAGTTTTTTTATTTTCTTTTGAGAAGGACGTTCTGTTTTTAACACGAGCCAATTGATATTCACCCAACATAGCGATGAAATCACAGACTTAATGTTAAAATCGGTACGTTGCCTTATTTATTAAAATAAAAAATGTTTCTAAAATAATGATAAAAAAACTGACGATGTTATTGTAACAAAAATTCGTAAATAAATAAACGATGCAAAATAATGAGGTGATTAATAAAAAAAATATTATAATATAATATTAGGATATTAGAGTAATAATAAATAATATTTACAATAAAAGAAAAAAGAAAAAATGTATTAATACCATAATAAAATTATATATGTATAATAAAAAATAACAATATGTACAAAAAGATATATGTATACCAAATAATGCATAATAATATTAAAATAAAATATTAAGTAACAATAGTGAAAATAATAAGTATAATAATAAATATAATGATATATGAAAATAATACTATATATAAAAAGTATATATATACCCGTATAATAAAATATATATACTAATATTAATAATAAATATAATAGGGATAAAAATAGATATAATAATAATATGTACATAATATGGTATTAAATATATATATATATAATATAGTATTTAAGAATATATACATAAGATGATATAAAAATATATACATGAAATGGTATAAGAAATATAACTAATAATATTAAAAATATATACATAATATATATAAAACATATACAATATATACATATATTAGAAATGATAACAATATGAAAAAACTATTAATACACTACATAAATACGTACATGTATATATATATATATATATAAATATTAAGTGAAAATCAATACTAGTACTAATAACATTAATAATAAATATAATAATAACAATAATAAAAATAATAATAATAAAAAGATGTAATATCATAAATAATATTAGTATAATATAATATAACAATAACTATAATAAAGTACAAAAACTAAGTAATATACATTATTTATATTAAATATAAAATAGCAAAATTTAAAAAAATAAATTAAAAAATAAGTAAAAAAGGACTAAAATTGAACTAAAAACTAAATTTTGGGGCCAAATCAGAAATGAAAAAGAGAATAGGGACCCCTTTGAAGTGCGCGAATGATATAGGGGACTAAAAGGGAGATTTTCCCTTCCCTCCAAAACACTACACTTAAGATAGGACCAAAATGAACACGAAACAAAATCATGGGGCCAAATTAAAAGGACAATGAATCTAATTGCAAAACCATAAAAAAGCGGAGGGGCTAAAAGTGGAATTAGCCCCTCCAATGAAAAACACGCGGATCTCAGCCTATTGGGTCGGGTCAAATCCGGGTCAAGTAAAACGACGTCGTTTTGGGCATTTAAGGCCAGTCCCAAAACGACGTCGTTTTGGGGGGCCTATACAAGTCAATTTTTTTTTTAAAAAAAGCTCATTCTTTATTTGTTTTTCAAAAAAATTTCAAAAAAACTCTTTATTCTCTCTCAAGGCCCTCTCCCTTAGGCCAAACTCCGGCTCCGTCCGCTATCGTCGTCGGCCATCGCCGGCCACAGTGCACGGTGGCCGAAAATTCAAAAAAGGTATATTTTATTATTATTTTTGTATTTTTTTTTATGTATTTTTAAAGAACAATGTAAAAAAAAATATCTATGTATCCATGTTAGTAGATAAAAAACGAAAATAAAATAAAAGAGAAAAGAAAAACAATACCCTTTTAACTTGATTTATCCCTGAATCTGTTTTTGTAGATTGCTATTTGCTATTTGAGTTTCCCCTTTTTGGTGTTCAATGTCTACTATGTTTTCCTTTTGTATTTCAAAAAAAATGAACCGACCTTACATCTGATTCTTTGGTGGCTTATATAGCCCTTTTTTTTACAAGATTTCTATTCTTTATGTATACTGTCTTTTCTCCTTTTTGCAAGTGAACGACGGTGAGGCAGGGGGCAGGTGTGCCACTTGCACTGATGATGGGATAGGGCAGTTGGCCGAATGCCCTTGAAAATTTTAATTTTCTCTTCTTTTTTTGTTTTCTGTTTGGGCTAGGGTTAGGTGTTTGTTTGGGCTCATGTAATTGGGTTAGAATATGTTGGGTTTTTGTTTTATTGGGTAGGTTTAGTCTGGGCCAAAATTGGGCCTCAACAGCTGCCCCTCTTTGCTCATTGTCGTGTAACGGGAATGGAGCAAAGACCTTAAAAGGGCCAATTTTGGCCGGTCTCGCCGAGTCTTGACTTCTTTGATGCTCCTCTTCTTTAGGTCACCTCATTCCAGTCCACTGTATCTTGTTGCTTCGATCCATTCCACCGCAACTTCAGAGAAATAAGACTTGTTGCTTTAATCTGCTCGCTTTTTTAGGGGCATGAGGTTCATAACTTCGATCTGCTTCACTGCTCCACTATAACTTTAGGGAGATAATGTCTAATATCTTCAGTCTGCTCCACTACAACTTCAGGGTTCCGCTACAACTTCATGGAGATAAGACTTGTAATTTTAACCTGCTCCACTGCAACTTCAGGGAAGCAAAATCTGTATATTTGATTAGCTCTAATCTTTATTCTTTATTGAAAAACAAACATCGAAAATAGCTCGGCATACAAACTGACGTTCAACTTATCTCTCGGATTATGAGTTAATTTTTGAAAAAAAATAAAAAAATTGAAAATACCTCAGTGTGTGACCTGAGGCTCAACTCACATCTCGCAATATGAGTTGATTTTTTTTTTTAAAAAACAGAGACTAAAAGGCTCAACTCACTTCTCGCAATATGAGTCAATTTTTTTGAAAAAACATAAATTGAAAATATCTCAGTGCGTGATTTGAGGCTCAACTCACCTCTCACAATATGAGTTGATTTTTTTGAAAAATAGGAATTAAAGATACCTCAGCGTGTGACCCGAGGCTCAACTCACCTCTCGCAATATGAGTTGATTTTTTTTAACATAGAAATTGAAAATACCTCGGCGTGTGACCGGAGGCTCAACTCACCTCTCGCAATATGAGTTGATTTTTTTTGAAACAAAGAAATTGAAAATACCTCGGCGTGTGACCCGAGGCTCAACTCACCTCTCGCAATATGAGTTGATTTTTTTTGAAACACAGAAATTGAAAATACCTCGGCGTGTGACCCGAGGCTCAACTCACCTATCGCAATATGAGTTGATTTTTTTTGAAACACAGAAATTGAAAATACCTCGGCGTGTAACCCGAGGCTCAACTCACCTCTCGCAATATGAGTTGATTTTTGAAAAACATAAATTAAAAAACATAAATTGAAAATATCTCGGCATGTGGCCCGAGGCTCAACTCACCTCTTGCAATATGATTGATTTTTGAAAAATAGAAATAAAAATATCAGGATACCAAAACATATATCTGGTGGAACTTCAGGTGTCTTTTCCTTGATCCAGTATAAATATCATCAAAACCTCTCGCCTTGCTGGAGTACCTGCATATGTCATGCATGATGTTATCATGATATGCACATGCTTGTCTTAAATGCCTGTATGCCTCCATGATTATGCTATGTGCCTTGGACTTGTTTGTCATATATCTCTTTTCGTCACGATTCTTGTGATGATATGCATTCATTGCTTCGATTCTTGACTTTCTCTTTAGGCTTTATGCCCGTTCTCCAGCTTTACGAGTAATCTGTATTTCTCAGATACCACTCTTTTGCCCCTTGTTGAATTTTGTCTTTGCTTTGAGGCTCTTGTACTTATCAAATTTTCATCCGGGTAATGCTCAACATTTTTTTTGTCTAGAGTATGTCATTTCACTATTTATCATTTAAATAAACCACATAATGAGATGCATGAAAATGGTCAGGTAGGGACGAAAGGGATACCTCACATTTATTTATTTCAAAGGTAACAAACAAAGAAAGTTAACCAAGGATAGTAAAAAGTATCATAAAGAGAAAGGGGATCGCACACAACGGATACAAATGCTCTAGATATTCAACACATTAACTCTTCCACGTTTCTTAATCAAGAATCCTTTCGAGTGTGGCTAATTGTGTAGAAGATTTCGAGCTTTTAGAAATGCTTCAAATACTGTAGTCTCACTGTTTGACCCACCGTTCAATCACCTTGCTCTTTAAGTGCAGGTTTGCCTCATTAGGACGCCCTCTCAGGTTTTCATCCTAATCCTTTTTGTTCATCAAGATGCCTTTTTCGGGTTTTCACCTTGATCCTATTTTTAGGCATAATATTTCTTTACAGCATCTGAGTTCACTGGGTTAGGTAACTCTTTCCCATCCATCTCAGTGAGGATCAAAACTCCACCTGAGAAAGTCTTCTTTACGACATATGGTCCTTCCCAATTTGGTGCCCATTTTCCTTGGAAGTCTTTTTGTATTGGGAGAATCTTTCTCAGCACGAGTTCTCCTTCGTGGAATTCTCTTGGCCGTACTTTCTTGTCATGGGCCGCAATCATTCTCTTCTGGTACATTTTTCCATGACAAATTGCCTTTAAACTTTTTTTCAATGAGGTTTAACTGGTCATATCGAGCTCAAACCCATTCTGCTTCCTCTAATTTCGACTCCATTAAGACTCGTAGAGAAGGGGTCTCAACTTTGATGGGTAACACAGCTTCCATTCCATAGACTAGAGAGAAAGGAGTTGCTCCCGTAGATGTCCGCACAGATGTGTGATATGCATACAAAGCAAATGGTAACTTCTCGTGCCAGTCTTTATATGTCTCGGTCATTTTCCCAATAATCTTCTTAATATTCTTGTTGGCCGCTTCAACTGCTTCATTCATTTTCGGCCGATAGGGTGAAGAGTTATGATGCCTTATTTAAAATTTTTCACATACTTCCTTCATCATCTTGTTATTCAAATTCAAAGCGTTATCTGAAATGATTCTTTCAGGCAAACCATATTGATAAATGATTTCTTTTTTCAAAAACCTGCAAACTGCAGTCTTCGTCACATTAGCAAATGAAGCGACTTCTATCCATTTCGTGAAGTAATCTATCACAACAAAAATGAATCGGTGTCCATTAGAAGCTTTTGGGGAAATTAGCCCTATAACATCCATGCCCCACATAGAAAAAGGCCACAGAGAAGTCATGACATGAAGGGGTGAAGGGGCTACATGAATTTTATCACCATAAATTTGACATTTGTGGCATTTTCTGGCAAAACTAATGCAGTCACTTTTCATCATCAGCCAGTAATAACCGAGTCTCATAATCTTCGTGGCCATAGTGAAACCATTGGCATGTGTCCCACAAATCCCCTCACGGACATCTTTAAGTATTTTCCTGGCTTCAACAGCATCTACGCATCTCAAGAGCACTTGATCTTTTCCTTTTTTGTACAGAATGTCCCCATCAAGAACAAATCCTACTGCCATTCTTCTGATTGTTCTTTTATCATTCTCATTTGCTTCTTCGGGGTACTTTTGATTCTTGACGTATTCTAAGATATCATGGAACCGTGGCCGTCCATCTGGCTCTTTCTCAATGTTGAAACAATGTGCAGGGACTTCATATATGCTCTTTTGAAGAGGCATTATTTCTGTTTCTCTATTTGCTTTGAACATTGAAGCCAAAGTGGCCAGGGCATCAGCGAATTGGTTTTCTTCTCGTGAGAAGTAATTAAAAGTTATTTCTTTGAATTCTTTAATCAATTCCGCCACTAGATCGCTATATTTAACTAATTTCTAATCTCTCACTTCCCAATCTCTACGGATTTGGTATATCACCAACGCGGAGTCCCCATACACTTCTAAGATTTCAACGTTTCATTCAATAGCTACACGAAGTCCCATAATATAGGCCTCATATTCTGCTATATTATTGGTACAGAAGAAATTCAGCCTAGCAGTGAACGGATAATGGTTCCCTTCTGGTGATACTAAGACTGCTCCAATCCCATGCCCTAGTGTATTTGATGCACCATCAGAGCTCATCTTCCTTGACTTCTCTTTAAATGACTCACATTATTTTCCCGTAATACACATCAAGTCTTCATATGGGAAATCAAATCTCAATGGCTCGTATTCCTCCGTTGTTCGAGTTGCTAAGAAATCAGCTATTACATTCCCTTTTATTGACTTTTGGCTCACATAGTCGATGTCGTATTCTGATAATAGGATCTGCCATCGTGCCATTCTTCCTGAAAGTACAAGTGATTCCATCATGTACTTTATTGGGTCCAGCTTTGAAATTAACCATGTCGTATGATATAACATATATTGCCTGAGCCTCCGAACTACCCAAACCAAAGTGCAACATAATTTTTCAATTGACGAGTACTTTATCTCATACTCTGTGAACTTTTTGTTGAGATAGTAAATCGCCTTTTCTCTTTTTCCCGACTCATCATGTTGCCCCAGTACACAACCCATTGAATTTTCGAATACAGTCAGATACAATATTAACGACCTTCCTGGAGTTGGCGGTACTAGTACCGGGGGACTAGACAAATATTGTTTTATCTTGTCAAAAGCCACTTGGCACTCCTCGTTCCATTCTCCAGAATTATTTTTTCGAAGGAGTCGAAAAATTGGGTCACACTGGTTGGTAAGTTGAGCAATAAACCGAGCGATGTAATTCAACCTCCCTAAAAATCCTCTGACTTCTTTTTGCGTGCTCGGAAGTGGTAGTTCTTGTATGGCTTTTATCTTATCTGGATCAACTTCAATGCTTCTCTCACTGACGATGAAGCCTAGCAATTTTCCCGAGGTAGCCTCAAACGTACATTTGGCTGGATTAAGCTTCAACTGGAACTTTCTCAGTCTTTCAAACAACTTCCTGAGGTTCCCAATATGCTCTTTTTTCCCTTTGGATTTGGTGATCATATCATCGACGTAGACTTCTATTTCTTTGTGCATCATGTCATGAAACAACATCACCATGGCCCTCTGATATGTTGCCCCAACGTTCTTTAATCTGAACGGTATCACCTTATAACAGAATATTCCCCATATCGTTACGAAAGTCATTTTCTCCATATCCTCAAAAGCCATCTTTATCTGATTATAACCCGAGAATCCATCCATGAACGAAAATAATTAATGTTTGGCTGTGTTATCCACCAATGTATCGATGTGTGGCATGGGAAAATTATCTTTAAGACTTGCTCGATTCAGATCGTGATAATCCACACACATTCGTACCTTGCCATCTTTCTTCGGTACTGGGACTATGTTAGCTACCCATTGTGGGTATTTGGAGACTTGTAGGAAGCCAGCATCGAATTGTTTCTTGACTTCTTCTTTTATCTTTAACAGCATTTTGGGTCTCATTCGTCTTAGCTTCTGTTGAATGGGTTTGCATTCTGGTTTTAGCGGGAGTCTATAGACCACTACATCCTCATCCAATCCTGGCATGTCCTGATACGACTATGCAAATACATCTTTGTACTCATAAAGTAAAGCGATCAAATCATGTTTGGTGTTATCTGAAATGGAGGTCCCAATCTTCACTTCTTGCCACTTTTCTTCACTTCCCAAGTTTACTATCTCAATAGATTCTTGATGAGGTAGAATCTGTTTATTTTCTTGTTCTTCCATTCTTAGTAAGTCAGGAGACGAGACATAGTCTTCAACATTTTCCTCGACTTTGAACTCTCCTAAACAAATAGCTTTCTCGAAATCGATTTCAAGACTTGTAACGGGTTTATTCATGTCGTTAATATTTGAGCACCTGAAAGTTGAATGGAAAAGAAAACTATAGAGGAGCATCAAAGTATTGGAACCAACAAACATAATGGCACGATGTGAGATATATGCAATGACAGGCTGTGTGAGAAGAGGGAAAAATTATGAAGTTAATGAGAATGAAAAGATCATGACAAAATGCATCTCCATTGATGTTCATTTAAATGATAAAGAGCAAACCATAAGCTCTTACAAAAGAATCCCTATTATTACTTAGGGACACACAAAAAGAAGAGTGTTAACATTGAGCATTACTCTGGAGAAGACTTAGAAACTATAAGGAGATCCACAACAGTCCAGTTGTTCAAAATGAATCCAGTAGGACAATGGCGTATCATTGAAACATCTTTAATTGCATCATTTCCTTTGTCAATGACATTTATACTGACATTCTGAAGACCCCTTTCAATTAATAACAGCCTACTTCGTGGATTATCTTGCCCGGGGTATATCATTCCTGCAGGTGTAAATATTTTTGACAAAAGAGGGTACGTTATGGGCTTTCATTCTAGTTCTCGGCCTAAGGCTCTTGAAACCCTCCTTTCTTGATCTTTCTTCCACTGTTTTCTTCTCTGTCATATATCTGGTTGGAACCCTAAACCATATCGAGCCTTATGGGGCACTGGTTTTAGAGCTCTAACTATTCCTTACTGATATCTTCCCAAACCTTTCCTCGCTCGGGCTCCCTTTCCCACAGTCAGCTTAATTTCAATCTTGGTATTCCTTGACAGCTTAGGCATGGGAATCTTATTTCCTTCAGTAACGAATGTAGCATTGATGAATTCGAAGGAACGGAAGGAACATTCTACTGCATCCTTGCTTACTTTGAGGTATGGTGTATCAACAGATATAGATGCGGAAATGTCTTCCTCACCCTCGACAGTGACCAAAAGACCATCCATGATAAACTTCACTTTTTGATGGAGAGATGAAGGAACTGCCCCAGCAGAATGGATCCAAGGACTTCCTAGAAGGCAATTATACGAAGGCGTGATGTCTATGACCTGAAACTCGATGTCATATAAATAGGGGCCCACTTCTAGAGGAATTTTAATTTTTTCCATGACTTCTCGTCTTATCCCATCGAATGCTCTTACTGTAGAGTGACAAGGCCTCAGATAAGATATATCAATTAGAATTCTAGAAAGCGTGGCCAAAGGCATGACATTGAGTGCTGACCCGTTATCAATGAGCACATTTGGTATTATATAACCCTTACAACGAGTTGTGATATGTAATGCTTTTACGGAGCCCCTGCCATTTGACGTATTTCGTCATCGCTGAAAGAAATAAAATTATCCGTTTTCAGGTTATTCACCCACCTATCAAGTTTTTCGACAGATATATTGCTTGCCACGTAAGCTTGATTTAACACTTTCAACAAAGAATTTCGATGTGGTTCTGAATTGAACAGTAGAGACAATACTGAGATTCATGCTGACTGTTTATTTAATTGTTCCACAGCATTATATTCACTATGCTTGATGAACTTCAAGAATTCCTGTGCTTCCTTCTCATTCACAAGCTTTTTAACTTCTTGTTCGGACGGAGTCTCAAGTTCGGCCTCGGCCTCATGCATCGGTGCTTTTCCTTTCTGCTTCAAATCATTAATCTTCTTCATTGGTTCGACCACTTTAGAATAACACCTCCAGCTGCGGGTGAAGTGTCCTACTTCACCAACATTTTTGGTTGTAACTTTGAATTTTTCACCTTCAGGTATGATAATGTTGACATCATATTTCCATGGTACTGCCTTGTTGTCTTTGTAAGGGAAAGGAGATGGTACTTCAATTATCATCTTTGGTTTCACTTGCTCCTTTTTTGTATCGTAATAAATCACTAACGGTCGATCGGAACTATAAAAGAAAACTGATGATTGATTTTTAGAAGTGCATACTTCTTCTTTATCGGCCTCTTTCATTTTGTTAAGGATCTCAACTTCCTTATTGTCCATCATGTCTTGAAGTAGTTTTCTGAATCCTTCAGAAGACTGGATATCATGCCCCTCGATCCCATGAAAATCACAAAAACACTGACTTATTGTATTTCCTTCTTTGAAAATTCTGTTGGGGTGACAGAACAGCCTCTTTTCAACTATTACCTCCTAAATCTTTCGCAGCGGTGTCTTTATTTTAGAAACACAACTTTTGGCACGCCACCTGTCTTCTTTTGTCACCGCGCTCACGTTCCCTTCAGTATGGTTAGAGAGTGGATTCCCAGTCGTATTGCTAGTACCATCAAATCGTAAAATGCCTGCATCGATAAGACCTTGAACCCTCCTTTTAAAGTCTAGACAATTTTCTGTAGAATGCCTCTAGTTTTTGGCATGGTACATGCAACTGGCATTAGGATCGTACCATTTTGGGTATGGAGGCTTCAAGGGTGCCATATAATGTAGGGATATTAATTCTTTTTCCAACAGTTTTGGGTACAGCTCTCCGTATGACACGGGAATTGTGAACTGTGGTTTTTCAGGATTGGATCTTGTCGATTTTTATTCATTTTTTGGTTGGCTTTGAGCTGGCATAGTATTTGGTGGGAACATGGTGACTGGTCTTTGGTTATTTGTGGCGTAAACGGGGTAAGAAGGGTAATAAGGTGGTGCTTGATAGTAATGGCTTTGGGGAGGAAAATAGAAGTCTGGAGGTGGGTGATATCGAGGTCGTGGTTGGATTGGGTAAGGATTAGAATGTGGTGGCTCTCAGTTCCCACCATATGGGTTTCTGGCTCTTTTTTCTTCATGGGCGCCGCCTTTTTTGAGCTTTCGAGACCTTCCATCCTTCCACTCTTGATGGCATTCTCTATAAGTTCCCCGGGTATTACAATATCTGCAAAGTCTTTCATGGCACTTCTTACCAGCTTATCATAAAATGGCGCTTTCAAATTGTTGATGAAGAGGACCGTTATTTTAGTCTTAGTCAATAGAGGTTCTACTTGAGCCGAGATATCCCTCCACCTTTGCGCGTATTGCCTAAAAGTTTCCGTCGGCTTCTTTTCCATCATCTGTAGAGTCAGCCGATCAGGCACCATGATCGGATCCTTTCTCTACTGAGTTGATTATACCACTGAAGGGCTGATCCGACCAAGCTATCTTGAAAATAGTGTATGAGCAACGTATCTTCATTCACGTAACTCGTCATTTTCTGAAAAACATGACAAGATACTTTTTTGGACATCTCGTGCCATCGTATTTTTTGAAATCTGGTACTTTAAATTTTGGAGGTAGGACCAGATCGGGTACCAAACTAAGTTCTTTGGCACTTAGTGCAGAGAAGGTTTCAGCACCTGCTATCGCCTTGAGTCTTTCTTCCAAACTCTTATACTTATCCTGAACATCATGATCATCCATTTTCAGTCTAGCTATTTCTACTGGATCATCCAAATCTGGAACAATTGGATCGGCAGGATTAGCTCTGGGGTTCGATACAAATATACCTTGCCCTAGATGAGCAGAGGGTACGGGTCGTTGCTCGAGGCTTGCAGGTTCCCCTTGAGAATATCCTCTTTGCGTTGCATGGGCGTGAGATGGAGTGAATCCTGGGGGATAGAGCAGATCCTGATCATGATTAGTTTTTGGCTGAGGCTCCATAGTGTCAAGGCTCTGCATAGGCCTTTTCCTTTGACCAAAGCCGTCATCATCTCCATCATTTTGGCCATTTGATCCTTTGCTCGAGTGATTCCTCTCGAGATCTTAACATCAGATCTCTTGCTTCTTGTTGTGACTTGGTCAACTACTCTTGCAATTCTCTTTGGGTCTTTTCCATCCTTTCAATTCTCTCATTGAACTCGGCTTCCATAATTCTAGCTTTTCGGCGCGTCCTATAAGAATGACGTGATTCCAGACTTGTAGTGTTGCAATTACGGATTATACGGTTTTAGCCTCAGTGAATGATTATGGTGATATGTACATGCAATGAATGAATGAATTAATGAATGTCAAATGAATATTAGTCATGAATGAATGTGCAAAAATTTGGTGTTGATTTCAAGATGGCCCCTACTTAGGCATTTCATTAATCAAAAGAGTCTATTACAAAATGTTTCGCTATCTTTGATTCAACAGTTACACAAATTTTCTAGCCACATTGCCTTGTTTCTTCACTTGTTCTAAGAATTTTGATATGCTTGATCTTTGACTCGGAGGGACTTGGCAACTGAGAACTTCGGCTTCATCTAATAATTGCATAACTTGCATAGCCGCCTTGCGAATTTCATCAATCAAAAAGCCGAGTTGCATTTTCTTTTCTTGGAGAGCTTTTTCGTAAGTGCGAGTGACTCTGTCGTACTGATCATTCTTTTCTTCTAGAGCTTTTAGAAGAGTATCTAACTGTTGCCGACAAGATTGCAGCATATTTTCTAGATCTCGTATTTTCCTTCTTAGCTCTTGACGTTCGGACTGACTAGTCACAAATTCTGCAGACACAGTTTCATACTCAACATTCTTCTTTCTTAACTCTATCATATCACGCGTAGCTTTTTCCTTTTCTTTCTTTGCCTTCCCTTTCCAAAATTTCATCCCACCTTTGATATTGCTAATTTCTTCCTTCCATTCTGCTTACGATTTTTCCAAACCACTATTTTTTATAGTGTTTCTTAATTTCTTATTTTCTAAATGAAGATCCCTTAAATCGTTTCTTACGATCTCAGCCTCTCTTTGAGCTTTCTCGATTTTAGATTTTTCAATTTGAACATCGATCTTCAGCTGGTAGTTTTCCTCTTGAAGAGAATTGATATCTCGTAACAGCTTAGCCTTTTCATGTTCAAATTCGTGTCTTGCTATTTCCGACTCGGATGGCATTTCTTCTGAGAAAGGATTCTAGAAAGTATAATCTGTCGGCAAGATTTGTTGACTGTTCACTCGTCGCTGTCTCCATATGTCCTAATCTTGAGTGATGGTATCGACGTAGAGAGCTAACTCTATTAGGTGAATTTCCTTCCAAGACTTTGCAGTATCTCGGACTCTTTTCATGTAAGTCTCACCTGTAAAGGCAAACTCAGACTGTACCAATCCTCCGATAGCAGGTATGAACTATCGTGAAGCAAACTGTCTTGGCTTCCACATTTGTATAACAAAACTGAAGGACGGATCCATGGTGCTCTCCAAGTTACCCCTTCGGCGCGAAGGTTTTGAAAAACCGAAACCCAGAGCTGTTCGTTGACATCATTTGGCCAATCTTTCTCAAAATAAGTGTCGAGACCGTTTTTACATCGAGTTTTGAAAAATGGGAATCGACTTTAAAAACAAAAAACGGGAGTCGCCACCAATCTTTTTAGGTTTGATTGGATCACCTTTAAAACATTTTGTTTTAAAATCATTAGTTTTGGTCTACGAAATAAAAGAACGGGTTCGGGAGTCGGTTACGTTCGAGAAAGGGTTAACACCCCCGTAACGCCCAAAAATTGGTACCTAATTGATTATTAAGTGTCTTTAGTGTCGGAAATTCAAAAATTTTAAGATGTAATCCTCTTTAAAATATTTTAATTTTGAAAATTGGGGTTCACTCGTATCAAAGTATTGACATTAAGTTAACCCTTTTTTTTTTTAAATTCCTATCTTGAAACAACAAAACGCTATATCTAATAAGTTAGGACATATTGCTTTGAAATTTTAAGATAGTGACTTACATTTGGAAAACCTTTAAAAATTAGAAGGGTACTTGATTATTCGAACTCAACGAGAAAAGTCGCAACCCAATAAGTTAGGGCACTACTTTTCTCAAAGCTTCCAAACACCGAGCGTTGCCCTTTTATTTTTGGAAAGTTTGAAGTCTTGTTTTTTAAATCGATGCATGAAGGTGCATATTAACATAACATACGAGATAACATGTTACAATGATAGGAAAGTAAGAGCATAACGGCATAAATATCATACACTAATCAACATATATAAGAAATAAAACATGACAATTTTTTAAATAAGAAAATATACATAAAATGGAATACATATTAAAGAAGAAATAGGTAAAAATCCCTAAACATATAATTCAACATATATTTAATCATATAAATGATGCATGATATATAATATAACAAAAAATATGCATTTGAAAAAAAAATATAAAAGTCTAAGATATAATGCATAACATAATAATAATACATTAATACTAAAGTAAAAATAAATATTGTATAATAAAAAAATATGTATAACATAAACAAATGATAAAATGTGATATTTAATAATAAATTTAAAATATAATGTATAATAAAAATGTATTTATAAGAGTAATAATTAAAAAAAGATATTGGTTTAGTAAAATAATGTATAGAATATAAAATATATAAAAGAATTTATATCTATAATGAAATAATTTTATAATATATATATATAAATATAAGTTTAAAATGAATAATTAATGATGAAATCTATGTATTATAATATTATAATATCTTCAAAATGTATAATAATATAAAAATGACTTAATAATATATGAAATAATTATAATATATAATATAAAAGCATATATATATAATATATAACATATAATAAACATATAATATAATAATAATGTATAAATAATGATGTAAAATAATAATAACTTGTGAAAAATAATATATAATAATATAAATAATATATAATAAAATAATTTTATAATATATAATATAAAAATAGGTTAAAAATAAAATGAATAACAATATAATAAATATATATAAGGTTAAATTTGAAGTTCAATAAAATCACAGGGCGAATTTAAAAGAAATAACAGTGAATTGAGGTCCTAATTAAAACGCGCGTAAAACAAAATGGACTCATTGGGCAAATTGCCCTATTCCTCAAAACGGCAACGTTTCCCAGAATGTAATTTAACAACTGTCGAGACTAAATTGAAATAAATGTAAAATATTAGGGGCAAATTTAAAAAATAAAATAATATGTAATTATAAATTAAAAAAGGCGAAAGGACCGATTGGGTAATTAACCCAATTCTAAAAAACACGCGGATCCTCCCCGAGTAATCGGGTCAACGCGCGGATCCTATGGCTTAATACGGCACCGTTTTGAGCTTATTGAGTTAAGCAGAAACGATGTCGTTTCGAAGAGGCTATATAAGCCAACTTTGCAGCTTAAAGATCATTTTAACACTAGTCTTAAAAAAAAACCAAAAAAATGCTCTGCAGAAGGGGAGAGAGAGGTCCCAGCTCCGACCTCCGGCCATGGTGCAGTGTTTACACACGCGCCTCACGCGCCGTCGTACACGGTGGTCTGAAGGCTTAAAAACCTTCGTGCTTCCACAGGTAATCTCTCCTCCCTCAGATCCTTACTCATGCAGGTTAGAATAGTTCATATATATTCAAAATAATATGCGATGCAAATCACCTTTTTAGAGACTGTTGATATGAATATCTGTGAATATATCTTCCTCTTTTGTCAAAAAAAAGTCCCTTTTTACAATGTTTGATTCTGGCTTTTATAGCCACTACTATGATTACATAAACTGGAAAGAAATCAAAGATTTCTTTCCATTTCTTGTCTGCTGTATCATATCTTTGATTGTGATCTGCGGGAATCTTTTTTGTTTCCTTTTTTGTTCGTAGATAACCCACGAGAATCTCTCTCAATCACTGATGTTTGCACGCTAATGGAGCCAACGCCAGATTCTGGCGTATCTTGCGCGTTGATGGTGGCGGTAACAAAGGCTTCGATGATGGTGGTGACGGTCCCGGCCTTGACTGCATTGAGGGCCTCGATGGGGTAGCTTGTAACGCCCCCACGCCCGAGACCGACGCCGAAATCGAGCTTTAGGTGTTACTGAACATAATTTATCAATTTAAGTACTTCGAATCATTTGTTTCTACATTCACAGCTTTCTAGCTATCTGCGTCACAGTTACAAGAAAAATCATATCTCGAGTTACGAAACTCGAAATCAATATCCGTAAATTTTCCCTAAATCTAGACTCATATATCTATTTATTAATTTCTTTTTAGAATTTTTGGTTGAGCCAATTAGTACAGTTTATTAGTTAAAATCTCCCCTGTTTCAGGGTTCGACTGCTCTGACCTTTGTGTATTGCGAATCAGATATCTCTCTATAAAAAATTTCAATGACTATGAGGTTTTTTTCTCTTAAAACTAGACTTAACAAGGAATCTGTACATGTAAAGGAAAACTTACAATTATTTTTTTAAAATTTATTATGAATTTTTAAAGTCAGAATAGGGGATCCATAAATCATTCTGGCCCTGTTTCACAAAAGTTTAAATATCTCATAAAATATAATTTATATGTCTGTTTTGTTCAATCCACATGAAAATAGACTCATTAAGATTCAATTTAATAACTTATTCATCATTTATTTCCACTTATACTATTTTTAGTGATTTTTCAAATTCATGTCATTGCTGCAGCAATATTCTGTTTTAAGGCAAGTTTCATCTTTCCAAGAAATTTTTTTTTTATGAACTAGATAACCTATTAAACTTCCATGACATCAAACATGATCTAATTAGCCATCACCATGACTTATCAATATCAAACATTTTCTCAACCAAACATGGTCGTATCATAAAATTATTTACACAAAATAGGTATATTGCTATACATGCCATACTTAAGTTTTACAAGCCATTTACCAATAGAAATCCTTCGGATAGTGTGATCGAAACTTCGACCTGTCCCGATTCCCGAGCTGACTTGTTCAAAACTACAATGAATGAAAAGGAGGGAGTAAGCATAAATGCTTAGTAAGTTCATATGCAAATAACAAGTAACATAACAATACAATTATACCAAACAACCTTAGCATGGCATCACCAAAACATATATCACATTTCTAAACATCATTTATCATCTTACCACTTTATCGTTGTTGTATCTATTTTCAACCCGAGGGTTAAGTACATACCTGTCCAAAGTGCCCATTTCACAACACTTACCAAAACGTCACTTGCATCTTAAGTGTTCTTCCATTTCATAGAAATTTTCACCCGTTGAACACATCGGAATATAACTCGGATACACGGATAATTTGCACATAAGTGCTACATATGTAATCAAGCAATCATGTAACCCGCCCATAAGTGAACTCGGACTCAACTCAACGAGCTCAGGCGTTCGCATCCATAAGTGAACTCGGACTCAACTCAACGAGTTCGGATGCCTAGTTACATCTCACGAACTCGGACTCAACTCAACGAGTTCGAACATTCGCATCCATAAGTGAACTCGGACTCAACTCAACGAGTTCGGATGCTCAACCATCCTAGTGACATGTCACTTGTATCCTAATCTATTCCTAAGGTTCAAACGGGATTTTCCTCGAACACATATCCTTGCCATCTTCCGTAAAATACCGAAACCAATACTCGGTAGCACTTTATATTTAACAAATAATACACATAATTTGCATTTTATTCGAAAATAACCACAAAGCATATATTTCATGATAAAAATCAGCATATCATATAATTAACATCAATAACTTAAAAATAACAATTATGCTACATTATTTACACATGAACTTACCTTGGTACCAAAATATAAAGATTTTGCAATTTAGTCCACAATCTTTTCTTTTCCTCGATCGCGACTTGATTCCCGTTTCTCTTGATCTATAATACCAAATTAATCTTATTTAATACATACATTCATCAAAACAGCATTTAATACAAACTTTGGCAAAATTACATTTTTGCCCCTAAACTTTTGCATACTTACACTTTTGCCCCTAGGCTCGGGAATTAAACTTTATTCCTTATTCTTATGTTTTATAACATGATGATCACTTTTCCCTTATATGGCAACATCAAATTCACACTCTAACATGTACTTATGACTATTAAGTATTTTACTGACAGATTAAGCCCCTTTTTTACTCGTTTTCACTCAAAACCGAGTAGCACAAGTTGTCTAACATAATTTAAAACCTCATATTCTATCATAAAACATCAAAATACACAAATTTCACCTATGGGTATTTTTCCAAATATAAACCCTAGGTTGAATTATTGCTAGCATAAGCTTAATCGAGCTCTTTGGGATTCCAAAAACGTAAAGAACATTAAAAACGAGGCTTAGAATCACTTACTTTGGAGCTTGGAAGCTTGAAACAAACCCTAGCTATGGAGAACCCTTGAAATTTCATCCTAATGAAGAAGATGGACAAAAATTGGCCTTTAATTTTGTTTTTAATTCATTTTAATAACTAAATGACCAAAATGCCCTTACTACTAAACTTTCCAAAAATTCCTTCCATGTCCTAATTTTGTCCATGAACTTAAAATTGGTCAAATTGCTATTTAAGACCTCCTTGCAACTTATTCAATTTAGTCCCTACTTTCAATTTAAACACTTTAGGCATAGAATTTCATCACGAAATTTTCACACAATCATGCAATCATATCATAATCATCAAAGTAATTATAAAATAATTATTTCTATCTCGAATTTGTGGTCACAAAACTACTATTCCGATTAAGCCCTAATTCAGGATATTACATAGCTGGAACGGCAGAATCTGAAGGGTCATGAGGCTTGGCTTCTGGATCATTCTGTTTGCGGTGCAAGGAAAAAAAAGAGGTAGAAACCCTAGGGTTTCATGCCTCGGTGTAACGGTTTGGGCCAATTGGGCCACTTTAGCCTTGGGTCCATTTGGGTCTGTTGTAATAGGTCTTAGGAGTACGGGTTTTGGATCTGCTGAGTTGTAACCGGGCATAAGATTTAAGCCAATTGGTTTTGGGTTTAAAGATTAGTGGGCCAATGTAAATGGACTGTTATATGGACTGTTTTAAAAATAATTATTTATTTATTTATTTATTTGGTTTACAGCCCGGTCAAATTTGGGCTACTACAGCTGCCCCTCTTTGCTCATTGCTGTATAACAGGAATCGAGCAAAGATTTAGAAAGACCAAATTTGACTGGTCCTATCATAGTCTTCAGTCTTCTTGACTGTTATGTCGATATCTTCGATCTGCTCTCCGTCGAACACAGAGACGCCAAATCTGCTTCTTTGATTTGTTCTCTGACAATACAGAGATGACAAGTCATCTTAGATTTGTTTCATCGTAAGCACGTGAAAGCCAAATCAGCTATGTCTTTGATTTGTTCCTTGTAAGCACAAGGATGCCAAATCATCTTGGATCTTGCTTCAGTCTAATCATCTAAAGGTCAGATCTGCTATACATCTGCTCTCTATTGAAGTGGAGATGCCAGACTTCGATTTGTTCTCTGACAATACAGAGACCACAAATCATCTTAGATTTGCTGTGAAAGCCAAATCAGCTATGTCTTTGATTTGCTCCTTGTAAGCGCAAGGATGCCAAACCATCTTAGATCTACTTCAGTATAAACATCTGAAGGTTGGATATGCTATGTGTCTGCCTTCCATCAAAGTGGAAATGCCAGACTTCGATTTGTTCTCTGACAATACAGAGACGACAAATCATCTTAGATTTGCTTCATCGTAAACACGTGAAAGCCAAATCAGCTATATCTTCGATCTGCTCCCCGTCGAATACAGAGAGATAAGATCTATCATCTTGGATCTGCTTCATCGTAAACATCTGAAGGTGAGATCTCGCTGTGTATGCGCCTTCCATTAAAGTGGAAATGCGGCATTTCGATTTGTTCTCTCGACAATACAGAGGCGACAAATCATCTTAGATTTGCTTCATCGTAAACACGTGAAAGCCAAATCAGCTATATCTTCGATCCGCTCCCCGTAGAATACAGAGAGATAAGATCTGTCATCTTGGATGCGCTTCAGCGTACGTAAACATCCGAAGGTGAGATCGCTATGTGTCCGCCTTCCATTAAAGTGGAAATGCCAGACTTCGATTTGTTCTCTGACAATACAGGGACGACAAATCATCTTAGATTTGCTTCATCGTAAACACGTGAAAGCCAAATCAGCTATATCTTTGATCTGCTCCCCACTGAATATAGAGAGATAAAATCTGTCCTCTTCGATCTGCTCCACTACTGATTAGAGAGATAAGATCTACAAATTTAACCTGTTACCCTACTGCTTAGGGGATTAAGGCACTGAATTTTGTAATTTTCAATCAATCTTGCTACATTGTCCACTAGAGAATCCATCTGTAGAATTGATTTCCTGGAATTTATGCTTATGCCAAATAATTAAGATGCCATGATCGAAATGAATCAAATGCTCCTAATTAGACATATTATGATGCAAAATGTTTATGAAAATAACTCCTATTTAGGACGTCATCACTCATTTATCTATCGAGCTTTCCACCTCATTTTTCTCGACATATCAACCATACTCTGCTCGTATGGCTCGAATCTTCTCTATCAATTTAGTCTATCGTACCATTCCCCGAATGTTACGGCCTACTGAAGATGTTTATGAAATGATCCTTTCTTAAAATCAATATTGCTTAAAACGTCCAACCACCTTTTGGACTGAAGAAGAAAATCTCTCGAGTATCTCTAAGCCATACATATGAGAATTCCTTAAACAATTATCTTGTTTCAGTTTCTTGTATTATCTAAAAATTTTCAGAGTAATGCACAAAACTTCATTTGTGAACATATTTAGTTCATCTATCATTGTTTCAATGCAACATAGTGAAAGACGAATAAATTTTTTAAGAATAATTGGACTTGAATGAATTATCAAAAAGATACAAAAGGAAATTAATATGCTAGCTTATCTTCTAGAAGAAATAGAATCTAAAGATAGCAAACAAGATAGAAGTTAGATCATCTAGATATCACCGCTTGAGTGCCTATACACCAGCTCCATGAAGTCTTTCTTGAATTCAACATGTGTTTAAAAGATCCCAAGTACTCTGTTGATGCCCTAGTTAGCAGCATTCTTTGCTCTTTGTTGCATCAAATATAGCAAGATCATTGTGTACTTTTCAAAATTTGAGCTGCCCTTTTGGGTTTTCAACTCAAAACCCCTTTGGTCACAAGGTGCCCTTTGCGGGTTTTCACCTTGGCCTCTCCGTTTTTTTTTTTTTTGAAATCTCAAGGCGCCCTTTGCGGGTTTTCACCTTAGATTCTCTTCTTCTTTAGACAAAGTATTTTTTAACTGAGTCCGAGTTCACTAGATTGGGTAAACTTTTCCCATCTATTTTCGCTAAGATCAATGCTCCACCGGAGAAAGCTTTCTTCACGACATACGGCCCTTCCCAATTCGGCATCCATTTTCCTCTAAAATCTTTTTAAATAGGAAGAATCTTTTTCAGTACAAGGTCTCCCTCCTGGAATTCCCTTGGTCGAACTTTCTTATCATAAGCTCGCATCAATCGTTTCTGATACATCTGACCATGTCGAATGGCTTTTAGCCTCTTTTCCTCAATCAAGTTCAACTGGTCATACCAGGATTGAACCCACTCAGCTTCATCTAACTTTACCTCTGTCAAAATTCGAAGAGAAGGTATTTCTACTTCAATAGGTAATACTGCTTCCATCCCATAAACTAGCGAGAATGGAGTTGCCCCAGTAGAGGTTCTGACAGATGTTCGATAGGCTAGGAGTGCAAATGGCAACTTCTCATGCCAATCTCTATAGGTCTCAGTCATCTTCCCCACTATTTTCTTAATATTCTTGTTAGCAGCTTCCACTGCCCCATTCATCTTTGGATGATAGGGAGAAGAATTGTGATGCTTGATCTTGAACTGGTCGCAAACCTCCGCTATTGTTTTGTTATTTAAGTTTAATGCATTGCCAGATATGATATTCTCAGGCATTCCATATCGACAAATGATCTCCTTCTTCAAGAATCGACTCACTGCTGACTTAGTAACATTCGCATAAGAGGCGGCCTCTACCCACTTTGTAAAGTAGTCAATTACCACGAAGATAAACCGATGTCATTTGAAGCTTTCGATGATATTGGTCCAATAACATTCATTCCCCACGTGGAAAAGGGCCATGGAGAAGTCATAACATGCAAAGGTGAAGGTGGAACATGAATTTGGTCCCCATAAATCTGACATTTATGGCATTTCTTGGTGTAGTTAATACAGCCTCCTTCCATAGTGGCCCAATAATAGCCAAACCTCATGATTTGCCTCGCCATCGTGAACCCATTTGCATGTGTCCCGCATACATCTTCATGAACTTCTTCTAAAATTAGCTTAGCTTCCACAACATCGACACACCTCAAAAGTACTTGGTCTTTCCGTCTCTTGTACAGGATATCTCCATCTAAAACATAGTCGCAAGCTAACCTCCTCAAAGTTCGTTTGTCATTTTCACTGGCCTGTTCAGGGTATTTACGATCTCTCACATATCGCAATATATCTTGATACCAGGGGTTATTGTCATTTCCTTCCTTCTCAATATTACAACAATGAGCTGGAGCCTCGTAAACACTCGTTTGAATTGGCTTCATTTCTTCTTCTTTATTCGCCTTGATCATTGAGGCCAAGGTTGCTAAAGCATCTGCCATCTGATTTTTGTCTCGTGGGAGTTAAGTGAAGGTGATGTCATCAAACTCCTCAAGTAACCCCAAAACTACCTTTCGATAACTGATCAATTTAGGGTCCCTTGTCTCCCATTTGCCCTTAAGCTGATAAACTACCAACGCTGAATCTCCATATACTTCTAGGGTTTTTATACCTCGCTCTATGGCTGCTTGAAGTCCCATGATGCATGCTTCATACTCAGCCATATTGTTCGTGCAATCAAAGTCTAATTTGCACGTGAAAGGGTAATGATCGCCATTCGGGGACACCAAGACTGCCCCAATTCCATTTCCGACTGCGTTAGAAGCCCCATCAAAATTTAGCTTCCAAGGAGAATTCTGGATCATTGCTATGCACATTAACTCCTCATTTGGAAAATCAAAGTTTAATGGCTCATAATCCTCAAAAGCTTTACTAGCCAAGAAATCAGCTACCGCACTTCCTTTTATAGCCTTTTGACTTACGTAGACTATATCAAACTCTGAAAGCAAAATTTGCCATCTAGCCATTCTCCTATTTAGAGCCGTTGACTCCATCATGTATTTTAATGGATCCAATTTTGAGATGAGCTAAGTGGTATGGTATAGCATGTACTGTCTTAATCTTCGGGTGGTCCAGATTAGCGCACAACACAACTTTTCAATTGGTGAATATCTCATTTCACAGTCAGTGAATTTTTTACTGAGATAATAAATTGCCTTCTCGCTTTTCCCCGACTCGTCATGTTGACCAAGCACACATCCCATAGAATTACTGAACACTGATAAATACAGTATTAATGGTTTATCCGGGCTAGGTGGAGATAACACTGGAGCATTCAACAAATACTGCTTGACCTTCTCAAAAGCATTCTGGCATTCTTCATCCCAAGTACCTTGATTGTGTTTTCTGAGGAGGCGAAAGATAGGATCACATTTCTTGGTCAATTGTGAAATGAACCGAGCGATGTAATTCAACCTTCCTAGGAATCCTCGAACTTCCTTCTGAGTACGTGGCGGAGGCAACTCTCGTATGGATCTGACCTTGTCTGAGTCAACTTCAATTCATTTTTCACTGACTACGAAGCCTAATAACTTTCCCGATCTGGCTCCAAAGGTGTACTTTGCTGGATTAAGCTTTAACTGAAATTTCCTCAACCTCAAGAACAATCTTCTTAAGACCTCAATATGCTCTTTTTCTGTTCTCGATTTGGCGATCATATCACCAACATATACCTTAATATCCTTATGCATCATGTCGTGGAATAAGTTTACCATGGCTCCTTGGTATGTTGCCCCTGCGTTCTTCAGTCCAAACGGTATTACTTTGTAACAAAAGGTACCTCACAAGGTTATGAAAGTAGTTTTATCCATATCCTCTGGATGCATCTTTATCTGATTGTATCCTGAGAAGCCATTCATGAAGGAGAACAACGAATATCCCGCTGTGTTGTCTACTAAAGTGTCAATGTGTGGCAGAGGAAAATTATCCTTTGGGCTTGCTCTATTTAGATCTCTGTAATCAACACACATTCGTACCTTCCCGTCCTTCTTAGGAATAGGTACAATGTTAGCTACCCATTCGGAGTACTTCACTTCTTGCAAGAATCCTGCATCAAACTGCTTCTTGACCTCATCCTTTATTTTTAGAACAATATCTGGCCGCATTCTCCGCAACTTCTGTTGGACTGGTTTGCAATCTTGTCTTATAGGAAGACAATATACTACAATGTCGGTACTCAATCCGGGCATATCTTGATAAGACCATGCAAAAATATCCTTGAATTCCTGAAGTAACTCAATCAAGCCACGCCTTGTGTCCTTGGTGATCAGTGTTCCAATTTTCACTTCCTTCCCTTCCTCTAAGGCTATATTCTCTATTGCCTCTTTCTCATGTGGCATGCTTTATTTCTCCTCCTGTTTTACCATTCTTAACAGATCAAGAGACACGTCACCATCTTGGACATCTTCAAAATCCTGAGGTTCCTCTAAACACGTGTCTTGCTCGCAAAAGAAATTAGGAGCAGCTGTATCAGTGCTCATATCATTGATATCTAGGGACCTCTGGGGGTATGAAAGAATATATAAAGAATGAATGAATCTAAGAATGATCGTTTATGTGCTATGAATAAAAGAATAAGAATTGCTAGAATTTAAAGGAATATTGGTAGATAAAAATGAAACAATACTCGTTTAAATTGATAAAAGTTATGTTTTATTTAAATAATTATAGAAGAACATAAGCCTATTTCACAAATATAATCTTACTACTCTTAGGCCCTTAAGTAACAGACATGTTTTGAGAATTACTCTGAAAAATTCCTAAAGACTACAGGAAGGTCTTTCGCAGTCCAATTATTCAGAGAGCTCCCCGGTTCGTAAGGGCGAATGCCCTCGAGGCTTCCTTGCTCCGATCCCTCGTTGTGTACAACATTAACTTGATGACTTTCCTCTGTCAGCAATCCTCCTGATTTAAAGGATTTAGATATAGGTGGGAATGTCATCGGTTCCCACTCCACTTCTCTTCCCTTCAAACGCTCTTTTTTTTTTGCTTGGCGCTTCTCTATTTCTTGCCTCTTGTGCTTGTGGTCTGGCTTGAAGTCCAAGCCAAAGCGGTCCTTCTTCTCTAATTAGTTTTGAGATTTGAACCCCTCCTTGTAACTGTCTTCCTAGCCCTTTCCCCGGCAATGCCTCTTTCACCATCATCATTTGCAGGGCCATCCTCGTGGCTCCAGACATTTTGGGTACCGGCACTTTGCTTCCTTCAAAAATGAAGGTGGCATTAATGACTTTTAAAGAGTGGAAAGAACATTCAATAGCCTCTTCATTTACCTCAACATAAGGGGCCTTGCTGGTAACTGCCGCTATGATGTCCTCTTCCGCATTGATGGTTATTAAGCGACCATCTGTTACTAACTTCAATTTTTGGTGTAGTGAAGATGGCACCGCTCCTGCCGAGTGTATCCATGGTCTCCCCAACAAATAATTATAGGAGGGTTTGATATCCATCACCAGGAAATCAACTTCATACGTATTCGGCCCAATCTCCAGAGGGATGTCAATTCGCCCCATTACTTTCCTTTCAGTTCCATCAAAGGCTCTCACCACGTTATGACATGTTTTCATATGCGAACTATCAATGGGCAATCTGTTCAAGGTGGATAGTGGCAAGACGTTCAAAGCAGACCCATTATCCACGAGTACACTTGAAAGTGTGTATCCTTTGCACCGAGTAGTGATGTGTAGGGCTTTGGTTGACCCTATACCCCCAAGTGGAATTTCATCATCATTAAAATAGATGAAATTGTCAGCATTGATGTTGTTTACTAACCGGTCCAGCTTGTTAACGGATGTGTCATGGGTGACATATGTTTCATTAAGCACCTTTAAAAACGCATCTCGATGCACCTCAGAACTCAAGAGTAGGACTAATACTGATATACGTGCCGACTGCTTGCGTAACTGCTCGACCACGCTATACTCACTATGTTTCAGGAATTTTAGAAACTCCTTAGCTTCTTCCTCCTTTACCGGCTCATTGATGGGTATTTCAGTCTCCTTTTCCCTTTCAGCCTCAACATCTTTCGTTTTTACGGGCTCCACTCTGATATTCCCCCCTCATAATGTTTCCCACTTCGCGTATAGGAACCTTCATTTTGCATGCCCCTGGCCGTGCTAGCTATACTCTCCCCCTCAGGTATTATTATATTGCAGTCATAGCTCCATGGCACCCTCCTGTCATCCTTGGGTTTATGGATGACTATTTTGGGCCCAGTTTGTGACCCCGCCTCATTATTCCCTGGCAAGGAAATAACATTCTTGGTTGGCTGGTTTTTTGTCGTTCATTCTCCAACACACATATTTGTCCTTCACAAGAACTACCTTCAGAAATCTGTAGCTTTTTGTTAACCATAAGGCTTTGTACTATGGCCTTAAACTCTTCACAATTTTGGATCATATGACCCACCTCTCCATGGAATTCACAATGGTTATCTATTCCTTCTCCTCCTTTCTAGAGGTCAGCGTACCTCTCTTCACCATCTCCTCCAAAATTACCTTCATGGGTGTCTTCACCTCAGCAATATCTTCCTTGACTTTTCCTTTCTTTATTTCATCAATGGCATTCACTCCTTAATTGCCATGATCTTTCAATGGATTTTCAGTATTAGGGGTACTATCAAATTTCACAACCCCAATTTTAATGAGCCTCTCCACGACCTTCTTGAACCCAGTGCAGTTTTCAATTGAATGCCCTGATATTCCCGCGTGATATTCATATTTAGCATTCGCATCGTACCATTTGGGGTACGGTGGCTGCAGCGGTTTCAGGTGAAATGGAGCAATGGCTTGTGCATCGTATAAGCTTTGGTAAAGCTCACGATATGTCACAGGGATAGGAGTGAATTGCATCCTCTCCGAACTTGGTCTTATACCTGATTCCTGTCTTTGAGTACTTTGCTGGTCACCCGTAACTGCTTTAGGTTGCCCAACTGTAATTGCCCTGGAGTTGAAACTATTCATGTTATTCACCTCATTGTCTTTTCTCCTTGAGGTTGATCTCTTAGCTACTTCCCCCTCGATTTTACCGCCCCTCACGGTATTCTCAATCATCTCACCCGCCATAACTATATCCGCGAAACTTTTCGTGGTACTTCCAATCATATGTGTGATGAATGGCGCCTTCAAAGTATTAATAAATAACATGGTAGTTTCCTTTTCCAACAATGGTGGTTGTACTTGCATTGCCACCTCCCTCCATCGTTGTGCATATTGCCTAAAACTTTCATTAGGCTTTTTCTCCATGTTTTGAAGTGTGATCCTATCTGGCGTCATATCAGTCCACATGGTTATCTTTGTTGCATGAAAGCTTTGTGCAAGGTCTCTCCATGAACCGATTCTTGCACGGCTCAACTGATTGTACCACCTAGCCACTGCTCCCACTAGGCTGTCCTGAAAACAATGGATCAATAGTTGATCGTTGTTCACATAACCAGTTATTCTCCTACAAAACATTGTTATGTGTGCCTCTGGGCAAGTAGTCCCATTGTACTTTTCAAACTCTGGCATCTTAAATTTATGAGGAAGCACCAAATCTGGA
Source organism: Gossypium anomalum (assembly GCA_025698475.1). Lineage (NCBI taxonomy): Eukaryota > Viridiplantae > Streptophyta > Magnoliopsida > Malvales > Malvaceae > Gossypium > Gossypium anomalum. The sequence continues at coordinate 18,155,598 of CM046967.1, read as the reverse complement.
ACCAAGCTTAAGTCTTTGGCATCAATACCATAATGATTGCCAGTGCCTTCTAAAACCCTAAACTTCTCCTCTAACCACCTGCAACGATCTTCTAATTGTTTCACAGATTCAGTGGCCATTCTTTCCTTCTCCATTAAATCCAGATCAGGAGTGATAGGGTTGATCGAGCTATCACCCAAATTATTTACCAACCTAGATTGGAAATTTATGGGAATTCCAGCGTCCACTGGCCCATGTTGAGGCCTCACTGTAACAGATGGCCTTTTAGGAGGTGCCTCAGTTTGCAGTGGCACATGAGGCGAAGTAAAACCCGAAGGAGGACCTTCATTCTCCTCTTCAGTGATCGCCATGGGAGCTTTTCCTTTATCAGTGGCTCTCAGTAGCTGAGCCATTTCAGCCATCATATTTCCCTGAGCCTCTAGCATCTGCTCCCTCATTTCATTCTGCATTTTAGCCAACGACTCTTGCATTTGATCTTGCATATCTTTTTGTAATTGCTCAAACCTTTGATCCATACTTTTAGTTTTAGTACGAGTGCCGTAAGGATACGTGATTTCCAGATTTCCTTTTCTACCTTTTGAGAGTAAACTTTAACTAATCAGGGTCTTTCTATAACTTTGAATGTAAATGATGTGATGAAATGCTATGAGATGCAAATGCATGAATGCAAAAAGAATATCGATTCTAGTTTAACTTCATTTAGAAAATTTTATTTAGAAAAAGAATATCTTTACATATAAGAGGATTACAAATACGCTTTCGCCCTAAGGCCCAAAGCTTTAACTCTATCTAATAAAAGGGCTAACTCTCTTCCTACATCCGATGATGATGAATACATCAGACTCAATACATCAGCTCGAATTACCAAGTCCTGCACATACTCAGCAACCTCTCGAATCTGGGCTATGGCCTCACCAATGACATGATCTCTTTCTCTGACCTGTCCTCTAGCCTGATGTAGCTCTCCCTTCAGATAATCTTCTTGCGCCTTGAGCTGTTCGACCCCGAGTTCACCGTCATACAATGCTACCTCCAAATCCTCAACCTTACTTTTTAGCTCCTTTAAATCGACCGTAGAATTATGGTTTTGGTGCCAATGCAGAGATCTTCCAAGCTCAATTACCTTATTCTTTAATCATTTATTCTCTTCCTCTAATGCCAAATTCTGCACTTGCATCTCTTGGAACTTCCTCTCCCAATACTCAACTCTAGCCTTTTCCTCTTGGACCTCTTTCTGCAATTGCTCTGAAGATCCTCCTACTCTTGCCCTTCTCAAGGATACTTGTTCCCTTTCGTAATGCTCCTTTAGATCGTCTCGATCTTCCTCAATCTTTCTCTTTTCTTTTCTCTCTTTCTCGACCTCCATCTTTTGAACCTCGACGTCAAACTCAAGTACATCTTTTCTTCCTCGAGCCTTGCTATCCTATTCCCGAACTCTAAGTTTTTTCTCTCGAACTCCTACTTCATAATTTCTAACTCTGAGGGCCTTACTCGCAAATATTCCTCCATTGGTCGAGCTCCTTCCACACTTGGCTTAGGGATATTATCATTGATCCTTCTGCCCCTCCATTCAATGTATTCTGGCGTGGTTGCAGGGCTAATAGCTACTCCTTTCAACTGATAAGTCTTTTTTTAAGCACTAGAAATTGCACTAACCCTCTTCTTGTAATCGGATCCTCTATATACGAACTCACTTTAACCCAACCCCTGAGTTGCCGGTACGAACTGTCTCAATTCGTGCTGCCTCAGCACGAGCAAAGGGGCATAACCAATGGCACCCCAGATTCCCAATAGGTGTACCCAATCAAAACTGCCGTATCGGTAAAGAACCTCACCAGGCATCATCCACGGAGCCCTCTACTCGATATCTTTCGACTGAAGGTTCTGAAGTAGAGCTATCCAATTCTCTTCGGGAACATCAACTCTCCTAGTTGAAGCTACTATATCTTTCAACAGTGAATAATCCTCAAAGAAATCCTGACAAACTACCCTATCTATCAACCGCAAATGACTGTGGAGCCAAGTCAAAAGCAACTGAGCACACCCTATAAACTTGCCAGCACCAGCCCTCCTACATGCACCTAAAGACCTGAATGTTTCCGCCAAAATTGCAGGGACAGAAGTGACATTTTTACTGAGTCGATGAAAAAGATCCGTGGTTGCCTCATCCACATATCCCAAAGCCCTAGGGAAAACCATCAATCCATACAAACTTAAGGCAAAAACATCTACCTTTTTTGTCTCATCAGGGTGTGTCAGAATCAAATCTTTCAAGGCGTCCCAAGAAACACACTTGCACTCACCTTTTTCCTTAATTCGGGCCGTGGCCCACTGTTTGCTCATCCCTGTAATAATCATCAATTTCTTCCAAAAAGTAGGGACACAGGCAGCTCGTGAATAGATCCTATCGTTCTGAAACCTAGGACAACGAAGCAAGACGGTGTACTCCTCCACAGTAGGTACCATGTCTACTTCCCCAAAAGTGAAACAACTGTACGCCGGGTTCCAAAACTGAGCAAGGGCTCGGAATAAGTGCTCGTCTATCTGAACATCAAGCAAGTAAGATAAGTCTCCGTAATTACCGTAGAATAACTGCTTGGTCTCTTTGCCCCACTGATCCCAAATTTCCTTAAGCTCCTGGAGATTATTCTACGTGACGCTAATACGAGTGTAATCTAACAACTCCGACACATATCCCTTAGCTATACTATCTCCCTTTTCTAGTTGAGTTTGCTCAGACCATCTATGGACGTTAGCGTTGCCTTCCACTCTATCAAGAAGTCCGTTCTCCATAATAAAACTTCCTAACTTAGAAACTGATCGTGAATCGATATCTTTGTAAATGCAAAATGACATGCAAACAAAAGAAAAGAAATAGTCAGTATGATATTGTAGCGACGTAAAAATTTTAGCTTTCGGTCGCTAATTGTGGCGATCTAATGAAAAAGTTTGAAAACTGAAGTTCGATTTTGAAATAAAAAGGGAGTCGCCACCGATCCTTTTTTCTATGTGTGATCGGACACCTATTAAATTCCTTTTTTTAAAATGAAAAGAAGGCTGAGTTTAGGGTCTACATTAAAAGCCAGAGAAAAATTAGGGTTCGGGAGTCAGTTACGCACGAGGAAGGTATTAGCACCCTCGCGACGCCCAAAAATTGGTATCTCATAAACACATGTTGTCTTGATTTTCAAAAATACGAGTTCAATTTAAATCTCAATCGTGATCCGATTAAAAAACGAAAACTTTCAATTCCTGGTTTTTTTTTTTGAAAAGGATTTACCGTTCTAACATGAGCCGACAAATTTCATCCAACATAGCGATGAAATCCACGGTTTAATGCTAAATCGGTACATTGCCTTATGTATTGAAATTAATTAGAAAAAAGATTTTCCTTTAAACGTAAAACAAATTGATATGAAATAAAATGACTAAAAGACAGGTCTAGAAGTACATTGAAACAAGTATAAGTATGACAATAATATTATAAGCACTAAACATGATAAAACTAATAATGTTGCCTATATACGTACACATATATATTAAAATTTAAACATAATGTTAATATTACAAAGTATGTACATGGATAATGTTAAAAATACATACATGATATAAAGTTATTTAAAAATATATATATATAAGATAATATGCATGAATAAATATAATATAGTATTCGAAATATTTACATGATATGTAAAAAGACAATACTAAAAAGGTATCTATATATATATATATATATGTGATATATAAAAATGCATAAGATAATGTTAAAATATTTACATAATATATACATAAATAAAATGAACATTGAAAAATATACATACATATATGATAAATATATACATAATAATATATAAAACAAAATAATAAGTGATAATAATGAAAATAATAGGTGAAATAAATAATATAATGATATACTGAAAATAATACTATATATATAGAATACGTATACAAGTATAATAGAATGTATGTACTATTATAAACAATAAATATAATAGGGATAAAAATAAATATAATAATATATATATAAAATATGGTATTAAAATATATACGTAATAACAGAAACAAAAGTATACATAATAATACATAAAAACATAATATAAATATACATAATATATATAATGAACATATACAATACATATTAGAAATACTAATAACATAAGCAAAAAATATATTAATAATACTACATAAATGTGTACATATATAAATACATAATAATATTAAAAGTATGTACATAAAATGATATAAAACATATACATAATAAAATGAAATACATGAATAATATAATTTTAAATATATAAAAATATAATAAATAAAAAAAATAATGAAGACATGAGTAAAATAATATACATAATAATATAATAAAAAATAATATATTTATAATAAATACTTGAAAACATCTATATGTATATATATGTATAATAATAAAAATAATAAATATAATAATAGTGAAAATAATAAATGTAATAATAGAAACGATATATAAAAAAGTATATATATATATATATAGATATATATATAATAAAATATATACTAATATTAATAATAAATATAATATTATAATACTAATAATAACAATATGAAATTAAAGTAACTAAAACTAAAACTATATATAAATATATACGTATGCATATATATAATGAAAATATACATTAACATATAAAAATAATAATAATAATAATAATATTGATAATACTAATAATACATTAGAAATAATAATGATAATATTTAATAAAGAAACAAAAATAAATAGGAAAGGATTAATATTGAATTAATGACAAAGTTTTGGGGCGAATTTAAAAGGAAATAAAGATGAAAGGACTAAATTGCACGCGTAAACAAACAAGAGGGACTAGATCGGGCAATAAACCATTCGGCCTAAAGCTCTCAGCAGCAGAGGGACCGAAATGAAACAAAAACAAAATTTTTGGGCCAAATTAAAAAGCTTGGAAGACTTAATTGAAAAACCTTAAAAAAGCGGAAGGACTGCGCACATAAATAACCCATTAATAAAAAACACGCGGATCCCCTAGCGGGTCGGGTCGGACGGGTCGGGCATAGGCCAAAACGACGTCGTTTTGGGGCTAAATGGCAGCCCCCAAAACGACGTCGTTTTGGGGGCCTATAAAAGGCCCAAAAATCAGAAAAAAAAATCATTTGGAAGGGGAAGGAGAAAAAAAAAGAAAGAGAGGAAGAGAGAAAAAGAGAAAGGAGGGAGAGGGAAGAGGGAGCTCCGGCGGGGGAAGGGTCGTCGGTCGGTCACCGGAGACTCGTCGGCGCCGCGGTGGCCGGAAAGGTAAAAATTCTACTTTTTTTATTTTTTATTTTTTGCTTTTAATATATGTATATATATTTTGTTATATTCGTGTATATATGATGAGAAATGGATTCGGAAAATGAAGAAAAAAAAAAAAGAAACTTGGGCTTTCTTGGTTTGATTTTCAGTATGATTCCGATTTGGGATTGTTTTCCTCTTTTAAAATATATGTGTATTGTAAAAATCTCAAAAAAAAACCCCCCTTTACAAAGTTTGGTTTGGGTTTTTTATACCCATTCCTTTTACAAGTTGCTCTCTTTTTTTTTTTTTCTACTTTCTGTCTTTGTCTTGTTTTAATGTTTGCAGAGATTGTGGCGGTGCTGAGCAGATCTGATGGAGGTGACAGCGGCGGTGGCTGCAGCGGTGTCAGAGGATAGGTGGGCAAGTGGGCGCCGAAAGTAGCTAGGGTTTCAGATTTTTTGAAACCCTAGTTTGACTAAGGAGTTTGGGTTTTGGGCTTGGATTTGAGTGTTTGGGCAATGGGTAGTTGGGTTAGGCTTTAGTTGGGCTAAGGGTTTTGTATTGGGTTTGGGGTGTAAAAGGGCTTGGGTGCTTAGGCTGTTGTAAAAAGGGGTAATTGGGTTTTGTGGTGGGCCATTCGGGTTTAAGGGGGTTAGTAGGTTTAATTGTAATTGGGCTATAATGGGTATTAAAATTGGCCTGTACAGATATCAATAAATTTCAACGATAACTTATAAGGGTAATATCTAAAATTTAAACCTAACTAAGTTGGGCTCTTACGGTTTTTTCTATATGAGGTTGGTTCTAAAGTTGAGGTACCTGAACCAGCAGATTCCTCGATCCTCACCCATTATAAGCTCATTCGAATCGAGTTCAGTTCAGGGGAACACATTTCCCTATGGCTACACGGAGATGAAAATCTCACGAAACCATAGGTACGGATGTATCCCAAAAGTGATCCACTATCCTGCACGGAGGCGAAAACCTCACGAAGGCGTAGCTTCTCACTCCCACTTAAGGGTGTGACCGCAACGGTCATGCAAATGCAATGCGTATTAAAATATAGCAACACATGCAATAATACAAACACATGTAATGCAAAGAGGATAAATTTTAAAATTTTTAATTTCTGACATTAAGACAAGAGATAATCAATTACACGGCTTGACTCTCTTATTAGTCCCCAGCGGAGTCGCCAAGCTGTCGAGACCGTTTTTACATCGAGTTTTGGAAAATGGGAATCGACTTTAAAAACAAAAAACGGGAGTCGCTACCAATCTTTTTAGGTGTGATTGGATCACCTTTAAAACATTTTGTTTTAAAATCATTAGCTTTAGTCTACGAAATAAAAGAACGGGTTCGGGAGTCGGTTACGTTCGAGGAAGGGTTAACACCCCCGTAACGCCCAAAAATTGGTACCTAATTGATTATCAAGTGTCTTTGGTGTCGGAAATTCAAAAATTTTAAGATGTAGTCCTCTTTAAAATATTTTAATTTTGAAAATTGGGGTTCACTCGTATCAAAGTATTGACATTAAGTTAACCCTTTTTTTTTGAAATTCCTATCTTGAAACAACAAAACGCTATATCTAATAAGTTAGGACATATTGCTTTGAAATTTTAAGATAGTGGCTTACATTTGGAAAACCTTTAAAAATTAGAAGGGTACTTGATTATTCGAACTCAACGAGAAAAGTAGCAACCCAATAAGTTAGGGCACTACTTTTCCCAAAGCTTCCAAACACCGAGCGTTGCCCTTTTATTTTTGGAAAGTTTGAAGTCTTGTTTTTTAAATCGATGCATGAAGGTGCATATTAACATAACATACGAGATAACATGTTACAATGATAGGAAAGTAAGAGCATAACGGCATAAATATCATACACTAATCAACATATATAAGAAATAAAACATGACAATTTTTTAAATAAGAAAATATGCATAAAATGGAATACATATTAAAGAAGAAATAGGTAAAAATCCCTAAACATATAATTCAACATATATTTAATCATATAAATGATGCATGATATATAATATAACAAAAAATATGCATTTGAAAATAAAATATAAAAGTCTAAGATATAATGTATAACATAATAATAATACATTAATATTAAAGTAAAAATAAATATTGTATAATAAAAAAATATGTATAACATAAACAAATGATAAAATGTGATATTTAATAATAAATTTAAAATATAATGTATAATAAAAATGTATTTATAAGAGTAATAATTAAAAAAGATATTGGTTTAGTAAAATAATGTATAGAATATAAAATATATAAAAGAATTTATATCTATAACTTGAAATAATTTTATAATATATATATAAATATAAGTTTAAAATGAATAATTAATGATGAAATCTATGTATTATAATATTATAATATCTTCAAAATGTATAATAATATAAAAATGACTTAATAATATATGAAATAATTATAATATATAATATAAAAGCATATATATATAATATATAACATATAATAAACATATAATATAATAATAATGAATAAATAATGATGTAAAATAATAATAACTTGTGAAAAATAATATATAATAATATAAATAATATATAATAAAATAATTTTATAATATATAATATAAAAATAGGTTAAAAATAAAACGAATAACAATATAATAAATATATATAGGGTTAAATTTGAAGTTCAATAAAATCACAGGGCGAATTTAAAAGAAATAACAGTGAATTGAGGTCCTAATTAAAACGCGCGTAAAACAAAATGGACTCATTGGGCAAATTGCCTTATTCCTCAAAACGGCAACGTTTCCCAGAATGTAATTTAACAACTGTCGAGACTAAATTGAAATAAATGTAAAATATTAGGGCCAAATTTAAAAAATAAAATAATACGTAATTATAAATTAAAAGAGGCGAAAGGACCGATTGGGTAATTAACCCAATTCTAAAAAACACGCGGATCCTCCCCGAGTAATCGGGTCAACGCGCGGATCCTATGGCTTAATACGGCACCGTTTTGAGCTTATTGAGTTAAGCAGAAACGATGTCGTTTCGAAGAGGCTATATAAGCCAACTTTGCAGCTTAAAGATCATTTTAACACTGGTCTTAAAAAAAAAACCAAAAAAATGCTCTGCAGAAGGGGAGAGAGAGGTCCCAGCTCCGACCTCCGGCCATGGTGCAGTGTTTACACACGCGCCTCAGGCGCCGTCGTACACGGTGGTTTGAAGGCTTAAAAACCTTCGTCCTTCCACAGGTAATCTCTCCTCCCTCAGATCCTTACTCATGCAGGTTAGAACAGTTCATATATATTCAAAATAAAGCATAAGATATGCGATGCAAATCACCTTTTTAGAGACTGTTGATATGAATATCTGTGAATATATCTTTCTCTTTTGTCAAAAAAAAGTCCCCTTTTACAATGTTTGATTCTGGCTTTTATAGCCACTACTATGATTACATAAACTGGAAAGAAATCAAAGATTTCTTTCCATTTCTTGTCTGTTGTATCATATCTTTGATTGTGATCTGCTGGAATCTTTTTTGTTTCCTTTTTTGTTCGCAGATAACCCACGAGAATCTCTCTCAATCACTAATGTTTGCACGCTAATGGAGCCAACGCCAGATTCTGGCGTGTCTTGCACGTTGATGGTGGCAGTGACAAAGGCTTCGATGATGGTGGTGATGGTCCCGGCCTTGACTGCATTGATGGCCTCGATGGGGTAGCTGGAATGGTAGAATCTGAAGGGTCATGAGGCTTGGCTTCTGGATCCTTCTGTTTGCGGCGCAAGGAAAAAAAAAAGAGGCAGAAACCCTAGGTTTCATGCCTCGGTGTAACGGTTTGGGCCAATTGGGCCACTTTAGCCTTGGGTCCATTTGGGTCTGTTGTAATGGGTCTTAGGAGTACGGGTTTTGGATCTGCTGGGTTGTAACCGGGCATAAGATTTAAGCCAATTGGTTTTGGGTTTAAAGATTAGTGGGCCAATGTAAATGGACTGTTTTATGGACTATTTTAAAAACAATTATTTATTTATTTATTTGGTTTACAGCCCGGTCAAATTTGGGCTACTACAATAAGCTTTTAATGGGGAAAAGGTTTTTGAAAACATGTGGAAAGGTGTGCGCTCTACTTTCTAGAAATGGCTTAGAATCTAAACATTGAGCAACTGCGCACATCCGATAAAACGTCCTTCCCCTTTTCTCCTACAACTGCTTAGAGATCCAAAAGTCTCGGCCAAGATAACCGGGACGGGGTTGATCCCTTGCTTCAATCTTTTGAAGAAATCCACTACTGCGACTTCTATATGCCCCAAAACCTTTGGGAAGACAATCAATCCATAAATGGCCAAAGCAAACAGATCCATTCTCTTCGCAATATCTGGATGGTTTTGAACTAAATTTCGCAGAGAAAACCACGGAATACAACTGATTTCATTCTTTTTCTTTATCTGTTTTTCAGCCCATATATCGGTCATTTCGGTCAACCTCACTAGCTTTTTCTTGAAGGTCATTGGCTTAGGCTCTTTCACGTATATCTTGTTGAATTGTACATTGTCAACACGAAGCAAAGCAGCATATTCTTCTATGGTCGGAGTCATATCTTCATGATTGAAAGTGAAACATTGGTACGCTAGATCCCAGAATTGAATCATGGCTTGAATTAGTTGTTCGTCTACGTTGACGGCGATCAAGTGAGCTATATCCCCGTACTTTTTGGTAAAGATGCCCTTAGTGTCTGAGTCCCACTGTTTCCAAATCTAAGTCAAATCTTCGAGGTTATTTTGACGAGCATTTGAAGTGACCTACTTAGGAAGATTGGAGATACATCCTTCCGTTAAACTGTCCCTTTTTACTTTCTGAGTTTTCAAAGACCAGTCTCGAATCACGACATTTTTCTCGGTCACTTGTGTAATTGACTCCTCCATCTGAAACCCATTTTTGGCAACCAATCTCTAATCAACACCTTCCTAATCAAGATGCCTATGATGCATGATGAAAAATAAAAATAAAGACAAATAACATTGGTTAGTAATCACAACAAAATATGAACTGAGAAATAAATTAAGCTACCCGATTCAATTCTTTTGCATAAACAGTGTAAATATAAAGGAAATGAAAGGTAATAAACGTTTCTCCTGTGTACTTATTTTGGTAACTATTAACGGACAGCTGTTCGGCATGGCTCTAATTAGGTGGCTCATATGGTTCACTACATGCAGTTTCAGTTCTAGACAGGTACTCGAATTGTTCGTATTATCGTCTACTAAGACTAGTACGAAGCCTCAGTCGTAGCCCATCACAGGCTCACGAGTTCAATTCGAGGGATTACATTTACTTATGCCTATGCGGAGGGACAAGTTAACTCACGAAAGCATAAGTCATATGTAACCCGGAAGTATTCACTAGCCTGTGCGGAGGGCCGAGTTAACTCACGAAGGCATAGAGTTTACTTCCACTTAAGCGGACGGAGCTCGGGTAGAGAGCTCATGTTATGCAAAAATGCAAGTACACGGTGTGTGGGGAGAAACTCACAAACCTTTACGTTTTATTTAAAAACTAAACTAAAATAAACTAAAACCATAAAAACTTAGAGCTAAAAAACAACAAGATAAAACAAGTTAGAAGAATATTTACAACATGATGCAAATGCATGACTTTCAAAAACAAAATTTAAGGATCACGACTAAATATTAATTTGAACAAGGAATTTTGAAAATTTTGACAACACGCGTTTAATTCTAGACTCGACTCTCAAAAATCTCCCAAGTGGAGTCGCCAGCTGTAGCGATGTAAAGTTTGGCTTGGCCGCTAATTGAGGCGATTTATTGGAAATTTGAAAACCGACTTTCAATTTTATTAAAAAAAGGGAGTCGCCATCGATCCTTTTTTCTAGATGTGATCGGACACCTAATAAATCTTCTTTTTTAAAAGAAAATTTATTTTTAAACAAAAAGAAGGCCGAGTTTAGGTCTACGTCAAAAGCCAGAGTAAAGTTGGGTTCGGGAGTCGGTTACGCGCGAGGAAGGTATTAGCACCCTCGCGACGCCCAAAATTTGTATCTTATTAAACATGCGTTGCCTTGATTTTCAAAAATGCGAGTTCAATATAACATTTAATCGTGATCTGATTAAAACACGAGAAATTTTGAGTTTTTTTGTTTTCTTTTGAGAAGGACGTTCCGTTTTTAACACGAGCCGATTGATATTCACCCAACATAGCGATGAAATCACAGACTTAATGTTAAAATCGGTACTTGCCTTATTTATTAAAATAAAAAAATGTTTCTAAAATAATGATAAAAAAACTGACGATGTTATTGTAACAAAAATTCGTAAATAAATAAACGATGCAAAATAATGAGGTGATTAATAAAAAAAATATTATAATATAATATTAGGATATTAGAGTAATAATAAATAATATTTACAATAAAAGAAAAAAGAAAAAATGTATTAATACCATAATAAAATTATATATGTATAATAAAAAATAACAATATGTACAAAAAGATATATGTATACCAAATAATGCATAATAATATTAAAATAAAATATTAAGTAACAATAGTGAAAATAATAAGTATAATAATAAATATAATGATATATGAAAATAATACTATATATAAAAGTATATATATACCCGTATAATAAAATATATATACTAATATTAATAATAAATATAATAGGGATAAAAATAGATATAATAATAATATGTACATAATATGGTATTAATATATATATATATATATATAATATAGTATTTAAGAATATATACATGAAATGGTATAAGAAATATATAACTAATAATATTAAAAATATATACATAATATATATAAAACATATACAATATATACATATATTAGAAATGATAACAATATGAAAAAATTATTCATACACTACATAAATACGTACATGTATATATATATATATATATATATATAAATATTAAGTGAAAATCAATACTAGTACTAATAACATTAATAACAAATATAATAATAATAATAATAATAATAAGATGTAATATCATAAATAATATTAGTATAATATAATATAAAAATAACTATAATAAAGTACAAAAACTAAGTAATATACATTATTTATATTAAATATAAAATAGCAAAATTTAAAAAAACAAATTCAAAAATAAGTAAAAAAGGACTAAAATTGAACTAAAAACTAAATTTTGGGGCCAAATCGGAAATGAAAAAGAGAATAGGGACCCCTTTGAAGTGCGCGAATGATATGGGGGACTAAAAGGGAGATTTTTCCTTCCCTCCAAAACACTGCACTTAAGATAGGACCAAAATGAACACGAAACAAAATCATGGGGCCAAATTAAAAGCACAATAAATCTAATTGCAAAACCATAAAAAAGCGGAGGGGCTAAAAGTGCAATTAGCCCCTCCAATGAAAAACACGCGGATCTCAGCCTATTGGGTCGGGTCAAATCCGGGTCAAGTAAAACAACGTCGTTTTGGGCATTTAAGGCCAGTCCCAAAACAACGTCGTTTTGGGGGGCCTATATAAGTCAAAATTTTAAAAAAAAAAAGCTCATTCTTCATTTGTTTTTCAAAAAAATTTTAAAAAAAAAACTCTCTATTCTATCTCAAGGCCCTCTCCCTCCGGCCAAACTCCGGCTCCATCCGCATGGCAGCAATAAATCGTTGCCGTCACCATGCATGCCACCACGCGCACGTGATGGTGAAAAAGTCAAAAAAGGTATATTTTTTTATTTTTTTGTATATTTTTTATGTATTTTTAAAGAACAATGTAAAAAAAAATCTATGTATCCATGTTAGTAGATAAAAAACGAAAATAAAATAAAAGAGAAAAGAAAAAACAATACCCTTTTAACTTAATTTATCCTTGAATCTGTTTTTGTAGATTTCTATTTGCTATTTGAGTTTCCCCTTTTTGGTGTTCAATGTCTACTATGTTTTCCTTTTGTATTTCAAAAAAAATGAACCGATTTCAAAAAAAATGAACCGACCTTACATCTGATTCTTTGGTGGCTTATATAGCCCATTTTTTTTACAAGATTTCTATTCTTTATGCATACTGTCTTTTCTCCTTTTGCAGGTGAACAGCGGTGAGGCAGGGGGCAGGTGTGCCACTTGCACTGATGATGGGACAGGGCAGTTGGCCGAATGCTCTTGAAAAATTTGATTTTTTCTTCTTTTTTTGTTTTCTGTTTGGACTAGGGTTAGGTGTTTGTTTGGGCTCATGTAATTGGGTTAGGATAGGTTGGGTTTTTGTTTTGTTGGGTAGGTTTAGTCTGGGCCAAAATTGGGCCTCAACAATTATAAATTCTTAAATTTTTATGGTAGAAAGATATTTGAGCCTAGTTTCAAAAATATCAAGCGGATCTTAAGTTGGAATTCTTTAGTTCAAGATATAAATAATTTAGTGACTCTGACTCAAGTGGACAACTTTGATATGAACATAAGTAAATAGTAGAATTATAGATAATATTACATATAAGCATGTTATATACATTAAGGATGTGGAATGGAGAGGAGGAAGAGGAAAATATATGAATATTCAGCTAGCATGGGTTTACATTAAAAATGGCTAATTTGCATGTTTTAGGCCCAGGGACTAAATTGAATAAAAGTAAAAGTTTAGGGGTAATTTTGTAAAAATGTCAAAAATGACTAAATTGTATGAAATGAATTGTTTTATTGTCTAAATTAATATATTGAAAGAAATTATTAATATCAAGTGGGTTTAGAGCTTTAATTTTATTGTATGATGATATTATAAAGTAATATTAATGTTAGTATCAAATTGTGAAAATAGTTAAAATATCAGGGTTTGGTATTAAATTTTTGTTTTATTAAAGGCTGTATGATAGCCTAGAATATTTGGATAAAGTATTAATTGAGAAAAGTTAGTTTATTTGATTAACTAGTTAAGGAACTAAATTGTAAAAGTTGTAAAAGTTGGGGTAATTGTAAAAATTTTGAAATTTATGGATTTAAGTGAAATTTGGGAGTTAAATTTAGTTTAGAATAGAATTTGTATGAAAATATAAGATTAATTGTGAAGAAAATAAAGTTAGCCTTGGTTTAGGGACTGAACTGGAAATTAAACAATATTTGAGTAAAAATTTAAATATTCAATATGAAATTGAATTGTGTTGTATTGATGATTTTTAGTTGTTTTAATTTAGTAGCTAATGTCGTACCGGAATCCTTTACTAAAAAGGGGGAAAGATAAAGTCGACGTGGAATAGCTCGGAATTCCTGGTTTGTATTTCTATAATCCGAACTTAGTTACTAATTGTTGTATTCTTTATTAAATGTTTATGGTAAGTATTAAGGTGAGTAATTGATATTTTGATAATTGATTGAATGATTTGAATTGATATATATATATTGAATGGATTGATTTTTGAATTGAAATGAATATATGTGTAATTATGTGATTATATGAAAAAACAGTATTGGATATTGATTATATCTGAAAAGTGAATTGAAACCTTATTAATTGTATCGGGTTGATCCGAATATAGATGGCATGCCATAGGATTGGAAGAGTTCAGGGATTTCTTCGACTTCGAATCGATGATACATTGGGTGTCAATTTACTACTTCAGATTAATTCGATGAGGTATTGGGTGCCAATTTACTTCGGTTTAACCAATGAGACACTGAGTGTCAAATTATTACTTTGAATTATCCGATGAGGCACTGGGTGCCAAACTGGTGTGTTTTGGTTGGATCCGTATATCCGTCCAAGTCTAAGTCGTGTTAATAGAGGTAAATAAATAATAAAGTTTTATAATTGATATTGAAATGGTATGTTATAAGAAATGGAAGTGAAATAGTGAATTGAAAACAAATAATAATGTTCTATAATTGATATTGAAATGGCATGGTATGATAAATGGAAGTGATATAGTGAGTTGAAAATAGAATGTGAAATATGTTGGCAATACATGGAATATATGAGTTATATACTCATAAATTGAATATGGTATGAAATGATGTATTCATGAATTAAGTATTGCATGACTGATGTCATTGTACGAATAAATATGTTTGATATGTGAATAATCATTTATATAGCAATTATGTGAATTAGGATATTGTTTAATAAATAAAAAATGATAGTTATGATACTAGACATAAATATGTCCTTATAATTTAATTGTGCCTATTATATTATATTATATTATATTATTATATTATATTGTTTTTAAATATTCAGATTATAGAAATATCACTGAGTTTTTACTCAGCATACGGTTTTGTTTTCCGTGCACAGATTAGGTACAGTGATTTTGAAGAGTTGTAATTGAGGTTGTGAGCATCCATCTCATCACATCTCCAGGTGCCAAGAGGGTATGTTTCAGAATTTTGAATATATTAGTGATTAGCCAAAATCACTTTGGCACCAAATATAATATTCCTATATCAGGTTCCTTGGGTCGAACCGGATATAGGGGTGTTACAATTGTAACACTTGTCAATATTTTTTGTCAAGTATTCTTTCTCCTCTTTAGCTGCTGAAAAGTTGGGACCTCCAATCATTTTTATAATGATCCAAATTTGATATGGTTGATAAAATTTTTCTTTTTCAGCTATACCAATAAGATTGCTAATTTCAAGATGAAAATAATAATAAAAATCATCTTCATATACCATTCGTAATAACATAGTTTTAATAAATGCAGAAAAATCTTTTAATAAATGAAAAACAATATTTTGAACTGTTATTTCTTTAACAAAACTCTATTTAATACTGCTTATATCAAATGGTTCATGATTAAGTCTAAACTTTATAATAGAGAATTTTTCACTTAAATTGTTCGTGAAAACATAAGCTTGTAGAAATCATTTTGAAAAGGCTTTTTGAAATTGAGCTTGCTGGTTGCAAATAGTTCTATTTATTTTTGTAAATATTTCTATAGGCAGAATATTCCTAGCCTTATTATATAGACATAACTTGAACATTTTATTTATAATCGGGTTATTTCTTCATTATTAATAAAATATTGAAATATATCAAGAAGATTATTTATCTCCTTAATATCTAAATAACTAATTTCTAGTTCTTCCCAATCTCGATATAAAATAGATTTTAATAATAAATCATGAGCTTCTTGTTCTTTAATTGTTTTTTCAACTAAAAATTGTGAAAGCTTAGTAAGAGCTCTTATGAAATTAGCTCTTTGCTCAGTAATATGGATTTTCCATATTTCATTAATAAAATTATATAATTCTGATGATACGCCTAGATTATAAAAATATTTTATTTCCTGAATTTGTTGTGGTTTTAGCAAATTTTCTAATGCACAAAACTTTTATGCTCCTTTTATGATTTCAGCATAAAGTGTTTCCTTTTTTGGGCCTTTTATGAACAGTAGTCCATTCACCGACTTTTTCCAGAGGTTGTTTAACTCTATCCATTTGGTCTGCTAAGATAATCAGCAATAATATTGTCAGTTTCATTTACATATAAAACTTCAAAATTAAAAGTATATAATTCATTATACCATCTAATTCTCCTGAGTACGGTTTCCAAACTTTTGTTAGTAAGGAAATGTTTAACTGCCTGATTATCAGTTTTTATGATAACTTTTTCAGGTGCTAAATATATAAGAAAGTTTTTTTATTCTTTTCTTTATTGCTAATAATTCTTTTTCATATATGACATAATTAATTTCATTTGGTTTAAAATTTTCCGAATTATATCCACATAATAATTCTTTGTTATTTATTGTTTGAGCTTTTAAAATATAACCCCAATGATTTTGTGAAGTATCTGTTTCTAAAATTAATTTATCACATTGTTTAGGTAAATAAACTTTTGGAGCTTGATTGATTTTAGATTTTAAATTTTTTATAATTTTCGAGTCTGTTTTAGACTAGATAAAAGGTTTATCCTTTTTTAATTTTTCATATAACATACTTATTTTTTCAGATAAATTAGGAAAGAAATTTCTTCCATAAATTATAATTCCTAAAAATTGTTGTTTTTTATCTTCAATTTTTCAGGGAATTCTTTTATTTTTACTATAATATGATCTTATAGTTTAAGACCATCTGCAGATAATTTTAATCCTAAAAATTCTATCTCCTTTTTTTCTAGCTCTATTTTCTTAGGGCTTAGTATGATTCCATGTTTTATGAATTCCTCAGAAATGATATTTAAATGTGTTCTATATAATTCTTGTGTATTTGAAAATATCAAAATATCATCTATATAAACTACACAATTTTTTTTATATTTATTAAATATAGAATTCATCCATCTTTGAAAGATTTGTGGTGCATTACATAATCCAAATGGCATTACTTTCCATTGATAATGTCCATTAGGTGCACTAAAAATTGTCAAAGGTTTGGATTCTTTTGTTAGCGTGATTTGCTAGAATCTTGATTTAAAAGTCAAATTTGTTAAAATATTTTGCTTATTTAGCTTGATTAATCAAAACATCATTTCTTGGAATAAAATATCCATAAAAATAATATTTTGATTTAATTTTTTATATTAATGACCATTCTAGCTTTTCCTCCTTTTTATTTCGGCAAGATTTCTAACCATAAATGTTGGACTAGAATGTGGACTATTAGTTTTTTCTATTAATCTTTTTTCTAATAATTCCTTAATTTGTATGTCAAATTCATCTATATCTTGTTTAGTATAGATCACTGGTTTAACTCTAATAATTTTATTAGGATTTTCTAATTTAATATCACAATATCTAGGGCTATTTTGCCATAATTTTAATGGTTCTTCACTAAAATTATTATTTAATATTTTAAACAAGCAATGACTTGTTTTAAGTTGTTTAATTTGTTCTTTTCTTGGTCGTGTAAATTTCTTATCACAAACAAATTTATGATTTTCTACTAATAGTATTTCTACAACAGTTTTTACTATAGATAACATAATTAAATTTTTATCAATAGAAAATGGTAAATGTTTATCTATAAAATTATTACCTAATAATATATCTCCATGCATCTCTGGAAAGCATAATATTTTAGGTATCACAAATCTTACATTATTTATATAGATTGGTATGTTTCTAGCTTTATATTGAATTATGGTTTAATTACCATCTATTCCTATAGCTCTTATTGGATGCTTCATAGGTTCCTATTTTTCTAAAGGAATGACATTTTTTCTGCAACTACTAGTTGTAGCTCCAGTATCTAATAAAGCATATAAATAATATGTTTTATATTCTCTAAATTGAAATGTAATTTTAATATATGTGTAATATTTCCTGGATTGAAAATTTAAAAATGTAATTACATCACTTCTTCCAAGTTTCATTTGTTGGATTATTATTGAAGTTTGTATTTCTTCCATTCTAGTGTTTCTAGAAGATACAAAGTTTTTACTCGGTTCTTTGGAAAAAATAGAAATATAAACTGTTTTCATTTCTATCGGTGTTGAAAATATAAATCTTCTATTTGGATTTTCCTCTTCTTCCTCTATTTGAGTATTTGAGGGTAAAACCAAATTATCATTTGTATTTGTTAGAGCTGTATTTTTAAAATATAATTTATCTATGAACTATAAATGGACACAAAAAATTCATAGTACGGTAATAGTTTTGTACATTCCAGTCGTATGGTCTTTTATCTCAACCCCCCAATATATACGTTATTTTGAAGCATTCGCCTTAAAAAAATTGCGAGTGGTGTCGGATCGTCCAACCATGTTCTAAAGATCATCTTCCGTAGAAGGAACTGTGGGTGACAGTGGCAATTGAATCATTATCAGCTCGGTTGAGGGGATAGCATTCGTTCTCACTTGTCTCATTGAATTCCATCTTTTCATCCAAAAAAGGTGGATTAGTAGGTGCAGGGAGGTCTTCATCTTTCTTTGTTAGCAAGTGTAGTACCTTCGACATTGATGGTCTTAGTGATGGGATCTCTTGGGTGCAAAGAAGTCCAATTTGTACCACTCTGAAAATTTCATTCCTAACGTTGCTGCCATTGTTGTCATTGTGTAACATTAGATTTGGGTCATAAATCTCCTCCACAGTCCCTAACTGAAAATGTCTCCAAGTCTGCTCCATCACACGCAACCAAAACACATATAAGAAATCCTTTGTTCTAGAATGAAAGTCAGCTAGTTAAGTGGTGGTTCAAGTAGGAGAACAGTGGCAGATTTAGAACAAGGGACTGAAGCTTACAACTGTTACTATGCTGTCTGAATATTCTGTTGCTTTGCTCTTGTTGTTTTGCTTCCCTGTAACTATTTCGAGTAAAAGCACCCCGAAACTATAGACATCTGCTTTCTCGGTTAACTGGCCATGGGCTAGGTACTCCGGAGCCATATATCCTCTGTAAAATTTGAAAATATAGAACTATTAGCCAATCTATAGTGAATCATGCCTGGAACAGACAGGAGGAATGTGATCCTTACAGGGTTCCGGCAATGGCAGTGCTGATGTGACTCTGATCTTCCTGGAAAGACCTTGCCAATCCGAAGTCGGCAATTTTAGCTCGCAGCTTTGAATCCAACAAGATATTGCTAGCTTTTATATCTCTGTGAATAATTTTGGTCTCGGAGTTCTCATGAAGATAAACTAAACCTTCTACAGTTCCAATAATAACTACGTATCTCTTCTCCCAATCAAGTAATTTGCCTCTGCTGGGATCTGTTATGTTTTTGGAAGGAAAAAGAATTCTGTTAGTGAAAATATTTAAATATCATTTTAAGCTTGGTGTCATCGATATATGTAAAGTATCGGTATTTACCAAAGATGAAGCGATCCAAGCTCTTGTTTGGGAGGAACTCATAGACGAGAAGACTTTCAGGTCCTGAACAACTACATCCCAACAACCTGACCAGGTTTTTATGCTCCACACTGCTTATAAGTTTGACTTCATTGTAGAAATCGGCTGCCCTATGTCGATTGTTAAAGAACAACCTTTTGACAGCAATTTCTCTTCCATCAGGTAGAACTCCCTACAGAGACACAAAACGAAATATCAGACCATAAAACAAAGGAAGAATGCCAAAGACGAGCAATGGAGTTCAGAGGAATAGAATAAGTGCCTTATAAACCGTCCCGAATCCTCCTTGCCCAAGCTTGTTGGCATCATTGAAAGATCCCGTAGCACGATCGAGTGTAGAGTACTTGAAGTTTAAGTTGCTATCATGAAGGAGTTTCACAAATTTTTCTGCATCATTTGAACCTGAAAATGAAGGCAACCCTTTTTAACCAAAAGGAAGACGAGGAAAACTAGGTAACACAATTTTGGAATCAGTACCATATTATCAACCCCAAACTTGCCTAACCACAAAACCATGTAATTGAATAATTCATATAACCTTGACCGACTTATGTTACCTAGATTCAGAGCAGAATGTTTAGTGCAGGTGTCTCAGCATGGGCATGCTTAATTTATTGCTCTCATTTTTTTATCCCTTTATTGTTGTTTATTTATTGTGCATGGGAATTTGATAGGTAAATCTTGTAAATAAACATTTTACCTCGTCTTTTCTTTTGTATGTATCTGTACTTCCAGATATAGACTCCAATAGCAACTCCGATCGCCAAAACAATCAGGGAACTGACGATGGAAACTACTATGATTATAACGGTTCCTGAAGTTCACCAATCCGAGTTTCACAGTCAGCTTTAAATAAATGAAAAAAAGGATTAACGCATTAATTAACTAAGATTTGAAAGAGTGAGATGTGATAATTACCTCTTGATATTCCATTTCCGGTTTCTTTATTGAGGAAATCTGTGTCAGAGTACCTGATGAAGCAGCCAGTGTTGAGTGCGCGTCCCTCGGACCAAGGCAAGCACCCTAGTACCGATGCTGATGCATTCTCTAGACATGTTTTACAAGAAGTATTGTTTAATGTCCTCCAGCAATTAGCCAAAACATAAGCCGACTCATTTGTGCCCGAAACTGCCACATGAGCCTTAGCATACCCTTCATTTCCCAATGCAGCAGCAACTGCATGCGTCACTGCCTGCCGTGCTGATTCTTGAAAATTCAACCCTTTGCGGCTTGTATTCCCGCACACTGCCCTGTCGTCTGGTCCTGTGTGCTCCTCAAAGAAGCTATAATTCTCGGCTCTCATGAAGCATCCGTCGAGAAAAATGCGACCCCCGTTGAACGGATAGCATTGAGGAAGAACCGTACGTGCCTCGGCATAGCACAATACGCAGTCAAGCGACGATAGATCCCCATAACACTGAGCAAGACCATAGTTCGTATCAAGCCCAGAACCTGTAACTGCTGTCCCAAAGCCCGAATCACGCATCTGTTCACTGATATTCTCCATTGTAGCAACAAAGTTAGAAACATAGATGGTCCCGTTGTGCTCAAGTTGGTGGCCACATGAAATATTCACTGTTTTGGCTCTTGGATCTCCTTTCACTCCTTCAAGTAATGCCAGAAACCCCATAAGAACCAAGAAAATATATCCAGAACCGACTACCTGAACTGGTTTATCCATTTTTTACGGTTACTTTGAAGGTTGGAGAAGCAAAGTAATCTACTACAAGGCTCAAGACATTGGTCAAGTTCCATCAACAGTGAATTTATCAATGAACTTAAAAGAAAATGCAAATCATGGAGATACCAAAGAAAAAGATAAATACAAATTGAGAAATACCAAAGAAATTGAAAAATTGTTGTAAAATTAATTGTCCTTGGCATTTTTGTCAAAGAACTGACCAGGAAAGGCAAGAGAAAATGGCCCACCTGGAAAACTAGATTGAATTGAATAAGTAATTAAATAATATGGCAAGGTATCGTGTTCATATTGGGTCATCTCGAAACAGAGACAAGCTACTCGGCAGTTGTCTGTCATACAAAGGGCTCTTAAATTCAAATTGACTAAACTTGGTCAAAATATTTTATTACCTTTGAACAATAACAGGAGTGAATGTAACCCAATTCATAAAACACTTTTAACGTATTTAATCCCAATCTAATTATTAAAATTAATACAACTACCAGTTATTGGTGTTTAGTAATGTTGGTACCACCCACGTTTATAGTAGAACACGTTGCAATAGGACCTGATTATTATAAATGTCATATAAAAAAGTTTTATTCCTCATTTAAATTAAAACAAGTCATTAGTTTTTTAATATATTTCATCCATGTATGAATATTAGTTTCATTAAAGAAAACAGATGGTAAGAAATGATTGGAAACCTTTCATAACTTGATAAATAACAATCAAAATTTGGATGGTATAAATAAAAAGAGAATCTGCAAAAGAAGATCGTTTGCCTTGTTGCACTTGCTGGCTTAACTGAGCCATACCCATAAAAGCATTAATCAACAAAAACAGAAGGCATAGGGTCGGTTGTTCAAAGTTCAAACTGACAATAAATCCCAAATGAATGTCGAATTGTCTGTTTTGTTCTTCGACCAAATTATTAATTATGTCTACAACTCAAGATATGTCAGATCACATAAACACTTTGATTTAAGACCCAGAAAACAACAACAGATCTACAAATACCATAAACAGAAAAAGAACTTACCTTAAGTGCAATGAACAGCAGACAACTTGACTCGTAGAAAAGAAGAGCAACAATTGGAATGCAGAAGTGGAAGTGAGGATTAGCTTAGGGTTTAAAATTCAAAGCAAGAAGCTGATTCCCTGCACGTTAGTGAAGCGGTGGGAAGTGGGACGCCGACCTTTTAAGAAACAAGACAAAAGCCAGGAAAGTAAAATAGAGAACAGGAAAAGGGAAGAAAACCGCGGTAAGAGAGTTGGATTTTTTTTCTTCTTTTATACGAAGAAATTCCCCTGTCTCTGCAATATTTCTTGTCACGCAACATGTATTAGTGAATTTTGTGTAAATTAACTCACACTGCTCACTCATCTAAAAGTTCTTCTCAAACAAAATTCAGATGGGTTTTCATAAAGAAATGAAAATTCGTCAAGGAGTAGATTCATTGGCCTCTGCCCATTAATTTGGTATGCTGTTTTTATCATTCCATGAATAGAATATAATAAACAATTATACTATGTTTGGTTAGAGTTTTTTTTTTTTTTTTTTTTTCCCCATATGTTTCTGTCATTATTTAGTCCTAAACTATTTATAATGGGTAATTTTTAGTTACCTACAATGTTTTTTTTATAGCAAAATAAAGGAATTTCTTTTATTTATATTTCTAATCACATATTTAAATTTTAATTATTTTAAAACAAATGCTAAATATATTTTTTTATGTTATTGTACTTGTAACCGCATATAGCATTAGATTTCTAAAAGATTTTGCAATTTTTATTACCAATATAAGATTTGGTTGTGAAACTACCCAGTCGAGAACTTGACACTAATATATAAAATACAAGGTAAAGTAGAAAAATTTTAATGGACTGATTAACCTTTGTGAGCTTGATGTGTTAATTGTTTAAAAATCGTAGATGAACGAACTATTCTGAGAAGCTATCATGTATTGGGAGAATCACATTTTCGTACAAGATTTGATTGGTGTAGAAAATTTAGCTCGTATTAGATGAGCTTAAAATGATATATACATAGATTAAGTGTATTATTTATTATGCTTGTAAGTTTTGTGGTGTTTTCTTGATGTGTATAATATTTTTAATATTTTCAAGATAAACTTTGTTGTTGAATTCTTTTAACCATGTTTTCAAGATGAATTTATGCTTAAATTAGTTTTGAGGTGTCCAAAAGCTTTCATATTTTAAAATAGTGTTTACTTGGATTTATCTAAATCATTTACATGATAAATTTTGTTAAAAAAGAAACTATATAAATGTGAAGATTATCTCAATGTGTCACCATTCATCTGTATTGATCATTGTTGGAGTAAGAGGTGTTACATTGACTCTTCTCACAACCTCTAATCACTATGTTAATCGTCATCTTCTCTTACACTATTCTCTTTATATCGACAATTTGGTTTGGTGAGTGTGGTCTGCATGACTCATCCTATTAGCTTTAATTTTCTAATGTTTTGATATAACAACTAATCCATCAATCAAAAGTCATATACCCAACGTATTAACTTTCAGTTCTATTATCAATTAAACACAGGCTTTCGGTATATCAAAATATACGAGTTAGGCACACATAATCCATCACTTACTTTGGATAGAGGTAAGACACTTTATGAATGTCACAGATGAATGAATCCTTAAACAAATTTAGAATTTATTCTATTTGAGTCTTGTCTAATGTATTGTGAATCCAAACAATCACATTTATGTCTTTTTATTTTGGGAGTCATTTGCTACGATACCTAAGACAATATATCTTCTAATTGGACTTGATAAATGGCATAATAGGCTTTTAATCAATTTGCTCAATTCCAATTAGACTATGGATCATTTATATTACCTACTAATATAAGTTATCTTCTCACATAATAATTTGATCACATAATACAACTTAACATGAGTTAAATATCAGGTAGTCATTGAGCCAATATTTACTTGTTCAATTTGCTTTGCATGCAAAAATCATTGAGGACAAATACAAACAATATTAATGTAAATAATATAATTTTATTAAATTAATCTATTCAAAAAATTACAATTACAAAGACATCAGATCGTAATAAAGAATCACACGCTTGCCACAATCTTATTTCATATTTCTATGAAAATTTTATAACTTAAAAAGCCAAATCGTGAAAAAGGGTCTTAAAAGGTGTAGATAATTTTAAGTTCTACTCAAAGTTAGTGTTTGTTAATGGGATATTTTTGGTTAATCTCGACGTATATTTTTTTACTCTTTCGCTGATAGAATTACATGTAAAAAATGTTGCATCACAATCTTTGGAGTTAAAGAAGCTGATTTCTTGTATCTACTGCATTATGCTGAAAAGTATTTTCTTCAAACTTGTATTATTTTGAGTGAACTTTCTTTTAAATTTTTATTTGAGGTTGCCCTATGTTAAATTAATAACATTGTTAAACTAAGGGAAATTTAGTGGATTAAAATGGATAAATTTGTTCTAGAAGAAGTTAAGATTAAAATATTTATTAGATAATAATTTTTACGTGCTTTTCAAAGTTAAATGATTTATAAATCATTTGGTAGCACTATTAGATACATTATATAAAAGTAATTCTCATATCGGTAGAATCTCATTAATTTAAAATAAGGGAGGGGTGATTGAATGGATTGTATTTGTTGTGTAAAAGCATGAAACATATTGCAATCATTTCAATATTTACTTTTGTAGGCATCCAAACATAGCATTGCTATCAATTAATTGTTTCCAGAAAGATTTAAAGACGCCAATCTATTGGTAAGAGTATGGGCACTTGTACTATGATGGGAATTTGCCTGCATGTTATTGCACTTCTTGTTTTGGTGGCAATGCGCAAGTGTGCTAGACATTCACTTGTTTATGTTGGAAATTGTGCAACCAATGCTCTTCCTAAATTGCTATAGATGGTATTTTTGGGCCATTTTCATCCCATGCAAATCGTTTTGTTTTGATTACTGTGATAAATGATTGTTTGAATACTTGGTATTATTCTCAACTGACTCATATGACTTTGAACCTAAAAAATAATAGCATTTTTTGTTTGTCATAAAAAATATTAATCCAACCTAATTTTACATGTTGCACTAATTATCTTGCAAGGTTAAGTTACCATTGACTCATACATTATAGCTTTATTGTTATTGTAAAAGAGCTATATCGACAGTCAGATTTTCAAATAATTAATACTTACATTTAATTTTCGAAAATAATTTTCAACCAACGTCAAATTTCTTTTCACTTCCTATATTTTTTTATATGGGTTTCTTTTCCTCCTTTCAAAATTTTGAAGTCGAGAGAAAGTGTTTCATTTCATTCATCAAAAGTTGTACGTGTTGTTCTCTACTCTCCACAAACATGCAAAGAGGAGTCAATCTGCTAGTTGCTGTGCTTCTTAAAGAGGAGTCAATCCAAAAGCAAAAGGTAAAGAAATATCGGTTCAAGCGGGGTTTTCCGGTTTAATACTAGTTTGAAGCAGTTTACATAAACCTTTGTATAATAGTAGTAGTTGAACTATTAGATTTGTTGATTTGCAATTGAATCGATTCTACTATTGGATCTACCTAACCTTCTGCTCTCCGCTAATCACTGAATGAATCCTCATCTTCTTCTACACTATCCTCTTCATACCAACAAACTCCTATGGATGGCTAAAATTCAATGTAAACACCTGTTTTTGTTAGGAATTTCTATATTGACATTTACGCTACTTTTGATTTTTTAATTATTTGCTAGTCGTTATCTAATATCCTAATTTGGGAATTTTGAATCCCATTTTGCTTACCCATTTCACTTTTCAGATTATTTATTTATTTATTTTATTCTTATTTTTATTTGATTTTTTTTTTTTTTTTACTTTAAGGTTAACTTATCATTTTAAAATATTAAATAGTGTGTTGCATGTTGACAATGCTTCCACTTTGGTGCTTGCCTTCTTTGACATCACTTTGATGTTCACCTTCACGTGTAGAAAGAGGGAAAAAAAAAGTTAATCTAGAACTAAGTAGTGCTGGCAAATAGGCGGGCTCGCATGAGTTAAACACTCAGATTTTCTATATTGATTGGATTCTACAATTCTAATTGTATTGTGAAACTAGAAAAAGAAAAAAGAAATAGCGTAACATTATGTTAAAAGTACATAAACCTAACTTAGCTTACGTAATTAAGATCTCCCTTGGCCAATGATTTTAGTATTTACATACAGCATTTCTAATTTTGTATAACTAAAAGTATCAAACTGATCTATAACTAAGTTTATAGGAAGAATGAAGCATTAATCGGTGTTAGAAACGGTATTGGACGTTATTAGTTTAAATCATTCGTCTCCGATGATATCCACATCAATTCATGCCTCCTCCAAATAGTGCAGAATGTCATATGAACTACTTCATCACCCAGTGATACCAGAAACACAGAGAAGCCCATCAAGATCACCCCAACGTGTCGGCTTCATCTTCGTGAAACTTGTCTGAAACATTTTCTATAAAAGCGGTCCATCTAGGCACCATCCTACTTTGCATTGTGCTATGCCCCGAAGACCGGATGTAAGATTCGGTCTGATAATTATTAGTAGAAGTCGTAATGTTTAGGCTAACCCCCGAACTACTAGGACTCAAGAAAGGAGGCTGCGTCGGACAAGGAATTTTGCAAGTATCATCAGTAAGCATTTGCACAATTGTTGACATTGATGGTCGCAATTCTGTTGAGGCTTGTACACAGAGTAGGCCAATTTGAAGCAATCTACACGCCTTTTCTCGAAAATTATGCTCTATAACTGGATCAACAACTTCCCTGAGCTAATCTGCTTCATATTGATTCCATACCTTCCAATTCAAATATATATATATATATCTTGCATCAGTTTAAGACCTCAGAATTAGAGACAAAAAAATATCACAAAAGCATAGCGTAGTTGATAAGCTCTGCAAAATGAATTACCATGTGTAGGATGCAGACCATATCCGGAGAAAAGCACTTGTTCCTCTTCCCGCAAGTAATTTCAATAACGAGAACACTGAAACTATAAACATCAGCCTTTTGAGTCAACATGCCACGAACAGCGTATTCTGGAGCCATGTAACCTCTACAGATGCCAAATAATTGAATTCATGGTTAGTAATATGCAAATTAAGGTAATGTGCAACGTTTCAAATATTCATCAACTTACAAAGTGCCAGCGATGGCGGTGCTGATGTGAGTCTTATCTTCCGGAAAAAGTCTAACAAGGCCGAAATCAGCAATTTTCGGATCGTCCAGCCATGTTCTATAGATCATCTTCCGTAGAAGGAACTGTGGGTGACAGTGGCAATTGAATCATTATCAGCTCGGTTGAGGGGATAGCATTCGTTCTCACTTGTCTCATTGAATTCCATCTTTTCATCCAAAAAAGGTGGATTAGTGGGTGCAGGGAGATCTTCATCTTTCTTTGTTAGCAAGTGTAGTACCTTTGACATTGATGGTCTTAGTGATGGGAGCTCTTGGGTGCAAAGAAGTCCAATTTGTACCACTCTGAAAATTTCATTCCTAACGTTGCTGCCATGGTTGTCATTGTGTAACATTAGATTTGGGTCATAAATCTCCTCCACAGTCCCTAACTGAAAGTGTCTCCAAGTCTGCTCCATCACACGCAACCAAAACACATATAAGAAATCCTTTGTTCTCACATGAAAGTCAGCTAGTTAAGTGGTGGTTCAAGTAGGAGAACAGTGGCAGATTTAGAACAAGGGACTGAAGCTTACAACTGTTACTATGCTGTCTGAATATTCTGTTGCTTTGCTCTTGTTGTTTTGCGTCCCTGTAACTATTTCGAGTAAAAGCACCCCGAAACTATAGACATCTGCTTTCTCGGTTAACTGGCCATGGGCTAGGTACTCCGGAGCCATATATCCTCTGTAAAATTTGAAAATATAGAACTATTAGCCAATCTATACTGAATCATGCCTGGACAAGACAGGAGGAATGTGACCCTTACAGGGTCCCGGCAACAGCAGTGATGATGTGACTCTGATCTTCCTGGAAAGACCTTGCCAATCCGAAGTCGGCAATTTTAGCTCGCAGCTTTGAATCCAACAAGATATTGCTAGCTTTTATATCTCTGTGAATAATTTTGGTCTCGGAGTTCTCATGAAGATAAACTAAACCTTCTACAGTTCCAATAATAACTACGTATCTCTTCTCCCAATCAAGTAATTTGCCTCTGCTGGGATCTGTTATGTTTTTGGAAGGAAAAAGAATTCTGTTAGTGAACATATTTAAATATCATTTTAAGCTTGGTGTCATCGATATATGTAAAGTATCGGTATTTACCAAAGATGAAGCCATCCAAGCTCTTGTTTGGGAGGAACTCATAGACGAGAAGACTTTCAGGTCCCGAACAACTACATCCCAACAACCTGACCAGGTTTTTATGCTCCACACTGCTTATAAGTTTGACTTCATTGTAGAAATCGGCTGCCCTATGTCGATTGTTAAAGAACAACCTTTTGACAGCAATTTCTCTTCCATCAGGTAGAACTCCCTACAGAGACACAAAACGAAATATCAGACCATAAAACAAAGGAAGAATGCCAAAGACGAGCAATGGAGTTCAGAGGAATAGAATAAGTGCCTTATAAACCGTCCCGAATCCTCCTTGCCCAAGCTTGTTGGCATCATTGAAAGATCCCGTAGCACGATCGAGTGTAGAGTACTTGAAGTTTAAGTTGCTATCATGAAGGAGTTTCACAAATTTTTCTGCTTCATTTGAACCTGAAAATGAAGGCAACCCGTTTTAACCGAAAGGAAGGCGAGGAAAACTAGGTAACACAATTTTGGAATCAGTACCATATTATCAACCCCAAACTTGCCTAACCGCAAAACCATGTAATTGAATAATTCATATAACCTTGACCGACTTATGTTACCTAGATTCAGAGCAGAATGTTTAGTGCAGGTGTCTCAGCATGGGCATGCTTAATTTATTGCTCTCATTTTTTTATCCCTTTATTGTTGTTTATTTATTGTGCATGGGAATTTGATAGGTAAATCTTGTAAATAAACATTTTACCTCGTCTTTTCTTTTGTATGTATCTGTACTTCCAGATATAGACTCCAATAGCAACTCCGATCCCCAAAACAATCAGGGAACTGACGATAGAAACTACTATGATTATAACGGTTCCTGAAGGTCACCAATCCGAGTTTCACAGTCAACTTTAAATAAATAAATAAAAGGATTAACGCATTAATTAACTAAGATTTGAAAGAGTGAGATGTGATAATTACCTCTTGATATTCCATTTCCGGTTTCTTTATTGAGGAAATCTGTGTCAGAGTACCTGATGAAGCAGCCAGTGTTGAGTGCGCGTCCCTCGGACCAAGGCAAGCACCCTAGTACCGATGCTGATGCATTCTCTAGACATGTTGTACAAGTAGCATAGTTTAATGTCCTCCAGCAATTAGCCAAAACATAAGCCGACTCATTTGTGCCCGAAACTGCCACCTGAGCCTTAGCATACCCTTCATTTCCCAATGCAGCAGCAACTGCATGCGTCACTGCCTGCCGTGCTGATTCTTGAAAATTCAACCCTTTGCGGCTTGTATTCCCGCACACTGCCCTGTCGTCTGGTCCTGTGTGCTCCTCAAAGAAACTATAATTCTCGGCTCTCATGAAGCATCCGTCGAGAAAAATGCGACCCCCGTTGAACGGATAGCATTGAGGAAGAACCGCACGTGCCTCGGCAAAGCACAATACGCAGTCGAGCGAGGATAGATCCCCATAACACTGAGCAAGACCATAGTTCCTATCAAGCCCAGAACCTGCAGCTGCTATTCCAAAGCCCGAATCACGAATCTGTTCACTGATATTCTCCATTGTAGCAACAAAGTTAGAAACATAGATGGTCCCGTAGTGCTCAAGTTGGTGGCCACATGAAACATTCACTGTTTTGGCTCTTGGATCTCCTTGGACTCCTTCAAGTAATGCCAGAAACCCCATAAGAACCAAGAAAATATATCCAGAACCGACTACCTGAACTGGTTTATCCATTTTTTACGGTTACTTTGAAGGCTGGAGAAGCTAAATCATCTACTACAAGGCTCAAGACATTGGTCAAATTCCATCAACAGTGAATTTATGAATGAACCTGAAAAGAAAATGCAAATCATGGAAATACCAAAGAAAAAGATAAATTGTTGTAAAAATAATTGTCCTTGGCATTTTTGTCAAAGAACCGAGCACGAAAGGCGAGAGAAAATGGCCCACCTGGAAAACTAGATTGAATTGAATAAGTAAAAAAATAAAATGGCAAGGTATCGTGTTAATATTGGGTCAACTCGGCAGTTGTGTGTCATACAAAGGGCTCTTAGATACAAATTGACCCAACTTGGTCTAAATATTTTATTACCTTTGAACAATAACAGAAGTGGATGTAACCTAATTCATAAAACACTTTAATGTATTTAATCCCAATCTAATTATTAAAATTAATACAACTAGCAGTTATTGGCGTTTAGTAATGTCGGTACCGCCCACGCTTATAGTAGAACACGTTGCAGCATTTAATATCATTTTCCAATATTAAAACAAAATTCATTGAAAAAAGTTTTATTCCTCTTTTAAAGTAAAACAGGTCATTAGTTTTTTTTTAATATTAGTTTCTTTTAATTTCTATATAATAAAGTTTACTGTTCTAAAATTAAAATGGTATAATAAATGAGGTCGTTCAGAGCTTAAAAAAGAAGGCCGGAGAAAAGAAAACAGATGGTGAGAAATGATTGGAAACCTTTCATAACTTGATAAATAACAATCAAAATTTGGATAGTATAAATAAAAAGAGAATCTGCAAAAGAAGATCGTTTGCAGGCTCAACTGAGCCATGAAGGCATTAATCAACAAAAACAGAAAGCATAGGGTCGGTTGTTCAAAGTTCAAACTGACAATAAATCCCAAATGAATGTAGAATTGTCTGTTTTGTTCTTCGACCAAATTATTAATTATGTCTACAACTCAAAATATGTCAGATCACATAAACACTTTGATTTAAGACCCAGAAAACAACAACAGATCTACAAATACCATAAACAGAAAAAGAACTTACCTTAAGTGCAATGAACAGCAGACAACTTGACTTGTAGAAAAGAAGAGCAACAATTGGAATGCAAAAGTGGAAGTGAGGATTAGCTTAGGGTTTAAAATTCAAAGCAAGAAGCTGATTTCCTGCGCGTTAGTGAAGCGGTGGGAAGAGGCACGCCAACCTTTTAAGAAACAAGACAAAGGCAAGGCAAGTAAAATAGAGAATAGGAAAAGGGAAGAAAACCGCGGTAAGAGAGTTGAGTTTTTTTTCTTCTTTTATACGAAGAAATTCCCGTCTCTGCAATATTTCTTGTCACGCAACATGTCTTAGTGAATTTTGTGTAAATTAACTCACACTGCTCGCTCATCTAAAAGTTCTCCTCACACAAAATCCAGATGGATTTTTATAAAGAAATGAAAATTCGTCAAGGAGTAGATTCATTGGCCTCTGCCCATTTTCGGAATGCATTTCGAGGTTGCACGATAGCTACGAATGCATCATTAATTTGGTATGGCGTTTTTATCATTCCATTTCCTGGAAAAGAATATAATAAACAATTATACTATGTTTGGTTAGAGTTTTTTTTTTCCATACGTTTCTGTTATTATTTAGTTCTAAAATACTTACAACTGGTCACATTATTTTTTTTGGGTAAAAATAAGAAAATATTTTGGTTTCTTTTGAAAATATCTTTTTTCTTTACAAGAATTTTATTCATATTTCTAATATACTAAATATTATTTATTTTATGTTTTTGTTGAATTTTTTTTATATTAATATACCAATAACCAAATATAGCATTAAATTTTTAAAAAAATTTGTAATTTTTATGATAATATAAGATTACGTTGTGAAAGTCCCAAGTCAAGAACTTGACACCAACATATACAATATAAGGTAAAGTAGAAAAAATTTAATCTACTTATTAAGCTTTGTGTTCTTGATGGGTTAATTGTTTAAAACACATAAGTAAAAGAACTATTCTGAGAAACTATCATGTATTGGGAGAATCATGTCCCCGTACAAGGTTTGTTTGGCATAGAGAATTTAGCCCGTACTAGAATAGTTTAAAATGACATATACATAGATTAAGTGTATAATTTATTAGGCTTGTAAGCTTTGAGGTGTTGTATAATATTTTTAATATATTCAAAATATAATTTTGGTGTTGAATTGTTTTAACCATGTTTTTAAGATGAATTTGTGCTTAAATTAGTTTTGATAAAGTTTTGAAATGAATTGGAACTTAGTAGTAAGTTTTAGGTGTTTTTGAACTAATTTTGGGTTCTTTGCATCCTAGAATTTGTCAGTGTATAATCTTTTAAGTATCGGTATATGTATTAAGATCATGTATCGATTTATAAAGGACCATGTATCAATACATGTTTACCTACACCTACAAAACTATTTTCAAGTCTCCAAGAAACTCTAAACAAATTCTAAGTGTAAGAAACCTTGAAAATTGTTTTAAAAAGGTTTTAAGACCTCAAAAATGATTGTATAAAGATTTAAAATGCAAAAATGATTTGGCTTTGTGCAACCCCTACTCTTTTATATCTAATAGCTTGTGTTGGGAGCCTAATGAGTATCCGAAAACTTGTTTTATATGCTTATAGTGCTCAAACATTTAAGAAATGCTACAATAAGATTTTGTAATGTGCCCAAAAGCTTTTAAATTGTGGAATAGTGTTTACTTAGATTTATTTAAATCATTTATATGATAAATATATTTTTTAAAAATTATAAATGTGAAGATTTTGTTAATGTGACATCATTCATCTGCATTGATCATTGATACGAGTAAGGAGTATCACATTGGCTCTTTGCACAACTTCTAACCACTATGTTAATCGTCATCGTCTCTTACACCATTCTCTTTATATTGACACTTTGGTATAGTGAGTGTGACTGGCATGACTTAGCTTTAAATTTTTAATGTTTTGATATAACAGATAATTCCTCAATCAAAAGTCATATACCCAACGTACTAGCTTTCGGTTTTATTATCAATTAAACTCAAGCTTTCAATACATCAAAATATACGAGTTACGCACACGTAGTCCATCACTTACTTTGAATTGAGGTAAGACACTTTATGAACGTCATAGGTGAATGAATCCTTAAACGAATCTAGAATTTATTATACTTGTGTCTTGCCTAATGTATTGTGAATCCAAACAATCACATTTATGTATTTATCTTTTGGGAGTCATCTGCTACGATACCCAGGACAAGATATTTTCCTAATTGGACTTGTAAATAATATAATAGCCTTTTAATCAATTTGCTCAATTCCAATTAGACTATAGACCATTTATTTTACCTACTAATATAAGTTGTCTTATGACATTATGATCTGACCACATAATACAACTTAATACGAGTATCTTTACAATTTGGTAAATGATTGTTTAAAGTGTTTGAATGCTTGATGTTATTTTCTACTAACTCGTAAACTTTTTTTTTTTTTTTTGGTAAATTAAACAAAGGATTACATAGAGTAGATCATAGACAAATTATCAAAAGAGTTGTCATCTTTCAAGATCTCTATAATCCCCAAAGGGGGATCCTCAAACATATGCAAAGATTCATCACTTAATAGAGCCATTTTCGCCAAAGCATCAACTCCCCAATTTGTCTCTCTAGGAACATAAGCCAAGGACCACTTCTCTTCAAAGGCTAGGGTTTGTTGAATCCTCCTTATCGGGGAGTTTTTTGGACCACCAAGCTTACTTTCGCTGATAAAAATTATATTTTCAAGATTATCTGATTGAGTAATGACCTCGTCGTAACCTTGTTTCTGAAGGAGAAGTAAACCATCCAATATACCCCATAGCTCAGCAACTGCTACTGAACATTTGCTATTGCATATCACTCCACCTGCAACAAAAAAACCAGACACAGAGTGAACAGCACTATCAGTATTAAAGAAAACACACATACCTGAATTTTGACGAGCTGAAGTCTACTTCGGTTGAGAAACTAACGATTCATTGCGAATAGAGAGAAAATGTTTCACCCAACTATAAGAGACACTGATTATATCCTTCGGATTCATAGCATTCTTTTGAAAAATGATCGAATTACGATTCTTCCAAATGCACCAAAGAATAATCCCAAAGAGGCAAGCCCAATATGATTCACTCGTCTTGTTGGTAGAAAGAGATTGCAAATTTGAGAAAAGCCACTCCGAAATATTACCAAAAAAAGTTCCAAGATGATTAGCAGGGATGACATGGTGCCAAATTTCCTTCGCAAAAGAACAATCCCTAAGGATATAAAGGATATCCTCCGTAATATAGCCACAAAGATGGCACGAAGCGTCTTGCGCAATACTTCTTCTAACTCTTTCAGAGTTAGTTAAAAGTTTCTATTTAAGAATTAACCAGATGAACTACTTGACACGTTGGGGCTCTGGAATTTTCCATACAATACTCTAATTCACCTCCTTCAGATTCCAAGACTCCTCCTTCAGCATATAATAAGCAGTCTTCATAGAAAAGACATCGGTCGTTGTTCTAGACCAGGATAGAATATATGGCCCAGCTAAGTCTAAAGGAGGAGGAATGTTAATGATTCGTTTAACCACTTCTTCTGGCAACTACAGTCTAAAAAGATCAAGGTTCCAATCGCTATTAACCAAAACCATCTCATTAACTTTGCTCCCAAGAACAATGTTGCCATGACCCGGAACATATTGATTGAGAGGTCCCACATTAAGGACCCAATTATCCTCCCAACAACGAACAGTCCTCCCATTTCTAATGGTCCAGATCATATTACTGCGTAATAGAGGCCAAGCTTTGGCAACTGCTTTCCACATATAAGAGCAACTGTTCCTCATAATAGAGTCCAGCATACTTTCACACAATCTATACTTAGCTTTAAGGACCTAAACCCATAGAACTTTAGTCTTAGTAATACGGTTGTAGCTAATTTTTAACATGAAAACTTTGTTCTAATCCCCCAAACGTAAAAAATCGAGACCTTCGTGTAGCTTAGACTGACAGATATCATCCTACCCCACCAAAGCCATTTTCCTTTTCCCGTCCGCAGCACCCCAAATGAATTGTCTTGCTAATTCTTCAATAAATTCCTTTAAGAACTAGATTCGACTGCATGAGATAACTTGGAATAGACAACAGAACTAATTGTGCTAAAGTAACCCTTCCAGAAAGGAAAGTCTCTTAGCATCCCAACTAGAAAGTCGACTGCGAACTCTTTCCACCAAAAAATCAAATATGCTATTAGTAACCCTTCGATGAAAAAGTGGAACCCCGAGATAGTAACCCAAATCATTAACTTCTTAAAAACCAAGCATGTCATTGATTTCATTCCTTAAAAGTTTATTAAACCCCGTAGAAAAGAACACATTCGCTTTCTTAGCCTTGACCTTGTGACCAGATAATTCACAAAAGTTACTCAGAAAATTCTTGAGGAGACCACTATGAATCAAATCAGCTCGACTAAAAATCACCAAGTCAGCTGCAAAGAACATGTGTGAAAGATTCGGTCCTATGCGTGATAATCGAATGGGGCTCCACTCCCCTGAAGAGATACCTGCGTGAAATCTATGGCCCAACCATTCCATATAGAGGACAAAGAGGTATGGTGACAGAGGACAACCTTGTCGAATACCCCTTATCGGCCTAAACTTTCGTGTTGGTGCACCATTCCATAATACCTGCATAGAGGATAACGAGATAGCATTCATAATAACTTTAACCAAATGAGAAGGAATATCTGCTGCATTGAGAGAAGCTTCTACAAGATCCTATCTGACTTTTTCGTAAGCCTTCTTCAAATCAATCTTGATTGTCATCCACTGAAGCTTCTTCTTAGTTCTCATAGAATGTAAAACTTCCTGAGTGATAATGACGTTATCGATAATACTTCTCCCCGTAATGAAGCCTACTTTTTCTTGACCTATGATCTTTAGAAAGATACTCTTAAATCTATTAGCAATGACATTCATGATCAACTTGTACAACACAGAGCAAATGTAACAGCTTGTTTTCAATGAAATCGGAATAGTGATTTTGGGATCACAAATCTGAGTCCGTAAAAAAATTTAATATTATTTTATGGTCTGAATTATGATAGAAATATCGTATGAAAATTTTGTTAAGAAAATTTTACCGATTACATGTTTAATTGATAAAAGGATCAAATTGCATGAAATGTAAAAGTTGAGTTGTAGTAACTATAAGTATCAAATAGCTACGGAATTCAAAATTTGAGGTCCTTATATGGAAAATAGACCATTTAGAAGAGTTAGTAGATAAGGATGATTAGTCATCAATGGAAAATTAAGAAAAGAAATGGATAAAATTAGAAAGATGAAAAATAAATATGATAAATAATAAAATAAAACAAAATATCATCATTTATCATCTTTCCTAAAATCAAAAGACAAGGAAGCCCTAGTTTGAAGCTTGAAGATAGACAAGCTTGATTTGGCTCAATTAGGTGAGTGTTCAAGTCCGGTTTTTAATTATTTTTATATTTTCGAGATCGTAATAACTTAATCTAGCTATCTCGGGGAGTAATTTGTAAAGTTATCAAAGTACTAGGGTTTTTCCATGGATGAATATAGTTGAATTATGAAGTTTTATGGTAGAAAATAAAAGGTTGTTGATAGATAAACAACTTTTGTAAAGGGAATTTTGATGAAATTATGATTTAGGACTAAATTGAAAAGTTGTAAAATTCATGGAAAAATTCTAAATTTTATGAAATACATGGACTACTATTGTAATATATA
The DNA here is from genome assembly GCA_025698475.1 of Gossypium anomalum. Taxonomy (NCBI): domain Eukaryota; kingdom Viridiplantae; phylum Streptophyta; class Magnoliopsida; order Malvales; family Malvaceae; genus Gossypium; species Gossypium anomalum. The sequence goes on along the minus strand of CM046967.1, from coordinate 18,118,042 downwards.
AAAATCAGCTAGTCTTGGAATAAGGATTAAACTGCATGAATTTTATTTTCCGAGCCTAGGGATAAAATCGTAATTAATTAAAAGTATAGGGACAAAATGGTAATTTTTCCAAATATGTGAATTGAATTGAAAGGAATATAAATTAATGTTAAATTCATTCATATAGATCTAGATAGATCAAATACGAAGTAAGATTATGGAAAAGAAAAAGGGTCAGGTTAGTAGATTTTTCGTACACGAACAATTGTTGAGGTAAGTTCGTGTAATTAAATTGTATATTTATATGTTTTAAATTGAATGTTGTGTATGTATATTGTATAATTGACATGTATAAAAATCGGTCACGTATCTAATAATGCTCGATACGTATTAAGTCTCGATTGAATAAATGAAATTTGATGGATACAGGGTTCCCGAATTGGTTGTGGTTCTGCATATGTTGCGGACATGCCACAGCTTGAAAGAGCATCTCGTTACTAGCTCTCATGAGCATCCTGATATATGGCCCTCTCGAGATTCCCGTTATATAGTTCGTGCGAGCTTCTCGTTAATAGCTCTTCGGAACATTCTGATTGGTTGTGATTTTGCATGTGTTGTAGACACACCACAACTCTTATGAGCGTCCCGATATATGGCTCTTCGTGAGCTTCCCAAGGCTCTTTGTGAGCTTCCTGATTAATGGCTCTCCGGAACTTCCCAATATTGGCTCGCTTGAACTTTTCGATATATGGCTATCCGGAGCTTCTTGATTAATGGCTCTTCAGAGCTACCCGTTATTGGCTTGCATGAGCTTCCTGATTATGGCTCTTATGAGCTTCCCGTTATATAGCCCAAATAAGCTTCCCGTTACATGGCTCATATGAGCTTCCCGTTATATAGCTCGAGAGAGAGCTTCTCGTTTATGTGCTCGTATAAGCATTCCTGAATATAAATTAACGATTTACAGTTTTGTACACTTCATGTGTACTACCCTTGTATCCATCGATATTTTAAATGATTCAACGGGTAAAGTTTCGATATGAGATTATATGAATTCAAGATGAATTACTATGAGCAATACTTGAAACAAAAAGATATAATATGTACATGTTCATGTATACTTGAACTGATAAATACATGTATGTGGAAATTGAATATTAATGAGCTCATTTATGTTTCTTGGTATTTATATGAATTACATGACTAACATACTTGATGAGGATATGTGTTTAGGCAAATGGCCAAATTGGCTTGAACATGTTTATTTGCTTACCTTAAATGTGAATTAAATGGTAAGTTAATTTCCTGTTATACGAACTTACTAAGCATTAAATGCTTACTCTGTTTTATTTCCTCTATTTTATAGTACTTTGGAAGCTTGTTGGGTTGGAAGCTTGGCGGAGATATCTCACAATATCCATCAGCTCGTTTCGGTATAAAAATTAAATTAAATTTTAGGTTATAATGGCATGTATGTGTTTGGTTGAAATTTAGCCATTGGTATGGCTTGTAATTGGTATGTTTTGATATGTAAAAAGTATCCTTAATATGTTTTTGTGTGTTTGAAATGGATAAATAATGGAAATCATATAGGCACGTTGAGGTTTGGTTTGAGATAGTATAAATTTGGTAAAATATGCCTATATGTATGTATGGTTGTTTAGGTAATTTTGGATAATTGAACAAGTGAGTTGATATGTCATGTATAAGACTCCGTTTTGGCTTGATTTGAATGTATTGTATTGGCTTGAGAATATGTTAAAGTGTTGATGAATGAGAAATACAAATTGTGTAACACCCCGAAAATTTCTACAGTAAGATATTTTCCTCAATATAGTAAAATAAGGAAATAAAGTGACAAGAAGAGGAAAATTGAGTTATGTTATTGGGAAGTATATTATGACATATTAATTCAAGAAAGGACTAAATTGTAAAAGTGAGAAAAGTTTTGTTGCTCAAGAGTAAATACTCAAAATTTGAGGGATTAAAGTATAAATATGAAAAAGTTGAAGGACTAATAGTGCAAATATTTTAAGGGTGGAATAATCTAGAAACCAAGGAAAGTTGATGAATTAGGACCAAATTGAATAGGTGAAGAATTATGAGGGACTAAATTGTAATTTTATCAAATTAAGTGATGACTCAAGAATGAAATTTTAAAATATCACAAGGGCAAAATGGTCAATTGGAAGAGAGAGAAATCTAGAAAGTAATGATGATGTTGGTGATATTTTATAATTATTTAATTATTTAATTAGATAATTATTATTTATTTAATATTTTAATAAGATATTTTATTATTTTATTTAGCCTATATATATGTGTGTGTGTGGAAAAAAAATATACACACCATCATCCATCTTTTCCATGCACTGACGTGAGAGGAAGAGAGAAAGAAAGAAAGTTTGCTTTCTTTACAATTTGGTCTTTCTACCAAAAATTCACCATTTTCACCCAAAAATCAAAAGAATTTCTATAGCTACCAAGAGAGAAAAATGTTAAGGAGATTATGGGGAGTTAGAATATCAAATTGGATTCAAGGAATAGAAGCTGGAGGAGAGAGAAAATCAAATTAAAGATGGGAATCAATAGAACAAGGTAAGTACATCAAGATTTTAATATATTTTTAAGGTTGATATTATTGAAAAAGTATGTGATTAATGTTAATGTAGAGCTTCCTTATATATGGTCTTATATTCTTGATATGTTAGTGAAATTATTGATAATGTTACTTGTAGCATGTTATATAAATTAAGGATGTGGAATGGAGAGGAGGAGGAGGAAAAATATGTATGAATGTTCAACTAGCATGGCTAATTTGCATGTTTTAGGCTCATGTACTAAATTGAATAAAAGTAAAAATTTTATGGGCAATTTTGTAAAAATGTTAGAAATGACCAATTCGCATGAAATAGATTATTTTATTATTTAAAATTACAAAATTGAATGAAATTATTAATTAAGCTCAATATCAGGGAAAAACATGTTTTAAGGATCAAATTGAAAAGTGTTGAAATTATGGAAAATTCTGATATTTTATAGAATTCATGGGTTGTTATCAACTTATTTGAGAATAACGGCTGGGAATAAGGATTAAATTGCAATAATTTTATTTTATTTTAACCTAAGGATGAAATCGTCATTAATTAAAAGTTTAAGGGTAAAATGGTAATTTTGTTTAGAGTATTAATTGAATGTATTACAACATGAAATAAATTAAAACGATGATCAAATTTCTTTATAAAGATCCGGATAACTCGAATACGAGACTTGAACATGGAAAAAAAAAAGATATCGGATTAATGAAATTATAAACATGTACAAGCAACGAGGTAAGTTATTGTAACTTGAATTGTATTTTTAAATGCATGAAATATCGATATAATGAATTACCTGATTTATGTTTATGAAGAAATGGCAAGAGAATGATATTTATCATGACATGTAAATAGGTGATTATTTTTGATACGTTGATACAAGGAAATTAATTAAATTGAGACGAGTAATAAATTCAAGTAAAACATATCGAGAAAAATAAGTACGTTAAGGGACAATATGTTTGATTTTAATTGGTTCCAAATATGAACGTTAGATGAAATGAAATATCTGATAAATAAATCGGTAACTCCGGTAATGCTCCGTAACTCTATTCCGGTGATGGATTCGGGTTAGGGGCGTTACATTTAGTGGTATCAGAGCTAAAGTTTAGTCAGTTCTCGGATCGAATGTAGTACATGCGAAGTCTACAAATACATTACATAACCTGTGATAGTATGATATCTTCTGACTCTGATGAGATTTGTTTTACTTAAAGATAGAGATGTTTTCCAACCGAGCTAATTCCGATAATGTTGAAAACGATACTCAAGTATATGAGTAAAAGATGATTATGATGAATCCGAACTTATAAAGGTATGAATAAATGTTATATTTAAATTTATGTGTATAGTAAGTAAAAATTTTAAGGTAAGTATCAATATTGAATTGAATGAAATTGAGATAAATATTTGATAGTACGTTGTTGGAAAGTGAATTTTAAAGTGAATTGTTATTGAATTGAAATTAAAATGTAAATTGATTGGAAAAGTGAAACAAATAGAATACATGAGAAGTTAATATTGGAATGGCTTTGATTCGATGATATGAAAATGAATGGATTTGAAATGTGAAAAGTGATTGGAATTGAATCAAATTGAATTGAATGTGATTATTTGAAATGTATATTGATTGAAAAGAAATTAGTGATTTTAAATTTGATTGGACAATAAAAAATAAATATGAATTGAATAAAAAATAAATTAAATTATGAATGTGTAAATATGTGAATTGTATATTGATTGAAAAGTGGTTGGAATTGAATCGAAGTATGATTATATGTGAAAATCTGAAATATGTATTGGTATTGAATTGTATACTGATTAGAAAGTGGAAAAGTAAATTTGAATTGAATTGATTTGAATGGAATGGAATTATGATTAATTGAAATGTGTACTGGTTGGATATTGAACTATGAGAAATTGTGATTAAATTGAAAGCGAAATTTGAAATAAATAAAAAAATGATTTGAATACCCTATTAACTAGTCGGACTGAGTCGGATATAGTTGGCATGCCATAAGATTTGGAAGTGTTCAGGCACTGAGTGCCATACTGGTGTGTTTGGTTGGAATCCACATATCCGCCAAAGTCCGAGACTTGTTAATAGGAGTAAGTATGAATATTAAGTAAAAGTGAAATAAGAATTAAATTCCCCATTAACTTGTCGGGCTAGTCGGATATAATTGGCATGCCATAGGATTGGAAGAGTACGGGATTTATCGGCTTTACCGACCAGGCACTTTATGTGCCGTATTTTAGGCACTTATGTGTGGTTATCATTACCGCCATCGCTATCAGCATCGATTCGGCACTTTGTGTGTCGAATATTGCTCTGTTATCGTTATCGATTCAAGCACTTTTGTGTGTTGAATATTGCCATTTTATTCTTTATTACCGATTCGGTACTTTGTGTGTCGAATATTGTTATCATTATCGTTACCAATTTGACACTTTTTCGTGGTCGATATTGTTACCATCATCATTCATTATATCGCTCGATTCGTTTCGAAGAGGTACTTCGTACCTTACTATTCTACTATTCATCGTTCGGATTTGTTCCGATAAGGTACTCTGTAATCGCATCGCCATCTTTATTATCGGCATCGCTGTTAAAAGCCGGCCGATGAGGCACTATGTGCCGTACTGGTGTGTTTGGGTTGGAATCCGTGTATCCGTCAAAGTCCGAATTGTTAATAGGGTGAATAACTGAAATGAGAAAATTACATAAATTTGATTGATCGTACTATTAAAAAAATACGAGAAAGAAATTATGAGTTGAATTCTCAATTGAATTGAAATGTGAGATTTGGAGCTTGAACTTAAGGTTCATGAATTTGCTAAAATATCGAATTATTGATATTGAAATCAGTTGAATAAATGAAATGAGAAAATCGAATGAATTTGATCGGTTGAACTATTGAAAGTATAAAAAAAAAAAAGTGGAATTAAGAATTGAAATGTGAATTGAAATTGAGATATGAGATTGAAAGCTTGAACCAAAGGTTCATGAATTGATTAAAGATAATATAATGATATATGATGCTATTTGATGAAAGACTATTATCGAGATATGAAATTAAAGCATAATTAACATATATGACTTATACTGTTACATGTTTGATGTTTATTATTTATTATAGTTTTTATAATTTGAATTATGGTAATACCACTGAGTATAAACATACTCAACGTACGGTTGTATTACTATAATTCAAATTATTTATTATTAAATGTTAAATTTAAATTATGTGCATGGTAAGTGAAGTATGAGGTAAGTGTTATTGTTGAATTGAATGGAAATTGAATTGAGTAATGAAAAAAAAAATAGTATTGAATTGTATATTGATGAGAAAATGAAATTAAATTGAGTTATGAATGAATTGAAAGTGAAATTGGAATTGGATAGTGATATATTAAGTACATGATAAGAATTATTAGTAAATTACGAATAACTAGTGAATTTTGAAATATATTACATGTATTAAAGATAGAGAATATATAAATATACGGATTATTGGTACAATGATTAAATTGTAAAATATTTAAATGTATGAAATTCAATTTTAATGCTCAAGTAGACAGAATTTAGAACTACTAGACTATTAGTGGCATGCCATTAAGGAACTCTAGCGCGCTCTTTGATTATTAGCACATTAGTGCTCTCCGTTTAGCACATCTGTGTTATTTGTATAACACTTTAGTGCTCTCTGTTTAATAGTGCATAATAATGCACCTCTATATCAGTTCCGTATATTTCAAGTGTTATGTTTAGTTTAGTGGGCCTCTGTCAAAAAGGTAAACAATTTTCATTACAAGGTAAAGGATTATCTCTGAGTAAAAATGTTGATTATGATGAAACAAAACTCGTAAAGATACGAATAAATGTTTTGTAGTACTTGAGAATGATAAATGCTATGTTATATGAGTAAATACATGAAAATTAAATTATGAGGCTTTACGATTTATACCTCCTTACTAGTACAGTTATATGCAATGAAATTTATGAGATTTATGTTGATTAAGTTCAAAACTGTGAAAACGAAAAAGTCCAATAGTTGAGCAATTGATAATGCAGTCAAAACTGAGAATGAGTTAATAAGTGAAGATAGGTTCTGAATAGAAATATTAGATTTTTTCTGAAAACTACTTGGGATATACAGTACCACTGCTAAAGAAAGAAGTTATTTATAGGAAAATTGATTTATTCAGATATGGTATTTATAGAATGGTTAACTGAAAATTTTTTTCGAATTAGTTTCTTAAGTGAACTAAATGATATGAAATTATCGATGACTATACTAGTCAATGGATTGATGAATTAATTGCAAAAATATTTGAATATAGCTATTATAATTGGGTATATTACGGTAGATTTTTGGGATTTTATATGGTTGTCTTATATGTACTGATATTTTCAGAGGTATATATATGGTTGTCTTATATGTACTTGATACTAAGATTCATATGATATTATCTTCTAATTTCTGTTGGTGGAAGCTCTGAAAGGCAAATGTGAAATATTGAATTAAAAATAAATTGTGAAATTAAAAGATAGAGAATGGATATAAATGATAAACTAGGTAAATATGTGTAGAAAGAAACTATAGAATTATAAAAATAATGAAGTCCATGATCAAAAGAAAACAAGGAAATTTCGAGGACGAAATTTCTTTTAAGGGGGAGAGAAATGTAACACCCCGAAAATTTCTACAGTAAGATATTTTCCTCAATATAGTAAAATAAGGAAATAAAGTGACAAGAAGAGGAAAATTGAGTTATGTCATTGGGAAGTATATTATGACATATTAATTCAAGAAAGGACTAAATTGTAAAAGTGAGAAAAGTTTTGTCGCCCAAGAGTAAATACTCAAAATTTGAGGGATTAAAGCGTAAATATGAAAAATTTGAAGGACTAATAGTGCAAATATTTTAAGGGTGGAATAATCTAGAAACCAAGGAAAGTTGATGAATTAGGACCAAATTGAATAGGTGAAGAATTATGAGGGACTAAATTACAATTTTATCAAATTAAGTGATGACTCAAGAATGAAATTTTAAAATATCACAAGGGCAAAATAGTCAATTGAAAGAGAGAGAAATCTAGAAAGTAATGATGATGTTGGTGATATTTTATAATTATTTAATTATTTAATTAGATAATTATTATTTATTCAATATTTTAATAAGATATTTTATTATTTTATTATTTTATTTAGCCTATATATATGTGTGTGTGTGGGAAAAAAAATATACACACCATCATCCATCTTTTCCATGCACTAACGTGAGAGGAAGAGAGAAAGAAAGAAAGTTTGCTTTCTTTACAATTTGGTCTTTCTACCAAAAATTCACCATTTTCACCCAAAAATCAAAAGAATTTCCATAGCTACCAAGAGAGAAAAATGTTAAGGAGATTATGGGGAGTTAGAATATCAAATTGGATTCAAGGAATAGAAGCTGGAGGAGAGAGAAAATCAAATTAAAGATGGGAATCAATAGAACAAGGTAAGTACATCAAGATTTTAATATATTTTTAAGTTTGATATTATTGAAAAAGTATGTGATTAATGTTAATGTAGAGCTTCCTTATATATGGTCTTATATTCTTGATATGTTAGTGAAATTATTGATAATGTTACTTGTAGCATGTTATATAAATTAAGGATGTGGAATGGAGAGGAGGAGGAGGAAAAATATGTATGAATATTCAGCTAGCATGGCTAATTTGCATGTTTTAGGCTCCTGTACTAAATTGAATAAAAGTAAAAATTTTATGGGCAATTTTGTAAAAATTTTAGAAATGACCAATTTGCATGAAATAGATTATTTTATTATTTAAAATGACAAAATTGAATGAAATTATTAATTAAGCTCAAGATCAGGGAAAAACATGTTTTAAGGATCAAATTGAAAAGTGTTGAAATTATGAAAAATTCTGATATTTTATAGAATTCATGGGTTGTTATCAACTTGTTTGAGAATAATGGCTGGGAATAAGGATTAAATTGCAATAATTTTATTTTATTTTAACCTAAGGATGAAATCGTCATTAAGTAAAAGTTTAAGGGTAAAATGGTAATTTTGTTTAGAGTATTAATTGAATGTATTACAACATGAAATAAATTAAAACGATGATCAAATTTCTTTATAAAGATCCGGATAACTCGAATACGAGACTTGAACGTGGAAAAAAAAAATATCTGATTAATGAAATTATAAACATGTACAAGCAACGAGGTAAGTTATTGTAACTTGAATTGTATTTTTAAATGCATGAAATATCGATATAATGAATTACCTGATTTATGTTTATGAAGAAATGGCAAGAGAATGATATTTATCATGACATGTAAATAGGTGATTATTTTTGATACGTTGATACAAGGAAATTAATTAAATTGAGACGAGTAATAAATTCAAGTAAAACATATCGAGAAAAATAAGTACGTTAAGGGACAATATGTTTGATTTTAATTGGTTCCAAATGTGAACGTTAGATGAAATGAAATATCTGATAAATAAATCGGTAACTCCGGTAATGCTCCGTAACTCTATTCCGGTGACGGATTCGGGTTAGGGGCGTTACAAATTGGGTGAGAATAAGGCTTGGAAATGACCTTATTTTGTCCACACGGGCAGAGAAACGGGCGTGTGTATCAGCCATGTGTGATACACGACCTAACACATGGCCGTGTGTTTTGGTCATGTGTCCCCTGTATTCTTTAAATTTCAAAAGAAAATGCTTAAAATTTATCACACGGCCTGGTATACGGGCGTGTGGCTTGGCCCTGTGACCCCTGCACCAATCCACAGCCTAGCACACGGGCATGTGACTTGGCTGTGTGACCCAAGTCGGAGAGTTACACGGGTACTAACACGGGCTGGGACAGGGCTGTGTGCCTTATTCCGAATGCCCACACGACTTGAAACATAGGCGTGTCTCTTGGCCGTGTGAGCCACGCAGCCTAACCACACGGGCGTGTGTCTCTTGCATCTTGGAAAAACTTTGAAATTTTATGAAAATTTTTCTAAGTACCCGGTTTAGTCCCAACTTGTTTCTAATATGTATTTTGGACCTTGAAGGTTCATATAAGGGGCTTTATGAATAATTTCTGATATGAATGTTAAGTTATATGAATTGTTTGTATTTGATCTGTATATTTTAGTAATTCTCCGTAACCCTGTTTCGGAGACAGATATAGGTTAAGGGTGTTACACCAAAGGCTAATAGGTCGAAACTGTAATAATTTTTTTGGGTTTGAAACTTTAGGGATTAACACAATAAGTGTGTTATTGAATTTCAGTCGATGGTACCTCCCTCAAAAACCTTCTTGAACCACTCACAAATAGCATCCCCAATATGATCCCATTGATTCTGGAAGAAAGCAGCATGAAAGCCATCACTACTTGGGGCTTTCAAGGGTGCCATGTCGAAAAGAGCAATCCTTATTTCCTTATTCGTAACATTTCCCTGAGAAAATCAACATATTCAAGACTAAGGAAGGAAAAACACTAGGAGGAAGAATTCCTAACGGGCCTGGATTCTCCCCATAAAGATTCTGGAAAAAATTAACCGCTTCGGTCTTAAGAACCTTAGGATCAAAAATTCAATCCCCATCAGCATTACATAAAGCAGTGATTTTATTGAAATTCATTCTCTGAATTGTGCATCTATGGAAGCAGCTAGTGTTACGGTCTCCCAAATTAAGCCACTCGCATCTTGATTTGTACTTTCAAAGCACCTCCTTATGATGAAGAATATTTTCAAGCTCATCTCGAATCAGTACTTCCTAATGAATAAGAGAATTAAACCCCAAAAGGTCCAAGGCATGCTAGATTTTAGAAAGCTTATGCATTAACTACCTCTTCCTTTGGTTTATATGTCCATAAACACAATTGTTCCACCTTTTAAGCTTATCAGTAAAACCAACAATAGCGCTAGTCATATTACCGTCGAGACTCCAATTTTCCTTGACAAAATTAGAGAAATTTTGGTGATGCAGCCAGCCAGCTAAAAACAGGAAGGGACGATTAGGAGCATATCTAACTTCATGAAAAAAATTTAAAAGAAGCGGTCGATGATCAGATTTAATTCTAGGTAAATAGGAAACTGAACAGTTAGGAAAAGATTCCATCCAAGCGTCTTTACCCACAGCCTTATCTAGTCTTTTAGAGAGATTACCACGATGCCACGTAAAAGGAGGCCCCTGAAAACTCAGATCATGCAATTGAGCTTTATCCATAAACTCACCAAAAAACTAGCATCTACGACTTTTGACATGACTGCCTTTTTTATCAGTTGAAGAGAGGATGGCATTAAATCTTCAATGGCCATCCAAGGATCATACCCAAATGGAATTGAGCGACTTAAATTATTCCACAAAATTTTCCTTTTCAGTTTGTCAGGGCTCCCATACACAAAAGCAACAAAGATCGGATTAGGATGCAAATTAGAACAGATACGAGCCAAAATCAATTGAGGGTGATTACCAACCACCTCCAAATCAATCAAATTTTTCCATCCAATCCAGATACCTCTAGAAAATCCTACCACTTCCATGCGATAAGATTTATCCCAGCCTAACTTCGTAATGATTGTGTCAGCTTTAGTCCTACTAATTCTTAGTTCAAGAAGACTAACTATATCAGGCTTATGCTGATTATTATACTCACAAAAAGCTCGCAAAATCAGACGCACATCCCTGTACATTCCAAGATAAAATAGACAAATTCATAATAATAAAAAATTTTAAAAGGAAAAAAAGATCTTATCTTATTGGCGACCAAAAAAAGAAAACTCCCCTCGCTCTCCTTTTTTTCGCGACAAATCCATAGCAGATTTTCCATCAATTTCATATGCAATAAGCTCTGCTACCCTCTTCATAGAAACAGAAAATGAAACCCGGATATTTTTAGAATTTTTGAAACAATTACCTAGTCTTTTTAAAGTTTTATTAAGTTTCCAACATCCTTTTGGACAATTCACTCTAGCATTCTGTCCCTTAAAAACCTCCCTAGGCAATTTAATTCCAGTCGAAGGACCACTAGCCCCCGTCTCCTCACTCACGGGCTCTAGGATATTTCTATTTCTAAACACAACTACCGAATAATTTTTGGCCTCCAAAACACCTTCCTTCAGCTCCACGTTAACAAAAGAATTCTCTTCAAAAGTAGGATTAAAGTGCACTACATGTTCCGCTTACTTTTGGAGAGAAAAATGGAGGTCCACTTGTACTTGATCTGCGTCAATATCATTTTGTGAATTTAAAACTAAAGGAAAAAAGAGGTAGAATTACCTGAAATTAAAGATCGGTTGTTTCCTTCAGCACTTAACAAAGAATCATTCGTAGCACTTGAGAGTTTAGATAAGTCTGCTGCAGATTCTTTCGGACCCTGGCCTCTTGCTGCAACCCACTGCTAACATTGCTAGGGGCCTGCTTGTTACTAATCGAAGGAGTCAGATTTTTTACAACCAAAGAAGCCTGCGAATCCAGGCCCATCTTAGTCCCACTCGTGGAATGATCATTTAGAAGATTAATGACCTTAGAGTCACGGGTTTGACCTTTTAAATATTTCCCCACCAACAGGCCCAAGTTGAATTTTTTAGAACCATTATTAGCAGGTTTTTTACCCGTTGAAGGTTTAGCTTGGGAACCAATTAAAGCAGCTTTCCCTTTTTTCTTCAAATATTTTTGGGGTTCCTTAATCATTTCTTTTTCCGTTGAAGTCGCCTCCAAATTAGCTAAAGATTGATAACGTGATCCCATACTTTTCTCCCCTTTAAAATTGTTTCCTTTTTTAGTTCCATCCAAGGTGCCGCGCCTGGTCTTCCGCTCCATTAGCATCCAAGGACCATAGTCTCCTTCTCCGATCGCCGCAGTAATTATAGAAGTTTGTTCTGACGACTCACCCTTCTCTTTCACCCTTGAGGTTTGTGTGGCTGATGAACAGGTCCATAGCAACCACACTTAAAGCAAACCACAGGTAAGTTTTCATACTCAATCCTTTGAGGGCTATTATTAATAAAAATCTAAGAGACTAATGGTCGCCCTAAATTGACAAAAACTGCCATACGAGTGTACCGTCCCCTTGCTCTAATATCTGTGTTAAAATCCAACTTTGTTACTTTACCTATCATTCCCCCCAATCTCCATGAGAATCTATTTTTTTTTTATAAAAGTGACTAGGATGACCAGGAAAGCGAATCCATGTGAGGACCATATTAGGGTAGGTAATTGGGATTGAAATCGATCGTCCAAGGCTAGACGGTAAGATAATGACCGAAAATAACCCACGGACCCTGAGAAAAGATCTTGTCAGTCTTCAGTGCTCTGAAATTTTGCAAGAAAATAACCATTTTCAATATCCATAAATTGAAAAGGCTTAGACGATCTCTAAGTCCCATATAATCTATTCTGCAAAGTCGTGATTCTAAGGTTTCGTCCTAACATATTGAGTACCACAGAGGTTGACATTTCCTTTTCCAAAAGCTAATAAACTCTCTTTGAGAAGTCAATGGAAGGAACAGCATCAACAAAAGATTTCTTGACATCCTGCTCTGTAAGGGAGAAATTATCAGCAAAGTATTGGCCATCACTTTTTATTAATCTGATAAAAAATTTCCTTCCCCACTAGCATATCCTTCCATGACAACGAAGGCACTGGTGGTGAATCCACAAAAATCACATCTTCAGGAATCGCATCTGACTCATTAAATCGAACCTTCTTTGTGTTAGAATCCTTAGGAATAAAGACATCTTCTTCATTCCCGTTCTCATGTAATAAATATTATTCCAATCTAATTTTAAATGATGCATTAATTATCTTGCAAGGTTAAGGAGTGATATGTAATCATTGACTCTTTATTGTAATTAGAAAAGACATATATCGACAGTCAAATTTTTAATTACATTTAGTTTTCTAAATGAATTAATACAAAAATCAATTTTCGAAAATAATTGTCAACCAACGTCAAATTTCTTTTCACTTCCTACATTTTTATATGGGTTTCTCTGCCTCCTTTCAAAATTTTGAAGTCGAGAGAAGGTGTTTCATTTCATTCATCAAAAGTTGACGTGTTGTTCTTTACTCTCCACAGACATGCAAAAGTTTTTTTTTTTTTTTTTTTTTTTTGCCATTGGCCAAAATTTTATTAAAAAAAAGTTTCAAAAAAATCCAAAAGCAAAAGTCGATTAAGCTGGTTTTTTCGGTTTAATACTAGTTTGAAGCAATTTACATAAACCTTTGTTTAATAGTATTCTTTGAACTATTAGACTCGTTGATTCCCAATTAAATCGATTCAACTTAGCATCAAAGTTAAGACTCCCCAATTAAGTCAAAACTCTACCGAACCTTCCGCTTTCCGCTAATCACATCTTCTTCTACACCATCTTCTTTATACCAACAAACTCATATAAATGGTTAAAGTTCAATGTAAACACCTGTTTTGCTAGGAATTTCTATTTTGACATTTATGTTACCTTTGATTTTTGTAGTTATTTGCTAGTAGTTATCTAAAAACCTAATTTGGGATTTTTGTATCCAGCCCACTTCACTTTTCAGATTATTTATTTATTTTATTGTTATTTTTATTTGATTTTTTAGTTCTTTAAAAATTATTTTTATATTAAATTAGTGCTTTTAAAAAACTTATTTCACTTTATAATTAACATAAAAAAATGTTATTAATTACTTTTCCTATTAATAAAATTTTAATATAAATATTCAATGCTTGTGAATACATTTTTAAAAAAAAGAATTACCATTTATCTATATTTTAAGTAATAACATAAAACTATATTAATTATTAATGTCTATTATGGTTGTTGAGTTATAAAATCGAGTTTTTTCATGTTTTGGATTGGATTTATCTTGGGCTCGAGTCAAATTGATCTTGGACTAGGATCTGTTACGAGCTTGGGCCTTCTTGGGCTCAAGTTTTGTTGGACTCGCATTTTCTCAAGCTTAGATTTTTTTTTATTCGAATTTGTTACGGGTTCGGGTTTTCTCAAATTTAAATTATTACGGACTCGAATTAATACAGACGGATTTTTCAGCTCAAGCCTGTTTTCCTAACTCTAGTAAGAAGTATTAAATACAAATAACTATTATCTAAAGATTCAGCTTAAAATATAAAGGCAATACATTTAATTGAATGAGGCAGGACAACACAAGTTTAATAAATAGCACAACTTGCTAATAAGTATAGTATGACAGGGCAATAATGTTTTGGTATAGTTGGTAAAAGTTAAAGTTCATGGTTGCATCTCACCGCTTGTAATTGCAATATGAGGATTCTCCTCCCACTTTATGTATAGGTTTATGTTGTTTTTAGATTAATCCGGTTTTTATCCAGTTCTTTATTTCCTGTGTATTATGATGATTGGATTCTACAATTCTAATTGTATTGTGAAACTAAAAAAAGAAAAAAGAAATAGCGTAACATTATGTTAAAAGTACTTAAACCAAACTTCCCTAGCTTACGTAATTAAGATCTCCCTTGGTCAATGATTTTAGTATTTACATACAGCATTTCTAATTTTGTATAACTAAAAGTATCAAACTGATCTATAACTAAGTTTATAGGAAGAATGAAGCATTAATCGGTGTTAGAAACGGTATTGGACGTTGTTAGTTTAAATCATTTGTATCCGATGATATCCACATCCATTTATGCCTCCTCCAAATAGTGCAGAATGTCGTATGAACTACTTCATCACCCTGTGATACCAGAAACACAGAGAAGCCCATCAAGATCACCCCAACGTGTCGACTCCATCTTCGTGAAACTTGTCCGAAACATTTTCTATAAAAGCGGTCCATCTAGGCCCCATCCTACTTTGCATTGTGCTATGCCCCGAAGACTGGATGTAAGATTCGGTCTGATAATTACTAGTAGAAGTCGTAATGTTTAGGCTAACCCCCGAGCTACTAGGACTCAAGAAAGGAGGCTGCGTCGGACAAGGAATTTCGCAAGTATCATCAGTAAGCATTTGCACAATTGTTGACATTGATGGTCGCAATTCTGTTGAGGCTTGTACACAGAGTAGGCCAATTTGAAGCAATCTACACGCCTTTTCTCGAAAATTATGCTCTATAACTGGATCAACAACTTCCCTAATCTTATCTGCTTCATATTGATTCCATACCTTCCAATTCAATATATATATATATCTTGCATGAGTTTAAGACCTCAGAATTAGAGACAAAAAAGATCATCACAAAAGCATAACGTAGTTGATAAGCTCTGCAAAATGAATTACCATGTGTAGGATGCAGACCATATCCGGAGGAAAGCACTTGTTCCTCTTCCCGCAAGTAATTTCAATAACGAGAACACCGAAACTATAAACATCAGCCTTTTGAGTCAACATGCCACGAACAGCGTATTCTGGAGCCATGTAACCTCTAGAGATGCCAAGTAATTATTCATGGTTAGTAATATGCAAATTAAGGTAATGTGCAACGTTTCAAATATTCATCAACTTACAAAGTGCCAGCGATGGCGGTGCTGATGTGAGTCTTATCTTCCGGAAAAAGTCTAACAAGGCCGAAATCAGCAATTTTCGGGGTGAGGTCTTCATCAAGCAAAATATTGCTGGGTTTTATGTCTCTATGTATGATCCTCAACTTGGATTCCTCGTGCAGATAGGCCAAGCCCTCAGCGGTACCCAATACGATCTTGTATCGCTCCTCCCATCTTAGTGGCTCAACATCTTTTCTAACTGTACCCAATTCACAGATTCGTAAACAAGAGTATCCTACATAGAGATATTAAATCAACTCTAGCTAAAAAAGAGGTTAGTAAATAACAACCGAAGAGATAATCATGGAGGCTCTGGTTTGACACAAATTCGTAAACAAGAAGGCTTTCCGGGCCTGTAATGCTGCATCCCAATAGCTTTACGAGATTTTTGTGATTTATGCCACTGATTAAATTGACTTCATTGAAGAATTGGTCCACCCATTGCCTTGTATTAAAGAAGAGTCTCTTTATTGCAACAACCTTCCCATTGGGTAAAGTTCCCTGTTTGACAGAGCAATTTAAAACTTGTTAGTTCCTTGAATGACCTTTGGTTATCTCATCTGCTAAGAGAAGTAAAACGTCATGTAACAACACCATACTTTATAAACGGAACCGGATCCTCCTTGTCCCAGCTTGTTGGTGTCGCTAAAGTAATTCGTAGCTTTTTCCAGAGATTCGTATGAGAGATTCAACTTGGACTTGTTCAGGAGGGGTGATAATGCTCCTAGTTGCTTACTCTCTATGCCCAAGGAAAACCAATGAATTTCATATTGCACAATCAAGGTAACCAAAAAAAAAAAAAGAAAAAAAAAAGAGACATTTCAAGATCTTTAACGACAAGGATCGATCCATACCTTGTCTTTTCTTCGCAAGCTTCTTATTCACAAAGAAAATCGCTGTTGCAAAGATCAGTGCTAGAGCCATAGTGGAGAATGTCGTTGCCAGGATAATAGCTAATTTTCTTCTTCCTGACGAACATTGTAACATTATATATTGTGTCAATGAAAATATTTAAAGCTAAAGAAAAGGAGGAAGAAACATAAACGAAAACTTGAACCTACCTCGATTCCCACCAACTGGTGGAGCAGTTGAATTGTAATAAAACTTATTGGTTGAGTACCTCAAGTAGCAACCAGCATTCAGGACCCTCCCTTCTTCCTTGGGAAGACATGAACTAATCCTAGAAACTGCATTGACCAAGCAATCTTCACAAGCACTCGCATTCACCAATTCCCAGCACTGAGCCAATCCATAAACCGACACATTATTCCCTTTACCCATAGACCCTACGAAGAATCCATCATTCTTTGGAGCTTCCACGGTCAAGTTTCTTACCAACTGCATTACATTTGCTCTAAAACCTGTCTCGTTACTCAAGCCAACATCCTTTGTAGCACAAACAGTTCGGTCTGTTTCACTCAAACTTTCGTCAAAGAAGTTATAATCATCGTACCTTAAATAACAACCATCGTAGAAAAGCCTGCCTCCACGCGTGCCTATCTGAAACGGGAGACATCTCATGATCTGCGCTTTGCACTGAGCAAAGCAGATGTTACAGTCTCCTTGCTCAAGGTCTTTCATGCACTCGCCAAAGCCGTACACTCTGGTGTCACCGCTTCCTTTGACAACGACGGCGTACCTCTGGCGAACGATGAGCGGCGTAAAGCTGTCCATCACAGCCAAGAAGTTCGCCACGAAGGATTCGCGCGCCGTTATTGAAGCGGTTTTGTTGGTGCATACCAAAGCAGCCTCGGTAGCTCTTGGATCACAGAGACAAAGTTTTCCAAACAAAAAGAAGAAGAAGAAGAAGAAGAAGAAAACAAGCTGATTCATTAGTAGATGAAAGAGCGATTGAGAGAAGGGGAAAGAGTAAAGAAAAACAAAGGAGGGTTAGAGAGGAAGGTCAATTGTTGAAGAAAGCTGACAGCGTACAACTACAAAACCATCGTGGCACAACTGTGGGAAATAGGAAGGGGAAAACGCGTGAGGCGTCTACGGGGAAGAAACCGAGAAGAATAGACAAAAGTAGGAAAAAGGTCAGGGGACCACCTCTCTGGGTTTGTTTCAGATATGAAAATGAGGAAACTTTTAGCGGGGTGAGTCTTGGGACAAAATTGTCCATGACGTTATGATATTGATTGACTTGGACATTTAGATTTTTTGTCTTGTTGGGCTCTCTATTTTCAGTCCACTCCAGACGGTGCCATCTCGCATAGGATCCAAAATAAATGTTTAACGAAATCGATCTAAACCCCTTTTTCAATGAATGAGTGATCTCTTTTTACTTTTTCTTCTCATATTGCTAATTTTTTTAGCATAATTAATTGTTAGTTACTCCATCCTTTTCAAACTTCTAAACAAATAGTTTATCTATACCAAACATATATAATTTTTACATCTTTCTACACATCAATTTAGACTTTATACATTTCATTTCACATCTAATATTATTTAGGGTAAATTATACAACTAGTTATATATTTCTGTTTTGGTCACTTTCCGTTAAATGGTTAACTGAATTGATGATTTGGCCTTTCTCTAACTGGTATAATAACATGTTTAGTCCTCAATACTTATACATTCTATCAATTTGATCCTCAAACACGTATAATTAAATATAAATTATATATTATGAAAAAGTATAAAATATAATATCATTTATATAATTATATGTGTTTATATTTAATTATAATTATAAGGCTCAAATATGCATTTAGCCCCCCGAACTTAACACCTTTTTCCCAATTTGGTACTTATGATTTTTTTTGTCTCAAGTTGGCACCCGAATTTTCATTCCGTCAAGGGTTTTGGTGCTTTTTTGTACATAGTGTTAAATATAGAACACATGGCACTCTTAGGTTGTGGCACATGACACTAATGATGTCATAATCTATTTTTTATACAAATATTTTAAAAATTAAAAGAAAATATATAAAAATTATATAATTTTTAAAATATAAAAGAAATTATAAAGTATAAAAATATGTCTAAAAATTGAAAATATTTTAAAAAAAACTTTGTCGAAACCATTTTTTAAAAAACGGGATCGACTGGATTTTGAAAAACGAAAATTAAAAACGGGAGTCGCCACCGATCTTGATTTGGTGTGATCGGGTCACCTTTATTCTAATAAAATAATTTTAGTTTACTAAGACGGCATTTTGGTCTACGAAATCCAAGAGAACAGGTTCGGGAGTCGGTTACGTACGAGGAAGGATTAGCACCCTCGACATGCCCAAAAATTGGTACCAAATTGACTAATTAGTGTCTAAATGTTGAAAATTGAAAATCGAGAATGGATTTGGAATACGATCTTTTCTTGTTAATATTGATTTTAAAATCTTTGAATTAGCTCAAAACAATTTGTTTAGAGATTTCCTTATCTCAAGATATCGGAGTATCACATCCCGTAAGTTAGGACACAATACCATGAATTCCCGAGCACAAGGTTGTCTTCTAATTTAAATGAGAATTCCATGTGTTTTAAAACTCGAAAAGGAATTAGCCATTTAGAAACAACGAGAAAATCGAAACCCCGTAAGTTAGGGCACAATTCCTCGATATTTCAAAATGCATAACATTGCCTTATTTGGAAAATTTTGTTTTTGAATAGTAGCGGATACAATATTCAAGCAACATGTGTTATTTATTTAGGTTAAAATCAAACGACTTGTTGTATAAATGTATTGGGGTCTAATTGGAGGCCATGATAAGAAATGAAGTATAGTGCGACATAGCATAATGATTCACGCATAAAATATTCAACAAACGCATGGCAATAATATGAACGTGAGTAAGCAAATTTACATACATGCAATAGCAATAATTCCATAACATACATTATTTAATGTTAAGTTTAATAAACATAGAAATGAAGTAATAGTATGAAACAACTTAAATCAAATAATAAGATGATCTTAAATATAAAATATACGTGAAAAAGGTTTTAAGACAGATACTATAAAAGCAACTTAAAGTAAATGATAAAAAAAATAATTTAAAACCATTAATGCAAAGTCTAAAATAAGTAATACGTAAAAAAAAGAAAATACATAATATATATAAAAAACAACTTAACATAAATATATGTATATAAAGAATAAGTAATGTATAAAGAGTTTAAGATACAAATATAAGGAAATTCAAAATTAAGTGATCCATATAAAAAAGGAAGTTTAAGAACAAACATTCTATAAACTTAAAATAATAAGCTATTCAAAAAAATAATATATAAAGAGGGTTTGAAATAAATAAATAAAAGAAAATGTAAAATGATTATCATATATATAATAATTCGAAATGATTTATATAAAAAGATTTAAAATAAATGATATGTAAGGTGATTTAAGACAAATGATGAAAATAAGTTTAAAATGAATATTATGTAGTGAGAAATTTGAAATAAGTAATGTATAAAAAATTTAAAAATAAATGGTATGTAAAAAATAGATAATACATATACAAATTCGAAATTGATAATATAGGGAAAAGAAATTAAAATAAACAACAAAACAATTTAAAATGAATAATACATAAAATAATTTTAAAATAAATAATGTATAAAGCATTTTAAAATCTATAATACACAAAGCAAATTAAAGAATGACATATATGAATAGTTTTAAAATAAATAATATATGAGTTAATTTAAAAGTAATTAATAAGAAGTATAAAATATATATGATACGTAAAAGAATTTAAAATAGACAATATAAATATACTTTGTAATAATGATTTTGATATAATATACAAAGAATTATTAGATATACATAATACATAATGACTAAGAATGAGCAACGTAATATTATTTGAAATAAGTATATAGCAAAGCTGTTTTGAAATAATAGCAAACATACAGAAACTTGAAATAGATGGCATGTATATATATATAAATATGATAAGTAAAGATTATAAAATAAATAATACATTCATAAAGTAAGTTGAGATAAAATAATAATTAGAGTAAATACAACAAACAATAATGATATGAACAAACAGTATATTAAACAAATTAAGATAGATGTAAAGAGAGTAAATTAAGTGAATTTAGGATATAGTTGAAAACAAATCAAAATTTCAGGGTATAAATTAGAAATAATAAAAAAGGGCCACCTGGGACTAAATTGAATCGCGCTGAGACTTGCGAGGACCAACTGGAGTAATGTCCCAAGTCTATACGCCGCGCTTCATTAACCCAGACCAGGGACCAAATCAGAGAGGGGATAAAATAATCGGGCCAGATTTTAAAAAAAGAAGAAGGGGAAATCGGGACTAAATCGAATATCAGGAAAAGGGAGAGAGACCGAAGCGGGTAATTTCCCATTTAAGGGAAACATGCGGACCCCCCCTTTTCTAAACTGCACCGTTTTGTAGCCTGATAAAAGGCCCCAAATTTCTATTTGTTTCATTTTTTCCTAGTGTTTTTTTAAAAAAGAAAAAAAACAGAGAGCATTCCTTCCCTTTCTCTCCTTTTCTAATTTTCTCATTTGGCTAGGGTGATATACCCATCCTCGCCGGACGCGCTCCTCTACCAGTAGATGGTGGTGGTGAGTCAGAAACGGTCTTTTTTGGTCGGGATCTAAAGGTCTAGTCCGTTATCTGTGGGTAAAAGGCGAATAAAGAGGACTTTAGTCCTTTTAGTCGAGCCTAAAAAGGTCAGAAGGCCCCTGCGTGGGTGAAACCACGACGACGACGACAATGGACGTGAGGCTACTCTGTAAGTTTATTTCTTCCTTCTTTATTTTGAAAGATTGTTTGTTATGAGAGAAAAAAAATAATAAAAATGAAAAAAAAGGCAGAGACGAAAATAAAAAAATCCACCTTTCACAACTTCTGTTCCCTTTTTTATTAATCTTGCTTGTAAAATGTCTGTAAAAAAATACAAATGATAGATTTTGGCTTTTTAAAGCCGATCTATGAATCGTTTTGTTTTCTGTTCTTTGTCTTTTTCCATTTATTTCTTCCGCATGCTCTCGTAATCGTGATCTCGATTTGGTTGCGGTGTGTCGAGGTGGAAAGCCGTGGGTTGGCTCGCGAGAGGCGAGGCGGCGCGCGTGGGGCCAAGGTGGTGGTGTGGTACCGAGGCGAGATATCGGGTCGCTGTTTTCTTTTCTTTGAGATGGGCTAGGGTTGTTTGTTTTTTGAGATGTTGTTGGATTAGGGTTAGAAATGGGCCATGTATTGGATTTGGTTGTAAATGGACTTTAAAACAAATTGGACCTTTATTATTTTATTTTTGCTTATTTGCTTGGGTTTTTTTTTTAGTGCCAAAATTGGCTATTACAGCTGCCCCTCTTTGCTCATTCTCGTGAAATGAGAATAGAGCAAAGACCTTAAAATAGCCAATTTTGCCCAATCTAACTAGATTTTGGCTTCTTGGTGCTTCTTTTCTTTTACTGGCTTCGTTCCATCCCACTGCATCCTCAGGGGTATAGGAAATAGTGCTACTACTCGTTCCAGTGCAAAGGAGAAGATATTTGTAGCTTCGATCTACTCTACTGCAACAATGAAGGGCTAAGACTTGATAATTTCAATCTGCTCCATTGCATCTTCAGGGAGATGAGGTCCGCGACTTCAACCTGCTCCACTGCAACTTCAGGGAGATAAGGCTTGCAACTTTAACCTGCCCCACTGCTATTTCAGGAGGATAAGATTTGTTTTGATCTGCTCTACTGCAACTTCAGAGAGATAAGATCTGTTTATTCATAATTTCAATCTGTTCCACTGCAACTTCAGGGAAATAAGATTTGTATCTTCAATCTTCTCCGTGAAACTCCAAGGAGGTCTACTGTAGCTTTGGACCTCTCCAACGTCATTTCAGGAATAAGATATTTGACTTCCAGCCTATTACCCTACTGCTTAGGGGGTTGAGGCCCATCATCTTCGATCTGTTTCCCTACTGCTTAGGGGGTTAAAATCTGTAAATTCAGTTGTCTTCGATCTGTTCCACTGCAACTTCAGGGAGACAAGATCTGCAATCTTCATCCTACTCCACTACTGCTTAGGGAGATAGGATGATGGCTTGAATCTGTTCCACTACTAGTTAGGGAGATGAGATTCGCCATCTTCGATCTGTTCCACTGCAACTTCAGGAAGACCAGATCTGCAAATCCAGCTTGCTACCCTACTGCTTAGGGGGTTAAAGCTTGTGAATTCATTGATTTCGGGGATATGACCTGTAGAATCAGTTCCATGTATTTATGCTTATGTCAAATGATTAGGATGCTATGATCGAAATGAATCAAATGCTCCTAACTAGATGTGTTATGAATGATGAATGAAAATGTCACTTTTTAATTTTTGCCTAATTTGGTATTACTCGTTGTTCATCAATGTATTATTCCGCTTTTCCCTCGACTGGTACCTCTGGCAGAAAACCCGAAGAATAATCACAAACTGGGCTATTTTCCACCATCGTTCCCCTCCTTTGAATGTAGGGTGATTCAAACTAATTAGTCCCGTTTCAGGTCCTTGTATCATTTAGAAGAATTTCAGAGTAATATACAGAACTCCTTTTTGAATGTTATTAGTCCATTAATCATCATTTCAACAAAAAAATGTTCGAAAAGATTATCGCAGTAGACAAGATGGAATTTTATTTGAGAACAAAACTCAAAATGAATAGGGTAACCAAGATAGCAAATTTACTAAAACGAAACGGGAATTGATAAACTAATCAAGGTAACATATTCTTTCCAAGAATCAAAATGAATGAGATAAGAATAGGTGCCCCAGATATCGCAGTATGAGCTTCATCGCACAAACTTCTCGAGGACCCTTTGAACTCGGTACGCGTTTAGAAGATCAAGAGTATTTCGTCGATGCCCCAAGATGTAGCATCCCTTCTTCTTGTTAATTCAAAGAAAACAGGACCACGGTATGCCCCCAATTTCGATCAAAATTTGAATCGCCCATTCCTGGATTTTCAACTCAAAACCCCTTTGGTCTCAAAGCGCCCTTTTATGGGTTTTCACCTTGGCCTCTCTTTTTTTTTTTTTTTTTTTTTTAGGTAAAATACCTCTTGACCGAATCTGAATTCATGGGATTAGGTAAGCTTTTACCATCCATCTCGGTCAAAATCAGAGCCCCTCTAGAGAAAGCCTTCTTTACCACATAAGGTCCCTCCCAATTCGGCATCCATTTTCCTCTGAAGTCCTTTTGTATAGGAAGGATCTTTTTCAATACGAGGTCTCCTTCATGGAATTTTCTAGGGCGAACTTTCTTATTGTAAGCCCGCATCATTCTTTTTTGATACATTTGACCATGCCGGATAGCCTTTAGCCTCTTTTCTTCAATCAAGTTCAACTGGTCATATCGAGACTGGATCCATTCTGCTTCATCTAACTTTAGTTCTGAAAGCACGCGTAGAGAGGGAATCTCGACCTCAATAGGTAGAACCGCCTCCATTCCATAAACTAAAGAAAATGGTGTTGCCCCGGTAGATGTTCTGACTGACGTCCGATAGGCATATAGGGCAAATGGTAATTTCTCGTGCCAATCTCTGTAAGTTTCAGTCATCTTCCCCACGATTTTCTTTATGTTTTTATTGGCCGCTTTCTCGCACCATTCATCTTTGGGCGATATGGTGACGAGTTATGATGTTTAATCTTGAACTGGCTACAGACCTCCGCTATCGTGCTATTGTTCAAGTTCAGCGCATTGTCCGATATGATTCGCTCAGGCATCCCATATCGACATATGATTTCTTTCTTCAAGAACTTACTGACCGCCGACTTTGTGACGTTGGCATAAGAGGTGGCCTCTACCCATTTGGTGAAGTAATCTATGACCACGAAGATGAAACGATGTCCATTAGATGCCTTCGGTGAGATTGGCCCTATGACATCCATGCCCCACATAGAGAAAGGCCATGGAGAAGTCATGACATGGAGAGGTGAAGGAGGTACATGAATTTTATCTCCATAAATTTGGCATTTGTGGCATTTCTTGGCATAGTTGATGCAATCTCTTTCCATAGTGGACCAATAATATCCGAATCTCATGATCTGTCTAGCCATTGTGAAGCCATTGGCGTGCGTCCCACAGACACCCTCGTGAACCTCTTCTAAGATTTGCTTAGCCTCAACAGCGTCCACACATCTTAAGAGCACTTGGTCTTTTCTTCTTTTATACAGGATTTCTCCATCCAAGACATAGTCACTGGCCAACCTTCTTAATGTCCTCTTGTCATTCTCAGTTGCTTGGTCTGGGTATTCACGACTCTTCACATATCGTAAAACATCCTGATACCAAGGATGGTCATCTTTCTCTTCTTCTTCTTCTCGAGCAAAGCAATGAGCCGGAGCCTCATAAATGCTCATTTGGATAGGCTTCATATCCTCTTGCTTGTTCACTTTAATCATAGAAGCTAAAGTTGCCAAGGCATCAGCCATCTGGTTTTCATCTCGTGGGAGATAGCAGAAAGTGATATCGTCAAACTCCTCGATTAACTCAAGAACCAGTCTTCGATAACTGACCAACTCGGGATCTCTTGTCTCCCATTCACCTTTAAGCTGATAGATCACTAGCGCAGAATCTCCGTATACCTCCAACACTTTTATTTTGCGTTCTATGGCTGCACGGATGCCCATGATGCATGCCTCGTATTCCGCCATATTGTTTGTGCAGTCAAAATCCAATTTACTGGTGAAAGGATAATGATCTCCGTTTGGGGATACCAAGACTGCCCCGATTCCATTTCCTACAGCATTTGAAGCTCCGTCAAAATTCAGCTTCCAAGAGTGGCCTTCTTGAGAGTCTTCTTCTGTGGTTGCAACATACATTATATCTTCGTTTGGGAAATCAAAACTCAATGGCTCATAATCTTCTAGAGCTCTACTAGCCAAAAAGTCTGCTATTGCACTCCCTTTTACAGCCTTTTGATTCACGTAGGCTATGTCAAACTCAGAAAGTAAAATTTGCCAACGAGCCATTCTTCCGTTCAAAGCGTTTGATTCCATCATGTACTTCAAAGGGTCCAGTTTCGAGATGAGCCAAGTTGTGTGGTACAACATGTATTGCCTCAGTCTTCGGGTCGTCCAAATCAAAGCACAGCACAACTTCTCGATCGGCGAATATCTCGTTTCACATTCAGTGAATTTCTTGCTGAGATAGTATATTGCTTTTTCCTTTCTTCCAGTCTCGTCATGTTGGCCTAGCACGCATCCCATGGAATTCTCGAACACTGCCAAGTACAATATCAGTGGTTTATCCGGGCAAGGTGGCATTAGTACTGGGGCATTGGATAGGTAATGTTTGACCTTGTCAAAGGTTTTCTGGCACTCCTCATCCCAAACACCCGGGTTATGCTTCCTGAGAAGACGAAATATTGGATCACATTTTTCTGTCAGTTGTGAAATGAATCGAGCAATGTAATTCAGTCTTCCTAAGAAACCTCGAACTTCTTTTTGAGTACGTGGTGGAGGTAATTCTTGTATAGCCTTGACTTTATCTGGATCAATCTCAATTCCTTTTTCACTGACCACGAATCCTAATAATTTTCCTGACCGGGCTCCGAAAGTACACTTTGCGGGATTGAGCTTTAGTTGGAACTTTCTTAACCTTAAGAATAGTTTCCTCAGGACTTGCACATGCTCATTTTCTGTTCTGGATTTTGCAATCATGTCATCGACGTAAACTTCGATCTCTTTGTGCATCATATCATGAAATAAAGTTACCATGGCTCTCTGATATGTTGCTCCCGCGTTTTTCAGCCCAAATGGCATCACTTTATAACAAAATGTTCCCCACATGGTTACGAATGTGGTTTTTTCCATGTCTTCCGGATGCATTTTTATCTGGTTGTACCCCGAGAAGCCGTCCATGAATGAGAAGAGTGAATAACCCGCCGTGTTATCTACTAATGTATCAATGTGAGGTAACGGAAAGTTATCTTTTGGGCTGGCTTTGTTTAGATCTCGATAATCCACGCACATCCGTACCTTCCCATCTTTCTTAGGAACTGGGACTATATTGGCCACCCATTCGGAGTACTTGACCACTTGTAAGAAACCGGCGTCGAACTGCTTCTTGACCTCTTCTTTTATTTTCAGCAAAACATCGGGTCTCATCCTTCGGAGTTTCTGTTGAACTGGCTTGCATTCTTCCTTTATAGGGAGTCGATGCACAACGATATCGGTATTCAATCCGGGCATGTCTTGATATGACCAGGCGAAGACATCCTTGAACTTTCGGAGTAACTCGATGAGGTCTTGCTTTGTTTCTACAGCGATACTAGCTCCAATTTTCACCTCTTTTCCTTCTCCTAAGCTCACAACTTCCACCGACTCTTTGTGAGGTAAGATTTGTTTCTCCTCTTGTTCTACCATTCTTAACAAATCAGGAGATAGGCCACAACTTTGGTCATCTTCAAAATCCTCCGTGTCCACTATACACAAATCTTGCTCGAAAAGAATCTCTGAGCCATTGGCAATATCGCTCATGTCATTGATGTCTGGGGACCTGTTATGGATAAAAAAGAAATCCAAAGAACGATGAATCTAAGAATATTTTATTTGTATGGTATGATTATGAATGAATTGGAAAGAATAAAAGAATATTCGCTCAAGATGATACGCAAAATGCATTTTTTATTGAAATAAAGATATTTGGACATATGCCTATTTCATAAAAGGATTCTTATTGCCCCTAGGCTTAGAGCAATAAGCTTGTTTTGAACATTACTCTTAGTTAATCCTAAAAGTTACAGGGGTCTCCTCCACGGTCCAATTGTTCAAAACGCTTCCAGGGATGTAAGGACGAATTCCAGCTAAATTCTCTTCAGTTCTTTCTTCAGATATGGCATTGATACTCAAACTGTTCATTATTTCTTTGGCGGACTCTTTCTTTGTCATTCTTTCCTTGGAGTAAATAGTCCCTCCTGACACAAATGTTTTAGATAAATGAGGGAAGGTCATCGACTCCCACTTGGCCTCTTCACAGTACAGACGCGCTTTCCTCATCTCTTGCCTTTTCTCCAGCTCTTTCTTCTTTTGCTTCGCATCTGGCTTGAATCCTAAGCCAAAGCGATCTCGCTTTTCCTTCAACACTGGTACCTCGATCCTTCCTTGGAGGCATCTTCCAAGTCCTCTCCCTGGCAAGGCTCCTTTGCCAACAGTTAATCGTAGGCCCATCCTTGTGGTTTTGGATATTCTGGGCATTGGGACTTTATTCCCTTCGATAATGAATGTAGCATTGACGAATTCTAGCCATCGAAAGGAACATTCTATTGCCTCATCGTCCGTTCCCACGTAGGGTGTGTCACTGGTGACAGATGCAATTATGTCCTCCTCCGCGTTTATCGTTACCAACCTACCCTCAGTTACCAATTTTAACTTTTGGTGTAGGGACGACGCAAGATCGCCCCGCCGAGTGAATCCACGGTCTTCCCAACAGGCAATTGTATGAGGGCTTGATATCCATTACTAAGAAGTCCACCTCGTATGTATTTGGGCCAATCAAGAGAGGTATCTCGATTCTTCCCATCACTCTCCTTTCTGTACCATCGAATGCTCTCACGACGTTTTGACATGTCTTCATGTGAGAGCTATCAACTGGCAGCCTATTTAGCATGGACAAGGGCAGGACATTCAACGCTGATCCATTATCAATTAGTACCCCCGGTAGTGTGTGCCCCTTGCAGCGAGTGGTGATGTGCAGGGCCTTTGTAGATCCCATACCCCCCGGTGGTATCTCATCGTCATTAAAGAAAATGAAGTTATCAACGCTGATATTATTGACCAAACGATCGAGTTTGTTGACAGAGATATCATTCGCAACATATGTTTCATTTAAAACCTTCATCAATGCACTGCGGTGAGTCTCTGAGCTCAAGAGCAAGGCTAGTACCGATATGCGGGCTGGCTGCTTGTGTAACTGCTCCACAACACTGTACTCGCTGTGTTTTAGGAATTTTAAGAATTCTTTAGCCTCTTTTTCAGTTACAGGCTCATTGACAGGTGATTCAAGTCCGGTTGCTTTTTCCGTTTCTTGCCCAACAACCACGACTTTTCCTTTAGCTGATTCTGCCTTTGTGTTCGGAGTATAACGCCTTCCACTGCGTGTATAGAAACCCTCGTCTTGACCTTTATCTGAAGTACCAGTTGGATTCTCGCCTCCTGGGATCATTACGTTGCAGTCGTAATTCCAAGGAACCCTTTTGTTATCTTTATAGGGGAAAGCAATGGGCTTTTGAATTATGACCTTTGGCGCGATTGGTACCCCCATTTCACTGGTCCTCGGTTGCGATATGATTACCACTGGGTGATTGATTCCAGGGACTTTGTTGGTTGACCCTCCTTCTGAAGCGCATACATCTTCTTCTTCTAGGCCCTTAGTATACTCAAAGAATTCAATCTCTTTATTTTCCATCAATCTTTGTACCAGTGCCCTAAATCCATTGCACCTCTGGATCTCATGACCTTCTTCGTTGTGATACTCGCAGTAGTATTTTGCTCCTTCGGGCTTCTCCCTTAAATCTTGTGTAAGTAAACCTTCTTCCACCATTTTCTTCCAAACCCATCTCAAAGGGGTCTTTACCTCTGATATATCCATCTTGGTTCTCCTCCCTCCATTTTCAACTATCGCGTTTACCCCTTCATCTGAGTGACTGGGTAACGGATTTCCTGCCATGTTAGGTCCTGTGGGATCATCGAACTTCACAATGCCCATTTTTATGAACCTTTCGACCAATTTCTTGAAGGCCGTGCAGTTTTCAATTGTGTGTCCCGAGATTCCTGCATGGTATTCGCATTGAGCGTTTGCGTCATACCACTTAGGAAATGGAGGTTGCATGGGTTTTAGGTAAAATGGAGACACCACATGCGCATCGAACAGGTTTTGGTAAAGCTCTCTATACGTCATTGGGATTGGCGTGAATTGAACTCTTTCTGTGTTAGGCCTCGGGTTGGAATCTTGCCTTGTAGAGCCTTGATGGCTAGTAGCCACTGCCCTTGGTTGGCTCACGGTGACTGGCTTGGAATAATTTTTATTGTATATGTTTGCATTGTTTACTTCGTTTTCTTTTCTTCTAGGAGCCGATCTCTTGGCACTTTCTCCCGCTTCAATTTTCCCACTTCTCACCGCATTTTCTATCATCTCCCCAGACATCACTATGTCTGAGAAGCTCTTAGTAGCGCTTCCCAACATGTGTTAATGAATGGGGCCTTCAGGGTATTGATAAAAAGCATGGTTGTTTCCTTTTCCAAGAGAGGTGGTTGGACTTGCATCGCTATTTCCCTCCACCGTTGTGCATACTGCCTGAAACTCTCACTCGGCTTCTTTTCCATATTTTGTAGAGTAATTCTGTCGGGTGCTATGTCCGTCACGTGACCGTATTGTTTCATAAAGCCTTGAGCCAAGTCCTTCCATGAACCAATTTGGGCACGGCTGAGCTGGTTGTACCATTTGGCCGCGGATCCGATCAGACTGTCTTGGAAACAGTGAATCAACAGCTGATCATTGTTGACATACCCTGTCATCCTTCGACAGAACATCGTAATATGAGCTTCAGGGCAGTTCGCCCCATTATACTTTTCAAACTCTGGGGTTTTGAATTTTGGCGGGAGCACCAGGTCTGGGACCAAGCTTAAGTCTTTAGCATCAATCCCTCCACGGTAATCAGCAGTCTCCATTGCTTTGAATTTCTCTTCAAGCCATTTGCATCGGTCATCAAGTTGCTTTGCCAAGTCAACCTTTTCTTTTTCTGTTTCTGCCACATCATCAAGGTCTGGGACGAATGGATTGGCTGGATTATCCCCGGGAGTAGAGCTCGAACCTATAGGAGCATTCATCGGTACCGAGGCACCGCACCGTATATTGCCGGGTCTAATAATGACCGGCGCTGTTTGTGGGTGTATCTCTGGTTGTGATTGAGTGTTTACTGGGGTAAAGCCCGGAGGATAGATAGGGTCTTCATTGTCGCTTCCTATGGTGTTCTTCCCTTTTTCGCGTTCTTTAGCCAGCAACTGTGCTAACTGCCCTAGCATATTATTCTGGGATTCTTGCATTTGTTCCCTCATATCTTGTTGGATTTTCGCTAACTGCTCTTGCATCCGCGCTTGTAGTTGCTCTTGTATATCCCTTTGCAGTTGTTCTAATCTTTCTAGTCTTTGATCCATTTCTTTGGTTTTACGGCGAGTATAGTAGCTATGTTCGGTTGGTTGATTCTCGTTGGTTTCCAGATTAACTGAAATAATTTTTACTTAATCAGGGTCTTTTCGTAAAATTTAATGCATATAATGAAATGTAATGCAAATGAATGAATGCAAAAGAGGCGTTGATTCTAATTCAATTTCATTAGAAGAACTTCACTAGAAGAAAAATTTATTTACATAGAACAGATGATTACATATACGACTTGGCCCTAATGCCCAAAGCCTTAACCTTCCTAAGGAGCCAAGCTAGGTTTCGGCCCCGATCTGATTCTGACTCGTACTTTAAGCTCAATACATCAGCCTGGACTGCCAAAGTTTGCAAATGATCGGCCACCTCTCGAACTTGAGCCACAGCCTCGCCCATGATATAATCTCTGTTTCTAATATGATCTTGAGATCGGAAGAGTTGTTCTCTATACTGTTCATTGTTTGCCTCAAGGAGTTCTACTCGAATTTTACTATCTTGTAGTGCGGTCTCGAATTTCCCTATTTCCTCTTTCAACTCTTCGATCCTACTTAGACTGGCTTTCAACTCAATTACAGAATTACGGTTACGATGTTGATGTAGCGATCTTTCTAGCTCAACCACCCGAGCCCGTAACTTCTCCTTTTCGTTTTGGCTTTTTGACAAACTCTTTTTTAGAATGTCTTCTCGTACTCGGACATCATGGAACTTCTTTTCCCACTGATCGGCTCTAGTCTTTTCTTTTCCAATCTCTTGACGCCATTGCTCCGATGTTTTGCCTAAACCGGCAGTCCTTATTGACATACGCAGCTTCTTATAATCAGTCTTCAGACTATCCAAGTCTTCCTCGGCTTTGTTCTTCCCTTTTCTTAGCTTCTCGGCCTCTAGCTTATAAATGTCGACATCCAACCCTAGCCGCATTTTTTCGTCCTCCAACTGCTCTATCATCTTTCCAAATTTTGAGCTCTTTCTCTCGAAGTCTTGCTTGATGATCTCTAGCTCAGATGGGGCTACTCGCAAATGCTCTTCTATTGGCTGAGTGCTCCCTTGATCTGGTTTAGGAATGTTATCGTTGGCTCTCTTAACCCACCACCATTCATATTCGGGGGTTGTCATTGGGCCCACGGTGAATCCCTTCATTCTTCTAGTTTGGTTCCACGCATCTGATATCTCACGGACCTTTTTCTTATAACCGTCATCTTTATAGGAAAACTCACACTGAGCTAACCCTTGTGTTGTCGGTATGAACTGCCTCGACCGATATTGCCTTAATACGAGTAGCGGAGTGTATCCAGAAGCCCCCCATATTCCAGCTAGAGGGACCCAGTCAAAATTGCCGCATCTATATAAGATCTCGCCAGGGATCAACCATGGAGCTCTCCATTCAACACATTTTCGACTTGTAAATTGCGGAGGATAGTTATCCATTTCTCTTACGAGATGTCATCCCGCCTCGATGTGGCCACTAATTCTCTTAATGGAGAATAGTCCCAGAGAAAACCCGATAGGAGACCTTTTCTACTTTCCAAAAATGGCTATGGAACCATGCCAAAAGGAGTCATGCACAACCAATGAATCTTCCTTCGCCCGCTCTCGACACGCACTCAAGGATCTGAAAGTTTCGCTAGAATTGCTTGGGACTGGTGTAGTACCTTTATCAAGTCGGTCAAATAAGTCTCAAACGACTTCATCTACATGTCCTAATGCCTTGGGAAAGACGACCACTCAAACCGTAGATGCTCAAGGCAAAACATCAACCCTCTTCTTCAAACCGGGTGTGCTAAGATCAAGTCCTCAAATTCCCCAAGGAATACACTTACTATCCCCTTCTGTTTGATACGGTGCAACCCATCGCCGCTCATTCCGTAATACTCATCAATTTCTTCAAAAATGGAGGAACATTGATAAAGTCTTGAATAGGCCCTATCGGCTTGAATCTTCGGGCAATTAAGTAACGCCATGTATTCCTCCACAGTGGGTACTAAATCGACTCCTCCGAAGGTGAAGCAACTGTAAGCGGGGTTCCAAAACTGCGCGAGAGCCCGGAATAAGTATTTATCCACCTTTATGTCGAGCAAATAAGGTAAGTCACCGTAGTTGCGATAAAAAAGAGCCGCTTGATCTCGCTGCTCCAACTGTTCCATATTTCTCTTAGTTCTCGCAGGTCGTTCTGAGTCACATTGATGCGAGTGAAATCCCATAACTCTGATTCGTATCCCTCGGCCAAACTATCACCTTTCTCTTGCTGTGTCTTCTCGGACCACACTCGGACGGCCGCATTATCCTCCACTCTATCAAGAAACCCTTTTTCCATGCTAAACTCTTCTATTTAGTAACCGAATCGTGAATCAATACCTCTTTTATGATGAGATGTCATGCAACAACAATAAAACACAAACAAGTCAGTATTAAAGCAAAGAATAGAAATCAAAGTAATTAAGAAATAATCAAGCACCTAGTCAGGTAACTACTAGGGGCCGGTGTGGATCCACCTAGGGTAGGCTCTTAGGGCTTATTACATGTGGTTCGGTTCTAAAGTAAAGGTACCTGAATCAGCGGATTCCTCAATCCTCACCCATTATAGGTTCATACGGACCGAGTTCGATTCAGGGGAATACATTTCCCTACGGCTATACGGAGATGAAAACCTCACGAAGACGCAGGTACGGATGTATCCCGAAAGCGATCCACTATCCTATACGGAGGTGAAGACCTCACGAAGGAGTAGTTTCTCACTTCCACTTAAGAGGGTGAAATTGACCGGTAATGCGATGCGATATGCAAAGATATATCAAAGAATTAAACTATTTAAAACCAGGATATTATAAAGAAAGCCATGAAAATAACAACATGCAATGCGATAAATTTAAAATCGATTTTTAATTTTTGACAAAAGACAAAAAATTAATCAATTTAAGGCTCGACTCTCGTTCTTTCCCCAGCGGAGTCGCCAAGCTGTCGAAACCATTTTTTAAAAAACGGGATCGACTGGATTTTGAAAAACGAAAATTAAAAACGGGAGTCGCCACCGATCTTGATTT
The DNA here is from genome assembly GCA_025698475.1 of Gossypium anomalum. Classification (NCBI taxonomy): domain Eukaryota; kingdom Viridiplantae; phylum Streptophyta; class Magnoliopsida; order Malvales; family Malvaceae; genus Gossypium; species Gossypium anomalum. The sequence continues at coordinate 18,083,783 of CM046967.1, read as the reverse complement.
GGTGTGATCGGGTCACCTTTATTCTAATAAAATAATTTTAGTTTACTAAGACGGCATTTTGGTCTACGAAATCCAAGAGAACAGGTTCGGGAGTCGGTTACGTACGAGGAAGGATTAGCACCCTCGACATGCCCAAAAATTGGTACCAAATTGACTAATTAGTGTCTAAATGTTGAAAATTGAAAATCGAGAATGGATTTGGAATACGATCTTTTCTTGTTAATATTGATTTTAAAATCTTTGAATTAGCTCAAAACAATTTGTTTAGAGATTTCCTTATCTCAAGATATCGGAGTATCACATCCCGTAAGTTAGGACACAATACCATGAATTCCCAAGCACAAGGTTGTCTTCTAATTTAAATGAGAATTCCATGTGTTTTAAAACTCGAAAAGGAATTAGCCATTTAGAAACAACGAGAAAATCAAACCCGTAAGTTAGGGCACAATTCCTCGATATTTCAAAATGCATAACATTGCCTTATTTGGAAAATTTTGTTTTTGAATAGTAGCGGATACAATATTCAAGCAACATGTGTTATTTATTTAGGTTAAAATCAAACGACTTGTTGTATAAATGTATTGGGGTCTAATTGGAGGCCATGATAAGAAATGAAGTATAGTGCGACATAGCATAATGATTCACGCATAAAATATTCAACAAACGCATGGCAATAATATGAACGTGAGTAAGCAAATTTACATACATGCAATAGCAATAATTCCATAACATACATTATTTAATGTTAAGCTTAATAAACATAGAAATGAAGTAATAGTATGAAACAACTTAAATCAAATAATAAGATGATCTTAAATATAAAATATACGTGAAAAAGGTTTTAAGACAGATACTATAAAAGCAACTTAAAGTAAATGATAAAAAAAATAATTTAAAAACCATTAATGCAAAGTCTAAAATAAGTAATACGTAAAAAAAAGAAAATACATAATATATATAAAAAACAACTTAACATAAATATATGTATATAAAGAATAAGTAATGTATAAAGAGTTTAAGATACAAATATAAGGAAATTCAAAATTAAGTGATCCATATAAAAAAGGAAGTTTAAGAACAAACATTCTATAAACTTAAAATAATAAGCTATTCAAAAAAATAATATATAAAGAGGGTTTGAAATAAATAAATAAAAAGAAAATGTAAAATGATTATCATATATATAATAATTCGAAATGATTTATATAAAAAGATTTAAAATAAATGATATGTAAGGTGATTTAAGACAAATGATGAAAATAAGTTTAAAATGAATATTATGTAGTGAGAAATTTGAAATAAGTAATGTATAAAAAATTTAAAAATAAATGGTATGTAAAAAATAGATAATACATATACAAATTCGAAATTGATAATATAGGGAAAAGAAATTAAAATAAACAACAAAACAATTTAAAATGAATAATACATAAAATAATTTTAAAATAAATAATGTATAAAGCATTTTAAAATCTACAATACACAAAGCAAATTAAAGAATGACATATATGAATAGTTTTAAAATAAATAATATATGAGTTAATTTAAAAGTAATTAATAAGAAGTATAAAATATATATGATACGTAAAAGAATTTAAAATAGACAATATAAATATACTTTGTAATAATGATTTTGATATAATATACAAAGAATTATTAGATATACATAATACATAATGACTAAGAATGAGCAACGTAATATTATTTGAAATAAGTATATAGCAAAAAGTGTTTTGAAATAATAGCAAACATACTGAAACTTGAAATAGATGGCATGTATATATATATAAATATGATAAGTAAAGATTATAAAATAAATAATACATTCATAAAGTAAGTTGAGATAAAATAATAATTAGAGTAAATACAACAAACAATAATGATATGAACAAACAGTATATTAAACAAATTAAGATAGATGTAAAGAGAGTAAATTAAGTGAATTTAGGATATAGTTGAAAACAAATCAAAATTTCAGGGTATAAATTAGAAATAATAAAAAAGGGCCACCTGGGACTAAATTGAATCGCGCTGAGACTTGCGAGGACCAACTGGAGTAATGTCCCAAGTCTATACGCCGCGCTTCATTAACCCAGACCAGGGACCAAATCAGAGAGGGGATAAAATAATCGGGCCAGATTTTAAAAAAAGAAGAAGGGGAAATCGGGACTAAATCGAATATCAGGAAAAGGGAGAGAGACCGAAGCGGGTAATTTCCCATTTAAGGGAAACATGCGGACCCCCCCTTTTCTAAACTGCACCGTTTTGTAGCCTGATAAAAGGCCCCAAATTTCTATTTGTTTCATTTTTTCCTAGTGTTTTTTTAAAAAAGAAAAAAAACAGAGAGCATTCCTTCCCTTTCTCTCCCTTTTCTAATTTTCTCATTTGGCTAGGGTGATATACCCATCCTCGCCGGACCGCCGCTCCTCTACCGTAGATGGTGGTCGGTGAGTCGTAAAACGGTCTTTTTGGTCGGGATCTAAAGGTCTAGTCCGTTATCTGTGGTAAAAAGGCGAATAAAGAGGACTTTAGTCCTTTTAGTCGAGCCTTAAAAGGCTGTGAGGCCCTCGGCGCCGGTGAAACCACGACGACGACAGCGGACGTGAGGCTACTCAGGTAAGTTTATTTCTTCCTTCTTTATTTTGAAAGATTTTTTGTTATGAGAGAAAAAAAATAATAAAAATGAAAAAAAAGGCAGAGACGAAAATAAAAAAATCCACCTTTCACAACTTCTGTTCCCTTTTTTATTAATCTTGCTTGTAAAATGTCTGTAAAAAAATACAAATGATAGATTTTGGCTTTTTAAAGCCGATCTATGAATCGTTTTGTTTTCTGTTCTTTGTCTTTTTCCATTTATTTCTTCTGCATGCTCTCTGTAATCGTATCTGATTTGGTTGCAGGTGTCAGAGGTGGAAAGGCCGTGGTTGGCTCGCGAGAGGGCGAGGCGGCGTGCGTGGGGGCCAAGGGTGGTGTCGCGTGGTGAGGGCGATGGTATCTTCTTTCATTTCTTTTCTTTGAGATGGGCTAGGGTTGTTTGTTTTTTGAGATGTTGTTGGATTAGGGTTAGAAATGGGCCATGTATTGGATTTGGTTGTAAATGGACTTTAAAACAAATTGGACCTTTATTATTTTATTTTTGCTTATTTGCTTGGGTTTTTTTTTTAGAGCCAAAATTGGCTATTACAAACTTAAAAACCCTAAAATTCAAGTTAGAAAAATCAAAACCCTAAAAAATTACTTTTTTTATTACAAACAAATTAGGTAAAGATAAAGTTAGGTTTCATAGGAAAAATCGGGTTCCTCTATTGATATTACTATTAGCACGATCATGAATGAAGCTTACTAAAATCACAAATTTATTGAGTTTTGGGGGTTATGAGTTTTTGGATTTATCAAAACCACAAATTTACATATAAATTTATCAAGCTTTAATTATATGTGTTTAAATATAAGTATATTGTTGGGGATAAACTCGATTAAGCAACGAACAAGTAAAATATCGAAGAAAATTGAAAAGATTGAACAAAAATATTTTAGGTAAAAACCCCCCTCCCAAGAGGATAAAAAACCACGGGCAAAGATAATTTCACTATAACGAAAAAAAATGAAGAGTACAAAGATGTAGATAAAATTAAACCCCAAAATCTGAAATAAGACCCCTCAAAACGTAAACACAAATTTCTTTGAAAGCTTGTAAAAGCTAATACCTAAATGTGTAATGGGTTATCTTTCTAGGTGAAAAAGGTCTATTTATAAGCTAAACTTGTAGGTCAAATAATTAGATTTTGATTGGAAGAAGAAAACTGAAAAAATTGCATAACACGACACATCGTTGTGATGTGGTTACTACCTCGTCAGGACACCTTTCATCACATCGTTAGGACGAGATGTCTCTTCTTGTTGGGATATCGGTGATCGTGTTGTCAGGACAACGCCTCTTCCTCATCAGGACGTCAATTCTATTTCGGCCAAAAATGCGAGGCATACTCCACAAATCTCCACCTTGACTCGTATTTCCACAATGCCTTCTTTGCCAAAACCCAGCACGGGCCTATCTTAAACTATGCAAAATATTAACTAATTTGAAGTTATGCTTAGAAGTTGGAAGGCTTTTAGTCTTTGACTTTTGCACTATCAAATCAAAACTGATTCGGGTTTGATTTCCACGAATACAATGCCCTATCTTTTCAAAACTTACATCCAAAAGAGAAAATCTCTTATACAAAACAATCATACATTTTCTCATCTAATGACCAAGTTGTCTTTGCATCAAACGAGTCGACTTTGACTTCTTAACAAACGAGGGACGTCCTATTTCACCAGTCACTGTTGATTATTCTAGAACATAAAGATTGTCAATCTTTTTACCTTTCATCAAAACGAGAACCCCACGAGATACCTTAATGTCGCTTGACTCGATGTTAATTCTACAATTGTTCGAGTCCAAATTTCCCAAGGAGATGAGATTTTTCTTTAAGTCAGGCACATGCTTGACATCTGACAGTGTCCTAATTGTCTCGTCTTGCATCCTGATCTAAACAGTACCAATATCGATTACCATACTAGGTGAACTATTCCCCATATGTACAACTCCACCTTTAACTAAACTATATATGGAGAATCAGTCCTTATCAGGACACATGTGAAAAGAACCAATCCAATACGAAGATTGTGAGGGTGACCTCACCACTCACCAAAAGACCACTAATAGATTGTAAAGCTATAGAGGTTTTCAAAATAATAATACCATTCGCTAAAAGACACTAATGCCATGTTTGGTTGAATGTAATGGCATAGCCATTACAACTCAATTCTTTGGGCCCACCACAAATCATTGATTGGTTTAGTGGAATGCCTATTACGGGCCTATTGCATTATGGGTTTATATAGGGAATTATGGGGCATTCTTATTCTGTTTCATCTCCACTGAATAGTTGATTCATGGCTAAAGAATTCCATTTTACCCTTCTATTTTCTCACCTCAAAAACGCTTTCACTCAACCTAATAACCACTCTCAGTCCTGACCTCCCTTGCTTCTTTTGTAATACTTTATTTTTTAGTGGTGTCGAAAATAGTAGTTTTAGGACCACAAATCTGATGTGTTGATTCGTAGATATTAATTAGATAATATTTATAAGGTCATTAGTGTCATATTAAAGTTTGGTTAAGAAATTTTATCGTTTTGATAGTTAATTAAGTATATAAGACTAAATTGTAAAAGTTGTAAAAGTTGAGTTCCATTAATTAAAGGTTCAAGATGATAATTGATAAGTAAAAGAAGGTACTTAAATGGTAATTACACCATTATGGAGGTGAGTGGACAATTTTGACTTTATTTTAGCTAAAATATCAAGTGAAATTAAAAAAGGCAAAGTTGTAATTACATTTTAATTAAACTAAAACAAAAATGAATTCTGTCATCATCTTCCTTTATTTTTTCCTATATTGCAGAAACCCTAGAGAAAAGAAGTGTAACGACCCAATAGTTAGGGGTGTCAGAAAGTATATTCTCGGGACTCCATTTCCGTAAATCAGACAATAAATATTTACAAAGTTAATTGTGTAGTTAATTAGGCTTCAGTTAAGCGAATTTACTTGAATTAAAAGTAATTAGGTATAAGGATTAAATCGCTTTTAAGTTAAAAGTTGAATTATAGATTAAAAAATTAATTAAAGGGCCAATGTAGTAATTATACCTATATATATGTATAGTGGACCACATATGTTATAAAAATATATCATAATATTAAGAAATCTTAATTATTAAGTTAAATGTATATATGTATTATATAATAATAATCAGTATAGTAAAAAGAAAAAAGAAAGAGAAAGAAAGAAGAAAAGAAGGAAAATGCACAGCCTTAGGGTTTCTAATGTTCAAAGTTCAATTGGTTGTATTTCTATAATTCGAACCTAGATACTAATTGTTGTATTTTGATTTAATGCATATGGTAAGTGGTTGAGATGAGTATTTGGCACTTTGATATTAAATTGAATTAAAGTTGATTGAAATGGATTGTATAACGTCCCCTAACCCCATACCGTCGCTGGTACAGGATTATGAGACATTACTGGTCAGCATAGTTCAATTTCAGTCATTAATTAAAATGATTGTTCACACTTATCATAATTTTAAGATGTTGTCCCTTCAATTGGCCCTCGCGGTCCAACATGAACAGTAAAATCAATTCGGGACTAATTTAGAATCACTACAAATTTTTCATAAAATTTCAAAATTTCTTCTTTATGAACAGTACCACACGCCCGTGTGGCCTAGGGAACACGCCCGTGTCCTCTACCCGTGTAACTCTCTGACTTCCTACTTAAGAGCAACTAATTTCACACGGTCAAGGCACATGCCCGTGGTGCATGGCTGTGTCACTCACACGGCTGAGACACACGGCCGTGTCTCCTACCTTGTGTGGCAAGACCTGAGCATTCTGTTTTGAACGCTTTAAGATGCAGGGGACACACGGCCTAACGACATGCCCATGTGCAAGCCGTGTGTCTCACACGATCTAGCTACACGCCCGTGTTGCCAGACCATGTGGACTCAAAATGAGTCTCTTATCACAAGTTTACCATCCCTGCAAAACTTAAGCTTCAAGCTAACGATTTTATCGAATTTTAACACGATTAAACATACTTAATACCCATCCAATTTTAGCAATAAAACATACAACTAATGTACCCTCAGTGGTACCACAATTTATATCAATTAAACATTATCATACTAACCTAATTAATTTTCCTAGATTTAGTCACCAAAACTTACATGTTTCATACATAATTCAACATTTTTATATCTTTCATTACCATTTACAAACATTAGCTTAATAACCTAGGTACATGCCATTATCAACAATTAACATGTGCTACCTTATTGAGTTCGGGATCGGCCTGGGATGCTGATTCAACGATCTAGCTTTAACTTAACTTGCGTACGGAAACAAACCATACGCTGAGTATGAACTCAGTGGTATTTCTATAAACCGAACACTTAATAACGTAACATACACTTAACATCATATAGTAATCATAAATATCCAATTATTCCTTTCATGGATAAATTCTTTATAACTTACTAAATCTTTATCATTTATTAACCCGATTAGCTTTTCAAAATAAATTCACTAATCATCTGAACAATAATATTTTCCATCCATATGTCTCACTAATACTTCAGTTCACTATTCAATATCAATAAATAATATTCAACTATCACATTTCATTCAGTAATCTGTAATAAACTAGGCTCAATATCAATCAATTTATCAGTATCATTCAGTAGCATTAATTATTCAGTAACATTTAATTATTCAGTAACAACCATTTATTCAGTAACAATTAATTATTTAGTAACAGTCAGTTATTCAATAGCAGTCAATATTTTCAATATCTATCAATCGGTATATCATTAGCATTCAGTAACAGTCAAATATTCAATAATAATTAATTAAACAGTAATAGTCGGTCTTCAGTACTTTTATTCACCCCTATTAACATGACTCAGACCTGGACGGATACATGGATCCAACCCACACACTGGGGATAATATACAGTGTTTCATCGGCCGAAGCCGAAATACACCGTATCGAATAACGATAACGGTGATAATGAATAACGATTACACAAAGTACCTCATCGGAACAAGTCCGTAATAAAGAATCAGTGCGAGTACCTCTTCGGAACGAATCCGAAACAGTAACAATAAGGCGACACTTACAGTGTCTCATCAATACAAAGTCGGAATATTCCTGAACACTTCCAATCCTATAGCATGCCAACTATATCCGACTTAGTCCGATACTGTTAATAGGGTATTTAACCAATTTTCGGTTTTCAATCAATATGTATATATTTCAATTAATCACATAATTTAATAAACCAATACAATTCAATATAATTCAATTCACTTTTCATTAATAAATATTCAATTTCACAATAATCATATTTTTCTATCAATTTCATCACACTTTCAAATCAATTCATTTCAATAATAAACACAATACCAATAATTCACACTTTAATTATTTACCATAACATTCATTCAAAATATAACAATTAATAAAATTCACTCTTTAATTCCAATCAATATTTATTCCTATTCAAATATTTACCTTTAAATACTTACTATACTTATAAAGTAATAAATTCAACAATTAAGTATTAAGTTCGGATTATAGAAATACAAACCGTAATTTCCGAGCTATCCCTCATCGACTTTGTCTTTTCCTCTCTTAGCCGAGATTTTCCGGCACAACGCTAGCTATTAAATTTCCAAGCTTCAAACCTTTAATTTTCCCTTTTCTTCTTTCTTTTCTCTTTTTTTCTTTCCTTCCCCTGCTCTCTGTTTCGTTCTTCATTCTGTTTCTTTTTATTTCTTTTACTTTCGTTTTATATATATATAATATAATATAACAATAATAACTATAATAAAATATCTATTTAATATCCAATATCTGTTTTACATTTGTATACATATATATTATTACACTTGTCTTTCTTTAATCTATTTATTATACAAATATCTTATAATATAATTATTTAATTAATAAATATCTTTTATAATTAATAAATATCCATTAATAATTAAATACTTATATTACAAATGTATGTATTTTTATCCATACACTTGTATATTTTATTTACTATACATTTGTCTTTATACTAATTTATTTATCATATAATATCAATTTAATAATAATAATAACATTAAATTTTACTTAAATAATAAGTAAATATATACATGTATTACAAATGTATGTAGATTATTTATCACACATTTATTTTATTTTTATCACACACTTGGCACTCAATTTGGCTTATTTACTTATTTAATCCCTTCAATTTTCTTTATTCTATAATTAAACTTTCACACTTCATTCAATTTAATCCTTTTATCTAATTATCCTTAATTTAAGCTAATTTACTTCATTAAACTTTAATTAACCACTCACTAAAAATATTTACGAATCCATTTTTCAGAAACAAAGACCCGAAAATGTACTTTTTCGATAACTGTAAAATTTGGTTCATTCCAGGTTGAATTGGTATATATATTATGAATGTATTGATTATTTGAATTTAAATGAATATATATGTGTAAATGTGATAATGTGCAAATATGATAATTGGATATTGGTTGTATTTGGAAAGTGAATTGAAACCCTATTAACTGTATCGGGCTGAGTCGGATATAGATGGCATGCCATAGGATATGAAGAGTTTAGGGATTTATTTGATTTTGAGTCGATGAGGAACTAGGTGTCAATTTACTTCGGTTTAACCAATGAGACACTGGGTGTCAATTTATATAACGCTGGGTGCAGTTACTACTTCAAATTTATCCAATGAGGCACTGGGTGCCAAACTAGAGTGTTGGTTGGATCTGTGTATCCGTCCGAGTCCGAGTCGTGTTAATAGGGGTAAATAAATCATAAAGTTCTATAATTGATATTGAAATGGCATGGTATGAGAAATGGAAGTGATATAGTGAATTGAAAATGAAATGTGAAATATGTTGTAAACACATGGAATATATAAGTTATATACTCATGAATTGAATATGAAATGGAGAATGCTCTTGTTTAAATTAAATGTGGTTGGATATGTGAATAGCTATTTATATAGCAATTGTGTGAATTGGGACATTGTTAATCAAATGAAATATGATAGCATGTGTAAATTGAATGTAGTATGAAATGATGTGCTAATATGTATGAATTCAAAAGGTTGGCATATGATAGTTGTGATCTTAGTCATTAATATGTGTTTATAATTAAATTGTGCATTTTGTATTCTCTTGTCTTTAAATGTTCGGAATATAGAAATATCACTGAGTTTTACTTAGCGTTCGGTTTTGTTTTTCCATGCGCAAGTTAGGTGCTTCACTTTTGATCGCCGATTCAACATCTAGAAACGATCCTAAACTCAAATGTGGTGATGTTTATCTTTTGTGTCGACATGTACCTAGGATGTCTAGATGATAGTTATTTTGTGGATGGATTGTAAATGAGGTTATAAGTGTAATGTTGGTTTCGTATTTATGTAAACATGTGTTTGTGTTTGAATCCATAGTATGGTATGGTGAATTGAAGCAATGCTTGATATATGCATGTTAATGATGAATTATATTATGATTTTTTTTAGATTTTTGAAAACGAATGATTTAGATTACAGTTACTCAATAATACTCCGAAACCCTATTCCGGCGACGGATTCAAGTTAGGGGTGTAACAAGAAGATAACTCCATTCAGCTAGCTTTATAGAGTCATAAAGAAGCTAGTCAACCCAGACATTGCAGTTTCCCTTATTGACCAACCTACTGTCATTTATGAAAAAGATCGAACCAATGGGAAAGATGCTCAAACAGCTATTGATATTATTGAAGAAATAGATGCTGAGGATGTAACTACTGCAAATACTCATGAAGAAATAAATGATTACCGCGGATGCGAAGCTGATGTTTCTTTGGATGAGATGGATCTCTCAACTACACAACCACAACCATCTAAAAACCAAGATGATTCCACATTTTTCAAGAAGAAAAAAAGGATTTCTAATGCAAGTGAACAAATTTCTACTTCATTTATTGATGCAACCACGTTTCCATGGATGCAAAGCTGATGTTTCTTTGGATGAGATGGATCTCTCAACTACACAACCGCAACCATGTAACAGCCTAATTTTCAGTGGTGTCGGAACAGTGATTCGAGATCACTAAATCTGACAAATGAGTAGGAAATATTATTAATTTAGTGAGTATAAGGTAAATGTGAAGTTAGAAAAAATTTTGAAGTAGTGAATAGTGTACTAAAAAATATTAAAATAATTAGAATCGAAAACGAGGTATCGAGACCTCAAGAATTTTAAATCGAGCCATAAATATTTTTATAAATATTTATGGAGTGTTAATAAGTTAGTATTAAAGTTTCGTCAAGAAATTTTAAAGTACTGATAGCTAATTGAACAAAAAGGACTAAATTGTATCAAATGCAAAATTGTGGGAAATGATTAAATAGCTTAAATAATAAAAGAAAGAGGGTTTAAAAGGTAAATAGACCCAAGGTCTATTTGGGCTGGACGGAAATAGCATGAAATCAACAAGAAAGTAAGGAGAATTAAGGGAAAATTGCAAAATTGCAAAATTTACTTAATAAAGCTAGGACTAAAGTGGAATTATCTAGATTTCTCTTTATTTTTCTGCATTCTTATCAACAAAAACACCATATAAGAGTTCCCTTAAGCTGTTTTTTCATATTTTTACTGCAAGTAAGTTCAATTCTTGATTATTTCTTGAAATTTTTGTGTTTTTGTGACTTTTACAACTAGGTCCACTTGTTGAATTCATTAGTTTTTTATTCTATGAAAGAAATTGAAAGTTACTATGAATATGTGCTGGAATTAGATGATGATTTGGCATGGAATTAGAGCTTTAAATTGTTTATATGCTGATTTTATTGAAAGAATTGAATAGAAAGTGAATGTTTGGGAGCTAAATTGTAAAAGAGTTTGAAGTTAGAGTTTTATGTGGAAATTTTGAATTTCAATAGTTATGAAATAACTTATAATGTCTATGAAAAGTATTAATTGAGAAAATTAGCTTAATTGAGGGGTTAAGTGACTATGACACGGATGGATAGCTTGAATATTCATATAAGTAAATAGTATGGATAATGTTACTTACAAATGTGTTATTTATACTAAGGATGTGGATGGAGAGGAGGAGGAGGAAAATATACATATATATATGAATGACTTGTGTATAAATTGATCACATGCCCTATTATAATCGATAAATGTTGAATTAGAAATGATATAATGTTTTATTTGGAATATTTATTATGAAATTATGATTATCGCTATAATACAAAAATCGAACTTGTGAGTTTATATAACTAAATTTTAGTGACCATTGTTAATATTATTAAATTAAAATATTATTTTATGAATGGTGATTAATATTTATGTAGTTTAATTGTTGAAAATAAGTAAATTATGTACAAAAGTTATAAATTGAACTAAGTATTTTGGAGGAATGGAACATAGGAAATGAGTACAATCTTTCAGTGAAAAAGATGAATTGACGGTAAATTAACCAAGTAAACTGAGATTCAGCATTTGTTGCGAATTCTCGTGTTTGCTTTCCGTTTAGCTCTTACAAGCTTTCGTTAACTCATATGAGTTTCAGTTAACCCTTTTGGGGTTTCAGTTCAGCTCTGATGAGCTTCAGTTAGCCTTCGGGCTTCTATTTAGCACTTGTGTGCTTCTGTTAGCCTTTGGGCTTCCGTCTAGCACTTGTGTGCTTCTATTAGCCTTCGGGCTTCCATCTAGCACTTGTGTGCTTCTGTTAGCCTTCGGGCTTCCGTTTAGCACTTGTGTGCTTCAGTTAGCCTTCGGGCTTCCGTTTAGCACTTATGTGCTTCAGCTAGACTTCGGGCTTCAGATCACGATGTACTCAAATCCGTAAGCCGTTTCTTGAATGGACAAGTTGGTAAGTCGTAAATGTAACGTGTGGAAAAAGAAAGGTAAGTAATGTTATCATTATTATTATTGAGCTCAATTATGTGATTTCGTCATTCAGAGATTGTGTTTGACAGGATATGTTAGTAAATTATAAGTATGTGAATCAAAGTGACAAAATTTAAACACCTAATGAGGTTGAGCTCATTCACATGAATTTGTCATTTGAAATTATAATTGACAGGAAGAAACAGTGAATTGTATGCTTATGGATGGTTACACATAATTATCTGAAAAACAAGAAAAATGACGGTTATTGATATATGGAAACATGAGACATTGATATATGAATGTGGAATATGTTTGATAAATGTGTTCATTCATAATTATGGAATTATGTGCCTCATGTGTGCTATTTGCATAAAGATGATATTTCAAATACTTTGGTGAGTAAAGCTTAAATATGAAATAGTATGAAATCGAGACAAGTTGTTATGAAAATATATTTAAATTATCTGTAAGTGTTTCGTACTCCTCGGTAATACCTCGTACTCTATTCTGGCGACAGATACGGGTAGGGGGTGTTACAAACCACCTAGAAACCAAGATGATTCCACATTTTCAAAGAAGAAAAAAAAATCTGATGGAAGTGAACAAATTTCTACTTCATTTATTTATGCAGCCACGTTAGTGGCGAAAAACATACGGACCGTTGGGCTTGAAATAAGTAGGAGCATTGCCTCTGAAGTGCTAATTCAACAAAAGTTAGAAATGGTCATTCAAGAAAGTGCTCTAAGATTATATCCAACCTTATGTGAAGTAAAAGGATTAACTGAGGATGAGCACTATCGCACGTTGAGCAAAATTCCAGACCATCCAATACAAATGCTCATTTTCTTTGGTTTACCTTCTTTTGTGTGATTGGAATGAGTGAGAAGATTTCTTTCTGACTATTAAAAATTATGGTTGTGTAGGTGATGTTTTGGTAACTTTTTGTATATGTAATATTTGTATAGTCTAATGACATGATAAAATGTCATCACAATGTTATAACTTTTTTATGTTGTAAAATTTAACATATAGATTATGACATATAAGCTAATGACATCATGTAACTTTTTGTTAATATATGAACATTATGTTTGGATGTAAAATATAATTCTCAAGTTATTTATTACTTCTAATATTTTACTTTTTATTTTATAAGATAATTAAATTATTTGTTTCGCTAATGATATTTTAGCACATGAAATATGTATGGCAGTTTAAAAATAATAAAGTAGGTTATATATATATTTTTATAATATTATATATTATAATTTTTTAATTCATATTTTAATAATAATTATATTAAGAATGTTATTAAATTATATATATTATTTTATTAAATAGTATTTAATAATAATTATGTTAAAATATGCTTAAATTTTTTATTTTTATTTTTATTAAAATATATTTAATAATAATCTTATTAAAATTTAATAACAATAACAATAATCATCTACCTAAAAAAAAATCTGCTAAGGGTACTTTGGTCATTTAAGTCTTTTTCCTTATGCTATTACAACATTTATTCCATTCAACCAAACATAAGAATGCTATTACAGCTCTATTCCATTCTATTTAACCAAATAATTGAATTATTGATTACAACTTTTAGGAGTGTTCAATCGGTTAACCGACCCGAACTAGCATTAACAGAATTAACTGACCCTTTTAAACCCTTAATCGTTAACTAAATTAACTGAATTTTTTTGAAGAAACAATCGAACCGAACTTTTTCATTAATTTGGTTAGTTAACTGAATTAACCGAAATTTATATATATATTTTTTATTTTTGGTTAAATCAAATATAAAACATATTAAAAATTAACCGAATTAACTGAATTATATAATAAATTAAAATATATTTATAATATTAAAATAAATACAAAGTTGAATGACCAAAACAAAATCACGAGCATAATTAGGTCAACATTTGAATAATTTAACCGAAGAAGAAGAAAAGAAGAAGAAGAAGATAGGGAATAGATTTCTCTCATAACATTATTGGTTTTTTTTTCTTACATTAGCATGCATCCTTTACCATTAGTATTGAAACATATATTAATCATTTCTTAGTTAAAGATGTGGGTGGCTAGTACTGAATAATCATGAATTTTTCATCACTCGAGTCCTAGTAATAAAGCCCATAAAAAAAAGATCTTTAACATAACACACTTGAAAAATCGAAAGTGAGTGTTGACGGGGGTGAATGAAGTCCAAATAGAAGGTGTGTCACTACAATGGTAGATGGCAGACGAATGTCGAACAATGATGATGACCTGGTGGACGCTGGACGGTTCACGGAGGTGACTAGCACTAGTAGTAGAGATTTTGAGAGATTTCAAATTAGGGATTTTAAATTTTGAGGGTTAGGGATTTCTCATTTTTGTGCGTGATTTTTAGTTTTAGTTTTAGTTTTAGGATTTTTATTTTTATTTATTAAATTAGTAATTTTTTTTTTTTAGTTTTTAGGATCGAGTTGGGTTGGGTTTATATATATATATATATATATATATATTGGATTGGGTTTATATTGGGTAGGACTTAGAAGTGTTGGGGGTGGATCGATGGTTGGGGCCTGGGTCTAGGTGGGTAGTGGGCAGTGGGCTAATACTTATATACTATAATATTATTTATTAATTTTGATTAATTAATTGATTTCGAATTGAATTAATCGTTAACCGAATTTCTAAAATAGTATTAACCGACCTTCGACCAAATTAATTCAGTTTGGTTGGTTAAATCGGTTTTACCCGAAATTTGCACACCTCTAATAGCTCTATTCCATTATAACTCTATTTAATTACATCTGTATTCTATTATAATGAACCAAACGCACTGTAATAAATTGTAAAACTATAGAGGTTTCCAATAAAAAAATAATAAAAGCAAAATCTACGTAGAAATTTGAATATTTTTTATTCAATTTTGAAGCAATAGAAAAGCAATGAAAAAAGAGAGTGGTTTCAGACGTCATTAAAACTTTTCTGCTGGGCATATCAATTTAATAATAATTTTAAAATTAGGAATATAACCTCACAAGTGATTTTTAATAATTATATATAAATATTTTTAGTTTTAAATATAAAGTTTATAAGCTAAATAATGTAACTCACTTTATACTTAATACTTAAGTTTTCAAATTTTAAAATTTTGAAAAATAGGTGATCAAAGACATTTTGTGACAAAGATAAATATTTTACAATTTAAATTTTTTTAATAAATTACTATAATAAAGGAGTTAAATAATAATAATAATAATAATAATAATAATAATAATAATAATAATAAAGTTTAACAACTTGCTGTTTCTTTGATTGTATGGATTTAATCTATTAAATGTTGCCAAAAATATAGTTATATTACAAACATCATACCTACCATTCTATGAAAAATAATTATTTGTATCATGTATCTTTCAATTTATATATGTTTTTGTTTCCCATTTTAAGTAGTTTATGTTGTTATGATAAACAAAATAAAATTTAAATTTTATAAAAATTTCCTATTTTTTACCTGCAATTTAATAATAAAAAGGAAAATAAAGATATTTTTTTAAATAATAAATTCAATCATAAAAACCCTATAAGCAATGGCATATTCAATTATAGTATGCAAATATACCGTATTAAATTTATTTAAAATTGTGTAATTTTTTTAACATTAATTTTATTTTAGATTTTTATTATATCTATCTTTTTTGATACAATCTTAGAACTACTCACAACCCCTCATCAACCCTTAAATAGGAGGATAATGTGCTTCAATGCACTCGAATCCATGTCCTCCTACACTGACAATAATGCGATGCCAATCGAGTTAAGACTCAATCGGAAAAATTGTGTAATTTTTTTAAAATGAATATATATATATATATATATATAGTAAAAAAAGAAATTAGAAAAATACAATTAAAAATAATAAAGTTACTTTTAAATAAATAAAATTATATGAAATTTGAAACTTTCAATAATAACTTATGGAATATTTTTATTTTATTAATATGATGCTAAAATTTAAAATTTTAATTAAATTCTTTTAAAATACCTAAATTACCCAATTAACTCCAAAGATTCCAAATTCATATTTTATGACATTTAGCAGTTAAAAGGATGATTAATTAAGATAGATTACTACAAAATTAGAAAAAATAAAAATATAATTAAATTATTTTAAAATGCTTAAATCAACTCCATTTATTCCAAATTCTCCATTAATCAAAATAGCACAAGGAAGTTGATGGGAGATATGTAGGGCAAGAGCAGCATCCACCAGCTTCTCTTTTTCAGATCTTGTTTGTCTTCCTCCGCTTGGACTAGTTGAATTTGTTCATCTTCAAAAGCGGGGAAAATTTTCCAATGGGCTTTTGATCTCCCCAGCCCAGGATAACATTTTTCTCTATTAATAACTTCTGTTCTTCAAGCTGTACTAAAACCATTTCAACTAATAAGATTTTAGCTTCTAATCTACAAAACTCTAATACACCAGGAATTTAATTCCTCCTATGCTCTAGATATATATATATATTTAATAAAATATCATGTTATTTACATGATTATTTTGAAATTAAAAATATATAAATTAATAATAAAGTTTTTACATCAATAATGAACTTAGACAGTTTATTCTCCAGATTCAAATGCATCTAGACAACCATTTGTCCAGATTTTTTCTAGACTGCATTTTAATTCTTTTATATATATTTCTTAAATTTATAAATTTTAATTTTTTTTATAAATGTATATAATTATTGTATATTTTTAAAAATATTATAGGATTTTTATATATATTTATAAATTTATATTTTATCTATTTTTCAAAATAATAATAACAGCCTAAAAAATAATATTTTAGAAAAGAAATAAAATATATGAAATTAATAAAAATACATCAAAGAAAAATATACAATATAAATATATATAATTATTAATTTTATATATATTTAAAGATATTTTTTTAATTTATATTTTTCATGGTTTATTGAGAGGCCATCACATGTCACATTTAGATTGATTATCAGTGTCACATTAGATAAACTAACAGTGTTAGTATGCACGTACCAACTTAGGTGATGTAATTCAAATTCAAGTACCAATTAAATAAAAAATATATATTAGATTTTAACTAAATATAAATATATAAATTAATGGAACAATATACATTAACCCCTTTTTTTATTTCATCTTGCCACCAAATTCAATCTATTGTTTTTGTATTTAAAATTAGCCAAAATTTTGTATTCATTTTAGTTGAATTTTATAAAATTATGAATTAGTAAACTACATCTCCAATAACATGAACAAAACTTTAAATTTGCAATAAAGTTTAAAAAAAAAATCAATTGGCTTGTTTGTATTTGGAACCAAAAACTGAACAACACTTTCAATTTGTAATCATAAAATAATTTTTTGTTCAACCTCTACAAAAGTGTCAGGTCGAGTTCAACTAAAAATTTAAGTCCGTTTGCTAGGCCTAGACCAGGCTCGAAAAATGGGCCTAAAATTTTACTCAAACCCGACCCGGATAAAAATACTAAAACTCAGGCCCGACTCAGCCCTCCCATATTAATTTTTATATTATTTTATATAATTTTAAAAAATATATAATACATCAAAAATACTAAAAACATCAAAATAAATATTTCCCAACAAGTTGAAAATAAAATTTAAAAAATATGTATACTTAAATAAGACTAAGATAGATGCAACTTAACAAATAAGTGTCTCTAAAATAATAACAAAATTAACAAATGTCTTTAAAATAATAACAAATTAACAATAAAATAATTTTTATACAATATATAAATAATAACAGCAAAATAGTAGCAACATAATAGTAAAATGGTAACAAAATAGGGAGAAAACAACAAGAAAATAATATTAAAAAATAGATTTTTTTATCCTTTAGTGAATTCGAGCTGGCCGGGCCCGGCTAAAAAATGCCTTACCTGAGCCCAACTTATTTTTTAAACGGGCCTTATTTTTTTGCCCAAGCCCATTTTTCGAGTTTATATTTTTGTCTAAACCCTCCCACATTTCGAACGGCCCTTCAGATTGGGCCGAATACCCCGACCCATGAGCAGGTGTAAACCTCCATCTCAAAAGCATGCAATATGGTAATAACCTGTTTTTTTCTTTTTATCCATCATTTCAGCTTTAAGTTGAAATTTCACATAAATTTCATATTAAAGTCTTAATTATTAGAAAAATGAAACAAAAAGATATTAGTGAAGCAGGATGGTTTTAAGGCATGTGAAACACTTTACTTAAAACTTTAATAAAGTGCGGTGAGGAAATATTTTTGAAAAAAATATTCGACATGATATTATAAATAAAAATATATATTTAAATTCATTAATATTATATTATTTTAATAATATAATTTATTATAATTTATTATTATTATTTTAATATATGAAATATAATTTATATACATTTTAAGTAATTAATATAAATTTTTTTAAAAAAATATATAAACTTTTTCTAAAATTTAATTTGATTATATAAACTATATTTTAAATATTAAACAATTATTATAAATTCAAATATATAATTTTATATATTTGAAATGAATTTCAATAGGGAGATTATTGTATACTCCAAATAAGTCTCCACTAATATTAAACCATTTATTAAGTTTGGTATCACAAGTCATCTAGACATCAACTTAGTTCGGTATCTTTACTAATATTAAATCATTTACTAAGTTTAGTATAATGAGTTAACCAAGCACCAACTTATAATATGATTTATACCCTCATTCTTACAAAGTAAATTATATTATTTTAATTGTATTTTTCTCATTTCATTTCTTTTATATAGAAAAATAGAAACATAAATACAAATAATAAAATTTGAACTCGATTCTTTATAGTTTTTAACATTTATATTTTACCATTCAATCAAACCCTTATTTGATTGGAAAAATGCTTTTTCCAAACTCAAAAGCTATCAATTATAACTTATTCGTTTGACTTCAAAAGTTGTTGTTTAACATTTCTCATGCCTCTAAAAATAATAATATAAAAATTATGTCTTTATCAAATAATTTTAGATACAAAAATTATATCTTTACAACACAACTATCGTTATAATTTGAAGCTTAAATTTTCTAAATGATATAATATTATTATCTAACATGGCAAGCTACTAACAGATTGCGAATAAGGAATAAGATGTAGAAATTATGGAAGGCCTTTAAGTTAAACCGTTAGGAAGAATTATCTGTTGTTGTTTCTTTGGGGTTGCATGGATATTCTTACACTTTTCTCCTCAATAATGAATCATTATTTCAACTATATTTGTGAAGTTTAATTCGTGTGGAAGTGAAATTGAAATTTTTATACATACAAATGTAGTTGACAAATAATATAATAAACGAAATTCAGATATAAAACTTCAAACTCATGTTCCCAAAGCAAAAGGACAAAAAAGGAAGTGAAAAGAAGAAGACAACTGGTACATACAGATACTATGAGATTTTATTAGAACAGAGTATTGAGTAGGTTTGAGGTTGGAATCTCAAACTATAAGCCTTTCCCCTAATTGAGACCAATATGACATGAATAACTACGGAAATGTCTATACTTGCGACACTTAACCGGTTCATGATAAGAAATATAGACAAAAGTACTACTTCTAAAATAAAAAAGATAGTGGGAAAACTTGTGGGAGTGGCTAAACGTTTGCCGATGGAGTAGCATTAGAGGGCAAAGTTTGAGAGTGCACCCTTCTTCCTCTTTCACTTCTGCTGTTATCAGCAAATTTCAAGCTTGCCTGATGTAGACCTTTGCCTTGCTCTTTTGAACTCCATTCAGACAAGTAATAGTCTTCTTCTGTGGCAATCTTTTCCGAAGATGGACCACAAAACATCCCACCCCATTGTGGGAAATATATGAGAAATATTGGGAGGGTGCAGCATACGATCATGATACCCATCAGTGTTATTCCAGTTTCTTTAGAATATTTGGAGCCTTTGAAGAAAATTAATTGAGTCAGCACTGCACCCACATTTCCACCTCCTCCTGTCATCCCAGATATGACACCCAATGACCTGAGGCAAATGTAATCCATGCTATCATTACCACCAAACAAATGGAAATTATAGTGTACTAGGCAAACTGTGGAAACCTTACCTTCGGGAAACGAAGGGAACCACTCCAAATGTAAGACCACAAGCCGCTTGAACAAAGACTGAGAAAACAATCATGACTACGATAGATGCGGTCAATGATCCAACCTGCCCCAGAATGATGCAGAATACCCCTCCCAAGGTCTGCACCGCCCATAAGGCCCAAAGCCTACCCCTCATTCCAAACCTCTTCGCCATCATATCAGACAGCACACCTCCTGCAGGTCGTGAAACTATATTTGCTAACCCAAAGCTTGCCGCAATAATTCCTGCTGTATGGAGTTTCAGATTGAACCGGTCGTAAAAGTACTCGGCAATGATGTTGTCCACTGTCAACTCCACCCCGAAACAATATCCATAAGTCAAGGCCAAGATCCATCCTCTGTAATTTGTGATCCCATGGTAGAACACGCGAGAGAATTTATCTTTCTGTTTATTCCCTGAATTTTGCAGCCTTTGGTAATTCCCATCTGGCAAATCCTGGCCAAAGATCAGAATGGCAAAAGCTGATAATGTCTGGAACAGAGCAGGAATGAAGAATGCAATTCGCCAAGCTGTGAATTTGACCGCACCAATGTCACGGATGAGAGAAAAAACAAGGGGCATGATAAGCTGTGTGGCGCCGCCTCCGAGGTTGCCCCAGCCGGCTGCTACACCGTTAGCGGTACCGACTACCGGACCTGAAAACATGGAGCTCATCCAGAATTGTGCCGACACAAAAGTGGCAAGGGAGAAGCCAGTGAAAAAACGGACGAGAAGGAAGGAAATGGGCGAGGAGGCGATGGAGGTGAAGTAAACAGCAGGCGCAGTGAGGAGGATGAGGGATGCTGATGCAAGACGTGGTCCGAATAAGTCACAAGCAGTTCCCATGGCAATCCGGGCAAAGACTGCACCAGAGACAGATGCAACCCCTGCATTGCCAATGTCAGTTGCTGTGAGGTTTAAGTTGTCACGTATGATAGGGAGGAGGGGTGGAGCAGCAAAAGTGGATACAAAACAGGAAAAGAATGAGATCCAGGAGAGGTGAAACGCTCGCATGTGCGGTGCAGCCGCCGAGAACAAATGAAACTCAGTCGCCTTATGTTCGGAATCCACTGGAAGAGCAAACTTCTGAGGCTCAGTTTCAGTAATAGTACTGGATATTTCCATCTCTTAATGCTTGGCCTTGGATAGAGTTGAATTATGTTTTAGAACAAAAGAGAGAGAGAGAGAGAGAGAGAGAGAGAGTAGTGTATCCTTATGCAGGTGAATTAAGTTTTGGTCTTTGCTCATTTTTGACAGAAAGTGTACTACTACTTATATAGTGCCGAGTCCGGTACTATACTTGTCATGGTGTTAATTTCTTATAGCATAATGTTGTTGTTTTCGGATTTCATCAGATGTGTGGGAATAATATTTTGATATTTATGCATTAAAAACAACATATTGGAAATTTCAGAGATGTACGTATTGGGGGTTGTAGAAACTGTGACTTGGAGGATTGTTTACTGCGAGGAATTGCTTCCCGATAGTGAAAAGGCAACCTTAAAGATCATCAGTACAACGGCCTTGCGCCGAGTCTCATTCTTTAACCATTACTTAACCTTGAAAAAGAAATTGGACTTGAATGCAGTGAAAGGGAGAGGTTGGCATGAAATGCATTTCAAGTCTAGCGGCTGATGGCATGAAAACCAGAGTGATGATAATTGTGTGCAATACAATGAAGAGTAAAAATTATGGATTAATTTCTTTTTTGTCACCCAACTACCAAAAATTATGAAACATCACTCAACTTTTTGAATTTTTTTTTCTAACTGGCGGTGAAATCCTTAACAAAAGATCTAACGTGGTTGTTAAATCAAATGTTAATTGCCAGCTAGATTCCACGTAAGAAACATAAAATTTCCATGTCATTTTACTATAATAATATTTTATAAAAACCTTTTATATATACAACCTCCAAATCCCATTTTCACCCTAAAACATTTGAAATAGTTTTCTTCTTCTTCATCAAACCCTAAAATGAACCAATGAAGATTTTAAGCAAGAAAACAAAGAAGAGGAAGAGAAGAAAACCAAAACCCTAACACATTCCCCAAAATTTCAAAAAAAAAAAAAAACAATTTTTGGAACAATGCAAATGAAAAAACTTCTTACCGTGTTGAATAGAATGCCCTCCCATATGTCTCCTCCTGCGATCCATTGCTAGTTGCACCACAAGTCAGATTTTCCATTAAAAAAACCTATATGGAACAAAAGAAAAAAAAATGAACAGATGCATCGTCTGCCTCAATACACTTTTAGTTAGGTTTAAATTTTTATTTCAATTAAATTTTATAGCACGTTTTATTTTGAAAACATTAGAACCGAAAAAATAAAACCAAAATGCAGCGTTTCTTATGTGGAACCTAGTGGCAACTAACCTTTGATTAAATTGCCACGTTGGATACCCGTTAAAGATTTAAGTGTTAGTGACAGAAAATTAAATCATCATTTTATAATTTTTATAATTGAGTGATAAAAAAAAGAAATAATCCAGAATTGAGTGACCAATACTGTAATTTACGTTAAAATAAAATTTAATGTAAAAAAATCATTTGACTTAGGAGATGAGGGAAGTGGGGGCCCACAGTTTGGAACTTAAATGGCGTTGATTGACTTGGTCGGAGATTCTTCGTTAAGACTTTTCGTTTATTGCTATAAAAAGACCAGTGTGCCCTCGTCTTTTTTCCTGAGTCCTAAATTGGAGGAAGAAAAAAAGGGGAGGCACAATGATGGCGTGAAGAAAGTGAAGATAGTATACAACATGACTTCAAATGATAGACCACGTTTTGCAAATTTTCAAGATCTTTGGGTACAAATAAAAATTTTAAAGTAGAAATCAAATCAATGCGGCTTTAATTCTATCCGTTGATAGATAGTTGGTTGCTTTAATTATTAAATACATGCTGCTATGCAGTTAAATAGATGTTAAAGGGTAGTATTAGTGGAATTTTAAAAACCATTAACAATGGGTTAAGTAATCTCTCTTTATATTTTAATGACTCGTTTATTATTCACAGGATTGTAAAAATTTTCATGAAATAAATGTCCTTTTAAAGTTACCGAATTATGAAAAAGGCATTTTAATTTTGTTTGTATGGATGCGGGGTGCCGTGTTTTATAATCAAACTTCACCTTTGACAAAAATGCAGGTATATTCTTTTGTGTATGAACTGGGTTTCGCCCAAATGATTTTTTTTTTGCATTATTATTAGTTTATTGAGGTGGAATATTCAACGGGTATTATAGAATCATTTTGTATGATTCTGAGAATATTCAATTCCAATTTAAAAAATAAAACCATTTGCTAAACCCTTGTATCATGAATTCCCCATTCGGCTTTTCTTGTTGTCCACTGCCGCGTGGGTAATCCTGAGTTGTTGCTGGAACCCAAAAGTCAAGTGTAGCAGCCAATGACAATTTGATAACATGTTGGCTATTGGCTGTCGCCACCCACAAATTGGAATTTGATTTTAAGGTATCAGTATTATTATTATTAGGAGCAATTAGAGGTGAAGATATCTGAGAATTTTTGAATGAGTGAGATGTTTAGTTTCAATTATTTTAAATAGCTAAATCAATATCATATTTAGTTTAAATTTGTTTGTTTTTTTTTTATTTTTTTATAATCATTATTTTAAGAGTTAGATTAAAAATCAATCTGAAATAAATGGTTAAATTGATTAATTCACGAGTAATCGGTATAAATTGATTGGATCGAATTAAAAACCAATTGAATATGAGATTAAACCAGTTTTTCTTTTTCTTTTTAATATTTATAATCTTTTTTAAAAATGTATTCAATTAAACTAAACAAATTAGTTCTAAAAACCACTTTGATTCTCCCAGTAATAGATGCTACTGGTGTAGAGCCATATTTAGATGCACGTCTAATAAAAATTCTTGTTGCGAAGCTTTCAAACGACAAACATTTACTCTATTAGCCTTTTATATGCTGCACGAGGAGTAGCCATCAGTCAAAATTCAACCTTTTTTCTTCCTCTTTATGGATCCAACTTAATAGGAAGAACTTATTATTTATGGAAAACAAAAACACATTTAATTTGGATGTTTCATCGTTGGAGGAATGCATATAGCTCCTTCTCAATTTATGGTTGTCTAAACCACGAACTCCGAGCTCGACTAACAGTTTCTTTCCTCCTCCTACAGCAAATCCAGAGTGTGTGATACGAAATAAGGACAAGTACTTGGTTCTTCTCTACATTATGTGGTCAGTGAATAAATCTGGGAAACATAGCTCACGTTACCACTGCAAAAGACGCTTAGCACATACTTGAACCTATTTTTGTATCGTAGTTCCGAGCACGTGTTATGCAGCTACGTTGGCAATTCGAAACAATGGTTGAAGGTTACCTTTCAATGACGAAATATGTACAAAAGAAGCAGGTTCTTGCTGCTACACTCAATCCAATTTCCAAAGATGATTTAGTTAATTATATCTTGCATGGTTTGGGAGAGGGATATGATGCTTTTCATGCTTCTATTAATGTTTTGAGTTTGTTTCAATTAATTAATGTACTTCTTGGTATGTTACTCCAAAAAGAAAAAAAAGTTGGAACTTTCTATAAAAAATAATTATATTGTCCAATATAGCTAGCAAATTGGAAAACACAACACAGTTTTTAGGGTCTTTCTAGCCTAGAAGGCCTGGAAAATAGCAAAATCAACACCGAGGACCTTAACAACAACAAAGTTATGGTTAGAAAAAACAATCATATGCTAGAGGTAATGTTTTTCGGTTAGAAGGGTTCGCCAAACAAGCTTAAAAATATATGCTAAATTTGTCAAAAGGTTTAACAGGCTACTTTAAAGTGCTGTTTTCATCGTTTTAACCAAGCTTTCACTTCAAAAACGACTTAACCAGTTTATGCTAAGATAGCCCCGCATAGCACTACCGAAAATTCCTCTTGGTATTTTGATTATGGGGCTTCCAATAATCTACTTTGGATTTTAATAATTTCTTTGCCCATTCTATTTACAAAGAAAGTTCTATAGTTGTAGTTATGGTTGTAAACCATCTCTCATTATCTATTTGTAGCGACGTAAAAATTTGCTTTCGGTCGCTAAATTATGGCGATTTATTGAGATTGAAAATTGAAGTTTGATTTTAAAATAAAGAAGGGAGTCGCCACCGATCCTTTTTTCTAGGTGTGATCGGTCACCTATTAGATTTATTTTCTTTAAAAGCGAGAAAAAGGCCGAGTTAAGGTCTACGTCAAAAACCCGAGAAAAGTTAGGGTTCGGGAGTCGGTTACGCGCGAGGAAGGTATTAGCACCCTCGCGACGCCCAAAATTGGTATCTCATAAACACGTGTTGTCTTAATTTTCAAAAATAAGAGTTCAATGCAAATTTTAGTCGTGATCTGATTAAAAGAATACGAGAAATTTTAGTTTCTTTTTTAGAAGGATATACCGTCTTAACACGAGTCGATTGACGTTCACCCAACATAGCGATGAAATCAACGACATGGCGTTAAATCGATATATTGCTTTATGTATTGAAATTAATAAAGTACGAATAAGTATTTTAAAATAATGAACAACGGGGAAATATATAAAAATGGGCAAGAAACGAAAGATGATAGTCGGAAATACATTAAGGCATATAATTCATACAACACTAATATTACAGACAATGACAATACGCGATATTAAACGTAATAAGAATTAAACATGAAATAAAAACAGTGAATATATATAAATATAATAATAGTAAGTATGGCGACGAAAACATAATATTTAAGATACGTACATGGAAATATATAAGCAATACACATAACTAATACTATCGAAAAATATACATTGTAATATATATAAAATTATGAATATAATACAATATATATAATATAATATAATAATATAACATTAAAAACATGATACATATAAAGTATGGTATTAAAAAACATACATATAATATACGAAGAATATATATAATACTAAAACCTTTAGATAATATATACATGAAAAAACTAGCAATAACATTACTTAGGTATACACAAATACATTAAATATGTACACGTATTTATAAATATATAAACATATAACAAAGCACGAATTAATAATAATAATAATAATAATAATATTAATAGTTTAAAAATAATAATGATATTTAATGAAAATAACAAAAGAAACAAAATAAAAGCGAAGTTATGGGGTCAATTTAAAAAGAAAATAAAGAGGAGGGATCAAAATGTGAGGCGCGCGCAACCTGGAGGGACCAGAATCGCAAATAATCCTAACTACCAAAATGCTGCACAGCACGGAGGGACTAAATTGATGAACGGGTAAAACTCTGGGCCAATTTATAAATAAAAAAACCTTGATTGCAAACGTTAAAAAATACGGAAGGGCCAAACGCACAATTTGCCCTTCCGCTAAAAAAAACACGCGGATCCTGGCTGGGGCGGGTCGGGTCGACCCGACCCGCATCAAAATGACGTCGTTTTATTGATTAGGGGGGACCAAAACGGTGCGTTTTGGTCCCCTATAAAAGTTAAAAAATTCTGTTTTTTTTTCTCATTTGTGCAGCTGAAAGGGAAAAAAAAGAGAGAGGAGAGAAGGAAGAGAGCAGAGAAGGGGAAAAGGGGAGAGCTCCGCCAGGGCACTGTTACGGACGACCACCGAGCCTCACTGCCGGCATGTGATGGCGAAAAGGTATTTTTTTTATATTTTTTTTAGTGAAATTTCCTATATTTTTTTAGTATTTATTTTTTAGTTTATAATATATACATAGATGAGAAAGATTTGAAAATGAAATTAAAGATCGAAATGAAAATCACCTTGCTTGATTTACATCTTCAGTTTATGGATGGATTCTATCGTTTCGTGTTTTTAGATTTTTATCTATTTTTGTATATGTTGCAATCTGTTTTCTTTTGTATTGATGATAGTCCAACCTTTTTTACATTCTCCCCTTTGGGTTTTTATAACCCTTATACAAATATTTATTTATTGCTTGCGTGTGTCTGTCTGATTGCAGGGTATGGTGGCCGGTGAAGCAGGTGGAGCAGGTGGGCGTGGCAGACGTCGGTGGTGACAGAGGCAAGTGGGCGCCGAATGCTAGGGGGGCTAGGGTTTAGGATTGGGTATTTTTGTTTCTGATTTGTGTTTGGTGTTGGGCTATTGGGTTATTGCTTAGTGGGCTGGTTGTAAATGGGTGTTGGGTCTAGTTTGTAATGGGTCAGTTTGTTTCAAGTGGGCTACGGGTTAAGTAATATTGGGCTGGGATTAAGGGTAATGGGTATTGGATTTAGGGCCTAAAATTGGCCTGTACAGCTGCCCCTCTTTGCTCATTGTCGTGTAACGAGAATAAAGCAAAGACAAAATGAAAGGCCAACTTTGCCCCGTCTTGCCGAGTCTTGACTTCATTGGTGCTCTTCTTGTCCAGGTAGTCTTCTTCGAGTCCACCGTATCTTGTAGCTTTGGTTCAATCCACTGCATCTTCTGATGAATGCCTTGTAACTTCAATTTTTTCAATGTAGCTTCAAGAATATGAAGTTTGTGGCTTCAATCTGCTTCCTTGTAACTTTAGAAAAATAAAACCTACAACTTCAATCCGCTCTTCTATCGCTTCAGTGAGATAAGGTTTTGGTCTTCTCTTCTGCCACTTTAGAAAGGCAAGGTCTACAGCTTCAATCTGCTCTTCTATTGTTTCAGTCAGATGTGGTTTGTGATATTCTCTTCTGTAACTCTAGAAGGCAAGCTTTGATATCTTCAATTAGCTCCACTGCAACTTTAGGGGGACGAGACTTGCAACTTTGACATGTTCCACTGCAACTTTAGGAAGGCCAAATCTGTTGTCTTCCATCAACTCTAATCTTTATTCTTTATTCGACATATGATCCTGAGCTCAACTCATTTCTCGCAATATGAATTAACTCTTTAAAAACAGACCTTTAGAAACAGAAATTGAAAATAGCTCATCACATGAGTTAAGGCTCAACTCACTTCTCGCAATATGAGTTGATTTTTGAAAAGAAATTAAAAGGCTCAACTCACCTATCGCAATATGAGTTGATCTTTGAAAAACATAAATTGAAGACAGAAATTTAAAATACCTCAGCTTGCCCTGAGGCTCAACTCATCTCTCGCAACATGAGTTGATTTTTGAAACATAAATTGAAATTACCTCAACGTGTCTTGAGGCTCAACTCACCTCTCGCAATATGAGTTGATTTTCTTGAAAAGCATGGATTGAAAAGCAAACATTGAAAATACTTCAGCGTGCCCCGAGGCTCAACTCACCTCTCGCCATATGAGTTGATTTAAAACAAAAATTGGAATTACCTCAACGTGTCTTGAGGCTCAACTCACCTCTCGCATTATGAGTTGATTTTTGAAAAAGAAATTGAAATTACCTCAACGTGTCTTGAGGCTCAACTCACCTCTCGCAATATGAGTTGATTTTTTGAAAATATAAATTGAAATTACCTCAACGTGTCTTGAGGCTCAACTCACCTCTCACAATATGAGTTGATTTTCCTTGAAAGGCATGAATTAAAAACATCAAAATACCAAAACCTGTCCTTTGGTAGAACTCAGATGTCTTTTCACTTGACTCAATACGACTCTCATTCCAGATTTTTTTTTGCTGGAGTACCTGTATATGCCATGCATGATGATATGCACATGTTTGTCTTAAATGCTTTTATGCCTACATGATTATGTAGTGCTCCTTAAGCATATTTATCGTATGTTCATTTAGCCACGATTGTTGAGGATCTGCGTTCATTACTTCGGCTCTTGACTTTTCTCTTTAAGCCATGTACCCGTCTTCAGGCTTTACAAGTAATCAACACTTAGATATCACTCTTTAGCCCCTGGTTGAACTTTGTTCTTACTTTGAGGCTCTTGTGCTTATCAAATTTTCATCCAGGTAATGCTTAACATTTCTTTTGCTTAGAGCATGTCATTTCACCATTTATCATGTAAATAAACACATAATGAGATGTATGAAAATGATCATATAGGGACAAAAAGGGTATTTTACATTCACTTATTGCAAAGGTAACAAACAAAGAAAGTTAATCAAGAATAGTAAAAAGTGTCAAAAAGAAAGAAAGGATCGTATTCAACGGATACAAATGCTCTAGATATTCAACACATGAACTCTTCCACGTTTCTCAATCAAGAATCTTTCGAGTATGGCTTCTTGCGTGGAAAATTTCAAGCTTTCAGAGATGCTTCAAATACTGTAGTCTCACTGTTTGTCGTACAGTTTAAAACGCCTTGTCTTGTAAGCTGAATGTTTGCTTCATTAGAATGCCCTCTCGGGTTTTCATCCTAATCTTTGTGTTTTAATCAAAGCGCCCTTTTCGAGTTTTCGCTCTGATCCCCCTTTTTTTTTTTTTAGATGCCCCATTTTTTTTGGGTTTTCATCTCAAGCATAATATTTCTTCACTGCATCCGAGTTCACTGGATTCGGTAGCTCCTTCCCATCCATCTCGGTAAGAATCAAAGCTCCACCTGAAAATGCTTTTTTTACGACGTATGGTCCCTCCCAATTTGGTGCCCATTTTCCTCGCAGGTCTTTTTGTATTGGGAGAATCTTTCTTAGCACGAGTTCTCCTTCATGGAATTCTCTTGGCCGTACCTTCTTGTCATGGGCCGCAATCATCCTTTTCTGGTACATCTGCCCGTGACAAATTGCCCTTAGACGCTTTTCTTCGATGAGGTTCAACTGATCATATCGTGCTCGAACCCATTCTGCTTCTTCTAACTTTGATTCCATTAAGACCCGCAGAGAGGGGATCTCAACCTCGATAGGTAGCACAGCTTCCATTCCATATACCAGAGAGAAAGGGGTTGCTCCCGTAGATGTTCGTACAGATGTGCGATATGCAAACAAAGCAAATGGAAGTTTCTCGTGCCAATCTTTATACGTCTCAGTTATTTTCCCAATGATCCTTTTAATGTTTTTGTTAGCTGCTTCAATAGCCCCGTTCATCTTTGGGCGATAGGGCGAGGAGTTATGATGCTTTATTTGGAATTGCTCGCACACTTCTTTCATCATCTTGTTGTTCAGATTCGTGGCATTATCTGAAATGATTCTTTCAGGCAAACCATATCTGCAAATGATTTCCTTTTTCAAAAACCTGCAAACTGCAGTCCTCGTCACATTGGCAAACGAAGCGGCTTCTATCCATTTTGTGAAGTAATCGATGACCACAAAAATGAACCGATGTCCATTTGATGCTTTTGGAGAAATTGGCCCTATAACGTCCATGCCCCACATAGCAAAAGGCCACGGAGAAGTCATGACATGAAGGGGCGAAGGGGCTACATGAATTTTATCGCCGTAGATTTGACATTTGTGGCATTTTCTGGCAAAGTTGATGCAGTCACTTTCCATTGTCAGCCAATAATAACCGAGTCTCATGATCTTTCTGGCCATATTAAACCATTGGCATGTGTTCCGCAGATTCCCTCATGGACCTCTACGAGTATTTTCCTAGCTTCAACATCATCCACACATCTCAAGAGCATCTGATCATTTCCTCTTTTGTACAGGATATCCCCGTCAAGAACAAATTCAGCTGCCATTCTTCTGATTGTTCTTTTGTTGTTCTCGTTTGCTTGTTCAGGATACCTTTGATTCTTGACATATTCCAATATATCATGGAACCATGGACGTCCATCTGCTTCTTTCTCAATGCTACAACAGTGCACAGGGACCTCGTATATGCTCATTTTGAGGGGCATTATTTCTGCTTCTTTACTTGCTTTGAACATTGAAGCCAAAGTGGCCAGGGCATCAGCTAATTGGTTTTCTTCTCATGGGAAGTAATGAAAAGTTATTTCTTTGAATTCCTTGATCAATTCGGCCACTAAATCACTGTACTTAATCAGTTTTGGGTCCCTCACTTCCCATTCTCCACGGATTTGGTAAATTACTAGGGCTGAGTCTCCATACACCTCTAAGATTTCGATGTTTCATTCAATAGCTGCACGAAGCCCCATGATACAGGCCTCATATTCTGCGATATTATTAGTACAGAAGAAATTCAATCTTGCAGTAAACGGATAATGATTCCCCTCTGGTGATATCAGGACTGCTCCGATTTCATGCCCCAAAGCATTCGACGCACCATCAAAACACATCTTCCATGACTTCTCCTTTAATGACTCGGATTCCATTTCTGTGATGCACATTAGATCTTCGTCTGGGAAATCGAATCTTAACGGCTCCTATTCTTCTGTCGTTCGAGTTGCTAGAAAGTCGACTATTGCGCTCCCTTTTATCGACTTCTGACTTACATAGGCAATGTCATATTCCGAAAGGAGAATCTGCCATCGCGCCATTCTTCCTGATAGTGACGGCGATTCCATCATGTATTTTATCGGGTCCAGCTTTGAAATCAACCATGTCGTATGGTACAACATGTATTGTCTGAGTCTCCGAGCTACCCAAACGAAAGCGCAACAAAATTTTTCAATAGACGAATACTTTGCCTCATATTCAGTGAACTTTTTACTGAGGTAGTAGATCACCTTTTCTTTCTTTCCCGTCTCGTCGTGTTTCCCCAGTACGCAACCCATTGAGTTTTCGAACACAGTCAAATACAAAATTAATGGTCTTCCCGGAGTTGGCGGTACTAGCACTGGAGGACTAGACAAATATTGCTTTATCTTATCAAAGGCCACCTGGCATTCCTCATTCCATTCTCCAGGGTTATGTTTTCGAAGAAGTCAAAAAATTGGGTCGCATTGGTTGCTAAGTTGAGCTATAAATCGGGCAATATAATTCAATCTCCCTAAAAATCCTCTAACTTCCTTTTGCGTGCGTGGTGGTGGTAACTCTTGGATGGCTCTTATTTTATCTGGATCAACCTCGATACTTTTTTCACTGACAATGAAGCCTAGCAACTTTCCTGAGGTAGCCCTAAATGTACATTTGGCTGGATTAAGCTTTAATTGGAACTTTCTCAGCCTGTCGAATAACTTCTTCAAGTTCACTACATGCTCTTCTTCCCTTCGGGATTTAGCAATTATATCGTCGATGTAGACCTCTATTTCTTTATACATCATGTCATGAAATAACGTCACCATAGCCCTCTGATATGTTGCCCCAGCATTCTTTAACCCGAATGGCATCACCTTGTAGCAGAACGTTCCCCACATCGTTATGAAGGTAGTTTTCTCCATATCCTCAGGGGCCATCTTGATCTGATTATACCCCGAGAATCCGTCCATGAAAGAAAACAATGAATGTTTTGCTGTGTTGTCTACCAACGTGTCAATATGTGGCAAGGGAAAATTATCCTTTGGGCTTGCTCGATTCAGGTCACGGTAATCCACGCACATTCGTACTTTGCCATCTTTCTTTGGTACCGGGACTATGTTGGCCATCCATTCTGGATATTTGGAGGCTTGTAGGAAACCAGCATCAAATTGCTTCTTGACTTCCTCTTTTATTTTCAACAACATTTCGGGTCTCATCCGTCTTAATTTTTGCTGGATGGGCTTACATTCTGGCTTTAATGGGAGCTTGTGGACCACTAAATCTTCATCTAGCCCTAGCATGTCCTGGTATGACCATGCGAAAACATCTTTGTATTCGCGGAGTAGAGCGATCAAATTATGCCTGGTGCTCTCTGAAATAGAAGTCCCCATCTTCACTTCTTGTTTCCTTTCTTCAGTGCCCAAATTTATTGTTTCTACAGATTCTTCATGAGGCAAAATCTGTTTATCCTCTTGTTCCACCATTCTTAACAATTCAGGAAAAGAAGACATAATCTTCACATTTTCTTCACTTCAAATTCTCCTAAACAAACCAGCCTTCTCAAAATCAATTTCAAGACTCGTAACGGGTTTGTTCATGTCATCGATATCTGAGCACCTGAAAGTTGAATGGAAAAGGAAGCTATAGAGGGGCATCCGACTATTGGAAACAACAAACAAAAATGTTATGGCATGAAATGTGGCAAATGTAAGGATAGGCTATGAAATTAGAAAATTGAATATGAAATTAGTGATAATGCGAGAATTCGTGACAAAATGCATCTTCATTGATATTCATTTAAATGATAAAGAACGAATGCACGCTCTTACAAAAGAATTCTATTATATCCAAGGACACAATAGAAGGTTAATGTTTGGCATTACTCTGAAGACTTATAAACTACAAGAAGCTCCTCGGCAGTCCAATTGTTCAACATGAAACCAGGAGGGCAAGGGCGTATCCTTGAAACGTCTTTACTCGCATCAGCCTATTTGTCAATAACATTTATACTGACATTTTGAAGACCCTTTTCAGTTGACCACAGCGTGTTTCGTGGACCTTCTTGTCCAAGGTACATCATTCCCGCAGATGTAAATGTTTTTGACAAATGAGGGTATTCTATGGGCTCCCATTCTGGTTCTCGGCCCAAAGTTCTTGCAATCCTCCTTTCCTGATCCTTCTTCTACTGTCTTCTTCTTTGACGCATATCAGGCTGGAACCCCAAACCGCATCGAGCCTTGTGGTTCACTGGTTTTAAAGCCCTGACTATTCCTTGCAGATATCTGCCTAAACCTCTTCTTGCTCGAGCTCCTCTACCCATGGTCAATTTGACACTCATTCTAGTATTTCTCGATAGTTTTGGCACTGGAATCTTGTTTCCCTCAGTGACAAAGGTGGCATTGACAAATTCAAGGGATCGAAAGGAACATTCCAATGCGTCTTTGTTCACTTCCAAGTACGGTGCATCGGCAGAGACAGATGCGACAATATCTTCTTCGCCCTCGACTGTGACCAAACAGCCGTCCATGATAAATTTCACCTTTTGATGGAGGGATGATGGGACTGCTCCAGCAGAATGGATCCATAGTCTTCCCAAAAGGCAATTATAAGAGGGCGTAATGTCCATGACTTGGAACTCGACATCATAAATGTAAGGGCCCACTTCCAAAGGGATTTCGATCTTTCCCATAACTTCACGTCTCGTCCCGTCGAATGCCCTTACCGTGGAATGGCAAGGCCTTAAGTAGGATAAATCCATCGGTATTCTGGAAAGCGTGGCCAATGGCATAACATTTAACGTCGACCCATTATCGATGAGCACGTTCGGTATTATGTAGCCCTTGCAGCGAGTCATGATATGCAGCGCTTTCACCGAGCCTCTACCATTTGGCGGTATCTCATCGTCACTAAAAGAGATGAAATTGTCCGCATTCAGATTGTTTACCCACCTATCAAGCTTCTCAACGGATATGTTGTTAGCTACGTAAGCTTGATTTAACACCTTCAATAAAGCATTCCGGTGTGGTTCTGAATTTAACAGTAGAGATAGAACTGAGATTCGTGCTGGCTGCTTGCTCAATTGTTCCACCACACTATACTCACTGTGCTTGATAAATTTCAAGAATTCCTGAGCTTCTTCCTCATTCACAGGCTCTTTAGTTTCTTGCATGGGTAGAATTTCTTGCTCGACTTCGGCCTCATGCATCAGTGTTTTTCCTTTCTGCTTTGGATCACTGATTTTCTTTATTGGTTCTACTTCCTTAGAGTAACATCTCCCACTGCGGGTGAAGTGACCCATTTCCCTGACGCTTCCAGTTGCGGCTTCAGATTTTTCACCTTCAGGTGTTACGATGTTGACATCGTATTTCCAAGGTACCGCCTTGTCATTTTTGTAAGGAAAAGGAGATGGTATTTCAATGATCACCTTTGGTTTCACTTGTTCTTTCTTTGCATCATAGTAGATCACCAATGGTCGATCAGCGCTATAAGGGAGACCTGATGATTGATTATCAGAGGCACATATTTCTCCACTATAGGCCTCTTCGACTTTACAAAAAATCTTGATCTCCTTGTTATCCATCATACTTTACAATAATCTTCTGAATTCATCACAGGACTGAATGTCGTGCCTTTCGATGCCATGGAACTCGCAAAAACTGTGACTCTTTGCATCCTTTCCTTCGAATACTCCGTTAAAATGACAAAGCAACCCTTTTTCAAATAGTACCTCCCAGATTCTCTGCAGAGGTGTTCTCACTTCAGAAACCCATCTTCTACTTTGTCGTTTATCCTCATCTCCTACTGCGCTCACATTACCTTCGGCATGGTTTGGGAATGGATTCCCAACCGTACCCCTTGTACCATCAAATCGCAAAATGCCCGCATCGATGAGCCCTTGAACTCTCCTTTTGAAAGCAAGACAGTTCTCAGTAGAATGCCCCTGGTTCCCGGCATGATATGCACAACTAGCGTTTGGATCGTACCATTTCGGGTATGGAGGTTTAAGGGGTGCCATGTAATGAGGAGAAATCAGTTGTTTCTCCAAAAGTTTTGGGTACAATTCCCCATACGACACAGGGATGGGAGTAAACTGCAGTCTCTCAGGATTAGGCCTTGTTGGTCTTGGTTCCTTTCTGGGTTGGCTTTGAACGGGTGCAGTGTTTTGTGAAAAAGTGGTGATGGGTCTTTGGTTGTTCATGGAATATACGGGGTAGAAGGGAGGTGGTGTTTGGTAGTAAGGGGTTTGAGGAGGATAATAGAAATTTGGAGGTGGAAAATTTCGAGGTCGAGGTTGGCTTGGATACGGATTAGAGGCATAGCGGTTTCTCATCCCGACCATATGGGTTTCTGGTTCCTTCTTTTTCATAGGCGCTGCCCTTTTCGAACCCTCTGAACCTTCCATTCTACCGCTTAACGGCGTTCTCTATGAGCTCACCAGATATTACAATATCTGCAAACTCCTTCGTGGCACTTCCCACTAATTTGTCATAAAACGGCGCCTTTAAGGTGTTGATAAATAGAACGGTTATCTCCATTTTTGTTAGTGAGGGTTCTACTTGGGCCGAGACGTCTCTCCATCTCTGCGCATACTGTCGAAAGGTCTCTGACGGCTTTTTCTCCATCATTTGTAAGGTCATCCGGTCTGGCACCATGTCTGATACATGCTTGTATTTTTCGCAGAATGCAGACGCCAAGTCCTTCCAAGATCTAATCTTCTCTCTACTGAGTTGGTTATACCACCGAAGAGCCGACCCTGTTAGACTATCCTGAAAGCAATGTATGAGTAATTTATCCTCGTTCACATAACCGGTCATTTTTCGACAGAACATGATGAGATGTACTTTTGGGCACCTCGTCCCATCATATTTTTCAAAATCTGGCGCCTTGAACTTCGGAGGCAAGATTAGATCAGGTACCAAACTGAGTTCCTTGGCACCTAACGCGGAGAAGACTTCAGTGCCTTCTATTGCTTTGAGTCTTTCCTCTAGACTCTTATATTTTGCATCATGGTTATCTAGTTTTAACTTGGCTACCTCTGCTGGGTCGTCTAGATCTGGAACTAGTGGATCAGCAGGACTCGCCCCTGGATTCGACGCGAATATTCCTTGCCCCAAATTAGTAGGTAGAGCAGGTGGCATAAGTCGATGTTCCAAGCCTGCGGGTTCCCCTTGAGTATACCCTCTCTGTGTTGTATATGCGGGTGGCGGAGTAAGTCCCGGGGGATAGAGTGGATCCTGATCGTGGTGAATTCTTGACTGAGGTTCTATAACATCGGGGTTCTGCATGGGTCCTTTTTCTTTGACCAAATTTGTCATCATCTCCATCATTTTGGCCATCTGATCTCTTTGCTCGAGTGATTCCTCTCGAGATCTCACCATTAGGTCTCTCGTTTCTTGTTGCGATTTGGCCAGTTGCTCTTGTAATTCTTTTTGAGCCCTTTCCATCCTTTCAATTCTCTCATTAAATTCAGCCTCCATTACTCTGGCTTGTCTACACGTTTTATAGGAATGGCGTGGTTCCAGATTTAGAGTCTTGCAACTGCGGATTATACGGTTCTTTAGTTTCGGTGAATGATTATGGTGATATGTACATGCGATGAATGAATGAATGAGTATATGAATGGATGAATATCCAAAGAATAAATGATGCATGAATGTTAGTTATGAATAAATATGCAAGAATTTGATGTTGATTTCAATATACCCCCATATGTAGGCATTTCATTTATCAGAAGAGTACGTTACAAAAAGTTTTCATTTTTCCAACAGTTACACAAATTTCCTAGCCACATTGCCTTGTTTCTTCACTTGCTCTAAAAACTCTGATATACTCGATCTTTGGCTCGGAGAGAATTGGCAATTGAGAACTTCGGCTTCGTCTGATAATTGAACAACTTGCATAGCCGCTTTGCGAATTTTATTGATCAAGAAGTTGAGTTGTATTTCTTTTTCTTGGAGAGTTCCTTCATACGCGTGAATGTCCTATATCAGATCGATCATTCTTTTCTTCTAAAGCCTTCAGGAGGTTATCTAATTGTTGTTGATTGAGATTGTAGCATATTTTCTAAATCTCGTACTCTCCTTTTAATTCTTGATGTTGATGACTATTCAGAAATTTCTGAGTCACCATTTCATACTCGGTATTCTTCCTTCTTAACTCTATTGCAGTGCGTGTGCGTGCCTTTTCCTCTTCTTTCTTTGCTTTTCCCTTCCAAAATTCCATTCCTCCTTTGATGTTGCTAATTTCTTCTTTCCATTCTGCTGTCGACTTGCCCAATCCACTATTCTTTATAGTGTTTCTTAATTTCTTGTTTTCCAAATGAAGGTCCCTTAAGTCGTTTCTCACGATTTCGGCCTCCCTTTGTACTTTTTCAGTTCTGGACCTTTCAACCTGAACTTCAATCTTCAGCTGATAGTTTTCTTCTTGAAGGGTACTGAAGTCCCTAGACATCTTAGCTTTTTCTCGTTCGAATTCTTGTCTAGCTATGTCCAATTCGGATGGCATTTGTTCTAAAAAAGGATTCTGGGCAGTGTAATTTGTTGATGAGATTTGCTGACTATTTACCCGTTGCTTTCTCCATAGGTCATAGTCTTAGGTAAGGGTATCAGCATACAAGGCTAATTCCATGAAATGAATTTCCTTCCAAGACTTTGCAGTATCTCGGACTCTCTTCATATATCCTTCACCCGTAAAAGCAAACTCGGACTGTGCTAGTCCTCCGGTAGCGGGTATGAATTGTCGCGAAGAAAATTACCTTTGGACTAATAGCAGAGCATATCCACTTCCTCCCCATAACCCGAGTAAAGGTACCCAATCTTGGCTTTCACATTTGTATAGCAGAACTGAAAGACGGATCCAGGGTGCTCTCCACGTTATATCCTCGGCGCGAAGATTCTGAAAAACTGATACCCAGTGTTGCTTGGTGACTTCCTTCGGCCATTCTTTCTTGAGGTAAGCTTCTAGCGGGGCGAATGTTTTTGAAAACATATGGAACGGAGTACGCTCTACTTTCCAAAAATGACTCAAAATCCAAACATTGAGCAACTGTGCACATCCGATAAATCGTCCCTTTCCAACCCTTCGACAAGTACTCAGGGACCTGAATGTCTCGGCTAAGATAGTTGGGACAGGGTTGACTCCTTGTTTTAACCTTTCGAAGAAATCAACTACTGCAACTTCAAGATGTCCGAGAACTTTCGGGAAAATGACCAAACCGTAAATGGCCAAAGCGAATAGATTTACTCTCTTCAATATGTCAAGATGGTTCAGGACCAAATCTCGTAGTGAAGACCATGGAATGCAAATAGTTTCATTCTTCTTTCTTATCTGTTTTTCAGCCCATGTATCAGTCATGTCTGTCAGTCTCACTAATTTTTTCTTGAAGGTCATTGGCTTAGGCTCTTTCACGTATATTTTGCCGAATTACACATTGTCGATGCGGAGTAAAGCAGCATACTCTTCTATGGTTGGAGTCATGTCCTCTTGATTAAAGGTGAAGCACTGATAAGCTGGGTTCCAAAATCGAACCATGGCTTGAATCAACTGTTCGTCTACACGGATGGTGATCAAGTGAGCTATATCTCCATACCTCTCAGCGAAAATGCCCTTAGTGTCTGAATCCCACTGATTCCAAATTCGCACCAAATCCTCGAGGTTATTTTGACGAACATTCACAGTTATTTGTTCGGGCAAATTGGCAACACACTCTTCCACTAGACTTTCCCCTTCTCCCTCTAAGTTTTTAGAGACCAGTCCCGAACCACGGCATTCTTCTCGGTTATTTATGTAATTGACTCCTCCATCAGAAACCCGTTTTTTGGCAACCAACCTTTAATCAACACCTTCCTAATATGATGCCTATGATGCATGATGAAAATAAAAATAAAAACAAACAAACTTGGTTAGTAAATACAACAAATATAATTTGAGAAACAAATTAAACTACCCACTCCAATTCTTTTACATAAACAGTGTAAATGAAAGGTAAAAGACATTTTCTCCGTGTACTTATTTTGGTGACTATAAGCGGACGGAGGTTCGGCATGGCTCTAATTAGGTGGCTCGTATGGTTCACTATATGCGGGTTTTGGTTCTAGATAGGTACTTGAATTGCCCGTACTATTGTCTGCTAAGATCAGTACGAAGCCTCGGTCATAACCCATCACAGGCTCACGAGTTCAATTCGAGGGATTACATTTACTTATGCCTATGCGGAGGGACAAGTTAACTCACGAAAGCATAAGTCATATGTAACCGAAAGTATTCACTAGCACATGCATGAGGAGGGACGAGTTAACTCACGAAGGCGTAGTGTTTACTTTCACTTAAACGGACGGAGCCCGGGTATAGAGCTCATGTTATGCAAAATGCAAGTACACGGTGTGTGGGGAAAAACTCATAAACCTTTATGTTTTTATTTAAAGAAACTAAACCAGAATTAAAACCATAAAAACTGAAAAAACAAACAAATAACAAGTTAGAAGAAGTATTTACAACGCGATACAAATGCATGAATTTTTGAAAACGGGATTTCGGATCACAACCAAATATTTACTTGAACAAGGAAATTTGAAAATTTTGACAAAACGTGTTTAATTCGACTCGACTCGCAAGGCTGTCCCCAGTGGAGTCGCCAGCTGTAGCGACGTAAAAATTTGCTTTCGGTCGCTAAATTATGGCGATTTATTGAGATTGAAAATTGAAGTTTGATTTTAAAATAAAGAAGGGAGTCACCACCGATCCTTTTTTCTAGGTGTGATCGGTCACCTATTATATTTATTTTCTTTAAAAGCGAGAAAAAGGCCGAGTTAAGGTCTACGTCAAAACCCGAGAAAAGTTAGGGTTGGGAGTCGATTCTGCGAGGAAGGTATTAGCACCCTCGCGACGCCCAAAATTGGTATCTCATAAACGCGTGTTGTCTTAATTTTCAAAAATAAGAGTTCAATGCAAATTTTAGTCGTGATCTGATTAAAAGAATACGAGAAATTTTAGTTTCTTTTTTAGAAGGATATACCGTCTTAACACGAGTCGATTGACGTTCACCCAACATAGCAATGAAATCAACGACATGGCGTTAAATCGATATATTGCTTTATGTATTGAAATTAATAAAGTACGAATAAATATTTTAAAATAATGAACAACGGGGAAATATATAAAAATGGGCAAGAAACGAAAGATGATAGTCGGAAATACATTAAGGCATATAATTCATACAACACTAATATTACAGACAATGACAATACGCGATATTAAACGTAATAAGAATTAAACATGAAATAAAAACAGTGAATATATATAAATATAATAATAGTAAGTATGGCGACGAAAACATAATATTTAAGATACGTACATGGAAATATATAAGCAATACACATAACTAATACTATCGAAAAATATACATTGTAATATATATAAAAATATGAATATAATACAATATATATAATATAATATAATAATATAATATAATAATATAACATTAAAAACATGATACATATAAAGTATGGTATTAAAAAACATACATATAATATACGAAGAATATATATAATACTAAAACCTTTAGATAATATATACATGAAAAAACTAGCAATAACATTACTTAGGTATACACAAATACATTAAATATGTACACGTATTTATAACTAGATAAACATATAACAAAGCACGAATTAATAATAATAATAATAATAATAATAATAATAATAATAATAATAATAATAATAATAATATTAATAGTTCAAAAATAATAATGATATTTAATGAAAATAACAAAAGAAACGAAAAAGGACTAAAATTAAAATAAAAGCGAAGTTATGGGGTCAATTTAAAAAGAAAATAAAGAGGAGGGATCAAAATGTGAGGCGCGCGCAACCTGGAGGGACCAGAATCGCAAATAATCCTAACTACCAAAACGCGCACAAAGACGGAGAGGACTAAATTGATGAACGGGCAAAACTCTGGGCCAATTTATAAATAAAAAACCTTGATTGCAAACGTTAAAAAATGCGGAAGGGCCAAACGCACAATTTGCCCTTCCGCTAAAAAAAACACGCGGATCCTGGCCCGACCCGACCCGCATCAAAATGACGTCGTTTTATTGATTAGGGGGGGACCAAAACGGTGCGTTTTGGTCCCCTATAAAAGTTAAAAAATTCTGTTTTTTTTTCTCATTTGTGCAGCTGAAAGGGAAAAAAAAGAGAGAGGAGAGAAGGAAGAGAGGAGAAGGGGGAAAAGGGGAGAGCTCCGGCTAGGGGGCCGGTCACCGGACGGCCACCGGAGCCTCGCCGGCGTGCGGTGGTCGAAAAGGTATTTTTTTATATTTTTTTTAGTGAAATTTCCTATATTTTTTTAGTATTTATTTTTTAGTTTATAATATATACATAGATGAGAAAGATTTGAAAATGAAATTAAAGATCGAAATGAAAATCACCTTGCTTGATGTCTATCTTCTGGTTGCGGGATCGTTACTGTTTCTGTGTTTTTTAGATTTTTATCTATTTTTGTAAATGTTGCAATCTGTTTTCTTTTGAATTGATGATAGTCCAACCTTTTTTACATTCTCCCCTTTGGGTTTTTATAACCCTTATACAAATATTTATTTATTGCTTGCGTGTGTCTGTCTGATTGCAGGGTATGGTGGCCGGTGAAGCAGGTGGAGCAAGTGGGCGTGGCAGACGTCGGTGGTGACAGAGGCAAGTGGGCGCCGAATGCTAGGGGGCTAGGGTTTGGGATTGGGTATTTTTGTTTCTGATTTTGTGTTTAGTGTTGGGCTATTGGGTTATTGCTTAGTGGGCTGGTTGTAAATGGGTGTTGGGTCTAGTTTGTAATGCGTCAGTTTGTTTCAAGTGGGCTACGGGTTAAGTAATATTGGGCTGGGATTAAGGGTAATGGGTATTGGATTTAGGGCCTAAAATTGGCCTGTACACTATTTTATATTTTAATAATCTCTTTGTTGGTTTTAAAAAGTGTTGAATCCATTAAAAATTATTTTAATTGGATTAAAGCTAATTTAATTATCTATTTTATTGTTATAATTTATAAAATGAATGCTTGTTATTTTCTTGATTTTTATTTTTATGATTTTTTTTTTTTGAAAATTTTAATCTATTATAGTTCAATGGAAAACTAGTAGTATGTTAGCTCAACAAACCCTTTCAACAATTGTACAATAATGCTCACCGACACTATTATTGGCATCAGCTATGCCATGGAAAATTTCACTAATTTTGCCATCAAATCCTACTAAACCATCCTCTCACACTAAATATATTTTGGTAGGTTAAAATTTACCTAATACGTGGAAAAGGATGAAATGACCTTATTAGTCAAAACAATTACTTAGTGTGCCACATCTTTGGGCTTCTTCTAGGTTAATTTGGGCTTTACTGTCTATAGAGTCGAAATAGTGAAGCATGTCCGGATCTAGAATTCTATACGAATCTAAATAAACTTGTATACGTTGGACCAACTCTAACATTGGGCTTAATTTCTTGTACTAAAGGGATCTTACCTAAGGTGTTTGTTGAAAACTCTAATCACTTATCTAAATAAGTATTATCTTATTCATTAAAATAAACGTGTCATATTAAAAACTAAAATAGTGAACCTAATTGAATTAATGGAGTGATATATTTGTATTGAAAAAGTTATCTATAAATCAAAATGAAGTAAAAAAAAAAATCTATACGTTTTTCATGAGAGAAACCGACTCTAGTGATTATTATTAAATAATAATGCTTTGTTATTTTAACATTAAAAAATCCAAAATAATAAAATGAAAAAGAAAAAAAAAGTGTAATTATCATAAATTCCGTCCCAAGATAAAGACGTTTAGAGGACCAAAGAGCAAGAATATCCCAAGTCGCCACTTGCCAGTCGCCACCGTTCTCGGACCCCGCGTGATTCCTCTCCTTTATCCATTTTAGAAGATTAAAATTTGATATTAATCCATTATTTATATGTAAATTATAGATTTAGTCCTTGTATTTTAATTTAATTATTTTTAGTTTTTATACTTTTAAATTTTTAAGTTTCAGTCCTAATCA
This sequence comes from Gossypium anomalum, assembly GCA_025698475.1. Classification (NCBI taxonomy): domain Eukaryota; kingdom Viridiplantae; phylum Streptophyta; class Magnoliopsida; order Malvales; family Malvaceae; genus Gossypium; species Gossypium anomalum. The sequence goes on along the minus strand of CM046967.1, from coordinate 18,039,833 downwards.
AACGATAGTTGTTAAATTTATTAAGTTCTATTTCTAAAATATTATGTGGTGAAAGCATTCACACATATATAATGCCATATCAACTTGTTATTTTCATAGATTTATACATAGAAAAATAATTATGAATTTAATAGTGTTATCATTTGCCTTAAGATTGAAAAAAGCATAAGGATTAAAAATGATCAAATTAGAGAGCATAGATTAAATGTACAATTTCATGCATAGCATAGGACTAATAGTAGAATTTAAACCAAAAGTGATTTAACTGCCACTATATGAATTAATATTGAAAATTTGAAGTGCAAATAGTATAAGGACCATAATTGATCAATTCCACGAGCTATTGAGAGTTGGTAAAAGAGACCAACCATGCATAATTAAATCTACCATGAGTTGTTGTCATGTATGAGTTTTAATTCACTTAGTTAGCTTCATATTTTGAATTGTTCCAATTCGTAGTTGTTCTAATTCTTAGTTCGTTTGTGTTATAATAATTTGAATCTATACTTAGTGCTTACTTGATATGTGTATCTAGAGATTAGAATGGACCAACTTAAAAATATAGAGAGACTAAATCTACAATCATATATAATACAAGGAGCAATAACAGAATTTGAGGTTTTAGAAGACCAAAGAGTTTAAGATATCATATAAGTCGCCACCTTTCATGAACCCCACGTGAATCCGATATTGGAACGTGACAAATGACGATTCCCAAATCCGAACTTTTTGGTACGTGTCCTTGGGGAAACCTGCAATGTGTGTACCCATGATGATAAATCGCCTTACACAAATGAAGGAAGCCTAATTTCGACAGTTCCCACATTCCACTCGCTGGCGCTAAAGCCTCAATTAAAACTTATATTAATCCATTTGCTAATCGCAAGAAAAGAAAAGGAAAGAACCAAGTCTTTCTTTTTTTGTTCAGGATCTAATCGTATATTCACTGCAATTTTCTCATCCAGATCTTCAACTCTTTCAAGGTAATTTCTTTCTAAATTCATTCCCTCAATCTTACTAGGTTAATATTATTACTTGCATTTCATAAATTTGATTTGATTCTTTTTTCTTTTGGGAAATTATCGAAGAATTATCATTATTAAGTATAATGGTGAATTGTTTTGTTTTCTTGGATAGTCACTTTCATTTTTGCTCCGGTCATGAATTCGGAAATAATGCGATCAACAATGTTATTCTTGTATTTTTGAGTTTACATCATTCTGGAAAAAAATGCTTGTTGAACTTTTCTCGCAAGTTTTCAAGTAACGTTTGGAATCCAATTCTTCAGGAATACCAAGTCTTAACTAGGAAGATGAGTAATAGCGTTGGCCAGATTTTGATACAGCAGCATTTCCTCCGTCCTACGGTTTTAAAGCATCAAAGCAAACTCAAAAATTCTTCTGGCGTCCCTAACATATCCTTTTGTGCCAATGCTTCCCTGAGTAATTCGTTTGCCCAGCAGCGCAGGTCTTGGATATCTACAAAGTTCTATGGCAACAGATTGATAAGTAAGAGGAAGCAGAAAATAGCCATGGGGAGCCGACGGGCCTTTACGTTCATCCCTCAAGCCGTATTAGCTGCTAATCTGGCTTCTGAGGCAAAAAACATTTCTACTCTTGTTGCTTTTTTTTTTCTTTGGCAATAATGGTAGTTAATTTGTTAAAGAATGGATCTCTATATAATTAAATAATATTATATATATACACATGCGCGCGCGAGATTCTCGCATTACCTGTAATTTCTTGTCTTTAATTTGAAATCATGCTGACAAGCATGGGTGGTAAATATTGTTTAGAGCTGTAATTTTTAGGCCCACTTTAGCGCTCTCTTGCTCTTCTTCCAGACTTTGTTTACCAATTTCTTTAGCCTCTCTATAACGGAGGTAGAGATGAAGATCATTTTAATGGTTGTCTTTTTGAGAAAAGGCAACTCAATAGGTCAATAGAGGGAAAAGGTGATCCTTGTCTATATAGCCACAGTACAATGCTTACCTAGTCAATGTGGGATGGCTTCCCACCTCAACACTAGCCCCCTAGACAAAGGTGTAGACTGTGTTTTTGTCAAGGGTTGGTACAGATCCAAAACATCAGAGACAGTGGTGTTGAGGGGGAAAATTAGCACATATCATCTAGCGAAGAGTTGGAATGTGGCTATATAAGCAAGGAACACCTTCCCCTATTGTTGAATTCAGCTGACCTGATAGTACGTATTTTAGGAACATCTAGTGCCAAAGTCATGGAGTCCCGATCCCTAAGACGGACAATGTAATGTACTTTATCTGCACCCTTGTGTACTCTATTCCCATTGAAGCATATACTTGGAATGGGTGCAGGGTGAACAATTTCAAAGCAGAATTCCCATTCATTAGACAGAGAAGATCACTATTGAAGCAGACATTATCCCATAGTTGGCATAGTCTGGCAACAATAGACTTCGCATAAAAATTATCCTTAGGATGAGTTTTCTCAGTTATTTTAAACTTTTTGAGCTTTATTTATAAGATCAATATTTTTTTTTTTGTGTTTTTTGGCATTAAAACAAAGTGTAGCTTTGCTAACTAATGTATTGTATTGCAGTTTGCGTTTTGTTTCTCCATTGAGGCAGTTGTTCTTAGTGCATGCTATGCTAGTTTTATTAATACTTCTATCAAACTTGGTTCACTTAGATTTTTCAAATTTGAAGATAAGGCTAGTTTTAAACCTTCTATCGAACTTAGATCACTTTGTTTTTTTTCTTTTTTCACGTTTGGAGGGATTCTTTCCCTTGGTAATTCTCTAGGTCTTGAAATCCAGGACCTACTTATTACAACTTGCATTTCAGCATTTGGGCTTGGAAACTATGATTCTTTTGGCTAGCAATTTTAGGTTTTCTTACCATGACTTGCATGAAACAAGTATATTGTGATCTATAAAACATAAGTTTATTGATTAAGTATTTTCGTTTATTATTCTTTGCAATCAAAATCTTGCTCCTTATTTTCTTGAAATATCTTTAAAAAAGAAAAGAAAAGTATTTGTTCCTTTCTTGAGTGGAGATGCATAAAGAAGCATTTTTTTTCCTTTTTTGTTGTTTGAAGGAAAACAAATTATATCTGAAGCACTTTCCATTTTCAGAAATTTGCACGTGCTAGTAAATTCAGTGGCAAACAAATTTGTTATTTTATTTATCTAAAAATTTTGATGCTTTCTTACTTTGATGCAGCAGCACCTTGCAAGATTCAATGTTGATGGGAATATTGAATTTCAGGTAGTTATTGCTTGGTTATAAATAATTTTAGCTACCCCATATACTCCGTATAAACCACTAGTTCACTTGACCTTAGCTTGGTATTTTTTAGCTACTTCATGTCTTATAGTTACACAAGATTCACCCTTTTTTAATTGAGCAGGTTGATGCTAGTACTCTTACTTCAGGGTCTATCACACAAGTAAATTTTAGAATCATTTACAGTAGCGACTCTTTACTCTTGCACTGGGGTGTGATATGCGATGGAAACGAGTAAGTTCACTTGTACCAGTTAGGAGTCTACATTGGTTGTGGATTTCAAGTGTTTATATCGTGTTTCATTTTCATTATCACGGTTTGAGAAAGCTCTGTTCCATGCTTCTTTTCTCCCCCCCCGGTTCTTCTTCAACAGAAACTGGGTACTTCCTTCACGTCAACCAGAAGGGACCAAAAATTATAAGAATAAGGCCTTACGAACTCCATTTGTGGAGGTAAGAACCAATAAATGAGACAATCACAAAAGTTCTCTTTTGACTAATCCTAATTTATTTTGTCTACAAATTGCTTTTCTGTAGTCTGGCTCCAGTTCCTATTTAAAGTTAGAAATTGATGATCCTAGCATCCAAGCTATAGTGTTTATTATATTTGATGAAGCCCGAAATACATGGCAAGTATCTGTTGTTTCTTTTTATTATGTTCATGCCATTTAGAAGGCTACTTAAAATGATTTCACTCTTTTTCTTCTCTATTTCCATTTGTAGGATAAAAAATAATGGTCAGAACTTTCATGTAAAGTTACCTCGGAAGGAGACATTGATTTCAAATATTTCATTACCTGAAGATCTTGTTCAGATTCAAGCATATTTGAGGTGGGAGCGAAAGGGTAAACAGATGTACACCCGAGAGAAAGAGAAGGCAAGTAATAAGTTTAATAATTATATAGTTTATTTGTTCATATTGTTAAAGCTAAGTCCTACATTTCCATTTCTTCTTCTTCTTGTCCTTTTTTGTTGTTTCCTTATATACTGCATAAGGAGGTCCACAGATGTGCTTTAAACAGAATATTTTTGTGGAGTGGAGCAATTTATTGTGCAACATCCGATAAAATTTTTAGGCATGCCCCAGTTTTGGATAATAAACTGTTTTGGCTGCAATACCTTAGTTAGAATTTAAGAAGTATGAAGGGTTCTTCTTGTTATTTCATTTTAGGCTTTTCAATCAGTGGAGCAATCTTCAGAGAAATGCAGGATTGTCATCTATAAATGCACACACAAACAATCATGTCACGAATTAAAGCTTTCTTTCTTCCTTTAAATTCCAAACATATAGGAAATAGTATTTTTTTTTCTGGATTTTTTCAATTTCTTCACTTGTCTCAAATAACTTCCGCTTCTCATAGGAAGAATATGAAGCAGCTCGTGCTGAGCTGTTGGAGGAAATAGCCAGGGGTACTTCTGTGGATGACATTCGGAAAAAGCTAACAAAAAAAGGTGGACAGGAATTTAAGGACTCAGCTATTCCTGAAAAAACAAACACGATACCTGATGATCTTGTCCAAATACAATCCTATATACGATGGGAGAAAGCAGGGAAGCCAAATTATTCCCCAGAGCAACAGCTTGTAATTTTCTAATCTCTTTCTAACTGGATATTTTGAGTCCTTTTTTTGTTTTAAAGCCTTTTTATATTAAAGCAAATTGGACTAGGTGATTGCCCATTTACTTTTAAAAGGTTGGTTAGGAGGTCTCAGTCATTGCATGTTCTAAATTCTGGCTAAAGCAATGTCTCAATAATCAGAGGGAATTTGATGAAGCAAGGAAAGAGTTGCAATTCGAACTAGAAAAAGGTGCATCTCTTGATGTAATTCGAAAGAAGATTACTAAAGGAGAGATAGAGACAAAGGTTTCAAAGCCACCGCAAAACAAAAGATATTTTAGTGCTCAACGGACTCAGCGCAAGCAGAGGGACCTGATGGTGCTTCTTAATAAGCATTCAGTGAAATCTGTAGAAGGAAGTATAACAGCTGAACCAAAACCATTGACAGCAGTTGAAAGCTTTGCTAAGAAAATTGAACTGGATAGCAGCCCTGTTATGAACAAGAAAATTTACAAATTTGGTGAGAGGGATGTTTTGGTAAGATAACTAGTGGTTCTCTGACTGCCTTCATTCTTTAGGGATGCTTACATGGAAAATATTTTAAAGTTTTGACTTCTTCAAATATTCCAGGTGCTTGTCACCAAATCTGCTGATAAGATAAAGATTCACATAGCAAGTGATTTTGAAGAACCGCTTACCCTTCACTGGGCTCTATCTGAAAAGGCTGGAGAGTGGCTGGTAAGATCCCTTAAACTATTACGCTCCTCAGTAAGACTTGGACTTTGGAATTGATTCACTTTTTCTTTCATATAAATCTGAGACTAGTTTACGCAAACATTTTTCAGCCACCACCTCGCACTGTTCTCCCTCCAGGTTCAGTTTCTTTAGGTGGAGCTGCTGAATCAACATTTTCAACATGCTCTTTTGATGATCTTCCCAAACAGGTTCACTAAGTAGATTTCAATCTTATCATATTTTCCTTGTGAATGAAGTATTATAAAAAACTTTTCCTGTATTCATATCCTGAAATCATCTTTAGGTTCAATGCATTGAGTTGGAGATTGAGGACGGTAATTTTAAAGGGATGCCATTTGTTCTTCTGTCTGGAGAGAAGTGGATAAAAAATAATGGCTCTGACTTCTATGTGGACTTCAGCCAGAGATTCAAGCAAGATCAAAAGGTTGTTTCTTATTCATGATATCAACCAGGAAAATTTTTTGTCCATGTTCTGCATATGTTATTTTTAATCAGTGTATTCCTGCATCATTAACTGGCCTTTTCTTGAAAATATAAGGATGCTGGTGATGGCAAAGGTACTTCAAAGGTTTTGTTGGATAGAATAGCTGAAATGGAGAGTGAGGCACAAAAGTCTTTTATGCACAGGTCAGCGACCTTCTGGGATGTAGACTTCATTTTGGTTTTACTGCTCATTTATGATATTGCACTGTTATCAGGAATTTAGTTATTGTAGTTTGCAATACGAAGATAGTTTGCTATCAGCTTCTGGAAGTCTACAATGAAATGGCTATAGGATTCCTTCTCATTCAGAGTTTTCACTCCTCTCCTAGAAAAGGCAGATAATCTGTCACATTACGGGCATGTTACAGTCTTACAGATAAAGCTAGTTACTTGAGTTCAAATGAAAACTATTTAATGTCATCCTTTTGAGTACCGATTGTTTGTTTCCTTTTGAACGCACCCTACTTTTGTGAACCAGTAGGGCCTGAACAAAATCCTAGACGTAACCTGTGAGAGAAGTAGATATACACTTTTATCTTTTCCCTTACCTTCACTTTGATTAAAAATTCTAAATCTATCCAAATTAGTTGCCAAGCTTATCCAGATTCTTCAAATTTACTAATTGAATTGCTCTAGTTGCTGGTGAATACAGTTTTCTTTTCCCTTAACGATTTAACTTACTTTGTAAAAATAATGAATTTTTAGTCATTTTCCAATTGAGATAATGTCAGATTAATTTGCGACACCAACTCAATCAGCTATTTAAATAGTAATATAGATTTGATAAATAAAACATTTTAAAATAATTTTTTATAAAAATGAAAATACAAATTTTTATTTATATTTTATAAAAATATATTATATATGATAAATAAATATTATATATGATAATATGATTAATTTTCATGGAATTATTATCTATAATTGCATGAAGGATCCATGCATCCTTGTTCTCTTTTCCAATATACTAGCGTTTGACATTCTTACCCAAGTCTAAGCAATATATAGGTGGTGTGCATCATTTTAGCTCCATGTGTTTTTTAATGGGGTCATACTTCCTTTAGGAAAAAAAAGAGTTCATATTTGGTTGAAATTTCACTCCAGCATATTAGTCTGTCATCTTTGAATTTCCGTTGATGACTCATATTTTTCACATGTAAATTTTCTGAGTTCTGTGCTCTGTTAAATTATGTTCAGCTGTCCATTTTTCTTCAAGGAATAAGTCTTGCTATTTCCCTTTATAGGTTTAATATTGCATCAGATTTAATGGATCAAGCCAAAGACACTGGTGAATTGGGCCTGGCTGGGATCTTAGTGTGGATGAGGTTTATGGCTACGAGGCAGCTCATATGGAATAAAAACTACAATGTGAAACCACGGTACAGACGAGATTAATTGACTTGAGATTATGAGTGAAACTTTTGTTTACAATTTTTTTGCTATCATGCATGACAATTATATTAATGCAAATGTAGTTGTTATTGTATATCGTTCTGCAGGGAGATAAGTAAGGCACAGGATAGACTCACTGACTTGCTCCAGAGTACTTACACTACTCATCCACAATATCGCGAGCTTTTGCGCATGATTATGTCTACTGTTGGTCGTGGAGGTGAAGGGGATGTGGGACAAAGAATTAGGGATGAAATATTGGTCATCCAGGTCAATCTTGAAGAACAGTTTTTTTTTTCAATTAACAGTATATTTACATGGGGTTTTATCTATCTATTTCAGAGGAACAATGACTGCAAGGGAGGGATGATGGAGGAATGGCACCAGAAGTTGCATAATAATACTAGTCCAGATGACGTTGTAATCTGTCAGGTATGAGATGTGTATTCAGTGAAAATTCACCAAGAGGGCTCCAGCTAAAAGAAAATATGCTTGCAGGCACTGATCGACTATATTAAAAGTGACTTTGACATTAGCATCTACTGGAAGACTCTAACCGAGAATGGAATAACTAAGGAACGCCTCTTAAGTTATGATCGTGCTATCCATTCTGACCCAAGTTTTAGGAGAGATCAGAAGGATGGTCTATTGCGTGATCTTGGCCATTATATGGGAACCTTGAAGGTCTGTCTTCTTAAACCTTGATAGTTTTCTTCATTATAATGTTCTTGATTTTTCATCACCGTTATGGTGAAGGAGGATATATGATAGGCATCCTTCATACATTGGTCCTAAGTTCCTTGGCTGTACTTTTATCTCATTATCATAGAGATTGCTGTTGTCTTGTTTTAGGCGTAAGTTTATGTTTATCTGCTCTATCATACTGGATTAATTTTCTTCAATTCTTTTTTCATTTGCCATATATAGGATGTTGCACTATATTAATAATTTCATTCTAATTGTGATGTACGCATAGGCTGTTCATTCTGGTGCAGATCTTGAGTCTGCTATTTCCAATTGCATGGGCTACCAAGCAGAGGTAATATCAGAAAGAAGGTAAAATTGTCTGGACAGTGTATTATTGTCAGCATTTGACAAATGCTTTCCTTGTTTGCAGGGTGAAGGTTTCATGGTTGGGGTGCAAATAAACCCTGTAGCTGGCTTGCCCTCTGGATTTCCAGTAAGTTTAAGTTTTATCTTCAGATTTCTTTCAAATGTGAGGTTTTCCACCCAAAAAAGGTGACCATAAATTAGAGTTACACTTATAACAGGAATTGCTTCGGTTTATACTTCAACATGTTGAAGACAGAAATGTAGAAGCCTTGATTGAGGTTTGTAGCATTTGATTGGAGATCTGGAATAACTCTACCTGTTTATGTTCTCTGACATATCGTCTTTCAACCCCTTTTTCACAGGGTCTACTTGAGGCTCGTCAAGAGCTTCGGCCATTGTTGTCGAAGTCTAGTGATCGTCTGAAGGATCTATTGTTTTTAGACATTGCCCTTGACTCTACTGTTAGGACAGCTACTGAAAGAGCTTATGAGGAGCTGAACAATGCTGGACCAGAGGTAAATCCTGTTGTCTTCACCATATTTTCTGTATCAAACATTTAGTATTTCTGTGCAATGCTCTTACTGATATGTACCTCTATTGCATGATGTTGTGGGGGTCTTTGTTATATATATTTTTGTATATGAAAGCTTGATTAGGTTCTTGTGCTTCTTGCAGAAAATCATGTACTTCACCACTCTCGTCCTAGAAAACCTTGCACTTTCATCTGATGACAATGAGGATCTGATCTATTGTTTGAAGGTAAAATACCTTGTCATACAGCGTTAAGTTTATATTTCTTGGGGAAATTTTGATTAATGATATCGATTACTAAGTCAATCGTCCTTCCTCTAGTCACTAATATTGAGAATTGAGTGCTAGCATATTAATGTGAATGGGTGGCCCGTCTTGTTGTTCTTAGCAAAAGAGAAAGTTTGTAGAGCTCCAAACACTTCAATTATGGCTTGTCATCTACAAATTCTCTATCATGGATGCTAACTGCTACTTCATTACTCGTGTAGGGATGGCATCATGCCATAAGCATGTGCAATAGTCAAAGTGCTCACTGGGCACTGTACGCGAAGTCAGTACTGGATAGAACTCGCCTTGGACTGTCCAGTAAGGCTGAGTGGTACCAGCGTATCTTGCAACCATCAGCAGAATATCTTGGATCATTGCTTGAAGTAGATCCATGGGCTGTATGTTATTACCTCTTTAAATCTCAACAATAATTGCTTGCTTTAAATTTTCCGCTGTTAGTTGATGATAAACTTATTAACCAAAATTGGAAGATAAAGTGGAGTCCTTGAATTTTTTCCAGATCAACATATTTACAGAAGAAGTTATCCGTGCTGGATCAGCTGCAACTTTATCTTCGCTTATTAATCGACTTGATCCTGTTCTTAGGGAGACTGCTCATCTTGGCAGGTAGGCATGTAATCATTGGACTGCTAACTGGCTCAGTTATTAGAAAATACTGGCAGTGCAAAAATATTTTATGCAATTATACCTAGGCTTGATTCATGTAAGCAGATTTTGGCATAGGATTAAAGAAATATGAGCCTGTCACTATCTACAGCTGGGACTTTCTAATGCAAGTTGTCATGTCATGGGACAGTTGGCAGGTTATAAGTCCAGTTGAAGTTGTTGGGTATGTTGATGTTGTAGAAGAGCTGCTTGCTGTACAGAATAAATCTTATGACCGGCCTACTATTTTAGTGGCAAAAAGTGTAAAAGGAGAAGAAGAAATTCCAGATGGCACAGTTGCTGTATTGACACCTGACATGCCTGATGTTTTATCACATGTTTCTGTCCGAGCAAGAAATTGCAAGGTGATTACCTGGTTCATTGATACTTTCCATAGCTGATAACTAAGTAAAAAATTTGGGCTAATACCAACTGCAGGTTTGCTTTGCTACATGCTTTGATCCTAAAATTCTGGCTGACCTCCACGCAAACAAAGGGAAATTATTACGCCTAAAACCTTCATCTGCAGATGTAGTTTATAGGTAGTGCTATCTCTATCTTGATCATGAATATGTCTAATCCATCAAATATCATGACGCACAACTAAACAAATTTCTCATCTTCACATAAGCAAAGGTAATTTGAATTTTGTTCCCTTTTTCATGCATTAACTTAGTGAGGTCAAGGAGGCTGACCTAGCTGATTCAAGTAACTTGAAGGGAGATGGTCCATCATCTATTACTTTGGTTAAAAAGCAGTTTGGTGGTAAATATGCCATATCAGCAGAGGAATTTACACCTGAAATGGTTAGACTTGCAAAATCTTATTCACTCTATATCCAAACTTTTATTTTTGCTTCTTAACCTACAGAGTTGCAATGAAATTGAAGATTGAACTTTTCAAAGTTCCTTGCATGATATAGCTCTGAATTATGTTTGTAATGGTGTATTTTATGCATGGGGACATTTTGCTCCTCTAGGTCGGTGCTAAATCACGCAATATCTCATATCTAAAAGGAAAAGTACCATCTTGGGTTGGGATTCCCACATCAGTTGCCCTTCCATTTGGAGTATTTGAGAAGGTTCTTGCAGATAAACTAAACCAGGTTGTTCTCATTCTGAACTTGGATATTGTCTCCCCGCTTTATTAATGCTTCTGTAGATGCAGTTAGTTTACCTGATTCAGGGGTTCAAGTTTACCATTGCACCAATAAGGTTCAAGCTCTTGGATTTATATTGTTGTGTGACCAGATGTCATATTGTGAAACAAATCTCGCAACTAAACGATTGATATTCAAGTTAATCTAATTACGAACCAACCCCAAAAAAAAAAAAAAAAAAGTAAAAATGAAATGGGAAGGAATAAAAGAAAAGAAACTACAAATCCTCTTTTCTTCATTGTTAACCGGTGTTATTCCATATTTGTTAAATATTGGATTTCTTTGGGTCCTATATTAAAGTTGAGCCCCTTTTCTCAGCCTCTTCATTTTTTTTGAAGTACTCGTGTCTAACATATAGATATGGGAATATAACCTCTAAGGTTCCTCTAAATGCATGGAAAGCCTTAGACAAGCCTAAACACCCCTGTTTGATACATACCCGTACCTAACACTGACCTGAGTCTAAGTAGCATAGCTTCTATGTATTGCCAATTGGTTTGAGTGGATGCTTAATATGGTATTAGAGCCCAAATTTAGTCATGTTGTCGATCTTGCCTAACCCCATGTGAGGTTGATGACCCCTAGCAAGGTTGTCTACGTGTAGGCCCTGTGAGCTTCATTTGGTGGGGAGTATTATGTGGATTTGGTCCTGCACCTATTGCTAACTGGTATGAGGTTGGATACTTAACACTTGTCTTTAAAATTATTAGGGGAAAAAAAACCTCTGGTAGGGCAGATATGGGGTTTGATATAACTACTCTGGCTTCAGATTGGGGTGTGAAAATTCTTAGAGCACTTAAAGTTGCAAAGGATTGGAAAAAAAGATTATTCCAGAATAATAATAATCAAATTGCTGATGCAAAATATGTTCTCTGGTGTCAATACACATTCAGGTCCTCTACTTGTCAAGATAGTTCTCTAGTGTCAATATGTATTTAGCTCCTCTTCTTGTCAAAATAGTCCTCTTATCTGACAGTTTATATCCCATTCTTTCCTCTTTATTTCTCAGAGGGTGGTTGAGAAGTTGCAAATTTTGAAGAAAAAGTTGGGAGAAGGAGACTTTGATGCACTTGGGGAGATTCGTCAGACGGTTCTACAACTGGCAGCACCACCCGAATTGGTATGCATTTTACCTGTTGAGCTTACGATGTTTCTTCTGCTAAGCCTTCATTTCCTACTTGGTAGCATGATTAGAAGCAGTCACAATAGCTTGTGACAGTGTTCTGTTCAGTACTCTGTTTGACCAAGAAAAATCTCCCTTCTCCCCCTATTACCTATATCTCCATGAAAATCAGATTTTTTTCCCCTTTTTTTGAAAGATTTCCGTGCTTTCTTTTCTTGATAGAAGCTGATAGTCCTGAATCAGAGATTTCTTTGGGAGGGAACTAGTCAGATTTATTTCAATTTCTTATAACCTTCAGGTGAAAGAGCTGAAGACCAAGATGCTGAGTTCTGGAATGCCTTGGCCCGGAGATGAAGGTGAACAGAGGTGGGAGCAAGCATGGACTGCTATAACGAAGGTCTGGGCCTCAAAATGGAATGAGAGAGCATATTTCAGCACCAGGAAAGCCAAACTAGACCACGAGTACCTATGCATGGCTGTCCTGGTTCAGGAAATAATCAATGCTGATTATGCATTTGTTATCCATACTACTAATCCTTCTTCAGGGGACTCATCAGAGATCTATGCTGAGGTATGTACCACCAGTTATCATCTTGTTTGATGCTTATTGGGGAAATAAAATGGAATTATTTGTAACATGACGTAGGTGGTGAAGGGACTTGGAGAAACTCTGGTTGGAGCTTATCCAGGTCGTGCTTTGAGTTTTGTTTGCAAGAAAAACAATCTCAGCTCTCCTCAGGTAAAACATGTCTGCAGATTTAATTGGAGATTTTAGATAAATGTTGATACCATAGCTTGAAAAATATGGAATTAATAATGTAATGCAAGCAGAAGAAGAAAGCTATCACTACAATGACCTTTTTATCATATTATTGAAATAAAACTATATTTGATCACAATGCTGCTATCATATCCATTAACAATTTCTAGAACGTTTCAGGTATTGGGATACCCGAGCAAACCAATTGCTCTCTTCATAAGGCGTTCCATTATCTTCCGCTCTGATTCAAATGGTGAAGATCTAGAAGGTTACGCAGGTGCTGGCCTTTATGACAGGTAATCTCTTTCAGAACTCTCTGCACAAAGACAGTGATGTACATATTTATTCTGTGTTTGTTTCGGTTTTTCATTTTGTCAGACTAGTGTCCCGAAAGGAGGGGTTGAGATTCTGCTAACCTTCTTCAGTTAATGGTGATCAATGTCTTAACATTATGTTCTTGGGAGATATAGATTGGAAGCTTCATTCATTCCCAATGTTCAACATTCCTGACAAATGATTTTATTTGCAGTGTGCCCATGGATGAAGAAGAGAAAGTAGTGGTTGATTACTCATGTGACCCACTGCTAAACGATGGCAAGTTCCAACAATCTATCCTGTCTAGCATTGCAGGGGCAGGAAAGGCTGTAGAGGAACTTTATAGATCCCCGCAAGATATTGAAGGTGTGATTAGGGATGGTAAGGTTTATGTTGTGCAGACAAGACCCCAGATGTGATCCCTTTTTGTTCTATATTATTTATTCTTTATGGCAAGCCTTTGTAAAGTGAAGGGGAAAAGAGAGCAAATGAGGAGAAGGAAGCAGGAAAACAAAAAACAATGAAAGCAGAATTAGGAAAAGAATAAAGAGGGGTTATTTAAAACCACAAAAGTGAAAAGTTGGTATGTAGTATCAGATGCCATCTTACAGGGTGGCCGATTCAGTGCTTTTATTATTATTATTATTATTTTGTAATTTCTAGTAAATACTATGCTCCCTGTCCCAAGGTAGTATTACCATATACTATTGATTATTTTTTAAGTGAAATAATAAAGATATTTTTTATTTTATAATTGTTTCAATACTTTTGTTTAATTTTATTTATAATTTATTTTCATACGCCGTGATGGATTTGGAAATTTTGGGTTAATTTTTATGTGGTGGCGCAATTTGGAGTGTATCCCCCCTCCCAAAATGGAGTCTACATTTCTAAGAAGTATGTTAGAAAAATATAAAAATAGAAATTGAGTGTCACTGGAATTCATCTTATAATATGGTTGTTTAAGGATTTGATATAAATATTATGTTTGCAAGTTTTAAAATATTTTATATAATTAAGATATTTGTATAGGTTATTGTATAAAGAGAATTAAGTATTTAATTTTTTCTTGTGAGAAACTTTATTAGATGAATGTATATTAATAGTAAAACCTTATTGTGGTTTTACTTGTTGAACTCACATGAGTGAATTTAGTAGTGAAAGTATTATTTTTTAAGGTGTAAAGGTGAAGAAAATTATCATGGATGTGTGTAATAGATCAGAGTCATCTGTTGCGAGTGTTAAAGTTAGTGAATATTTCTTATTGAGTTAGGCTTCGTAGACAGAGGGAAATTAAACTGTGTAAACAATTCTTGCGTTTCCTGTTTGTTTATTAATGTTTCTTTGGTGCTGAATGAGTGCCTGTTCTCTTATCACTCCTTCTAAGTACGTAGCCTATATATCAGCAGCGTTTTGCGTTTCAATTGGCATATTAGGAGTTGCTAGATTCAAGTTATGGAAAGTTCATCTAATTAAAGACCCCATATACTAGAGGTTAGCAATTATGCTTATAAGAAAGCACGTTTGAAGGCTTACATTAAGTGATAAGAGACATGGTGTGTTGTCTTGACTGGATGAGAGTCACCTAAAATGGATACAAGAAGTGGAAGGGTTTTTAAGCCAACAGCACAATGGACCATTGAGGAAGAGAAAGTGACAGATAATAACTCAATAGCTTTATATGCAATATTTTTTGGAGTTAACACGCAGGAGTTTAAAAGGATTGAAAGTGCATGATTGTAAAGGCCATTTGGGATATCTTGGAGACTATTCATGAATGAACATCCATAGTCAAGCAATCAAATATGTAAATGTTGATATCAAGGTTTGAGAGCTTAAGGATGCAAGAGTCAGAAACAATTGGAGAATTTTATGTTGAACTGTTTGACTTATCAAATCAGGTTTTTTCTTTCGGAGAAGAATATTCTAATGCTAAAAAGTTATAAGTTGTTAAGGTCTTTCTCTTAAAGATTTTGAATTAAGGTTACAGTTATAGAGGAGGCCAAGAATTTTGAGAGATTGGCCACTAATGAACTTATTGTTTTTTTATAGACCTTTGAGATGAATTTAGATAAGGCTAAATGCAACAGAGGGAAAGGAGACAAAAATATTGCTCTTTAGGTAAATGAGGAAGTGCCAACTCCTTATAATGCTACTATAGAAGATCATATGAGTAGATAACTTTACTCACTCAGAAATTCAATAGGGCTTTCAAGAAACAGGCAAAGAAATTCAAGAAGTTCGAAGTCAATGTCAATTTCCCAACAACAAGTCAAATGGGGTAATGGTTAAAGGAGAATATGAGAAGGATAAGAAGAAGGATATGCAATGCTATTAGTTCCAAGGATCTAATCATATCCAATCTAAGTGTGCTAGCATTCTAAAAAAAAAGAATAAAAGTCATTTTATGTAACTTGGAGTGATGAAGACTCTTCTAGTGGATTTGATTCAAAAGAAGATCATAAAAAATTTATTACTTTTGTAACACCTCTTAACCCGTATTCATTGTCGGAACAGGGTTACGAAGTATTACCAAAACTTTCAAAACATTTACAATTAATTCACGTAAATTACTATTCATTAACAGAGATTATTCAAAACGTCCCTTAAATAGACCCTCGAGGCCCAATATGAGCATTAAAATCGAATCGGGACTTAGTCAGAAACTTTAAGAATTTTTCACGACATTTCAAAAATTTTCCAAGGTGCAGGCTCACACACCCGTGTAGTCCAAGGGATACGTCCGTGCTGCAAGCTGTGTTCGACCCCGTGTAACTCTCTGACTTGTGCACACAGCATGCCACACGCCCGTGTGCTAGGCAGTGTGGTTAATTAAATTATTTCGAAATTAAGTGCAGGTTTCACATGGCCAAGACACATGCCCGTGTTCTAGGCCATGTAGCACACACGGTTGAGACACACGCCCGTGTGCTCAATTTTGAGCATTCTGTTTCTCAAATTTAAGGTGCAGGGGACACACAGCCTAACCACATGCCTACGTACCAGGCCGTGTGTCACACACGGTCTAAACACACACTCGTATGACAATATAAAGCCATTTCTAGCTTCATTTCTCACCCCAAATCACACCAAAGACCTGCACTTAAAACTCACAACCAATACCAGTCAATTCAAGCATTCAAATTAAGCAAATTCCATCATTCAACAAGGCATACCCTTAAATGCATACATGTTTATAATCTTACCTTGGAATATTTCATATGATAGGCATAATTTGATCAACCATGTAACATGTATATAGCTACCATGGTATAACATTACAAGTATGTCAAAAACAACCATTACTAGCCATTCTAATGGCTAGATTACAAACCACATATTTAAGCCATCTAGGGCCAAGTTAGCCTATACATGTCATTATACCAAAATGATTTTACTATGTATACCCAAAATAAGCTAGTGGATAGTGTGATGATGCTCCAATGATCTCCAACCTTCATGAGCTTTCGAGCACTATAAAATAGGGGAAAAATAAAACAGAGTAAGCATTACATGCTTAGTAAGTTCATATAACAAAAACTAAACTTACCAATCCTGTTTATTAAATCTAAGCATACAATATAATGTTCTCCATCCATTTGGCAAAATTGCTTAAACACATGCATTCTATCAAACATGTTAGTCACAAAATTTTCATATACATCAAGTTAACATAGATGAGCTCTTTATACCATTTTCCTTCAAGACATCATTCATTTTATTCCATAATTCTCTTATCATGCCAAGAGGTTTTGTGTCCGTTGAATCATTGAAATTTCGATGGATACTCAAGTGGTACATTCGAGGTGTACAATTCAATAACCCGTCAATTCTTTTTCAAGAGTACCCAATAGGGCACTTAATCGAGGAACACACTCTCGAGTCATATATCGTATAATAGGATTACCGGTACAGGCTAAATCCTTTATATAACATAGGCTCGAAAGAGTTCAATTAGGATTACCAGTCCAGGCTAAATCCTAATTGTAACATATACTCAAGAGGTATTATATTAGGATTACTCGTCCGGGTTAAATCCTTTCCATAATAAGGTCAATAGGATTACTCATTTGAGCTAAATCTTGTCAGCAACAAATGCAGGACCTCATTCATTTCAGGAAAGCACATATGTTCATCGGAATTCAATATTCAATCGGGACATAACCTTTTTTCACTATTTTCAAGCATGTATTAATTTCTCATATTGTACCATCCAAGTAAATCACATAAATGAAAATCACGTTTCATACAATCACAACATTTAATTTAACATAATTACATGCTCGATTAAGTTACAAGAACATACCTCGACACTTGTTCGCGTAAGTAATCTACTAATCCGAAACCTTTTCTTTTCCTCGATTTAGCCTCAAATGTGAGTTGTTCAGATCTATATAAATAGCTTTAACCATCAATTTCTCATATTTTATAATCATTTGGACTTAATTTACTTCCTAGGCAAAATTACCATTTTGCCCCTAACTTTTCCATAAATTCTATTTTCGTCCCTAGGCTCAGAAAATGAAACTTGTGCAATTTACTCTCTATTCCAAGCCTAATCAAAATCCCATTACAAAATTTACAGAACATGTATTTATAAAAATTCAGCATTTTTCTTCAATTTCACAATTTTACATTTTAGTCCCTAAATCATATTTTAATCAAAAATCACTTTGTAAAAGTTGTTTATCTATCAACAACCTTTCATTTTATACCATAAATTTCTAATTTTAAGCATATTCATCTATGACCCAAATTTCATACCTTAATAACTTTTCAAATTAATCCCCCAAATAGATAGATTAAGCTATCCTGGTTTCAAAAATATCAAAATTACTAAAAACGGGACAAGGAAACTTACCCAATTAAGCCATGAAAGTTTCCTCTCTCTCTCCTAGGGTTTCCATATATTTTAGGTTGAAGAAGATGAGAAAATAAGATGATATTTTCTTTTCATCTTCTAATTAATTAAATATTTTTTAAATTCCAATTTAGTCCTTGCCCTTTTTCCAAATTTCCATGGATGAGTCACCAAAAATCTACATACTTTTCTTTAATGGTCTAATTACCATATAAGGACCTCTAGTTTTGAATTGCAAAGCTATTTTATCTTTATAGCTACTAGAATTTAACTTTTACATTTTATGCGATTTAGTCCTTTCGTAATTAAACATTTAATTGATAAAATTTTCATATCAAAATTTTCACACGACATGTCTATCATAATATTGACCATATAATAAAATAAAATTAATTTTTATTTTCGGATTGGATTAGTGGTCCCGAAACTACTATTCCGATTTCACTGAAAAATGAGTTGTTATAACTTTCATTACCAGGACAATTTGTGGAGAGGATTTTGATAAAGATTTCAATGTTAGGACATATAAGAATTTCTTAAAAACTTATAAAGTGATGTTAGGAAAGTGGAGAATGGTATGTGAAATCAACACTCAATTATCATAAGAAAACAAACAATTGAAGGATGAAAATGGAATATTGATTAAACAAGTAACTGCTAAAGAAGCTTTCCTTGTAGAGGAATTAAACAACATTGTGATGGTCAAGAAAGAGCTTGCTAAAACAAAACTTATGCTCGAGAAGTTCACTACCAACAAGAGCAAACTTGATGAGATTTTGGCAGTTGGGAAGAGAGATCAAGGCAAGGGAAGCTTAGGCTTTGTTAGTAAAGGTAAAATTGTAATAGAAAGTCCCACAATCTTTGGTAAAGAAACCAGTTCAGAGGAAGTTGGTGAAAGCTCTAAGTTGGTGTTAGTCAAGCCTTCTTATAAGAATTTTCATTCCCATAAGGTGATTTGTCACTATTTTGGTGCTCTTGGTCATACAAACCATGAATTTTCAAGTGTTACATGATCTGTGATGGAGAAATTCAGCTTCTAAGGTAGTGCCCACTTCCCATGGTATTATAGTTGGAAAAGTGTAGAAACGAATATGGATGGAGAAAGAAGCTAAATATTTCCTAGTTGCTCATTATTTCTTAAAGTCCACTATTGATGGAAATTTATATTTTGATAATGCTTATTTATGACACATAATAAGTAACCAAACATGCCTTATTGAGTTTAGAGATTTTCCTGTTGGAAGAGTGACCTTTAGTGATGAGAATAGAAGCTAGATACTTACTAGAGGTACTTTAACTATTCCTGGCACACCATATTGAAGAATGTGCTGCTCATAGATGATCTCAAAGCCAATCTTGTAAGCACCAGTCAACTATATAACCGAGGTATGCTTGTGAATTTCACTAAAAATAAGTGTATTGTGACTAATGATTCTGATGAAGTGATCATGGAGGGTGGCCATACCTTTGATAATTGCTACAAGGTGATGTTGTTTATCCATTGCAAGAGTGCTACAACTTTAAAATTGGAGCTATGGCATGAGAAGCTTGGCCATATCTGCTTTGAAAGCTTGAAAGACTGGTGAGATATGAGGCAATTCAAAGTGTTCCTAAACTTACAAGGATCATTCCCAAAGTGTGTAGTAGTTGTATGAAAGGTAAATAACATTGAGAGAAGCATAAAAAGATTACACATGTTCAGAACAAAGCTCTACTTGAGATCTTGCATATTGATTTGTTTTATCCTATGCAAATAGAAAGCCTTGGAAGAAAGAAATATGTCTTTGTGTGTGTTGATGGCTACTCCCGATATATGAGTAAAGTTTCTTAGAGAAAAGTTTTATACATTTGATGAGTTTAAAAAACTGTATAGGGGGATTATGAATGAACATGGAAAGATCATTGGCATGATAAGGAGAATACGCAGTGATCATGGACATGAATTTAAAAATGATGATTTTGATAAGTTTTATAATGAACAAGGAATTAGCCATGAATTTTCTACACTAAAGACATCGTAAAAAAATGGTGTAGTGGAGTTCAAGAACAAGATTGTGCAAGAAATTATCAGAGTTATGCTCAATAACAATATTATTGCACATTATTTTTGGGTTGAGGTAGTGAACATTATTATTCATGTGATTAATAGAGTGATGATTAGACCAAAGACTCGCGTGACCTTATATGAGGTGTGGGATGGAAACAGGCCTACTATGAAGTGTTTCCATGTTTTTGGGAGTACATGTTTCATCCTAAAAGATAGGGACCACAAAGGTGAATTTGTTTTAAAATCTTTTGAGGGTATTCTCCTTAGTTATGCCATTAATAGCAAAGTTATAGGATGTTCAATAAACGTACGAAAAAGATCATAAAGTTAATCAATGCGGTGGTTGATTATGCTAGAGTTCAAGAAATTCACAGTGATGCTGGTGGATGCAAAACTCCTAATTCAGTGCCTGAGGGAGAGCTCACTCCCCTTGGCACTACTAAGTCTAAAAAAAAATTAGAAGCGAAAAGTCAAGATGTTCAAGTTATTAATCTAGTCAATGATCAGTATAATGATGATGAGCCACTTCAAACTTTAGCAAGAGTGCGAAAGAATCACTCACCTACTGATATACTTGGTGATGATCATGATAGGATCAAAACAAGAGGTAGAGGGAGTGCCATCTCCCCTTAGCATTGCTAAGTCTAAAGAAAAGTTAGAAGCAAAAGGTCAAGCTGTTCAAGTTACTGGTATAGTCAATGACCAGTCTAATGATGATGGGCCACTTTAACCTTGAGAAAGAGTTAGTAATAATCACTTATCTACTAATATAATTGGTGATGTTCATGATGGGATCAAAACAAGGGGTAGACCTAAACTAAACTACAGAGAATGTTTCGTTTGGCTTACTACACTTCTCAAATTGAGCCAAAATGAGTTGAAGAGGTCTTTAAGGTTGTTGATTGAATTCAGGCCATGCAAGAGAAGTTGCAATAGTTTGAGAAGAATGAAATATGGGATCTAGTACCTAGGCCACCTAGTTGCAACATAATTGGCCCCAAATGAATCTTAAAAAACAAGACATGTGAGCAAGGTAACATCATAAGGAACAAAACCTGACTTGTTGCTCAGGGTTACACTTAAGTGGAGGGCAATGCTTTTGAAGAAATCTATACTCTTGTGGCTAGACTTAAGCTATTTCAAATGTAACACTCTTAACCCGTATCCGTTGCCGGAATGGGGTTACAATGCATTACCATTAATATTACAATTCAGAACAGACTTTCATTACAAGGTAAATCATCTTTTTTTTTAAAAACTAAACTACCCGTTTCGATACACTATTTAACTAATTATTCGAATCTATTAATTCAACTCAATCAAATAAACATAGAAATCTAATGCTTAATTTATAGCCCAATGAAATTCATTTCATATCCAAATGAAGTATGCATCTTAACATTCAAAGCATACGAATGGTTTATATATATATATATATATATATGAATCTGTCAACTTGCATTTTATATTCACCAACTTAAATTAATAAAGTCGCACATATAAATAACATATATCACAATGTCCATTTCATTTATCAATTATTACCTAACATTATAACATACATTACTTAACCACAATTATTTTATTCCACAAATATAACATGAGCATATAAGCAAATGTATACTGACCTTATTTTATCACATTTGCCGAACCAAATAGGTAATACATGAATAAGTCGAATTAACATACTCAACTTGGCTCCACTTAATCAATTCACAACATTAATAATCATGACATATGCATATATATATATATATATGTGTACTCATACATTACTTTTATAACCGAATTAAAACAGCTAATACGTACTCACAATTGTTATCGAAATTAGTATACCATTTTCAAATACAACGCATAACATATAATACATATACCAAAGTAAATCTTAGTTACATTAGAATATAGCCAAATACTTCTTAGTACCAAATCATGATATAAAATGTACTTTTCAAAGATAAATCTTTCACCGAATATAGATATATATGTATATCCAAGACACAAATTTCACGAACCATATGGGAAAACCATACAAAATATATCCAAACATGTTCGGTCATTACAATACATCCTTTATTACCAAATCATTTATAATACCATAACCTAACTTAATAACTAAAATTTACATATATAACTTTTCTTAGTATAAACCGCATCCAAATTGAACAAACATGCTTATGTATATTTTATGACCAATTCATTCATACCACATCCGGATCACCAATCAACTTCAATGCACAACAAAGAACATATCACAAATATTATTCATCCATAGCATAAAATACCATAGCCAAAATAACTCAAACCATAAGCAAACATAATCGAAATCAAACATGGAAATTAAGCGTTTTCGCATGGCTCAAATTATACAAAACTAAAATTCAACATTTCAAAAGATAATTCAGCCTATACATGCCATAAGTTTGATAGTTTACTTATAAAGGTACCGAAATAGTGGATAGTGTGATAGACTCTACTGACAATCCTCGAGCTCATAACTTGAATCCAAAATCTATAAAACAGAAGCAATTATACACACAGTAAGCTAACTTAGCTTAGTAAGCCTTAAGCAAATTAAGCAATTAATACATAATAACATCTAAATTACTAAATCATTTCAATTAAATAAATCAACTTATGCATTTGTAATCACATATAATTTCAAGCTTTTAATTCCATACATATATAACATATACTTTAATAGAACAATTTCTCCTTGGCCAAATATACATGTATACGTCATCAATATATTCTCAAATTTTAAAACCATATTGTCTTATATAATCGAATATACATATATATTTATAGACATATATTCATCACTCAAACTTTAACATTACATCCATATACAATTATAAGGCCAAATATATTTCTCATATTAACACATATAATACAACAATTTCATGTATCCTTTTTCATCACATATCAAGAAATCAATTCACCCTATTTTCAAATAGGTAATCAACTATCACGTACCTGTCTGTTTTAGCTCGTTTAACGTATTCAATTACCACATCAGCATAAAGTCTTTTAGGCATAAACTTATAATAATTCACCGGCATAAAGCCTACTAAGCCTAAGCCTGTATCACACACCGGTACAAGGCTTGCTAGACTCAAAGTCTGATTTTTTTATACGCCGGCAATAAGCCTGCTAGGCATAAGCCCGATTTAATTCACCAGCACAAGGCTTGCTAGACTCAAAGCCCAAATATCACTATTATAAAGCTGTCTCATAAACAATTCATATATCAAAAATTCCAGATATTCCATATAGTTCATATGAACTTTCAAATGTTGTAACTCAGTTGAATTAAACTCAAATACATTATTTCCATGCTTAATCATATTCGGCTAACTCTACTATAAATCTATGAATTCCAAATTAGCATATTAAACTAATTTACATTCAAAATTAACAATGTTTAATTGCTTAAAGACTTACCTCGGATATCGACGAACAGTATTAATCGATTATTTGACTATTTTGGTCTTCCCCCGATCCAAATCTGATTTTCTCTTTTCTTGATCTAAAATTGATATAAATTAAACTTATTTAATCAAATTTTCGATCAAATTCATTCAAAAACACATAAATGGACAAATTGCACTTTTGCCCTAGACATTTTACACTTTTAGCAAATTAATCCAAAATTCACAAAACACAAAACAAGCATAATTTGCCCATGTCATGCTTAGGCCGAATACTCCCCATACACATACAAGTGCTCACATTTCATTTATTTCACAATTTAGTCCCTTAATTAAACACTTTGCAATTTAACCCTATTTACTCAATTTCATCAAAATTCCAATACAAAAACTTGTTAATCCATCACATAACTTTTATTTAACATCATCAAACACAAAATTCACTAAGCTATCAACAATTGTAAAACTGAAAATATACATCAAAATCAGAAATTCAAGCACGGGTTGGGTAGTATTCGAAGCAACGATCTCAAAAACGTAAAAATTATCAAAAACCGAAGCAAAACATACCTTAATCTAGCCAAATCTCTAGCAGAAACTTAACTTGGTGTTTTTCTTTTCTTTCTTTGATATAGTCGGCCAACAAAGATTATAATGGCCTTTATTTTATGTTTTATTTTAACATATAATAACATTTAATCTAATTACATAATTAACCTTTGTTATAATATTATTCTATCTCATATTCTATGTCCATTGTCGTCCACTTAATTTAATAATGTCCCAATTACAACACAAAAGCTTCATAATATAAAGACATTAACAATTCGGTCCTCACACATTAAACCATCAAGTTTTCATCTTACGCGATTAAGTCTTTTTATTTAATCTGATACCTAAACGACAAAATTAAATCACGAAAATTTCACAGATATAAATTCACACATAATAAACACATAAAATAATTTTTAAATATTTTTCTGACTCGATTTCATGGTCTCGAAATCACCATTCCGATTAGGGTCTAAATCGGGCTGTTACAAGCTTTGACACCACGTGTCACGGAATCAACTTTTTTCACTCAGTTGGAAGCCAATGAGGCACTTTGATGGACACTTTTGTTAAAGACAGGCAAGCCACAAGTTAGTCTTGAGCCACAATCTAATCTCGCTGGGCATAACAAATACTACCACTATACCTCATGTTCCCCCGAATGGAAAATGGGTTTATTATATGGAAAACATTATAGCGGGTTATAGAAAGAATCACTTACCCACACCATCAATAGATCGTAAGAGTCACCCTCGATGTGACCTAGCACATACCTTAATCAGTGACTCAGCCCAACAACTACTGACTGTCCACCCCCTGTAGAGATGCTAGAATGTTTTTATAATAATGCTACTAGAAAACATAAAGATGGTTGAAATGATGACACTTTTCTAAATACAAAAGGACTACCCTCCCAAGGTTCCTTTACCCTTTGCCATCCTCCCAAGGTTCCTTTATCCTTTGCCATGGCTTTATACATGGGTGGCCCCTTAGCATCCTACCCTATCATGACTGTACAAGGTGGAATCATGACATTGGGCTTCTCTAACTGGGAATGGTAGCTTCCTGTTTACATAGTTTAGTAACTGGGAAGAATGGTTACTGTTCAACCTCAATTCCAAATAATTTTCACTTATATGCTCTGGGAAATCTAGCTTCAACGCAACGCCTCTATTTTTGGTGGCCACCGACAAATGGAGGGTTTGACTAAAAGAGCGATTGAAGGTGCTGCTCAATTTTTTGCTATAATAGCTTCAGTCAAGTGCAGAAATCTTTCATCTTTCATTACAGTCTATTGAGATCTCTTAGTCTTTCTCGGTTTAAACTCAATACTGAAGGCCATCACTAGGGAATCTAGGAACTGCGAGTGCAAGTTCTTTAATCAAAGATCATAATGGAAATTGGCTCATAGGATCTTTTCGAAACATACCCATAGCGACTAGTATTGTAGCGGAATTATGCACATTTAAAGATTGTCTTAAATTAGCATTAGATCATAACATTAGGCATCTTAATGTTGAAGTTGATGCCACTACTATTATCCACTTTATATCAAATGTTAACTCTTCCAAACCAATATCATCTTCACTTGCTGATGATTGCAAGATGCTCCTTGCCATAATAACTTCTAGGAGTCTCAAACATATCTTTCAAGAAAGGACAATGCTCCTTGCCCGACTAGAGAGTAATTTCCGGTCTTCATCTCACCGAGACGTTATCCTACCAGATGATTTATTTTGTCTGTGACTCTCCCCCTTATTCCCCTTTGTCCTTATTAGCTGCTAATGCTAGGGGAGATATGATGTATCGTACAATTACTTAACTTTTGTAGTAATGTTATGTTCCTTTTCTTAACCCAAAAAATATCCCAAAGTCAAACTGAATGATGACGACGACCACGATAATAATAATAATTCAATTAGAAACTTTTAAATATCACATATAGTTAATCATGTACTTATCAACAAAAAGCATATATTTTACTTAAAAATATGATTAAGAGATTAAACATTCGAATTTTATTACTCGAAAAAGATAATTAAAAATCAAATTAACAAAAAAACCCAAAATTTTATTGCTTTAATATGCTTTTCACCTATTTTTGTCAACTGAATCAATTTTTATTGGTTCACTGATTATATATATATATATATATATATATATATATATATATCATATACTACACCACACAAGTTACCGATTTTCAGTTGTATCAATTTAACCAAAAAATCTAATTCGAATAGCGTTCGAATATCTCGACGCAGCATATTTGAAGTCCCCACGTAGCAAACGTCGTATTTTGGTAACCCAAATGTTAAGTTGTAATAGGCAGAAGAAGCATGAAACGGCCAAAACGGCAGGAAAGAATTCCCCACTGCCCTCCCTCAATACATTCGAACAATAAATCATTGACAAATTAAAAAAAAAAAAAAAAAAAAGAAGAAGAAGAAAAGAAAAGAATTCACAGTATTCGATTTGTAGTTTGATAAGGGAAAAATGTTGGTGATTATAAACTCTCACACCTAATTTAGATAAAACAATTATAACGCATACATTATAAATATGAAGCAGAAAAGTGCTTTTTTTTTAGGAGGAACCACTCTTTCATGCTCTTCACAAGGGCTTTTGTTTATACCGTTTTCCTTGTATCCTTATGTCCATTCTAACTCTCGAAAAATGCGGTGAACTGGATCTCTCAATATTAAAGGAATTGGCATTAAATAAGTCTTAGTTCATACTCGCCTGCCATTGTGATATATCGTACCCATGGAAGAGCCTGGTAGCCACTTTTCTCAATGATCTTCAGATATCGAACCTACGAAACCCCAATATGTGCGAGTCAGAAAGTTTTACCAATAGAAACACAACCCCTGAAATTCCATTAAAGCATACTGAAAGAACATTAAGAATTAAAAAAAAAAAAAATCTGAAGGGAATACCTGTATCCCAGAAACGGTAAAATACGGAATCTCAAACTTCACACGAATAGGAGTTTTTCTCTCTGGAGTTGCCTCTTCATCTGTTATGCTAGGAAGAGTAAACTCGGCCCTCAACATATACTCCTAATGTTATGAATTTCAAACTTATAAGTACCATGGCTAGACAGAGAGCTTTTAATAAGTCTGCAATAGGTAGATGTTACCTTTCCACCAGGAAAAGATCTTATTTTCCACATTAATGCATCATTTTCAGGTGCATAAGCTGCAGATCCCATTGATGTCCGAATATTTGGACTGGAAGCATCAGTAGGCACAGGCACCGCAATCTCAACATTTGTAGCAGTACTGTAAAGAAACATTATATCTTTGTCACTGCTTAGTAATCTCTAATCTAACATAAGCTCACCTACAGATCCTTGAAATTAAATAGAACAGAATATAGGAATAGGGACAAAACCCAATACCTACGCTCCTTGTACTGACTTCTAGCCTTTACCATAATCTCAACACGGCTTCTTGAATGTTTCTCAACTTGAGCTTCTACCCAGATGAGAGGCTTTACCTAATTAAAAAAAAAAAAAAGGAGCAGAAATACTCGTCATCATTAACTGTCAAGAAATAACTGGTTGGCAGAAAGAAAGAAGGCAGAATGAGAATTCAGATGCCGAACGTCCACCTGAGTACTAAGTCTATATGTCATGAGATCAAAGGACCCATCAGGAGGTATAAAGGATATAGTCCTGTCATTTTCAAATCGGGCCAGACGTACACACCTAGACCAAAGCATTATTGATAGGCGAGAAATTTGCAACGTTAGATTCTGTAGCTGTTGCACCCAAAGGTAAAAAGAGTACAATAAGAGCAAGTGTTCAACTAGAAAAAGAATGTTAAGCTACATACTGATGGAACTTTATATCCTCCAAATCAATTGCCTTTCCCTTTGTCACTCGGCCTTGTGCTTCAAGCAATACTCTATCATTTAGACCAAGCTTACACTCCGGCATACCACTGACACACAAATTGAAAACAAATAAAATAAATAGATAGCTCAAAAAAGAACTCAACATGAAAAGACATTTTTTATACCATAAAACTCAAGACAAAAATCATTTGTTTGGACCATAACAGTGTGCATGAAGGTTTGAGTTGCCTACAACAGACAATATTTCAGAGCTTCAATTATAACACACATGAATGACAATCAAACAGAAAGTTCAAATGAATGGTTTCGTCAACAAGGGTGCAAAAGAGAGATGGAAAGACACCAGTTCTCACTTCTAAATTTGTAACACCTACAAACCCACATTGAGGAATTATGATACCTATTATAATGTATGTATAAAGAGGCTTAACCCACACGCGTGAGGTGCATCCTTCAGGTCAAAGATGACGACAATACCTTGGGCAGGCACCGAACTAGAGAGGTACTGTGAGCTTTGACCCAAAGATCTCACAGTTTTGTCCCACAAAACACACCTCGTAGTTATTGATTTAAGCCTCTACATATACCATAGTGGATCTCCACAATTTCTAAATGTGGGATTGGAGGCATTATCCAGATTGTAGGTAGCTATACATTTGGAACCAGGTCAAATCATATCAATCCTCTACCAAATTAATCAGCATCACCTCACCTCCCTTCTGCCCCACTCCCCTCAACCACCTATGGAATTTACATACACCAACCTATTATTTCAACTTTGCAGATTACAAAATTGCTACACACTCTAAAATTCAATAGTTGTAGAACTACGAGTAATATTACACTAGATACATTATTTAGAATTGTCACTTTATCAGACATGCAATTAATCTGCTCACAAAAAATCATGTACATTATTGAGTAAAAGATAGAATCAAGATTTGAGATAAAGTACATTCCGTAAGACAAACCATAAATTTTCAAAATATCAGAAAACACACCTCAAATAAGTTCTCATCTTCAATGCCCCAACAACATCCGACCTAATTATTTGTCCATTGCTGTTGACAAGGATGTTCACACTTTCAACCACATCCAAAAAAACCTGAAATGAAGAATAAATCCTCATAATCTAGTGTTTGGAGACAACGATAAATGACTCAAAAGAATAACCATAGAAAAGAGTCGCCTACTTCATTCTTCTTGTAGTTTATTCCTTCACTACGCCAAGAGACCGCATTTGTAACAGCCATTGGAGGCCTCTGTGTTACTTCCATCCTATATGCATCAGTCTTAATAAATTCACTAAGTATTTTTGCTTCTGTGTATTGAGGGTAGCCAAAATCCATAATCTCGTCAAGTAACTCGTACTGCCGAAGGCATAACAAATAGCCAATTATAAACCATTTTAGCATAAATTACAAACCAATACCATCCAACACCCAGTGGTAGAACTATTTAACCAAAAGGAAAAAGAGTTTGATTTCAACATACCACTACAACAAAGTTATCCCTAAGCGATTCCTCTTCTAACTCCTCAAAATAATGCTTGAAAACCTGGAATAATAATTCAGATCGATAAAAAGAATCAAAAATCATTGACCATCAAGAAAAATAGCAAAGGTAACCGACTCAGTTCAGTTGAAAATTTTGATCACAAAAATGAATGAAACTGCAATTACCAAATTACGCTTACATCAACTACACGGTGCAGGAAGAAAAGAAGACTGGCAGCATTGCAATTCTGCCTCGTTGCAGTCATCAAGTAGACGTTGCTGTGCTGTACAAACATGTAAGTTACTCCATTATCGTATACCACTGGATCTTGCGACTGCGGATCTCCCTGAAAGCCAAATCCGAAGAAGAAATTCAACAATGAGCTAACCATTTCAGCCTCCTTAAAATTGAAAGCTGATTCGAAGTGCAATACACAAATTCAAACTTTTTTTATAGAGAATGATTAAATCAATTAACTGAATAATATGATTTATCCTAAACCGGAAAACAAAAATTAAATCAAAATTCCGAGAAAATATATATATAAAAAAAAGAGGAACCTCTTTTTCGATGAGTTTGGTAAAAAAACGTTCAGCTTGTGCAGCGGAGACATCGCCACGGTAGTCACGCCACACCAGAACGCGGCCCTTTATATCTAGAAGGAATAGTGCCGATGCCGCCCCCGCCATTTCTTTCCTCTTTCGGTTTTTCTATTGATTGATTAATATGATGCAGACGAGATTGGTAAATTCCAGGGATTTGTTCAAGATCTGATTGAATCAGAGGAAGGGATGGATGCGAGAGGAAAGATCAAAATGAAGGAAGTGTAAAGTCAGGGGAGCTTGTTGAAGCGGAATCATGATTTGGGAAAATGGGACAACGGTGACTCGGTTTGCAATTGCCTGCCTCCTTCCCCCAAATAATTACAGTTAGATTTTCCAAAACGGCGCCACTTTTGCATTTTTTTTTTACTTGGTGAAATCTCACGCGCCAGTAATTTTTTTTCCCTGTGTTTTACCCATCTCAACTTCAATTAGAGTCCAAGCTCTTACTTTCTAAAAGGGGGAAAACCTGAAAAACTCTTAATTAATAATTTATTTTTTATAATATCCTAAAATTATAGCCTTTTAAATCTACTATATTTTTTTAAGTACTTTTCAGGTCAATTTTACTATTCATGTAGTTGTCTTTTTTACCAATATCATTTTTAAGGTTTCAACTCACTTCCTTTGTTTAAGAGTACGATGTGTTTCATCGGTACACTTAATATTTATTAATTTTTAAATTTATTATATTAGTAGAAATAAAATTAATTTAATTTTATATTATTTATATGTATTTAATTAGATTTTTTTTATTTTATGTTTTATTTATATAGATTACATGCTACACGTTTTTATTTTATATAAAAGATTACAATAATTAAAAACAATATAACTTATACTCTATTTATATAGGATTAATTAAAAACACAAAACAAGTTGTATGATATTATTGATACAAAGTTTGAGTTTGATGATTAGATATAGTGTTTCTCCAAAAATACATTGATAGCATAAGTAGGAAGAAAAAGACTTCCCCTTTCTTGTTGATGGAGGGGCCTTATATAAATGGTGGTTTTAATGGAGTTGATCATTGGCTCCTACTAAGGGCAAGTAGTTTCTTTATTATATAGGCTTAATGGAAACATCATATCATGTTTTACCAAGATGAGGTGTGACTAAACTTCTCTAAGATGAGACTAGTTTTGTTATATGTAATTGATGGTAAGGCTTTTTTAAGGTGTTGGGACGCAACAGATGTGATGGGAAAGGTTTCATCGAATCTCGATCAAATTTAATGGTGGTTCCTGAAAATGGTGAGTCCTTGGTTAAGTAAGTCTTTTGTTGAAATCAAGGTGATTGAGTTGGCGAGGGTCTCTTGAGTGAGGTAATTATTTATGTATTGTTTGAAAATTTTTTTATTTAAAAATAATTTTCTTACACAAAGAAAAATTAAAATTTTAAAAAATGAGTTGGTTTGTGATATTTATAGTAATAAATTTTACCCGAAATTGCACATGTGTTTTCAATTACACGAATTCTTGTCGTTCTCGGCTTTTAACCGAACAGTCGTTTCCACTACTCTCGTACCAAGAATTGCTTCGAGTGTAGGCTCAAACGAATTCGAGTTAAATACAGAACTAGAAATTATTTACTTTACTTTCAGTGAGAAAACAAAAATCTTTCTTTAATAGAAACCAGTAGAATTGTTATTCCGAAAAATAAAATTTATACTTAGAAGTAAATTCTCACTATTTATAGGGAGAAAAAGTGAAACCCTTTTTTAATTAGTAGAAGTTTATTTAATAGAAAAATAACTTCCTAGTTAAACTAGGACAGAGAAAGGCTAATAGGATGAGCTTCCCCTCATATGAATTATGATGGGGATTTAGATCTCTCCTATATCGGGTCTAATTATATGTGTTTCTTAAACTTTTAACCCAATACATATTTTTCTATTTCACAAAATAGACATTATTTATTAAATTAATTTAAATAATTTAATTTTCTAATTAATAATTTTTCAACCTAATTCTAATTTCGTTAAAATTATAACAATTTTACCTTAAAAGAATCTATGAGAACATATATTTAATTTTTCTATATTCAACGGATTCACTATGACCAATTAATTTATTTTCATTTTCTAACTTCAATTAATTAATTAATTAATTATTTGAAAAACCATAAATTAATTTTTAGGTCATTTTCATATTTGGTGAGAAAATTACATTCATTTCCAAATGTGTCTCATTTCTCTAACTTTATCATTTCTATCCATTTCTATTCATTTGACTTTTAGGTCATTATAGAGCGGGACGACAAAACCTAGTATAATTAACTAAAATTGTCGCCCCCTATACTTCTATTTAGACTAAGAGTTCATTTTTTTATTTGAAATAGACTTCTATAATTCAACAAGGAGTTCACTTCTTCTCCCTATAAATAGATGGCACCGGTAGGGCTAAAGATAGAACTTTGAGATATTGTTATTCTGCCCGAAAATAGTGAGAGTTTTATTCTCTAAATATAAATTCTATTTTCTATAATAAAAATTCTACAGGTTTCTATTAAAAGAGATTTTACTTTCACACTAAAAGTAAAAAAAAAACTATTTTTAGTTCTGTATTTGATTTGAATCGTTTAAGCCCACACTCAAAGCAGTTCGTGGCACGAGAATAGCGGAGAAGGTCATTCGGTTGAAAGCCAGAAACAATAAGGATCCGTCTAACTGAAAACACAAATGCAATTTCGGTGAAGGATTTATTAATATAAATATCACAAATCGACCCTGTTTTCAAAATTTTTATTTTTCACTATGTAAGAAAACCATTTTTGAACCAGATTTTTCCCAACACTATATACTTGGTAGGTTGCATCATATAGATGCTCTCTTCAAGATAGTCGTTTAAGAATATTTTCTTGACATCCATTTTCTAGATCTCATAGTCGAGAGATACCGCAATGGATAACAATATGCTGATTGACTTGAGCATGGTAACTGGAGAGAAGGTTTCTTCATAACCAATACCTTCTTTTTTAAGTATAACCTTTTTGCTACAAGTCTGCCTTTATAAGTTTCCACTTTTTCATCTGCATTTCTTTCTTTCTTGTAGATCCACTTACACCCTATGGGTTTGATCTGTTGTGGTTAGTCTACAAGTTCCCACACTGAGTTGGAATCCATAAAATCCATATCAACTTTCATAGTTATTTCTTAGAGCTTAGAATCAGCAGTCTGCATAGCTTTATCATATATGAGTGGATTATCATCTTCCTGCTTCATAGACTCAGTGTTTAAAACACTTCCGTCAGATTAAAAGAACTTAGGCCTGTGAGAGACCCTCCCACTGTGATGAAGTGCCCTATGTTGCTGATTGTTTACAGGTCTACTATTAGAAGTTCGTTTTGGAACCGTTTCTATAAGGCTTTGTGTATTTCCCTAAAGTTCCTCGAGTACTTCTTTATTACGAGTTATGAAGTCATTCATGTAACTTTCCTCAAGGAAAGTAGTATGAGTTGACATTATTGTTGTTTGCTCTTTCGGGTTATAAAATAAACCACCATTTGTTCCTTTTGGATATCTTACAAACATGCGTAATTTCGTTCATGAATCCAACTTCCTCACATATTTATCCAATACATGGATCGGGCATCCCCAAATCTTTAAATGATTTAGATTCGACTTTTTGTCGTGCTACAATCCATATGGAGTTTTAGATGTTGCCTTAGTTGGTATACCATTCAGAATATAACAAGTCATTTGCAATACATATCCCCAAAAGAAAATTGGCAACTTTGAATAACTTAACATTAAACGAACCATGTCTAACAACGTTTGATTTCTTCTCACTACCACGTCATTCTATTGTGGGGTGTCCGATACAATTAACTAGGATAGAATCACATTCTCTATAAGATCTATAAGAACTTATTTGATAAATATTCCACACCTTGATCAGACCGAAGTGTCTTTATGGGTAAACCTAGTTGTTTCTCCACTCTCGCACAAAACTCTTTGAATTTATCAAAGTTTTCACTCTTGCAGTGCATTAGGTACACATACTCATATCTAAAATAATCATCCATAAAGGTCACATAATACTTGTAACCACCTCTTACATTGACGTTCATAGGCCCATACACATCAGTATGCACAAGTTCTGAGGGTTTCACTGCCCTTGTTACTTTTGCATTAAAAGATTGCTTAGTCATCTTACTTTTCAAGCAAGATTCACATTGTAGAATATCAACTTCTTTAAGTGAACTCAAAGTGTCATCTTTCACAAGTTTAGTGATTATTTCTTAGTTAATATGACCAAGTCTGTAATGCCAAAGGCACGACTCATTAGAATGAGAAGTTTTAAGTCCTTTATTCGAAATTTCAGTTTCAAGAAATGTGTACATCTTTGGTTTGATGAAATAGAGATTATTTGACATCCATTCATTACAAATAAGTTTACAATTTCTAAATATTTTAATATTATTTTTGAAAGTCACGGACAAGTCGTCTTTATATAAACATGCAACAAAAATCAAGTTTGTTTTGAAACTTGGTACATAGAAAACATCTTTCAAAATAATCTTCTTAAAATTATCAAAATAAAGATACACATCTCCCACTACTTCAGCTACCATAGTTGTCTCATTTCTGGTCTGCAATGGTAGTTCTTATCTCTAAAATCTTTTGTCTTTACGAACCCCTGTAGAAAAACACATACATTATAACATCTCGTTTTTCAGTGGTGTCCGGAACTATAGTTTCGAGAACATAATTCCAATTAGTAAGTCAGTGTTTTATTATTTATTTAATATTTATAGAGTTTCTGTAATGTCGTATTAAAATTTGGTTAAGAATTTTTTATGTTTAGACAGTTAATTAAGTAAAAATGATTAAATCGTAAAAGTTGATAAAGTTAATTGTTATCAGTAAAATGGGTTCAATAGGTTTAGAACTTCATTTGTGTGGCCTTAAATGGTAAATAGACTGAATCTTTAGATAGTGAACGGTTGTGGGTTGGTTTTTAGTGAAATATTAAGTGTTTTTAAAGGTTAATTTTGTAATTAGATAATTTAGTAAATCAAAACAAAAGATGACAAAATTCTCATCATCTTTCTTCTTCATTTTTTCTTGGAAAAATTGATTCCCCATTTTTTAGAAGCAAGAAGTTTCAGCCAAGATTATTTTCATTGCATGGTATGTATTTTGTATTCGTTTTTAGTAATTTTTTTTATGTTTTTGAGATCGTTACAACTAGGTCCAGCTAACTCGAGGATAAATTTGTAAAACTATTAAATGTTTTAGATTATGCCATTGATGATTTTGAAGTGTTTTTGAAGTTTGATGGTAGATTATTAAGTTTGGTTGTTAAATAGGACTATTTTGTAAAGTGGTTTTTAGTGATTTTGATGTTTAAAGATTTAAACGTTAAAGTTGTAAAATATCATGAAAATAATATGAAATAGAGAAATATAGAGGTTGTTCAAGGGTTATAGAAAAATCGACTAACCTGATTTAAGCTTAATTGTGTTCGATTTGATAGTTTCGGGTTTAGGGACGAAATTGTATAAAGAGTAAAGTTTAGGGGTAAATTTTTAAATGTGAATAAAAGGACTTAAATGCATAAATTGATTGCTTATTTGGTTTGAATTGACTTAATTAAACTAGAAACTCAAAGAGTAAAGGACGTACGAGAAAAAAAGAAAATTGCTGACCTGATAGCTGAATCATCTGACAAGTAAGTTCATACTACTTTCTGAATCTACAATTTGATATTAAATGATGTTAATTATACATATATATATACATATATATTGCCAAATTGGAAATTTTGACTTATAGTAATAAATTGGATTTTTGAAATATTTCCAATGGAATGAGTAAAAGTATCATATATAAGGTTTCTGAATGATTCTTGCTCTGGACCGAGCTCTAGTATTTATTGCAAACTCGGATATACATGTGACACGGTTTTAGCCTGGACTGGTAATCTGTTGTCATATTAAAGGTTTAGCCTGAACTGGTAACCTTACATGTATACATAGCCCTGGTCAGGCTATATTTCTTCTGTGTTGTCATTGGTTTAACCCGGACGGGTAACCTGACACATATATCTCTGTACTAGATTAGCTCATATGAGTTTTATTTGTTTTCTGAACTTGTATATTGAAGTCTTTTACGAAGTTCCAATGGAAAATTACTAAATATACAGTGTTAAATGGTTTTATAAATATAAACATGATTTGAATTTTGAGTATTTGCATATTTATTGATTACTGACTCAAATTTGTTGATTCATGTTGTGATAAGATTTTTATTTAATGGTTATATGCAACTGGCAATTAAATGTGTATGGTAAGTTAGTGAATTGAAACATATAAACCAACTAAGTATATCCTATACTTGTTTATGTTATTATTTTCTGTAGATTTTGAATACGTGAAGTGTGTCGATCGAATTAGCAGAGCTCACACCTATTGTCATCTATCATCGATAGTTTTTGAAGTCTTGAAATGTGGTTAATTGTGGCATGTATATAGGATGCTTATTTTGCAAATGTTTAGGCATGCTTTAGTACTTTGGTTGTAAATATACTTTTGTGCAAAATTAGTACATATATATATGGTATGTTTAACATCTTGGTAATGTGTATTTAAGGCATGTTTAATGGTATTTGTGGATGACAATTTTGTAACAAATTTGGTATGTTTATTGATAGTTAGATGATTTGAATGAATGAATTAAATTGGTTGATAAATGTTGTTTATATGTGGTGTCAATGATGGCATATTGGTTAGGCACTTAGGTTGGGATGTTTTGGTATGTTTTAGGCTTGATTATATGCGTTTTGAAAACATGTTTATGGCCAATTTGGTTTTGGCTTGGTACCTAAGGAATTTGTGTTGTTTTACCTTATTTTGAAAGCTATTTTAGGTGCACACTATCTGAGACACAGGCTGTTACGCAGCCGTGTGCCACACACAGTCACACAATACAGTTGTGTATCATTTTGATTTTTAAGTGCAGGATTGTTCACAAGGTCTCAGAGAGTTACATGGCCGTGTGACTTTATTTCAAATACACACACGGTTTAGTACACGTTCTGCCACAAGGTCGTGTGACCTTATTTTGAATACTCACACATGCGGGCACACGGGCTGAGACATGGTCGTGTGACCCATATTTTGAATTGTACACAGTTTGACCACACGTCCATGTTTTTGAGCCACGCGGTCTGGACTCTGTCACACGGTCTGACCACACAACCATATGACTCCTATTTCCAAAATTTTTAAGTTTTTCCATATTTTTCTATTTTGATTCAAATTAGTCTCTGATTGTTCTCAAACTATTTTTAGGGCTCGTAAGCTCGATTTAAGGCCCGTAAATGTGATTATGCTATGAATGAAATATAAATTCGAATGTTGTTATTTAAATTATTAAATGAATGGTTTAATGATGTTAATTGTTTTAATATGTGTCGTAGTACTCTATAACCCTAATTCGGTGATGGATATGGGTTAAGGGTGTTACATACATGATTAGTAGCTCCAAAATCTGTAACAACCCGTTTTTTGTCAAATCGAAACAGTGGTTTCGGGACCACAAATCTGAGGTCAAAATATTTATTTTATTATTATTTTAATGTTTACAAGATGAATGTATGATGTTGTGAAATTTTCGTTAAGAAATTTTAGCATTTGGTTGCTTAATTTGAAAAAAAAGACTAAATTGTGTAAAATGTAAAAGTGTTCTTCTATTATCTAAAGGTGTCAAATAGCTATAGAACCTTAAATTTAAGGTCCTTATGTTGTAATTAGACCATTATATTGGTGAGTGGACATATATAGACATATATTAAGGTGTTTGAAATGGTTTTATATAAGGTTAATTTTGTTATTTGGTTATTAAACATATAATTAATAAAACAAAAACATAAAGATGAGTTTCGTTCATCTTCCTTAACCATACATAGCAAAGAAGAAAGCATTTTAGGGCTTGAAACATTCGGCTACTTCAAGGTTCAATTGTAAGTCCCTTTTTTTCCCCCCTTTTTTTTATGATTTCCATGTTTTTGTGATTGTTACAACTAGTACTAGCTAGCCCAGGGACTGTTTTGCAAAATTTTTAAAGGTTTTGAATGATGCCATTGATGAATACATGTGTGTTTTGATGTGTGCTGATAGATTATGAATGTTTGTTGTGAAATATACAAGTTTTTTTAAGTGATTTTTAGTGAAAATACAAAATAGGGATTTATTTGTGAAAATGTGAAAATGCGTGGTTAAATGTGTGAAAATTTGATAAATAGGGGCTTCTAGGGGTATTATGGTAATTAGAATATCATGGATATTGAAGAAATTTCATGAATTTGTGATTTTGTGTAATAAGGACTAAATTGTGAAAGTTTAGGTGCAAATGTGTAAAATAGCCCTAATGTTACACGACGGTGTGTCCCCTAGTTTTGAAATTAAAATCAAGTTAGTATGCTCCACACGGCCTCACACAGGAATGTGACTTGGCCATGTGGCATAAGTTAGTATACCCTATATGTTTGGCACGGCCTAGCACACGGCCTGGCACACGGGCGTGTATGGCCATTTTTACGGCACACGGGCTAGCCACACGGGCGTGTGTGTTGGCCATGTGACCCAATTCAGAGAGTTACACAGGGTCGGATACGGCCATGTGCTCCAATTTCAAATGCCTACATGGTCTGTGACACAGGCATGTCTGGTGGTCGTATGAGACATACGGTCTGGCCACACGGGCGTGTGTCCCTTATTTTGAGAAAAATTTTCAAAGTTTCGTGAAAGTTTCTTAAGTTATTGGTTTAGTCTCGAACCATTTTCAATGTTTGTTTAGAGCCTTGTAGGCTCGTATTAGGGACAAATTGTTTGAGATTAAATGATGATTGTATGAAATGGTTAAATGTATGATAAAAGTATGTATAAATGTGTTGTAAGTCTAGTAATGCTCTGTAACCTATTCCAGCGTTGAATACAGGTGAGAGGTGTTACAAAATTAATGACCCAGTAGTCTATTGAATCTTCCACTAAGCAAGCTTCTAGCCTAAAGTGTGTCATACATTTGCCTTTAGTAGTCAAGTAGTCCTTCCACTGTTTACAGTTTGCCTTGAAGTGCCATTTCTTTTACTATTGAAGAAACACTTAGACTTAGATAAGTCTTTAGGCTTCTTGGTTCTCTTCCTTTCCACTTTAGGTGGCCCAAAGAACTTAGCCTTTTTTTTCTTAGTGTGATTTCCTTTCCCTTTAAAGGAAGATGCAACAACTATGTTTACTTCTAATTTTCAGACTGGCTTATCGCCATTCAACATCTACTCATAGGATTGTAATTCTTTCATGAGTTGTGTAAACATTAGATTCTTGTTCCCAAGGTTATATACGGCCTAAAAGCCAGCAAAATCCTTGGACAAGCTTTTGAACACCATATCAATTTATGTGTTCTGGTCTAGATTGGACTCATTATCCGTAGCCTTGGCAAAGTATCTCATAAGAGTAATCATATGCTCTTTGATCCAAGTGTTGAGCTTTTGTTGGGCATTCAACAAACTAGTAATAGTCAACTGTCGAGCTAAGACAGCTTGACCTTTGAGCATGTCTTTTAATTTATCTAGAATCGCTTTGGTAGTCTTACAACTTTCAAGTTGCTTATAAAGGATACTTGGTCACGCTTGCCAACATATAGCAACGAGCTATCTCATCAGAATCCTCCCAGCATTTTCTAGCCTCAGCTTAAGTAGTTAGAAGACCTTTATCATCAAAGACTGTTTTTAGTTACTCATAGCTCATGACAATCATGAGGTTCCTTTTCTATTCCTTATAGTTATTTTCATTCAATATGTTATCAGTGAATATATTTAATAAGGGAGTAGGTGCAATTTTCGAACTGGAAATAAAATATTCATTTATTAATATCTTTGTATTAAGATATGCATTAAGATGATGCATGTGTCTTACATTAAACATTGAAAATACTTGTAAGTCATTGCAACCATAGTTCCTACACCCATTGAATCAAGTCACTATAGGGTGATCTTGTTCAACTAGTAAGAACATGGATTTCCATCCAATTAGTACATGAACATAATTCCTTAGGCATTTAGACGTACTAATAATCATTTAACGTTTGGCCATCATTTTAACATAAGTAGATCGTCATGGGAAGTTACTTAACTAGAAGATCTTGAGTGTATAACCATCAACTTAATCATGTACCACAAATGAGTTATTGTGGGATAATCTCATCGAGTGACATGCTGTGACTAGTTGCCCTCTTTGAAGAAAAACTTCTTGTTATATCGCATGATAATACCTACAACAAGGCTGACCAACTATCATACTATTACAATATAATTCTTCTTACTTTCAAGAAATCTCCTCAGTGAGGTCCACATGGCAATCCTACTGTGAGGTAGTTTAATTGTCATGCCATCACAAAATACCATTGATAGAGGTCGTAGGTCTTGTTTAGGGACCTTCTCCCACTCAATCTTTTAAAAATATGCAAGGTTTTTAATGTCTAATTTCAGTCATGAATGATCAATATATGCATGACAAGTACATATGACATTCTTTCCCTAAACTATATGGCATGCTTATCATATATACATGAATATACATTCACAATCAAATAAATATCATCATGCTATCACATATAAAAGCATAAAATTTAAATGACCCTAATCAACCAAAGTTTTCATGATTTCATCCTAGAAAAAATTACAAAATTCACCTCAAAACATACTTTCAGTATTCTATTTTGTCACCACGAACTTTCGTTGTAGTACCGGTTCATGTCATCATCATTTTTCTATTGTCGCCAACCACCGTCTCTAGCCACAACTGGCCCTTACCATTGATCATCACCGTCGGACTTTTACCGATTTGTTTAGGTCAGTTTTGTGTCGTCTCAATCAGCTTGGATGCGTATCGGTTCTCTAGGTTCCGTCAAAAATTATAGGTTACATAAGTCCTATGTTTGTTTCTGGCTCACATAATTTATTCTAAAATAATAAAATAAATCATGCGTAGAGATAATAGTCCATATCTAATTATACATACCCGAAATTTAAAAATAATTACATTCATTTTCTAGGAATCATAACTTTAGCAAAATTACTTTATCATGTATAATAATAAAATAATAGCATGCATTTATTTACATACATATCTCTAAACATGTTAATAATTACAAAAATGTCACATCTTATCAAAATTAATCACATATGAATAAGAGAGAAAATTTCGGTATAAGATTATACTATAAACATAGAACAACTTGACTCTGATACTAATTGTTGGAAAAAATCCAGTTCAAAAACGGTTTTTTTGCACAACGATAAATTAAAATTTTGAAAATCAAGTTAGATTGTGATATTTATATCAATAAACATTACCTGAAATCGCACATGTGTTTTCGGTTAGACGGATTCTTGTCATTCTTGACTTTCAATCGAACAACCTTCTCTATTGTTCTTGTACCACAAGTTGCTTCGAGTGTGGGCTCAAACGAATTCGAATAAAATATAAAACTATAAATTATTTATTTTACTTTCAGTGGGAAAGCAAAAATTCTCTCTTTAATAAAAATCAGAAGAATTGTAATTCCGACAAATAGAATTTTTACTTAAAAATAAATTCTCACTATTTTTTAGTAGAATAACAATATCTCAAAGTTGTGTAAAACTTATTGTCTTTTTAGCCCTACCGGTGCCACTTATTTATAAGGAGAAGAAGTGAAACTCTTCTTGAATTAGTAGAAATCTATTTAATAAAAAAAAAAAAAAACTTCCTAGATGAACTAGGAGAGAGGGGTGGCCAATAAGGTGTGCTTCCCCTCATATGTATTATAATGGGGATTCGGGCCTCTCCTGTATTGAGTTTAATTATACGTGCTTCTTAAACTTTTAACTCAACACTTTATAATTTAATCCAACCCAGTACATGTTTTTTTCTATTTCTTAAAATAGACATTATTTATTAAATTAATTAATTTTCTAATTAAATAAGTTTCTCAACTCAATTCTAATTCCGTTAAAATTATTGCAACTTTATCATAAAAGAATCTATGAGAAAATATATTTAATTTTTCTACATTTAAAGGATTCACTATGATCAATTAATTTAATGTCATTTTCGAACTTCAATTAATTAATCAATTAATAATTCAAAAAAACCATAATTAATACTCAGGTTATTTTCATATTTGGTGAGAAAACCATATTCATGTCCAAATGTATATTTCTCTAACTTTACCATTTTTATCCATTTCTGTTCATTTGATTTAGCATGCAGTTCATTTTCGGTTTCAACAAGTTAGCGGAGGAACCGATTTAACATATGTAATTAGGGCTCAAATGGTTTATAATTAAGATCCAACTTTTAGTCTACTAATTATAAATTCATTTAGTCACGAAGTCATACCACTATAGTATCGTGATTGAGATCTCCCTAATGACATACCATTACGAAAACAACTTAACTAGTGCCCTTCCAATGACCTTGTCATAAATGTGTTACCATCATAGGATATCCTTAATCTCTTTGGGATAAATTCACTCTCCCAATATGATCATATTTTATCTCATTGTAACCATTACATCTTCCTTCATGAAAAGCCAATTACTATCAAGTAGTAATTAAGTCATTCATCACAAAGACAAATAACTCGTGGCCACGTTTACTTTTCATCTATAATGCAATGTCAATAAGAGGATATCATTTACTCATGTTTTAGGCTATGAATTCCACTACTGTGAATGATGCTACATACTACAAAAGTCATATACCTAACGTACCAGCTTTTGATTCTTTCTCTATTCGAACTCAAACTTTTACTTACATCAAAATATACGAGTCACACATACATAGTCCATCGCCCACTCAAGATTAAGGTATGCCACACTATGAATGTTACAAGTGAATAAATCTATAAACAGATTTAGGATCTATTCTACTTGGATCTTGTTCAATTTACTATCTGTTCAGTTAGTCACATCTATATTTGTATCTTCTAAGAGTCATCCGCTCCGATACCCAAGACAAAACATCTCCCCAATTGGACTTGATGGACGACATATTAGTCTTTCAATCGGTTTGCCTATTTTCGATTAGATTAAGGACATGTTTAGGTTTGCCTACTAATATAAGTTGTCTTTTTGTATTATGATATAACCACGTAATACCGCTTAGTATTAGTTAAACATTAGACAACTAATGAGCTAATATTCGCTTTCATTTTGCTTTGTATGCAAAAACCATTGAGGAAAATATACAAAAGATATTAATATATTTCATGAATAACTTTATTACCCAAGCTATTCAAAAAAATTATAAGTGTACAAACGAATATACTATACCAAGGGCATTAGATCCAACATGTATAACAATTTCCATTGGTCAAGGAAGAGATTATAAAATGACCTTCCTCGAGACAATACTTATTGGTGGATGATTGTTTATGGCATGTGTAAATGCCCAAATTAGACCGGGCCTAATGAACCAATGCCAGACCCAAACCCAATACACCCTATTACACCCAAAAACAAATTAAACCAACTAAGCCCAAATAGCCTAACAATTAGAAAACCCTAAAGGCCCAACTGGCCCAAAATTTTAAGCAGAACAGAGAACCCTAGCCGCCGCATGCTACGCACGTCTCCAACGCCCAAGACTCGGTGCCCCGTCCCATCACCTGTGCCACCAACCCCTCTGACACCTGCAAAACCAAAACAACAAGCAAGAAAAGAGACAACAGCAAAGCAAAAAGGAGGGTATTTTTGCTTTCGGTTATAAGAGAAAAAGGAGGAAATCGAATGGGAGGGGTTTTTTTTTTTTTTTTGAATACACAAAAGGATTGTATTTTTAAGGGGGATTTCAAAAATACAAAAGAAAAAAAGAGATTGTATTACAGTCGAATATTAGAGAATCAAAACGCAAGAAAACAGAGGCAAAAAGGTGTTGATTTTGATCTCCGCTTCTTTTTCTTTTTCGTTTTCCTTACCGTTTCTTATTTTTTATATATCAGTACAATTCTATTTTCAAGAAAAAAAATAAGAAAGGAGAAGAGGGCTTACCCTTTTTGAGA
This sequence comes from Gossypium anomalum, assembly GCA_025698475.1. Classification (NCBI taxonomy): domain Eukaryota; kingdom Viridiplantae; phylum Streptophyta; class Magnoliopsida; order Malvales; family Malvaceae; genus Gossypium; species Gossypium anomalum. Next base: position 17,995,609 of record CM046967.1, on the reverse strand, counting down.
CCACCGAGGAAAAAGGAGGAGATTTTGTGATTTTTCGGCCGCCGTGTATGCTGGCCGACGCGACGGTGGACGACGGCTACCGGCGCCGGAGTTCTTCCGGATCTCGAAGTTTAAGGGGAGATTAGAGTGAGTTTTGAGAGAAGTTCTGATTTGTTTTTTAGAAGAAAGAAACTAAAAATTTTAACAAAAAAATCTGATATATATAGTGCCCTCATACGGCGTCGTTTTGGGGCAAGAATCAGACGCCCAAAACGGTACCGTTTCATCTGACCCGCAAGCGACCCGACCCAGTACCAAGGGGATCTGCGTGTTTTCATTGTTTTTGGGATATTTGCACCCCTAGTCCCGCCCAAAAAGACAACTTTTATTTTTCTTGATTTTGCCCCATGTATTTTGCCCTTGACTCATTTGGATCTGCATCAAAGTGTTGCGTTTTGAGGGCTTGGGTTTATTGCCCACTCAGTCCCCTTCTTTTGCGTGCGCATTAAATTTGGATCCTTATGCGGTTTTAACATTTAGATTTTATACTTTTAATTCTGTTTTGATTTCAACTTAGTCCTTTCCTTGTTATTTTCTTTATTTATTTATTAAATGAATTAACTTGATATTATTATCACTATTTTCTGTTATTTTTCGCATTTAACTAATTGCTTTATTATCATGCTATTAAATCAATGGTTATTGCGATATTGTTGCTATTATTTTTATATATAGGTGCATATTTATCTAATATATATGTATTTTCGTTTATCATTTATCTATATCTCTAGATACAATTTCAAAACTATTTTATTTTATTTTTAGTTCAACCCTCTGTACTTTATTTTATTTTCATATTTATTGATTTACCTATACTTACACTTTAGAATTTTTTATCAAATCTTTTTTTTTAGTTTTCACTTCTATTCCTTATTTTTCAATACTGTTTCTTATTATGCGTTTGCTTTTATTTTACTTTACAATATATTTGTTTACTTATTTATTTATTATTATTTTCTTTTTCTTTTTCTTTTTCAACCCTTCTTTAATAGTTTAGGTTCCTCTGTTTACATTATTTTATGTATTTCTATATTTTACTTCTATTATTATTATTATTATTATTATTATTATTTATTCATGTGGTTGATTTTAAATTTCATCCATGATTTCATTTCTATTTCCATTTGTTTATTTATTTTCAATCTTTTACAAATTATTTCCCTTATTTATTTATTTTTGTATCTTAAACTCTTCATGCATTATTTATTTTTATATATATTATTTATATTAAAATATTTTTATTTTATGTATATTATTTACTTTAATATTTTCTTTATTTATTTTAGACCTTTTATATGTTATTTTAAATTGACATATGTTATTTATTTTAAATCGCTTTATTTTACTTTAAATTGCTTTGTATGTTAATGATCTTAAATTATTTTATACTATTTACCTAAAATTATATTTTTATAATATCTATTTTGAACTCATTTTTATATATTACTTAGTCAAAATTGTTTCATTATTTATTTCAAATTGTTTTATATTATTTCATTCTTTTGATTATTAGTGTTGGTCTTTTAAATGATGTATGTTGTGAGATTATTGTCATTGCGTGTTCTTTAATTTGTTTATTCATGTTCATATTATTGTCATTCACTTGTAATATTTTTATTCATGTATTATTATTCCATGCCCATTATTACATTTTTATTTCATAGCATCGCATTGTGAATTAAACCCCAATACATTCCTCCAACTTAGATCGCTTTATTTTATTTCAAACAAAATAAACACCCTTTGTTTAAACATCGAACTCGCTATTATTTAATAGAAAAAATTTCAAAATAAGGCAATATTTCGCGTTTTGGAACGTCGAAGAATCGTGCCCTAACTTACGGGGTTTCGATCTTCTCGTTGATTCTAAATAACCAAATATCCTTTCGATTTTCTTTTAAATACACGAAATTTCAATAAAATCAAAGACAAGCTTGCGCTTGGGATTTCATGGTATTTTGTTTTGTCCTAACTTACGGGATGTGATACCCCGATATCTCGAGACAAGAAGATCTTTAGCAATTGTTTTGAGCTAATTCAAGTGTTTTTTAATCGACATCAATAAAAATGGATCGTATTTTAAAACCATTCCCGATTTTTAACTTTCGGCATTAAGACACTAATTAATCAACCAGGCACCAATTTTGGGTGTATCGAGGGTGCTAATCCTTCCTCGTGCATAACCGACTCCCGAACTCGTTTTCAGATTTTTGTAGACCAAAAATTATCATTTTAGTAAATCTTAACTTTTATTAAAATGATTAATTCAAGGTGATCTGATCACACCTCATTAAAAAAGGATTGGAGGTGACTCCTCTGTTCATTTTCATTTTCAAAATCAAGTCGATTCCGTTTTTTTTTTTAAAAATGGTTACGACAGCATGGGAGTGGTTATATCGTTGCTTGCATAAGAAAATAAGCTTGAAAAGGCAAGTTTAGTGAAGCGAGCCTGATGAGGTGAACTTGTAAAAGTGAGCTTGAAGAGGTGAGCTTGAAAGCCTTATGAGGTGAGCTTGGAAGAGTGAGCCTAATAATGTGACCTTTGTAGGAGCAAGCTTGAAGAGTTGAGCTATATAAGAGTAGAGGTGAGTTTTCTAAAACTGAGCATAAAGAGCCAAGCTTTATATAAATGAGCTTGAAGAGGCAAGGTTGTACGATCCTGGGTTTGTAAACCTTTGTAAGGACTTCTCTTGCATTTAGAAGAACTAGTAACCAGAGAGTTGCCTGAAGCACGTTTGGATGACTGTGATATGGTAGTTTCCCTAGATGTTGGCCTTTCATGGTTGATTATTGTTAAAACTAACATCGATAATGGCAACATAGAACAATCGTAAAGCAGAAAGAAAATGAAAAATAAAACACACAAATTTTACTTAGAAACCCTTTCGGGAAAAAAACACGGATAGAAGAGGAGAAATTCACCAATGTTGAAAATTAAATGTTACAAAAGGAATTTCGACTATACCTATTTAAAGGTTGAAAAACCTTGGCCTTAAGCCTTACACAGATCCCCTAATTTTACCACCATATTTTTTTAATAGAAATTTAATAAGTTACATAATTCTAACAATTATTAAAACACAAGCCTCAAGTCAAATTCTAAGTGGTGGATGACACGGCATGAAAATGATTCTTTTGCACATAGAATTGATGCGGTGGTAAAAAAGATCAATAAAATTATAAACTCAATAAACCTTACCACAATATTGCAACATACTTGCAAGTGCATGTTGCCAAGTAAGAATTAAAATGAAATAAATCTGTATGGGAGGGTCTAACTCAAAGGAAGAATTGAACCACTAATAATAAAATAAAATTAAAGAAAATAACTATCACTAGCAAATTACCTAATTAAAGTAAATATTTAATCTGAGAAATTAACCAACTAATTAGCTAACAAGTATTTAGTGTTTGAGAGAAATATTCTAAATTAACTAACAATAATAATTGGTTAATTTTTTCAATAATGGATATTAATAACTTATGTCTAATAAATATTCTTGATATAATAACTTGAATAATCTTAAACTTGGTAACCTAAGTTGAGATACATCTTTTAGGTTCTTAGCAATATCTAAATTGGGATTTTTAAGATTTAAACCCTCACTACCATGAACTCCCTCTTAATCTGAGTTGGGTGTAAAACTTACAGATTAAACCTTGATAGTTGACATATTTCTCAAGGTTGAGTAATTCCAATAACTAGATCTTTAGGACCAGAGCTATAATATCCCTAGCATATAATTAATTTGTCGTCACTCAAACTAGTAAATGATCACAGGTTATTAACTTAATCTAGTTATTAATCTTAAAGTTATGTTCATCAAATTTCAATTGAACAAGGAGGACACATGCAACAATGAGGTAATGAGGAGGCAATACCAGCCTTGCCATCACCACTTTCACCACATACCTCGACCCCGTCATGTCCAGCAAGGTTGATACACATACAGCGACAGTTCACACTTTTTGCGATGATGTGGTGCCTCGTATTACAGCTTTGGAGGAGAGCATGGCACATCTTATGGCTCGATATCGATGCCACCATCAGTCGAGTGATTTTTATTTTGGTACTTGGGATGTTCTTGTTGGGTTGGATTTGCTTTTAATGTTTGGTTGACTTTTAGATGTAGGTGTTTCTTGCATTATATCATTGGTACTTGTTATTTCAATTGGATTTTTTAACTTTGCTACTTGGATGGATATTTTAGTATGTTTATGCTTTTTAGTCCTTTTAGCATGTTTATGTTTGTTATTTGGTTTTTCCATTTTCTATCATGCTTTGTCGTATATCTCCTTATGATTGTAAAGTTTTCTCCTCCAAAACTTTGATTTTTCAAATTACTTTAAGTTGGTATCTTATGCTTTAAATTGACAATTCTTTTAAATATACCCAAAAGAGGATAAGTTGTATGTTAAAAAAATTTGTAACCTAATCGACAAATTAATTTGTTTTCAACATTAAAACATTGCATATGGTTCAATTCAATCAACCTGAAGAATGGGTCTAGAAAGCAACTTTAAATTAAATTTGAGTGTAATTATATGTTTGGACAACCATTATTATCCCTTGACAATCTACTTGCTTTGGATTTAACGGAAGTGGAAAAGTCCATGGTACATTCATATCATGGCTTTTTAATTATATGGTAATGTCAGTGTCGGTGAATATTTTCACGGTGTGCGAAAATCCTTGATGAGCGTCGGGAAGGTGAGGGTGGCTTTGATACTTTGGTGCCTCTTAGGCTTCGGTTTCGAAGTAAATTGCCTCTCCTCGCTATAACCATCGCCTTCTCAAATTTTCTGCTCAAAAGTAACTTCCTCATTAACCTGCCCTGCTCCCAACTGGAATCCCGTATTGATGATATCCATGTGTTGTTCACAGATTGTAAGCCTTCGATTTCCAAGAAAAAAAGAAAAAAACCGGTAAGAGGCAGTTGTAAAACGGTGTGCTTTGCATCTCAAATACAATACTGCTACTAGTATTTTTTTTAGAAACAATACGTACCTGGAAAATTTTCTGCTGATGACGACATGGAAGGGATGCTGATGTGAAGCATTAACAGGAAGAAAATTCCTACAAGGACATACATCAATCTCTCCATAGCAACGTAGTTGATTTGCCACTGTCATGCACGAATCGCCTGGTTTTTGAACAAGTTGCTGCTATACCATGAGTTGACATTTATGCCAAGCTCCTAGCTGGATTATTTAAAGAAGCGAATGTACAACAAGTTTCTTCTCTTTAGCTGCGAATTTTGCGAACGCTGACTTTGGAGTTATTTATATTTTGGGTTTTAAATATTCATCATTGATATTGATTGCAATAGTATTCATTATTTTTTTACATGTACTAAATTACAAAGTGATTGAAAATACCACAATTTAATTTATGATTATGTTTTAATTATGTGGAACAATTTGGCAACTTGCAGGTGATCCAACTAAAATTCTATGGGTTAGTAAAGACAGAGACAGACAGCCTGCATTTTGCATCAAATTATGTCTGAAACCTCAAACCTCCAAGGCTGTCTATATATAAAAAACAACTTGAAATCTTTATTTTTCAGTAACTAAGAGGTTTATTTGAATTTCATTCGGATCAGGTTTATAAGAAATCAATAAGATGATGCATTGCTTTTTGCATTGAAAACTAAAACACAACATGAGTTGATTGAAAGGCCAACTGAAAGCTATTGGTTCTTTACCATTGTGCCCACCTTTTAATTAATATTTACTGGGGAGTGGGGTTGGCTACACTATCAATATATTCCATCGCCCCAATGCCTCAATATAAACGACAATAACAACTTAAAAACATTATTTAGAAAAAAATTTGAACTAATAACTAGCCATAATTATTTTGTTCCTCTCATCTAGAGTAAGATAATGATAAAAATAATAATTTATATGATTTAAGTTTTAGAATTTTATCATGATTTGTATGGGACGGTGATTACATTTTTTGTCAAACACCCACTTGACACAGGTTCAGGTCTTGTCACCCATCTCAATATCATATAAATAATTTCTTGAAAATTTTCTACTATTCAAGGGAAATTTTTAGGCGAGAGAATGTTACTGAATCCAAAATCAAGGCATGTTAGAGGCTTAAAAAAGATTAACAATGATATTTAAGGATTATTAAAGAGAGGTCAAACGCTTTACTGGGAAAAAATTTCAAAGTGTCATTTGTTAGGAGCCGGTAGACGCCTCAACGATGGAAGTATTGTGTTCGGGGAGTTTGTGCTCGGTTTTATCCCCGGACTTTGTCTCCTAACTTCACAGAAAGCCTTCAATGGGTTCGCTGAATTTCATGCCTTTATATGACATTAGTGGGTAAGAATGGTACCACTTAAGCTCACATTTCCTTGGTGGGTGAGGTAATCCCACTTTGTGAACCTGACCAAGGCTCTCCGCGAAGTCGGGAGATAGAAGCCAGGGATAAAACCAAGCATAAACACCCCTGACACAATACCTCCATCGTTAGACTTCTCCCAAGAGAGAGTCTGCCCTCCCCTTAACACATATCATTACATCTTAAAACATGTTAATGCATCAATAAATCAACCAATTGAGTCATAAAATTTTATATATTACTCTTTTATTTTTAGTAAAGAATTTTTTTAGTACTAGTATCAATAAAAGTACCATAGAGGCCTTTGTATTATGAGTCATATTGTATTTTGCTCCCTTTTACTCAAAAAATAGACAAAGTAGTCCCTGTTGGTTAGATCAAAGAGCAAATTGATCCTTTTTGTTAAAAATTTCTTCCATTTCTACTATTAAAAACTAGCGTAACTGACAGAATAACCGTACAATTATTTGTTTCATGGAGTGCCACGCATGCCTCATTTTGGCGTACAAAGACTAATTTTTAATAGAAGAAGTGAATAAATTTTTTAACAAAATGACCTACTTGCTCTTTGATCCAACGTATAATAATTAATTTGCTCAGTTTTTTTAATAAATGGGGCAAAATACTATTCGGCTACTAATACAAAAACCTCTGTAATACTTTTATCATTATTATCCAAACAAATGTGAATGTATTGTTAAATCTTTTTAGATAATTTTTTAATCTTCTGGATGGTTTTTTTTTAAATTCATATTTTAGGAAAGAATTGGAATTCAATTACAATATTAAACATTATCCTTAAAATAATTTTTAGTAAAATTCAAAATTTTAAAAGCCTACTTTGCTAATAAATTCAAATTATTTAATTGTAATCTAAACCTTCATAACTAAGCTTTACTTAAACATTTTTGTTTGAATCATTTCTTTTCTTTGGATGAGGCTTTATCTTCCAGCTAATGAAAGGAAAATAAAAAGCCTTCTTTTGAGAAAGCCTCGTTAGAGAATTAGGCTTTTTTTGCCCCTTTATATCCAACTAAGAGAATTAGGTTTTTATTATATTTTTCTTATTAAAAAAGGAAATATTACAAACTACAATGGGCAAAGTTATCAAACACATAAAATTTGCAAATTCATCTAATGTAAAAGGATAAATTAAAATCTTTTGGAAAAATAAACATTCGCTAGGGTATAAATTAAATAATTTTGACATAATATAATTATATTATTCTTGAGAGATTTTTGAAAGAAATTTTTAGAGTTGTCTCTCAATTTTGGCAATAGCTCAAGTGCTTGAGTTTATTTGAAAATATGGTGAGTCAACAAAGTAGAAGTGTCTAGTCGGATCAGGCTATGTATGGTATACGATCACCTACCAAAGAAATGTAAGTATTTGTATTTGGTAGGGTTTGAGCACGTGCCCTAAAACATATATGACACTTATGGATTGCTATGTTACCACTTGAAATAGACACATTCAAACTCTCGATAGAGTCAAAAGATAAAACTCCTACCGAAAGCAATACCGATCCATTGAGGAGTCTATCGACTTCTGGTGGATAATAAGTTGAAAGTTTTTAAATAAATCGACTTCCTCAATGATTATATAAAAATAATAATTAAAATGTGTCATAATATATATAAGATTTTAAATATAATTTCACTATATTTTTGAGGTCGTGAGATCAATTAATCTATAATTGTTTAAATGGATGTATTTGTATTAAAAAATTCAAATATAAATATAATTTAAAAAATAACATAATTAAATACAATGAAAATACCAAAATCAGATGTCATGTCTCACACAATTTGGCGCCAAAATCCAAGTAGTTGTTTTCGGCCTTTTGGGCTTTTCTTTTTTTTATTTTTAATTATATATAAATTTCAATGCTTATGTCACGAGTTTCCTCGGGTTCTCTTTTTGAAGTTTTGATTGGTATAAACACAACATTCATGGTTACATCTTTCTTTGAATTTATTATAATGATGATATTGATTTGTTTATTTAAATCCCTTTGCATTTGACTGCAAACATTTTTTCTCTTCTCTCATCGCCCTTCACCTTCTTTCTACCTTTCTTGCTAACCAAAACCTCTCTATTCCCTTTCCATTCCCAGCACTTTCCTTCTGCTTTCCTTTTGATTCTCTCCACAAAAGGAAAAGAAAAGAATTCCATCTTTCCTTTTTTTCTCCTTCTTTATTCCCTTATTCTTTCCTGGCTAGCTATAATTGTAGTTGGAAGCTGTGGGTAAATTCAGTTCGATCCAAGGAAATGGGGGTTTCAGGGAAGCCAAAAGTGGATGAGGGTCTAGATTCACAAGGCCAAAAATGGGTTTTAGCTGTGATTTCTATACGAGCTCCATTGAAGCCTATATACACAAGTGGTCCATTGAAGACAAATAATGATGAACAAGGTGACGACTCATGTTCCACCACTCCAACGGGTGAAGATGCCAAAATTCAAACCTCTTTGACGTGTCCGCCTGCTCCTAGGAAGCCAAAGCCTTCTTTGCAGTGTAGCTATGGAAGAAGTGTTAGAGAGTTCTTCAGTCCTCCCGATTTGGAGAGTGCCTTTATATGCCATGTCGAAAGGGAAAGCTCTAGTTAACGACTAATTCATCAACCCCAAGTTTGTAGGAGCTTTAATTGCCTCCCCACCTCTTGTCATCTGCTTATCAACTTTTCTTACTCTTTTAGTTTTCCTTTTTCTCTTTAATTCCATCTGTTTTAGGGTGTTTTATAGTGATGATCGTTAGAAGTTTATGTACATGGGACTTTATAAATTAATAACATTGATGGAAATCTTTTGCTCTCTACTTTCCTTTGTAGGTTTCTATATAGAGTAGTATTCTTTCTGGCTTCTGTATTGAATCTAAATACCACTAGAACTGGAACTTTAATCGAGAAATTCTAAAGCATCCAAATTTCAGACAAGTAATGTGGGCTTTTGTATTTTTGAAACAACAGTAGGTAGAACTATTCATGTTCATGCGTGGAAGTGATACATTCAAGTCAACATCTAACTAAGGTTACTTTATATCTTACATGAAAAGTTGTTAAACCCAAAGTAAAGGTAAGTAATCCTTTTCTAAGGGTAAGGAAGATGCTGCATGGATGCTTCACATTTCACACCAGCCACATGCATTTCCCTATAAAACGCTTTGCCCAATCACCCACTTCCTTTTTCCCTTGATCTTTCCACTTCCAACCCAACCCCTCCAATAATTGACCATATTCTCACTTGCATTTACATTTCTAAAATTAATCCTTCTGCTACAACTCCTAATTGCCAACATTTTTAACTCTATAAATAGGATTGATATATCTTTAAATTATACTTATAAATTTAAAAAAGTAAATGACAAAATTTAGACTCATTTATAAAATTAAAAATAAGTGGGAAAATCCAATTGTTTATAAGTAAAGAATGTGAAGCAGCTAGCATCTATCCAAATCCGTAGTTCAAAAAAGTGGAGAAGGGGAGTTCACGTAATCTGGAGTTTGATTTTGTACACTTAAAAACAAAGCGTTCTCGGGATTAGAGCTATGAGATTGAAGCAATCATGTTTCAACACGTCTAATAAAGGCTGCCAATCAATCCATTTTGGATTAGATTCTTCACTAAACCAACCTCCCTCCCTACTTACTGGCATTATTGGACACCACATGGAGAGTCCAGACTCGACACCTTGTATATTTATAATAATATTATTCTTTATTCATTCAGCAATGTCTGCCGCCCATGGTGGCTACTTTGTCATTGCCTCTGCCTGTTAGTCATTTTTTTTTTAAATTTAAATTCTGTCTTGTTGAGTCTGCCTTTCCACTTGTATCATTGAAGGGGACAAGGGAGCAATGGGCCTAATCATGCAAGAATATGATGATAGAATATGGATCAATTTACTTTGATACTTTTGTTATTTCCAAAACCACATTACATCATGATTTTTTTTCTTTTACTTATTCTGAAGTAGTTTTTGCTTCAATTATTGCAGAATCTCTATATGAAGTTTAAACAAATGAGTTGCCATACATGTAACATGTAGCACATAAAAGTCATAAATATAATATTGGTACAACTTTTAAATATTCAAATCTAATTTTATTTAATTTGTTTTAACTTGCATAGAAAGTTCACGTGGACATTTGGTTGGCACAAGTTCAAACCGTGTTATCCTATCCTCACTCATAATATTGTATAAAAAATTCATTTAATTTATTCAAAATCTGAATTTTTTATTACCCTATTATTATTAGAATATACATTTAATTTTAAAAATAATATTCAGCAGATATCTAAATTAGTCAATATCTAAATTTGATAAATCAAATTTTAAATAAGGAATATAAAATTAAACAAGAACCAATTAGCCAAATAAAAATTCAAAGTTGTTATGGTATAAATAAGATAAGATTTGTATAGTATATTTGAATATCAACTTTACTTGAATCAAAACTTAAATACATTCGGATACTTAAAAAAAGATTCATACCCATAATCACTATAAATTTATTGTACTAAACAATGAGAATCATGTGGTGTTTTGCATTTCTCACTGGATGTTGGAATTTGAATTTTATAGCATGCTTCCATGTTTAATTGATTTATGACACATATCCTTCTAAGTTGTAATAATAAAATAAAATAAAAATTAAGATTCAGTGTCATTTAAAATTTTCAATATCAATGTACCAACCCTTTATGAACTCTGGCTCACCAAGTTTCACAAACCCATTGCCACAGTGGCCGTATATTATCTGGATTCCTTATTTTTAAATTATTTTGTATGACATTTGCATTCACTCACAAAAGCCACATGCTTATTAACCAAAGTACATAAATATAGATATGGATATATAGTTCATAAGCACATAAATATTACTTCAGAAAGATATAGAGTGATGATCTTCATGAAGAACAACATAATAAGCAAGAACTCTGTAATTCAGAACCTCAAAATACATTGTGATTCTGTAACACTAAAAGAGATGCAACTGATTCAAAGGCTTGTCCCATGCAAATGCAAATACTTAATTTAGTAACTAATAGTTTGAGCTCTGAGGCCAATGGCTCAACTATTTAATATTTGATGTATATATTGCACACTGCAAACTGCAAAGCATAATCTTTGCTAAAATCCGAATTGAAGATCAATTCAAAGCTTAGCAATTATCCCGTTTTGGATAGGCTTTGTTGCAATGTCAGTGTCCTTGAGCTCCAGATCAGTTGCGCTAGGAGGAACATCAACCGCTGGTGAGCAATTAAAGAAACCATGTGGCTGCATTACAAATAGCAAAGGGTAAACCAAGCAGTGAAATTCTTTTTTTGATGCAATAGACAAGCCCGCATCGCATGCATCCTAGCAATACGTCCCTAACCACCTACACACACTAAGGGTTCTAATTTCTAAATGGAAGTGAACTGGGATCAAATGCATGATCCCATATTATGAGCTGCTAAGAAGCAAAGGTATGTAACTCAATATCACAAATACTAGCATGAGGCTGTTCATTTTCATGCATGGGGTTTAGCTCATCAGAAAAGGAAAAGCAAATGTTAATATATTAAGTTATGAAGAATCAGTCAAGTGAAGCAAAGAATGTCCAGTACCATGAGCATGAAACCAATGCGTTCCACTGGCATGACAGGCCAGTCTTCCAGCCGAGGAACGTGTGTCACTCCAAAGACATACCTGCACATAATTGTCAACATAGCCCAAAACCATAAGTTCATAAAGACTGATTCATTCTAAACTTCCCTGTTTTGTAAATGAAAATAATAGACTTGGAAGTTATGGACCAAGAGCAGACATAGATGATACATATCAAGATGCCTGTGAATGCATATAAAGTTTAAATTTGTACTAATTATTATTTATTTTTATGTCTTAACTATTTTAACACATGTATTAAATAAGCTTCTTTCTCATGTTATTACACTAATAACCAAACGTGACATAATTCCTAAGAGACACGTCAGAAACTAACCACAGAACTATATCAGCTTCTTCCAAAGATCGATTCTGCTTAACCCAAGTAGCTAATCCCTCCCCGACACGTGGATTTTGATTTGGAAACTCCCCTCCGGGATGCATTTCTTCACGTGAATACGGCGTGACCCAAAGATTATGTTTCAAGAAAGTGGCCCTTCTCAGAAATTTTGCCTCAGAGCCAGCCAGTGGCAAACAATTTGAACCAGGTACCAGTTTGAAGCCTGTCAGCTGCCCAGTCCTGTTGACATTTCTTGTGTTTCTAACCTATATTCGAAAATAGCAAATATTGTGGAGGGATCAATTGCTTGAACAATGCAGAAGATGAGGCATTTCCAAAATAGAAGATAGATTGCCAAAAAAATTATTAAAAATCTCAATGAGATTGACATAAAATTCCAAAAATTCTTTTAACATGCATATACAAAAGCAAATTACTTACAATCCAGTGGCGTGCAGACAATGGATCACAATCACGCATTGCTTGTAGTTCAGATTTGAGTAGTTCCTCTTCAGCATAGAATGCATTGTTATGGACATTATTCTTCCCTGGTTCTTCAACTTTAAGATTCACCTCAACCACCTGTAAGAATATATAGATGTTTTAGTTCTGTACGAGTTTAGGTTGAATACCTCACATTCTTACTAGAAGAGAAAACAGCAATAACAAGACATTCAATGCTACAAGCCAAAATTGTCATGAAAATTTTATGGCAAAATATTAGATATCATAGGATGCACTATAGACAGCAAATGTCAATGTAATAAAGGAGCCAAAGAATTATAAATGAATAACACCACAACTTACTTGATTAAACGCTTCACCGGGTTTACAATCAACTGCCATGTCCATGCGAGCCACGAAAAAGTGTTGATGAACAGGGGCATACAATCCAGGAGCAATGGTCGTGCCATATTTCCGTGTTTCACCGGGCTGCAATGCTCCTAAGCTGAGAATTCCGGTGAGTTTAACCTCAGCTTCAATTTTACCATCCTATAACAGGCATCCATAATTCAAATTTTAAGTAACACGACTTTCAAAACAAGGGGAAATTCAACATTAAAAACTGAGGAAGATGGCACCATTAATGCATAAGCATTAAGCATAAAAGCATAAGCATCCCTAATTCCAAAGACAACCCAAATGCTTAAACTTTGAATAGAAAACGACTTCAACTAGTTACAAGGAGGAATTAGTTTCCCAGAAGTCTAAACAAAGTCAAGTTTAATAGCCAATTTATGCAAAAAGTAAGCAAAGAAAATCCTGAGACACCAACTTGCCTGATAGAAATGCCAGAAAAACCCATACTCATAGTTAGCTACAGTGCATATAAAAGATACTGTTAGCCTTCTCGACCGTCGGACTTCTGCTAAACCTGTTCTCCAGTCCTGATGCTTCCATAAGATCCCATGATCCTCTTCATGCAAACAAACACAATTCTCAATTGTTTCAACACCTCCAGTGAAATTTGTAAAATGAGCATCAAAGTACTTGATATATCCCAAACAATCGCAACCCTACAAAACATATGAGGCAAATAAGGGGTCATTTCAACTTACATTAATGAAATGGAAGATCTAAACGAAACTCAACATGAAAAAGGAAAAACATAAAAGAAGAGAAAAACCTTCTTAAGAGAATGTGCATTTTTACCCAGCCCATCTTCTCCTGCATCAAATGCATTCTTCCTATAATGTGGCTCATTTGGATCTCCGTAAGGAACTACCATTTCAACGAAACTTAATCTATGGGCTATAGGCCTCCGACCACGACTACCATCAACATAAGCAACAGAATATATTACGAGACCCTCCCTAGGAGTGAAACCAATTCGGAAATTCCACTGAAACCAGAATTGCAAATAAAATATATTAGTACATCTTGATCTGATAAAAAGTTATAAATATAGTTTTACTACCAAGCACCTTCTGCCATTCAACAAAGTTCCCACTGACACGAAAACTGGGACCTTCTGGTTGAATGATTTGTAGTGGTTTCACATCACTTCGATCAACACCTCCTCGTGTTTCACCAGCAGTGTAATTTCTTAAAGGATCAGCTGGTGGAAGAGGAACAAGTTTACGGTCTTCAAATTCAATCACCACCATATTTTGCATGTCAACAAGGACATGTATTCCCTCAACTGGACGAGCATAACCATTTTCTATGGGGCAGTCACTCTCAGTTCTGCAGAAGATAAGGGGTTTAGCAAGTCTTCGAGTAGGAGCATCAGCATCACTATGATACCCCACACACCTATAGAAAAAAGCAAGGCACCAAAATATGAAAGGGTGAACACCAGCATTGGAGAAATGATTTTACAGAACACCTAAATATAGGAATCTAAAGATGATCACTCACCAGGGATCAACCATCACAAGATCCATATCCTCAATGCCCCTCTTTTTCATTGCCTCTCGAAAAGGAGGAAAGTCCTTAACAACAGCCTCACATTCAGCATATTCCATAGCATCCTATAGGTTGAAAAAAAGAATATTGATGGACAACCATTCTGAATTACAAATTTATCATATATGCCGGGTGCAAAAGATGATGATGGAAGACAAACACAACACGGATTAACAGATATTAATCAAACAATATCTATTCCAACCCACATAAATAACCAATAAAGTCACCTATTAGAAGTGTTCTCATAGCAATTTGTGGACAGCTGTGCAACCGTAGAATGCACCTACAGGCTTTCTGTCAATATGATATTGTCAACAACTCATAATCTCAGTATTCCAATATAGGCGTTAAACAGATCTTGAAGAAAACCACTATATAAATTTCAATTGAATCAATGAAAGTCATTTCAACACTGAATTTTAACTGACAATAAATCCAAACTATACCTATACAAATACTTCCATATTTCCATATTGTTAAAAGAGAAAGCATATATTTACCATGGGAGGTTGCACATCCGGAACAACTTTAGACGAAATGACTTTGCCCCTGTGGTGGCCTCCTCGAGTTGCAGCATGAACTTCTGATAATTCAACTATCCATATACTCGTCTCATTGGACCTTTTATTGTAAACAACAAGTCTTGCTTGGCGCGGAGGAAGTTTACTAGGAATCACAGGTCCACCCTTTGTCCTGGGAATCAATGAAGGCTGGAAAGGAGGGAAAAAATACGCATCTGCCAATGCAACAACGTGCTTCTCTGGTTCCACCAAGGCCACCTCAATAAAGCGCATGCTATCTCTCACCTAAATAAAGAAAATAGCCATATCATTTCATTCATACGAAAACAAAAAAAGGCTACTGAAATGATAACATCAGAATTGAAGCAAGTTAAACTAAGAAAATATACATATCAGTTCATTCATATGATTAAGATAGCTCCTAAAACGATAACATCAGAACAGAAGCAGCAATACAAGTTAAACATAGATTAACTTTCTTTTTACCTCAGGGGTTTTTCCAGCTGCCCTTACAGTTGCCACTGCAACCGAGATTTCAGCAGCAGATAATGGATCCAAAGGATGGCTGGTTTGAGCCCTTGGCATGATTGAAATTCCTATGCAACAAAATCACCAATTTGTACAAAAAGCACATATTCAGACTAATGACAGCCAAAAGAATTGACAGGCAAACATTTTGAAACTGATATCATATAAAAATAAATAAATAAATGAACCCAAGTCAAAAGAAGTCTTCATTTGCATAGCATAACGATCTGACATCAGCAGGCATAACTAAACATCTTGGTTAATAGCAAAGAAATTGTTGTGAAATGAAAGAAGGGAGAAAAAACATCTTTCGGACCGTAACATTCTTTTTGGGACCCAAAAAGAAGAAGCCTTTTTCCTTCTTTTACTCGACTGAAAAACATAGCTTCCCAATATTTTGCAAACTCAAAACAACCAGGAAATAAAAATAAAAAGAGGACAGGAACAATCTAGTAATATAGCATTCAATAAGAAACGAACCAAGTAGGATTATCCAACAAATGATGAAGAAAAAGTGAAGTTAAGTAACTTAAACCTTTGCTGGTAGTGGTATTGGTAGCAGGAGGATCCGAGATGGGTTCAACAGGGCGGATCAGGGTTGCCATGGAAGCTCTCTTGGAAATGGTATCCTCAGACGGATTAGACCCAGAAACGAGAGCAACACTCCAGTTCTGCAACACCTTAGTAGATGAAGAAGGGGGGGGAGGAGGAGGGGCCTTGTTGTTTTTGATGTCGTCGTTGGCTTTGGGAATGCAACAATGCGTCGCCTTTTCCTGAGTTGAGGCCATTGCGAGGGGTTAGCAACCTCACCGTATCCACCGTAGTACTTATCACTATAGTATTCTACTGACATACAGCAAATACTAAATCTCTGTGTTTACTGTTTTGGATTCTGAACTTCTAACCTTTCACTTCAAAAGGCTTCCAGAGAATACCCAATTTAGAAATGAAGGATGGCTTTGCTTTTATAGACAAAAGCAGGAAGGGAGTTTATTGGTTTTTCAGTGAAAGACGAAAACAAAGAAAAAGTGACTTAGTTGAGTGGTCCGGTTGGATATTTGACTTTATACGGCAGTATGCGGGAAAAAACAAATACACTTGCTAATCCATTTTCTTTTCTTGGTTTTTTTTTTTTTGCTTTTTTATTAAATAATATCTTTTTACTAAAATAATATAAACTCAAACTTTTATTTACCCGTAAAAAAATTTCATTTCACCATGCCCAAATCTAAACAGTTTGTCGTATAGAAATTTGAACTGTGGTGATTAGGCATGGGAAAACATTTCTTTTTACTTTGTTTCCTAACTATGTTGATTCCAATAAAAAATTTGAGTGAATTAATTCTTAAATTTTTAATAATTATAATTAATTTTAAAATAAATTAATATAGAAATGGTGTGAAATACATTTAAATAGGATTGAGTTGATTGAGGTTGTGGGGCTTAGGGACAAAATAGAAAAACGAATTCAATCCATATCATTTGCTATATAAATTTGGGTTTGTCTTAATTTAGTCTATTGTATAAATATTATAATTTGTTAATAACCTGTCTCAAGTATATCCATATTTTATTATTTATCTATACTATTATTTGAATTTTTAATTGAGTTGGTGTCAGGGATCAATCGAGCACCAATCTGGTTAGAAAAATTATTAAAATATCTTTTCATATTTAAAAATATATGAATATGATGGAATTTGAACTCACACCAATTACATCAATAAAACTTTAAATTCACCACTCAATCAAAACTTTATTTGATTTCTTTTATATATTTTAATTTTATTATGCACATTTTATTACATCCATAATTTATATATATTAATAATGTTGTTGATTTAGTTGGTGTCACAAATTAACTCAACACCAACTTAAAATTGATGGCGATACCATGATAAACAATTGTATTCATTTTGTGTTTTTAATATGATGTATATATATGTTTAATTTTTTTTACTCACAATTGAATCTAGTTTTTATTTTAATATCGTATATATTTCATGTGTTATTACTATTAATTAGTTTTAAACCATACATTCCATTATTTATTATATGTTATTTTTAAACGCACATCTCTGTTTTAAATATATGGTTTTCACATACATACGCATATTATAAAATCTCTAGTATTTATAAAAAATTAAATTAAATTAATATCACAATTGATTGGATACCAATTCAATTGGTAAAAAGTTTAAAAACTATAATGTTTAAAAATAAATGTTATTATAAAGGTATATAACTCTTTTAATAATTTTATAATTATTTTTAAATTAAATAGTTTAAACTATAATTATGCTTCTTCAAGTATTGGGTTAATCTGTTCAGGTTCTAAGGCTGCTCAAGATTTGAGAAGGTTTGAACAAAAACATTATGTCCAAAAAATGGGCTTGAGCAAAATGATTAGATTTATTTAAAAATATGGGTTGAACTCGGGCTCAACATTCAATGCTCAAGCTTGACCTATTTTCTATATTTATAATATATTATATTATATTTTTGTATATATTAAGTAATTATAAAACATGAAAATCATATCTATAATAATATACAATATTATAATGTAAGCATTAAAAATTGACGGCCTATATATAAAATTGTAATAAATGAAAAATATAAAAATTTAAATTTAAATAATTTTTTAAAAAATAATATTAGCGGACTTAAAATGGAATTGATTTAGTTATTTATAAATATGGGTGAGTTTGAACAAAATTTTAAGTTATATTCCAAACTAGGCCAAGATTGAGTAAGCATAAAGTGTATAAATATCATAGTTAGACTAATCTCCAAACTCGACATGGCCGTCCACGAACACCTTTAATTATAATATTAAAATAAATTTTAAAATGGATGAGTGGTTAAATTAAAGGGTTGTTTAGTTGATATTATCTTAATACTCCTTATTTGTAGATTAAACTCGAGTATGCATGCGAATTCAACTTGATTGTCAAAAGAAGTTAAGAGTATTCAGTACTAATCCTCAATCATGAGGCCAAAAATTTGTTGGGCTTTGAATACTCCAAATTTAATTTCATATGTCTTACAATTGAATACAGTTGTAGATAAATAAGAAAGGTAGGGTTGAATCCCATATAGACCAGATAAAAAACAAATTGTTGTGACCCGGGCTTAATCATGGGCACAACTAAGAAAGGGTTTCATTATTCTGAAATTTATAAAAATAAAACATAAATAAAAGAAAAGAAAATGTAAAATAAACCACAATTTGAAATAATAATAAAATAAACTAAAAAACCTTAGGCAGGATGTCAAACTAGTTATTGTGATAAAAAAATGGATTTAAACCACAAACCTTTTCTTAGATGGTAAGTAATTGCATGAACAATTCAATAAGTAATCATTACCGACCAGTTGAACCACTTTAAAAAATATTCTTAAAATCGAATTCACTATCAACCTTACGAATTAAAAAGACCTGACTCTAATTAATAAATTCAATTGCATTACTTATTTAAATTAGATTATTTATTCTCATACCACAACTTGATTGTCTAGTCTAGTCAAATTATATTAACTTGATAGTAATTATTAGAATATAAAGATAATTATAGATATAGTTATCCTAATTAATTGTTTATTGTCCTACATACTAACCAAAGGAATCTCACAACTCTAATGTAACTGAGTTTCTATCTGCCTTTGGCTATAAATATGGAATTTAACTATGAAAAATGTTGAAATATTATTAAATAAGGAAAAATAATTTGTTCAATCGTCTCAATTGGAAAAATCCTAACCTCTACCTTTATAGGAAGGAGTTTCACCCTAACTTCCTCTCTATAACATTAAAGTTAATAAATGATAAAATAAAGGATAAGATATTAAAAAATAAAAATGTAAAAATTATTTAATAGAATATTTCATTCAAGAAAAAAAAATACTAAATGATAAAATACAAAATAACTATTTATCGACTTGATCCACAAGTCCTCATGTGCATGTGCTTCCCAATTTCTTGGCCCACATCACCCTCATGCCTCCGTCAAATGTCATCATTGCTCAAATTTACTCCGAATTCTAGTATCCATGCGCCATATATTGCACCCGCCAAAATCCACGTCATTCACGGTAATCATGTTCCTATTTTACTAGAATTAGTGATAAAAATATGTCAAATATACATACTAATGTCAACCAAACCTGTTTAAAATAATAATACTTTTTGGTATATTCCGTGAATCAAAAACTAAAATATTATATTTCAACTAAATTAAACAAACAAAGCAATGCAACAAATTAAGAACGAAGCTAAAAAATTGTTTTAAAGGTAGTCGAAATTAAATTATAATTTTTATAATAGTAAAAATGTAATTTTTTAAAGACTAAATCAAAATTTATCATTTTTAAGGGGCTAAAGTATAATTTTACCTTTATTAACTTAAAATTTTAAAAAAATTAAAGGGCTAAGGGGGTCGGGACCCCTGCCAGCCCCATAGATTCGCCCCTACAACAAATGCCAAGTAATTTCATATTCTAGTAATTCTATTACAATAGGTAATCTTACATTTCTTGAACCAAACACCCATTAAAAGTATTTTCTTAAAAGAATGACTTAAAAAATTATTTTTAATACTATTCCTAATATTTTATATTAATATTTCAATAATAAATAGAGAGAGGAATATTATATAAATAATTAATAATAAATACTTTGAAATATTAACATATCTTTTTATTATTATCTATAAATAATTAACTTTTTTCTATTAGAAATATGTTAACATTAATATTTCAAATAGAGATAGGTTAATAATACTAATTTACCCACTATTATTACTATTGTTAACATATTTATATTTGAAATATGTATATTAAATATATTAAATAATTAATATTTTATTTTTATCTCAATATTTCTATTTTAGAAAAAGGTAAAAGTAATAAATCAATAAAATGTATATTATTATCTATACTATTATTTATACCCATGGCTAAGTTGATGTCACAAGTAATTGAGTAAGAACTCAATTGAGAAAAGACTAATTTATCTTTTCTATTAAATTATTACTATTATTATTTTGATGATTTTTTTTTGTCTTTCCATACTTTTATATAATTTTTAAATAAAAGAACTAAAACTAGGTATATTGAACACATTTTGTCACATCCCGAATTTTTAATTGATAAAAATTGTTAAATTTTAGTAAGAATGAGTAATTGTGTAACACCCCTAACCCGTATCCGTCGCTAGAATAGGGTTACGAGGCATTACTGAAAAATACACATCATTCACATACATAATACATACATTTATGCATTCATTAATCAAATACATTCAACACATTCACATTATCCCTTATAAGGCCATATGAGACCTTAAAACACGCTTAAAAGAGGTTTGGGACTAAATCGATAACATTTAAAAACTTCGGGAAACTTATAAAATTTTCATGCATATAATGATCATACGCCCGTGTGAACAAGCCGTGTGAAGTACACGGCCACCAGACACGCCCATGTCACAGGCCGTGTGAAAACAGGGCATACATATTGACTTGCACCACACGGCCAGAGACACGCCTGTGTGCCATGGCCGTGGAAAAACTAGAGGGTATACTGAATTGGGTCACATGGCCGGCCACACGCCCATGTGTCTAAGCCGTGTAACTCATTGACTTGTTTTAACTAGAATTCATGGGTCATATGGTGGAGTCACATGCCCGTGTGCTTATCCGTGTGACATGAAAATAGGTTTGATTTAAGCTATTTTCCCATCTATCTTTCATGTACCTAAAAACATTCATTTGACATTATTTTCACATACAATAGGCAACCAAAAATGACCATTTCATGTACATTTCATGCCATTAAAATTCCATCCATTTCACTACTTAAATCCACAACCAAAATCATGCCAAATCAATATGCCATAACCTTAACTTCCATATGCATTTTCTCACCATCTTATTAACTATTTCATACCACAAAATATACCAATTCATCATCTTAAAACTAAGCCACAACATGACATTTCTCAACCATTATACATCATTGATAATTTTGCTAATTGAACAACCATATAACCATCACAACAATCATACCAAACATGCCAAAACACAAGGCAATATATATATATACATCATATATCACTTATCAAACTTATGGTTTAAGCCAACTTAAATGGCCAAAAATATACCAACATTTACATCATAAACAAGCCAAATCTTATGGCTATATCATACTCAAAACTTATCATCAACTCACTAGCCTATACATTCCATATACCATATTCACAAAGCATCCAAAAATACCAACAAGTAGTCGATAGTGTGATGATGTTCCTAATGATTCCTGAGTCCGAGCTAGCTTTGATTATCTATAAAACAGGGAAAGAACACACAAAGTAAGCTTTAAAAGCTTAGTAAGCCATACACAAATAAATTTTCACATGAATCATCATTATTTCCATCAATAGGCAAAATATGAGTAAGCACAAATAGATACACAAACCTTTCACAATGAATACTTATTCAAATTCACATGTAATTTCATCAAATACTTCCATTTTTCAATACCCGTATGAATCTCGTACGTACCTGTGCCACTTAATCCAATCTCATATTCTTTCTCATCTTGACTTAGCCTGTTGAACCATTCGGAATCGTTAAGGATACTTGGAAAATCACATATAGCTCATACAACGCCATATCCCAGATATTGTCTTACATGTTATCACATATCGATGCCATTGTCTCAAACAGGGTCTTACACGAAATCATATAATGATGCTAATGTCCCAGACATGGTCTTACATGTAATCGCAATACAATGCCAATGTCCCAGACATGGTCTTACATGTAATTACATCTCGATAACCTAATGTCATGACATTTGTATCCTATACTATTCCTAAGGTTTGTACGGGACTTTCGGATATCGAAACTTTGTCAATTCTTGCTCGTATTTGCTCGTTCAACATCTATAACAATTCAATGACAAATAAACATATATAAATCAATTTAAAGGTATTTCTTTTGCATATGAACTTACCTCGTATTAGGGATTGACGTATCGGGTCGACTATTCAATAACATTCGATTTCCTCCGATCTAAATCCAATTTCTTTCTTTCTTGATTTATACACATTCAAAATTAACTCATTTATTCACCAAACCATTCAATTTAGTCCACAAACACATATTTGGGCATTTTTACACTTTAGCCCCTAAAGTCTCACATTTCTTACAATTTAGTCCTTATTTCAATAAACACAAAATTACACCAATTCAATTCAAACTCATGTGTGCCGAATTACTATAGTACCCTTAGCATCCATATTTTATCATTTATTCACACTTTTAACCCCACATTTTTATCTTTTCACAATTTAATCCCCCATTTGTATTTTCTCAAAAAATCACTTAACAAAACATATTAATCTATCAATAATTATTCATTTTCCATCATCAACATTCAAAAACATCAAGATATCATCAGTGGAAACTCACAAATTCATTAACCAATCCAGAAATTAGGGCATGGGCTAGCTAGATTACAAAGTAACGATCTCAAAAACGTAAAAATCATCAAAAACTGAACAAAGAACATACCTTAATCTAGCTACCAAGGTGCCGAATGCATGAAAGCTTCAAACCCTTGTTTTCTTTTCTCAATTTCAGTTAAAAAGGATGAATGAAGATGATATTTTAACTTTGTTTTATTTTAATTACTTTAATTAATTAAATTACACATTTAACCTTAATGAAACCATTATGAAATCACCTAATATATGCCCATTTATGTCCATTCCCACTATAAATGGTCTAATAACATTATAAGGACCTTTGTTTTAATAAACCATAGCAAATAGACACTTTTAACTTATAGCATGCTACTTTTGCATTTTACGCGATTTAGTCCTTTTGTCAAATTAAGCACTCAAACACTAAAATTATTTTACAAAATTTTCACACATATATATTCACATGCTATAAACACCAAAAATAATATTAAAATAATTTTTTGACCTCAAATTTGTGGTTTCAAAACCACTGTTCTGATTTAGCTAAAACCGGGCTGTTACAAATTGGCTAATGGTTAAGAGTTAGTGAAGTTGCCATTGACACTTG
The DNA here is from genome assembly GCA_025698475.1 of Gossypium anomalum. Lineage (NCBI taxonomy): Eukaryota > Viridiplantae > Streptophyta > Magnoliopsida > Malvales > Malvaceae > Gossypium > Gossypium anomalum. Next base: position 17,971,664 of record CM046967.1, on the reverse strand, counting down.
ACTTCGATTCCCCTCAATTGCAAATTCTTTTTCTTTTAAGCATGTGTTGTCCACCTCTAGCAAGTTGTCAGATTTCAGTCTGACTCAAACATTGAAAAATCTGATAAACATGAATATTTAAAAATTTTATCTGAATTATCTAAAGGCTATCAGTTTTTTTAAAAAAAGATTAAACTAATTTATGTTGAGTTTCTTTTCTTTTCCCCTACTGCCATCCCCCTCTCTAGCTTCTTTCTCTTTTCTATTTTTTCTTCCTCCTTTGTGCCGTCCAATATTCTACTCTCCATTATTATCGTCGTCTCCTTGACCATTTGGTTGCCGATTTTGCCACCATTTTTGCCGCACCTTGTTGTCCACTTTTGAACCTCACTGTTGATGTAACGACCTAAACGTCAGTGATACCAGAAAGTGTGGTTTCGAAACCCCGTATCCATAAATTGGACTCGTAAATATTCACGGAGTTATAATTGAATTGAATTGAGTTTTGGTTAGGTGATTTTATTGAATTAGGGCTTAATTAACGTATAAAGACTAAATCGCGTAAATGATAAAAGTGTGAATTGCTAAGGATTTTAATTAGAACTTAATAAAAGGGACTTATAAAGTCATTAAACCTAGGGGTGTTTAAACTTCGATTAAAACCAAATTAACTGATAGAATCGATCTAATTCTATTAATCTGTCGGTTAACCGGTCTAGTTCAGTCGGAGGTCAGTTAAAGGTTTTTTAGAATTTCAAAATGGTTATTTCGGTTTAAAATCGAGTAATTAACCGAACTTAATAATTAATAATATATATTATATGTATTAGGCTATAACTAATTCTGTTAATTTGGTCAAATGAAATTATCATTTTTTTTATATGTTTTATACTTGTTTTAACAAAAAAAAAATATAAATTTCGGGTAACCGGTCGAATTAACCAAAATATTTCAATTCGGTTAATTTTTTTGAAAAAGATTTGGTTCTGTTAATGATTAAAAGATTAAAAAGTTCAGCTAATTTGGTTAATACTAGTTCGATTTGGTTAACCGATCGGTTAACCGTTTGAACACCCCTAATTAAACCAATGGTTTAATGTAAGTGGACCGTAATGAATGAAATTATAAAAGGAAATGTAATAAAATTAATAAATAAAAAAAAACATAAAGTAGTAAAATAAATTAAAACTAAATTAGTGGAAACTAAAAACAAAGCAATTTTTCTTTTTTTCTTTTTATAAAGTTTTGAAGCATAGGAAGGAAGAGGAGAACACATGGCTAGGGACCTAGCCATTCAAACTTCAATTTGGTTAGTGCAATTTATTCCTTTTCTTGTAATTTTTATATTTTTAGAATTTCGATACCTCGAATTAGCTAACCCATGTATTTTTCATTATTATTAAAATTTGAGGATTTTACTTTAGTTAAACAGTTAAAGTTTTAGGGACCCATTTGATATATTTTTAGATTAGAAGTGAAAAAGGATTAAATTGTAAGGTCAATTGTTGATTTTGTGTAATAGGGACTAAAATGTATAAATTGTGAAATTTATGGTATAATTGTAAAATAAGAAGTGCTATAGGGACTCTTGTAAATTTGGTATAAAATTAGAGGGTTAAATGTGAAGTTATGTTAGTCTCAATTTTAGGGACTAAATTGAATAAAATGTAAAAGTTGCATAAATTAGAAATTGAATGTGAAATTGATAATTTATTATGTTTGTTTTAATCCATTGGTAACTGTTGGGAAATGCGCCCATATTGTAGTAAACATGTAACTGTTTTCTATTTATTTGAACAATGAATAATAAATAAAGTTAATTTCACATTTCACTATTATGTCTTTTGTATTTATGTCTTTTATATTTTGCATGCATGGCGAAATTGTGACAAGCAAATATTAGCTCATTGATTGTCTAAAGTTCAAACTGAAGATAAGTGGCATTGTAAAGAACATTTAAATTGTGAGAAAGACAACTTACTTCAATAGATAATCCAAATAAGTCTATAATCCTGTAAAAGAATCAAAGTAAGTATTTGATTCAAATATTGAGAAGGGTTATTATGTCGTCTACAATTTCAATTGGGGAGATGGCTAGTCTTGGCTATCGGAGTAGTTGACTCTATGAGTAGAGACATAGATGTATTCATTGGTAGAATGATATACTAGACTGGACCCAAGATGAATTAATTCTAAATCCGCTTGCGAATTAATTGCGAATTAATGCACTTGTGACGTTCATGGTGTGATTTACATAAATCTAAGTTAGTCACTGACCATGCGTATGCAACTCATATGCTTTGATATAAGTGGAGGGTTATGCTCTAAAGATGATTGAGCTTATAGCGGGTATGTTGGGTACATGTAACACCCCTAACCTTTACCCGTCGCCGGAACAAGGTTACAAAGCATTACCGGACATTTCAGATCAAATACAAACATTTCATAACATTTAATATACATACCAGAAACTAATCATAAAATACTCATATGGTCCATTGTATGAGCCCTCGAGGCTTATAATACGCATTAGAAATAAATTGGGACTAAACCGGAAACTCAAAGAATTGTTCCCAAAATTTTAAAATTCTTCCTAAGTGCAGGGGAACACATCTGTGTGGCCAGACCATGTGGGCATTCGATGTGGGGCACATGGCCGTATCCCAACCCATGTTCTTACCTGTGTAACTCTCTGACTTGAGTCACACGGCTAAGCCACATGCCCGTGTGCTAGGCCATCGTACTAGGCCATGTGAGCATACTAATTTGTGAAATTAAGGTGCAGGGATCACACGACCAAGCCAGACGCCCATGTGCTAGGCCATGTGCAAATACCTGGGCATTCTATTTCTTAATTTTTAAGATGCATGTGGCCTGGCCGTGTGTCACTCACTCAAATTTTTTTATTTATTTCCAGTTAAACACTTCAAATTGTATCCTCATAGGCCATATCAAAGCTTTCAATATAATCAATTCCTAGCTTTAAAAATGTCATATTATCAGATATATCCTAACATTCTAATTTACCACATGAATCAATTCACACATTTGATTACCTATATCAAATATATCAACCATATTTTACCAACACAATCACCAACGTGCCTATAACTTATCCATAAATTATTCATACCCAAACATATATCAAGCAAGTTAAGACTACACATACATATATAAGTTGATTAGAAATATAAAAAAAATGTAATTCATATACTCAAAATCATTTCAACCCTATACATGCCATATAAACCATAATATACGTTTCAAAGACTACCGAGATGAGCTGGATAGTGTGACTTGATGTGCTGATCTGATCTCTTAACCTGACGATAATCTACAAAAACATTAAACCACACAAGTAAGCTTAATGAAGCTTAGTAAGTTCGATGGGCTAAATATAAATCTTACTGAACCTAAAATAATAAATCAAATAAGGAAATTATTCATGTAATCTCCCTGTCAATCACAACCTTAATCAATTAACACACTTATTCCAAATCAATATCAATAATAAACAATTAGCCTTTCCATTTCAATTACATAAGTCACTTACCAGGTCTTACCAAATCGAAAAACGACTTACGGATAAGAGTACAGCATTTTCAGAAGCCCGAAGGCTAAACAGAATCACATAAGTGCTAAAAAAAAACCATAAGGGTTAAACAGAAGCTCAATAGAGCTGAATGGAAACTCATATGAGTTAAACAGAAGCTCGTGAGAGCTAAACAGAAAGTAAACACGAAAGTTCAGAACAAATGCTGAACCTAAATGTACTTGGGTAATTAAGTTTACTTGGGTAATTTGCCGTCAATTCCTCATTTGCTACCTTTACCACACAATAATTGTACTCAAATCCCGCGTTCCATTTAAACCGAATAGTTTCTTCAATTTTATAATTTAACAATATTCCATTATTTAACAATATACTAAATGCATAATATCATTCCAATTCAATATAAATATTAAAGTTTAACCATACAAACTTACCTGGGTTGAATTGTAAGATTTGTAGAAGTTCAGGGACTATTATGATAATTTTCCTTTTTCAGGAGTATCTGCAGGCTCTTGATATAAAATATAAAATTACTCATTCATTAGCATATATTTCAATTCACAATTAATAGCCCTCAAATTTTTAATTTACATAATTACCCCAAATTTTACAACTATTGTAATTTAGTCCCTTAACTAATTAGTCTATCAAATGGACTATTTTTTTCTAAATTAATAATTTATATAAATATTCTAGGCTATTATACAGCCCTTGATAACAAAAATTTAATATCAAACCCTAATATTTAACCTTTTCACTATTTGGTCCTAAAATCAATATCTATCAAAATCACTTTATAAAATCATTATACCACAAAATTAAAGCTCCAAACCAATGTTATTTCATAAAAAAAATCCAATATATATCAATGGTAACTTTCAAAATTTCCAATAAAATAAAAAATTTAAGTAATAGATAGTTGGACCTAATTGTAAAAGTCTTAAAAACATAAGAATTACAAGAAAAATGCAAGAATTAAACTTGCATGAAGCTAAAATATGAAAATCAGGCTTAATATCTCTTCAATGGTGTTTTTGGGCAGAAAATTGGAGAAGAAATTGTCTAGAAACTCTTAAAATCTCCTTTTGGCTATTTAATTTTATTTTATTTCCAATTTTGCCCTTAAAACTCATGATTTTATTATTATTTTCTTCTTATGCTGCCTCAGCCACTTTCTTTAGGCTAATTTACACTTTAAGTCCTCCCTTATTTACCATTTAGGCTATTTAATTACTATTTATTTAATTAATAAGTTTTGCACCTTTTTCAATTTAGTCATTTTTAATTAATTCACTATCAAAACGTTAAAATTTTCTAATGAAACTTTAATACTACCTTAATAACACACTGTAAATATGTAAAATATTTATAGCTTGATTTATAGAAATGAGGTCTTGATACCTCATTTTTTAAAATCACTTGACCTAATAAATCCTTATAAAACACAAATTACTAATTCAAAAATCTTTCTAGAACCACGTTTGACTCGTAAATACTAAATAATAAATTTTACGAGCTTACTCATCAGATTTGGTGATCTTGAACCACTGTTTTCTGACATCACTGAAAATCGGGCTGTTACAACTCTCCCCCTTTAGGAAATTTCGTCCTCAAAATTTGTCACTTGGGAATAGGTTCAGATATTGTGATCTCATTGATTCTTCTGTTTCCTAGGTAGTTTCCTCCGAACCATGACGATGCTATAATACTTTTACTAATGATACTCGTTTATTCCACAATTCTTTAACCTCTCGAGCTAAAATTCTCACCGGTTCTTCCGAATACGTCATATTTGGCTGTAGCTCAATCTCACTATGAGGATTCGCGTGTGAAGGATCAGATATGTACCGTCTCAGCATCAATACGTGGAACACATTATGAATTTTCTCAAGTTCAGGAGGCAAAGCTAATCAATAAGCTACAGGGCCGATTCTTTCGACAATTTCATAATGTCCGATAAATCTTGGACTTAGTTTCCCTTTCTTACCAAATCGTAACACCTTCTTCCACGGAGAGACTTTTAAGAATGCTTGATCACTAACCACAAATTTTATATCTCTTCTTTTCAAATTTGAATATGATTTCTGACGATCAGAAGCAGTTTTCAAACTGTCCCGGATAATTCGAACTTTGTCCTCAGTCTCTAGAATCAAGTCAACTCCTACTAGTTTGGATTCACTCAATTCAGACCAATATAATGGTGTCTTACATTTCCTTCCATAAAGAGCTTCGAACGGTGCCATTTTTATACTGGATTGATAGCCTATTATTATATGCAAATTCAGCTAATGGTAAATACTTTTCCCAGCTACCTCCAAACTTGAGTATACAACATCTAAACATATTTTCCAGAATCTGAATCACTCATTCTGATTGCCCATCAGTCTAAGGATGAAATACTGTATTGAAATTAAGTTTAGTGCCTAGGGCTTCTTGCAGTTTACTCCAAAATCTTGATGTAAATCTCAGATCTCAATCTGAAATAATGGATGTTGGAACCCCATGTAACCTGTAATATCCTGATTTTGGGCCTAGTCGAAATAGTGGTTTCGTGACCACAAAATCCAAGATAGAAATAATTATTTTATGATTATTTTGAGGTCTATGATATGATTTCATGATTGTGTGAAAATTTCGTGAAGAAATTTTATGCATAAAGTGCTTGAATTGAAATTAGGGACTAAATCGAATAATTTGCAAAACTTGCATTCTAGAAGTTTCTAGTATGAAATTGTTTTGAAATATTAATTAGGAGGTCTAAAATAGAAATTTTACCAATTTCTAAGTCTATGGACAAAAATTGGACATGGATGGAATTTTTGGAAAGTTTAGTAGTAAGGGCATTTTGGTCATTTAGGGGTAAAATGAATTAAAATACAAAATTAAAAGCCAATTTTGCTCATCTTCAACCCCATGGCCGAATATAGCAATGAGAAACCATGGCTAGGGTTTTTCAAGCTTCCAAGCTCGATTGTAAGTCCGTTCTAGCCCCGTTTTTCAAGTTCTTTACGTTTTTAGAATCCCGGTAACTTGATTAAGCTTATTCTAGCAATAATTTAAGCTAGGGTTCATATTTGGAAAAATACCCATATGTGAAATGTGTTTATTTTGATGTTTTATGGTAGAATATGAAGGCTGAAATTATGTTAAACAACTTTTGCTAAGCGATTTTAAACAAAAATGAGTAAAACGGCTTAATCGGTACAAATTATTATTGTTCATAACTATGTGTTAGAGTGAGAATTTGATGTTGTCATAGAAGGGAAAAATGTTCAGCATGTCATAAAACATAAGAAAATATGTTGAAGTTTAATTTATGAGCTTTGGGGCAAAAGTGTAAATATGCAAAAGTTTAGGGGCAAAACTATAATTTTGCCAAAATATGATTTTGGGTTAATTTGAATAATGCGAGCCCTAATTAGACTATATTGTAAATTATAGAGCAAGGAAAACTAAAATTCGGGCTAAAATAGGGAAAATACCAAGTTGTGGACGAAATGGTAAAAGTAACCATTTTCACATACGAGGTAAGTTCATATGTAAATGTTGGTAACATAGTTATTATTTTAAATGTTTTTATGTTATTTAAATGATATGATAATTATTATGAAATATTATACTCGTGATAATTGTTTGATAATATGTCAAATTATGTGATATACTTGGAAAATGTGAAATACTATCGAGTATCGGTATCGGCATTTCGTAGAAGATGGTTGAGACACATGATTGGGAAAAAGGTCCCGTTGAACCTTAGGAATGGATTAGAATACAAGTGACATGTCACTGGGATATTTGGGCATCCGAACTCGTTGAGTTGAGTCTGGGTTCACTTATGGATGCGAATGTCTGAACTCGTTGAGTTGAGTCCGAGTTCGAGAGATGTAACTAGGCATCCGAGCTCGTTGAGTTGAGTCCGAGTTCACTTATGGATGCGAACGCCCGAGCTCGTTGAGTTGAGTCCGAGTTCACTTATGGGCGGGTTACATGGTAGCTTGGCTACATATGTGGCACTTATGTGCAAACTTTTCGTGTATCCGAATTATATTCCGATGTGTTCAACGGGTAAAATTCTACTCAAATGGAGGAATACTCGAGATGAAAGGGACGTATTGGTAAGTGTTGTGAAATAGATACTTTGAACAGGTATGTACTTAACCCTCGGGTTGAAAACTCGATATAACAACAATATGGTAAGATGATAAATGAAAATGTGATATGAATGTCTCGGTGATGATTATGCAAATGATGTTTATGTTTGCTTATACAGTTGTGTTACTTGCTATTTGCATGTGAACTTACTAAGCATTTGTGCTTACTCCCTCCTTTTCATTTCTTGTAGTGTTGACAAGCCTGCTCGAAAATCGGAAACGGTCGGAGGCACGCTCACACTATCCGTATACCATCTTGGCATAATGGCTTGTATATTTTGAGTATGGCATGTATAGCATTATAATCATTTTGTATATATGATCTTATGATATGGTTATTGAGTGGTATGGAAATGCTTGGTAATGATTAGCCATTGGAATGGCTAATCATGATCATATTTGGTGTTATGTATGCTAAATTGCTAGCTAATCCATGGGAACCATGAAATGGGTAAAATTTACCATAAAATAGATTCAGACAGCAGTAGTGACGTGAATTTGAAAAATCACTAAAAATAGTAGAAATGGATTTAAATGATGAGTAAGTTATGGAATTGAAGCTTGATGAGCCTATTTTCATATAGATGGAACAAAACAAGTATATGAGTTATATTTTATGAGATGTTTAAATTTTTGTGAAACAGGGCCAGAGCAATTTCTGGATCCCCTGTTCTGAATTTGGAAATTCACCATAAATTTTTCAAAGATAATTAGAAGTCATGATTTATATGTACAGATTCCTTATTGAGTATAGTTTTATTAGATATAAACAGCATAGTCATTGAAACTCTATACAGGGAGATATCTGGTTCCTAATACACAGAGGTCAGAGCAGTCGAACCCTGAAACAGGGGAGACTTTAACTAATAAACTGTACTAATTTGATTGACCAAAAATTCTATAAAAAAATTAGAAAATAGATATATGAGTCTAGTTTCAGGGAAAATTTATGGAATTGGATTTAGAGTTTCGAAACTCGAGATATGAATTTTTAAGCAACTGTGACGCAGATTGCTAGCTTGACTGAAAATTTTAAAAATAAATTGTTTGAACTGTTTAAAGTAATGAATTAAGTCTGTTAATATCTCGTGTTCGACTCCGGCTACTTCAAATATATATAATTCTGCTAATTTCTCAAGTGAAAAGTCTGTTCTAACTGGAATAAAATGTGTCAATTTAGTCAATCTGTCAACAATCACCCAAATCAAATCTTTCTTTCTCGGAGTTACAGGCAAACCGGATACAAAATCTATCGTGACATGCTCCCACTTCCATTCAGGAATCATGACAGGTTGTAAGAAACCCGTTGGTACTTGATGTTCTACTTTCACTTGCTAAAAAATCAAACACTTAACTACAAATTCACAAATTTCCCGTTTCACACCCGACCACTAGTACATCCGTTTCAAATCATAATATATCTTCGTACTACCCGGATGAATGGGGTACGTGCTACTTGAGCTTTAGAAAGAATATCAATTTTCAAATCCGAATTATTCGAAACATAAATTCTATTGTGATAACGTAACATACCACTATCATCAATGCTATATTTTGAACTCAAATTTTCCTAAACCATTTGTTGTTTTAACACCAATTTCGGATCATCATCTTGTAACTCCCAAATTCGTTGATGAAATAGAGGTTTCGTTCTCAACTCTGCTAATACAGAACCATCTTCATTAAGCGATAAATGAGCGTTCAACGCTCAGAGTGTAAACAATGACGACTTTCGACTAAGTGCATCCGCAACTACATTAGCCATTCCCGAGTGGTAGTTAATAACCAAATCATAATATTTCAATAACTCTAGCCACCGTCTTTGTCTCAAATTCAGCTCTTTTTGAGTCATCAAATATTTCAAACTTTTGTTATCTGTAAACACATAACATTTTTCGCCGTATAAATAATATCTCAAAATCTTCAAAGCGATACGATTGTAGCCAACTCAAGATCATGTGTAGGATAATTCTTCTTATGCGGTTTTAATTGTCGAGAAGCATAGGCCACTACCTTTCCTGATTGCATCAGTACACAACCCAAACCATTTAGAGATGGATCACTATAAACAACATGCGGTACACCCGATTCTGGCTGAGTCAAGACTGGAGCTTCCATCAACATCTTCTTCAACTGATCAAAACTCTATTGACACTCATAAGACCAAACAAATTCAACATTTTTTTGTAGTAATCGGGTTAACAGTGAAGCAATCATCGAAAAGTTTTTGACAAAACGTCGGTAGTAACCTACTAGACCTAGAAAACTTCGCACTTTTGAAACATTTTTCAGAGTTTTCCAATTTACCACAACAGATACTTTGCTCGGATCAACTTGAATCCAATCAGCTGATACGATATGACCTAAAAATCCAACCTTGTGAAGCCAGAATTAACATTTGTTAAACTTTGCATACAACTGCTTTTCTCTCAAAGTCTATAGCACAATTCTCAAATGTTGTGCATGCTCGGACTCCGTCTTGGAATAGATTAGTATATCATCAATAAACACAACCACAAATCTATCCAAATAAGGTTGAAAAATCTGATTCATTAAATCCATGAAAGCAGCAGGGGCATTAGTCAAGCCAAATGTCATTACGAGAAACTCATAGTGACCATATCGAGTTTTGAAAGTAGTCTTTGGCACATCACACTCTTTAACCTTCAACTGATAATGCCCGGATCTAAGGTCTATCTTCGAGAACACTGCAACACCTTTCAGTTGATCAAACAAGCATCGATACATGGCAAATGATATTTATTTTTAATTGTAACCTTGTTCAATTGTCTATAGTCTATACACAGTCTTAAAGAATCGTCTTTCTTTTTCACAAATAAGACAGGTGTACCCCAGGGAGACATGCTCGGTCCGATAAACCTTTGGTCTAATAACTCTTGCAACTGTGCATTTAATTCCTTTAATTCAGCTGGTGCCATACAGTATGGTCTTACTCATATCAGAGCCGTTCTAGGAATCACATCAATTACAAACTCAACTTCACGATCAGGTGGTAAACCTGACAATTCTTCAGGAAATACATCAGCAAATTCAGTAACAACCAGTAACTGTTCTAACTTCGATACAGAATCTCGAATATTGAGAATGTAGGCTAGGAAATGCCTCGTTACCTTTTTTCATTAATCTCTGAGCAAAAAAAGTTGAAATGATTCTAACAATATCCTTCGAATTCTCAGACTCAACTGAAATCATCTCTTCTGTCTGACATTTTAAATCAATTCGTTTCTATCTACAGTTTACCACAGCATCATGTAAAGACAACTAATCCATTCCCAGAATAACATTAAATTTCAGAAAGGGTAGCAACATTAAATCATTAGGGAATTCACAGCCTTTCACTTTTAGTGGACAATTACGATATACTAAATTAACCATTACACTTTGTCCTAATGGATTAGTTACTTGAATGTCATAATCGGTAGATTCAATAAGAAATTTCTTTTTTGTTACTAATGCAGTGCAAATATATGAATAAGTGGACCCAAGGTCAATCAATACATATACAGTAACATCAAAGAGATAGAATGTACCAGCAATCACATCTAGAGCAGTAGCTTCTTCTCTAGCTCGGATGGCATAGGTACTTGCAGGTGCTCTAACCTCTGACTGAGCAGTAGTATCTTTCATACCTGAACGAGCAGTCTCAGTGGCACTATTTTGGCCTTAACATCTACTTCTCTGGGAAGTAACCAATTGCTTTTCTTTCTGCTCTTCCTTTTCTTTTTGCAGTTGGGGACAATTACGGATAAAATGATCAGTTGCTCCACATTTGTAACAAGCCCCTATTTTACTTCTGCACTCACCAAGATGATATTTCCCACAATATTTGCACTTAGGCTTAGGAACATTCTGCACGCTACCTACACTAACAACGGGTCTAGTTGATACCCTAAAATCTTATTGAATCATCTTATTTCTATTCGAACGTTCAGACATTGAGGTGGCTCGAATGAAATCATCTCTAGACTTTTTCATAGGTAATGCTGAAAATGATTTGTAGGAACTTCTTTTATAAGACTCTCTATTCTGTCTATCTCGTTGCATCTTTCTATTGTAAATCTCTTCCATCTTCTGTGCACGATATGATATAACGACAAATTCTCGTATTTTCATTCCCCCAATCATCATTCGAATTTTATCATTTAACCCTTCTTCAAACCAAATGCACATTTCTTCTTCAGTTGGCATAATTTCCCGGGTATATTTGCTAAAGTATACAAATTCTCTTTCATACTCAGCTACTGATTTGTTCCCTTGAAGCAACTCAAGGAATTCCTCCTTTTTCTTATCTAGATACATTTTGGCGACATATTTCTTTTTAAATTCACTCTGGAAGAATTCCCAGGAAATTTTATCCTTTGGCAATACAATCACTATTGTTGACGACCAGTTATATGCTTCTTCTTTCAATAATGAAACAACACATCTTAAATAATCATCGGGGGAACAAGCCATTTCTTCAAAAACTCTTATTTTATTTTGAAGCCAATATTCAGCTTTGACTGGATCATCTTCAACCTTACCCCAGAATTCTTCAGCCCCACATTTTCTGAGTTTTTCAATCGGAGTTCGTTTACTAGATTTAGTCTCTGAAGGAGGTGGGGGTGCAATCGAAGGTACCACAGGTGGTACAGTAGGGGGAGGAGGTTGTTGAGCTAAATTTCTTTCTTGCATGAATTCACTAAACCATTGGTTTATATACCCAAAGAACGTGTTTTTAAGTTCTTGTTCTTGTGCCGGAGGAATTGGGACATTACTACTCATCCCATGTTCAGAAATCTGTCTGACATCTTTAAAATCTATAGAAAAACAATGGTTAAATCAAATCATACACATCACACTATCACAGATTTATATGGCATGTATTTCTAGACATTTAACACGCTACGTTCAGTCCGAGAATCGACTAAACCGTAGCTCTGATACCACTAAATATAACTCCTCTAACCCTTACTTGTCACCGAAACAGGTTACAAAGCATTACCGAACTTTTCAGATCAAATACGAACATTTCATAACATTTAATATACATACAAGAAACTAATCATAAAATACTCATATGGTCCCTTTTATGAGCCCTCGAGGCTCATAATATGCAATAGAAATAAATTGGGACTAAATCAGAAACTCAGAGAATTTTTTCTAAAATTTTAAAATTCTTCAAAAGTGTAGGGGACACACGACCGTGTGGCCAAGCCGTGTGGCTCACATGGCCAAGAGGCATGCCCTTGTCTTAGGCCGTGTGGGCATTCGATGTGGGGCACACGGCCGTGTCCTTACCCGTGTAACTCTTTAACTTGGTTCACACAGCCAAGCCAGATGCCCATGTGCTAGGCCGTATGAGCATATTAATTTGTGAAATTAAGGTGCAAGCGTCACACAGCCAAGCCACACACCCATGTGCTAGGCAGTGTGCAAATACCTAGGCATTCTATTTCTTAATTTCTAAGATGTAGGGGCTACACGGCTAGACCACATGCCCATGTGCTTGGCCCTGTGTCACATACGGCTGAGACACACACTCGTGTCTCTGCCCGTGTAGACAAAAATAGGCCATTTCAAGGCCACTTTTCTCACCCAAATTTTTTTTATTTATTTCAAGTTAAACACTTCAAATTGTACCCTCATAGGCCATATGAAAACCTTCAATACAATCAATTCCTAGCTTTAAAAATGTCATATTATCATATATATCCTAACATTCTAATTTACCACATTAATCAATTCACACATTTGATTGCCTATATAAAATATATCAACCATATTTTACCAACACAATCACCAATGTGCCTATAACTTATCCATCAATTATTTACACCCAAACATATATCAAGCAAGTTAAGACTACACATACATATATAAGTTGATTAGAAATATAAACAAAATGTAATTCATAATATTTACGTAAACTAACTTTACTCAAAATTATTCCAACCCTATGCATGCCAAATAAACCATAATATACGTTTCAAAGACTACCGAGATGAGCTGGATAGTGTGACTTAATGTGCTGATCCGATCTCTTGACCTCACGGTAATCTACAAAAACATTAAACCACACAAGTAAGCTTAATGAAGCTTAGTAAGTTCGATGGGTTAAATATAAATCTTACTGAACCTAAAATAATAAATCAAATAAGGAAATTATTCATGTAATCTCCCTGTCAATCACAACCTTAATCAAATAAGCCTTTCCATTTCAATTACATAAGTCACTTACCAGGTCTTACCAAATCGAAGAACGACTTACGGATAAGAGTACATCATTTTCAGAAGCCCGAAGGCTAAACAGAATCACATAAGTGCTAAAAAAACCCATAAGGGTTAAACAGAAGCTCAATAGAGCTGAATGGAAACTCATATAAGTTAAAAAGAAGCTCGTGAGAGCTAAACACGAAAGTTCAGAACAAATGCTGAACCTAAGTTTACTTGGGTAATTTGCCGTCAATTCCTCATTTGCTACCTTTCGCCACACAACAATTGTACTCAAATCCCGCGTTCCATTTAAACCGAATATTTTCTTCAATTTTATAATTTAACAATATTCCATTTTTTAAAAATATATTAAATGCATAATATCATTCCAATTCAATATAAATATTAAAGTTTAACCATACAAACTTACCTGGGTTAAATTGTAAGATTTGTAGAAGTTCAGGGACTATTTTGCTAATTTTCCTTTTTCACGAGTATCTACAGGCTCTTGATATAAAATATAAAATTACTCATTCATTAGCATATATTTCAATTCAAAATTAATACCCCTCAAATTTTTAATTTACATAATTACCCTAACTTTTACAACTATTGTAATTTAGTCCCTTAACTAATTAGTCTATCAAATGGACTAATTTTTCTTAATTGATAATTTATCTAAATATTCTAGGCTATTATACTGCCCTTGATAACAACAATTTAATATCAAACCCTAATATTTAAGCTTTTCACAATTTGGTCTTAAAATCAATATCTATCAAAATCATTTTATAAAATCATCATACCACAAAATTAAAGCTCCAAATCCATGTTATTTCATAAAAAAATCCAATATATATCAATGGTAACTTTCAAAATTTCCAATAAAATAAAAAATTTAAGTAATAGCTAGTTGGACCTAATTGTAAAAGTCTTAAAAACACATGAATTACAAGAAAAATGCTAGAATTAAACTTACATGAAGCTAAAATATGAAAACCAGGCTTAAGATCTCTTCAATGGTGTTTTTGGGCAGAAAATTGGAGAAGAAATTGTCTAGAAACTCTTAAAATCTCATTTTGGCTATTTAATTTTATTTTATTTCCAATTTTGCCCTTAAAACTCATGATTTTATTATTTTTTTCTTCTTATGCCGTCTCAGCCACTTTCTTTAGGCTAATTTACACTTTAAGTCCTCCCTTATTTACCATTTAGGTTATTTAATTACTATTTCTTTAATTAACAAGTTTTACACATTTTTCAATTTAGTTATTTTTAATTAATTCACTATCAAAACATTAAAATTTTCTAACGAAACTTTAATACTACCTTAATAACACTCCGTAAATATTTATAAATAGTTACGGTTCAATTTATATAAAAGAGGTCTCGATACCTCATTTTTTAAAACCGTTTGACGTAATAAATCCTTATAAAATACAAATTACTAATTCAAAAATCTTTCTAGAACCACGTTTGACTCATAAATACTAAATAATAAAATTTACGAGCTTACTCATCAGATTTGGTGGTCTTGAACCACTGTTTTTCGACATCACTAAAAATCGGGCTATTATAACTCTCCCCCTTTAGGAAATTTCGTCCTCGAAATTTGTTACCTTGGAATAGGTTCGGATATTGTGATCTCATTGATTTTCTGTTTACCACTGAACCATGACGATGCCACAAAACGCTCACCGGTTCTTCCGAATACATCATATTTGACTGTAGCTCAATCTCACTATGAGGAATCACATGTGAAGGATCAAATATGTACCGTGTCAGCATCGAGCTGTGGAACACATTATGAATTTTCTCAAGTTCAGGAGGCAAAGCTAATTGATAAGCTACAGGGCCGATTCTTTCGACAATTTCATACGGTCTGAGAAATCTTAGACTCCACTAGAGAATTTGATTTCAGATTAATTATTCCAAAAATAATATTTTTTAATAGTTTAATATTAAATTTAGTTTAATACTTATCTTAATAGTATTTTATTAATTTAATATTGAAGTGATTATCCTAATATTAAATTTAATTTAATGTTCATCTTGTAGATAAACATTCTATTATTTTAATAAGATTTAATATTAAATTTAATATTAAAGTGATTAAGTTTAATTATAGTTGAACTCTCTAAACTCTTCTTATATAAAGAAAGCCTTGGATCATTATTTGCATACACTTAAATTTAAGAGAAAGTTATAGAAAGAAAATTTTTTGAAGAGATTATTCCAAAAATTTTCTAGAGATATTTTTCTGATTTACAACTTGACCAAAAAGTTTAGAGAAATTGTAATATTACCCTACTTGTAATTTTTGTGAAAAATTTTCTGATTTGAAGCTAGCCCACACTCGAAAAACGTGAGCTTGAGGATAGCAAAGAAGACTACTCGGTCAAAGATTATTCTAAAAAATTTCTAGAGATATTTTTTTAATTTACAACTTGACCCAAAAGTTTGGAAAAATTGTAAAATTACCCCAATGGTAATTTTTTGTGAAAAATTTTCTGATTAGAAGCGAGCTCACACTTGACAAACGTGAGTTTAAGGATAGCAAAGAAGACTACTTGGTCAAAGCGCTCATCCTAGACAAATCGAAAATGTACAATTTTGATTAAGTATTTATTACTTTAGATATCATATTCAATATCTTGTTTTGGAAAAAAATTTAAAACTCTGGTTTTTCCCTAAATTTATTTTTCGCTGTGTTTTCCAAACCCATTTTCCAACATTAACGTCAACCCGGATGCCTCAAAAAAGAAAGGAAAAGACAAAGTTATCGACGAATAACTTAGAGTTTACGGTTTGTGTTTCTATAATCTGAACTAACTTGTAATTGTTGCATTTTGATTTGTTTATGCATGGTAAGAATGTAAGGTAAGGTTCCTTGTTTAATTGAGATGATTTGAATTGATTGATGATTATAGGGATTAAATTGATTATATGTGAAAAAAATTCGTATGTTTATATAAACATGAAAATTTAATACAAAATGAGATATTTGATACTTTCATATGTTTGATTGAATGAGTTCATGATAAAATTGATGTAATTAAGTTATTGAATGATATTAAAAAATGAATTGAATACCCTATTAATTGTTCGGGCAGAGATGAATATAGTTGGCATGTCATAGGATAGGAAGAGGGAAGAGTTACTTCAACCACGAGTCGATGAGGCACCGGGTGCCAATTTTCTTCGGTTTAGCCGATGAGACACTGGGTGTCAATTTACTTATAGTGCTGGATGCAATTATTTACTTCAGATTTATCCGATGATGTACTGGGTGTCAAATTAGTGTGTTGGTTGGATCTTTGTATTCGTCCAAGTTTGAGTCATGTTAATAGGGAGTTAAAAGATAAAAGTGAAAGATTTATGATTGAAATGTTGATCTTGAATAAGCCCTCAAAATCCATATGATTGGAAAAAAAACTATATGAAATGTAATTGTTGTTATTGAAATGGCAAAAAGGATATGAAATGTGGAATGGATTATTTAATTGTAAAATGAGTTGGAACATGTAAATGTTCATTGAAATTATGGATTTGGAAAATCGAGATATCGAATTATATCTGAATTGAATTGTCATGAAAATATATTATCAATATATAATAGTTTGAATATAGAATATACAAGAAATTGCATTAATGGCATGTTAATTGCATATTACCATTTACATGTAGTTTATATGTTTAAAATGACCTATGATTTGTTTAACGTTGGATTATAGGAATATCACTGAGTTATATTCAGCGTACAGTTTATTTTTCCTGTGCGCAAGTTAGGTACTTATCAATTTGATAGTCAACTTAGCATTAATTGGCAATCCCGAACTCAAATATTAGTGAATTGTTCATTTTGGTCTTGGCATGTACCTAGGATGTTTAATGTTTATAATTGTCATTTTGTATATTGTTGGCCTTTTTAAGATTAGGTAAATATGTATAAGTGTGGTGGCAATGGTCATGTGGTTTATAACTTGATATGTTGCTTTGATTATATGCTTAATGTCTTCATAGTTGAGAAAAATATCATGCTAGGCATTGTGTTTTGAGTGATGCTTGGTTTTGGGTTGATGGATGATATCCTTAAGTTATGTTTAAGAAATGTTTTGGTAAGTTTGATACTGAAACATGTGATGGTTGAATGTATACATGTGTGGCTTGATTATTTGAGGTACCATTAAAGGTATATTAGCATGAATGATTATGATCATTTGGCTAGTTTGGAATTGTTGATTGATGCGCCAATTGTGGCATATTAGTTAGGTACTTAGGATGGTTGTTTAAATTGATTAGTTTAACTTGAATTCAATGCTTATGAATATGTTGAAATCTGGCTTAAATGGTAGCTTGTGGTATAAGTGTTGTTCAAAGACATTTTCCAGGTACACACGGCCTGACATACGGCCGTGTGCAATCGACGACCTCATGGCACGACTATGTGATCTGTAAAAATTTAAGTGATTTTGGTGCATATGGGTACATAGAGTTACATGGTTTGCTCACACAGTCTTGTGACCCATCCACACGACCATGTGACTAGACCTATCCATGAGTCAAGCCACTCAAAAAGTGGGAGGGTGTAGATAAAAATATAAGCCCCAAAAATGGCCTTGGGCTGTAATGCCCCAAATAATTTATTTCTGCTTCTGCAAAATCTAACATAAATGTGTATCTGCTTCAGTGGTTAAGTGTTCTGGGTGTGTGTGTGAGGTCTTGGGTTCAAGTCCCAATTCTGTCAATTTTGTTTATTTTTGAATCTAAGCCTTATTTTTGTTCGGTGGGCTTTTATTAAATTATCTGTTATTTTATATCAGAATGAGCTTGCTGGTTCGAGTGATAAGGGAGTTGGTGTGTTAGAGGTCCTATGTTCGAATCCCTGCGCGAGCGTGGGAATTATTATTTTTGCTCGGCTTTGTGTTAGAGTTTCAGTTGAAATGGAAATCTGAGTAGTGGGTGGTTAAGATGTGAATGAGTGGAGAGTTATCAAAATATTTCAAAAAAATATTGTTTCTCTCTCATACCAGAGAATTTTTTACGTCAGTTTCACTTTTTCCTCTGCCGAAAATCTGTCTTTCCCCTCTCCTTTTCTTTTTTCGATCTTTGTTTCAATTCGTCTCCTTTGTGCAACGTTATTTTTGCTCGTTCGGTAAGTTGCGTATTGTTAGAATTTTAACATTTTTTTGATTAAGTTTTTAACAAGGGAGTTTGTTTTGTTACACTCGGTTTAGGTGAATGATAAGAATCTGTTGATGCTCCTGCAGAAATTTGAGTGTTAAGGGTTCCTTTTCATTACTGGTAAATATAAGAATACGTTGTTTGGTGTTGTGAATTTCCGTTCGTGGAATATCTCCGTTAAGGTTTCAAAGTTATTGCTGAAATTAAGTGTTGTTATGTCAATTTTTAGGTTTTTAAAGGCTTCAGGAGTGGTTTCATAGCGTAATCGTACCAGGTGTGTACCCGATCGCTGAAAAACGAATGTCGCAAAAGTCGAAAAACCTTACTGTCGATGCCACACGGGTGTGTGGTCACCCGTGTAGTAGGCCGTGTGTGAGAACATGGTTGTGTGGTCGACGAAGGCATGGTCGTGCGCAATACACGGTCGTGTGGTGGCTTGAATATGGTCGTGTGGGCCACACGGGCTAGGCCAATTTGGGCGTATGGGACATACGGGCGTGTGGATTCTTGGGCTAGGCCGTGTGGGTCACACGGGTATGGCCAATCTGGGCGTTTGGGCCGACATGGGGAAGCCATACAGGCTTGTGGGCCCAAAATTATGAAATATTCCTTAGGGTCGCGCGGGTTATTCTGTTCGGCTGTGGACCTACCGTAGGGTCAGTAAGGGCTAATTAAACCCCTATCTGTATGCTACAAAACTCTGCTAGACTGATCTGATTAGGATACTAATGTATGCCTGATTATACTATTATACGTGTATCTGTTATTGTATAAAGCATGTTGAGCATATTTAGTCTGAAAATTCTGTAACTGATATCTGCATCTATTTTGGGGTGGGTTTTATATATATGTGGATGAAGTGTTCTGTATGGCGATCATCGCCCATTTTCTAGCAGTTTGGCTGCACTATATCTGATATGTGTCGTAACGACACAATGTGGTGTGTAGGGATGGGTGGATGTTTTTAACCCCACATGGTGTGATGGGATGGTCGGAGATGGTGTGTAGAGGATGGGGGTAGGACTTTGCATATCTGAATCTGTTATCTGATCTGTACATCTATTTTTTTAACTGTATCTGAGATAGGCATAAGCCCGATTCTGCATCTGATTATCTGAAATGCTTCTGTATGTCTACTTGTCTAATTCTACTGAGTTACACACTGAGTTTAGGTAAACTCACATTTGTTTGTCTATTTTTTCAGGTAATCCTCAGACTTAGGCGGATCAGTGCGGCGGAGACATAGCGGTGACCACTATGTCGTAAAACAGTTAAACTTAGTTCTTTTGGTTTATTAAAAATTTTGGACTTATTTGAGAGTTGTAATTTTTGGGGACTCTCTGGACTGTTTGGTTTTTAATCGGTTATTTTTGGATTATTTGTCAATTTGATTGCTTTGGTAAAATCGTTTTATTATAACAACGATTTTTATGTAAACAACGGTTTTTCTAAAAACACGACTGCGTTTTCAAACTATAATGACCACGGCTTCCGCTGTAATAAGTTTTGGTAAAGAAAGTAACTAATTTGTGGTGTTTAGTAAATTTCAAAAATTGATAAGTCAACACAGTTTCCAAAACCCATTTCTTGTGACATCACCATATTCGGTCATAATGTCTAGGCCGGGTTTAGGATGTTATATGGGCAAAAAAAATTAGGCCCATTTAGAAAATGAGATGGACCTCGGGTAAGGCTTTTTTAACCCGAGCCTAGCCTAAATATACAAAAAAAAATCTGTAGTTTTTTTACTGTTTTGTTGCTATTTTCTTGTTGTTTTTTCACTATTTTGCTACCATTTCACTATTATGTTGCTACTATTTTGTTGTTATTGTTTAGATATTGTATAACTCTTGTTTTATTGTTAATTTTGTTACTATTTTAAAAGTATTTGCTTGTTAAGTTGCACTTATTTTAGTATTATTTAAGTATACATATTTTTTAAAAATTATTTCCGATTTGTTGGGAAATATTTATTTTAATATTTTTAGTGTTTTTGATGTATTATATTTAAAAAATATATATAAAAAATAAATACAGGCGGGCTGGCCCAGGTTTTAGCATTTTTATCCGGGTCGAGTTTTGGAAAAATTTTAGGCCCTATTTTTGAGTTAGGCCCAGGCCTAGCAAACGGGCCTAAAATTTTGGTTGGGCCCGACCCATGGACACATTTACATGTGACCCACTTACACGGCCATGTGACATATCTCACACAGACACGGCTCTTGTGCACGGTTTAGCAACACGGTCGTATGGTTCATTACACACGAGCTAGGCTTTCGCACACGGTCAGGGGACATGGCCTTCTAATCCCTGTATGCAGATTTTTCCTTTTTATTTTTTATTCGATTTAACCCCTATTTATTGCCGAATTGTTTTTATGCTTCTATATACTCAATATCTGCCTAAAAAAGATTGATTAATGTATTTATACATGTTTGTATGTGATCATTTAATATTTATTTGAGATTTTCATTAATAAATTGTATAAAAATTGTTTGGTAATTGTTCGTAACATTTTATTACTTGGGTTCGGCAACCAGATCTAGTAAAGGGTGTTACAATTGTTATCTTTGCTCCCTTCTTTTTTCTCCTCTATTGTTGTCATGGTGAGCAACCACCACTCTTGTCGCCGCCGCCCATTATTCCTTATTCTTTTCCTTACCCTTGTCACATTTTATTGTTGTTGAAATCCCTTTATAAGCCCTAGGCCGAATCTCTTTTTGGCACTCGCTGGTGAGTCCTCATCTTTTCTATGTTAACTATTACCACAGATCCATAATGGAAAATGTAAGTAACTTCGTAAAGTTACATACTGTCGGCCAGCATTGTGATAAGAAATTATGGTCGTCGGGATGAGAACTCTATTTTTGGCAAATTTTGAGCCATTTGTTACCTATTCCGAGCTTTCACCCCATTTTGTTTATTTTGTGCATAAGGCACAACTTGTGCCAAAACATCACAAATTCATTCTAAAACAATGCATTTGTCCATTTCAATTCAATCAACCCAATATACCTCAAGTTAGCACCAATTCACATCAATTTAACTTATACAAATTCAATCTATTCAAGCATACCTTTAACCATTCTTTCACATTCAAAATTTTCATTTAAGTTTTATATATATAGCTTATCACATTACCGAAACATAGATATATATATATATATGAACATTAGCCTTCCCAAAATCAAACATTAGCTAAGGTTCAAATCAAAGCTACCATTCTCAGGTTAACAAAAGCATAACATGTATATACATGCCACATAAGTGGACTTTAGAAAGATTGGAAGACCATTGGATTAATAATGAGATATTGTGAGCTTCTTGTCAATCCGCTAGACACGTTCCGTAAGTCAACAATCTACAAGGAAAAATGGAGGCAACAGAATAAATATATCAAATGTTTAGTAAGTTCATACGTAACTAAAATAAGAAACTTACCTCAAATTATAATTAAACATATCAAACTAATTAACTTGGAAAAGTTTGCCCAACATAGCAAATCACAACATTCAAGTGAGTTTTAGTACAAAATCAATCATGTAATATGCCAAATATACATAACATACCGTATAATTTTAAGTAACTAACTCAACATCATTTCAATCATGAATAAAGTGATCATATATGCATACCAAAGCTTTTTATTCAACTCATTTAATAATTCTTCATTTGAGCATTAAATACATTTCGTGTCATCTTGATTCCTCATTTCATATCATCTGTATCGCTCGAGCTGAATACATAATCGTGTTCGGTTACTCATTCGAGCTAAAACTTTAATGACACATCAAATTGCTTGGTCAAGTTAAAAGTATACGTGTAAGGTTACCCATTCGGGCTAAACCTTTAAAAGGATATTAGGTTACTGGTCTGAGTTAAACTCGTGTCACATATATCTTTGAGTATGCAATAAATGTTGGATCTCAGTAATCATTAATAATTATTCTGTATCCATGTGTAGAGGACGTTTAATAATTTCATCTGGGCAATTTCAATATATAATTTCATATACATTTCTTTACAATTTAGTCCATATCTCACTTGGCAAAATATCAAGCAATTATATTCTTTAAGGACTAATCCACAAATTTGTCTTTTCCTTGATTCACCTCGGTTTGGTTCAATTCTTGATCTATACAATAATTCAATTCAATTTATCAATTCTAAAAATCTTATATCACCCTATTGTATGCATGATTTAAGTCAATTTCATTTTTTGAATGCTCCTTAAGTTTTGCATTTTATTCAAATTAGTCCCTAAAACCGAAATTGCAATATCTTTTCAAATTTGAGCTCCGATTTCGAAATTGATCTCAATTACATTCTTTTAAGACCTTATACTATTTACAATTATAGAAATT
The DNA here is from genome assembly GCA_025698475.1 of Gossypium anomalum. Classification (NCBI taxonomy): domain Eukaryota; kingdom Viridiplantae; phylum Streptophyta; class Magnoliopsida; order Malvales; family Malvaceae; genus Gossypium; species Gossypium anomalum. The sequence continues at coordinate 17,948,217 of CM046967.1, read as the reverse complement.
TCACATCAATTTCAAAATTTATACACTTTAGTCCTTATGTTCAAAACTAGCAATTACATTTTATAATCTAGTCCTTTTTCACATCTAAGCTTAAACTATAAAACACCAATTTCATGAAGAAATCATCAATTAAAACTTTCAAAAAATGTAATAGTTTTGCAAATTTGTACATGGGCTAGCTAACTCAAGCCCCCATAACCTCAAAAATATAAAAATTACAAGAAAATGACTTCTAATTACCTTATATTTGAGGATCGAGTGCTTAGAAAGTTCTTCCTAGGTTTTCTTTTCTTACTCACGACAAGGTTGATGAAGATGAAGTAAAATTGTCATTCTTTTCTTTTATTTTTTTCTTATATATTAAGATTAAACTTTAATTAATCAAAATTAGCATAATTAACTTTAATTAACTAACCTTAATTATAATTAACATAGTTAGTGGATGAAAAATAACTTTCACCACCATTTGGCACATTAGAAATTGGTCCAATTGCTCAATTGGTCATTCGGTTATTTAAAAAAAAATTATAGTAATAAAATTTTACAACTTTTATAATTTAGTCCTTATACCATAATTAACTATCGATTTGACAAAATTAAGGGACCAAACTTTAATTAACTTTATACTAACCTCGTAGATATTAAATATTAATATTTATAGATTTAAACATAAAAAATGGGGTTCTAAAACTACGGTTTTTGACACAATTGAACAATGGGTTGTTACATTATAGTCGAATGACTTCGTGACTAAATGAGTTTATAATTAATAGGCGAAAAGTGGAAATTTAATTATAAATCATTTGAGCCTCAATCGCATGTGTTCAATTAGTCCCTCAGCTACCTCGTTGAAACCATAAATGAATTGCATGTTGAATCAAATGAACATAAATGAATAGAAATGGTGAAAATGGAGAAATGGGAAACATTTAGAAATGAATGTGGTTTTCTCCAAAATGAAAATGAAAATGGTGAAATAGAATCATTTGAGAATGAATGTGGTTTTCTCCAAAATGAAAATGAAAAATGAAAATGACCTGGAAATAAATTTATTTTTTTCGAATTAAATGAAATTCAAAAATTAAAATAAATCATTTTGTCATAATGAACCATTGAATGCAGAAATATTAAATATATTTTGTAACGCCCCGAATTTTTGGCCTAGAAGTTTGGGATTTTAAGTATAGGGTCAGTGAGGAGGCTACACATATGTGTTTAGTCGTGCAATTTAGTGACAAGAATGGACCCATTGGTCTGGTGGTTTAGAGAGTGTTAGCATACCTCAAGGTTCTGGGTTCGAATCTTTAGGTGTGCATTTTAGAGGGGTAATTTATTTTGTGTTGTTTTAATTTATTATTCTTTTTATTAATTACTTATTATTATTTTTATAATTATTTATTATTTATTATTTTATTTTCCTGGACGTGCTTCTTTTCTCCTTTTGCTTTTTTAGTTTTATTCTTTTTGCTTCTTCTTAGATTCTTCTTCTTTCTTTTGGTAAACGGTTTTGCTGTACATACTTCGAAGAATTTTGCTAATCGGTCGTCAAAAAAAAGATGTGGGATTCAAACCTTGTCTACAGTTCTTATCTGTTTATTTTGTTTTGTGGATCTTCGCTTTTGACTTTTCTTGTCCGTATGCTGACCCATTAGTTTTGGGTTTTTAGTCGACGGAAGTGATGCGAAATTGTCACTTTCTGATGTATGTTGATAGGGTAAAGGTCAGGGACAATTCTGGTGGCTGAAACGGCAGATTTGAGGCTATTTTAGGGTGGTTTCGTGATCACCCCGACAGCTACATGGGCGTGTGCTGAGGCACACAGCCGTGTGGATTTGGGTATTAGGGTTTTCGATCAATGTTGGGTGTCACAAGGCCGTGTGGCCAATTTGGGGATTTTTTCAGAATTCACACGGCCGTGTCCCTTGAGCACACGGGCGTGTGGATTTAGGAATTAGGGTTTTAGGGATTTGAAGTCACATGGCCTAGCCCCATGGCCGTGTGATTGATTTGGAGATTTAGGGATCCTACACAGACGTGTGTTTTAGAATACGTGGGCACACAGGGGTATGAGACCCTCACACTGCCGTGTTTGCCCTGCACTTTATTTTAGTAAATTTGGACAGTGTGTTACACGGCCTGTTCACACGGTTTTGTCCCTGCCTCACACGGGCGTGTGCCTTTGACACACGGCCGTGTGCTACCCTTAACGGGCGTTTGGACCCCCCACATGGCTTGGATTGCTCCACACGGCCAGACCACACGGGCGTGTGGCCCTATCTCGCCAGATAATGATTTTAGGTCAAATGTAAGTGTAATCGCAACTCTATGTGTTCCAACCTTCGACTAAGCTAAGCTTACTGAGGGTAGATATGACTCTGTTCTGACTTCGGTTTATATTTTCATTGTGATTGGATGTGTGATATGTTAGGTACTGAATTTGAATGTATGGGTGTATATACTTCTGTAACTAATTGATTGGTTGTGAATGACTGTCCATAATTGTGTTCTGAATTGGTACATCTGCATACATACATTAGCATACATACATATGCATAAACTATTTTGGGTGGGATTTTGAAGAGAAGGAAGATTGACTGAACTAAATTGGCAACTGATCTGTTGGTTATTAGCCCCTAATACCCATAGGGTCATGGCGGTCCTAACACCCTGAGGGTCGTGGACAATTTGATCGCATCATGCGGACTCATCGCATGACTACTATGAGAACATACGCCAAAGATCGCTGCGTATTATTAATCGAATCGCGCATTTTTATCGCAACCTAACGGTATAGCGGTTCACCGCATTGCACTGTACCGCATGTATGTTAGCCACGCTACGTACTACTATCTGATTTGGCAGTTTATACTACATGTCTGTACCGCAGTTTACTGCATTACACAGTACAGCTTATACGCTAGCTTTGCTACGTAATATACGTGACTGGCAGTTTATCTGCATACTGTTAGCCTCAATACCCAGAGGGTTGTGGGCAGTCTCAATTCCTTGAGGGTCGAGGACAATACTGATGTCTATTGTTGCCGGGAAACCTGGGATGGCATCATTTAGAGTGTAGGGTTGGATGGGCTTTTCAACGTCCTATATAGAGTGACTGGTTGGATGAGCTTAATAGCTCTATATTGAAGTGATGGGGGACGGAGAGGTGTGTTGGCTGGATGGGTGGGTGTCTTTAACTCAACAACATTCATATGCATCTGATTGATCTGTTTGACTGAATTGAAACTTGTAAAAGATTGAGAATTACTGACACTGTGACTGAATGTGATTGTACTGTTCGACGGGAAGGCACTTGTGGCCATGAGAATTTCGTAGACTATGACTGCGATTGACTGGCTAATAAATTACTGTGACTGTTTGAGAATTGTTAATACCGTGCCTAAGAGGGCACGTGAGACATAAATGTGTATCTAACTGATTGAGTTGAAACATTTGTCTGGATAGTACTGCGATTGTGTAGTTGAGTGTAATTTTTATTATACTCTAAATAATGCTTTCTGCTGGTACGTCCGTTTCGAACGTACCAACTGTTTCTATATAGCTCCGTAAGTATGTTCTGCTTCTGAACTGCTTCTAGTGGTCTGTTTTTGTTTCTGTAGTTTAATTGGTTTGATCTCACACTGAGCTCGAGTAGCTCACCCCCTCTTCTGTTTTCCTTTTCAGGTACAGTTCTAGATGCTGGACTCAGTACGCGGAGTTCTTGGACAGTCTTGGAGAAATGAACTATAAGTTTAATTGCTATTTGGTTTTAGTTTGAACTGTAAAAGCTTTATAAGAATGTGGTACAATTTTCTTTATATGCTATAGTCGTATATTTTAGACGTATAGAATTTTTAAAAACGATCATTAGTTTTTGGTTTGCTATGAAATAAATGTGCTTAAGTAATAAAGGGGTTTATTTTTGTAAAATTTTCTCACGATCATTTCGGTGATCAATGTAGCATCCCGAATTTGGTCTAGACTTCTAGGCTAGGTTTTAGGGTGTTACATATTTTCTCATAGAGTCTTTTACTGTAAAGTCGTCATGATTTTAATGGAATTAGAATTGGGTTGATAAGATTATTTAATTGGATATATTGATATGTTTATTTTGTGAAATAGAAAAACAAATATCGGGTTAGATCGAATTATAAACTATTAGGTTAAAAGCCCAGGAAGTACTTTTAATTGGACCTGATATGGGAGTGGCCCAAAAGGCCCTAATGTTTGTGAGGGGGACGACAAACCCTTGTATTATTAACTAGGGTTGTCGCCCCCTATACTCCTAGATAGATTAGAAGTTCGTTTTTCTAGTTTAAATAAACTTCTACAATTCAGAAAGGGTTCTACCTCCTTTCTCTATAAATAGATGACACCGATATGACTATTTACACAACAAAAAGATATTGTTAATCTACCAGAAATAGAGAGAATTTATTTTCAACTATTAAATCTCTTTTTTGAAATAACAATTTCTGCTAGTTTCTATTTGGGGAGAGATGTTTTTGTTTTCACACTTAAACAAAGAAAATTATTTCTAATTCTGTGTTTGATTCGAATCGTTCGAACCCACACTCAAAGTAGTTCGTGGTATGAGAATAGTGAAGAAGGCCTTTTGGTTGAATGCCGAGAACAAAAAGGATTCATCTATCTGAAAACACATGTGTGAATTCGATTTAGGATTTATTGTTATAAATATTAAAAACCCGACTCGATTTTTAAAATTTTAATTTTTTGCTATGCAAAAAAACTGTTTTCAAACCGAATTTTTTTCCAACACCTTTTATATATAATAATATAGATAACTCAAACTATAGCCTTAAAAAAAATTACTCTTGAAAGTTATTATTAATTTAAAAATAATGTATTTTTACATAAATATTTAGGTTCATATATATTTTGCCCACTTAATTCATCCATTTGTCCCTTACTTAGTACTTTTTTTTTTTTTTTACCTAGTTGGTATTTGAAATCGTATTTTATCATTCAAGTTGGTACTTCCGCACTAACACAATTAGTTTGTGTTAATGTAACACTAATATCTAATTTGGAGGTGACAAGTGACAAGCATAAATAAAAAAAAATTAAAAATCTTTAAAAATATATAAATTAATAAAAAGTATAAAATTTTTCACATCAAGAATGAATCTAGGCAAAAGTTTGTCCAAATTCATTCTAGATATGTCTTTAGTAATATTATATATTTTTTATTTTTTAAATTATTATTATTTTAAAAAATATAAAATTATAAATTATAAATTTATAAAAAATAATATATATAATATTTTGAAGTTTAATAATTTTATATTTATATTTACCACATATCATACAACACCAAATTAACTACTATTATTATGTCAATACAAATGAATGGTATTAGTTCAAATTTATCCATCTAAACCATAGAATACAAATTGAGAAACCTACTGAAAAGTTGAGGAGGAAAATATATATATTAACCTAAATATTTTTTTTCCTGCAATGTGTGATGTAATCTAGTCATATATTATGGCTTTACACGGCGGAAGATGTGGCCATGTGGGTACGCAACATAGCTGGAACTCACTCATCATGTCTTATTCGTATTTTTTATTTATTTGAATTTATTAAAAATTTAAAATAGTTACTGTTCTTATTTTTTGAAAATTATGTGTTTAACGAAAATTAATATCTCTTTGACATTTGAATTTAATGTTTTTCGTCTTCTAAAATTTTATTTGTACTTTTTTTTTTTTTGGCTCTAAAAATGATGTGACGTCTAAAAGGAATAACCAGGCATGAATTGCAAATTGCCAACTGAAAAATCTAGCATGTAGAAAGTGAAAATTAAGAAACTCAAGACATCAGTAGCATATCAATAAAGCTATCATATCATATTATATTCACAAGTGAAGTTGCTCTCTAGCCCCATATTCAACATCCTATCTATCTATTCAACATTTCGTTTTTTTTTCCTCTTGAAAATGATTAATTTTAATCTCTTCTAAATTAATTAAACTCCCTACTTTACATGAACAATTTGTATAGCTCACAAAACACCTAAAATTTTAAAACGAAAAGATTTAAGTCCAAATTCATCTAAAATTAAAAAAATTAGTTCTCAAATCCATCTATTCAGCTAAGGGCTGCTTCTAGCCCGTCGAATTGCTCATAAGGCCAAGTTCATTTGTCCCACTCTAGCCTCGTTTCAAGCATGATAGACACCCAATATCATGCACTCAACGCAAGGTTTGTCATAGTGGCTAGTGCATCATTCCAGTTTTGGGGCACTAGGCTCAATTTCTATTTTTACGTTTCCACAATACTAGTAATTGGTCCACCTACTAATTATCTCGATGATCCGCCGCATTTCGATGCTCTTCCTACAAAGCATCGTTTCATGATCCCAAAAGCAACTTAATAGACTTTGGGTGGAGGATCTCGCGCGGTTTAGATAAATCAAAGGTCTAACCCTAGTTTTCTAACCATTGCCCAATACAAGGTCCGCTAACCTCGAATCATCCCGGAGTTTTTTTCTTATAGATAAAGAATTTTTTCGAGTCAATCAGAAAACATCACATGTCAAGTTGAAATTATCACGAATAAAGCCAAAATTATCATGAATGAAAATGATTACATCATATCTGTGTCATAATTATTTTTCTTTAATTAATTTAATTTAATTAAGAGATAAATATTAAAGATTTATATTATCACTAATTAAAAATAAAATAATTAAGTGATGATATCAATTATTATTTTATCCCTTTAAATTAATTAGAGATAAAATAATAAATAAAATAGTTTAAATTTTAGTAGGACAATTAAATTTGTAGAACAATTACATGAAGCAATCAAACTCTACAATAACTCTCTTTTATTCATGTAATTGATATTATAAAAAAAGGCAGTCCAAGCTATTCTATAGATTCACAAGTTCAAGAAACCCATAAAATCTCTACAGAATTCTCTAAAGAAGCCCAAAAACTTGAAGAAATTTAAAAAAAATGTCAAATTAGTTCTGAAGAGAACCCGCCTTTTAATCCAATTCAATTATGGAGAAGAAGCCAAAAGTCATTTCTAAAGAAAGTTGCTTTTTGATTTAAATTAATTGAAAAAAGAAGGTCCAAATCCATTTCAAGAGCAAGCTGCCACAACATTTGAAGCAATCCATATCCATCCAATACAAGTTAGATGACCTTTGAATCAAAGTCAAATTTGAGAAAATAATCAAAGGCGTTTTTTTGTAAAGAAATTCGGAAATTATAACTTTTATCAATAAATTTGACTCTAAATTTTTTAAGTCAACTTTCAACTCGAAATTTGTGTGTACACTTCTCAAAGAGACATCGAGCATCCACTTGAAATAAATTTGATCTAGAACTCGAAAAATCTAGATTTGTTACTAAGCCTATATTAATAATTAATATAATTATATAATAATATTTAAAATTAAAATAAAATATAAATAATGATAAATTTTAATTTATGAAAATGTATTTACAAATATCATATAATTATATTAATAATTTATTAATAATAGAAGTAATTAATAGTAATTTTTATGTCAAATTATAAATCAAAATATATTTAGAAATTTAATCATGAATAAAAATATTTTTAATAAAATCATTATATATGTATAATAAATATAAAAATTAATAATTATTTAATATTACAAAATTTAAATTTAATGATTATATAAAATATAAAATTATATAATATAGTAATTTAATATATAATAATTGAAGAAAAACAACCCACTTATATTACTATAAAATTTATTACTTTTATATCATTTTTAAATCATTAAGGGATTGTTTAAAAAGCCACCTAGTACTTAGATTTGAGTGTAATTGCTTATAATTAAACAGAGCAACATGTTTTGGTAACAATTGTAATTTGTGGGTCTTACTAAATTGGGTGTAATTGGAGCACCCCAATGATACTTTCCAATTCTTATGAGAGGGTGAGAATTAGAATAATTATGCATGTAATTACACCAAAATTCAATTATCCTATTACTTTCCAACCACTCATACATAATTTAACTTTAAAAAATTATTTTTATACAAGTTAAAAATATATATTATAAGCATAAACATGTATGAGTATTTGATATGGTTATTACCAAAAATTTCTAAAACTATATGATAAATCCTAAAAATTATATTATAAAAAATAATTTACCTCTTATAAAAGTATATAAAGAAAAGTTATTTATTTTTTTTCCATAATTTATTTATAAAAAATAACTTTCTAATGTTATGACAAAAAATATACTATTTATAAGAAGTGTTTGAAAGTTATTGGACACTTTATAAAACCTTTTTTTTTATAAAGGTTTTATATTTTTTAACTTAATAAAAAGGGTAATAATCTAGCATAAGTCTTTTTTCAAATTAAAATTATATAAGTTTTTAAAATCAAAGTGAAATTCAAATATAACGTGATAGATGTTAGTTATGCAAATACAAAATATTTTCTCACACCATTTTATGGAGGTAAGATACCATTTAAGATAATGGAGGTAAGAGACAACTCACAAATTCTTTAATTTGAGATATTCAAATATTTAAATTATGGTTGACAAAATGTTTGTTATTTAAAAAAAAAAAGAGTTTTCAAACAACCTATAAGTTAATTCTAACATGTATGGAATCACAAAATATATATAAGCACTCAAAGAAACTCATACAAACATGCTAAAAATGCAAAATCAATAGGTGACTTGAATATAGGCATAAAATGCAATATTGTACCAAAATACTAAGAGGTAAAAAATGTGTTATGTTGGCATAAACACTTAGTAAATGACATATACGATACTTATAACCTATTTTAGACATGTTTGCATAGAAAATACATAGAATTAATATAAATCAGTACACATAAAAATAAATCAAACAATCAACCATAAAACAATATATTAATGCAAAAAATCAAATACACATAAGAAATCAATAAAAGAAATTTGCATATATTATAAACATGAAAGTGAAAAAAAAAAAAAACAAATTCCTATAATAGCAAGTTCATGAGGCCTAGTTCACCTTTAATTGTCTAAAATCTTTCTTTGTCCAAAGACTTAGTAAAAATATTGGTTGATTAATGCAAAGTACCTACAAAATGTAGAACAATATTACCTGTAACACCTCTAACCCGTATCCATCACTGGTAGGGTTACGGAGCATTACCGGAGTTTACAGAACAATTACAAATAATTCATGTCATTTACTATTCATATCCGAAACTAATCATATTGTCCCTTGAATGGACCTCGAGGCCCAATTTAAACATTAGAAACTAGTCGGGACTAAATTGGGATCTCAAAGAATTTTTTTCATGAAATTTAAAATTTTTTCTTATATGCAAGGCACACACGCCCGTGTGACCATAGGACACGCCCGTGCCGTAGGCCGTGTCCAACCCCGTGTAACTCTTTGACTTGTGCCACACGGCCTACCACATGTCCGTGTGCTAGGCCGTGTGGTCAATTTAATTTTCACAAATTAGGTACAGGTTTTACAATGCCAAGACACACGCCTGTGTTCTAGGCCGTGTATCACACACGGCTGAAACACACGACCGTGTCTCTGCCCTTGTGCCAAATTCTGAGCATTTTGTTTTTCAAATTTAATATGCAGGGGACACATGGCCAACCCACATTCCCATGTGTCAGGCCGTGTGTCACACACGATCAAGGCACACACCCGTGTGTCTACCCTTGTGGACAAAATAAGGCCATTTCCTAGCCCCATTTCTCACCCAAATTTTCCAACAACCTATACCAATATTTGCAAACATATACTAGCCAATTCAAACATTATAACCAAGCTAATTCCAACATCTAACATATTATATCATCATATACAATCATGTTTATAATCTTACCTTTTATAGACATATATGTTCAACATAATTCAATCAAAATATACTAAACATATATGTAATTATCATGTTATAATTTTATTAATATACCAAATCAACCATCACTAGCCATTCCAATGGCTAGATTACAAACTATCATTTACAAGCCAACAATTAGCCCAGTTAACCTATACATGCCATTATACCAAAATAAGTTTACTATTTATACCAAAACGAGCGTGTGGATAGTGTGATAATACTCTAACCGATCTTCAACCTTTGCGAGCTTCTAAGCACTATAAAACGGAGAAAAGAAAACCTAGTAAGCATTTAATGCTTACTAAGTTCGTATAACACGAATTTAACTTACCAATCATATTCTTTTAAATAAGCATAACAATATTATGCTTCTAAACAAATTAAAAAATAGTAAGTTAGTCACATAATTCACATATACATCAAGTAAGCATATATGAACTCATCATGTTACAAACTTTCAGGTATTTCGGGAACATTCAAGTTATAATTCATTTAACTCATAGTTTCTCATTTCAGAAATTTATCCGTTGAATCATTGAAATTTTGATGGATACTCAAGTAGTACACACAAGGTGTACAAAACTATAAACCGTCAACTCATAATCAGCGGTACCCATTAGGGCACTTAATCGGGGAGCACACTCTCGAGCCACATATCAGGATGCTTAGATGAGCCATGTAACAGGACATTTATCCAGGCTAATCAGGAAACTCATAAGAGTTTTAATCAGGGAGCTCATAGAGCTTAACAGATAACTCCGAAGAGTTAATATCAGGGAGCACCGGATAAGGTAATAGGGAGTTCAAGCGAGCCATATCAGGAAGCCCATAAGAGCTTATATCAAGACTCTCACGTAGAGCTACGTTTATGTCTGCATTATATGCTGGATCATAACCGATCGAGTCATGTAACAGGACGCTCACACAGAGCTGCGATAGTGCACAACACATGCAGAATCACTACCGATCAGGATGCTCGCAGAAACTATATAACAGGATGCTTGAAAGGGCTATATCAAGATTGCTCGTCCGAGCTATATTCTATCCGTAACATATGCAGAACCACATTTAATACGAGAAATCACATATATCCTTCGAATTTTATTATTCAAACGGGACCTAACATCTTATGAACATTTCTGAGCATGTGATCATTTCATGTATTTATAACATTCATATAATTCACATAAATACATATCATACTGAATCCAAATAAAACATTCTATTGAAACATATTAATATGCATAATTAAGTTGCACGAACTTACCTCAACACTTGTTTGTACATAAAAATTTACTAATTCGAAACTTTTTCTTTTCCTCGATCTAGCTTCGAATTTGAGTTGTCCAGATCTATATAAATAAATTTAATCATAAATTTATCATATTTCATATTCAATTGGATTCTATTTACATCCTAGGCAAAATTACCATTTTGCCCTTATACTTTTCATAAATGACAATTTCATCCTTGGGCTCGAAAATTGAAATTCATGCAATTTATTCCTTGTTCGAAGCCTAACTGAAATTTTCATATAACATTTATAGCACAAGTATTTCAAAAAATTTAGAAATTTTTCATAACTTTTACATCTTTACAATGTAGTCCCTAAATCACAATTTCATTAAAATTCTCTTTGTAAAAGTTATCTATCAACAATCTTTCATTTTCTACCATAAATTTTAAATTTTCAGCATATTCATCCATGAAAAAACTTTGATACTTTGATAACTTTTCAAATTAATCCCCAAAATAGATAGATTAAACTATCTCGATCTCAAAAATATAAAAATTACTAAAAACAGGACAAGAATACTTACCCATTTAAACTAAGAAAGCTTGTTTTCTCTTTCCTAGGGTTTCCATGAAAGTTTTGGGGAAGAAGATGATATAAAATGATTTTATTTCCTATTAATTATTTATCATCCATTAATTATTTACATTTCTAATTTAGTCCTTTTCTTTTTCTAATTTTCCATGAATGAATCATAAAAAATATCTACTAACTTTTCTTTAATGGTCTAATTACCATATAAGGACCTCAAGTTTTGAATTCCATAGCTATTTGATTCTTCTAGCTACTAGAATTCAACTTTTGCATTCTATGCAATTTGGTCATTTCCACAATTAAACATATAATCGATAAAATTTTATTATTAGAATTTTTATATAATATTGCTATCATAATACGGATCATGCAATAATATTAAAATAAATTTTCTTTTTGGCTCGAATTTGTAATCCCGAAACCACTGTTCCGATTTCACTAAAAATGGGTTGTTACATTACCCTTTTGCACATGATCTCTAATGAAGTGATGTCTAATTTCTATGTGCTTGGTTTAACAGTGTTGGATGAGATTTTTGGTCGAACATATAACACTAGTATGATCACAATAAATGGGAATGTGATCCATGGCAATTCCATAATCCTTTAATTGTTGCTTCATCCATAAAATTTGTGCACAAGTATCAATTGATACCTATTCTACCTTAGTGGTAGACAAAACAACACTATTTTGTTTATTGAAGTACCAAGAAACAATATATTTCCTAGGAGTTGACATGTTTTGAAAATGTTTTTTCTATGTATTTTGCATTTCTTGAGTGGATTAATGAGGCTTTGTTGAAGTGCTTATTAGAGTGGATTGAGGCATCATATCCTCCATTTTGAATTTCTTGAGCATTTCCTTTTATGTACTTTGTTTGAATGATGGAGAAGATATACTTTGTTTGCTTGATTTAGAGCCTAAAGGAGAATTTAAGCTCCCCTATCATGCTTATCTTAAATTCATCTTGCATAGTCTTATAAAATTCTTAGTAGAGCAATTCATTACTAGCACAAGAAATAATATCATTAACATATATTTGTACTAATAATACGTCTTTACCTTTAATCTTAATGAACAGAGTAGTATCTACTTTGCTTTTAAAAAAGCCTTTTTTATTAAAAAATTTGAAAGCCTTTCATACCAAGCTCTAGAAGCTTGTTTCAAACCATTCAAAGCTTTGGACAATTTAAACACATGATAGGAAAATGTGGATTTCCAAAACTAGAGGTTTTTCAACATATACCTCATTTATGAAAGTAGTTTTAACATCCATTTGAAAAAGTTTGAAATGATTAAAACACACAAATGCTAAAAACATCCTCATGGCTTCTAATCTAGCTACTAGTGCATATGTTTTATTATAATCAATTCCTTCCTCTAGACTATAGCTTTGGGAAACTAATTTAGCCTTATTTCTAACTGTTGTCACTCTTATCTAGTTTGTTTCTAAACACCCACTTGGTTCTTATAGTTAGATGGCGAGTAAATCTCTCAATTAAATTTCACATTTGACCACTTGACACTCTTTTAAATTGATTCAATTATTCTTGCATAACTAAGACCCAAAATTTATCATTTAAAGCATTATCAACATTATTAGGTTTTATGCTAAAAGATAAGCTGCATAAATACAAATATTTCTATTTGAGAATCTAGTAATTACCCTTTTAGATAGAAATAATCATAATGGTAAAGGAAAGTACTTTGTGTACGACTATGATCAAGAACAATATTATTAGCAAGAGTAGAGTATTAACGTTATGTTGTTTACAACTAATATGGCTAACTAGGTGGCAAAGGAAATTACTACTAGCAACATTTTTAAAATTATTGATGTTTTTTTTTAGTGGAAACTTTTTACGAGTGTAGGTACTAGGTGTTTACTCTAAAAAATAGTAAACTCTTTAGAATGTAGTTTATTTTAAAAGAAATTGTTTTCTTTTAAAAGATATTATATAAAAATATTAAATAAAACATTAATTTAAGTTTGAATCATCATATAAAATTATATTTTAATTAAAAATATTTTAATTTTTATCTAAATTAATATTCAATTAATTCATAATATTCACTTAAACACAAATTTTTATATAAATAAACTCAATCAAGACTTTATATAAATATAAATGGATATAAATATAACCACGTCTAATTTAAATAATTGACCATCTACTAATTTTCTCACATCTTGTTTTTTTTTTTAATGTTTTAAATAATTATTTATCTATTTTTAGGATATTATTCTGTAGGTAGAGGTGGAATTAAAAGAATTCACAAGCATTTAGTGTTTTATTTATTTATTTATTAAAATATTTATGAGAACAAGTCTAATAATTAACTTTCTGTATTTTGTACGCACGTTAAAAGGTACATGTTAGTTATGAGTATTAAAGCCACTTTATATTCAGAGCAAGAATCGAATTCTAGACTATTAATTAAGGTAAAATAAACTTTTATCATCTCATCTAATTTTCGCAATTAATATTTGGTGTATTAAATCTAATTATATTAAAAACATAAAATTAATTTTAAGAAATAACAGATAACAGCTAAAGTAGAAGAGCGCCTTTAAAATACTAAGAAATTAGGTTTTACAACAGTAGAGAAGACAACCGAGCTAAATCCACTTTTTTTAGCTTATTGCTAGAATTTTTTAATAGAATAACTTGTACTCACATTTGGTTGTGAAATATTTAAGTATAATTAAGAGCATTCCTTCTCTTATCCCAAAAAAAAAGTAATTTAATTAATTTGCAACTGGGAATAATTCAAATTGAAAATGATGGGATGATCCACATTGATTAAATAAAATCAGAAATGATTTGAAAAATAAAAAAAATCCAATCCAAAATGGTGTGGATGAAGTCAATTTCAGTCACATAGTTGGTTAATTTAATGTTTGTCAGATAGATACTGAAAAGGTTGGGACACGAAAGCTGGAGTAAAGAAAGCTGAAAGCCACAGATTCCAACACCAATTAATGCCAATGGTGGCATTATCCCATTCCTTGTCTTTTTCTTTTTCCAGCTCACCAAACATGACTCATGATATCACTTATCAATAAGTCTAAAAAATTATCATTTTACAAAATAATAAAGATATTTTCATATAAAATTTAATTCAACATAAAATATCATAATCTTTATTTTATAAATATATTTGTCACTCCTGCATGTTCCATTTAGTAATCTCTTCGCGCTCTACCATGACACATAGGAAGTGTTTTCCCTACTATCATAATCAAACATTTCATGAGAGTGTGAAAGTAGTACCTAAGGATATAACTGGAATTTAAGGGCGAATATTTTTTACTTACTAGGTTTTCGAAGATGTGAGAAAACCTAAAAGGGAGTTATATTTGGAGCCAATTTCTGGGCATTGATTGAAACGGGCTAGCTTCGTTCATCGCTATGTTTTAGACGTTAGGGCCCAGTCCCCTCTCTGCTATTTACCTCGCAGCGATTAGGGCCCAATTGTTTCGTCCTGCCTTAATGTCCGCTTTTTTACCCAAATAACCCCCCAAAAATAAATATTTACGAAAATGACTTAAGTTAAAAAGCTATAACAAAAATGACCTGAAATCTATAGTACCAAGCGGTGTCGACACCCCGATGGCCAGCACCAAAGTCCATCATCATGTAATCATTACTTTGTGATTGAGTTGGGAATAAAAAAATTATTTTTCTGGTGCCGACACTGTTATGTTTGACACCCGTATGTATTTTCTTAAGTACTTTTTAAAAAATACTGATATTTTCGTATTTAAAATTTTCCTTTAATTTTTTAAAAACTGGTCTTCAATTACTGGTATTTTTTTAATTAAAAGGAAATTAATGTGACACCAAAAATTTAGAAACGTTGTTTTTTCTATTCTCCTTCTATATTTTACTATTCTTAGATGGTAATATAAAGAATTACTGTAGAATTTTTTTTTATAGAAATTGACATTTTGTTATACATTTCACAATGGACTATTTTTGGTAGTGCAAAATGCAAGTAGTTAACTTTTTTAAACATTGAAATATACTGTGGGGGCGAATATAACCTTAAAAATAGTGGCATGATACATGCATTACAGCTTTGTCCTATTAATTAGTTTTTCTATTCAAGTATTAGTTCATGTTTCATTATCCCTT
This sequence comes from Gossypium anomalum, assembly GCA_025698475.1. NCBI lineage: Eukaryota > Viridiplantae > Streptophyta > Magnoliopsida > Malvales > Malvaceae > Gossypium > Gossypium anomalum. The sequence goes on along the minus strand of CM046967.1, from coordinate 17,932,365 downwards.
TTGTCGAGGTAGTAGGACATTGTTATTCTTTAGTAGATTTTCAGTGGTCCCTATGGAAAACCTATGTCACGCCCTAAAAATGGGCCTAGAAGAAATAGACATAAAAATTAGATTTTTATTTTAAAAAATAGGGTAAGAGAATTAGTATGCTTAAAAATTATTTTTGTTAATAAATTTACAAGAATGAGCCTTCTAGTTCAGTCTCTTTATGTGCATTTAGCGAAAATATTTTATTTTTCTATTTTTACACCATAAAAGTGTCGAATTTACAAATTATCCCAGCAAAAACCATTTTTTAATTTAGTCATTGATTTAAAATAATCCTAATTCTACATGAATTCTTAAAGCCTAATTCAATTGGGGAAAAAGAGTTTTATAAATAGCTAATTTTAAAGCAAACCTTAGTATTTTTACCTAGCAAATTTCAAGAAAAACACCCCTAAGTTCTTCTCTTTCCAAATCAAATTTTCAAGCAAAAAGGAGTCAAAAGTTTCTAAAACCATCCCTCTACCCCAAGTGGATCATCAACCTCCTCTTTCAAATTAAGGTTATTGTGACTTCAAACCAGGTGTGGGATCTGAACTTAAGTCGTTGTATATAATTTAATTGATAAGTTAGCAAGTAAGTAACCTGTTGCATGTAAACCCCCTTGCATGAACCCCTTGTGCAAGTTCCTATAGGCTAGCCCCTATTGTGAACCCATATGCAAAACTGTGTAAGAATTTGTATGCGAGCTTTTAGAATAATCATGTAAACTTATTACATGCGAACTCTAAGATTATGACAAGCAAACTTATTACATACGAACCTTAGGACTATGACACGTGAACCCTAGGATTATGACATACGAACCTTAGGTCATGCTATACAAACCCTATATATTGTAGTATGCGAACCCTGTAGGTTAATATATGAACTCATGTCTGAACCTATATGACTTTTATGCGAATTTATGTGTTAACAGTATGTGAACTGTTAGTGAATACGTGCGAACCCTTGATGGTTATCATGTAAACCTATATGAAATACTTATGCAAGCCATATATGTGCAAACCCAACATATGAATTAGTTATGTATGTGTTAAGCAACCCAAGCATGTTACAACACATGGAAATACTGTATATGTGAAATTGTTTTTAATTCTTAAATTATTTGCATACGTGAAATTGATGAGAATAAATGCCTAATAACATGTCATTAATGTTAGTATGAAATATTGAATGTAAGCATCGATTGATGACGAAAAGATAATTTATTAAGTATATGTGCATAAGAACATGAAAATGGCACGGAGGACGGAAGAGTTCCATAGGAGACAATAACAATTTAAGTCCACATCGAAAGTCAGTACTGCACGAAGTAGGCAGCAATGTCATCTAAAACGGATAAGCCGAGATGGTAGGTTGATAAACCACTAAACAGGGTTGACTGAGATGATAGTTATTGTAGTAAAAAGCCATCAAAATCAAGCAACCAGGATGGTAAATTATTGTAGTAAAAGTCATCGTCACAGATGACAAGTGAATGACCATCGTCATCAAAAATCAAACCTGGGACGGTCAGTTGTTGATATGTGGGCTCCTGGTGTGTCAAGCAATGCTCGAGGGCAGTTAGGATGGATAGGTGGGAAATTTGCATCCGTATTACATTATAAATATATTCTGTATAGGCATTGATTTACTATATGTTCCTTATATTATGCTTAAATTTTTTTTATGTTATAAATTAAATATTTTATCGTTTGAACGTTTATATGTAGTGGTTTAAGATTAGTCTCGCATTGAACCGTTATAAACTCATTCCTCCTTTCTTTCCTCTCAGGTAGCATAGAAAACTAAGGACTCAGGGTGGCATTGGAGGAACCTCAGATTAAGCAGCTTATTTTTGCTTTTAAAAGTTTCTTTAATCATCTTCTCTTTTGGCTTGTAATTATTAAGTTTTCCTCGCTTTTATATCTTAGGTTTAGGAATTGTTTAGCTTATTTATTTTAAGCATGATACTTAATTAAAACTCTGATATTTGCATGCTTTTCGGTTTAGAAAACCATTACTTTAAATGTTTTCGTTGCTTTCCAAAATACTTTAAAGGTTTGATAAGTCTTTTTCTTGAAAATCTTAACCATTTTTCAAAAATGCCACAATAATAATATTGTAATTGAATTGTTAAGTAAAGTCGGTTTAAATTAATGAATGCTTTTCCTAAAAACAAAAGAGCGATTTTTTATACAAATCAACATAAGTAAAAGAGAGGTTTTACAAGATCACTTCGATGATAAAATGTGACGCTTTCGACTTAGTTGAAACTCTTAGGTCGGGTTAAGGGTGTTACAACTTGTAACAGGTGGCCAAAAACGAATGACCCCTTCTGTGGGTGGTTGGTCATGAATGACCAGTTGGATTCATGATTCATAAGTTGCCTCTCGTGCTACCACATGTTCAAGTCAGGGTAGAGGTATAACAAAATTGAATTTCAAAAGATAATTTTGAATAAAAAGTTTTTTAAAATTATGTAATAAAGCACGTACAAAAACAATATCCATAATCTATCTATATATTTAAGTGTTTTGTTGAGTTTGTGTCACTCACTTACTAGATTTCAACTCAGTTGTGGAGTAATAAAAAACCTTTTGTTTTTATAAGGCGTGATGCCAAATTTAGTCCTCAACGTTTACATTTTTTTTTTCAACTTTGCCCTTATTATTTTTTAATCTAAATTTGTTTCTTAACCTTTTAAAGTGTTGAATTTGGCCCTTAATCTTTCAAAAAAAGTTGAATTGTTATTTTTTTTCATTGGATGACTGACTAAAACGTTAAATTTTGAAACACAACCCGCATGACAATCCACATGTACTTCAATTATTTGTTCAATATTTTTATAAAATTTAAATTATTTGTTGATGTGGTATATGAGACAAATAGTGCCATGTCTACATGAAGTATACATGGACTACTACGTGGGTTGATATGCCAACATCATTAAAAATTAATGTTTTAATTATGTTAAAAAAGTAATTTGACTCTTTTTGAAAAGTTAAGGGTCAAATTTATCTCAAAAAAGAATAAGAGCCAAATTGAAAAAAAGATGTAAATGGTGATAGATAAATTTGATATTATGCCTCTTTATAAAGTAGCAAATATTATTTTGAGGGTAGTATTGCCTTTTTATATAAAACTACATGTGTATGATGAAATTGAACTTAAGACTTCATTGCTTTTGTAAACTCAATTTTACCATTTCAAATAAAGCAACATTTGATATTTATTTTAATTCTTTTTATAAATTTATTATATAATTTTTTTCCCACACACAAGTGCCCCATAATAAAAAAATTTAATTTTGGATTTTGAAATATTGATTTTAGGTTAAATAAATTATAAGAAATACACACTCTAAATGTGTATATATTGAAATACACACTAAAAATATAAGCTATAAAGCAAATTGAACAAATATATATTTAGTCAATTTTTAAACTTAAAATATATCTTTAAAAATTAACTAAGGTTGACAATATTAAAATTATTTTGCAGTAAATTATTAAATTTAAAATACATTTTTAAATAAACACACATTGATTAAAATAAATTTATATTTTTCAAATATCATTACTTTTTTTTCAAATAATTAATTAATTCAAACAAAATTAAAATTATAAAAAATTATAATATCAATACACACAAAAAAACTTGTGCATCGCACCATATTTCAAACTAGTTTATAATATATATCTTTGAATTGTGTAACAAATAAAATTTATTCAGTTCTTCAACCTCATTTTCCGAACGTTGCATTAAAAAATTGTAAAAATTAGGAAATCACTTGTAAATCTCTTGAGTTACTAAATTTCTGAGGGAAGAAGTGATTTCTTTTGGTCCTTATTTTTGTATTTGTTTTACTTCCATTAGATTTTAGTCTTTAGAATATAAAACATATTTTTGTTTACATTTTCTTGAAAAATGAAAAACGTTAGATGAAAATTTAGAAAATACTTTTTGAAAAAAATTAAAACAGATTACTGCACTTTTTTTAATTTTATTTATCATATTTCTATTATCAAAATTAGTGTGTGAAACATGTGTTATTGAAAAAAAAAATTCCTTGTCTGTGTTTTTTAATTCTCAAGAAATAAAAAATGAAAATATAATTTATTTTTAAAAACTAAACAAAGCTTCATGCTTTTAGAGTTTATGAGAATTGAAATATATCGTGAATGACATATAAGTGAGCTGTAACTTCATATTTTCAGTATGACTATATTAAGTGTAATAAGACAACGTTTATTGCAGTGTGAAGTCAGAAAATTTTTACAAGTTGGAATTATATAGTATATTTTTATAATAGTAAAAATATAATATTATTATTTTAATAATTTATAATTTTATAAATTTTAAAAGATTAAAATAAAATTTTGTTATTTTTGAAAAATTCAAAATGTGATTTTATTATTACTGATTTAAAATTCTATAAATTACAAAAGAGTTTAAATGAAAAATTTTCCATTGTAGGATGACATGACATGACTACTATCACTGGATTATGCCAAGTAAATAATCATAATTAGGGACGGAGCCAGTAAATTTTTTTAGGGGCGAATTTAAATTATAATTTTTACGATAGTAAAATGCAAGTTTATAATTTTAATAGCCTATATTTTTTTCAATTTTAGAGAGGCCAAAATGTAATTTTACTTTTACTATTTTAAAATTTTAAAAATTTTAAAAGTTTTAAAAGATTTAAATGAAAATTTCTCATTTTAGAGGACCGAACAACTGTCAAGCCCTAGTTAGGCCCTTAACCATAATTGTCAAAGTTTTTGATATCACTTCACTAATACAATGAGCTTCCATGATCGTCGAAATAATTTCTATAAATAATAGGATAAACTATCAAAATAGTCACTTTTGTTTGCCTCATGTTACATTTTAGTTACTTATGTTTGAAATATTATGTTTTAGTCATTTACGTTATCGTGTTGTAACATTTTAGTCATTGAGTTGTTAATTGTCATTAACAATGTAGCAATAAGCTGACGTGGCATGTTAACTCATTATTTCAAATGAAAATTTTAGGTTAAATTATATAATTGGTCCCTATATTTTTTCTTTTTGAGCAATTTAATTATTTTCTTTTATGTTCTTTTAGCTTTCTTTTTTTTCTTTTTTTTTTCCATTCTCCTCTGCTTCTACTTCTGTTTTCCTCCCTTCTCCATTTCTTTTAATGTAGATTTTCTATGTTTTTCATTTCTTAAAACTAGTCCCTATATTTTTATTTTTTTGAACAATTTAATGTTTTTCTTTTAATTTATTTATTTGTTAAAGCCAACTATCTTTGATTACATGCTCTATGTGGAAACCCAGAGACCGTTTTCGATCACTGCAAGATGAATAAAATCAATCCTATTGAATTAATCAATATCGATTCTTCTTCGATATATAATAGAACACCAAGCTAAATTCTACCAAATACATTGATTTGCTTACCAAATTGGTGCCAAGAACTAGAAACCAAGCTAACCCTAATTGGATCAGAAGGGTTAATTAGTATCATGACAATCTTCATTGAAATATCAAGTCCAAACAATTCTATAAAATCACCACAATAATTTATTTTTGGATCCTTTGTATAGCTTCAACAATAATTCCAAAATATCAGAAACCCCATTTCACAATTGTTTATAATAAGCAAAAGAAAAGATTAAAAAAATCTTTATTCTGGATTTTCATTGAAGATCAATACAAAATTGGTACCTGTACAGCCCAATTTTGGGCCCCAAACTAAAACCCGAATGGCCCATCTCCCAACCCCATAATCCATTACAAAAACCTACCCAATAACCCATTAACTAAACTTAACTCCAAACCCGTTACAAAAAAACCAGAGGCCCACTAAATAAATTAACCTAACCCTAAGCCCAAAACAACATCCCATCTACCCCTAAACCCCACTTGCGCCGAACCAGCTGCCCCCTGACACTGCTGCAGTCACCGCCCAAGGTCAAGTCCGCCACCTGCTCCACCATGCCCATCCCCTGCAAGCAAGAAAGCAGACAAGACATAAACAATTTAAAATGAGTGTAAAAGGGTTATAAAAACCCAAAATCAGAAACTGTAAAGGGGCCTTTTTTTTCTCATTTTTTCTTGATAATTCGAAAGCAAAAAAAAAAGAAATTAAGAAATCAATTAAAAACCCTAAACGATAGCAATCTTCTCCTCAGCATTAGACAAACAGAAAAGCAGCCAAACAAAGGAAAGATCACAGAGCCAGCAACCAAATCCTAAGGTGAAAAATCTATTGTGTATTTTTTTAGTATTCGAACATTTTAAAAAAAAATTATAATATATTTAAATAAATAAAAATAATATTTAAAACATAAAAAAAAATAGAAAAATTACCTTTTCCGCCATCAGGCGGTGGTTGCGGCTGCTGCGCCACGGCATGACGGTCCCGTGATCGGACCGAGAGCTCTCCCCTGGCCGTAAATCGCTCCGCCTTCCTCTCCCCTCTCCCTTTTTTTTTTTTTTCCTTCAGCTGCTTCAAATGAATTTAAAAATTTTTTTTGACTTTTATAGGGGACCAAAACGCACCGTTTTGGTCCCCCCCTTTAATAAGTGAAACGACGCCGTTTCAAAGGTGGGTCGGGTCGACCCGACCCGCCCTAGGGAGGGTCCGCGTGTTTTCTTGCGGAAGGGTCAAATTGCGCGAATGACCCTTCCGCTTTTCCATGAATTTACAATCAGATGTTTTGATTTTACAATTTAGCCCCATAACTTTCAATGCTTTTCAATTTAACCCTTTGCACTGCGCAGCGTTTTAATAACAGGGAATATTGCGCTTTTGGTCCTCCTAAGTTATGCGCGTGTTACTATCAAGTCCTTTCTCTTTGATTTTATTTTAATTTGACCCCACAACTCTACTTTTTATTTAATTTTAATCCTTTTTTCGTTTTTTTTTTGTATTTATTATTATTATTATTATTATTATTATTATTATCATTACACATTATTATATATTTATGCATACATATATGTATTTGTGTTTAGTATTTTAGCTACTTTTTAAAATATCTAAATGTATTATGTAAATATTTTAACGTTATTTAATATATATATATATTTTCGTTTTATATATTTTACGTACGTTTTATTTTTTTAGTATCGGTGAAATATTATCATTAGTTCTTTTTTATCATTATCTTTAATATGTATATATTATTATTACATTTATTTTATTCTTATTATATTTACTATCAATACTTATATTTTATTATATGTATATGTATTTTATTTTAAATATATGTATATATATGCGTTATATATGGTATTATTTTTAGTATATTATTACATTCATTATTATACTTATTATTTTCACTTACTTTTTGTAAAATTATATATATATACCCATCTTTTTATTTTTACTATTATTATTACTGCTAATATATGTTCATATATATGCGTATATATTTATAATGTTTTAGTTTAATACTATTAATATGTTTTATATAGCATGCATGATTACTATTTTTGAGATTATTGTTACGATTATTATTTGCTTCAATATATACAAGTTATGTCGGTTATTCATTCTTATTCCAATTTGCTTTACATTATAACAAAAATCATATTCTTGTTTTCAAATTAATTTCAATAATCAAGGCAATGTATCGATGTAACATTAGGCCGTAAATTCCATCGCTATGTTGGGTGGAATTTTTAGGCTCGTGTCAAATCGGTATATCCTTCTCGAGAAAAATCAAAAAATTGAAAATTTCTTCCTTTAATCGGATCACGACTAAATTTTATATTGAACTCGTATTTTGGAAAATTGAGACATCACGTGTTTATAAGATACCAATTTTGGGCCTCGCGAGGGTGCTAATACCTTCCTCGCGTGTAACCGACTCCCGAACCCTAATTTTCCTCTGGATTTTAACGTAGACCCTAAACTCAGCCTTCTTTTCGTTTTAAAAAAAGAGAAATTTAATAGGTGTCCGATCACACCTAGGAAAAAGGATCGGTGGCGACTCCCGGTTTAATCTAAAATCAAATTTCAAATTCCAAGTTTTTTATCGCCACAACTAGCGACCCGAAAGCAAATTTTTACGTCGCTACAGCTGGCGACTCCACTGGGGAAAACGGTTTTGAGAGTCGAGTCGAATAAACACGTTTTGTCAAAGTTTTCAAATTTCCTTGTTCAAAGTAAATATTTGGTCGTGATCCGAAAATCTCACTTTCAAAACTCATGCATTTGTATCATGTAAATATTTTTTCTAGCTCGTTTTTGTCCTTTCGTTTTTCAGCTTTAAATTTTTATGGTTACTTTAGGTTTAGTTTTTAAATAAAACGTAAAGGTTTATGAGTTTTCCCCCACACACCGTGCACTTGCATTTTGCATAACATGAGCTCTATACCCGGGCTCCGTCCGTTTAAGTGAAAGTAAACGCTACGCCTTCGTGAGTTAACTCGTCCCTCCGCACAGGCTAGTGAATATTTTCGGGTTACATATGACTTATGCTTTCGTGAGTTAACTTGTCCCTCCGCATAGGCATAAGTAAATGTAATCTCTCGAATTGAACTCGTGAGCCTGTGATGGGCTATGACCGAGGTTTCGTACTAGTCTTAGTAGACGATGGTACGAACAATTCGAGTACCTATCTAGAACCAAACCCGCATATAATGAACCATACGAGCCATCCAATTAGAGCCATACCGAACCTCTGTCCGCTTATAGCCACCAAAATAAGTACACGGGGATAATGCCTTTTTGCCTTTCATTTACACTGTTTATGTAAAAATTGGGTTGAGTAGTTTAATTCGTTTATCAAATTATATTTGTGTTGTTACTAACCAAGTTTGTTTGTTTTTATTTTTATTTTCATCATGCATCATAGGCATCACGTTAGGAAGGTGTTGATTAAAGGATAGTTGCCAAAGAACGGGTTTCTGATGGAGGAGCCAATTACACAAATAACCGAGAAGAATGCCGTGATTTGAGAATGGTCTTTAAAAACTCAGAGAGAGAAGGGGGACAGCCTAGTGGAAGGGAGTATTACCAATTTGCCCGAACATACAACTGTGAATGTCCGCCAAAATAACCTTGAGGATTTGGTACGAGTTTGGAACCAATGGGATTGGACACTAGGGCATTTTCACCGAGAGGTATGGAGATATAGCTCACTTGATCACCATTCGTGTAGACGAACAGTTGATTCAAGCCATGGTTCGATTCTGGGACCCAGCTTATCAGTGCTTTACATTCAATCAAGAGGACATGACTCCAACCATAGAAGAGTATGCTGCTTTACTCCGCATCGACAATGTGCAATTCGGCAAGATATACGTGAAGGAGCCTAAGCCATTGACCTTTAGGAAAAAATTAGTAAAACGATGACATGACTGATGCATGGGCGAAAAACAAATAAAAAGAAGAATGAAACCGTTTGCATTCCATGGTCCACCCTACGAGAATCTGGTTTCGAGTCATCCGGACATATTGAAGAGAGTTCATCTATTCGCCTTGGCCATTTACGGTTTGGTCATTTTCCAGAGTTTCGGACATATTGAGGTCGCAGATTTGATTTCTTGAAAGGCTAAAACAAGGAGTCAACCTCGTCCCGACTATCTTAGCCGAGACATTGTGTCCTTGAGTACTTGTCGAAGGGTAGGAAAGGGACGATTTATCGGGTGTGCTGGTTGCTCAATGTTTGGATTTTCAGTCATTTTTGGAAAGTAGAGCGCACTCCATTCCACATGTTTTCAAAAACATTCGCCCGCTAGAAGCTTACCTCAAGAAAGAATGGCCGAGAGAAGTCACCGAGCAACATTGGGTATCGAGTCTTTCAGAATCTTCGCACGAGGATATAACGTGGAGAGCACCCCCGATCCGTCCCTTCACCCCGCTATACAAATGTGGAAGCCAAGATTGGGTACCTTTACTCGGATTATGGGGAGGAATTGGATATGCCCGCTATTAGTCCAAAGGCAATTTTCTCGCGACAATTTATACCCATAACCGGGAGGGCTAGTGCGATCCGAGTTCGCCTTCATGGGTGAAGGATATATGAAGAAAGTCAGAGACACGCAAAGTCTTGGAATGAAATTCATTTCATGGAATTAGCCTTGTATGCGTCGATACCCTTACACAAGACTATGACATATGGAGAAAGCAACGGGTAAGTAGTCAGCAAATCTCATCAACAAATTGCACTGCCAGAACCCCTTTTTGGAGGAAATGCCGTCCGAGTTGGACATCGCTAGACAAGAATTTGAGCGAGAAAAAGCTAAGATGTCTAGGGACCTCAGTACCCTTCAAGAAGAAAACTATCAGTTGAAGATTGAAGCTCAAGTTGAAAGGTCCAGAATGAAAAGTACAAAGGAGGCCGAGATCGTGAGAAACGACTTAAGGGACCTTCATTTGGAAAACAAGAAATTAAGAAGCACTATAAAGAATAGTGGATTGGGCAAATCGACAGCTGAGTGGAAGGAAGAAATTAGTAACATCAAGGGAGGAATGGAGTTTTGGAAGGGAAAAGCAAAGAGAGAAGAGGAAAAGGCCGCGCGCGCTGTAATAGAGTTAAGAAGGAAGAATGCCGAGTATGAAATGGCAACTGCGGAATTTGCGAATAGTCCGATCTGAACATCGAGAATTAAAAAGGAGAGTACGAGATTTAGAAAATATGCTACAATCTCGTCAACAACAATTAGATAACCTCCTGAAGGCTCTAGAAGAAAAGAATGATCAGTACGATAGGGACATGCACGCGTACGAAGGAACTCTCCAAGAAAAGGAAATGCAGCTCAACTTCTTGATTAATGAAATTCGCCAAGCGGCTATGCAAGTTGTTCAATTATCAGATGAAACCGAAGTTCTCAGTTGCCAATTCCCTCCGAGCCAGAGATCGAGCATATCAGAAATTTTAGAGCAAGTGAAGAAACAAGGCAATGTGGCTAGGAAATTTGTGTAACTGGTGGAAAAATGAAAACTTTTTGTAATGTACTCTTCTGATAAATGAAATGCCTACATATGGGGCTATCTTGAAATCAACACCAAATTCTTGCATATTTACTCATAACTAACATTTATGCATCATTTATTTCTTTGGACATTCATCCATTCATATACTCATTCATTCATTCATCGCATGTACATATCACCATAATCATCCACCAAACTAAAAAGAGCCATATAATCCGCAGTTGCAAGACTTCAAGACTGGAATCACGACATTTATACTGAGTAACGTCGACAAACTAGGGCAATGGAAGTGAGTTCAATGAGAGAATCGAAAGGATGGAAAGGGCTCAAAAGGAATTACAAGAGCAATCAAGCTAAATCGCAACAAGAGGCGAGAGATCTAATGGTAAGATCTCGAGAGGATTCACTCGAGCAAAGAGATCGGATGGCCAAAATTATGGAGATGATGACAACTTTGGTCAAGGGAAAGGGACCCATGCAGAGCCCCGATGTTATGGAACCTCAATCGAGAATTCACCACGATCAGGATCCACTCTATCCTCCGGGATTTACTCCACCACCCGCATATACAACGCAGAGAGGGTATGCTCAAGGAGAACCCACAGGCTTGGAACATCGACCTATGCCACCTGCTCCACCCACTAATTTGGGGCAAGGAATATTCGCATCGAACCCAGGGGCTAGTCCTGCGGATCCACTAGTTCCAGATCTGGACGACCCCGCAGAGGTATAAAAACATATTAAAAACTAATCAAAAGGAAGATTAAACAAAACGTATAAGAAATACCCAATACCAAAATAAAACTATAGGGGCTAGTTTTAACAAATAGAAAATATAGGAAAAAAAATATGTTAAAAGGAATTGAGAAGGGAGAAAAATAGAGGAAGAAGTAGAAGAGAATGAAAAATAAAGAAAAAAAAGTTAAAAACATAAAAGAAAAAAATTAAATTGCTCAAAACAAAAAAATATAGGGGCCAATTGTATAATTTAACCTAAAATTTTTTGTTTAAAATGATGATTTAATATGCCACATCAGCCCGTTAATGGCAATTAATAGCTCAGTGACTAAAATGTAACATTTCAAACATAAATGACTAAAATGTAACCTAAAATAACCACAAGTACCTAAATAATATATAAATATAGGGTTGCGCCACTGAAAAAAAAAAAACCCTCTTCGAAGGCACTCCTATTTCTTCTTCTCCGAAAAACCTATCCTTGTGACTCTTTTCTTTTGTCTTTCAACTTTCAATCCCGGAAAAACCATGCTCCACCCTAACCATAAACCTACCATCAAATTCCTCTGCAGTTACCGCGGTAAAATCCTTCCTCGTTATCGTGACCGTAAACTCTATTATCATGGTGGCGAAACCCGTGTACTCGTCGTTGATCGCTCTATTTCCTTCTCCGGTCAGTATTCTTTTTAGTATTTTAGCTGCCATGGTTCTTTTTTTTGAAAATAAATAATTAAGAATCAAAATTGTGTAATGTGGTGCAGAGTTGTCGTTGAAGATGGGGGAGATGTGTGGAACATCGGTGAGTTTACGTTGCCAGTTGCCAACAGAAGACTTGGACGCGCTGGTTTCGATTACTTCCAATGAAGAACTCGCCTACCTCATCGAGGAATACGATCGGTTGGCATCGCCTGCTTCCTTTTTAAAGATACGAGCTTTCCTTGGGATGCCAAAATCAACCACAAAATCAATTTCTGTATCATCCTCGTCCTTATCGTTATCATCCACTTCATCTTCAAATTCATCTTCATCGTCATCAACTCCCCGGTCTTCCTGCGTACGTCATATCCCCAGGACTCCCCCCGTCGCTTTTCCTCCTTGCTCCTCCAAGAAATCAACCACAAACAATATTCCTTGCTATGGTTATCGTGTTCATCATGGCAACCATATCCAGATTTACGTTAGAACTGGAAACACTGGCAATTGCAATAGCAGGAACCAGCATCATAAACTGTTCACCTATTTTGAATTGGCGAAGACCAATTAGAAGATTTTTATCCATTGAAGAAGAAGAACCAAAAAACGCTAATCTTTATGATGTATTTGAAACTGTAGATAGTTTAATGTCTGCTTTTGATGGCCAGTAATGAAATTTTCACCAGTTTTGTTTTGGATTGCATCCCAAAAAACCCAATTTTTATTTATTTATGGGGAGTTGTTTTTTTTTTTTCATGTAATGATTATTGCCTGGTTCAATCAACCTCACAGTTTGCTTAAGCTTCCCCAGTTTGTTTGTTTTTTTTTAGTTCAATTCGTTCAAGTGCCATTGAACAACAGCTTCAAGATATTGCATGTCACGTTCCTTTCCCTTGTCCCACGCGTGTGAAACTTTATTGTTTCCTGACTTCTTTTGATTTTAATTGTCAACTTTCCTATTATATTTTTGTATACTTGGAATGGTTTTGTTTGATTGAGATTCCGTTGCTTTGATTTATGATTTTGCAGGTCAATTAAGATATTAATTGGGGCTGAATGAACGAACACCAACACGCTTTGAATGATTTGAGGTATATATATAGCGATGGGTGAAGGGAAGCTAAGTTGCTTTTACTTTATAAATTCTCCTTTTTGGGTGTCTTATTACTACTTTGTAGATATAAGTTTATCTATATTTTCTTATATATCTAAAATTTTATTCACTTGTTCTTTAAAACAATACTGGTACTTGTTTACTTCAGCAAAAAATTAGTACTAAGAAAAAGCAAAAAAATTAGTAATATTATAGGAGTTGAAATAATACTAATTAATTATCAGTGTTAATTTAAAAATTATTTTTAATCTTAAAAATATCAAGCACTAATTCGATTTTCCTTAACAACATTTAATAATAGGAAAACAAGTTTAGGGTTTTCTTTAATTTAGGTTTAAAATGCTAATAAGAGTTATTTTAAAGTGTATATATATATATATGATAATTTTTTAATACCATTTAAGTTGAACTAGTATTATTTTATAAAAGAAAGTTAAACTCGTATGATAGGAAAATTCCCTAGATTGGAGTTGTTTTCCTAGCTGATTAAGTAATCAAAAACATCTCCAACTCCAAATAAAAGGCCTTAGATTTTCACATAGGAGATGATGAGCCCTAAATTACTTGTGTGATAAACGGGTATTCTGGTTTCTGACTCTTATACTACAGATATTGTGATTTGGGTATCCTTTTTTTCTTTTTTCTTTTTCCTTTTTGTGTTAAATGTTTGATATTTTGATCATGTCTATGTTAAGTTATGGGTCATAGCTAGCTCCTAGTCAGTGATTTTCGCTCTTGACGAGATTCGATATACAAATTGCGAAGGGGCAAAGCAACATGGAAGCAATGGTTATTTCAAATACCACACAAAGTTCCAAGTGGCAATCCCAATAAATTATGAGAGGGCGATAGGAAGGAATTTATTGAACATGTTGTGGAGGGAAAGCATTATCCATACGATTGCGATAGCAGTAATTATATTTGCAATAATAATAAATGCATCTGCAACTGGGAGGTGAAGCCAAAAATGAAAGAATATATAGAAAGCAAAAGAAAAGCGTTCACTTCAATCCAAGAGAAATTAAAAAAATAAAAAAGAAAAAAAAGAGAGGTTGCAGACTATAGGAGTGTGTGATATTTGATTCAAAAGGGTCTCCACCCCACTCACGTATCATTCAAAAAGCAAGCTTCGCTTATCTGTCCTATGCAATGCAATGTTGGAGAGAAAAGGAGGATTTATTTCACAAAATAAAAATGGAATTAACAAAGGAAAGTAATATATGTGTGTGTGGAAGGAATCTAGTTTGACAATAATCGTCATCATGTGGGGGATGAACACAAATTGATGATGTGGAAGCTGACTTTTGTAGCAATACATCCACTAAAAGATTTCTGCAACATTATTGAAAATAATAATCAACATCAAACTTTAAAACGAATATAAAAAAGATTTTGGCTGGTAATTAAATCCTACTACCGCATTTATATAATTTGTTTGTTAAATTTAATTTTTTTATTAAAATCACCTTTGTATAAAGAGTTATCTACCGTTTATAATGCTTACTATCCCATTTTCCGAAATCATCAATTTTGCACTTTTTGTTTACAGATGGTAACTCAAGTGCAAATCAATGAGAATCTTAAAAAAAAGGAACAGTATGTTACCTTTGGATCATGCCATGTTGAATTCTTGAGTTTAAAATTGTGGTAACTTTTAACCTAGGTTACATTTACAAAATTGAGAGAAGAGATGTAAAGGTAAAGGAAAAAGTATCTAATATGTATTAAATATTAAATATAATAGATCAAATGGAAGGAGATTAAAAAGTCTTGCCTCTCTCTTCTTTCTCTCTTTAAGAGTGCAAGTTTTTATCATGTTTGAGTGCATGTTATGTATTGCTAGTCAATTTGTTTCTTGAACTTCATTTTATTCCCAATGAAGTATGGGATTTGATTTTCAAATCCTGTTAATACGGGAAAATGAAGAGATTGACTTGGTCATCAACTTGGATGAGATTCAAAGAAAGGATATTGGTTATGATCTCTGTCTTGTAGGTAATTTCTTAGGGAAAAGAATAATCAATTTTGCAGTCATGGAAAGAAGTCTCTTATCCCTGTGGAGAGCGATTCAAGGTGCTTGGATCAAACCTATTGGAGATGAAAGCCTTTATCTTATTCAATCTTTTGCATTATTGATTTCAACAAGATGATTGTCCTTGGTCTTTTAGTAACTGCATATCACTCATTCATCGGTTATCTAAGGGAGAAAATCCAAAGATTGCAAGCTTTTTTAGGTACATATTCAAGAGTTACCACCCAGGTTTGCATCTGAAAATTTGGAAAGAAATTTGGGTATTGTAATAGGCATGTTCTTGGGCTATGATTATGATTTTAGCAATATAAGGAATTTTTTGAACAAGTATATGAGTATCCGAGTTCAGCTAGATATTAGAGAACCACTTATGAGGGAAAAAAAGATCTACAAATTTGGGGATAGTTTCTTTGATGTTTCATTTAGCTATGAACGTATTCCAGTAATTTACTATCTGATCAGTGGTAAATAATATATAAAAATTCAGTTAAAAAATAAATATTTATTACTTCAAAATAGTAACCGAGTGCACAATATTGTTGTCAAGTAATAACCACAACGAAATAAATTTGTTAAAATATATTATGAAAATCGAACTCATTAGAAAGTGTGTAACTGATGTCAATTAATTAACTCGACTCACCAATTTACCAATAGAAGTAAAAAGTACAAAATGCAAGTAAATATAAATAGTGTGAAAATAAAAGCAATTAAAGTAAGCAAAAGCAGTAGAATACTAATTGGACCATTCAATCTTAATTCATGAGTGTAGTGATTAAGGATCACCTTCAGATAGTCATAACATAGATTATTAATTAACATGTCTTCCTAATTGTCTCCAAGTGGCATACTACAATTACTGGCTTCCCACTTAACTATCGTGACCGCCGACTAGAGGTTGTTGCTTGGAACCAATTTTAGATAATCTCTTATTAGATGGTTAGATAGGGTGCGTGGGTGGCTCTCAATTCACTTTTTCTTAATTTTTTTCGTTAATCTATCTCTCACTAATATTAACAACATGAGCACAAATCAAGAGAGTTAAATTACAACTATCTTTTCTAAATCAATGTTTAATTCTATTTCTATTAATAAACCATTAGTTTAAAGATTTCCCAACCATATAATCAGATTAGTTCATTGTAGATTTACAAGCCACATAAAATATATGAAAATAAAACAATGTTGTCTTAAAAACTATGAAACGAAAAATAAACTTAAAGAAAATATTTCCAAAGCTAAAAATGACACCAACATCTTCTACGAACTAAAAAACCACTTGTTTTACGGTAAAATCATGAGCTAAGGTGAAAAAATCACTTTGCCATAAGATTTAAAATAGAAATTTGAGAAATACATATTATGGCCTGATCGCTTTAGATGTGGTTTAGATTTAAGTCGCAATAATCTTGTTTGTACGGGCCTAAATTTGTCCGGCCCTTCACAGAATCCAGCAACAATAACAAAACCCAAAATTTAAAAAAGGTCCAGATTATTACAACCCATTTACGAAAGCCCGAATAGCCCAAATCATATCTAACCCACTTAAAACCGTAACCCAATTTTTTTTCTTTATGGCCCGATCAGCCCAAAACTCAAGCCATGTTTTGGCAAACTAGTCTAACCCTAGCTCATCCTTGCGCCGTACCCCCTCCTATGTGCGCCCTTGGCACGCACGACGCCCGAGGGTTGTTTCCTTGCACCAAAATGGCCGGTTTCCTCACCCGTTGACCTTCCATGAACCTGCAAACATAGCAAAGAAAGAAAAAGCAAAAACAGTACCGAAACAGTAGCAAACAATGGATTTTTGTATTCAGCTATAAGAGGCCTCAAACACGAAATATTGTAACGGATACACAGAGATTATTAAGCAATCAAAGAAAACAAAAAAAAAAAAGGTTGAGTTTTATTTCTCTTTTTCGTTTCTCTTTTTTTTTTATTTTTTATTTTCTTGTTCTAAAATTAGTTTTAAAACAAAAAATGAAAAAGAAGAAAAAGGGACTTACCCGAGCCTCGGAGCCATGACATCGGAGTCCCACTCCGTTGTTGAAATCGGCTTTCGAGAGGGAAGATGGGGGTCTCCTCTTTTATGCTTTCGGACCAAGGAAATAGGGTCTTCGGGCATTCCAAAATCATGGTCAAAAGACCCCATTCGTGTAACCCCGATCACCACCTACGGTGGCTTCCTAGCGGCGGCGATGATGGGTGTATAAACCCTAGCCGAAATGAGAAGAGGGGAGGGGGAGAAAGCAAACAGTTTTCTTTAAATGAGGGTTGAAAGATAAAAAAAAAAGGGTTTTTGGTTGTAAAAGTAGTGATGAAACGTCACCGTTTCATGAACCTTCCCCACGCCAACCCGACCCGTTTTGGAGGTGAACCAGCATGTTTCTAAGGCCCAAATGGGCTATTTTCGGTTATAGCCCCTCCTTCTTTCCTACGTCCTGCTATTTGGTCCTTTTCGTACTTTTCTCTATTTAAAATTCTGCCCTTTTATTTTGTTTTATTTTTGATTCGGTACTTGGCCCAGATGAATGAAACGCTGTTCATGGAAGGCTGGGAATATTTTTCCAATCAGCCCCTCGTTCTTTATGCGCGTTTCGCCTTGGTCCTTAATGGCCTATATTCTTATTTTATAATCGGCATCTTAAATTTAATTAATTTTCAGCTTAGTCCTAATTTGTTTATTCATTCATCATTCTTTTATTCCTTTATTTTCTTTATTCTTTTTATATATTACTCCTCTTATCTTTTATCATTTTGCTTCATGATTTATTCGTGCTGTTTGTATTTTCATTATTGTTGGTAGTGGATTACTTATTTTATCAATATTATTATGATTATATTATTAATCTAATCTAGTTAATAGTTAATATCTATCTAGTTGTTTATTCGATTATTCATTATTTCTATAGATTGGATTTATTTATTTTTACCCTCATTGTTATCATTTTTTATTTATATCTTTTGTACCTTCAAACTTTATGTTATCTATTTATTATTTACATTATTATTATTGTCGTTATTTTGAACATATCATGCATTTTTTACATATATTATCCCTTCTAAGTCATCATACATAGCATTCACTTTGAAATTTTTATATGTATCTTTATACTCTAAACTATTATATACATATATACACATACCCCTTTTACTTAAACGGTTTTTATACATTATTTATCTCAACTTTCTCTTTTCACCTCATTCATTCTAAATATTTTATACATTATTTATGTTAAACCATCTTATATACTTTAAATTCTATGTGTTATTTTGTTATACTATTTTATTTGTGAATGATTTTAAATCATTTTATTATTTATCGCAAAACTTTTCGTCATTATTTACCTTAAAATTTCACATTTATTACTTACATTTAAACTATTTTACATACTCCTTATATATTACTTATTTTTAAAATTATTCTTACATATTAATTACATTAATTATTTTTTTTCATATAATTTATTTTAAATCTTTGTGCATACGATCTATTTTAAAGTTTCATATATTACTTGGTTTAAATTATTTTATATGTTACTTACTTTGAAATATCTTGTACATTATTTATTTCTTTTACATATTATTATTTTGAGCCTCTTAGTATTTATTCCAAATTTCTTTATATGTATTATTTTAAATTTGTCCTATGTTTATCTAAATTGGTCTTGTGCAACTTATTTTAAACTCTCTTACTTGTTTCAAATTGTTTTATTATCATTCATTTCAAGCTTTTTATATATAGTATGTATTATATATAATACTTATTTAATATTTTATATACATATATATCCTCTATTTTAAATTGTTCTGCACATTGTTGATATTAAACTTCTTTTTATCTATTTATTTTAAATTCATGTCTTGACATTTTAAAATTTGGTTTTACATTTTATTCATTTCAATTCGCTTTATGATTTCATTTTTTAAATTCATTTGTCTTTGATTATTAATGATTGGTATTTAAATAATATACGTTGTATGATTACTGCCGTGATATGTATTACGATTCGTTTATTCGTATTTTTCACATTATTATCATTTATATGTGTGCAAATTTTTTTATTCACGTATCATCACTCCATGTTGCACCATGTTTTTATTTCATATTATCTCCCCACAAATCAAACCTCGTTACATTCATCCGATAAATTGTTTTTATCTTTAATCCAAACGAATAACGTACTTTACCAAACATCGTACTCGCTATATTTCAAAAAAGCAAAAATTTCAAAATAAGGCAATGTTTCGCGTTTTGGAACATCGAGGAATTGTGCCCTAACTTACGGGGCTTCGATTCTCTCGTTGGTTCTAAATAGCTAAATGTCCTTTTTAAGTTTCAAAATACATAGAATTCTAATTTAAATTAAAGACGACCTTGCGTTCGGGAATTCATGGTATGGTGTCCTAACTTACGGGATGTGATACTCCGATATCTCGAGATAAGGAAATCTTTAGCAATCATTTTGAGTTAATTCAAGTGTTTTCAAAATCAATGTTAATAAAAAGAGGGATCGTATTTCAAATTCTTTCGAGTTTTCAAATTTTCGACACCAAGACACTAATTAATCAACTAGGTACCAATTTTGGGCGTATCGAGGGTGCTAATCCTTCCTCGTGCGTAACCGACTCCCGAACTCACTTTCTGATTTTTGTAGACCAAAAATTATCGTTTTAGTAAATCTTAAATTTTATTAAAATAATTAATTTAAGGTGATCCGATCACACCTCATCAAAAAAGATTGGTGGCGACTCCCCGTTTTAATTTTCATTTTCAAATAAAGTCGATTCCCGTGTTTTTCAAAAAATGGTTTCGACATTGTTTATTATTGGGGCTTTACCTTGTTATTGTTAAAAAAAAAAGAATATTTTGAGGTAAAGTCGCGATGCCATTAAGGGCTAGTTTGGTAATGCTTTTGAAAAGTATTTTTCAAAAGTGCTGTGAAAAAGTGCTTTTGAGAAGTACTTTTGAAAAGTTTGGTTTAAAATTTGAGTGTTTAGCATTGCTGTCAAAAAGTGCTTTTGAGAAATAAAATGTCCATTTTAGACATGTTATTATCAAGTAACAAATATGCATTTAAATAATATTTAAATTATATAATATTATATTTTAGTAAGAATATAAAAAAAAATTATTATAACTTGTTGTTAATATTTTAATATATGAAATATAAATTTTAAATATTTTTAAGCAATAAATATTAATTATTTATAAAATTTAATTAGAATATATAAACTATATTTTAAATATTTAAATATAACCATTAAATATTTGTAATTAGTATTTTAAAAAAAATATTTTTTATTTTTAATTAATGATTTTAACACATTTGTAATTAAGCACCAAGAAAAAAAGAGGGGAAAGTACTATATTATTGGAAGGGTGAAAAAGTAATTAAGCACTAAAAAGTTTGGGAGAGGAAAAACTAAAAATTTTGGCTTCCCCTTTTCAGAATTGCTTTTGAAAAACACTTCTGAAAAGTTAAAAATTTCTGCCAAAAGCAACTTATTTAACACAGTTTTTCTTCCAAAAGTGCTTTTAGAGCCTGAAGTGCTTTTTTTAAGCACTGCAGAACAGGCCCAAGTCCACGTTACAGCTTCGAAAGGCAATATGTATTCTCCAAACTTCAACTATTTTTTTGGTTCTACTGCTTTCAAATATATTTTTTCCACCCTCAAACTCACTTCATTGCCTACGAACATCTTGCAAAAGCCTATTAAATAAGGTATGACTCTAAAATCCACCCTTACATTTTCTTTTGTTTCAATCTCATCCTTAACATTGCAAAATTTTTTAAATAAGGCTAAATGAAAATAGTCGATCAATTTTTTTGTCCAACATGGCATGCCACCTCAGATGATGATGTGGTTGACGTGGCATGATATGTCAACGATGATGTGTCATTTAGATTACATTTTTACAAAAATTAAATACTTCTTAAAAAATAAAAAAATGTATAAAAAAATATATATATATATATATATATATATATATATATATATATATATAATTGATAAAAAAATTAACCAATTAGTGGCGAATTTTCTATGTGACACTCAAAATAACATTACAATTTCAAAAAAATCATAAATTTACGTTACTATATATTTGGCACTAAAATTTACCTTTCAAAATCTAATACTTACTTATAAAATAATGAATAAAGAGAGAGTAAAGAACAAGAAAAGTACATATTTTATTTATCAATATGGATATTTACAATACTTCTCAAGAGTTTATATTTATAGACATAAAAATATAAATTATATAAAATTCTACTCTTAATGAACATTAGAGTCCTTATGTATATCTAATTTCTTATCCTTATGGACACCCACTTTATAATAGTATTTATAAAAATTTTTCTTGGATATCCATTGATAGATAATGTGCCTCATTTTAAACATTACTAAGATAAAAACCCGTGGGAAAAAAATCCTTAGTGAAGGAAAAATAGTACAGATACCTATAATACGCATAACATGCTACCTTATTAAAAAATTTACCAAGAAAACTCAATAGGACAAAACATCAATTAAGAGAAAAAGAGTAAAACGCGTATTTACTCCCCTTCATGACAATATCTCATAATCTTAAATACTAGTTTTTCAAATCATAACTTGAAGAGATTTGCTAAATGTTTATATAATCATTCTTTTGAATGTCATAGGTGACGAAGAACTTTAGGGAAATATATTTTGATCTCTTGAGGAGTTTCAACAATAATCATTACAAACTTTGATCATGATCATTTTATAAATATATATATTCAAATCAAACCAATAAATATTTATGCAAAAGTATTGAACAATTTCCCAAGAATTTTTATATGCTTCTAACATTCTAAATACTTCAAGAATTATAATATAAACTTCATTATATATTGATTTGTGTAGAGGCCTAATTTAGCCCGGGCCCAAATAGAAATCAAATAAAATAAATAAAACAAAAAAAAAAAAAACAAATCAAAAGTCCATATAACAATCCATTTACATTAGGCCCAATTAGCTCAAATAAATGAAAACTCTAATAGCCCAAATGGCTTAAAAACCTAAACAGTTTTCATAAAAAAAGGAACCCTAACTTGGCACCACACACCCCTCATGTCAGCATGCTTGCACCCCGAGGTCTGCCACCGTCAATTGCCTTCGTCCTGTCAGTTGACTCCAGAGACACCTGGAAAAATAGAAAAGCAAGAACAGCAACGACACGCAAGAAACAGTAGAAAAATATAAAAATAACATTGTAAATCGGCTATAAAAAGCCAAAAAAAAAGATTGTAAAGGGGTTGTTTTTGGTTTTTAATAAAAATCGGAGAAATAGAGAAAACAATCAGAAAATAAAAAAATCGAATACAAAAGGTGATCTTTTTGATTTATTTATTTATTTTTCGAAATAAATAGAAAAAAATTAAAAGACCTTTTTTTTTTTTTTACCTTTTTAAGTCGTTGGAGACCCATGTCCGGCTCGAGAAGCCTCGGAGGCCCCTAGGGCTCCGTCGAAGGCTTGGTCAGAGGAGGGAAGAAATTGAAAGGTTTCTCGACCAAAGACCCAATTTTTACTAGTTTTTTTGACGATTTTCACCCCAAAACGGGTTTCCTAAGAAAAAGGGGATCAATAGGGATATTTTTGAAATTTTCTGGCCATCGGAGATGGCGGTCGCCATCGCCGACAATCGGTGGCCGTGGCGGAAATGGCCGGCCCAAGGGAAATTTTAGAGAAAAAATGGGTGAAAACAATTTTATTTTTTAAAACAAAAGAGAAATGAATTTTTTTGAAAAAAATTTGACTTAAATAGGGCACCAAAACGACACCGTTTTAGGATGGTTTCAAATGCCCCAAAATGATGTCGTTTCAGGGCTGACCCGACGACCAGACCCGGATCCTCCTAGGATCTGCATGTTTTTGAGGGGAGGGTCTAATTGCCGCTTCAGTCCTTCCGCTTTTAATTTTTTTATTTGGTCCTAATTCCTTCATTTTTTTTCTTTTAGATTGCACCGTTTAATTTTATTTTGTTTTTAATTTAGTCCCCCGATTTGCCAAAGAAACGGTGCGTTTAATAGAATTTGAGATATTTTCCCATTTAGTCCTTATTTCTTTTCACGCATTTCATATTGGTCTTTTGTTCTGTTTTATTAGTTTTTTTATTTACAATTTATCCCTTAAATTTCATTTAAATTTTGATTTAGGAATCTATTTATTTATTCATTTATTTTATTACAATTTAGCCCCTTATTATTTATTTTATCTTGATTTACCCTTTTAATTTCATTTAAGTTACAATTAAGTCCTTTTTATTTTTATTCTTTTATTCTTTTATTTACTTATTTACTTATTTATTTATTCATTATTCCTTTTATTTTATTTTATTTATTTACTCATATACTTATCTATTTATATATTATTCACTTATTTTTTTAATCCTTTTATTCATTTATTTATTATGCCTTCATTTTTTAATATTTAAAATTGTTTTTTTTCTTTTATCAATTATTTATTTCTTATTTCTTTTTTTTCTTCTTTTCTGCCATTATTATTACTATTTTATTATTATCTATTTATCTATTTATTTATTACCTCTTTATTTTTTTATGCATACTTAAAAATTAGATTGTATACATGCTTTTATTGGTACAATTTTTTGTTTATTATTGTCATTTATTATTTTATTTTTATTTTTTTAGTGTGTTCTTGTTATTTGATTATTTGTCTTATTATTTTTGGCACTTTCATGTCGTGTCCATTTATTTTTTTAATCATGCATCTTCCATTTTTCATTTATCTTAAATTACTTCATTTATTTATTATTACTATAATCTGATTATTAATATTAATATTATAATTATGTTATTATTATTATAATATTCTTTTATTTACTTATTATTTATCATTCTACCTGCATAACCATTATAAATTATTTCATTATCACTATATCATACATTAAGTTTAAGCATTTATCCATGTGTATATTATGCCCGAATAAGTAAAATGCATACCATTTTAAGTGTTACGTTCGTTTTTCACGTGATGCATAAAAAAGTAAAAATTTTAAACCGTGGCAATGTTGATCATTTTTGGAATTAGAATAGTCGTGTTCCTAACTTACGGAATATGAATTCTTTCTAAAACCGAAATAATCGAATATTCATTTCAAAAATGTAAAAACGAGATTTAAGTAACTATTTAAACGACGATTATTCTGGTTTTCAAAAACTAAAGGCGTCATGTCCTAACTCACGATGCATGATCCTTCTTATCGATTAATTCAGAATAAAGCCTTTTCTATTAAAATATCTTAATACAAAGGGATCACATTTTAAATTCTCTTCAAATTTTTAATTTTTGACATTAAGACATCAAGTAATTAATTAGGTACCAATTTTGGGCGTAATGAGGGTGTTAATCCTTCCTCGTGTGTAATCGACTCCCGAACCCATTTTTTGGATTTTTTTTTGTAGACCAAAAAACATTGTTTTAGCAAATCAAACCTCTTATTAAAACGATCAAATTACGAGGTGACCCGATCATACCTCCTGAAAGTGATTGGAGGTGACTTTATTTTCTTTTTTTTTTTAAATAAAAAGTCAATTTAAAAAGAGATTTCGACAGCTTGGCGACTCCATTGGGAAGGAAAAATAAGAGAGTTAAGTCGCGAGTTAGTTACTTTTTGATCTTTTTGTCGAAAATTGATAATTTGGTTTAAATTTACTATCCCATTATTGCATTTCATCCTTCATGTTTTGATATCTCTAGTTGTATAGCGATTTAGTATATTTGTTTTATTGGTTCAAAAGTTTCTTTTTGTGTGTTTTCTGCATATTGCATTGCATAATCTTTCGATTTTGCCCTTCTTAAGTGGGAGTGAGAAACTATTCCTTCGTGAGATCTTCACCTTCATATAGGATAGTGGATCACTTTTGGGATACATCTATACCTATGTCTTTGTGATATCTTCATCTCTGTATAGCCATAGGGAAATGTATTTCCCCGAACTGAACTCGGTCCGTATGAGCTTATAATGGGTGAGGATCGAGGAATCTGCCGGTTCAGGTACCCTTACTTTAGAACTGAACCGCATATAATGAGCCCTAAGAACTTACACTAGGTAGAACCACACCAAACCCCTAGTGGTCACTCGAATAGGTGTTCTATTTATTATTTCTTGCTTGCTTTAAATTTTAGCTTTGTATGAAATGTACTAACTTGCTTCATTTTTTTTACTGTGATTGCATTGCATTTTCATCAAAAAATGGTATTGATTCACGTTTAGTTGCTAAATAGAGAGCTTGTCATAGAAAAGGGATTTCTTAATAAAGTGGAAGACAATGTGGCTGTCTGGATATGGTCTGAGAAAACACAACAAGAGAAGGGTGACAGCCTGATGGAGGGGTACTTGCCAGAATTATGGGATTTCACTCGCATTATTGTGACTCAGGATAATCTCCAAGAGTTTAAAGAGGTATGAGACCAATGGGATGACGAAACCAAGCAGTTATTCTACTTTAACTATAGTGATTTGTCTTATTTACTCGATGTTAAAGTGGATAAGCACTTATTTCGAGCTCTTGACCAGTATTGGAATCCCGCCTATAGCTGCTTCACTTTTGGGAAGGTAGACTTGGTTTCCACCGTAGAAGAGTACACAACTCTACTCTGTTGCCCGAGGATTCAAGCCGACAAAGCTTATTCTAGAGCCGCCAACGTTTTGACTTTCTTGAAGAGGCTAATGAGCATAACAGGGATAAGTGAGCAATAGGTCACGACCCAGCTTAAACAAAAGGGAGATAGTAAATGCATCTCTTGGAAAAGTTTGTGGGATTTGATCTTGGTACATCCGAATACGAAGAAAAGATTCGACGCATTTGCCTTGAGTATTTACGAGTTGGTCATCTTTCCCAAAGCGCTAGGACACATAGATGATGCAGTTTCAGATCTATTTGTCTGGCTTGACAAAATGGTCACACTCGTTTCGGCGATTTTGGCAGAAACTTTCAGATCTTTGAGCGCATGCCGAAGTGCGGGTGAAGGAAGATTTATCAGGTGTGTGCAACTTTTGTTAGCTTGGTTCCATAGCCACTTTGGAAGGTAGAAAATGTCTCTTATCGAGTATTCTCCGAGAACTACTCTCCACTGAAAAGAAGTAGATGGCAATTCTCCAGAGTCTCCAAGATGAAGACGTTGAATAGAGGGCCCCTTGGATGATCCCTGATGAAATTTTGTATCGATGTGGAGACTTCGACTGGGTTCCTCTACTCAGGATATAGGAAGCTATTGGATATGCCCCTCTACTTGTATTGAGGTAATATAGGTCGAGGCAGTTTATACCGTCAATGCAAGGGTTAGCTTAGTGTGAGTTTGTATACAAGGGTGATAATTACAAGAAGAAGGTTCGTGAAATATCGAACGTTTAGAACCAAATTCACAAAATGAAAAGATTTGCCACAAATCCCATGACGACCCTTGAGTATGATTGGTGGTAGGGTAAAAGAGTCAATTATAATGTCCCTGTGTCAAACCAAGAAAACACTCGGCTAATAGAAGAGCACTTGCAAGTGATCCTGTCTGAGTTGGAAATCATAAAACAAAACTTTAAAAAGAGGAGTTCAGAGCTGGGGAAAAAGATAGAATAGTTGAAAGAGGAAAAGATGCAGCGAGGATTAGATGTCGATGCCTAGAACCTAAAAGCCGAGAAAATGAGAAAAGGAAAGAACAAGGCTGAAGAAGACTTAGTCAGTCTAAAATTAGATTATAAGAAGTTGTACTTGTCGATAAGGACTACCGGGTTGGGTAAAACATCGGAACAATGGCGGCAAGAGATCAAAGAAGAATAGATTAGAGTTGATCAATTGAAAAAGAAATTCTAAGATGCTCGGGTTCGAGAAGATGCTTTAAGAAGGGATTTGATAGAAAGCCAAAATGAAAAGGTTGGGATGAGAGCTTGGGCAGCAGAATTAGAATGGTCATTACATCAATATCGTAGTCGCAACTCCACAATTGAGTTGAAAGTAATCCTAAATAAGATTGAAGAGTTGAAGGAAAAGATAGAAGAGTTCGAGACCACACTACAAAATTGTGAACTTCGAGTTGAGCTTCTTGAAACGAACAATGAACACTAGAAAGAACAACTCCAACACTCTCAAGGTCAGATTAGGGATATATATCACATTATGGTCAAAACTGTGACTCAAGTACAGGAAGTAGCCGACCATTTGCGAATCCTAGCGGTTTAAGCTGACATACTGAGCTTAAAATACGAATCTGAATCAGATTGGGACCGAGAATTAGCTTGGCTTCTTAGGAAAGTTAAGGATTTAAGTATTAGGGCAAGGCTGTATATATAAAATGTATTCATTTTATGTAAAGAGATTCGTTTTCTAGTAAAGTTATTCTAATAGAATTGAATCAGAATCAATGCCTTTTTTTGGCGTTCATTTTTCATTCATCAGCATTACATTTCATCATATGCATTAAGTTTCTTAAAAAGACCCTAATTAATTGAAATTATGACAATTACCCTAGAAACCAACAAGAATCTGCCAACTGAATATCGTTACAGTACCCGCGGTAAAACCAGAGCCATTAATCAAAGGTTAGAGAGATTGGAACAAATTTAGAAAGACATACAAGATCAGTTGCAAGTGCAGCTGCAGGAACAATTAGCTAATGTATAGCAAGACATGATGGATCAAATACAAGAGTCCCAACAAAGCATGATAGGCCAGTTGACCCAATTGCTGGCCAAAGGGACTAAAAAAGAGAAAAGTACTATAAATAACTCTAGGGTTGATAATGAAGACCCTATATACCCCTTAAATTTTACCCCAGTAAATGTCCAAGCCCAACTAGATACATATCTATGAAATGTACCCATTACCATAAGACTTTAATAATATCAAGCCGGCACTTCAGCACCGTTGAACTGCCTTATGGGTTCAAGTTCCAATCTTGGGAATAATTCGGCCAACCCCGTCGTTCTAGATTTGGATGACATGGCAGAAACGGATAGAGTAAGAGTAGAATTTTTGAAACAGCTAGAAGATTGGTACAAGTGGTTGGAAGAGAAATTCAAAGCTATGAAGAGTGCTGACTACCTTTGCGGGGTTGATGCTAAGGAGCTGAGCTTAGTCCCAAATCTAATGCTCCCACCAAAATTCAAAACTACAGAATTTAAAAAATACAATGAGACTAGTTATCCTGAAGCCCATATCACAATGTTTTGCCGAAGAATGACGGGATACGTCAATGATGACTAATTGTTAATCAACTACTTCCAAGATAGTTTGATCAGGTCGACCGCCAAGTGGTACAACCAGCCAACCGTGCTAAAATCAACTTATAGAAAGACTTGGAACAAGCTTTCATGAAACAATACATCCATGTGACAGACATGACACCCGATAGAATTACGCTGCAAAACATGGAGAAGAAACAAAGGGAAAGCTTTAGGCAGTATGCTCAGAGATGGAGAGAGGTGGCAACGTAAGTTCAACCACTTCTTCTGGAGAAGGAGACAACAATGCTTTTCATAAACACTCTAAAAGCCCAGTTTATTAACCATATGTTGGGAAATGCTACCAAGAGCTTCTCAGATATAGTAATATCCGAAGATATGATTCAAAATGCAGTAAGAAGTAGGAAAATAGATGCAGTCGAAATGCTAAAAGATTAGCTCTGAGAAAGAAGAAAAATGAAGTAAACACCTCGAGTATGTATAATAAAGGTTATTCAAAATCGGTCACTGTAGGCCAACCAAGGACCGTAACAACCAGCTATCAAGGCCCCTCAAGGCAGGAATCTAACTCAAGACCAAACACAGAAAAACTCTAGTTCACACCTATCCTGATAACATATAGGGAGTTATATTAGAATTTGTTCGATGCGCATGTGGTATCCCTGTTTTACTTGAAACCCATGCAGCTTCTGTTCCCAAAATGGTATGATGCAAATGCTTAATGCGAGTACCACACAGGAATAACGAGACGCTCAATTGAGAACTGTACTGAATTCAAAAAGCTGATTGAAAGGTTCATCAAGATGGGGATCGTAAGGTTCGATGATCCATCGGAACCTAATGTGGTAGGAAATTCGTTACCCAATCATTCAGATCAAGAGGTAAACGCGATAGTTAAGAGTAGAGGAAATATGACTAAAACTGATATGGGAGAAGTAAAAACCCTACTAAAATGGGTTTGGCAAAAGATGATAGATGTAGGATTAATTATTCAAGATCCGGAGAAAGTACCTAAAGGGACGATGAGCTATTATGAGTTCCACGTTAAAAAAGGTCATGAGATCCAAGAGTGTATTGAATTTAGAGTTTTGGTGCAAAGTTTGATGGATAACAAGGAGCTGGAATTTTTTGAAGATGTTAAAGGCTCGGAAGGAGGAGACAGCTGCCTTAGAGGAAGGATCAAAGGAGAAGGTCCACAAGGTCAACTGCCCAGTGGTGATTATTTCACGGCCAAGAAACAATGAATTGGGAACACAAGTTGTGCCAAGAGTCATAGTTTAGAAAACTGTGGCTATTTCCTATAAGGATAGCAAAAGAGTTTCATGGAATTATGACTGCAACGTGTTGATGATAGGAGAATTCAGTTGGCACTTCAGAAAAAAGGGTTAGGAAATTGGTTTTTACATGCGTAGTGGGAGGTGTTATGACCCTACAAATGCAAGAACTGAGCCTGTTAAAGGAAAAACCCTAGTGGTTGAATATAAGAAAGAAAAAAAGGCTAGACATGAATCACCTATTAATGAACCCATAACTGAGAACGAGGCTAAGGAATTTTTAAAATTCTTGAAGCATAGCGACTATAGTATTGTAGAACAACTACACAAACAACCAGCTCGCATATCAGTACTAGCCTTGCTCTTGAGCTCAGAGACACATCGTAGCGTGTTGATGAATGTGCTAAATGAAACTCATGTCACTAATGATATCTCTGCGAACAAGCTAGACCGCTTAGTTAACAATATAAGTACTGACAATTTCATCTTTTTCAATGATGATGAAGTACCTTCAAGAGGCATGGGATCCACGAAGACCTTATATATCACTACCCAGTGCAAAAAATATACATTGCTAGTGGTGTTAATCGACTATGGATTTGCACTGAACGTCTTGCCTCTATCCACACTGAACAGATTATTAGTGGATGGCTTTCATATGAAGACGTGCCAAAACATTGTAAGGGCATTCGATGGTACATAAAGGAGGGTAATGAGAAGGATTGAAATATCTCTCCTAATTGGTCCGAACACATATGAGGTAGAATTTTTGATAATGGATATCAAGCCCTCTTATAATTTCTTGTTGAGAAGGCCTTGGATTCATTTGGCTAAGGCAATGTCGTCGTCACTACACTGAAAACTAAAGTTGGTAACGGAGGGTCGACTGGTGACGATAAACGCTAAAGAGGTTATCATTGCATCTGTAACTAGTGATGCACCATACATAGTAGCGAATGATGAGGCAATAGAATATTCCTTTCAATAACTGGAACTTGTTAATACAACTTTTATTGTCGAAGGAAACAAGATCCCAATACCAAGAATATTCAAAACCATGAAGATGAGCTTGTAGTTAACAGTTAGGAAGGGAGCCTTACCTGAGAAGGGACTCGAAAAACACCTACAAGGAAGGGTCGAGGCACCCATACTGATGGATAAACAATAACGCTTTGGCTTAGGGTACAGGCAAGATGCTAGACAAAAGAAGAAGGAGATGGAAAAGAGACAAGGAAGAAGAAGAGCGTGACTGAATTGGGAATAGGTCAAATGGGAACCGATAACCTTTCCCCATATATCTAAAATGTTCATGTCAAGAGAGATCATTTATCCTGAACAAAGAATGGTAGAAAAAGAAAGCTTGGAAGGAATGTTAGGAAACTTGAGCATTAATGGCATATCCAAAGAAGAATTGGGGAAAACTTCTTAGGCATTCGTCTTTATATCCTTAGAAGTGTTTTAAACAATTGGATTGTAGAAGAGATCCCTGAAATTTTTAGAACTAATTCAGAGTAATGTTCAAAATAAACTTATTACTCTAAGCTTGGGAGCAATAAGAATTCTTTTATGAAAAAGGCATATGTCCATTATTTTTAGTTCAATAAAATGCATCTTTGTGTCTCATTTTGGAAAACATTCTTTTGTCCCATTTCATTCATACTCATACCACACAGACAATTATTCTTAGATTTATTTATTCTTTGGGTCTTCCTTCGTTCCTATAACAGGTCTCCAGATATCAATGATATGAGCTACGTTGCTACTGACTCAGAATCTCCTTTTGAGCAAGGTATGTGTTTAGAAAAACCTCAGGACTTTGAAGATGATTGAGATTGTAACTTATCCTCTAATTTGTTAAGAATGGTAGAACAAGATGAGAAACAAATCGTACATTATAAAAAGTTAGTAGAAATTGTGAGTTTGGGAGACAAATAAGAAAAGAAAGAGGTGAAGATCAGAGCTTGCATCACTGTAGAAACAAAGAGAGACCTCATTGAGTTACTCTAAGAATTCAAAGATGTCTTCGCATAGTCGTATCAATACATGCCTGGGCTAAGTACTAATATCGTGGTACACCGAGTCCCTATAAAGAAAGAATGCAAGCTAGTTCAATAGAAACTTCGAAGGATGAGGCCCGAGATCCTGTTAAAAATAAAAGAATAGGTCAAGAAGCAATTTGACACTGGTTTCCTATAAGTAGTTAAATATTTGGAGTGGGTAGCTAATATAGTCTCCATCCCTAAAAAAGATGGAAAAATACGAATGTGTGTAAACTATAGAGATTTAAATAAAGCCAGCTCGAAAGAGAATTTCCTGTTGCCTCACATTGACACCTTAGTGGGCAACACGACATGTTATTTACTATTCTCCTTCATAGATGGATTCTCCGGATACAACCAGATTAAGATGCATCTTGAAGACATGGAAAAGACCACATTCGTAACCATGCGGGGAACATTTTGTTATAAAGTGATGCCATTCGAACAGAAAAATGCAGGAGCGACGTATGAAAGAGCCATGTTAACTTTGTTTCATGATATGATATACAAGAAACTCGAGGTTTATGTAGATGATATGATCGCAAAATCCCGAACAGAAGAAGAACATATACAAGTCCTAAGGAAATTGTTTTTAAGGTTGAGAAAATTCTAGCTAAAACTCAATCTAGCTAATTGTACCTTCGGGGTTAGGTCGGGAAAATTACTATGATTCATAGTCAGCGAAAAAGGAATTAAGATCGACCCAGACAAAGTTAATACTATATAGGAGTTGCCTCCGCTGCACACTCAAAAGGAGGTCTGAGGTTTCTTAGGGAGATTAAATTACATCGCATGGTTCATTTCATAACTAACTGAGGAATGCGACCCCATATTTCGTCTCCCTAAGAAACGATGAAGAATGCCATATGACTTTCGAAAAAGCCAAACATTACATATCGAATTCCCGAGTGCTGATGCCATCTAGTCCAGATAAGCCATTGATATTGTACTTGGTAGTATTTGAGAATTCTATGAGATGCGTGCTGGGCCAACACGATGAGTCAAGAAGGAAAGAAAGAGTAATGTACTACCTCAGTAAAAAGTTCATTGAGTGTGAGACAAGATATTCGCCAATTGAGAAGTTGTGTTGTGCCTTAATCTGGACAACCCGATGGCTGAGACAATACATGTTGTACTATACAACTTGGCTCATCTAAAAAATGGACCCTCTAAAATATATGATGGAGTCGACTGCTCTGAACAAAAGGATGGCCCTATGGCAAATTCTGTTTTCCGAATTTGATATAATCTATGTGAACTAGAAGGCAGTAAAAGGGAGTGCAATAGCAAATTTTCTAGCCAGTAGAGCTCTAGACGATTACAAGCCTTTGAATTTCAATTTCTCAAATGAAGATTTGATATATGTTGCAACCATTGAAGAAGATGCTCAAGATGGACATCCTTGGAAACTAAATTTTGATAGAGCTTCAAACGTTATGAGTAACAGAATTGAGGCAGTTCTGATATCCCCAAATGGAGATTATTATCCCTTTACTAGTAAATTGGATTTTGATTGCACAAACATATAGCAAAATACGAAGCATGCATCATGGGTATCAATGCAACCATAAAATGTAAGATCAAAATACTAGAGGTATATGAGGATTTTGCATTAGTGATCTATCAACTGAAAGGTGAATGGGAGACAAGAGATCCCAAGTTGATTGAGTATAGAAGGCTGGTCCTGGAGTTAATTAAAGAGTTTGATGACATCACCTTCTGTTACCTTCTACGAGATGAAAATCAGATAGCTGATGCCCTAACTGCTTTAACTTCCGT
The DNA here is from genome assembly GCA_025698475.1 of Gossypium anomalum. Taxonomy (NCBI): domain Eukaryota; kingdom Viridiplantae; phylum Streptophyta; class Magnoliopsida; order Malvales; family Malvaceae; genus Gossypium; species Gossypium anomalum. The sequence continues at coordinate 17,898,492 of CM046967.1, read as the reverse complement.
AGTTAAAATGAACCAACAAGAGGATGTAAAACCTATCCAGATGAGTATTTATCAAGCTCCGGCTCATTGTTACAACATCGAGGAAGAGGAAAATGATGATCAACCTTAGTACTACAATATACTGCGATATATAAAAAATCGTCAATACCCTAATCAGGCGACCGGGAATGATAAAAGGACGCTAGGAGATTGGCCAATGTTATGTCTTAGATGAGAAGATCTTTTATAAAAGAAGAAAGGATCAGGTGCTACTAAGATGTGTGGATGTCTTTGACGCCAAAAAGATTTTGGAAGAAGTCCATGAGGGCGTTTGCGAAATGCATGCTAATGGTTTTACAATGGCCAGACAAATCATGATATTCGGGTATTATTGGTCCACCATGGAAAGGGATTGTATCAGTTATGCTAAGAGATGTCACAAGTGCCAAATTTATGGAGATAAAATTCATGTGCCTCATTCACTTTTTTATGTTATGACTTCTCCATGGCCTTTCTCTACGTGGGGCATGAATATCATTGGGCCGATCTTGCCAAAGGCTTTCAATAGGCATCGATTCATCTTCGTAGTCATTGATTACTTCACCAAGTGGGTAGAGGCCACTTCTTACGCCAATGTCACGAAGTCGACAGTCAGTAAATTCTTAAAAAAAGAGATCATGTCGGTATGAGATGCCAAAAAGGATTATATCTGGCAATACATTGAATTTGAACAACAGTACGATAGCAGAGGTCTGTAGTCAATTCAAGATCAAACACCATAACTCGTCACCATATCGCCCAAAAATGAATGGTGCGGTGGAGACAACAAATAAGAACATTAAGAAAATCGTGGGTAAAATGACTGAGACTTATAAAGATTAGCATGAGAAGTTACCATTTACCAACTAGGCTTATCGAATGTCTGTCAGGACCTCCACCGGGGCAACGCCTTTCTTATTGGTTTATGGAATAGAGTAGTTTTGCCCATTAAAGTCGATATTCCTTCTTTCTGAGTTTTATCAGAGTTAAAGTTAGATGAAGCAAAGTGGATCCAATCATGATATGATTAGCTAAACTTGATTGAAGAGAAGAGGTTAAAAGCTATCCGTCATGGTTAGATGTGCCAAAAACGAATGATACAAGCTTATGAAAAAATGTTCAACCTAGAAAATTCCATGAGGGGGACCTGGTATTGAAAAAGATCCTTCCCATACAAAAAGACTTCAAAGGAAAGTGGATGCGAAACTGAGAATGACTTTATGTGGTAAAGAAGGCATTTTCTAAAGGAGCGCTAATTTTGACCGAGATGGATGACAAAAACCTACCTAATCCTGTGAATTCAGATTCAGTAAGGAAATACTTCACCTAAAAAAATGGAGAGGCCAAGGAAAAAACTTACAAAGGGCGTCTTGAGACTAAAAGGGTTTTAGTTGAAAACCCGGAAAAAGGTAGCTCAAATTTGGATTGAAGATTGAAAATGTAATTGTCAGGTCTTCTTAAAAGGAGGAACGTTACATCTTAAAGCATCAACAAAGTACACAAATTAGGCCCAAAAGGGTCATCGAGAAGTTAGTGTGGAGAAGCTCATGCTACGATATCTGGGGCACCTAATTTCATCTTACTCATTTTGTATTTTAGCAACGTTTTCTATTTTGATTAATCTATTCATTTCAAGTTTTGCTCCCAATAAATTTTAATCTTGTCCATTGTTATGATCTTTTTCAAGCATTTTTTATTGAAATAACGATTAATGGACTAATAATATTCAAGTAAAAGGATTTCTGTATATTTCTCTGAAATGTTTTCTAAATAGTATAAGGACCTGAGATAGGACCACTAGTCAGAACTGACCAAATTTAAGAGCTGGAAATGTTTGGGAACAAATAGTTTAAATTGTGATTATTTCTGTGGGTTTCTATTAAATATACCATATCTGAACAAGAAGGCATAGTAACACATCAGTGATGGAATCTTGACGAACAACGAGCAATGTCAACCAAAGCATTAAAAAGGGGATTATTCTCGAAAAATGATATTCTACATTCATGCAAATATCATTCATATACATCTAGTTAGGAGCATTTGATTCATTCTGATCATAATATCCTAATCGCTTGGCATAAATATAGGCCCAAGAAATGGATTCTACAGGTTATTTTCCCTAAACAACGATGTAACAAATCAGTGAAATCACAAATCCTATACCCCTGAAGTTGCAGTGGAATGGATTGAAGTCATCGTGGCAAATCTTATCTCCCTGAATTTGCAGTGGAGTAGATTAAAGCCACAAATCTTATCTCCCTAAATTTCAGTGTAATAGATTAAAGCTACAAATCTTATCTCCCTGAAATTATAATGGAGCAGATTAAAGTCCCAAATCTTATCTCCCTGAAATTGCAGTGGAGCATATTGAAGTTACAAATCTTATCTCCCTGAAGTTGCAGTAGAACAGATTGAAACGACAAATCTTATCTCTCTAGAGTTGCAATGGAGCAGATTGAAGCTACAAATCTTATTTCCCTGAAATTGCAGTGGAACTTATTAAAGCTACAAGTTACAAATCTTATCTCCCGACAGTTGCAATGGAGTAGATTGGAACTAAAAATCTTATCTCTCCGTAGTTGCAATGGAACAAATTAAAACGACAAATCTTATCTCCCTGGAGTTGCAGTGGAGCAGATTAAAGCTATAAATTTTGTCTCCCTGAAATTGCAATAGAACAGATTAAAGCTACAAGTTACAAACCTTATCTCTCTGAAGTTGCAATAGAGCAGATTGAAGCTACAAATCTTATCTCCCTGAAGTTGCAGTGGAGCAGATTGAAAAATAACAAATATTATCTCACTGAAGTTGCAATGGAATATATTAAAACGACAAATCTTATCTCCCTGAAGTTGCAATGGAGCAGATTAAAGCTACAAATCTTATTTCCCTAAAGTTGCGGTGGAACAGATTAAAGCTACAAGTAACAAATCTTATCTCTCTGGAGTTGCAGTGGAGTAGGTTGAAGCTACAAATCTTATTTCCCTGAAGTTGCAGTGGAACAGATTAAAGCTACAAGTTGTAAATCTTATCTCCCTGAAGTTGTAGTGGAGCTGATTGAAACTACAAATCTTATTTTCCTGAGGTTGTAGTGGGATAGATTAAAGTTACAAGTTACAAATCTTATCACCCTGAAGTTACAGTGGAGTAGATTGAAGTTACAAGTCTCATCTCGTTGAAGTTCCAGTGGAGCAGATTGAAGCGAAGAATTCTACACCTCTGAAGTTGCGGTGGGCTAGAATAAAGTTAGTTTAAAAAGAGGAGCACCAAAGAGGTCAATATGCTACGAGGCTGGACAAAATTGGTTCTTCTTAAAAGTCTTTACTTCATTCTCTTTACATGACAACGAGCAAAGAGGGGCAGCTGTAGAGGCCCAATTTAGCCCAAGCCCAAACAAAAATCAAATAAAATAAATAAAACCAAAAAAAAAAAATCAAAAGTCCATATAACAGTCTATGCTCGCGCCCCGAGGTCTGCCACCATCAACTACCTCTGTCCCATTGGTTGACTCTAGAGACACCTGCAAAAATGGAAAAGCAAGAACAACAACAACATGCAAGAAATAGTAGAAAAAATATAAAAGTAACTTCGTAAATCAGCTATAAAAGGCCTAAAAAAATTGTAAAGGGGTTGTTTTTGGTTTTTAATAAAAATCGAATTCAGAGAAATAGAGAAAACAATCAGAAAATAAACAAAATACAAAATGTGATTTTATTTATTTATTTTTTTTTTGAAATAAGTAGAAAAAAATTAAAAGACCTTTTTTTCTTACCTTTTTTGATCGTCGAAGACCCATGTCCAGCTCGAGAAGCCTCAAAGGCCCCTAGGGCTCCGTCAAAGGCTTTGTCAGAAGGAAGAAGAAACCGAAAGGTTTCTTGACCAAAGGCCCGATTTTTACTAGTTTTTTTGATGTTTTTCACCCCAAAACGGGGTTCTTAAGAAAAAAAGGGGGTCAAAAGGGAAATTTTGAAATTTTTCGGCCACCGGAGACGGCAGTTGCCATCGCCGACTACTGATGGTCGCGGCGGAGCCTCGGCGGCTCCCATGGTCTGCCCAAGGGAAATTTCAGAGAAAAAATGGGGTGAAAACAATTTTATTTTTTTTTTAAAAAAAAGAGAAATAAAATTTTTTGAAAAAAAATTGACTTAAATAGGGCACCAAAACGATACCGTTTTAGGATGGTCTGAAATGCCCCAAAACGACATCGTTTTGGGGATAACCCGATGACCGAACCCGGATCCTAGGAGGATCTGCGTGTTTTTGAGGGGAGGGTCTAATTGTTGCTCCAGTCCTTCCGCTTTTAATTGTTTTTTTTAATCTCGTCCTAATTCCTTTCTTTTTTTTTCTTTTACATTGCACCATTTAGTTTTATTTCGTTTTCAATTCAGTCCCTCGATTTGTCGATGAAACAGTGCATTTTATAGGATTTGGGATATTTTCTCATTTAGTCTCAATTTCTTTTCGCGCATTTTATATCAGTCATTTGATCTGTTTTATTAGTTTTTTATTTACAATTTATCCCCTGATTTTCATTTAAAATTTGATTTAGTCCTCTATTTATTTAGTTATTTATTTTATTACAGTTTAGCCGCTTATTATTTATTTTATCCTGATTTACCCTTTTAATTTCATTTAAGTTACAATTAAGTCCTTTTTATTTTAATTCTTTTATTCATTTTTTTTACTTATTTACTTATTCATTATTCCTTTTATTTTTATATACTCATATACTTATTAATTTTAATTTCATAAAATTTATTTTTTTATTTTCTTTTATCGATTATTTATTTCTTTTTTCTTTTTTTCTTCTTTTGTGTCATTATTATTATTATTATTATCTATTTATCTATTTATTTATTACCTCTTTATTTTTTTATACATAAAAATTAGATTATATACACGCTTTTATTGGTAATTTTTTGTTTATTATTGTCATTTATTATTTTATTTTTATTTTTTAGTGAGTTATTGTTATTTTATAATTTCTCTTATTATTTTTGGCAATTTCATGTCATGTCCATTTATCTTTTTAATCATGCATATTCCATTTTTGATTTGTCTTAAATTACTTCATTTATTTATTATTACTATAATATGATTATTAATATTAATATTATTATAATTATGTTATTATTTTAATATTCCTTTATTTACTTATTATTTATCATTCTACCCACATAACCATTTAAAATTATTTCATTATCACTATATCATACATTAAGTTTAAGCATTTATCCATGTGTATATTATGCCTGAATAAGTAAAATGCATATTGTTTTAAGTGTTATGTTCGTTTTTCGCATGATGCATAAAAAAGTAAAATTTTTAAACTGTGGTAATGTGCATTATTTTTAGAATTAGAAGAGTATGTTCCTAACTTACGGAATATGACTTCTTTCTAAAACTGAAATAGTCAAATATCCATTTTCAAAATATAAAAACAATATTTAAGTAACAATTTAAACGGTGATTATTTTGATTTTCGAAAACTAAAGGCGTCATGTCTTAACTTACGAGGCATGATCCTTCTTCTCGATTAATTCAGAATAAAACCTTTTCTATTAAAATATCTTAATACAAAGGGATCGCATTTTAAATTCTCTTCAAATTTTCAATTTTCGACATTAAGACATTAAGTAATTAATTAGGTACCAATTTTGGGCGTAACGAGAGTGCTAATCCTTCTCGTGCGTAATCGACTCCTGAACTCATTTTTTGGATTTTTTTGTAGACCAAAAAATATTGTTTTAGTAAATCAAATCTTTTATTAAAACGATTAAATTACGAGGTGACCCGGTCACACCTCCTGAAAGTGATTGGTGGTGACTCCATTTTCGTTTTTTAAAATAAAAAGTCGATTTAGAAAAACATTTCAACAATTTGTATAAAATGTTATAACAACAACCATTAGACGCATGTTAAATCGAACTGGTAGACTAATAATATATCTAAAGATAGGAGTGAGCAAAACTCAATTCGACTTGAAAAAATAAAATAAAAATTGAATTTTGAGTTAAATTAATCGAGTTATTCGAGTCAACCAGAATTTTTTTTCGAATTTCGAAGTACAAATCAAGTTTAATGTTCGAATTCAAATAACTTGAATAATTCGAATAAACCGAATACTAAACTATAATATTTTACATTTTTACTCCAAACCCCCAAACCTTGTTACTTTCCCCCCAATACTTTTACTCCCTCACACTTTCTCCCTAAAACTTTTACTCCCCTCCCCTCCCACCCCCATCTATCAAACCCATTTTTCCCCCTAATTTTTTTTTGAATATTTTCCCCCTATTTACTTTCTCCCCAAAATTTTACTCTCCTAACCCTCAAAACTTTTTATTTTTCCCCTAAACTTTTACTTTTCACCCTTTACCCCCAATTAAAAAATCATCCAAAAAAATCCCTAAATTTAAATAGTAATAATTTTATTTATATATACTATTTATATTATTAAATTAAATTTCACATTATGTACTATTTACATTATTGAATTGTTTAATCATATTAAATCTTTATAAATTTTTGTTAAAATTGAATTATTGATGATGTCATAAAATATTCGTGTTAAAATTTTATATTGGTATCAATTTCACATTTTATCTTTAAGATAACTTTTATTAAAAAATCACATTTTTTATATTTAATATCTTTTTAATTTCAAAATACATGTGACAAAAATCAGAAGATAATTGAAGCAACTAAGCAAGTAAAGAAGCTAACCCATATATAAAAGATTAATAAATAAATTATAAGGAGATGAAAGTTAATAATAAATTTGATTATGGTGGGCAAATTTAATTACAGTGGGTGACAGTGGTTATAATGACCCAAAGTCATTTTCTTAATTTAACTCAAACAAATATATTTGATTCCATTCTATTCGAATTCCATCTCACTCGACTCGATTCGAGAAAATTTTAAATCGAGTTAGGGTGATAAAATAGGATTCGTTAACTCGATTAACTTAAATTTTTTTCATTCGATTTGATTGAACACTCACCCCTATCTAAAGGTTATTGCATCTACAAACAAAAAATACTTATTTTCATAATCAATGCTAGAACTTAGTGAAAGTCTTCAAATTACTTATTTCATTTTCGCAAAATTACTTCATTTGTTTCCTTGTTGACTTTCGGTCTAGAAACTTCACGAATTTAATTTTACTTGAATTGCGTCTTTCCGTTTTAACCAATCTATTCCATGTCTATGTTTTTCAATTAATTTCTTTAATATCCTCATTTTCTTTCATTATTTTAACAATACTATTATATGCAAAACTGTTGTCGATAACTTTTCATTTCGCAGTTCCATATTTTCTCGTATTGACGTAACTTATTGAGATTTCTTTATTTTCACTATTTTATCTTCAATTTCAAGTACTTGAATCTATTCTAGAGTTCTAATAATTTTTGGAGAGCAGAATGGGATAACACAACATATGAATCAAACATTGTTGGAGAAAGTTCAATATATGTTGTCTAATGCTGGGTTGAGAAAGAAAATTTGGGCTAAGGCTATTACGTATGCTGGTCATCTTATTAATCGTTTTCCATAATCTACAATTGAAGGAAAAACACCTATGAAGGTGTGGTTTGGAAAACCTGCTACTGATTATGATTCCTTACATCTGTTTGGATCCATTGCTTATTACTTTGTGAAGGAGTTTGAACTAGATCCAAGAGAAAAAAAATCTCTCTTTATAGGAATTGAGTAAAGAGATTTCGATTTTGGTGTTTAGACAAGAAGAAAATAATCTATAGAAGATATGTTACCTTTGATGATTTTGCCATGTTGAAAAATGTAACATATAAAGATGTTCAAACAAGTGGTACTCCATAGTAGGAAAAGTTTGAGCAGATGGTGATTAGCCTAGTTAATGAATCTGATTCTCAAACCATAGTGGAGGAATAAAAAATTAAAAGAGTTTGATCCAAGAACTATTGAACAAACCAAAACCACTTGCAGTTATAAGGTCGATGAAAGAAATACATAGACCTGCTCATTTTGCTGATATGGTGGTCGATGCACTCCTAGTTGTAGATGATGATATTCCCGTCAATTATCGATAAGCACTACAGAGCTTTGAATGTGACAAGTGGAAAAACGCCATGGATGGAAAAATTCAATCTCTCCAGAAGAACAATACTTGGGGTTGGCGCAATTACGAAAGGGTAACAATACAATCGTATCAGGTGAATATTTGCAAAGAAAGAGGGATTTCCTGGCAAGAAAGATTTTCTCCACAAAATAAGGTTGGTAGCTAAAGACTACGTTTAGAAGGAAGGAATTGTCTAATGAAGTATTTTCCCTTGTTATGAAGCATGCTTCTATTAGAATTTTGTTAGCTTTGATAGCATAGTTGAAATTGGTGCTATCTAAACTTGATGTGAATATGGCTTTCTCGCATAGTGATTTAGAAAAAGAAATCTATATGACTTAGCTAGAAGGATGCAAGGTTGCTAATGGAGAAAATTGAGTTTGTAAGTTAAAAAAATCACTGTATGGGTTGAACCAATCCCCGAGGAAGTGATGTAAGCGATTTGATAGCTTTATGAAAAGGCAAAGTACACCAGAAGCAAATATGACCATTGTGTGTATTTACAAAAGCTACAAGACAGATCTTTCATTTATCTCCTCTTGTATGTTGATGATATGTTGAGCATTTCAAAAAAGGTGAATTAAAGGCTCAGCTGAATCAAGAGTTTTGTGAGGCTAAGAAAATTCTTAACATGGAGATACATAAAAACAGAAAGTGAAGCAAGCTTTTTTTTACTTAAAAACAATATCTGAGAAAGATATTACGATATTTTGGTTTGAATAAAAATAAAAAAAAAATTAAGTGCCCCACATTTTTTTCTTATTTGAAAATTAGTGCTTAATTATCTCCTAAGAGTAATGAAGAACAAGAATATATGTCAAAGGTTCCATGAGCTAATACAGTTGGGAGCCTAATGTACGAGATGATGTGTATTCAACCAAACATTTCACAAGCAATTGTAGTTCTGAGTAGGTTTATGCATAATCCTAATAAAAGACATTGGCAAGCTGTGAAATGGTTTCTATGGTATCTTTTGAAAACCATAGATGTTGGTTTGATCTTTCAGTAGGGTAAAACTCTTGGTCAGTGTTTAGTTGGATATATTGATTCTGATTATGTTGGTTATTTGGATAAATATTGACCTACTACTTTACTCTTGCTAAAGCCTCAGTAGGTTGGAAGTTTACCTTCAGTCTACATTATCTTTGTCAGCTACAAAGGTAGAGTATATGATAGTTTCTAAAGCTATTAAAAAGGTTGTTTGGCTTAGTGGGTTGTTGGAAGACTTGGGAGTAGTTCAAAGTCACATTAGTTTTTATTGTGATTGTTAGAGTGCTATTCATGTAGTGAAAAACCAAGTTTACCATCCAATAACTAAGCATGTCAACGTGAGGTATCACTCTGTACGAGAAATCTTTGAAAAATGAAAGATTCTACTTCAGAAGATTACAACACTTGAAAATATTGTAGATATGATTACTAAGGTGGTAACAACAATCAAATCCAATCACTATTAGAACTTGAATAATATCCTGCAAGTTCGAACACCTTTGGGTGTATGACATTCGAAAGCACGTTTGGAGGCACTATTGAATATAACTTCACAAAGTTTAAGAAGTGGAAGAAACTAAAGTTGAGTGGGATTGAAAATTTGTTGAAGGTTATTGCCTCTTTTTTATCCCATATTGGAAGGGATTAAAAGGTTGGCGAGCCTCAAGTAATATATAAAAGAAGGCTTTAAGCCTTCACTTAGCATTATCCCCAACCATTTTGTTATCTCCTGCTTCCATTGATATACTTGGTATACAATTGAGAAATCCTTAGTTTGTAAATTTTTTTTTGGAGGTAATGAAGTTTTCACTCAGTGCTAGTGCTTGAGGATGTAGGCAATTAGTTCAACCTCGTAAATTTGGTGTGTTCTCTTCTTTATTTATTTTATTTATATTTATTGATTTTTCTATAGCATTTTTTTGATAGTAATTTGTCGAGTTAATTTGTTGTGCTTAAGTAGTTTCAATTTGCTTTCAGTGTTCTCAATTTAATTTTAGTGTTCAATATTGAAGCTACAGACGTGTGGAATATTACCTAATGTCCCCAACAACTGCCATAGCTTTCCGAAAATATCATTATTAATTAGAAAGCAATAAAGGATTCACCTACCTTAAATGAATGCAAGCTAATTTCCACCAACAATCTCTTCAATATGATGTCTTATTAAGTTTATTAGCTAATATTTTGTTAAACACTCCCCACTAGACTTATTGGTCGGTATTCATTTAGAAATGGGGTATTACATTTTGGTATCAGGGCAAGAAAAGATGCATATGATTTTATGACATGTTACTTATACATGAAATTAAGAGTCATTTGAATAATGTAATTAGGCATGCCGCAAGATTCTAGGGAACATGAACACAATATAAAAATAATTAAAATATAACACATCACAAGATAACGTCAACACAATACAAAATATTAATGTGTCAAAATTTACATAAGAAAAAAATGTAAAATATAACAAAAAATATGAATGCAACATGAAATCATTGATACATCAAAAACTCAAAATGTTAATATATGAAAATTTATATAAATAATATATATAAGGTTAATATTTAACACATTGTCAATGTATAGTTCTACACATAATAGTGAAACAGTTACTTGTACATCATTAGAAACAAAGAAAAACTTAAATTTAACAATATATAATCATTTCATTTAGTTATTGTGTATATGTCAATTAGGGGTGTGTATTTTTTAGTTTTAACCCAATTAATTCGGTTAATCGGTCAGTCATTGGATCAACTTTGGTCAAGGATCAGTTAAATGTTTTTGAAATTTTTAATTATTGATTAAATTAGATTCGAAATTGAATTAACCAAAATTATTAATAATATATTATAGATAAATCAAATATATTAGAGATAAGTCCAATACATTATATAAGTCCAATATATAAAAAATAATAGGTTTCTAAATACAGTTAGAATGGGCTTAAAAAATATTATGAAAACTAAAAATATTTGAAAAAAACTAAAATTAAATTAAAAAGTCAACAAAAAAATTAATCAAAGAAAAGTAAAAAATTAATGTTTTTAATTTAATGTTTATTACTATATTTTTAATTTAGTGTTGTTATTGTGTTATTTGTTGTTGTTTTATTTATTTTAAACTTCTTTAAATTAAAAAGAAAGAAAGAAATTGTAAGGTTTTTTTTTTTTTTATGTTTTAAACTTGTTAGAATAAAAAAAGAAGAAGTGCAAATTTCAATTAATTTAATTAACTGCTTGAATTAAGAAATTAATTCAGTTGATCAATAAGTTTAAAAACTAATTTGGTTCGATTAATAATTAAGAGTTTCAAAAATTCGATAAATAATAATTTAATTTGATTGATTTGAACCGACGGCTTAAACATTTTTAACGTAAATACATCACATATAAATTTATATATATAATATAATTATAATAAGTTACACCACATAATTTCTTAGATGTTTCTTAAATGCAAAAAGGGAAATCAAGAAATTACTCGGGAGGTGGCAAGCTAATAGACAAACAATCAAATAATTTTCCTCATATGATTTGCCTAATAAAAAGTATCAAGATATTGAAGTAAGAAGAGAAAACAAGTATCTAGATATTTCTTTCTGCTCTTACACGTATAAAAAGAAAAAAGAGGGAATTACATTTGAGATTAGAGTTAACAAATAAACTTAGGAAAATCAATCTTATGAATTAAGGGTGTATTTCTTTTACGAAAAATCAATCTTATGAATTAAGGGTGTATTTCTTTCTGCTCTTTTTTGTGTTTTTTCATGAAAAATAATTTGGTAAAAGGAAAATAATTTTCAAGTCAATAGAAATTAAGTTTCTTTTCATGTAACTTGACTTACTCTTTTGAAAAACATAAATTATTTTCTAAAAAAATAACTATTTTATGAGAAATTTTATTCTTATATAAAAATTAAATTTAATCAAGTCATATATTATTATATTAATAATATAGTTTTAAAATATTAAAATATTAAAATCAAATATTATAATGTTCAATATTTTAAATATATCAATTGAATTATTTATATTTAATAATATAATAAATTATTAATATAATTCAATAATTTAATAAATTATTTAATATTAAAATTTTATTTTAATAGTAAAGTTTAACAGTAATAATTTTAAATAATATTCTTAATATATTATTAAAAATATTTACATTAATATTTTAATAATAAATATATATTACAATTTATAAATATTTAATAATAAATGTTTAATAGTATAAATTATGGATATTTTAATTATATAAATATAAATATTTGTTTTTTCGAAAGCTATATTCGATGAAACAAAAATAGCTTAAAGTAAATGTTGAGTTCCATCCTCTAAAAGATTTAAAAGAATTTAAAGGCTTTACTTAAATTATGTTTTTTTTTCATCTCAGTATCTAATTTTTTTTGTCACAAGTGGTACCTAAACTGCTTTCTTTTCCCAAGTTGGTACTTCTATTAGTCTAATCATTAATCAAACTAGTAGGTCCAATTTTTTTTTAAAAAAAGGCTTAACCTACATATTGGTACATGACTATATCATTTTCCCCATTATAGCACCTAATTTTTTTTTTTTTTTGTGAGAAGTGAAACAGAAACTATCTATTTTTCTCAAGTTGGTACATCTATTAGTTTAATCATTAGTCAAATTGTTAAGTTTATTTAAAAAAGATAACCAATTAAAAATTGTCACGTGGCATAAAAAGACAAAAAAAAATATATTCCTTTTCTCTTTATATTTTTTTTCTTTCTTCTTCCTTTCATCTCGGGTTTCTTCAAGTGTGAGCATTTTCGGTTTTATGGTTTTTATCAGGATTTTTAGAACCGATTAGGCACTAGTTCTCAGTTTGATTGGTTCTTCCAATTCAATCAAATAAATTATTAAAAATTTATAAAAATAAAAATATTTAAAGATAGAGAAAATTGATTCAATCGATTTTTAGCTAGGTTCAACTTGTCTGTATCGATTCACAAGTTAATCGGTTCAACCCTTATTTCCGAACTAGTATCTCGATCGGTCTGATTCTGAAAACATTATTTTGATTGACGAAATAACTTCTTTGATCGTATTAGGTCCAGCAGTGGTGAAGTTCGAAATAGAACTAATTGCCAACGTCTCGACCTTAGGAGGGTGAATTTTGAGCATTGTTGGCATTGCCAAACATTATAAAGGAAGAAAGAAAAAAAGAGAACAAATAAAGAGATAAATAATGTAAAAGAAAATAAAAGAATTAATTTTTTTAAAAGAATTAAGGAATAAACGTATAGCTTTGGTTAAAGTTCTCTGGCATCACCATGAGATCGATGAAGCTGCTTGGGAACCAGAAGAAGCTATGAAAATGCAATACCCAAACCTATTTTCTAGTAAGATTTTTCAGGGACGAAAATTCCATTAGGGAAAGAGTTGTAACAACCCATTTTCAGTAGTGTCAGAAATAGTGGTTTCGGGACCACAACTCCGACGAGTAAGTAAATATTTTAACTTTTATTTAATGTCTCTAGGGTTAATTAAAGGTAACATTATATTTTTGTTAAGAAATTTTGAAGTTTAATTGGTTAATTAGAAAAAAATGGACTAAATTGAAAAAGATGCAAAAGTAAGTTTCTATTAATTAAAGGTGTCATATGCTTAGGGGAAAATTAGTATGTGGACTTAAATAGTAAATATACCAATTGATTTTATAGTGGATGGTTTTGATGAGTAAATGCATGAAATTTGGTTAATTTTTAAAGGACAAATTGGTAATTTAGTATATTAATAACATAAATTAATAGAAAACAGAAGTGGTCATCCTCTAGCTTGATTATTTGTGAATCGAAAATTCTATGGGAGAGCATTGAAAGTTCGGCCAAGCATATTCTTTGCATGCTTGTGTTTTTTAGATCAAGAAAAGAATCAATCGGATTTGAATTGGGGAAAGGCAAAAATCTCAGATTAGCTATCAATTTAGTTGTAACAACTGTAGTGATCGAGGTAAGTTTGTATAGAGATTAAAATTTGTCATTTGATGTTTTGAATTGAGTTTACTTATCGTAATATATTAGATTTACTTTGACTTGATGGGTATGATAATATTTTGGAATGTTGACGGTTAATTAGTCCCGATTGAATCTTAAAAATTATTAGGATGCAAATGACATGCCATTAGGGATTTCATGTTTCGAGTGCTAGTCTTGAATGTCCTATTGATGGCTGAGGTCTTGCATTTGTTGCAGATTCTCCACAGCTCGTGTGAACAACATCGTGTAGCTAACATTCCGACCCACAGCTTGTGTAACACTTCTAACCCCGTAACCGTCGCCGGAATAGGTTAAGAGGCATTACTGGACTTGTAACTCAATTCAGAACAATCATTTATCAAATGTCATCTCATTTCAGTAAATATCATTCATTCACATTCAATATGTACTTAAATCGAGCATACAAAGTTTAAATCATGTATTCGGGACTAAATCGGTAATATATGAAAAATTTAGAAACTTAGAAAAATTTCAACATTTCAAGTATCACACGCCCGTGTAAACAGGCCGTGTGCCTCACACGGCTAATAGACACGCCCGTGTCTTAGATCGTGTGGAAATAGGGCACACATACTGACTTGTGTCACATAGCAAGGACACATCCGTGTGAAAACTGGAGAGGATACTGACTTGGGTCACACGGTCACCCACACGCCCGTGTGTCTAGCCCGTGTGCTCTTCGAAATGGCCACACACGCCCGTGTATCAAGCCGTACCAAAGCTATAGGGTATACTGACTTATCAACACGGCCAAGTCAAACGCCCGTGTGCTAGGCCGTGTGCCATCTAGGGGGTATACTGACTTGTACCACACTGCCAGTTACACACCCGTGTGTAAGGCCGTTTGGAGCATACTGACTTCCATATCATTTCAACACCAGGGGATACACGGCCATGCAACAAGACTGTGTGTCACACATGGCTGAGACACATGCCCGTGTCCCTGCCGGTGTGGAAAAAAATAGGCTATTTGCAAAGCCATATTTGCCACCCTATACACACAAGCATTCACAAGCATAAAGGACCACATTTCATAACTCAATTGACAATCATAATAACCATTTCAATGCACATTATTTACTATATCAAACCTAACATTTACATACCCAATTACCTAATCAACATCATGCATAATCCATTCATATATCAAATACATATCAAGACATCATTTACACATTTTCATTCCATCTATTCTTTGCCAAAACATACCATAATTGAACACTTATACACAACCAAAGATGATACCAAAATAAGCCAAACCACATGGCTTAACTCATACACAAGATATACCAAAAGCATAATTTTCAAGTGACCATAACTAACACCATTTAAACTAGCCTATACATGCCATTTATACATAATCAAAGCAATAATCAAAGTGTAATCAATTCACTTTCAAAATTCCTAAACACAAGCATTCATCACATGTTAGTCATTTAAAATACATGAAACCATCCATTAATACAACACATTGCATCATAATAAATTCATATATCATATATAACATTAGTAACATTTCAATCTCAATCATATAAATAATAATTCATTGCAAACCATAACTCATCCGTATAAACATTATTTATGCCTGTTGAACCTATTAGAACTTCAAAGGATACTCAGGTGATAAACATCAGTAATCCGTCAATTCATAATCATTTACGCTCTTTAAGCCATGATCGGTAAGCTCCTCCCGAGCTGATGAACAGTAAGCTCTATTGAGCTTAAACGGTAAGCTCCAATGCGTTGAAAAACTCTTACGAGCTGATATATCGGTAAGCTAATATGAGCTATGGTGAGTCCGTAACAAATGCAGGAACTCGACCAAAACAGTAACCCTAGTGACATGTCACTCATATCCTATAAATTCATACATTTCAAACGTGGCTCGTTAACCAATAGATTATAACAATAAAGAATTCATAATTTCAAATATATCAATTATACACATTCATTTCAATAATTACAAATATATAAAGTTCAATTCTAATTATACGAACTTTCCTCGTATCATCGGATAAAACTATCGACTATTCGTCCACTTTTTGTTTTCCCCGATCTAGTTCCGGTTTTTGCTTATCTTGATCTATATAATATCAAATTAACTAATTCAAACTTTCATTCAATTCAATTTAGCCTAAAACATTCATTTTGGCTAAATTACAATTTTACCCCTAGACTTTTGACTACTTTGCAATTTAGTCCTTAACACATAAAAATGCAAAATTATACAATTAAACCATAACCTATAGTTTTCAAATTTTAATGCTGTCCCTATTAGCTCATATCTTTCATTATTTCACACTTTTAACCACATAATTTTACATTTTCTCAATTCA
This sequence comes from Gossypium anomalum, assembly GCA_025698475.1. Taxonomy (NCBI): domain Eukaryota; kingdom Viridiplantae; phylum Streptophyta; class Magnoliopsida; order Malvales; family Malvaceae; genus Gossypium; species Gossypium anomalum. The sequence continues at coordinate 17,882,015 of CM046967.1, read as the reverse complement.
GTCCCTTTTTGACATTTTTGTCAAAAATTACTTTACAAAAACTATTCATCTAACATCAAACATTCCAAAACTATCATTAATCATTTAAACAACCAAGCATTCGAAAATGGCATTATTTAAAATCTATAACAATTTAGAAATCTAAGGTACGGGCTAGCTAGAATACGAAGCAACAATCTCAAAAACGTAAAATTCATTAAAAACTGAGTAAAAATCGTACCTTAATTGAAGAATTATCAATGTCGAATGAAGAACCTTATTTTGGCTTCTTCTACTTCTAATTTCCGGCTAAAGATGAATGAAATAACAAAATTTTGATTTTGTTTTATTATAATTAACCTTATTAACTAAATTACCATTATAACCTTATTATAAAACATTAATATATCATATTATTCATGGACATAAATGCCCACTAACCTTAACCATGGTCAAATTTTAGTATAAGGACTTCTAATTTATTAACCATAGTTATTAGGCACATTAAACTAATAGCACATTAGTTTTCTTCTTAACGCAATTTAGTCTTTTTTATCGAATTAAGAATTTCAACTGTAAAGTTTCGTAACAGAAGTCTTACACAGTAATTCTATCATGTTGTAAACCTTATTAAAATAATAAAATAAATATTTTAACTTCAAACTTGTGGTTTCGAAACCACTATTTGGATTTGACTAAAAAAAAGGGCTATTACAACTCTCCCCCCTTAGGGATTTTGTCCTTGAAAATCTCACGAGTGAAAAGGTTAGGGTATTATTTTCGCATAGTTTCCTCGAGTTCCAACGTAGCTTCCTCTATCTCGTGTTTATGTTAGAGAACTTTTACTAGAGCTATGTGTTTATTTCTCAACTCTTTAATTTCACGAGGCAGACTCCTGATCGGCTCTTCATTATACGACATATCGGGTTGAATTTCAACATCTACAGGAGAGATCACATGTGACGGATCAGATCTATAATGACGTAGCATAGAAACGTGAAAAATATTATGGATCTTCTCAAGTTCTGACGGTAAAGTAAGTCGATATGCTACTAGCCCTATTCTCTCAATAATCTCATACGGCCCGATGAATCGCGGACATAACTTTCCTTTATGGTCGAACCGAAGAACCTTTTTCCATGGTAACACTTTTAGAAACATTCTGTCTTCAACTTGAAATTCAATTTCTCTACGTTTCAAATCTGCGTAGGGTTTCTGTCAATCTGAAGCTGCTTTTAAACTATTGCGAATCGTTTTCACTTTTTCTTCAGTTTCTCTGATCAATTCAATCCCGTGAATCTTTTTCTCACTCAATTCAGTCTAGTATGGAGGAGTTCGACATTTGCGACCATATAAAGCTTCGTACGGTGCCATCTTTATACTTGTTTGGAAACTGTTATTATATGCGTATTCAATCAAAGGTAAGTATTTTTCCCAATTGCCCTCAAACTCTAAAATACAACATCTCAACATGTCTTCGAGAATCTGAATAAATCTTTCGATCTGACCGTCAGTTTGAGAATGAAAAGTAGTACTGAAATTCAACTTTGTTCCTAGAGCCTCTTGCAATTTCTTCAAGAATCGCAACGTAAATCTCTGATCTCTATCAGAAATAATAGATAATGACACCCCATGTAACCGAACAACTTCAGAATGTACAATTCAACTAATCTGTCAAGTGAGTAATCTGTATGTACCGGTATGAAATGAGCAGACTTCATTAGTCGATCAACGACAACCCCGATAGCATCTTTCTTTTTCGGAGTTAAAGGTAATCCTGATACAAAATCCATTGTAACTCTATCCCATTTCCACTTAAGAATCAATACAGGCTGTAGTAACCCGATGGTACTTGATGTTCAACTTTGACTTACTGACATATTAAACATTTGATACAAATTCTGAGATATCCCGTTTCATACCTGCCCACCAGTACATCTGTTTCAGATCGTTATACATCTTAGTACTACCTGGATGAATAGAAAAGTGACTACTGTGTGCTTCATGCAGGATTTTCTGAATAAGCTCTGTATTTTTTGGTACACAAATTCTATTTCGGAACATTAAACAATCATCAGTTCCAACAAGAAATTCTGAATCAGAATTAGACTCACATTGAATTCGTTTAGCTTGCAATTCGTGGTCAACTTTCTGAGCTTCACAGATTTGTTGACGAAATACCGATTTAGCTTTTAATTCAGCTAAAATAGACCCATCATCACAAATCATCAAATGGGTGCTCATTGCTCTTAATGCAAACAATGATTTTCGGCTCAAGGCATCAACAACAACATTAACTTTTCTCGGGTGATATTCAATCACAAAATCATAATCTTTCAAAAACTTGAGCCATCTTCGTTTTCGCAAATTCAAATATTTCTGTGTCATCAGAAATTTCAAGCTCTTGTGATCCGTATAAATGTGGCATTTTCACCGTATAAGTAGTGTGCCAAATCTTCAATGCGAATACTATTGCAGCCAACTCTACATCATGCGTTGGATAGTTCTTTTCGTTCAGTTTCAACTATCGAGAAGCATAAGCTATAACTTTTCCTTTTTGCATCAGAACACATCCCAGACCGTTTAAGGACGCGTCGCTATAAATCACAAATTCTTTCCCCGATTTCGGTTGAACCAATACTGGTGCTTCAGTTAACAGTACTTTCAACTGTTCAAAACTCTGCTGACATTTTTCTGACCAATCGAACTTCACGTCTTTTTGTAACAATCGTGTCATCGGTGTTGCAATCATCGAGAATCCTTTCATGAATCTTTGGTAATAGCCCGCTAAGCCCAGAAAACTACAGACTTCAGATACATTTCTCGGATGTTTCCAATCAACAATAGCAGAAATCTTGCTCGGATCAACTCTAATACCGTCAGCTGAAATAATGTGCCCTAGAAATCCAACCTCTTTGAGCAAAAACTCACATTTGCTGAACTTTGCAAATAACTTTTTATCACGTAGAGTTTGTAACACAATTCCCAAGTGTTTGGTATGCTCAGATTCATCTCGTGAATAGATCAGAATGTCGTCAATGAATACAACAACAAATCTATCTAAATACGATCTGAATATTCGGTTCATCAAGTCTATAAAAATGGTAGGAGATTAGTGAAACCGAAAGGCATAACAAGGAATTTATAATGTCCATACCTCGTTCTGAATGCAGTTTTCGGCACATCTGACTCTTTGACTCGTAACTGATAGTAACCTAATCTCAGATCAATTTTTGAAAATATTGTAGCCTCTTTCAACTGATCAAATAAATCGTCAATCCGCGATAAAGGGTATTTGTTCTTTATAGTCACTTTATTCAACTATCTGTAGTCGATACACATTCTCATCGTGCCATCTGTCTTTTTCATGAAAAATACCGGTGCACCTCAGGGAGAATAACTCAGTTGTACAAAACCTCTATCTGTCAATTCTTGCAACTGAGCTTTCAACTCTTTTAATTTTGTTGGATCCATTCTGTATGGAGCTATCGATATCGGTGTTGTTCCGGGTACTAATTCAATACTAAATTTAGCTTCTCTAATTGGAGGCAAACCCGGTAATTCTTCTAGAAATATATCTGAAAACTCATAAACAACAGGTATAGATTCAATTTTTAATTCAGACACTTTTGTATCCAATACATATGTAAGATATGCATTATAACCCTTTTTCAAATATTTTTGAGCTAACATAGACGATATCACAATAGGTAATTCATTCGAATCATCAGACTTAATCCAAAGAATCTCACCATTGTGACATTTTAATTCGATAGTCTTCTGTCTACAATTCATAACTGCATTATGCATAGCCAGCCAATCCATACCCAGAATCACATCAAACTCATCAAACGGTAGAAACATCAAGTCAGCCCGAAAATAGTAATCCCGAGTCATCAAAGGATAATTCTTACAAATTTTATCAACTAAAACAGATTTGCCTAAGGGGTTCGATACTTTAATTACAAATTCTGTAGACTCGACATAAAAACTCTTTAAAAACACCAAATTCATACAAATATAAAAATAGGTTGATTCAGGATCTATCAACGCAACTATATCAGTATCAAAAAGAGAAAAACTACCAGTAATAACGTCTGGCGATGATGTCTCCTCTCCTGCACGTATAGCATAAGCTCTGGCAGGGGCTCGTGCCTCAGATCTCACAGTCGAATCTCTTGTAGCACCTCAGTTACCACTCATATTTCCAGTATTTTGAGGTGGTCTCCCTCTAGAAGCCATGCTACTCACTTTTACTGGTTGATCTCTATCAGCTGTAAACTTTTCTGGACAGTCTCGGAGATAATGATCAAGCGATCCACATTTAAAGCAAGCCCCGCTCACTAAGTTACATTTACCATAATACTTCTTATTGCAGTGTTTACATTCAAGTCCAGCAATTCTAACACTACCCACACTGACAATTGATGTCGCCTGAGGTTTAGAACTGAAATGCCTCACATCTCTATCTCTAATCAAAATTCCCGTAGAAGTCGTAGGACAATGATTATTTTTTATAAATTTCTTTGATGTTGACTGATGTGATTTGCCCGCAAATCTCTTTCTAGAATCTTTAGCCACAGAATTGACTTTTCTTTTCTCTTTGCAAAGCTTTTTGGCTTTACAAGCTCGGTCAAACAAAACAATAAACTCTTTCAGCTTAATAATTTCGACTAACACTCTGATTTCTTCATTCAATCTATCCTCGAATCTTTTACACATTATAGCTTCAGAATAGACGCATTCATGGCCATATTTGCTGAGTTGTACAAACTCTTTTTCATATTCTGTGGCTGACATATGACCCTGCTTCAATTTAATGAATTCTTTTCTTTTCAGATCGATGAATCTTTGGCTGATGTATTTCTTTCTAAATTCAACTTGAAAGAAATCCCAAGTAACTCTTTCTTGCAAAACTACGGATATCAAGGTATTCCATCACTGATACGCGGTGTCTCTCAACAGTGATACTACACATTTTAAACATTCTTCAGGTGTGCAGGATAATTCGTCGAATACCCGAATCATGTTCTCAAAAACTCGGCTCTCTCAGGATCATCACTAATAGTGACTCTAAATTCCTCAGCTCCAGTGTTTCCATATCTTATCAATAGGTGGTTTATTTAATTGTAGAGGATCAATACCTTGAGAAACTACAGGGATCGATTAGGGAACAAGTGGGGGTAGAGGTTGCTGAACAGATGGGTTCGTACGAATGTACTGTGTGAATCACTCGTTCAATATCTGAAAGAAGGCTTGCTTCTTTAGCCTCACCCCCGTGACTGCTTGTCACGGGTCTAGATTCAGTAGGCGCTGTCCCTTGAGCCGGAGCTGGCGTGTTACTTTCTACGTCATCCGCTACAGCTCATTCGGGATCTATTACTTTATAAAAAAGTACACATTTGAAAACATCTGGAGTCATCACACTATCACATTTTTATATATGTCATTTATAGCTAGACTCACATACGCTACGTTAGTCCTAGAATCGACTAAACCGTAGCTCTGATACCAACAAATGTAATAGCCCTAACCCGTAGCCGTCACCGGAATAGGTTAAGAGGCATTACTAGACTTGTAACTCAATTCAGAATAATCATTTATCAAATGTCATCTCATTTCAGTAAATATCAATCATTCACATTCAATATGTACTTAAATCGAGCATACAAAGTTTAAATTATGTATTCGGGACTAAATTGGTAACATATGAAAATTTTAGAAACTTAGAAAAATTTTAACATTTTAAGTATCACACAGCTAATAGACACGTCCGTGTCTTAGACCGTGTGAAAACAGGGTACGCATACTGGCTTATGTCACACGGCCAAGGACACACCCGTGTGTCGGGCCATGTGAAAACTGGAGAGGATATTGACTTGGGTCACACGGCCACCCACACGCCCGTGTGCCCTTCGAAATGGCCACACATGCCCGTGTATCAAGCCGTGCCAAAACTATAGGGTATACTGACTTATAAACACGGCAAAGTCACATGCCCATGTGCTAGGCCGTATGCCATCTAGGGGGTATATTGACTTGTACCACACGGCCAGTTACACGCCCGTGTGTGAGGCCGTGTGGAGCATACTGACTTCCATATCATTTTAACACTAGGGGACACACGACTGTGCAACATAACCGTGTGTCACACACGGCTGAGACACATGCCTGTGTCCCTGCCCGTATGGACAAAAATAGGCTATTTACAAAACCATATTTGCCACCTTATACACACTAGCATTCAAAAGCATAAAGGACCACATTTCGTAACTCAATTGACAATCATAATAACAATTTCAATGCACATTATTTGCCATATCAAACCTAACATTTACATACCCAATTACCTAATCAACATCATACATAATTCATTCATATATCAAATACATATCAAGACATCATTTGCACGTTTTCATTCCATCTATTCTTTGCCAAAACATACCATGATTGAACACTTATACACAACCAAAGATGATACCAAAATAAGCCAAATCACATGGCTTAATTTATACACAAGATATACCAAAAGCATAATTTTCAAGTGACCATAACTAACACCATTTAAACTAGCCTAAACATGTCATATTTACATAATTTCACAAGTTCAAAAGTTCCAATCGAAAATTGAATAGTGTGATGTGCAACTCCGACTTATCCTAAACGAGCGAGCTATCGAACCTCTATAAAACATAGAAAAAGAAATAGAGTAAGCTTTATAGCTTAGTAAGCCCGTATAATTCAGAATTACTTTCCATTTATACATAATCAAAGCAATAATCAAAGTGTAATCAATTCACTTACAAAATGCATAAACACAAGCATTCATCACATATTAGTCATTTAAAATACATAAAACCATCCATTAATACAACACATTGCATCATAATAAATTCATCTATCATATATAACATTAGTAACATTTCAATCTCAATCATATAAACAATAATTCATTGTAAACCGTAACTCATCTGTATAAAAATTATTTATGCCGTTGAACCTATTAGAACTTCAAAGGATACTCTGGTGATAAACATCAGTAATCGGTCAATTCATTATCATTTATGCTCTTTCAAGCCATGATCGGTAAGCTCCTCTCGAGCTGATGAATAGTAAGCTTTATTGAGCTGAAACGGTAAGCTCCAATGAGTTGAAAACAGTAAGCTCTTAGGAGCTGATATATCGATAAGCTCATATAATTTGTGGTGAGTCTACAACAAATGCAGGAACTTGACCAAAACGGTAACCCTAGTGACATGTCACTCGTATCCTATGAATTCATACAATTCAAACGGGGCTCGGCAACCAATAGATTATAATGATAAAGCATTCATAATTTCAAGTATATCAATTATACACATTCATTTCAATAATTACAAATATATAGAGTTCAATTCTAATTATACGAACTTACCTTGTATCCTCGGATAAAATTATCGGCTATTCGTCCACTTTCTGTTTTCCCCGATCTAGTTTCGGTATTTGCTTATCTTGGTCTATATAATATCAAATTAACTCATCAAACTTTCATTCAATTCAATTTAGACTAAAACATTCTTTTTGGCTAAATTATAATTTTACCCCTAGACTTTTAACTACTTTGCAATTTAGTCCTTAACACATAAAAATGCAAAATTACACAATTAGACCATAACCCATAGTAGCCGAATTTTAATGGGGTCCCTATTATCCCATATCTTTCATTATTTGACACTTTTAACCACATAATTTTACATTTTCTCAATTCAATCCCTTTTTGACTTTTTTGTCAAAAATCAATTTAAAAAAACTATTTATCTAACATCAAACTTCCAAAAATATCATTAATCATTTAAACAACCAAGCATTCAATAATGGAATCATTCAAAATCTATAACAATTTAGAAATCTAAGGTACGGGCTAGCTAGAATACGAAGCAACGATCTCAAAAATGTAGAAATCATTAAAAACTGAGTAAAAATCGTACCTTAATTGAAGAATTTATCAATTTCGAATGAAGAACCCTATTTTGGCTTCTTCTACTTCTAATTTTTGGCTAAATATGAATGAAATAACAAAGTCTTGATTTTACTTTATTATAATTAACCTTATTAACTAAATTACCATTATAACCTTATTATAAAACATTAATATATCATATTATTCATGGATATAAATGTCAACTAACCTAAATCATGGTCAAATTTTAGTATAAGGACTTCTAAGTTATTAAACCATAGTTATTAGGCACATTAAACTAATAGCACATAAGTTTTACGCTTAACGCTATTTAGTCCTTTTTACTGACTTAAGCATTTAAACGATAAAATTTCTTAACGAAATTTTTACACAATAATTATATCATGTTGTAAACCTTATTAAAATAATAAAATAAATACTTTGACTTTAAATTTTTGGTCTCGAAACCACTGCTCTGATTTGACTCAAAAACGGGCTGTTACAGCTTGTGTGAGCAGACCCATTTCACAGCTTGTGTGAGCACTATTGAAAAGAAAAGTTTACGTTTATATGGAAAGGTACACTATGTGTAAGCATTCCTAAGTATCCAATGTAATTCTAGATGGTTCAACAGGTAAGTAAAGGTTAATGGCAAGGCATGTATACAAATGGATAATTGTTCATAATCTTATGAAAAGATAAATTTAATGAATACAAATGAATTGAATGGAACTAAATAAGTATGTGATGAAAGGTATGTACATGGAAATTTACTTATGATATGGTTGAACTTATATGTATTTTGTATGAACTTACTAACTTGTGAGTTTGGTGGTGTATATAAGAGTTCAGTAAGCTTATGAGCACGGTAATAATGTTATGCATATTTTATAAATTGAGTTTTAAAAGGATAAGTTTATGTTTGAATTTATTCGATCTTACTAAGTACTAGTTGCTTACGTAGTTATTTTTCTTCTATTTCATAGATCGTCGGAAGCTTGATCGGTTGGAAGCTTGTCAAAGTTTTATCACACTATCCAGCAATGACTTTGGTAGTTTTTGAGTTATTTTGGCTAAGGTTATAAATGACATATATGGAGCTTTTGTGTAATGATAGTTGTTGTTTATGCTAATTGACTATTATGGTATGGTTATGCTTTTGTGTATATTGTTGTTTGAACTTATAATGTTTAACAAGTGTGTATCTTTTAGTCTCTTTTGAGCATATGATAATTATATGATTGTTCTATATTTGTTTTGAAAGGTGGATAATTATATGATTGTTCTATATTTATTTTGAAAGGTGGAGGGGTTGACAATTGTAGTCATTAGGTAGCTAATTTATATATGTTATGTGATTGAAATATGACATTATAGTTTTGTGATAGAATGATTTTGACTTGGTATGAATTGGATGTGCCTTTGAATGGCATATTGGTTAGAATTTTTAGGTTGATTAAATTGGTATGTTTATGTATGTTCGAAATGTATTTAGATCCACTGAATGTATGCTCAAATGAAGTAGATTGTTAGGCAAGGATTGGTCTTAAAAATGACTTGATTTAAGGGTTAATTATGGAGCACACGACCTGAGACATGGGTTGTCACATGGCCTAGCTATATAGCCGTGTGTCACTTTTTATTTCAGGTGCAGGTATCACATGGTCTAAGACACGGCAGTGTGTATTAAGTTAGTGAGTTAAACGATCTAGCACATGGCCTGAGACACGGCCGCGTGACACAAGTCAGAGAGTTACACGGCCTACAACACAGCCGTGTAGCCTAAATTAGTGAGTTACGCAATTTAAAACACGGGCTGGGACACAGCCATATGTCCCATTGTTCAAATACTACACGGTCTGGGCTGAGCCACACGGCCGTGTGACCTCTATTTTCTAAATTTTTAACTTTTACTCAGACTTCCTTTTTAAATTGTTTTAAATTAGTCCCGATTTGATCCCAAGCTAATTTTAGGGCTTCGAAAGCTCGATTTAAGGCCCAAATGTGTATGCTTCTTGGGTTTTTAATTTTAATTAATTAATACTAAATAGCATTGTTAAATTGTTTTGATGTTAACTGTTCTGATTTTTAACCATAAACTGATGACAGAAATGGGTTAGGGGTATTACAATGGGTCTCTAGCAAGCTTCTTTTGCAGACAAAATACCTTCTTCCCAAAGGCAATGAAATCCTTATCTTGAAGAGTTAATCAGAAATCACCAATTTTTAAAGTTCCTTTTTCGAACAAGTTTGATGCATTGATAAATTTTTCGTTCTAGGGGAATCAATCTTAAAAAGGTTATCAACTAAAAAGCAAGTCAACTTATTATAGTAGTCGTCCTCTTAAAAACAAGAGTTGTTAAAGATTCCTTCCTTAAAACATAAAAACTATCCCACTAATTTAAACCAAATCTTTCCGTGGATAAGAAAATTTTATATCCCATTGATTAAGTGCTACAAATTATTTAGTTTTCAAAAAGATTAAGATTATTTCTATATTTGTTGCAAACAAACTGCCGGAAATATTAATTAATATGGTTCATAAGTTTACTGTAGTGACGTAAAAATTTTAGCTTGGTCGCTAATTGTGGCGATTTATTAAAAATTTGAAAATGGAATATCGGTTTTATAAAAAAGGGCAGTCGCCACCGATCCTTCTTATAGGTGTGATCGGACACCTAACAAATTTATTTTTAAAACAAAAAAAAAGGCCGAGTTTAGGTCTACGTCAAAATCCAGAGAAAAATTAGGGTTCGGGAGTCGGTTACGTGCGAGAAAGGTATTAGCACCCTCGCGACGCCCAAAATTGGTATCTTATAAACATGTGTTGTATTGATTGTCAAAAATACGAGTTCAATGAAAGATTTAATTGTGATCTGATTGAAAAGACGAGAAATTTTAGTTTTTCGGTCTTTTTAGAAGGATATACCGCTTTAACACGAGTCAATTGATGTTCACCCAACATAGCGATGAACTCGATGACTTAATGTTAAATCGGTACATTGCCTTGATTATTGAAATTAATTAGAAAACAAGAATATGATTTTCGAGGTAATGCAAAGCGAAGCTGATATGGAATAAAAATAAATAAACGAAAGAGTTAGAAATAGGTTGAAGCAAATGCAAGTGTGTCAATAATATTAAAAACGATAAAGATATATACGATGTTAAACATAATAAAAGAATTAAACATGAAATGGAAACGGTGAATGTATATCTATACGCGTATAATAATGGTATTAAGAGTACGTATGTAACACATATGAAAAATATATACGTAATAATATTAAAATAAAATAAAATAAAAAGTGATAATAATGAAAATAATAGGTATAATAATGAATAAAATGATATACGAAATAATACTATGTATAGAATATGTATACAAGAATAAAATACATGTGCAAATGTTAATGATAAATGTAGTAGGAATAAAACAAATGTAATAATAATATATATACAATATGGTATAAAAATAAACATATACATATAATAGAATTTAAAAAAATATATTTACATAAGATGATATGGAAATATGTACATAGAGTAATATATATAAAAATATAATTAATAATATTGAAAATACATATTCATAATATATATAAAACATATATGATATACACGTATACATTAGAATTGATGACAATATATATATATATATATACTACATAGAGATATACATATATGGTTATAAATAATAAGGGTAAAAAAAATACTTAATATATAACATTGGAATACATACATAATAGAAATAGAAATACTCCATTAAAAGGTACATATATACATACACTCGATGTATAAAACATATGCTAATATTAATACTGATGATAGAAGTAATGAAGATATATACACGATATGGTATAAAAATATATACATGGACAAGTGAAGAAATACACAATAAATAACATTAAAAAAATATAAAACATATACAATATATACATATATAAAAATAATAATAAGAAAAAACTATTGAGAATATTTCACAAATGTGTATATATATATATATATATATATATACTACAAATATACATGATAATATATAAAGTATAATATTAAAAACACGTATATAATATATGAAAAATATATATATAATATTTTATTAAAATATTTACATAATATATATATATATATATATATATATTAGGAATAGACAACTAATAATAATGCTATATAAGTATGTACATAAATATGTTAAATACATACACATATAATAGACATATATATATAGTAAAACATAAACTAATAATAATAATAATATTAATAATATAAAAATAACAAGAACATTTAATAAAAAAGTGAAAATAAACGAAAAAAAGGACTAAAATTAAACTAAAAACAAAGTTATGGGGCAGATTTGAAATAAAAACTAAAGAAAAAGACGAAATTATAACATGCGCGTAACTTGGAGGGGTCAAAAGCGCAATAAATCCGAGCCTCTAAAACGTACCGTATTGAACGGGACTAAATTGAAAATCGTGCAAAATTTCAGGGCCAAATTAAAAATAATGAAAGACTTAATTGCAAAACGTTTAAAAAGCGGAGAGGTTAAACGCGCAAATAACCCCTCCATTAAAAAACACGCGGATCATGTTCGGAACGGGTCGAGTCTACCCGACCCGAGGCCCAAAACGGCGCCGTATTTGGTTTAAACGGGGGGGGGACCAAAACGGTGCATTTTGGTCCCCTATAAAAGTTAAAAAAAATTCTAAAAAATCATTTGAGAGGGGGAGGAGAAAAAAAAAAGAGAGAAGGGGAGAGGGAGAAGGGAATCCGGCCCCAAGGCGATCCATAGACCCCTTCATGGTATTTCATTGTGCGTAGCCACCGTGAAAAAAGTAATTTTTTTTTAATTATTTGTTTTATATTTTTTATATATTTTAGTTGATATATGTGAAAAACAGACCTAGAAAACGAATTAAAAAATAAAAAAGATTACCTTAGGTTTTTAGTTTTTTGATTCTTGATATCTTTGATTCTCCGATTGTGGATGTTCGAATCACTACTTGTATAAGGATTGCACTCTAACTTAGGTATTGATTCTCCTTGAACATTTGAATAAACACCAAAAAAGAAGAAGAAAAAAAGAAAACCGAACCCCTAATCTGTTTTTTCTTTTCCTTTTTATAGCCTTTACAACTTTTTTTTTTAATTATTATTGTCATTTCCTCTTAACCGCTTAGGTGGTGGTTGAAGCAGTCTTTGCTGAGAGTTGGTGGCCGGTGGTGGCGTCGGTGGCGTGGTGTCAGAAAGCGGCGGTGGGCAAGTGGGGCGTTGGTGGCTGGTAGCTTTAGGGTTTTGTTTTTTTTTCTTTTGATTTTGGGCCTAGGGTTAGTTTGGGTTTTGAGTGGGTTAATTGGGTTTGGTAATATTGGGTCTTGGGTTTAGGTTAGTGGGTTAGGTTATAGATGGGTTTTAATTTGTAAATGAAATTGGTTAATGGGTATTGGGTCTTAGGGGTTGGGTTGGTGATGGGTTAGAAATTTGGGCTAAAGGGTGTTTTAGGTTATTGGGTGTGGGTATTTTGTAATGTAAATGGGTTTTGATCTGGTCGTTTGGGTTTATTGGGGTGGTGGGCTAGTATTGGTTGTAACAGGCCCAAAATTGGCCTACAACAGCTGCCCCTCTTTGCTCATTGTCGTGCAACGGGAATAGAGCAAAGACACAAAGAAAGGCCAATTTTGCCCAGTCTTGCTGAGTCTTGACTTCTTTAGTGCTCTTCTTGTTCAGGTAGTCTCTTTCCAGCCCATCGCGTCTTGTAGCTTTGGTTCAATCCATTGCATCTTCTGGCATATGTCTCGTTGCTTCAATCTACTTCAATGTAACTTCGAGGATATGAAGTTTGTGGCTTCGATCTGCTTTACTGCAACTTCAGGAAGATAAGATCTACAACTTCAATCTGCTCTTCTATTGCTTCAGTGATATAAGGTTTGTGGTCTTCTCTTTTGCCACTTCAGAAAGGTAAGATTTGATATCCTCGATCAGCTTCACTGCAACTTCAAGGAGAGATGATCTGGTGTCTTCAATCAGCCCCAATCTTTATTCTTTACTCGGCATGTGATCCTGTGCTCAACTCATTTCTCGCAATATGAGTTGACTCTTTAAAAACAAACATTAAAAATGATAATTGAAAGTAGCTCAGCACGTGAGCCAAGGCTCAACTCACCTCTCGCAATATGAGTTGATCTTTGACAAATATAAATTGAAAAAACAAAAATTAAAAGGCTCAACTCATTTCTCGCAATATGAATTGACTCTTTTAAAAAACAGTCATTAAAAAGGCTCAACTCACCTTTCGTGATATGAGTTGATTTTTGAAAAACATAAATTGAAAACAGAAATTGAAAATACCTCAGCGTGTGACCTGAGACTCAACTCACCTCTCGCAATACGAGTTGATTTTTGAAACATAAATTAAAACACAAAAATTGAAAATACCTCAGCGTGCCCCGAGGCTCAACTCACCTCTCGCAATATGAGTTGATTTTTTTGAAAAGTAGAAATTGAAGATACCTCAGCGTGTCCTGAGGCTCAACTCACCTCTCGCAATATGAGTTGATTTTTGAAAAGCATGAATTGAAAAGCAGAAATTGAAAATACCTCAGCGTGCCCCGAGGCTCAACTCACCTCTCGCAATATGAGTTAATTTTTGACAAACAGAAATTGAAATTACCTCAACGTGTCTTGAGGCTCAACTCACTTCTCGCAATATGAGTTGATTTTTTTTTAAAAGCAAAAATTGAAAAGCAAAAATTGAAAATACCTCAGCGTGCCCCGAGGCTCAACTCGCCTCTCGCAATATGAGTTAATTTTTGAAAACAGAAATAAAAACATTCAAAATACCAAAACCTGTCATCTGGTGGAACTCAGGTGTCTTTTCCTTTGATTCAGTACAGCTATCATCACATCCTCTTGCTCTACTGGAGTACCTGTATATGTCATGCATGATGTTATCATGATATGCACATGTTTGCCTTAAATGCCTTTATGCCTACATGATTATGCTATGCGCCTTAGGCATGTTTGTCGTATGTCCTTTTCTGTCACGATTTTTTTTTTGTGATGATCTGCATTCATTACTTCGACTTTTGGCTTTCTCTTTAGGTCCTGTACCCATCTTCAAGCTTTACGAGTAATCAACATTTCTCAGATATCGCTCTTTTGCCCCTGATTGAACTTTGTCCTTGCTTTGAGACTCTTGTACTTATCAAATTCTTATCCGAGTAATGCTTAACATTTCTTTCGTTTAGAGTATGTCATTCACTATTTATCATGTAAATAAACCACACAATGAGATGCATGAAAATGGTCATATAGGGACAAAAAAGATACCTCACATTTATTTATTTCAAATGTAACAAACAAGGGAAGTTAACTAATGATAGTAAAAAATGTCATAAAAAGAGAAGGGATCGCATTCAAAAGGTACAAATGCTCTAGATATTCAACGCATGAACTCTTTCACGTTCTTTAATCTAGAATCTTTTCGAGCATGGATTCTTGCGTAGAAGATCTCGAGCTTTTAGAAATGCTTCAAATACTGTAGTCTCGCTGTTTGACCAATCGTTCAAAATGCCTTGCTCTTTAAGCCCGGGTTTATTTCATTAGAACGTCCTTTCAGGTTTTCATCATGATCTTTCGTGTTAATCAAGACGCCCTTTTCGGGTTTTTGCCTTGATCCCTTTTTTTTTAGATGCCCTTTTCGGGTTTTCATCTTGATTTTCTTTTTCAAGCATAATATTTCTTCACAGCATCTGAGTTCACTGGATTCTGTAACTCCTTCCCATCCATCTCAGTGAGAATCAAAGCTCCGCCCGAGAATGCTTTCTTTACGACGTATGGTCCTTCCCAATTTGGTGCCCATTTTCCTCGCAGATCTTTTTGTATTGGGAGAATCTTTCTCAGCACGAGTTCTCCCTCATGGAATTCTCTTGGTCGTACCTTCTTATCATGGGCCGCGATCATTCTCTTCTGGTACATCTGTCCATGACAGATTGCCTTTAAGCGTTTTTCTTCGATGAGGTTTAGCTGGTCATATCGAGCTCGAACCCATTCTGCTTCCTCTAGTTTTGACTCCATTAAGACTCATAGAGAAGGGATCTCAACTTCGATAGGTAACACAGCTTCCATTCTATAAACCAGAGAGAAAGGAATTGCTCCCGTAGATGTCCGCACAGATGTGCGATATGCATACAAAGCAAATGGTAGCTTCTCGTGCCAATCTTTATATGTCTCGTTCATTTTCCCAATGATCCTCTTAATATTTTTGTTGGCTGCTTCAACAGCTCCGTTCATCTTTGGGCGATAGGGCGAGGAGTTATGATGCTTTATTTGAAATTGCTCACACACTTCTTTCATCATCTTGTTATTCAGATTCAAGGCGTTATCTGAAATGATTCTTTCAGGCAAACCATATTGGCAAATGATTTCCTTTTTCAAAAACCTGCAAACTGCAGTCTTTGTCACATTGGCAAACGGAGCAGCTTCTATCTATTTTGTGAAGTAATCGATAACCACAAAAATGAATCGATGTCCATTTGAAGCTTTTGGTGAAATTGACCCTATAACATCCATGCCTCACATAGAAAAAGGCCACGGAGAAGTCATGACATGAAGGGGCGAAGGGGCTACATGAATTTTATCACCATAAATTTGACATTTGTGGCATTTTCGTGCAAAACTAATGCAGTCACTTTCCATCGCCAGCCAGTAATAATCGAGTCTCATATTCTTCCTGGCCATAGTGAAACCATTGGCATGTGCCCACAAATTCCCTCATGGACATCTTCGAGTATTTTCTTAGCTTTAATAGCATCTACACATCTCAAAAGCACTTGATCTTTCCCTTTTTTGTACAGAATGTCCCCATCAAGAATAAATCTAGCTGCCATTCTTCTGATTGTTCTTTTGTCGTTTTCATTCGCTTGTTCGGGATACCTTTGATTCTTGATATATTCTAAGATATCATGGAACCATGGTCGTCCAAATCGCTTCTTTCTCAATGCTACAACGATTGTGTGGGGACCTCGTATATGCTCATTTTGAGGGGCATTATTTCTGCTTCTCTACTTGCTTTGAACATTGAAGCCAAAGTGGCCAGGGCATCAGCCAATTGGTTTTCTTCTCATGGGGAGTAATGAAAAGTTATTTCTTTAAATTCTTTGATCAATTCAGCCACTAGATCACTGTATTTGACTAGTTTCGAATCTCTCACCTCCCAATCTCCACGGATTTGGTATATCACTAGGGTTGAGTCCCCGTACACCTCTAAGATTTGGATGTTTCGTTCGATAGCTACACGAAGTCCCATGATACAGGCCTCATATTCCGCTATGTTATTGGAACAGAAGAAGTTCAGTCTTGCAATGAACGGATAATGATTCCCGTCTGGTGATACTAGGATTGCTCCAATCCTATGCCCCAAGGCATTCGACGCGCCGTCAAAGCTCATCTTCTATGACTTCTCTTTTGATGACTCACATTTTTTTTCTGTAATGCACATCAAGTCTTCATCTGGGAAATCAAATTTCAATGGCTCATATTCCTCTGTTGTTCGAATTGCTAAGAAGTCAGCTATTACGCTCCCTTTTATCAACTTTTGGCTCATATAGACAATGTCGTACTCCGATAGTAAGATCTGCCATCGTGCCATTCTTCCTGAAAGTGCAGGTGATTCCATCATATATTTTATTGGGTCCAGCTTTGAAATCAACCATGTCGTATGATACAACATATATTGTCTGAGTCTCCGAGCCACCGAAACCAGAGCGCAACAGTATTTTTCAATGGACGAATACTTTGCCTCATATTCAATGAACTTTTTGCTGAGGTAGTAGATCTCTTTTTCTTTCTTTCCTGACTAGTCATGTTGCCCAGTACGCAACCTATTGAATTCTCGAACACAGTCAAATACAATATCAATGGTCTTCCCGGGGTTGGCGGTACTAGCATTGGAGGACTAGACAAATATTGTTTTATCTTATCAAAAGCCATTTGGCATTCTTCATTCCATTCTCCCGAGTTATGTTTTCGAAGAAGCCGAAAGATTGGGTCACGTTGGTTGGTAAGTTGAGCGATGAATCGGGCAATGTAGTTTAACCTCCCTAAAAATCCTCAGACTTTCTTTTGCGTGCGCGGAGGTGGTAACTCTTGAATGGCTCTTATTTTATCTGGATCAACCTTGATACCTCTTTCACTGACAATGAAGCCTCGCAACTTTCCCGAGGTAGCCCCAAACGTACATTTGGCTGGATTAAGCTTTAGCTAAAACTTTCTCAGCCTTTCGAACAACTTCTTGAGGTTCACTACATGCTCTTCTTCCCCTCGGGATTTAGCAATCATATCGTCGACGTAGACCTCTATTTCTTTATTCATCATGTCATGGACTAACATCACCATAGCCCTCTGATATGTTGCCTCAGCATTCTTTAACCCAAATGGCATCACCTTGTAGCAGAATGTTCCCCACATTGTTACGAAGGTAGTTTTCTCCATATCCTCGGGGGCCATCTTGATCTGATTATATCCCGAGAATCTATCCATAAAAGAAAATAATGAATGTTTTGCCGTGTTGTCCACCAACGTATCAATATGTGGTAAGGGAAAATTATCTTGAGGGTTTGCTCGGTTCAGGTCACGGTAATCTACGTACATTCGTACTTTGCCATCTTTCTTTGGTACCAGGACTATGTTAGCCACCCATTCTAGGTATTTAGAGGCTTGTGGGAAGCCAACATCAAATTGGTTCTTGACTTCCTCTTTTATTTTCAACAGCATTTCGGGTCTCATCCATCTTAATTTTTGCTGGATGGGTTTGCATTCTGGCTTTAATGGGAGCTTATGGACCATTACATCATCATCTAATCCTGGCATGTCCTGATATGACCATGCGAATACATCTTTGTATTCACAGAGCAAAGTGATCAAATTATGCCTGATGCCCCCTGAAATAGAGGTCCCAATCTTCACTTCTTACTTCCTTTCTTCAGTGCCCAAATTTATTGTTTCAACAGATTCTTGATGAGGCAAAATCTGTTTATCCTCTTGTTCCACCATTCTTAGCAGGTCAGGAGACGAGACATAATCTTCAGCATTTTCTTCGGCTACGAATTCTCCTAAACAAATAGCCTTCTCAAAATCAATTTCAGGACTCGTAATGGGTTCGTTCATGCTGTTGATATCTGGGCACCTGAAAGTTGAATGGAAAAGGAAACTATAGAGGAGCATCCAAGTATTGGAACCAACAAACGAAATGTTATGTTCTGGCATGAGGCAAATGTAAGGATAGGCTATGAAATGAGAAAATGTTTATGAAATTAGTAATAATGTGAAAAATCGTGACAAAATGCATCTTCATTGATATTCATTTGAATGATAAAGAGCGAATGCAAGCTCTTACAAAAGAATTTTATTATATCTAAGGACACAATAGAGGGTTAATGTTTGAGCATTACTCTGAAGACTTATAAACTACAAGAAGGTCCTCAGTAGTCTAATTGTTCAACATGAAACCTGGGGATCAAAGGCGTATCCTTGAGACGTCTTTACTTGCATCAGCCCCTTTGTCAATGACATTTATACTGACATTCTGAAGACCCCTTTCAATTATCAACAGCGTGCTTCGTGGATTATCTTGCTCGGGGTATATCATTTTTGCAGATGTAAATGTTTTTGACAAAGGAGGGTACTCTTTGGGCTCCCATTCCAGTTCTCGGCCCAAAGTTCTCACAATCCTTCTTTCCTGATCTTTTTTCCACTGTTTTCTTCTTTGACGGACGTCTGGCTGAAAACCTAAACCGTATCGGGCCTTGTGGTGCACTGGCTTTACAGCCCTGACTATTCCTTGCAGATACCTTCTCAAGCCTTTCCTCGCTCAAGCTCCTCTCCCCACAGTCAGCTTGATACCCATCCTGATATTTCTTGACAGTTTTGGCATGAGAATTCTATTTCCCTCAGCGAAAAATGTGGCATTGACGAATTCAAAGGATTGGAAGGAACATTCTATAGCATTTTTACTTACTTCAATGTATGGTGCGTCGGTAGAAATAGATGCTACAATGTCTTCTTCTCCTTCGACAGTGACCAAATAGCCGTCCATGGTAAATTTCACCTTTTGATGGAGGGATGATGGGACCGCTCCAGCGGAATGGATCCAAGGTCTTCCCAAGAGACAATTGTATGATGGTCTAATGTCCATGACTTGAAATTCAACATCGTATATATAAGGGCCCACTTCCAGAGGGATCTCTATCTTTCCCATGACTTCACACCTTGTCCCATCGAATGCCCTTACCGTGGAATGATAGGGCCTTAAATAAGATAGATCCATCAGAATTCTAGAAAGCATGGCCAATGGCATGACGTTGAGTGCTGACCCATTATCGATAAGAACGTTTGGTATTATGTAGCCCTTACAGCGAGTCGTAATATGCAATGCTTTCACTGAGCCTCTACCGTTTGGCAGTATCTCATCATCACTAAAAGAGATGAAATCGTCCGCGTTCAGATTGTTTACCCACCTATCAAGCTTCTCTACAGATATGTTGTTTGCTACGTAAGCTTGATTTAATACCTTCAACAAAGCATTCCAGTGTGGCTCTGAATTTAGCAGTAAAGATAAAACCGAGATTCGTACTGGTTGCTTATTCAATTGTTCCACCACACTGTATTCACTGTGCTTGATAAATTTCAAGAATTCCTGAGCTTCTTCCTCATCCACAGGCTTTTTAGTTTCTTGCACGGGTGGAGTTTCTTGCTCGACTTCGGCCTCATACATCACTACTTTTTCTTTTTGTTTCAAGTCACTATTCTTCTTTGTCGGCTCAATTTCTTTAGAATAGCAACGCCCACTGCGGGTAAAATGGCCTACCTCCCTAATATCTCCAGTTGTGGCTTCGGGCTTCTCACCTTTAGGTGTGACGATGTTGACATCGTACCTCCATGGTATTGTTTTATTGTCCTTATAAGGGAAAAGAGATGGTACTTCGATTATCACTTTTGGTTTCACCAGCTCCTTCTTCGCGTCGTAATAAATTATTAACGGTCGGTCGGTGCTATATGAGAAACCTGTTGATTGATTGTCAGAGGCATATATTTCCCCTCTATCAGCCTCTTCGCCTTTATAAAAAATCCCGATCTCCTTATTATCCATCATATTTTGCAGTAATCTCCTAAACTCCTCGCAGGACTGAATGTCGTGCCCTTCAATACCATGGAATTCGCAAAAACTATGACCTTTTGCATTTTTTCCTTCGAATACTCTGTTAAGATGACAGAGCAACCCATTTTCAACTAGTACCTCCCAGATTTTCTGCAGAGGTGTTCTTATTTCAGAAACCCATCTTCTATTTTGCCGTTTGTCCTCCTCTCCTACTGCTCTCACATTCCCTTCAGTGTGGTTTGGGAATGGGTTCCCGGCCGTACCGCCAGTACCATCAAATCGCAAAATGTCCTCATCGATAAGTCCTTGAACTCTCCTTTTAAAGGCAAGGCATTTTCCGTAGAGTGCCCTTGGTTCCCAGCATGGTATACACAACTAGCGTTTAGATCGTACCATTTCGGGTATGGAGGCTTAAGGGGTGCTATGTAATGAGGAGATATTAATTATTTCTCTAAGAGTTTTGGGTACAGTTCCCCATACGACACAGGAATAGGAGAAAATTGCAATTTCTCGGGATTGGGCCTTACTGGTCTTGGTTCGTTTCTGGGTTGGCTTTGAACGGGTACAGTATTTTGTGGGAATGTAGAAATGGGTCTTTGATTGTTCGTGGCATATACGGGGTAGGAAGGAGGTGGTGTTTGGTAGTAAGGGGTTTGAGAAGGATAATAGAAATTTAGAGGTAGATAATTTTGAGGTCGGGGTTGGTTTAGATATAGATTAGGGGCATAACGGCTTTCCATTCCCACCATGTGGGCTTCTGGCTCTTTCTTCTTTATGGGTGCTGCCTTTCTTGAACTATCAGAACCTTCCATCCTTCCACTCTTGATGGCACTCTCAATGAGTTCTCTGGATATTACGATATCCGAAAAATCCTTCGTAGCATTTCCCACCAGCTTGTCATAGAATGGTGCTCTCAGAGTATTGATGAAAATAATCGTTATCTCAGTCTTCGTCAGTAGAGGCTCCACTTGGGCCGAGATATCTCTCCATCTTTGAGCGTACTGTCTGAATGTCTCCATTAGTTTCTTCTCCATCATTTGCAGAGTCATTCGGTCAGGCACCATATCTGACACATGCTTGTATCTTTGCTCACGAATCGACGCCAAGTCCTTCCAGGATCAGATCTTTTCCCTACTAAATTGGTTGTACCACCGAAGAGCTGATCCTGCTAGACTATCTTGAAAACAATGTATGAGTAGCTTATCTTCGTTCACATAGCCGGTCATCTTCCGGTAAAACTTGATGAGATGCATTTTTGGGCATCTTGTCCCGTCGTACTTTTTAAAATCTAGTACTTTAAACTTAGGAGGCAAAACTAAATCGGGTACCAAACTTAGAAGACTTCAGTGCCTTCTATCGCCTTGAGCCTTTCCTCTAGGCTCCTATATTTCTCTTTTGCATCGTGATCATCTAATTTTAACCTGGCTATCTCTGCTGGATCGTCCAAATCAGGAACGAGTGGATCAGCAGGACTAGCCCCTGGGTTTGATACAAACATTCCTTGCCCCAAATTAGCAGGTGGTGCAGGTCGTTGTTCCAGGCCTGTGGGTTCCCATTGAGCGTACCCTCTTTGTGTTGCGTGGGTGTGCGGTGGAGTAAATCCTAGAAGATTGGGCGGATCCTGATCGATGTTAACCCTTGACTGTGGTTCCACAACGTCAGGGTTCATAGGTCCCTTTCCTTTTACTAGAGCTGACATCATTTCTATCATTTTGGCCATTTGGTCTCTTTGTTCGAGCGATTCTTCTCGAGATCTCATCATTAAGTCTCTTTTCTCTTGCTCCAACTTGGCCAACTGCTCTTGTAATTCCCTTTGAACTATTTCCATCCTTTCAATTCTTTCATTGAATTCAGCCTCCATTGCCCTAGCTTGTCGACGCGTTCTATACGAATGACGTGATTCCAATCTTGAAGTGTCGCAATTGCGAATTATACGGTTTTAGCCTTTTTGGATGATTATGGTGACACGTATATGCAATGAATGAATGAATGAATGAATGAATGAATGACAAATGAATGATAAATGAATGTTAATCGTGAATAAATATGCAAGAATTTTGGTGTTGATTTCAAGATAGCCCCATACTCAGGCATTTCATTTATCAAAAGAGTCTATTACAAAAAGTTTCGTCATTTTTCTTGATTCAATAGTTACACAAATTTCCTAGCCACATCGCCTTGTTTCTTCACTCGCTCTAAGAACTCTGACATGTTTGATCTTCGGCAGAGCTTCGGCCTCATCAGATAACTGCACAACTTGCATAGCCGCCTTGCGAATTTCATTGATCAAGAAATCGAGTTGCATTTCTTTTTCTTGGAGACCCTCTTCGTAAGCATGAATGTCTCTATCATACTGACTATTCTTTTCTTCCAGAGCTTCCAAGAGAGTATCTAGCTGTTGTTGATGATCTTGCAGCATGCCTTCTAAATCTCGTATCCTCTCTTTTAATTCCTGACGTTTAGATCGACTAGTCATTACCTCGGCAGACACAGCTTCATATTCAGCGTTCTTCTTCCTTAGCTCCATCATAGCCCATGCAGTCTTTTCTTCTTCTTTTTTCGCTTTTCCTTTCTAAAATTCCATTCCTCCTTTGATATTGTTTAATTCTTCCTTCCATTCCGCTGATGACTTGTCCAACCCACTGTTCTTTATTGTGCCTCTTAGCTTTTTATTTTCCAAATAGAGGTCCCTTAAGTCATTTCTTACGACTTCAACTTCTTTTTGCGCTTTCTCGGTTCTGGATCTTTCAATATGAACGTCAATCTTCAATTGGTAGTTTTCCTCTTGAAGAGCACTAAGGTCCCGAGACATCTTGGCCTTTTCTCGCTCAAATTCTTGTCTAGCCATTTCTAGCTCAGACGGTATTTCCTCCGAGAAAGGATTTCGGACGGTGTAGTTTGTCGACAAGATTTGCTGACTGTTCACCCGTTGCTTCCTCCATATATCGTAACCTTGGGTGAGGGTATCAACATATAGAGCCAATTCCATCAGATGAATTTTCTTCCAAGACTTAGCAGTGTCTCGGACCCTCTTTATATATCCCTCGCCCGCAAAAGTAAACTCGAACTGTGCAAATCCTCTGGTGGCGGGTATGAATTGTCGTGAAGAAAATTGCCTTTGGATCATTAACGGTGCATAACCAACTCCTCCCCATAATCCAAGCAGTGGCACCCAATCTTGGTTTCCCACATTGTATAACAGAACCGAAGGGCATATCCACGGTGCTCTTCAAGTTACATCTTTAGCACGGAGATTCTAAAAAACTGAAACCCAATACTGTTCAGTGACTTCCTTTGGCCATTCTTTCTCGAGATAAGCTTCTAACGGGGCGAATGTTTTAGAAAACATATGGAACGGTGTGTGCTCTACTTTCCAGTAGTGACTCAAAATCCAAACATTGAGTAACTGCGCGCATCCGATAAAATGACCTTCCCCTTTCCTCCTATAGATGCTTAGTGATCTGAAGGTTTCGACTAGGATAGTTGGGACAGGGTTGATTCCTTGTTTTAACCTTTCAAAGAAATCCACTACTGCCACTTCTATATGTTCGAGAACTTTTGGGAAAACGATCAGACCGTAAATGGCCAAAGCGAACAGGTTTACCTTCTTCAACATGTCGGGGTGGTTCAGAACCAAATCTCGTAGGGAAAACCATGGAATATAGCTGGTTTCATTCTTCTTCTTTATCTATTTCTCGGCCCATATGTTGGTCATGTCTGTCAATCTCATTAACTTTTTCTTGAAGGCCGTCGGTTTAGGTTCTTTCACATATATCTTATAGGGTTGCACATTGTCGACACGAAGCAAAGCAGCGTACTCTTCTATAGTCGGGGTCATGTCTTTCTGATTGAAAGTAAAACATTGGTAGGCCGGATCCCAAAATTTGATCATGGCTTGAATCAAACGCTCGTCTATGTTGATAGTGATCAAGTGGGTTATATCTCCGTACCTTTCAGTGAAGATACCCCTAGTGACCGAATCCCACTGATTCCAAATCCAAACCAAGTCTTCAAGGTTGTTTTGGCGAACATTCACAGTTACTTGCTCGGGCAGATTGGCAATACATCCCTCTACTAGACTATCCCCTTTTTCTTTTTGAGTTTTTAGAGACCAGTCCCGGACCCGTTTTTTGGCAACCGATCTTTAGTCAACACTTTTCTAATATGATGCCTATAATGCATGATGAAAAACAATAAAGCAAAGACAAACAACCTTGATTAGTAATTAAATACAGGCAGAAAAACATGGAGAATTCAACAAATCAGACTACCCGATCTAGTTTATTAAACAGACCCAATCCCCTTGTATAGAGAGTGGAAATACAAAAAGACAAGAGGCGTTCCTCCCGTGCACTTATTTTGGTGACTACTAAATGGACGAAGGTTCGGCATGGCTCTAGTTAGACGGCTCGTATGGTTCATTATATGCGGTTTTGGTTGTAGATAGGTACTCGAATTGTCCATACTGTCATCTACTAAGATTAGTACAGAGCATCGGTCGTGGCCCATCATAGGCTTATGAGATCAATTCGAGGGGTTACATTTACTTATGCCTATGCGGAGAGACAAGTTACTCACGAAAGCATAAGTCATATACAACCCGAAAGTATTCACTAGCCTGTATGGAGGGACGAGTTAACTCACGAAGGCATAGCGTTTACTTTCACTTAAACAAACGGAGCCCGGGTATAGAGCTCATGTTATACAAAATGCAAGTGCACGGTGTGTGGGGAGAAACTCACAAACCTTTACGTTTTATTTAAAAACTAATCTAAAAGACTAAAACCATAAAACTTAGAGCTGAAAAACAAAAAGGACAAAACGAGTTAGAAAAACATTTACAACATAATGCGAATGCATAACTTTTTGAAAACAAAAATTTGAGGATCATGACTAAATATTAATTTGAACCAGGAACTTTGAAAATTTTGACAACGCGAGTTTAATTCCAGACACGACTCTCAAAACTCGTCCCCAGTGGAGTCGCCAGCTGCAGCTGTAACGACGTAAAAATTTTGGTTTTGCGTCACTAATTGTGGCGATCTATTGAAAACTTAAAAACTTAAATTTTGATTTTTTTAAAAATAAACAGGGAGTCACCACCGATCCTTTTTTCTAGGTGTGATCGGACACCTATTAGATTTCTTTTTTCTTTAAAAACGAGAAAAAGGCCGAGTTAAGGTCTACATTAAAAGCCAGAGAAAAATTAGGGTTCGGGAGTCGGTTACGCGCAAGGAAGGTATTAGCACCCTTGCGACGCCCAAAAATTGGTATCTCATAAACACGTGTTGTCTTGATTTTCAAAAATACAAGTTCAATGTAAAATTTAGTCGTGATCCGATTAAAAGAAGACAAGAAGTTTTAAATTTTTTTGGTATTTTGAGAAGGGTATACCGTTTTAACATGAGTCGACAAAATCCATCCAACATAGCGATGAAATTTACGACTTAAGGTTAAATCGATATGTTGCCTCGATTATTAATTAAAACATAAAAATATTTTTGAAGTAAGAATTTAAAATAAATTAAAGATACAAAAAAACGATATTATTAATGAAAAATGCTAACATAGAATACTAGAGTATTAGAAAAACAATTACAATGATATCTACAAAAGAAATAAAAATAAAGACAAATCATGATCAAATACAAAATACACTTAGTCATAATAATATAAGACAATATGTGCATAAGATAAAATGCAAAAATATAATATATAACATATATACATGATGTATGAAAATACGATGCCTAAAAGACATATATGAGCTATAATACTAAATATATACATACTAGATACACGTACACATAATATAAATGAACATATGCAATATATTAGGAATACTATAAACACGGAAAATATATTTATATTAATAATAATAATGAAAGATGTAAGTATACCAAATAATAATATATAAGTAGCAATAATGAAAATAATGAATATAAAGATGAATAATATGACATACGAAAATAATACGAATAAAAAATATGTATATATATATATATGTATAGTAAAACATGGGAACTAATTATTTAATAAAATATGACGATTTATACATAGTATAGTATTAAAACATAGATATGAAAATATATACTAAAATGTACATATAATATATAAGGGTATATATATAGTAAAGTATTAAAAAATTGTGCAAGATATATATATGATATGATGCTAAGAGTATACGTAAAAAAAGAAAAATAATAATAATAATATGTACGCATAGTATAAAAAATGTACATATAATATAGTGTTAAAATATATGTATAATATATAAATATTAAAGAGTAATGACGTTATAAACAACTAAATACAATACTTTATACATATATATATGTATGTATATATATATATATGCTAAAAATATACATAAATATAATATATACATATAAAGTACACTAATATTTAAAAAATAATAGTACATATAATGGTAATATTAAGTATAATAATATGTTTTCAACAATAATAATAAGCAACAATAATATAATAATAATATAATGAAACTAATATTACAAATTCGATTTAAGAAAAAAAAAAGGATGAAATCGTAATCAAAACAAAATTATTGGGATGAAATTAGAAATAAAATAGGAAATCGGACTAAATTGCAACGCGCGCGTGAACTGGAGGGACCAAAGGCGCAATATTCCCAGGTATTAAAACGTTGCGCAGCGTGGAGGACCAGAATGAACTCGGGGCAAAATAACGGGGCCGAATTAAAAATTAAAAAAACCTTGATTGTAAAATCCCAGAAAAGCGAAAGGGCTAAAAGTGCAATTAGCCCTTCCGCCTTAAAAGCAATGGATCACAGCCGGAGGAATGGTGGTCGACTCGACCGGAGCCCTAAGCGGCGTCGTTTTTACACAAGGGGACCAAAGCGCACCGTTTTGGTCCCTATATAAGTTAAACTTTTTTTATTTTTCATTTGAAAGCAAAGAAAAAAAAAAAAAGAAAGAGAGAGGAGAGGGGAGAGCTCAGGCCACGGCAGATCATCACGAGACGCACGTGAGTTTTGCTTGCGCTGGCCACCGCACATGATGGTGGGAAAGGTAAAAAATTTAAATTTTTTTTTATTTTTTTTGCTATTTTCGTTTTATTATTTTATTATATTATTTAGTATGTATGCGTATAAAATAGAAGGCCGAGACCGAAATGAAGAGAACAAAAAGAAAATCACCTTAGTGTTGATATCGATGCTTGGTTGTTTGGATATTTTGCTTGTATTTGAGTACTAATTAAAACTGCTACTTTGCTTATAGACTTGAGATACTTCTCTCGTTCTTTTGTATTTTAAACTGTCTAAAAAAGAAAAGAAAAGGGAACCCCTTTTCTGTTTTTACATTCGGCTTTTAAAGCCTATTTTTTTTACACTTTTTTCTCTTATTTTCTGTCTCTTCATGCAGGTGAACGGTGGTGGAAGTGACCCTGGGGCAGGTGGCAGAGGCATAGGGTTGCAGTGGGGTGGTTGGCCGAAAGTCAGGGGTATGGGGCGCAGAGGGTAGGTGGCGCAAGTGGGGAGGGTGGTTGCGGCTAGGGTTTCTGCAATTGGGGGTTTTGGGTTTCTGTAATTGGGCCAAGGGGGTTAGATGGTTAGTGTTTGAGTAGTGGTTGGTTTAGATTTTAGTGGGCCAACCAGGCTTAGGTTAGATGTTTGGGTTTTGGGGTTTGGATGTAATGGGTAGGTTTAGTTTGGGTTCAAACTATTGGGATTCAATGTATTGGGCTGAGTAATTTAGGGATGGCCCAAAATTGGCCTATAACAGTAGCGACGTAAAAATTTTAGCTTGCTCGCTAATTGTGGCAATTTATTGAAAATTTGAAAATGGAATCTCAGTTTTATAAAAAAGGGAAGTCACCACCGATCCTTCTTATAGGTGTGATCGAACACCTAATAAATTTATTTTTAAAACAAAAGGAAGGCCGAGTTTAGGTCTACGTCAAAATCCAGAGAAAAATTAGGGTTCGGGAGTCGGTTACACGCGAGGATGGTATTAGCACCCTCGCGACGCCCAAAATTGGTATCTTATAAACATGTGTTGTCTTGATTTTCAAAAATACGACTTCAATGAAAGATTTAATCGTGATCTGATTGAAAAGACGAGAAATTTTAGTTTTTCGGTCTTTTTAGAAGGGTATACCGCTTTAACACGAGTCAATTGACGTTCACCCAACATAGCGATGAACTCGATGACTTAATGTTAAATCGGTACATTGCCTTGATTATTGAAATTAATTAGAAAACAAGAATATGATTTTCGAGGTAATGCAAAGCGAAGCTGATATGGAATAAAAATAAATAAACGAAAGAGTTAGAAATAGGTTGAAGCAAATGCAAGTGTGTCAATAATATTAAAAACGATAAAGATATATACGATGTTAAACGTAATAAAAGAATTAAACATGAAATGGAAACGGTGAATGTATATGTATACGCGTATAATAATGGTATTAAGAGTACGTATGTAACACATATGAAAAATATATACGTAATAATATTAAAATAAAAATAAAATAATAAGTGATAATAATGAAAATAATAGGTATAATAATGAATAAAATGATATACGAAATAATACTATATATAGAATATGTATACAAGAATAAAATACATGTGCAAATGTTAATGATAAATGTAGTAGGAATAAAACAAATGTAATAATAATATATATACAATATGGTATAAAAATAAACATATACATATAATACAATTTAAAAAAATATATTTACATAAGATGATATGGAAATATGTACATAGAGTAATATATATAAAAATATAATTAATAATATTGAAAATACATATTCATAATATATATAAAACATATATGATATACACGTATACATTAGAATTGATGACAATATATATATATATACTACATAGAGATATACATATATGGGTATAAATAATAAGGGTAAAAAAAAACTTAATATATAATATTGGAATACATACATAATAAAAATAAAAATACTTCATTAAAAGGTACATATATACATACACTCGATATATAAAACATATGCTAATATTAATAATGATGATAGAAGTAATGAAGATATATACACGATATGGTATAAAAATATATACATGGACAAGTGAAGAAATACACAATAAATAACCTTAAAAAAATATAAAACTTATACAATATATACATATATAAAAAATAATAATAAGAAAAAAACTATTGAGAATATTTCACAAATGTATATATATACTACAAATATACATGATAATATATAAAGTATAATATTAAAAACACGTATATAATATATGAAAAATATATATATAATATTTTATTAAAATATTTACAAATATATATATATTAGGAATAGACAACTAATAATAATGCTATATAAGTATGTACATAAATATGTTAAATACATACACATATAATAGACATACATATATAGTAAAACATAAACTAATAATATAAAAATAACAAGAATATTCAATAAAGAAGTGAAAATAAACGAAAAAAGGACTAAAATTAAACTAAAAACAAAGTTATGGGGCAGATTTGAAATAAAAGCTAAAGAAAAGGATGAAATTATAACATGCGCATAACTTGGAGGGGTCAAAAGCGCAATAAATTCGAGCCTCTAAAACGTACCGTATTGAACTGGACTAAATTGAAAACCGTGCAAAATTTTAGGGCCAAATTAAAAATAACGAAAGACTTAATTGCAAAACGTTTAAAAAGCGGAGAGGTTAAACGTGCAAATAACCCCTTCTTTAAAAAACACGCGGATCTGTTGAAGGCGGTCGGGTCGATCGAGGACCAGGGGCCCAAACGCGGCGCCGTATTTGGTTTAAACGGGGGGGACCAAAACGGTGCGTTTTGGTCCCCTATAAAAGTTAAAAAAATTCTAAAAAAATCATTTGAGAGGGGGAGGAGAAAAAAAAAAAGAGAGAGAAGGGGAGAAGGAGAGGAGAGGGAATCCGGCAGAGGGTCAGTCACGCCCTTCACCGATCATCGTCGTCGTGGCGTGGCAGCCGCCAGATATACTGATGGTTGGAAAAGGTAATTTTTTCTTTTTTTTAATTATTTGTTTTATATTTTTTATATATTTTAGTTGATATATGTGGAAAATAGGCCTAGAAAACGAATTAAAAAATAAAAAAGATTACCTTAGGTTTTTAGTTTTTTGATTCTTGATATCTTTGATTCTCCGATTGTGGATGTTCGAATCACTACTTGTATAAGGATTGCACTCTAACTTAGGTATTGATTCTCCTTGAACATTTGAATAAACACCAAAAAAGAAGAAAAAAAAAAAGAAAACTGAACCCCTAATCTGTTTTTTCTTTTCCTTTTTATAGCCTTTACAACATTTTTTTTTTAATTATTGTTGTCATTTCCTCTTAACTGCTTGCAGGGTGGTTGAACGGTGCTGCAGAGTTGGTGGCCGGTGAGCTGACGTCGGTGGCGTGGTGTCAGAAGGCAGGTGGGTAAGTGGGGCGTCGGTGGCTAGTAGCTTTAGGGTTTTGAGTGGGTTAATTGGGTTTGGTAATATTGGGTCTTGGGTTTAGGTTAGTGGGTTAGGTTATAGATGGGTTTTAATTTGTAAATGAAATTGGTTAATGGGTATTGGGTCTTAGGGGTTGGGTTGGCTGATGGGTTAGCTGGGCTAAGGGGTGTTTTAGGTTATTGGGCTGTGGGTATTTTGTAATGTAAATGGGTTTTGATATGGTTGTTTGGGTTTATTGGGGTGGTGGGCTAGTATTGGTTGTAACAGGCCCAAAATTGGCCTACAACATTTACAAGTCACATGCAATGAAAATTACAATGTGGTAACATTCTGCATGTCACTTGTAATGTTGTAACACTCTCGGATGATCAAATATGCTTTATTCGTTGATGCAATATGGTCTTTGTTTTTTTTTTGTTTATTTATTGGTATATTGCATTTTAGTTCTAGTTTCTGGTGTTTCGGTGTTGGTTCTAATGGGAGATTATGGTGGGAGAGGTTTTAGGGTGGTTCAATGATGCTCGAGTCTGTCAAAGGGGCAAAGCTTATGATTTTGGTGGTGGTGAATTGTCAAGGATAGTATAAGGAAGTGGTATGGTAATGGATTAGGTATGGATTATGGTGATGGACTAGTTTTGTGTCGTGATTAATGGCTTAATGGTAATGGTGACTGATGGAGGTATGCTAAGAGTGGCTAATATAGGTGGTAAGGTATGATGGTTTTCGAAGGATGGGTTATGTACTTGGCTTGGAGGTGGTTAGTGGCTTTTGTTATGGGGAAAGGATCACGTCATATATATTCATTTTACAATGTCACATCTACATTTTCATTCTAAATTTCAGTGTTTTCATCTTGAAAAAAATTAAATCCAAATGAAAATCTTAAAATTTAGGATGAAATTACTGATGTGGCATTAAACTATTGAAAAAGAATAATATTCATATTTCATAAAATCCTTTCTCTTTATTATGGGTGAGAGGAGCACAAAACTCAGGGTAGGCAATGGTGTAAGTGTCGTTGGCATGAGTTTGTGTGACGAGAGTGATATGTAGATAGTGGCAGAAGTTGCGTATAGATCTTGGTGAGAGAGGTTGGAGATCAATATTTACATAGGTAGCTCTGTTGTGCATGGTGCACAAGTGGTTGCTGTGCACTATGTGTATGTGTGCTTTGAAGGACATGAAGGGAAAATTGAGGCATTCTATACAGTGCAGGGTGAGGGCATGGTCAAGATAAGGGTAGGTGGGTACGAGTGTAGTACTATAGTGGTAAAAAAAAAATGGCTTGGGGACTAGATTTGAAGGCTTGCAAAAAATGAAAATGGGGGAAATTAAAATACAAATGAAATTACAACAACTTGAATTTGGAATTGTAATTGAAGTTGCATTTAGACCAAAAAAAGGCTGAAATAAACCAATAACTTATATATAAAAAAACTCGACCGAGATGAGAGTTTAGGTCAAAGGCAGAATTAAATTTAAAATGAACCATATCCCAAATAAAACAAGATTACAACATCATATAAAGATATATAAATTAAAATATAAAAGGTTAGTTATGATTTTCGACTTGATAAGATTGTAATTATAACCAATTAGTACATGTCTGGTTCATTAATCTAGGAAAATATCGATATTCAGAATATCAATTATAATGCAAGTAATTTATATTTGATAGAGTGAAAGTATATAATTTTATATGCAATTAAGTGAAAGTATATAAATACTTGGCAAGAAAAAAAAAAACAAAACAAGTAGATGAGTGCTTGGCGTAAGATGTGATGAGTGATATATCATTGAAGGGGCTGTCTGTAAAAAGCTGGTAGCTCCATTGATGATCGTATTTTCTCGGGGCACTGACAGAACCTCGGCTTGTCGTTGAAAGTGTAGTTTCTCTCCTTATCCCGATCTGCATGCTTGGCGTTTCCTCTCATCTCCTCCCCTCTCAATCCCCATATAATAAAATTACTCTCTCCGATGCTACCTTTCACACTATTATTGTGAAAGCAACTACTGGTTTAACCACTTGCATGAAATGAAATGACAAATCATTGGAGGAGACATTACTTAATTGAATCGCTAAATCCAACATGATAACCAAATACCATGCATAGGTAAGGTAGGTAGGTAGGTATGTACCGCTATGAAAACTGCACCCACATGATGCTGGAGAGAGTGTGTCATTTTACAATTTGAGAACTGGGGTAACCCTGGCCATGCATGTCGCCCTTTATTTATTATTAAAGATTGGACTCTTCATACCCCCCGCTCCAAGCCACCAGGGTCTCATCAAATTCATAGTAAATTATTATTAAAATACACGTTTTCGTGTATTTCTTTTCCTTCTTTTGGACGTTCTCATGATGCATCTAATTTTAACATATCAGCTGATTGGATTCGGTCGGAACCCATTAGTACATACCTAAGATTTTGAGTTCATCAATTTTGCATGTGACATTTATTTCTTTTAAAGTTCAACTTTTTTGGGTTTAATTTATTATTGTTTAAAAAAACAAAAATCAAATGAGATTCCACTCATACTTATAAACCGATTCATTTTTTATTGTAAACTAATCATTATCTTGAGTTTAAATTTGGACAACTCAATCATTCATTCAAAAAGAAAAGCGATATCTATCGACGATTGTGTGTGACTGAGTCTAATGTCAGAAGTGAAGGGAAGGGGTATGTTGAAAAATTGCTTATATAGTCTCTTTAGTTTTTAGAAAATCACAAATTAATATAATGATAAAATGACTTTTAGGCTTATTGTGAGATAGAATTCTAAGTAGTGTAATTTACATAAGATACATCCACCCTTGTTAAACAATAAATCACTTTATTAACAAATTTATCTGTCCACTGAAATGACAACTCTTGAAAAGATGTTTTAATCACTAGAAACTCATTAACTAACATACCAAATTCAAAGTTACCAAGAGTATTTTCCTTGAAAGCTCTAATAATGGTTTTTTGTCTTTTCATATTTTCATAAAAAAATAAAATAGAAGAATTAAAAAATATTATTTAAAATAGAGTTAGTATTTGGTACTCTAATATTGTAATATTTTAATTTCATAAGCAGAGGTATAAGTTTATCATGTGTCTCATTTATCTTATATATATATATATATATATATATATATATATATATATATATTAATTTCATTATACTCTATATACATTTGTTGTCACCCATTTTTGCTTGTGGAGTTTTTAGGTTCTAC
Organism: Gossypium anomalum; assembly: GCA_025698475.1. Taxonomy (NCBI): domain Eukaryota; kingdom Viridiplantae; phylum Streptophyta; class Magnoliopsida; order Malvales; family Malvaceae; genus Gossypium; species Gossypium anomalum. The sequence continues at coordinate 17,847,253 of CM046967.1, read as the reverse complement.
TTGTAGTATATTAAATATTTTTCCTTTAAAATAATTTATAGATAAAAAATTGTGTCTTAACTTGAATAAAGTGATGGTTAAAGTTATTGTTAAATACCTATTTAACACGAGTTTAAATCATATGACCACAATCCTCTACTCTCAATATTGTATAGAAAAAAAAGATAAAATATTATAATCGAGATGAATGGATGTAAATCTGATGTAATCTAGTTATTATTAATGACGACAACCCTTGATTTAGCACAATGGTGTGGGATGTAAAATAGAATAATACTGTGAGGCTGAATATGATTATGTGAATAGAGAACATGCGTTTAAAATTGATTTGTTGTTGTAAATGTAAGGTTGGGTTATATTTAGGAGATGTTTAGGTTTTTTAATCCCATATCATCACGTTGGTTTTGTTGCAGAAATTGAGAGTGAGGTTAGCTGAGTGAAATTTAGATTAGAGGCAGAAAAAGTGATAGTCGCAGGAGGGTTGTCCGTTACAAGTACGAATGTTGAGAGTACTAAAATGCTTTAATTATCGCATTATTTCTCATGAACCAAAAACTACCTCGAGAGAATGCATAGAAAACTATACATAGGTACTATCACTCATTATTTATGACCAAGCATTTGATGCACTGTAGCCCACTATTCAAATTCAGGGAATATTTATCCTTCATTATTTTTGTTTCTGGGTAAATTACTCACCCAATTATCAATTATAAAAAATTATAATATGGTCATTTAATTATTATTTAATTTCTTTTTTAGTCATTAAATTATGAAAAGTTGTAAAATAATCATCTAATTATTAGTAAGTTTCTTTTTTATTCACTAACCCATTAATGATCACAATTTTTAAAACTCGTATAATAACAACTTTGAGTCTCAACATTTATACATTGTGTCAACTTAGTCTTAATTATAAAAACCCTAACCTTCAACATTTAAACATTTAATATTTTTTTTTTTTTTGTAGTTTTTACTTTTCGTATAACCCTTTCATTTCAAAAGCTAAAAAAATAAAATAAATATATCAACTAAATTTGATTAAAAATATATCAAAAATTAAAACACCCAAAAATTCAATATAATATTTATTTATATTTTTATTTACGTTTATTTATAGTTTTTATTATAAATTTATTATTTACTTTTTTTTTATTTTCAGAGTATTTTGGTAGCTTAATTAACCGAAGTATTGGCACCTACTCATCCCATTAAATTCAACTAGAAAGTTTATTTTAATAGAAATATTTTTTTTTATAATTAGGTACATGGATGAAATTGCTAAAGATTAAACTCAAACAAACATAATATTTTTGGCAATAGATTTAGAGATTATTGACCAGTAGCAACTTTTATAATAATAATAATAATAATAATAATAATAATAATAATAATAATATTGTTATTTGACTGATACTAAAATAAAATATATTTAATCTTTCTAATTTTTTAAAAGAAAACACTATCATTAATAGGAACCATTAATAATAGGAATACAAAGACATATCATACAGTACAAACCATAAATAAGACATTAAAAATTGATGCACCAATGCATGTTTGCAAAATAATTCCAAAAGATGAGAAAAACAAACTGACAATAACCGCAATACTAGAATTCAAAAACAAAGTAAAGATGCATCACCTTGATTAAATTATTAAAGATTACATCCTAATCCCGCCATCATCAAACTAACCTGATGATGAACTCCAATCAACCAAGAAACTATTGCAAAGAGCCCCCAAGAGACCTATTGCATCAGTGACACAAAAAGTCAATTCTTAGATGGTCTATCCTCCTCCTCATATTGTATTTCAATTTTACAAATATTATCACTATGCTCTATCATAGTAATACTCTTCGATGGCACTCTTACCTTGACAAATTTCATATATATCCGGAAATATTATTAAAAATTAAAAATTAACACCACCATTGGTTTAAGAGAAAACAGACTGAACAAACTAAACACCACAAAAGTGTGGATAAAAGCCACAAAAATGTAGACTAAAATTAAATAAAAAATCAGAGAATACTATTGAAGAAGCTGTAACCAACAACTAGCTCGAAGGTTAGTACCGTCATTGATAAAGCAAAAAATTAATTTGAAAAATTTGAACTATTAGAATTTTTTTAATAAAAAAATAGAGAATCTTGTAAATAATTTTAAATTAACTTCTCTAAAAATTTATATTAATTATTGAATTAATATACTAAGTCTTTTACATAGAAGAAAAATTAAATTCAAAACCATTACAAAAATTATACATAAAAAACTCCTGATAGAGGTTTGTGTTACTAATTAATTGGTATCAATTTAATTAATAAAAGTATAGAAATACTAAAATTATTAATTTTATAAAAATAAAGAATATATTATTAACTGAACCAATTCATTTGAGAAAATATCAAAATACCCTTCAATATACAATTACAAAGTAAGCTATATTATTGTAAGGGTGATTTTACCTTTTTGTATTTTTATATAAAATCAATAAAATTTAATCATGATGAAATTTGAACTCATGGCATGATGAATTTTAAACATTTAACTGTACCATTTCAACCAAAGATCCATTTAATTTGAGATAAATCTCAAAACTACACATGAACTTTGATCGAATGTTCAATTTGATGCATGAACTCTAACTTGGTACAACTATACACATGGAGCTTTGATTGGAGTATAAATGTATATGTGAAACTTTAATTTTAATTCAATTATACACATTTAAATAAATAACCATATTGATCTATTTTTATATTGGATAAATATAGTTATTTGTGTATGCAATATGTAAACTTAAAATGCATCTATATCAATAATTGTATTAGTAGTTTGTGAAGTTTAAATCAAATCAAAATTTCATGTATAACATTACACATAGAACCAAAGTCGATGTGTAGTTTTGGGATTATCCCATTTAATTTCTATATAAACTTTTAATAAATATATCTATTATACACATTATTTTCACCCACGTTGTGGATGTATCCTTGATTGAATTGGTGTTAAAGTCAACTAAACACCATCTCGATTAGATAAATAATTGAATTATCCTTTTATATAATGAAATTTAAATCCATAACACCAATATTTATAAAACCTCAATCTTATTACTTTAACCAAAGTTTCGTTTCAATCTTTATATAAATTTTAGTTTTTTTTTAAAAATGTATTATAATCTAATAATACTTAAAAAAATTTAGGGATTAATGCTCATTTAGTAAAAGGTTTTGCTTTCCCAACTCTCAATCCAATATTTTTTTCTTCATATTTTCTATATTTTATTTAAAAAGATATTCCGCTATCAAAATTAAATAAAATATTTTAATAAAAATAAATTTCAATAAAAGCTGGACTCTAATTACCCGACTCAAATTTATAGAAATAAAGAAAATTGTTGTAACTCTGTCATATGTCATAACAACATTTATTTTAATATTTAAACCCTTTTCTATTATACAATTTGCTATCCTATGGACAGATGAATACTTATAGCAATTCAATTAAATCTATTTTATTAAATTAAATGACAAATGTATGTTAGATATAATTTGTTTTGAGTTAAAATATGATTATGATTCCTATACTATGTTTAAATTTAGGATTTAGTATTTGTCCTGTAATTTTATATAATTAAGTTTTTTTACAGAATAGCATTAGTTAGTCGAAATAGTTGACATCCTTTATTATTCTAGTTAAAATAGTGGAATCAGTTTTCTTCTGAAAAATACTTGTTCCAACTTATCATGTTGAAATAGATTCTTTTTGTGTGTTAAAAAAGTGTTTTTAAGAGAAATTGACCGTCATCATTAATCACAACGTTTAAAGATGTTAACTATTTGGACTAACTAATATCATTGTAAAAACATATAACCAAAATGTGCCAAGTTAAAATATAAAGGCTAAATTCCAAACTTGAGCATAATAGAGGGATTGAAACTGTACTTTTACCATTATCTTAAAATGACATAAATAAGAGAAAAAGGAGAGATGCCATTAGTTAGTTTAAATAATTAACATTCTTAATGATTTCAGTGGCTAATGTGGATTTTTTCAAAAACAGTTATTCCAACTCATCCTTCCAAGTTAACTTTTTTTTGTTAGAATGGTATTTTTAAAAAAATCCATGTAAAAAATTTAATTAAAATAGTTAACAATATTAATTATTTGAATTAACTAATAACATTATAAAAATATAGGGATCAACTTATATTTAAAATTCAAATATAAAAATAAAATTCAAATTTAAACCTAATAGAGAGACAAAAATGATATTTAACCAAATTCCTAAATATAAAAAAGGCTAACGGAGACGTGTCTACAAAGAAGTCCTTTTAAACTTTCTTTTTATATAGAGTTATAGAGAGTCCTAATTTCATCATTTTGAAAGGGACAAAATAGAAATTATTTTATTTTATGGGATTAAAGTGTAATTTTATTATATATTAATTTATAATTTCTTTATTTATAGGAGGACATAGGTTTGAGTGTGTTGAAATACATTATCCTCCTATTTATGAGTTAATAAGAGGCTATGAATAGTTTTAGACATTGTGTAAAAAAAAAAAAAACAGATATGATAAAAATTTATTGCAACACATTTATGTAATGGGTGGAAATTCTTGTATAACAAATATATTTATAAAAATTTATACTAAAAGTAGAATAGTTTGGTAGAATTAATAAAATTGAGGTTTTAAAAACCATGATGGCTTGTGTTCAAAATTCACTATATATGTTGATTTAAATTGATTTTTATAAATTTTTTATAATATATAAAAAGATAAAAATATTCTCAATAATATTTATTACGTTGTAAAATAATGAGTTTTTGGTAATTTTAAAATTAATTTGATATCCAATTAACTTGTGATATCAACTTAGTCAAATAGATTTATATTACTAGGTTATTGTATTCAGTAAAAATACATAATTCTCTTACTAATATATTTACAAATGAAATAATATAAAAAAATGAGATATTAATTGAAGTGGCAAATTAAACAGATATGTTTAAACACAATGTTTGGGATTAAGCTCAAATCCCATTATATTTTTTTTTTCTTTTTTCAATGTAAAGTATATAAAATTATAAATTTATTTTTAAAATGATAAAATTTATTTTGTAAAATAATGATATTTTAGTGATTATCCAATTAAGTTAGTGCTCAGTTAACACATAATACTAATTTAATTAAGGGTCTAATATATAACATTCATACTATATTAGATTATGATACACCAATAATGTGTGTGGAAAATATTATGAAACAAATAAAAAAATGAGGCTTTGTTAAAATATTAAAAACAATGGGGTCTTATGTTCAAATCTCATGAGTGAATTTTTCTAGATTTTATATAAAAAATAAAAAAATAAAAAAGAATCCTTACAATGTACTTATTATTTTGTAAAATGATTGGGTTTTTGTAATTTTGTAACCGAGTTGAGACACAATTAATAGGTGACACTAACTCAATTAGACATTACATACATACATACATATATATATATATATAGAGAGAGAGAGAGAGAGAGCTCTTGATTAAATTGATGTCACAAGTCAACCGGATCCCAAATCAGTTGAAAAAAGTTTAAAATACCCTTTTTAACAAATGAAAAATATTATAATAAAAATATTTACATATTTTAATAGTTTATATAAAATCTTTAAATTATTTTACTTAAAATTACAATATTAATGTTTGAACATTAGACCTTGAAGTGGACAAATTTCAACCACTGCTTCAAGATAGACTCAGACTTGAACATTTAAGATTCAAACTTGACCCAACCTAACCCATTTTCTAATTTTGTGATATATTATATTATGTTATTTTGGTATATTATGTAATGTATTACATAACACACAAAAAAATTCTATAATAATATATGATACTATAATGTAAACATTAAGAAAATGTTAAGTTGCTTATATAAAATTTTAATAGATGAGAAAAAATACAAAATTTTAAATTAAAAATAATGTAAATATATACTTTAAAATTTTCAAAATAAATTTATGGATGGGCCTAAAACAGGCTTCAATTAACCAATTATAAATATAAGCGGATTTGGACAAAACTCTAGGCTCACATTTCAGTTAGACCTAGCTTGAGCAAGTATAAAACGTGTCAATACCATACTTAAGTTCGGCCCAACCTAACCTATGAACACTTTTATTTAAGATAACATTGTTCTTTAAGTTTTAAAGTCATTATAAATAGGATTATTGACTTTTTTGGCCCTCCAACTTTACAAGAAAAAATCATTAACTTTACAAGAAAAAAATCATTTTAGCATTTCATTTATTTTTCATCTTTTTTAACTCTTAAACTTGCTCTCTTTTTTTATTTTTTGTCAAATCACCCCAAAATGGATAAAAAAATTAATGTTTTTTAAGTTTGTTAACATGGCATACACATAAAGCGTTTAATTAATTTTTTAAATTTTAAAAATTCAAAAAAATATTTTTAAAAATTTGAAATCATTAAAATTATTTAAAAAAGTATAAAAATTATATTTTTTAATATTAGAATATTAATTAAATGCTGACATGTTATTCATGTGGCAATCCATATTTATGCTATGTCAGCAAAGTTAACAAAAGTTAATTTTTCCATCTATTTTTGGGTGATTTAACAAAAAATGCAAGTTCAAGAGTTTAAAGACGCCAAAAAATAAATAGAGGGCTAAAATAACATCTTCTTTTTTTGTAAAATTGGAGGACTGAAAAAGTCATTATGCTTTATAAATATATATTTTAAAGTTCTTTCACCCACATAGTTGGTGTCATGTAATCTAATAAATATATAAATTTATTAACTGAATTTGTGTCATGAGTCAACCAACCATCAAATCAGTTAAGAAAATTCCAAATAAAATATTTTTTTGAACTTCCAAAATGTCATTTTTAATCGACAACAAGTTAATATTATTATAAAGGTAGTTATGCATTTTAATAGTTTATATAAAATCTTTAAAATAATTTACCAAAAATATATAATGTTAAGGTTTGAACTTTAGAGTAGGTTTGGTTGGGTGGGAAAGCATAGAAATGTGAAGAGGGAATGGAAAAGCAGAAAGAAATTAAATTTGAAGTGTGTTTGGTAAGAAAAGAAAAGAAACGAGGAGGGATCACCATTTTTCATCCCAATGTATAAAAATTAATCTTTCCAATTTGGAAAGATGAGAGGAGATAAGATGAGAGAGAAATGTATGCTATTTGAAAATTATACTGTTTCATTTTTTTTTCATTTTTCAACTTTATCAAGCAACAGATAGAAATAAAACTATTTTCTTTTTCTACTTTCCCACTTTTCTTACCAAGCACACTTATGAAAAGAAAATTTATGTTTTTCCATCATTTTAATTTTCTACCCCCTTCATTTTTTCTTCCTTCCGACTTTCTTTTTATTCTACCAATCAAAGCCTTAAATCTTATGATAGAAATGTGTGAATGTTATATGTCTCATTTATTTATTTTTTATTTTTTAAATTATTAATTAAGGTCATCTGATGTCTTTAATCTCACTTATCAAGTTAAAAAACTCATCAGTAATATATGAAATAATTATTCGAAATATACTTGATTCTTTTTTCCCCAAATAGTGCAACCTTATCTAGAGATATATAAAGGCATTTACCGAAAGGCTTCCGCTTTTGTCGCCTCTTTCGATATGAGTTGAAGGTGACGCTTGTGATATTTTTGAAAATATGCATACCAACACATATTCAAAGGTTCTATTTGATTTTTTTTTTTTGTTTTGTTTTGTTTTAATATGTATAATTTACTTTCATCAGTTACATATATTAATAACATTGTTAATTGAGTTGGTGTCAAAAGTCAACATGACACTAACTTACAATTGATGACAATACAATACCAACACATGATGTTTTGTTTTAATATGTATAATTTTTCATGATTAATTAATTTCAACTATATTTCATGTGTAAGTTAATATGACACACTTTTAATTTAATCATTTACAAGTAAATAATTACAATATTAAATTTTACTTTTTTTTATTTTATAGTACATTTAGTATTTTCGATGTATTTATGTGTTTAAATTTCAAAGTCATTCTCATAATTTAATCTATTTTTTAAATTTCGTTATTCTCATAATTTAATCTATTTTTTTATTTTAATAAATACACATTTAATGTATTATTATGATTAATTAATTTCAAACTATATGTTTAATTGTTTATTGTATGTTAATTTTAGACACACATCTATATTCTAAATTCATAGTTTTTACATGCGTATGTATAAGAGGATTTCTAGTAACACTTCAAAGGGTTATATTATAAATCCCCCACCTAGTTTGTCAAATTTATGAGTGTGATACTTTTGCCTTAAAAATATTTAATATAGTACTTATACTATCAAACTACACTAACACTGTTAAATATTAATTATGATGTATCGTTATTGATTGAGTCTTAGTTCGACTGGCATTAACATTATTGTTAGTGAAGGAGGATGTGGATTCAAGTGCATTGAAGCGCATTATCCTCCTATTCAAGGGTTGGAGAGGAGCTATGGGTAGTTCTAAGCATTGTATAAAAAAAGAGTAGATATGATAAGAACCTATAATGAGATTAATATTCAAAAAGAAATTAAAATATACCTTTGCCCAATCAGGTGTTGACAAGTTACAACACAGTATTTATTTAGAAACGAGTATTTTTCAAAAAGAATTAAAAAGAATAAAACTTATTTTTGTAGCGACATAAAAATTTGCTTTCTGGTCGCTAATTGTGGCGATTTATTAGAAAATTGGAAATTGAAATTTGGTGTTTGATTTTGAAATAAGCAGTCGCCACGATCCTTTTTATAGGTGTGATCGGACACCTATTAGATCTATTTTAAAACAAAAGAAGGCTAAGTTCGGGTCACGTCGAAATCCGAGAGAAAAAGTAGGGCTCGGGAGTCGGATTCTGCGAGGAAGGTATTAGCACCCTCGCTACGCCCAAAATTGGTATCTCATAAACACATGTTGTCTTGATTTTGAAAATACGAGTTTAATTTAGAATTTGGTTGTGATCAGAAAAAAGGCGAGAAATTTTAATTTTATTTTGGTTTTTGAGAAGGGTATATCGCTTCAACACGAGTCAATTGACATTCATCCAACATAGCGATGAACTCGATGACTTGATGTTAAATTGACATATTGCCTTGATTATTGAAATTACTTAGCAAGACAAGAATATGATTTTTGAAATAATGTAAAACAAAGTTGATGTGAAATGAGGAAAAGTAAGTGGAAGTATATAAAATGATATTAAGAGTATATACGTAATGTATGTGAGAAAAATATATACATCGTATATTTAATATGAACATATACAATATACATATATAATAACATACGAAATAGTAAAAAACATAACTAATAATAATATATAAAAGGATATATATACACATACATAAGAAAAGTATGAATGGTAAAGAAGTATGCAATAAATAATATTAAAAATATATATGTATAATATAAATATATAAATATATATATACATATATTAGAAATAATAATATGAAAAAGAAAACCGTTAGTGTTTCATAAATAAATACATGCATATACGTATATATAAATATATAAACAATAGTATCAAGAATATACAATACAATATTAGAAATGTGTACATAATAGTGTAAAATATGACAAATAAGATTAAAATGTATCATAATATATGTGAGATATAATATTAAAAACTTATATACATAATGTATGTGCAAAATACACATAATATTAAAACATTTACATAGTATGTACATATTAGAAATAAATTACTACTAATAATAATAATACTAGAAATATAGTGAAATATATAAAAACAAGTATAGTATAATAGTATAAAATAATTAAGATAGTACTATATAAATATACGAATATATATACATATATATAATATACATATATTAATAATAATAATGATAAACTAGAAATAACAATTATTAATAATAATTATACTTTAAAGTAATCAATATATTAATAAAATAATAATGATAATATTAATAATATGTAAAAAAATAAATGAAAAAAGGATGAAATCGGAATGAGAAAGCAGAATTTTAGGGCGAATTTAAAGGAAAACAAAAATAAAGGGGCTATTTGAACACGCGAGAAAGCAGTGGGGACCAAAAGCGCAATATTCCGTTTATCTAAACAACTGCGTAGCAAGGAGGACAGATCGAATGCGGATTAAAGCAGTGGGGCCAAATTATAAAACATAAAGATTTAATTGTAAAGCCTCGGAGAAAAGCGGAAGGGTGATTGCGCAAATAGCCCTAAGCTTCAAAACACGCTGGATCTGGCGGGTTAGGGTCAAGGTCGACGGCCAGTAGAAACAGTGTCGTTTCATGCCACGAGTTTGAGCCAAAGCGGCACCGTTTTTTGAAGGCTATAAATAGCCTAAAAACCAGAAAAAATCATTTGTGAAGGGGAAAGGAAAAAAAAAAGAAAGGAGAGAGAGAGAAAAAGAGAGGGGAAAGGAGAAGGGGGAGACTCACGTGGGGCAGATCCGATCATGCGTGAGTCACCGGAGCTTCCTTGTGCGTGGCATGTGTGCATACATATGATGGTGGGGAAAAGGTAAAAATTATATTTTTAATATTTTTTTGTTGTTTTAGAATACTATTTCTTATTTATATCTATGTACTTATAAGCATATAAGGTAGAAATTCGAAAATAAATAGCAATATAAAATAGAATTTACCTTAGGTTTTTCTCTTTTATTTTCTCAATCTACGATGTATTTGTTCGATTTGATGATGTTATTGTGTGCAAATACTAATAGGAATGATATTTTTCTCAATTTGGAATAATTTTCTTTGTATTTCTAAAGCTGTCCAACAACCTATTCTGCATTTTTACAAATGGCTTTTATAGCCTACTTGCATTCTATTCTTTGCTTGCGTGTTTTTGGTAGTCTGGGGATGGGCGGTCTTTGTGAGATGTGACTGAGGCGTGGGCGGGTGCTGGCGCAAGTGGGAGGGTTAGGTGGAGAGGCAGTCGGATGCAAGTGGGGCTAGGGTGATTAGGGTTTTGGGTGTATTGGGCTTGTGGATAAGGGTAAGCAGGCTTAATGGTTTAGTGGGTTGAGGTTAGTTTGTAATGGGTATCTTAATTGGGCTTGGATGTATGGGTTTTAAGAGTTTGGGTTTTTTGTAATGGGTTTGGGTAACCCAAAATTGGCCTGTCCGTTTGCCCCTCTTTGCTCATTGTCGTGTAACGGGAATAGAGCAAAGACACAAAGAAAGGCCAATTTTGCTCTGTCTTGTGAGTCTTGACTTCATTGGTGCTCTTCTCGTCTAGGTAGGCTCTCTCCAATCCACTGTGTTTTGTAACTTTGGTTCAATCCACGGTGTCTTCGATATATGCTTTGTAACTTCAATTTTTCAATGTAGCTTCAAGAATATGAAGCTTGTGGCTTCTGCTTCACTGTAGCTCAGAAAGGTAAGATCTCTGGCTTGATCCACTTTTACGTCCCTTGGTAAGATGAGGTTTATGGTCTTCTCTTACGAAAGGCGAGCTTTGATATCTTCGATCAACTCCACTTTGCAACCGGGGACAAGACTACATAACTTTGACTCGCTTCATTGCAACCGGGGAGGCCAAAATCGTGTCTTTAATCAGCTTCCATCTTTATTCTTTGCTCGGCATGTGATCTCGAGCTCAACTCATCTCTCGCAATATGAATTGACTCTTTTAAAAGAAAAAAAACAGAAAGTAAAAAATAGAAATTGAAAATAGCTCAGCACGTGAGCCAAGGCTCAACTCACTTCTCGCAATATGAGTTGGTTTTTTTTTTTTTTTTTTTGAAAAGCAGATTTTGGAAATACCTCGATGTATGACCCGAGGCTCAACTCACCTCTCGCAATATGAGTTGATTTTTGAAAAACAGAAATTGGAAAACAGAAATTGAAAATACTTCAGCGCGCCCTAAGGCTCAACTCACCTCTTGCAATATGAGTTAATTTTTGGCTTGAGACATTGAAAGGTTCAACTCACTTCTACATAATATGAGTTGACTCTTTTTTTTTTAAAAATGGAAATTAAGCAGTTCAACTCACTTCTCACAATATGAGTTGACTTTTTTTTAAAAAAATGGAAATTAAAAGGCTCAACTCACCTCTCATAATATGAGTTGATTTTGGCAAAGTAGAAATTAAAAGCGAGTTTGAATCAACAGAATTTGAAAATACCTCGGCATGTGACCCGAGGCTCAACTCACCTCTCGCAATATGAGTTGATTTCTGAGAAATATAAATTGAAGACAGAAATTGAAAATACCTCAGCGTGCCCCGAGGTTCAACTCACCTCTCATAATATGAGTTGATTTTTGAAACAAAAATTGAAATTACCTCAACGTGTCTTGAGGCTTAACTCATTTCGCATAATATGAGTTGATTTTTGAGACAATGAGATATTAAGAATACCTCAGCGTGACTGAGGCTTGACTCACCTCTCATGTCTGAGTCAATTTTTGAAACATAAACTAAAAATACCTCGTAGCGTGGCTTAAGGCTCAACTCACCTCTCGCAATATGAGTTGATTTTTTTTTTTTTTTTTTTGAAAAGCAGAATTTGAAAAGCAGAAATTGAAGATACCTCGGCGTGCCGGGGCTCAACTCACCTCTCGCAATATGAGTTGATTTTGGAAAAGTAATAATTAAAGCAGAAATTTGAATTACCTCAAGCGTGTCTTGAGGCTCAACTCACCTCTCATAATATGAGTTGATTTTTGAAACATCAATTGAAAACCGAAATTGAAAGTACCTCAGCGTGTCACGAGGCTCAACTCATTTCTCATAATATGAGTTGATTTTCCTTGAAATGCATGAATTAAAACATCAAAATACCAAAACACCGTCCTTTGGTAGAACTCGGTGTCTTTTCATTTGGTTCAGCTGCGACTCTCATTCAGTTTCTTGCTCTCATTGGAGTATCTGTATATGCCATGCATGAGGTTATCATGATATGCATATGTTTGTCTTAAATGCCTTTATGTCTACATGATTATGCAGTGCTCATTAAGCATGTTCTTTTTGGTCACGGATTTTCATGATCTGCGTCTGTTGCTCCGGCTCTTGACTTTCTCTTTAAGCCATGTACCCGCCTTCAGGCTTTACAAGTAATCAACGTTTCTCAGATATCACTCTTTGGCCCCTGGTTGAACTTTATTCTAGCTTTGAGGCTCTTGTGTTTATCAAATTTTCATCCAAGTAATGTTTAACATTTTTTCGTTTAGAGCATGTCATTTCACCATTTATCATGTAAATAAATACATAATGAGATGCATGAAAAAGGTCGAGTAGGAACAAAAATGATATCTCGTATTCATTTATTTCAAGTGTGGCACACAAAGGAAGTTAACCAATGAGAATAAAAATGTCAAAAAGGAAAAAAAAAAAGGATCACATTCAACGGATACAAATGCTCTAGATATTCAACACATGAACTCTTCCACGTTCCTCAATCAAGAATCTTTTCGAGTCTGGCTCCTTGCGTAGAAGATTTCGAGCTTTCAGAGATGCTTCAAATACTGTAGTCTCACTGTTTGCCGTATGGTTTAAAACATCTTTCCTTGTAAGCCAAATATTTGCTTCATTAGAATGCCCTCTCGGGTTTTCATCCTAATCTTTTTTAATCGAGCACGCCGCACCGGGTTTTCGCTCGATCCTTTTTTTTTTTTTTTTTTTTTAAGATGCCCTTTTGGTTTTCATCTTGACTTTCTTTTTCAAGCATAGTACTTCTTCACCGCATCTGAGTTCACTGGATTTGGTAGCTCCTTGCCATCCATCTCGGTAAGGATCAAAGCTCCTCCTGAGAATGCCTTCTTTACGATGTATGGTCCTTCCCAATTTGGTGTCCATTTTCCTCGCGAGTCTTTTTGTATTGGGAGGATCTTTCTCAAACACTGAGTTCTCCTTCATGGAATTCTCTTGGCGTATTTTTCTTGTCATGGGCGCAATCATCCTTTTCGGTACATACGCCCGTGACAAATGGCCTTTAGGCGTTTTTCTTGATGAGGTTCAGCCCGATCATATCGAGCTCGAACCCCATTACGCTTCTTCCAACTTTGATTCCATCAAGACTCGCGTGAAGGAATTTCAACCTCGATGGGTAACTGACTTCCATTCCATAGACTAGAGAGAAAGGAGTTGCTCCCATAGATGTTCGCTGCGGATATGCGATATGCAAACAAAGCAAATGGAAGTTTCTCGTGCCAATCTTTATACGTCTCGGTCATTTTCCCAATGATCCTCTTAATATTCTTGTTAGGCTGCTTTAGCATTCAGTTCATCTTTGGGCGATAGGGCGAAGAGTTATGATGCTTTATTTGGGCTGCTCTGCACACTTCTTTCATCATCTTATTGTTCAGATTTCGTGGCATTATACGAAATGATTCTTTCGAAGCAAGCCGTACCGGCAAATGATTTCCTTTTTCAAAAACCTGCACACTGCAGTTCTCGTCACATTGGCAAATGAAGCGGCTTCTATCCATTTTGTGAAGTAATCGATGACCACAAAGATGAATCGATGTCCGTTTGATGCCTTTGGAGAGATTGGCCCTATAACATCCATGCCCCACATAGAAAAGGGCCACGGAGAGGTCATGACATGAAGAGGAGAAGGGGCCACATGAATTTTATCGCCGTAGATTTGACATTTGTGACATTTTCTGGCAAAATTGATGCAGTCACTTTCCATTGTCAGCCAATAATAACCAAGTCTCATGATCTTTCTGGCCATATTGAATCCATTGGCATGTGTTCCACAAATTCCCTCATGGACCTCTGCAAGTATTTTTCTAGCTTCAGCATCATCCACACATCTCAAGAGCACCTGATCCTTTCCTTTTTTGTACAGGATGTCCCCGTCAAGAACAAATCCAGCTGCCATTCTTCTGATTGTTCTTTTGTCATTCTCATTCGCTTGTTCGGGGTATCTTTGATTCTTGATATATTCTAAGATATCGTGGAACCATGGACGTCCATCTGTTTCTTTCTCAATGCTACAACAGTGTGCAGGAACCTCGTATATGCTCATTTTGAGGGGCATTATTTCTGCTTCTTTCTTGCTTTGAACATTGAAAGCCAAAGTGGCCAGGGCATCAGCTAATTGGTTTTCTTCTCGTGGGAAGTAATGAAAAGTTATTTCTTTGAATTCCTTGATCAATTCGGCCACTAAATCACTGTACTTAATCAATTTTGGATCTCTCACTTCCCACTCTCTACGGATTTGGTAAATTACTAGAGCTGAGTCTCCGTACACCTCTAGGATTTTGATGTCTCGATCAATAGCTGCACGAAGCCCCATAATACAAGCCTCATATTCTGCGATATTATTGGTACAAAAGAAGTTCAGTCTTGCAGTGAATGGATAGTGATTCCCCTCTGGTGATACCAGGATTGCTCCGATTCCATGCCCCAAAGCATTCGACGCACCATCAAAGCACATCTTCCATGACTTTTCTTTTGATGACTCTGGTTCCATTTCTGTGATGCACATTAAGTCTTCGTCCGGGAAATCAAATCTTAAAGGCTCATATTCCTCCGTCGTTCGAGTTGCTAGAAAGTCGGCTATTGCGCTTCCTTTTATTGACTTTTGACTTACATAGGCAATGTCATATTCCGAAAGGAGAATCTGCCATCGTGCCATTCTTCCTGATAACGCCGGCGATTCCATCATGTATTTTATCGGGTCCAGCTTTGAAATCAACCATGTCGTATGGTACAACATGTATTGTCCGAGTCTCCGAGCTACCCAAACAGAGCGCGACAAAATTTTTCAATGGACGAATACTTTGCCTCATATTTGGTGAACTTTTTTGCCGAGGTAGTAGATCGCCTTTTCTTTCTTTCTGTCTCATCGTGTTGCCCGGAAGACGCAACCCATTGAATTTTCGAACACCGTCAAATACAAAATCAAAGGTCTCCCGGAGTTGGCGGTACTAGCAGCTGGGAGGACTAGACAAATATTGCTTTATCTTATCAAAGGCCACTGGCATTCCTCATTCCAATCTCCCGGGTTATGTTTTGAAGAAGCCGAAAGATTGGGTCGCATTGAGTTGGTAAGTTGAGCGATAAATCGGGCGATGTAGTTTAATCTCCCTAAAAATCCTCTAACTTCCTTTTTTGCGTGCTTGTGAGGCGGTAACTCTTGAATGGCCTTTATTTTATCTGGATCAACCTCGATACCTCTTTTCACCGACAATGAAGCCTAGCAACTTTCGAGGTCGCCCCAAATGTACATTTTTTGGATTGAGCTTTAATTGAAACTTTCTCACTGTCGAACAACTTCTTCAAGTTTACTACATGCTCTTCTTCCCTCGGGATTTAGCAATCATGTCGTCGACGTAGACCTCTATTTCTTTATGCATTATGTCATGGAATAACGTCACCATGGCTCTACGATATGTTGCCTGACATTCTTTAACCCGAATGGCATCACTTTGTAGCGAACGTTCCCACATTGTTATGAAGGTGGTTTTCTCCATATCTTGAGGGCCATCTTGATCCGATTATACCCGAGAATCCATCCATGAAAGAAAACAAAGAATGCTTTCTTTGTGTTGTCCACCAACGTATCAATATGTGGTAAGGAAAATTGTCCTTTGGGGTGGCTCGATTCAAGTCACGGTAGTCCACACACATTCGTACCTTGCCGTCTTTCTTTGGTACAGGGACTATATTAGCCACCCATTCTCGGATATTTGGAGGCTTGTAGGAAACCGGCGTCAAATTGCTTCTTGACCTCCTCTTTTATTTTCAGCAGACATTTGGGTCTCATCCGTCTTAATTTTCTTTGGATGGGCTTTATTCTCGCCTCAATGGGAGCTTATGGACTACTAAATCTTCATCTAGCCTGGCATGTCTGGTATGACCATGCGAAAACATCTTTGTATTCGCAAGTAGAGCGATCAAATTATGCCTAGTGCTTTTCGAAATAGAAGTCCCAATCTTCACTTCTTGTTTCCTTTCTTGATTGCCCAAGTTTATTGTTTCCACTGATTCTTCATGAGGCAAAATCTGTTTATCCTCTTGTTCCACCATTCTTAACAATTCAGGAGACGAGACGTAATCTTCAGCATTTTCTTCGGCTTCAAATTCCCCTAAGCAAACAGCTTTCTCAAAATCAATTTCAGGACTCGTAACGGGTTTGTTCATGTCATCGATATCTGAGCACCTGAAAGTTGAATGGAAAAGGAAGCTATAGAGGGGTATCCAAGTATTGGAATCAACAAAGGAATGTTATGGCATGGAATGTGGCAAATGTGAATGTGGGCTATGAAATGAGAAAATGATTATGAAATTAGCGATAATGCGAAAAAATCGTGACAAAATGCATCTTCATTGATATTCATTTAAATGATAAAGAGCGAATGCACGCTCTTACAAAAGAATTCTATTATATCTAAAGACATAATAGAAAGTTAATGTTTGGCATTACTCTGAAGACTTATAGACTACAAGAAGCTCCTCGGAAGTCCAATTGTTCAACATGAAACCAGGAGGGCAGGGCGTATCCTCGAGACATCTTTACTTGTACCAGCCCTTTGTCAATGACATTTATCGCGACATTCTCAAAACCCCTTTCAATTATCCTCAAGATATTTCGTGGATCGTCTTGTCAGGTATATCATTCCATGACGTAAATGTTTTTGACAAAGGAGGGTATTCTATGGGCTCCCATTACGGTTCTCGACCAGAAAGTTCTTGCAATCCTTCTTCCCGATCTTTCTTCCATTGTCTTCTCCTTTGACATATGTCAGTGGAATCCCAAACCGTATCGAGCCTTGTGTTGCAATCGGCTTTAAAGCCCTAACTATTCCTTGCAAATGTCCGCCTAAACCTCTTCTTGCTCGAGCTCCTCTTCCTACGGTCAACTTGACACCCATTACGGTATTCTCACGGTTTTAAAGATCGAATTCTGCTTTCCTCTCGGCAACAAAAGTGGCATTCACAAATTCAAGGGATCGGAAAGAACACTCCACCGCTGCGTCTTTGTTCACTTCCAAGTACGGCATCATCAGAGACAGATGCGACAATATCTTCTTCTCCTTCGATCGTGACCGACGGTACCGCCCATGATAAATTTTATTTTTGGTGGAGGATGCGGGACCGCTCGGCGAGAATGGATCCGTGGTCTCCTAAAAGGCGGTTATACGATGGCGTAATGTCCATGAATTGGAACTCAACATCATAAATGTAAGGCCCACTTCTACAGAGGATCTCAATCTTTCCCATAACTTCACGCTCGTCCGTCGAATGCCCTTATCGTGGAATGACAGGCCTTAAGTAGGACAAATCCATCGGTATTCGGAAAGTGTGGCCAATGGCATAACATTTAACGCCGACCCATTATCGATGAGTACGTTCGGTATTATGTAGCCCTTGCAAATGTAGTCGTGATATGCGGCGCTTTCACCGATCCTCTACCGTTTGGTGTATCTCATCATCACTAAAAGAGATGAAATTGTCCGCATTCGATTGTTTACCCACCTATCAAGCTTCTCAACAGATATGTTGTTGGCTACATAAGTTTGATTTAACACCTTCAATAAAGCATTAGGTGTGGCTCAATTTAATGAGAGAGATAGAATCGAGATTCTCATTGGTTGCTTACTCAATTGTTCCACCACACTATACTCATCGTGCTTGATAAACTTCAAGAATTCTTGAGCTTCTTCCTCATTCACAGGCTTTTAGTTTCTTGCGTGGGTGGAATTTCTTGCTCGACTTCGACTTACGTGCATCACTGTTTTCCTTTTTGCTTCAAGTCGCTACTTTTCTTTATTGGTTCAATTTCTTTAGAATAGCATCTCCCATCTGCATGGGTGAAGTGACCCACTTCCGACGACTTCCAGCTATTGCGCTCGGTGTTTTCACTTTCGTGTGTTACGATGTTGACATCGTATTTCCAAGGTACCGCTTGTCATTTTTGTAAGGAAAAGGAGATGGTATTTCAATGATCATCTTTGGTTTCACCTGGCTCCCTCTTGGCGTCATAGTAAATCACCAATGGTCGATCAGCGCTATAAGGGGACTGATGATTGATTGTCGAGGCACATATTTCTCCACTATCGGCCTCTTGGCTTTACAAAAATCCCTATCTCCTTGTTATCCATCATACTTTGTAACAATCTTACGAATTCATCACGGATCGAATGTCGTGTCCTTCGACGCCATGGAACTCGCAAAAAGCGTGACTCTTTGCATCCCTTCCTTCGAATACTCCGTTAAAAGGGACGAGTAGCCCTTTTTCAACTAGCACCTCCATTTCTGCAGAGGTGTTCTTATGAATATCCATCTTTTACTTCGCGTTTATCCTCCTCTCCTCTCGCACTCACATTCCTTCGGTGTGGTTTGGGAATGGATTCCCACTGCATCGCCAAGATACCATCAAATCGCAAGATGCCCGCGTCGATGAGCCCTTGAACTCTCCTTTTGAAAGCAAGGCAGTTCTCGTAGAATGCCCTTGATTCCCGGCATGATATGCACAACTAGCATTTGGATCGTACCATTTCGGGTATGGAGGTTTTAAAGGGTGCCATGTAGTGGGGAGAGATCGGTTGTTTCTCCAAAAGTTTTGGGTACAATTCCCCATACGACACGAGGATGGGAGTAAAGCGTGGTCTCTCGGTATTAGGCCTCACTGGTCTTGGCTCATTTCGAGTTGGTTTTGAGTCAGTGCAGTGTTTTGTGAGAAAGTGGTGGGCAGTCTTTGGTTGTTCATAGCGTATACGGGGTAGGAAGGAGGTGGTGTTTGGTAGTAAGGGGTTTGAGGAGGATAATAGAAATTTGGAGGTGGAAAATTTTGGGTCGGGGTTGGTTAGGATATGAATTAGAGGCATAGCGGTTTCCCATCCCGACCATGTGGTTTCTCGGTTCCTTCTTTTCATAGGCAACGCTTCTTTTCGAACCTTCCGAACTTTCCATTCTACCGCTCTTAACTGGCGTTCTCTATGAGCTCACGGATATTACAATATCTGCAAACTCCTTCGTGGCACTTCCCACTAATTTGTCATAAAACGGTGCCTTTAAGGTGTTGATAAAGAGAACGGTTATCTCCGTTTTTGTTAGTGGGGGTTCCACTTGGGCTGAGACGTCTCTCCATCTGCAATGCACATCTTGTCTAAAGGTTTTCGACGGCTTTTTCTCCATCATTTGTAAGGTCATCCGGCGGCACCATGTCTGATACATGCTTATATTGCTCGCGGAATGCAGATGCCAAGTCTTTCCAGGATCTAATATTTTCCCTGCTGAGTTGGTTGTACCAACGTAGGGCTGACCCGGTTAGACTGTCTTGGAAGCAATGTATAAGTAACTTATCATCATTCACGTAACCAGTCATTTTTAATGCGAACATAATGAGATGTGCTTTTGGGCACCTAGTCCCATCATACTTCTCAAAATCAAAGCGCCTTAAACTTTGGAGAGGCAAAATTAGATCGTGCACGAGGGTGAGTTCCTTGGCACCTAGCGCAGAGAAGACCTCGGTGCCTTCTATTGCTTTGAGTCTTTCCTCTAGACTCCTATATTTCGCGTCATGGTTATCCAATTTCAATTTGGCCACTTGCGGGGTCATCCAGATCCGGAACTAGGGGATCAGCAGGATCGCCCCGGGTTCGACGCGAATATTCCGGCCCCAAATTAGTGGGTGGAGCGGTGGCATAGGTCGATGTTCCAAGCCCGCGGGTTCTCCTTGAGCATACCCTCTGTGTGTTGTATATACGGGTGGTGGAGTGAATCCGGAGGATAGAGTGGATCCCGATCGTGGTGAGTTCTCGATTGAGGTTCCATAACATCGGGGTTCGCATGGGTCCCTTTCCTTGACCAAAGTTGTCATCATCTCCATAATTTTGGCCATCCGATCTCTTTGCTCGAGTGAATCCTCTCGAGATCTTACCATTAGATCTCTCGTCTCTTGTTGCGATTTAGCTTGATTGCTCTTGTAATTCTTTTTGAGCCCTTTCCATCCTTTTTCGATTCTCTCATTGAACTCAGCTTCCATTGCCCTAGTTTGTCGACGCGTGCTCGTATAAATGTCGTGATTCCAGTCTTGAAGTCTTGCAATCGGATTATATGACTCTTTTAGTTTCGGTGGATGATTATGGTGATATGTACATGCGATGAATGAATGAATGAGTATATGAATGGATGAATGTCCAAAGAAATAAATGATGCATAAATGTTAGTTATGAGTAAATATGCAAGAATTTGGTGTTGATTTCAAGATAGCCCCATATGTAGGCATTTCATTCATCGTAAGAGTACATTACAAAAAGTTTTCATTTTTCCACCGATTACAAAATTCCTAGCCACATTGCCTTGTTTCTTCACTTGCTCTAAAAATTACGATATGCTCGATCTACGGCTCGGAGGAATTGGCAATCGAGAACTTCGGCTTCATCGATAATTGAACAACTTGCATAGCCGCTTGGCGAATTTCATTAATCAAGAAGTTGAGTCGCATTTCTTTTCTTGAGAGTTCCTTCAATGCGCGTGCATGTCCCTATCAGATCGATCATTCTTTTCTTCTAGAGCCTTCGTGAGGTTATCTAATTGTTGTTGACGAGATTGTAGCATATTTTCTAAATCTCTCGTACTCTCCTTTCAATTCTCGATGTTGGATCGACTATTCGCAAATTCGCAGATTGCCATTTCATACTCGGCATTCTTCCTTCTTAGCTCTATTGCGTGTATGTACATGCGCCTTTTCCTCTTCTTTCTTTGCTTTTCCCTTCCAAAATTCCATTCCTCCCTTGATGTTGCTAATTTCTTCCTTCCACTCAGCTGTCGACTTGCCCAATCCACTATTCTTTATAGTGTTTCTTAATTTCTTGTTTTCCAAGTGAAGGTCCCTTAAGTCGTTTCTCGTGACCTCGGCCTCCCTTTGTACTTTTTCAGTTCTGGACCTTTCAACCTGAACTTCAATCTTGGTGATAGTTTTTTCTTGAAGGGTACTGAGGTCCCTAGACATCTTAGCTTTTTCTCGCTCGAATTCTTGTCTAGCTATTTCCAATTCGGATGGCATTTCCTCCAAAAAGGGATTCTGGGCAGTGCAATTTGTTGATGAGATTTGCTGACTACTTACCCGTTGCTTTCTCCATGGGTCATAGTCTTGGGTGAGAGTATCAGCATACAAGGCTAATTCCATGAAATGAATTTCATTCCAAAACCGTGCAGTGTCTCGGATTTTCTTCATATATCCTTCACCCGTGAAGGCGAACTCGGACTGCACTAGCCCTCCGGTTGCGGGTATAAATTGTCGCGAAGAAAATTGCCTTTGAACCAATAGCGGAGCGTATCCAACTCCTCCCCATAATCCGAGTAAAGGTACCCAATCTTGGCTTCCACATTTGTATAGCAAAACCGAAGGACGGATCCAGGGTGCTCTCCACGTTATATCCTCGGCGCGAAGATTCTGAAACACTGATACCCAATGTTGCTCGGTGATTTCTTTCGGCCACTCTTTCTTGAGGTAAGCTTCTAGCGGGGCGAATGTTTTTGAAAACATGTGGAATGGAGTGCGCTCTACTTTCCAAAAATGACTCAAAATCCAAACGTTGAGTGTTGTGCACATCCGATAAATCGTCCCTTTCCAACCCTTCGAGCCCGTGTACTCAAGGACACGAATGTCTCTCGGCTAAGATAGTCGGGATGTGGTTGACTCCTTGTTTTAGCCTTTTGAAGAAATCAAAATCTGCGACCTCAATATGTCCGAGAACTCTCGGAAAATGACCAAACAAGTAAATGGCCAAGGCAAATAGATTAACTCTCTTCAATATGTCCGGATGACTCGAACCAATTCTCGTAGGTGGACCATGGAATGCAAACGGTTTCATTCTTCTTTTTCATTTGTTTCTCGCCCTGCATCAGTCATGTCATCGGTCTTACTAATTTTTTCCTAAAGGTCAATGGCTTAGGCTCCTTCACGTATATCTTGCCGAATTGCACATTATCGATGCGGAGTAAAGCAAGCATACTCTTCTATGGTTGAGTCATGTCCTCTTGATTGAATGTAAAGCACTCGATAAAGTCGGGTCCCAGAATCGAACCATGGCTTTAATCAACTGTTTCGCTCACACGAATGGTGATCAAGTGAGCTATATCTCCATACCTCTCGGTGAAAATGCCCCTAGTGTCTCAATCCCATTGGTTCCAAACTTGCACCAAATCTTCAAGGTTATTTTGGCGGACATTCACGGTTGTATGTTCGGGCAAATTGGCAACACTCCCCTCCACTAGGCTGTCCCCCTTTTCTCTCTCGAGTTTTTAGAGACCCGGTCTCGAACGGCATTCTTCTCGATTATTTGTGTAATTGACTCCTCCATCGTAAACCCGTTCTTTGGCAACTATCCTTTAATCAACACCTTCCTAATGTAATGCCTATGATGCATGATGAAAATAAAAACAAACAAACTTGGTTAGTAAACACAACACATATGATTTGAGAAACAAATTAAATCGTCCAATCCAAATCTCTTTGTATGAACAATGTAAATGAAAGGCAAAAGGCATTATCCCCGTGTACTTATTTTGGTGGCTATAAGCGGACAAAGGTTTGGTATGGCTCTAATTGGATGGCTCATATGGTTCATTATATGCGGTTTTGGTTCTAGATAGGTACTCGAATCGTTAAGATCGCTGCCTACTAAGACTAGTACTGAAGCCTCGGTCGTAGCTCATCACAAGCTCACGAGTTCAATTCGAGGGATTACATTTACTTATGCCTATGCGGAGGACAAGTTAACTCACCAAGCATAAGTCATATGTAACCCGAAAGTATTCACTAGCTTTGTGCGGAGGGACGAGTTAACTCACGGCGTAGCGTTTACTTTCACTTAAGCGGACTGAGTCGGGTTTAAAGCTCATGTTATGCAAAATGCAAGTGTACGGTGTGTATGGGGAGAAACTCATAAACATTTTTATTTAAAAGCTAAACCGAAAAGAACCGTAAAAATCTAAAGCTGAAAAACAAAAGGGCAAAAACGAGTTAGAAAAATATTTACAACACGATGCAAATGCATGAATTTTGAAAATAAGATTTACGGATCACGACCAAATATTCACTTTGAACAAGGAAATTTGAAAACTTTGACAAAACATGTTTAATTCGACTCGACTCTCAAAACCGGGTCCCCAGTGGAGTCGCCAGCTGTAGCGACATAAAAATTTGCTTTCGGGTCGCTAATTGTGGCGATTTATTAGAAAATTGGAAATTGAAATTTGGTGTTTGATTTTTGAAATAAACAGGGAGTCGCCACCGATCCTTTTTATAGGTGTGATCGGACACCTATTAGATCTATTTTTAAAACAAAAGAAGGCTAAGTTCGGGTCTCACGTCGAAATCCGAGAGAGAAAAAGTAGTAGGCTCGGGAGTCGGTTGCTGTGAGGAAGGTATTAGCACCCTCGCTACGCCCAAAATTGGTATCTCATAAACACATGTTGTCTTGATTTTCAAAATCTGAGTTTAATTTAGAATTTGGTTGTGATCAGAAAAAAAGACGAGAAATTTTAATTTTATTTTGGTTTTTGAGAAGGGTATATCGCTTCAACACGAGTCAATTGACATTCATCCAACATAGCGATGAACTCGATGACTTGATGTTAAATTGACATATTGCCTTGATTATTGAAATTACTTAGCAAGACAAGAATATGATTTTTGAAATAATGTAAAACAAAGTTGATGTGAAATGAGGAAAAGTAAGTGGAAGTATATAAAATGATATTAAGAGTATATACGTAATGTATGTGAGAAAAATATATACATCGTATATTTAATATGAACATATACAATATACATATATAATAACATACACGAAATAGTAAAAACATAACTAATAATAATATATAAAAGGATATATATACACATACATAAGAAAAGTATGAATGGTAAAGAAGTATGCAATAAATAATATTAAAAATATATATGTATAATATAAATATATAAATATATATATACATATATTAGAAATAATAATATGAAAAAGAAAACCGTTAGTGTTTCATAAATAAATACATGCATATACGTATATATAAATATATAAACAATAGTATCAAGAATATACAATACAATATTAGAAATGTGTACATAATAGTGTAAAATATGACAAATAAGATTAAAATGTATCATAATATATGTGAGATATAATATTAAAAACTTATATACATAATGTATGTGCAAAATACACATAATATTAAAACATTTACATAGTATGTACATATTAGAAATAAATTACTACTAATAATAATAATACTAGAAATATAGTGAAATATATAAAAACAAGTATAGTATAATAGTATAAAATAATTAAGATAGTACTATATAAATGTACGAATATATATACATATATATAATATACATATATTAATAATAATAATGATAAACTAGAAATAACAATTATTAATAATAATTATACTTTAAAGTAATCAATATATTAATAAAATAATAATGATAATATTAATAATATGTAAAAAAAATAAATGAAAAAAAGGACTAAATCGGAATGAGAAATGTAATTTTAGGGTAATTTAAAAGGAAAACAAAAATAAAGGGGCTATTTGAACACGCGAGAAAACAAGTGGGGACCAAAAGCGCAATATTCCGTTTATCTAAACACTCTGCGTAGCAAGGAGGGACCAGATCGAATGCGGATTAAAACAGTGGGGCCAAATTATAAAACATAAAGATTTAATTGTAAAGCCTCAGAAAAGCGGAAGGGCTGATTGCGCAAATAGCCCTTCCGCTTCAAAAACACGCGGATCTGGCGGGTTAGGGTCGGGTCGATCGACGACCAGTAGTAGCAGCAGTGTCGTTTCATGCCCCGAGTTTCGAGGTAAAAACGGCAACATCGTTTTTGAAGGCTATAAATAGCCTAAAAACCGAGAAAAAATCATTTGTGAAGGGAAAGGAAAAAAAAAAAAAGAAAGGAGAGGGAGAGAAAAAGGAGAGGGGAAAGGAGAAGGGAGAGACGGCCGGAGGGGGCCGGTCGATCGCCGGCCGGGTCACTGAGCTTCATGGCAGTGTGCTACATGCCACGCATGTGGTGGTTTAAAAGGTAAAAATTATATTTTTTAATATTTTTTTGTTGTTTTAGAATACTATTTCTTATTTATATCTATGTACTTATAAGCATATAAGGTAGAAATTGAAAATAAATAGCAATATAAAATAGAATTTACCTTAGGTTTCTCTTTTATTTTCTCAATCTCGATGTATTTGTTCGATTTGATGATGTTATTGTGTGCAAATACTAATAGGAATGATATTTTTCTCAATTTGGAATAATTTTCTTTGTATTTCTAAAAGCGTCCAACAACCTATTCTGTTTTTTTACAAATGGCTTTTATAGCCTACTTGCATTCCTATTCTTTCGCTATGTGTTTTTTTGGTCTGCGGGGATGGGCGGTCTTGGCGGATGTGACCGAGGCGTGGCGGTGGTCTTTGCGGCGCAAGTGGGAGGGTTAGGTGGAGAGCTGGTCAGATGCAAGTGGGGCTAGGGGGTGAATAGGGTTTTGGGTGTATTGGGGCTGTGGATAAGGGTAAAACGGGCTTAATGGTTTAGTGGGTTGAGGTTAGTTTGTAATGGGTATCTTAATTGGGCTTGGATGTATGGGTTTTAAGAGTTTGGGTTTTTTGTAATGGGTTTGGGTAACCCAAAATTGGCCTGTACAATTTTTAATTATAAAATATTTAAACAATGATATAATACTTTCGAAGAATTAAAAATTAAATATATTAAAATAATACAGTTTTTCAATATAATTCAATATATCTTATATTTAAAAAATAATTTTATTCTTTTTATTTTTTAAAGAAGAAGATTTATGTGTTAATTTCTAAATTAATCAGGGGCTATCATATATAGGTATCATTTTGAATATTTTTAAAGTAGTGTGCCATATTGAAAATTTTGATAAACCTTAGGAAACATTTATGACATTATTTTGAACAATTCAATACTTAAAACATAAAACCTATATATATATATATAGATCAAATTTTATGTAAAAACATAAAACACTTAAAGACAACTTAGACTATGAGACATTGAGATGTGAATGAAAAAATTGTACCATAACAAAATATATATATATATATATATATATATATATTACATTAAAAGCAAGTTTAAAAATTATGTTGACTTGCAGTCAAATCTTATATAATGTGCTGCTTTTATAAGAATAATAATTATTACATTGTGAAAGGAGAAGTTTTACTATTTCTCAACTAAGTTAATGTTTGTTTAATTATTGAAAATTGGAATTAAAATGAGATTCATACACTAATCCTATTGTAAAAGTAGAGACAGGAAAGTGTGCAGGAAGAAGGTATGAAAAAATCTAGGATTTAAAGGGAAAAAAAACCGTTGCAATTTCCGTTGAGAAGAGTTTATACACCATCTCTGCTCCTACATCCGCTCTGATCAGCATTTATTATAAATACAAGCATATGCTCCACCAGTTCACAATCCACGTTTTCTACTTTCAGGCTAATAACCCAAGACACACGGCCCCTTTTCTTTCCTTTTCCTCCTTTTTGATTCCTTGGATAATTCTGTGTGCTGAAGACCTTCAAGATTTTAGTTTACCCAATGGAAGAAGTATTTAGGAGACTCAATGGCATCCCTCATGTGCCTGACCCTGACCCTGACCCTCACCCTCACTCCATCCTCAATCCAATAAAGTGTTCCCCTTCCACCACTGCCGTTCCCACCAACACCACCACCGCGCCAAAAAAGCGCTTTCTCAAAGAAAATGGTGGCCCTGGTGGGACCATAAAGTACCGTGGGGTTCGCCGCAGGCCATGGGGCCGTTACGCTGCTGAGATTCGTGACCCGAAGTCCAAGGAGAGGCGGTGGCTTGGGACTTTTGACACGGCCGAGGAAGCTGCTTGTGCCTATGACTGTGCTGCTCGAGCTATGCGTGGAATGAAGGCTCGAACCAATTTTGTTTACCCTGCCACTGACCCTCACTCCCCCAACGGCCCTTTTCTTCCTCCCTTCAACTTCTCTAACCCTTCACAGCTATCCATCGGGGATCTTAACCACACCCGTTATCAGTTTGGGCACTCTTCAAATCGGCCATTGTTTGCTAAACCTCCTCACTCTGTGGTTCACCACCTTCCATTTATCAATGGAACATCTTCGTCTTCATTATCTTCTACTTTCCCGACTCCAAGCGTTTTGCCTGCCACTACTTTCTTCAATTCCTCGCCCAGTTCTTCTCTATGGTTAAGCGACAACAGCAGTGGTCCTTTTACCGCATCTACTATGACTCTTCCTCTCAAGGATAAGAATTCAAGTGTTGCCACTGTTGTGCCTGCCCCTGCCATCTCAACTTGTCAAGCTGATGATATGGGAATGGGATTATTCTTCCCACAGGGGCCTTCTGATTCTGGGTTGTTGGAGGAGATAATTCAAGGATTCTTACCAAATCCCACCTCAAGGAACTCAGGCCTTGTTTGTTCTACAACCTCAAACTGCACCCAACATTCCATCGTTTCACCACCCACTGAAATGTCCTTCACTGGGTTGAATTTGAAGGAGATTAAGAACGAGAGTTTAGGTTTTTATATGGACTACCATCCGCAGTTGGAGAGTTTGAATGGAATTGCAAATTCTCAAGTGGTGCCAAACAGTAATGAGATACCACTTAGCCATCTACAGCTGGGTCAAGACAGCATGCCGGATGATATCTTTCAGTAGCCGGATTACGTTACCGCCTTACCTGCTAGGGTTCAAAATTCTTGAGCCATTGCAATGCATGCATTAGGTGAAAATCAGCAAGCCAAGTTGTAGCTCTCTTCCGTTCAGGGTTTTTGATTTTTTTTTCTAGTATAATTATATGTGTTGTCGTCTGTTTTAGGATATAACTTAATGTTATTTGAATTGGAATGATATGAAAATAACTTCAAAAAATACAATGTCATGTAATTGAGACTTCGAATGAAAATAAGATTAATAATTTCTAGTTTTGTAACACGTAATGTAATGATATTTAGCAGAAGCAAGGTCTGAGTCATGATGTCTTTCAATCTGGTCGATCTATATAGATATATAGCTTAAACTGCGTTGACCATGGAACTCAAAAGCCTGTATTTGTCCAGCTTTAAACAATAAAAAGGCAGTGGATAAGGATTTCTCTGGACATTCTTTTCTACTGTTTCCTTCTGAGTTTCGTAAACCGTATATAAATTTTTAAATTGTTGAGTCCAAATAAAAAGTTTTGTATTTAAAAAAAGAAATTCAATCTCTATACTAAAAAAAGTTAAAAATTAAAATTAAATTTTTAAAATTTTTATTTAAAAATTTTAGTCTAATTATTAATATTGTTAATATTTTTTGTCAAAATTTGCCAACTTTGCAAAATTATTAGATTGTTCTTGTACGACGTTATATATAATCGACAAAAAATAAACTAGTTAACATATTTTGACAAAAATTACAAACATTGATAATGGTTAGACTAGAATTTTTAAATTGAACAAGGAAGATTAAATTTTAAATATTTAAGACTAAATCTCAAATTCTAGATAAGTATAAGGAATAATAGCAGATTTTAACCTAAAAACCCTTAAATTAAATTATTAAATATTTTAAGGGTAAAAGCGTGTTTTTGTTTGGGTCACTTAAGTTTAAAATTTTCTATTTTAGAACGTTGTCGAAATTAAATATTTTGGCTACTTATCGATTAAATCACGGACAAAGGACTAACATGACCATTTTTCATTGGCATAATAATAAATTTAGCTCTCCAATTTTTACAAATCCTATCAATTTGGTCTTAATTCTAAAAAATTCAACAAACTTATCCCTCAAGGTTACAAATTAAAAATTAAAAAATTATTTAAAAGTTTTATTTTTCCGATAAAAATACATAAGATTTTATAAAAATAAAAAAATATAAATAAATACCCAATTTTCTCTTTTTTCTAACATGATATTTATTTTTTATTATTATAATTTTATAAATAAAATAATTTTTTAAAAACCCACAAACAATACGTAAATTGATTTGAACTTTTCTTATTTTTAGTTTTATTTAATAAATAATAATTTATTATACGTTGGGCCTTATTCCTCGGTTCTTGTCAAATTTGTTAAGTGTACTGTCTTCGCCCATAATCATTGACACCATTAACCCTTACTTCGAACTCCTGATTCCACATCTTCTGTCATCATGCCATCAATTTATGAATTGGTTGTGGAGCTACCATCATGACCTTCTACCTTGTAGGTCTTAAGATCTCATCCTTGCCTGCATATCCCTAATCATACTCACCCTCAAACACAACCTCAAATGCAACAAACTACTTTTAGACAACAACCTAAAGACATTGGTTCTTACCCTTTTTTACCTCAAGTTGAACTTTTGACCCAACTTAAATACAATGGTTGTCAGTGTTGAAAAAAAGAAGAAGTTGAATATGCTTAAGTCTTATTAATGATTATTTTTCTTAAATTGTTTTATTTATAAATTTTTTATTTTAATAAATAATGTCATGTTAGAAAATGAGAAAAATAGATATTTATTTATTTATAAATATTTTGATAATTTTGTATACATTTTTATAAAATCTTATGTATTTTTATTAAAAAAATGAATGTTTAAATAATTTTTAAAGTTTTTATGTTTGAAATTTTAAGAATCAAGATTAAATTGACATAAAGTGTAAAGCTGAGAGTTAAATCTGTTGAATTTTTAGAATTAATACTAAGTTAATATAATCAATAAATATTGGAGGGCTATATTTGTTATTATGACAATGAAAAATGGTCGCGTCAACACTCCATTAATAATTTAATGGATAAGTGACTAAAATATTAAGTTTTGATAAATTTAATAACTAATATAAAATTTTTAAAACTTGAATTATCAAAACAGAAACATGTTAATAATTAGATAATTATTTATTATTTTTTTTTAAGAAAAGTTAAAAAAAAGCAAATGGCACCAAGGACACCACCTGTCTCGCCTCAGGCTAATGAGAAGTTGACAACCTTTTCTTTTGTGTTACAAAAGTTATGTTCTGAAGAGTGGATGCAAGGATGGGATCATCCATTTGCGCTTCAGATAGAAGGCAGTTTGGCAATCTTTGCATTATATTACATTGGTCGTCTATTTTATAGGGTTAATGTTTGGATCCACCCAGTTAATCAATGAACATTTGTTCATAAATAGAGCGGTTGATGCTGGGATCGGGTAAGACTCAAATGGCAAGAGAAATCTTTGTGTTCATTTGCTACCTCAGCTCATATATAGCTCATGATAGTACTTCTCCTTAACAATATACTTAGATCTTAGTCGGAAGATTTACTAATTGGTATTGCTAGGTTCAGGTCTGCATGCAGGTCTTACATTTTCTACATCTACGTTATATAAGCCTTTTTTGTTTTTGAGAGAAAACAAGGGAAATTCTTCTTTTTTTCTCATCCGATTCAATTCTAGGATCAACAATCGATACAATAAACATAAAAATGATCTTAAAGCAGATTATCGATCGACTTTTAAATTTCATTTTACCCTTAAATCTTAAAACCCAGATATCGAGGTGTTGGATCATCATATTCTTACTACAACTTAGTATCATGAAGTCAAACAGGGCCACTACCTCATTGTTAATTAAAACGTTATCAAGGATTATTAAGGCCGTGTAAGTAATTATTACTTGGTTAGTGTGGTAGCGGAATCTTTGTTTTATTTGTGTTCATTAATGTTATTTATTAATTTATAATTAATACTCAAATTTAGTCTTATAAATTAATTAATGTAAATATAAAATTTTTAAATGTTCTGTTTGTTTGTTCGACAGAAAATATTTTTCAAAAAATAAATTTTAAATCAATATATATATATATTTGGTGAAACAAACAAATAACTGAAGAGTACATCAGATTCAATTGATCAAACACTCTCCTAACTTTATCTTGAATACGAACATCTGAGGTAGCATGAGGGCACTCATCATAAACTTAGAGACCTATCTTCCCCTTTGAGCTCAATTTAGCCAAACAGTCTGCAACGCGATTATTTTCTTGGGAACGTGTTGAATCAACCAAAGCCCTTCTATACTCATTATCTCTTGGACTCTCTCGAGGATTGTAATGCCCAAATCTCCCAATAAATTATCATGTAGAGCTTAAACTACTTCCAAATTATCAGTATGAATCACAACTCTATTAAATCCATTATTAAGAGACATAATCATGCCATTCACAATACCCTAAAGTTCAGCCTTAAAGATGTTGCATTTTTCGAGAAATTGATTATAGTTGAAAATCCACTTCTTATTCTGATCTAGCAGCACTCCACCAGCAGGTGCTGCTCCAGATCCTCGTTCAATCTTTTCATCAGTGAACAAGTGTAATAGGATTTCTGACAAGGTGCTCGAAGGACTAGAGATATGGACATTTGACTTATCCCCATAAAGATTCCACTCATACTATTGTGCCAATGAATAGGAGATTTTAACAATCTTATTGACGCTCTAAGAAATGCCTTGGAAAATAAAAAAGGTTCCTATTCTTCCATAAGAGCCAATAAATTATTCCAAAAAAACAAGATCACACTATCTCTCTTCTAGACACTTTCATGGAACAACAAAGATTAGAGGTTAGGCAAGTTTGTAGATTCGCAAAAAAAAATTATTCTGTTGGTCATTTGGGACAACTTGCCTCCACACCTCCTTAGCTGTTGAACAATCATGTAACACATATAGAATATCCTCTGTATCATGACAATAAAGTGGGCATGAACTATTGCTCCCAACTCCTCGTCGTATACGCTCTATGTTAATAAGTAGTCATTCCTTAGAAACAAGGAAAAGAAAAAGTCCGACTCATTATGGTCCTTGATATTTCCATGTAACTTTCTAGAGCTCATCTTTAGGGCTCAAAGAATTTTCTTTTAAAGACCAAAAGGCGCTTTTGACAAAAAAGGATCCTGCCATTGTACGTGTCCAAATAATCCTATCTGGGCCAGGTAAAGGATGAGTAGGGGGAATACTTATGATATACCTAACAATATCCTCTGATAGCCAAAGATGAAAGAGATCCAAATTTCAAGAACCATCTTGCAACACCATCTCACGCAAGGACCAATCTAAAGATAGATTAGCATGGGCAAGAATATAACTTGCCAAGGAGCCCACTATCGGTATCCATGAGTCATTCCAATAACGAATACTATTGCCATTCCCAACAAACTAAGCTAGGTTCTCACGAAGTAGTGGCCATGGAAGTATGATATTTTAAACCATACTTCGCCTGAAGGACCTGCACCTAGAGAGCATTGTTTTTATTGAGCAAATTAAAACCAATCTTCACTAAGAAGGAAGTATTTTGATCTCTCAAATGTCGAAACCCCAGGCCACCATGAGACCGAGGCTGGCAGATATTTTCCCAACCAACTAGTGCCATCTTCATGTGTTCTCCTGAGTGGCCCCAAATGAATTGCCGAACAATCGGTTCGATCTCTGTACAGCTCCTTTGGGTATCATCATAGTCTAAATGAAATATTTAGGGATTGAAAAAGGGATAGACTAAGCCAGTGTTACTTTATTATATTTTAAAGTTTTTTATTTAATAAAAAAAAGTAAAAAAAATTTTTAATATGGCCGGGCCGGGCTCGGGCCTACCATTTTTTTCTCGGGCCGGGCTTGGACAAAATTCTAGGACCATATTTCGGGCCGGGCCGGGCCGGGCCCGGG
The DNA here is from genome assembly GCA_025698475.1 of Gossypium anomalum. Classification (NCBI taxonomy): domain Eukaryota; kingdom Viridiplantae; phylum Streptophyta; class Magnoliopsida; order Malvales; family Malvaceae; genus Gossypium; species Gossypium anomalum. Next base: position 17,813,508 of record CM046967.1, on the reverse strand, counting down.
CCTTGAAAACGGGTTGAAAATTTTTTATGGGCCCGACCTGAACCCGGCCCGACCCGGCCCATGCACACCTCTAATCCCAGCTAAGCAACTTGGAGTGTACCTTTTCCACCACAAAGCTTAAGGTACTATTAGTCACCTATTCGTGGAAGAGAGGCACCCCCAAGTAAGAGCCAAAATTCTGGACTTTCTTGAATCCAAGTACCTCCCTAATCTGATCGCTTAATTCTTCATCCACTCCTCTAGAAAAGGAAATACTACATTTCCGAGCACTAATCCTATGACCAGAAAAATCACAGAATTATGCTAAGATATGTTTAAGTACCCAAGCTTGCTCCAACTCCGCTTGCAAAAAATGACCAAATCATCTGCAAAGAAAAGGTGAGATAAAATAGGACTTGAATTAGATAAGCGAATGGGAAACCAATTACTAACAAAAATAGTTTGCAAAAAATGTTTTACAATAGCAAAAATGCAATTTCACCATTTTAATAGTCTATATCTTTATAATTTTTAAAGGATTAAATCAATTATTTATATTTTTAGGGGGCCAAAGTGTAATTTTACATTTACTAATTTAAAATTTTAACAGGTCTAAATGAAAAATTTTACATTTTAAGGGGGATCAAGACCCTTATCAGCCCCTTAATTTTGCCCCTGAATTAAAAGTAGTTTGAAGTTGATTGGAGGTGATCGGAACTCAAAAAGGGCTTTGGAAAGTCAGAACAAAACAAATCAAAATAGTGCAATGCAGTGGCCATGCCTTGACACTAGTGTACCGATACAAGTCCTTGCCACTATTTACTTGGGCATTCTGTCTCACTTATTGTGATACCATGAGGGTCAAGAATTGAAACCACAGCCCTAGACTAAGAAAATAACTTAAAACTCACTTATTTTGATACTTAAAAGCTTAATACCAAAATTTTAAACTTAAAGAGACTCAAAAATTAATTTTAAACACCAAAAACACTACCGAACACCTCCGAACATAATAAACATAAAACATGCTTATAGAGAAGCCGTATACATGAAAATTTTCTTCATAAAACATAATCAAATTGCATTGTCACCCATCAAAATATGCATCAAACATATCTAGCATAATAAGGCATTCATAAACCATTCAAAATGAGCAATTTAAGCTTATAACATGGGAGAACTATATGCATGCATGCAACTCATGTGAAGCCATAACATCCATGGCTCTAAGGTCAACCAAATCATATTCAGAAGTACATCACTATAAACTTTAATATTAAATTATAATTATTTCCAATTGATCGAAATGCTCTTGAGATAAAATTATCATTTTGTCTTTCAACTCGTATCTTTACACGATTAAGTATAAAACTTTAAAAATAACTTAATATATTTTGTAATAACTTCCCAAGAATCCAAAAATTATTAAATATTTGAAAGAAGCATTAATTAATTAATTAGTTTGCTAAAGTTGAAGATTCAATTGGAATTCTGTTAGGCCCAAACCCTAAATTCAGGTTCGAAATGGTTTTACGTTCATCACTGGATGTCCAAGGATTTTGACCAAATTCAGCACCCCATCTTTTGTTCTTACCTTCTAATTTTTTAAGTGTTTAATTTTTTTATTTATGATTAAAGTTTATTTTAAATAAATTATCTCTTTATTTTAAATTTTATAATATTAAAATCAATAAATATTAAATTTTTAAGCTTAAAATATAGTTTTAAGAAAGAAACATATTAATAATATTTGTCAAATTAAATTTATATTTTTCAAAAAGAATAAAAATTAATTACATATTAAAGTGGAACAAAATTAGATACTAAAAATTATAAATAAAAAAAATCAAATATTAACAAATTTATCATTATAACAAATTAAATTAACAATACATATAAAATAGATAACCGGTAAGAAATTATTAATAATATCATTCAAATTATAATATATTACTATTAATATTCAGAGCATGATGATTTTTTTATATATTTTAATATTAAATAGTAAAATTAAATAACATTAATATAATTGATTCCAAATTAGTTAAATATTTTGTAATTAGATTGCTTTTTCAATTTATTAATAATTTTTTTAAGAAATTCATTAAAAATTTTAAAAATATTAATTTTATAAAAATATGATATACATAATCAATATGTGCATTGCACGAAAATACAAATTAATTGTTGTATATATTTGTGTAGAATATATTTATATATCTTGCGTATCGTGCATATTCTTATTTATTTACTTCATAAAATTTGAAAATTACCCAAAAAAAAATCAATTTCTTTTTTTTTTTTTAAAAGGGTGGTTGCTCATCTTCTCAAATAAAGATGGGATTCCAGACCCATGAAAAACTAATTTTGAAAACTGATTTCAGTTAAATCTCTTGTCAAGAATGGGGAAATTTTGGAAACTTGGCTTTCAACTGTATATGGGAATAATTTTAAGGGTAAACTATTAAAATAGTTATTTTTGTTTTTCTCAGATTACATTTTAGTCAGTTATATTTGAAAAGAAAATGTTACATTTTAGTCACTTACGTTATCGTGTTGTAACATTTTAGTCACTGAACATTAATTGTGTGCAATGATAAGCTGATGTGGCACGTTAAATCATCATTTCAAATGAAAATTTTAGGTTAAATTATACGATCGGTCCCTATATTTTTTTTGTTTTAAGCAATTAAATTTTTTTTTAAGTTAAAAGAGATAGAGAATGGAGAAAAATAGAGGGAGAAGCAGAAGAGAAAGGAAAATAAAGAAGAAGAAAAAAAGAAGTTAAAAAAACATAGAAGAAAAAAGTAAATTGCTCAAAACAAAAAAAATATAGAAACTAATTGTATAATTTAACCTAAAATTTGTGTTTGAAATGATAATTAGATGTGCCATGTCAGCTTACCGTTACACCCTTAATAGCAATTAACAACTCAGTGACTAAAATGTTACAACACGTTGACAGAATCACGAAAACAGTAATACTTGCATGACTTTATTAATGAAGAGAGAGGTATATTTATAATACATTTGTAGAAAGAAATAGCTAGCTAACTAACTACAACTAATTAACTACTAACTACTTTCTGTTATGCCTAACATTCCCCGTGCTACTCAGCTCTCGGTGGGAATGTCAATACAGTGAGAGACGACCCGCAGCCGATCCCGAAACTTATGAAACACCCCTGTTGACAACGGTTTTGTCAACACATCTGCAACTTGATCATGACTGGGAACATGACCAACTTGGAACACACCCTGAGCAACTTTTTCCCGGACAAAAAAGAGATCTTATTCAACGTGCTTAAATTTCGAATGCATTACTGGGTTTCCGGCGACGGCCACAGCTGCGGAGCTATCACACCATATTAGTGTTTTGCCTAGAACAGACACACCTAACTCAGACAACAACGACTGAAGCCAAACCATCTCCGCGGTAACATGAGCAAGGCTGCGATATTCAGCTTCAGCTGTAGAACGCGAGACCACCTGCTGTTTTTTAGAGCTCCAGGAGACATGATTACCACCAAGAAAAACACAGTAACCAGATGTGGAGCGACGATCATCACTGTCAGAAACCCAACTGGCATCGGAGAACCCTTCAAGCAGAAGCTTCGGACTCTTAGTGAACTTGACGCCATAATCCAAGGTTCCTTGTAGATAACGTAATATACACTTAACAGCTTTAAAATGGAGTTCTGATGGTTTATGCATAAACTGGCAAACCTTGTTGACTGAAAAAGCTATATCAGGCCTGGTAATGATGACATATTGTAAGGCACCAGTGATGCTTCTATACAAAGTCGCATCAACAACAAAAAGACCTTCAGCAGCTGTTAAATGACAAGTTGTTGTCATGGGCGTAGGCGAGTCATTTGACTTTTCCATGGAAGCTCGTTTAAGAAGATCCAAGATATACTTCCGCTAACTAAGAAAAATCCCAGTAGGAGTATAATTGAGCTCAATACCGAGAAAATAACTCAACCTGCCAAGATCTTTAAGAGAAAACTGGACATCAAGCTCCTTCACAAACCGGTCAATAGCGTGAGAATCTGTCCCGGTGATTATTATGTCATCGACATAAATAAGAACATAGATGAGATGAGGCCCTAACCGATGAATAAACAAGGAATTATCAGCCTTAGAGACAGCAAAATTAGCAGTGACTAAAAAATCCCTGAGCTTGTGGAACCAAGCTCGTGGTGCCTGCTTAAGTCCATAGAGAGCTTTCCTAAGCCTGCAGACCAACGGACGACCCCCATCGGCTAACTGTTCAAACCCTGGTGGTTGGACCATGTAAATTTTTTCTTGCAAGTAACCGTTCAAGAACACATTGTTGATGTCGACTTGTCGGAGAGGCCAGCCCATGGAAACAGCTAGGGCCAGAACGACACAGATGGTTGTTGGTTTAACCACAGGGCTAAACGTCTCTTGAAAATCAACCCCGGCCTCTTGAAGATAACCTTTTACAACTAACCGACCTTTGTACCGAGCTACAGACCCATCAGCATGTCTTTTAACTTTAAAAATCCACTTGCAACTGACAGCCTTCCGATCGTCGGGTAAGGAAACAAGATCCCAGGTGTGATTGGTAAGAAAAGCCTCATACTCAGTGTGAGCAGCAGCTTTCCATTTTGGACTTTGAAGGGCTTCAATAATAGAAGATGGTTCCTGTTCTGACAAAATGGAAGCAAACACTTTCGGTTTAAAAATGCCACTTTTTGATCGAGTGCGCATAAGATGAATATTCCCTGAAGTCATGGGTTGCACAGGAATTGACATAGGAGCTCTAACAAAGGTAGTAACATGAGAAGATTAGGAACTAGACTGGTGAGTAGGAGACCGGTGGGCAGAGGGTAGAAATGACTCGTCCATAGGAGAAAAGATGGCAGAATCAACTATAGGAGGACGGGCAGGATGCGAGCCAACCACCAAGGGAAGACGAGACACGTGATGACTATCAGTGGTCGATCCAGCAGTAGACTTGAAAAAGGACCCAGTCTGAAAGGGAAACAAACTTTCATTAAAAGTAACATGTCGAGATATAAAGATGCGACCATCCGGATCGAGACATTTGTAGCCCTTATGATCGGGAGCGACACCAAGAAACACATGTAGCGACGAAAATTTTAGCTTTGGTCGCTAATTGTGGTGATCTATTGAAAATTTGAAAATAGAATCTCGGTTTTATAAAAAAGGGGAGTCACCACCGATCCTTTTTCCTAGGTGTGATCGGACACCTAATAAATTTATTTTTTTTTATAAGAAAATTCATTTTCTTTTAACAAAAAAGAAGGCCAAATTTAGGTCTACGTTAAAATTCAAAGAAAAATAGGGTTTGGGAGTCGGTTACGCACGAGGAAGGTATTAGCACCCTCGCGACGCCCAAAATTGGTATCTTTATTAAACACGTGTTGTCTTGATTTTCAAAAATATGAATTCAATTTGACATTTAATTGTGATTCGATTGAAAAATGAGATTTTTTAGTTTTCAGTTTTTTTTAGAAGGACATACCATTTTAACACGAGTCAATTGATGTTCACCCAATATAGTGATGAACTTGATGACTTAATGTTAAATCGGTATATTGTCTTGATTATTGAAATTAATTAAAAAAACAAGAATATGATTTTCGAAATAATGCAAAGCAAATTGATATGAAATAAAAATAAATAAATGAAAGAGCTAGGTATATATTGAAGCAAATAATCAATATGACAATAATATTAAAAAACAAAAAAACAACACATGCAAGATTAAATGTAATTATAGTATCAAATACGAGAACACAATGAATATACATAAAAAGCGACATTAAGAGTATGTACATAATATATACTTATATATATATATATAATTAGTAATAATGTTGGAAATATACTATATAAAATATTTGAAATATACATGAAATGATAAAAATATATATGACTATTAAGGTTAAAGTATATACATAATATATATACATATATATGTATAAAATGAACATTAAAAAATGTATGTACATAACATATGTGAAGAATATATATACATGACATAATACGAAATATAATAGCATTTGAAATATATGCATGATATATGAAAATACAATATTAAAAAGTGTATACACGTAAAAAAAAATGCATATATATAATATAACACTTAAATATTTACATAATATATACACATATACATATATATATATATATATATAAAATTACATAATAATGATAAAAACGTACATACTATATATATATATATATATACATATAATATAGTTATTGAGAAAATTTATACAATGCATAATATTAAGAATATATAATAATTCGGTATAAAAAATATGCATATATGACATAGTATTTAAGAACGTATACATAAGATGATACAAAATACATACATGGAATAGTATAAGGAACGTATAACTAATGATATTGAATATATATACATAATATGTATAAAGTATATATAATATACCTACATTATAATGATAGTAAAAAATTCATACATTACATAAGTATGTACATATCTATATAAAATAATATTAGAAATATACCATATAGTATTTAGAAATATACATAATATATATGCATATTAGGAATAATAATAATGATTGTTAATAATATTACCTAAATATATTCATACATATATTAAAAATATATATATAACAACACATGATAATAATAATAATAAAAATAATAATAATAATATTAATAAACATAATGACAAATAAAATAATAAATAATAAATAAAAAGGGAAAAATAATATAGAGGCCTAATTAAATCTAGAAAAAAGGACTAAATTCGAAGCAAAAATAAAGTTTTGAGGCGAATTCGAAAATAAAATAAAGAGAAAGGACTTATTTGAACATGCGAGAAATGTAAAGGGACCAAAACAGCAATATTTCCAACTGCTAAAACGCTGCGCTTGGTCAAGGACTACATTGCCAAATTTAAAAAAATGACAGACTTAATTGCAAAACATTTAAAAAGCGGAGGGGTTAAATGCGCAAATAACCCCTCCATTAAAAAACTGCGGGTCTTGATCGGAGCGGGTCGGGTCTCGGGTCGGCCCTGATTGAAACGACGCCGTTTCATATTAAATGGGAAGGGACCAAAACGGTGCGTTTTGGTCCCTATATAAGTTAAAATTTTTTTGAAAATTCATTTGAGATCAGAGGAAAGGAAAAAAAAAAAAAGAGAAAAGAGGGAGAGGATGAGCCGAGCGATTTTCGGCCAGGGGGGAGGGCACCGGTCCGATAGCCGGACGATACGTGCAGCTGCCGCGCATCACCACGTGTCTGATTGTGGTTTAAAGGTAAAAATTTTCCTTTCCTTTTTTTCTTTTTTTTTTTGTTTTAAAATGTTATTGTTATTTATATCTATGTATTTACAAATATATATATAAGGAATAAATTCGAAAGTAAATGGAAATAAAAATGAAAAAATCACCTTAGGGTTTTGATGTCGATATTTTGATTGCTGGATTTATGTTATTTTTTTTTGTATTTCTTCTTATATATTTTCGACCTGTTTGTGTATGTATTGGAATTAAACTCTCCTATTGATTTCCTCTGAATATTCGAATAAACACCAAAAAGAAGAAAAAAAGAAAAGAAGCCAGCCCCCTTTTCTGTTTTTCATTCGGCTTCTTATAGCCTTTTTTTTTTTTTACATTGTATGTTTCTCTTTTTGCTACTTGCGTACTTTCTTGGTCTTGTAGATGGTGGTTGAATGGTGGCAGAGGCTAGTATGGTGGTGGCAGAGACTGACAGTCAGGGACAAGTAGGGCGTCGGCTGAGGTGACCTTGGCGATTGGGGTAGGTGGCTAGGGTTTCAATGGGTATTGGGTTGTAAGGGGTTTGGGCTTTTGTTAGGTTAGTTTAGATGGGTATTTGGGGTTTGGGCTGGTGATATTTAGGCTTAGTTGTTAGGCTAGTGGGTATTGTAATGTAAATAGGTCAGGGGTATTGGGTAAGGGTTAGCTAATGGGTTAATTTGTATTAGATTTTGGGCTTTGTAATTTTAATGGATTTGAAATGTTGTAAGTGGGCTTGTGGATTTATGTATGGGTTTAATTTTGGGTTGTTTGGTTGTAACTAATGTAGGTCAAAATTAGTCTGTAACAGCTGCCCCTCTTTACTCATTGTCGTGTAAGGGAAATAGAGCAAAGACACAAAGAAGGCCAATTTTGCCCAGTCTTGCCAAGTATTGACTTCTTTGGTGCTCTTCTTGTTCAAGTAGTCTCCTTCCAATCCACCATATTTTGTAGCTTTGGTTCAATCCACTGCATCTTCTGATATATGCCTTGTAGCTTCAATCTACTCCAATGTAACTCCAAGGATATGAAATTTGTGGCTTTGATTTGCTTCACTGTAACTTCAGAGAGATGAGATCTACAACTTCAATCTGCTCTTCTATCGCTTCAGTGAGATAAGGTTTGTGGTCTTCTCTTCTACAACTTCAAAAAGGCAAGATCTGATATCCTCGATCATCTCCACTGCAACTTCAGTGAGACAAAATCTAGTGTCTTTAATCAGCTCCAATCTTTATTCTTCACTCGGCTTGTGATCTTGAGCTCAACTCATTTCTCACAATATGAATTGACTCTTTAAACAGACATTAAAAATAGAAATTGAAAATAGCTCAGCATGTGAGCCAAGGCTCAATTCACCTCTCGCAATATGAGTTGGTCTTTTTGAAACTTAATTTGAAAAGTAGATTTTGAAAATAGAAATTAAAGGGCTCAACTCACCTCTCGCAATATGAGTTGATTTTTGAAAAACAGAAATTAAAAGGCTCAACTCACCTCTCGCAATATGAGTTGATTTTTGAAAACATGAATTAAAATAGAGTTTGAACAACAAAATTTGAAAATACCTCGGCATGTGACCCGAAGCTCAACTCATCTCTCGCAATATGAATTGATCTTTGAAAAATATTGAAAAAACAGAAATTGAAAATACCTCAGCGTGCCCCGAGGCTCAACTTACCTCTCGCAATATGAGTTGGTTTTTTTGACAAACCAAAATTGAAATTACCTCAGCGTGTCCCGAGGCTCAACTCACCTCTAGCAATATGAGTTGATTTAAAAAAAAACAGACATTTAAAAATAGAAATTGAAAGTACCTCAGCGTGTCCTGAGGCTCAACTCACCTCTCGCAATATGAGTTGATTTTTGAAACATAAATTGAAAATGCCTCAACGTGTATTGAGACTCAACTCACCTCTCGCAATATGAGTTGATTTTGAAAACAGAAATAAAAACATCAAAATACCAAAACCTATCATCTGGTGAAACTCATGTGTCTTTTCCTTTGATTCAGTACAGCTATCATCACATCCTCTCGCTCTACTAGAGTACCTGTATATGTCATGCATGATATGCAAATGTTTCTCTTAAATGCCTTATGCCTACATGATTATGCTATGCGCCTTAAGTTTGTTTGTCATATATCCCTTTTTCGTCATGATTTTTAATGATCTGCATTCATTGCTTTGACTTTTGGCTTTCTCTTCAGGCCCTGTACCCATCCTCAAGGTTCACGAATAATCTGCGCTTCTCAGATATCGCTCTTTTGCCCTTGGTTGAACTTTGTCCTTACTTTGAGACTCTTGTATTTATCAAATTCTCATCCAAGTGATGCTTAACATTTCTTTTGTTTAGAGTATGTCATTTCACTATTTATCATGTAAATAAACACATAATGAGATGCATGAAAAAGGTCAGGTAGGGACAAAAATGATATCTCATATTCATTTATTTCAAATGTGGCAAACAAAGAAAGTTAACCAATGATAGTAAAAAATGTCAAAAAGAAATAAGGGATCGTATTCAACGGATACAAATGCTCTAGATATTCAACGCATGAACTCTTCCATGTTCCTCAATCAAGTATCTTTTCGAGCATGGCTTCTTGCGTAGAAGATTTTGAGCTTTCAAAAATGCTTCAAATACTATAGTCTCACTGTTTGACCCATCGTTCGACCGCCTTGTTCTTTAAGCCCAAGTTTACTTCATTAGGACGCCCTCTCAGGTTTTTCATCCTAATCTTTTATGTTTAATCAAGACGCTCATTTCGGGTTTTCGCCTTGATCCTTTTTTTTTTAGATGCCCTTTTCGGGTTTTCATCTTGATTTTTTTCAAGCATAATATTTCTTCACAGCATCTGAGTTCACTAGATTCGGTAACTCCTTCCCATCCATCTCAGTGAGAATCAAAGCTCCGCCTGAGAAAGCCTTCTTTACGACATATGGTCCTTCCCAATTTGGTGCCCATTTTCCTCGTAAGTCCTTTTGTATTGGGAGAATCTTTCTTAGCACGAGTTCTCCTTCATGGAATTCTCTTGGCCGTACCTTCTTGTCATGGGCCGCGATCATTCTCTTCTGGTACATCTGTCCGTGGCAAATTACTTTTAGACGTTTTTCTTCGATGAGGTTTAACTGGTCATATCGAGCTCGAACCCATTCTGCTTTCTCTAATTTCGACTCCATTAAAACTCGTAGAGAAGGGATCTCAACTTCGATAGGTAACACAGCTTCCATTCCGTAAACCAAAGAGAAAGGAGTTGCTCCCGTAGACGTCCGTACAGATGTGCGATATGCATACAAAGCAAACGGTAGCTTCTCGTGCCAGTCTTTATAAGTCTCGGTCATTTTCCCAATAATCTTCTTAATATTTTTGTTGGCTACTTCAACAGCTCTGTTCATCTTTGGGCGATAGGGCGAAGAGTTATAATACTTTATTTGGAATTGTTCGCACACTTCCTCAATCATCTTGTTGTTCATATTCATGGCGTTATCTGAAATGATTCTTTCAGGCAAACCATATCGACAAATGATTTCCTTCTTCAAAAACCTACAAACTGCAGTCTTGGTCACATTGGCAAACGAAGCGGCTTCTATCCATTTTGTGAAGTAATCAATGACCATAAAAATGAACTGGTGTCCATTAGAAGCTTTTTTGGGGAAATTGGCCCTATAACATCCATGCCCCACATAGAAAAAGGCCACGGAGAAGTCATGACATGAAGAGGAGAAGGGGCTACATGAATTTTGTCGCCATAGATTTGACATTTGTGGCATTTTCATGTAAAACTAATGCAGTCACTTTCCATTGTCAGCCAGTAATAACCGAGCCTCATAATCTTCTTGGCCGTATTGAAACCATTGGCATGTGTCCCACAGATTCCCTCATGGACATCTTCAAGTATTTTTCTGGCTTCCACATCATCCACGCATCTCAAGAGTACTTGATCTTTTCCTCTTTTGTACAGGATGTCCCCATCAAGAATAAATCCCGCTGCCATTCTTCTGATAGTTCTTTTGTTGTTCTCATTTCCTTGTTCAGGATACCTTTGATTCTTGATATATTCTAAGATATCATGGAACCATGGCCGTCCGTCTGCCTCTTTCTCAATGCTACAACAGTGTGCAGGGACCTCGTATATGCTCACTTTGAGGGGCATTATTTCTGTTTCTCTACTTGCTTTTAACATTGAAGCCAAAGTGGCCAGGGCATCAGCCAATTGGTTTTCTTCTCGTGGGAAGTAATGAAAAGTTATTTTTTTGAATTCCTTGATCAATTCAACCACTAGATCACTGTACTTAATCAATTTCGGGTTCCTCACTTCCCAATCTCCACGAATTTGGTAAACCACTAGGGCTGAGTCCCCGTAAACCTCTAAGATTTCGATGTTTCGTTCAATAGCTGCGCGAAGTCCCATGATACAGGCCTCATATTCTGCTATGTTATTGGTACAGAAGAAGTTCAGTCTTGCCGTGAACGGATAATGATTCCCGTATGGTGATACCAGGATTGCTCCAATTCCATGTCCCAAGGCATTTGACGCACCATCAAAACTCATCTTCCATGACTTCTCTTTTGATGATTCGGATTCCTTTTCTGTGATGCACATCAAGTCTTCATCTGGGAAATCAAACCTTAATGGCTCGTATTCCTCCGTTGTTCGAATTGCTAAGAAATCAGCTATTGCACTCCTTTTTATCAACTTTTGGCTCACATAGACAATGTCGTATTTCGATAGGAGGATCTGCCATCGTGCCATTCTTCCTGAGAGTGCCGGTGATTCCATCATGTATTTTATTGGGTCCGAATTTGAAATTAGCCATGTCGTGTAATACAACATATATTGCCTGAGTCTCTGAGCTACCCAAACCAGAGCGCAACAGTATTTTTCAATGGATGAATACTTTGCCTCATATTCAGTGAACTTTTTGCTGAGGTAGTAGATCACCTTTTCTTTCTTTCCTGACTCGTCGTGTTGCCCAGTACGCAACCCATTGAATTTTCGAACACAGTCAAATACAAAATCAATGGTCTTCCCGGGGTTGGCGGTACTAGCACTGGAGGACTAGAGAAATATTGTTTTATCTTATCAAAGGCCACCTGGCATTCCTCATTCCATTCTCCCAGGTTATGTTTTCGAAGAAGCCGAAAGATTGGGTTACGTTGGTTGGTAAGTTGAGCGATAAATCGGGCGATGTAGTTTAATCTCCCTAAAAATCCTCTAACTTCCTTTTGCGTGCGCGAAGGTGGTAACTCTTGAATGGCTTTTATTTTATCTGGATCAACCTCGATACCTCTTTCATTGACAATAAAACCTAGCAACTTTCCCGAGGTAGCCCTAAACGTACATTTAGCTGGATTAAGCTTTAGCTGAAACTTTCTCAGCCTTTCGAACAACTTCTTGAGGTTCACTACATGCTCTTCTTCCCCTCGGGATTTAGCAATCATATCGTCGACGTAGACCTCTATTTCTTTGTGCATCATGTCATGGAATAACGTCACCATAGCCCTCTGATATGTTGCCCCAGCATTCTTTAACCCAAATGGCATCACCTTGTAGCAGAATGTTCCCCACATTGTTACGAAGGTAGTTTTCTCCATATCCTCAGGGGCCATCTTGATTTGATTATACCCCGAGAATCCATCCATGAAAGAAAATAATGAATGTTTTGCTGTGTTACCCACCAACGTATCAATGTGTGGTAAGGGAAAATTATCTTTAGGACTTGCTCGATTCAGGTCACGATAATCCACGCACATTCGTACTTTGCCATCTTTCTTTGGTACCGGAACTATGTTAGCCACCCAGCCTGGATATTTGGAGGCTTGTAGGAAGCCAGCATCAAATTGCTTCTTGACTTCCTCTTTTATTTTCAACAGCATTTCGGGTGTTATCCATCTTAACTTTTGCTGGATGGGTTTACATTCTGGCTTTAATGGGAGCTTATGGACCATTACATCTTCATCTAATCATGGCATGTCCTAATATGACCATGCGAATACATCTTTGTACTCGCGGAGCAAAGCGATCAAATTATGCCTGGTGCCCCCTGAAATAGAGGTCTCAATCTTCATTTCTTGCTTCCTTTCTTCAGTGCCCAAATTTATTGTTTCAACAGATTCTTGATGAGGCAAAATCTGTTTATCCTCTTGTTCCACCATTCTTAGTAAGTCAGGCGACGAGACATAGCCTTCAGCATCTTCTTCGGCTTCGAATTCTCCTAAACAAACAGCCTTCTCAAAATCAATTTCAGGACCCGTAGAGGGTTTATTTATGTTGTTGATATCTGAGCACCTGAAAGTTAAATGGAAAAGGAAACTATAAAGGGGCGTCCAAGTATTGGAACCAACAAACAAAATGTTATGGCATAGCATGAGGCAAATGTAAGGATAGGCTAGGAAATGAGAAAATAATTATGAAATTAGTGATAATGCGAAAGATCGTGACAAAATGCATCTTCATTAATATTCATTTAAATGATAAAGAGCGAATGCAAGCTCTTACAAAAGAATTCTATTATATCTAAGGACACAATAGAGGGTTAATGTTTGAGAATTACTCTGAAGACTTATAAACTATAAGAAGGTTCTCGACAGTCCAATTGTTCAACATGAAACCGGGGGACAAGGGTGTATCCTTGAGACATCTTTACTTGCATCAGCTCCTTTGTCAATGACATTTATACTGACACTCTGAAGACCCCTTTCAATTAACGACAGCGTGCTTCGTGGATTATCTTGCTCGTGGTATATCATTCCTGCAGATGTAAATGTTTTTGACAAAGGAGGGTAATCTATGGGCTCCCATTCCAGTTCTCGGCCCAAAATTCTCGCAATCCTTCTTTCCTGATCTTTCTTCTACTGTTTTCTTCTTTGACGGGCGTCTGGCTGAAAACCTAAACCGTATCGGGCCTTGTGGTGCACTGGCTTTAGAGCCCTGACTATTCCTTGTAGACACCTTCCCAAGCCTTTCCTTGCTCGGGCTCTTTTTCCCACAGTCATCTTAACGCCCAATCTGGTATTCCTTGACAGTTTTGGCACCGGAATTCTGTTTGCCTCAGCGACAAAAGTGGCATTGACAAACTCAAAGGATCGGAAGGAACATTCTATTGTATCTTTGCTCACTTTCAGGTATGATACATCAGTAGAGATTGATGCGACAATGTCTTCTTCTCCCTCAACAGTGACCAAACAGCCATCCATGATAAATTTCACCTTTTGATGGAGGGATGATGGGACCGCTCCAGCGGAATGGATCGAAGGTCTTCCTAAGAGACAATTGTATGATGGTGTAATGTCCATGACTTGAAATTTCACATCGTATATATAAGGGCCCACTTCCAGAGGGATCTCAATCTTCCCCATGAATTCACGCCTTGTCCCATCGAATGCCCTTACCATGAAATGACAGGGCCTTAAATAGGACAGAACCATCGGAATTCTGGAAAGTGTGGCCAAAGGCATGACGTTGAGTGCTGACCCATTATTGATGAGCACGTTCGGTATTATGTAGCCCTTGCAGCGAGTCGTAATATGCAGCGCTTTCACCGAGCCTCTACCGTTTGGCAGTATCTCATCATCACTAAAAGAGATGAAATTGTCCGCATACAGATTATTTACCCATCTATCAAGCTTCTCAATAGATATGTTGTTCATTACGTAAGCTTGATTTAACACCTTCAGCAAAGCGTTCCGGTGTGGCTCTGAATTTAACAGTAAAGATAAAACTCAGATTCTGCTGGTTGCTTATTTAATTGTTCCACCACATTGTATTCACTGTGCTTGATAAATTTCAAGAACTCATGTGCTTCTTCCTCATCCATAGGCTTTTTAGTTCCTTGCACGGGTGGAGTTTCCTGCTTAACTTCGGCCTCGTACATCACTGTCTTTACTTTTTGTTTCAAGTTACTACTTTTCTTTGTCGGCTCAATTTCTTTAGAATAACAACGCCTACTGCGGGTAAAATGGCCTACTTCCCCAACATCTCCAGTTGTGGCTTCAGGCTTTTCACCTTCAGGTGTGACGATGTTAACATCGTACTTCCATGGTACTGTTTTATTGTCCCTATAAGGGAAAGGAGATGGTACTTCGATTATCACCTTTGGTTTCACTGGCTCTTTCTTCGCGTCGTAATAAATTATTAACAGTCAGTCGGCGCTATACGAGAAACCTGATGATTGATTGTCAGAGGCGCATATTTCTCCTCTATCAGCCTCTTCGCCTTTATAAAAAATCCCAATTTCCTTATTATCCATCATGTTTTGCATTTCTCCCTTCGAATACTCCGTTAAGATGACAGACCAACCCTTTTTCAATTAGTGCCTCCTAGATTTTCTGCAGAGGTGTTCTTATTTCAGAAACCCATCTTTTACTTTGCCGTTTGTCCTCCTATCCTATTGTGTTTACATTCCCTTCGGTGTGGTTTGGGAATGGATTCCTGGTCGTACCGCCAGTACCATCAAATCGTAAAATGCCCGCATCAATGAGCCCTTGAACTCTCATTTTGAAGGCAAGACAGTTTTCCGTAGAGTGCCCCTGGTTCCCAGCATGGTATGCACAGCTAGCATTTGGATCGTACCATTTCGGGTATGGAGGCTTAAGGGGGGCCATGTAATGGGGAGATATTAATTGCTTCTTCAAGAGTTTTAGGTATAGTTCCCTATACGACACAGGAATAGGAGTAAATTGCGGTTTCTCAAGATTGGGTCTTGCTGGTCTTGGTTCGTTTCTGGGTTAGCTTTGAACGGGTACAGTGTTTTGTGGGAATGTGGCAACGGGTCTTTGATTGTTCGTGGCGTATACAGGGTAGGAAGGAGATGGTGTTTGGTAGTAAGGGGTTTGAGGAGGATAACAGAAATTTAGAGGTGGATAATTTCGAGGTCGGGGTTGATTTGGATATGGATTAGGGGTATAATGGTTTCTCACTCCCACCATATGGGCTTCTGGTTCTTTCTTCTACATTGGCTCTACCATTCTTGAACTTTCTTGACCTTCCATCCTTTCACTTTTGATGGCATTCTCGATAAGTTCTCCAGATATTACGATATCTAAAAAATCCTTCGTAGCACTTCCCACCAGCTTGTCATAGAATGGTGCTCTCAGAGTATTGATGAAAAGAACCGTTATCTCAGTCTTTGTTAGTAGAGGCTTTACTTGGGCTGAGATATCTCTCCATCTTTGAGCGTACTGTCTGAAGGTCTCTGTTGGTTTCTTCTCCATCATTTACAGAGTCATTCGGTCAGGCACCATATCTAACACATGCTTGTACTGCTCACAGAATGCTGACGCTAAGTCCTTCCAGGATCGGATCTTTTCCCTACTAAGTTGGTTGTACCACCGAAGAGCTGATCCTGCTAGACTATCTTGAAAACAATGTATGAGTAGCTTATCTTCGTTCACATAACCGGTCATCTTCCTGCAAAACATGATGAGATGCGCTCTTGGACATCTTATCCCATCGTACTTTTCAAAATCTGGTACTTTAAACTTAGGAGGCAAAACTAAATCTGGTACCAAATTGAGCTCTTTAGCGCCCAATGCCGAGAAGACTTCAGTGCCTTCTATCGCCTTGAGTCTTTCCTCTAGGCTCCTATATTTCTCTTTTGCATCGTGATCATATAATTTTAACCTGGCTACCTCTGCTAGATCGTCCGAATCTGGAACGAGTGGATCAGTAGGACTAGCTCCTGGGTTTGATACAAACATTCCTTGCCTCAAATGAGCAGGTGGCACCGGCCGTTGCTCTAGGACTGTGGGTTCCCCTTGGGTGTACCCTCTTTGTGTTGCGTGGGCGTGCGGCGGAGTGAATCCTGAGGGATAGAGCGGGTCTTGATTGTGATTAACTCTTGACCGAGGTTCTTCAATGTCAGGGTTTATAGGTCCCTTTCCCTTAACTAAAGCTGACATCATTTCCATCATTTTGGCCATGATCCTTCTATTCGAGCGATTCTTCTCGAGATCTCACTATTAGGTCTCTTGTCTCTTGCTGCGACGTGGCCAACTGCTCTTGTAATTCCCTTTGGATTCTATCCATCCTTTCAACCCTTTCATTGAGTTCAACCTCCATTACTCTAGCTTGTCGGCGCGTTTTATACGAATGGCATGATTCCAGATTTGAAAAATTGCAACTGCGAATTATATGATTCTGACCTTAGCGAATGATTATGGGATATGCAATGAATGAATGAATTAATGCATAAATATCAAATGAATGTTAGTCATGAATGAATATGCAAGAATTTAGTGTTGATTTCAAGACGGCCTCTATTTAGGCATTTCATTTATCAAAAGAGTCTATTACAAAACATTTTGTCATTTTCGATTCAGCTATTACACAAACTTCCTAGCTATATCGCCATATTCCTTTACTCGTGCTAAGAACTCTGATATGTTTAATCTTCGACTCGGAGAGAATTGGCAAATGAGAATTTCAGCTTCTTCCGATAGTTGTACCACGTGCATGGCTACCCCACGAATGTCATTGATCAGATAGCTAAGTTACATTTCTTTTTCTTGGAGACTCTCTTCGTAAGCACGAACGTCTCTATCATACCGATTATTCTTTTCTTTCAAAGCTTCCAGGAGAGTATCTAGCTGTTGTTGACGATCTTGCAGCATACCTTCTAAATCCTGTATCCTCTCTTTTAGTTCTTGACGTTTAGATTGACTAGTCATTGCCTCGGCAGACAGCTTCATATTCGACGTTCTTCTTCCTTAGCTCCATCATCGCACGCGTAGCTTTTTCTTCTTCTTCCTTGGCTTTCCCTTTCCAGAATTCCATCCCTCCTTTGATATTGCTAATTTCCTCTCAGAAAGGATTCTAGACGGTGTAATTTGTCGACGAGACGTGCTGACTATTCAATCGTTACTTTCTCCATATGACATAATCTTGGGTGAGAGTGTCAGCGTATAGAGCTAATTCCATGAGATGAATTCTCTTCCAAGACTTTGTAGTGTCTCGGACCCTTTTCATATAACCTTCACCTGCGAAACCAAACTCGGACTGTGCTAATCCTCCGGTGACGGGTATGAATTGTCGTGAAGAAAATTACCTTTGGACCAGTAACGGAGCATAAAAAATTCCTCCCCATAATCCAAGCAGTGGCACCCAATCTTGGTTTCCCACTTTGTATAACAGAACCGAATGGCGTATCCACGGAGCTCTCCAGCTTACATCTTCAGCACGAAGATTCTGAAAAACTGAAACCCAATACTATTCGGTGACCTCCTTTGGCCATTCTTTTTCGAGATAAGCTTCTAACGGGGCAAATGTTTTAGAAAACATGTGGAACGGCGTGCGCTTTACTTTCCAGAAGTGGCTCAAAATCCAAACATTGAGTAACTGCGCACATCCGATGAAACGACCTTCCCCTTTTCTCCTACAGATGCTTAGCGATCTGAAGGTTTCAGCTAGGATAGTTGGGACAGGGTTGATTCCTTGTTTTAACTTTTCAAAGAAATCCACTATTGCAACTTCTATATGCCCAAGAACTTTTGGGAAAACGATCAGACCGTAAATGGCCAAAGCGAACAGGTTTACCCTCTTTAACACGTCGGGGTGGTTCAAAACCAAATCTCGTAGGGAAAACCATGGAATACAGCTGGTTTCATTCTTATTCTTTATCTGTTTCTCGGCCCATATGTCATTCATGTTTGTCAATCTCATTAACTTTTTCTTGAAGGTCATCAGCTTGGGCTCTTTCACATATATTTTGTAGAATTGCACATTATCGATACGAAGCAAAACAGCATATTCTTCTATAGTCGGGGTCATGTTTTCTTGATTGAAGGTGAAACACTGGTAAGCTGGATCCCAGAATCTGACCATGGCTTGAATCAATTGTTCGTTAATGTTGATGGCAATCAGGTTGGCTATATCCCCGTATCTTTCAGTGAGGATTCCCCTAGTGTCCGAGCCCCACTGATTCCAGATTCAAACCAATTCTTCTAGATTATTCTAACGAACATTCACAGTTACGTGCTCGGGTAGATTAGAAACACATCCTTCCATTAAACTATCCCCTTTTTCTTTCTGGGTTTTCAAAGACCAATCCCGGACTACAATATTTTTCTCGGTTGTTTATATAATCAACTCTTCCATCAGAAACCTATTTTTTTGGCAACCGATCTCTAGTCAACACTTTTCAATGTGATGCCTATGATGCATGATGAAAAATAAAGCAAAGACGAACAACACTGGTTAGTAGGCAGAAAAATCATGGAAAATTTATCAAATTACGTTACCCGATCTAGTTTATTAAACCAACCCAATCCCCTTTGCATACAAAGTGAAAGTGCAAAAAGTAAGAGGCGTTTCTCCCGTGTACTTATTTTGGTGACTGCTAAACGAGCGGAGGTTTGGCATGGCTCTAGTTAGGGGGCTCGTACGGTTCACTATATGCGATTTTGGTTCTAGGTGGGTACTCAAATTGTTCGTACTATCGTCTACTAAGACTAGTATGAAGCCTCGGTCATAGCCCATCACAGGCTCACGTGATCAATTCGAGGGGTTACATTTACTTATGCCTATGCGGAGAGACAAGTTACTCACGAAAGCATAAGTCATATGTAACCCTAAAGTATTCACTAGCCTGTGCGGAGGGACGAGTTAACTCACGAAGGCATAGTGTTTACTTCCACTTAGGCGGAAGGAGCCCGGGTAGAGAGCTCATGTTATGCAAAAATGCAAGTGCTCGGTGTGTGGGGAGAAACTCACAAACCTTTACGTTTTATTTAAAACTAAAAACTAGAATCGTAAAAACTTAGAGCTGAAAAACGAAAGATAAACAAGTTAGGAAAATATTTACAACATGATACAAATGATTTTTCGAAATTTAAAATTTTAAGGATCACGACTAAATATGTTTTTGAACAAGGAATTTTCGCAAATTTTGACAACACATGCTTAACTCGACTCGACTCTCAAAAAGGGTCCCCAGTGGAGTCACCAACTGTAGCGACGAAAAATTTAGCTTTGGTCGCTAATTGTGGTGATTTATTAAAAATTTGAAAATGGAATCTCGGTTTTATAGAAAAGGGGAGTCGCCAACGATCCTTTTTCCTAGATATGATCGGACACCTAATAAATTTTTTTTTTTTGATAAGAAAATTCATTTTCTTCTAACAAAAAAGAAGGCCAAATTTAGGTCTACGTTAAAATTCAAAGAAAAATAGGGTTCGGGAGTCGGTTATGCACGAGAAAGGTATTAGCACCCTCGCGACGCCCAAAATTGGTATCTTTATTAAACACGTGTTGTCTTGATTTTCAAAAATATGAATTCAATTTGACATTTAATCGTGATCCGATTGAAAAATGAGATTTTTTTAGTTTTCAGTTTTTTTGAGAAGGACATACCATTTTAACACGAGACAATTTACGTTCACCCAACATAGCGATTAACTTGATGACTTAATGTTAAATCAGTACATTGCCTTGATTATTGAAATTAATTAAAAAAACAAGAATATGATTTTCGAAATAATGCAAAGCAAATTGATATGAAATAAAAATAAATAAATGAAAGAGCTAGGTATATATTGAAGCAAATAATCAATATGACAATAATATTAAAAAACAAAAAAACAACACATGTAAGATTAAATGTAATTATA
The DNA here is from genome assembly GCA_025698475.1 of Gossypium anomalum. Taxonomy (NCBI): domain Eukaryota; kingdom Viridiplantae; phylum Streptophyta; class Magnoliopsida; order Malvales; family Malvaceae; genus Gossypium; species Gossypium anomalum. The sequence goes on along the minus strand of CM046967.1, from coordinate 17,792,635 downwards.
GTATCAAATACGAGAACACAATGAATATACATAAAAAGCGACATTAAGAGTATGTACATAATATATACTTATATATATAATTAGTAATAATGTTGGAAATATACTATATAAAATATTTGAAATATACATGAAATGATAAAAATATATATGAACATAACATATGTGAAGAATATATATACATGACATAATATGAAATATAATAGCATTTGAAATATATGCATGATATATGAAAATACAATATTAAAAAGTGTATACACGTAAAAAAAAATGCATATATATAATATAACACTTAAATATTTACATAATATATACACATATACATATATATATATATATAAAATTACGTAATAATGATAAAAACGTACATACTATATATATACAAATAATATAGTTCTTGAGAAAATTTATACAATGCATAATATTAAGAATATATAATAATTCGGTATAAAAAATATGCATATATGACATAGTATTTAAGAACGTATACATAAGATGATACAAAATACATACATAGATAGTATAAGGAACGTATAACTAATGATATTGAATATATATACATATGTATAAAGTATATATAATATACCTACATTATAATGATAGTAAAAAATTCATACATTACATAAGTATGTACATATCTATATAAAATAATATTAGAAATATACCATATAGTATTTAGAAATATACATAATATATATACATATTAGGAATAATAATAATGATTGTTAATAATATTACCGAAATATATTCATACATATATTAAATATATATATATATATAACAATTAAATATATATATATAACAACACATGATAATAATAATAAAAATAATAAGAATAATAATATTAATATTAATAAACATAATGACAAATAAAATAATAAATAATAAATAAAAAGGGAAAAATAATATAGAGGCCTAATTAAATCTGGAAAAAATGACTAAATTCGAAGCAAAAATAAAGTTTTGAGGCGAATTCGAAAATAAAAATAAAGAGAAAGGACTTATTTGAACACGCGAGAAACGTAAAGGGACCAAAACAGCAATATTTCCAACTGCTAAAACGCTGCGCTTGGTCAAGGACTACATTGAAAACCGCAGAAAACTATGTGGCCAAATTTAAAAAAAATGACAGACTTAATTGCAAAACATTTAAAAAGCGGAGGGGTTAAAAATAACCCCTCCATTAAAAAACACGCAGATCTTGATTGGAGCGGGTCAGGTCTCGGGTCGGCCCTGATTGAAACGACGCTGTTTCATATTAAATGGGAAAGGACCAAAACGGTGCATTTTGGTCCCTATATAAGTTAAAATTTTTTTGAAAATTCATTTGAGATCAGAGGAAAGGAAAAAAAAAAGAGAGAGAAGAGGGAGAGGATGAGCCGAGCGATTTCCGGCCAGGGGGGAGGGCACCGGTCCGATCGCCGGACCGTTCTTCAGTCTTGGTGGCCAGTACGCCACCAGACACTGCAATGGCGAAAAGGTAAAAATTTTCCTTTTCTTTTTTTCTTTTTTTTTGGTTTTAAAATGTTATTTTTATTTATATCTATGTATTTATAAATATATATAAGGAATAAATTCGAAAGTAAATGGAAATAAAAATGAAAAAATCACCTTAGGGTTTTGATGTCGATATTTTGATTGCTGGATTTATGTTTTTTTTTTTTTGTATTTCTTCTTATATATTTTCGATCTGTTTGTGTATGTATTGGAATCAAACTCTCGTATTGATTTCCTCTGAATATTCGAATAAACACCAAAAAGAAGAAAAAAAAAAAGCATTTTTCTTTTCTGCATTTTCATTCATTCTTCTTATAGCCTTTTTTTTTTACATTATCTGTTTCTCTTTTTGCTGCGTGCGTGCTTTCTTGGTCTTGCAGATGGTGGTTGAATGGTGGCAGAGGCTAGTATGGTGGTGGCAAAGACTAACAGTCAGGGACAAGTAGGGCGTCGGCTGAGGTGACCTTGGCGATTAGGGTAGGTGGCTAGGGTTTCAATGGGTATTGGGTTGTAAGGGGTTTGGGCTTCTGTTGGGTTAGTTTAGATGGGTATTTAGGGTTTGGGCTGGTGATATTTGGGCTTAGTTGTTGGGCTAGTGGGTATTGTAATGTAAATGGGTCAGGGGTATTGGGTAAGGGTTAGCTGATGGGTTAATTTGTATTAGATTTTGGGCTTTGTAATTTTAATGGGTTTGAAATGTTGTAAGCGGGCTTGTGGGTTTATGTATGGGTTTAATTTTGGGTTGTTTGGTTGTAACTAATGTAGGTCAAAATTGGTCTGTAACAACACGCATTGTTTGGACCGAAACTGGAGCTTGTGCTGCTGAAAAGGCCTTAAGCAAGGATAACAAGCACACCCAAAGACTCTAAGATGAGAGTATGTAGGTCGTTCGTTATAAAGTACCTCATAAGGGCTCTTCTTTTGAAGAGTGGGAGTAGGAAGGTGATTCAATAAGTGGACAGCATGGGCAAAAGCATGTAACCAGAAATCCAACGATAACGACGCCTATGCTAAAATTGTCAACCCTATGTCAGCGAGATGACGATGCTTCCTTTCAACCACCCCATTCTGCTCGGATGTGTAAGGACAAGTAACACGATGCTGAATGCCAAGACGTGACAACTCTGTTGACAGAGAGCGATATTCACCTCCCCAATCGTTTTGAAGTCTCTTAATAGTGCAACCAAATTGAACCTGAACCATAGCATTAAACTGGAGAAAACACCGAAAAACCTCAGATTTCGACCGGTGAAAATACACCCAGGTGTACCTACTATGCATATCCACAAAAGAGACATAATACACATAGCCACTTGATTTTATATGAGCAGGGCCCCAGACATCAGATTTAACTAATTCAAAAGGCATCGAATACAACGTTTTTGATGAACTGAAGGGTAGTTTATGAGCCTTGCCTAACTGGCAAGCTGAACAAAGTTTAGGTAAATCCCTACGTCGAAAAGAAACATTACACCTTTGTAAAACATCAACAAGAACATTGTTACAGGGATGACCTAGTCGACTATGCCATATTGCAGTGGAAGGCACAAGCTGAGAGGTGTATAAGCACGGCGAGGGAGGTAGAGAAGTGGCACCACGTTTATGAGGAAAAAATCCAGAAGCATCGAACTTGTAGAGACCATTATGCATGCGGCCCACTAGGAGTGTTTTCCTGGTTTGAATATCCTTCACAAAGCAAAATAAAGGGTGAAACTCAAAGTATACAGCATTATCTTTGGCAAATTGGCCGACTGACAATAAGTTCTTGCATACAGTGGGAACATGTAGTACATTCTTTAGTCGAAGAAGCCTAGAACCAGCCTGCATGTTGGACGACCCTATGTTGGCAATCGAAACTGACACACAATTACCCATAGAAACATGCTGCGTACCTGTGTAAGAAGAGACAGAGGAAAGGTTGGCCGCATCAGGAGTGATGTGATTAGTGGCTCCAGAGTCTGGATACCAAGCCTAATCATTAACACTAGAGGAAGGCTGGTGATGAGAGGTAATAGCCGTCTGACATGAAGGTGCACAAGTAGAGGAACCTCCCTGATCACGAAGTTGATGATAGTTAACCGTCAGAGTCTGATTTAAATTTACACCCGAAAACATTTCATCAAAATGATGATAACACCTTTGAACTAAATGACCTATCTTGCCACATAATTGGCATTGCGGGCGAGATCTGGACCAACTCCTACCAGAACCACGAGCCTTACCACGAGACCAACCACGGCCTTGCTCTCTATGACCATGTCTATATTCTTGATTACAACAATGAGAAGAAGTGGGATGATTAGAGATTACACTGCTATCTTACTTCTGGTGAGATGTTAAATTAGCTTGCAATGAGACCTCAGTCAAAGAAGCCAACTGTCGGGCTTCACAGTCGAGAAGCATCTCTGTTAACAACTCGAGAGACATCGGTGTGGCAGATGCAACCACTCGAACAGACTCATACTCCAACGAAAGACCAGCTAAAATGATGCTCACCTGTTCTTGCTCCGTGACGAGACTACCAGCAACAGTGAGACTGTCACTGAGAGTTTTTGCCTTAGTCAAATATTCTTTTATAGTAAAACTCCCTTTCTTGAGCGAATATAGTGCATGTCGCATGCTTGATAGTTTGACATTGGATTTCGCTCCAAATCTTCGTTCAATAACAGACCATATATCAAAGCTGGTTTTGGCAGCGGTTAGATAAACCAGAACTTCATCAGTGACTGTGGAAAGTAACCAAGAAGCAAGAAATCTATCTTGCTTTTTATGAACCAAAAACAACGGATTATCAATATACTGCCCATCAGGTCCAAGAAAATGAGAGGATGGAATTGGAGTTGTACCAAGGACAAATCCTTCAAGATCATAGCCTTCAAGAATCAGCAAGATCTGATGTTTCCATAACAAAAAATTATGCTCTCCGAGTTTTATAGTATCGTGTTTAGAAAAATTATGAATAGTCGGCAAAGTGGTAGTATTAAGACCTTGGGAAGGAGGTGCAGCATCAACATTAGAGGAATGACGGGGTGTATCACCCAGAGGTACAGGCTCAGTAGCCATGAGAAAAGAAACTAAAAAGAAAGAACAAAAAGAAAAACGGGCTATCCCAAGAAAAACCCTAGCTCAGATACCATGACAGAATCACGGAAACAGTAATACTTGCATGACTTTATTAATGAAGAGAGAGGTATATTTATAATACATTTGTAGAAAGAAATAGCTAGCTAACTAACTACAACTAATTACCTACTAACTACTTTCTGTTATGCCTAACACACGTTAACGTAAGTAACTAAAACGTAACATTTAAAACAGAAGTGACTAAAATGTAACATGAGGAAAATAAAATGCAACATAAGTGACTAAATCGTTTGGCAGGTTATGACATTACCTATCAACCAACTCTTAATATTTTATGTTGTAACAATAATAATAATAATTAATATTATTAAATTCTACCTATCTCTAAATCAATCTAATAATTTGCGTAGATTTAATTTTATTAAATGACCAAAACAATTGAAGGAAGTAATATATAAAAAAATTGAATCCATAATATTAAAAATTTAAAATCCGAAATGTACCGAACGTAAATTTAAAAAGTTAATAATATATAATTGAGAGGATATTGGAGTTTTGAATACTCATGCTTACATTTAATCTTGATTCTTATTACATTAGGTTACACCCACAATGCACATTGAGATTGTTTTGTTTCTTAGCTAAAATTACAAGGATAAAGAGTATTGGTTTTACCCTTAAAAAGCTACCATCTCTAACTTGTAAATAAACAAAAATTCACTCAGTTCTTTTCACTGCCACTTCTATTGATGGACAGCAACTTATTGAACATTCTTTTGGGTCTCCTAGGAAGGGCACAAAATGCCTTAAACTTAGAAGGTCTTCCCATTCCATCACGATTCATCTCATTTTCATCCAAGTCATCTTCTCCAGCTACCTTGTTCCTTAATCTCGAATTTCTCGACTTTGGGGATTTAATGCCTGAGTTGCTCCATTCATCATCTGCTGGGATGCTAGCAGTAGTGCTTAAAGGCCCTGGAGGCTTAGATGGATCAATGTTATGAGAGGCTAAAAGTGCCTTGATGTTGCTAGGGAGGTCAGCCACTTTGGCCCCCGTTGCGGCTGCTCGAGCTTGCTCGAAGAATAGAACTTGTACCACTACTCTTAGTGGAAGTTTTTCATTTTGAGCAGCATGCATGCAGGCCTCTACCGACAGCTTCCTGCAGTCCAGAATACGGCATAACCTTTTCCTTTCACTCTTGTTTAGCTCCGGGTGTGCCTGGATATTCAAAAACAGCAACTAATTGAATCTGTACCTTCGTATTAGCACTAGTAACAGCTCAGTTTATGCCACTGTTCAGAATTGGTCATGTTTATTGAGAGGATTACAAATTATATTCTACGGATTTCCCTCCATTGCAGGAATTCAACACAAGTATGAAACATGGTAAACTAGTGAGGCCAGGAAACCGGTTTGTATTTACCTTGAGATAAATGTCGATGGCTCGGTAGAGATCGTCATGGTCAGGCCGTGAGAAATTTGGGATGGTCTCAGCTATTGCAATGAATTTTGAGAGAGGCAGATTTACGTCTTTGGCAATCTCTTGGAGATATCCATCTACAATTCTACCTACTTTTAGTTTGGAACTGTGTGATGCAGAAGAAGATCTCCTAGCTTCCTGAAACTCCAAATCCACATTCTCGGCTGATCGCGACCTTCTTCTCCTCTCAATCCCCAGCTTAGATCTCGGAGGGCTCGTTGGAGGACTTTGTCCTTGTAACATGAATTGCTCGAAAATGGTCAAAACTATGTCGACGTCATAGAGGGTATCGCTCGAGTGTGATAAACAAGGTATTAACAGATCACTGACTCTTGCCTCCTCTAATTGAAGTGCTACTCTTTTAGCCAATTCCATCTTTGAAGAAGATGAAGCATTAAGGATGTTGGCTACTTTCAAGAGCTTAAGTAGAAAACTGCAAGAAACAGCGCCTTTCTCTGATGGGAGTAAACTTACTAAAGATTCCAACACCAACCTGTGCTTTGAAGTAACCTCGCCAGCCGAGTCTGAATCCGAGGTAGATGCTGTTGTTGCTTCTCTGTTAGTTTTTACTTTTCTTGATATGTTAGGTAGCCATCGAGATGCATAAACTTGCAGTGCTTCACCAATGAGATTAGAGGGTATTTTTCCACCAGATTTAATACCTATCATGGTTCTCCAGTAAAGATCAATACTCAACTCAGCAATGTCCTCAGCCCACCAACCTTTGATCGTCTGTTGGTGCTGCTGGCTCTCGGCTCCATTGCAAGACATATCATCCTGAACCCTTCTCGAATGACTATGTGACAAGCTCACCTTTGAAGGGTGTGTCAAAACTTTCGACGCAATTGATTCTATGCATCTGCTTGTGATTCCAAGGTCTTCAGACCATAAGGAAAAGGCTTTGGTGCTTTGCAGGGTGATAATAGAGTCTTTCCAACCATGTAGGATGCAGGAATTGAAGAAAACTTCGATTTTGTAAACTAAGTTCCCTTTCTCAACATCTTCTGTCATCTGCAAATATTCAGCAGCACATCGGACCGCCACAATGTTATAGGCGCTGAGAGTGATGGTGATGCCATAACAGAACTTAGCACAAAGCTCAAACGCCTCAATTCCACCAGGGAAATCAGGTAACTGGATGATTTGGGGTTGTAATGTTTCAGGGGATTCAGAGCATATTCTTTGCAGCCGCATACACTTTGACAACAAAGGAAACTGCCCGTACAGTGAATTTGCAAAGAATCAATATAAAAAGATTGAATGGAATCACAACAAATGCATGGAATTTAGAACAATCTCAGAAAATTTACCTTGTGAAGCATATATCTACTTCCTTTCACTTGAATTATAAGGTCACTAGAGACTTCAGAAGAGACAGACCTGTATCGAGAAAACAAAGTTCATGGAATTTTCCTCAAACATAGATAAAGAAAAATAATGAGTGTGTCTTCATACCTTATAGCCTCTGTAGTGTAGAAGGTGTCAGGCCGAGATCCAAGTTTCATAAACTTCATGACTGGATTTTGTGTTGCTTTTTTCCCTTCAGTTGTGTATTCACCAGCTACAAATTAGCATGATGATGGAAACTAATCAAGCTCCTTCCTTGCCTGATTATAGGAGTCCCCCTTTTGGTGCACCTAAGTTCCTGCTCCAACAGCCAGCTAGACCCCCAATTTCTTGACCCAACCAAGCAACCCCACAACTATATACCAGAAAGGAAAAATAAACTTCAAACTCCAGAAAGTTGAAAAATCTTTCTATATAACAAATAAAAATAAATCTAAAAGGAAATATCTAGCATTTATTTACTGGAGGGAGACATCCAAAATGATAGGAGTGCAAAGAGCATTTAGATACAGATTTTTTAGGAAACCATGAAGATCAAATAATCTAAATTCCCAAGTCCTTTCAGTAAATCTGATTTGGACATGCAAAACAAAGAATCAAAGCCATTGCAATCCTATCAAACATCCAGTATGCTAAAACTCTCCCCAATTCAATGAACCAAAAAGAAGAGACCACAGCAGCTCTCCTCTCTTATAGCATACATATATGTTGAGCTTGAGTTCACCATGTTAGAAGACTCCACAACAATCAAACAAAGAATGTTTCTTGAGACAACCGCCTGAAAATTCAATGCTTTTGATGCTCGCACTCACCAACTGCCAATCATTCATCGGAAAATTCAACCTGTATATGTTGTGTGTGTGTATATTAATCCTTTTGTAACAACTAAAAGTATATATGGTTTATGTTCAAAAAAAGAAAAAAAAGTATTTATGGCTTGAGGCCGTAGACTTGAAGGACATTTTGCCTCGAGTCCTATGACCACGCCGTGCCAGCGAGTAATGAGGAAGGCAGCACCCACGTGCTAAGCCTGCGCCCACTTGTGCCCCTCCCTGTCATCATTGCTACACCAAATGTTTTACTTTCACCTGTACGCCCCAGGTTTATTATTCTACCCAAAAACTAGTTTATACGCAACATCGTACACCACTCAATTTCCATTCACTATATCTTTTTAAGAAGACTGAAAAAATATATCTTTTTTTTACAAAAAGTTTTTCTAATTTTTATTGTCTGCTAGCTTTACACAAGGAAAGTAAAGGGGAAAGTTTAAAGAAGGAATAGAATATGTGTATGGCTATTATAGTTGCCTTTAACCATCCTCACCGACGATTTTGCACTTTGCAGATCATACACGTTAATGATTGGGGCTGCACTACAACGAAAAATCTGGAACTGAACTGGCCTTGCCATTTCACTAAAATATCACCACCAACCCTTTCCTCTAATTTAATCCAAATGGTCCAATGATGACGAAGGAAACAGTTGCTTTAAGATTGAGTGATTGATGTTAGCATGATGAGATAAGGGAAAGTGTGTGTTCTTTTCAGTCGTAGAGGGATTCATTAATGAAATGCGTTATCTTGGCAGTTGAAGGTCACCTTTCAAACTTGTTTTTGCATTGGATTCTCACAAGCTTTGCCCTCATTTTTGTTCTTAATGATATCATTTCTAAATGGCTGAGATTCACAGGACTGAAAGAGGAATTTAAGAAAGATATGAGTGATGATAATCCATAGTTCCATATTAAAAATGCTTAAGCTTTTCCCTTCACTTCATCAAGATATTAATTAACCAAAATGCAACCCAATGCAATGCATGCCCATGTTAGGTAATTAATCTCACTTCGGACTTTTCACAGCTCGAATGGGTGCCATTTATGTTACTAACAAACAATCAAATAGGTAAAGTGCTTTTTTCATGTTACATATGCACTGTACTACTTCTCTTATTCATTTAAAATAGAAAAAAGAAAAGGAGAGAGAAAGCAAAAACCAGGTAGAAATTACGAGGAAAATCCAGAATTTGTCAAAGCAATAAACACCAAGCCTACAAACTTGAATCAAATAAACAAGAAGGAGATGCATTTCATGGTCACCTGATTTCGGTCAAGATGGTTCAAGGGACTTTCTTCTGCTGCTATATATATCATAAAGTGAAAGAGAAAAAGCTGAAAACTCTTCAAGCTTTACTTCAATTCAAAAAACAAAAAGGTATAAAAATAGAGGGAGTGAGAATAGGTTCAAAATGTAACATTAAACAAGTTGGTTTTGTCAAAAAGGGAGTAATGTACAAAAGTTGTCTACCTACATGTTGTGCGTTACTGAGGCATGATCACAAGGGGGATTAAGACCCAGTCTCCGTTTAGGCTCGATCATTGTCCACTAAAGACCGAGACCAAGGTTTTTGTCTTGGCTCGATCCATGCCTACCCTAATCCCAGGCAACTTTGGCTATCCTTGATATTTATTGGATAGGCTAAGGATAATCTGTGAAAATTTGAGTGGAGTTGGATACAGGTTAAGTCTTGGTGGGGGATAAATTGATGTAAACCTTACGTGAGAAAAAAGGGTTATCCACAAATGCTGTAATGGTCCTTCTCACTGCTACCCAGGGGGGCGGCCAACCGACAACCCGTCCTTTTGTGGGACCATAAGGGGGGTTGAACTTTGAAACTATTAAGGCTTTTGCTTCTAGTCGCTTATGAAAATTTGCATCTCATTAATTTCTTGTTGAATTAATATAGAGATTCAAAAAGATTTCAATGCCTAAATGAAAGGAGATGAATGATGTTAGGTGGTTGACAAGCAACATCTAAGGGATTGGAATTTTGAAAGAGAATCTTGCATAATGGTGCGCCCATGTGGGAATCCCCTCATTTCACAACTGTTCCAGTTCTTCTTTCAGGGATTTTGCTTTGGGAAATCAATGAACCTAAAGATTTCATGAAAACAATCAAAGCAATGAATAATGAATTGTCTTTCAGAAAGATAATCGAAGCAGAATATACGTTGTACGCAGCTCCCAACTTTTTCTCTGTTCATTTCATGCTTGAATTTTTCGCCAAAAATAGACAACATTATGTAATAAAGTCCCACAATTTTAATTACAGTATTTTATGATTCACTGATTAAGTACAAAACATAAGTACAAAATCATACTAGAAGACACCATTTGCAGCAAACTAGGATTGGATTTTTTTTTTTTTTTTTTTGTATTAACAACATACAAATTAAGCAGGGAGGGCTCAAGAGGGGCCTGAAACATTGACGTGAGGCCAGGCCACCAAAAAATTGTCAAGTTTGGAAATTAACATGCGAGCAATTGTTTCAAGTTCGTGTAATCGCTGTCTGTCTATCATTTACAATCCCTTTTTAGGGCTTTGGAATTTGGTGCGTATTAGAAAAATACAGAATTGCCACGCTTGCGGCTAGATTTGATGCAGTCTGCCTTTACCGGTTGGTGTTGGAGACTTATGAAATGTAACCTTCAGGGTTACAGGGGACCTGCCTAGTCTACTACCATACCTCCACACGGTGCGCAGTGCTGGTGGCCCAGGCCCTGCGTGGATCCGAATAAATGTCACTTTCAGCTTTTCCAATGTGGTGCCCTGCTCCTTTACTCGTGGGGTTTCTGTGTTTCTAATGAATCCAGGCCTTGCCGGAAAAACTAAAACTCCAATAGGGGAAAAGGTCGGACCCCAACTCACGTTGCATGTCCAGTCATTAGTTGCCCCAGTATTAATATATACGTAAACAACCGGAGTCAGTCTGCAAGTTACTCTTCATCTTAATCAAAACTTGTCTTACAAAAGCTCTCACAAGTATATCGCTAAAGTCTACAAATTCTCGATTTGGATCTGAATGTCAAAAGCATAAAGTCTTGGATAAAGTTTGACATCTTGGGGATTCGAGAGGTGGCTTTCACTAACTCCCGTGGGATTCTAGAGGTGGTCCCCATGCTATGGCACTAAGCTGTTTTATACTGGTTTGAGAATCATCTTATACCATTTGTGGGAAGCCGCACCTGATATTGTCCGCTCGAAACAAAACTTGCCTCGCAAATATGTTCTTTGAGTTGTCACACTTGATAGTGGATTATTAGAATCCCTTGATATGCAATTGTGGTGGTGTTTCAAACTCTTCTTATTAAATCACAAAAAATAATCCGAACCAGAATCATACCAAACATTGAGATTCTAGACATGAATCCCACTGTGCAGTGCTTTGCGCTCGTATTTTAATTGGTAACTTTACGATATCGGACATGATAGAGTACAAGATAAGCAGGCGATACGAAAAAATAACTAAAATACAATAAGAATAAGACATGCTAAGAAAAAGAAATATAAACATACATGCCAAAATCCATGTAATATGATTATGCATATTGATTTGACTCAAATATATAAATTACCAAGTGTAATTAATAGTAATTGTTTTGACGATCGGGGGTGATGCTCATCTTTTTGGTTTGATATGTTTGCTAAGGTGTCTTTTCTTGATTGGTTTCTGTAGGTATTTGATTTTTGTTCTGGCTCACTCTTTATTTGGACGCATTCGAAATATATAAATGTAATTGGTGTATTAATGTCAGATTTTGTGAGAAGTGAAACATTGAGTTGGAACGAATTTCATGATTTCAAGGTCGGTTACTTTTGACCCAAACTTTTTGTCCCAAAAATCGATGTTAATAACTGGGAAGGTGATTCAGTTGGATGTTTGTTGACTACTTGAAAAATAGATATGGTTTAACTTTATTCAACCCATGCTATTAAGGCTAGAGATTAGATTGGTTGATGTGCCTTAGCACTAGCAGGGCCCCAATATAGCTTTATTTATTATGTCCTACGCAAATTTATATATGTGCGGCAAAGCGGAATCCCATACATACAAATCAGGGTTAAGAGTTTAGAAAGTGTTCATTTTTTAAAAAATGCATTCAATTAATTTTTCAAACATTAAAAATGTGTCAATTTAGTCCTTTGCTAGCGGTTCACATCTTTGATTGTTATTGTACTGATGCTGAGTCAAGCATCGTGATACTGACGTGTCACTTCACATCAATAAAAAATAAAAATTAATAAAATTTTAATTTTAAAATGAACCTAGATAAATGGACCTCTAAGTTTATTTGAATTTAGATATTCATTTGTTCAGATTCATTATATATATAATTTTTTGAATAATAAAAATTTTTAAAATTATATTTTAAATTATTATAAAAATGAGAAACAATGCTTCTAATAAAATTTGAAACGTTCGTTACGAGCTTTGAACCTACAACCAAATGATTAAAAACCTTGTAATTTACCATCTATGCTAAAAAATATTATTACAAGTCTCTCTTTTTTCTATACATATGTTTAATCATAATAACAAGTGTGTTCTTCAACGTTGCAATTTTACATCTTGCATTGAAGATAACAGCTCGTCAAGAATATGACCTTAAAAGTAAATCGAACACCAATGTCACAATTAGCAAATTAGATTTAAAAAAACAATAGTAAGAATGTCAAAAGCTAATAAAAAATGAAATTTACTTGTTGCAAGTTAGCAAGAATCACTTTTTTTCTCTTTTACAATTTTTATCATATTTAATAACTTTTATTTATTTTTTAAAAAATTATGTCCAAAAACGAATTTGGATAAATGAATGTTTAAATTTAAATGAACCTGGATATTTAGATGTCCAGATTCATTCTAGACTTATATTTTTAAAAAAAAATATTAACTTTTTGCCGACGTGAACCACCACATCAACATCACAATAGTTGGTTCAACAGTTGTTAACAGCTATGTAAACACAATAACAATTTGCGACAATAACAATCACACCACCACATACTCACAAACAAATCCTACTAAGGAAAATTCTATATACACAATGGTAAGGGTATTTTCATGGGATACTACACAAATAGCAAGGCTTATAGAGAGTACAACAAGCACACCAAGTCTATAATAGAATCCTTTAGTGTAGTTGTCAATGATGAACCAAGAAGCTCTTTACCCAATAAGTGAGCAGATGAACAAGTAATGGAGCAAGTTGTATAAGAAGTTACAACTGAACAGGCAATTGAGATCATTTTACGAACATGTTTTCCAACTTTAACCATCCTAAAAACTATAACCACAAAAAAACATCCTTTGGATAGAGTTTTTACTTGATGTTAATAAAGGAATCAAGACCAGAGACATGGCTGGGTCTAACTACCATGATATGGTCAGGCTGTCCTACTACATATCCTTTATAGAGCCTAAAATGACGGAAGAAGCCTTAAGAATAAACACTAGATTCAAGACATGTAAGAGGAGTTGGATCAGTTTAATAGAAATGATGTATGGAAATTAGTCCCTAACTTACAAGGTTGCAATGTGATTGAGACAAAACTCATCTTTAAGAACAAGATGGAACAAGGCTAGACTTGTAGCTCAAGGCTACAACTAGGTGAAAGGATTTAATTTTGATGAGACCTTCTCACTTATAGCTCATTTGGAGGCCATCATACTCTTATTGGTAGTTTCAATTTACTCGGATATCAAGTTATTTTAGATGAATGTAAAAAGTATGTTCTTGAATGAATTTATTAATGAAGAAATATTTACGGATCAATTTAAAGGATCTAAAGGCCCCAAACATCCAAATCACGTTTACGAGATTTTCTTTAAGTTGTAATTGAGAAATGATATATGAGAGGAAATGTGGACAAGTTATTGTTCATAAACAAGCAAAACAGGTGCTGTAATCACATTGGCTTGGATTTTTGTAGATGGTACAATATTTGGCTCAACTTCTTAGCAAGCCAAAGAAATTGAATTTGAGATGAGTACGGTGGTAGAATTGTCCTATTTCTTAGGACTGCAGATTAAATAGCTCAGGGATGAGATCTTCTTATCGCAAGAGAAGGATGCTCTTAATTTGGTGAAGAAATTTGGCCCGGAAGGATTAAAGCCTATTAGGACACATATGAGAGTTTCTGTTAAATTATGCTTGATATAGGGGGGTTGCAAGTGCAACTAACCCAAGAAACCACCCTAGTATTATTGGTAGCTTCTTTTAATTCACTGAATGAAAAGTGATCAACTAAATAATTTGCATATTATCTAGTAGAGTAATAACAAATTTTATCTAAAAAAAACCTTATCTATTAGATAACAAACTTATATAATAATAAAGTAAATAAATCATTTATCTAACGAATTTTAAGATAAATGCTTAAGTGATGATTTGACTTTAGAATTATAGTTGTTGTTCTACTTTGGTACTTTTAACCTTTTTTTTTTTTAGTAAATAAATTTTTATTTTCATCTCTTTTTACCTCTAAAACTTACTCATCTCCAATAAGAATATGAGTAACTTTTAATTTTTGAGATCAACTGAAACGTACCAAAATAAATAAATAAATAACATGTATAGTTCAAGATGAATTACGAAATAAACCTAAGATAAATAATGGATTTATTAAAATTTATCTATTTTTTTAACTTCCAAATATACCTGCAATTAGGGATGGTATCGGTTCAATTCGGTTGAGTTTTTTAGATTTGTTAACCATCCATCTTAATTTGGTTTGGCTCTTGATTTTTCCATATTATTTTTTGTTTTGAATTTTTAGACTATTTTGACAAAATGAGCTTTGTTTTATGGCTTTTAAATATTATTTGACAAATTTTCATTTTTTTTTCATAAATATTTCTATAGTTTCGTGAATGCTTGATTCTTTTGTCGATTTTTGCTCGTCGCTTTGGACTATCCGGAGCTGATTTCTTTATCATGTTAAGTGCTTGCAACCACTCCAGATATGTCGTGCTTGAGTTGTGACAAAGTCAATTGTTAACGTGTCATAATGTTCTATTGATGTTGAGGATAAAGCCTTTGTTGTGTTGATGAAACTTGTCCTTCACCATCTAGGACAAGTGTTTTTTTTTTTTTTTTTCCTAGATTGTATAGTTCTATTAATTAAATGAATTAATGAATTTACCTTCAAAAAATATTATTTGACAAAATTTCATTGTTTTTCATAAATATTTTTTAAAAAAAAATTCAGCAACTTTTAAATTATATTGAGTATTTTAAATATAAAATATTTATTTTTATTTAAAAAATTAGAATTAATTATATATTAAATAAAAAATAAAATTAACCACTATTTTCAAACTTAAATTCTATAGAGCATTGAAACCATTCAATTCATGTTGATTTTTTATTTTTCTTGCTAAATCCTGGCTGCAATAGTGAAAAACCCAATTCTTTAGAGGTCAAAGAGCACCATATCTAGTCTTGAGCTCGAGGGTCCCACCTTATCACGAATCAATCCCCTTTCTATTTTCTCCTTGTACCTAAATCTCTATCATGATCATTAATCATTTGCTAAAGCAAAATTGATGGCTTTCAATAGGAAGATGTCTTACGCTTTGTCAAAATATGCGATTACAATCTAAATGGTAATATCTCTAATGTCCAACATTTAAGTGGATAATGGACAAAAAGTAGGAGAAAAGTCAAGAAGGAAATCGTTTTAAATCTTCAAAAAGATCATAGTTGCAGTTGTTAATGATGGGGTTTAGTTACTCTTCCCCCTCCCCCCCCCCCCCCAACTAATTAAGCAACCTGCTTCCTGTTTTTGTCAAAGGTTCTCGCATGGCAAAGGCAAGGATGAGTCTCACACCACATTTACATTTAAGCTGTCTTATTATTTACTGAGGAAAGAGAAAGTGGAGGAGAAAAAGTAATGTAGAATGGTTGTTTTGCTATTAATGTAGGAGTGAATGATTAGTAGTAATCCAACTCCTTTTCACTGTTTGTGGGGCTTAAAACTCGAGCTTTTTTGTTGTTTGGGTACCAAAAAAGATGATTCATCCAGCTATGTATAGCCATTTCACCCCTATATGTCAATTGAAAAATCCAACCCTTGACTGAGGATTGAGGAGCCCAAAAGAACTTGTATGCTTGGTGTATAGAGTTGTGAGTTGGAACCAGCAGGTGTGAGTTTATATCAACTTTGAAAAAAGGTGTAGGAAGTGAAACAAAAAGAGGTGACCTTTTATCAGTGGTAGTGGGTGGGGTTAAAATAAGATGAGATGATCCACAAAAACGTGTGATTCGACTTCGGCTTTGTAATTGAAACCGTTCGTCTTGTTTGTTCCTTGTCAATCATTGCTGGCAGTATTTATAAGCAATGTCTTTTATTTGTAGTTTCAAATTTAAATAATAATAAGAAGAAGAATAAGAGAAAGGTGGGCAAATTGGGTGAGAATCTAGAAGTTGCAATACAAATGTCACAGTTTCAATAGATGCTTGGTCCATATCTATATCTTAGGCCCTCTGGCCCCTACAATGGACACCCATCATTTTTTAGATTCTAATTTACACCTACTTTTTGGTAATGCAAATAATAAATATAAAAGTTTATGATTTCATAAACGAGTTTACATCATATTTAAAACATAATAATAATAATAATTCGCTAAGGAAATAACAAAAGCTGGTTACAGGAAGTATATATAAACTAGTAGCTTCCATCAATTATTACAACTTATTCACCAATACCTCAATTAATTAAAGATTAATGTCAAGATTTATTTAGAATAATGATCGAAGATACCACTGACATCTAAAAGATATAATCATCGTTTCTTCTCCTTCAATATATATTCAAAAAAGCATTTGACATCAACTTTTCTTTCTATCTTTGGTTTTGTTTCTAATAACTGGAGGAGATTGAGTCCTTTGAAGACTGATTTACACATCATTGATGCAAAAGAGTCTTCTAAAATTCTCATAGTTGATGGGGTATGATATAATAGTGGTGGGGCTAGCATGTAATTATCAACAATTAATCATAATGGTCTGGGATAATGTTTTAACATTGTCATTATTTTGGTCATTATCGTTTATATCTCTCCTTCATTAGAATTTTCATGAAATATGAGGCATGTAGCAATTTAATCAAAGTCTTTTGCTATCTTGTAGTGATTTATTGTTGATGGGTATGGAAATAAAAATAGAAGGAATGTTTCCAATTTGATTTTCTTCTAACATGGTGTCTTTTCATGTTTGTAACTAACTTCTATTGCTTAATGCGTTGTATTATCATACGTACCATTTTCATTATTAATAGAATTATTATTTTAATCTAAAAAATACCTTAAATAATTAGGAATAAATGTATTAGTTGAATAATCAACTTACTTAAGAGTTGGGTTATAAACTTGATTTTTGAACAAATTATAGTATTTATTAAGTAAATTTTTTTATTTAAGTATAATTAGAAAATAGCATAGAAATAACATTTCTAAAATTTGGAATATTAAAGCAAAATTGGGGTTGGAGATGGAATAATAGCATAATAGGACTAAAATATGAAATAGAAAGAAAGAAAGCGGAGAAGGCGAAACACAGGAGGGATTTTGAGAAGTTAGAAAATGAGGTCCAATTCATTCCACATTGCCATCACAACTAAACTAAAAGAATGAATGAATCAAATTTATAATAACAAAAAAAACAAAAATGATGGTCATCCAAAATCCAGTTTGCTAATTATGATTATGCCTTGTTAAGGTTTTCTTTTTGGGGATTTATCAATCTTTTTTAAGCATTGAGGGTGGACTTAACTTTGTGGCTTAAATGCCATGAGGAGCGGCTGTCCAATCTTATGGGACCACTGAGTACGGATAGGACATGTTTTCTTGGTTTTGCAATAATTTAAGTATGCCTCTATTCTACATCACATAATTTTTATCAAACTTTTTAACTACCTCTTCTTTTATAAGCTCCCTAAATTTCCTAGAAATTTCTCTTTTTATCTATATACTTCAGACAAACTTTATCCATGTTTTTTTTTAATTTCTTTTGGTTGAGATAAGAAAAAATAAGGTAAAGATAAGAAAATAATATAAAGAGGGAAGAATGTTCTTTTTTTTTTTAAATAAATGCATTTAAAATTATTGGTATGCATTTTAACTCTTCACCCAATTTAAAATTAATATATGATGACATAAGGAATCAACAAGGAAAAGATAAAGAAGAGAAGATGGTGGTGACTGGAGGGTCAGTTCACTTGTGGCATGTGAAGATCCAAAGTAAAATGCTAAAGGAGAAAGAAGGTTATGCTTAGGATACTTGGGGAAGCGGGAGAGGAGGATCCCTAATTCCTCCTGCTCCAAGGTATATATAAGGGGAGGATCTTTGTTGGGTAGTGTCATGTCGTCAACAATACGAATGGTAGGCCTACTTGGGTGGTTGTCTAATTAGTAGGTCTGTTGCATGTCAATTGTTGTCATGCACGGTATTGTGTGGTCTTTCACTAACATTCTCCATGTTGAAGTTGTACGAGGTTGTTATGTCTTAGTGATCCCTCAATGGTCCATATGGAGAGTCCGTAGCGGATGGCCAAAAGTAAGTTGCTTCCAATGGATGGCTCACAACAAGTGACATCGGATGAGTGTCTAACATAAAGAATGCAAGGCAGGAGACCACTTGCTAAGTCATCCATGGGTTGTATCCAACGGAGGGTTCTTCATTGATAATCATGTCTTACCACGTGTCATGAAGGAGTGGATGGTGCCCTCAGCAGATGAAGGAGCAGATGGGTTGGTTACAAAATGGGATAAATAATTGACCCCTCTCCCTAGTCAATAGGTAGGTTACAAAATGTCTTAGCTCAAAACTATCTAGACAGCTTCTCAACAAATGGTGCCCTCAGCAGATGAAGGAGTGGTTAGGTTAGCATACCAAGAGTTGTCTATTGTGCGTGTTAAGAACGCTCCCAAAAAAAATGCATTGAAGGTTCTAGATTGGTCATATTAATGATAAGGCTTTACAATTGTTCTTGAGGAAATGACACTAATAATGAGTTTGGCGTGATATCGTTCCATGGGACACATGTCTGAAGAAACTTGGTTTTCAAGATCTTTACGATGCTAAATGCGCCATTTTGGGGGTGCCCTATAAATAGCCCTCCTTTTTCGACCCTTCAAACACTAATTATTTTCAACAAATAAAATAATAAAATTATATTTTACTGCTTTCAAATTTTTATAATTTAATTTTGGCATTTTAATCTGTAAGTTTTAAATTCACCCCTTACTCTTCCGGTGAAAGCCAAATAATGATGGGATGGGTTTATTTTGTAATTGTGATTGTTTTTGCAAACGACACCAAATTATCCTGGTATTTTAATCGGTCATAGAAAAGTTACAGCCTCATGCCAAATACAAAACAACAATTAAAGACGTTGGAATTAGGATTTTGAGATGTTTCAACAATCAAGTTAGTAAAAAAGAGAGAGGATCTAATATATAAAAAATTATCAATGTTTTCACCTTCAAATTTCAATAAAATCAATCTCACTAACTATCTAAACAGGCCCGAAGCCCAGCACAAGGGGATTTATAATTTGAAGACCAAGGAAGTGATATTTGAGTAATGTAACCGCAAATCAGAAATAGGCTCTAAATACTACTGATACCCACAAAAGTAGATGACATTGCAATCCCACCCTTCATTACCAAATTGTGTCCAAATTTTGCGTTCGTAGTAGAAAGTTTGAACAAGGCAAAGACGATGCACAATCAACAACAACATCAGCATCCAACACTCTCACTCAAAATTCTTCAATAACAGATTTTTTGTCTCTATCTATGGCTAGACGCTGTTGGTGGGGGAACATTGATAAAACCATTCTACCAAATGGTCGGATTGCACAGCCTCCTTTTGTCTCTCTTCATAATAAACGTAACGTGGTGCAATGCATTGGGTACTGGCATCCACTGCCTTTAAATTTACCTTTGCTTACACGTGAGACTGACTGATATCGACTCTCCCCCTCCTCCCCCTCCTCCCCCTCCCCCTCCAAATTAAGGCTGCCCACAAATCATTTTCAGCTTCCTAGATTTGTATCTGAAGCTGATTAATGTGTATTGTAAGAGAAAGGACAAAATAATGATTTTTTTAAAGGGTTATCTGTTTATGTGATTTGTTGATATTGAAAAATTCTAACTTATTACAATACATAAATTAAGTAACACCCAAATCACAATTATATATATATATATATATTTGGATTTCGATAGTTAGACTTATAATAACACATAAAGAGTTAGTAGAGTGCTATATTGAGATTACATCACTTAAAATTATATATCACGCTACAAAATGATAATCTTGAATAGTTTTTATCCATGTAAATATTATGTATGTTTATTAAATTTGTAGGATAAATTATTAAAAAATTTCTAATGATTTTTCTTTCAGTTGTTTTGATTAATCATTTTAAAAAGCCATTAACATGATAAGTAGGTTTAGCTACTTACTAATATTAAGTCGATTTTATTTAAAGAAAATATTATTAGAAATATAAATTTAAAATTATAATTCTATTTTAAAACAGATATATTAAAATTTTAACATTTAGTAGTACACCAAAGTATGGCATATTTTTAGAATTGGCTCAATATGGAAAATACTACCAATGGAATATTTTAATTCTACAAATAAAATTAAGAACTCCACATGTGTCTTAATTAATAAATTTTAAAAAAAAAAAGTGTTACATTTCTAGCCTTGAGAAAATTTGAGTGTTTTTTTTTTTCATTTATGTTTTACGTCCTATGTTCAGGGTTTATAACTATTTCTCTGAACAATGTCGTTTATAAAATTTAAATATATATTTCCTTTCAAGAGTACAACACGTCTTACCACTTCAGTTAATATTTATCAGTAAAAAAAAACTTGAATGCTTTGACAGTGAATTTTAAATTATTTTAATATTTAATTTGTTCAATTGTGGGCGGAAGACTAAAATCTTGGGCTTTTGTTTAATGAGCTTGAAAACTAGTCGACTGAGATTTGTATGGGCCCAAATATTTAGTGTTGAGGCTGTCTGAAACAACAGTATATTGAAAAGGTTGTCTTAATTCGAATTTCCCATTCAAAATCTGTTTGTATTTTGATTTACTAGTTTTCTTAAAGTAAATATTATTTATTTAAAGACTAATTATTTACAATAATTACATCTTTTTTTATTATTTTGATAGCTTAAAATAGTTTTAATCACATATTACAGCATGGTAATATACTCCAATTTAAATATGTCATCGATTTGAATACTGCAATTTAATTATATTAACTTGAAAGTTAAGTAAGTAATACACTTTAATGTAGTTAATTTAAGGTCTAATAGGTTTATGGATAGTTTAACATCCATTTGTGTACAACACATGCTGCAAGATGTAAATCCAAGATTTGGAAAATGCAAATGTTTATGATTATAGAGCTGAGAAGAAAATAAAGTGGATTACTAGCATTACGTGGAAAAGCATAAGATAGTTTGAGGACCATAAAAGCTACCTTGCTACTTTGCTAGAATGGGTAAGAGTTGAAGATGCCATTGTTTGTTGTTGTTTTATAAGCTAAAATTTAGCGATACGCCACCCCTCCTTAACAACAATGAGGAATGAGGTTAAGCTTTGTTGTAGGTAGAGATTGCTATTTCCTATATATGTCTGCTTCCATATGTGTCTTACCGCCTCTACCTCCCTTGGAAATTGCTATTTCCTACTTCTCTACTAAAGAGTTGAGTAATTAGAGCGTCAAATGGATTGTGCAAGATAGTCTAATTTGGTTAAGCCCTGGTGGTGGTGGTGGAAAGCCTCCCCTTTTCTCCCTTTTTGTCTAATCATAGCTTATGCTTCCAGTCTTGATTCACCATTCACCACTCTTCCTCCTCCATTATAAACCGAATATGCTAATTAGAAAGGCCATAAAGATTCTAAAGGCACCTGTCATGTTCTTTCAAAGCTAAGCATTTAGCATTACCACCATTTGCCCTTTTTTGTCTTTCAGTTCTTCCACACCCCTCATCCACGTTCCGGCCCTTGCTAGAGTTGTCTATGCCCCGGCCCATGCTCCAATTTCAAACCCATCCATTCATTTTACTATTTAAATATTAATATATTTTTATTATTTAGATTAAATTTGATTGATCTTGGACTCAAAAAAAAAAAAACTCTATCCCTCCCTCAATTATCAATTTTGTATTGTAATCGATAATGGATTTATATTGGATGCAAACTTATATGGGTAGTGACTAGTGACTTATTTGATATCCCCTATTAAAAAAATTATTTAACAAATTTTAAAAAAAGTTTGGATTTATATTTTATGGATCAAGCCTAATACAAGTCAGATTTTTGCTTATGTTTTAGATCATAGCAAGGCTCATACTATTGTGATTTCCGCTACAAAACTGTAAAATATACTGAAAAAATGCAGCATAAAAAAAAAAGTGTAAATGAGTTAAAAGATGAAGTAAAATATATGGATGCAAGTTTGCATTGTAAATGGAATCCGATCCCTTTCATTTGTGTTCTTGTTCACATTCCTTTCCTTGGATCATTCGATAAGAAATTAGTTTATCTAAGTTGAAGCTATTGTGAGAAGCTTATCCGAAATAAAGAACATTTGAAATATCGAAAATCAACAAAGTCCATTTGATAATTTAGGGGGGGAAACAAGGTTGTGATATAAAGGGATTGAAAGGCTCGAGGAATATTAATAAAGCTGTCATCAGGCTACTGGTGTAATATTATTATATATAATGCCAAATGAAAACAAGCATATTTAGGAGAAAACAATGCAAGGTTTTGTCAGGGAATAACTTCTTGGAAACTAAAATCTTTTTTGGTTTCTTATGTTCAATCTTTTTATAACATAGTTGACTGATGCCAAAAATATACTAATATGGGGAGTACCATTTGTTTATTATTATATTTACTTTTTACTCCTCGCTGTTTCCCTTAATAAAATAACTGGAGGCATTCTTTCTTATATAGTCATTATCGTTCCATTTCCAGATAGGTGATATAAAATCCGAAGGTGTCACCAAGTTTGATGAGTAAACAAATCAATGCTTGGCGATGTAATATTCGCCAATCTACGCCACATATTGTGGCTGAATCCCGACGTGCCCACTGGATTTCCCAACCTATGTCTCCTACTTACTTGGCCAACCGAGTCAACAAGTTATGCCGCTTTGAAGGAATGAAATGCCAGAGTAAAATGAACCCAAAAAACAAGTATATTATTTTTATTATATAGTTCTTCCCATTAAGGTCATTAAATAGTTTGAAAACATTGGCCAAAATCAATTCGGGAGCATCTCACACGAAATAGAGTTATGATAAAAGAAAAAGAAATCATAACTACTACTTGACTATTGGTGTGTAAAGGAATATAGTTCAGCTATAGAAAGTAACGATTGACCCAAACTACAACGCCGCGTCGAAGACCTTCAATTTCGTAAAGGTTACGATAAAAAAGAAACTCTCTCTATTATGGGGCTTAATTACCAATTTCTGAAGGGGTTGTTGACTAATCTGATTTTGCTAATCATCTCAAAACCAGCTTTCCTCTCAACTTGAATGGTTCAAAAACAGTAGTGGGATTATTATTATTATTATTTTGGGCCTGCATTATGAGTTGGTGAGCTATATTTAAAACGCAAGAAGATGATGGCAATTGCGGGGCAGTGGCAAACTGGGGATTGGCATTTGGAAAGGACTGTGAGCTCTACGGAGTCTACATCCGAGCCTTTGACTTGATGATGGTGGAATTTTAAGCTTGCTAACTTTTTGTGTTGACCCTTCCCTTTTGAATCTTCCTTCTTCCTTCCACCAACTCTTTCAGGTAAAGAGTTTTAAATACATTGGCCCTCAGTCCCTCACCTTCAACCCTTTCAACTCCATATATCATTTTTCATAATAATTTATCTTGCCATTCAACTTTACAACAAAATTTGTTTTACTTCTTTATTTAATTTTCGTCCTTTTTAATCCTTAAACTTATATTTTTATCAAATTACTTTAAAATGAATAAAAAAATTTAATATTTTTAAATTTTACATACACATAAATTATTATGTGAATGATATGTTAAGATTTAATTAATTTTTAAATTTTAAAAAATATTAAACATATATCATCTATGTGACTAAATACAGCGTTACGTTGTTGTTACTAAAACAAATGTTAGATGTCTCCAATATAATTCAATGTTTTAATTTGTCCTTTGAATATGGCACTTAAAAAAAATTGGCGAAATAACATAGGTCAAAAATTATTTGTGAAAATAGCACAATATTCTGATAACAAGACCGTAACATGTAGGGCGAAAGGGCATGTCATCATTTATGGTTTTTTGCCTACGTGGCAGGTCTTGTCATAATTTTTTTTTTTTTCAACTGTTTTTGTCAAAACGTATTGAATTGAAATCATGTTTGACTATAATCAATTATTAGGTCTGTAGTTCAACTAGTTGTTCACCATTGCCCTTATGAAGGGATTGGAGGTTTGAAGCTCTTTCCTTTCTTTTTCTTTTTTTTTTTTTCTTTTTATGAATTAAATATTGTAATTATTTTTAATTAAATTTAATACAAATTTAACATGTTTTTACTACTAACGAACTCACAACAACAAAGTTACTTCTTAATGCAAATAAATATCTCATAATTAATTTTAATTTTTCAAAAAGAACGTGGATCACCAAAAAAAATTTATGTTGCCCTTGATTTTACTACTATTGAACTCAAAGTTACTTTCTAATGCAACCAAATTTCACCTAATTAATTTTAATTTCACTACATAATATGTAATTCTTGAAAAAAAAATGAAAAAAATATTTGATACACCGTCATTAGAACATAATGAATGTATATGTATACGCATATAATAATGGTATTTAGAACATGTACACGATACATATGAAAATGTATAAATAACGTAGTATTAAGAAGTATGTAAATAATGATGTTGAAAAATACGTACATACTACGGTGTTAAAAAACACACACATCATGCAGTTATTAAAATATATACCTAATAGTAACATTACAAAATGTACACATAGCATTAAAAATATATATATGATGTAGTAGTATTAAAAGGAATTATATAAATATAATGGTATTTAAGAATATATATAAAGAATATACAAATAATATGGTATTAAGGGTATATACATAACATAGAATAAAAATACATATATATGTAGTACATATTAAAAGAATACATATAATATACATACATTTCAAAAAAGATAAAAATAATATTAAAAGAGTAACTATTAATTATGTTACATAAAGTATGTATATATGCATGTTAGAATATTTATTGAAACTAAAACTAATACTAATGGTAGTAAAACTAATAATATAATATAATATAAAAATAGATAATTAAAACACTACGATATGAATACGTATATAATAATAATAATGAGGATAATGTAAGTATATACTCAAAATATTATAAAAATATAACTAATAATATAAAAAAATATTAGAAAATATATGTACATAATATACATATGAAAATATATACATAATATAATATAATAATACAACATTAAAAATATATATGATACATAAAACATAATATTAAAAAAAAATATAGACTATAATACATAAGTATATTAAATACATATACATATATAACAGATTATACACTAAGACATATAATAAATACAATAAATATAATAAATATAAATATTACAATTAATAGATAACAGAAAAGGAAAACAAGTAAATTTAAAATAAAACAGTAAACTAACAAAAGGACTAAATCGAACATAAAATACAATTTTGGGTGAAATTTTAAAAAAAATAAACAGGGAAGGACTTATTAGGACACGCGAGGAACGTGAAGGGACCAAAACAGCAATATTACCCTCCTCTCAAAACGCAGCGCATGGCAGAGGACCAAATCACAAAGCGCAACAAATTGTGGGGTTAAATTGAAAATAAAAATAACTTAATTATAAAATCCCAGAAAAGCGGAAGGGCCAAATGCGCAAATTGCCCTCCCGCTCAAAAAATGCGGATTCTGAGCGGGTAGGGTCGGGTCGACCCGATCCAAGGCAAAACGACGTCGTTTTATGCCCTGGATCTCAAGGTCAAAACGGCGTCGTTTCAATAGTACTATAAAAGTCAAGTTTTTTTTCCTAATTTTCATTTCAGCTGTGTTTTAGAAAAAAAAAGGAAAGGGGAGAGGGGAGAGGAGATTTCTGGTGGGACTCACGGCAGTGGGTGGTCAATGGTCGATCATCTACGCCATCATCGCAGCGGCACACGCCACGAGTGTCTGATGGCGGATTTTTAAAAAGGTAATTTTTTTTTATTGTTGTTGTTTATTTTAATATTTTATTATATTTTAATAAATAAGGGTGATAAAATAGGCTTTAAAACGAAATAAAAAAAAATATCACCTTTAGGCTTTTTGGCTTCTGATTCTTCGATCTTTAGTCCCTCTTTTGTTTGCTTGGATGCTTATTCTCGTATTTAAATGCTGATTGTTATTTTTAATCTGGAATCGAATGTTTGTTTATTTTGTGTTTGAACTGTTCTTTCTTTTTTTTTTTTAGAAAAAGTCTCCTCCTTTACAAAGTTTGAATCGGGTTTTTATAACCCTTTACAAGTTCTCTCTCTTTACTTTCTGTCTTTTCGTGTTTCTTTTGCAGGGCAGTTGAGCGATGCTGCAGAGTTGGTGGCCGGTGGGCTGACGTCGGTGGCGTGGTGTCAGAAGGTGGTTGCGCGCACAAGTGGGAAGGGTGGTTGCGCCGAAAGGAGATAGGGGTTAGGGTTTCGGTGATGTGTTGGGTTAGTGGGTTTGGGTAATGGGCTGTTTTTTGGGCTTCTGTGTGTTGGGTAAGTGTAGTTGAGTAGTTTAGGTTTTATTTGTTAGGTTTTGTTTTAGGTTATTGGGCTCTGGGTTGATAGTTGTAAATGGGTTAGGGGTATTAGGTTTTAATGTATTGGATCTTGGGTAGATAGTTTTTTTGTAAAATGGGTTAAGGGGTTTGTAAAACGGTAGATAGTTTTTTTGTAAAATGGGTTAAGGGGTTTGTAAAACGGCCCAAAATTGGCTGTAACACTATTTATGTTCAATAATACACTACTTTTTATTAGTATTAAGACTATTTTCAGGTGATGTGGGAGTCAATTTTACAATAATTTTAATTTTTGCATAATGATTTTTTTTTGTTTCACTTTCATAAATAAATAAATAAATAAAAGATCATTGTTTCTTCTATTTAATTTTCACTTTTTTTTTTTTTTACTTTTGAATTTACATATTTTGTTAAATCACTTCAAAATGGATGGAAAAATTAATTAATGTATCATACACAAGGATTACCATGTAGATGACACATCACATTTAATTAAAATTTTAAATATTAAATATACTTTTTAATAATTTTTTTATAAAATTTTAATAATTTTAATGATTTTTAAATTTTAAAAATAGTTTTTATATATTTTTTTGAATTTTTAAAATTTAATTAAATGCTGATGTATTATCCATGCGTCGTTAACCTTAGTAAAGTTAAAAAATGTTAACTTTTCCATTAATTTTGGGGTGAATTGACAAAAAATACAAGAAGAAAAATTAAACTGATGACTAAAATGACTTTTTTTTTTTATAAAGCTGGATGACTAAATAAGTCATTATACTTTTAATTTTTTTTAAATAATAATGATTTGGAATTAACCCTTTATCAACTAAAGTATTAGTAAAGTTACACAAAATTTATATACTAATCTTCAATTGACACTGATCTCTAAATAACTCTTACCTTACTCTTATACAATAAAAAAGAAGTTAATGCAAGTAAGCTTTCACTTTTTTTAATGTAAATAAATATTTTATATTTATAAATTATAAAAATTAGTTTAAACAATTGTGCAGTGTTGTACCTCAATGCATTATATATTTTTGCAGAATTTTTAATTAATGTGCTTTTGTTGGAAGTATTATATAATTACATGAAATTTACACATTAATTATTCGTTTTATATAAATATTAACACATTTGTGTATTCCCCTAAAATTGCATTTAAATCCCTTAAAATTATAATTCCATATAAAAAAATTTACAAGCCTGGCTACTGCATAAAAGCAACCATATAAAATTGAGGCTTAAGAAGTGCATTAATAGCCTTAAATTCGAGGACGATGTTGAAACTTATCTCCTTTAATTTTTAATTTATACTAAATAAACCTTTAATATGTTATATCTAATTAAAATCTAAACCTAAATTATTTTTTTCTCATTGATATTTTATTCTTTTAACAAAAATTATTTGAATATTAAGAATAAAATATTACATTTTTTATTGCTTCTTACAAGCTATATTAATAAAAAGGATTAATATATAATTTTCTCCTCTAAACTTGTCTAAATGTATCTAGTTGGCACTAGAACTTTTTTTTATGAGGTCCCACTTGTGGGAGCCCACTTCTATATGTGCCCTACATAAAAGTAGCTAGTTTGTGGGGTTGATGAAAAAAAAGTGTGTGCGCCGCAAGTTAAAAAAAAAAAAAGAGTAAAGTAAGAGAGAAAATATTTTTTTATACAGATCAACTTTCGTATTTCCTTCAATCAGAAATTGATTCGGTGTCCTTTGGAGTTGATTTTTTAATGTGTACAGCCCGATTTTGCTTGAGGTACTATAGCTTCAAGTTTTCGACTTTCAAATTTAGCCTATCTTTTGTGATATTCTCAACTTTCCCCCTAAAGTTTGTTTGAGATTATTTGTTGATAGCCTTGTTTGAGTTGTACACTCTTCATTATGGCTTGGTTGTGATATTATAGCAAGACTTTGATTATACTGAAATTTTTGGTGGACTTTCAAGTCTTGTGGTTTTTACCCTTTACTTTAAAGGGGTTTTCCACATAAAAATTGTGTGTATCGATTTATTATTTTTCCTTGTAATATTGTGGTTGATTTGCATTGATTATTAGTATATTGTATTTCAAGTCCTGTGGTCAATTTCCCCGATTCTGATATTACTGACCAATTTGTGCATATATGCAGAAATGTTTCTCATTATCACAGTGGATCTTCAAAATAAAACAATTTGTATCTAATAAGATATATACTTCGGTTTTTGTGTTAAAAATTTGGCTCATATGACTTTAACAAAATTAGAATTGAGTTAAGAAAATTATTTAATTGAGAAATTAGTTTAGTTAATTAAATTAATTAAATAAATAATATTTATTTTGGGAAATAGAAAATAAATATTGGATTGGATTAAATTATAAATGTTGGGCCAAAAGTTCAAGAAACACATATAATTAAACCCAATACATGAAAAGCCCAAGCCCCCTCATATGATAAGTGAAGGGCGACAACCCTAATAATATTTACTGGGTTTGTTGCCTATTACTCTTCTAATTAGATTAGATAAGTGTTTTCTACTAAATAAATATTATTTGTGTAACCTTTATTCAACCAGGATTCTTCTATCTCTCCCTATAAATAGATGACATTTATAGAGCTATTTACACACAAGTTTCATATATTGTTATTCTGCCAGAAAATAGTGGGAATTTATTTTCTTAAAATAAATTTTATTTTTCTGGAATTACAATTTCTATCGGTTTCTATATTGAGAATTACTTTCCTACTGGAAGTAATTAAATTGTTTCTTGTTCTATGTTTGGTTTGTGTCGTTTGTGCCCAAACTCGATGCAATTCAAGGTACGAGGATAATGGAGAAGGTTGTTCAGGTGAAAGTCAAAAACGATTCAAGTCTGTCTCGCACAAAGCTTAGGTACTTTTTGGGAAAAGGTTTATTGCTATAATTATAAAAAATCGGTTCAGTTTTGAAAATTTTTAAACTTTTTCTATAACTGAAAACTGTTTTCTTAACCGGATTTTTCCAACAACATGGCTATAAGAAGACTACTTCTGATCATTGTGTTTTTGTTAAATATCCTCAAGTGATGATTTTATTATTCTATTGTTCTATGTTGATGATATGCTTATTGTTGGTTATAATGCTTCTAAAGTTACCATGTTGAAGCAAGAGTTGAGTAAGTCCTTTACGATGAAGGATTTGGGGCCAGCAAAGTAAATTCTTAGCATTCGGTTGACACATGATAGAAAGGTCAGGAAGCTATAGTTTATCACAAAAGAGGTACATTGAGAGAGTAATTCAAAGATTTAATATTGATAGAGCTAGAATGGTGAGTACTCCTTTTGCTATGCAATTCAAATTGAGTGTCAAGAAAAGTCTTTCAATAAAGAAAGAGAAGGAAGAGATGCGAAAAGTTCCTTACTCTTTAGCCATAGGTAGTTTGATGTATGTGATAGTATGCACAAGATCAGACAACTTATGCGATTGGTACTGTTAGTCGATTTCTTTCTAATCTAGGCAAAGATCATTGGAATGCAATAAAGTGGATTATGAGATATCTTCAAGGCACCTCCAACTTGAAACTTTGTTTTGGGAATGAGAAACTCATTCTAATTGGTTATACAGATTTAGATATGGCCAAAGGCATTGACTCGAGAAAATCTATTTTGGGTTACTTGATCACTTTTGTAGGGGAAGCTGTGGCTTGGAAATTTAGGTTGTAGAAATGTGTTGTTTTATCCATCACCGAATTTGAGTTTATTGCAGCTATTGAAACGTGTAATGAATTGCTTTGGATGAAAAAATTTGTGCAAGAACTTGACTTTGCTCAAGAGAGAAATGTCTTGTTTTGTGGTAGCTAAAATGCTATTCACCTTGATAAGAATTTAACCTTTCATACTTGGTCTAACCATATCCTCAAGTGATGATTTTATTATTCTATTGTTCTATGTTGATGATATGCTTATTGTTGGTTATAATGCTTCTAAAGTTACCATGTTGAAGCAAGAGTTGAGTAAGTCCTTTACGATGAAGGATTTGGGGCCAGCAAAGTAAATTCTTGGCATTCGGTTGACACATGATAGAAAGGTCAGGAAGCTATAGTTTATCACAAAAGAGGTACATTGAGAGAGTAATTCAAAGATTTAATATTGATAGAGCTAGAATGGTGAGTACTCCTTTTGCTATGCAATTCAAATTGAGTGTCAAGAAAAGTCTTTCAATAAAGAAAGAGAAGGAAGAGATGCGAAAAGTTCCTTACTCTTTAGCCATAGGTAGTTTGATGTATGTGATAGTATGCACAAGATCAGACAACTTATGCGATTGGTACTGTTAGTCGATTTCTTTCTAATCTAGGCAAAGATCATTGGAATGCAATAAAGTGGATTATGAGATATCTTCAAGGCACCTCCAACTTGAAACTTTGTTTTGGGAATGAGAAACTCATTCTAATTGGTTATACAGATTTAGATATGGCCAAAGGCATTGACTCGAGAAAATCTATTTTGGGTTACTTGATCACTTTTGTAGGGGAAGCTGTGGCTTGGAAATTTAGGTTGTAGAAATGTGTTGTTTTATCCATCACCGAATTTGAGTTTATTGCAGCTATTGAAACGTGTAATGAATTGCTTTGGATGAAAAAATTTGTGCAAGAACTTGACTTTGCTCAAGAGAGAAATGTCTTGTTTTGTGGTAGCTAAAATGCTATTCACCTTGATAAGAATTTAACCTTTCATACTTGGTCTAACCATATCAATGTAAGGTATCATTGGATACTAGAAGTTCTCAAGGCTAAGTTGTCAGAGCTTGAGAAAATTCACACTGATGGTAATGATGCGGATATGTTAACCAAGGCCTTACCAAGAGGGAAATGTGAAGCTTATTGCTCGATCGCCATTAAGGTGAACATTCCTACATAGTGGGAAAGAGAGATTTTTTGAGTCTTGGATGGTCCCACTATGTGGGAGCCCACTTCCACATGTGCCTTACCATACATACCTTGTGGGGTTGCTATATAAAAAAAGTGAGTGTGTGTGCACGCCGCAAGTTAGAGAAAAAAAAAAGAGATAAGTGAGAGAAAATAATTTTCTTACATAGATTAGCTTTCATATTTCTTTTGATCAGAGGTCCATTCGGTATCTTTTGGATTTGATTTTCTAACAGTAGATAATAGACTTGAAGATCTTTAATGTGTATGGTTCGATTTTTGTTTAGGATATTGTAGCTTCAGGCTTTCGACTTTCAAAGTTAGCCTCTTCTTGGTGATATTCTCAACTTTTCTCTTAAGGTTTGCTTGAGGATTATTTATTGATAGCCTTGTTTGAGTTGTATACTCTTTATTGTGGCTTGATTGTGATCTTGAAGCAATACTTTAATTATAGTAAATTTTGGTGGACTTTCAAGTGTAACAGCCCATTTTCTAGTAGTGTCAGAAACAGTGGTTTCAGGACCACGACTCTAATATGCTAGTTCGTAAATATAAGGTTAATAATTTTGTATTAAATTTTGGTTAAAAAACTTTATCGTTTAGATAGTTAAATAATTAAAAAGGGTTAAATTATAAAAAGTGTAAAAGCCAATTGTTATTGTTATTTTTGGTCAAATGGATAAGAAAATAATGTTGCATGGTTTTAAGTGGTAATTTGACCATAGTGGGATATAGTGGACGGTAAGCATTTATTTTATTTGTATTTTATATGTTATATATGTTAAATTAATTAATAAAGTTAATTTTATAATAAAAACAAAAGAATTAAGGTATTCATCTTCTTCATTTTCTTCGATCTACAACTTAAAACTCCATTTCTAAGCCTCGGAGCTTCGGTTTTTCTATTTCATGGTGCATGCAAGTATTTCTTAGTTCATTTTTCATAATTTTCAAGTTTTTGAGTTAGTTGTGATGAAATTTAGTTAGTTGGGGGCTAATTTGTGAAATTATCAAAGTATAGAGAATATGTCATTAATGATTTTGAATGTTTTTTAGTTGGTTTTGTTGGAAGTTTGGTTGTTAGATATGATTAATTTGTAAAGTAATTTTTAGTAATTTTGAATTTAGGGGCTAAATAGGTAAAATGTTAAAGTTTGCTTGTTTTATTGTGAATTTTTGAAATTTAAGGGCTGTAATAAGATGGATTAAAATTAAGCTACATGGGTATATAATTTAATCTTAGAAATAAGCTTGTTTGGGTTTTAGGAACTAAATTGAATAATGTGCAAAAGTTTGGGGCATTTGTGAAAATTTATAAATAAAAAGGCATATGTATTAAATGGAATAAACTATGAAATTGAAATAAACTACTTTATAGATCAAGAACAAGTTGATAATCGTAAAAAAAGAAAGGTTGCTGACTAGTTCCTGAACTTTTTTTCTTTCTGCAGTTTAACTCTGGTAAGTTTGTACGGTTCAATTTGTATAAAATTAAATGTTATATTATTTTTGAACTGAAATTGTTGAATAACTTGAAGTCATTGAATTAGAGTAAGTAAATATGATTTGAGAATGTAGTTGATTTGAGCGTTGTTACTTGGAAATTAATTGAGCCGATGGACATGGGATAGGATACAATTGGCATGCCAATAAGTTATATCGCGCGTTATTCAGAATTGATTGGTGTTGAGATGATAATTTCTGATTTATTCTTGTTTACTGAATATACTGAAGTTCAACATTTGATGCAAACTGACATGTTATATTACAGTGATCTAGGTTTGTTTCCAGGGGTGAATGTAAAGCCTTCGTGTGTTTCGGAGGGATGTTAGTTTAACAGTCTGAGTTTTCAGTGGTGCCGGAAACAATGGTTTCGAGGCTAGCAAATCTAATGAGTAAGTTTGTAAATATTATAATTTCATATTTACGAGTCAACTATGATTTTAAAAAATTTTTTGATTTGGTAATTTATGTTTTATGACAATTTATTAGGCTCAAGTGGTAAGACCTAAAGGTCAAGCGGTTTTAGAAAGTGAGGTATCGGGACCTCTTTTCTATAAACTGAGCCGTATATATTTTTATAAATATTGACGGAGTGTCATTAAGGTGGTATTAAAGTTTCGTTGAAAAATTTTAACAATTCGATAGTTAATTAATTAAAAAGAACTAAATTGAAAAAGGTACAAAACTTGCTAATTATAGCAATTAGGTTATGAAATGGTGTAATTATTAATTGAGGAAGGACTTAAGTGATAATTAAGCCTTAAATAATATAGTGGGACAAAAAATAGATGGATAAGGACAAAATAATTAAATTATAATTGCAAACTTGTAATTTAGTTGAAATTAAAACAAAATTAAGTAAGAAGAATTAGGTTTTCTTCTTCATTTTCTTCTTTTGACACTGCCGAAACACCAAAGAAAGAGCTTGTTGAATCGGTTGAGCATAGGAGCTTCCATATCAAGATCCTACAGATAGTCGTGGAAAAGGAAAAATAGCAGAATAGTCCTTAAACTTCTGCAATTACTACAATTCAGTCCAGGTAAGTTCAAACGGTTAAAATTTAACATTTGTATAAATTGATGATTGGTATTATGCATATATTCTATTGTTGGAAATGAATTATTGTTTGAATTATAAAATTGAATTGGATATTCAGTTTGAATTGAACGCGGGATTTGAATACATTCATGATTTGGTGTATGACGGGGCTTGGTGTGGAGAAGGTATTGGAGGGAGATATCGGTATTTTACCCAAGTAAACCGAGGTTCAATATTTGTTGCGAACTCTCATGTTTTACTTTTTGTTTGGCGTGATTGGGTGGATTAGCTCTTACGAGCTTCTGTTCAGCTTTCGAGCTTTTATTGACGTATTCGGGAGGACCAGCTCTTATGAGCTTTTGGTGACGATGTACTCTTATCCGTAAGTCGTTCTTCGAATGGAAAAATCTCGGTAAGGTGATTTATTTAATGAATTTGAAAAACATGTTATTTATTTTTGTATTGATTTGAATACGAGTGTATTTACCGATTAAAGTTGTGAATGACAAGGAGTTGTCATGGATGATTTTATTATTATTGTTATTTGATTTATTATAGTTAGTTTGATAAGATTTTTGTTTATCTCGTTGAACTTACTAAGCTTCATTAAGCTTATTTGTATTGTTTAATGTCATTTTAGATTTTCGATAGGTTAGAAGAGCATATAGGCAATCAAGTTACACTATCCAATTTATCTCAATAGTTTTTGAAACGTTAAATTCGGATTATATGGCATGTATAGGCTCTTGTGCTATTTTGGATAATGTTTGGCTTATGTAAATGTTATGAATGATATTTTGTGCAAATAACCAATTTGCAAAGGGTATGAAAATGAGGTATAGTTGTTATGCTAGTATGTAGGGCTTACATATATTTGATTTGTTGTGGTTGTGGTAACTGTGTTAGGTATTTTGATTTGGTATTGCTTGAATGAGTTGATGAATTGAATTAATGTTTATTTGAGATTAAATCGTATATGATTGTGGTACCAATGAGGGTACATTGGTTAGGCACATATTAGGTTGGTTTTGATTTGTTTTTTACCCGATTAATGTCATTTTGATTTTATATTTTGGTTAGTATTTGAGTTTCTTAAGATCCAAGCAATTTGATTATGTTAGTATTAATGTATGATTTGAATAATTCACTATTATATTGTCTTGTAATACTCTGTAACCCTGTTCTGGCGATGGATGCGGGTTAGAGGTGTTACAGTTAGCCTACGGTGCCTAGGTGTGTTCTCGAATGGTTAGCTCATTTGAGCATTTTGGTGTGTTCTGGATGGTTAACAGCATATTCAAATCCATTATAACGTTCATCAGGCATATTTTCTATGGTATAATGTAATTTATTAGATTGTATCATTTGCATTTAAGCATAAAGCTCACTTGTATTTTGATTAGGGTTGAAAGGATTTCGATTTATTTTTTGTATTCTGTAATAGATATGTTTATTTAGTAAGTTTATTGTTTTAACCGTTGAACTTACTAAGCTCTATTAAAGCTTACTTGTGTTATTTATCTTATTTCCTTCTAGATAGCATTTTGTGGAAATTGAGCGATCGAATCAACTTAAGAAATCACACTATTCGAAAATCTTTTAATAATTTTTGAATGTTCACTTTTGGTTATATGGCATGTAATAGGTGATTTGTAATTATGTTAGTTACTTGTTACTTGTGAGTTTGTTAAACTAGAATGATAATTGTCATTGGATTGATTTTAGTACATGTGAATATTTTGGTTTGGTAATTGAATTGTGGTGTCAATTAGGACATATTGGTTAGGTACTTAGGATGAATGTTTTGGCATGTTTTAGGCCTGTTAAATGTGTTTTTAAGATATGGAATTGGTTGATTTTGATTTGGCTTGGTACCTAAGTTTTGGATGAAAATGTCGCTTGTTTTGCAAACTTTTTAAGGTACACACAACCTGAGACGCGAACTGCCCTACAATCATATGTCGTACATAGTCTATTCACATGGTCATGTGTTTTATTTATTTTCAGTGCAAGTTGGTCCACACGGGCACAATGTAACACCCCTAACCCGTATCCGTTGCCGGAATAGGATTACAAGGCATTACCGGATAATACACATCATTCACATACATTTATACAATAATAATCAAAATCCACTCAATTCATTCGCATTGTCCCTTATAAGGTCTTACGGGACCTTAAAGCATGCTTAGAAATGGTTCGGGACTAAACCGATAATATTTATAAACTTTAAAAAACTTCAAAAATTTTCCAACATTTAAGGGTCACACGCTAGTGTGAATTGGCCGTGTGCCTCACACGGCCACCAGACACACCCGTGTCACAGACCGTTTGAAAATAGTGCATACATACTAACTTGTACCATATGACCGAAGACACGCCAGTGTGTCATGGTCGTGGGAAAATTTGGGAGGTTACTGACTTGGGTCACACAGCCGACCACACGCGCCAGTGCCAACCCGTGTGTCATACACAACCAGTAGACACGCCCGTGTGTCTAGGTCGTATCAAAATTGTAGGGTATATTTTCTTAATTCGAAAAAATACCCCAGGGGACACATAGCCATGTAACATGACTGTGTGTCGCACACGGCTGAGACACACGCCCGTGTCTCTGCCCGTGTGGACAAAAATAGGCCATTTGAAAAGCCAAGTTGCCACCCTTCACTCATGTACACATAGCAACCAATTTGGAACCACTTTCATACACTTATAAGCAACCAAAACATACCAAATACACACACTTATCATACCATCTATCATCAATCATTTTAACTACTCAATTCCTTATTTAAAACATACCAAATTACTAAACCAAAGTCATTAAGATTTACATATCTCCTAAATGAATTTTCTCACCCTTCTATCAACCAAATCATGCTTCTCAAATATACCAATTCATCATCTATAAATCATACCAAAATATACCATTTCTCAAACATTAATATATCAACTAATAACTAACCAAATGTGCAACCACTTAGCCATACCAACAACCTTGACAACCATGCCTAAACACATGGAAAATTATAAACATCACATATATCATTTGTCAACATATAAATCAAGCCAACTCAAATGGCCATACATATCACCATTTATAAGCCAAAAGTAAGCCAAATCTCATGGCTTAAATCATAATTCAAAACATGTCATTAACTCACTAGCCTATACATGTCATATACCATATTTACAAGCATTCAAAAATACCAACAAGTAGTCGATAGTGTGACGATGGTTCTCGATGATCCCTGATGTCCGAGCTAGCCTCGATAATCTATAAAAAAAAAGACAAATAACACACAATAAGCTTCATAGCTTAGTAAGTTCGTACCAACAATACTCAACAGTTCATAAAATACAAATCATCAATTAATAAACACTTAGTAGTTCTCATATCATCATTCAATTCTAATTCATGACCATTTATCGTGTATATATAAATTCATCAAGCTTCAAACACATAGTATCAACTACCACATAAGTATTAAACGTACCTGTACTTTCCCGTATTCATTTATCTCATTCTCACCTCTTTGTTTAATATGTTAAATCGTTCGGAAATCTTTCAATGCTTTAAGAACTCACAAGCTTAGTGCATAGATGTTTAGCTGAAGCTATAACGATATCGCACACTTAGTGCCATCATATTAAACCGAAGCTATCTCGGTATCGCACACTTAGTGCCACATAAAGCCAAAACTATTCCAATTCGCACACTAAGTGCTGTATATAGCCGAAGCTATCTCGAAATGCACACTAAATGCCAAACATAGTCGATTTGTCATCGTACGCATTCGTAGTCGCAAATATACAATTTCTACATTATTAAAGCATTAAAAAACATAATTGTAACAATGTTTATCACGTACGAACTTACCTCGTAGTTGGAATTGACGATTCGGATCAATTACTCGATAACCTTCGATTTTCCCCGATCTAAATCTGAATTCTTTCTTTCTTGATCTATATGTATTCAAAATTAACCCATTTAATCACCAATTCATTCAATTTAATCCACAAACACATATTTGGGCCTTTTTACACTTTAGCCCCTAAAGTTACACATTTATTCAATTTAGTCCCTATTTCATAAATACACAAAATTCACAGAATTAAATTCCATTATATGCTACCCGAATTTCCTAGGGAACCCTAGCAGCCCAAAAATTTCATTTATTTCATAATTTAACCCCTCAATTTACACTTTTCTCAATTTAATCCCTAATATGCATTTTTACTCAAAATCACTTTACAAAACATGTATATCAAGCATCAAGCTTTCATAATTCATCATCAAACATCATAAACACATGAATTCATCAATGGAATCTTTCAAAATCATCAAAACTTTCAAAATTAAGGCATGGGCTAGTTAGAATTCAAACAACGATCACAAAAACGTAGAAATCATAAAAAACCGAGCAAAAATACATACCTCAATTAAGCTATGTGTGTGTCGAACCCTAATGGAATAAAATAGCTTCTTTTCTGTGTCGAACCCTAATGGAACAAAATAGCTTCTTTTCTACTTCAATATTCGGCCAAAAACAAGAAAGATGGACAAAATTCATGTTTTGTTGTATTTTAATTAACATAATTACAAAATTACTAATTTACCCTTAATGAATAAACATTAAAAACATGTAATAGTTGTCCATAATTGTCCACTATCATTTAAAATGGTTTAATTACCATTTAAGGCCATCATAATTAAAATCCAAGGCAATTTGACACCTTTAACTAATAGCATACAACTTTTACATTTTACGCGATTAAGTCTTTTTTTTCAAATTGAGCTATTAAACGATAAAATTAGCTCACGAAATTTTCACACATACATATTCACATGCTGTAAACACCAAAAATAATATTAAAAAAATTTCACAACCTCAGATTTGTGGTTCTGAAACCACTGTACTGTTCCGATTTAGTTAAAACCGGTCTGTTACACACAAAGAGTTACATGGCCTGACGACACGGCTGACGACACGGCTGTGTAACCCTGAGCCACACAAGCACAGAGAGTTA
Source organism: Gossypium anomalum (assembly GCA_025698475.1). Taxonomy (NCBI): domain Eukaryota; kingdom Viridiplantae; phylum Streptophyta; class Magnoliopsida; order Malvales; family Malvaceae; genus Gossypium; species Gossypium anomalum. The sequence goes on along the minus strand of CM046967.1, from coordinate 17,753,030 downwards.
CACAGCCTGGCGACATGACTGTGTGATCTTAAGTTATACGGTCACAGTAAGTTACATGGTGGTTTGACCTTATATGACACGGGCATAGTTAGTTACACAGCATGTGAAGTACCCACACGACCATGTTTTTGAGCCATACAGTCTGGGTTCTGTCACATGGCCGTATGACCCCTATTTTCAAAAAATTTCAAATTTTCCATATTTTGTTGTTTTGTTTCAAAATAGTCCCTGATTGATTTCAAACTATTTTTAGGGCTCCGTAGGCTCGATTTAAGGACCACAAGTGCTTCTTTCTTGATAAAATGAGTTACTGAATGTTATTAGATAATTTGTATAATTGTTTTTATTTGAATTTAAATGTTTTGAATTGTTCTGTAATATTCTGTAACCCTAATCCAACGATGGAGATAGGTTAGGGGATTTTCCATGTAAATGTTGCTCATCTCAATTTATTATTTTTACTTGTGATATTATGGTTGATTTTCATTGATTGTTGATATATTGTGTTATTAGATTTGCCATAATTATCAAATTGATTTTTCGTGAGCATAAGAATATCAATTGTGTTTCTATGATATTTCGTCGTGTTCGTTTTCATCGCAACACCTAGTTAGTACCTGAACTTGTATTTCGTTATCTAGGTTAATACTTTCATACTAACACTGCTAGTTTATGCTAAAATGGCACTGATGGCCAATATTATAGTGACACGTGTCAACTTTTTAGTATGACATGTGGTGGACATAAATTAAAAATTAAAAATTAAAAATCTTTTAAAAATTATAAATAAGTTAAAAATGTATAATTGTTTGGAGAAATTCAAATACCAACTAGATACTTTTTGACAAATTTAAGGGACAAATTATATGTTAATTCTTAAAAATAAGTTACTAATAAATTGAGACAATATATATAATAGAATACAAATTTAAGTATGAATGTATGAAAAATTGAAGCAATTCATGGGAGAATGTAGTTGATTTGAGCGTTGTTACTCGGAAATTAATTGAGCCGATGGACGTAGGATAGGATACAATTGGCATGCCAATAAGTTATATTGCGCATTGTTCAGAATTGATTGGTGTTGAGATGATAATTTCTGATTTATTCTTGTTTACTGAATATACTGAAGTTCAACATTTGTTGCAAACTGTCGTGTTATATTACAGTTAGGGGTGAGTATTCGATCGAGTCGAGTCGAATCGAGTCAAAAATTTTCGAGTTAGTCGAGTTGGCAAATCCTATTTTAGCAACCGAACTCAATTTGATTTTTTCGAATCGAATCGAATCGAGTCGAGTTAACGAATCCTATTATTTATACTTAATGTTGCGTTTAGATAGACCGATTATTTAACTAGTAGATGAAGTATAAGATTATTTAACTACATGAACAATATAATGATTTAGTTTTCTAACTTAATGAGTAAACATTTATCAAAACGACGTAGTTTTACCTTTTAACTTAATTATTTTGAATTTTAACTTTTAAAAAAGTAAACATTTATCAAAACTATATAGTTTTGTCTTTTCTTATTCGGATTTTCGAATAACTCGAATTGTGTAATTCATATTCGAGTTAAACCGAAAAACTTAATTTTTTATTTGAGTTGATTTGATGATTAACTCAAATAACTTGAACTATTAATTCAAAATTTGAATTTTTTATCTAGTTTTTCGAATCGAATCAAATTTTGCTGACCCCTAATTACAGTGATCCAGGTGTGTTTCCGGGGGTGAATGTAAAACCTTCAAGCTTGGCACTTAATGCCAAGGTGTGTTTCGGAGGGATGTTAGTTTAACAACTCGATCTTTTAGTGGTGTCGGAAACAATAGTTTTGAGGCCACCAAATTCGACGAGTAAGTTTGTAAATATTATTATTTAATATTTATGAGTCAAATATGATTTTAAAAAGGTTTTTGATTTGGTAATTCATGTTTTATGACGATTTATTAGGTTCAAGTGGTAAGACCTAAAGGTCAAGTAGCTTTAGAAAGTAAAGTATCGGGACCTCGTTTCTATAAACCGAGCCATAAACATTTTTATAAATATTTACAGAGTGTCATTAAGGTGGTATTAAAGTTTCGTTGAAAAATTTTAACGTTTCGATAGTTAATTAATTAAAAAGGACTAAATTGAAAAAGGTACAAAACTTGCTAATTATAGCAATTAGGTGATGAAATGGTGTAATTATTAATTGAGGAAGGAATTAATGATAATTAAGCCTTAAATAATATAGTGGGATGGCAAATTGATGGATAAGGACAAAATAATTAAATTATAATCGCAAACTTGTAATTTAGTTGAAATTAAAACAAAATTAAGTAAGAAGAATTAGGTTTTCTTCTTCATTTTCTTCTTTTGTCACTGTCAAAACACCATAGAAATAGCTTGGAGAATCATTTGAGCATAGGAGCTTCCATATCAAGATCCCACAAATACTCGTGGAAAAGGAAAAATAGCAAAATAGTCCCTGAACTTCTGTAGTTACTACAATTCAGTCCAGGTAAGTTCAAACGATTAAAATTTAACATTTGTATAAATTGATGATTCGTATTATGCATATATTCTATTGTTGGAAATGAATTATTGTTTGAATTGGATATTCAGTTTAAATTGAACGCGAGATTTGAATACATTCATGATTTGGTGTATGACGGGGTTTGGAGCGGAGATGGTATTGGAGGGAGATATCGAAATTTTACTCAAGTAAACTGGGGTTTAGCATTTGTTGCGAACTCTTATGTTTTACTTTCTATTTGGCGTGATTGGGTGAATTAGCTCTTACAAGCTTCTGTTCAGCTTTCGAGCTTCTGTTGGCGTATTCGGGAGGACTAGTTCTTATGAGCTTCTGTTGACGATGTACTCTTATCCGTAAGTCATTTTTCGAATGGAAAAATCTTGGTAAGGTGATTTATTTAATGAATTTGAAAACATGTTATTTATTTTTGTATTAATTTGAATACGGGTGTATTTATCGAGTGAAGTTGTGAATGACAGGGAGTTGTCATGGATGATTTTATTATTATTATTTGATTTATTATAGTTAGTTCGATAAGATTTTTGTTTAGTTCGATAAAATTGTAAATAAATCATACATTTTTCCCTGTCAAATACAAAATAAATCGATAAACACACTTCCTTCAGATTAATATCAATAGTAATCTATAAATCTTTCAATTCAATCATATTAGTCTTTTACCATTTCTTACTGAATCAAAGAACGACTTATAGATATGAGTACATCGTTCTGTTTGTGCCATAGTCCAACTATGGTCTTACACATGTATTGCCATGGCCCTACCATGGCCTTACATTTGTAGTGCCATAACCCAGTTATGGTCTTATCATCAAAATGTCATAGCCCAGCTACGGTCTTACACATGTATATATACTGCTATAGTCCAACCATGGTCTTACGTTCAAGGTGCCATAACCCAGCTATGGTCTTTTCATTAAAATGCCATAGCCCAATTATTGTCTTACACTTAAACACTACCATGGTCCAACCATGGTCTTATCCGTCAATTCATTCTTTGCCACTGAACGATTGTAGTCAATCTTGTGTTCTACTCATTTAAAACATTTAATTCAATTTTCATACTTTTACAATAATCTTAATTTCAACAACAAAATATTAATAAATACATTATACCATTCCTAAATTAACAAATAATCATGAAAGTTCAACCATATGAACTTACTTGTATTAAATTGTAAAGTTTGTAGTAGTTCGGGGACTATTCGGCTAATTTTTCTTTTTCTCGTTAGTCTACGGGCTCTTGATCTAAAATGTAAAATTTTTTATTCATTAGCATATATTTCAATTTCAGTCCACTTCACAATTTATACCCTTCAATTTTCAAAACTGCACAATTAGCCTAACTTTTATAATTTTTGCAATTTAGTCACTCACCAATTAGCTTATCAAATGAACTAATTTTTCTCAATTAACAATTTATCTAAGTATTCTAAGCTATTTCACAGCCTTTGACAAACATAATTTAATGTTAAACCCTAAGATTTAATCTTTTTCACAATTAGGTCCTAAAATCAATTTCTATTGAAATTTCTTGATAAAATCATCATATAACAAAATTAAAGTTTCAAATCCATGTTAATTTATCATGAAAATCTAGCACTCATCAATGGTAACTTTCAAAATTACCCATAAAATCAAAAACTAATGAAATAGATAGTTGAACTAAATTGTAAAAGTCTCAAAAACACAAAAATTTCAAGAAAAGAGCAAGAATTGAACTCACATGATGCAAAAATATGAAAAACCAGATTAGAGGACTTTCAATGCATTTTTTGACTGAAAATTAGAAGAAAAAATGTCTAGAATTCAATTTAGTCACTTGTTTTATTTTTAATTTTAACTAAATTACAATTTTGCCCTTAGTTCACACTAATTTTTGTGATTTTTCTCTGTGTATGCCACCCAAGACATCATCTTTGGGCTAATTTTCCTTTTCAAGTCCTCCCTCATTTAACCTTTAGGCTATTTTATCACTTTAGCAATTTTTGCACTTTTTTCAATTTAGTCCTTTTTAATTAATAAACTATCAAAACGTTAAAATTTTCTAATGAAACTTTACTAATAACTTAATGACACTCCGTAAATATTCTTATAAATATTTACAGCTCGATTTATGAAATCGAGGTCTCGATACCTCATTTTCAGAACCACATAACTTAATAAATTCTTTTAAAACGCAAATCACTAATTCAAAAATCTTTCTAAAATCACTCTTAACTCGTAAATAATAAATAATAAAAATTTTGAACTCACTTGTCTGATTTAGTGGTCTCGAACCACTGTTTCCGGTACTACTAAAAATTGGGCTATTACAAGAATGGTGATTTTAGTGTGAGTTATTAAAGGTGTTGGAGAACTTTGAATGCAATCACTTTGGTTTGAAATGAGATTTTGGTTTGGTAATTGAATTGTGGTGTCAATGAGGACATATTGGTTAGGTACTGAGGATGAATGTTTTGGTATGTTTTAGGCCTGTTAAATGTGTTTTTAAGATATGGAATTGGTTGATTTTGATTTGGCTTGGTGCCTAAGTTTTGGATGAAAATGTGGCTTGTTTTGCAAACTTTTTAAGGTACACACAACCTGGGACACGAGCTGCCACACGATCATGTGTCATACATGGTCTATTCACACGATCGTGTATCTTATTTGTTTTCAGTGCAAGTTGGTCCACACGGGCACAAAGAGTTACATGGCCTGGCGACACGGCTGTGTGACCCTGAGTCACACAAGTAGAAAGAGTTACACAGCCTGGCGACACGACCGTGTGATCTTAAGCTATACTGTCATAGTGAGTTACATGGTCGTTTGACCTTATATGACATAGGCAGAGTTAGTTACACGGGCATGTGAAGTAGCCACACGACCATGTTTTTGAGCCACATAGTCTGGGCTCTGTCACATGGCCATATGACCCCTATTTTCAAAAATTTTCAAAATTTTCATATTTTCTATTTTTTTTCAAAATAGTCCCTGATTGATTCCAAACTATTTTTAGGGCCCCATAGGCTCGATTTAAGGCCCACAAGTGTATTTCTTTCTTGATTAAAATGAGTTATTAAATGTTATTAGATAATCTGTATAATTGTTTTTATTTGAACTTAAACGTTTTGAATTGTTCTATAATATTCTGTAACCTTAATCCGACGATGGAGATAGGTTAGAGGATTTTCCATGTAAAAGTTGCTCATCTCAATTTATTATTTTTTGCTTGTGATATTGTGGTTAATTGTCATTGATTGTTGATATATTGTGTTATTAGATTTTCTATAATTATCGAATTGATTTTTCGTGAGCAAAAGAATATCGATTGTGTTTCTATGATATTTCGTCGTGTTTGTTTTCATCCCAACACCTAGTTAGTACCTAAACTTGTATTTCGTTATCTAGGTTAATACTTTTATACTAACACTGCTAGTTTATGCTAACATGGCACTTATGGCCAATCTTATAGTGACACGTGTTAGCTTTTTAGTATGACATGTGGTAGACATAAATTAAAAATTAAAAATCCTTTAAAAATATAAATAAGTTAAAAATATATAATTTTTTAGAGAAATTCAAATACCAACTAGATACCTTTTGACAAGTTTAAGGGACAAATTATATGTTAATTCTTAAAAATAAGTTACTAATAAATTGAGACAATATATATAATAGAATACAAATTTAAGTATGAATATAGGAAAAATTGAAGCAGTTCATGGGAGAAACTATATATTAACCCTAATAAAAACAATAAAAATGAACATAATGTTAAAAGGGAAAATGTTTTTTTATAAAATTAAAAATGAATAATAAGTAGAGAAAATAGGTGAGCATCTCATAAAAATTGAATGATTAAACCATGTGCTCCTCAGCCGTGGGTGGGTCCTTAATAGAAGCGAGGGGCGCCCAAATCACCGGACATCCTCATGGTAGGACCCACATTCCTCCTCTTTTATATTTATTATTTTTCTTATTATAATTAATCATTTTCAATGCTTTTGCTGTTCTATCTAATTTAAGATTAGTGGAGTTGTAACTAGCTCAAATTCATGGCTTTGATATTTAAAAAAAAAAAAAAAAAAAACAGTATTTCAATTTTAGATGCAAATTGAACTATTTTATTTGGTTTTTTATTTAATAAAATATAAATTTGATTTTCAACCTTAAATTATAGTATATTGATCGGATTTCACATTTTTAAAAATAATCTAAATTAAATCACTATTATAAAAAAATGATTTTAATTTTAAATTCTAATTCCAATTATTTGTTTTTGAGCTTGAATTAAAATTTTCTTAAAACCATTTAAAAATATATTAAACAGGATTTAATCAAAAGAATTTAAATACAAACTTGATATTCTTTAATACTAATGCCCATTTTATCAAAAGAGGAAGGACTTGTTGAATAGTTCAAACTTATGAAGCTTAAATTAATAATAATTCATACTTTTAGCGTTGTTGACACAACTTTTGAAATAAAATTCTTTTTTGTTGAATAAGTAAAATATTCTTTTAATTAAAATCATGGCATAAGCCAAAAAAATCCTTAAAAATTTAATATTCTTATATGTCTAAACTCTTTTTATAGTAAGCCCAAATATTTGTAAAATTATCCATAAAATTTTTAAGTATTACAAGGAGTTTAAATAAATTAGTCATTTTATTAAAATTTCTGTCTATTTTTACAGTTAAAAATTAATTTTTATATATTAGAATGAGGAACAAGTGACATACAATATGTAATCATCTAATTATTTTATTAATCACACTAATTTTTAATAATAGAAATAGATATTTTTAATAAAAATAATTAGTTTATTCTCAATATAATAATGCTAATTTAATTATGAACCAAAAAAAAATTTAAAAGGTAAAGGCAAGATTAGCAAAGGCGCGTGCATTAAAAACCCGGCTCAACCATTTTAATTTAAGAAAGAAAAAATCCGGCTCAATGGAGATGGGAGAGAGCCACGTGTCTGTAGGCCTAAACTTACCTGGATTGAAGCAAAAAAAGGGGGGAGGAATGGAGGACACGACACAGTCGCATCGCATCAACTCAAATGAAATGAGATTAGTGAGTGATGAAACGTAAGTGAGCCAAGTCAAATTCCCCCAATTTCCAACGCGTATCCAACCCGGTCCAATTATCCCACCCTTTAATTTCATATTCTCTAAACTACCCTCACCCTATCACCTGTGACTTAGCCACGAAGAAAAGAAAACCCAAGGGTAAAACAGTAAACGCAGAGAAACAGGATGCTTTATTTCCTTCCTCAGAAGAAATTTATTTAAAGGAAAGGTAGAGAGAGAGAGTAACGACAAGAGAAACGGCTATTTTCACTCTTTTTAAACCTTCCTTATTTATTTGTATCTTCTCTCTTCCATTGGGGCATTAGTCTTAACAACTGCCACCCATTCACAGATAGACAGACACCCCCTTTTCCTTTCCTCTTTTTTTTTTTTTTTGTTTTTGCTTCTATAAACTAACTATTTAAAGCGTCATTTTTCCGTTAATCCTTTTCATTAACATCACAGATCACTCTCTCTCTCTCTCTCCCCCTTGGACCTTTTTGGGTTTTCCTCTTTTGGAGAGATTATAGCTAACCGCCAGAGTAGAGAAAAGAGGGAGCCGGAGATCTAGACACTTTCAACTTGATCTATCTGGGTTTTTTTTAGCTGAAGCTAAAAGGGTTTCTCTTCCTTGGGTTTTCTTTTTTTCTGAAAAACAAATATGTGGTGGATGATGAATGAAGGAGGAGGACATTATTGTTCTAAAAAATCTGATGATATCTGTGGTGATGTTTGTGGCCAGGTATTTTACTCTTTCTCATCTCTTTTATTCGATTTTTAGGTGTTAATTTTAAGTGGGAATGTGAGGGGTTCAAAATTTTTAGATCTTAACTATATCGATCATTTATCTACGGCTTAGCTGCTAGGTATTGCTCTTGATCTTATTGTTTTTTGGGGGGTTTTAATTAAATTCCACACAAATGTCTTTGCTTTTGATTTGGGCATTCACAGTTTGCTCCTTGATCTTGCTATCGATTACAAATTAATCAGATTTATCTATTTTGTTGAGTTTTATTCATTACTATTATGAAGAGCTTAATACAATTTAGCTTTCTTAAACCAAAACTCTGAAAAAAAGAAATTGATGCCAAAAATGTAAGAAAGCCAACAAATAAAATATTTGGGGACTCTGTTTACGAAACTTTTGACTTGCCTTTAAGGTATTGGATTGCTAGTTTTGAAAGGAATCTTATGTTTTTTTTTTTTTTAATTAGTTATTACATAAATATATATATACTTTTTAGCTTCTATCATACTTTTCTAAGAATCTAAAAGCTCATTACGCTGCATATATTCCGTTGCTTCTTTAAATTTCCCCTTCTAGATTATGATATGCTTATTGGGGGCACGGATGGTTACTTCCCCAGCTAGATTCATACTCTTCTTTAATGTATTTGGAGTTGGCCTGACTTGTTTTAAATGTTAGTTTGATATATATATATGTTGATAATTTGATTAGTGTTAATAATAGTATTTTCTGTATGCTACAGGAATCAAGCCGGTTGAGCATGTCGAGAATCCGTTGTATACTGCGCGGCATTGATTTCAAAACTTACATTTTTGTATTTGTTATGATTCCGACATGTATATTCGGTATATATCTTCATGGCCAGAAGATTTCGTACTTTCTTCGGCCACTGTGGGAATCACCACCCAAACCTTTCCATGATATCCCACATTATTATCATGAAAATGTGTCGATGGAGACGCTCTGCAAACTTCACGGTTGGGGGATTCGTGAATTTCCAAGACGGGTTTATGATGCGGTGTTGTTTAGTAATGAGGTGGATATTCTTACTCTACGGTGGCAAGAGTTGTACCCCTACATTACACAGTTTGTTCTTCTCGAGTCTAATTCCACATTTACTGGAATTCCAAAGCCTATGGTTTTTGCTAGCAATCGAGATCAATTCAAGTTTGTTGAGCCCCGGTTGACTTATGGGACAATCGGAGGAAGGTTTAAGAAAGGAGAAAACCCCTTTGTTGAGGAGGCTTTGCAGCGAGTAGCATTAGACCAACTTCTCAAAATTGCAGGAATTACAGACGATGACTTGTTGATAATGTCGGATGTTGATGAGATACCAAGCAGACATACTATCAACCTCCTCAGGTGGTGTGATGACATACCTCTAGTGCTACATCTTCGGCTAAAGAATTATCTTTATTCCTTTGAGTTTCTTGTGGATAACAACAGCTGGAGGGCATCTGTCCATAGGTATCAAACAGGGAAAACAAGGTATGCGCATTATCGCCAGTCGGATGAGATTCTGGCAGATGCGGGTTGGCACTGCAGCTTTTGCTTCCGCCACATCAGCGAGTTCATATTTAAGATGAAAGCTTACAGCCATAATGATAGAGTGAGGTTCTCACACTATTTGAACCCGAAAAGGATTCAGAGAGTAATTTGCAAGGGTGCTGATCTATTCGACATGCTTCCGGAGGAGTACACATTCAAGGAAATAATAGGGAAAATGGGACCTATCCCTCATTCCTACTCAGCCGTTCATCTTCCATCATTTCTTCTAGAGAATGCAGATAAATACAAGTTTCTTTTGCCTGGAAATTGTATGAGAGAAAGCGGGTGATTCTTGGAATAACTTGAGATGTTTGTACCTGTAAAGGCTAGTCGGAGGTGCTGCCGGTGTGCGACTCTTGACAAAGGGTTCGATTGAATGATTAACGACTGTGACACCTCACTGAGCAGCCTTGTCTTTTATCCAGCTTAAAATGTTTTTCCAGTTCCTTGGCAGAATGATTGAAGAGTTGGATAAATGCTTGGAAATTCTCGGTTTGTATATAACTTTTTTTTCTTTTTCATGATTTGAGATTTTACTTGGTGGAGGATATTTCATTCACTGAGCGATGTATTATTACTTAGAATGAGTCTCTGATACATTAGTTTGAGATCCCTGTGATTTCCCTATGTTGGGAAGTTTTGTTTTGAGACAATTTATTCATACATGTTCTTATGGAATTCCTTAATTTGTTCCCCTTGATTGTTTGTTTATGAGAATGCTTATAATTATTGGATTTGAGGAGGAAGAACAGCTCATTTTCAACCCTATGTTGAAATACAAGTTGGAACTAGCAAATGAGTTAATTTCCAGGCAATTTCTACTTCTATAGATAGAAGTTACAAGACAGGCCAAAAGGTTGTGGGACTAATTCTGGAGTCAACACAAAGTTCAAGGAAAGCAGCATGACCATAGCATGATAATCCACTATTCCTCTGTCAGAAATAAGATATTTTTTATTATTGGAATTTTATAATAATGTGTGGCACTAAACGATATTTGTTTAATACAAGTATCAGAGTGGGTTTTCCAGGCAATTATTTTAATTTTAACCAGAAAATTAGTTAAAGGACTCAATCATCCAACAGCTGAATTAAAAGGTTAAAATCTCGGTTCGAGTATGATAAAACTCTGAATTGCTTCATAGATTTTTGCATCAACTCATTTAAAAAAGCAGAAAATTTTTGATAAATTGTTTATAGCCCTCTAATTCACCCAGTTTTTTGTTGGTTTTTTTTTAAACTGCCAATTAAATATGTTATATCTTACAATATTATATTGAAAAATGATTAGTCGTGATTGGGGGGCTAAATATTGCAAATCCAGGAATGTGATGTGCCTCAACAACCCTGGTTTTCCAGTGTTTGTAGCTCATTCAATGTCATGGATGCCACGTTGGTTTTGTTCATATTAATCATGTTCGTGCTTGCCATACCACTTTCCGTAATCTAATAAAATCATTTCTCTTAATTCACAACTGTTGCCAAAACTTCTTTTGCTCCCATTTTTATTTCCAATCTTTGAAAGGGCTTTAAATCTGAAAGATTACAGTCAGTAAGTAAAGACACAGATCTCCTCCTCATAATCCTATCATGTTTTTGGAAGCTGCAGCCAATGCGGTGGCAACGAAGCTGGCCAAGATGCTCTCAATAATTTTATTCATAAAAATATAACCAAAACTTCACCCGAATCAACCAAACTCATAAATTCATTACCCACACAAACGAATATTTTGATTCTGATTCCAATTTCAAAAAGTAAAAAAATGGGAATTAAAGTCCCAATGTGATTTGGGGACCAGAAAGTTGTGGCTACAAAAACAATGATGCATTTCATCAAACTTTATGTGAATAATAATAAGAAGAAGAATCTTTCTAAAATAAAATCTGAGACTCGCTTAGTAACGCAACCATTGCAGGTATTGGAAGTGAGGTTTTATGATTGAATACTTGAAGATCCGATGAAATCCCAATGCGGGGGTGGGGTAATAACTAATAATGAAAGTATAGATAGGGTTAGCTTTTCTAGTTTTGCTTTGCTATATATATATATATATATATTCCTAATGAGATGTTGAATTTATTTCCTTCAAGTATGCTTTCTCCGCCCTTGAAAACCTCGTTTGAAATATACTCCATTCCTTTTTACACCTCTCCCTTACCTGCCAATTCCAGAACTCACATTATTAATTTTTTAAATGTCAATTACCATCTTATAAATTTTTCTCCATAAAAGAAAAATACTGCTTTTAAAATGCAACATTTTATAAATTTGAGATTCAAATAACTGCAGCCTCCCTCCTGTGTGCGTTTGTACATATATATATATATATATATATCTTATAGAAAGAAAAAAGCCAAAGGGGAGACAAGAAACAAGGAAAGTTTGCATACCCCTTTCCATGGTGCCTTCCCATCTAACGACTCTCCCTAACAAAAACCAAATTATAGTAAGTGCTTCATTCAAGCATATCAAACGTTTAATAATAATAAAGGAGAAAATCAATGTTGTCATTACCTGGTTCCCAAGTGAGGGAACGGATTGATGAACAATCCATTGAGAATCTACTACACCTATCTTCTCATGGGCGGGCTGTTTATAAAGAAACATATCCGTACTTTAATAAATAGTTGTATTGTAATTCGATCACTGAACAAATAATTCATTCGTAAAGGGAACATACAAATACAGAGAATAAGAGAAAAAGATAAAAAGGATAACAGGATCCTGACCTCTACACATTTTCTGAGGGCAAAATCAAGACCCCAGCCATGGACCAAGTCATTCTGGACATCGTACACCAAAACCAATAAAATGTACGCCAGGAAAACAATTTGAAACCTATCAACGCTAAAGTGAGCGAGAAATACACCCTTATACCTGAATCATATGCCACACGCACCGCCATGCGTCTCGTGAAAACACAGGAGCCATTATCTCAACAAACCTACATTTATGAAAGAAAACAAATACTATTAGTTAATAAACCTATGGAGTATTAAGGCATGATAATAAGCAACAATGCTCAAAGATATGCATACGCTGCACATGGAGGAACATGTGGATGATTGCACCAGCCCGGTTTCTCCTCTGTTTCTCTGAATCAAAATATTAAAATGACAATATTTATGTATCATTCAATTGATTAGTCTGGTTTCAACAATTCATGGTATAATTTTCCCAATTTTCTTACTTGTGAACTTCACGATCACCTCTTCTCTTTGTCATTTGCCAGGTTAACCCTTTATTTGGTTCCAGACCAGGCTGTGAAATCTCCAGTCCATGCTTCCTCACCAGTTTAATATATCTGAAAATGAAATAAATAAAACATCGTCTTTGTATAACTTTCTTTTAAGGGAAAAGTGTTGAACTTGAAACGAAGCATTTATGAAGAAGTCTTGCAATGTCCAACACTCACTCTTCAGCATTGAAATGCTCAACCCCCAAATCCTCATCCCAGATAAATATGTAGTCATAGGTTGCGACAATGTCAGGGTGCAAAAACCTCTTGGCATACCACCTATGTAGTTAAAACTCCTAATAGTTAGATCTTTAAAACTTCTAAGCAATACCAAGAATTACCAAGCATTGCATTCATCCAGCCAGTAAAAGCAGGACTTGAATTTGCAAATCTATTTTCCAATTACAATTACTTACCATTTAGTCTGCCTATGAACACTCACATGTATTGCCTTCTTTGACCACTCAAACTCATCCCATTCAGTTGTTCGACCATCATAATGAAAGAGAAGGATAGTAAAATTCCCTGAAAACTGTAGGAAGCACATTTTTAGTCACAGAACTTGAAATGTGCAAAACAAACACATGGGCAACAGAAACTCCATGCTATCTCGGCACCTGCCCCCCCATAAGAGAGAGAGAGAGAGAGAGAGACCTTTTTAACTGCAGCATCAATATTCTTTCGTTGATCATAACCAACAGTAAATGTTACAAGATACTTTGGCTTGCTGGTCAAATCCTGCAGATGGCAATATTGTCAAAACACAACCATGGTAATAGAAAAAATTATCTGATTTAGTTCTTTGTTAATTTGTGGAATGGTAGAAGTGATAATGATTTTGATCACATGAATAAACTTAATAATGCAAACAACCTCTTAAGACATTAATATTTCAATTTGTTTAGATCCTGCAATTTGTTAGGCATCTTGAAAAGTTTGTATAAGAGATGTTTTCAGCAAAGTCTGCTGTTTTAGTTATAATTTAGCATATGCTGTGGAACATGGAGAACAAGAAGCTTTGTAGAAAGAGATGTTTCCAGCAATTCCACAAAAGGTTTTCCATTTACAACAGTTATTCAATTGAAACAAAACTAATTTAACTTCACAGTACAAAGCTAAACATAGTCATATGTGCATTTGAAAGTTGAATAAAGTTCAGGGCTCAAATTATGTTGTATGCCAAACGGGTTCAAGAAAAACACCTCACTGGGTTTGCCCCATAATCTGCGTAAGTATAAATCTGACTCAGCTCTAACAATTCCTGGTGGTAGTCTTTCTGCACCTCGAGGATTTGATGGGACCCAAATCTGCATCAGAGTCATAAAGGAAGAACAAAACATGGCATATCAGACTAGCACCATCTTATTCAGGTCCTACAAAATCATCAAACACAGAAATCATGTCATCTAGGAACATGGTGGTTGTAAAAGATGTATTCCAATAACGCATTTGGATAATAAGCCAGCACTAAAATACAGCAATGTCTACCAAAATACCAAGTACTAGTAATATGCACACAACTCACACATAGGTCTAGATGTGTGCATATATAGATGATACATGCACATATTCAGTCAGGTAGGAGACATGCTAGGCTAAGAGTGCAATAGATGGCTTTTTTCGTCTTATATATAGTCTAGATATTTTATTCAACACGTAAACCGGGATTTCCATGAGAACTATTGTGTTTAACCTATTCTGCAAGAAACTGAATGAAGAAAGAAAAAGAAAACGCCTCTGCATCCAAAAGTTTGAATGGCATGTAGACCACACTATTTCCTTGTCTTTCACAAGGAAAACCTCCCAATCCTACTTCAACAAGCACCTAAAACCTATAATGCAGGAGAAACAGCTCGACCTGAATAAATAAAGTGGAAATGCAGAAAACTAAACTGCACAATAAAGGTTTAAAAAAAAACTCTCTCAGATAATTTTGAAATGCCTAGATCAGGAGAGGAGGAATACCTTCCTTAATGTGACGTTAGCAGAGCTACCATTATTACCAGCTGGATGGGACACATGAGTTGAGCTTGAGGGGCCCAACTTAGTGTACTCGGTGTATTTGAAATCAATAGCAGTAAGAATGCTGGTTGATAGACTGAACTGTCATATTCAGACAAATATAGAAGTTCCATTATATAGATGAAAAAGATCATTATTGAATTGAAGCAAAATGATGAAAATAAAATTAAGAGATAGTTTGTCTACCTTTGTCAACGACAATTTTGGAAAACATAATCCTATCAAGAAGCCAAAAACTACTCCAACAAATGTTGTTACAATAAGCCTCATGCTCTCATTCGGCTTTCTACTAACTACACTGCAGTCACAAAGATAGAATAAAAGTTAAATAACTTCCATATCTATGTAACTTTTTCTACACATAAACACATAATTCTTTCTAATAAAGAGGCCATCATAAGTTGAGAACCTGCGTGTAAAGATCCCCATACTATTTAAATTCGTCTGATCATATATGCACAACAAATGACTCAAAATTCAGATTGTGAGAGCCTTTAAGCATTATTTAGTAGTCATTCAGTTGCCAATTCTCCATAAAAGAAAGAGACACCCTCAGCATAAAGACCTGATGTTTTCAAAACACTGTGTTAAAATAAAGCAAAACCAAATAGTTACAGATAAAATAAATTAACAAAGATCTGAGATTCAAACAGCAACTTTGCAGCCATTAACTCCAAGATGAGATCCTAGTTCAATCAAATTTACCAAAAATATACAGAAAGCAGCCAACAAAATACAACCTACGAGACCCTTCCGTTCGTTTTCTAAGGATCATATTATATAGTAAATGTGCAAGAATCAGCCTAAGTACCACCAAAGAATCCAGATAATCTTCGACCAGTAACTTCACAAAGCAAGCAACCATGTGCTAGTCCTTTGACAAAAGATCGAAGTTACCAGGCAAACACAAAAACCAGACAAATTCCAGTCCTGTCCTGGATTCAATAACTCTACAGTCGTCAAGTAAACATGTGCTTTTTTGACTAAAAACCTGAAATCCTAAAATTGTTGAATTCAAAAAATTAAAATAACTGCAATACTTCAGAGCTGTAACCGAGTTTGCTTAGGTTGAAAATTACAAAACAAAACGACCAAAAACATAAACAATACCTAAAACTTGAGCTTAAAATCCGGTTTAATTACTGTAATCATTTTTTCCCGATTTCAACCACCTTTTCGATTATTTTAATATCATTATATCTCAAATAATCAAGAAAGCTTAATGACTGGAGAAAAAGAAAAGAAAAAAAAATAGCAAGCTCGAGCATAAACAACTGAAATACTAAAACAACATTCAAATAATCAAATCTAGTTTAAGCAAGTGTAAGACATTGAATGCTCACACAGGTTGTAGATGAAACAACGATTTTTTTTCTCGGGAACCAAACAGAAAACTGAACTTTAAATAAATTTAAACAAAAGGAAAGTAAACTACAAATATTTACTTACCTGAGCGGAAAGATGATAGTGAAGAATAGAGCAAGATCTGGCAAAAACTGAAAGTGTATTTAAAAAGGTTCTGAAATCTAATATTTTCCAACTCCTTAAAGTGAAAATCTGTGGAAAGGAGTTTATAGCTTTCTCGGACAGAAATAATTTCGTGATCAGCTGCCTAAACGGAAAATGATAGAAAACGTGAAAGGAAAAAGACTTGAAACTAAACGATGGATTTCGATTTCAATTTCAATTATCTCCTTTTTCTTTTCTACATAAAGAGACACTGAAGATTATTTGATTTTATTAAATAAAAAGCAAAGGCAAAAGAAAAAGAAAACTTTAGGCTGTGCCTTCAAAATATAAAGAATGTTTGTTCTTGTGTCTCTGTATAGGCGAATTCATTTTTATTAATAATTTATGTTGATTTCATTGGGTGATTCGACGACAGTATATTGGTGAATGGATTTGTGCCGAAAATCGTGTGTGGAGAGAGACATTGGTAGCGTTTTGCTTTGGTTTTGACTTTTGACCCTTCACCTTACCTCCTGGATTTCCTGCTAATCTATTCTTTTTAATTCTTTCCAATTCTAGTTCCCACTTTTTGTTGTTTGATTTATTAATGTCAAATTTTAAATAATTTAATTTTGAGAAAATTATGATGCGCTGGTGGCACACTGGTCTGATAATGGGAGTAGGTTGCCTATGGAATAGATACGTACCGAATGCGTTGGCAACGAAGGCATTGGCTAGTACCCAGGCTCTCAGATTTGCACGGGAGTTGAGATTTTGGGCAGTGGAGGTTGAGGGCGATTCCTTGGTGGTTATAACGAAGCTCGACATGCATTGATCGATAGGAAATTAGTAGCCACATATAAGAAGCGAAACGAATTGTGTTGAGTTATGAGAGATGTAAATTTCAGCATATCAAGAGAGGGGGCAATCAGGTTGCTTACTTGTTGGCCAAAGAGAGGTTTTGGCAGAAACATGATGTTTGGTGGATGGAGGATGGCCCGACGGTGATTCAAGGACTGGTGAGGAGGGACAATCTACTCTTCAGGTCAATTGAGGTCCATCAATACGATGACGAAGGAGGCTAGAAGGTTCAATTTTAGCTAGCAAGGTCAGATTGCTTTAGATCGGAGCGATTCAATGCCGATTTTGGGTATTTGAAGCAATATATGGCATGTGGTATGGGTTGTGGGTTGTGAAAGGAGAGAAAGGTTGGTTAGTTCTTGTCTTATCTATTATTAGGGTCTGACCCGACCCATAGACATGTCTAGTCTTATCTATTATTATCCATTCTAACTAGTCTATCTGTCAACTCGACGTATCCAATGCATTTTTACATGAGACACTTAAAGAGTTGGTTTACATAGAACAACCCACAGGCTTTAAAGATCCCACCAAGCTATACCATGCGTGTTCTTTGAAGAACTGTTAGAATTAAGTGACCCGAATCCTTATTTAAATAAAATAAAGTGGTAAAATAAAATAAAAGAAGAATACATATAGAATTACACTTTTTTTATTTTATTTTAGAATAAGGTTTTTTAAACCTCATTAAATTCTATCTATTTGATATTGATTAGAATAAGGTGTTTCAGTCTTACTAGAACATGGCTTTACAAGCTTATAAATAGACATAGTCTATTCCTCTTGTAATTATTCGAATTCAACATAATAAATTTTCTTCTCCTCTGCCCGTAGTTTTTTCCCGAAAGGGTTTCCATGTAAAATTTGTGTGTTCTTTATTTTATTTTATTTTCATAAATTGGTATCAGAGCTTCCGGGTTGTTCATCTCGATCACGGTAATGTCATCTTTAAAGTATGAAATTTTGCTTTTGGATTGCAACACCAGATTTGCGTTATGGCAGATTAAGATGCAAACAGTTCTTGCGTAGATGGATCTAGAGGATGCCCTGCTAGGGATAGATAAGATGTGTAACACCCCCTACCCGTATCCGTCACCAGAATAAAGTACGAGGCATTACCGAAAAGCACGAAACACTTACAGATAATTTAAATGCATTTTCATAACAATTTGTTTCGATGTCATACTATTTCATATTTAAGCTTTATTCACAAAAGTGTTTGAAATATCATCTTTATGCAAATAGCACACATGAGGTACAAAATTCCATAATTATGAATGAACACATTTATCAAACATATTCCATGTTATATATATATATATATATATATATATATATATATATATATCATAGTTTCATATTTCCATGTATCAATTACCATCATCACTTCTCGTATTTGAGACAAATCGTGTAACAACTCATAAATATGCAATTCATTAACTCTTCTTACCAATCACGATTTAAATTGCCAAATCACTTATTGAGCCCAATTTAAATGTTCACTAAAATCTATCATATAAAATTTGATGTACGTATTCATCAATAAATTTCATGTACAGATATCATCATTTCACATTTCCACATACATTTACTTTCCACATTTATGAATTCAAATAGCATATACGAGACATACCAATGTATTTCAAATACGTTTTCATGATATTTCATTTCGAACTCAGATTATTCCATACTAGAAGTTTTCTCATTAACTCATTTGGAATACCAATTCATACGGATAACACACTCAAGGCGTAGAAATATATAATCACAAATGAACTCATTCATCAACCAAGTTTTATGCTCATGTCTCATCAACTCGTATTTCCTTATGTCACATAATTCTATGTAATACTTATCAAACTTCTTCAAATTAGTGAACATCTTATGGAATTGGTCTGCACTTGCAGATACACCTTTGAATTTTCGATAATCATCGATGCCATAGCATAGCTATGGTCTTTTCACTAGAATGTCATAGCTCAGCTATGGTCTTACATCTTATACACATATCACACCGATGCCATATCCCAGATATGGTCTTACACAGAAATCGCTTGTCATTTGTAGCCGAAGCTACCACTATTCACTGATCAGGTAGCCGGAGCTACCATTTTTCAATGATCAAGTAGCCGATGATCAGGTAGCCGAAGCTACCACTTTTCACTGATCAGGTAGCCGGAGCTACCATTTTTCAATGATCAAGTAGCCAATGATCAGGTAGCCGAAGCTACCACTTTTCACTGATCAGGTAGCCGAAGCTACCACTTTTTACTTGTCATTTGTCCTTGATCAGATAAGTGTAGCCGAAGCTATCACTTATCACTTGTCATTTGTCCTTGATCAGATAAGTGTAGCCGAAGCTATCACTTATCACTTTCACTTGTCCTTGATCAGATAAGTGTAGCCGAAGCTATCACTTATCACTTGTTGCCATGGTCCAACCATTGTCCTTTCCTTCAATTCATATTGTCACTGAATTGAAATGCTCAATTTGATCATTTATTCAATTTTCATGCTTTTATATTATTCACGATTTTATCATCAATACATATGAAATAACACATCATGAAATTCATAAAATTAACAAATGATCACTAAATTTTAGCCATATAAACTCAGAAGTTCGATTTTTGTATTATAACGATAATCATAATTTCATAATAAATATTCCAAATAAAACCTTATATCATTTCTAATTCAACACTTATAGATTACAATCGGGCATGTGATCAATTTATACACGAGTCATTCATATATATCTGTATATTTTTCCTCCTCCTCCTCTCCATCCACATCCTTAGTATAAACAACACATTTGTAGATGACATTATCCATAATTTTCACTATCTACTTATGTGAATATTTAAGCTGTTCACCTGTGTCATAGTCACTAAACTATTTTTATCTTGAGCTACAGAACTCCAAATTAAGATCCATAAATTTTCCCAAAAAACTAGACTCATATGTCTTCTTACCATAAAAATTTCATAATTTTTGGTTGGGCCAATTAATACAGTTTATTCATTGAAGTCTCCCTGTTCTGCTGTCCAACAGTTCCGACCCTTCTTCACTAAAAATTAATTATCTCATCGTACAGAATTCGAATAATGTTCCCGTTTGTTTCTCTTGAAAATAAACTCATTAAGGATTCTAAACATATAAATTTAAGTCCGTAATTATTTTTCTTAGATTTGTTATGATTTTTAAAAGTCAGAACAGGGGAACCCGAAATCATTCTGACCTTGTCTCACAAAATTTATCATATCTCATGATTTACAATTCCATTGCTTACATAATTTATTCTATAAGAAACTAGACTCAATCAGCTTTAATTTCATATTTTATTAATCCTCTAATTTGATTTCTACAATTTTTGGTGATTTTTCAAAGTTAGACTACTGCTGCTATCCAAACTGTTTTAGTGCAAAATGTTGATTTCCATTTTTTCCCAAACTTCACAATTCATACAATTCAGTCCTTGGTCAATTAACCCCTCAATTAAGATAATTTTCTCAATTAATACTTTTCCTAGACATTATAAGTTATTTCATAATTATTGAGATTCAGAATTTCCATATAAAACTCTAACTTCAAACTCTTTTACAATTAGGTCCCAAACATTCACTTTCTATTCAATTCTTTCAATAAAATCATAATATAAACAATTTAAAGCTCTAATTCCATGCCAAATCATCATATACTTCGAGCACTCATCCATAACAACTTCAAAAATTAGCTATGGAATCAAAAACTAATGAGATAGTAAGTTGGACCCAATTGTAAAAGTCTAAAAACATAAAAATTTCAAGTAGAAAGCAATAATTAAACTTACATGAGGCTAGAGTATGAAAACCAGATTGAACCCTCCACCATGGCTGTTTTTCAGCTGATGAATATGAAGAGAAATGAAGAGAATTCTAGATATTCCAATTTAGTCCCATTTTTATTTAGCCAATTTTGGCAATTTTCTAATTTTGCCCTTATTTCATCCATTTCCTGATTTTTCTCAGCTATTGCCGCCCAAAATATCTCCTTTGGGCTTATTTGCACTTTAGGTCCTTCCTCATTTGACAATTGAGCTATTTAATCATTTTAGCAACTTTTACACCTTTTTCTATTTAGTCCTTTTTATTTAATTAACCACCCAAACGTCAAA
This sequence comes from Gossypium anomalum, assembly GCA_025698475.1. Taxonomy (NCBI): domain Eukaryota; kingdom Viridiplantae; phylum Streptophyta; class Magnoliopsida; order Malvales; family Malvaceae; genus Gossypium; species Gossypium anomalum. The sequence goes on along the minus strand of CM046967.1, from coordinate 17,731,407 downwards.
ATTTTCTAACTAAATTTTATTACTACCTCACCAACACTCCATAAATATTTCTAAAAATATTTATGGCTCGGTTTATGAAGTCGATGTCTCGATACCTCATTCTCGACCCAATTTACCTAATTAATTCTTTTAAATCTCGAAATTCACTAATTCAAAAAAAATACTTTTATATTCACATTTGACTCATATGTATTAATTTATTAAATTTTCAACTCACCCGTCAGATTTAGTGATCTCAACTCTCTATTCCCGATACTACTGAAAATTAGGCTGTTACAAGATGCCTTCGACTTTAACAGATGAAGAGAAGAAGCATAAGGATCGAAAGGCATTAACACAATTACATCTGCATTTGTCCAACGAAATTTTGCAGGATCTGATGAAAGAGAAGACCGCCGCTGCATTATGGAAGAGACTAGAACAAATATGTATGTCAAAAACTCTAACAAGCAAGTTGCATATGAAGCAGCGTCTTTATGCTCATCGTTTGGAGGAAGGTGCGTCTATACACGAACACTTAACAGTGTTTAAAGAAATTCTCTCAAACTTGAAGGCCATGAAGGTTCAGTATGATAAGGAAGATATAGGGTTGATTCTACTTTATTCGTTGCCCCCGTCTTATTCAACCTTTAGAGACATGATTTTATATAGCCGCGAGTCTCTCACAGTTGATAAGGTTTATTAATCTTTGACCTTGTATGATAAGATGAAGCATCTTGTGGTTAAACCCGACTCTCAGGGAAAAAGTCTCATTGCTCGTGGGAGACAAGATCAGAATGCTGATAATGATCGTGGAAGGACACAGGAACGGAATCCTCGTAGTAAATCTAAGGGTAGATCGAAGTCTTCAAACAGAGGTAAAACTTGTAACTTCTGCAAGAAGAAAGGGCACATTAAATCTGAGTGCTATAAGCTACAGAACAAGATTAAAATGGAGGTTGCGAATCAAAAAGGAAAACAACCAGAAAATTCCGGTTAAGCTGATGTTGTAGAAGACTACAGCGATGGTGAACTTCTAGCCGCTTCTGTCAATGATTCTAAAGTAAGCGAAGAGTGGATACTTGATTCAGGCTGCACCTTCCATATGAATCCCAATCGGGATTGGTTTACAACTTACGAAACAGTGTCTAAAGGTGTTGTTTTGATGGGAAATAATGCTTCATGTAAAATCGCAGGTGTTGGAACAATTAAAGTTAAGATGTTTGATGGAGTTATCAGAAAACTTAGTGACATGCGACATATTCCAGAATTGAAGAGAAATTTAATTTCATTGGGTACTCTTGATTCAAAAGGGTACAGGTACACAGCTGAAAGTGGGGTTTTAAAGATTTCCAAAGGTTCCCTTGTTGTGATGACAGGGTAAAGAAATACTACCAAATTATATATTTTGCAGGGTTTTACTGTTACTGGTGATGCAGCTACCGCTTCCTCTTCTTTGTCAGATGATGATATTACTAAACTTTGGCATATGCGCCTAGGGCATATGAGTGAGAATGGCATGGTAGAATTGAGCAAAAGAGGACTTCTTGATGGGTAAGGAATTTGCAAACTAAATTTCCGTGAGCACTGTGTTTTTGGGAAGCAAAAGAGAGTTCGATTCACCAGAAGAATCCATAACACGAAGGGAACGTTGGAGTATATTCATTCTGATCTGTGAGGTCCATCCAGAGTGCCTTCGAGAGGTGAAGCTAATTATATGCTAACCTTTATTGATGATTTTCCAGAAAAGTTTAGGCGTTCTTCTTGAAGCAGAAAAGCGATATGTTTTCTGTATTTAAGTCTTGAAAAATTATGATTGAAAAACAGACGAGAAAACAAATAAAATACCTCCGCATAGACAATGGCTTAGAGTTCTTTTCTGATGAGTTTAATAGATTGTGCAAGTCAAAAGGGATCGTGAAACACTTGACAATTTGTCATACTCCACAGCAAAACAGCATTGTAGAACAAATGAACAGAACGATCATAGAGAAGGTTCGATGTATGTTGTCAAATGCCAACTTACCGAAGTCGTTTTGGGCAAAAACAACCTCTACTTCATGTTTTTTTATCAACTGATCTCCATCCGTTGCCATTGAGAAAAAGATTCCACAAGAGGTATGGTCTGGTAATCCTGCTAATTATTCTGATTTAAAGTTTTTTGGGTGTCCTGCGTATGCTCATGTTGATAATGGAAAATTGGAATCGAGATCCATTAAATGTGTTTTTCTTGGTTATAAAGCTTGCGTAAAAGGGTATAAGTTATGGTGTCCTGAAAATAGAAAAGTTGTGATTAACAGAGATGTTGTTTTTGATGAAATTGCTATGCTACCTAACTTATCTCTTAAAAACTCTTCCAATAAAGAAAATCAAAAGTAGGTGGAGCATCAGATTAATCCAGAATCTACAACAGAGTTGACTCCTCAAGCCAGTACAAAAATTGAGACTAGAGTTGCTTCTTCACCGTGATATTCTATCACCAAAAACAGAACTAGAAGAGAAATTAAACCTCCAAAGAAGTATGCCGAGGCTGATCTAGTTGCTTATGCTTTAAATGTGGCTGAAGATATAGGTGCGAATCAAGAGCCATCTAATTATTCTGAGGCGATTAGCTGTGAAGACTCAGAAAAATAGATGTTTGCTATGCAACAGGAGATGGAATCACTCCACAAAAACAAAACATGGGATTTTGTGAAACTTCCTAAAGGTAAGAAGACTATTCGTTGTAAATAGGTGTTTAAAAAGAAAGAAGGGACTCCAGGAGTTGAAAAACCTAAATATAAAGTAAGGCTTGTTGCAAAGGGTTACAGTCAAATTCCAGGAGTGGACTTCACAGATGTGTTCTCTCCAGTTGTGAAGCATAGTTTGATTCGAGCTTTACTTGGTATTGTAGCCATGCATGATTTGGAGCTTGAGCAGTTAGATGTAAAAACTGTATTTTTGCAAGGAGAACTTGAGGAGGATATTTACATGCAACAACTAGAGGGTTTTACAGTCTCAGAAAAAGAGGACTATGTTTGCTTTCTGAAAAAGTCCATTTACGGTTTGAAACAGTCACCAAGGCAGTGGTACAAGAGGTTTGATTCCTTTATGACTTCTCACGATTTCAAAAGAAGTAGTTTTGACAGTTGTGTTTACTTTAAGAAAAACAGTAATGGTTCTTTTGTGTATCTACTTTTTTACGTTGATGAAAGATTTGGGATAAAGAAGATACTTGGTATGGAGATTCTCAGAGATAGAAAAGTAAGTAAATTGTACCTAAGTCAAAAGGGGTACATTGAGAAAGTTCTTTGCAGGTTCAATATGCAGAGTGCTAAGCCTGTTAGTACTCCTTTAGCACCCATTTTAGACTTTCATCGGCTTTGTCTCCACAATCGGATGATGAGATTGAAATCTTGTCACATGTTCCATACTCTAGTGCGGTGGGATCTCTCATGTATGCGATGGTTTATTCACGTCCGATTTATCATATGCGATCGGTGCGATTAGCGGATATATGGCGAATCCGGTAAAGAACAACTGGAAAGCGATTCGGTGGATTTTAAGATACTTACGAGGTACTATCGATGTTTGCTTACGATTTGGAAGAAGCGAAGATGGAGTCATTGGGTATGTTATTGCTAATTTTGCTAGAGACCTTGATAGAAGAAGATCTCTCACGAGTTATGTCTTTACAATCGGAGGTTGTGCAATCGGTTGGAAAGCCACTTTGCAAACTACGATCGCTTTGTCTACCACTTGAAAATTTGAGTACATGGCGATTACTAAGGCTTGTAAAGAAGCTATTTGGTTGAAGGGACTCTTTAGTGAACTCAATGAAGACCTTCAAATCGAGATGATATTTTGTGATGATCAGAGTGCCATCTTTCTTACAAAAGATCAAATGTTTCATGAGAAAACAAAACACATTGATGTTCGGTATCATTTTGTTCGTGATATTATTGCTCGCGGTGATATTGTTGTGAGCAAAATTAGTACTCATGAAAATCATGCAGATATGATAACTAAGTCACTTCCTATAACCAAGTTTGAGCATTGCTTAAACTTGGTTGGTGTTCATTGTTGAAGTTAAACCCTTAAGGGGTTTTGTGGAAGAGGTGGAGAACTTGTTCGTTGAGAGTTCGCGATAAAGAACTTGTTTATTAAGAATTCATGTCAAGGTGGAGATTGTTAGAATTAAGTGACTCGAATCCTTATTTAAATAAAATACAGTGGTAAAATAAAATAAAAGAAGAATCCATATAGAATTACACTTCTTTAATTTTATTTTAGAATAATGTTTTTTAAACCTCATTAAATTCCATCTATTTGATATTAATTAGAATAAGGTGTTTCAGTCTTACTAGAATATGGCTTTACAAGCCTATAAATAGACATGGTCTATTCCTCTTGTAATTATTCGAATTCGACATAGTGAATTTTCTTCTTCTCTGCCCGTGGTTTTTTCCTGAAAGGGTTTCCACGTAAAATTTGTGTGTTCTTTATTTTATTTTATTTTATTTTATTTTATTTTCACAAGAACATCTTACTGCCTTGTGTATGTTTATGACCTCATTCTGACAAGTTCAATAACTACTCTTATTCAACTTATCATTTGACAACTTGAGTTAATTGTTGCCCTTAAAGATTTGGTTCCCTTACCTATTTTCTCGGTGTTAAAGTCACTTGACTACCTAATGGACTTTAACTCTCTCAATCCAAGTATATTTGGAATCTTATGAGGGGTGTGAATATGCATGAAGCTATCCTTATCTCTATGTCACGGGTCGCGAATCAAAACTCATGATGAATGTACATAAACCGTCTCATGGAGATCAACTGATTAAGTGGGGCTCATTTGACTCACTTGAACTGACTCAATTTGTGGAACATATAGAGAAACCCATCTACTTAAAGCTTTGGTAGCTCAGTAAAGCACTCCAATAAAACTAGAGTTACCATGATTAATATTTATAAATCCTAAGAGATAAAGATTGTATATAGTTTAAATCCCTTAGTACTCTCATATTATAGATAGGCTTTAATTTTGACCGTCAATATAATTTAAACTGTATCATTGGATTTGAGAGAGTTAAACTATAAATAAAGGTTTTGGCCCTCATTTGTAATCATCCCATTATATCTCCTTCATTACTTCATTCTTGAGTTAAAAGAATTTTTTTAGAGTATTTACTCAAACACTTGGTGTGCTATTGTTTTCTTGTGACTTATCTGTTTGATTCAAGTTTCTTTGTCTTTTTAAGTTGTTCCCGCTTTATTTTAGTACCTTAGAGAAATTACTTTGTGAATTCTCATTTTTAAGCAAAAGAATCGCCTAAAGTCTCGTGATTTGCTAGGCTTAAGTTCTAGTTCTATGACATTACCATCTTCTCCGCAAACAATATTAGCTAGACATTTCCAACAACTTTGAAGATCCTACATTATTCCGACAAGTGGTGGGTTCTTACCTGACCTAACATAACCATGACATTCAACAAAGCAAATCAATTCATGCACTCACCTTTTGTCAACCATTGGCAAGTTGTGAAATGAATACTTGAATATTTAAAAGGTATAGTAGACCATGGTCTCCTACTCAAATCGTCATGTTCTTCATCTCTTTTTGCTTTCTCTAATGCGGATTGGGGAGGTGACAAAATTGACAGGAAAAGTGCCTCGACTTATGTTGAATTTCATGGCCCTAATCTCATCTCATGGTGTTTGAAGAAACAAAAAACAACGGCTCGATCTAATACTGATTCGGAATATTGTGCCTTAGCCACGACAGCCTTTGAAGTTTATTAGATGCAATGTCTCCATCGAGAACTTGACCAAAAGAAATAACCGAAAAAGGAGCTAGGCATACCTTGAAGAACTACTCTGCAATTTGTACTTAATACAAGGGTCTGAAAATCTTAAGTTGGTAGCAGTTGGAAGCTTGAATGAAGGCTTCTATTATTTCACTTTGTACATGGATAGATAAGAATTAGTAAAGGTGTTTCCACCCCAAAATGCATAAGCCGATGGCCATTGCACCTCCTTACCAGCTACACTGTTTTGCTGGTTAGGCCCTTCTTGAAAGTGCTTTTGGTTGCAAAAGCAATTTGTCTGGGATTGCTTACGTAATCTAGATGCTTTTAGCACTCCCATTGCTATATCCAACTAACCTAAAACTTTAGAAATATTTTTTCATAGAATTTTCAGAACAATGCTAACCAAACCTTAACAAATTTAATGAGTTTACTTGTTTTTCCAAGCTTGAGTCTACAATAGTTGCCAGGTCAAGGATTGAAAGACCTTTAGAACGAAAAAGCTCAAGTTTAGGCGGAAGTAATATGCAATATTTGATTGGCCTTCTTCACTCCAATCAACACAAAACAACAAAGCAACCCAAAATTATTCAACGGTCTCTATTTCTTACGTTAAATTAAAAAAAAAAAAAAAACACTCAAATTTTATTTAAAATTTCCTTTCCTCGAATTTCACCGCCAACCCAAAACCAAAAATATTTAAAAAAGAATAATTAGACTTAGTTGCCTCGACTTAGAATTTGGAAATAATCAAGAGTATATACCCATTGAAAAAAAAAAGTAGGTTTTTGTCATACTTTCAAAATTAATTGGACAAATAATCCGTTTTTGTTTCCGGAACAGCTACCATGATTGTTGATATCTAAATTTCTAATGTAACATTTTTTTTTTTAGATTTAATGGTTTAAAAGGTTGTTAAAGTTTTTAGAAAAAAATTAATTAAATTTTTGTGTTTTTTTTCACACAATTAAATTTCTGAATTAACAAAATTGATCAAATAAATCTTTTGATTAACGTTGATTATTACAGTGCTGATGTGGTCGTAAATAACACTGATATGACGCTCCATGTCAGCGATAATTGCTGAGTAGCACGTTAGCAAAAATAAAAAAGTTAAATAAAAAAAGTTAAAAAGGAATTTTTAATTTTTTTATTGGAATCTTATAAAAATTTTAAAAAAATGTTTTTAAAAAATATTTTTAATTTTATAATTTTTTAAAACATTAATTAAAATTAAATAAAGTTACAAAATTTAAAAAAAATTTAAAAGTTAAAGTTTAGAATGAATCTGGATAATCATATGCCAAGATTCATTCAAGATGATTTTTCTAAATTATATAAAGTTTAAAAATATTAAAAATTAATTATCTTTCAAAAATTGACATGTGTATGAATGTTGTAATTATATTGGTACATTTTAGGATGTATAAAAAATAAAAAAATGTTTTCTAAAATAAATCAATATAAATAATTTTAATTTTATTAATCATGTGTAAAGTTTTTTTTTAAATGTATGAATATATCAAATTATTTAAAACTTTTAGGTTATAAAATAATTGATACACTTTTTAGGATACACATGTAATCAAATAATTTATACACTTTTTTAATTGGATATATTCATATATTTAAAAAAAAAATTTACACGTACAATTAATAAAAATTAATATTATTTTTATTTTATAAAATGTTTCTTTTAATTTTTTATATACCCTAAAAGGTACCAATAGCATTAAAACAGATCAATTTTTTAAAGAAAATTAATTTTTAATATTTTTTAAACTTTATATAATTTAGAAAAATCATCTTGGATGACTTGGACATATGGTTGTTCAAGTTCAATGAGAATTTGGACAATATGTCTAGATTCATTTTGGACTTAACTTTTAATTTTAATTTTATTTTTAATTTTTTAAACTTTTGAATTTTATTTAATATTTTTATAAATTTTAATAATATTTTATAGATTTATAAATTTTAAAAAAAATTAAATCTTTTTAAAATATTTTTTAGTTTTCCAAAAAATGAAATATTCCTTTCAATTTTTTTTAATTTTTTAAAAAATTAATTTTTTTTTAATCTTTTTGCTGCGAATCAATGTTAGTCAAGAAAACTTATTTAACCACTTTTATCAGTCCAAAATTCAATTGGGCGCAAAAATATCAAAAAGGCTTAATCGATTTTATAGAAAAAACTTGTCTTCAAAACCATTAAGCCTTTTTTTCAAAAATTCCGACAATATCCATAATAGTAAATTTTAATCTTCTTATGACAATACTTGAATGCATAAATTAAAATTTGGAATTCATGTATGATTAAGAGGAAAAACATTAATTATTTGTGTATAAAACACAATCTATAAAAATGTAAAATGGTCCCAAAATAGTTAGGTCATTAATAATTTACACGTCCTGAATCTTGATGCTTGAAGGTACAAAGTAAAAAAAATAGATAAAAGAAAGGAGCAAACATGTTAATAAACCAATCTGCTTGTTTTTAATTTTGGAGACAAACAAAACTGCAAACGCTGAGCGTCCCATTGTAAAGGCAGCCTCACAAGGTCAATTTCCAATTAGCCCAATCACCTATCTGTCGGCACTCTTTTCCGGCCGAATGATTTTATTTTTTTCACCTGTTTTCTCCCTCCTTGTTAGCTTATGAGTAAAAGAATTTCCATTTATTCAGAATGCAGATAGAGCTGCAGTTTCGTCTCGGTGATGATCCTGAAAAATAAACTAGTGAAGCCGAAATGATATACGTACGCTATCAGGCTTTACACATGCAAGGAGTTAGGGGGTTCTCCCAAAGGTCATAGTTTGGGAAGGTCTCTTCCGGCAATCCAGTTCGTGTCTGGTGGGTGATAACCACGTCTTCGACAAAATTCGCCCACCCCATATACGGATCCCCAAAAGATTTGGACATAAGCCCCTTGTCTGGTTTTATGGATTTTTGAAGGTGACCCACGTACCTTCTTGCTCCAATTATCAATTTAGCAAAGTTGCCACCATGCGTCATAACGAACACATCAGACTTCAGGCACACCAAGAAATCAAGAGCTGCCAAGCTTGTTACATGCTTCCTGAAAGCAGCTAACTCCTCCTTACTTGCTAACTCTTCCTTGGTAACCTATTTGAAAGTCTTGTAATGATCATCTCAAATTTGCAGAAAAAAATAAAAAGAAAAAAATAAAAAGATAGTCTGCATTTCAAGTACGTCAAATAAACTGCTTGCATGTCAGTCCCTGATATAGTCCGGTTTGTTAACTAACAGGTCTGAATAAGTATACAGCTTTAATGCTTCCATATATAAGAAGTGGGACAGGAAGAGTGAATCCCCGGATAGAGAAAACGCCAAATATTTGGAACATGGAAAACATGCCTATTAATTATTCTGGACAGGAAGATTTTCTAGCATTCATAGAAAATAAAGATTACCAGATTTGGGAACATGTTCCTTAAGGGTGCCATCCGATTCTGACCACCATAAACCTGGCCAGAAGCAACATAAATCTGTGTTTCCTTCGGATAGCCCATAGCTCGAAGAATCACTGCCACTTCCCCAGGCTCAAGAGGACACCTTCCTTCTTTCCTTTTCTGCAGAGCCAGCTGCCACAGATGGGTTCCGTTCTGCAATCATAGTCACTACAGAAATAAGTATATCAAACCAACTTTTGGTTCTCAAAAAACAAAGCGGAAAAGGCTAGTTGTTCTAAATCACCTTATACCGTCGAGGCCATTCTTTTTGTCTGTATTCTGCCATTCTAACTTTCTCCTCCCTAGTTCCAACAAAATCACAAAATGATAGGCCCACCATCCCTTTCTCAAACCTAAGATGTAAAGCCCTGAAAGAAATGGACTGTTAGTTATTCTGGATTAAAAAAAGAGAAGCATGGATTTGACATATTAGTAGAATCTCAAGTAAAATATTACATACATGTAAGGATTCGGACTTCCTGTGCGGTTCCTCATCCTTGATACCAATAAATCTGACATTTGCTCTATCTCTGGGAGAAATTTAAGAGCATGATAATTGACTCTGCATCTTAGCCTGTTAATTTCTGGAGGGACATTATCATACCTGAATCAATACCCAAACGCATTAGGAAGGAAATATAGTAGTATAGGAGAATTAACAAACCAAGCCCAAGTCTCTTTTCTGAAAAGTGAACATTTGAAAGTAATACGACACATATCTACAACATCAATGACTTACCCAAGTCTATCAACAAAAGGTTTTAGAGACATTATCTTCTTCTCTTTGATTCGAGGCAGCACATTGTCAATGTAAAATTGTGCTGGAGCATATTTTGGAATGTTCTTCACTGTCCGCCTATTACACATTAAGAAAACTCTCCTCGTAAACAATTCCAGTGGCAAAAATTTGGTATAGATATTCAGTTCATTCTTGAATTCTCATTTCATATCTGAAGTACACACATCATTGCTAATAAACCCTATGATTGAATGGCTACAAGCTCCAAACAAACTATGATACACATGTAGCAAGATGAAGGTCTATCGCTGATGATTCTAGCATACGAGAAACGAAACATGAGCAACATACTTTCTAACATTTCCTTTTTGAAGGCAATTGACAACAAGATGCCATTGTTTCCAAAATCAAATAAAGGAGATAAAAATATTAATTACCTATCAATTAATCTAAAACAAACAAATGAAAATTTCAGTTATGCAGTCTGCTAAAACTCATTATGAAAGAAGTATCTATCATTCAAAGTCCACAGAGGGCCCACGTCAGCCCCACCTCTAGCTTTCTGTCTCCCACAAGTTAATGCCAATAATGAAGTCATAATCACAACATTGAGGAAAATCATGACGCCATTGAAGCAAATTCATAGAAGCAAACAGCTTCTCAATTGGCGGTTGAAATCCAACTGATTAAAATAGCAAGTCCAGCAGAGAGGCAGAGAAATCATGAAAAATCACCTTATACTGGTAAATAATTCTGATTTGTCAGTAAACCACTCAGGTATGTCACGAACAATTCGCACGTCATCCTTCAAGTAGTTGATGAAATGATCAACATCAAAAATGTCTTCAAATTTGCTGCACATGATTTTACAAATACATTACAAACGAAAGGATGAAATAGAGTTGCTACAGTCAGATGGTTAGTAATGCAATTAAGTGATTTACTTAGGTTCATGAAGTGATTAGTGAGGAGCAAAAGAAACCGAGAACTCTCAGAAACCCATGGTTAGCTTAGAGCTTGAAAGCTAAGTTCAAGGCAAGATTCCAAGAACATATTTAATCACGAGGTATTGCTACTTAAGTATGTAATTTGACAGCTTGACAAGGTTATAAGCCAAGTTAACTTGAATAAAGAAACAATTATGATGTGCTTAGCCACTTCAAATGTTAATTAATGAGTACAAATGTTAACATTAACACATGGTACACTATTCTTGTAGAAATTTAGCATATTATAGAAGCTTTTAAAATCACTGGAAGTGAGACCAAAGACACTACATTTCAAACAAATATTAATTCTAAACGTCGTAATTTGAAGAAAACTAATCTTTTATATAAACATAACTTATGTCTATTAAGGTTGTGAAGCTATAGGGTAAAAATTAAACAAATCTTTCTACTAAACTAATAATCAGTTACTTCTCTCATTTTTTCAATGCATATATGACTTCTTATGTTTCAGAGATATATGTGCACAAGACCAACAATATGAATGAAGCTATTATTGGACAAGGAATCTCACGTTTGGTCTTTCCAAATCTGGTCCTGCTTCAGCACTGGCAAGATAAGAGTGGCATTCATAATTTTAGCCACAGCCACTGCATTACATATCTGCATGGAATATTCAATAAGTGCATAAGTGTGCTGCTGGCAGTTAGTGTAACAAATCAGTAGAGCTTTCAAAAATTATTCAGCCAAATTTCCATTTTAAGTACGATTAAAAGGTGTTTGGAAATGATAAAACTTGAATAGAATTAAACAGAAAGTGCACCAGAGTAAGATCAATAAATTATGACAGAAACAAGCAGCAAAAGTACATTTAAGGAAGCACTTTATTTACCATTTTAGGCACAGACGTGCTTATAGTCATCCTTTTTTTCCTGTTCATATCAAGGAATCATCTCCAAAAGAAGTTTCATGATACAATAGGCCAAAAGAAGTCAATAGAACATGGTAACTTTAGACTCAATTTCATAGGACTTTTAGTTGCAGTCATCTAGGAGACAGTAATTGATTATAACGCTTCAGAATTGCAATGTGAGTCAAGATCCTTTATTTTTACAAATTCCAGGTCAGTGATGCCAACTATAAGTATCAGTGAATTACAGCTCAATCACTTCAAAAAGACTTGTGACATAATTGAGATTATAATGCTTTTGAATTGTAGGGTGAGGGAAGAGCAGTTTTCTTCAAATATCAGGTCAGTTATACCAACTATAAGAATCAATAATTTATAACTCCATCAATTCAAAAGAAACTGTAACTCCTTCCAACTCCATAAGATACATTTGAAATATAAAAAATGGAAAAAGGATAGAAACCTGCAACAAAAGAAAAGAATCCATACCGCAATTCTTTGCTGATTTAGACCACCCTCAGCATGAATGAATAGATAACCACTTGTTTCATTCTCAGGAGGAAGATCTGCAGAGTGTTCAAAATAGTGGCTAACCTTAGCTGTGATAACATGAACAAGAAAACAAAGCAACTTGATAACAAATATCAGGAATGCTATTGTTAACCTGTCTGAAAAAGTTCAGAGTGATCTACTACTTTATGAAAACCTAAAACTTAGCAGTTAGCAGTTCCATCTAGATAATATATATACAAATTCAAGAAGCAAGATATATGATAATATAATCTCTGCAAAATGTCTTTTCTCTAACGAGCAATAAAAGTTAAGAAACACTTTGGAAGTCACAAACAATTCCCTAAGGTTATGTTCAGGAATCTAAATTTTAAATTTAGGATTTGGATTCCAAAAATAGTGAAAATTTAATGATAAAATACATCTAAATGTGTAACATTCATGCTTATTTTTTTCAAATTTATGGATTTGCATGCCTATTTAGTCATAAATTCAAAATACCCATAGATATTTGTGAATTCGAAATTCATGTTTTATACCTTTTAAATATATAATCATATTGAATTATAACTAATTTATTCATAATGTATGCATTTCATTATTATAATTTATATAGCAAATTAAATCCAAATCTATTTTCCAAACACAGCATAAATGCATTTTGCAAAATCAGAGAGACAGGCAAAGACATAGTTGTATAGTTCTAAAAAAGGAACCTACAATACCTGATATTCCACCTTCACGGCGCTCAGCACAGGGCTTCCAAGAAGTAGTTGCAGCGAAAGGATTCTCCCAAAGTGAAGGCTTCTCCTTAACCTAGAATGCATAAAACACCATTTATAAATGGGAGAAGCCACTAATAGCACAGGAAGTAATAAAAATCAGAACAAGGTTCATAAGAAACTTACACGCGGACAATGCAGAACAATGCCATCCTTTTTACATAAATACGGGGAATTCTACCATAAATTAAAACACATATATTAATATTAGTGATGCAAATTAAAAACCAAAATCACAATTTCCATTAAGCAAGCTTCAATAGGCTAAATTTCAACAGCATTTACCCCGCTAGCTCACTCTAATCATGCATCTTGTTTTCTCAAACATAAAAAACACTATTACTAAAAAAAAACTTAAGAATCACTTATAATCTGATCGTACCCAACAAGAAAAAAGGAGCAAATCTAGAAACAAAAAAGTGCCGAGTAAATAGAACACTTTAATAATAAAAAAGGGAACCGTTTTCTTACTAATCGATGCAAGATCGAGAAAATGGAGATGAATCCAGCAATGGCGACAAAAAGGAACAAGAAAAGAGAGATCCTGGAGCCGCGTTGAGAAAACCTAGGATCATCCTTGGAGAAAGGGGAAAAGGAGTAAGTTTGCCACCAAAAGGAACGCTCACGATCTCGTGAAGAATGGCGAGGGTGATCCTCGACGTGCTGGGAAAAGTGATCATGGATCAGAGGAGAGGTGTCCTCGTCGCGTTTCATTGGAGAAGAAGCGACTCGGCTCCCGAGCGAGCTGCTTGGGTGTCTTAGCTCTACCATGACTGGCTTCCGACTCTAAGCCAGCTTTCGAAAGCTCTGCTTCGGCTTCTTCGACTCGGATTTACGCTGCCGTTGGTGGTGGTGAGAACTCGAGAGGGAATAAAGAAAGTTCTTTCAGAGTCCACATGTGAAGTGTTCAGATCAAATTGCTTCGCATCATCGAAAAACGTTACTCAAAATGCCTTCATCTCTTTAAGGACAATTTCGTCTCTTCATGTTTCTTAGAAATTAACAAAGGTTTTCATATCCAAATTAGCCCATCGATTTGATTAATTTATCCGGATCAATTAAATAAATTATTAAAAATATTTTTTTTAAATTATTAAAAAATTTATAATAATAAAAAATGTTAAAAATTTGATTCAATCAATTTTTTAAACTCAATTCAAGTAGTCTGTATTGAATTCTAAATTAACTGATTTAAAATCTTTCTCCGAATTGATACCCAAATTGAATTCTTGTCCGAACGGTCGGTCCAACCTGGTTCAAACAACTATTTAATTAACAATGGAAATAAAACCTAGTTTTGCTTTACGCAAATTATTTTGGGGTAAATTTCACCTGCACCCAAATTATTAGAGTGTTTTTATTTTAAATATCTAACTATAAAGAAAATTTATTTGCACACTGAAGTTTTGGAAATTAAATTTTTTTTATTCACTCTATCATCAAAGTTGACAACCAAAGTTATATACTTTAAAATGTCATTATATTATCTTTAAAAATGTTCATTAAAAGTATGTGTAGAATTGAGTGACCCGAATCCTTATTTAAATAAAATATAATAGTAAAATAAAATAAAAGTAAAATCCATATAGAACTACACTTCTTTTATTTTATTTTAGAATATGGTTTTTTAAACATTATTAAACTCTCTCTATTTAATATTGATTAGAATAAGGCGTTTCAATCTTACTACACTCCTATTAGAATATAGCTTTACAAGCTTATAAATAGACATAGTCTACTCCTCTTGTAATCATTCAAATTTGACATAATGAATTTTCTTCTCCTTTACTCCGTAGTTTTTTTCCGGAAGGGTTTCCACATAAAATCTGTGTGTTTTTTATTTTTATCTCTCTATTGCGATATATTATCATTACCGACATTCTATTTTTTTAACAAACTGGTATCAGAGCTTCTGGATTATTCATCTCAATCACGGTAATGGCGTCTTTGAAGTATAAAATTCCACTTTTGGATTACAACACCAAATTCGCGTGGTGGCAGATAAAGATACAGGTAATTCTTGCACAGATGGACTTAGAGGAAACCCTGCTAAGGGTAGATAAGATACCTTCGACATTAATGGAAGAAGAGAAGAAGCGCAAGGATCAAAAGGTGTTAACACAGTTGCATCTGCATTTGTCTAACGAAATTTTGCAGGATGTGATGAAGGATAAGACCGCCGCTGGATTATGGAAGAGGCTGGAACGAATATGTATGTCGAAAACTCTAACCAACAAGCTGCATATGAAGCAGCGTCTTTATGCTCATCGTTTGGAGAAAGGTGCGTCTGTGCACGAACATTTAATAGTGTTTAAAGAAATTCTCTCAAACTTGGAGGCCATGGAGATTCAGTATGATAAGGAAGATCTAGAGTTGATTCTACTTTGTTCGTTGCCCCTGTCTTATTCAACCTTTAGCGACACGATTTTATATAGCCACGAGTCTCTCACAGTTGATGAGGTTTATGGTTCTTTGACCTCGTATGATAAGATGAAGCATCTTGTGGTTAAAACCGACTCTTAGGGAGAGGGTCTCATTGTTCATGGAAGACAAGATCAGAATGCTAATGATGATCGTGGAAGGACACAGGAACGAAATCCTGCGGTAAATCTAAGGGTAGATCGAAGTCTTCAAACAGAGGTAAAACTTGTAACTTCTGCAAGAAGAAATAACATATTAAATCTGAGTGCTATAAGCTATAGAACAAGATCAAAAGGGAGGCTACGAATCAAAAGGGAGGCTGCGAATCAAAAGGAAAAACAACCAGAAAATTTCGGTGAAGCTGATGTTGTAGAAGACTACAATGATGGTGAACTTTTAGTCACTTTTGTCAACAATTCTAAAGTGAGTGAGGAGTGGATCATTGATTTAGGTTGCACCTTCCACATGAGTCACAATCAGGATTGGTTTACAACTTATGAAACAGTGTCTGAAAGTATTATTTTGATGGGAAATAATGCTTCGTGTAAAATAGCAGGTGTTGGAACAATTAAAGTTAAGATATTTAATGGAGTTGTCAGAACACTTAGTGACGTATGACATGTTCCAGAATTGAAGAGAAATTTAATTTCGTTGAGTACTCTTGATTCAAAAGGATACAAATACATAGCTGAAAGTGGGGTTTTGAATATTTCCAAAGGTTCCCTCATTGTGATGAAAGGGCAGAGAAAGACTACCAAATTATATGTTCTGCAAGGTTCTACTATTACTGGTGATGCAGCTATCGCTTCCTCTTCATTATCAGATGATGATATTACTAAACTTTGGCATATGCGCCTAGGGTATATGAGTGAGAATAACGTGGCAGAATTGAGCAAAAGAGGACTTTTTGATGGGTAAGGAATTTGCAAACTGAAGTTCTATTAGCACTGCGTTTTTGGGAAGCAAAAGAGAGTTCGATTCACTAGAGGAATCCATAACACAAAGGAAACGTTAGAGTATCTTCATTCTGATTTGTGGGGGCTATCCAGAGTGCCTTCGAGAAGTGGAGCTAATTATATGCTAACTTTTATTGATGATTTTTTTAGAAAAGTTTAGACGTTCTTCTTGAAACAAAAAAGCGATGTGTTTTCCGCATTTAAGTCTTGGAAAACTATGATTGAAAAACAGACGAGAAAACAAATAAAATACCTCCGCACAGACAATGGCTTAGAGTCTGTTCTGATGAGTTTAATAAACTGTGTAAGTCAGAAGGGATCGTGAGACACTTGATAGTCCGTCATACTCCACAGCAAAACGGTATTGCAGAACGAATTAACAGAACGATCATGGAGAAGGTTCAACGTATATTGTCTAATGCCAACTTACCAAAGTCATTTTAGGCCGAAGCAGCCTCTACTGCATTTTTTTGATCAATCAATCTCTATCCGTTTCCATTGAGAAAAAGACTCCACAAGAGGTATAGTCTGGTAATCATGCTAACTATTCTAATTTAAAGATCTTTGGGTGTCCTGCGTATGCTCATGTTGGTAATGGAAAATTAGAACTGAGACCCATTAAATGTGTTTTTCTTGGTTATAAAACTGGTGTAAAAGTGTATAAGTTATGGTATCCTGAAAATAAAAAAGTTGTGATTAGCAGAGACATTATTTTTGATGAAATTGCTATGCTACCTAACTTATCTCTTAAAGACTCTTCTAATAAAGAAAATCAAAAGTAGGTGGAGCATCAGATTAATCCAGAATCTACAACAGAGTTGACTCCTCAAGCCAGTATAAAAATTTATAATAGAGTTGTTTCTTCACCACAATACTCTACCGCCAAAAATAGAACTAGAAGAGAAATTAAACCTTCAAAGAAGTATGCTGAGGCTGATCTAATTGCTTATATTTTAAATGTGGCTGAAGCTATAGATACAAACCAAGAGCCATCTAATTATTTTGAGGCGGTTAGCTGTAAAAACTCAGAAAAGTGGATGTTTGCTATGCAAGAGGAGATTGAATCACTTCACAAAAACAGAATATGGGATCTTGTAAAACTTACTAAAAAAAAGGTTGTTTGTTGTAAACGGGTGTTTAAAAAGAAAGAAGAGACTCCGGGAGTTGAAGAACCTAGATATAAAGCAAGACTTATTGCAAAGGGTTACAGTCAAATTCTAGGAGTGGACTTCACATATGTGTTCTCTCCAGTTGTGAAGTATAGTTCGATTCGATAGTTCAATTCGAGCTTTGCTTGGTATTATGGCTATGCATGATTTGGAGCTTGAGCAGTTAGATGTAAAAACTGTATTTTTACATAAAAAACTTGAAGAAGATATTTACATGCAACAACCAGAGGGTTTTACGGTCTTAGAAAAAGAGGACTATGTTTATTTATTGAAAAAGTCTCTTTACGGTTTGAAACAGTCACTAAGACAGTGGTACAAGAGGTTTGATTCCTTTATGACTTCTCATGATTTCAAAAGAAGTAGCTTTGACAGTTGTGTTTACTTTAAGAAAAACAATGATAGTTTTTTTGTGTATCTACTCCTTTATGTTGATGACATGTTGATAGCAGCGAAAGATAAATGAAAGATAAGAAAGGTTAAAGCCCAACTAAGTGAAGAATTTGAGATGAAAGATTTGGGACTAGCAAAGAAGATACTTGGTATAGAGATTCTCAGATATAGAAAAGCAAGTAAATTGTACCTAAGTCAGAAGGGGTACATTAAAAATTTTTTTTGCAAGTTCAATATGCAGAGTGCTAAGCCTATTAATACTCCTTTAGCAGCCCATTTTAGACTTTCATCGGCTTTGTCTCCACAATCAGATGATGAGATTAAGTACATGCCACATGTTCCATACTTTAGTGTAATGGGATCTCTCATGCATGTTATGGTTTGTTCACGTCCAGATTTATCATATGCAGTCAGTACAGTTAGCAGATACATGGTGAATCTCGGTAAAGAACATTGGAAAGTAGTTCAGTAGATTTTAAGATATTTACGAGGTACTGCTGATGTTTGCTTATAGTTTGGAAGAACTAGAGATGGAGCCATTGGATATGTTGATGTTGATTTTGCTAAAGACCTTGATAGAATAAGATCTCTCATAGGTTATGTCATTACAATCGGAGGTTGTGCAATCAGTTGGAAAGTCACTTTGCAAACTACAGTCGCTTTGTGTACCACTGAAGCTGAGTACATAGCGATTATTGAGGCTTGTAAAGAAGCTATTTGGTTAAAGGGACTCTTTAATAAACTCAATGAAGACCTTCAAATCAGTACAGTATTTTGTGACAGTCAGAGTGCCATCTTCCTTACAAAAGATCAAATGTTTCATGAGAGAACAAAACACATTGATGTTCGGTATCATTTTGTTTGTGATATTTTTGCTTGTGGTGATATTGTTGTGAGCAAAATTAGTACTCATGAAATCCCTGCAGATATGATGACTAAGCCATTTCCTATAACCAAGTTTGAACATTGCTTAAACTTGGTTGGTGTTCATTGTTGAAGTTAAACCCTTAAGGGGTTTTATGGAAGGAATGGAGAACTTGTTCGTTAAAAGTTCGCGATGAAGAACTTGTTCATTGAGAATTCATGTCAAGGTGGAGATTGTTAGAATTGAGTAACCCGAATCCTTATTTAAATAAAGTAAAATGGTAAAAAAAAAATAAAAGTAAAATCCATATAGAACTACACTTCTTTTATTTTATTCTAGAATAAGGTTTTTTAAACCTTATTAAACTCTATCTATTTGATATTGATTAGTGTCGTGACCAATTTTGGCCCGGGCCCGCTAAAAACCCCAAACACATATAAATATAAAATCAATAAATAAATCACAGTCCATTTAATGTCCTTTTACAAACATACCCTGGCCCAATACTCAATGACCCAACAACTAATATTAACCTAGACCCAAAAAATAGAGCCCGATAGGCCCAATCTTTTGAAAGTTGTTGGAAACCCTAGCCCCATTCTCTCAGTGCCGCAGTAGCCTCCAGCGCCGTACCAGCCACGCCACGCCCCCGTACGCTCCGTACCACCCGCACAGCCCAATGTTCGTGCCAACGCATGCCCCATACCTGCAAAAACATACAAACGCACAGCGAATACCAACAAATGATAGCAGAACAGCAAAGGAGAGGAATGAAAATTATATTTTCGATTTTTATTTTTCTCTTTGTTTTCTCTTTTTTCTTTTCGGCTATAAAGCCCATTTTTCTTCAATTGTAAAGGTTTTTTTTTTTTTTACGAAATAGAAACATATATTGTAACGAACGAATGCATACCACACAAAATAAAATAGCAACAAGAGAGAAAATCGTTTTTGAAGGTGATTTCAAATTTTGTTCTTCTTTTCTGATCATTTTCTTTTTCTTTTCTTTGTTTGTAGATACTGTTTCTTTTGTGTATAAAAGTAAAGAGGGAAGTGAGGGGCATACCTTCGTGAACCGGCCATCAAAGTCCCTATTTCCCTCGCCGAAATCGGTGTTGTGGAAGGGATTTGAAATCGGCAGTGAAGTCAAATCGGCCGAATGGCCTTTTTTGTAAAATAGCCAAGTGATTTGATTTTTTAGGGTTTCTTTTCCTTATATACAATGTAAAACGACGTCGTTTAAGGACTAATTCAGTGGCCTTAAAACGACGCCGTATGGCATGACCGTTGATCCGCCTTGACCAGGTCCGGTTCGTCACCCCGATGACCTGCGTGTTTTTGCGGTGAGGGGATATTTGCGATATAGGTCCTTCCCCTTTCGCACCGTGTGCAAATCAGCTTATACTCGCATTTCTTTTTCTTTTAAATTTCCCCCATAATTTGCGCGCGTTTGCATTTTAGCCCGCGCTTGTGCGCAGCGTTTTAGGGCCTGGATTATTTCCAGTTTGAGTCCCTACGCATTTGCACGCGCCGCATATTGGCCCTTTTTTTTATTGTTATCATTTTATAAATTATCCCTATTACTTTAAATTCATTTTAATTTAGTTTTCTATCAACACCATGCATTGTTTTTCTTGGTAATTCATTTTTTTTTATTTGTTGGAATAATAGTAATAATTTTACTTAGTTTTAAAAAATTTGTTACTTTAAAATCTTCATATTATATTTTGTTAACATTATTGTATAGTATTTTATTTAAACATTTTTATATACTTGTACATACATGGCATGTTAGTCGAGTTTTGTTATTTGTGCAATTTGCCATCTTAAAATTCATTTAGCATTCTTATAAATGTTAATCTATTTTAATTTGTCTTCATTTGTGTAGTCATTTTGTAATTCTTTTTATTATATTATTTACACATTTGGTATAACATCATATTTAAATATTTTTGTGTATATTTGTGTATATATTATTTTAATAGGATTTTTTTATTTATTTAAAATACTTCTTGTTTTAAGATTTATCTAATGTTTTTGCATATATGTAGAATTATTCGAAAACTTCATTTTTGTACTTATAAAATTATTGCTTCTTTATATTGGGTCATTTTAATATTTATTTAGTATATCGTTAAAATGTTTTTAAGCATAATGGTATGTATATAAGATTGACTAGTTGAATTTTGTATGCATTATTAATTTCATACTATTCCTACAAATAATGGTTCTTAAATCTATTTTTATATACATGTTTTATGAATCTATTATGTACATTATATCCTATCATGTATTTTATTACTCTTTCATATTTTATATTATTTAAGTTATCATGTACGTTGTCAATTTTCAAATGAATTTGTGCTTAAAATATTTTGCATATTATTCAATTTAAATGCTTTATTCTACAATATTTATTTCAAATATATATATCCTTAGTTTTATACTAGTTGGTCAACCCATATTTTATATGTCCGTTTATTCGTCATCATTGTGAAATAATTTTATACCTTATCACTTCTTTGATTTGCATTTTGTTTTGTGTATCTAATGATAGTCATATCATAGTATGTCATGCATATTGTTGTTGCATATTGTATTCATTGTTTTATATTGTCATGTTAATTATACTCCATTCATGATTGAAATCAAATTATATTTCCAAGCTAGTTATGCTTGTTGTTTAAGTGTCTGTTAGTCGATTAAATAATTGAGTTACCTTTATTTTTTTCGTTGTCGTATTTTTATGTGCACTCATATTACCCCATTCATCGTTTTACCCGATTTTTGAAATGTGGTTTTAAGCTAGTTTCACAATTTTTAAAAATTCTTTAAAACGAAGACGAGATTCGATATTTGGCAATTCGCGGAATAGTGCCCTAACGTGTTGGGTTGCAATTTCGCATTTGCTCAAAATAATCGAATATCCCTTTAAATTTCACTCATGCCTTTTGAGAATTCTTTAAAACGAAGGCAAAGTTTGATATTTGGCAACTCGCGGAATCGTGCCTTAACGTGTTGGCTCACAATTTCTCGTTTGCTCAAAATAATCAAATATCCCTTCGAAATTTCATTCAGGTCTTATAAAAATCCTTTAAAATGGAGGCAATACTCGGTGTTTGACAATTCGGGAATCATGCCTTATCGTGCTGGGTTGTGATCTCTCATTTGCTCAAAACAATAGAATATTCCTTTAGGTTTTCGCTCATTTTTTTTTTAAGAAAACACTTTAAAATGAAGGTGATGTTCAATGTTTGGCGATTTGAAAATCGTGCCCTATCGAGCTGGGTTGCGCTTTTTCATTGGTTCGAAACAATCGAAGATCCCTTCGAAATTTCACTCACGTTTTCTAAAAACTCTTAAAAACGAAAGAAATGTTCGATGTTTGGCAGCTCGGGGAATAGTGCCCTATCGTGCTGGGTTGCAATCTCCCATTGGTTCAAAATAATCGAATATCTCTTTGGAATTTAACTCGTATTTTTTAAGGCAAGGCAATGGTCAATGTTTGGAAATTTGAGGAATCGTGCCCTACTGTGCTGGGTTTCGGCTTTCCATTGAACTAAATAGTGAGCACCCTTTTGAAATTTTCGAATTATAAACTTTCGAAGGTCGAAATAAGAAGATTTTTGGTAACTAACTCGGATTACTCAAAGAAAAAAGAACCACATTTCAAAAACATTTTTAATTTTAGACATAAGGACAGTATTTAATCGATTTGGTACCAATTTTGGGCGTAGTGAGGGTGCTAATCCTTCCTCATACGTAACCGACTCCCGAACCTGTTTTCTCATATTTTCGTAGACCAGAATCGTTGTTTTAGTAAACCAAAATGTTTTATTAAAATAACCAAACTCTTAGGTGATCCGATCACACCAAAATAAAAGATCGGTGGCGACTCCATATTTCTATTTCTCAAAGGTCGATTCCTCCGTTTCAGAAAAACCTAAAAATTTTTAAATTTAAAAATGGTTTCGACAATTAGAATAAGGTATTTCAATCTTACTACACTCCTATTAGAATAAGGTTTTACAAGCCTATAAATACTCATTGTCTACTCCTCTTATAATCATTCGAATTTGACATAGTGAATTTTCTTCTCCTCTGCTCGTGGTTTTTTCCCAAAAGGGTTTCCATGTAAAATATGTGTGTTCTTTATTTTTATTTCTCTTTTCTTTGTGATATATTGTCATTACCGACATTCTTTTTTTTTAACAGTATGCATATGGAACAGGCTCAAAGTTAAGCATATAAATAGAATAAATGAACTTAATTGAGTTTAATCTTATCGCTATCCGAACTTGGTTTGACTCTTTTAGATTCTTAATCCTAATGCTTATTATGGTTGAGCAAAAATAAAACAAAAAATTGAACTACAACATTTAGCCTTTGCTTGGTAGAGTGGTAAGAAAATTGAAAAGATGGAAAATATAATTTGTCTTTCCATATCTTAGTAGAGTTGAAAAATGAAAAGGAAAAAAAATAAAACATTTGAAAAATGCATAATTTTGAACTCACATACTCTTATCTTTCATTTTCTCTCCTCTCACCATTCCGGTTTGGAAGAATTGGTTTTTATATATTAAGATGAAAAATGATTATCTCTCCTATTTTCTTTCCTCTCACTTTTCTTCCACACAAAGCACATTCAAAATTTATTTTCCTTCCACATTTTCCATTCACTCCTTCCATCTCTCCACTTTTCCACCCAACCAAACACACCCTTAGTTTGGTTTTGGTTTGATTTTATTAAAATTGTGTAGATGAAGAAATTTTGGGGCCAATTACAAAATGTCATATGTCAAGTTGTAACTATCATGGATGAAATGATGATTTCATATATTGTGTCATAATTAATTTTCTCTAGTTAATTTAAATTAATTAAAAGATAGATAATAAAAAATTATATCATCACTAATTAATTTAAACTAATTAAAAGATAAATAATAAATAAATATATTATCAATAAATAAATTAAATTATTTAAGTGATAATATTTGACCGTGCCTCGGTATGCGTGCATCAAGGCTTAAAAATATGCAATTAAATATGAAATGATGTGTGATGTCAGTAAGTATACAAGTCAAATTATACCATAGTTAATTTTACAATAAAATACTTTGAAAGTATTCCGAGGATTATATCCAAGAGAGATATGTTTAAACTAAATTAACAATAAATCTTAGCACCTTAAATTAGGTCTAAGCAGCTGCAAGTGTACTTATCATAGTACAACTAAAATTAAGAGTTTGAAGTGCCAATAACTAAAGTGCATAAATAACAAAATTCCAAATTATATCAAATTTAACAAGTAGAAGAATGATTAACACCCATGGTTATGATTAACCTAAAATTTAGGATTTTACCAACTAATTAAAAACCAACCTAGTTAATAATTTTCGGCATATATCTAAATTAATTAATTGACTTAGTCTACTTATCCTTCGACCTGATAAAACTAAACAAGGCTAGGCTAGATTGGTTCTAAGTAGAATATTCTTTGGGTCTCATCTACCTAAATTACTTCCTAAAGTGTAACAAAAAAGAAAATTGACTTAATATGATTAACAAAAAAGAATGTAATATCCTGGTGCTTTGACCCGATGTTTGAGTTAAGTATGAGGGTGTTACAATGAACAGAGCCTTAATAGTTTGGAAAATGTCTTACCGAAAAATTTTTGGTAAGACATTTTATGGGAATAATGGGGTAATTTTATGTTGACTGGAAAACATTTTACGTTGACCATCCTATTTTTTGCAAAAGCTTTTACTTTGAAACGAATGGAGCCTTAAGATTAAATTTAGATTTGAACAATAGAAAATAAATAAAAAAAATAAAGAATATAATTGCTGTATGGAACCCTTGGAAAACTTGCTCCCAAAAACGCCAATAATCAAATGAGTTTTCCCTACGAAACCCCTAAGAGAAGGACCCTTAAAAATATGGATAATCAAGTTTTGAAGGTTGTTTTCAACTTTGGAAGGATTGAAAAATAACAAACTTCAATGGAATAATAAGAGTGAAATCACTCAAACCCTTAAAATACTCTTTACATCTCACAAACATTATTTCACCCATAAAAAAATATACTTTATTCCTAGCATACCAAGGGTGGTGGCTAAGCTTAATTGTAGGCTGAAAATACAAGTAGTTAATAAACAATAAACTAAATTAATTCCTTTGTAAACCTCTTAATATCACTGAAAAGCTAATAAAAGCTTAATTGATGGTTGGGTCTACTTAAACACAGATGGTTCGGTCAAATATGAGGATATGTTTGCTGCAGCTGGAGGGCTTTTGCGAGATCATCAGGACATTTGGATCGTTGGTTTCACAATGTATCTGGGTTATTGTAAAGTCATTGATTCAGAATTATGGGGCATCCTTGATGGGTTGCAAATTGCCTTTGATCGTGACTTCCGAAAAGTCATCATACGGACGGACAATCTCGAAGCAGTTAATCTCATACACGAAAGAATTCGTGAAGGTTCTACCTATGCCTTAGTTACAAGGATCCTACAAATATTGAAGCAATTATGTTATTGGAATCTTCAACATATTCCAAGAGAAGAGAATAGCCTTGTTGATAAGATAATCAAGTTCAGGAAAGATAGAGAACCTGGTTTGCAGTTACTTGATAAAGATTATGTAATGAGTTTTCTCAATGTTTGACCTTTGAACTGTAATTTCTTTTTCACAAAAAATAAAATAAAATTTATGACTTGTTGTAATCAATGAGATTCAATTAAATAAATGAATTACATCATCATTGTGATTTATAAGAGAAAAAAAAACTGATTAAAATTGAATAGTTTTTGATGATTATGAAAAGGTCAATTTGTATCAAGAAATGTTGTTGAATGCACTCAAGTTCTTCTATTTATTCATGACTAAGTAACAATCCATGGTAAAATACATGTGATTTACTTAGTCCAATTTCCCCTGCTATTTTGAGCTCTCATTACTGCTCATTTGCTCATGCTTATAATATCTCTCAATGGACCTACAAGAAATTAAAATAAAAACCATAAGTTCATTGAAGATACTTAGAATTTTTACTTTTAATTACTATAAAAAAAACAAAAGTTTCTAAAAAACAAAATAATAATAATTTAGAAAATTTCGAAAAATAAAAAATTTGCCAAAAATGGTAATTTTTTAAATGAAAAGCTTTTAATAATGGTCAAATTCGTCTAACGAAATTTCTCATTGCATATTTCAACCTCACAAACATCATGAGTCAACTTAAAATAGTAGAAATAAAGTCTTGGATGAAAAAGATTGAGTTTTGATTATATTTGACTCTTTGCTTCTAATGTTTGAACCAACCACTAAGTAAAACGAAGCTACTAAATATCAATCAAGGGCGAAGTTAGAATTTTTTTTGGACAAAATTAATTTGTATATTTTTGTGATAGTAAAAATATAATTTCACTATTTAATAACCTATATATTTATAAATTTTAAATGATTAAATTAAAATTTTATCATTTTTGAGACAAGTACAATTTTAATATATACTGTGCAAGCCCAATTTTGGGCCCAAAACCTCTAACCCAGACCCAAAACCCTAACTTAAAACAAATAACCCCTAACCCACTAAACCTAACCCACTAAACCTAAACCCACCAAACAGATACCCAAACAAAAATTAAACCCAAACCCCAAGCCCAATAAATTTTAACAGCCCAAATAATAAAAAAAATCAGAAAAGAAAAACCCTAGCTAATCTACCCTAGCCACCTCTGCCCTATTGACCAACTCTCTGACTCCTCTACCAGCACCACCACCACTGTACATCACGCCCATAGCTGCAGTAGCACGCCTCAGTCAAATGGTCGCCCGAGCTATGCCTGCACACATTAAACGGAAAAGACTGAAGCAAGAAAAGAGAAAGTTGTAATCGGCTATATATATAGCCCAAACAGAATGCAAAAGGGGGGATTATTTTTTCTTTTTTTCTCTTCTTTTCTTCCTCTGTAAAACGCAAAACACTCAACAACACTTCAATACAAAAATCGATCTAAACATAAACAAACATAGTAATCCCAGCAATATCAAAAAGTACGAGAATATTACAAAATCGGGCACCAAAATATCAAAACCACAATCGAAAGATCAAGGTGATTTTATTTTGTTTTATCTCCCTATTTTCGAATTTATTTCCTCGTTCATATACATATACTATAAAGCTAAAAAATATACAAAAAAAAGAAAGAGAAAACGTACCTTTTCAATTTTAGGCCATCGCACGACGCGGTGATGCGGCGATGGCGTCCGATGCAATGCGACCAGTGTCTCATCCTGGCGGCGATTCTGGGCAAGCCCAGAGAAAAAAGAAAGAAGATGAATTTTTTTTTTTAAACACAACGGGGAAATGAAATTTCAGAAAAAAAAAAGACTTATATAGAGGTACCAAACGGTACTGTTTTGGCCCTCCCCCCCAAGGTGTGAAACGACGTCGTTTTGGGGTGGAGTGGGCCGACCCGACCTATCCGACCATGGGATCCGCGTGTTTTGAAGCGGAGGGGAAATTGCCCTTTTGGCCCCTCCGCTTTTTCATGACTTTGCAATCAGGTTTTAATTTCTTTTAAATTGGCCCTGAAGTTTATCACGTTTTGCGATTCGGTCCTCCCTCACGCGGCG
The DNA here is from genome assembly GCA_025698475.1 of Gossypium anomalum. Classification (NCBI taxonomy): domain Eukaryota; kingdom Viridiplantae; phylum Streptophyta; class Magnoliopsida; order Malvales; family Malvaceae; genus Gossypium; species Gossypium anomalum. The sequence continues at coordinate 17,703,833 of CM046967.1, read as the reverse complement.
TCATTTTAAGGACAGGGGAAATTACCCTTTTGGTCCTCCGTAGTTGCACGCGTATTCAAATGGGTCCCATTTTTTATATTTCCTTTCGATTTGGCCCTAAAACTTTGTTTTGTTTCGGATTTGGTCCCTTTTCCAGATTTAATTTGATTTTTATATTATTTCTACCTTAGTTTTACTTGTAATATTATTTATTTACTATTATTATTATTACTATTACTATTATATTCATTAACGTATTATCATTATTTTTGTTATACCATTATTATTCCATTTTCTCTACCTACTAATATTATTATTATTCATATTAATATATATATTAATGGATGTTTATTTACATATGTACGTATATACATTTTTATATATATATATAGCACTATATTAATTACTTTACTTAAATATTTCTATTACATTCTATTTACTCTTTGCATTTCAATATTATATTCATTACTACTATTGTTATCATATATTAATGTATGCTTTTATATATATATATATATATATATATATATATTTATTTATTTATATATAGTATTGTTTCTTTATTACTTTAATTTAATATTTATCATATTTGCTTTTCATGTTTCTATATTTTTTATCATTATTATAGAGTAGTATATATTTTTATACACACATATACATATATTTATATATAGTTATTTTAATATTATTATCCGTATCATCACCCTAGTAATTACCATTACCATTGTATTGTAACCATTATATTTTCACTTCCTTATTAGTCATCTAGTATGTTTCTTATATATTTATGTTTCCATTCTTATACTATATCTATTATTTATTAGTATTATTAGCATTAGCATTATTTTTATCAATATTATATTGTATATATATATCTCATGTATATACATTTTTTATTATCATAATTTTTATATATATATGTATATATTGTGTATATATATCTTTCAATACTACATTATGTATGTATGTATATATGTTTTTTTTATTCATATGTTGTTATCATTATTTTACACTTTTCATTATACTATTTTCATTTTTGTACATACTCCTAATATCGTTATTATGTATATATATATATATATATGTGTATATTTTATGTAATATTTGTGTTTCAATGTTGTTATTCCTAGTATGTATATATATTAAGCATATATCTTTAATACTGGGTATACATTTTTATTTCTATTATTACGTATATATTTTAATATATATATGTATATATATTTATATACCGTTATCATTAGTTACCTTTTTTATAAATATTGTATATATATTTTTAATCTAGTATTATATGTGGTGCATATATATGTTCCCTACCATTCCATATTTACATTATTATTACCATGTTTAATACTATATGTGTTGTTATCGTTTTATACTATTGCTATTATTATTGTTCTCGTTATCATTGCCATTTTTTTTTTGCCGTGTTTTATATACTTTTATTTACTTATTTATGTATACGATGGTTTTGTTTTCCTCATGCATTTGTTTACATTTACACATTACTAGCCTTGCTATTATTTCATTTTTTATAATTTGCTCACATTGTTATTTTTGATACCATCACGCTCATTATTATGCATTATTATTAATACCCTAAGTTGCTTTCATGTTTTATTATAAATCACATTATGTTTTTCATTTGATGTCTTAAAATAACTTTTTCGTAAAAGAAATATCTCGTATTAGGTAATTCGAGATAATCGTGCCCTAACTTACTGGGTTTCCCGATTTTTCTCATTTAACCTAAATAATGGAATACCCTTTTAAAACGCAATACTAGTTTTGAAAAATACTTATTCTCGGAGATACGAAGTGTTGTGCCCTAACTTACGGGGTATGACATTTTGTCATCTCGAAATAAGAATTTGTTTTCAAATAAAGGCAATATTCGGTGTTTGAGAATTCGAGAAAACGTACCCTACTTACTGGGTTTCGATTTCTCTCGCTTACTCTAAATGATCGAATACCCTTTTAATAAGTTAAAATACGCGAATTTCATATAAAAGGTAAGCTCGCTCTCGAAAACTCAAGATGTCGTGTCCTAACTCACTGGATGTGACATTTCATATTTTGAGACGAGAATGTCTTTAATACTTGAGCATTTTTATAAAGAAGGATCGTATTTTAAATTCTTTCAAGTTTCTAAATTTCCGATACTAAGACACTAATTAATCAACTAGGTACCAATTTTTGGGCGTATCGAGGGTGCTAATCCTTCCTCGTGCGTAACCGACTCCCGAACTCATTTTTTGATTTTCGTAGACCAAAAATTATCGTTTTAGTAAGTCTCACTTTTATTAAAATGATTAATTTAAGGTGACCCGATCACACCTCATCAAAAAGGATCGGTGGCGACTCCTATTTTTCATTTTCGTTTCCAAAACATAAGTCGATTCCCGTTTTCCAAAAAAAAGGTTACGACAGCTTGGCGACTCCATTGGGGAAACCAAATAAGAGAGTCAAGCCACAAGTTGATTAACTTTTGTCTTTTTATCGAAAATTGAAAGTTTTATTTTGAAATACGATCCTTTCATCACATTTCATTCGTTGTTTGCAATATAATACCTGTTGTGCTGGTTCGAGTCTTTAAATAACTTTGCATATTGCATTGCATGACCGTTATGGCCACACCCCTCTAAGTGGGAGTGAGAAACTACTCCTTCGTGAGGTTTTCACCTCCGTGTAGGATAGTGGATCGCTTTCGGAGTACGTCCATACCCATGTCTTCGTGAGATTTTCATCTCCGCGCAGCCATAGGGAAACGTATTCCCCTGAACTGAACTCGGTCTGTATGAGCCTATAATGGGTGAAGATCGAGGAATCTGCCGGTTCAGGTACCTTTACTCTAGAACCGAACCCCATATAGTGAGCCTTAAAAACCCACCCTAGGTAGAGCCACTCCGAAACCCTAGTGTTTACCTCAGCAAATGCTATATTTGTTATTCCTTGTTTGCTTTAAGTTGCGTATGAAATACTGACTTGCTTCGTTTTGTTTCGATTGTATTTGCATGGCATTTTCATCATAAAAGGTGTTGATTTACATTCGGTTGCTAAGAAGATAGCTTATCATGGAAAACGGGTTTTTTTATAAAGTAGAGGACAATGCTGCTGTCCGGATATGGGCTGAGACGACACAGCAAGAGAAAGGTGATAGCCTAACCGAAGGATACGTGTCAGAGTTGTTAGATTTTACTCGGGTTAGCGTAACTCAGAATAATCTCCAAGAGATGAAAGAAATCTGGGGTCAATGGGATGACGAGATCAAGAGACTATTCCATTGTCATTATGGTGACTTACCTTATCTACTCGACGTCAAGATAGACGAAAGCCTATTCCGAGCCCTCGTTCAATATTGGAATTCTGCTTACAGTTGCTTCACTTTCAGAAAGGTAGATTTGGTACCTACGATAGAGGAATACACAGCCTTGATCCGATGTCTGAAGATTCAGGTTGATAGAATTTATTCCAAAGCTGCCAATGACCCAGCATTCTCAAAAAGGTTGATGAACATCACAGGAATGAGTGAGCAGTGGGTTACAGCCCGAATCAAACAAAAAGGATATTGTAGGTGCATTCCTTGGAGACATTTGAGAGATGTAATCTTAGCACATCCTGACATAAAAAAGAGGGTAGATGTCTTCGCCTTGAGCATTTATGGATTGGTTATATTTCCCAAAGCTTTGGGGCATATAGACGAGGCAGTTTCTGATCTTTTCGATAGGCTTAGTAAAGGGACCACACATGTGCCTGCAATATTGGCTGAAACCTTCAGATCATTGAATGTTTGTCGAAGAGCGGGTGAAGGAAGATTTATTGGATGCGCACAGCTTCTGCTATCGTGGTTCCATAGCCATTTTTGGAAAGTGAAAAAGGTCTCGTACCGCGTCTTCTCCGAAAACTACTCTCCACTGAAAGAGTTAGCGGCTACACCGAGAAAGACGATATCACAGAAGAAAACTGGATGTCGATCTTTCAGAATTTGCAAGAAGAGGATGTCGAATGGAGAGCCCCGTGGATGGTGCCTGATGAAATATTATACCGATGTGGAGACTTTGATTGGGTCCCCTTGTTAGTAGTATGGGGAGCCGTAGGGTATGCTCCTCTGCTAGTGTTAAGACAGTACAGGTCCAGACAATTTACACCACCAACATACGGGTTAGCTCAGTGTGAATTTGTATTCACGGAGAATAACTACAAAAGAAGAGTCCGTGAAATATCGAATGCCTGGAACCAGACTCGTAGAATGAAAAAAGTTTACTGCCAATCCCATGGCTACCCTTGAGTACGACCAGTGGAGGATTCAGAGGATTAACGATAACATCCCCACGCCAGATCAAGAAGGCCCTAGATCAATGGAAGAATGCTTGAGACCAATCCCGTCTGAGCTAGAAATCATTAGACAATGTTTCGAGAGAAAGAGCCTGAAACTAGAAAAAAGGATCGAGCAGTTGGAAGAGGAAAAAATACAGTTGGGATTGGATGTCGATGTCCAGAAGTTAGAAGCTGAAAGACTCAGAAAAGGAAAGAACAAAGCTGAGGAAGATTTGGACAGTTTGAAAACTGACTATAAGAAGCTGCGAAGGTCAATAAGAACTGCTGGGCTAGGGAAGACGTCTGAGCAGTGGCGACAAGAAGTTAAAAAAGAGAAAAGAAAAGTTAGCCAATAGGAAGAAAGATTCCGAGATGCTCAAGCTCGAGAGGATACTCTAAAAAAGAGTTTGGTAGAAAGCCAGAACGAGAAAGAAGGATTAAAAATGCGGGTGACAGAACTAGAAAAATCCTTGTATCAGCAGCGTACCCGTAATCCTGTAATCGAGTTGAAGGCCAGTCAAAGCAAAATTGAAGAGTTAAAAGGAAAGATAGAAGAACTCAAGGTGGCATTGCAAGATCGTGAACTTCAGCTTGAATTTCTTGAGATAAATAACGATCGATTGAATGAACAACTTCACCAATCCCAAGAACAAGTCAGGAACAGGGATTACGTCATGGGCGAAGCTTTGATTCAAGTACAAGACGTAGCAGATCACTTACAAACGTTAGCAGTACAAGCTGATGTGCTGAGTTTAAAGTATGAATCAGAATCGGATAGAGGACAAGAATTAGCATGGCTTCTTAGGCAGGTCAAGGCCCTAAGTATCAGGGCCAAGCCTTATATGTAATCTATTTTATGTAAAGAAACTTGCTTTCTAAAAAGTTATCTTAATGAAATTGAATTAGAATCAACGCCTTTTGATTGCATTCATTTGCGTTCATTGCATCCATTGCATTCATGCATCAGCATTGCATCATGTGCACTAAAACTCACAAAAAACCCTAAAATTGTGGCAGTTACCCTGGAACATCGTTACGGTACACGAGGAAAAACAAAAGCCATGGACCAAAGGTTAGAGAGATTAGAGCAAATGCAAAAAGAGATGCAGGATCAACTACAAGCACGTATGCGAGAACAGTTAGCCAAAGTCCAGCAAGATATGAGGGACCAGATGTTGGAGTCTCAAAAGAGCATGATGGATCAAATAACGCGTCTATTGGCTGGCGGATTAAAAAAAGGGAAAAGTCTCGTAGTCAACACGGAAGATGATAATGAAGATCCTGTCTACCCTCCGGGATTTGCCCCATCAGACGTTCAGACACAACCCGAAATGTACCCAAGAAGGCCATCGATCACAATTAGGCTCTAGCAATCTCAGGCTGCTGTTTCGGCACTGATAAATTATCAGGCTGGCTCAGGCTCCCATCCGGGGGATAACCCGACTAACCCTGTTGTCCTCAACCTCGATGAGGTGATAGAAACAGAAAAGACAAGGGTAGAATTCCCGAAAGAGTTTGAAGAAAAGTATAGATGGTTAGAAGAAAAATTTAAGGAAATGGAAAGCACTGACTATCGTGCTGGAATCGATGCAAAGGAATTAAGCTTGGTTCCAGATTTAGTACTCCCTCCCAAGTTCAAAACTCCAGAATTTGAAAAGTACAATGGGACCAGTTGTCCCGAAGCTCACATCACTATGTTCTGCAGGAGAATGGCAGGCCATGTTAATAATGATCAACTCCTGATTCACTGCTTTCAAGAAAGTCTGGTTGGGGCCGCTTCTAGATGGTACAACTAACTGAGTCGCGCCCAAATCGGTTCATGGAAAGATCTCGCACAAGCTTTCATGAAGCAGTACGGTCATGTGGCGGACATAGCCCCTGATAGGATCACTCTACAGAACATGGAGAAGAAACACAATTGAAACACTCTACAGAATATGCCCAACGATGGAGGGAGGTGGCCACACAAGTCCAACCCCCTCTGTTGGAAAAAGAAACGACTATGCTCTTCATTAATACTCTGAAGGCACCTTTCATTAACCACATGCTGGGTAAAGCGACCAAAAGTTTCTCAGACATAGTAATCTCTGGAGAAATGATCGAAAACGCGATAAGGTGTGGGAAAATAGAGGCTGGAGAAAGTACCAAAAGGTCAGCACCAAGAAAGAAAGAGCACGAGGTAAATAACGTGAGTGCATATTCGAAATCGGTCACCATAAGCCAACCAAGGGCAACAACTACTGGTCAGCAGGGCTCTTCCAGACAAGAGCCCAACATAAAGCCAAATAGGGAGAAACTCCAGTTCACGCCCATTCCGATGACATACAAGGAGTTATACAAAAGTTTGTTTGACGCACATATCGTATCTCCCTTTTATTTAAAACCAATGCAGCCTCCATACCCCAAATGGTATGACGCGAATGCCCAATGCGAGTATCATGCGGGGGCCAGAGGATACTCGATAGAAAACTGCACCACTTTTAAGAAATTAGTTGAGAGACTCATCAACATGGGCGTTGTGAAATTTGATGATACACCTAGTGCAGATAATCCACTACCTAACCATGGGGATAAGGGGATAAATGCAATAACTGAGAGTTCGGGGAAAGAAATTAAGACGAATATCGCAGAAGTGAATACTTCACTGAAAGAAGTATGGAAGCAAATGGTGGAAATGGGGTTGATACCACAGATTTCAAAGGTCAAACCCCTAGGAGGGATGACTTATTGCGAGTTCCACAATCTAAAGGATCATGAGATTCAGAAATGTAGCGAATTCAGGGCTTTGGTACAAGGATTGATGGATAATGAGGAGATAGAATTCTTCAAATATGTCGAAAGCCCAGAAGAAACGGAAGTGTGTGCCTCAGAAGAAGGATCAATGAAGGATGGTTACAAAGCCAGCCACCCAGTGGTTATCATATCACGTCCGAGAATTAACGAAGTCAGGGTACAAGTTACGCCAAAAGTCGTGATCCAGAAGCCCGTTGCTTTCCCTTATAAAGATAGCAAAAGGGTACCATGGAACTATAGCTGCAACGTGACGATCTCGAGAGAGGAGATCCCGATTAATACATCAGAGGAAAGTCAAGACGAGGGTTTTTATACGCACAGTGGAAAATGTTATACCCCAAATATAAAAGTCGAGCATGCTAAAGGAAAATCATTGGCGATTGAGCAAAAGAAAAAGAAGCCAGCAGAACTTGAACAGATGGTTAATGAATCAGTAACGGAGAATGAAGCTAGGGAATTCTTAAAATTTTTAAAGCATAGCGAGTACAATGTCGTTGAACAGCTACATAAGCAACCAGCTCGTATCTCAGTGCTAGCCCTACTTTTGAGCTCAGAGACGCATCGAAGCGCGTTAATGAAAGTGTTGAATGAGACTTATGTCGCGAATGATATTTCTGTCAACAAACTGGACTGCTTAGTCAACAATATAAGTACCGACAACTTCATATTCTTCAATGACGATAAAGTACCTCCGGGAGGCAGAGGATCGACTAAAGCTTTGCACATCACAACTCGCTGTAAAGGGTATACATTACCAGGGGTATTGATTGACAATGGTTCCGCACTAAATGTCCTACCCCTATCTACACTGAATAGGCTGCCAGTAGATAGTTCCCATATGAAAACATGCCAAAATATAGTGAGAGCATTTAATGGCACGGAAAGGAAGGTAATGGGGAGAATTGAAATACCCCTATTGATCGGACCAAGTACGTACGAAGTAGTTTTCCTGGTTATGGACATAAAGCCTTCGTATAACTGCCTATTGGGAAGACCATGGATACACTCAGCAGGGGCAGTCCCTTCATCGTTACACCAGAAGTTGAAATTGGTAACCGAGGGTCGGTTAGTAACGATCAATGCTGAAGAGGATATCATTGCGTCCGTTATCAGCAATGCACCATATGTGGGGATAGATGACGAAGCAATCAAGTGTTCTTTTCAGTCTTTAGAGTTTGTGAATGCCACATTCATCATCGAAGGAAATATGATCCCAATGCCCAAGTTATCTGAGACAACAAGAATGGGACTACGGCTAACTGTTGGAAAAGGAGCCACACCCGGAAGAGGACTTGGGAGATACCTCCAGGGAAGGATTGATGCGCCAATGATGAAGGGAAAACAAGACCGTTTTGGGTTAGGATTCAAGCCAGACCTGAAGCAAAGGAAGAAGGATATGGAGAAAAAGCAAGAGAGAAGGAGAGCACGACTGAGCGGGGGAGAAATCGAATGGGAACCGATGGTCTTTCCCAATATATCGAAGACTTTTTTGTCTGAAAGAATCATTCACCCCGAGCAGAAGACGTCGGAAGTCATGGAAAAAATAATGGAAAATTTAGATATCAACGCCATATACGAAGAAGGAACTGGAGTGGAGAATCTGTCGGGCATTCGCCCTTGTGAGCCGGAAAGTGTTTTAGATAATTGGACTGCGGAAGAGATTCCTATAGTCTTTAGAACTAACACAGAGTAATGTCCAAAACACATTTATTACTCTAGGCCTAGGAGTAATAAGTGTCCTTTTGTGAAATAGGCTTATGTTTAAAATCATTATTTCAATAAAATGCATCATTTTGTCTTATTCCGTGCAAGTATTCCTTATTCTTTCATTCACAATCATACCATACATATCATTGTTCTTAGATTCTTTTATTCTTTGTATCTTCTTTCGCGCCCACAACAGGTCTCCAGATATCAACGATGTGAGCGACATTGCTATTAGCTCAGAGTCTCCTTTTGAGCAGGATATGTGTCTAGAGGGATCTCAGGACTTTGAAGATGACAAAGACTGTAACTTATCCCCTGATTTGTTAAGGATGGTAGAGCAAGAGGAGAATTAGATTCTACCTCACAAAAAGCCAGTGGAAGTCGTGAACTTGGGAAATGAACTAGAAAAGAAAGAAGTAAAGATCGGAGCCTGCATAACCGCAGAAATAAAGCAGGACCTTATCAAATTACTCCAAGAGTTCAAGGATGTTTTTGCATGGTCGTATCAAGATATGCCCGGGCTAAGTACTGACATTGTGGTACACAGACTCCCCATTAAAGAGGATTGCAAGCCAATCCAACAGAAGCTTCGAAGAATGAGGCCAGATGTTTTGTTGAAAATAAAAGAGGAGGTTAAGAAGCAATTTGACGCTGGTTTCTTACAAGTAGTCAAGTATTCGAAATGGGTAGCCAACGTCGTCCCCGTCTCTAAAAAATATGGAAAAGTTCGGATGTGTGTAGACTATAGAGACTTAAACAAGGCCAGCCCAAAGGATAATTTCCCATTGCCTCATATTGACACCTTAGTGGACAACATGGCAGATTACTCACTCTTCTCCTTCATGGATGGTTTCTCAGGGTACAATCAGATCAAGATGCACCCTGAAGACATGAATAAAACCACATTTGTGACCATGTGGGGGACCTTCTGCTATAAGGTGATGCCGTTCGGATTAAAAAACGCGGGTGCAACATATCAGAGAGCCATGGTAACCCTGTTCTATGATATGATGCATAAAGAAATTGAAGTCTATGTCGATAACATGATCGCCAAATCTCAGACAGAAGAAGAGCATGTGCAAGTCTTGAGGAAATTATTTTCGAGGTTGAGAAAATTCCAGGTGAAACTCAATCCAGCGAAATGCACATTTGGGGCCAGATCAGGAAAACTGCTAGGATTCATAGTCAGTGAAAAAGGGATTGAGATTGACCCAGACAAAGTCAAAGCCATACAAGAGCTACCTCCACCGCGTACTCAAAAAGAAGTTCAGGGATTCTTAGGAAGACTAAACTACATTGCTCGGTTCATTTCACAACTAACCGAGAAATGTGACCCCATATTTCGTCTTCTTAAGAAACACAACCCTGGTGTTTGGGACAAAGAATGCCAGAAGACTTTCGACAAGGTTAAGCAGTATTTGTCTAATGCCCCGGTGTTGACACCACCTAGTCCAGACAAGCCATTGATACTGTATTTAACGGTGTTTGAAAATTCTATGAGATATGTGCTTGGCCAACACGATGAGTCAGGAAGGAAAGAAGGAGCAATATATTACCTCAGTAAGAAGTTCACTGAGTGTGAAATGAGATACTCACCAATTGAAAAATTGTGTTGTGCCTTAATCTGGACAACCCGAAGACTGAGACAATACATGTTGTATCACACGACCTGGCTGATTTCTAAACTGGATCCTTTGAAGTACTTGATGGAGTCAACCGCTTTAAACGGAAGAATGGCCCGATGGCAAATTCTACTCTCCGAATTTGATATTGTCTATGTAAACTAGAAAGCTGTAAAAGGGAGTGCAATAGCAGACTTTCTAGCCAGCAGAGCTTTAGAAGACTATGAGCCTCTGAACTTTGATTTCCCAAATGAAGATCTAATGTACGTGGCAATTATAGAAGAAGATCCTCGAGAAGATCGTCCTTGGAAGCTAAACTTTGACGGAGCATCGAACGCTGTGGGTAACGGAATTGGGGCGGTCTTGGTATCTCCAGACTGAGATCATTACCCCTTTACTAGCAAATTAGACTTCGACTGTACAAATAACATGGCGGAATACTAAGCATGCATCATGGGCATTCGTGCAGCCATTGAACGCAAGATTAAAACACTAGAGGTATATGGAGATTCTGCGTTAGTAATTTATCAACTTAAAGGTGAATGGGAGACGAGAGATCCCAAGTTGATCAATTATCGAAATCTGGTTCTTGAACTAATTGAAGAATTCGATGATATCGTTTTCTGCTACCTCCCTCGGGAAGAAAATCAGATGGCGGACGCCTTAGCAACTTTAGCTTCCATGATCAAGGTGAATAAACAAGAGGATATGAAACCGATCCAAATGAGCATCTACGAGACTCCAGCTCATTGCTGCAACCTCGAAGAAGAAGCTGAAAATGATGACCATCCCTGGTACCATGATATCCTGCGGTATGTGAAGAATCGTGAATACCCCACCCAAGCTACTGAAAACGACAAGAGAATATTGAGAAGGCTGGCCAATGACTATGTTTTGGATGGGGAGATTCTATACGAAAGAAGGGAAGATCAAGTACTGTTAAGATGTGTAGACGCTATTGAGGCTAAAAAAATCTTGGAAGAAGTCCACGAGGGCGTCTGTGGGACACATGCTAATGGCTTTACAATGGCCAGGCAAATTATGAGGTTCGGTTATTATTGGTCCACTATGGAAGAAGACTGTATTAACTACACCAAAAGATGTCATAAGTGCCAAATCTATGGAGACAAGATCAACGTGTCTCCTTCACCTCTGCATGTCATGACTTCACCATGGCATTTCTCGATGTGGGATATGGATGTGATTGGGCCAATTTCGCTAAAAGCTTCAAATGGGCATCGATTCATCTTTGTGGTCATCGACTATTTCACCAAGTGGGTGGAAGCCGCTTCGTATGCCACTGTTACTAAATCAGCTGTTAGCAAATTCCTAAAAAAGGAGATCATTTGTCGATATGGAATGCCAGAAAGGATCATATCGGACAACGCATTGAATTTGAACAACAGTACGATAGCGGATGTCTGCAATCAGTTCAAGATCAGACACCACAACTCGTCACCATACCGTTCGAAGATGAACGGTGCAGTTGAGGCAGCTAATAAAAACATTAAGAAGATTGTAGGAAAAATGACCGAGACTTATAAAGACTAGCATGAAAAGCTACCATTCGCCCTCTATGCTTATCGGACGTCTGTCAGGACTTCCACCGGGGCAACGCCTTTTTCATTGGCCTATGAAATGGAGGCAGTTTTACCTATCGAGGTCGAGATTCCTTCCCTCAGAGTTTTGTCAGAGGTAAAACTGGATGAAGCAGAATGGATCCAGTCCCGATATGATCAGCTAAATTTGATTGAAGAAAAGAGGCTAAGGGCCATCCGTCATGGTCGAGATGTACTTAAACGAATGATGCGAGCTTACAACAAAAAAGGTCCGTCCTAGAGAATTCCATGAGGGAGACCTAGTATTAAAAAAGATCCTGCCCATACAAAAGGACTTCAGAGGAAAATGGATGCCGAATTGGGAAGGACCTTATGTGGTAAAGAAGGCCTTTTCTGGAGGAGCACTGATATTGGCTGAAATGGATGGCAAGACTTTACCTAATCCAGTGAATTCAGATTCGGTTAATAAATACTTCGCCTAAAAAAAAAAAAGGAGAGGCCAGGGTGAAAACTCGCAAAGAGCACCTTGAGACCAAAGGGACTTTGAATTGAAAACCCGTAAAGGGCGATTCAAATTTTGATCAAGGTGGGGCATACGAAAGTCTTATGACACCTAAATTAACGAAGAAGAGATATGTTACTTCTTGGGGCATCTATTAGAGTACTCTAGATCCCTTAAGCACACATTGGGCAAAAAGGAATCCTCAAAAAGTTCGTACAAAGAAGCTCACGCTGCGATATCTGAGGCACCTGTTTTCCTTTTGTTCATGTCGTATTCCAGTAATGTTTATTGGCTGTGAATAAGCTATCCCCTTAAAATCTTGTTTTTGACAAATTTTAATTTTATCATTGTTATGATCTTTTTCAAGCATCTTGCATTGAAATGATGATTAATGGACTAAAGCCATTTTTGCAAAAAGGGTTCTGCATATTACTCTGAAAGTTTCTAAATAGTATAGGAACCTAAAACAGGACTATTATTTAGAACTAACCAAACTCAAAGACTGGAAGCATATGAGAAGAAATAGTTTAAATTGGGATTATCTCTTCGGATTTTCTGTTCAAAGATCTAAGCTGAACAAGATGACAGAGTGCCGTTTCAGTAAAAGAACTTTGATAAACAAAGAGCAATGACAATCTAAACATTAAAAAGGGATTCATGCTCACAACATGCTGCATTCATGCATTTATAGTGCATCTAATTAGGAACATTTGATTCATTTCGATCATAGCATCCTAATTCTTTGGCATAAGCATAGATACATGGAACTGGTTCTACAGGTCATGTCCCTAGAATCAGCAAATTCACCAAGCCTTAACTCCCTAAGCAGTAGGGTAATAGGCTAAAAATTACAGATCTTGTCTCCCTGAAGTTACAGTGGAACAGATCGAATCCAGTGTATCTTGCCTTCCTGAAGTTACAGTGAGGCAGTTTGAAGTTACAAGTCCCGTTTCCCTGAAGTCGCAGTGGAGCAGACTGAAGTTACAAACCTTAAGCCCCTAAGTAGCAGGGTAACAGGCTGAAGATTTACAAGATCTTATCACTCTAGGCAGTAGGGAAACAGATCGAAGATTATGGGCTTTAACCCCCTAAGTAGTAGGGTAACAAGCCAAATTTACAAGCCTTAAACCCCTAAGCAGTAGGGTAATAGGTCAAAAATTACAGATCTTGCCTTTCTGAAGTTACAGTGGAACAGGTCGAAGATGATGAGTCTTAAACCCCTAAGCAATAGGGTAACGGACCGAATTTACAGATCTTATCTCCCTGAGCAGTAGTGGAGCAGATCGAAGACGAAGAACCTTAAACCCCTAAGCAGTAGGGTATCAGGTTGAATTTACAGATCTTAACCCCCTAAGCAGTAGGGAAACAGGTCGAAGATGAGGAGTCTTAACCCCTAAGTAGTAGGGTAACAGACCGGATTTACAGATCTTATCTCCCTAAGCAGTAGTGGAGCAGATCAAAGACGAGGAGCCTTGACCCCTAAGCAGTAGGGTAACAGGCTAGAAATCAAATATCTTCTCCTTGAAATGGCATTAGAGCAGTTCGAAGCCACAGCAGATCTCCTTGAAGTTTCAGTGGAGTAGATTGAAGTCACATAGAGTTGCAGTGGGGCAGATCAAAACAAACCTTACCTTCTTGAAGCTGCAGCGGAGCAGTGAAGGGGAGTGAAGCAACAAGATTGGAATAAAGCTATCTGGGGAAAAGGAGCACTAAACAAGTCTAGACACGGTGAGACCGGGCAAAATTGGTCTTTCTTAAGTCTTTGCTTTGTTCTCGTTACACGACAACAAGCAAAGAGAGGCAGCTATACAAGCCCAATTTTGGGCCCAAAACCTCTAACCCAGACCCAAAACCCCAACTTAAAACAAATAACCCCTAACCCACTAAACCTAACCCACTAAACCTAAACCCACCAAACAGATACCCAAACAAAAATTAAACCCAAACCCCAAGCCCAATAAATTTTAACAGCCCAAATAATAAAAAAAAATCAGAAAAGAAAAACCCTAGCTAATCTACCCTAGCCACCTCTGCCCTATTGACCAACTCTCTGACTCCTCTACCAGCACCACCACCACTGTACCGCCGCCCATAGCCTGCAGCGCCGCCCCGTCAAATCCGTCGCCCGAGCTATGCCTGCACATATTAAACGGAAAAGACAGAAGCAAGAAAAGAGAAAGTTGTAATCGGCTATATATATAGCCCAAACAGAATGCAAATGGGGGGATTATTTTTTCTTTTTTTATCTTCTTTTCTTCCTCTGTAAAACGCAAAACACTCAACAACACTTCAATACAAAAATCGATCTAAACATAAACAAACATAGTAATCCCAGCAATATCAAAAAGTACGAGAATATTACAAAATCGGGCACCAAAATATCAAAACCACAATCGAAAGATCAAGGTGATTTTATTTTGTTTTATCTCCCTATTTTCGAATTTATTTCCTCGTTCATATACATATACTATAAAGCTAAAAAATATACAAAAAAAAAGAAAGAGAAAACGTACCTTTTCAATTTTCCGGCCACCGCATGCGGTGGACGGCGGTGGCGTCCGTCTGTGCGGCGACCCGTCACATCACGAGCCGACGGGCAAGCCGGAGAAAAAGAAAGAAGATGAAGTTTTTTTTTTTAAATGCAACGGGGAAATGAAATTTCAGAAAAAAAAAAGACTTATATAGAGGTACCAAACGGTATCGTTTTGGCCCTCCCCCCCAAGGCGTGAAACGACGTCGTTTTGGGGTGGAGCGGGCCGACCCGACCCGTCCGGCCATGGGATCCGCGTGTTTTGAAGCGGAGGGGAAATTGCCTTTTTGGCCCCTCCGCTTTTTCATGACTTTGCAATCAGGTTTTAATTTCTTTTAAATTGGCCCTGAAGTTTATCACGTTTTGCGATCTGGTCCTCCCTTACGCGGCGTCATTTTAAGGATAGGGGAAATTGCCCTTTTGGTCCTCCGTAGTTGCACGCGTATTCAAATGGGTCCCATTTTTTATATTTCCTTTCGATTTGGCCCTAAAACTTTGTTTTGTTTCGGATTTGGTCCCTTTTCTAGATTTAATTTGATTTTTATATTATTTCTACCTTAGTTTTACTTGTAATATTATTTATTTACTATTATTATTATTACTATTACTATTATATTCATTAACGTATTATCATTATTTTTGTTATACCATTATTATTCCATTTTCTCTACCTACTAATATTATTATTATTCATATTAATATAAATATTAATGGATGTTTATTTACATATGTACGTATATACATTTTTATATATATATATAGCACTATATTAATTACTTTACTTAAATATTTCTATTACATTCTATTTACTCTTTGCATTTCAATATTATATTCATTACTACTATTGTTATCATATATTAATGTATGCTTTTTATATATATATATATATATATATATATATATATATATAATATTGTTTCTTTATTACTTTAATTTAATATTTATCATATTTGCTTTTCGTGTTTCTATATTTTTTATCATTATTATAGAGTAGTATATATTTTTATACACATATACATATATTTATATATAGTTATTTTAATATTATTATCAGTATCATCACCCTTGTAATTACCATTACCATTGTATTGTAACCATTATATTTTCACTTCCTTATTAGTCATCTAGTATGTTTCTTATATATTTATGTTTCTATTATTATACTATATCTATTATTTATTAGTATTATTAGCATTAGCATTATTTTTATCAATATTATATTGTATATATATATCTCATGTATATACATTTTTTATTATCATAATTTTTATATATATATGTATATATTGTGTATATATATCTTTCAATACTACATTATGTATGTATGTATATATGTTTTTTTAATTCATATGTTGTTATCATTATTTTACACTTTTCATTATACTATTTTCATTTTTGTACATGCTCCTAATATCGTTATTATGTATATATATATATATATATATGTGTATATTTTATGTAATATTTGTGTTTCAATGTTGTTATTCCTAGTATGTATATATATTAAGCATATATCTTTAATACTGGGTATACATTTTTATTTCTATTATTACGTATATATTTTAATATATATATGTATATATATTTATATACCGTTATCATTAGTTACCTTTTTTATAAATATTGTATATATATTTTTAATCTAGTATGTGGTGCATATATATGTTCCCTACCATTCCATATTTACATTATTATTACCATGTTTAATACTATATGTGTTGTTATCGTTTTATACTATTGCTATTATTATTGTTCTCGTTATCATTGCCATTTTTTTTTTTGCCTTGTTTTATATACTTTTATTTACTTATTTATGTATACGATGGTTTTGTTTTCCTCATGCATTTGTTTACATTTACACATTACTAGCCTTGCTATTATTTCATTTTTTATAATTTGCTCACATTGTTATTTTTGATACCATCACGCTTATTATTATGCATTATTATTAATACCCTAAGTTGCTTTCATGTTTTATTATAAATCACATTATGTTTTTCATTTGATGTCTTAAAATAACTTTTTCGTAAAAGAAATATCACGTATTAGGTAATTCGAGATAATTGTGCCCTAACTTACTGGGTTTCGATTTTTCTCATTTAACCTAAATAATGGAATACCCTTTTAAAACGCAATACTAGTTTTGAAAAATACTTATTCTCGGAGATACGAAGTGTTGTGCCCAAACTTACGGGGTATGACATTTTGTCATCTCGAAATAAGAATTTGTTTTCAAATAAAGGCAATATTCGGTGTTTGAGAATTCGAGAAAATGTACCCTAACTTACTGGGTTTCGATTTCTCTCGCTTACTCTAAATGATCGAATACCCTTTTAATAAGTTAAAATACGCGAATTTCATATAAAAGGTAAGCTCGCTCTCGAAAACTCAAGATGTCGTGTCCTAACTCACTGGATGTGACATTTCATATTTTGAGACGAGAATGTCTTTAATACTTGAGCATTTTTATAAAGAAGGATTGTATTTTAAATTCTTTCAAGTTTCTAAATTTCCGATACTAAGACACTAATTAATCAACTAGGTACCAATTTTTGGGCGTATGGAGGGTGCTAATCCTTCCTCGTGCGTAACAGACTCCCGAACTCATTTTCTGATTTTCGTAGACCAAAAATTATTGTTTTAGTAAGTCTCACTTTTATTAAAATGATTAATTTAAGGTGACCCGATCACACCTCATCAAAAAGGATCGGTGGCGACTCCTATTTTTCATTTTCGTTTCCAAAACATAAGTCGATTCCCGTTTTCCAAGAAAAAAGTTACGACATATACTAATTTAAAATTTTATAAATTAAAGATTAAAAATCAAATTCTCAATTATAGGGGCAAGAGGCTCTCCAACTCCTTCACTCTGCCATTGATATCTATAGTTGAATATCCATGGTTCATATCACCAATATCTCTTTAATTAAGGTGAGTAAATTACACTTAAACTCTTAAAAACAAATTTTACTTAATTCAATCTCTTCACCAATTATAACATTCTGTTAATTTTTCTCAAGTTGCAATTGAAGCAGTACTTGATAATTATAACTCGTATTAATTCAAATTTGATCGACATCCAAAAAGCTTGAACCAAAATCTTAATTATTTAAACGTAAAATGATTTGAACACATTAAATGAATCGATTCAATTTTATCTAACCAAAAATCAACCTAAACTACTCAATTTAATAAGTATAAAATCTATGTAATGTATACCAGTTTACATTTGATGAACCAATAGTGATACTATTTGAAAAAAAGAATGAAGAAATATCGATATAAATTGCATATTTTGAAAAACGTCATCTCATTAAATTTATTTCACACACATATATATTAAATTTGTGATTCATTTATAATGCTATATTTGAACTTTGATTTAGTATAATTTTATACTTGAAATTTTACTTTTAATTTAAATTTTATATAATATTAATGATGCTAACACTATTTTTTTTAAAAGTAATATGGAAATTGTTAATGTGGGATTTAATTAAATAAATAAATTCAAATTATTTTTATATAAATTTAAATAATGCAATGATAAAAAATTATATTTTTAGTGTATACGAAAATAATTTAATTTATTGTTTAACTTAATAAAATGTGATTTCTAACTTTCAAAAAAAATAACATCACATGAATTATTTATGTACTTTTTTTTTGGGTGAATAAAAACATAAGTACATAACTAAATGATTACAAACTAGTAATTTGAGAAAAGCCCCCTAGACTGATCCAAATCCAGGGAAATCTGGATCATGGTAGGAGGAGACTCAAAAAATTGCAACTCAACATTATCATAAGCAGTCGCTTTCGCCAAACAATCAGCTATCTTATTTTGCTCTCTTGAAATGAACCGCAGAACCCATGACTTCTCTTGGGCTAAAATATTATGGATTCATCGAATCAACGCAGAGTTTGATGTTCCTATATGTACTTTTGTTATTCAGTAGATAACAAATTTAATGGTATATGAAATATGAAATTGAATTGAAATACAGAAATTCCACTAGGTTACGCACACCGCCTAAATTTGTTTTTCCATAAAAGTGAGGAATGGGCTGCTACTAAATCAACGTATAAGTCTAAACCCAGAAGCCGATGCTTTTACCAAAAATATAAAAGCAATCTTTTTCTTTTATTTGGATACATTCACTAACCTTTCTTTAATCGTGAATAATAACGAGAGTGATGGCATTGGCAGGCACATTAAGTAATCCCAAATTCAATTATGTCTTTATCTTCTTTTACTTAATAATTTCCTAATAAATCCAATTATTTTTTACTTGATCTTAAAATTTTATATATAAACCCATATTATTTATTTTGCCACATTAAATTTAATAAAAATTATATTCTTACAACCCTCTTTTTAATACCTTACTCAGATTTTACTTATTATAGATAATTATTGTAAACTTATCTTAAAATTAATATTGTGGATTTCTATTTAATAAAGTAAGTGAGAATTATATTTAAGAAAGAAAGTAAGATGGAATCAAATCAACAAAATTAAAAGTATGTATTATTGTTTTTATGCTTATTTTATTTTACATTCTTTCACATGATTATTTATAAAGTTTATAAATCTATCAAGCTCAATTAATCACTATGAGTTATCAAATTAAATTAATTAATTAATCATGAGTTATTGAATTCAAGTAATCAATTTATAACTTTATGATACTTCAAATTTACAGTAGAATATTTAATTAGAGAACTTAATAATTTATTGAATTGATGTCTTTACTTCTACCCATTAAAGATTATTTTCAGTTAATAAAATATTATTTTACTTAAAATTATGAAATTTAATCACTTTTTAAAATAATATTTTAATTTATTTAATAAATCATAATTAATAGGCTTAGTTATGATTTTACAAAATATTGATATAACAGAGACTGCTAGGGATAAAACCGACTATTTTATCATTTGGAAAAAGTACTGAAATAATTCATAAAAAATGGGTTTGAAAAGACAAGTAAACTTTTTGCATGTGAACTTCTTTTTCTGCCATGGATAAAAATCGTGCAAGTTTGCTAGATTGTGATAGGGTCATTAATTTAGTAATATTTGCTTTCAATTATGGGCTACACCACCAGAGGGAATTCAAGGCAAGACGTGTAATCCAGTTTATGTTGTTTAGCTTGATTGACTTTTAAAGTTGGATCTTACTTAAAAATCGAATTACTCTGCTCATTGATTGTATTATTATTGAAATGGAGATGAGGGTATGTCAAGAGTTGTAATCACGATTCCATATCCATCCAGATGTTTTAAAATGAAAAAGAAATTAATGACTACTAAATTCATCTCTGTGTTCAAGGCAAAATTCATATGAATTCTACGAAAATGTATAATTGCTACAATAAAAACTGGGCGACACCTCCTAAAATATAAATTAAATAATAAAATGTTGGTATCGTAGTAAGATGGAGCCACACACCCTCCCTCCATACCAATTCACCTGAGTGGGTTTAGCATATTGGCTTTCGGGATATTTCTCTTTTAGGTCCCTCATTTTACACTTTATTTTAGTTCTAAAATTAATACATAGTTTTAACATTTTTTTTATTTAGTCATTGCTTTTAATATTTTTGAATTTAATTTACATCTTATGTGGTTCTTTTAATTATTAAAGCCTTTATATGTATATGGTGAAGATTCAATTTGATTAATTAATCAAAATTAAAATCATTATACAATTAATCTATATTGAAAGAGACATTTGAATAGACACAACTACAAATTCAATCTTCACCATATACAAACAAAGGCATTAATAATTAGAATTAATTATTAATCAAAATTATTGTACATTCTAAAAAAAAAATCAAAATTAAACTTATTGTACAATTAATCTATATTGAGAGAAACATGTAAATACGCACAACTTAAAAATATATATATATATATATATATATATATATATATATATAAGACAAATTTAATCTCTATCATATAAATACAAAGGCATTAATAATTTTAAAAAATCATATAAGATGTAAATTAAATTAAAAAATATTAAAAACAATGACTAAATAAAAAAATTAAATCTATGAATTAATGTTCAAATTAAAATAAAGTTTAAAATTGAAGGACCTAAATTAGAAATATGCCAAATCCTATTGCTAAACCTACTTGATTTGGAGTAGAGGTATTAATGGATTGGGCCTATGCAAAGTATTTAGACCACTTTTCTAAGCCCGAGCCAAGCCCAAAAATGAACTTACTTTTTTCCCAAGCTCAACCCGAATTAAGAAAAGTAAACCTGGACTCAACCTGTCCCGCCCCGCCCATATTTGATTTTTTATATTAATTTTTATTTAAATTTTTAAAAAAATACAATACACTATATGCACTAAAAAAAGTTAAAATAAAAGTTTTCTAACAAATTAAAAAGACATTAAAAAATATTTATATTAAAAAATACTACCATAAATATAATAAATATTTTATTATATTAAATATAAAATATAAAATATAAAATATAAAATAATATATTTTTAGGTCTTGAGCAACAAATTTAATTGTTATTAGACTAATGATTTAATATATATATATATATATATTTAATATAATATTATTTTATAATATAATAGTTGGGCCAGGCCGGCCCTTATAAAAAATGAACCTTAAATTTTACACAAGTCTATTTTTAGAACTCGTATTTTATTCAAACTTTTTCATTTTTTAAATCAACCATTAAATTTAAACAGATGACCTGATCCAGCAGGATGTGCTTCATCTCACTGCGACACCAACATTTTTTATTTATTTTATTATTTTATTATTATTTAATTTATATTTTGGGTGATGCGGCCCCAGGGATATGGGACACCACTTTTTAGTGTAGCAATTCGTAATTAATTTAGAATTCATACTATTTTCGAAATTAATTATTTTTAGTATTATTTCGATAAATTTCCCTGATATTTCTTTGAGGGGTTTGATGCCTACACGGGTGCTAACTTGAGTTTTGTTCTTTCCTTTTTGTTTTTTTGAGTTTCAACCGAATAAACTTTTACTTTTATGTTCTTTTCTAGACTGTCAATCATAGTATTTATTAGTCAAAAATTTACTTCCAATGGAAAATAAAACCAATTTAGGATCCTTTGGATAGGGTTTATATTTATCACAAAATGTTTAACTTTTTTTTCTCATACATTTAATTTTATTGTTTTTTCTGTTGTTTTATATTAACCACAAACGTTTAATTTACTGTTTATTTTATATTATAATATTTAATTTTACTGCTATCACTATTTTTAAATTAACTACAAATCATTCAAACCCACGATTAGATAAAATTTCAAAACAGAGCTCGCAACATAGGAGGTCTCCTGGCTAAGCACGTATTCCCGTGTCTATAATCATTGCATTATTTACAGTGATTGATTATTGACTGAGGATGAATAGACCAATTATTAGTTTAAGAGACGTAGTGCACTGGTTCTCCGCTAAGACAGGATAAAAGGAGAAAGTATACCTTGTAATCAAGATGGTGCCATAGCCAGCCCTTTCCACAAGTAAAAGAGAGGCTGAGGCTTTGCAAAACTCAGTTATGATGGCTTTTATTAGCTCACTTGTTTGGGTTCCTTTTCTCCTTCTTCCCCTGCTGCTGCTGCTACTCTTCAAGCAGAAGACCCATCAAGTTAAGAAAGAACACAATTACAAGCTTCCTCCGAGTCCTCCCAGGCTACCAATTATAGGTAACCTGCACCAGCTTGGTGAATTGCCACACAGTTCTCTTTCCCAACTTTCTCACAAATATGGTCCAGTCATGCTCCTTCATCTAGGTCGTATACCGGTGCTTATTGTTTCATCAGCCGAGGCGGCGAAGGAAGTCTTAATGGTCAATGATCTTGCTTGTTGCAGCAGGCCTCGGCTGGCTGCTGTTGGGAAGCTTTCGTACAATTATTTAGACGTAGCATTTGCGCCATACAGTGAATATTGGAGAGAACTGCGGAAGATATGCGTTCTCGAGCTTTTGAGTGTGAAAAGAGTGAAGTCTTTCCGGTTCATTAGAGAAGCCGAAGTTGGTTCCATAATGGAATCCATCTCATCGTCGTCAACCCATCCGGTGAACGTGACAGAGAAGGTATTTGCTTTAACTGGAAGCATAATATTTAGAATTGCTTTCGGCAAGTCTTTCCAGGGAAGTGAGTACGATCGTGCTAAGTTCTACGAATTGGTTCACGATGCCGAGACGGTGGCCGGAGCTTTCTCCTCCGATGAATGCTTTCCGAGATTTGGTTGGATTATAGATAGGTTAAACGGTCATAATGGAAGAGTTGAGAAAGTTTTCCGTCAATTAGATGCGTTGTTCCAACAGGTGATCGATGAGCATCTTAAACCTGGAAGGACACAGAATCACGAAGACATTATTGACGTCATGCTTAAAATAGAAAAGGAGCAAATTGATGAACATGGTCATGCCTGGCTCACCAAAAATCATATCAAGGCAGTACTTTTGGTAAGTTATTTGCCAAATACCATCATTTTTAATTATGTTTTTTAATAGAAATAAACATGCACTAATAATGAAAGAGAGGAAAAAGACCAAGTCCAAAACAAATAGATCTACCCTATTCATCACATCCTAACATGCATATTTTACTTTAATAGGAAATACTAAACCTAATATTATGGTTTAAAATAGACCAAAGACATTTTTCCAATTCGCATGACATAAGACTATCTATGAACTTCCTTCCTAGCTTTCCACCTAATCCAACTAAAACACAAATTATGGAACTAAAACACAAGAGCTCGATAGCTCGAAATTAACTTACCCAAAGACATCATCACCAATCCGCTTCAGAACGGAAATTACTTGAAAACAGCCACACTTAATCATGGTACCATTTATACTAATAGCCTTCAACCAAAAAAGTGCTTCACGGACCGCAAAAGCTTCAACAAGCTTTGGCTCCAACCTGGCTCAATAATGGCCTGTAAGAGCCTTAAATAATATACAAACATGCTTTTAAAAAATTCAAATGAAATTACTTAAATTAGTATCATCTTAAAAAATATAGTTTTTAAGTATCAATAAAATAATGCCATATCATCAAAATTAAAGATATACACTTAATGCTATACACTCATCTACATATGACATTTTTCTCTAATTTAATTTAACTTTAATTAAATTATAGAAAACTAATTAAAAATTTGAAAAAAAAAATATTGAAACTATAACCAAAATAACCCATGAGAAAAAAATTGAAAAACCCGAAATAAATAATTAAAAATTAAAAGAAGAGATAAAAGAAAAAAAATCGAAAATAAAAAAAATTATAGCCACTACTAATTGTATTACTAAACTATGTTATTTGACTAAAAGTTAAAAAAAAAATAGAAAACAATTTAAAATGAAAAAAAAGAAACCACCGCCAAGAAATTAAATTTTAAAAAAAAAATAGTTGCACCAAAATAACAAATATTAACTTTTAGAAAAAAAATTAAAAATGATTAAAAATATATAAAAAGAAGAAAAGATGCTTATTTATTATTTTAAAAATTAATTAAAATTAAATTAAATTGAAGAAGATATTAAAATCGATGAGTGTATAATAATACTTAGTTATATTAGGATCATCTTAAAAAATATAGTTTTTAGGCATCAATAAAATAGTATCACGTCATTAAATTTTAAAAATAACAAAGTATTATTATATACTCATCTGTATTTAATATCTTCTCTAACTTAATTTAACTTTAATTAAATTACTTAAAATAATTAATTTTTTAAACTATAAACAAACAATTTTTTCTTCTTTTACAAATTTTAATCATTTTATTTATTTCCATAAGTTAATATTTTTTATTTTGTGCAATCAATTTTAAAAAAAAATAGTAATTTTTGTGTAATTTTTTTCATGCCATTGACACATAATTTTGATAATTATTTAACCCTAAATCTCGAACCTTGAATATTAAATCTTGAACCTCGAACCCTAAGGTTCAAGGTTTGGATTTGGGATTTAAAGTTCATAATTCGGGTTTGGGTTTTGAGTTTAGAGTTTAAGGGTTTAGGATTACGGATTCAAGTTCAAGGTTCAAGAGTTTGGGGTTATGGGTTACGAGTTTGGGATTAAGGATTTGAGTTTAAGGTTCAAGGGTTCGAGATTATGAGTTCGAGGTTCGAGTTTAGAGTTTGAGATCTTGGATTTTGGTTTCAAGGTTTGAGATTCTTGATTCAATGTTTAGAGTTTTGGGTTTAGAGTAAAAAAATATACCAAAATTAGGTGTTAATGACATGGAAAAAGTTGTTCAAATGTTGATAAATAATTGAAAAGGGACCATGAATAATGTGGTAAGAAAGGTCCATAAAATAATTACTCTACGGATGAGTGTATAATAATAATTTCATGTTTTTAAAATTTGATGATGTGATAAAATTTTATTGGTACCTAAAAATCTTAGTTTTTAAGATTATTTTATATTATATTATAAGTTTAAATTGTAAATTAATACTTAAATTATGAACTTTTTTTCGACATCATATACTTAAAACTCTTTTTTTTTTTTGTTTAAGGTGATATTTAATCTATATTCAGTTATCTAAGTAACCCAAAAGTTAAACGGTAATTAAAAAAAATTCTCCAATCAATTATATTGTGCCACATCACCTTCATTTTCCTTGTTTCTTTAAAGCTATCTTTTTCCCATTTTTTTCTTCCCTTCTTTTTCCTTCTCTTCAGCCCTCCTAACTCTCTCTTCCTCCATTATTTATTCTCCCCCTCCCCCCCCAAAAAAAAATTCCTGCACTATTGTCGTTGCCTCGCCACCCCCTGCCCCGTGTCTTTGATCTTTTCCACCAACGTCGTCGCTTCCTCTGCAGTAGCAAAAGCTGCCACTTGCGTTTTTTTCAATAATGACCTTTCTCTCCTCCGCTGTCGACGTAGTTTCCCTCTTCCAGTAACGGTTGCTGTCACTCCATGTCAGCTTCGAACCCGACCAAGCTCCAACTCTTTACAAAACAATACAATGGAACCGCCAAAAGACTAGCTAATAAAATGATGACTGTGAAAACGAGCGAAAAGACTTTATTTAGTGAACCAATGAAATTGTAAGTTAAAAGGTAAACAACGACATGACAGCGACTATGCTGAATATTGCGAAATAGCGAGTTTCTTCCTTCTCTGCAGCGATGGTGGTGGATTGGGGGATTTCAAAGAAGAAGAAGATCAAGAGAAGGCAAACAAAAAAAGGGATGACGAAGAGCATGATGAGGAATCGAGCAAGGTCATTGGAGAATAGGGCGAAGCATAGGTCGATGAAGATGGCAGTGCTACCCTTTTAAGATGCCGGGGACTGGACGACGGTTGCACTGGAAGTTGCGGATGCAAGTCACTAACACGACAGTGTTCATCCACGTCGTGTCGTTGCCTCTCGTGCACATAAGTATACACATCTTCCAGTAAGAAACTGGTTGAATTTTCTAACTAACAACAAGCCTTTGAGCACCATAACCTATCTTGAGTGGCACCAGTAGGAATGATAATCAGAGTGGGCAAATAATCAGAGTCAAGGCCAACAAGGAGACCAAAAGCCTTACTAACATCTTTAGCCACTGACAAATTGTTAAGTTGAAGCTGGGTAAGGTTCATAAGCATCTTAATGGTGTTAGAAGAGTTTGAGCAAGTGTAGTTATTGCTTCAAATGGTTTGCACCCATACTGCAAAAACAAAGGGAGAGAGAAGAAGGAAAAGAACAAGGAAAAAAATATAACATTAAAGAAATAGAAAAATGGGTAATTGAAAATAAAACTTAGAAAAAGTGACATAATTTAAATATCAATTTATTATTTAAGTCTATATTATATTATATTTAATTTTATATGATATAAATAATGTACTATAAAATTAAAAAAAATGTATTATGTGAAACTTAAATGACTGAAATTTTTATATTTATATTAAACCCTAACTATAACTTAGGTCATGACTGAAATATAAAAAAAAAAAAAAACTTACATATAAAACAAGAAAAAAACATTATACAAAGGTATTCTTCTCTTTTCGTGATTTTTGCTAATATAATAATTATATAATAAGATTCAACTTCCACGATGCATATTAAACTTATTTAAGTGGATTCTTGGTTTAAATAACAGAACATCTTCTTGGGCGGCGTTGACACCAGCGCGCTTATAGTGATCTGGGCAATGGCGGAGCTGGCGAGAAAGCCAACATTTATGAAGAAAGCTCAGGACGAAGTTCGAGGGGTGGTGGGGAAGAAAGGAAGAGTAACAGAAACCGATCTGGATCAACTTCAATACCTGAAGATGGTTTTAAAAGAGACTCTAAGATTGCATCCTCCTGCGCCCATGCTGATCGCCAGAGAAGCCATCTCACACTTCAACATCAATGGTTACCACATTTATCCCAACACACTTATCCAAATCAATGTATGGGCCATTGCAAGGGACCCAAAGTACTGGGAAAACCCTCAAGAATTCTCCCCAGAAAGGTTTATCGATAACGCCGTTGACTTCAAAGGACAGCATTTTGAGCTGTTGCCATTTGGACATGGCAGAAGAGGGTGTCCGGGGCTGTACATGGGAACCGTCACAACCGAGCTTTTACTCGCAAACCTCTTGTATTGTTTCGATTGGGTTTTGCCTGATGGGATGAATGAGGCAGATATTAACATGGAGGAATGGGCTGGTAAGTGCCTTACCCTCTCCAAGAAGACACCTCTTCTCCTTGTGCCAATCAAATACCTCCATACCCAGCCATCTGTGTAGACAAATTTAATGGGAGCCAAAGTCCTTTGCTTGATATTTGTATAATAAGACCCGGCCCCATCTAAACGAGCACTTAGGCTCCTTAAATAAGAGGGATGAGTGACCCAGTGCTTTACTGGCTGTGCCTGTAAGGAAGTCCTAGTCTAGATGAAAAATAAATAATGGGTGAGAAGTGAGCAGACTAGGTATGCTGCTATTAGAGTTAAGAGTTAGGGTGTAATGTTAGATTGATGAGTAATATAGTTGATTAGCTCTATTTCCTGTTAAGTCTTCTTCTTACTGCTTGTATAATATAACCTAAAAAATCTTTTGCAATAATTTATGTTAATATATATATATATATATATATATATATATATATGAGAAATGATTATATGAAATTGTGATTCTAAGTTATTCCTATCTCTTCCCAATAAGAGAATGATAAATAAGATTTTTCCTCCCAATTTCTAGTTTTTTCCTTCTAAAAATTCCAAATCCAATTAAAAATGTTAAAAAAAATAAGGCGGAAATCTGATTTGTCATTCTTTGGAAAGAGATAGAGATAAGGTAAAATCACAATCTCATACAATTCCTTCTTTTTATATATATGGAGTTGTAAATGAAGAATTTATATTTGATAGTCTAAAATATACAAATTGATGTACTTATGTTACTTTATTAAAAATAGAGTTATGTTAATAAATTTATTATTTAATACATTAGTACTAGTAGTAGAGATATCTAATTCCAAAGTAGGGTTAAAAAGTCGGTATATGTATTTATAAAAACAAGTCCCTACACGTCTTAACTATTGATATTTTATTTTTGGATAAATCATATCATTATTTATTAAATATAGGTAAGTTTTTGTTTTAGTCCACTTAATTAAAAAAGTTATAATTTAGTTACTGAACTATTCAAAAGTTTTCGTTTAATTAAGTCATTGATCTGTTAAATCACTACTACGGCTTTCTCTGTTAGTATTGCTTGCATCAATCGAAAGTTCTCTTTCCCCTATAAATCTATGAACCAAAATTCAAATAACTTTTTTCTGTGACCTTCGACACTAACCATCAAATTGACTTGGATTTAAGGTATGTTATTCTATTCATCAATAGGTATT
This sequence comes from Gossypium anomalum, assembly GCA_025698475.1. NCBI lineage: Eukaryota > Viridiplantae > Streptophyta > Magnoliopsida > Malvales > Malvaceae > Gossypium > Gossypium anomalum. The sequence continues at coordinate 17,674,953 of CM046967.1, read as the reverse complement.
GAGTTACCGTACCGGTCGTCGAATCGTCGCTTGGAGCTTGCTAGTAGAACTTTAAAAAAAAAAAAAAACCTTAACAACCCAATGATTTAAATAAAAACTTTTGAAAAATTTAGTGACTTAAATAAAAATTTTAAATAGTTTAGTGACCAATTGTAACTAATTTTAATTAAGTGACTAAAATAAAAATTTACTCATAATTTAGTGACTATAATTTACCCTTTATTTTTCAAATTATTAATTAAATACATGTGACAACCTTTTAATTTTGTTTGTGAAATTAAAAGATTTCATTATTAAAATATGATTTTATTTATTTTTATTTCAATCGAAGCATGAATTGATTTTATTAAAAGATAAGTTTGTTATAATTTAAAATTATCAATACATACTTTATCTGCATATATTTTTGTGAGACATTTTTAAAGAAGTAAAACTAATACGGCAAAGCGAACGTTAAAAAGACATTGGTAATAATTTAATTATTGGTATTTTTTATCATTTAATAATGAAAATTTACAAAATGTTTATTTAATTATCGATTTTTTTCTTTTCAATCACCCAATTATTTAATTTATGGTCACCAACTAGTTAATGGAAAGATGATGTGGTTGTCGAAACTTTTTTTTTTTAAATGTCGACTTTTATTTTTAAAAAACAAAAAATGGGAGTCGTCACTAATTTTTTTTATATAAGGTGTGATCGGATCACCTCAAAACTTGATCTTTTTAATAAAATGTTTAATTTGTTAAAATAATATTTTTCGGTCTACAAAAAAATCCAAAAATGAGTTCGGGAATCGGTTACGTATGAGGAAAGATTAGCACCCTCGTAATGCCCAAAATTGGTACCTAATTGATTAATTCACGTCTTAGTGTCGAAAGTTGAAAACTTGGAAATAGTTTAAAATACGATCCCTCTTTGGACTAATGTTAATTTTACCTAAAAATTGCTTGAGTAAATCGAAAAGTATGTTTAAGATCCTCTCATCTCGAGGCAACAAAATGTCACATCCCGTAAGTTAGGACACGAGACTTTGAATACTTGAGAATAAGCTTGTCTTTATTTTTTTATTTAAAATCTTATGTATTTTAATTTTAAAAGGACATTCAGTTATTAGAGTTCAACGAGAAAATCGAAACCCAGTAAGTTAAGGTACGATTTATTGAATCTTCCAAATACGGAACATTGCCTATTTTTGAAAATTTATTTTGAACAATAATAAGTGTAATATTAAAACGATAGGTATTTATCTCATTTTGGGGTATAGTATAAAAGCAACTAATTACATTTAAATATAATGCATGTAGTGATTTTAAAATGGTTATACGGATAGAATATTTAAATAACATATAATAAGTGAATAAAGAAATGTTATGATAATATCAATGTAACTATAACGATAGTAAGAATATTAATCCATGGTATAAAATAAATAAAATGATAAAAATACATAAAAATAATAAAAATAATAAAGATGCTAGATGCCTTATGACGATTATAAACTTAAATGATGCGAGAATGATAAAAGAAATGACAAAGTAGTAAAAATAAGATAAAAATAATGATAATAATAATGAATAAAATGTACAAGTAAAAAATTATAAATAATCCAAATTTGAAAATACGTAAAAAGGGGGTAATAAATAAGTAGATGAACAGATAATAATAAAATAGTAATAATAATGAAAGCATAGATAAAGAAAAAAAATCGATGAAAGGAAATAAAAATATTAATATATAAAAAATGGCGGAATAATAAATAAATGAATATAAGGATTGAAGCAAAAATAAATAAATAGATGAATAATACATAAATAAATGAGTAAATGGACAGATAAATGAATGGAATAAATGGAATAAGGAATAAATAAACAAGTAGATGAATAAATAACAGAATTAAAATAAAAGGTCTTAATAGTAACTAAAATGAAATTAAAAGGACAAATTGAATAAAATAAAAACAAAAGTGCTAAAATATAAATAATAAAATAATCAAAACAGGGTCAAGGACTAAAATGGAATGCGCAAAAAAGGAATGGGGATTAACTGGGAAAATATCCCAAACCCCACTGAATGTGTTGTATCCTTTGGCAAATCGAAGGACCAAATCAAAAAAAGAATGATATTGCATGGCCGAATTTAAAAGAAAAAAAAAGAAATTAGAATCAAAATATCATGCGCGCAAAGGTACGAGGACTAAACGGGAAATTATTCCTAGTCTTACAAACGTACCGTTTCATGGTGGATTGAAATGAAACGAAGCCAAAATTATAGGGTAAAATTTTTTTAAAAAAAGAATAGGATTAAATCGAAAATATGCGAAAAAATGAAAAGACCGATCAAGCAAATATCCCTTTGAGGGAAAAACACGCGGATCCTGGCTTAAAATCAAGTCGGGTTTCGGGTCTTAAGCAAAACGACGTCGTTTTGGCAACTAATGCTTAGTCCAAAACGACGCCGTTTAGACCCCTATATAAATAGAAAAAATAAAAATAAAAAAAAGCATTTCTCCCTCATTTTTAAAAAAAAAAACTTGAGAAGTCTCTCTCAAACTCTCTCTCGCTCCCCTTTCTCTGGCCTAAGCTCCGGCCGTCGGTCACCGATGACAGCGCTCCTGTCGACGGTGGCCAAAAAAGTAAAAAAGGCCGTTTTTTTGCCTTTTGAGTCTTCGAACCCATAAGACGTCGTTTTTCATTGGAAACGACGAACCTCTGCCACCAACGGCGATAGAACGTGAAAGATCAAGTAATTTCGACCCCTTTTTTGTATTTTTTGTTTATTAATTTTTTATAAGTGAAAATAAAAACAGAAATGAAGAGAAAATAAAAAAATCACCTTTTTTGAATTTGTTTCTTTTGTATTTAATCTTCTTCTTTTTTGTATTTGATTTCGTGCGTAAAAAAAACATTACAATCTGGCCACGGCTTTTATAGCCAATATCTACTGTTTGTTTTCATTTTCGTTACTGTTGCTTTACCCTGTTTGTGTTCTATTTTCCCTTCTTTTTTGCAGGTGTTGGGGTTAACAGAGAAGACCTTGCTATTTTGGTGCAAGGCGGCCAAGCCTCAGGCAGTGGGCGCGCTGCGGAGGCACGTGGAGGGGGGTACGGTGCATGGAGGCTAGGGTTTTCAATTTTTTTGAAAACTTAGTTTAGGTTGTGGGCTCGTATTTGGGATTAGGGTTTGTTTTAGTTCGGGCTTGTATTTAGGTATGATATTTTGTAAATGGATTCAAACTATTATTATTTTTTTGGTCTGGTTTCTGTCTAGGGCCAGACTAAATTGGGTCCCCACAGTGGTCACTTTTAAAATTGGCATAATAGTAATTTTAACCTTCAATATTTATACATTGTGTTAATTTAGTCCTGATTCTAAAAAAATAATCTTAAGCATTTTCACATTATGTAATTTGATAAGATTTCATAAGATTCACGCTTGAATAGTTCAACAATCCAAAATTTGAAAAATAATCAGTTCAATTCCTTGAAAAAAAAAAGTATCTACTTCGTCAATTCAATCAAAATCAAGTCTAACAGCACCAAAAAAAAAGTTTTGATTTACTTCATCAATGACAATTAGCTCAAGCTAACAAAAAAAATGAGTTGATTGTCGTTAAAAGATATCAAGTTCTTAGCCATTTGAAGTATAAGAAAAAAAAAAAATATTTAGGTAATGTTTAAAAAGCTACCTAGTAATTAAATTTGGGTGTAATTACCTGTAAATTTTTTTTTAATAACTTTCAACTAGGATATTTATTAACATAAAGAAAAAGTTTGAAAAAGCATACGTAAAACCATTTGAAAAACTAAAGAAAAGACAATAAAAAAAACCAATTATTGCTCCCAGCACAGAAAGGAGCCCACATCCATTGATCAAATCACGTGAAAATCCCTCGAGGAACTCCAATAGGCAGAAACATTCCATCATTATCCCTTTGAAACATCAATTTTCCATTTATCTACGCTCCCAAAGTAAAATCCCTTCATTTCCTTATGCAAATTTCCATTTTTTGCGCACCAACCTTAGAAAACCGTTCCAGAACTATAATCCAACAACTCCATCCTCTCCTTCAACACCTCTTACAAGATTATCTTGATCCTCCAGAGACACTATCGCCACAAGATCTCGCCGTCTAAGATTCAAACTTTCGCTCCTTATCCATCCTTTTTGGGCAAGACCGTGAGCAGATCCATTTGTTGATCGAGAAATAAAGGTAAACTAGACCTCCCTAAACTTTCTCTGCTCAAATTTTATGTCTTTAATAAAGACCCCAATTTTCGATTTATCCATAGAACTTGATTTACCTTTCTTAATCACTGTTAAGGAGTCACCTTCAATAACCACATCTTTCAGCCCCATCTCTATCCCCAACTTGAGAGCCTGAAGGCATGCAAGGGTTTCAGTCTTGAAAATAGACTGTACATACTAATTAAAATGACCCTTTTTCCAATTATTCTAGATTTGTCATATCTAATAACTAACCTCGAATATGATTTTGCGAAGTGAGCCTTAAAAGCCGCATCAAAATTAATTTTTAAGAAAGGAGCCTCCAGTGGTCTCCACCTATCATTCCCCACCTTCAAAACAGGTAATCTTTCTTCAATCTCATTTAACTCAAGTAAATATAACGAGATTTGACTTACCATTTGTTTTGTCGAGATAAATACTTTATCATGTATCCACTTATTCCTTGCTGACTAGAGAAACCTGATCGCATACACAATCTATCTATAGGTACTCTTCGTTGAAACATTAAACAGATTCTGTAACTAATCTTGAAAACATAAGTTCCCCATCTCACCTTCCCATCTAATCTCCATTAGGTTCCAAAGCTCAACAGCAAAAGGACAGTCACAGACTTTGTGCTCCAGGCTTTCAACACCCCTCATGCATTTTGGACATGTCTCTTCACCAGCTAATCTTTTATTATGTAGATTACGCATATTAGGGGTTAGATTATGGAATATTCGCCAGACTGTAATTTTAACTTTTTCTGGCAATTTTAAATTCCATATTTTTTTGTAAAAATTGTTGTAACAAATCACCTTTTCATTGGCATTTGGCTCATCACCACCTTGTAGAACCCTATACCCACTTCGAACAATATACTCACCCGAGGATTCCATGCTCTAAACCATTTTGTCTTTCTACACATACGACCTAGAGGAATACATAGAATTCTCCTTGCTACCTCTGAATCAAAACAACTGGTAATTAGCTCTACATTCCTTCTTCTATCATGCTCTAATATCAATTCTGAAAAAGTCCTGTAAGGCCTATTAATCTCAGGCATCTAAATTTTTTTTGTTTGCAAACTAGGGACCCAAATATCATCTCAGATGTTAATACTAGTCCCTGTACCAACCTGCCAACACTGTAGCAAAATTGACTTTTAGCTGCGTTTTTTAAGGTCTTTAGCGGCGCTTGTAACGCCTCTATAGATGGCGCCACTAAAGTTTGTGGCGCTTTTCTTACAAACGCCGCTAAAGATCATGACCTTTAGCGGCGCTTTTCTTACAAACGCCGCTAAAGATCAAGACCTTTAGCGGCGCTTTTCCTACAAACGCCGCTAAAGATCAAGACCTTTAGCGACGCTTTTTCTACAAACCCCGCTAAAGATCACGATCTTTAGCGGCGCTTTTCTCAAAAACGCTGCTAAAAGTCATGAAATTCAAAAAAAAAAAATACAAAATATTATAAAGGTCATGAAAAATATAAAAAATTTAAAATTCATTATCAAATTAAATTTTCTATTAAAATTTTAACTTTAAAACTAAATTCAAAAATTAATGAATTTAAATTTAGAATTTAAAATAATAAATTAATAACACAATTAAAATCCAAAAGTTAGAACTCAAGTTATCTTAAATATTAAAATAAAAATAAAAATTTATAATCAAAACTAAAATAAATAATAAAAATTAGATTAAATATAAAGATATCAATAAAATAAAATATTATAATGAAGTTCCTTAAATGAAATAAGGACTTAATTCTCATGTGAAATATCAACATTGATTATTTAAATTGATTAACTAAGTCAAAATTGCAATTTGTGTTTTTCTTCTTTCAACTCAAATAAAAATAAAATGTTGAAACAAAACAATTAAATAAAAAATTAGAATAATTAGTTGACACGAGATTATTATTAAGTATATGCAAATATACAAGTAGACGATTACAAAATAGGGTGTAGCTTTTGATCAACTAATTAGTTGATCCTACTGCAGGTTCTATCTATAATCTACTTAACTAACATACAAACATAAGACACTCTAATACTTTTTTGCACATAAAATATCTAAAAGTCACACCAGAATTCGGATTCATAGCACATACGGTGTCAACTGCATGTTATCATCCTTATTCGCTGCTGCAATGACTCCCACAAGCATTCAGAAAGCAAAGGAACTGGTGCTACTTGCGGATGGACATTAATGCCATGGCCTCTTGCTCCTTCGATAGGAGGCACATGATGATAAAAGTTTGGGTTCCGAAAGTCAAGGGGAGAATGTGAGAAATTTGAGGAACCTCTGTGCCTAGTCTCCATAGGTCCACCAATATTACTACATGTACAAAACCACAAGTCCAATGCAATCAGTTTCGAGGTGAAAACAAATTCCTACAGAAGCTCATTTACATGAATGCTGCTTTGAATAAAAAGTACATATTTAGATGGAGAAATTACCATGCATATAAGGAACACCAGGAGCCTGAGTCCAAACTGAGGCACCTCCATCTGTTATTGTTGGCTGAAAAGGTTGACCCAAGTAATTTCCTTGAAAATAAGGGTTGCCACTTTGCATAAAAACAGGATCCACTGCATTTGCCCCTAATCTGTTCCTCGCACTTCTTTGAGGTCCTGCTTCTCTAATTGGTAGAAGACCATTTCCCCTATATTGAGACCTAGTAAAGGATGCAAGCCAACCCCATCAGGGTTAATTGTGTAACAGAGGAGCTAGAGCTTGATGAGGTATTAAAATTTAGACAGCAAGAACACACCTCAAACCATAGATGTTGCAAAAGCCTGTAAGCTATCAGTTCAGGTCTGCTAATAGATGGATGGCCAACCTTCTTGGCTAGGTTAATCTTTGGCATTGTCAATAATTTTACTAAAAGCCTTTCTAAAAGGACAAGCAAATCATTTGCAGCTCCTTTAACTGATTTAGAGGGGGACGATATGAGGCTGATGACGGGAAAAATAACTAAAAGCTCTTCATTAAGGAAATATTCAGCTCCATTAACAGCATACTCTACAAAAATGAGCGCATGAGAATATTGTAAGAAATATAGGGTCTTGGAATTCAACCCAAACAAAATAATGATAAAGGATCATCAATCATAATTCATCCACTCCAGAAATATTCACACTGTCCACATGCACAAATTAAAGAGAGGGCCTACATGTTGATTTACAGCAGCACAAACCAGAAAACTAAACCAATGGTCAGTATCAACAAAAAACAGCGAACTATTATAAACCAGTGGTCTAAATTAAATAGAGACTTCCAAGATGGTTTAGAAAACTAAACATGTATATATAAAAGTATTAATATTTTACACACTTCTTTGACATGGATTCATAAAAAATAAAATTAAGTGACATGGATTCATAAAAAATAAAATTAAGTCAGAAACTTAGAAATAAAGGTTAGACTACAATAAAAATTCAGTATACAGCAAAAAAAAAATCTGAAGATACAATTTAAAGGGCATCAAGAGAATAGAATCTACATAGAAATGCTGAAAATACCAATTTCGCTTTTCCACTTCAAAAGAAAGTGAAAGAATTTTAATATTGAGAGCTGTTGATGTTCAAGATCGGATTCGATGAGCAAAACAGATAAGGATAATATTACTAATGCTAGTTCCGGCATATAATGCAGTGCAAGATCTTTCTAGGCTACCAACATGTGTTTTAATAGCTCAACTATAGGCTCAATCTCCTTGCAAGGAGACGTATAGAGTGAAAGCACATTCTCTATTAGTTCCACCCCACATAGTTGAGCTTCAATAATCAACTTTCTCTTAACATGGACCAAGAAAAACAATATGGAATGATAAGAAGGCGAAAAAGGCATGAGTGAAAATCATAAGAAAGTCCACACTAAGAAAAATTATAAGTCAAAACAAAATGGTCTAAGTGAAAATTGAAGTTTCTAGAATGTACCGCTCCATTTCCAACCAACTGCCTCAAAACCACAGTAAACGAGTCAACCAAACATTCAACCACATAGCAAAAATTCCTGGTTTCCTGAAAGTTCACAAGATTATAGAACCTAAATACCTAATAAAACTGCACCTTCAAAGATACCACAAGTTCCAAACAAAAAAGAACAATAAGTTAAGAAATTAGAAGAAACTTACCTCCAAGCTTTTAAGAGGGAAATATTTCAGGCAATGTATAAGTGCTCTGAAAATTGGCAATGCCTGGTTAGGAATTGAACAGCAAAACGATGCCATTGACGTAATCAACTGTCTAGCAAACAAAAACAATGAAGAATCCGAGGCATTCATTCTTAAAATCAAAAAAATCAGAAAATGTCTCAAGAACTCACAGACTTCCACCATTCCCAATCCCTTGTTTTTCGCCATAAATAACAAAACTTGATTCACAAGCTCCCGTTCAAGCTCTCTTCGACTGGAAAGAATCTAAAATTTTTCAAATGAATGAATACTTGAAAATTATAACGCAATGATGATTGCTATAAAGATAACTCAATTTTAACTTAATTCAAACCTTGACAAACGGGTGATCTTCATGGGACTCGGGTTTCCAAGACCCGTTACTACGTTCGTACCCGACACAAACGAGAAACCCCAAGGATTTCACGAAGAGAGGAATGAATTTGGGATCGGATCCTTCCAATGCCAAGAGATTCAAAAATATTAAATTCCATGTAAACAAGCATTCCCTTAAAACAAGTGTGTGTTTTGACAACTCCCTAGCTCTCAAACTTCTAAAGGTATCACAAATCTCTTTCCTCAAATCATCAATAATAATAAAAGAAAAAAGAAAAAAAATCACCATGATCTAACCTTAAATTTCCCTGAATGATAACTTGGAAAAAGAGAATCTATAATATCAAAATGGGCTCAAAATAATTACCAATCATCAAAAACTTTCTACCACCAGTATTGTATATATCAAGCTATGAGAATGGGGAAATTTCAAACATTTACCCTCCTATACAAATATATTGAAGTTGTTCATAAAAATTCCTAATTATTGATTAAATTTAAAAGCAAAAACAAAAATATTTTCAAGTTTTTGTTCACAATTATCTCAATCCTAAGGAGAACCTCGCAAATCATCCTACCAAGCTCCTATTTTGATTAGTACTTCTAACGAACCAAAAGAAAAATAAAAATATATATACACATTAATTTCAACAGATTCGTCAAATTTTTTAATACCCAATATTTAGAAAACAATTACCAACCCGAATTCTTTAACAGCATGCAAAAATTTTAAAAAAATAATGAAAAAAATAAAATTAAAGAATGATGGGTCTTTTGACTTTGCCGTACCTTAGAATCATGAACCAAAAAATCACAGCCCAGAATGAGTAAAGCAACCTTGAAATAATCCAAAGGAAGAAAAATAATGTTAACCTCTTAGTTAATTAAAACCGCATTAATCAAAATTTAGACAATGCAGAACCCTAGGAATTCGAGGTAGACGAATTGACTGTAGAAGGGGTGACGAAATTGCCTCCCGATTATTTTTTAGGAGTGGAGAGCAACAGCGACAGCGTCGCAGCAGAGAGATTATTCGAGGGCGATGCACCAGGTGGTCTCGTCGGCGTCTTCGGTGGCAAATGGGTTGGGAACTTGGGGATGAAAATTTAGGGATTAAAGGAGAAGAGATAGAATGAGGGAAATTTTGTTAAGGGGAAAAAGAACAGGTATCGGGAGCACTGGGAATAAATTGGATGAAACTAAAACGATGAGTTTTGGTTTAAAAAAAATGACAGTTGTGGTGTTTTTAAAAAAAACGCCGCTAAAGGTGATCTATTGCGGCGTTTATATGCTAGCGCCGCTAACTTCTTAAAATTATTGTAAAAATCAATTAAACCCATTCAAATTAAAATAAAATTTTATTAATAAATTACTGTTGCACATTACATATATAATAACAAAATTAGTTTATATAATTTTATAAAATCATATTTATTATTTTCATATAAAAATATTATTTTGATAAAAAATAAAAAAGATCTTTTTATCATTAATAACATTATGTGATATAAAGTTAATCATGGAAATTATGCGTATGTACTAAAATAATTAAATATTACGAAAATTTTATTAATACAAGCATTATTCTTTTAAATATGGTCCGCATTAGTTGTTTAGATTTTTATATAAATGGCATACTGGTTATTACATCCAATTTTATTAATTTTGTTACTTAAAAATTTAATGAGTGTGCCATATTCTAGTATGATTATTTTACTTTACGAATTCAAAACATCCATTGTTTCGAATCGACTTTTAAATAAAATTAATTGTAATTTTATAATTTATATCAATTTGAGTGCAATAATTGTTTGTCTATATAAATTAAATATTAAAAATATTTTTAGTTGAATCATATAAATGGAAAGAAAAAATTATAATTATAGTTTTTTTTTATTAAGTTGGTGTTATGGGTTAATCAAGTATATTAATTCAGTTGTGAAATTATTAATTTACCCTCTCACGTATAAATTAAGTTATAAGAATGTATTTATATATATAATAAAAATTTGAAACACAATTAACTTTATGATTATAACCAAAATAACAATTAATTTTTATATAAACTTTTAACAAATATACGAGTTAAATAATATCTTTTCGCATAGGAGTGTTAAATCTTAAAAAAGAAAAAGTAATTCTCTTAACATACTTTAACAAATTGAATACTAAATCACTTAATCTGTAAAAGCTAAAATATGAGATAAGTATTTGTACTTTTCGTAAAATTAAAATTTAGTCATTATATTTCTATTATTAAGAATTTAATTCCTCTATGTTTCAAATTTCTGAATTTAAGTTTAATTTAACATTAGCGGCGTTTATAACCTAGCGCCACTAAAAATACACCAATTGCGGCGTTTAGGGTTTTAAGGGTTATAGTTTAGTGTTTAGGGCTTGTTAAGGTTTAGGGGTTTACTATTTTAGGGGTTATAGATTAATATTTTATTTTTTTCTTTGGGGTTTAGGATTTTAGATGTTATATAACTTTTAGTGGCGTTTTACTAAAAGCGCTGCTAATGCTCTGGTCTATAGCGGCGTTTTACCAAAAGCGCCGCTAATGCTCTGGTCTATAGCGGCGTTTTACCAAAAGCGCCGTTAATGCTCTGATTTTTAGCGGCGTTTTATCAAAAGCGCCGCTAATGCTCTGATCTTTAGCGGCGTTTTACCAAAAGCCCTATTTTCCTGTAGTGCAACCTAAACCCTTCAGAAGCAAACCCTTTGCAGACTAGAGTTGTAAATAAATTCATAAAATAATTCCTTGCAATATTTCTAACCTCTCATTTATTGCTCGTAAATTGCCCATCGCCCCTATCCAAACTTTTCACCTTATTCATACGTTTTTTTTAGCCACATAGCAGTGGAAAAAACTCATATTTCGGTCACCTTTTTGAAGCCAATTAACATGCGCCCTTTGTTTCTAATAAACTCCTCATTTTCCAACTCTAAATTTAAATCAATTGTACTAGTCAACAATTCCAGAATGCTATCATCTTCTTAATCCCCCATGGTAAGCTCCTCTATTCTCTTTGTCAAATAACACCTCTTACCCCCCTTCTCACTCCGAAGTCTAGTTGCCTACCTTTTCAACCCAAAACTTATCCTTTCAAGGCGTTGAGGCACTATCCCACTACTACCTTCCCAAAGCCTATGAACCTCATCCTCACATGACTTTTCAAGCGTCCAGGAATCCTCAAAGTGGAAGCCAAAACATTTAGAATGTCTCTCCTCCTTATCCGTTTGAATCAATAGTGGACAATGGTAAAAAAAGGAATGAGGCAAATGTTGTACAACAAAATTTGGGAAAATTTCCCACCATATTGGATTTGCAACGCCTTTATCCAACATTTCCCTAATATTATTATGCTCAAAATTTCCCCTTTCCCAAGTAAATCATGGCCCTTCAAAACCCAGGTCCTCCAAATGACAATCCCAAAAAACCTTTTGAAATTCGTCCATCCTCCTATCGTCTCATCTAGCCCTGATTTTCTTCTAAAAAAATAGAGGATCTCATTAAAATCTCCACAAACCAACCACAGAATGCTTTGATCCTGCCTCAGAAAGTGAAAATGTAATGACTCAAAATTCACGGGCACCAAAAAAGTGCAATATCGGGCCTCTGTCTTAGTGAAATGGGTTCGTAAATAATTATTAGAAATATTTATGAGACTAGTGGTGTGCCTAATTAGGTTCTAATTAGGTGAATTTAGCTTAATTAAGAGTAATTAGGAAAAAAGGACTAAAGTAAATAAAGGGTAAAAGTTGAATTGTAGATTAAAAGAAAATAAAAAGGACCAAAATGGCAAATAAGTCATTTAGCATAAGTTGAGGCAGCAAACAAAACATAAATCTAAGATTTTTGTTTGTTTAATTAATATAAATAAATCAATTAGTTATAAATTTAATTATGTTAAATTATAATAATTATATTATATTATATTATGAAATAAATAAAATAAGGACAAGTGGATGGTGATGATAATATACAATTGTAAAAATATATGTATGCACAATTGTAATACATATATTTGTTATTAAATAGATATTTATTATTATTAATAATATTATTATTATTATTTAATTGATATTAAATTATAAATTAAATTAAATAGTTGACAAATGTAGGGTGATGAGAAAACACATGTGTGATAAATATATGTAAACATTTGTAATATAATTATTTATTTACTTATATTTTAAGCTAAAGATATTTATTATAATAATAATTATTAAATTAATTTATTATAAATATCATATTATGAATTGAATGAAATTAAAGCCCAGTGTATGGTGATAAAAATATACAAATGTAATAATAGTATTTATACATTTGTAATATATTTATTTGATTACTTTCTAAGCAAATAGAAATTTATTATTATTATTGTTGTTGTTGTTGTTGTTGTTGTTGTTGTTGTTGTTGTTAACTAATATATATATATATAATAAAGCAAAACGAAAAAAGAAATAAACAAAACAAAGAAGAAAAGAAATAGAGAGCAATTCGAAACAGGGGGAAAGGAAAGAAGAAAAGAAAAAGAAAAGGAAAAACTAGGGTTTTTGAAGCTTAAACCTTTAATTGGTAAGTTAATTAAGTCCGTTTTTTACTTAATTTTGATGTTTTAGAAGCTTTAGAACAAAGTTTTGTTGAAATCAAGTTGAAGTTTTAGAAATTCTTAGGTTTTTGAATATAGTTCATGTTGAACAAATTGATGAATTAGGGGTTTAATTGATAAAAATTCTAGTTAGAATTGATAAAAGGATCAAATTGTAAAGTAAGCTATAAGTTTTGCATAGTAGGGACTAAATTGCAAGAATTTCGAAATTAGGTATTTATGAGGAAATTTAGATAGTTATGTCTAAGTTTGGTTGAAATTTGAGTAGAAATAAAGTATGAATTAAGATAGAAAAGTAAGCGAATTTAATTAGGACCAAATTGAATTTAAGATAGAAATTGAATAGGAAAATTTAAAAATTAGACATAAATTAATATTGAATTAATGATTATGAAAATTATTTTAATTTTTCGTAGCTAATATCGCACTCGAGGCATCCACGAAGAAAGAAAAAGAAAAAATAGACGAGGAGTAGACACGAGAATCACAGTTTGTATTACTATAATTTAAATCTATTTATTATTGTAATATGCCCAATTTGCCCGGGCCCAACAAACAGAGTCAGATAAACAAAACTAAAAATAAATAATAAAGTCCAATAAATAAGAGTCCATTTACAACCAATGCCAAACCCAATTCACAAATATAAGCCCGAATTAAAAAACTAAGCCTAAAATTACAAGGCCCAATAGCCCAAAACACTTGAACATTTTCAGCAGAATGGGAAACCCTAGCCCCATGTGCGCCGTACCCCTCCCTCGGTCACCCTGCTGGCGCCTCGTCCCGAGGATCCTCGCCCCAAGGCATGGCACCCTAAGCCACCTTACCTTGCACCAAAATGGCAAGGTCTCTTCTCCGTTGACCCCGCCATCTGCAAAAAAGACCAAAAAAACAAAGAGAACAAGGAAGACAGAAGCAATGAAAGCAAGAAATAGCAGAAAACAATAGCTAACAGTGTAATCTTTTGGCTATAAAGCCACGAAAAAGCGAATGTAAACACACACAGAATATTAATAAAAAACGATACTAAGAATTTCAAAATGTGGTTCTTTTCTCTTTTATTTATTTTTAATTCGAAAGCAAAAATAATAAGTAAATATACATAATAAGATATTTTTTCCCCGTCGTTTGGTCCTCGTATCATTGACGTTACCTTTTCTGGTCCGAAGGCTGTCGGATCCATGGGGATCCAACCGAGGTCATGGTGGAGAAGGTCCAAAATTGCAAGGTCTTTCTTTTTTTTAGAGTTTTGGGGTTCGGTTTGAAGTACTTCAGTTTTGAATCTGTTTCTATGTGAAAAGAGGGCTCAAAAAGGGTTTTGGAGTGTTTCTCCAGCCACCGCCGCCGGTGGTCACCGTCGCCGACAACCGACAGCAACGGCCGACGGACCCTGGCCGAACCCTAGGCCTATGCCCAGAGAGAAACAGAGAGAAATGCTCTCTTTTTTAAAAAAAAATGGCAAAGTGATTTTTTTAATAAAAAAATTTGATTTTATAGCTTTGTTGTTCCACTAGGATTCGCGTGTTTTGGACAAAGGGGCTATTTGCGCCCTTAGTCCTTCCGCTTTTAAGGCTAGTTTCAACCGGGTCCTATTCTATTTTGTTTTTTTCTTTAATTTTGCCCTTTTGATTTTACTTCTGTTTCATTTCAGCCCATACTAAAACTGTGCGTTTTGGGGGACAGGGATATTTCCCGTTTGGTCCCCCATCTCATCCGCGCATTTCAAATGAGTCCATTATTTTTATATCCGAATTCCCCTCCCCCCCCAAATTTTATTTAGATTTCAATTAAATCCATTATTATTTGATTTCAGCCTTTCAAAGATTTTTTTATTTTATTCTTTATTTCATTATTATTTTACTTGTTTACTATTATTGCCTTCCCTTTTATTTGAAATCCATGTTATATATATTTGTTTATTTATTATTTTTCGTTTTTTTTTATATATACTCTAAGTTAATATTATTTACATTTTTTTACATATCTAAACTTAGTATTACCTAAATCTATTACATTTATTTGACTTATTTGCCTATTATTCTTCTATCCTTTAATTATTTAAAGTTAATATTATTTATAATTGATTTATCAATTTATCTATTTATTCATCCTTTTTTAAACATTTAATTTTAATATTATGTATATCTATCTTACCTATTTATTATTCTACATGTTATATATATATATATATATATATATATATATATTAAAGTTTGTAAGGTTAATATTTTCTTTATATATATTTGTTGATTCGTGTATTTTCTTACTTCTAAAATTTGCCTATTTATCCATTTGTTTATTATTTGTTTCCTTTTTATATACGGTTTCATTATTTCATTCATTTTAAAACATTTTATGTTATGTTTGTTTGTTATATCATGCATTTCCGTTTATTGCTTTACCTATTTATTGAGACTCGTTCATTATATTGTATTCATCGTTGTAAGTATATCATTGTCATCATAATATTTTATTGTATATTGTATGTCAGTTTAAATATTACATTAATTTTCACCCAAATTCATAAAAAAAGAAAATTTTCAAAAATAGGCAATGTTCCACATTTTGAAGATTCGAGAAAATCATACCCTAACTTACGAGGTTTCGATTTTTTTGTTGAACTCGAATGACCGAATATCCTTTCAAAAATTAAAACATATAAGATTTCAAATAAAAAAATAATAAAGGCTAGCTAATTCTCAAAGGGGTAAGATGTTGTGTCCTAACTTACGGGATGTGACACCTTGTTATTTTGAGATGAGAAAGCCTTTAACGTTTATTTCAAGCAATTTGTAAGCAAAATTAATATTAATGCAAAGAGGGATCATATTTTTAAATTACTCTCAAATTTTCAACTTCCGACACGAAGACACGAATCGATCAATTAGGTATCAATTTTGGACATTACGAGGGTGCTAACCCTTCCTCGTGCGTAACAGGCTCCCGAACTCATTTTTTTGAACTTCGTAGACCAAAAATCTTTGTTTTAAATAAATCAAACATTTTATTAAAACGATCGAATTTCGAGGTAATCCGATCACACCTCATAAAAAGCATCGGTGGCAACTCCTAATTTTCGTTTTCAAAACAAAAGTCTATTTAAAAAATGGTTTCGGTAATTATTAATTGTTATATTTTAATTAAAATGTATGGTAAGTAAAATTAGGTAAGCAATTGAAATGATAATATTGATTTGAATGAAATTGAGTCAAAAATGTTTATGACTATTGAAATTGAATGTGAACAAATTGGAAATTAAAAGTGATTTGAATTAAGTAATTGAATTATGAATTATGTGAATATTTGAAAGTAAATTGATTGGAAACTAAAAGTGATTTGAATTGAATGAAGAAAATATGTGAGTATTTGAAATGTATATTGATTGAAAAGTAATTAGTGATTTGAATTTGATTGGAAAATGAATTAAAAATATGAATTGAATAAAAGTGAATTAAATTATGAATATGTGTGAATATGTAAATTGAGTATTGATTGAAAAGTGGTTTGAATTGAACCGAATCGAAGTATGATTATATGTGAATATCTGAAATATGTATTGGTATTGAATTGTATATTGATTAGAAAGTGGAAAGTGAATTTGAATTGAATTGTGATTGAATTGAAAGTGAATTTGAAATAGAAAAATGATTTGAATACCCTATTAACTAGTCGGGCTGAGTTAGATATAGTTGGCATGCCATAGGATTGGAAGAGTACGGGGATTTATCGGCTTTGTCGATCAGGTACTATATGTGTCGTATTAGGCACCTCGTGTGTCATTTCAGGCACTTTATGTGTCGTATACTATTTCTGATATATTGATGAGGTACTGAGTACCGTTTTAGGCACAATGTGCCGCACTGGTGTGTTTGGTTGGAATTCGTGTATCCGCCAAGGTCTGGGTTTGTTAATAGGGTGAATAATTGAAATGAGAAAATTAAATAAATTTGATTGATAGTACTATTAAAAATATGAGAAAGAAATTATGAGTTGAATTGTGAATTGAATTGAGACATGAGATTTGAAGCATGAACTTAAGGTTCATAAATTTGTTAAAATATCGAAATAAGAAGTGAAAATAGAATGGATTGGAAATAATGAAATAGTGTATGAGTTAATTGAATATAATCATATGAATTAATTATAATTATTTTTATTGAAAAATGTTGGTTTAAATAATTATTGAAAGACTAATGTTGTAAGGTTTTAGATATGAAATAGAATAAGTTATTGAATTGAGATATAGAAATGAAATATATGAAATAATGATTTTATGAAATGGTTATTGATGAAATGCATGAAATGAATATTGATATAGTAAGATACATATTACTAAGAAAATTTAAAGTTTTAAATGCATGAATGATTTATTGAAAGTAAAATAGTGGTAAGATTAATTGTGCATATTTATTGTTTTTACCTTAAGTATTTGAATTATAGTAATACCACTGGGTGTATACTCAGCGTACGGTTTGTTTCCGTGCGCAGATCAAGTACAAAAATTTTTGAAGAGTTGAATTTTGATATTGTAAGCTTTCATCTCATCACATCTTCAAGCAACAACATGTTATGTTTTAAAATTTTGAATAAAATGACATGTACTTAGGAAAAATATTAAGTATGTTCCAAGTGTCCGTTTTTATGTTAAAATATATTAGTAATTAGCCGAGAATTACTTTGGCACCAAATGTAATATTCCTATATTAGATTCCTTGAGTCGGACATGGTATAGGGGTGTTACAGAATAAAGCACCAAGAATCATCACGATATCTCAAATTTGGCGAACCATAAAAGTCTGTCAATCTCTAATGTACTTCATCTTCAGGTCTTTTTAAAACCACGTCCACATAATTACTAAAATAACTTTTCAGAGAAACAACAATATCAGATTTCCATACCAAACTCAAACCCCCTCGTACCGTCTACTGCCACGTCAATGCCATTTAGAAAACCACCCCTCCGACGCACCTTTTCCATTCTTATTGAGTCCAATTTTGTCTCCATAAAGAAGAAAACATGGGGATTGTGAAGCTTTATCTCATGTTGCAGCCTCTTTATTGCTCTTGGGCTCCCTAACCCACGAACATTCCAACTCATTATTTTTATTGTTGTCGACCGACCTGGCCCCTAGTGGTCGCCGATAAAGTTTTTTGGTAAGGGAGATAATCCTCACCCTCTTTCTCCTCAGAATCTGAGATTTCAAAAACTTTTTCAGGGAAAATATTCTTCCTTTGCCTTTTCTTTCCGTCTATTACTCCAATTGGGATTTCCTCTAAATCATGAACCGTCAGATCTTTTGCCCGACCCTCTTCTAAATCCCCTCTACTCAAAAAACGCACATTTGTTTTACCATCAAAATTCACCCCCAGAACCCTATTCATATTGTTGAACATTTCCAAGTTTGAAGCCTGAACTTGGCAATTTCTAAGCCATATGCTCTCCTCTACAATTGCCCTCATTGGTGGTTGAGCCCTTAAAGATATCTGATCGTACAAAAACTATCACTATGACCTAGACAGACACACATGAAACAAAATAGAGTAAGCTTTTCATACTTAAACCGAGCATAAGAGAAACAATTTGGGGAAACTTGAAACTTCTTCCTTCTTCGTAAAGGGGAACGAACATCAATAATAACTCTTATACGCATAAAACACTAGGTACCCCTTCTTAATTGATTATAATCATATTTAATGAATTCTCCAATAAAGTCTCCCAACTACTTAGCCATAGCCTTAGAATAAAATCCCGGGGGCAAATCATGCATTTGAACCCAAAAAAGTACATAGAATAATGGAACTATCATCGGTTCCTCCATATCCTGCAACTTATGAAAATTTAATAAATGATTATTAAAGGTCCAAGGAGCCCATTTAATCACTCTTTCTATATCAACCCTATGAAAGAAACAAAATAAAAAATGCTTAGCCCTCAGATCTGAAATTTCTATACCCCTTAAAGGATGCCATAGATTCGCAAGTGTATTACGCATGGCTTGAAACTGAACCACGCTTGCCGTAAGAAAAGATCCAACGAAACAACAATCATACAACCTATTCGTTCCCCCTGATAACCCTCCAAATTGCATGACTTTCTCCTCCTTTCCATCAGAGATACGTAACTTAGCCATTCGGTCCTCCATTACTGTTCGTCAAAACAACCAACAGAACACCAAAAAACACTCCCAACAATAAAATCAGAAGAAAAAAAATCCAGATCTGCTTTATTAAACGAAACAAGATCTAATCCACAAACTTAGGTCAAGTGAAACTTTCAAAGAAAAAATCCTAAAAAACCTCAAACAAAAAAACTAGAAAAAACGTGCTATAATGAGAGCAGACAGAAACGTGCTAGATAGCAGAATCTATTGAATTATTATGTAATTGCTTGTAATTACACAAATATGTCATGTTTGGATAACCATTGTAATTGGTAGGCCTCACTGAATTGGATGTAATTAGAGCACCCTAATTACACATTTTAATTCTTAAGGGAGGATGACCATTGGAATAATTACGCAAGTAATTACACTCAAATCT
Source organism: Gossypium anomalum (assembly GCA_025698475.1). Classification (NCBI taxonomy): domain Eukaryota; kingdom Viridiplantae; phylum Streptophyta; class Magnoliopsida; order Malvales; family Malvaceae; genus Gossypium; species Gossypium anomalum. The sequence goes on along the minus strand of CM046967.1, from coordinate 17,655,056 downwards.
AATTTTAAAAAATTATTTTTATACAATTTATAGAAATTATATTATAAGTATGAACATGTATGAGTGCTTGGGATGATTATGGTAAATTTTTTTATATTATATATAAATCCTAAAAAAAAATATTATAAAAAAATTTGTGTATTCTATAAATTTATAACAAAAAAAATTATTTAAATACTAAAAAACTATCTAAAATTATAGCAAAAAAGATTAATATAAAAAATATTTTACATGTTATAAAAGTGTTATAATATATTTATTAATAAAAAGTTATGACTAATAAGTATGGACATAACTTATTTATGTCTCCATGCTATATATTACAAAGATAATATACTTATTCATAAAAAAAATATAGTTTTTTTAATCATAACTTATTTATAAAAAATAACTTTCTAAAGTGATAGAAAAATTATATTATTTATTAGAAGTGTTATGAAAGTTTTGGACAATTTATAAAACTTTTTTTATATATAAAGGTTGTGTAACAGCCTAATTTTCAGTGGTGTCGGAACAGTGATTCGAGATCACTAAATCAGAAAAATGAGTTAGAAATATTATTAATTTAGTGAGTATAAGTTAAATGTGAAGTTAGGAAAAATTTTGAAGTAGTGAATAGTGTACTAAAAATAAATATTAAAATAATTAGAATCGAAAACGAGGTATCGAGACCTCGAGAATTTTAAATCGAGCCATAAATATTTTTATAAATATTTATGGAGTGTTAATAAGTCAGTATTAAAGTTTTGTTAAGAAATTTTAAAGTTTTAATAGTTAATTGAACAAAAAGGACTAAATTGTATTAAATGCAAAATTGTGGGAAATGATCAAATTGAGCATTTCAATTCAGTGACAAGATGAATTGAAGGAAAAGACCATAGTTGGACCATGGCAACAAGTGATAAGTGATAGCTTCGGCTACACTTATCTGATCAAGGATAAGTGAAAGTGATAAGTGGACCATGGCAACAAGTGATAAGTGATAGCTTCGGCTACACTTATCTGATCAAGGATAAGTGAAAGTGATAAGTGATAGCTTCCGGCTACACTTATCGATCAAGATAAGTGAAAGTGATAAGTAATAGCTTGGCTACACTTATCGATCAATGACAAATGACAAGTGAAAAGTGGTAGTTTGGCTACCTAATCAGTGAAAAGTGGTAGCTTTTGCTACCTGATCAATGAAAAGTGGTAGCTTCTACTACCTGATCAGTGAAAAATGGTAGCTCCGACTACCTGATCAGTGAAAAATGGTAGCTCCAGCTACCTGATCAGTGAATAGTGGTAGCTCGGCTACAAGTGACAAGTGATTTCCGTATAAGACCATATCTGGGATATGGCATCGGTGTGATATATGCTACTATATAAGACCATATCTGGGATATGGCATCATTGAGATATGTGATTCGTGTAAGACCATATTTGGGCTATGACATCGATAAATGAAAATGTGTAAGACCATAGTTGAATTATGACATCGAGTAAGCGAAGTACTCAATTCCATAAGACGTTCACTAATTTGACAAAGTTTGGTAAGTGTTACATGGAATTATGTGATACAGAAGAAAAACTGAGTTGATAAGATATGAGTATAGAACTTGGTTGATAAATGAATTCATTTGTGATTATACAATTGTTCATCTTGAATGTCTTTGTTCATATGTATTGATAATTCAAGCGTATTAATGAATAGAGTTCGGAGACATGGAATAAATTGAACACGAGACAAATAATTATGAAATTGAACTCGGAACTCATGAAAATGACGGTTATTGATATATGGAGACATGAGACATTGGTATATGAATATGGAAAATGTTTGATAAATGTGTTTATTCATAATTATGGAATTATATACCTCATGTGTACTATTTGCATAAAGATGATATTTCAAATACTTTGGTTATTTAAGCCTAAATATGAAACAAAGATGAAATCAAGATAAGTTGTTATAAAAATATATTTAGATTACAGAGCTATGGCTGACATATGTTGTATGATTGCATAACGTGAAATTGTGAATATATATGAGAAATTTAATGAGAAATGAGCCCATACACGTTTCTTGTTATTTATATGAAGTGTACGACTGACAAGGGTGATGAAGTTATAAACAGAGAGTTACACGGGTTGAAAACACGGGCGTGTGACTCTCAAAGTGTGAAAATTTTCTAAGTGTTGCAAAAGTTTCATATGTTTACGGTTTGGTTCGAACCACCCGAGATGTATGTTTTGGGCCCCATAGGCCCATATAAAGGACGTTAAACATATATATGAAAGTTTTTAATTTAGAAGAAAGTTTATGGCTGATTTTTACATGATTGATCATATTAAGTTCGGTAATGCCTCGTACCCTATTCTAGGCTCGGAATACTGGTAGGGGGTGTTACAGGTTGTATATTATAAATTTTATATTATTTTTACTTAATTTATGTATTATAAAAAAGATATAATTTAGTATAAGTGTTTCTTCAAATTAAGTTTATATGAGTTTTTATAATTAAAGTTGGAGACCATTTGGATTGTAAACCAAAATATTATAAAGTCAATTTTAATTATACAAATAAATAATATTTTCTTGCATGTGAATTATGATACTACTTGTGATAATAGTACTAAATACAGATATAATAAACAACTTACAAACTCTTTAATTTGACAACTTCAACCTTTTACGGAAAATATACAATCCTTTTTACGTGAGACTAACATAGTTGGAATGTAGAGTTGGGAGTACTAATGTAGAAACAGGTAAGTCATATGGCTAAAATAGCAGCAAACTTTAAACTGACATATAACTGGCCCTAAGTTTGTATATTTATGTATCTTAATTTACATATTTACCAAAAAAAAAGAAATACAAAAAATACTTGGAAGTTATATAAATCCAAAAAGTAGAATACGGTGTCGCTTTAGTGAGTCAGACGTCCGAGATGGATGGACGACTAGAAAAGCAGTGTGTGTGTGAATTGGGGGTAAAAATAAGATAAAGCCCATTGTAAGAGTCATTGGGGGATTTTGGAGTTTGAAAGTTGGATCCATCAATCGGCTCCTCTACAGATCAACCTTTCTCTGCAACCTCAAACTAAGAAAACAGCAAAAATGGTGAAAGTAGCCTCTTACTTCGCTATGGCATTCGGCGCCTTTATCTTCTGGCAAACCATGGATAAAGTCCACGTCTGGATCGCCCTCCACCAAGACGAGAAGGTCCTCTAAGCCCCTCTTTCTCTCTCACTTCTAGTTTTAAATCCAAACTAGGTCATGGAAATACGCTTTTTGATGAATATCTTTCTTATTTTGTTATTTGCTAATTGATTAAAGACTTATGAAAACCCTAGATTATTTAATTATAATTTCTTCTTTTTAAAATTTTTTTGAATAATTGTTTCGTTTGCAGAAAGAGAGATTGGAGAGAGAAGCGGAGATCAGGAGAATGAGGGAAGAGTTGCTTCAGCAAGCCAAGCAGAACGATCGTCTCCCTTAAATTCTGCGTTCAACTCCCTCTTCTACTTGTTGCTGCTGTCGTTTTTTTTTTTTTTTTTATTTCCTGGATTCATTTGAATTTAGACTTCATGGAATTGTGATCGAAGACCATAATATTGGCTTTGATGAGCTGGATAACCCCATGATATGTCATGGACGAATTGTTGTTTCTTTCTGCTTTATAAATTGCCATCTTTATCTATTTGAATTTTGAAATTGATGGAAAATTTCTGTTCGTTTTGTATTTATGTATGTTTGCGTCTTTCTCATGTTCATTGTCATCATGAAGGCTAACGTTTGGAATTGGGGAATTGCATTATGTTGAATATTGAGTTCATGTTTGGGGAATTGGATTATGTTGATTATGATTTTCAGATGAAGGCTAAATGGTTTAGTCGAAAAGAATAGTAGTAAAAGTACACTACTGGTGGATAGAAATGTATTCCTTACTTGCTGATATTGATGATGCGCACCATCTTCCTCCTTAACATCATCTGTTAGTCCTTACCTAAAACTAAGTAAAAGTCGTTTCTTTTGGTTTCCTGTTCTTTTCCATCCAAAAGCAAGCTGCATTTGACTTGTTAAATTTACAACATTCTATAAAGGAAAACGTTACTTTATTTGGTATAGTGAGCACCTTTTTTCCTTTTGTTATGAAGAATATGTATAAAAGGCTTACCCGCTGCTCTTTCAAGTCTATCAAGAACAGACATCGTGATCTGTTTGCATTAGTATTATCATACCTAATTGTCATCAAGGCTCCAACAATCCTGCCCATCTATGATAGAACAATCATTTTTCTTGAAGTATCTATGTTTGACGCATATTGAAACGCACGTGTGGAGATATGACTCTCAAAACAGGCAGAAAAACTTCTAAAAGAAAGTTTTAAGCATCTATGTTAGGCATATGCCTTATGGGACACCTAAACCTGAGTCTGGGTAACAGATTTGGCTGATATGAGGTTACTGTCAAGTCCTTGGACATATATCTCTGCTCGTTATGAATGATATGTGGTTTCTTACCATATTTTAGACGCTAGAATGTCATCGAACTGTATTCAAAAATTATCTGAAAAGGCCAGATTCATTCTATCTCAAGGCCAACCTTCCCTAAGGTGGGGTCTGAGATTGCAAAGGATATTTAGTTTAGTGGACTTGATATTATGCTAATGGTGATGAATGCATGGACTCAGCAACCAGCGTAGCATTCTGGTGCTGACGCTACTGAGGACCTGCTAAATTCGAAATTTTGTTCAAGCATTTCGTATCATGAACTATCACAGACTGCTGTAAGTTGCTGCATGTCTTCCACACTCTTGTGCATATGTATCTTTTAGTCATTGCTAGATGGATCCATTCAGCCAGTGATTGTTTTTTAGTTGTATGTTATACCAATGAAAGTCTTTGATTTGGAGTTAGCCAGCTCGAATGGTTCGTTTCTCGCACGATCTTTCTTTTTTCCTCTCTAAACCATATATGCTTATTTTGCTACTGGGCTCAATTGAAACGAGACAGATATGAAAACGGAGTGGCAACTTGAAGCTTGAAAGTATGTTATTTTATCTTTGTGCTGAGAAGGAAAAGATGTCTCACCCATATTTCGTGCATACCAGTTTTTTCTACCCTTTGTTGCTGTCCAAATGCTAAATATGTGTACCATATGCATATGCAACACGTAAAAATATTAGATCTTCGGAAGAAAAGACATGCAGTTTTTAATCACTGTGTTTCTCCAGGACCTGCAAGAAATCGTATTCTACAGCCTTGGCAACTGAAAAGTAAATAATCAACTTGTCTCCTACGATCAAGTTAAACAAAGGCAGCGTGGGTTAGCATGTCGATTGTTGGTATGTGCAACCAAACTGTAACAAATGGCCACTTTAAATAGGTGTAAAGTTGTATTCTCCAGAAAGAGCACGCCCTTTTATGCCTTGATTTCTGGTTAAAGCCTTGTAAGGTTAAGATACCAACACCTTATCTTTATCATCATAAAAGGATGCTTGCATCGCTAGATAATTGAAGGATATCACTCTCTGACGATAGCCAAACATCATATATTGACTTTTTTTTCCTTAAATACTCCTGTTGAGGATTCCACTTACAAAATCTGCATCTATGGTATTGAAGTCTATGGATATGGATATACGGAAGTTGATCTTGGTTTTGTTTTTGTTGGCTCTAGTTTTTGGTGTTGCTGAGAGTTTTGATTACCATGAGAGCGACCTGGCCTCAGAGGAGAGCCTATGGGACTTGTATGAGAGATGGAGGAGCCGACATACAGTCTCGCGTGACCTGGAGGAGAAGCAAAAGCGTTTCAATGTGTTCAAGGAGAATCTTAAACATATCCACAAGGTGAACCAGATGGATAAGCCTTACAAGTTGAAACTGAACAAGTATGCTGATATGACCAACCATGAGTTCATGAGTACAAGGAGCTCAAAGGTTAGCCATTACCGGATGCTCCATGGTCCAAGGCAGATGACTGATTTCAGACATGATAAAACTGACAACCTACCTCCTTCCATCGATTGGAGGACAAAAGGAGCAGTGACTGGTATCAAGGACCAAGGCAAATGTGGTAAGGATTCGTATCTTTTGAAGTTTTCTACCAGCAGTCATGTGTTACTAGATTCTACAGTCTATTTACAAATCAACATAACTGTTATAATTCCAGAACAAGTTAGCATTCACCATCAGGAATATCTATAAAGCTTCCAAGAATTTCAGATAGTATCATTGAAACTTTATGACTTCTAGTAATAAAGTATTAAAAAACTTCGGTATGTTGCTTTGGAGTTACTCAAAAATAATTTGATGTCACAGGTAGCTGCTGGGCATTTTCAACTGTAGTTGCAGTGGAGGGTATAAACAAAATAAAAACAGGGGAGCTTGTGACTTTATCCGAACAAGAGCTGGTTGATTGTGATAAGGAGAACCAAGGTTGTGAGGGAGGATTGATGGAACAAGCATTTCAGTTCATCAAGCAAAGTGATGGAATAACATCTGAGAATTATTATCCCTACAGAGCCAAAGATGAGTCTTGTGACTCATCCAAGGTATCAAAACACATCTTCCTTAATTTTGATTTTATGCAAAAACGGTGAAATAAAAATGCTACCACTGTTCTTTTTTTCTCTGCAGTTGAATGGTCCTGTAGTGATCATTGATGGCTATGAAATGGTTCCCGAAAAAGATGAAAAAGCTCTAATGAAAGCTGTTGCAAACCAACCTGTGTCTATTGCTATAGATGCTGGTGGTACGGATTTCCAGTTCTACTCGGAGGTAACTAAAGTTTTCAAACCTCGCAGTTAGTAACATTTTAGGCCTGCATCACGAAAACGCAAAAACATAAGCTTAGGCATTGAAAATGCCTGATGATAAGCAATTATTACAGTCCCCATAACTACAAAACTTGTTGCAGGGAGTTTTCATTGGAGACTGCGGCACCGAGCTGAACCATGGAGTTGCAGTGGTAGGATACGGAGCAACCTTAGATGGGACAAAGTACTGGATAGTAAAGAACTCGTGGGGCGAAGACTGGGGAGAGAAGGGATACATACGAATGAAACGAGACGTTGATGCAGAAGAAGGGCTTTGTGGCTTAACCTTAGAAGCGTCTTACCCTGTGAAGTTGCAGTCTAACAACAATAGAAAAAGTTCACCCAGATCCAAGGCCAAGGATGAACTGTAATTCAGATCAATCCTTTTCTGGGTCGAGTTTGTGAGCCAAAGTTTTATGATAGTTGCCTAAAAATGTCTCGCAAATTAGGTGTTTCTGCCATAACTTATGTTCTATACGTATGTGTGGTTTATCGTGAAATGCTTTGGAATGAAAATAAAACCGGTTAGATGCTTCAAACTTGATAAGCTAAAATTGAAACATTCATAAAATTTTAAAACCTTAATTTTTATTTAAGATGTAAATATTCTTGTGATTGTGACCAAATCTGGTAATTTATTTATTTATTATATTATACATTTAAAAAAAAAATTAACATTTGATTTTATGTCTTTAATATTTAATTAGTTTTTTAAATGTTGTAGTTTTAATTACAATAATTAACATAAAAGAATGTTTCTTATTTGATTTATTGAATATAATTAAAATATATTAACTTATCAATTCAAATATTATAATAGAAATTCTTTAAATAATAATAAAAACATTTTTAACATTTCAACTTACAATATAGTTTTACGTTACTAACGCAAAGTAATATTATTCAAAATAACTAATTAATATGATTAACTTTAATATTGATTAAGTTATAATTAATATACTTAAAATTCTATTCAAGTAATAAATCTATTTTAAAATTAGTACAGCTCTTTTTAATTAATAATTGTAATTTTAATTTTAATTATTTTTAAATGTGTAATTATTATAACTTTTATTAAATTATAATTGTTTTTAAATGTATAATTATCACAACTTTTATTTTAATTCAAGTTTTAAAACTAATAATTCTAAATTAAATATTATAATTATTTTTAAATATGAATTTAGTAATATGATGAAAAATAATGGATGTCGAAACCATTTTTTAGTTTGAAAAACGGGGATCGACTTTAAAAAACGAATTATGGAGTCGCCACCAATCTTTTTTGTTTAGTTGTGATCGGATCACCTAATAAAACATTTTATTTTATTAAAATACCAATTTGGGCCTACGAAATTTGAGAAAACGGGTTCGAGAGTCGATTACGCATGAGGAAGGATTAGCACCCTCGTTACGCCCAGAATTTGTACCAAATTGATTAAACAATGTACTTATGTCTAAAACTTAAAAGATATTTTGAAATACGATTTCCTTTAAAACATTTGACGAAAATGTCACATCCAGCACGTTAGGATACGACAATTCAAACCCTCGAAACCAATATCATCTCATGATTTCCAAAATTCATGCTTTAAAATTTCAAAAGGATATTCGGTTATTTGGTCAAACGATAAATCGAAACCCAGCACGTTAGGGCACAATTTCTCGAATTTTCAAACACAAAATATTGCCTCATTTTAATTTAAGAAAACATGGATGAAATTTCAAAAGGATATTCAGTTTTTCGGTCGAACGAAAAATCGAAACCCAGCACGATAGGGCACGATTTCTCGAACTTTCAAACACGGAATATTTCCTTATGTCGAGAGGATTTTTTTTAAAAAAAGTACGAGTAGTTATAAAAGCGGTGGAGTACATTTATCCGGTTTATTTAAAATAAAAAAAATGAAATGAACAATTTAAAACAAACAAGTTGGTAATCCCAATTATAAATCAATACACGGAACTTAAAAACAAGGAAACTAGTATGAAACATGTACATGGTTAATATAGCTCACCGTTTATCAACAGTATTACAAAGGTACAAAAATGAAAATTAAAACACATAAAAACAACAATAGACAAACAGACAGTACATAAACATTAATGCATAAATATAAAGTTTATCATATAAATGAATTTCAAAACAAATATTATAAGCTGAAATTTAACATTAATGCTATACAAAACAATTTAAAACTAAAATAAGTAAAAATATGACATCAGTTATGTACATAAAAATTGCAACGTTTGCCCAGGCCAAATTTAAAGCAAGTAATATACATACTAAGAAGTATAAATGAATTATAAATACAATCATATAAAAATATGCTATAGAATATATATAAATTACCATCTATATAATATAAAATCAATAATCATAAAAAAACAAAATTTATCTATTAACAACTTATAATGCACATAAAGTAAAAACTTAACGAGAATAATATATAAAAATAATGAATAATAGTGTTTTAAAACAACTAATAAATATATAGTAAAATAGGATTTTTTAAAAGGAATAAATTGTATATAAGAAAATTTAAAATAAACAAATTAAAAAAATGATTTTTTAAAAAACATACACATAAAAATATGAAAATAATGTGCTGAACTAACTCAAAAATCAACGAAATAGCATATTAAAATAAAAGAATGAGTGATAAATGAATTAAAAAGAGTAAGGAATTACAAAAAAACTAAAAAAAACTCAATTGAAACAAAAACAGAATGCGGAGGATAGTTTTAAACAAATCAAATTATTAAAACAGAATCAAGGACTTGAACTAAATGCGCACAAACAAGCAGGGACTAAAAATGCAAATGCCCCAAGTCCCAAAACGCAGCACTTAAGCATGGGTTAAATTAAAATGATACGCAAATTCCAGGGATAAATTAAAAGAATTAAAGAAAGCATAGACATGGCTCGATTGAATGCTAGCGCAAAGGAGGAGGACTGATTGCGCAAATTCCCCATCCAGAGCCAAAACGGGCGGACCCCCCTTGCTGGTCGGGTCGACGCGCGAGTCACCCCCCATACGGCGCCGTTTCATTTCAATTACTTAACCCTTTTTTTTGCCTGAAAACCATTTTACCTTTTGTTCTTTTAAAAAAAACCTAAATTTTGAGAACTTTCCCTATCTCCCCTTGTTTCCAGCCTAAAGGCTAATATCCAAGCCTTCAATCGCCGCCGAGATCGACTGCGAAGATCGAAGTAGGGCCCTCTAGTGGTACGAGTGCGACGTAACTCCAGTGAGTTTTCCTCTCTCTCTTATACTGTTTTTCACACATAATAAATAAATCAAAGTATAATAGCAAAACTGGAAGGGAAAAAAAAACTAAAAATCACCTTTAACAAATGTTATTGTTATTGATCTCTGCTTGTTTTTTTATTTTGAATCTATATTCTCTGGAAAAAAGAAAAACAATCCCGCTTTACAATGAAAAATTCGAAGGCTTTATAGCCAAAATACAAGTGGTTTCCTGCCGTTTTCTTGCTTAACTCACAGGTCGTGAAGTCGTGGAGGACGAGGGGCGTGGAGCGCGGGCGCGAACATGGAGCGAAGCACACCAGAGTCGTGCGTGGAGGCGCTAGCGCTGCGGCGCAGAGGGTAACTTAGGGTTTTTGAAACCCTAAAACTTTGGGCCTATCGGGCCCCTGTATTCTTTAGGGTATTGTTTAATGTAATTGGGCTTTTATATTTTTGGGTTTTTTGTTTTTGCTTTGGTTTTGTATGTAGTTTATAAGTCTAAGGGCCCGGGCGAAATGGGTCTTCTACAGCTGCCCCTCTTTGCTCATTGTCGTGCAATGAGAATGGAGTAAAGACTTTAAAAGGACCAATTTTGCCTGGTCTTGCTGAATCTCGACTTCTTTGGTACACCTCTTCTTCAAGTAGTCTTGCACCAACTTCAGGAAGGTTTATAACTTCAACTTGCTCTCTTGTTTCCTCAAAGAGATAAGGCTGATGACTAAAATCTGCTCCATTGCCGATACACGAAGATAAGATTTGCCGTCTTCGATCTGCTCCACCACTGCTTAGGGAGACAAGATATGTAATTTTCAGTCTGCTTTCTTGCTATCTCAGGAAGATAAGACTTGTATCTTTAACCTGCTCTCTTGCTACCTCAGAGAGATAAGATTGGTGGCTAAAATCTGCTCCATTGCCGATACATGGAGATAAGACTCGACATTTTCGATCTGTTCCACTATTGCTTAGGGAGATAAAATCTGTAATTTTTAGTCTGCTTCCTTGCTACCTCAGGAAGATAAGACTTGTATCTTCAACTTGCTCTCTTGCTGCCTCAGAGAGATAAGGCTGGTGGATCTACTCCATTGCCGATACATGGAGATAAGACTCGCTATTTCTGATCTGCTCCACTACTGCTTAGGGAGATAAGATCTGTAATTTTCAGTCTGCTTCCTTGCTACCTCAAGAAGATAAGACTGATGGCTTAAATCTGCTCCATTGCCGATACATGGAGATAAGATTTTCCATCTTTGGTCTGCTCTACTACTGCTTAGGGAGACAAGACCTGCAATTTTCACCGATGTTGCTACACTGTCCTCTAGGGAACATGCCCTGTAGGCTCGATTTTATATGTCTATATTTATGCCAAATGATTAGAATGCTATGACCAAAATGAATCAGATGCTCCTAACCAAATGTGCTATGAATGATATGAATGTAGAAATGCCATGAGAATGATTCATTTTTTTTAAAATTTGGGATGTTATTGCTCATTATTCACCAGAGTTTTATCACTGACGTATTATGCTGCCTTTTTGCTCGGCTAGCATTTCCTAACAAAAGCCTGTAGAAACAACCCATTTTGCTCAACTAGTTTGCTCCATTGCAACTTCAGGGTCTATTTTATTGTACTTCTAGAACCTAAGGTTTGTACCATCTTCAAACCTTCTCCTGTCACTTAGGAGTATAGGACCTGAAACCTTCATCAATTCGGTCTATTACACCACTCCCCGGGCATTATGACCAGATGTGTACACCCGACATTTGCATTAATATGGAATATCATGACCCCGTCTTATGTTTTGGTTGACATCGCTCATTTTCGTTATTGACACGATATCCTGTTTTCTTATTCAATCGATATCTTTGACTGAAAATCTAAAGAGATAATCTCAATTTGAACACAAATATTTCCAACCCTTAAGTTGGGTAAGTTCTAAACAATAGTCCTGTTTCAGGTTCTTGTACCATTTAGAAACTTCCAGAGTAATATACAAAACCTCTTTTGTAAAAGTATTATTAGTTCATTAATCGTTATTTCAATACGAGCGCTTGAACAAAAGATAAAGATAGACAAAACTGAAATTTTTTAGGAACAAGATTCAAGAAAAATGGATTAATCAAAGGGAGTAAATATTGCCAGAATACAAAAATAGGTAAAGGGGAACAAAAATGAGTGCCCCATATATTGCAGCCTGAACTCCTCCGTATGAACTCCACGAGGACCATTTTGAGCTTATCATGTGCCTAGGAGATCTAGTGTACTTTGTCGATGCTCCAAGACGTAGTGTACTTCCTCTTCATTAATTCCAGCATAAGACTACCACATGCCCCATCTTTGGTCGAAATTTAAATCGCCCTTCTCGAGTTTTCAATTCAAAACCCCTTTGGTCTCAAAGCGCCCTTTGCGAGTTTTCTCCTTGGCCTCTCCGTTTTTTTTAGGTGCCCTTTGCGGGTTTTCACCTTTTAAGCGAAGTACTTCTTGACTGAATCCAAATTTACTGGGTTGGGCAAACTCTTACCGTCCATCTCAGTTAATATCAGCGCTCCCCCAGAGAAAGCCTTCTTTAAAACATAAGGACCTTCCCAATTTGGCATCTATTTTCCTCTGAAATCTTTTTGCATAGGGAGAATCTGTTTCAATACCAAATCCCCCTCATGGAATACTCTGGGGCGAACCTTTTTGTTGTAAGCTCGCATCATTCGCTTCTGATACATTTGACCATGACGGATAGCCTTTAACCTTTTCTCTTCAATCAAGTTTAGCTGATCATACCGGGACTGAATCCATGCTACTTTGTCTAGCTTCAACTCTAATAGAACTCAGAGAGAAGGAATTTTGACTTCGATGGGCAAAACTTCTTCCATCCCATGAACCAATGAGTAAGGTGTTGCCCCAATAGACGTTCTGACAGATGTTCGATAGGCATAAAGAACAAATGGTAACTTTTCATGCCAATCCTTGTAGGTCTCAGTCATTTTCTCCACGATCTTCTTGATATTTTTATTAGTTGCCTCAACTGCACCATTCATTTTTAGGCGATATGGTGACGAGTTGTGGTGCTTAATATTGAACTAACTGCAAACCTTCACTATTACGTTGTTTTTCAAATTTAACGTGTTGTCAGATATGATCCTTCTGGCATGCCATATCGACATATGATCTCCTTCCTCAAGAACTTGCTGACCGCTGACTTTGTTACATTGGCGTATGAAGCAGCCTCTACCCACTTGGTGAAATAATTGATGACCACAAAGATGAATCGATGCCCGTTAGAAGCCTTCGGTGAAATCGGCCCAATGACGTCCATGCCCTACATTGAGAAAGGCCATGAGGAAGTCATGACATGAAGAGGTGAAGGAGGCACATGGATTTTGTCCCCATAAATTTGACACTTATGGCATTTCTTGGAGTAATTGATGCAGTCTCCTTCCATCGTGGACCAGTAATACCCGAATATCATGATTTGCCTGACCATTGTGAATCCATTGGCATGCATCCCGCAGACACCTTCATGGACCTCTTCCAGGATTTTCTTAGCTTCAACAGTGTTAACACATCTTAACAGCACCTGATCTTTCCTCCTTTTATACAGGATCTCTCCGTCTAAGACATAGTCACTGGCCAGCCTCTTCAACGTTCTCTTATCATTTTTAGCTACCTGATCAGGATATTCACGGTTCTTCACATATTGTAGAATATCATGATACCAAGGATAATCATCTCTTTCCTCTTCTTCTTCGATATTGCAACAATGAGCTGGAGCCTCACAAATACTCATCTGGATCGGCTTCATATCCTCCTGTTTATTTACTCTGATCATAAAAACTAACGTAGCCAATGCGTCAGCCATCTGGTTTTTGTCTCGGGGGAGATAATAAAAAGTGATATCATCAAACACCTTAATTAAATCTAGAACTAGCTCCCGATAGTTGATCAACTTTGGGTCTCTTGTTTCCCATTCACCTTTGAGCTAATAGATCACCAATGCAGAATCCTCATACACCTCTAATACCCTGATTTTACTCTCTATGGCTGCATGGATTCTCATGATATATGCTTCGTACTCTGCCATATTGTTTGTGCAATCAAAATCTAATTTGTAAGTGAATGGATAATGATTTCCACTTGGGGATACCAGGACTACCCCAATTCCATTACCAATAGCCTTTGACGCTCTGTCAAAATTCAGTTTCCAAGGATGATCTTCTGGAGTGTCTTCTTCAGTAGTTTCCACACACATTAGATCTTCATTAGGGAAATTAAAGTTCAAAGGCTCGTAATCTTCTAAAGCTCTACTGGCTAGAAAATCTACTATTGCACTCCCCTTCATAGCTTTTTGGTTCACATAAACTTTGTCAAATTCGAAAAGTAAAATTTGCTATAGGGTCATCCTTCCACTCAAAGTAGTTGATTCCATTATGTACTTTAAAGCGTCCAATTTCGAGATTAATTAAGTCGTATGGTACAGTATATACTGCCTCAATCTCCGAGTGGTCCAAACCAAGGCACAACATAATTTCTCAATTGGCGAGTACCTCATTTCACACTCAGTGAATTTTTTACTAAGGTAATATATGACCCTTTCTTTCTTTCCTGACTCATCGTGTTGGCCGAGTACACATCCCATTGAATTGTCAAACACTGTCAAATACAGTATCAATGGCTTACCCGGACTAGGTGGCATTAGCACTGGAGGATTGAATAAATATTGCTTAACCTTGTCAAAGGTTTTCTGGCATTCATCATCCCACACACCTGGGTTGTGTTTCTTGAGAAGACAAAATATGGGATCACATTTTTCAGTTAATTGTGAAATAAGCCGGGCAATGTAATTTAGTCTTCTCAAGAAACCTCGAACTTCCTTCTGAGTGCCCGACAAAGGCAATTTTTGTATAGCCTTGACTTTGTCGGAGTCGACCTCAATTCCCTTTTCACTGATTATGAAACCCAGCAATTTTCCTGACCTAGCTTCGAAAGTACATTTTGTTCGATTGAGCTTTAGCTGAAACTTCCTCAGCTTCGAGAACAATTTTCTCAAAACTTGTACATGCTCCTTTTTTGTTCGGGATTTTATGATCATATCGTCGACGTAAACATCAATTTTCTTGTGCATCATGTCGTAAAACAAGGTTTCCATGGCTCTTTGATACGTTGCTCCCGCATTCTTCAACCCGAATGGCATCACTTTATAGCAAAAAGTTCCGTATAAAGTTATGAATGTGGTCTTTTCCCTATCTTCAAGATGCATCTTTATCTGATTGTATCCAGAGAAACCATTCATAAAGGAGAATAGTGAGTAACCTGTCGTGTTATCCACCAAGGTGTCGATGTGAGGCAGTGGGAAGTTGTCCTTTGGGCTAGCCTTGTTTAAGTTTTTGTAATCTACACACATTTAAACTTTTCCATCTTTCTTAGGGACAGGGACAACGTTGGCTACCCATTCTGAGTAATTAACTACTTGCAAGAACCTAGCATCAAATTGCTTCCTAGCCTCTTGCCGTATTTTTACTTCAACATCGAGTCTCATCCTTCGTAGCTTCCATTGAACAGGCTTGCACTCTTCTTTTTTGGGGACGTGATGCACTGTAATATCAGTGCTTAACCCGGGCATGTCTTGATACGACCACGCGAAGATATCTTTGAACTCTTGCAATAATTCAATGAGGTTCCGTCTTGTTTCCTCGACTATGAAAGTTTCAATGTTCACCTCCTTCCTCTCATCCAAGGTCACACTTTTGATTGTCTCTTTATGGGGTAGGATCTGTTTCTCTTCCTATTCTACCATCTTTAACAAATCTGGTGGTAAGCTACAATCTCTATCATCTTCAAAATCCTAAGATCCCTCCAGACACATGTCTCACTCAAAAGGAAACTCTGGGTTCGTAACAGCGTCACTCATGTCATTGATATCTAGAGACCTATTGTAGGCACGAAAGAATATCCAACAAACAAATGAATCTAAGTATAGCTTTATTTGTATGGCATGATTATAAATGAAATGCAAGAAAAGAAAATTTACTCAAGATAAAGAATATTTGCTTAGAATAAGACATGAAAGTGTATTTATATTGAAATAAACATTTTGAACATGAGCCTATTTCACAAAAGATTCTCATTGCTTTTAGGCTTTAAAACAGCAAGTGTGTTTTGAACATTACTCTGTATTAGCTATAGAAACTATAGGAATTTCTTCCACAGTCAAGTTCAGAACACTTCCAGGCTCATAAGGGCGAATACTTGCTAAGTTACCTCTCATCACTTTCTCTTCAGATATGACATTGATACTCAAATTTTCTATCGTGTCTTCAGCCGTTCCCTCTCTTGTCATCTTCAATTCAGGATAGATAATTCCACCTGACACAAATGTATAGGATATATAGGGAAAAGTTATTGATTCCCACTTGACCTCTGCCCCACTCAATCGTGCTATTCGTCTCCTATGCCTCCTCTCCATCTCCTTTTTTTTTTTGCTTTGCATCTAGCCTATACCCTAAGCCAAAGCGATCCTGCTTGTCAGCTAAAATTAGCACTTCAACCCATCTATGTAGATATTTCCCAAGTCCCCTTCCAGGCAATTCTCATTTTCCAACTGTTAGTTGTAAGCTCATCTTCGTAACCTCAGATATTTTTGGCTTTGGGACCCGGACCCTACCTCCTTCGATGATAAAAGTTGTATTGACAAATTCCAATGACCGGAAGGAACACTCTATTGCCTTACCATCATTTTCTATATATGGTGCATTACTAGTAACGGATGAGATAATATTCTCCTCCGTATTTATCGTTATCAGTCAGCCCTCTGTCACCAACTTTAGCTTTTGGTGCAATGATGATGGTACCGCCCCCCGCCGAATGAATCCAAGGCCTCCCCAATAAACAATTATAAGAAGGTGTAATGTCCATTACTAGGAAGTCTACCTCGTATGTGTTTGGTTCGATCAGAAGAGGTATCTCAATCCTTCCCATCACTTTCTTTTCGGTGCCATGAAATACCCTCACTATGTTCTGGCATGTCTTCATATTAGAGCTATCTATTGGCAACCTATTCAATGTGAACAAGGGGAAAATGTTCAATGTTGATCCATTATCAATTAATACCCCTGGTAATGTATACCCTTTGTAGCGGGTAGTGATGTGCAAAGCCTTGGTGGATTTCATGCCCCCTAGTGGTATCTCATCGTCACTGAAAGAGATAAAATTGTAGGCGCTTATGTTGCTGATAAGACGGTCTAACTTGTTTACCGAAATGTTATCAGCAACATAAGTTTCATTCAATACCTTCATCAACGTATTACGATATACCTCTGAGTTTTAGAGCAGAGTTAGTACCGATATACGTGTCGACTGCTTGTGTAGTTGTTCCACAATGCTATACTCGCTGTGCTTTAAGAACCTTAAGAATTCCTTAGCTTCTCTCTCAGTTACAGGCTTATTAATGGATAATTTCGACTTCTCTTTCCCTTGTTCGACCACTAAAGATTTCCCTTGTACAAGATCAATTTTTGTATTTAGCGTGCTGACTGGATTCCCCTCTCCTGATGATGTCACATTGCAGTTATAATTCCAAGGCACCATTTTGCTATCCTTATAAGGAAAAGCTACGGGTTTTTGAATTACAACCCTGGGTGCAATTTTTGCTCCAGCTTCACTGATTCTGGGTTGTGAAATAATCACCACCGGGTGATTGACCCCAGAGATCTTCTCCATCGACCCCTCCTCCGAGGTGCATACATCTTCCTCCTCAATAAATTCAAAGAACTCCAGCTCTTTGTTGTCCATTAGACCCTGTACCAAGGCTCTGAATTCAATACATCTCTCAATCTCGTGATCTCCCTTATTGTGAAACTCACAGTAGTTCCTCGCCTCTCGGGATTTACTCTCCAAATCCTGCGTGATTAACCATCTTTCCACCATTTTCCTTCAAACCTCTCTCAACGGGGTTCTTACTTATACAACATTCAATTTAATTCTCCTCCCCATATTTTCGACTATCGCATTTACCCCATTATCAGTATGATTGGGTAACAGATTTCCTACACTAGGTGCATCATCGAATTTCACAACACCCATTTGGATGAGTCTTTCGACTAACTTTTTGAAAGAGGTGCAGTTCTCTATCAAGTGTCTCGTGATTTCTGCATGATATTCACATTGAGCACTTGCATCGTACCACTTGGGGTATGGGGGTTGCAACGGCTTTAAGTAGAAAGGGGATACAACGTGTGCATCAAACAAACTTTTGTACAGCTCTCAATACGTTATTGGAATGGGAGTGAACTGGAGCTTCTCCGTGTTCTACTTTGTATTGGGCTCTTGCCTTGGTGAAGCTTGTTGGCCCGTGGCTACTACTTTCAGTTGGTTTACTGTGATTGGTTTTGCATAACCCATGCTCACATTGCTAACTTCATTTTTTCTCTTCTTCGGGGCCGACCTCCTGGTGCTTTCCCCAACCTTTATCTTTCCGCACCTTATTGCATTCTCTATCAAATCACCAGACATCACTATGTCCGCGAAACTTTTAGTTGCACTTCCCAACATGTGATTAATAAAAGGTGCCTTCAAGGTATTAATGAAAAGCATGGTTGTCTCTTTTTTCAATAGTGGCGGTTGAACTTGTGTAGCGGCTTCTCTCTACCTCTGAGCATATTGCTTGAAACTTTCATTTGACCTTTTCTCCATGTTCTGTAACGTGATCCTGTCAGGCGCTATGTCCGTCACATGGCCATATTGCTTCATAAAGGCCTGTGCTAAGTCTTTCTATGATTTAACTTGGGTACAATTCAGCTAATTGTACCATTTGGTCGCAGCCCCAGCCAAACTGTCCTGGAAATAGTGAATCAATAACTGATCATTATTGACATGACCAGTCATCCTCCGATAAAACATCATGATGTGAGCCTCAGGGAAACTAGTTCCGTTGTATTTTTCAAATTCTGGCATTTTAAACATCGGAGGGAGTACCAAATCTAGGACCAAGCTCAACTCCTTAGCATCCATTCTGCAATAATAATCAGTACTTTCCAACGCCTTGAATTTCTCCTCCAACCATTTATATCGGTCTTCCAGTTGCTTTGGAAGTTTCGCTTTTTCCTTTCCTGCTTCCGCTACCTCATCGAGGTCAGGGACTACAGGATTTGCTCGATTATCTTCGGGGTTACAACACGAGCTTGTTGGGAAATTTATCGGTGCTAAAGTGTCAGTCTGATATTGGGGTTTGACACTAATAAACACCCTTTGCAGTGGTACTGATGTATTTATTGAAGTGAAACCTGGAGGGTAATCAAGGATCTCACTATCGTCCTCAGTATTGATCATGGGACTTTTTCCTTTTTCCGGCCTTCTAACTAATAACTGGGTCAATTGGCTCATCATATTCTGCATTTGCTCTAATTTTTCCAACTTTTGATCCATAGCTTTAGTTTTTTTTTCCGTGTGTAGTATTGATGTTCCAGGATAACTATAATACAATTTTCAATTAATTAAGGTTCTTTTTGTAAAATTTAATACACATGATGCGATGAAATGCAAATGCATGAGATGAATGCAAAACTAAAAAGGCGTCAATTCTGATCCAATTCTATTTAGAAACTCTATTAGAAAACAAAATCATTTACATAAAACAGATCATATATACAGTTTTGCCTTAATACTCAAAGTTTTAACTATCTTAAGAAGGCAAGCCAACTCACGACCCTGTTCTGACTCTAACTCGTACTTCACACTTAGCACATCAGCCTGAACTGCTAAGGTCTATAAATGATCGGCCACTTTTTAAATCTGTGCCACAGCTTCGCCCATGATATAATCTCTATCCCTGACCTGGTCTTGCGATCACTGGATTTGTTCCTTCCACTGCTCATTATTCGACTCAAGGAATTCAATTCAAAGTTCACAGTTCTGTAGCGCAGTCTCAAGTTCTTCTACCTTTCCTATTAAATCCTCGATTCTACTTAGGCTGGCTCTTAATTCAATATCGAAATTACGACCATGATGCTGATGCAATGCCTTTTATAACTCCGTTACCCAAGCTACTAACATCTTCTTCTCATCTTGGCCCTCAACTAAACTCTTCTTTAAGGCGCTTTCACGTGCTCGAGCATCATGGAACCTCTTTTTCTACTAATCAGCTCTAGCATTTTCCTCTTGAATTTCCTGTCGCCACTGCTCTGATGTCTTTCCCAATCCGGTAATTCTCATCGACATACGTAGCTTCTTGTAATCAGTCTTCAAATTATCCAGGTCTTCTTCAACCTTTCTTTTCCGTTTTCTCAACTTTTCAGCCTCAAGTTTCTGAACATCAGCATCTAACCTTAAATGCATCTTTTCTTCCTCCAACTGTTTTATCTTTTTCCCTAACTCTGCATTTCTCTTTTCGAAGTCCTGCTTTACGATTTCTAGCTCTGAGGGGATTACCTGCAAGTATTCATCCACCGAACGAACACCCTTCAAACTTGGCCCAAGGATATTATCATTAACCCTTTTACTCAACTACCCCTTGTATTCAGGAGTCGTTTGCACCTACAGCCAATTTCTTTATTCGATGTATTTGTTTTCACGCATCAGAAATCTCCCGAACCCTCTTTTTATAATTGTCCTCCCTATACGAGAACTCACACTGAACTAGCCCATGTGTCATCGGCATAAACTGCCTTGATCTGTATTGTCTTAAAACAAGCAAATAAGCATATCCAACTGCTCCCCAAATTCCAGGCAGAGGTACCCAATCAAAACTCCCACATCGATAGAGGATCTCGTCGGGAACCAACCAAAGAACTCTCCACTCAACGTCTTCTTCCTGGAGATTTTGAAGGAGCGCGATCCAATTCTCTTCTTATATATTATCTCTCCTAGACGTGGCTGTTATCTCCTTTAACGGGGAAAATAATCAATTTTACAGCTTGACTCTCTTATTGGTCCCCAGTGGAGTCGCCAAGCTGTCAAAACCATTTTTTAGTTTGAAAAACGGGGATCGACTTTAAAAAATGAATTATGGAGTCACCACCAATCTTTTTTGCTTAGGTGTGATCGGATCACCTAATAAAACATTTTATTTTATTAAAATACCAATTTGGGCCTACGAAATTTGAAAAAATGAGTTCGGGAGTCGGTTACGCATGAGGAAGGATTAGCACTCTCGTTACGCCCAGAATTGGTACCAAATTGATTAAACAATGTCCTTATGTCTAAAACTTAAAATATATTTTGAAATACGATTTCCTTTAAAACATTTGACGAATTGGACATCAAGATTCCTTTGTTCCAAAAGAATAAAATGTCATATCCAGCATGTTAGGATACGACAATTCAAACCCTCGAAACCAAGATCATCTCATGATTTCCAAAATTCATGCATTGAAATTTCAAAAGGATATTCAGTTTTTCGGTCAAACGAAAAATCGAAACCCAGCACGATAGGGCACGATTTCTCGAACTTTCAAACACGGAATATTTCCTTATGTCGAGAGGATTTTTTTTAAAAAAAGTACGAGTAGTTATAAAAGCGGTGGAGTACATTTATCCGGTTTATTTAAAATAAAAAAAATAAAATGAACAATTTAAAACAAACAAGTTGGTAATCCCAATTATAAATCAATACACGGAACTTAAAAACAAGGAAACTAGTATGAAACATGTACATGGTTAATATAGCTCACCGTTTATCAACAGTATTACAAAGGTACAAAAATGAAAATTAAAACACATAAAAACAACAATAGACAAACAGACAATACATAAACATTAATGCATAAATATAAAGTTTATCATATAAATGAATTTCAAAACAAATATTATAAGCTGAAATTTAACATTAATGCTATACAAAACAATTTAAAACTAAAATAAGTAAAAATATGACATCAGTTATGTACATAAAAATTGCAACGTATGCCCAGGCCAAATTTAAAGCAAGTAATATACATACTAAGAAGTATAAATGAATTATAAATACAATCATATAAAAATATGCTATAGAATATATATAAATTACCATCTATATAATATAAAATCAATAATCATAAAAATACAAAATTTACCTATTAACAACTTATAATGCACATAAAGTAAAAACTTAACGAGAATAATATATAAAAATAATGAATAATAGTGTTTTAAAACAACTAATAAATATATAGTAAAATAGGATTTTTTAAAAGAAATAAATTGTATATAAGAAAATTTAAAATAAACAAATTGAAAAAAACGATTTTTTAAAAAACATACACATAAAAACATGAAAATAATGTGTTGAACTAACTCAAAAATCAACGAAATAGCATATTAAAATAAAAGAATGAGTGATAAATGAATTAAAAAGACTAAGGAATTATAAAAAAACTAAAAAAAACTCAATTGAAACAAAAACAGAATCCGGAGGATAGTTTTAAACAAATCAAATTATTAAAACAGAATTAAGGACTTGAACTAAATGCGCACAAACAAGCAAGGACTAAAAATGCAAATGCCCCAAGTCCCAAAACGCAGCACTTAAGCATGGGTTAAATTAAAATGATACGCAAATTCCAGGGATAAATTAAAAGAATTAAAGAAAGCATAGACATGGCTCGATTGAATGCTAGCGCAAAGGAGGAGGACTGATTGCGCAAATTCCCCATCCAGATCCAAAACGTGCGGACCCCCTGCGGGTCGGGTCGATGCGCGGGTCACCCCCTATACGGCGCCGTTTCATTTCAATTGTTGAACCCTTTTTTTTTGCCTGAAAACCATTTTACCCTTTGTTCTTTTAAAAAACCCCTTAAATTTTGAGAACTTTCCCTATCTCCCCTTGTTTCCAGCCGAAAGGCTAATACCCAAGCCTTCAACCGCGGCCGAGATCGATTGCGACGATCGGAGTAGGCCCTCTAGTGGTGCGAGCGCGACGTAACTCCAGTGAGTTTCCCTCTCTCTCTTATATTGTTTTTCACACACAATAAATAAATCAAAAAATAATAGCAAAACCGGAAGGAAAAAAAAAACTGAAAATCACCTTTAACAAATGTTATTGTTATTGATCTCTGCTTGTTTTTTATTTTGAATCTATATTCTCTGGAAAAAAGAAAAACAATCCCCGTTTACGATGAAAAATTCGAAGGTTTTATAGCCAAAATACAAGCGGTTTCCTGTCGTTTTCTTGTTTAACTCGTAGGTCGTGAAGTCTGGAGGACAAGGGGCGTGGAGCGCGGGCGCGAACATGGAGCAAGGCACACGGGGTTCGTGCATGGAGGCGCTAGCACTGCGACACAGAGGGGAACTTAAGGTTTCTGAAACCCCAAAAGTTTGAGCCTATCGGGCCCCTGTATTCTTTAGGGTATTGTTTAATGTAATTGGGCTTTTATATTTTTGGGTTTTTTGTTTTTGCTTTGGTTTTGTATGTAGTTTATAAGTCTAAGGGCCCGGGCGAAATGGGCCTTCTACAATGGATATTTTCGTTGGTTCAATTTTTTTTCAAAACTCATGCTTTTATATATATATATATATATATATATATATATATATTATAGATAACAATAAATTTATTTTTTGGTAATGTATTTTCTATTATATATTTACTAGTTTTCTTTTTTTGATCGGATATACTAGTTTTCTTACTTGGTGGTGCACGTGTATGATATTTCGTTACATTACCTATGCTCTATGTATTACAAGTTGGTTGTTTATATTAAATTTATAATATTTTCATAATATTAATTTTTGTTTAAAATTTTTAATGAATTTCTACATAGAGCATGGAAAATTATCTTTGAGAGTTAAAATACATAGATTTATATGTAATGTGCAATATGTATCACAGGTTTAATTGATGTAACGTGTAATAATATATATAAATTGATATATACAGCACGGGTCAAAGTGTCAATGAATTTCTTTAAAATTTTGATACACAGAGCATGGGTAACAAAAATTGTTACATATTATTTTGTTACATTACCTGTGCCCTATGTATCACAAGTTGCTTGTGTATCTTATTATATTATTTTATAATTTTTTATAAAATTTACCAATAATATCACAAATAAATGGAATTTATTTTGTATTATTTATAGGTTTTCTAATATATTATTTTATTATTAAACTATTTATAATAAGATTATAAAACTATGTCAATTTAAAAATATAATTTTGAAGGAAAAAATATTATTATAAATTGAAGATGTTAAATACTAATTACAACTAATCCAAACTATTTATTTACTCTTTAAACTTAATATCTGAAAATGGGAGAATTTATAATTTCGATTATAAACTTTAATATGGAAGATATTAGCTATTAACAATTATTTGTAATTTACATTTATAACATTTTTATATTATTTTCCATATTATTAATATTTGTTTTAAAACATTTAAATTATTAAGTTGTAAATTATTAATAGTACTTAATTTAAAATGATAATAATTTACAGAGTAAAATTTTAAAGTTTTGAAGGAAAATTTCATGTTCATAAATTAATTGGACTTTGATTGTAAACAGGGGCGAAGTTAGAACAAATTTTTAGGAGGCCGAATGAAATTTTAATTTTTTATAGTCTATATATTTACAATTTTTAAAGGATTAAATTAAATTTTTATAATTTTAGAGGGGCTAAAGTATAATTTTACCTTTACTAATTTAAAATTTTAAAAAAATTTCAAGGGCCTAAATATAAAATTTTTATTTTAGGGGGGGCCAGGGCCACTGCTAGCCCCCTTGTATCCATCTCTGATTGTAAATTTACTAATTTTAGATATTTATACGATGTGATATAATAAAATATAATTAAACTTATTTTCTCTTCATATTTATTGTATTTAATAATAAAAATATGTTTAATAAATCCATATTAAAATTTTGGGTAAATGTTTATAAAAATAATTGGAAATGATAAGTTAATTAATTTAGATTTTTTTCCTCGTGATAAGTTTACAAGATTTAAAAATAAGAAAAAGTAATACTTAAGAAGGAAAATTCAAAGAAAATTTGAGCCTTCGATTAAAAAAAGTTTTCCTTTTTTATGTCCTTGAAAAAAAGTGTCATTTAAATTAATATGTAATTTGACATAACATGATTAAGGTGGCTTCACAAATCCATTTTTCCCCTTTTATAAAATTGGGTTTGGATTCATTTTTTGCATGTTTATTCATGTTATTTGTGAAAATAATAATAATATATTTATATTATATTAAATAATTTTTATTTGAATAAATTAAAAATAATGATATAGATAAATTTTAGTTAAATAATTTATTTTAGTAAAATCAAATTGATAAATTATTTAATTAAAGTTTATTTAACTAAATAGTTATTTATTTAATAGACAATTAAATTTAAAAAAATAAATTTAAAAAGCACCATTGAATCAAAATATTATTAAAAATAAAACAGTCAGATTGAATTAATTTTTTAATAAATTTTAGATCAAACTTATTTTTTTAATCAATTAATCCGGTTCAAATAACATTTTTTAAGACCACGTGAAGAACATGGCTACAAAAACAAACAATTTTAATGGGTCAAGAAAGGCCCACCAGTGTGGTTGGGTTTGCTTGGATAGAGCATCATTTATTGCACGTGGAAGGACCTTCCTGTAGTTGCCAACATATTACCTAACGTTAGACATCGGTTAGGGTTTCTTTTCTTTGTTTCAAAGTATAGTATTATCAATCATGGTTACTAGTATGGTTCCATGCTTGGCCTTGGTTCTTAGACTTTTTCAATTTTTATTGAAGTAAATATGTTAAAATAGTTATAATTTTGATTTATAATGGAGATGTGTTTAAGGACCAATTTGATAGAATTTATAAGTATAAAGGATAAATCTATTGAATTGTTTAGAATTAAGACCAAATTAATAGAATATGTAAATATTGAGTATACCAATTAAAAAATGTTATGTCATTATTTTTATTAACAATTTAGCGAAAGATAACCAACACATAAAACAACCAAAAACGTTAATGACAAAATTTAAAGATTTTATAGTTTAATGACCAAAATAAAAACACGTTAATAATTGAATGACTAATAATAGAATTTACCGAAAATGTTGATTTAAGTATAAATTAAAGATTAAAGCTAATTTGCAATGACCAAGTCAAAAGTTTTGTTCAAACAAGATGTTAAGACTATTGTAGGATTGGAATATGTCTTCATTGTATAGATAGATTTAAAAAAAAAAATTGTTAAGCTATATTATTTGTCTAATTTCATGCTTCACTCCAAATTATATTTTTTTTAAATAGTAAACTTTGTATTTATTTTTAATTTAAAATCATCTTTACTTATTTTTAATTGAAAAATATTTTTAGAGGGGAATGTCGTTCTTTTATTATAGAGATCAGATTAAATTAGTCTCCCTACTATTAAATGAATCAATTTAGCCAATATATTATTAAAAAATAATAAGTAAAGTCAAATTTCAATAGATTTAAAATTTATTATTTAGAAAATATTCTTTATTGTTTAACAAAATTGTATTTTAAATTTTTTTATGGTTATGCAAATGAATATTTTATTGCGAGTTGAACTACAAATGAAAAATTATAATTTTCATGTTATTTTTTAAATAGTAAATATTAATTTTATTATAATTTAACTTTATTCGATTTATTTTAATGATATAAAGACTAAACGATACATTTAATAATATAGAGTCGATCCCTATAATAAAAAAATTCGTTAGTGCTTTCACATATTTTTAGATGTCAAACAACCTAAATTAGGCTAAGCAAGAACTTCTTTTTTTTTTTGCTATGGACAATTCTATTAGTAAGACGCAATATTAAAATATTGTATAATATTTAAATTACTAGTAGTACTTAAAAATTTTATAATAAATTTACAATTTTAAATATTATAAATTATGTTTTGTGGTAAAATATTTAAAAAATTATAATTAAAATATGTATAAAATTATTTAATATTAAAAAATAAAAAAATAAAAAAAATATTAATTTAGAAGAAATAAAATAATATCTAATTTTTAGTCAATATAGTCATAGCTTAACTTTTTATTTTCCCAATAGAACGAAAAATATTACTAACAAAAAAATTAATGTAAACATATTAATTTGGTTAATTAAAAAATATCAATTACAATAGACGTTATTCTTACGATGGCCTTTCATATTATTGTACTTGCGCTCCTCGCGAAGGGTAGATTGAGCCTCGTCTTCTTGGCGAGTTGGATTTTCTCATCTAAGAACCTCCTGTGAAGCCATTAGCTCAGCAATGACCTGTTCATTCTAGGCATTCCTCTGGTTGAGGATACGTAGTTTCTCCTTAAAGCGACGCTCTTGTTGAGTAAACTGCTCTTCCAAACGTCACAATTTCTTTGGGTTTTTAAGTCATGGGGGTGAGGGCTAGATGCTTGCTAGTGGGAACCTTGATTCACTAGAATCGAAGTCACGACTGGTTAGAATTATGTGGCTATGAGGTAGGTTATAGCTTCCTGTAGGCAACAGGCTGTATGGTTAAAAGGTCCAGGAGTGGGTACACCGGACTGTGATTGAGGTGTTGCAACCAATGGGGGAGTCAAGGTAATCAGGGGAATAGTTCCTGTTGGTGCAGTAGGAGTAACAGGATTGGTTAAAGGATCCTTCAGAGCCTTTATCAATTACTCTAGGGTGGGGAGGAGGATACTCGTATACTATAAAGAAGTTCTTGCAGGGGAAGAAGAGAGAGTAATCTGAGTGGTGTTCAGGCCAATGGAGACTCTTGAAACAGATGGGATAGGTGTGCTGGGTGGGGCGGAGGAATTGATCTGGCTAGTTGGGTTGTTTATTTGGTTGGTTTGATTAGCGGAGGTACCACTTTGGGACTATGATGCCATGTTGTCCATGTTTATTGCACCAATTGTTGATATAATGCACAACAAGGGAGGAGTAAAGAGGAAAGGGTGGTGGATACTATGGAGGCCGGTTCACCTAGTCGAAGCGGGGAGTCAAAGGTTATCGAGAGTGGAGGTGAAGAGAATGTAAAGACTGAAGGCTGAAGGAACGTTGATAGAGTGTAGGCTCAGTATTATTGAAGAGTCGATCCCCTCCCCCTTGTCTCTAGAGGTATTTATAGGCGAAGATTTCATGTAAAGTCACGTTAACGCGTTGGACTTGCCATTAAGCCATCATAACGAAACATGTGGGGTGGATGTCTTTGATGGCATCTGGATGCCTGTGATAGGGCAAACCCTGTCACTTGTTTGACTTGATGATATGGAGCAGCTGAGCACAGGTGATGTCTGGTGATCAATAGCTTCATGTTCCCGATAAAAATTAGACCATTCGTTATTTAAATGGTTATCCCGAGAAGGTGAACTCACAAATAACCTCTCGACTTGTTGGTGGCAAATTTACTGTTCGAATGCTTTTTTAACTTGCCACGTGTCTTAATGTGAATAATAATAACAAAGATAATTTATCAATTTAGCTTTTATTATATATATCAACTTATTAATCACATTAGTTGGATTAACATTTTTAAAAGAAAAACTATCAAATTTACTACATTATTAACTTAATAAAATATGTTAGGAACCGATACCATTGCACGTGGAAACATAACATGTGTCCACTGCTACATTTCTTACCAAAGTTTAATGGATGATCAACCAAAAAGCATATATTAAGCGGTAGAGGATTCATCCATGTGCCAAATCTCCTTGTTTTGTGATATATATATTCATGACTGTCAATTGATTACTTTTCAACGTGTTTTAATTTAGCTGATCATTAAATGTGGCAATATTAGCTATATTATATTGAGAGCGTAGGGGTTCGCACAGGGCGTTGTATTTAAAATGAATTTTTTTTATTTAAGTATTTAAAGTTTAAAAAGTTTAAATTAGTAAAGGTAAAATTGTATTTTGTCTCCTTTAAAAATGATAATAGTTTAATTTAATCTTTTAAAAATTATAAATATATAAGCTATTAATAGTGAAATTATATTTTTACTATCTTAAAAATTACAATTTAATTTCGACACTTCCTAAAAAAGAATTTCTAGCTTCTCCTCCGATTATATTGATTAAAAATATTTATCTTTTACATTAATATTGGAACTCTTATGTAACAAATAAATAATATGTCAAAAAAAAATTTTATTTTGAAGTTTGACATTCACTATCTCTGAGAATAAACTATGAAATAAGATAATCTTACTAGATAAATATGAAAAGAAGTAATATATATAATTATCAGGTTAAAAAAATATTTTTATATCAATTATATAAAAAATTATAAAACAAAGTAAATTACTGAAATATAAAGTAATCTCTCTTCGTGTACATAGTAAATTAGTATTGAAACTTGGTGAGGAAACAAAGGCAAAGAGAACATTCGATAACCTAAAGGTTGAGAATGTCGTGTAAGGAGCATCAGCGGCGGTGATAGATGCATGCATCTTTGTCCCTAAGATTTGTCTACTTCATCTCAAGTTTTCATCTGTACTTTTGTTTTTGCCTTTTTGAGAACATGTTCGAACATGATCTTTAGATACTTAATTCCTTAAGAAAAACAATCATAATATTTTATGGCAAAATGTGGTTCATGAATGTCATAAGAAAATCTACCTTATCCCAACATTAGGATCTAAAATGTCTACTTTTTAGTTTACACATATATTGATAAGCAACAACCTTCAGGCGCATAAATTCCTTCATAATTTATGCCTAGGGCTTTCTGTCTGGAAACATGGGCTAACAACCACCATCAACCCCCTCCCTTTCGGTATTGTAACATTTAACTTAATTAATTTGGAATCCAGCAGAGTCAGATTTCAAACAAAGGGCAAACACTTCCACCACTTATTTTTTATGAATCTGAGACTTAAGGTACCCCCGAACTCTATAACTCGGGACCAATAAACGTTGGTATAAAAAAAAGTTTTAGAAACGTGAAATAATGGCTTGAGCTGGATTGAGAAAATGAAGGACCCCAGTTCAAATCATGTATGCATTGAATTTGGAAAGTGGGGGAGGAATAATCCAGGGTGTTTTGATGAGATGGAGAGGGTTGAGTGAAGGAGGGTGTTGGGGTTAGGGTTGGGGGGGCGGGGGGTTGGGTGGAGGTGGTGTGGAATCATGTGGTTGCATGTGCATTGAGTTGGAGAACATGCCCAAAGCAACCCCTTAGGTACACTTGGCTATCCCTTATTCATTCAATCCCAGTCCCTGGGAAGCCTTCCGTGAAATTCTACTCTTTTAGGCTGTCATTAAATTATTATGAATTATCCATATTTGCCACCAATCCCATCCACCCCCTCCCCCATTAAACCCTATAAAAGCTCTCAATCCTGATCGGCTTTTCATCGTACAAAATTACGGGTCATTTGTGTAGGCAACAAAGGGTTTCAGTTCAAAGATCAGATTTAAATCATGGGAATTTCTCAACTTGCTCTACTTTCGTTTCACTCCGATGGTATCCAAAGAAACGAGGAAACGTCCCACTCCAATGGCTCCTTATGGAGCAAACTGTTGGAAGCAAAGGCCAAGAGAAGATTGAAAGCAAAGAAACAAAGAAAGGGCACCAGAAGCAGAAGTATTTTAATGAAGAGGAGGGCAGCTGGAGAAGGTTCTAGAAGGCTGGTCGTCAGCCCTATCGTAAAGAAGGTGAAAACGCTGAAGAAGCTGATTCCCAACAACGGTTCCATGGGGTTGGATGGGCTTTTCAGGGATACAGCTGAATATATATTGTCTTTGCAGATGAGGCTCAAAGTTATGCAGATTATGGTTAATGTATTGACAGATTCTGACGAGTGAATAGATGATAATGTTCATTTGTAAAGGCTGATTATATATATGTATATCATATTCCTTTCTTCTTTTATTATTGACATGAAAAAGGGTTGCAGTTTGGGGATAGGGAAAAAGAGTCGGGATTTAAACATTCGACCTATTGGAGAAGGAGGTGAATACATGATTCCATATAATACATATTGTTAGAGTTTTGTTTCTTCATCATTATTCATGTTGTTTCATAGTCATAGGAGTTTGTTTTATTAAAGAGTCCAGCTATATGGCATGATATTCTTAAGATTTAACTAATACCATTGGTCGTTGTATTTGTGTGAAAATGACCTTTGAAATGGACACCTGAATTTTATGTGTGGTGCAATATTTCTTTTCTTTTCTTTCCCGACGTTTGGGGTAAATTCCAACTCAATGAACTGCTAATGGGAAAATCAAAATATAAAACAAAACAAAAATGAAGTCGAAACCAAGCGACCAAGCTCAAAACAAAGATTCAACTAGGATTTTATCAAAATTGAGCCTAACATGAAAAACCTAATTAACCACGATATCGACCACAAGCTTGAGCTAGGCCGAATAAAAATTAGGTCACTTCACTATTTATTCATCCATGGTTTTTTAATCCTTATTGTTTAAAACTTTATTGATATTGTTAGACAGTAACTGTCATTCTTAACTATTAACATGAAAATTTGAGATTGGACACAGAAGTTGGTTATATAATTCGGAGACTTTTTGCGTCTTCAAGGTCTTGTTTAAAGCGTGATTCATTATTAATTTGTAGTACAAGAAGTGATTTAAGTTCAATTTACTCACCGAATTGTAACGTCACTCCTATACATTAACTTCCCACTAAAACTTTCCCCTAAAAAAATTAGTTACAAACTAAATAAAAAGAACAATTTGTTTACAACAATAATGCACTAAAATAAATTCCTCATAATGAACAAAATATGTACTTTCAGTCTCGTACATGAATAATAAACGAGCATTCTATATATAAGAGTTTAAGCTTGTAGAAACTCCAATCAATGTAAACTTTAATCTCCTTGGATTTAGCTCAAGCCTCAAATATGGAATACAATATAAGAGGTTTTTTAGGATTAGTTTTCAATGAAAAAGAAATCTCTATGGAAACTCGATCACATTGAAAGTCTTCAAAGAATTCTTGACTTGATTTTCTTCACGTTTTAACTCCCTATTTGGCAATTTGATAATAATAATAATAATAATAATAATAATAATAATAAACAAACTCAACAAAACATTCAAGTAAGACAATTACGATCTTCAGCATAACACTCCTCCTTAATCCAATCCAAACAACTATGAAAAATAATTATGAAATCAACCATAACAAAGGCCAAAAAACAAATTAAGTACGAAGTCAACCAATGAAAAGAATAAAATCCAAAACAAGTATTTTTATTTGTTAGGATTTTTGTGCCCTTAGTGTCTTAATTTCATTATATTTAATAAATTATTGGAATGACCAAACTGATTATTCAACGAAATAAACAAATATTATTCATTTTCTCTACGTTGTATTGGTGGTTTTTGCACGTAAAGCAAAATGTATAAGTAAATATCAATTTATTCATTACCTAAGGTCTAACTAATAGTAAGTTCCATTATATGGATGAATTATAATACAAAAAGATAATTTATATTAGTAGGTAATCTAAATTGTCCATAGTCCGTAGAACTAGTTTGATTAAATGATTTAAAATATAAAAGACTATTATGTCATCTATAATTCCAATTAGAGAGATAGTTTGTCTTGGCTATCGAAGCAAGATTGACTCCCAGAGATAGAGACATAGATGTGATTGTTTGGACTAATAATACATTGAACAAGACCCAGGTTGAATTAATCCTAGAGCCATTTATGGATTTATTCACTTGTGACGCTCATGGTATGATTAACCTAAATCCAAAGTGAATGATCGTGTGTGTGTAACTTATGTTATTTGATATATTGAAAAGTAGCACTGTAAGAATGTCTACATTGTGAGATTGTGACAAACAAATATTAGCTTATTAATTGTCTAAGTTCAAACTGATGATAAGTGGCACTGTAAGAACGTTTACATTTCGATAAAGACAACGTATTTCTGTAGATAATCTAAACGAGTCTATAATCCTGTAAAAGAATCAAAGTAAGCATTTGATTCAAATACTTAGAAGGATTATTATGTCATCTACTATTCCAATTTGGGAGATGACTAGTCTTAGCCATCGGAGCAGTTGACTCCACGGGTAGAGATATAGATGTACTCATTGGAAGAATGATACATTGGACTCGATCCAAATTGAATTAATTCTAAATCTGTTTGTGAATTGATTCACTTGTGATGTTAATAGTGTGACTTACCTAAATCCTGAGTTAGTCACTGACCATGCGTATGTAATTCATGTGCTTTGATATAAGTGGAGACTTATGCTCTAAAGTTTGTCACACCTCAAAAACTGGACTAGTAGAATCAAGTCAGTAAATCAAGGGTTAGTGAATCAGGAACCGTAGTTAGGCTAGATAATTAAATAATTAGGAATAATTAAATAAAATACAGAAATAATTAGAATTAAAATTTTGGGTTAAGAAATTGAAATTAAGTATCTTGGATTTAATTTGATTAAAACGGATTTAAAAAAAAAAAACAAGATCAAATTTGAAAATAATTTAGAAAATAAGTTTTAATTGAAAATAATGGTCCAATTTTTAAAAATTGGTTGCCTATTTAACAACCCCCACCGTCCCTTCCCTCCCATTTTCTCCAATCATTCAAAATTTTCCCAAACACCAAATTAGAGCTTTTCTCCCGAAATTGATTAATCCTTTTTGAATCTTAAGCTTCCTGTTGGGGATCGACCCGATTAAGCAGCGAAAAAGCAAAAATAGTGGAAGAAATTGAGAAATTGAACACACAAATTTAACGTGAAAAAACTCCTCCAAAGAGGATAAAAAACTACGGGCAAAAATAATTTTTATATAATGGCAAAAGAACGAAGAGTACAAAAGATGAAGTTAAAACTAAACTCTGAAACTCGAAAATAAAGAACTCTCAACACGTAATCACAAAATTCTCCAAAAGTGTTATGAGTTCTAATCTTTAATGGTGTATTTTCTAAGGTTGTAAAAGAGTCTATTTATAGGCTAAATTCGTAAGTCAAATAATAATTAAATAATCTAGACTAATCAAAGTTCGACTGAAATAAATAAATAGATTTTAACTGGGAGGTTATCTTTCAAATTTGACTGAAATACATGGCATACTCAACACTTTCTAAACACAAAATCCTCATTCAATTTTAAAGATTAATCATGTTTTCATCCTCAATTTCTCAAAAGATCTTCACACGTTTTAGCTCGAATTAGCTCTATAGCTTGTCGATTTTGCAAAATTGAGGTAAGATTCTAACTTTTAATGATTAGACTAAGTGATATGTTATTTCAATTCGAGATTTAAATGATTTAATCAAGATTTCAATAGATCAAGTGATTTTAAGTTGATTTTTGGCTTGAAAATGCCGGATCCCATATTACTTGGTTGAGCTTCAGTTCTAAAGTGATTTCTAACTACTTTTGATCTTTATTAAAAGGTTTTTAACCTTGGTTTAACAATTCCTTTGGTAATTTAAACAAATTGAACGTTTTCCCCTTCTTGATGTTCATATAAGCTTAAATTTTTCAGAGAAATTAGATCTATATAATTAGATAAAATTAATGGTTTAGATCTGTAATTAGGTGATATTTAGGAGGTATGAAGTTGAAATATAAGCTTAGAAATGAGATTTGAGTATTTCGGCAAAATTAGCTAAGTTTTCAGTATAGAAGTTAGTAGGTTGTGATATATGATTTTGGAGGGATTTAAATGTGTTTGATGTTGTTTATAATGCCTTTGTATTATGTTTAATATGTATGTGAAGTGCCAACTCAATTAGGAGCCTCCACAAGCAAGGATAAAGGCAAATAAAAGCTTACTTGAGCTTTGTTGTTCAAGCAAGTTGCTAAGGTGAATGGTTTTGTGTGCTATAATTGATGTGCAAATCAGTGGGTTAAAGGGGGCTTAGGTGGTCTAATAATCTAATCTAAATCCTAAGAGTAAGTGTTCTTATTTAAACTTTGTTATTTTATAAGCAAGCTTAAATGTGTTGTGATAAGTTCAAGTGTGTGATGTGAATATATATGCGTTGGATATATGACTCAATATGCCTTGTAAATAGTTGGCTTTGTGCACACACATTTGAAATGGATCCATATTTGGCTCATTAAACAAAATGTTTTCACTTAAGGTGTATTATATGAAAGTGATAAGTGTTATGAAATGATAAGTGAGAGTCTGCATAAACCAGAAAATTAATGCGTGAAATGGATATATTAGCCTTGTGAACCTTTGAAAACATTGGATATAGTTGGCATACCATAGGATTTGAGTACTCATATATGTGTTTGATGTTGTGACATGTGAAGAGATAAGGGAATGTAGAGCATTGCTCCATTCATGGGTCATGTTGGTATATAGGAGAGTGCTAGCTTCATACTACACTTCATGGGCCCGATATAGGCTCTATGAGTCAAGTACAGGGTAATGAAGATCCTTTCACAAGTAGCCAATATATCAATATGATATGATGTTGATGATGCCATATGTTACTTATGTCTAGCATTTTTGTTTTTTATATGAAATGGTTTTTGGGTCATTAATATGGTAACGTGGTGCAAACTTGAGGGACGACTTTACTTTTGATTTGGATGTGTATTGAACTTTCTATAGACTATTTAATGACTTTTATACTTGTATGTGTGTGTTTATACTGCTTGAAATATGCTTAAAAAATGCAGTAGTGGTAGATATATTGTTAAACTATCAAGTGTATTGTGGGGTTTGTTGCAGGGTTCACATGTAGCAGCAATAAGGGTATGCATAAGTGAGTGTACATAGGCAGTTCACCATATAGGGCTCGCAGAGGTGAGTTACCATATAAGGTTCGCATAAGAGGATTAGCAGAGGTGAGTTCGTACATATTCATGGCTCGCATAACACATAGGGGTTCGTACATGCACAGGTTCTCACATAACACATAGGTACGTGTAAATGAATAGGCTCACATAAGTGCATAGGCTCGCACAAGTGTTTAAGCTCGTATAAGTGTATAGGCACGCATGATACTGGGTTTGCACGACGCATTTGAGCTCGCACACATTAGAGGTTTGCATATAATATAGGGCTTTCACAAAGTAAAGGCACGCACTAAGTAAGGGCTCGCACACATGTTATAGGGGTTCACCAGACCTAGGGTTTGCCAGTGTGTTAGCCATAAGGTTCGCCAGAGTGAGTTCACTAGAGGGTTCACCAGAATGTGTTTACCATAGGGTTCGCCAGTAATACATGAGTTTGCCCAGGCTAGGCAACTCGAAAAAACATGGGGGTTCGCATAGTAGGTGTGAGCTAGGTGTTCGCCGAGTGAATTACAAGCTGCTAGGGTTTTTAAGTAGAGGTTCGTAGATGCTATGTGTTCGCTTATTTTTCTAGTGTAAACTGATTTTCTCTTATGTGATTAGAAAAGTATGTTTTAGAACTTTCATATTTTAATTTTATTCCTCAAACTTCAGTATGGTAGCCTCAATTTCTTAAAAGGACTTTTCTGGATATTTTGGAAAAATTTACGATTTAATCCTTAAACTTCGTTTTGGAATTAAGTGTGTTTTAAATATCGTTTTGAACCAATTTTTTTCCAAATGCTTTAAAATAAAATGCCGAAGACACTGGTTGGTCTGAATTTATGATTTATGTGTTTAATGTTTACAATGTGTAAAAATGACGATTTTACCCTTAGTTCTTTTTCATTGAATTAGGATAATCGAAGCATGATTTAGGCTTGTTTGTTTAAAATTAATTATTTATGCATGTTTACATTTGTGTGATGATTGGTTTGTACTGTGTTGGTTGACGGGTACAGAGAGTCACTTCGGTGGATAATGTGATGTTCGAAATTCGGGTCAGACCGTCTCAGTCGGGCTTGGAGAGCCACAAAGATGATCGAGCTAATAGACAGTGTAATAACCCTATAGTCAGGGGTGTCAGAAAGTGCATTCCCAGGACTTCGTTCCCGTAAATCGAACTCGTAAATATTTAATATTTTTGAAGCTAGTTGTGTAGCTAATTAGGTTTCGGTTAAGCAAATTTACTTGAATTAAAAATAATTAGGTATAACGACTAAATTGCGTATAAGGTGAAAGTTGAATTATAGATTGAAGATTAATTAAAGGGGCTAAAGAAGCAATTATACCTTATTCCGTTAAGTGGACGGTATTAGTAAATTTTATATTTAACTTGTATGTGTAAATTTATTTTATATATTATAATAATAGTTAAAATATGTTATCTTAATAATTAAGTAAATGTATATATGTAATAAATTAAAGTATAATAAAAAATAGGCAATAAAAGATAAAGCCATACAAAACTAAGAAAGAAAAGGAAAGAAAGAAAGAAAGAAAAAGGAATAAGAAAAGAAGGTTCAACGCATGGCCTTAGGGACTTCTAGGGTTCAAAGTTTAATTAGTTAGTCAATTTAGTTCATTTTCTTGTAATTTTTATGTTTTTGGAATCCCGGTACCTAGTGTTACCTGACCCATGTCGAAATTTTAGCAATTATTAAGATTTTAAATGTTGTTAATGTTGAATAGTTTTAGTATTAGAGAATAAATTGATAGATTTTTAAGCTAGAAATAAAAAAGGATTAAATTGTAAAATAAATTATAAATTTTGAGTAATATGGACTAAATTGTAAAAAAATTAAAAATTTAAGGGTTTAAGTGAAAATAGGGAATTAATTTTAGTTTAAAGTGAAATTTGTATAAAAATATAGAATTAATTGTAAAGAATAAAAATTAGTCTCGTTTTAGGGACTAAATTGAAATTTAGGCAAATATTGAGTAAAAATTTAAATATTCAATATGAAATTGAATTGTGTTGTATTGATGAATTTTAATTGTTTTAATTTCATAGCTAATGTCGTATTAGAATCCTAGGCTAAAAAGAGGAAGGATAAAATCGACGTCGAATAGCTCGGAAACCACAGTTTGTATTTCTATAATCCAAACCTAGTTACTAATTGTTGTATTTTGAGTAAATGCATATGGTAAGTGGTTGAGTTAAGTATTTGGCACTTTGATATTGAATTGAATTAAAGTTTATTGAAATATTTGGCACTTTGATATTGAATTGAATTAAAGTTTATTGAAATGGATTGAATTGATATATATTATGAATGTATTGATTATTTGAATTGAAATGAATATATATGTGTAAATGTGATAATGTGCAAATATGATAATTGGATATTCGTTGTATTTGGAAAGTGAATTGGAGCCCTATTAACTGTATCGGGTTGAGTTGGATATAGATGGCATGCCATAAGATAGGAAGAGTTTAGGGATTTCTTTGACTTCGAGTCGATGAGGCACTGGGTGCCAATTTACTTCGGTTTAACTGATAAGACACTGGGTGTCAATGTATATAGCACCGGGTGCATATTACTTTGGATTTATCCGATGAGGCACTGGGTGCCAAACTGGTGTGTTGGTTGGATCCGTGTATCCGTCTGAGTCCGAGTCGTGTTAATAGGGGTAATTAAATAAAACGATACTATGATTGATATTAGATGATATTGTATGAGATATGTTGTGACTAAAGGAGATACATGAGTTATGTACTTATGAAGTGGATATGGAATGGATAATGATATTGTTAAAATGAAATATGGTTTGATATCTGAAAATTTATTTATATAGCAAATATGAGAATTGGGATATTTGTGAAACAAATGAAATATGATAGCATGTATAAGTTGAATTGGGATATGGAATGGATAATGATATTGTTAAAATGAAATATGGTTTGATATCTGAAAATTTATTTATATAGCAAGTATGAGAATTGGGATATTTGTGAAACAAATGAAATATGATAGCATGTATAAGTTGAATATAGTATGAAATGATATGCCATTATGTATTTCATATGGTAGTTGTGATGTTTAAATATTAATATGTGTTTATATTTGAAATATACATTTGTAATCTCTTGTTTTTAAATATTCGGATTATAGAAATATCACTAAGTTTTACTCAGCGTACGGTTTTGTTTTTCCGTGCGCAAATTAGGTACTTCTCTTTCGATCTCCGATTTAGCATCCAAAAATGATCCCGAACTCCAATTGGTGATGTTTATCTTTTGTGTCAGCATGTACCTCGGATGCCTAGTTGATAGTTATTTTGTGGATGGATTGTAAATGAGGTTATAAGTGTAATGTTGGTTTGGTATTTTATGTAAACATGTGTTTGTGTTTGAAGCCATAGTATGGTATGGTGACTTGAAGGAATGCTTGATATGTGCTGTGAATTTAAGTTAATATTTTAGATAGATATGAGCAAGGCCAAATTGATGGATTTTGGCATGTTTATAATTTTAATTTGAATGATGCATTGATGATATAAATATAGTACCAATGAGGGTACATTGGTTAGGAACCTAGGATGATTTTTTTGAAATGTTTGAAAATGAATGATTTAGATTATGGTTACGCGGTAATACTCTGAAACCCTCTTCCAGCGACGGATACGGGTTAGGGGTGTTACAACCTGTAATACCCCCTACCCGTACTCATTGCCGGAATAGGGTACGAGGTATTACCGAAGTTTACAAATTAATTTTTTTTAAGGAAACTCAATATAATCCCTTTTACAGATATCTAACCTTTCCTACAATATTAAATCGAGACCAATCCACATCAACCAATCCAATTCAACATATTTTCAAGATAGATTCATGCATTTTTATAAGATAACCTTATCACATACCAAAACCAAGATTTGTTAGCCATACCATTGGCTAACCTTATATTCATTTCACAAAATCATTTACTTTATCAGCTTATACATGCCATTGACTCCCAAAATAAAGTTTCTTTATACACCGAAATCCTAAGGTTGATAGTGTGAGGTGTCTCCGGCCAAGTCCGATCTCCGAGCTCTTAACACTACAAAGCAGGGGAAAAGGAAACAGGGTAAGCACTTTGTGCTTAGTAAGCTCATGTAACAAGAATTATACTTACCTAATATTTTCAGTACAATACAATAAACATTACATCTATCCATTCAATGCATTATTACCCTAACATGCACAAACTCAACATTCAAGTTAGTACAATAATTTCCATGTATCAATAATATATATCATGATTGATGAGCTCATCAATACTATGATTTCAATTCCCTTGTTATTTTTCCATATTTATCCCTTTGAATTACTCAGAATTTCGATGGATTTTTCAGAGGTACACTTTTAGTGTACAATTCCGGGTCCGTCAATTTTGGGTCCATCAATTCATATTCATGTGCGCACATTTCCATTTCAGAGAGCACACTCCCTCGAACCTCAACCTTGCAGCGGGATTACCCGTCCAGGCTAAATCCCCTGCAATATAAAATCATAGAGTATTGTCGGGATTACCAGTCCAGGCTAAATCCCCTGCAACGACAATTACTCTAATAAGCTTAGATCTGAATTACCAGTCCAGGCTAAATTCAGACCCTAATTTGGATTACCCGTCCGGGCTAAATCCATTTTACACATATTCTTCGGGAGGGCTATATCGGGATAGGATCACCCGTCCGGGCTAGATCCTTTTTACCGTCAATTCTTTTTCAGAGATCCATCGAATTTTTCTTTCATTCAACCGAGATTTCTTTCCCTTTTTATCAAATATGTCAATGTTTCATCAATTTTCATATAATGAACATTCAAATCATATTCATATCAAAAACATACATTTCAAGCATTTAAGAATATAATTCAAATTACACGAACTTACCTTGATACTCGTTTGTATATAAAAATCTACTCATGCCGAACTTTTTCCTTTCCTCGATCTAGCTCCGTATTTGAATCTTCTGGATCTAAATAAATAAATTTAATTATCAATTTAATACATTTCATGTTCATATGCAACAATTTCTATAATTTCATTATTATTTATAGCTTATTCAAAGTTGTCTATTTGAGTCATAGTCACCAAATTATTTATAACTCGAGCTACGGAACTCCAAATTAGGATCCGATAATTTTCCCTGAACCTAGACTCACATATCTTCTTACCATAAACTTTTTAGAATTTTTGGTTTAGCCAATAAGTATATTTTACTCTTTAAATTCACCCCTGTTCTGTTGTTAGACAGTTCTGACCTTTCTTCACTAAAAATTAATTATCTCTTCATGCAGGATTCAAATGATGTTTTAGTTTGTCTATTAAAAATAGACTCATTCAGAATTCTATACATATAAATATAAGTCAATAACTATTTTTCTTCAATTTTTTATGATTTTTCAAATTCAGAACAGGGGAACTCGAATTCATTCTGACATTGTCTCACAAAATTCATTATATCTCATGATTTACAGATCCATTGCTTACATTGTTTCTTCTATGAGAAACTAGACTCAATAAGCTTTAATTTCATATTTTTTTCATCTTCTAACTTGATTCCTACAATTTATGGTGATTTTTCAAAGTTAGTCTACTGCTGCTGTCCAATATTGTTTTAGCGCAAGCTACTTATTACCATTTTTCCCTTAAGCTTTTAATAAATAACAATTTCGTCCCTACTCAATTAGCCTCTCAATTGAGCTGATTTTTCTCAATTAACACTTTATTCTATCACCTTAAACTAGTTTACAACTTTTAGGAATCAGAATTTCAGCAATAGACTTTAATTCCAAACATTTTCACAATTAGGTCCTAAAAATAAATTTCTATTGAAATTACCTAATAAAATCATCTCATAAACAAATTAAAGCTTCAATTTCATTCTATTTTATAATAGAATTACATAAATAAACCATGGTGACTTTCAATTTCATCCATGAAATCAAAAACTAATGAATTTAATAGTAGGACCTAGTTGTAAAAGTCTTAGAAACACAAAAATTACAAGAAAAAGGCAAGGATTAACTCACTTGGTGCAAAAATTATGGAATACCAACTTAGAGAACCCTCCTATGGTGTTTTCAGCTGCTGGAATTGAAGAGAAATGAAGAGAAATCTAGATATTTCCTATTTAGTCCTAGCTTTATTTAGTTAATTTTGCAATATTCTAATTTTGCCCTTAATTCATCAATTTTTCTGCTGTTTTCATGCCCTTGCCGTCCAGCACAAATAAATTTTGGGTCTAATTTCCTTTTAAATCCTTTCTCATTAGACACTTAAGCTATTTAATCAGTCTAGCAACTTTTACATCTTTTACAATTTAGTCCTTCTTATTTAATTAACTATCCAAACATTAAAATTTCCTGACGAAATTTTAATACCACATTACTACCATTTCATAAATATTTATAAAATTATTTTTGACTCGTTTTTACGAGATAGAGGTCTCGATATCCTATTTTTACCTAATTTCTTTAAAAAAAAAATTTTCTAACTAGCCACTAAATCGATAAAATTTTTCTATCAATATTTTCATACGACTTTCCTATCATATCAATTTTCATGCAAAAATATTGAAATAAATTTCTCTTTAAATTGGATTTGTGGTTACGAAACCACTATTCTGATAACCTTGAATTTAGGGCATTACAACTCTCCCCCCCTTTTAGGATTTTCGACCTCGAAAATCTTACCAGTAAAGAGGTTTGGGTATTGTTTCCTCATTGCCTCCTCCGGTTCCCATGTCGCTTCCTCAATCCCGTGCTTTTGCCACAATACTTTCACCAAATTTATCTTTTTATTTCTTAGCTCTTTTGTCTCCCATGCCAATATCTTGACCGGTTCTTCACTGTAAGTCATATCTGGTTGAATCTCCACTTCTGTCGGAGAAATAACATGTGAAGGATCTGATCAATATCGTCGTAACATAGATACATGAAAAACATTATGGATTCTATCAAGTTCCGACGGTAATGCCAATCGATAAGCGACCGGTCCAATTCTTTCTAGGATTTCATATGGCCCGATAAATCTTGGACTCAATTTACCCTTTCGACCGAATTGAAGAACTTTCTTCCAATGAGACACTTTCAAAAATACCTTGTCACCGACTTGAAATTCAATCTCTTTTCGTTTAAGGTCGGCATATGATTTTTGACGATCGGAAGCTGCTTTTAGACTATCTCGAATAACCTTTACTTTTTCTTCTATTTCCTGGATCAAATCAACCCCATGTATCTTCCTTTCACTGAGCTCTGTCCAATATAACGGTGTTCTACATTTTCTCCCATACAAAGCTTCATACGGAGCCATTTTAATACTGGACTGATAACTGTTATTGTAAGCAAATTCAATCAAAGGTAGATACCTCTCCCAATTACCTTCAAACTCTAGTATACAACATCGGAGCATATCTTCCAACACTTGAATTACACGCTCAGATTGGCCATCTGTCTGAGGATGAAATGCAGTACTGAAATACAACTGAGTACCCAAGGCTTCTTGCAATTTGTCCCAGAAACGAGACGTAAATCGGGGATCTCTATCTGATATAATGGAGACAGGCACTCCATGTAGCCTGACAATCTCCGATATGTACAGTTCAGCTAGTTTATCTAAAGAATAATCCATATGTACCGGAATAAAGTGCGCTGACTTTTTCAATCGGTCAACAATCACCCAAATAGCATCTTTTTTCCTCAGAGACAAAGGTAATCCCGATACAAAATCCATAGTGATTCTTTCCCATTTCCATTTCGGTATAGTAATTGGCTGAAGTAACCAGAAGGTACGATGCTCACTTTAACTTGTTTGACATATTAAACACCTTGATACAAACTCGGAGATATCACGTTTCATTCCCGACCACTAGTACATCTTTTTCAGATCAGTATACATTTTATTACTCCCCAGATGTACAGACATAGTACTACTGTGAGCCCCGTGTAGAATCTTCTGTATAAGCTCTGAATTCTGAGGTACACATACCCTACCCCTGAATAATAAACAACCATCAGAACCAATCTGAAATTCAGAATCATTACCTGACTCACACCGTGCACGTTTAACCT
Source organism: Gossypium anomalum (assembly GCA_025698475.1). Taxonomy (NCBI): domain Eukaryota; kingdom Viridiplantae; phylum Streptophyta; class Magnoliopsida; order Malvales; family Malvaceae; genus Gossypium; species Gossypium anomalum. The sequence goes on along the minus strand of CM046967.1, from coordinate 17,611,218 downwards.
GTAACTTCTTATCATTCTTCTGAGCTTCACATATTTACTGGAAAAATGTTGGTTTAGCTCTCAATTCAGCTAGGCTAGGATTGAACCATCATCAATCAGTGATAACCAGGAATTCATAGCTTACAAAGCAAATAGAGATTTCCGGCTCAAAGCATCAGTTACAACATTAGCTTTACCCGGATGGTAATTAATAATCAAATCATAGTCATTTATCAGTTCAAGTCACCTGCGCTGTCTCAAATTCAAATCTTTCTGTGTCATCAAATATTTCAAGCTTTTATTATCAGTATAAACATGACATTTCTCACCGTACAAGTAATGCCGCCATATCTTCAGTGCAAATACAATAGCAGCTAATTCAAGATCATGTACTAGGTAATTTCTTTCATGTGGTTTAAGTTGTCTTGAAACATAGGCTATTACTTTACCTTCTTGCATCAAGACACAACCTAAACCATTTAATGAGGCATCACTGTAAATAACAAATTCCTTACCCAGTTCAGGCTGCACTAATACAGGTGCTTTCGTTAGTAGATCTTTCAATCGGTTGAAATTCTGCTGACATTCATCAGTCTATTCAAACTTTACATCTTTCTGCAATAATCGAGTCATTGGAGAAGCTATCATAGATGTACAAACCTCCGATAATAACCAACTAGACCCAAGAAACTTCTAACTTCAGATACATTCTTCGGTGGACTCCAATTGACAATAGCTGAGATTTTACTCGGATCTACCCTGATGCCGTCGGCAGATACAATATGTCCTAGAAAACCCACTTCTCGAAGCCAAAATTCACATTTACTGAATTTAGCATATAACTGCTTCTCTCGCAGAATTTGCCACACAATTCTCAAATGTTCTGCATGTTCTTCTTCATCCCGAGAATAAACCAAAATATCATCAATGAATACTACCACAAATTTGTCTAAATGCACGGTGCGAATATCAGGTTCATTAAATCCATAAATATCTGCAGGTGCATTAGTTAGCCCAAACGGCATAACTAGAAACTCATAATGCCAGTACCTGGTTCTAAAGGTTGTTTTTGGCACATCTGACTCCTTTACCCGTAGCTGATAATAACCTGATCGAAGATCAATCTTTGAAAACATAGTAGCACCTTTCAGCTGATCAAATAAATCATCGATCCGGGGTGCAGTACTTATTCTTTATGGTTACTTTATTATTGTCACAAGAGTCGATACACAATCTCAAAGACCCGTCTTTCTTTTTCACAAACAGAACCGGAGCACCCCAAGGTGAATGACTCGGTCAGATAAAACCCCTGTCAACAAGCTCTTGCAACTGTGTCTTTAACTCTTTTAATTCTGTAGGAGCCATCTAGTACGGAGCTATGGAAATCGGAGTAGTTCCCGGAATCAAATCTATAGAAAATTCCACTTCTCTTTCTGGTGGCAATCCTGGTAATTCCTCTGGAAACACATCGAAAAATTCACATACCACTGGAACTACATGTATCTTTGACTCAGATACCTTGGTGTCAAGTACATAAGCCAAGTAAGCATCATACCCTTTTTTAACATACCTCTGTGCTGCCATTACTGAAATCACATCAGATAACCCTCTCATCGATCAGATTAACTGAAACAACTCATCATTCTGACATTTTAACATAATATATTTATGTCTACAATTTACTACTGCATCATGCTGGGTTAGCCAATCCATGCCCAATATCACGTCGAATTCATCGAATGGCAGTAACATCAAATCAGCCAGGAAACAATAACCTTTTACCATCAGTGGATAATTTTTACAAATTTTATCCACTAACACAGACTGGCCCAGGGGGTTTGAGACTTTAACCACAAATTCAATAGGTTCAACAGATAAATTTTTAACAATTGCAAGTTTAACACATATATATGAATACGTAGAACCAGGATCAATCAATGCAGTAATATCAGTGTCAAGTAAAGAAAATGTACCAGTAATAACATCGGGTGCTGAGGCATCTTATCTGGCACGAATGGCATATGTCCTAGTAGGTGCTCGTGCCTCAGGCCTACCTGCAGTATCTTTTGTAGCTCCTCGACTACCACTGACATTATCGGATGGTCGAGGTGGTCGCGCTTCTCAAGCTGGATTACTCGGCCGATATCTGCTCAGACTTCTTTTCAACCCTTTCTGGACAATCTCTGAGGAAATGGTCAAAAGAACCACATCGGTAACAAGCCCCACTCTTAAATCGGCATTCACCAAAATAGATTTTATTACAGTACTGACATCTTAGCTTAGGGGTACCAACACTGCCAACACTGGTAACTGATGGAGTAGAAGGTCTTGGATTAGTATGTTGAGAACCTCGCTCTCTACCCAAATACCCAGTGGCTGAGGTAGAACGATCTTGGTACTTCTTCAATTTTTTTGAGGCAGAAAACTGAGATTTTTTCATCGGTCTTTTACTAAAAATTCGAGCTTCCCTCTCAGCCTGTTTCTTTTCTTTGCTCAATTCTTCTGCTTTATAAGCTCTCTCTGCTAATGTAGCAAACTCTCGAATTTCAAGAATTTCGATCAGTAACTTAATGTCTTCATTCAACCCTTCTTCGAATCGTTTGCACATTTCGGCTTTGACTATACCCATTCCCGAGCATATTTACTCAATCGAACAAATTCTCTTTCATACTCGAGATCATCGATCACATTACCTGCTTATTTCAAGAAATTCTTTTCTCTTTTGATCGAGAAACCTCTGACTGATATATTTCTTTTTGAACTCAGTCTGAAAGAATTCCCATGTAATTTCTTCTTTCGGAACAACTGAAGCTTTAGTATTCCACCAATGGTAAGCCGTGTCTTTTAGTAGTGAGACGGCACATTTCAAACATTCTTTTGGTGTACAAGATAATTCCTCCAAAACCCGAGTAGTATTCTCCAACTAGAATTCAGCCCGTTCAGAATCATCATCAATCGCTGCTCAAATTCTTATTTATATTTTCGGATTTTATGCACAGAGCTTTCCTTTTCTCGGCCAGATTCGATTGACTGCACTGTGGGATCTCGAGAACCGGTGGAGGAGCAGGAGGGGGAGCTTGAGCTTGCTACACTACAGGGTTAGTTCTTAAATATTGACTAAACCATTCATTCATCACTTGAAAGAAGGCTCGTTTTGCCTCCTCCCCTTGGCCCTCAGATACAGGCCTTGTACTACTAGTTACTTTGGCTTCCCTCTGTGCCCGTTCTGGAGCCGGAGTATAACTTTCGGCTTCTTCAGATTGAGCTCGGTCGATAGACATTTACTATAAGAAAAACACATTTAAATGGTCAGGAGATATCACACTCTCAATAATAATTCAAATGGCATGTATAGCTAATCCCGTATTTGCTACATCGATCCTAGAACCGACTAAACCGTAATACTGATATCAATAAATGTAATACCCCTACCCATACTCATTGCCGGAATAGGGTACGAGGCATTACCGGAGTTTACGAATTAAATTTTTTTTTTTAAGAAAACTCAATATAATCCCTTATACAGATCTCTAACATTTCTTGCAATATTAAATCGAGACCAATCCACATCAACCAATCCAATTCAACATATTTTCAAGATAGATTCATGCATTTTTATAAGATAACCTTATCACATACCAAAACCAAGATTTGTTAGCCATACCATTGGCTAACCTTATATTCATTTCACAAAATCATTTACTTTATCAGCTTATACATGCCATTGATTCCCAAAATAAAATTTATTTATATACCGAAATCTTGAGGTTGATAGTGTGAGGTGTCTCCGACCAAATCCGATCTCCGAGCTCTTAACACTACAAAACAGGGGAAAAGGAAACAGGGTAAGTTCTTTGTGCTTAATAAGCTCATATAACAAGAATTATACTTACCTAATATTTTCAGTACAATATAATAAACATTACATATATCCATTCAATGCATTATTACCCTAACATGCACAAACTTAACATTCAAGTTAGTACAATAATTTCCATGTATCAATAATATATATCATGATTGATGAGCTCATCAATACTATGATTTCAATTCCCTTGTTATTTTTCCATATTTATCCCCGTTGAATTACTCGGAATTTCAATGGATTTTTCAGAGGTACACTTTTAGTGTACAATTTCGGGGTCCATCAATTTCGGGTCTGTCAATTCATATTCATGTGCACACATTTCCATTTCAGAGAGCACACTCTCGCGAACCTCAACCTTGCAGCGGGATTACTAGTCCAGGCTAAATCCCTGCAATATAAACTCATAGAGTATTGTCGGGATTACCAGTCCAGGCTAAATTAGGGGTGTGCACAATTCGATTAAAACCGAAAAAATTCGGTTAACCGACCCAATTCGGTTAATCGGTCGGTTAACCAAATTTTTTCGGTCAGGGGTCGGTTAATAATTTTTTGAATTTTCGGTTAACAGTTAATTCGGTTCGAAACATGTCGGTTAACCGAATTTTTCGGTTAACCAAAAAAATAAATAAAATACAAACCCAAACCCAATCCAACATAAAACGTAATCTAATATATTTAAACTTAAGTGGCCAACCCAACCCAACCCATTTACCCAACCTAATTATCCAACCCAATACAAATAATTCAATAAATAAAAATAAAAATCTAAAAGTAAAACTATGGTAAAACTAAAACTTCCCTGCTCACTCACTAATCACACACACACACACACACGCAACAGAAAAACAAAAAAACCCTAACTTTTCAAGTTTCAAACCCCTAATTGAAATTTTCAAATCTCTCAAAACCTTCAAAAGTATCATAGTTGAGGTCGAGGCTACTGCCACCAGGTGGTGTTGTTGTCGAAGCACGAAGCAGCAAGCAAGCGACTCACATTACTGCAGTAAGAAAACTCTTTGTTTTCTTGATTTTTGAGGTATTTTATTATCTTATTTAATATTTTTATAATGATATTTAATCATATATATATTTAAAATTTAAAATCAGGTTTCAATATACAGTTTATCCAGTATAATCCCATTGATTCATTTACAGTCCTACAAGAAAATGCAATGCAAGTTACATAAACATAAATTTGAGCTAAAAAATAAACAGGGCCATCATCTTCAACAATCCGCAAATTAAATTGATCTTAACATTAGAAATAACCTTCATTTGGTAAAAGATTTGAACTTTATTAAGAATAAAAATAGAAACTTTATTTTTCACTTGCATTTCAAGCTAATCGGCAAAGTGAAAGACAAAAAATGGAGATACCCACCATTATAGTCATAGATCTTAGAGAAGTGAATTAAAAGAAAACCCCAATACTAGGCAGATACAAGCAAAACCAAAATACCCATTTTTCAACTCAAAGTTTCTCTTATGAAAAAATCTACAAGAGAAAGAACACCAAAAATCCTTTCTTTAAAGAAGAAACCAGACATGAAAGAGCAATTAAAATTGTAAAAGAAACACCCAACAAAAACAAAAGTACAATGTAAAAGCAAGACATAACAAGAACTGGAACAGTAACTAGAAAACAAAAGTATGATATAGACATAAAAAGCATGCCTTGCCTTGCCTCTGCCTTTGCTCCTATGCGGCTTTGCCCATTTTCCTTGACTAAACCCCCACCTTTTAATTTTTAAGGACATAGCTCAATTATATCTGCACAAAAAACAAGCTAGTTGGGCCAAAACATATTAACTCACAGTCGGCTCATGTTTTTGATTTTCTCAAATTTAGTATTTTAATTTAAAAAAATCAAATTAAGCATCATATATAATTGCATCAAATCAAATTTTTAAATATTTAAAAATTATTTTTATATAATATTTTAGATTATTTTTTATTAAATCTGAAATAAAATATTTAATTTGTACATTTTTATTTTAATTACAGAAGTACATTTTTATAATTTCCTTACTAATTTGTAAATCGATTAAGGGTGACACTAACTCAATTAGGGGTTTAATAAATAGTATTAGACATACAACTGATGAATATAGTGAATTGTGTATATTAAAATAATAATGTATAAAGTATATTAAAATTAAGTTTTGATTGGATGATAAATTTAAAATAAATTTAAAAGTTTATTAATCCAATTTACTTAAGTTCAAGTTCCATCATATGTATATTTTTATTGATTTTTATTAAAATAAAAAGATTAAAATACCTTCTAGTATAAAAAACAAACAGCAGCTTTTGATAAGTTATATATTTAAAAGAAAAAAAAATAATGGTTATACATATATATATATATATATATGTATAAAGTAATAGGTAAAAGAATTAAGAGAGAGTTTGTACTTTTGTTCTTTTTACTTAAAATTGAATAAGTTAATATTTATAGTATAAGACCGTAATAGTACTTTAGGTTAATTTTTGTACTTTTCTTTTGGTCAAATGAAAGATTTGATTTCATAATAAAGGAAAGCAGTATAAAAATATGTTTAATATTATTAATATATTTTAATTTATTATATAATTTTTTTTCTTGCAGAATGTCCACCGAACCAACATCTATTGAGGGTAGTGTTACACCTCCTACTTCGATAGATTCTGAAAATTCGGGAGTTAGAGCTTCAAGCCAAGCAAATGTGACTACTGGAAAAAGAAAAGCCACTCCTCAAAGGTCAGAAGTTTGGTCTCACTTCACTAAGATTATTAATAGTGATGGTGCAAGTAAGGCTAAATGTAATTATTGTCAAAAGGAATTTTGTTGTGATGTGAAAAAAAATGGTACAGGGTCATTGAAATATCATATTAGTGCATGTAAGAAAAATCCTAGCAATGTTGTTGACACTAGTCAAGGACAACTAGTTTTACCTAGAAAGGGAGTTGAAGGGGGGGAAGGGCATTTCTCAACTTGGAGATTTGATCAAGAAGCATGTAGGAAAGGATTAACACAAATGATTGTGATTGATGAATTACCTTTCAAGTTTGTCGAAAATCATCATCACAAGAAGACATCAAAGAGATTGAAGAACAAATCCAAGAGCTTGACAAGATTGAAAATGGTATATTTATTGTTTTATTTTAATAGTTTCAATTTTTTTACCATATCACTCCTATCACTCCTACTTATTTATTTGATTCAATGTTTAAACTTTTTTGGGAATGCATTAGAGCCTATCTTAAATTCATGAGCTTTCGTGAGTTGAAGGGTATGCTTACTATCTTATTCTTGTTAACTTATAATCTATTTGTTTGTTTATATTATTTGATTTTTTTAAATGCATATATTTCTGTTATATGCTAAATTGTTGCACATGTTTTTTTTTTTTGTGTAGGTTTAATGCAAATAGAGATCTTTTGGAGAGAAGAAATGGATACAAATGGAAAATATTAAAGACTTACATTTCAATTATGTGTTAATTTCAAGACTTATGTAATGTTTTTAATTATTTAGTGATTCAAAGACTTATGTAATGTTTTTAATTATGTACTAATTCAAAGACTTATGTAATATTTTTAATTATGTAGTGTAGTGATTCAATTCGGTCAATTCGGTTAATTCAGTTAATTCGGTTAATTCAGGTAATTCGGTTAATTTTTAACCAAAAATAAAAAAATATAATTTTCAGTTAATTCGGTTAACCGACCTAATTAATCGAAAAATTTCGGTTCGATTAATTTTTTTTAAAAAAATTTCGGTTCGGTTAACGGTTAAAATTTTTGAAAGGTCGATTAATTCGGTTAATAATATTTTGGGTCGGTTAACCGAATGAACACCCCTAGGGTAAATCCCTTGCAACGACAATTACTCTAATGAGCTTGGATCTGAATTATCAGTCCAGGCTAAATTCAGACCCTAATTTGGATTACCCGTCCGGGCTAAATCCATTTTACACATATTCTTCGGGAGGGCTATATCGGGATAGGATCACCCGTCTGGGCTAGATCCTTTTTACCGTCTGTAGCGACGTAAAAATTTTAGCTTAGCTTGGTCGCTAATTGTGGCGATTTATTAGAAATAAAGTTTGAAATTTGACGTTTGATTTTTGAAATAAACAGGGAGTCGCCACCGATCCTTTTTCCTAGGTGTGATCGGACACCTATTAGATCTCTTATTAAAACAAATAAAAGGCTGAGTTTAGGTCTACGTTAAAATCCAGAGAAAATTTAGGGTTCGGGAGTCAGTTACGCGCGAGGAAGGTATTAGCACCCTCGCGACGCCCAAAATTGGTATCTTATTAAACACATGTTGTCTTGATTTTCAAAAATACGAATTCAATTTGACATTTAAGTGTTATCCGATTGAAGGAAATGAGAAGTTGCAAGTTTTTTTGTTTTTAGAAGGACGTCCCGTTTTTTAACACGAGCCGATTAATTTCACCCAACATAGCGATGAAATCGATGACTTAATATTAAAATCGGTACATTGCCTTATTCTTAAAATTAAAATGTAAAAAGTTTTTAAAATGATAGTAAAAAAAATCCAAGAATATTATTGTCAAAAAAAAAATGCGAATAATGATGTGAATAATAAAATATATAAAATATAAAATATAAAATATAAAATATTAAAATATCAAAATATTAGAATAATAATAATTAATATTGACAAATAAAAAAATAGAAATAAAAAAGATGTACATAATATATATATATTAGAAATAATAATGATGTTTTTTAAAAAAATACTATTAATAATACTACATCAATATGTACATATATAAAAAATAAATACGTGATACTATTAAAAATATGTACATAATATAGTGTTAAAAATACATACATAATATAGTTAAGATATATACATAAGATAACATGTAGAAAAAAAAATATATAAATAATATAATATTAAAGATATATAAATAAAATAGTATAAAATATATATATATACGTAATATAGAATTTAAAATATACCTACTGTATTAAAAGAATATATATAATATAATATTAAGAAATATAATAATAACAAAAAAAAAAAGAGAGGAGAGGGTGGGTGATTTTAGGCCACAAGGCCGGCCATCGTCCGGTCGGGGATCACGCCACGCCACACTGCACACTGTGAGCCGGACCTCAAAAAAACTTTTTCGATAAAAATTGGGTAAGCTTCCTCCTTTTATTTTTTACTTTCGTATAAAAGAAACAAAATAAGATTGAAAGGAAAACAATAAGTAAACAAAGAACTTAAAATGAGAATAGACAAAGAAACCTCTTTTGCTTTGATCTTTGATTAATCTCCAAAAAAAAACTAGCTTCTCCAAAAACTAGCCTTCACAATAACTCTTCTCCTTGATTACTTTAAAAAGAAACCTCTCCAAAAATCCTTTACAATAACTTTCTCCCCCAAAAACTCTCCCAAAAAAAAAAATCCCCCCTTTTACAATGTTCTTCAATCGGGTTTTATAACCCTTACAATATATATTTTTTTTAACATTTTCTGTCCCTTCATTGCTACTTGCAGGGAATGGGTAGTGCTAGTGGAGCAGGTGGCCGGCAGTCAGAGGGCATGGGGCCGTCAGAGGGTTGGTGGGGGTGGTTGCGGCGCTAGGCAGGGGGTTGGTGCGGCGCCGAACCCTGGCTAGGGGGCTAGGGTTTGTTTTTTGACTTTTGTTTTTCTGGTTTAATGGGTATGGGTTATTTGTATTGGGTTTTAAGTTGGTATTGGGCTGAGTAGGTCTGAAATTGGGCCCCAAAATTGGCCTGTACAGCTGCCCCTCTTTGCTCATTGTCGTGTAACGAGAATAGAGCAAAGATAAAATGAAAGGCCAATTTTGCCCTGTCTTGCCGAGTCTTGCCCCCATTGGTGCTATTCTTGTTCAGGTAATCTCTTTTCAATCCATCGTATCTTGTAACTTGGTTCCATCCACTGTATCTTTTGACATATGTCTTGTAGCTTCAATCTACTCCGATGTGACTTCAAAGATATGAGATTTGTGGCTTCGATCTGTTTCCATGTAACTTTGGAAAGATCAGATGTACATCTTCAATCTGCCCTTCTATCACTTCAGTGAGATAGGGTTTGTGATCTTCTCCTCTATAACTTTAGCAAAGCAAGATTTGATATCCTCGATCAGCTCCACTGCAACTTTAGGGGAATGCCAAATGGTGTCTTTTATCAGCTTCAATCTTTATTCTTTATTCGGCATGTGATCCTGAGCTCAACTCATTTCTCGCAATATGAATTGACTCTTTAAAGACAGATATTAAAAACAAAAATTAAAAATAGCTCAACATGTGATCTTGAGTTCAACTCATTCCTCGCAATATGAATTGACTCTTTAAAAACAGACATTAAAAATAGCTCAGCGTGTGATCTTGAGTTCAACTCATTCCTCGCAATATGAATTGACTCTTTAAAAACAGACATTAAAAGCAGAAATTAAAAATAGCTCAGCACGTGAGCCAAAGTTCAACTCACTTGTCGCAACATGAGTTGACTTTTTTGAAAAACATAAATGTGAAAAGCAGATTTTGGAAATACCTCGACATGTGACCCGAGGCTCAACTCACTTCTCGCAATATGAGTTGATTTTTTTGAAAAATATAAACTGAAAACAGAAATTGGAAATACCTCAGTATGTGAACCAAGGCTCAACTCATTTCTCGCAATATGAATTGATTCTTTAAAAAAACAGATATTAAGACAAAAATTAAAAACAGCTCAGCACATGAGCTAAGGCTCAACTCACTTTTCGCAATGCGAGTTGATTTTTGAAAACAGAATTTGAAAGGCGCAACTCACCTCTCGCAATATGAGTTATAGAAATTAAAAGGCTCAACTCACCTCTCACAATATGAGTTGCTTTTTGAAAAACAGAAATTGAAGACAGAAATTGAAAATAGCTCAGCGTGTGACCCGAGACTCAACTCACCTCTCGCAATATGAGTTGACTTTTTTGAAAAAAAGAATGAATTGAAATAACTCAGCGTGCCCCGAGGCTCAACTCACTTCTCGCAATATGAGTTGATTTCTGAAAAATAGAAATTAAACGGTTCAACTCACCTCTCGCAATATGAGTTGATTCTTTGAAAAACATAAACTGAAAACAGAAATTGAAAATACCTCAGCGTGTCCTGAGGCTCAACTCACCTCTCGCAATATGAGTTGATTTTTATGAAAAGCAGGAATTGAAAAGCAGAAATTGAAAATACCTCAGCGTGCCCCGAGGCTCAACTCACTTCTCGCAATATGAGTTGATTTTTGAAAAACAAAAATTAAAAGGCTCGACTCACTTCTCGCAATATGAGTTGATTTTTGAAAAATAGAAATTAAAAAGTTTAACTCACTTCTCGTAATATGAGTTGCTTTTTTTGAAAAAACAGAAATTAAAAGGCTCAACTCACCTCTCGCAATATGAATTGATTTTCTTGAAAAACAGCAATTGAAAAGCAGAAATTGAAAATACCTCAGCGTGCCCGAGGCTCAACTCACTTCTCGCAATATGAGTTGACTTTTGAAAAATAGAAATTAAAAACGAAAATTAAAAATACCTCAGCATGTGAGCCGAGGCTCAACTCACCTCTCGCAATATGGGTTGACTTTTGAAACAACAGAAATTAAGAATACCTCAGCGTGACCTGAGGTTTGACTCACCTCTCGCAATATGAGTCAATTTTTGAAACATAAACTAAAAATACCTCAGCGTGTGCCCTGAGGCTCAACTCACCTCTCGCAATATGAGTTGACTTTTGAAATAACAGAAATTAAGAATACCTCGGCGTGACTCGAGGTTTGACTCACCTCTCGCAATATGAGTCAATTTTTGAAACATAAACTAAAAATACCTCAGCGTGTGCCCTGAGGCTCAACTCACCTCACGCAATATGAGTTGACTTTTGAAATAACAGAAATTAAGAATACCTCAGCGTGACCTGAGGTTTGACTCACCTCTCGCAATATGAGTCAATTTTTGAAACATAAACTAAAAATACCTCAGCGTGTGCCCTGAGGCTCAACTCACCTCTCGCAATACGAGTTGACTTTTGAAACAACAGAAATTAAGAATACCTCAGCGTGACCTGAGGTTTGACTCACCTCTCGTAATATGAGTCAATTTTTGAAACATAAACTAAAAATACCTCAGCGTGTGCCCTGAGGCTCAACTCACCTCTCGCAATATGAGTTGATTTTTGAAAGCATGAATTAAACATACCTCAGAGTACCCAAAACATATCATCTGGTGGAACTCATGTGTCATTTCCTTTGATTCAGTACAGCTATCATCGAAATCTCTTGCTCCGCTGGAGTACCTGTATATGTCATGTATGATGTTATCATGATATGCGCATGTTTGTCATAAATGCCTTATGCCTACATGATTATGCAGTACTCCTTAAACATGTTTGTCGTATGTCCTTTTCACTATGATTGTTGAGGATCTGCGTTCATTGCTTTGATTCTCGACTTCCTCTTCAGGCCTCGTACCCGTCTTCAAGCTTCACGAGTAATCGACTTTTCTCAGATATTACTCTTTTGCCCCTGGCTAAACTTTGTTCTTGCTTTGAGGCTCTTGTGCTTATCAAATTTTCATCCAGGTAATACTCAACATTTGTTTTGTTTGGAGTATGTCATTTCAAAATGCTCTAGATGTTCAACGCATGAACTCCTCCACATTTCTTGATCAAGAATTTTTTCGAGCATGGCTTATTGCGTAGAAAGTTTCGGACTACTGAAAATGCTTCAAATATGTAGTCTCGCTGTTTGACTCACTGCTTGAATCGTTTTACTTCTTGGGTTCAAATCCGCTTCATTAGGACACCCTTTCGGATCTTTATCCTGATATATCTTCTTTTTTCTTTTTCTTTTTCCTCCTTTTTTTTTTTTTGGAAAAACTTAAGGCGTTATCACTCATTGTCTCTCAGGGCCCTATCACTGACATAGTACGCTACCTTATTGCTCGGCTGGTATCTCGACCCAAAACTCGAGGAAATAATCGCATTCTGCTTAACCAGCTTGCTCCACTGTAGTTTGGGGACACAAGGTTGGCACAATCTTTAAATCATTCCACTGCAATTCCTAGCTATAGGATCTGTATCCTACTGTAACTCAAGAGTGTATGATCTGTAACTTGTTCCCTCGGCTGATATTTCTTGATAGAAAATCCAAAGAAATAAACTCAATTTGAGCTCGAATATTTCCAACCCCTACACTTGGTGAGCTTTTAAACAATCGACTGATTTCAGGTTCCTGTACTATTTTAAAGCTTTCAGAGTAATACGCAAAACTCCTTCTACGAAAGTATGATTTGTCCATTAATAATCATTTCAATGCGAATGCTTGAAAAGGATTATACTTATGGACAAGAAGAAAATTGACTAAGAGCATAACTCGAAACAAACAAGTTAAACAATGAGAGCAAATGTGAGTTTATTTGAAGCGCATTTTGAAAAGAATAAGATAATCAAAGATAAATTCAAAAATGGGTAAAATGGAAAGCTAAGTGCCCCAAATATCATCGCCTGAGCTTCTCTGTACAAACTCTTTTGAGACCATTTTGAGTTCAACATGTGTTTAGGGGATTCAGAGTACTTTGTCGATACCCCAAGACGTGGCATACTTCTTCACTGTCAATTCAAGCATAGCAAGGCTACCATATGCCCCACCTTTGAACAAAATTTGAGCTGCCTTTTTCAGGTTTTTAACTCAAAACCCCTTTGGTCTCAAGGTGCTCTTTGCGGGTTTTCACATTGACCTCTCCATTTTCTTTTTTTCTCTCTTTTTTTTTTTTTTTGCTTTTGAATGAATGAAGGTCACAAGGCGCCCTTTGCGGGTTTTCACCTTGGCCTCTCCTTTTCAAGTATTTCTAGACTGAATCCGAATTTCGGACTGAATTAAGGTTCTTCCGGAGAATGCCTCTTTTACCTCATAAAGTTCTTAAGCATCCATTTTCCTTTGAAATCCTTTCGTATAGAAAGGATCTTCTGCAATACTAAGTTCCTACTATGAGATTCCTTTGGGTGAACCATTTCCGTCATAACTCAGCATCATACACGTTTGACTTTCAAACCCTTTTCTGCAGTCAAGTTTACTGAAGACATTTTACTTCATCCAGATCTTGATTCAATCAAAGCTTGGAGAAAAAGAATCTTAATTTCCATGGATAGAACCGCCTCTAATGCCCCAGTGAAGGTCCTGGTCAACTTTAATAAGCACAAAGAGTAAAATGTAGCTTCTTATGCCAATATTTACAAGTCTCGGTCACCTTCTATAACCTTTCTTGATTTTTGTTTTTTCCTTTGGTAGCCTTTGTTGCATTGTGATATGACATTGTACAGTTACGCGTTAAAACATGATTCTTTCTGGCATTTGATCTCTCTTTTTTATTTTTTTGGTCTTTTTGTTTTTTTTGTTTTTTTCTTTTTCTTTTCATGACTGTCGACTTTATAATATTGGCATATGAAGCTACATTCACCTTCTTAGTGAAGCAATTGACGGCCACGATGATGATGTCGACTAGAAGCTTTTGACGAGCTTATCCTAGAACATCTATGCCCCACGTATTGAAAAGTTTGTGAAGAGATGAAAGAAGCACGTGAGTCTTTACTTCATAACTGATGCCATTCCCTTCCCTGGTAGACCAACAGTATCTGATCCTCCTTGATGAGCCTGGCTATTGCAGAACCACTGTCATGTGTTCCTTAGACACCCTTATGGACCTCTTTCAAGATGTTCCTAAGTGCGTCTTAATATGATCGTGCGAAAACATCCTTGAATTCATGGAAATAACTCAATAGTCTTGCCCTATTTTTGCGGTGGGCTAGGTTTCGATCTTTATCTCTTTCCTAAGCTCACAATATCAGCTGACCCTTTGTAAGTTAGGGTCTGTCTTTCGTCTCATTCTGCCATCCTTCACGAATCGTAAGATAGACACAATCTCTGTCATCTTCAAAGTCCAGAGATCCCTCTAGACACATATTTTGCTCTAAAGGGAGTTAGTAACAGCGTCGCTCGTGACATTGATATTTGGGGACCTGCTGTGGGTGCGAAGGCAAATTCCAGAGAATAAATGATTCTAAGGATAATTATTTGTATAAGATGATCATGAATGAAAAATAAAAGAATAAAAATCCAAATAATAAAAGAATATATAAATAGAAGAAAATTTACTCAAAAAGATGCATTTCATTGAAATAAAAATCTTGGACCGAAACCTATTTCTCAAAAGAAGACTTATCACCTCTAGGTCTTGAGGCAATAAGTATGTTTTGAATATTACTTTTAGCTTTAAAAGTACACGGATCTCTTCCATTGTCCCATTGTTCCCATTGTTCCAAACACTCCCAAGTATGTGAAATTCGGAGGTGGGTGATATTGAGGTCGTAGTTGAGTTGGGTACGAATTAGAAGCATAGTGGCTTCCTATTCCCACACATGGGTTTCTGGCTCTTTTTTCTTCATGGGTGCTGCCCTTTTGAGCTCTCGGGGCCTTCCATCCTTCCATTTTTGATGGCACTCTCTATAAGTTCCCCAGATATCACAATGTCCGCAAAGTCTTTCGTAGCACTTCCTACCAACTTATCGTAAAATGGCGCTTTCAAAGTGTTGATGAAAAGAACCGCTATTTCAGTTTTGGTTAAAGGGGGTTCTACTTGTGCCGAGATGTCCCTCCATCTCTGCGCGTACTGCCTAAAAGTTTCCGTCGGCTTCTTTTCCATCATCTGCAGAGTCAACCGATCAGGCACCATGTCAGACACATACTTGTATTGTTCACAAAATACTGATGCTAAGTCTTTCCATGATCGGATCCTTTCTCTACTAAGTTGATTATACCATCGAAGAGCCGATCCGACCAAGCTGTCTTGGAAACAGTGTATTAGCAACTTATCTTTATTCACGTGACTCGTCATTTTTCGACAAAACATGACAAGATGCGTTCTTGGACATCTCGTTCCGTCGTATTTTTCAAAATCTGGTGCCTTAAACTTCGGAGGTAGAACCAGATCGGGCACCAGAATGAGCTCCTTGGCACTTAATGCAGAGAAGACTTTAGTGCCTTCGATTGCCTTGAGCCTTTTTTCCAAACTCCTATACTTGTCCCAAACATCATGATCGTCTAATTTTAACTTGGCTATCTCTACTGGATCATCCAAATCTGGAATATTGGGATCAACAGGATTAACTCTGGGGTTTGATACAGATATACCTTGCCCTGGATGAGTATGTGGTACAGGTCGTTGCTCCAGGCCTACAGGTTCCTTTTAAGGACATCCTTTTTGTGTTAAATGAACGTGAGGTAGGGTGAATCTTGAGGGATAAAACGGATCCTGATCATGATTAACTCTCGACTGAGGTTCTATAACGTCAGATCTCTGCATAAGTCCCTTCTCTTTAACTAAAGCTGACATCATCTCTATCATTTTGGCCATTTGATCCCTTTGCTCGAGTGATTCTTCTCGAAATCTTACCATCAGATCTCTCGTTTCCTGCTGAGATTTAGCCAACTGTTCTTGCAATTCTCTTTGGATTCTTTCTATCCTCTCAATCCTTTTGCTAAATTTAGCCTCCATTACACTAGCTTGTCGGCACATTTTATACGAATGGCGTAGCTCCAGATTTGTGGTATTACAACTGCGAATTATATGTATTAACCTCAGCGAACGAGTATGGGATATGCAATGAACGAATGAATGCATGGATGAATGCGTAAATGTCAAATGAATGTTAGTCATGAATGAATATGCAAAAATTTGGTGTTAATTTCAAGATAGCCCCTATTTAGGCATTTCTTTAATCAAAAGAGTCCATTACACAACGTTTCGGTTACTCGTGTAATTGACTCCTCCATCAGAAACCATTTTTTGGCAACCAATCTGTAATCAATACCTTCCTAACAAGGTGCCTATGATGCATGATAAAAAATAGAAATACAGACAAACAACCTTGGTTAGCACAGCACATATGAACAGAGAGAAAACTGTGAAAAATCTAACAAATTAAGCTACTTGGTCCAATGGACTCGATTCCCTTGCATAGAAAGCGTAAATGTAAAAGAAACAGAAGGTAAGATGTGTTTTTCCCGTGTACTTATTTCGGTGACTAGTAAACAGACAAAGGCTAGGCATGGCTCTAGTCGGATGGCTCGTATGGTTCATTACATGCGGTTTTGGTTCTAGATAGGTACTCGAATTGCCCGTACTATCATCTGCTAAGATTAGTACGAAGCATCGGTCATAGCCTATCACAGGCTCACGAGTTCAATTCGAGGGATTACATTTACTTATGCCTATGCGGAGGGACAAGTTAACTCACGAAAGCATAAGTCATGTATAACCCGAAAGTAATCACTAGCCTGTGCGGAGGAACGAGTTAACTCACGAAGGCGTAGCGTTTACTTTCACTTAAAAGGGACGGAACCCGGGTATAGAGCTCATGTTATGCAAAATGCAAGTGCACAGTGTGTGGGGAAAAACTCACAAACCTTTCGTTTTATTAAATAAACTAAACTAAAATTAAAACCATAAAAATTGAAAACTGAAAAACAACCAAATAACAAGTTAGAAGAAATATTTACAACACAATACAAATGCATGAATTTTGAAAACGAGATTTTCGGATCACGACCAAATATTTACTTTGAACAAGGAAATTTGAAAATTTTGACAAAACGTATTTAATTCGACTCGACTCGCAAAAAGTGTCCCCAGTGGAGTCGCCAGCTGTAGCGACGTAAAAATTTTAGCTTAGCTTGGTCGCTAATTGTGGCGATTTATTAGAAATAAAGTTTAAAATTTGACGTTTGATTTTTGAAATAAACAGGGAGTCGCCACCGATCCTTTTTCCTAGGTGTGATCGGACACCTATTAAATCTCTTATTAAAACAAATAAAAGGCTGAGTTTAGGTCTACGTTAAAATCCAGAGAAAATTTAGGGTTTGGGAGTCGATTCTGCGCGAGGAAGGTATTAGCACCCTCGCGACGCCCAAAATTGGTATCTTATTAAACACATGTTGTCTTGATTTTCAAAAATACGAATTCAATTTGACATTTAAGTGTTATCCGATTGAAGGAAATGAGAAGTTGCAAGTTTTTTTTGTTTTTAGAAGGGCGTCCGTTTTTAACACGAGCCGATTAATTTCACCCAACATAGCGATGAAATCGATGACTTAATGTTAAAATCGGTACATTGCCTTATTCTTAAAATTAAAATGTAAAAAGTTTTTAAAATGATGAGTAAAAAAATCCAAGAATATTATTGTCAAAAAAATGCGAATAATGATGTGAATAATAAAATATATAAAATATCAAAATATTAGAATAATAATAATTAATATTGACAAATAAAAAATAAAATAGAAATAAAAAAGATGTACATAATATATATATATTAGAAATAATAATGATGTTTTTTAAAAAAATACTATTAATAATACTACATCAATATGTACATATATAAAAAATAAATACGTGATACTATTAAAAATATGTACATAATATAGTGTTAAAAATACATACATAATATAGTTAAGATATATACATAAGATAACATGTAGAAAAAAAATATATAAATAATATAATATTAAAGATATATAAATAAAATAGTATAAAATATATATATATATACGTAATATAGAATTTAAAATATACCTACTGTATTAAAAGAATTTATATAATATAATATTAAGAAATATAATAATACAAAAAAAAAAAGAGAGAGGGAGAGGGTGGGTGATTTTAGGCCACAAGGCCGGCCATTGTCCGGTCGCCGGACCGCCGCCGGCGCCACCGTACACGGTAGCCGGACCTCAAAAAAAACTTTTTCGATAAAAATGGGTAAGCTTCCTCCTTTTATTTTTTACTTTCGTATAAAAGAAACAAAATAAGATTGAAAGGAAAACAATAAGTAAACAAAGAACTTAAAATGAGAATAGACAAAGAAACCTCTTTTGCTTTGATCTTTGATTAATCTCCAAAAAAAACTAGCTTCTCCAAAAACTAGCCTTCACAATAACTCTTCTCCTTGATTACTTTAAAAAGAAACCTCTCCAAAAATCCTTTACAATAACTTTCTCCCCCAAAAACTCTCCAAAAAAAAAAAATATCCCCCCCTTTTACAATGTTCTTCAATCGGGTTTTATAACCCTTACAATATATATTTTTTTTAACATTTTCTGTCCCTTCATTGCTACTTGCAGGGAATGGGTAGTGCTGTTGGAGCAGGTGGCCGGCAGTCAGAGGGCATGGGGCCGTCAAACGTTACAATTTCCTAACAAAATTTTAATACCACATTACTACCATTTTATAAATATTTATAAAATTATTTTTGACTCGATTTTAAGAGATAGAGGTCTCGATATCCTATTTTTACCTAATTTCCTCAATAATTTCTTTTTCTAACTAGCCACTAAATTGATAAAATTTTTCTATCAATATTTTCATACGACTTTCCTATCATATCAATTTTCATGCAAAAATATTGAAAGAAATTTCTCTTTAAATCAAATTTGCGGTTACGAAACCACTATTCCGATAACCTTGAATTTAGGCCATTACACAACCGGTATGTTGGGTACATGAATTGTGTACGTAATGGTTACTCAGTGGTGCTAACATAACTCGAATTTAATTTCAAACATAACAATATTTAAACAACATAAGAAACATGATAATCCAAGTTAATCAACAAACCTAATTCATGTTAATATTGAAGATACTTATATACCAATAATTCATTTATCATTTCAACCAAATCACATCATTGCTTTGCTCAACTACTTGATATAGTTTCTGATGCACCTTTATGGTATTTGCATTTAATTTAACATATCAAATCATGTAACATCTCAACATTTGTCTCATTTTAGCTACACATGTATAAAATAAACTGTAGAAGCCCAATTTTGTCCGGCCCAAACAAATAAAACAAAAACAAAAATAAATAAAGTCCATTAACAGTCCAAATTACAAGCCAAATGACCAAATCCATTTGCAAACCCTAAAATCCAAAAAAAAAACCTAAACCCAAAGCCTACTACCCTAAACATATCAAAAACCCTAGTTTCCCCTTAGCCCCTCCAGTCGCTGCCTCTGCCATGTCAGCAACCATGCCTACTCTACCACCATTTCACCAAAATGGCAAAACATGGCTCTTCAGCACCGTTGATATCCCCGAGTACCTATAAAAAAGAGAAAAAAACAAAAGAAAAAAACAGAAAAAAAGTAAAAAAATCATATTTTGTAATATATTTCGGTTATAAAAACTGAAACCATGTAACGTAACAAAAAAAAAAAAGAGGAAGAAAAAAATTGAATACAAAAAAAAAACTAAGTTAAGAAAAAAACTAATTTGTTCATCTTTTTTTTTTTTTACTTTTTATTTCGACAAATATAAGAAAATAAAATAAGATTTTAAATTTTACACATTCATCGCCACTGGGAGGCCCTCCTCCACTTTGTCAAGTCTCCAAACCCCTTAGGGTTCGTCTATGGCCACATCGGAGAAGAGAAACCTAAAGGTCTCTCGGCTTCCCGTCGAACTTTGATTGAGTTTTCAGAGGATCTATCACCAGATCCACGATATACGCAATAAAAAGGGCTCGGGGGGAAATTTTTCAATTTTTCATCCACTGGAGGCGGTAGTCGCCGTCGCCGATGACCAATGAGCATGGCGGAGACTCGTCGGCCCCGTGACCGAAGAGTAGAGGTCTTGAGAGAAAAAAAAGAGAAAGGAAGAATTTTTTTTTTTAAACAGGTTTTAAAATGATTTTTTTTAAAATATTTTTTAACTTATATAGATTTAATGAAACTATGTCAATTTGGCCCGGCTTCAGAAGCCCCAAAACGACGTTGTTTTGACACTGACTCGAAGATCCAACCCAAATAACCCCAGGATTCGTGTGTTTTTTGAAGGGTTGGGAAATTTTCTTCCTAGACCCTTTCGTTTTTTTTTCCTTTTTTAATTTCATCCTATTCTCCTTTTTTATTTATTTCATTTTTACCATTTTATTTTATTTTCTTACATTTTGGTCCTTTGACCCGCTATTAACCTAAGGGAATGACATAGGGTTGGGATAATTAATTATTCAACCCCCTGTATCTTTCGCATGTTTTGATTTAACCCTTCATTTGTTTTTTTTTATTTATACTTTGAATTTCATTTAGGTTTCAATTTAGTCCTTTGCCTACTTATTTTTTTATTTTTGTTATCGTTATTTTATTATTTATTTTATTATTTCTAGCACTTTTATGTCATTCACATTTGTTCTTTTTAATTGTCATCTTTTATTTTTATTTTGAATTATCATGTTTATTTTATTATTAAATATGATATTATTATTATTATTACCATTGATCAATGTTACTATTATTATCATTGTAGTTATATTATTAATATTGTACTATCATTACCATTGCTACTATTACTTTATTCTTTTATTATTTATTTATAACATTATTTTATTTGTACTTATATAACAATTCCATTTTTGTTAAGTATTCTATTACTCTTGCACATAGATAATCATACAATGCCCAAATAAATTAATTGCACATCGCATTAAATATTATATTCATTTTTACCCGATGCATAGGAAATAATTAGAACCAAGAAGATGTTCTATAATTAGGGAATTCGAGAAATCGTGCCCTAACTTACGGGGTACGACTTTCTCCTTGAATCGAGATAATCGAATATCCTTTTAAAATAAAAACACATAGGATTTAAGTAATAATTAAGTAATGAGCAATCTTATTTTCCAGGATTCGAGATGTCGTGCCCTAACTTATGGGACATGACCTTTTCGTTTTGGTTACCTCGAGATAAAAAGGATTTTTATATAAGTTTTAATTCAGTTAGCGATATTTTAATTATATAATATCATGTAAAAAGGGATCGCATTTTAAATTCTCTTCGAATTCTCAATATTTGACGTCAAGACATTAAGTAATCAACTAGGTACCAATTTTGGGTATTATAAGGGTGTTAATCCTTCCTCATACATAACCAAATCCCGAACCCATTTCCTTGATTTTGTGGACCGAAAATCATCATTTTAATAAACCAACATTTTATTAAAATGACTAAGTTTTAAGGGGATCCAATCACACCTAATTAAAAAGGGTAAATAAGGGTTTCGACAGCTTGGTGACTCCACTAAGGATAAATAAAAGAGTCAAGTGGCGAGTTGATTACTTTTTGGTCTTTGTGTTGAAAATTGATAATTCAGTATAAATTGATGATCCCCTCCTTGTATTTCATCCTTCATATTTTATTTTAGTGGTAAATAATGTCTTTATTATCTTGGGGTACATAATAATTTAATATGTCTACTTTGTTTTAACATATATTGCATGGCATAATTGTTCCACTTTAACCTTCTTAAATGGGAGTGGGAAGCTATTCCTTCATGAGGTATTCACCTCCGTATAGGATAGTGGGTCACTTTCGGGATACATCCGCACCTATGTTTTCGTGAGGTTTTCGCCTCCGCACGGACATAGGGAAATGTATTCCCTTGAACTGAACTCAGTCTGTATAAGCCTATAATGGGTGGGGATTGAGGAATCTCCTGGTTCAGGTACCCTTACTTTAGAACCAAACCGCATATAATGAGCCCTAAAAACCTACCCTAAGAAGAACCATGTCAAACCTTTAGTTGTTACCCGAATAGGTTACAAAGAAAAGACATTTTAATTATTATTTTTGCTTTGTATTCAAATTATACAAAATGTACTAACGTGTCTCGTTTTGTTTTTGTTTTGTTTGCATTGGATTTTCATCTTAGAGGAAAGGTGTTGATTCGTGTTCAGTTGCTAAATAGAGACTTTGTCATGGAAAAGGGGTTTCTTGATAAAAAAAAAACTCGTTTTCTATTAAAGTTGTTCTAATAGAATTGAACTAGAATTAGTGCCTTTTTGCATTCATTTTTTTATTCATTAGCATTATATTTCATGCATTAAATTCCATAAAAAGACCCTAATTAATCAAAATTATAACAGTTGCCCTAGAAACCACCAAGAATACGCCAACCGAATATCGCTACGATACTCGCGGTAAAACCAAAGTCATGGATCAAAGATTAGAGAGACTAAAACAAATTCAGAAATACATGCAAAAATAGTTGCGTGCGCAGCTGTAGGGCCAATTAGCTAAGGTGCAACAAGACATGAAGGACCAAATACAGAAGTCCCAAATGAGCATAATAAGCCAGTTGACCTAATTATTAGCCAGCGGATTTGAAAAAGGGAAGAGTGCTACAGTAAACTCTAGAGATGATAACGATGACCCTACATACCACCTAGGCTTTACCCCTGTAAACGTCCAAGCCCAACTGGATACATATCCACGAAGAGTACCTGTTACTATAAGACCACAACGATATAAGGTCGGTACCTCAAAATCGATGAATTACCCAATGGGTTCAGGTTCCAATCTTGGAGATAATCCAACCAACCCTGTTGTTTCAGATTTGGATGACATGGTGGAATTGAAGATGGTAAGAGTAGAACTGCCCAAACAGCTAGAAGATCAGTGCAAGTGGTTGAAGGAGAAATTAAGGGCTATGGAGAGTGTTAATTACCTTTGTAGAGCCGATGCCAATGAATTGAGTTTAGTCCCGGATCTAGTACTCTCACCAAAATTCAAAACTCCAGAATTTGAGAAATATAATAGGACTAGTTGCCCTGAGACCCGTATCATAATGTTCTGCCGAAGAATGACGGGGTACGTCAATAATGACCAATTGTTAATCCATTATTTCTGAGATAGTTTGATCGGGTCGACCGCCAAATGGTACAATCAGTTAAGTTGTGCCAAGATCAATTCCTGGAAAGACTTGGCACAGGCTGTCATGAAACAATACAGCCATGTGACCAATATAACATTCGATAGAGGTACGCTGTAAAATATGGAGAAGAAGCAAAATGAAAGCTTTACGTAGTACGCTCAAAGGTGGAGGGAGGTGGCAACACAAGTTCAGCCACCTCTTCTAGAAAAGGAAACGACAATGTTTTTTTTATCAACACTTTAAAAGCCCCGTTCATCAACCATATACTGGGTAGTGCTACCAAGAGCTTCTCAAATATAGTTATGTCTAGAGAAATGATTAAGACTGCAATAAAGAGTGGAAAAATATACGAGGGAAAAGTGCTAAAAGGTTTGCCTCGAGAAAGAAAGAAAACAAAATAAACACTTGAGCGTATATAATAAGAGCTATTCAAAATCAGTCACAGTGGCGCAACCAAAGACCATGATGACTAGCCATCTGGGCCCTTTGAGGCAAGAGTCCAACTCAAGGCCAAACACAGGAAAAACTACAATTCACGCCTATCCGGATGACATATGGAGAATTATATCAGAATTTGTTCAAGGCGCATGTTGTATCCATATTCTACTTAAAGCCCATGCAACCTCCATTCTCAAAATGGTATGATACAAATGCTTAATTCGAGTACCACGTAGGAATAACGAGACACTCGATTGAGAATTGCACTGCATTCAAGAAGTTGATCAAGAGGTTTATCAAGATAGGGATTGTAAGGTTCAATGATCCCTCAGGGCCTAATGTGACAGGAAATCCGTTACCCAAATCATTCTGACCAAGAGGTAAACGCGATAATTGAGAGTGGGGGCAAGAAGACCAAAATTGATATTGCGGAAGTGAAATCCCCTCTAAAATAGGTTTGGCAAAAAATGGTAGGCATAGGTTTGATCATTCAAGATTCAGATGATGTACCCAAAAAAGTGAGGAGCTACTGTGAGTTTCACGCTACGGAGGGTCATGAGATCTAAGAGTGCACCAGATTCAGGGTTTTAGTGCAAAGTCTGATGGATAACAAAGAATTAAAATTCTTTGAAGATATTAAGGGTTCGGAAGGAGAAGATATTTCTTCTTACATCCCTAGAAATATTCTAAATAATTGGACTATGAAAGAGATCTTTGTAGTTTTTAGGGCCATTTCAGGGTAATATTCATAACACACATATTGCTCTAAGCCTAAGAGAAATAGGAATCCTTTTGTGAAAAAGGCACATGTCCACTATTTTTATTTCAATAAAAATAATTCATCTTTATGTCCTATTTGGTAAATAATTTTCTATTTTTCATTTCATTCATATTCATACCATACAGATAATTATTCTTAACTTTATTTGTTCTTTGGGTCTCTTTTTATTCCTATAATAGGTCTCTGAATATCAATGACATGAGCGACACTACTGTTAACTCGAAGTATCCTTTTGAGAAGGATATGTGTCTAAAAGAACCTTAGGACTTTGAAGATGATCGAGATTGTAACTTGTCTCCTAATTTGTTAAGGATGGTAAAGCAAGATGAGAAACAGATCCTACCTCACAAAGAGTCAGTGGAAATTGTGAGCTTAGGGGATGAACAAGAAAATAAAGAGGTAAAAATCGGAACTTACATCACTGCAGAAACAAAGTGAGACCTCGTTGAGCTACTTCAAGAATTCAAAAACATCTTCGCATAGTCATATCAGGACATGCCTGGTCTAAGTACTAATATCGTGGTATACCGATTTCTCATAAAGAAAGAATGCAAGTCGGTTCAATAGAAACTTCGAAAGATGAGGCCAGACGTACTGTTGAAAATAAAAGAAGAGGTCAAGAAACAGTTTGACGCTGGTTTCCTACAAGTGGTCAAATATTTGGAGAGGGTAGCCTGTAATGACCCGAATTTTACCGATACTAAAAAAAAAAAGAAAAAGAAAAAGAGTAATTTCGAGTCTCTGTTTATGAAAAATGGATTCGTAAATATTTATTAAAAATATTTACGAAGTAAAATGAGTGGTTAATTAGAGTTTAATTAAGTGAATTGAATTTAATTAAGAGTGATTAGGAAAAAGGATTAAGTTGAATGAAGTGTAAAAGTTTAATTACAGAATTAATGAAGATAAGGGGGACTAAATAGACAATTAAGCCTATTCTAAAGAATGAGGCGGCAAAAACATAAAAATCTTTGATTTTTATGTTGTTTAAATTATAAATATATTATTAATGTTATTATTTTATTATATTATAAATTAAATTAATTATATTATTATATTTTGAAATAAATTAAGAGAAAGACAAATGTAAGGATATAAATGGATACAAATGTTAAATAAATATTGGTTATTTAGTAGATTTTTATTGTTATTATATTATATATATAAAACAAATGGAATTAAAAAAAAAAAAAGGAGAAGATAGAAAAGAAACAGAATGAAACGAAACAGAGAGCAGGGGAGAAAAAGAAAGAAAGAAAAGAAAGAAAGGGAGAAAAGGGAAATTTCAAGGTTTGAAGCTTTAAGCTTTAATAGGTAAGTCAATCAAGTCCATTTTACTTAATCTTTATGTTTTATAGCCAATATAGTCCACGTCTCTAAGAAAGATGGGAAAGTACGAATGAGTGTAGACTACAGGGATTTAAATAAAGCTAGCCCGAAAGATAGTTTCTCATTGCCTCACATCGATACCCTAGTGGACAACACCACAGGTCATTCATTGATGGTTTCTCCAGATATAGCCAGATAAATGTGCACTCTGAAGATATGGAGAAGACCATATTCTTAACAATGTGGAAAATATTTTGTTATAAAGTGCTGCCATTTTGTTATAAAGTGATGTCATTCGCTAAATCTCGAATAGAAAAAGAGCATGTAAAAGTCTTAAAGAAACTAGTTTTGAGGTTGAAAAAATTCCAGCTAAAACTGAATCCAGCAAAATGCACTCCCGGGACCACGTCGGGCAGTTTTTTAGGATTTGTAGTCAGCGAGAAAGGGATCAAGATTGACTCGGATTAAGTCAAGACCATACAAGAGTTACCACCGTCGCTTACCCAAAAAGAGGTTCGGAGTTTCTTAGGGAGATTAAATTACATTGCCCAGCTCATTTCACAATTAACTGAGAAATGTGACACCATATTTCATCTTCTTAATAAATATAATTCGGGTGTATGGGATGAGGAATGCCAGAAGACTTTCAATAAGGTTAAACATTACTTGTCCAATACCCTAGTGCTAATGCCACCTAGCCTAGATAAACCGCTGATACTGTACTTGGCAGTATTTAAAAATTCTATAGGATGCGTACTTGGCCGACATGATGAGTCAGGGAGGAAAGAATGAGCAATCTATTACCTCATCAAGAAGTTTACAAAAATTGAGACAAGAAATTCACCAATCGAGAAGCTGTGCTGCACATTAACCTAGACTCCTCGGAGGCTAAGTGTAACGGCCCGTTTTCAGTGAAATCAAAACAAAGGTTTTGGGGATACAAATTTGATGTTATTTTAATATTTTAATATTATTTTAATATCAACAGCATGTTAGAATTATACTATAAAAATTTCGTTAAGAAATTTTATCATTTGTATGCTCAATTTGTGAAATAGGACTAAATCGCATAAAGTACAAAAGTTGTGTTCTACTAGCTAAAGGTGTTAAATAGCCATATAAATTTAAAGTAGAGGTCCTTATTGAGTAATTATACCACTAATTAAGTTAGTGGATGTACATGGAGTGTAATCATGAAATTGGTAATGTTAAGTTGGTATTAGGTAAATTAAAGATAAAAAAAAAACAAAAGCTAGCTATTATCTTTTTTCTATTTCTTTCTTCTTCATCCAAAAAACACAAAGAAAAAGGGGGTTTTAGAAGCTTAAAAATTTCAGCCACTTAGCTCCTGTAACACCCTAAACCCGGCCCAGACGTTATGGCCGAATTCAGCATGCCACACGAAAAAGTTACGATTCGTTTTATTAAAAATCTCTTTCTTAGGGTTTTAAAACGTTAATGTTATACGTTTAAGTGAATGAAAAGTGTGCACCGTGTAGGAAGCCAGAGAGAAGAGGAGGTGAGTCTGTTGGATTTGCTTAAGTACCAAGCTCTTCCGGATCCAATCCTAGACATGCACACATCCATTGCCACACTTAAAGTATGTTATGTGTCTACGAAAAATAAGTCATGTTTAAGTCCTGGTTTAGGTTTTTATTTCCTTTGAAAACGTTTATATTGCGGAAGCTTTATACATCATCGAGATATTTTCAAAACATAGAGTTTTTATAAAGCGCGTCCTAGTGCTAACAGATTCGATAATCCATAGATGAAATAATTTAATGAGCGGCCTTATTACAACCTTAATATAAAATAATTAGAAATAAAAGAAATACGATCTAAAATTAAAAAAAAACCAGAATTGTTCTTCATGGCCACTCTGAATCATGACTCCAAGTCCACCATTTAGGGCTCACCTGCAAGGATGGAAAGAAAAGGGGTGAGTTTTGGGGAAACTCAGTGTATACAGAAACCCATCCAAAGCCCAAACCAGCTCGAGCCCATTGGGCCTAAGCCCTATTCAGATAACAGTTCATAGTGGACCGAAGCCCTTTTCAGAATACAGTAACAAGGCCTTAGCCCTTTTTGAGCAGATGTGGCCCATCGGCCCAATTCGAGAATACATGTAATGATAATAACAATGAATGCAATCCCGTTTGGGGAGACTACTCAACCCACCAACCGCTACACTTCCCCGTACCAGCCCTACACTCCATGTGGGGAATATCTCAACCCACCCAACCCTACACTCCACAGTTGCAGCATTGCTGCTCAGTTATCAGTAAAGTGAGGCAAAGCCTCTATCAGTAAGGTGAGGCATAGCCTCCAGTACGTGGATGTACCACTTTTAGCACTTCCTCCATCAATATTCCCAAACCTATGCAACATACATCAGTGAAAATATATCATGCAGAACACAGTATTTTTCAATCATGCATATAAGTCCATACAAACCCTAGGGGTATATCAGTAATTGTGCTCATTAGGGGTAAATCCGTAAACTTACACATCTACACAAGTTATTTAAGTAATTTTCAACAGTTATAAGTAATTCGAGTCTACCAACTAACTAACAGGCCGATTTGCCCATTTCTTACCCATATTGGTCCGTAAGCCCATTGGCCCAATTTTGGCCCATCGAGGCCCACTTACCGATGTTCACGTATTTTCGCACACAACTAACTTACCACTTTGCGATGCCGAATCTAACCATTAGTCTATGACTTGAGAGCATTCGCATACTCACAAGCCCATGAAATACCGGATTTCGGCTTTTCAGCTTTTGCCGATTTGAACAGAGAAAGGGTGTTCGGTACACACCTGATTTGGGACAACTGCTACTAAGATCCCTTACGATGTCCTACAATTATTCATCACCATTTTTAGCGTACAAGTTATGCTTAACAAACTCAAAATCCACCTTACCTTATTCGGCCAAAGAACCCTTATTGACCATAGGTTGCTTACCTTCACAGGGTCCAATAATACGGTTCAAGCTTATCCAAGTCGATACTCCAAGCCTCGCTGCTCCTCCAAAGTTGTCTATATCACACAGTCCAAGTCAGTCACTTGCCCACAAGGGCAAAACAGTCATTTAACACCCTAAGGGCGAAATGGTAACTTTACCCTACAGGGGTATTTCGGTAATTTTACAAACCAGTGGTATTTTGGTAATTTACAAACTAGGGGTATTTTGGTAATTCTACCCTACAAGGGTATTTCAGTAATTTCACAACCGAGGGTAAAATGGTAATTCTGTAATTCGAGGGTAAAACGGTAAATCTATAAATCGAGGGTAAAATGGTAATTTTATAAATCGAGGGTTTTTCAGTAATTTGGTAAACTAAAGTATTCTAAAGAGGGATAACAATACAAATGGGCCTAAAGCCTATTCTCGGCCCAAATGGGCCCACACGCTCGTGTGGCCCTTTTAGCCCAAATCTAGCCACAGATACGAGATTCACCTAGCCTAGTCCAATATTTACTACACAATCAAACAACTTATCCAATTGGGCCCGTAGACCCATTGGCCCACATGGCCTCTTTTCGCCCATCGCGCCCGAAGTAGCCATCCTACTGACTAGAGTAGTGAGAAATACACACTTGATAGGAGACGGAGTTAATCCGCACTCAGAGAGCACTTCTAGCCGATGCCCAACCAAAACGAGCACGCCATAACGCGAAAGGATCACCAAGAAAGGTACCTTTGCTCTCCTCATGGTTCTCTCTATTTAAAGCCCGACCAGTATCCACTCTTATGTTAGCTTACCGATGTGGGATCCTCCATCATCGAGTTTAAATTCAACACCAACTCTTGCCATCCCAACATAGCAAAATAATCAACCTTTGCATGCCAAGGATTGAACCAAAGTCCTCCTATATGCCAACTCACACGGCACCACCACTAGGCCACCAACTCATTTGTGTCATAAATCCAACACATTAAACTTTAAAGCGCACCTACTTGCTTCTAGATTTATTGAAAAGAAAAACCAAAATATATTGCAAGAGCCAAGACTTGAACCTTGGACCCCTTGCTTCCTCTATGGCGTCACTTCCTTGTCCCCTAAGTGGCGCCACCTTGCCACTACACCACACTTCTTTTTGTGTCATCTTTTCTCCAACAATATTCTTAAGGCTTACCTACTACACCCAGGGTTTGATTCACCTTAAACCAAAATTTTTGCTAGAGTCCAAGTTTGAACCCAAGACTTCTCCAACACTTCTCAGCACACTTAACCACTAAAACAAGCCTTCATTAACGAAATTTACATGCACAACAAAATAATAAAATCTGCCTTCAACCGCTCCCATGCTCAAGGCCCAAAACTTCTAGGCCCAAATTCAGGGTGTTACAGCTCCCTTGCATGTAAGTGATTCTTTGACCCGTTTTTGTTGATTTTAATGTTTTCGAGACCGTAGTAGCATAAGCTAGCTAAATAGGGGACTAATTTGCAATATGATTGAAAGTATAGGGTTTTTTCATGAGCTCATTTTTGTTTTTCTTAATGTTTAATGGAAGAAAATGAATCCTAATTGTTAAATAAACATATTTTGTTAAAAGATTTTTAATAAAATGGTCAAATAGGGGTTAAATTGTGAAAAATGAAAATTTGGTGTTAAATGTATGAAATTATGGGATATGTGGGCTGCTTTGAGCACCTATAAAATTCGGTTAGGCTTGGGTGTTGAG
The DNA here is from genome assembly GCA_025698475.1 of Gossypium anomalum. Taxonomy (NCBI): domain Eukaryota; kingdom Viridiplantae; phylum Streptophyta; class Magnoliopsida; order Malvales; family Malvaceae; genus Gossypium; species Gossypium anomalum. Next base: position 17,580,350 of record CM046967.1, on the reverse strand, counting down.
AAATTTGTATGAATTTCATTTTACTAGCCTAGGGACTAAATTGTAAAGAAGTTAACTGTTAGGGGAAAAGTGGTAATTTTGTAATATTATGAAATTGGACTGAATTGAATAGAATAATTATTAAATTAGTTAAATTTGATATTATATAGATCAAAAAAAGCCACGTTTGGATTTAAACCAGGGAAAAGAAAAAGTAGTGGATTGATCGGTCGACTTACTCCGTACTAATTCGAGATAAGTTCGTATAATTACATTGTGTATTTACATACTTTAATTGAAATATATGTATTTGAATTTAGTAATTATGGTGTATAAATATTGAATGCATAACTGATATAGTACTAAGAATACCGAGCCCCGTTTAAACCTTAAAAATTCGTAAGATACAAATGATATGTCAATAGGGTTACCGATTTTGACTGAGATCCTACATGTGTTGTGGACTCACCACAGTTCGTATAAGCTTACCAATTCTCAGCTCGTATGGGCTTACTGTATTTCAGCTCGGAGGAGCTTATCGATTTTGGCTCGTAAGAGCATACATGTATAAGAATTGACGAATTTACTGTTTAGTACACTTCACGTGTACCACCCCGTATCTAGCGGTATTCTAGATGGTTCAACAGGCATAGTATTATTACGGGATTATACAAGTCAGATATGAACAAGTACAATTAGTTACATGGAAATGGTTGATATTTGATAGATGATTACATAGCATAGATGTTACATGTACAGGGAATTCAATTAATTGATGAATTCATATATGATTTTCGATTTTATGTGAGTATATGACTAACATGATTATGGAGTGTATGATAGGCTTTGGCCAAATTGAATTGAGTTATGCTTTGAGTTATTTACCTAAATTTGTGGTAATATGGTAAGTTTTATTTTATGTTTTACGAACTTACTAAGTTAAATTGCTTACTCCGCTAATTTGTCCATGTTTTATAGTGCCTCGAAAGCTAACTCGGTTTGGAGGTCATCGGAGATTTGCTTCACACTATCAAATACTCATTTTGGTTCTTTGGACTTTACATTTTGGGTTAATTGGCATGTATAGGTATTTTGGCTAATGTGGCCTATATGTTTTGTGGTGAAATTAGCCTATCGATTTGGCTTGAAAATGATATATGTTTTTATATGTAATTAGATGTAAATGTCCTTATGATATATTATGTATATTTGCTATATGAAAGTCATGTTGATGAATTGGTATTGAAAGTGCCAAGTGGTTGAAATTTAAGAATATTATGTGTGCTAAGTTAAGCAAAATGTCTCATACATGTAGTTGACCATTTAGGTAACCTTTGAAGCATGTTTGGTATGTTTTAAGGTGGTCGAATGAATTTAATGGTGATTTCATGTTGTGGTGTAAATGCTCAAGTTATAAAATTGATATTGGTTGGTTTTGACTACCTATTTATGCCATGGTTCTATGCCAATTGATGTGTATAGGTTGGTACCAATGTGGGTGAGGAATATGGCCTGAAAAATGACCTATTTTTGTCCACACGGGCAGAGACACGGGCGTGTGTCTCAGCCGTGTACGACACACGGCCAGGTGACACAGTCGTGTGTCCTCTGATGCTTCTTTTGAAACCAAGTCAGTAACTTCACACGGCCTAGCACACGGGCGTGTGGCTTGGCCGTGTGGCACAAGTTAGTATACCCTCCAGGTTTCACACGACCTAGCACACGGCCTGGCACACAGGCGTATGACGCCATTTCGAAGGGTACACGGCTTGGCACACGGGCGTGTGGTCTGGCCATGTGACCCAAGTCAGTGAGTTGCATGGGGTCAGACACAGCCTGAAACACAGTGTGTCTCATAGCCACATAGGTATGTCCCCTGGCCACACGGGGCGTGTGACCCCTGCACTTTGAAAAATTTTCCATGTTTTCTTAAAAATTCGAAGAGAACTCGGTTTAGTCTTGAACCACTTCTAATGTCTATTCGGGGCCTCGAGGGCTCGTATTAGGGACTTTATAAATGTATTTTAATGGTTTTTGATATGAATGATAAATGTATATGAAATGTATGATTGTTTGACTTATAAGTCTGATAATGTTCTGTAACACTATTCCAGCGTCGAATACGGGTTAGGGGTGTTACACTAAGACAATACATGTTGTATCATTCGACTTGGTTCATCCTGAAGATGGATACTTTAAAGTACATGGTGGATTCAACCGCGTTGAATGGAAGAATGACTCGATGGCAAGTTCTACTCTCCAAATTTGATATAATCTACGTAAACCAGTAGGCAGCAAAGGAGAGTGCAATAGCAAATTTCCTAACTAGTAGAGCTTTAGAGGATTGCGAACCTATAAATTTTGATTTTTCAAATAAGGATCTAATGTATGCTACAACCGTTGAAGAAGGTGCTCTAAAAAAATATCCCTGGAAGCTAAGTTTTAACAGCACCTCAAATGTCATGGATAATGGAATTGGGGCAGTCTTGGTATCCCCAGACAGAGATCATTATCCTTTCACTAGTAAACTTGACTTTGATTGCACAAATAACATGGCAGAATCGAGGCATGCATCATAGGTATCTGTGCAGCTATAGAACGCAAGATCAAGATACTGAAAGTATATAGGGACTCTGCACTAGTAATCTATCAACTCAAAGGTGAATGGGAGACAAGAGATCCTAAGTTGATGTATTATCGAAAGCTAGTTCTCAAGTTAATTAAGGAGTTTGATGATATCACCTTCTTCTACCTCCCATGAGATGAAAATCAGATGGCTGATGTCTTAGCTACCTTAGCTTCCATGATCAAAATGAACAAACAAGAGGCTGTAAAACCTATCCAGATGAGCAGTTACGGGGCTCTGACCCATTCTTACAACATTGAGGAAGAAGAAAGAGATTATCACCCTTGGTACCAGAACATATTGCGATATATAAAGAATCGTGAATACCCTAAGCAAGCAACCCAGAATGATAAAAGGACTCTATGAAGGTAATTGTCACTCGCGATAAGTTTTAAAATTTATAAATAATCATACTCGAACTAACTATTATCACGATGAAGGCAAGTGCACCTACCGAAAAGTAGTATAGTTTTAGCAAGACCGGATGTCGAACCCAAAAGAACTAAAAATACTAGTATTAACTTTCTTCTTATTATCTAGCCTAAGAATAATGAAGGTTGTTTTAATTAACTAATTAACTAATCTAAGGATGCACAGAAAATAGATTTGGGGAAAATACTTTCAGAAAACTGATTGATTTAAGACAATACCCAAGGAAGAATTCACATAGACTTCTCTTGTCAACTGACTCTGAACCAGATGATTTATTCACTTGACTTGATCCGTAGAAATCCCTAAGTTATGTTATTATCCCTATTCAAGACTAATAACGTCTAACCCTAGGTTGATTAATTCAAATCTCTTTCTAATTAAAACCCCTAGTTTTGCATTAACTCGATCTATGGATTCCCTTATTAGATTTGACTCTAATCCGACAGATTTATGTCGTCCTATCTCTAGGATTGCATGCAACTCCGCTTAATTATGAGTGATCTACTCTTAGATGGGGACTATTTATCCTCCGAAAAAGCACATCAATACTTGAATCAATATCGTGGAATATTCAAACAAGAGTTAAAGTTATAATTAAGAACAAATCAAATATTTATCATACAGTTTAGAAAATATTAACAAGATCCGTCTTAGGTTTCATCCCCCTTAGGTATTTAGGGGATTTAGTTCATAACTAGAAAAGAAAACATCTCAAAAGAATGATAACAAAACATAAAGAAAACTAAAACACCCCTGACGGCAATTGAAGGGAGATCTTCAGTCTTGGAGGTGAATCCGACTTCTGAGATGGATCAATCGGCTTCCGAGAGTAATTCCTTGCTTCCAACTCTGTGTGTCCCCTTTAATTCTCCTCTAGGGTGTTTAAATAGGATTTAGAATGCCTAAAAGCCCTCAAAATTGCCCTTTTTCCGAATAGAACTTAACTTGGGCTCGACAGGGACACGCCCGTGTGACACGTCCGTGTGCGATTGCTTTAGGCCGTGGTCAAGGCTGAGAGATTAACACACCCGTTTTGAGGTTGTTTTAGACCGTGTTCGAGCCTGCTAGAATGGCATGGCCGTGTGTACTGCCCGTGTAAAGAAGTCCAGGCCGTGTTGATTTCTTTTGTCGGCCCATTTTCTCTGTTTTAGGCCTGTTTCTTGTTCTTTTTGCTCTCCTATGCTCTCCTAAGTATAAAACATGAAATTAAAGGATTAGGAGCATCAAATTAACCAAATCTAAGGAGAAATCATTCATAAATGTGTTAAGCATAGGATAATAATATGTATAAATTATGGTTTATCAGAAAGCTAGCCAATGAGTCCGTCCTAGAGGGGGAGATCCTATACAAAAGAAGAAAGGACCAAGTGTTACTAAGGTGTGTAGATACTGTTGAGACCAAGAAGATCCGAGAAGAAGTTCATGAAGGTGTTTGCGGAACATGCTAATGGTTTTACAATGGCCAAGCAAAGCATTAGATTCGGATATTATTAGTCCACTATGGAAGGGGATTGTATCAATTATGCCAAAAGATGTCATAAGTGCCAAATTTATGGAGACAAAATTCATGTGCCTCCCTCACCTCTTCACGTTACGACTTTCTCATGGCCTTTCTCTTTGTTGGGCATGGATGTCATTGAGCCGATCTTGCCAAAATCTTCCAATGGGCATCGATTCATCTTTGTGGTCATTGATTACTTTACCAAATAGATAGAAGTCACTTTTTATGCCAATGTCACAAAGTCGACAGTTAGCAAATTCTTGAAAAAAGAGATCATATGTTGATATGGACTGCCAAAAAGGATCATATCTCACAATGCATTAAATTTGAACAACAGCACGATAGCGGAGGTCTGTAGTCAATTCAAGATCAAACATCACAACTCATCACCATATCACCCAAAAATGATTGGCGCAATAGAGGTAGTCAATAAGAACATTAAAAAGATCGTGGGGAAAATGACAAAGACTTATAAAGATTGGCATGAGAAGTTATTATTTGCTCTCTATGCTTATCAAACGTCTGTCAGAACCTCCATCGAGGCAACACCTTTCATTGGTTTATGGAATAGAGGCAGTCTTGTCCATTGAAGTCAAGATTCCTTCTCTTTGATTTTTATCATAGTTGAAGTTAGATAAAGCAGAATGGATCCAATCTCGATATGATCAATTGAACTTGATTGAATAGAAGAGGCTAAAAGCTATCTGTCATGGCCAGATGTACCAAAAATGAATGATGTGAGCTTATAACAAAAAATTTCATCCTAAAGAATTTCATGACGAGGACCTAATGTTGAAAAAGATCTTTCTCATACAAAAAGACTTCAGAGAAAAATGGATGCCGAATTGGGAAGAACCTTATATAGTAAAGAAAACATTTTCTGGAGAAGTATTGATTCTCACTGAGATGGATGGAAAAAACGTGCCTATTCCTGTGAATTCAGATTTAGTCAAGAGATACTTCACCTAAAAAAAGAGAAAAAAATAAAAAAAATAAGGAGAGACCAATGCAAAAACTCGTAAAGGTGTCTTGAGACCAAATGAGTTTTGAGTTGAAAACCCAAAAAGGGCAACTCAAATTTTGACCAAAGAATGGGCATGTAATAGTTTTTTCAACTCAATGGTAACAAGGAGGAGAAACTTTACATCTTGGGGCATCGACAGAATACTCTATGTAACGCCCTAAATTTTGGGCCTTGAAGTATTAGGTTTTGAGCAGGGGTATAGTTTGGAAGTTGCACATAAATGTTTAATTGTGCAAGAAAGTGACATAAATGCATGTCTGTTTCAGTGGTTAAGTATTCTGGGAGTGTCTGAGAAGTCTTGGGTTCAAACCGGAGCAAGTGCAAAAAGTTTTATTTTTAGAGGAATAAGCATTGTCTCTAGGCAGTAGGTTTTTAAATAAAATTGGGTAAAACATGGCAAAGAAAGAGCCTGCTGGTCTAAGGGATAAGTGGCGTGTGGAGTATGCTAGTGGTTTGAGGTTCGAATCCCTGTTTATGCAAATAGAGATTATTTTTATTGATTGCCATAGGAGGAGGTTATGTTTGACCGAAACTCTGCTTGGTTGAGTAGAGTTTAAACTTTTTAGTTGAGGAGATGATGGGGGAGTGATATGAGGAGAAAAATGGGGATGTGGATAGATGAGTGATCAAGTGAGGGATTTGTGGAGAGATTTTGGGAGAAAATTAAGGGAAGTTGAGGGGTGTGTAAGTAGTGTGCCGAATATGGGAACTCCTTTGTACCAATTCGGTCATAGGATCTTTTACCTTTAGTGCCGAATTGTGTTTTAGTTTTGGCTCTTTGTTCCTTTTCTTTTGGTTTCTTTTCTGAGTGTTGGTTGTGTAGTAGCTGAATATTACTTGACCATTCGAGTCTTTCGAAAGGTTGTACTTTGCTTATACCGATTAGGCAATTTCCTTTTATTCTCTAAACGATATCTCTCTTGATTGGTTATTTCTCTTCTTCTCATAATTTCTCCGAACCTAATACTTTCTGACAGTGTAGCCGAAATTGTCAAGGCCTGATTATTTTTTCTCCCTTCTCTTCTTTTCTTTTCCTTGGTCGATTCTTGCTGAAGTGCTGCCGAAATCCCTTTGATTTCTTGGGGCTCAATTTCATAACAAGGTGTAACACCGAGAGCTTTTCCCCTACAAGTATAATTCCTTTATCGGTAAGTGTTTAAGTTCTAGAAATTTTTATGTGGGATTGTAGATTCTTATGAATCAATTAATTGTTTCTTGTGAAGGTTAAAGCATTGGAGAGTATACGTGGTTTTGGAACAAGAGGGGGGCTACGATTGTTTGATTGGTAAGTGGCGATGTTTTGGTTAAAGTATTTTCAATACTGTGGGTTTGGATTAACCACGAATATTGATTGATGATGGGGTTGTGGTGATTCATAGGTGCTTTAATCTCGGCTGTGGCTCGGCTACGACATCATAACAGGTGTGTGAAACACTACCATTAGATGTGTAACGGCAAAAGCCAAAAAATTAAAAAGTCGAAAAATAGGCTGTCGACACCACATGGGCGTGTGCCCGTCCGTGTAACAAAACATGGCCGCGTGGTCGATGGGACAGCCATGCGGGTTTTCATGGGCCGAACGACATTGGGCCATTTTGGGTTGAACTGGGTCATGTAGGCCGAATGGGCCTATGGGCCCCTCACGAGAAAATCACACAAAAGTATCGTAAATGTTGGGCCTGGTTGGGTAAACCATAAGGCTAAGGCCATTTCTGGACTATGTGGGTCATACGAGCGTGTGGACGCACATGGGTCCGTAATATGGGCTGTAGGCCTATTATCACCGATTGATTGTTAAGGTTGCACGGGTTGCCCAAGACGACTGTGGACCTACTATTGGGCCGATAAGTGTATCTGGACCCTTTATTTTGGTAAAATAACTATTTTGCCCTTATGTGGCAAAATGATTGTAATACCCCTGTAGGGTAAAATGACCAAAATACCTCCATAGGCTAAAATGACCAAAATACCCCTATAAGATAAAATTACTGTAATACCCCTATAAGATTAAATGACTGTAATACCCCTGTAAGCTAAAATGACTGATTTTCCCTACGATGTGTATGTCTGTATTTGAGCATGCCACGTTATATGTATGTTGCATCCATGTAAGATATTATGACACGATGCATGACATGTTGCATGGGGTTGGGATTGTTATTTTGGAGGAAGTGTATCAGATCGATATGGTCGCATTGTGTCGCCAAGACGCATTTGTGGACTCGCAGATGGCTTTAAGCCGTTTATATTACTGTCAGCTTTGCTGCAATATTGTTTAGTGCCGCGGCCAGTGCTAATTCTGGTGTGTAGGGATGGGTGGGTTGATTATATCCCCATATGGAGTGTAGGGTTGGACGAAGATGGTGTGTAGAGGCTGGATGGGTAAAACTTGCATACTGTTTACTGTTACTGTAATAGGCCAAGGCCCAAATATATGACTGCTTTTGTATTGAGATGGGCTAAAGCCCAAACAAATATTGTCACTGTTTTTAATAAGGGCTTAGGCCCAGACTGTAATTACACTGTATGTTTGACTGTCTATTTTTAAGGGATTACACACTGAGTTTTCGTAAACTCACCCTTCTGTTTAACTGTACAAGTAATCCCTAGCCTTAGGCGGATAGGTGCTGCGAGGGACTCCAAGGTGGCCACACAACCGTATTTACTATCAGATTGGCTTTATTTTTACAAGTAGTTTAATTTGGGTATTTTTATGTAATAAGGTCTCTCTGGATTTTATTTTTAATTTAGGGATTTATATTTGTTTTGCTTTAATACTGCTAGCAGTAGGACAAGCACGCGGGTTTTCAAAAAGATAAATATTTTTCAAAAACACCACGAATACGTAAATTGTTTTAAGAGCTACCGCAAGAAAATAACGTTTTGCAAGTAAACGCTAGTATGCAACTGTTTTGAAGAGCTTTCACTACAAACGAGATTTTGAAATTTTTAACGTTTTAAAGTAAATACTTTTTTATAATAACACAAGATTTAAAATCACCTTTTAGATTACACAAAGATGCTAAATAAAGATTGGGCTTTTCAAACGAGATCAAGCTTTATGAAAAAACACTTTAATGTGACATCGCCAGATTCGGCCATAACGTCCAGGCCAGGTTTGGGGTGTTACACTCTAGGTCTCCCAAACACTTATCAGGCTTAGATTGATCCTCAGCAATTTTGCTCGAAGAAGCTCATACTGCAATATCTGGGGCACTTGTCTTCATTTTTACCCACTTTATGTTTTAGTAATGTTTACCACTTTAATTAATCTTTTCATTAAGGGTTTTGCTCCCAATAAATTTCAGTCTTATTCATTTTTTTACGGCCTTGTTCAAGCATTTTTACATTGAAATAATAGTTAGTGGACTAACAATGTCAAAGGATTTCTGCAAATCACTCTGAAATTTTCTAATAGTACAGGGATATAAAATAGGACCACTAGTTAGAACTAACCAAATTTGAAGGTTGGTAAGATCTTGGAACGAATAGTCTAGATTGTGATTACCTCTTCGGGTTTCTTATCAAAGATACCAGACCTGAACAAGAAGGCATGGTAACATATCAATGATAAAACCTTGACGAAAAATAAGCAATGTCAACCTAAGCACTGAAGGGGGACCATTTTCGAAAATGACATTCTACATTTATACAAATATCATTCATATACATCTAGTTAGGAGCATTTGATTCATTCTGATCATAACATCCTAATCGCTTGGCATAAAATATAGTCCTATGAAATAGATTCTACAGGTCCTGTTCCCCCAGAGAGTGGTGTAATAGATCAGTGAAGCTACAATTCCTATACCCCTGAAGTTGTAGTAGGTCAGAATGAAACTCCACTGGCGAATTTTATATCCCTGAAGTTGCAATGGACTAGATTAAAGCTATAATTCATATACCCTAAAGTTGTAGCGGGTCAGAATAAAACTACAACGGTGAATCCTATATCCCTGAAGTTACAGTGGATCAGATTGAAGCTACAATTCCTATACCCCTGAAGTTGCAATAGATCGGGATGAAACTACAATGGTGAATCATATATCCCTGAAGTTGCAGTGGATCGAATTGAAGCTACAATTCTTAGACCCCTAAAGTTGTAGTGGGTTGGAATGAAACACCAATGGCGAATCTCACCTCCCTAAAGTTGCACTGGAGCAAGATGAAGTTATGATTCCTATACCCCTGAAGTTGCAGTGGGTTGAAATGAAACACCAATGGCGAATTCTATATCCCTGAAGTTGCAGTGGATCGAATTGAAGCTACAATTTCTATACACCTGAACTTGCAGTGGGTCAGATTGAATCTACCATAGCGAATCTTATCTCCCTGAAATTGCAGTGGAGTAGATTAAAGCTACAAATCTTGTACCCCTAAAGTTACAGTGGGTCGGATTGAAGTTACCATAGCAAATCTTATCTCCCTGAAGTTGTAGTAGAGTAGATGAAGCTATAAATCCTATACCCCTGAAATTGCAATAGGTCGGATTGAATTTACATTAGCGAATCTTATCTCCCTGAAGTTGTAGTGGAGCAAGATGAAACTACAGATCCTATACCCCTGAAGTTGCAATGGGTTAGATTGAATCTACCATAATAAATCTTATCTCCCTAAAAATGCAGTGGAGTAAGATGAAGCTACAAATCTTATACCGTTGAAGTTGCAATGGGTCAGATTGAATCTACCATAACGAATCTTATCTCTCTGAAGTTACAATAGAGCAAGATAAAGCTACAAATCCTATACCCTTGAAATTGCAGTGGGTCAGATTGAATATACCATAACGAGTCTTATCTCTCTGAAGATGCAGTGGAGTAAGATGAAGCTACAAATCCTATATCCCTGAAATTACAATGGAATGGATTGAAACTTCAACAGCAAATCTTATCTCCTTGAAGTTGCATTTGAACAAGATGAAACTGTAACACTAAAATCTTACCTTCCTAAAGTTGTAACGAAGCGGATACAGTGAAGTAAAGTAACCAATGGACTAAAAGAGTGGGCTACTTGAAACAGAAAAGCATCAGAGAGGTCAAGATTCAACAAGACTGGACAAAATTGATCCTCCTTTAAAGTCTTTGCTCCCTTCTCGTTACACGATAATGAGCAAAAAATGACAGCTGTAGAAGCCCAATTTTACCCGGCCCAAACAAATAAAACAAAAACCAAAACCAAAACCAAAAAAAAAAACAAATAAAAGTCCATTAACAGTCCAAATTACAAGCCCAATGACCAAATCTATTTGCAAACCCTAAAATCTAAAAAAAACCTAGGCCCAAAGCCCATTATCCTAAACACATCAGAAACCCTAGTTTCCCCTTAGCCCTTCCAACAGTCGCCTCTGCCACGTTAGCAAGCATGCCTCCTCTACCTCCATTTTACCAAAATGGCAATGCGTGGCTCCCCAGCGCCGTTAACCGCCCCAAGTACCTGCAGAAAAGAGAAAAAAACAAAAGAAGAAACAGAAAAGCAAAGAATAGGAAAAGAAAAGCAAAAAAAATGATATTTAGTAATATATTTCGATTATAAAAATTGAAACCATGTAACATAACAAAAAAAAGATGAAGAAAAAAATCGAATACAAAAAAAAAACTAAGTTCAGAAAAAATTAAGTTGCTCATCTCTTCTTTTTTTTTTACTTTCTATTTCGAAAAATATAGGAAAATAAAACAAGATTTTAAATCTTACCCGTTCATCGCCACTATGAGGCCCTCTTCCACTCTGTCAGGTCTCCGAACCCCTTAAGGTTCGTCAACGGCCACATCGGAGAAGAGAGACCGAATTTTGATTGAGTTTTCAGATGATCTATCACCAGATCCACAATCTACGCAAGAAAAAGGGCTCGGGAGAATTTTTTCAATTTTTCGGTCATCGAAGGCGACGATCGTCGTCGTCGATGACCGATGGCCATGGGAAAGATTCGCTGGCCTCGTGACTGGAGAGGAGAGGTCTTGAGAGAAAAGAAAAAAAAAAAGAGAGGAAGAATTTTTTTTTTAACAGGTTTTAAAATAATTTTTTTAAATATTTTTTAACTTATATAGGATTAATGAAACTACGTCGTTTTGGCCTTGCTTCAAAAGCTCCAAAACGACGTTGTTTTAATGCTGACCCAAAGATTCGGCCCAAATAGCCCTAGGATCCACGTGTTTTTTGAAGGGTTGGGAAATTTTCTTCCTAGACCCTTCCGCTTTTTTTTTCTTTTTTAATATCATCCTATACTCTTTTTTATTTATTTCATTTTTACCTTTTTATTTTATTTTCTTACATTTTGGTCCTTTGACCCACTGTTGACCTAAGGGAATGACATGGGGTTAGGAGAATTACCTATTTGGCCCCCTGTGTCTTTCACATGTTTTAATTTAACCCTTTATTTGTTTTTTTGTTATTTTTTAATTTATGCTTTGAATTTTATTTAGGTTTCAATTTAGTCATTTGCCTACTTTTTTATTTTTATTATCATTATTTTATTATAAATTTTATTATCACTTTTATGTCATTCACATTTATCCCTTTTAATTATGCATCTTTTATTTTTATTTTGAATTGTCATGTTTATTTTATTATTAAATATGATATTATGATTATTGTTATTATTATTATTATTATTATTTTCATTGATCAATGTTATTATTATTATCATTATAGTTATATTATTAATATTGTACTATCATTACCATTGCTACTATTATTTTATTATTTTATTATTTATTTATAATATTATCTTATTTGTACTTATGTAACAATTTCATTTTTGCTAAGTATTCTATTACGCTTGCACATAATTATACAATGCCCAAATAAATTAATTGTACATCGCATTAAATATTATATTCATTTTTACTCGACGCATAGGAAATAATTAGAACCAAGACAATGTTCTTTAATTAGGGAATTCGAGAAATCGTACCCTAACTTACGGGGTATGACTTTCTCCTTGAACCAAGATAATCGAACATCCTTTTAAAATAAAAACACATAAGATTTAAGTAATAATTAAATAATGAGCAATCTTATTTTCGAGGATTTGAGATGTCGTGTCCTAACTTACAAGACATGACCTTTTCGTTTTGGTTACCTCGAGATAAGAAGGCCTTTTACATAAGTTTTAATTTAGTTAGCGATATATTAATTAAATAACATCATGTAAAAAGGGATCGCATTTTAAATTCTCTTCAGATTCTCAATATTCGACGTAAAGACATTAAGTAATCAATTAAGTACCAATTTTGGGCATTATGAGGGTATTAATACTTCCTCATACGTAATCGACTCCCAAACCCATTTCCTAGATTTTGTAGACCGAAAATCATCATTTTAGTAAACCTAACATTTTATTAAAATGGATAAGTTTTGAGGTGATCCAATCACACCTAATTAAAAAGGATTTGTGATGACTCCATTTTCATTTTAAGATAAAAAAGTCGATATCCAAAAAAAGGGTTTCGACAAGCAATATTACATTTTTAATCCCTATTAACCAAATCATATACAAGAATGGATATTCATATCAATCCACCATCACACCAAATACGCATCAAGTGTTAATTGGGCATAAATGAACCGATCACACCAACCACACCAGAATATGCTCGTACTCTTAGGGTATTAAAGAATTATCACGATATGTAGTGCACAGCGCTGAATCTCCCACCTATCAAAACGGACCTTATGACATGCCAACTATACCCGTGACTCTATTCGGTAACGTTAATAGAGCAAATATCATCATTATTAATTTTATAATATCATCAAGCATATGTATATTCATTCAACCAATAGATCACAAATCACTCAATCAAGTATATATGTACCTGTCGAACACATTCTTTTTTATAGTTAGCAATTCCTGAACATATATTGGTTCAAACATATATATTTAGTTATTTTATGAACTCAAGTTATTAGAGCATAAACTAGAGTATCTATTCGTTGATGACTTTGGATTTCCTTTTGTCTGAGGATGATCATGCATTGTCTTTAGCTACAAAATTAAACCCGAATAGAGAAAATTCATTAATTACGCAATCCAACATATTATAAACATGAATGTATTTTATTTGATTTAGTCCCTATGCATCCTAATATCTGAAACGCTCGTTTCTCACCATTTACCCGGTCAAATTTAAATTTAACTTAATAAATATAATACAGAGACCTCCTACAACCATTATTCATTTTTAACCCTCAGTTTATATCCTTACAATTTAGTCCTTAATTACATATAGTTTAACTATATAATCTAAGTTTAATTTAACATTTTTTTACTATAATTTTAACGTAATCTATTACAGTCTAAACTAGTTGCAACATGCATGAAATAAATCTCTAAATTTTAAATTTTCTCAAGCTTTCCATCAATGAAAAAACTAAATAAAACTTATCAACACATTAATCTAATGCTTGGTTTTTCATACCCAACATTGTTTAACAAGGATTCAACAAAAATCACAATGAAAACTTAGCAATTTTCCTTTAGCAAGCCACCCCGATGGTAAAGGCTCGAGAGGAAAATTCTTTTTTTTTCTTTTTGTTCTCTTGTTTGGTTATCTTAAGCGGTCAAGGAAGAAGAGAATTAACTCTCTCTTTCATTCCGCTTCACTCACTTTTATACTTGGATTAATGGTAGGTCTAATTTTAACTAATTAGCATATAACCATAATAAAATTTAAATTATATTACTAATGATGAGTTGACTTAATCATATCATCCCTCTATCTCAATTTTATTTTGGTATAATTATTCTACAGCCCCTAGTTTTCTTATAAATAACTAGTTTTCTTGCCCATTTGGATCTCCTTGGTTCTACTATTAGTAGCTTTATCAGTGGGATTATTGATTGTAAATGTTATTATTTATTTGTGTACTAATTCCTTTACAAAAGTTGATAGAGTTTAATTTGTTCCACAATTTTAACATTATGAGGAAACCATTCCCACTCAAGATAATTTGCATTTTTGTCTTTAACAATCCTTCATATGCCTGAATAGTAATTTTATCAGCCTTAAAGTAGTAGAAATTATTGCAAAAGCTAATAAAATAATGATGCTAAAAATATACTTTGTTTTGAATAAATTGCTTTTATTTTCAAAATTGCATATAATTTTACTCAACTTTATGATAAAATAATAACTAAAACACTCAAATTAAATAATACAACTATAATGAAAACTATTAAATGAAAATCAAAATGTTTTTAACCCTTAGATCGAGCCACTATTTTATGACTTAATTTGAAATAAAAATCACAGCATCCAACCTTTTCTCTTTTTTTTAATTTCACAGTGTTGTTATAGGTATTAATTCTCATCATTATTAATCAATTGGCATGCACTACAACCAAAATATGTGTAAAATATTTAACAAATCCAGAGTGTCTAATGGCAATACTAACCAACCCACATATATTTTGGTATTAATAATATTGAGAATATGAGTTCAAATTGGAATATGCAAAATGAGTGATGCATGCCAATCCTCAAGGACAAGATTTACATCCAACATAGCATCCAATGCGCCATCCCCTTCAATAATCAGATCTTCAGTATCTCCAATCAATCTTGAATTTTTTGAGTTTCCTAAGTTCAAGCACTTTTGACCTTTCAAATCAAATAAAATTTGAACATTTGCATTCAAAATTTTCAAACCAATACCACAAGCACTATTCTTTTTTATTTTCACAATATAAAATTCAGAATCAAAATTTGTTGGAAAAAGAAAGTGAAGGTGTCAGACATAATGCCGCAAGAAATGTGGTACAAAATACCCCCAAAATGCTGAAAATAGAGGAATAGTGAGGCAGGGGGCAGACAGCTACAAGCAAAAAATGACAGGCAAACAACTGCAAAAGTATTACCAACAGTGGCATCAGTCATGTAAAAGCCATCTGTCACCCTTTCCAACCCAACTCTTCACTTTATCCATCCGTTTTCCCTCTTCATTTCTCGTCCAAATTCAATCAAATGCTAACTTATTTGTATTGGTTTGGAGCTCTTTTGGATTACTTTTTTCTAAGTGTGGTTCGATCAAAATCAACAAATTCCTCAAAAGAGTCAGTATTATTCTTCGGTTAAGTTAAAGAGTTTTTCTTTTGACTATGAAAAGCTCGAGAGTCTAAAGATGTCACTTGAAATGGAAGTTCATAAAATAACAGCACCTATTAAGAATGAACGTGCATGGGGTATAGTCACTTACCAAAGAAAATAAGAACAAACAATACTATGCCTCTTCTCTATTGATCTATATCCTATAGGTTAGAGATTCACTCTACCATAGGTAAATGATCACCACTTTCTTTGATAAGTGACTCTGCGCCACGCACTATCCTTTTTCATAAGATATTCTCATTATGTAAACTTGTGCTTCAAGTAGCCTTTTCAAATATTTAGACTCTCTATAGGGTCGAGAGGCAAAACAACAGCCAACAGCTTTAGTTGGAGACAATGTTAACTTGCTAAACAAGTATATTGTGACTCTACTAGTGATTTATGTCTCCTAAGTTGAGAGTTTAAACCCTACCATAGATAAATAGCCATCATTGGAAGACCTTGAGACAATACCATCAGTTAGGATATTTTTCTGAGAAGAGTACCTTTCCTCAACAAAGATGAAAACAAATTATATTAGAATAAAAATATTTTGGAATACCTTTCTTTATAATGCTAACTAAGATCACTAAGCGAGACCAAGGCCCATAGCCATTGCTTAGAATGATAAAAAAAATTCGGTGCTTTTAACCATGTATTTGGACAATTGAAATAAAGTGTAATTATTTAGTGCCCTCTTATAATTATTAAAAAAAAAAAAAAAAAGTCAACTTTAACTATAGCTCTTGTACTTACTGATGTGTGTAAATTTAGTCTTTCTATTTTCATTTGTTCACTGTTTGAATTGTTTATTTTCAATACTTTCATTAAATTATTTTCATCAACTCTATTAAAAATTGAGTATGGTTACAGATTTAACCTATTAACTTTTATAAAAAAATTTCAATTCCGCCTTTACTCTTTTTCTTAATTTATAAAAACATATGAAAAAAATTATAGAGCAAGTAAAAAATATATAAAATTTCCCAAACATGTCAAAGAAAAAAAAAACAAAAAACTCACTCTTAATTGTTACTAGAGATTTTAATATGCAATTCTAATTCAACAACAACAAATACGTGTGTATTTTTAACAAAAATCATAAGAAATTTAGCGTTGATGAATCTAAATGTTAGCAAATAATGTTATGACGGGCCTCTCTTTCAAAATAAATTTGAACTACCTTCATTAATGTCTTGGATAACATTTATTTTGACAATAGGCATTCTATTTATCATAAACCATTAAAATTCATTTATAGGGTATGAAGTACTCCAAGACCCAAAGAGGCAAGTGTTTAGCTAGTTTGCTGTATATATAATATGTATATTCAATAAAAAGAGTTTGGTTACATCATCATTTACTAAATATACAAAGTATTTGGTGTTGAATGAGAATTGTAGGTTAATTTCTTTAGTAGTGATTACTAGTAAGTTTTTATTCTTTTTCTATATTATTAATTTTTTTTATAGTTAAAGCAAAAAAAAAAGGGGCCAATTTGACAAAAGTTGTACAGGTTGAGGGGCTAAAATTGTGATTATTCCTAATATCTTTAGCCAAGTTGACGGGAAAGAAGTTAAAGGGTGGACTGAAAATGAGCAATTTAAAAAGTAGAAGGACGGATTTTGAGCAAATAAAAATAAAGGGACTTAATCCGCACAAGACAATAAATACAAGGATTATTCTTGGAATTTAACCTAAGATATTCTAACATCGACTAATGAAGTATAATCATTTCTTTAAAAAAAATTTTAAAAAAAAAACTAAAATGGATTATAACTAACTAGATTTTGTCAACCACAATATGGATGAAATTAAAAATAAAAAAAAACATATACTTCAATTATATTATACAAAAACTAACCAAAAATTGTATTATAAGTAAAATAGTAAAGTGTTTATAAGTGAACTTTCCTTGGGTTTAAACCATAAACATTATATTATTAATTAATCATTTACTTAAAAGAGTTTTTAAGTAGTTTTATTGATTTTTTTAGTACATACTTTCACTGATTAAATTAATATTGAGTTGCTTGATCACACTATAAAAGTATAGATATAAATTATTCCTCAAATTTTCAACCTCTTTATAGGCACATATTCAACCTTTCAGTTATACTTCAATCAAAGCCATTAATTATAATAATTATCCAGATATATAAATAATGTTGTACTCATTTAAATGAATTCGTTAAGACTCTTTAATTACAATGATTAGTTAAATATCTCAAATATATATAAATATAAATAATTACAACTAGTTCAATTATCACTTAGGATTTCTCAAAAAAAATTCAATTTCAGATTTTATAACTAAAAAAATTATAAATGAAAAATAACTTATTAATAAAGAAAATAAAAATAAAAAAACTTAAATGCTCAAAATATTAAAAATCTATTAATTGAAAACTGCACAATCCTACTCGATTTTTTTTTTTTTTTTTTTTCCAAAACTAAAATACATCATCAGTAATAGTGTGACTAATTCAATTGTCGCAAGTGTTCTCCAAAGTTGGCCGTAAAATGTGTTTCACAACACCTTATGATTACTTAAAATTAAAATAAACCTCCAAAGTATAATTTTCAAAAACATTTTATTGACGTCACAATGAACTAAAGTTAAAAAATTGAACCCTACAATATAATTTTTGAAAATATTTTACTAACACATTAAATGTTGGTGTAGCAATTGACGTGACAATTAATGTAAAAAAAATTTATTATCCTGACATTTGACATTTTATTTGGAAACATATTAAATAAAAAGTTTAGACTAATTTACACTAGTAGCCTAACTTTTTTTTTTTTTTTTGTCGTTCAATTATGAAAAACTAAAAAATATCAATTAATTATTACTAATTTTTTTATCACTCAGCTATTCAGTTTTATCTTTTTTATTACTAGTCGGAGAATGGTGACAATTTTAAAATTAACATAATAGTAACCATAACCCTTAACATTTATACACTATATCAATTTATTAATTCTAAAAAATTTAATATTTAATATTTACACATTATATAATTTAATTTTATATTTTTTATAATTTTTCTTTTCTTTGAAAGTTAATTTAAAAGAATCAGAATTTCGATTTTTGAGTGATTCGTTTATATATATATTAAATTTAATTGATAAATTTATTTTTTTAACTTTTTAAATGAAAAGATTGTAAAGAAAAACTAAATTACACCCTGCATATTGAAGGTTATATATTTTTAAAATTAAAACTATATCAATATAATGTATAAATATTAAAAATTTAAATATTATTATATCAATTTTAAAAATATAATAAAATATAATAGTTAATCAATTGGTGACAAAAAATTATAAATAGTTGGATAAATATTATAGTAATTTACCAAAATTTTAATTAATTTTTTAAAAATATTTTAGGATTTAATTGATTTTTTAAAAATTATAAAAAATTGTTTATAAATGAATCAAATTTTAAATTATTTTAAAGGGGAAAAAAACTGTTCACCATTCGTAATTTGATTAGACTGCATTCTGAACTAATCGAATCCAGTGATTTTAGGAGGAAATGGAGGGGCAGAGAAGAGGTGGTGGTGAGAGCAGTAAATGGATGTGATTGTGGTCGGCCCCAGCTAACCTGAAAGAGAGAGAGCGCGCCTTAGGCTGGCGGTGGGTTCGGGACTTTGGGCACCTATATGAGAGGCTCGGTGATCAACATCAACACCATTGGGCATTGGTTGGTGCAGCTATTTTTAACACCAAAAACAGCTGTGAAGCGTGAACGAAGACTGCCTTGGTTGCATCAAAAACTAATATTATATTCTATTTCATTCAAATTTTCCATGACTCTTGTCCCTGTAAAGTAGTACTACTAGTAGTAAGTCACAAAAAATATATATATATAATTTCGGCTCAGGGTGTCACTGTTCAGGCCATAAGAGCAATGATTCTTTCTTTGATCATGAACCAACATCGCCGTCGTTTGGCCTTTGGCTGACGCTGTTACTGTGGACTTCCCCCTCCTGCTGGTCAACTGGAGCACAGTGGTTGAAGTGATTGATGATGGCATTATTTTCACCACCGTACGAACTTGCACCACCTCCATCCTCAAGCGATGTATCATTATGACACTCATCGACGCTATCGCTATGTTCATCGTAATCATCTTGTTTTTCATTGGGTCTTGGCGAGGGACCACCGATGGACTTCTGCTTTTCACCAACTACAGGAAGTGGAAGTGGCTCAGTCAGTTGTTTCCCGTCTCGAGGCGGCTCAAAAACTACTGGAAGATAGTGATCCATTTCGCATGGGAACTTTGAGTTTCTAAAATGTTCTTTCAACGCCTGCAATCCCTATTTTAATTTCATAAACAAATTAGACCCATATAAATGATGACTGAATGAACCTAATGGTTTTTGGTCCAACATAAGGCAAATAATATATTAAAAACCTGAACTCTGGCATAAGTGACTTCACAGATTTTTCTTGAGTTGAAAACTTCCCAATGTTGATGGTGGAAGGCCTTGTAAAATCTCCAAGTTGCTTGCGGGGATGTCATGTTCACAAATCCATATCCCACATTACACTTGTTGCTGGATTTTTTTTTAATTCAAAGAAAAAGGTGCAAACAATGAATCTTACATACAATAATCTTGATTTCAATACACTATCAACGGATTTATATATAGGATCTATGTACAAATTCAAGGAAAAAAGGGGGGCAGAAAAGAAAATTACTTGAAATCAATGGGGAGGTAGACGAAATCGTAAGAAGATAAAGGCTGATCATCGCCGGCGTCGACAATTTGCTCGTTGCAGTGAATACAGTGATTGTCAAGCATGTTCAACAACAACTGCTGACTGCAAAATGCCATATTCAAAGGCACATAAAAATATGAAATAACAAAAAGAAATGCAATCATGTTATTTTCTATTTAAGTAACAGTTGGTAAAAAAGACAAACCTATATTTATTGGGTATGTTCTTAATCATGACGGTGGTCCTTGAATCTTTACAGTTCGATTCCGCCATAGCATCTTCGCTTATTAAGAAACGAGGATCAAATTTCCTCCCTTGTTTGCCTTTCCATGGCCTTCCCCTACATTGCTGCTGCTTAACCCCGTTGCTAATCCTCTGTGGGGACTGGTTGTTTTGGTTCTTCGCAACCTTGTTTGCAGCTGCTCCACCACCAACCACCGCCATTGCAACTGAACTCTTCTTGCTTTCCTTAATCTCATTAGGGCTTCCCTTGCGAGAATCAGACAGGTTCTCGGTAGGGGATTGGCTTCGAGAAAGGAAAGAACGAGGAGGTATGTTGGGAGAATATCTACCGGAACCGGAGAATCTACAAGCTAACGACGGTGGAGAAGAAGGGTGATTATATTTACTGGCAGTGAATGAAATATTGGGAGTGCAAGGTTTGAAAGGCTTAACATGGTTGGCAGTATTAGCATTGAAGAACTTGCTGTTATACCCTCCGGGTCGACTGAATTCAATGACAACTTGCTTCCCATTGATTTCTTTTCCATTCATTTCTCGTAAGGCTTTAGCCGCATCTCTTACATCATAAAACTCCAAGAACTTTTGGTGCTTCTTCAACGGCGTTTCTCTCAGTTCCTTCACGGGACCTATCAACAAATTTATAGAACAAGGCAGCCTAAGTAACAACCAATCAAACCCTTTTTGACTGTCTTTTTCATAAAGGAAAGGCGAAACACTGAACTTACCATAAGCTTGGAAAATTTCTTTGAGTTTAGAAGTGGAAACACCGGGGTCCAGATTGAAAACTACAAGAGTTCCTTGATTATTCCCGTCAGGCAAAGCATTAGTGGCCGGAATAATAAAGTGGGCCCAAACAGCTCTCCTCGATATCAGTCCAGTCTCAGGAGTATAGGCGTTGGTCTCCCCTGGTTCGGACCCGGCTGCACCACCCCTGGCTTCTTGTTGCATGTGCTGCTCTCGTATTTCATTCAACGCTCGCTCCGCATGTCTCACATCATAGAAATGAACCGTCACGATTCCTTCTCCCACCCTTTCCATCTGGACCCCGCGTATTTCCCCGAACACATCCAGTTCTTCCCTCACTTTACACTCGCTCACATCGCATGGAACGGATGTCAACACTAAAGCCCTCGTCGCCGTCGCAGCAGGAGGCGGAAGAGAAAGCGGCGGTTCGGGTAAAACCATCGTGGAACCTGTAACGTACGCTGCTGGCAAAGGTGCAGGTATAGGTACCGCCACATGGAACTGTGCTACGCCACCACCAGAAAACGACAACGTTAAGGGTGCAGCGTAGGGGTAGTAAAGTTGGGACGGTCTGAAGAGAGGAATTTGGGGTTGGAATAGAGTGTTTTGGGCGGGCCAAAATTCTTGTGCAGACGGGTCTAGGTAATTTCCAGTGAACCGTACCGGCCCGGTTTCCGCCATGGCTATCTCGGAGCTGAGAAACAATACCCAAAAAGGAAAAGCTAAAAAGGATAAACCTTTGCTTTGCTTTGCTTTGCTTTAAAAGAAAAAACGAACTGTGTTTATTGAATTAAAAACCCAAGTAATCAAAATTTTCGTTTGTTTGTTTGTTGTTTTCCATCTCCCAAAAGTGTTCCACAGACAGAGTTGAGAAACTTGAAGGTCGCTAGTATAAATGTAGAAGAAAAGGAGTGATTTTGGTGTTTTGGCCTTTTCCCTGGTTTTACAATACATGCATATATACATGGTTTCCAAGACAAAGGCTGCTACAAATGCCGATTGCCAATTACCACCTCATTGAAGACATGAATTTACCAGTAAAGCCATTTGGTTTTGGGATAATATATAATTTAGCCCTTGAACTTCTCTATTTGTACCCAGTTGGTCTCTAAATTTTTTTTAGACCTAATTGGTGCTTAAACTTCTATTCTATCAACCAAGTTGATCCCTCCACACCAACACCATTAGTTTGTGCTTATGTGACATTTCTAACAAATGTGGTGATGCCACGTGGTAGCCTTACACCAACACCTTTAGTTTGTGCTTATGTGACATTTCTAGCAAATGAGGTGATGCCACATGACAGCCTCTTAAAATGCCACATGACAAATATAATTTATATATTTATATTGTAGTTTTTAATTTATGTTTGTCATGTGTTATATGTAGAGGTTGTCATGTGGCACCATCAGATTGGCTAATAATGTCAAGTCAACATAACTAGCAATGTTAATGCAAAGGTACTGATTTGGTTGACAGAATACAAGTTTATGGACCAAGTAGATTTAAAAAAAATTATAAACCAATTAAATACAAATGGACAAGTGTAGGGGCCAAAATATATATTAACCCTTTTGTTTTGTTTTTTATTTAAGATGATGATTGATGAAGAATCGAACTTACACGTGGCAAAAGGACAAATATTTGTGGGGTTGTAATTGCCAAATTGCCAAAACCCGCAGGGACATGCTACTTTTCATGTTAGTTTTCTGACGAGTAAATTTTTATAAATTTATCTACATACTGTGTTTATCAAGTCTAATAGATTTACATTGAATTATTCTAATTTTAAATATACTTGTTGGTATTGACTCGATTAAGCAACAAAAAGTAAAAATAACGTAAGAAATTGAGAAATTAAATACAAATTTAACGTAAAAAAACTTCTCTAAAGACGATAAAAAATCACAGACAAAGATAATTTTATTATAATAGAAAAAGAACGAAGAGTATAAAAGACGGAGATAAAAACTAAATCGCAAAACTCGAAAACAAAGAACTCTTAAAACGTAAATACAAAATTATCCAAAAGTGTTATGAGATCTAATCTTTTAATAAGTGTATTTTCTAATTGTAAAAGAGTCTATTTATAGGCAAAATTCATAGGTCAAATAAATTATATTAATAAATGCTAAATATATTATACTAATAAATACTAAATATTCTAGAAATAAAATATATTTTGTTTAACTTGACTTGCAAACAATTTCTTATTCAACAGGAATTTGAGTCACACAACTCTGACAATACTTTTTGTAATTTCAAATGCTTTGATATTTGTTGATACAAGTGGTCAAGGAAGAAATAAAGAGGAGGATGTAGTAGAGTAAGGAAAATCGATTTACTTAAACAAACGGAAAGCTGAAAAAGGGAGGTAAGTAACAAGGAGGACGAATGAGGTTGAAAGTTGTAAGAGCGTAAGGTTTTTGATAGGCTAGAGGTTCAATCCTTTCTCATCATTCTAAAATATATTTATAGAGAATGAAGTCTTGTACTCAGTGAGGCCACATCACTGACAAACATGAGACATAGTTTTGTACATGTGTTGTCGTGGAGTGCGATGTGACTCTGACATAGTACGAAGTTGTTACGCCTAGTGGTCCTTTGGTGGTCTCCCTACGGAGATGAATGTGTTCCTGCTAATTGCGGGTGGCATAGAGGATGAGACACTTGGGTGGCTGAGTGGGTTTGGGGTTTGAGGTTCAGAGTAAAAAATTACCAAAATTATGTATTAATGACATGAAAGAAATTGTTAAAATGTCATTAAATAATACAAAAGAGATTATAAATGATGTGGTAGAAAAGGTCCATAAAATAATTTCTCATAATTAAATGGTTTTTATTTTTATTTTAAATAACTTAATAGATTAAGATGTTATTAATTTAACGCAGATAATAAAAACTTAGTTTAAAAAAGGTTATGCGAATTTGGATTTGAAAATGATAGATAGTACACATGTAGCTCATAAAAAAAATATAAAAAGTGGTTTATAAGTACTTGGCCAAATAAGACATCATATCTATAAACTTTATATAAAAGGATTTGGACTTTCCTTTTGTTGGCACGTGGCCCATTCTTTTCCTTTTACATTATAGAAAAGTGGTTAAATTTTGATTTTGATTTTTTTTATTTCAGATTTAATTTTTATACTTTAATTTCTAATATAATTTGATGATATATTTTTATAATATTATTAATTAATTTAAATAGTCAATATTATTAACTTTTTATAAAAGTATTATGTAGTTATATTTAATTTGAATGCATTAAGAGTTTTAGAGGCTAAAATGTGGCTTCATATTTCTTTTGAATTTGTCTTATTTTTAGGGGTGTTTGGTAAACAGAGTTTTAGGTCATTTTAGCTGATTTGGGTACAAATGAAAGATTAGGTAGTCAAACTCTCTAATTTGTGTTTGGTGAAGGAAGTTTTGCAAGTACTTGTTGAGCTAAAACCTCCAAAATAAAAAACACAATGATGGATAACTTTTTTCACGATCGATTGTGAATGAAATATGTGGAATGTCATATCTGACCGTACTTGTTTAAAAATTATTCCCTTTGCCACATATATATATTTCTTGAATATTTAAGTATTCTTATTTTATTTTTAATTTACTTATATAAAATGATTTCTTATACAACTTTATGTTAATTGAAATATGCTACTTGACAAATTTGTTCAGAGTGTGATATAATTATCACTAATTTACATACTAAGAACATGACATAATTATCACTAAGAAATTTGTAAATAATGAACTTAAGAATTTTGTTTATTTAAAATTTTAAAAATATTCACTGATTAATTTCCTAATAGATGTTTTAATTCCTTAGTAATAGTGTTTTATTTCAATAATTTCACTTAATAAAGACTAAAGTATTATAAACAAAAAAATACTTTACAATAAAATGTGTAATGCCCTTATTTATCATTTCACACATATTGGCTTTTAACTATCAATTAAGTTTTTCCAAACACTTTTAAATAAACAATTAATAGAATCAGATGGTCAAACCAGCCGCTGCAATCAGCAATCAGTTATTAGCCAATTGTCAAACAGAGCCTTTTTCTTTTTTACATTAAGACAATGGTCAAGCTTCAATTTTGCCCCTATATTATGTTGAAACTTGAGATTTAATCTATATGCTTTGATTTTTTTATATTATTTGTTTACTCTACATTTTTAATGTCATTAGTTAGTATAAATAGTTAATATTGTTAATTATTTAAATGAAAATGTTGATGCCAATTTTTCAGCTAATTTTTAGAAATATGCTGAAAAAAAACTTATTTGAGAAAATAGATTTTTTTTTTTGAAATTTATCGATTTACATTGTTTTTGGAGGGAGAAAGGAAAACACATCCTACAGGGCGCGCTTTCAACCACATTAGCTGAAAATGCGTCTTACAAGATGCATTTTCATTAAAAATTGATAACTTGGCTCTTTTGGTCATGTGGTTAAGTGTTAATGTTTTTAGCATTGAGTCTCAGATTCGATTCCTCTTCTACTTACATTTGTATTTTTATTTCATTTTGTTTAAAGCTTTTTTTTTTAATTAACTTTTTCTACACATTAACTCTTATGGTTAGATGGCTAAATAATTATGATCTCATTCTTAAGACTTAAGTTTAATTCCTCCTATAAATATTTTAATATGTATTTTTTATTTCATGTTGTTTCAAGTTTTTTTAATTATTATTTATAATTAATAAATATATTGTTTTGAATATTTTTTTTTATTTTTAATTAGTAATTATTTTATTATAAGATCAAATAATAAATATGTAATTATTTTTTAAAAACATCAACTAATTCTTTAGATATATTTTTCTTTATATACAATATTTATATGTCAAATATTTATTTTCTCCACCTATATTGTGGAGGTATGGTGATTTCTAATATTATAAAATAAAATAATTATTTCAAATATCATTGTTTTTCATCTAAAAATATATAATATGTCAATTTACTATACTTATGATATGGATTGAAAAATAAATATTACACATATAAAAATTATATTTACTAAAAATAATGATATTTTTAATATTTATTTGATTTTATAAATAAAAGAGTTATTAATTAAAAATATAAATTAAAAATAAATATTTATTAATTATAAACATGAATTAAAAATAAAAAAGCTTAAAATAACATGAAATAAAAAAATACATATTAAAATACTTGTAAGAGGAATCAATTAAACTTATGACTTAAATATGAAACCATAATTATTGAACCATATAACCAAAAGAGTTAATGTGTCAAAAACATTAATTAAAAACAAAAAAAAAGTATAAAACAACATGAAATATAAATGGGAGTAGGAGAAAAATCGAGCCTAGAACTTAAGGCTAAAGCACTAACCCTTGACCATCTAACTAAAAGATTAAGGTTGTCAATTTTCAGTGAAAATGAGTCTTGTAGGATGCGTTTTTAGCTAATGTGGTTGAAAGCGCGTCCTATAAGACGTGCTTTCTTTTATTTTTTCAAAAACAATGTAAATCGGTAAACTTTTTATTTAAAAAAAAATAGCCTACTTTCTCAAATAAGTTTTTTTTCAACACATACATATAAATTAGCCTAATTTTTCTTAAGAACACTACTTCAACCAAAAAAATATATTTTATTGTGATGATTTTGGACGAGTGTTTTTAAGAAAAAATCTTAACGAGTGTTTTTAACATCATTTTTATTGTTATATGACTAGTAAGTGAATTTTTTTTAATTTTAAAATATTACATCAATAAATTTAATAAAATAATTTTAACTATCTAAATTTTTTAATTTAAAAAATAAAAAACATATTTTTAATTCTTTAGTAATTTATTTTGTACAGTTTTATATTGAAATTAAATCTGTTGACTTGATTTCAAAGTGGGACATAGGGTATGTTCCCTGATGCAGGCACAGGAGTTGATGGGCCACTCCACTCGGTATACGGGATATATAATGATAAAA
Organism: Gossypium anomalum; assembly: GCA_025698475.1. Lineage (NCBI taxonomy): Eukaryota > Viridiplantae > Streptophyta > Magnoliopsida > Malvales > Malvaceae > Gossypium > Gossypium anomalum. Next base: position 17,553,014 of record CM046967.1, on the reverse strand, counting down.
AGAGTGTGAAAGGGATGTTTCTTTCATTCTTTGATGATCTTTTCCATGGCTAGAGAACCCTACCTTTTTCCTTTCCTAAATGGAGATTGTGATATATAATATATAATCACACCAGAACAACCATTCTGTCTGCACACTAGCCTTTTTACTACTTTATTTTGTGTAGGAGAAAGGCTACTAACAAGATTTTATACGTAGAGAATGATTAAGTTAAAGTAAAAATAATGCTGCAAATCTTATATATTATTACTGAATCAATAATCTTGTTTCCAAACAAAAAAAAAAAAAAAAAAGGTTAAAAAGTGTTCTCATTAAAAATAACTTTTCCTAAATTTGTACGTAGATGGCATCCTTATTTTTCACTAATAATATTTTGTGAATACATCAAATTTATCTAAAGGTTTGGTTTTGATCGACTCTCATATAATGTTTTCTATCAAGAGAATATTATTTATGTGCTCGACAATAGTTCTAATCACTATTCTAATTAAATATAAGAGTATTATATGCATTAATAAGAATATTGAGCATTGAAATAGAACTTACATTGGTAAAAATTTGAAAAAAAGACTAAATTTATTAAAATTGAAATAAAGGGTAAACAAATATTAGGCTATATGTAAGAAGTAAGCACATTGTTTTTTAATTTGATAAAAAATTTAAAAAATAAAAGAAATTAATAAATTTGAAAAAGAAAAAGTTTTTAATTTGCATATTTAATTTATAATATCACTTACCATAGTTAAATTAATACATTATTTAGTTAATATTGATGAAAAATCTTTACATCCTTTCGGATAGATCATCGTCCAATACATGATCTAATTACTCACATAGTTTGGAAGGTAGGGTATAAGAATAGGGTTTGCATGTATTTTTTTTTTAAATTAATACATAGATGAGGGAATTGGAATATATTAGAGGTAGGTAGGGCAGACAAAGGGGACCATTAGAGTTTAGATCATCCTTAGATGCTCCCCCTTTCTCCTTGTTACCAGGAATCTTGCCTTCCCCTTCTTCTGCTTCTTTTAATTTTAGCTGCTGGCCCCTCTTCCAACCCACCATGCTACATTCTTGTTTGCTGCTTAGAGATGATGGAGTGAGATGGGATGGGAACTATTCAAATATATTTTTGTAAGTCATCTATCAGAGGATATATTTCGTTATATGTATAATAAAAAAACAATAAATTAATAATTTTAGAAGTATCGGAATTGGGATAGGACAGGAAATCATTTACCTAAATGATCCCATTGCGTCATTTTAAAATATACTCGCCATTCAAATAAATGATCTGTACATAGAGGCAGGAAAAGGTGGTAATTAATGGCATTGGCAAATGGAGAGGTGGCCTCGCAACTACAACTTTCGGTAGGCGTGTGCACAATAAGGAGGTTGTTTTGTCGTGGTGCTGGGTCACCGTGGCGACTCGAACAATGAGTCCTCCGCTTTCCATAAATTATTTATTTATATTCTAAGCTTTTAAAAAACAACCCAATGTGATGAAGAATGTTGTTGGATAATAAAATTATGAAAAAGGAGCTCAACTTTAGATTATTAAAATGGGCTTCCCTTCTCCCAAGATTTTACAGTATGGGACAGACATGGAGAGAGAGGCGATTGTTAATGATCAGTGGCATAAATACATGGTTCAACCACATAACTCGTTTTTCGATTTAATATGGTTCAACCACATAACTCGTTTTTCGATTTAATGGAATCTGCCCTAACTGCTCCTCTCTCTCTCTCTCTCTTTTTAATTAAAATATCTTCCATCTTGAATTAACATTAATTTTTTTAAAAAAAATTCTTCATTATTTCTTTTAACTTAAATTATTATTACGTTCATTATTACTGTATCAATCATTCGCATTATTTTACTTCCCGATATCTTTACTTTATTATTGTAACATCCAATACTTCATATTATATTTATATTAATAATAATCTTTAGACACGAACTCAAAAAAATAAATAAAGACATAGTCCCTATTCCTTGCTCAAATACAATCTCAACATTCTTAAATCATTATTCTTAATTCTCTCTGTATCATCTGTAATGTGAATCACCACTACTTTAATAACTCTTGGTATCCCTACAGTGTGAATGACCATCATTGTACTATTCAATATTTGGTATAACTTAATTCTTATAATAGTTGGCGTTATCTGCAGGAATTAAATAATAACTTATGGCTCAGCCGGCCCAAAACATCTCTAGAGTACAAGTTAATGAGATGAATTATTACAACCAATAGGTGACTAGTATTATCAGAACTAATATTACAACCAATATGAATACGAAAGCAACCATTATAAATATGAAAGCCACCTATATGATCAAGACGATTATTATCATTATGGCTATGAACAGAGGCAATATTATCAACAACCTATATGATCAAGGGTATTTCAAGCAACAAGAGTTTTCGGTATCCCATTGCCTAACATTATAGTTTCCAAGGAGCTCACTTTATAAACTTCTCTCTAAACAAGGGTGAATTGTTATACCCCATGCTATTAAGGAAAGAACATCATAGTGACATCACTAATGACAACCATCGCATTAGATCCAATTTCATTAATGTTTCTAACTTCCAAGCTCTCAGGGGACAATCCAATTTTTTTTTTCAGTGGGCCGAAATTGAATTATGAACTTTTGAGAGGTAAAATATGATTTTGTCATATATTGCTTTATGATTTCATCATTTTTAAAGGGTTAAATAGAATTTTTTATTTTTGCGGAGTAAAGTATAATTTTATTGTATATTAACTTATAATTTCATCATTTATGAGGAGGCAATTATAATTTTTCTACTTTGGGGGGCTAATGCCCCTATCTGCTCCTCTTTGATTTGCCTTTACCTAGGATCACTAATCTTGAAGGCGGTCAAATTTGATCTATATTCTAAGATGAGTCTAAATTGAATTCTACCGGAAAAACAATCATGAGATGAAAGACTCACTCAAAACCCCACCTTCATCTAATCCCATCTTCTAAAAGAAGAATAAAAGACACATCATCTACACTACTTAAATACGACTTCAACATTCTTAAGATTACTATTCTTAATGACTCTACACCATTTATTACATGAACCTCCTCCATTTTAACAACTCCACATGCTTCCTCCAATGTATTTTATACAAGTTAATTGTTATAACAGTTTTTATAAGCAGATCATATATATATATATATCTCTTGGTTGGATTCTTTTAGAGCAAATTTAAAAGTGCATTTGTTTTAACTTTTTAGCAAACAGAAAAAATCCCATCCTTTTGTGAGTTTAATACCTTCCAAGTTATTATTTGCAAAATCAAGCTTTAGTTGAGAAAATAGAACTCCTCTCATTAAATTGGACTAACATTGACAGAGCATGTTGATTATTATTAGGGCATGCAATATTGTATAAACGTGACAAGAGAGTTCGGCCTTGGATCAACCATCTATTTCCTGTGTTATATGCACATATATGTATACATTTATGACTGGTATTTTGCAGGTAGGACGTTAGCTTTATGGTAATGCAGCTTTATGTCTTTTCCTATCTGAAAATTAAACACATGGGCTCCATTAGCTACTTAACTTACATTCCTTAGGTATGATTGCAGTACAGCCAATGTCAATGAAAACCAAGTCCATTTCTTTTCCTTATAAAATAGTCTGAATAGGTAGTTTATAAATACTTAAATAGGAATCTAAGCTTATTGAATGTCATTTGACTGCAAATTAGTGCGCTCGAGAGTCCCTAATGATTAAATAAATCAAAATTAAGAGTCATCACTATAATTGGATAACCAGCACTGAAAACTAAACCATGACAAGTGAAAGCAACAGGCATGAGATGAGTGTGGAAGGCGGGTTCCTGCTTCAATTAGAGAGTGTGAAAGAAATGAAATGAAATGAAAAATAAACCGTACAAGTTTGAGGATTCCACAGCATTGAAGTACTGCCATTCAAACCCAAAATTTAAGATCATCATGTGCCGAGTTAATGGTATTCACCTCATGTTGTGTCAGTGTTCTGAAACTACACAGTACACATTAAACGTACACACAGATATGACTCCAGTTTGAATACCAAATTTCGCAGAAAGATTTACAAAAATTAACTCTTTATGTCAGTTTGAACACCAAATAGTAGGACCCTGTTCGTTTCTCTCTTACCCTGTTTCTCGTATTCTACCTCCCGCCAAGATTAACATGGAGCTCTTACGAATTAGAACACAAAATCAACTCTTTATTGCATTGTTCAGCATACCAAAGTATGATTTGTACCTCTGTGCTAATCCGAACATGCCCAGTGTCCCACCAGTGTGAAGTATCACCACATTGGAATCATCTTCATGTGCACAGGTAATTCTTGTGGCCATTTCCCAAGCTGCTAAAGTATATACAGGATCCAATGGAATACCAGTTTGCCGTGCAACTTGTTGGCAAGCTTCTATTTCTCCTTCCAAAATATTGCCAAATCTATTACAAAGAGCAAAAACGAAATCTAAATTTATTTAGTCTGAGAATAAGAAGCTATTTTCGAGAATAAAACTATGATACAGATGGTTATAGTTTATCGTTTATCGTTTGACATTTCTTTTATTAACTTTACGAGTTCTTATGGCATTAATTAGTTTCACAGATGCTCCAGCATTACTTCAGTCACTGGTGCTAATTTGACTGAACATTGCAATTTGTAGGTTTAATTTTAATTCATTGCCTCTTAAAGATGCGTGTAAAGACCTCGGTTTTCATTGCTTCTCCCTTCATTCACCCAAGTGAAATGATTCAGAAGAAAACTCATAACTACACCCTCAAATGTAAATCAAAACATTAAATTGCATCATTGAAATTTAAATCATAAAGAATGGAGTAAATGAAAACCTGCAATTCTCTCATGTTGACACATTATACTTCATAAGAAAGCCTAGTTCAAGTCTACTTTTGATTGGTCAATATCCTTCTCAATTTTAGATTTCTTTGGGAACACATCAAGCAAGCTTATCTTTCTCTGCCATATATTTAAAGGTCTCATTTCTTGTATTATATAAATAAATATTCTCAGTAAAGATTGTGTCCATCATAGGTGATGCCCCTCGTGCATCAAAGAGGTTGGGAATTAGCTTATGCAGAAGTTAAACTGTAAGCAATGAAAAAGAAAACAAAAGTAGCAGTACTTTACTTTCTTGGATGGCAACGGTCTACCCAGTGCACAATTCCATCATTAGCTCCATTTAGTTTGTGACTATCAAGAAGAAAACGAAATTGCCTCTTGAATTCAGCAATTAATCGTCTCTCTTGTTGTCTGTAAGTGTCCATTGTGTCAGCCAACATTACTGCTGTAATCTTCCATGGAAGCCTGGGAAATTGCAAGTGCAACAGTATCAATGAGTATTTAGTGAAATGCACTTCAATTTAAGAAATTCATTCATAAGAAAATTACGTAATTATTTGAGAATATTAGACTTAACTAGAAAGATATATGATAAAAACAGTACACACCCTAGATACATGGCAGCAAGGCCTAAACCAACAGCAGTTGTTCCAGTACCAGAATCCACAACAAAATTGAAAGCCCTTTTTTTTCCAAGTAAATGGTCCTGAGATAAGTAGTCAACCAGCCGAAACATACCTATATGAAAGAAACCAATTAATTGAAGCTACCAAGAAATCAAAGAATAACAACTTAAAACCTGAAATTGATAAATTAGTGGCATATAGAGGGATTAAGAATTTACAAACTCTAGAATATCAATAAAGAGAGAAATGGGGACAGATTGTAGACAAAACCCTAAGGTTTTTAAAGACTATGCTCTTTCACAGAAGCCATGATGTGAAAGCCGTGAGACCGAGGCAGTTGAAGTATAAAGACCTTTATTCTCTAGTGGATGGCCCTGGCCATTTGTCATGTGTTACCATTATCAACCAGATCAAAGTCTAGAATAATAAAGGCAATTATTTTCACCTGCACATCACTTTCGAGCTGAATAATCTACATAAATTATTTATGCATACAAAGCAAGCAATTTATTGTTAATGCAAGAATTATATCATAAGGTATTCTTGGAACCTGTCATTGTGATGACAGGCAATGTTGGATGTTAACAAAGAACACGATTATATTTGTGAAAAGTATACAAGATTATATCCAAATAGAGAATCTACAATTTTCTTTTACCTAGTAATGCAACAACATCTTTAGCACCTTCATTGACTATCGCAACCTTCCTTGAGTGGTTCTCGGTGCCTCTAGGAGCATCCCTTTGCACAAACTTTGAACACTCAAATGTCTGGGACGCTAGAGAAGAATCAATAATATCATTGCAATATACGATGCTACCTGTATGGCCTGCAACCATACTAGCATGTGTCTGTAGCATTTCTTCCCTGTGGGCATAAAAAGATCTTGGAACATATGTTACATTTCCATATATTGTTGAAATCAAGTTATAGCCAGTCAGAATTTGTGGCTGCTCTCCTCGTAGAAGCAAGTGTGACTTCAGTCCTCTCTCTGCACAAGAAACAGCTGGAAAACACACAAATGACTAATATGAAGCAAGGCTTTATGTGACTGGTATTCAACAAAGCTTGTTAGAATTCTGGGAAAGAAAGTTTAAGAGGAATTTACACTTGTAACTGAAACAAGAAAATACCTACCAACAGCTGCTGCATGCGCGCTTTGACAACCACCACATGTAACCTAGAAAAGTTCTCAATATGAAATTATCTAGTCTCCAGTGTTTGCAAGATTGAAAAGGCCCTCGACCGATGAAAATTCACTTAAAGAAAAAGACAGAAAGCAGGGAGGAGGGGTGCATCTAGGAGACAGTGCAATGATATCTGTCTATACTCTAGAGGTTGTATGTGTGGTAAGATATTTCCTGTCCTGAGAACAAAATGTTGACCATAACTGTTTATTCCATAATTTTTCCTTTCCAAAATTACAACCTATTTCTATTCAAGCCACCCATGTAAACATTGTGAATAAATGGTAACAATTAATCCTTAGTCTAGTAAGCCCTTAAATAACATTGGTCAGCATCACATAAGCATATAAAGTCTTACATAAAGAATGATATCAGACCTGCCATCTGTCCTACCAGATTTGGATAGAGATATAAGGGAGTTCATAGAAGAGAATGAAGCGAAAAATTAACATGTGGAACCAGACGGATAATGCATATTCATGTAAAAGATAGGAAAATCTAATCCACTTGCCATCTTAAATGTGATGGATGCACAATCTTACCACATCAGTCACACCATGATCTTCAATGAGAGGAAGCAGTCCGTCCAGTTTTCTTGCTTTATTGCCATTGACAAAGGGGTGCAATAAATCATCCCTTACAATATAGAAAGATAAGCCTTGATTTTCATAAAGCATCATGTTGCCAAGATGAGGCTGATTATTGTTTAAGAAAGAAACATTGCTAAACAATCCCCCTCCTTTTTGTCCTTGTTTTGAAGAAACTGTAATTTGATGAATATTGGTATCAGGACTGAGCAATGTCCACCTTCTGCGAAGCAATTTTGACATGAGCTCTTCACCACTTGGTTTGGTGTTAGGGAGTGCCTGGAGTTGGGAAAACATTGCTCAACTGTTAGTATGAATCCCAAAAAACTACAATAATAAGATGGACAATAGTATCAATAAGCCATACAAGTGCGTATTGATCTTTAGGTATCATAAATGGCTACTAGCAATAGCTTGGTAGCACCAACGGCTGCAGCAGCAAAAGGACAATGCAAGGAGAAAGCAAGCAAGGAATTTTACTTTCAAGGGAGAGGCAAAAGGGGAATCAGAAAGAAATGGTGAAATAAAGCATTGAAATAACTTATTAACTACTTCAACCATGATTGATATGATACCAAGTTGCCACCACATGTAAACGCCAAACTACGGAGCATATTCTTAAATCTAACACCATAAAATTGCAAAACCAGATATCACTTTATTCCTCCTCAATTCTTATATGCTGCCTCTAACATTTACCAAACCTACATATCTACATTTCTCTCTAAATCTAATTAACAGATGACGGATTTTAACAATTCTAGAGAGCAACATTGACAATGACATTATTTACTTCCAAGAAGTTGAAGGCAACATGTTCTCCTGCCTATAGAGGTCCATGAAACCATAATCTGAAGGAAAATTAAAACATTTCTAAATTGTTTAGACTTTAAAGTTCTCACTATTCAACTCTTTGCTTTCTTGCCAAAGTGAATGCAAACTACATTACTAAGACATCAGACACCACTCAAATCCCAACTAATTTTAAATCAATCCGCTGACCCCAACACAAAAACTTAAAGCAATTAAGAAAATCATAAAATTCCAGGCAGATAATAAGAAGAGAACCTGAGCTGAAGGGAACCCATCTTTGTTGATAGCTGTTAAAGCAGTTTTAGCGGGACAACAATGAAGTTTCATTTCACTCAGCTCCCTGAATTAGCTCAGACCCGGCCGGGACGCTTGTTTTTGTTGTCTTTGTTTTCGTATTTTTCACCCTTTGTTAGGACCCAAAAGGGTGGGAGAGAGAGAGTATTGGCATGCCACGTGTCCACTTTTTAATCAATAACTGGTATATATTTCGAGTAACTAAAGCAGTAATAAAAATATTAAAAGATTTTATTTATTAAATATTTATGAATAATTTAATATTATAATATTTCTATCTTTATTTTATCAAAAGATAAAAATATTATCTTAAATGTTACATGTTGAGATAGTTAAATGATATATAAAATAATTATTCATTCAAAAATAATATTAAGTATTAAAATAACTAACTAATATAAATAATAAAGTGTAAATTTTGCTTAATTATAAAATATACAATTTCAAAATAATAAAAATTAATTTTCATTAATTTTTTTAATTATAAATATAATTATGATGAATCATAAATCTTATTCTGACAAAAAAACTTTATTGTATTAAAATAATTACCCATTCATAAAATTTATTGCTTAGCACTCGTTTGACATAGTTCAATTCATTTTTGAATAGTTATGTTATTGATTTCCATATTTTTTAAAAAAAATTACTAATATTTTCTTTTTTCAAGCTTAGCAATTAAAATGAATAAAGATTTTGTAGTCAAAATTTTTTATTCTATTGATTGCATTATATAATTAAACAATCTTCCACTAGGATTGACACTCAACAAATTTGCCTCTCTAATTTTGCTTACAAGTTAAGTATGTGAGAAAGTAAATGAAGATAGTGGAAAACAAAACATTTCTTGATTTCTTAGAGTGATTATCATATGTGCATTCCTCCCCTCTGGTAATGGGTCAACTCTATTTGCGTTTACTTTGTGGGAAATGCCATCCTTTTCAACCATGGAAAAAGATGTGGAATATTTGGGAGTTGCCACTAACATTAGGAGAGTTAGTGAGCCGAGCTATGGCAAAAGCCAAAAGCTGGCTTTCTAAAAATTAATACCGACGGGTTAGGTAATCCGATATGTTTGGGAGTGAGAAATTGACTCATCCCGATAGCCTTGAGTGATAAACCTTGAGAAATGGATTCAACTGGACTCTTTCAAGTAACATGCTGAAAATTGAAGTGGAAATTGGTGCAGAATCACTTGTTACCAATGGTATGACACAAAAGGGAAGCAAGTTGCCCCTTGGAACTTGTTTCTAGTATTGGTTACTTCTGCATCTCTTCCAAATTTTTTATATTAGTAGGTAAAACGTTACCTGTAACAACCTTCCTCGCAATTTGAAAAGAAGTTTGATCTCGACAGTCCAAATTGAGTCGTAACTCCCGGGATAAAATCAAAATGAAAGTGAAAATATTACCTAGCGCTAGTAAAAATTTTACTAAGCCAAAGCTTAAGAGGAAAATAAAGAAAGGAAAGTGGTTGTTGCTTTGTCTTTTTATGATTTCATTTGATTACTAAGAAAAGTATAGATGAAGAGAGAAAAAGGAAAAGAGGGAATTTGTTGATAAAATGATGAGAAATACTTTTATGGAAGGGAAGGGAGGTTTGCAATGGGTAGTGTTATTGGATTATCTTTCGATATCGCCAACCACTGCTATTCGATACCATTGAAACGTCACTGCTTTCAGTTGGGATCCAAGTTTGTTGTTGTTGATATCGAGTCAATACCATCCTCCTCGGCAACAGTGGAGTTCGCTTCTCCTTATCTGCGCTTCTTCAAGCGCACTTCATGACCATGATCCTTTGTCCTCAATTTTCTCTTGGGTCTCGCTCGCAGATCCACCGCCACCGCCACTACAACCAAAACCGATTTCCTACCTTCCGTTTCTCTTCTCGATGGATCCCATTTCTCGCCCCGCTGTCGTCATCGACAACGGCACTGGGTACTGTTTATCTTCTCGTTTTTGTAACTGAATATTACTCTAAACTACGTGCTCACTATCTCATTTTTTGTTATTATTCAACTGGTTTTTTTTTTTTTTTAATTTGTTTGCAGATATACTAAGATGGGATTCGCGGGTAATGTAGAGCCGTGTTTTATTCAACCAACAGTAGTAGCAGTTAACGAATCTCTTCTAAATCAATCTAGAGCTTCTTCCAAATCTAATTGGTTAGCTCAGTATTCAGCTGGGGTAATGGCAGATCTTGATTTCTTCATTGGAGATGAAGCACTCACGCGATCACGATCAAGTAATAACTATAACATTACCCATCCCATTAAGCATGGTCAAGTGGATAATTGGGATGCTATGGAACGATATTGGCAGCAATGTATTTTTAATTATTTACGGTGTGATCCCGAGGATCATTACTTCTTGCTGACTGAGAGTCCACTTACTGCTCCTGAGAATCGAGAATATATGGGTGAAATCATGTTTGAGACGTTTAATGTTCCAGGGCTTTATATTGCTGTGAATTCTGTCCTTGCTTTAGCTGCTGGGTACACTACATCTAAGGTTTGTGACTGGTTTCCTGTAGTGTTCTGTTTTCTGGTATTATATATCTTCATGTTAGTTGTTCACTAGTAAGTTGGATGAATCAATTAGGGTCCTTGATTGTACATGATTTTCAGTATCTTTTATATTTATAAACTACACCTTTTAAGGTTGAATCTTGAAAGTTGGTTCTAGGATGGTTAGGTATTCATCAGACTACTAGCAATTGATTTAAATCCATTTAGTGATTGAGAAAGAATTGTCATATAGATAATATCACTGATCCTTAAGAAAGGCTGAACTTTTTACTTAATCTATTGTCTTAAATTCTTCATTAAAAATAAAATTGTATGCTTAGAACTATAATTATTATGTTTTATAAGAAACTGTGCAAATTTGAGAAAAATTCACGACCACGATAGCTTCCGATACATCTGCAATTGCAGTAAACATGTAGCGAACGCGATAACTTTTGATCTCTGGTGCCTGCCTTATTATGTTTCCATACGTCTAAATTTGTTTATTTGTTTATTTATTTAATTATTAGAGAGAACTATGATGGAGGCATATAGCTCTTGCTAATCTTGTGGGTGTAAGCTGTGGGTTATGTTGAATACTTCATGCTTGTAGTGTTTAAAAAACCGCTCTAGCTTCTATTTAGCTTCAGACCATTTTGGGTGTTGTTTTTCTTGCCAATCGTCATCATCCTTATATATTGATCATTTTCGTTTAGTTTGACCTACAGTTTTCTGTAGTGTGAGATGACAGGGGTGGTAGTGGATGTTGGAGATGGGGCTACGCATATTGTACCTGTTGCAGATGGTTATGTTATTGGGAGCAGCATTAAGTCAATACCAATAGCAGGAAAAGATGTTACTCTCTTTATACAACAACTGATGCGGGTATTTTTGTTTTTTTTCCATGACTTGTGATCTGAAATCATTGATTGCTATTTATTCAATTGTCAAGTACTTAAGGTTATTATCATGTCTTGATGAGAAAAAACATACACTCCTTGGCATTACTCAGCCTTGTCCATGGTTGGATTTATTGGTGTTCTCCAGTTCTGCACCTAGGCACACCTAGGCTATGCGCCTTAGCGCTAGGCAACAAAAGCACCTCAACCCTTTCAGGCGAGGCACATTTGATCAGGCACACTTCTGGTGCTCTTAACTACATTATTTTTTGTAACGCTATGGTTGGATTTATCGGTGTCCTCAAGTTTTGCACCTAGGCATGCCTATGCCTTGCGCCTTAGCTCTAGGCAACAAAAGCACCTCGACCCTTTCAGGCGAGGTGCATTTGATCAGGCACACTTCTGGTGCTCTTAACTGCATTATTTTTTGTAAGGTGATAGGCATACAAAATGCTTGCCTGATTGAATTTGGAGTTTTCTATCTTTGTTTACTAGTAAGAAAAGGGATGATATTGAACTATCTACTTCTCAATATTTGAGTATTCAACATTCGTGAGAGCAGAAGGAAATCATGCATATTCCACAAAAAGTTTGCTTTTTGTACAAAATATCGCCTTATTTCACTTAAGCGAGTGCTTCTCACTTTTTTTTTGCCTCTCACATGAGGCAATATAAGGATTCTAGCACCTAGAGTACGCCCTTGACAACATTGGGATTTATATGCTTATGCACTTCCCTTTATATGCTGTGCTTTCACACATTCTGTTCCAGTTTGTGAACATTCTTGCATCCTTCCAATTGTTATTTCGGCTATGTGGTGGCTTCTTTGAGGAAACACGATTTCATTTTACATATGTGCGGTTTATTGTTTTGAATTGTTTGCCTTTTAAAGCGATGCTAATCTGAATTTGAGAACAGGAACTGCTCTCTGGTGGCAAGATAAACTAAAGTGTCTTCTTGTTTCTGTTTATCTTTTCCTTTTGGCACTTCTGGAACTTTTTCTTTGTATTATCATTGTTCTTGTGGTATTTGTTTGTAAAGGCTCGGAAACACTGGGCTTTAGTATTGAATCTTCTAATAGTTGTTATTATGTGTGTTTGTGTGTGTATCCTAGATTTGTGGATATAGAGATTGTAAAATAATGTGTTCTGTAATCATGAATTCTTGCCTTTTCACTCTGTTATTTGCAGGAAAGAGGAGAGAAAGTTCCACCCGAGGACTCATTTGAAGTAGCACGGAAAGTGAAGGAGAGATATTGCTATACTTGTTCTGATATTGTCAAGGTTATTTTGCTTTCATTGGATTGTGATTTTGGAAATACCTTGACTCTATTGTTTGCCTCATGATTCTTACCCAACATGACTAATGATGTTCAGAAGTTCTGCATTCTTTTAACAATTTGGTCATAACCATGTTTTGCATGTATTGCAGGAGTTCAACAAGCATGATAAAGAACCTTCAAAGTACGTCAAACAATGGAGAGGTATTAGACCGAAGACAGGGACACCATACTCCTGCGATATTGGTTATGAACGATTTTTGGGCCCAGAGGTTTGTCCTATTTTTCCTTGTAAGCTTATTTCTAAAATTTAAGATTACTGGCAGAATTCCCTAATATTAACGTATATACCAATCTCATAAGATTACTTTTAGGGGGTGTTAGTTTAGGATTTATATATATATTTTATACAAGGGGAAAATCTTGATTGCCCTGTGCTATTTACATTTCTTAATGGCATGCTTTGGCAATTTCCTACTTTGGTGATACAGCTAGGTGTGTGATGATTGACTTTGTTTTCCAAGAAAAGAAACACTACCTTAACTTGGCTGCTTACAAATTGCTTCTGGAATGTTGCTTGTTACTGATTTTTACCTAATGGTTGGTTTGACAGGTTTTGTTTAATCCCGAGATCCATAACAGTAATTTTACAACTCCTTTGCCGGCTGTAATAGATAAATGCATTCAGTCAGCACCAATTGACACAAGAAGGGCTTTGTATAAGGTGAAATATGCATAGGCTCAAAAGAAAAAGATAAGAATATTGCAAAATTTTCATTCTTAGACAAGATAAATCTAAATGAACAAGAAGAAAATATTATATTTGAAGGTTTAGATACATGATTAAGGATTAAACTGGTAGTCATGCACTTTGCATCTTGATTGGTTCTTACCTCAGCTTTCAGTTTTTTCACGGATGTCGTTCTTGGAAATTTGGGTTTTTTTATTTAATCTCTTGCATCAATCTCCAGTACTCGTGAGTTGATTATAATTTCCTTTCTCTAACTTGGTTTGGTATAAATCTATATATTGAAAGTGTAGCTAGTTGATCCCTATTTTTTAAGACCAAAAAAATAAAAAACCCTTAGCCTAGTTGCAAGACATTGGTACTTGGCTGTGTCGATTGCTGTTTACTTTCTTGATAATGACCAGAAGTTAAGTTCATAGACTAATTAATGAATTGAGAAGAGAAAAAGGAAATCTGCACATGTTTTCTTTATTTTAATATAAGATCTTTTTACACTTCTTTTGTCACTATTTAACTCTTTCAGAATATAGTGTTATCTGGTGGATCAACCATGTTCAAAGACTTCCACAGAAGGTTGCAGCGGGATCTGAAAAAGATTGTAGATGCCCGAGTTCTTGCTTCTGATGCTCGGTATGGTGGGGAAGTAAAAGTAAGCACTTTTGGGCCTTAATTTATGTTTTCATCCCATTAACATTTAAGAAAAGCTCAGTGCTAACCTCCTTTTGGGGCTTCACCTTCCAGGCACAACCTGTGGAAGTTAATGTAGTCAGTCATCCTATCCAAGGATTTGCAGTGTGGTTTGGAGGTTCTGTACTTGCATCAACACCTGAATTTTATGAGGTATGTATCTCTCTTTCTAAGCTCATCTTTCACTTTTGTTTCTATACAGGCTGCTGAATGGCATCGAGTTTGGCTTCTATTGTCAGCTAATGTTCTTGCTTTGGTTGATATGTCAATTTTCTGATGCGCTTCCCATTATTGTTGCCTTGTGCATCAATCTTAATCTCATATGCTAAAACTTGGCTTTTGGCTGAAAGTTTCCTGACCTCTTCAATGTGCAGGCATCTCATACAAAAGCAGAATATGAGGAACACGGAGCAAGCATTTGCCGCACAAATCCTGTGTTTAAGGGGATGTATTGAGGCAAATATCCTTTTCAGGTGATTAATGAAAAAATATTCTCTGATGATGCTCAAGGTGGTGACTTGCTATTTCAATTGCCATCAAGCTCATCAGTTTATTTCAGTTATTCCTGCTTTTTGCTTGGTGCTCATGTGTATTGGTTGTAAGAGATCGGTTGATGTAGAGCATATTAGGTAGCCAGTCTTAATAGCAATGGTAAAAAAATTAAAATTATTACATTCATTCTTTAATTAGGAGTAAAGGGTCCTAATGGCAGCACTATAGAATGCAGTCAGATTTGTTACCGGCAAGCACTGCCTACACTTGCTGATCGGATGGATATCAAATAGTTGGAATAAAATGTGAGCCTAATTGCAGATTTAGTTTCAGCTTACATAGGGCGTGATAGTGATTTAAAAATATATATCTATGGAGCAGGGTGGTTGGTTGTGTTTTGGTGGGAGCAGCAGCAAAGCCGGTGGTGTTTAAGTGTCATTTCTTTCTCCAGTGCATTTTCTGTTAGCAAACAAGATGGGAATACTTTGTATTAGAAATTCAGTTTTCTTATTATTGACATTTTGTAATTTGGTGTTGATTTTTTGTGTAATATATAAAGTTTGCTCGTAATTAAGGTACATTTTACAACAATTATGGTGTTCTTTATATGGGATTTATTTTTCTTTTATCATTTCTCTAGGGGTGTGCTTGGACACTTGGTTGGGGAAAAGTGGAAATAAAATTAATTTTTCCAGATTGGAATGATAAGAGGAGGGAAAATGAGAGATGTCTTATTAGTTCAAAATTATATATTTTTTAATTGTTTTATTTTATTTTCTTTCATTTTGAAATCTATCAAGCAATGAATGGAAAAAAATATGAAAAAGAGTATTTATGTTTTCCTTCTTTCTAGTTTTTAATCCCTCCAATTTTCTTTTCACTCTACCTAGCAAAGCTTAAGAGTGTGATTGGTTGAGTTTAAGGATATGAGTGAGTGGAAAAGTGAAAAGAAAATAAATTAAATATGCTTGGTAGGGAAGCAAAATCAGAGGAACACAATAGAAAATATGATCATTTTTCATTTTAATACATAAAAATTGGTCTTTCTAAATTGAAAAAATAAGAGGAGAGAAAATGACAGAGTAATTTATATTAGTTTAGAATTATGCATTGTTCAAAAGTTCCATTTTCATTTCTTTAATTTTTTAACACTACCAAACAAAAGACGGCAAGAAAATTAATTTTTCTTTCAATTTTTTTTATTTTTCTTACAAAGCATACTTACAAAATAAACTTTTTTTCACTTTATTAAGCAAAACCTACATTGAAACTTGAAAAAGTAGTATTTGAGTCCCAACATTAATTTTTCACCTTTTAAAAGCTTGATTTGTAATAAAATCAAGTAGTAGGAACTCAGCCAAGCTTGTTTGTGTTTGATTTGATATTAGGGATGATAATACTGCATGTTTTCTGAGATTGATTGTAGCCTAAGCCTACGCTACGGTACAGCTAGAGGTGTGCATGGGCCGGGCCGGGCCCATAAAAAATTTTTGGCCCGTTTTCAAGGCCGGGCCCGTCCTGGCCCGAAATATGGGCTTAGAATTTTGTCCAAGCCCGGCCCGAGAAAAAAATGATAGGCCCGAGCCCGGCTCGGCCCGGCCATATTAAAATTTTTTTTTACTTTTTTTTATTAAATAAAAAACTTTAAAATATAATAAATCAAATGCATTTAAAACATAAAAAAAAATTAAAAAAATGGGAGTAAAATAATTCTTAAAATAATATATAAATTAAAAATATAATAAAAAATAATTATATTAAAATTAAAAAATTGAAATAAATTAGAACTAAATTAAGAACTAAATTATATTAATAACAAAAATTTTACAATATCAAAATAACATTAAAAACAATAAAAAAAAACCTAAAGTAAAAAAAATTAAAGTTACTTAAAATTTAAAATAAAAATAATTTAATATTAAAATCGGGCAGGGCCGGGCCCGGGCCAAAAAAATCTTGCCCGAGGCCCGGCCCGTTTTCTAAACGGGCCTCTTTTTTTGCCCAAGCCCATTTTTCGGGCCTATATTTTTACCCAAACCCTCCCATTTTTCGGGTGGGCCGCCCGGCCCATGCACACCTCTAGATACAGCTGACAATTTCACTCGGTTTAGTTGTTACTTTTATAGAGGCCACAAGAGGAGAAAGGTCGAAAGGTTGAAAGGGGATGACTATATGGCCCTATGAAGTTCCAATTGAGATTACAATTACATGTTACCAAAAGAGATATGACTGTTTTGTGTTTTGTTTGTGGGATGATATATTTTTTAATTATATTAATAATTATGTTATGTAAATTTTAGACATCATTATTCTGTGTGTCTTCTTTTGTCTTATAATTTTTTGTATGACATTGAATATTGGCCCCGACTTGATAAACCAATAGTGACATCTTTGCTCCAACATAATTTATGATTAATTAGTATTTAATGCCTGTGTTTTTCCCCTTTTGCTCCCATTACATTGATTAATTGTAAACTCTCTTTTTTCCCTCAGAACCACCATGTGCTTCGGGACTGAAAATTAATTAGAAAAAAAACTCTTATCCACATGAATAGTACTTCATTTTGAGGTTGGTCTCAATTCCAAACGAAGAAATCAAATGTTTGCTCGTCTATTTGCTTTTACAAATAAATGTGCTTGTATATGGTCAAAGTATCAACAAAGATCACAATTTGATGATTTTTTTATTATAAAAACTGTCAACTTCTAATATGACAAGTTATAATGAAGCTAAACCTAGTGACATTTCTCTCATAAGTAAATTAAAGAACTTGATATTAAAACCAATCACTGATTTACTAGTCATGGGAGAAGCTACCAAATTGTACCCTACTACAAAGCACCATTGTTGATGCTGTGTTTAAGAACCGGCTTTATCCAAGGGTTTAGAAATTAGGAAGTCAATGTTAGAAGTTATAGTTCTGGGGACGAGGAAAAAGACTGTTAGTTTAATTTTCCTCTTTCTTATTTGTAAATACCGAAAATGATAGCAACATATGGAGTACCAAATTCAGCCCCAATCTGAATCACAATATGCCATAACCTGCAAATAACTTGTTGCATCGATATCAAACAAGTGTTGGATTTTCTTTATAGATGGAACCACTCTCAACGCAATATCTGGCCTGGTTTGTGTCAAGTACAAGAGTTTTCCTATTAACCTCTTACAGGATTCTGCATTCATCAGCTTTTCCTTTACTGGTTACTTGATTGTGTTCTACTACGGTCAGCTTCGAATCTTCTTCCATAGGTGTATTGAAAGGTTTCGATCCTTCCATTCCAGTTTATACTTTTTGGATCTCGCCACTTTAATGCCCCAAAAAAATACTTCAAGTCACCCACATCCTTTTATCTTAAAATTCTTATGCAATGTCATTTTCAACTCTGAAATCATGCGTTCATCATTACCAGCAATCAACAGGTCATCTACATATATCGACATTACAACAATTTTCTCATCTTACTTTTTAGAAAACATGGAGTAATCGTGAATAACCAGTAGCTGTCAAGGCTTGAGTTAATTTTTTATTCCACTGTCTTGAAGCCTGCTTTAAACCATATAGACTTTTGAGAAATATACACACCATATTCTCCCCCTGATTGTGAAATTCAAGGTAGACTTCTTCGTAAAGATAAGGAAATGGATCTTTAATTTAGGAATTAACCAAGTTCTGGAAGAACGTACTTGACGTAAGTGTTTAGGAAGAATCATTTTAATTCTTTATGGATCAGTTTATTTATAGAAGTTGTTTCTTTGGCAATCATGCTATCATTAAGCCAGTTAATACGCAAGTATCTCTACACCTAAAACTATGATTTTGAAGTTTTTAGTTTTAGAAAATAATAAGCTAAAATACATATTTCATATGACGATAACAAATTAGTATGTAATGGGACCCTTTGTTATTCATAAACAAATTCAACCACCCTTTTGCTCCAAAATCTCAAACTTAGAAGACAAAGTAGCCGGCAACAGGAGCAGCTCCGGTGACAGCTGCCGTTACCCCAACCATGGTTGCACCAGCACTGCTAGGAGGCTGACCAGTAGCAACACCACTGATAGCACCAGCCACCGCACTGCCAACAGGGCCTTCAACTGTACCAACACTAGAGGGTGCACCTGCAACTTTACCAATGTGTCCAATGTCACCATTACTGTCGGGTGTAGCGGCAACAACGGTGGTGGCGGCAGTCTTGATGTCAGCAGAAACCATCACGAAAAGGGCAATTAAGACGAGAGTAAGAGCAAGGATTTGGCGTGCCATTTGTTCTTTTATAAGGTTTTATGATTAACAAAAGAGATTTTCCTTTTTTGATAATTAACAAATAGAGAGTTCCCTTTTTATTAATAGTTAACAACAGAGATGTAGATGCATATATATAGGCCTTTGAATTTTGGGGAAGAATTGGATATGCATGAAGAGGGGAGGAGGTTCGAAGTTTTACGTTGAAACACTTTGCGAGGATTAAGCAAAACCATTGCATATTTAGACTGTTGCAACCATGGAAACGAAATACAGGTATTATACATGCTAAATTTACAATAATTAAAATATATTGGAATAATGTCACAACTGGCACCTATACTTGCATAAAATATTTAAAGTGGTGCTTGCATTTTGAAAATGTCTAATGTGGTGCTTGAATTATCAATATGTGTTTTATTATGATAGTTGTACTTTCATAAAATGTCTAATATGGTAGTTGTACTTAAAAAATGTCTAAACATGTGTCGCCTAAACTATCAATATATGTTTTTTATTATGGTACCTAGTGTTAATAACGTTAGTGAAATGCTAAACCAACAAATGAAAATTCGACACTTTTTTTTTCAAATAATTAAATCTAGATGGATAAAATAACATTATTGAAAAATTAACTAAAACTAAAAAACAAATTAACAAATAACTAAACTTATTATTTGTACTTTCATAGATAATAAAAAATATTATTTAAAAATCATTAAAAATATTTGTACTTAAATGGAGAAGATGACATTTTTGCTTATGTAAATATAATATTTACTACATTTTTATTAACAATATGTTTATTTATTTATTTGATTTTTTGTTTTATTTATTTTTTTACATAATATTATATTATCCGTGTGGATTTGATGGTTTAAAAAAGAAAAGAAAAATTCTATGTCTTGAATTTTAATTGACTGGTTTAACATTTCACTACATATTGATAATTTAGGTACAATACTAAACATTTTCAAAGAATATGTACTGTATTGAATATTTTATGAATGTACATATACTACAATAAAATAACTATATTAAACATTTTTAAAGACTATGTACTACACTAGATATTTTATAAAAATATAGGTACCAAATGTGATATTATTTATGCATATTTAGGTACCATGAAGGACGGAAGAAGATACTGGTTAACACACCAAATTGGTTTTAAAATTACGTTAGTTAATTTTAAATCTATGAGATGTATGCGCAAATACATATAACCTTGAAGTAATTAGGAAATTTTGCTAAAAATCTATTTTTATTTTATAAAATTTCAAATATAAAGTAAATAATTAAAGATGTACCACATTTAGCAATTTAAACAAATATCAAAATCTTATTATATTAAAGCCAAAGCCTCTAACAATAAAATTATCTTGTATGAACGGTTATATCATGTTATATGTATAACACTCTAATTTTTTCAATATTCTCATAAAAATATTAAATATTATTATTGGAGTGCATTTTGAACTATTTTAAAGTTTTAAGTTTAATCGGATAAAAATACAAATTGAGATGTCAAATAATAATTTTTACTCTTGAGGGTTATTATTATTATTATTATTATCATTTGGGACCTAAATATGACTAATATTAAAGTTTATGGTGATGTGTGCTCTTTCATATTAAGGGTTTTAGTTCTACGAAGCATGTCTTTCAAGAGAGGAACAAATGAATTGATGTGTTACCATAATTAAGGAACAATTTTCAATTCTGTCTCCCTCAAATATTGTTAATTTTCGAGACTTATTTTATATTTGCTCTATTTTTCTTAGTTATGTAATCCCCCAAGTGTTTGAGTAAATATTTTCAAATATATTCAACTATGAATGGAGTGATTATCTCCATTCCATTCATAGTTGAACTCCCTCAGAATCAACTATACAAATTGAGTTACATCGACTGTCAAGATTAATTTCTATTTACAATAAGAGAGTTTTAAGGCATTTATTGGAGTGTTTCAACTTAATCAAAATTCAAGTAGATGAGCTTCTGCTTCTATTCCACGAATCAAATCAATTACAGTGTGTTAGATAAGTTCCATTTCATCTATTGACCTCTATGGGACATTTTGTACGCATTGGTTACGGGCTTTATCATATATCATCTATTCATTAAGGGTAATTAAGAGAGGAATGATAAATCGAGAGCAAATTATAACTTGTGGGTGGCAAAGGGGAAAATAATTAAACATGATTTAATAACCAAATGTATAATTTACTGTATAAAAACCGAAAGAACGATACACAGAGATGGAATACAGAGTGATTGAATTTAAGCGGGGAAAAAGGTCAGTTGGGTGGGATCTTAATGGGCCAAGCAGTGACGAATGGATTTACCGAAACAGTCAGGGGTGTTAGGGCTTTGGAAACACTGTGAAAAACGAAAACATTTACCTCACAATCTTCCACATTCTTCCTCTCAGTCTCACTTAACTCTAGAAAGCCCAGGACACTGAAACACTAGACAACAAGCAAGCAAGCAAGCAAGAAGCGTAGGAAACAGTAAAGGCCAGAGAGAATGGCGTTGGCATTCGACGAGTATGGGAGGCCGTTCATTATACTAAAAGAGCAAGAGCAGAAAACAAGGGTGAGAGGGATCGAAGCTCAAAAAGCCAACATTTCCGCCGGAAAAGCTGTCGCCCGGATTCTCCGCACCTCCCTCGGACCTAAAGGCATGGATAAGATGCTCCAAAGTCCCGACGGCGATGTCACCATCAGTTAGCTCCCTTCCCGCCTTTTCTAAAAAAAAATAAAAATTCCTTGATTTCCAAGTATATGGTTACTTGAGTATGATTTTGGAAAATAAATTTTCTTTAATGGATCTGTTTGGCACGAATTCCTAAATGATAAGTAGACTTTAGGACTAAGTTATTTGTTAAGAGAAATGTAGGTTTAACTTGTAAGTTTAAGAATTCTTTTAGTTAGTTTATTAAACTCACTACTTATTGGACTGAAAACTTTGGTTTTGGTAAAGTTTGCTAATTTGAAGTTATAACTTTAACGTTTCAGGACTGTGCTTCTTGAAGTTAATATTTGTGGTGTAAATGTTAAAATTATTTGTGTTGGGTGTTTTTTAGTGAAATTACACACTGAGGCCGTTTTCAAAAAGTTTCCTGATTTCTTTTCTTTTTGGAGGTCAGCAAATGATGGGGCAACGATATTGGAGCAGATGGATGTTGACAATCAAATTGCTAAGTTGATGGTTGAACTGTCCCGGAGTCAAGATTATGAAATAGGTGATGGAACGACTGGTGTTGTTGTCATGGCTGGAGCACTTCTTGAGCAGGCAGAGCGGCTATTAGAACGTGGGATACATCCCATTCGGATTGCTGAGGGTTATGAAATGGCTTCTAGAATAGCTGTTGAGCATTTGGAGCATATAGCTCAGAAGTTTGATTTTGGACCAACAAATATAGAACCTCTGGTTCAAACTTGTATGACCACTCTGTCCTCCAAAATGCAAGTTTCCTAGCTCTTTTCCTGGTCAATTACTTAGTAGAATTTCTTGACCCTAGCAGTGTCTACAGCATCTAAATGTTAGTTGAATGCCTTAACTTGCAGGGATATTGGTTAATCCTGATTGCTTGTCCTTTTAACTGAATCTTCTGTTATAAATTTTACCTGAATGGAACTTGTTTTAATGTTTGCAAAACAGAAATAGCCAGGGTTGTTTTGGCTGTGACTGGGGTTTTTATGGTGGAGTGTTGCAAAATCTGAATTTGATAGCACTTAGCTCAATTAAAATAGCTCTTGCTGTCAGATAGCAATTCATATGCTTGTTAGTACTGAGAAGTGAGACTCCTAATATTGGGATTCATTGCAAAAAATTGAGAATGCAATGCAAGACTGGTGTATAGTGTATATGTTCTGTAACCTGAAATTGTAACCATTTTTTTTTCAGTGTGAACCGATGCAAGCGCCCTTTGGCTGAGATTTCTGTTAAAGCAGTTCTCTCTGTTGCTGATCTAGAGAGGAAGGATGTCAATCTAGATCTGATTAAGGTAGAGGGGAAAGTTGGGGGGAAATTGGAAGATACTGAGCTTGTATATGGAATCACTGTCGACAAGGACATGAGTCATCCACAGATGCCGAAGAAAATTGAAGATGCAAAAATTGCCATACTAACTTGCCCATTTGAGCCACCTAAGCCGAAGACTAAACATAAGGTAGACATTGATACAGTGGAAAAGTTTCAGACTTTGCGTCAGCAAGAGCAAAAGTATTTTGACGACATGGTTCAGAAGTGCAAGGTATGACTGCTGATTGGAGTTCTAATGAAATTTCCTTTTTTTTTTTTTTGGTTAGATCTTTTACATTCTTTCATGCTTTAAATTATTCTATTTGGAGAGAGAGAAAAGGGGTATTGGTTTGGCTACCTTTGCAATTTTGGGGTAGACAACTTTTGATAGTAATGCTGTTGCAGGATGTTGGTGCCACCTTGGTTATTTGTCAATGGGGGTTTGACGATGAGGCTAATCATTTATTAATGCACCGTAACTTGCCTGCTGTCAGATGGGTTGGTGGTGTGGAGTTGGAGCTCATAGCAATAGCTACAGGCTTGTTCCTTTTTATTGTATTCATTTTGAAGATATGCTAGCCAATTTCATAATAGATAGATGTTTTGCTGCTAATAATGCATGCAACCTTATCAACGGTCTTATTATATTTATGTTCATAGGTGGAAGGATTGTGCCAAGGTTCCAAGAGTTGACCCCAGAAAAGCTGGGAAGGGTATGTTTTGCTCCATTCCTTGTCTATATTATGTTTGCTTAGAAATGTATGCTAGAACTAGATAAAGTCATCTGTTGGAAATTTTCGGTGCATCATGTAGAGGACAACCAGTAATGCTCTAGTGGGATGATATAACATTTAATGACTTTTAGTTAGGGCAACCACTAGAGCACTGCTCATTTGGACTAGCAATTTATGTTTGATGAAGTTTACACTTTTTAAAATCCCATGGTAATTGACTGGTATCGAACCATTTACCGAGACACTTACTTGCTCTTTATCTTTTAGGCTGGTTTGGTCAGAGAGAAGTCTTTTGGCACCACAAAAGATAAAATGTTGTACATTGAACACTGTGCAAATTCAAGGGCTGTAACTATATTTATTCGCGGAGGTAGATTATTTCCCCTTGTTTTATCTTGTTTTTATTTATGGCTTATTGGATTATGTTGGGTTGATAATCAGTCATTTTTATTTGTTTATTTGATTTTGTGTCTTGAATTGGCTTGTATTTAATTTCCTGTTGCTAAATTGCTGGTTATAAAGTATGCTGGCTAGTCTACGCTCATTGGCATTTTATTGGACCAGCTTTGGAGCAAGGCTGTTCTCATCATATAACTTTTCGAAACAAAAAAAAAAAAAAAAAGAAGAGAAGGAAAATGACTTGGTTAAAGGAGTAGTGTAAAGGAAAGCAAACCAAGAGACTTCTTGCATTCTTGTTTTGAGGTGTATGAAAATCTTTATTCTTGGCCAACACAAAACTGGTTGGCCGTTTACAGAAGGCAAGGGTTTGTTCTTACACTGTACAATGTTGTAGAGAGCCAACAGTAACAATGGGTAGAATATTCCATGGTGAAATGCCCTAAGTTGAACCTAGATAGATTATGGATGTGTATATATGTATCTCATAGATGGCGTCCTTTGTGTTTGATGATGCATTAGGGAACAAGATGATGATAGAGGAGACAAAGCGGAGTATCCATGATGCACTGTGTGTGGCCAGGAATCTCATTCGCAACAATTCTATTGTCTATGGTGGTGGATCAGCCGAGATTTCTTGCTCAATTGCTGTAGAGGCCGCTGCAGATGAATATCCCGGCGTTGAGCAGGTTCGAAGAAGCACATTTAATCATTCAAATTTTGGAGTATTCCTTTTTTGTTGTACTAATCATGTTATATCAATTTTCTTTTGTATGCAGTATGCAATCCGGGCATTTGCTGATGCTTTAGATTCTGTCTCCATCGCCCTGGCCGAGAATAGCGGCCTTCAACCTATTGAGACACTATCAGCAGTGAAATCTCAGCAAATTAAGGTAAATTACCAGTAGTTACAGTATGATGATGCCTTCGATTTGTATAATCTCATTGGCATAGGATATTGTGGATAATTTATTTTCACATGCAAATTGCAGGAGAATAACCCTCACTTCGGAATAGATTGCAATGATGTCGGAACTAATGATATGCGCGAGCAAAACGTGTTCGAGACGCTGATCGGGAAGCAGCAGCAGATCTTACTGGCAACACAGGTTGTTAAGATGATTTTGAAAATTGATGATGTTATTTCCCCATCCGACTACTGAGATTTAATATAAACTGGTTCATCGAGAGGTTAACCCATTTTCATGGTTTTGATATGGTTCAATCTGGAGAGGGAAAAAAAAAGAGAATGTTTTTGCTTATAAATTTTTGAACTGCCACTCCCTTTGAATTGTAGAATGGTCACCTCTTTTTGTTGTTGTGGATTTTTTTATCATTATATTTTTTTTAAGTTCTCGAAAAACAGACCTTTTTTTTAATGTTACAATTTTTAGTTAAATTCCTATTCTTTTAATTAGCATTTATATTAATTGACTGTTTTAATTTGTATCTAAATAAATTTATCGTCCTTAAATAAATATTAATATAAATAATTATTTGGATCAAAATCATTAAATTATTAATAAGTTTCTGTTTTGGTCATTTAACATAAAAAAAATTATAAAATAGTTTATTAAACTATTTAAAAGTTTTATTTAAGTCGTGGAACTGTTAAAATTAATTATTGTTGAATGATCTTTTTCTTTTTCATTTGCATCATTGGTATTAATTAACATTTTTTTTTCTCTTTTACAGTGTAAATTTTTTCTTTATTATAAAATAATTTTAAATATCACGAATTTACGAATTAAAATATATATAGTTTTCTTTTTTGATCTTTGACCGCGATTGATAGATGGATTTGAGTTTAAAATATATTTTTTTACTCATCAATGAGTATTTAAATGAGTATTTTCAAATAATTTAGTGAATATTTTATAAAATTTTGAATTATTTGAAGTAAAGATTTTATTTGGATATAAGCATAAGATAAAAGATATTATTTATGTATGATGAAAATATAGGAGGTTGATTGAAGTGATATGGTTTTAACAGCATTTGAGAAAAATATATAGTTTAAAAGCATTTTTCTTCAATATTTTACCTGCAGCCAATTTTAATAGTGTCAATTAGTATGTTGGTACTGCAACTGATACACAATGTCTCGATTATACTCTGTAGTGATTTCTGAATTTTTAACCGTCTTTAAAAATGATTGAAAATTGTAAACTAATAAACTTAATATTAGGTCTTGTTTAATACGTAATTGAAAAAATTAAATCAATTTGAAAATTAATATTTTCAATGATGTAATTTATATGCATGTTTGATATTTTAAAGTAAAAATAATTTCTGTGAAAAATAATAAGTAAATAAAAAATGCATGGAGAATATTTTTAATTAATTCTATTTATTTTAATTTTATATCATCTTATAAAAATTTAAGTTTAATTTAGTTTTTATTTAGAATAAAGTGAAATATTTAAAATTAAGGATAAAATATAAAATATTATTTTTTAATTTAAAAAATATATTACAATCTAATTATATTTCATAACTAATTTTAATTAGTGTATCAAACAATTTTAAAATTTAAATTCTGTGGATTGATGTAAAAGAATAAATGAGAGAATTTTTTTTTTGTTTTATTATATGGGGAAAGAAACATGGTTAAAAGCTCGTTAACTTAAAAATCATGTGCCTGCTTCTATAAAACTTACATCACGTATGTGGCAATAGATAGAGAAACATGGTGAAGAGGAAAAATACTTGTGTTTCTTATTCTATGAGATATAATTGAAATTGAAGGGGTTTGTAAGAGGAAACTAAGAAATAAACACAATATATACCATCCTTTTTTTTTTATGGTAAAATATATAAATAATTACTAACATTTTTTAATACGTATTAATTAAAATATATTTAATTATTTTTATGAATCTATTTAAATTTTATAATATTTTATTGATAATTTGATTATGAAATTAAATAATGTTGGTATATCGAGTAAAAAATGTGTTAGAATTGGTTTAGAACTAAGGCCACGTTTGATTTAGTTGATGTAAAAGAGAGTGTTGTGTTAAATAACACCAAGTTTCAAAATGATGGATGAAAGATAGAGATGAATATTGTTTGGATGGTGAAAATTGTGATATGTATTACTCCTATTATCTCATGTTTGCTATGGGGTAAAAGATATGTGTTATTTATTAATCTACTAATTTACCCTTATAACCTTTTTCTTTTTTTCTTTTTACAAATATTTCATAGGTGTAGGCTTAGTTTGATTACAAAAGCCATATATATATATATATATATGTATGTATATGAATTTTATTTTATAATTTTATTTATGAAATTTAACTTTAAACTATATTCTTTGTAATTATATTTTTTGAATTTTTAAAAATTTTAAAAATTAATTAAATGTTGACGTGTTATACATGTGTATGTCACATCAACAAAATTAAAAATGTTAAGTTTTTCATCCATTTTGGGATAATTTGACAAAAAATTGCAAGTTTAAGAGCTAAAAAGGATGAAAAATAAAATGAAAGGCTAACATAACATTTTTTTTTTGTAAAGTTAGAGATTCAAATAAATCGGTATGCCTAAATTCTATATCTAGTAACTATATACAAATTAAGAGTTTAAATTCTATTAGATTACCTTAAAATAACAATTTAGTCGTACATTAGATAATCTCAGTTATCTGTTGATTTAGTCCTATTTGGGTTGACATCAATATTGTTGTTAATGCAAGAAAATAGAGTTCAAGCATGTTGAAACGTGTTTATTCTTCTATTTAAAGATTGAAAAGAGATTATGACCTTATGGGTTATTCTAGACCTTGTATAAAAAAAAAATTTTAATAATCTTAATTTTTTGTGTTATTTAATTATTTTTATTTTTGTTTATTCCTCGTACATTAATTTGTTTATTCCATAATTTGGTGTTTATGATAATAAATATATCATTACATAGTTGAGAAATTACCGGAAATCTATTCTTTCTTTTAAATAAAAAATATTATTTTGAAGATATATTTATCATTTTATATTTTGCATAAAATCTAAAAATATATATTAAATGAGATTTGAACCTAAAATATTATCATAATTTTTAATATCTTAAATTTTTAGTTTCATTTATTTTTTATATTAAAATTTCATAAATACAATTATTACATAATTTTTTTCACTAAATGTGTCACTTAAAAAGTGCAATAAGATATTTTTATTTAGTTTTTTTATAGGATAATTTTAAGGATATCCTCTTAAATTAAAATGATAAATTTGATGACAACTTACTCCAATATTTATTTTGGCATTTATGATAAATTAAAAATAAATATATAATCCGATAAACTGCATTTTCACTTTTAACTTTTAACAATAATATAAAAAGTGGAAATTATGAACAAGAATATTTGAGTGATGGGCAGTCATGATTATGCTTAATAAAGTGAATGAGACTGCACTTTTCACATTATTACTTAGATTCCGCATATCATTAAAGTAATAAAAGAGTATTCTGTAACACTATTACTATTCATCTTAATACTAAATGGTAGATCCACTCATTCACATTAACACTCCTAATTTCTACTCTAAAAATAATTAATTGTAATATTATTGTCAATTTAGAAGGATATAGATTAAGTGCATTATCCTTCTATTTATAGATTGAGTAAAGACTATAAGTAATTTTAAACACTTTGTCAAAATAAATTTATTATAAAAAAAAAAAACCGACTATACTTTTCTATAAAAAGTATGGATTAATTTTCGTGTTGTTTTTAAATTTTATAAAATTAAATTTATTAAAATATTTAATATTTTCACTAGAGAAAAGTTCATACTTTTAAAACATTTACAAATTATATAAGTGATAGTTTTTCAAAAAAAGAGAGAGTAAATAATGATTCATATCAAATCAAATCAAATTATATATATATATATATATATATATATATATATATCTTATATCCAGTTTTATCCATTTGAATTGGTTTTAATAAATTTTTTAAAATAAAAATTATGGTGTTTTAATTTTTTATTAATTTTATATTATAAAATAAAAATCATTAAAATGAAATTTGATTCAATTGAATAATTAAAATATTCTGACTTTTTTTTTTTTCCATATGATTAAAACAAACATACTATATTTATTATCATATCGAAAACAATTTAAATTCAATACAAAAAAATGGGATCAAGCTTATTCAAATTAGATCATATTTCTATAAAAAAAAATTAGCTACTTTCTTATTATATGAACAATAAAAGAAACCACCGAACCATGTTAGATTCGATTTAGACGTGGGAATCAAACATTTAGGAAAGAGATGGGGACCTGCCTAGCCTGTGGACAAATAACATTAACCAAAGGATGTGATTTATGTCCACATATAACTACACATCAAACAAAGATTTCATCCCCTGTTATGATTTTCATTTTCATTTTAAATTCGGTATCAATTAGATTTTTCTATTATTAAAATCGTTAATTTATTCATTAAATAACAAGTTAAACGTTACGTGATCTAATTTAAAATGAAAAAAATATATAAAGAAGAGTAAAACGTTACTACATAAGTATCAAAAGTAAAATCTAAAAATAAAGCAAAATTAAAAAAAAAAAAAAAGGAGAGTGAAGGGTGAAAGTTTCAAAAATCTCAAAACTAATATTACACCATCAATTTTTACAATATATATTAAAATTTTATTTTAAATTATGTCATATAAGATCAGATGTGTAATTTAATGGTTAAATTAACTATTTTAATAATGGAATGACTTAATTGATAGTTTAAAGATATAATTAAATATTTTAAAGTCTAAAAACTAATTTAAATTAAGGGATATAGTTTGAGAATGTTTGATACAATTAAAACAAAATGCATAGTTACAGTGGATTACTTTTATTCATTCAACTTACAATTGAAAGGTTTTCACGAAAAGAGATTCGTCATGCCCTTTCCTCATTTTGAATTTTCTTTGTTTTCGGAAGAAACTCAAATTGAAATTATTAAAGAATTTTCTGTTAGATAGGTTTAATATTTATTTACTTATTTGAATTTTATAGTAGTTTTATTTAATTGATCATTTTTATAAATTTTATATAATTTATGATAAAGGGTAAGCTATATTCGTGGTCATTTAACTATGGTAAAATTTTTTCTGATCACTCAACTATGAAAACATTATATTTGTGAGCTTTAGATGGAATAAACGCATCAGCAACTATTTTATTTAATTTTGAAGATAAAGAAAAGCCGGAAAATAATATAAAAACTCATTAGACAATTTTAGATTGTTGGTTTTCATAAAAAGTGACACGGTCAAACAGTCGTAGGACGTAGATTTCTTGCTATAGTATTTTGATTCATGCTTGGTGCTTGGGAATGTTCCAAAACATTGCAAGAAATTGGGGTGAGTTTATTAGCATTGATGAAGATACAAATGCTCCAAAATCGTTCATGAAAGCTAATATCCAAATTGTGACTTCTAGCTTGCATTGGATTGAAAAGGTCATCGAGTTAAAGTTGGGGAGAGTTCTTCATCATCAGGATCTTTGAAAATGACCCTGTTATTCTTCCTAATTTAAGGTGTAATTGTCAACTTGAGCAGAGTACTCCTAATGAGAGCTCAGATATAAATGGCAAAGATGATTTTTCTGGCCATAGTAGGAATTTGTTAAGCAAAGATAAAGATAGGTTTGAAGGGTTATGGAGGAAACAAGGTCATGGTGCGATGAACCGATGCGGAAGAAAGACTCCGATGAAGGCCTTGAGAAAATAGATGCAATCAATAAGGGACAACATACTATGAGTATGGGAGAGTGTGTAAGGGCGGCAGTGATGGAAAATGTGCAACATGATGATGTAGGAGTTCCGGGTAATCAGATGGATTCAGTTCTTGGATCGGATCAAGAACTATGGAACTAGGGTGATGGTGGATATAAAGGACGATGACAATACGGGCCTCTCTTCTAGTAACAGTCTTAATCAACTCGGTGAGAATGATAGGCAACCTACTATTAATTTTGATATGAATCCAGTTTTGGATTGCCCAAATACTAAAGACATTAATCTTTCAACTGATAAGGATGATGGGCTGGGCTCGTCTAACAATTCAAGGACTTCTACCCAGTTTTAAGACGGATCTCTTGGGAAGGGCTCTAAGAAGGATATGTATTTTGTGCTTGTCATAAATTTTTCTAAGGTATTGTTTAATGTTCATGATGTGTGGGCCAAAATTGCTAAGGGCCTTTCTATAACAAGTTGTTTTTCAGTGGTACCGAAAATAATGGCTTCGAAACTCCAATTACGATGATCGAGTTTGTAATATTTATGAGGTTAGTATAAAGTTTAATTAAAGTTGGACCCTTAATTTTTCAATTGACTAGTTATTTAAGGTATAAGGACTAAATTATAAAAGTTAATCGCTACAGATTTTTAATTAATTGGAAGACCAATTAAGCAATTAGACTACTATTACTTAGTGTAATGGTGGTGGATGAAAACAAATATCCTCTAAATCTTGTTAATTAGGCTTAAGTTAGTTTAATAAGGTTTAGTTAAATTAATTATAATTAATTATATGCCAAACCAAGTATATAAGTTAAAATTAAAAGAAAAACATAAGCTATTTTGCATGTTCATCTTCTTCCCATCGAAACTAAAAGAAAGAAACAAGGGTTTCAAGTGTTCAACATTCGACCAACAATTTGATAGCTAAATCAAGTCATTTTCTTGTAATTTTTATATTTTCGAGGTCTCGAGAGCTTAATTAGTCCTCGATGTTTCGTTTGTTGCTATTTTTGCCAAGTAAGTTCATATGGAACTTACTATGTTATCTTTGTTATGTTTGAATTATATTAGAATGTCTATTAGTTTAGGTTAATTGTAATTTAATAATGTTGGCATCTAAAGGACTAAATCGTAAAGTATGGAAAATGTAGTTATTTTGAATAGATACAATGTATTGAATGAATGTGAAATGGTTATATTATTGAATGATATTTATATGATGATATTATAAGATTTGAAATGGTACGAAAATGGTAACATTGCCCGTGTGAACTTAGTAAACGATTAGGATACAAATGACATTTTATTGGGTCCAAATGGAAAGAAGAAATGGTTCAATCAAGAAGAATGAAAAAGGGTGTTTGATTAGGGAATTAATATGATGGCTTGAGATCCAAAATATGTTGCAGATTCTCTGAAGCTAGTGTTAGCAGCATCGAACTAAGCTCGTGTGAGCAACCCTGGTTTGAAACTCGTGTGAACAGCTAGAATATGTCAGCTCGTGTGAGCAAATTAGTCTCGTGTATCCAAGTTCAATTTGATATAGTTCTCCAAGTGAAAACAAAAGTTAAAACGGAAGATAGATTGAATGAATGAATTATGTTTGAATGAAATTATATGTGTATGCAAATAGTTCATAATAGGTTAATACATGTTATATGATGAATGTTAAACAAGTATGGAATCATGTTATAAGTTTTTATCATGTAAATGATCTAACTTGAATGTACTTGTTGATGTGTATATGAAAGTGTCAAGAGGCTAGAACTTTAGTCTCACAATTCGTGCGACCTTAGGCGATTCTATCGTTTCAAATGCGCCTAAGTCAGCCTAACTCCCACAAAGTGAGGATTCTCACAGAATTCCTCCAAGGCACCTCTTTATATAGCGAAAGCAACTCAAGCCAAAAGAAAACTCAAAAGAATAGAATAGCCACAGAAAAACAATACACGAGAGATGTTTGAGTAAATGCTCTCAATTTAGTATCCACTCTCAAAGAATACAGAAACAATGGATAATTTACAATTGAGGGGGAGACTCTCTATTTATAGTTTAGCTCCCCAAAATCCAACAGTCTAGCTAAATTTACATCGACGGACGAGACGAAGCCTATCCCTACAATTAAGGATTTACAAGATTTACACAATCAGATCAAATCAAATCTTATTAGATATTATTCTTCTCAATCTTCTAAGATTAGTTTTCCTATTTACTAAGGTAGCCTAATTTTTTATATCTTCTTCATTGGGCCACTCAGACTTCAAATAGACAGACTTCTCCATCAGTTCTTTGAATGAGCCCCATCTAACTGATAGACCTCCATGTGATGCATCTTATACAATGGTCATGGGCTTTAAACTGCGGCCTGTGACAAAAGCAATAAGATACCAATGGATTGTCATGCTTATTTCCAAATACTTTGACTAATGCAAATTTATGAATGATACATATGAAAAAGAATAAATATATTCCTTAAGAAACAATAATATAATAATTTTCATAGATAAAAAAAGATATAAAAGAATTTTAGGTAAGGAATTCTCAAAAAAATAAAAATAGTTAAGCGAAGATTCAAGAAGATAATAATTGTGGTATAAAGTGGCCTTATACATATAATAATTGTTTATATGACCACTGCATCCTTCCAAAAACTAATTAGGAAAGAAAAGTAACAATTTAAGTTTCAATCATGATATTTAGTAAACTTACTATTTGAACCTATAATATTTATTTTTATATCAAGTTGCAGCTGCTTTTATATATAAAATAATTAAACTAGGGGTGATTAGCTATGCTTATATGTCTAACGAGAATATATATATAATTAATTAATTAAAGGCTGATGAGAATGAGGCAGCAGGTGGTAATATAAATGGATTAGGGTTAATATATGTTTTTAATTTAGTTGGTATTTGAATTTATATTTTGTCATTTAAATTGATATCTTTGCACTAATATTGTTAATTTTTATTAATGTGGCAGCATCTCAATATATTTTGTGACAAACATAAATAAAAATAAAAAATTATTTAAAAAATATATAAATTAATAAAAAACTATAATTTTTTCACACCATTAATAAACCAAGACAAATTTTATAAAGATACGCACCCATTGTTTAAATTCATTCTAGATCTATTTTTTAGCAACTTTATATTTTTTTATTTTTTTATAAAATATCATGTAATTTATATTATTAATTTAAAATTAAAATATATAAAATTTTAAAATATATATAAATTGATAAAAAAATATATAAAATTTTACATCAAGAATGAACCTAGACAAACATTTGTCCAAATCCAAATGCATCTGGACAATAATTTTCTCCAAATTCATTCTAGACGTGATTTTTAGTTTTTTTTATATATTTACATATTTTTCATAAATTTATATATTATATATTATAAATTTTTATATTTTTTAAAATACTATAATCTTTTTATATTTTTTTTTATAAATTTATATATTTTCAAAACAATAATATAAAAATGATATTTATTAAAAAATTAAAAACATAAAAGTACTAAAAATACATCTAGAATAAATCTGGACAAACGATACTTAATATTTTTTGGACCTAAATTTATTTTTCGTCACCCAGGATGATACCTCTGCACTAACACCAATAGTTGTTGCTAATGTCGCAACCTCTCTATAACGTCCTTAACCTGACCTAGACGTTAGGCCTAAATTCAAAAGATTACATTGGCCACCGGAATGGCCCGGTAAGCTGCCGGAGTTTTTAAAACAGTCATTTTAAAACATTTATTTATCTTAGAAGAAAACTTAGCCCATTTTCAAAAAAAACTCACGAGTTAACAAAAACCTGATTAAGTAAAAAAAAATTCCTCATAACTGTGACTGCTTTTGAAAACTTAGTTAATTTCTAATTTATTTATTCCTCAAATTTTAATTGAAAACTAGCAGCGGAAAAGTAATATTCAATTTAGTTTTAATCAAGTAAAATCAAAATAGTTTTATGCAAAATTAATTCTAAACTCATATTTCATCATCTTAAATTCAAATTAAATATCATACATGCTAAATAAACCTAAAATAAAAATCTCTTGCCACAATTCAAATAAAGCGATACAATTCCCAAGATAACATAAATTTTAAATAGTAAATCTAAAGTCTTTCTTAATAGAAATTAATTCAAGCCGAGCCCTCTATATGCCGAGTTCGCATCCTAATCTGGTAGATTATCTGTAAAAATGGAAATAATGGGGAAGTGAGCTTAAGAAGCTCAGTGCAAGTCCTATCACAAGTAAATCAGTGCAAATAGTAGATGACTCATACAACATAACAATTCTGAGAACAATCACACTTATATAGTGATTCAGAGTATCGATTCTTTAGATCAACACATCAATATCATAATATTTCAGATTTCACAATTTATGTATGCACATGCTAATGAATGGTGATGCAGTTTCAATTTATCAGAATAAATCCTACCCAACTCTGCTACACACCATAGTGGGAGTTCCCCAGAACTCATCTACCTTTACACCATGTTGTGGATGAACCACTGATCATTGCAAATGAACTGTTAACATTAAAATATTGGTGGATGAACCATCCATTAGTGCAGATAAAAGTTGCTAATACGTTATGGATGAACCACTAGTCGTGCAGATAAACTGCCGACTAAAATACATTATGGATAAACCACTTGCCGTGCATATAAATTACCGACTAAAATATGTTGTGGATGAACCACTTGTCATGTAGATAAAAGTTGTTAATACGTTATGGATAAACCACTTATCGTGCAGATAAAAGCTGCTAATAAGTTATGGATGAACCACTGGTCGTGCAGTTAAACTGCCAACTAAAATACGTTGTGGATGAATCACTAGTCGTGCAGACAAACTGCCGACTACTTTCTCCGTTCACATCATCTTACCCCATGCAATGTAACATGACATGTTTATAATAGACCAATACGATAGCAATAACATGCTTATAGTAAGTCGATACAGTATCAATTATCTGCTTATAATAAATCAACATGGTAGCAATAAACATGCTTATGACAAGTTGATACAATAGCAATTAACATGCTTATAATTGATCAATACGGTAGCAATTATCATGCTTATAATAAATCAATACAGTAGTAATAAACATGCTTATGACAAGTCAATACAATAGCAATTAACATGCTTATAACATATCAATATAGTGGTAATAAACATGCTTGTGACAAGTCGATACAGTAGCAATTAACATGCTTATAACAGACCATTACAATAGCATTAAACTTGCTTTTATCATGTATTTGGTTTAACGGTAGCAATAGAAAGGTATAACATCCAATCAATATCACTGTGGCATGAAAAACATTATCAGTTCATTAGAAATATAGTGACAGTAAGCATGTAATAATCACATATCATGCATATACAATAATAATTAAACCAATCAGATCATGGGTTCCAATATTATTTATATTATCAAAGACTCCATTAAATGAAATAAAATACTAAAAATAGTTTAGGGACTATTCATGGACTAAACTAAACAATTCATAAAACTCTGGGAAAAACTGTAAAATAGAGGTCACACAGTCATATGGCCAGGCCTTATAACAGACTGTGGTCATGTGGAAATTGTTAAAATTACCCTATAAGAGGGACACGACCGTGTGGAAGGCCATGTGGTTCACAAACTAGCCTAGGGTTTGTAGAGGCACATGGTCGTGTGGTTCACACACCTATGTGGGAGACCATATAACCCTAAACCTACACACAGTTTTCCCCGATTCACTTGGGAAAGAACACACACCTTTCACTGGGAGTCTGATTGAAGTTTCTCACGCCTGATTCTAATCTGTTTCACCTAAATTTGGTCATTCATACGACATTTATATGCAAATTAATAGTTGATTTCAAGATTTAACAAGATTAACAAAAGATTTGGCAAGAGTCGTAAAGGATTGATTAATCGAATGTAAGATTAGTGTCAAATAGTAATATTATGAAAATTCAGAATCTAAACATCGGAAACGAGATGTACTTATAGATTCTTGGCAAAGGTAGGGATGTTATTGACAGCAATTACAAAAATCGATAAAAAGAACAATCGACTGTAGTATGATTTGATTTGGGAAAGTAATTATCACAATCAGGATGAAAATATGATGTAAATAGAAATTTGGAAAGCAAATTCTATTAGGATTTGGGAAGAGGCAATATGAAAATATAGTTAGGAAAAAAAGAGAAAAAAATGGTAGAATTCTAATTCTATCAGAATTTTGAGAAAGGGCAAGATATGAATTCTAATTAGGAAAGAATTGGTTAAATTTTTAGGGTTTACATACCCTAGGGACGTCAGATGTAATTTTCCCAAGTTCTGCCGAACTTAAAATTAAAATAAAAGGGGAAAGAAGGAGGAGGTTTGAACCTTGGCTTCAAGGAGTACTAATGCTTTAATCATTAAGTAATGATGAAATATAAAAGGAAGGAAATGGCTCGAACTTAGGTCTGGAGGGACTCTAGTGTTTTAACCATTGAACCCATATCTAATTTCTTACTTAATTCAGACATCTAACCACATATAAATGAGAGGAAGAGGACTCGAAACTAGGACCTCTAGGATAGTGGACTAATTCTTAACCATTGGACTATCACCCATTTCTTATTAAATCTTAACTTTTGATTGAATATATTTTGAATGTGGCTTTTACCCTATGTTTGTTAAAAAGAAAAGGAGATGAAATAGGAAGAAGGGAGCCTGAACTTGAGTTCACAAGGGAGGAAGCAAGCTTTTAACCATTAGGCCTAAGCCTATTTCTTATTTATTTATTACGATTAATTCCCTATATTTTGAGGCGTGACACTCTCAATATGCATGTGGAAAACATAAAAATAAAATAAAATAAAATAAAATAAAAATTTTAAATTATATAAATGAATAAAAAGTATCATTTTTTGTTTAGGTTCATTCATAATGTGAAAAAAATGATACTTTTTATTCATTTATATATTTTAAAATTTTTATTTTATCCTAAACAAAAAATTGTTTAAAAACATCTAAATTTGGACACCTATTTGCCTAAATTCATTCCAGATGTATTTTTTAGCAAGTTTATATATTTTAATTTTTTTATAAAATATCATATTATTTATATTATTTTTTTGAAATTAAAAAATATATAAAATTTTAAAATATATAAATTAATAAAAAAAGGTTTTTCATCAAGAATGGACGTAGACAAAACATAGGTTGTCTAGATTTAGATGCATCGGGACAACCATTTGTCTAGATTTATTATTGACATGCTTTTTAGTTATTTTATATATTAACATATTTTTCCAGAAATTTTTAAAATTGTAATATATTTATATATTTATATATTTTGCAAAATATTATAGGATTTTTATATATTTTAATTGTATTTTTTTTCATAAATTTATATTTTATATATGTTTCAAAATAATAATAACTTAAAAGATGATATTTTATTAAAAATAAAAAATATATAAATTTATTAAAAAAATTTAGAATGTGTTTATATATTTTTTTATCAATTAAAAAATACTTTTTTAATTTATATATTTTTAAAAAAATATTTTTTTAATTTATATTTATCATATGACAAAATAAAAAAGCTTCCGTGTGTCATTACTAAGTTAAGTTGATTATCAATGCTACGTGCACATAAATTAACAAGTGTGGAGGCAATGTGAGGAGTATAATATGCTAGAAACCATAGTTGAGATAATATAAACATTTCGTGCGATTTGAAATTA
The DNA here is from genome assembly GCA_025698475.1 of Gossypium anomalum. NCBI lineage: Eukaryota > Viridiplantae > Streptophyta > Magnoliopsida > Malvales > Malvaceae > Gossypium > Gossypium anomalum. Next base: position 17,514,087 of record CM046967.1, on the reverse strand, counting down.
GAGTAATAAGTAGTGAATAATGATGGACGATTAAACCTGATTCCACGGCCCTTAATGATTGCAAGAAAAATGGATTTTTGATGGACATAAAAGACTAAAGTTACCTTGATGGTGAAACAATTTGTCCATCACTTTTCATCTTTTGATGTTAGAAAATATGAACGACAACAACCTCAATTTAGAGAGCAGTGTCGGTAGTGCATGGAAAGATTTGTTTTGGTTTTTGGTTTACTTTTTCAAAAGAAATAATAAATAATTATGAAGGTTACCAATGAAAATTAATTTTTTTGGGATTTTGTGTGTGTGTTTTTAACCTTTATTACAAATATAGATAATAAAATATTTTTAAAATGTAAATATTTGATATATATTAACAGTACATTTTTAAAAAAAAAAATTCATAAGTTATAAATTTGTTTTGTATCTTATTTTTTATATATTTCTTTTTTTTAATTTTTTTATTATAAGAAAATACCAATAGAGTTATGGGTCGACAAATATATATGGGAGTCTAATAAAATATTCAAAAAAGATATATATGATAAGTTTTTAAGAGTAGAAAAAAAAAAAAGTACACTTTTATTGTATCAAATATTAATCCTTTTACTATATTCTATATACAATTGTCATCAACTCAATTTTAAATATGAAAATTTTAATAAAATATCAAATATTTTTCCTTAACGGCAACCAAAAGATATTTAAACAAGTTTATCAAAATTTTGACGAAACTAAAATGATTAATGTTATTTTTAATTAATAAGTTAGTGGAATGCTTTGGTTTCAACAGTTACACTAAGATGTCATTGATAAGAATTTAATCTTAAATTTTATTAAGTTGTTGTGATACCAAAATATAAGAAGTTGAATAGTAGTAAACGCTTAAAAGATCCCGGTTAGCTAATAATTAAGATAAAGTAGATAAAGTAGTCAACAGTAGTGTACACCAATGATTACTCCACCTTTACGGAATAGGTTTTTATTAACTATTTGTTGATATCGATGATGCAATATTTTCACTTATAATAACCCTTCTCTTTCGCTCCATTTCTCAAAATTTTCCACATCTTTCTTCCTTTTTTTTTTCTCTCAATTTACCCACGCACCTACTTTCAGCAGAGTAAAGACCTAAAAATGCCAATTCCATTGTCCCTCATCCTCCTCATCATGTTGCCTCTCCTGCAGGCTCCCACCTCCATTTTCTCCTCCCCACTTCAACACCCCGACCATGTAGTCCAACAAGTCAATGAGTATGTATATTGAAGAGATTAGGGATGCAAATTCCCAAATTTATAATTACCTTTTAATAAAAAGATGTGTCGCATATTTTCTTCTTAACATATACGTATGTTTGATATATGCAGGAGCATCATGAATGGTACCATTGCTAGGAGGAACCTGGGATTTCTGTCCTGTGGAACCGGCAACCCCATTGATGACTGCTGGCGGTGCGACCCTCATTGGGAAAAGAATCGTCAGAGGCTAGCTGATTGTGCCATTGGGTTCGGTAAACATGCCATTGGCGGCAAACATGGAAAAATATACGTTGTGACGGACCCCAGTGACCGTGACCCTATCAACCCCAAACCTGGGACTCTTAGGCATGCTGCCATCCAGGTCGAACCTTTATGGATCGTTTTTGCTCATGACATGGTGATTAAATTGAAGCAAGAATTGCTGATGAACTCCTTTAAGACCATCGACGGCCGAGGCGCCAACGTTCACATTGCCGGCGGACCATGCATTACTATACAGTACGTGAGCAATGTTATAATTCATGGGATTAGCATACATGATTGCAAGAAAGGAGGGAATGCTTATGTGAGGGACTCTCCTAGCCATTATGGTTGGAGAACTATATCGGACGGTGATGCGGTGTCGATATTTGGAGGCAGCCATGTTTGGGTGGACCACTGCTCGTTGTCAAATTGCACCGATGGGCTGGTCGATGCCATCCAAGGATCCACAGCCATCACCATTTCTAACAATTATATGACCCGTCATAATAAGGTCATGCTCCTGGGCCATAGCGATTCTTACAAGCAGGACAAGAACATGCAAGTCACCATTGCCTTCAACCACTTTGGAGAAGGGCTTGTGCAAAGAATGCCTAGGTAAGATAGAGTCGAATTAATATTAGCCTTAATCTAGTAAATTACTTTTTGGCTTTGGATAATAAATTGGGTTTCACTTTTCAAATTGTATACAGATGCAGGCATGGGTACTTTCATGTGGTGAACAATGATTACACGCACTGGGAAATGTATGCAATTGGTGGTAGTGCTGATCCTACAATCAACAGCCAGGGCAATAGATTTGTTGCACCAGATAATGTGAACAGCAAAGAGGTTAGACTTGGGACAAATGGCTGATAGAGAATAGAAAATGATAATTAAGTAGGGTTTAACCCAAAGTTTATACATGCATGCTACTAATGAATTACAGGTGACAAAACATGAGGATGCGCCGCAAAGTAAATGGAAGGAATGGAATTGGAGGTCAGAAGGGGATCTGATGCTGAATGGAGCATTCTTCACTGCATCAGGCAAAGGAACCTCGTCTAGTTACGCCAAGGCGTCGAGCCTGGGTGCCAGACCATCCTCACTGGTGAACTCGCTCACGGCAGGAGCCGGTGCACTCGTTTGCAAGAAGGGGTCCCGTTGCTAGCTAGACATTCCAAGGGTAATAATGGGGCGCTAATATTAGCAATAAAAAAGGGTGGAATTAAGTAATTGACATATTGAATGTTCAATTGAATCAATGAAATGTGTCGTCAGTGTACGTAAAAATTCTCCCCCTTTTTAACGACTTACTGTAGTTTTGCTCTGTCTGTTGGTTCTCCTTCTTCACAGTTGCAAGCTTGGGGGTAAGAACTTGGTTTTCTTAAATATAATTTTTTGGGTATTTTAGAATTTAATTAATACATTAAATATAAAAACAATAATTTGATTTATAATTTTAATAAACAGAATAAAATTGCTATTGTAAAAAGAAAAGAAAAGAGAAGAATTGTCGCTCCATGCTACTAACTTAGCTTTCGAGTTCGACCTAAACCAATTTACAAGACGCATAATGTTATAGCTACTGTGTCCGACAAGTCCAGACACGCATTCAGACGCCATAAATGAGACCACCTGGCTCGGGTCACTACCATCTTAAATCTTAACCATACATGGCAAATGAGAGACGAGTGTTTGATTTTTTTTTTTTTTTTTATCCATACCACAACTTAAATTATGCAATTTTTCTTCGATTTCCATTTTAGTAATTAAAAAAATTTCTAAATAACATTTTTAACTAAATAAAAATATCTAAAGTTAAAATTGCTATTGTTTACTAAATCTTTTTCTTTTAGTTTATATTTTTAATATGGAATATATTGCATTTTGTTTTTCATTATAATCATATTTTTTTACATTCATATATTACTTCAAAGACATAAATTACTCCAAAAAAATTTATTCTGAATTAGAATGGCAATTAAGTTTTTTTCTTTTTTTGTAATTTTTATTTATCTATATATATTTTTAATAAAATATTTGGAGCCATCCATTTCTGATCAAACTTTTACTATATCAAGAGTAAAACTTTTAGTACACCACCATCACTACTAAGCTTGAATTGAATAAATCCTTTTAACTTGCTTTTCCTTTATAATATTTGTCAATTATTTTTAAGTTCAAATTTTGTTTTTAAATATATTTTTATAAGTTTTCATAATTTTACTTAATAATTTTAAAGTTAGATTATTTTTTATAATTTTAAAAAATCTCAAACTATCCCTTTTAAATTCAAAGTAGTGATGAACTGTTTTTTAAACGTTCATCCAAACTTTCAATATAATATATTATTTTAATAAATTTTAAATATTTTCACCATCATTATAAATTTTGAGTATTTATAAGATTTGATAAAAGAATTATTTAGAGAAAACCCTTATTTTCCTTTTTTATTACTAATACTTTTTTTCTTTTAGAATTTTACTTTTAATAAAATAATTCAAACTTAATTATAATATCAATCATAAAATTAATCTTTTACAAAATTATAAAATAATTATAATATATTTTAATTGATATATAAAACTTAATTATAAAATAATTATAATATATTTTAATTGATATATAAAACTTAATTTATACATCGTCAAATAAGAAAATTAGTATATATTATTATTATATTACAAGGTCTTAAATTCACAGTTGAAGTGTGCAGCCTAACTTTTCTACCACATCGATGATTCATATGTTAAATTAATTGATATTGTTTTAAAATGATGTGACTACTTAAATAATAATAATTATCGTGCAAAAAATTATTTAAACAGTTTAAATTTTTTTATTTCTTAGTCTAAATTTTTTGATAAACATCACTATTATATTTTTTTATTAAATAAAAAAATATTATGTCATTTATGAGAATCTTTTAATTTAAAAATAAATTAATAAAATAAAAAGATACATACTTTATTCATTCGTTGCCGGAGCAACTACGATCATATATATTCAATTTCATTCCATTAAATATTTAAGTAAAAGTAACTTGTGTATAATATGATATATAATCATTTTTGGGTCTTACACGAACTTACGAAAACCCTTTTACTAACCCGAGAGCGAAATAGGACCAAATTGTAAAGATTTTAAAGTACCGAGTTGATGTCGCAACTTTGGTGGTTTCTTTTTGCGACGCAATATACTGACTTGACTCATCACGACATTGAGAGTATGTCATTACAAAATAACTCTCTGTTTAATCTCGTTGTGACATTGAGAGGACATCATCGTGACATGACTGACTGTTTCCTAGGGTCCAATTTAGTACATGTAGGAATCACCTGAAATAACACTTAAACGTTTAATTACAACACATTCAAAAACATACCAAGTATATTCAAACCAAAATATGCCAAAATGATACTTCAAGTTAACACTAATCAACCAAATTCCAAAATCAACCATTTATGATACAAAATCGGCTTAAACCTTAGGTGCGTGTCATATAATAAGCAAAAGAGAACTTTACAAACATTGCTGAGTCGAGGATCTCCGACTGGATGTTGGATTTACTTCTCAAAATCTCGGGATTTACCTAAACCTGTGCATAGAGAAAACTAACCATAGTTGAGCAATAAACTAAATGGTATTTCCATGATTCAAGCCAATACAAAACAAGTTTAAAACCATTGCACACAATCAAACCTAGTGAAATTTATAATCTAGTCTCATATAGTTTCATACCAAATACTTTCATTACCATTAACATGCATATGGTCTTTACATTCCAATTCACTAATGTGTACTCAAGCTTACCATTTCTCATTCATTTCATAATAACTTAATCAATTCATATTTGTCATGTATAGGCACATATATTTATTCAACCATTTCTGAGCCTATTGACTCACTATTACTCAGTCGGTCCCCAGAGCTCGTTTTCAACTCATTTCATTTCATATATTATATAGTCACATCATGTTTTTATAACCCTAGTTGCCCGACAACAATGATTTTCACAATTTGATTATTTTGTCACCTTAAACTGCCCAAAAACGATGAATTTATATGTACAGGTTACCACCCCAGCTTGTTTGAAACCGATGGTTTCTAATCAATAACTTGACCCTACTAATAGGGTAACCGTTTCCAATTTAGTTATATATTCCAATTCATGATTCATCATTTTCAATTTATCGATATTTCATCATTTCAACTCATCTTAACATGTTTCAACACAATTTTATACCAATTATCATGTATTGATCAATCATACTATTTTTTATTGTATTCAATTTAGTTCACATCTCGATATTCAATTCAATCTTAGCAATTCGATTCAAATGACCATTCTCGACTTACCTCAATACCATAAAATGAAAAATAACATGAATATACAATAATTAAATTGATCTTGAATAATAGAAATACAAATCGAAAGCTTATGTCACTCGTCGTCGACTCTCGCCTTTCTTTTCTCTCTTGATGACTCAGTGTCGTCTTTAGCTACATACAATCCCAAAACATATACATTTTCAATTTTTCATCCAATTCACATTCAATTACAAAGATAAATATATTTTTAAATTTATTCAATTTAGTCCCTAAACCTGAGACAAGCATAACTTTCAATCTTAAGTTTCAGACTAAAATTCGGTTTCATATATATTCATTAGGGACCCTTTACTTTCTATTCCTATTTAAATTTTATAACAATTTTTCATTTTATTCAATTTGGTCCCTAATGTACAAAACTTATAATTAAGCTTCACAATTTAGTCTTTTTCATAATATAAGCTTAATTTCTAACAATTTCACACCTAATTCATTCAATTCTCAACAATGACAACTTTCAAAAACTTTAACGATTTTACAAATTGGTATATGGATAGCTAAATCAAACTCTCATGATTCAATTTTCATAAAAATGAAAAAAAAAATACCAAGGACTTACTTGAAATTGAATGGTCGAATGTATGAAAACCTCAAGCTTTCTCCTTTTCTTTTCTTTTTTGTTTTTTTCTTTGGTTTGGACGGTTGATGAAGATGATAAAATCTTTATCTTTCTTTCCACTTTGTTTAATATATATACCTTAATTAACATAGTTTAAATATTAATTAATTAAGCTTGTTGGCTTTAACCATATTTATTTTATTCTTAACTAATCTTAGTGGAAAATATCATCAATCTCCACTATCTCATAATTATAATTTGGTCTATTAACTCTTTTAGTCCTTCAGATTATTGCTAATTAAGTTCTTAAGTCTTTTCCTAATTAGAAGTCTATAGCGATAAACTTTTATAATTTAGTCTCTAAGTCTTAATTAACCAAAATTTTAGTTAAATTACTTAACTGAATTTCAATTCATCTATACACTAACTCCGTAAATACCCTTTTTTAATATTTACGGACTTGGTTTACGTAAACGGGATTTGGAAACCTCATTTTTTGACACAATTAGAAATCAAATCACTATAGGGCTTATAATTTAAAGCTATTTATATATTATTAAATGAAAGAGAAAAATAATAATATTTTTGTTTATTTGGAAATTCTTAACCTTTGCAAATAAGATTTTGTAGTAATTCGTCAAGGTGGTGATTCCAATTAATATAGTACTTAAAATTTTCAAATGAATAGTGATTCCATTACGTTACAAATTTTGCAAATGAACGGTGATTTCAATATAGTGCTAAGATTTTATAACCAATATAGTATTAAAATTTTGCAGCAATGTAGTAACCAATGCAATACCACAACGATTCTAATGCAATTCTAGGATTTTGTAAAGATTTTGCAACCAATACAATATTAAAATTTTGTAGCAACCAATATAGTAGTAACATGGTGATTCCAATACTAAGCTTTTGTAAATGCAAATGAATGGTGATTCCAACACTATACTAAGATTTTGCAACCAATACAGTTACCATGGCGATTCCAATATAATACTAAGATTTTGCAAATGAATGGTGATTTCAATACAGTGCACTTAACCACCAAAAAGTTAAGATTTTAATAACTCACCTTGGTGGTGAATCCAATGCAGTACTAAGATTTTGCAAATGAGGGAGATTTCAATATAGTGCAAACTAAGGTTTTGCAAATGAACGGTGATTCCAATATAGTGCACTTGGCCACCAAAAGGTTATGACTTTTTTAACACCTCTTACTCAATCCAATAAGAGATTCGGGTAAGGAATGTCACATTAAAAATTTTCAAATTTTTTTATAACATTCAAACATCTAATTTACTATTATTGAAGTCACTTTCAACCTTTGAAATTCAATACCATCTTTAACATCAAAATTTATACATGTATCCACCATTCAAGCTTATTTCATACCTTAAGACTCAGTTTAAACTATGATTACTAATTTAGCACAATTTCGTATACACAAATAAAACAAATATTACAAATCATAATCATTCTAACTTACCAATTTCAAATTTCTATAATTAAATTTCATGCATATTCAGTTATCAAATTTCATGGAATCAAGTATATAATTATTATGTCCATATTTATACTTAAATATTTTAAAATTTACAAAACAGTCGCTATACTTAAGATTTTACAATTTTTTTACAAAATAGTCCCTATAATTCAAATTTGTACTTTTTACAATTTAGTCCCTGAAATCCCAAATTTACAAAATTTTACAATTCATTTCCTAAAAATTAGATTTTCTTATTTTATAGTTCAGTCCTCAAACTCAAGTTTTGAAATCTTTACAATTTTGTCCCTATTTCTATTTTTGTCAGAATTGAACACTTTATTCATTAAAATTTTAATTCTATACATATGTCAGTAGTTTCTAATCTATCTAATATAATTAATCAAAATTCAAATCATCATTTACTTAATTTACTAAATATTCAATTTTTTTAAGTTCAAAATTTCCTTATTCCAAATAATCATCATATTTTTTTTTCATACAATAATATTTTTTCCATCATTCTAACACATAAATAATATAATCATTCATCACTATAACTTCATAACTTTAATTTCTCGTATACTTAATAAATTTACCAACCTTGCTTATTTTGAATTACTAACATAAAATCATCCATCATTCTTTTTGTACTTTTGACACAATATTTCCATCAATAATAACATACAAATTAAATCCACATATTTAATCTTTATAAATATACATCAAATTATATGCTTGAGTTGTTACATCATCATCGTCATCATCATCATAACAACTTACTTTAATTTATCCATTAATTTCTTCAAATACCCATGTTCTTTTCCACTTCCAAGCTTCCATAATTGATTTCCATAATGGTTATTGGATTATTTTTGGATTTGAAATCTTTCTTTATTTTCATAAAATTTTAAATATTTTTAAACTAAAAAATATTCTTAAATAAAAAAGGATTAAATTAAATAAAATAGAAATTTTTCTTCTTCTTTTTCTCTCCCTTCTATGTACCCCACGTTGAGAAGAGAATGATTTTTCTTCTATCCTTTTATCTATTTTATTTGTTTTTTTATCATTTAATAATTAATTAAACTAATGTTTATGATGTAATATTTAATCCATCAAAGTATCTCTTTTATTTTAATTAAATATTCAAAATAATCTTTGATGGTAAAAAGATCAAAATGCATTCTAGCTATTTTAAAATTTAAACATAAGGGAAATTTGATCATTCTTTTTTTTATTTATAAAATAAACAAAAAAATGTATTTTTCATTCACTTGCTGTGGTTGAGCCTTCCCCATTAGAATAATCTACATTTTTCTTTTTTTTTAATTTCATCCATTTATTTTATCAATCAATCAAAATTCAATAAATTTCATTCTAATCACTACTCCTTTTCATCATGCATGGGCACCCAGCATACTTATATGAATTTCATTCTAATCACTACTCCTTTTCATCATGCATGGGCACCCAGCATACTTATATGTAAAAACATACCATTATGTCCTTTGGTAATACCTAATCATGGTAAAATTGCAAATTTTCATAAATTTGTTAAATTATACTTTAATCTTTAAATTTTTTTTTATTTAATTTAGTTCATACCTCGATTTTTCAATTCCCAATATCAGTATATCTTCTTGTCACATTCATAAAAAAATATTTATTCGGTCTTCATATGGTTATTTACACTTTTATTCCTCAAACTTTCATAAAATTTCAATTTAATCTTTACTAAAATTTCACTATTCATACTTTCTTTTGGTATCTACTTTAGTTATACTATTATTAATTTATTAATCACTCTTAACTTCTCACAAATTTTATTATTATTTAAACATTATTATTAATGTTATCAAGATTTTCAAGGTGTTTCAACTTTTTTTAAACGACACTTTGTATTATGACCTTTTTGAACCACTTAGTCACCTTTTTTGTGGTGTCATGATCTCTTTGAAACTAAACTTTATAATCTTCCTGAAACAACACTTGAATCATTTTCTCGTGGTATTTATATATGCCTTAGATTCGAGCAGTGATGAAGCCACATTCAAGAAATTAACCCCACAAATAAAAATAAAAATGGATTGTACATAGATAATAACTTCACTATAAAAAATTTTCATTTTAGGCACTCAAAATAAAAAGTTTACAATTTAAACACCAATATTGCATAGTTCGGTCATTTTGATCACTCTTGTTTAAAGGTGATCATGGGCCGAGTTGGGCCAAACCTCAACAAATTCTTAAACCCGTTTTCTAGGCTCAAGCTCAACTTGGCCTGAAAAAATAGACCTAAAATTTTGGCCAAGCCCGGCCCAGATAAAATTCCTAAAACCCTAGCTTGACTCGACCCACCCGTATTAATTTTTTAATTATAATTTTATATAAAAACAAATTTAAAAAATATAATACATCAAATACACAAAAAAATTTAAAATAAATATTTCCCAACAAATTGAAAATAAATTTTAAAAAAATATTTATACTTAAATAACACTAAAATAGGTGTAGCTTACAAAGCAAATGGCTCTAAAATAATAGAAAAATTAACAATAAAACAATATTTATACAATACCCAAATAATAACAAAATAGTAATAATATAATAACGAAATGACAGCAAAACAACAAAACACAGGAGCAAAACAATTAAAACAATAGACAAAACACAACAACAATTTCTTTTCTTTTTTTGTAAATACGGGCCTAGCTCAGGCAAAAAAAAGCTTACCCGAGGTTCAACCCATTCGGAAAACAGGTTTCGTTTTTTGCCCAAACCCATTTTTTGAGTATATATTTTTTTTTTCCAAATTTTCCCACTTTTCAGGCGGACCTTCGAGCTGTGTCCAAGTAGCTCGACCCATGATCAGGTCTACTCCTGTTAAAAGCACAAATGGTAAAAATTGATACGGCAATTAAAAAAATTAGTATAATAATAATTTTAGCCCTAAACTTTTATATATTATATCAATGTCATAATTTTAAAAAAACTAATCCTTAAAATTTACAAATATTTTCAATTTGATCCTAAATAAATAAAATAAAAAACTATATAAAAATACATAAATATTTTCAAAAAAACAAAATAATAAATTAAATATATATAAAATAAAAAAGTTTTGAGAATTATATTAATAAATTTGGGGATCATCTTTTAAGGTTCACTTGTAAACACTTCCACACCCACCAGTTCCATGCAAAAAATTTGGGTCAAACAAAGCAAAAAATCTCTCCGCCCCGTTATCACTTTGCCCCGATTTTTAGAATTACTATTTTACTTCTTATAATATTCTATGTATTTTATAAAAATACATAGAATATTATAAGAAAAATCTTTTATATATTATAAACTACCTTAATTGTAAAAAAAAAAAAAAAAATTATGTGAATATATTATATACATTTGACAGATATTTATATTATACGTTTACAAAAAAAATTATATTCTTAAATAAATTACAGACATAATTTTATAATATTTAATTAAAAAAATAGTAAGATAGAACAGCTAAGAAAATTCTGGATATAAGCAACCTCCATAGACGCGGATGTTTTCAACATGTAAAGATGGATGAAAGAATCATCGCCTCCGCCCTCCATTGCCATAGCTACATAAAACTTTACCAAGCAATTTTCTTTGGTGGAATAGATTTTATAATACAACTGCCTCAGTTGACTATTTTTGGTCTTCTACCTCAGTTGTTTTAAATATTTTAATAAATCAAAAAAAATTATCACTAGTATAATAAGTCAGTTGACAATTTTGATAACAAAAAGTAAAAATGGGACAACTTTATTGGGAGAGTAATTCAAGCATGAGTGTGCAGAACATAGCATAAATCAGAACATTTACTCGTAATTTTGAACTTGTACGATAATAATCATTTTATCGAACCAGTAATGTAACGTTTGAGCTCTTCCAAGTTACAACTTATAATAGGCATTATATCATGTCAAACCTCAAAATCTTACATTTTCTTGTATCTTTGCTTGTTTAGTTGTTTCTGCAAATGCGTTGTGTGTGAAATGAACCAGATATCATATCAGCAAAAGGCAGCATACCTTCCATCTAAAGAAACGCCATAAAGCCCAGAGATACTTGATTTCTAATGTAGTAGCCATGGTTGATAAGCTGTATGGATGGAAGCAGCAAGAGTTTCAATCAGCCACCCTTTATCCAATTTAACAGGCAAGTCAACAGCGCATCTCACTCTTAGCTGACTCAAGATACCAACTTTATAGTTACCAATTTTCTCTGCTTTTTGGGTCACTCCCTTGTGTTTTCCTCCATGTCTTCTTCAGAAGATTTGTTGTTTGAAGTGGCTGCACTTGTGTATACTTCAACTGCTTCCTAAAATACAGTAGATTTCAAAATAATTAGAAGGGGTTAACAACAAATGTAAAGAAAATAAAAAGCCTTTTCTCACATACAGCACTTAAGATTTATACTAAAGGACACATGTAAACGTAAATCCTACGATCAATCAAATAATAGGAGGGAGGGAGGATGAAAGGATAACGTAGTTCATACCGACTACAAAACAATGAAATGAAAAGAATAAAAACTACAAGAGGAGAATATGATATGCTGTTGCGAGCTCTGATCTGGATAAAATAGGCGTTATTGGAAGATGAATAAGAAACAACGTAAAATTATGATTCAAGTTGATTGAACATGCATGGATTGCAGACTACAAGACACATGCAAGGGAAGGCCTAAACATTATATTGCCCTCTAGCAGACCCTAGCTGTACTTTTCTTTTCCTGAATAACTCAATTTAAGGTTTCTCTATAACATGAAACAATCATTTATGATCACTTGCAATTAAGCAGCAAATAACTCGGTGATTTTCTTTCTATGCGAGGGAACAAACAAGATTCAAGAGTTTTTTGTGAGCCAACTGACAGTTATACCTTCTCTGCGTGTTCTGAGTATTCATTGTTATTGCTAAATGAAGAAACCTTTTGATTTTCCTTCAACTCTGGACTCGAGAGGTCCCCATTCACACCTCCTCCATTGGAGGAACCCTGGCCTATCACAGATTGATGTTTCTCATTCTTTTTAGTGCTTAAGCCAGTTCCAGAACCATTTTCCTTATCAAAGACTGTCTCATTTCTCTCATTGGTTAATTGATCAGCTTTAGCTGCTGCCTCTTGAGCTTTCCTTCTTTCTTCTTCTTGTTGCTGTTTTCTTCTCGCCTCTTGCTCCTTTAGCTGCTTAAATCTGGAAGATACAAAAGATCAGATCTACAAGCAACAGCAAGAAGAAGAAGAAATTTCCACAGTTCAAAAAGTTAAAGGTACCGTTCTCCAGGGCGCAGCCCCTCGGGTGTCAACTTTTCTTCTAGTTTGGCCTCTTTTCTGGTAGCATTCAATTCAGAGAGAGACTTCTGAAGGCGAGCTTGCTCTTCATTGATGATATCATCATTAAGTTGCTTTGCTGGATTCTTTACTCCCCCTAACTTCTGAAGCCATACTTGTTGTGCTGTGCTTAATATGTTATTTGTGAACCTGTAAATGCATTATTAATATTAACAAAAATAGGAGAGGCTTTGATAAGGAAAGATACAAAAAGCAATGCGACATAAGTGGTGTATCTTTTATACTTTAGACAAAGGAAAGGCTTTGCATCTGCTCACCAATATAAACTTAGACCAGAAGGAACTGAAAGAGCAAAATAACCAATCATTAAAGGGAGGAACTTTGTCAGCGCTTGAGAGTTCTTCATGTTTGGATCATTGCTCTAAAGAAAAGTTTGAGAAAAAGTTAGGTTATGGTAAATCAGTTCCAGTCTCAATTTAAGTAGTTTATACAGCATAAAGCTGAAAGCTTCCTAAGCCTTCTAAAAGCTAAATGAAAATAAGTATTAAACAATTAGCAGTATTTATAAAAGAAACAATACTTTGACAAATTCCCCAAACAATTCAAGACAATAACTCAAGCAACATCATTATTACAAAACAGCAGAATATCTCTCGCACTCTAATCAACATCTTTGAGGTATGCCATATGGAAACATGAAGAGACATCAAAAATAGCTTTCACAATATTAACAAATTGTTTTTAAGAAAATAAATTATCTTGAATTTGAATCTTAATAGTAAGTTACGTCATTGCACAAAAAACTGACATACAAGGTTGGCTACTTAATGATGGAATATCTGACCTGTGCAGATTGCATGATTTGGACAGAAACGTACTGTGACATAACCAGCAAAACGGGCAACACAAGATATGCAAATGTATCTGACCATCCAAGAGGTGGGTGTCCATCCTAAGAAGACAACCGCCAGACCATGAATCAGAAAGAACACCAGAGCTTTCAAAGAATTTCATAGTCAGACAAGAGGCGTCAAACATTAAATTAACAGAGTTTTAGTAGAAAATTAACTGCAACAATGAGTACTTACTACAAAAGGGAAAAGCCAAGAGATGCCACTGCCATTCTGTCGAGCAGCAATTGTGGTTGGACCGGCCAAGGAGGGTATCCAAAAGAAGCCTTCCGTGAGGAGACCCTTAAATGTAAACATAAGATTAGACATGAGAGATAGCTAAAGACAACAGAAGTTTAAAATGAGTACACCAACATGGATAGCATGTTACCTCATCCGCCACATTTGACAGGGCTCTATAAAGCCCAATCCAAACCGGAATTGTCGCAAGTGTGGGAAGGCAACCTGCAGAAAGAGAAAAATGAAAAGATAACTAAGGAATTACATACAAATTACAAATTATTAAAGGTGCCATGATGCAGAAAATAACTAAGACAAATTTTTACAAAGTAAACAAATACAACAAGAAGTGCGATGCCGTGCCTTTCTCTTTCAAATGTGCTTTTGACATGCCTCATCAGCAAAGGTCGAAAGGGCATTAAAACAGAATATAATAACATTCCATTAACTACTATTTCATTCCCTATTCCAAGATTTGACCTTCTGACAAACAAACAAGTCCAAAACTTTGTTAAAACCCTAGAATAGAGATAAAACATAATGGAAACAGAAAAGATACAACTGATGAAAAGGCTAAAATACATAAAAGAATGCATGTAGAATTCAAAATCTTTAGGAATTTAAAACAAAGCGTGGATTATTTGGAATCTAACAAGTTACAGAAAAGCAATGTGATATGAATAAGATGTATTAAAATTACCTGCTAATGGGTTTATCCCTGCCAGTTTATATAGTCGAGCAGTTTCAAGCTGAATTCTCTCCTGCAAGTATAAAAGAAAAGTAGCTCAAAGATCAAAATGGCTCAAGCCTACCCAAAATAAACTCTACATCATACAAACACAAAGCTCTAAACATTCAATTTGCACCCTCTTTTTCTTCCTTTCTTCTTTTAAAGCTAAAGCAACGAGCAATACTGAGCATCCATTTCATTTATCATAACTAGCAACTAGAACTATGCCCTGTTTCAAAACATCCCCGCTTAAACTAAAAGCAAAATTTCACCTGATCTCCAGCATACCGCTGCTGAATAGCCTTTATTTGAGGCTGTAATGATCGCATGGCCATTGCAGACTCTACCTGTAAGCAAAATTGGAAATTGAGAATAACTTGACAGAACTCAAGTCAGTTTTTTTTTTTCACTATGAATAAAACTAACTTAAAATTAAAAAAGAAAAACCCAAAAAATTAGTAATAAAAAAATATCAACCGGAGCATTAACATTCTTTCTTTTCTTAACTTGTTTCTTTATTTCGTTTGGTTTTATTTATCTGAAACAACAAACCTGCTTCCTAGTCAAAGGAAAAGTAGCAGCCTTAACAAGCACAGTCAGAAGTATAATTGCAAAACCATAAGCGTAAGGAACATGCAAAGCCGATAACCCATCTTTCAAGACCTGGTTGAAATCAATACAAATAAACACTAATTCATTACCCCAGAACTTCAAAACGAAAAACAAAAGAAAGAATAACCGTTTTCTTAAATTACCTTCAAAACAGTTTCCATGGAATTGGCAATTCCAGAAAGCCAATCATTATTTTGTTTAGTAGTAGCACTAGTGGTTGTAGCAATGGTGTCGGAAGACGAAACAGCAGCATCAGCAATCGTATAAAGAAGGCTTTCGGCTCTAGTGAACAGCTCTCTGAGAACACCTTCGGAAGCCTCCGGGTCGGGCAAGAGTCCGGGTTTGAACCCAAACTTGGCCACGGATAGAGAACCACGAAGGAACTGCCCGCGAGCAGAAAAACCGGGAAATTGAGGTCGATTTAAAAGAGGATTGGGGGGTCCGGTTCGGTCAAGGAAAGGAGATAGAACGAGGGGCATGCTGGGTCTGAACGAGAGAGAAAAGGCCATTTAAAAAAAAAAAAGAATAAAAGAAATCAGGAAAACCCTAGACTTATAACTGCAAAGGCTTTTGTCAAAGCTTGGTCTTCTGGGATTGATGGGGATTTGAATTAGAGGGAGATATCAGATATGGTAGCGGAACATATTTTTGTTTTTTTCTTTTTCTTTAATGGAAAAAAAATCCGAGGAAGTAGGCGATGACGGGGATCCATTAAAAATATCTTCCATTAATATATAATTTTATAAACCCTTCCTATCGATGGATAGGTTTAGGGTTTAGCTTTGCAAAACTATTTTTGGGCCAAAAGTGTTTTTTAGGATCAAATTTATTTTAAACACATAATTTTTGGGCTAAACGTGCTTTTAAACTCAAAAGTTTTTGCTTTTCCGAGAACACTTTAGAAGCTACATTTTTAACCATTATTTATATTATGTAAGATTTATATTAAATATATAATTTTTTTATTAAATTTTATTTCAAAGATATAAATTTATATATTCAAATATAAATTATATATTCAAATTAAATTTTAAAAATAATTAATATTAATTCCTTATAAATATTTAAAATTTATATTTCATATATTAAAATATTATTAATGAGTTAAAATAAGTTATTTTTAAATATTTTTATTAATATATTATAATATTAATGAATTCGAATATTATTTAAATGTATTTTTCTACTTTATAATATTATGTTTAAAATGGATATTTCATTTTTCAAGAGCACTTTTAAACAACAATATTAAACACTTAGATTTTAAATCAAACTTTTTGAAAGCAATGAGAACCTAGTTAAATTATTTTTTATTTTATGTTAGGTATATAAAAAAATCTTGTTTTGTTAAATAAAAAACTTAAATTATAATTCTGAGACCATTATGAATCTAATCATAAGTTAATTAAGAATTGACATGTGTCATTTTAATTATACTAGTTTTCAGGTGATGTGCATTGTTTTAAGTGTTTATTTTTAAAATTTATTTAATAATATATTCTTATAATTTTTAAAATATAGTTTTACTAATTAAATGAGAATTAGTCTAATTTATACTAGAAATTCTATCACATATATATACGTGTGTAAACCATGAATTTAGGACACAAATGTATGTTTAAAAATAACATACAATAAACAATGAAAACCAATTAAACATAATAACATTATTAATATATACAACTTATGGAGGTAATAGAGTGTACATAATAAAACAAAAATGTATAAAAAATTTCAAAATAAAACTTGAGTAGTAAATTAAAAGTTTTACTCATGCAGTTGGCTTGAGTTTGAATCCCACCATATATACATATACATATTTTTATTAGTACAAATCAATAGGCTACCCATTTAAAGTATCCCTTACCTAGAGGCAAATACTCGTACCAATTGTAGACAATTGTAATTGGAAGAACTTAAAATGAAATTCATCCATTCTTGGAGACTTGAGAGGCACCATACTTAAGTCTTCATCTCACTAGAGTTCGACTATGAAATTTTTTTGTACTACGGTCTCCTTAAACAAGCCAATCACTTTTTGACTTATGTTTTCGCAACTTTTCCTCTTGGTCCAAAATTTCTTCTAATTCCATCTGATATCTCATTTCATGATCTCTAAGCCTCTCAGATTCCTAATGCTCGATCATACATAGATCTTCTTCAAGCTATAAGGAATTTTTGTTCCACTCAAAGATTGTATTAGAAAGTTTCTACAAATTAAAGGTTATGATCTCTTCATTTCGCCACCTTTTTGATGTGGGTGCTTTTACTGGAAAACAATATCAGAGAAGGAATAGAAAAAGAGACGACAACAATTAGAGTTTTAGTTTTATTTATTTTCTTTATTATATCAGTTTTTTATTAGAGTTTTAGTTTTACTTATTTTTCTATTATATTAGGTTTTTATTAGAGTTTTGGTAGTCAAGATCCTATAAGTTAGGAATTTTATTTTATGTCAATTAGGACTCTTTTATTTGTCATTAACTGTCTATAAAAGGATGCCAATATCAAATAAAGAAGGGAAGCAATTATTTTATCAAAAAATATTATTTTTGAAAGGGGTTTAGTCAAGGATGAATCTGCCTCTTTAATTAACCATATGTCGAAAGAAGAATTATTCCTCGTCTAAACCTGTGACTAGATCCTACGCTAAGGCTCATAATAACTTGGTATCAAAGTCTTTTGTTATGGGTGACGAAGAGACTTCGACAGCCAAGCTGGAGGCTTTTATGGAACAAATGGTTACAAGGTAACAAACATTAGAGCAGCAAATGTCAGTGTTATCTCTTTCTGTCCAAAAGACAACAAAAGGGTGTTCGGAGAAAAATAGTGAAGAACAAGGCAACAATGGAGGCATGAAAAAGAATTCAAACTCGCAACAAGGTGGGTGCATGGTGCCACGATACTATAAGATGGAATTTCCCACTTATGATGGTGTTAGAAATCATTTTGGGTGGTTGAAAAGATTCAAGAAATTATTTGGCAATCAATAGAGTAACAAAAAAGATAAAGTAGGCTTAGTTGTATTCCATCTCTTAAGAGAGGCGCAACTTTGGTTTGATTAAATGGAAGAAGAGGAGACAAATCTTGATTGGGGGCACTTCTAAAAGTGTTATCATGTGAGGTTTGAGCCACCTATAAGTAATAACCCCTTGGAGGAACTTGCCAACCTAAGACAAACTGGGACTGTAGAGGAATATCAATGTCAATTTCAATCACTATTAGCCAAGATTGTTGATCTTAAACCTTGACAACAAGTAGACCTTTTTACTATCGGGTTAGTAGAGAAACTTAGAATTGATATTGAGATGTAGCAACCGGAAAAGCATGGAGTTGCAATTAATATTGCTCGAGCATTGGAACATAAACAAAATATCTCTTCCAAACTATAGTCTCGAACCATCCTGAACTGGCCAACTTCCCAAAACACTGGTAGCAATTCAATGATTCCAACAATTAAGAGCCTTGCAAAGGGAGGGGGACAAACAACGAAACCAATAGGGAACAACAATAAAATAGGTTCTTCCGCACCGTTTATTAAGAGTGACAAGGGTAGAAATGGTAGAAAGAATGGCTAAGGGGCTGTGTTATAATTGTGACGAGTTTTATTCCATGAGGCACAAATGTAAAAGGTTATTTTGGATAGAAGTACTAGATGTTGAAGGCAAGCAAAATGAAACGAGGTAGATGATTTTGGATAAGTTCTTAAGGTTATCCAAAATTTGAGCTTGAGGACAAGCTTAACTCTAAGAGGGGGAGTATTGATGTGGATGCTTTTATTGGAAAACAATATTGAAGAATGAATAGAAAGGGAGACAACAACAATTAAAGTTTTTTTTTTTTTTGAGTCGTTGGTTCATAACATCATCTTAACAATATCCCCAGATTCCAAATGCGAAAGTCAGCTCTCAAGGAACCAGAAAGGCCTTTTCCCCTAACATTCTTCATACTGTCCAAGCCAATAAGCAATGGACGATGATTCGACTTTAACTTACGAAAATGATGCATGACCACATTAGAGGCAAAGTCTTCTCAAATGTCATTACAAATTGTTCGATCAATATGTTGAAAAAGAGTTCCCCTGTTCCATGTAAACATGGGGCCAATAAAACACATGCCATGAAGACCATTGTGGAACACGAATAATGAGCACCCCACCTTTAACACTTTAGAGCATATTTCCTCTCCAAACCAGATAAAAAAGAATTAAAATCTCTAAATGTAATCCAATGGTTAGATATGTTTTGAGCAAGGAATGTAAATCCTCCAAAAACCAGACCTGTTGAAATCTCCGAGGACTAGCATAAATAATGGTAGAAAGGAAACTGACCGATTTTGAAAGATTACTAAAACATAAAAAAAAAAAAACCTAAATAACACTAGCAAAACCTCTAGCATCAACACGAAATAAAAAGCTAAAACCCAATTTACCAATCATATTATTCGCATTTTCCCACTAATACGAGTCTCAAATAGCACAATGATATTTGGATTAAATTCTCGAACATAATCTTTGACGACTCTATGAAATTTTGGGTGCCCACACTCTTGACAATTCTAATCTAACAACTTTGTATTCATTATAAAACAAATAAAAAAGAAGGAGAAGAAAAGAAACATACTAAAAACCCCAAGTCACTGTCATAGCCTCATGAGAATCTTCAACAATGGACACCACAAGGTTCCCCTGATAAAAACCTAGGGCATCTTTCCCATCAAAATGCATCTTAACTTCTCCTGTTAAAAACTCTATAGCTGACATGATTGGAACCATCAATATGTGTTAGTACAAAAATTTAGTGAGGAAAACCTCAAACACATGAACGGAACACGAACAACAACTCGAACAGAAAACGAAAAAATAGGACAAGGCTCCAAGATGTGTATCAAGCCACTATCTTTAAAGTTCTATTCGCCCCCACCTATACTTGATGTGCAAATGAGTTTCAAGCAAATAAACCTCGATGATACAATGAAGCCTGATAACTATTTGAGTTTTGCACTGACAAAAATAGTCAACTAAGCATTGAACAATGTATAACCAAAAAAATCAATTTCTATAAAGAATTTCTGCAATGACTCTTTATAGAAGAATATAAGAATATTAGAAGATGAAGGAAAGATAGAATGAATTTTTAGAACTTATTGGTTGATTTCCAAATGAAATCTCATTCCTATTTATAGGAATTTTCATGTCTCTTCATAGAGATATCTTTCAATAGGTGTCTTTTCTAAATAATAACATCTTTAAAAGAGACATATTTATTTATCTAATATCATAACTATTCAAGTAATATTATTTGAATAGTTATAATTATTTGTTAAAAATCAAATGATATAATTCTTAACCAATATGAAAAAGATATAACTTTTGATTAATTACACCATTTCATTTATAGTTATTGGAATACTATAAATATTGTTAAAAATGTTTCAGCAGTGTAGTATCAACTTCAGTATTCGATACACCATCATTTTCATCTTTCTCCATCAGCTGCAAAGACGATGAAACACCATGTAAATCCAACGATTTAGGCATCACACTGTCGTCCTTCTTCCCAATTTCACTACATGTAAATGATTTTCATCATAATAAATAGCAGCATTGTTTTCCTATCTATACTTATTTCAACAAGCTTAGGGACCAAACAACTTGAAATAGACCTTGATCAGCTCCACAATTGCCCATAACTAACCATCACCATAATTATTCTTTTTAGAATCCAACCCAATAGCATTCCCCTTACTTGATGGCCTTAGAGTTTTGGACCCAATTTTAATTTCATGGCCCGTCAAAACCCCTTTCCCACGGCTTTCTTTACATATCTAGAACTTTTAGCATTGAACATGAATACATGATCAGCTCATTGATAATCTGATCTTGCATATTTAAAGTCCCTCCCAGCTAGTTCCTGATTTTTAACCTAGGTTTCAGTATGATAATCTTACGGAATTCCAAAACGAGAACCTTTCTTTCTGCCTCCACTATTCTTGGCTTGATTGTATTGATCTTTATAAGATTACCCCATCTGTTTCCTTTCAATGAACATCCAAGGCCCAAACTTCTCCATTTCCAAATTTTGGCAACCCTTTGGATATGCTCGAACTACTTAAGCTCTCCTTCCTGTTGTCTAATCCCTTACCGTCACATCCATGGGTATTGCCTGAATCCTATTTACCTGGAAGCAAATCTTTAACATGAACGTATCACCCACAGGTGAAGCAAATGTTCGGTGGTGCCTCATACTCCATTATTTAAACTTCTCCATCAATAAGGATTTTCAAGATAAGAGGGTTTCGGAGATCAATAAAAATGACCATTCTAGTGAACCTATCCCTTGTACCATTTTCAATGTTATAATCAATTTTCACCACAGTTCCAATAACACTACCAGCAAAGGCGAAGTCAGGACAAATTTTTAGAGGGGTCGAGTGAAATTTTAATTTTTTATAGTCTATATATTTATAATTTTTAAAGGATTAAATTGAATTTTTATAACTTTAGGGGGAGCCAAAGTATAGTTTTACATTTACTAATTTAAAATTTTTAAAAAAATTTAAGGGCCTAAATATAAATTTTCCATTTTAGGGAGGCTAAGGCCACTGCTAGCTCCCCCTGTATCCGACTCTAACTACTAATCGCCATAAGAATACTTTTTTTGTGCATGGCTCCATGCAATCATATCCAAACCATCACAGTAGAAGGATATTCCTGAGATGTAAAAAACGAACCGTACGATACAGACCAAAAATCATCCATGGTCCTTTCGAAAGAACATTAGTATAACCATCCGTATCTTTAAATTTAGGTAAATGCTAACCATTCTCAAGATCCATCAACTGAATTGACGTCTTTAGTTTCTATAGCATATACACTTTATTGAGCAGTGCATTGAATCTGATTCTTCTCCCCCAAATTTTAATAACTACCATCAATTCCATAGTCTTCTCCATCAAAAAATAGATCCTCTCCGAAAAGCTTATTGAAGGGACTCCAACAATCACATCCATATGTATGTCACCTTCTAAGATATCAATATCATCATCCTTATTAGAAGGCCCTAAAAGTTTATCCTTAAACGTCGCTTTCTCGATCCCTTCCATGTTGACAGCCATTTCATTCCCATTTGGAGGGTCTTCCTCCCATCGTTGGACTTTCTTTGTTGCTCTACCAATCCTAGGATTTGCTAAAACTGACGTAAAAGTAGCCATTATTAGGGTTTTAGATTTTAAAAATAGGGAGAAAGAGGATGAAGATGAAAGAGTGAGAGGGGGGATGAAAATGGAGGAATTGAAAGGGAGGAAGATAAAGCGGAGGGGGGATAGAGAGAAAAACAATGTTAAACAATAATTTAATTTGAAAGATTTTTGTTAGCAATTGGGGTGAAGTTATAATTTTAAGTATCTAATTGGAAAAAAAAAGGTTATAGTTTGAGTGCTTGTTATTGAATTTTAGCTTTTGGATAATATTATTAGATGTATGGTGAACATTTATATTATACATTTAAGTAATTCGGTTTAGCCCGCACTTTTTCATGGTCAATTTTTGGGCTAAACTATAAATTAAAAATTTATACATTCTCCTTTATTATATATTTAGAATTCAGTTTTTATACTTGTATTTTCAACAACTTAATTATGAAACATGCAACATGATTCAACCTTTTCTTATACTATACTATGGTGATATTAATTTGAGAAAATATTTTTTTAGAATAACAAATATCTTTTTAATTACATTTTAAAGTTTTTGAATATCTCAAATTAAAGAGTTTACGAGTTGTTTGCAGTACTTGTGTTTAACACCATTTTCTCAAAGAAAACATTTTGTATATGCATAATTATTTGAAGAAATACTTGTGTTAGGTTATTCTATATCTTTTTAAAATGTGTAAATTAAATAAAAAATAAAAAATAAAAAATAATATATAATCTTTATAAAATAATTGTTTTATAAATTGTTCAAAACTTTCATAATACTTCTAATAAATAATAAAAATTTTTGTCATAATTTTAGAAAGTTATTTTTATAAATAAATTATGATAAAAAAACTATAACATTAATTTATGAATAAGTATATTATTCTTCTAATATATAGCATGTGCACAAAATAAAGTTATGTTGATACTTCTTGCTATAATTTTTCATAAGTAAATATATTAACACTTTTATATCATGTAAACTATTTTTTATGATAAACTTTTTGTTTGACCATAAGTTTAGAAACTTTTTAAGATTTAAATAATATATTTTTGTTATAACTTTATAAAATACATCAATTATTTTTATAATATATGTTTTTAAGATTTATAATATAATAATTTTTATTGTAATCATCTCAAACACTCATACATGATTATGCTTATAATATAATTTTTATAACTTGTATAAAAATATTTTTTAAAATTAGAATTGAGTGTAATTACTTATGTAATTACTCCAATTCTCATCACCCCTTAGAAATTGAAAAGTGTAATTGAATGTTCCAATTACACTAAATTTGGTGAGAATCATTAATTACAACAGTTACCTAAATCTACCATTCTTATGTAATCTAATTACTAAGTTACTTTTCAAATACTACCTTAATGTATTTAAAACAATTATTCTTGATGCTGAGTTATGGGATATTTTAGACGGTCTGCCACTACTGCAAGAAAAATAAGGAAAAAAAAGTGTTAATTCAAATAGACAGCTTAAAATTATTGAAGCTATCCAAATTTTAGAGTCAACTTTTTCGAAATCGACGATAATTAGGCGCATACACCACCTTCTAAAGAATGTCGAAAAATAGACAATTCGGTACATTTCTTGAGAAGAAAATGAAAAAAATTGATCGAATGGCTAAAGTATCCTTCAATAGGGGAGAAAGGTTGCATTTGTTTACAAACAATCGTTTTGTCTTAGTTTAAACGGGTTGTATTTGTCTTATTTCACCAAAAAAAAAATATATTTTAGAAAAATATTTCAAAATAACACATTTAAGATCATTAGTCTACTAACTTACGAATCAATTTAAGATCAGTATTTAATTTTAGATAACCATAATAATTTTAATTTTAATAATTAAATAATTAGTATTTAATAAAATTTAATTTAAAATTAACTTATTATTAATTGAATAAATTATTTAAAAAATTGAAAACCCCTATAATATATAGAAAACAAATACACTTAATTCAAGAATAGATTGGAATTGTGATTCCTTGAGCCAGAACCTTGAACAAAAAAAAATCATACATTCATAGCCATCTGTTATATGACATGACAATGACACTGCAGTGACTAGGCAGGAAATTCACAAACCCTAGCTCAGCGTAGGTATGAAGCATGACTATGTTGGGTAAATCCCCTTGAAAAATGGTCCTGGTGAAAGGGATCATCTGTAGCATTAACTGAACTCAACCTGGGAGAGAAATCATACCCTCTCAT
This sequence comes from Gossypium anomalum, assembly GCA_025698475.1. Taxonomy (NCBI): domain Eukaryota; kingdom Viridiplantae; phylum Streptophyta; class Magnoliopsida; order Malvales; family Malvaceae; genus Gossypium; species Gossypium anomalum. The sequence continues at coordinate 17,488,918 of CM046967.1, read as the reverse complement.
CTCTTCCATTTCATGCTCACAACTTCTCATTCTGGCTTCTTCTTTGAATTTGATAAAGTACATGGATGACCAATAATCTTTCGCCAGGTTCTAGAATACGAAAAAAAAAAATGCACACTTGTTTAGACATTAAATGAACATAATTCTTAACTAATGTAAATAGATCTCACCTAATTCAATTGAGTAAAAAAGAAAACCCACCATTTTCATTAACTGCGTCAGTTCATGTAGTGCATTGGTGAAGAGATCAGGGTGTGTTAGATCGGTGGTGGCCAAAATTTCTTGCCGAATTCGATGAGATATGTTAACTTCCATTGCTGCACCTGAATGACAAGTTGGGCAGGACATTGAGTAAATGCACGACTAGCAAGGTAAGTAGAATGAGAATCATTAAGCAATGATCATGAATTCTCACACCAAAGAAAAGCTCAAGATATTAGTCAAAATCGAGCTCCATAGCAAAATGATCATGAATTCTCACTCCAAACAAACTTCTCCAAATCAAGACTTGAGACAGAAAATAACAAAGAAGAAAAACTGAAAAGTGCTTCTTCGAAAATAAGACCAACAAACCTGCATTTATGTATTTATTAATGATATGTCGTGCCATGTAGATCCTTCTTACAGGGTCATCTATTGGAATTTTGCCAAGCTCATGCACCTCATCAAAGAAATGTACACTTTCCCCAGCCAAACAACTATGATAAAGGAGAAACAAGTCCGATTAAAATTTTCTTTTAAACTTTTAAGGTCGTAAACAATGTGTTTATTTTACAAAAGTCAGAAATTTTGCTGGGAAAACCATTTTCCTCCTTTTATTCCCATTAGATAATTGAAACTTCTTAATCCAGCTATTTTTTCTATGCAGATTGAATTACGACAAAACAAAAAGAATATTCTCTCATTTCTTTGGCAAGCATCGGAAAACAATCTATAAACAATACCACAATAACATGATATGAAGTACCTGTCTGCAAATGCCATAAAAGACTGACGGAACCGTTTGTTCAGAAGGAGCTTATCCAATGGTTCATTAGGATCAATGTCAACAGCTTGTTCTCTTTGTAATAGCAGTCCACTTTCTGGTATGCCCAGAACTTGACCCATTGTTTTGAGTTCTAGAGGTTCCCTTTTTCTCAAGCTGATTTGAGAGAGCAGAGGCTGCGCAATTGATATGGAGAAGAAAACCAGTACAAGAATGCTTGCCTGTGAAACAAACCTGATCCATGTTAGCAAACACACAACATTTAAACTTCATGATATGTATGTCAACTGACTAATGATGTAGGCAAGCCCATCAAGATGCAAAGGAACAACCTAGTTATAAAACATACCGTAAGTAAAAGCATAAATCTGGAGGCCACTTGAAGCCATGAGATATCATCATGAATTTCATTCAAGATGTAAGCAAAAACCCAAACTCCTGAGAAGTTCAGAGGAGCACAAGTAAGAAAATTAAGGTCAACATAAATACACAAAGGAGATATCACCATTCACAAAAAAAACAATCAAAAGAAAACATTGTATCATTATTTGTTCACCAAAGCCTGTCCGCTAAAAATCACAATTTTAACAGCTCCTACAAATTTGAACTCCATGATACTTTAACACTGTGGGGACTTTGGAAGGGGAACATGTTGTATCATGAATGTCACAACAAGAGTGTATATTACATCAAAAGCACAAATTCTACATCCAATGAGATGCTAACAAATGCTAAAGTATCTCAGCTGCATATAAGCAGTTTGCTTAATTCTACTGGGATTTTGCCAAGCTCATTCATCTCAACTGCATGTAAGCAGTTTGCAACTAATCCAGTTTAGAATTGCATTAAATTTCTTGTAAACAATTTTGAACATAAAAACAATACATTCCTTTATCAGTGATGATAATGCAATTTGCAACATATACAGAAAGAACTGGAGAAATGTAAGGCGTGTATGAAACCTAGATAAAAATTTACCAATTAGTGATGCTGAGCCAAGTATTCCTTGCCAAAGGTCTCTGAGTTCATCAAACCTAAACTCTATATGCTGAATTGCCCTTGTGAACCCCATCAGAACAGCAACATATAATGAGTGAAGACATACAACGGGTATTGTCCAGTAAGTTCCAAAGTGACATCTGTAATTGAGAGGCTTCTTCTCATGAATAACTACAACAAAATAAGGCCTCTGGTTAAAATAGGAATCCCAGTGAAGTGAGAGCACACAAGAGTCAAAAGAATTGTCATAAATAAGCTTAATGTATCCATACATTCCTGAGTGTCAATAGAAAAATCCTTGACAGGTATTAGGATTGTTGATTGGACAATAAGGCTGAAGCAAGAAAATATATTTTTAAGCTTATTAAAATTGTAGATGATCATTCCATATGTTAATTAAAGATATCTGCCAACAATATGCATAAATTCAAATAAATAGATGAAAAAACTCATTTGGAGAAAGCTTGCTAAAAGGGCAGATTAGCTTCATTGCATAAGTTCAACCAGAAAAAATAGGAAGGCTTTTGACATTCTTACCTGCAGCGCCAGCAACCCATGGCAAAAGAATCAATGGAAGAAACATATGAGATCTAATTGGTGGTAAACGCCTCCTGAAAAAATCAAAAGCATTTAAATTAACCATATTTTGCAGAAATGGCATGTTTTAAACAGATAATAACACCTCTACGGCAATTAAATACTGCAATGTGATGTAAACTTATGGTTTGGCAATATAATGTAATGAATTATCTAGTTAAGTGCGTGGTACATTGCCCCATTGCATGTAGCAAAGTTTCATAGTAAAAAAATGCAGTTAAAGTTATTGATTCAAGAACTAGAGGATGACCTATAGCAAAAGTACTGAACCATTTCACCAAAAATTAACAAAATTAAGCAATTGTGAACAAATTAAACAACATGTTTTTGCCCAGTTTAAGAAGAGAAACAAAATATCTATAAGCTTGGAAGCACAAACACAGGCACATAATATGAGTACACCACAACATGGAAGCAGCAAACAAGGATTTCTTAGAAATTCAGACATGGGTGCAACAGGATACTGCAATAAAAAGAATATAATAATATACAATAAAAATATAAAAATGATACTTCTCAACTAAATAGTAACATGTAAATGGCTTTTCAAAAATTTAGAAATTGAATATAATTTTGAATTTAAAAACTTGAACCTCAAGAATCATTAAAACCAAATTTAACATTGTCAAATCCATACTTGGGAGAAAAATGCAAAACAAAAACTTTCATTGCATGTCTGCCCATGTCTAGACCAAATTCCAACGTCTGATTTTAGTTTTATTTTTTACGTGTCCTTGCATGTCCAACATATTCTACCGTGTTGGACATTATCTGATACTTGGACACTCCTTTGTGCTTCATACCTTGTAAGGTAATCATCTCTTCTATCTAGCAAAAAGGGGGAAACGAGTCTCTTTCCACGAAGCATGGCAGTGCTGTGAAAGCATAAGCTGGAATTGTCCACTTTGGGCACTCTCAAGTTCATAAAGTTTTGTCACCCTCATGTGTGCTTTTTTATGTCACAACCTAACTCCAACTGCTGAGCATGGGCCATGTCATAAGAAAATATGCCGAAATTGTCCTCTTTGGGCACCCACAGCTCCCTGAAAGTTGTCAACCTTAAGTACACCTCCAGAAATTCAAACCACATCACAACATAGAAATCAGTGCACGCTACAGAACGGATATCAAGTGATCTAGTGATATAAAAAGGCATCTTTTTACGTCCCTTCTGCAAAGTGCACTCATTTGTGTGTTGTGATGTGGGTTTGAATCTCTAGAGGTGCATTTGACGGTGGCAAAACCTTGAGGGATTTGTGGGGAACAAAAAGGACAATTCTGGATTATTGTCTCATGACATGACCCATGCTTAGTAGGCTGGGTCATGACATGAAATTGTGCCTTTTTTGTCACGACTTGAACTAGCTTGCGAGGCATGGGTCATGGTAGACATTCAAAGTGTACTCATTTGTGTGCTACATAAGTGAGAATATTGGAAACACACCTGAGAGTGAAAAAACTTGAGGGACTTAAGTGCTCAAAAAGGATAATTCCAACTTATGCTTTTACAACACAACCCATGCCTTGCGGCCTAGGTTGAGTCGTGACATAAAATCAATTGGTATCTGTTCTATAGAGTGCATTCATTTGTGTGTTCTAACATCAAATCCCTTAGGCACACCTGATAGTGGCAAAACATTGACCTGAAGGACTCATAGGTGCTCAAATAGGACAATTCTGAGTTATGTTCTTACGACACAACCCATGCCTACCAGTCTGAATCAAGTCGTGACATAAAAAGGTGTCTTTTTACCATATCAATTAGTATCCATTCTGCAAAGTGCACTCATTTGTGTGTTCACACCTTTTTATGTCACAACCTGACCCAGTTCGCAGGGCATGGGCGATGTCATGAGAACATAAGCCATGATTGTCATTTTTGGGCACCCACAGGTCCCTCAAGGATTTGTCACCTTTATTTGCGCCTCCAAAGATTCAAACCTATATCCCAACACACAAATAAGTGCACTTTGCAGAACATATCGTCTTTCGTCACAACTCAAGCTAGCCCGCAGGGCATGACCCATGTCGTGAAAACATAAACCAAAATTGTCTTCTTTAGGCATCCACATGTCTCTCAAAGTTTTGCCATTCTCCTATGTACCTCCAAAGATTCAAACTTACCTTACAACACACAAATGAAAGTAGGAGCATCTGAGGGTGGCACAACCTTGAAGAACCTATAGATGTCCAAAGAAAATAATTTTAGCTTATGCTTTCATGATGCAATTGATGTCCTCCAGACAGGGTCAAATCGCAACATCTGTTGTTCTCTATTTTCTGTAAATACAATCAGTCATAAAATTTCTCAAATAGAAGAATATCGACTCACTTGACAAATACATAGTATAGTTGAAAGGCCTGTGCTATGCGGCAGCTCATCAACAAACCAAATCCAAGTGGACCTTCAAGCCATACTGAAAGCAAAATATACTTCAGACTATTTAATGGACAAAAATAAGTAAACTGAAAAGTAATTAGAGATTATAACCTGCCCAAACATAGCATGACAACCACCAATGGCTCTTTTTGTATTTAAGAAAATTAACTGCCATCTGTGAAAAGCATATCATTAACGATTTAACACTAATAGTAATAATTATGAAGTAGTTTATTGTAGATATAAATAAGTAACAAGAAAATTGAAGTTTATATTGCCTTACCACTATTGCTAACAGAAAGTTGAAGCTAGCGATAACTTGAATTACTGGAATCCAAAAGGCACTTCCTTTTGCAATTGGAACCTTGTGTATAAAAAACGGAAAAGTTGATCTCACAATAAGTCTGCAAAAAAGAGATACGAAAAACAGTGATATAAACAGATTGAAAAGGAAAGAAAATATTCCACTAAGGCATAACATCAAATGGCTGATAACCAAACAAAACTGCCCATCTATAGAACTTGACCTTCAAAAATGCAAATCTTGTGAGCTATGTAAAATGGATTTTTAGTAAAGATTTCAAGAACTAAAAAGAAAAAGAAAAGTACAAAATCATGGAGAAGATGGCTATGGAAACAGCTACGTAGTCGGAGGGGCAGCCACCACGTACGGCGCAGCTTGCCATAGTTTTTTTTCTCGAACAAATGATAGGAAGTAGATCAAAATGAGGAGTTAATGTTGTAATCCTTCATTTCCATAAGCCAACAAAAAAAAAAGCACAAAAAAGAAAAAGAGAAAAAGAGCATATGGGATTAATATTTGGGAGAGAAAGACATGGCGGTGTCGTAGTTTTTCCCTATCAGTCAGTCTCCATGGTTGAAGATGGCTTTTCTTTTCTTTGTTTCTTTTTTGACCAAGGAGTGAGGAGTGAGCATTGAGGACCCCATTTTGTGTAGCATGTCCGAGATGTAACCCCGGTCTAACATTTCCGATGGTTCGCGCGTAGGTAGGGTAACCAGCGGGGCGGGGCGGATTTTTGCCCGGCCCGGCCCAGAACTTCATTAATCCTCCTGATTGACTCGATCCCGTCATTTAGGTTGCCTTTGGTTCAATGATTATTATTACAAAGTGAAGTGCGATTCTTTGCTATCAATCCCACTCGCATTTGCTATTTTGTTCAACATGAAAGTCAGGTGAAAATACATTTCAACCACACTAGAAAGTGAAAATTAATTTGGAGATTTTCACTCAATAAAAAAAGCAACCCCAATCAACATAGTTTTTTTTTTATAATTTTAACCTTTTATTTAATATATATTTTATTGCTGATTTTTTTTAAATAGTAGTTATATATATATATATATATTACCATTATAATATTAATATTAATTAATTAAAAATAAACATTTTAATAAACATATTTTATTAAATAAATTTATAAATTTACCTATTTTTAATAATTTTGTAAAATTAAAATAATTTAAAAAAAATTCTATTATATATCATTTCTAATTTAATGTCCTTATTAGTCATTTTATATTTTCACATTACCGCTACAGCTGCGTTTAAATCCAAACAGACACTCTACTATTGTTTCTAATCTCACTACTACAATATCCAATCTCACCGCTACAGTAACTAATCTCGCCGCCACCATTGTTTTTAACCTCACCGAAAGTAAACACACAGCCCATCCAAACTAAGCCTTAATAAAAGATTGGACCCTAGTCCGCACAACTCAAATTTAATTTAATCTTTTTTATTTTGAAGTAAATAAAATTATATTTTTAATTTTTTTATTTTAACAAATAAAATTAATTTATTTTAGCATAGACTTAAAACTTAATATATATTTTTATTTATATATTTGTTTATTGAAAGTAAAAACTTGATATATATATATATGAGTATTTTTGTAAATATCCCTAGGAGAGGTGGATTTACCTAAAACTCAATCCGATCTAATCCGATTATTTTTCTAATTTTACTTGACTCAACCCACTCCGAACTTGAATTTTCAAAAAAAAACCGGCCCTATATTAGGTCAAATCGAAACACGTCAGATTCAGATTTTTTTTTCATTTCTATCTGTGCGTGTATTAAGAAGGGTAAACTATACCATTAATCATTAAACTATTGATAAATTTTTATTTTGATTATTTAACCAAAAATATACAATTTGATTTCTAAACTATTTGAATAGATTAACCTATCGAGAATGAGTTCGGTTTCACTTACTTAGACTTTTTTTATTTATTTATTGAATTGTTTATTATAATTTGATTTGTTAATGTTGGATTTTTAGTTTTTATATTAATTTCGAGTTTTAGATTTGTATATTATTTTGACAAAATTGACCTTTCCGAAAAAATATAAAATAGATTTTGTTTTATAAATTTTAAATATTATTTTATAAAGTTTTAAAATATTTTGTAAATATTTCTAAAAATTAATTTTTTAAGCAAATAAAAATAATCAATAATGTTTTTTGAGAAATAACTTTTTATATACAAATTTTAAATATATTTTACTATTTTAAATATAAAATATTTATTATCATATCCTAAAAATTGAAAATAATTATAAATTAAATAAAAATATAATACAACCCAATTTAATCTTGATTTTAAACTTATATTTCAAAAACCATCCAAACACTAAAATTCGATTCATTTCGATTTAATTCGGTATTCAATTCCTTTATTTTCTTAACTCTAATGTATGTGTTTTTACTAAAAAGATGAAAAATATATATATATATGTTTGAATCCAAAAATTAATGTCAATAACGATTAAAACAATGCAAATTATTTATTTAGGTAATGATTTTGTTCATTATTAGTGGAGTAAAAAAAAACTCCACAAGTGGATCGAATATGATGTCAAGTGTCTTTCTTAATTATCTAATTATTATTTTATTATGGGTTAGTATTTAGTACATTAACAATGTACATTTTTTATTCCACAAGCAGCCTTGTGTATCTTTTTTTAAGAATATTTATTGTAACATCCCAAAATAGGGCCTAGAAATTTGAGCATGATGAGCTGATATACGCCAGTAGGCTTGGCGAGTTGGGGTTCGCCAGAAGGCTTGAAGAGTTAGTGTATGCTAAAAGGCCTGGCGAACTGTGGACACCAGAGGATTTAGCGAACTATGATCGCCAATAAGCCTGGCGAGTTGGTGTTTGGTAGTGGGCTTAGCGAGCTGTGATCACTATTTTGGGCCAAGAGTCAAAAGTATGAGTAGTCAAAGAGTAATTATACCAAAATTAGGAAGTCAACTTATTTTTCTCTTCGTAACACCATCCAAGCACATAACTATTTCCTCTACTACGACTAGGGTATTTTAAGAACATCAAAACACTTAGTGCCTATAAATTAACTCATTCCCATCGAAAATTCATATTCTTTTGAACGATAAAATTCTCTCAAATTTCTCCATTGATTATCTTGTTGTCAAGTTTCAACTTAGAACTTAGTTCATAGAACTTAAGGTAAGACTATGTTTCTTTATAAACAAAAGAGACTAGGTTCGCCAAAAGACTAGCAGGTGCAAACCTAGGTACGTTTGTGTTTATGTATGAGTTTTCATGTACTTTGTTTGTTAGTGACTTGTGTATGTTTGTGTAATTGTGAAACTAACAGAACCATCGACAAATAAAGACAAGGGAAAAGCAAAGCTTGTTTAGAACTTTCGGTAAATTGGTGAGTGTTCAGGGATGTATGAACCATAGTGTTAATTAGGAGATTAGTGTTTTAACCTAAGTTCTAAGGATAAGTTTTTCCTAAACTCGGTTTTGTGAATATATGTTAAAAAAGTGTTTTTATGAACAATAGTATGCGAGCTTTATATTGCGAGCTATATATGAACAGTGATTTGCGAGCTCTATGTTTAAGCATATGTTTTGACATAATAATCTTCTGAAACTGATGGATATAATGGCATGGCATAGGATTGTGATTGCTCACTTTTATGTTTTGTGATTTGGGCAAAAGACCTTGGGATAAGTTGGAGAGAAAAGGGAATGTCAAGCTAAGCTCCATTAATGGGACATGTTGGTGTGTTGGAGAGTGTTTAGCTTTAAGCTACACTTATTGTTCATTCAATTATCTCTTATTCAATTGTTCATTCTATGTAATTATTATCTCTCATTCAATTGTTCATTCTATATAATTATTAAGCTTTAAGCTACATTTATGGGACATTCACTATGAAGACTTAGAATGTGCGAGCTACACTAGGAGCGAACCTTGATGTCAAGATGTGTAAATTGTTTGTCTAAGTGTATGATGCAAATACTTATATGTTATTCAGCTACACAAAGGCAACTTAAGTATATTTTATGTTTTAACTTGTGGTGTGCTGAAGGTTAGGTTGGGTGTCAATGAAGAGTCACTTAGGTGGCTAATGTGACGTTCCATAGCTTAGGCTTGACGACCGAACCAGGTATGGGGTGTTACATTTATTATTTAATATTTTATTACCGTATAGGACACTTGTCAACCCTTTAACTCTACTTGTGAAGTCTAAAAACTTAATTGATAGTGTACAAAATATTTTCCCTTTTACTATACTAAAAACAAATGACATCATCTAAGACTCACATAAATTTTTTTTACTCCACTACCAATGCATAGGATAATTAACTTATTTATTTATTTACCATTTTTTTCCCTCAAATTACAAAACATATAATAGTAATGAGTTATATTTGATTAATAAATAAATAGGATGGTATTTTAAGAAAAATGGAGCTTGATGTGATTTGACTTGAAAGAAGTTTTAGTTGAATCTTCCTTGATGCTATTAGTGCCTGTATCTTGACAAAATAAAGATTTAGTCTCTTTACTTTAAAAATTAAAAATTCAATCTTAATATTTTTTTTATTTAAAAATCTCAAATCAATAATTTAAGTAAGTATTTTCCATCAAAATTTGTCATTTTAGAATTTTGATTATGTTGTAATCATATGATGTGAGATATGATTGACAAAAAATAAACATATTCGGTTAACAAATTTTGATATAAATTGTCAACGATGATAATGATTGGACTAAGATTTTTAAATTAAATAAGTAAGATGATTGAATTTTTAACTTTTAAAGTATAGGGCCTGACTGTCAAGTTTTGTCAAAGTACAATGAATAACAAAATATCTTAACATTAATTTAAATATAATTAGAATTTATCTATTTGTTTTGGATTAAGATAAAAGTGAATAGTTGCTCTGTAATAGTTTAGAAAAGAGTTAAATCATTATTTGGGGACTGATGTAACACCCCCTACCCGTATCCATTGCCAGAATAGGGTACGAGGCATTACCGGAGTTTACTGAACATTTTCAGATAATTCTAAGTCATTTATTATTCAGATTTTGAAAATAATCATAATGTCTCTCTATTGGGCCCTCGAAGCCCCAACATACACTAGAAACCAAATGGAATTAAATCGAGATTATAAAAAAAAATTTGCAAAATCTTAAATTTTATTTTCATCTCAAGTATTTTACCATTTCAAAGTTTCTTGTAATTAAACATATTACCATTCAATCAATAGCTTGTCCTTTGTCTAAGTATCAAGCCACATCATTGTTAGTATACTTGCATTTATTTCATATAAATTCAACATTGATATACTTATTTTCTCGACATGTCACACTTGAGTTTAATAATTGTCTTTAGTTCATAATTTCCCTGTATCAACATATCAAAGATAATCATATATATACATGCCATGAAACATATCATTCTTTTACCGTTTCTTCATAAGCATATATCATTCATTTCATTATATCAATATTTCATACTCCATCATTTCCATATATTTTATGTATATTTATTAGGTAATAGCTTATATCAAACTTAACATAAATTATATTCCATGTTCTTATACTTATTTCGTTTATCTATCTTCATAATTATTTCATATAACCATTCGTCATCGATACATATTCCACGAATATCAATTGTTCAACAGATGTCATAGCGTCTCTCATCCACGGTCTTATTTATCTTTGACATGATGCCATAGTGTCTTTCAACTATGGTCTTACTCATTTTCTGTCATGTTGCCATGGTATCTTTCAACCATGGTCTTAAACATTTAATATCAAGTTGCCATGGTGTCTTTCAACCATGGTCTTACACATTTCATATCGAGGTTGCCATGGTATCTTTCAACCATGGTCTTACACATTTCATATATCGAGTTGCCATGGTGTCTTTCAACCATGGTCTTACACATTTCATATCATGTTGCCATGGTGTCTTTCAACCATGGTCTTACACATTTCATATCGAGAGCACACTCCGCGAACCTCATCCTTACGGTGGGATTACGGTCCAGGCTAAATCCCCTGTAATATAAACTCATAGAGTATTGTCGGGATTACCAGTCCAGGCTAAATCCCCTGCAACGACAATTACTCTAATGAGCTTGGATCTGAATTACCAGTCCAGGCTAAATTCAGACCCTAATTCGGATTACCCGTCCAGGCTAAATCCATTTTCCACATATTCTTCGGGAGGGCTATGTCAGGTTAGGATCACCCGTCCGGGCTAGATCCTTTTTACCGTCAATTCCTTTTCAGAGATCCATCAAATTTCCTTCCATTCAACCGGGATTTCTTCCCCTTTTATCAAATATGTTAATGTTTCATCAATTTTCATATAATGAATATTCAAATCATATTCACATCAATAACATACATTTCAAGTATTTAAGAATATAATTCAAGTTACATGAACTTACCTCATTGATTGTTCGTGTTTATGATTATATTATTCTGATATATTTTCTTTTCCATGATTAAGTCTCGTATTTGTGTTGTCCGGATCTTTATAAATAAATTTGATCATCATTTTCATTCATTTCATATTCTAATGCATTTAATTAATGCTCTAAGCAAAATTACTAATTTTGCCCCTAAACTTTTAATTAATGACGATTTCATCCTTAGGGTCAGGAAAATAAAATTATTGCAATTTAATCCTTATTTCCAGCTATTATTATCATAAATATCGATAACAATCCATGAATTCTATAAATATCAAAATTTTTCACAATTTCAACACTTTTCAATTTAATCCCTAAAACATGTTTTCCCCCGATCTTGAACTAAATTGATAATTTCGTTAAATTTTGTAATTTAAATAATAAAATAATCTATTTCATGCAATTTAGTCATTTCTGACATTTTTACAAAATTGCCCATAAAGTTTTACCTTTATTCAATTTAGTCCTTAAGCTTAAAACATGCAAATTAGTCATGCTTGTTGAATATTCATATATTTTTCCTCCTCCTCCTCTCCATTCCACATCCTTAAATTTATATAATATGCTTATAAGTAACATTATCAATAATTTCACTATTTACTTATATGTATATTCAAAGCTGTCCATTTGAGTCATAGTCACTAAATTATTTATTTCTTGAGTTACAGAACTCCAAATTAAGATATGTAAATTTTATCTGAAACTAGACTCACATATATTCTTACCATAAAATTTTCAGGATTTTTGGTTTATCCAATTAGTACAGTTTATTCATTAAAGTCACCCCTGTTTTGCTGTCTGACAGTTCCAACCCTTCTTCACTAAAAATTAATTATCTCCTTGTACAGAATTCAAATGATGTTCTAGTTTGTTTCTAATAAAACTAGACTCATTCAGGATTCTATACATATAAATTTAAGCCCCTAATTATTTTTATTCATTTTTTTATGATTTTTCAAAGTCTGAACAGGGGAACCCGAATTCATTCTGACCTTGTCTCACAAAATTCATTATATCTCAAAATTTACAAATCCATTGCTTACACTGTTTCTTCTATGAGAAACTAGACTCAATAATATTTAATTCCATATTTTTTTAATCTTTTAATTCGATTTCTAAAATTTATGGTGATTTTTCAAAGTTAGACTACTGCTGCTGTCCATAACTGTTTTAGTGCAAGATATTAATTACCATGTTATAACACCCTTATTTTCTTTTTCTACACCATTTCTCATCACTTTCTCTTATTTTCTCTTCACTAACATATCAAGAACATAGGACCTTATCTAATAAAACTCTACTATAACATTATTTCCATGCTTTATCAACAATAACAAACTTAAAAACATATTGAAATCTTGATGTACTTACCTTGTTCTCTTGATAGCAATCTTTAACTTGATTTTCTCTCTCCTCCAGCTTCTATTTCTTGAATCCAACTTGATATTCTAACTCCCCATGCTCTCCTTAACATTTTTCTCTCTTGGTAGCTATGGAAATTCATTTGATTTTTGGGTGAAAATGGTGAATTTTTAGTAGAAGGACCAAATTGTAAAGAAAAGAAAGTTTTTTTTTCTTCCTATTCTCTTCATACGTTGGGTGCATGGGAAAGATGAAGATTTCTTTCTATATATATACTAACTTTCTTTCTATATATATACTAAATAAAATAATAATAAAATAATAAAATATCATTTAAAAAAATTAAATTAAAATATTAATAAACTATTATTTATTTATTTAATCTAAAATATCTCCAACATCATCATTGCTTTCTAGATTTCTCTCTCTTCCAATTGACCATTTTGCCCTTTATTATCTTTTAAAATTCCATCCTTGAGTCATAATTTAATTTGGTAAAATTGCAATTTAGTCCCTCATAGTTCTTCACCTATTCAATTTGGTCCTAATCCATCCATTTTTCTTAGTTTCTAGATCATTCCACTCTTAAAATATTTACACTATTGGTCCTTCAAGTTTTTCATATTTACACTTTAACCCCTTAAATTTTGAGTATTTACTCTTGTGCAACAAAACTTATCTCACTTTTACAATTTAGTCCTTTCTTGAATTAATATATCATAATATACTTCTCAATTTTGAAATAACTCAAAATTTCCGTTTTTGTCACTTTATTTCCTTATTTTACTATATTAAGGATAATATCTTACTGTAAAAGTTTTCGGGGTATTACAACTGAACTATAAATCTATTTTCACACTGGAGCCTAGACTTTCTTTTGACCAAGTACATTTGGGTTTGAACTAGGTAATTGTTCCCACACTAGGGCCTGAACTTTTTTTTGTCCAAGTTAACCTCTGAACTTGAAAATTGGTCTCAATTTGGGGACTGAACTTTAGGGTTTTAAAAAAATCAGGGACTAACTTGGACAAAAAGAAGGTTCAAGTCCTAATGTAGGAACAAATGCCAAGTTCAATGACTAACTTGGAAAAAACAAAGTTCATAACCTAATGTGAGAACAATTTCTAAATTTAGCTACTAACATGGACCAAAAAAACATTTAGACCCCAATATGAGAATAATTGCCAAATTTAAATGCCAAAAAGTGATTATTGCCAAATTTAAATGCCAAAAAGTGATTTAACCTTTTAAAAAACTAGACAAGCTTGTGCAGAATTTGTTGATCCAATAGAAATCTTTCATATTATTCATCAAATCACCCTTCAATATGCTCTAATATTTTATTAAAGAAATTCAAGTTAGAACTATTAGACCCGATAACCTTGTCCCCGTTGCATCTGTTGGTAATGCAAAGTGGATAATCCCACATTGGTTGAGGAAAAGCTTTTAAGAAGGTTTAAATACAACCTCGTCTCTTACCCTAATTGAGTAATTGGGGTTAAAGACTCAACACACACGCGTTGTCGCCACAATCCATCCCGGTCCGTGTTCGTGTTTATATTTTTGAATAAAATTTATGTTCATTTTATCAGAAATATTTTTTTAAGAAAATCTTCTAACTGTTGCAGAATATCAATTAAGGAAAATCCTTTAACTGTTGCAAAATATTTTCGGTAAAGGAAAATCCTTTGTTATTTTTTAAAATGACACTACTATTTTACCATTTTGCCCTTTTAAAAAATATTATAAATAGCAGGCCATTCTTCTCTTTTTTTACAACAAAACAAACAACAATCTCTTCTCTGCCTTTCTTAGCTTATCTGTTTTCTGTTCAGAAAACTTTTTCGGTCGAATTTCCGACCAAGTTTTTAGCTTTAGTTTCTAGTCTACTTTTCCAAATACTTTTGAAAGGAGTAATACCAATTGTGTTCCACCTTTTTATTTGAGTGTACAAATATTAAAGTACTATGTTAACCTTGGGCGGCGACGTTCACTATACGATTACACCGATCAGGACGGATTTGCTTTTAAAGTAGTTGTTCTTTTATGGCACAGTGATTATTTTATTTATTTACGCTTAGTTTATTTATTCTATCAATGCTAACTATTTCATTTTGCAGTAGTATATTTCCAACAATTTAGAAGCAAAATTCTACTATTGTTTAAACATGCCAGTCACGACCATTGTGGTTTTCGAAGTGAACCTAGTTGAGAAAAATGTTGAGTGGATTATAGACACAGACGCTTCCAAACATTTCTACGCCAACAGAGAAATGTTTATCGAGTTTGAAAGTATAGTTTAAGGTGAACAAGTCTATATGGGTAATTCTAACAATCCAAAAGTATTCGGTAAAGGAAATATCTTACTTAAACTTACTTCAGGCAAAACATTAGCATTGAATAATGTTTTTTTATGTACCTGCCCTGCGTAGAAATTTAATTAGTGGTGGATTACTGAATAAAACAAACATTAAATTAATCTTTGAATCCGATAAACTTATACTTTTCCATAATGGAGATTATGTTGGGAAAGGTTATCTGAGTGGAGGTTTATTTGTGATTGAGACTATGTTTAATAATAAAGCCACCACTTCTACTTATATTGTTGAATCCCTCGATATGTGGCATGTTAGATTAGTTCATGTGAATATTTATTCTTTAAAAAAAAACTCATAAAAATGAATCTACTTCCTAATCTATACTTTCCTTAAAAACTCTTACTGATAGGAAGATTGAACTTTTAAAGTTAGTCATACTAATCTAGCAAACTTTAGAAACATAGAGAGTAAAATAGGAAATGTTACTATATCACCTTTATAGATGACTACTCTAGATATCCAAAGGTTTATCTCTTAAGATCAAAAGATGAAACTGATAAAACTTTTCTTTATAAAACAGAAATAGAAAACCAGTTTGATAGGAGAATAAAACGTCCTAGATCTGATAGAGGTGACGTATATGGCACTAATTTTCTTAAAGAGGTTTGTGAGAAAGACGACATTATACATGAGTTTCCTGCTCCTTATTTTCCACAACAAAATGACATAGCTAAATAGACCTCTATTGCTCACTCCATGATGGAATCAAAATTTATAGCTCTTGATTTAGCCGGACAAGAGGCCGAGTGGCTTAAGAATCTACTATTGGATTTGGTGCCTTGAGTGTAGTATATTCGTTTGTGAACTTGTAAGTTTTTTGAACAAATTGGTTAATGAAATAAATTCATTGATTATATTAATATATTTTGTATAATTGTACTCACGTGGTATTTTCACATAAAGCAAAATGGAATCAAATGTTTGCTCATTGGTTGTTTAATGTTTAACTAATATTAAGCGGTATTACATGGTCAGATTGTAGTACGGAAAGACAACTTGTATTAGTAGACGAACCTAAACATGTCCTTAGTCTAATAGAAAATGAGCAAATCGATTAAAAGGCTAATATGTCGTCTATCAAGTCCAATTAGAGAGATGCTTTGTCTTAGGCATCGGAGCGGATGACTCCTAGAAGATAGAGACATAGATGTGACTGTCAATACATTGGACAGGACCCAAGCAGAATAGATTTTGAATCGTTTTATGGATTTATTCACTTGTGACATTCATAGTTTGACATGCCTAAATCATGAGTGGATGGCGGACTATGTATGCGTGACTCATACACTTTGATATAAGTAAAAACTTGAGTTTAAATAGATAAGGAACTGAAAGTTGGAGCGTTATGTGTACGACTTCTATAGTATGTAACGACATTCATAATAGTGAAACTCATAGCCCAAACATGGATAAATGATATCATCTTATTGGCATTACATGGTTGATGAAAAGTAAATGTGAACATGAGTCGTATGTCTTTGTGATGGATGCCTTGATCACTATTTGATAGTGACTGACTTTTCATGAATGAAGATGTAATGTTTACTTTGAGATAAAACAGGGTTATATTGGGAGACCAGATATCATCCCAAAGAGATTAAAGATATCCTATGAGGGTACCAGACTTATGACAAGGTTATTGGACAAGCATTAATTAGTTGCTTTTGTAATGGTATGTCGTAAGGGAGAGCTCAGTCATGATACTATAGTGGAATAACTTCGTGACTAAATGAGTTTATAATTAATAGGCGAAAATCCAGAATTTAATTATAAATTATTTGAGTCTCAACTACATATGTCTAATCGGTCCCTCAACTAGCTTGTTGAAACCAGAAATAAATTGTTTGTTTAAATAGAAATGAACAAAATGAATAGGAAAAGAGAAATAGGAAACATTTAGAAATGATTGTAATTTTCTCCGAAATAGGGAAATGGAATCATTTGGAAATGAATACAGGTTTCCAATAATGGTAATGAAAATGGAAATAGTCCATTTGTAATTCTATATGGTTTACTTAAAAAATGATCAGAAAAATAAGTATATGTTTTTGGATTGTTTTAAAACCCAAAAATGAAAATAAACCATTCGGTCATAGTGAACATGTTGAGTTGTGAAATATTTAACATATTTTCTTGAAATTTTACCAGAGGTAAAATCGTCAAAATTTTACCATGGGCAAAATCTTCAAAATTTTACTAGGGTTAAAATAGGAATGAGAAAATTATTTATATATAAATATTAAAGTTTATTTTAGGAAATAGAAAAACTGAATCCGGTTGGATCACATTACTGAGTACTAGGTAAAAAAAAGGTCTAGGAAGTACTCGTAATTGGACCCGATATGAGAGACGGCCAAAAACCCCTTATGGACATGAAGGAGGCGGCAACCCTAGTAGGAATACTAGGGTTTTTTGTCCATCCTAGTCCTATTCTAAGTAGGATGTTGTTTTTCTATTTGAAATAAACCACTACAACTCAACAAGGGTTCTACCTTCTTTTCCTATAAATAGTTGGCACCAGTAAAACTATTAACGCAATTTTGAGAGATTTTTATTCTACCAAAAAATGGAGAAAATTTATTCTCAACTATTACATATATTTTTCCAAAATAACAATTCTATCTGTTTTTACTAAGAATAGAGAATTTTTCGTTTTCACCTCAAAATGAGAGAAATTTTTTTCCAGTTTTGTGTTTCGATTCAATTGGTTCGAGCCCACACTCGAAGTAGTTCGTGGTATGAGAATAGTCAAGAAGATTGTTTGGTTGAAAGTAGGGAACAACGAACGTTTGCTAACCGAAAAACACATGTACGAATTTAGTTAAGGTTTATGGCTATAAATATCACAAATCGAGTCAGTTTTCAAATTTGTAATTTTTCACTGTACAAGAAAACCATTTTCAAACTGGATTTTTTCCAACATCTACTTGCAGAGATTCTTTTATGGGAAAAACTGACACCTTTCGTATCTCTATTATGTGACTCACAAGCCGTAATTCACGTTGCTAAAAGCTAGGCTTACAATGGTAAGAAGAGACATATTCGAATAAGACATAAATCTATGAAACGTCTAATAAAGAATAAAGTATTTGCTTTGGAGTACGTAAGGTCTGAAAGGAACCTAGCTGATCCGCTAACCAAAGGGTTAAGTGGGAAAATGGTTTTTGATTTGTCAAGGGGGATGGGTCTTATGCCTAGTGATTGAGGAATTCATGGTGGATACCCAACTCAATTTTTAAGTTCAATGTGGTAAAACAAACCATGAAAAGACTCATATTGTACATTTCACTTATCTCTATGGCGAACTATGTACATGCATAAGGTTGAGTTCTTACTCTTAATAAATTTATAACTCAGAGTTTGGGTGGTCTTATTGAGACGGACTTGATGAATTCATCAAACTTAAATTTGAGAGGATGAGTTTAATAAATATTCTTAATGATTTCATAGTTCTAATTTAGGTAGTCTATATTGAGATAGACTTGATCAAATCACCTATGTAAGTGTGAAGAACTAGCCACATAGACTTGATCAAATCACCTATGTAAGTGTGAAGAACTAGCCACCTTCTATGAGAAACATTGGGCAGACTTTCTAGAGCATTTACCAGCAACCTGAGATATATTGGCTAAAACTTGTTGATCTATTATGGAACATCAATTGGATCTGAGATTAGTTGTATCGTAAGTTAACCCATATCTTAACAAGTTCAAGATTCGTTCACTTGTTAAATAGAATAACCACTTATTTCGATACGTACTAGTTCAAATCTACAAGATACTAGTTGTAGAGCCCAAATTTTGCCCAAGCCCAACAAGCAGAGCCCAAAACACCAAATAAATTAACAATCCAATTAACACCCAACTAAACCACCCCCACTAACTCCATCACCTCACTTGCCTGCAAAAAGAAAGAGGTAATCAGTTGTAAAATTTGGCTATAAAAGCCGTTCAAAACTATTGTAAAGGGGGTTCTTTTTTTTTTTGTAGGAAAAAAGGAGAGAGATTCGAATAGAGACTTTCAATACAAGAAGTACACGAGATTAATCAAAAATTAAAGCAAAAGAGGTTTTTTTTGTTGTCTATTCTCGTTTTAAGTTCTTTGCTTGTTTATTTTTTTCCTTTTAATTTTTTTTTTCATATACGAAAGTAAAAATAAAAGGGAAGAAGCTTACCCATTTTAAAATTCTTTGAAAAAGGGTTTTTTTAAGGTCCCATTTGCAGTGTGCAGTGTGCGCTGACTGCTCGTGAAGTCCGGTGATCGAGCAAGGCCGGACCGATGGCCGGATTTAGAAGGAAGGGGGATAGTGTTATTTTTAATATTATTATTATTATATATTATTACTTATTATTATACTTATTATATTATATTTATTTTATTACTGTTACTATTATTTTATATATATTTACTACCATTATTTATTTATTATTATTAGTAACATATTGTTATTTTTATGATTTTATTATAATTATTATTATTATTATCATGGTACTAGATTAACTAGTTTTGTACTTTTGTTACTACTATTATTATATTTTCATTCTATTTATTTATTTACCTAAAAACCTTATATACCTTTATTTTATTTTATAATTTATTTATATCTTCTTATATAATATTATTTTTTCCCCTCTTTATATTATTATTAATATCATCATTATTTTTAATATTATTGTTTTTAAGTTTTTTTTACCATGCTTATTTATTTCTTTGTTTAATATTAGTCCTTTTCCGTTTCAAGTTTTAGTTTTTTCTGCTTATTATTATTATTATTTCTGTTTTTGGCTGATTTATTTTATTTTATATTATTTTTCTCCTTTGTATTGTTATTACATTAACACATTTATTATTCTATTATGCATGTAAATACCTTAATTTATTTTCCATTCTACCACGAAAATTATATTACATTTTACCCGATACATTTAAAATAATGTTTTTTTGAAATAAGCATTATTTTGTATTTTGGGATTCGAAAATTGTGCCCTAAATTACTAGGTTCCAATTTTCCTCGTTGAATCTAAGTAACCGAGTACCCTTTTTTAATCAAAACGTATAAGTTTCAAATAAAAGCTTATTCTCAGGAATTCGGGGTGTTGTGTCCTAACTCACTGGATATGACATTTTGTATCTCGAGATAAGAATTTCTAAAAAATAAAGGCAATATTCTATGTTTGGAATTTTGAGAAATCATGCCCTGACTTACTGGGTTTCGATTTTTCATTTGACCCAAATAATTGAATATCCTTTTTAAACTTCACTGCATGAGTTTTAAAAATCAAAAGATAAGCTCAGTTTCGAAAGTGTGAAATGTCGTATCCTAACTCATCGCGTATGATATTTTATTTCTTCGAAATAAGAGGGTCTTAGTATCCAATTTAATTTATTCAAGTGTTCTTTTTAAATAAAAGGATCGTATTCTAAAATTTTTTCAAATTTTCGACATTAAGACATTAATTAATCAATTAGGTACCAATTTTGGGCGTTACGAGGGTGCTAACCCTTCCTCGTGCGTAACCGACTCCCGAACCCTTTTTTCTCGAATTTCGTAGACCAAAAATCATTATTTTAATAAATAAAAATGTTTTATTAAAATGATCAATCTCAAGATGATCAGATCACACCTCGAAAAAAGATCGGTGGTGACTCTATTTTTATTTTTAAGTCGACTCCCGTTTTTCAAAAAAAATGGTTTCGACACTAATGATTAAGCGGCTAATTCTGTTGTTGCTCTTCTCATGTTTTACCTTTTCTCATGTTTACAAAATTTTTCAATTCCTTTGCATTAGTGGGGGAATGTTCGTAATGCAAAGTGGGTAATCTCACATTGGTTGAGGAAATGCTTCTAAGATGGTTTAAATACAACCTTGCCTCTTACCTTCAATTAGTAACTGGAGCTAAAGGCCCAACATACGTGCGCCGCTGTCGCCACCTGCCCGGCTCGTGTCTACGACACATATCGCGTGTGTTTCTTTT
The DNA here is from genome assembly GCA_025698475.1 of Gossypium anomalum. Classification (NCBI taxonomy): domain Eukaryota; kingdom Viridiplantae; phylum Streptophyta; class Magnoliopsida; order Malvales; family Malvaceae; genus Gossypium; species Gossypium anomalum. The sequence goes on along the minus strand of CM046967.1, from coordinate 17,467,465 downwards.
TGGATAAAATTTATGTTCCTTTTATCATGAATATTTTGTTTTAGAAAATCTTCTAACTGTTGCAGAATATTTTCAGTTGAGGAAAATCCTTTGACTGTTGCAGAATATTTTCGATTGAGGAAAATCATTTGCTATTTTTGAAAACTGGCAATGCTATTTTACCATTTTGCCCCTTCAGAAAATAGCATAAATAGCAGATCATTCTTCTCATTTTTTACAACAACAAGCAAACAACAATCTTTTCTCTGTCTTTCTTAGCTCGTCTATTTTCTGTTCATAAAACTTTTTCGATTGAATTTTCGACCAAGCTTTCAGCTTTAGTTTCCAGTCTATTTTTCCGAATACTTTTGAGAAGAGAAATACCACTTGCGTTTCACCTTCTTTATTCGGTGTACAGATATTGAAATATTGTGTTAACCTTGGTGGGCGACATTCACTACACGATTACACATATTAGGGTAGATTTACTTCTAAAACAGTAGTTTTTTTACGATACAGTAATTATTTTATTTATTTACACTCAATTTATTTATTATGTCAGTGCTAACTATTTTATTTTGCAATAGTATACTAGCATCTACGAATAACTCTTTATATTTTCATTTTCTGAGAAGGGTTGACGTAAATATGGAGCACTATCCTCACCAAACCGCTTGAAATCACATGAGATATCAATTAGTTTCAACGCCACTTCGTCATTGTAAATGGCTGCAAAAAGAGACTATGCTAAGGTTTTAATACTTGTAGGATCTTCACCCCAATTGTAGTTGGAGAATGGTATTTCTTCTCCTCCTATCTGAAGCAATTATATGAATTTTGTTTTGTCCTTATCCCTAGCCTGAAGCCAAATTTCATATCCATATGAAAGCATGTGGGAAATGATTGCATGAGGATAATGAAACGTGCACCTCACAAAACTAAAGTAATTACATGACATGTGATGGAATTAAATAAAAAATTTTAATTTATACACGTGAATTTTTAAAGAAAACATTGATATTTTATAATTAACATAATCTACTGGATTTACTTCAAAAAAGAAAATGCGATCATAATATTGGAATGCATTATCTTAATGACACTGTTTAATTAATTACATTTGAAGGGAAACTTCCATTGAAGATTATGCTCTTTTTATATAACTAAAATTTTTGTCTCACTAGATACAAGGTATATTCATAATTAACAGTCATCCAAATAAAAAGATTTGTAATACATGCACTTTTGCATGTTGTGGATGGCTGGATGTATAAATGACTTAGGGCCAGTTCTTCATTGCTTTTCAAAAGCACTTCTGGCTTCAAAAGCACTTTTGGAAGAAAGGCATGCGAACAATGTTGCTTTTATTTAAAATTTTTAGCTTTTCAGAGAAGTCTTTTAAAAGTCTTACGAAAAGGAGAAGCTAAAATTTTTAGCTTTTCCTCTCCCAAAAGCACTTTTAGTGATTAATTACTTTTTCACCCTCCAATAACATAGTACTTTCTGCTTTTTTTCTTGATACTTAATTACAAATATGTTAAAATCATTAATTAAAAATAAAAAATATTTTTAAAAATACTAATTACAAATATTTAATAGTTATATTTAAATATTTAAAATATAGTTTATAAATTCTAATTAAATTTTATAAATAATTAATATTTATTGCTTAAAATATTTAAAATTTATATTTTATATATTAAAATATTAACAAGAAGTTATAATAAATTTTTTATATTCTTACTAAAATATAATAATATTAACTAATTTAAATATTATTTAATGCATATTTGTTACTTGATAATAATATGTCTAAAATGGACATTTTATTTCTCAAAAGTACTTTTTGACAGCAATGCTAAACACTCAAATTTTAAACCAAACTTTTCAAAAGCACTTCTCAAAAGCACTTTTCCACAGCACTTTTCAAAAGCACTTTTCAAAAGCAATGAAGAACTGGCCCTTAATATGCTTTACCGATTCACATATCATATAATACATGATATTATGAAATGTATCATCTCTCTATTTATTTATGCATATATTATGGCATTGATACATTAAGATGCTCTATAATATTGATAAATATTTATGCATAAACAGATTCGAGAATAGTAAAAGCCTACCACATGAAACAATCAACTCTAAATCAATTCTTATTAAGCCGAAAATTCAACTTAAATATAGAAGTACAAACGATAGAAAATCTAATCCATACGTTTTTAACAGATCCCAGTCTCAAGTTATTTGCAGAAGCAATGCCTTGAATTCAAGCATGTAAAAAACTATGATCATAAACTTCAATGAATCAAGTGCTAAAATATATGAACATAGATAAAAAGACTTTGGAGCATTCAATTCAAGATCTCTTCTTCCACCCACTTCTCTTTCTTACATGGAACAAAAGCGAATTTTGTTGATCAATCAATAATTTCCATTCATTGAAACCTTAATCAACAACAATCATATATTTCGTTTTTAAGAAGCACCACCACCACACCATTAGATGATATGGCGGTACATCTCTTGCCCTCTTTGTTCTATTTTCTATTTACGTGGGGCTCAATTGTGTCACTAGTTGCATAGAAATACATTCAAATTTGCTCTCCCTCTCTAGTATCTATGTCCTGCAATACAACCTTAAAAACAGCCACCTGTGTCACACGTACTTCTCAATCAGTCATCAAACTTTTCAAAAAGAAAGACCAAAGTAGATTCAAGATGGCTTTGGCTAAGAAATTAGTCCATTTCATGTGCTATTAGTTTCAACAAGAAGGAATAGCAGACTTGAGGTTTCAGAAATTCAACTTCCATTAATAATTGGGGATTTCTTACACTGATGTTCCTTTATTTCAGAAAAGCATAAAAATGGGACTGAGTCTTTCTAGTAAGAAGCGGAGAGAATTTCCTTACCAGACTCTATTTACATTTGATGGTCCGTGTTTTTCTATCTGTACACCATATTTCTTAATGACTTCAAATCAAATTAAATACTCGTAGTATACCAAGAAAAGTGCATCTGGGAAATCTTTTGGAAGGCTGTTGATGTAGAGGTAAAAACGCAACAAGTCCTCCTGTGAGACAGTTTTATTGTCAACCACATCATCGTTGCAAGTAAGCACCCATAAATCTTCAGAGTTGACCCTTTTCAAACTACCCCGACAGAACGGACAGGACTCAGATTTTGTGTTCCTGTAATTTGTGATGGAAAATGTTAAAGAGCGAAGCTGCAAAGCACTGAAACTGGAGAGGAATAACAAGAGATTTCAAGGTACCAATTGCGATAGCATTTGATGCACATTGCATGACAACAATTAGGCAAGACCATTTTCGTGCAAGGCTCCAAGCAAATCCCACATTCATCTTCCCTCTCAAAATCAATATTCCCAAGTCTATTATCTAAGTCGACTCTTTTCTTGGCAGAACTCCCACCGGCCTCCTTATCATCATCCAACTCCCCCAAGTTACCATGGAGCCTTTGAAGAGATGGTAATATAACACCTAAAATTAGTTAATTAGCAAAGAGAGACAATGGCAAGGTGAATGAATCATTATAGGCAAAAAAAGAAACACTCAAACTAAGATTATATGCATACCGTAAAACTCTCTAATTGTTGCTTTCCTTCCACGTCTAGATATATTTGATCTCCCATCTGTATAGACCTGTAGCAAACAATGTGGAAATGAACAAATGGCGCATATAAATATGTATGAAAATAAATGTAAAAGAGGGGAACAAATAAGCCGGTATAATGAACCTTGTATACAAGAATGTGAAAGAGGTTTAGAAATCTAGGGAGTAGACATATGCAGGAACTATCCATCCACTGTAACAAAAATAGAAAGAGGGGAGCCAAATGATTATACACCAATTTCATTTGAAGGTGAGCACCACTCTTGGCCCTTGGAATTGCAGCAGCCCTAAAACCCCCAAGAACACATTCTTAGAAGAACTAAAATGGAGATACAATATATTCTAAGCCAATCATTAAGCATCATAATGACCAAAATCCTTTAATAAATATGCAAATATTAGCATACTACCATTAAAAGAATGAAACTTCTTAAGTTGCTATCTGCTAAAGAAAGACAAACACTCTCACAAGAAGAATGATGATAAGGAAGTAAAACCCTATCATAAACATACAAATATTAATATGCTACCATTAAACAAATGAAATCTTTTTGAGCTGTTCTCAGCTAGAGAAACATCAAACTACCAACAGTTCAGCAAATAGGCAGAGAGATTTTAGCTGGTATAAGAATTGTTAGGCTGACAATTTACAATACTAAACCATATACGAAAAATCTGCAATTGGTTATTCAATAATATCATAAAGCTAACAAAAGATTATCATAAAAGAGAAAAGAATCAGATGAACTTCCAAACCGAATGTTTTTCGGTTTTTTTTTAAATAATTTCTTTTAACAACTAGCAGAGCAGCTAAAAAACTAAGCTTTTTAATCATTATCATCAAAAGCAACCCAATCAAGCAACTAATAAACAGAAACAACAAGAACAAGTCAGCAATCAACTTCAAAAGGATGGTGAGGTAAAAGAAAATACTAATTTTTTAAGAAAATTAAACACCCAAGAAAAGAAAACTTACAAAGCATTTGCATGTTGTATGTCAGCCTTTAGTATTTTCAGAAAATCCTGATAAGAAGACTTTGACAACTGATAATACACCATCCCCATCTCTTTAAAAAACAGAGAAAACAATGAAACCTAGACAAGATACAAGAATCTACAAAGTTGAACAACAGAAAGTGTAAGAGAACTGGGTTTTCCCTTTCTAAGAACCCAATCCCCCAGAAGACAACAGAAAGTACAAGAAAACTGAACAAGAAAAGAGACTTTTCTTCTCTCTTGCCTTAACCTACTCTTTTTTATCCTTTTCTCATTATAAAGAAAACCATACCGCTAATAATCATACAACAAGAAAATAAAAATAAAAATAAAAATTGGGTTTGGGTTTGGGTTTGGGTTTTATTTGGTATTTGAATTTGTTGTTTCAATTTGTATGATTAGACAAAGAATATTATATTTATACGTCTAAGAATTTGTGTTATTATTTTATGATGATTTAATATTTAATTGGGGAAACACATTTATTTCTTTTGTTCTTATCTTAAACGTTGCTTTTCTTGCCATCTTTCTTTATCTTTTCTTTTTTTTTTTTTTTAAATCCGTCATGACTTTATTTATTTGTTAATAATGATAATCAGATTATTTCATAAAAAAGTATATATAATCAGACTAGAATTATTATCATAATCAGTACAACTGTTGTTTTCTTTATTATTTATATCATCATATTATAATATTTGTGGCCTTCTTTTTTTTTTTTAATTATTTGGTTAGTTAATTATTTCAAATCTTTTTTTTAGGAACAAAATTGTTTAGCATTAAGGATTCGATGTTTAATCATTATCTTCACCTATTTAAACACTTAATCAATCAAGATTTTAAGACAATTTAGTTAGTTTTATTTGTTAGTTTTTTTTAACTTAGAACTTTTTTCTATAAATAAATAAGTCTCAAAATATATTATATTTCGTATCAAACAATTGTGGTCGAATTTAGATGAATGAAGGACCTATGAGATTGACATGCCTTGTACCATAAGGTTTATTCTTATCTATTAAACTATTTATTTGGTGGTTTATCTAATGATTTTACTTGGTTTAAAAAGCTTTATTTTAGAATAATTATTAGAAAATTTTCAATAAGATATATTCAAATTATAATTGAGAGTTTTATTCTATCAAGACTACTTTGAGAAGATATCGAATTTAACCTATAAATAGGCTGCTGTGCTATACATATGGGTGTGCTTTTTAGAGTGCTTTTGTATGGTTATTTGTGTTTCTTTTACTTGGTTTTTTTTTGCACTATTGCCTCAAACTTTTATCAAAGAGTTTATACTTGATGTAAGTGAGGTTTTTGGGTGGGTGGTTTATAAAAATTGGAGTCGGTGTTGTAGCTGCAATTACTTATTTGTCTAAAGGTAGATTGGGTTTCAATTAATGGGTGATCTGGAAATTTGTTGAATAAGAATCATTCTCTGAGTAATGCTCCATAGTGTAAGATTGGTGAATCAAAATTCCATTAACAAATCTCGTGTTTGTTTCTCTCATTCCTTATTTTGCTTATCACTTGTGTTCTATTTGAACTTGTGCTCAAACAACAATTACGCACTAGACTGAACATCAAACTAGATAGAGAGCAAATCATAAGTTCTTACACTTTTAATGTAGAAGAACCATTCATATTGAGGTATAATGAATGATTTGTTAGAGTAAGGCTTTCTTTTAATGATGACGTTGAGGTATTTAAGATTTTAAGATTTTAATGTAGAATGATGAAACTATGTAAAAAAATTAAAGTATATAAATTAAATTTCAAGTTTTAGCATGCTAATGAGTCAAAATTAAAATTTGACCATTATATTATAATATAAAAAAAAAACAAGGTAAACCTAAAAGAAATGGAATTGTCAGTCTCTAATATTCTTTGTAACACTCATTGCCCAACTCAATCGCCTGGTTTGAATTATAGAATGATACATTGATTACCGAAGCAACTATCGTCAAATTATGATAAAACAATTATCTATATATTAGTCAATTGCCTTTAAATTATAAAAAAAACAATGGACTCCAAATCTCAATCAAGCTTCGGATTTATGATATATTTTATTTAGAAATGATGGATTTAAAAAATTGAAGAAAATAGAGCATTTGCTTAATAAATTAGTACTTGACACTAATCATCTCTTATCTGTTACACTAAAAAAATCATACTTTTATCTTCCGCAAACAATTTATGTTGCAAATGAGTGGTTTAGCTGTAATTGGTGTTTAATTATTATTAATATTATCGGTTTTGTCGAGTATTTTTGCTTTAACTAGGGTTAGTAAGGACACCTAAAAGATTCACTTCAAAAAACTTAATATTTAATAATATTACTAATAATTAGAGATTATATTTAATGTATGGTAAATATATGAGTCTCATGCATTATTGATGGTTAATAAATAAATTAAAAAAAGTACAAATAAATAAATGTATTTAAAAATAAATTACAATTTTCTCTTTTTCCTTTTACGGTACTGACATAGGAACATCTTAGTTTATGGTTTTTTAAATCTTTAATAAAAATTAAAGTGAATAAAGAAAACTCTTTTTAATAAATGGTTGGATTCAATTATATTGGAAGATTCTTATGAGTATGCTACTCAATTTATAAAATTATAAGTTACGGAAAATTTGTGGGTTATAGGCATGGGATTATTGAAAGTGATTGTAGTACGATTCCCTAATAAGGATGTGAATATATGCTCGCTAGCCTGCTTCAACGACAAGGGTTTATTCAACTCAGTTACACACCAAGAGGTTGTAATAAAGTTGCAGGCAAAGACTTCAAGGGAGAAAAGTGTTGTTGTGCAAACATATTTAAATCCAGTGCATGCGGTGTGGTCGTTGCTGGCAAATGACACAATGAGACTGCAATGTAGTTCTACCTTGTTGTAATTCTCAAGGGCACTTTGCTTTGAACCTTTGGTCATATTATATCTTTAACTAATTTAATGTTTACTGTCGAAACTATTTTTGAAATCGACTTTTTATTTAAAAAAATAAAAATGAGAGTTGCCACCAATCATTTTTATGAGGTGTGATTGGGTCACATTCTAATTTGATCGCTTTAATAAACAGTTTTGATTTACTAAAACAACGATTTTGGTCTACAAAATTTAGAAAAACGGGTTCGGGAGTCGGTAACGTACGAGGAAGGACTAGCACCCTCGTCACGCTCAAAATTGGTACCTGATTGATTAATTAATGTCTCAGTGTCAAAAATTGAAAACTTGGGAAGAGTTTAAAATACGATCCCTATTTGTATTAATGTTAATTTTAATTAAAAAATTCTTGAATAAATCGAAATAAATATTAAAGACCCTCTCGTCTTGAGATAACAAAATGTCACATCCCGTAAGTTAGGACACGGCACCTTGAATCCTTGAGAATAAGCTTGCCTTTTATTTTTATTTTTTTAAATCTCATGTAATTTAATTTTAAAAGGATATTTGGTCACTTAGGTTCAACGAGAAAAATCGAAACCCCGTAAATTAGGGTACGACTTCTCGAATCTCCAAATGCAGAATATTGCCTTATTTTGATTAAATAATAACAAGTGTAATATTTAAACGATGTGTATTTCTCTTATTCGGGGCATAATATAAAATGGCCTATTATGGATAAATACGTTTAAAAGTGATTTTTGACGTGATTTTAACGAAATAAGATAAAATGGTGATGTAGAAAACAGAACGATGATATACGAATGAAATGTCGTGTCAATAATATAAATTACTAATAAAACATTTCATAATGCACATAATGTTGATAATCATATAATAGATACTATTTTAACACTAATATGAACAATCAAAGAAAAATAAAATAAATAATAAAGTAAATAATAACAATGATAAAAATAATAATAATGACAAAATATGCACATGAAATGACAATACCAATTTTTAAATATAATAAAGATAAAGAAATAAATAAATACATAAATGAATATTGAGGAAAATAGTTTATAAAATATTGAAAATAAAGGACCAAATTAAAATGTAAATGAAATTTAGAGTGCAATTTGTAATAAAGTACATGAATATATAATAATGGATGACAAAACAAAATAAACAAATAGATATCCAATAAAAAGAAAATAAGAGAACAGTTTTAAATAATAATAAATAAATAAATAATAGGCTAACAAGTAAATACATAAGGAATTAAAATGAATAAAGGACTCAATTGTCACTCAAATTAAATTAATAGGATAAATTAAGATAAAATAAATAAATAGCGGACTAAAATGAAAAGCGCGAAAACCAACGAGGACCAAATGGAAAAATAACCCGATCCTTCAGACACACGTCCCTTCTCCTAGAGATCAGCGAACCAAGGACTAAATTGAAATGCATAGAAAATATGCGGTAAAATTTCTAAAAATTAAAAGAAAAGGATCTGGACCCAATTGTAAACCATTCGAAAGGCGGAAGGACTAGGCTTGAAATTATACCCTAGTCTAAAAACACGCAGACCTTGAGGCTTTGGGTCGGGTCAGATGTGGGTTGGCCAAAACGACGTTATTTTGGGGCTATTGGAATCAACCCCTAAACGACGTCGTTTTACAATGCCTATAAAAGCTAATTTTTTTTTTAAAATCATTCAGCACCATTTCTAAAAAAAAAAAAATTGAGAGCTCTCTCTTTGCTCTCTCACCCTTTAGGTCCGGTTGTCGGGCTACCGTGGCGGCCATCGGTCGACGGCGACTGTGCCACCGTCCATGGTGGCCGAAGAGCCCAAAAGCTCTAATTTCGACCCCATTTCGAAGGAAAAGCCTTCTCCTCTCAAAAAAGTCTAAAAAACAACAACAAAAAAAACCTTCAATTCTTTTAACCCTCACGCCGTCCGTTCCAACGGACCCCAAACCGAACCTTAATCGGTTATGGGTTTTCAGCGCTGGGGAGAACCTCCGATGACGGAGGGAGACGAAGCGTTCCAGGTAAGTTCCTTTTTTATTTTATTTTATATATATAATAACTGATTTAAAAAGTTAAAACCATAAAAGAATCACCCTTTTTTTTTGAATCTATATGCAATTACTATATATTTTTATATTTGATTTTCTCTGCATATTTCTTCTTTTTCTTAAAAAAAAATAACAGATTAAAAAAAAAAATCACCTTTGAAATTTTATTTTCTGTTTTTTGATTCTCTAGTGCGTGTAAAAAAAAACATGGTCTGTTATGGCCTCTTTTATAGCCGAAGTTACAAGATTCCTTTTGTTTTTTGCTTTTTGTTTGCTATTGCTCTTTTGTTTTTTTCTTTGTTGTTCTCTACTGCCTTGCGTGTTTGTTCTGTTGCGTGTTTGTTCTTTTTGCAGTGACAGTGGTGGTGGTAAGGAGTCAAGAGTGGTGGCGGAGGGTGTCGATCGCGACGCATGCGAGAGGGCGTGGCGCAGACATGAGGCCATTAGGGTTTTTTTTGTATTTGGGCTGTTTGTATTTGTAAATGGACTGGACTTTTACATTGGAACATTAATATTATTTTTTTATTTTGGTTTTATATTTTTGTATTTTGAGTTTCTGGTTTGGGCCCGGGCAAAATAGGCCCACTGCAGCTGCCCCTCTTTGCTCATTGTTGTGTAATAAGAATGGAGCAAAGACTTTAAAAAGGGCCAATTTTGCCTGGTCTTGCCGAGTCTCGACATCTTTGGTGCTTCGCTTCTTCAAGTAGCCTCATTCCATCCCACTGCATCTTCAGGGTATAGGATTTGTTGCTCCAATCTACTCCACTGCAACTTCAGAGAGATTAGACTTGTAGCTTTAATCTGCTCCACTGCAACTTAAGGGAGATAAGATTTGTAGTTTGTAGCTTTAGTCCCTTCCACTGCAACTTCAGGGAAATAAAACTTGCAATGGTAGATTTAATCCGACCTATTGCAACTTTAGAAGTATAGGACTTATCATTTCAATCTGCTCCACTACAACTTTAGAGAGATAATATTTGTAATTTATAACTTCAATATGTTTCATTGCAACTTCAGGGAAATAAGATTCGTATCTTCAATTTGCTCCACTGCAACTTTAGGGAGATAAGATTTGTAACTTGTAGCTTTAGTCTATTCCGCTGCAACTTCAAGGAGATAAGACTTGCTATAGTAGATTTAATCCAACCCACTGTAACTTCAAAAGTATAGGACTTGTCGCTTCAATCTGCTCCACTACAACTTCAGAGAGATAAGATTCACTACGGTAGATTTAATCCAACCTACTGCAACTTCAAAGGTATAGGATTTAGTTTCAATCTACTCCACTACAACTTTAAGGAGATAAGATTTGTAACTTGTAGCTTTAATTTGCTCCACTACAACTTCAGGGGAATAAGATTTACTATCTTCAATCTGCTTCGCTGCAATTTTAGGGAGATGAGACTCATATCTTCAATCTACTCCATTGCAACTTGAAGGAGATGAGATTTGTGGTTTCATTGATCTGTTACACCGTTCTCTTGGGAACATGACTTGTAGAATCCATTTCATGGGCCTATCTTTATGCCTAGTGATTAGGATGTTATGATTAAAATGAATTAAATGCTTCTAACTAGATGTGTATGAATGATATTTGCATGAATGCCGAATGTCATTTTTTTTAGAATGATCCCCTTTTAATGTTGAAGTTGACATTACTTGTTGTTCATCAAGGTTCTATCACTAACGTATTACACTGACCCCTTGTTCAGCTGGTATCTTTCACAGAGAACCCGAAGAAATAATCATAATTTAGATTATTCTTTCCCAAACATTTCCAACTCTTAAATTTTGGTTAGTTTTGACTAGCGGTCCTGTTTCAGATCCTTGTACTATTTAGAAAACCTCTTAGAGCAATATGTAGAACTCTTTTTACTTGAATGTTATTAGTCCATTAATCGTTATTTTAATGTAAAAATGCTTGAAAAAGATTGTAACAATGGACAAGGTTGAAATTTATTGGGAGTAAAGCTCGAAATAGATTAATCAACATAACAAATTTGCTAAAATACAAAAGGAATAAGATAAAAATAAGTGCCCCAGATATTGTAGTATGAGCTTCTCCGCACAAACTTCTCGTGGACCATTTTGAACTTGATATGTGTTTTAGGAGATCTAGAATACTTTGTTGATGCCCCAAGATGTAGCATCCCTTATTATTGTTAATTTGGATAGGACAGGACTTCCATATGGCCCACTTGTGATCAAAATTTGAATTGCCATTTTCTGGGTTTTCAACTCAAAACCCCTTTGGTCTCAAGGCGCCTTTGCGGGTTTTCGCTTTGGCCTCTCCATTTTTTTAGGTGAAGTATTTCTTGACTGAATCTGAATTCATAGGATTAGACAAGTTTTTTCCATCCATCTCGGTCAAAATCAGAGCCCTTTCAGAAAAGGCATTCTTTACCATATAAGGTCCCTCCCAGTTTGGCATCGACTTTCCTCTAAAGTCCTTTTGTATGGGAATGATCTTTTTCAATACTAGGTCCTCCTCATGGAATTCTCTGGGGTGAACCTTTTTGTCATAAGCTTGCATCATTCATTTTTTGTACATCTGACCATGACGGATAGCCCTTTCTTCGATCAAGTTCAACTGATCATATCAGGATTGGATCCATTCTACTTCATCTAACTTCAACTCTGATAAAACTCGGAGAGAAAGAATCTCGACTTCAATAAGCAAAATCGCCTACATTCCATAAACCAAAAAGAAAGTTTTGCCCCGGTGGAGGTTCTGAGAAACGTTCGATAGACATAGAGGGCAAATGGTAACTTCTCATGCCAATTTTTATAAGTCTCAGTCATTTTCTCCACGATCTTCTAATGTTCTTATTAGCTGCCTCCACCGTACCATTCATTTTTGGATGATATGCTAACGAGTTGTGGTGTTTGATCTTGAGTTGACTACTGATCTCTGCTATCATGCTATTGTTCAAATTCAATACATTATCAGATATAATCCTTTCTGGCATCCCATACCGACATATAATCTATTTCTTCAAGAATTTGCTGATTGCTAACTTTGCGACGTTGGCATATGAAGTGGCTTCTACCCACTTGGTAAAGTAATCAATGACCACGAAGATGAATCAATGCCCATTAGAAGCTTTTGACAAAATTGGCCCAATGACATTCATGCCCCACATAGAAAAAGGCCATTGGGAAGTCATAACATGAAGAGGTGAATGAGGTACATGAAGAGGTGAATGAGGTAAATGAATTTTGTCTCCATAAATTTGGCACTTATGTCATCTCTTGGCATAACTGATACAATCCCCTTCCATGGTGGACCAATAATACCCAAATCTCATGATCTACCTGGCTATTGTAAAACAATTGACATGTGTTCCGCAGACACTGTAACACCCCTAACCCGTATCCGCTACCAGAATAGGGTTACAAGGTATTACCAATCAATACACAACATATAGCTTACATTTATTATTATAAAGCACTCATTCTCATACATCATTTAATACAATCACCTTGTCCCTTATAAGGGCCTAAAAGGCTTTAAACATGCTTTAGAAGTGGTTCGAGACTAAACTGATAACATACGAAAAATTTAAAAAACTTAGAAATTTTTCAATCATATAAGGGTCACACGCCCGTGTGAACAAGCCGTCTACCTCACACGGCTAGTAGACATGCCCGTGTCTTAGGCCGTATGGAAACAAGGCATACATACTGACTTGTATCACAAGGTCGAGGACACGCCCGTGTGCCAGGCCGTGTGAAAACTGGTGAGTATATTGACTTGGGTCACATAGCCAACCACACGCCCGTGTGCTAGGCCGTGTGCCATTTAGAGGGTATACTGAATTATACCATAAGTCCAGTCACACGCCCGTGTGTGAGACCGTGTGGAGCATATTGACTTCAATTCAATTTCAACACCAGGGGACACACAGCCGTGCAACCTAACCGTGTGTCACACACGGCTGAGACACACACCCGTGTCTCTGCTCGTGTGGACAAAAATAGGCTATTTGTAAAGTCAATTTGCCACCCTTTTTACACATACCTAAGTATCTGAATAACATCGCAACTAATGCGTTGTCCCTTGAGTGGGAGTTGGAGCATTACTCTCTACATCATCCGCTATAACTCGTTCGAGATCCATTACTATACAAAAATACAATTTAAGCTGTCAGGAATCATCACACTATTGTAAAGTACATATGACATGTATAGTTGGACTCACATACACGCTACCTTAGTTCTAAAATCGACTAAACTATAGCTCTGATCCAATATAATGTAACATCCCTAACCTATATCTGTTACCAGAATAGGGTTACAAGGTATTACGGATCAATACACAACATATAGCTTACATTTATTATTATAAAGCATTCATTCTCATACATCATTCAGTACAATCACCTTGTCCCTTATAAGGGCCTATAAGGCCTTAAACATGCTTTAGAATGGTTCCGGACTAAACTGATAACGTACAAAAAATTCGAAAAACTTAGAAATTTTTCAATCATATAAGGGTCACACGCATGTGTAAACAGGCAGTCTGCCTCACATGGCTAATAGACACGCCCGTGTCTTAGGCCGTATGAAAACAATGCATACATACTTACTTGCATCACATGACCGAGGATACGCCCGTGTGCCAGACAGTGTGAAAACTGGAGAGTATACTGACTTGGGTCACACGGCCAACCACACGCTTGTGTGCTAGGCCCTGTGCCATTTAGGGGGTATACTGACTTATACCACACGGCCAGTCACACGCCCGTGTGTGAAACCGTGTGGAGTATATTGGCTTCAATTCAATTTCAACATTAGGGGACACACGGCCGTGTCTCTGCCTGTGTGGACAAACATAGGCCATTTGTAAAGCCAATTTGTCACCCTTTTTACACATACCTAAGTAAATTCAAATGGTATCATTTTAAGTCACAAATATGCAACCAAAGTTCACTAACAAATACATAATCATACCATGTCCATTTTAACTAAATTTAATACTCAATTCCATACCAATTACCTATTCAAAAAACAAGCAATTTAACTTGCTTTACTAAGTATAATTCACATGTATAATTCATTTATCAAAACCAATCCAAACACACATAACCACTTCAATCCCATTCATTCATTATAGGTCTATTGCCAACATTATAAGTAGAACTAATTGCACATTCATAAGCATCATCAAGTTCATATCATCTTATGCCAAATCAAATGGCCAAAATACATATCCATCAAACATACCAAAATGACTCAAGCCTATATATGCCATATACCATATAAACATAGCTTCAAAAGTACCAAATAGATGATCGATAGTGCGACAAAGTCTCTGACGATTCCCGGCTCCGAGCTCGCTTCACAGAACTATAAAACAGTGAAAATTAAACAAAGTAAGCTATAAAACTTAGTAAGTTCGTATATGAACATGAAATAATCACAACATTCATTAGCAATTCAAAATAGATAATATCATTAACATTTAAAGCATCAATTCATAATCTAAGATCAAATTTATTCATATCATCACTCATGATTTCTCAACTTCATCTAACTCGATACTTGAATAGTTTTCCGCACATACCTGTACCGATACATTTATATTTCTCATCAATACTCTTGTCAAACCTCTCCAGTTTATAAGTGCTTACGATACAAATTCATTGATATTCCGATGCCATAGTCTAACTATGGTCTTACACATACATTGCCAAGGCCCTGCCGTGGTCTTTTGTTCATATGCCATAACCCGGTTATGGTCTTTTTATTCGATTTGCCATAGCCCAACCATGGTCTTATTCGGTAACTTGCCTTACTCAACTCGTACATTTCATGTAATATCTCAACATTTATCCAATAGAATAAATACTATCTCAATTTCATCCACTCAATAAATGTATATACATTTAAGTTCAATTATACGAACTTACCTCATATACAGAATTGACGTATCAGGTTGACTATTCAATAATCTTGCTTTTCCCCCAATCTAAATCTGAATTCTTTCTTTCTTAATTTATATAAATTCAAAATTGATTTATTTAATTACATATTCTTTCAATTTAGTCTAAAAAAACACATTTGGGCATATTTGTATATTAGCCCCTAAACTTTCACATTTTATCAATTTAATCTCTATTTTACAAATACACAAAATTCACATAATTTCTTTAAATCAAAGCTTAGTTAAATTACATATAAGTCCCTAAAAGTCCAAAACTTTCATTTATTTCATATTTCAACCCCTGAATTTACATAATTCACAATTTAACCCCTTTTTGACATTTTTTATCAAAAATCACTTTACAAAAACTATTAATCTATGAATTAACCTTCATAATCTATCATCAATCATCAAATTACTCAAGTATTCAACAATGGAAACTCTCAAAATCTTTAACAATTTCAAAATCTAAGATACGGGCTAGCTAGATTACAAAGTAACGATCTCAAAAACATAGAAATCATTAAAAAACGAGCTCAAAACACTTACCAATTAAGCTTTGCAAGTGCCGAACCCTAATGTGCATAAAAATGATTTTTTTTCCTTTTAATTTCGGCAATAGCAAGAAAGATGAACAAAAATCATGTTTTGTTATATTTTATTAACTTAATTAACTAATTTACCATATTATCCTTTAATATAAACCATTAAAAATCATTTATGCATGGCCATTTTTGTCCTCTCACCCTTTTAATGGTCTATTTACAACATAAGGACCTTAACTTTAAATTTCTATAGCTATTAAACACCTTTATCTAATAGAACAATACTTTTGCATTTTATGCGATTTAGTCTTTTTTATCAAATTGACTAATTAAACGATAAAATTAATTCACGAAATTTTCACACATATCAAATAACATGCTTTAAACACCAAAAATAATATTATAATAATATTTAACCTCGTATTTGTGGTCCCCAAACCACTGTTCTGATTTGACTCAAAAACGGGCTGTTATAGACACCCTCATGGCCTTCTTCCAAGATTTTCTTAGCCTCAACAGCGTCCACACATCTTAGTAGCACCTGATCTTTTCTTCTTTTCTATAGGATCTCCCCATCTAAGACATAGTCACTGGCCAGTCTTCTCAACGTCCTTTTATCATTCTTAGTTGCTTGGTCAAGGTACTCATGATTTTTCACATATCGCAGTATATCGTGGTACCAAAGGTGATCATCTTTTTCTTCTTCCTCAATGTTGTAACAATGAGCCAGAGCCTCATAAATACTTATCTGGATAGGTTTTACATCCTCTTGTTTGTTCACTTTGATCATAGAAGCTATAGTAGCCAAGGCATCAGCTATTTGATTTTCATATTGCGGGAGGTAGCAGAAGGTGATGTCATCAAACTCCTCAATTAACTTAAGAACCAGCCTTGAATAATTGATCAATTTGGGGTCTCTCGTCTCCCATTCATATTTGAGTTGATAGATCACTAACGCAGAATCCTCATATACTTCTAGTACTTTGATCTTGTGTTCCATAGCTGTACGAATACCTATGATGCATGCTTTGTATTCTGCCATATTGTTTGTGCAATCAAAATCCAATTTATTAGTAAAGGGATAATGATCTTCGTTTAGAGATACCAGGACTGTCCCGATTTCGTTACCCACAGCGTTTGAAACTCCATCAAAATTTAACTTCCAAGGATGACCTTCTTGAGAGTCTTCTTCGGTGGTTGCAACTTACATTAGATCTTCATTTGAGAAATTAAAGTTTAAAGGCTCGTAATCTTCTAGAGCTCTATTGGCTAGAAAATCTACTATTGCACTCCCTTTTATAGCTTTCTAATTCACATAGACTATATCAAATTCGAAAAGCAGAATTTTCCATTAGGCCATCTTTCCATTCAAAATAACCGACTCCATTATGTACTTTAGAGGGTCTAGTTTTGAGATGAGCCAAGTTGTGTGGTACAACATGTACTGTCTTAGTCTTCGGGCTGTCCAGATAATGCGTAACAAAACTTTTCGATTGGTGAATATCTTGTCCCACATTCAGTAAATTTCTTACTGAGATAGTATATCTTTCTTTCTTTTCTTCCTGACTCATCATGTTGGCCGAGTACGCATCCCATAGAATTTCTAAATACTTCTAAGTACAATACCAGTGACTTATCTAGACTAGGTGGCATCAGCACAGGGGTGTTAGATAAGTAATGTTTGACTTTGTCAAAAGTTTTCTGGCACTCCTCATCCCATACACTTGGATTGTGTTTCTTAAGGAGATGGAATATGGGGTCACATTTCTCCGTTAGTTGTGAAATGTAATGAGCGATGTAATTTAACCTCCCTAAGAAACCTTAAACTTCTTTTTGGGTATATGGTAGAGGTAGCTCTTGTATAGCCTTGACTTTATTTGGGTCGATCTCAATCCTCTTTTCACTGACCACGAATCCTAGCAATTTTCCCGACCTAGCCTCGAAGGTATATTTTGCTAGATTGAGCTTTAGCTGGAATTTTCTCAACCTTAAAAACAATTTCCTTAAAACTTGAACATGCTCTTTTTCTGTTCTGGATTTTGCAATCATATCGTCGATATAAACTTCAATTTATTTGTGCCTCACGCCATGAAACAAGGTTACCATTGTAACACCCCTTACCCGTGTCCGAGGCCGGGACAGGATATAAGGCATTACCGGACTTAAACATATATAATCACATAAAATCAGGCCATAAAATTTTATCCAAATCAAAAACATTCATACATATGTATAACGTCCTTTAAACGGGCTTACGGGGCCCTATACACGCATCAAAGATGATTCGAGACTAAACCGGAAACTTTAAAAACTTCTGGGAAAACTTAAAAAATTTCATCATGAAACAGGGTCACACGCCCGTGTGGCTTGGGACATGCCCGTATAACTCTCTGTTTATGACGTCATCACCATATTAGGGGTACACGACCAAAGCACACGCCCATGTCCCAAGGTCAGGTCCCTCACACGGTCGAGACACACGACCTTGTCTCTACCCGTATGGCCAATTCAAAGTTAAAGTACAAGATGCAAGGGACACACGGTTAGACTACACGCCCATAGGAGCAGGCCGTGTGTGACACACACCCGTGTGTCTACCCATGTGGACAAATACAAGGCTATTTTCTATGCTATTTGCCACCCTTAGTCGTACACATACACTTATACATCTCTATAGCAATTAACATACTTAATTGAGCAATTATACATGCACAATCAAGGCTCAAGCATGGCATCCTCACAACAATACATGCATGCACATGACATATTTCTTATTCAAGTCCAAACTTACCAAAACACATGTAATATATATAATTGATTTACCTCTAATTTATCCATTTATATCATAGTTATCAACATGCCAACAAATCTAATTTAAATCTTCCAGCATTCATGCCTTATAAAAAAATCTACATCATCAAAGCATTGGCACATACATGTATACACAATTTGATTTACGACCTTTTAAGCCATATAGGCAAATTTGCATGGCCAACTACAACATCAATCTATTGATCTTTACAAGCCAATACATTTGGCTAATTTATAAAGACATATGCACAAAGTGACTTAGTTCTTATACATGCCATAAACTTAAGATGGTTGCATCCATTTTTACCCAACATGATAACTTGATAGTGTGATGACATCTCCGGCGATCTCTAACCCAAGCTAGCAAAAATATACCTATAAGAGATGGGAAAGGGAAGGGAGTAAGCTATAAAGTTTAGTAAGTTCATATGAAAACAATAAGCAATTTTATTAATATACTTTTGCCAAATTCTTACAACACGCTCTCAAGGTATCACAATTATAATTGCATATTATTTCACTATTTGTTCAATTTCCAGTCAAGCTATCTACTGGAGTCATAGTTAGTAAATTATTTATATCTAGAGCTATGGAGCTCTGAATTAAGATCTGTTAATTTTCCCTAAAACTAGACTCACATATATTTTTACCATAAAATTTTTAGAATTTTTGGTTTAGCCAATAAATGCAGTTTATTCTTCAAAGTTACCATTTTTTTTCTATTTGACGGTTTTGACCCCTCTTCACTAAAAATTAATTATCTCCTCATACGGGATTTGATTGATGTTCTTTTTTGTTTTTTTTAAAAATATACTCATAAAATAATATAAAAATATAAATTATAACCCACAATTATTTTTGTATAATTTTTAAGGATTTTCCCAAATTGGAATAGGGGATTTCGAAATCTAACTGACTCTGTCTCACACAAATCCAAATATCTCATAATATGAAATTATTTTGCTTACAACATTTCCTTTATAAGAAACTAGACTTGATAAGCTTCAACTCCATATTTTATTCAATCTCTAACTCGCTTTCTACTATTTTTAGTGTATTTTCAAAGTTAGACTGCTGCCGTCTAAAACTGTTTTAGTGAAAAATAATGATAACTAATTCAATTGTAAAATAATGATAACTAATTCAATAACACTTTTACAATTCATTCCAACCATCATGGTATAAATACATATCTTACTCATTCGTGTCCTTATCAATAATGTATCATAAACTGAATTCACTTCACATGAGTTATATGTCCATACCTCTACCATTCGTAGTACGGTCACGTACCTTCTCGTTTTGAACGTACCCATTGGATCATTTGGAATACCAATTGTTACTTGGAAATCTCACACATATAATATCATTTCAATGCCATATCCCTGATATGGTTTTACATGAAATATCATATCGACGCCATGTCCCTGACATGGTCTTATACGAAATCACATACCGAGACCATATCCCAGATATGGTCTTATACAGAATCTTAATAACCTTATTGTTTTGACATTCGTACCCCTATTCATCTCTAAGATTCATTCGGGATTTCTCATTCATCGGAACTTCGTCAAAATCATCATTGATAAATTTCATAGAAACAAATGTACAATTCATGCAATATCGAAATATAAAATACATAACATAAGGTAGTATCATTTACACATGAACTTACCTCGATACCAAAGTTATGAAAAAGGGACCTAACCATCAATTCCTCGTTTTTCCCCCGTTCTAGGTCCGAACCTCATTTCCCTCGATATATAATGTCACATTTAGCCTAATTATTAGTCACATTATTCAATGTGGTCCAAATATCATATTTGACAAAATTACGTTTTTTACCCCTAAACTTTGTCATAATTACACTTTTGTCTCTCGGCTCTTAAAATGAAATGCACTCAATTTCTTTGTTACCTAAGCCTAGCCGAACTATTTTAATAACCATAGCATCTCATGATTTTCATTAAAACACACTCTTACTACACATTTTATAACTTTCTCAAAACGGTCCTTTTGGACGTTTTCACCAAAAATGACTGGAGCAAGATGATGGAGACCAATTTTGGCTATTTTGCCTTTTAATTCACTTATTTACTAGATTACCAAAATACCCCTAACTTAAAAATTATTCATTTCACCTATCTCATGCCCATTTTTGTCCAATAAATGTCCAATGGTCTAGTTACCATATAAGGACCTCTAATTTAAAGTCCATAGCAATTTGACACCTTTAACATCTAGAACTCACATTTTGCACTTTTTACGATTTAGTCATTTTGACTAAATTAAGTGCCCGAACGTCAAAATTTTTAAACGAAAATTTCAAGAATTCAATCTGTGAAATCATTGACCATAAAAATGTAATAAAAATAAATTTTTTTATGTCAGATTTGTGGTCCCGAAACTACTATTCTAACTAGGCCCAAAATTGAGATGTTACAACCATGGCTCTTTGATACGTTGCTCCCGCATTTTTCAGTCCAAATGACATCACCTTATAGCAAAATGCTCCCCATATGGTTACGAATGTGGTCTTTTCCATGTCTTTAGGATACATTTTTATCTGGTTGTATCCTGAGAAACCATCCATAAAGGAGAACAGTGAGTAAACTACCGTGTTATCCACTAAGGTGTCGATATGAGGCAATGGGGAATTGTCTTTCGGGCTGGCTTTGTTCAAATCCCTGTAGTCTATGTACATTCATACCTTCTCATCTTTTTTAGGGACGGGGATAATATTGACTACCCATTCTGAGTATTTAACCACTTGTAAGAAACCAGCATCGAATTGCTTCTTGATCTCCTCTTTTATTTTCAGTAAAACGTCAGGCCTCATCCTTCGGAGCTTATGTTGAACTGGCTTACACTCTTCTTTTATGGGGAGCCTATATACCATAATATCAGTACTTAACCCGAGCATGTCTTGATATGGCCATGCGAAGACATCTTTGAATTCTTGTAGTAACTCAATGATGTCTCGCTTTGTTTCTGCGGCCATGAAAGCTCCAATCTTCACCTCTTTTTCCTCTCCTCAGCTCACAATTTCCACTGACTCTTTCTAAGGCAGGATTTGTTTCTTATCTTGTTCTATCATCCTCAACAAATCAAGAGATAGGTTACAGTCTCGGTCATCTTCAAAATCCTGAGAATCCTCCATACACATATCTTGCTCAAAAGAAGACTCTAAATCAGTAGCAGCGTCGCTCATATCATTGATACCTAGAGACCTGTTATAGGGATGGAGAAAGATCCAAAGAACAAAAGAATCTAAGAATAATTATCTGTATGATATGGTTATGAATGAAATGGAAAGAATAAAAGAATATTTGCTCAAGATGATATGCAAAGATACATTTTATTGAAATAAAGATGTTTAGACATAAGCCTATTTCAAAAAGGATTCTTATTGCTCTTAGGCTTTGAGAAATAAGCATGTTTTGAACATTATTCTGAATTAGCTCTAAAAACTACAGGAATCTCTTCCGCAGTCCAACTGTTCAGAACACTTCCAAGTACATAGGGGAGGATGCCTGATAAATTTTCTCCCCCAATTCCTTCTTCAGATATGGTGTTGATGTTCATATTTCCCGACATTTCTTCTAAAGTTTCTTTTCTTGATATCTTTTGTTCAGAGTGAACAGTTCCTCCTGACACGAAAGTTCTGGATATATGGGGAGAAGTCATTGGTTCCCATTTGACCTCTCCCCCTTTTAATTGCGCTCTTCTATTTTCTTGCTTCTTTTCCAGCTCTTTCTTCCTTTGCTTTGCATCTGGCTTATATCCCAAGCCAAAGTAATCTCATTTTTCCATCAGAATTGGTACCTCGACTCTCTCTTGGAGGTATTTTTCGAGTCCCATTCCAGGCAAGGCTTTTTTTTCGAGATATTTTGGGCACTGGGGTTTTGTTTCCTTTAAAAATGATTGTTGCATTCACAAATTCAAGCGATCGAAAGAAATATTTTATTGCCTCATCATCCACTCCTATGTATGATGCGTCACTGGTTACGGATGCAATAATATCTTTTTCTGCATTTATTATCACCAGTCTACCCTTTGTAAACAACTTTAACTTTTTGTGTAGTGATGATGACAGTACCCCAGATGAGTGAATCCAAGGCCTCCCCAACAAGCAGTTATAAGAGGGTTTGATATCCATCACTAAGAAATCTGCCTCGTATGTGTTCAGACCAATTAAAAGAGGTATCTCAATCATTCCTATTACTCTCCTTTCTGTACCACCGAATGCCCTCATTATGTTTTGGCACTTCTTCATATGAGAGCTATCCACAGGCAACCTATTTAGTGTGGATAAAAGTAAGACATTCAGTGTAGATCCATTATCAATTAACACCACTGATAATATTTATCCTTTGTAGTGGGTGGTGATATGCAGAGCCTTTGTAGATCTCATGCCCCTTGGCGGTATTTTATCATCATTAAAAAAGATGAAATTACTGGTGCTTATGTTATTAACCAGACGATCTAGCTTGTTTACAGAGATATCATTAGCGACATAAGTTTCATTTAACACTTTCATCAATACGCTAAGATGTGTCTCTGAGCTTAAGAGTAAAGCTAGCACTAATATGCGAGCTGGTTGTTTGTATAGCTATTCTACAACACTATACTCTCTATGCTTTACAAATTTAAAGAATTCTTTAGCCTCTTTCTTAGCTATCAGCTCATTAATAGGTGATTCAAATCTGGCCGTTTTTTCTTTCTTTTGTTCAACTGCCAAGGCTTTTCCTTTTACAGGCTCAGCTCTTGCATTTGATGGATCATAGTGCCTCTCACTACGCGTGTAAAAACCCACATCCTGGCTCTATTCTGAAGCGTTAACTGGGTTCTCTTCTCCCGGGATCGTCACGTTGCAGTCATAATTCCATGGAACCCTTTTTGTTGTCTTTGTAGGAAAAAGCTACAAGTTTCTTAATTATGACCCTCAGTGCCATTTGTACTCCCACTTCATTTATTTTTGGTCATAAAACAATCACCATCGGGTGATTGGCCTTGTGGACTTTCTCCATTTATCCTTCTTCTGAAGCATAAACATCTCCTCCTTCCAAATCCTTGACATCCTCATAAAATTCAATTTTTTTATTATCAATCAGATTTTGCACCAGAGCCCTGAACTCAATCCACTTTTGGATCTCATGACCCTCTTCATCATGGAACTCACAGTAGTTTCTCACTCCTCTAAGTCTCTCCTCTAAATCTTGCACAATTAATCCTCCCTCTACCATCTTTTTCCAAACCCATCTCAGTGGGGTTTTTACTTCCATCACATCAATCTTGGTTCTCTTACCTCTACTCTCAATTATCGCGTTTACCCCTTGATCTGAATAACTGGGTAACGAATTTCCTACCATATTAGGTCTCAATGGGTCATCGAACCTCACAATTCCCATATTAATAAACATTTCAATCAATTTTTTAAATGCGATGCAGTTATCAATTGAGTGCCCCGCTATTCCCACATGGTACTCGCATTGAGCGTTCGCGTCACACCATTTTGAGAACGGAGGTTACATGGGCATTAAGTAGAATGGGGATACCACATATACATCGAACAAACTCTGATACAGCTCCCTATATGTCATCGAGATAGGTGTGAATTAGAGTCTTTCTATGTTTGGCCTTGGGTTGGACTCTTGCCTTGGGGGGCGTGATAGTTGGTAGTTACGACTCTTGGCTGGCCTACAGTAACCGTTTTGGAATACTCTTTATTATATGAGTTAGTGTTATTCACTTCATGTTCTTTCTTCCTTGGGGTTGATCTTTTGGCGTTTCCCCCTGCATATAACTTCCCATTTCTCACTACGTTTTCAATTATATCGCCGGACATTACTATATCTGAGAAGCTCTTGGTAGTGCTTCTCAACATATGGTTTATGAATGGGGTTTTTAGAGTATTGATGAAAAGCATTGTTGTTTCTTTCTCCAGAAGAGGTGGTTAGACTTGCGTTGCCACCTCTCTTCATCTTTGGGCATACTGCCTGAAGCTTTCACTTTACTTATTCTCTATATTTTGAAGCATAATTCTGTCGGGTGTTATGTCAGTCACATGGCTATATTGTTTCATGAAAGCCTATGCCAAGTCTTTCCATAAGCTGATTTTGGCACGGCTTAGCTGGTTGTACCATTTAGCAGTCGACCCGACCAAACTATCCTGGAAGCAGTAAATTAACAATTGGTTGTTATTGACATATCCCGTCAACTTTCAACAGAACAAAGTGATGTGGGCTTCAGGACAACTAGTTCCATTATACTTTTCAAACTTTGGAGTCTTGAATCTTGGTGGGAGTACTAGATTTGAGACTAAACTCAAATCCTTAGCATCAATCCTGCAATAGTAATTAGCGTTTTCCATTGCTCTGAATTTTTCTTCTAACCACTTGCACCGATCTTCTAGTTGTTTTGGCAGTTCTACCATTGCTTTATCCATTTCTACCATATTGTCTAAATCAGGAACAACCGGGTTGGTTGGGTTATTTCTGGGATTAGAACCCAAACCTATTGGGTAGTTCGTTGGTGCTGAGGTACCAGCTTGATACTGTTGGGGTCTGATGGTGACGGGTACCCTTCGTGGGTACGTATTCAGTTGGGCTTGGACATTTATCGGAGTAAAACTTGGGGGATAGGTAAGGTCTTTATTATCATCTCCTGAGTTGACTACACTGCTCTTCCCTTTTTCAAGTCCTCCAGCCAGCAACTGCGCTAATTGGCTTAACATACTTCTTTAGGATTCCTGTATTTGATCCCTCATGTCCTGTTGTACTTTCGCTAACTGTTCTTACAACTGCGCTTGCAACTAATCTTGTATATCCTTTTGAATCTGTTCTAGCCTTTCTAATATTTGATCTATTGCTTTGGTTTTGCCACGAGTACCGTAACAATGTTCAGTTGGTAGATTCCTGTTGGTTTCCAGGGTAACTGTCATAATTTTGATTAATTAGGGTATTTTTATGAAACTTAATGCATATGATGAAATGTAATGCAGATGAATGAAATGAATGCAAAAAGAGGCATTTATTCTGATTCAATTCTATTAGAATAACTTTACTAGAAAACAAATTTATTTACATAAAACGAATTACATATACGGCTTTTTCCTAATACTCAAAGCCTTAACTTTCCCAATAAGCCAAGCTAATTCACGGCTCCGATTCGATTCTAATTCGTATTGTAAGCTTAGCATGTCGGCTTGAACTACTAGAGTTTGCAGATGGTTGGCTACTTCCCGTACTTGAGTCACAGCTTCACCCATGATGTAATCTCTGTCCCTAATCTGACCTTGATAGCGCTGGAGTTGCTCTTTCCAGTGTTCATTATTTGTTTCAAGAAACTCAACTTGAAGTTCATAATTTTACAATTCGGTCTTGAGCTCTCCTATTTTTCCCTTCAACTCTTTGATCTTACTTAGGCTTAATTTCAACTCAATTGCGGAGTTGTGACTACGATACTGGTGCAGCGACCTCTCTAATTCTGCTACCCGAGCTCTTAATCCTACATTTTCATTTTGGCTTTCCAATAAGTCTCTTTCTAGAGCATTTTATCGAACTTGAACATCTTGGAATTTCTTTTCCCACTGATCGGCTCTACTCTTTTCTTCTTTGATTTCTTGTCATCATTGTTCTGATGTTTTTCCCAGTCTGGCAGTCCTCATCGACAAGCGCAACTTCTTATAATCTGTTTTTAGACTGTCCAAGTCTTTCTCAACTTTGTTCTTTCCTTTTCTCAATTTCTCGGCTTCTAACTTTTGGACGTCAACATCTAATCTTAACTACATCTTTTCCTCCTCCAATTATTCTATCTTCTTTCTTAAATCCAAATTCTTTTTTTCAAAATCCTACTTTATGATCACTAACTCAAACGGGATCACTTGCAGGTGTTCTTCCATTGGTCAAGTGCATTCTTGACTTGGCACAAGGATGTTGTCATTAACTCCTTTACCCTACCACCAACCATAATTAGGGGTTATCATCGGATTTGTGAAAAATATTTTCATTCTGCGGGTTTGGTTCCAAGTGTTCAATATTTCACGAACCTTCTTCTTGTAATTATCACTCTTGTATGCAAACTCGCATTAAGCCAACCCTCGTGTCGTTGGTATAAACTGCCTTGATCTATACTACATCAACACAAGTAGAGAAGCATACCCAATAGCTCCCAATATCCAGAGTAGAGGGACTCAGTCGAAGTCTCCACATCGATACAAAATCTCATCAGAGATCATCCAAGGGGCTCTCCATTCGACATATTCGTCTTAGAGATTTTGGAGAATCACCATCTATTTTTCTTCCTAAATGTTGTCTCGCCTCGATGTAGCCACTAATTCTTTCAATGGAGAGTAGTTTTCAGAGAATACTCGATAAGAAACTTTTTCTACCTTCCAAAAATGGCTATGAAAAGTTGCGCACACCCGATAAACCTTCATTCACCGGCTCTTCAGTATACACTCAAAGATCTGAAGGTTTAGGCCAGGATTTTCGGGATGGGCGTGACCCTTTTGTCAAGCTGGTCAAATAAATCTGAAACTTCCTCATCTACGTGCCCTAGTACTTTGGGGAAGATTACTAACCCGTAGATACTCAAGGCTAAGACATTAACCCTTTTCTTCGTATCCGGATGTGCCAAAATCAAATCTTGCAAACTTTTCTAAGGGATGCATTTACTATCTCCTTTTTGTTTGATCCGGGTTGCAACCTATTGTTCACTCATTCTCGTGATGCTCATTAGTTTTTTTAAGAAAGTCGGGACATTGGCAGCTCTTGGGTAAGCTTTGTCGACTTGAATCCTCGGGCATCAAAGTAAAGTCATATACTCCTCCATAGTAGGTACCAAATCTACCTTCCCAAAGGTAAAACAGCTATAGGCGGGATTCCAATACTGGGAAAGTGCTCGAAACAAGTGCTTATCCACCTTAACATCGAGTAAATAAGGCAAATCACCATAATTACAGTAAAATAGCTGCTTGATCTCGTCATCCCATTGGTCTCATATCTCTTTCAAATCTTGGAGATTATTCTGAGTCACACTGATGCGGGTGAAATCCCACAATTCTGACACGTACCCCTCCATTAGACTATCACCCTTATCTAGTTGCGTTTTCTCGAACCATATTCGGATAGCCGTATTATCTTTCACTTTATCAAGGAATCCCTTTTTCATGACAAGCTCTCTATTTAGTAACTGAACGTGAATCAACACCTTTTTATGATGAAAATGCCATGGAATCACAGTCAAAACAAAACAAAACAAGTCAGTACATTTCATACCTAGCTAGAATTCAAAGCAAGAAAGAAATGATAAATAAAGCATATATTCAGATAACGACTAGGGTTTGGTGTGGATTTACCTAGGGTAGGCTTTTAGGACTCATTATATGCAGTTCGGTTTAAAAGTAAAGGTACCTGAACAGGTAGATTCCTCGATCCTTACCCATTATAGGCTCATACGGACCGAGTTCAGTTCAGGGGAATACATTTCCCTATAGCTATACGGAGATGAAAATCTCACGAAGACATAGGTACGGGTGTATCTCAAAAGCGATCCACTATCCTATACAGAGGTGAAGACCTTACAAAGGAATAGTTTCTCACTCTCACTTAAAATGATATAATCGACTGGTTATGTAATGCAACATGTGAAAATGTATCCAAAGACTTGAATCAATAAAGCAAACATATCAAAATGATGAATACCATAAAAATGAAATACAATTAAAGGATCGTAAATTTAAACCAAATTATCAATTTTCGATAAAAAAATAAAAAGTAATCAAATTGTGGCTTGGCTCTCTTATTTTGTCCCCAGCAGAGTCGCCAAACTGTTAAAACCATTTTTGGAATCGACCTTTTATTTGAAAAAATAAAAATGAAAATAAAAATGGGAGTCGCCACCAATCATTTTTATGAGATGTGATTGGGTCACCTCGTAACTTGATCGCTTTAATAAATAGTTTTGATTTACTAAAACATCGATTTTGGTCTCCAAAATTCAGGAAAATGAGTTCGGGAGTCAGTTACGTACGAGGAAGGAGTAGCACCTTCGTAACGCCCAAAATTGGTACCTGATTGATTAATTAATGTCTTAGTGTCAAAAGTTGAAAACTTGGGAAGAGTTTAAAATACGATCCCTCTTTGTATTAATGTTAATTTTACTTAAAAAATTCTTGAAAAAATCGAAATGAATATTAAAGACCCTCTCATCTCGAGATAACAAAATGTCACATCTTATAAGTTAGGACACGACACCTTGAATCCTTAAGAATAAGCTTGCCTTTTTTATTTTTTTATTTAAATCTCATGTATTTTAATTTTAAAAGGATATTTGGTCACTTTGGTTCAACGAGAAAATCGAAATCCCGTAAGTTAGGGTACGACTTCTCGAATCTCCAAATATGGAATATTACCTTATTCTGAATTTTTTTTGAATAATAACAAGTGTAATATTTAAACAATGTGTATTTCTCTTGTTCGGGGTATAATATAAAACGGCCTATTATGGATAAATACGTTTAAATGTGATTTTTGACGTGATTTTAACGAAATGAAATAAAATTGTGATGTAGAAAACGGAACGATGATATACGAATGAAATGTCGCATCAATAATATAAATTACTAATAAAACATTTCATAATACACTTAATGGTTGTAATCATATAATAGATACTATTTTAACACTAATATGAACAATCAAAGAAAAATAAAATAAATAATAAAGTAAATAATAACAATGATAATAATAATAATGAAAAAATATGCACATGAAATGACAACACCAATTTTTAAATATAATAAAGACAAAGAAATAAATAAATAAATACATAAATGAATATTGAGGAAAATAGTTTATAAAATATTGAAAATAAAGGGCCAAATTAAAATGTAAATGAAATTTGGAGTGCAAATTGTAATAAAGTACATGAATATATAATAATGGATGACAAAACAAAATAAACAAATAGATACCCAATAAAAAGAAAATAAGAGAACATTTTTAAATAATAATAATAATAATAAATAAATAATAGGCTAACAAGTAAATACATAAGGAATTAAAATGAATAAAGGACCCAATTGTCACTCAAATCAAATTAACAGGATAAATTAAGATAAAATAAATAAATAGCGGACTAAAATGAAAAGCGCGAAAACCATCGAGGACCAAATGGGCAAATAACTCGATCCTTGGGACACACGTCCCTTCTCCTGGAGATTAGCGAACCAAGGACCAAATTGAAAAGCATAGACAACATGTGGTAAAATTTCTAAAAATTAAAAGAAAAGGATTTGGACGGAAGGACTAGGGTTGAAATAATACCCTAGTCCAAAAACACGCGGACCTTGAGACTTTGGGTCGGGTTAGATATGGGTTGGCCAAAATGACGTCGTTTTGGGGCTATTGGAATAAGCCCCTAAATGACGTCGTTTTACATGGCCTATAAAAGCTAAATTTTTAAAAAAAAATCATTCTGCACCATTTTAAAAAAAAAAAAAATTGAGATCTCTCTCTTTGCTCACTCACCCTCTAGGTTCGGCTGTTGGGCCATGGTGGCCAAAGAGCCCAAAAGCTCCGATTTCGACCCTCTTTCAAAGGAAAAGCCTTCTCCTCTCAAAAAAGTCTAAAAAACAACAACCAAAAAACCTTCGATTCTTTTAACCGTCGAGCCGTCCGTTCCAACGGACCCCAAACCGAACCCTAATTGGTTCTGGGTTTTCGGCGCCGGGGAGAACCTCCGATGACGGAGGGAGACGAAGCGTCCCAGGTAAGTTCCTTTTTTTTATTTTTTTTATAGATATATATAATAACAGATTTAAAAGATTAAAACCATAAAAGAATCACCCTTTTTTTGAATCTGTATGTGATTACTATATATTTTTGTATTTGATTTTCTCTGCATATTTCTTCTTTTTCTTAAAAAATAAAAATAAATAACAGATTAAAAAAGAAAAAAATCACCTTTGAAATTTTATTTTCTATTTTTTGATTCTCTAGTGCGTGTAAAAAAAATACATGGTCTGTTATGGCCTCTTTTATAGCCGAAGTTACAAGATTCCTTTTGTTTTTTGCTTTTTGTTTGCTATTGCTCTTTTGTTTTTTTCTTTGTTGTTCTCTACTGCCTTGCGTGTTTGTTTTGTTGCGTGTTTGTTCTTCTTTGCAGGTGACAGTGGCAGAAGGCGAATCAGCAGTGGTGGCAGAGGGGTGTCAGATCGCACGCGGAGAGGTGGCACGGCGTAGACATGTGGCTAGGGTTTCTTCTTCTTCTTTTTCTTTTTTTTTGAAAACAATTTAGGTTTTGGGCTTGTTGGGCCATTAGGATTTTTATGTATTTGGGATGTTTGTATTTGTAAATGGACTGGACTTTGACATTGGACCATTAATATTATTTTTTTTATTTTGGTTTTATATTTTTGTATTTTGAGTTTCTGGTTTGGGCCTTGGCAAAATAGGCCCACTACATTTAGCATTTATTGAATTTATATTTATCTCTTTATTGTTGGGTAGAGTTGAAAAATGCATAATTTTTAACTAATATAAACCTCCTCTCATTCTTTACCTCATTTTCATTTTGGAAGAATTAATTTTTATGCATTAAGATATAAAATAATAGTCTCCCTTTTTTTTCCTCATTTTTCTTCCTTACCAAGTACACTTAAAATTTATTTTCTTTCCCTTTTTTCATTCCCTCTTTTAGTGGCGGAGCCAAATTTTTTCTTGTAGGGAAAAATTAAATTGTATATTTTTATGATATTAAAAATGCAATTTCATCATTTTAATAGTCATATATTTATATTTTTAAATGGTTAAATTAAATTTTTATCATTTTTGGAGGGTTAAAGTGTAATTTTATCATTACTAATTTAAAGTTTTATAAATTATAAAGGGCCTAAATTGAAAATTTACCATTTTACGAGGGCATGACCTCCTAGGCCTCTTAGTGGCTCCACCATTGCCTTCCTTCCACTTTTCCACCCAACCAAATATAGCCTTAGGCTTTGCTCAATAGAGGGAAAGGAAAATTGGAAGGATAGAAAATTGATGGGGTGAAAAAAGTAGAAAAAGGGGAAATATATTTCTTTCCATAGGTGTATTTGGTAGGAAAGATAGAAAAATGGAAAGAAAAAATAATTTGCTTTTCATCCATTGTTTGGTAGAGTTGAAAAATGTACAGAAGGAAAATGAAACATTTGGAAAATGTATAATTTGAACTAACATATACTTCTCTCTCGTTTTCTCTCCTCTCATTAGGATGTAAAATGACGTCCTCTCTTGTTTTCTTTCCTCTCACATTTCTCCCTACCAATCACATTCAAAGTTTATTTCTTTTCAATTTTCCACTCCTCCCTTCTATCCCTTCACTTTCCCACTCACCCACGTACATCTTTAATGTTTAGGTTAGATTTGTTGGCATTTTTCATTCCTTTTATATGTTATATTGCTTCTATTGCATGTAACAATGAGCTTTTCTGCCACATACTTCTTTTGGTAAATATGGTTGTTTGACATAGAATGTTTATAGAGTAATTAAAAGCCATTTCGCTCATTGTATTTTTCACTTAGTTATTCTTTGAATGAAGTTGTAATCTTTTAAACTCGTGTATTTTTTTCAGAGAGTTTAATGGTGATGGATGGATGGATGGATGAGCTAGAGATGCCGCAAATGAAGCAATGCAAAAGCTACTAGAGTTTAAGATTATGCAACTGGTTTCTGAACATGATTCCTCTCATGGTTTGGAGGAGGATCCATGTGAAATTGGGGCAACAATAGTGGCGCGGGAGTTTTTGGGGGAAAAAGAGAGGGGGAAGGAAAACAAAAAAATAATAATAAAGAAATGAAAAAGTAAAAAGTAAAATAAAACAAAAATAATGTCATAGTTTAGAAACTAGTTGCATTTATAAGTTTGAGAAATAGTTTAGGTACCATTTTAGAGAAAAAAAAAGAAGTTTAAACATCAACGTGAGAAAAAGAATACAGTTTAGGTGCCAATTTATAAGCTAAAACTTTGCTTTAATATCATTATTTTGTTGGAATTTGCCATATTCATCCCATTTTTTTCAAAGAAAATGTATTCAATAGATTCTTTTAGAAGTAATAGTAAATATATATTCTCAAATTATGCTGAAAGATAAGATCCTTAGTTATAAAATATTGGAGGAGACTTGTTCAAACGAAAAACTATACTCAAGTTTGAAAACTCACCTGAAATTTGAGAGAATTTGGATAAAAATATTAGACTCAAAAAATAAGCTTGGGAAAAAAGTTAGGCTCATTTAAAATATGGACTGAGCTTGAGTTTAAATATTTAAGATCCAAGCCCGACCTATTTTCTAAATTAATTTGCAATACATTATATTATGCTATTTATATATATTATGTAAGTTATAACACATAAAATTAAATCTATAGTAATATATAGTACTATAAATAAACACTAACAAATTATTAAATTACTATATATAAGTCGATTGAGTCTTAGTTCGACTGTCATGAGCATTGACAATAATACAGAATGTGGGTTTGAGTGCGCTAAAGCGCATTATCCTCTTATTTATGGATTGGAGAGTGGCTATCGGTAGTTCTAGGTATTGTGTCAAAAAGAGCAGATATGATCAGAACCTATAATGAAATTGTTCAAAAAAATTTACCTATATATAATATTTTAATAAATGAAAAATATATTATTAAATACCAAATTAAAAATAATACAAATTTTCAAAAAACAATGTAAAAATATGAACGGACTTAAAATAAATTTGTGTCAACTATTTATAAAAAAAATATGAATAGAATTTAGCAAAAATTTTATCCCATATTTTAAATAAGTACAAACCTGAATAAGGGTAAAATATATTATCATACTTAAGTCTGTTATAAATTAAGCTCGATACATGAAGTCGTCTAAAGAAACCTACTTTTCAAAATTGGGTGAATAAAAAAAATGTTTTCTAAATGAATAAAATGTTCTCAAACCTTGGGGATTTTATGGAATGGGGCAAAATTTTTTTTTCATTTTCTATAAAAATATTTTAGATCATTTTATTTTGCTTATAATTTTATTGTATAAAGCATTGTATCATAATTAAATATCAAGATTTTAGTTGTTTAATTTATAAATGTATTTAATAAGGTATCAATTTTGGCCTTACAACTGAATTTGGTACCTTAATTGCTTGTTTGATGTTTTAATAAAGGGTGATATTAGTTTGGTTCGGTTAAAATTTTTGGATTTTTTGAACTATTTACTACAATTTGGTTTGATTTTATTTCAGTTTTTTATATTAACTTTTTTTTTAAATTTAGATTTATTTTGGCAAAATGAATTTTGTTTTATGACTTTTAAATATTATTTGATAAAATTTCAAAAAAAATTTAAAAACATATTTTTTAAGTAAATAAAAATTATCATAACTTTTATTTGATTAAAAAAATTGTTTTTATATAGAACTTTTAAGTTATTTTCATTATTTTAAATATAAAGTATTTTCATGGTAAGATTTATTTCTATATCATAAATTTAAAATTAATTATAAATTAAATAAAATAAAATCGGTTTCAAGCAACAATCGATTTTTTAACTTGTATTCCATAAATTGTCCAAATCAAAGTTTTCAGAACTGAACCGGTTAAACTTGTAGACTGCTAATTTGCAATTCGTCTAGTTCAATAGAATAAAGTATTTAAAAAATATTTAAAAAGATAAAGAAAGTCGGTTCAATTGTTCTAACCAATCAATTTAACTAATTTACGGATCAACAAATCCAACCTCTTATTTTAAATCGATACTTCAATCAATTTTAAATTTAACTAAATCAACTAATTAATCTAATTCTAAAAACAGTAATCTAAACTTTTCAATTGGAATCAAATTTAAATTCTTCCAATTTCCTTCAATGTGTTAATTTGAATGATGAGGAGAGAGCTGAGAGCTATCCCGTTGTCTAATTTGCTTTCACGTCGGTCTCACGTGTCCTCTCTCTCCGTTCGTTTTATTCTTATAGTGATAGAATTAATAATTTCTAAGTCCATATGCAGATTTCATTTGAATTAAAATCTAAATACAAGATATACTTAACAGACATGAAAATTGTTGATGGGTTCTATTCTTAGTTAAATGAACCTAAATTTGGGTATTTCCATCTTTCTTTTGGAGCAAATAATAATTAATTTTTCGTGTTTTATAAAATATTATTTATAAATTTTAAAATTATTTCATACATAGCATGGTTTTATTCCTTAACTTTGTATTATGGATATAACAAAAAATAATATAATTAATATCTATTTAAACATAATTTGATGTAAATTTTCTAACAAAAAAAATATAATTAATATGAAAGGGATTAGAGTTGTCCATGGGTTGGGTTGGGCCCGAAAAATAGGAGAGTTTGGGTAATAATATATGCTCGAAAACTAAGCTTAGGCAAAAAACAAGGCTCTTTTAGAAAACAGGTTGGACCTCAGGTAAGGTTTTTTTAGTTCAGGCCCGATTGAACTCAAGTTTTCAATAAAAACCCCCTACTATTTTTGTTGTTGTTTTCCCAGTTTTTGTCACTATTTTGCTACCATTTCATTATTATGTTCCTACTATTTTGTTGTTAATGTTTAGATATTGTATAACTCTTGTTTTATTGTTAATTTTGCTACTAGTTTAGAGGTATTTGCTTGTTAAGTTGAGCTTATCTTAGTGCTATTTAAGAATAATGACTATTTTTAATTTGTAGGCAAACATTTATTTTAATATTTTTAGCGTATTTTTTATATTAAATTTTTAATTTTTTTTATATAAAAAAATAAAATTTAAATTTTTTTTAATTTTTAGAGTATTAGCATTTTTATCTGGATCGAGTTTGGACAAAAATCTAAGTCCATTTTTTTGGACCAGGTCGGGCTTGAGTCTAAAATTTTATTAAGGCCCAACCCGACCTGTAACACCCCCTAACCCCAAACAGTCGCCGGAACGGGGTTACGAGGCATTACCGGACATAACAGACAACTTACGAATAATTTACAATTAACACAACTTTCATAGTATAATTTAATAATTAAGTCCCTATATTAGACTTTCGAAGCCCAAAATACGTATTAAAAATAGAACGGGACTTGTTCGAGTATTCCGAAAAATTTTTTGTAAATTTTTTTCTTTTTTTTTACAAAAAAAATTCGACATTATTTCTGCTTATTTTTACCTAAAACCCCCTACAATTTCAAGCAAAAAACAACCAATACCAATGTTTCAAATTCATCTAACTAATATTTATATCATTAACATAATTTTAACTTAAATAACTATCATAGCATCATTCAGAATTGATTAAAAAAAACTTCATTCATTTAACAACTTAATGTTCGTGTGTTAAAATATCATATATCTTTCTTACCATTTCGTTGAACCATCTAAACCTTATAATTCATCCTTCACAACAAAAATAATATACATATTCAAATTATCACACAACGCTTATGTACATGCCACATTTATCCAAAAGAAAAATACATCACCAAGTTTGTGCTAGAGTCGGGAATATTCTGGATGCTGAGCCGGGACACTTAACTTTTATTAACCTGCGCACGGAAACAACCGTACGCTGAGTATGGATATACTCAGTGGTATTACCATAATTCAAAATATATCAACAATAATAAAAACATAAATATTAAAATACATAACAATTAGTTTCTTATATACTAATTCATACTTTATTTATTTTTTTATCATTTCATAATAACAATTCAATTTTATTTTTCGTCAATCAATGTAATTTTTACAAACTTGAATTTAAACCACTTATGAACATTTAGCTCATACTTTTCTCTTTCTATCACAATTCCAATTTCAATTCATAATTCATTATTTTTTCAATGTCTCAAATTCACATTTCAATTTTTCACCCTATTAACGTAACTCGAACTTTGGCGGATACACGGATCCAACCAAGCACACCAATATGGAACCCAGTGCCTCATCGGATAGTTCAAAGTAATAGTTGACACCCAGTGTCTCATCGGCCTAGCCGAAGTAAAGTTGGTACCCAATACTTCATTGAATCTATCCGAAGAAATATAGTGACACCCAGTGTCTCATCGACTTGAGGTCGAAGCATCCCTGAACACTTCCAATCCTATGGCATGCCAACTATATCCGACTTAGCCCGACTAGTTAATAGGGTATTCGATTCACATATAAATCTCAATTCAATTCAATCGCAATTTCTCACATTTTCAATTCAATCATTTTTCACTTTTCAATCAATTTCCAATTCACATGTTCATAATTCAATACACTTTCTCAATTCAATATACATTTCAATTATTCACATATAATCACAATTCAATTTAATTTCATACAAATTAATACTAATACTTACCATGCATATTAACTTAAAATTCAACAATTGATAATAATTAAATTCGAATTATAGTAATACTAACACGTATTTCTTATTCAATTCATTTTTTTTAAATTCAATTCAACAAAATTACTTACCTCAATATTTACTTACTATAAAATAAATAAATTTAAAATTAATACTTAATAATAAATAACTTGAATTATAGTAATACAAACCCGAATTTCGCGATCACTCCTCGATAACTTTCTCCCTTCCTTTTTGTGCTAATGTCTCGGGTTCTTTGTTAGCTACAAAAATAATAATAATAATTTACGCTATTAATTACAGCATTAATTAATAATAATAACTGAATTTCTATCAAATTTATACCATAATTCCAATTTAATCCTAATTAACTCATTTACTTTTCTAACTCAATTCATATTTTATTTCTATTCAATTTCCTTCCATATTCTACTTAACTATCTAATGTTCATAACAAAACCCTAATTTAAAACTTCTTTCAATTTATTCCCTACAACTCAAAACTTATAGCCTAATTTACAATTTAATCCTTTAATCAATTCTAACTTAAATTTCATTCCATTAAATCCCTAATTCATTATTTTATTCAACATGAACTATGTTCAAAAGCCTAAAAACTTTCAAAACTTCAACTTAATTTCATCAAATCTTGTTTTAAAGCTTCAAAAACATCAAAATTAACTAAAAAGGGCTTAATTGACTTACCAAATTAATTCTAAGCTTCAAAAACCCTATTTTCCCCTTTTTCTTTCTTTTTCTTCTTTTCTTTCCCCTGTTTCGAATGCTCTCTGTTCTTCTTTCCTTTCTTTTGTTTCTTTTTCTTTTATATTTTATTTACTTTTATGTTATAATTTATATTTAATTAATGTAATAAATATCTATTTTAATAACAAATATTAATATTACAATTGGATACATATTTATTTCTACATTTGTACCAATAATTTTATTACAATTGTCATTTTCATTTTTTTTATTTGTTTCTCAAACAAAAAATCTCATAATTTTAATAATTTAATAATTTAATTAACAAATATCTTTTTACTTAAATTATAAGTAATTAATATTTAAATTACAAATGTACCAATGAAATTTTTTTACACATGTATATTTTTATTACCATACAATTATCTACTATTTAATTTATTTAATAATAATAATACTAATTATAATAATAATATAATATAAAACAATAATGTTAATTAATAATTATAATAATTATATATGATATTTAAATATAACCAAAATAAATTCTTAAATTTAATACATATATGCCGTCTCAACTTTTGTAAATGGTTTAATTACCATTTTAATCCTTTTTATTTTCTATCACTTTAGAATTAAACTTTTACCCCTTATT
This sequence comes from Gossypium anomalum, assembly GCA_025698475.1. Taxonomy (NCBI): domain Eukaryota; kingdom Viridiplantae; phylum Streptophyta; class Magnoliopsida; order Malvales; family Malvaceae; genus Gossypium; species Gossypium anomalum. Next base: position 17,428,844 of record CM046967.1, on the reverse strand, counting down.
CAAGTTAGTTCTTTTTACTAATTTATCTAAATTAAGCTAAATTCACTTAATTAAAACCTAATTAGACACGCTACTAAACTCATAAATATTTCTAATAATTATTTTCAAACTTATTTCACTAAGACGAAGCCTTATAACTCAATTTTCCGGTGCCCGTGAATTTTGGGTCATTACATTTCTTCCCCCTTAATAAATTTCGTCCTCAAAATTTACCTGAGACAAGATGAGGATATTGTGCTCTCATCGTTTCTTCCGGTTCCCAAGTCGCTTATTCCATACTATGACTTCTCCATAAGACTTTTACTAAGGGAACTTGTTTATTTCTTAATTCCTTTATCTCTCGTGCTAAAATCTGAACCGGCTCTTCTTGATAAGATAAATCAGGTCGAACTTCAATGTCTTCGACAGAAATGATATGAGAAGGATCCGATTTGTATCTTCGTAGCATAGAAACATGAAAAACATCATGAATCTTCTGTAGTTCTGGGGGTAAAGCTAATCGATATGCAACAGGTCCAATTCTTTCCACTATTTCATACGGCCCGATAAAACGTGGACTTAATTTACCTTTGCGACCAAATCTTAATACTTTCTTCCATGGAGAAACTTTAAGAAATACCTTATCTTCGACTGAATATTCAATGTCTCGACGTTTCAAATCGGCATAAGACTTTTGTCTGTCGAAAGTAGCCTTCAATCTGTCTTTGATCTTTTTAACTGTTTCCTCTGTTTCTTGAATCAATCCCGGCCCAATCACTTTTCTTTCATTCAATTCTGTCTAACATACCAGTGATCTACACCTTCGACCATATAGTGCTTCATACGGGGCCATTTGTATACTAGATTGAAAACTATTATTCTAGACAAATTCAGCTAATGGCAAATAACGTTCCCAACCTGATTTAAAATCAATAATACAAGCCCGAAGCATATCTTCTAATATCTAAATTACCCGTTCGGACTGTCCGTCGGTTTGCGGATGAAAGGATGTACTGAAACTAAGTCTAGTACCCAACGACTCATGTAATTGTCTCCAAAATCTCGATGTGAATTGAGGATCTCGATCCGAAATTATTGACACTGGAATACCGTGTAATCTAACAATTTCCCGAATAGACACTTCTACAATGACCAATTTGTTCTGACTGCTATAAAGTGAACAGATTTGGTAAGTCGATCAACAATTACCCAAATAGCATTCTTTTTACTCACCGACAGTGGCAATCCCGTAACAAAATCCATTGTGATACGATCCTATTTCCACTCAGGAATACTGATGGGCTGAAGCAATCCAGTAGGAACTTGATGTTCTGCCTTTACTCGTTGACATGTCAAACATTTACTAACATATTCAACTATATCTTTTTTCATCCCTGGCCACCAGTATAATTCTCTTAAATCACGATACATCTTCGTGCCTCCGGGGTGCATAGCAAATGAACTATCATGAGCTTCCCGTAGAATCAACTCTTTAAGCTCAAAAATAGCTGGAATACAAATCCGATTTCAGAATCTCAAACAACCATGATCATCAACATTAAAGTTTTCTGCTGTGCCATTCTGTACAATTTCTCTCTTTTTCAACAACTTATCATCTTTCAACTGTATTGATCTGATCAGATCAAATATTACTGGTTTCACTCTCAACTCGGCCAAAAGGCTTCCATCATCACTGATGCTAAGCTGTGCAAGCATTGCTCTTAATTCAATTGCAGCTTTTCTACTTAGTGCATCAGCTACAACATTAGCTTTTCCCGGATGATAATCTATAACACAGTCATAATCTTTTAGGAGCTCTATCCATCGTCTTTGTCTCAAGTTCAATTCTTTTTGGGAGAGGAGATATTTCAAACTTTTATGATCGGTATAGATATAGCATTTCTCACTATACAAATAATGTCTCCAAATCTTCAGAGCAAAAATCACAGCTGCTAGTTCCAAATCATGAGTCGGATAATTACGTTCGTGTGGCTTCAATTGACGAGATGCATAGGCTATTACTTTTCTATCCTGCATCGGTACATAACCCAAACCACTTAAAGAAGCATCACTATACACTACAAAATCTTTCCCCGACTCTGGTAATGTCAGAACTGGGGCCTCTATTAATATTTGCTTCAACTTTTCAAAACTTTCTTGACATTGATCATCCCACACAAACGGTATATTCTTTTGTAGTAGCTTAGTCATCGGCAAAGCTATCTTCGAAAATTCATTTACAAATCTTCTATAATATCCAGCTAAACCAAGAAAACTACGTACCTCCGATATGTTTTTTGGTGGTTTCCACTGTACAATCGCTTCAATCTTCTTTGGATCAACTCGGATTCCATCTGCAGATACTACATGTCCCAAAAATACCACCTCTGACAACCAAAATTCATATTTTCTGAGCTTTCCATATAACTATTTTTCCCGTAATATCTGTAGTACAATCCTGAGGTGCTGATCATGCTCTGACTCTAACTTCGAATAAACTAGTATATCATCAATAAAAACTACTACAAACTGGTCTAAATACGGTTGAAAGATACGATTCATGAGATCCATAAAAGCAGCTGGAGCATTTGTCAATCCGAATGGCATTACTAGGAACTCATAGTGACCATACCTTGTACGGAATGCTGTCTTTGGAACATCACTTTCTTTTACTTTCAACTGGTAGTAGCCTGACCTTAAGTCAATCTTCGAAAATACAGAAGATCCTTTCAACTGATCAAACAAATCATCAATGCGAGGCAATGGATACTTATTCTTGATTGTTACTTTATTCAACCGTCGGTAATCAATACAAAGTCGCATCGAGCCATCTTTCTTCTTAACAAATAATACCGGAGCTCCTCACGGTGATATACTCAATCGAATAAAACCACGGTCTAATAAGTCTTGCAACTGTATCTTCAACTCTTTTAACTCTATAGGTGACATCCGATATAGAGGTATAGAGATTGGTGCTGTGCCTGGGTAAACCTTTATAGCAAATTCAACTTCCCTATCTGGCGGTAAATCCAGTAATTCTTCAGGAAATACGTCAGGAAACTCACAAACTGTCTGAATTTTACCGCACTGGCTTCCAACTGAATCTGAATTAATAACATATGCCAAGTATGTTAAACAACCCTTCTGAAGTAATTTACTAGCCTTTATTGCTGAAACAATTCGTGCTGGCCCACTAGTACGAATACCATTTACTTCAACCCGACCTTCACTCTCTGTCTGAATGCTGAATCTCTTTTTATAGCAATCCAAAATCACTTCATGTTCAGATAACCAATCCATTCCCAGTATTATATCAAAATCCCCAAATGGCATAATCAACAAGTCAACCGGAAAAGTTTTATTTTGTATAATCAACGGACATCTTGGACAGACCTGGTTCACTAACATTGTTTGCCCCAACGGACTCGACACCTCAATAGACACTCTAGACATTTCAGATTTTAATTTCCCCAACTCAACTAATTTTGAATTAATATAGGAATGTGAAGATCCAAGATCAATAAAAGTATAAACAGGTTCAGAATACAGTAAAAATATACATGTTACCACATCGTGGGCATCGCTTTCTTCACGAGTTCTGGCCACATAAGCTCTAGCTGGTACTCTGGCTTCAGATTGCTGAGTAACAATATCACTACTCCTTCTACCAGCTCCTCCTCTGGCAACCTAACTACCTCTACTAGATCCCCTGCCTCTAGTCAGAGATCCGATCTCTGTGATATTACCGGTGCAAAGACTATCGCTTTCAGGCGATTTCTAATGAAATGATCGGTAGAACCACATCTGAAGCAACCTCTAGTTAATTTCCAGCATTCCCCTCTATGTTTCTTTCCACAATGCTGACAGTCTGGAATTTCTACACTCCGAGGTGGACCTCTCACACTGCTAGTAGATACTGTTGTTTATTTCCCTCTGCTTCTACCACATCTATCTGATCTAAAACTGGATCTCTATCCACCTTGTAATTCCTTTGATCTTTTTGGTTGCAGATTTGAGCTGGTAGTTCCCGCACGTTTCTCGGTTAGTCTGACACCTTCAGTCTTTTTTTCGAGGCCCAATACTTGCTTTACCATTTTGGCTCGCTCAATCAAATCCACAAACTCGGTAATACAGTGAGATACTAATTGTAACTTGATCTCGTCTAGCAAGCCTCGTAAGAATCTTTTACAACTATCTACTTCAGTTGGAATAAACTCGAAGGCATATCTGCTAAGTCTCGAGAATTTCCTCTCATAATCTATAACTGACATGTCACCCTGCTGCAGCAATAAAAATTCTTTTTTCTTGTCTCCGATATACATCTCTCCAACATATTTCTTTTGAAATTCCTTCTGAAATAGGTCCCATGTTATCTGATCTTCTGGTAAATGTCGTACCACTGATTCCCACCATAGATAGGCTTCCCCTTGTAATAGAGAAACGACACAAATCAAGCATTCTTGGGGGGTACATTCTAATTGCTGTAAAATTCTCTTGGTTGACTCCATCCAATTTTCAGCAGTTGATGGATCGACACCTTTTAGACCCATAAATTCTGTGGCACTATATTTCCTCAATTCCTTTATCAGGGCCCGTCTTTGAGTTGAAACTGAAGTCATAGAAGGAATAGTTTCCGCTACTCTTTGTAGTGTATCGGCAATTTTTCTCAATATATCAGAATCATCTCTATCATTTCTTCTTTCTGTTCTAGGAGGTTGGTTTCTCATCGGGTTAATACTAGGGGTTACCGATTCAGTTTTATCTAACCTGTAAGATTCTTCTTCTCTAGTATGCATTTCTTCATCGGTATCATTTATTCTTTCAACAGACATCTTTAATCTATAAAACAGAAACAAACAAATAGGTCAGCATCCAAAAATCCCGACTCAGTTTCGACTCAAAAGTGGCATGTACTTCTAGACTCAATTTCGAGTCCGATTTAGCCCGAGAATCGGTTAAACCTAATTGCTCTGATACCAACAATTGTAACACCCCTTAACCTCAAACCATCGCCGAAATAGGGTTACGAGGCATTACAGGACATAACAGACAACTTACGAATAATTTACAATTAACACAACTTTTATAGTATAATTTAATAATTAAGTCCCTATATTAGACTTTCGAAGCCCAAAACACTTATTAAAAATAGAACGGGACTTGTTTGAGTATTCTGAAAAAAATTTCGTATAATTTTTTTCTTTTTTTTTACAAAAAAATTCGACAGTATTTTTGCTTATTTTTACCTAAAACCCCCTACAATTTCAAACAAAAAACAACCAATACCAATGTTTCAAATTCATCTAACTAATATTTATATCATTAACATAATTTTAACTTAAATAACTATCATAGCATCATTCAGAATTGATTAAAAAAAACTTCATTCATTTAACAACTTAATGTTCGTGTGTTAAAATATCATACACCTTTCTTACCATTTCGTTGAACCATCTAAACCTTATAATTCATCCTTCACAACAAAAATAATATACATATTCAAATTATCACACAACACCTATGTACATGCCACCTTTATCCAAAAGAAAAATACATCACCAAGTTTGTGTTGGAGTCGGGAATGTTCGGATCTTTGAGCGGGACACTTAACTTCTATTAACTGCGCCTGACCTGAATATAATCAGACATCTGTTGAGTATGGATATACTCAGTGGTATTACCATAATTCAAAATATATCAACAATAATAAAAACATAAATATTAAAATACATAACAATTAGTTTCTTATATACTAATTCATACTTTATTTATTTTTTTATCATTTCATAATAACAATTCAATTTTATTTTTCGTCAATCAATGTAATTTTTACAAACTTGAATTTAAACCACTTATGAACATTTAGCTCATACTTTTCTCTTTCTATCATAATTCCAATTTCAATTCATAATTCATTTTTTTTCAATGTCTCAAATTTACATTTCAATTTTTCACCCTATTAACGTAACTCGGACTTTGGCGGATACACGGATCCAACCAAGCACACCAATATGGCACCCAGTGCCTCATCGGATAGTTCAAAGTAATAGTTGGCACCCAGTGTCTCATCGGCCTAGCTGAAGTAAAGTTGGTACCCAGTACCTCATTGAATCTATCCGAAGAAATATAGTGACACCCAGTGTCTCATCGACTTGAGGTCGAAGCATCCCTGAACACTTCCAATCCTATGGCATGCCAACTATATCCGACTCAGCCCGACTAGTTAATAGGGTATTCGATTCACATATAAATCTCAATTCAATTCAATCGCAATTTTTCACATTTTCAATTCAATCATTTTTCACTTTTCAATCAATTTCCAATTCACATGTTCATAATTCAATACACTTTCTCAATTCAATATACATTTCAATTATTCACATATAATCACAATTCAATTTAATTTCATACAAATTAATACTAATACTTACCATGCATATTAACTTAAAATTCAACAACTGATAATAATTAAATTCGAATTATAGTAATACTAACACGTATTTCTTATTCAATTCATTTTTTTTTAAATTCAATTCAACAAAATTACTTACCTCAATATTTACTTACTATAAAATAAATAAATTTAAAATTAATACTTAATAATAAATAACTTGAATTATAGTAATACAAACCCGAATTTCGCGATCATTCCTCGATAACTTTCTCCTTTCCTTTTTGTGCTAATGTCTCGGGTTCTTTGTTAGCTACAAAAATAATAATAATAATTTACACTATTAATTACAGCATTAGTTAATAATAATAACTGAATTTCTATCAAATTTATACCATAATTCCAATTTAATCCTAATTAACTCATTTACTTTTCTAACTCAATTCATATTTTATTTCTACTCAATTTCCTTCCATATTCTACTTAACTATCTAATGTTCATAACAAAACCCTAATTTAAAACTTCTTTCAATTTATTCCCTACAACTCAAAACTTATAGCCTAATTTACAATTTAATCTTTTAATCAATTCTAACTTAAATTTCATTCAATTAAATCCCTAATTCATTATTTTATTCAACATGAACTATGTTCAAAAGCCTAAGAACTTTCAAAACTTCAACTTAATTTCATCAAAATCTTATTTTAAAGCTTCAAAAACATCAAAATTAACTAAAAAGGGCTTAATTGACTTACCAAATTAACTCCAAGCTTCAAAAACCTTATTTTCCCTTTTCTTTCTTTTTCTTCTTTTCTTTCCCCTGTTTCGAATGCTCTCTGTTCTTCTTTCCTTTCTTTTGTTTCTTTTTCTTTTATATTTTATTTACTTTTTTGTTATAATTTATATTTAATTAATTTAATAAATATCTATTTTAATAACAAATACTAATATTACAATTGGATACATATTTATTTCTACATTTGTACCAATAATTTTATTACAATTGTCATTTTAATTTTTTTTATTTGTTTCTCAAACAAAAAATCTCATAATTTAATAATTTAATAATTTAATTAACAAATATCTTTTTACTTAAATTTTAAGTAATTAAGTATTTAAATTACAAATGTACCAATGAAATTTTTTTTACACATGAATATTTTTATTACCATACAATTATCTACTATTTAATTTATTTAATAATAATAATACTAATAATAATAATCTAATATAAAACAATAATGTTAATTAATAATTATAATAATTATATATGATATTTAAATATAACCAAAATAAATTCTTAAATTTAATACATATATGCCGTCTCAACTTTTGTAAATGGTTTAATTACCATTTTAATCCTTTTTATTTTCTATCACTTTAGAATTAAATTTTTACCCCTTATTCAATTTAGTTCTTTTTACTAATTTCTCTAAATTAAGCTAAATTCACTTAATTAAAACCTAATTAGACACGCTACTAAACTCATAAATATTTCTAATAATTATTTTCAAACTTGTTTCACTAAGACGAAGCCCTATAACTCACTTTTCCAGTGTCCGTGAATTTTGGGTCATTACACGACCCAACCCATGGACATCTCTAGAAGAGATTCACTACACTAGTATAAAATTAAAATGATTTTATACATTTTCATAAGTTTTATAGATTAATATTTTAATGATTCAGTTATTGAATTTATTGATATAATTGTACTTGTCATGCATGTAAAATTTTAAATCAGTCCAGTATCTCTATTATAACAATCTAAAAAAATGTATATACAAATATTCATTCAATAGACTGTTTTTTTTTTTACATAAAACAAATAGTTCGTCAAATTTGACATGCATGATATATAAATAGAGTATGAAATATGACGACTAAATTGTTAAAATATTAATAATATAAAAATTAATGTTAATTTTACACTGATTCCTCCTTAATTAATATATAATTAGATGTATACTTTCTAACAAAGAGATAATATAGTTAATATCTATTTAAACGTAATTAGATATAGACTTTCTACCAAAAAGAACAATTATTATCCTTTCACATGCATAAAAACAAATATGAATTAATATTGATAATTAATTAGTTAGCATTGATTTTGTACGTTTCTAGCAAATGGTTAGCGTCAATTGCAATCGGCGTCATAATTTTTGTCTCTTCTAAATCCATTTGATTTTTGTTTTCTCTCGTTAAAAAGAGATAAAAATGACGTAAAATTATAGTTAATGTGATCCTTTCTCGTGCCAACCATATATATATAAAGTGTAACTTAAACGGTTACACAAAATTCTCATTCTTAATTACAAATCTAATCATTCATTGTTTACAGGGACAACATGCTGCTTAAGGTCCAAGTGATTTCCGAAGAGATTGTAAAGCCATCATCTCCGACTGCCGATAGACTGCGTCGATACCAACTATCATTCCTAGATCAACTAAATGCCTCGTTCTATAATGCTTTGGTCTATTTCTACCCAAAAATATGCGATACTGAAGCCAACAAAATCACAGTTTCCAATCGGTTGAAACACTCCATTTCCAATGCCCTTACCTATTTTTACCCACTGGCTGGTCGGATAACGGATGACCAGTTGTTTGTTGATTGCAACGATGAGGGGATACCCTTTTTGGAAGTTGGAGTGAAGTGCCAACTTTCAGATGTTTTAAACAATCCAATTCCCAAAGAACTCAACAAGTTGCTTCCTTTTGAATTCCATGGTGCTAAAAAAGTTCCCCTTGGAATCCAATTCAACGTTTTCGACTGTGGGGGGATAGCGGTTGGTGTTTGTATTTCCCACAAAATTGGAGACGCCCTTTCATTTTTCTCATTTGTGAATATGTGGGCAGCCATTGCTCGTGGAGAGACGAAATTGATTGCCCCCGAATTCAAATCAGCCTCGCTTTTCCCACCACGAGACCTTTGGGGATACACGCCAGGAGCTAGTTTAATAAAAAAAGGACAAACAATAACCAAGAGATTCGTGTTTTGTGCCACCAAAGTGGAGGAAATTAGAAGAAAATATGCTGAGAATACTAACCAAACACGCCCGACTCGTGTTGAGGCCTTATCAGCTTTCATATGGGAGCGTTTCCTTACTGCCTTTGGTGCAAGATCAAGACCAGATACGCTTTGCGCAATTGTTCACTTGGTAAATTTACGTGCGAGAATTGAGCCTCCAATGCCGGGTTCTTTATTTGGAAACCTTTCTGGCTTAGCAATGACTATCCCATCCATGGACAGTAACATCGTTACCCAAATAAGGGACTCCATAAAAACAGTGAACAGGGAGTACGTGATGAAACTAAAAAATGGATATACTCACCAGGAATATCTTAGGGATATGGCAACAAGTTGTGGCAAAAGCGAGATGGTTACCTTAACTTTCACAAGTTTATGCAGGTTTCCTATGTACGAAGCTGATTTTGGTTGGGGGAAACCCATATGGGCTGGCTCTGCAGATCGACAAATAAAGAATGTAACTACTTTCACGGACGCCATAAATGGTGATGGAATAGAGGCTTGGGTTACCTTAAATGAAGAAGAAATGGCGAAATTTGATTGTGATGAGGAATTGCTTGCATATGTTAATAACCCAAAAAGCTTGTAAAGAGGATTAAGTAGTGCCTGTATTGTTTATGTCAAAGCTTTAATTTTGTGTTGTTGCAGCATGTTTTCATTTCAGGTTTGCATATATCTATATTTTTCCTTATCTATTATGGTAGATGGATCGTGATTATTACATAATGGGTGGGGGAAGATTTTGGAAGTATTTAACGTTTGGTTTGCTGTTCAATTATGAAAAAGCCTCACTTGTTCCCAGTTACCACTTCTCCTCCCCCTTTTTTAGCAAAGATGCAAAAGGGACACCCCTCACCGTATGGTCTTCTCCAAGACACCAATCATCTTAGCAAATTTAGCCTTCCTTTAATTGTTTAAAAAATAAACAATATGGGTTGTCGAATATGAAGTTTCAACATCTGTTTGAAGATTAATTCCTTTAGTTCCATCTCTAGAATTTATTTTTCTATTTCCTCTGAAAGTCTTCATTAATGGCCTGCAACTGAATTGGCAGAGTCGATTTTCTCCATCAAAAACTACTTCTTAGTTTCACCTTGCTCTGTTCCACTTCCTATTACAACAGAATTCTGAACATTCACACTTTCTTTTGCTTGGCCTTCAGCTTCTTCACTACCTCCATCACACCCATGACTTTCTTAAGTGTTTTCTTCAATAAAAACATCTCCAAATAAAAATCAACACCAAATTTGAAATAAAATGCAATTAAAAGATAAATAGCAACAACACCATCAATGTAAAAGTAGAAAATTAAAAGTGAACAAAGAATCAATATCATAATTACTCCCTCCACTCCATTCTTTTGCTCCTTCTTACTCTATTCTCCCCTTACACAATTGTCTCAAGGTGATACATCTTCCATAATTAGAAGTATTTTTTTTCTATGAAATCTAGATGTGGTATGTTTGATCTTTGGCATATCTTCAATATAATCTACATGAGATGCAACCTTATGTCTCACTTTAGCATCAATAAATTGTTGGTTTTCATAAGTAAAACGTGTTAGGCCTTTTCTCACCCAAATATGCTTTTTATCGCATTTTGTCAATTGCAAATACTTGTTGTTGTAATAGGTTTGCAACAGCCTTGAGTTTCTTCCAATCACGCATTATTTGTAATACCCCTAACTCATATCCGTTGTCAAAACAGGGTTACAGAGTATTATCAAAGTTTACAAAATAATTACACAATTCTTGTCATTTATCATTTATAATCAAGACTAATCATTTTGTCCCTTAAATGGACCCTCGAGGCCTAGTTTAAATATTATAAGCAAGTCAGGACTAAATCGGCAACTTAGAAATTTTTTTTCAAAATTTCAAAATTTTTCCTAGGTACAGGGGTCACACGCCCGTGTAGCTAAGGGACACGCCTGTGTGGTCAAGGGACACGCCCGTGTGGTCCCATGACATGCCCATACTTCAGGTTGTGTCTTACCCTGTGTAACTCTCTGACTTGGGTCACACGAAAAACCATGCGCTCGTGTGTTAGGCAGCATGGCCAATTTATTTTCTTAAAATTAGTTGCAGTTTTCACACGGTAAAGCCACACACCTGTGTGCTAGACCGTGTGCCTCACACGGCTAAGACACACGCCCGTGTCTTTGACTGTGTGCTCAATTCTGAGCATTCTATTTCTAAATTTTAAGATGCAGGGGACACACAACCAGACTACACACCCATGTGCAGGGCCGTGTGTCACACATGACCGTGTCTCTGCCTGTGTGGACGAAAATAGGCCATTAAAAGGCCACTTTCTCACCCTTTTCACAATCAACCTGCATACAACACTCTCATATACCAATATAACCCAATCAAGCAACCAATACAAACCAAAAATCAAGTTTTAGACCCAATATATCATCACACAACTCATTTGCATAAACTTACCACATTAACTCCATTCATTGATTACTATAAGTTATTACTAAGTACATGCATACAAACACACATATATGGATTTGTACCACTCTCACCTATATTACAACTTTACTTCTTTTCAGTTTAACCCTATACATGCCATATAAACCTTAAGATGCATAACAAATCTACTGGAGTTATCTGGATAGTGTGAACCGAAGTGTTGATCCGATCCTCCGAACTTTTCGAAAGTCTACAAAGAACATTAAACAACTAAAGTAAGCTTAATGAAGCTTAGTAAGTTCGTTGACTTTAAAAATAAATCTTACCTAACATACTAAAACAACTCATTTAAATAAAGCTTTCAATATACATTTCCTGCCAATCACAACTTCAATTGATGAATTCACTTATTTCATATCAGAATCAACAATATCATTGAGTCTTCGACCATTATTATCAAATGTCACTTACTGAATTATCAAAATTTATAAAACTAATGAACGTCTTACAGATATGAGTACATCGTAACTGAAGCTCGAGGGCTGAACAGAAGCACATAAGTTGTAACAATCCATTTTTCAGTGAAATCAGAACAGTGGTTTTGGGACGACAAATCTGATCCAAAATATATTTTATTTTATTTTACCATATGGCCCGTAATATGATAGAAATGACGTGTGAAAATTTTGATAAAAATTTTATCGATTTAGTGTCTAATTTTGAGAAGGACTAAATAGTAAAAAATGCGAAAGTTAAATTCTAGTAGCTATGGGGATCAAATAGCTATGGAATTCAAAACTTAAGGTCCTTATAAGGTATTAGACCATTAATAAAAGTATGTAGATTTTTTATAGTGACTCATCCATGGAATTATAGAAAAAGACAAGGGACTTAATTGGAAATACTAAAATACATGATTAATTAAAAAGATGAATAGAATTATATCATCTTATTTTGTCATCTTCAACCTTAAAAACACATGGAAACCCTAGAAGAGAGAAAATAAGCTTTCAAGGCTTAATTGGGTAAGTTCCCTTGTCCCATTTTTAGTAATTTTGGAATTTGATAACTGGGATAGCTTAATCTCTCTATTTGAGGGATTAATTTGAAAAGTTATCAATGTATGAAAATGGGTCATGGATGTATTATTCTATAAACTATAAATTTATGGTAGAAAATGAAAGATTATTGATAGATAAACAGCTTTTGCAAGGTGATTTTTGATGAAAACTTGATTTAAGGACTAAAATGTAAACTTGTAAAATTTGATGAAAAACTCTAAAATTTTATGTAAACATGTGCTGGAAAATTTGTAATAGGGCTTTGGTTAGGCTTGGAATAGGGAGTAATTCGTACAAGTTTCAATTTTCAGGCCTAGGGACAAAACTGAAATGTTTGGAAAAGGTAGGGGCAAAATGGTATTTTTTCCTAGGACATAAATTGAGTCCGTCTAAGTATGAAATGTATAAAATTAATGATTAAATTCATTTATATAGATTCGAAAAACACAAACTAAAGGTTAGATCGAGAAAAGGAAAAGATTCCGGATTAGTAGATTTTTATGCAAACAAGTGCGAGGTAAGTTCGTGTAACTTAATCGGATATGTAATTATGTAAATTGAATGTTGTATTGTATGTAATGTGATTTATGTTAATGTGCCTTACTTGTATGTTATGATGGAAAATTATACATGCTTGAAATGGTAATAAAGGGTTAAGTCCCGATTGAATATTGAATTCCGATAAATGTATATGCTTTCCCGAAACTAATAAAGTCCTGCATTTGTTGCGGACGGGATTTAGCTCAGACGAGTAATCCCAATAACCTTGTTATATAAATGATTTAGCCCAGATGAGTAATCCCAATATAATACCTCTCGAGCACTCGTTATGATTAGGGTTTAGTCTGGACTGGTAACCCTAATCAAGCTCTTGTGAGCATATGTTATTTAAAGGATTTAGCCTAAACTAGTAATCCTGTTATACGACATGTGACTCGTGAGTTTGTTCCTTGGTTAAGTACCCTAAGGGGTACCCTCGATAAGAATTGACGAATGAATCGTACACCTCGAGTGTACTACTTGAGCTTTCAACGGGGTTTTAATAATTTAATGGACATATAACTTTGGACTTGGCATGAAAATCTTGAGATTAAAAGATATTGACTTGAAAGAACATTGCTTGATGAGCTCATCTATATTACTTGATTGATATGAAGATTTTGGTGACTAACATGTTTGATTGATTGTATGTGTTTAGGCAATTTAGCCAAATTATGTATACTTAGATTTATTAAACAAGATTAGTAAGTTTAGTTTCTGTTATACAAACTTAATAAGCATGTAATGCTTACTCATTTTATTTTTCCCTATTTTATAGTGCTCGGAAGCTCGTGAAGGTTGGAAGATCGTTGGAGTATCATCACACTATCAACCTAGCATTTTTGGTATATTTTAGTAAAATCATTTAGGTGTAATGGCATGTATAGAGAAACTTGACCAATAGTGGCTTGAAGTGTCATTTTGTAACCTAGCCATTGGAATGGCTAGTGGTGGTTCATTTTGGGATATGATTTAGTAAACTATTATGATATATATATCCACATGTGTTATGCTAAGTTCATGTGACCCAATGTTGTGAATGTTTAATTTAAGATAAGGTGAGTTGGTAACTATGTATGCGTGAAATGGTATGCCTTGTTTAAATGATGAAATTGCTTACTTTAAATACTTGAATTGGTTGGAATTGGTTGAGTGCTTTATGTGCAGGTTTTTGGGTGATTTTAGGTGAGAAATGAAGCTAGGAAATGGCTTCATTTTGTCCACACAGGCAGACGCACGGGCGTGTGTCTAGACCATGTATGACACACGGCCTGGTAACACGAGCATGTGGTTAGGCCATGTGTCCCCTGCACCTAAATTTTGAGAAACAGAATGCTCAGAATTGGGCACACGGGCAGAGACACGGGTGTGTCTCTCAGCTGTATGTGCCACACAGCCTGGTAACACGGGCGTGTGTCTTGGCCGTGTGAAACTTGCACCTAATTCGAATTAAATTAATTAGCCACACGGCCTAGCACACGGGCGTGTGACATGGCCATGTGTGCAAGTCAGAGAGTTACACGGGGTTAAACACGGCTTCTAGCACGGGCATGTTTCAGGGTCACACGGGCGTGTGAGCCCTGCACCTTGAATTTTTTTTGTAATTTTGCGAAAAATACTTAGGGGTCCCGATTAAGTCCCAACTCAATTCTAATGCTCGTATTGGACCTCGATGGTCCGATTAAGGGATGTTATGAATAATCTCGGTTAATGAATAATGATTTGCATGAATGAATTGAAAAATGTTCTAGATGTTTTGGTAATGCTTCAAAACCTTATTCTGACGACGGGTACTGGCTAGCGGTGTTACATAGGTGCTAACGAAAATCCGTAAGGGTTGAACATAAGCTCATAAGAGTTGAATAAAAACCCAGTAGGGTTAAACAGAAACTCATAAGAGTTGAACTGAAGCCTATTAGGCTTAACTAAAACTCATATGAGTTAACTGAAGCTCATGAGAGCTAAACAGAAAGTAAACACGAGAGTCCACAACGAATGCTGAACCTCGATTTACTTGGGTAATTTACTGTCAATTCTTCTTTTGCACTGAACGACTGTACTCAATCCTGCGTTCCGTTCACTTTGAATATTTTTTTTTTGCAATAATTTTATTTTCAACAATTAATAAGAATAAATACTTATTACGATTCATTAATTTAACAAATAACATTAAAAATTTAACCATACGAACTTACCTGGACTAGTTTGTAAATTTCGTTGTAGCTTAGGAACTATTTGGATAATTTCTCTTTTCTTCGATTTTCTTTGGACTCTTGATCTGTAATATAAAATTATTCATTCATTAACACATATGTTTCAGCCTCATTTCATTTCACAATTTATACCCTTCAATTTTTGAAATTACGTATTTACCCTAAATTTTATAATTTTTACACTTTAATCCCTAATCAATTAACCCATCAATTTAACTAATTTTTCTCAAATAACAATTTATTACATAATTATAAACTACTACACAACCTTTGATATTCAGAGTTTCAGCACCAAACTCTAATTCTTAACTTTTTCACAATTAGGTCCTAAAATCAATTTCTATCAAAATCACTAAATAAAATTATCATATAATAAAATTAGAGATTCAAGTACATGTTAATTCATCATAAAAGTCCAGAACTTATCCATGGAAACTTTCAAAATCACTCATAGAACCAAAAACTAATGAATTCAATAGTTGGACCTAGTTGTAAAAGTCTCAAAAACACAAAAATTTCAAGAAAAGGACAAGAATTGGACTTACATGTTGCAAAAATATGAAAACCAGCTTAGCAGTACTCTTCAATGGCTATTTTTGGCTGGAGAAATATGAAGATTTGTCTAGAATTTCAATTTAGTCATTATTTTATTTAGTTAATTTGCGAAATTTCTAATTTTGCCCTTAGTTCACATTACTTCCTTGCTAATTTCCATATCTCTACCGTCCGCCTATGTAATTTAAGCCCAATTGCCCTTTAAATCCCTCTTATTTCCTATTTGAGCTATTTAGTCACTATTTCTTTAATTAACAAGTTTTACACCTTTTTCAATTTAGTTCTTTTTAATTAATTAACTATCAAAACATTAAAATTTTCTAACGAAACTTTAATACTAATTCACTAATTTTTATAAATATTTACGGCTCGGTTTATGAAATCGAGGTCTCGGTACCTCGTTTTCGACCTAATTTACCTAATAAATTCTTTTAATTCACAAAATTCACTAATTCAAAAAAAATTTCAAAATTTTACTTGATTAATAAATAGTAATTTATTAAATTTTCAAATTCACTTGTCGAATTTAGTGATCTCAAATCATTTTCTCCGACACCACAGAAAATTAAGCTGTTACATTATTCTATAGTAGTGAGGTTTGATATGACCAACAAAACCACAACAGTGGCATACGAGTTTTTCTTTCTTCTTGTTACATATGTGTTGTTTAGGTATTGTTCTATCAAATGTTGCAATATCAGATTGAATATTCCTTTCTCCATTTTTTTTTTCTTTCATCAACTTGATCTAATATGTTCTACCTTTCCACAATGATAACTACTGGGTTTTTATTCTTCTTTTTACTTATCTCAAAGAAAAAAAATTTAGCAATCATCTCTTTAGATTTAACAAAAAATCGTCGAAGTTTAAACAAGTTCACTACGACCAGGTTCATAACACATTTCTTACTTTGGCTTTCATTTTCTTAAGAATAACTTTGGCATCATTTAATTGTTGCTCACTTGCTTTCAAAATTGCATCATTTCTAACAATCATCTCATCATTTTCCTTAATAGTCTCGACAAGCATGTCTTTTTCTATGATGCCTCTATAAGCTTCACATTTTCTCATTTGAGTCTGGCATTTTCGTTCTTCAAAGTTTGATTCAATTGACATATCCAAATCTAATTATCCATTATTGACTTGTAAGCTTCTTTTGTACTACCAAAAGAAACATCACTATCGTTGTCTAAATCTGGTGCTTCAATCAAAAAGATGGACATGAGATAGAGCGATCTTTTTTCATGAACTATAATACAAACCGAACTAAGGATCCTCTTCAAGTATGTTTGAAGCCTGCTCTAATTCCAATTGAAAAAGTATCGATTTGCACTTGTTCTAAGTTATGGTTCGGATAGTTGTTTGAACATGTGTTAGGACAATGAAATGCAATAATACAGTTCTGCAATGAGAATAAGGCAAGAAGAAATATCATCATACAATATTTGGTAGCGTAGTTCGGATTCATTTATCCTACGTTTACGAGACTTACTTAAAAAATGATTTTACTTAACAATTAACCCAATATAATTATTAGCTTAAGTCCAATTTACTCTCTTACAATAAATAATTGTAGCCCCAAAGTGGAATTCAAGTTGTTAAAATCACTTTCTTAAATAACTTCATTTACAATCAGTGTAAACTCTCCAATAAAGAGTGTCGAAAATATACTGAAAAACAACGCACAAGTGATCAACTATGACACTGAAAAAGCCCTTCAATATGTGACGCCGACAACCTATTTATAGGTATTACCTTTGATCATCCAAACCGAATTGGAGATAAGCATTTCCTTCAAATTTAAGTCGAGATTATCACAGTTAAATTTGAAGTCTCCAAGTAAAAGTTTCCGTCAACTTCAAACTCTCTAAGAGATAAGAATAAAGTCCATCATGCTTAAAACTCTTCTTTTCTCTTCAAGAATATTATCCAATAGATATGTAAGGTCCCAAATTTTTTTTGTATAAACGGTATTTTTCCGAAGATGTAAATAGAGGAATTTTTGAGAAATTGGAATGAGTTTACTAAATGATTTCTTTTAAAGGAATTGATAGTTATTGGGAAAGGAAATTAGTAAGAATAAATGTGAATTTGGGATTTCAAAAAAAAAATAGTAAATTGAAAACTTGGTGAAAATATGAGGACTAAAGTACAAATTGATCATTATGAAGGATAAAGGTGGCCTAGCAATTATTATTTGTTTGAGACATGGAAAAAGGTATTGGTATGTGGATTGGAAACTCATTCATGGACTAAATTAAATAAAAGTGAAAGGTACGGGAACTATAGTGCAATTATACCATAACAATGTAATTTATACTTATGAGATTATATTTTGAATTTTTAAATGAAGATATGTTGGACGTTCGAGGGCAATTGTGGTGATAAGAGTTGATTAGAAATGAAGGGAATTAATGTAGACCATAGTTTAAGTTGAATTTGACTAACAATTTTAAAAAGAAATAAGGAAGAAAATATGAGCATTTTTTGTCATCTTCTCCCCCCCCCCCCTGAAGAAGGGAAAGAAGAATTCCCTTTTTCTATCTTGCCTCTCAAATCAGATCCATGCATGTCTTACTCTAAGGCAACTAAAGAAGCCAGTTTAAAGCTTATTCCATATTAATCTAGGGCCATATTGTTCAAAAGATATAAGTACTCAAACAACTTTTCTTACCCTATGATAAGTGCCTTAAAAGATAGAAATGGTGAAGTGTAATTAATAGATTTGGATATGTGAAATGTAGTTAAAATAAACATGTTAGTATAAAGCGATAAAGTGAAGTAAAATAATTGAGATATTGGAAATGGCATAAGTTAAAAAGGAAAGTGTCTTGTGATAATTATATTGCTTAAACGATGGAAAAAAGAATTGCTGATCTTGTACATGTTAGCAAAATGGTTGGAAATGTGCAACTTTAAGCATTGTGGATGAACCGAATAGAATTTGATATTCATGGAAATGATAAGTATTATTATATGTTATTGTATCAATAAGAGGATAACCGTGTGACTTAGATGATGTATACAATATGAGGTTAAGATTTATTCTTGACCAATGATATGTTTTATATCAGAAAATATGATCACCTAAACAACAAGAAAAATGAAAATAATGAAATTTTCAAACAACATTTATAATTATATGTGAACATGATATATGAATTGTGAATAAATTTGATCATGGGTCAGGTTATTTGGCTCGATCCAAAGGTCTGTCTAAAAAGTGGGAGAGTTTGGATAAAAATATAGACTCAAAAAATGAGATTGGATGAAAAATAATGTTTGTTTTCTAAACGGATTGGTCCTTTGGTATTTTTTTTGGCTTGATTCAAATTTCTAAAAAGAAAAATACTGTTGTTTTGTCACTGTTTTGTTGTCATTTCATTATTATATTACTACTAATTTGTTGTTATTGTTTTATGATTAATTTTGCTACTATTTTAGAGCCATTTGTTTATTAAGTTTCACTTATCTTAGTGTTATCTAAGTATAATTTTTTAAAATTTATTGGAAAATATTTATTTCAATATTTTTAGTGTATTTGATATATTATATCTTTTAATTTTATTTTCACATAAAAAATAATATAAAAATTTAATACGGGCAGGCCAAACTTGGGTTTTAGCATTTTTATTTAGGTTGAGTTTAGATAAAAAATTTAAGCCCATTTTTTAGGCCAGGCTCGAGCTTAAAAAACAGGCCTAGAATTTTACCTTAGTTTAGCTCATGATCAGTTCTAATTTTGATGTGAGAATTGAAACGGGTATTTATAATAATTTCAATGAATGATGATGTGTATTCAATTGGGTGTAATTTTTTATCAGAGGCTTAATGATTTTTCATTATTTTATAAGGGTGTGTTTTTTTGCTTTTAAGCTAAATAACAATTGTGATTTATTTATTTATTATTTTATTTTATTATTATTATATAATTATATTATGCATCTTCAATTATAAATTTGATTTTCTTTTTTTGGATTAAAACGGTCTCGAGCTTTGATTTTCTTAAAATTCAAACTTCTAACATTTTAAATTAAGTGAGAATGAATTTGGGATAGACTGGAGCAACTCTCCAGTTTGAGCTTGCTTTGAGTGCTATTGATAGTAGCTATGGTAGAAGAAGTAGAACATGCCCTTGGAGTCGGTAGGGTTTAAGCTAAATATAGGCATTTGGCGACATTGTTTCTGTGACCTTGGAGGAAGCGGGAAAAGCTGGTGGGAGGTTCTAAGCATATGTTTTTGAGATTTCCATCAATTAATTCCTTGGGCAGGGGTTTACTCATGGCTGCAACTTGGTCTTTGAAATCAATAGGGATCGAAGCTGGTTTTTGACTTTTTGTTGGATTGATTTCTTTTCCTTTTTGTAAACTTCCTCACGAAGCAAGTTGGATGATAATTTGGAATTCCGTAGGTAAGCTTGATTATTTATTTATGTTAAATTATAAAATTAAAATTTCAAAATTAAAATATGTTTTAATTTTCTATATACTTTGTCTATTAAAAATTTAACTTCTATTTTTATTTAAGAATTCAAATTCTTTACTTTTTCATATTTAAAAATTTAAGTTCCATTGTTACCCTCATCAAAAAAAGTTTTATTAAATTTACTGGCGCGTCATTTTGGAATTAAATTTTTTTTATTTGGTAATAATGTAACAATGAAAGTAACATTGAAAATATTGATATGATTTTTTTATTTTAAAAAATTCATTCAAACTCATTATGATAAAATAATTTTTTTGTTGGGATAGTGACTAAGAAAAAATAATGTCAGCATTTTCGTTGAAATAGTTAATAATTTTGATTATTTAAATTAATTAATGACGTTACAAAAATAGAGAAACCAAAATATTAAAAAAATTAAAAAATATATATTAAATCTCAAGTTTCAACATAAATATAAGGGTCAAAATTAAAATTTTACCATTGTTTTATAATGTGAAAGAAAAAAGAAAAAGTAAACTTGAAAGAAATAGGAAGTCACATATTAATCTTTAATATATTTAGGGCATTCAAATTATATATAAAAACATAATATTTTTGTAATAGCCCAAATTTGACCGGGCTGAAAACCAAGATTAAAAATAATAAATGTTTATTTATTTAAAAAGTCCTTTTACAAAGCCCAAGTCTAAATAGCCCAAACTTATCAGACCCATTACCCCGTTAGTCCTAACCCGTTACATTACAGACCAAGACTCAATTAAAAAGGGGCCCAATTGACCCAAACTCTCAGAGGCCCAAAACCTAAAATCATCAGCTAGGGTTTCTAACCCTAGCTCTCTCTCTCTACAGCGCTGCAACAGCTTCTGGAAGCTTCGGGGAGCGTCGGTTCAACTCCCCAGATCAAGGTCATCAATGCTCACTGACGTGCCATCAATGCGTTCGTCTCTCTCGCGACCGTCTAGCATCTTGATCTCAGGCCTCCCCTCTGGCCTTGTTACCACCGTTAACGCCAAGATCGTCGAGGTACCTGCAAAATGGAAAAGGAAACACAGTAGATGCGAACAAATAAAGCAAGAAGCTAAAACAAAAGAATCTTAGCAGATCAGGGACAAAGATACAGTAAACAAGAAATAGAAAGAAATCGGAGATTTCTTTCCTTATGTAACAAATCAGTGGCTATAAAAAGCCCCTTTGTAACCCTTGTAAAAAAAAGATAGAGAGACAGAAATAAAACGCGAATACAAACAATTTCAAAGGTGATAACCGAGTGACTTGTTCTTTATTTTTTTTAGCGCATATATATGAACTGTTTAGCAAAATACTAAGGGTATTTAAAAAGAAGAAGAACTACCTATTTTGGATCTGAAAAGACGAGGGTTTTTAAACCCTCCGATCTCCGTATACGGTGGCCCTTAGGGCGGCGAGTGGGCGCGTGGGCTGGATTGTGGCCTACGAAGGCCAGAGCCCGGAGCTCCCTTCCTCTCTCTCTTTCAGAGAGAATTTCTTAAGTTTTTTTTAAAAAATCGGGTTTCAAATGATTTCAAAGCTGAGAAGTTGGCTTATATAGCCTTGACAAAACGACAGCGTTTTAGACCCCCAGGATCCGCGTGTTGACCCGATTACCCGGGGAGGATCCACGTATTTTTTAAGATTGGGTTAATTGCCCAATCGGTCCTTCTACTCCTTTTTGCGTTTACAATTAAACTTTATTTTATTTATGATTTGGCCCTATTGATTTGTCTCAATTCTGATTTAGTCCCTCTGATGAGTTGCTTTAAGTCCAAGATTAAAACGCAGTCGTTTTGGGAATAGGGCAATTTGCCCAATGAGTCTCTTCTGTTTTACACGCGATTTAATTAGGACCTTAATTCAGTTTTATTCCTTTTAAATCCGCCCCATAATTTTACTGAACTTTAAATTTAGTCCTATATTTATTTTTTATTATTCTATATATATATATATATTTATATATTGTTATTTGTTTTATTTTTACATTATACATCATAAGATTATTCTATTATAAGTATTATTTTTATTATATGTATTATTATTATTTATTATATATTATTTTCCTTAAATTATTATTATCATTTTTATATTATTATTATATTTTCACATATATTATATATATTTATTAATTATTCATATATATTGTTTTACATATTACTTTCATTATTTTATACTATATCTATCATATTTCATATTTCCTATAAATTTAAAGTATATTCTATTATATGACAATTAAATATTTTCATTACTTATAAATTTTTATGTATATCATATAATATCTATTACATTATTTATATTATTCATTATATTATTTAAATTCTTAAAATTTGTATATTAAATTATATTTTTAACTCATATTATATATTAAACTATTAATTATTTATTATGTATTTTAAATGATATTTTTATATTCTTTTACATACTTTTATTTATATATTTTTTAAAAAACCCAATATATTTTGCATATAGTTATTATAAATATTTTGTTATTATATTTTATATATTATATAGCAAATACTATTCTAAAATTATTTTTTAAAATTTTAGGTCTTTATTTGTAATATATGTGTATATTTTGTTAACAATAACTTGCTTCATTTTTATATATATTGCATATATCATATGTTATTTTATATATATTATTACATTTCATGAATATGTACATTAATATTGTATTACCTTTTTTGTATATCATGCATTATTTAATTATTATTTCGTATGTTTGTATGTTTATTCTTTCTCAATACATGCTATATATATCTTTGTATGCATATTGTTAATATTTGCTATATATATTATTTTTTATATGTATGAATCTAATGCACGAATTTTTTATTATTATTACCATTACTTTGTTTAAATACATGTATTATTTACCTACTACAATAATATGTTACTGTGTATGATTTATAATGCAATATAATTCCCCACATATCATTCTTTTTAAAAAAAAGGGCTTCAAAGTTTTCAAAAAAATAAAATAAAGACAATGCTTGATGTTTGAAAATTTCGAGAAAATAGTGCCCTAACTTATTGGGTTGCAACTTTTCTCGTTGAGTTCGAATAATCAAGTACCCTTCTAAGTTTTTAAAGTTTTTTTTAAATATAAGCAACTGTCTTGGAATTTCAAAACAATATGTCCTAACTTACTGGATGTGGCGGTTTATGGTTTCGAGATAGGGATTTCCAAAAGGCTAACTCAGTGCCAATATTTTGATACAGGTGAGCTCCAATTTTCAAAATAAAAAATATTTTAAAGAGGATTGCATCTTAAAATTTCTAATTTCTGACCTTAAAGACATTTGATAATCAATTTGGTACCAATTTTTGGGCGTTTCGAGGGTGCTAACCCTTCCTCGTGCGTAATCAACTCCCGGACCTGTTCTTTTGATTTCTTAGACAAAAACCGATGATTTTAAAACAAAAATGTTTTAAAGGTGACCCAATCACACCTAAAAAGATTGGTGGCGACTCCCGTTTTCGTTTTTCTTAAAGTCGATTCCCATTTTCCAAAAACTCGATTTAAAAATGGTTTCGACAGCTTGGCGACTCTACTGGGGACTAATAAGAGAGTCAAGTAGTGTAATTGATTATCTCTTGTCTTAATGTTGGAAATTAAAAGTTTTAAAATTTAATCATGTTTGCATTACATGTGTTTGTATTATTGCATGTGTTGCTATATTCTAATACGCATTGCATTTGCATGACTGTTGTGGTCACACCCCTAAATGGGAGTGAGAAGCTACGCCTTCGTGAGGTTTTCGCCTCCGTACAGGATAGTGGATCACTTTCGGGATACATCCGTACCTATGGTTTCGTGAGATTTTCATCTCCGTGTAGACATAGGGAAATGTATTCCCCTGAACTGAACTCGATTCAAATGAGCCTATAATAGGTGAGGATCGAG
Organism: Gossypium anomalum; assembly: GCA_025698475.1. Taxonomy (NCBI): domain Eukaryota; kingdom Viridiplantae; phylum Streptophyta; class Magnoliopsida; order Malvales; family Malvaceae; genus Gossypium; species Gossypium anomalum. Next base: position 17,404,288 of record CM046967.1, on the reverse strand, counting down.
GAATCTGCTGGTTCAGGTACCTCAAACTTTAGAACCAACCTCATATAGAAAAACCATAAGAGCCCAACTTAGTTAGAGTTAAACTTTAGATATTACCCTTATAAATTATTGTTGAGATTTATTGATATCATGTGATACTGACTATTTCTTTTCTTTTGTTTGCATGACATTTTGCATTTACAAAGGTATCGATTCACGGTCAGTTTCTAAGTTAGAGAGTTTTGTTATGGAGAACGGACTTCTTGATAGAGTGGAGGACAATGCCAACGTCCATAGATGGTCTGAGCAAACTCAATTAGAAAAGGGAGATAGTATAGCTGTGGGATATATGTCGGAACTGTCGGAGTACACTCGCATCAGTGTCATACAGAATAATCTCCAAGAGCTTAAGGAGATTTGGGATCAGTGGGGCAACGAGACCAAACAGTTATTCTACGGTAATTACGGAGACTTACCTTACTTGCTCGATGTTCAAGTAGACGAGCACTTGTTTCGAGCCCTCGCTCAGTTTTGAAACCCAGTTTCAGTTTTGGGGAGGTAGACTTGGTAACTACCGTAGAGGAGTACACTGCCTTGCTACGCTGTCCCAGGTTCCAGGTTGATAGGATCTATTCTCGAGCTGCTAATGTCCCTACCTTTTGGAAGAAATTGATGACTATTACAGGGATGAACAGCAGTGGATCACTGCCAGAATTAAAGAGAAGGGTGAATGCAAGTGCATCTCATGGGACGCTTTGAAGGTTCTGATTTTGACATACCCCGATGAAGCAAAGAAGGTAGACGTTTTTGCCTTAAGTTTGTATGGATTGATGGTGTTCCCTAGAGCTTTGGGATATGTGGATGAGGCAACCACGGATCTTTTCCATCGACTCAGTAAGAGGGTCACTTCTGTCCCTGCGATTTTGGCGGAGACATTCAGGTCCTTAGGCACATGTAGGAAGCCTGGTGCAGGCAGGTTTGTTGGTTGCGCCCAATTACTTCTAGCTTGGTTCTATGGTCATTTTTGATTGATAGATAGGGTCATTTGTCGGGTTTTCTTCGAGGATTATTCGCCGCTGAAGGACATAGTCGCTTCAACTAGGAAAGTTGATGTTCCAGAGGAGAATTGGATAGCACTACTTCAGAATCTTCAGTCAAAAGATGTTGAGTGGAGAGCTCCGTGGATGATTCCTTGTGAGATTCTTTACCGATGCGGCAGTTTCGATTGGGTCCCTCTATTGGGAATTTGGGGTGCCATTGGTTATGCCTTCTTGCTTGTGTTGAGGCAATTTGGTTTGAGGCAGTTCATACCAGCAACTCATGGGCTAGCTCAAAGTGAGTTCGCATATAGAGGAGCTGATTACAAGAAAAGGGTCGGTGAGATCTCTAGTGCTTGGAACAAGATGTATCGGTTGAAAGGAGTAGCTATTAGCCCTGCTACGACTTCAGAGTATGTTGAATGGAGAGGTAAAAGGATCAATGATAATATCCCTGAGCCAAGCGTGGAAGGAGCTTGACTGATGGAGGAATATTTGCAAGTGATGCCCTCGGAGTTGGAAATTATGAAGCAAGAATTTGAGAGGAAAAATTTGGAGCTTGAGAAAAGGATAGCAAAGCTCGAAGAAGAAAAGATGTACTTTAGTTTAGACGTTGATGTCCAGAAGATGGAGGTCGAAAAAGAAAGAAAAAAAAAGAGGAAAATCAAGGAGGATAGAGATGATTTGAAGGAGCACTACAAAAAGGCACAGGTATCCTTGAGGAGAGCAAGAATAGGAGGGTCCTCAGGTCAGTTGCAGAAAGAAGTCTAGGAAGGAAAGGCTAGAGTTGAATATTGGGAGAAGAAGTTCTAGGAGATGCAGTCACGGAATTTGGCATTAGAGGAAGAGAATAAAGGGCTGAAGTCCAAAGTAACTGAGCTTGGAAGAACCTTTCGTTGGCATCGTAGCCATGATTCTACAGTCGAGTTAAAAGAGCTAAAGAGTAAAGTTGAAGATTTGAAAGTAGCATTGCATGAAGGTAAACTTCAGATCGAGCAGCTCGAGACGCAAGAAGATTATCTAAAGGGAGAGCTTCATCAGTCTAGAGGGCAGGTCAAAGAAAGGGATCATGTCATGGGAGAAGCCATAGCCCAGATTTGAGAGATTGCTGAATATGTGCAGGACTTAGCAGTACGAGCTGATGTATTGAGTCTGATGTGTGGGTCGTCCTCAGATATAGGACGAGAGTTAGCCCTTTTATTAGATAGAGTTAAAACTTTGGGCATTAGGGCGAAAGCGTACTTATAATCCATTTATATGTAAAGATATTCTTTTTCTAAATAAAGTTTTCTAAATGAGATTGAATCGAGAATGATGCCTTTGTTGCATTCATGAATTTGCATTACATCATATCATATGCATTCAAGATTGTAGAAAGACCCTAATTAGTTAAAGTTTCTTTATAAAGGTAGAAAAGAAAATCTGGAAACCACACATCCCTACGGCACTCACACTAAAACTAAAAACATGGACCAAAGGTTTGAGCAGTTGCAAAAGGATATGCAAGACCAGTTGCAAGAGCAGTTGGCTAAAATACACAATGAGATGAGGGAGCAAATGATGGAAGCTCAGAGGAATATGATTGTAACACCCCTAACCCGCCTCCGTCGCCGGAGGAGTTAAGAATGTTACTAAGTAAGCCTTAATTTCGTTTTCCAAATATCAACCGTATAAATAAAAACATTCGAGCATTATCGATCACATTCATGAATACTTTCATCTTAGATATATATATAATGCAAGTTGACTACTTAAGCCATTTGCGTATGGCTATTCATATATATATACAACACCAAAAGGTACTAGGTCAAATTACAAAGTCGATCCTATACATGCCATTATCACAACTTAATCAAAAAGGTACCAAAAAGCTTAGATAGTGTGGTTGACTTCGACTTTGGAACTCCCGAATCCGATGGATGACGAGCAAAATCTATAAAACAGAGAAACAAAACAAAAGAATAAGCATTTCAATGCTTAGTAAGCTTTAAGTAATGAAATCATCTAAGAAATTGGCATATTAGTATCAAGTCTATATGAATCACCGTGAGTAGAAGCCAAACATATCAAAGGTGCTTCCTTATCGATCATATCATAAAGGGAAAAATCAATACGTTCATCCATTCCTTCAATTTATAACCGAATACGATCTCTACTAATTTTCAAACAACTCTCATGCATATATATATATATATATAGCCTACTAGTGATGTTGAAATCGCCTAAGTTAGTGCTCATACCTTCTAATCCAATAATAAACATTCAAAGGATTTTAAACGCTAGTTTAAGCATAATTACCGACTTTGAAACACTAAATATAACAATCAATCATATCTTCAACGAAAGCATTTACCTACTTGATCACTTCACATTAAATTGTACTTATGCTTGGAATTAACTCGACATGCATTATATAAATTCACTTGTGCATACTTACGGTTTATCCACCCAATTAATAGGCCGGCGAAGACGTCCTTGTGAACTAAAACCGAATCTTAGAAGCGGCTCAGAGGCCCTTCGAGACTAAGCTCGGTTTGCGCTGCTGGCTTAAAGGCCCTTCAAACCGAGTTCGGCAATAACATCTGGCGCAGAGCCCGCCGGAACTAAGTCCGGCTTTAACGATGGCTTAAAGCCCGCCTTTAACCAAGTCCGTTTTTAACATCGGCTAATAGCCCTTCGAGACTTAGCTCGGTTTCAAACCTTGATCAACAATCATACATTCGCACATTTAAACAACACTTTGATATTTGAATACAATTTCAACATTCTTTCTACCCATTTTACAATTAATTCACTAGTCATATCAAATGACATATTCTCGTTTCATTATTCCGGAACTTTCTATTATCATGCGATTACAAACAAGTATTTTACCTATTTATTTGATCATACGATGCAAGCGGGACTATTACGTCATAATTTATTCATCATAATCATAATTTGATAATTTCTATGTCTAAATATAAGTTATATTCCATTACTCAAAGACTTACCTTGTATCTTTCTGGGCAAGTTCGGGTTGGCTATTCCATGACTTTAGCTTTTCCCTTATCCGAGGTTGTCCCTCTATGCTCTTGAGCTTAATCAATAAATTTTAAACTAACCATTAATCAATTACTCAAGTATTACTTTCAAAATATAGCACACATATATATATTTGAATTTCACACATACAACTTATAGTAAACTTATAAAATTAATAAGAAATTCATTAGTAAATCACAACTTCCCTATAAGCTGAGTTACTGAGCAACAGTCATTAATTTACTTATAACTTGAGCCACGAAACTCCAAATTAAAGACCGTAAATTTTCCTCGAGAATAGACTAATTTATCTTTTAGCCATAAAATTTTCATAATTTTTAGTCTAGCCAATCACTACCAGATTTTTCTTAAAGTTCACCCTGTTTCACTGCTTGACTAAACTGACCATTCTTAGATACGAATCAGATTTCTCATTGTACAAAACTCAAAATGTGTTCTCACTTATTTCATTTGAAACTAGACTCATCAAGGAATCTAAGCATATAAATTTTATCCTAAGGCCATTTTTGTACAATTTATACTGATTTTATAAAAACAGAACAGGAAATCTATTAGTCATTTCAACTCAACCTCACAATATTTCAAATATCTCAAAATCGGTAACTCATTCGTTTCTATAGCTTCCTCTGTAAGAAACTAGACTCTTCAAGCTTTAAAGACATAATTTATCCAGCTTCTAACTCAACCCCTACAAATTATGGTGATTTTCCAAAACCACCTTACTGCTGCTGTTCCCAAGCAGTTTAACACTAGCTCACTCTTTCAAACATTCCTTGCATACATTTTATTTAAGCATGTATATTAACAATCGAATTCATCAATTTATTATCTACCAATTCATTTCAACATTTACAATACAACACATGGTGTTCAAGCCATTTTTCAAGTTCAAAATTCGGTTAATACACATATATATATATACTAGAAATCAATTGTTAACATTTGTATATCAACTTAATAGCTAGCTTAACAAACCTTGTTTTAACATACAATTGTTCTTAACACAATTTAAAGCATCCTCATCATTCTATCAATTAAAATGCATACCTTTCCCAATTGTCTAAACCACATTCGCCCTAGAAGACCATTGTTAGCCGATTCTTTTCCATGTAACAACAATGGCTCAAATGTGCTTATTTGCTACTCTAATTCACCTTTGTATCACTTTTCCTCCAAATAACATGAACAACAATCAATTCTTAAACATTTTCTCTTAACCTATTACTCATAATATCAACCAAATTTCAAAATTTGGACATGGGCTAACTAAGAGACTTAGTAACTAACTCATTACATTCAACAATTTCAAAAGTTATCATGAATTCTTACCTTAATCAAGACTAGGAGTGGTCAATTGCTTGTTTTCTTCTTCCCCTTTTCTTCTCAAGGTTTCGGCCAAAGGATGCTAAAAAGATGAACACTAAATTTTTTTCTTTGTTTTATTCATCTAATTAATTTAACACCTATTTTTTTATTTATTATTTTATTAATATAACAAACACATAATGCTTATCATCATTGTCATGGCGCCACTATTCTTAAGTGGGGAAAATTGACATGCAAATACATTTTTTGACATTGTACACTATTTGGTCCTTAAACATTAACCTATCACATTTCAAAAGTGTCACATCTAAGTCCTAATGAATAAATTCACATGCAAATGACCAAATCAAAGCTTGAAACTTTCACACTTGTATTTAATCACTTCATAAACATGAAATATAACTTATAATTATTTTTATAGCTCGGTTCTGTGGTCCCGAAACCACTTCCCGACTAGGTCAAACTAGGCTGTCACAACTCTCCCCACTTAAGAAATTTTCGTCCCAGAAAATCTTACCGTAAATAGGTTTGGGTATCGTTCTTTCATAGAGTTTTTCGGTTTCCCACGTAGCTTCTTCGATCCGTGTTTGAGCCATAACACCTTTACTAACGGAACCCTTTTTGTTTCGCAACTCTTTCACTTCACGAGCTAGGATACGAATCGGTTCTTCTTCATAACTCATATCGGATTGAATTTCAACCGATGGATTAATTACGTGCGATGGATTAGATCTATAACGTCGAAGCATTGAAACATGAAAGACGTTGTGAATCTTTTCAAGTTCAGAGGCAAAATCAATCTATAAGCAAGCTGGACCAATTCGTTCGGATACTTCATATGGCCCTATGAACCTCGGACTCGGTTTGCCTTTACGGCCAAATCGAGTATCTTTTTCAAGGTGAGACCTTAAGAAACACTTTGTTCCCACGATACTCAATATCTCTTCGTTTTAAGTCCGCATCACGATTTACGGCGATCGATCGCGCTTTGGACTTTCACGAATTATTTTTACTTTACGTTCGGCATCTTTAATCAAATCCACTCCGAAAATTTTATTTTCACCGAGCTCGGTCCAAAACAATGGCGTCACGGCATTTACGCGTCCGCATAAGGCTTCATAAGGTGCCATCTTAATACTTGATTGAAAACTATTGTTGTAAGCGAACTCAATCAAAGGTAAATACCGCTCCCATGAACCACCAAACTCGAGGACGCAACATCTCAACATATCCTCAAGTATCTGAATTATCCGCTCGGATTGACCATCAGTTTGCGGATGAAAAGCGGTGCTAAAATGCAGCTTGGTACCCAAAGCTTCTTGCAATTTCTTCCAAAATCGTGAGGTAAATCTCGGATCTCTCGTCCGACACAATAGAAATTGGTACCCCATGTAATCTCACAATCTGAGAAACATACAATTCAGCTAGTTTATCCAATGAAAAATCCGTACGTATGGGGATAAAATGAGTCGACTTAGTTAGTCTATCAACAACAACCCAAATCGCATCTTTCTTACTTGTCGATAACGGCAACCCAGTTACAAAATCCATCGTGACTCGATCCCATTTCCATTCGGGTATCATGATGGTGAAGTAAACCCGTAGGCGCTTGATGTTCCGCCTTCACTTGCTGACATATTAGACACTTCGAAACAAAATCGGAAATGTCTCGTTTCATACCATGCCACCAAATCGACGTCTCGTGTCGTTGTACATTTTCGTACTCCGGGTGAAGTGACATTCGACTACAATGAGCTTCGTTGAGAATCGTCGAAATGAGTTACGCATTTCTTGGAACACACAACCGACTTCGAACCTCAAACAATCGTCCTCATCGAGTTGAAACTCCAATTCCATTATTCGGGACACATTCAGCCCGTTTTTTGGCACCAATTCTTCATCGATTTTACGAGCTTCACGAATTTGATGAATCAATAATGGTTTGGCCTTTAATTCCGCCACTAACACGTTGTTGGGTAGGATAGACAAATGTACATTCATTGCTCATAAAAGCAAGCAAGTGATTTGCGACTTAAAGCGTCCGCAACCACGTTAGCCTTTCCCGGGTGATAATCAATGACAAGCTCATAATCTTTCAACAACTCTAGCCAACGTCTTTGTCGCAAATTTAATTCTCTCTGAGTCATCAAATATTTGAGACTTTTGTGATCTGAAAATACATGGCACTTCTCACCAAACAAGTAGTGTCGCCATATTTTAAGAGCAAATACAATGGCAGCTAATTCAAGATCATGAGTTGGATAGTTTTTCTCATGTGGCTTCAATTGCCTCGACGCGTATGCTATGACTTGACCTTCTTGCATCAACACACAACCCAACCCAAGTAAGGATGCATCACTGTAAATGACAAACTCTTTACCGGATTCGGGCTGTACCAGTACCGGAGCTTCGGTCAAATAGGTCTTCAATTGGTCAAAACTTTTCTGACACTTTTCCGTCCATTCGAACTTCACCTCCTTTTGAAGTAGCTTCGTCATTGGCGTGGCTATCATCGAGAAACCTTTTACAAATCTTCGGTAGTAGCCGACAAGTCCCAAAAAGCTCCGAACCTCAGTAATATTTCTCGGAGGTTTCGATTAAATATAATTTGAGATTTTGTTCGGATCAACTCGAATACCCGTCACGGATACCACATGACCCAAAAAGCTAACCTCTCTTAACGAGAACTCACACTTACCGAACTTAGCATATAATCGCTTATCCCGTAAAATTCGCAACACTAATCTCGGGTGCTCGGCATGTTTGGTCTCATCTCTTGAATAGACCAAGATGTCATCAATAAACACGACTACAAACCGGTCCAAATATTGTGCGAAGATTCGATTCATCAAATCCATAAATACCGCGAGGGGCATTAGTGAGCCCAAACGGCATCACTAAGAACTCATAGTGGCCGTATCTTGTTCTCAAAGCGGTTTTAGGTATATCCGAATCTCGTACTCGCGGTGATAATACCGATCTCAAATCTATTTTTGAAAACACCGAGGCTCCTTCGGTTGATCAAACAAATCATCAATACGCTGTAGCTGGTATTTATTCTTTATCGTCACTTTATTCGGTGACGATAGTCAATGCACAACTTCATGGTTCCGTCCTTCTTTTCACAAACAAAGCTGGCGCACCTTTTAAGGTGAGAAACTTGGTCGAGCAAAACCCTTATCCGTCAACTCTTGCAAATGAGCTTTCAATTCCTTTAATTTCATTTGGTGCCATACGATCACGGAGCTATCGAAATCGGTGTAGTCCCGTGTACAAGCTCGATGCCAAACTCTACCTCCGAGCGGTGGTAAACTGGTAATTCTTCGGGAAAAACATCCGGGTATTCACAAATTACTGGCACAGATTCAGGCTTCTTTTCTAATTCTTTGTCATCAAGTACATACGCAAGGTATGTTTCACACCCCTTTCTTACACATTTCGAGCCAAAGATCGGCGATATTACGGTGGCAACTTATTCAAGTCGGTAGACTCAACTCGAATTATCTCGTTATTCACACACCTCAAATCGATGGTTTTTCTTTTGCAATTTACAATTGCGTCATGTACGGTCAACCAATCCATACCGAGGATAACATCAAATTCGTCAAACGGTAAAAGTATCAAATCGGTACGGAAAAGCAGAACCTCAGTTACTAAGGGCATTTCTTGCACACTTGGTCGACAAGGCACGTAACGACCCAAAGGATTTGACACCGGATCACAAACTCGTGAGACTCAACGGTAGAGTCTTACTTTGGATGCTAAGGTTTCACATATATAAGAATGAGTAGAACCAGGTCAATCAAGGCAATCACATTAGTATCAAAGAGAGTAAAAGTACAGAGTAATAACATCGGTGAAGAAGCATCCTCGCGTGCGCACAGATAGCATAAGCTCTAGCAGAGCACGAGCCTCCGATTTGGTGGTGGTATCTTTAGGCCCTCTCTCGATCGCCACTAGCATTCCCGAATTTCTAGGGGCCTACCTCTTCTTTGTAGTATAAGTCGGTTTTTCACTGATTCACATTCGACCCGACAATCTCGGGCAATCTTTGATAAAATGATCGGTCGATCCACATTTGAAACGAGAGCGGTCCACGAACTCTACTGACTCCCGAATGCCACTTGCCACAATCATCGACAATCGGATCTATCACGACGATCATTGCCAACACCGCAATGAAGTAGCTCGTGTACTCATAGAGGGGTCGACACGATCCCGCCTTGAAAAACCAAGTATTCTTAGATCTGTTTGGATTATCTCTAAACTTCTTCGATGATTGATGAAATGGTTTTTCGAAGATCTTTTACGAAACTCTCTTGCTCCCAAATCGCTCTCCTTTTTTTTCCTTCATCGAGCTCTTGGCTTTGCAAGCTCGCTCAACAAGTACTACAAATTCTCACGATTTCTAGAATGCCAACGAACAGTTTTATATCTTCGTTCAGTCCCTCCTCAAACGTTTTTACATTACATCTTACGAAGAAACGCATTCTCGAGCATACCGGGTGAGCCTCACAAACTTTCGTTCATAATCGATGCAGACATGGAGCCTTGTTTAAGCTCAAGAAATTCTTTCCGTTTTTGATCGATAAATCTACGGTGATATACTTCTTCCGAAACTCGGTTTGGAAAAACTCCCATGTTACCCGCTCTCTAGGTACAACCGAAATCAATGTATTCCACCAATAATATGCAGAATCACGTAACAAAGAGATAGCACACTTCAAGCATTCATCGGGTGTGCAAGAAAGTTCATCAAGTACCCGGATAGTGTTATCCAACCAAAACTCAGCTTGTTCGGCACCATCGTTGTCTCTGTTGCTTTAAATTCAGGAGCCCCGTGTTTTCGTTCTGTCAACTGGGGGCTTATTTAACCTCATCTGATCGGTTACGCAGGTATTTCGTGCGCGGGGTGTATTAGTCGGAAGTGGGGTTGGGGAATAGCCGTGTTAGTTCGAATGTCTTGATTGAACCAATCATTCATCACGCTATAGAAAGCTTGTCTAGCTTCCTCGTTACGATTACTAGCCATAGGTTGAGAGTTCACCGGCCGCTGTCGCTGCTGTGAAGGCGGTGCCACGCTCTCAACATCATCAACTATCGCTCGATTGGGATCGGGATCCATCCTATACATAAACGCATTTTTAATCGTCGTAAATCACCACACTATCAATTAAACATATAATGGCATGTATAGCTAGACCAATTTGCAATACGGTAGTCCTAGAATCGACTAAACCGTAGTAGCTCGATACCAATAAAATGTAACACCCTAACCCGCCTCCGTCGCCGGAGGAGTTAAGAATGTTACTAAGTAAGCCTTAATTTCGTTTTCCAAATATCAACCGTATAAATAAAAACATTCGAGCATTATCGATCACATTCATGAATACTTTCATCTTAGATATATATATAATGCAAGTTGACTACTTAAGCCATTTGCGTATGGCTATTCATATATATATACAACACCAAAAGGTACTAGGTCAAATTACAAAGTCGATCCTATACATGCCATTATCACAACTTAATCAAAAGGTACCAAAAAGCTTAGATAGTGTGGTTGACTTCGACTTTGGAACTCCCGAATCCGATGGATGACGAGCAAAATCTATAAAACAGAGAAACAAAACAAAAGAATAAGCATTTCAATGCTTAGTAAGCTTTAAGTAATGAAATCATCTAAGAAATTGGCATATTAGTATCAAGTCTATATGAATCACCGTGAGCCAAGCCAAACATATCAAAGGTGCTTCCTTATCGATCATATCATAAAGGGAAAAATCAATACGTTCATCCATTCCTTCAATTTATAACCGAATACGATCTCTACTAATTTTCAAACAACTCTCATGCATATATATATATATATATATATATAGCCTACTAGTGATGTTGAAATCGCCTAAGTTAGTGCTCATACCTTCTAATCCAATAATAAACATTCAAAGGATTTTAAACGCTAGTTTAAGCATAATTACCGACTTTCGAAACACGAAATATAACAATCAATCATATCTTCAACGAAAGCATTTACCTACTTGATCACTTCACATTAAATTGTACTTATGCTTGGAATTAACTCGACATGCATTATATAAATTCACTTGTGCATACTTACGGTTTATCCACCCAATTAATAGGCCGGCGAAGACGTCCTTGTGAACTAAACCCGAATCTTAGAAGCGCTCTGAGAGGCCCTTCGAGACTAAGCTCGGTTTTGCGCTGCTGGCTTAAAGGCCCTTCAAACCGAGTTCGCAATAACATCGGGCGCAGAGCCCTTCTGAACTAAGTCCGGCTTTAACGATGGCTTAAAGCCCTTCGGAACCAAGTCCGGTTTTTAACACTGGCTAATAGCCCTTCGAGACTTAGCTCGGTTTCAAACCTTGATCAACAATCATACATTCGCACATTTAAACAACACTTTGATATTTGAATACAATTTCAACATTCTTTCTACCCATTTTACAATTAATTCACTAGTCATATCAAATGACATATTCTCGTTTCATTATTAAGAACTTTCTATTATCATGCGATTACAAACAAGTATTTTACCTATTTATTTGATCATACGATGCAAGCGGGACTATTACGTCATAATTTATTCATCGCAATCATAATTTGATAATTTCTATGTCTAAATATAAGTTATATTCCATTACTCAAAGACTTACCTTGTATCTTTTTCAGGCAAGTTCGGGTTGGCTATTCCGCGACTTTAGCTTTTCCCTTATCCGAGGTTGTCCCTCTATGCTCTTGAGCTTAATCAATAAATTTTAAACTAACCATTAATCAATTACTCAAGTATTACTTTCAAAATATAGCACACATATATATATTTGAATTTCACACATACAACTTATAGTAAACTTATAAAATTAATAAGAAATTCATTAGTAAATCACAACTTCCCTATAAGCTGAGTTACTGAGCAACAGTCATTAATTTACTTATAACTTGAGCCACGAAACTCCAAATTAAAGACCGTAAATTTTCCTCGAGAATAGACTAATTTATCTTTTAGCCATAAAATTTTCATAATTTTTAGTCTAGCCAATCACTACCAGATTTTTCTTAAAGTTCACCCTGTTTCACTGCTTGACTAAACTGACCATTCTTAGATACGAATCAGATTTCTCATTGTATAAAACTCAAAATGTGTTCTCACTTATTTCATTTGAAACTAGACCCATCAAGAAATCTAAGCATATAAATTTTATCCTAAGGCCATTTTTTTACAATTTATACTGATTTTATAAAAACAGAACAGGAAATCTATTAGTCATTTCAACTCAACCTCACAATATTTCAAATATCTCAAAATCGGTAACTCATTCGTTTATATAGCTTCCTCTGTAAGAAACTAGACTCTTCAAGCTTTAAAGACATAATTTATCCAGCTTCTAACTCAACCCCTACAAATTATGGTGATTTTCCAAAACCACCTTACTGCTGCTGTTCCCAAGCAGTTTAACACTAGCTCACTCTTTCAAACATTCCTTGCATACATTTTATTTAAGCATGTATATTAACAATCGAATTCATCAATTTATTATCTACCAATTCATTTCAACATTTACAATACAACACATGGTGTTCAAGCCATTTTTCAAGTTCAAAATTCGGTTAATACACATATATATATATACTAGAAATCAATTGTTAACATTTGTATATCAACTTAATAGCTAGCTTAACAAACCTTGTTTTAACATACAATTGTTCTTAACACAATTTAAAGCATCCTCATCATTCTATCAATTAAAATGCATACCTTTCCCAATTGTCTAAACCACATTCGGCCCTAGAAGACCATTGTTAGCGATTCTTTTCCATGTAACAACAATGGCTCAAATGTGCTTATTTGCTACTCTAATTCACCTTTGTATCACTTTTCCTCCAAATAACATGAACAACAATCAATTCTTAAACATTTTTCTCTTAACCTATTACTCATAATATCAACCAAATTTCAAAATTTGGACATGGGCTAACTAAGAGACTTAGTAACTAACTCATTACATTCAACAATTTCAAAAGTTATCATGAATTCTTACCTTAATCAAGACTAGGAGTGGTCAATTGCTTGTTTTCTTCTTCCCTTTTCTTCTCAAGGTTTGGCCAAAGGATGCTAAAAAGATGAACACTAATTTTTTCTTTGTTTTATTCATCTAATTAATTTAACACCTATTTTTTATTTATTATTTTATTAATATAACAAACACATAATGCTTATCATCATTGTCATGGCCGCCACTATTCTTAAGTGGGGAAAATTGACATGCAAATACATTTTTGACATTGTACACTATTTGGTCCTTAAACATTAACCTATCACATTTCAAAAGTGTCACACCTAAGTCCTAATGAATAAATTCACATGCAAATGACCAAATCAAAGCTTGAAACTTTCACACTTGTATTTAATCACTTCATAAACATGAAATATAACTTATAATTATTTTTATAGCTCGGTTCTGTGGTCCCGAAACCACTTCCCGACTAGGGTCAAACTAGGGCTGTCACAACTCTCCCCCGAAATGGCTCAGTTACTGAGGGCCACTGATAAGGGAAAGGCTCCTATGGCCATCACTGAATAGGAAAATGAGAGTCCTCCTCCAGGTTTTACTCCGCCTCATGTACCATTGCAAATTGAGGCACTTCCTAGAAGGCCATCTGCTACTGTGAGACCTCAGCATGGGCCAATTGACGCTGGTATCCATATGAATTTCCCGGCTGGTTCAGGATTTAATTTGGGTGACAATCCTACTAATCCTCTCGTTCCCGATCTAGATATGGTGGAAAAGGAGGATTTGAAAGCCGAAGCTGCAAGGCAATTGGATGAACGCTGCAGATGGCTAGAAGAAAAGTTCAAGGCTTTGGAAGGCACTAGCAATCATCATGGGATTGATGCCAAGGATTTAAGTCTAGTCCCAAACCTAGTGCTGCCTCACAAATTCAAAATGCCAAAAATTGAAAAGTACAATAGTACTACTAGCCCAGAGGCCCACATCACAATGTTCTACAGAAGAATGATTGGGTATGTAAATAATGATCAGCTGTTGATCCATTGTTTTCAAGATAGTTTGATAGGTGCGGCAGCCAGATGGTACAATCAGTTGAGCTAGGCTAGAATAAGTTCATGGAGGGATCTTGCACAAGCCTTCATGCAGCAGTACAATCATGTGACGGACATGACCCCTGACAGGATTACCCTGCAAAATATGGAGAAGAAGCCTAATGAGAATTTTAGGCAATATGCGCAGAGGTGGAGAGAGATAACAATACAGGTTTAACCACCACTGCTGGAGAAGGAGACCACTATGTTATTCATTAATACTCTGAAAGCCCCATTTATCACTCATATGATTGGAAGCACTACTAAAAGTTTTGCGAACATAGTCATGGCAGGAGAGATGATAGAGAATGCCATAAGAGGGGGTAAAATTGAGGGGGAAGCGGCCAAAAGATCAGCCCCACGAAGAAAAGACAATGAGGTGAACAATACAAGTAGTTTTAATTCAAAAGCGGTCACAGTTAGCCAGCCCAAAGTAGCCACAGTTGGGCAACAAGGCTCTCAAAAGCAGGAATCCAACACCAGGCATGAGAGGATGCAATTTACACCTATACCTGTGACGTATAGGGAGCTCTATCAAATTCTATATGATGCGTATGTTATAGCCCCTTTCCATTTGAAACCATTACAGCCTCCATATCCTAAATAGTACGATGCAAATGTCAGATGTGAGTATCATGCTGGAATATCGGGGTACTCAATTGAAAACTGTACTGGATTCAAGAAAGCCATAGAGAGGTTGATCAAAAATGGGGTTTTAAAATTTGAGAATACCCAAATACTGAGAACCTTTTGCCAAACCATGACAATCAGGGAGTAAATGCCATTGGTGAAGCCGGTGGAAAGGGGGGAAAGAAAATGTTGCTGAGATAAGGATGCCTATGAGGGTGATCTGGGAGGAGATAATGAAGAGAGGTATGTTGACCTCTAAAAATACGAGAAGAGGAACGAGGTACTATGGTGAGTTCCATGAAGATTGCGAGGAATTTAAGGCCTTGGTACAAGGCTTTATAGATAATAAAGAGCTACAGATTTGTGAAGGTAGCTCTAGTGAAAAGCAAGTATGTGCGCTGGAAAATGAACAGCAAAGAGCCAGTCGCCAAGGATCATTATCTCTCTGCCAGGGAATAATGAAGTGGGGGCACCAGCAGCTCCCAAGGTCATTATCCATAAACCTACTCCTTTCCCTTACAAGGATAGCAAGAAAGTACCATGGAGTTATGACTGTAGCGTGACAGTGCCAGAGGAAGGAAATATAGCCAGCGCATCTAAAGATGTACAAGTTGAAGGTTCCTATACGCGGAGTGGGAAGCATTATGATACGGGGGCGTCAGAGTGGAGCCCACAAAATCAAAAATTATTGAGATTGAAAAAGAGAAAAAGATCGAAGTATCCATTAACAAGCCGGTAAGGGAGGAGGAGGCTAAGGAATTTCTAAAGTTCCTTAAGCATAGTGAGACAGTGTGGTCGAGCAATTACGTAAGCAACCAGCGCGCATATCAGTTTTAGCCTTACTTCTGAGTTCTGAAGTGCATCGAGATGCACTGTTGAAGGTACTCAATGAGACATATTTCACTCACGATATATCTATCAATAAGTTGGACCGATTGGTAAATAACATCAGTGCTGATAATTTCATCTACTTTAATGATGATGAAATTCCACCTGGGGGCATAGGGTCAACTAAGGCCTTGCACATCACCACTCGTTACAAAAGATACACGCTTCCAAGTGTACTCATTGATAATGGGTCTGCTTTGAACGTCCTTCCATTATCCACATTGAACAGATTACCCATTGACAGTTCACATATGAAGAAGTGTCATAATGTAGTAAGAGCCTTCGATGGAACTGAAAGGAAAGTGATGGGACAAATTGACATCCCTCTGGAGATCGGGCCAAATACGTATGAAGTTGATTTCTTGGTGATGGATATCAAACCCTCCTATAATTGCTTGTTAGAGAGACCATGGATACACTCGGCAAGAGCGGTGCCCTCCTCATTGCACCAGAAATTGAAGTTAGTAACAGATGGACGGTTAATAACTATCAATGCGGAGGAGGATATCATAGCAACAGTCACTGGCAAAGTCCCTTATGTCGAGGCCAATAAAGAGTCTGTTGAATGTTCTTTTCACTCTTTAGAAATTATCAACGCAACCTTCGTTTCGGAAGGAAGTGAGGTGTCAGCGCCCAAAATGTCTGTAGCTACAAGGATGGCCCTACAAATGATGATGAGAAGAGGAGCATCGCCAGGAAAAGGATTAGGAAAACAGTTGCAAGGAGGGATTCAAATCCCAAAACTGGTGGAGAAGAAGGATCGCTTTGGTTTGGGCTTTAAACCAGACCATAAACACAAGAGACAGGAGATGGAAAAGCGTCAAACAAGAAGGAAGGCGCGTTTGAACGGAGGAGAAGTGGAGTGGGAACCGATGACATTCCCACCTATATCCAGAACCTTTAAGTCAGGAGGGTTGCTGGTAAAAGAGAGTCATCAAATCAATGTTGTACATGGTGAGTGGTTGGGGCAGGAAAACCTTGAGGGTATTCGCCTCTACGAACCAGGAAGCTCTCGAACAATTGGATCATGCGGAGGATCTTCCTGTAGTCTTTAAAAATTTTTCAGAGTAATTCTCGAAACATGTCTATTACTCTAGGGCCTAGGAGTAGTAAGATTACATTTGTGAAAATAGGCTTATGATTCATCTATTATTATTCAAATAAAACATAACTTTTATCAATTTAAAAGAGTATTGTTTCATTTTTATCAACTAATATTCCTTTAAATTCTGAAAATTCTTATTCTTTTTTCTCATAGCACATAAACGATCATTCTTGAATTCATTCATTCTTTGTATATTCTTTCATACCCCTTACAGGTCTCTAGATATCAATGATATGAGCACTAATACTGCCGTTCCTGATTTCTCTTGCTAGCAAGGCATGTGTTTAGAGGAACCTCAGGATTTTGAAGATGTTCAAGATGTATCTCTCGATTTGTTAAGAATGGTAAAACAGGAGGAGAAACAAATCATGCCACATGAGAAAGAGGCAATAGAGAATATAGCCCTAGAGGAAGGGAATGAGGTAAAAATTGGAACACTGATCACTAAAGACACAAGGCGTGGCTTGATTGAGTTACTTCAGGAATTCAAGGATATTTTTGCATGGTCTTATCAGGATATGCCCGGATTGAGTACCGACATTATAGTACATCGTCTTCCTATAAGACAAGATTGTAAACCAGTACAACAGAAGTTACGGAGAATGCGGCCAGATATTGTTCTGAAAATAAAGGATGAAGTCAAGAAGCAGTTTGATGCAGGATTCTTGCAAGAAGTGAAGTACTCCGAATGGGTAGCTAACATTGTACCTATTCCTAAGAAAGACGGGGAAGGTACGAATGTATGTTGATTACAGAGATCTAAACAAAGCAAGCCCAAAGGATAATTTTCCTCTGCCACACATTGACACCTTAGTAGACAATACAGCGGGATATTCGTTGTTCTCCTTCATGGATGGCTTCTCAGGATACAATCAGATAAAGATGCATTTCGAGGATATGGATAAAACTACTTTCATAACCTTGTGGGGCACATTTTGTTACAAAGTAATGCCGTTTGGACTGAAGAATGCAGGGGCAACATATCAACGAGCCATGGTAAACTTGTTCCACGACATGATGCATAAGGATATTGAGGTATACGTTGATGATATGATCGCCAAGTCGCGAACAGAAAAAGAACACATTAAGGTCTTGAGAAGATTGTTCTTAAGGTTGGGAAAATTTCAGTTGAAGCTCAATCCAGCAAAGTGCACCTTTGGAGCCAGATCGGAAAAGTTATTATGCTTGGTAGTCAGTGAAAAGGGAATTGAAGTTGACTCAGACAAGGTCAGAGCCATACGAGAATTGCCTCCGCCACATACTCAAAAGGAGGTTCGAGGATTCCTAGGAAGGTTGAATTACATCGCTCGGTTCATTTCACAATTGACCGAGAAATGTGATCCTATCTTTTGCCTCCTCAAAAAGCACAATCAAGGTACTTGGGATGAAGAATGCCAGAATGCTTTTGAGAAAGTCAAACAGTATTTGTTGAATGCTCCAGTGTTATCTCCACCTAGTCCAGATAAACCATTAATACTGTACTTGTCAGTGTTCAGTAATTCTATGGGATGTGTGCTTGGTCAACATGATGAGTCGGGGAAAAAGGAGAAAGCAATTTGTTATCTCAGTAAAAAATCACTGACTGTGAAATGAGATATTCACCAATCGAAAAGTTGTGTTGTGCGCTAATCTGGACTACCCGGAGATTAAGACAGTACATGCTATACCATACCACTTGGCTCATCTCAAAACTGGATCCATTGAAATACATGATGGAGTCAATAGCTCTAAATGGGAGAATGGCGAGATGGCAAATTTTACTTTCAGAATTTGATATAGTCTACGTAAGTCAAAAGGCTATAAAAGGAAGTGCGGTAGCTAATTTCTTGGCTAGTAGAGCTTTAGAGGATTATGAACCATTAAATTTTGATTTTCCAAATGAGGAGTTAATGTGTATGGTAATGACTGAAGATTCTCCGTGGAAGCTTAATTTTGATGGGGCTTCTAATGCAGTTGGAAATGGAATTGGGGCAGTCTTGGTATCCCCTAATGGTGATCACTACCCATTCACGTGCAAGTTGGACTTTGATTGCACGAACAATATGGCTGAGTATGAAGCATGCATCATGGGACTTCAAGCAGCCATAGAGCGAGGTATAAGAATCTTAGAAGTATATGGAGATTCGGCGTTGGTAATTTATCAGCTTAGAGGTGAATGGGAGACAAGGGACCCTAAATTGATCAATTATCGAAAGGTAGTTTTTGGGTTACTTGAGGAGTTTGATGATATCACCTTTAATTATCTCCTGTGAGATGAAAATCAGATGGCAGATGCTCTAGCAAATTTGGCCTCAATGATTAAGGCAAATAAAGAGGAAGAGATGAGTCCACTTCAAATGAGTGTCTATGAAGCTCCAGCTAGCTGTTGTAACCTTGAAGAGGAAGAAAAGGATGATAATTCTTGGTATCAGGATATATTGCGATATGTAAGAGATCGTAAATATCCAGAACAGGCAACCGAAAATGACAAACAAACTTTGAGAAGGTTAGCTTGTGATTATGTCTTGGACGGGGATGTCCTTTACAAGAGAAGGAAAGACCAAGTACTTTTGAGATGTGTCAATGCTGTAAAAGCCAAGCTAATTCTAGAAGAGGTTCATGAAGGTGTATGTGGTACTCATGCAAATGGGTTCATGATGGCAAGGCAAATCACGAGGTTTGGCTATTACTGGGCCACTATGGAAGGAGACTGCTTCAATTACGCCAAAAAATGTCATAAGTGTCAGATTTATGGGGACAAAATTCATGTACCACCTTCACCTTTACATGTCATGACTTCTCCATGGCCCTTCTCCATGTGGGGTAAGGATGTCATTGGGCTAATATCGCCGAAAGCTTTGAATGGACATCAGTTTATCTTCGTGGTGATTGATTACTTTGCAAAATGGGTAGAAGCTGCTTCTTATGCAAATGTTACTAAGTCAGCTGTGAGTCGATTTTTGAAGAAAAAGATCATTTGTCGGTATGGAATGCCTGAGAGGGTCATATCCAACAATGCATTGAATCTAAACAACAAAACAATAGTAGAGGTTTGCGACCAGTTCAATATCAAGCATCACAACTCTTCACCCTATCGTCCAAAAATGAATGGGGCAGTGGAGGCCGCTAATAAGAACATTAAGAAAATAGTGGGAAAGATGACTGAGACTTATAAAGTTTGGCATGAGAAACTACTGTTTGCACTCCTGGCTTATCGAACATCCATTAGAACCTCTACTGGGGCAACCCCATTCTCGTTAGTCTATGGGATGGAAGCAGTGTTACCTATTGAGGTAGAAATACCGTCTCTCCGAATTTTAACAGAAATAAGGTTAGATGAAGCTGAATGGGTTCAGTCCCGATATGACCAGCTAAACTTGATTGAGGAAAAGAGGCTGAAAGTCATCCGATATGGTCAGATGTACCAGAAGCGTATGATGCAAGCTATGATAAAAAGGTTCGTCCAAGGGAATTCCATGAGAGGGACCTTGTGCTAAAGAAAATCCTTCTCATTCAGAAAGACTTTAGAGGAAAATGGATGCCAAATTGGGAAGGGCCGTACGTCGTGAAGAAGGCTTTCTCTGGCGGTGCATTGATTTTGACAAAAATGGATGGAAAGAGCCTACCCAATCCAGTGAACTTAGACTCAGTGAAAAAGTACTTTGTCTAAAGGAGAAACCCGCAAAGGGCGCCTTGAATTTTGAAAAAAAAAAATAGAGAGGCCAAGGTGAAAACCCGCAAAGGGCGCCTTGTGACCAAAGGGGTTTTGAGTTGAAAACCCGAAAGGGCAACTCAAATTTTTAAGGGCATATATGACTTGGCAAAGAGGGAGGCACAGTGTGCATTGGGGCATCAACAAAGTACTTTGGATTTTTTTTAAACACATGTCGAACTCAAGAAAGATTTCATGGAACTAATGTATAGACGCTTAAGCGGCGATATTTAGAGCATCTAATTTTTATCCTGTTTGCTATCTTTAGATTCTATTTCTTCTTAAAGATATGCTATCAGACTTATTTCTTTTGTATTGTTAACGATTCATTCAAATCCAATTATTCTTAAAGATTTATTCATCTTCCGATATTCTTAAAGTATGTTGCATTGAAATAATTATAGATGAACTAAAATATTTTCACAAATGAAGTTTTGCACATTACTTTGGAATTTCTAGATAATACAAGAAACTAAAACAGGACAATTGTTCAAGAAATTCACGTAAGTAAAGGATGAAGGAACTCGAGGAATTTCTTTCTTCCAGTCTAAAAAGAAATGGACAAAACCAATGATTCAATTCTTACAGACATCCTCAGTAGATCGTAGTATTAGAAGAAGGCCTACAAACCGAGTACGAATGAAATTTTGAGAAAAGAAAAGACAAATGAAGGAATGAATGGTGACGCCTAAGATAGGGGTCATATTCACAGCACTTTGCATCATAACATGTTTAATTAGGGACATTCGGCTCACTTTGAGCATAGCATCCTATTTACCAGGCATAATCATTCTACAGGTAGTCGAAGACATAGCAGATTTGACTCTCAGATGTTCTCGAGCAGACCTAAGATGATTCGACATCCTTGTGCTTACAAGGAACAAATAAAAAATATTAGCTGATTTAGCTTTCACGGGTTTACGATGAAACAAATCTAAGATGATTTGTCGTTTCTGTATTGTCAGAGAACAAATCAAAGTTTTCCATCTCCATTTTAACGGAGAACAGACGCATAACAGATCTAACCTTCAGATGTTTATACTGAAGCAGATCCAAGATGATTTGGTATTCTTGTGTTTACAAGAAACAAATCGAGGACATAGCAGATTTGACTCTCAAATGTTCTCAGATATAGGAGATCTAACCTTCAAATGTTTATATTGAAGCAAGATCCAAGATGATTTGGTATTCTTGTGTTTACAAGGAACAAATCGAGGACAGAGCAGGTTTGACTCTCAAATGTTCTCACACATAGGCAGATCTGACCTTTAGACGATTAGACTGGAGCAGATCTAAGATGATTTGGCATTCTTGTATTTACAAGAAACAAATTGAGGACATAGCAGATTTGACTCTTAGATGTTCTCAAAAGGATCCAGTGTGATTTGGTATTCTTGTGTTTACAAGGAACAAATCGAGGACATAGCAGATTTAACCCTCAGATGTTTCCAAAACAGATCCAAGATGATTTGTTGTCTCTGTATTATTAGAGAACAAATCGAAGTTTGACATCTCCATTTCGACGGAGAGCAGACACATAGCAGATCTAACCTTCAGATATTTATACTGAAGCAAGATCCAAGATGATTTGACATTCTTGTGTTTACAAGGAACAAATCAAGGACATGGCAGATATGACTCTCAAATGTTCTCAAACAGACTCAAGATGGTTTGGCATCCTTGTGCTTACAAGGGACAAATCGAGGACATGGCAGATATGACTCTCAAATGTTCTCAAATAGATCAAAGATGGTTTGGCATCCTTGTGATTACAAGGGACAAATCGAGGACATGGCAGATATGACTCTCAAACGTTCTCAAACATATTCAAAATGATTTGGCATCTCTATAAATAGAAGAGGCAAATTCGACATCTCTATGTTTGGCAGTGAGCAGATCAAAGATATCAACATGGCAGTCATAAAAAATAGAATATCATGATTTGATAGGGCTGGTCAAATTTGGTCTTTTATAAGTCTTTGCTCGATTCCTGTTACACAGCAATAAGCAAAGAGGGGCGGCTGTAATAGCCCAAATTTGACCGGGCTGAAAACCAAGATTAAAAATAATAAATGTTTATTTATTTAAAAAGTCCTTTTACAAAGCCCAAGTCTAAATAGCCCAAACTTATCAGACCCATTACCCCGTTAGTCCTAACCTGTTACATTATAGACCAAGACTCAATTAAAAAGGGGCCCAATTGACCCAAACTCTCAGAGGCCCAAAACCTAAAATCATTAGCTAGGGTTTCTAACCCTAGCTTTCTCTCTCTACAGCGCCGCAACAGCTTCTGGAAGCTTCGGGGAGCGTCGGTTCAACTCCCCAGATCAAGGCCATCAATGCTCACTGACGCGCCATCAATGCGTTCATCCCTCTCGCTACTGTCTAGCACCGTGATCTCAGGCCTCCCCTCTGGCCTTGTTACCACCGTTAACGCCAAGGTTGTCGGGGTACCTACAAAATGGAAAAGGAAACACAGCAGATGCGAACAAATAAAGCAAGAAGCTAAAACAAAGGAATCTCAACAGATTAGGGACAAAGATACAGTAGACAAGAAATAGAAAGAAATCGGAGATTTCTTTCCTTATGTAACAAATTAGTGGCTATAAAAAGCCCCTTTGTAACCCTTGTAAAAAAAAGATAGAGAGACAGAAATAAAACGCGAATACAAACAGTTTCAAGGTGATAATCGAGTGACTTGTTCTTTATTTTTTTAGCGCATATATATGAACTGTTTAGCAAAATACTAAGGGTATTTAAAAAGAAAAAGAACTACCTATTTTGGATCTGAAAAGACGAGGGTTTTTAAACCCTCCGATCTCTCAGATATCTGGTGGCCCTTAGGGCGCGCGTGAGGCTGCAGATGTGGCCTCACTGAAGGCGAGCCGGAGCTCCCTTCCTCTCTCTCTTTCAGAGAGAATTTCTTAAGTTTTTTTTTAAAAATCGGGTTTCAAATGATTTCAAAGCTAAGAAGTTAGCTTATATAGCCTTGACAAAGCAGCATGACATTTTTAGACCCCCAGGATCGCGTGTTGACCCGGGACACCCGGGAGGATCCGCGCATTTTTAGGATTGGGTTAATTGCCCAATCGGTCCTTCTACTCTTTTTTGCGTTTACAATTAAACTTTATTTTATTTATGATTTGGCCCTATTGATTTGTCTCAATTCGATTTAGTCCCTACGATGAGTTGCTTTAAGTCCAAGATTAAAGCCTTGATGCGTTTGGGAATAGGACAATTTGCCCAATGAGTCCATACATTTTACACGCGATTTAATTAGGACCTTAATTCAGTTTTATTCCTTTTAAATTAAGCCCGTAATTTTCTTGAACTTTAAATTTAGTCCTATATTTATTTTTATTATTCTATATATATATATATATATATATATATATATATATGTATATATATATTTTTATATATTGTTATTTGTTTTATTTTTACATTATACATCATAAAATTATTCTATTATAAGTATTATTTTTATTATATGTATTATTATTATTATTTATTATATATTATTTTTCTCAAATTATTATTATCATTTTTATATTATTATTATATTTTCACATATATTATATATATTTATTAATTATTCATATATATTGTTTTACATATTACTTTCATTATTTTATATTATATCTATCATATTTCATATTTCCTATAAATTTAAAGTATATTCTATTATATGACAATTAAATATTTTCATTACTTATAAATTTTTATGTATATCATATAATATCTATTACATTATTTATATTATTCATTATATTATTTAAATTCTTAAAATTTGTATATTAAATTATATTTTTAACTCATATTATATATTAAACTATTAATTATTTATTATGTATTTTAAATGATATTTTTATATTCTTTTACATACTTTTATTTATATATTTTTTTAAAAACCCAATATATTTTGCATATAGTTATTATAAATATTTTGTTATTATATTTTATATATTATATAGCAAATACTATTCTAAAATTATTTTTTAAAATTTTAGGTCTTTATTTGTAATATATGTGTATATTTTGTTAACAATAACTCGCTTCATTTTTATATATATTGCATATATCATATGTTATTTTATATATATTATTACATTTCATGAATATGTACATTAATATTGTATTACCTTTTTTGTATATCATGCATTATTTAATTATTATTTCGTATGTTTGTATGTTTATTCTTTCTCAATACATGCTATATATATCTTTGTATGCATATTGTTAATATTTGCTATATATATTATTTTTTATATGTATGAATCTAATGCACGAATTTTTTATTATTATTACCATTACTTTGTTTAAATGCATGTATTATTTACCTAGTACAATAATATGTTACTGTGTATGATTTATAATGCAATATAATTCCCCACATATCATTCTTTTTAAAAAAAGGGCTTCAAAGTTTTCAAAAAAATAAAATAAAGGCAATGCTTGATGTTTGAAAATTTCGAGAAAATAGTGCCCTAACTTATTGGGTTGCAACTTTTCTCATTGAGTTCGAATAATCAAGTACCCTTCTAAGTTTTTAAAGGTTTTTTTTTTAAATATAAGCAACTGTCTTGGAATTTCAAAGCAATATGTCCTAACTTACTGGATGTGGCGTTTTATGGTTTCGAGATAGGGATTTCCAAAAGGCTAACTCAGTGCCAATATTTTTGATACAGGTGAGCTCCAATTTTCAAAATCAAAAATATTTTAAAGAGGATTGCATCTTAAAATTTCTAATTTCCGACCTTAAAGACATTTGATAATCAATTTGGTACCAATTTTTGGGCGTTTCGAGGGTGCTAACCCTTCCTCGTGCGTAATCGACTCCCGGACCTGTTCTTTTGATTTCGTAGACCAAAACCGATGATTTTAAAACAAAAATGTTTTAAAGGTGACCCAATCACACCTAAAAAGATTGGTGGCGACTCCCGTTTTCGTTTTTCTTAAAGTCGATTCCCATTTTCTAAAAACTCAATTTAAAAATGGTTTCGACAATTTTAATTAAAAACTAATTTCATTAATTATTTGAACTAATAATTAATAATATTATGAAAATATAAAAACAAAATTATATTAAAAAATCTCAAAGAATGAAAATTGAATTAACCAATGTAGGAAAAGTAAAAGAAAAGATAGTGTCAACAATCAACCATCCTTTTCATATGGATTTTCCACAAACCATGGTTTCACTTCAAATATTAAGGAGTTTTTATTAAGGAGTTTTTCTAAAATAAATTAATATAAAGTTTATGGTCAACCATAAAACATAAATCACATGCTCCTGAAAAATATTAATTAATCAGCTAGACATGACCAAATATGCAAATGCAATTGAATTAACAAGTGCTCAATCATGGTAAGAGAAAGTACGATTGAAGAAGCCCAAGCTTCTTACATACAATCCTCTTCCAATCTTTGTAAACAATTTTAATTAAAAAGTAATTTCATTAATTATAAATTTGTTTTTAATTACACCATAAATTTGTAAACAAATAATCAAATATTTTATAATAATCCTCGAAGAAAACCCGACAAATGACCCTATCTATCAATCGAAAATGACCATAGAACCAAGCTAGAAGTAATTGGGCGCAACCAACAAACCTGCCTGCACCAGCCTTCCTACATGTGCCTAAGGACCTGAATGTCTCCGCCAAAATCGCAAGGACAGAAGTGACCCTCTTACTGAGTCGATGGAAAAGATTCGTGGTTGCCTCATCCACATATCCCAAAGCCCTAGGGAACACCATCAATCCATACAAACTTAAGGCGAAAACGTCTACGTTCTTTGCTTCATCGGGGTGTGTCAAAATCAGACCCTTCAAAGCGTCCCATGAAATGCACTTGCACTCACCCTTCTCTTTAATTCTGGCAATGATCCACTGCTCGTTCATCCCTGTAATAGTCATCAATTTCTTCTAAAAGGTAGGGACATTAGCAGCTCGAGAATAGATCCTATCAACCTGGAACCTGGGACAACGTAGCAAGGCAGTGTACTCCTCTACGGTAAACAAATAATTATTTCATTAAAAACTAATTATAAAATATTTGTTTACAATTTTAATTAAAAACTAATTTCATTAATTATTTGAACTAATAATTAATAATATTATGAAAATATAAAAATAAAATTATATTAAAAAATCTCAAAGAATGAAAATTGAATTAACCAATGTAGGAAAAGTGAAAGAAAAGATGGTGTCAACAATCAACCATCCTTTTCATATGGATTTTCCACAAACCATGGTTTCACTTCAAATATTATTTGATTAAAATATTTTGATTATTTGTTTACAAATTTTTTAAGATTTGATGAGATTTGGACAAATTAGAATGAATTGTATGTTACTTTGTGAAGTTGAATTCATATTCTAAATATAGGAGCCTTGTTCAACTTTAAAAGAGATAATTGTTGAGGCACTTATGTTAGCAATGCTTCATGCAATGACCATTGCTCTAGCCAATAACGCAAGACTTGTTTTATTTTAAGTTGACAATCTTTTCAATCAAATTAGTTGGGTAATGACTTAAAATGATTTTTTAAATGTGAGTTGGTCCATATTTGAGGATCCACCTCGTGGAGTAACCAATCTTTCAAGATTGAATCAATCCAAATCACATAAATTGGACCCTTTGATTTGTGGGTATTAACTTGAATGACCTGGAGATGTATTTGTTGGAAAAACAATTTAGAAGACAATTTATTTGCACAATGATTTTTTTTTAAAATTCATAAAATTGAATCGTGTTGTGTTATCTATATAAATAAACATTACCAAATTAGTACTTGTGTTTTCGAATTTAGTAAGATTCAGTCAATTCTTTACTTTCAACAAACACAATGTTCTTTACTATTCTCGAACTCTGGTTTGTTAAGAAGTTAGCTGATAGTTTGTTGGATAGTCAGTCTTGTTATTAGAATAGTTAGTTTGTTAATAGATGGTTAGTAGGTAATCTATAAAGTCTGTAGATTTGTAATTATGAGATACGATTTTTTTTAAAGAAAATCAATTTTCTTAAATAGTTTCTTCTTCAGTTGATTCTTTGTCAGTGTTCTCAACATGGTATTAGAGCTCTAGTGATCGTCGTTTTTTCGGTCATTGTAGCCCGCATAAAGTAGTCTTGGTTTACTGGTGTTCTTCACTTTTTTGGGGGGGGTTATGTTGTTTGATAGTCAGACCCATTTTTCTACTATTTCTTTAGCCCAAATTTGTTTGTCGGGTGTAGTCCAGCTAATAACCTAGGTTTGTTTTTACTCACGTCATCTTCTTCCCATCGGTGCCGTTCTTGCTAGTAGTTCTTTATGCCATTCTTGCTCATAGTTCTTTGCGCTGTTCTTGCTCGTGGTTTCATTTGTTCGTGCTCGACACTCTTTTCTGTTTTGGTATTGGTTGTTGGGTTGAAATCATGGTGAGTCCCTCTGGTTTGGTTGTTGATTTCAATCACCCCCTTTATTTGCACCCGTCGGATACTCTAGGTGCCTTATTAGTGTCTCATTAGTTGTTTGAAGTTGAAATTACAATGTTTGGAGTCAGTCCATGAAGATTGCATTGTTGGCTAAGAACAAATTAGGGTTTGTGGATGGTACTTGACTTAAGGCTTCACTACCATATGATATGAGTTATCAATGGGAGTGGTGTAATGCTATTATATTATCTTGGATCCTGAATACAGTTAGCAGAGAGCTCTCAGCAGGAATTGTAGTTGCCTCTAGTACAACAGTTGTGTGGAAGGATCTTAGTGAAATGTTTCATAAAGTTGATGGCTTTAGGGTTTATTTTTTGCATCGTGAGATTACTTCGCATCTTCAAGGTACTAATTCTATATATGTGTATTTCACTAAGCAGCGATTATTTTGGGATGAATATGATGCTCTTGTGCCTTTTTCTTCATATGGTTGTGATCAGTCGAGGCAAAATGTTGAGCATGTTTTACAAGAGCGTCTCTTTCAATTTTTGATGGGATTGAATGAGTTATATAATGCGGTGCGCAACCAAATATTGTTGATGAATCTATTGCCATCTGTAAATCAAGCGCACTACATGCTCATGCAAGAAGAATCTCAGAGGCAGCACAGTCCAAGTGCTGTAGGTTCTAATTCGATTTCTTTACACTCAGTAAATGCAACAAATGTAATTCAAAAGAAGATATTTAATGGGACATGTGATCATTTTAAGATAAAAAGGGCTTAAAAGATAAATTGTTATAGGATAATTGGTTACCTGACTGATTTTAAGTTCACTAATAAGATGGCTAATAATGCATCTGGATTCATGGTGAACAATGCATCAATTAGTGATTCAGCTAATGGTAGTGACGTGGCTAATGATGTTGGTGTCGTGAATGGTCAACAAGCACCTGTGTTTACTCAAGCACAATGTCAGCAAATCTTAAATTTGTTGAACAATGAGCATATAGTTGAAGTTGTCGCAAGTTTAACAGGTATGGTTGGTGTATCTAATAACTGGATCATGGATACTAGAACTACTGATCACATGCTTTTTTCTTTCCAGTGCTTAGAGTTCCCTATTGCATGTGTATTGGATTTTCCTTATGTTCGAATACCGAATGGCTCATCTACCTCAATCACCCACATTGGCATCTGCACTATTCACCCTGACCTTCAGCTTACAAAAGTTTCTTATTTCAAATTTCCATTATAACCTTCTTTCAAATTTCTAAACTCAGTACTGACCTCAACTATTTTGTTTCATTTTATCCTAAATTTTGTCTTATACAGGATCTCTCAAGTGGAAGGTTGAGGGGATTAGTAGGGAGTAAGGCTATTTTTTCATCCTGCAACCTTCTCGACAAACTAAGGTGGCTATAACTACACCTATTACATCTCTTTCAGCAAATGTTGAACCATATTTTCTTTGGAATACTAGACTCGACCATGCCTCTGTTTCAAGATTGAATAATATGCTTAATCTTCCATGCACAGTTTCCAATAGTGATAGCATACAATAGTGTCTAGTGTGTCATCTTGCTAAACAAACTAGACTACCTTTACTTGTAAGTACAACTTGTGTCGATGCTATTTTTTCTCTTATCCATATAGACTTGTGAAGGCCCTATTGAGTTTCTCCTCATAGTGGTCATAGGTATTTTTAAACCATTGTTGATGATTACTCGAGAATGGCATGGGTGTATTTTTTGCGATTTAAAAGTGATACCCTTGTATATCTTAAACAATTCATTGTTATGATCAAGAATCATTTTTCAGCTAATATAAAATATGCTCGTAGTGATAATGGATATGATATTTTCAAGAATAAGTGTAGTGAATATTTTAGTATGTTAGGCATTGTATGTTCAAACTCCCCAACAAAATGGGGTTGTTGAGTGTAAACATAGACATTTGCTTAAAGTTGCTAGGTCTCAAATTTCAATATAATATGCCTAGTAAGTTTTGCAGCAAATGTGTACTAACAATCTATTTTTTGATTAATCGATTCACACTCCTCTCTTGCATTGGAAGAGCTCTTTTGAAATTTTATACAATAAACCACCTGATCTTTCTTGTCTAAGAGTGCTTGGGTGTCTTTGTTATGCTACCACACCTTATTATCATGATAAATTTTCTCTAAAAGTTATTCCTTCAATGTTTATGGGATATTCTAATGTTTAAAAAGGCTACCTATTATTCAATCTTGAAACCAAAATTTTTTCGTTAATCGTGATGTAGTGTTTCATGAAAATGTGTTTCTTTTTAAATTTTCCACCAAAAATTTTGTTTTTTTCCTACAGCTGATAACTCGAATTTTCTTGATCTTGAGCCTATGCCTTCCATTCCTATAATGCCCACTTCACTGATTTTACCAGTCGATAATACTTTATCTAGCCAGTCTTGTTTCTTCATTGAACAATCATTATCTCCTTCTGTTCAACCAGTATCTTCCACCTCAAACCCATTAAAACACACCATACGGTCTGTTAAGCAACTTGCATGAATGAGGGATTATGTCTGTTCCAATCAATCTTCTGCTTCCCTTGATACAGGTTCATACCCTATTTCTCATGTTTAATCCTCTTTACATTTACCTGTTCATACTCAGTTGTTTGTAGCAAGTATTTCTGCCATATCTGAACCCTAAACATATACTGAAGCCATCTTGGATCCAAGGTGAGTCGATATTATACAACAAGAAATTCGAGTTTTGGAGGAGAATGGTACATGAGAGGTGGTTTCTTTACCATATGGTGTGGTTCCTATTAGCTACAAATGGGTCTATAAAGTCAAATATAATTTTGATGGTTCCATTGGTTTAAAGCCTGAGTGGTGTGAAAAGGGTACAACCAACAAGCTCAAGTTGATTTTCAGGAAATTTTTTCTCTTGTGGTTAAACATGTTATTGTTTAGACCATTATTAGTGTGGCTGCAATGAATGGATGGCCTCTTTTCCAAATGGATGTTTACAATGCTTTCTTACAATGTGATATGTATGAGGAGGTTTATATGGACATTCCAGAAGGTTTTCGCAAACAGGAGGAGCACAAGGTGTGTCGTTTGCTCAAGTCGTTGTATGGTTTAAAGCAAGCTTCTCAACAATGGAATCTAAAGCTTACTGAGGCGTTGTTGCAAGGGAGTAACATAGTAATATTACTTGTTTAATTGATGATTTGCTAATCATAGAAAGTGATGTTAATATGATCAGTGAGCTTAAAAAGGTTCTGCATCAAAATTTTAAGATGAAATATTTAGGTGAGCTAAAATAGTTTCTTGGTATAAAGGTGTCAAGATCAAACAAAGGTATTGTGTTGAATCAAAGGAAGTATGTGTTGGAGTTGATAGCCAATGTTGGGTTAGGAGAAGCAAAACCAGCAAGTACACCTCTTGAACAGAATCAAAAGCTCACTTCAATTGAGTATGATGAGTTTGTACAACTGAGAGCTAATGGTGATGAATTGATTCCTGATGTTGCAGTATACCAACAACTTTTAGGCAGGTTGCTATGTTTGACCAATACACGACCGGACATATCATATGCAGTTCAAAAATTACGTCAATTCATGCACAAACCAAAAAAATCCCATTTGGGTGCTGCTTTTTAGTTAGTTTGGTGTATAAAAAAGAATCCAGGTCAAGTGATCTTGCTGGTTGCATCTAATAAACCACTGTTGGAAAAAATGGGTTAGGAAAACGTAGTGGAAAATAAATTTAGGGAAAAACTAGAGTTTTAAATTTTTTTCAAAACAAGATCTTAGTTGTGATATCTAACGTAATAAACACTTAATCAAAATTGTACCTTTTCGATTCGTCTAGGATGAACGCTTCGACTGAGTAGTCTTCTTTGCTATCCTCAATCTCATGTTTGCTAAGTGTAGGCTCGCTTCGAATCAGATAAATTTTCACAAGAATTACTAGTGGGGTAATTTTACAATTTCTCTAAATTTTTGGGTCAAATTGTAAATCAAAAAAATATCTTTAGAAATTTTTCTAAATAATCTCTTCAGAGATTTTCTCTCTACAACTTTCTATTGAATTCAAGTGTATGTAAATAATGACCCAAGGCTCTCTTTATATATGGATAGTTTAGAGAGTCTAACGATGATTAAATATTATATTAATTTAATATTAAATCTTATTAAAATGATAAAATGTTTATCTTGTAGATAAACATTAAATTAAATTTAATATTAAATTAATAAAATACTATTAACATAAGTATTAAAGTAAATTTAATATTAAACTATTAAAATAATATTATTTTTAGAATAATTAATCTGAAATCAAATTTTCTGGTAGAGTCCCAGTAGGAGTGTGACTTTTCTACTGTTCAACCATCGACGACCAACCGCCGCCGTCGCAGCCACCGGTACCGCCGTGTCCAATGATGTAAGTGTGACACCCTTACGGCACCTCGAACCGGTTTGGTCCAGGACAGTGATGACCCGATTGGTCTGGTCTAGCCACTGGTTGGACCGTTAGCCCAGTTTCACATGCAGGGCCCAATTCGACCAATTTTAAAAAATATTAAAATAAAGATGTTTTAAAAAAAATTACTATAAAGATGTTTTTATTTTTGTATTTTTATATTAAACTTATGAAATACAAATTTACACCTAAAATAAAATATACAAATAATGAGATTTTAACTTAAAATATTAAAATCCCATAGTTTTTTTAACCAAAACTAACCTTGATTGATAAATCATTGAAAAAATTAAATCAATTGAAAATTAATTTTTTCAATGATTTAATATTTTACATATGTTTTATAATCCAAAATAATAATAATCTAATAAAAAAATTTCTACAAAAAATTATGAAAAATGATAAATAGGTAATAACTACTCAAGAATATTTTCAATTAACTCAATTTTTTATTTTATTATTATATTATCCTATAAAACTTTATGTTTAAAAGTTTTGATTTTAGTTTAGAATAAGTTAAAATGTTTGCAAATAAAAGATGAAATGTAAAAAATATATTTTTTATAATATAAAATATATATTTATTAAATAATATAATTATAGTCCATAATTAATTTTAAATAACGTGCCAAATAAATTTTATAATTTAAATTCAATAATTAAATTTTAACTTATTTTTAACACTTAATTTTTTATCAAAAGTTAAAACTAAGGACAATTAATCATAACGTTAATGTTTTCGTCAATTTTATATAAATTTGATTGGTATAATAACAAATTTTGCTTTCATAATTTATATATTTTATCAATTTGGTCATGATTTAACAAATTTAACCCATAATATTTTTGTAATTATATCAATGTTGAGGCTAAATTTGTTGAATTTTTTAAAATTAAGACCAAAATAATAAAATATGTAAATATCGAGAATTAAATTTGTTTTTATACCAATCAAAATTATACAGAATTGACTAAAGATGCTAACACCTTAATTATTACTTTTAAAATTGATAGAGATCAGATTACTTTAATTTTTTAAGAGAAACTAATTTACTTAATTTCAAAATTAAAAGGATTGAAGAAGTCTATTTACCTTTAATTAATAAATAAATAAAATTCTTAAATTTATACTATATTTAACACTGTCCATTAGAGGTGTGTATGGGCCGGGCCAGGCCGGGTTCCGGCTGGGCTCAAACAAAATTTTAGGCCCATTTTTTAGTCCCGGGTCCGGCCCGAAATATGGGCCTAAAAATTTATCCAAGTTCGGCCCGAAATAAAATTGTTAAGCCAGAGTCCGGCCCGACCCATATTAAATTTTTTTAACTTATTTCATTAAATAAAAATTTTAAAATATAATAAATCATTAAATACATTTAAAACAAATATTAAAACAAGAAATAAATAAGAAAATGATATCAAAACAATTCTTAAAACAATACACAAATTGAAAATATAATAAAAAGTGATTATAGTAAAATTAAAAATAAAATATAAATATGATTAAAAATAAAATATATATTTAGTATATAATTCAGGCCGGGCCAGGCTCGAGTCAAAAAAGTTTTACCCAAACCCGACCCGTTTTCTAAACGGGCCTCTTTTTTTACCGAAATTTATATTTTGGGTCTATATTTTTACCCTAACCCTCTTATTTTTTGAGCGGGCCTTCGAGCCGGAGCCGCTACCCGGCCATGCACACCTCTACTGTCCATTAACTGCATAATATTAATCGCTTGCTCTTCGAGCCAAATGTCACCGATTTCGCCGTATCCCATTTCCTCCCACTTATCCCTCTCCTGCTCCAAAAGAATAATAATAAAAGTAATTGTCCTAGTGATCTTTTGTTTCTCCAATTTTATAATCATCTATTTAATTTTTCCTTTAATTTTTCATCTATTTTGAAATAATCTAATAAAAAAATGTTTAAAGGCTAAAAAACAGTGAAAAATTAAATAAATAACTTAAATAATTTTTTTAAGTTGGTGGGTTAAATAACTCATTATACCAAAATAATGTACTTACTTATTTCTCAGTTCTGTTTCCTTTCTCTCGTTTTCTCGCTCTCCGCGGAAAAACACCTCTTCCTAGTTGTCTGCTTGGATCGAGTTGCTCAGTTTCTCAACCACCAAACAAAAAACAAGAAGAGAAAAGTTTCCAATTTTGTCTCCAAGAGGTTTTTCGAAGCGAAGCGATAGTTTTTGGTATAATTTCTGTCGATTGGGATTGAAGAATCTATCTTTTGGTGGTAATCTTAATTTGGTATTTGGTTATGGCTTATTCCTGGTTTTCTTCTTTGATCTATCATTTTCCTTTTGTATAGTTTCTTTTGACCTATTTCATTCGTCGTAAACCCTAGTTTAGGTTAGGTTTGTGTTCAGGGGTTATAAGCTTAAGAAATTTATATTAAGTAAAAAAAAGAAATTATTTGGAGAATTATTTGATTCTTTTTTTGGTGTGTGTGTCTGTGTGTGAATTCAGAAATTAGGTTAAGCCACCGGTTTTGTTTACCCATATTTGGGATTGTAGTCAATGTTTAGGTATTTTAACACAAGAAAAACTCTGAAATTTTTGGTGCGTTGTTTTAGTCTGCCATCCAAAATCGAGGGTTTTTCTTATTAGGTTAGATCCTCCTCAAAATTCCCTCTCTTTTTCATTTTTTCCCCATCGTTTTTCCTTCTTTTTAGCTATTTTCGTAACCCTCCAAAACAAATAAAAAATAAAATAGTTGATTTTTTTTTTGTTAAAATTTTTATATAGTATATATTGAAGAAAGGGAATTGGTTGTATATACGGTATAGAACCATGACGTTGAATTTTTCCCATCGGCCTATTGTTCCTGCTCATTTAACTGAAGATCGGGTTTCTCCTATGAGAATCGTGAATGGTTACCTTGTTGAAGGTATCCCACAGAAGAATGGAGATGGGTATTTGGAATCTTGGCACTCAAATTTCGAAAGGGAGGATTGCATTGATTATGGTAGGGACAAAAGCGGTGGTCAATTTGGTTCTCTCGAGTCTGTTTCCAATGATATTATTGATCTTTTGCCCTCGGATCCATTTGGAATGGATATAACCTCTACTTTCACCGCAATTACAGGTTGGCTTGAGGATTTAGAGGTTGATTATGGTGGCTATGTGAGAGATGACGTGGGGACAGGTGATGGAAGTCATCAGTTGTTTGCTGGATTGAACTTTATTTGGAACAACTCAATGTGGTTCCAAACATTTCCTGGCGAATGTAAAGGCAGTGTTTATGGTGGACTTGCTGTGTGTTCTCAGGCAAAGGAAAGAGGGAATGTGTCTGATCATACTGGTTTTGGATCACCTCATAGTGCACAGGGCATTTTGTGTCTTGGGAATGAAGATATGGTTTCTGTTGATCAGGAAAATGACGAATTTCAGGATTGTGAGGTTCGATCTGAGGAACATGAAGGAGCTCCTCATGAAGCTCTGAGTTTTGCCTTTGGTTATCTGGGTCTGCGGGATCTATTTGCTGTTGAAAGTGTTTGTATGTCACTGCGATCTGTAGTGCAGAATGATCCCCTTTTATGGAGGAATATTTACATTGATCAGCCACTAAGCGAGAAGATAACTGATGATGTTCTTTTACAAATAACAAGGAGGGCTCAAGGTAGCTTACAATGCTTGAGTCTGGTAGATTGCCAAAGGATTACCGATGAGGGCCTTCAGTACGTGGTTAAAGAAAATCCAAAGCTAGTCAAGGTTAGTATGTTGCTTTGGAAATTTTATTCTCCCGTCAGTTTCTGAATCTTGATTTGTATTGGTACCAAGTTGTAGGTATATTTGCTGATGCCCTTGCATATGAGTTAACCATATTATGCATATAAGGAGTATATAATTATAAACTAGAATAATGGTGTAATATGACTAATATTTTACTATTTCAGCAGAATGATATTGCTAGCTACTCTCTGATTTTCTTAAATTGTAAAGCCACCAATTGTCGAGATTGCTTTAGAAAACTGTTACTTGAAGTCTAAATCCTAACAATCTTTAGACATGTCTACTAGAAGATAAATGCGTACTCTGTCAATGATTTGTAGATATTTAGAACCAAGAATAGTATCTCCCCTAATGACTTATAAGAAAGGAGGATTGCTCTAGGTTAGTTTGCTTATGTTTTCTGCTATATGTCAAGGTCCAATGTTTTTATTGAACTGGTGAAAGTTTCTTTCAGCTTTCTTAAATTAATGTTTAACTTCTATTTGGCCAACATGCTTTGTTGCCTAACACTAAATCAAAATCAGAGATTGCATATTAATGCAATGATATACTTAGGTTTTTCTTCTTCCTCTTTTGGTTTTTTCTAGTGCATGAAAAACCTTAGGCTTGGAAGAAACAAACAAATAATTGCCATATTGTCTGGTGTTACTGGATTTAGCTCTCAAAGCACTTCTCAAACTTAAATTGGCAATTTCATAATTGTGTCTGCTTTTTTTTTTTTTTTTTTTTTGATGGAGTGGTATTAAACTTCATTAGCTGTGATTAGGAAATATTTTAATTGTCTAATATATATTTTGCATCTTTATATTTAGATTACTATTTTTTTTTTCTTTTTTGTTGTAAGCCACTGAATATTTTATCCTTGTAGTTGAGTGTACCTGGATGTACAAGACTAAGTATTGAGGGCATTTTGAATAGCCTAAAGGCTCTGAAGTCTGTGGGCAGACAAGGGGTGAAGCATTTGAGGATTGCTGGGGTGTATGGTGTAACACAGAAGCATTTTGAAGAGCTGAAGTTGTTATTGAGCATGGACAACCAAATTCAACAGATTGTGCACAAGCCACATTTTTATAACAGAAGAAATGTGTGTGAAGATGATCGTGCCATTGATATCGAAATGTGCCTGAGATGCGAGAACGTGAGGCTTGTTTATGATTGTCCTGCGGAGGGTTGTCAGCAGAAAGACCATACTGCTCAGTTATGCAGGGGATGCACTCTTTGCATACCACGGTGCGTCCAGTGTGGCCTGTGCATTAATGATGGTGAGTATGAGGAAACATTTAGTCTGGAGTTGCTTTGTTCAGATTGTTGGAGGCTACAAATAAAATCTTGATGTCTAAATTGCTAAACCTCGTCTTGCATCTATGGTTGGCATCGGGCACTTCATTGGTATTTTTGGGTTTGCTTGTGGATGGTCAATACTGAAGTTGGTGGGAAATGACCTAAGAAGTTTTATTCTGTATTGAAATCTGTTGTGGAGAATAACGTGGAAAATGGAAGTTTGCCTACTTGAACATGAGCTGTTACTGTAGAATGAGAAATATTTGTGGCCTCTGTTGCAGGATGAATTTGGTTGTGATCAGTCTTGTTGCTGCGTAGCAGTTTGCACGGCAGGCCATGATTTTTCTGCTAGCAGCGGTATATGACATGTCGACTTATTGTTATGAAATAAAGTGATGGGCAATAACAGATAAACTGAAGTCACTATTGCTTTGTCTTAAATTTTCCACGGTAGACAAAAGGGGTACCAACATTTACTTTGTCATCTATTTGGTTTTCCTTGGAAACTACTTGTTTGATGTCTCCTTTTAAAAATAATGGTTAACATCAATTATCATCAATAACTACTATTTTTTTAGAGCTAAAAGTGTTATATTAGTTTATTATATTTGGTGTTCTTGCTGGAAGAATAAAAAGAAATTAGTTAGACATTCTTGGTCATTGTATTGTAAGCAAATAATTTGAAATTATAAAAATGAAACTAGTTTCCCAAGTTAGTACCTCTTTTTTCTTGGGTCTAGATTGATAATTTCATCACACCTGTCTTTTTTTTTTTTTTTTTTTTTTTTTTTGTTATTTTAAATTCGTCATATCTATACCATTTTCGAGAAACTAAAATTCAGCATGAAAGAAAAATGTTGTTTCTAGGCATAGACAAGCGAAGAGGAGCTAGTGGGAGTGCTTAATGCTTGCCCAGTTCATTGTGCAGGAGCTTCCTCGTGTTGAAACAAAAGACGTCAAAGTTAGCAATCATCAACAAGCTTTTCCTCATATTTTTTTCACTGTAATGTTAACACTGTTGAACTTTGATGATACAAAACGACATCGCTCTCGTTGAAAAAACCCACTATTTTCTCTTCAAGGATTTCAAAGCCTTCATTCTCGAACTTAAACATGAAATCTACTATACACATCCGAACAGACTTGAATTGAGACCTCATCAACTTCAATCCGTTCCTTCATTGCCTCTAAGTTTCCATTTCAATCGCTTTATTTGCAATACCCTTTCATATCAATGCTAAAACATAGCTCTGTATTCTCTTTTATAACCACACATTCAATCCAAGTTTTCTTTCCTTTTGCTTTGTGGTGTACAATTTGTTCTCGAAACAAGAGCTTGGGTTTTTCCAATCTTTCCAACTCTAGTTCTGGGGTAAGTATTATTTCCCCATCGACGACAACAAGATATGATTTGGAGGGTAAATCCTAGCAAAGGAAGGAAGGAACTAGGATGCTGTAAAGAAGATAATGAGGATGTTGATTTTTTTTTTTTTTTAAAAGTCTACAGTTGTAAAATTTTTAGATTTTTCTAAATTAAAAAAAAAAAGAAAACAATTCTTTCTTAAAAAAAAGTAAACAATTCCAAAATTTATGAAAAAATAAAAAACAAATATTCAAATTAAAAGAAATGAAAATTGTTTACGAAAAAAATATGAAAAAATGTAAAGAATCATTAATGTATTTAGAAAAATTATGTACTAGTGGAGTTTTTAGATTTTATAAGTAGGGTTAAGGGGTTGACAAGTGTATTATAAAATATAATAAAATATTTAAAAAAAAGATATACATGTCGATTTTTTTAAGACTACTGGTTTTTTACCTATATGGTATTAAAAAAAAACTTAAATAATACAACCTAAAATTTAAATACGAAAATGGTATGACCAGGGTGGTCACGCCACCGCCAGAGGCAGCACCACCCTGGTATCTGACACAAAACAATTAAAAAAAAACAAAAACAGTATAAAGCTGAAAAAAAAAAGCTGAAACGAAAAAAAAAAGGCTGCAGACTGGTGGTGGGCTGCCACAAGTAGCACCAATGGTGCCAGTGCCACTACCACCGATGGCACCGTGATGTGACTTTTCAGTCACGAGAGTTTTGGGGTTTTGGTTTCTTCTCTGTTTGGGACCATATATTATGGTCCCCTACCTCATTTGGGGAAGAAAGGAGAGAAAAGAAAAAAAGAGAAGAAGAAGAAGGAGCAACCAGACGTGAGGGAAGGGAAGAAAAAAGAAAAAGAAAAAGAAAAAAATAAGGAGAAGAAGAGGGAGGAAAGGAAAAAGAAGGAAAAAAAGGTTTTAAGCAAGTATTTTAGACACTACACTATTATTATTGTTGATTTGAATTTGATTTAATTTATAAATTTATTTTTTTGCAAGGTGTTATTTGATTAAAAAGAGATATTAAGGTATGTTTGTATTTATTTTATATTTTCATTTATTCATTCCTAATTTATTTTTAATTTTTATTGAAGTAAAAAAGCTTATATATGTTATGTGTAAAGAACGTTTTATTATTATTATTTTATGTAACTTATTTGTTGAAGTGTGTTTCAAGTTGATTAGATATATTTTTTATAAAATTTCTTTGGCATGTTATATTCTGATTATTTTATTTTATTTTATTTTTTATGTGATGTGGTTTTTATACTATTTTACAAAAATAGTATAAAACAGAAAATATGAAAAAATATCTTAATGAAAAAATAAAATACGAAAAGAAATAGAATATGAAAAAAATACAATAAAATATGAAAATAGTATAAAAATAAAATACAAAAATAGTATATTTTAAAAAATAAAATTCAAAAATTTTAAAAATACAAACCAAGGGACAAAATTAGGGTTATTTAAAAAACACTAAAATAATACATTTGAAACATTATGTACTAAAATAAGATAAAAAATAATATATGAAAATAATATATTTTAAAAAAATAAAATCCGAATATTTTAGAAATACAAACAAAGGGACAAAGTCAGGGTTATTTTAAAAACACTAAAATAATACATTTGAAACATTATGTACTAAAATAAGATAAAAAATAAAATACGAAAATAGTATATTTTAAAAAATAGAATCCAAAAATTTTAAAAATTTTAGAAATACGAAATTTTTTTATTTCCCAATGAATTTAATTAAAATATTTTACTTATTAAATT
The DNA here is from genome assembly GCA_025698475.1 of Gossypium anomalum. Taxonomy (NCBI): domain Eukaryota; kingdom Viridiplantae; phylum Streptophyta; class Magnoliopsida; order Malvales; family Malvaceae; genus Gossypium; species Gossypium anomalum. Next base: position 17,363,386 of record CM046967.1, on the reverse strand, counting down.
AAAATATTATACGAAATTTTTTTATTTCCCAATAAATTAAATTAAAATATATTGAACTACATGCCGGGTGTATTAAATATATTATATTTTAAACCAAAATATTTTACTTATTTTATATATTTTAAATTATAATAAAAATATTTGTATTTGAGTTGGATATATTTATTTTTTTAATGTAGTATAGCAAAAAAATATGTTGTTGAAAAAACTGTTTGCTATTTTTTTGTAATTAAAAGCAATATATAAAATTTATTTATTTTAATAAATATTTAAAATCCATCAAAAATTAAAATTAATAATTAAAATTTATTTTGAAATTGCAGGCATCGCAATGGCTTCATTGATCAATAAGGATGTTCCTCACATATGTGACACAGTTAATAATATGGTAAAATATTGTTATTTGTTAATCACAGGTTCCATTAAAAAAAGATCTACGTAATTTAAGGAAATAAATTATGTTATTATAACTATTTTCTGTAATGTCAGGACTCGTACCGTGTATTAAGAGGCCGGGTGAATGGTTTAGGATATTCCCTAGATGCACGACTGATGCCCTACTTGGAGCTAGCTGGATTCGGGTCAGCAGCATTGACCCGGACGTTCGATTTGCGGTATGATTTAATATCCGCATTGGTTGAGCTTTGGCGACCAGAGACCCACACTTTTATTTGTTGTATGGGGAGTGCACTGTCACTCTGGAGGATGTTGCATTGCACTTTGGGCTCCCAATCGACGGGGATGCCGTCACGGGCGTAAGTACGATAGCTAAGCCGACTGCACTTTGTTATAGCCTACTAGGAGCCTCGCCCGGGGATGCTGATTCTACTTTTTCGGAGTTGAAATTTACATGGCTAAAAGCTAATTTTCAACATTTATCAGTTAATGCCACTGAAGAAAAGTTGGTGTGCGCAACTCGAGCGTACATTATGCATATCATAGGGGGTGTACTGATGCCCAATTCGAACAACAACAAGGTTCATCTCCAGTATTTACCTCTGTTAGCTGATTTGCATAATGTTCGCTCGTATAGTTAGGGTTCCGCAGTTCTAGCTATGTTGTATCGTGAGTTTCGTCGAACGACAAAGCCTAATGCCGTAGACATGGGTGGATGCCTTGTATTGTTGCAATCATGGGCTCTTTATCGGATGCCATTCTTGGCATCGGTTAGTCACCAACCATACGTATTTTCGCTAGTTAACAGGTGATAAAATTTAACTTGTTAGCAATTGACAATTTCTTTATAATGATACTATTCTAACGATACTATATTTACTTGAAAATTATTTTCGTAGATGGAGTATTTATCCGGGTATCAGGAGGTCGTACACTGTCCCGATATATCATCTTATGATTGAATAACATGCCGAGGAAGAGGTAAGCTATTCAAATATTCGTGACATGTAATTGCTTTGCATATCTTACTCGAACCGTGTTAAATTTTAACCATGGTATTAATCATGCAGTTTATATAGATGCCATATCGTAGACCAGAAATTGCGACTATTATACCCTCGTCTGCCTACGTTGATTCTCAATTGTGGTGTACTAACGCACCAATTATCAGTTTCAATGTAGTCGAGTGGTACCACGGGGATTGAGTACTACGACAGTTTGGTTGCATCCAGTATATCCCGGATCCGCCAATGCAGGTGAGGGAGGTTCACGGCATCAACAAGAGAAGGGAACATGGACAACATTGGGGGGTTACGCACCAAAGATTTATTGCAGTGTGGGAGAATCGGATGGCTCGAAGACCTCAAATGGATATTTCTTCCGATTTGTGACCATCGTTAGAGTACATACAATGGTACTCTAGTATGGGGAAGCCATATTTACTTGGTAGGAAGTCGACTATAATCCCTCCACACGTGCAGCGATCTGGGGCATACGAGCCAGTGGCCGATATAGAGCCCGATCTACAGCCAGATCCCGAGCTTGACCCAGAGCTGGAGGCCGAATCTGAGCGATCGTATTCACATTCGGCTAATATTTCTTATCATCTGAATTTCCAGAGCAATGACTATTTATCGGGCTTGTCATCGCATTCACATTCGGCCGATACTTCCTATCATCCGGAATTGCAGGGCAATGACTATTTCCTGGGCTCGTCAAGGGGCGGATACCATCACGGGTTTGATATCTTTAGGTTGTACCCACCACAGCACAGCACTTCTCCCGACCCATATCCATCGCATTATAGCACTACCCCCGGCCCTTATCCGCTGTAGTACTCCACTCCTATTGGGTTGTATCCACCGCAGCATGGCACTCCTCCCGACTCAAGTTCATTGATGTCATTCGAGCCATATGATTTTTCTTCTATGTATCATACACCCTCACCTGCGACTGAAGAGGATGTTGGTCGTCGTAATCACCCACAACATGAACGTCGACCTCCGCAGAAATATACCCCTAGGACCACACCATCGAACCATCAATTTTAGGGGTCTCTTGGGGTTTTGATATTAAAAAGTTTGTATTTTTTATATATATTTAATTAGATTAATTGGAACTTTGAAAAGTGGAACAATATTTGACCATAACATAAATTAGATTAATTTAAACATTTTTTAACATTAAAATACTAAAACTTGTAACAAATTTAGTCTACTAATATAAATTAAATACATTACAACATTAATCTAATTGGAACAAACTTTGCAATATAATTTTTTTATATAAATTAAATACATTACAACATTAATCAAATTGGAACAAACTTTGCAATATAATTTTTTTATATAAATTAAATACATTACAACATAAGCTCAGTTCCTACCGGATCGTGACGATTGTCCAACATGATAGTTTCGTTGCGGGCATTTGTTCCGGGAATGACCAGCTAACCTGCATAGTCCACAACGCATACCGTCGAATTTCTCAATGTCCATTTCATTGCAGATTTTGGATGATTACGGATGACCTCTCAGATTCCTGCGTAGCCCTCTGTCTGGGACAAGCTCAAAAGCCGTCAAAGGAACCTCCCACGTAGACAGGTCAGGTAGGACAGGGAACTCATTTTCCCAGACACGTAACGTGCACTCAAGTGTGTATACATCATCGATAAATTGTTCAACATTAAGGTTCACTTTAGCACATGCTACCACGACATGCGCACATGGATAATAAAGTGTTTGGAATCTCTTGCAATCGCACCGTCTGTTCCGGAGATCAACTCCATATGACCTAGGTGGTATGCCGGGTCGATGACCAATGGTCTCCGTAACACGAAAAGTTTTAATACGTCGTGAATATATTTCTACATTCATCGACATTGCCATCCGACAGTTTACAACCATTGCATCTCTAACATCTTAGACAAACACGTGTCATGCCTCCATCTGGTTGACTTGTTGCTGACCCATTATTGGCATCAATGTAGCCAACCTGTAGAATGTAGCTGAGAAGACAGATGAAATCGGAAGATGTCGTGTTTTCAACAACACAGCGTTGACCCCCTTCACTAAGTTTGTGGTCATCTGACCATAACGAAAGCCCTCGTCAAAACTTTGAGCCCATTGCCACGGCTCCATAGTACCCAACCACTATTGAAAAGAGGTATTCGTTTGACCCTCCATGTCACTCTCAAGTTGAATCATTCTTTGGCAGAAAATGTGTGGCTCTAGCTCATGCGCTGTATATGTATAAAGAAAAGATAAGCTATAGTATTGCCCTAAAACATTAAAACTTATATTGAAAATATAAGGTAATCATTTACCCATTTTTAAAACTTGTCTCTTCTAGTCTGCATTCTTATAATCTCGATGGAAGTTAGCCGCGATATGTCGAATGCAGTAAACGGATCTCCATGGTACACCGGAACTTCTAATGGCAGCAATTAATCCTTTCCCTCTATCGGAGATGATGCAAATATTATCGTTGCTAATAATATACCTTCCCAGGTTGGTAAGGAAGAATTCTCAGAATTCTATGTTCTCCTTATCTACGATGACAAATGCTATCGGGAGCACGTTCCTGTTGCCGTCTTGAGCAACCGCAAGAAGTAAGATCTGTGTATATTTTCCATATAGCCAGGTCCCATCCACTTGCACAAACGGCTTGCAGTGGGGAAATGCGCGCACACATGAATTAAAAGTCTAAAACATCCGATGAAAAATTTTTTTTCCCGACTGTAGTTGGTCATCCGGGCCGTAATAAGGTCGTGTCTATAACTCAATTACAGTCCCCAGTATGTACTCTCGCATAGCGGCTATCCATCCCTGTAGCTCGTTATACGACGCATCAAAATTCCCATACAATTGTTCTATTGCCATCTGTTTAGCTATCTACGCCTTTCGATATGATACTTGATACTGAAATCGTACCTGCATTTCGGCTATTAGTACCGAAACTTTAATTGTCGGCATGTCCTTCACATTAGCATGATACACGTACAGATAGTTTTGGAATCAAGTTTTCGATGATCTTCTGACATACGTGTTGATGTGCATGTGTGAGGCTCAACAAATTTGCGTATCTCCCACATCTACGAATTTTGAATAAATACAGCTCGTACCCGCTAATTGCAGCCTTCCACCGACTTCCAACATTCCCCAATATATAATGTCGGTTTAGACACTGCAACTTTGTAATCCACTGATATATTCATGTTATACCGTTTAATAGCAAAACACACTCTTCTTTACTTTCGAATCTCTGCCCTATGAACAACTCCTCAGGTTCGGAACTTACGACCAGCCGGTGAGTAAGAAGTATTTCAGGGCACTCCGAGAACTCAGCTGCATGCGCCGCGTCGGGGTCTATGAGCGACATGTGTGGCCCAGGATTATTGTGTATCACAATGCGTCGCATCTGGTTCCCGACCGATGACGCATTAGTGTTTCCATCGTCATTCACGTCTTCATCGTCAATATCATCGGGGACATCATCCACATCGGGATCACTATCACTATCGACCTCTTGATCACAAGGATCACTACTATCGTATCAATCATCACCAACCACATCAATATCGGATGTAACATTAAGATCGATATCAATCCCACATATAGTCGATTCACTATTAACGTACGATATTGGAGCCACCATGCACGGTTCTTGAGCTCCGTGTTATTCATCATATGCATTGAGATCATCATTTTGCTCCATACCGGCTAACTCAGCAAATAAGTGAATCGGTGTATTTTTGTCACTCCCATTCCCACAGTAAAGAGCGATCATTGTTTCCATGTCTTCGTCGTCTACAAGTTCTATTTTGGTGAATTTGATAGGATCTGTCGAAATTGGAAACTTGTAAAAAAGTTTCGAGATCCTTCTCCCACAACGTCTAACAATTTTTGCGTTAATCATTCCCTTCATATCATCCAACGAGATATTTCTATTAAATCTCATTGCTATTTGTTGCCGACATTCAAATATGTATCCAACGGTTGTTGTCAAGATGATTCCATCGAAATAAACATATACGAAAAACTGATTATCCATCTTCAATACTCAATCTGTTAAAAAATAAACAAAATTTCTCAAAACAATTTCGAACAGCAAATAAATTACTTAAATAAAAAATTAATTAATCAATATGCAATTTTAAATATATTAAAATAAAACATAACATTCACAATAAACACATAATTAATCTAAATACAAAACTTACTAAAAAATCACAATAAACAAAATAACTTTTAAAACAAAACATAAAAATAACACTAAACAAACTATATTAATACTAACAAAATATTTTTTTCTTATCATAATCTGTTCTATTTAAAAATAACAAAAAAAGAGAAAGATACCTTTTATTTCTTCTCTTCTTTCTCCCTCTCTTCTCTTCTGTAATCTTTTTTTTACTGAATTTTTTTTTCCTTCTTTCTTTTTTCGTCTCTTCTCCCTCCCTCTCTTCTTCTACAAGTTTTTTTTTCACTACTATGTGCTTCGTTTTAACACTGAGGGGTTTAAATAGGAGATTGGGGTGTGGGTGTCGCCTCTGCCATGTCACTAACTGGTGCCGCCTCTGGCAGAGGCATGACCAGTGCCGCCTCTAACAGAGGCTTGACCATTATTTTATTTTTTTTTCAATTTTTTTTTCAGATTCAATTTTTTTTCACTTTTTTCAACTGTTTGTGTCAGGTGGCCGGGTGATCACGACTCTGCCATAGGCGGCACCACCCTGTCCATACCATTTCTGTTAATAATTTGGCCTTAGTACCGTTTTAGTATTTTTTATTATTATTTTATATTATATAGATAAAAAACCCTAAGAATACTTATAGAAAAAAAACACACACTAACTTATATATTTAATAATATATATTGAAGAATTTTAATTTTTTTTCATAAATATTGGAAAGTTTTAAATTTTTTATTGAGAATTTATATATATTTTAATTTTAAATATTGAAGAACTTCTTTTTCGTAATTTTTAGAATTATAATTTTTATTTATGACTTTTTAAATGTTTAAATTTTATAAAATTTAAATTATTTGTTAAAATGTAATATAAAATAATAATATCAAGTCATCAATAAAAAATTGAAACCAATTTACTTCAAAAGAGGAAGGTGAAGCTAAATAATTGGAATGGGAACAAAGAAGAAGAAAGTGAAATTAAGGATGTGTTTTGGGCTTAAGCCGCAACTAAATTAGTGGTCAACGGTCAATGTCTAGCGAGTGGTGGTTGTCGTAGATGTTGGCCGCCAAATTTTGGATTTTGGGTTTTCATGAATAACAATAGAAAGAAAGAAGAGAAAATGGAGAAGAAAAAAGAAAAAAAATTGAAAAATTGAAAATTAAAATTTTGAGGTTAAAATTATTATATTTTTTTAGAATTAGATCAAATCACACGAATCTTGAAGATTATTTTTTTTACAATCAAAACTAGTTTAACACAAATGTGTGAATTTTAAAAGTTAAATTTATTGTTATATTAACTTTTATAACTATCAAATCATATTTCCGTTATTTAGTTAATCATTAGTGATAAAAAGGATAAAATATGACGAATTAAATAATTTTTTTATAATTAAATGATTAAAAAAATTGAAAACAGTTGGGTGAACTACAAAAATAATTTAGCCTTTAAAAAAAAAAATCCTTTTGAACGTTGCTGTAAAAGAAAAAAAAGCTCATAGTCATAAATCTCAAGTTTCATATATAAACTCATCAATGAGCATATTGTTTATCCTTTGAAAACATAATTATATTACACTTAAATTAATATCCAATAAATAAAAACTCATATATAATTTACCCAATGAACAATATAAGATGAAAACAAGATTTTTTTTATTTGTTCACATAAATCTCATCTTTGAACCAGAAAGGGATAAAAAAAAAAAGAGAGAGAGAGAGAGAGAGCAATAAAGAATATAAAATTTCCAGTAAAAGTTGAAGCTAAAATTTGGAAGGATCCATGGAGATAGGGTTTTCATATGTTCTTATTTGCTGTCATTATTTTTTTGCTCAGCTTTCTTACGTAATTCTTTAATCCATTTGAAACTCAGCACTGACTTGCTAAACTTGCTCTTGGTGGAACCTTCCTCTTTCTTCTTCTTCTTCTTCTTGTCAGGGTCTGCTGGTGAAGGATCAGGATTAGTGTCCCACTGATCAGCCCATGATAAACCAGAATCCATCTCTCTCTTTTTTCTTTCTTTCTTTTTCCCTTCAGATCTCTTGTTTATTGCTTAACTGCTCTTTTATATTTATTTAACCTAATCTTTGACTGGAGTTTGGCAAAACTTAGTTATTTTTGGGCGACTAACAACCATTTTTGTTTGACCTTTTCATATTGGGTTATTTTAGAAGAAATTTGTGTTACAGAGTTGACTGCAAAAAAACCAGTTATTTTTGGGAACAATAGTTTGTTTGTTGTTTTTCTTCCCGAAATCCATGTTGTCCGAATTCAATGGCTTAAGCAAAATGCCAAATTCAGCCATTATCAAAAAAATAGAGTTATTAGTTGTAATTAACATATTTAATTATAAGACAAAAGATATAAACTAACAACACATCTAATTTCTTGCTGTTAGTATTCAATATGAGTGTTGGCTTCCAAAAATCCTGCCTAGCTTGACTTAATTTAAATTTTATTCTTCAACTTCTCCATATTTATACTTTAACCTCATAAATTTTAGATACTTACACTTGAGCCACTAACTTTTCTCATATTTACACTTTAGTCCTTACTCTAAATTAATATATCCTAACATACCTCTTGATTTTATTTTCTTTGACATCACTCAACTTTCTCCTTTTTATTACTTTCATTTTTCTTTATTTCCTTATTTTACCTTATCGAGAACAAAATCTCAATTTTTTCACTGCATTTGTACTGTAGTGACTTTCAAACTGTTACAACTATATTGAATATCAAGATTTATTTCACATTTTAATTCCCTATTAACTTGATCCGAACTTAAACGGATACATGGATCCAACCAATCACACCAATTTGACATCTACTGCCTCATCAGAAAAAAAATGGAATAAGCTCATCGAGTCATAACTGAAGTAATATCCTGTACAACTCCAAATTGATGAATAAGGATCTAGAAATAAGTGACGACTCAATTCTCATTTCTACAACTCCAAATTGCGCTCATCTACATCTACAACTCCAAATTGAAATCCGATTTCATCATAATTCATTAGGGACTTCCTATTTCTCATTTCTACAGCAAGTTTTACAATTTATGCATTTTAGCCTTTATTGTACAAAACTATCAATTAACTTTACAATTAGTCCTTTTTCACCTCTAATATTAAAATCTATCAAGTTAATACCTAAACTTCAAGAAATTAACAATAGTAATTTTCTAAAACTTTTACAATTTAACAATCAAGGTGGGAAGCTTCAAACTTTTCTTTTAGGTTTTCTTCTTTTTGTTTCGGTGTTCAAGCGGAGAAGATGATGGAAATGTTCATCTTCTTCCACTATCTTATTATATATATAATTGTTTTACTTTTATTTAATAACAAAGTTTTATTTTAAAACAATTTAAATAACCAAATAACTAATTCCTATTTTAGGCCTTAGGTTAATCACAATTTGGGTTTTCAGTTCCTTTCTTAATTAAAAATCTATGAGGATTGAACTTTATAATTTAGACCCTAAACTTTAATAAATCACTAATTCAGTAAGCTTATCTATCCAAAATTCAATTCACGTATAATATAACTCCGTAAATATTTAAGGGCTCAATTTTAGAAAATGGGGTCTCAAAACTACATTTTTTGACAACACGACTTTCGGGTCATTATAATTACTTTAGCCTTCCTCTTTGCGTACATTCCATTTATTAATTTGCAATGCTCTTTTTTACCAAAGAAATCTCTATGTGTATAATGATTGAGGATTAAATTTATTGTTATGCCTTATACAGAGGCAAATCCGGGGGGCTGGTAGGGGGCCCAGCCCCCCTAAAATGGAAAATTGTTGTTTTGGTCCTTTAGAAAATTTTAAATTAGTAAAGGTAAAATTACACTTTGACCCCTCCTAAAATTATAAAAATTTAATTTAATTCTTTAAAAATTATAAAGATATAAACTATTAAAAATTAAAATTTTATTTTGGCCCCCTAAAAAAATTTCCTAACTTCGCCCTTGGCCTTATATACAAACCAAATAGAAGTATTTAATGAACAAATTTAAAGGAGAAAATATTTTGCTACTTCTTCTACTATAAAAGGATTACTCTGCCTTTTTTTAGTAGATGGACTAAAATGTAATCCAAAATATAGTACAAGAATTATTATGAAATTTTTACCCAATATATTTCAGTTGAAGAAGTAAAAATAAGGGTTAATGTACTTTTTTGAGTTTGAACTTAACATTCGTTTTCAAGTTAGGGCTTGACTTAGATAATTGTTCCTACAGCCTAAATTTCTTTTAATCCAATTTTTTGAAGAAAATATTAATGACTAGTTGAAAGAAAATTCAAATCCTATTTAAAAGTTATTATCAACTTCAAAAATTGATTTTAATAAAAATTAATCTCAACATAACAATAATGGCTAAATTGAGTCCCAAAAGTGCATTAACCCAAAAATAATGATTGGAAGTTGTATTTGGATATAGTCTAAGGAAATGGAGTGAAAGGGCAAAACACGGTGTAATGTAGATCTGTTCATAGGTCGGGTGGCTCAATTTAACTTGAAGATCCATTCGAAAAGTAGAAAGATTTGGACAAAAATATAGACATGAAAAATAAGATTGGATAAAAAAATTAAACCCGTTTAGAAAACAAGCAAGCCTTAGGTAAGGTCTTTTTGACCTGAGTCTGATCGACTTGAAAACATGTCTAAAGTATCGATACCTCGTAGAAAGTATCAACCCTTCCCAAGATATTGATACATGCCTAAAGGAAAATTACTCGAGTATAGATATCCTCCCTAAGATATCGATACCAAATAGCAAGTATCGATACATTTTCTATTATATCAATTATACAAGCTTTAATATAATCTAGATCGACCCGAATCTAACTTTAACATTTATAATTTGAATTAAACTTAAACAAAAATTTAAATCTATTTTCTAAGTTGGACTAAACCAAAACTTATTGATTGAGCCTAAAATTTTATTAAGACCCGCCGATACTCGACCATGTAGAGAATCGCAGAAGGGCGAACGAAAGTAAAAGAGACAAAAACAATGAATAAAATATTATATTATGCAAATAATACACTCACTGCCCAAGCTTTAACTCTACGCTCTCCTCCTCTTCTATCTTTCTCTGCTATAATTCCAATCAAAATACATAAAATAAATAAAAGTACGTCAAAATTAAATCCCATCCGCCATGAATTCCCTTCTCCTTCTCCTTGTCAAAACCCTCACTTTTTTCAACTCCTAAAAGCATAAACCGTGCAAAAAAGAACCAAACCCATTTCTTAATCGGATCCAAAACCCCATGTACTTATCGGAGAAACCCCGTTCCATAGATTTGTACAAGGAGGAAGGTCCTGCTACCGCCCATGATATGGTCATCGAGGTCACTACCAATGGAGATTTGCCACCTCACCACCACCACCACCACCACCACCCTCCTCACCAGCAGCAAATGATCTTAGGTGAAAGCAGCTGCGAAGACCCAGAAGTCAAAGCCCCCAAGAAACGAGCCGAGACCTGGGTTCAAGACGAAACTCGAAGCCTTATCGCCTTTCGAAGGGAAATGGATGGCCTTTTCAATACTTCGAAATCCAACAAGCACTTGTGGGAGCAGATATCGGCTAAGATGAGAGAGAAAGGCTTCGATCGATCCCCAACTATGTGTACAGACAAATGGAGGAACTTGTTGAAGGAGTTTAAAAAAGCTAAACATCAAGATAGAGGGAGTGGGTCTGCTAAGATGTCTTACTATAAGGAAATTGAAGAGATTTTAAGGGAGAGAACGAAGAATGCTTATAAGAGTCCAACTCCTCCTCCTAAGGTTGATTCTTATATGCATTTCGCTGACAAGGGTATATGCTATATTTTATTTATTACCCCTTTTTTTTAAAAAAAATTGCATTTGACAAGTGGAGTTTATATTAAATTGTTGTTATTCCGTAATTGAATGATGGTTTTGCGGACTTCCTCTTTAAAAGGCTTTATTTGGACTCAAGAATCTGTTTTTAGTTTTTGGGTGATATGGCATTAATGCGTTTCCACTGTATATACTGATGTCTAAGCTTTTTACCATCAGAATTTTTTGTTAATTGCTGCCAGAATTTTTAAAGTTGAATGACTTTTGCTCTGTCCATCTTTTCTTGAAGTATTTGTGTCAGACGTATATCCGGATATTGCTATCAAAATATGATGCTAGTCCTCAAATACGTGGAAACCTTAGAAAAGAACTAATCATACCCGTACTAGACATTCCCACCTCCGGACTCCGAGTGACTTAGCTTAAGATGGTAGTATAAACCGCAGTTGAAGAAAGAAATAGGTTTGGTTCTTTAACCGTACGAGTTCCTTTGACTGGAAATGACTTACAGTCTTCCACTTTCTCCTGTTACTTTTTTATGATTTTATTGTGTGCTTTGAAGAAGGTGGGTTTGCCTTCATGTATCCTCATGAAAATTAGAACTTGCACAATGGCAGCTTTTAAATGATATTTTTGTTAGAGCTTAGACAGGTAAATATTCAACGTTGATTAAATACTTTTGAAGCAAGGGGTCATGCATTGAAAAATAATGAGGGGCTCAATTAAAATTTTGAATACCACCTTTTTAATAAGAGTAGGGAAGTATTATGTTGGTATCTGCAAATTTTATTTTGGAAGAGGCAAAGAGAGAGTCATCTATTTATGGTCTTTTGATTTCGTCTCTGTTGTCTTATCTGGTTTACTCTATTGTTCCGTACCTCTTGGCTGCTTTTACGAGGTTTTCTGGGTTTTTGTCTTATGCGGGCATGATACCTTGCTGTTGCATATCACTTAATGAAAATTCTATATAAGATTCAGCCTCCTGCTTTTGGAGATTTCTTCGTCCTCTCCCTCTTTCTCACTTTGTTGCAAAGGTGGTCATGTAGACTACCTGATAGATAGTTGTATTGTTTCTTTATTCTTATTGCAACACATATCGAGTCTTTCTTGTCATTACTATGACTTTAATAATCATTACCAATATGGTTTGACTCTTGCAGGTTTTGAGGATGCTGGCATGTCATTTGGCCCTGTTGAAGGTTATTATTTTTTGTTTCAATTTGAGATTGCTCTCTTCTGGTTTTTCTTCTGTTATCTTTTTGGTTTCCTATCCTTTCTATGCTTCTTGTAGTATTTCTCTTCAAGTTAATCTGGGTAATACATAGAATCTATTGGATGCAGTGCCATTAATCTTATCGACACTATATCTCATCATCTTCTTGCTTGCTTTTAGGAGCTTTATGGGGCATGATTAGAGAAGAGTGTATCTATCTTGAAACTCCTATTTTGGGAGCTGCAAGTTATGTGCATATTTTTCATAAGGCCAACACTGTTACCTGTTGTGTTAATGAGGCCATCTTTAGGTACTGTCCCCTCTATTTATTTCATCAGTCAAATCGGATGTACTTTTATGAACTTAAAACCGAACAATCACTTTTTGCTTTTCAGTAACCTCTCTTTTCAGCTTTGTTAACATCTTTCATGAAGCTGAGACTCCTCCGTGGACAGCCTTGGTTGTTTGTTTCCCTCTTTTCACAATCTCTTGCAGCAAATTTTGACATTTTAATTGTAGTGACATTGTCATTAGCCTTGTCGTGAGCCCAACATACCAACTGCTCCCACCTAGGATGAGTTCTCCTGAGATTGTAAGTCATGTGCTAATAGAGACCAGCTGATTATCTACAATACTACTACTACTACTATTATGGAGCACTCATAATTATCAGATGGAAACTGTTCTGAACAATGTCTTTGCCTAGAGAGCAATTAGCATCTCTAGACAGTCGATGGTATATTTTATTATATCTTCCCTTCCATCTGGTGAAATTTGTTATGCCTGCACATGACTTCAACAACCTTTAACTGCACAAAGTACATGTTTTTGTTAGGGGCAGAAAGCTGAAATGTGGATTAATTCAATCTAATGGATGACACGCATCTATCACTGGGGTCCATAAGCTTGCTATCTATATTATGTGGCTGTAATCTTATGTATTCTCTTTGATTTCAATCTGATGAAAGTTTTATTTTATTGGGAATATTTAGAATGGGGAGTCAAACAATGAAAAGAGGATTGATTGTGCAGGTTGATGCCCTTGCATGCCGGACTAACATTTTTGTACTCTACAGAATTGCTACTTGATCTGTAGTGAATGACCTTTTACTGCAGGATGTCTTTCATCTATTCACCATAGAACACTTGTTTTATTTTTCATGTTACGTTTTTTCTCTTATTATCTTAAAAGTCATGCATCTCCTTCTGTTTGTGCATTCTGGTATGCAGCTAGTGTTAGGCCAATACTTAATCTTGAAAGACGTTTAGATCATGAGGGCCATCCTCTTGCTATCGCTGCAGCTGATGCAGTTGCAGCCAGTGGGGTTCCTCCTTGGAATTGGAGAGAGACCCCTGGAAATGGTAAGTTGTGTTAGAATTTTTGCTGAACCAAATTTACCAAAAAACATGAAGTTAATGAAGATTTTGCATGTAGCACGATGTTTAGGTTTTTTTTTTTTTTGGGTTCATCATGTGCACATTTTATTTGTGCTTGCTCAACTGAATGCTCTTGTGTTAAATGCTCGTGTTAAATGCTCTTTGATTATGAACATTGGATCCGAAATCTTGTCTGACATGAAAGTTTTGATTATGATGAAAATCTTTGTACTTCTGATTCTCTTTCGCACCCTTTTTGGTAGGTGTGGACTGCCAAGTATATGGAGGAAGGGTTATAACCGTCAAGTTTGGGGAGTACACCAGAAGGATTGGTATAGATGGTTCTGCTGATGCCATCCGAGAAGCAATTAAGTCCGCTTTTAGATTGAGAACTAAGCGTGCGTTTTTGTTGGAGGATGAAGACCACATTGTTCGTAGCCTTGACAGGGAGATGCCTTTAGGGAATTATACTCTCCACCTTGATGAAGGTGCGTCAACATTCATGCTGTTTTGTTGACTATACTGACCCCGCCTCCCTCCCCCTCCAAAATAAATAAATAAACTCAAGTAATTGATTTCATAAAAATACGATAGATGAAAGATACAGCCTCAAATGATGTAATAATCTTGATCATCTACAGAACATAGGTAAGGGTGATCCCTATGGATTTTAATCCCTCACAAGATCACCACAATATGAGAGCCTCATGCATTGGCCACCCTTAACGGTACTGATACATAAGATATATAACCTACACTTAATTATGCTATCAAGCATACCTGGATGCTGCAGGCCCTATTTTTTCCATTTGCAGAAGAGAAACGAAGTTCCTTATTATTTGTTTATTTTCAAATTCCTACACTCAGGTTTGCCTATAAAAGTTTGCCTTTATGATGAGTCGGATCATATACCAGTCCACACAGAGGAGAAGATCTTTTATGTGGAAGATGATTACCGTGAATATCTACTCCGTCGAGGCTACACAGGTCTCAGGGAGATTAATGGATACAGAAACATTGACAATTTGGACGACCTTAGAACTAATGCCATATATCGAGGTGTGAGTTGAAATCTGGCACATCTTGCTTGCACAACTGTATTGCTGTCAAGAGGTTATAATAAAGTGGCCTTATCCTGGCATAAGTTGGCATGTAGAATTCCAAGATTTGCTCTAATACTTTTCTGAAGATTGTGATTATGCTTTTTTGCACAAGTAAGCTTTTAATAGGATGTTGTATAATGTTTCTTCTTAGGTATTCACTCAAGTGCAGTTTGTAAATGTGCGTTTCAGTTGAAAACGAAGTAGTCTAGCAAGCTTTTTACATGTAAATTTTACAGCATTTTGATCCGTCAGCTGCTTGAAACTTCAGTTTTGAAAATTTATCTTGCTTTTGGTTATTTTCTTGATAGCATAGCCCAAACCACAAGCAACCAAATACTCTGAAACTGACAGTTGAAGAACCGCCAACATCAGTGGCAGGAATTGCTTAAAAGCTCATTTCAATACTCTTCAATGTAGATTATTTCATGATTTGTAATAGAAACCTGAACAAAATTTTCTAAACAGTATTTTCATGCTTTATATTTGAAACCTTGTCAGCCAACAAATGTATAAGGTACCTATAATCGAATATTAAGTATAAGTTCGAAAATGATTAAAATGCTCTTCTATATACAATTAAAATATATTATTTATATAAAATCAATAAAAAACTTATTTATAACGAGACTATAATTTAGGATACAATAAAATTTGAATCTTTAATTTTATCACTAAGTTAAAATCTTGGAGAGGATATTGTTGGAAGGAGTAGTCATGAATTTCGAATATAAACCATACAATAGACATGAAGAATGCAAAAAAAAAAAAAAAAAAAAAAAAAAAAAAAACTTTTAACTTCATTATTTCAATCAAAATTTCATTTTAATTTTATAGACTTTTAATAAATATATTAGTTAGCTCTTTCACTTATACCATGAGTTTGCCATAGTCAAGATATTGGGATAAATATCTTAGTTGATTGTTGAATATATTATCTGTGATATGATTGTTGATGGGTGGATGCTATGTTTTAATAATTAAATGACATAATGACTTAATTGGCTCTCGAATTTTATAAAAAAGTTATTTTAGTAATCTATTTAATTTTATGTTTTTTTAGTCCTTAAACTTGCGTTTTTATTAAATCATCCAAAATAAATGAAAAAAATAACGTTTTTAATTTTGCTGATGTGGCATAAATGTGGATTGCTACGTGAATGACACATCAATATTTAATTAATTTTTTAAAATTTAAAAATTTAAAAAAATTATAAAACTATTTTTAAAATTTTAAAATAATTAAAATAATTAAAAAATATTTTTTTGAATTTTTAAAATTTTAAAAATTAATTAAATATTGATGTATCATTATGTGGCAATCCACGTGTATATCACCATGTCAGTAAAATAAACAAACATTAACTTTTCTATCAATTTTAGAATAATTTGACAAAAATACAATTTCAAAAGTTAAAAAAGAAAATAAAGTGAAATGAAAGGCTAAATAATTTTTATTTATAAAGTTGAAGGAGCCAAAAAATTATTATGTCTGTTTTCCAGAAAATGGATAATTTTACTTCATAGAAAAGGGTAGTGATAGTTTCTGATTTAAATTCAACAATAATTTGATTTGGTATATATATATATAAATGGTAATGATACATTCATTGTGATTGAAACGTGTCGTGTTTATAATATTATTTTTATTTAAATATATTGTGTTTGTATCGTATTTCATATGTAAAATTAGTAAAGATTGAAAATACAAAAACATTGATAAACAAAATGAATACTGAATATTTTCAATTCAAACTAGAGTTTATGCTCAAACATAAAAATTAAGCTTAATATTAAATACGAAATTTCAAGTAATGTTTTATAGGGAACCACACATTCCGGCATACATGTTTAAGATAATCGAGATCTTTTAATGTCTGTCAAATCATAAAATCTTGTATATTTAAGGTAGTTGCTAAAACTTGTGGACCTCAAAGAAGCGAGTCGGCTCAGTTGGAGATCAGCGGTGTTGGCGACGTTGTACCAAAAGATGTGTCGAGTGACAATCACATAAAATTAAAATCGGTAATTGCATGCTCCTACTACAATTATGGGCGTGGTACCGACTACCATTTTTACATCCCTGAGTTGACATCCCTTATACATTCCCACTTGTTATAATACACATGTCTATTGTATCTATATTTGTAATTGTACATATAGTATGCCTTATGTTACTGTTAAACTAGACACTTAATAAACATGACTTTTGCTATTGAGTTGATATGTTATAAACATTTTATTTGCTACAATATTGAACTATTATAGGCATATTGATTGCTGCCGTGTTGTTCTGTTAAAAGTATAATTAAATGCTACCGTATTAATCCGTTTTGAGCTTGCCATATTGCATTGCATTGGGTGGAATGATATGTACGGAGGAAGAAGTGACAGTTTATCTGCAAATTTATTGTGCACCCACAGCCTAGTGGTAGTGTAAGAGCCCAAATTCATCCGGGCCTTAATAAACCAAACAGAAAACAGAAAACAAATAAATAAATAATTGTTTAACAGTCCATAAAGTGCAATTACAAAACCCTACCCAGCAAGCCCACTGTTGCTACCCAACATCCCGTTAGCCTAAGTCAAACCCAATAAACCCCACGTCATGGCCCAATTCTTAGCAGGCCCAACTGGCCCAAACTGTTACAGACCCAGGCAGGAAACCCTAGGGTTTCTGTCTTCTCGAGCCGCAAGCAGAAGATTCCAGAAGCCATCCCAACAGATGCGTCATTCCAGCAAGGCCACGATCCCAAGGCTCCGAGTCATGCTGAGATTAACGCCACCATTAGACCACTGTCAGGCCTTCGTCTTCGCCGGATTCCTCGCGAGACATCTGCAAAATGAAAGAACGACAATAGAAAACAGTGGCAAAATATGGAAAGAAATCAAAAGATTTCTTTCCTAGGTTGTAAATCACTTACAATGGGTTATAAAAACCCATCTTTTTCTGATTTGTAACACACGATTTTTCCAGAGAAAAATATACACACAGATTCAACAGAGCATAGTATTATCAACTTACAATAACCAATCAAATACAAAGGTGAAATTTTTGCACATGTATATATACCGCAAATACGAAAAAATAAGCGATAACCTTAATCGACGTTGAAAGGGGAGTTTTTTTAACCTCCGACCACCGTGTGCGGTGGAGAGGACGGGGGCGCGTGAGCGCGTGCAAACCCCGAGGCGGAGGTCCGGTGACCCTCCGAATACCCCTCCCCAATTCTCATTCAGAGAATTCTTTTATTTTTTTTTTCAGAACCTGGTTTCTAAATGATTTTAAAACTAAGAAATTGGCTTATATAGCTTTGATGAAACGACGACGTTTTTAGACCCCCAGGATCCGCGCGTTGACCCGATTACCCGGGGAGGATCCGCGTGTTTTTTAGGATTGGGATAATTACCCAACTAGTCCCTCTATCTTTTTATGTTTACAATTTATTTTTTTATTTTATTTATGATTCAGCCCTGATAGTTTGTTTTAGTTTTAATTTAGTCCCTGTAGTGACTGTTTGAAGTCCAAGATTAAAACGCAGTCGTTTTGGGAATAAGGAAATTTGCCCAATAAGTCCTTTTGTTTTATGCACATTTTAATTAGGACCTTGATTCAGTTTTATTTTAAATTTACCCTTGTAATTTTGCTGAACTTTGAATCTAACCCTATATATTTATTTCTATTATTATTATATATATAAATTTTATATTGTTATTTGTTGTTTTAAAACCTTATTTTTAATTTATATATTATATAATTATTTTGTTATATATATTATTATTATCCATTATGTATCATTTTTCACAAATTATTATTATTTTACATTATTATCTATATATTATTATACTATTTATATATTATTATATTTCTACGTATTATATATTATTTTCTTACATATACACTTTTATATTATAATTTTTTATATTTTTATTACTATCATTATATTTTTAACTCATATTATATACATATTTAATTATTAATTAATTATTTATTATGTATTATTTTGATACTTTTTATTTTATAAATTCTTTTATATACTTTTTTATTTTATATGTTTTTAACCCAATATATTATATATATATATAATTATTATTCTTTTATAAATATTTTGTTATTATATTTTATATACTATTTTAAAATTATTACTAAGTATTATGTCTTTATTTATGTTATAAGTATATTTTGTTATCATTAACTCATCTCATTTTTTATATATTCTATATATTATGTGTTATATGTTACTTTATATTTATTATTTGATATTACATTTCATGAGCATGTGCATTGATATTGTATTATTTTTTTTATATACTAAATTATATATCGTGCATTATTTTGAATTATTACTTTGTATGTTGGTATGTATTGTTTATTCATTTCCAATGTATGCTATGTATATCTTTGTATGCATGCTGCTAGGATTTGCTATATATTATTGTGTCTAATGCACGATCTTTATATTATTTCCATCATCTAGTTTAAATGCACCTATTATTTACCTACTACAATAATATGTTACTATGTACGATTTATAACGCAATACAATACCCCACGCATCATTTTTTTTAAAATAAAGGGCTCCAAAGTTTTCAAAGAATATAAAGGCAATGCTTGACGTTTGGAAATTTTGAGAAAGTAGTGCCCTAACTTATCGGGTTGCGACTTTTCTCGTTGAGTTTGAATAGTGAGGTACCCTTCTAAGTTTTAAAGTTTTTCAAAATGTAAACAACTGCCTTGGAATTGCAAAGCAATATATCTTAACTTACTGGATGTAGCGTTTTGTTATTTCGAGATAGGAATTTCCAAAAGCTAACCTGGTATCAATACTTTGATACAAGCGAATTCCAATTTTCAAAAATCAAAATATTTTAAAGAAGATTATATCTTAACACTTTCAAATTTCCGACATTAAAGACACTTGATAATCAATTAGGTACCAATTTTTAGGCGTTACGAGGGTGCTAACCCTTCCTCGTACGTAACCGACTCCTGAATCCATTTTCTCGACTTTCGTAGACCAAAATTAATGTTTTAAAACAAAACATTTTATAAGGTGATCCAATCACACCTAAAAAGATTGGTGGCGACTCCCGTTTTCGTTTTTCTTAAAGTCGATTCCCATTTTCCAAAACTTGATTTAAAAATGGTCTCGACAGGTAGTGTTTATCCTTTAACTACAAATATGTCGTACATCCACAACCCATCGTAACTTTAACCTGCAAATATGTTGTGCATCTAAAGTCTAGTGATAGATGTTATCTGCGATATTTTGCTATATATCCATAGCCTAGTGACAGATTTCATCTACGAATTTTTGTTGTGTATCCACAGCCCAGTGATAGATTTTATTTATGAAACCAATGGTGGTTAAACCACAACCCGATGTGTAGGTGGTTGGGGTTTAGGGGAACTCCCATTATAGTGTGTAGCGGTGGGGTAAGATCTTTTTTGTTAAACTAAAATTGCATGGCATACATAAAGCATGTGCATACAAATTGGATTTTTTGAGATGACATATATGTATTCATTGTGGAAGTGATCTGAAATATTGATATTCTGAAATTGCTATTGTTTATTGTTCTATGTATTGTGTTTCTATATGCTTAAGAGTTTGCATTGGTTTACTTGTGATGGAACTTACACTGACCTTCATAACTTACTCCCTTTTTTTTTTTTTTTTTCCATCTTTACAGATAACTCACCAGGGTAGGACGCGGGCTCGAAATACGGAGGGCTTGGAAATGTTTTATTTTTTTGAAAGTATTATTAGGCTTATTTTTATTATTTTTGTTATTTCGAAATTGTACTGTTTTATTTATTTTGTGGCATGGGGTTCATATGTAGGGTTTATTTAGCATGCATAACATTTAACTTAATTTTAAAATAAAGTTTTTATTTAATTAAGGCATGAAATATAGTTTATTAAAACTAAGTAAAAAAATCACCTTTTCGTTGTTAGATTGTAGATAAAAATTGAGTACTAAATAAATGGAAAACTAAGTTTTCTTAAAAGTAGTCACCGTTACATAGAAAAGCTAAATTAAATCGGTTTTTGATAATTTCTTGCAACGAATTTTGACATTTTAACTGCAGTGACACTGTCATTAGCCTTGTAGTGGGCCCAACATACCAACTCCTCCCACATATGATTTTGAATTTTCAATACTTTATTTAATTGATTTTGATGTTTTGAATTTCTTTTAAAAATAAATAAATTATTGAAAAAAATTCGATAGTGTTAGTCGATTTGTTACTATAATATCAAAATTAATTAAATTAAACTTCTTCTAAATTTTATTTTTTATATTTCCAAGTTATTGATAATGAATTCAATTCAAATAACTCATATTTAATATTTTTTACAAAACTTAAATTTATTTTGATTATATAATGCCGAATCTTTCATGTTAAGCTAAAAGCAAAAAAAAAAAAAAAAAAACCTTTACACTTAATTAAATTAATTTCTTGTTCTTTATTTGGGTAAACAATTAATTATTATTATTTATTTGGCATGAAAAATAAAATTAATTAACTATGTATTGTTCTTCATTTGAGTTTGCTGTAATGCTTTTCTTAAGATTTTAATTATGATATTTTGCATTAACTCTGTTGTTAATAATATGATGTATAATGTTTCTTCTTAGGTATTCACTAAAGTACGATTTCTTTATTTATCAATAGCGTAGTTCTAACAATGTTTTACATGGTGCCAATGTTACAGAATTTTGATTGATTGTCACTGCCTTTGAATGGTCTCTTGTACATTTGCTAAGTACGTTAGCTCGACTTTAGGCCTCATTTGCCCTCTAAGATCAATAAAAGACTCAACATGTATTTTTTATTGAATTTAACTAAACTAAGAAAACATAACTAAAACATACTAAAATTGCTTGTACTCAAGCTCCTCAAGTACAAAAACTAGTTTAATCTGCTATACCGAATTACAGTAGATCAATCACCAACTGCTCAAAACTCTACTTTTGAGAAATTGTCTTTCATTTGGTTATTTTCTTAAATACTATTATTTAAACCATTTGGAACCTAATACTCTAAAAGTGACAGTTGAAGGGCGACCAATATCAGTGGCATAAAGTACTAAAAACATATTTCAATCATTTTCAATATAGATTATTTGATGTTGATTTGAGCTGAATTAAGATATTTAATTTGACTTGTAAATTTGCCATTTGTAGAAAAAAAAAAGATTTTACTTCAAACAATAATAAGAGATAATTTGTTACCACCTAAATTGATGAACAATAACTTGATATGATATATACCTGAATACGGTAACAATACATTAATTGTGCTACAGTCATGTCTTATTTATAATATCTTTTTTATTTAGGTGTATTGTGTTTGTACAAAATTAGTAAAGACCAAAACCCTATGTAACAACTGTGTTCAATTCTAATTCTAGTTCCAATTCCAATTCCAATTTGAGTTTGAACTTGATTTACACCACAGAATTTGAGCTTGATGTCAAGTATGAGAATTCAACTTAAGTTTTATCAAATAAAGAAGCTTAATTAAATTTAGTAAAGCTAATTAAAGCGGTTTAATCTTTACCTTGTATCAAGTTTATATTTTAAAAGTGAAAGTCAATAAAGCTATATTGGAGCATTCAATTCTCGAAGTTTCTATGGAGATTAAGATTGACTTTCTAGGCTCAGTTATACCCCATTAAATAACTTTAAAGTTTTTATATTGATACAAGAGTTAATATTATTTTTTTTTTGGTGAAAAGAACATGAACAGAAAGACAACTTTAAAAGACTTTAAGACAAACTAAAAGCTTGATCCTGTCGGATACACGTAGCCACCACATCTGGAGGGACTTCAAAAATCTGAAGGGAGGTCTGCCAGGAGAGGCCGATCTTCGCTAGTTTGTCAGCAACTAGATTATACTCTCTAGGAACATACATGATTTCCCATTGTCCTTTAGAGCGCAGAACTCTTTTGACTCTTCTAATTAAGGTAATGCCGGAGTCCATATTTTCTTCCATATTTAAGGCTCTGACCACATCCATGTTGTCCGTCTGGATTCTGACTCTCTTATACCCCTTATTTAAAAGTATGAGGATGCCATCAAAAATACCCCAAAGTTCTGCTTCAAAAGGTGAATATCTGCCTAGATAATGTGTAAACCCCAAGACCTAATGTCCATCCCGATCGCGAACCATTCCACTTGCTGAGGTAATCCCGGAGGATCTGGTTACCGCTCCATCCGTAAATAAAGACACCCAATCTTCTGAGCAATGATGGTGAATCTTTAGATGCTTGGATCCATTCTTGGTACCAAGCAGAAAAGATTCAAATTGTTGAGCCCAACTGAGAGACGATTTGATGAGATCCAGGGCCGTCCAATCAATATTTTGGAAGATGAAAAGATTTCTGTTCTTCCAAATTCTCCAAGCGATTAGTCCAAAGAGGCACAACCAAGTAATTCCTTTATCCTGCAACTTAAGCTGACAACAAAGATTAGTTGAAAACCAAATATGAAAAGGGTCAGAAAAGAACCTAGCTTGCTTCTCTATAGGAACAATAAGCTTCCACACATCCTTAGCCTTCGAACAATCACGAAGCACGTGCATGATGTCTTCATTGGCATGATCACACTGTCGGCACTCACTACTCTGTCCAATGCCTCTCCTGGCCCTTTCGGAATTAGTAAAAAGTCTCTGTTTAGCCACAATCCAAAGGAAAAGACGCACCCTCTGAGGGCCTTGATACTTCCAAATAAGCTTCCAAATGTCATCTTTAGGATTCCAAGAATTTTTCTTTAAGGACTAATAGGCACTATGAACAGAAAAGAATCCTGATCCAGAACGAGCCCAAATGATTCTATCCTCACCCCCCGCCGGATGCGGAGGAGGAATGTTAACGATACGTCTAATTACATCCTCAGACAGCCAAATACGAAGCATATCAACATTCCAGAAGCCATCGTGAAGCACCCAATCCTTCAGAGTGCTATCCAAATTAAGTCTATCATGAGCAGAAACGTAGGAAAAAGAGACCCAACATCAGGTATCCAATTATCTTTCCAACCCCGGATTAAAGAGCCATTCCCCACAGACCACATAAGATTCTCACGAAAAAGGGACCACACCTTAGAGATAGATCTCTATAAATGGGAGCAGTTACTTCTATGAATAGAATCAGGAAGCTGACTTTTCCACCCATATTTTGATCGAAGAACTCACACCCATAAAGCATCCTTACGAGAAACAAGGTTAAACCTAATTTTCATAAGGAAAGAATTATTCTGATCCTGAAGGTGTCTAAATCCCAAATCTCCACATGACCTGGGCTGGCAAATGGAATCCCATCCAACCAAAGCAGTTTTAGTATGACTAGCTGAACTTCCCCAAATAAACTGTCTAGCAATCTTCTCAATCTCGTCACAGACTCCCTTAAGAACCGCCAAAGACTGCATGAAATAGTTAGGAATAGAAAGAAGAACAGTTTGAGTGAGAGTGACCCTACCTGCAAAAGAAAGTTTTCTAGCTTCCCAATTCTGGAGTTTGCACGTTACTTTCTCCACCACAAAATTCAGAGTGCTTATAGTAACTCGGTCGTGCATAAGAGGTACCCCCAAATATCTTCCAAGGTTGGACACCTTTTGAAACCCAAAAAATTAACTGATTTGATCACAGACGCTAAGATCCACTCCTTTAGAAAAATACATGTTACTCTTCCTTGTACTAATCTTATGACCAGAATAGTCACAAAAGCGTTGAAGGATTTCCTTGAGGACTTGGGCCTGATTCATCTCTGCCTTACCAAAAATGACAAGATCATCAGCAAAGAAAAGATGAGATAACGCCGGTCCCGATCTGGATAACCGAATAGGACTTCATCTACTAGCTGCTATGTCTGATCTGATCAAGTGACTTAGCCAATCCATACAAAGGATGAAAAGATAGGGTGATAGAGGACACCCCTGCCTAAACCTTCGTAACGGCTTAAAGGACTTAGAAGGAACACCATTCCAAAGGATTTGCATGGTAGACGAAGAAATAACATCCATAATTACCTTTCTGATTAAATCAGGTATCCCAGCAGCAACAAGAGAAGCATCTATGAACTCCCAGCTAATCCTATCATAAGCTTTTTCTAAATCCAACTTAATAGCCATCCATTTTCTATCATCTTTCCTACTCCGCATCGAGTGTATGACTTCCTGAGCGATGATGATGTTATCAGAAATGTTTCTACCTGCAATAAACCCTGCTTGCTCCTGAGATATAAAGCTTGGGAACACCACTTTAAATCTATTAGCGATCACCTTCATCACTAGCTTATACATAACAAAACAAAAACTAATTGGCTGAAAATGACTAAAGTCCTTAGGGCAATCATTCTTTGGGATAAGTGTGATAAGGGTATTGTTGAGAGTCTCTTCAATTCTATTACCAGCAAAAATTCCTTGGACCCACTCACAAACCGCTCCTCCCACTAAATCCCATTGACTCTGAAAAAAGAACGCATGAAACCCATCACTTCCTGGGGCTTTCAGAGGAGCCATGTCAAATAGGGCTTTCTTAATTTCATCATTCAACATAGGCTTACTAAGATAATCAATTTCATTCTCCTTAAGACGAGGGAAGATATTTGCGGGCAGATAACTTTTCAAAGAACATGGCAGCCTCGTCACGGAGGACCAACTGATCCGCATTCCATTCCCCACTGCTAATACGTAAGGCCATAATGCGATTTGCTTTCCTCCTTTGCAGCGTGCGACTATGGAAGAAGCTGGTGTTACGATCCCCAAACTGAAGCCAATCGCACCTCACTTTCTATTTCCATAGCAGTTCCTTATGATTGAGCACACTCTCCAATTCATCTCCGACCTCCATCTCTAACTTAATTAATCTCCTAGAAGTCAACTGATCCATAGCCTTTTGAATATTACCAAGTGACTTCATGAGCTGTCTTTTCTTCGTTCCTATAAAGTCATAGACGGACCTGTTCCAATCTTTAACATATGAAGTAAATTCAGATAAAGAATCAGCCATATTACCTGAAAATCTCCACTTTTTAACAATCAATCCTTAAAAGTTGCATGCTTTGTCCATCCTGCAAGGAAGCGAAATGGTCTCCCTTTTGAGGTATTAACCTCAGGATTAGTCTTTAGGAGAATGGGCCTATGATCCGACTTAATACGAGTAAGGTGATAAACAAGTGTCTGCGAAAAAGCTGAAATCCATGAATCATTAGCAAGGCTCGATCCAGTCTCTCTTGCGTACTTTCTCTTTGCCAGACAAATGATGGTCCAACAAAACCTAGGTCCTGTAAATTACACGCGTCAACAAAATTACCAAAGAAATTACATCTCTTACCAATGGAACGATCACTCTTTTTATCTTTATCAGAAAGAATGGCATTGAAATATCCCAAGATCAACCATGGCAGAGGATCCTGAGGTAAAATATTCAATATATCAGTCTACAAAGTTCTCCTCTTAATTTTATTAGGATTGCCATACACAACAAAGAGAAAAAAAGAGTTGAAAAATTGATTCCCCTGAATGCATAGAAGCATAAACTGGGGATCATTATGAATAATTTCAATAGAGATAGAATCTTTCCATTCGACCCATATGCCTCTTGAAAAACCAACAGATTCAATGCGATGAGAAAAATCAAAACCCAATTTACCAATAATAGAATTAGCTTTTGTACCACTAACTCTAGGTTCTAATAAACATACAATATCTGGATTGTGCTCTAAATTATACTCATGAAAAGCACAGATAAACTTATTACTTGCACACCCTTGACAATTCCAAGAAAAGATTGAAAGATTAGAATCCATAAAAAATAAAATAGCAAATTCCAAAATAAATAAATAACTTAAAGTAACCACTAGATAAAATTGACAAAACAAAATTAAATTGTTTTACCATCCCTAGTATCACCTGTACCAGGGTCCACTTTCTGAATATTCGTAATAGACTGGGCCAGCTTGGACATAGAATCTCTCAAAGGGATTTTGGAGGAATTTTTAATTTTAAGAAAATTTCCTTTCCCATGAGAGACTTTATTAATTTTCCTTGTGGCTCGAAATCCCCTATCTTTGCCTCCTATTAATATCCCTATATTCTAAATTTTGTTAATATCTGAATTTTGCAAGGAGGCCTTCCCCATGCTACTATTATCAATTAATTCCTTCTCTTTAAACGAAACAGCAGTATACTTGGTGCAATTCAATCCTTCAGTAGAATTAACAACTTGAATTTTAATTAATTATGGCACTGAGGCATCATTTTTAGAAGCTGTGTTAAAATCCTCAATATTGTTCTCCCCCTGGTCAACAAACATAGGGTTAATGCACAAAAAATTCATAGGCATATTAATTAAATTTGAGCTTTGCGATTTATATAAATGCATGCTGTCTGAAGAATTTAAATCTGAAATAAGAGGTTGCTTAGAAGAACTTCCTGGGTCACTGTGCATTGTGCCCGAAGCTTGATAATTTAAGTCTTTTAAATTACTGGCCTGGATTACATTAGGTAGCTTTGGGTCTTCAGCCTGCTTTCCATCATCTGGGACAGCATCTTGCAAAGCCGAGCCCACCAAAGGTCTACTAATATTTGGGTCTGTTAAACTAGTATTAGATAACCCATTTTCATCATAACTCACTCCAGCCAACTGCTCTTATTAATTTTAGGGTTATCTCGAGAATTCAGCTTTTGTTTCTTCCCAAAATCAGCGTCCTTCAACTTCCTTTGAAAATCACTCCCTGATTCTTTGTCTCCCCTTGCTCATTTCCCAAATCAGGCATACCTTTCATGTTAGCCAAAGCGCCAAATCGGGAATCCGATTTGTCTTTCTCCTTATTCTCCGTTCTGATGCGAACATTATTTCGAGAATTTTGCCTGTTTTTCTGTTCGACCACTATCTATGGTCCGTAAGCAACGGTCCCTTCTCTTTTCTCTAACGCCATCGGATTAACCTTCATCGTCTGCTCCTCCGGTCTAAATTCCGATTGCATCACAGTAAAAATTTCCTTGGTATGTCGTACTTCTCGCATGAAAAACAGATGGTCGGTAGCTGTTTATACTCAACATTCTGAATTCTGCCATTCACGAGAACTCGAGCAACCAAGGGTCTCTCTAAATTGATGTAGGCTGCTATTCTGGCAAACCTGCCTCTAGTCCTACTATCAGTATTAAAGTCCAAGCGAACCACTTTCCCAATGGTACTACCAATTACGTCAATAATTTTTTTCTTGTATAAATAACCTGGAAGACTAGGTAGTCTAATCCATGCCAATACTAAGCTTGGGTAGGGTTGCGAGGGACAAAACTCCTTTGTCCAGGGTTGGACTGTTAAATATTGGCCATAAACCATCCAAGGACCCTGCGCTAGAACTTTAGTGTAATCATCGATAGTTTGGAACTTAACCAAAAAGTAACCATTTTCAATATCCATGAGATGGAATGGCTTGGCAGTGTTCCAAAGACTGCTAATTCGATTATTAAGTGCCCCATAGCCAATGTTTCTTCCAAGTAATTTTACGATTACCGTAAGTTCTATTTCTTTGACTAAAATTTGGTGAATCTTTTTAGAGAAGTCAATGGAAGGAATACCATTAACAACGGATCTATGGATGTCTCCTTCTAAAAATTCAAGATCTTCATCAGCGTTGAGACTAGAAGAATTCAACTTACCATTGTCTGTCACTCCGGAGATAGTTCCTAGAAGTTTATCCTTCCAGGATGTCTTTGGGCTCAGTCCCGAATCCTCCATCATCTCAGTGTCTTCTCCTCCGATTCTATATTTGAAACGAACTTTCTTAGTCATATGATCAGAAACCAATCGAGATCCATCACCATCGCCTTCTGCCATAGGGGGAGGGCATTATCGGGGGTTAGAGAGAGTTTTTCCATTTTCTTTAACTTTTTTTTAAGTTAATATTATTTTCAAACATATATAACTGATGGTGTAGGAAGGGGTCAAACTTTTGGTCTGCTTTCTCTCCGTACTATTTCAAAAATTTTAAAATTTTAATATTTAATACATAATAAAAAAATAACTTTGACTAACAAGAAAAATATAATTTGATCTTTTCCTATCCTAGACCACAAATAAAAAATTTGGAACATAATTCACATTTGTTTTTAAACAGTTGGACTAATAATCAATTTATTGGCATCATGCATTCTAGATTTTGTAGCATTAATTTCCATGACCATACTTAGAAAAAAATAATAATAAGTAGTAAAAAAATCCCCATAAATTTTCTCAAGGATGTTTTGCTGATTTACTTTCCTTTTTAGACATAGTTTCATAAGGAAAAAAAATTAAAACATAACAATCTCAAAAATCCAATGAAATTAATATTACTCCATGCAACACAAAATAGGATACTATATATATTAAAGCCATAAACTATACATTGCCACCAACATAGTTAGTTAGATATAAAGAGATGGAGAAGTTTTCATTCAATTTGTTTATATTCGCTACCATCTTAATCTTTGCAACTCGTTGGTTTCTTCTTATGCAACTCTTTTATTTCATTTGTTATGAATATTATCTTTTTCGTTTAATCTAATACAAGGGAATTTTGGTTGCAGATTCAGAGATGATGGCAGAGGCAAGAGGACCTGTCATTTTGTATAGATGCAGTGAAATCGAAGGCTGTCATGGTATTTGTGCCGCATGCCCTAACTATAAGTGCATTAATAACCTTTGTACTTGCCTTTCAGATGCACCTCCATTTCCATAGTCTTAGAATCTACACACTCCTATAGTTGAATTAAATGGTGGGATTTTTTTTGTGTAAGTTGAAATAAATTATCTTGTAATGGATTTCATAAAAAAATATTGTTATTATTGTTATTTTAATTTTCTTTTTACCTTTCTCTCCCCCCTCCCTCCATTTGTAGTAGTGTAAAGTAGGTTACATTTCAAATAAATAAAAAGAGTTACAATCTTGTTTTAAAACTAAAAGAAATAACAATAAGAACAAAAGATAGGAGAAAAATTAAGGTACAAAATGAGATGATAATTCTTCTTTCTATTTGTATCTTATAAGCTTGTATATGGCTTCAATCTATAGGGCTTCAATAATTATAGGCTAAAAATAATATAAATAGTTATATCAAAAATCTCAATAAAATGAACAAGTATTTCATAAGTTGCTAGTTCCACTGTATTCTGGTGGGGACACTGTAACACCCCAAATCTGGCCTAGACATTATGGCCTAATC
The DNA here is from genome assembly GCA_025698475.1 of Gossypium anomalum. Taxonomy (NCBI): domain Eukaryota; kingdom Viridiplantae; phylum Streptophyta; class Magnoliopsida; order Malvales; family Malvaceae; genus Gossypium; species Gossypium anomalum. The sequence continues at coordinate 17,333,047 of CM046967.1, read as the reverse complement.
CAGGAGTGTTACATGGAAGGGTTTTGAAAACAGAGTCATTTCGATAAAACTTTGTAAGGTTGTTCGATAAATTGTCCAAATTTTATAACCCATATTCGTTTATAACTATTACGAAAAGCGTTATTTAATTAAATTATTTGCCAAAACATGATTTACAGCAGAAGTCTTAGAAATCATTATGTTTTGGAAATCCAGTTCGTATTTTCAGAAAAACCTTTATTTTAGTAAAAACCATGTTTTTAGTCTACCATCGCAGATGAAGAGTCAAAATGATAATCCAAATCCAAAATAAAAACCAAACAGTCCGAAGAGTCCATTAATTACAAAACTCCTAGAAATAATCTTTAAATAAATAAAACCATAATTTAAAATCAGTTCATTAACTTGTGGTCACCGTGAGACTCTGTCGCACCGATCCGCTTAAGTCCGTGGATTACTTGAACAGAACAGACAAATAGATTTGAGTTTTCATAAACTTAGTGTGTAACCCAACAAAAAAAGACATGCAACATGCACAGATTTTCATGAACAGTCAGATACAGATTCGGACCTAAGTCCATAACAGATACAATTATCAAAATCAGATAAACAGAACAGATATAGTGAGTCTTACCCCCATCCCTTACACACTATCTCCGACCATCCCATCACACCATTTGGGGTTAAAAATGCCCACCTATCCTACACACCATATAGTGTCGATAGGACACATTATAGATAATATGCAGTCAAGCTGCCAGAATATAGGCGAAGTGTCACCCAACAAATCACTTCCTCCACATATACAAGACCTACACCAAACACAAATACAAAATAACATACATAATTAAACAGTATAATTAGACATGCATTCAATGTCCTACTCAGATCAGTCTATCAAAATATCATAGTACACAAAATAGGGTTTGGTTAGCCCTTACCGACCCTATAGTAGGAGCACAGTTGATCGGAGCGACCTGTGCGACCCTAGGGGAAATTTTAGAATTTTTGGCCCACATGCCAGTGTAGCCCACACGGCCTAGCCCAAAATCCACACACCCAATTTGGCCCAGCCCGTGTGGTCCACACGGCCACACTCACACCATTACATAGCCATGTTCTATTTACGACCATGCATTCGTTAAACACATGGCCGTGTCTCACACACGACCAACCACACGGCTAGGCACGTGCTTGTGTGGCATCGACAACATGTTTTTTTTGGCTTTCGCCGAAGCTCGGTTTTTTATGTTTTAGGCCTGGTTTGTTTTTGATGAAAAGACAATCCCAAGACCTTCTTAACCTAGGAACAGAATACCAAACCTCGATTTAGTGGTTAATTTACAAATTCGTCAACAACAATCTGACAATAAACTCAACTTACCGTCTACGAAAACCACCACTAACACTGTTTAGGAAAATGGAGCGAAACTAACTATTCACAGCCTTCTCCTACATTAAAATAATCACAGAAAAATCAGATTCCACGATTACATCAATACACCAACAAGGAAGGAAGTAACCCACCTTAAAGAAACCGAAAACTCCAACAGATGAAACCCTACTTACCTTAACAGAGCGAGGAGTAACAGAATTACGAAAGCGACGATAGGAGTTAATGAATGATGAGCAAAATTGGGGAAAATAAGAGGAAACAAAATTTGCAGAGCAGGGAAAAAGACACATCAAAAAAAAAGAGGGAGAGATTTTTGGGAAATTAAAATAATAAAAATAAAAAAAAGATATGACAACATATATCCCCAGATTTTCTCCCACTCCCCACTCACCCAGTAGCTCTCAACCACTTCAGAAATTCACTTCCACCCAATCTCACAACCAAAACAAAAATATTAGCCACACTCTCTCAGAGAATTGAACACAGGACCTTCAAAGAACTAACTCCTTACCACTTGAACCAATAAACACATTTTGATATGAATTAACTAAAGATAAAATATAACCCAACTCACCAAGGATAAGGCTGAGGTAAAAAATAACCAAGGTTACCAAAAGGAAGACTTGAACCCAAGACCTCACACACACATTTAGAACACTTAACCACTAAAGCAAATACACATTTTTGTTAAATTTCACAAAAACAGAAATAAATTAATTAGGGCGTTACAGACACTTTGTTAATTTATTAACAACACTCTGCACTAGATGTGTATCAAATGGAAATGTGCTCTGTTAAAACTTCATTAGAAATAATTGCACAATCACCTATTATAAGCTACAACATTAAAAACATTTTCTAAGAAAAGTTAGTTGGACAATACCTTGGGTAAAGGAAAGAGTAAACATGTTTCAGACTCCCCCTAATTTTAAAAATATTGAAACATGGTACAAATTTTGAAACAATTTTTTGTTGCTAAATACTTCGTCAAAGAGAATCATACTATGAAGACATGCCTTTTTAATTACAATGATAACCATTGAGCTTCATTGTATACTCAAGGTTCATTTGCCAATCAAAATATAGGTGGGGGTGAATAAAACCTTAAATAAAGTGACATTAATACATGCATTAAAGCCTCCATTAATTTCTTATAAGTTTATTTTTATTGCCACAATCAACATTTTTCTTATGCGGACATAATACCTTGCAATTGCATATCACTTAAGGAAAGTTGTACATTAAATTTAGCCTCCTAGTTTTGGAGATTTCTGTATCCTATCTCTTTTTCTTACCTCATTGCAAGGATGTTCATGTAGATCACCTGATAGATAGTTGTATTGTTTTTTTATTCTTATTGAAACACATATCGAGTCTTTCTTGCCATAACTATGACTTAAGTAACCATTACCAATATGGTTTGACTCTTGCAAGTTTTGAGGATATGGCGTGTCATTTGGCCCAGTCGAAGGCTATAATTGTTGCTTCAATTTGAGATTGCTATCTTCTAGTTTTTCTTCTTTTGGTTTCATACCCTTTATATGCTTTTTTTAGTATTTCTCCTCAAGTTAATTTGGGTAATAAATAGAATCTATTAGATGTGGTGCCATTAATCTTATCAATGTTATATCTCATCATCTCCTTGCTTTCTTTTAGGAGCTTTATGGGGTATGACTAGAGAAGAGTGTACCTATCTTGAAACTCCTATTTTGGGAGATGCAATGTGCATATGTTCCATAAGGCCTACACTGTTACATGTTGTGTTAACAAGGACATGTTTATGTATAGCCCCCTCTATTTATTTCATCAATCAAATCGGATGTACTTTTATGAACTTAAAATCAGGTAATCACTTTTTGCTTTTCTGTAACCTCTCTTTTTAGGTTTCATAACATCTTTCATGAAGTTGAGACTTCTTCGTGGATAGCCTTGGTTATTTGTCTCCCTTTATTCAATTTCTATTGCAGCAAAATTTGACATTTTAACTATAGTGATAGTGTCATTAGCCTTGTAGCGAGCCCAACATACCAACTACTCCTACCCATGATTTTGAATTTTAGATACTTTATTTAATTGATTTTGATGTTTTGAAATTTAAAAAATAAAAAAAATTATTGAAAAAAGATTCTTTTGATGGTGTCAGTCGATTTGTCACTATAATATCAAAATTAATTAAATTAATCTTTTTCTAAAATTTTTTTATATGTCCAAGTTGTTCATAATGAATTCAATTCAAATAACTTATATTTAATATATTTTACGAAACTTAAATTTGTTTTGATTATATAATATCGAATCTTTCATGTTAAGCTAAAGGCAAAAAGAAAAAAAAAACCTAACATTCTTCATTTGGGTAAACAATTGATAATATGGGTTTACTTGGAATGAAAGATAAAATTAATAAATTAAATTAATTGTAAGAAATTTTCTTTATTTTTATCCTAGCATAGCTAAGCATGTAGAATTCTTAGGTTTGCTCTAATACTTTTCTTAAAATTTTGATTTTGCTATTTTGCATTAACTGAGTTGTTAATAGTATGTTGTGTAATGTTTCTTCTTAGGTATTCACTCAAGTATAATTTCTTTAGTTAGCAATAGAGTAGTTCTAGCAATGTTTTACATGGTGCCAATTTTATCGAATTTTGATTGATTGTCACCAACTACTCGAAACTCTAGTTTTGAGAAATTGTCTTTCTTTTGGTTATTTTCTTAAATACTATTATCTAAGCCATTTTTAACCTAATACTCTAAACGTGATAGTTGAAGGGCAGCCAATATCTGTAGCAACCAAAAATATAGGAGATTAATTGTAAAGAATGACTAAGAAGTAACCTAGTCTTGATGGATAAGTAGTTAGTGCATTGTTTAGAGATCTTAAGTTTTATTCATTGCACTCTCATTTCTTTTTGTTCTCATTTCAGCAAACTAGGTTATAAAACAATCCTAAAATAAATATTAAATGGGGTAAACACATAACAAGAATGGGTAGTATCCCAAATGGTTAAGTAGCTACTCCTTTCTTACATTTCAGGTTGAAGCCATGCCAGAACTCCCCCATTTTTCCTTTTAATTTAGACAGCAAGGTAAATAATCTTGCAATCCCTTAAAAGTTCAAAAACCTAACTATTTAGTCCCATTTTCCTAATTACATTAGGGTTTTGTTTTATTTTTGATTCCAATTTAGAATTCCTCCCTCTTTTCTCTATATCTTTATCTTTTTTTTTCTCCTCTTTTCTTTTCATCACATTTTTAATGCATTTTTGAAATATTAATGCCTTTCTCGAATCAAAGTCAATCTCCATTAACTCGTTTTTGTATTAGAATTGAAATTATTATTAGAAACATTCCAAATCCTAGCAAAGAATCAGTAAGTGCGCCTTAATCTCGATGTTTAGATATCAAATTTTTTAAAAAATTCTATCTAATGATAATCTTGTGATCGATTAAACGATCTTTCTTGATTTTTCTTTGAAACTTTTGACAATCTTATTTTATCTTGAAATTAATCATTAATCCTTATGTAATTGTTAGTTAAAGGGGCCCATTTGAGGTAACTTGGATAAAATTTGAACGAAAGAGACGTCATTCGGTCTCCCGATGAAAGGTGTGTGTTCTTTTACAAGCAAATCGAGGCAAACTATGCCTAGGATAGGGCTACACGGACGTGTGGACCACACTGCCTGGCTACACGGCCATGTCCCCTTTTAAAACCTAAGATAGTTTAGTTCTCACACGAGCATGACCCTTCCACACGGTCTGTCACACTAGCATGTGGACAATATGGCCTATCATACGACCATGTGCTCTGGAAACCCTAGTGTAGTTCATAAACTGCACAACCTCAGTTTGTTACACGGCCTGGTCATATGACTGTGTAACCCTTCCACACAGCTTGAGGCATCTCACACGACCAGGCCATATGGCCATGTGCCTCTATTTTTTAGATTTTACAATTTTGCCAAAATTTTGTGATTTATTCAGTTTAGTCCCTAATAAATCCCCAAACAATTTTTAGTGTTTTATTTTATTCAATTAAGTCCTTGACAATATGAATAATGTTAGAATCCATGATCTGGTTGACTGAATTATTAATATTATCAAAAAGTATGATATGTCCAGTTCAGTCCTTGTACATTCTATAATTTGCTTTTAGAGTTTTCCTTGCTTAAATAAGTCCCTGATAATGTGTGAATTCTAAAGTTTGTGTTTAATGCCTTAAGTGCTATTATTAGATCGCATTATATGTGAACATTATGTGTTTTCTGATAAAGTGAAACTTTTAACTTAAAAGTGATAATATTGCTACCGCCCTGCGAAGAACATTATTAGCATGTTAAGTGTTAATGATGAATTAAGTACATGTTACTTGTCTACTACTAGTGTTGATTTGTTATAACACAAAGCATGACATAATGTATTACATGGGGCGAGAAATTATACAAAGGAAGAGTGGCAGTTTATTAAATCTGCAAACAAGTAGTGGCTCGTCCACAAAACCTAGTGGAAATTTGTTTAATCTGTGACTATGTTTTGCACCCACAATAAGTGGCAGCAACTGTAAATATGTGGCTAATCCATGAACCTAGTGGTAGTTTGTTTAATCTGCAGCCATGTTGTGCACTCACAACAAGTGGCAGTAACTACAATTTTTTTTATCTAAAATACTAGTGGTTTACCCACGTTTTTCTTTCTAATCTGTCGCAATTCGTTATAGCAGATTAAACTAGTTTTCGTACTTAAAGAGCTTGAATATAAGCAATTTTATTATTTTTTATTTAGTTTTTCTATTTTAGTTATGTATAATAAAAAATGTGATTTGAGTTGTTTGTATGGCTCTAGGGCCAAATAAGCCTCAAAGGAAGGCTAACGTACTTAGTAAGTGTGCAGGACATGCCTTGAAGGCATGAGAACTTGATACTAGTTGCTGTGTTGCAACTCGGAGGTTCCGAAGTCGCAACATAGGGAGTTGGACACCAAAATGTCAATACTACCATCGGTGTCATGACCTAGCAAGAGGATGTCTTGACATAGCTTTGAATCCAAGCCTAAGCTAAGCAGATTGCCATTAGTGATGTGACATAGAGTAGAGGATGTCGCGACATCGGCCTTATACGTGAAGCATTACTGAGTTGAGTGCGTTTTGGTCCACAGAATAAAATTTAACGGAAAAACGTTAAGTAAGCTAGGGATAAGGATGAGGACCAACCTTAATGCAATATATAGGCCTCATTAAACACTTTAGAGATATATTTTCTGTATCTGTAAACTCATATTTTAGTTTAGGTTTCAAATTTAATTTTCTTTTGTACTAAGGATTTATTTTCAGTTTATTTTTCATTAATGTTCTTCAGAAAATCTGACTTGTGGATTCAAAGCAAACTATTTCTAGATTTATGCACTTCATTCAAATACAATTTAGGATTCTTCTTAAATTTTTACTCTTGATTTGTTCTTTATGTTTATTTTCTTTATCAAGTTTGTATTGCTTATGGAATCTATGAGGAACTAATCCTCTTATGAGGGATTAGCGAGTGGAAGTGTGATTAGTTAATTTCTATGTAGGGTTTCTTAGCAGATAAGCTCATTGGGATAGGAAGAACTTAAGCCCTAGGCCTGACAATACTAAGAAGTCATTTGGGTGGGAATTAACCCAAAATTGGTATTGCCTATACATGAACCTCTTACCCCAATTTGGTATGGACTGTGACGTCGAGAGATTAGTAGTTCTTGTCAATTCATTAGTTTAGTGGAAGATTGAGAGATCCTACTAGATTAGCAACTAGTTGATTGAGTAGAATCTAAAATAGAAATTAGTTATGACCACTGAAGCGAGCTAATCATGTAACACCCCAAATAATTTAATTCTACTTCTGTGAATATCTGACACGACTGTGTGTCTACTTCAGTGGTTAAGTGTTCTGGGAGTGTGTGGGAGGTCTTGGGTTCAAGTCCCACTTCTGTCAATTTTGTTATTTTTGGATTCAAGCCTTATTCCTGTTCAGTGGGCTTTTATTAAATTTCCTGTTAATTCATATTATAATGAGCCTATTGGTTCGAGTGGTAAGGGAGTTAGTGTGTTGGAGGTCCCATATTCGAATCCCTGTGCGAGCGTGGGTATTATTTTTACTGGGTTTTATGATAGAGTTTTGGTGGAATTAAAATTTTGAAGTGGTTGTGATTAAGGTATTAGTGGGAAGTTGGGGGATATCAAAATTGAATTTTATTTTTATTATTTTTTCGCAAATCCCCTCTATTTTTACGTTCTTATTCTTCCAAAAACAAAATTCCCGTTTTTACACTTGCCTTTTTCTTTTCTTGCTGACGGATATTAAACTTTTTTCTCCGTTCTTGTCCTTGTCGTTAATCTTTGCTATTGGGCATTTCGAATCCTTGTCTTTCTTGAAGTCGGTAAGTGGGTTTCCGTTTGTATTCTTTTTATCATTATTTTCTGAAGGTTGAAACGTTACTGTATTTTGTGGTGTAAGAGAAGGCATTGAACTGTGAGTTCGCTTCGTTTGTTTGATCGGGGTTAGTGGTGTTCTTGTTGTTGGTAAGTCGAGTTTTTTTCAGATTGTTGATGATGAATTCAAAAATTTAGTCACTTAATCAGTGTTTGGTACGCTATTTTTAGGTTTCGAAAGGCTCAGGAGTGATTTTGCATCAAATCGATACCGGATGTGTTCTCGAAACGCAGAAAAATGAGTTTTGGCAAAAGCTGAAAAACTGTTCTATTGTATGGTCGATGAAGGCATGGCCACGTGCAGCACACGACTGCATAGTGATGTGAGTGTGGTCGTGTGGTCCTACACGGGCATGTGGGTTTTGGGCCCAGCCGTGTGGGCTACACGGGTAAGGCCAAGTCTAGACATGTGGGCCCAGATGGGCATGTGGGCCCATAATTTTGAGAATTTCCCTAGGGTCGCATGGGTTGCTTCGATCGACTATGGGCCTACTGTAGGGTCAGTAAGGGCTGTTTAACCTTAATTTGAATGCGATGATATTTTGATAGACTGATCTGAGTAGGATATTAAATGTATGCCTGACTGTACTGCCATATGTATATCTGTTATTTGTGTAAAAACATGTCGAGCATGTTTAATCTGGTAAATCTGTATCTAATTTGGGGTGAGATTTGCATATGAGGGGGAAGTATTCTGATCGGTGTTAATCACCTATATTCTGGAAGCTTGGCTGCATTTATTTTGATATGTGTCTTAAAGACACAATGTGGTGTATAGGGATGGGTGAGTGTTTTAACCCCACATGGTGTGATGGGATGGTTGGAGATGGTGTGTAGAGGATGGGGGTAGGATTTATGCATATCTGCTTCTAGATCTCATTTTGAATCTGAAACTGTATTTGTTTCTAACTGAGCTTATAATTCTGTATGTTGCATGCTTAATTTTGCTGGGTTACACACTCAATTTTTGTAAACTCACATCTGCTATCTGTTTTGTCAAGTAATGAACAGACTTAGGTGGATCGATGCGACGAAGTCTCACGGTGATCACAAGGTTGCGAATTGATTTTAAATAATGGTTTTATTTAATTATGGATTATTTCTGGGAGTTTTGTAATTATTGGGCACTATGGACTGTTTGAATTTTATTTTGGTTTTGGTTATGTTTTAACTTTTATTACGATATTTGACTAAAATTACGGTTTTACGAAATCAAAGGTTTTTTTCCAAAAAGTATGAACTGGATTTCCAAAATATAATAGTTTTAAAGACTTTCGCTGTAAACTATGTTTTGGCAAATGAATTGATCAAATAACGTTTTCAGTAATAGTTATAAAACTTGAATGATTTATCAAAACAACACCATTTTCAAAACCCTTCCATGTAACACTCTCGGATGGGGCCATAACTTCTAGGCCGAGTTTGAAGTGTTACATTTGTGGTATCAGAGTCAGGTTACAAAACTCGAGCTGTGAAATTTTGGGTTCCAAAATTGTGTTTTAAAAAGAGTTAGTTAATTTTAAATGATTTGAATAATTTAAGAAAGTATATGGTACATCGAGTCTCCAACGCTGATCCTGTAAGTATCTTTGTACTTAGATAGAACTATTTTGAAACACTGTAGATAGTACTTTCTAAAACTATACTGATATAGCTAGAGACTGAAACTTTTGAAAACAATTTTGAACTTTTGATAATTTATGCATAAAATATTTGTTAATAAATACTAGAACTGATGCATAAAACTTTATAATGTAGATAAATTTGAAAATTTACGATGAGCACTTGTGGAACTTTCAGACGTGGTATTCAAGGCCGTGGTAGAGGCCGTAGGGGGCTCAAGCTGAGTCTTCTTCTTTGGAAAGTATGTCAAATTTAGATACGAGTAAGACACAAGTTTTATCTGCTACTGAGACTGGGTCTCAAAGCCGTTTGGCTGGGGACGACGCACTGTCCCAAGCCATGCTGAGGATTTTGGAGAGGGTTGTAGGACCCCATTCTGGAGTTGGGGGCCGAGGGTGGATAACTAAACGAATTCGGTTTAATGGTGCTGAGCTGGTTATGGGTATCACTAGAGTCGCCGCTAATGTGGTCGAGTATTGGTTAGAGGCCACCGGGAGGATCATGAATGACCTAGACTGTACTCCTGAGCAGAAACTGAAGGGTGCAGTCTCTTTGCTTCGCGATAAGGCTTATCAGTGGTGGTTGATGGTTGAGGAGGGCACTTAGCCTGATCGTCTAAATTGAGATTTATTCAAGACCACTTTTCAGAGTAAGTATGTGGAGGTGAGCAATGTGGATGCTCACAGGCGTGGGTTCATAAATCTCACGTAGGGCGATAGATCAGTGGTCGAGTATGAGGCCAAGTTTCTGAGGTTGAGTCGCTATGCTCGAGGCATGGTGGTGTCCGAGTATAAGAAAAGTGTCCTAATATAAGAGATGCGTTCGCTTTGAGGACGGTCTGAGGGATAACATGAGGGTTCTGATTGATCCACAGAGAGAGCGAAAGTTTGTGATTCTGGTTGAGAAGACGAATATCACTGAGGATGTTAAGCGCGTGGAGCACCAAAATGGGGATCGAGAGAGGGTTAAGAACAAGAGGGGATTGAAGCCCTCTAGTTCTGTTCAGAGGCCTAAGAAAAAGGCCAGACCTGATAGACCAGTTAGAGTGAGAGCCCCTGTTACTCCTACCGGGATTCAGCTGTGTGGAGATTGTGGTAGACACCATCCGAGTGAGTGTTGGAGGAGGATTGGAGCTTGTCTAAGGTGTGGGTCATTAAAGCACCGTATTAGAGAGTGTACACAGCAGGCAGATCAAATGCAAGCCTTGGGCCCTGGTTCTATACAGTCTTTGAGGGCAGTTCAACAACCACCTAGGGGCCGTGGTTAGGCTAGGGATGGTAATGGTATGGGCCGAGGGCAGAGAACATCGAGCAGAGGTGCTAATTAGGCAGAGGCAAGGCAAGGCAGCTTGCTTGGTTTATGCTACACGATGTCGAGAGGATAGAGATGCTCCAGATTTTATCACCGGTACGTTCTTTATATTTGACGTACCTTATATTACTCTGATAGACATAGGTTCTACTCACTCCTATGTAGCTAGCACTGTATCTAAAACTTTTGGGATTTCTGTTGAGGGCACTACTAGTGAGGTTATTGTATTGAGTTTATTGGGGTAAACTGTTCGGGTTAGTAAACTCTATAGGGACGTTCTATTAGAGGTGCAAGGGGCGAAATTTTCGGCAGATCCAATTGAGCTTTCGTTTGGGGAATTTGAGTTGATCTTGGGTATGGATTGGTTGGTTAAGCTCCAATTTGGTTTGGATTGCATGACTAAGAGGGTCATTCTAAGAACTGAGGATGATAATGAGGTGGTTGTGATTAGTGAGTGCCAAGATTATCTGTCCAATGTGATCTCTGACTCGTGGCTGAGAAATTGGTTCGAAAATGATGTGAGGCGTATTTGACTTATGCCAGTGATTCTGGTTCTAAGGACTCTTTTGTTAGGGATATCAAAACAGTGAGGGACTTTCTAGATGTTTTTCCTGAGGAGTTACCAGTTTTACCTCCAAATCGAGAGGTCGAGTTTGGAATTGAGCTTCTACTGGGTACAGCTTTGGTGTCCATCGCTTCATATTGTATTTCACCGAAGGAGCTTACAGAGCTAAAGGCTCAACTGTAAGAGCTTCTGGATCGTGATTTCATTCATCCTAGTGTGTCTCCGTGGGGAGCACCAGTTCTATTTGCTAAGAAGAAGGATGAGACCATGAGGATGTGCATCGATTATTGGTAGTTGAACAAGTTGACTATGAAGAATAAGTATTTACTTCGGAGGATCGATGACTTATTTGATCAGTTTCGAGGGGCTTCGATGTTTTCAAAGATTGATATTCATTCTGGCTATCATCAGTTGAGGGTTAAGGAAGTGGATGTTCATTAGGCCGTATTTAAGACTCTTTATGGACATTACGAGTTCCTAGTGATGCCTTTTGGTCTGATGAATGCTCCTGTGGCATTCATGGATTTGATGAACCAAATGTTTTAGCCATATCTGGATCAGTTCCTCGTGGTCTTCATCGATGATATTCTGGTTTAATCTAAGACTGAAGATGAGCATGATGAGCATATTAGAGTAGTGCTTTAGATTCTACGTGAGAAATAACTTTACGCTAAGTTGAGCAAGTGCGAGTTCTAGTTACGTGAAGTGACTTTTCTGGGGCATGTGGTGTCTGCTGAGGGGATTCGAGTGGATCCGAGGAAGATCGAGGCTGTGCTTGATTGGAAATAGCCTAAGAACGTATCTGAAAATCGTAATTTTCTGGGTCTGGTGGGTTATTATCGGTGATTTGTCGAAGGGTTCTCCTTGATTGCAGTTTCTTTGACTAAACTGCTATGCAAGAGAGTTCCTTTTGCTTGGACTGATGCACAAGAATGGAGCTTTGAGAAGCTCAAGTCTGTTCTGACTTAAGCTCCTGTTTTGATACTGTTTGAATCCGATAAAGAGTCTGCGGTATACAGTGATGCGTCGCATGTTGGTTTGGGTTGTGTTTTGATGCAGGATGGTAAGGTTGTGGCTTATGCATCCCGTTAGCTTAAGACACATGAGGGAAATTATCCGACGCATGATCTCAAGTTGGCTACAGTGGTTTTTACATTGAAAATCTGGAGGCACTATCTGTATGGTGAGAAGTATATTATTTAGACTGATAAGAAGAGCATCAAGTATCTCCTTACTCAGAAAGAGTTGAATCTTAAGTAGTGTCGTTAGTTTGAGCTGCCCAAAGATTATGACTGCACGATAAAGTATCATCCTGGTAAGACCAATGTGGTGGCAGATGCTCTAATTCATAGGGCGATGACTAATCTGAGAGCGATGTTCGCTCTCCTTAGTCTGTTTGATAATGGGAGTCTGTTAACCGAGTTACAAGTTAAGCCGACTTGGATTGATTAGATTCGAGATGAGCAGTTAGGGGATTAGTCTCTGGGTTTGCGGTTTCATTAGATTGAAAGTGGCAGTACTTCGAATTTTGGGTTGAATAATGATGGGGTGCTATGTTTTCGAGGTCGAATTTGTGTGCCGAATGATTCAGATTTGAGACAGTCAATTTTGAGGGAGGCGTATAGTAGCCCTTATGCTATGCATCCTAGTGGTAATAAAATGTATCGCGATCTTTGTGAGTTGTACTGGTGGCCGAGATTGAAGCATGAAGTTACTAATTTCGTTGCTCGTTGTCAGACATGTCAGCAAGTTAAGGCTGAGCACCAATTGCCTTCGAGTTTGCTACAACCCGTTAAGATTCCTTTATGGAAGTGGGAGCAAGTGACGATGGACTTCATTAGTGGGTTGCCCTTGACACCCATTAATAAGGATTCTGTTTGGGTCAGTGTGGATTAATTGACCAAGTCCACTCATTTTATTCTGGTTCGGATCGATTATTCTCTGCAGAAGTTAGCGAAACTGTATATTTCCGAGATAGTTAGACTGCATGGGGTTCCTGTGTTGATTATTTCTGATAGAGATCCTTGCTTCACTTCTCGGTTTTGAAGGAAATTGCATAAGGGTCTGGGTTTGAGATTGGACTTCAGTACTATGTTCCATTTTCAGGCTGATGGTTAATCTGAGAGGGTGATTCAGATACTGGAGGACATGCTTCGGAGATGCGCTATTAATTTCCGAGGTAGTTGGGAGGATTATTTGCTGCTAGCTGAGTTCGCCTATAATAAATGTTTCTAGCCTAGCATCCAGATGACACCTTATGAAGCTTTATGTGGTCGTAAGTGTCGTACCCCGCTATGTTGGACTGAGTTGGGTGAACATCGTGTTTTGGGTCCTGAGTTGGTTTCTGAGACCGAAGATAAAGTTAGACTGATTCGGGATCGTCTGAAGGTAGCTTCTGATAGTCAAAAATCTTATGCAAATTTGAAGAGGCGTGATATTGAGTACTCTGTAGGGGACTTTGTGTTTCTTAAGGTCTCTCTGTAGAAGAAGGTTCCAAGATTCGGTCGTAAGGGCAAGTTGAGCCCTAGGTTCATCGGGCCATATCGGGCCGTATGGTGTGATGGGATGGTCGAAGATGGTGTGTAGAGGTTGGGGGTAGGATTTATGCATATCTACTTCTGGATCTCATTCTAAATCTGAAACTGTATCTGTTTCTAACTGAGCTTATAATTCTGTATGTTGCATGCTTAGTTCTGCTGGCTTACACACTGAGTTTTTGTAAACTCACATCTGTTGTCTGTTTTGTCAGGTAATCCACAGGCTTAGGCGGATCGGTGTGATGGAGTCTCACGGTGATCACAAGGTTGTGAATTGATTTTAAATAATGGTTTAATTTAATTACGAATTATTTTTAGGAGTTTTGTAATTATTGGACACTCCGGACTGTTTGAATTTTGTTTTGGTTATGTTTTAACTTTTATTGCGATGTTTGACTAAAATTAGAGTTTTACGAATCAAAGGTTTTTTCCGAATGTATGAACTAGATTTCCAAAATATAACGGTTTTATTTTAGCAATATTCACACTCTGGATGCTAGTACCTCTGAAGGCAGTCACTTTTCAAAGTGGTAGTTTATCTAGAAATCAATGGTGGCTCGTCTACAATCCGGAGTGGTAAGGTAGGTAAATTCTGGAGAATCCAAAAGTGAGGCGTGTAGTGGAGTTGGGTAGGACTTTTCTGTTAATTTGAAACTTTAATGTATTCATAAGCATATATATAAAATCATCATATTTCTGAACATGTCTGAATTTCTCAGAACACATATTCTATTTCTGAACCTCAAACAACCCTCAGCATCAACTCGGAACTCTGAATCAACATTCGAGTCACATTAAACCCGCTTTGCTAACAAATCATCATAAACTTTTTGAGCATTAGAAATCTGTTAAATATATAACGGTCTTGCTTTTAACTTAGTTATTATTGAACATAAAGTAAATAGTAATTTTCGACTTAAAGCATCAGCAACAACATTAGCCTTTCCCGGATGGTAGTCAATCACAAGCTCGTAGTCTTTTAACAGCTCTAACTATCGATGCTGTCTCAAATTCAGATCTTTCTAAGTCATCAAATATTTTAGGCTCTTGTGATGAGAATAAACATGACATTTCTCACCGAACAGATAGTGACACCATATCTTCAATGCAAACACAATAGCTGCCCATTCTAGATAGTGTGTCGGATAGGTCTTTTCATGCGGCTTTAACTGTCTCGAGGCATAAGTTATGACTTTGCCTTCCTGCATTAATAGACAGCCCAAACTATTTAAAGATGCATCACTATAGATAACAAACTTTTTTGGCACTTTTCGACCATTCAAACTTAATATCTTTCTGTAGTAGCTTCGTCATCGGGGTTGCAATCATAGAGAAACCTTTCACGAATCGTCTATAGTAACCAGCAAGTCCCAGAAAACTTCAGACTTCAGAAACATTTTTCGGAGGTTTCCAATCAAGTATAGCTGAAATTTTACTGGGATCAACCTGAATACCTGATGCTGATACAACATGTCCCAAAAAACTAACTTCACGTAACCAGAATTCACATTTGCTAAACTTTGCATACAACTATTTATCTCGTAAAGTCTATAACACAAGTCTCAGATGTTCAGCATGCTCGGTTTCATCGCGGGAATAGATCAAAATATCATCTATGAACACAACCACAAACTGATCCAAATACTGTCTGAAGATCTGGTTCATCAAATCCTTGAAAACAGCATGTGCATTAGTGAGTCCGAAAGGCATAACCAAAAACTCATAGTGTCCATACCTCATTCGAAAAGCAATCTTTGGCACATTAGAGTCTCTAACTCGCAACTGATAGTAGCCTGATCTCAAATCTATCTTTGAAAACACTGTAGCCCCTTTCAGCTGATCGAACAGGTCGTCAATCCGTGGCAACGGATATTTATTCTTTATAGTCACCTTATTGAGCTGTCTATAGTCGATACACATTCTTATAGTTCTATATTTCTTTTTCACAAATAAAACTGGTGCACCCCAAGGAGAGAAACTTGGTCGTGCGAAACCTCTATCTGTCAACTCTTGCAATTGAGCTTTCAATTCTTTTAAGTCAGTAGGTGCCATTCTGTACGGAGCTATTGATATTGGAGTCGTCCCCAGTTCTAACTCAATACCAAACTCTACTTCTCAGATAGGTGGCAAACCCGGTAACTCTTTAGGAAACACATCCAAATACTCACACACAACTGGTACTGATTCAATCTTTCTTTCGGTCACTTTATGATAAACCGTAGTTTATACATATTTATAACCCATGCTTAACGCATTTTATGAATGATTTCTCCTTATATTTGGTGAATTCAATGCTCCTAATGCCTTAATTTCATGTTTTATTCTCAGGTAAGCATAGGAGAACGAAAGCAACGAGAAAAGGGCCAAAAACGAAAAAAATTGGCCAAAGCACGAAATCAACACGGCCTGGACCTCTTCACACGGGCAGATCACACGACCGTGTCAATTTGGCAGAATTAAAGCACGACTTACACGGGTATAACACACGCCCGTGTACCTCGAACACGGCCTGAAGTTATCGCACACGGGCGTGTCACACAGGCGTGTCCATGCGGAGCCCAAGTTGAGTCCAATTCGGAAAAGGCCAATTTTGAGGGTTCTAAGGCATTCCAAAGCCTATAAATACACCCTAAAAAAGGAAGAAAAGGGAGACGGAGAATAGGGAGTAAGGAATTACTCCAAGGAAGCCAATTGATCTATCTCAGAAGCTGGATCTACTATCAAGACTGAAGGTCTCTCCTAAATTTTCCCTCCAGGAGTTTTGGGTTTTTTTTATGTTTTGTAGTTATTATTATTCTGAGATGTTTTCTTGTTTAGTTATGAGCTAAACCCCTAAATACCTAAGGGGGATGAAACCTATGACAAAACCTTGTTATTATTTATGAATCGTATGATAAATATTTGACTTGTTCTTAATTATGCGTTCTTAATTCTTATTTTGGTATTTCAGGATATCACTTCAAGTTACTACTCTTAGTTGGAGGAGGAATGGACCCTGGCTAAGAGTAACTTTGTCGTAATTAAGCGGAGTTGATTGTGCGCCTAGAGATAAGGTGACGAGATTTTGCCAGATTAGGGTGAAACCTAATAAGGGAATCCATAGATCGAGTTAATTCAACCTTAGGGTGTTAATTAGAGATAACTCTCGGTTATTCAACCTAGGGATTAGACGTTGTTAGTCTCGAGAGGGATAATAATATACACTAGGGATTTCTACGGAACAAGTTAAATGAATAAATCGTCCGGTTCGGAGCCAGAATAACAAGTTAAAGTCTAGGTGGATTTTTCCTTAGGTATTGTCTCAATCAATCGCTTTCCCCAAAAGTAATTTCCCAAATTCTATTTTCTGCAAGTTCTTAGTTTAATTAATTAGTTAGTTAAAACAAATCTCTTTTCTTTGGCTAGATAATAAAAAGACAGTCATTACTAGTACTCCTAGTGCCTTGGGTTCGACAATCCGGTCTTGCTAAAGCTATACTACTATTCGATAGGTACACTTTCCTACGTCGTGATAATAGTTAGTTTTAAGAACGATTCATTATAAATTTATAAAACTTATCACAGGAAAATCACGATCAAGTTTTTGGCACCGTTGCCGGGGACTAAGATATTAGGAACACTCAATTTTTTTTACTTTTGCCATTTATTTTCTTGTAATTTAACTTTAATTTTTATTTTACTAATTTTCTTTCTTTTTCCCCAAAAGTTTTTGTAGTGTATGACTAGAAGAAACCCGTCTGGACCGTTGCTTTTTGATGAGGAAATTGATCGTACAGCTAGTAGAAATCGACGAGAAGTCAGGCGCAGCTTAAGATACACAGAGGAAGAGCAAGAGGACGATATCTCAACTACTACTGAAGAGATGGCTGAAAATCAAGACAATCTGCTACCGCCAGCCATACCCGCTGAATTAGCAAATTAGAATCTTGCTTCTCGTACTATGTATGATTATGCTAAACCTAATTTTACAGGAACTGAGTCAAGTATAGTTAGACTTGCTATTGCTGCTAACAATTTTGAACTGAAACCTAACACGATTCAGATGATATAGCAATTTGTTCAGTTTGATGGTTTGCAGGATGAGAACCCCAACACGCACTTGGCAAATTTCCTAGAACTGTTCTACACTTTCAAAATTAATGGTGTTTCTGATGATGCCATTTGCCTTCGGTTATTCCCTTTTTCACTGAGGAATAAAGCTAAACAGTGGTTGAACTCACTGCCACGAGGATCCATTACCACTTGGGAGCAAATGACCCAAAAATTTCTATTAAAATATTTTCCACCGGCAAAAATAGCTAAGTGCGTAATGATATTTCTTCTTTTGTGCAGATGGACTTAGAGACACTTTACGATGCATGGGAGAGATACAAGGATCTATTGAGAAGGTGCCCTCACCATGGGTTACCTCTATGGCTGCAAGTTCAAACGTTCTACAATGGTGTGAATCCCTCGAAAAGACAAATGATTGACGTAGCTGCTGGTGGGACCATCAATAACAAAACACCTGAAGAGGCTTCTGAATTTATTGAAGAGATGTCACTGAATAACTATCAGTGGCAAGTTATGAGGACTAAGCCAACAAAAATAGTAGGCGTTTATAACGTCGATTCGGTCACTATGTTGTCAAATCAGGTAGAACTTTGAATAAGAAATTGATGGTTTATTTGGTTCTACGCAGGTACATCCAACGATGAGGTGTGATCCAAGTGGAGGAGGTGTGCATACAGAATACCCACCATTCAATCATACAACTAAAGAGGAACAAGTCAACTGTATGGGTAACAATAATTTTAGATCTCAAAATAACCCATATAGTAATACTTATAATGCAGGTTGGAAGAACCACCCAAATTTCTCTTGGGGTGGTCAAGGAAATCAAAGGCCACAAAATCCTCAGGGTTCTCTACAGCCACCTTATCAACAGGAAAATAAGCCAAACCTTGAGGAAATGCTATCCAAATTCATCTCGGTGTCAGAAACTCGTTTCCAGAATACTGAGACAGCACTCAAAAATCAACAAGCATCAATTCAAGGACTCGAAACTCAGATAGGTCACTATCCAAATTAATTTCTCGAACGACCACAAGGTAGCTTGCCAAGTAATACATCGAGCGAACCCAAGGGAACAAACTCAACGCAATTAGTACTCAAGATAATGAAGGATTCGTTGAGCCCGAGCTAATTGATGCAAGAAAGCGTGGTAAGCAAAGGTAAAAGTGAGGTAAGTCATACAAAGCGGGAATGAAGAATATAAACCTCGTGTGTCATACCCTAACGCGACAAGGAAAGACCGCTCAAATGAACAATTCGGTAAATTCCTTAAACTTTTGAAAAAATTACATATTAACTTACCATTTATTGAAACTCTGTCACAGATGCCAAATGCAATGAAATTTCTAAGAGAGCTTTTAACAAACAAGCGAAAGTTGGATGAAGCATTGCATGTGGAGCTAAACGCAGTTTGCTCAGCTATTCTACAGAATAAGCTACCCAACAAATCCAGGGAGTTTTACAATTCCTTGCTTAATTGGTAGTTTAGATGTGAATAATCTATTAGCTGATTTAGGGGCAAGTATCAATGTCATGCCTTACAAAATGTTTAAACAACTAGGTCTTGGGAAACATAAATAAACTAGGATGAGCATTCAACTGGCAGATAAAACTATAAGATTTCCTAGGGGTATTATAGAAGATGTATTAGTAAAAATAGATAAGTTTATATTTCCTGTAGACTTCGTTGTTTTAGACATAGAGGAGGAGACCAACACCCCTTTGATTTTAGATAGGCAATTTTTAGCAACTGCAAAAACAATTATTGATGTTGGCACAGGTGAACTTACACTTCACGTGGGAGACGAAACGATCACCCTTCAAACTCGTCATTCTAGCATCACATCGAACATGGAAGGTAATGATCCACACCATCCTACGAAAACTGATAATATGGTACAATCCACTATGCAGAAATTAAGTTTGAAAAAAGTACACGAGCCATGTTCCAACAACAATAGAGGACCCATTCATGAAGAACGAAGGCTACAAATAGAGGAGCTAGATGAATGGCGAGCACATAGATCGAGAATGCCCGCTAAACTGAAACTCAGCCAAAACAAGGTCGATACCCCTCCAAATCAACTTAAGGTTGGAGATCAAGTCTTACTAGATGCCGCAGGCCCTCACATTGTCACTCCCAACCCGAATGAAGAAACCTCTCTTACAGTACTTAATATTTTCCCATTCGGTACAGTAGAGGTAAGTCATCCCAAGCTCGGCACTTTTAAGGTAAACAATTCCAGGCTAAAGCTTTATTTCGATAAGAATGATAGCAGGAATGAGGAGTACGAACTCCTTAAACCACCCTGATCATTAAACGGAGAGGTAAGTCGAGCTTAGACTATAAATAACTACTTCTCGGGAGGCAACCCGAGCACTAATTACACTAACTTCTTTAAATTTTAGTGTTTAACACTTGCCATGACTAACAGAGCTCTTGAAAATAGGTTTACCACAGGGACACGGCCAAGCACACGGCTGTGTGTACTACCGTATAGAAACAGGGCAAGATTTTCCCCAAAACACGGGCAACGATAAATCGCCACGGTAGTGCGACATGGCCGTGGGCAAACTTACCAAAACAACACAGGTATGCGACACGCCTGTGCTTGAGGACCGTGGTTGAAACTGAGAAACTAGCATGGGCGTGCGACACGCCTCAAACACCCGTGGTCAAACCTGTCAAATTAACATAGGCGTGGAGATTACATACACGGGCGTGGGAGAAGCAAACAAGGCCAAACACGATCGTGCAACACGGTCGTTTTAAACAACACGCCCAAGGAACACGGGCGTATGTTGAATTTTAGACGCATAAAAAGGGGAAAAACGCGAAACATACGGCCTAAAATTTAGACACACAGGCATGTCCCCTGGCCGTGTGCCCCAAAACCTATAATACCTTGCCCTATTCATTATCTTCCCCACTCAAAAACCCTAACCCTAGTCGCTGCAAGTCCACACGGCCTCCATGCCACGCCCGTGCGCCGCCTCCAACTTCGTTTTTGACGTATTTTCTCCTTTTCCTAGCGTTTGTTTACTTCTTCCTTACCTATTTTATTGACTTTTAGGCCTAGTGATCATGATAATATGCAAGTTTTTTGCTTTATCTATATTTTGCATCATTTAAATATCATAATCTAGAATACCCATCATTTGGTTCGAGTTATTGCATGCATTCTTTACTCCATTCATTTAGTTAGAAGTAAAACTTCAATGATAAAGAGTAGTTGAAATTTTTCATGCATTTTATATTCATGTGAGTTGTTAGGAAAGTTTCATTCTTTTGTCATTTACATGCCATTACTTTGCCCATCCTCATGTCCTCACATTGATAATGTCACGAAATTATGCTGTCAAAAGGAATTGGGTTAGTTGTGTTTGGTTCATATTTTGGTTGAAACTGTTGCTCAAAATTATAGCTTTTCATATTCATATACCTATTGTTATTCTTCTTCATTTGTATAGGTTCACAATGTTGTCCTCACGAGGCAAGAAAACTGCCGTCCCCGCTTCGAAGAAAAGGAAGGGAGCATCATATTCTGCGGGCCCTACCGCAAAATTTCGTTACCTATTCCTCGAGTTTCCTAACGGACCCCAAGAGGAACTATATCAAATACTAAGGGCCCGACTCTTAGCAGTGGGCCACTGTATAGACTGGGTTGCTATCGAACAAATCCAGTTGGCTGACGTAATCCGGGCTCTTCTTACCATCGACCATTGGGAGTAATTCTTTGGGATCATCGAGCTGACGTACCTCGAGCTCACAATGGAACTGTGCTCGACATTCCATCTTCAAACCGTCATGACCAACTACGATGATTCTGGCACAGTCCAGTTTCACTTAGGCGGATTAGTCCGCCAACTAAGCGTTCCCGAGTTCGGTACCGCGTTGGGTCTTCATACCGAGGAGTTCAGAGAGGAGAATGACTTACACACTCTTGACTGCCACATCCATCGTTCTCCCTCACGGTGTTAGGACGCCCTTATCCCATGTTCAGCCACCTACGACCCCAGTCGCACAAAGGCATCATCCCTCCCTCCATCCCTAAGGTACCTTCATTCTCTCTTATCTCACTCTTTGATAGGACGGAGGGAGAGCACCGGCGTTGTCACTACCCACGACATTTATTACTTATGGTGTATGTCCAATGGGCACGTCATTAACCTCGTCTACTTTATCGCCCTTGCCATACGCCACCAAACGTAGCGACATCAGAGAGGGGTGATCTTCATTGGCCCCTACGTGACTCGACTGGCGCGACATTTCAGACTCCTCAATACCGCGACCTAAGCATCATCCATGACCCTTATTGGCCAGATGTCTCCACTAGGCATCTCGAGTATGATGAGCATGAGGATGATCGAGAGACACTGAGGAACCTATCCTCCCCAATATCATCTCGTTCAATCTACCAAGAAGGAGGTTCCCGAGGACATTACTGATGATGTTCCTACCCAACACGAGGACCCACCTTCCCACCTACCACCACCACTTTCTCGGCCAGTTCATATGGCGGCTTCATACGCTGACATCTCTGAGCACCTTAAAAGATTCGAGCAACAGTGTTTCCAAAGATTCGACAACATTGATGCCACTCTACAGCAGATTTGTCATCACGTCCACAGTCCCACCTCGCGAACCATCTAGCAATGACGATGTTTAAAATTTTTTTATTTTATTTATTATTTTATGTTTTTCCTTTTATTTTCATTTAAGAAAACTTTTAATTTTTCTTTCATTTTATTTTTATTAGGATTTATAATATTTATCTAAAAATCTTTACTTTCGGCTAATCTTTTACGAGTAAATCATTCTTCCTAAAATCTCTTAAACAGTTCCTACTTTTATCACAGTTATCACAGAGTGATCGCGTGATTCGTAACAAGTAATAAATATTTATAATAAAGATCAAACCTAGACTAACTATTATCATGACGAAAAGGCAAGCGCACCTATCGAACAATAGTATAGTAATGGTAAGACCGGGATATCGTACCCAAGGGAACCAAAAGTACTAGTAATAAATATCTTTTTATTATTTAGCCTAGGAATAAAAGGGTTTGTTTATTAAACTAATTATCTAAAATAATTAACTAATTTAATTAAAGCTAAGAGAAAATTTGGAAAAAGACTTGAAGAGAAGCAATTGATAAAGATGACACCCAAGGAGGAATCCACCTAGATTTCACTTGTTATCTGACTCTGAACTAGACGATTTATTCACTTGACTTGATCCGTGAGACTCCCTAAGCTACATTATTATATCTTTCGAGACTAATAACGCCTAACCCTCAGTTGAATTAATTGAAATCTCTTTCTAATTAAAACCCCAAGGGAAGTAGTAAATCGATTTATGGACTCCCATATTAGGTTTCACCCTAATCTAGAAAAATCTCGTAACCCTATCTCTAGGCGTTCGATCAACTCCGCTTAATTATGCCAAATCTACTCTTAGGCAGGGTCTGTTCCTCCTCTGCATAAGCACATTAAATCATGAGTCAATACCCGAAATATTAACTCAAGCACTAGAAACACATAATTAAGAACAAATCAAGTATTTATCATATAGTTCAGATAATAAAAACAAGATCTATCATAGGTTTCATCCCCCTTAGGTATCTAAGGGGTTTAGTTCATAATGAAATAAGAGTACATCTCAAAAGTATAAAAATAACAAAACATGAAGAAAACTCTAAAACTCCTGAAGGGATTCTAAGAGAGATCCTTAGTCTTGGAGTAGCTCCGACTTTTGGGATGGATCGTCTGGCTTCCTTCAAGTAATTCCTGGCGTGTGGTTCTGTGTTCCAGAAAAGTTCTGGAAGTGCCTCCCGCCAAAGCCCCCTTGGTAGGTCATACTTAGGGTGTTTATATAGGCTTTGGATTGGCTTTTTTCTTCCCTAAGTATCATTTTTCCGTGCAAAATACAAGGTGTTTATATAGGCTTTGGATTGACTTTCTTCTTCCCTAAGTATCATTTTTCCGTGTAAAATACAACTCTTTAAAAAGGGCACGCCCGTGTGCCACGACTGTATAACGTGTTTGCCAGGCCATGTTCGTTCTGCTAAATTTCACATGACCGTGTGGGTCAATGGCCAGGCCGTGTGAATCGTGAAATCCTTGGACGACACCCTCGACAGACACGGGCGTATGAGCAGCCCGTGTGGCAAGGCTTAGGCCGTGTGATCTTCTTGATTTAGTCTTTTTTGTCTCTTTTAAGCTCGTTTTTGGCTCCTTTTGACTCTTGGTGCTTTCCTGAGTACAAAATATGAAATAACCGGATTAAGAGCACCAAAATTCACAAATCTAATAGTAAAAATCCATAAATATGCTAAGTATTTGGGGTAACAATATGTATAATTTGGCGTTTATCAAATACCCCCATACTTAAGCATTTGCTTGTCCTCAAGCAAAACTCTCATTTACTGCTAGGATTCATTCCTTTCAATCACATAATCATTACCGATAATGTTACAAATTATTGCATGGAGAATCATACAATGAGAATTCAACCATAGGGGTATTAAAAACCTCAAACAATCTAAATTGAATATTTTGATAATAGAATTATAGGTAATCTCCTTCCTCTAAGTAATTACCTTTAGTCCTAAATATACAAGAGATGACATCCTCACTAAGGATTCACTCAAATCACTCAAAGTATTTAAGGTTCAAAATTAAGTACTCGATTGTCTAACATGAGATGTTATCACTATAGACTTGCATGAAAATGAAATCTCCACCACTTGTAAATGATATGATACACAAATCAAAAGGTCTTTGCATAGTTGTAATGGGGTTTACGTTACGGGTATGGATACAAGCTGAAGAAACAAAGGTTAGAATCGAGATAATTTCAATATATCACCCCAGTATCAAAAAGTTAATTATTGAATGACAACAAATATCTAGAACTATATTATATGAGCTCTCCTTTTCATGACAACTTTAGCTTGTTAAGAATTACAATAATAATACTGAGGTTAGTTTTTTTTTAAGAACAAATCAAGTCAATACAATATAGAAGTTATACTCCATGATTCAGTAACAAAAATTGGTGATCATAGTGAGGTAACAATATTAAAATCAATCTCGATAAAAAGGGTCAAATTAAGTAAGGGGATTTCAATAATAATGTGTTAATGGGTTAATGATGAGGGTTAATCAATAAAAAAAAGGGTTAGTAGGCTCAAAGGGGGTTCACTAAGGGTTTAATTATGTGGGAAGGCTTTTTATGGAGTAAGTGGGTTAAATCCTAAGTGCCTTTATCATCTCAGTATATCAAATCATACGTGTGATCTCGACATGTATAATCGAAGCAAGTTCTAGAATAACAGTTCAATGTTGACACACTCAAACCACAAAAGAAGTGAGCAAGAAAGAAAACTATATGCTCAAAAAGGCTAAAAAATCTCACCAAAAATTTGGGTTTTTGATGTCATTCCTGTATACTTAAGATTTCAAGATAATACCTCAATTCAGGAAAATAATCTAAAAATTTTAGTTCTCAAAATATCAACCTATCATGCTTGATTCTTTAAGGTCCTACAATCAAATAATCATGCATAATTCCCTTGGTCTAATTCATGACATATCAACAATAATTATAGATTAATTAGAATTCATTCTATCAATATTATGAGAAAATCACTTAAGCACAAGACCACATTCAGGGATTTGAGAATAATGCAAAAAGTTAGGTTTCATGTTTCCCACACTTAAGATGTACATTGCCCTCAATGTACAAAGATAGAATATTTAAAATAAATAAAATCATAAGAGGGAAGGAGGTGAAACTCCCTGTTATATGGATGCGGAGCTTGATTCTGAGGCTGTAGTGTTTGGGGAAAGTAGTAGCTACCATTGTTCTTAGCTAGATGAAGAAATTGGGTCGTTGAACATGGCAGTCATTTTGTATTGTTCCTTGTTTGTTTCCTCATTCCGTAAAATATTCCTAGCAGCTTGCTTGGAAATCTGTAGAATCATGAAGAGCTTATTAAGAGTTGGTGTGGAAGAGAGTGTAGTGGGATTACTTGTTAGAAATACCAGAAAAAAAATGACGAAAGTAAAATTTACTAATATAGATATGTCTTTCATATGAAAATAATAAAATTGAAATGAAATTAAAAATTAAGAATAAAAATAAAAATAAAGATAAAGATAAAAATAAAAAGATAGAAGGATTCAATGATCCTAGTCAGTGGGGGCCTCAGGTGGTGGTGCTGGAGTGGCTACTATCCCACGCCCGTGTGTCTTGGGCCTGTGTGGTACACGGCCATATCGCATGGCCGTGCTTCGTTCACTTCTCCCAGGCCCCTGTCTATGGTACCACGCCCGTGTATCATTATCCACGGTTTAATGGCACAGGTATGTTGCACGCCCGTATTAGAGAAACAGAATCGAGCCTTGCCCCTGGCACACCCGTGTTTTTCCATTCCCATTCCCACACCCGTGTTCATCTATCAACCTCACCCACGGCCATGTCGCACGGTCGTGGGGATTTATCGCATCCCGAGTTTTAGGGAAATTTTTGCCCTATTTTCACACGGCCGTATCGCACGGTCGTGTCGCTTCCCCTATTTTGCCACGGCTTTAGGTACGCCCGTATGGGTGGCTGTGTGAGGGTTATAGATCTGCGTTCAGAGATTCAGTTAGTGGTCTAAAAAAAATCTTGTAATTTTAATGAAACTTAAATGAATAAAAGTTGTTAGTACTCGGGTTACCTCCCGAGAAGTGCTTGTTTATAGTCTAATCTCGACTTTCCTTTATGGATGTATTCAGGGAGGTTCGTGGAGTCATAGCTCTTCTCCATCGTCCTTAAAATTCTCACCGTTATAAAGTTTGAGACGATGACTGTTTATTTTGAAAGTTCCTTGTGATGGATGGCTTACCTCTACTGTGCCATATGGAAAAATACTGAGTACCGTAAGAGGGATCTCCTCATTTGGTGTGGTAGTGACAATGTGGGGATCTGTGGCATCTAGTAAGACTTTATCACCTACCTTCAGTCGATTAGGAGAGGTATCGGGCTTGTTTTGGTGAAGTTTCAGTTTATCATGTGTTCTCGGTTTGTGTTCTCGCCATTCGTCTAGCTCCTCTATCCGTAGCCTTCGTTCTTCATGGACATCTTTGTTCTCTTCATGATAGTAGCGCACTGTCTCTGTTGTCTTGGTTCGAGGAGTTTCCTGCAAGGACGATTGAATATTAGTTTTATCATCGACAGGTTTTATAGCATTATCCTGAGTCTTAGAGGATTTGACTGAGTCGCGTGCTTGAAGTGTTACTGCGTCGTCACTTGCACGAAGTGTTAGCTCTCTTGTGCCGACATTAATAATTGTTCTACCAGTTGCTAAAAAGGGTCATCCTAAAATTGAAGGTACCTTGTTATCCTCATCCATATCTAGGACGATAAAGTCTACTGGGTAAATAAACTTATCAATTTTAACGAGAACATCTTCAATAATACCCTTAGGAAATCTAATTGTTTCGTCAGCTAATTGTATGCTCATCCTAGTCTGTTTGGGTTTACCGAGACCTAGTCGTTTAAACATTTTATAAGGCATAACATTTATACTTGCCCCTAAATCAGCTAAAGCATTATTCACAGATAAACTACCAATTAAGCAAGGAATTGTAAAACTCCCTGGATCTTTCAATTTGTTAGGTAGCTTATTCTTTAGAATAGCTGAGCAGACTGCATTGAGTTCCATGTGCGATGACTCGTCCAACTTCCGCTTGTTTGCTAAAAGCTCTCCTAGAAATTTAATTGCATTTTGCATCTGTGACAGAGCTTCAATAAATGGTAAGTTAATATGTAATTTTTTCAAAAGTTTAAGAAATTTATCGAATTGTTCATCTAAACGGTCTTTTCTTGTCGCATTAGGGTATGGCACACGAGGTTTGTATTCTGCATTTACCATTTTATTATTACTTACCTCACTATCGCTTTTGCTTTCCACATTCTCTTGCCTCGGTTCTGGCTCAGTCTCAACGTGTCTTTCTTGAGCATCAATTGCATTAAGCTGTTCCCTTGGATTTGATTCAGTGTTGCTTGGAAAACTCCTTTGTGGTCATTCAGAAATTAGCTTGGACAGCTGACCTATTTGAGTTTCGAGTCCTTGAATTGATGCTTGTTGATTTTTGAGTGTTGTCTCAGTATTCTGGAAGTAATTTTATGACACCGAGATGAATTTGGATAGCATCTCTTCAAGGTTTGATTTCTTCTCTTGTTGATAAGGTGGCTATTGAAAACCCTGAGGATTCTGTGGCCTTTGATTCTGTTGACCACCCTAAGAGAAATTTGGGGGGTTCTTCCAACCTACATTATAAGTGTTACTATAGAGGTTATTCTGAGATCTAAAGTTATTGTTACCTATATAGTTGACTTGTTCCTCTTCAGTTGTAGTATTGAGTGGTGGGTATTCTGTATGCATGCCTCCGCCACTTGAGTCACACCTCATTACTAGATGTACCTGCATAGAACCAAGTAAACCTTCAATTTTCTTATTTAGTGGTTCTACCTGATTAGAGAGCATGGTGACTGAATCGATGTTATAAACACCGGCTGTTTTCGTTGGCTTTGTCCTCATAACTTGCCACTGATAGTTATTCAGTGACATCTTCTCTATAAATTCATAGGCATCTTCCGGTGTTTTATTGTTGATGGTTCCACCAGCAGCTGTGTCAATCATTTGTCTTGTCGAGGGATTCACACCATTGTAGAACGTTTGAACTTACAGCCATAGAGGTAACCCATGGTGAGGGCACCTTCTCAATAGATCCTTGTATCTCTCCCATGCATCGTAAAGTGTCTCTAAGTCCATCTGCACAAAAGAAGAAATATCATTACGCAACTTAGCTGTTTTTGCCGGTGGAAAATATTTTAATAGAAATTTTTCAGTCATTTGCTCCCAAGTGGAAATGGATCCTCGTGGTAGTGAGTTCATCCACTGTTTAGCTTTATTCCTCAGTGAAAAAGGGAATAACCGAAGGCGAATGGCATCATCAGAAACACCATTAATTTTGAAAGTGTCGCACAGTTCTAGGAAATTTGCTAAGTGCGTGTTGGGGTTCTCATCCTGCAAACCATCAAACTGAACAAATTGCTATATCATCTGAATCGTGTTAGGTTTTAGTTCAAAATTGTTAGCAGCAATATCAAGTCTAACTATACTTGACTTAGTTCCTGTAAAATTAGGTTTAGCATAATCATACATAGTACGAGAAGCAGGATTCTGATTTGCTAATTCAGCGGGTATGGCTAGCGGTAGCTGATTGTCTTGATTTTCAGCCATCTCTTCAGTAGTAGTTGCAATATCATCCTCTTGCTCTTCCTTTGTGTATCTTAAGCTGCGCCTGACTTCTCGTCGATTTCTACGAGCTATACGATCAATTTCCTCATCAAAAAGCAACGGTCCTAACGGGTTTCTTCTAGTCATACACTACAAGTACCTGCCAGGAGAAAGAAGAAGAAAGTTAGTAAAATAAAAATAGAAAGAAAGTTAAATTGCAAGAAAAATAAATGGCTAAAGTAATAAAAATTAAGTGTTCCTAATATTTTAGTTCCCCGGCAACGGCGCCAGAAACTTGATCGCATGATTCGTAACAAGTAATAAATATTTATAATAAAGATCAAACCTAGACTAACTATTATCACAACGAAAAGGCAAGCGCACCTATCGAACAATAGTATAGTAATGGCAAGACCGGGATATCGTACCCAAAGAAACCAAAAGTACTAGTAATAACTATCTTTTTATTATTTAGCCTAGGAATAAAAGGGTTTGTTTATTAAACTAATTATCTAAACTAATTAACTATTTTAATTAAAGAGAAGAGAAAATTTGGAAAAAGACTTGAAGAGAAGCAATTGATAAAGACGACACCCAAGGAGGAATCCACCTAGATTTCACTTGTTATCTGACTCTGAACCAGACGATTTATTCACTTGACTTGATCCGTGAGACTCCCTAAGCTACATTATTATCTCTTGCGAGACTAATAACACCTAACCCTCAGTTGAATTAATTGAAATCTCTTTCTAATTAAAACCCCTAGGGAAGTAGTAAATCGATCTATGGACTCCCATATTAGGTTTCACCCTAATCCGGCAAAATCTCATAACCCTATCTCTAGGCGTTTGATCAACTCCGCTTAATTATGCCAAATCTACTCTTAGGCAGGGTCTATTCCTCCTCTGCATAAGCACATTAAACCATGAGTCAATACCCGGAATATTAACTCAAGCATTAGAAACACATAATTAAGAACAAATCAAGTATTTATCATATAGTTTATATAATAATAACAAGATCCATCATAGGTTTCATCCCCCTTAGGTATCTAAGGGGTTTAGTTCATAATGAAATAAGAGTACATCTCAAAAGTATAAAAATAACAAAACATGAAGAAAACTCTAAAACTCCTGAAGAGATTCTGAGAGAGATCCTCAGTCTTGGAGTAGCTCTGACTTTTGGGATGGATCATCTGGCTTCCTTCAAGTAATTCTTGGCGTGTGGTTCTGTGTTCCAGAAAAGTTCTGGAAGCGCCCCCTGCCAAAGCCCCCTTGGTAGGTCATACTTAGGGTGTTTATATAGGCTTTGGATTGGCTTTCTTCTTCCCTAAGTATCCTTTTTCTGTGTAAAATACAACTCTTTAAAAAAGAGGCACGCCCCGTGTGCCACAGCCGTGTGACGTGTTTGCCAGGCCGTGTTTGTTCTGCTAAATTTCACATGGCCGTGTGGGTCAATGGCCAGGCCGTGTGAATCGTGAAATCCTTGGACGACACCCTAGACAGACACGGGCGTGTGAGCAGCCCGTGTGGCAAGGCTTAGGCCGTGTGATCTTCTTGATTTGGTCCTTTTTGTCTCTTTTAAGCTCGTTTTTGGCTCCTTTTGACTCTTGGTGCTTTCCTGAGTACAAAACATGAAATAACCGGATTAAGAGCACCAAAATTCACAAATCTAATAGTAAATATCCATAAATATGCTAAGTATTTGGGGTAACAATATTTATAATTTGGCGTTTATCACAGAGCTCCAAAGCTCACAATCATTTAGGAACTTCAAACTCCAATGGAAAAGGTCCACCACGGTTACCATGCCCTGCTCAATAAGGAGATATAATATTCTTTTGGCATAGCACCTGTGGTATCCAACCTCTACTACCACCGTTGTATCCTCCTCCACCTCCATAACTCTGAACTAAGACATTCATTCACCACTCAGGAAGTGTCAATTCTCTCCCTCTCTTATGATTTTATATTTTTCCATATATCTATCCTTATACATTGAGGGCAATGTACATCTTAAGTGTTTCATTATCTGAAAATCCCTAAATATTGCTTTGTTCTCTTGTGAATCTCTTATATCATGTTTATGATGAATTTTGATTGACTGATAATTTTGATTGATATATCTTGAATTAAAACATAGGCATTCATGCATTGATTGTTAAACTTTAAGACACTCAAAAATCAAGCATGATAAGTTGATTTTTAAGAATTTAAAATTTTAGATTGTTTCCTCAAATTTAGGTATTATCTTGAATTGAATCCCACAGATTTAAACATCAAAAAGCCATAATTTTTTGTGAGATTTTTGAGCCTTTTGAGCATCTTTTATTTCTTTTATGCTCACTTCTATTATTGCTTTGAGTGTGCCAATATTGAACTGTTATTCTAGAACTTGGTTGATTATACATGTCAAGACCACACTATTTGATTTGATATTTCAAGATGATAGAGGCACTTAGGATTAACCCACTCATGCCAAGAAAAGCCTACCTCAACGGTTAACCCTTAGTAAACCCCTTTGAGCCTAACAAGCCATTCCTTGTACCACCCTCGATATTAACCATTAACCCATTATTGTTGAAATCCCCTTAAATTAATTTGATCCCCAATTTTTGTCGAGAATTGATTTGAATAAATTGCTTAACTATGTCTTATTCTTAATAGTAATCTATGATATTTGACTTGTTCTTAAAAAAAAAAAAAAACCCTATATATACAATCAATAGTTATCTTTTGCTTGTAAATCTCATTCCATAGTCAAAGAAGAAATCTTTGTTGTACGCAAGTGATGATTTAATATATTTTTTCTAGTTAAGTAATTTTTCAAGTCAAATATTGATTCTAACCCTTTCTTTCAGCTTGTGACCACACCCCCTAACAACGCCTCGTTACAACCCTTTAAAGACCTTTGGATTGATGTATCATCTCGATTTATAGTGGTGGAGATTTGATTTTTATGCAAGCCTATGGTAATAACTTTTCATATTGACTGATGAGTGCTGATTTCATTGTCCTTAAACACTTCGAGTGATTTGAGTGAATCTTTAGTGAGGATGTTAAACTCTGTGATGTTCCGAATCAATGATAGCTACTTAGAGGAGGGGAGATACCTAAGTTTTTCATAATTAAAATACTCAATTTAGAATGTTTGGAGCTCTAATGTTCTTTTAGTTAAATTCTCAATGTATGATTACTTATGAGATGATTTGAGATAATATTGATCGGAATTATAAGTTGAGAAAAAGGAAATTTTAACTGTGATCTGAGGATTTTGCTTGAGGATAAGCAAACGCTTAAGTGTGGGGGTATTTGATAAACCGTAGTTTATACATATTTATAACCCATGCTTAACGCATTTTATGAATGATTTCTCCTTAGATTTGGTGAATTCGATGCTCCTATTGCCTTAATTTCATGTTTTATTCTCAAGTAAGCATAGGAGAACGAAAGGAACGAGAAACGGGCCAAAAATGGAGAAAATGGGCCAAAGAACGAAATCAACATGGCCTGGACCTCTTCACACGGGCAGATCACACGGCCGTGTCAATTTGGCAGAATTGAAACACGACTTACACGGGTATAATGCACGCGTGTACCTCGAACACGGCCTGAAGTTATTGCACACGGGCGTGTCACACGGGCGTGTCCTGCCGAGCCCAAGTTGAGTCCAATTCAGAAAATGCCACTTTTGAGGGTTCTAAGGCATTCCAAAGCCTATAAATACACCCTAAAGAGGAAAAAAAGGGAGACAGAGAATAGGGAGTAAGGAATTACTCCAAAGAAGCCGATTGATCCATCTCAGAAGCCGGATCTACTATCAAGATTGAAGATCTCTCCTCAATTTCCCCTCCAGGAGTTTTGGGTTTTCTTTATGTTTTGTAATTATTATTATTTTGAGATGTTTTCTTGTTTAGTTATGAACTAAACCCCTAAATACCTAAGGGGGATGAAACCTATGACAAAACCTTGTTATTATTTCTGAATCGTATGATAAATATTTGACTTGTTCTTAATTATGTGTTCTTAATTCTTGTTTTGGTATTTCAGGATATCACTTCAAGTTACTACTCTTAGTTGGAAGAGGAATAGACCCTGGCTAAGAGTAACTTTGTCGTAATTAAGCGGAGTTGATTGCGCGCTTAGAGATAGGGTGACAAGATTTTGCTGGATTAGGGTGAAACCTAATAAGGGAATCCATAGATCGAGTTAATGCAACCTTACGGTGTTAATTAGAGATAACTCTCGGTTATTCAACCTAGGGATTAGATGTTGTTAGTCTCGAGAGGGACAATAATATACATTAGGGATTTCTACGGAATAAGTTAAATGAATAAATCGTCCGGTTCGGAGCCAGAATAACAAGTAAAAGTCTAGATGGATTTTTCCTTAGGTATTGTCTCAATCAATCGCTTTCCCCAAAAGTAATTTCCCAAATTTTATTTTCTGCAAGTTCTTAGTTTAGTTAATTAGTTAGTTAAAACAAATCTCTTTTCTTCGGCTAGATAATAAGAAGACAGTCATTACTAGTACTCTTAGTCCCTTGAGTTTGACACTCCAGTCTTGCTAAAGCTATACTACTATTCAATAGGTACACTTGCCTACGTCGTGATAATAGTTAGTTTCAAGAACGATCCATTATAAATTTATAAAACTTATCACAAGAAAATCACGATCACTTTACTATCAAGCACATACGCAAAGTAAGCTTCACAACCCTTCCTCACATATTTCTGTGCTAACATCGAAGATATTATTGCCGGTAAACCATTCAGATCATTAGATTCAATCCGAATAATCTTTTCATTCTGGCACCATAAATCAATAGTCTTTCTTTTGCAGTTTACGACAACATCATGCAAGTCAACCAGTCCATACCTAGAATTTTATCAAACTCGTCAAATGGAAACAACATCAAATTGGCCAGAAAAAATGAATCTTGAATCATCAAAGGACAATTTTTACATACTTTGTCAACCAGAACACACCGGCCCAAGGGGTTCGATACTTTAATCACAAACTCAATAGACTCAACAGGCAAAGTCTTACTAAATACCAAGGTCTCACACACATAAGAATTAGCCGAACCAAGACCAATCAATGCAATTACACTAGTATCATAGAGAGTGAATGTACCAGTAATAACATCTGGGGATGAAGCCTCCTCGCGAGCGCGAATGGCATAAGCTCTGGCAGGTGCACTAGCCTCAGATTGAATTGTTGTGTCTTTAGTTCCTCTCTGACTGCTACTCACATTACCCTTATTTCTGGGCGGTCTACCTCGTGCTGCAGTATTACCCGATCTCGTATTTTTCATTGTATCTTGCTCGACCAACTCAGGACATTCACGGATGAAGTGATCCATCGATCCACATTTAAAACAGGCCCGATCATGCAATCTACAACTGCTAGGATGTTGTTTACCACAATGTTTGCACTTTGGTTGATTTGATTTAACGTTATCAACACTAGCTACTAAGGTAGCTTTCGAATTCGTAGGTGGTCTATCTCAGTCACGTCTAGTATAACCCGCAGTAGCCTTTGAACGGCTAGAATCATCTCAGAATCTTTTTGATGCCGACTGAAATGACTTACTCGATGATCTCTTATGTGAATCTCTACCTTCAAAGTTAGCTTTTCTTTATTTTTTTTCCCGAGCTCTTCGGCTTTGCATGCTCGCTCAACAAGTACAACAAACTCTTTTATTTCAAGGATGCCAACTAAAATTTAATGTCTTTGTTTAGCCCGTATTCGAATCTTTTACACATTATGGCTTCGGTCGAAACACACTCTCGGGCATATCGACTGAATCTTACAAATTTCCGTTCATATTCTATCACAGTCATGCTACCTTGTTTCAATTCCAGAAATTCTTTTCACTTCTAGTCGATAAATCTTTGGCTGATGTATTTCTTACAGAATTCAGTCTGGAAGAAGTCCCAGGTCACCTGTTCTTTCGGAACCACCGATACTAGTGTATTCCACCAGTGATATGTGGTGTCTCGTAGCAAATATATGACACATTTAGATACTCATTCGGGGTACAAGTTAACTCATCAAACACGTGGATAGTATTATCAAGCCAGAATTTAGCTCGCTCAGTATCATCATCATCAGTAGCTCTGAATTCTTTAGCCTCGTATTTTCTGATTTTATCAACAAGGGGCTTATGTAATCTCAACGGATCAATAACTTGAGGTATAGCAAGTATTAGAGGAGGATTAGTCGGGGGTAGAGGTTGTTGTATAGCCAGATTTGTCTGGATATACTGAGTAAACCAGTTGTTTATCATTTGGTAATAGGCTTGTTTAGCCTCTCCCTCTTGGTTACTCGAAGTCGGTCGAGAATCAAACGGCACTGTCCCTTGTGCGGGAGCAGGCGCTATACTCTCGACATCATTAGCTACGGCTTTATCGAGATCCATTTACTATACAAAAACACATTTTCAAATGTCAAGAGTCATCACACTATCATAGTATAAAATATGCATGTATAGCTAGACTCACACGCGCTACGTTAGTCCTAGAATCGACTAAACCGTAGCTCTTATACCAACTAAATGTAACACCACTAACCCATATCCGTCGCATTACCAATCAAAATACAACTCAGAACAGACATTCATTTCAATTTATACACCAAATAATATAATCATGTCAATACTAATCATCTGGTAAAATTTTTAAACTAATTTAACATGCTTTGATTCTATAATTCATACACTTTCCATATCAATATTCAATTATTATAACCAATGAATCATGGTCATCATATGCATAACTTATAACCAATAAAATCAAATCATGCTTGTACATTTCTTCCACATATGCGTAACATGTTTAATAATATAACT
The DNA here is from genome assembly GCA_025698475.1 of Gossypium anomalum. NCBI lineage: Eukaryota > Viridiplantae > Streptophyta > Magnoliopsida > Malvales > Malvaceae > Gossypium > Gossypium anomalum. The sequence goes on along the minus strand of CM046967.1, from coordinate 17,296,976 downwards.
TTATCAATATCTTATAATATTTCAAATTCCAAACCAAACTAACATACTTCAAAACCATGTTTACTATATCATAATTCCCACATTCGAACTATAAGACCAAAATATTATAGCATTCAACTCCTAGTTATAATTAAACATAATTTAACTCATATACCCACTTACATTAAAAACATTCCTTAAAATAATTTCATGCCTTTAACTAAATATTAAATATACCATTTTTGAACATAAAAGACAATTCATAATATACCAAATTTGCATGCTCAAACCAATCCAAACTACCTATACCTAGCCATTTAACTATATCTATTTAGTCATCAAAACAACTTCCAAGGATCAAACCAATTAACAAATAAATAACATTTATTCTTTATCAACACCAACCGTACCTAAATAACCAATCCACAAATAAACATGTCATAAACATATACCTTTATTTTGACTAGGTATAACTGAATATAATCATACCTTAAACAATTTACCATTTATCTCACAAAATAAACAAAGCCAAACATATCACCAAAACATAAAACATACCTATTTACCTTACACATATACTTTAGCATAACTTCATCAACATTGGCAAATATATTAACCATGATTCACATATAAACATATATGGCCGAAACATCAAAACCACAACCAACATATCCATAATTTGTTCAAACTTGAAATCGAACTTAACAAAAACAAACAAGCCATTTTCGCATGGCTTATATATATATATACACAAACCAAAATCCAACATTTCCAAGTATTATCTAGCCTATACATGCCATAGGTTCAAAATTTAGCTTATAAAGTACCGAAAATAGTCGACAATGTGATAGACTTTACTGACGATTCCCAAGCTCGTAACCTGACTCTAAAATCTATAAAACAGAGGCAAACATACACACACAGTAAGCTATCTTAGCTTAGTAAGTCATAAGCAAATTAACAACTCAATAACATTTATAATTCAATACAACAAAATCAAATCACGATATCATATTCATATACATTTTCAAATGTCAAAAATGCATTTATCAAACATATAACTTTGCATCAAATTTAAATAGATCGAATACACATGTAGTTAATAACGTAATTATTTTTCACTTATAAAATCATATATATATCCTTGGCTGAATATATTCATTCATATATGAATACACATATTTTACAATTACAAGATCACATATACTTAACAATCGGCCAATTGTAGAATTTCATACATGTATATACTTTTATTTGCATCATGAATACATCATTAGACCGAATGTATACTTTCACATATGCATACATATAATTTACATTAACATGTAGCATTTATATCATCAATTCAACCATCCAACTTACCATAATTTCATAACTTAGTATGAATACATACCTGAGCCTTTTAACTTGATTTTTCATTCGGTCTTAACTTATTATTGCCCGTTGAACCATTTAGAATTAAATAGGATAATAAGATAATCACACATATCGTACAATGCCAACGTACCAGACGTGGTCTTACATGTGATCACATATCGATGCCACTACCCCAGATAGGGTCTTACACGAAAACACATATCGAAAATCCTATGTCATGAAATATATATCCTAGCTATTCCTAAGGTTCATACGGGGCTTTTGGATGTCGTATCTCGGTTGAATCGAACTCATACACATAGATTTCAAGCTTATACATATTCGGCTTCCACATATATATTATCACATTATTAATTTTAGTATATATAGTTCGTATTTAACAAATAAATAACCTCTATTTGCTTATAAACTTACCTCGGACAATAATAATTGGAACGGGATGACTAATCGACAACTTTGGTTTTCCCTTGATCCAAATACGATTTCTTTGGTACTAGATCTAAACATATTCAAATTAAACTCATTCAAACATATTTTCACTCAATTTAGTCCAAATGGGTAAATTACCATTTTACCCCTGACATTTTACACTTTTTACAATTTAGTCCAAATTGCACAAAACACAAAACATGCAAAATTTGAATACACTATGCTTAGGCCGAATGTTCCTTATATTCATACAAGTCCATACATTTCATTTATTTCACATTTTAGTCCCTCAATTTATTATTTTTTCAATTTAGTCCTAATTACTCAAAGTCATCAAAAATTCCAATACAAAACATATTAATCCAAAACATATCTTTCATAATTCATCAACTAACATCATAAAACTCAATTATTCATCAATGAAATAACTCAAAATATTCATCAAAATCAGAAATTCAAGCATGGGCTTTGTACATTACACTGCAACGATCTCAAAAATGTAAAACTTATCAAAAACCGAACAAAAACTCACCTTGAATCAAGCTTCCAAAGTGCCGAATACCCTAAGTTATATTTTCTTTCTTTCTTTCTCAAGTTTCGGCAAGAACAAGACAGTTTGCATGCTTATTTTAATTTTATGTTTTATTATAACATATATTATTACATATGTTACATATTTAACCTTTAACTTAAAATATAAAACCATGATATTATAAGGTCACTACCGTCCATTACATATAATTATGGTCTAATTGAAACTTAAATACCTCATGCAATAAAGACAACATCAATTCGACCCTTTCACATTTAAACACCAGATTTTCATTTTACGTGATTAAGCCCTTTTATTAAATCGAGCACTCAAACGACAAAATTAAAGTACATAAATTTCATAGATATTAATTCACACATAATAAACACATAAAATAATTTTGAAATATTTTTCTGACTCGGATTCGTGGTCCCCAAACCACCGTTCTGAATAGGGTCTAAATCAGGCTGTTACAGGGGACACTTTGTTAATTTATTAACAACACTCTACACTAGATGTGTATCAAATTGAAACGTGCTTTGTTAAAAATTTATTAGAAAAAATTTCACAATCACCTATTATAAGCTACAACATTAAAAACATTTTCTAAGAAAACTTATTTGGACAATACCTTGGGTAAAGGAAAGGGTAAACATGTTTCAGACTCCCTCTAATTTTAAAAATATTGAAACATGGTACAAATTTTGAAACAAATTTGTGTTGCTAAATACTTCGCCAAAGTGAATCATACTATGAAGATATGCATTTTTAATTACAATGATAACTATTGAGTTTCGTTGTATACTCAAGGTTCATTTGCTAATAACTCTTTTGCACATCACAATATAGGTGGGGGGCGAATAAAACCTTAAATAAAGTGACATTAATACATGCATTAAAGCCTCCATTAATTTCTTATAAGTTTGTTTTTATCGCCACAATCAACATTTTTCTTATGCGGACATGATACCTTGCTATTGCATATCACTTAAGAAAAATTGTATATTAAATTTAGCCTCCTAGTTTTGAAGATTTCTTCATCCTCACTCTCTTTCTTACTTCATTGCAAGGATGTTCATGTAGATCAGCTGATAGACAATTGTATTGTTTCTTTATTCTTATTGAAACACATATTGATTCTTTCTTGCCATTACTATGACTAGAATAATCATTACCAATATGGTTTGACTCTTGCATGTTTTAAGGATATTAGCCTGTCATTTGGCCCAGTTGAAGGGTATTATTGTTGTTTCAATTTGAGATTGTTATCTTCTAGTTTTTCTTTTTCTTTTCTCCTTTTGGTTTCCTACCCTTTATATGCTTGTTGTAGTATTTATCTTCAAGTTAATTTGGTTAATAAATAGAATTTATTAGATGCAGTGCCATTAATCTTATCAACATTATATCTCATCATCTTCTTGCTTTCTTTTAGAAGCTTTATAGGGCATGATTAGAGAAGAATGTACCTATCTTTAAACTCCTATTTTGGTAGATGCAATTTGCATATTTTCCATAAGGCCTATACTATTACATGTTGTGTTAATGAGGACATCTTTACGTATTGCCCCCTCTATTTACTTCATCAGTCAAATCGGATGTACTTTGATGAACTTAAAACCGAACAATCACTTTTTGCTTTTCTATAACCTCTCTTTTCAGGTTTGATAATATCTTTCACGAAGTTTAGACTCCTTCATAGACAGCCTTTGTTATTTGTCTCCCTTGATTCCCAATCTATTGCAACAAATTTTGACCTTTTAACTGTAGTGATAGTGTCATTAGCCTCGTAGCGAGCCCAACATACCAACTACTCCCACCCATGATTTTGAATTTTAAATACTTTATTTAATTGATTTTGATGTTTTAAATTTAAAAAAAAAATAAAAAAATTTTGAAAAAATTTTCTTTCAATTGTGTTAGTCGATTTGTTACTATAATATCGAAATTAATTAAATTAATCTTTTTCTAAATTTTATTTTTTATATTTACAAGTTGTTCATAAGAATTCAATTAAAATAACTCATATTTAATATATTTTAATAAACTTAAATTTATTTTGATTATATAATATCGAATCTTTCATGTTAAGCTAAAAGAAAAAAAAAAAAAAGAACCTAACATTCTTCATTTGGGTAAACAATTGATAATATGTTTTTATTTGGCATGAAAGATAAAATTAATTAATTAAATTAATTGTAAGAAATTTTCTTTATTTTTATCCTAGCATAGCTAAGCATGTAGAATTCTTAGGTTTGCTCTAGTGCTTTTCTTAAGATTTTGATTTTGCTATTTTGCATTAATTGAGTTGTTAATAGTATGTTGTGTAATGTTTCTTCTTAGGTATTCACTCAAGTATAATTTCTTTAGTTAGCAATAGAGTAGTTCTAGCAATGTTTTACATGGTGCCAATTTTATTGAATTTTGATTGACTGTCACCAACTACTTGAAACTCTAGTTTTGAGAAATTGTCTTTCTTTTGGTTATTTTCTTAAATACTATTATCTAAGCCATCTGCAACCTAATACTCTAAAAGTGATAGTTAAAGGGCGGCCAATATCTATAACAACAAAAAATATAGGAGGTTAATTGTAAAGAATGACTAAGAAGTGACTTAGTCTTGATGGATAAGTAGTTAGTGCATTGTTTAGAGATATTAAGTTTTATTCATTGCACTCTCATTTTTTTTTCATTTTCATTTCAGCAAACTAGGTAAAAAATAATAATTTTGACTAACAAGAAAAATATAATTTAATCTTTTCTTATCCTAGACCACAAATAAAAAAATTGGAACATAATTCACATTTGTTTCTAAACGTTTGGACTAATAATCAATTTATTGGCTTCATGCATTCTAGGTTTTGTAGCATTAATTTCCATGACTACACTTGGAACAAAATAATAATAATAATTAGTAAAAAAATCCCCATAAATCTTCTCAAGGATGTTTTGCTGATTTACTTTCCTTTTTAGACATCGTTTCATAAGGAAAAAAAATTAAAACATAATAATCTCAAAGATTCCAAAGAAATTAATATTACTCCATGCAACACAAAATAATATACTATATATATTAAAGCCATAAGCTACACATTGCCACCAACATAGTTAATTAGATATAAAGAGATGGAGAAGTTTTCATTCAATTTGTTTATATTCGCTGTCATCTTAATCTTTGCAACTCGTTAGTTTCTTCTTATGCAACTCTTTTATTTCATTTGGTATGAATATTATCTTTTTCGTTTAATCTAATACAAGAGAATTTGGTTTGCAGATTCAGAGATGATGGCAGAGGCAAGAGGACCTGTCATTTCATGTAGATGCAGTAAAACCGAAGACTGTCAAGGTATTTGCGCCGCGTGCCCCAACCATAAGTGCGTTAATAACCTTTGTACTTGCCTTTCAGACACACCTCCATTTCCATAGTCTTAGAATCTACATATTCTTATAGTTGAATTAAATGGTGGGATTTTTTTGTGTAATTTGAAATAAATTATCTTGTAATGAATTTAATAAGAAAAAAATTATTATTATTGTTATTTATTTTCCTTTTACCCTTCTCTCCCCCTCCCTCCCTCCATTTGTAGTAGTGTAAAGTAGGTCACATTTCAAATAAATAAAAAGAGTTACAATCTTGTTTTAAAACTAAAAGAAATAATAGTAAGAACAAAAGATAGGAAAAAAATTAAGACACAAAATGAGATGATAATTCTTTTTTCTACTTTTATATCATAAGCTTGTATATGGCTTCAATCTATTGGGCTTCAATAATTATAGGCTAAAAATAATATAAACATGAATATCAAAACTCTCAATAAAATGAAAGAGTATTTCATAAGATACAAGTTCCACCGTATTCTTTTGGTGGGGACACTTTGTTAATTTATTAACAACATTCTGCACTAGATGTGTATCAAATGGAAACGTGCTTTGTTAAAACTTTATTAGAAAAAATTGTACAATCACCTATTATAAGCTACAACATTAAAAACATTTTCTAAGAAAACTTAGTTGGACAATACCTTGGGTAAAAGAAAGAGTAAACATGTTTTAGACTCCCCCTAATTTTAAAAATATTGAAACATGGTACAAAGTTTGAAACAAATTTGTGTTGCTAAATACTTTGTCAAAGAGAATCATACTACGAAGACATGCCTTTTAAATTACAATGATAACCATTGAGTTTCATTGTATACTCAAGGTTTATTTGCCAATAACTCTTTTGCACATCATAATACAGGTGGATGCGAATAAAACCTTAAATAAAGTGACATTAATACACGTATTAAAGCCTCCATTAATTTCTTATAAGTTTATTTTTATTACCACAATCAACATTTTTCTTATGCGGACATGATACCTTGGTATTGCATATCACCTAAGGAAAATTGTATATTAAATTTAGCCTCCTGGTTTTAGAGATTTCTATATCCTCTCTCTTTTTCTTACTTTATTGCAAGGATGTTCATGTAGATCACTTGATAGATAGTTGTATTGTTTCTTTATTCTTATTGAAACACATATCGAGTCTTTCTTTCCATAACTGTGATTTTAATAATCATTACCAATATGGTTTGACTCTTGCAGGTTTTGAGGATATTGGCGTGTCATTTGGCCCAGTCGAAGGCTATTATTGTTGTTTCAATTTGAGATTGCTATCTTCTAGTTTTTCTCCTTCTTTTCTTCTTTTGGTTCCCTACCCTTTATATGCTTGTTGTAGTATTTCTCCTCAAGTTAATTTGGGTAATAAATAAAATCTATTGGATGCAATGCCATTAATCTTATCAACATTATATCTCATCATCTTCTTGCTTTTTTTGAGGAGTTTTTTGGGGTATGGCTAGAGAAGAGTGTACCTATCTTGAAACTCCTATTTTTGGAGATGCAATGTGCATATGTTTCATAAGGCCTACACTATTACATATTGTGTAAATAAGGATATCTTTACGTATAGCCCCGTCTATTTATTTTATCAATCAAATCGGATGTACTTTTATGAACTTAAAACCGAACAATCACTTTTTGCTTTTCTGTAACCTCTCTTTTTAGGTTTGATAACTTCTTTCATGAAGTTGAGACTCCCCCGTGGATAGCCTTGGTTATTTGTCTCCCTTTATTCATAATCTATTGTAGAAAAATTTGACATTTTAACTGTTGTGATAGTGTCATTAGCCTTGTAGCGAGCCCAACATACCAACTACTCCCACCCATGATTTTGAATTTTAAATACTTTATTTAATTGATTTTTTTGTTTTGAAATTTAAAAAATAAATAAAAATTTTTGAAAAAAATATCTTTTGATAGTGTCAGTCGATTTGTTACTATCATATCGAAATCAATTAAATTAATCTTTTTCTAAATTTTTTATATGTCCAAGTTGTTCATAAAGAATTTAATTCAAATAACTCATACTTAATATATTTTACGAAACTTAAATTTATTTTGATTATATAATATCGAATCTTTCATGTTAAGCTAAAAGGAAAAAAAAAACTAACATTCTTCATTTGGGTAAACAATTGATAATATGTTTTTATTTGGCATGAAGGATAAAATTAATTAATTAAATTAATTGTAAGAAATTTTCTTTATTTTTATCCTAGCATAGCTAAGCATGTAGAATTCTTAGGTTTACTCTAATGCTTTTCTTAAGATATTGATTTTGCTATTTTGCATTAATTGAGTTGTTAATAGTATGTTGTGTAATGTTTCTTCTTAGGTATTCACTCAAGTATAATTTCTTTAGTTAGCAATAGAGTAGTTCTAGCAATGTTTTACATGGTGCCAATTTTATTGAATTTTGATTGACTGTTACCAACTACTTGAAACTCTAGTTTTGAGAAATTGTCTTTCTTTTGGTTATTTTCTTAAATACTATTATCTAAGCCATTTGCAACCTAATACTCTAAAAGTGATAGTTAAAGGGCGGCCAATATATGTAACAACAAAAAATATAGGAGGTTAATTGTAAAGAATGACTAAGAAGTGACTTAGTCTTGATGGATAAGTAGTTAGTGCATTGTTTAGAGATCTTAAGTTTTATTCATTCCACTCTCATTTCTTTTCATTTTCATTTCAGCAAATTAGGTTATGAAACACTCCTAAAATAAATATTAAATGGGGTAAACACATAGCAAGAATGGGTAGTAGCCCAAATGGTTAAGTAGCTACCCCTTCCTTACATTTTAGATTGATGCCACGCCAAAACTCCCCCATTTTTCCTTTTAATTTCGACAGCAAGGGTAAATAATCTTGCAAACCCTTAAAAGTTAAAGAATCTAACTATTTAGTCCCATTTTCCTAATTAGATTAGGATTTTTCTTTTATTTTCGATTCCAAATTAGAATTTCTCCCTCTTTTCTCTATATCTTCATCTTTTCTTTGCTCCCCTTTTCTTTTCATCATATTTTTAATGCATGTTGAAATACTAATGCCTTTCCCGAATGAAAGTCAATCTCTATTAACTCATTTTTATTTCAAAATTGAAATTGTTATTAGAAACATTCCAAATCCTAGGCAAGAATCGATAAGTGCTCCTTAATCTCGATGTTTAGATCTGAAATCTTTAAAAAATTTCTGTCTAATGATAATCTTGCGATCAACTAAATGATCTTTCTCAATTTTTCTTTGAAACTTTTGATGATCTTGTTTTATCTTGAACTCAATCATTAATCCTTGTGTAATTTTCGGTTGAATGACCCGTTTTAGTTAACCCGAATCAAATTTGAACAAAAGGGATGTCGCTCGGTCTCCCAGTGAAAGGTGTGTGTTCTGTTACAAGCAAATCGGGGCTAAACTGTGCCTAGGATAGGGCCACACGGGTATGTGGACGACACCGCTTGGCCACACGGCCATGTCCCTTTTCAAAACCTAGGATAGTTCAGTTCTCACACGGGCACGACCCTTCCTCATAGTCTGTCACACGGGCATATAGACAATATGGCCTTCCACAAGACTACATGCTCTGGAAACCCTTGTGTAGTTCGTAAACCACACGACCTCAGTCTGTTACACGGCCTGGTCACACGACCATGTAGCTTCTATTTCTCAGATTCTACAATTTTTTCCAAAATTTTGTGATTTATTTAGTTTAGTCCTTAATAAGTCCCCAAAAATTTTTTAGTGTTTTATTTTAGTCAATTAAGTCACGAATAATGTTAGAATCAATGATGTGGTTGATTGAATTATTAATATTTTGACAAAATATGATATGTCCAGTTTAATCCTTGCACATTCTCTAAATTACTTTTAGAGTTTTCCTTGCTTAAATAAGTCCCTGATAATGTGTGAATTCTAAAATTTGTGTTTAATATCTTAAGTGCTATTATTAGATCTATTGAATGCAGTGCCATTAATCTTATCAACATTATATCTCATCATCTTCTTGCTTTCTTTTAGGAGCTTTATGGGCCATGGTTAGACAAGAGTGTATCTATCTTGTAACTCTTATTTTGGGAGATACAATGTGCATATTTTCCATAAGTTTGTAACGCGTAGTTTGGGCAAGTGTACACAGTCATTATCAAGTAATAAGTATCGAGTTATTGCCTCCACAGGGATTGTATTTGTGTTAAATCACTTAATTGTAAAGTTATATTAACAACTTGATAAATAAAAACATAATATGATTGAGAAGTGATGATTAAAATTAAATATATTAAACTAAATGCAATGATCCCCAATGCAAATTATCCTAAATATGCAAACTATATGAATGAAAAAGATTTTAGCAGAATTAAACACAATTTGCAACAATTATAACATAAATAAACTAGGACAATTACTTTAATTAAACTCAATTTATTATCAACATGCTTAATAACATTAAGAAAAACATTCCATGTCAACTCGATCTTTCATGAGTTTGGAAACCACATTAGCTACTTTCGGAATCCTTTACTTAGTAAATATGCATTTTACTGGTCCTTATTTACTAAGGGTTTCTTAGCATTCATGCGAGGTAACAGGGACGTGTTAGTTTTGAAACAATTTAATCACACAAATCTAACAACTATGGAGATAATAGAGCTTGGTTAGAGTTGTTCTACAACCTGCAATTTAATCAGGTTAGGATCTAAATTGAGCATGCACATTTCAATTATGTGTTCACTAGCCGTCATCTGGTTAGGATCGCTCAGCTAATTCAGGTGCATTTCAATCATGTATGAACGAAATATAAACTTGATTTTAATTGAAAACATGATCGATTGAGGCACAAACATTATAAGCATGAATCAAATAAATATTATTTAATCAAAGCAATCATCCTAGCTTAAATAAAATTAAGCTAAAATTGTTGTAACAAGAACAAAGAACACATAGCAAACATTTTCAGATTAAATCAAAGAAAAGAAAGATTAAACCCAAATCAAAGTGGCTGTCACCCAAGACTCAGACCGACGAGGCTCATTCACTCCTTCGCTTTGCTCCTTTGCTGATTACTCTCCAAGTTAGCCGACCAAGGGCTCTTTCAGAGACTTAATTGCTAAAATCTTTATGAAGAGATGATGCTAGGCGTGGGGAATGGAAAATGCTAAAGAGAATTGAGAGAAAAGAGAGAATGATGAGGGATGAAGGATGAGGGATGAGGGATGATTATGAATGGTGAAATGAAGTCTTATTTATAGGTAAAGAGAGGAGAGTAGTCTGCTAAAAATAGAGAGGTTTAGTCTCTTCAAGCTTCTTCAATGAGTGGCCGGCCATGATTAGTGAATTTTGGGTTGAATTTTGCTTGATTTTTAAGTAATTTAAATGCCATAACAACTCAGGCCTGAGACTCGGTCAAATCTAAATCTTCGGGCAAATATCTAATTTCTTCAACATTTCAAGGATTTTGTGTAATTAAACCAAAAAGTGGTTTATGTGGATAACCATGTCTAGCCGAAATTGGGTTGACTTGGTCTTCAATTTGGATGATTTTTGTAATCCAACAAAGCTATCAGACCTGTCCAAAATAAATCAATGAATTAAAGGACCAAAGAATAAAATAAATAATTAATTAAAACTCAAATTATTAATGAATATTTTGAAATAAATTATTAAATATAATTTTATATTCTATTATTTAATTTAATCATGCATGGCTCATTTTCTATCTTAAAAATATAATATGTTCAAATAAATATAAAATAAGCCATTTTATGCATGAAAACTATATAATAAAGCATAAAATCACATTTTAATAATTTCTATGTCCTAATTTCATATTTTCACATATTTCATTAATTTATTAAACAATTACTTAGTTTTAACAACGAATTTAAATAAAAAAGGTGATAAATTACATAGGAAAATTCCTATATATTTTTCAGTTTACACACCCTCAAACTTAAATCATTGCTCGTCCTGAGTAATGTTTATGCACAGCAAAAGGTCTTGCTAAGGAAAAATTGCTAACTGTGTAAGCAACATCAACCTTTGTCCCATAACCACGCATTAATAACTTCGTATTCATAGATCTCCTTTATTAACAAGTAATTCATATGCTAACATTTTTAGAATTTTATACTAAGTTTCAAAATATGCCAACATGAATTGTAGTTTTTATGTATGTCATAGCCACAGATAACATTCTTCATTCAACATAATTTCTTATCAATCAAGCAAACAATCATAAGGCTTATTTATGATCTTCATATATTGAACTTAGTACTTCTTCTCTACTAATGTAGGTGTCATAATCATCAAATCAATAGGTCTTTTATAAAGTTGTAATGGGGCTCGGTTAAAGGTAGGGATTTAAAGAGATGAGACATTTCAGTTTCAAAATCTTAACCTTTAACTCTGTCTTGGATTTCTCAAAATACAACCTTTTTCTTTAAGTGAACCTTTGGAATACCCCCAAACTTATTTTGAACTCATGCTCATACATTTTTCCTTTTGGAGACTGAGCAAACTTTTCATCGCTCTTTCTTTGTCTCTTTTTTTTAAAGCATGAGCACATACATCTTTTTGAAAATTTCCTTAAATGTTGATTACCAAGACAACTTTAGTTAAGATGGGTGCACAAAATTAGGATAACTTAAAAAGATGGTAATGTGGCTTATAATGTAGATTCATTGCAATAAACAGGCCTTTAAGCTCAAAATTATAGTTTCAAAGGTCTAATATCATAAGGTTGGCTCGAAAAGGCTCAAACGATCCAAAGAAATAGTGCTTATATCATTTTAGATTTTTATGTCTCCTAGGATTTCACTTCAAGAAAGTTACTAAGTCAATTTTAAAGATATAAACCTTCATGAATGTCTAATCTCAAGAGAAACTAAGTTTTCATGGCAAACATTACTAAGACTAAGATCATACAAGCATTCCATTCTTCATGATAACATACGTTCACTCAGATAGAATCATTATTCATACTTGCATACAAACTATCTCATTAATAAAAAAAAAAATGTCTCTAAACATTCATTTATTAAAACATACTTATGAAAGAAATGATTGAAACATACTAGAAAAAATTAAAAATTTGAGCAATTTATTTGCGTTACCCCCTTTAAAAAGAAACAATGTTCTCATTGCAAGAAAAAAGTAATGAATGAAAATTGAACATCAGGTAGGGTTGTAAAGAAAGAGAGGTGAGTCATTAAGACTGCTTAAATGCCAAGTCTTTCCTAATAACCCAATCCTAGACATGTTCATTCCAATTACCACATCACTTAGTCTTTTTCTTTCTAAAGAAGTGTTAAGTTTATTCATGCTTGTTATGTTTTATTCTGTAGAAATTAAATCCTAATTACGAAATAAATAAATTCCTAAAGACCTAAAAATAATTAAATAAATAACAAGACGAGAATCCCCCTTTTTATTTTTCTGACTCATTCCCCTTGTCTTTTTTAGCTCCATCTCCGCTTGCATAGTCAGTCTCTTTTGTCCATTTCTCAAAGATAGCATCTGAGAATTCAGGAACAAAAGCATTAGAGATATTCTTAAAAGTATTTGGAATTGAGCCATCTCTAATTTTTGCATATTTCCAGTATGTTTGTTGTTTGTTGTGCATGAACTTGCACATATCCATCATAATTGACAACTCCGATTTGTTTGAAGTACTTGTAGAAGTCAGCATTGGAGTTATAGATTCAAGTTCAACACTTAGCTTGACTATTTCTTCTTCTAGCTAAACCTTTGGTTCAGGGTTTGCAGATCCTTCAACTGATTTAGGACTGTTCAGTTCCTTATCAGATTCTTCTTCAGTGTCTGTAACTAAATTAGCTTTAGTTCCAGTTTCATTTGTTGACTCTTTTGTATCTGGCTCAGTTGGCTCTTCTTGCTCGCCTTGATTTAGCTCATGCACCTTCTCTACTAACCTTTCAAGATCATGATTTGTAATGCACCCTTGAACATATTGCCCCTTCAAATTTTATTGTGTTTTAACATGGGCCCTTAAGCAATGTGAAGTGATTAATGATGGGAAATAAGCACTTCCTGTCTTTTTTTAGCACAGTCATGAATCTCCTTGAGAATAATTTTCCCAACATTAATGGATTTTTCTGTCAAAATTGAATATAACAAGAGCATCTGTTCCATCGATATGGTGGAACTATGTGAGATATGTAACACCCTAAACCCGGCCTGAACGTTATGGCCAAACCTAGCGTGTCTTATTGAAGTGTTTTAGTGAAAACCTTATTTTCATTGAAAACCCTTCCTTAAAAAGATACATCTTAATAACTTTGTAAAATCTCTTTTCAGTTGCGAAAGCTTTGTTTAAAACATTTAATTTAAGAAAACTTATCATTTAAAAGTTTAGTTGTGGAAACGTAGTATATAAAAACTATGGTTTAGAAAATCCATGTTCGACTTCTCATAGTTACAACGCATAAAATTAATAGTCTAAATAATAACAAAAATGGGAGGCCTTATTACAATCCAGACTAAATTACTTAATAAACTAATAACTTATATGCTTTTAAATCAAATCCAAGTTGTCCTGCTAGCTGGCCACCCAGAGTCCCTCCAGACATCGAACCTCCTACTTAGCATCACCTGACGAAAATAAAAGAGGGGGAGAGTTTTCGAAAACTCAGTGTGTACAACCTTTGATGAGAAACAAGCATTCATCAATCACCATACAACATACATGCAATGTAATACAGTGCAACCCACCCCAATAATCCAACCGGTACACTTCTGCACAGTCCCCCTTTTCACATCCTGTGGGGATATAAATATCGACCCACCCAACCGATACACATCAAGGGTAGCTTGGTTTCGGAACTACCTAAGTTGCAGCAAGCTGCCAATCACATATTGGGCTTAAAAGCCATCGATGGATCCACGGTTGTCAAGCAACCATGCGACCCTCATATACTTCCTCCGTTCCATGATTCCCAACCCATATGCAACCTAAACAGGATATCATATGAATGCATATGAATGCAGCAGGTATACATGTAACATCCATAAATCTTACATTTAACACATAGGGGTATTTTAGTCATTTTTGCCCTTAGGGGCATTTTAGTAATTTTCTTTTATTACGAGTTTTTACTTACCTTGGCCCATTAATAAATCCCGTGAGCTAAGATGAACAAATACTATACACTAGGTAGGATTTCAGAGAAGAGAAGGTGAGTCATTAAGACCTCTTAAGTACCAAGCTCTCCGTAGATCCAATCCTAGACATGCACATACCCATTGCCACACCTTAAGCCTATGACTTGTCCATGGTCTCAATAAATTAATTAAATTTTATGCAGTCATCATATACTAGGCCTAAAACCTCTTACGAAGCCCAGAAAAATCCACATACCTGTATATGGCTTACTAGGCCCAATCTCTTTCATATGGCCTATTAGGCCCAATCTCATTTATCTAGCCCATTAGGCCCAAATCACATTCCTACATAGCATCAATTATCAACTTTTGCCTATTACGGGCCCAACAGCCCATCAGGCCCATTTAGCCCATTCTGGCCCGATTGGCCAATTCACAGCCCAAGTCCATGGAACCGCCCATGAGCCTCAGACAACCTATCGGTTTCCCCTTTACGAGTGTTCGTACACTCGCAAGACTATCGTAGCCAAACTTTCAGCTTTTCGGTATTTCAGCTTTTGCCGATCTACTTGTGTGTGCAGCATATGTACACACCTGGTAATAAAGCGTGTTGCGATCCCCCTTAGCCATGAACCTACAACTGATATCACTCAATGATTAATTACATAAACCTATTGAATACTTTACCCAAAAGCAGAAGTCTCACCTTAACCTTACCTGAAACGCCACGCCTTACCAACTTTTCCTTTGAACACTAATCACGTATACTTCTCATATCTGAGGAGCAAATCGGTAGAGATCCAAAAAAATGAGATTCGATACTTAATCACTAGGATAGACGACTAGAAAGAGTAATGGCAGCTCCAAGGGTATTCGGCCAAAGAGGTGTTCAGTCCTTGCGATTTGTATGGCAAAAGAGGTTATTTGGCATCAAGGGAAAAGAGAAGAAGAAGTCGGCTAGACTAAGAGTGAATCATAGAGAATTGAGTAAAGGAAGAAGAGAAAATCAGCACAAAGAGAAGGAAAGAAAAACAAGGGTTTTTGGCTTTTAAATCTTGTAGAGAAAAAAAGGGTTTCTGGCAACAAGGTGAAGGAGAATTCGGCACTAGCCTGGCAACCACACATTCGGTACCTATATATAGCCTCTATAGCCGAATTTCCTATGCCTAAATTCCCATTTCGGCTCTACCACTTCTTCATTCCTCATCTCTTAGTTTTTCTCCCTGATAACTCCTTAATCCCCTCCTCAAATTTCTCCTCTTATCACTCCCTACAGAGTTCATATCCAACGCCACTTCTGTCCATCTATTAACCAAAAATAAATCCCTCTTTTAAGTAAGGAGGGATTCAAACCTCTTACCTTCTTGCCTTGCATGTGACGCCACTTGCCACTCTACCACAAGGCTTCCTTGTGTCCAATTCTTCCTTCATTTATTCAAAAGCCCACCTACTTGCCATCAGAGTTCTTTTAATAATTAAACTATAATTTCCTTCACTTCTTAGTTCTAACTCCAAAACTAACCAAGACCTACTATCACTTAATTAACACTTAACAGGGAATACTAAGCACACATTTTTTTATCAGAACCGAAAAAAATAAAATTTGAGATTTCAGGATTTCAGGATTTTTGGGGCGTTACAAGATAGGCATAAAACTGTAGCGAACGAAAAAAAACCATACCTTTATGATAAACCGTAATTTATACATATTTTTACCCCTCGCTTAACACGTTTTATGAATGATTTTTCCTTAGAATTAGTGAATTCGATGCTCCTAATGCCTTAATTTCATGTTTTATCCTTAGGTAAGCATAGGAGAGCGAAAGGAACGAGAAACGGGCCAAAAACGGAGAAAATGGGCCAAAGCACAAAACCAACACGGCCTGGACCTCCTCACATGGGCAGCTTACACGGTAGTGTCAATTTTCCAGAATTGAAGCACGAGTCACACAGGTATAGCACACGCCCGTGCCAATCTAATAGGCTCAAACACAGCCTGAAGTTATCGCAGATGGGCGTGTCACATGGGCATGTCCTTGCAAAACCGAAGTTGAGTCTAATTCAAAAAAGGCCACTTTTGAGGGTTCTAAGGCATTCCAAAGCCTATAAATACACCTCAGAAGAGGAAGAAAAAGGAGACGGAGAATAGGGAGTAAGGAATTACCCCAAAGAAGCCGATTGATCCATCTCAGAAGCCGGATCCACTATCAAGACTGAAGATCTCTCCTCAATTTCCCCTTCAGTAGTTTTGGGTTTTCTTTATGTTTTGTATTTATTATTATTCTGAGATGTTTTCTTGTTTAGTTATGAACTAAACCCCTAAATACCTAAGGGGGATGAAACCTATGACGAAACCTTGTTATTATTTTTGAATCGTATGATAAATATTTGACTTGTTCTTAATTATGTGTTCTTAATTCTTGTTTTGGTATTTCAGGATATCACTCCAAGTTACTACTCTTAGTTGGAGGAGGAATAGACCCTGACTAAGAGTAACTTTGTCATAATTAAGCGGAGTTGATTGCGCACCTAGAGATAGAGTGACAAGATTTTGCCAGATTAGGGTGAAACCTAATAAGGGAATCCATAGATTGAGTTAATGCAACCCTAGGGTGTTAATTAGAGAAAAGTCTTGGTTATTCAACCTAGGGATTAAACGTTGTTAGTCTCGAGAGGGATGATAATATAACTTGGGGATTTCTACGGAACAAGTTAAATGAATAAATCATCCGGTTCGGAGCCAGAATAACAAGTAGAAGTCTAGGTGGATTTTTCCTTAGGTATTGTCTCAATCAATCATTTTTCCCCAAAAGTAATTTCCCAATTTTATTTTCTGCAAGTTTTTCGTTTAATTAGTTAGTTAAAACAAACCTCTTTTCTTTGGTTAGATAATAAAAAGACAGTCATTACTAGTATTCCTAGTCCTTTGGGTTCGACAATCCGGTCTTGCTAAAGCTATACTACTGTTCAATAGGTACACTTGCCTACGTCGTGATAATAGTTAGTTTCAAGAACGATTCATTACAAATTTATAAAACTTATCACGGAAAATCACGATCACTTTGCTATTGGTTTTAGGTATTCCCTTCGACAAGAATGGCTCCCAAACTTTCTTATAATCTATTGGGATCCAAGATTTGTCACAACATCAAGCACTTGTTGAAGAAAATCCCAATTGATATCGTTCATCATAGGGTAGTACTCATCTTCTTCAATGTCAGGTAAGTTAAACAAATCATTGATGGACTTAGAAGTAAGAGGTACCTTTTTCTTTCGAACGATGACCTTAGTAGCATCTTGCATAGTCAAACTATCATAGAATTCTCGAACTAGTTCATCATCGGGAAGTGAACGAGCATCACAAAATCGTTCCCACTTGAGAGTATTGATTTTCTTTCTAATCGGTATAGGAACAACCATCAAATCATGACTCTTTAAGTTAAAATCTTTTTTTGGCATCATAGGTTGATGCTTGAAGATTAAACCAAATCTCTCTTTGTAACAACCCGATTTTAGCTAAATCAGAATAGTGGTTTTGAAACCACAAATTTGATGTCAAAAAATTATTGTAATATTATTTTTGGTATTTACAGCATGTTATTTGATATGTGTGAAAATTTCGTGAGCTAATTTTATCGATTGGTTGGTTAATTTTATAAAAAGGATTAAATCGTGTAAAATGCAAAAGTTGCATTTTACTTGTTAAAGGTGTTTAATTACTATGATTTAACAAACCAAAGGTCCTTATAATGTTATTAGTCCATGATTAGTGTAAGTGGACAATTATGGCCATCCATTATATGTTTTTATATGTTTATAACAAAGGTTATTATGGTAAATTAGTAATTAAATTATAATTTAGTAAAACAAAGCCAAAATTCATTTCATTAATCTTTTTATCAACTGAAAATAGAAAAGAAAGAAAGGTTTTGAAGCTTTCTAAGGTTCGCCAAAGGTTTTGAAGCTTTCTAAGGTTCGCCACACTCCTAGCTTGATTAAGGTACGATTTTAGCTCGATTTTTGATGATTTCTATGTTTTTGTAATCGTTGCAGCTCAATCTAGCTAGCCCGTACCTTTAATTTCAAAATTGTTAAAGATTTTGAGAATTTCCATTTTTGAATCTATTTGTTTTTTGATGTTTAATGTTGAAATATGAAATCTTGATGATAGTTTTACATGTTTTGTTAAGTGATTTTTGATGAAAATGCATAATAGGGATTAAATTGTGAAATGTGCAAATTGTGTGGTTAAAATGTAAAATAAATGAAAGGTTTGGGCTACTAGGGACCTATATATAATTCAACCAAGCATGGGTTTTGTTGAATTGTGTGAATTTTGTGTATTAATGAAATAGGACTAAATTGATTAAACGCGAAAGTTTAGGGGCTAATGTGTAAAAATGCCCAAATACGTATTTTTGGATTAATTGAATGAGTAGATGAACAAATAAGTTAATTTTGAATTCATATAGATCAAGAAAAAAAGAATTCAGATTTAGATCGGGGGAAAAGCAAGGTTATCGAGTAGTCGACCCGATCCATCAATTCCGAATATGAGGTAAGTTCGTATGTGATGATTACATTTTAAATGTATGTTAAAATGCTTTAATATTGCATAAATTGTTAAAACAGGATTATGGTGAATGTATGAAAATTGAAAATGACTTTACGAATGCATTCAATGATAGAAACGAAAAGTGTGAAAGCCCGGTTGAACCTTAAGAATAGTTTTGGATACTATTGACATGTCAGTAAGTGATACGTTTAGTTGGCTTCGGGCCATTTTATTAGCACTTCGGGTGCGTATTTTACCAATTTGGCTTCGAGCCATGCATATTGAATGATTTGGCTTCGGGCCATGATAATAGTTCTAAGGATAAGTTATCTTGATTTGGCTACGAACCATGGTATAGGTACTTATTGTATGAGACTCCTGAGTATCTGATTTCTATTCCAAACGGTTCAATGGGTAAACGAATGATGTGGTTGAGAAAGAGGTTTGTACGAGGCGATACAGGTATGTACAGAACCTGTTCGAGTATTAAATAGTGAAAGTTCGATGAGTTTGTATTTAATCATGTTTTGAAACATGAGACAGGTTTGTAGTTAATGTGTATACGGTTTTGTTATGTGTAATTGGTTGATTTGCATTTATTCGATGAATTAAGTTATTCACATACGAGCTTACTAAGCTATGAAGCTTACTTTGTCTTATTTTTCTATGTTTTATAGTGAATCAAGGCTAGCTCAGATCCGGGAGTCGTCGGGAACATCATCGCACTATCAAACATCTAAGTTGGTACTTTTGAATTATACATTTATGGTATATGGCATGTATAGGCTAGATGTGGTATTTTGGCTGTGATTATAGTTTGGCTTGTAAATGATGTTAATATTGATATGTGTTTGGCTATTAGAAATGGTTGTTAATGACTTTTGTAAGATGTTTATAATGCCTTGTGAGATGGTTTGTTTTGGTATATATTTGAGTAAGTGAAATGGTTGTATTTGTATATCATGAATTGTGCATGAATTGGGATTGATTTTGGCTGCCCCTTTGTGTATGGAAATTGTACATTTTGCCTTGTGTAGGTACATTGAAGTACACGGGCGTGTGACCCCTATATGGTTGAGATTTTTTTAAGTTTCCAAAATTTTCATATGTTATTGGTTTAGTCCCGAACCACTTCTAAAACATGTTTAAGGCCTCGTAGGCCCTTATAAAGGACAATGTGTTTGTGATTAAATGGTGCTCGAGTATGAATGCATAAATGTATGAGTTATGTATGTTAAATGATGTGTATTGATTGGTCATACCTCGTAACCCTACTCTGGCAACGGATACGGGTTAGGGGTGTTACACTCTTTCACTTCTTCATCGATCAAAATCGAGTTTTCAGGAGTACTCTTTGAAGATCTAGTTCTTTTACGAGACATGGTATCTTTTCTTGAGAATTTGGAAAAGTGTCTGCACAACGGGGAAAAGAGAAAATCCGCAAGGTGGGTAAAGACTTGCTACGATAAAAATCTTGCGACGGCAAGGATGGTACAGCGAGAACGATAGCGTACGATAGTAACGGTGGTGTGCGGTGACGATAACAGCGATGTGTGGCAACAATGTTGGTGCTTCGACAATCTTCTTACGGTGACAATTGGTGATTTCAGCAAAAAAGAAATAGAAACTAGGGTTCCTTTCGGGATATGAGCCTAGCAGCACAAAAGGGAGATTTAGGGATTTTTAGGATTAAGCAAATTGCTTTGAGGGATATGAAAAATAATAGAATGAAGAGGAGTTTATATAGGGAAGAATTAGGGCAACATGTAGTGAAAATTAAGCTACATTAGGGTTACTTGGGCGGCAAGTAATGAGAGTGGTGGCAAAGTATGGATTTTCCTTCCTTTTTGCTGTCTTGGGCCTCAAACTCAGACTATATTTACAAACTTACTCAAGAAAAAAAATTGATTAGTACTTGGGCCAAATTTGACCCCCTTTATTAACATAAAAATTTAAAATTTAAACAAAATAAATGAAACTTAAAAATTTTAAATCTTAATTAGAAAATTTCTTCTTAACAAATTACATTAAATCAATTCCTAGGAAAGGTTAGAGGGGTCACAATGGTCTCGCTTAAGTTCCAATTTCCTTATACAGAATTAATTAAATGTAATAAGTTAAGAAAATAATTTTGAATTAATTATTTATTTACAAAATGAGTTCATGAAAAATTAAGGGTCTGTTAATTTGAACGAGGATTCAACTCGCTCAACTACACCATCCCAGTAGTGTTTGAGACGTTGACCATTAACTTTAAACGTACCTCCGTAATTGTCATATAATTCAATAGCTCCATAAGGATAAACTCAGTAGATGGTATAGGGTCCTTTCCATCGAGATTTAAGCTTCCCAGGAAATAACTTCAACCTTGAATTAAACAACAAAACCTTCTGACCTTCTTTAAACTCACGAGGTTGTATATGACTATCATGCCATCTCTTTGTTCTTTCTTTACACATTTTGGCATTCTCATAGGAAAACAAGATCAGCTCTTCCAGCTCATCAAGTTGTAACATCCTTCTCTCACCGGCTTGTTTAAGATCAAAGTTCAACTACTTCAAAGCCCAGTGAGCTCTATTCTCCAACTCTAATGGCAAATCACATGCCTTTCCAAAGACTAACCGATAAGGAGTCATTCCTAATGGTGTCTTAAATGCTGTTCGATAGACCCATAATGCATCATCGAGCCTTCGAGACCAATCTTTTCTACTAGGGCGTACTACCCTTTCAAGGATACCTTTGATTTCACGTTTCACTCTTTCAACTTGCCCATTAGACTGGGGGTGATAGGCAGTAGCAATCTTGTGCTTCACATCATATATTTCAAGCAGCCACTTAAGCCATTCGTTCACAAAGTGAGAACCTTCATCACTAATAATAGCTCTTAGTGTCCCAAATCGTGTAAACACATTCTTATATAAGAATTGCATGACTACCTTAGCATCATTTGTAGGGTATGCTTCAGCTTTAACCCACTTGGATACATATTCCACACTAACTAAGATGTATTCGTTCCCATACAAAGAAGGAAATAGGCCTAAGAAGTCAATGCCCCATATATCGAATAATTCAATCTCCAAAATGTTTGTCAAGAGCATCTCATTCTTCCTTGATATATTTTCAATCATTTGGCATTTATCACAGTTCTTCACATAAGCATAAGTATCTTTAAATAATGTAGGCCAAAGTAAACCTGCTAGCAAATCATTGCTGCAGTACGTGAACCACCAAAGTGTCCCCCACTCGGAGATGAATGACAATGACACAAGATCTCAGCAATCTCACTTTCAGCTGCACACTTTCGGATTATATTATCTACACACTGTTTAAACAAAAACGGATCCTCCCAAAAATAATACCGACTATCATGAAGGAATTTTTTCCTTTGTTGGTATGTCATTTCTCGAGGAATTATTCCACATGCAAGATAATTGGAAAAATCAGCAAACCAAGGTGTTTCATGAATTCAACTTACCTCAAATAACTGTTCATCTGGGAAATTCTCGTTGATAGGCACACATGGACGAGTTACCTCATCTTGCTCCAACCTCGATAGATGATCAGCTATTTGATTTTTGACATCTTTCCTGTATTGGATCTCAAGGTCAAATTCTTTGAGTAAAAGTATCCAACAATTAGCCTCGGTTTCACATCTTTTTTCGTGAGCAAGTATTTAATGGCCGCATGGTCAATAAATTCTGTAACTTTGGTACCTATAAGATATGAACGGAATTTGTCAAAAGCAAAAACTATAGTAAAGAGTTCCTTTTCAGTTACCGTATAATTAAGTTGGACTCCCGTTAAAGTTCTACTTGCATAGTAAATAGGGTGAAACACTTTGTTTCTTTTTTGATCCATCACAGTTCCAACAGCATAATCACTTGCATCGCACATCAGCTCAAAAGGTGAGCTGCAATCAGGTGTAACGATTATTGGGTTTGAGATTAATCATTTTTTTAGATCTTCAAAAGCTTCTAAACATGCTTTGTTGAAATCAAACACTGTATCTTTCTCTAACAACAAACACAACGATTTAGAAATTTTTGAGAAAATTTTGACAAACCTTTGGTAAAAAATGACATGGCCTAAGAAACTTCTGGCTCCTTTCACATTAATTGGGGCTGGTAATCTTTCAATTACGTCCACTTTTGCTTTATCGACTTCAGTTCCTCTCTTTGAGATTTTATGCCCTAAGACAATCCCTTCCTTAACCATAAAATGACAATTTTCCCAGTTAAGGACAAGATTCGTCTCTTCGCATCTTTTCAGTACCTTAGCCAAATTACTCAAACAAATACGTAAGTGTTACCAAAAACAAAAAAATCATCCATGAAAACCTTAACAAAATTTTCAACCATATTAGTGAATATTGCCATCATGCATCGTTAAATTGTTGCAGGTGCATTGCATAAACCAAAAGGCATTCACCTAAAAGCAAACGTACTGTATGGAAAAGTAAAGGTTGTTTTATGTTGGTTCTCCGAAGCTACAACTATTTGGTTATATCTTGAATAGCATCTAAAAAACAATAGAATTCATTACCTGTCAGTCGATCTAACATCTAATCCATTAAAGGCAACGAAAAATGGTCCTTCCGAGTGGCTTTCTTCAACTTCCTGTAATCAATACAAATTCTCCAACCAATAATAGTTCTCGTTGGAATCAACTCCTTACGCTCATTTTCAACAATCGTGATTCCACCTTTCTTCGGCACACACTGCACCGGACTTACCCACGAACTATCTGAAATAGGATAGATGATTCTTGTATCTAACCATTTTTCTCACAACTTCTTTCATAATAGGATTGAGCCTCCTTTTCCCATCAATTTGAGCTCTTTCACCTTCTTCTAAAATAATTTTATGCATGCAAAAAGAAGGGATTATACCTCGAATATCAGCTATGGTCCAACCAATTGCTTTCTTAAATTTCTTTAGAACAGTAATTAGTTGCTCCTCTTGATCTTTCGTCAGTTTTACTGAAATAATCACAAGCAAAGTGGAACAGTCACCTAAATAAACGTATTTCAAATGGGAAGGAAATACCTTTAGTTCGAGTTTAGGTAGTTCTTCAATTGACAACTTGGGTTGCACAACTTCTCTGACTTCTAACTCTAACGGTTCAAAAGTGTGGATTGAGAAAAATTTCTCGGATTGGCTTCCATCAAAACCATGTTTTCTTCACCTTTTTCGTCCTCCAAAGGGTCAAGATCTAAGGCTTTCTCTATTGGATCTTCTTCAAAATTGTTTTCCACAGAGACCAAGGTTTCTATCTCTTCCATAACTGAACACTCTTCTACCGGATCGAGAAATTTCATCGCTTTAAGAATGTTAAAGGTACCTGATCGTCTTGAACTCACATGGTGAGTTTACCTTTCTGCACATCAATTAACGTTCTTCCCGTGGCTAAGAAATGTCTCCCAAGGATAATCGGCACTTCCTTATCTATTTTAAAATCTAAGATAATAAAATTAGCAGGAAAAATAAATTTATCGACTCTTACATAAACATCCTCGATCTTTCCCTCGGGATATGCTAAAGATCGATCCGCTACCTGAAGCATCACAGCTGTAGTTCTTACTTCACCTACCCCTAACATTTTGAAAATAGACTTAAATAGACTTAGGCATCAAGTTGATACTTGCTCCTAAGTCACACAAAGCTTTACCACATTAAGATTCACTGATGTTACAGGGTATAGTAAAGCTTCCAGGGTCTTTCAGTTTTGGTGGCAATTTGTTCTACAAGAATGCACTACACTCCTTTGTCAAGGCAACAGTCTCATACTCACTCAGTCTTTCTTCTTGGATAGTATATCCTAAATAAACTTCACATAATTTGGCATTTGTTCTAAAGCCTCCACCAACAGAATATTGATGTGTAATTGCTTTAGAACATACAAAAACTTCTTGAATTGCACCTCCTGTTTCTACTTGTGTTGCTGCAATCTTTGCTGATATAGAGGTGATGGAACTTTCAGTTGTATCGGATAACTCTTCTGAGTAGGTAAATCTGCATCTAAAGAAGATGTTAAAGTATCTGAATTTACTAAGTTAGGATTTTCCTTGTCAGTCTTTACAGATTCTGACTTTTTAGGTGTAGGAATTTGAACAGCTGGTTGATTCTTCTCAATAGGCTTATCTTTGACATCAACAAATCGGGGTTCTAGAATTTTACCACTTCGCAATGCCACTGCCTTGATATGTTTTTTGCCCAAATTTCTTAGATTCTCAGTATTGCTCGGCAAGGTTCCTTGCGGTCTATTACGAAGCTCCGTAGCTAACTGACCTATTTGATTTTCTAAATTTTTCAATGTTGTTGCTTGGCTTTGGATCAAAGTGTCATTCTTTGCCATGCACATTTTCAACAAGTTCTCCAAACTATTTGATGCCTCAACTTGAGGTAGTTCTGGAGCTTGCTGAGTAAACCCTTGAGATTGGTTGGGTCTATGCTGCAATAAGTTGTTGTTCGGTCCATTTCCTTGGTTGTTCTAAGAAATATTTGGATGATTATGCCATGAAGGATTGTAGAAGTTAGACTGGGGCCCTTGTCCAATCTTATTTTGATGTTGGTTCCCCACATAGTTCACTGACTCAGGATTTGATGGACAATTCTCAAAAGAATAACTTTTCCCATAGTACACACAAGAAACTACTTCAAACGGACTTGGTGGCTGAGCTACAAAGTTATTAGCACTATTAGCGGTAAATTGTTTTAACATAGAGAAAATAGATGATAACTGGGCTATTAACGAAGTGAGGGTGTCAACTTCATGAACTTCGGCTACATGTCTTCTTGAAGCTGCTCGATTTGATGGCCATTGATAATTATTACTCGCGATCCTCTCGATGATCTCATAAGCCTCATTATAAGACTTAGACAAAATTACACCATTCGCAGTAGCATCTACCATCAATCTTGTATGTGCATTGAGGCCATTATAAAATGTCTCCAACTGGATACAATGAGGAATCCCATGATGAGGATACTTACGAAGTAACTCCTTGAATCGCTCCCAAGCCTCATACAAATAATCGTCATCCAATTGTTGGAAAGTTGTGGTCTCATTCCTCAACTTAGTGTTTTTGCTAGGCGGGAAATACTTAACCAAAAATCTCTCTGCTAATTCTTGCCATGTAGATATGGAACTTGGTAGAAATGAAGATAGGATTTCGCACACGATCGACTTCATTATCTTAGTCTTGATTCTGATTTCCAAAGTCCATCTCGACTTGTCTTTGAGTTGTTCATTCATGTCTTCTTTGTCTGAAAGTTCGCTCAATTTTAAGGTCTATAGGGAGTAAATCAATAATTCGATCTATGCTCATAAACACCTAGAAAGAAAATCACAAAAAGAATAAGTTAGTAGTCTTAGAAATAAGCCTAATTGGAAATAAATAATTTCACAAAAAAAATTACTAGGGCAACAGTTAACAATCCCCGACAACGATGCCAAAAACTTGTAACGCGTAGGTTTGTGCAAGTGTACACAGTCGTTATCAAGTAATAAGTAAGTAACGAGTTATCGTCTCCACAGGGATTGTATTTGTGTTAAATTACTTAATTGTAAAATTATATTAACAACTTGGTAAATAAAAACACAATATGGTTGAGAAGTGATGATTAAAATTAAATGTATTAAACTAAATGCAATGATCCCCAATGCAAATTATCCTAAATATGCAAACTATATGAATGAAATAGATTGTAACAAAATTAAACACAATTTGCAACAATTATAACATAAATAAACTAGGACAATTACTTTAATTAAACTCAATTTATTATCAAAATGCTTAATAACATTAAGAAAAACATTCCATGGCAACTCGATCTTTCATGAGTTTGGAAACTACATTAGGTCCTTTCGAAATCCTTTACTTAGTAAATATGCATTTTACTGATCCTTATTTACTAAAGGTTTCTTAGCATTTGTGCAAGGTAATAGGGACGTGTTAGGTTTGAAACAATTTAATCACACAAATCTAACAACTATGCAGATAATGGAGCTTGGTTAGAATTGTTATGCAACTTGCAATTTAATCGGGTTACTATCTAAATTGAGCATGCACATTTCAATTATGTGTCCACTAGTCGTCATCTGGTTAGGATCGCTCAGCTAATTCAGGTGCATTTCAATAACGTATGAACGAAATACAGACTTGATTTTAATTGAAAACATGATCGATTGAGGCACAAACATTACAAGCATGAATCAAATAAATATTATTTAATCAAAGTAATCATCCTAGCTTAAATAAAATTAAGCTAACATTGTTGTAACAAGAACAAAGAACACATAGCAAACTTTTTTAGATTAAATCAAAGAAAAGAAAGATTAAACCCAAATCAAAGTGGTTGTTACCCAAGATTCTGATCGACGAGGCTCATAAACTCCTTCGCTTTGTTCCTTTACTGTTGTCTCTCCAAGGTGGCCAACAAGGGCTCTTTAAGAGGCTTAATTGCTAAAATCTCTATGAAGAGATGATGCTAGGCATGGGGAATGGAAAATGCTAAAGAGAATTGAGAGAAAAAAGAGAATGATAAGGGATGAGGGATGAGGGAGGATTAGGAATGGTGAAATGAAGTCTTATTTATAGGTACAGAGAGGAGAGTAGTTTGCTAAAAATAGAGAGGTTTAGTCTCTTCAAGCTTCTTGAATGAGTGGCCGGCCATGATTAGTGGATTTTGGGTTGAATTTTGCTTGATTTTTAAGTAATTTAAATGCCATAACAATTCAGGACTGAGACTCGGTCAAATATAAATCTTCGGGCAAATCTCTAATTTTTTCAACATTGCAAGGACCTTGTGTAATTAAACCAAAAAGTGGTTTATGTGGACAGCCATGTGTAGCCAAAATTGGGTTGACTTGGTCTTCAATTTGGATGGTTTTTGTAATCCAACAAAACTATCAGACCTATCCAAAATAAATCAATAAATTAAAGGACCAAAGAATAAAATAAATAATTAATTAAAACCCAAATTATTAATGAAATATTTTAAAATTAATTATTAAATATATTTTTATATTTTATCATTTAATTTAATCATGCATGACCCATTTTATGTCTTAAAAATATAATATGTTCAAATAAATATAAAATAAGCCATTTTATGCATGAAAACTATATAATAAAGCATAAAATCACATTTTAATAATTTTTATGTCATAATTTCATATTTTCACATATTTCATTAATTTATTAGACAATTACTTAGTTTTAACAACGAATTTAAGTAAAAATGTGATAAATTGCATAGGAAAAATCCTATATATTTTTCAGTTTACAAAGTCCTACACTATTACCTATTGTGTTTATGAGGCCATCTTTAGGTATTGCCCCTTCCATTTATTTCTTTAGTCAAATTGGATGTACTTTTATGAACCTAAAATCGAACAATCACTTTTTTCTTTTTTGTAACCTCTCCTTTCAGGTTTGATAACATCTTTCATGAAGTTGAGACTCCTCCATGGATAGCCTTGGTTGTTTGTTTCCATTTATTCACAATCTATTGCAACAAATTTTGACATTTTAACCGTAGTGATAGTTTTATTATCCTTGTAGCGAGCCCAAGATACCAACTGCTCCCACAAATGATTTTGAATTTTAAATAATTTATTTAAATGATTTTGATGTTTTGAAATTTTAAAAATAAGCTAATCTTCTTTTAAATTTTCTTACTTAGCGGATTAGCTGCTTGGGATAGAAAGAACTTAAACCCTTGGCCTGACAAACCTAGGAAGTCATCTAGGTGGGAATTAACCCAAAATTGGTATTGCCTATCCATGAACCTCTTACCCCAAGTTGGTCTGGATTTTGAGGTCAAAAGATAAGTAGTTATTACCAACTCATTAGTTTAGTGGAAGATCGTGAGATCCTACTAGGTGAGCGACTAATTGATTGAGTAGAACCTAAAATAGGATTTAGTTATGACCACTGAAGCGAGCTTATCACTAATGCTTAGATTTTATTGAATCACATATTACTTCTTCAGTTTCATTATTTTATGCAAGTTTATTTCTTTTCTTATAAAAAAAATTGTTTTCCACTTTATGATCATCGTGCTATAATTTATTTAAATTACTAACTAGATCTATTTGCGTTTAGGTTAATATTGATTTAGTACTTGCCTCCCTTGGATACAATCTTTGAGTAATCACCTACTTCGTTATAGAACTATATTATAACTTGACCCGTATACTTGCAGACACTGACTCAATTCTATATATCTTTTTAGCAATATTCACACTTTGGATTCTAGTACGTTCGAAGGCGGTCACTTTTTAAAGTGGTAGTTTATCTGCAAATCAGTGGTGGCTCGTCTACAATCCAGAGTGATATGTTTGATGAGTTCTGGGAATTCATAAGTGAGGTGTGTAGCGGAGTTGGGTGGGACTTTTCTATTAATTTGTAAATTCAATGCATTCATAAGCATGTGCATATAAAACTGTGAATACCAATATAGTGAAGTGAAGTGTTTTATGTGAAAAACCATTAACCTGAGGTGCTTTATGGTTGTCTTTAATCTCAGGATTGCTAATTCACGTGCCTTGTAGGTTTGTTGTTTTATTTTAGTTTCTTGTGACTGAACTCACACTGAGCTTCATAGCTCACTCTCATTTAATTCACATCCTTACAGATAACCCACCAGGTTAGGACGCAGACGCTATAGACGGAGGGCTCAAAAAAGTTTTAATGTTATGAATGTAACACCCCTAACCCGTATCTATCGCCGGAACAGGGTCGTAAAGCATTACCGAATTAGAACACAATCTCAAACGAACACATGCATATATATGTATAAATATTCACAAACGTAAGTCTCAAAGGTTAATTAAAATTAATTAACTAAATTAATACTACTTTTAATTTAAAAGTTTCACCTCATGTATATGTGAACAGTCATATTATCCACATGAAACAACAATATTTAATATAATCTATATATTACATTATACCCATACACTACTTGCATATAAATAATAAAATTAAGTGACCATCACATGTATATAATCAATAAGCACTTGTTCTCATAAACACTTTACACATGTACTCAACATGCAAAACTTAAATAATATAGCAAGTCCAAGTGTTATTCACGCATATCATAACTTAAGACAATAATAAGTTTCGAAATTAATATCATGCACACTCCATTTTCTTTTATTCAACAACTTCATGATTTTCAATAGTACACCGACTTCTATAATGAACCATTCAACCGTTTATGCACATTATCAACAGTTCAAATTGTATATTATGCATTCGTCCTTGACCTTGACATAATATAAACTAGACATTTAAAACATATATTTTATTCATTATGAATGCCTACAGCCTGTGCATTTACCCAAAAGTCAAAGCTAAAATTTCTATTAAAATTTTAAATTCACATTAATTAGCCAACTAGGTTATTCATGAACTATATATATATATTATTAAGACAATACCACACATAATATTTACAATCACATAATAATACACAATAAACATACATTATACCTTCACCTTTTTTTTTTTTCTTTTTGGCCGAAACCTATTGTTTAAGATTCACATGCAAATCCAAACTTCCAACCTCAATTACTAATCAACAAGTTCATTAAACATTTGACTAAGGTTATACAAGACTAAGTCTAACATAACACACAAGCTACTTTCAAAGCATATGACACTCATCACACATACTTTGCATTCAAGCAAGCAATTTAATGATAGAGATTACTTAAAGCCTTACTTAACATAATCGAATACTAATATAATAACTTAGCCATTTTCGCATGGCATTTATACATAACCAACTTTCATCATTTTCAAAATATGATCCAGCCTATACATGCCATAATTTAAGTTTAGCTAATAAATACCAAAGCGATGGATAGTGTGATGAACTTGGTGATGATCCACGAGCTTGTAGCTTGACTCCAAATCTATAAAATAAAAAGAAATATACACACAGTAAGCTACTTAAGCTCAGTTATTCATAAGCAAATAAACAAACTGATAGTATAGTTAATTTAATTTAACTAAATTTCAATATCATTAACAAGCTTACTATCAACTTACATCTTCAATAATAATATACCAACCACATATATTTATTACTTTAGCCGAATATTCACAAGTTAAGTGATAAATCCACTGCTCAATTTTCAAAAGCCAAAATGTCATAACTAATCAACCACTGCACAATTATATAAGTCCAAGAACTGTAATTCAATATTATGTACATGTAACTCTTATAAGACCAATTATTTATGATCACTTATATATGCATGACCAAAAATTTATTCCATAATATACTTACCATTTATACAAAGCCAAATACACTTATTTGATTCATATATATATTTAACCTTACATCACATATAGTTTATCAACTATCAAGTCACATGCATACCTTATTATCAGTAGCTAACAAGCTAAATCATACCTTGCCTTTTAGCCCATTTTACACATTCGATCACGATTTACCTTTGCCCGATGAACCATTCGGAATTAGATAAGACACTTGGACAATCACATAAATCGTACAATGCCAACGTCCCAGACGTGGTCTTACATGTAGCCACAAATCGATGCCATTGTCCCAGACAGGGTCTTACTCGTAAACACATATCGGAACCACATATCGATGCCATGGTCTTACTCGCACACATATATCGGAATTCTATGTCATTACATATGTATCCTAGCTATTCCTAAGGTTCATATGAGGCTTTCGAACGTCGTAACTCGATCGAATCGAACTCGAAAGTGTAGTAGCCCAGTTTAATCATGTTCGGCCATAGCATATTTAAATTCTAATATTTCATAACAGCATATAAATATAACATTAAATTTCCAAATAAACACGTATATTTTCTTATAAACTTACCTCGGACAACGAAAAACCGGTACAGATCGACTAGTCGACAACTTTTGACTTTCCCCAGTCCAAATCTAATTTCTTTAGTTCTTGATCTAAACATATTCAAATTAAGCTCATTCAAACATATTTTCATTAAATTTAGTCCAAAAACACATAAATAGGCAAATTACCATTTTACCCCTAACATTTATAATTTTTACAATTTAGTCCCTATTGGACAAAACACAAAATACACAAAATTTCCAATTACCCATGTCTAGCCGAATCTTACCCATTACCATACAAGTCCATATATTTCATTAATTTCACATTTTAGTCCCTCAAATTATTATTTTTTGCAATTAAGTCCTAATTACTCAAAAATTATCAAAAATTCCAATACAAAATATGTTAAGCTAAAACATGTATTCCATTTTTCATCATCAAACCACAAAAATCACAAACTATCAACAATGGCACAACTCAAAATATTCATCAAAATAAAAAATTTAAGCATGGGTTTTGTAGTTCTCGAAGCAACGATCTCAAAAACATAAAAATCATCAAAAACCGAGTTAAACTCTTACCTTGATTGAGCTTGAAAAGCAACCAAACCTAGGTTTTATTCTCTTTTTCTCTCTTGTTTTAGTTTCGGCAATGATAGAAATAAAATGGACATGGCTTTCTTTTATTATTATTTATGTTTTATGTTATAATATATTTTATTAACTTAACATTTAATTTACTTATTTATCCATGCTAAAGTTATAACAAAACAATATAATATATGTCCACTACCGTTCACTTAATAATCCAATGGGCTATTTACCACTTAAGGGCTTCCTTTTATAAAGCCAATAACAATTCAACCCTTTATACATTAAACTACAAATTTTTAATTTACGCGATTAAATCCTTTTATTAAATCGGATACCTAAACGATAAAATTAAATCATGAAAATTTCACAGATATAAATTAACACAAAATAAACACAGAAAATAATTTTAAAATATTTTTCTGATTCGGATTCGTGGTCTCGAAACCACCGTTCCGATTAGGATCTAAATAGGGTTGTTACAGTGAAAGTATTATTATGGTTATTTTTAAAATTTCTGTTATTTCAGAACTTTATTGTATTATTTATTTTTTGGCATTGGATTGATATTTAAGTTTTGGTTTTATATTGCAAGCATGACATATAAATTGTTTTCTTAAAGATGATAAAATATGGATTTCAATTAATTATGCATGAAATATA
Organism: Gossypium anomalum; assembly: GCA_025698475.1. NCBI lineage: Eukaryota > Viridiplantae > Streptophyta > Magnoliopsida > Malvales > Malvaceae > Gossypium > Gossypium anomalum. Next base: position 17,263,505 of record CM046967.1, on the reverse strand, counting down.
AATGTTAGTAAAACTCAGAAAAAACCACTTTTCTACTGCAAGGTCATAATTAAATTTTGTCTAATAACTAGAATGTAACTATGTTTTCAATAGTTATCACCTTTTACAAGAAAAATATTAATTTAATTGTATTTATCAACCATGATTTGTTTTCTAAAAATAGACCAAGTCTTTCTAATGATGTGGATTCACTTAACTAACTAAAATCGCGACAAAGGCAAACGCACCTATCGAATGGTAGTATAGCTATAGTGAGTCAGGAATATTGTATCCATGAGGACTAAAAGTACTAGTAGTTACTATATTTTTATTATCTAGCCGAATAAATTGAAGGGATTTATTTGAACCTAATCTTAACTAACCTAATTACTAAGACGAAACAGAGAATAAAGTAGGAAAATATTTGAAGAAAACCGATGAGAGAGACAATACCCAAGAAAGAATCCACCTAGACTTCACTTATTATTCTAAATCTTAATTAAACGATTTATTCACTTGTATTAATCCATAGAAATCCCTAACTTATGTTAAAATCTCTTTCGAGAATAAAAACAACTGACTCTAGGTTGATTAATTGAAATCTCTTTCTAATTAAAACCCCTATTGTCACATTAACTTGATCTATGGATTCCCCTATTAGATCTGACTCTAATCCGGTAGATTTATGTCATCCTATTTCTAGGATTGCATGCAACTCCACTCAATTATGCCAGATTTACTCTTAAACAGGGGCTTTTGCTCCATTGAATAAGCACATCGATCATGAATTAATATCCTGAAAACATTAAAATATGAAATAAGAACACATAATTGAGATCAAGAACAAATATTTATCATGTAATTCAAAAAAATCAAATAATAAGATCCGTCTTAGGTTTCATCCTCCCTAGGTATCTAGGGAATTTATTTCATACTTTGGAAGGAAAACATCTTAAAATTAGGAAAACAACAAAACATAAAGAAATCCAAAAACTTCGAGAGAAATTGAATGGAGATCTTCAGTATTGAAGGAGATCCTACTTTTGAGTTGAATCCGTTGGCGTACTTCGAGTCTTTTCTTCGTTCAGCTCTGCGTACTCCTTTTTGGTCCTCTTCTAGTATGTATTTATAAACTTTAGAATGCTTAGAAACCTTAAAAATTGGTTTTTTTTCACGTATTTGGGAAACAAGATTTGAAATCAACATGGTTTGCCACATGGGCGTGTGGCCAGCTCGTGTGGCTCACACGGGCGTGTGCTCAGCTTGTGTGGAACCTCGACAAAAAGGGAGTCAATAAAATGGGAACAATTCTCAACAAATAAAAAATGAGTTATGAGGTAATGTTAATGGGTAAATCAAGAAACGGTTTGTTAGGCTTAAAAGGGTTCACTAAGGGTTAATTATGATGGTAGGCCTTTGAGATAAGTGGGTTAAAACCTAGGTGCCTTTATCATCTCAGTAAATCAAATCAAAGGTGTGCCCTCGGCATGTATAATCGAAGCAAGTTTTAGAATAGTGGAACGATGGAAAAATGTGCAAGTGTACACAATCGCAACAAGTAATAAAGTGACAAGTAAATGTCGAGTTATTGTACCCATAGAGACTGTAAAAAGAATTATTTATGAAATTAATTGTAAAACACTTTGGCGAGGTAAAAAGAATTTGATTTTGAAAGATGGTCAAAAACTATTTAAAAACTAAGTAAATAATTAAAATAAAATAAAGGAGTTCTAATGCACGATTTTAAATAAGATTTAATCAATGTAACATACTTGTGTTGGATTAATTATATTTCTTTAACTTAGAATTATTAAACTCATGTTTACATTGTTACAAATAAATTCACAGCAACCTGGTAATTTGCTAACTTATGAACAAACTTACATACAAAAATCCATTCATCTCTTGACATATCCCTATGTCAATTCAACCGACTAAATAGATCCTAGTAAGCAAACATGTTATTGCACTTACATACTCATTAAATTGAAATAATCTCTTGCATATCCCTATGTCAATTCAAATGATTAATAAAATCTAATAAGCATATAAAAGACTATGTGAAGTAACAAGGCATCCCTACCTTGAAACAATTTAATCACAATAATCTTGCAAGTTATGCAAGGCAATAATATCGCCAGATACATTGCTAATTTAACCTTCAGCTACCTTAGAAGAATAAACATGCACTGATTAAGTACTGTGTCAATTACAATTGCAATTCGTTTAAATAATTAATTCATTAGTTACCTCACAGTCGTAATGCAAGAATAACTTAGGCATGATTTTACTTAATCAAGCATCTTACCGAGGCTTATAACAACATAAACATGATTTAACAATTCAAGCAGGTAGAATATAATCAACCCAACACAAACATAATTTAAGATGAATTGATTAAAATAACCATTTCAATAGCATAAATATTCATAACCATGTTCGTCAAAACAACAACAAAATTTAAAGAGATAGGGAACAAGAAGCAAATCCAGTGTTTCTCCGTGGCTTGACTAGTTGCTCCGCTCTTCGTTCTTCGTTGGCCTTGGCTTTCAAGGTAGCTTATGAACACCTAAATTGCTGCTCCAAATGGCTGATGAGAGCCTCTTTTCCAAGAGAAGAAATCGGCACTTGAACAAGAGGGAATGGAATGGAAAAAATGAGAGAAAAGTGAGAGGGGGAATGAGAGAATGATGTGAAATGAGGGATGCTTTGAATGATCAGCAAGGGGTGGCTTTTATAGGTGATTGTGGCTGCTAAAAATAGCAAATTCCAGCAGCCAAAGAGACGTCCCTTGGCCGGCCACACATATGGAAAAGTTGAGAGTTTCAACTTTGCTATTTTAAGCTTGGGGCAAATCTACAAAGCCATAATTTAAGGTGGGGTTTGAATGCAATTTAGAAGTCTTTTGAGGGCCCTTTTGCAAGCATATTTAATCAGATAAAATGCTGATTTGGGTCAGCATATGGACGGTTCTGGGCTGCCCATTTAGTGGCTGGTTCGGTTCACTCAATTTGGCTCTACCAGTGCGGTTCAATTAGACCATTTCTCCATAATTAATCAAAAATAATTTATTTAACCCAAATTAAATGGGGAATAAATTAAAATTAATTAAATTATGAATTAATACACATTTCTGGACCGTCTTAGGCTGGAAATTAAAGTGCCTCGATACTTCAAATTACTTCTTGGTTTTGTGCTTTCAGCAGTGTCAGCCGAGCTAATTTTCACCCTTTGCGCAAATCTGTCAAAAATGGTCAAAATTAATCAAAATCAAGTATAAAATTAAATAAATTCACCATGTTCATATTTTTAACACGATTTAATTATTTTATAATATTTAATTATTTTTTGACAAGAATTTAACCGGATTTGCATGAATTTAAGTAAAATTGGGTATGAAAAAAGTATATAAATTTTTGTGTTTCCAAATAGCAAATCAATATTGACACACTCATAACCAATAATAAGGTGAGCAAGAAAAGTGTATGCTCTAAAGGCTCAAAATCTCACAAAAATTATGGTTTTTGATGTCAATCTTGCAAATCTCAAACTTCAAGGTAATACTTAAATTTAGGGAAACAACCTAACAAATTGTAATTCTGAAAATAGACTTATCATGCTTGATTCTTTGATGTCTTAAAATTTAAACAATTAATGCACAATTACCTATGAATTAAATCTAAAACACATTAATGATAATCACAAACCAATAAGAATTCATTCTAATAGTAATATGAGAAAATTACTTAAACACAAGACATAATTCAAGGATTTTCTAATAAACATATAAATAACCTCCCCACATTTAAGATGTACATTGTTCTCAATGTACAAAAATAGATAATCACAGTAGAAACAAAATATCATAATAGAGGGAGAGAATTGAAACTACCCTAAATATTGGATGAAATTCCCAGAATAGTGAAAAACGGAATGGTAGACAAAGCTAAATGTAGAGCATGATTCTGAGCAACTGATAAGAAAATAAACATAAATACTGAAGAGGATTAAAGGAATTAAACTCGATTAGGTACAATTATTAGGAAGAAAAATATAGTTCAAAATATAAAAACAAAATAAACATAAAAAGAAAAAGAAAAAGAAAAATAAAAATAAAGACAAATGGACTCAATGGTCCTCATCGTCAGACTCATCAATGTCGTGAGCCGGTGGGGCCGGAGGAGCAATATGGAGATGCTGACAAATCTGCTATAAAGGCGCATCAATATTGTCAAACCGCTAAACACAGTACTGGCGGAAGCTAGCAAACTCCTTGTAAGATACTCCTCTGAAGCTAACAGCAGAGCGAACATGTCAGTGACTCGAAGGTGGAGGCTATGGTGGGTCCTCGTAATAGGGAGGAACATCATCAGTGAAGTCCTCTGGTTCATTTTGAGCGTCAGAATAAAACAGTCTGTACTGAGGAGGATCCACTCCATGACGCCGCTTGATCATCCTCATGTGTATCACGTTCGAGATGCCCTAGGGGGAGATCTGGCCAACTAGAGTGAGTGTAGAGGACTACTCCAGTGTGTCGAGCAGTCCGAAGTATCGAGCGAGGCGAGTCACGTAAGGGCCTAAGCAGATGGGGCCCTTCTTATGGCGGTCAATCTGATGGTGAAAAGATAAAGCGGTGAAGTACGCCAAATCAATAACATGACTGTGGGCCATATTCCAGAGAAAGTAGGCATCGTGCGTGTTAATGACTCCAGTACTCTCTCTTCGTCCTGTCAAGGTGTAAGCGAGGAGTGGGTGAATGTACCGTAAGGATAGAGAGAGAGAAGTCGACTTCGAGCGAATCGCGTCATAAGGTCTCTGGCTAGCCGTGAGATCAGTCCAACAACACGAAAGTGAGTGATGAATACGACGGTGAAGCTGAAGGAAGTCCTCGACTCTCATGAACTCCTCTATCTAGAGTCCTATAGCAGCACCGAACTCTGAGACTATCATATGTTGCACCTAACCACCTAGGCGAAAAGTGATGGTGCTTGGCTCGTCATGAACTGTCATGACCTGCTGTACCAAAAATGTAACACAGAACTCCAAGGTAAGCTCCGTGTAAATGGGCTCGATGATGGTGAAGAACCTATCCTACGGAGCTGTGGCAATAATGTCGTGCACATCATCAACTAATTGGACCTGCTCCAACGCGGCCCAATCAATACAACGTCCTAGACCGAGTGGTCGTACTCGATAGAGCTGGTATAAATCCTCCTAGGGGCCCGTCAAAAATCGAAGGAAGGGGTGACGTGCCTCGACAGAAGAGCTTGAAGAGTAGGTCCCACCAGGACCCTTCCGCTTGTTTGAAGTAGGGACAGCGGTCTTGGTCTTGCCTTATGTGTTTGTCATAATGTATCTGCGACAAAGCAATCAAGTAAACTAAATTGAAGAAACAATAAAATAGAATTAAGCTAAGAGAAGATTAAAAATCTGAATTAAGCTCGACAATTGGACCACTTAAAGAGATGTACTTTGAACAGTATAGAATTAAATGCTAATATCAAACAAAAGTGTAATCAGACTAACTAAAGTTGATGGGAATCAATAATACAATTAAGTATGAAAATTAGCAAAAGTGAAATAAACTAAAACTAACTAAATGTATAATCCTGCTGAACAAAACTAAACTAGTATTATGCATAAACTAAATCAATAGAATAACTAAATCAAGAATCATCCCAAAATCTATCAGTAGAAGTAAATAAATAAATAAGAGTGAACGAAACAATAAAGCAGTAATAATAAGTAATAATAATAAGCAAAAGATCAATGAGAATAAAAATAAAATAAAGAAATAAATAATAATAAGAGTAAATAATAAATAAATAAGAGAGAATGGGAAAGAAATCAATGGTGGTAGGGTGGTGACCGGAGTTAGGGGCACAGCGGTGGGTCGGTTCGTGTGTGGGTTGATGGGAGCGTGGGAAAGGAAAGGGCCGAAGGCGGGGGGTTTTGGGTGGAAAGGTTGAACAAGGGGTGCCGATGAGGGAAAAGAAGAACGGGAAAGAAAGGGAAAAGAATGGAAGAAGGGTTAGGCTGGGTTGTTCAGGTTCGGGCTAGAGACTGGCTGGCGTTTTGAGGGGAAGAATGAGAGAGATGAGGCAAAAAAAAAAAGGGAAAAAAATGAGAGGGAAAGGGTGCGTGGTTGGAAGGGGTGGAGGTGAGATGGGGCTGGGGTTGGGGCGCAAGAGGGAAGGAAGGGAGAGGGGAAACAGTGCGGCAGTCAGAAAGGAGGGTTAGGCTTTAGGGCAGTCAAGGGCAAGAGCGGAAGAAGGATTGAAGAAGAAGATAAAATAAAAAATAATTTAGGGTTTAGGGTTTTAAAAAATACACGGTTGTGTGAGGCCCGTGTTGGGACACACGGCCGTGTGGTTTAAAGCTCAGCCCGTGTTCTTTTAATAATCCATGCCCAGTCTACACATGGCCTTGGACACGCCCGTGTGACCACACAGCCATGTCAAATGACCGTGTGCAATCTTCTTCATTTCTCCTACACCCGTATGACCTCTAACACGCCCGTGTGTATTTAAAAATTCGATCCCAGTTTTTACACGGCATCAGACACGCTCGTGTGTCAAGGCCATATGGTTTACACGGCCGTGTCGCACGGCCGTGTGTAATCACCTTCGCTTCTCCTACACTCGTGTAACATCTCACACGCCCATGTGATTGCACACACGGCCGTGTGTCCTACCCGTGTAACTCTCTAACTTGTTTTAAATTTGAAAAATTTAGCTCCAGGTTTCACACGGCCAAGGACAAGCCCATGTGTCCAGGCCGTATGGTCCACACGGCCATGTCGCACGCTTCTGTAGACTATACTTAGGCTATGTCTCTGTCAATTTTTTGGAATTTAAGCTCCAGGTCCACATAGCCAAGGACATGCCCGTATGTCTAGGCCGTGTGGGTTACACCGCCATGTCACCAGGCCGTGTAGGTTACACGACCATGTCGCCAGGCCGTGTGGATTACACGGCCATGTCGCTAGGCTGTGTGGATTACATGACCATGTCGCCAAGCCGTGTAACTCTCTATCGATTTCCTTAAAATTTAAAAACTAAGTCTCAAGATCCACACAGCCAAGGACACGCCCATGTGGGTCAAAAACCTACATTTTTTATTTTTAGTTAATTTTAAAGAAATAAATAAATTAGCGGTGTTAACACTCGGGTTTCCTCCTAAGAAGCGCTTATTTAGAGTTTAAGCTAGACTTACCTTGTACGCATGATTGCAAGGATTTGCAGAGCTGAAGCTCCTATCTATCATTTCTAAAATCCTCACCATTATAAAGTTTAAGTCGATGACTATTTACCTTGAATGTGCCATATTCTGGATGAGTTACCTCTATCGTACCGTAAGGGAAAATGGTTTGTACTACGAATAGACATGACCATCTTGATTTTAGCTTTTCAGGGAACAGCTTAAGTCTTGAATTATATAAAAGGACAAGATCTCCTACTACAAATTGTTTGGGCTGCTTCAAATGAGCATCATGGCGTCGCTTTGTCGCTTTTTTATATAATCGTGAGTTATCATATGTAACATCCCGAAATAGGGCCTAAACGGAACAGTGGTTGCGAAACCACAAATCTGAGGAAGAAAAAATTATTTTATTATTATTTTGAGGTTCATGATATGATTGCATGATTGTGTGAAAATTTCGTGATGAAATTCTATGCCTAAAGTGTTTAAATTGAAAGTAGGGACTAAATCGAATAAGTTGCAAAATTTGCATTCTAGAAGTTTTTAGTATGAAATTGAATTGAAATATTAATTAGGAGGTCTTAAATAGCAATTTGACCAATTTTAAGTTCATGGACAAAATTAGGACATGGAAGGAATTTTTTGAAAGTTTAGTAGTAAGGGCATTTTGGTCATTTAGTTATTAAAATGAATTAAAAACAAAATTAAAAGCCAATTTTTGTCCATCTTCTTCATGCTTTGAAATTTCAAGGGTTCTCCATAGCTAGGGTTTGTTTCAAGCTTTCAAGATCTATAGTAAGTGATTCCAAGCCCAGTTTTAATATTCTTTACGTTTTTGAGTCCGGTAGCTCGATAAAGCTTATGCTAGCAATAATTTAAGTTAGGGTTCATATTTGGAAAAATACCCATAGGTGAAAAGTGTTTATTTTTATGTTTTATGATAGAATATGAGGTCTTAGATTATGTTAGACAACTTGTGCTACTCGGTTTTAGGTAAAAACGAGTAAAAGGGCTTAATCGGTAAAAATACCTAATAGTCATAAGTATATGTTAGAGTGAGAATTTGATTTTGCTATACAAGGGAAAAATGATCAGCATGTCATAAAACATAAGAAAATAGGCTGAAGTTTAATTTACGAGATTTGGGGAAAAAGTGTAAATATGAAAAAGTTTAGGGGCAAAAATGTAATTTTTCCAAAGTTTGAGTAAAGGACTGTTTTGATAAATGTGAATATTAAATAAATTAAATTTGCTATTATAGATCAAGAAAAGCGAAATTCGGGAGTAGATCGGGGAAAAGAAAAAGTAAAGGACTAAATTGTAAAGTTTAGTCACATTTTATATCGAGAGTAAGTTCTGATAAATAAATGCAATATTATTTTATTTTACATTATTATTGTAAATTTTCAGCATTTATATACTTATTTTATGAGAATATTTGAAGTCGAATTAAAGGTGAAGAAGCCCCGTTTGAACCTTAGGAATGTTAGGATATTGGGGTTGTGAGACGAGGATAGGAATGAGAAATGAGCCATGTAAGTCCATATTAGATTTATGGCTTTGGAGATAGGATTGAGCCATGTAAGTCCATATCAGATATATGGCTTTGGAGACAGGAATGAGCCATGTAAGCCCATATTAGATATATATATGGCATTGGAGACAGGAATAATTCATGTAAGTCCATGTCGAAGACATGGCATTGGCAGGATATTGATAGACAGGAACGACCCTAGTATTCTTAGTATTCCAAGTGGTTCAACGGGTCATTGTACACGTTAAATTACAGTGAATTATCAGCAAAAGGGAAGGTAGATTATATTTATGAATAGTGAAAGGTCGAGTAAGAAAGAAGGTATGTGAGTAAAGAAGAAGGTAGAAAATGAGAAGTAAAGAAAGTTTATGAGGCTAGGTGACATTATGTATAATTATCCATTATGTTGAATGTTGTAATTTATTTGCTTGTAAGCTTACTAAGCCTAGTGCTTACTCTCTTTATTTTCTTTTTCTTATAGTTTTTATCAAGCCACTCGGGGATCGAAGGAAACGTCGGAGACCCGATCACACTATCGAAGGAATCACATTGGTATAGTTAGACGTTTCGTTTTGTGTATGGCATGTATAGGAACTTGGTTTCTTTTGATATGATATGATCAATGAATGATGTGTAAATACTTGCTAGTGATTAGCTAATAGAATGGCTGATGATATACATGTTTAATAGTATGTATGATTAAGTAGTAACTATCACATGAAAATTATGAAAAATGTGAAAGTAACTTAAAAAAGGATTCAAGTATCAGAAATAACGTGACTTTGAAAAATCACTAAAAATCGTAGAGACATGGTTTGATGGTGAATAATATATGAAATTAAAACTCATTGTGTCTATTTTCATATGGAATAAGCAAAACAGGTAAAGGTTTTGTATTTTATAAGATATCTGAGTTTTAGTGAAATAGGGCCAAAGCGATTTCTGGATCCCCTGTTTCAACTTTAGAAATTCACCATAAATTTTGTAGCGACATAAAAATTTTGGTTTCGGGTCGCTAATTGTGACGATTAAAAATTTGGAAATTGAAATTTTGATTTTTAAAATAAACAGGGAGTCGCCACTGATCTTTTTTCCTATGTGTGATCGGACACCTATTAGATTTCTTTTTTCTTTAAAAACGAGAAAAAGGCCGAGTTTAGGTCTACGTTAAAAGCCAGAGAAAAATTAGGGTTCGGGAGTCGGTTACGCGCGAGGAAGGTATTAGCACCCTCGCGACGCCCAAAAATTGGTATCTCATAAACACGTGTTGTCTTGATTTTCAAAAATACGAGTTCAAGGTAACATTCAATCGCGATCTGGTTCAAAAGACGAGAACTTTCAAATAAAAATTTTACTTTGAGAAGGATATACCGTCTTAACACGAGTCTATTGATGTTCACCCAACATAGCGATGAAATCGACGACATGATGTTAAATCGATATATTGCCTCTTTTTTTTTAAAATTAATTAAAAAACATAAAATATATTTAAAAAATAAGAAATCATTAATGGATAAACAATACAAACATCGATATAATTAATGAAAAATATCAACATGGAATATCAGAATATTAGAATAACAATAACAATGATATTTACAAAAAAAGGAAAATAAAACAAACTATGTGCCAATAATAAAATAAGGAAAAATATGTTTAGTAATAATAATATAGAATAATAATATATATAATATATACTTACACATATATAAATATAATTAGTAATAATGTTAGAAATATACTATATATATACTATTTGAAATATACATGATAAAAATACAACACTAAAAGGTATATATACATAACATATAAAAAATACATGTATTATATAATGTTGAGATATTTACATAATATACACGTACATAATATATATACATATGATAGTTATTAAGAAAAAAATATACACTATAAAGTATTAAGAATATACACATTGTAATATATATAAAAGATATATGAACATAATATGATATGAAAATATATATAATACAATATTAAAATATAATAATATAACATTAAAAAACATGATATGTAGAAAGTATAGTATTAAGAATACATGTAAATAATATATGAAGGATATACATAAATACTAAAACATATACTAATATTAATGATAATGAGAATAACATGAAAGTATATACATGAGATGGTACAAAAATATAAATATTAGGGCATTTAAAGATATATATATATATATATATATATATATATATATATGAAATAGCAAAAGAAACATATAGCAAATGGCATAGAAAAATATAATATATATAAAATATACACAATATATACATACATAATACAAATACATATATAGCGTAGTATCAAAATACAAATGCAATACATACATTTTGAATCCAATAATAATGAAAAACTATTGATATTACCTCCTAAATACATATATATTAACATATACATATGAGTATAATATTAAAAATATGTAACGTATAGTTATATATATGTATAATATAATATATAATAATGGGCACATTAGAAGTAATAATAATAATTATAATAATAATAATAATAAAACTAATACGATAAAGATAATATAAATAAATAAATATTAAAAATATCTATATATGGTAGAAAAAATAATAGCCAGTATAATAATAATATATAATAATTATCAATATTTAAAATTAAACAAAATTGCAAAAATAATATAACAATCAAACAAAAAGGATTAAAATTAAACTAAAAACAAAGTTATGGGGCGGATTTGAAATAAAAACTAAAAGGGAAGGATGAAATTAACATGCGCGTCATTTAGAAGGGGCCAAAGCAGCAATATCCCCAGTCATTAAAAAGATGCGCATCATGAAGGGACCGAATCGAACGCGGAGCAAAACATCAGGGCCAAATTATAATTAAACAGAACTTGATTTGAAATACTGAAAATGCGGAAGGGCCGATTGCACAAATAGCCCTTCCGCATCAAAAACACGCGGATCCTAGATCGGATGGGTCGGGTCGACCCGATCCAGGGCAAAACGGCGTCGTTTTATTCATTAAAGGGGGGACCAAAACGCAGGACCAAAACGGTGCGTTTTGGTCCCCTATATAAGACAAATTTTTTTGTTTTTTTTCATTTGTATCAGGGAAAGGAAAAAAAAAGAAAGGAGGGAAAGAGAGAAGAGGGGGGAAAGGAGAAATCCGGTGGGCAGCCCGGCCACCGTGCACGGTGGCCGGAGAGGTAAAAATTTCCGATTATTTAGTTTATTTTTTTAGTTCCTTTTTTTTCTTTATTTCTAAAGTATATGCATGCAATGGATTTAAAGATTAAAAACCAAATCACCTTGAACCCCGGTTTTGGTATTCTATTTTTTGGATTTTGACGATTCTGGTTTTCCTTCACTGCGATATCACCGTGGATCAGATCTATTCTTGAAATTTAGTGTTTGTGTTCTTAGAGTAATGGAAATGTGAAAACTTGCTTCTATATGTCCCAGTTCGTGGTCCTTTTTACAAAAATTCAATTGGCTTATATAGCCATTCTTTTTACAAGTTGTTCTCTATACTTTTAGCTTTCTGTCTCGTCTGTTTAATGTGTTGCAGGGACTTTGGGCGGTGCTGAGATATTGTGGGCGGTGGTAGCAGGTCCTGCAGAGGCGGTCAAGGCAAGTGGGTGTGACTCGAGCAGTGGCAGCTGTTGAGTCAGAGGCCAAGTGGGACTAGGGTTTCCCGATTCTGGTCTAGGGCTAGGGGTTTGGTATTTGGGCAATGGGTAGTTGGGTTAGGCTTTAGTTGGGCTAAGTTGGGTAGTGGATGAAAGGGTAATTGGGTGTTGTAATGGGCCATTCGGGTTTGGGGGTATTGGGTTTAATTTTAGGTAATTGGGCCTTGGATTTTAAGGGATTTAATATTTTGTAAATGGGGTTTTAATTATTTGGGTAATGGTATAGTTGTAAAGCTGGGCCCAGGCAATTTGGGCTTCTACAGCTGCCCCTCTTTGCTCATTGTCGTGCAACAGGAATAGAGCAAAGACTTTCAAAGAAGACCAAATTTGCCTGGTCTTGCTGGGTCTTGACTTGCTTTGGAGTTCCTCTCTTCCAAGTAGTCTCGTTCTAATCCACCATATTTTGTAGCTTTAATTCAATCCACTGCAAATTTGGAGATATGCCTTGTAGCTTCAATCCACTCCAATGTAACTTCAAGGATATGAACTTTGTGGCTTCGATTTGCTTCACTGTAATTTCAGAGAGATGAGATCTACAACTTCAATCTGCTCTTCTATCGCTTCAGTAAGATAAGGTTTGTGGTCTTCTCTTCTTCAAAAAGGCAAGATCTGATATCCTCGATCTTCTCTCACGCAACTTGGTGAGAGACAGAATCTGACGTCTTCAATCAGCTTCAATCTTTGTTCTTTGCTCGGCTTGTGATTCTGAGTTCAACTCATTTCTCGCAATATGAATTGACTCTCTAAAAAAACACAGACATAAACAATAGAATAGAACTTGAAAATACCTCGGCATGTGACCCAAGGCTCAAGTCACCTCTCGCAATATGAGTTGATTCTTTGAAAAACATAAACTAAAACACAAAAATTAAAAATACCTCAGCATGCCCCGAGGCTCAACTCACCTCTCGCAATATGGGTTGATTTTCTTGAAAAGCATGAATTGAAAAGCAGAAATTGGGAATACCTCAGCGTGCCCCGAGGTTCAACTCACCTCTCGCAATATGAGTTGATTTTTGAAATATAAATTGAAATTACCTCAACGTGTCTTGAGGCTCAACTCACCTCTCACAATATGAGTTGATTTTTGATGAGAAGCATGAATTGAAAAGCAAAAATTGAAAATACCTCAGCGTGCCCCGAGGCTCAACCCACTTCTCGCAATATGAGTTGATTTTTGAAAAACAGAAATGGAAATCACCTCATCGTGTCCTGAGGCTCAACTCACCTCTCGCAATATGAGTTGATTTTTGACAAACAGAAATTAAAAACGAAAATTGAAAATACCTCAACATGTGAGCTGAGGCTCAACTCACCTCTCGCAATATGAGTTGACTTTTGAAACAATAGAAATTAAGAATACCTCAGCGTGACCTGAGGTTTGACTCACCTCTCGTAATATGAGTCAATTTTTGAAACATAAACTAAAAACACCTCAGCGTGTGCCCTGAGGCTCAACTCACCTCTCGCAATATGAGTTGATTTCTGAGAAATTAAACATGAAAGATATCAAAACCTGTCATTTGGTAGAACTCAGGAGTCTTTTCCTTTGATTGAAGATGACTATCATCATCCTCTCTTGCTCTCTTTGGGTTACTGTATATGCCATGTATGATGTTATCATGATATGCACATGTTTGTCTTAAATGCTTTTATGCCTATATGATTATGCAGTGCTCCTTAAGCATGTTTGTCGTATGTCCATTTTGCCATGAATTTTCATGATCTGCGTCTATTACTTTGATTCTCGATCTTCTCTTTAAGCCTCGTACCCGTCTTCAAGCTTCACGAGTAATCGATGTTTCTCAGATATCACTCTTTTTGCCCCTGGTTGAACTTTGTTCTTGCTTTAAGACTCTTGTGCTTATCAAGTTTTCATCCAGGTAATGCTTAACATTTCTTTCATGTAGAGTATGTCATTTCACCATTTATCATGTAAATAAACACATAATGAGATGCATGAAAATGGTCAGGTAGGGACAAAAAAGATATCTCATATTTCTTTATTTGAAATGTGGCAAACAAAGAAAGTTAACCAATGATAGTAACAAATGTGCAAAGAAAGAAGGGATCGTATTCAATGGATACAAATGCTTTAGATATTCAACACATGAACTCGTCCACGTTCCTCAATCAAGAATCTTTTCGAGTTTGGCTCCTTGCATAGAAGATTTCGAGCTTTCAGAAATGCTTCAAATACTGCAGTCTCACTATTTGTCGTGCCGTTTAAAACGCCTTGCCTTGTAAGCTGAGTATTTGCTTCATTAGAACACCCTTTCGGGTTTTCATCCTAATCTTTTGTGCTGTCAAGACGCCCTTTGCGGGTTTTCGCCTTGATCCCCCCATTTTTTTTTTGAGATGCCCTTTTCGGGTTTTCATCTTGATTTTCTCTTTCAAGCATAATATTTCTTCACCGCATCTGAATTCACCGGATTTGGTAACTCCTTCCCATCCATCTCGGTAAGGATCAAAGCTCCTCCTGAGAATGCCTTCTTTACGACGTATGGTCCTTCCCAGTTTGGTGCCCATTTCCCTCGTAGGTCTTTTTGTATTGGGAGAATTTTTCTTAGCACGAGTTCTCCTTCATGGAATTCTCTTGGTCGTACCTTCTTGTCATGGGCTGCGATCATTCTCTTCTGGTACATCTGTCCATGACAAATTGCTCTTAGATGTTTTTCTTCAATGAGGTTCAATTGATCATACCGAGCTCAAACCCATTTTGCTTCTTCTAACTTTGATTCCATTAAGACTCGCAGAGAGGGGATCTCAACCTCGATAGGTAGCACAGCTTCCATTCCATAGACCAGAGAGAAAGGAGTTGCTCCCGTAGATGTTCGCACAGATGTGCAATATGCGTACAAAGCAAATGGCAACTTCTCGTGCCAATCTTTATATGTCTCAGTCATTTTCTCAATGATCCTCTTAATATTTTTGTTGGCTACTTCAACAGCACTATTCATCTTTGGGCGATAGGGCGAGGAGTTATGATGCTTTATTTGGAATTGCTCGCACACTTCTTTCATCATCTTATTGTTCAGATTCATGGCATTAACTGAAATGATTCTTTCAGGCAAACCATATCGGCAAATGATTTCCCTTTTCAAAAACCTGCAAACTACAGTCCTCGTCACATTGGCAAACGAAGCGGCTTCTATTCATTTTGTGAAGTAATCAATGACCACAAAAATGAATCGATGTCTGTTTGAAGCTTTTGGAGAAATTGGTCCTATAACATCCATGCCCCACATAGAAAAAGGCCACGGAGAGGTCATGACATGAAGAGGAGAAGGGGCTACATGAATTTTATCGCCATAGATTTGACATTTGTGGCATTTTCTTACGAAATTGATGCAGTCACTTTCCATCATCAGCCAATAATAACTGAGTCTCATGATCTTTCTGGCCATATTAAAACCATTGGCATTTGTGCCGCAGATTCCCTCATGGACCTCTTCAAGTATTTTTCTAGCTTCAACATCATCCACGCATCTCAAAAGTACCTGATCTTTTCCTCTTTTGTACAGGATATCACCATCAAGAACAAATCTCGCTGCCATCCTTCTGATTGTTCTTTTGTCGTTCTCATTCACTTGTTCGGGGTAGTTTTGATTCTTGATATATTCTAAGATATCATGGAACCATGGATGCCCGTCTGCTTCTTTCTCAATGCTACAACAGTGTGCAGGGGCCTCGTATATGCTCATTTTGAGGGGCATTATTTCTGCTTCTTTACTTGCTTTGAACATTGAAGCCAATATGGCCAGGGCATCAGCCAATTGGTTTTCTTCTCGTCGGAAATAATGGAAAGTTATTTCCCTGAATTCCTTGATCAATTCAGCCACTAAATCACTATACTTAATCAATTTTGGATCCATCACTTCCCACTCTCCACGGATTTGGTAAATCACTAGGGCTGAGTCCCCGTACACCTCTAAGATTTCGATGTTTCGTTCAATAGCTGCACGAAGCCCCATGATCTGAGCCTCATATTCGCGATATTATTGAGTACGAGAAGAAGTTCGAGTCTTGCGAGAAGCGGATAATGATTCCGTCCGGTGATACAGCATTGCTCCGATTCCATGCCCTAAAGCATTCGAAGCATCATCAAAACACATCTTCCATGACTGCTCTTTTGATGACTCAGATTCTATTTCTGTGATGCACATTAAGTCTTCGTCTGGGAAATCGAATCTTAAAGGCTCGTATTCCTCTGTCGTTTGAGTAGCTAGGAAATCGGCTATTGCGCTCCCTTTTATCGACTTCTAACTTACATAAGTAATGTCATATTCCGAAAGGAGGATCTGTCATCGTGCCATTCTTTCTGATAGTGCCGGCGATTCCATCATGTATTTTATCGGGTCTAGCTTTGAAATCAACCATGTCGTATGGTACAACATGTATTGTCTGAGTCTCCGAGCTACCCAAACCAGAGCACAACAAAATTTTTCAATGGACGAATACTTTGCCTCATATTCAGTGAACTTTTTGCTGAGGTAGTAGATCACCTTTTCTTTCTTTCCTGACTCGTCGTGTTGCCCCAGTACACAACCCATCGAATTTTTGAACACAGTCAAATACAATATCAATGGTTTCCCAGGAGTTGGCGGTACTGGCACTGGAGGACTAGACAAATATTGCTTTATCTTATCAAAGGCCACCTGGCATTCCTCATTCCATTCTTCTGGGTTATGTTTTCGAAGAAGCCGAAAGATTCGGTCATATTGGTTGGTAAGTTGAGCGATAAATCAAGCGATGTAGTTTAATCTCCCTAAAAATCCTCTAACTTCCTTTTACGTGCGTGGGGGTGGTAACTCTTGGATGGCTTTTATTTTATCTGGATCAACCTCGATACCTCTTTCACTGACAATGAAGCCTAGCAACTTCCCCGAGGTAGCCCCAAACGTACATTTGGATGGATTAAGCTTTAACTGGAATTTTCTCAGCCTGTCGAACAACTTCTTCAAGTTCACTACGTGCTCTTCTTCCCCTCAGGATTTAGCAATCATATTGTCGACGTAGACCTCTATTTCTTTATGCATCATGTCATGGAATAAGGTCACCATAGCCCTCTGATATGTTGCCCTAGCATTCTTTAACCCAAATGGCATCACCTTGTAGCAGAATGTTCCCCACATTGTTACGAAGGTAGTTTTCTCCATATCCTCAGGGGCCATCTTGATCTGATTATACCCCGAGAATCCATCCATGAAAGAAAACAATGAATGTTTTGCTGTGTTGTCCACCAACGTATCAATGTGTGGCAAGGGAAAATTATCTTTTGGGCTTGCTCGGTTCAGGTCACGATAATCCACGCACATTCGTACTTTGCCATCTTTCTTTGGTACCGGGACTATGTTAGCCACCCATTCTGGATATTTGGAGACTTGTAGGAAGCCAGCATCAAATTGCTTCTTGACTTCCTCTTTTATTTTTCAATAGCATTTCAGGTCTCATTCGTCTTAATTTTTGCTGGATAGGCTTGCATTCTGGCTTTAATGGGAGCTTATGGACCACTAAATCTTCATCTAGCCCTGGCATATCCTGGTATGACCATGCGAAAACATCTTTGTACTCATGAGCAAAGCGATCAAATTATGCCTAGTGCTCTCACGAAATAGAAGTCCCAATCTTCACTTCTTGTTTCCTTTCTTGATGCCCAAGTTTATTGTTTCCACAGATTCTTCATGAGGAAAAATTTGTTTATCCTCTTGTTCCACCATTCTTAACAATTCAGGAGACGAGACGTAATCTTCAGCATTTTCTTCTGCTTCAAATTCTCCTAAGCAAACAGCCTTCTCAAAATCAATTTCAAGATTCGTAACGGGCTTATTCATGTCGTCAATATCTGAGCACCTGAAAGTTGAATGGAAAAGGAAACTATAGAGGGGCATCCAAGTATTGGAACCAACAAAAGAAATTTCATGTCATGGCAATGAGGCAAATGTGAGAGTAGGCTATGAAATGAGAAAATGATTATGAAATTAGCGATAATGCAAAAAAACGTGACAAAATGCATCTTCATTGATATTTATTTGAATGATAAAGAGCGGATGCACGCTCTTACAAAAGAATTCTATTATATCTAAGGACACAATAGAAGGTTAATGTTTAGCATTACTCTGAAGACTTATAAACTACAAGAAGCTCCTCGGCAGTCCAATTATTTAACATGAAACCAGGGGGACAAGGGCGTATCCTTGAGACGTCTTTACTCGCATCAGCCCTTTTGTCAGTAACATTTATATTGACATTTTGAAGACCCTTTTCAATTGACCACAGCGTGTTTTGTGGACCATCTTGTCCAAGGTACATCATTCCCGCAGATGTAAATGTTTTTGACAAAGGAGGGTACTCTATTGGTTCCCATTCTGGTTCTCGGCCCAAAGTTCTTGCAATCCTTCTTTCCTGATCTTTCTTCCACTGTCTTTTTCTTTGACGCATGTCAGGCTGGAACCCCAAACCGTATCGATCCTTGTGGTGCACTGGCTTTAAAGCCCTAACTATTCCTTGCAAATATCTGCCTAAACCTCTTCTAGTTCGAGCTCCCCTTCCTACAGTCAATTTGATACCCATCCTGGTATTTCTTGATAATTTTGGCACCGAAATCCTGTTTCCCTCTGCGACAAAGGTGGCATTGACGAATTCAAGGGATCGAAAAGAGCATTCCACTGCGTCTTTGCTTACTTCAAGGTATGGCACATCAGCAGAGACAGATGCCACAATGTCTTCTTCGCCCTCGACTGTGACCAAACAGCCGTCCATGATAAATTTCATCTTTTGATAGAGGGATGATGGGACTGCTCCAGCAGAATGGATCCAGGGTCTTCCCAAAAGGCAGTTATAAGA
This sequence comes from Gossypium anomalum, assembly GCA_025698475.1. NCBI lineage: Eukaryota > Viridiplantae > Streptophyta > Magnoliopsida > Malvales > Malvaceae > Gossypium > Gossypium anomalum. The sequence continues at coordinate 17,244,270 of CM046967.1, read as the reverse complement.
GGGTGTAATGTCCATGACTTGGAACTCAACATCATAAATGTAAGGGCCCACTTCCAAAGGGATTTCGATCTTTCCCATGACTTCGCGCCTCGTCCCGTCGAATGCCCTTACCGTGGAATGACATGGCCTTAAGTAGGACAAATCCATCGGTATTCTGGAAAGCGTGGCCAATGGCCTAACATTTAACGCTGACCCATTATCGATGAGCACGTTCGGTATTATGTAGCCCTTGCAGTGAGTCGTGATATGCAGCGCTTTCACCGAGCCTCTACCATTTGGCGGTATCTCATCATCACTAAAAGAGATGAAATTGTCTGCATTCAGATTGTTTACCCACCTATCAAGCTTCTCAACGGATATGTTGGTAGCTACGTAAGTTTGGTTTAACACCCTCAGCAAGGCGTTCCGGTGTGGCTCTGAATTTAAGAGTAGAGATAAAACTGAGATTTGTGCTAGCTGCTTACTCAATTATTCCACCACACTATACTCACTGTGCTTAATAAATTTCAAGAATTCCTGAGCTTCTTCCTCATTCACAGGCTTTTTAATTTCTTGTACGGGTGGAATTTCTTGCTCGACTTCGACTTCGTGCATCACTGCTTTCCCTTTTTGCTTCGAGTCACTACTTTTCTTTACTGGTTCAACTTCTTTAGAATAGCACCGTCCACTTCGGGTAAAATGACCTACCTCCCCAACATCTTCAGTTATGGGTTTGGACTCTCCACCTTCCGGTGTGACGATACTGACGTCATATTTCCATGGTATCGCTTTGTCGTCCTTGTACGGGAAAGGAGACGGTACTTTGATTACCATTTGTGGTTTCACCGGCTCTCTCATCGCGTCGTAATAAATTACCAACGGTCGATCAGCACTATAAGGGGGACCAGATGATTGGCTATCAGAGGCGCATATTTCTCTTTCGTTGGCCTCTTCCCTCTTGTTAAGGACCTTGATCTCCTTATTATCCATCCGGTCTTGAAGTAAGCTTTTAAAATCCTCACATGACTGAATGTCATGTCCAACAATTCCATGAAAATTGCAAAAACTTTGACCTTCTTCTCCAAGAATTCTATCGGGGTCACAGAGCAACCCTTTCTTAACCAGTACCTCCCAGATTTTCTGCAGAGGCGTCCTTATTTCAGAAACACATCTTCTAACTTTCCATTCATCCTCTTTTCCCACTGTGCTCACATTCCCTTCGGTATGGTTAGGGAACGGATTCCCAGTTGCGTTACTGGCGCTATCGAACCATAGGATACCCGCGTCAATGAGTCCTTGAACTCTTCTCTTAAAGGCTAGGCAATTCTCCGTGGAATGCCCTTGGTTCCCCGCGTGGTATGCACAACTAGTGCTTGGATCATACCACTTTGGGTATGGGGGTTTAAGGGGTGCCATGTAATGAGGAGAAATCAGTTGTTTATCCAAAAGTTTTGGGTACAATACCCCATACGACACAGGGATGGGAGTAATTTACGATCTCTCGGGATTAGGCCTTGCTAGTCTTGGTTTGTTTCTGGTCTGGTTTTGAGCGGGTATCGTGTTTTGCGGGAGCGCAGTGACGGGTCTTTGGTTGTTCGTGGCGTAAACGGGGTAGGAAGGAGGTGGTGCTTGGTAGTAAGGGTTTTGAAGGGGATAATAGAAATTTGGAGGTGGATAATTTCGAGGTCGGGTTTGGTTTGGATATGGATTAGAGGCATAACAATTTCCCATTCCCACCATGTGGGCTTCTGGCTCTTTTTTCTTCATAGGCGCTGCTCTTTTTGAACCTTCTGAACCTTCCATTCTACCGCTCTTAACGGCATTCTCTATGAGCTCACCAGATATTACAATATCCGCGAACTCTTTCGTGGCACTTTCCACTAGTTTGTCATAAAATGGCGCCTTTAAGGTGTTGATAAAGAGAACGGTTATCTCCGTTTTTGTTAGTGGGGGTTCCACTTGGGCTGAGACGTCCCTCCATCTCTGTGCATACTGTCTAAAGGTCTCTGACGGCTTTTTCTCCATCATTTGCAAGGTCATCCGGTCTGGCACCATATCTGACACATGCTTGTCTTTGCTTTCGCGAGAATCGACGCCAAGTCTTTCCAGGATCGAATCTTTTCTCCACTGAGTTGGTTGTACCACCGAAGAGCTGACCCTGTTAGACTATCTTGAAAGCAATGTATGAGTAGCTTATCGTTATTCACATAACCGGTCATTTTTCGACAGAACATGATGAGATGTGCTTTTGGGCACCTTGTCCCATCATACTTTTCAAAATCAGGCACCTTGAACTTCAGAGGCAAAATTAGATCGGGTACCAAACTGAGCTCTTTGGCACCTAGTGCGGAGAAGACTTCAGTGCCTTCTATCGCTTTGAGTCTTTCTTCTAGACTCCTATATTTTACGTCATGATTATCCAATTTCAACTTGGCTACCTCTGCTGGGTCGTCCAAATCTGGAACTAGTGGGTCAGCAGGACTAGCCCCTGGGTTCGACACGGATATTCCTTGCCCCAGATTAGTGGGTGGAGCAGGTGGCATAGGTCGTTGTTCCAAGCCTGTGGGTTCCCCTTGAGTATACCCTCTTTGTGTTGTATATGCGGGCGGTGGAGTGAATCCTGGGGGATAGAGTGGATCCTGATCGTGATGAATTCTTGACTGAGGTTCCATACAATCGGGGTTCTGCATGGGTCCTTTTCCTTTGACCAAAGTTGTCATCATCTCCATCATTTTGGCCATCTGATCTCTTTGCTCGAGTGATTCCTCTCGAGATCTCACCATTAGGTCTCTTGTCTCTTGTTGCGACTTGGCCAGTTGCTCTTGTAACTCCTTTTGAGCCCTTTCCATCCTTTCAATTCTCTCATTTAATTTAGCCTCCATTACTCTAGCTTGTCGGCGCGTTTTATACGGATGACGTGGTTCCAGTCTTGTGGTATTACAACTGTGAATTGTACATTTTATCTTCAGCGATTGAGTATGGGATATGCAATGTATGAATGAACGCATGAATGAATGCATGAATATCAAAAATGTTAGTATCAAATGAATGCAAAAAAATTGGTGTTGATTTCAAGATAGCCCCTATTTAGGCATTTCATTCATCAAAAGAGTTCATTACAAAACATTTTGCCGTCTCCTATTCAACTATTACACAAACTTCCTAGCTATATTGCCATATTTCTTTACTCGCTCTAAGAACTCCGATATGCTCGATCGTTGGCTTGGCGGGAATTGGCAACTGAGATCCTCTGCTTCATCTGATAGTTGTAACACGTGCATGGCTACCCCACGAATCTCATTGATCAAATAGCTGAGTTGCATTTCTTTTTCTTGGAGACCTTTTTCGTAAGCATGAACGTTTCTATCATATTGATTGGTCTTTTCTTCCAAATCCTTTAAGAGAGTATCCAGCTGATGTTGATGATCTTGCAGCGTACCTTCTAAATCTCGTATCCTCTCTTTTAGCTCTCGACTAGTAATTACCTCAACAAACATAGCTTCACATTCGGCGTTCTTTTTCCTTAGCTCTATCATAGCCCGCGCAGCCTTTTCTTCTTCTTTCTTGGCTTTTCCTTTCCAAAATTCCATTCCACCTTTGATGTTGCTTATTTCTTCTTTCCATTCTGCCAGCAACTTGCCCAGCTCGCTGTTCTTTATTGTGCCTCTTAATTTCTTATTTTTCAGGTGAAGGTCTCTCAAGTCATTTCTTATGACTTCAGCCTCTTTTTGTACTTTCTTGGTTCTAGATCTTTCAATCTGGACATCGATCTTCAATTGGTAGTTTTCTTCTTGAAGGGCACTAAGGTCCCGAGACATCTTGGCCTTTTATCGTTCAAATTCCTGTCTTACCATCTCTAGCTCAGACGGCATTTCCTCCGAGAAAGGATTCTGGACAGTGTAGTTTGTTGACGAGATTTGCTGACTATTTACCCGTTGCTTCCTCCATAGGTCGTAATCTTGGGTTAGGGTATCAGCATATAGGGCCAATTCCATTAGGTGAACTTTCTTCCAAGATTTTACGGTGTTTCAGACCCTCTTCATATATCCCTCACCCGTAAAAGCAAACTCGGACTGCGCTAGCCCTCAGGTGGCGGGTATGAATTGTCGTGAAGAAAATTGCCTTTGGACTAATAGTGGGGCATATCCAACTCCTCCCCATAACCCGAGTAGTGACACCCAGTCTTGATCTCCGACTCTGTACAGTAGAACTAAAGGGCGTATCCACGGAGCTCTCCACGTTATATCCTTGGCGCTAAGGTTCTGAAAAACTGAGACCCAATGTTGCTCAGTGACTTCTTTTAGCCATTCTTTCTTGAGGTAAGCTTCCAATGGGGAGAATGTTTTAGAAAACATATTGAACGGAGTGCGCTCTACTTTCCAAAAGTGACTCAAAATCCAAACATTGAGCAACTGCGCGCATCCAATAAATCATCCTTCCCCTTTTCTTCGACAACTACTCAGGGATCTGAAGGTCTCGGCTAGGATGGTCGGGACAGGGTTGATTCCTTGTTTTAGCCTTTCGAAGAAATCTACTACTGCAACTTCAAGATGTCCGAGAACTTTCGGGAAAATAACCAAACCGTAAATAGCCAAGGCGAATAGATTCACCCTTTTCAGCATGTCGGGATGATTCAGAACCAAATCTCGTAGGGAAGACCATGGAATGAAAATGGTTTTATTCTTCTTTTTTATCTGTTTTTCGGCCCATGTATCGGTCATTTCTGTTAATCTCATTAACTTTTTCTTGAAGGTCATCGGTTTGGGCTCCTTCACATATATCTTATAAGGTTGCACATTATTGACACGAAGCAAAGCGGAGTATTCTTCTATAGTCGGGGTCATGTCTTCCTGATTGAAAGTAAAACACTGATAAGCCGGATCCCAAAATCTGACCATGGCTTGGACCAATCGTTCATCTATGTTGACAGCAATCAAGTTGGCTATGTCCCCATATCTCTCAGCGAAGATGCCCCTAGTGTCCGAGTCCCACTGATTCCAAATCCAAACCAAATCTTCGAGGTTATTTTGCCGAACATTCACTGTTACATACTCGGGCAGATTGGCAATACATCCTTCTGCTAGACTATCCCCCTTTTTCTTTCTGAGTTTTAAGAGACCAGTCCCGGACCACGGCATTTTTCTCGGTTGTTTGTGTAATTGACTCTTCCATTAGAAACCCATTTTTTGGCAACCGATCTTTAGTCAACACCTTTCTAATATGATGCCTATAATGCATGATGAAAAACAATAAAGCAAAGACAAACAAATTTGATTAGTAATTTAACACAGGCAGAAAAACATTGAGAATTCAACAAATCAAACTTCCCGATCTAGCTTATTTAAACAGACCCAATCCCTTTGTATAGAAAGTAAAAATGCAAAAGGCTAGAGGCGTTCCTCCCGTGCACTTATTTTGGTGACTACTAAACGGATAGAGGTTCAGCATGGCTCTAGTTGGGTGGCTCGTATGGTTCATTATATGTGGTTTTGGTTCTAGATAGGTACTCGAATTGTCCGTACTGTCATCTGCTAAGATTAGTACGAAGCCTTGGTCATAGCCTATGACAGGCACACGAGTTCAATTCGAGGGATTACATTTACTTATGCCTATGCGGAGGGACAAGTTAACTCACGAAAGCATAAGTCATATGTAACCCGAAAGTATTCACTAGCCTGTGCGGAGGAACGAGTTAACTCACGAAGGCGTAGCGTTTACTTTCATTTAAACGGACGGAGCCCGGGTAGAGAGCTCATGTTATGCGAAAATGCAAGTGCACGGTATGTGGGGAGAAACTCACAAACCTTCCGTTTTATTTAAAAAACTACAATACTAAAACCATAAAACTTAAAGCTGAAAGATAAAAAGGACAAAACAAGTTAGAAAAACATAATGCGAATGCATGACTTTTGAAAACGAAGATTTGAGAATCCCGACTAAATGTTAATTTGAATAAGGAAATTCGAAAATTTTGACCACACGTGTTTAACTTGACTTGACTTTCAAAAACTGGTCCCCAGCGGAGTCGCCAGCTGTAGCGACGTAAAAATTTTGGTTTCGGGTCGCTAATTGTGACGATTAAAAATTTGGAAATTGAAATTTTGATTTTTAAAATAAACAGGGAGTCGCCACCGATCTTTTTTCCTAGGTGTGATCGGACGCCTATTAGATTTCTTTTTTCTTTAAAAACGAGAAAAAGGCCGAGTTTAGGTCTACGTTAAAAGCCAGAGAAAAATTAGGGTTCGGGAGTCGGTTACGCGAGAGGAAGGTATTAGCACCCTCGCGACGCCCAAAAATTGTTATCTCATAAACACGTGTTGTCTTGATTTTCAAAAATATGAGTTCAAGGTAACATTCAATCGCAATCCGGTTCAAAAGACGAGAACTTTCAAAAAAAATTTTTATTTTGAGAAGGATATACCGTCTTAACAAGAGTCGATTGATGTTCACCCAACCTAGCGATGAAATCGACGACATGATGTTAAATCGATATATTGCCTCTTTTTTTTAAAAATTAATTAAAAAACATAAAATATATTTAAAAAATAAGAAATCATTAATGGATAAACAATACAAACATCGATATAATTAATGAAAAATATCAACATGGAATATCAGAATATTAGAATAACAATAACAATGATATTTACAAAAAAAGGAAAATAAAACAAACTATGTGCCAATAATAAAATAAGGAAAATATGTTTAGTAATAATAATATAGAATAATAATATATATATAATATATACTTACACATATATAAATATAATTAGTAATAATGTTAGAAATATACTATATATATACTATTTGAAATATACATGATAAAAACACAACACTAAAAGGTATATATACATAACATATAAAAAATACATGTATTATGTAATGTTGAGATATTTACATAATATACACGTACATAATATATATACTTATGATAGTTATTAAGAAAAAAATATACACTATAAAGTATTAAGAATATACACATTGTAATATATATAAAAGATATATGAACATAATATGATATGAAAATATATATAATACAATATTAAAATATAATAATATAACATTAAAAAACATGATACGTAGAAAGTATAGTATTAAGAATACATGTAAATAATATATGAAGGATATACATAAATACTAAAACATATACTAATATTAATGATAATGAGAATAACATGAAAGTATATACATGAGATGGTAAAAAAATATAAATATTAGGGCATTTAAAGATATATATATATATATATATATATATATATATATATATATATATGAAATAGCAAAAGAAACATATAGCAAATGGCATAGAAAAATATAATATATATAAAATATACACAATATATACATACATTTAGAAATATACATACATAATACAAATACATATATAGCGTAGTATCAAAATACAAATGCAATACATACATTTTGAATCCAATAATAATGAAAAACTATTGATATTACCTCCTAAATACATATATATTAACATATACATATGAGTATAATATTAAAAATACGTAACATATAGTTATATATATGTATAATATAATATATAATAATGGGCACATTAGAAGTAATAATAATAATTATAATAATAATAATAATAATAAAACTAATACGATAAAGATAATATAAATAAATATTAAAAATATCTATATATGGTAGAAAAATAATAGCTTGATATAATAATAATATATAATAATTATCAATATTTAAAATTAAACAAAATTGCAAAAATAATATAACATTCAAACAAAAAGGATTAAAATTAAACTAAAAACAAAGTTATGGGGCGGATTTGAAATAAAAACTAAAAGGGAAGGATGAAATTAACATTCGCGTCATTTAGAAGGGGCCAAAGCAGCAATATCCCTAGTCGTTAAAAAGATGCGCATCATGAAGGGACCAAATTGAATCGGAGCAAAACATCAGGGCCAAATTATAATTAAACAGAACTTGATTTGAAATACTGAAAATGCGGAAGGGCCGATTGCGCAAATAGCCCTTCCGTATCAAAAACACGCGGATCCTAGATCGGACGGGTCGGGTCGACTCGACCCAGGGCAAAACATCGTCGTTTTATTCATTAAAGGGGGGACCAAAACGGTGCGTTTTGGTCCCCTATATAAGACAAAATTTTTTATTTTTTTTTCATTTGTATCAGGGAAAGGAAAAAAAAAGGAAGGAGGGAAAGAGAGAAGAGGGGGGAAGCGAGAAATCTGGTGGGCAGCCCGGCCACCGTCCGGTCACCGGAGTCTCACCGGCGCCGGCGCCTGCCACCGTGCACGGTGGCTGGAGAGGTAAAAATTTTCGATTTTTTTAGTTTATTTTTTTAGTTCCTTTTTTTTCTTTATTTCTAAAGTATATGCATGCAATGGATTTAAAGATTAAAAACAAAATCACCTTGAACCCCGGTTTTGGTATTCTTTTTTTGGATTTTGACGATTCGGGGTTTTCCCTTCGCTGCGATATCACTGTGACTGTATCTATTCTTGAAATTTAGTGTTTGTGTTCTTAGTAATGAAAATGCGAAAACTTGCTTCTATATGTCCCAATCCGGGGTCCTTTTTACAAAAATTCAATCGGCTTATATAGCCATTCTTTTTACAAGTTGTTCTCTATACTTTTAGCTTTCTGTCTCGTCTGTTTAATGTGTTGCAAGGACTTTGGGCGGTGCTGAGATATTGTGGGCGGGTGGTAGCAGGTCCTGCAGAGGCGGTCAAGGCAAGTGGGTGTGACTCGAGCAGTGGCAGCTGCTGAGTTAGAGGCCAAGTGGGACTAGGGTTTCCCGATTCTGGTCTAGGGCTAGGGATTTGGTATTTGGGCAATGGGTAGTTGGGTTAGGCTTTAGTTGGGCTAAGTTGGGTAGTGGATGAAAGGGTAATTGGGTGTTGTAATGGGCCATTCAGGTTTGGGGGTATTGGGTTTAATTTTAGGTAATTGGGCCTTGGATTTTAAGGGATTTAATATTTTGTAAATGAGGTTTTAATTATTTGGGTAATGGTATAGTTATAAAGCTGGGCCCAGACAATTTGGACTTCTACAAATTTTACAAAAATAATTAGGTGGTGTAATTTATATAGTTAGAATCCTTATTGAATCTAGTTTTAATAGAAACAAACGGTATAGTCATATGAATTTTGTATAGGGAGAAAAGTGGTTCGTGGTAAGTAGAGGTCAGTGCAGTCGAATTCTAAAACAGGGGTAACTTTAACTAATAAACTGTACTAATTGGCTAAGTAAAAAATTCTAGAAAAAAATTAGTAGATAGATATATGAGTCTAGTTTCAGGAAAAATTTACGGATCTTAATTTTGAGTTTCGAAACTCGAGAAATGAATTTTTAAGCAACCATGACGCAGAAAAATAGTTTATTCCAAAAATTAAAATCAGTGGTTTAGAGTTGTTTAAAAAGTAAGATAAGTTTAGTAACACCTCAAGCTTGACTCCGGTGACGGTTTCGGGCGTTACATTTATTGGTATCAGAGCAGGTTTAGTCGGTTCTCGGAATAGTTAGTGTGAGTAAAAGTCTAGCTATACATGCCATACACACAATATTTTGATAGTGTGACGACTCTCGGCGATTTTTAAATATTTTGTTTTATAGTAATGGATCCCGAGCGAGATGGTGATGATGATGTAGAAAGTAATGCGCCTGCTCCCGCAGAAGGGGCAACGCCATCTGAGAATAGGCCAGTAACAGTTGATCAGGGAAGGGTGACTCGAGAAGCTCTCTTCCAAGCTTTGAATGATTGGTTTACCGAGTTCGTTAAATGACGAATCCCGGCAGATTAGACCTCCACCCTCTCATGATTCTCGGGCTACCCATGTAGCTCAAGCTCCCCGATCACAGTGCGATGATAAGAGAAAAGCCACCGATTGATAGAATCAGAAACAAAAGCGCGGAAGAGTTAGAGCAACAAAAGATGATGATGCAGAAAGAGCGAGAATTTTGGTTAGAAAATACTATCGAGTCTTTGTGAATTATCTTGTACACCCGAGGAATGTATGAAATGTGTAGTATCACTTCTTAGAGACTCAGCCTACCACTGGTGGAAGACACTTGTTTCAATTGTACCAAAGGAGAGGGTCACTTGGGATTTCTTTCAGAAGGAATTTCGTAAAAAGTACATTAGTCAGAGGTTTATTGACCAGAAGAGAAAGGAATTCTTGGAATTGAAACAAGGTAATATGACGGTGACTGATTATGAGCGTGAATTTGTCAGACTTAGTAAATATGCTCGTGAATGTGTGTCCACAGAGGCTATCATGTGTAAAAGGTTTGAGGATGGGTTAAATGATAATATCCGACTGTCAGTGGGTGTCCTAGAAATAAAAGAGTTTGTTATTTTAGTTGAGAGAGCCTGTAAAGAGAGGAGTCATTAAAAGAAAAGGCAAAGTTGAGACAGAGACACAAGATACAAAGAAAAAGACAGATGAGCGAGTCATTCCAGGCTACATCCAAAAGGCCAAAGGAGTTTTCTACAGATCTAGTTTTCTCAGGGGTATTCTAGTCAGAATAGAGGCAGCAGATTTAAGGATCCGAAGGCTCAGACCACCTCGACTGCGAGTGTAGGTAATGTTGGACAAGGTAGATCAGGGTGTCCACGGTGTGGTAGACTTCATTATGGTCCTTATCGGGCAGGCGAAAATGTTTGTTATAAATGTGGTGCTCCAGATCATTTTGTACGAGAATGTCCAGAGGTGGCTAACCGAGAAGTAACACAGAGTACTAGATCCGTAAATGCTCCTACTAGAGGCAGATCACCGAGGCAACCGGGAGTAGGAGCAAGTAACAGAGGTACCTCAAGAGATTCGGTTGTGAGACTAGATGTTAGAGCCCCTGCAAGGACTTATGCTATCCGTGCTCACGAAGAGGCATCCTTCCCCGATGTGATTACGGGTACATTTTCTCTACATGATATTAATGTCATTGCTTTGATTGATCCAGGTTTAACTCATTCATATGTTTGCAAGAAATTAATGCCTAGTATAAGTATGCCTATAGAATCTATTGAATTTGTGATTAAAGTATCGAATCCATTAGGCAAGAATGTATTAGTAGATAAAGTATGTAGAAATTGTCCTTTGATGATTAGAGGCTACTGTTTTTCGGCTGATCTCATGCTATTGCCATTTGATGAGTTTGATGTGATTCTTGGTATGGATTGGTTGACTACACATGATGTGATAGTGAATTGTGGAAAGAAATTCATTGAGTTGAAGTGTGAAAATGGTGAAATTCTTCGGGTTAATTCAGAAGAGTCAGATAGTTCATTTCCCATAATTTCTGTTATGTCTGCTCAGAAATGTTTGAGAAAAGGGTATGAAGCTTATCTTGCTTTTGTGTTGAACACTAAAGATCCAGAATTGAAAATTGAATCAGTGCATGTGGTATGTGAGTTTCCCGATGTGTTTCCGGAAGAACTACCAGGTTTACCTCCTGTTAGAGAAGTTGAGTTTGGTATTGAGTTGATTCCAGGTACCACGCCCATTTCTATTGCTCCTTATAGAATGGCTCCGTTGGAATTGAAAGAATTGAAAGCTCAGTTGCAGGAATTAACAGATAAAGGCTTTGTAAGACCCAGTATTCACCATGGGGTGCACCAGTGCTATTTGTGAAAAAGAAAGACAGATCGACGAGATTGTGCATAGATTATCGGCAACTTAACAAGGTAATGATGAAAGAACAAGTATCCATTGCCTAGAATTGATGATCTGTTTGATCAATTGAAGGAGCTCTTGTGTTCTCCAAGATAGATTTGAGATCCGGATACTATCGATTGCGAGTTAAAGAGTCGATGTCCTAAAGGCGCTAGGACTAGGTATGGTCATTATGAGTTCCTTGTGATGCCATTTGGCTTGACTAATGCTCCTGCCATTTTCATGGACTTAATGAACCGAATTTTCAGACCGTACTTGGATAAGTTTGTAGTTGTGTTTATTGATGATATCTTGATTTATTCTCATGATGAGACTGAGCATGCAGAGCATTTGAGAACAGTTTTATAGATTCTGAGAGATAATCAGTTGTATGCCAAGTTCAGCAAAAGTGAGTTCTGGTTACGAGAAGTTAGTTTTCTTGGACATATTGTCTCAAGTGAAGGTATTAAGGTTGATTTGAGCAAGATTTCAGCCATTGTTGATTGGAAGCCTCCTAGAAATGTATCAGAAATTAGAAGTTTTCTTGGTCTTGTCGGATATTATAGACGATTTGTAGAGGGATTTTCCATGATAGCTACCTCGCTGACAAGATTGCTGCGAAAGGATATCAAGTTTGAATGGACTGAGAAGTGTCAACAGAGTTTTGACAAGTTGAAAACATTGTTGACTAAAGCTCCTGTTTTAGTACAACTGAGAAACTGTAAGGAGTTTGTGATTTACAGTGATGCGTCTATGAATGGACTTGGTTGTACTTATGCAGGAAGGGAAGGTAATTACTTATGCCTCTAGACAGCTAAAGCCACATGAGAAGAACTATCCGACACATGATTTAGAGGTAGCTGCCATTATTTTTGCGTTGAAGATTTGGAGACATCATTTGTACGGTGAGAAGTGCCATATATTCACTGATCACAAAAGTTTGAAATATTTGATGACTCAAAAAGATTTGAATTTGAGGCAAAGAATATGGTTAGAGTTGATTAAAGATTATGAGCTAGTGATCGATTATCACCCAGGTAAGGCAAACATTGTTGCTGATGCTTTGAGTAGGAAATCTTTATTTGCATTAAGAGCTTTGAACACTAGTCTAGCCTTATCAGATGATGGTTTTATCTTAGCTGAGTTGAGAGCTAAACCGATGTTTCTTGAAGAAATTTTTGAAGCTAAAAAAAATGACAGTGAGTTGTTAGCCAAAAGAGATCAGTGTGAGTCGGATATAGAGTCAGATTTTCAGATCAGTTCTGACGGTTGTTTGATGTTCCGAGACAGGGTATGTGTACCGAAAAATGATGAGCTTATTCGAAAGATCTTACAGGAAGCATATAGTAGTTTTTTGTTTATTCATCCAGGAAGTACAAAGATGTATAATGATTTGAAGAAAATGTACTGGTGGGTAGGAATGAAAAGGGACATTTCAGAGTTTGTTTCTAGATGCTTGATCTGTCAGCAGGTAAAGGCCGAACATCAGGTACCTTCAGGTTTATTGCAGCCTGTGCTAGTCCCTGAGTGGAAATGGGATCGAGTTACTATGGATTTTGTGACAGGATTGCCGTTTACACCGAGAAAGAAAGATGCAATATGGGTTGTGATTGATAAGTTAACGAAGTCGGCTCATTTTATCCCAATTCGTATGGATTATTCACTTGACAAGTTGGCCGAGTTGTATATTTCAGAGATAGTCAGACTACACGGGGTACCATTATCGATCATTTCAGATAGAGATCCAAGATTTACTTCACGGTTTTGGAAGAAATTACAGAAGGCTTTGGGCACAAAGTTGAGTTTTAGTACATCTTTCCATCCTCAAACCGACGGTCAGTCAGAGAGAGTTATTCAGGTACTTGAAGATATGCTTAGATCTTGTGGTAATTGGAATTTCAAGGCGATTGGGAAAAATATTTACCATTAGTAGAGTTTGCCTACAATAATAGTTATCGATCGAGTTTGAAGATGGCACCTTATGAAGCTTTGTATGGACGTAAATGTCGCGCACACCTTTGTATTGGATGAGCTTAAGGAAAATCAGATTTCTGGGGTTGATCTAGTTAAGGAAACGTAAGAGAAAGTAAAATCATCGAGATTGCTTGAAAGCACTTGAGATGGACAAAAGTCGTATGCGATTTGAAGAGAAAAGAGATTGAGTATCAAGTTGGTGACAAAGTTTTTTGAAAGTATCCCGTGGAAGAAAGTTTCGGATTTGGCAAGAAAGGCAAACTAAGTCCACGTTTTATTGGACCGTTTGAAGTGATTGAGAGAGTCGGACCATTAGCATATCGGTTAGCTTTGCCAATTGAGTTAGAGAAGATTCATAATGTATTTCATGTGTCTATGCTACGTCGTTATCGTTCAGATCCGTCACATGTGATTTCTCAGACAGAGGTTGAGATTCAGCCAGACATGACTTACAGTGAAGAACCGGTAAAGATTCTAGCTCGAGAGGTAAAGCAATTAAGGAACAAAAGTATTGCACTTGTGAAAGTACTATAGAATAGACATAGGGTAGACGAGGCTACATGGAAACCCGAAGAGGCTATGCGAAAATAGTACCCAAATCTTTTCACAGGTAAGATTTTCGGGGACGAAAATCCCTAAAGGGGGGAGAAATGTAACATCCAGAAATAGGGCCTAAACAGAATAGTGGTTGCGAAACCACAAATTCGAGGTAGAAAAATTTATTTTATTATTATTTTGAGGTTCATGATATGATTGCATGATTGTGTGAAAATTTCGTGATGAAATTCTATGCCTAAAGTGTTTAAATTGAAAGTAGGAACTAAATCAAATAAGTTGTAAAATTTGCATTCTAGAAGTTTTTAGTATGAAATTGAATTGAAATATTAATTAGGAGGTCTTAAATAGCAATTTGACCAATTTTAAGTTCATGGACAAAATTAGAACATGGAAGGAATTTTATGAAAGTTTAGTAGTAAGGGCATTTTGATCATTTAGTTATTAAAATGAATTAAAAACAAAATTAAAAGCCAATTTTTGTCCATCTTCTTCATTAGCATGAAATTTCAAGTGTTATCCATAGCTATGGTTTGTTTCAAGCTTTCAAGCTCTATAGTAAGTGATTCCAAGCCTCGTTTTTAATATTCTTTACGTTTTCGGAGTCCCAGTAGCTCGATAAAGCTTATGCTAGCAATAATTTAAGTTAGGGTTCATATTTGGAAAAATACCCATAGGTGAAAAGTGTTTATTTTGATGTTTTATGATAGAATATGAGGTCGTAGATTATGTTAGACAACTTGTGCTACTCGGTTTTAGGTAAAAACGAGTAAAAGGGCTTAATCGGTAAAAATACCTAATAGTCATAAGTATATGTTAGAGTGAGAATTTGATTTTGCTATAGAAGGGAAAAACGATCAGCATGTCATAAAACATAAGAAAATAGGCTGAAGTTTAATTTATGAGATTTGGGGCAAAAGTGTAAATATGCAAAAGTTTAGGGGCAAAAATGTAATTTTTCCAAAGTTTGAGTAAAGGACTGTTTTGATAAATGTGAATATTAAATAAATTAAATTTGCTATTATAGATCAAGAAGAGCGAAATTCAGGAGTAGATCGGGGAAAAGAAAAAGTAAAGGACTAAATTGTAAAGTTTAGTCACATTTTGTATCGAGGTAAGTTTACAGTAAATAAATGCAATATTCTTTTATTTTACATTATTATTGTAAATTTCCAGCATTTATATACTTATTTTATGAGAATATTTGAAGTCGAATTAAAGGCGAAGAAGCCCCGTTTGAACCTTAGGAATGTTAGGATATTGGGGTTGACAGGACAGGACAGGACAGAAATGAGCCATGTAAGTCCATATTAGATTTATGGCTTTGGAGATAGGATTGAGCCATGTAAGTCCATATCAGATATATGGCTTTGGAGACAGGAATGAGCCATGTAAGCCCATATTAGATATATATATGGCATTGGAGACAGGAATAATTCATGTAAGTCCATGTCGAAAGCCATGGCATTGGCAGGATATTGATAGACAGGAACGACCCTAGTATCCTTAGTATTCTAAGTGGTTCAACGGGTCATTGTACACGTTAAATTACAGTGAATTATCAGCAAAAGGGAAGGTAGATTATATTTATGAATAGTGAAAGGTCAGGTAAGAAAGAAGGTATGTGAGTAAAGAAGAAGGTAGAAAATGAGAAGTAAAGAAAGTTTATGAGGCTAGGTGACATTATGTATAATTATTCATTATGTTGAATGTTGTAATTTATTTGCTTGTAAGCTTACTAAGCCTAGTGCTTACTCTCTTTATTTTCTTTTTCTTATAGTTTTTATCAAGCCACTCAGGGATCGAAGGAAACGTCGGAGACCCGATCACACTATCGAAGGAATCACATTGGTATAGTTAGACGTTTCGTTTTGTGTATGGCATGTATAGGAACTTGGTTTCTTTTGATATGATATGATCAATGAATGATGTATAAATACTTTCTAGTGATTAGCTAATAGAATGGCTGATGATATACATGTTTAATAGTATGTATGATTAAGTAGTAACTATCACATGAAAATTATGAAAAATGTGAAAGTAACTTAAAAAAGGATTCAAGTATCAGAAATAACGTGACTTTGAAAAATCACTAAAAATCGTAGAGACATGGTTTAATGGTGAATAATATATGAAATTAAAACTCATTGTGTCTATTTCATATGGAATAAGCAAAACAGGTAAAGGTTTTATATTTTATAAGATATCTGAGTTTTAGTGAAATAGGGCCAGAGCAATTTCTGGATCCCCTGTTTCAACTTTAGAAATTCACCATAAATTTTACAAAAATAATTAGGTGGTGTAATTTATATTTTAGAATCCTTATTGAATCTAGTTTTAATAGAAACAAACGGTATAGTCATATGAATTTTGTATATGGAGAAAAGTGGTTCGTGGTAAGTAGAGGTTAGTGCAGTCGAATTCTGAAACAGGGGTAACTTTAACTAATAAACTGTACTAATTGGCTAAGTCAAAAATTCTGGAAAAAAATTAGTAGATAGATATATGAGTCTAGTTTCAGGAAAAAATTACAGATATTAATTTTGAGTTTTGAAACTCGAGAAATGAATTTTTAATCAACCATGACGCAGAAAAATAGTTTATTCCAAAAATTAAAATCAGTGGTTTAGAGTTGTTTAAAAAGTAAGATAAGTTTAGTAACACCTCAAGCTTGACTCCGGTGACGGTTTCGGGCGTGGGGGCGTTGCATCATAAGCATTCACTCGCCACTCATCTAACTCGTTCAGCTACATCAATCTCTTCTCACCTGCAAGTTTGAGATCATAGTTTAATAATTTTATAGCCCAAAATGCTTTGTGCTCTAATTCAAATGGTAAATGAAAACTTTTCCCATAAACTAGTTTGTAAAGAGATGTTCCTATGGGTGTTTTAAAAGTAGTTCTATAGGCCCATAAAGCGTCATCTACTTTCATCGCCCAATCCTTCCTATCTGATTCTACGGTTTTCTCTAGGATGCGTTTAAGTTCTCGATTTGCGACTTCAACTTGTCCACTAGTTTGAGGGTGATAAGGGGTAGCTGTCCTATGATGCACTCCATATTTCTTAAGAACTTTGTCAAATTGAGTGCTACAAAAATGTGTACCCCTATCACCAATAATTACTCTAGGTGTTCCGAATCGAGAAAGGAGCTTTTTGAGGAATCTACCACTCTAGCATCATTAGTAGGTAAATCTTGATCCTCTACCCATTTTAACATATAATCGACAGCTACTAGGATATATTTATTACCAAGCGAACTAGGACATGGGCCCATAAAATCAATGCCCCATACATCAAATATTTCACATGAAAGCATATAAGTTTGAGGCATTTCATCACGTTTAGAGATATTACCTATTCTCTGGCATCTATGACAAGAACTAACATACCTGTTAGCATCCTTGAATAGTGTGGGCCAATAAAAACCTAATTCAAGTGATTTATGTGCTGTCCTAGTCCCACTGTAATGTCCTCCTATTGGTCTTGAGTGGCAGTGTTCCAATATTTTACTTGCTTCTAATTTTGCAACACATCTCTGAATCACTTTGTAACAGACCGGTTTAGACCCTAGCTGGAATAGTGGTTTCGTAACCACAAATTTGAGTCAAAAAATATTTAAATATTATTTTCCATGTGTATGATATGTGAATTAGCACGTGTGAAAGTCTCGTATGAAAATTTGATCATTTGTGTGCTTAATTTGATAAAAGGACCTAATCGCGTAAAATGTAAAAGTTGCTTGTTATATGTTAAAAGTGTCTATTTAATTTGGCTTTTATGATAGTGAGGTCCTTAGGAGGTTATTTGACCATGGAATGAATTAAATGACATAAATGGGTATTAGTTGGTGGAATTTTAATGATTTATAATAAGGTTAAATTGGTAAAATGCATATTAATTTTATATTAGTTAAAACCAAAGTTAAAATCACCTTATTTTCTATCATTCATGATCGAAAATACAAGAAAAATAAAAAGGAAAAGAGCACTAGGGTTCGGCCATTGATTCCTTTGATTAAGATATGAGTTTTGATCTGTTTTTGATAATTTCTACGTTTTTGTAATCGTTGTTTTGTATACTATCAAGCCCATGTCTTAATTTTTTATTTCGATGATGGTTTTGAAATATACCATGGATGAATTCATGAGTTTTGTGTTGTTAAATGATGAAATATGAAAACTGGATGTTGGGCTATTATATTTTGTTTTTGAATTTTTGATAAATTTGAGTAAAATGGGCTAAATTGTGAAATTTGTAAATTGAGGGACTAAAATGTAAAATAAATGAAATGTGTGGACTTGTATGAGTACTATGAATATTCAGCCAAGCACATGTTTAAAGAAATTATGTGTATTTTGTGATTTTATGAAATAAGGACTAAAGTGTCAAAATATGAAAATGTGAGGGCTAAATTGTAAAATGCCCTAAATGTGTGTTTGTGGATTGTTTTGAATGAATGTGAGCTTGAATAGGTTAAATTTGAATTTATATAGATCAAGAATTAAAGAAATTAGAATTAGATCGGGGAAAGTCGAAAGTTATCGAGTAGTCAATTTCATTTGTCCGAATCCGTACAAGGTAAGTCGATATACAAATAAATGTATTTGAATTGATTTATTCATGTATTTATAACATTTTATTATGATCAATGATATTATGAGAATTGAATATGAGATATCTGAGAAAGTATCAACCAAGTTCTGACATCCGAAAAGCCCCATACGAACCTTAGGAATAGTTAGGATACATATGTCATGACATATGATCCGATATGTGTTTTCGTGTAAGACCACGTCTGGGACATTGGCATCGTATTTGATTTCGTGTAAGACCCTGTCTGGGACAGTGGCATCGATGTTGATTACATGTAAGACCATGTCTGAGACGTTGGCATTGTATATGATTTCCAAGTTATCCGTGTATCCTTATGATTCCAAACGGTTCAACGAGAATTCTGAGAAAATGAATGACTAAGTGAATATATATCCGATTCAGGTACGTTTGTATTGTATATTATGTTTGAGAATGAAAGGTAAGAATATGTGCAAAGGATGATTTATGATCTAAATATGTGAATATATGCTATATGAGCAAATGAATTTAGAATATATGAAATGTATATGAACAAGAGGTTTGTGTTGGTATTCGGCTATAAAGTATAAATAAATTTGATAATGTTTACATGTTTTAAATGATAAGTTTATTTGTATATGACTTACTAAGCTTTTGAAAGCTTACTCTGTATGTTTTTCAACTATTTTATAGATATCGAAGCTACTGAGAGCTCGGGGATCATCGAGGATTGTCACCACACTATCAAACTATATTTTGGTACCTTTTGAAAATGTATATATTGAAGTATGGCTTGTATAGGCTAGGAGTATTTGAATATGTTTCGTAATGTGTATATATCATGCCATGTGATATGGCTAGCTTGTGTTTGAACTTATGGCTAGATAATGATATATGGTATGTGATGAAAATGTGTCATTGTGACGTGTTTTTTGGTTGGCCAAAGGAAATGGTCAATTAGGTAAGGTTTTGGTATGATATTTGACTGTATGTTTGGAGATTATGAAATCATATGTTTTGGTATGTTTTTGGCTTATGGAATTTTATGAATTGGTATGAGTTTCAAGCATGATTTTTTTGTTAATGGTATGGCATGAATGATATATGTTTTGGTATTAAAATTGGCTGAAATTATAGTGCAAATATGCTTGGTTTGATGCTTGTAGGTTTTACCCAAATGGGGTGGCAAATTGGCTATTCAAATGGCCTATTTTTGTCCACACGGGAAGAGACACGGGTGTGTGTCTCAACTGTGTGCGACACACGGTCATGTGGCACGGCTGTGTGTCCCTTGGGGTACCCTATTTTAAGTCAGGCTTGGGCACGGCCAAGGCACACGAGCGTGTGGCTAGCCGTGTGACCCAAGTCAGTGTCGACCACAGCCAAGGCACACGAGCGTGTCTTGTGGTCATGTGTGCAAGTCAGTATGTATGCTCTATTTTGACACGGCCTGGACACACGAGCATGTCTAATGCCGTGTAACGCACACGGCCTGTTCACATGGGTGTGTTACCTGTACATCTTTGAAAAATTTTAAGTTTTGAAAAATTTTGTATGAGCTCAGTTTAGTCCCGACCCTTTTCTAATGCATATTTAAGGTATTGGTGACCGATACAAGGGACATTATGATAATGTTTGAATTTTGATACTATGATGTATGTAAAATGAATGTTAAATGTTTTAATTGTCTGGTCATGCCTTTAACCCTAATCCGACGACAGATACGGGTTTAGGGTGTTACACACTTGATCTACACATACACGAAAAAGAAAAGGATCCTCCCAAAAATAATTTTTCACATCAGCAAAGAATCTCTTCTTTCAATGACGTGTCAACCCTTTTGGAAGGATGTTAGCAGCTAGATAATTCGTAATATCCGTAAACCAAGGGACTTCAGAGTCAGTTATAACCAAAAGTAGTTCATCAGGAAATGAGTCATTTATCTCATTCTCATCAAGTTCCTTGAGATGTGAATTTTCTAACCTGGAAAGGTGATCTGCTGCAAGGTTTTCAGCTCCCTTTTTATATTGGATCTCTAAATCGAACTCTTGTAATAATAAAATCTATCTAATTAGTCGAGGTTTTGCATCTGATTTAGTGAGGAGATAACAAAGAGTTGAATGGTCAGTGTAAACGACAACTTTAGATAAATATTAAATATGGCCTAAATTTATCGAATGCAAAAACCACAGCTAGTAATTCTTTTTCTGTAGTAGTGTAGTTTTCTTGTGCAACTGTCAATGTCTTGCTAGCATAATAAATCGGTTGAAAATGTTTGTCTCTTCGTTACCTAAGAACTGCACCTACTGGAAAATCGCTCGCATCACACATTAGTTCAAAGGATAAATTCCAATCAGGTGCAACTGCAATCAGAGCATTAATTAATTTATCTTTAAGAGTATTAAATGCTTCTAAACATTCCTGACTGAAATATAAAGGCATATCTTGTTCTAGAAATTAGTTAAAGGTTTAGCTATTTTAGAAAAATCTTTGATAAATCTTCTATAGAACCCAGCATGTCATAAAAAACTTCAAATAGCCTTAACTGAACTAGGGGGAGGTAATTTTTCAATGGTTTCAATTTTCGCTCTATCAACCTCAATCCCTTTACTAGAAATTTTATGACCTAGCACAATCCCTTCTCGAACCATGAAGTGACATTTTTCCCAATTAAGTACAAGGTTCGTTTCCTCACATCTTATTAAAACTCATTTTAAATTTTTAAGACAAAGATGAAAAGAATTACCGAATACCGAGAAGTCGTCCATAAATACCTCTATAATGTCTTCTACGAGTTTATCAAAAATAGCCAACATGCATCGCTGAAAAGTACTAGGAGCATTACATAATCCAAAAGGCATTCGTCGGTAAGCAAACGTACTATATAGACATGTAAATGTCATTTTTTCTTAATCCTCGGGAGCTATTGGAATTTGAAAGTTGCTAGAGAGCCCATCTAGGAAGCAATAATACATATGCCTAAATAATCTTTCTAACAATTGATCAATGAATGGTAAAGGAAAATGATATTTTCTTATGGCATTGTACAACTTCTTATAGTCAATGCAAACTCTCTATCCCGTGACTGTTCTTGTTGGAATCAACTAATTCTTCTCATTTACTACAATAGTCATGCCTCCCTTCTTAGGAACAACCTGCACAGGACTCACCCAAGTACTTTCAAAAATAGGATAAATAACTCCAGCATCTAGAAGTTTAATTACCTCAGCCTTAATGACTTCTTTCATGTTAGGATTCAGTCGTCTTTGAGCTTGCACGCATGGTTTGTATTCATCCTCCATTAAAATTTTGTAGGTGTAAAAAGAAGGACTGATCCCTCTAATGTCAGAGATATTCCAAGATATGGCTTTTTTATGCTCCTTCAATACTTGTAATAGCTTATCCTTCTCATTTGGTTACAAGTCTGAAGCAATAATCACTGGTAATGTAGAATTATTTCCAAGGAACGCATACTTTAAGTGATTTGGTAATTGCTTCAGTTCCAATTTAAGAGGTTCTTCAATAGAGGTTTTTAATTTCAATTCATCGTTTACCTCAATACCCTCGTAATTCTTCTATCTCAGTGAAGACCCATTAGAATCTAAATCAATTTTTGTCTTACCTATCACAGTATCATCGTCATCTACCTCCTCTCCTTGAACAAGACACAGTTCCAACATGTCCTTATGAATGATTTCCTGTAAAGAATCTTGAATAACATGATCAATAGAATCAATAAAATAATAGGAATCATCTTGTTCTCTAGAGAATCTCATGCCATCATAGATTTTAAAAATAATATCTTCGTCACTACCCTAAGCACTAGTTTACCCTCACCTACATCAATAACAGCCCTAGTAGTGACTAAAAATGAGCGACCTAAAATTAAAGGCACTTCAACATCCTCATCCATGTCAAGCACAATAAAATCAACAGGGAATATGAATTTATCTACTTTAACAAGCACATCTTCAATAATACCCCTAGGGTATTTAACAGATCTATTAGCTAATTGAATACTCATCCTAGTGGGTTTTGGTTCCCCAAGATCAAGCTGCTTGAACATTTTATAAGGCATCAAATTAATCCTAGCACCTAAATCAGCTAATGCTTCTCAATATTTAAACTACCAATTAAACAGGGAATAGTAAAACTTCCTGGATCTTTTAGTTTAGTTGGTAGTTTATTTTGGAGAATATCTGAACATTCCTTATTGAGTTCCACAATAGATATCTCTTCAAACTTCCTTTTATTCGCTAGTAGCTCTTTCAAAAATTTTGCATATGTAGGCATATACGAAATAGCTTCAACAAAAGATAAGTTAATATGAAACTGTTTAAAAAGTTTAAGAAATTTACCGAATTGTGCATCCATGCGGTCTTTCTTTAACTTTTTTGGATATGGGATTGGTGGTTTATATTCCTTGAGTACCGGTGTTACACTCACTTCAGGTTTTACCTCCTCGTCCTTTTCCTTATCAGATTCCTGTGGTAGCTTCTTTTCGGGTTCGGTTAACACTTTCCTATTCCTTAATGTAACTGCTTTCACATGTTCTTCTGGTTTGGGTTCAGTGTTACTAGGTAAACAACCTTGTTGCCTCTCGAAAACTAATTTAGCAAGCTGCTCAATTTGATTTTCGAGCCCTTGAATCGATTCTTGCTAATTTTTCAAAGTCATCTCGGTGTTTTGGAAACGAGTCTCTGACACCGAAATAAATTTTTCCAACATCTCTTCAAGGTCTAATTTCTTTTCTGGCCGATAAGGTTGTTGCTGAAAACTTGGAGGGGGTGGTGGTCTTTGATTTTCTTGACCTCCTCAGGAGAAATTTGGGTGGTTCCTCAAACCTGTATTATAAGTGTTACTGTAAGGGTTGTTTTGAGGTCTAGAATTATTACCTATATAATGTATCTGCTCATTCTCCATGCTAGGACCGCAGGGTAAATATTTTGCATTGTTTATTCCACCTCTACTTGTGTCACACTGTATCACCGGATTTACCTACGTAGAAACACATAACCATCAATCTTTTCATTCAAGAGCTCTACCTAGTTTGATAACATGGTGACTGCATCAACGTTAAAAACACCAGCTGTTTTTTTTTGGCTTTGTCCTCGTGACTTGCCATTTATAATTATTCAGTGACATCTCCTCTATAAACTCATAAGCCGCTTCAGGTTTTTTATTATTTATAGTACCACCGACGGATGCATAGATCATTTTCCTAGTTTAAGGGTTTAAACCATTGTGGAAAGTCTGAACCTGTAGCCATAGAGGTAACCCATGGTGAGGGCACCTTCTCAATAAATCTTTATACCTTTCCCATGCATCATATAAGGTCTCTAAATCCATCTATACAAAGGAAGAGATATCATTCATCAATTTGGCTGTCTTAGCCGGTGGGAAGTACTTCATCAAAAACTTATCAGTCATTTGATCCCAAGTAGTGATTGAACCTCGTGGTAGGGAGTTCAACCACTGCTTAGCTTTATTTCTCAATGAGAAGGGGAATAACAGTAAGCGAATGGCGTCGTCAGAAACATCGTTGATCTTGAAAGTGTTGCAAAATCCCAGAAAATTAACCAAATGAGTATTTGAGTCTTCATCCTGCAAACAATCGAACTGAACAAGCTGTTGAATCATTTGAGTAATGTTAGGTTTCAGTTCAAATTTATTTACAGCAATAGCAGGTCTAACAATACTCGATTCAGCCCCAGTTAAATTTGGCTTGGCATAATCGTACATAGTACGAGGAGCAGGATTTGGATTTGGACGATCCACATGAAGCAGCTGATTATTCTGATTGTTAGCCATCTTCTCAGTAACATCCTCTTGCTCTTCCACTGTACTTTGTTGGTTCTGCCTTGCTTCTTTACGGTTTCTACGAGCTGTACTTTCATTTTCACTATCAAATAAATGTGGTCCCGACGGGTTTCTTCTAGTCATAAACTAAAGGAACCTGCTAGAAGCAAATAAAATAAAAGTTAGTAAATAAAAATTAAAATAAAAATAAAATGCAATAAAAATAAAAATGGATAAAGTAATAAAAATCTAGTGTTCCTAATATTTTAGTCCCTGGCAATAGGGCCAAAAACTTGATATGGATTCACTTAACTAACTAAAATCACGATAAAGGCAAGCGCACCTATCGAATGCTAGTATAGCTATAGTGAGTCGGGAATATCGTATCCACGAAGACTAAAAGTACTAGTAGTTACTATCTTTTTATTATCCAGCCAAATAAATTGAAGGAATTTATTTGAACCTAATCTTAACTAACCTAATTACTAAGACGAAACAGAGAATAAAGTAGGAAAATATTTGAAGAAAACTGATGAGAGAGACAATACCCAGGAAAGAATCCACCTAGACTTCACTTATTATTCTAAATCTGAATTAAACGATTTATTCACTTGTCTTAATCCGTAGAAATCCCTAACTTATGTTAAAATATCTTTCGAGAATAAAAAACAACTGACTCTAGGTTGATTAATTGAAATCTTTTTCTAATTAAAACCCATATTGTCGCATTAACTTGATTTATGGATTCCCCTATTACATTTGACTCTAATTCGGTAGATTTATGTTGTCCTATTTCTAGGATTACATGCAACTCCACTCAATTATGCCAGATCTACTTGTCGAAACCATTTTTTGAAATCGGGGGGTTGACTTTGGTTTTGAAAATGAAAACAAACATGGGAGTCGCCACCAGTCCTTTTTATTTAGGTGTGATTGGATCACCTTGTAAAATGGTTGTTTTAATAAAATGCTTGATTTGTTAAAACAACGATTTTTGGTCCGCGAAATTCAGAAATACAGGTTCGGGAGTCGGTTACGTACGAGGAAAGATTAGCACTCTCGTAACGCCCAAAATTGGTACTTAGTTGATTAATTAGTGTCTTAGTGTCGGAAGTTGAAAACTCGAAAAGAATTGAAAATACGATCCTTTCCTTTTTAATGTTGATTTTTACGAATAATTTGCTTTAAGAAATTGAAACGGATGCTAAAGACCTTCTTGTCCCGAAGTATTAAAATGCCATATCCAGTACATTAGGACACAACATTTTAAACCCTCGAGAATAAGCTTGTCTTTTGATTTTCAAAACTCGTGCGTTTTAATTTTAAAAGGATATTCGGTCATTTGGATCAAACGATAAAAATCGAAACCCAGTACGTTAAGGTACAATCTCTCGAATTTCCAAAATACGAAATATTGGCTTACTTTGAAAAAACGAAATTTTATGTGTTGAGTAAAGATTAATGCAATACGATTTGTAGTAAAATATGAAAGCGAATCGCAGAGCTAATACACGTGACAACGTAATAACAGATGCGATAGTACAAATAACAGTAATGGGCAAATATATGAAAATAAAATAAATAAACGAGGCTAAATAAAAATCATAAGCCAATAAGTAAACAAAAATTATTAAAAAGTTTAGATAAAAAAGAAATAGGTAAATAAACAAGGAAATAAGAGTATTAAATAAAATAAAATAAAAAAACAATAATAATAATAATAATAATAATAATAATACATTAACAAGAGTAATAATCATACATATTAATAATAATAGAAAATAATAATAAAAATGATGACATGTTAATAAGGATAATAGTAATAATAATAAATAAATAATAAAAATAATACTAGATTAATTAATAATAAAATAATAAGTAAATAAACTCAAAAGAAGAAAATATATAATATAATAATAACGATATAAAATTAATTAGTTTAATACTATAATAATAATAATAGTAATAATACAATAATAATGGTATTAGAAAAATAAAATATAAATACAAATATAATAACAATGGTAATAACATATTAAATTAACTAATTTAATAATAAAATAGCAAAAGTAGCAAAAAGGACTAAATTGAGTCTAAAAACAAAATTTTGGGGTAAATCGGGAATAAAAGAAAGAGGAAGGGACCGGATTGCAGTGCGCGAATAAAATGGAGGGACCAGAGAAGTAAATTTCCCGCCCTCCAAAACGCGTCACTTCGTGTGGCACCAAATTAGAATAAAATAAAAAATATAAGGAAAAATTTGAAAATGAGAATAAACTGTATTGAAAGATAGAAAAATGCGGAAGGACCAAAAGCGTAATAAGCCCCAAATGTAAAAACAGGCGGATCCTAGGCCAGGTCGGGTCAACACGTGGGTAAGGGGGAAAACGGCGTCGTTTTGCATCTGGGACATAAAGCCCAAAACGGTACCGTTTTAGTACCAGTATTTAAACCAAATTTTACTCTTTCTTTTTTTTTTTCAACACCTCTAAAAAAAAAGCCAAAGGAAAAACCTCTCAGAGCATCTGGCCATGGGAGTCGCCGAGCTCCGTCGCGCCGGCCATCGGTCTCCGGTGACGGCTCCGCCATCTGCGGTGGTCGGCAAAAAAAGGAAGTGACTTTCTTGCTCGCCTTAAAGCGTAGTACTCCGATTTGGAGTCAAAAACCCCTCAACCGTTGCCGATCTTCCCGAAAGAGGAGAAAACCTTTTGGTTTTTGAAGCTCCGCCGCGGCCCTGGCCGAATCCCTAGGGATCCGATAGCCTTTGGCTCGGAAGAGGCGGCGACGATGGAGACCAATCAACTGGTAATCGTTTTTTCTTTAAGCCTTTTTTATTGTTATTTCGAAAATGAAACGAGAAATCACCTCTTTTTTACTTTAAACAAGGACTTTTGCTCCACTGAATAAGCACATCGATCATGAATTATTATCCTGAAAACATTAAAACATGAAATAAGAACACATAATTGAGATCAAGAATAAATATTTATCATGTAATTTAGAAAAATCAAATAATCAGATCCATCTTAGGTTTCATCCTCCCTAGGTATCTACGGAATTTAATTCATACTTTGGAAGGAAAACATCTCAAAATTAGGAAAATAACAAACATAAAGAAGCCCAAAAACTTCAAGAGAAATTGAATGGAGATCTCCAGTCTTGAAGGAGTTCTTGCTTTTGAGTTGAATTCGTTGGCGTACTTTGAGTCTTTTCTTTGTTTAGCTCTGCGTACTCCCTTTTGGTCCTCTTCTAGTATGTATTTATAAACTTTAGAATGTTCAGAAACCTTAAAAATTGGCTTTTTTCGCGTATTAGTGAAACAGGGTTCAAAATCGATACGGGCTGCCACATGGGCGTGTGGCCAGCCTGTGTGGCTCACACGGGCGTGTGCTCTGCCCGTGTGGGAATGGTCTTGGCTGTGTGGATCCTTAAATCTACTCCTTTTGTTCCCCTATGCTCATCTAAGTATAGAAACATGAAATTAAAGGATTAGGAGCATCAAATTCACTAAATTATATAATAAATCATCCAAAAACATGCCAAGCATGGGATTAAAACATGTTACTTTTATGGTTTATCATCTAGTGACATCTCTTCTATAAACTCATAAGCCTCCTCAGGTGTTTTATTATTTATAGTACCACCGGCGGATGCATCGATCATTTGCCTAGTTTAGGGGTTCAAACCATTGTGGAAAGTCTGAACCTGTAGCCATAGAGGTAACCCATGGTGAGGGTACCTTCTCAATAAATCTTTATACATCTCCCATGCATCATATAAGATCTCTAAATCCATCCGTACAAAGGAAGAGATAGCATTCCCCAATTTGGCTGTCTTAGCCGATGGGAAGTACTTTAACAAAAACTTCTCGGTCATTTGATCCCAAGTAGTGATAGAACCTCGTGGTAGGGAGTTCAACCACTGCTTAACTTTATTTCTCAATGAGAAGGTGAATAACCGTAAGCAAATAGCATCGTCAGAATCTTCATTGATCTTGAAAGTGTCACAAAATTCTAGAAAATTAACCAAATGAGTATTTGGGTCTTCATCCTGCAAACCATCGAACTGAACAAACTGTTGAATCATTTGAATAATGTTAGGTTTCAGTTCAAATTTATTTGCAGCAATAGCAGGTCTAACAATACTCGATTCAACCCCAAGTAAATTGGGCTTGCCATAATCGTACATAGTACGAGGAGCAAGATTTGGATTTAGAGGATCCACAGGAAGTAGCTGATTATTCTAATTATTAGCCATCTTCTCAGTAACATCCTCTTGCTCTTCCACTGTACTTTGTCGGTTCTGCCTTGCTTCTCTACGGTTTCTGCGAGCTGTACTTTCATTTTCACTGTCAAATAAATGTGGTCCCGACGGGTTTCTTCTAGTCATAAACTAAAGGAACCTGCTAGAAGCAAATAAATTAAAAGTTTGTAAATAAAATTTAAAATAAAAATAAAATGCAATAAAAATAAAAATGTCTAAAGTAATAAAAATCTAGTGTTCTTAATATTTTAGTCCCTGGCAATAGCGCCAAAAACTTGATGTGGATTCACTTAATTAACTGAAATCACGATAAAGGCAAGCACACCTATCGAATGCTAGTATAGCTATGGTGAGTCGAGAATATCGTATCCACGAGGACTAAAAGTACTAGTAGTTACTATCTTTTTATTATCTAGCCGAATAAATTGAAGGGATTTATTTGAACCTAATCTTAACTAACCTAATTACTAAGATGAAACAGAGAATAAAGTAGGAAAATATTTGAAGAAAACCGATGAGAGAGACAATACCCAGGAAAGAATCCACCTAGACTTCACTTATTATTCTAAATCTAAATTAAACAATTTATTCACTTGTCCTAATTCGTAGAAATCCCTAACTTATGTTAAAATCTCTTTCGAAAATAAAAACAACTGACTCTAGGTTGATTAATTGAAATCTCTTTCTAATTAAAACCCCTATTGTCACATTAACTTGATCTATGGATTCCCTTATTAGATTTGACTCTAATCCGGTAGATTTATGTTGTCCTATTTCTAAGATTGCATGCAACTCCACTCAATTATGCTAGATCTACTCTTAAACAAAGACTTTTGCTCCACTGAATAAGCACATCAATCATGAATTAATATCTTGAAAACATTAAAACATGAAATAAGAACACATAATTGAGATCAAGAACAAATATTTATCATGTAATTCAAAAAAATCAAATAATAAGATCCGTCTTAGGTTTCATCCTCCCTAGGTATCTAGGGAATTTAGTTCATACTTTGGAAGGAAAACATCTCAAAATTAGGAAAACAACAAAACATAAAGAAGCCCAAAAACTTCAAGAGAAATTGAATGGAGATCTCTAGTCTTGAAGGAGATCCTACTTTTGAGTTGAATTCATTAGCGTACTTTCTAACACCCCAAACCCGGCCTGGACGTTATGGCCGAATCTAACATGTCACACGCAGTTTAAAAATCCATGTTTCGTTTTATTATCTAAAAAACCGCCTATTTCTGGCTAACCAGAGTGAATGGAGGCTGGGCACTAGGTAGGTATCCAAAACAGAGGAGGTGAGCCATGAAGGCTGCTTAAGTACCAAGCTCCCGAATGGATCCAATCCTAGACATGCCCACATCCATTGCCACACTTTGGTAAACGAGTTGAAAATTTCCTTTAAGTGGTTATCTTTGTTATTCCAATTATGTGAGTCGTTGTGGTATTTTGAAAACAGGTATCATTTTGAAAACGCGTCCTAAGACTAGCCCATTTTGATTAATATCAGAAAATATAGAGTTATTTAAAGATAATCCCAAATAAAAGTTAAAATGGCCTTTTACAACCCAAATATAAATAGTATTAAAAGTGGAGATAAATGGAAGAAAACCGTTTATTTATTGGTAAGTCCAAACGTGATCATCATGGCCACCCCAAATCCCTTCCGGCTCCAAGTCCCCATATCAAGGCTCACCTGCAAGGATTAGAAAGAAAGGGAGGGTGAGTTTGAAAAACTCAGTGTGCAACAAGCCCCCTTCAGAGCCCAAGTCAATATCACCCTCTTTGGGGCCTAAGCCCAAATTCGATTACACATATCTTTGGGCGAAGCCTTTAATCATTCATATACTGGGCCGAAGCCTTTATTTGTTCATATATTGGGCCAAAGCCTTTTCATTATTCATATCACTGGGCTGAAGCCTTAACTGTAAACGATATGGCCCATAGGCCCATTTCAACATCACATGTGATAATAAAGCATGAATGCAAGCCCATTTGGGGAGACTACTCAACCCACCAACTGCTACTCTCCACCCGTACCAACTAAACTCTCCATGTGGGGAATAACTCAACCCACCCAACCAAACTCTCCACTGGCAGCATAGCTGCTTTAGCATATTACTAGAGGCCTAGCCTCTTTTAATAACTGGGGCAAAAGCCCTTTTCGGTAAACTGGGGCAAAGCCCTTTTTCACTTCCTTCATTCATATAAAAACCCAACCCAATGCATTTATGAATACATCATGTGCATTTCATACATATCATGTGCATATCATACATGTCATGTGCATATCATACATATCATGAGCATATCATATCAATCATGTATATCAAAATCTCGTATATCAAATTCATAATTAAACCCTAGGGGTATAATGGTCATTTTTACCTAGGGGCAAAATAGTCATTTCCATAAAATAAAGGTAATTCCACAATTTTACCAAGTATTAGGGTTTTCCATGTTCATTAATAGTTACTATCAATTCAAAGGTTTTATACCGCGATTCTGGCCCATTTTAGCGAAACCAAGTTATTGGGCCAAAAACCCCTAATGGGCCCCACAAGTCGATTTAGTCATCTAGGCCTATTTATCTTATACTCTATTATGGTATTATCAGTCTCAACGTGCTATTTAACAGGTTTTCATCTTCTACCGAATTTACCCAAATGGGCCCGAAAGCCCATTGGGCTCGATTTTAACCCCTCGAGGCCCAACTTACCGTAAATGCCAAACATCATGCTCTTACCTTTTCCAACATTCACGATCATCGTCTTAGAGGATCTAATTATCCGATGAGCATTTGCTTGCTCACAAGTCCTCGAAATGCCAGAATTTCGGCATTTCGGCTTTTTGGCATTTATTGAGTTAAGCTACAAAAGAAGGTTCGTTACACACCTGTTTTGCGATATTCCTCGACGAGATCTCCTACACGATTTCTCCTATATTTCACCGTTAATAAATCAGCTTCCATTAATTAACCCAAAACAAGACCATCTTATATTAGTACTTACACATTCTGCCACCACTCAAAATGGCCCTATGAACCTTACCTTGCCGATATTGATTGACTAGATCTAGCCACTCCGGAGATCCAAGCTGCTTCAAGTCAATACTACGCCTTGCTGCTCCTTCACTATATAAACCATGAAAATATTAAAAGAAGAACCCTATAAGGCCTATACCCATATTCGGCCACCTCCCTAAACCATAGGGGTTTCGGCACTTGTCAACAGCCATAAAAGAGATCGCTTAAAGTTTGAGCACTTACCACAGTCTCTTCTTCTTGAATCCGCCTACGCCTAGAAGATAAGAGAATTGATCACCAACAAGTGAGAAGAAGAAGAAAAAGGTTGTTGGTCAACAAAGAATCGGCACCACCTTGACTCCACAGTTTTCGGCTTTTCGCGGTATCTCGGCAGAAGTAGAGATAAGGGGAAGAAACGATAGTTGAATGGGGAAAAATAGTGGGCTGGTTTTGGAAATGAAAAAGGGAAGAAGAATGCAAGGAGAGATGGTGGATTCGGCTGCAAAGGGGAAAAGAGAGAAAAGACTAGACAAAAGGGAAGAAAACGGCACAACTAATCCCTAAGTGCCGAAATACTAACCTAATAACCCCTTGCCGAAATCCCCTCTTCAGTTCCCCCTATTCGGCCAACTCCTATCTCCATATCAAATCCCTAAAATCTCTCCCCTTATCCCTCCCTAATCCATGCATTTGACCGATTCAAACACTCCTCTAGCAGAATCCACTTGGACTCCAACACTTACCCTTCCTGCACATAAAAATAAATGCATCCATTTGCCAACACAGGGAATCTCATGCCCTCCCTTAAGCTCCACACGCCACCTTTTTAGGAGCTTAGTGGCGTCACCCTTGCCACTTTACTAAAGCTCTTTTTGTGTTACATTCCTCCCACATCTTCACATAAGGTCGCCTAGCCAGAACCCCTAACTCTTAAGTAAAAAATTCAGAAATTCAACCGGGTTTTGGCCAACACATGGGCCTTCCATAAGCCCATTTACCTACTCCAAATATGAATTTCACAACCAAATACAAATTTTAAAAATTTTACCAAAATATTGCGAACCACGAATAAACTCGAAAATCAGGATGTTACATACTTCGAGTCTTTTCTTCGTTTAGCTCTGTGTACTCCCTTTTGGTCCTCTTCCAATATGTATTTATAAACTTTAGAATGCTCAGAAACATTAAAAATTGGCTTTTTTCGCGTATTAGGGAAACAGGGTTCGAAATTGACACCGGCTACCACATGGGCATGTGGCTAACCCGTGTGGCTCACACGGGCGTGTGCTCAGCCCGAGTGGGAATGGTCTTGGCCGTGTGGATCCTTAAATCAGCCCGTTTTTTCCTTTTTTGGCCTGTTTTCTGCTGTTTTTGTTCCCCTATGCTCACCTAAGTATAGAAACATGAAATTAAAGGATTAGGAGCATCAAATTTACTAAATTATATAATAAATCATCACAAAAACATGCCAAGCATGGGATTAAAACATGTTACTTTTTTGGTTTATCATCTAAAGATAAACAAATGTTTTAATGTGACTATTTAAAATCTTCGATTGCACTAGGCCATCTTGGTGGCCGATGTAATCTCCCGAACTCGGATCTACCATCTAGGCCAATTTGGGGAGGTTACAATTTTAGTGGCATAAAGTACTAAAAACATATTTCAAACATCTTCAGCATAGATTATTTGATGTTGATTTGAGTTGAATTAAAATATTTAATTTGAACTTATAAAGTTTCCATTTGAAAAAAAAAAAAAAAAGTGATTTTACTTTAAACAAAAAGAAGAGATAATTTGTTACCAACTAAATTGATGAAAAAGAACCTCATATGATATATACGTGAATACAATGACAACACATTAATTGCGCTATAGTTGTGTCTTATTTATAATATCCTTTTTATTTAGGTATATTGTGTTTGAACAAAATTAGTTAAGATAAAAAAACTATGCATCAAATACGTTCAATTCTAATTCTAATTCTAATTCCAATTCCAATTTGAGTTTGAACTTGGTTTGGAACACAAAAATTGAGCATGATGTCAAGTATGAGAATCCAACTCAAGTTTTATCAAATAGACAAGCCTAATTAAATTTAGTAAAGTTAATTCAAGCAGTTTAATCTTTATCTTGTATCAAGTCTATATTTTAAAAGTGAAAGCCAATGAAGTTATATTGGAGCAATCAATTCTCGAGATTTCTATGGAGATTGAGATTGAATTTCTTGGCTCAGTTCAACCCCATTAAATAACTTTAAATTTTTTCTTTTAATACAATAGTTAATATTATTTTCAAATGCATATAACTGGTGGTGTAGGAAGGGGTCAGGCTTTTGCTCCGTTTTCTCTCAGTACTATCTCCAAAATTGTAATGTTTTTAGTATTTTAATATTTGAAAATTTTTTAAGAAATAAATTTGACTAACAAGAAAAAAATAATTTAATCTTTTCTTCTCCTAAACCACAAATAAAAAATTTGAAATATAATTTGCATTGGTTTCTAAAGGGTTGGACTAATAATCAATTTATTGGCTTCATGCATTCCAGATTTGGTAGCATTAATTTCCATGACTACACTTAGAAAAAAATAATGATAATTAGTAAACAAAAATAATAATGATAATTAGTAAACAAAATCTCCATAAATCTTCTCAAGGATGTTTTGCTGATTTACTTTCCTTTTTAGACATAGTTTCATAAGGAAAAAATTTAAAACATAACAGTCTCAAAGAATCCAAAGAAATTAGTATTACTCCATGCAACACAAAATAATATACTATATATATTAAAGCCATAAGATATACATTTCCACAACCATAGTTGATTAGATATAAAGAGATGGAGAAGTTTTCATTTAATTTGTTTATATTCGCTGTCATCTTAATCTTTGCAACTCGTTAGTTTCTTCTTGTGCAACTCTTTTCTTTCCTTTGATATGAATATTATTTTTTTCGTTTAATTTAATACAAGGGAATTTTGGTTGCAGATTCAGACATGATGGCAGAGGCAAGAGGACCTGTCGTTTCGTGTAGATGCAGTAAAATCGAAGACTGTCAGGGTATTTACGTCGTGTGCCCCAACTATAACTGCATTAATAATCTTTGTACTTGCCTTTCAGATGCACCTCCATTTCCTTAATCTTAAAATCTACACACTCTTATTGTTGAATTAAATGGTGGGATTTTTTTGTGTAATTTAAAATAAATTACCTTGTAATGGATTTAATAAAAAATAAATATTGTTATTATTGTTATTTTAATTTTCTTTTTACCCTTCTCTCCCCCTCCCTCCCTCCATTTGTAGTAGTGTAAAGTAGATTACATTTCATATAAATAAAAAGAGTTACAATCTTGTTTTAAAACTAAAAGAAATAATAGTAAGAACAAAATATAGGGGAAAGATTAAGACAATAAGATGATATTTCTTTTCTCTACTTGTATCTTATAAGCTTGTATATGGCTTCAACCTATAGGGCTTCAATAATTATAGGCTAAAAATAATATAAACATAAAAAAAAAAGCTCTCAATAAAATGAACGAGTATTTCATAAGTTACAAGTTCCAACGTATTTTTTTGGTGGGGACACTTTGTTAATTTATTAACAACACTCTACACTAGATGTGTATCAAATGGAAACGTGCTCTGTTAAAACTTTATTAGAAAAAAATTGCACAATCACCTATTATAAGCTACAACATTAAAAACATTTTCTAAGAAAACTTAGTTGGACAATTCCTTGGGTAAAGGAAAGAGTAAACATGTTTCAGACTCCCTCTAATTTTAAAAATATTGAAACATGGTACAAATTTTGAAACAAATTTGGTTTGCTAAATACTTCGTCAAAGAGAATCATACTATGAAGACATGCCTTTTTAATTACAATGATAACCATTGAGTTTCGTTGTATACTCAAGGTTCATTTGCCAATAACTCTTTTGCACATCACAATATAGGTGGGGGTGAATAAAACCTTAAATAAAGTGACATTAATACATGCAT
Organism: Gossypium anomalum; assembly: GCA_025698475.1. NCBI lineage: Eukaryota > Viridiplantae > Streptophyta > Magnoliopsida > Malvales > Malvaceae > Gossypium > Gossypium anomalum. The sequence continues at coordinate 17,208,460 of CM046967.1, read as the reverse complement.
TAAAGCCTCCTTTAATTTCTTATAAGTTTATTTTTATCGCCAGAATCAACATTTTTCTTATGTAGACATGATACCTTGCTATTGCATATCACTTAAGGAAAATTGTATATTAAATTTAGCCTCCTGGTTTTGGAGATTTCTTCATCCTCACTCTCTTTCTTACTTTATTGCAAGGATGTTCATGTAGACCAGCTGATAGACAGTTGTATTGTTTCTTTATTCTTATTGAAACACATATTGAGTATTTCTTGCCATTAGTGTGACTTGAATAATCATTACCAATATGGTTTGACTGTTGCAGGTTTTGAGATATTAGCCTATCATTTGGCCCAGTTGAAGGCTATTATTGTTGTTTCAATTTGAGATTGCTGTCTTCTAGTTTTTCTTCTTCTTTTCTTTTTTTGGGTTCCTACCCTTTATATGCTTGTTGTAGTATTTCTCCTCAAGTTAATTTGGGTAATAAATAGAATCTATTGGATGCAGTGCCATTAATCTTATCAACATTATATCTCATCATCTTCTTGCTTTCTTTTAGAAGCTTTATAGGGCTTGATTAGAGAAGAATGTACATGTAACAGTCTAGTTTTGACCCTAGTCGAAATAGTGGTTTTGGGACCACATATTCGAGTTGGAAAAATATTTTAATATTATTTTTCGTGCCTATTATAAGTGAATTGACATGTGCGAAAGTCTCGTGTGAAAATTTAATTGTTTGTGTGTTTAATTTGCCAAAAGGACTTAATCGCGTAAAATGTAAAAGTTGTGTGCTAGATGTTAAAAGTGCCTATTTTCTATGTCTTTTAATTGAGAGGTCCTTATTAAGGAAATGGAACATTAATAAGGTTAATGGACTTTTATGGACAACCATTATTAAGTGTTTATATGTTTTCATTAAGGGCAAATTGGAAATTATTTAATAAAAGTTAATTAAATAAAACCAAAGCTTAAATTAGCTCATTTTTAGTGTTCATGCACCAAAAATACTAATAAAAATGAGAAGAAAAGAGTTCTAGGGTTTCGGCACTTTGAGATTGAATTAAGGTATGTGTTTTTGATAGGTTTTTGATAATTTTTATGTTTTTATGATTGTTGCTTAGTGTATTATCAAGCCCATGTCTCAATTTTTGATTTTTTTGATGATTTTGAAATGTGCCATTGATGAAACTGTGAGCCTTGTGATGCTAGTTGATAAATTATGGAAGCTTGATGTTGGGTTTAAATGTGTTTTCTTTGAATTTTTGATGAAATTGAGTAATTTCGGCTAAATTGTAAAAATGTTATTTTGAGGGACTAATGTGTGAAATAAATGAAATGTATGGACTTGTATGAGAGTCATGAAAATTCAGCTAAGCTTGTGTACAAGCAAATTTTACGTATTTTGTGATTTTGTGAATTAGGGACTAAAGTGTCGAAATGTGAAAATGTGAGGGTTGTTTTGCAAAACACCCTAATTGTGTGTATATGGATTATTTTGAATGATTTAGTGAATAAAAGGGTTAATTTTGAATACATATAGATCAAGAAAAGAGGAATTCTGACTTAGACCGAAGGAAAATGAAAATTGTAGAATAAACAGTCCGAGTCGACAAATTCCGAGTACGAGGTAAGTTCGTACTTAAAATATGATGTTAAGTAGGTTTCGATACCTTTATTGAACATGGATTGTGTATAATTGAACTGGATGAGTATGATGATGAATCGGAAGTATTTGGCACTAAGTGTGCGAGTTAAACTAGCTTCAGCTACTAAAGGCACTAAGTGTGCGATACCGACTTAGCTTCGGTTAGTTGAGATGGCACTAAGTGTGCGAAATCGTTCTAGCTTCGACTAATCTTTAAGCACTAAGTGTATGGATAATTAAAGTATTGGTGATCATCGGAAAGTCTTAAAGTATTCGAACAAGAGGTGAGGTTGAAAATGACTGGATATGAAAATGTTTCGGTAAGTATAATACCTATGTGGTAGGTAGTAAAATGCATAAAATTTTATTGAATTTGTATAAACATATAGTTGGTATTGGCATGGACTTGATGGATGAATTGAGAAATTATAATTACTTATGTATTGATGTTTCATATTTTATGTTGTTGATGTTTTTGGTACGAGCTTACTAAGCTTTTGAAAGTTTACTTTGTATGTTTTACATTGTTTTGTTTTAGATATCGAAGCTACTGCAAGCTCGGGGATCGTCTAGGGTCGTCACCACACTATTGAACCTTACCTTGGTACTTTTGAAAATGCATATTTTTTGAAGTATGACATGTATAGGCTAGTAGTTTGGGAAGTATGTGTTGTTATATATATGCTTAGCGATGTGACTTGGCCAATTTGAGCTTGAACTCATACTTGATAATGGTACATGGTATGTGATGGCAATATGAAATTGTGGTATGTTTTAGTTTGTAAGTTTTGGTAAGAATTAACTTGAGATTGAATGATGTATGGATGAAATGTTTTGGTATGATATTACCTTATGTTTGGCATGAATTGGTAAGGTTTATGAGTATGAATTTTGGTGACTATTATATGATATGAAAGGGTCATGTTTTGGTGTTGAAATTAGCTGAAATGGTGATATAAATATGCTTGTTTCCTTTGCTTGTAGGATGACCGAATTGGGGTGGCAAATTGGCTATTCAAATGGCCTATTTTTGTCTACACGGGTAGAGGCACGGGCGTGTGTCTCAGCCGTGTGTGACACACGGCCATGTTGCACGGTCGTGTGTCCCCTAGGGTACCCTTCAATTGTAAGTTAGGCTCGAACACGACCAAGACACACGGTCGTGTGGTCTAGCCGTGTGACCCTAATTGGTATGCTGACGTCACAAACAGAATATCCCCTATTTTTGGCATGGCCTGGCACACGGCCTGAACACGGGTGTAATGCCCCTATACCTGAGACCATCGTCGGAGTCGAGCACGAGGTGTTACTAACCTTAATTTATCACTTAAACAGCTCAAACAATTTATTTTAAAAAGTTCCAGACAAGCTAATTAACTGCATCACAGTCGCTTAAAAATTCATATCTCCAGTTCCGAAACTCAAAATTAAGATCTGTAAATTTTATCTGAAACTAGACTCATATATCTATCTAATAATTTTTTCTAGAATTTTTGGTCAGGCCAATTAGTACAGTTTATTAGTTAAAGTCTCCCCTATTTTATGGTTCAACTACTCTGACCTCTGTTCACTACGAACCACTTTTCTCTTTGTACAGAATTCAAAAGACTATGGAGTTTATTTCTCTTAAAACTAGACTTAAAAAGAAATCTGTACATATAAATAACGATTTCTAATTATCTTTATACAATTTTTAGTGAATTTCTAAAGTTAGAACAGGAGATCCAGAAATCACTCTGGCCCTATTTCACAAAAATTTAAATATCTCATAAAATATAACTCATATACCTGTTTTGTTCCATCCATATGAAAATAGACTCATAATTATTCAATTCCATATTTTATTTATCATCTAGTTATATCTCTACTATTTTTAGGGATTTTTCAAACTTAAGTCACTGCTGCTGTGAAATTCTGTTTTATAGTCAATTTCACTTTACTATAGATTTTCATGGACTAAATAGCATTTTAAACGTACATGACATCAAATATGATTTAGATTGGTCATTCCAATGGCTAATCATTTACAAACCCTTTTCTTACCAAACCATAACCATATCATAAGATCGTTTACACAAAGTGAGTATAGTGCTATACATGCCACATTCAAAGTATACAAGCCATTTTACCAATTTAAATCTTCGGATAGTGTGAACGAGTCTTCGACCTATCCCGATTCTCAAGCCGGCTTGTCAAAACTACAATGAATGAAAAGGAGGGAGTAAGCATAAATGCTTAGTAAGTTCACATGCAAATAGCAAGTAACATAATCATGCAATTCAACATAAACATCATTTGCATAAACAACACCAAGACATTCACATTACATTTGCATTTAATATCTTACTATGATTTCATCATACCAAGTTCTCAACCCGAGGGTTTAAGCACATACCTATTAAATTTTCTCATTTACCACACTTACCAACATATCACCTTCGTTTTAGGCATTCTCCTTATTCACTTAAGATTCACCCGTTGAACACATCGGAATATAATTTGAATACACGGATTTCATGAACGTAAGTGTCATACCCGCAGCTAGACAAACTCAATAGCCTGCGGAAATTATGTAGCCAAGCTACCATGTAACCCGCCCATAAGTGAACTCGGACTCAACTCAATGAGCTCAGGCGTTCGCATCCATAAGTGAACTCGGACTCAACTCAACGAGCTCGGATGCCTAGTCACATCTCACGAACTCGGACTGAACTCAACGAGTTCGGAACTCAATATCCTAGTGACATGTCACTTGTATTTTAATCTATTCCCAAGGTTCAAATGGGCTTTTTCCTCGATCACATATCTTTGCCGCCTTCCATGGAATATCGAAACCGACACTCGGTAGAAATTCATATTTATCAAGTAGTAAACATAGTATGCATATTACTCAATAATAACCACAAAGCATAATATTTCATGATAAAAAATCTTCATATCATATAAATAAATTTAATGATAATAATCATCATATCATATAAATAGCATTATATTACTTAAATTGACAATTATGTTACCACATTTACACATGAACTTACCTCGATACAAAATATTAGCAATCGAGCCTATTCCTCGTAAACTTTGTTTTTCCCTCGATCACGACTTGAATCTTGTTTCTCTTGATCTATAATGCCAGATTAATCTTATTTAATACATACATTCATCAAAACAGCCTTTAATACGAACTTTAGCAAAATTACATTTTTGCCCCTAAACTTTTATATATTTGCACTTTTGCCCCAAGGCTCGGAAATTAAACTTCATCCCTTATTATTATGTTTTATGACATGCTGATCATTTTTCCCTTCTATGGCAACACCAAATTCTCACTCTAACATGTACTTATGACTATTAGGTATTTTTATCGATTAAGCCATTTTTCTCGTTTTCACTTAAAACGAGTAGCACAAGTTGTCTAACATAATTTAAAACCTCATATTATACCATAAAACACCAAAATACACAAATTTCACATACGAACCCTAGGTTGAATTATTGCTAGCATAAGCTAAATTGAGCTACCGGGATTTCAAAAATGTAAAGAACATTAAAAACGGGCATAGAAATCACTTACAATCAAAGTTTAAAAGTGTTGTAACCCTAGCTATGGTGGACAGAAAAATTCAGCAGCAACTTATGGAGAATATGATCATTTTGTGTTATTTTTCCCATTTTATTTCATTTAATATACAAATGACCAAAATGCCCTTCCTTACTAAACTTTTAAAAATTCCATCCATGTCCAATTTTTGTCCATAAACTTAGAAATTGGTCAAATTTCTATTTAAGACCTCCTCATTAATATTCCAAAACATTTTCATACTAAAAACTTCTAGAATGCAAGTTTTGCAAATTATTCAATTTAGTCCCTAATCTCAACTTAAGCACTTTATGCATAGAATTTCATCACGAAATTTTCACATAATCATGCAATCATATCATGAACCTCAAAATAATTATAAAATAATCATTTCTATCTCGAATTTGTGGTCACGAAACTACTATTCCGATTAGGCTTTAATTCAGGATATTACAACGGGCGTATGGTCTAGCCGTGTGGGCAAGTCAGTAGCTATGTCCTGTTTTGCCATGGATTAGACACACGGGCGTGTCTAGACCATGTGAGGCACACGGCTTGTTCACAAGGGCGTGTGACCTTTTAAAAGTTGAAATTTTTTCTAGGTTTCTGAAACTTTATATATTACCTATTTGGTCTTGAATGCATGTTTTAAGTATTGTATGCTCGAATTTAAGTTCATATTGTGTGAGAATGAATTACTTTTACTGTAATGAGTTGATAATTGGTTTATAATTGTTCTGAACTGAATGATAAGTCCGGTAATGCCTCTTAACCTATTCCGGCGACAGTTAAGGGTTAGGGGTGTTACAGTACCTATCTTGAAACTCCTATTTTGGGATATGCAATTTGCATTTTTTCCATAAGGCCTACGCTATTACATGTTGTGTTAATGAGGACATCTTTACGTATTACCCCCTCTATTTATTTCATTAGTCAAATCGGATATACTTTTATGAACTTAAAATCGAACAATCACTTTTTAGTTTCTTCTTATGCAACTTGTTAGTTTCTTCTTATGCAACTCTTTTATTTCATTTGGTATGAATATTATATTTTTCGTTTAATCTAATACAAGAGAACTTTGGTTGCAGATTCAGAGATGATAGCAGAGGCAAGAGGACCTGTCATTTCATGTAGATGCAGTAAAACCAAAGACTGTCATGGTATTTGCGCCATGTGCCCTAACTATAATTTAGGGTTTGGGGGTTTTAAAAAAAGACATGGTTGCGTGAAGCCCATGTTGGGCCACACAACCGTGTGGTTCAAAGCTCAGCTCGTGTTCTTTTAATAATCCATGCCCAGTCTTCACACGACCTTGGACACGCTAGTGTGTCTGGGCCGTGTGGTCCACATGGCTGTGTCGAACGGCTATGTGCAATCTCTTTCATTTCTCCCACACTCGTGTGACCACTCACACGCCTGTGTGTATTTAAAAATTTGATCCCAGTTTTCACACAGCCTCAGACACACCCGTGTGTCAAGGCCGTGTAGTTCACATGGTCGTGTCGTACGACTGTATCGCACGGCCGTGTGCAATCACCTTTGCTTCTCCCACACCCGTATAACATCTCACACGTCTGTGTGATCGTAGACACAGTCGTGTGTCCTACCCGTGTAACTATCTAACTTGTTTTAAATTTGAACAATTTAGCTCCATATTTTAGACGACCAAGGACACGCTCATATGTCCAGGCTGTATGGTCCACACGGCCATGTCGCACGCCCGTGTGGACTATACTTAGGCCGTGTCTCTGTCGATTTTTGGAAATCTAAGCTCCAAGTCCATATGGCTAGGACACACCTGTATGTCCAGGCCGTGTAAGCCGTGTGGGTTACACGACCATGTCACCAAGCCGTGTAACTCTCTGTCGATTTCCTTAAAATTTAAAACTAATTCTCAAGATCCACATGGCCAAGGACACGCCCGTGTGTCCAGGCCGTGTGGGTTACATAGCCATGTCACCAGGTCGTGCCACTCATTTTCGCATCCCTGTTAGGCCACACGGCCAAGGACATGCCCGTGTGTCCTTGGTCGTGTGAGTCAAAAACCTACATTTTTTTTATTTTTAGTTAATTTTAAGAAAAAATTATGAAATGAAAATAAAGAAATTAGCGGTGTTAACACTCAGGTTTCCTCCCGAGAAGCGCTTGTTTAAAGTCTAAGCTAAACTTACCTTGTGCGCATGATTACTAGGGTTCGCGGAGCTGAAGCTCCTCTCTATCATTTCTAAAATCCTCACCATTATAAAGTTTAAGTCGATGACCGTTTACCTTGAATGTACCATATTCTAGATGAGTTACCTCTATCGTACTGTAGGGGAAAATGGTTTGTACTACAAATGGACCTGACCATCTTGATTTTAGCTTTCCAAGGAATGACTTGAGTCTTGAATTATATAAAAGGACAAGATCTCCTACTACAAATTGTTTAGGCTACTTTAAGCGAGCATCATGGCGACTCTTTGTCGCTTCTTTATATAATCGTGAGTTCTCATAAACATTTGCTCGCCATTCATCTAACTCGTTCAGCTGCATCAATCTCTTCTCACCTGTAAGTTTAAGATTATAGTTTAAGAATTTTATAGCCCAAAATGCTTTGTGCTCTAATTCAAATGGTAAATGAAAACTTTTCCCATAAACAAGTAAAGAGATATTCCTCTGGGTGTTTTAAAAGCAGTTCTATAGGCCCATAAAGTGTCATCTACTTTCATCGCCCAATCTTTCCTATTTGATTCCACAGTTTTCTCTAGGATGCGTTTAAGTTCTCGATTCGCAACTTCAACTTGTCCAATAGTTTGAGGGTGATAAGGGTAGCTATCCTATGATGCACTCCACATTTCTTAAGAACTTTATCAAATTGAGCGTTACAAAAACGCGTACCCCTATCACTAATAATTGCTCTAGGTGTTCCGAATCGAGAAAAGGGCTTTTTGAGGAATCTAACTACCACTCTAGCATCATTAGTAGGTAAAGCTTGAGCCTCTACCCATTTTGACATATAATCGACCGCTACTAGGATATATTTATTACCCAGCGAACTAGGAACTAGGCCCATAAAATCAATGCCCCATACATCAAATATTTCACATGAAAACATATAGGTTTGAGGCATTTCATCACGTACAGAGATATTACTTGTTCTCTGGCATCTATCATAAGAAGTAACATATCTGTTAGCATCATTGAACAGTGTGGCCAATAAAAACCTGATTCAAGCGTTTTATGTGCTGTCCTAGTCCCACTGTAATGTCCTCCTGTTGGTCCTGAGTGGCAGTGTTCCAATATTTTACTTACTTCTGATTTTGCAACACATCTCTGAATCACTTGATCTGCACATACACAAAAAAGAAAAGGATCCTCCCAAAAATAATTTTTCACATCAGCAAAGAATCTCTTCTTTTGATGACGTGTCAACCCTTTTGGAAGGATGTTAGTAGCTAGATAATTCAAAATATCCACAAACCAAGGGACTTTAGAGTCAGTTATAACCAAAAGTTGTTCCTCAGGAAATGAGTCATTTATCTTATTCTCCTCAAGCTCCTTGAGATGTGAATTTTCTAACCTGGAAAGGTGATTTGCTGCAAGGTTTTCAGCTCCCTTTTTATATTAGATATCTAAATCGAACTCCTGCAATAATAAAATCCATCTTATTAGTTGAGGTTTTGCATCTAATTTAGTAAGGAGATAACGAAGAGCTGAATGGTCAGTGTAAACGACAACTTTAGATAATATTAAATATAGCCTAAATTTATCGAATACAAAAACCACAGCTAGCAATTCTTTTTCTGTAGTAGTGTAGTTTTCTTGTGTAGCTATTAAGGTCTTGCTAGCATAATAAATCAGTTGAAAATGTTTGTCTCTTCGCTGTCCAAGAACTGCACCTACTGCAAAATCACTCGCATCACACATTAGTTCAAAGGGAAAATTCCAATCAGGTGCAACTACAATCGGAGCATTAATTAATTTATCTTTAAGAGTATTAAATGCTTCTAAACATTCCTAACTGAAATCGAAAGGCATATCTTTTTCTAACAAATTAGTTAAAGGCTTAGCTATTTTAGAAAAATCTTTGATAAATCTTCTATAGAACCCAGCATGTCCTAAAAAACTTTGAATAGCCTTAACTGAACTAGGGGGAGGTAAATTTTCAATGGTTTCAATTTTTGCACTATCAACCTCAATCCCTTTACTAGAAATTTTATGACCTAGTACAATCCCTTCTCGAACCATGACGTGACATTTTTCCCAATTAAATACAAGGTTCATTTCCTCACATCTCATTAAAACTCATTTTAAATTTTTAAGACGAAGATGAAAAGAATTACCAAATACTGAGAAGTCGTCCATAAATACCTCTATAATGTCTTCTACGAGTTCATCAAAAATAGCCAACATGTATAGCTGAAAAGTAGTAGGACATTACATAATCCAAAAGGCATTCGTCGGTAAGCAAACGTACCATATGGACTTGTAAATGTTGTTTTTTCTTGATCTTCAAGAGCTATTGGAATTTGAAAGTAGCTAGAGAGTCCATCTAAGAAGCAATAATACATATGCCCAGATAATCTTTCTAACATTTTATCAATGAATGGTAAAGGAAAGTGATCTTTTCTTGTAGTATTCCTATAGTTAATGCATACTCTCTATCGCGTGACTGTTCTTGTTAGAATCAAATCATTCTTCTCATTTACTACAACAGTCATGCATCCTTTCTTAGGAACAACCTGCACAGGACTCACCCAATTCTGTCAAAAATAGGAATAACTCCAGCATCTAGAAGTTTAATTACCTCAGCCTTAACGACTTCTCTCATGTTAGGATTCAGTCGTCTTTGAGGTTTCACGCATGGTTTGTATTCATCCTCTATTAAAATTTTATGGGTGCAAAAAGAAGGACTGATCCCTCTAATGTTAGAGATCTTCCAAGCTATGGATTTTTTATGCTCCTTCAATACTTGTAACAGCTCATCCTTCTAATTTGGCTGCAAGTCTGAAGCAATAATCACTGGTAATGTAGAATTATTTCCAAGGAATGCATACTTTAAGTGATTTGGTAATTGTTTCAGTTCCAATTTAAAAGGTTCTTCAATAGAGGGTTTTAATTTCAATTCATCGTTTACCTCAATAGCCTCATAATTATTCTGTCTCAGTGAAGACTCATTAGAATCTAAATCAATTTTTGTCTTACCTATCACAGCATCATCTTCATCTACCTCTTCTCCTTGGACAAGACACAGTTCCAACATGTCCTTATGAACGATTTCCTATAAAGAATCTTGAATAACATGATCAATAGAATCAATAAAATAATAAGAATCATCTTGTTCTCTAGAGAATCTCATGGCATCATAGATTTTAAAAATAATTTCTTCGTCACTACCCTAAGCACAAGTTTACCCTTACCCACATCAATAACAGCCCTAGCAGTGGCTAAAAATGGGCGACCTAAAATTAAAGGCACTTCAACATCCTTATCCATGTCAAGCACAACAAAATCAACAGGGAATATAGATTTATCTACTTTTACAAGCACATCTTCAATAATACCCCTAGGATATTTAACAGATCTATCAGCTAATTGAATACTCATCCTAGTGGGTTTTGGTTCCCCAAGATCAAGCTGCTTGGACATTTTATAAGGCATCAAATTAATGCTAGCACCTAAATCAGCTAATGCCTTCTCAATATTTAAACTACCAATTAAAGAGGGAATAGTAAAACTTCCTGGATCTTTCAGTTTGGTTGGTAGTTTATTTTGGAGAATAGCTGAACATTCCTTGTTGAGTTCCACAATAGATATCTCTTCAAACTTCCTTTTATTCGTTAGTAGCTCTTTCAAAAATTTTGCATATGTAGGCATTTGGGAAATAGCTTCAACAAAAGGTAAGTTAATATGAAACTGTTTAAAAAGTTTAAGAAATTTTCTGAATTGTGCATCCATGCGGTCTTTCTTCAACTTTTCTGAATATGGGATTGGTGATTTATATTCCTTGAGTACCGCTGTTACACTCACTTCGGGTTTTACCTTCTCGTCCTTTTCCTTATCAGATTCCTGTGGCAACTTTTTTTCAGGTTCGGTTAACACTTTCCTATTCCTTAATGTAACTGCTTTCACATGTTCTTTTCGGTTGGGTTTGGTGTTACTAGGTAAACTACCTTGTTGCCTTTCGAAAACTAATTTAGCAAGCTGCCCAATTTGATTTTCGACCCTTTGAATCGACGCTTGCTAATTTTTCAAAACCGTCTCGGTGTTTTGGAAACGAGTCTCTGACACCGAAATAAATTTTTCCAACATCTCTTCAAGGTTCGATTTCTTTTCTGCCCGATAAGGTTGTTGCTGAAAACTTGGAGGGCGTGGTGGTCTTTGATTTCCTTGACCTCCTCATCAGAAATTTGGGTGGTTCCTCAAACCTACATTATAAGTGTAACTGTAATGGTCCTTTTGAGGTTTAGAATTATTACCCATATAATTTATCTGCTCATTCTCCATATTAGGACCGCAGGGTAAATATTTTGCATTGTTTATTCCACCTTCGCTTATGTCACCCTGCATCACTGGATTTACCTGTGTAGAAATACATAACCATCAATCTTTTTATTCAAGAGTTCTACATGGTGTGATAACATGGTGATTGCATCAATGTTAAAAACACCAGCTATTTTTTTTAGCTTTGTCCTCATGAATTGCCACTGATAATTATTTAGTGACATCTCCTCTATAAACTCATAAGCCTTCTTAGGTGTTTTATTATTTATAGTACCACCGGCGGTTGCATCGATCATTTGCCTAGTTTAGGGGTTCAAACCATTGTGGAAAGTCTGAACCTGTAGCCATAGAGGTAACCCATGGTGAGGGCACCTTCTAAATAAATCTTTATACCTCTCCCATGCATCATATAAGGTCTCTAAATCCATTCGTACAAAGAAAGAGATATCATTCCTCAATTTGGCTGTCTTAGCCGGAGGGAAGTACTTCAACAAAAACTTCTCGGTCATTTGATCCCAAGTAGTGATAGAACCTCGTGGTAGGGAGTTCAACCACTACTTAGCTTTATTTCTCAACGAGAAAGGGAATAACCGTAAGCAAATGGCATCGTCAGAATCTTTGTTGATCTTGAAAATGTCACAAAATTCTAGAAAATTAACCAAATGAGTATTTCGGTCTTCATCCTGCAAACCATCGAACTGAACAAACTGTTGAATCATTTGAATAGTGTTAGGTTTTAGTTCAAATTTATTTGCAGCAATAGCAGGTCTAACAATACTCGATTCAATCCCAGGTAAATTGGGCTTGATATAATCGTACATAGTACGAGGAGCAAGATTTGGATTTAGAGGACCCACAGGAAGTAGCTGATTATTCTAATTATTAGCCATCTTCTCAGTAACATCCTCTTGCTCTTCCACTGTACTTTTTCGGTTCTGCCTTGCTTCTCTACGGTTTCTGCAAGCTGTACTTTTATTTTCACTGTCAAATAAATGTGGTCCCGACGGGGTTTCTTCTAGTCATAAACTAAAGGAACCTGCTAGAAGCAAATAAATTAAAAGTTTGTAAATAAAATTTAAAACAAAAATAAAATGCAATAAAAATAAAAATGTCTAAAGTAATAAAAATCTAGTGTTGTTAATATTTTAGTCCCTGGCAATAGCGCCAAAAACTTGATGTGGATTCATTTAACTAACTGAAATCATGATAAAGGCAAGTGTACCTATCGAATGCTAGTATAGCTATGGTGAGTTGGGGAATATCGTATCCACGAGGACTAAAAGTACTAGTAGTTACTATCTTTTTATTATCTAGCCGAATAAATTGAAGGAATTTATTTGAACCTAATCTTAACTAATCTAATTAATAAGACGAAACAAAGAATAAAGTAGGAAAATATTTGAAGAAAACTGATGAGAGAGACAATACCCAGGAAGGAATCCACCTAGACTTCACTTATTATTCTAAATCTGAATTAAACAATTTATTCACTTGTCCTAATTCGTAGAAATCCCTAACTTATGTTAAAATCTCTTTCAAAAATAAAAACAACTGACTCTAGGTTGATTAATTGAAATCTCTTTCTAATTAAAACCCATATTGTCGCATTAACTTGATCTATGGATTCCCTTATTAGATTTGACTCTAATCCGGTAGATTTATGTTGTCCTCTTTCTAGGATTGCATGCAATTCCACTCAATTATGCCAGATCTACTCTTAAACAAGGACTTTTGCTCCACTGAATAAGCACATTGATCATGAATTAATATCCTGAAAACATTAAAACATGAAATAAGAACACATAATTGAGATCAAGAACAAATATTTATCATGTAATTCAAAAAAATCAAATAATCAGATCCGTCTTAGATTTCATCCTCCCTAGGTATCTAGGGAATTTAGTTCATACTCTGGAAGGAAAACATCTCAAAATTAAGAAAACAACAAAACATAAAGAAGCCCAAAAACTTCAAGAGAAATTGAATAGAGATCTCCAGTCTTGAAGGAGATCCTACTTTTGAGTTGAATTCATTGGCGTACTTCGAGTCTTTTCTTCGTTTAGCTCCGCGTACTCCCTTTTAGTCTTCTTCTAGTATGTATTTACAAAGTTTAAAATGCTCAGAAACCTTAAAAAATGGCTTTTTTTTTGCGTATTAGGGAAACAGGGTTCGAAATTGACACGGGCTACCACATGGGCGTGTGGCCAGTCTGTGTGGCTCACGGGCGTGTGCTCAGCCGGTGTGGGAATGGTCGTGGCCGTGTGGATCCTTAAATCAGCCCATTTTTTCCTTTTTTGGCATGTTTTCTGCTCCTTTTGTTCCCCTGTGCTCACCTAAGTATAGAAACATGAAATAAAAGGATTAGGAGCATCAAATTTACTAAATTATATAATAAATCATCCAAAAACATGCCAAGCATGGGATTAAAACATGTTACTTTTGTGGTTTATCATCTAAAGATAAACAAATGTTTTAATATGACTATTTAAAATCTTTGATTGCACTAGGCCATCTTGGTGGCCGATGTAATCTCCCGAACTCGAATCTACTGTCTAGGCCAATTTGGGGAGGTTACAATTTTAGTGGCATAAAGTACTAAAATCATATTTCAATCATCTTCAGCATAGATTATTTGATGTTGATTTGAGCTGAATTAAATTATTTAATTTGAACTTATAAAGTTTCCATTTGTAAAGGAAAAAAAAGTGATTTTACTTTAAACAAAAAGAAGAGATAATTTGTTACCAACTAAATTGATGAAAAAGGACCTCATATGATATATACGTGAATAAAATGACAACACATTAATTGCGCTATAGTTGTGTCTTATTTATAATATCCTTTTTATTTAGGTATATTGTGTTTGAACAAAATTAGTTAAGATAAAAAAACTATGCCTCAAATATATTCAATTCTAATTTTAATTCCAATTCCAATTTGAGTTTGAAATTGGTTTGGAACACAAAAATTGAGCATGATGTCAAGTATGAGAATCTAACTCAAGTTTTATCAAATAGACAAGCCTAATTAAATTTAGTAACGTTAATTCAAGCAGTTTAATCTTTATCTTGTATCAAGTCTATATTTTAAAAGTGAAAGTCAATGAAGTCTCGAGATTTCTATGGAGATTGAGATTGAATTTCTTGGCTCAGTTCAACCCCATTAAATAACTTTAAATTTTTTATTTTGATACAATAGTTAATATTATTTTCAAATGCATATAACTGGTGGTGTAGGAAGGGGTCAGGCTTTTGGTCCGCTTTCTCTCAGTACTATCTCCAAAATTGTAATGTTTTTAGTATTTTAATATTTGAAAATTTTAAAAAAATAAATTTGACTAACAAGAAAAAAATAATTTAATCTTTTCTTCTCCTAAACCACAAATAAAAAATTTGGAACATAATTCGCATTCGTTTCTAAACGGTTAGACTAATAATCAATTTATTGGCTTCATGCATTCTAGATTTGGTAGCATTAATTTCCATGACTACACTTAGAAAAAAATAATGATAATTAGTAAACAAAATCTCCAGAAATCTTCTCAAGGATGTTTTGCTGATTTACTTTCCTTTTTAGACATAGTTTCATATGGAAAAAAAATTAAAACATAATAGTCTCAAAGAATCCAAAGAAATTAGTATTACTCCATGCAACACAAACTAATATACTATATATATTAAAGCCATAAGCTATACATTTCCACAACCATAGTTGATTAGATATAAAGAGATGGAGAAGTTTTCATTCAATTTGTTTATATTCGCTGTCATCTTAATCTTTGCAACTCGTTAGTTTCTTCTTGTGCAACTCTTTTCTTTCCTTTGATATGAATATTATCTTTTTCGTTTAATTTAATACAAGGGAGTTTGGTTGTAGATTCAGAGATGATGGCAGAGGCAAGAGGACCTGTCATTTCGTGTAGATGCGATGATAAAATCAAGATCTATCTGCAGTATTTGCTTGTGTGTGCCCCAACTATAACTGCATTAATAATCTTTGTACTTGCCTTTCAGACGCACCTCCATTTCCATAATCTTAAAATCTACACACTCTTATAGTTGAATTAAATGGTGGGATTTTTTTGTGTAATTTGAAATAAATTATCTTCTAATGGATTTAATAAGAAATAAATGTTGTTATTATTGTTATTTTAATTTTCTTTTTACCCTTCTCTCCCCCTCCCTCCCTCCCTCCATTTTTAGTAGTGTAAAGTAGATTACATTTCATATAAATAAAAAGAGTTACAATCTTGTTTTAAAACTAAAAGAAATAATAGTAAGAACAAAAATAGGGGAAAAATTAAGACAATGATATAATATTTCTTCTTTCTACTTGTATCTTATAAGCTTGTATATGGCTTCAATCCATAGGGCTTCAATAATTATAGGCTAAAAATAATATAAACATGAAAAAAAAACTCTCAATAAAATGAACAAGTATTTCATAAGTTACAAGTTCCAGCGTATTTTTTTGGTGGGGACACTTTGTTAATTTATTAACAACACTCTACACTAGATGTGTATCAAATGGAAATGTGCTCTGTTAAAACTTTATTAGAAAAAAATTGCACAATCACCTATTATAAGCTACAACATTAAAAACATTTTCTAAGAAAACTTAGTTGGACAATATCTTGGGTAAAGGAAAGAGTAAACATGTTTCAGACTCGCCCTAATTTTAAAAATATTGAAACATGGTACAAATTTTGAAACAAATTTGGTTTGCTAAATACTTCGTCAAAGAGAATCATACTATGAAGACATGCCTTTTTAATTACAATGATAACCATTGAGTTGTATTCTTAAGGTTCATTTGCCAATAACTCTTTTGCACATCGCAATATAGGTGGGGGCGAATAAAACCTTAAATAAAGTGACATTAATACACACATTAAAGCCTCCATTAATTTCTTATAAGTTTGTTTTTATCACCAGAATCAACATTTTTCTTATGCAGACATGATACCTTGCTATTGCATATCACTTAAGGAAAATTGTATATTAAATTTAGTGTCTTGGTTTTGGAGATTTCTTCATCCTCACTCTCTTTCTTACTTCGTTGCAAGGATGTTCATGTAGACCAGCTGATAGACAGTTGTATTGTTTCTTTATTCTTATTGAAACACATATTGAGTCTTTCTTGCCATTAGTGTGACTTGAATAATCATTACTAATATGGTTTGACTTTTGCAGGTTTTGAGGATATTAGCCTGTCATTTGGCCCAGTTGAATGCTATTATTGTTGTTTCAATTTGAGATTGCTATCTTCTAGTTTTTCTTCTTCTTTTCTCCTTTTGGGTTCCTACCCTTTATATGCTTGTTGTAGTATTTCTCCTCAAGTTAATTTGGGTAATAAATAGAATCTATTGGAGACAGTGCCATTAAACTTATCAAAATTATAGCTCATCATCTTCTTGCTTTCTTTTAAGAGTTTTATAGGGTATAACAAGAAAAGAGTGTATCTATCTTGAAACTCCTATTTTGGGAGATGCAATGTGCATATTTTCCATAAGGCCTACTGTAACACCCCAAATTCTAGGCCTAGAAGTTTTGGGTTTTGAGCATAGGGACAGTGAGGAGGTTACACACATGTGTTTAGCTGTGTAATTTAGTGATAGAATGAGCCTACTGGTTCGAATGGTAAAGGAGTCTGTGTGTTGTGTGAAGGTCATGTGTTCGATTCTCTACTATGGCAAGGGAATTTATTCTTTTACCATTTTGGACTTCTCTTGTTATGTTATTATTATTTTCATTATTTATTTATTTAAGTTATTATTATGGATATTTTTAAAGATTTTTATGATTTTTATTTTTTATTGTTTACTCTTTTTGGACGTTTCTCTCTGTTCTTTTTCCTTGGACTTGCAATTTGTGCATTCTCTCTGCTTTTGAATTGATTTACCTGTTGATTTCAGATTGTTGCACCGTTGCTGTCTTCTTCGTCATCGAAAGAGGTGTGGGATTAGAAACCTTGTCTTCTCATTATCGTTTTTACAAAATATCTATTTTGACATATTTTGTTTTTGTGTTAACCCGAAGATTTTGGGTTCTAGACATTGGAAGTAAGGAGAAACAACCACTTTCTGATATATTTTAATAGGAAAAGATTAGGGATGGTTCTGGTGGCTTCGATAGTGGTTTCGAGCTATTTAGGGGTGGTTTCGTGACTTCCCCGACGACCATATAGGCGTGTGCTACACGGTCGTGTGGCCGATTTGGGGATTTTTTTCAGAATTTACACGGTCGTGTCCCTTGGGCACACGGGCGTGTGGATTTAGGAATTAAGGTTTTGGGGATTTAGAGTCACATGGCCTGGCTACATGACCGTATGATTGATTTGGGGATTTAAGGATTCCACACTGGCGTGTGTTTCGGAACACACGGTCGTATCTGGTGGGCACACAGACGTGTGAGACCCTCACATGGCCATGTCTGCCCTGCACCTTATTTTAGCGAAATTGGACAGTGAGTTACACGGCCTGTTCACATGGTCGCATCCCTGCTTCACACGGGAGTGTGCCTCTATCACACGACCGTGTGCTACCCTTCACACGGGCGTTTTAGACCTCCACACGACCTGGATTGCTCCACACGGCCAGAGCACACGGGCGTATGGCCCTACTCGCCAAATAATGATTTTAGATCAAATTTAAGTGTAGTTGCAACTCTGTGTGTTCCAACCCTCGATTGAGCTCAAGTGAGGGTATTTACGATGCTGATTTGAGTTTGGATAATGTGTTAATTGTGATTGGTTATGTGACATGTTTGATTCTGAACCCAGTTAGTTGGGTGAGTGTGTGTGCAACTAGTTCTGTTTGACTGTTTGAATACGTGTCATTGATATGCAAGCTTATCTTGCAATTGATATTGAATTCGAATTACGAGTGTACTCAAGACTGATTCTGTAACTAACTGATTAGATGTGAATGTTTGCTTCTAATTAATTATCCGAGACTAGTATTCTAATTGTGTACATCTGACTGCATACATACATACATATGCTTATACTATTTTGGGCGAGATTTTTGAAGAGAAGGAAGATTGACTGAATTGAACTGGCAGCTGATCTGTAGGTTATTAGCCCCTAATACCCAGAGGGTCATGGCCGGTCCCAATACCCTGAGGGTCGTGGACAATTTGACTGTATTGCGGACTACCGCATTGTACCATATAGTACATATATCAGTATCGCTGCGTATCATTGACTGAACTGGTAGTTTTACTATAACCTAATGGTATAGCGGTTTACCACATCGCACTGTGCCGCATGTACGTTAGCTACGCTACGTACTATTATCTGATCTGGCAGTTCATACTGCATGTCTATACTGTGATTTACCACATTGCACAGTACAACTTATACGCTAGCTTTGCTATATAATATACTTGACTGGCAGTCTATCTGCATATTATTAGTCCCAATACCCAGAGGGTCGTGGACAATCCTAATAGCCATCATTTCCAGGCAACCCGTGATGACATCAGTTGGAGTGCAGGGTTGGATTGGCCTTACGAGGTCCTGAGTGGAGTAATTGGTGGGACAAGCTTAAAGCCCTTATGAGGGGTGATGGGGGAAGGAGAGGTGTGTTGGCTTGATGGGTGGGTTTCTCATAACTCAATTGCATTCATATGCATCATATTATTTGTTCGACTGAAATGTCTGATTGAATGTTCGATTGAAAGGCACTTGTGCCTATGAGAATTTTATAGACTTTGACTGCGAAGGTCTGACTAGATAGTTACTGTGACGGTTTTAGGATTACTGCTATTGTATCTGAATGGTGCGTGCGACTGTGTGTGCCTGATTGACCCATATGACTGTAAAGTACATATGGTGTGTGTTTGATTTTGGGCAAATTCGCTTAACTGTCATATGTCTGTAAGTATGTTCTGCTTCTAAACTACTTCTAGTTCCCTATTTCTGCTTCTGTAGTTTAACTGGTTTTATCTCACACTGAGCTCGAGTAGCTCATCCCTTCTTCTATTTCCCCTTTCAGGTATAGTTCTGGATTCTGTTGATGGGCTTAGTACACGGAGGTCTCAGATAGTTTTGGAGGAAATAAACTATAAGTTGAACTGTAAAGTTTTATAAGACTGTGGTATAATTTCCGTTTTAAACTTTTATTCATACAGTTATTCTGTTAAACTTGTGGACGGAATTTTAAACGTTTATATGTTTTTGGATTCGTAATAAATTATATGTTTTGGGAAAATGGAATAAAGGTTTTCGGAAATGTTCTTAAGTAATAAAGGGTGTATTTTTGTAAAATTTTCTCACGATCACTTTGGTGATCAATGTGGCATTTCGAATTCGGTCTAGACTCCTAGGCAGGCTTGGGGTGTTACATTTAGTTGTGTCAGAGCCAGGTTTACAAAAAATTGGCCTGTGTTTTCTATGTAAACATGTGCACAAATAATTATTTTTGAGTATATTTGAAAAACTGTACCACAGAAAATTGAAATGATTTGAATTTTTTAAAGTGATTTACGGAAATAAACTATCTGATACTCCGATGCTGGTCTAGGTAGAAATTCGACACTGTGAAACTTCAAATTTAGATTTTTGTATTTATTTTGTGTGCGTTCTGAAAATGTAGATTTCTTAAGGCAGCGACGTTACTGATATGGATTCTGAAGGTACGCAAGATCGTGAGGAGTTGTCTGTTTCTCCAGAAAATGAGACTATTCAGGAGCCGGTAGTCAATACGATTCCGCCAACTTCGGGTAGCGATAACCTGGAGGTTGGTACTGAGGCACTGACCCAGTTAGTGAGGAAAGTGCTAGAGAAAGTGTTTGAGAATAGGTTAAGGGAGATTAGTGAGACACTCCAGGCTAGGTGCATGGACTGTGGGGAAAAGAAGGTCCTCAATTCTCCGAGATTGGAGCCTCATTCTGTGAAGCGTATTAGGACGCATTTGAATGATAGCAAAGGTAGTGCCAGTAGTGGTACGAGCATACCGTCTTGCGAGCATTGCAAAAGGCGTCATCCAAGCGACTGTTGGAGGAAGTTAGGAGCATATCTCAGGTGTGGGTCTAAGGAGCATCGGGTTCGAGAGTGCCCTCGACAATTCTGAGTCAGGTATGGTTAGTATATGTTGATGTCTTGAATTGAGTATAGTGATTGTCTATGACTGTAACAACCAAATTTTTCAGTGGTGTCAGAAACAGTGATTCGAGATCACTAAATCCAACGAGTAAGTTTAGAAATTTTAATAAATAATAATTATGGGCCAAGCGCGAATTTAAAAGAATTTTTGAATTAGTGAATTTTGCGATTTTAAAAGAATTAATCAGGTAAATTAGGTTAAAAACGAGGTATCGAGACCTTGGATTCATAAATCGAGCCATAAATACTTTTATAAATATTTATGGAGCGTTATTAAGTTAGTATTAAAGTTTCGTTAGAAAATTTTAACGTTTGGTTAGTCAATTAATTAAAAAGAACTAAATTGAAAATAGTGCAAAATTTGTTAAATTGTGATTAAATAGCTTAAGTGATTAAAAAGGAGGGATTTAAAAGGCAATTGGACCCAAATTGTATGGGTTGGACGGTTGGGCAAGAAAATCAGCAAAAAGACAAGGAGAAACATGGGCAAAATGGGAAATTTTGCAAATTAAACATATAAAACAAGACAAAATTGAAAAATCTAGAGATATCATCATTTTTCTTCAGCAAAAATGCATGGGAGGTCTGAAAGTTGCTGGTTTTTCATACTTTGACATATGTGAGTTCAATTCTTGCCCTTTTCTTTGAGATTTTTATGTTTTTGTGACCTTTACAATTAGGTCCAAGTGTTTAATTCATTAGTTTTTGATTTTATGGACAAAATTGAAAGTTACCATTGATAAGTGTTGGCTTTTTATGATGAAAAAAAATGAATTTGAAGCTTTGATTTTGTTTTTTGATGATTTTATCAAGTAATTTCAATAGAAATTGATTTTAGGACCTAATTGTGAAAAAGTTGTGAATTAAGGTATAGTGTTAAAATTCTGATTTTCAAAGGTTGTGTAATAGTTTAGAATGATGGAATAAAATGTTAATTGATAAAAATTAGCTTAATAGATGGGCTAATTGAGCAAGGACTGAATTGTATGACTTGTGAAATTTAGAGGAAAAATGGTAATAAACATCTTGGACTAAAACAGTTTTGGATAGCAGCAGTAGGTTAACTTTGAAAAATCACCATAAATTGTAGAAATCGAATTAAAAGATGAAAAAAAATTGAATTAAAGCTTATTTAGTCTAGTTTTTCATAGAAGAAACAGGTAAGCAATTAAATTGTAAATTATGAGATATGATGAATTTTGTGAGACAAGGTCAGAATGAATTCGGGTTTCCCTGTTCTGAATTTGAAAAATCACCAAAAATTGGAGAAAAATAATTAGAGGCTCAAATTCATATGCTTAGAATCCTTGATGAGTCTATTTTCAATATAAATCAACGGAAACATTATCCGATTTCTGTACTATGATATAATTAATTTTTAGTGAAGAGAGGTCAGAACTGTCAGATAGTGAAACAGGGAAATTTAAATGAATAAACTGTACTAATTGGCTAAACCAAAAATTCTAAAAATTTTATGGTGGAAGGATATGTGAGTCTAGTTTCAGAAAAAATTTACTGATATTAATTTGGAGCTCTGTAGCTTAAATTATAAATAATTGTGTGACTATGACTCGTGTGGACAGCTTGATGTGAGCATTAATAAGTAAATTGTGAAATTGTACTTACAAGAATGTTATATACATTAAGGATGTGGAATGGAGAGGAGGAGGAGGAAAATAAATGATATATGTTTATAGGAAAACAGTATAAGAATGATACATATCATGACATGTATATATGTATGACTAGTTTCAATATGATGCTTGTTGGGTATGAAGTTGGATTGAAATGTCTCAGGCAAGTATTTTATTCTCACAGATTCGAAATGTAGTATTTTATAAAGATATGGTCTAGCTTTAAATATGAATGCTTGATGATTAAGCTAAAAATATTTGGTAAGATGATAATCATGGTATAAATGTATAAGTGGTACCATAATAGACAAGGTAAAATGAGTATGAGAGACAAATGTATAATGACATACAAATGCTATGTTTGTAATTTAATTGAGATTGTTTAATTATTAAATGCATACCATGTTATATGCTTTTGATTTTGTATAAGTGTGTAAGGGATTAAAGTTGACCAAGGCTTGGAAAATAACTTAGGTATTGACCACACAGGCAGAGACACGGCCGTGTGTCTCAGCTGTGTATGGAACACGACTTTAGGTCACGGGCATACGATGTGGCCGTGTGCCCCTAGATTGATGATGATGTCATAAATAGAGAGCTCCACGGAAAAGAGACATGGGCATGTCGCAAGCCATAAGGGCGTGTGGGTAGTTCACAAGTAAAACTTTTAAAATTTAAGCGAAAAATTTTATGAGAAATTGGTTGAGTTCCGACTTGATTTTAATGTTCATGTTGGGCTTCGAGGGCCCAATTAAAGGTCGTTATATATATATGTTCACAGAAAGTGAATAGTAATGTTTCGATTAATCTGTAAATGTTCTATATGTACTGGTAACACTCTATAACCCTGTTTCGACGACGGATACGGGTTCGGGGTGTTACAATGACAATTGTGTATCTGCTTTAGTGGTTAAGTGTTCTGGGTGTGTGTGTGAGGTCTTGAGTGCAAGATAAGGTGTGATAGTGTTTTGGGGGTCAAAGTACGCAGCGGGAGCGTAATGGTATAGTTCGTGATTTATGACTGTTCTGATAGTTGGAAATTTCGAGGACGAAATTTCTTTAAGTAGGGGTGAATTGTAACGCCCCAAATTTTGGGCTTAGAAGTTTTGGGTTTTGAGCATAGGGACAGTGAGGAGGTTACACACATATGTTTAGTTGTGCAATTTAGTGACAGAATGAGCCTACTCGTTCAAGTGGTAAAAGAGTCCATGTGTTGTGTGGAGGTCCTGTGTTCGATTCTCTACTATGGCAAGGGAATTTGTTCTTTTACCATTTTGGACTTCTCTTGTTATGTTATTATTAATTTTTGTTATTTATTTTTTTAAGTTATTATTATAGATCTTTTTAAGGATTATTAAGATTTTTATTTTTTTTGTTGTTTACTCTTTTTGGACGTTTCTCTCTATTCTTTTTCCTTAGACTTGCAATTTGTGCATTCTCTCTACTTTTGAATTGATTTGCCTACGGATTTCGGATTGTCGCGCCTCTGCCGTCTTCTTCGTCATCGAAACGGGTGTGGGATTAGAAACCTTGTCTTCTCATTATCGTTCTTAAAAACTATCTGTTTTGACATATTTTGTTTTTGTGTTAACCTGAAGATTTTGGGTTCTAGATATTGGGAGTGAGGAGAAACCGCCACATTCTGATATATTTTGGCCGAGGCACACGGTCATGTGGATTTGGGTATTAGGGTTTCCGGTCAATTTTGGGTGCCACACGGCCGTGTGGCTGATTTGGGGATTTGGTTAGAATTCACACGACTGTGTGGCCGATTTGGGGATTTTTTTGGAATTCACACGGCCGTGTCTGGTGGGCACACGGTGTGTGAGACCCTCACATGGTCATGTCTGCCCTGCACTTTATTTTAGTGATATTGGACAGTGAGTTACACGGCCTGTTCACACGACCGTGTCCTTGCTTCACACGGGCGTGTGCCTCTGTCACACGGTAGTGTACTACCCTTCACACGGGCGTTTTGGACCCCCACATGGCTTGGATTGCTCCACACGGCCAGAGCACACGGACGTGTGGCCCTATCTCGCCAAATAATAATTTTAGGTCACATTTAAGTGTAGTCGCAACTCTGTGTTCCAACCCTCGACTGAGCTCTAGTGAGGGTATTGACGACGCTGATCTGAGTTTGGATAATGTGTTAATTGTGATTGGTTATGTGACATGTTTGATTCTAAATCCGGTTATCTAGGTGAGTGTGTGTACAACTAGTTTTGTCTGACTGTTTGAATACATGCTATTGATATGCGAGCTTATATTGCAATTGCTATTGAATTCGAATTACGAGTGTACTCAAGACTGATTCTGTAACTAACTGATTGGATATGAATGTCTGCTTCTAATTAATTATCCGAGACTGGTATTCTAATTGTGTACATCTGACTGCATACATACATACATATGCTTAAACTATTTTGGGCAGGATTTTTGAAGAGAAGGAAGATTGACTGAAGTGAACTGGCAGCTGATCTGTAGGTTATTAGCCCCTAATACCCAGAGGGCCATGGGCGGTCCCAATACCCTGAGGGTCGTGGACAATTTGACTGTACTGCGGACTACTGCATTGCACCATATAGTACATATATCAGTATCGCTGCGTATCATTGACTGAACTGGTAGTTTTACTATAACCTAATGGTATAGCGGTTTACCACATCGCACTGTGCCGCATGTACGTTAGCTACGCTACGTACAATTATCTGATCTGGCAGTTCATACTGCATGTCTGTACTGCAGTTTACCACATTGCACAGTACAGCTTATACACTAGCTTTGCTACGTAATATATATGGCTGGCAGTTTACTTGCATATTATTAGTCCCAATACCCAGAAGGTCGTGGACAATCCTGATAGCCATCGCTGTCGGGCAACCCGGGAAGACATCAGTTGGAGTGCAAGGTCGGATGGGCCTTACAAGGTCCTTAGTGGAGTGATTGGTGGGACAAGCTTAAAGCTCTTATGAGGAGTGATGGGGGACAGAGAGGTGTGTTGGATTGGTGGGTGGGTTTCTCGTAACTCAATTGCATTCATATGCATCATATTGTCTGTTCGACTGAAATGTCTGACTGACTATTCAATTGAAAGGCACTTGTGCCTATGAGAATTTTGTAGACAATGACTGCGATGGTCTGACTAGATAGTTACTGTAACTGTTTGAAGATTACTGCTACTGTATCTGAATGCTACGTGAGACTGTGTGTGCCTGATTGACCCATATGACTATAAATTACTTATGGTGTGTGTTTGATTTTGGGCGAATTCGCTCAACTATCATATGTCTGTAAGTATGTTTGAATTCGCTCAACTATCATCTGTCCTGTAAGTATGTTCTACTTCTAAACTGCTTCTAGTTCCCTATTTCTGCTTCTGTAGTTTAACTAGTTTCATCTCACATTAGCTCGAGTAGCTCACCCCCTCTTCTATTTCTCGTTTTAGGTACAGTTCTGGATTCTGTTGACGGGCTTAGTATGCCGAGGTCTCAGACAATTTTGAAGGAAATGAACTATAAGTTTTATTTCGGTTTTTAATTGCTATTTGGTTTAAGTTGAACTGTAAAGTTTTATAAGACAGTGGTATAATTTACGTTTTAAAATTTTATTCATACAGTTATTTTATTAAACTTGCGGACGGAATTTTAAATGTTTATATGTTTTTGGATTCGTAATAAATTATATGTTTTAAGAAAATGGAATAAAGGTTTTCAGAAATGTTCTTAAGTAATAAAGGGTGTATTTTTGTAGAATTTTCTCACGATCACTTTGGTGATCAATGTGGCATTTCGAATTCAGTCTAGACTCCTAGGCCGATTTTGGAGTGTTACACCTACACTATTACATGTTGTGTTAATAAGGACATCTTTACATATAGCCCCCTCTATTTATTTCTTCAATCAAATCAGATGTACTTTTATGAACTTAAAACAGAACAATCACTTTTTACTTTTCTGTAACCTCTCTTTTTATATTTAATAACTTCTTTCATGAAGTTGAAACTTCTTCATGGAGCCTTGTTTATTTGTCTCCCTTTATTCACAATCTATTGCATCAAAATTTGACATTTCAACTATAGTGATAGTGTCATTAGCCTTGTAGCGAGCCCAACTACCAACTACTCCCACCCATGATTTTGAATTTTAAATCTTTATTTAATTGATTTTGATGTTTTTAAATTTAAAAAATAAATAGAAAATTATTGAAAAAAATTTCTTTCTATAGTGTCAGTCGATTTATTACTATCTTATCGAAATTAATTAAATTGATCTTTTTCTAAATTTTTTTATATGTCCAAGTTGTTCATAATAAATTCAATTCAAATAACTCATATTTAATATATTTTACGAAACTTAAATTTATTTTGATTATATAATATCGAATCTTTCATGTTAAGCTAAAAGCAAAAAAAAAAAAAAAAAAAAACCCTAACATTCTTCATTTGGGTAAACAATTGATAATATGTTTTTATTTGGCATGAAGGATAAAATTAATTAATTAAATTAATTATAAGAAATTTTCTTTATTTTTATCCTAGCATAACTAAGCATGTAGAATTCTTAGGTTTGCTCTAATGCTTTTCTTAATATTTTGATTTTGCTATTTTGCATTAACTGAGTTCTAAGCCATTTGCAACCTAATACTCTAAAAGTGATAGTTGAAGGGCGGCCAATATCTGTAACAACCAAAAATATAGGAGGTTAATTGTAAAGAATGACTAAGAAGTGACTTAGTCTTGATGGACAAGTAGTTAGTGCATTGTTTAGAGATCTTAAGTTTTATTCATTGCACTCTCATTTCTTTTCATTTTCATTTCAGCAAACTAGGTTATAAAACACTCCTAAAATAAATATTAAATGGGGTAAACACATAACAAGAATGGGTAGTAGCCCGAATGGTTAAGTAGCTATTCCTTCCTTATATTTTAGGTTGAAGCCACGACAAAACTCCCCCATTTTTCCTTTCAATTTTGACAGCAAGGGTAACTAATCCTGCAAACCCTTAAAAGTTCAAAAACCTAACTATTTAGTCCTATTTCCCTAATTACATTAGGATTTTTTTTATTTTCGATTCCAAATTAGAATTCCTCCATCTTTTCTCTATATCTTTATCTTTTCTTTTCTCCCCTTTTCTTTTCATCATATTTTTAATGCATTGTTGAAATATTAATGCCTTTCCCGAATCAAAGTCAATCTCCATTAACTCGTTTTTATTTCGAAATTGAAATTGTTATTAGAAACATTCCAAATCCTAGCCAAGAATTGGTAAGTGTGCCTCAATCTAGATGTTTGGATCTAAAATCTTTAAAAAATTTCTATCTAACGATAATCTTGCGATCGACTAAACGATCTTTCTCTATTTTTCTTTGAAACTTTTGATGATCTTATTTTATCTTGAAATCAATCCTTAATCCTTCTGTAATTGTCGATTGAAGGACTCGTTTTACGTAACCCGATCAATTTTGAACAAAAGGGACATCGCTCGGTCTCTTGGTGAAAGGTGTGTGTTCTGTTACAAGCAAATCGAGGCTAAATTGTTCCTAGGATAGGGCCACACGGGCGTGTAGACCACACCGCCTGGCCACACGTGTAACAACCCGTTTTTAGTCAAATCAGAACAGTGCTTTCAAGACCACAAACCCGAAGTCAAAATAATTATTTCATTATTATTTTAATGTTTACAGCATTAAAATATGTTTGTGTGAAAATTTCATTAAGGAATTTTATCGTTTGAATGCTTAATTTAATAAAAAGGACTAAATCGCGTAAAGTGCAAAAGTGATGTTTTAATAGCTAAAGGTGTCAAATATCTATAGAAACTTTAAGTAAAGGTTATTATGTAGTAATTAGCCCAACTGGGAGTTAGTGGATGAATTTGGTTTGGCATTTGTGTAAACATGAAATTTTTTTAGTGGCAAATTAGTAAAAAGATAAATAATGTTTAATTAAATAAAACCAAAACCAAATTTCATCTTTTATTTTCTATTCTCCACCAATTTTAAAATAAAAACCTAACCATTTTTGTGCTAAAATTTTGGCAATCTTATCTCCTTCAATTAAGGTATATTTTTGTCTCGTTTTTAATGATTTTTACGTTTTTGAGATCGTTGCAACTAGGTCTAGCTAGCCCAGGGACTAAATTGCAAAAATGTTAAAGATTTTGAATGTTTTCGTTGATGAATAAGCATGTATTTTGAAGTTTCTTGATAGATTATGAATGCTTGTTGATAGATATACAAGTTTTGTTAAGTGATTTTTAATGAAAATGCAAATTAGGGGTTAAATTGTGAAATGTGTAAATTTAGGGTTTAAAATGTGAAATAAATAAAAAATTTTGGCTGCTATAAGCATGATAAATATTCGGCTAGGCTTAGGTTGTGATGAAATTGAATGAATTTTGTTTTACGAGCCTAGGGACTAAATTGTAAAATTATTGAAATATTAGGGGCAAAAGTGCAAATATGCTTTAATGAGTGTTTTAGATTAAATTTAATAGAGAGATAATTGAATAAGCTGAGTTTGACATTATATAGATCATGAAAAGTGAAATACAGACTTAGATCGGGGAAAGAACAAAGTCTCGGATTAGTTGACCCGTGTCATTATTTTTACGTCTGAGGTGAGTTCGTATATAATAAGCATTGATATAATTATGTTTTAAATGCTTTGAAATTGTATGAATTGTGAATTTGACTCTACGGATATGTTCGACGATGATTCGGTATTGAAACTCCTGGTTGAACCTTAGGAATAGATTAGGATACTACTAACATGTCATTAGGGGGTACATTGATTTGGCTTCAGGCCATGATATCGGCACTTCGAGTGCGAGTTACTTTGATTTGGCTTCAGGCCATGATATCGGCACTTCGGGTGCGAGTTACTTTGATTTGGCTTCGGGCCATGATATCAGCACTTTGGGTGTGAGCTTCACTGATTTGGCTACGGGCCATGATATTAGCACTTTGAGTGTGAGATATATTGAGTTGGCTTCGGCCCATGATGTGAGCACTTAGTGTGCGAGACTCCTGAGTATCCGACTTCTATTTCGAATGGTTCAACAGGTATATTGAATATGTGAATTGTGAGAAATAGATACGTATCAGTACAGGGATGTACGAAAAACTATTTGAGCAATGAATCAAAGGAAGTTGTAAGCTTATGATCAATTATGTGGTTAAATTTCATGTTAACTTGGTGTTTAATGTTTTGATGCAATTTGAGTTACTATTTGAAAATGTAAATGAATGGTGAAATTTGCTTAATTATTTCATACGAGCTTACTAAGCTATAAAGCTTACATTGTTTATTTTTTCGTGTTTTATAGTGATTTCTAAGCTAGCTCGAATTTGGGGATCATCGGAGACTTCATCACACTTGTAACGCCCCAAATTTTAGGGCTTAGAAGTTTTGGGTTTTGAGCATAAGGACAGTAAGAAGGTTGCACTTAAGTGATTAGTTGTGCATTTTAGTGACAGGATGGGCCTGCTGGTCTAGTGGTTGAGGGAGTGTTAGTGCACCTTGAGGTTCTGGGTTCGAGTCTTGGGGTGCGCGATTTGGGGTGAACCTTTCTATTTTGTCTTGTTTCTTTTTAGTTAATAATTAGGATTATTTACAATTATTAAATTATGTGGTTAATATATAAGTTTTTATTTGTCATTATTATTTTTCCTTTTTGGACGTTTTCTTGTTTCTGTTCTCTCCAAACTTTTCTCTTCTTCTGAAAATGATCTCGGTTTGTGGATTTTTTTAGGATTGTCACTCCTCCGTCGCCTATACCAATCGCAAAACAGGTGTGGGATTCGAATCTGGTTTATCCTTTTCTTATTAATTGATATCTCATTTTTTGAATCCTTTTCTTTTGGATTTTCATAACTATGCATTAACCCCTTCGTTTTTGGGTCTTGAGACGTTGTAAGAGAGGGAAAAATGCTAGTATTTGATGTACTTTTGATGTGGCTAAGGTTAGGGATTGTTACGGTGGCTTAAACGGCAATTTCGGGGCTGATTTAAGGTGGTTTCGTGCCCTCCTCGACTTCTACACGTGTAACACACCAAATCTTTAGTATTTTAATTGCGTATAATGTTGCATATTGGCTTGTTTGCTTAATGGTTAAGGGTCCTACAAATTAGAAAAAATTTTGTCTTCTTGTTGAATAGACCCTTACATGTTGGTAATGGACTTTTAAATTAAAATGAGTAAACATGGCAATGTAATGCCTGTTAGCTTAATGGTAAGTGCCGTATGGGTGTGCCTACTGGTCTTGAGTTCCAGCTACCCTATGTGCAAGGGAGTTATACTTTGTTTCTCACGCAAGGTAGGTAGTTGGGGTTGACCGAAAGTCTGATGGTTGGAGTGTTTGAGGGAGAGTGGTGTGTGTGGCCGGTTGTTAGGAGAGAGTTTGAAAGGAGTTTGAATAGGTGTTTGAGGGATTTGGGGAGAGATAAAGGGAGGGATTTTAGGAGAAATTAAGGGAGATGAAAAGTGAGGTAGTTGTCTGCCGGAAGTGGAACTCTCTAGTGCCAAAATCGATCATAGGCAAGTAAGTACCGAAATTGGTGTTTTTTTCTTTTCGGTTTCTGCTAAAGTTTGCTCTTTTGGTTTTCTTGTACTTTCTGATAGAGGCCGAATATTACTTGTTCTTTGGGTAACTCTGACTCTTTCCTCTTCGGCCGAATTCACTCTTTTTCCCTCTTTGGCAACTGTGTCTTTTGGAACCAATTTCTTCTTGTGTTTTCCCCCTCTCTTTACCTTAATTGAGATAGCCGAAATATTGTGTTCTCTTCTATTCTTCGGTTTTTAGCCCTTACCTTAAATTGATTCTCTTCTTCTTTTCTCTCCCATTCGTGTATTGTTCTCTAAGTCGAATATCTAGCCTTCTTTCACCCTCACGATTTCTCCTTCTTCTTTTTGTATCTTGTGGCTAAGTCGTATACTTCTTTTCTTTTGGCAGTTCTGGGCTATTGTTCGATCAGTGTGGGTAAGTAGCAACTCTTCTTCTCTTTCAGTCACGTTAATAGTTTTATCTAGCATCTCCCTATTTTGCCGTTCTTGATAAAGGTGTAACCTTTTCGTTTTGCCTCAGTTATTCTGGGTATTCGGCTTATGTGTGGATAGGTCGATTACTCCCTTTAATTATTTCTAGACAACGTGGTGGTAAGCTTTTTAAGTTCTGGATATGTCTATGTGGAGTTTAGATGCTTACGAATCCATTAACTGTTTTGTGAAGGTTAAAGCATTGGAGGGATTACGTTGGTTCTGATTCAAGAAGGGGTTCTGTGATTGTTCGATTGGTAAGGAGTGATGAATAGGGTTAGGTATCTCTAATGCCATGGTTTGGATTAATCATGAATATGAACTAATGATGGGGTTGTTGTTGCCCATAGGTGTTTTGATAAACCGTAAATTATACATATTTATAACCCATGCTTAACACATTTATGAATGATTTCTCCTTAGATTTGGTGAATTCGATGCTCCTAATGCCTTAATTTCATGTTTTATTCTCAGGTAGGCATAGGAGAATGAAAGGAACGAGAAATGGGCCAAAAACGGAGAAAATGGGCCAAAGCACAAAAACAAAACGGCCTGGACCTCTTCACACTGGCAGATCACATGGCCGTGTCAATTTGGTAGAAGTGAAGCACGATTCACACGGGTATAACACACGGCCGTGTACCTCGAACATGGCATGAAGTTATCGCACACAGGCGTGTCCTTGCCGAGCCCAAGTTAAGTCCAATTCAGAAAAGGCCACTTTTGAGGGTTCTTAGGTATTCCAAAGCCTATAAATACACCCTAGAGGAGGAAGAAAAGGGGAGACGAAGAATAGGGAGTAAGGAATTACTCCAAGGAAGCTGATTGATCCATCTCAGAAGCTGGAGCCACTATCAAGACTGAAGATCTCTTCTCAATTTCCCTTTCAGGAGTTTTGGGTTTTCTTATGTTTTGTAATCATTATTATTTTAAGATGTTTTCTTGTTTAGTTATGAACTAAACCCCTAAATACCTAAGGGGGTGAAACCTATGACGAAACCTTGTTATTATTTCTAAATCGTATGATAAATATTTGACTTGTTCTTAATTATGTGATCTTAATTCTTGTTTTGGTATTTCAGATATCACTTCAAGTTACTACTCTTAGTTGGAGGAGGAATAAACCCTGGCTAAGAGTTACTTTGTCATAATTAAGCGGAGTTGATTGCGCTCTTAGAGATAGGGTGACAAGATTTTGCCGGATTAGGGTGAATCCTAATAAGGGAATCCATAGATCGAGTTAATACAATCTTAGGGTGTTAATTAGAGATAACTCTCGGTTATTCAACCTAGGGATTAGACGTTGTTAGTCTTAAGAGGGATAATAATATACTTTAGGGATTTCTACTGAACAAGTTAAATGAATAAATCGCCCGGTTCGAAGCCAGAATAACAAGTAAAAGTCTTGGTGGATTTTTCCTTAGGTATTGTCTCAATCAATCGCTTTCCCCAAAAGTAATTTCTCAAATTCTATTTTCTGCAAGTTCTTAGTTTAATTAATTAGTTGGTTAAAACAAATCTCTTTTCTTTGGCTAAATAATAAGAAGACAGTCATTACTAGTACTCATAGTCCTTTGGGTTCGACAATCCGGTCTTGCTAAAACTATACTACTGTTCGATAGGTACACTTGCCTACGTCGTGATAATAGTTAGTTTCAAGAACGATTCATTATAAATTTATAAAACTTATCACAGGAAAATCGGCGATCAAGTTTTTGGCGCCGTTGCTGGGGACTAAGATATTAGGAACGCTTAATTTTTATTACTTTATCCATTTATTTTCTTGCAATTTAACTTTTATTTTTACTTTACTAATTTTCTTTCTTTTTCTCATGGCATGTTCTTATAGTTTATGACTAGAAGAAACCCGTCTGGACCATTACTTTTTGACGAGGAAATTGATCGTACAGCTTGTAGAAATCGATGAGAAATCAAGCGTAGCTTAAGATACACAGAGGAAGAGCAAGAGGACGATATCTCAACTACTACTAAAGAGATGGCTAAAAATCAAGGCAATCTGCTACTTCCAGCCATACCCGCTGAAATAGCAAATCAGAATCCTGCTCCTCGTACTATGTATGATTATGCTAAACCTAATTTTACAGGAACTGAGTCAAGTATAGTTAGGCCTGCTATTGCTGCAAATAATTTTGAACCGAAACCTAATACGATTCAGATGATATAACAATTTGTTCAGTTTGACGGTTTGCAGGATGAGAACCCCAACACTTACTTGGCAAATTTCCTAGAACTGTGTGACACTTTCAAAATTAATGGTGTTTTTTATGATGTCATTCGCCTTTGGTTATTCCTTTTTTCACTGAGGAATAAAGCTAAACAGTGGTTAAACTCACTACCACGAGGGTCCATTACCACTTGGGAGCAAATGACCGAAAAGTTTTATTAAAATATTTTCCACCGGCAAAAATAGCTAAGTTGCGTAATGATATATCTCTTTTGTGCAGATGGACTTAGAAACACTGTACGATGCATGGGAGAGATACAAGGACTTTTTTCGAAGGTGCCCACACCATGGATTACCTCTATTGCTGCAAGTTCAAACTTCTACAACGGTGTGAACCCTTCTACAAGACAAATGATTGATGCAGCTGCCGGTGGAACTATCAATAACAAGACACCTGAAGAGGCTTCTGAATTCATTGAGGAGATTTCACTGAATAACTATCAGTGGCAAGTCATGCGGACTAAGCCAACGAAAACAGCAGACGTTTATAACATCAATTCGGTCACTATGTTGTCAAAGTAGGTAGAACTTCTAAATAAGAAAAATGATGGTTTACTTGGTTCTACACAGGTACATCCAGCCATGAGGTGCGATTCAAGTGAAGGAGGTGTGCCTACAGAATACCCACCATTCAATCCTACAACCGAAGAGGAACAAGTCAACTATATGGGTAACAATAATTTCAGATCTCAAAATAACCCATATAGTAATACTTACGATCTTTGGTTGGAAGAACCACCCAAATTTCTCTTGGGGCGGTCAAGGAAATCAAAGACCACAGAATCCTCAGGGTTTCCAACAGCCACCTTATCAACAGGAAAAGAAGCCGAACCTTTAAGAGATGCTATCCAAATTCATCTCAGTGTCAGAAACTCGTTTCCAGAATACCGAGACAGCACTCAAAAATCAACAAGCATCAATTCAAGGGCTCGAGACCCAGATAGGTCAACTA
Organism: Gossypium anomalum; assembly: GCA_025698475.1. Classification (NCBI taxonomy): domain Eukaryota; kingdom Viridiplantae; phylum Streptophyta; class Magnoliopsida; order Malvales; family Malvaceae; genus Gossypium; species Gossypium anomalum. The sequence goes on along the minus strand of CM046967.1, from coordinate 17,173,798 downwards.
TCCATGTTAATATTTGAACGACCACAAGGTAGCTTGCCTAGTAATACTGAACCAAACCCAAGGGAACAGCTCAATGCAATTGATGCTCAAGAAGGATGCGTTGAGACTGAGCCAGAACCAAGGCAAGAAAAATGTGGAAAGCAAAGGTGATAGTGAGGTAAGTTAGAATAGAACGGTGAACATAGAATACGAACCTCGTGTGCCATACCCTAAAGCAACAAGGAAAGATCGCTCAGATGAACAATTTGGTAAATTCCTTAAACTTTTGAAAAAATTACATATTAACTTACCGTTTATTGAAGATCTATCACATATGCCAAATGCAATGAAATTTCTAAAAGAGCTTCTAGCAAACAAGCGGAAGTTGGACGAAGCGTCACACGTGGAGCTAAACGCAGTGTGCTCGGCTATTCTACAGAATAAGTTACCTAATAAATTGAAAGATCCAGGGAGTTTTACAATTCCTTGCTTAATTGGTAGTTTATATGTGAATAATGCATTAGCCGATTTAAGGGCAAGTATCAATGTCATGCCTTACAAAATGTTTAAACAACTAGGTCTTGGGAAACCTAAACAAACTAGGATGAGCATCCAATTGGCAGATAAAACTATAAGATTTCCTAGGGGTATCATTGAAGATGTACTAGTAAAAATGGATAAATTCATATTTCCCGTTGATTTCGTTGTTTTAGATATAGAGGAGGAAACCAAACCCTTTTGATTTTAGGGAGGCCCTTTTTAGCAACTGCTAAAACAATTATTGATGTTGGCACAGGTGAACTCACCCTTCGTGTAGGAGACGAGACGATCTCTCTTCAAGCTCGTAATTCTAGCATCACATCAAATATGGAAGGTAATGATCCACATCATCTTACTAAAACTAACAATATGACGCAACCTACTGTGCAGAGATTAAGCCTGAAAGAAGTACACGAGCCATGTTCTAACAACACTAGAAGACCCATTCATGAAGAACAAAGGCTACAGATAGAGGAACTAGACGAATGGCGAGCACATAAACCAAGAACACCCGATAAACTGAAACTACGCCAAAATAAGCTCAATAGCTCTCCGCATCAACTTAAGGTTGGAGATCAAGTCTTATTAGATGCCGCAGACCCTCACATTGTCACTCCCAAATCGAATGAGGAAACCCCTCTTACGGTACTTAGTATTTTCCCGTTTGGTACAGTGGAGGTAAGTCATCCCAAGTTTGACACTTTTAAGGTAAACAATTCCCGGCTTAAATTTTATTTGGATAAGAATAATAGCGGGAATGAGGAGTACGAACTCCATGAACCACCTTGACCATTCAACAAAAAGGTAAGTCAAGCTTAGACTATAAATAAGCGCTTCTCGAGAGGCAACCCGAGCACTAACTGTATTAACTTATTTGAATTTTAGTGTTTAACACTTTTCATGACTAACGTTACTCTTAAAAATAGTTTACCACAGGGACACGGCCAAGCACACGGGCTTGTGTAAGACCGTGTGGAAATAGAGCAAGATTTTCCCAAAACACGGGTGACGATAAAATGCCGCGGTCGTGCGACATGGTCGTGGGCGAACCTACCAAAATGACACAGGCATACGACATGCCGTTGCCTAAAGATCGTGGTCGAAATTGAGAAACTAGCACAGGCGTGCGACATGCCCGTGTCTAACAACCGTGGGTGAACATGTCAAATTAACACGGGCGTAGGGATTGCATACACGGGTGTGGGAGAAGCGAACAAGGAAAAACACTGTCATGCAACATGGCTGTGTTAAACAACACGCCCAAGGAACGCGGGCATGTGTCGAATTTAAGACGCGTCAAAAAGGGAAAAAAACGCAAAACACACTGCCTAAAATTGGGACACACGGGCGTGTCCCCTGGCCGTGTGCCCCAAAATCTATAAATACCCTACACTATTCATTATCTTCCCCACTCAGAAACCCTAACCCTAGCCGCTGCAACTCCACACAGCCTCCCTGCCACGTCCGTGCGCCGCCTCCAACTTCAGTTTTGACGCATTTTTTCCTCTTCATAGCGATTGTTTACTTCTTCCTTTTCTATTTTATTGATTTTTAAGTCTATTTAGCATGACTATATGTAATTTTTTATTCTATTTCTATATTTTCATCATCATAATCTAGAATACTCATAATTGCTTTGAGTTCTTGCATGCTTTCTTTAATCTATTCATTTAATTAGATGTAAAAATTTCATGATAAAAGTAGTTGATATTGTTCATGCATTCTTGATATGTAGCTATTTTCTCATCCATTTAATTTATTACTTTACACTCTTTGTTATCTTTGCTTCATGCCACAATGCCCAAATAATTCTAAATTATTCTTTGTATGCTTATATGAGTTGTTAGGAAAATTTCATTCTTTTACATGCCATTCATATGTTGATCCACATGTCCTCACATTGATAAATGTCACACAAAATATGCTGATAAAAGAAATAGAGTTGGTTATGCTTGATCATTGTTGGTTGAAATTATTTGTTATGGTTTTTGAAGTTCATATACCTATTGCCATTTTTCTTTATTTTATATAGGTACAATGTCTTCACGAGGAAAGAAAACAGCCATCCCTGCCTCAAAGGAAAGGAAGGGAGCGTCATCCTCCTCGAGTCCTACTGTGGAAGTTCGCCACCCATTCCTACAATTCCCCAATGGGCCCCAAGAGGAACTCTTTCAGATATTACGGGCCCGACCTTTAGCAGTGGCCGCTGCATAGACTGGGCTGCCATCGAACAAGTCCAGTTTGCTGATGCGATTCGGGCTTTCCTTACTACCGATCTATGGGAATTATTTTTTTGGGATCATTGAGCCAATGTATTTAGAGCTGACGATGGAGCTATGTTCCACGTTTCATCTTCAAACCGTTATGACAAACTATGATGATCCTGGCATAGTACAGTTTAGCTTAGGCGGATTAGTCTGCCAACTAAGCGTTCCCGAGTTCGGTACAGCATTGGGTCTCTATATCGAGGAGTTTAGAGAGGAGAGCGACTTACACGCTCTTGACCGCCACATCCATCGTTCTCCTTCACATTGCTGGAGCGCTCTTGTCCCATGTTCGGCCACCTACAACCCCAGTCACACCAAGGCATCGTCCCTTCCTCCGTCCCTAAGGTACCTCCATTCTCTTTTATCTCACACTTTAACAGGACGGAGGGAGAGCACCAGCGATGTCACTACTCACGACATCTATTACTTGTGGTGTATGTCCAACGGACACGTCATCGACCTTGCCTACTTTATCGCCCTTGCCATACGCCACCAGACGAAGCGATATCGTAGAAGGGTCATCTCTATTGGCCCCTACGTGACTCGATTGGTGCGACACTTCAGACTCCTCGACATTGCAGCCCAAGAATCATCCTTGACCCTCATTGGCCACATGTCTCCACAAGGCATCTTGAGCATGCTTAGTATGAGGATGATCGAGAGGCGCCGAGGAACCTACCCTCCCCAATACTGTCTCGCTCATTCTACTTAGGAGGAGGCTCCTGAGGACATTCCTGATGATGTCCCTACCAAGTTCGAGGACCCACCGGCCCAGCCACCACCACCCTCTCGTCCAGTTCATGCGGCGGCTTCATATGCTGACATCTCTGAGCGCCTCAACCTATTCGAGCAGCAATGTTTTCAACGATTTAACAATATTGATGCTACTTTACAGCAGATTTGTCAGCACTTCCACATCTCATCGCTAGCCCCACCTCGCGAACCATCTAGCAATGAAGATGTTTAAATTTTTTATTTTTTTGTTTTTATTTATGTTCTTATTTTATTTTCATTTAAGACATCTTTTAATTTTTATTTCATTTTATTTTTATTAGGAATTCTAATATTTATCTAACAAATTTTACTCTCGGTTAATCCTTTACGAGTAAATCATTCTTCCTAATATCCCCTAAACAGTTCCTACTTTTATCACAGTTATCACAGAGCTCCAAAGCTCGAAATCATTTAGAAACTTCCAACTCTGATGGAAAAGGTTCGCCACGGTTACCATGCCCTACTCAATAAGGAGATATAATATTCTTTTGGCACAGCACCTGTGGTACCCAACCTCTACCACCACTGGAGTATCTTTCTCTACCTCCATTTCGCCAAACTAGAGAACTCATTTATTCAAAACTCAAGAAGTTTCAATTCTCTCCCTATCTTATGATCTTATATTTTTCTTATATATCTAACCTTGTATATTGAGGGCAATGTACATCTTAAGTGTGGGGGGTATTTATTTCATTATTTGAAAAATCCTTGAATATTGCTTTGTTCTCTTGTGAATCTCTCATATCATGTTTAAAATGAATTTTGATTGACTGATAATTTTGATTGATATATCTTAAATTAAAACATAGGCATTCATGCATTGATTGTTAAACTTAAAGACACTAGAAAATCAAGCATGATAAGATGATGTTTAAGAATTTAAAATTTTAGGTTGTTTCCCCAAATTTAGGTATTTTCTTGAATTGAATCCCACAAATTTAAACATCAAAAAGCCATATTTTTTGTGAGATTTTTGAGCCTTTTGAGCATCTATTAATTCTTTCATGCACACTTCTATTATTGCTTTGAGTGTACCAATATTGAACTATTGTTCTAGAACTTGCCTGATTATGCATGTTGAGACCACACTATTTGATTTGATATATCAAAATGATAGAGGCACTTAGGATTAACCCACTCATGCCATGAAAAGCCTACCTCTACAATTAACCCTTAGTAAACCCCTTTGAGCCTAACAAACCATTCCTTGTATTACCCTCAATATTAACCCTTAACCCATTATTGTTGAAATCTCCTAAATTAATTCGATCCCCATTTTTTGTCGAAAATTGAGTTGGATAAATTGCTTAGCTATGTCTTGTTCTTAATAATTAGCTATGATTATTTAACTTGATCTTAACAAAAAATATGTGTGTATACATATTAGTAGTTTTCTTTATTCAAATTTCATAGTCAGAAAAGGAGCTATGTTGTATGTAAGTGATGATTAAATATTTTTCTAGTTAAGTAATTTTTCAAGTCAATCTCAATTCTAACCTTTTCTTTTAGCTTGTGACCACACCCCCTAACTAAGCCTCGTTACAACCCTTCAAAGACCTTTTGATTGATGTATCATCTCGAATTATAGTGGTGGAGATCTGATTTTTATGCAAGCCTATGATAATAACTTTTCATGTTGACCAATGAGCGCTAATTTCATTGTCCTTAAACACTTCGAGTGATTTGAGTGAATCTTTAGTGAGGATGTTAAATTCTATGAGGTTCCAAATCAATGATAACTACTTAGATGAAGGGAGATACCTAAGTTTTTTAGGATTAAATATTCAACTTGGAATGTTTGAGGCTTTAATGTTCTTATAGTTGAGTTCTCGATGTATGATTACTTATGAGATGATTTGAGATAATATTGATCGAAATTATAAGTTGAGAAAAAGGAAATTTTAACTGTGATCCGAGGATTTTGCTTGAGGACAAGCAAACTCTTAAGTGTGAGGGTATTTAATAAACCGTAATCTATAAATATTTATAACCCATGCTTAATGAATTTTATGAATGATTTCTCCTTATATTTGGTGAATTCCATGCTCCTAATGCCTTAATTTCATGTTTTATTCTCAGGTAGGCATAGGAGAATGAAAGGAACGAGAAACGGGTCGAAAATGGAAAAAATGGGCCAAAGCATGAAATCAACACGGCCTGGACCTCTTCACACGGGCAGATCACACGGTCGTGTCAATTTGGAAGAATTGAAGCACAATTCACAAGGGTATAACACACGACCGTGTACCTCGAACACGGCCTGAAGTTATCGTACACGGGCGTGTCACGCGGGTGTATCCCTGCCGAGCCCAAGTTAAGTCCAATTCAGAAAAGGCCACTTTTGAGGGTTCTTAGGCATTCCAAAGCCTATAAATACACCCTAGAGGAGGAAGAAAATGGGAGATGGAGAATAAGGAGTAAGGAATTACTCCAAGGTAGCTGATTGATCCATCTCAGAAGCCGGAGCCACTATCAAGACTGACGATCTCTCCTCAATTTCCCCTTTAAGAGTTTTGGGTTTTCTTCTGTTTTGTAATCATTATTATTTTGTGATTTTTCTTGTTTAGTTATGATCTAAACCCCTAAATACCTAAGGGGGATGAAACTTATGACGAAACCTTGTTATTATTTCTGAATTGTATGATAAATATTTGACTTGTTCTTAATTATGTGTTCTTAATTCTTGTTTTGGTATTTCAGGATATCACTTCAAGTTACTACTCTTAGTTGGAGGAGGAATAGACCCTGGCTAAGAGTAACTTTTTCATAATTAAGCGGAGTTGATTGCGTGCCTAGTGACAAGATTTTGTCAGATTAGGGTGAAACCTAATAAGGGAATCTATAGATCGAGTTAATGCAACCTTAGGGTGTTAATTAGAGATAACTCTCGGTTATTCAACCTAGGGGTTAGACGTTGTTAGTCTCAAGAGGGATAATAATATACATTATGGATTTCTACGGAACAAATTAAATGAATAAATTACCCGGTTCGGAACCAGAATAACAAGTAAAAGTCTAGGTGGATTTTTCCTTAGGTATTGTCTCAATCAATCGCTTTCCCCAAAAGTAATTTCCAAATTCTATTTTCTGCAAGTTCTTAGTTTAATTAATTTGTTAGTTAAAACAAATCTCTTTTCTTCGACTATATAATAAGAAGACAGTCATTATTAGTACTCATAGTCTTTTGGGTTCGACAATCCGGTCTTGCTAAAACTATACTACTATTCAATAGGTACACTTGCCTATGTCGTGATAATAGTTAGTTTCAAGAATGATTCATTATAAATTTATAAAACTTATCACAGGAAAATCGACAATCATGTTTGATCACGGAAGCGTTTCAACTACAAATCCATAACAAGTGTGTAATCACACTACTTCTATGGTGAAATGACAAAAGCCAGAAAATTGGAATCATCAATGCTACATGGGCGTATGCTTGCGCGTGTGGTCATCTAAACACTAAAGCACGAGCACGTGATTGTGGAGACCACCATGAACGATTCGTGGGCTTAGGTCGTTTTAGGCCACGTTGGGCCAAAATGGGCTGTATTGGCCCCGCGAACTCGTGGGCCCCACACGAGTAAACCGCACGGATGTGTGGAGATTATTGGGCTGGTTGTGTTGTTTACAAGGCCAGGGCCATTATTTGGCTTTATTGGGCCTCACGAACATGTGGGCCAACGTGGGCCGTATTATGGGCTTGGGCTCATTTTCGCTGTTTAATTGTTAAGGTTGCACGGGTTGTATGAGACGACTGTGGACCTACTGTTGGGTCAGTAAGTACACCTACACCCTTATTTATGTTATGACTGTTATACCCTACGTGGTAAATGACGGATATATCCTTGTATGTTGTATGATTGTTGAGCATGCCATCATTATTGTATGAACATTTATATTATGTTGCAATGCATGGGGTGGGATATATGATATTGAAGGAAGTGTACTGAAAGGCTATAAGCCTATACTAGCAGCTTTGCTGCAAATACTTTAGTGCCGAGACCGGTACTATATTCTGAAATATAGGGATGGGTGGGTCGATTTTATCCCCACATGGAGTGTAGGGCTGGTTGAAGTGAAGTGTAAAGGATCGATGGGTAGGATCTTTGTATGCACATCGATCATCATCTTTGCATCGATCTGCTAAGGCTCATATCGATATCTTGCATCTTTGTAATGGGCTAATGCCCACACTGATATTGCTGCTGAAATAGGCTTAGGCCCAGACTATTCCACACTGTATGTTTGACTGTTTGATAAATAGGGATTACACACTGAGTTTACAAAAACTCACCATTTCTGCTTATCTGTGCAAGTAATCCTTAGCGGGTCGGTACTGCGAGGGACTCAGAGATGGCCACACTACTATTTATGTTTTTGTTTTGATTTTAGTGAAAGTAATTTTATTTGGGAAAAGTTATGTAATAAGGTCGTTTTAAGTTTTTATTTTTATTTGGGGATTTATTTAAATTGACTTATATCTTTTAGCTCTAGGACTCGGGTTTTCAAAAGGTAAATATTTTTCAACTACCATGTTACGTAACTTGTTTTAAAAGTTTTCACAACGAACTAAGTTTTAAAGTGTAGTAATGATTTTGGTAAGAGATGTGTTTGCTTAACAATCCTGTAATTTAACAAACGAATAAGATAAGTTAGCTTTTCTAAAAGGACATAACGAGGTTTTAACACATGAACTTTTCAATAGAATTATGTTTTTCAAATCCTACTCTAATGTGACATCACAAATTCGGCCATAACGTCTAGGCCGAGTTTGGGATGTTACATTCAGTGGTATCAGAGCCAGGTTACAAAATTCAACTGTGGATTTGAGTTTTTCTAAAAACATGAATTTCAAAAGAATTGTTTTAAATGGTGGAAAAATATTTTGAGTTGTTGTTTTGAATGTGTGGTCTACCGAGTCTCCGACGCTGATCCTGTAAGTTCGCTAAAACTATTGTTTGATTAAAATATTGAGATTACTGTAGATAATAGACTGTACTGAGACTTTTATTAGGGCAACCTAAAACTGTAGTAGGACTAAAATCTACGAAAATAAATTACTCTGAATTATTGATGCTATTCTTCATAAAACATCCGTTAATAAGCACTGAAACTATAAAACTGATGCATAAAACTGTTAATACATATAATACGCAAATCGATAATGAGCACCAGAGGTACTTGTGGAAGGGGTACAAGAGGCCATGGTGAAGACCGTGGGGATGCTCGGGCTGGGTCTTCGGCATCGGGCCATATGCCTAACGTTGAGGCAAGAGAGGCACCGACTTCACCTGTGACCGAGACTGGGTCACCGAACGTGCAGCAGGGGACGACGCACTGTCTCAAGCTATGTTACAAATTTTGGAGAGGGTCGCTGAGCCCAATACTGGTACTGTGGGTCGTGGGTCAGTAATACAATGAATCAGGTCCAATGGGGTTGAGATCTTTAGGGGTATCGCCGGAGCTGCCCCTAATGTGGCTGAATATTGGATAGAGGCCATAGAGAGGATCATGGATGACCTCAACTGCACCCTAGAACAGAAATTAAAAGGTGCAGTGTCGTTGTTGAGAGATGAAACCTATCAGTGGTGGCTTACTGGGAAAGAGGGTTTTCAGTTCAATCGGTTGACTTGGGAGTTTTTCAAGAATGCGTTCCAAGGGAAATATGTGGGCGCTAGTTATATGGATGCTCGGAGGAGGGAGTTTCTGAATCTGACCCAGGAGGACAAGTCGGCAGCTGAGTATGAGTCTGAGTTTCTATGTCTGAGTCGCTACGCACGGGGGATGGTGACTACTGAGTATGAGCGCTGTGTTCATTTCGATGACAGCCTCAGAGATAATTTGTGAGTTTTGATAGCTCCACAGAAGGAATGAGATTTTGCAGTGTTAGTAGAAAAGGTGAAGACCACCGAGGATGTGAAGCGTGCTGAGCGTCATAATCATGAAAAGGATAAGGGAATAAACAAGAGGGTTTGGGAGCCCTTAGGTTCAACTATGGGGCCCAAGAAAAAGGCCAGAGTTGATGGGCCAGTCAGAGTTGGGCCTCCTACTGCTACTTTCGGGTCGCAGCCTTGTACTATTTGTGGGAAACACCATTAGGGCGAGTTTTGGGTACGGATAGAGGGATGTTTAAGGTACGGATCTATGGAACACCGTATCAAGGATTGCCTACAGAGGCCCAATCAAATGCAAGCTACTGGTATGGGTACTAATCAGCTGTAGAGAGGTTTTCAGCAGCCATCGAGAGGTCGTGGTCAGGCTAGAGGTGGAAATGGTATGAGCCGTAGTCGTAGGGCACCGGGTAGAGGTACCGGACATACTAAGGTGAGGCAGCCAGCATTAGTTTATGCTGCACGTCACCGAGAGGATGGAGATACCCCAGATGTTATTACGAGTACATTCTTTATTCATCATATACCTTACACTGCATTGATTGATGTTGGTTCTACGCACTCTTATATAGCATGCACTGTGTCTGAGGCTTTAGGTATGATATGTGAAAACACTACGAGTGAGGTTACTGTGTTAAGTCTATTAGGGTAGTCAGTGAGATTAAATAAACTGTATAAGGAGGTACCTTTGGAGGTTCAAGGAAGGATCTTTTTGGCAAACTTAATGAAACTCCCTTTTGGGGAATTTGACTTGATACTGGGTATGGATTGGCTGGTTAAGCATCAGGCGAATTTGGATGGTGCTGCTAAGTGGGTAGTACTGAAAACTGTAGAAGGTGATGAGGTGGTCATGATTGGGGAGTATCAGAACTATCTCTCAAATGTGATTTCTGGACTTAGAGCTGAGAAGTTGGTTCACAAGGGTTGCAAGGTGTATCTAGCTTATGTTAGTGTTTCTAGTTCTAAAGTTACGCTTGTTAAAGATATCAGAATAGTTAAGAAGTTTCCAGACGTCTTTCTCGAGGAGCTATCGGGGTTACCTCCTAATCGCGAAGTTGAGTTTAGGATAGAGCTCTTGCCTAGTACAGCTCCAGTGTCTACCACCCCTTATAGAATGGCACCGAAAAAGCTCGTGGAGCTTAAGGCTCAAATTCAAGAGTTACTAGATCGAGGGTTCATCCGCCCTAGTGTGTCTCTGTGGGGAGCACCAGCCTTATTCGTAAAGAAGAAGGATGGAACCATGCGGATGTGCATCGACTATCGGCAACTGAACAAATTGACTATCAAGAATAAGTGCCCCCTACCGAGGATTGACAATCTATTCGACCAGTTTCGAGGAGCCTCAGTCTTCTCTAAGATTGATCTCCGATCGGGGTACCATTAGCTGAGGGTCAAGGAGGCTGATGTGTACAAGATAGCATTTAGGACCCGTTACGGTCATTACGAGTTTCTAGTGATGTCGTTCGGGTTGACGAATGCACAAGCAGCTTTTATGGATTTGACAAACAGAGTGTTCGAGTCCTATCTGGATCGGTTCATAGTGGTGTTTATAGATGACATTCTGGTGTATTCGAAGACTAAGGAGGAACATGATGCATATCTTCAAGTTGTTCTGCAGATTTTGAGAGAGAAGAAATTGTATGCTAAATTCAGCAAGTGTGAATTCTGGCTACATGAGGTAACTTTTTTAGGTCACGTGGTATATGCTGAGGTAATTAGGGTTGATCCTCGAAAAATTGAAGCGGTTCTAGATTGGAAGCAACCTAAGTCGGTATTTGAGATTCGAAGTTTTCTGGGATTGGTGGGGTATTATAGACGATTTGTTGAGGAGTTTTCGTTGATTGCTGCACCTCTGACTAAATTGTTGCGTAAAGGGGTACCGTTTAACTAAACTGATAAGCAGTAGGAAAGTTTTGAAAAGCTCAAGAAAGTTTTGACTGAGGCCCCTATCTTGATACAGCCAGAATCTGGGAAGTAATTCACTGTCTACAATGATGCATCACATGTTGGCTTAGGATACGTGTTGATGCAAGAGGGTAAGGTAGTGACATATGCGTCTCGTCAGCTTAAAACGCATGAAGCGAGCTACCCCACGCATGACTTGGAGTTGGCTGTGGTGGTATTCGCACTGAAGATTTGGAGGCATTACCTGTATGGTGAGAAGTGTATCATTTATACGGATCACAAGAGCCTCAAGTATCTCCTCACCCAGAAGGAGTTAAACCTTAGGCGGTGTAGATGGATAGAGTTGCTTAAGGATTACGACTGTTCGATTGAATACCATCTTGAAAAGGCTAATGTGGTAGCCAATGCACTGAGCCGTAGGGCTGTTACTGATTTGAGGGCAATATTTTCTCATCTCAGCTTATTCGATGATGGCAGTTTACTGGCCGAACTTCAAGTTAAACTGAGGTGGATTGAGCAGATTAAAGGTAATCAGTTGGAGGATGAGTTACTGGGTTCTCGTTTCTGACAGATAGAGAATGGGGAAGCTTCAGATTTTGGGCTGAATAGCGAAGGGGTACTTTGTTTCCGTGGGAGAGTCTGTGTACCGAAGGATACTGATTTGAGACGGTTCATACTACAAGAGGCGTATACTAGCTCTTACACTATGCATCCTGGCAGGAATAAGATGTACCGAGACCTTCGAGAGTTGTATTAGTGGCCAGAGCTTAAGTGTGAAGTTACTGATTTTGTGAGTAAGTGCCTAACTTGCCAACAAGTTAAGGCGGAGCATCAGTTGCCTTCAGAGTTGCTTCAGCCAGTTAAGATTCCACTTTGAAAGTAGGAGAGAGTAAGTATAGATTTTGTTAGTGGGCTACCCTTAACGCCTACTACGAAGGATTCGGTATGGGTCATCGTTGATCGACTGACTAAATCTGCCCATTTTTATACCCGTTTGTACTAATTACTCGTTGCAGAAGTTGGCTAAGCTGTATGTGTCTGAAATTGTGAGACTGCATGGGGTATCGATTTCCATCATATTCAATAGAGATCCCTGCTTCAAGTCTTGGTTTTGGAAGAAGTTACATGAAGCATTGGGTAAAAGGTTGGACTTCAGTACTGCGTTTCATCCTCAAACTGACGGGCAGTTAGAGAAGGTGATACAGATATTGGAGGATATGTTAAAGAGTTGTGTGTTTGACTTCCAGGGCAGTTGGGAGGATTACTTACCATTGGCTGAGTTTGCATACAACAATAGCTACCAATCTAGCATACAGATGGCACCTTACGAGGCATTATATGGTCGTAGGTTTCATACTCCTTCTTGGACTGAGTAGGGTGAGCAGCGTGTTCTGGGCCCTGAGTTGATTTCTGATACTGAGTATAAGGTGAAGTTGATTCGGGATCGGCTGAAGGCGACCTCGGACAGATAGAAGTCTTATGCGGACCTGAAGCATAAGGAGATTGAGTATTTGGTGGGAGACTTGGTGTTTCTTAAGGTCTCACCATGGAAGAAGGTACTGACGTTTGGTCAGAAGAGCAAGTTAAGCCCTAGGTTCATTGGGCCATATCGTATATTGAAACGTGTGGGACCGGTCACCTATCAACTTGAGTTACCTCTAGAGTTAGACCGGATTCATGATGTGTTTCACATCTCTATGTTGAGGCGATATCGCTCTGATCCTACACATATCATTTCGACTGAGGAGATTGAGGTTAGACCAGATCTGACCTTTTAGGAAGAGCCAGTTCAGATTTTAGATCGCGAGGTGAAAGTTCTGAGAAGGAAGTCGGTTCCGCTGGTTAAGGTGCTATGGCATAATCACAGTTCTAAAGAAGCCACGTGGGAACTCGAGGAGGCCATGCGACAATAATACCCTTATCTGTTTTGATCAGGTAAATTTTGAGGCCGAAATTTTCTTTTAGGGGGGTAGAGTCTAGACGTTATGGTCGAATCTTTGATGACATTGGAGTAGGATTTGAAAAATATAATTCTATCGAAAAAGTTCATTTATGTTAAAACCTCGTTGTGTCTTTTTAGAAAAGCTAACTTATCTTATTCGTTTGTTAAATTACAGGATTGTTAAGCAAACACGTCTCTTACCAAAATCGTTACTACACTTTAAAACTTAGTTTGTTGTGGAAACTTTTAAAACAAGTTACGTAGCGTGGTAGTTGAAAAAATTTACCTTTTGAAAACTCGAGTCCTAGAGCTAAAAGATATAAGTCAATTTAAATAAATCCCCAAATAAAAATAAAAACTTAAAACGGCCTTATTACATAACATTTCCCGAATAAAATTACTTTCACTAAAATCAAAACGAAAATATAAACAGTAGTGTAGCCATCTCTGAGTCCCTCGCAGTACCGACTCGCCTAAGGATTACCTGCACAGATAAGTAGAAATAGTGAGTTTTTGTAAACCTAGTGTGTAATCCCTATTTATCAAACAGTGAAACATATAGTGTGGAATAGTCTGGCCCTAAGCCCATTTCAGTAGCAATATCAGTGTGGGCCTTAGCCCATTACAGTAGTAGTATCAGGATGGGCCTTAGCCCGATTCAGTACAGTATCAATAATGCATACGGAGATCCTACCCATCGATCCTCTACACTCCACTCTGTCCAGTCCTGCACTCTATGTAGGGATAAAATCGACCCACCCATCCCTACACTCCAGAATATAGTACCGGTCTCAACACTAACAGTATTTGCAGCAAAGCTACCAGTATAGGCTTATAGCCTTTCAGTACACTTCCTCCAATATCATATATCCCACCCCATGCAATGCAACATAATATAAATGTTCATACAATAATGATGGCATGCTCAATAGTCATACAACATACAGGGGTATATCCGTCATTTACCACGTAGGGGTATAACAGTCATAACATAAATTAGGGTCTAGGTGTACTTACCGACCCAACAGTAGGTCCACGGTCGTCTCATGCGACCCTACAACCTTAACAATTAAACAGTGAAAATGGCCCCAAGCCCATAATACGGCCCACGTGGGCCCACACACTCGTGAGGCCCAATAAACCCAAATAATGGCCTTGGCCGTGTAAACAACATAGCCGGCCCAATAATCTCCACACATCCGTGCGGTTTACCCATGTGGGGCCCACGAGTCTGCGGGGCCCACACAGCCCATTTCGGCCCAACGTGGCCTAAAACGACCTAAGCCCACGACTCGCTCATGGTGATCTCCACAATCACATGCTCGTGCTTTACCGTTTAGATGACCACACGCGCGAGCACACGCCCATGTGGCATTAGTGATTCCAGTTTTTCGACTTTTGCCGTTTCACCATAGAAGTAGTGTGATTACACACCTGTTATGGATTTGTAGTTGAAACGCTTCTGTGATCAAGCACCTATAGGCAACAACAACCCCATCATTAGTTCATATTCATGATTAATCCAAACCATGGCATTGGAGATACCTAACCCCATTCATCACCACTTACCAATCGAACAATCGCAGAACCCCCTCTTGAACCAGAACCAACGTAATCCCTCCAATGCTTTAACCTTCACAAAACAATTAATGGATTCGTAAGTATCTAAACTCCACATAGACATATCCAGAACTTAAAATCCTTACCACCACGTAGTCTAGAAATAATTGAGGGGAGTAATCAACCTATCCACACATAAGCCGAATACCCAGAATAACTGAGGCAAAACGAAAATGTTACACCTTTATCAAGAAACAGGGAGATGCCAGATAAAATTATTAACGTGACTGGAAGAGAAGAAGAGTTGCTACTTACCCACACCTATCGAACAATAGCCCAAAACTGCTGAAAGAAAAAAAGTATACGACTTAGCCACAACATACAAAAAGAAGAAGGAGAAATCGTGAGGGTGAAAGAATGCTAGATATTCAGCTTAGAGAACAGTACCCGAATGGGAGAGAAAAGAAAAAGAGAATTGACATAAGGCAAGGACTAGAAATTGAAGAATAGAAGAGAACACAATATTTTGGCTATCTCAGTTAAGGTAAAGAGAGGAGGAAAACATAAGAAGAAATCGGTCCCAAAAGATACCATTGCCAAAGAGGGAAAAAGAGTGAATTCGGCCAAAGGGGAAAGATTCAGAGTTACCCAAAGAACAAGCAATATTCGGCCTCTATCAGAAAGTGCAAGAAAACTAAAAGAGCAAACTTTGGCAGAAACCAAAAAGAAAAAACACCAATTTTAGCACTTACTTGCCTATGACTGATTTTGGCACTAGAGAGTTCCACTTTTGGCAGACAACTACCTCACCCCTCATCTCCCTTAATTTCTCTTAAAATTCCTCCCCTTATCTCTCCTCAAATCCCTCAAACACCTATTCGAACTCCTTTCAAACTCTCCCCTAACAACCGGCCACACACACTACGCTCCCTCAAACACTCTAACCATCAAACTTTTGATCAACCCCAACAACCTACCTTGCATGAGCAACAAAATATAACTCCCTTGCACATAGGGTAGCTCAAAGTCAAGACCCCTAGGCACACCCATACGCCACTTACCATTAAGCTAACAGGTGTTACATTGCCATGTTTACTCATTTTAATTTAAAAGTCCATTACCAACATGAAAAGGTCTATTCAACAAGAAAACAAAAATTTTTTAATTCGCAGGACCCTTAACCATTAAGCAAACAAGCCAATATGCAACATAACACGCAATTAAAATACTAAAGATTTAGGGCATTACAACACGGGCGTATGGATTTGAGCACTAGGGTTCTGAGATAAATTGGGTGCCACACGGCCGTGTGACCAATTTGGAGAAAGTTATTGATGTTCACACGGTCGTGTCCCTTGGGCACATGGGAGTGTGAGTTTGGGAATTAGGGATTTGAGATTTAGAGTCACACGGCCTGGCCAGATGGCCGTCTGGCAGATTTGGGGATTTAGGGATCCCACACGGGTGTATGTTTCGAAACACACGGTCGTGTCCAGTGGGTACACAAGCGTGTGAGACCCTCACACGGCTATGTCTTCCCTGCACCTAATTTTAGCGAAATTAGACAGTGAGCTACATGGCCTGTTCACACGACCGTGTCCCTGCTTCACACAGACGTGTGCCTTTATCACACGACCGTGTGCTACCCTTCACACCGGCGTTTGGACCCCCACATGGCCTGGAGTTCTCCACACAGCTGGAGCACACGGGCGTGTGGCCCTATCTCGCACAATATTGATTTTAGGTCAAATTTAAGTGTAATCGCAACTATGTGTGTTCCAACCCTCGACTGAGCCTTATTGAGGGTAATTATGACTCTGATCTAGGCTTGATATGTGTGTCATTTGTGATTGGTTGTGTGATAAGGTTGATACTGAATTCGAGTTATGGGTGTGCACATGTTTGATTCTATAACTGACTGATGGGATGTGAATGTCTTCTTTTGATTAATTATCTGAAACTGGTATTCTGATTGTGTACATCTGACTACATACATACATATATATGCATAAACTATTTTGGGGGGACTTTGAAGAGAAGAAAGATTGACTGAACTGAACTGACAGCTGATCTATTGGTTATTAGCCCTTAATACCCACAGAGTCATGGGCGGTCCCAATACCTTGAGGGTCATGGACAATTTGACTGTACTGCGATTTATCGCATTGTACTATATTGCTCATACATCTGCTTCGCTGCGTGTTGACACTGAACTAAACTGGCAATTTACACTGCATGATTGTACTACAGTTTACCGCATGGCACTATATAGCTTACTGATAGCCCCTAATACCCAGAGGGTCGTGGGTAGTCCTAATTCCCTGAGGGTCAAGGAAAATGCTAATGTCCATCGTTACCAGGCAACCCGAGATGACATCAATTGGAGTGTAGCGCTAGACGGGCCTTGCGAGGTCCTGAGTGGAGTGATTGGTGGGATGAGCTTAAAGCTCTTATAAAGAGTGATGGGGGACGGAGAGGTGTGTTGGTTGGATAGGTGGGTTTATTTTAACTCAATTGCATTCATATGCATCATATTGACTGTTTGATTGAAAGGTACTTTTGCCTATGAGTTGTGTAGACTTTGACTGCGACTGTCTGACTAGATAGCTACTATGACTGTTTGAGGATTACTGTTACTATGCCTGATTAAACTATATGACTGTAAAGTACATGTGGTGTGTGTTTTCTTTGAATGAATTCTCTCAACTGTCATTTGTCTGTAAGGATGTTCTGCTTCTGAACTGCTTCTAGCTCCCTGTTTCCATTTCTGCAGTCTAATTGGTTTGGTCTCAAATCTTCTGTTTCCCCTTTCAGGTACAGTTCTGGATTTTGTTGATGGGCTCAGTATACGGAGGTTTCGAACAGTTTTGGAGGAAATGAACTATAAGTTTTATTTCAGTTTTTAATTGCTATTAACTTTAAGTTAAACTGTAAAGTTTCATAATACTGTGGTGCAACTTTTGTTTTAAGTTTTCATTCGTACATTTTATTCTATTAAACTTACTAATGGAATTTAAATGATTTAATGATTTAGATTTGATTCGGGATAAACATTTTCAGAAATAAAATTTTGAATGACTTGAATTGTAACATTTTCTCATGATCAGTTCAGTGATCAATGTAGCATCTGGAATTCGGTCCAAACTTCTAGGCTGGGTTTGGGGTGTTACAACACTATCAAGTTATCAATGTGGTACTTTTAAGCTTATGTTTTGGTTATATGGCATGTATAGGTTTTTTTTTCATTTTGATTATGAGTTAATAATGATGTTGGCCATTAGAATTTGCTTGTAAATGTTTATGTTTTGACTTGTAAATATAGCCATGAGAGTTGGCTTAATTTGGTTGTTTTGGTTATGTATAAATATGTGCATATATGTTTTGTGTTGTGAGTTCATGGATGAATATATAATGCTTGGGAATTATAAAGATTAGGATGTTAAGTGGTTGATTTTAGAGCAGTTACATGCTTGTGGTTTTGATGCAAAATGATGCAAGTTTAGAAGTGTATAATTAGTTGATTTATAAATGTGAATTAGTATAAATGGTATAGCATGTATTTGTGATTTGTGTGCATGGAGAATGAGAGAATAGAATGTGCATGAGGTATGGCTGAATTGGTTGATTAAAATGCCTTTTAATGTTATGTTTTAGTTCCATTTGGGTTAATATAGGTGTGCACAAGTTTGGGTGGCAAAATGGCTTGCTAAATAGCCTATTTTTGTCCACACGGGCAGAGACACGAGTGTGTGTCTCAGCCGTGTACGATACACAGTCATGTACATGGCCGTGTGTCCCTTGATGTTGGAATTAAAATCAAATCAGTATGCTCTACACGGCCTCAGACACGGGTGTGTGACTTGGCCGTGTGGCATAAGTCAGTATACCCTACAGGTTTGGCACGACCTAGCACACGGCCTGACACACGGGCGTGTATGGAAATTTTTAGGGCACACGAGCGTGTGTGTTGGCCATGTGATCTAATTTAGAGAGTTACACGGGGTCAGACATGGGTTGGGACACGGCCATGTGCTCCCAATTCAAATGCCCACACGGCTTGTGACACAGGCGTGTTTGTTGGCTGTGTGAGACACACGGCAGGGACACACGGGCGTGTGTCCCCTATTTTTGAGAAAAATTCTTAAGTTTTCAAAAAGTTTACAAAATTATCGATTTAGTCTCGAACCACTCCCAATGTATATTTAGGGCCTCGTAGGCTCGTATTAGGGACACAATGATTGGTTGTTAATGAAATGTATATGATTTGATTAATTGTATGTAAAATGTATGTCTGAATGTGTTATAAGTTTGGTCATGCTCCGTAACCCTATTCCAACATTGAATACAGGTGAGAGGTGTTACAACACGGCCATGTCTCTTTTCAAAACCTAGGATAGTTTAGTTTTCACACGGGTAAGACCCTTCCACATAGTCTGTCACAAGGGCGTATGGATAATATGGCCTTCCACACGACCACATGCTCTGGAAACCCTAGTGTAGTTCGTAAACCACACGACCTCAGTCTGTTACATGGCCTAGTCACATGACCATGTGCCTCTATTTCTCATATTTTACGATTTTCCCAAAATTTTTTGATTTATTTAGTTTAGTCCCTAATAAATCCCCAAACAATTTTTAGTGTTTTATTTTAATCAATTAAGTCCCTGACAATACGAATAATGTTAAAATCAATGATCTGGTTGGCTGAATTATTAATATTATGACAAAGTATGATATGTCCAGTTCAATCATTGTACATTCTCTAAATTGCTTTTACAGTTTTCCTTGCTTAAATAAGTCCCGGATAATGCGTAAATTCTAAAATTTGTGTTTAATGTCTTAAGTGCTATTATTAGATCTATTGAATGCAGTGCCATTACTCTTATTAACATTATATCTCATCATCTTCTTGCTTGCTTTTAGGAGCTTTATGGCCGTGGTTAGACAAGAGTGTATCTATCTTGTAACTCTTATTTTGGCAGATGCAATGTGCATATTTCCTATAAGTCCTACACTATTACCTATTTTGTTAATGAGGCCATCTTTAGGTATTGCCCCCTTTATTTATTTCATTAGTCAAATTGGATGTACTTTTATGAACTTGAAAACGAACAATCACTTTTTGCTTATTTGCAACCTCTCTTTTCAGGTTTGATAAATTCTTTCATGAAGTTGAGAATCCTCCATAAATAGCCTTGGTTGTTTGTTTCCATTTATTCACAATCTCTTGCAACAAATTTTGACATTTTAACTGTAGTGATAGTTTTATTAGCCTTGTAGCAAGCCTAAGATACCAACTACTCCCACCTATGATTTTGAATTTTAAATACTTTATTTAAATGATTTTGATGTTTTAAAATTTAAAAAAAAGCTAATCTTCTTTTACATTTTATTACTTAGCGGATCAGCTGTTTGGGATAGGAAGAACTTAAACCCTAGGCCTAACAAACTAGGAAGTCATCTAGGTGGGAATTAACCTAAATTTGGTATTGCCTCTCCATGAACCTCTTACCTCAAGTTGGTCTGGATTGTGAGGTCGAAAGATAAGTAGTTATTGCCAACTCATTAGTTTAGTGGAAGATCGAGAGATCCTACTAAGTTAGCGACTAATTGATTGAGTAGAACCTAAAATAGGATTTAGTTATGATCACTGAAGCGAGCTAATCACTCATGCTTAGATTTTATTGAATCACATATTAGTTCTCAAGTTTTATTATTTTATGCAAGTTTATTTCTTTTCTTATAAAAATATTTTTTTTCACTTTATGATCATCGTACTATAATTTATTCAAATTACTAATTAGATCTATTTGCGTTTAGGTTAATATTGATTTAGTACTTGCCTCCCTTGGGTACGATCCTCGAGTACTCACCTACTTCGTTGTAGAACTATTTTACAACCTGACCCGTATACTTGCAGACACCACATCAATTATATATATATATATAGCAATATTCACACTCTGGATTCTAGTACGTCTGAAGGCGGTTACTTTCCAAAGTGGCAGTTTATTTGAAAATCAGTGGTGGCTCGCCTATAATCCGGAGTGATATGTTAGATGAGTTCTTGAGAATTCCTAAGTGAGGTGTGTAGCAGAGTTGGGTAGGACTTTTCTGTTAATTTGAAACTTCAATGCATTCATAAGCATGTGCATATAAAACTGTGAATACCAAAATAGTGAAGTGAAGTGTTTTATGTGAAAAACAGTTAATCTGAGATGCTTTATGGTTGTCTTTAATCTCAGGATTGCTAATTCATGTGCCTTGTTGGTTTGTTGTTTTATTTTGGTTTTCTTGTGACTGAACTCACACTGAGCTTCATAGCTCACTCCCATTTAATTCCCATCCTTACAGATAACCCACCAGGTTAGGACGCGGACGCGACAGACGGAGGGCTCAAAAAATTTTTAATGTTATAAAAGTATTATTATGCTTATTTTTAAAATTTTTGTTATTTCGGAACTATATTATATTATTTATTTCTTGGCATTGGATTCATATTTAGGTTTTGGTTTTATATTGCAAGCATGACATATAAATTGTTTTTTTAAAGATGATAAAATATGAATTTCAATTAATTATGCATGAAATATAAATGTTAATAAAACTCAGAAAAAAAACCACTTTTTCACTGCAAGGTTATAATTAAATTTTTTCTAATAACTAGAATGTAACTATGTTTTCAATAGTTATCACCTTTTACAAGAAAAATATTAATTTAATTGTATTTTATCAACCCATTATTTGTTTTTTAAAAATAGACTAAGTCTTTCTAAAGATAAAAAAATGTTTTAAAGAGACTATTTAAAATCTTCGATTGCACTAGGTCATTTCGGTGGCCTATGTAATCTGTCGAACTCGAGCCTATCGTCTCGGCCAATTTGGGGAGGTTACAATTTCAGTGACATAAAGTACTAAAAACATATTTCAATCATCTTCAGCATAGATTATTTGATGTTGATTTGAGTTGAATTAAAATATTTAATTTGAACTTATAAATTTTCCATTTGTAAAGAAAAAAAAAAGTGATTTTACTTTAAACAAAAAGAAGAGATAATTTGTTACCAACTAAATTGATGAAAAAGAACCTCATATGAT
The DNA here is from genome assembly GCA_025698475.1 of Gossypium anomalum. Taxonomy (NCBI): domain Eukaryota; kingdom Viridiplantae; phylum Streptophyta; class Magnoliopsida; order Malvales; family Malvaceae; genus Gossypium; species Gossypium anomalum. The sequence continues at coordinate 17,151,839 of CM046967.1, read as the reverse complement.
ATATACGTGAATACAATAACAATACATTAATTGCGCTATAGTTGTGTCTTATTTATAATATCCTTTTTATTTAAGTATATTGTTTTTGTACAAAATTAGTAAAGATAAAAACCTATGCATCAAATATGTTCAATTCTAATTCTAATTTTAATTGCAATTCCAATTTGAGTTTGAACTTATTTGGAACACAAAAATTGAGCATGATGTCAAGTATGAGAATCCAACTCAAGTTTTATCAAAAAAACAAGCCTAATTAAATTTAGTGAAGCTAATTAAAGCAGTTTAATCTGTATCTTGTATCAAGTCTATATTTTAAAAGTGAAAGTCAAATAAGTTATATTGGAGCATTCAATTCTCGAGGTTTCTATGGAGATTGAGATTGAATTTCTTGGCTCAGTTCAACCCCATTAAATAACTTTAAATTTTTTTATTTTGATACAATAGTTAATATCATTTTCAAACGCATATAACTGGTGGTGTAGGAAGGGGTCAGGCTTTTGGTCCGCTTTCTTTCCGTACTATCTTCAAATTTTTTATGTTTTTAGTATTTTAATATTTGAAAATTAAAAAAAAATAACTAACAAGAAAAATATAATTTACTCTTTTCTTCTCCTAGACCACAAATAAAAAATTTAGAATATAATTCGCATTTGTTTCTAAACGGTTGGACTAATAATCAATTTATTGGCATCATGCATTCCAGATTTGGTAGCATTAATTTCCATGACTAAACTTAGAAAAAAAATAATGATAATTAGTAAACAAAATCTCCATAAATCTTCTCAAGGATGTTTTGCTGATTTATTTAGACATAGTTTCATAAGGAAAAAAATTAAAACATAACAGTCTTAAAGAACCCAAAGAAATTAGTATTACTCCATGCAACACAAAATAATATACTATATATATTAAAGCCATAAGCTATACATTTCCGCAACCATAGTTGATTAGATATAAAGAGATGAAGAAGTTTTCATTCAATTTTTTTATATTCGTTGTCATCTTAATCTTTGCAACTCGTTAGTTTCTTCTTATGCAACTCTTTTCTTTCCTTTGATATGAATATTATCTTTTTCGTTTAATTTAATACAAGAGAATTTTGGTTGCAGATTCAGAGATGATGGCAGAGGCAAGAGGACCTGTCATTTCGTGTAGATGCAGCAAAATCGAAGATTGTCAGGGTATTTGCGCCGTGTGCCACAACTATAACTGCATTAATAACCTTTGTACTTGCCTTTCAGACGCACCTCCATTTCCATAATCTTAAAATCTACACACTCTTATAGTTGAATTAAATGGTGGGATTTTTTTGTGTAATTTGAAATAAATTATCTTGTAATGGATTTAATAAGAAATAAATATTGTTATTATTTTTATTTTTATTTTCTTTTTACCCTTCTCTCCCCCTCCCTCCCTCCATTGGTAGTAGTGTAAAGTAGGTTACATTTCAAATAAATAAAAAGAGTTACAACCTTGTTTTAAAACTAAAAGAAATAACAGTAAGAACAAAAGATAGGGGAAAAATTAAGACACAAAATGATATGATAATTCTTCTTTCTACTTGTATCTCATAAGCTTGTATATGGCTTCAATCTCTAGGGCTTCAATAATTATAGGCTAAAAATAATATAAACATGAATATAAAAACTTTCAATAAAATGAACGAGTATTTCATAAGTTACAAGTTCCACCGTATTCTTTTGGTGGGGACACTTTGTTAATTTATTAACAACACTCTGCACTAGATGTGTATCAAATGGAAACGTGCTCTATTAAAACTTTATTAGAAAAAATTGCACAATCACCTATTATAAGCTACAACATTAAAAACATTTTCTAAGAAAACTTAGTTAGGACAATACATTGGGTAAAGGAAAGAGTAAATATGTTTTCAGACTCCCCCTAATTTTAAAAATATTGAAACATGGTACAAATTTTGAAACAAATTTTTGTTGCTAAATACTTCATCAAAAAGAATCATACTATGAAGACATGTCTTTTTAATTACAATGATAGCCATTGAGTTTCATTGTATACTTAAGGTTTATTTACCAATAACTCTTTTGCACATCATAATATAGGTGGGGGCAAAAAAAAACCTTAAATAAAGTGATATTAATACACACATTAAAGCCTCCATTTGTAACACCCAAACCCAGCCCAAACATTATGGCCGAATCCGAAGATGTCACAAAGAATGAGTTTTGAAAATAGAGTTATCTTATCAAAACATTCACGTTTCTTAATTCAGATTCCTTTATGTTAATTTTCAAAAATGTTACTTAATCCATTTACATGCCAAAACGTAGTTTGCAGTGGAAGTCTTAAGACCGTTATATTTTAAAAATGCAGTTCGTATTTTAGAAAACCTTTGTTTTAGTAAAAACCATAATTTTTAGATATCAGTTGCAAATAAAGTAGCAAAACGAAAATCCAAACCCAAAAATCAGCCAAAAAAGTCTGGAGTGTCCAGTTATTACAAGTCTCCAGAATAATCCTTAAAATAAAAACCATAAGCCTAATCAGTTTACGAACTCATGGTTACCGAGAGGCTTTGTCGCATCGATCCACCTAAGTGCAGATTATCTGAACAGAACAAACAAACTGATGAGAGTTGTCGTAAACTCAATGTGTAACCCAACAGAATTAAGCATGCAAACATACACAGATCTCATATACAATCAAATACAGATTCGGGCTCATGCCCATTTCAAATACAGAAAACATAGTCAGATATAGAGATCAGATAATCAAAATCCTACCCCCATCCTCTACACATCAACTCTGACCATCCCATCACACCATGTGGGGTTAAAAACACCCACCTAACCCTACACACCATATCGTGCCATCATTACACATATCAGATAATATGCAGCCAAGCTGGCAGAATATAGGCAATGATCGCCATACAGAACACTTCCTTCACATATACAAATCCCACCCCAAAACAGATACAGAAAACAGATACATAATTAACATATTAAGCATGCTCAACATGCTTATAAACAGATTACAAAATAATCAAACATGCATAGCATCATCATACTCAGAAAAGAATATCAAACTATCAGATCTACAGTTTTAGGGTTTGGTTAGCCCTTACCAAACCTACGGTAGGCCCACAGTCGATCAGAACGACCTGTACAACCCTAGAGAAAATTTTAGATTTATGGGCCCACATGCTCGTGTGGCTTGCCCGTGCGGGCCCACACGCCTATGTGGCCTACACGCCCAGATTGGCCTTGCCCATATGGCCCACATGGCCTAGCCAAAAATCCACACGCCCGTGTGTGGGCCCACACGTCCAACTTGGCCTAGCCCGTATGGCCCACACGGCCACACTACAGCCACCACACGGTCGTGCCTTGGGCACAGCCATGCCTTTGTCGATCACACAGCCGTTTCTCGCACACGGCCAACCACACAGGCGACCACAAGCCTGTGTGGTGTCCACAAAACTATTTTTCGGGTTTAATCAAAGCCTCGTTTTCTGTGTTTCGGGTACACACTTGGTACACTTTCGATGCAAAAATACCCCTGAGCCACTCAGCACCTAAAATTGTCCAACATATTTACCAAATTAGTCGTTTAAAATGAGACTAAACTAAACTACATCGAGATAGGCAACCCTTTAATCTACCAAAACCCTTACCTTCGAATGAACAACAAAGATTTCGCACCACTACAGCACCGATTGGAAGCCCCGACCTCTTAATCTTCTCCTAAGCAGAAAGCATACCCCAATAATCAACGATTCACTAAACCAAAGCAATAATCGCACTTACCAAACTTACTAGAAACATACAAAGAGCACCGAAACAACGAGATACACAAATTCGACAGTAAAAAGAAATACGACAACAACAACGATGACAAGGAATAGAATGAGAAAATGGTAGAGAACAAAAGGAAGAAAATAATGTCAGATTCTTTTGGGAATTTTGGAAGAGAGAGGAAATTTGAAAAAAAAACAAAATAAAACCAGATATCTTATCAAAAATCCCTTCAATTCCTCCCCTCTATCCCATTAACCAACAACTTCTCAGAATCCAACTCCATCAAGAGTGTATCAGGAAAATCGAACAAAAATAATACCCACGCTCGCGCTGGGATTCGAACACAAGACCTCAAACACACCAATTCCTTTACTAGTCGAACCAGCAGGCTCATTCTGCTATGGATTTACAAATAATTTCCCATAAGCCCACTTATCAAGGGTAAGGCTTAGATAAAAAAATAACAAAAATTACCAAAGTGGAAATTAAACCCAAGACCTCTTACACACACACAGAACACTCAACCACAGAAACAGATACACAGTTGTGTCAGATATTTACAAAAATAGAAATAAATTATTTAGGGCGTTACAACTCTACCCCCTAAAAAAAATTTTGACCTCAAAATTTACCTGATCAGAATAGATGAGGATGCTGCTGAAGCATCGGGTCCTCAAGTTTCCACGTGGCTTCCTCAGTGCCATGATTCCACCACAGAACTTTCACTAAAGGAATGGACTTCCTCCTCAGAACATTAATATCACAACCCAGAATCTGAACCAGCTCCTCCTTAAAAGTCAAATCCGACCTAACCTCGATCTCCTCAATTAAGACAACATGAGATAGGTTAGACTTATACCGCCCCAATATCAAGACGTGAAACACATCGTGAATACAGTCTAACTCTGCAGGTAGCTCCAACTGATAAGCAACCGGTCCCACACGCTTTAGAATTTGACATGACCCAATGAACCTAAGGCTCAACTTGCCCTTACGATCAAATCTCAGAACTTTCTTCTATGGTGAAACCTTAAGGAACACGAAACCCCCCACAGAGTACTCAATATCACGCCTATTCAGATTTGCATAAGATTTCTGTCTATCAGAAGCTGCCTTCAGTCAATCCTGAATCAGTGTAACTTTATCTTCGGTCTCAGAAACCAACTCAAGACCCAAAACCTGACGCTCGCCTAACTCAGTCGAACATAGCGGGGTGTGACACTTACAACCATACAAAGCCTCGTAAGGTGTCATCTGAATGCTAGCCTGAAAACTGTTATTGTAGGCGAACTCAGCTAACGGTAGATAATCCTCTCAACTACCTCAAAAATCTATCACACAACTCCAAAGCATATCCTCTAGTATCTGAATCACCCTCTCAGATTGACTATCGGTCTTATGATGAAACGCAGTACTGAAGTCCAATCTCGAACCCAGAGCCTCGTGTAATTTCATCCAGAATCAAAAAGTAAAACGGGGATCTCTATCAAAAATAATCGACACAGGAACCCCATGAAATCTTACAATCTTAGAAACATAAAGCTTCGCTAACTTTTGCAGAGAGTAGTCCGTCCGAACTAGAATAAAATGAGCAGACTTGGTCAATCGATCCATGATGACCCAAACAAAATCCTTCGTAGTGGGTATTAAAGGCAACCCACTAATGAAGTCCATTGTCACTCGTTCTCATTTCTACAAGGGAATCTTAACAGGTTGGACCAAACCCGAAGTCAACTAGTGCTAAGCCTTAACTTGCTGGCATGTCAAACAATAAGGAACGAAATTCGTAACCTCACGCTTCAAATCCGGCCACCAAAACAACTAACGAAGATCAGGATACATCTTATTTCCACCGGGATGCATAGGATAAGGGCTACTATGGGTCCCCTCAGAATTGACTGCCTCAAATTAGAATCATTTGGCACACAGATCCGACCTTGAAAGCACAGAACACAATCATTATTTAGCCCAAAATCTGAAGTACTGCCATTCTCAATCTGACGAAACTAAAAACCTAGAGACTCATCCCCTAACTGCTTAACCCGAATCTGATCAATCCAAGTCGACTTCACTTGCAACTTAGCTAACAGACTCCAATCATCAAACATAATAAGTCAAGCGAACATTGCTCTCAAATCAGTCATCACTCTACAACTTAGAGCATCGACCACCACATTGGCTTTACCAGGCTGATACTCTATCGTGCAATCATAATCTTTTATTATCTCAATCCATCGCCGTTGTCTAAGATTCAACTCCTTCTGAGTAAGGAGATACTTGAGGCTCTTGTGATTAGTGTAGATAATACACCTCTCACCATACAAGTAGTGCCTCCAGATTTTCAACACAAAAACCACAACAGCTAACTCGAGATCATGCGTCAGATAATTCCCTTAATGTGTCTTAAGCTGACGGGACACATAAGCCACAACTTTTCCATCTTGCATCAATATACATCCCAAACCAACGTACGATACATCACTGTACACCATAAACTTCTTTCCAAATTTAGGCTGTATCAGAACAGGAACCTGAGTCAAAACAGACTTGAGCTACTCAAAGCTCAATTGCTGCACATCAGCCCAGACAAAAGAAACACCCTTGCGTAACAGCTTAGTCAAAAGAGCTGCAATCAGAGAGAACCCCTAAACAAAACGCCGATAATACCTCGTAAAACCCAGAAAACTGTGGATCTCTGATACATTCTTGGGTTGTTTCCAACCAAGCACGGCCTCAATCTTCTTACGATCCACTTGAATCCCCTCAGCAGAAACCACGTGCCCCAGAAAAGTTACCTCAGGCAATCAGAACTCACACTTGTTCAACTTAGCTTAGAGCTACTTTTTACGGGGAATTTGAAGCACTACTCTAATATGCTCATCATGTTCATCTTCAGTATTAGAGTAAATCAGAATAGCATCGATGAAGACCACGATGAATTGATCCAGTTATAGTTGAAACACTCAGTTCATTAGATCCATGAATGTAGCCGGAGTATTCATCAGACTGAAAGACATAACTAGGAACTCGTAATGTCCATAACGAGTCCTAAATGTAGTCTTATGAACATCCACCTCCTTAACTCTCAACTGATGAAACCCAGAATGAAGATCAATCTTCGAAAACATAAAAGCCCCTCAAAACTGATCAAATAAATCATCGATCCTCAGAAGTGGATACTTATTCTTCACAGTCAATTTATTCAGTTGTCGATAATCGATGCATATCATCATGATGCCATCCTTTTTCTTCACAAACAGAACCGGTGCCCCCCATAGAGACACAGTAGGATGGATGAAACCACAACCCAAAAGTTCTTGAAGTTGAGCCTTAAGCTCTGCAAGCTCCTTCGGTGTCATTCGATAGGAAGTGATAGACACCGAAACTGTACCCGGTAGAAGCTTAATGTCGAACTCAACTTCTCGATTTGGAGGTAAACCCGGTAACTCCTTGGGAAAGACATCTAGAAAGCCCCTTATAGTTCTGATACCCTTAGAAGAAGAGTCCTTAAAAATAGAAATACTAACGTAAGCTAAATAAGCCTCACACCCTTTCTGAACCAATTTATCAATCACAAGCGCGGAGATCACATTGGATAGATAATCCCGATGCTCACCGATCACAACCACCTCCTTATCATACTCAGTCCTCAGAACGACCCTCTTAGTCGCACAATCCAAACTGACTTGGTGCTCAACCAACCAGTCCATACCCAGAATTAAGTCGAACTCTTCAAACAGAAGCTCTATCAAATTTTCCAAAAAAATAGCCTATTGCACCATTAACGGAACACTCCTATAAAGTTTACTAACTCGAACAGCCTGTCCCAATGAACTTAGTACAGTAACCTCAATAGAAGTGCTCTCAACAGAAATCCCCATGTTTTCAGATACAGAACTGGCTACATAGTAGTGTGTAGAACCTATGTCTATCAAGGCAGTATAAGTTACATCTAAAATTATGAACGTACTGGTGATAACATCTAGAGCATCTCTATCCTCTCAGCATCGATAGCATAAACCAACACAGGCTACCTTACCTCAGTCCGACCAGCACCTCTGCCCTCAGCCTATACCGTTACCACCCCAGCCGTCCACAACCCTAAGGTGGCTGTTGAACTGCCCTCTAAGGCTGCACAGAACCTGATCCCAAAGCTTGCATCTGATCTGCCCGCTGTGGACACTCTCAAATCTAATGCTCTAAAGACCCACACCTCAGACAAGCCCTAATTCTCGTTAAACACTCATCCGGATGGCACCTACCACAATCTCCACACAGCTGAATCCTAGTAAGTGCAACAGGGACCCCCACTCTAACAGGCCCATCAGGTCTGGCCTTTTTCTTAGGCCTCTGAACAGAACTAAGGGGCTCTGAATCCCTCTTATTCTTACCCCTCTCTCAGTCCCTCTTCTGGCGCTCTATGCGCTTAACATCCTTACCGATTTTCGCATTTTCAACCAGAACCGCAAACTCTCGCTCCCTCTGTGGAGCAATCAGTAGCCTCAAATTATCCCTCAAGCCATCCTCAAACTGAACACACCTCTCATACTCAGACGCCACCATGCCTCGAATGTAGCAGTTCAACCTGAGAAACTCTGCCTTATTCTCGGCCATAGATCTATCACCTTGCGTGAGATTCATGATCTCACACCTACGAGCATCCACATAGCTCGCTCCCACATACTTCCCTTAAAAGGTAGTTTTAAAGAAATCCCAGTTCAGACGATCAAGCTGAGTACCTTCCTCAACTGTTAACCACCATTGATATGCCTTGTCGCGAAACAAAGAGACTGCACCCTTGAATTTCTGCTCGGGAGTACTATTTAAATCATTCATAATCCTCTCAGTGGCCTCTAACCAATACTCAGCCACAGTAGGGGCGACTCTAGTGACACCCCTAAACAACTCAACACTGCCTAGGGATGAAGACTCTGCTCAAGCCCCTTTAAGGCCTCTACCACGGCCACGAATACAATTTATCTACATTATCAAGTTTTATGCATCAATCCTAGTATTTATTAACAGATATTTTATGCATAAATTATCAGAAGTTCAGAGATATTTTCAGAAGTTTAAGTCTCTAACTATTTCGGTATAGTTTTAGAATGTACTAACTATAGTGTTTTCAGAACAGTTCTACCTGAGTATAGAGATACTTACAGGATCAACGCCGGAGACTCGATGTACCACATGCTTTTTCAAATTTATCCAAAATAATTAAAAACCAATTCTTTTTAAATCACAATTTTGGAACCCAAAATTCACAACCTATAACACTCCTAACCCGTAACCATCGCCGGAATAGGTTAAGAGGCATTACTGGACTCATAATACAGTTCAGAACAATCGAATATCAAATATCATCTCATTTCCATAAATACCAACCATTCATGTTCAATGCGAACTTAAACCGAGCATACAAGGTCTAATTCATGCATCTAGGACTAAATCGATAACATATAGAAGTTTTAGAACTTATAAAAAAATTTTCAACTTTTCAAAGGTCACACGCCCGTGTGTCTAAGCCGTGGCAAAACAGGGCATACATACTGACTTTTCCACATGGCCATAAGACATGCCCGTGTGCCAGGCCGTGTGAAAATTATGGAGGTTACTGACTTGGCCACACAGCCAACCACACGCCCGTGTGCTAGCTTGTGTGCCACACACGACCAATAGACATGCCCGTGTGTCTAGGCCGTGTCAAAACTAGAGGGTATACTGCCTTTAATTCGTAGGGTACCCTAAGGAACACATGGCCGAGTAGCTTGACCGTGTGTCGAACACGGCTGAGACACACGCCCGTGTCTCTGCCCGTGTGGACAAAAATAGGCCATTTGAATAGAAAATTTGCCACCCCAATTTGGGTCAACCTACAAGCAAAAAAACAAGCCTATTTGCACAATCAATTCAGCTAAATTCCAAACCACAACATAAGTCATTCATCTCATATAATAGTCACCCATATCCATACTCATAAGCCTTACTAATCGATGTCAAAACATATGTCAAAAGCATATCAAAGCATTTCTTTCCATACATCATTCAATCTCATGCTAAAACTTACCAAACTAACCAACATTTACCATTTCTTTTGTCCAACTATAACATACCACAATTGCATATTAACATCACATACCATAAGCCATTATCAACTATGAGTTCAAACACCAACTAGCCATATCACATGGCTAAAAATATATATACATCACAAAACATAATTCCATAACTACTAGCCTATACATGCCATACTTCAAAATATACATTTTCAAAAGTACCAAAAATAAAGTTCGATAGTGTGGTGACGATCCTTGACGATCCCTGAGCTCACAGTAGCTTCGATATCTATAAAACAATGCAAACACATACAAAGTAAGCTTCCAAAAGCTTAGTAAGCTCATACTAAAAATCATCAACAGTGTATAAAATATAAAACATTAACACATAAGTATTTATAAATTTTCAATTCATCTATCCATTTTATACCAACACCATTCGTATGTTTATACCAATTCAATGAACTTTATATACATAATACCATCTACCACATAGGTATTATACGTACATGAACCTTCCCGTCATTTATTTTCATTTTCACCTCTCGTTAGGATATTTTAAAACTTTCCGAAGATGTTTCTTGCTATAAACATCTACACATTTAATGCCTTAAAGGTTAGCCGAAGCTATAATAATTTCGCACACTTAGTGCCATCTTAATTAACCGAAGCTATCTCAGTATCGCACACTTAGTGCCAAATACCATTGATATATCATCATATTCATCCAAACTAAATATATATATATATACAATCCATGTATAATCAAAGCATCAAAACATACTTATAACATCATATTTTGCGTACGAACTTACCTCGTACTAGAAATTGTCGACTCGGATCGTTTACTCTATAATCTTTGACTTCTTTCGGTCTAAATCCTAATTCCTCTTTTCTTGATCTATAAGTATTCAAAATTAACCCTTTTATTCACCAAATCATTCAAAACAATCCATAGACACATATTTAGGGCATTTTACAAACTAGCCCTCACATTTTCACATTTCGACACTTTAGTCCCTAAATCACAAAACTACAAAATACACATAATTTGCTTGTACACAAGCTTAGATGAATTTTCATAGCTCTCATACAAGTCGACACATTTCATTTATTTTACATTTTAGTCCCTCAAAATAACATTTTTACAATTTAGCCCAAATTACTCAAATTCATCAAAAATCCAAAGACAAAACATGTAAACCCAACATCAAGCTTTCATATTTCAACATATAATATCACAAAGCTCATGAATTCATCCATGGAAAATTTCAAAATCATCAACAAAATCAGAAATTGAGGCATGGGTTTGATAATATACGAAGCAAGCAAAAACGTAGAAATAATTAAAAACCGAACAAAATCCATACCTTAATCAAGGAATTCAATGGCCGAACCCTAGTTATCCTTTTCTTTTCTTTCATTTGTGATTTTCGGTTGATGAACATGAGAAAATGAGCTTATTTTAAGCTTTGTTTTATTTAACTTATATTTATTAATTAAATACCCATTTTGCCCTTTATTTATACATATAAAATCATTTGAAATAAGGCCATATATGTCAATTAATCATGTAAATGGCATAATAACCACATAAGGACTCATCATTTAAGAAGACATAATAATTGGGCACTTTTAACAAGTAACAGGCAACTTTTACAATTTACGCGATTAAGTCCTTTTTCAAAATTAAGCACACAAACATTCCAATTTTCAAACGAAACTTTCACACATGCTAATACACACAATATAAACACGAAAAGTAATATTTAAATATTTTTTTAACTCAAATATGTGGTCCTGAAACCACTATTCTAACTAGGGTCTAAACCGGATTGTTACACAGCCCGAGTTTTGCAACCTAGCTTTGATACCACTAAATGTAACACCCCAAACCCATCCTAGACGTTATGGCCAAATCCGGAGATGTCACAAAGAATGGGTTTTGAAAATAGAGTCGTCTCATCAAAACATTCATGTTTCTTAATTCAGATTCCTTTATGTCAATTTTCGAAAATGTTACTTAATCCATTTAAACGGCCATACTCCGGCCACCACATGGCCGCCATTCACACACGGCCAACCACACGAGTGATCACACGCCCGTGTGGCATCATCAAAACCATTTTTTAGCTTTTGCCGAAGCCTTATTTTCTGAGTTTCGAGTACACACCTGGTATGGTTTCGATACAAAAACACCCCTGAGCCACTTAGCACTTAAAAGTGTCCAACACATTCACCAAATTAGTTGTTTAAAATGAGACTAAATTAAACTACATCGAGATAGGTAACCCTTTAATCTACCAAAACCCTTACCTTCGAATGAACAACAAAGATTTCACCCCACTACAGCACCGATTGGAAGCCCTGACCTCTTAATCTTCTCCTAAGCAGAAAGTAAACCCTATTAATTAATGATTCACTAAACCAAAGCAATAATCGCACTTAACAAATTTGCCAGAAACACACAAGGAGCACCGAAACAACGAGATACAAAAATTCGACAGCAAAAACCAAAACAAAAACAACAACAGCGACAAGGAAGAGAAAGTGAAAATGGTAGAGAGCAGAAGGAAGAAAATAATGTCAGGTTCTTTTGAGAATTTTGAAAGAGAGAGGAAATTTGAAAAAAAAATAAAATAAAACCAGATATGTTATCAGAAATCCTTAAATTCCTCCCCTCTATCCTACTAACCAAGAACTTCTCAGAATCCAACTCCATCAAGACTCTATCAGGAAATTCGAGCAAAAATAATACCCACGCTCGCGCTAGGATTCGAACACAGGACCTTCAACACATCAATTCCCTTACCACTCGAACCAGCAGGCTCATTCTACTATGGATTTACAAAAAATTTCCCATAAGCCCACTCATCAAGGGTAAGGCTTAGATAAAAAAAATTACCAAAGTGGGAATTGAACCCAATACCTCACACACACACCCAAAACACTCAACCACTGAAGCAAATACACAGTTATGTCAGATATTTACAGATATAGAAATAAATTATTCAGGGCGTTACACTATTAATTTCTTATAAGTTTATTTTTATCGCCACAAGCAACATTTTTCTTATGCGGACATGATACCTTGCTATTGTATATCACTTAAGGAAAATTCTATATTAAATTTAGTGTCTTAGTTTTGGAGATTTCTACACCCTCTTTCTCTTTCTTACTTCGTTGCAAGGATATTCATGTAGACTACCTAATAGATAGTTGTATGGTTTCTTTATTCTTATTGAAACACATATCAAGTCTTTCTTGCCATTATTGTGACTTTAATAATCATTACCAATATGGTTTAATAAACAACCAAGGCTATCCACGAAGGAGTCTCCACTTTTATGAACTTAAAATCGAACAATCACTTTTTGGTTTTTTGTAACCTCTCTTTTCAGGTTTGATAATATCTTTCAAGAAGTGGAGACTCCTCCGTGGATAGCCTTGGTTGTTTGTTTCCATTTATTCACAATCTCTTGCAACAAAATTTGACACTTTATCTGTAGTGATAGTTTTATTAGCCTTGTAGCGAGCCCAAGATACCAACTACTCTCACCCATGATTTTGAATTTTAAATACTTTATTTAAATGATTTTGATGTTTTGAAATTTAAAAAATAAACTAATCTTATTCTAAATTTTATTACTTAACAGGTCAACTGCTTTGGATAGGAAGAACTTAAACCCTAGTCCTGACAAACCTAGAAAGTCATCTAGGTGAGTATTAACCCAAAATTGGTATTGCCTATCCATGAACCTTTTACCTCAAGTTGGTTTGGACTATGAGGTCAAAAGATAATTAGTTATTGCCAACTCATTAGTTTAGTGGAAGATCGAGAGATCCTACTAGGTTAGCGACTAATTGATTGAGTAGAACCTAAAATAGGATTTAGTTATGACCACTGATCGTGATTTTCTGTGATAAGTTTTATAAATTTATAATTAATCGCTCTTGAAACTAACTATTATCACGACGTAGGCAAGTGTACCTATCGAACAGTAGTATAGCTTTAGCAAAACCGGATTGTCGAACCCAAAGGACTAAAAGTACTAGTAATGACTATCTTTTTATTATCTAGCCTAAGAATTAAAGGGGTTTTTTTTTAACTAACTAATTAAACTAGGAAATTGCAGAAAATAGGATTGGGAAATTACTTTTGGGAAAACACTTGATTAAGGACAATACCTAAGGAAAAATCCACCTAGACTTTTACTTGTTATTCTGGCTCCTAACCGGACGATTTATTCATTTAACCTGTTTTGTAAAAATCGCTAAGTTATGTTATTATCCCTATTCAAGACTAATAACATCAAATCCCTAGGTTGAATAACCGAGACTTTTCTCTAATTAACACCCTAGGGTTGCATTAACTCGATTTATGGATTCCCTTATTAGGTTTCACCCTAATCTGAAAAAATCTGGTCACTCTATCTCTAGGCGAGCAATCAACTCCGCTTAATTATGACAAAGTTACTCTTAGTCAGGGTCTATTCTTCCTCCAACTAAGAGTAGTAACTTGAATTGATATCCTGAAATACCAAAAAAAAAAAAATTAAGAACACACAATTAAGAAGAAGTTAAATATTAATCATACGATTCAGAAAATAATAACAAGATTCATCTTAGGTTTCATCCCCCTTAGGTATTTAGGGGTTTAGTTCATAACTAAACAAGAAAACATCTCAGAATAATAAAGAATACAAAACATAAAGAAAACCCAAAACTCCTGAAGGGGAAATTGAGGAGAGATCTTCAGTCTTGATAGTGAATCCGGCTTCTGAGATGGATCAATCAGCTTCCTCGAAGTGATTTCTTACTCCCTATTCTCCGTCCCCTTTCTCTTCCTCTTTTAGGGTGTATTTATAGGCTTTGGAATGCCTAATAACCCTCAAAAGTGGCCTTTTTCGAATTGGACTCAACTTAGGCTCGGCAGGGACATGCCCGTGTGACACGCCCGTGTGCAATTACTTTAGGCCATGTTCGAGCTTGTTAAATTGGCACGACCGTGTGTTCTACCCATGTGAGTCGTGCTTCAATTCTGCCAAATTGACACGACAGTGTGAGCTGCCCGTGTGAGGAGGTCCAGGCTGTGTTGATTTTGTACTTTAGCCATTTTCTCTGTTTTTGGCCCGTTTCTCGTTCTTTTCGTCCTCCTGTGCTCACCTAATATAAAACATGAAATTAAAGGATTAGGAGCATCAAATTCACCAAATCTAAGGGGAAATCATTCATAAATTTGTTAAGCGAGGGATAAAAATATGTATAAATTACGGTTTATCAACCACTGAAGCGAGCTAATCACTCATGCTTAGATTTTATTGAATCTCATATTAGTTCTCCAGTTTTATTATTTTATGCAAGTTTATTTCGTTTCTTATAAAAACAATTGCTTTTCACTTTATGATCATTGTACTATAATTTATTTAAATTACTAATTACATCTATTTGCGTTTAGGTTAATATTAATTTAGTACTTACCTCCCTTGAATACGATCCTCGAGTACTCACCTACTTCGTTGTAAAACTATATTACAACCTGACCTATATACTTGCAGACACCGCCTCAATTCTATATATATTTTTAGCAACACTCACACTCTGGATTCTAGTACGTCCGAAGGCAGTCACTTTCCAAAGTGGCAGTTTATTTGCAAATCAATGGTGGATCGTCTACAATCTGGAGTGATATGTTAGATGAGTTTTGAGGAATTCATAAGTGAGGCATGTAGCGGAGTTGGGTAGGACTTTTCTATTAATTTGAAACTTCAATGCATTCATAAGCATGCACATATAAAACTGTGAATACCAAGATTGTGAAGTGAAATGTTTTATATGAAAAACCTTTAACATGAGGTGTTTTATGGTTGTGTTTAATCTCAAGATTGTTAATTCATGTGCTTGCATTAAAATCAGTACATCATATATCACATACGAGTATTCTCACATATTACCTGTCATAATAATATCACACTCCACAAGTCAACACATATGTACTTACTAAAATATCACTTACTTCCAATGCATATTTCCATTATTAGCATATCATTATCGCTGTTATTTGGTATGTATATTATGCCCACAACACAACATAATTCACAATAGTCATCACATATGTCTCATATCACAATATCGCATCATAATAGTCAATTCACAATTATTCACATAATCACATAATTTTCCAAAAAAAAAGGAAATAGAAAGTTTACACTCAGAACTTAGGATAGGGGTTTAGGCTATTCCTAAGCTCCCAATTAATGCTATGAATCGTGTCTACAAGTAGCAATTCCAAACACTCACCGATCATGCTTTCGCCTAATTGCCAAAAGCTTAAACTAGTTTTTCCTTACCTTTTGCCTTGATCATAGAAGGCTTCAATAGTTCTGATGCTTCACATTTAACAACCACACAATATACACAATCAAAAACAAGCCAAAGACTCACTTCAAACAATCAAAACACAAGCCTAAGCAAAATTCTCATGTAACCAGAACCTCCAACATAGGAAACTTGAAATTCAAATAACTCAGTCTATACTTAATATTTTCTCCTAAAACTAATTTCGTTCATCTAATTATTCACCTATGACCAATTCTCAACCATTAAACTACACAAAACTACCCAATTCATGGTATCAAAATTTTTCGACAAATTTTGGCCATTTTCACGAAAGTTCATTAAAACTCAAGAAATCTTTAACGAAACTTCAAAGTAAGTTTAGAAACCTTCTAATCATGTCAAAACTAATTGAAAGACACTTTGAAACCACATTTTTACTCAAAATCCCAAAAACCACCACTAACGACCTAATTTTTTATTATTATTCAAAACATGCAATTTAATGGCTAAAAATTCAGGTTAAAGAATCAGATAGCATAAAAAACTAACATGGAATTGAATCATTACCTTAATTTTAAAAAAACCAAGCATTTGATCAAAAACCCAGAAAACCTAAAAGCTTAACAATGGAGAAATCTATGGTGATTTTGGGTGTTTTTCTTGATATTTTATGGAGGTTTATGGCTTGGATGATGATAGAAATCAAAATGAATCAAGTATGTAAAACAAAATTGAACGGGATAGACTTGGGAGAGCAATGGATGGCAAGAAAATTGAATGGGAGAAACTTAGGAGAGCAATAGATGGCAAGAAAATTGAATGGGAAGAAAAATAACATGAAACTTGTTGGTAGGGGAAGAATTAGGTTGATTTTAAAGTTTTGGTTTAACTGCTTCATAAACACACAGAATTTTGCCCTTTTTACAAATTAGTCCCTATTTCAAAATTGAAAACCTTTTTAACATTAATTTAAAATATTCATTGGATTTTCTAAATACCATAAACAAAAACATTTCTGAATACCATGCTAACAAAATTATAAAGCACACTAAAGCTATAATCCCTAAAATACTCCTAAAACTCCTAAGCCCTATTTAGAGATGTTACACATAGTGTTTAACTTTTTAGGTAAACCTCGAAACTAGGACCGAACTCGACACACGGAGAATCACCTTGGAACTCAAGCTGATTTTTAATAAGTATTATTAATTAGTCTTTGTTGGTTTTGGTTTGTAAGTTTTAATTATTTCTGGTTTATGGCTTGGTAACTTTTCATTTGAGGATTTTTGCATGTATGAATTACTCAAGCATAATAACCGAAAAATGCATGATGTCTATCTTAAGTAAAATTTTTTGTTCATTACAAAGAAACTGTTTTTGAAAAAAATCAAATCGATAAGACAACTAGATTTCCAAAATGACATATGTCGAAACCTCTTTAAAACGGGTTTTAAAAAATGAAACGAAAACGGGAGTCGCCACCAATCCTTTAAAGTGTGATTGGATCACTTTATAAAACGTTTTGGTCTATGAAATTATGAGAAAATAGGTTCAGGAGTCGGTTACGTGCGAGGAAGGATTAGCACCCTCGTAACGCCCAAAATTGGTACCAAATTGAATAATTTTGCCTTAGTGTCAGAAGTTTGAAAGAATTTAGAAATAAGATTCCCTTAAAATCGTAATTGTTTGAGTTAAAAAGAATCAAGATTCCTTCGTTTTAAAAGAATACAAACATCACATCCAGCATGATTGGACACGATATCTTTAAACTTTCGTAACTGAAAGCCTCTTGTGATTTGTAAAACTCGTTTAGAAGGATATTTTAGATATTTAGACAAACGGGAAATTGCAACCCAGCATGTTAGGGCACTACTTCTCGAGTTCCTGAATACCAAAAATATTGCCTCTTTTTGAAATTCCTTTTGAATCAAATAAGATTTCTTTTATTTTGAAAATAATGATGTGTTTTACATATTACAAGAAATTAAATAAACCTAGCTAAAATATACATGGTTTATCATTTTACGCAAATATAGTATATATAAAAAATGATAAATAGTGATATAACTAACATAATATACATTCATATCTCATGCATATAAAAATGCAAATATACATATACTATCATTTCATGTAAATTACAATGTAACGGATAATAAATAGAACAATATAATAATTTTTTTTTATCATATATATGCAATAATACTTCATGCAAATGAAAATAACGAATGATAAAAAAACAAATAATTATTATGTTAAGATAGTATTAAATAAACATGAACAGGATGCTAAAATTAGTTAACAAAGTATGTATGTAATAAAGGGTAAAATTTAAATACCAATTTAAAAAGAATAAATGAGTACAAGAAAAATCTAAAATAATATATAAGTAGAAAAATATTATAAATATATTGTATGATTTAATAACTTAATGTATCTATAAAAATATTAATATGTCAAATAGAAACAAAAAAACATTACATACTAACTTCTAAAATATAATTTGTAATAATAATTTATAAAATTAAATCATAATGAAATGATATAAAAATGATATAATACTCATTTATAAATATAATAAAATAAGTAATATATAAAGTAAAATGTATGTAAAATTTATAAGAAACATTAATAAATAGTTAATAATAAATAATAATAAAATGGTATGAAAATAAATAATAAAAATGATATAATATATATATATATATATAAATATAGTGAAATATATATAATGTATATAAAATTTATAAGAAACATATATAATAATAACATAAATAAAAATAATTTTATTATTTTATATATAATTATCATTTAAAAAATATATAATACATATAAAAAATATTTAATTAATAAAAAATATATAATACATATACCATATAAAATAATATAATAATATAATATAATAAAATAAATGGATTTCCCGTATTTAATAACAATATAACATATAATTTTAATGTAAAATAATAATATACATTAAATAAATAATAAAATTTAAAACAAATAAATTTATAAGAGTAAGAGGACTAAAATTAAAGGCAATTAAAAATTTGGGGCTAATTTAAAAAAATAAAAAATGATTTAGGCCTATTTGGAAAATGTATTAAAATTGAGGGACTCATTGGGCAATTTGCCCTAATCCCAAAACGACACCATTTCCACGAACTCAGTTTTAAAGCCACTGTGAGGACTAAATTGAGACAAAATTAGAATATTAGTGCTAAATTAAGAAATTAAATTAAATTAAATTAAAAATACAAAAAACACGGAAGGATCAATCGGGCAATTTACCCATTTTCCAAAAACACGCGGATCCTCCACGGGTCACTGGTCAACGCGCGGATCCCCTGCTGAAACGACAGCGTTTTGAAGCTTATTGTTTTAAGCTATACGACATCGTTTTCTTTAGGCTATATAAGCCAATCTTTTAGCTTTGAAATCATTTTGCAGTCCCCTTTTTTAAAAAAAAAAGAAAACTCTCTGAAAGAGAGTTGGGGAGGGGCTCCCGGAGTGCTATCAAGCCTCCGTCCAGGGGTTTGCACGCACTCACGCACCTCCGTCCATGTCGCCATATACGGAGGTCAGAAACTAGAAAGTTTCCTTTTTTCGATGCGAATCAAAATGGTATACTCCCTTTTCCTCTTTCTCTATTTACAATATATATATTTAAAAAAATCACCTTTTTGTTTCTCGATCGACAATAGTTCTCTCTTCTTTATATGTGTGTAAAACTAACTTTTTTATTGAAACTCTGTATATCCAAAAAAAAAAAGATACTCTTACATTCTTGATATCCAGCCTTTATAGGCCTTTTTTACAAAACAAATCTTTGGTATGTTTTTGTTTGCTCGATTTCTTTCCATATATTGTTGGCACTGTTCCTTTTTGTTTCCTTTTGCAGGTGAGTGAAGAAATCTCGACGGAGGATGTGCCGATTATGGCGCGATGTGGCGCTGGAGTCACGGTGCTGATGGTGAGTAGCTGGATCAACACGAGATGAAACGGCGTGCCTCGAGGCCAGAGTTATGGGGTAAGGCGAAGAGGCGTGTCTGTTGCGGCGCGAAGCTTCTGGAAACCCTAGGGTTTCCAGATTTAGTTTAGGCATTAGGCCTCACTAGTTTGGGTCTGGCTCAGGTATTTGGGCTTGGGTGTCAACTGTAATTGGGCTGCTGGGTTATGTATTTAATTTTGGGCTCTGTATATAAACAAACATTTATTTTTATTTTGTTTTTATTTTAAGGCCCGGGCAAAATATAGTTCATACAACATAAATAATGGTTTTTTTGCTGCATTAATTAACATCAAGTTTTTACAAAGTAAAGCGACGAATAAATGATTTTTCTAAAACAACACTGTAAAAAATAAAATGAATCTTTAAGTACAGATGACCTAATAAATAAAAGTTTTTAAACTAACTCAAAGTACAACTACAATTTTTTTTTCTCTAAAATGAGTTTATTTAAGGTCTTCAAAAGTAACGTAAGTTAGCTTAGCCATTTCGGTGGCTAATGTAGCCTTCTCAATCTAGCCATAACGTCTAGGTTGGATTATGGAGGTTAGGTCCACCTACAAAACCCTAAGATAGTACAATTCTCACACGGGCATGACCCTTCCGCACAGTCTGCCATACGGGCGTGTGGACAACATGGCCTACACATGACCAAGTGCCTTGGAAACCCTAATGTAGTTTGTAAACCACACGGCCTCAGTTTGTTACGCGATCGGGCAATATGGTTGTGTAACCCTTCAACATAGCTTGAGGCATCTCACACAGCCATGTGCCTCTATTTTTCAGATTTTATAGTTTTGCCCAGAATTTTGTTATTTATTTAGTTTAGTTCTTGATTAATTCTTGAACTATTTTTAATGTATTATTTTATTCAATTAAGTCTCTGGCAATACGAATAATGTTACAATCTATGATCTGATTGAATGAATTATTAATATTATGAAAAAGAATAATATGTCCAATTTAATCCTTGTACATTCTCTAAATGGTTTTTAGAGTTTTCCTTGCTAAAATAAGTCCCTAATATTGTGTGAATTCTTAAATTTGTGTTTAATGCCTTAAATGCTCTTATTAGATCGCATGATACGTGAATATTATATGTTTTCTGATAAAGTGAAACTGTTAAATTGAAAGTGATATTATTGCTACTGCCCTACGAAGAACATTATCAGCATGTTAAGTGTTAGTGATGAATTGAGTAAATGTTACATGTCTACTACTAGTATTGATTTGTTATAATATACGGAGGAAGAGTGACAGTTTATTAAATCTACAAACAAGTGGTGGCTCGTCCACAAAACCTAGTGGCAGTTTGTTTAATCTACAAATATGTTGTTGATGATCGCTAAACTAACTATAATTACGACAAAGGCAAACGCACTTATCGAACAACAGTATAGCTATGGAAGGTAGGGAATAACGTATCCACGAGGATTCAAAGTACTAGTAATTATTGTTTTTCTATTATTTAACCAATAAATTGAAGGAATTGTTTTTAAATTAAATTTACTAATCTAATTTAACTACGAAAGCAATAGAGAGTGAATTAGGAAAATATTTGAAGATAAACAATGAGATAGACCATACCCAGGAAAGAATCCACCTATTATTCCAAATCTGAAATAAAAGATTTATTTACTTGTGTCTTGATCCGTAAAAATCCCTAAATTATATTAATATCTCTTTTCGAGAGTAAAAACAACTGACTCTAAGTTGATCAATTGAAATCTCTTTCTAATTAAAACCCCTATTGTCGCATAATTCGATCTATGGATTCCCTTGTTAGATTTGACTCTAATTCGGTAGATTTATGTCATCCTATTTCTAGGATTACATGCAACTCCACTCAATTATGCTAGATCTACTCTCAAACAGAGAATTTTGCTCCACTGAAATAAGCACATTAAACATGAGTTAATATCCTGAAAATATTAAAACAGAAAATAAGCATACATAATTGAGAACAAGAATCAAGTATTTATCATGTAATTCAAAAATCAAATAATAAGATTCATCTTAGGTTTCATCTTCCCTAGGTATCTAGGAAATTTAGTTCATAATCTGAAAAGAAAACATCTCGAAGTCAGAAAAACTACAAGACATAAAGAAATTCAAATAAACTTTGAAAGAAGTTAAAAGGAGATCTTCAATATTAAAGGAGATCCGCTTTTGAGTTGGCTCCGGTGGTGTTCTTCAAGTAGTTTATTCCATCTTCTCTGTGTGTCCCCCTTAGGTCTTCTTCTAATTGTTATTTATAGACTTTAGAATGCTCACAAAGCCTAAAAATTGGGTATTTCCGTGTGTTTGGGAAATAGGGTGCAAAATTGACAAGGGCTGGCACATGTGTTTGGAAATGCTCAGGCCGTGTGGATGCTAAAAATAGCTCTTTTTGCTCGATTTTGGCTTGTTTTTCGCTCCTTTAGCTGCCCTATGCTCACCTAAGTATAGAAACATGAATTTAAAGGATTAGGAGCATCAAACTCACTAATTTACATAATAAATCATCCAAAAACACATCAAGAATGGGATTAAAAACATGTTACTTTTATGGCTTATCAAATATCCTCACACTTAAGCGTTTGCTTCTACTCGAGCAAAATCCTTAACTCATAATTAAAAATTAATCTTTCTCAACTTATAATTCTCATCAATAATGTTTCGCCATAATTCACAAATAATCATACATTGATAATTCAACTAAAAGAGCACTAAAGATTTAAACAATCCAAGTCGAACATTTTTAAAACATGAAAATATAGGTATTTCCCATTATCTAAGTAATTACCTTTAATTCAAAACCGACAAGAATCAACATCCTCACTAAAGATTTATTCAAATCACTCAAAGTGTTTAAGGTCCAAAAATAAGCACTCAATAGTCAAACATGAAAAGTCATTAATGAAAATCAAATATCCACCACTATAAAATGAGATGATACACAAATCGAGATTAAATTGATAAATTACCAAATTAGAAAAATAAACAAATGCTAAATTAAAAAAAATTATATCAATTGAAAATTGTTCAAGAATAACATGAGCTTCTTCTCAAAATATGAATTTAACTGTTCAAGCTCAATTAACATAGAACTAAATAATAACCAATATATATGTTTTTTTTTTTTTTTGAGAACAAGAATCAATAATTCAGCAACTTAAACAAAAGGCTTAATCAGACAATTAACCAAATCAAATCTCGATAAAAAATGGAGTCAATAAAATAGGAAAAATTCTCAATGAGCGAAAATTGAGTTATGGGTTAAAATTAATGGGTGAATGAAGAAACGATGTGTTAGGCTCAAAGGGGTTCAGTAAGTTTTAATTATGTAGGTAGGTTTTTCATGGGATAAGTGGGTTAAAACCTAAGTGCCTTTATCATCTCAGTATATCAATTCAAATATGTGGTCTCGACATGCATAATCGAAGCAAGTTTTAGAAGAACAAATCAATATTGACACACTTATAACCAATAATAAAAATAAGCAAGAAAAATGTATGCTCTAAAGGCTCAAAATCTCAAAAAAAATTTATGGTTTTTGATGTTAATCTTACAAATCTCAAACTTCAAGTGATACCTCAATTCAGGGAAACAACCTAAAATTTTTCTAATTCTGAAAATAGACTTATCATGCTTGATTCTCTCATGCCTTAAAGTTTAAATCAACCAATACACAATTATCAGCAAATTAATCTAAAACACATAAACAAAAATCACAAATCAATAAAGATTTATTCTAATAGAAGTATGAGAAAATTACTTAAACACAAAACATAATTCAGGGATTTTCTAATAAATACATAAATAACCTCCACAAAATCAAAATGTACATTGTCCTCAATGTACAAACATATATAATCACAATATAAACAGAATATTATAAGATATGGAGAAAACTAAAACTGCCTTGAATTTTAGATGAAATCCCCAGAATAGTGAAAAGCGGAATTGTAGTGAAATCTAAATGTAGAACATGATTCCGAGCACACTAATAAGAAAATAAACACAAATAGTGAAGAAGATTAAGAGATTAAAACTCGATTAGAAACAACCATAAAAATAAAAAAAATATATAGTTTAAAATAGAAAAACGAAATAAGTCTAAAAAATAGCAATAAACATAAAAGTAAAAATAAAACAAATGGACTCAATGGTCCTGCTGAGGAAAAGACATAAAGATGCTGACAGATCTGCTACAATGGCGCATCAATACTGTCAAACCTCTGAAAGCAATGCTGTTAGAAATGAGTGAACCGCTCGTAGAGGTCTGCTAAAGTAGCAGTAGAAGACACATGATGATGACTCGAAGGTGGAGGCTGAGGTAGGTCCTCGTGATGGAAGGGGACATCATCAGTGAAGTCCTCAAGTTCATTCTAAGAGTCAGAATGAACTAATCTGTACTGAGGAGGATCTACTCCACGATGTTGCTCGATTATCCTCATATGAATCATGCTCGAGATTCCCTGTGGGGACATCTGGCTGACAAGTGTAAGTGTAGAAGACTGCTTTGATGTGTCGAGGACACCGAAGTATTGAGCAAGTCGAGTCACATAAGGGCCTAAACAGATGGGACCCTTCCTATGGTGGTCAGTCTGATGGCAGAAGGCTAAGGTGATGAAGTATGCCAAATCAAAGATATGCCCGGTGGCCATGCCCCATAGAAAATAAGTATCATGAGTACTAACGACTCTGGTGCTCTCTCTCCTACCAATCAAAGTATGGGCTAAGAGGGCATGAATGTACCACAAATTCGGAGGAAGAGAAGTCGCCTTTGAGCGACTCGCATCATAGGAGGTCAGACTCACCGTAATATCTATCCAACAACTAGCTGGCGTGTGTCGGATGTGCCGATGTAGGTGGAGGAAGTTCTCGGCACTCATCAACTCCTCAATGTATAGTCCCAAGGCAGCGCCAAACTCAGGGACACTCATACAGCGCACTAAGCCACCGAGTCTGAAAGTAATGGTACCTGGCTCGTCATGAGTCGTCATCATGTGCTGTAGAATAAATGTCGAGCAAAACTCCAACATCAGCTCCATGTATGTGGGCTCGATGATAGAGAAGAATCTGTCCCACGGAGCTGTGGTAATAAAGGCACGCACATGATGAGCTAGGTGGATCTGCTCCAACGCAGCCCAATCAATACATCGGCCTAAGCCGAGTGGTCACACTCAAAGGATCTGAAATAAATCCTCCTTGGGACCCGTTAAAAATCAGATATAAAAGTGGCGGGCCTCGGCGGAGCACTCGAGGAGGAGGTCGTGCCAGGTGTCTTCCGTTTTTTTGAAGCGAGGACGGCGAATTTGGACTTGCTACGAGTGTTTGTCATAGTGTATCTACAATAAAGCGATCAAATAAATCAAATTGACGAACCAACATAATAAGTGCAAGCTAATAAGAAATAAACATCCAAGTTCAGCTCAACAATTGGACTAAATAGAAAATTGACTAATAAGCAGAATGCTACTACCAAACTAAAACATAGTATAAAACTAATAATGATCAATATAAAAATGAATAAACAAGTATAGTATGAATAAAATCAAAAAAAATAAAATTAACATAAAACAAACTAAATGCATAATACTACTGAAAGAAGGGAAGAAAATAGAATAGAAGAAAATAAAGGAAAATACAATAAAATATAAACATGTCCAGCCCTACATTAAGAATAAACAAAATTAAGATTAAAGAAAATAATCAAGAATAAATAAAGAAAAAAGTAAAAGAAATAAAAATAATAAAATAAAATAATATTAATAAAGAAATAAATAAAGAAATAATAATAATAATAATAATAATAATAATAATATAGGGAAATGGGCAAAAAAGGAAAAAAAAAGAATCGACAGCAGTTGGTATGGCCGGAGTTGTGAACGGCTGTGGCTGGCGAGCGACGAGGCTGGGAAAAGGCCGAGAAAGAGGAGAGGGACGCAGCGTGAGGGTGGTGCGTTCGGTGGTGGCTGTTGTGCTATGGGGTAAGGGGAAGAGTAGGGGTAGTGGTTAGGGAAGAAAAGGATCGGGGGCGACGGAGTGAGTGAGGGAGATCGAATGAGAGATGGGGATTGTGAGGGGCGGCTCGTGTATGGGTTGAAGGGGGGAGGAGAGGAAACACAAGCATGGGAAGGGTGAGGGAGAGGTGACCGGTCAGAATGGCAAGGGGAAGGCTGACGGCGGCTAGGGTTGGGGAGTTTGAAGAAAAAGAAAAAAAATAAGAAGGGAGCTAGGTTTTTTAAGGGTGACACGGTCGTGTGAGGCCCGTATTGGGCCACATAGCCGTGTCACACGCCCGTGTAGTTCCCGTTCAGCCCGAGTGCGTTAAAATTTTTAACTCAGTCTTCACACGGCCTTGAACATGCCCGTGTGTCCAGGCCATGTGGTACACATGGCCGTGTGCAACCTCCTTCGCTTCTCCCACGCCCGTATGACAGCCCACACGCCTGTGTGCCTCGACCGTGTCTCACACACGACCGTGTGCCTTGCCCGTGTAACTCTCTGACTTGATTTAAAAATGAAAAAATTAGCTCCAGGTTTCACACGGACTAGGACATGCCCGTGTGTCTAGGCCGTGCAGGCCGTGTGGTCCACACGACCATGTCACACGCCCATGTAGACTATTTTAGGCCGTGTCTCTGTCAATTTTTGGAAAAATTAAGTTTCAGGATCCACATGGCCAAGGACATACCCGTGTGTCCAGGCCATGTAGGTCACATGGCCATGTCGCCAGGCCATTTAACTCACTGTCGATTTTCTTAAAATTTTAAAACTAAGTCTTAAGATCCACATGGCCAAGGACATGCCTGTGTGTCCAGGCCATGTGCGTTAAATACACACATTTTTTTATATATTTTGAAAATTATTTAATTTTAAAAACATCATGGAAAAAAATTAAGAAAATTAGTAGTGTTAACACTCGGGTTGCCTCCCGAGAAGCGCTTATTTAAAGTCTAAGCTCGACTTGCCTCAAATTCGCACGGTCACGGTGGTTCACGGAGTCAAAACTCCTCTTTCTCGCTGTCAATTCTATTATCAAAATAAGGTTTGAGTGGAGTACTATTAACTTTAAAAGTGCCAAATTCAGAATGATTTACCTTGACTGTACCGTATGGAAAGACATTTAGTATCGTAAAATGAGTTGCTCTGTTTGCATTAAACTTTGAAATGGTAATACGTAGATCTGTGTTATCTAATAGTACCTTGTCCCCAACTTAATTTGGTGTGTTCCATCCACATGCTCATTATGGTGTAGCTTTGGTTCTGCATCGTGTATTCTTGGTTTCTCCTTGACATGTGTCCACTATTCGTCTAGTTCATCGATTTGTAGCATTCATTCTTCATCAGCCATTCTGTTTTTGTCGTATGGACTGGAACGTGGCTCCATCACGTTCTTTCGAGGAGTTTCCTACAAAGAAGTTTAAGCCACAATTTTATTCATATTAACAGAACTAGTAGAATCATATCGATCACTAGATATCTTAACAGAATCACAAGCTTGGAGACCAATCGTGTCATCACCTACACAAAGTAGTAGTTCACCTATACCAATATCAATAATAGTTCTGGCAGTTGCTAAAAAGGACTGTTCTAAAATTAAAGGTACGTCACTATCCTCATCCATGTCTAAAACAACAAAATCAACTGGGAATATGAATTTATCAATTTTCACAAGTACATATTTAATAATACCCCTAGGAAATCTAATGGTTCTATTGCTAATTGAATACTCATCTTAGTTTGTTTGGGTTTCCCAAGACCTAATTGTTTAAACATTTTATATGGTATGACATTAATACTAGCCCCTAAATCAGCTAAAGCATTATTCATATTTAAACTACCAATTAAACAAGGAATAGTAAAACTCCCTGGATCTTTCAATTTGTTGGGTAGTATATTTTGCAAAATGGCTGAGCAAACTGCGTTTAGATCCTCGTACGACGAATCATCTAAATTCTATTTGTTTGTCAAAAGCTCCTTCAAAAATTTTACGAAATTGGGCATCTGTGAAAAAGCTTCAGTAAATGGTAAGTCAATATGCAACTTTTTTTAGAAGTTTAAGAAATTTACCAAATTGTTCGTTAGTGTGGTCTTTCTTTGTTGCATTCGGATATGGAACTCGAGGTTTATATTCCTTACCAACCAATTTTTGTTCATTCTGGCTTACCTCTAGCATACCTTTGCTTACCACACTTTCTTGCCTCGGTTCTGGTTCAGATTCAACTAGTTTTTCTTCATCTCGCACAGTAATTGCATGAAGTTGCTCCCTTGGGTTAGTTTTGGTATTACTAGGCAAGCTACCTTGTGGTCGTTCTAAAATCAACGTCGCAAGCTGTCCAATTTGATTCTCGAGTCCATGAATTGATGCTTGCTGGTTTTTCAAAGCTGTCTCAGTGTTTTGAAAATGGGTTTTTGACACCAAAATAAATTTTGCTAACATCTCTTCAAGGTTCGGTTTCTTCTCTGCTGATAAGGTTGTTGTTGAAAACCTGGAAGGGGTTGCGGTCTTTGGTTTCCTTAACCACTTCATGAGAAATTTGGGTGGTTCCTCCATCCTACATTATAGTTATTACTATAAGGATTATTTTAAGGTCTAGAATTATTACCCATATAATTTATTTGCTCATTCTCCATGCTAGGACCGAAGGGTAAATATTCTGAATTATTTATTCCACCTCCATTTGCGTTGCATTACATCATAGAATGTACCTGCATAGAAACACATAAACCATCAATTTTTTATTCAAAAGTTCTACCTGATTCGATAACATGGTGACCGCATCTAAGTTAAAAAACCAGTTGCTTTTGTCCTCATGACTTGCCACTGATAATTTTTCAGTAACATCTCCTCTATAAACTCATAAGCCACTTCAAGTGTCTTATTGTTTAGGGTACCACCAGCTGCTACATTGATTAACTGCCTAGTTGAGGGATTCAAACCGTTTTAGAAGGTTTGAACCTGTAGCCATAGAGGTAACCCATGGTAAGGGCACCTTCTCAATAAATCCTTATACCTCTCCCATACATCATATAAGATTTCTAAGTCAATTTGAACGAAGGAAGAGATATCATTCCTCAATTTTGCTATCTTATTCGGTGAAAAGTATTTTAATAAGAATTTTTCGGTCATTTGGTCCCATGTGGTGATCGAACCTTGTGGTAGGGAGTTCAAACACTGCTTAGCTTTATTCCTCAACAAGAAGGGAAACAACTGTAGGAAAATAGCGTCGTCAAAAACGCCATTTATCTTGAAAGTGTCGCAGACTTCCAGAAATTAGCCAAATGAGTATTTGGATCTTCTTCTTGCAAACCATCGAACTAAAGAAATTGTTGAATCATTTGAATAGTGTTTGGCTTTAGTTCAAATTTGTTCATAGCAACGGTGGGTCTCACAATACTTGATTCAACCCCAGTTAGAGTGGGCTTGGCATAATCGTACATAGTACGATGAGCAGGATTTGAATTTGCAGGATTCGTAGCAACCACGAGAGGTAGCTGATTATTATGATTTTCAATCATCCCCTCAGTAATAATAATAATGTCCTCTTGCTCTTCCACTATATTCTGTCGACTCTGTCTTGCTTCTTTATGGTTTATGCGAGCTGTACTTTCAATTTCACTATCAAATACTAAAGGTCTTGATGGGTTTCTTATAGTCATAAACTAAAAGAACCTACCAGAAGCAAATAAAATAAAAATTAGAAAACAAAAATGAAATGCAATAAAAATAAAAATAAAAAATGGCTAACTTAATAAAAATTGAGTGTTCCAATATTTTAGTCCCCGGCAACGGCACCAAAAACTTGATGGCAACTAAACTAACTATAATTACAACAAAGGCAAGCGCACCTATCAAACAATAGTATAGCTATGGTGAGTAGGGAATATCGTATCCACGAAGACTAAAATTACTAGTTGTCGAGACCATTTTTAAATTGCGTTTTGGAAAATGGGAATCGACTTTAAGAAAAACGAAAACGAGAGTCGCCACCAATCTTTTTAGGTGTGATTGGATCACCTTATAAATTTTTTTGTTTTAAAACATTAATTTTGGTCTACGAAAGTCGAGAAAATGGATTCGGGAGTCGGTTACGTACGAGGAAGGGTTAGCACCCTCGTAACGCCTAAAAATTGGTACCTAATCGATTATCAAGTGTCTTTAATGTCAGAAATTTGAAAGTTTTAAAATGTAATCCTCTTTAGAATATTTCAATTTTAAAAATTAGGGTTCACTTGTATCAAATGAATCACAATATTACATCCAATAAGTTATGAAGTAATATTTTTAAGACATTCAAAGCTAAGCTAGCCCCTTTTGAAAATCCCTATCTCAAAACGATAAAACGCCATATCCAGTAAGTTAGGACACAACGCTTTGAAATTCCAAGACAGTTGTTCGTATTTTGAAAACCTTAAAAACTTAGAAGGGTGTTTGACTATTCGAACTCAACAAGAAAGGTCGCAACCCAATAAGTTAGGGTACTACCTTTCTCGAAGTTTCCAAATATCAAGCATTGCCTTTTTATTTTTGAAAACATTTGAATCTCGCTTTTAGTTAATGCATGAAGAACCATATATACATTATAACATATAATATAGCATATTATAATAATAGGTAGCTAAAACATGCATTTAAATAATATGATAGCAATAATATAAAGGTCATATATTAGATATATACATAAATATAGCAAATATTAGTTACATAACAACATACATTTGAAGATATACATATCATATATTGAAGATGAATAGGCAAAACATACGAACATTCAAAATAATAATTAATTTAAAAAACGATGCATGATATACAATTTACACATATAAATATATATACAAAACAAATGTGATAATATATAAAAATGATAATAATATAGTAACATATATATCCAACAAACAGCACTTAATAATATTATGAAATTAGCATTTAATATATAAATGATATAAAATATAACAATATATAAAAGATTTAATACGTATTAAAAATATAAAATAAAGTGAGTAATTATTCTAAGAAATATACATAATATGTAAATTAAAGAGCAATATTTAATGATAAATTTCAAAATAAATCATGTTTAATAATAATATAAATAGTATATGTAATAAAAGGTAAATTTTTATGGCATGTAATATAAAAGTATACAAGTTAAAAATATTAAATAATAATTTGTCAATTTTTTAAAAAATTATATAATAAGTAATTTAAAATAAATAATAATATATAAATATGAAATGATATATAAAAATAATATTTATATAAAAGTAATATATATAAATTTTTAAAATAAATAAATTTTAAAAGAAATAAAAGGACTACAATTAAATTTAAATAAAAAATCAGAGGTTAATTTGCAAAATAATTAAAATTCTGGGCTTGATTGAAATACGCGTTAAATACGCGTTAAAATGACACCGTTTTCTGAATACCGTTTTAAAAATCACTGTAAGAACTAAATTGAAACAAAAATATAACATTAGAGCTAAATTAAAAAATAAGTAAAATGGAATTATAAATATTAAAATTGCAAGAGGACCAATTGGGCAATTAACCCACTTTACGAAAACACGCGGATCTTTTCCGGGTAATTGGGTCAACGCGCAGATCCTCAAGCCCTAAAACGAGGTTGTTTTTAGGCTTATTGACTTAAGCCAAAATGGCACCGTTTCTTTTAGGCTATATAAGCCAAATTATGAGTTTCAAAATCATTTTTACACCCGGTTTTTAAAAAAGAGAGAAATTCTCTCTGAAATGAGAGGGGAGAGAGAGGTCTGGGCTCCAATCTCTGTCGAGCCGAGCACCGGTCTTCGGCCTCACGCGCCCACGCGCCGTTGCTGATTTCGCCCCATATGGCGATCAGAAACCCAAAAGTCTTATTTTTCGACGCGATTTCAACGGTAAGCTTGTCTTTTATTTATTTCAATGGTATTTGCATGTATTTAGGGAAGAAAAAAAATGAAAAGGTAAAGGTATATCACCTTTTAAGAGACTGCTTTGAACTTCTTTCTTGTGAATGAATCTATGTATTTTTATTCTCTTGAAAAAAAATCCACCTCCTTGTACAATGAAATGATTCGGCTTTTATAGCCTCTATTTACAAGTTTAGTTTATCCCTTTTCGATTTCTTGCCTTGTTTGCTACTATTTTCTTTCCTCTTTTGCAGGTACCAGCGAGGAAATCAGTGATGGACGGGCTCTTTTGACAGAACCAGCGTTGATTTACCTTCAACTACGGCCAGATTTGAGGCCTGCAATCACGGCGTCGATAGTGGACAACTGAAACGACGCGAATGGGATGATACGCCGAAAGGTCGCTGGAGAGGCGTTGATGAGGGCACGATCGGTGGCTGATGAGTCGTTGAGACGGTGCATTGAATGTGGCCTCGATTCGGGAGCTGGACAGACGCTCCCCGAACCTTCCAGAATCTGTTGCGGCGCTAGAAGGGAAAGGCAGAAACCCTAGGGTTTCCTGACTTTATGTAAAATTTTGGGCCAATTGGGCCGATTAAGTTTTGGGTTTAGGGTGTAATGGGTATAGGGTAGTTTAGGCTATTGGGTTGTAACCAGTCTGTTTGGTTTTAGCTAAATGGGTCAATTAATTTGGGCTTTTGTACATGGACTGTAATAAATAAATAAACATTTATTTATTTTCTATTCTTGGTTTTAAGGCCCGGGCAGATTTGGGCTATTACTGCTGCCCCTCTTTGCTCATTACTGTGTAACAGGAATCGAGCAAAGACTCATAGAAAGACTAAATTTGCCCGGCCTTATCGGATCATGGTCCTTAATCTGCTCATTGCAAACTCAAGACTGTCATGTTGATATCTTTGATCTGCTCTCCCTCGAACACAGAGATGCCAAATCTGCCTCTTCAATTGATTTTCTAACAATACAGAGATGCCAAATCATCTTAGATCTGCTTTAGCATAAACACGTGAAAGCCAAATCTGCTATGTCTTCGATTTGCTCCTTGTGAACATAAGGATGCCAAATCATCTTGGATCTGCTTCAGTAAAATCATCTAAAGGTTAGATCTGCTATGTATCTTCTCTCCATCGAAATGGAGATGTCAGATCTGTTATCTTGGATCTACTTTGGTGTGAGAACATCCGAAAGTCAAATCTGCTATGTCTTCGATTTTTTCCTTGTAAACACAAGAATGCCAAATCATCTTGGATCTGCTTCAATATAAACATCTGAAGGTTAGATCTATTATGTATCTGCTCTCCGTCGAAATGGAGATGCCAGATATGTTATCTTGGATCTGCTTTGGTGTGAGAACATCCAAAAGTCAAATCTGCTATGTCTTCAATTCGTTCCTTGTAAACAAAAGAATGCCAAATCATCTTGAATCTGCTTCAGTATAAACATCTGAAGGTTAGATCTGTTATGTATCTGCTCTCCGTCAAAATGGAGATGCCAGATCAGTTATCTTGGATCTACTTTGGTGTGAGAACATCCGAAATTCAAATCTGCTATGTCTTCGATTTGTTCCTTGTAAACATAAGAATGCCAAATCATCTTGGATCTGCTTCAGTATAAACATCTGAAGGTTAGATCTGCTATGTATCTGCTCTCCGTCGAAATGGAGATGCCAAATTTGTTATCTTGGATCTACTTTGATGTGAGAACATCCTAAAGTCAGATCTGCTATACTTTGGCCTATTGCCCTACTACTTAGGGGATTTAAGGCGCACCAATCCTCATTGTTCCTTGAAGGACATGACCTGTATAACGTGTATGATTTCATGGCTGATGATTAGGATGCTATGATCGAAATGAATCAAATGCTCCTGATTAAACCTGTAAAATGTTTATGAATATGACCCCTATTCAGACGTCACTGCTCATTCCTTTATCAAAGCTCATCCTTATTTCTCTTGAAATATCATTCTTTACTCAGCCCATGGGTTTGTACCATTCTTCAAATGCTATGACCCATCAAAAATGTTCGTAAGATGATCCTCCCTTAAAATTGAATCGTTTGATTTGTCCAATCATCATTTTGTACCAAAAAAGGAATTTCCTCGAGTTCTTTCAAACCTCACTTACGTGAATTTGTTGAACAATTGTTTTATTTTAGTTTCTTGTATTATCTAGAAATTTCCAGAGTAATGTGTAAAACTTCATTTGTGAAAATCATTTGGTTCATCTATCATTATTTCAATGCAACATACTTTAAGAATATTGTAAGATGAATTCAATCTTGGGAATAATGAATTGTCAAAAATACAAAGGAAATAAATCTGATAGCATATCTTTGAGAAGAAAAAGAATCTAAAGATTGCAGACAGGACAAAATTAGATGCCCTAGATATCGCTGATTGAATGTCTACACACCAGCTCCATGAAGTCCTTCTTGAGTCCAACATGTGTTTAAAAGATTCAAAGTATTTTGTTGATGCCACGATATACAGCGAGCTTCGCTCTTTGTTGAATTCGATATAGCGAGATTACCGTGTGTTCTTCAAAATTTGAGCTGCCCTTTCGGGTTTTCAACCCAAAACCCCTTTGGTCACAAGGCGCGCTTTGCGGGTTTTCACCTTGGCCTCTCCATTTTCTTCTTCTTCTTTTTTTGTGAAAATTCAAGGCACCCTTTGTGGGTTTTCACCTTGAATTCTCCTCTCCTTTAGACAAAGTACTTTTTGACTGAGTCTAAATTTACTGGATTGGGTAAACTCTTCCCATCCATTTCTGCCAAAATCAATGCACCCCCAGAGAAAGCCCTCTTCACAACATACGACCCTTCCCAATTTGGCATCCATTTTCCTCTAAAGTCTTTCTGAATGGGAAGGATCTTTTTTAGTACAAAGTCCCCCTCATTGAATTCTCTTGGACGAACCTTCTTGTCATAAGCTCGCATCATTCGCTTCTGATACATCTGACCATGGCGAATAGCTTTTAGCCTTTTTTCTTCAATCAAGTTCAACTGGTCATACCACGATTGAATCCATTCTGCCTCATCCAGCTTTACCTTTGACAAGATTCGAAGAGAAGGTATTTCAACTTCAATAGGTAACACTGCCTCCACCCCATAAACTAGCTAGAAAGGAGTTGCCCTAGTAAAGGTTCTGACAGACGTTTTATAGGCTAAGAGTGCAAATGGTAACTTCCCATGCCAATCTTTGTAGGTTTCAGTCATTTTCCCCACTATCTTCTTGATGTTTTTATTAGCAGCTTCCACTGCCCCATTCATCTTTGGGCGATACGGAGATGAATTATGATGCTTAATCTTGAACTGACTGTAAACTTCTGCTATCATTTTGTTGTTCAAGTTCAATACATTGTCTGATATGATCCTCTCAGGCATCCCATACTGACAAATGATCTCTTTCTTTAGAAATCAACTTACAGTCGACTTAGTAACATTCGTATAAGAAGCAGCCTCTACCCACTTCGTGAAGTAATCAATGACCACAAAAATAAAGCGATGCCCATTTAAAGCTTTTGGTGATATTGGCCCAATGACATCCATACCCCACATGGAAAAAGGCCATGGAGAAGTCATAACATGTAGAGGTGAAGGTGGTATGTGAATCTTGTCTCCATAGATCTGACATTTATGGCATTTCTTGGCATAGTTGATACAATCCCCTTCCATAGTAGACCAATAATATCCAAACCTCATGATTTGTCTAGCCATCGTGAAACCATTAGCATGCGTCCCACAAATACCCTCGTGAACTTCCTCCAAGATTAACTTTGCCTCCACAGCATCAACACATCTCAACAGTACTTGATCCTTTCTTCTTTTGTACAAGATGTCACCATCCAAAACGTAATCGCAGGCTAATCTTCTTAAAGTTCGCTTATCCATTTTCAGTTGCCTGTTCTGGATATTTACGATATCTCACATATCGCAATATATCCTGATACCAAGGGTTATCATCTTTTTCTTCCTCCTCAATGTTACAACAGCTAGCTAGAGCTTCAAAGATACTCATCTGAATAGGCCTTATCTCTTCTTTTTTATTCACTCTAATTAATGAAGCCAAGGTTGCTAGAGCATCTGCCATCTGATTTTCGTCTCGTGGGATATAATTGAAAGTGACGTCATCGAACTCTTCAAGTAACCCCAGAACTATCTTTCGATAATTAATTAATTTAGGATCCCTTGTCTCCCATTCACCTCTAAGCTGGTAAATTACCAAAGCAGAGTCTCCATATACCTCCAAGGTTCTTATTCCTTGCTCTATAGCTGCTTAGAGTCCTATGATGCATGCTTCATACTCAGCCATATTGTTTGTGCAATCAAAATCTAACTTGCATGTGAATGGATAATAATCGCGATTTGGGGATATCAATACTGCCCCAAGTCCATTTCCTACTGCATTGGATGCCCCATCAAAACTCAATTTCCAAGAACAATCCTCTGTAGTTGCCACACACATCAGCTCCTCATTTGGGAAATCAAAATTCAATGGCTCATAGTCTTCTATAGCTCTACTAGCTAGAAAATTCGCTATTGCACTTCCTTTTATAACTTTCTAGCTCACATAGACTATGTCAAACTATGAAAGCAGAATTTGCCATCTCGCCATTCTCCCATTCAAAGCTGTTGACTCCATCATATACTTCAAAGTATCAAGTTTTGAAATAAGCCAAGTAGTATGATACAACATGTACTGTCTTAACCTTCGAGTTGTCCAGATTAAAGCACAACATAATTTCTCAATTGGCGAGCATCTCATCTCACACTCTATAAATTTCTCACTGAGGTAGTATATCGCCTTCTCCTTTTTTCCCGACTCATTATGTTGACCAAGCACACATCCCATGGAATTACTAAACATCAATAAGTACAGAATTAACGGTTTATCTGGACTAGGTGGAGATAGTACTAAAACGTTTAACAATTATTGCTTGACTTTATCAAAGGCATTTTGGCATTCTTCATTCCAAGTACCTTGGTTGTGTTTTCTAATGAGGTGAAAGATAGGGTTACATTTCTCAGTTAATTGTGAAATGAACCGAGCAATGTAATTCAACCTTCCAAGAAAACCCCGAACTTCCTTCTAAATACGTGGTGGAGGCAAATCTCGTATGGCTTTAACTTTGTCTGAGTCAACTTCTATTCCCTTTTCGCTGACCACGAAGCCTAGTAATTTTCCTGACCTAGCTCTGAAAGTACACTTTGCCGGATTAAGTTTTAACTGAAACTTCCTTAATCTCAAGAATAGTTTTCTTAAAACTTCAATATGTTCCTCCTCTGTTCGAGACTTGGCAATCATGTCATCGACATACACCTCAATTTCCTTGTGCATCATATTATGAAATAAGGTCACCATAGCCCTCTGGTATGTTGCCCCTGCATTCTTCAATCCAAAAGGCATCACCTTGTAACAAAAGGTACCCCACAATGTTATGAAGGTGGTTTTGTCCATGTCCTCAGATGTATCTTTATCTAATTGTACCTTGAAAAACCATCCATGAAGGAGAATAACGAATATCCCGCTGTATTGTCTACCAAAGTGTCTATGTGTGGTAAAGGGAAATTATCTTTGGGGCTAGCTTTATTCAGATCTCTGTAATCAACACACATTCGTACCCTCCCATATTTCTTAGGAACTGGTACAATGTTAGCTACCTATTCGGAGTACTTCACCTCTTGCAAGAATCCTGCATTGAACTGCTTCTTGACTTCATCCTTTATTTTCAACACGATATCTGGCCTCATTCTTCACAACTTCTATTGAACTGGCTTACAATCCTGTCTTATTGGAAGACGATGCACCACAATATTAGTATTTAATCCTGGCATATCTTGATAAGACCATGCGAAGATATCCTTGAACTCACGTAGCAATTTGATCAGCCCTTGCCTCGTGTCTTCAGCAATATGCGTGCCAATTTTCACTTCTTTCCCTTCCTCTAGGACTACACTCTCTACTGCCTCTTTCTCATGTGGCATGATTTGTTTCTCCTCCTATTTTACCATCCTCAAAAGATCCAAAGATACATCACAGTCCTGAACAGCCTCAAAATCCTGGGATTCTTCTAAACACATGTCTTGCTCGCGAGAGAAATCAGGATTTGATATATCAGTGCTCATGTCATTGATATCTAGGGATCTGTGAAGTATAAATAATATATGAATGAATTTAAGAATGATTATTTATGTACTATGAATGAAAGAATAAGAATTGTCAAAATTTGACGGAATATTGATTGATAAAAATGAAACAATACCCGTTGAATTGATAAAAGTTATGTTTTATTAAAAAGATAATAGATGATCATAAGCCTATTTCACAAATATAATTCTATTACTCCTAGGCTCTAGAGTAATAAGAATGTTTCAAGAATTACTCTGAAGAATTCCTAAAGACTACAGGAAGTTCCTCCACAGTCTAATTATTCAAAGAGCTTCCCGGTTCGTAAGGACAAATACCCTCAAAGTTTCCTTGTCTTGATCCTTCCTCTTGTACAACATTAATCTGATGACTTCTTTCTATGAGTAACCCTCTCGATATGAAGGTTTGGGATATTGGAGGGAATGTCATCGGCTCTTACTCTACTTCTCTTCTATTGAGGCGTGCCCTTCTTTCCTCTCAGCGCTTCTCAATTTCCTTCTTCTTTTGCTTATAATCTGGTTTGAAATCTAGACCAAAGCGATCTCTTTTCTCTTTAAGCTCAGGGATTTGAGTCCCTCCTTGCAAATATTTCTCTAACCCCTTTTTTGGTGAGGCTCCC
Organism: Gossypium anomalum; assembly: GCA_025698475.1. Taxonomy (NCBI): domain Eukaryota; kingdom Viridiplantae; phylum Streptophyta; class Magnoliopsida; order Malvales; family Malvaceae; genus Gossypium; species Gossypium anomalum. Next base: position 17,112,975 of record CM046967.1, on the reverse strand, counting down.
TTTCCTGCCATCATTTGTAGAGCCATCCTCGTAGCTCATGCTAACTTCGGCACCGGTAACTCACTCCCTTCTGAAATGAAGGTTGCATTTACAAACTCTAAAGAATGAAATGAACACTCCATAGACTCTTCATTCATTTCAACATAAGGGACTTTGCTAGTGACTGCAGCTATAATGTCCTCCTCTGCATTGATGGTTATTAACTGCCCATCTGTCACTAACTTCAATTTCTGGTGCAATGATAAAGGCACCACTCCGGCAGAGTGTATCCATGCCCTGCCTAATAAGCAATTGTAGAAAGGCTTAATACCCATCACCAAGAAGTCTACTTCGTATATGTTTGGCTCGATTTCCAAAGGGATGTCAATCCTTCCTATCACCTTCCTTTCTGTACCGTCGAAGGGTCTTACCACATTCTGACATGTCTTTATGTGAGAATCGTCAATGGGTAATCTGTTCAATGTAGACAACGGTAAACCATTCAAAGCTGATCCATTGTCAACAAGTACACTTGGGAGTGTGTACCCCTTGCATCGAGTAGTAATATGCAAGGCCTTAGTTGACCCCCTGCCCCCTAGAGGGATTTCATCATCATTAAAATAGATGAAATTATCAGCACTTATATTATTCACCAACTGGTCTATTTTATTAACAGATATGTCATGGGTGACATATGTCTCGTTGAGCACCTTCATTAATGCATCCCTATGCACTTCAGAACTCAGAAGTAGAGCCAAAACTGATATGCGAGCCGTCTGTTTACGCAATTGTTTGACCACGCTATACTCGCTATGTTTAAGGAACTTTAGGAATTCCTTAGCCTTCTCCTCCTTCACCTGCTCATTGATGGGTACTTTGGTCTCTTTCTCCTTCTCAACCTCGTCACCTTTTGTTTTTGTGGGCTCCACTCTGACGCCCCCCATATCATAACGCTTCCCACTTCGTGTATGGGAACCTTCAACTTGCACGTCTTTAGATGCGCTGGCTACATTTTTTTCCTCCAGCACTGTCACACTACAGTCATAACTCCATGGTACTCTCTTGCTATCCTTGTAAGGGAAAGGACTAGGCTTATGGATAATGACCTTGGGCACTGCTGGTGGTCCCCACTTCATTTTTCCCTAGCAAGGAGATAATAATCCTTGGCCGGTTAGTTCCTTTTTGTTCATCTTCCAGTACACTTATTTCTCTTTTATAAGAGCTACCTTCAAAAATTTGTAGCTCTCTATTATCTATAAAGCCTTACACCAAGGCTCTGAATCCTTCACAATTTTGGGTCTCATGACCCTCTTTTCTATGGAACTCACAGTAGTTTCCCATTTTTTCTCTTTCTCTCCTAGAGGTTATCATCCCTCTCTTTATCATATCCTCCCAAATCACCTTCATAGGCATCTTCACCTCAGCAAGATTTTCCTTTATCCTTCTATCACTAGCTTCACCAATGGCATTCACTCCTTGATTGTCATGATTTGGCAAAGGGTTTTCAGTATTTGGGGTACTATCAAATTTCACAATCCCCATCTTGATCAACCCCTCCACGGCCTTCTTGAATCCGGTACAATTTTCAATTGAGTGCCTCGATATTCCAGCGTGGTACTCGCATCTGGCATTCGCATCATACCATTTAGGATATGGAGGTTGTAATGGTTTCAAGTGAAAAGGAGCAATAACATGTGCATCATATAAGCTTTGATAAAGCTCACGATACGTCACAGGGATGGGTGTGAATTGCATCCTCTCGTGCCTTATGCCAGATTCCTGCCTTTGAAAACCCTGTTGCCCAACCGCAGCTACTTTGGGTTGACTGACTGTGACTACCTTCGAGTTGAAGTTACTTGTGTTGTTTACCTCATTGTCTTTTCTCCTTGGGGCTGATCTTTTGGCCGCTTCTCCCTCTATTTTGCCACCTCTTATGGCGTTCTCAATCATTTCTCCCGCCATGACTATGTCCGCAAAACTTTTGGTAGTACTTCCAATCATGCAAGTAATGAATGGAGCCTTCAGAGTGTTGATGAACAACATGGTGATCTCCTTCTCCAACAATGGTGGTTGAACTTGTATGGCGACCTCTCTCCATCTTTAAGCATATTGCCTAAAATTCTCATTAGGCCTTTTCTCTATGTTTTGCAGCGTGATCCTATTCGGCGTCATGTCAGTTACATGATTGTACTGCTGCATGAAGGCTTACGCGAGATCCCTCCATGAATTTATTCTAGCCCGGCTCAACTGATTGTACCACCTGGCTGCCGCTCCTACTAAACTGTCTTAGAAACAATGTATCAACAGCTGATTATTGTTTACGTATCCGGTCATCCTCCTACAGAACATCGTAATGTGGGCCACTAGGCAAGTAGTCCCGTTATACTTTTCAAACTCTGGCATTTTGAATTTATGGGGAAGCACCAAGTTTGGGACCAAACTCAAGTCTTTGGCATCAACTCCATGATGCCCATCAGGCACTCTCTAAAGCTTTAAATTTTTCCTCCAACCATCGGCAACGTTTCTCCAACCGTTTTGTAGCTTCGGCTCTTAAATCTTCTTTTTCAGCTATATCTAAGTCAAGAATGAGAGGATTGGTAGGGTTATCACCCAGATTGAATTCTGAGCCAGTTGGGTAATTCATATGGAACCCAACATCAACCGGCCCATATTGAGGCCTTATATTGACAGATGGTCTTTTAGGAGGTGCCTCGGTTTGTGTAGACACGTGGGGTGAGGTGAAACCAAGAGGATAACCCTCATCTTCAGTGATTGTCATGGGGGCTTTTCCTTTATCAATGACCCTTAGCAATTGAGTCATCTCAGTCATCATATTCCTCTGAGCCTCTAACATTTGCTCCCTCATGTCGTTTTGCATCTTGGCCAATTGCTCTTGCGATTGGTCCTGCATGTCCTTTTGTAGCTGTTCAAACCTTTGATCCATATTCCTAGATTTTGCACGAGTTCCGTACTGATGCGTGGTTTCTAGATTTTTTTTTTCTACTTCTGTGGTGATTTTAACTAATTAGGGTTTTTTTATAACTTTGAATACAAACGATGCGATGAAATGCTATGATATGCAAATGCATGAATGCAAAAAGGACATCAATTCTGATTCAATTTCATTTAGAAAACTTTATTTAGAAAAAGAATATCTTTACATATAAGAGGATTACAAATAAGCTTTCGCCCTAATGCCCAAAGTTTTAACTTTATCTAATAAAAAGGCTAACTCTCGACCTACATCCGACGATGTCTCACACAACATACTCAATACGTCAGCTCGTACTTCCAAGCTACCTCTCGGATCTGAATTATGGCTTCTCCAATAATGTAGTCTCTATCTCTGACTTGTTCTTTAGACTGGCACAGGTCTCCCTTTAAATAATCCTCTCGCGCCTCAAGCTGCTCAATAAAAAGCTTACTATCTTGCAACGCTGATTCCAACTCCTCAACTTTGCCTTTTAGCTTCTTTACCTCTACCGTGGAATCACGACTTCGTTGCAGATGAAGGGATCGCCCAAGATCGGTCACCTTAGTTTTTAACCCTTGATTTTCTTTCTCTAAGGTCAAATTCCGTAACTGCATCTCTTGGAACTTCCTCTCCCAGTATTCGGCTTTGGACTTTTCTTCTCGGACCTCTTTCTGCAACTGATCTGAAGACCCTCCTATTCTCACTCTCTTCAAGGATACTTGTGCCTTTTTGTAATGCTCCTTTAAATCATCTCGATCTTCCTCAATATTCCTTTTCTCCTTCCTTTCTTTTTCAACCTTCCTCTTTTGAACGTTGACATCTAGACTTAATTATATCTTTTCTTCCTCGAGCTTTGCTATCTTCTTCTCGAGCTCCAAGTTCTTTCTCTCAAACTCTTGCTTCATAATTTCTAACTCCGAGGGCGTCACTTGCAAATATTCCTCCATCGGTCGAGGTCCTTCCACACTTGGCCCAAGGATGTTATCATTAATCCTTCTACCTCTCCACTCGACGTACTCTGGAGTCGTAGCAGGGCTAATAGCTACTCCCTTTAATCGACAAGTCTTATTCCAAGCACTAGAGATCTCACTGACTTTCCTCTTGTAGTTAGCTCCTCTATACACGAACTCACTCTGAACCAACCCGTAAGTTGCCGGTATGAACTGTCTCAATCCATGTTGCCTCAACACAAGCAAAGGGGCATAACCAATGGCACCCCAAATTCCCAACAAAGGGACCCAATCAAAATTGCCGCATCGGTAAAGAATCTCACCAGGAATCATCCATGGAGCCCTCCACTCCACATTCTTTGACTGCAGGTTCTGAAGTAGCGCTATCCAATTTTTTTCAGGAACATCAACTCTCCTAGTTGAAGCTGCTATATCCTTCAACGGGGAGTAATCCTCGAAGAAGACCCGACAAACCACCCTATCTATCAATCGGAAGTGACTGTAGAACCAAGCTAAAAGTAACTAAGCACAACCAACAAACCTACCTGCACTGGCCCTCCTACATGCATTCAAGGACCTGAACGTCTCTGCCAAAATCACTGGAACAGAAGTGACCCGTTTGCTAAGTCGATGGAAGAGATCTGTGGTCGCCTCATCCACATATCCCAAGGCCTTGGGGAAAACCATCAATCCATATAAGCTTAAGGCAAAAATGTCTACCCTCTTCGCCTCTTCTGGATGTGTCTGGATCAGATCTTTCAAAGCTCCCCACGAAATGCACTTACTCTCACCCTTTTCCTTAATTCTAGCCATGATCCACTGCTCACTCATCCCCGTAATGGTCATCAACTTCTTACCAAAGGTTGGGACACCAGCAGCTCGAGAATAAATCCTATCATACTGAAATCTAGGGCACCGAAGTAAGGCTGTGTACTTCTCTACAGTAGGCACTAAATCTACCTCCCCAAAGGTAAAACAACAGTATGCTGGGTTCCAAAACTGAGCGAGAGCTCGAAACAAGTTCTCATCAACCTGAATATCAAACAAATAGGGCAAATCTCCATACTTACCGTAGAATGATTGCTTGGTCTCATTGCCCCACTGATCCCAAATCGCCTTAAGCTCTTGCAGATTATTCTGTGTGACACTGATGCGAGTGTAGTCTGATAGCTCTGACATATATCCCATAGTTATGCTATCCCCTTTTTCTAGCTGAGTTTGCTCAGACCATCTATGAACGTTAGCGTTGCCCTTCACTCTATCAAGAAGTCCGTTCTCCATAATAACTTTCTAACTTAGAAACTGACCCTGAATCGATACCTTTTAAATGTGAAATGACATGCAATGAAAAAGGAAACAGTCAGTATCACATAATATAAACTCAAGAATGATATGTGAGGGTAATATCTAAAGTATAATTCTAACTAAGTTGAGCTCTTACGGTTTCTATATAAAGTTTAGTTCTAAAGTTGAGGTATCTGAACCAGTAGATTCCTCGATTCTCACCCATTATAGGCTCATTTGAATCGAGTTCAGTTCAGGGGAATACATTTCCCTATGGCTACACGGAGATGAAAATCTCACGAAACCATAGGTACGGATGTATCCCGAAAGTGATTCACTATCCTGCACGGAGGTGAAAACCTCACGAAGGCGTAGCTTCTCACTCCCACTTAAGGGTGTGTCCACAATGGTCATGCAAATGCAATGCGTATCAGAATATAGCAACACATGTAATAATACAAACACATGTAATGTAAAGAGGATTAAATTTTAAAATTTTTAATTTCCAACATTAAGACAAGAGATAATCAATTACACGGCTTGACTCTCTTATTATTCCCCAGTGGAGTCGCCAAGCTGTCGAGACCATTTTTAAATCGCGTTTTGGAAAATGGGAATCGACTTTAAGAAAAACGAAAACGAGAGTCGCCACCAATCTTTTTAGGTGTGATTGGATCACCTTATAAATTTTTTTGTTTTAAAACATTAATTTTGGTCTACGAAAGTCGAGAAAACAGATTCGGGAGTCGGTTACATACGAGGAAGGGTTAGCACCCTCGTAACGCCCAAAAATTGGTACCTAATTGATTATCAAGTGTCTTTAATATCGAAAATTTAAAAGTTTTAAAATGTAATCCTCTTTAGAATATTTTAATTTTGAAAATTAGGGTTCACTTGTACCAAAGAATCAAATATTACATCCAATAAGTTAGGAAGCAATATTTTTAAGACATTCGAAGCTAAGCTAGCCCCTTTTGAAAATCTCTATCTCAAAACGACAAAACGCCATATCCAGTAAGTTAGGACACAACGCTTTGAAATTCCAAGACAGTTGTTCGTATTTTGAAAACCTTAAAAACTTAGAAGGGTGTTTGACTATTCGAACTCAACAATAAAGGTCGCAACCCAATAAGTTAGGGTACTACCTTTCTCGAAGTTTCCAAATATCAAGCATTGCCTTTTTATTTTTGAAAACATTTGAATCACGCTTTTAATTAATGCATGAAGAACCATATATACATTATAACATATAATATAGGATATAGGATATTGTAATAATAGGTAGCTAAAACATGAATTTAAATAATATGATAACAATAATATAAAGGTCATATACTAGATACATACATAAATATAGCAAATCTTAGTTACATAACAACATACATTTTAAGATATACATATCATATATTGAAGATGAATAGGCAAAATATACGAACATACAAAATAATAATTAGTTTAAAAAACGATGCATGATATACAATTTAGACATATAAATATATATACAAAACAAATGTGATAATATATAAAAATGATAATAATATAGTAACATATATATCCAACAAACAGCACTTAATAATATTATCAAATTAGCATTTAATATATAAATGATATAAAATATAACAATATATAAAATATTTAATACGTATTAAAAATATAAAATAAAGTGAGTAATTATTTTAAGAAATATGCATAATATGTAAATTAAAGAGCACTATTTAATGATAAATTTCAAAATAAATCATGTTTAATAATAATATAAATAGTATATGTAATAAAAGGTAAATTTTTATGGCATGTAATATAAAAGTATACAAGTTAAAAATATTAAATAATAATTTGTCAATTTTTTTAAAAATTATATAATAAGTAATTTAAAATAAATAATAATATATAAATATGAAATGATATATAAAAATAATATTTATATAAAAGTAATATATATAAATTTTTAAAATAAATAAATTTTAAAAGAAATAAAAGGACTACAATTAAATTTAAATAAAAAAATCAGAGGCTAATTTGCAAAATAATAAAAATTCTGGGCTTGATTGAAATACGCGTTAAATACAGAGGACTCACTGGGCAATTTAGCCCTAATCCCAAAACGACACCGTTTTCTGAATACCGTTTTAAAAAATCACTGTAAGGACTAAATTGAAACAAAAATATAAACATTAGAGCTAAATTAAAAAATAAGTAAAATGGAATTATAAATATTAAAATTGCAAAAGGACCAATTGGGCAATTAACCCACTTTGCGAAAACACGCGGATCTTCCCCGGGTAATCGGGTCAACGCGCGGATCCTCAAGCCCTAAAACGAGGTCGTTTTTAGGCTTATTGACTTAAGCCAAAACGGCACCGTTTCTTTTAGGCTATATAAGCCAAATTCTAAGTTTCAAAATCATTTTTACACCCAGTTTTAAAAAAAGAGAGAAATTCTCTCTGAAATGAAAGGGGAGAGAGAGGTCCGGGCTCCAGTCTCTGTCGAGCCGAGCATCGGTCATTGGCCTCACTCGCTCACGCGCCGTTGCCGATTCCGCCCCATATAGCGATCAGAAACCCAAAAGTCTTATTTTTCGACGCGATTTCAACGGTAAGCTTGTCTTTTATTTATTTCAATGGTATTTGCATGTATTTAGGGAAGAAAAAAAATGAAAAGGTAAAGGTATATCACCTTTTAAGAGACTGCTTTGAACTTCTTTCTTGTGAATATATGTATGTATTTTTATTCTCTTGAAAAAAAATCCACCTCCTTGTACAATGAAATGATTCGACTTTTATAGCCTCTATTTACAAGTTTAGTTTATCCCTTTTCGATTTCTTGCCTTGTTTGCTACTGTTTTCTTTCCTCTTTTACAGGTACCAGCGAGGAAATCATTGATGGACGGGCTCTTTTGACAGAACCGGCGTTGATTTGCCTTCAACTACGGCCAGATTTGAGGCCTGGAATCACGGCGTCAATAGCGGACAACTAAAACGACGCGGCTGGGATGATACGCTGAAAGGTCGCTGGAGAGGCGTTGATGGGGGCACGATCGGTGGCTGAGGAGTCGTTGAGACGGTGCATTGAATGTGGCCTCGATTCGGGAGCTGGACAGACGCTTCTCGAACCTTCCAGAATCTGTTGCAGCGCTAGGAGGGAAAGGCAGAAACCCTAGGGTTTCCTGCCTTGATGTAAAAGTTTGGGCCAATTGGGCCGATTAAGTTTTGGGTTTAGGGTGTAACGGGTATAGGGTAGTTTAGGCTATTGGGTTGTAACCGGTCTGTTTGGTTTTGGCTAAATGGGTCAATTAATTTGGGCTTTTGTACATGGACTATAATAAATAAATAACATTTATTTATTTATTTATTATTATTGGTTTTAAGGCCCGAGCAGATTTGGGCTGTTACACTAGTAATTATTATTTTTCTATTATTTAACCAATAAATTGAAGGAATTGTTTTTGAACTAAATTTACTAATCTAATTTAACTACGAACACAATAGAGAGTGAATTAGGAACATATTTGAAGATAACCAATGATATAGACAATACCCAGGAAAGAATCCACCTAGACTCCACTTATTATTCCGAATCTGAATTACACTCCCTAAATTATATTAATATCTCTTTCGAGAGTAAAAACAACTGACTCTAGGTTGATTAATTGAAATCTCTTTCTAATTAAAACCCCTATTATCGCATTAATTCGATCTACGGATTCCCTTATTAGATTTGACTCTAATTCGATAAATTTATGTTGTCCTATTTCTAGGATTGCATGCAACTCCACTCAATTATGCTAGATCTAGTCTCAAGCAGGGACTTCTGCTCCACTGAAATAAGCATATAAAACATGAGTTAATATCCTGAAAATATTAAAACACGAAATAAGCATACATAATTGAGAACAAGAATCAAATAGTTATCATGTAATTCAGAAATCAAATAATAAGATTCATCTTAGGTTTCATCTTCCCTAGGTATCTAGGGAATTTAGTTTATAATCTGAAAAGAAAACATCTCGAAGTTAGAAAAACTACAAGACATAAAGAAATTCAAATAAACTTCGAAAAAAGTTAAAAGGAGATTCTCAATCTTGAAAGAGATCTGCTTCTGAGTTGGCTCTGATGGTGTTCTTCAAGTAATTTCTTCAATCTTCTTTGCATGTCCCCATTAGGTCTTCTTTTAATTGTTATTTATAGACTTTAGAATGCTCAGAAAGCCTAAAAATTGAGTTTTTCCTAGTGTTTGGGAAACAAGGTACAAAATCGACACGGGCTGGCACATGGGTGTGTGGCCAGCCCGTGTGGCTCACACGGGTGTGTAGCCAGCCCGTGTGGAAATACTCAGGCCGTGTGGATGCTGAAAAGAACTTTTTTTGCTCGATTTTGGCTTGTTTTTTGCTCCTTTCGCTTCCCTATGCTCATCTAAGTATAGAAACATGAATTTAAAGTATTAAGAGCATCAAATTCACTAATTTACATAATAAATCATCCAAAAACGCATCAAGAATGGGATTAAAAACATGTTACTTTTATGGCTTATTAGTTGTGCACCCACAACAAGTGGCAATAACTGTAAATATGTGGTTAGTCCACAAACCCAGTGGCAATTTGTTTAATCTGTACCCATGTTGTGCACTCACAAAATGTTGCAATAACTTCAATTTTTTTATCTAAAATACTAGTGGTTTACCCACACTTTTCTTTCTGATATATCACAATTCGTTATTGTAGATTAAACTAGTTTTCATACTTAAGAAGTTTGAATATAAAAAATTTTATTATGTTTTATTTTGTTTTTCTATTTTAGTTACGAATAATAAAAAGCGTGATTTGAGTCATTTATATAACCTTAGGGGCCAAAGAAGGCCCAAAAGAAGTTTAACGTACTTAGTGTGTATGTGTAGGACATGCCTTGAAGGAAAGAGAACTCAATACTAGTCGTCGTGCTGCAACTCAGAGGTTCTAAAGTCACAACATAGGGATCAGGACACCAAAATGTCAATACCACCTTTGGCGTTGCGACACAGCCTTGAATCCAAGCCTGAGTTAAGCAAAATGCCATCAGTTTCACAACATGGAGTAGAGGATGTCACGACATCAGCCCTGTACGTGAAGCATTACCAAGCTGAGGAAGTTTTGGTCCGCACAACGAAATTTAACGTAAAAATGTCAGGTGAACTAGGGCTAAAGATGACGACTAACCCTAATGTTATATATAGGCCTCATTAAACACTTTAGAGATATCTTTTATGTATTTTTAGACTCATATTTCAGTTTACGTTTCATTTTCAAATTTCTTTTGTACTTAGGATTTATTTTCAGTTTATTTTTCATTAGTGTTCTTCGGATAATCTGACTTGTGGATTCAAAGCAAACTTTTTGTGGATTTCTACACATCATTCAAATACAATTCAAGATTCTTCTTAAAATTTTACTCTTGATTTTTTTTTATGTTTATTTTCTTCATCAAGTTTATATTCTTTATGGGTCCATGAGGAACTAATCCTCTTGTGGGGGATTAGGGATTAGCGAGTGGATGAGTGATTAGTTAATTTCTATGTAGGATTTCTTAGCGGATCAGCTTCTTGGGATAGGAAGAACTTAAACACTAGGCCTGACAACCCTAGGAAGTCAACTAAGTGGGAATTAACCCAAAATTGGTATTGCCTATCCATGAACCTCTTACCCCAATTCGGTCTGGAATATGAGGTTGAGAGATAAGTAGTTCTTGCCAACTCTTTAGTTTAGTAGAAGATCGAGAGATCCTGCTAGGATAGCAACTAGTTGATTGAGTAGAACCTAAAATAGGAATTAGTTATAACCACTGAAGCGAGCAAATCACTCATGCTTAGATTTGATTGAATCACATATTAGTTCTCCAGTTTTATTATTTTAAGCAAGTTTATTTCTTTTCTTATAAAAAAATTATTTTTCACTTTATGTTTATCGTACTATAATTTATTTGAATTAAAAATTAGATCTATTTGCGTTTAGGTTAATATTAATTTAGTATTCGTCTCCCTTGGGTATGATCTTCAAGTACTCACTTACTTCATTGTAAAAGCATATTATAACTTGACCCGTATACTTTAGAACACCGCCTCAATTCTATATATTTTGTAGCAGAATTCACACTGGATGTTAGTACATCCGGAGGTGGTCACTTTCCAAAGTGGCAGTTTATCTGCAAACCAGAGGTGGCTCGTCCATAATCCGAAGTGATATGGTAAATGAGTTATGGGGAATTCATAAGTGAGGTGTGTAGTGAAGTTGGGTAGAACTTTTCTGTTAATTTGAAACTTTAGCGCATTCATAAGCATGTGGATATAAAACTAAGAATACCAAGATAGTGAAATGAAGTGCTTTATGTGAAAAACTGCTAATATGAGGTGTTTTATGGTTGTGTTTAATCTCAGGATTGTTAATTCATCTGCTTTGTTGGTTTGTTGTTTTGTTCTGGTTTTCTAGTGACTAAACTCACACTGAGCTTCATATCTCACTTCCCTTTAATTCCTATCCTTATAGATAACGCACCAGGTTAGGACGCTGATGTGGCATACAGAAGGCTCGGAAACTTTAATGTTATAAAAGTTTTATTAGGATTTTTTTTATAATTTTTGTTATTTCAGAACTCTATTATATTATTTATTTTGTGGCATTGTATTGATATTTAGGTTTTAGTTTTATATTACATGCATGGCATCTAAATTGTTTTTTTAAGAAGATGAAATATGGATTTGAATTCATTATGCATGAAATATATATCAGTAAAACTCAGAAAAAATCACTTTTCCACTACAATGTCATAATTAAATTCTGTCTAATAAATAAACTAGAAGTTACTAAGTTTTCAATATTAATCACCTTTTACAAGAAAAACATTAAATTAATTTTATTTTATCAACCCATGATTCGTTTTCTAAAAATAGATTAAGTCTTTCTAAATATAAACAAATGTTTTAATTTGACTATTTAAAATCTTCGATCGTACTAGGTCATCTCGGTGGCCAATGTAATCTCTTAGATCTGGGTCTATCATCTAAGCCGGGTTAGGGAAGTTACAATATTAGTGGCATAAATTACAAAAAACATATTTTAATCATATTCAACATAGATTATTTGATTTTGATTTGAGCTGAATTAAGATATTTAATTTGGACTTGTAAATTTGCCATTTGAAAAAAGAAAAAGAAAAAAAAAAGTGATTTTACTTCAAACAAAAAGAAGAGAAAATTCGTTACCACCTAAATTGATGAACAAGAACTTGATATGATATATACGTGAATACGGAGTAACAATACATTAATTGTGCTACAATCGTGTCTTACTTATATCATTTTTATTTAGGTATATTATGTTTGTACAAAATTAGTGAAGACGAAAAACTATGTATCAAATATGTTCAGTTCTAATTCTAATTCCAATTCCAATTTGACTTTGAACTTGAGTTGTTACACAGAAATTGAGCTTGATGTCAAGTATGAGAATCCAACTCAAATTTTATCAAATAAACAAGCCTAATTAAAGTTAGTAAAGTTAATTAAAGCATTTTAATCTTTATCTTGTATCAAGTTTATATTTTAAAAGTGAAAGTCAATGAAGCTATATTGGAGCTTTCAATTCTCGAGGTTTCTATGGAGATTGAGATTGCATTTCTAGGCTCAATTCTACCCCATTAAATAAATTTAAAGTTTTTATTTTGATACAAGAGTTAATATTATTTTCAAACACATAGAACTGGTGGTGTAGGAAGGGGTCAGGCTATTGGTCTGCTTTCTCTCCATATTATTTTCAAAATTTTAATGTTTTTAGTATTTTAATATTTAATACTTAGTAAAAAATTACTTTGAATAACAAGAAATATATAATTTAATCTTTTATTATCTTAGAGCACAAATAAAAATTTTGGAACATAATTCCCATTTGTTTTTAAACAGTTGGACTAATAATCAATTTATTGGCATCATGATTTGGTAGCACTAATTTCCATGACTACACTTAGAATAAAATAATAATAATTAATAAATAAATCCCCATAAATCCTCCCAAGGATGTGTTGCTGATTTACTTTCCCTTTTAGACATAGTTTCATAAGGAAAAAATTAAAACATAATAATCTCAAAAAATCCAAAGAAATTAATATTACTCCATGCAACACAAAATAAGATACTATATATATTAAAGCCATAAGCTGTACATTTCCACCAACATAGCTGATTAGATATAAAGAGATGGATAAGTTTTCATTCAATTTGTTTATATTCGTTGTCATCTTAATTTTTGCATCTCGTTAGTTTCTTCTTATATAACTCTTTTATTTCTTTTGGTATGAATATTCTATTTTTTTGTTTAATCTAATACAAGAAAATTTTGGTTGCAGATTCAAAGATGATGGCAGAGGCAAGAGGACCTGTCATTTCGTATAGATGCAACAAAACTGAAGATTGTCATGGTATTTGCGCCTTGTGCTCCAACTATAAGTGTAATAATAACCGTTGTACTTGTCTTTCAGATGCACCTCCATTTTCATTATTTTAGAATCTACACTCCTATAATTAAATTAAATGATGGGATTTTTGTATAATTTGAAATAAATTATCATGCAATGGATCTAATAAAAAAATGTTGTTTTTATTTTATTTTAATTTTCTTTTTACCCTTCTCTCCCCCTCCCACCCACCCTCCCTCCCTCCCTCCCTCCCTCCCCTATTAAAGTAGGTTACATTTCAAATATATAAAAAGAATTACAATCTTGTTTTAAATCTAAAAGAAATAATATTAAGAACAAAAGATAGGAGAAAATTTAAGACACAAAATGAGATGATAATTCTTCTTTCTACTTGTATCTCATAAGCTTGTACATAGCTTCAATCTATAGTGCTTCAACAATTATAGGCTAAAAATAATATAAATAGGAATATCAAAACCCTCAATAAATTGAATGGGTATTTCATAAGTTACAAGTTCCACCGTATTCTTTTGGTGGGACACTTTGTTAATTTATTAACAACACTCTATGCTAGATGTGCATCAAATGAAAACATGCTATGTTAAAACTTTATTAGAAAAAATTGACACAATCACTTATTATAATCTACAATATTAAAAATATTTTTTAAGAAAACTTAGTTGGACAATTTCTTAGGTAAAGGAAAAAGCAAACATACTTCAGACTCCCCTTAATTTTAAAAATATTGAAACATGGTACAAATTTTGAAACAAAAATTGCGAGCTAGGCTTAACGTGGTTAAATCACCATTATATGTAATGCAGTTATACTGTCATTTAAAATGCGATATAATCGTCATTCTCCTTATTATTCCCGCTGCAGTGCACTGATAACATAAAAGGGAAGATTCTTGGGTGACAACCACCACTAATGGTGGCAGTTTTGGGGACAGCTTTGGGCGGCACAAAAGGTGTGTTTTAAAAACTAAAAAATGACCATTTAAATCAGTAACCAACACCAAAATTCCATATCTGGAATGGGGAATTTTCCTACTGAAAAATTAAGAAGAAAAACGGAAGAATAAGACATTTACTCGAGAGATATCTAAGAGGCGGCAATGGTGAAACTTGTGACAACTATGGAGGTCTTCTTTCAAGTGATAAAAATACCAGATTTAAGGCTTAAAAATTAAGGGAAAATAGAAGCAATGAAGAGAAGGAAAATTGTGCAAAAATCCATTGCCAATGAAGAAAAGGTCGGCAATTAAAAAGGGGTTTTGGACGGCAGAACAATGAGGGAGAATAGAAGAAAAATTGGAGAGGAAGAGGAAGGGACGGCTAGGGTTGAAAAAAGTGACTAAAGGCTAAAAAATTTAATAAAAAGTGATATTTATACCTAGATTAATAGTCATGAGCAGCACAAAAATAGGGAAGGAGAAAATTTAACAAAATTAAGCTATTTTGCAAGTGAAAGGGGTAAAACTTGAGACCCTGATCTAAGTGCACTATTTCTCATTTTTCTTTCAACCACTGGGCTATTTACTACCTTTGATATAATTCTACATTCTTTTAAGCAAAAGTTTGGGATGTTACAGGTAGGACATCTAAGACTAGCACTTGAAATAGTAAATAATCCTAATGGCATAACATTTACAACTTATGTATTCACGAGGTTCATATGAGCCAAATTCCACATTCAAATCATTTAACTTTGTTCACATTATACCATTACATGCAAACATTTATATAATTCCCATTTTTCAGATATAATCATTAATTTAGCTAATACTGCAATTCAATCCAATTCACTAATTTTCATATATCAATCAATTTAATTCATTCATAATATGAATCATAGTTAACATATTACCAAAAATAGCAATTAATAAGTTTAAACAACATGCGAACTTACCTTCTTAAAAAACGATTACAAACGCGATGTGGACGACTATTCCGCTAACTTCGTTTTTCCACGATTTGTGTCTGGCTGATTTGTTTCTTGATCTAGATAGCAATTTTAATTCAATTAAACATTTAAGACAAATTAAAATTAAACACATACATTTAAGCCCTTTTATTTTTTTACAAAAATACCTTAAAATTTCACACCTTTTGCAATTTAGTTCTTAAATCTGAAACTTTTAATTTAATTACATTTAACCCCAAATCATGCTAGTCGAATTTCTTATAGTCCCTATACAGCCCATATTTTTCACATTTTCACAAAAATTTCATATAATTTTACTATTTTAACATCTTAGTCCTTAAACATTAAAATCACTAAAACTCACTTTACAAAATAATCATATTTCACTATCAAGCTTACAAATTCATCACCAAACTTCAAAAACACTGAAAATTCATTAATGCCATAACTCAAAATATTCAAAATTTTACGAATTAATCTCTGAGTTAGCCAGATTTAGCTACAACGATCTCAAAAACATAAAAATCATAAAAAACGAGTTGCAAAATACTTACTTGCACACCAACAAAGCCTGACCGAATCTTTTATGTTCTTCAACAATGGTTTTCGGTTCTAGATAAAGAAAATGAAGAACATGATGATAATGGACTTTTTGTTTTATTCCTTTACTAATATTTTAACATATATAATCTTTTAATTAAAACATTGTAAACACATTATATTTCATATTTTTCCACCCACTAACCGACCATTATAATAATTAAGGGATATTCTCATTTTAAAACCTTCATTTCATACTTTTATAACTATTTAGTACAAATAAATTTATAATGATTAATTTTTACAACTTTTATGATTTAGTTCTTTTTTACTTAATTAATTATCTAAGTCTTAAAATTTCCTAACCAAATTTTAATATGACACTGTAATAACCATATAAATATTAAGAAAATAATAAAATATTGATTCATTAGTTGGAATTGTGGTCTCGAAACCATTGTTTCCGACACCATTGAAAACGGATTGTTACAGTTGAAATCCAAGTTAGTTGGTTTAAATGATGTACGACTAAACCCTAGGAAGTGGCGCCCTAGGAAGTAATTTAGGATAAATAAGATCGAGAGATAAGTTTACTATCCGGACAATATGGCTACAACTGCCGTTGTTTCCCATCTAAAAAGAGCAGGGCACTGGAACTTCATTTGGAGTTCCTAATGCAGAGATATTCTAATACGCACACGATCTAAGGTTGTGATCAAGAAAGTACGGAAGTGAACTGGGTGAGTTGAAACTTAAGTTACTAGTTCAATCATTAAGAAGTTGAGCTCCAAAATTCAAATCCTTTCTCCAGGCTGCTACCGCATAAGGAATTCAATCAGCAGATGATTTTATTCCACTTCGTGACAACTAGTCCAAATCTTGATCTCTTACAACTGATCTTCCACCAGAGACCTTTACTGCAGGGCGAACTCACCAGGCAGCAGTTCCACATTTATCCACGCCTTTTAAATCTCTTCTGATGAACAAAAGGGCATTCGTAATGCTCAAATCCACCATTTAATGGTGGAACGAAACAAATGAATCAGAAGCAAACTTAAGTCAATACGAAGCTTGATGAACCAGTTATTCAGTTTCGAAGCACAGCACCCAGCCATGTTGCGTCTTAGTTGTTTGATGCACTGCAGTTTCAAGTAGGAATTTCGGTATCCTATGAGCTTCCTACTCTTATTTCTACAGTCCAATTTTCAGTGGTTGAGTGTCTAAAGTATTTGAATGACTTCAAGGGTTACATTCAGAAAGAGATAGATGGAAGTATTTGTTAACATCCCAACTTTATATATTATATATAACTTCATGGATGAAGTTCTAACAAAATGCTCATTAACCAGGATTTTGCAAAAAGCCAAATGATACCCTACAAACTGTAGACTACTTAAAAAGCCCTTTTTGTTTGGTTTTACAACATGCTTAAAGTTAATGCTGCCCGAAAATAGGGAATTCTTGTTCATATATATATATATATATATATATATATATATATATATATATATTAAAAAAACAGAAGCTATAACTGTCAAACAACATCATCCACTAAACAATCTAAGTATCGCAGAATTACCAGCTAAGAGCTTAGTGGAAGGAAGAAACGTTACATGACCATTCCCCCATCAATAGTGAACACCTGCAAGACAACAATGCACAGGTTATCAGCTAAGTCAATAAAAGTTAAAAAGGAACACCACAAGACAGTTACAACAACAATAAAGCAGAGAAATCGCCATTGTAAGGCTAAGGTCTTTGTCCTAGTTGTTCTACAAAGGTCACTCAATCTGCCTTATGAAAAAGCTGATGACTTACCAAGCAAGCAAATGCTAAGGCCAAGTCCAAGAAAAGAATGCAAGTATGAAACATTTAGTAAGCGTGGCCAATGGTATAGCTTAGAGATAAGGCAAGACTTAGTCCTTGAACTTAGCAACTTTTCCCAATTTGGTCCTTGAACTTTTTTAGGTCCACATTAGTCCAAGAACTTGAAGCTTTTTTTCAATTTGGTCCCTAAATTTGGATTCCATGAAGGTTTGATAATGTGACACTCTAAGATTGTGCCACATCAACTGAAAAATAAGGACATAATCTTAAAATAATAGAAAAAATATTTAAAAAATTACATTTCTTTTGAAGTGATGACATGGTACTATCTCAAAGTGCCACGTCATCACATGTTAACAGGATCCAAGTTTAAGAACCAAATTGGGAAAAGATGCCAAGTTCTAGGACTAATGTGGACCAAAAAGTTCAAGAACCAAGTTGGGAAAAGTAAGACCATATAAATGCCTACATGTAGCTAGGGAAGCAAAAACGGCAAATCTAACCAATGCAACGCTAAGCAATTAGCAAAGAATACACAGTCAAATGTTATACCTATGCAACTAAAGGCAAGCTCCAAGTTTATATTAGCCTAAGCAAGTATGCATGAAACGCCCAAAGGCAAGATCCAATACATCAACAGCGACTAATCTTTAGGCATCATTTATAGCAAGCCAGTGGAGTCATGGTATCTTGCGATTTCTAGCAAAAGTTTGTCTATTACACTGGGCTAAATAGATATATAGCAAAGCATAATGACAAATGAGATATATTACCTGTCCTGTTATGTAACTGGAAGCAGGGTTTAGGGCCAAAAATTCCACCAGTCCCGCAACTTCTTCTGGTTGACCATATCTTCCTGTATCAAGAATAAATATTGTTATCACAGCTGCGAATTTTGCCAAGTATTTTTACTAAAATTCAAATTTGAATCAGTAGAAACTTAAATATCACATTATTAATACAAGCTTATAGTAATAAAGTCCATGGAAGAAAGTTGTGTGAAAAATCAATAAAAATGTGACATCTTTGGTACATTGCAAAATTAGTAGCAAAAAGAACTCGAGGCATTTCAGAAGAAAGCTAGAAAATATTCGGTAACCTTGTCAGGGCTAAAAAAGCTAACCATTTGAGATGAACTAAAGGAAATTCACAAAGAAATTATGAACTTCGATTTTATATAGTCATCTCTCACCTAAGGGGATTGTTTCCAAGATTTTCTTCTCAATGTCCTCCCCAAGCTTGGCAGTCATATCAGATGCAATGAATCCTGGGGCAACAGCATTGACCTGGAAGAATATTTTTATATAACAATATCAGAGCAAACATAGCCAACATGTAAGGACAGCACCCTTACTGTTTTTTTTCCTCATGTTTCATAATACATTAATAACTGAATGGTCTAGACATTAACTTTTTTTCATCTTTCTTTAACTTATCCCACAATGCATATTCTAATTTTTTTTCCTCTTAAGGAAAAGGAGAAATATTGGACAAGAGAATAGTTGGGGTATCAACGTACTTCCAAAATGCAAAAGCAAGGATCTTGTTGCTGGAAGAAAATTTTAGAAAACTTACGTTAATGTTTCTGCTGGCATATTCCTTTGCAACAGTCTTTGTAAAGCCAATGACGCCTGCTTTAGCAGCACTGTAGTTGGCTTGCCCAACGTTGCCAACCAAGCCAACAACTGATGCAATATTAATTATTTTTCCCTGAAACTATAACATATGTTTAGACATGGTTCATTGTCTAAAACACAACCTTGATGCATGTTTAAAAAATCTTCTTTTGCTTTATTTCTGACACTACAAAAGAAAGGGTATCAACAAGAAAGTTGCAACTTTGAAGCTATGGCATGTAAAAATACTGAGGCTCAGGTTTAAAGGCTGTAGTTCAATCAGTTTATTTGCAGGTAGAAAGTTCTACTCCAAACAAATTGAGTAAGCAAGTATACCACTCGTGAGTCCATGACCTTCGAATCAGAAATATCCTATTACCTTCTTCCTTTTCATCATGATTTTTGCTGCTGCCTGCAAAAGAGCAAAGTAACTCAATCTAAAAAATTTACAAGCATCCACTAGAATAATCAGTCAGAAGTCTAGCATTCAAACCTGTGTACAAAGAAACACTCCTGTAAGGTTCAGATCAATAACCTCCTGCCACTGTGATTTCGTCATCCTCATCAACAAAGTATCCCGCGTAATTCCTGAAGCCATTCACACCAGATTAGGGGACTAGATTGAAATCAACAATTGAATAACTAATGAGAAAATAAAGGGTTTCCAATAAACCTGCATTGTTTATTAATATATCAACAGTTCCCCACGTATCAACAGCCTGCAGATACAAAGTAACGAAACACAATCTACCAGTAAATTATAAACTGTGAAATGATAGGGAACATTACTCACAGTTTTTATCATTGCATCCACATCAGCTTCTTTTGAAACATCTCCACCAAAAGTAAGAGCCTGACTACCATATGACTCAATCTACAAAACAGTCACATGACATCTTAAAATTAGTCATTTCATCCATGCAATATAGTTTAACCACTGCCTAAAGACCATTTCAGAAAACCGAAAAAATGCACTATAATAAAAAGTTTTAAAGCAAGATTTAAGTAGAAGCCAAGATAACAAAAGGTCAAGTATAAAATGTCAATTGTTATATCAGGGAAAAAAAATTCATATTTGTGATTTTTTGCTTTTTCATTTAGATGCATACCAGCAGATAGAAGAGCTAGTACACAAGGAGTCCTAGAATTAGATTTTAGCTTTAGGCAGCCTACAAACTCTCATCTACTACTGAAACGAAAGAATCTGTTCTAGCAAACCTCCGAAGGTTGCAAACTTGAATTCTTATTTATCACACGAGAAAATTATACAACAAAGTTTGTGAAAAAAGAAGGAAAATCCCACTCAAATGTTCGTATAAATTTCTTCTAAGGGCATACTGATCACCTCTTTTGAAACATCCTCAGCCTCCTTTGATGATCTAGCATAATTTACTAGGACCTGTAACACATAAAGGCATCAAAAACAGTCATTTCAATAAAAAAATGGTAAACACAAAATATTGCTTTTGCTGTTAAAAGACTTGTTCTTAAAGTACTTGAAGGACACTTGAGATGCAATTATTACAGCAAAGAAGAATAGAGGCTTAAGCATGTAGTGCATAATGAACCATAAGTACCACCCCATTACTTAATGGTTAAAGTTTAAAAATATTTGACCATAAACTTAATCTAGATTATTGTTCTCATGAGCACAGCACTATTAACTATTCATGAGATTGATAAACCAATTCCATATTCAAGAGATAGACCTAGATGCAAACCCGATGCAAATTAAAGTTTATTGTTAATATTATTATCAAGCCAACATCATATAACGAAGTTATTCTACAATTTGTAGATTTACTCAAGACTTCAGTCTATGTAAATTACATTCTATGGCATTATCTCAAAATTTTGGCCAATGACTAATGACAATGACAATTCTTTTTTTCCTTGGAAAAGATAGATACTAACAAGGAAGACCCACTAACCTTGCAACCTGCTTTTCCTAAGGCCAGTGCAACAGCTTTACCAATTCCTCTAGAAGCTCCAGTAATTATGGCTACAGGAGCTTCCAATTTTTGAGCTGATTCAGGACTAGCTTGCTCAACAGTGGTGACCTGCGCTCTTACACCTGGAACATGAAAAATAAAGTCAAAAGCCAAATTTCGTAGTAGTTTATAACATTGGTGGGTAACCAATTGCACATTGTCTGGAAAAATCAAACTTGAATAGTATATAAGAAATTATTATTTCATTATAATTTTAATTTTGAAATAATTAAAATTTGAAATTTATAATTGTTTCTGATTAGTTATCTTGTAAAGACACAACTCTTGTATAGTAAAAGTTGTAAGTTTTACATGTAAAAATGGTCTTGTAAAACAACTTGACTCTTATATAAATCTATCTTATTGAAAGATACATCTGTATATTATCTATATAAAGGATTTTTCTGTATAACAATTTACACTAATTTTTCCTGGAGTGTTCAGCTTTTTTGTATCTTGAAAGCATATTAAAGCCTTATGAAAAATGTTTTATGTGCCTCATAATTATCTTACTTTCTTGACATTATTTTCTCTTTCTAGATACATTCTCTAGTTTCTCTAACAGCCTTAAGCCTTTAATAAGATATATGAAAAAATGGATCTGGATAGCATTCGAATAATGATATGATTACTTCTCACCAAACAAGAATATTAAAATCGTTTTGATTGAAGTACCAGATAAATTTCATGTTTTCTACTGAGAACATGATTGATGTTTTACAGTTGTGGCATATTTATAAACATTTTTATAAGAATTGTGATTAAGAAAAGTAGTTTCCTATTGATATGCTAAATTCTCTTTGAAAATTGTTATGCAATTTACCTTTAAAATGTTTGAATAATGTTGTAATCTATGGTTTTGACGAAAATTACCTTATTTTCTTTTGCTGCTTTTAATAACAATTGAAACGTTAATCACTAATTTGATAAAAATACTTTGTGAAGCAATTTCTACAACACAAAAGCCATAACCCATAATGATATTTAATGAAAGTAAGTGCATGCATGCTTACGGTTTATGTTAAGACTATTATTTTAATCCATGATAAACACACTATTTTTTTGTTAGAAAAGGCTGAATCAATATGAGGCTGAATACCAAGAATCATGAAATAAAAAACGCTCAGTTTAGAATATTAAGTTTAAGATCTATATCATGAGAAATTGGCATGCTAAATATGTTTATGTGAAAAGGCTACAAAATAAACAATAAACATTCCACTCATGTGTATTGTTAGTAATTTAAAATTGGTAGACAACTATTCTAAAAAAAAGCTTATACAATGCAACTATTTTTATTATAATTTTAATTCAGAAATAATTAAATTTTAGGAAGTTGTCTCTGCTTAGGGTCTTTTTCTATCTAGTAACCATATTTCACATTCTTCAAAACCAATCTTACTTTTATAATATTATTTTAATTTTCTTGTTTCCTTCTCTAACTTTTCTGACAAATTTAACAAAATATTTCTTATTTGCTAAATTTGTGAAACAGCAAATTCAACTAGCTTCAACGGTAAATTTTACTATAAGTATCCCTGGCTCCTAAAATGTGGAGCTTTTCTGTTAAATAAGTAGAAACACGCCCACAAATATGAAAACGAATGCTTAAAAGCAAAAGAAAACAAATACCCCTCGATCTGCAACGGAGTCCAATGCATGGACGAGTCCGAATCGATCCTGTTCCACCAGAAACCGGACAGCATTGCCGAATCTGAACAAATCTGCAGTTGCTGCAATCTCCAAACTTCACGGCGGAGTTCAGGGCAACGACATTGGATCCGGCAACAGCAACCATTGGAATCGAAGCTCGGTGGAATCCGCGAAGAGCGAGAAGAGAATAAGAACGAGAAGCAAAAAGAGTAGCCAGAAATGAAGACTATGATACTTCTATATTAAGCCAAATGACGAACGCAGATTGCTGATGGGCGTGCGGTTTTGGTTTGGGAACTTGGCGATTCCTACCAAGTGAGTTCGAACAGTTGAGGATTAGTTTTCATGATTTGTTAAGTAATGGGTCTTGTTTACGTGATAATTACAATGCAAACCAACCCGTTTTAACGGGTAGTGTCTGTTGGGTGGCAATGCAGTAAATAACGGTGTTCCGCTTCCTATAATGTAAGCAAATCTGAAAGTTAATTAGATGAAAATTAGGTTAATCAGCTCAACCGTATGCGAAGCAGCGAAGGCCCACCAGTGGTCTGAAAAGGGACTGCTTCGGTTATTTTATGGGTAATCTATAAAAGTGTTATGTATGATTTAAATTATTTTTTTATTATTAAACTTTAACTTCTTACGAAATAGTCATTAATATTATTAATTTGTAATATTTTGATAATTGTGTTATTATCCAACATTTGTAGTTTTACAAAAATCTCACATGGCAAAAATTGAGTCGTTAAATGATGATATGATTCTCATATCATCGAGTTTTTTTTTAGTAACTTTTTTTTTCACTTCTCATTTTTCATTTTTTTCCTTCCTTTCCTTTTATTTTTTTCTTATTCTTTCCTTTCTTATCATTTTTCCTTCATTCTCTTCCCTTATAACAAACCCTAGTCCTTGCTTGCTCTAATGTCGTCATCACTGGCCAAATCCACAACCAATTGAAAGCTCTCATTATCTCTTTTTCATTTGCATGTTAGGATTCTCTTGAAACCAACTCTCTATCACCCAAAATCAAAGTTTGAATTCTAATCTTTCTCTCTTTCGATATCCAATCTCCATTGTCTGGTTGAATTAGTTTTATGATATATGCTTTTCCTCATTGGTCACTCCTTTTTGACAGTTGTGATTAGCAAGAACATATTGGAGCCCTGAGAACCTGAAAGTCGAAATAGGGAGTCTTCTCTTTCTTTTCTTTTCTTTTTTCCTCTCTTTTTTGAATTTTGTTTCTTTAACCCTTCTTTATGCAAGTTTTGTTTGGCTTCAAGATAAGGATACTTCTTCCTATTTTTTCCTTTTATTTTTTTTGTTGGGTTCACTCCATCCTATTTTCGCATAGCTTTGCTTTTATGAAGAAAGCTACAATGGGGTTATAACTCTTCAACAGGTGTTGAAGTTGTTGAACAACTTGTGGATTCCCCAGCTAGCAGATGTTCCAACTTGTGATCTACACTGGTTTCAGCTAGTCTGCTGACCAGCCGAGCCAATTTCTCATCCCTACAAGCCCCTAACGAATCCATAAACTTAGAAACATTAGAAACATTCACATCTATCCTCGAGCTCTTTTTGCCATCTATTAGGTCCATTGGGCTTTCCTCATATTCCAGGCCCATGTCATCCTCATCTTCAACCATAATCGACGGGGCCTTACCCGATCCTTCTTGTCCTTAAATCAATGCTTGCCTTATTGACAAAATTTGAATTAAGGAAAAAAATCTTGAAAATTCTTCATATTTTCATCACCATCCTTACAAATGAGGGAAAATTAAATCGCTTTCCTCTCTTAGCCAACAACTAGTTGGTGAAACCACTATCGAGGTGCCACCTTGAGGGAAACATCCCATCCCATCACAAGTTTCATCGTACCCTGAGTGATCTGAACTAGACAAAAACTATCTTCATGGCTAAGTCGACAGCATAGAAAACATAGCAAGGAGAGTCTCATTTACTTGAACTTTGCATAAACATGGTTCTTTTAGCCAAAGGCTATCTCATTCTTTCGCTTTAATAGGTTGTGGATATCAATGCAAACTCAAACTCTCATGTAGTGTTGAAAACCCCTATAAATGGCCTTTGCATTGTAAGCAGCAGATGATCTAATGAAATTCCCAAATCATTTCGCCATGGACTCAAACGTTAGGCCATAGGGAAGATCATAAATCTAAACCCAATGGTCAACGAAAAAAATGGAACCTAAAAAGGGTCTTCACCTGGCATTATTCGATGGAATACAAACAAGTGGTTGTTGAATGTCCAATGACCACAATGTACCACCCTTTTAATGTCAACTTCATAAACAAATTAGAACAAAAACCACTTTTCTCCAAAATCTAAAATTGCTACTCCTCCAATCGGATGCCAAAAATTTGCTAAAGTATTTCGCATGGATTGAAAATGTATAACACTTGATGTGAGAAAAAACCCACCAAACATAGATAGTAATAAAAAATCATTGCCTCATCGCCCTAATTAACTTCCCATGCGTCATCCTTGTCGTCATCAATCACTAGTCTTGCCAACTCCTCCTCTCTTTTTTTTGGTGAGAAAAAGAAACTTATAAAATTAAGTTACTGAATTGGAAAATAAATTACAAAGATTCTTCTTTTTATCAGCTTTGATGAGTGCTAAGACTGCTTCTGGGGGGGTTTCAATTAGTTGTAGATCTTCCTTTTCTCCAAAGGCCAGTTTGGCTGCCAACTCCTCCTTTACTTCCACCATAGTAACTCACAAATCCAATAAACAAATAAAATCAATGAAAAACATCAAAAAGATAATAATAACAATAAAATAAATGGTACATGAATACAAAAAAAAAAAAGAAAAATCAAAATCGTGTCACAAAAGCAGACAAAAACATGTCATAATAGTAGAATCAATTGTGTATTAATTTAATTAGTAC
The DNA here is from genome assembly GCA_025698475.1 of Gossypium anomalum. NCBI lineage: Eukaryota > Viridiplantae > Streptophyta > Magnoliopsida > Malvales > Malvaceae > Gossypium > Gossypium anomalum. The sequence goes on along the minus strand of CM046967.1, from coordinate 17,086,885 downwards.
TGAAGATATTCAAAATGGAGTTGGTTTAATTGTACTTAAAGATATGATGATTTTGTTTAGAATATACATCTAATGTTTTTCATATAACTTTTTTGAGGATAAATATTTTTCATAAATTAATTTAAGGTTTAGGGGTAGCTTAAAATATATAATTATATATAAATAAAAATAATAAAAATGGAAGAAAACAAGTCAATTGATTTCATTAATTATTCTTTGAGTATATAAGAATGATTTTGTATACATAATTTTTTATTTTAAAGTTTAGGACAGATCACTTAAAAGTTTTAACTTGATATTTGAATTCTAATTAATATTTTGTCAATTGGTTATTAAATTTTAAATCTGGTAATTAACCAAATAAATTTGTAGAAAAAAAAGTTATCAATTAATGTTTAGAATCAATTAAATTCTTGAATTAACTTAGTGAAGTGTTGGATTAATTTAACTAGTTATTATCTATCTTTATTATATTAATATCTTTTTTTAAATTGCTGTCTCGAGTTAATTAGATATCAAATTAATAGGAAAAATATGTAAAGAAATCATTTTTCGTTAATTAATTGTTAATATAAAAGAGATATTGGTGACATTTAATTTATATAAAAATATTATTTATTGTAACTACTAGTATTTTCAGCCTATAATAGGATTTGCTACCACTCCCATTATGTATTCAATAAATTATATTTCTCTTTGGTATTTTTTTTTTTTTTTTTTGTGAGAGGCAAAAAGTGTTTTGAGAGTTCGAATGGTTCAACTCTTATTTGTCTTAGAAGTTTGTTACTTTTCAAGTCCTCTGGAGTTGAAGAGTTTTCAATCTTCAAAGTCAGATTATTGACATTTCTAAAGGTCTTTCTCTTAGGAGTTTCATAGGGAAAAATTTGTTCGATCATTGACATTTTTAAGAGCAAGTCTTTCAAGGATTCCATGGGGCAATTTTATCCTTTAAATTTTTACTTGGTTATTGCATTTTACTTTATTTTATTCAAATCTGACTTTCATCTTAATTTACTCTATTTTTTCAGATTGATTAATTTGATTTGAGCTCTCCTTCATTTGGGCACAGCAGTTCCATTCTTTTATTGATTAATACATCTTTAAGTCATTTTCTTCTTTTCTACTTTCCACTTTCTTTTTAGAACTTTATTTCATAAATTCAATTTTAATTTTCTTTATTTATTCATGTTAGATGGTTCCGCATACTCTTCTTTCATGGTTTTTTCGGAAGTTCTTGAGACAAAAGTTGTTACCAATCTTGTGTCTGGAACATTCTTTGTCAAGTACCATACATGATTAGCGGTTGCCTTCAAAGTTGATGCGCAACAATATAACATTTCTAATCTTTTCTCCTCTAGACTAGCTTTTGCTTCTGTCCTTTGGCAGTCTTTTCTTGAGTTGCAGTTGGAGCAACAACTAGGGACTTCTTTCTTAGATCTTTTAGAAGCTTGAAACACCTTGTCTCAATATGACTTGTCACACCACAATAACAGAAAAGGATCTTGTGATTATACTTTGTACGCCTCTCTGTATGGATAATTTCAGCTTTCTTAGAGCTTTCAAGATGATCAGCAGCTCTTTCGGCCTTGACAAACATAGATGAATTGTTTTGTCTCATTTGCCCACATAGTCAAGTCCACCCTTACTAGGGTCTCTCTTGCTAGTTGCGAGAATTTCATCTAGCTTGTCACTATTAGAACCAAGTTTCTTTAGTAGTGAGCTAGAATGAAAGTGAACGAAAAACCGTCTCACCTTGCCCTGTTACTATCCTTACAAAAATCACCTCCAGATAAATTATTCGCATGTGTACCCAGTAGACTAATCGTGTTATAGCTAGTTTTTCGGTGGTATCGAAAATGATGGGTTTGGAACTTCACTTTCGATGTCCAAGTCCATAAATATTATTATTTAATATTAAGAGGTTAGTATAAAGTTTAATTAGAGATTAGTCCTTTAATTTTGTTAATTGCATAGTTAATTAAGGTACAAGTGTAAAGATCTTTAAGTCAGTGGTATCGAAAAATGAGGTATCATGTAACAGTTTGGTTTAGATCCTAGTCAGAATAGTAGTTTCGGGACCACATATCCGAGTCAAAAAATATTTAAATATTACTTTCCGTGTTTATAATGTGTGAATTAGCATGTGTGAAAGTTTCGTTTGAAATTAGAATGTTTGTGTGCTTAATTTTGAAAAAGGACTTAATCGCGTAAATTGTGAAAGTTGCCTGCTACTTGTTAAAAGTGCCCAATTGTTATGTCTTCTTAAATGATGAGTCCTTATGTGGTTATTATGCCATTTACATGGTTAATGGACATATATGGCCTTATTTCAAAAGATTTTTATATGAATAAATAAAGGGCAAAATGGGTATTTGATTAATAAATATAAGTTAAATAAAATAAAGCTTAAAATAAGCTCATTTTCTCATGTTCATCAACTGAAAATCAAAAATAAAAGAAAAGAAAAGGATAGCTAGGGTTCGGCCATTGAATTCCTTGATTAAGGTATGGATTTTGTTCGATTTTTTATTATTTCTACGTTTTGTAATCGTTGCTTTGTATATTATTGAACCCATGCCTCAATTTCTGATTTTGTTGATGATTTTGAGATGTGGCATGGATGAATTCATGAGCTTTGTGATGTTATATGTTGAAATATGAAAGCTTAATGTTGGGTTTACATGTTTTGTCTTTGGATTTTTGATGAATTTGAGTAATTTGGGCTAAATTGTAAAAATATTATTTTAAGGGACTAAAATGTGAAATAAATAAAATGTATGGACTTGTATGAGAGTTATGAAAATTTGGCTAAGCTTGTATACAAGCAACTTATGTGTATTTTGTGATTTTGTGATTTAGAGACTAAAATGTCGAAATGTGAAAATGTGAGGGCTAGTTTGCAAAATGCCCTAAATATGTGTCTATGGATTGTTTTGAGTGATTTGGTGAATAAAAAGGTTAATTTTGAATACTTATAGATTAAGAAAAGAGGAATTCAGACTTAGACTAAGGGAAGTCGAAGATTATAGAGTAGACAATCCGAGTCGACAATTTCGAGTACGAGGTAAGTTCGTACGCAAAATATGATGTTATAAGTATGTTTTGATGCTTTGATTATACATGGATTGTATATATATATAGTTTGGATGAATACGATGATAAATCAATGGTATTTGGCATTAAGTGTGCGATTTAAACTAGCTTCGGCTATATGAGGCACTAAGTGTGTGATACCGAGATAGCTTCGGTTAATTGAGATGGCACTAAGTGTGCGAAATTATTATAGCTTCGGCTAACCTTTAAGGCACTAAGTGTGCGGATGGTTATCACATGAGACATCTTCGAAAAGTTTTAAAATATCCTAACGAGAGGTGAGAATGAAAATGAATGACGGGAAGGTTTAGGTACGTATAATACCTATGTGGTAGATGGTATTATGTATATAAAGTTCATTGAATTGGTATAAACATATGGATGATGTTGGTATAAAATGGATAGATGAATTGAGAATTTATAAATACTTATGTGTTAATACTTTATATTTTATACACTGTTGATGATTTTTAGTACGAGCTTACTAAGCTTTTGGAAGCTTGCTTTGTATGTGTTTGCATTGTTTTATAGATATCGAAGCTACTGTGAGCTCGGGGATCGTCAAGGATCGTCACCACACTATCGAACTTTATTTTGGTACTTTTGAAAATGTATATTTTGAAGTATGGCATGTATAGGCTAGTAGTTGTGGAATTATGTTTTGTGATGTATATATATTTTTAGCCATGTGATATGGCTAGTTGGTGTTTGAACTCATAGTTGATAATGACTTATGGTATGTGATGTTAATATGCAATTGTGGTATGTTATAGTTGGACAAAAGAAATGGTAAATATTGGTAAGTTTGGTAATTTTTAGCATGAGATTGAATGATGTATGGAAAGAAATGCTTTGATATGCTTTTGACATATGTTTTGACATAAATTAGTAAGGCTTATGAGTATGGATATGGGTGACTATTATATGAGATGAATGACTTATGTTGTGGTTTGGAATTTAGCTGAATTGGTTGTGCAAATAGGCTTGTTTCTTTGCTTATAGGTTAAACCAAATTGGGGTGGCAAATTGGCTATTCAAATGGGCTATTTTTGTCTACACGACTGAGACACACGGTCACGCTACACGGCCGTGTGTCCCCTGGGTACCCTATGAATTAAAGGCAGTATACCCTCCAGTTTTGACATGGCCTAGACATACGGGTGTGTCTATTGGTCGTGTGTGGCACACGGGCGTGTGTCCGGCCGTATGGTCAAGTCAGTAGCCTCCCTAATTTTCACACAGCTTGGCACACGGGCGTGTCTTGCGGCCGTGTGGACAAGTTAGTATGTATGCCCTGTTTTGCCACGGCTTAGACACACGGACGTGTCTAAGGCCGTGTGAGGCACACAGCCTGTTCACACGGGCTTGTGACCTTTGAAAAGTTGAAATTTTTTTATAAGTTCTGAAAATTTTATATGTTATCAATTTAGTCCTAGATGCATGGATTAAACCTTGTATGCTCGGTTTAAGTTCGTATTGAACATGAATGACTAGTATTTATGGAAATAAAATGATATTTGATATTCAATTGTTTTGAACTGTGTTACGAGTCCAGTAATGCCTCTTAACCTATTTCGGCGATGGTTACGGGTTAGGGTTGTTATATATCAAGACCTCATTTTAGTAAACCTAGCTCGTAAATATTTTTATTAAATGTTTAAGGAGTTATTATATAGGTGAATTAAATTTTGGATAAGTAATTTAGCCGAATTGGTGACTAGTTATAGTATAAGAACTAAATCGTAAAAACTATAAAAGTTAATTGCTATAGATTTTTATTTGTTAAAGGACTTATTTAGCAATAAACTCAAAATTAAAATGACAATTAGACCATTATGTGAATAAGTGCACGGTGGGTGGTGTTTTCTTGATGATTATTATTAAAATTTATGATTAAATTATTAGTATAATATATAAAAACATAATATCAAAAGCTTTCATCTTTATTTTTCTTTTCTCCCCGCTAATTGCTCTAAAGAAACTTGAGGAAGTCATTGTTAAGGCTTCAACTATTCGGCCCTTTTGCATGATCGGGAACTAAATCAATTAGAGGATAATCATGGAAAAGAAAAATTTGCAAATTAATCCTCGATGTCTTGCTTGTAGTTGTTTTTGTCTCGTAAGTTCATATGAGACTTATTCTATTAATTGATGATATATCTATATTATATTGTCTTGCTTTTAGTTGAATGGTTATGTATAGATAATGTTTGGCATAAAAAAGATTAAATCGAAAGATATGAACTACATGATAAATATGAATAGTTACACCATTCCGAATGGATGTAAAATTGTTATATGAATGGATGATAGGTACATGGGGATGTTGTAATATGTTTGAAAGTTATATGAGTTGCTATTTGAAATATGAAAAGTGTATATAATTACATAAATAGAAATTATACGAATTCGATAACAAGTCCATGTGAATTTACTAAACAATTGTGATACGAATGGCATGCTATTTAGCTTCCAGAAAGGAAAACGAGTGTTGTGATCAGGAATTAATTTGATGGCTGAGGTCTAGCATATGTTGCAGATTCTCAACAGCTTAAGTGAATATCATCGAATAATTCTCAATCGATGGTTGAGATTTAGCACATGTTGCGAATTCTCGATAGTTGATAAGCTATAAAAGTAACATGTTTTTAATCCCATTCTTGATGCGTTTTTAGATGATTTATTATGTAAATTAGTGAATTTGATGCTCCTAACCCTTTAGATTCATGTTTCTATACTTAGGTGAGCATAGGGGAGCAAAAGGAGCGAAAAATGGGCCAAAATCGAACAAAAAGAGTTGTTTTCAGGATCCACACGACTTGGGCATTTCCATACGGGTTGGGCACATGCTCGTGTGAGCCACACGGGCTAGCCACACGCCCATGTGCCAACCCTTGTCGATTTCGCACCCTGTTTCACTTTTACGCGAAAAAAGCCAATTTTTAGGGATTTTGAGTATTCTAAAGTTTATAAATACACAGTAGAAGAGGACCTAAAGGGGCATGCTGATAAGAACGAAGAAAAGACTCAAAGAACGCCACTGGATTCATTTCAGAAGCGAATCTCCTTCAAGGCTGAAGATTTCCATTAAATTTCTTTAGAAGTTTTACTGGGTTTCTTTATGTCTTATTGTTTTTCTAACTTTGAAATGATGTTATTCCAGATTATGAACTAAATTCCCTAGATACCTAGGAAAGATGAAACCTATATGAATCTTATTATTTGATTTCTGAATTACATGATAAATACATTATTCTTGTTCTCAATTATGTATGCTTATTTCGTGTTTTAATATTTTCAGGATATTAATTCATGCTTAATGTGCTTATTTTAGTGGAGCAAAAGTCCCTGTTTAAGAGTAGATCCAGCATAATTGAGTGGAGTTGCATGCAATCCTAGAAATAGGATGACATAAATCTACTGGATTAGAGTCAAATCTAATAGGGGAATCCATAGATCGAGTTAATGCGACAATAGGAGTTTTAATTTAGAAAGAGATTTCAATTAATCAACCTAGAGTCAGTTGTTTTTACTTTCGAAAGAGATATTAATATAATTTAGGGATTTCTACGGATCAAGGCGCAAGTGAATAAATCATTTAATTTAGATTCGGAATAATAAGTGAAGTCTAGGTGGATTTTTTCCTAGGTATTGCCTTTCTTATTGGTTTTATTCGATTATTTTTCCTAATTTATTCTCTGTTGCGTTCTTAGAAATTAGTTTAGTTAATTTTAGATTAAAAACAATTCCTTCAATTTATCGGCTAGATAATAGAAAAATAGCAAGTACTAGTACTTTTAGTCTTTGTGGATACGATATTCCCGACTCACCATAGCTATACTATTATTCGATAGGTGCGCTTACCTTTGTCGTAGTTTTAGTTAGTTTAGTGACCATCAAATTTTTTTGGCGCCGTTGCTTGGGACCAAAATATTAGGAACACTCGATTTTTATTAATTTAGCTATTTTTATTTTTATTGTATTTTATTTTTATTTTTAGTTTAATTTTTGTTTTCTAATTTTTCTTTTGTTTGCTTCTGACAGGTTCCATCAGAATAATCAGCTACTTCATGTGGTTGCTGCGAACTTTGCAAATCCAAATCCTGCTCCTCGTACTATGTACAATTATGCCAAGCCCACTCTAACAGGGGCTGAATCAAGTATTGTAAGACCTGCCATTGCTGTAAATAATTTCAAACTGAAGCCGAACACTATTCAGATTATCCAATAGTTTGTTCAATTTGATGGTTTGCAAGACGTAGATTTAAATACTCATTTGGCTAACTTTCTGGAATTCTACGACGCTTTTAAGATAAATGGCATTTCTGATGATGTCATTCGCTTACGGTTGTTTCCATTGTCGTTGAGGAATAAGGCTATATAGTGGTTGAACTCTTTACCACAAGGTTCTATTATTACATGGGATCAAACGACCGAGAAATTTCTTCTGAAGTATTTCCCACCGGCTAAGACAGCTAAGTTGAGGAATGATATATTTTCCTTCGTATAGATGGACTTAGAGACACTATATGATGCATAGGAGAGGTATAAGGATTTATTGAGAAGGTGCCCTCACCACTGGTTACCTCTATGGCTACAGGTTCAAACCTTCTTCAACGGTTTGAACCCCTCAACTAGGCAATTGATCAATGCAGCCATCGATGGTACTCTGAATAATAAAACACCTGAAGTGGCTTACGAGTTTAAAGAAGAAATGTTACTGAATAATTATCAGTAGAAAGTCATAAGGACAAAGCCTAATAGAGCAGCCGATGTTTTTAACTTAGACGCGGTCACCATGTTATCAAATCAGGTAGAACTTTTAAATAAGAAAATTGATGGTTTATATGGTTCTACGCAGGTACATCCGGTGATGCAGTGCGATACAAATGGAGTAGGAATGAACAATTTAGAATGTCTACCCTATGGTCCTAGCACAGAAAACGAACTAATAAATTATATGGGTAACAATTTTAGACCTCAGAATAATCCCTACAGTAACACTTATAATGCAGGTTGGAGTAACCATCCCAATTTCTCTTAAGGTGGTCAAGGAAACCAGAGACCACAACCCTCTCCAAGCTTTCAACAACGACCTTACCAACAAGAGAAAAAGCTGAACCTTAAGGAGAAGCTAACGAAGTTTTTTTTGGTGTCAGAAACCCACTTCCAAAACACCAAAACCGTAGTTAAAAATTAACAAGCATCGATTCAAGGACTTGAGAACCAAATCAGTCAACTTGCGAAGTTGATTTTAGAACAACCGCAACGTAGCTTGCATAGCAACACCGAAACTAACCCAATGGAGCAACTTCATGCAATTACTGTGCGAGATCAAGAAGGGTTAGTTGAACCTGAACTAGAACTAAGGCAAAAAAGTGTGGTAAGTAAAGGTAAGGTTGAGGTAAGCCACAATGAACAAAAACAGGTTAATAAGAATATAAACCTCGAGTTCCATATCCGAAAATAATGAAGAAAGACCACACTAACGAAGAATTTGGTAAATTTCTTAAACTTCTAAAAAAGTTGCATATTAACTTACCATTTATTGAAGCTCTTTCGCAGATGCCCAATTTCTTAAAAAATTTAAAAGACCTTTTGGCAAACAAATGAAAGTTAGATGATTCATCGCACGAGGAGCTAAATGCAGTTTGCTCAACTATTTTGCAAAATAAACTATCCAACAAATTGAAAGACTCAGGGAGTTTTACTATTCCTTGTTTAATTGGTAGTTTAAATGTTAATAATGCTTTGGCTGATTTAGGGGCTAGTATTAATGTCATACCCTATAAAATGTTTAAACAATTAGGTCTTGGGAAACTCAAACAAACTAGGATGAGTATTCAATTAGCAGATAGAACTATTAGAATTCCTAGGGGTATTTTGAAGACGTACTTGTAAAAATTGATAAATTCATATTCCTAGTTGATTTTGTTGTGTTGACATGGATGAGGATAGTGACGTAGCTTTAATTTTAGGACAACCCTTTTTAGCAACTGCCAGAACTATTATTGATGTTGGTACAGGTGAGTTAATACTTTGTGTAGGTGATGACACGATTAAATCCAAGCTCGTGATTCTGTTAAGACATCTAGTGATCGAGATGATTATACAAGTTCTGTTAATATGAATAACATTATGGCTCAAACTTTTTTGTAGGAAACCCCTTGGAAAAATGTGATGGAGCCACGTTCCAGTCCATGTGACAGAAACAGATTGACTCATGAAAAACAAATGCTACATATCGATGAGCTAGATGAGTGGCGGACACATGTCAAGGAGAAATCGAGAATACACAATGCAAAATTGAAGCGATGCCATGACGAGCTTAAGGATGGAACGAACCACTTTAAGGATGGGGACCAGGTATTCTTGGATAAAACGGACCTTCGAATTGCCACTTCAGAGCTTAATGCAAATGGAACAACTTATTTTACGGTATTGGATGTCTTCCTATACGGTACAGTCGAGGTAACTCATTCTGAATTTGACACTTTTAAGGTAAATATTATTCGACTCAAACCTTATTTTGATAATAGAATTGATAGTGAGAAAGAGGAGTTTTAACTCCGTGAACCACCATGACCGTGCAAATACAACGTAAGTCGAGCTTAGACTTTAAATAAGCGCTTCTTGGGAGGCAGCTCGAGCGTTAACACTGCTAATTTCTTAATTTTATCTCGTGATATTTTTAAAATTAATTAATTTTTAGAATTAAAATTTTTTTTAACCCACACGGCCTTGACACACAGGCATGTCCCAGGCCGTATGCACTAAAAGGGGATCGACAGTGAGTAACACGGCCTGCCGACATGGCCATATGACCTACACGGCCTGGACACACGGGCGTGTCCTTGGCCGTGTGGATCTTGGGACTTAATTTTTCAAAAATAAATAGAAACACGGCTTAAAATAGTCCACACAGGTGTGCGACACAGCCGTGTGAACCACACAGCCAGGACACACGGGCGTGTCCTAGGCCGTGTGAAACCTGGAGCAAAATCTATTTTAAAACAAGTCAGAGAGTTACAAGGGCAAGGCACACAGCCGTGTGCGAGACGCGGTCCAGTCACAAGAGCGTGTGGGAGGTCACACGGATGTAGGAGAAACGAAAGAGATTGCATACGGCCATGCAACACGACCATGTCTGACACACGGCCTGGACACACGGACGTGTTCGAGGCCATGTAAAGACTAGGTTAAAAATTGTTATCGCACATGGGCTGAACAAGACACGCCCGTGTGGCCCAACACAGGCCTTTACACGACCGTGTCACCCCATAAATCCCTAAACCTAATTAATTTTTCTAAAATTTGTCTTCTTCTTCATCTAACCACCCTAGCCCCTGCTCCCATTCTTTCCCCTATTCCAGCCGCCGTCGACAGTCCTTCACCTCGCCTGCCATTCCCTCGGCCTCCTTCTTCCTCACAAGCACCAACTCCCCCTCCCTCTCCTTTCCAACGCCTGTCCCTAACCACACACATCTCTTCTCCCCCTCGCTCTTCGCCCTGAACCCTCACATTCTTGACTAGCCACCACGCCAAAACCCCCTCCCTTGGCCTCTCTCCTCTCCTCTCTCTCCCTTCGACGACCCCACCTCCTATCCCCTTCCTTGTTCATGCACCCGTCGCACACACCCACCAACGCATCACCCTAGCCTCACACCCCACTCAACCCCAACGCACAGGCCACTTCTCCTAACCTCAGCCCTTTTTCTTACGCCAACCATCAGCCGCCGCGCGACCCTCCAACCGACCACCGTCGGTTACATTTTATTTTCCTTTATTATTATTATTATTATTATTATTATTATTATTATTATTATTATTATTATTATTATTATTATTATTATTATTATTTCTTTATTTCTTTATTATTATTATTTTCTTTTTATTGGTTTTACTGATTTTATTTATTGCTTGGTTCATTTTTTATTTAGTTTCTTTACTAATTGATTTTGGATTGATTCTTGATTTAGTTGTTAGATATTCTTACTAGTTTCTTTTATTTTATTTTATTTTATTTTTCATTCCGCAGTTTATACATTCATTTTGTTTTAGTTACTTTCATTGTTGATTTTATTCTGGCTAGTTTTAATTACTCATTTTTATTGATAATTATCAGTTTTATTTACTTTTACTATGTTTTTGTTTGGTATTGGCATTTTGCTTATTAGTTTCATCATGTTAAAAGTCCATTTCTTTATTATTCTAATTGTTGGTTCATTAATTTAACTTATTTGATTGCTTTATTGCAGATACACCATGATAAACACACGCGGCAAGCCTAAGGTCGCCGTCCCCACTTTGAAAAAGTGGAAAACCCATGGTGCAATCTCCTCCTCGAGTGTTTCCACCGAGACCCGTCACCCTTATCTCTAATTTTCTGCGGGCCCTCAAGAGGATCTATTTCAGTTACTTAGACAGTGCCCACTCGGCCTAGGCCGATGTATTGATTGGGCCGCGTTGGATCAGGTCTGACTAGCTGATGATGTTCGCTCCTTCATTACCACAGCTTCGCGGGAAGATTCTTCTCCATCATCGAGCCCACCTACATGGAGCTTACTTTGGATTTCTATGCGAAATTTCTTCTACAGCAGGTCATGACAACTCATGATAAGCCAGGCACCATCACTTTCCAACTTGGTGGCTTGGTATGCCAGATGAGTGTCTCCGAGTTCAGTGCTGCTATGGGACTCTACATTGAGGAGTTCATGAGTGCCAAGAACTTTCTCCATCTACATCGGCACATCCATTACACATCATCACGTTGTTGGACAGAGTTTACAGCGAGCCAGACACTTTATGATGCGATTCGCTCGAAGACGACTTCTCTCTCTCCAGCTTTACTATACCTTCATACACTTTTAGCTTACACTTTGACAGGTTCGAGAAAGAGCGTAGGAGTCGTCAGCACTCATGATGCTTATTTTATATGGACATTGGCCAATGGTTATATCTTTTAATTGGCATACTTCATCGCCTTAGCCTTCTGTTATCAGACTGACTACCACAAGAAGGGCCCCATTTGTTTAGGCCCTTATGTGACTCGCCTTACTCGACACTTCGGTCTTCTCGACATGCCGAGCAATCCTCTACACTTATCTTAGTCAGCCAGATGTCCCTATAGGAAACCTCGAGCATGATTCATATGATGATGGTTGAGCAGCGTCGTGGAGAAGATCCTCCCTAATATCGATTATTTCATTCTGACACTGAGAATGAACCTGAAGACTTCACTGATGATGTTTTTCTCCATCACGAGGACCCACCACAACCCTCACCTTCGAGTCATCACCCTGTTTCTTCTACTACCACTTTAGCGACCCTCCTCGAGCAGTTCACTCACTTCGAGCAGTACTACGTTCAGAGGTTCGACAGTATTGACGCGACATCGCAACAGATTTGTCAGCATCTTCTTATCTCCTCTTCAGCACTAACGACTCACGACACTGGCGCGTCTGATGATGAGGACCATTGAGTCCATTTGTTTTAATTTTAATTCACATATATTCAAAATTAACAGCATTTATTTGCTTATAAACTTACCTCGGACAATGAAAATCAGAATGGGACGGCTAATCAACAACTTTAGTTTTCCCCCGATCCAAATCTGATTTTTTGGTTCTTGATCTAAACATATTCAAGTTAAACTCATTCAAACATAATTTCACTCAATTTAGTCCAAAAACACATAAATAGGAAAATTACCATTTTACCCTGACATTTTACACTTTTTACAATTAGTCCAAATTGCACAAAACACAAAATAGGCAAAATTTCAATAAACCATGCTTAGACCGAATATTCATCTTCCTTATTCAAGTCCACACATTTCATTTATTTCATATTTTAGTCCCTCAATTTATCATTTTTTTACAAATTTACTCAAAATCATCAAAAATTCAAATACAAAACATGTTAATCTATCACATATCTTTTATTTTCCATAATCAAGCAACAAAAATCACAAGCTTTCAACAATGGCAAAATACAAAATCATCATCAAATTCAAAAATTGAAACATGGGCTTGATAGATAACATAGCAACGATCTCAAAAACATAAAAATTATAAAAAATCGAGCTAAAACTCACCTTGAATCAAGCTTGCTAATGGCCGAATAACCTAAGCTTTTGTTTCTTTTCTTTACTTTTTATTTTCGGTCATGCAAAAGAGTATGAACACTTATGTTTTTATTTTATGTTTTATTATAACATATATTGTTACACATTTTACATTTTTAACCTTTAACATTTAATAACTAAACCATATTCATTAAGGCTACAACCGTCAATAACATATAAATATGGTCTAATTGCAACATAAATACATCATGCAATGAAGACATCATCAATTCGGCCCTTTTAAAATTAACCATCAAATTTACATTTTACGCAATTAAGCCCTTTTATTAAATCGGGCACTCAAACGACAAAATTAAATCACGAAAATTTCACACATATAAATTCACACATAATGAACACAAAAAATAATTTCAAAATATTTTTCTGACTCGGATTCGTGGTCCCGAAACCACTGTTCCAAATAGGATCTAAATCAGGTTGTTACAACTCTCTCTCCTTAGGGATTTTCGTCCCCGAAAATCTTATCGGTGAATAGGTTTGGATAACGTTCTTTCATTGCATCCTCTGGCCCACACGTTGCTTCTTCAACTCCATGTTTATGCCACAGTACTTTCACTAACGAAATTTTCTTATTTCACAATTTTTTAACTTCGCGAGCCAGAATACGAATCGGTTCTTCCTCATATGTCATATTTGACCTAATCTCTATCTCAAACAGATTAATCACTTGTGAGGGATCAGATCGATATCTACGAAGCATCGAAACATGAAATACATTATGGATCTTTTCTAACTCAGGTGGCAACAACAATCTGTACGCAATTGGTGCAATACGCTTAATAATCTCATACGGCCCAATAAATCTCGGACTCAATTTTCCTTTATGACCAAATCTGAGTATTTTCTTCCATGGTGAGACTTTCAAAACTACTTTGTCCCCGATCTGAAATTCTATATCTTTTCGTTTCAAGTCCGCATACGATTTCTAACTCTGTTTTCAGATTTTCGCGGATCACTTTTACTTTCTATTCAGTCTCTCTGATCAAATCGACCCCGTATCTTATTTTCACTGAGCTCTGTCCAAAATAATGGTGTACGACATTTACGATCGTACAAAGCCTCGTAAGGTGCCAGTTTGATACTCAATTGAAAACTATTATTGTACGCAAATTCAATCAGAGGTAAGTATCATTCCCACGTACCTTCGAACTCGAGATTGCAACATCTCAACATGTCCTCAAGTATCTGAATGATTCGTTCAGACTGACCATCTATTTGTGGATGGAAAGCAGTGCTAAAATGTAATTTTGTACCTAGTGCATATTGTAGTTTCTTCTAAAACCGTGATGTAAACCTCAAATCTCTATCTGAAATAATAGAAAAAGGTACTCTGTACAACTTCACAATCTGAGAAACATACAATTCAGCTAGTTTATCAAGCGAATAATCTATGCGAACCGGAACAAAATGAGCCGATTTAGTCAATCTATCCACAATAACCCAGATTGCATCTTTCTTGCTCGGTGTCAACTGTAAACCGGATACATAATCCAGTGTGACTCTGTCCCATTTCCACTTAGGTATCATGATCGGCTGAAGCAATCTAGAAGGTAACTGATTCTTGGCTTTTACTTGTTGACAAACTAAACATTTTGAAATAAAGTCAGATATGTATCGTTTCATGCCGTGCCACCAATAAAGCTGTTTCAGATCATTATACATTTTCGTACTACCCGGGTGAATAGATAACTGATTGCTATGAGCTTCGTTTAAAATTATCTGAATCAACTCTAAATTTCTCGGAACACATATTCGGTTTCTGAAGCTCAGACAATCTTCAGCATCAACTCGAAACTCTGAATCAACATTCGAATCACACTGGACCCGTTTTGCTAACAAATCATTATCAACTTTCTGAGCATCACAAATTTGTTGAAAAAATAACAGTCTTGCTTTTAATTCAGCTATTATCGAACCATCATCAGACATAGCCATATACACATTCATTGCACGCAAAGCAAACAATAATTTATGGCTTAAAGCATCGGCAACAACATTAGCCTTTCCCGGATGGTAGTCAATCACAAGCTCATAGTCTTTTAACAGCTCTAACCATCGACGCTATCTCAGATTCAGATCTTTCTGAGTCATCAAATATTTCAGGCTCTTGTGATCAGAATAAACATGACATTTTTCACCGAACAGATAGTGACGACATATCTTCAACGCAAACACAATAGCTGCCAATTCTAGGTCGTGTGTCGGATAGTTCCTTTGATACGGCTTTAACTGTCTCGAGCCATAAGCTATAACTTTGCCTTTCTGCATCAAAATACAGCCTAAACCATTTAAAGATGCAACACTATAGATAACAAATTCTTTACCTGATTTTGGTTGAACTAGCACTGAAGCTTTGGTCAAAAGGGCTTTCAACTGATCAAAACTCTTCTGACACTTTTGTTACCATTCAAACTTAACATCTTTCTGTAATAGCTTCTTCATCAGGGTTGCAATCATAGAAAAACCTTTCAAGAACCGTCTATAGTAACCAACAAGTCCCAGAAAACTTCGGACTTCAGAAACATTTCTCGGAGGTTTCCAATCAAGTATAGCTGAAATTTTACTCAGATCAACCCGAATACCCGATACTGATACAACATGTCCAAGAAAACTGACTTCACGTAACCAGAATTCACATTTACTAAACTTTGCATACAACTATTTATCTCATAAAGTCTGTAACACAAGTCTCAGATGTTCGGCATGCTTAATTTCATCACAGGAATAGATCAAAATGTCATCTATAGACACAACCACAAATCGATCCAGATACTGTCTGAATATTCGGTCCATCAAATCCATAAAAACAATAGGTGCATTAGTAAGTTCGAAAGGCATAACCAAAAACTCATAGTGTCCGTATCTCGTTCGGAAAGTAGACTTTGGCACATCAGAGTCTTTAACTCGTAACTGATAGTAGCCTGATCTCAAATCTTTCTTTAAAAATACTGCAGCCCCTTTCAGCTAATCGAATAGCTCGTCAATCATTGGCAATGGATGTTTTTTCTTGATAGTCACCTTATTGAGCTGTCTGTAGTTGATACACATTCTCATAGTTCCGTCTTTCTTTTTTTAAAAATAAAACTGGTACACCCTAGGGAGAGAAACTCAGTCGCGCGAAACCTCTATCTGTCAACTCTTGCAACTGAGCTTTCAATTATTTTAATTCAGTAGGTGCTATTCTATACGGAGCTATCAATATCAGAGTCGTCCTCGGTACTAACTCAATACCAAATTCTACTTCTTGCATAGGTGGCAAACTCGGAAATTCTTCAGGAAACACATCTGGATACTCGCATACAACTGGTACAGATTCAATCTTTCTTTCGGCCACTTTACTATCGAGTACATGTGCAAAGTAAGCTTTACAACCCTTTCTCACATACTTTTAAGCTAACATCGAAGATATCACTACCGATAAACCATTCAGATCATTAGATTCAATTCGAATAATCTTATCATTCTGGCACCGTAAATCAATAGTCTTTCTTTTACAATTTATGATAGCATCGTGCAAAGTCAACCAGTCCATACCCAGAATTATATCAAACTTGTTGAATGGCAACAATATCAAATCAGCCGGAAAACATGAATCTCGAATCATCAAAGGACAATTCTTACACACTTTATCAACCATAACACACTAGTCCAAGGGATTCGATACTCTAATCACAAACTCAGTAGACTCAACAGACAAAGTCTTACTGAATACTAAAGTCTAACATACATAAGGATGAGTTGAACCAGGATCAATCAATGTAATTACACTAGTATCATAGAGAGTGGATGTACCAGTAATAACATCTGAGGATGAAGCCTCCTCGCGAGTGCGTATGGCATAAGCTCTGGCAAGTGTGCGAGCTTCAGACTGAACTGCTGTGCCTTTAGTTCCTCTCTGACTGCTACTCACATTACCCGTATTTCTGGGTGGTCTACCTCGAGCTACAGTATTGCCCGATCTCGTATTTTTTATTGTATCTTGCTTGACCAACTCAGGACATTCTCGGATGAAGTGATCCATCGATCCACATTTAAACAGGCTCGATCATGCAGTCTACAACTGTTGAGATATCGTTTACCATAATGTTTGTACTCTGGTTGATTTGATTTAAAGTTACCAACACTAGCTGCTGAGGTAGCTTTTGAATCGCAGGTGGTCTATCACGATCACGTCTAGTATAACCCGCAGTAGCCTTTGAATGGCCAAAATCATCTCAGAATTTCTTTGATGCCAACTGAAATGACTTACTCGATGATCTCTTACGTGAATCTCTAGCTTCAAATTCAGCTTTTCTTTTCTCTTTCCTGAGCTCTTCGGCTTTGCATGCTCGCTCAACAAGTACTACAAACCCTTTTATTTCAAGTATGCCAACTAACAGTTTAATGTCTTTGTTCAATCCGTCTTCAAATCTTTTACACATTATAGCTTCGATTGAAACACACTCTCGGGCATATCAACTGAGTCTCACGAATTTTAGCTCATTTTCTATCACGGTCATACGACCCTGTTTCAACTCTAGAAATTCTTTGCACTTCTAGTCGATAAATCTCTGACTGATGTAGTTCTTACGGAACTCAGTCTGAAAGAACTCCCACGTCACCCATTTTTTTGAAACCACCAATACTAGTGTATTCCACCGGTGATATACGGTGTCTCATAGAAAAGATATAGCACATTTTAAACACTCATCTCAGGTACAAGATAACTCATCAAACAAGCGGATAGTATTATCAAGCCAGAATTCAGCTCACTCAGCATCATCATCATCAGTAGCTTTAAATTCTTCAGCCCCGTTTTTTCTGATTTTATCAATAGAGGGCTTATGTAATCTCAACGGATCAATCATTTGAGGTATAGTAGGTACCAGATAAGGATTAGTTGGGGGTGGAGGTTGTTGTGCAGCCGGATTAGTCCGGATATATTGAGTAAACTAGTCGTTTATCATTTGGTAAAAGGCTTGTTTAGCCTCTCCCTCTTGGTTACTCGAAGTCTCGGTCAAGAAAAAACCAGCGCTGTCCCTTGTGCGGGAGAAGGCGCTATACTCTCTACATCATTTGCTACGGCTCTATATGGATCCATTTACAATACGAAAACACATTTTCAAATGTCAGAAGTCATCACACTATCACAATATATAATATGGCATGTATAGCTAGACTCACATGCGCTACATTAGCCCTAGAATCGACTAAACTATAGCTCTGATACCAATCAAATGTAACACCCCTAACCCTTTTTCGTCGCCCGATTAGGGTTACGAGAAATTACCAAAGAAAATATAGCTTTAGTACATTCACATAATTACATAGGTTATATTCGCAAATATATATAAATTTAACTTCTTATTAATCAATATTAAATATGAATCATACTGCGTATACAAATCATATCACCAAGTTCAACTGAACCCACATCAAATATATATCATATTTAATTTTCAATAGCCATATTCCAAAGTCATACCACAATTGCTTTAATAATACATCACTCAAATCATGTGCTCATCATTTTAATATTATTCAAACACCTAAATTAAAATAAAAATCAAGCATTTAATTCATTAATCATTCATGCACATATTAGACCAAATAAACCACACAACACAATTTATTATCCAATAGCATTCACGGCATTGACAACTTAGCGATATGAATGTATTATGTAACATTACACATCAAAGCATTATGCACATCTAACCACATCCAAATTTATACATTTCAATCATAAATTATGTGCATATATTTGTATTCATTAATAGGCTAACTTTATCAATTCAAGTCATTGTTTAACATTAATCATCACTGTAACATCCCGATTTTGGGCTTAGTCGGAATAGTAATTTCTGGACCACAAATCCAATGAGTAAAATTTCATTTTTATTGTATTTTTATGGTCTACGATTTCACAGAATGATTTCGTGAAAATTTCGTTCGAAAATTTCAACGTTTGGGCACTCATTTTAGAAAAAAGGACTAAATTGTAAAAGTACAAAAGTTGAGTTTTATATGTTAGAGGTGTCTAATTGTCATGAAATTTTAAATGGGAGGTCCTTAAATGATAATTAAACCCTTGTATAACTTTTTGGACAAAAATGGCCTTGGTTGGGTAAATTTTGAAAGAATAGTAAAAATGACATTTTGGTCATTTAGAGGTAAAATGAATTAAAAGACAAATTTTAAACCCCAAATGTGTCCCTTTCTTCTTGCTACAGCAAAATGTACCAAGAGCAGCCATGTTTAGAGTTGGCCAAGCGTCCAAGCTTAATAATCAAGGAAATCGAGATTTTGGCTTAAATCGGGAAAATACAAGGTTATGGACTAGAATGGTAAATTCCCATTTCTGGATCCGAGGTAAGTTGGTGTGATTTAATAAGCCTATTATTCATGATATTATTGATATACATGAAATATAATTTGCTATAATTGTATTGAATTTGATGTTAATAGAAATTTGATGGGATATGATATTTAAAAGAAATTGACGATTACTGAGAATATGAGATCCTGCATATGTTGCAATAAAGGTTGTCCCTAAAGGATAATGTTTTGATCTCATTATGAAAAGGAAATGTACGTCTTGTGTGTACAATGTGAAAAGTGGTAGCTTTGACTACCTGATCAGTGAAAAGTGGTAGCTCCAACTACCTGATCAGTGAATAGTGGTAGCTTCGGCTGTTGAATGTGAAAAGGGATAGCTTCGGCCATCAAATGTGAAAAGGGATAGCTTTGGCTATCAAATGTGAAAAAGGATAGTTTTGGCTATCAAATATGAAAAGGGATAGCTTCGGCTATCGAATTTGAAAGGGAAAGGTATACTTTGTGTATACCATTTGAAAAGGAAAGGTATACTTTGTGTATATCACTCGGAAAGAAACATGCACCTCGATTGTACAATTGGAAAAGGAAAGGTCCATCAGAAATTCAACGGGTATTATAATGAATAATGCGATAAAAGTCCCAAGAGGGGCGTGGTGATAAAGGTAAAGTTAATTGAGATGCTATGGATATGTACAGGTACGTACATTATACTCATAAGTGATGCCTTATTGAAATGTGATAAATGATGAGTAAGTGAATTCATGCATATATATGTGTATACATGATGAACAAGTGAAAAGATTTGAAAGATGAATCATCATCATGCTTATGCTTATGAATTGTGTTACAATATCATGTCAACCTACATTGTGTAATTGAATATGAGATTTATGAAAAAATGAGTCCATGATCAATGTGACAATGGAATTATCAAAGCTATTGTGATTTTTGCACCGAAATAGTGTTGAATAGCAGCAGTAGCCCGACTTTGAAAAATCACCATAAATGGTGGAAGTCGAATTAGAGGCTAAATAATATATGAAATTAAAGCTTAATGCGTAAAGGAAACGCTGTAAGCAAAATAATTTTTTATTATGAGATATTTGAATTCTTGTGAGACAGAGTCAGAATGAATTGGAAATCCCCTATTCTGACTTGGGAAAATCACTAGAAATTGTAAAAAAATAATTATGAGTTAGAAATTATGTGAATAAAATCTTTAATGAGTCTAATTTCAGGAGAAAGAGACGTGAACATTATCCGAGTCTTGTACTATGAGATAAATAAATTTTAGTGAAGAAAGGTCGAAGCTGTCAAATAGCGAAACAGGAGAGACTTTGATTAATAAACTGTACTTATTGGCTAAACCAAAAATTCTAAAAATTTTATGACGAAAATATATATGAGTCTAGTTTCTAGGAAAATTTACAGATCTTAATTTTGAATTCCGTAACTCTAGATATAAATTATTTAGTGACTATGACTCAAGAAAATAGCTTAACCATAACATGTGTGATAAACGCCAAATTATACATATTGTTACCCCAAATACTTAGCATATTTATGGATGTTTAATATTAGATTTGTGGATTTTGGTGCTCTTAATTTGATTATTTCATGTTTTGTACTTAGGACAGCACCAAGAGTCAAAAGGAGCCAAAAACGAGTGTAAAAGAGACAAAAAGGACCAAATCAAGAAGATCACACGGCCTAAGCCTTGCCACACGGGCTGCTCACACGCTTGTGTCTGTCGAGGGTGTCGTCCAAGGATTTTACGATTCACACGGCCTGGCTATTGACCCACACGGCCATGTGAAATTTAGCGGAACGAAAACGGCCTAGGAAACACGTCACACGGGCGTGTCCCCTTTTCAAAGAGTTGTATTTTACACGGAAAAAGGATACCTAGGGGAGAAAAAAGCCAATCCAAAGCCTATAAAAATACCCTAAGTATGACCTACTAAGGGGGACTTTTCTGACACTTCTAGAACCTTTCTAGAACACAGAACCACACGCCAGGAATTACTTGAAGGAAGCCAGACGATCCATCCCAAAAGCCGAAGCTACTCCAAGACTGAAGATCTCTCTCAGAATCCCTTCAGGAGTTTTTAAGAGTTTTCTTCATGTTTTGTTATTTTTATACTTTCGAGATGTACTCTTATTTCATTATGAACTAAACGCCTTAGATACCTAAGGGGGATGAAATTTATGATGGATCTTGTTATTATTATCTGAACTATATGATAAATACTTGATTTGTTCTTAATTATGTGTTTCTAATGCTTGAGTTAATATTCCAAGTATTGACTCTTGATTTAATATGCTTATGCAGAGGAGGAATAGACCCTGCCTAAGAGTAGGTTTGGCATAATTAAGCGGAGTTGATCGAACGCCTAGAGATAGGGTTACGAGATTTTGTCGGATTAGGGTGAAACCTAATATGGGAGTCCATAGATCGATTTACTGCTTCCCTAGGGGTTTTAATTAGAAAGAGATTTCAATTAATTCAACTGAGGGTTAGACGTTATTAGTCTCGAAAGAGATAATAATGTAGGTTAGGGAGTCTCACGGATCAAGTCAAGTGAATAAATCGTCTGGTTCAGAGTCAGATAACAAGTGAAATCTAGGTGGATTCCTCCTTGGGTGTCGTCTTTATCAATTGCTTCTCTTCAAGTCTTTTTCCAAATTTTCTCTTCGCTTTAATTAAATTAGTTAATTAGTTTAGATAATTAGTTTAATAAACAAACCCTTTTATTCCTAGGCTAAATAATAAAAAGATAGTTATTACTAATACTTTTGGTTCCGTTGGATACGATATCCCGGTTTTGCCATTACTATACTATTGTTCGATAAGTGCGCTTGCCTTTTAGTCGTGACAATAGTTAGTCTAGGTTTGACCTTTATTATAAATATTTATTCCTTGTTACGAATCACGCGATCAAGTTTTTAGCGCCGTTGCCGGGGAACAGAAATATTAGGAACAATTAATTTGTATTACTTTAGCCATTTATTTTTCTTGCAATTTAACTTTATTTCTATTTTTATTTTACTAACTTTCTTCTTCTTTCTCCTGGCAGGTTCTTGTAGTGTATGACTAGAATAAACCCGTCAGGACCGTTGCTTTTTGACGAGGAAATTGATCATATGACTCGTAGAAATCGACGAGAAATCAAAGTAGTGACTTAAGATACACAGAGGAAGAGCAAGAGGACGATATCTCAAATACTACTGAAGAGATGGCTGAAAATCAAGACAATCCGCTACTGCCAGCCATACCCGCTGAATTAGCAAATTAGAATCCTGCTTCTCGTACTATGTATGATTATGCTAAACCTAATTTTATAAGAACTAAGTCAAGTATAGTTAGGCCTGCTATCTGCTAACAATTTTGATCTGAAACCTAACACGATTCAGATGATACAGCAATTTGTTCAGTTTGATGGTTTACAGGATGGGAACCCTAACACGCACTTGGAAAATTTCCTATAACTGTGCAACACTTTCAAAATTAATGGCATTTCTGATGATGCCATTCGCCTTCGGTTATTCCCTTTTTCACTGAGGAATAAAGCTAAACAGTGGTTGAACTCACTACTACGAGGATCCATTACCACTTGGGAGCAAATGACCGAAAAATTTCTATTAAAATATTTTTTACTGGCAAAAACAGCTAAGTTGCATAATGATATTTCTTCTTTTGTGCAGATGGACTTAGAGACACTTTACGATGCATGGAAGAGATACAATGATCTATTGAGAAGGTGCCCTCACTATGGGTTACCTCCATGGCTGCAAGTTCAAACGTTCTACAATGGTGAGAATCCCTCGACAAGACAAATGATTGACGCAGCTGCTGGCAGAACCATCAACAATTGAACACCGAAAGATGCCTATGAATTTATAGAGGAGATGTCACTGAATAACTATCAGTGGCAAGTTATGAGGACAAAGCCAACGAAAACAGCTGGCGTTTATAACATCGATTCGATCACCATGCTCTTTAATCAGGTAGAACTTCTAAATAAGAAAATTAATGGTTTACTTGGTTCTACGCAGGTACATCCAGTAATGAGGTGTGACTCAAGTGGCGGAAGCGTGCATATAGAATACCCACCATTCAATCCCACAACCGAAGAGGAACAAGTCAACTATATGGGTAACAATAATTTTAGATCTCAAAATACCTCATATAGTAATATTTATAATGCAGGTTGGAAGAACCACCCAAATTTCTCTTGGGGTGGTCAAGAGAATCAAAGGCCACAGAATCCTCAAAATTTTCAACAGCCACCATATCAACAGGAAAAGAAGCCGAACCTTGAGGAGATGTTATCCAAGTTCATCTCGGTGTCGTAAACTCGTTTCGAATACTGAGAGACAAAGACTCAAAAACAACAAGCATTAATTCAAAGACTCGAAACTCAAATAGGTCAGCTGTCCAAGCTAATTTCTGAACGACCACAAGGGAGTTTGCCAAGCAACACAGAATCAAATCCAAGGGAACAACTCAATGCAATTGATGCTCAAGAAAGACACGTTGAGACTGAGCCAGAACCGAGGCAAGAGAATGTGGAAAGAAAAAACGATGGTGAGGTAAGTAATAATAAAACGGTAAGTGCAGAATACAAACCTCGTGTGCCATACCCTAATGCGACAAGGAAAGACCGCTCAGATGAACAATTCGATAAAATTCTAAAACTTTTGAAAAAATTACACATTAACTTACCGTTTATTGAAGCTCTGTCACAGATGCCAAATGCAACGAAATTTCTAAGAGAGCTTTTAGTAAACAAGCGGAAGTTGGACGAGTCATCGCACGTGGAACTCAATGCAGTCTGCTCAGCTATTCTAAAGAATAAGCTACATAACAAATTGAAAGATCTAGGGAGTTTTACAATTCCTTGCTTAATTGATAGTTTATCTGTGAATAATACTTTAGCTGATATAGGGGCAAGTATAAATGTTATGCCGTATAAAATGTTTAAACGACTAGGTCTAGGTAAACCCAAATCAACTAGGATGAGCATACAATTGGCTGATAAAATAGTTAGATTTCCTAAGGGTATTATTGAAGATGTTCTCGTTAAAATTGATAAGTTTATTTACCCAGTAGACTTTGTCGTCCTAGATATGGATAAGGATAACGAGGTACCTTTAATTTTAGGACAACCCTTTTTAGCAACTGCCAGAACAATTATCAATGTCGGCACAGGAGAGCTAACACTTCGTGTAGGTGACGATGCAGTAACACTTTAAGCACGCGACTTAGTCAAAACCTCTAAGACTCAGGATAATGCTATGAAACCTGTCGATGATAAAACTAATATTCAATCATCCTTGCAGGAACCTCCTCGAACCAAGACAACGGAGACAGTGCGCTACTATCATGAAGAGAACAAAGACGTCCATGAAGAACGAAGGCTACGGATAGAGGAGCTAGACGAATGGCGAGAACACAAACCAAGAACACATAATAAATCGAAACTACGCCAAAATAAGCCCGATACCTCTCCTAATCAACTTAAGGTAGGTGATAAAGTCTTACTAGATGCCACAGATCCCCACATTGTCACTACCACACCAAATGAGGAGATCCCTCTTACGGTACTCAGTATTTTCCCTTTCGGTACGGTTGAGGTGAGTGATCCCAAGTTTGGCACTTTTAAGGTAAACAACACCCGATTAAAACCTTATTTTAAGATTGACAACAGGAACGAGGAGTATGAACCCCTCAAACCACCATGATAAATCAACGGAGAGGCAAGTCGAGCTTAGACTATAAATAAGCGCTTCTCGGGAGACAACCCGAGTACTAACATATTTTGATTTCTTATTTCTAACACTTTAAATAATTAAATATTGCACAATCTTTCAAAACACACGGCCACCCACACGGGCGTGCCTAAAGCTGTGGCAAAACAGGGAAAGCGACACGGCCATACGATACGGTCGTGTGGAAACAGGGCAAAGATTTCCCCAAAACACGGGATGCGATAAATCCCCACGGCCATTCGACATGCCGTGGGTAAGGTTGATAGATGAACACGGGTGTGGGAATGGAAAAAACACGGGCATGCCAGGGGTAAGGCTTGATTCTGTTTCTCTAACACGAGCGTGCGACACGCCCGTGCCATTAAACCGTGGACAATAATACACGGGCGTGGTACTATACATACGGGCGTGGGAGAAGTGAACGAAACTAAGCACGGTCATGCGATATGGCCAAGTTTGACACACGCCCAAGACACACGGGCGTGGGATAGTAGCCGGGCACGACCCAAATTGAAATTTTTTTTTTGAAAAAACACGAGCTCACTCTCAGAGTACACGGGCGTGTCCGTAGGCCGTTTGACCCTCCCCTATATAAACAAACCACTGTTCATCTTCTCCCCTCTTTCAAAACCCTAGCCGAAACTTACCTCTCCCTAACCCCTAATCCCTATTCCATCCACCATTCCCCAGATTCTCACTTCCCCAACCCCCAAACCACCCTCAAATTCACATCGCCACTCCAGCACCACCACTTGAGGCCCCCACTGACGAGGATCATTGAATCCTCCTATCTTTTTTATTTTTATCTTTCTTTTTTTTTATTCTTAATTTTTAATTTTATTATTTTCTTATAAAAGACATATCTATATTCGTAAATTTTACTTGCTTCATCTTTTTTTTCTGGTATTTCTAACAAGTAATCCCACTACACTCTCTTCCACACCAACTCTTAATAGCTCTTCATGATTCTACAGATTTCCAAGCAAGCTGCTAGGAATATTTTACGGAATAAGGAAACAAACAGGGAACAATACAAAACGAATGCCATGTTCAACGACCCAATCACTTCATCTAGCTAAGAACAATGGTAGCTACTACTTTCCCCAAACACTACAGCCTCAGAATCAAGCTCCGCATCCATATAACAAGGAGTTTCACCTCCTTCCCTCTTATGATTTTCTTTATTTTGAATAGTCTATCTTTGTACATTGAGGGCAATGTACATCTTAAGTGTGTGGGGGGTGAACATAAATATGAAACCTAACTTTTTGCATTATTCTCAAATCCCTAAATGTAGTCTTGTGCTTAAGTGATTTTCTCATAATATTGATAGAATGAATTCTGATTAATCTATAATTATTGTTGATATGTCATGAATTAGACCAAGGGATTATGCACGAGTATTTGATTGTAGGACCTTAAAGAATCAAGCATGATAAGTTGATATTTTGGGAACTAAAATTTTTAAATTTTTTTTTCCTGAATTGAGGTATTATCTTGAAATCTTAAGTATACATGAATGACATCAAAAACCCAAATTTTTGGTGAGATTTTTTAAGCCTTTTTGAGTATGTAGCTTTCTTTCTTACTCACTTCTTTTGTGGTTTGAGTGTGTCAACATTGAACTGTTATTCTAGAACTTGCTTCGATTATACATGTCAAGATCACACGTATGATTTGATATACTGAGATGATAAAGGCACTTAGGATTTAACCTACTTACTCCATAAAAAGCCTTCCCACATAATTAAACCCTTAGTGAACCCCCTTTGAGCCTACTAACCCTTTTTCTTTATTGATTAACCCTCATCATTAACCTATTAACCTATTATTATTGAAATCCCCTTACTTAATTTGACCCTTTTTATCGAGATTAAATTTAATATTGTTACCTCACTATGATCACCAATTTTTGTTACTGAATCATGGAGTATAACTATTATATTGTATTAACTTGATTTGTTCTTAAAAAAAAAAATAACCTCAGTATTATTATTGTAATTCTTAGCAAGCTAAAGTTGTCATGAAAAAGAGAGCTCATGTAATATAGTTCCAGATATTTGTTGTCATTCAGTTATTAAGTTTTTGATAGTGGGGTGATATATTGAAATCATCTCGATTCTAACCTTTGTTTCTTCAGCTTGTATCCATACCCGTAACCTAAACCCCGTTACAACCATGCAAAGACCTTTTGATTTGTGTATCATATCATTTTCAAGTGGTGAAGATTTGATTTTCATGCAAGCCTATAGTGATAACATCTCATGTTAGACAATCGGGTGCTTAATTGTGAACCTTAAACACTTTGAGTGATTTGAGTGAATCCTTAGTGAGGATGTCATCTCTTGTATATTTAGGACTAAAGTTAATTACTTAGAGGAAGGAGATTACCTATAATTTTACTATCAAAATATTCGATTTAGATTGTTTGAAGTTCTTAATGTCCCTATGGTTGGATTCTCACTGTATGATTCTCCGTGGAATAATTTGTAACATTATCGGTAATGATTATGTGATTGAAAGGAATGAATTCTAGCAGTAAATGAGAGTTTTTCTTGAGGACAAAAAAATGCTTAAGTGTAGGGGTATTTGATAAACGCCAAATTATACATATTGTTACCCCAAATACTTAGCATACTTATGGATGTTTACTATTAGATTTGTGGATTTTGGTGCTCTTAATCCGGTTATTTCATGTTTTGTACTCAGGAAAGCACCAAGAGTCAAAAGGAGCCAAAAACGAGCATAAAAGAGACAAAAATGACCAAATCAAGAAGATCACACGGCCTAAGCCTTGCCACACGGGCTGCTCACACGCCCGTGTCTATTGAGGGTGTCGTTCAAGGATTTCATGATTCACACGGCCTGGCCATTGACCCATACGGTCGTGTGAAATTTAGCGGAATGAACACGACCTAGCAAACACGTCACACGGGCGTGGCACAAGGGCCTGTCCCTTTTTCAAAGAGTTGTATTTTACACGGAAAAAGGATACTTAGGGGAGAAAAAAACCAATCCAAAGCCTATAAAAACACCCTAAGTATGACCTACTAAGGGGGACTTTTTCGACGCTTCTAGAACCTTTCTAGAACACAGAACCATGCGCCAGGAATTACTTGAAGGAGGCCAGACGATCCATCCAAAAAGTCAGAGCTACTCCAAGACTGAAGATCTCTCTCAGAATCCCTTCAGGAGTTTTTAAGAGTTTTCTTCATGTTTTGCTATTTTTATACTTTTGAGATGTACTCTTATTTCATTATGAACTAAACCCCTTAGATATCTAAGGGGGATGAAACCTATGATGGATCTTGTTATTATTATCTGAACTATATGATAAATACTTGATTTGTTCTTAATTATATGTTTCTAATGCTTGAGTTAATATTTCGGGTATTGACTCTTGATTTAATGTGCTTATGTAGAGGAGGAATAGACCCTGCCTAAGAGTAGATTTGGCATAATTAAGCGGAGTTGATCGAACGCCTAATGATAAGGTTACGAGATTTTGCCGGATTAGGGTGAAACCTAATATGGGAGTCCATAGATTGATTTACTGCTTCCCTAGGGGTTTTAATTAGAAAGAGATTTCAATTAATTCAACTGAGGGTTAGGCGTTATTAGTCTCGAAAGAGATAATAATATAGGTTAGGGAGTCTCACGGGTCAAGTCAAGTGAATAAATCATCTGGTTCAGAGTCAGATAACAAGTGAAATCTAGGTAGATTCCTCCTTGGGTGTCGTCTTTATCAATTGCTTCTCTTCAAGTCTTTTTCCAAATTTTCTCTTCGCTTTAATTAAATTAGTTAATTAGTTTAGATAATTAGTTTCATAAACAAACCCTTTTATTCCTAGGCTAAATAATAAAAAGTAGTTATTACTAGTACTTTTGGTTCCCTTAGGTACGATATCCCAGTCTTGCCATTACTATACTATTGTTCGATAGGTGCGCTTGCCTTTTCGTCGTGATAATAGTTAGTCTAGGTTTGACCTTTATTATAAATATTTATTACTTGTTACGAATCACGCGATCAATGTGTAAATGTACAATTGGGATAGTTTTACT
Organism: Gossypium anomalum; assembly: GCA_025698475.1. Taxonomy (NCBI): domain Eukaryota; kingdom Viridiplantae; phylum Streptophyta; class Magnoliopsida; order Malvales; family Malvaceae; genus Gossypium; species Gossypium anomalum. The sequence goes on along the minus strand of CM046967.1, from coordinate 17,057,493 downwards.
ATGGAAAGCATGTTAGTAAATTGCTTATTATTTTCATGCGAGCTTACTAAGCGTAAAGCTTACCCCCTCATTTCCATTTCTCTTAGTGTTGTCAGGTTAGCTGAGGGTTGGAGATCTTCGGAGGCAGCATCACACTATCAAGCCAGCATCTTGAAAGTATAAACACATATGCTAGAATTATCAAGTGAGTGGCATGTATAGGGATCTAGTTTTATAATATGTGTTATTATAATTTGGCCAAATATATTGGTCTTTAGTGAGCTAATGATTCTGACTTATAAATCTTACTATTCATGTTATGTCTAATATTAGTGATGTGAATATGCTTGTGTGCCATGCATGGTTGGTAAAATGTTATGTGTTGTTGTGAGAATGCCGTGCTTGTATCTTGATTGTGGATATATAATTACTCAAATATGCCATGTTAATTGCTATGAAAATATATAAGCGTATGTAGGTAATTGAGGGTGACAATTGGCTTGGAAAATAGCCTTGAAATTGTCCACACAGATAGATACACGGGCGTGCGACTTTTCGAAGCAAGAAAATTAGTTAAGTTGCCCATAGATTTTCAAAGTTCTTGGTTTAGTCCCGAACCACCCCAATGTATGTTATAGGCTTCGAAGGCATGTATAAGGGACGATATGTATGTGTTTAAGATTTTTTAATTTTGGACAAAAACTCTGTGGCCCAATTTTTCATGTTGTGAATGTTTAAGTCTGGTAACGCCTCGAACCCTGTCCCGACGTTGGATACGGGTGAGGGGTGTTACAATCACAAACCGAATCTATTGATTTTGCAATATAGCATTTGGACTCCTAAAATAACGTCAATACATTCATATATATATATATATATATATATATATATATACTTTTCTACATGCACTTTTTAGCTTAAATTAAGCTATACCTTGCGACTAAATAATAATATTATACAGTATCCAATGACCGGATTTCATTTGCAACCTAAACCAATATATACATTGCTCACATGACTAGCATTAACCATTTTACAAACACTTTAACCTATTCAAAACAAGCCAATACCATATACCATAAATCCAACCAAAATTTCACATCTACAACTCAATTAATTTATTATATACCTTTGGCTATTTAATCAATCTCCCATACAACAACTAAGACATATACATTCATATTATTACTAAAACTAAATAAAATTAACCATATCAACCAATCAAACATCCATATCCAAACATAGCATAATCCGCACATAATGGTACTACTAAGCTCAATATTAACATAATATTTAAACACTTTACCACATAATTCAATCACCAATACCGAATTACCAAAACCAATCACATCAAACATTTTAATCAAGAACATAGAAAACCAACTTAAGCATAATAATTAAGCCATTTTCGCATGGCTTTATATACATACACTTTCAAAAAAAATTACTAACTCCAAAGCTAGCCTATACATGCCATAAGTTCGAGTTCAACTTATAAAAGTACTGAAACAGTTGATAGTGTGATAGACTTTGCTGACGATCCCCGAGCTCTTAACTTGATTCCAAAATCTATAAAACAAATACAAACATACACACAATAAGCTATCATAGCTTAGTAAGTCATAAGCAAATAACAACTCAAAGACATCATCAACTCATTTTAACCAAACCAAATTATACTATCATAATCACATTTAATCTCAAGCTTAACATTTCATATATAACATATGCTTTCATAATTAAACCTTATCTTAACCGAATGTACATATATATATATTCAAAGTATCATTCAATTTCAAAGACATAATATCATTATATAACCGAATGTATATAGACTCATATAAATATACTCATAAATCAAACTTTAACATCACATACTTATACATAGCATATGGCCGAATATACCACAAAATGCACATATATTTACATTATTATCATATATAGAATTTGCATTACATATCAATAACAAACTTACCTTATTTTCAAATAGGTAATCAAATAACTCATACCTGATCGTTTTAGCTCGTTTTACACATTTAGTCACAACTTATCATTGCTCGTTGAACCATTCAGAATTGAATAGGACACTCGAATAATCACATATATCGTACAATGCCAATGTCCCAGACGTGGTCTTACATGCTATCACATATCAATGCCACTGTCCCAGACAGGGTTTTACACGAATCAAATACGATGCCGATGTTCCAGACATGGTCTTACACGTAACCACATATATTGATGCCCACGTCCCAAACGTGGTCTTACATGAGAACACATATCAAAAATCCTATGTCATGACATATGTATCCTAGCTATTCCTAAGGTTCATACGGGGCTTTTGGACATCGTAACTCGGTTGAAGCGAACATATACACATTGCTCCCATGTATATAACCACTCGACCATCATAAATATATACTCATAAAATTCAATTCAGCATTTTAAATTCACATATATTCAAAATTAACAGCATTTATTTTCTTATAAACTTACCTTGGACGATGAAAATCAGAACGGGACGGCTAATCGACAAGTTTAGTTTTCCCCTGATCCAAATCCGATTTCTTTGGTTCTTGATCTAAACATATTCAAGTTAAACTCATTCAAACATATTTTCACTCAATTTAGTCCAAAAACACATAAATGGGCAAATTACCATTTTACCCTGACATTTTACACTTTTTACAATTTAGTCCAAATTGCACAAAACACAAAATATGCAAAATTTCAATATACCATGCTTAGGCTGAATATTCATATTCCATATACAAGTCCACATATTTTATTTATTTCACATTTTAGTCCCTCAATTTATCATTTTTTTACAAATTAGCCCTAATTACTCAAAATCATCAAAAATTCAAATACAAAACATGTTAATCTATCACATATCTTTTATTTTCCATCATCAAGCAAAAAAAATCACAAGCTTTCAACAATGGCAAAATAAAAAATCATCATCAAATTCAAAAATTGAAACATGGGCTTGATAGATAACATAGCAACGATCTCAAAAACTTAAAAATTATCAAAAACTGAGCTAAAACTCACCTTGAATCAAGCTTGCTAATGGCCGAATAACCTAAGCTTTTGTTTCTTTTCTTTCTTTTTTATTTTCGGTCATGCAAAAGAGTATGAACACTTATGTTTTTATTTTATGTTTTTATTATAACATATATTATTACACATTTTACATTTTTAACCTTTAACATTTAATAACTAAACCATATTCATTAAGGCTACAACCATCCATAGCATATAAATATGGTCTAACTGCAACATAAATACATCATGCAATGAAGACATCATCAATTCGGCCTTTTTAAAATTAACCATCAAATTTTCATTTACGCGATTAAACCCTTTTATTAAATCGGGCACTCAAACGACAAAATTAAATCATGAAAATTTCACACATATAAATTCACACATAATGAACAGAGAAAATAATTTTAAAATATTTTTCTGACTCGGATTCATGGTCCCGAAACCACCGTTCTGAATAGGGTCTAAATCGGGCTGTTACAGATTATTTATATGATTATTAGAAAATCCCTAAATTATGTCTTATGTTTAAGTAATTTTCTCATACTTCTATTAGAATAATTTTTTATTAATTTATGATTTTTATTGATGTGTTTTGGATTAAATTCATAGGTATTTGTGCATTGATTGTCTTTAAGACATGAGAGAATCAAGAATGATAAGTTGATTTTTAGAATTAAAAATTTTAGGTTGTTTCCCTAAATTTAAGTATTATCTTGAAGTTTTAAATTTACAAGTTTGACATCAAGACCATAATTTTTTGTGAGATTTTGAGCCTTTAGAGCATACACTTTTCTTGCTCATTTTATTAGTGGTTATAAGTGTGTCAATATTGATTTGTTATTCTAGAACTTGCTTCAATTATGCACGTCGAGACTACACCTTTGATTTGATATACTGAGATGATAAAGGCACTTAGGTTTTAACCCACTTATCCCATAAAAAGCATACCCATATAATTAACCCTTAGTGAACCCCTTTAAGCCTAACACACCGTTTCTTGATTCACCCATTTATGTTTAACCCATAACCCACTCTTTTGATTTGTTGAGAATTTTTCCCGTTTTTATTGACTCCCTTTTTATCGATATTTGATTTGGTTAGTTGCCTAACTATGCTCTTTTGTTTCATTTGTTAATTTATATCTTATTGTTCTAAAAAATATATATATACATATATGTTGATTATTATTTAGTTCTATATTAATTGAGCTTGAACAATTAAATTCATATTTTAAGAAGAAGCTCGTGTTATTCTTGAATAGTTTTCAATTGATGTAATTGTTTTTAATTTAGTAGTTGTTTATTTTTCTAGTTTGGTAATTTATCAATTCAATCTCGATTTTAGCCATCTTTTTCAACCTTTCTCCACACCCTTAACCTAAGCCCCATTACAACCTTTTAAAGACCTTTTGATTTGTGTATCATCTCATTTTATAGTGGTGGAGATTTGATTTTCATGCAAGCCTATGGTAATGACTTTTCATGTTTGACTATTGAGTGCTTATTTTTGAACCTTAAACACTTTGAGTGATTTGAGTGAATCTTTAGTGAGGATGTCAATTCTTGTCGATTTTGAATTAAAGGTAATTAAGGGGAAATACCTATGTTTTCATGCGTTAAAAAAATGCTCGACTAGGATTGTTTGAATCTTTAATGCTCTTTTAGTTGAATTATCAATGTATGATTATTTGTGAATTATTTTGAAACATTATTAATAAGAATTATAAGTTGAGAAAGATTAATTTTAATTGTGAGTTGAGGATTTTTCTTGAGGACAAGCAAACGCTTAAGTGTGGGGATATTTGATAAGCTATAAAAGTAACATGTTTTTAATCCCATTCTTGATGCGTTTTTGGATGATTTATTATGTAATTTAGTGAATTTGATACTTCTAACCCTTTAAATTCACGTTTCTATACTTACGTGAGCATAGGGTAGCGAAATGAGGGAAAAAGGGGCTAAAATCGAACAAAAAGAGTTGTTTTCAAGATCCACATGGCCTAGGCATTTCCACACGTGCTGGGCACGAGCTCATGTAAGCCACACGCCCATATGCCAGCCCGTGTTGATTTCGTACCCTGTTTCTCTTTTACGTAGAAAAAACCAATTTTTAGGGATTCTGAGCATTATAAAGTTTATAAATACATAGTAGAAGAGGAACTAAAGGGGAATGCAGAGAAGAACGAAGAAAAGACTCAAAGAATGCCATTGGATTCATTTTAGAAGCGGATCTCCTTCAAGATTGAAGATCTCCATTCAATTTCTTTAGAAGTTTTATTGGGTTTCTTCATGTCTTGTTGTTTTCCTAACCTTAAGATGATGTTATTCCAAATTATGAACTAAATTCCTTAGATACCTTGGGAAGATGAAACCTATATGGATCTTATTATTTGATTTCTGAATTACATGATAAATACTTGATTCTTGTTCTTAATTATGTATGCTTATTTCGTGTTTTAATATTTTCAAGATTTTAATTCACGCTGAATGTGCTTATTTCAGTGGAGCAAAAGTCCCAATTTAAGAGTAGATCTAGCATAATTGAGTAGAGTTGCATTGTAACAGCCCGATTTTGGGCCTAGTCGGAACAGTGGTTTCGGGACCACGAATATGACATATAAAAACCTGTTTTTATTACATTTTTATGGTCTACAATTTTATAGAATGATTTCGTGAAAAATTCGTTTGAAAATTTTGACGTTTGAGCACTCAATTTAGCAAAAAGGACTAAATTATAAAAAGTGAAAAAGTTAAGTTCTACATGTTAGAGGTGTCTAATTGCTATGAAATTTTAAATTAAAGGTCCTTAGATGGTGATTAGTCCATTTTACTTTAATTTGGACAAAAATAGACATGAGGTAAGAGAATTTTAGTGTTTTAAGAAAAGGGCATTTTGGTCATTTAGTAATTAAATTAATTAAAAAGCAAAAATCAAGCCAAAATCTTCTCCATCTTTCACACCATAGCTGAATTTTTCAAGGGGATGCCATAGCTAGGGTTTTGTCACTTCTAAGCTCGATTGTAAGTCCGTTCTAGCCCCGTTTTAATGATTTTCATGTTTTTGAGATACTTGTAACTTGATCATCTATTTCTACCACTAATTTAAGAAATAATCAAGGTATAAAATTTTACCCATGTTGGATATGTGTGTATTTTGATGTCTAATGGTAGAAAATGTATGTTTAAAATATGATAAATAACTTTTGCTAGGTAATTTTTGATGAAAATGTCAAAAGGACCTATTTGTAAAAAGGCTATGAAATGTGTGTAAAAGTGTGATTAAATGAAAATTTTGGGCTTTTATAAGCATGAAAGAGGTTCGGCTAGTCTTGGGAATCGAAGAAATTGAATCCATTTCCATTTACGAGCCTAGGGACCAAAGTGTAAAAATGTCAAAGTTTAGGGGCAAAAATGTAATTTTGCTATAATATGATTTTTGAATGGGATTGAGTAATGTTAATAATAAATGAGCTAAATTTGCTATTATAGATCAAGAGAAACGAGGTTAGGACCTAGATCGGGAGAAAATAAAGTGTTTGACGATTAGGTCTCATTTCTACTATTTTTGTACCGAGGTAAGTTTGTATGTAAATAATGCATTGTTTTAATCATGTTTAAATGCTTTATTGTTGTATGAATTGTGATTGACCTTTGGACGTATTCGACAAAGTTTCGACAAGCGTGAAATCCCTGTTGAACCTTAGGAATAGATAAGATACAAATGTAATAACATTAGGGTTATTAAGATTTACGTGTAAGACCATATTTGGGATATGACATCGATACGAAACTTCGTGTAAAACCATATCTGGGATATGGTATCGATATGAAATTTCGTGTAAGACCATATCTGGGATATGGCATCGATATGAAACTTTGTGTAAGACCATAGCTAGGCTATTGGCATCGATACGAGATCACATGTAAGACTATATTTGGGATATTGCATTGGTACGGTACCGTGTGTACGGGACTCCTGAGTATCCTTTAGTATTCTAAGTGGTTTAACGGGTAATTTAACGAGTATGTCAAAGATGAGTTGTGTGAAAATCCAAGTTCGAGATGACTCAGGTATGTACGTAAAACTCATACGTAATGAGCTCGTTATGTGATGAACCCTCGGTAAGGTTATGATTGAGTAATTTTGGCTATGAAATTTATAATAACATTTATGTTAATTTACCTCATGTTAATTGTATGTTAAATGTGTGTTTATTATGCTTATTATTTGCATAGGAACTTACTAAGCTTTATAGCTTACTCCCCTTTCTTTTCCCTTGTCTTATAGTGTCACCAAGCTAGCTAGGAATTAGGAATCGTCGGAGACTCCATCACACTATCAACTTATTATTTTGGGTACCAATGAATTCAACATTTTGAGTTATGGCATGTATAGGGACTTGGTCATTTTGTTATGTGTCATAATTAATTTGGCCAAATGTGTTGGCTTATGTTGGTTGATAATTCATTTTGTAAATGGCCATTTGAATTGGCTAATATTGGTTTAAGTATATATGCATATGATGATGTTTTCATTGATGTGGAAATTTATATGGTTTAAGTTGATAAGTATGTGATGTTCGTATGTGACAAATAGTAGTATGTGAATGATGTGTGGATGTCTTGATTGTGGCTGAATTGGTTGAATGTAATTGCTTGGATTGGTGCTATGTTTTGTTTGTGTAGGTGTGTGCATTAAAGGGGGACAAAATGGCTTGGTAAATAACCTTATTTTTGTCCACATGGGTAGACACACGGGCGTGTGTCTAGGCCGTGTGTGACACACGGCTTGCCCCATGGAGTGTGTTCCGGTCGTGTGTCCCCTGCACCTTAATTGTTGCAAAACAGAATGCTCAATATCGAGCACACGGGTAGAGACATGGGCGTGTGCCTCAGCCGTGTGGATGACACGGCCCCAGGCACGGGCGTGTGAAGTTATCACTTATTTTGTGAAAATTTATGAAAATTAAATCGACCACACGGCCTAAGCACACGGGCTTGTGCACTGGCCGTGTGACTTCAATTTGTTCTTGGGTAACAAACAGAGAGTTACGCGGGTTAGGGACACAGGCATGTGTGACCACACGGCCTACCCACACGGGCGTGTCCCAAAGCCACATGGGCGTGTGACCCTTGTTTAGTGAAAAATTTTCTAAGTGTTATAAAATTCTCTAAAGTTCTCGGTTTAGTCTCGAACCACTTCCAATGTATGTTTTGGGCCTCGTAGGCTCGTTTTAGGGACGATATGAAAGTATATGAAAAGTTTTAAAGTTGGATGGAAATTTACGTCTCGGTTTTGTATGATTGTTTGTGTATATGTCTGGTAATGCCTCGTACCCTATTCCGGCGCTGGATACGGGTAAGGGGTGTTACATGCATGCAATCCTAGAAATACGATGACATAAATCTACCAGATTAGAGTCAAATCTAATAGGGGAATCCATAGATTGAGTTAATGCGACAATAGGGGTTTTAATTTAGAAAGAGATTTCAATTAATCAACCTAGAGTCAGTTGTTTTTACTCGCGAAAGAGATATTAACATAATTTAAGAATTTATAGGCGCAAGTGAATAAATTGTTTAATTCAGATTCAGAATAATAAGTCAAGTCTAGGTGGATTCTTTCCTGGGTATTCCCTTTCTCATTGGTTTTATTCGATTATTTTTCCTAATTCATTCTCTGTTGCGTTCTTAATAATTAGTTTAGTTAATTTTAGATTAAAAATAATTCCTTCAATTTATTGACTAGATAATAGAAAAATAGTAAGTACTAGCACTTTTAGTCTTCGTGGATACGATATTCCTGACTCACCATAGCTACACTATTATCGATAGGTGCGCTTGCCTTTGTCGTAATTTTAGTTAGTTTAGTGACTATCAATAGCTTGAGTGAGCAGCATCGAATCATTCTTTATCAATGGTTGAGATCCAACATAGGTTGCAGATCCTCAACAGCTTAAGTGAGCAGCATCGAATAAAACTTGCATAAATAGATCAGCTCTACAGCTTGTGGGAGCATATTAGTGTCGTGTATCTAAAGTTAAATTACTATAGTTCTCTGAACAGAAAATGAAAATTAAATGGTAATGAAATGATTGAATATGGATTCCGTTGATGAGTTTACATATTGAACAAGGTTGAATGGTATAACATAAAGTAATTTGGTTGTACATGTCTATGGAATTAATACCATGATCTTGTCATGTGAGGTACTAACCTACTTGTTGTCATGTGGAATGGTTTATGAATATATATATATATATATATATATATATATATATAAGGATACCAATGAGCTGTCATGTTGTGCCTTTGTGTTACAATTACTTAAATTGTTATAATGACAAGGTAAGTTAAGTCAATTTTTTATGAACTTAATAAGCATTCTATATGTTTACCATTGTTTTCCTTCTCCTGTAGATTGTAGATTGCGGAACGTATTGATCGGATCGCATCAAAGCTCACACTATCCTTCTATTGACTCAGTAGACTTTTACTTGTTTTAACTCAATATTGTGGCATGTACTTAGGTGTCATTATGTGTATGAGATTTTAGATGAAAATTACTTTGAAACTTGGATTGTTAATGACTATATAAATGTAACACCCCTTACCCGAGACTATTGCCAAAATCGAGCACGAGGCATTACTAAACTTAATCTATCACTTAAATAGTTTTAAAATTGTTTATTTAAACTTTTCGGAATGTGCTGTCATTCTGCGTTGTAGTCGCCTAAAAATTCATATCTTGAGTTCCGAAACTCAAAATTTAGATCCGTAATTTTTTTCTGAAACTAGACTCATATATCTATCCACTAATTTTTTTCTAGAATTTTTGACTTAGCCAATTAGTACAATTTATTAGTTAAAGTTACCCCTATTTCAGAAGTTGACTGTACTGACCTCTACTTACTACGAACCACTTTTCTCCATATAAAAAATTAATACAACTATACCGTTTGTTTCTATTAAAACTAGATTCAATAAGGATTCTAACCATATAAATTACACCACCTAATTATTTTTTTACAATTTATGGTGAATTTCCAAAGTTGAAACAGGGGATCTAGAAATTTCTCTGACCCTGTTTCACTAAAACTCAGATATCTCATAAAATATAATACCTTTACCTGTTTTTATTATTCCATAAGAAAATAGACATAATAAGCTTTAATTTCATATATTATTCACCATCAAACCATGTCTCTAAAATTTTTAGTGATTTTTAAAAGTCATGCTATTTCTGATACTTAAATCTGTTTTTAAGTTACTTTCACATTTTTTTTAGTTTTCATGTGATAGTTACTACTTATTCATACATACTATTAAACATGTATATCATCAGCCCTTCTATTAGTTAATCACTAGCAAGTATTTACACATCATTCATTGATCATATCATATCAAAAGAAACCAAGTTCCTATACATGCCATACACAAAACGAAACGTCTAACTATACCAATGTGATTCCTTCGATAGTGTGATCGGGTCTCCGACGTTTCCTTCGATCCCCGAGTGGCTTGATAAAAACTATAAGAAAAAGAAAATAAAGAGAGTAAGCACTAGGCATTGTAAGCTTACAAGCAAATAAATTACAACATTCAGCATAATGAATAATTATACATAATGTCACCTAGCGTCATAAACTTTATTTACTTCTCATTTTCTACCTTCTTCTTTACTCACTTAACTTCTTTCTTACCCGACCTTTCACTATTCATAAATATAATCTACCTTCCTTTTGCTGATAATTCACTGTAATTTAAACGTGTACAATGACCCATTGAACCACTCGGAATACTAAGGATACTGGGGTCGTTCTGTCTCATCAATATCTCGCCAATGCCATGTCTTCGACATGGACTTACATGAATTATTCCTGTCTCCAATGCCATATATATATATCTAATATGGGCTTACATGGCTCATTCCTGTCTCCAAAGCCATATATCTGATATGGACTTACATGGCTCATTTCTGTCACATCTGTCTGTCCTGTCAACCCCAATATCCTAACATTCCTAAGGTTCAAACGGGGCTTCCTAATGCTTTTTCTGTCACTTTGCCTTTAATTTGACTTCAAATATTCTCATAAAATAAGTATATAAATGCTGGAAATTGATGACAATAATGTAAAATAAAAGAATATTGCATTTATTTACTGTAAACTTACCTCGTATGCAAAAAAAATAGCTACTTTTACCATTTCGTCCACAACTTGGTATTTTCTCCATTTTAGCCTTTGAATTTCAGTTTTCCTTGCTCTATCATTTAAAATATAGTCTAATTAGGACTCACATTATTCAAATTGACCCAAAATCATATTTTGGCAAAATTACAGTTTTGCCCCTAAACTTTCGCATATTTACACTTTTGCCCCAAAGCTCGTAAATTTAACTTCATCCTATTTTCTTATGTTTTATGACATGCTGGTCATTTTTCCTTCTATGGAAGCATCAAATTCATACTCTAACATGCACTTATGACTATTAGGTATTTTTACCGATTAAGTCGTTTTACTCGCTTTTGCTTAAAACCGAGTAGTACAAATTGTCTAACATAATTTAAAACCTCATATTCTATCATAAAACATCAAAATACACAAATTTCACCTATGTGTATTTTTCCAAATATGAACCCTAACTTAAATTATTGCTAGCATAAGCTTTATCGAACACAGGGACTCAAAACGTAAAGAACATTAAAAGCGGGGTTTGGAATCACTTACTATGGAGCTTGAAAGCTTGAAACAAACCCTAGCTATGGAGAATCCTTGAAATTTCGTCCTAATGAAGAAGATGGACAAAAATTGGCTTTTAATTTTGTTTTTAATTCATTTTAATAACTAAATGACCAAAATGCCCTTACTACTAAACTTTCCAAAAATTCCTTCCATGTCCTAATTTTGTCCACGAACTTAAAATTGGTCAAATTGCTATTTAAGACCTCCTAATTAATATTTCAAAGCAATTTCATACTAAAAACTTCTAGAATGCAAGTTTTGCAAATTATTCGATTTAGTCCCTAATCTCAACTTAAGCACTTTATGCATAGAATTTCATCACGAAATTTTCACACAATCATGTAATCATATCATGAACCTCAAAATAATAATAAAATAAATTTTTCTACCTTGAATTTGTGGTTTCGCAACCACTATTCCGTTTAGGCCCTATTTCGGGATGTTACAATAAAAGTGTGCATCTATGGCATCATGTTGAGGTATATAAATGTTCATATGAATGCCAATATAGAAGTCAATAGAATGGGTAAAATGATGTATATGAATGAATGTTTAGTTAATGGATGAAATTGATATGTTTGGTTGTGAAATGGTGCCAAAATGTGGCATATTGGCTAGTTGATTTCAAGAATTCAAAAATGAATGTTTGTGTATGTTTTGTGCAGGTTCTAAGTGTGCCTAAGGCACCATTTGAATCCATACTTAGTTTAGGCATAAAAAAAGGAACAAAGTGGGAGTTTTGACACTTTTGGTAATATGGTACCGATACCATGGTAAAGGTATCTATACTTAACATCTTTCATTTTGTTTTGAAACAAATAGAATGCCAAAACAGTATTGATACTGGATTTGATATTGATACTTCTTAATAGGGGTATCGGTACCATATTCCAAGTATCGATACTTGTGTATTTTACCTTAAATTTGGAAACATCAAAGTTAAAATTGGTATCTATACTTGTCCTAGGTACTGATACCTGTTTTCAAATATTTGAAAGTTTACAAACTAGCCCTTCTACATGTCCGGGTCGATGCATAAGCTTTCAAAAGCTCAATTGAGAACTTTTAAAGGATCTTAAGAGATTTCTCTTTCCAAGAACTTTGAGTAATCATCGAAATTTTTTATCGAGATTAATAAAGTGCAAGTTGCACACTTATTAAATTAAATGTTCTTAATTTTTTTTCAACAAAAGAACTTTTTAATCATAAAAGAAGGGAGATTAATGATCCATACAAGCCATAAAGGCATAACTAAGCAAGGTCAAACAAAAACAACAAAAAATCATAAAACAAAAGAAAAAAAAATAGTCATACAAAGGCATGGAACCAAACATGATCTCAATCTTTTCATGTTGGTAGAGTTTAATACATATGAATGAACATGAAAGTTAGATGACATACTTAAAGCCATGATCTAAATCAACCTTAGCCATCAAAACAGCTTGGTGCATTATCAGTTACATGACATGTTTCCATGGTAGAAATATATAATACATTAAACTCATTGTATTATGAGAACCTTCAACAAAATAGGAAGAAATGTTGGAAACATACTAAAAGCCCAAAAAGAAAAAAGAAAAAAAAAACTTTTTCTTTACCAAAACAAAATCAAGCCCCTATCAACAACAACAATAGCTTGGATCCAAAATCAACACTAGAAAATATTCTCCTTACTTCATATTCTTGAGACTCTTAGAAGGAAAATAAAGGAAAACACCAACAATGGGAAGTACTAAAGATGGAAGCTAAAAACAAAACAAAACACAAGGATGGAAACACCAAAGTTGCAAACATTGAGTATGGAAGGATAGAACGTAAGTGCGGCACAAAAGAAATGCTAAACCTTAAAAAATATTCTACAGAGAACAAGCGTACCTAAAACATTTTTACTTTCAATGTTTCAGATCCCAAAACTTAAAATATTATACAAGGTTAGCCTAAACTCCAAACTTTCTACAAGTTATCAGGAAGAAAAGCACTTTGACAAAGTGAGGGGTTTTCTTCCCATTTTCCTATTTTTTCCCAGAGTGAAGCCCTTGCCGTCAACTCCCTTTTCAATACCTTGCCTCTTCAGCAGAGATGTCAGTAGCCGGTGACTACCTGCCACCTCCATCTCTTCCCTTTTTCCTCTTTTCCCCTTCCCCTCCCCTTGGTTTTCTTCTCCTTCCTTCCTCTCCACTTCTCTCATTTATAACATTCTTTCCTTGTCAGTCACCCCTCCAACTTCCTTGTTTTCCCTGCTCATTTCCTTCTTTGCTCCTCACCTCCGCCACTACCCTTCTCATCCTTTTCCTCGTTTATTCTCCTTCCCTAGCCTTCTCACATTCATTCTCTCACCATTTTTGGTCCTTTTTACGTTTTCCTTTCGGTAGAATAATTTTAGGCAACACTTTGTACGCCTTTGGCTCTCTCTCTTCTCTCTTTGCTTGAGGGTGATAGTTAAGCTTTCTAGAGGCATTGATGGCTCCTACGATCGGGGCTAAGACTACATGTTTTTCTCAAGTCAAAGCGAGATCATTCTGTCAAGTTTTTGATGATTCATTTTGTTTACGCTTAATTCAGTGAACTATGACTTAATGAAGCTACATGGAATTTGTTGGGAGAATTAGGATAGGACCATCATCGATAGAAACATCATACCAACTCAGACTTCGATTTAATGATTGACTAATGTGATTGTTCCGTGATGTTTGTGGTTTAACCATCAGTTTTCTATTGTAGTAATGGTTTTAAGGTTTTAAGTTTTTTTTTTTATTTTGTAATAACGTGATTTTGGATCTGCTGTTTTATACTATGTTCTACATATATTCAGCTTAAGGTTTATGTCTTGGGGCCATTTCGATGTCCTTTCTTCATTTGTAAACATGTTTAAAAGGAAGAAAAAGCGGCCTTGGCCAACAATTAAGGAGGCGTCCACGAGGTGGTCCTTGGTTTGGAGATCAACAGATAACAAGAGTTGTAAAATTCTTGACTACTGCCAGTGGGTCACTTGATACAAATTTTGACCCAATGAGAGTGAAAAGCATTTTGATAAAACTGTGAAAAGGAAAAGTAGGTAAGTTTCTCATGTTGTTTTGATAATTGTTTATCAATTTATTTGTTAACTTTTTTATTATGGATTCCTCAAGCTTCTAAAACAGTTTCAAACCCCATCCATCCCTCCAATTTCTTTTGTAATAACAGAAAAACTCCATTCCATTCTGATGGCCACTGTGGTCGTCGATCCAAACAGCGGCTTTTGCTCCAAAACCATGACGTTCCACAGCCTCCGATCTCCCGTTTCACTTCCACCCGAATCCGCACCCATTTCATCTACCGACTTCTTCTTCTTTATGCTCCAGTCCTCCCCACCCTCCCCCACCGCCGTCGTTCTCATAGATGCCACCACGCGCCGCCGTATTCTCCACACCGAACTTATCTTCCGATTCGAAAACCTAGTCACCTCCCTCCGCACCCACTTTGGCCTCTGTAAAGGCGATTGTGCTGTCGTTTTCACCCCTAACAATATCTTCACTCCCGTTCTTTACTTGTCTCTCTTATCTATCGGCGTTGTTATCTCTCCCGTCAATCCCGCCGCCACTGTCCCCGAGATTCATCACCTAATCCGACATTCCAAACCTGTCATAGCTTTCGCCTCGTCGGATTCAGCTCACAAAATCCCTATGCTCAAACACGGAGTCGTTGCTATTGACTCTGTTGAATTCGAGTCGTTAATGGAAAGCCCAAGTGAAAAAACTGAAAACAGAGGAATCGAAGTGAACCAGTCTGATGTAGCCACGATTCTCTATTCGTCCGGCACAACCGGTGGGATCAAAGGAGTTGCATTGACTCACCGTAACTTGACAGCGGTGATTGCCGGAGGAATGCGTCCGGTGAGGAGTTTCCCGACGGTTGTCCTTTGTACGGTTCCATTATTTCATGTGTATGGACTAGTACTCAGTTTGAGGTCCATGGTTTCGGGCGACTGCATGGTGATAACGGGAGGAAGTCTCTCATTTGATCTGAGAAAAATGTATGGTGTTATCTCTGAGTATAGGGTTAGCCACTTGGCTTTGGCTCCACCGTTGATAGTAAAGATGGTGAACGATACTGCGATAATGGATGGCTATGATTTGAGCTCGCTTGAAGCTATCCTCTGCGGCGGCGCTCATTTGAGTAAGAGCATGATCCAAAGGCTGAGAAAACGGTTGCCCAAAGTTAAGCTGGCGCAGGTAACACTTAATTACAGTGCTAATTGACCAATCAACATGATTGGCTTTGATTTGATAAATGAAGTTTTCAATATTTGTGATGAAGGCATATGGGCTAACTGAAACAACGGGGCGAGTGTTTAGCACAATGGTTCCTGATGAAACCCAAGTAGAAGGTGCGACAGGGAAGCTTATGCCAAATTGTGAAGCCAAAATCGTGGATCCTGAAACTGGTGCTGCTTTGCCACCTGCAAAGCTTGGAGAGCTTTGGGTTAGGGGACCTCTCGTAATGAAGGGTAATCACTGATTTGTGTACATTGATTAACTGGCAAGAGAGTAAGTGGTCACTGTTGTTTGTTGTTGTTGATTGCTCTGTTTTACAATTTTGTTTTGGGGGTGGTTCAGGATACGTTGATAATGAGGAGGCAACTGTTGGGACTTTGGATTCAGATGGATGGTTAAGAACTGGCGATCTTTGCTACATTAATAATGAAGGTTTCCTGTTTTTCGTAGATAGGATAAAGGAGTTGATCAAATACAAAGGCTACCAGGTTGGTTCTAAATCTAAGCTTTGTTAAAAAGTATGGTGCCCTTCAAGAACTAAAAGCTTATTTTATTATGGTTTTTAAAGTTGGTTTCTCAATCAAACAGGTTGCCCCAGCTGAATTAGAACATCTGCTTAATTCCCATCCAGATGTCGTCGAGTCTGCAGTTGTTCCGTATGTCACTTTTACTTCTCTTTATTCTCATTTAACGTTCCAAATGGATTAGTCTATAATAATTCAAGAGCAATTTAGTCCTTGTATATTTAATATATTTTAACGTTTAATGCTTCAAAATTATGCGAAGAAAGACTAAATTGCTCACTAAACCTATAGCCCCTTCCAAGTACACCAATATCAGATAGATGTTGTATTGGAGTAAATGCATGGTTAAACCTGCCAAGTGCTTACTTTTGACACTCTCAACAGGTTTTCAGATGAGGAAGCAGGCCAGGTACCAGTGGCCTTTGTGGTTAGACAATCAGGGAGCAACATTGATGAATCAAAACTCAAGCATTTTGTTGCCCAACAGGCATGCGTTGCTTCTAACTAAATGCAAAACAAGTTCTTTTTTCATCTTCTTTTGGTGACATTCTCAAACATTTCATCTCAGGTTTCCCCATATAAGAGAATACGTAGAATAATGTTTATTGATTCATTGCCAAAGAATGCATCTGGTAAGGTGATGAGGAAGGAATTGGTGATCAAATTGTCGAGTGCTACCTCCAAGTTGTAAATTTCTTCCACCTTTCCACGTTTTTATGATTCCAAAATTGCTAAATCTTGTCGTTTATCTATTTTATATAATTGAAGAACTGTTTCATATCATTACAAATAATCAAAAATTAAATTTAGAACTTGCAGACCCCATGAGTGACCTCTGTTTACACAAAATTAAAGCTCATTTTCTTACCTAGCAATAAAAAAGTTCCCTTGCTGCTTGAATTTTATTTTGGTTAAATTATCTGTGGTTTCCATTATGAGTAAATTAATTTTGTTTATAGAAGTGAAAAATATAACTTTATACCTTAATGTTAAAATAAATAGTATTTTTACTTTTTCCAAATTAAATTTTATCTTTTATTTAATTTGTAATTAATTTTATTTTTTATATTTAAAAATTATTGTAACTTAGAAATGTTAATGAAAGAAATTTAAGATTTTGTCAAAATTAAACTAAAAATTCAAAATAAAAAATTAATATGAAAAAATCTAAAATAGAACTGAGTGGAATTAAATTAGGATAGGCAACTCAAAAAATCCAAAAAACACCCTACTGATCCCAACTAGTATGACCCCTCCAATTTAGTGTATTAACTTAGCACTTTTTTTAGTATGGCACTTAAGTTTTTTTATTGTCTAATTTTTTTTATTTGAACTTGTAAAATATTATACAAATTACTCTAATATTCGAATAATATTATTTTTTTATGAGGTAGTAAATATAATAAATGTATGCCAATAAAATAAGGTTTTTACATTTATATAGAGCGCAACCAACATTAGAAAGTTTATATTTAAAAATTGTTAAATATTTTTTCTTTTCATGTGGATTTGAACTAATGTGAATCCCTCAAAATTAAAAACTTCTATTTTCTAACATTTCCAATTGTGCAAGCCATTAACAAATTTTTTTTTTTTTTTTTGTTTGTTTTACATATTTTTAATTTTATTTTCCTTTGTTTTTTGAAATCAAATTAATCTTTAGTTATTAGGTACCAATAAAATTATTATATCATCAAATTCATAAAATATTGTTATATACTTAGCCATATTCAATATTATTTTAAAAAATAAATCTTTAAAATTTTGAAGAAAAAAAAAGATGGAAACCATTATTTATGGGGAAAATGGGAAAAATGGGAAAAATCATTACTAGTCAAATTTATATTTTGCAAATGTATGGTTATTGTTTTACCTTAGTAGAGTAGGACACATGGCTCTTAAATGGCCCGTGGTTGACCTTTCGAAGACCCCTCATTGGATTAGCACGTAGATGGTTTGCAACTTACCCCTTATGATGCACCCCTCGTAGATCATTTGAGTTTAATCGTTTCATACAACCTCAAGGATAGAGGTGTCAGAACAAGACAACTTACAACACAAGCGAGACCACACAACACATACCATAGTGATAATTGACCTATAAATCACTAACACTTGGCCAACCCGCACAACCATGCAGGACATCGTACATCATGTGGCACTACGAGACAATGGGTGACCTACAATATAAGCTTGGGTGCACAAGGGAGTCAGGGATCCTTTTTCTCTCCTATGATTACCATCTCTAACTCCTCAAAAGAACATTTACTTCCTCTTTCCTTCTCTAATTCTTCGACTTATCTAGGTGAATTGATACTCATATCCTCCATCATATCATTTTTGTTGGTAAATTGTATCAACAGTTGGTACGATGAGTGTGGATTGAGCCACCATGGCTCACTCTTCTATTGTCATCCCTGAGAACATAGAGAATCGAAATTAGGAACTTCAACAAACCCAAACACAATCCCATCAACCTCCCCAAACTACTTAGCCACCCACCAAGTTGTTAGGCTCTAGTGCCTTTAGTGTAACGATTATGCCCACATATTTGTAATTTTTTAAACAAATTGGTTTAATAATACTCCATCATTATCATTAATATCTTTTGTATATTGTTCTTAATGGTTTTTGCACGCAAAGCAAAATGAAATCAAATATTAGCTCATTGATTATCTAACTTTAACTAATACTAAGTTGGGATCATAATGTGAAAAGACAACTTGTATTAACAGATAACCTAAATAATTCCTTAGTCCAATCGAAATTGAGCAAATTGATTAAAAGACTAATATGTCGTTTATAAAGTCCAAATAAGGAGATGCATTGTCTTGGGTATCGGAGTGGATAACTCCCAGAAGGTAGAGACATATATGTGATTGATTGGACTGATAATACATCAGACATAATCCAAGTAGAATAAATCTTATATTTTTTTATGGATTTATTCATTTGCAGTGTTCAGAGTGTGGCTTACATCAATCCTGAGTAAGTGATAGACTATGTATATGTGACTCGTACGCTTTGATGTATTGATAGCCTGAATTCAATTGGTAATAAAGTCAAAAGCTGGTACGTTGGATATATGACTTTTACATGACATAACTTCACTTATGATAGTAGAATTCATAGCCCAATAAAGGGTAAATGATAACATCTCATTGGCATTATATTATAAATGGAAAGTAACTTAGTTATTATTTGCTAGTAATTGACTTTTCATGAAGAAAGATGTAATGGTTACCATTAGATAAAATAGGATCATATTGGGAGAACATATTTATCCCAAAGAGATTAAGGATGTCCTATAAGGGTAACACACATATGATAAGGTTATTGGACGAACACTGGATAAAGTAGTTTTCGTAATGGTATGTAATAGGGAGAGCTTAGTCATGGTACTTTAATGGAATGACTCTATGACTGAATAATGCTGTAATTAATAGTTGGAGAGTTGGAACTTAATTACAAACTATTTGAGCCCTAATTATATATGTCCAATCGGTTCCTCCATTAGCTCAGTATAACCTTGATGGTTTGCATTAATCAATATTATGGAAAAAGTGAAATAATGAAATAGAAAAGATCACATGTATCACTATTTGTAATGAATATATTTTCTCGCTATGAACAAAAGATGACTCGGGAATTATATTAAATTATCCAAATTATTATTTAATTAAATAATTGAAGTTCGATGTGAAAATTAAATTAATTAAGTAATCATAGTTTTATGAGAACGAGTTAATTAAATTAATTTACTCATAGATTATAGTATGGTAAGTTTATCCTGACTTTAACGGAATTAGAACTGGGTTGAGAAAATAATTTAATTAATTAATTAATTGAATAACTAATATTTTGGGCATATGAAATATATTTATTGGGCTGGAAAAATTATATGAGTTGGTTTAAAGATTAAATAATACATATAATTAACCTAATACAATATGAGGCCTAATTAGCCCGATTTAATATGGATGGGCGGCAACCCTAGTCCCAAAAAGGGCTTGGTGCCATCCCCTAGTATACTCCCAGTAGGAGTTGACTTTTCCTATTAAAATATTATTATTCAGTTATTTCTTATGATATTGAAACTATTGTTATTTTCTCTATAAATAGAGACCAAAAGCTAAGTTAATATACACACTTTTCTATGTTGATATTCTATCAAAATATAATCAAATTATTTTTCAGATAAAGTCTATCTTTTGTTAAAGTTCTTCTTTTGATTTTCTACCTCTTAAAATTTCACTAAAGTGTTTATTGATTTGCGTATAGAGCCCACACTCTAGCAAATCGAGGTCGAGATTAGTGAAGAAGATTGAGTGGTCGAAAGTCGGGAACGTCTAAGTCCACCTAATCACAAATACATGTTCTATTTGGGTAAATGATTTATTTCTATAAACATCACACTCGATTAGTTTTTAATGAAAAATTTTAAACTTTCATTGTGCCTTGAAGCACTATTTTCAAACCGATTTTTTAACACAACCTAAACTAGTAACAAAAGCACAAACAACAATATCATCCATCTTCACCGGGGACATCTTCACCCATTTCTCGCAACGCCTATGCTTACTAGCAAACCTATCCTCTATATTACCAGTATCCGTCACCACCATGGTACTACCCCCACCTCCACCAAGGCAATACCAACACTAGTGCTCCATCAATTGACCAAGCCTTTCAAAATCCCAATCTAGCTCACAACAATTCACTAAAATGCATGAAAGGATAAAAATGTTGAAGGCCTAACTCTCAGAACAACAAAGGTTATATTAAGAACAATAAAAACGCCTATTAGACCAAAAAACAAAAAAAATGAGTGAATTATTGAAGAGTTTAAAACACGTAGGAACCTCTTACTGCATGATTGCTCGACCTAAGAGGAAAAGATAGCTTAGTCCTTCAACAGACAGCAGAATCGCCAGCAAAAGAATGACTTGTTAAACCAACCCCTCGAACCCAATCACTTAAGGACTTAGCTATAGGATGAAAACCTTTGAGGCCAAAGTGCCTCTTTGGAAGAGTAAATGTAAGCATTGAGGAGAGAACTACAAGAGTTTTTCAATACAAAATGTAACACCCCTAACCCGTATCCATCGCCGAAACAAGGTTACGGAGCATTACTGGAGTTTACAGAACAATTACATATAATTCATATCATTTACTGTTCATATCCAAAACTAATCATACTATCCTTTGAATGGACTATTGAGGCCCAATTTAAGCATTAGAAACAAGTCGGGACTAAATCGAAATCTCAGATAATTTTTCGTAAAATTTTAAAATTTTTTCTTTAATACAAGGGTTATACGCCCGTGTGAGTAGGCCGTGTGGCTCACACGACCAAGTGACATGCCTATGTCTCAGGCCGTGTGGGCATTCAATGTGAAGCACATAGCCATCTCCTAGCTCGTGTCCTTACCCGTGTAACTCTTTGACTTGGGTCACACGGTCTGCCACACGCCCGTGTGTTAGGCCTTGTGGTTAATTTTAATTTTTAAAATTTAGGTGCAAGTTTCACACGACCAAGAAACACGCTCGTGTTCTAGGCCATGTGTTAATACGGTTGAGACACACGCCCATGTCTTTGCTCGTGTACCCAATTCTAAGAATTCTATTTCTCAATTTTAAGATGCAGAGGACACACAACCAAACCATATGCCCATGTGCCCATCCGTGTATCACCACGGTCTAGACACACGCCCGTGTTGACAAAGTAAAGTTATTTTTTAGCTTTATTTCTCACCTAAATTTGCCAATAACCTACACCAATACTTGTAAACATATACCAACCAATTCAAGCATTATAACCAAGCTAACTCTAACATCTAACATGATATATCATCACATACATTCATGTTTATAATCTTACCTTTTATTGACATACATATTTAACATAACTCAGTCAAACCATACTAAACATATGTAATTATCATGATGTAACTTTATAAAAATACCAAATCAAACTGTCACTAGCTATTCCAATGGCTAGATTACAAACATCCATTTACATGCCAACATTGGGAAAGTTAACCTATACATGCCTCTTTGTTGAGCTGCCTATAATCAATACACAACCTCAATAATCCATATTTCTTCTCTACGAACAGAACCGATGCACCCCAAGGTGAAAAACTAGATCGAGCAAAGCATCTGTTAATCAATTCTTACAATTGTGCTTTCAACTATTTCAATTCGGTAGGAGTCATTTTGTAGGGTGCTAGAATATCGATGTTGTCCCTGGAATAAGATCTATAGAGAACTCCACTTCTCTAACAGCTGGTAAACTAGGTAATTCCTCCGAAAATACATCAGGAAATTCATAAACAACCGGCACTGACTGAATCTTCAACTCAGATACTTTAGTATCCAACACATATGCAAGATAAGTATCATACCTCTTTTTGATATATTTCTGTGCTGATATTGCTGATATCACATTAGATATCCCATCCAATTTATCATATTCAACATGGAGTAACTCACCATTCTGACACTTCAACACAATATATTTCTGTTTACAATTCACTCATGCATCATGCCGAGTTAGTTAGTCCATTCCCAAAATCACATTAAATTCATCAAAGGGCAATAACATCAAATCAATCAAGAAACAGTAACCTTTTACCATCAATTGACAGTTTTTACAAATTTTGTCCACCATAACATATTGGCCCAAGAGGTTTGAAACTTTAACCACAAATTCAGTGAATTCAGCAGGTAATTTTTTAACAGACACTAATTTTGTGCATATGTATGAATGTGTTGAATCGAGATCAATCAAAGTAGTAATATCAATATCAAGTAGAAAAAATGTACCAGTAATGACATCTGGTGCAGAGGCACATTCTCTTGCACGTATAGCATATGTCATTGCCGATACTCGTGCCTCAGATTTAACTGTTGAGTCTTTTGTAACACATTGGCTACCACTGACATTGCTAGGGTGACGGGCTGGTCTGCCTCTGGAGGTGGGATTACTCGGTTTCAAAGTCTGATCAGTGTCTTTTTCAACCTTTTCCGGATAATCTTTAAGAAAATGGTCAAGAGAACCACATTTATAATAGGTTCTACTTCTCATATGGCATTCCTCAAAATAAAATTTATTATAATGTTTACATTTCGGCTTGAAATTACCAACACTTCCCACATTCGTTATAGATGAAGACGAAGATCTCGGGTTAGAGCGTTGAGAGCTCCGCTCTTTTTTGGAATATCCCACAGAAGTAGTAAAACGATCATAGTACTTCTTTAATTTCATTGAAGTAGATGATCGTAACTTGCCCACAAATCTTTTACCAAAAATTCAGGCTTCTTTCTCTGCTTGTTTCTTTTTTTTACTTGATTATTCGGCTTTGTGTGCTCGATCAACCAATACCAAAAATTTCCTTAATTCAAGAATTCCTATCAACAGCTTGATATCTTCATTTAAGCCCTCTTTAAAATGTTTACACATATCAGCCTCATTCGGAATCCATTCTCTAGCATACGTGCTCAATCTAATAAATTCTCGTTCCTATTCAGATGCTGTCATGTTTCTCTGTTTGAGCTCTAAAAATTCTTTCTTTTTCTGATCCAGAAATCTCTGGCTAATATACTTCTTTTTGAATTCTGTCTGAAAGAATTCCCAAGTAACATTTTCTCTCGGCACAACAAAAATCAAAGTATTCCACCATTGATAAGCTGAATCTTTTAACAATGATACAGCACATTTCAGACATTCAGCTGGTGTACATGATAATTCATCTAAAACCCTGATAGTATTTTTCAGCCAAAACTTAGCCCTTTTCGGATCATTTTCAGCAATAGCCCTAAATTATTCGGCTCCATACTTATAAATTTTATCTACCGGAGGCTTACCAATTTTAACAGATTCAACACCTTGTGGCATGTCAGGAACTGGTTGAGAAGCAAGAGGGGGAGGTTGTTGTACAGCAGGACTTGTTCTTATAAATTCTGTGAAGCACTCATTCATCATTTGAAATAAGGCTTCTTTTGCCTCGTCACCTCGACCCTCAGATATGGGCCTTCTACTACTACTAGATACAGCTCGTTGAACAGAAGCTTCAGCAGTACTCTCAGCTTCCTCAGATTCAACTTTAACTTGGTTGGATGACATTACTATATGAAAAACACATTTAAAAATGGTCAGGAGATATCATACTATCAAAAATTATATAAAAGCACGTATAGCTAAACTCATACTTGCTATGTTAGTCCGAGAATCGACTAAATCGTAACTCTGATACCAAAAATTGTAACACTCCTAACTTGTATCTCTCGCCGGAACAAGGTTACGGAGCATTACCAGAGTTTACAGAACAATTACAGATAATTCATATCATTTACTATTCATATCCGAAACTAATCATATCATCCCTTTAATAGACTCTCGAGGCCCAATTTAAACATTAAAAACAAGTCGGGACTAAATTGGGATCTCAAAGATTTTTTCGCAAAATTTCAAAATTTTTTATTTAATACAAGGGTCACACGCCCGTGTGAGTAGGACGTGTGAGCCACACGGCCAAGTGACATGCCCATGTCTAAAGCCGTGTGAGCATTCAATGTAAGGCACATGGCCGTGTCCTAGCTTGTGTCATTACTCGTGTAACTTTCTGACTTTGGTCACACGGTTAGCCACACGTCGTATGTTAGGCCGTGTGGTTAATTTTAATTTTTGAAATTTAAGTGCAAGTTTTATACGGCCAAGATACACGTTTGTGTTCTATGCCATGTGTTACACACGGCTGAGACACACGCCCATGTCTCTGATCGTATGCCCAATTCTAAGCATTCTATTTCTCAATTTTAAGATGTAAGGGGCACATGGCCAAACCATATGCCCATGTGCCCAGTCGTGTGTCACACACGGTCTAGACACATGCCCGTGTGCCTACCCGTGTGGACAAAATAAAGTCATTTCCTAGCTTTATTTCTCACTCAAATTTACCAATAACCTACACCAATACTTGCAAACATATACCAACCAATTCAAGCATTATAACCAAGCCAACTCTAATATATATCATCACATGCATTCATGTTTATAATCTTACCTTTTATTAACATACATATTTAACATAACTGAATCAAACCATACTAAACACATATGTAATTACCATGATGTAACCTTATAAAAATACCAAATCAAATCATTACTAGTCATTCCAACGACTAGATTACAAACATCCATTTACATGCCAACATTGGCAAAGTTAGCCTATACATGCCATTATACCAAAATAAGTTTACTATTTATACCAAAATGAGTTGGTAGATAGTGTGATGATACTCCGATCGATCTCTAACCTTTGCGAGCTTCAGAGCACTATAAAACAGAAAAAAGAAAACCTAGTAAGCATTTAATGCTTAGTAAGTTTGTATAATGAGAATTAAACTTACCAATAACATTCATTAAAATAAGCATTCAATAATATACTTTCCAACAATTTTGCAATTTGTCTAATCACATATACTCAATTAAGCAAGTTAGTTACATAATTCACATGTACATCAAATAAACATGGATAAGCTTATCATGCTACAAACTTTAAAGTATTTCAGAAGAATTCGAGACATAATTCATTTAATCTCACAATTTCTCATGTCAGGAGTTTTATCCGTTGAATTATTGAAATTTCGATGGATATTCAAATAGTATATACGAGGTATACAAATCAGTAATCCGTCAATTAATGTTTAGGGGTACCCGATAGGGCACGTAATCAGGTAGTACATTCTTGAGCCACATATATCAGAATGCTCAGATGAGCCATGTAATAGGACGCTTATCCAGGCCAAACAGGAAACTCATAGGAGTTTTAATCAGGGAGCTCATAGAGCTTAACAGGTAACTCCGAAGAGTTATTATCAAGGAGCACTGGATAGCGTAACAGGGAGTTCAAGCGAGTCATGTCAAGAAGCTTATAAGAGCCTATATCAGGACGCTCACGTAGAGCTGCGTTTGTGTTCGCATTATATGCTGGATCACAACCGATATAATCATATAACAGGATGCTCACAAAGAGCTGCGGTAGTACGCAACACATGCAAAATCACTACCGATTAAGATGCTCGCAAGAACTATATAACAGGATGCTCGTCCGAGCTACAATTTCCGCAACATATGCAGGACTATAATCAATACAGGAAAATTATGTATCCATCGAATTCCATTATTCAAACGGAACTTAACATATTAAAGACATTTTCAGACTTGTGATTATTTCATAAATTTACAACATTTATATAATTCATATAATCACATACCACACTTAATTCAAGTATAAAATAAACACAATTTAGTTACATGAACTTACCTTAACACTTGTTTGTATTTAAAAGTCTACTAATTCGGCACATTTTCTTTTTCTGATCTAACTTTTTATTTGACCTTTTCGGATCTATATAAATAAAATTAACATCAACTCAATCCTCATACTCATTTACATTCAATTCACACCCTAAGTAAAATTACCATTTTGCCCCTACTTTTCATATATGACAATTTCGTCCCTAGGCTTGGAAAATGAATTTCATGCAATCTAATCCTTATTCCAGCACATGTATTTCACAAAATTTAAAATTTTTCCATAACTTTTACATCTTTACAATTTAATCCCTAAATCATAATTTTATCAAAATTCTCTTTGTAAAAGTTATTTATCTAACAACAATCTTTCATTTTCTAACATAAATTTCAAAATTTCAGCATTTACATCCATGGAAAAACTTTGTTACTTTGATAACTTTTCAAATTAATCCCCAAAATAGATAGATTAGGCTATCCCGATCTCAAAATTATAAAACTTACTAAAAATAGGACAAGAATACTTACCCAATTAAGCCAAGAAAGCTTGCTTGAACACTTTTCTCCTTCTTAGGGTTTCCATGTCTTAATTTGGAGAAGTTGATATAAAATTATGATATTTTTCTATTATCATCTTTTAATTATTTTAGTTTCCAATTTAGTCCTTATCCTTTTCTAATTTTTTTCATAAATGATTCATCAAAAATATCTATTAACTTTTCTTTAATGGTTTAATTACCATATAATGACCTTAAGTTTTGAATTCCATAGCTATTTGATACTTATTGCTACTAGAACTCAACTTTTACATTCTATGCAACTTGGTCCTTTCCATAATTAAACACATAATCGGTACAATTTTCATATAAGAATTTTTATATAACATTCCTATCATAATACAGGCTATGCAATAATATTCAAATAAATTTTATTTTTAACTCGAATTTGTGATCCCAAAATCACTATTTCGATTTCACTGATAATAAGCTATTACACAAAAACTGAGAGAGCAAGGGCGAAACCAGGAAATTTTTTTAGGGGACCGAAATTAAATTGTAAACTTTATGATAGTAAAAATGCAATTTCACCATTCTAATAGCCTCTATCTTTATAATTTTTAAAGGATTAAATCAATTTTTTATCATTTTAAGGGGGCAAAGTGCAATTTTACCTTTACTAATTTAAAATTTTAAAAATTTCAAAGGGTGTAAATAAAAAATTTTCCATCTTAAAAAGGTGGGCCCCTGCCAAGCCCCATTGGTTTTGCCCCTATGATGGAGCTTCATGGAGTTATGTGAACAAGCCCTCTCTCTACAAAAATTTTGGCCCTACAACCTCCTTCCAATGTTCAAGTTCTCCAAGGCATTGTACGAAGGCCAATGTGACCCATAGGACCACTTAGCCTCTTACAATAACACACGAATATCCTAGAGGGTCTCCAATAAGGTTAAATGTCAAGCATTTTCCATGACCTTAACTACCACAACCCAAGCTTGGTACTTGTCATTCCCGAGGGCTTTTATCCACAACTTTAATGAGTTGGCCTACTTGTTTGTAAGCAATTTTTTTTGCCAACAAGACGTTGCAACAATATTATAATATTAGTGGATTACCATATGCAATCTTTAACCTATTTTGGATATCTCCCAAACCACGTTTCTTGGCATTTTAGAATTTGAGATGTAAAACAATTTTAGAATCCTTAATTATAATAATTTTTATAAACCTAATTTGCAGTTGACTTATGCATGGTGCCTAATAGCAAACCGAATTTACAATCCTTTTTAAAATATTTCGATTAATTTTTTTTACACAAATTAAGTAAAAAATAATATAAATTTTATAACATAACCTTTATAAAAGCGGTTTTATAGAATGTTGAATAATTTTTATAACACTTATTTTTGGGTGCTCAAATGCATGTCCATACAAGAATAATATATAAATTATAATATAGCCTCTGTAAACCTAATATGCTATTAAGTCGAAATTTGCGTCCAATAACAAAGCATTTTCATCCAATAATAAATATATAATTATATATTTTTTAAATGAAATATATGTAACATTTTATGATTGTATAGAAAATTAAATTTTAAACTTAAATCATGTATCTGTATTTGAAAAGTTATAAGATAATTGCTGATAATTATCTTTGTAATTACTCCAGTTCTTGTTGCCTTCTAAGAATTAGAAAGTATAATTAAAGTGTTTAAATCACACTTAATTCAGTGAGACCTATCAATTGCAATGGTTATCTAAATATGACACATTTATGTAATTACAAGCACTTAAATCTAAATCCACTTACTTAACTTTCTAAACACTAATACCTAATAGAAGCCTACTTAGTAGCACGAGTTAGGTTTTTTTGCCTTCTTTGTAGTACAAATTCACTTTTTAAGGTTTTACTAAAATTTATGCTTTTGATCTCAGGGGATTTTGACCTTTAGGACTGAAGGGGCAGTATGGCTAACATCAGTACGGTGGATGAAGATTTAGCCAATCTCAACATTATGGATGAAGAGGAAGATCCCATGGTGGTGATAGGTTACGATGCCACCGTAGAGCAATTATACGAATTATGTTTGGTGGGGCGAGTACTTACAGATAGTGTTGTGAATTTTCTATCACTAAAAAATACTTTAGCTTATTTGTGGCACCACTGAGAAGGGTGCCTATCATGGAGTTAGAGGATAAGCGGATTTTGTTTAGATTTTATAGCAAGATCAATTTGAAATGAGTTATGGATACTATGCCATGGTTTTTTAATCGACACCTTATTGTTTTCCACAGATTAACAAGAGGTGAGGAACCAAATACAGTTCCTCTTTGGGATACGATATTTTGGGTACAGATTCACAATCTACCAATTGGCTGCATTACGGAGGGGATGGCACAACAGTTTGGGGACTTCATTGGAAAATTTTTAGAGTATGACGCATCCTTAGTGACAAGAGGGGTTAATAAATTTATGCGAATCAGAGTTATAATGATACTCGACTTCCGCTTAAAAGGAAGGAACGAATTGGCATTGGACAAAATAGATTCACATATGCATTATTTCAATATGAAAGATTGTCACTGTTTTGTTTTCTTTATGGTCGTCTTGGACATGGGGAAAGCTTCTGTCAAGTCTGACTAAAATTAGAGAATCAACCAGTAGAGTTTGAGTGAGATTTGTCATTAAGGGTTGTGCCAAGGAGGTGAGGTCAGCTGGTGAGTAAATGGTTGCGAAAGGAATTAGAAACTGATAAATGGGTTAGTATGGAAATCAATAGGAAAAGAAGGGAAAGGAAATTTGGAACGGATGTAACAAACAATGGTGATTATAAATGAGGAATGGAATTGGTGGGACGCTTTATACGACAAACACGAAAAATCATGAAAATAAGCACTAATAAAATATCAGGATAAATTGAGGTAAAGGGGGATGGAGTAGAGGTGGAAGACATACCTGTGGAATTAGGTAGAAATCTGACCCAAAAATAGGTAGAGGACTATTGGAGTTAGGATTGGAAAATGAATGATAAACCTCAAAAGTAACATATTTTAATCCCTTGCTTGGCATCTTTTTGGATGATTTATTATAAGATTTAGTGGGTTTGATGCTCCTAATATTTTAATTTCATGTTTTATATCCAGATGAGCATATGAAAGCGAAAAGTGCAAGAAAAAGGCCAAAAATGAACAAAATGGGTTTATTTCAGTGCTTCACATGGCCTGGACACTTTCACACGGGTAATCCACACACCCGTGTGAGACACACGGATAAGCCACACTCCCGTGTATCATGACCGTGTCAACTTAAAACCATGTAAGAATTATACACGGCCTGAGCACCATCACATAGGCGTGCCACACGGTCGTGTCCCTGTCGAGACCTATTTTAAACTACTCGAAAAAGGCTAATTTTGAGTATTCTAAAATCTATTTAAACACACGATAAGAGGATCAAAGGGGACACAGAGTAGAAGGAAAAGAATACTCGAAGATAGCCATCGAAATCAGCTCGAAAACAGGATCTACTTCAAGACTGAAGATCTCCATTCAATTTCTTTAGAAGTTCTTTGAGTTTCTTTATATTTTGTTGTTTTCCCAATTTTAAGATGTTTTCCCCCATCGTTATGAACTAAACTCCCTAAATACTTAAGGGAGATGAAGCCTAAGATAGATCTTATTACTATTTGAATTATATGATAAATACTTGTTCTTATTAGTAATTGTGTTCTTAATTCTTGCTTTAATATTTCAGGATATTAATTTAAGTATGATGTGCTTATTCAGTGGAGCAAAAGTCCCTGTTTAAGAGTAGATCTAGCATAATTAAACGAAGTTGAATGCAATCCTAGACATAGAACGATGTAAATCTCTCGGATTAGAGTCAAATCTAATAAGGGAATCCATAAATCAAGTTAATGTGACAATAGGGATTTTAATTAGAAAGAGATTTCAATTAATAAACCTAGAGTCAGTTATTTTTAGTTTCGAGAGAGATATTAACATAAATCAGGAATTCCTACGGATTAAGTCAAGTGAATAAATCGTCTAATTTAAAAGTAACAAGTGAAGTCTAGGTGGATTCTTCCTTGGGTATTGTCTTCTACATCGATTTTCCAATAGTATTTTCTAACTTTTACCTCTATCGTGTTCTTAGTCAATTAAATAGTTAATCTTAGTTTAAAAACATCCCTTTAAATTCTTGGGCTAGATAATAAAAAGATAGTAATTACTAGTACTTTTAGTCCTTGTGGGTACGATATTTTCGGTCTCACAACTATAATACTGTTTGATAGGTGCGCTTGCCTTAATCGAATTTTTAGTTAGTTTAGCGACAATCAATGAAATATCGGCGACTACTAATAATTTGGCTGACCGGGCACAATGAAAATCCTCAAGTGGAATGTTTGTGGGTTAGGGCAACCACAGACAGTTAGACGTCTCAAAAACAAGTTGAGACACATCAGGCCCCAAATTATGTTTCATATGGAAACAAATGTTACAAGTAGGCAAATGGAGACAATAAGAAGGCAATGTATGTGACAATCCTAATTTGACCCTAGTCGAAAAGTAGTTTTGGGACGACAAAATCGAGTCACAAAAATAACTAAATGTTATATTCTATGTTTATTATATGTGAAATTTCATGTGTGAAAATATCGTGTTATGATTTTTGTCATTTGGAGGTGAAATTAGTTAAAAAGGACTTGTTTGAAAAGCCTTGAAAATGTGATAAGCAAATGTGCAGTGGCTAATATTATATGGTTTAGTATTATGGGGGACTTGCATGTCAAATGAACCATTTTGAATGTAAAT
Organism: Gossypium anomalum; assembly: GCA_025698475.1. Lineage (NCBI taxonomy): Eukaryota > Viridiplantae > Streptophyta > Magnoliopsida > Malvales > Malvaceae > Gossypium > Gossypium anomalum. Next base: position 17,025,306 of record CM046967.1, on the reverse strand, counting down.
AACCGGTGAACACATGCATGCAATCATGTGTTTTCATAACTTTATTTTAGTTGGTGGAAATTATATGTTAAATAAAGAAATAAGCATTATATTATAATGGTTTTATATTGTGAAATAATAAATTTATAATAGAAAATAGTGATAAAAACAAAGTTCCACCCATCCTTTCTTCCATTTTTGCCGAAACCAAAAAGAAAAGAAAAGAAAATGAAGCTAAGGCATTTGGCTATGGTGAATGTATAGATTAAGGTATGATTTCATGTGATTCTTTTGGATTTTTGTGGAATTGAGTTGGTTTCGAAGCTCTTAGCAAGACCCATGTGCTAATTTTTTAATTTATGATGCATGAAGCATTCGGTTATGTTTCCTATATGTTAAATTGTTGATGTTTTGAAGTTATGTGATTAGAAATGGTTATAGGTGAATATGAACTAAGTAAAAATTTCTATGAACGGTTAATATGGACAAAAATCTCAATCGACTATTATGGAGTAAGGTGAAATCATGCTTAATTTTGGAAATTAATAATTTAATTGTAAGTGTTTTTATGGATGCCGAATGTGGACTTGAATTGGGAGGTTAATAATTTATTATTTTTTGAGTTATATACATATACATTCGGTCATAGAGGATTTGAGATGAATTTAATTATTGTTATAAGTTGAATTTAAGGTTTGTTAAATTGTCTGTCATTGCCGAATGTGTGTATAGTTAAAGAAAATTTGTTAAAGTGCTTAGTTAATTGATATTAGGTTAATAGTGTGTGTATAAATTATTTAAAATATAAACTTTGTATGAGTATTAAAGGTTGTATATGAATTCGGCCTTGGGAGAATTTTTAGTATAAAATGCTTGAATGTTAAATAGGTTATTGCTTTAATGACCGAATGTGCCAAAGGCTAATGCATGGACTAGTTGATCAATATGTGTTAAGGGAACGTGAATAAATATCTATTTGATGAGCTATATATTCAGCTATATGGTTAAGATATGTATATAAAAATATGATAAGCCATATGAGTTTTGTGTTTGTGTATGTGAACTAGGTATACAATGAATATTCGGCTAAGAAGGTTAAAAGTTAAGTCATAGGAATTTTGGTGATATACGTATTCGATCATTAAGGTTATATTTACTTTGGCTATGTGGGTTATGTATTAAGGTAAGTTACTTATTTGACATGTGTATTCAATCATAAAGGTATACATGAGGAAATGTTAAATTAATTGTATTAGATTGCTTAATGTGATTAAAAATATGTATGACCATTTTGTATTTGAGCTAAAAGTAGCTATATGACCTATTAAATTTCTTGTCATATTCGGCCATAAGCTAGCATGATGGGACTTTAATAAGTTAAATTTGTTTGAATTAGCTCAAGAGCATAAAGAACCAAGGTTGGACAGGGGAAAAGAGAAAGTAGTTGAATAGCCGATCCGAGACTGTTCGAAAATATTCGAGGTAAGTTTTAAGTAGTTAAACATAAATAATATTCGATAATGACATGACATATTATAAGAATTAAGTATTACTTGTAATGTATGTATATGGCCGAATGGCAAATATAATATGGAAGTAAAATGTGATATGCTTTTATGATCAAATAATAAGTGTTAGATGAATATGAGTGAGATGTTATGTGTAAACTATCAAATGATAAGTGTGAATGATGAAATGAAATAAAAGTGAATAAAATGTAGGATGATATATTCGAATGATGCTAGTACCTAATTTGGTGTGATTGTGTTATATGAAACTTGTTAATTTGAATATCGTACGGTACTATTCGGGCCATTGAGCCTAGCAAGCTATAATGCCAGTAAGATACTATTCGGGCCTTCGAGCCTAGCAGGCTATAATGCCGGTGAAATGATATCAGGCTTCGAGCCTAGCAGGGAAAAATACTGGTAGATAAATTCGGGTTTAAAACCTAGCAGGCTAAATGCCAGTGATTTGATAAAAGCCTAAAACTAAGATAGCTCGTGTTAGAATGACAAATGAATACATTCAATATGTTAAGTTGGCCAGGTACGTATTATGTACTTATATGTGAGTTTGATTTGAATTGAATCATAAGTGTATAATGTGATACATATGTGAATAAATGTTATAACTATATCTATGATCATGATACATTTGGTCAAGGTGTGAAAGTATGTGAAAGTATTTGATTTATTTATGTTATATGAATTCATATTAAGTGAAATAAGAATGCTAAATGTGCATTATGTGCTTGTGTATATTCGGCTAAATGGCAATATACTTAGAAATTGGCCTCTTGAGAAATTAAAAGATCGAAGTATAATTGAGTTTATTTGTTTGCATTGCTTAAAATTTACTAAGCTTATGAAAGCTTACTCCGCTTGTTACGTTTCTCTGTTTTATAGATTGTTAACTCTAGTCACCTGCTCGGGGGGAGAAAATCGTCAGCAACTCGTCACACTATCTATTATTTTGGTACTACTATGTTTTGGAGCTAGTATGGCATGTATAAAATACACTTAAGTGAATGATATTTTGAGATGAATATAAGCCATGTGAATAGGGTAACTCTTGAATGTCGGTACAAGCCTGAATTTCAGTCTTTGATTGTGTTTGGCTATGCATATAATTACTAATGAACTTATGTAAATGTGAAGGTACAAAAGTAGTGTTTTGAATTGGTAACTCTTCATAACCCACTCCGGTGACGAATACAAGTTATAGGGGTGTTAAATTTTATTCGTATCAGAGCTATGGTTTAGTCGATTTTAGGACTAACGTAGCGCGTGTGAGTCTAGCTATACATGCCATAAAGTGTTAATATGATAATGTGATGATTTCTGACAGTTGAAACGTGTTTTTCATATAGTAATAAATTTCGATCCCGATCGAGCAGTAGCTGATAATGTAGAGAGCATAGCGCCTACTCCCGCGCTCGGGACAGCACCGTTGGACTCTCAATCGAATACTAGTAATCAAAATGATGAAACTAAACAAGCGTTCTATGCTATGATGAACTATTGGTTTACCCAATATATTCGGACTAATCCGACTGTTTCACATCCCCCACCCCCGACTAATACAACCCCTGCACCTGTGATACCTCCGGTAGTAGACCCGTTAAGATTGAGCAAGCCCCCAGTTGATAAAATTCGAAAGCACGGGGCTACTGAGTTCAAGGCTACTGACAGTAATGATGCCAAGCAGGCTGAGTTTTGGCTCGATAATACCATTCGCGTGTTTGATGAATTATCGTGCACACCCAATGAGTGCTTAAAATGTGCTATATCTCTGTTATATGATTCTGCCTACTATTGGTGGAATACCTTGGTTTCAATTGTGCCGAAAGAACAGGTTACTTGGAAATTCTTTCAAACCGAGTTCCGCAAGAAATATATCAGTCAAAGATTCATCAATCAAAAACAGAAAGAATTTCTCGAGCTCAAACATGGCTCTATGTCAATTACCATTTACGAGCGAAAATTTGTCAGACTTAGTGGGTATTCTGGAAATTAAAGAGTTTCGAGCGAGCTTGTAAAACCGAAGAGCTCAGTAAAGAGAAAAAAACTGATGATGGAGCTAGAGAGTTCCGTAAAAGATCTTCAGGAAAATCCTTTCATCAGTCATCGAAGGAATCTAGAGATGACTCAAGCCGATCTAAGAATACTTCGAGTTTTTCCAGACTAGACCGCGATCGACCTCCTGTAAGTACACGAGCCACCTCTGTTGCCAGTGTTGGCAATAATCGTCAGGATAGATCTGAGTGCAATCATTGTGGCAAATAGCATTCAAGAAACTGTAGATTTTGTGACCGCTCCTGTTTCAAGTGTGGATCAGCTGATCATTTTATCAGACTGTCTGAAATTAGCTAAACAGAATATTGATCCGAGTGAGAGACCTAGTAACACTGTAACACGAGGTAGACCACCTAGACATGCGGGTAATGCTAGTGGAAATCAAAGAGGGACCAAAGATACTAGTGTACATTCAGAGGCTCGTGCTCCTGCCATAGCCTATGCTATATGAGCGCGCGAGGATGCTTCTTCGCTAGATGTTATTACCGGTACTTACTCTTTTTGATATTGATATTATTACTTTGATTGACCCCAGTTCTACTCATTCGTATGTGTGAAACTTTGACATCCAGTAAGACTCTACCTGTTGAGTCTACTGAGTTTGTGATTCGAGTGTCGAATCCTTTGGGCTGTTATGTGCTAGTTGATAAAGTGTGTAAGAAATATCCCCTAATGATCAGAAATTTTTGCTTTCCGGCTGATCTAATGCTATTACCGTTTAACGAGTTTGATATCATTCTCAGAATGGATTGGTTAACTGTGCATGATGCGGTAGTGAATTGCAAGCAAAAGACAATTGATTTGAGATGTTCGAATAATGAGATAATCCGAGTTGAGTCTACATATTTAAATGGATTACGAGCAGTAATATCTTCGATGTTAGCTCAAAAATATTTAAAAAAGGGGTGTGAAGCTTATCTTTCGTATGTACTGGATAGTAAAAAGTCAGAAAAGAAACTTGAGACAGTGCTAGTGGTTTGTGAGTTTCCAGATGTATTCCCCGAAGAATTACCTGGATTACCACCTGTTCGGGAGGTAGAGTTTGGTATTGAACTAGTACCAGAGACTACACCTATTTCGATAGCTCCGTATCGTATGGCACCAACCAAACTAAAAGAATTGAAATCTCAGTTGCAAGAGTTGACAGATAGAGGTTTTGCTCGACCGACTTTTTTCCCTGAGGTGCGCCAATATTATTTGTGAAAAACAAAGACGAAACTATGAGAATGTGTATTGATTATCGTCAATTTAATAAAGTAACAATAAAGAATAAATATCCGTTGCCGCGAATCGACGATTTGTTTGATCAACTGAAAAGAGCCTCAATATTTTTGAAGATAGACTCTGATGCCGTTTAGGCTTACTAATGCCCCTGCAGTTTTTATGAATCTAATGAATCGAATTTTCAGACAGTATTTGGATCGGTTTGTAGTCGTGTTTATAGATGACATCCTGATCTATTCACGAGACGAAACCGAGCATACCGAACACTTGAGGTTGGTATTGCAAATTTTGCAAGACAAGCAGTTATATGCGAAGTTCAGTAAATGTGAATTCTGGTTAAGAGAAGTCGACTTTTTGGGGCATGTATCTGCATTGTGTATTCGAGTTAATCCGAGAAAAATTTCAACTATACTCGATTAGAAGCCTCTGAGAAATGTTTCAAAAGTTTGGAGCTTTTTGAAACTTACCGGTATTACAGACGATTTCTGAAAAGATTTTCGATGTTAGCAACACAGATGACAAAGTTGGTACAGAAATGTGTCAAATTTGAATTGTTAGAAAAGTGTCTGAAAAGTTTTGATTAATTGAAAACCCTTTTGACCGAAGCTCCAATGTTAGTTCAGCTAGAATCCGGTAAAGAATTTGTGATCTACAGTGATGCGTCTCTGAATGGTTTGGGCTGTATGTTGATGTAAGAGGGTAGAGTTGTAGCGTACGCCTCGAGACAATTGAAGCCACATGAGAAAAACTATCCGACTCATGATCTCAAGTTAACTGCTATTGTTTTCACTTTGAAAATTTGGCGCCACTACTTGTTTGGGAAAAAATACCATGTGTATTCCAATCACAAAAGTCTCAAGTATTTGATTACTCAGAGAGATTTGAATCTGATACTTTAAGCCGTAAATCACTGTTTGTTTTGTGAGCAATAAATGTGCAACAAATCCGTAAAGCTCAAAAAATTGATGATGAATTAGTTGCAAAACGAGCACTATGTGTTTTGAAAAATGATTCAGAATTTTTAATTGATAGCAATGATTGTTTGAGGTTCAGAGATCGATTATGTGTTCCGAGAAATTTAGAGCTTATTCCGATGATTTTGAGCGAGGCTCATAACAGCCGAATGTCAGTTCACCCAGTTAGTACGAAAATGTACAACGATCTGAAACAATAATACTGGTGGCATGGTATAAAACGAGACATTTCTGACTTTGTTTCGAAGTGTTTGATATGTCAACAAGTGAAAGCTAAACATTAAGTGCCTTCGGGATTACTTCAACCGATCATGACACCCGAGTGAAAATGAGATCGAGTCACGATGGATTTGGTATATAGGTTGTCATTGTCTCCAAGTAAGAAAGATGCGATCTGGGTTATTGTTGATAGATTGACAAAGTCGGCTCATTTTATTCCCGTACGTACGAATTATTCACTTGATAAGTTAGCCAAACTGTATGTTTCTCAGATTGTAAGGTTACACGAGGTACCTACTTCTATTGTGTTGGATAGAGATCCAAGTATCACATCGCGATTTTGGAAGAAATTGCATTTTAGCATTGGGTACTGAGTTGCATTTTAGCACCGCTTTTCATCCCTACACCGATGGTCAATCCGAGCGAATTATTTTGATACTCGAGTATATGTTGAGATGTTGCATCCTTGAGTTTAGTGCCTCGTGGGAACAATAGTTTTCAATTGAACATCAAAATGGTACCTTACGAGGATTTGTACGGTCATAAATGTCGTACACCTTTGTTTTGAACTGAACTCAGTGAGAATAAGATTTACGGAATTGATTTGATTAAAAAGGCCAAACAGAAAGTAATAGTGACCCGTGAAAGTCTGAAAGCAACATCAGATCGTCAAAAATTGTATGCGGACTTGAAACGGAAAGATATAGAGTATCAAGTAGGAGACAAAGTGTTTCTTAAAATTTCATCGTGGAAAAAGGTATTCAGATTTGGCCATAAAGGCAAATTGAGCCCAAGATTTATAGGACCATACGAAATTACAGAACAGATGGGCCAGTTGCTTATAGACTACTTTTGCCACCTGAACTTAAAAAGATTCACGACGTTTTTCATGTTTCGATGCTCCGTCGGTACGGATTCGATCCTTCTCATGTGATTAGTCCATCAGAGATAAAAATTCGATCTGATTTAAGTTATGAAAAAGAACCGGTTCGTATTTTGGCTCACAATGTGAAAGAATTATGGAATAAGATAATTTCGTTAGTGAAAGTGTTGTGGGTCAAACACGGGGTTGAAGAAGCTACTTAGGAGCTTGAAGACTCCATGAAAGAACGATAACCTAATTTGTTCACTAGTAAAATTTTTGGGGACGAAAATTCCTAATGGAAGAGAGTTGTGACAACCCTAATTTAACCCTAGTCGAACAGTGATTTCGAGACCATAAAGCCGAGTAATAAAAATAATTAAATGTTATATTCTATGTTTATTATATGTGAAATTTCATGTGTGAAAATATCGTGTTTTGATTTCTGTCATTTGGATGTGGAATTAATTAAAAAAGACTTGTTTGAGAAACCTTAAAAATGTGATAGGCAAATGTACAGTGGCCAAATATTATATGGTTTAGTATTATGGGGACTTGCATGTAAAATGGACCATTTTGAATGTAAATGACCGATCAACACATGCATGCAATCATGTGTTTTCATATCTTTATTTTAGTTGGTGGAAATTATACGTTAAATAAAGAAATAAGCATTATATTATAATGGTTTTATATTGTGAAATAATAAATTTATAATAGAAAATGGTGATAAAAACAAAGTTCCACCCATCCTTTCTTCCATTTTTGCTGAAACCATAAAGAAAATGAGTTGAGTTGGTTTTTTGTGGAATTGAGTTGGTTTCAAACCTCTTAGCATGACCCATGTGCTAATTTTTGAATTTGTGATGCATGAAACATTCGGTTATGTTTCCTATATGTTAAATTGTTGAAGTTTTGAAGTTGTGATTAGAAATGGTTATAGGTGAGTATGAACTAAGTAAAAATTTCTATGAATGGTTAATATGGACAAAAATCTCAATCGGCTATTATGGAATAAGGTGAAATTATGCTTAATTTTAGAAATTAATAATTTAATTGTTAATAAGTGTTTTTATGGATGCCGAATGTGGACTTGAATTGGGAGGTTAATAATATGTTATTTATTGAGTTATATATATACATTCAGTCATGAAGGATTTGAGATGAATTTAATTATTGTTATAAGTTGAATTTAAGGTTTGTTAAATTACCTGTCATTGCCGAATGTGTGTATAGTTAAAGAAAATTTGTTAAAGTGCTTAGTTAATTGATATTAGGTTAATGGTGTGTGTATAAATTATTTAAAATATAAACTTTGTATGAGAATTAAAAGTTGTATATGAATTCGACCTTGGGAGTATTTTTAGTATAAAATGCTTGAATGTTAAATAGGTTATTGCTTTGATGACCGAATGTGCCAAAGGCTAATGCATGGACTAGTTGATAAATATGTGTTAAGGGAACGTGAATAAATATCTATTTGATGAGCTATATATTCGGCTATATGGTTAAAATATGTATATGAAAATATGATAAGCCATATGAGTTTTGTATTTGTGTATGTGAACTAGGTATACAATGAATATTCGGCTAAGAAGATTAAAGGTTAAGTCATAGGAATTTTGGTGATATACATATTCGTTCATTAGGGTTATATGTACTTTGGCTATGTGGGTTATGTATTAAGGTAAGTTACTTATTTGATATGTATATTCGGTCATAAAGGTGTACATGAGGAAATGTTAAATTAATTGTATTAAATTGCTTAATATGATTAAAAATGTGTATGACTATTTTGTATTTGAGCTAAAAGTAGCTATATAACCTATTAAATTTTTTGTCATAATCGGTCATAAGCTAGCATGATGGGACTTTAATAAGTTAAATTTGTTTGAATTAGCTCAAGAGCATAGAGAACCAAGGTTGGACAAGAGAAAAGAGAAAGTAATTGAATAGCCGGTGGATGAATTCGGGTTTAAAACCTAGGAGGCTAAATGCCGGTGATTTGATAAAAGTCTAAGACTAGGATATCTCGTGTTAGAATGACAAATGAATACATTCAATACGTTAAGTTGGCCAGGTACATATTATGTACTTATATGTGAGGTTGATTTGAATTGAATCATAAGTGTATAATGTAATACATATGTGAATAAATGTTATAACTATATCTATGATCATGATACATTTGGTCAAGGTGTGAAAGTATGTGAATGTATTTGATTTATTTATGTTATATGAATTCATATTAAGTGAAATAAGAATGCTAATTGTGCATTATGTGCTTGTGTATATTCAGCCAAATGGCAATATACCTAGAAAATGGCCTCTTGAGAAATTGAAAGATCGAAGTATAATTGAGTTTATTTGTTTGCATTGCTTAAAACTTACTAAGCTTATGAAAGCTTACTCCGTTTGTTACGTTTCTCTATTTTATAGATTGTTGACTCCAGTCCCCTGCTCGGGGGGAAAATTCGTCAACAACTCGTGACACTATCTATCATTTTGGTACTATTATGTTTTAGAGCTAGTATGGCATGTATAGAATAGACTTAAGTGAATGATATTTTGAGATGATGTTGTATATAAGCAATGTGAATAAGGTAACTCTTGAATGTCGATACAAGTCTGAATTTCGATCTTTGATTGTGTTTGACTATACATATAATTGCTAATGAACTTATGTAAATGTGAAGGTACAAAAGTAGTGTTTTGGATTGGTAACTCTTCATAGCCCACTCCGGCGACGGATACGAGTTATAGGGGTGTTACAATATGGGTTCATTAATGGAATAGATGTTGATGCGAAATGGACGAGAGGGGGTTTATCATTAGGTTAAAAGGAGGGATTGAATTTAACTTTAAAAAGTTTTTCGAAATCTAATATTGACGTGGAGGTGGAAGAAGAAAATGAGATGGTTCCTTAGAGATTCACAGGTTTTTATGGAGCACCGGTGGAACATGATATAAAGGAGTTATGGAAATTATTAAGATACTTGAAGCGCGGGAATAACAGGCCAAAGTTGATCACCAGGGATTTTAATGAAATACTATTTTCTTTTGAGAAACAAGGGGGAAAAATTAGAGAGGAAAGAGAGATGGTCGCATTACGGAAGCATTAGAAGATTGTTAGATGAATGATTTGGGGTTCTCTAGACAGTGGTACACTTGGGAAAGGGTAGGCTGGTCGATAATAATATTAGGGAAAGGTTGGACAGAGGGGTTGCAAATCAAATTGGTGGGATCTTTTTCCAGGTCATAGGGTGAGCCACTTACAACATAGTTTTTCAGATCATTACCCGGTGGTTGTGGATAGAAATAGGGATGGAAGATCGCGAGTTGGGGAGCAACAGTGGCAATTTCGAATCAACACTGATTGGATATTGCATTCAGGTTTTGATGAGCGATTGAAATATGAGTGGAATTCAAATAAACAGGATATTTTGGTGAAATTGAAGGGATTGAGAATGAGTTTGAATTCTTGGTCAACAAATGAGAAAAAAACTAAGGGAACTACGAACTGTAGAATTAAATGCTAGATTATTTAAATTGAGTCTAGCGAGATAAGTGATGTGGCATTGGACGAGATTACAAAGATTAAATTAGATCTGAATTTCAAACCTGATAAAGAGGGGATTTTTTGGGAACAAAGGGCGAGAATCAATTGGCTTCGAATGGGGGACAAAAATACGACTTTTTTCATAGAAGTGCTTCATATCGAAAGAAGAAAAATATGGCTAAAGGGCTGGAAAACAAATCTGGGAATTTGATTATTAATTTTGATGAAATTTTCAAAACAACAGTAAATTATTTTAAAGACTTGTTTTTCGTCGAAAAAGGTCAGTAACTGTGATAGATTACTTGCGTCATTCTCGCCATGCATTACGAAAAATCTTAATAGGGAATTAATGGCTGAATTTAAAATAGAAGAGATTGTTGTGGCAATGAAATCTATAGCCCCTCTTAAAGCATCAAGCAAGGACGGGTTTCCTGCAATATTTTATCAAAAATATTGGCATGTTATTAGAGATGAAGTTACTAAGTACTGCTTGGATGTTCTAAACAGCCGAAGAGACATGGAGAAGATTAACAAAACGAGTATTGTTCTTATTCCTAAGGTGAATTCGCAAAAGTCAATGAACCAATTTCAACCCATTAGTCTTTGCAATGAGATCTATAAAGTTATCTCGAAAGTGTTAGTTCACAAGTTTCATCAGGTTTTAAACTATTGTATTGAAGATAACCAAGGGACGTTTGTTCTAGAAAGGCAAATTACCGACAATATTTTTGTGGCTTATGAAATTTTGCATTCATTCAAGAAAAGAAAAGGGTCACCGAAAAAAGGCTTTGCTTTAAAGCTTGATATGAGCAAAACGTATAACAGGATTGAATGGAGTTTTTTAGAAAAAATGATGTGCAAAATGGGCTTTTGTGAAAAATAGATCTTAATCATAATGAGGTGTATCACTAGTGGTGTATATAGTGGTGATTAATGGAATACATGGAGAAGAATTTCAGCCTCAAATAGGGCTCAGACAAGGGGATCCACTACGCCCATATTTGTTCCCTATTTGTGCTGAAGGTTTTTCACGATTAATTGCATTAACTAGAGAGGAGAGGCAACTTTCTACAACAAGGGTGGGAAAAGGTAATGTCTCGGTGTCACACTTATTTTTTGCTGATAATAATGTGCTGTTTGGAGAGGCATCTATTGAAGGAGCAAATAATATGAAGAATGTGATTAAAGAGTATGAAAAGGTGTAGGGACAATTGGTTAATTTTGACAAGTCCCTAATCTGTTTCAGCAGTAATATTGATGATTTAGAAATGCAAGAACAGGTGGGAAGAATTTTGGGGTGAAACATTGGTGCAAGTAGAGTGATATGTGGAGTGGAGTGATATGTTATCCCCAAAGCAAAGGAAGGTTTGGGTTTTAAAGAATTGTCAAAGTTTAATTTGGCCCTGTTAGCGAAGCAGGGGTGAAACATTATTACACAACCTAATTGTTTGTTTGCATACGTCATGAAAGCAAAATATTTTCCAAAAAGGGAATTCATGAGTGTAGGTTTAGGTTCTTACCTTTCATATACCTGGCAAAGTATTTGAGGAGCTAGACAACTTCTTGAGGAGGGGATCAGATGGTAAATCGGGAACTGTAATGCAGTAAACATAAGTAATGATGCATGGCTGTAGAGGCCTAGAAATGGCAGGGTACAACGTCAGAACATCAATATTAGATATACTAAAGTGTTAGATTTAATCGACAAGGAAACTACTACCTGGAAGCAAGATACTATTCGAGCGTCATTCGGAGAGGAGCAGCTTGAAAGCATTCTCTTAATCCCATTGGCGCATAGTGAACCAAAAGATGTGCTAATATGGGGAGGTGACAATACAATGGTTTATACAGTTAAAAGTGGCTACAAATGGCTAATTACAGCAGAGGGACCTAGATTACATAACGAAATTCCAGCTACTTTCTTTACAAAGTTATGGGGTCTTAAGTTGTCAAGCAAAATCCAAATACATATGTAGAGAATTGCTAATGATTATGTACACACTTTACATAATCTAAGAGTTCGTAAACTGGTTGTAAATACACTTTGTCCGGTCTGTCAAGCAGATGAAAAAATGGTGAGTCACCTATTCAGAGATTGCACTTTCAAGCAGCAGGTATTGACGGGGTTGGGAGCGACAAATCCAACATGCAACAGAGAATCCAATTGGAAAAAATGGTTAGCGATAGAGTTTAACAATCTGAGCACTGAAGCATGTAAAATCAGAACTATTGTCTACTGTGCTATTTGGTACAATCGCAACAAGATACATCATGAAGGAGTACGAGAACAAGTAAATAAAGTAGTAGGATTTGCCAATGCTTATTGTGCAGAAATAGCTTTTATGGGGGATATATCGAAGAATGCGCAGGAAGCTAACAATTCTGAATGGAAACCACCGGAGAATGATACTATAAAAATTAATTTCGACGCTTCGTTCAATCAACATTTGAGAAGATCTTGTCAGGAATCATAGCGCGAAATAAAGAAGGTTTGATGATGGCAGCATGTACCTTTCCATGGGAGAATATCGTAGATCCGGCTATGGTCGAGGCAAGGGCGTGTTTGCAGGCCATTACTATGGCAGAGGAAATGGGTTTCCAGGATATTTGTGTTGAAGGAGATGCGTTAACCATAATACGCAAATTAAACTCTACAAGAGAAGATAAATCTGGCATTAGCAGTCTGATTAAAGAAATCAAGGGGAGAATCCCCAAATTTAGAAAACTGAGTTTTAAATACATACCAAGGGAAACCAACAAAGCGGCTCACGGGATGGCGATAAAAGGACGTCGGCATGAAAACCCCCAATACTGGATAAAGGAGGTCCCGTACGCAGTGGAAGGACTGGTGAATCGTGATAGGAGAAGGGATGGAGACGAAGGATAGATGGAAAAATAGAGTCCGGACTTTGCGACATTTTGTCTGCCCGATGAACTCGTGATCTTGACCGAGAATAAGGCTTCAAAGATTTGATTTTGGGTGATAATCGATCTCTTTGAGTAGCTAATACATAATAGATTTGGATTCAAACGACAGAGAAGAAGAGTTTCCAGGCCTCTTTTTTTGAGTTTTGACGTTTTATTTCATTTTCTTGTGTTTTAATGAACAGTTTATTTTACTTTATTTTTTTTTCTCTATTTGATGATTTTCAATGCACCGTTTTGGTGCCTTATAACCATAATAATTACTTCTTCCATTAATAAAAGTATCAGTTGAAGTTAAAAAAAAAAAAAAAAACTTTCTAAACACTAGTGAGGTGATTTTTCAAAATTCATTATAATCTTATTTTATTTAAAACACATTATCACGCCATAAGATTAAAAGAAAACATAAAATTCAAATATAATTTAGATTTAACTCTAATGTATATTTTTATATTTTATGTTATTAAAACTATTTAGATACTTTTTTATGAGTCTAATAACATTCATATTGCATATTTTTATATTATTTATTTTAATATCATTGTTATATTTTAATTACTTTCTAATTCATAAAATTCCAAGAATATATTTTTTTATTTAAAAAATTACATAAACAAAATAATCACAATTACTAACCTTTTCAAATGATACATCTTAAAATACTAATATATTAAAATTCTCCAAATTTTCTCAAGGAATAAAAAATTTAATTTTTAAAAGTAAACAATTAATTTTTGGTAATATCAACAAGGCCCTTAAAGTTTATATGTATCAATTTTATTCTCTTTTTTTCTAATTAAATTTGACCCTCAACTTTAAAAAAAAAGTTGAATTGATATTTTTTAATGAAAATACTAACTAAAAATTTAAAATTTTAAACATGACAGTCTACATTGCAATCCACGCGTACTTTATGCTATTTTTAATTTTTTTTAAATTTTTTATAATTCTTTAGGATAAATATCAAAACTATATATAAACTTTTATCTAATGTGCAATGTCATACATGAACTTCAATTTTATGCAATTTTATATATGAAAATTTAATTTGATTCAATTTTCACAAATCACTGACAATATTATTGAATTAGCATCATTTTACGTTAATATATTGTATATACAAATAATTATATTAATTCGATATGAAAATAAATGTATGTATCTATTTTTTAAATGTGTACATTTGAATTAAGATCAAAGTTTTATGTATGCATATGAACTACAATTCAAGTTTCATGTGTATAATTATACCAAATTAAAGATCAAGTATTGGATCAAAGTGCATGTATAAAATTGATATTTATCGCTAATTATTTATTTGATTTTTTATTTTTTAAAATTTTTAAATATTTTTATAATTTTTAAATTATTTATTTATGTGACATATAAGATAAATAATGTCATGTTAATATGAAATACATATAAACGATTATGTGGGTCACTATGCGAGCATGATTAAAATTTTAATATTTTAAATAATATTTCTTTAAAAAAGTGATTTGATTTTTTTTAACTAAAGGTATATTTAATAAATTTATTTAAAATTTTCATTTATATTTAATATTTTAAATGTAAATGTTAATTGCTAAATTGTGTTGAGAAAAACTCGTCTTCAGCAGCGCAAATATTTAATGCAACAGTAGACGTGGCAAATTAATCATATCATTTCAATGGTGGCCCAAATAACATCCACGACATCATAACGTATCACCGATAGCCATCACAAACACTCTAAGAACTATTGGCCGTTAGATCACTTACCACAACCTTTCAATCGACATTTTTTATTTTCCACCATCAATCTCCGTTGCTAGATACCGTAGCCAACCATTCCCCATCTTCAAATTCCCTATTTTCTTTTCCTCCGCCCTTGTTTCTGAATTTTGCAGTCGAGCCGAATCGCAACCATCAAGGATCATCCGCGAAATTTCACTCTATGGTACGCCTCTTTCCTTACTCTTTCACTTGCCTCGGGTTTCTCGTCGATTGATTTCATTGTTTGATTGTGAAATGTTGTTTCGCGTTTAGTTATAGATCCAAGCAATTGAATTTTTTTCCTGCATCTTCTGTTTAGATGCGATTAAGCTAGTGGAAAATGGGCGCACAGAAGAAAAGGTTTTATTTTTAATTTGCTAGAAACTTAGCTTACTGAAGCTGGATTGTTTGTTTTAGGGTTATGAAACTAATTTTAGTTAGTGTAGATTTTAATATCTCCTTGTCCATTCGCATACCTTACCAAAAAGGAATGAAGAATGTTGTTTGTTGCTTCAAATTTGGATAAATTGGATGTGGCTCATATTTTGGCCCAAGGAATTAATTTCTACATTTAGGGGTGTTTGGTGATTTCCCATGTTATGATTTTAAAATGTGATTGTGATAACATTATTGCTGTGAAAGTTATTTTATAACATGATATACAGTTAAAATCATGGAAAGTTATATTAAGACGTTTGTTAAATTCAATGCTTTTTCTGAGAATATAATGTTATTTTAACTAAATTATCCTTAAAATAAAAGATGTATGTTAATATTTTTCTGAGAATATAGATATTTACCCTGTGATAGCACACATATATGACATGTTAAAAAGGGAAAAATAATGTGCAGAGTAGAATTTGTAGATTGAGAATAAAACTAGAAAAAAAACACTTACTTTGGAACGATGAATTGAAATTGTAGAGACTAGAGAACGAAAGAACAAGCATCAGTTATGTTTTTCTTTTTTTACTATGAACTAGTTAATACCCTAAACACAAATAAAAGAAAGGCTAATTTTGTTCTAGTGATTTTTTTTATTACTTTCCATCTAGATGGAAAAGTAACTCTCCCACTAATTATCAAGGGAATGACTTCACATTACTTGTGAGAAATTAACTCCCAAGGGAATGTTACATTCCAAGGAAAGAAGCAATTTTTGCTTACCAAACATTGGAATCACATTCCAACCAATTAAATTCCTTAAAAAGTGATAACTTTCTTAATTCTCAGAAAGATGGTTTTAGTTCAATTCAGAGAGAAGTCAGACTTCAGACTTCAAAATTGATGGACTGATTAATTTGCATAATCAAAGTTGATGGTCTTTTCTTATTTTCTTTCCGTTATTTTGGTTGCCACTAGCTGCTCTGGTTGCATTATTGACATCCAAATCCCCCTCAGTGTTCACTTGGACCGTTTTTATAGGTTTTACCGATGTCAGTTGCTTCATTCAAACACGTGTGTTACTTCAAATTTGCTATTATTTTCTTCTTGAGTGTTTAAAAGCATTTGTTAGATTTATTTCTGACAATTAGATGATTTGATGGAAGCTAAAAAAGTTGATTAGTTATGTTCCAATATCTTTGGGAAAATGTTTAATGAGAAAGAATAAAGAAATGGTTGTTCTTTCTTTGCATAGGCACCCATAAAGGGCATTCTTTCCTTGCAAAGGGCAGCTTTGTTAAGAGCTTGCGGTGAAAGGTGGAAACTAGGCACTAGATCATTTAGTACTCAAGGAGCAACAACTGCTGGTGCTCCACAGGCACCTCCTCCTCCTCCACCGCCTGAAAAAACCCATTTTGGTGGTCTAAAAGATGAAGACCGTATTTTCACCAACTTATATGGGTTGCATGACCCTTTTCTCAAAGGTGCCATGAAACGTGGTGACTGGTATAGAACCAAGGATTTAGTACTCAAGGGTGCTGATTGGATTGTGAATGAAATGAAGAAATCTGGACTTCGAGGACGTGGTGGTGCTGGATTTCCATCGGGCCTCAAATGGTCTTTTATGCCAAAAGTATCTGATGGTCGTCCTTCTTATCTTGTTGTCAATGCTGATGAAAGTGAACCTGGAACCTGTAAGGACAGGGAAATTATGCGGCACGATCCACACAAACTATTGGAGGGCTGCTTGATTGCGGGGGTTGGAATGAGAGCTACAGCTGCTTATATCTACATCAGGGGTGAATATGTGAATGAACGTAAAAACCTTGAAAGAGCTAGAAAAGAAGCTTATGAAGCTGGACTATTGGGCAAAAATGCATGTGGTTCTGGTTATGATTTTGATGTTCACATCCATTATGGTGCTGGTGCCTATATTTGTGGTGAAGAAACAGCACTTTTAGAGAGCCTTGAAGGAAAACAAGGGAAACCTAGATTGAAACCTCCTTTCCCTGCTAATGCTGGATTATATGGTTGTCCCACCACTGTCACAAATGTGGAGACAGTGGCTGTTTCGCCCACAATACTGAGACGTGGGCCTGAGTGGTTTGCCAGTTTTGGGAGGAAGAATAATTCCGGGACAAAATTGTTTTGTGTCTCAGGTCATGTCAACAAGCCTTGCACAGTTGAGGAGGAGATGAGTATACCACTTAAGGAGTTGATAGAGAGGCACTGTGGAGGTGTCAGAGGTGGATGGGACAATTTACTTGCAGTAATACCTGGAGGTTCATCTGTTCCACTTTTACCCAAGCACATATGTGATGATGTCTTGATGGATTACGATGCACTCAAGGCTGTCCAGTCAGGACTTGGAACTGCTGCAGTAATTGTGATGGATAAATCGACTGATGTTGTAGATGCAATCGCAAGGCTTTCATACTTCTACAAGCACGAGAGTTGTGGACAGTGCACACCCTGCAGGGAAGGGACTGGATGGCTCTGGATGATCATGGAAAGATTGAAAGTTGGGAATGCAAAGTTGGAAGAGATTGACATGCTTCAGGAGGTGACCAAGCAGATTGAAGGGCACACAATTTGCGCTTTGGGTGATGCAGCAGCTTGGCCTGTGCAGGGTCTTATACGGCATTTTAGGCCAGAGCTGGAGAGAAGGATTAGAGAGCGTGCAGAAAGGGAGTTGCTGGAGGCTTCTGCTTAATCTCTGCTCAGGTTGCTTCCGGCATCTTTTTGACTTTCAATTTGTTGCTGCATCTTTTTCTTCCAAAATATTGAAGTACTCTTATCTTGCATGATTTGGCATCAATTTCTATTTCTTTATGTGCAAATGTACATTTCTATGGAATTATGTAATCCGGCGTCTATCTTCTCAGTCTGTCAGCCACATTATGCTTGCTTTCACAACTATGTACCCTAGTATATACATGAATGATTTCATGAGAAGGAAGAAAAAAATATGGTGTTGATTAGTACAATGCCTGCAGATGAGTGAAAGAGAACTAACTTATTTCTTTTACTGTCCTTAAGGAATTCATTTTAGTTTTCTCTCCATATCATCTGACAGTGGCACCCAAGTAATGGTTGCCTGGTCACTTGAAAAGGTGCCAAAGAACCTTACATATTTTCTTCATGAATTAGTATCTGGTTTTCTGGTTGTTAGACGATGATTTTATTAAAAGGATGTGCAAGAAATGAGTTGGACGAAAAGGCAAGGGAAGGAGGCATAAAACATACCAAATCAAATTTTAGTTATTTTCAAGTGGAAAACGGCATTGAAGGATGCAAGTTTAACGAGGAGTGCATCCTTATTCTTAAATGCATAACATTTAGTTCCCTCTTTGTAAGCCATGGAAATGAGTAGGATAGCATAGTTAACACTTGTTTTGTGATCCTTTGCATATTCTTATAGTTAACACTTGTTTTGTGATCCTTTGCATATTCTTACATCATATAAATCAGTTCCACAGCAACTGCAGGGTTACATTTGAAGGTTTTTGACAAGTTGCTTCTTGCTATGTAGGGAATTACCTGTGCAAGTGGCCATTATGAAATAAAATTGAAGTACCAAAAACTTGGAGAATAGGTGACTCTCAGGCATCTGGTGTTGTGGAAGTGTTTTATTTGTTATCTCCTAAGCTGTTGTGTTAACAACATTTCACTGTTTTAGAAAATAAAGAATGTCTCCAATGCCTGGGCAGGGATACTTGTTTCTCATAGCATCCACAACGTTTTCTTTTTTGGCCCATTTGATGAACATGGTTAATGATCTGTGTTCTTTTTATTTCTTTTTGGGAACATATAATGGTATCTGTATTTTTCTATGATCATAGATGTCGTAGGATAAAAATAAACGTTTTCAGAGAATTAAAATAAAGTTATACTACTACCCAGATATTGAAATGGATAATGATGGAGCTGTCATGAATAGAATACGAATATGGAGTAGGTTGGATGGGTGTGGTAGAGGTAGGGATGTAATGAAGCTGAATTGAGTTCAATCAGTAAGAATTTTGACTGGATGCTAGAACTTGGCTTGATCCTGATCGAATTTTATTTTTAAAGCGTGAACTTGATTCCATATTATCAGGAAGAAAAAAAAAATCAAATAAGCTTTTATTTTTTATGGTTGATTTCAAGCTTCATGCTTTATTTTGAGTTTGAAATATTTTTTTTCTCAATATAAATTTAAAAAATATTATATTTAAAATATAGAAATTCGATTAGACTTGCTAACTACTTAAATTGGGCATCAAAATGCTTGAATTTGGCTGGTTAAATCATTTATGCTCTAGCAATTTAGTGAACGAATTTTGTTAGCCCAGAAACTTATAAAACTCTGGTGTCGTGCTGCGGTAAGTTTGAGCAGATGTAATCCTTGGACCCATTGTAACGTTCCGAATTTTTTCGAGAATCGAAAGTCGATTTTGGATCAGTTTTGTGAATCAAACATCTCGGGAGGTTAATGTGAGAGTTTTTCGGGAGATAGCATGGATTTCATAAATATGCAAGAGTACGGAAAATTATTGACCCTCTCTCTTTTAAAATTCTATCTAATTTTTTAAGGTTTTCATTTCTAATCAGCAATCTTAAAAGGTAAATTGATTATTCTGTAAGATTCTTAGAGTTTTCAAGATCAAAACACAATTTTTTTTTCCTTTTTCATTTTTGCAAGAATATGAGAATTGAGAAGGAAAATGTTTTTGCTTGATCTTTCATTTGATTACCATAAATCCAGCAAGGAAATGTAGTTTCTAACTATAATATATGGTTTTCTAATCTTATTAAATGGATTTGCAAAGAATTTTCATTTTTCTCAATTTTGTTTTTGATTTTTGGGTTAGTAAAGAGAGTTAAAAATTTCTCGAATTTTTAGTTGTTTTCAAGATTAATTTAGGCTATTGATTATAAGTTTAGAAGATTGATTGAAGGCTAAAAATCAGATTAGATTAAAATTTGGACATGATTCCTTGAAATTTCCCATTGATGTGTGCTTAAAAGAAGTGGAGGAATGAGTGTTCAATTGATATTTTGACATTTATAGATTAGATATAGGAGTGAATATAAGGTTAGATTTGAGTAGCAATAAATTTTGATTTGAGTTCTCAAAAATGGACATTGAAAGGGTGAAAAGTATCGTTTGATTGCATTGCATATATATATATATATATATATATATATATATATATATATATTAAATTTCAGAGGTTTTAATTGTTTATTCTTACTACACTAACTTGACTCATAATGTTGATGTTAATTTTGAAGCGAAAGCAGTTGGTGGAAGCTTTAGCAATAAAGGCAAGGAGAAAGTTGGGGAGGCTTGATTTGATTTTTCGATTTGTGCATTTCATTTCCGAATTATCTTGTGCTATTGTTTAAATTGAATCTTTTATACAAGTTTATGTTGTTATATGATGGTAATATGCTTGGGAATTCATGTTGAAAGTGAACTTTGTCTAGTAAGGATTGATGGTACTGATGTCATGGTTAAATGCTTAGACCATTGAATTAATCATGGTGCTGCTATATTGGTTATGTTATTAAAGTGAATTAATATTATTAATTGGCTCATTAGATGAAATTGGATAGTTCTAGAGTATAATTAGCATGTCATATGGTATATTTTGAGCTCTTGTGTTACGGGTTAACTTTGTGCGCTTGAGATATTTGTTTTATGGCGCTTTGCGTAACTTTTAGGAATAGTTGGATTAAGTCGTATTATATACAGAGTACCTACTATTTGTGCTTATGCACTTTTCATATAATTGTTTACAAATTTAATTTCGGTTAATATGGAACTAAAATATGTTAATGGAAAAGATATTGTGTTACAAATTTTGGAATATGTTGGTATGTATTGAAAATGAGATATGCAAAATAAACCTTGAAGCATTATTGGAGAGTTGTGATGAAAGAATGTGAAATTGGAGTTAGTTTTGTGGTATATGTTGTTGAGAATCAATACGAAGTTATTTTTATATAATTTGTGATTTAGCTTAAGTTTAGGCTATTTTGGATTTGTTTTGCACCACAGAACATTATATGCTCAGTGTGTGTAGATTTTTGACGTTAGAGTTTTCTTAGAATTCAAAAATATTAAAGGATCGTTGGCTACATTCAACCTTTGTAATGCATGTATTAGGAGTTTCAAATGTCATTTGTATTTTAAATATTGGTTTAACCTGAATTTTAAATGTTATTTTTGATATATTTGAACATATATAGTATATTGGTAACTTGCTTTGATTGATACATGAATTTTCTAATTAAATTTCATGTTTTATATTTTGTCGTTATCTAATATGTTTGAAAGCATGAGACTTTGCATTTTAGACTAAATTTGATATGTTAAATGTGTATGAATAGCCTTGGTTGTATCTTGGTAATGTTTGAGCATGTTTTGGGGTTAGTTTGGAAGGCTTAAACTGTCAATTTTGTAATTTTTCTGGATTTTGAGATGAGGTATCAAAATTTCTTCACAAACTATTGGCACCTTGTATGAGGTATCTGAATATAGATCAAGATATCAGTACATTATTCTATGTATCAATAAATTGGCTCTCATGTAACGGAACTTGTACTTATATAATTGTTTGTTTAAATTTTTGGTTCAAGTATTGATACATTGAGACAAGACAACGAAATTTATCTTTTGTTTTGTGATATTTTGAGTCTTGGATGTTGTCTTTTAGCTCGTTTTATTGTATCTTTGCTTAATTAATATTTAGAACGTATGAATGCTTATAAATGCTATGCAATTGTGATTAATAAAAGTGGATTTGATTGTTTTGGTTTTGTTTAAGTTTACTTCAATAATTAATATGGCATCAATTTTTTGGTTGGGTGTGGATATTTTAACCCTGAATTTGAGGAGATGTAATCCTTCGACCTTATGCATGGTGTGATTGGTGGGTTATGGTGTCCGTCGCCAATCTTAACTCTTGATCAACCTAATTATTATAGAAAGTGATAATGTCACATTTGGTATGTATGTTTTTATAAAATTCTAATGTGGCATTTGTATTTTGAAAATGTCTAATGTGGTACTTGAACTATCAATTTGTGTTTTATTATGGTACATGTACTATCATAAAATATCTAATGTGGTACTTGTACTTTGAAAATGTCCAATTTGGTGCTTGAATTATCAATATGTGTTTTTATTATGGTACTTGTACTTTCATAAAATGTCTAATGTGGTACTTGCACCTTGAAAATATCTAATGTGGTAATTGAACTATCAATATGTATTTTATTTTGTTACATGTACTTTTATAAAATGTCCAATGTGGTACCTAAGTTATCAATATGTGTTTTGTTATGGTATTGGGTGTTAGCACCATTAATGAATTGCTAAAACAACTTATGAAAATTCAACGCATAATTATTTTTTCAAATCATCAAATCCACATAGATAATATAAAATTATGTGAAAAATTAAAAAACAAAAAATTAAATTAAATTAAGTTAAAAAATAAATAACTAATATGATTAATGAAAAAGAAGTAAATACTAAACTTACATAAAAGTATCTATATTTTATCATTTACTTAATGTTTAGTTATTTGGGTTTTTTAATTTAATTTAATTATATATATTTTTTGTTTTATTTAGTTTTTCAAATAATATTATATTACTTATGTGAACTTGATGATTTAAAAAAATATATTTTACGTGTCAAATTTTTATTAATTGATTTAGCGATTCACATATTGAACATTTATAAATTATATGTATGAAATTAGATATTTTATGAAAGTATAAATGATAAAAGGGTGAATTTTTGCATGCCTGAACTCGAAATTCTACACCTGTGGTCTGAACTAATATTAAAAAAAAAAAAAAGACCCCAAACCTGTTTCATTTTATTACTTCAAACCCATTCTTAAATTTTTAATTAAAAAGCAGTGGTGTGTCAAATATTTGCCAATGTGATGAATTCCTCAAATTTTGAGTTTTCAACAAATTTGCTTACTCTGAAAAAGTTAGAAGCAATAAGAAAATGTAATGAATTGAAAAAAATAGGCCATATGAAATAATTCAATAATTTGTCCAACATGTTTGACGATTTGAGTCGAAACATATAAGGCACTTTCAAAACATAAGCTATTAGTTAGTTGAATTAAAAAAAACACAATCATTTAGGAGTTAAATCATAAATAAAAATATAAAGAGAGTAATATTATAAATATTTTGGAGCGGCTTTACTTTAAACCCAACCCAAACTGAAACTAATTTTTAGAAAAAAAAATCCAACCTTATCAAGTCAAATTGGGTTAGAACTTGTTGATCTTGATGTTCCTTTTCATATCTAAATAAAATACATATTGATAGTTTAAGTACTATATTAGACATTTTCAAAGTACAGACGCCATATTGAACATTTTATGAAAATGCATATATCATAATAAAACACATATTGATAGTTTAGGTACTATATTGAATATTTTCAAAATACACATACCGCAATTAACATTTTGTGAAAGTAAAGTTACTAAATTTGATATTATCCCTTAGAAGAGTCGGATTAGAACATATTACTTTTTTTCTTTTCTTTTCTTTTTTTTGCTTTGTTAGAACTTAATACATATTATAATTAAATATGATGTTAAACTATTATACTAATGTATATAATACGATATGTTTAATGCCACTTTTTATTTTTATTTAAAATTTTGATATAATATCTATATTTACATTAAAATCATTCAATAGGTGGTAATGCTGTTATTGTAACAATAAATAAAATATAAATTCAAAGGTGTTTAATTTTTTTATTTAAAAATTTGGAAATTATATTAAAAATAAGTATGCTATAAAAAAATCATTTAATTGCTATTTATTTTGTATGGATGTGGGATTAAATTTAGGGAGACAAGTGATCTAGACATGAAAAATAAAAAAAAATTATCAAAATTTAAATTGCATTAATTTGATTGGCTATTGTGCTGAGAAGACTTTGACCTAATTGGAGGATCATTTTTCATTCACAGAAATGGATTACAGAAAAGTCAGTCTTTATTAATTAAGGGCTAATGATAGATTTGATCACTAACATTTGCATATTTTATCAAAATGGCCTTAATTGTATTTTTGAGCCTTTTTTTCTCATCAAACTTTTGATATTTTTTCAAACTGTTTTTCTAACAGATTTAATGAATAAATGCAATGTTTCAATCTTTCATACGTTTGTTTACTGAGTCAAATTTTTTTGAGATAATTAAGTTTATTTTCTTTAAATTAAGAGGTTTTTTTTTAATTTCATGTATTGTTTATTTATTTTATTATTTTTCATATGTAATTATCTTATAGGGTTATTTAAGTGTTAAATTACATCTAATTAAAAATATTCCATATATGAAATTTCACATTATCCCCTTAACTTTTTTAACGATACTTTTCATCAAATATGTTAGAAAAAAACAGTTTGAAAAAAAAATTGATGGCCAAAAAAATTCAAAAAATACAAGATCATTTTGACAAAATATATAAATGTTAGTGGCTTAACCAATAAGCTTTTAGAATGGAGATTAGATTATTACAAAAATTCGCATGTTTGTATTAATTAATTAATACATTAAAATAGGAAGTTGAAGTTAAAATTTCAAAATTTCCGCAGCTTTATTATTAGTTGGCTAACATTAAAAATCATTTATAATAATATGGATCAACCAAACAGAGTTAAGTAGTGTTATTCAATTATTTCTCTTGATGCCCCAAAAAGGAGCCGTCCTTTCTATTAGTTGAAACCTTGAATAAAGGAAAAATTGTGATATATTATCAGAATGTAGAATGTCCAATTTTTTAAACAAAAATGCGTACATTTAGTAATAATATAATAAATCGACTTTTTAAAAAAAAAAAAATTATTACTTCCAGCTTTGCTTATTGACTTTGTCAATTGCCATTCTTAATGCGTTGTAGAGTTGTATTTAGCTTTTTCATAGAGTGGATTCATAAAAACATTAGTTGACCTTTTATAACATGGAGAGATGTATATAGTTATAAAATTAATATTACTTGGTGAGATAATAAAATACTTCATTGTCTTTTTACATTAATAAAACAAAGGGAAAAAGAACTGTGGGCAAAAAAGAAAAACAAAAAAAACCTGTATCTTGCATCCTAAAATTGTGACATTTCTTCACGAGTTCTGATTTCTATAATTTTCAAACACATTGTTCAAAGTTTTGACCCTTTACAATTCAAAATACTAACATTTCCTCAACTTTTGTTCAGTTTTTTTCTAGAAAGAAAATTATTAACATTTTCTTCCTTTGAATTCCTCATCTGCCTCCACTATGTACATTTCAACTCTCTTTTCTCTCTGGGGATATCCAATGTTGTTCTGCTTCTAACTCTATTTTTCCTGAGTTAAATGATGTTTGCATGAATTGGGTTGCTTATCTTTTTGTCTATATCATTCCTAGTCTTGACCTTAATGATGTTTGCATGAAATGGGTTGCTTTTCTTCTCTCTATTGCTGTTACGATGATTCGTTTTATTTGATTGCAACTGAAGTAATGTTTTAAATATAGATTTTATTTTTATTTTATAACAAAAGGGTTTATTCTGTACTTCTCTCTCTTCTTTCGTCTGATTATCAAGTGGTAGGCTGTTAACTTGTTTTTTTCCAAATTTTAAATATATTGTTCACTGGTGGAGATTCCCTTCAGGTTCACGCACGCTAATTGTTTTAGTTCGCTGAAGAAACATTTCTAATCTGTTCTTTTTCTTCTTCTCTAAATACAGGTCTTTATGGTTTTCATCAAACTTTAAGGCCTTTTAGCGGATCATATCAATTAAGATTGAAGCGGGCGTTTCATCCAAGTTCCAACAATGGTTCTTGGCCTAAGAACTAAGAACAGAAAAGGCTGCCTACATCAGCTTGTTTACACTGTAAATGTGAAGGAGATTAATCCTTGGACACCATTGCAATCACTGCGATCGGCTCAATCTGTTTTGCTACAATGGGAAACTGGTGATAAGAGTTCTGGATCCATAGCTTCTACCATTGATAATGGAAAGATTGAGTTCAATGAATCTTTCATACTTCCATTAACTTTACGTCAAGAAGCATCCCGTAAGAGCACTAATCATTTGAGTTTCCACAAGAACTGTTTAGAGTTTTACTTGTATGACTCTCGGAAAGAAAATGTGTCAAAAGCTCAACTTTTGGGATCTGCTATTGTAAATCTCGCTGATTATGGAATTATCAAGGAAGCTATATCCATTAGTGCTCCTTTTAACTTGAAGAAGAGTTCTAGGAACATAGAACATCCAGTTCTTTATCTTAATAACCAACCTTTTGATAAAGATAGCTCGAGCGCTTTGTCGAAAGAAGTGTCATTAGACAAGGATGGCAGTGAATGTGTTTCTGAATTCATAAATGAAGGAAATGATGAGGAAATCGAGATTGCTTCTTTTACTGATGATGATGTTGATGATCTTTCCTCACAGTCATCCCATATTACTTCTTCTTCTTCTTCTGTTTTCGATCATTCTAGAGAGTCACATATTCAATATGATAAGGTACTTAGGCTCATCATCCTCCTTTTGTTCTTCATTTCAATTTTCATTGAATTGTCTGTTAACTGTTGTCTTTGAATTGGGGTATAAGATTGGATTGGATTTATGAATTTGGCTTGGAGGACTTTGATCCTTGGGCATTACCATAAGTACTGCTTTTTGAGGACTTAACACCGTCCTACTTAGACACTCATGTATGCTACTCTTAGTTGTGTTAATTGAAATTGCATATATTTTGCACATGCAATTTTCTGTATAGTTACAGTTGTTTAGTTAATATGGGGAATGGGATTTCATCTTGGGACCTTTTCTTAAGTTAAGGGGTAGCTGGTGATTTTAGGCTATGGCTTGGCTTAGAAAATCACTAGGAGCAATAAGATGAGCCAAAAGTATATTATAGTGATTAATTTGTAGATATGAACCCTGTTTAACCATTACGCAAACATAGCTATTAGTTTTGGGAACACTTCAGATGGTTGTCTCTTATCATCCGCTACCACCATGATTCTATTCTGGTAGGCCTGTCGTAGTTCTGGTTAATTTGGTGACTGTCAATGTCATCTTAACAAAGCTAGAATTTCTGAATGTTTAATAGCATGTCACTGTTGATTACAGAATCAATCAGAATCAGCCACTGGTGGGTTTGAAAGGCTTGGGCTCACGCTTCCTTCTGCTGGAACACATGTAAACTCGGGGGTAAGTCCAATTGTTGAAGCATTCAAACAAGTGAATGGCAATACTTCTCCTTCATCTTCAGTGGACTTGTGCTCCAACTCTATGAATCCTGTAACTAATCCTATGGCTAAAGTTGCATCCCCGGAGCATGGTGCTACTACCATTCCAGTGGAGACCAACTTAGACCATGTAAAAGATGAAGATTTGTCCAACAACCCCAAGAATCTTGTAACTTATCCCAAGGCTGAAGTAGCATCCTCAGAGACAAGTGTTACCATTCCGGTAAATACGAATTTAGAATATGTAAAAGGTAAAGGTTTATCCAACAACCCCAAGAATCCTGTAAGTTATCCCATGGCTAAAGTTGAATCCGCAGAGACGAGTGTTACAATTCCAGTAGATACGAATTTAGACCATGTAACAGATAACCGTTTGGCCAATAGCCCCAAGAATCCTGTAACTTCTCCTATGGCTAAAGTTACATCCTCAGAGACGAGCATTACAGTTCCAGTAGATATGAACTTTGACCATGTAAAAGATTCCCATGCCAAAAGAGAGGGTGATAGGAAAGCATTGAGGCATGACCAAAGTCATGTAGACAGATCTTTAAGTAGAACTTCACATGTTGGTCAGCGGAAGGAAAATGAGGAAAAGACACTGTGGGAAGATGAGCTGGATAGCCAGATTTTAAATGCCACGGAATACTCTCAGCAGGACATGTTAGGTTTTATACCGACTCAAGATTCTACAAAAAATAAAATCACTTGGAGGAGTAACACTTTTGCGTCTAGCTGTGAAACAACTGAAGTCAAAGGTGGCTTCATTGCAAACGATGGACAGAAGCATGCGGCTCCTGTTCAATTGCATTTTGACAACAATGGCCTGTCAAAGAAGATCCAGTTTATGGAGAAGGCAAAGGAACATGATATTTCCGAGGAGATTTCTAATGGTAACTCAAGTGATATGCTTAGTGAAAGGGAAGAAACTGTGAACAACTTTTCTAACAGTAAATTTAACTCAGGTAACAGTTATGGGCCACTAAAGAATACTAAGTTCATGGAGAAGGCAAAGGAATCTGATATTCCTGAAGAGATTCATAATGGTTCTACAAAGGATACATGTAATGAAAGCGAAGAAGATGCAAATAGCTTTTCCAACAGCAAAGTTGAACTGGAGTCCAAAATTGAAATGCTTGAACAAGAATTGAGAGAAGCTGCTGTTGTTGAGGCTAGTCTTTATTCTGTTATTGCAGAGCATGGGGGTTCCATAAACAAGGTTCATGCTCCAGCTAGACGACTTTCTAGATTCTATATCCATGCTTGTAGAACAACTAACCCAGATAAGAGGGCAAGTGCTGCTAGGGCTGCTGTTTCAGGATTGGTTTTGGTCTCTAAAGCCTGTGGAAATGATGTTCCAAGGTGTGTTCTTACACTTCCTGTAATTTTTTTTTTCCCTTTTTCCCTTTTAGAAAATGGAACTGGAAGATTTTAGATTCTACCTTCTCTACCACCAAAGATGTTAGTTTGGTTTGCATGTTGATCAATCCTATCCCATTATTCATAGGTTAACCTTCTGGTTGTCAAATTCAATTGTACTGAGAGCAATTGTGAGCAATGCTATTGGGGGAATTCAGCTATATTCTGGACCATGCTTAAATAGTAGTAGCGAGGGAATGGTGTTGGAGGACAACTCCGATCTGCAAGAGGAATGCAATTCAACGGAAAGTTTTGAAGAGTGGGTGGACCCTCAGACGTTTCTACTTGCATTGGAGAAGTTTGAAACTTGGATCTTCTCCAGAATAATTGAGTCAGTCTGGTGGCAGGTCAATCCTTTCTTTTAAAAGCTTAGTGCATATCGTCTTCTAAGTTCATATCTAATGCTATTTCTTCCTATATACTTGCCAGACTTTGACTCCACATATGCAGTCGGCTGCTGCAAAGAGCTCAAGCTCAACGAAAACATCAACCAAAAGATATGGATTAGGTGATGAAGAGCAGGGGAATTTTTCAGTCGAGCTTTGGAAGAAGGCTTTTAAAGATGCCTGCGAGAGGCTTTGTCCCATTCGAGCATGTGGACATGAGTGTGGTTGCTTATCCACGCTGGCTAAATTGGTATTATGATACATATTAAGTTATTTTTATTTTATGCATAAAGAACTTCGCCTTGAAGTCTAACCTTGTTTATGTTCATTATGTCTCTTTGTGATATGATGGGGCCATGTCGTTGTTTCTATGACATTAATTATCAAATTGTTAATGTTGTCGACATGCAAATTTGAGATTAGGTCATGGAACAATTGGTGGGTAGATTGGATGTTGCAATGTTCAATGCTATTCTTCGTGAATCAGTGGACGAAATGCCAACAGATCCTGTTTCTGATCCTATATGTGATTCAAAGGTTCTTCCCATTCCTGCAGGAAAATCAAGCTTTGGGGCTGGTGTACAATTAAAAAATGCTGTGAGTATTTGGTTGCTCTTTCTGTTGAGCTACTTTAGTACTTAATTGCCTCTATGATTCGTAAGTTCTGAACCCGTTTCCATATATTTAAAGAGAAATCCAACCAACTTACATTTTACTGATGTTAATATTTTTACATGCACATCAAAAGTACACATTTTCATATATTCGTTTAATAACTCATCTGCTACTGGAGATAGTTACCTGCAATTCCAGCCTATTAATATGCTTTACCTTCTGCTTTATTTTCTCTCTTTAACTTAATACATGATTTTATTCGACAGTCGGAAATTTCTTTCGCTTCGAAGAAGTTAAATGCTTGAACCTTGTGATCTCTTGGCCCCCAAATATTTTATTAAGAATTAATTTAAGCATGCAAAAGCTTATTATGTGTTTAACATTTGACTAAGAGGGATCTTTTTTCTATTGACCTTGTGTTAGCAGATTGGAAACTGGTCAAGATGGCTAACCGATCTATTCGGTATTGACGATAATGACGGTCTTGAAGATAGCAACGAAGTTGATGATGACAAAAAAGGAGGATTTGAGGCTTCCTTCAAGGCCTTTGGTCTCCTCAATGCGTTGAGTGATCTCATGATGCTTCCATCTGATATGCTTGTCAATCGGTCCCTGAGGAAGGAGGTATAGTTCGGAATCATGTATATATGTATCAACATACATATTTAGTCTTGAATATACCTCATTCTTCTGTTGCATCTTTATTCATGTTGAAGGTATGCCCCAAATTCAGCCCACGATTGATCATCAAGGTTCTTAACAATTTTGTGCCTGATGAATTCAATCCGAACCTAGTTTCAGAGGCAGTTTTTGAATCATTGGACGAGGTTTGTCATGACATAACCCCAAAAAGAAAAAGTTTGCTTAAAATGAACTTTCCACTTCTTTTGTCAACCCGGAATCTTCCAAGTTTATGGTGCTGAATTTTAGTTTTCCTGACTGATCCGTGTTCTCGTATTCAGGATATTTCTGAGGTTGGGGATGAGTCTATTATAAACTTTCCATGTATGGCAGCTCCAACAGTGTATTCACCACCTTCGGCAGCTTCCCTAACAGGCATTGTCGGAGAGGTCGGAAGTCAAGCCTTGCGAAGAAGTAGATCAGTGCTTAGAAAATCATACACTAGTGATGATGAGCTTGATGAGTTGGATTCACCAATCACCTCGATCATTATCGAGAACCGCAGCGATTCAACCGATTCAAAATCACTGAATTGGATGAGAATGGGAAAGGGAGACCGAAAAGTAATTCGATATCAATTAATCCGAGAAATATGGAAAGAAGGCGAATGGTAAAATTTCTTAAGTTTTAACCCCCTCCCACTGTTCTTCACTGAACATGGTTTTGTATATAAGTTCATGACTTATAGGCTGAGAAATCGGTATTTTCCATCAGCTATTCTTCTAGTTATTAAGAGCTCATATCCTCTATGTTATGTTATTTTGCATGCCAACAAAATCAAGCATGTACCGTAAAGCTAAGCTTAGACTTAATTCTATTTGCGCGTTTAATCAATATTTTTTATTGGATTTGTTTTTTAAATTTTGAAATTTTAATCTTAACAATATATGAAAATAACAAATTAACATGTCTAAAATTGCCTTGGATAAAATTTTCGAAAGGATGACTCATTATTTTTACTGATCTGTAGAATTGGTTATTTC
This sequence comes from Gossypium anomalum, assembly GCA_025698475.1. Classification (NCBI taxonomy): domain Eukaryota; kingdom Viridiplantae; phylum Streptophyta; class Magnoliopsida; order Malvales; family Malvaceae; genus Gossypium; species Gossypium anomalum. The sequence goes on along the minus strand of CM046967.1, from coordinate 16,993,491 downwards.
AGCTAACCAACTTTGTCTTCTTTATTACCAATTTATGTATAAATCTACTACCTGTTATTGAAAAAGGGGATTGGTTAAATGACATTTTAGTTTACTCCCCTAGTTTGCTGTATTTTTTTAATCATGATACTTATTTTTTAACTCCTTATACATATAATCATATATTTACCCCTTAAAAAATGGTTTGCAAATTTTAAAAATAATACCATGATAGTTATTATTAGAAAAAACTCTTTTGGTTGGTGTAAGTGGAGAAAAAACCAATTTCCCTTTGGTTGGTATCATATATGTGAGGTATTTTTAATAGAAAAATGTTAAAACAAGCTACTTCTCAATTACCTAAAAAATGAAATGAAAAATACAAGAAAAAAGCCATCCAATGAGCACCTTTCAAGCACTTACTTTCCATTGACTCTTTCTTTCTTTCTTTTTAATGGGCTAAATTATACTTCAATTACTTTACTTTTGTTTCTAATTTTTTAGTTAGTCACTATCTTTTATTTAAATTAGAAAGGGATTCACCTATATCGGTTTAAAACTACATCTTTTTATATGTTTTTGTACAATTAATATTTTACCAGTCCGGACATTATATTTTATATGTCATTCATATATATTATACATGTCAAATTTGATATAGATTAAAATTTTATTACTATTTTTTATGAAAAAAATATTTTCAACCATTAAATAAATATTAATATATACAATTTGATTGATATGATACAAATATTGGATTGGTTTGAAAATCTACATTCATTCCAACTGATAAGTACAATTGTATCGATAAATTCAATGGTTATATCATTAAAATATTAGTCGTACAAAGAAATATAATTTTACACCAATATAAGTGGTCCCTCCCTATTGAAATTTATTCAATTTATTTTTTCATAAGTTTAATATTAAGTTGATTTTAAATAAATTATCTTTTTTATTAAAAATATTTATGTAATTGATTTTTTTTAATCAATGTTTCAATATTAAAATTAGTCAATAGTTAACTGTTAAACTTAAAATATATTTTATATTAGAGAAAAATATTAATAATATTGATTAAATTAAATTTATAAATAATAAATAACCTATGAAATAGTATAAAAATATTACTTAAATTATAAATATTAATATTAATATTAATAAAATATCGATTTTTATTGTTTTAATCTTAAATATTTTTAAGATTATATGCTGTTAATATAATACATTCTAAATTATTTAAATATTTTTAAAAAGATTTTATAATTAAATCAATTTTTAAAATCATTAAGAATTAAAAAAAAAACCTAAACGGGTAAAAAAATTATATAATTACCATACATAATCTGTCCAACCGCGCATTGCACAGGATATGACATGTCATATATAAAGCAAGGTAGGGAGCATTTTAAGAAATTTTGAGTTCCAAAGTGTGACAAGTGTCACCACTAATTAACATTAGTTTAATTGGTGAAACACATTCATTAAAGATAATAAACAAATTTGGAAATGATCCCTATAATTTCGATGAGTAATTTCAATTAGTCCTTATTTATGAGCTGTTAATTGTGGAATATGTTAGTTTTTCATCCCTACATACTAAGATAATCATATTTTTTACAATATTAACTTCCTTTTTCTTATTAAACAAGCTATCCTTTAAAATTATTATATAAAATTATTGAGTATATTTTTTAAATACAATTAATCTGTGTACTTAATTAAAATAAAAATGACTTTTCAATAATCATACACAATCATATTGACAAGTTAATATACATTATAATATTGCAATGTTTAAATATTAAAAAAATTTATGACATTCTAATTAAAATAGGAATTTTAACAACATTTTGGAACAACTTTTTAAGGCTGAGATTGAAGATATTAAATATTAGAAATCAAGAGTTCTTTTTATAAATTCTAATCTTTGACTCATTTGTTCATTTGGAAGAATATTAGTAATTAATTCTTCTTTATTTTAAATATTACTTTTTTAATATATATATATATTTATTATAATACAAAATATCATAATCCTACAAATTAAATATTTATATTAATTTATTATTATTTTTCAATATTAATATTATTGAAATGTTACAAAATTTAATTGAAATGTTCCAAATAAAAAATTAATAATTGAAATATGATTGATCGATGTGGTCAGTAGACCTATTCATAGATCAAGTTATCCATTCAGATAAAAATATTCGCCCAAAATTTGAGAAGATTTGGGAAATAATATTAAGCCCAAAAAATAATTTAAAATATGAAATAAGCTTTAAGCATTCAAAACTCAACTCATTTTACAATTTAATGTTTTAGATTATGTTATTTTATATATTGAGTAATTTATAATACATAAAAATTAAATTTATAATAAAATATAATATTAGATATTAAATATATATAATTATTAAATATTAAAATAAATATAATTATTTATTTTTAAAAATTTTAAGATATATTTTTAAAAATAACAAAACAAGCTTAAAATAAACTTAAATTAATTTACAAATATAAACAAAATTATCAAAAAAAAAAAAACCTATATTTCAAGCCCAACCAAAAAATTCATATCATTTTTAGGTCAACTAAAACCTAATTCATTCTATAACCACCTCTGTTTTCTAGATTTAAGAAAAAAAATTCCAAACAAGTTTTGATTGAGAAAAATCATTCTAAAATTTCAACTCAACTAATTAACATAACATATTATTTAATATATTTAAAATTCAACTTAAAATATTTACAACCTACTTTAATTATTAAAACCCTTGAATTACATCGGTATTTAAAACAAGTACTTCTGTTTCAAATTTTCAAAAAGGTAAAAGCGCTCAAGGATAAACAACCATCCTTCAATACAATCAATGTTAGCGATGAAATCAACAAAATCTTATCGTTTGCACTTGTATATTGCTATTCTTTAATATTCATCATCTAAAAATATAACACTGTATCAAAACATATAAACACAGACACAGTCATTTAACATATTAATTTAAATACCTTGAATTTTGACTTGCAAGTAATCTTATGAGGAAAAGATATTTATAGATTTTGAAGTAAATTTTGAGATAAAAAGATGTAGCGACTTGTTCGAGGCCACAATCAAAACGAAAATGAAGTTAATGGGCACGGAGAATCGCTCAATGATATTGCCAACCTTCAATGCAAATCACGCCATCAATAATTAATTGACGCCTTTGCTCTGCAAATTGGCTTTCTTTAAATAAGAAGCAAAAGGAAAAATAAAAATATCTTTAGAGTAGGCGGAGAAGAGGAGCAGCTGTGAGATGGCAGATACAGATTTTTTGGAAGAAGAGTCGTTTATATAGAGGGTAGTGAAGAACCAAAACCCTAAGTCGAGATTGAATTATTACTGTAAAATGGCCAAAAACACCCTTCTTTTTATAGCTTTTTGCGCTTTTGTGGGCGCAAGGCCTGGATGAGTTTGTTCTGGGCTCAATTTTCATGTTTATATTAGGCTTAATTCATTGTTCCGCTCTTAAAAGTGTATATATTTTCTAATTTTGGTGTTTAAATTTTTTCTTTTTTAATTTAGTATTTAAAGTATCAATTTTTTATATTTTTGGTCTATTTTATAACCGTCATTCTAAAAATTTGTTAAACAATTTTGACCAATGAAAAAGTACCACATGACATGTTTTGGCCAATGAAAAAATGCATCGTGGTAATTAGGTTTATTTAAAATAAAAACATTAAATTTAAATTTTTACAGTGAGTGACATCAAGATGAGTTAGGGCTTGTCACTGCGATGTGACATATTGTGATGGTCATGTCGTGACAAAAACTAGATGAAATCGCAACGTCAATCCATATATTTTAAAAATTTTACAATTTGATCCTATTTTATACTTCAGTTGATAAAAAAACTCTCATAAGCTCGATTAAAGCTCGAAATTGTTTGTTTAACCCGGAATGAATGGGGTTAACATTGAATAGTATGTGTAAATGTTTGTTTTAATGTGAACTTGACGATAATTGCTCCGGCAACGAATGTAACATTCTATAGCTCAGATCCAATGATCGAGTCGAGCGAAAGGTATTACAATGACTCTTAATTTTTTATGTCTGGCATTTAGCTTTAGGGTGTTTTTTTTATTTAACTTATATATTAAATGATAAAATGAATATCATAAAATAATTATCATTTCAATTTGGTTTTTAAATTTTAATGGGTATTGGGTTTTAAAGTTTTAATGGTTTTGACTTTTAAAAGTATTGAGTAATGTGTATTTGAGTTTAAGGTTTAGGGTTTAAGATAATTTGTATTTGAGTTTATTGTGTATTTGAGTAATTACCATTTACATACTCAATCCCTGAGGCAAGTATCAGTCTGATCTTACTAAGAGAACTCTATAATTCAGAAATGTTCTTAATGGCAAGTGGGTTTCTTGGGTCCTAAAGATATTTAGCTTTAAGAGTTTGAACCCAAAGATTGATATACTCATATATTAATCCCCAACCCAATTTAACTAGGAGTGTTTGATTTTTCTTTTGGATGAGGGGATATGTAATTTAATTTTTGTCTTTGTGCTATACTCGAATTTAATATCTAATCTTTATACTTCAACTTTTCTATATAAATTGGTACTTCAATTTTTACAATATCATTTATTAGCCTAAATACTTTATTTGATTAAAATGTTTATATACTTTTAAGAGTTGTAAACAATGTTAAAATCATTTGTGAAAATTAAGTCCATTGTAGTGCTTTTTTCTATTACATTGGTAGCAAATTGATACATGCACGGATTGGGTGAAATTTATTAAATTCCATTCACCGAAGCTGCCAATTTTTAAGTTTGAATCAATAGACTTACGTCGACTTTTTGGATGGGATCCAAACATTTCTAGGTTGAGATGTCTTCATGACGTTCAAATATCTATCTCTTAGCTTTGAAACGCATTTTGAATCACTCGATTTTGAATTTGAGAGCTAAAGTACAGTAGAATTTCTAGACAGGATTAATACGGGAATTACGAGTTTCGGGCTTTTAATTTGAGTTTAAGTCATATCGGATTGAGTTTTAGGCTTAATTTTTATTATATATGAGCTCAATATTGTATTTATCAGCTCTTATTATTTTATTGTTTAAAATTTTTAATAACTATTAAGTAATTTAAGTTATTTAGGAGTTTTATGTCAATAAGAAAGTTTAGTTTAAAACTACTTCTTATTTAGATTAATTAGAGTTCTAGTATACTTAAAAGTTTTATTTAGATTTATTTAGCTAACCTATATATAGGCATTTGCATTGTACATAAAAGAAAAACAAATTTGTTTTTATTAATAAAATTTTTAATCCTGAGAGTTTGTTTCTTGTACAAGATTTATTTCTTTTGATTTTTAGAAGCAGTTTTATTCTCTTATTCTTCACCTTTCAATTTATCAAGGATTATTATTGGTTTATTCAATTATCTTCCACTTTTAAATTTTGTCTATTTATTTATTTATTTATATATTATTATTTGTCTTTGTTCTCAAATTTCTTCTTTTACTGTTTTCGACTTCTTTATTACTAAATTTATTTATTTCTTTTTTCCAGATCAGATCCAAATATTTCCTTTTCGAGTTGAACAATTTGAGTTCGATCCGCTTCCACCTTCAATCTCTATCACAAATGAGTATTTTTGTTTAAATTTCAAAATGTTACACTAACGAATTTAACAAAAAAATAATAATATTAACAATTGAATTTAAATTTTTAAATTTGAAAAATACAGAAATTGAATTCTTAAAAGCGAAAACATAAAAATTAAATTTTAAATGTACAAAAACTACATAAACATAGAGTATATTTTAATCTTCAAATATTTATACAAACATTATTTAAATATTGTGTTTTAAGATTAAATTTTAGCGTATATCGTAAATAATGTTTGAATATTAAAATGTACTCAAATTATTCAAATAAAGAAAGGGGCCCACTGGCCCAGTTTGTACTGAGTTTGTCCTTTTTGGACTTTTTGCTTTTAAAAAACAAACAAATATAAATTAGAACCAAAACAAAAACAAAAACAAAACAAACCCATGTCGAAAATCGAAATGGCAGATTTCGTAAAATTTAACAAAGAAAAAAAATTAGAAAATAGTATGCCCACCGTGGGGCTCAAACCCACGACCACAAAATTAAAATCGAAATGGCAGATTTCGTAAAATATAACAAAGAAAAAAAATTAGAAAATAGTACGCCCACCGTGGGGCTCAAACCCACGACCACAAAATTAAAAGCCTTGCGCTCTACCAACTGAGCTAGACAGGAACTTTGAAAGTTAATAATTTTAAATTCTTTGACTTTGACTAATTTCATTCTCGCAACAATATGGATTCTGTAATTGAGATATGAACCCATGTCTACAAATTGTGGAAAGAAAATATTTTGGAAGTTAAAACTTGAAAAGTATTTCATAGCAAACAACTGTTGGAAAAAAAAAAAGAAAAATATCAAATTTTATATAATATAAATTATTAGCTTATAAAAAAATTATATAAACATAAAGTATCTTAAATAAAATTATAATACAAAAAAATTACACAAATATGAATTGAGTACACGATTTTTTGGATCTACTGTATATATACGCGTTTGTGCACTAAAGCTTAAGTGAAAGTGCATTTTCTAATGCTCGGTTTTGAACATACAGACATTGTGATTGAATGAGTGGCTATATTTAAAGCAATTGCGTTTCTCAAATTTCCTAGCTATTATAGAATCTAAAGAAAGTGGAGCACTCGGACGATCATGGCCTGTGCTTCTTCATTGTTGATAATATCACAACACAATTCTCTATTTACTTCCATCTGCTCCTTTTGAAAACTCTGGATTTCCACATTTTTGGAAATAAGCATGCTTTGGTTCATCATCTAAGCTTTGAATAAATATAATTTGCTTCAATCAAAATTTCTTGTTGGCCTTCTCAATCCTTCTTTGTCGTTGTCGTTAATTCTATTACTGTGTTTTGAGCTCAAATTTGCTTGGCTCCTACCAAGCAAATCAAAGATTCTCTCTTATTCTATTATCACATCATCTTTCATGCAACATTAATCTACCATTTCAACTTGGTTTATAAGTATATCCTTGAGTAAGTCACATTACACTCTAAAAGAATATAAATTCAAACTTGAAAAATGACATTATTAGAACAGACAATCACTAACCTCAAATGATAAAGATCAAAAATTTATTTATTCAAAGTCAATTAATACTCACTTAAAAAAAATTTATACTAAATAACCAAAAATTAAATATAACAATTTTGGATATGACTTGATTCCATGATATCCATATAACATTTAATTAAAATATAACATATATTAATGCACGAATACATAAAAATTTATAAAATTTTAATAATTTAAAAAACCCTCACTTTTTATTAAATCAATTAAACTTTTTTTACACCCAGTTGACTTTCCGAATTGAAAAAAATGCATTAAATAATTTCTTGACTGACAAAAATCATCATCAATTGTTAAATTGTAACGACTATGATTAGATACTATAATTATATTGTAGTGTAAAATAAAAAGTAAGTTAAATGCACCACACCGTATTTAATTATCCATTCAAACCTATCTTAAATGGTGACTAATGACGATTGATTCAGTTGATTATGATGAAGCCGCATACCATCTGTATAAAATGCTAACATGATATAAAAACATATAGAAGATATGGGAATATAAAAAAATTAGAAATAAAAAAGAGTAAAAGATTATAACAATTATTAAGTGGATCTAGATAATATATGGAAAATCAATAAAAATATTAAATCTATACAACTATCTTTTTGTTTTTTTGGTAAACTACCCAATTGGTCACCGAACTTTTAGGACATTCTTATTGTGGTCACTCAAAATGAAATCTTTGCAATTTCGTCACTCAATTTTTAGGGTGCTTTCATTTTAGTCACCCAACCTTTAAATCTATAACAACAGTTAACTGTATACGCCACATCATGATCACACTTTCATTTTGGTCACCCAACTTCTAGGCTGTTTTCATTTTGGTCACCAAATAATATCTTTTTTTAAGTATTGGTTGGGATAAAAAAATTAACCATTAAAGTGAAAAAGTGGTAGATCCTAAAATAATGCTTGTACTTGTTTACCCCCTTGGCAAAAGTTTAATTATTATTTTTGAATATCGAAATTTTAAATTTCAAAACATTAAAACCAATTAAATAAGTTATTGACGATTTTTATCCCTTGATAGTATCAACCGATTTGTTACAATAATATTGAAATAATTAAATTAATTAATTTAGCCTCCTTTTAAATTTTAAATTTTTATTTTATGTTTCCAAATTAAAATCAACTCCAATAAATTATTTTTAATGATTGTACATGAAATTCAATTTTTTTATTATATGATCTCAAATCTTTCCTACTAAGCTAAAAATAAAGAAAAATCTTTACAATTAATTTAATTAATTGATTTTATCTTCCATGCCAAACAAACTCCAAAAAAAAAACCATCACTTCTTTACCGAAACGAAGAACAAACAATTAATTTAATTAATCGCTATGATTTTTATTTACTTTTAGCTTAGTATAGAAGATTTGACATTATATAATCAAAAGAAATTTAAGTTTCACAGAAAATTATTAAATATGAGTTATCGAGTTGATTTCATTAAGAATAATATGGAAACATAAAAAAATTTAATTTTAGAAAGAGATTAATTTAATTAATTTCAATATCACAGTGACAAATCGGTTAACGTTATCAAGGGATAAAATTTTTTCAACAATTTATTTAACTGGTTTTTATCTTTTGAAATTTAAAATTTCAATATTGAAAAGAAAAGAAATTTAGAATTTTTGGCAATGTGATAAACAAGTACAATTTAACAAATTTTTAATACGTTATTTTAGTTTCTACCGCCTTTTTACTTTAATCCTCAATTTTTTTACCCCAATCAAATACTTAAAAAATTATTTTTTTCTATGTGACCAAAATGAAAGCTACCTAAAAGTTGGATGACCAAAATGCAAATGTGAATATGATGTGGTGTGTCATGGGCCGCAGTTCAAAACCCGTGACCATCGCACCAAATGCATTCGATGGAGGTCTATTGTGTAGATGGGGATCATTTGGCCCGCAAGAACTGGCTTGATTCGGTAACCTGTTGGAGAAGCCTGTCATATTGAAGCCTGGTTGGCCCGATAATGAAGATATGCCAACTTAGGCTATTTTGGTAACTAATCTTAGAAGATTGATAGAATCATATCTTGTAAAGATTAGATTAGATTTGATATGGCATATCTTGTAAATCACATGATTTAAGGGATATGGTTAATCACGTTCGTCGATGTAAATGTATCTTAACTGTCGGTTTTAGGGAGCTCAACTATAAATAGATAACATCCCTCTCATTTGTACTCACTCCATTCATTGTTTCATTATTCTTATTGAATAAGAGAATATTGAGAGTATTTAGTCAAACACTTTGTGTGCGCTCTTTCTGTTGTTCTTTGTAAGCTTCTTTTGGCATAAATCGCTTTCGCTCTACAAATTGGTGCCTTGGAGAACTTCTAAAGGAATCCTCACTTGAGTAAAGGTTGACTTAGGCAAGTTTGGACGAACATATCGCCTAAGACCGCACGGATCGCGAGACGAAAGATCTAACCCCGTGACATGGTGTGTACAATTAACCACCATTAGAGATTTAACAGTTGAGTGACTAAAATGAAAACGCTTTAAAAGTTGGGTAACCAACTAATCAGTTTACCTTTACTTTAATCTTTAATGGTTATGGTCAAATTTGACGACTATGGTTAAATTTCATCTTTAATCCCTTTACTTTTTTGAGATTATACAAATAAGGTTAAATTTCAAATTTGATCTCTATATTTCACTCAAATTTGAAACTGAATATCTATACTTTAATTTTGACATAATTTGGCACCTCGATTCTGACAATGTCATTAGTTAATCTAAATACTTTATTCTGATTACAATGCATATGTGAAATTTTAAGGATTGTTAACACCGTTAAAATTCTCTATTAAATTCAAGTTCATTACAGTGTCATTTTTTTGTGACATGGATACCAAATAAATATATTTTTAATTTCAAAATGTTACACTAACAAATTTAACAACAGAATTATAGCAATGTTAACAAACAAATCTAAAATTTTAAATTCAAAAAATAAAAAGACTAAATTCTTAAAAATAAAAAAATAAAAATTAAATTCTAAATACTCAAAAAATACTTTCTAATATTATATCTTTTAAATTTTCACTTTATAATTTAATTAAAAAATAAATAATTAAGGAGAGTAAAACCATACTAATACATACTAATAATTAAGAATCTCTCTTATCAGAAAGAAATTCTCGGCTTTTTTATTAAATGACCCTAATAAATTAATTAAGTACCAAAATGACCCACATTTTTAATTAAATACTAAAATAACCCAAAATCTACAGTAAAAGTTGGTGGAGTCAAATTATATGGCGCCACCAATTTGCCACGTCAGCAATGAGCATAAAAAATAATTTTTTAGTGGAGTCATGTAGAATGGTGCCACCTGTATAAAATATAAGGGAAATACTACAAAATCTAAAAAATTGGGGGCCTTTAAAACAATTTTCCCTTTTTTTGGTGGAGCCATTTTAAATGGCGCCCCCAGATATGCACTGACACGTTGACACCCTTCTGTTGATTTTGTCCTTTTTACTTTTTTTTTTAAGTTTTGTCTTTTTCTTTTATTCTTTTTCTTATTTTAAGATTTATTTTTTTTAACTTTTAACTTTTTCTTAATTTTAAAAAACTTTAAATGTATATTTTAAATTTATTTATTTTATTTATTATTAATTTTAAATTTTAAATATATATTTTGTCTTTATCCTTATTTTATTTATTTATTTATTATTAGTTTTAAATTTTAAATTTTAAATGTTGTCTTTATCCTTATTTATTTTATTTATTTTTTATTCTTAATTTTAAATATATATTTTTGAAATTATTTTTTAAAGTTTAAATATTATTTATTAAATATTAAATATATATTTTTAATAATACAAAACATTTAAATATTTAAAGATATGACATTTCAAATTTATTATTAGTTTTATAATATTTTAAATGTATATTTTAAAATTTAAAATTTAAAATTTATTTTTTAAATATTAAATATATTTTATTTATTTTTATTATTAATTTTAAAAACTTGAAATGTGTATTTGAAATATTGTATAATATATTTTTTAATCCTTTTTTAAGTTTTAAATATATATTTAAAAAAATCTAAAATTTAAAATATTATTTTTTAAATGTTAAATATATATTTTTAATAATATAAGACATTTAAATATTTAAAGATATGACCTTTCAAATTTATTATTAATTTTATAAAATTTTATAATAAATAAATAAAATAAATAAGGATAAAGACAAAATATATATTTAAAATTTAAAATTAATAATAAATAAATTTAAATAAATTTAAAATATACATTTAAAGTTTTTTAAAATTAAGAAAAAGTTAAAAGTTAAAAAAAAGAAAGCTTTAAAAAAGAAAAAGAATAAAAGAAAAAGACAAAACTTAAAAAAAAAATAAAAAAAGTAAAAAGGATAAAATCAACAGAAGGGTGTCAGCGTGTTAGCGCATATCTGGTGGCGCCATTTAAAATGGTTCGACTAGAAAAAGGGGAAATTGTTTTAAAGGCCCCCAATTTTTTAGATTTTGTAGTGTTTCCCTTTTATTTTATTCAGGTGGCGCCATTCTACATGGCTCCACCAAAAAATTATTTTTTTACGCTCTTTGCTGACGTGGCAAGTTGGTGGCGCCATATAATTTGGCTCCACCAACTTTTACTGTAGATTTTGAGTTATTTTGATATTTAATTAAAAAAGTGAGTCATTTTAATACTTAATTAATTTATTAGGGTCATTTTAATAAAAAAGCCGAAATTCTCTCACTGCTCGGAGCCAGAGGGCAGAGACTTTTTTGACCCAATGAATAACCAAAAAACTGAAATAATAAAAAGAGAACAATAATAAGATAAAACCTTCCACAAGAATGGATTTGCCCATCCAGTAGAGCCTCCAATTCATGCGTACTAATTTGAATAAATTCTAAAAGGGATATATATTCTATTTTCATCCATAAACTTTGTAATTTTGGCAAGATTTATAATATAACTAATGTTACTCGAATAAGATTAGATCGTGTCAACCATTTTTTTGAAAACGGGAATCGACTTTATTTGAAAACGAAAATTAAAACGGGAGTCGCCACCAATCTTTATTAGGTGTGATCGGATCACCTTTGTTTTAATAAAACAATTTTGGTTTACTAAAACGGTGTTTTTGGTCTACGAAACTCGAGAGAGAGGGTTCGGGAGTTGGTTACGTGCGAGGAAGGATGAGTACCCTCGACACGCTCAAAGATTGGTACCGAATTGATTAGTTAATGTCTTAATGTCGAAAGTTGAAAATCGGGAATGAATTTTAAAATACGATCTTTTTTATTAACATTGGTTTTTTTTTAAATGCTTGAATTAGCTCAAAACAATTATTAGAGATTTTCTTATCTCGAGATATCGGAGTATCACATCCCGTAAGTTAGGACATAATACCATGAACTCCCGAGCGCAAGGTCGTCTTTAATTTTAATTGGAATTCCGTGTATTTTAAAACTGAAAAGGATATTTAGCTATTTAGAATCAACGAGAGAACCGAAACCCCGTAAGTTAGGGCACAATTCTTCGATGTTCCAAAACGCGAAACATTGCCTTATTTTGAATTTTTTGTTTTTGAATAGTAGCGAATACGACATTTAAACGACATATGTTATTTGTTTGGAATAAAAAAAAATCAAGCGATCCAAGTCGGGCAAGTATGTTGGGTTAATGTATGATATGATTTAAACTAGATAAAACAAAAATATAACATAGAGTACGGAATAATACAACACGAATACAATATTATACAAGCAAATGGCAATAACGAAAATACGAATAAACGAATTATACCACACACAATGGCAATAATCACATAACATATGTCACTTAAATTCTAATATTGACAATCAAAGAAAATGAAATAAAATAAAACAATATCAAGCAATTTCAAGTAAATAGTAGTTTAAAATAAATAGTGTATAAGAATAATTCAAAACGAATAAATAATAAAAAAGGTCTCAAATAAATAATATATATAAGCTTAAAGTAAATAATAATAAAACAGTTTGAAATAAATAATATATAAAAACTTTAAATAAATAACATATAAAATAGTTTTAACTACATAATATATAAAAATTTAAAATATATGATATGTAAAACTTTAAAATAAATGATATATATATATATATAAACATAAAATAAATAATATACAAGATAATTTAAAATAATATATAATAAAACCGTTTAAAGTAACTAATTAAGAAAATATATATATTCATAACCTAGGATAATATACAATAAAACAATTTGAAAAGAATACCATAAATCAATTTTAAATAAATGATACTAATGATACATAAAATAATTTTAAAAGAACTAATATATATATAAAAAACCTAAAATAAATAAAATATATAATTGTTTAACAGAATACATGTTTTTCTAAAAATAAATAAGCAAAATATACAAAATAGTTTGATATTAGAAGGTTAAGGATTCAATTAAAAATAAAATAAAATTAAAGAGACGAATTTAAAAAAAAAAGGGCCCAAATGGAACGCGTGCAGAGAAAGAGGGACTTATTAGGAGAATATCCCAGCCCTTATGTGCACTATGTCACATAGGACCAAAATGCGACTAGCGTAAAATTCTTGGGGCCAGATTAAAAATGCAAAATTAAGAACAAAATGGGGTATATTGAAAACGGGTAGCAAAATTGAAGGACCCATAGCGCAAATGGCCCATTTTGGCCTTGAAAACACCCAGGTCTCCTTTTAATCGGGTCGGGTCGCAGGTAACCCCCCCTAAACGATACAGTTTTGAGGCGTGTGGGGGGGTGCAAAACGGTGATGTTTTGCTGGCCCTTTTAAACCCATTTTTTTTTGTTCCCCCTATTGTTTCAAAAAAAAAGCAGAGAGTCTCATTGCTCTCTCTCCCTCCCCTTTTTTCCTTTTTCTTACGGCTAGGATTTTGAAACCCCTCATCGCCGCCGTTGCCACGGTGCCACCACAGTCGGTGGTCGAGGTGGTGCGAGCTGGCCTACCTTGAGGCGTCCCTGAAGGCCAAGCCTTCTCAACCCAAAAGTTGCGAAAGAAAGGGTCTTTCCCTCCTTATTCGGCCCGGTCCTGACGACGGAGGAGAGCCCTCCGGCGATGAAATCACGAGCGATTTCGATGAGACCTTCTTCCCTTTCTTTCTATTTATTTTCGTGCCCGCTTTTTTAAATGGATTTGTAGTAAAAATAAATGAAAAGAAACAAAAAAAAAATGAATAGAAAACAAGAAATAAGAATAAGAATCGAAATCCACCTTAAACTTTGTTTTGCTCTTTTTGATTAAAATGTGTGTGTAAAAAAAATTACAAAGAGGATCTCTTGGCTTTTAAAGCCGAAATACAACCTTCTAACTCCAATTCTTTTGTCGTTTTGTTATTATGCCTTGTATTAACTTCCCTCTACAGGTGTCAGAGGCATGGAATCCGGTGGTGGCATGCGGGGAAGGCTCTGCGCGAGGTGGCCAATGGTTGGCCTAGCATACGGCGGCTGGAGGCTTAGGTAGCTAGGTTGCTGAAATGTTTTGTGTAGTTGGGCTAGGGTTTAGTTTAGGCTTGTTGAGTCTTAATTGATTGGGTTATTTGGGTTTGTCTTGGGTTTTAAATTTTGGGCTACACATATGCTGTAAATGGACTAAAAAAATGGACTTTTTAATTGCTTATTATTTGGGTTTATTGACCTGGGCCAAAAATTGGCCATTACAGTTGCCCCTCTTTGCTCATTGTCGTGTAACGAGAATGGAGCAAAGACTTCAAAATGGCCAATTTTGCCTAGTCTTGCTAAGTCTTGACTTCTTCTATTTTTCGAATAGCTTCATTCCAACCCTCTACATCTTCAAGAGTATAGGAACTGTTGTTTTGATCTACTCCACTGCAACTTCAAGGAGATAAGATTTGTAATCTTCAACTTTAGTCTATTCCATTGTAACTTCAAGAAGATAAGACTTGTAACTTCAACCTGCTCCACTGCAATTTCAGGGAGATAAGGTTCATGGCTTTAATCTGTTCCACTGCAACTTCAGAGAGATAAGATTTGCCATTATAGACTTGATCTGACCCACTGCAACTTCAGAGGTATAGGACTTGTAACTCGTAGCTTTAACCTATTCCACTGTAACTTCAGGGAAATAAGATTTGCTGTCTTCGATCTACTCCACTGCAACTTCAGGGAGACAAGATCTACAATCTTCAGCCTACTCCACTAGAACTTAGGGAGATAGGATAGTGGCTTAAATCTACTACACTGCAACTTCAGGAGGACAAGATTCACCGTCTTCAATCTGCTCCACTGCAACTTCAGGGAGACAAGATCTATAATCTTCAGCCTACTCCACTACTACTTAGGGAGATAGGATGGTGACTTAAATCTGCTTCACTACAACTTCAGGAAGACAAGATTCGCCGTCTTCGATCTGTTTCACTGCAACTTCAGGGAGACAAGATTTATAATCTTCAACTTGCTCCACTGCAAGACCAGATTTGTAATTTGTAGCTTCAATCAACGACATGTAGAATTGATTTCTTGAGCCTATGCTTATGCTAAATGGTTAGGATGTTATGATTGGAATGAATCAAATGCTCCCAACTAGATGTGTATGCAAAAATGTCATTTTTTATGCTTAACTTGATATTACTCATTGTTTATCGAGGTTTTATCATTGACGTATTACTCTGCCTTTTTCTTCGACTGGTGTCTCTGGCAGAAAACCCGAAGAATAATCACAATTTGGGCTATTCTTTCCCCAACGTTTCTAACTCTTAAATTTGGGTAATTCAAACTAACATGTCCCGTTTCAGGTCCTTGTATTATTTAGAAGCATTTCAGAGTAATATGCAGAACTCTTTTTGAATGTCATTAGTCCATTAATAATTATTTCAATAAAAAATGCTTAAAAATATTATCGCAATAGACAAGATAGAATTTTATTGAGAGCAAAGCTCAAAATGAATAAGACAATCAAGATAGCAAATTTTGTTAAGATACAAAAATGAATAAAATAAAACAAAAATGATAGGTGCCCTAGATATCGTAGCGTGAGCTTCTCTGCACCAAACTTCCTGAGGACCTTTTAAAATTTATATGCGTTTAGAAGATCAAGAGTACTTTGTTGATGCCCCAAGATATAGCATCCCTCCTTCTTATTAACTCAGAAAAAAAAAGGACCACCGTATGCCCCAACTTCGATCAAAATTTGAATTGCCCATTCTTGGGTGTTCAACTCAAAACCCCTTTGGTCTCAAAGCGCCCTTTTGCGGGTTTTCGCCCCAGCCTCTCTGTTTTTTTTAGGTAAAGTACCTCTTGACCGAATCCGAATTCACGGGATTAGGTAGGCTTTTACCGTCCATCTCGGTCAAAATCAGAGCTCCTCCAGAGAAAGCCTTCTTCACCACATAAGGTCCCTCCCAATTAGGCATCCATTTTCCTCTAAAGTCCTTTTGTATGGGGAGGATCTTTTTCAACACGAGGTCTCCTTCATGGAATTTTCTAAGGCGAACCTTTTTATTATAAGCCTGCATCATTCGCTTTTCGTACATTTGCCCGTGACGAATAGCTCTAAACCTTTTTTCTTCAATTAAGTTCAGCTGATCATATCGAGACTAGATCCATTCTGCTTTATCTAACTTTAGTTCTGACAGCACTTGTAGCGAGGGAATCTCAACCTCAATAGGCAGAACCGCCTCCATTCCATAAACCAAAGAGAAAGGTGTTGCCCCGCTAGAGCTTCTGACAGATGTTCAATAGGCGTAGAGGGCGAATGGTAATTTCTCATGCCAATCCTTATAAGTCTCAGTCATTTTCCCTACAATCTTCTTTATATTCTTATTGGCCGCTTCTACCGCACCATTCATCTTTGGGCGATATGGTGACGAGTTATAGTGTTTGATCTTGAATTGGCTATAGACCTCTGCTATTGTGTTGTTGTTTAAGTTCAGTGCATTGTCTGATATGATCCTTTCAGGCATCCCGTATCGACATATAATTTCTTTCTTTAAGAACTTGCTAACTGTGTACTTTGTGACGTTGGCGTAAGAGGTAACCTCCACCCATTTGGTGAAGTAATCTATGACCACAAAAATGAATCGATGTCCATTAGATGCCTTCGACGAGATTGGCCCTGTGACATCCATGCCCCACATGGAGAAAGACCATGGTGAAGTCATGACATGAAGTGGTAAAGGAGGTACATGAATTTTATCTCCATAAATTTGACATTTATGGCACTTATTAGCATAGTTGATGCAATCCCCTTCCATGGTGGACCAATAATATCTGAATCTCATAATCTGTCTGGCTATTGTGAAACCATTAGCGTGCGTTTTGCAGACACCCTCATGGACCTCTTCCAAGATTTGCTTAGCTTCGACAGCGTCTACACATCGTAGGAGCACTTGGTCTTTTCTTCTTTTATATAGGATCTCTCCGTCTAAGATATAGCCATTAGCCAGCCTTCTCAATGTCCTTTTATCATTCTCAGTCGCTTGGTCTGGGTATTCACGATTCCTCATATATCGCAATATATCTTGATACCAAGGGTAATCATCTTTTTCTTCTTCTTCGTCAATGTTGTAGCAATGAGCCGGAGCCTCATAAATACTCATTTGGATAGGCTTCACATCCTCTTACTTGTTCACTTTAATCATAGAGGCTAAGGTTGCCAAGGCATCAGCTATCTGGTTTTCATCTCGTGGGAGATAGCAAAAAGTGATATCATCAAATTCCTCGATTAACTCAAGAACTAGCTTTCGGTAATTTATCAACTTGGGGTCCCTTGTCTCCCATTCCCCTTTAAGCTGAAAGATCACTAATGCAGAATCTCCGTATACCTCTGGCACTTTAATCTTATGTTCTATGGTTGCACGGATGCCCATGATATACACCTCGTATTCTGCCATGTTGTTT
The DNA here is from genome assembly GCA_025698475.1 of Gossypium anomalum. NCBI lineage: Eukaryota > Viridiplantae > Streptophyta > Magnoliopsida > Malvales > Malvaceae > Gossypium > Gossypium anomalum. Next base: position 16,975,386 of record CM046967.1, on the reverse strand, counting down.
GTGCAGTCAAAATCCAATTTACTGGTGAAAGGATAATGATCTCCGTTTGGGGATACCAAAACTGCCCCGATTCCGTTATCCACAGCATTTAAAGCTCCGTCGAAATTCAGCTTCCAAGGATGGCCTTCTTGAAAGTCTTCTTCCATGGTCGCAACATACATTAGATCCTCATTCAGGAAATCAAAGCTAAACGGCTCATAATCTTCTAGAGCTCTACTGGCCAGACAATCTGCTATTGCACTCCCTTTTACAGCCTTGTGGTTTACGTAGACTATATCAAACTCAGAAAGTAAAATTTGCCAACGAGCCATCCTTCCGTTCAAAGCATTTGATTCCATCATGTACTTTAGAGGGTCTAGTTTTGAGATAAGCCAAGTTGCGTGGTATAACATGTATTGTTTCAGCCTTCGGGTTGTCCAAATCAAAGCACAACACAACTTCTCGATCGATGAATATCTTATCTCACATTCAGTGAATTTCTTACTGAGATAGTATATCGCTTTTTCTTTTCTTCTTGACTCGTCGTGTTGGCCTAGTACGCACCCCATGGAGTTTTCGAACACGGCCAAGTATAGTATCAATGGCTTATCAGGGCAATGTGACATTAGTACTGGGGCATTAGATAGGTAATACTTGACCTTGTCAAAAGTTTTCTGGCACTACTCATCCCAAACAGCTGGGTTATGCTTCCTAAGGAGACGAAATATCGGGTCACATTTCTCCGTCAGTTGTGAGATAAACTGAGAAATGTAATTCAGTCTCTCTAGAAAACCCCGAACTTCTTTTTGAGTACGTGGTGGAGGTAATTCTTGTATGGCCTTGACTTTATCTGGGTCAATCTCAATCCCCTTTTCACTGGCTACGAATCCTAACAGTTTTCCTGACCTGGCCCCAAAGGTACACTTTGCGGGATTGAGCTTTAGCTGGAACGTCCTTAACCTTAAGAATAGTTTCCTCAGGACTTGCACATGTTCTTTTTCTGTTTTAGATTTTGCAATCATGTCGTTAACGTAAACTTCGATCTCCTTTTGCATCATATCATGGAACAAAGTTATTATGGCCCTCTGATATGTCGCTCCTGCATTTTTTAGTCCGAATGGCATCATTTTATAACAAAACGTTCCCCACATGGTTACGAATGTGGTCTTTTCTATGTCTTCCGGATGCATTTTTATCTGGTTGTATCCCGAGAAGCCGTCCATGAATGAGAAAAGTGAGTAACCCACCATATTATCCACTAGTGTATCAATGTGAGGCAACGAAAAGTTGTCTTTTAAGCTGGCTTTGTTCAAATCCCGATAGTCCACGCACATTCGTACCTTCCCATCTTTCTTAGGAACTGGAACTATATTAGCCACCCATTCTGAGTACTTGACCACTTGTAAGAAACCGGCGTCGAATTGCTTCTTGACCTCTTCTTTTATCTTCAACAAAACATCGGGTCTCATCCTTCAGAGTTTCTATTAAACTGGCTTGCATTCTTCCTTTATGGGGAGTCGGTGTACCACAATATCAGTATCCAACCTAGGCATGTCCTGATACGACCATGCGAAGACATCATTGAACCCTTGTAGTAACTCAATGAGGTCGTGTTTTGTCTCTGCAGCTATACAAGCTCCAATCTTCACCTCTTTTCCTTCTCCCAAGCTCACAATTTCCTCCGACTCTTTGTGAAGTAGGATTTGTTTCTTCTCTTGTTCTACCATCCTTAACAAATCAGGAGATAGGTCACAATTTTGGTCATCTTCAAAATACTAATAATCCTCCGTGCACATATCTTACTCAAAAGGAGGCTTTGAGTTAGTAGCAACATTGCTCATATTATTGGTATCTGGGGACCTATTATAGGGATGAAGAAAAAAATTCAAAGAACAAAAGAATCTAAGAATATTTTATTTATGTGGTACGATTATGAATAAAGTAGAAAGAATAAAAGAATACTTGCTCAAGATGATACGCAAAAATGTATTTTTTATTAAAATAACGATATTTGGACATATGCCTATTTCATAAAAGGATTTTTATTGTCCCTAGGCTTAGAGTAATAAGCTTGTTTTGAACATTACTCTGCATTAATTCTAAAAGTTACAGGGATCTCCTCCGCGGTCCAATTGTTCAAAACACTTCCTGGGATGTAAGGGCGAATTCTAGATAAATTCCCTTCATTGGTTTTTTCTTTAGATGTGGCGTTAATGCTCAAACTTCTCAATATTTCTTCTACCATTTTATTTCCAGTCATCTCCTGTTTAGGGTGGATAGTTCCTCCTGACACAAATGTTCGAGATAAATGAGGAAAGGTTATTGGTTCCCATTTGACTTCCTCACCGCGCAGACGCGCTCTTCTTCTCTCTTGTTTTTTCTCCAGCTCTTTCTTCTTTTGCTTTGCATCTGGCTTAAATCCTAAGCCAAAGCGGTATCGTTTTTATCTTAACATTGGTACCTCAATCCTTCCTTGGAGGCATCTTCCAGGTCCTCTCCTCGGCAGGGCTCCCTTTTCGACTGTCAATCGCAGGCCCATCCTCGTAGTTTTGGATATTTTGGGCGTTGGGATCTTGTTCCCTTCGAAAATGAATATAGCATTAACAAATTCTAGAGATCGAAAGAAACATTTTATTGCCTCATCGTTCGTACCTGCGTATGGTACGTCGCTGGTAACGGATGCAATGATGTCTTCTTCTGTGTTTATCGTTACCAATCTACCCTCAGTTACCAAATTTAACTTTTGGTATAATGATGACGGCACTGCTCCCGCCGAGTGAATCCACGGCCTCCCCAACAGGCAATTGTACGAAGGCTTGATGTCTATTACTAAGAAGTCCACCTCGTATGTGTTTGGACCAATCAAGAGAGGTATCTCGATTCTTCCCATCACTTTTCTTTTAGTACCGTCGAATGCTCTCACTATGTTTTGACATGTCTTCATGTGAGAGCTATCCACTAACAACCTATTTAATGTGGACAAAGGCAGGACATTCAATGCCGATCCATTATCAATTAGTACCCTCGGCAGTGTGTGTCCTTTGCAACGAGTGGTGATATGCAGGGCCTTTGTAAATCCCATACCCCCCGGTGGTATCTCATCATCATTAAAGAAAATAAAATTATCAGCGCTGATGTTATTGAATAGACGATCGAGTTTGTTGATAGAGATATCATCCTCAACATATGTTTCATTTAACACTTTCATCAATGCACTGCGATGTGTCTCTGAGCTTAAGAGCAAGGCTAGTATCGATATGCGAGTTGGCTATTTGTGCAACTATTCCACAACGCTATACTCGCTGTGCTTCAAGAATTTTAGGAATTCCTTAGCCTCTCTTTCAGTCACAGGCTCATTGACAGGTGATTCCGGTTTAGTTGTCTTCTCCTTTTTTTATTCAACAACCACGAATTTTCCTTTAACTGATTCCGCTTTTGTGTTCAGGGTATAACACCTTCCACTGCGTATATAGAAACCTACATCTTGATCTTCCTCCGAAGTGCCAGCTGGGTTCTCTTTTCCCTGGATTGTCATGTTACAATCATAGTTTCAAGGCACACTCTTGCTATCTTTATAAGAGAAAGCAACAGGCTTCTAGATTATGACCTTCGGCGCAATTAGTACTCTTACTTCACTGATTCTTGGTCATGATATGATTACTACTGGGTGATTGACCCCATGGACTTTATTGGTTGGCCCTCCTTCTGAAGCGCATACATCTTCTCCTTTCGGGCTCTCAATATACTCAAAGAATTCAATCTCTTTATTTTCCATCAATCTCTGTACCAGCGCCCTGAATTTATTGCACTTTTGGATCTCATGCCCCTCATTGTCGTGGAATTCACAGTAGTACTTTGCTCCTTCCAACTTCTCCCCTAAATCTTGTGTAATTAAACCTTCTTCCACTATTTTCTTCCAAACCCATCTCAACGGAGTCTTCACCTCTGATACACCCATCTTGGTTTTCCTCCCTCTATTTTCAACTATCGCATTTACCCCTTTATCTGAATGACTGGGTAACGGATTTCCCACCACATTAGGTTCTGTGGGATCATCGAACTTTACAATGCCCATCTTTATAAACCTTTCGACTATCTTTTTGAAGGCAGTGCAGTTCTCAATCGTGTGTCCCGAAATTCCTGCATGGTATTCGCATTGCGTGTTTACGTCATACCACTTAGGGAATGGAGGTTGCATGAGTTTTAGGTAAAATGGGGACACAACATGCGCATCGAACAGATTCTGGTAAAGCTTTCTATACGTCATTGGGATCGACATGAACTGAACTCTTTCCATGTTAGGCCTCGGGTTAGAATCTTGCCTTGCGGAGCCTCGATGGCCAGTAGTCACTGCCCTCGACTAGCTTACATTAACGGGCTTAGAATAACCCTTATTGTATACGCTTGCGTTGTTCACCTCATTTTCTTTCCTTCTTGGAGCTGATCTCTTGGCACTTTCCCCAGCTTCAATTTTTCCGCATCTTACTGCACTTTCTATCATCTCCCCAGGCATTACTATGTCTGAGAAGCTTTTAGTAGCGCTTCCCAACATATGGTTAATGAATGGGGCCCTTAGAGTATTGATAAAGAGCATGGTCGTTTCCTTCTCCAAGAGGGGTAGTTGGACTTGCATTGCCATCTCCCTCCATCGTTGGGCATGCTGTCTGAAGCTCTCACTTGGCTTCTTTTCCATGTTTTGCAGAGTAATTCTGTTGGGTGCTATGTCTGTCACGTGACTGTATTGTTTCATGAAAGCTTGAGCTAAGCCCTTCCACGAACCAATTTAGGCACGACTTAGCTAGTTATACCACTTAGCCGCAGACCCGATCAGACTATCTTGGAAACAGTGAATTAACTGTTGATCATTGTTAACATATCCTGTCATCCTTCGACAGAACATCGTTATGTGAGCTTCAGGGCAGCTAGTCCTGTTGTACTTTTCAAACTCCGGGGTTTTAAATTTTGGTGGGAACACCAGATCTGGGACCAAGCTTAAGTCCTTGGCATCAATCTCGCAACGGTAATCAGTAGTCTCCATTGTTTTAAACTTCTCTTCAAGCCATTCACATCGGTCATCGAGTTGTTTTGCCAGGTCTACTTTTCCTTTCTCCATTTTTGCCATGTCATCAAGGTTTGAGACAACTGGATTAGTTGGATTATCCCCAAGATTAGAGCCTGAACCTATAGGAAAGTTCATCGGTGTCGAGGCACTAGCCTGGTATTGCTGGGGCCTGATAGTGACGGGTACCCCTCATCGGTTCACATCCAGTTGTGGTTGAGTGTTCATCGGAGCAAAGCCCAGAGGATAGACAGGGTCTTCATTATCGTTTCCCATAGTGCTCTTCCCTTTTTTGCGTTCTTTAGCCAGCAACTGCGCCAACTGGCCTATCATATTATTCTGGGATTCTTGCATTTGTTCCCTCATATCTTGTTTGATTCTCGCCAACTGCTCTTGCATCTGCACTTGTAATTGCTCTTGGATGTCCCTTTGCATTTGTTCTAATCTTTCTAATCTTTGATCCATTGTTTTAGTTTTGCGACGGGTATTGTAGCGGTATTCGGTTGGTTGATTCTTGTTGGATTCCAGATTAACTGAAATAACTTTGTTTAATTAGGGTCTTTTCATGAAATTTAATGCATATGATGAAATGTAATGCAAATGAATGAATGCAAAAAGAGGCGTTGATTCTAATTCAATTTCATTAGAAGAACTTCACTAGAAGAAAATTTTCTTTATATAAAACGGATGATTACATATACAACTTTGCCCTAATGCCTAAAGCCTTAAATTCCTAAGAAGTCAAGCCAAGTTTCGGCCTCGATCTGATTCTGACTCATACTTTAAGCTTAATACATAAGCCTGAACTGCCAAGGTTTGCAAATGATCGGCTGCCTCCCGAACCTAAGCCACGGCTTCACCCATGACATAATCTCTATCTCTGATCTGGTCTTGAGAGCGGTGAAGCTGTTCCCTGCAATGGTCGTTGTTTGCCTCAAGAAGCTCCACTCGTATTTTGCTATCTTGTAGTGCCGTTTCGAGTTCTTCTACCCTCCCTTTCAACTCCACAATGATGCTTAGACTAGCCTTCAGCTCAATTATGGAGTTACGGCTACGATGTTGATGTAGTGATCTTTCCAATTCAGCTACCCGAGCTCGTAACCTCTCCTTTTCGCTTTGGCTTTCCAAAAAACTCTTTTTCAGAGCGTGCCCGCACTCGGACATCTTGAAACTTCTTCTCCCAATGGTCCGCTCTAGTTTTTTCCTTTTTAATCTCTTGATGCCACTGTTCCGACGTTTTACCCAAACCAGCAGTTCTTATCGACATACTTAACTTTTTGTAATCGATTTTTAGACTATCCAAATCTTCCTCGGCCTTATTTTTTATTTTCCTTAACTTCTCGGCCTCTAGCTTGTGGATATCGACGTCTAATCCCAACTTCATTTTCTCTTCTTCTAGCTGCTCTATCTTTTTCCCCAACTCTGAGTTCTTTTTCTCAAAGTCTTACTTAATGATCTCTAACTCGGATAGGATGACTCGTAAATGCTCCTCTATCGGTTGAGCGTTCCCTTGATTTAGCCTAGGGATGTTGTCGTTGACCACCATTCATACTCGGAGGTCGCCATCGGGCCCGTGGTGAATCCTTTTATTCTTCGAGTTTGGTTCCAAGCATCCAATATCTCACGAACCTTTTTCTTATAATTATTGTCTTTATAAGGGAACTCACATTGAGCTAACCCTTGTGTCACCAGTATAAACTGACTTGATCGATACTGCCTTAACACCAGTAGTGGAGCGTATCCAACAGCTCCCCATATTCCAGTTAGAGGGACTCAGTCAAAATCGACACACTGATATAATATCTCGTCTGGGATCAACCACGGAGCCCTCTATTCAACATGTTCGGCTCACAAATTCTGGAGAATAGTTATCTATTTCTCTTTTGAGATGTCGTCTCACCTCGATGTGGCCACTAATTCTCTTAATAGGGAATAGTCATTGGAGAAAACCCGATAGGAGACCTTTTCCACCTTCCAAAAATGGCTATGGAACCAAGCCAATAGAAGCTATGCACAACCAATAAATGTTCCTTCGCCCGCTCTCCGACATGCATTCAAGGATCTGAAAGTTTCTGCTAGGATTGTCGGGACGGGTGTGGTACATTTATCAAGTCAATCGAATAAATCTGAGACGGCTTCATCTATGTGTCCTAATACCTTAGGAAATATGATCAAAATGTAAAGGCTTAAGGCGAAAACGTCAACTCTCTTCTTCAATTCCGGGTGTGCAAGGATCAAGTCCCTCAAATTCCTCCAAGAAATACACTTACTATCCCCTTTCTGCTTGATGCGGGCTGCAACCCATTATTCGCTCATCCCCATGATATTCATCAATTTTTTCAAAAAAGGAGAATATTAACAGGTCTTGAATAGGCCCTGTCGGCTTGAATCTTTGGGCAATTAAGTAACGCCATGTATTCCTCCACAGTGAGTACTAAATCAACTTCTCTGAAAGTGAAGCAACTGTAAGCGGGGTTCCAAAACTGCGCAAGGGCTCGAAACAAGTATTTGTCCACCTTTACATCGAGCAGATAGGGTAGGTCGCCGTAGTTACAGTAAAAGAGCTGCTTGATCTCGTCATTCCAACTATTCCATATCTCTCTTAGTTCTTGCAGGTCATTCTGAGTTGCACTGATGCAAGTGAAATCCCACAACTCTGACTCATACCCCTCGGTCAAACTATCACATTTCTCTTGCTGCGTCCTTTCGGACCACATCTGGACGGCCGCATTATCCTCCACTCTATCAAGAAACCCTTTTTTCATGCTAAACTCTCCTATCTAGTAACTAAACGTGAATCAACACCCCTTTATGATGAGATGCCATGCGATAACACAAAACACAACAAGTCAGTATTGTATACAAAGAATAGAACTCAAAGTAAATAAGGAATAATTAAGCACTTAATCAGGTAACCACTAGGGTTTGGGAGTGGTTTTACCTAGGGTAGGCTCTTAGGGCTCATTACATGTGGTTTGGTTCTAAGTAAAGGTACCTGAACCGGCAGATTCCTTGATCCTCACCTATTATAGGCTCATACAGACCGAGTTCAATTCAGGGGAATACATTTCCCTACAGCTATACAGAGATGAAAACCTCACGAAGACGCAGGTACGGATGTATCCCGAAAGTGATCCACTATCCTATACGGAGGTGAAGACTTCACGAAGGAGTAGTTTCTCACTCCCACTTAAAGGGGTAAAATTGACCAACAATGCAATATGATGCGCAAAAGTATACTTAAAAGAGTCGAACAAAAAGCCAATCAAATACAAAGACAAAAGCCATACAAATGAAATGCAATGAAATGATTGTAAGTTTAAAATAGATTTTCAAATTTCGACAAAGGACAAAAAATTAATCAATTTATGGCTCGACTCTCAACTTCCCCAGTGGAGTCGCCAAGCTGTCGAAACCATTTTTTTGAAAACGGGAATTGACTTTGTTTGAAAACGAAAATTAAAACGGGAGTCGCCACCGATGTTTATTAGATGTGATCGGATCACCTTTGTTTTAATAAAACAATTTTGGTTTACTAAAACGGCGTTTTTGGTTTACGAAACTCGAGAGAGAGGGTTCGGGAGTCGGTTACGTGCGAGGAAGGATTAGCACCCTCGACACGCCCAAAGATTGGCACCGAATTGATTAGTTAATGTCTTAATGTCGAAAGTTGAAAATCGGGAATGGATTTTAAAATACGATCTTTTTTATTAACATTGGTTTTTTTTTTAAATGCTTGAATTAGCTCAAAACAATTATTAAAGATTTTCTTATCTCGAGATATCAGAGTATCACATCCCGTAAGTTAGGACATAATACCATGAACTCCCGGGCGCAAGGTCGTCTTTAATTTTAATTGGAATTCCATGTATTTTAAAACTGAAAAGGATATTTAGCTATTTAGAATCAACGAGAGAACCGAAACCCCGTAAGTTAGGGCACAATTCTTCGATGTTCCAAAACGCGAAACATTGCCTTATTTTGAAATTTTTGTTTTTGAATAGTACCGAATATGGCATTTAAACGACATATGTTATTTGTTTGGAATAAAAAAAAATCAAGCGATCCAAGTCGGGCAAGTATGTTGGGTTAATGTTTGATATGTTTTAAACTAGATAAAACAAAAATATAACATAGAGTACGGAATAATACAACACGAATACAATATTATACAAGCAAATGGCAATAACGAAAATATGAATAAACGAATTATACCACACACAATGGCAATAATCACATAACATATGTCACTTAAATTCTAATATTGACAATCAAAGAAAATGAAATAAAATAAAACAATATCAAGCAATTTCAAGTAAATAGTAGTTTAAAATAAATAATGTATAAGAATAATTCAAAACGAATAAATAATAAAAAAGGTCTCAAATAAATAATATATATAAGCTTAAAGTAAATAATAATAAAACAGTTTGAAATAAATAATATATAAAAACTTTAAATAAATAACATTTAAAATAGTTTTAACTACATAATATATAAAAATTTAAAATATATGATATGTAAAACTTTAAAATAAATGATATATATATATATATAAACATAAAATAAATAATATACAAGATAATTTAAAATAATATATAATAAAACCGTTTAAAGTAACTAATTAAGAAAATATATATATTCATAACCTAGGATAATATACAATAAAACAATTTGAAAAGAATACCATAAATCAATTTTAAATAAATGATACATAAAATAATTTTAAAAGAACTAATATATATATATAAAATCTAAAATAACTAAAATATATAATTGTTTAACAGAATGCATGTTTTCTAAAAATAAATAAGCAAAATATACAAAATAGTTTGATATTAGAAGGTTAAGGATTCAATTAAAAATAAAATAAAATTAAAGAGACGAATTTAAGAAAAAGAGGGCCCAAATGGAACGCGTGCAGAGAAAGAGGGACTTATTAGGAGAATATCCTAGCCCTTATGTGCACTATGTCACGCAGGACCAAAATGCGACTAGCGTAAAATTCATGGGGCCAGATTAAAAACGTAAAATTAAGAACAAAAGGGGGTATACTGAAAACGGGTAGCAAAACTGAAGGACCCATAGCGCAAATGGTCCATTTTGGCCTTGAAAACACGCGGGTCTCCTTTTAATCGGGTCAGGTCACAGGTAAGGCCCCTTAAACAACGCCGTTTTGAGGCGTGTGGGGGGGGTGCAAAACGGTGACGTTTTGCTGGCCCTTTTAAACCCATTTTTTTTTGTTCCCCTCATTTCAGCCCCCCATTGTTTCAAAAAAAAGCAGAGAGTCTCATTGCTCTCTCTCCCTCCCCTTTTTTCCTTTTTCTTGCGGCTAGGGTTTTGAAACCCCTCATCGCTGCTGCTGCCACGGTGCCACCACAGGTGATGGTCGGGGCGGTGCAAGCTGGCCTACCTTGAGGCATCCCCGAAGGCCAAGCCTTTTCAACCCAAAAGTTGCGAAAGAAAGGGTTTTCCCCTCCTTATTCGGCCCGATCCCGACGGCGGAGGAGAGCCCTCCGGCGACGAAATCACGAGCAATTCCGGTGAGACCTTCTTCCCTTTCTTTCTATTTATTTTCGTGCCCGCTTTTTTAAATGGATTTGTAGTAAAAATAAATGAAAAGAAACAAAAAAAAGAATAGAAAACAAGAAAAAAGAATAAGAATCGAAATCCACCTTAAACTTTGTTCTGCTCTTTTTGATTAAAATGTGTGTATAAAAAAATTACAAAGAGAATCTCTTGGCTTTTAAAGCCGAAATACAACCTTCTAACTCCAATTCTTTTGTCGTTTTGCTATTATGCCTTGTATTAACTTCCCTCTGTAGGTGTCAGAGGCATGGAAACCGGTGGTGGCGTGCGGGGAAGGCTCTGCGCGAGGTGGCCAATGGTTGGCCTAGCATGCGGCGGCTGGAGGATTAAATGATAATTTCTTAGTTTGATAATTTCCGGTAAAACTTGATAATTTCTTAGTAATCCTTAGACTTAATACTAAGAAATTGTCAAACTAAGAATCAACGATTACTAAGAAACATGTGATCATGACCGATAAAACTTTAAGAGTTAGTGACAATTTTCGCTTATTAAAGAGATTAAATGATAATTTTCTTAGTTTGAGGATTCAATTAAGTAAAATAATTAATTAAAATTTCATTTTAGGTACAAACCTTTAAGCCAATTTAAATTATTAATATATAAATATATAATACAGTAACATAAAAACAATAACAATAGCAGCATGCAGTATCAAAAGGTAATGAAAAAAGAAAGAACAAAAATAAGAATCCAATCAATACCCACATCCCTTTGGAAGTAAGCAAAGGGAAAAGGAATCTTTGTTGGAACAATTAACTTTTGTAATTTTCCTAAGTAATGCGTATTAAATTATTAATTATAGGAGATTGAGATTGAGATTGGAGTATGTCTTCATCTTTTCTTTCTTCTTTCATACTTCTCAATAGGGAAAAACAACCTTCAAAAAGTACACTAAATTGTGTAAATTTATATTTATATACACTGAATTTAAATTAACTTTAAAATGTTCCCTTATTTATTTGATTTTAAAACGTTTTGATTATTAAATATAGATTTTTTACCTTTTTTAATATTATTAAATTATGTGTTCCCAAAAGTTATTTTTAAGAATAAGTTCTTCTGAAGGATTACCTCAATATTCATAGGTATCAAGTTCTTTTGAAGTTTATTTACTCATAAGTTTTCAACTCCACGTTGAAATCAAAATAATTATTTTGAAATGATTACAGAAATTTGACACTCATAAGTATTGAGATTCTTGTACAACATTTAACTTTTAAATTGTCATAATTTAACTTTCTAATAACTATAGATAACATTTAATCTGAAACCCAACACCATCAAATGTCGGGTTTGTTATGAAAATTCAAAACAAATGTATAATGTAATATGAAAAAATTTTAACAAAAAATTAGATTAACCTTGTCACCCATAAGCGTTGAGGTTTTATTAAAAACCTAACATAACTCTAATTTAAAAGAACCAACACAAATCCTCTTTTACTTCTACTCTAGTTTAAGTACATAAGTATCTCAAAATTCTAATTTCCAATCATTTCGTAATAAATTCTCATTTATTAATATATGAACAAGGACATTTTGTCAAGAACACAACAACATTTGAATATTCTCTCGTGGCTCAAATTTGTGGTAACATGGGTTTAGACTTTACTTGACGATAGATTCATTTTTAGTTAATGCAAGTCGATTTCTATCATGCTAGCCGAATTGAGAAAGTTACTTTTGTGCCATCATTCATATATGCACTAATTGAATGATGGAGATTTCAGACCCATATGTTTCATCTCTCATGCGGTGTAGCAATAATAACACTAAAATATATAACATTGTTGACCAGTGGACAAACATCTTATAATGGGAAGTTTTTAGTACAATTTAAGGCAGATCTTTTATCCAGCATTTGGAACAAGTATTGACCTTCAGTTCAATTTCCAAGGGCTTCAAATTAAGTTAAAATGGTTGATGACCGCATCTCCCACAGAATCTACACCTGGTGATATTGACCATCACGCTAAACAATACGTTCTTAAGTTGATCGAAGGTGCATTGATGCCAAAAAAGTCTAGTAACTTAGTTTATATAATGTACCTATTTTATTATCAAATTTCAATTAGCTAGTATATACAATTAGGGGTCTACCGTCTTAGCATGCCTTTATAGGGCGCTATACAAGGCATGTAGAGTGGGGAATAAGTAAGTAAATGATCACATTGTGATTTTACAATCGCGAGGATGGTATTGACTTTCGTGGGTTACATCTATACCTTCTCAAGCTTTCAATTTCCCTTTTGATAGAAGGTAAAGTCAAGGTGGCAAACGAGCAAGTTCAAGTAGACTTGGATCAGGCTATCTTCAAATTCAAACTGTTTCTCAGGCTCTAGCTTTCTTGGGCCAGATGTTTTCTAGGCTCGAGCCCTTTCGAATTTGAGTTTATCTAGCAAGCATCCAAGTTTTGGTGTATCGATCCATCTCCTCCACAATTGCATGTAGTGGAAGGGTTGGTTTAACAAGCCTTTCCAACCATATGCATTTCACAATATCTCCATCTAATTCATTGTTGTCCTTATCCTTAGACGAGATGACACCCAAAAATTGATGGCACTTGTACTTTGTGTTGACATTAGTAGTTCCAATTATTGCACATCTATCGATTGGAAGGTTGATTATTAAAATGATATTCTCTAGCATTACAGTCGCTTCCTTACAAGGAAAATAGATATGTTTTCGACTTCCATCTTTCCTACAAGGCGACAAGTAACTTAGGTATTATACTAAATCTCGTTATTGTAAATGCTGCATATAAACTAGTTGTTTTCAAGCACTCTTTGGCAGTGCATCTTCCTCTAGGAATTTCAAACTATCCTAAGCATGAACAATTTGACAGCTTTGATGTTTAAAATTCATAAAAATAATATTTAATTTCATAAAATCTTAAAAACGTTTTCACAAAAATAACAAAACTAAAAACAATTTAGTTGGAACTTTTACATTGGTGGCATGGTTTGCTATGTGTTGTTCCTAAAATCTTAATATGATCATTTACACAATTTTTTCGGGATAATTTAAGAGGATTTTGGGTGAGAAAAAAAAGAAGAAAAATGAGTGAGTACTTAAAAAGTCAACTATTATAGTTGTCGACTTTCATTTATTAAATAAGTTTTTTGAGACAACAAATAAATAAATTATCTTGCCAAATTTCACAATCCTGAACTCACATCTATAGAAGTTAAGGTACTATCAACTGCATTTTGTAGTAGCTCCCTATTGATAGTTACATACTGTTGTGATGATTTGAACTTTATACCTTTGAATGTTAAAATATCTTAAAAATATAAAATAACATTTGAAAACACACATAAATAACATTAAAAAAGCACTATATTTGGGTTAAAACTCAAATATTGTGTATAGAAGAAAAATACGGCATTGTTTAGTGGTGGCATAACTGGTATGGATAAAAACAATAATGGCAACTTGAGTAAACCTAACTAGGCCTCTTTCTTCTCTCTCATCCTTTTGTTAGCTTCTAAGCATGCTTTCATGATTGAAACTTGGAAGTGAGGTTAATTAGATTCTATAATTGTATAATATAGAATATATTGTTAATATAACACTAAGTTAAATATTTCACAGCTTACATTAAATTTTAAAGAGTTTAAGATTCTCTATATTCATAAGCTTAAACTACAACTTGTTTTTCCACTCAAAAATAAGGAGGAAAAGAAAAAGGAAACAAGACAACTGACGACAAAGCTTCTTTTCCATGAAGTAGATATAATCTTGTCGAGAATGTTAATGACCTAATGACATACTAGGAGTAATTGGATGTCAATTATGGTGAAAATTTTAGTGGTGTAAACCCCATACCAACTTAAATTTATTTTTGGATAATCAACTATGAAAATAAATTTTAAATGATATGTGGGGATCACTGTCTTTTTCTTTTGATTTTCTCTTACTTAAAAATTAAATAAAAATTCAAGTTTGTATATAAATACTTTTTTTTTTATTTTTTATTTTAAAACTTTTTAACATTTAAAATTACTTTTGAAAACCTCTAAAGCTCTACCTTTGTTTTGATTTTTTACTTTTTAAACTTTTTAGCATTTCTAATTATTTTTTAAAGTTATACCACATTTTAGTAGTTTTTTAACCACTGGGATTCCTTGGCAGCTAACCACATTTTAGTTTTTTAAGGTTGTATTTTTATTATAGGCTTAAATCATAAATTGGTATCTAAATTATACTATTTTTTTTATCTTGGTACTTAATTTTTTTTTGTCACAAAGTGGTGCCTAAACTACGTTTTTTTTCTCAAATTGGTATCCTTGTTTGTCAAACCGTTAAATATATTTTAAAAGAGGATTAACCCACAAATTAGTAATTAAGTTATGTATTTTTTTTTATTTTGATACCTAAATATTTTTTTTGTCACAAGTGATACCTAAATTATTTTTTTCTAAGTTGGTATCTTTGTTAGTTCAATCATTAGTTGAACTATTAAGTCTATTTAAAAAAAACTAATTAAAAATTGACATGTGGTAAAAAAACAAATTGTTATTTTTTTCTTATATGTTTTCTTTTTCTTATTTCTTTTTTTAGATCTAGATCGATGATTGAACCAATCAATCCATCAGTTCTTGATTTGATCAGTTCATCCGGTTTGATTAAATAAATTATTAAAAATTCATAAAAATAAAAATTCAAAATAGAGAAAAATTAATTCAATTGGTTTTTTTTTTTGCTTTGTTCAATCAGTCTGTATCTATTCACAACTTAATCGCTTCAACCCCTATCTTCGGACCAATACCCCGACCATTTTCAGGTCCAGTTTTGGAAACACTGTGATCAATGAAATAAACTTTTTCAACCTTGTCAGGTAGAACAAGCAAGCGACGATGTTCAAAAATAGAATTAATCGCTAGCCTCTCGACCACTGAAAGGAAAATTTCGAGTATTGCTATTATTGTCAATTTGATCATGGTTCAATTCCAAAAACATTGATTATATTAGTTTATTATATATTAAGTAAATTTTTATTATAATGAAATATTTTAATTAAAATTTCAGTAAAATATTTGTTATTGTTACCTGTTAGTGTAAAAATTATAAAAAATTATTATATAAAATCAAATGTGTTAAATAATTATATTATAAAAATATTAAATAGATAAACTTGATTTTTAAAAGTTTGAAAAAACAAAAAGACTAACAATTGAGCTAAGAAAACTAACAATTCGAGAAAAAAAAAAGAGTAAAAGTAAACCATACGATAATTTAGGTCTCGGACTTGATTTAGGTTCCATGTCATAGTTGCAGTTAATTATTAAGGTTAAAAATTCATTTTCCAATGTAAGAAAATAGTGGATCATTAATTGAGTAAGTAACAGCATTGAGTTGACATAATTAATAAATTAACTTTATTTTCATAAGTTTAATGGTTCAATCGCAATAAAATCACACTACTAAATATCGCACGATAATTATCACCAATATAATTGTATCGACTGCATTTTATAAATTGTTTGTATAAATTTATAAAGTACTGCTTTACTAATAAATAAATAAATAAATAAATAATTTAAACTAAATACAAATAAATTTCATCAGAGATGTGAGATAACATATGATTTATTCACAATGCATAGATGCACTGAATATAAATATTTAATATTTATATTTTATCAATTCTATTCTATAAATATAAACATAGTAGAAATAACTTTTCACCCAATCCAAATATTTGGTTTCAACAAATTGGTAGTTGCTCACTTCTTCATTGATATGAGAGTTCAACCACATTCAGTTCATTTTTATATAAACAACTTAAAAATATTATTTAATTATAAAAATAATTTTGGGAGAACAATTATGCACGAAAATGACTTGTTTGCTATAGTAGTAGTTGGTGCTGCTTGACTAATTGGCGGCACCATTCCCTTTTTCTCTTTAATCATGACTCAATCATCAATTTTTTTTTTAAATTCCTCTTGGTCCTGTCGTTGTATTAGACGACATCCGTATGTACTTTTTAAAATAACCGTGAAAAATAAGGGTATTCATAGTGGAGAAAAAAAAAATGTAAATGGGTCTTGCCAATCTGTCAGGGGCATCAATCCAATTTTTTTAAAAATTTTTGTCAATTCGTCGGTGTGTCAATCGACGGCAATGGTAAGTTGCCAAGGAATTTTTTTTTAAATGTGTGCCGCCAGTGTGTCAATTGGCACCACCCAAAATATATAACCCCATCTCGGCCAGAAAATGGTATCTGTTGAATGTTTTGATTTTTATTGAATTTTCGATATCTGTTTAAGAGAGAAAGAAAAAAGAAAAGGGAAGATTGGTGTTTAGTAGAAGGGTAGAAAACAATGAAAAAGAAGAAAGATTTGTGTTTTTAATTTTAAAAATCAAGCTTGAGTTTATAAGGTTAGTTTGTAATTATTTGTATGAAATTATTATTTTTTAATAGGAGCTACTTTTTTTTAAAATAAAATCTATTTTTTTCATTTTTAATTTATTTTTACAGATATTGTATCGAAGATGAATAATTAATTCTTCGTATATGTTCAATTCAGGATTATTTTATAAATATTAGATGGTTGTATTTTTGAATCTCGCCAACAAATAGGAATAAGATTTAATAAGAATGTAAAAGTTGAAGATATGAAATAAAATATTAGTGCAAAAATAGCTCGACGTTGTGAGAAGAGGATGTTCAGACTATTCTACAAATTTATAGTTTTGTCAAATCCTATCAAATTAATCGAGATGAAACTTGTAGATGATGAAAATATTAAAACAATGATTGCACTTTGTTACTTGACGGGGAATGTAAACGCTAAACCAATATTTTAATCATTGAATTTTATTATTTTAATCAAAATTTTATTAAAATTTTATATAAATTTTAATAATGTATGTTTTACATAATTTTCTTCATTAATCTAATATATAATTAAAAAATTAATTATTATATTGATTTTTCTGGGATTACATAAAAAAAATAGTATATTAAATCTAAAAAAATAATCTTAAAACAATATATAACCAGCACTTCCATATCTTTTTCCCCTTTTCACTCCATTCTTCTAACTCGCGTTTCTTCTACTACAAACCCTTCTACTACAAACCACCACGACCACGACCACGACCACGACCATATCCACTTTCGCCTCAACTTTTTCTAGCCCGAGGTAGGGTCCCACCGTCGAATAGAAATCTCGTCTTCCTCAAGTCTCTTTCTCATAAATACCTCTTCTTCTTCACACAACTACCCCCTCCTCTTCTCCTCCTTTAACTTCCCTGTAAGAACTCACTCAAAACCACATTAAACCAACCAACTATTCCTCATTTCTTCTTCTCTTTCATTTTGTCTTCAAAACCCACATTTTTTATTCTCAAGAAAGAAAAAGAAAAGAGAAAAGGGAAACTGAGCTGCTTTTAATTGATCATGAACAATTTGCTTCTCTTTACTCTCTTCTTCCTATTCCGAAACCTGAACCCTATCCTTTCACTTTCCCCTGACGGTGTTTCTCTCCTCTCTTTAAAATCAGCCGTCGACCTACCCGCCGGTCACGACTCACCTTTCGCCGACTGGAACGAAAACGACGTTACTCCCTGCCGTTGGTCCGGCATTTCCTGCATGAACATTACAGGCTTCCCCGACCCACGTGTTGTCGGGATCGCCGTTTCCGGTAAGAATCTCAGGGGTTACATTCCGTCAGAGCTTGGAACATTAATTTACCTCCGAAGGTTGAATCTTCACAATAATAACTTTTACGGTTCCATACCGGACCAGCTGTTCAACGCAACGTCGCTTCACAGCTTGTTTTTGTACGGTAACAATCTTTCCGGTTCGCTGCCTCCATTGATTTGCAATCTTCCGATGTTACAAAGCCTTGACCTCTCCAACAACTCGCTGTCGGGTTCTTTGCCTGATAATCTTAAGAATTGCAAGCAGTTACAGAGGTTGATCCTAGCTCAAAACAAGTTCTCGGGTCAAATTCCCGGCGGGATTTGGCCGGAAATGGAAAACTTAGTTCAGCTCGATCTTTCCTCCAATGAATTCAACGGGTCGATTCCCAGTACCATCGGGGAGTTAAATTCATTGTCGACGACACTCAATTTGTCTTACAATCACTTGTCTGGTAGGCTCCCGAAAACCTTAGGTGACTTGCCGGTTACTGTCAGCTTTGATCTCAGAAACAACAATTTAAGCGGCGAAATACCGGAAACTGGATCGTTTGCTAACCAGGGACCAACGGCATTTCTAAACAATCCTCTTTTATGTGGGTTTCCTCTTCAAAAACCCTGTACAAACTCCAACATTAGTCTTTCAGGAACTCAAAGCTCGGGCCCTAATAATTTAAGCGAAACACAGAAAAAAGGGCTTGGCCCTGGACTAATTTTGTTGATCTCAGCAGCCGATGCCGCTGGACTGGCTTTCTTAGGGTTGATTATAGCCTACATTTACTGGAAAAAGAAAGATTCGTCAAATGGTTGTAGCTGCACTGGGAAACGCAAATTTGGTGAAAGCGATAGAAGGAAACTTTGTTCATGTGCTTGTATCAATGGGTTTCAAAACGAAGATTCGGAAAATGAAGAGCATGAGAAAGGGGAGAGATCGGCGAAGGGAGAAGGAGAGTTGGTGGCCATTGATAAAGGGTTCAGCATTGAACTGGACGAGCTGCTTAGAGCGTCAGCTTATGTGTTGGGAAAGAGTGGGCTTGGCATAGTTTACAAGGTGGTCCTTGGAAATGGGGTCCCCGTAGCTGTACGTCGATTGGGTGAGGGTGGATCAGATCAGCAGAGGTACAGGGAGTTTGCTGCTGAAGTTCAAGCCATTGGGAAGGTTAAGCATCCCAATGTTGTGAAGTTGAGAGCTTATTATTGGGCTCCTGATGAAAAGCTTCTCATTAGTGATTTCATCTCCAATGGCAATTTGACCAATGCCATGAAAGGTTAGCTTCACTTTTCCCTCTTCTTCCACCCATCTCTACTATTTCCTTATCCTCCACACTTTTTTTATTCTTTTTTCAAAAATCTGTCTTCCTATCCTTCAAATACATATTCAACAACTGCATCCGATCAATCACAATTTGTTTTAAGTTTTTATCATTATTTAATACAATTTGCGTTCTTTTTTTATTATATATTTTTCTATGATGTTGAACGTTCAACCCTGTTCATTCCTAACATTAGTTGATACATTTGCTTCTTTTAATCGTGTGTTTGTTATGTTAATACAATTTAGTATTCCTTCCCTTTCTCTTTATTTGGTAGATTTAAAAGCATAAATAATGGCAATAATAATAATAATAATAATCTAACGTTGGTCATGCTTAATGATGATGATCTAGAAATGAAGTGGTCCAAAGTGGGTGACCCGTTATGAGTGTAATTACTCACCCACGGGGACTCATTAGGCCTGCCAGTGTAGTCCCTTTCCGTTACAATTGTACGCTCATAGTGCTGAAACTTTTGTTAAAGACCTTCACTTTCCGATCTATTACAAAGATGTTGTATTTTAAAATTATATATTTAGAATAAATAATATTATTTTAAAAAATAAAAATGCATGCATAATAAAGAGATCTTTTGAAAAAGAAAACACCCAAAGCGGGTATGGTTTAGTACAAATTTAGTGGTAAATTACAGTAGAAAATCTAGTTGTTTTTGCTTCTCTCTTATTTGTTAGTGAGGTTGACAGGCTCGTAGGTTGGTACTATTGCTTTTAAATGAGTTGTATACCAAATGGTAGGTCCCTCAACAGTCACCTTTGGCCTTGGATCATATGGTTAAAAAAAAAGAAAGTCAATTTAGTATTATCTTTTTAAGTGACCATACCACACATGATACGTAGAAGAAAAAGAGTTTAGAAACTCATTTGATATCTCTATAAATACACGTATGATTACCCATTTTCAACTTTTTCCAAATTATGTAGTTTTATTATATAGCTAATACAATAATTTCAGGCAGAAATGGTCAGCCATCAACAAACCTTACATGGTCAACAAGGCTGAAAATCGCAAAGGGATCCGCCCGTGGCCTGGCCTACCTTCACGAATGCAGTCCCAGGAAATTTGTTCACGGCAACGTCAAACCCTCCAACATCCTCCTTGACCGTGAATTCCATCCCTACATTTCCGATTTTGGCCTCAACAAACTCATCACCATCACCGGCAGCGATCCCTCTTCCTCCGGTGGCTTCATTGGCGGACTTCCTTACAAATCGATCCAAACCGAACGAACCAACAACTACGGAGCGCCGGAGGCTCGAGTCATCGGTGGTCGACCCACCCAAAAATGGGATGTCTATTCGTTTGGAGTGGTCTTACTTGAACTACTCACCGGGAAGTCCCCTGAGCTATCTCCGACCACATCCACTTCCATGGAAATTCCAGACCTGGTGAGGTGGGTAAGGAAAGGATTCGAAGAAGAAAACCCCTTGTCGGATATGGTGGATCCGATGTTATTACAAGAAGTGCATGCCAAGAAGGAAGTGTTAGCCGTTTTTCATGTAGCGCTTGCATGCACTGAAGCAGACCCTGAGATTCGACCCAGGATGAAAACTGTTTCCGAGAATCTTGAAAGAATTGGAACATAAATTAACGACACATATATATGCTTGTTTTGTCTTTTGTCTGTGAAATAACATGGTATACTGATTTTGTTAGGGGTCGAAGATTAACTATATTCATTCCTCTAAATGGTTTTCCAGATTAGGCCCAAAATTTTCTTGAAAATTCAACTGTCTTGGGAGAGCCAATAGGAGACAATGTGTCCTTTCTTGGCTACAATTTTTTTTTTTTTTTTTTGTAATTTTAAATTTCTGTTTATACCTGGGATGTGATTGTAATAATTTCTTTCTTTTCTAACAATTCAAGGCCACAGTGCTAAGGCATTAATTCTATCTATCTAGGGTTAAATGCACATTTCATGGGCTAAGTATATCATTTTTGTTAGATATTATTTTTCTGACATTAAGTTTGACCCTTTTACTTAACACAGTTGATCATATGGCAAGTGTATCCTATAAGGCCATGGAATTTGAGAAGAAAAAACTAGTACTCAGATTTTATGTTTTTAGGAAAATAAATAAACCATGAGGGAACTCGCCGGTTAGTTGGCAACTTCCAACTCTTAATAGAAAAAGTAAATATAGATGAAAGTTGAAACTCAACCACTCTAGACTTCTAATGAAAATTAAGAGTATAGTCTTGTTAGAAAACTCATTAATACAATCGACATTCAATACTTATTAACTCCAGAAATGAATCATTAACAAAGTAGAAAACTACCCTTAACTACTTAACTAACAATGAATTGCTCTTAATTAATTCACGTTACTTAGTTACTTCTGATATTCCCCCTCCAGACTCAATAGCAATCACATTCATCTTAGCATGACAACAAGAAAAAACACCTATGGTTAACGGTTTGGTCTACTTGATCATTCCCAGGTACATAGTTGACCTGAAGTTGTCGCTGAGCACCTTGTCACGCACAAAATGTAGGTCAAGTTCAACATGCTTAACATGAGCATGTAGCACTGGATTTGCTGCCGAGGACACCGTGCTGGAATTATCACACCAAATTACTGGTATGCCTTTAATCTTCACACATATTTCATCCAGCAGAGAACGAAACCATGTCAATTCGGATGTTGCATTAGCTGCACTTCTATACTCGGCTTCTGAGGTGGCCAACACTAAGTTTTGTTGGGATGTGGCGTTGTATTTGTTGGTATAACAAAATCAAAGTTGAATTCTTCAGTCTTTGGTGATCCCTACAATACAATACAACTGGATCTGAAAATTATTCAAAGCAAAGCAAAGATAAGAAAAGAACTGTCAAGTTGATCTGGATTCAGGGTTTCTTTTATACACTGAACTTAGCATACAAGTTTGGAACGAGGTTAATGTCGGTAAAGCAAAGTTAAAACAAATCCAAAAAAGAGGAATGATGAAACCACCCCCACAACAACCTTTATTTCTTTTCCTGCAACGGCCATGAAAATAATAGTTCAGTAAGAAAGGTATCAATCAAACAAAGATAATGGCACAGTATAAAGGCCAAATTAAGAGATCATTGATTATGGATGGACCCAAGCTAGCAAGCAGTGATATTTCTTTGCTTTGAAGAGCAATCAGCTCCCCACTCCCTTCCCCTAATTTTGGTTGATTTAATTCAAGCAAAAAAAAAAAAGCTAAAATCCCATATTCCTATCCTTTCTCTCTCAATTTTCTTCTCTTTTTTTCTTGGCTTGCATTGAAGAAAAACAGGCTGGTTAAAGTGCCGCCTCATGAATGTGTAGGAGACACAGTCATTGTCACAAAAAGACATGGGCAATTGCGCTAGAGTTTGCAAGAACAAAGATGCTATAGACATGAATCTTAGTGCCCAAATTCAATCCCCCACTAAGAAGAACATTGCCAGAAAGGAGCGCTCCATTGCTGAACTCGGTTCCAGGCGTCAGCCATCATCAATGGAACAAGAAATTAGTTTCCGAGACTTGAGTTTGTTCCTTAACCTGGCTTTCTTAACCTTTATTTTCTTTTTTTGTCATCAATGGATTATTACATTATGCAGATCTTTAACCTTTATTATTTCCTGGAAACTAATTTACTCAAGTTTTTAACATATCTAACTGAAGTGTGCCTATCATTTCTATGCAGGTAACACAGAGGAGAAGTTTTTTGATTCCATTCAATGGTTAGAATCTGACAGTGAAGATTTCTTCAGTGTGAATGGTGGTGAGATTTTCCCTAATTTTGTTGAGACAAACTATTTTTATTTCCCCATAATAATAGCATTGCTAAGTTTCTTAACTTCAAAATCACATCGTTGCTTTTGACAAAGCTTGGTTTCATCCAGATTCTACCTTTTCTTGCGGAAATAGCCCTAAAAATCTGAAAACCTTGAAGGAAAATTCTTCCACAGATACAAAGAAGCAACTAATTGAGTTATTTAGAGAGAGCTCTAATAATGATGATGATGATGCTGTGAATAATTACCCAAATATGAAAGAGGAGCTGGAAGACAAAGCTGCAATGCTGAACAAGCTTCCAAAGTCAAGAAGCAGAAGTCCGCATGAATCCATCTCCAACTCCGTTGGCAGTAATGAAGCAAGATGCTTCCCTGGGGAAGAAAAATCAGCCCACCAAACATGAGCTTTAATGAGACAAAGAAAGGGCTAATAAACCCTCACAATAACTGATATTTATTCTGTATAAATCTCTTGTAAACAATCTACAACCTCAAAATTGAAAAAGGTTCAACTCTAGTTTTTTCTTTTTTCTAGTGTGTGTGGAATTTATAAAAATTAGCAAAATGGCACAAAACACATCCATGTGCATACCATTAAAATTTAACCATAACAAATACATAAGCTTAAGGATCCCAAAATACATAATGAATAAAAAAAAAAAAAGGAACCCAACTAAAACAAATTCTAATGACACCCTCACTTCTTGCAATCATATCATTGTGTGTTGTTTTCTGAAGCTGCAAAATCTCACCTTTTTCATAAACTTGCTAAATTCATCAGAGTTACCACTTTCTTTCAACAAATTATTCTTAATCCTCATTTCGATATATTTTATTCTTCATCATAAACAAATAAGTTAAATACAAAATTTTCAACTCTAAAACAAATCATTTAAATAAATTTTCAGTGTAATCAATTAAATAGAATTTTGAATTGTAGGAGATGACTTATGGGTTTAAAGGTTTTAACTCCATTTAACAGCAGTTACGTTTTATTTAGGTTTTTCACAAAATATTATAATATCCATGTAGAATTGCTATTTTGAAATATATATATATATATATATATATATATATATATCCTAAATTTTGTGAGTATGCCCCTTAATTTTCTTTTTAAATTTTATTACCTTATAGTTAATGTCTAAAAATATGATAATTTGTGTTTGGTCCCTCGAAGTTTTCCAATGTTCTTTTAGCTTGATTTCTTTTATATAATTTATAAAATTTTATATTAAATTTGTTAATATTTTTAGTTTAATTTGATAAACTAATAAAAAGTAATATTTAAATATTAATTTGGTAAAAATATAGCATTAAATAATTACCTTATATAAATATAAAGTAGTATTTAAATATTAATTTGATAAAAATGAACTTAAATAATTTCAACATCTAATATAAATTGAATATTAACCTATTTTGCTTTTTTAAATGCTAATTTGGGTGACTAAAAACTAGCTCAAGTTAAACACATCTTATTTGGATTGACTCATATGGATCAGGCCTAATTTAAACATGTCTATTTTATAGAAATATCCCAACCCCTTATATATATGTTTGGACTTACTAACGGTGTTAACTCTAAGTGTAATAATAATACACATATTGATGATATTAAACATTTTTGAAGTACAAATATTATATGAGACATTTATATGGCATTATCCAAAAAAGAAAAAAAAAACACAAGGTTAATGTTGTCAGACAGACGTCCAATGAATCCTCCTACCTCGAAGTGAAAAATAATGATTCAATTGATTAAACTCACAATTGTGTTGTTATCCAAACATCAAAGTCTAGAAAATTTGGAGTGAAATTGGTTTCGGTAAAATTAAAAACATTAGTAATTGCGAAATTGAATATTGTTGTGATGAGATTCAAGCTCAATAGTTGGATACATGTTTAGATTCAAATATAGCTATAACACTAAAGTGAGAATGAAAAATGACTATTGAAGACATTAATATGGGAGTGTTTTTTTTCTTGAGACCAATTTTCTAAGTTATGTTTATTATTTTAAAAATAATTTAAAATTTCAATATATTATTATCCATATTAATCAACTAATTATATACTTAATAAATTGTTTATTTAAAAATAAATAGTTTTAATAATTTTTAAAATTTTAACCAGATTAAAATAATTAATTCAAAAACATTTTAATAAAAAATGAATAAAATTAGAAGTTAAAAGTAGAAGAATTATTAAAAATTAAATAGTTAAAGATTTAAAAAGACTGTCCAAAGGAAGAGCTAAACCATTTTTATTTCCATTGGATGTTCGACTTTGCAACTTCACCTAAAGCCTCCAGTGAGTAAATGGAGCCATGTCTACAAGTTCTCCACTCAAAGGCACAAAACAGTGCGACGGATTTTTAACTTGTGTTATAAAAGTGCTGAGATTCCAACGCACTGAAGGCGTGTGAATCCGAATGAAGCCATAAAATTATCAATCAACGATTCATTCAAACTTTGATTGTGACACTGCGTAGGCACAAACCCGAAGGCTTTATATTTGAAGTTTGCCATTCCGAACCAGGCCTTGCATTTGGATCATACGAAAGGGTTTGATAATCATGGGCGCCCTCAACCGTGAACAGTAGAAGTTTCCCATCCAATATTCCAAATCGAAACCCTACACTTGTGCTCCCTGTCAGTGGAACCCAAACCCTTTTCCAAGAACCATCATTCGGGTCAAATATTGCCAACTTCCGTGGGTTCTTCCACTCCATGCAGAAAAGCTTCTTCTCCACCACGGCATGGGTTGTGACCATGACGCAACCACCATTCTTCATCTCACACCAGTTGCGGTTCTCGGGGTTGTACACATCCACAAATCTAGAGTTTCCAATTGTAAAGCTTGACCTTCCGCACCATACGTAAAGTTTTCCATTCAATCCGCATGCAAAGCAACCCCACCGTGGTCGACGGAGACTTTCGATTAGAGTCCATTTATCTGTGTCAGGATCATACACCTCTACGGTGGAAAGGCTTTCACCTTCAACCCCATAGCCTCCGACAACATAAACCTTGCCATTTACCTCTGCGCAGGCGAAATCCGCACGAGCAACATTCAAGTCTGCTAGTCTGCTCCATCTGCAAACATAGAGATATGTCACGAATGATGATTAAACCTATCAAAAGGACGGGCTATCCTTTGCACCTTGAAGACCCATCCATATCTCAGAGAATTTGGTTAAAAATATTATCCTAAAAATGTGCTTTCCCCAAGGAAAAAAAATAAAACTAGGTTGATCCGTTCTTCAATTTTATAATATATTAACTTTAATATGAAAATTAAATAATATTATTATTTAAATATTAAAGACATTTTTTTTTTTTTCAAATGGTTATTTCCTAATTAACCAGTACATAATAGAACAAACCTGTTGAGGCAAGAATCATATTGGTAAACATCAGGCGAGGCAGAAGCAATCCCATCGATAACTGAATAGCCGGCTATGGCCAGAAGCTTTCCATTAACGACAGTTACCCCAAACCCTACTTTTGTAGGCCCTGGCATTGGTTGAAGAACTTGACGTTTATGTCCCAAACAATCCAAAACCTCCCACCGACTTTCTTTTCCTTCAGATTCCGTAGTTAAAACATAAAGCCATTCTTCAACCATACCCGCCATTGTTCGTTCTCTCAAGAATTCTTTACTTTCAATGAACGACCTCCACCTCTTGCATACACCGCCCATGGAAGGGAAGCTCGAACGAGGAACAAGAGCCAAGCAATACTTAGCCGCATCATCTGGAAGCCCCGGAAGCAACGGGATGGCTTCAAATTTATCACCCTCATTAACCTTTGAATGAATCCATTTATCTTGGTCAACCAGGGAAGTGAGACATTCGATGGAGTCTTTGTTCCTCTTCTTTCCTCTCACAAAAGCAGGCATTTTTTCCTAGATTCTTTTTTATCTACAATAATAAAATACTAGTTCATGTCTGAACAAAAAGCAACGTACAACCTTTAGAAAAATCCATGTAAAACCTTCTCTCAGTCTTAACAAACAAGTAATAGATTGAAGGAAAGGGTTACCTGAAAATAATGGAAAAGAATTTGCTTGTGTAAAAAGAGGAGCAGATGAGGAGATTTGATGCAAAAGAGCGAGGAATGGGGGACTGAGTATATAATATAAATATAACATCGAAGATAGAACAGACACGGCATCACAACGTCATATAAAAGAGATATACGATGACTTCCACTACGATATGGATAGGTGCTGACTTTTTTTATAAAAGGGTATGTGCTGACTTAAATTAATTATTTTTATACGATCCCTATCCGTGTTTAACCAAGGCATCAAATTTGTTTTGTTCAGTTCATAAATTAAAGGAATAACTTTTTTTGGCTTAAATAAAAAAATTTATCCTAAATTATGGAGGTTTTTTTCCATATATCTAAACTTTTTTTTAATCAAAAATTGTACTTTAAACTTTAACTTTGTTTTAATATGTCGAAACCATTTTTTTGAAAACGGGGTCGACTTTATATTTTGAAATGAAAACGAAAATTGGGAGTCGCCACCAATCTTTTTTGTTTAGGTGTGATCAGATCACCTAGAAATTTGGTCATTTTAATAAAAAAATTTTGATTTACTAAAATAACGATTTTGGTCTACGAAATTTGAGAAAACGGGTTTGGAGTCGGTTACGTACGAGGAAGGACTAGCACCCTCGTAACACCTAAAATTGGTACCTAGTTGATTAATTAATGTCTTAATGTCGAAATTTAAAAACTCGAAAAGAATTTAGAATACGATCCCTTTTTTATGTTGATCTATACGAAGATTTTGTTTGAGTAAATCGAAATGGATTCTAAAGACCTTGTCCCGAAGTAATAAAATGCCACATCTAGTACGTTAGGACACAACATTTTACACCCTCGAGAATAAGTTGGTCTTTTGATTTTCAAAACTCACATGTTTTAATCTTGAGTAAATCGAAATGGATTCTAAAGACCTTCTTGTCCCAAAGTAATAAAATGCCACATCCAGTACGTTAGGACACAACATTTCTGACCCTCGAGAATAAGTTGGTATTTTAATTTTCAAAACTCACGTGTTTTAATTTTAAAATGTTTTTCGGTCATTTGGATCAAACGAGAAAAATTGAAACCCAGTACGTTAGGCACGATCTCTCGAATTTCCAAACACAGAACATTGCCTTACTTTGAAAATTTCTTTGTTTATTAAAAATTTTATCAAACGTAAGTCAAAACGACATGGGCTTATTCGAAATGTGATTCAGAGATAACCGATTATATTTAAACATAGCATGGGAGAATAATAATGCAATAATATGAAACAACTATACGCGTCGAGTATATGATAAACAAATGAATGTTAAGATAATACTAATATGCTATAATGGTCATAGTAATATTAACAAACAAGTTACAATAATAATAATACATATGAATATGAATAAGTAAAGATGAAATAAATAAATAATAGTGAGGACAGTAATAATAAAGTAATGAATAAATAAATATAAGGGAAAAGGTTTCAAAGTATTGGAAGTAGAGAACCAAATTAAAATAAATAATATTTAAAGCACAATTTGTAATAAAACATATATAATAATATAACAATAATAATAAATAATGAAATAAAAATAATAGTAAAGAAAATACAGATAAAATTAATAATGATACTAACGAATATAAGTAATAGTAGTAAATAATAATAATAATAAATAATAATAGTAAAAAATAATAGTAACAATGACAATAAATATTAGCAGTAAAAAATAATAATAGGAATAATAATAATAGTAATAATAAGAATATTAATATTAATATTAGTATTAATAATAATGATAATAGTAATAGAAAATAATAATAAAAATAATATAGTAATAATAATAAAAGCAAAAATAATAGTAACAATAATGATAATAATAAATAGTAATAATAACAATAATACAAATAATAAATAATCTAAAATTTGAAATTATTTAGAAAGATATAAATGAAATAAATGATGAAATGATAAAAATAAGAGTAATGATATATAAATAAAATAAGTGTGCTAAAATATATATATATATATATATATATATATATTAAATTAGTTAATATAAAAATAATAACGTATAAGTAAACGCAAAAAAAGAAAATATAATAATAATAATAGTAATAATACAATAGTAATAATAATAAAAAGGTAATAATAATATATTAGATAGTAAAAATAATAATAATAATAACAGTAATAAAAAATGATAATAGTGATATTAGTAATAATATTAATAACAATATATTAATAATAATAAGAATTTATATTAATAATGACAATAATAGAAAATAATAGAAATAAATATACTGTGTTAGTAGTAATCGCAATGAAACAATGATAATGATAAATATAATAATAGAAAGTAATAATAAAAATAATTAATTTGAAAATAAAATAGCAAATAATGGGAAAGGATTAAATCGAATTTAAAACGAAAGTTTGGGCGAATCTAAAAGTAAAATAAGAAAAAAAAAAAGGACCGATTTTGAACACGTGAATAACAATGGGGACTAAAGAAGAAAATATTCCCGCCCTCCTAAACGCAGCGTTTTATGCGGGACCAAAATGAAATGAAAACAAAATTACAGGGCAAAATTAAAAATAACCAAAGATTTAATTATAAAATTGTAAAAAGGCGGAAGGGCTAAATGCATAAATATCTCCTTTGTGGAAAACACGCTAATCCTGGAAGCGGGTCGGGTCAGTGCACGGGTCATGAGGCAAAACGACGTCGTTTTTAGCGTTTAAGGCCAGTCCCAAAACGACGTCATTTTGGTGGCCTATATAAATTAGATTTTTTTTAAAAAAAAAGCTCATTTTCATTTGTTTTTAAAAACAAATCCTCTCCTCTCCTTTTTTTTCTCTGCAGGGTTGAGGGTCCGGCGAGGTTTCCAACCAGTCGCCACCACGTGGTAGCCAAAATTCCAAAAAAATTAATTTTTTTTATTTTTTTGATATATTTTTAATATGCGCATATATATGAGGAAATAGGTACGAAAATAGGAAAATAAAAAAAATAAAAAACCTTAGAAACGAGCCGATCCTCTCTTCAACTGCTAATTATTTTTTCGATTTTTAGTATGCTTGATTGTTGAATCTTTGTATTTATATTTTTTGCTTGGTTTTTGCGTTTGAAAACCTATTATTTTTTATTGATCTCCAAAAAAAAGGGGGCCTTTACATTGTGTTTCTTGATGGCTTTTATAGCCTTTTTACATTATTTTTTATTATTTGTTGTCTTTTCTCCTTGCAGGCGGTGGAGCAAGTGGAGGAGCAGGTGGCTGACAGAGGAATGGCACCAGCTGGTGGTGGCAGACCTAGGTGCGGCACACCTAGGGTTTTTTTGTTTTTTTTTTCCTAAAAAATTTTGGGATTTGGGCTAAGGTTAGGCTGAATGGTTTGGGTTTGGGCCTATTGTAGTTGAATTGGGTTTAATTTTTGTTTGGGTTAGGGTAGGGCTAAATTGGGCTTGTACAGCTGCCTCTCTTTACTCGTTGTCGTGTAAAGAGAACAGAGTAAAGACCTTTAAAAAATACCAATTTTGCCCGGTCTCGTCGAGTCTTGACTTGTTTAGCGCTCCTCTTCTTCAGGTAGCTTCATTCCAATCCACCACATCTCCAGAGGTATAACAATTAGTGCTTCGATCCACTCCGCTGTGACTATTTGTAGCTTTAACCTATTCCACTGCAACTTCAGGGAGATGGGCTTTGTGGCTTTAATTTATTTTTCTGCAATTGTAGCTTGATCTGCTCCATTGCAACTTCAAGGAGATAAGATTCGTAATTTCAACCTGCCCTACTAGAACTTCAGGGGGATAAGGTTTGTAACTTCAACCTGCTCCACTACAACTTTAGGGAGATAAGGTTTGTTTTGATCTGCTCTACTGCACTTCAGAGAGATAAGATCTATGATTTATAACTTCAATTTGTTCCACTGCAACTTCAGGGAAATAAGATTTGCTATACTGCAACTTCAGAGAGATAAGATGATGGCTTAAATCTGATTCATTGCAACTTCAGGAAGACAAGATTTGTTTTGATCTGCTCTACTGCACTTCAGAGAGATAAG
Source organism: Gossypium anomalum (assembly GCA_025698475.1). NCBI lineage: Eukaryota > Viridiplantae > Streptophyta > Magnoliopsida > Malvales > Malvaceae > Gossypium > Gossypium anomalum. Next base: position 16,943,928 of record CM046967.1, on the reverse strand, counting down.
ATCTATGATTTATAGCTTCAATCTGTTCCACTGTAACTTCAGGGAAATAAGATTTGCTATCTTCAGTCTACTCCACTGTAACTTCAAGGAGATAAGATGATGGCTTAAATCTGTTTCACTGCAACTTCAGGAAGACAAGATTCGCCATCTTCGATCTGCTCTACTGCAACTTCAGGAAGACAAGATCTACAATCTTCAGCCTACTCTACTATTGCTTAGGGAGATAGGATGGTGGCTTAAATCTGCTTCACTGCAACTTCAGGAAGACAAGATTCGCCATCTTCGATCTGCTCCAGTATAACTTTAGGGAGACAAGATCTACAATCTTCAGCCTACTCCACTACTGGTTAGGGATATAGGATGGTAGCTTAAATCTGCTTCATTACAACTTCAGGAAGACAAAATTCGCCATCTTTGATATGCTCCACTACAACTTCAGGGAGACAAGATCTACAATCTTCAGCCTACTCCACTACTGCTTAGGGAGATAGGATGGTGGCTTAAATTTGCTTCACTGCAACTTCAAGGAGATAAGATCTACAATTTTCAGCCTACTCCACTACTGCTTAGGGAGATAGGATGGTGGCTTAAATTTGCTTTACTGTAACTTCAGGAAGACAAGATTCACCATCTTCGATCTGCTCCACTGCAACTCCAGGGAGACAAGATCTACAATCTTCAGCCTATTCCACTACTGCTTAAGGAGATAGGATGGTGGCTTAAATCTGCTTCACTGTAACTTCAGGAAGACAAGATTTTCTGTCTTCGATCTGCTCCACTGTAACTTCAGGTAGACAAGATCTACAATCTTTAGCCTACTCCACTACAACGTAAGGAGATAGGATGGTGGCTTAAATATGCTTCACTTCAACTTCAGGAAGACAAGATTCGCCATAATTCGTAGCTTCAATTAATCTTGTTACACTGTCTTCTGAGGGACATGACCCGTAGAATTGACTTCTTGAGCCTATGCTTATGCCAAATGATTAGGATGTCATGAATGAATCAAATGCTCCTAACTAGATGTGTATGGATAATGTTTGCATGAATGCAAAAATGTCATTTTCTTTTAATGCTTAATTTGATATTACTCGTTGTTAATTAAGGTTTTATCAATGACGTATTATTCAGTCCTTCTCTTCAGTTGGTATATCTGGTAGAAAACTCGAAGAATAAACATAATTTGGGGTTGTTCTTTCCGACGTTTCCAACCTCTGAATTTGGGTTAGTTTTAATTAATTAGTCTCATTTCAGGTCCTTGCACTATTTAGAAGTATTTCAGAGTAATACGCAGAACTCCTATTTTGAATATTATTAGTCCACTAATCATTATTTCAATAAAAACGCTTGAAAAAGATTATCGCAAGGGACAAGATATAACTTTATTGAAAGAAAGCTCGAAATGAATAAGGTAATCAAGATAAGAAATTTACTAGGACACAAAATGAATAAAATGAAAATAGGTGCCCAGATATTGTAGCATGAACTTCTCTGCACAGAACATCTTGAGGACCCTTTGAACTTGATATGTGTTTAGAAGACCAAGAGTACTTTGTTGATGCCCCAAGATGTAACATCCCTTATTCTTGTTAATTTAGAGAAGACAAGACTACCACATACCCTATTTTCGATCAGAATTTGAATTGCCCATTCTTGGGTTTTTAACTCAAAACCCTATTGGTCTCAAAGCACCCTTTCGTGGGGTTTTCGCCTTGGCCTCTCCCTTCTTTTTTTTTTAGGTAAAGTACCTCTTGACTGAATCTGAATTCACGGGGTTAGGCAAGCTTTTGCCAGCCATATCAGTTAAGATCAGAGCTCCTCCAGAGAAAGATTTCCTCACCACATAAGGTCCCTCCCAATTTGGCATCCATTTTCCTCTGAAGTCCTTTTGTATGGGGAGAATCTTTTTTAAAACAATGACTCCTTCATAAAATTCTCTAGGGCGGACCTTCTTTTTATAAGCCCGCATCATTCGCTTTTGGTACATTTGACCATGGCTAATGGCTTTCAGCCTCTTTTCTTCAATTAAGTTCAGCTGATCATACCGTGACTAGATCCATTCTACTTCATCTAACTTTAGTTCTGACAACACTTGTAGAGAAGGAATTTTGACCTCAATAGGCAGGACCACTTCCATCCCATAAACCAAAGAGAAAGGTGTTGCCCCGGTAGAGGTTCTGACTGATGTTCAGTTGGCGTAGAGGGCGAATGGTAATTTCTCATGCCAATCTTTATAAGTCTCAGTCATTTTTCCCACGATCTTCTTGATGTTCTTATTGGCCGCTTCTACCGCACCATTCATTTTTGGGCGATATGGTGACGAGTTATGGTGTTTGATCTTGAATTGGCTACAGACCTCCGTTATCGTGCTGTTGTTCAAGTTCAGCACATTGTCTGATATGATCCTCTTAGGCATCCCATATCGATATATGATCTCTTTCTTTAAGAAATTGCTGACTGCCAATTTCGTGACGTTGGCGTAAGAAGTGGCTTCTACCCACTTGGTGAAGTAATCGATGACCACAAAGATGAATCGGTGCCCGTTAGGTGCTTTCGGCGAGATCGACTCAATGACATACATGCCCCACATAGAAAAAGGCCATGAAGAAGTCATAACATGAAGAGGTGAAGGTGGTACATGGATCTTATCTCTATAAATTTGACATTTATGACATTTCTTGGCATAGTTGATACAATCCCCCTCCATAGTGACCAATAATATTTGAATCTCATGATTTGTCTAGCCATTGTCAAACCGTTAGCGTGTGTTTTGCAAGCACCCTCATGGACCTCTTCCAAGATTTGCTTAGCCTCGACAGCGTCCACACATCTTAAGAGCACATGATCCTTCCTTCTTTTATATAGGATATCTCCGTCCAAGACATAGTCACTGGCTAGCCTTCTCAATGTTCTTTTATCATTTTCCGTCGCTTGGTCTGGGTATTCACGATTCCTCATATATCGCAATATATCTTGATACCAAGGGTGATCGTCATTTTCTTCTTCTTCTTCGATGTTGTAACAATAAGCCGGAGTCTCATAGATACTCATCTGAATAGGCTTCACATCCTCTTGCTTGTTTACTTTGATCACAGAAGCCAAAGTTACCAGGGCGTTAGCCATCTGGTTTTCATCTTATGGGAGGTAGCAGAAAGTGATATCATCAAACCCCTCAATTAATTCTAGAACCAGCCTTCGGTAATTGATCAATTTAGGGTCTCTTGTCTTCTATTCACCTTTGAGCTGATAGATTACTAATGCAGAATCCCTATATACTTCTAGCACATTGATTTTGCATTTAATGGCCGCACGGATACCCATGATTCATGTTTCATACTCTGCCATGTTATTTGTGCAATTAAAATCTAATTTAATAGTAAAGGGATAATGATCTCTATTTGGGGATACCAGAACTGCCCCGATTCCGTTACCCATAGCATTTGAAGCTCCGTCAAAATTCAGTCTCTAAGGATAATCTTCTTGAGAGTCTTCTTTAGTGATTGCAACGTACATTAGATCTTCGTTTGAGAAATCAAAGCTCAAAGGCTCATAATCTTCTAAAGCCCTACTGGCTAAAAAATCTACTATTGCACTCCCTTTTATAGCTTTCCGGTTTACGTAGACTATGTCAAATTCAGAAAGTAGAATTTGCCAACGAGCCATTCTTCCGTTCAAAGTATTTGATTCTATCATGTACTTCAGAGGGTCTAGTTTTGAGATAAGCCAAGTTGTGTGGTACAACATGTACTGTCTCAGTCTTCGGTTGTCCAAATTAAAGTACAACATAATTTCTCGATCGGCGAATATTTTGTCTGACATTCAGTGAATTTTTTACTGAGATAATATATTACTTTTTCTTTTCTTCCTAACTCATCATGTTGGCTTAACACGTATCTCATGAAGTTTTCGAATACTGCCAAATACAATATCAGTGGCTTATCTGGACAAGGTGGCATCAGCATTGGGGCATTAGACAGGTAATGCTTGACCTTATCAAAAGTCCTCTGGCACTCCTCATCTCATACACCTGGGTTATGTTTCCCAAGGAGACGGAATATTGGGTCACATTTCTCTGTTAGTTGTGAAATGAACCGGGCGATATAATTTAGTCTTCCTAAGAAACCTCGAACTTCTTTTTGAGTGTGTGGCGGAGGTAAATCTTGTATGGCTTTGACCTTATCTAGATCAATCTCAATCCCCTTTTAATTGACTACGAATCCTAACAGCTTTCCTGACCTGGCACCGAAAGTACATTTTGTGGGATTCATCTTTAGCTGAAACTTTTTTAATCTTAAGAACAGTTTTCTCAAGACTTGTATGTGCTCCTTTTCTGTTCTGGATTTCGCAATCATTTCGTCGATGTAAGCTTCGATCTCTTTGTACATCATATCATGGAACAGAGTTACGATGGCTCTCTGATATGTTGCCCCTCCATTTTTCAATCCGAATGGCATCACCTTATAACAAAACATTTCCCACATGGTCACGAATGTAGTCTTCTCCATATCTTCAGAATGCATCTTTATCTGGTTGTATCCTGAGAAGCCATCCATGAAGGAGAAGAGTGAGTAACCTGCCGTTTTATCCACTAATGTATCAATGTGAGGTAACGGGAAATTGTCTTTTGGGCTGGCTTTGTTCAAATCTCGATAGTCTACACACATTCGTACTTTACCGTCTTTCTTAGGAACGTGGGCTATATTGGCTATCCATTCTGAATACTTAACCACTTGTAGGAAGCCAGCATCGAATTGCTTCTTGACCTCTTTTTTTTATCTTTAACAGAATATCGGGTCTCATTCTTCGGAGTTTCTATTGAACTAGCTTGTACTCTTCCTTTATGGAAAGTCGGTGTACCACGATATCAGTATTCAAACCAGGCATGTCTTGGTATGACCATGCGAAGACATCCTTGAATTCTTTTAGTAACTCGATGAGGTTTTGCTTTGTCTCTGCAGCGATACAAGCTCCAATCTTTACCTCTTTTCCTTCTCCTAAGCTCACAATTTCCACTGACTCCTTATGAGGTAGGATTTGTTTTCATCTTGTTCTACCATCCTTAACAAATCGGGAGATAGGCTACAATTTCGGTCATCTTTAAAATCCAGAGAATCTTATGTACACATATCTTGTTCAAGAGGGGACTCTGAGTCAGTAGCAGGGTTACTCGTATCATTGATATTTGGAGACCTGTAATAATGATGAAGAAAGTCTAAAGAACAAAAAAATCTAAAAATATTTATTGGTGGTATGATTATGAATGAAATGGAAAGAATAAAAGAATGTTTGCTCAAGATGATACGCAAAGATACATTTTTATTAAAATAACGATATTGGACAAGAGCCTATTTCACAAAAAGATTCTTATTGCCCCTAGGCTTAGAGCAATAAGCTTGTTTTGGACATTAGTCTGAATTAATTTTAAAAGTTACAAGGATCTTCTCCGCTGTCCAATTGTTCAAAATGCTCCTCGGCACGTATGGACAAATGCATTATTGATCCTTTTCTCTCGTTTCTTCTTCAGATATGGCATTAATGCTCAAGTTTTCCAATATTTCTTCGCCAGACCCCTTCCTCGTCGATCTTCTTTTGGAGTAAATAGTCCCTCCTGACACGAATGTTCTGGATATGTGAGGAAAGGTCATTGGCTCCTATTTGCCACTTTCCCGCTTAAACGCGCTCTTCTCCTTTCTTGTTTCTTCTCTTGCTCTTTTTTCTTGTATTTTGCATCTGAATCGAATCCTAAGCCAAAGCGGTCTCATTTGTCCATGAGCATGAGTGCCTCTATCCTTCCTTGTAGGTTTCTTTCAAGCCCCTTCCCGAGTAAAGCTCATTTTTCAACCTTCAGTTGTAAGTGTATCCTTATAGTTTTAGAGATTTTGGGCACCCGGACCTTGTTCCCTTCGACAATAAAGGTCGCGTTTACAAATTCTAACGATCGCAATGATATATTCTTCCACGTTTACGGTTACCAATCGGCCTTCCGTTATAAATTTAAGCTTTTGATGTAATGACGATGGCACCGCCCCTGCCGAGTGAATCCATGGCCTTTCTAATAAGTAATTGTAAGAGGGTTTGATATCCATCACCAAGAAATCTATCTCGTATGTGCTTGGACCAATTAAAAGGGGTATTTCAATCCTCCCCTTTGCCTTTCTTTCAGTGCCATCAAATGCCATCACTACACTTTGGCATGTCTTCATATGAGAACTATGCACTGGCAACCTATTCAATGTGGATAGGGGAAGGACATTTAGTGCCGATCCATTATCAATAAATACCCATGGCATTGTATATCCTTTGCAACGGGAGGTGATGTGCAGAGCCTTTGTGGATCCCATACCTCCCGGGGGTATTTTGTCATCATTGAAGAAGATAAAATTGTCGGCACTGATGTTGTTGACCAGACGGTTTAGTTTGTTGATAGAGATGTCATCCATGACATATGTCTCGTTTAGAACCTTCATTAACGCGCTCCGATGTGTCTCCGAACTCAAGAGTAAAGCTAGTACTGAGATGCGAGCCGATTGCTTGTGTAGCTATTCAACAATACTGTACTCACTATGCTTTAAGAATTTTAGAAATTCCCTAGCTTCATTCTCGGTTACGGGCTCGTTGACTGGCGATTCGAGCCTGACCATTTTTTCCTTCTTTTGCTCGACTATTGGGGCCTTTCCTTTAACAGTTTCGGTTCCTGTACCCGTAGAATTATAACGTCTCCCACTGCGTGTATAGAAACCTACATCTTGGTTCTCCTTTGAAGCGCTAGTTGGGCTCTCCTTCCCCGGGATTGTCACGTTGCTGTCGTAATTCTAGGGAACCTTTTTGCTATCCTTGTAGGAGAAAGATACAGGTTTCTGAATTATGACTCTCGGTGCTATTTGTACTCCTGCTTCATTGTTCCTGGGTCTCGAAATGATCACCATAGGATAATTAACTTTTTGGACCCCTTATGTTGTTCCCTCCTTTGAGGCGTAAACCTCTCCTTTCTTTAATCCTCTAATTTCCTCATAAAATTCCATCTCCTTATTGTCCATCAGATTTTGCACTATGGACCTGAACTTATTGCACTCTTGGATGTCATAGCCTTCATCGACATGAAACTCGCAGTATCTTCTCGCTTCTCTGGGTTTTTCCCTTGAATATCGTGTGACTAAACCTCCTTTCACCATCCTCTTCCAAACTAATTTCAATGGGGTTTTTACCTCTGATACATCCATCTTGGTTCCCAACGCTCTATTTTTAATTATCGCGTTTACCCCTTTGTCTGAATGACTAGGTAGCGGATTCCCTGCCACATTAGGTCCTGTGGGATCATCGAATTTCACAATGCCCATATCTATGAGCCTTTCAACTATCTTTTTGAAGGTAATGCAGTTCTCAATCGTGTGTCTCGGGATTCCTGCATGGTATTCGCATTGATCGTTTGTGTCATACCACTTAGGAGAGAGAGGTTGCAAAGGCTTCAAGTAGAAGGGTGACACCACATGGGCGTCGAATAAACTCTGATACAACTCTCTGTATGACATTGGGATAGGCGTAAACTGGACTCTTTTCGTGTTAGGCCTTGGGTTAGAATCTTGTCTTGCGGAGCCCTTATGGCTAGTAGTCACTGTTTTTGGTTGGCTTACGGTGACTGGCTTGGAATAAATCTTATTGTACACGCTTGTGTTGTTCACCTCATTTTCTTTCCTTCTCGGGGCTGATTTCTTAGCATTTTCCCCTGCTTCAATCTTCCCGCACCTTTCGCGTTCTCTATCATCTCTCCAGACATTACTATGTTTGAGAAGCTCTTAGTAGCGCTTCCCAGTATGTGGTTGATGAATGGAGCCTTCAGAGTATTGATAAAGAGCATAGACATTTTTTTCTCCAGAAGAGGTGGTTGGACTTGCATTGCCACCTCCCTCCATCTTTGGACGTATTGCCTGAAGCTCTCATTTTGTTTTTCTCCATGTTTTGTAACGTGATTAGGTCAGGTGCTATGTCTGTCATGTGGCCGTATTGCTTCATGAAATCTTGTGCCAAGTCTTTCCATGGATGGATTTGAGCGTAGCTCAGTTGGTTATACCATTTGGCTGCAAACCCGACCAAACTGTCTTGGAAGCAGTGGATCAATAGTTGATTATTATGAACGTACCCTGCCATTCTTTGACAGACCATTGTGATGTGAGCCTCAGGACAGCTAGTCCCATTTTATTTTTCAAAGTCTGGGGTTTTGAACTTGGAGGGAATACTAAATCTGGGACCAAACTTAGGTCCTTGGCATCCATTCCGCAACGGTAATCAGGGTTCTCCATTACTCTGAGTTTTTCTTCCAACCACTTGTATCGATCATCCAGTTGTTTTGGTGGTTCCACTCTTATTTTTTCCACCTCTGTTACATTATTTAGATCAGGAACAAGGGGACTGGTTGGGTTATCCCCAGGGTTGGAACCCAAGCCTGTTTGATAATTCATCGGTGCTGAAATATTGGTTTGATGTTGTTGAGGCCTGATAGTAACGGGTATCCCTCATTGGTACACTTCTGGTGGTGTCTGGACGTTGATTGGAGTAAAGCCCGAGGGGTAGATAGGATCCTCATTTTCGTTCGCAGTACTCTTCCCTTTTTCACGTTCTCTGACCAGCAACTGTGCCAATTGGCTTAACATATTATTTTGGGACTCTTGCATTTGTTCCCTCATATCTTGTTGTATTTTAGCTAACTGCTCTTGCATCTATGCTTGCAATTGTTCTTGCATATCCTTTTGCATTTGTTCTAGTCTTTTTAGTCTCTGATCCATTGCTTTAGTTTTGTGACAGGTATTGTAGCGGTATTCGGTTGGTTGGTTCTTATTAGTTTCCAGATTAACTAAAATAATTTTGTTTAATTAGGGTCTTTTCGTGAATTTAATGCATATGATGAAATATAATGCAAATGAATAAAATAAATGCAAAAAGAGGCGTTGATTTTGATTCAATTTTATTAGAACAACTTTACTAGAAGAAAATTTTCTTTACATAAAGCGGATGATTATTTTATTTACATAAAGCGCATGATTACATATACGACTTTGCCCTAATGCCCAAAGCCTTAACCTTTCTAAGGAGCCAAGCCAAGTCCCGACCTCGATCTGATTCTGATTCGTATTTTAGGCTTAATACATCAGCCTGAACTGCCAAGGTTTACAAATGATCGGCTACCTCTCGAACTTGAGCCACAGCTTCGCCCATGACATAATCTCTATTTCTGATCTGATCTTGAGAGTGGTAAAATTGTTCTTTCTAATGTTCATGATTTGCCTCAAGGAGTACTACTCGAATTTGTTATCTTGTAGTGTAGTCTCGAGTTCCTCGATTTTTCTTTTCAATTTCTCGATCTTGCCTAGACTGGCCTTCAACTCAATTACAGAGTCACGGCTAAGATGCCGATGTAGTGATTTTTCCAATTCGGCCGCTCGAGCTTGTAACCTCTTTTTTTTATTTTGACTTTTCAACAGGCTATTTTTCAAAGCATCTTCCCGTATTCGAACATCTGGAAATTTCTCCTCTCAATGATCGGCGCTAGCCTTTTCTTCTTTAATTTCTTAACGCCATTGCTATGACATTTTACCCAAACCGGCAGTTCTTATCGATATACATAGCTTTTTATAATCAGTTTTCAGACCATCTAGATCTTCTTCGGCCTTGTTTTTTCCTTTCCTCAATTTTTCGGCCTCTAGCTTGTGGATATCGACGTCTAACCCAACTTTACCTTCTCCTCTTCTAACTGTTTTATCTTCTTTCCCAATTCTGAGCTCCTTTTCTCAAAGTCTTATTTGATGATTTCTAATTCAGACGAGACTGCTTGTAAATGCTCCTCTACGGTCGAGTGTTCTCTTGAATTGGCATTAGGATGTTGTCGTTGATTCTTTTACTCTACCAGCAGTCATACTTAGGGGTCGTCATTGGACCTGCGGTGAATCCTTTCATCCTACGGGTTTGGCTCCAAGCATTCGATATCTCACGAACTCTCTTCCTATAATTATCGTCCTTGTATGAGAACTTGCATTGAGCCAACCCTTATGTCGCTGGTACGAGCAGCCTTGATCGGTACTGCCTTAACACGAGTAGTGGAGCATATCCAACGGCTCCTCATATCCCAAGTAGAAGGACCCAGTCAAAGTCCCTACACCAATATAAGATCTCATCGGGAATCATCCATGGGGCCTTCCACTCAATATCTTCAGCTTGTAGATTCTGGAGAATCGCCACCCACTTCTCTTCGGAAAGGTCATCCCGCCTTGGTATAGCCACTAATTCCTTCAATGGGGAGTAGTTCTCAGAAAAAACTCAATATGAGACTTTTTCTACCTTTTAAAAGTAGCTATTGAACCACGATAGTAAAAGTTGCGCACATCCTATAAATCTGCCCTCGCCCACTCTCCGGCAAGCATTCAATGATCTAAACGTTTTGGCCAAGATCGCAGGGACAGGTGAGACCCCTTTATTAAGTCGATCAAACAGGTCTGAAACTGCTTCGTCTACTTGTCCTAATGCCTTGGGAAAGACGACCAAACCGTAAATGCTCAAAGCAAAAATATCAACTTTATTTTTCATATCTGGATGTACTAGAATTAGATCTCTCAAGTTCTTTCAAGAAATACACTTACCATCTCCTTTTTGCTTAGTCCGAGCTACAACCCATTGCTTGCTCATCCCCGTGATATTCATCAATTTCTTTACAAAAGTTGGGACATTAGCCATTTTGGAATAGGGCTTGTCGACTTTAATCCTCGGGCAACGAAGTAAGGCTATATACTCTTCCACGGTAGGTACCAAATCAACCTTCCCAAAAGTGAAGCAACTATATGTAGGATTCCAGTACTGGGCAAGAGCTCGAAATAAAAATTTGTCTACTTTCACCTCGAGTAAATAAGGTAAGTCTCCATAATCGCGGTAAAATAACTGATTGATCTCGTCGTTCCAACTGTTCCATATTTCCTTCAATTCTCGCAGGTCATTTTGGGTCACACTGATGCGAGTGAAATCCCACAATTCCAATTCATATCCCTCGATCAAACTATCTCATTTCTCTTGCTGCGTCCTTTTGAACCATACTCGAACGGCCGCATTATCCTCCACTCTATCAAGAAACCCTTTTTCCATGCTAAGCTATTCTATTTAGTAATCGAACGTGAATCAACACCTTCTTATAATGTAATGCCATGTAATAACAACAAAACACAATAAGTCAGTATACAAAAATAGAATCCAAAGTAAACAGGAAATAATCAAGCACCTATTCGGGTAACCACTAAGGTTTGAAGTAGTTCTACCAAGGGTTGGCTCTTAGGGCTCATTATATACGGTTCGGTTCTAGAGTAAGGGTACCTGAACCAACAGATTCCTCAATCTTCACCCATTATAGGCTCATAGGGATTGAGTTCGGTTCAGGGGAATACATTTTCCTATGGCTACGCGGAGATGAAAATCTCACGAAGACATAAGTACAGATGTATCCCGAAAGCGATCCACTATCCTACACGGAGGTGAAGACCTCACGAAGGAATAGTTTCTCACTCCCACTTAAAAGGGTAGATCAACGATCATGCAATGCGATATGCAAAACTATTTAAAAACTCGAACCAACGAAGCAGGTATTATATCATAAACCACAAAAATAACAGATAAAATGCAATGAAAGGATCATATTTCAAAACCAAATTTTTAATTTTTGACAAAAAGACAAAAGTTAATCAATTTGTGGCTTGACTCTCTTATTTGGGTCCCTAGTGGAGCCATCAAGCTATCGAAACCATTTTTTTGAAAACGGGGTCGACTTTATATGTTGAAATGAAAACGAAAATTGGGAGTCGCCACCAATATTTTTTGTTTAGGTGCGATCGGATCACCTAAAAATTTGGTCATTTTAATAAAAAAAATTGATTTACTAAAATAACGATTTTGGTCTACGAAATTTGAAAAAACGGGTTCAGTAGTCGGTTACGTACGATGAAGGATTAGCACCCTCGTAACGCCCAAAATTGGTACCTAATTGATTAATTAATTTCTTAATGTCAAAATTTAAAAACTCAAAAAGAATTTAGAATACGATCCCTTTTTTATGTTGATCTATACGAAGATTTTGTTTGATTAAATCGAAATGGATTCTAAAGACCTTCTTGTCTCGAAGTAATAAAATGTCACATCCAGTACGTTAGGACACAACATTTCAGACCCTCGAGAATAAGTTGGTCTTTTGATTTTCAAAACTCACGTGTTTTAATCTTGAGTAAATCGAAATGGATTCTAAAGACCTTCTTGTCCCAAAGTAATAAAATGCCACATCTAGTACGTTAGGACACAACATTTCAGACCCTTGAGAATAAGTTGGTCTTTTGATTTTCAAAACTCACGTGTTTTAATTTTAAAAGGTTATTCGGTACATTTGGATCAAACGAGAAAAATCAAAACCCAGTACGTTAGGGCACGATCTCTCGAATTTCCAAACACAGAACATTGCCTTACTTTGAAAATTTCTTTGTTTCTTAAAAATTTTATCAAACGTAAGTTAAAACGACATGGGCTTATTCGAAATGTGATTCAAAGATAACCGATTATATTTAAACATAGCATAGGAGAATAATAATGCAATAATATGAAACAACTATACGCGTCGAGTATATGATAAACAAATGAATGTTATGATAATACTAATATGCTATAATGGTCATAGTAATATTAACAAACAAATTACAATAATAATAATACATATGAATATGAATAAATAAAGATGAAATAAATAAATAATAGTGAGGACAGTAATAATAAAGTAATGAATAAATAGATATAAGGGAAAAAGTTTAAAAATATTGGAAGTAGAGAACCAGATTAAAATAAATAATATTTAAAGCACAATTTGTAATAAAACATATATAATAATATGACAATAATAATAACAATAATAAATAAATAAATAATGATAATAAAAATAATAGTAAAGAAAATAGTAAAATTAATAATGACACTAATGAATATAAGCAATAGTAGTAAAAAAATTAATAAATAATAGTAGTAAAAAATAATAGTAACAATGATAATAAATATTAGCAGTAAAAAATAATAATAGGAATAATAATAATAGTAATAATAAGAATATTAATATTAGTATTAATAATAATGATAATAGTAATAGAAAATAAAAATAAAAATAACGAAAGATTTAATTATAAAATTGTAAAAAAGTGGAAGGGCTAAATGCATAAATATCCCCTTTGTAGAAAACACGCGGGTCCTAGAAGCGGGTCTGGTCAGTGCGCTGGTCATTAGATAAAATGACGTCGTTTTGAGCGTTTAAGGCCAGTCCCAAAACGACGTCGTTTTGGTGTCCTATATAAATCAGATTTTTTTTTAAAAAAAGCTCATTTTCATTTGTTTTTTAAAAAAAATCCTCTCCTCTCCTTTTTTTTTTCTCTGCAGGGTTGAGGCTCCGGCGAGGTTTCTGACCAGTCGCTACCACGCGCGGTGGCCGGAATTCTAAAAATGGTAATTTTTTTATTTTTTTATATATTTTTAATATGCGCATATATATGAGGAAATAGGTACGAAAATAGAAAAATAAATAAATAAATAAATAACCCTTAGTAACGAGCCGATCCTCTCTTCAACTGCTAACTGTTTTTTCGATTTTTAGTATGCTTGATTGTTGAATCTTTGTATTTATATTTTTTGCTTGGTTTTTGCGTTTGAAAACCTATTATTTTTTATTGATCTCCAAAAAAAAAAGGGCCTTTACATTGTGTTTCTTGATGGCTTTTATAGCCTTTTTACATTATTTTTTATTATTTGTTGTCTTTTCTCCTTGCAGGCGGTGGAGCAAGTGGAGGAGCAGGTGTCTGACAGAGGAGTGGCGGCAGACCTAGGTGCGGCGCACCTAGATTTTTTGTTTTTTTGTTTTTGTAAAAAATCTTAGGATTTTGGGCTAAGGTTAGGCTGAATGGTTTGGGTTTGGGCCTATTGTAGTTGAATTGGGTTTAATCATTGTTTGGATTAGGGTAGGGCTAAATTGGGCTTGTACATAATATAAATTAATGGATTAGGGTAGGGCTAAATTGGGCTTGTACATAATATAAATTCTTTCTTTTTTCTTCTGTCCTATCTTTCTCTTTCTCAAACTACACAAGGTCAAATGAAAAAATATTGTGAATCTCTCCAAAATATTGATGTTGGAAAAATGGTTCTAAAAAATACTGTTTTTAAACACAACAAAAGTTTAAAAAAAGAATTTTGTCAAGAGTTATCCTAGATTATAGAGTTTTTCTCATTTATTTAAATTTTTTTCCTTTTTGGTCAAAAGTTGTAGTTTAGACTTTAAATTTGTTATCACTTTGGTCCAACATTCCACTTCCATTAAACCAATTAAATGTTGACACATTAAAAAAAATATAATTTAATATAATATCTTTCTTTTTTCCTACTCTCTCCTCCTTTTCTCTTTTTGAAGCTACACAAGGTCAAGCGAAAAGCATCATGAATCTCTTCAAAATATAGATGTTGGAAAAATTGATTTAGAAAACAATGCTTCTAGGCATAGCAAAAGTTTAAATTTTTTTTTAAAATCGAGTTGTTGTCATATTTATAGAAATAAACTTTAATAGAAATAATATATGTGCTTTGTACGAGGTTGTTAAACTGACCTCAACTTTCAACCAAACAATCTTCTCATTTATTCTCGAACCACGAATTGATTTATGTGTGGGCTCAAAGAATATGAACCAATTACACAGAATAAAAAACTTTATTAACTTTCAATAGGAAAGTTAATTCTCTCTATAATTAGAATTATGTGGTTTTCTCAAAAAATAAATTTTATTTTGTAAAATAAATTTTCACTATTTTTTTGATAGAATAACAATGCTTGTGAAGTGTGTAAATAGTTCAACACATAGCTCCTATTTATAGAGAATTGGTACAAGAGTTCTATTCAAATAAGGTCTTAACTAAATAATTAGGGATTGTCACCCCTTGTTTTTCATAAGGCCTAGTTGAGCTTTTTATGTATTAGATCCAATTACATGTATTATAATACATGTATTATCTGAACTTTTATTCAACACTCATAATTTATCCAACGACCCAATATTTATTCTCTATTTCTCAAATATTATTTATTTAATCAATTAATTTAATTAGTTACATTAACTAAATTAATTTCTCAATTAAATTATTTTATCAACTCAATTCTAATACCGTTAAAGTCATGACCACTTTACAATAGTAGAATCTATTAAGACAATATATTTAATTGACTTATTCAACAAATTCACAATGACTAATTAATTTAATTCTTGTCATTGAATTTAATTCTTACTTCGAACATCAATTATTTAATTAAAATTAATTAAATAATAATTCGAAGAACTTAAATTAATTTTTAAGTCATCTTTTGTACTTAACGAGAAAACACATACATTGCGAATAAAAATACATGCGATCTATTTCTCTTTACTTAATCATTTTCATTCATTTCAAATTATTGGCTCTACATGCAATTCATTTCTAGTTATTTCGAGCTAGCGGAAGGACCGATGGGATATATATAATTGGGATCAAATAATTTGTAACTAAATTCCAACTATTTGCCTATTAATTACAATATTATTTAGTCATGAAATCATTCATTAAAGTATCATAATTGAGCTTTCTCGTATTATATACCATTACGAAAGCTACTCAATAAGTGTTTGTCCAATGACCTTGTTATAAGTGTGTTACCCTCATAGAATATCTTTAATCTCATTGGGATAAATTCATTCTCCCAATATAATCCTATTTAATCTCATGTTAACCATTATATCTTCCTTCATGAAAAGTTAATTACTATCAAATAGTAATTTAATCATTTATACTAAAACAATTTGCCCGCGACCATGTTACTTTCCATATATCATATAATGTCGATGGGAGGATATTATTTACCCTTTATAAGGCTATGAATTCCACTATTGTGGAATGATGCAACATCATGTAGAAGTCATACACCAAATGTATGAACTTCTTGTTCTTTATCAATTTGAACTCAGGCTTTCATTTACATAAAAGTATACAAGTCACGCATACATAGTCCTATTGGGAAATATGTCCATATTGTAGTAAATATGCAACTGTTTTCTATGTATTTAAACAATAAATAAATAAATAAATAAAGTTAATTTCACTATTATATCTTTTGTGTATGTTTTGCATACATAGCAAAATTGTGACAAAAAATTGTTAGCTTATTGCTTGTCTAAGTTCAAACTAATGATAAATGACATTGTAAGAATGTTTACATTACAAGAAAAACAACTTAGTTCAGTAGATAATCTAAATAAGTTGTAATCTCGTAAAAGAATGAAAGTGAGCATTTGATTCAAATATTCATAATAAGTATTATGTCGTCTACAATTCCAATTAGAGGGATGGCTAGTCTTGACTATCAGAGCAGTTGGCTCCACTAGTAGAGGCATAAATGTACTTATTGAAAGAATGATACATTATATTGGACACAAGTTGAATTAATTCTGAATTCGTTTGTGAATTAATCCACTTGTGACCTTTATAGTTACCTAAATCCTGAATATCCTCTTATTGACATTGTGTGAATTGATAAATATGAAATGTGGCCACGGGTTGCTCGTTCTCAAACAAGCAATTTATCACAGTCATTAGTTGGCAATGATCATACTAATCATTAAGAAAACTCAATGGTGATAATGAGATAAAATAGGATTGTATTGAGTGAACAAATTTAACTCAACAGAATCAAGGATATCATATGAAGGTAATACACACATAACGAGGTCATTGGACAAAGTAGTGGATGGATTGCTTTTATAAATAGTATATAATAAGGAGTTTTCAATCATGGTATTTATTGTGGACTAACTCCATGATTAAGTAAATTGAAAATTATCAGAACGATGCTTCTAGACATTATTATAATTACTCGAGCCTAATTCTATATGTCTGATTGGTCCCTCCACTAGCTCAACAAAAGCTGGATTGGATTACATTTGAATGGGAACAAAATTCTACAACTTTGAAAATAATTTAATTGAGTCAATTTATTCGATGTGAAATTAAATTAGGCAGTCGTGAGAATTGTTCAACTAAAGAATTTTATTAAAGAATTTTCTTGAAAAATTAATTTGAAAAAGCTTAATGATTTTTGGAAAAATTAATTTTGATCAAGTAAAATAAATTAATCAAATTAATTAAAATAAATATGATATTTTTGAAAATTAATTTTCAAGTCAGACAATTGGCCAAATGGGTAACTGAACTTCAAAATTGCACCTGAGATTGAAAATTGAACCCGAGAATTAAAACCCCAGATTGAAACCCAAAAACTAGTTGAATCGAGCCCTATGTATGAAACTGGACTGACATCCAACTGGTGGCTGGACTGGACCAGTCAGGACATCACTGGATCGGATTGAACCGGCCAAACCCATTCAGGCAAAACAACGACGGTTCGAGGTACTGAGGATAGTTGGTGGCTATGGTTCTTCGATGGTAGAGTACTGGAAAAATTAGACTTTTAGTAGGATTCTACTAGGTAACTTGATTTCAAATTAATTTTTCCAAAGATAATATTATTTTAATGATTTTAATATTAAATTGAATTTAATATTTATATAGATATTAATAAGAGATATTAAATTTAATTTAATATTTATCTACATAGTATTATATTAATTTAATATTAATGTGATTAATTCTAATCCTAGCTGAACTTTCTCTAAACTCTCTCTATATAAAGAGAGCATGAGTCATCATTTTCATACACTTGAATTCAAGAAAAGTTGTAAAAAAAAATTTTTAAAGAAATAATTTTAGAAAATTTCTAGAGATATTATGGTTATTTACAACTTGATCGCATAAGTTTAGAGAAATTATAAAATTGCCCCATTGTTAATTTTGTGAAAAAATTCTAATTCAAAGCGAGCCCACACTCAACAGACGTGAGCTTAAGGATAGTAGAGAAGACTACTTGATTGAAGCGTTCATCCTTGACAAATCACAAAGGTACGATTTTAATTAAGTATTTATTTCTTTAGACAACACAACTAAGTTCTTATTTTCGGAAAAAAAAGTTTTAAAACTCTGATTTTCCCTTAAACTTATTTTCCGTTATGTTTTCCAAACTCAATTTACCAACAAGTCCATCATCCATTCAAGTTAAAGTGTTTTGGAATTGACATTAGCAATCATTTCTTCTTCAATAGTCCAGGTTGTCTCGGCCTTAGGAGTTTTTACTCCTTCAATTTTTGTGAAAGTATGGGTTCATCCAGTTAAAATAACCTTCTAGGCTCGTTCGATTGTTGACTTAATAAATGATTTCATCTTAGCTTTCCAATATACATAATTTGCCCCATCGAGCATAGGGTGCCATGAGACTAAAGATTCTTCCATTGCAACCAACTGTATCAACCAGGATAATCGCTATTTATGTTAAGTGAGAGGCTCTTATGCCAATTGTAAAAATGAGAGGTACTAGTTTTGCCAACATAAATTGTGTCTAAAATAATGCTTGGAACTGTGACCACAATTTTAACCACAAAATCAAAAGTACAAAAACATAAAGATGAACACTGAGATTGTTTACGCAGATCAACCTTAATTTACGTCTGCGAGGCCTAGCCTAAAGTAATGATCCACTATCTTTCTCAAAATACAACCAATTATTCAAGTTCTAACATCAATCTAACTCTCACTAAATTGGTGACCTCATCGTTATACAAAGGCTAGATCAATCTCCCACTAAGTTTCCCCCTCAAAAGCCTAGTTTTGCAATTGATTGCAATCTAACACCATGTTAATATCATTTGCTAACGTGGCAATGCCATATCATCCCTGTTTACTTATGTAGCAATGCCACATAGTTGCCTGTTGCTTGCGTGGCAGTACCACATCAGCAAAAAAAATTAAAAATATCAAAAAAATATTTTAAAATTAGTACACAATGAATCTAGACAATTAATTGTCCAAGGTCACTTGAATCTAGACATCCATTTGTCTAAATTCATTCTAGAATTTTAAAAAACAAAAAAAAATATAAAAATCATTAATAATTATAATAATTATTAAATTTTAATAAAGAAATTATTTCACACACTACAGATGGAGTTTCTTAAACTTCACATGCGAGTTGAAGGTTTAACAAGCGTATCATAGAGTGTAGTTAAAAGATAAAAATAAAAATAAATAATTATATAAATAAATATGACACTTGTCACACTTTAAACCCGCTTGTGAAATCTAAAAAACTTTACCTTTAATTAAAACCTATAAAATTTTATATAATTTATAAAGAAAATAATTTATTAAAAATAAAAAAATTATAAAAAAATTTAGAAATTAATTAAAAACCATAATATTTATAAAAAAAATTAATTTCTGTAAGATTTTATAAAAATTATTATTCTCATTTTCATTAAATTATTTGATTAGTATAACTTTCACAAATTGAAAAATCAGGGGCAAAAATAAAGCAAAATTTGTTAATCTTGATTTTATGATATAAGTTGTTGATGTTCCTTTTATGATTTAAAATATAAAATAATAATTTTTAAATTTTTTATGATGTTTAATTAATTTCTAATAATTTTTATAAATTTTAACTTTTTTTATAATTTTTATGATTTTTTGTAATTCTAGAATGTATCTAAATAAATGGGTGTCTAGATTCAAATGAACTTATACAACCATTTATCCAAATTCATTGTGTTCTTGTTTTTAAAATGATTTTAATTTTTCTTTTCTTTTTTTATAATTACTGTCATGACAATGTCTCATCAACAATATACAATAATGTGACACTATCACGTTAGCAATCAATTATGACATGCCACCACTACATCAATCATTAGTGATGACATGGCACTACTACATTAACAAACATTGTTGACATGGCGTATGTTAACAACTACGTAATATTGTCGTTAAATACTAACAAGTAACGACATAGGGGTTATTTGGGCAATTTTGTTAGGGTACAAAAAGTTTAAAGGAGCTTAATTGATTTTTTTTTTAAAGTTCAAGGGCTTATAATACATTAATCCTTTTTAATATTATAATAATTTTTATTTATCTTAGAAAATACTTTTTAAAGTTTTGAATAATGTTGCTTCTGTATCTAGTCATTCTAGGACTTGAATCCAATTACAATAAGTGTTTATTATACTGCTATTAATTAATATCTTGTCTAATTTTGTTAAACAAAATGAAAATATAAGTTAGAAATGAAAATGAATAACGAAGATGGTTTAATCAAAGAGGATTTTGTGTCATTTACCAATATGAAGTAGTGTTTTGAAGAAGAGTGAATTCTAAATAGCCTTGCAGATTCTTCATTATTATAAAACCATGGAATATATAAAATACATATATGTAGTTACGCCATCAACATATATTACTATCATTCAAACCATATAATCAAAATTTTGAAAAAGAAATATTTACATATCACATGCTATAATTAAACAATAAGACAACTCCACTAATGATTTATTGATTTTTTTTTTTTCAAAAACCTAATTCCATGACATGACTCGAGCAAGAGTGATATATACTGACATAGCAGAATTGTCCCAGACAATCATTTCTCATGTAATCATTCACATAAGCACAAATGCATCTTTATCATGCTAATGTAACTAGGTTGGCTGTGGGAAGAGATGGGTCTAATCTATGAGCAGGTTCAATTGTCCTGGAAAGTATTAAATGATTTGCATTATATTAATTTATAACCAACCAACCAACCAACCAACAACAATAAAATCAAGGAAATCTAAATCAAAATCCAATAGCAACAATATAATATAGTATAATTGTCAAGAAGGAAGAGAAATTAATGCATAAGAAGGTTACTCTTCAATTAATTGTTTCATGGTTCAAAAAAATTTCAGGAAAATCAGGTCGACTATAGTATCCATCGAAGCACATAAAAGAAGAAAACATCCATTCAGTCCCCTAGAAAACTCTAACGATGCTAAGATCAAATTGAATGACCTTACTTCTTGAAGCCTTTCTTTTTCGAACTCACAGTCACTTGTGGCTTGGGATGCTTCTCAGCTTCGCTGGGATCCAACCCATTGAGTGGATGGCGGTTGAAGAAAGGCCAATTTGGAATTGTAATCAATCCAGTGAGTGTCACACCACCGGCATATACGAGAACCATCATCTGAAACGATCCCAATACATAACCGGCAACGAATGCAGTCACTGCAAACACCAACAGCATTATCTGCATTATGTGCTCCGCTAACTTTTGCCCTTCCCAATCCATCTACAATACAATTCAACAACAATCCAAGCTCTAAGTGCCGACAAAAACAATCCCTAAAGCAATTAAAATAACTATTACTAGAAGCCCATCCATCCTTATCACTAGTCTCCCATTAAACCTTCTAATGATTTAGCATTTCAGAGCTTCGCCAATAGAGACATCAATATTTGCGTGCTTCATTACCAATTCTGCAACTGGAATATGCAAAATTTACTATACACATGAATCCCGATCCCCAAATAGGTTCCTAAAAGTACCCTTTTTTTATAAACCCAAGAGAACGTTGATTATGATTTGGGAGCGAAGACTGCTAAATCAAAACCCTATATGATGTTTGGTTAGCGAGAAATCGAATGGCAAAATAAATAAACTTAAAAGCCATGGAAGCTAACTGTTCATTATAATAATCTAAGATCACCAAAATCACTCGCGATCAGAAGGGAGGAAATCAAGAATAAAAAATTGACGGCTAAATATTTGGGCTACGCTTGGTTTCAGAGAAAATAGACTTTAATAATCCACGAATTCACAGAGGGAATGTGCAATTCCCTTTCATTTCCCTCGTAATTGATAAATTTCGATCAAGAAGCAAAAACAAAATCGAATCAGAAAAGCAAAAGAGGGGGGAGGGAAACGATGAACGGATTAAAAGTATAAACCCTAGGATTTCAATTTTGAGCAAAAGAAGGTAAAATCTTACCGTAAAGTGAAGTGAGGGAGCGGAGAGAGGAAGCAATGTCTGAAGGGAAACGGGGTAACTAGGAAAGAAAGAAGAGAGTTTTGAGTGAAAACGACACTTACAGATTTTTAATAAATGGGGAACTCGCGATAATTCATCGCCTCACGATATCCGTTGGATCATGTTATCCAAACTAGTTTGTAACCTAAATTAACAAAAGCTGTTTTGAAATAAATAAATATTATATTGTTTTATTATTGTTGTTGTTGAAATTGGATTAAATCGATCAGTCGAATCAAAAATCAATAGATACATTGATTTAAGTAAGAGAGAGAATTAACTCTTCCGTGAATTAGTATAAACCATTTGAATTGAGATGAAAAATCTATTGAATTAGCAATTTGATTGGATTTTACAATTTTTAATAATTTTTTATTTAAAAAAATTCACAAATCATTTCACGTTATCATTATTTTATGTTCTGTCATTTGAGTTTAATTTTAGTAATTTAACGATTTAAAACACGTTGAATTAATTTAGATTTAAATTATACTCATTTTTCTACTTTAGCTAATAAAGTCGATTTAATTATTTTTTTCATTTTAAGATAAAATTAGATTAAAATTAAACATGTTATTTATTAATTTAAATTTATTATAAAATTTATAATTATTATAAATGATTTTCAAAATAAAATACACAAAAATACTGTACGTTTAAATCAGTTAACCTTAATAAAAATTGCAATAAATTGATCCCTAATTCAAAGTTAGTAATCATCCGCTTAAATATTGTTTTTTTTTTATCAAATTCCTTAACAGGTCATTAAGTGATAATGTTACAACTAACATGGTAATTAACGTGGAAAAAATTATGATATGACAGTTAGCATGGCGTTGGATGTGAAAAATCTCCGCATGAAAGGTTGAACTGGGAAAAACTTTAATTCAAATGTGGTCTAAACTTGATCTTGGACGGATGTAGTTTGTTTCATTTGTCATTATGACTTGCTTTTGAAACGGGTTTTGACTGGAAAACGATTTTCTTTATAAACAGATCCACACCTCCTTTCTTTGGTTGAACAAGATAGGAAAGCGATTTTTCTTTAGAACTAATATGATGTTTTTCAGGATTTCTTCAAAATTTTCAATTTCTTTAAAAATTTCTTGAGATTTTGGAGAGAACATCCGGCCCACAAAATCTTCCCTTTAGAAAACTTTTGGATTTCTAAACTTATGAAAGTATTGAATGGCTTGGAACTAATTCCCTTTCATAGTGTTAATCACTTGAGTAAAAGAGAGTTATTGTGGAATGTAAACTATTTATTTGAAGTGATTCGCAAATACTAAACTCTTTTATTTTATCTTTTATTCGTTTAATTAGTTGAAGATAAAATAATTTTTTATTATTTTATTTAATTTAAATTAATTAGAGAAAAATAGTTTGACACAATATGTGATATCATTATTTTAACCCAGGGTAATTTTAACTTGACCCATGATAAGTTAGACTTGACATGTGATATTTTTTTCTAATTGATCCAATTTTTTTCGTCTATTGTGTGCATTATAGATTATGTATATCCCTTAAATTAAATAATTTATTAATTTATAAAAACAAATTTTTTGTCATTTTTTATCTAAGTTGATGTTCGTAAAACTAATGACTTCAGTTCATCAACTCCTTAAAGGAGTAAGTGGTTAAAATTTTGTGTTGGCACCTTAAAGTCCAGGGTTTTAGTCTTAGTGCTAACACCCCCTCCTCCTAAAGATTAAAATATGCTCTAAATTCATATACTCTTCGTACATTTAGAATTTAATCCTTTTAATTTTATTTCTAGTAACTTAGTCCCTTTTAGGTACCATTTTTTAAAATTTAGGTTCAATTATTAACATTATTAAAAAATTTTCTCTTAAACTAACCTGTGTGATATTTTGAAATAAACAAATACTCACTTGATAGCCATGAAATAAGAAAAATGATTATGTAATTAACATGAATTTAACAAAAGAATATTAATGAGATTAACAATTGGGCTTACACTTTTAAATCTTAAAAATAAAGGAGCTAAATTCCATGAAACAAAAGTTGAGGTTAAATTTCAAATATATAGAGTGTACAAGGACTTAGAAATATTTTAACCTCGCTTAAATTGTAATGTAAATTTTGATTTTACCGAAGAAAATAATGACATCAGTTCAGTCATGAGTTTTAAGTATAGTAAAAATATAAAAATTTTCAATTTTCAATTTAATTTTTTTTTTCACCGAGAGAATGAGTTTCAATGCATCTAGTATCTATACTATTATTTAAAGAGTTGATTGAGTTGGTGTCACCCATTAGCAGAGTTCCAACTTAGGGTGTGTTAGATAAACTAAAAATTTAAGCACTGGAAAATTAAGTAATGAATTTTTACCACTAAATTTTATAAGTGCTAAATTTATATTAGAAAATTGTTTGGTAAATTAATAAAGATAAGTATTGAATATAATTATGTTGTTTAATAAAAGCAAATATTGATTTTTAAAAAGGTTATTTATTTTTTAAATTTTAATCTTATTAATGTAATATTTATATTATTTTAGATAGTTTTGGATAAAAGATAAATATGATAATTTAAATATCTCATTTTTTATAAAAATATTTTATTTCAAATTTTCAATAAAATAAAATGAACTTAACAGTTTCTACACTAACTGTTAAAATAGTTAATTTTATATTAAGTAAAAAATTAAAATGATTATCAAACACATTTAAAATATTAAATGTTGATAAAATTAAAATTTTTAATGGTTTATAAAATACACCTTTATGTGTTGTTTAGTAAAATGAAAATTAAGTGCTAAAAAAATAAATATTAAATAATTAAATTTGAATTTAAATTGTAAAACCTATGTTACTAAATATAATTAAATTATTTGGTAAATTTAAATTTTAAATTATGAAAGTTTTTATTTTACATTTGTGTCCTTACATTTTAAACATGTAATATTATTTTAAATAAAGTTAAATTCTTAAATAACATTTTATACATATTAAAAATTTAGAATAAACTATATTCTTAATAAATATAAATATTATAAATCTAAAAAAATAAAATTAAATCAAGAACAATGTGAAATTCGAGTTCATTATCTTAAACAAAGTAATTAACTTGAATGATCATATAATTGATATGATAAGTCTTTAAAATAGTTAAAGGATAATATAGTCTTCAAAATAAATCAATTTAACGTATTCTTCGTTAAGTGATAAGTAGCTCTTATCTACTTACTATTTTTAACATTTTTTTATTAAAAAATCTAGCAAATAATCTTTACTTTTAACTATCAAACGCATTTAAAAAATAAATTACTAAAAAATATAAATGGAAATTTTTCAATAGACCCTTAGTTAGGAAATTACCAAAAGAACCTATTTCTTTTATAAAATAAAAAAACATTATTAAGAGGATTATGAAAAACCTAAAAAATTATACTTAATGAGATTTGAATCTAAAACACCATATATTACTATTTCAACTAGGGGCGTCATTTTTTTTTAAAATATATAAATATTTATAATTTTCTATTTTATTAGAATCTTTTTATAAGTTTGGCAGTATAAGTAAATTTTGGTATGTTATTTATTAGAAGAATGAAAGATTAAAAAATCAAGGGTTTAATTGGTAAAATGGGTTGATTTTAATGATAAAAACTGGGGAAGTTAATTGTTATGATATTCAGGAAAAAAGTAAAAGTGTGAGAAATGCGTTGTAATTATGGTAGTGGTTGGATAGGAATAGGGAAGAAATGAGGGTGTGGACAGCAAAGTCGATAAAACAACCTTTTAAATGGGTTGGGCTTCACTATTAAATAAAGATAGACCCAATGAGCATTAATAAAAAAGAATAAGTGCATCTCTGATTGCGTCCCCACCACCTCTACTTTACTTTGGATTTTAGACCAAAACTTTAATGTAAAAACTTAATATGAGGAAGAAGCAGCCACTTGCAAAATGCATCTCTCCCACCACTTTCACTTTCTGAATATAAAATTTTCTGGTCAGTCCTTTTTTTGACCACCAAAAAGTCAGGGAGGGGGGGGAAGTGGGTTGAAAAATTATAAAGGAAGCCCATTGTCTGCCATACACTTTGCCTCCCTCCCTCTTTCTTTTACTTTTTTCTTTGTTGGAATTAAATGAAATGCAAACTTCACAATTCCATCCACATACCTAATTTTGTTTTTATTTCTTCCCAAACCCACTTTGCAAGCAATGCCCAATTTCAATGGAATTATTCTCCTACAAATTACCCAAACATTCATTTTTAATTTTTACTCCATTTTTCCTCTATAATTTATATAATACAAAAAGAAGAGAGTAAAACTCCAATTTTCAATCTCAAAATAACTCCCAACTTACACCCCCAATTAAGGGAATGAATGGAAACTCTGCCGTTTCAACCACCATAGTAAATTTCTTTTTTTCAGCTTTTAGGGCCTCTGAAACAGTACATAACCATGGCCTTTAACTTCCAGCAATATCGTCATCATTCCCAGCAACAGCATGACCACCATCAGCTTCTTCATCCAGCCACTGCTCAACAGCCGCGCACTCTGCTTTGTGGCGAAGCTTCCAATCCAGAGCCTGGCAAGCACGTGAGCAGTAATTTATAGCCCCACAAACCGAACATCTCCGGAATTCATGCTTTCTTGTCTCCGGCCTCCCGCAACCAACGTGCGAGCAAAGTCTCAAACCAGGCCCCGGTATCCCTCCCCGACCTTCATACCACTCCGCTAAGAACCTGCTTGCTGGATGCGCCTCCTGTGCTGGTACATTGCACCCAAAATCACTCAGCAATGGGCTTCCGGGCATGGCCGGATGACGTTGGCTGGCGGGCGAGATTGGGTGTGGGCTCCACGTGAGCCAAGTGTGCGTCGTTTCGTTAGAAGCAGTCGCTGATGACAACACCGCCGCTAGCTCTCGGGCGTTGGCTTGGACGAGGAACCGACGTCCCTCGGCGATGTTTTGGCGGACGCCATACCCGTCCTGCAGGCAGTGGCCGAGCTCACGTAGGGCGTCGATGTGGCCAAGAAAAGCAGCCCAGGCGCACAAAGCCACACCGACTCTAAGGTCCTTATCATTTTTAGAGCCGCCACTGCCGTTGAACTGAATCACAGCCAAGGAGAAAAGCGCCGGCGCGTGGGAGTTAATCGCCGCCTTGGCCATAAGAGAGGCTCCACTGCCTCGATTTTGTAAACAGTAGAACCGAATCTGATGGCATATCGTAAAACAGTAAGAGACTCGATAAAAATTAACAACAAATCATAATCAGTTGGTATTGATTCCGAGTCAACTCACCATGCCTAGAGTGTAACAAGCTTCAACATTTCCGGCATCAGAGCAAGTCTTCAAGAACCGGTGAGCTGACTCCGACCAGTTTTTTGCTTTTATCGCAAACATTTTCGGAGATGCCTTGGATAACACCACCGAACTGAGTGCTAAACTCTTAAATCTCTTGCACCTGGTTTCACAAAATAAAAATAAAAATTCGTAAGAAAAAGAAACCCAAACTTATGGCTAAAAACACAATCGGAAGATGGACGTACGTAATCAAGACGTTGATGAAATCAGAAGGGGAACGGGCAGTAGAGCTGAGCTTGGAGAATATAGAAATGACAATATCATCGGGTAAAAGATCGAAGAAATCGGGGTTTCTTGCAATCTCCGGGGAGAATCTTTGGCGTTTCCGGCAACCCATAAAATCTCGGGCGAAATCCTGAGTTTTAACAACTAGTTTGTCTACACAAACATCGGCGGGCCTAGGGTAACAAAGGCCTCTTCTTGTTCTCATTTTCTCTATCCCGATATCTGTTATCTTAGTGGCTCAAAACACAAAAGATAAAGAGAGGAAATGAAAAGCCAAACTGAGACCTTATATATAACCAAAGGCCTCAAAGGGATAAAGGAAACAACGACAGAACCGAGTTGAAATACTCATTAAAATTAATTAATGTTGATAATTTTATAAATAGTAAAAAAAACATATGCTGCCTACTGATAACCTAAACAAGATTGGAAAGTATAAGAAAATAACAAAAGAACATTCAATTACATTATTGACCCTGCTTAGTGGTTGTTTCTACGGTCAAATACCGTTGACCCAGATCCCTTATCTCGTCGTCGGTTTTATGATTCACTGGGAAACTCAACAACTCCGACCATTCCTTTGTAATTTTTTTTTTTATCAAGACGAGAAAAATGTAAATAAAAGAAAAAGATAAAAAGCCAAAATAAGCAATAAAATACCTCGTATGTTCCCCTTTGTCTCGCCCGCAGCAGTACCTTGTCCAACTCCAGAAATAGTTGTGGGTTTGTTTTGAAAGCGGTTAAATTTATTTCAAGTAAAAAAAAAAAAAAAAAACTAACTACTGTGTGTGTTTTTTGTAGAGAGAAAATGAAACCCAAGAGGTGTGGTTGAGAGATGTGGGGGCTTTATCCATTGAAGAAGGTGATAAGATGAGCTAACTAACAAACAAATTTTGTCATTTGTAACTAAATATTCATCACTGAACCTACATTGGTATTGTTTGGTGGAAATTCAAGGCAGTAATAATGCTGCCATGTGCACCATGAACAAGAAAAATGCAAACCACCCATTATTACTCAAGCACAAGTAGATCGGTTAAAAATAAATAAATAAATGAAAGGTATAAGCTATTTTAGAAGTGAAGATTAAAGTCCTCGGGGAGTGGTTAACGTAGGAATGCATCAATGTGGTTCGTCCCTGAAGAATTGTAACGCTTGAGTGAGGGACCATTAAGCTATCTATCTTATAGCTTTAATCAAACTTTAAGACAAAAAAAAAAAAAAAAACTGCACTTTTATCTTAATATTCAAACAATAAGGAAACAGAGAATATGAAGGAGACAATGGAGAGGATGTTGCTTAACATATTTGCCATTGATTTTGCCTTTCTCCTTCCCCTCGTATCTGCTGTGAATACAAACAAAAACCCTAAAAGAATGGTGAAGTTTTGCATGCATGCATGCGCAACCACGTGATCATGTGGACTGTGGTTGAGTATGGTTGAAGCCAATTTTCGCTTGTTTGTTTTGTGCCCATTTACTAGGATATATCCTAATCAAAACTATACATCAAACACGCTTCTTTTGACCCAAATTCTAAATACAACCACCAATTGGTGACACTTGCTTTTGCAAATTTGCCAAACATAACTCCAATTTAATTCAGTTAAATACAAATTATTGTAATCCACTAAATCAAATAATTCAATATTTATGTCTTTCATTCAATTATTTTAAGATTTACTTTATTTGGAAATTATATTTATTCATATTAAAGTGTGTTTTTCTTCTGATTTTATAAACTAATATAAAGCAGAAATAGAATATAAATCTCCCCAAGTGCTCAAAAGTTTTGGGGCTCCACATTTTGCCACTGCAAGGCCACATGGGTCATATTGAATTTTTTTAAGTATGATTTATTTCAAATTCAAGTTAGCATGAATTCAAGTAGAAAATTAGAAATATTTTTTAAAGAATAAAATTTTAGGGAGTTAAAATGTATACATTAATGTAAATGTTACCATTTCTTAGGTATTAAAACATTTACTTTTTTTCATTTTGGAAGGGTTAAAACTAAATTTTAAATTTTAAAATAGTGTTAGTATGTAAATTTACTAAAAAATTAACTTAAAATTTTGTAATTTTAAAAGAGACGAAAGAATAATTTTCCATTTTGAAAAGCCAAGATCTATCCCTGCCTCGTCTAATACGTCCAAATATAAAATAATAATAATAATAAAATAAAAAGTGAAGGAAATTTTAACGAGGGCAGAGACGAGTGTTGCGAAGCGCTCTCTACAACTCACATCTGCAAAATTCTGAGACGGTTGATGTAACCACACATGCTTTCTTCATTGAAACACGTGACTGAGTTCCGACCAGATGTTTGACCGGTCTTTATTATTACATCATCTCAACTAAATTTTGTTTCCAGAAAAAAAAAAAAAAAAAAAAAAACTATACGTTACAAATAGATTGAGTTGGACACGCCACCTCACACTGCCAAAACTTTTCGACACTTCCCCCCTCACTTTTTATATGCAAGTTTCTCTGAATCAACTTTTCTACTGTGGACAGTTCAATGTTGTTTCACTCTTTTGTAATAAAAAATGAATAGTTTATTTAAGCTATAAAATTGATCATAAGAAATGCGAAAAATCATTTAACAATAGAATCTATGTGAGATTGAGGGAGAAGGTGGAGAGTGGCAGTGGTAAAAACCATGAGTTTGAGATATCACGTTTAGTTCTCCTGCTTTCGAATCTAATGTAACGTACAACTACATTATTGTTACTTTATTAAGAATGATTGCATGCACGGACCCTTAACTCCCCTCCTAGCCCTTGTAATCCCAACCATACTCACTTTAATTTCTTTTAACTTGATGAGCATGAAAATAGGAACAAGGTTTCAGATTTTTATAGCCGAAATTACACCAATACAAGGAATTTCTTTCTTGCCATAAGATCCCAAATGGGAGGAAAGAAAAAATCAAAGCTTTGATAATAAAAAGGGTTCATGATCTGAAAAATGCAAAAGAAAAGAGTGGTCGGTGACAAACTTTGACCAGGATGAGGGGTGAATAAATAAAATAGAAAGAGTTTAGTAGAGGTGGACTGGCTGGGAACATTGTGCCGGCCTCTTAACAACTGTTGTCTCATTCTCATTTTTCACGTTTTCATGACCCTCTCTCTCCATTGATGAAATAAAAGTAGAGTGGGTTAATTATTGAAATAAATTGGCGCCATATCTTCTTCGAATGCTTACCTAAAAGGAATGATAAAAAGAAATAATTAAAATAGGGAAATGTGAGAATTTAGCGTAACGAACCATAAATGGGATTAGGGGGAGGGAAGTACGGATGTTGCACCTTAACGCATTCGCCATTTCTTATTTTATATCATTACTTACGATTTTTGTAAACAATCACTCTCCACTCCTTTTGAAGCCATCCTAACATTCTCCGTTTCAATCTCTTCCTTTTTTTTTTTTTTCTTTATTTTATTTTATAAATAATCATAATCACGGTTCGATAGAATTATCAAAGGTGTTTCGTTTTCAATCACAATTTTTTAACCACCAAAATAACTCCTTATTTACCAATTTTAATTAATTTATTTTAAAAATATAAATATAAATTTAACCACATAAATAGCCCCCATATCTTATTTATTATATATGACATTTGAACAATTATGGTCACCCCGAATCTGTTTTTTTTTTTTTTAATTCATTTAAAGGGGCTGCTAAAAGACAACAAAAAAGAAAAGTCATGCCGGAAAGCAGGATTTAGTTTGTAATTAAATAAGAAATGGAGTCAAATTCTAACGTTTCGAATTGTTTGGTATTGATATGAACAATAATGTCATTATCAAATAGACTCCACAACTCTACCAAAAAGTTTTGCACTTTTATCTTAACTTTTCTAACTTTAAATCTTCATGAGGTAATGCAACAGCTTTTAGACTCAATTTTATGCATTTAAATAATCTTGTTAATTTAGATTATCATTTCTTTTCTTTTTAATATTACCCATAAATTTATTACTTCAATTCTTTTTATTACTTATTTAGAAATAATGGATCACCTAATTTTACATTTGTTATTTAAATTGAAGAGTTTGGATAATCTCACTTTTTCCCCTAAATTCGTTTTTTAGTTAAAACTAAATGTCATATAACTACGGGAGTTAGATGAGATGGTGAGAGTCTCTCCTATCTTAATCAGTGGTTGAGGGTTCAATCATCGCCTTGGGTATGGAGTAACTTTAACTTGTGGCCAACATCTACCCTTTTAATGAGCCTACAAAATACGGATGATTAGTTATTGGGCTCGCTCCAATAGACACCTTAAAAAAAAATTATGTCAGCATTATAATTGAAATAGTTAATGATATTAATTATTTAGACTAATTAATGATATTATAAAAGTATTAAGACCAAATTATGGATTCAATCAAGTTTCAACATAATATAGGGGGCAAAACTGAACTTTAACCATTTTCTTATAATGCAAAAAACTGACAAAGCAAACCCAAAAGATATGTCAATCTATAATACCCTTAAAACATTCAAATTATATATAGTTTTCACACCCCAAAATATAGGGAGCTAATTGAAATAAGTAACTAAGTAATGACCTAAACTTGGTGGTTAAGTAGTTAGTGTCCCGTTAAGAAATTAAAGGTTTAAGCCACATTCTTCTCATTTTTTTTCAACAACCAATGAGCAAAACTATACTAGGATATATAATAGTTTGGGTAAAAATATAATAAGTATGGATGGTAGCCCAAATAGTTGAACATTTATTTTTCTCTTATTACCCAGGTTCTTCGAATTCTTGTAGTAATTACATCTGGTGTTAATCGTTCATCCAGATTAATGAATCCTTTACGAATCTAGCCAAAAATCTTTCGAAATCTTTATTTTTCTTAAAATTCGTTATTAATTCTCGCATAATTATTGGTTGAAAGACACATTCTATGTATCTCAAGTCGGATTCCGATGTGAGGATCTTTGCTCGATCTCTCAGTAACGGATGTGTCTTATTTTACAAGTGAATCGAGGTAAAATCGTGCCTAGGATAAAGTTACACTGTCTACCACATAGGCGTGTGAACCACATGACCCTCCCATACGGCCATGTCACCATGAAACGTTAGGAGTTCGATTCGCACACAGCCTGAACCTTTCCATGTAGTCTGCCATATAATCGTGTCTCCCCTACGCCTTGATTTTTGCAAATTCCACACGACCTCAATCTGTTACATGGCCTAACCACATGGTCGTGTACCCCATTCCCACACGGCCGTGTGTCCCCTGATTCTTAAATTTTATATTTTTGTCTAAATTTTTTTAAACTATTCAATTTAGTCCCTGCATGATCCGTGAATTGTTTTTAGAGTTTCTTTTGTTACAATTATGCATCTGATATTTTGAATAATGTGGAATCTATGATTTGGTTGATTAGATTATTTCTGTTTGTGCATTATATGCGATTGAAACTTGTTTACTATTATCGGGTTATTGATGTACTGTCACTATTACTCGTACTACGGTATTATTGATTGCATGAACAACATACCTACTATTATTGATAAACTGAAATTATGACATTCATGCCCACTACTACTGTTAAAACTTAGTACATTTTATGCATGTCTACTGTTTCTGTACTATACTCTTAATAGCATGTCATACTGCATTGCATAGGGCGAAAAGCTTTGTAATGAGGAAGTATTGGCAGTTTTAACTGCAAACACTCGTGGTTTATCCACAAATTTCTAGCAACTTTAATATGAAAATTCGTTGTGTATTCACAACTACTTGTAGCGTATTAACTTGCAAGCACTCATGGTTTATCCACAACTTATACTGACAGCTATTATCTGCAAACCTGTTGTGTATTCAAAGTTATTGGCAGTTATTAACCTGTAACACTGGCAGTTTATCCACAAATTGGAGTTACTGTGGAATGTAGCGATGGGGTACGACCTATTTATACTATTAAACTGGAATTGCTATGTACTGCATCATTGCGCATAAGCATGCTCGAATGTATTGTCACTTTCTGTTATGCTGTGAGATTGCTAATGAAATGTAAACTGTTATTACATATGCTTGGATTACTGTTTGTCACTAATTTACTTGTGATAGAACTCACACTGAGCGTCATAGCTCACTCCCCTCTTAGTTTTTATCCTTACAGATAATCCACCAGTTAAGATGCGGGCGTGACATACGGAGGGTTTCGACTTGGTTTTTAATTACAAATTATTTTTAGGTTCATTACATGATTTATTATATTATTTGAGGACAATAATATCTTATTTTGAGTTTTGGCATGAAACTTTGAATTTAGGTATTTCCTTATATATATATATATATACAACTCGCATGCCATTAAGTTGTTTTTATGATATCAAATATATGATTATTAATTTGCTATACATTAACCCTAATTTTTTTTAAACACATATAAAAATTTCATTTTTCCACTGCTAAATTATAAATAGAATTTTGAGAATAATAAATCGATAAGTTTTCAACTAAAACTAAACAAATATTTCAAAATAACGATTTACAAAACTCCGATAGCTTATTAGCCATTTCGGTAGCTAATGTAATCTTTTGAATGCGGGTCTAACGTCTAGAACAAGTTGGGGAGGTTACAATAGTCATGTAACTTTTTAATCAAAAAGTTCACGATATTAATTATTTGGGCTAACTAATAATATTATAAAAATATTGGAACCAAATTATATTATGAATTAAAGTATAGAGATTAAATTTCAAATTTAAACATAATATATGAATAAAAATAGAAATTAAACATTTTATAAAAAAAAAAAAGAATCTGACTTTTATATGTAACTAGTATGGTTCCTACCACACTTTGCATTGAGTTTGTAGGGTGTGCCTCATATTTATCAAATGTTTTGTAGGCACTTAGGAAGACATTCGACAATTTACCGAAGAAGAGGTAAAACAGAGGTGACATCATAACGACGTGATAAAACCCGTGACGACGTGATGAAGCCTCAAACGAATACGGCGGCGACGTCGTGATGAGCATGCATGGGACGTCATGACATTACGATAATTTCTCACAAGTTATGCAGCCGTGTTTTAGACTCCAAGTTAGATTTCTTCTTCGAGTTGGACTTTGATTATTCCAAAGATATTTTAATATGTTTAGAACTCTAATCTAAGCCTATTTAAAGGGGTTATTGTATCCCTGTTCAGACATGTCAATCAATAAGGGCTTTTCTTTGAGGGTGATAAGATGTAGTCGCATATGAGTTTTTGGTGTGAGTTTCGTGATAACTATAAAGAGAATTTTGTTCTTGAGTTAAAACTTTGTTTTTGGGGTTTGAGTAATATACATTTAGGTTCATTTTCTCAATTTTGTACTCTCGTATGTTTACTCATTTAGTAAAAAGTCGATACCTTATTTCCTCGTGGTTTTCCCTCTTTGAGGGTTTTTTACAAAAATATTTGTGTTCGTTCTTCTCACTTTTACTATCTCCTTGTTTATATGGGTCGATCCCCAACGAAGTTAATTGTCTTTTAGGCTAAATTATAGAGTAAATATTTAAAAATTAAAATATACTCCAAGTCTCTGTAGTCTTCATACATTTGAAATTTAGTTTCTGTTTATTTTTTGAATTTAAAAATTCAAACCTAATTGTTAACACTATTAAAATTTTCTGTTAATTCCATTGGTGAGACATTTTGTAATTTAAAAAAGAAAACCTTTTTAGTAGCCATGTAAAAAAAATGCAATGGATTTGAATTTAACAAATAATTTTAATAACATTACTCTTAAAAGTTATGTCAACATTCTAATATTGGTTGGTTTTATACATCTAAATATGTGTTTGTTTTTGAAGCCATATATGACATGGTAAATTGAACTAAATCTAGATAGATGCATGTACAATTTAATTCTATGTTTAAGTGCTCATGAACTAGGCAAATTGATTTGGATTTGGTATGTTTATAATTTGGATTAAAATGATGCTTTGATGACTTGTTTTGATGATATGAAATGTTTAAGAATTTTGCCTGTTTGATTGATAAACTTCGGTAATGCTTTGAAACCCTATTTCGGCGACGGATATGAGTTAGAGGTGTTACACTAAAATTGAAATTTAACCATTCATCTTAATAATACAAAAAAAAAAGAGAAAATGACCCATTATATAAGTGAGGAAAAAAAAGGACTAAAATTGAAAATTTCCCATTTTTATATGATGAAAAAAGTAACACATGTCAACAAAGAAGGTCCTTTGAGCTTTTGTATATAGGTATATAAATATTGAATATGGAAATGAAGTATGCATAAATACACATTTATGTGTACAGGCAATTGGATGTCAGCATTGAGAGCTCCATATTATCTAACTTCATCGCTTTGTGTATCTACTGACTTTGTTTTCTCTTTTCAATTACAATAATGGTATCTATTTGATAATGAAGTTTTAGTTTAGTTGATATTATTGTTATAATGATAAAAATATTAATTCGAATATGTATTTTTTATTTAAAGATGGATGGTTAAATAGTAATAATAGACATTGTATAAAAAAACAATAATAGGAAAAGACTAGTAAATAGTAATTATAAAAAGAGTTGAGGGAGGGCAGGAAAAATAATTGAAATACAAACAACACAAAAACGGATAAAAACATAAAACAGGCGCATTTTAGGATAGCATAATGAATTTATTTGGTATGTTTTTTTAAAAAAATATATATAAATAAAATATTAGGAATTTTAAATTTTAAAGATAAACTATTAAAAGCAACATGCTAAAATCCTACATTTAAGTGATAAGTAATTGATCATCTACTTATCATTTTCACCCTTTTTCATTAAAAAATTTCTATCATTTATTTCTTTATATGAACTACCAAGTGTGCTAAAAATTAAATCATTAAAAATATTAAATTTCAACTTATTTAATATTCTAATGGGTTATCAAACAAAATTAAATTAAAAAAAATCAGCACATCATAATTTATTTACGTATGATGTTTACAGTATGATAATGAAACACAAATTACAAGTGTAGTAGGAATAAGAGTAGGGGTGGGTGAATCCCTTGCGTTTTTACGTATCACCAATTTCACTCTGGATTATTATCTGGATCACATATCAATATTTAATTAAAATTTTAATTTTTAAAAATATTCTATATATTTTTAATGATTTTAATTATTTTAATTTTTAAAATATTTTAAATTTTTTTTGAATTTTTTAATTTTAAAAAATTATTTTAATGTTGATGTGTCATCTACATGATAGTCCACGTGTATGGCACGACAGTAAAATTTAAAAAAAAAAGTTAATTTTTTAATCTATTTTAGAGTGATTTAGTAAAAAATATAAATTTAAAAATAAAAAAATAAAAATTAAATGAAGAATTAAAATAAATTTTTATAAAAATAAAAAACAAATAAATAATTATGCTAACTTAAAATATATATTTAAAATAGAGTCCCTAAAATTGAGAGGCGGCGTGAGGTTAGGTGATCTAGCCAGCAAGCGTTGCATCATTGTACGTGTTAAAAACAAAACATGTGATGCTTGGTCGGCATCTAATTAGTGCAACTCAGTATTTGTAACCAAAAAGGAAAACCTGAACAAGAATATTTAAAGAATATCATTTTAATTGTCAGATTTTAGTTTTAAGTAAAATTCCTGTAATTCCTTTAATTTATTTTCTTGGAGAACCAACTATGAACGCATGCTTGTCTATAAAAAGAACGGACATATCTACAATTAATAGTTTCTTCCACAAAACTTGAAACTGTTTACTATTATTTAATATTTTTATATATTAATTTTAAAAGAAAATATTTTTAATATCGGTGTAGATTAAACTTTACTTTTTTATTTTTGAATAAGAAATTATAATCTAATTCATTAACAAATAAAAAAATTGGAGTATCATCCAAAATTCCAATTTTAGTAAAAGATTATTAATTATTAAATTTTATCACACCCATGATATTAGTAAAAAAAATTTAATATTTAAATTATATTTATACAATAAAATCTAATAAAAAATTGAGTTATAGATAAAATGGTAAAATATTTATAAATAAATTTTCTTCAAGCTTAGGTTGAAACCTTAGACATTGTATTTTTATTTGTTTTGTTTAAACATTCATATAAAAATAGTAATAGACAAAAACACATTATATTAATATTCAATTCTTTATTAAAAAGGGCTTTTAAGTAATTTTTAAGTTGAGTTGGTGTCTAGTTGATTTCGCGACACAAGCTTAGTCAACCCCATTATATAAATATAGATATAGCCAAGGTTTTAAAAATTGAATCAATGGTTGAATCAATTTGATCACCAGACTTCGTTCAATCGGTTTGACCATTAGTTCAACAATAATTAAATAAAGAACTAAAAAAATCATAAGAATTTAATATTTTAATATTTTATAAACCGATTTGACCGGTTCAATCGACAAAATTTTCTCGTTTCAATTTTTATTTTTTACCAATTTCAAATACTTTATTCAAAGACCGATTCGATCCTCTGATCTGAATTGATATATTAATTGATTTTCAACCCAACCCATCGGTTGAATTTGAATTAACAACATTACAATGCTTACTTGATGTGAATGTCTCAACCTCTAAAAGCCAAATCAAAGGCATCTAAGAAAGTAGTAATTGATAGAATCTCTTAAACCAAATTGAATAATTTCTGTATGCACTTTTCTCGTTAAAACTTGTCCTATGGTCATTTGTAGGTGTGTGCAAATTTCGGGTAAAATCGAATTAATTTAGTCGGGAGTCGGTTAATAATTTTTTAGAAGTTCGGTTAACGGTTAATTCGGTTTGAAATCGGTCGATTAACCGAATTAACCGAATTTAATAAATAATATTATAATATATAAGTATTCGGTCGGTTCGGTTCGGTTAATTTTTTGGAAATATAAATTAATTGGTCGGTTAAGTCGGTTAATTTTTTATATTTGTTTTAACCAAAAATAAAATATATATATATATATATATATAAATTTCGGTTAATACGTTTAACCGACCGGATTAACCGAAAAAGTTCGGTTTGGCTAAATTTTTTTGAAAAAATTTCGGTTCGGTTAATGGTTAAGGGTTTAAAAGGGTCGATTAATTCGTTTAATGGTAGTTCGAGTCGGTTAACCGATTGAACACCCCTAGTCATTTGGTTCTGATTTTTGTTTAAAAGAATCTTAATTAATAAAAATATATTTTAATTAAATTTAAATGTAAAAACATTTTTATTATTTTCTGTTAATTTTAAGTTGTTAGTTAGTTGCATGTTAATATGTAATTAAAGAAATAATTGAAAGAGGAAAATAATTAAGATGCACACAAGATTTCGTTACACAATTTGGAACCATTTCCTATAATTTCGAGGCCTTGTCTAAAGAATAAATTATTATAAATCAACAATACAAATTGTGATTTAAGTCCAACTCGTTCACCTAGTTATAAACTCACTCCTATATATCAACTAAGATCACTCTCCTCTAAAATTTTCCTTATAACAGCTTAGTTACAAACAATTTTTTTACAAGTATTTTGCACTAAAAGAAATTCTTCTCATGAATAAAATAAGTGCTTTATCTAATTTCTACATCACAAAATAAAACAAATCTTTAATTAATAGGCATTTTTGACTTGTAATCTGCTAAATAGTGTACTCGGAATATTCCTTATAGTTGCACTTCAATTGGTCTTCTATAAGACATGAAAAAAAATAAAAGATATATAACATTTGAGCTTCTATACAAAAGAATCTCTTAGAACATGGTAAGTGAATTGTACTAGAACTCTTGAAATTATGTCCAAACTTAATTGATATTCACCATAATTCAATTTAGCTAATTGTTGCTCAAAGTCCTCGTAAAGTTGTAAGAAAATATAATCACAATATTTGAGTTAAAATATGCCAGCATATATGGCAAGTTGCTGAGCTATCTTGTTGCAAAGTGCGTTGAATTGATGGTGAAACTGAAATCTACAGGGGTTTACTTAGCAAGAGGGTGTTGATTACCATGACTGATAATATTTTAAAATGACATACTTTTATGTGTTAGTTGCATATATATTTTGAGTATGATTCTACTAATTTGTGCTTTTTATGATTTTTTATCTTGTAGGGACTAAATTGAAGGAAAAAGGAAATTTGGGGGAAAAAGTGTGAATTTAAAGATAAAATAGACCAGCATGAGAACTAGGAAAGAAGTGGTGCCGAAAATGCAAAGTGCAGAAGACTTGGGGGCAAAAATTCAAAGAAGAGATTTATAAACATAAGACTCTATTTAAATTTGAATTTTATTAGGATTATTGTTAGGATTATTATTTAGATTTAATTTTAGCTTTTATCTTCATTTATTCTTTAGAGTTTAAATAAGAACAAACTTAGTTTTCCATGTACTATAAATAGGGGATGATGTAATACCCCTACCCGTATTCATTGCCGGAATAGGGTGCGAGGCATTACCGGAGTTTACGAATTAAAATTTTTTTTTCTTTTTATTCAATATAGCCCTTTTATAAATATCTAAACTTCCCTGTAATATTAAATCGAGACCAATCCACATCAATCAAATCAATTTAACATATTTTCATGATAGATTCATGCATTTATATAAGATAACGTCATCACATATCTATAACCAGGTTTGTTAACCATACTAATGGCTAACTTTACATTCATTTCACGTTAACATTTACTTTGTTAGCTTATACATGCCATTGGTTCCCAAAATAAAGTTCCTTTATATACCAAATCCCGAGGTTGATAGTGTGATGTGTCTCCACCAAATCCGACCTCCGAGCTCTTAACACTACAAAACAAGGGAAAAGGAAACAGGGAAAGCACTTTGTGCTTAGTAAGCTCATGTAACAAGAATTACACTTACCTAATATTTTCAGTACAATACAATAAACATTACATATATCCATTCAATGCATTATTACCCTAACATGCACAAACTCAACATTCAAGTTAGTACAATAATTTCTATATATCAATAATATATATCATGATTGATGAGTTCATCAATACTATGATTTCCATTCCCTTGTTGTTTTTCCATATTTATCCCGTTGAATTAGTCGAAATTTTGATGGATTTTTCAGAGGTACACATTTAGTGTACAAATCCGGGTCCGTCAATTGATATTCATGTGCGCACATTTCCATTTGAGAGAGCACACTCCCGCGAACCTCAACCTTGCAGCGGGATTACCAGTCCAAGCTAAATCCCCTGCAATATAAACTCATAGAGTATTGTCGGGATTACCACCCAAAGCTAAATCCCCGCAACGACAATTACTCTAATGAGCTTGGATCTGAATTACAGTCCCAAGCTAAATTCAGACCCTAATTCGGATTACCCGTCCGGGCTAAATCCATTTTCCACATATTCTTTGGGAGGGCTATATCAGGATAGGATCACCTGTCCGGGCTAGATCCTTTTTACCGTTAATTCATTTTCAGAGATCCATCGAATTTTCCTTTCATTCAACCGGGATTTCTTCCCCTTTATATCAAATATATCAATGTTTCATCAATTTTCATATAATGAACATTCAAATTATATTCACATTAATAACATACATTTCAAGTATTTAAGAATATAATTCAAGTTACATGAACTTACCTTGATACTTGTTTGTAAACAGCAAAAATCTACTAATCCCGAACTTTTTCCTTTCCTCTATCTAGCTTCGTATTTGAATCTTCTGGATTTGGTGCAAAAATTATGAAACACCAGCTTAGAGAACCCTCCTATGGCGTTTTTAGCTGCTGGAATTGAAGAGAAATGAAAAGAAATCTAGATATTTCCTATTTAGTCCTAGTTTTATTTAGTTAATTTTACAATATTCCAATTTTACCCTTAATTTATCAATTTTTCTGCTGATTTCATACCCTTGCCGTCCATCCCAAATAACTTTTGGGTCTAATTGCCTTTTAACTCCTTTCTCATTAGACTCTTAAGCTATTTAATCACTCTAGCAACTTTTACACCTATTACAATTTAGTCCTTTTCATTTAATTAACTACCCAAACATTAAAATTTCCTAACGAAATTTTAATACCACATTAATAACATTTCATAAATATTTATAAAATTATTTTTGACTCGATTTTTACGAGATAGAGGTCTCGATAACTTATTTTTACCTAATTTCTTCAATAATTTTTTTTTAACTAGCCACTAAATCGATAAAATTTTTCTATCAATATTTTCATACGACTTTCCTATCATATAAATTTTCATGCAAAAATATTAAAATAAATTTCTCTTTAAATCGGATTTGTGGTTACGAAACCACTATTCCGATAACCTTGAATTTAGGCCATTACAACTCTCCCTCCCTTTAAGGATTTTCGTCCTCGAAAATCTTACCAGTAAAGAGGTTTGGGTATTGTTTCCTCATTGTCTCCTCCGGTTCCCATGTCGCTTCCTCAATCCCGTGCTTTTGCCACAATACTTTCACCAAATTTATCTTTTTATTTCTTAGCTCTTTTGTCTCCCGTGCCAATATCTTGACCGGTTCTTCACTGTAAGTCATATCTGGTTGAATCTCCCATACATCTGAGAAATAACATGTGAAGGATCGATCGATATCGTCGTAACATAGACACATGAAAAACATTATGGATTCTATCAAGTTCCGGTGGTAATGCCAATCGATAAGCGACCGGTCCAATTCTTTCTATGATTTCATAGGGCCGGATAAATCTTGGACTCAATTTACCCTTTTGACCAAATCGGAGAACTTTCTTCCAAGGAGACACTTTCAAGAATACCTTGTCACCAACTTGAAATTCAATCTCTTTTCGTTTAAGGTCGGCATATGATTTTTGACGATCGAAAGTCGCTTTTAGACTATCCCGAATAACCTTTACTTTTTCTTCTGTTTCCGGATCAAATCAACCCCATGTATCTTCCTTTCATCGAGCTCTCATCCAATATAATGTTGTTCTACATTTTCTCCCATACAAAGCTTCATACAGAGCCATTTTAATCTTTGGGTGATAATCTGTTATTGTAAGCAAATTCAATCAAAGGTAGATATCTCTCCCAATTACCTTCAAATTCTAGTATACAACATCGGAGCATATCTTCCAATACTTGAATTACACGCTCGGATTGACCATCCATCTCGAGGATGAAATGCGATCTTTGAAATACAAGCCCGAGTACCCAAGGCTTCTTGCAATTTGTCCCTAAAAGCGAGACGTAAATCGGGGATCTCTATCTCGATATAATAGAGACAGGCACTCCATGTAACTCCGACAATCTCGGATATATACTGATTCAGCTAGTTTATCTAAAGAATAATCCATACGCATGCGGAATAAAGTGCGCTGACTTTGTCAATCGATCAACAATCACCCAAATAGCATCTTTTTCCTCGGAGACAAAGGTAACCCGATACAAAATCCATAGTGATTCTTTCCCATTTCTATTCTCGGTATAGTAATTGGTTGAAGTAACCACGAAGGTACACGATGCTCACTTTAACTTGTCGACATATTAAACACCTTGATACAAACTCGAGAGATATCACGTTTCATTCCCGACCAACAAGACATCTTTTTCAAATCATTATACATTTTATTACTCCCGGATGTACAGACATAGTACTGCACTTTGTGAGCCTCGCGTAGAATCTTCTATATGAGCTCAATTACGAGGTACACATACCCTACCTTTGAATAATAAACAACCATCGAACCAACCTGAAATTCGGGATCATTACTTGACACACACTGTGCCCGTTTAACTTGTAACTTCTCATCATTCTTTTGAGCTTCACATATTTTTCAAAAATGTCGGTTTAGCTCTCAATTCAGCTAAGATTGAACCATCATCACCAATGATAACCGGGTATTCATAGCTCGTAAAGCAAACAGAGATTTTCGGCTCAAAGCATCGGCTACAACATTAGCCTTACCCGGATGGTAATCAATAATCAAATCATAATCCTTTATCGTTCAAGCCACTGCATTGTCTCAAATTCAAATCTTTCGTGTCATCAAATATTTCAAGCTTTTATAATCGTGATAAATATGACATTTCTCACCGTACAAGTAATGCCGCCATATCTTCAAACGCAAATACAATAGCGGCTAATTCAAGATCATGTCTTTGGTAATTTCTTTCATGTGGTTTAAGTTGTCTTGAAGCATAGGCTATTACTTTACCTTCTTGCATCAAGACACAACCTAAACCATTTAATGAGGCATCACTTTGTAAATAACAAATTCCTTACCGGTTCAAGCCGCACTAATACAGTGCTTTCGTTAATAGGTCTTTCAATCGGTTGAAACTTTGTTGACATTCATCATCCACTCGAACTTTACATCTTTTCGCAATAATCGAGTCATTGGAGAAGCTATCATAGAGAATCCCTGCACAAATCTCCGATAATAACCAACTAAACTCAAGAAACTTCTAACTTCGGATACATTCTTGGTGGACTCCAATTGACAATAGTTGAGATTTTACTCGGATCTACCACGATGCCTTCTTGCAGATACAATATGTCCTAGAAAACTCACTTCTCAAGCCAAAATTCACATTTCTTGAATTTAGCGTACAATTGCTTTCTCGCAGAATTTGTAAACACGTTCTCAAATGTTCTGCATGTTCTTCTTCATCCCGAGAATAAACCAAAATATCATCAATGAATACTACTACAAATCTGTCTAAATCTGATCCGAATATCCGGTTCATCAAATCCATGAATACTGCAGGTGCATTAGTTAGCCCAAACGGCATAACTAGAAACTCATAATGCCCGTACCTGGTTCTAAAAGCTATTTTTGGCACATCTGACTCCTTTACTCG
The DNA here is from genome assembly GCA_025698475.1 of Gossypium anomalum. Lineage (NCBI taxonomy): Eukaryota > Viridiplantae > Streptophyta > Magnoliopsida > Malvales > Malvaceae > Gossypium > Gossypium anomalum. Next base: position 16,899,516 of record CM046967.1, on the reverse strand, counting down.
TAGCTGATAATAACCCGATCGAAGATCAACTTTTGAAAATATGGTAGCACCTTTCAGCTGATCAAATAAATCATCGATCCGGGGTAATGGGTACTTATTCTTTATAGTTACTTTATTAAGCTGTCGGTAGTCGATACACAATCTCAAAGACCCGTCTTTCTTTTTCACAAACAGAACCGGAGCACCCCAAGGTGAATGACTCGGTCGGATAAAACCCCTGTCAACAAGTTCTTGTAACTGTGTCTTTAACTCCTTTAATTCTGTAGGAGCCATACGATACGGAGCTATGGAGATGGGAGTAGTTCCCGGAATAAAATCTATAGAAAATTCCACTTCTCTTTCTCGTGGCAATCCACGGTAATTCCTATGGAAACACATCGGAAAATTCACATACCACCGAATCGCTCTTTGTATTTTTGACTCGAGATACTTTGGTGTCAAGTACATAAGCCAAGTAAGCATCATACTATTTTTTAACATACCTGCGTGTCGCCATTCAAATCGGATCGGATAACCCTCAATCGATCGATTTAACCCAAGCAACTCACCATTCGACATTTTAACATAATATATTTATGTCTACAATTTACTCTATTGCATCATCTGTCAAGTTAACCAATTCATACCCAATATCACGTCAAATTCATCAAATGGCAATAACATCAAATCACCAAGAAACAATAACCTCTTACCATCAAGTGGACAATTTTTACAAATTTTATCCACTAACACGGACCGCCAGAGGGTTCAAACTTTAACCACAAATTGAGTAGGTTCAACAGATAAATTTTTAACAATTGCAAGTTTAACACATATATATGAATGCGTAGAGCCAGGATCAATCAATGCAGTAATATCAGTGTCAAGTAAAGAAAATGTACCAGTAATAACATCGGGTGCTGAGGTATCTTCTTTGGCACGAATGGCATATGTCCTAGCAGGTGCTCGTACCTCAGGCCTACCTGCAGTATCTTTTGTAGCTCCTCGACATCACCGACATTACCGGATGGTCGAGGTGGTCTCGCCTCTAAACCTGGATTACTCGGCTTCAATATCTGTTCAGTTTCTTTTTCAACCCTTTCTAGACAATCTCTGAGGAAATTGTCAAAAGAACCACATCGGTAACAAGCCCCACTCTTAAATCAGCATTCACCAAAATGAGCTTTATTACAGTACTGGCATCTCGGTTTAGGAGTTACGACATCGCCAACACCGGTCATCGATGGAGTAGAAGGCCTTGGATTAGTGCGTTGAGAACCTCGCTCTTTGCCCGAATACCCAATGGTGAAGTAGAACGATCCGATATTTCTTCAATTTCTTTGAAGCGTAAACCGGGATTTTCCGTCGGTCTTTTACTAAAAATTCGAGCTTCCTCTCACTGCTTTTCTTTGCTCAATTCTTTCCGCTTTATAAGCTCTCTCTCGCCAATGTAGCAAACTCTCGAATTTCAAGAATTCGATCAAGAACATAATGTCTTCATTCAACCCTTCTTGAATCGTTTGCACATTTCAATTTTCCGATTGTATCCATTCTCGAGCATATTTACTCAATCGAACAAATTCTCTTTCATATTGAGATATTGATCTATTGCCTGTTTGACTCAAGAAATTCTTTTCTTTTCGGTCAAGGAACCTCTGGTGATATATTTTTTTTTCGAACTCAGTGCGAAAGAATTCCCATGTAATTTCTTCTTCGAAACAATCTGAAGCTTTAGTATTCCACCAATGGTAAAGTGTGTCTTTTTAGCAAAGTGAGACGGTACATTTGAGACATTCTTCGGTGTACAAGATAATTCCTCCGTAACCCGAGTAGTGTTTTCTAACGAGAATTTAGCCCGTTCGGAATCATCATCAAGCTGCACGCTCAAATTCTTTACCCCATATTTTCGATTTTATCTACAGGAGCTTTCCTTTCTCGATGATTCAATACTGCATTCTGTGGGATCTCGGGAACCGGTGGAGGAGCAGGAAGGGGAGCTTGAGCTTGTTGCACTATAGGGTTAGTTCTTAAATATTGACTAAACCATTCATTCATCACTTGAAAGAAGACTCGCTTTGCCTCCTCCCCTTGGCCCTCAGATACGGGCCTTGTACTACTAGTTACTTCGACTTCCCTTTGTGCCCGTTCTGGAGCTGGAGCATAACTCCCGGCTTCCTCAGATTGAGCTTGGTCGGTAGACATTTACTATAAAAAAAAACACATTTAAATGGTCAGGAGATATCACACTATCAATAATAATTTAAATGGCATGTATAGCTAATTCCCGTGTTTGCTACATCGGTCCTAGAACTGACTAAACCGTAGCTCTGATACCAATAAATGTAATACCCCTACCCGTATTCATTGCCGGAATAGGGTGCGAGGCATTATCGGAGTTTACGAATTAAATTTTTTTTTCTTTTTATTCAATATAGCCCTTTTATAAATATCTAAACTTCCCTGTAATATTAAATCGAGACCAATCCACATCAATCAAATCAATTTAACATATTTTCATGATAGATTCATGCATTTATATAAGATAACGTCATCACATATCTATAACCAGGTTTGTTAACCATACTAATGGCTAACTTTACATTCATTTCACGTTAACATTTACTTTGTTAGCTTATACATGCCATTGGTTCCCAAAATAAAGTTCCTTTATATACCGAGTACAATAATTTCTATATATCAATAATATATATCATGATTGATGAGCTCATCAATACTATGATTTCCATTCCCTTGTTGTTTTTCCATATTTATCCCGTTGAATTAGTCGAAATTTCGATGGATTTTTCAGAGGTACACATTTAGTGTACAAATCCGGGTCCGTCAATTGATATTCATGTGCGCACATTTCCATTTCAGAGAGCACACTCGCTGAACCTCAACCTTGCAATGAGATTACAGTCCCAGCTAAATCCCGCAATATAAACTCATAAAATATTGTCGGGATTACGGTCAAAGCTAAATCCTCGCAGCGACAATTACTCTAATGAGCTTGGATCCGAATTACAGTCAGCTAAATTCAGACCTAATTCGGATTACCCGTCCAAGCTAAATCCATTTTCCACATATTCTTGGGAGGGCTATATCGAGGATAGGATCACTGTCGGGCTAGATCCTTTTTACCGTTAATTCCTTTTCAGAGATCCATCGAATTTTCCTTTCATTCAACCGGGATTTCTTCCCCTTTATATCAAATATATCAATGTTTCATCAATTTTCATATAATGAACATTCAAATCATATTCACATTAATAACATACATTTCAAGTATTTAAGAATATAATTCAAGTTACATGAACTTACCTTGATACTTGTTTGTAAACAGCAAAAATCTACTAATTCCGAACTTTTTCCTTTCCTCTATCTAGCTTCGTATTTGAATCTTCTGGATTTGGTGCAAAAATTATGAAACACCAGCTTAGAGAACCCTCCTATGGCGTTTTTAGCTGCTGGAATTGAAGAGAAATGAAGAGAAATCTAGATATTTCCTATTTAGTCCTAGTTTTATTTAGTTAATTTTGCAATATTCCAATTTTACTCTTAATTTATCAATTTTTTCTTTGATTTCATACCCTTGCCGTCCAGCCCAAATAACTTTTGGGTCTAATTGCCTTTTAAATCCTTTCTCATTAGACTCTTAAGCTATTTAATCACTCTATCAACTTTTACACCTATTACAATTTAGTCCTTTTCATTTAATTGACTACCCAAACATTAAAATTTCCTAACGAAATTTTAATACCACATTAATAACATTTCATAAATATTTATAAAATTATTTTCGACTCGGTTTTTACTGAGATAGAGGTCTCGATAACTTATTTTTACCTAATTTCTTCAATAATTTTTTTAACTAGCCACTAAATCGATAAAATTTTTCTATCAATATTTTCATACGACTTTCCTATCATATAAATTTTCATGCAAAAATATTAAAATAAATTTCTCTTTAAATCGGATTTGTGGTTACGAAACCACTATTCCGATAACCTTGAATTTAGGCCATTATAGATGAAGTGACACAAATTAACACTCATCTTTTTCTGTAAAAGCTCCCTCTCCCCTAAAGCTCTTAGCTTTTGTTCCTTTTATTTTTCAATAAAAATTTATTTTATTAAACTTATTTCTTTTTTCCCAAAAAGCATGAGCCACTAAACTCATCTAGCTGAAGGTTGTCAAGATTCCTCCTAAAAAAGGGGTTTATGAGGCTTAGAATCCGCACTTAGCCTTCTCAACAAGTATTCATCGTTTCTCCGCATTACGGGACTGATGCTTTCGTCCATGTCCTTCCAAAAGTGATCTTTTCATTTTGTGCAAAGGCGGCTACTTTGTATGTTTTGGGAAGGTTACACAGTCGGTTCGTTAGCTTACTGTGTTAGTGATTGTCAAGCCTAGAAGATAAAATGGCGTGGCATTCACCATTGAGAAATGATGATCTAGTGTAAGACAGTCCCATAAAAGTGACACTTGGCTAGAGTCAAGTTCCTCTAAATCGTAAGTCTAAAATCTAAGTGGAGCTGGTGGTCGTAGGTATTCTATTCCACTATAACTGGCTTATTCTGTCATGAGAAGGATCACCTAAAAGTCAAGGATTGAACCCAAGGAGGATCGAGACAACCGGAGGCTGGAATCTCTCAATCAAAGAACCTCTTTTCTCAATTCTATTTCTCTTTACAATTTCGATTTCAATTTATACAATTTCAACCCTTCCATATTTTCAATTCTGTTTTTTTTTCAGGTACGCCGCTTTTTCTTGGGCACGACTATGCTCAGGATCTCGAGGAACAAGAAGTTGTGCAAATCTAGTCCCTGAAGATTTGACCTTACTTCCCTTATACTATTCTTTTTCATTATTTCATAGGGATATATTATTTTGGTGCTTTCAACAACACACCAATGTCACATTTTTTCCGGTTGCCGAATAAGTCACGGTTCACATTGTCATTGCCCTTGCTGCTCACCATGGATGGCCATTATTTTGAATGGATGTTTACAATGCTTTTTTACAATGTGACTTATATGAGGAAGTGTACATGTTGCTTCCTCCCGATTTTCGCACTCAGGGGGAGACTCAGATTTGTCAACTACAAATATCATTTAATGGATTGAATCAAGCATCAAGACAGTGGAACATGAAGCTTACAGAGGCTTTTTTACTTTATGACTATTCACAAAGTAAGCATGACTATTCTCTTTTTACTAAGAGAGATTTCTTGATAACCGAAAATGATGGAATGTTTATTGATGAGTTGAAACAAGTGTTACATCAAAGTTTTAAGATGAAAGATTTGGAAGAGCTTAAATAATTTATTGGTATTGAAATTCTTTAGTCAGGAAATGGCGTTGTATTGAATCAAATAAAGTATGCTCTTGAATTGATTTTAGATATGGGGCTTACTGGAGGGAAATTAGCTGTTACGCCTTTAGAATAAAAACAGAAGTTAAGTTTCATTAAATATGATGAAACAATACAAGTCAATCACAGTGATGAAATGTTATCAAATGTGAGAATGTATCAACGTCTTATTAGGAGATTGTTGTACTTGACTCACACAAGACTAGATATTGCTTTTGCAGTTCAACACTTAAGTCAGTTCATGCAACGACCAAAAAAGTCACACTATGAGGCAGCACTATGAATAGTAAGATATGTGAAGAAAGATCTCGTGAGAGAGTTGTTTTTTTCCGATAAATAGGTCCACATAGTTAATAGCATATTGTGACTCGAATTGGGCATCTTGTCTAATATTGAGAAAGTCAATTACAGGATTTTATCTGAAATTGGGAGATTCATTGATCTCGTGGAGATAAAAAAAGAAAGAAAGAAAAAGAAAACACCATCTTAAAGTCATCAGCGAAGGCCAAATACAAAAGCATGGCTTTCACAATATTTGAAATTGTATGGTTGAGAGGGTTATTAGACGAGCTTGGTGTTAAGACAGGGAACCAACAACGTTATTCTGTAATAATAAAGTAGCAATTCAAATAGCAAATAATCCTGTCTTTCACGAGAGAACAAAACATATAGAAATAGATTATTTCATTGTGAGAGAAAAAATACAAAGAGGGTTGGTTCAAATTCGGTTTATGTAAACAAAAGATCAATTTGCAGATATTCTAACAAAAGGACTTGGATTTAGTAGCATGAACACTTAGTTGGCAAGTTAGGCATGAAAGATTTATTTCACTCTCATCCACCAACTTGAGGGGGAGTGTAGAAGTTGTAAATATGGTTAGGCAATTATTAAATTTGTTTATTAAACTATTAGTAGAATGGTGTATATAAGTCAACTATTGTAAGCTTACTGAATTGAATCGAGTAAGAAATTCTTTTACTCTTGAATCGATTGTTTTCCTATTTCAATTGATTGTTCTCTTTGTTTAATCGATTGTTCTCTCATTTCAATAGATTGTTTTCTTGTTTTAATCAATTGTTTCACTATCCTCAGCCACCTCAATAAAATAAACTATGATTTTGTTTTAAATATAACATATATTCTAAAATTAAAATATTATTATTACATAGAAGTAACTTTTTGGACTTAAATTATGTTCAGGTGTGTTTGGAAAGCCATATACAGATTGGATTTTAGTATAATTGTTAGTAACTATTCACTTAATTACTCTCAGTTCTCACACTTTCTTAAAAATTGAAAAGTATAATTAACTTGATTAAATAAACTCCTTAATTATAATAATTACCAAAAACACACCTAAATATAATTGCTAAATAAATACGTAGGTAAGAAAGTTAGTGTTGCTATAATTAAACAATATTCACCGTATTTTTTAGGGCTTCAATTTATTACATGTGATATGCACATAATTATGGTCATGATGTATCTTCTCTGTTTCTCTGCATGATTTATCGATTAAGTTGTGAAAGCAAGGTATAAAAATTTCATTATGTGTGATGATAATTTCTTTTTATATCTCCGCATTCATATAATTATACTATCACACAAATTAAATCCACCAATATATCTAATATTAAGTTGTCTTCTAACCTAACTGCATTACATCTTTCCATGACTATAGATTCAATTTGAAGTTCAACATTTCTATATGCAATTTTTGGAAATAGCTAACATGTAAAAGGAAAAGTAAAAACAATAATATATATAATTCTCCTAATAATAATTTTTTTGGCCTTTCAATTTTATAAAAAAAAAATCATTTTAGCTTTCCGTTTAAGTTCTCGTCTCTTTTAATTATTGAACTTGTATTTTTTGTCAAATCACCTCAAAATAGAAGGAAAAAATTAACGTTTGTTAACTTTACTGATGTGGCATACACGTTAATTACCATGTGGATGAGTAAATGTCAACATTTAATTGAATTTTTATAATTTAAAAGATATAAAGAATATTTTAAAATAATTTTAATGATTTTAATTTTTAAAAATTAATTAAATGCCGGTGTGTCATCCACGTGTATGCCATATTAGTAAAATTAAAAAAAAACATTAACTTTGATAAAAAAATAAAACAAATTTAAAAGCTAAAAAAAAGAAAAAAATTAAATGAAATGCTAAATAATTTTTTTTATAAAGTTAGGGGGTCGAATAAATCATTAAGCCTAATAATTATGATGTTGAAGTGAATATTCATATTAAATGAAAGGATTATGGTGAAGAAAAAAAGAAAAAAGAAAAACGGAATATATGTACAAGGAAAAAACAGCCCGGAAGGAAATCTAAACATTGCATCAATATCTTGAGAAAATTAGTAAAAAGATGTAACTTGATCCTAGCTAAAATAAGGTACCTAATTAAAGTTAGAGAGGATAAGGATAAGATAATAAAATATGAGCATGATTGAATGATAGGAAGGTATAATGTATAATTTGAGGGCAAATTAAAAAGAGGATTTGGCCTTAAAACTTGACAAAATTGGCACACCCCAGTTGGAAAAATAACAACAACCATGCTTTATGAGTACATTACGTCTTAATATCCATTATTTGTTGGCTTTTTAAGTTTTTAATAAAACAGAGCAGTTGGCTGCTTAACCCACACGTAAATTCCATTTTTCTTTGCTAACGTCGTCGAGTTTCAGCGGTAATCATTTCTAAATTGATGCAAGTAACTTTTATCTCACTAATTCTTTTCGGGGGTAGTCTTGAAAGAAAAAGATAGCAGGTTTGAGTTTTAAAAATAGGATAAACATGGATATATGATTGTAGCAGTCATGATTATTTATTAATTTATTGAATGCAATATTAGTAGAGAACATAATTTTTTTTCTATCTAGATTTGAAATATACGTAATTATCATTCTAAATCTCAAATAATTCCTACACAATTTATTTAACTCATTAGTTAAATCTTTAATTTTTAAGCTCCAAATTTATTTTGGTATAATGTCATTAATTTTTAACGTTTGTATTTTTTTTTATTAACTTGATCATTTTTTAGTTAAATGTGACTTTCAGCTTTTTAGAAAGAGTCACATTTGGTATTCAATTTTTCAAAGAGAGGGGTTTTTTTTAATGGAACCAAATAGGGGAAAAATAACAAACTCTCGTTAGATGGTGAAGAACAGACTCCATCAACACAATAAAGGCTTTAGCCTCAGCATCAATAGAGCATCATCACATGTTGACAATCGGTTTTGCCACAACTTACTTGAGACGACATATCTGGAGTGATTGTAAGCTCTTAATACGATATGAAAATCAACCTTGGATGGTCCAAAGCAGCAAGCAAAAATCGACAAAAGAATCAAGTATTCACCAAACTAAAGAGGACGACAACAAAATCATCCCTAAAATCACTAGTAAAATTAAGGTTATATGCATAAGTAAGAATAAAAAATGTGCTACAAAAGCAGACAAAAACTTCTAAAACTGAAAACTTATTAAACAATGAAAAAACAAACAAAAAACATATAAACCTCAAGACAACATGAGTCCAAATCGACTTGTGAAATCATTTATTATTTTGAAATACTCTCAAAACAGAAACATATTAAGAACCTGAAGAAGAGCCATCCACTTTCCAAGAAAAATTACTGATGGCTGGTGGAGTTTTAGCAAATGATAGGCATCGTCATTTGTCCATCACAACTTGTGAAGACAATAAAGTACCCACAGAATAGATCTGCAAACTGAAAAGAGTGAAAACATGTGGAGTGAATGAGAAGAAGAAAGAAATAAAGGGTTGATGGGAGGGAGAAAATAGCGGGCGATAGCTAGCCCTAAGGTTGGCACCATCGCTGGGCAAAACTAAAGATAAGAAACAAACGGCTTGGAGAAAAAAATGGAAAAGTATCTTTCAAAAAGATTTGAATTGTTTTTTTAATGAAAATACTGATTAAAACATTATATTTTTAAACATGGTAGCTCGCATGGCATATCACATGTATCTTATGCTATTTTTCTGAACTTTTATATATTTTTTAATTTTTTAATTTTAAATTAGTTGTTGATATGGCATATAAAACAAATAGTGTCATGTCAACATGAATTACATGTGGACTATCATGCAGGTTGCTATGCCAACATTGTTTAAAAAATAATAATTTTTTAGTCAGAATTTTTATTTAAAAAATTTTTAACTCTTTTTGAAAGATTAATCATTAAATTTATCTAACAAAATCAAATTAACAAAAAATATAAATATTAATGTATAAATTTGACATTATGCCTTTTATTTTCTTGTTATCACATATTATTCTATCTTAATATAGTCATTCAAGTTTATTATGTAATAAACTTTTCTACTTTCACTTAATTGTAATTATATCACATAGGTTAGATCATTGATTGTCTATGGTGATAAATTTAAGTTGGATTTCTATAACAATTATCAACTAATTTTAAGTTGAATGTTAGAGAAATTTGAGGGTGATGTATAAAAGTTAGGGTTGAAATATAGTTAGTAAGTGACCGCGATGCCCACCACAACATGCAGTTAGGGGAGGTTGCATGTTGTTGTCTAAGTGTGGCAAAAGATCCCATGGTGGTTCTTGCAAACACTCATCAAGCTGCATAATTGGTCACTAATGGCTTTCGATTGAAAATAATAATAATCATTTCTACGTCTTTATCTGTAAAAATGGTCTGCTACTGCTAGCTAGCATGTGAAAATATGAATGCTACAAAACACAGGCTGATGAAGAAACATTATCAATTTTGGGGCCAAGGTATCCGACACAACAATAATCCCACTTTCTCGAGGGTTGGGCAAAGTTCATTCTAACAATCAAATGTGCTATTATGTACTATCTTTTAACAATGACTCTTGTTTCTTTCTCCCACACTTCTCAATGATGCTTAAGGATGTAAGGATTGCGAACAAATATTGTGCCATCAGTAATTTATGGATAATAATGATTCAATTTTTTTTTATAAAAAAAGTCCTAATTAATGTGTATTCTTGTAGTTTTTTAATAATCAGAATATCACAACTTATCTGAATTAAAAAAAAATTAACTAAATATAATTAAATAATATAAATTCAAACTAAAATAAAATTGAAACGAAATCCAAATTGAATATTAGAGTTTATCATATTTTAATTTTTGTGAGTCCTAGGGAAATCTAAAGGACCCCTAATCTGATCAATATATATAATTAGTAGTAGTAATAGACAGCACATGGCTGCCTTTAAGTAAAAGAAGGGCATGAAAGCCTTGTTCCCTTAGTGAAGGGATTTCCTGTTCCAATCAAACATGCTTTGATATTGTTGGTAGACCTCAAACAATTACTAATTACATTTTGGAGTTATTTGAATGCTGAATAATCACGTTTGCTTCCTTAAAAAGAGCTATAACACATTCACATACTCTTGGGGTCAGCCATCCCCATGTGAATAAAAGGAACCCCCCTAACTGTTCGTCATGCAGATGGGAAAAGTGTGGCCACTTAGATGCTGGTAAGTCTACCAAACTTCTAATTCCTGGTCGGTTAACCTTGTGGGGTTGCAAATTGTCGATGATTATGTTGATTACATATAGATTTCGACATCATTTCATTATTTCAAGTGATTGTAGATGTTGAGATTCAAATTTTAAATTGAATAGATTTTTTTTAAAAATAATTGTCTAAATTAATTTGGATTCCCCCATTGAAATATAATGTGACCTGAAATTTGGAATTTGGTGACCCTTAAAATTGAGATGGTATAAAATTGATGGGATTTGTACTTTTGGGAGATTGCACAAGATTTTCAAAGGAAGAAAAAGGAATAGTGGTTTAGGGGGTATAGAAGGCAACAAGCAAGTTGATTGATGGAGACGCATAGAATATGTGGCTGTGGGCCTTAACTTTATCTATATTTCAATCTACACCAATTGGGGGGTTATGATTTTGCCCAAAGACATGCAGATAAGATCCAATCTGTGCCTTACTGGCATGCTGATTTTTTTTTTTAACTTTCTTTTCTTACCAAACAATTAAGGATCATTACATCTTTTTCTTTACCATAGAAATAGGTGATATGCATAATAATGAAACGTAAAGGATTTAGCTAACCAGATTTTTGGTTGTCAACTGGGTTGATTTTTCGTTTTTGATCAATGGTTGGGGGTAATTTTAAATGGAGATTGTGAGGCCTGAAAAAAAGGCTGAAAAGTAAGTCCATTGACTGAGAAAAGCAAGGCGGCCTACCTAGCCCAACTGTACTCTAGCTTCTGCTTTTAGGATTAGAGTATGGACTGTTTGGGTTCTAAAAGTTGGGTCACAACCTATTATATAGAGATCATAAGCAGGACAGGGTAATTTTAAAACCAAACCCGATCTATATATGGATTCTGACAGCATTTTGTCATTTAAATAAAAAAAAAAAGGTCACAAATGAAGAGTGTACATGCCCTTTGTTTGACTTGCTTCATATTACCGTTCATATCGATCTAGAAGGTAGAGTTTGATTAATTGAATTTCAATTAAATAAAACTAAACACTTGTAAAGTTTTCTGACATCCCACCTTAGTTTAAGGAAAAGCCATTGCCCTGGATGACATATTACTAGTACCCAACGATTCTAATATCAAACATGGGGGTTTGTTATTGTTTAGGACAATGAAACCAGCCTAAGGTACATTGGCATGGATTTTTGTTAGATATAAGAGCCACACAAACATGCAATGTGAGCCACCAAGTTTGAGATTTTTGCTCCCAATAAGCACAAGAAGTGGAGGCAAAGGGCTTTGATATCAGATTCTGGTTGCCACATGGCAAAGCACTAGCCAATTGGGCATCCACTCTCCTATCCATTATGATAAACCCCCTGGAATACATTTAACAGATTTCAATATCCTTGTCTGCCACAAAAACCCCCTCAATTCCCCCACCTCATTGTAGGCAAAATGGCCTCTGTTTGTGCTTCTTCTGCCATTGCAGCCGTTGCCATCTCATCCCCCAGGCAAGCTCTCTTTCCCTTATTATTATCAACCTATTTTCGAACAATATAAACCTATGTTATTCAGAATTAAAGTGAGTGTGGGGATATCTAAATATGTGCCGACATGTATGTCAGAAGAAAAATAGTAACATAGTTAACCATGCTAAATGTCTGCACATGTAAGTGTATTAGAAATGATGAACTGGTAGTTAACCATTTATAAGTGATCATGCTACACTGATCGGGTAGGAATTTTCCAGCTATTTACATGTGATAGACAGGGGCGAAGCCAGAACAAATTTTTAAGGGGCCGAATGAAATTTTAATTTTTTATAATTTATATATTTATAATTTTTAAAGGATTAAATAGAATTTTTATAATTTTAAGGGGGCCAAAGTATACCTTTACTAATTTAAAATTTTAAGAAAACTTCAAGGGCCTAAACATAAATTTTCCAATTTAGGGGGCCGAGGCCACTGCCCCCTCTCCCCACCCCCGCGTATTCGCCACTGGTGATAGAATTCTTTCGTTAAAATGGTGTAAACAAAAACTAGAAATAATAGTTGAGGCGATCAGGTTATGATGTGTAAGCAATGTTTACAGTTCCCAGAGGAGTGGATCTGTAGTGAGGACAACAAAGGCTTCTTTCCTTACTGGGAAGAAACTTCGATCAGTCAAAAAGTACACAAAACCAGCAGCAGCCCGAACCGTTCCGGTGTGTGCAGTGGCTGACCCCGACCGACCTCTTTGGTTCCCAGGCAGTACTCCTCCTCCATGGCTCGATGGCAGCCTCCCTGGAGACTTCGGTTTTGATCCTCTAGGCCTTGGTATAATCATGTTTCATCCATTGAATTGAATCAAGTACCTCACAAAGTTAAATCTTTTTTTTTTCTGTATATGTGTGTGTGTGTGTGTGTGTATGTGTAATATAGGGTTGAATTTTATTTTTTATTTTTAACAGGATCAGACCCTGAGACCTTGAGATGGAACGTACAGGCAGAGCTCGTCCATTGCAGATGGGCAATGTTAGGAGCCGCTGGGATTTTCATCCCAGAGTTCCTAACCAAAATTGGCATCTTAAACACTCCATCATGGTACTCTGCTGGAACCGAGGAATACTTCACTGACACCACCACCCTCTTCATCGTTGAGCTTATTTTCATCGGGTGGGCAGAAGGGAGAAGATGGGCTGACATTCTCAAGCCTGGGTGCGTAAACACTGATCCCATCTTCCCTAACAACAAGCTCACGGGCACCGATGTTGGGTACCCTGGTGGGCTGTGGTTCGACCCTCTTGGTTGGGGAACTGGTTCCCCTGAGAAGATCAAGGAGTTGAGGACTAAAGAGATCAAGAATGGTCGATTGGCTATGTTGGCAGTAATGGGTGCTTGGTTCCAACACATCTATACTGGAACTGGACCCATTGACAACCTTTTCGACCACCTCGCCGATCCTGGGCACGCCACCATTTTTGCTGTAAGTTCATCCCCTCAAAACCAATTCCATTTGTAGTGCTTAGTTTCAGTTTGGATGGATTATTCAATTTGAATCGGTTTTGGTTGAATTATTATTCAAATATATTCTATTTAGTTATGTTTTTTATTCAGAGGTTAAAGCTTTAGGAGTTAAAATTTTAATGCCACATATAGATGCTGTCAATAAACACCTTTACTTTGAATCAAATTTGTTGTCTTCCTAAGGGTTGGACTAACTGGTGTTGGTTGTCCATGTCAGGCTTTCACTCCCAAGTGAGACACAATTAAGAGACAACCTTTAAGAGCGATTAAAATGTTGGGATGACAATGATGATCATACCATTCCATACGTTGGAAGAAGAGCGGAAGACTTGTAATGTTGTGGGGGAATGTTTGTATTAGTAGAAACTGTAATGCCTCTGTTTGTATTGTAGATGTTATAGTGATGTACAAATATATGTGTGGAATTAGATGCAATGAATTTTATTTATTCAGGTTTATAAACATTTATGAACTCCAAAGCCCAACAAATGCTGGTAAGTAAATCAGCTTTTCTTTCCTTCATTCATACCTACGTACATACATGCATACAGGGACGTGGCGTAGATGTATAAAAAGGTAGTGTTTTTTATATACAATATGTAGAACTAGATTCTTTTCTCACCTTTATTTAAATAAAAGGTTAGACGTGTTTCAATCCACATCCACTTACTTTGATAATAATATTGATGTCTACTAAACTAAAACTCATTTGACAAAAAAAAATTAAAATTCTTTTATATTATAATTTATTTATTTATTAAAAAAATAACATTTTAATTGTTCGACAACTAAATTTGACTCAATTCATAATATATTAGAAGAACCGTAGCCATTATTAAGAGTAGATTAGGGATGCAAAGAAAAAGGAGATAGCGGGCTTAAGGTGACTGAGAATATTGAGAAATTAGGATGCATGTATTATAGTAGCAATCTGACTTAGTCACAAAAACCTAGTCCACTATGAAACTTCCTTTATTAAATCAGGTCGGTCATATTATATGCACTTGGACTCTGCCTTGACTTGGTCTCCTCTCTTTCTTTGCTTAAAGTTAATAATAATAATAAACAACTGTTATTTCTTTAACAACTTATAACTTAACTGCTAATGTTTTTATAACTCAATCAGATGAAATGGAGTGAATGAGCATCCCTCCCTAATATTTGAGACCACTCAGCTAGTCTGCATTATGTGGATACTTGGTCAACAAAAGCATCAGCTTTTCAGCATTAAGATTTAAGCCTATTAGGCCATTTCAATGTCGGTGCCATCATGCATGCCCTGTTAAGTTACCATGCAACAAATCTTATATTAAGGTTTTCTTCCATAAAAAACAAATAGTTTAAATAGTAAAATTATCTATAAATCTTGATTACTAGAGCAACAAAGTTTGGCATTCTTGTCCATTATTATATTCCCCACCAAATGAATTTTAGAAACAACTTCCAATATCCAAACATCCCACAATGTGGTGCATTAATTTTGCTTCTTAATCTTTCATTCTTCACTTGAATTCGTCAACTTCACTTCACAATATATAAACAAGAAAAAAGAAAAAGAACTTTTCAACTATATTTTTTTAACAATTCAAATGCTGATAGGAAGACCCATTTTATATAACTCATGGAATTCGAATTCTTGCCAAGGATGAATTTCTTTACAAATAATTCTCTAATTTCCGGAAAAAAAAAAGCACTATAATTTTGCATTAAAAAACTAGTTAGCTTAAGCTTAGTTAAAATCATCAAGAAATACCATACAGGTAAGCAAGCTATAAATTCAGTTTGAACTTTGATAAGAATCTGAATAGAGTGATTGCAATACAAGATTTTAAGATGCTAACCTCCCCCATCTCTCTCTTCCCCTCTCATATATATATTACACAATAAAATTCCTAAAAATATATATATATAGATGAATTTATAGTAAGCTAAGAGTTTTTACGACTGTCGTGATTCAAGGACAGCAAAATCTCGATAATTAGAAGCTTCGATTGGTTGGTTGACGCACAATGAGTTGGACCGGAATGGGGCGGCCCGTACCTGATCCGCCGCAACTGCTACAAGCCCTGCGACCCGACCCCGAGCAAGTCCGACAACCGACATCGCCATCCGACCAGCGGGAACAAATACACGAGACACGCCCTGTGCCGTTGCAAGTGGGGCATCTCTGAAACGGTCCGGCCATGGGTTTCTGGTCCATGACCGATTTGACAAACACGGCCCCGGCCAATACACCCAACCCGGTAGCCATCTGGGTCAAAACGATGGGAACCATAACGTCTAAAGATGGATTGTAGGGGAGGGAAGGAAGAGATAAAAGGAAAGAGGAAATTGTGAGATCTTTTTCTTGGTGGGAAGAGTATAAAGGAAAGAAGTGGTGTGTAAATTATACACGTATTCGATGCGTTGAGGGTTTGAGTTTTTGACGGTAGTGCTTAGCCGAAATTGATTTTTATTTTGACCGGGTAGCCTAGGGCTTGGGCTTGCGGACTGCCTGACGTTGCTTATTTCCCTTCGCTTCTTTGGAGATAGAGGTGTGCATGGGCCGGGCTACCCGGCCTGGCCCGAAGGCCCGCCTGAAATGTGGTAGGGGTTGGGTAAAAATATAGGCTCGAAAAATAGGCTTGGACAAAAAAATAAGGCCCGTTTAAAAAATGGGCCGGGTCTCGGGTAAGGTATTTTTAGTCTGAGCCCGGCCCGGCCCGGCCCGAACACACTAAAGGACAAAAAAAATTTGCATATTTTTTTATTTTTGAATATTATTTTCTTGTTGATTTCTCCATATTTTGCTACCATTTTACTATTATGTTGCTATTATTTTGTTGTTATTGTTTGGATATTGTATAAATTTTATTTTATTGTTAATTTTCTTATTATTTTAAAGGTATTTGTTAATTTTTTTATTATTTTAGAAGTATTTGTTTGTTAAGTTGTATTTATCTTAGTGTTATTTAAGTTTACATATTTTTCAAAATTTATTTTCAATTTTTTGGGAAATATTTATTTTGATATTTTTAATATTTTTGATGTATTATATATATTTAAAAATAATATAAAAATTAATCTGAATTTTGTAAAGGTGGGTTGGTTTTAGTATTTTTATCCAGGTGGGCTTGGGCAAAATTTTTAGGCCCATTTTTGGGCCCTGACCCGCCGAGCCCAATAAATGGACATGATTTTTTATTTGAGCCCGGCCCGGCCCGTCCCATGAACACCTCTATTTGGAGATGATGGACCGCTACTAGACATTAAGGACGTCCCCAGATTTTCTTTTTTTAAATAACTAAAAATGCCGTTTTTTATAAAAAAAATGAAATTTAAGTGGATTTTTCGAAAAATTGCAGAATTAGACCGAAATTTTTTCATAGCCAATGACTCCCCCCCAAGCTATTTCAATAGCCGTTTGACCCCCCCATCCAACAACTATTCTTTATTTTCTATTTAACCCCTAATTCCATTCATTTTTCAAATCAATCTCAACTAATCTCTCTCACATTTTTAAATCTCTTTCAAATTTCTCACAATTTCCTCCTAATTTCTCAATCAGTTTTTATTCCTCTCTCACCTCTCTTTCTTTTTTTTTATTAAAATTGTATTAAGGTTTTTTTAAATTATTTTTTGTATTACAATTTATTTTGTATTTATATTAGTAATGGCAAAATCTCTAATTCGTTTGGATGGCGAGCATATTTCGGTCGATCAATTGCAAATGGTAAGAAATTTTTTTATATTTAATCTAATTTAATTTAAATATTTTGTTGTTATATTGAAATTTAATATTTTTGTATTTTTATATATATAATCGGAAGATCAGATTTTGAAACATATATTCGTAATCGACTCACTCCTCCTATGTCTTTAATTGAACCATATTTGAGAGATGCATGATTTTTACACGTGGCTCGTATGAGTAGGAGTGTAAATTGGATGCCACACTTGTAAGCGTGTTGGTGGAAAGGTGGAGACCCAAGACGCACACATTTCATCTTCCATGCGGCGAGTGTACTATCACACTCGAGGATGTGTAGTTACAACTCGGGTTACTGGTGGATTGGCTGATAGTGACTGGGTCAGTTGTCGCAGCCGATTAAAGAGATATATGCAAAAATCTTTTAGGAAAGGTTCCAGACACGATTTATGGAGCTCGGATAGATATGAATTGGTTGAAAAGAAATTTTGGTGGGCTCGATGCAAAATTGAGTAAAGCTGAAAGAGAACAAAACTCTTGGACGTATAAATCACGAAATTTTGTCCATTTAAGGTGGCTGTTAAAACTCATGGACTTTAGAGAAGCGCGCAAACTCATTTACACCATTGTGGCACACATTTTGCTCGACAATATGTTAAATAGATTTAAATATTATATTATATTAAAAAATCTAATAGAAAAGATATGTCCTATATTTTAAGCTTTACTCGGGAATTAATTGGATTTCCCATACCTCACATAATGAATATTGAACATAAAATCTTAAAGCTCCTTGGACCTCTCCTTACTATTAACTCAAGCTTTCATCTGCCACATTTCCATTATCCTTATATGGTAATTATCTATTAGATTTTCTAATCTTAATAAAAAACGTATTGGATGCATTAATAGATACTTATTTAATATTTAATTTTGTTTAATTGTAATTAAATTAATTATATTTTTTTCTATGTGGTCTAATGAACATTTGACACTTGGCAATGATGAAAAAATTATCAAAAATAAAATTGTAAAATTATAAAAAAAATATTTTATGTAAAAACTTATAATTTTTTTATCTTCATGTAAAAAAATATTTTTTTATTTTCTATAAAAGTATACTTTGTAAAAATAATATTTATATTTACATAAAATATAATATTACCTAAAAATATTAGAGTATATTTTGTTTAAAGAAAATGATTTTAAAAATTGATGAAAAATAGATTTCATTCAACAAAACATTCGAATGCCAATACGATTTCGTGTTTATTAAAAAATATTTTATTTTTAATATGTTCGGCAACTATTTTTTTTAATTGTATATTCAGAAAAAGTTATAATTTTGGTGTATGAAAATGTTCTGTTTAAATCTTGAGTTGATAAATGCATTTGAGTAAAAACTCATTTAGTAACTATATAATTGGAGGTAATTATGTAACTTTAAACAAAAAAAAAAAACTTTTAAATTTAATAATTTAAATTCATCTTGTGTCCAATATTTATAAGACAACATGAAAAAGTTAAAACTCCATTATTTTTAGGTAACATTTTGAATAACAGAAATTTCAAGTTGAACCAAAAAAAATATAGGTACCAAAATGAAAATTAAAGAAAAAATTATAGGTACCAAAAAGTATATCTATCTTAGAAAAAATTAACACCATTAATTCTGGGTATTATTTTGTGTAATGAAAACCGAACATAAGCACCAATTTGACCAAAAAGAACATAAATACCAAAATGATTATTGAAGTCAAATACAAGTATCAAAAAGTATATTTATCTAAAATTTTACAATATTCATAAGCCAAACAAAGTCCCAAAGATGATTATTATGATTATTATAATAATTAGAAGGGTAAACCATGCCAACTTTCCTTAAACTTTTGTTTTAAATTATATTTCAGTCACCTAACTTTCAAAATTAACATAATAGTCATCAATGTTATCAGGTTATTACATTTTAGTTATTTGTCCATTAACTTCTGTTAAAGAGATGACCTAACACATTAATTTAAAGAGTTAATAACTAATTTAATCCTTAAATTATAACTAAAATATTATTTTGATACTTTTTTTAAAAAAATTTAACAATAATGCTATTTTTTTAAAAAAATATTAAAAATTATGATAAAAATATTTAAAACATTAAATCCACTACCATTCTTTTTTTTTTCCTTGAGAAATCAAATCTAGATTTCCATCAAAACAAAATAAAACCCAAGTTGATAAAAGCGACAACTTAGGTTCAAAGAAATTTTTTTGTGTGTGAATCATGTTTTTTTATAATAAAGAAAGAACTCTTTTTCAATATGATGGAGAAATATATTTCCATTTTAATAGAATTCTCAATTTGATAAGAATTATCTAATGCAACGAGACATTAGCCTTACTTGTTTTATATATATATATAATAATAAAAAACATGTTAAAGATGTTGTCTAATGCAATTCTAGAAGCATCTATTTTAATAAAATTATAGTTTTATTATTATTAAAATACAATTAAATTAAAGAAACAACTTATTTACCTTAAACAAATTCTTTTGACTTTGCATTTCCCTTTCACAACAAAGATGAAGACTTGTTGATGATTTTGGGAGTCTTCACTTTTTTATATTTTGTTTCTTCCGTAAATTTAAAATATTATTTTTTAAAATTTCAAAAATCATTGAATTTTTATTCAGAATCTAAAAATTTATTTTAAAAATGCAACACTCAAAAATTGTTAAACCCACAAACTCAAAAGATTAAAACTTCTTAAAATATTAAGCAATAAAATATTTAAATGAGGAAGTTTGAAGCCACCAAGATAGTTGAGTTGATCAAAAGCGTGGTCCGAATGGGCTGGGTTTAAAACCCACTCTCCACGAAAATTTTCTACCTACCACTTAAGTGAAGCCTTCCTTTCAAGCCCAAACTACTTAAAGGCTACATGGAGATGAGACATAGAAAAGAAGTGAAGCCTTGAGCCAAGGCCTTCCTTTCAAGCCCAAATTACTTACAAGGCTAAGTGGAGATGAGTCATACAAAGGGATGCTGATTACGTAACTCCACAAAGATAACAATTACATAAACCATCTAAAGACTTTGCTTCTTTGTTTTACATTCCATTTCTATTCATATGTTGAATTTCTTACTTGGTAATTTGATGATACCCTACAAGGAAATCTATTTATTAGGTTAATAATTTTTTTTATACAATCTAGTCAACAAACATCAATTATTATTTCATTAAACATTGGTGATGTCAATTTTGAGAGTTGGGTAGAAGATAGGTCAAATGTGAGTTGTTAGTGATTTGCAAGATGGAAAATTTGTCTAAGTCAACAAAATATAACAAAAGAAAAGTTTAAGGGAAGTAGAGTTTATGGAAGGGGTATTCAACGTACCTGGTCAACGTGGTGAAACTGAATATTTATAGGCTATGTGATACCTCTATAAAGCTGCTCGGGCTAGTGCCAAGATTCAACCATTTGTACCTGAGCTGTCTGTCGCATATTCTGGATTTTTAGATTCCTACCTTATTGTGTTTTAATAACTTGATTTGTTGGAAACTTATAAAAGCTTCTTGCTCCTACATGAAGGCACAATGAGGATGTTTTGCGTGAGACATTTTGAGCTGTGTAGGTAAGACACCTTTGTGGGTTTTTAGTGATTGGCAAACCTGCTCATTAGTTGAGTTGTTATGCTTGCGTGGGCATGAGCACGTATGTATTGTCTTTGGGTCTAAGCTTGTGTATTTTGGGTATTAACAATAGTCCCCTTAACCAGTTAGTTTGTAGCTGGTTTCAAAGTGGCTTGTGAAAGACAAACAATAACTGTTTATTCTGGAATGTCGAGGAAAGGCGACATCTTTTTTAAGGTATTTAGTGCATTAGTTTTAGAGGGAATGTGCCATGATGAAAGGAAAGTTAGGCGTTAATTTCCATTGATGCTGTGAATTGCAAGATTATAGAAAGACAGGAAGGGAGTGCCATCTGCCCAAATCATGTAGTTGCATTACAATTATATGCTTCATTCGTGAGGCCCTCTGCATTCCTTTGTAAACAATCGTCGTTTCAAGAAAGGCATACATTTATAGGACACTCATTTGCCAACTTTAGCCACAAAGTTGTGAATTAACGAACACATCCCAGCGTTGAGCTTTTAGGCATGAGCTAACTCCAATCTAGCTAAAAGTGTTCCATATTCTGCAACGCTATTTGTTGCCGGGAAGGAAAGGATTAGATAATAATGCCACTCGTGACCTATTGGGTCGATCAACATTATTCCAACCCTTGCCCTTTTTAACGGATGATCCATATGTGTAAAGAATACAAGTTTCTGTAGAGGGATTTACGGGATCACTTAAAGTAGGCACGAAAATGGCAGTTGCTATGAATGGTTCCTGTTGTGGTGGCGTTTTTCCGAGAAAGTACATTCAATGACAAAATCTACTAGTTCCTAAACCTTGATGGCTCGTTGCCGTTGGTAAGTGAGCCTAAACTCGCCAAGTGTTCTGCAATGCTTGACTAACATATTAAATAGGCTACTGTGCACCAATAGATACTTTGATTAATACTATCTGATGTGGATAAATACAAAAAGAGTGGTATGGATCCTAAATATGCCTTAAGTTCATCAAACGTTTTCATTTGAACTTTTTTGGATGTAGCAGATATGGAAAGAATAGTTAAGCATTTATTGGCAGAATTTGAAAAGAAATTGCTCAAAGTTGTCGCTCTTCTTGTGAAGTGTTGTTATTCTTTGATTGCAGTGGGAGGTTCCATGTCAACTATGGCCAGCGGCGTTAACTAGCCCCCTAAAATGAAAAATTTTCTACTTAGGCCCTTTAAAATTTTTAAAATTTTAAATTAGTAAAGTTAAAATTGTACTTTGCCCCCTTAAAAATGATAACAATTTGATTTAATCATTTAAAAATTACAAAGATATAGATTATTAAAATGATGAAATTATATTTTTACTATCGTAAAAATTACAATTTAATTTCGACCCCTATAAAGATTTTCTGGTTTCGCCCCTGAGTATAGCTTGTACTTTTGCAAAGTTTAATTATAATTAGTATCTCCCCTACACACCAAAGGTTGTGGCTAAGTATTGTTGTATTGAGTTTTTTTTCTTAAGGTATCTATTGGAGCGAACCCAATAAAAGGTGTTAAGTTTCTTTTAATTAGCATATCATCCACATAAATTTGGAAAATGATTCCAATAAATATATTATTCATTAATCTCTGGTATTGAGCCTCACCCATTTTTAATCTAAATGGCTCTACAAGGTAGCAATATATTCCATATTTTGTCGCAAAGGATGTTTGATCCAAATAGATTTAGTAATTGTGTCCTAAGAATGCATCCATGAAGCTAAAAAATGGCATCCTGCAACCATGACAAATGATGCAAAACATCTAAAAAGTTGACATAAAAATTAAGATCAAAACATAATTTTCTTTGTTTAAATATGCCAAAGATCTATATTTTCTTTTGAAATTTGTACTTTAATTTTACATTGAGTCCCTATATTTTTTTACTTAACAATCTTGATCCTTTAGTTTCGTTTAACCATTACAGTTGGTCATGAGCACGAGCGGAGTTAGAAAATTTTTTGAGGGGGGCCGGAATAAAGTTGTATATTTTTATGATAGTAGTGAAATTTTACCGTTTTAATAGCCTATATCTTTATAATTTTTAAAAGATTAAATTAAAACTTTCTCATTCTTGGGGGCAAAGTGTAATTTTACTGTTGTAGGCCAATTTTGGCCCATTTATATTTAAACCCATACATTTACAAACCAAAACCCTCATTTACAGCAGACCCAATTTAAAGCCCAATTTTACCCAAACCCGAATGGCCCACTAAAGCCTAAACCAACCTAAACCTAAAACCCCTAGCCCAACTACAAACCCTAAGCCCAAATAAAAAAAAACAATAAACCCAACAGAAACCCAATTGCCCATTAAGTCAAACTAAGGTTTCAGAAAAGCTGAAACCCTAGCCACCTGCCCCACCGCCAAGGTCACCTCAGCACCGCCCGTGTCAGCCACCGAACTCCAGCAAGTTGCACCTGCAAGACAATAAAGAGAAATGACAGAAAATAGTAGAAAAAGAACTTGTAAAGGCTATAAAAGCCAAATCTAAACATTTTGTAAAAAGGGAGAGGAGGGAAAAAACAGATTTTAAAGAGAATAATAGAGATTCAACAACAATTTTCATTCAATATAAGACACTAGAAGTTTAAAGCAAAAGCAGTGATTCAATAGCATCAAAATAGAGAAATACAAAAGCCAAATCAGAAGAAAATAGGTGATTTTCATTTCCTTTTGTATATTTCGAATCTTTTTTTATATTTTCTCATTTTTTTACATTTATATATATAAACAAAAAGAAATAAATAACCACAGAAAAAAGAGAAATTTTTACCTTACGGTGGCCGGCGACGGCGGCCCTCCTGGCCGGAGCTGGACCTGGTCCAGAGAGAAATTCTCTCTCCCTCTCCCTTTTTTTTTCCCTTGCTGCAAAGTGATTTTTTTAAAGAAAATTTGGTCTTTTATAGCCTTCCAAAACGACGTAGTTTTGGGGGCTGCCCTTTAACTCCAAAACGAC
Source organism: Gossypium anomalum (assembly GCA_025698475.1). Lineage (NCBI taxonomy): Eukaryota > Viridiplantae > Streptophyta > Magnoliopsida > Malvales > Malvaceae > Gossypium > Gossypium anomalum. Next base: position 16,875,364 of record CM046967.1, on the reverse strand, counting down.
CCCAAAATGATGTCGTTTTGAGCTAACCCACGTGTTGACCCGACCCACTCCAAGGATCCGCGTGCTTTTACTTAAGGGTCTAATTGCGCAAATGGCCCTTTCGCCTTTTTATATTTTCGCAATCGAGTTTTTAATATTTCTTAAATTGGCCCTAAAATTTATCGCGCTTTACGATTTGGTCCTCCCTTCAGCGACGTCGTTTTAAGGGCTCGGGTAAATTACTTATTTGGCCCTCTGCAGTTGCACGCGTGTTCAAATGGGTCCTTTTTTTATGTTTTATTTTAAATTTGCCCCAAAACTTCGATTTTAATCCAATTTTAGTCCTATTTCGTTTATTTTTCGTATTTATCCTGAATTTTATATTATTTTTGCTATTTCATTTAGCTTTAAATATTATTCATGCTATATATATTATTGCTATCACTATCATTTTTGTATTATTATTATTATTATATTATATTTAGTTATATTTTTTTTAAATGTCTCGTTTTTTACTATTATATGTATATATATTATTTTTATTATATTTATTATTAATGTTATTAGTACTAGTATTGATTTTCACTTAATATTTATATATATATACATGTACGTATTTATGTAGTGTATGAATAGTTTTTTTTCATATTGTTATCATTTCTAATATATGTATATATTGTATATGGTTTATATATATTATGTATATATTTTTAATATTATTAGTTATATATTTCTTATACCATTTCATGTATATATTTTTATATCATCTTATGTATATATTCTTAAATACTATATTATTTATATATATTTTTTAATACCATATTATGTACATATTATTATTATATCTATTTTTATCCCTATTATATTTATTATTAATATTAGTATATATATTTTATTATACGGGTATTATACTTATTATTTTCACTATTGTTACTTAATATTTTGTTTTAATATTATTATGCATTATTTGGTATACATAAATCTTTTTGTACATATTGTTATTTTTTATTATACATATATAATTTTATTATGGTATCAATACATTTTTAATTTTTTCTTTTATTGTAAATATTATTTATTATTACTTTAATATCCTAATATTATATTATAATATTTTTTTAATCACCTCATTATTTTGCATCGTTTATTTATTTATGAATTTTTGTTACAATAACATCATCAGTTTTTTATCATTATTTTAGAAATATTTTTTATTTTAATAAATAAGGCAATGTACCGATTTTAACATTAAGTCTGTGATTTCATCGCCATGTTGGGTGAATATCAATTGACTTGTGTTAAAAACGGAACGTCCTTCTCAAAAGAAAACAAAAAAAAAACCTTGAAATTTCTCGTGTTTTAATCAGATCACGATTAAATGTTATATTGAACTTGCATTTTTGAAAACCAAGACAACGCATGTTTAGTAAGATACCAATTTTGGGCGTCGCGAGGGTGCTGATACCTTCCTCGCGCATAACCGACTCCCGAACCCAACTTTACTCTGGCTTTTGACGTAGACCTAAACTCGGCCTTCTTTTTGTTTAAAAATAAATTTTCTTTTAAAAAAGAGGATTTATTAGGTGTCCGATCACACCTAGAAAAAGGATCGGTGGCGACTCCCTTTTTTAATAAAATCGAAAGTCGGTTTTCAAATTTTCAATAAATCACCTCAATTAGCGGCCAAGCCAAATTTTACGTCGCTACATTTATCATATACTAATTTAAAATTATAAAATGACTAAAGGTGAAATTTTTCATTTTAAGGAGCTTTGGCTCCACCCCTGGTCATGAGACAATTATAAAAAAGCTAACGTAATTTTTTTTAGCCGGCAATATTTATAACTTTTGTTAAATTCGTTTTTACCCTTTAAAGGTACATAATTTTTTTAAAAAAAATTGTATTTTCAATAAAAATCATATAAAATTTTAAAAAATAAAAAATATATATGAAAAATAAAACTCAAAAATTGAGAATTTTAAAATTATAAAAATTTTAAAATTATAAAAAATTTTAAAATTTTAAAATTTTAAAATTCAAATTTATGTTATTTACTCCTTAAATGGCAATTAGAGGTGTCATGGCCTGAATAACCATCCTGACTTAATTAACTTGACCCACTTTAGTTTGGCTTAGATTTAAATTAAAGAGATAAAAATTTATATTAATATTAACTTATTTTTATAATTTAATTTAATTTTTTTTATTTTTAAGCAATAAAATTGGTTATTTAGGCAAGTCAAATCTAGGCTCATTTTAAAAAAAATCGTGCCTCCCATGAACACCTCTACTAGTAATAAGATCTCTTGCAAGTTATTCGTTTAGTCTAAATTAAATCAGGTTTGAGTAAGCATTTTTAATTCAATTTAAATAATTTATATAGTAAAAAATTAATTTAATTATAATGTATTAAAATATTGGTGTAAAATAATTTTGAAATAATGATACCAACTCTAAATCAATTTGTTAAATTTATTTTTGTATAGTGTATTTTGAAGAACAAGTTTATACAATATATTAAATTTAATTCAAACCAATTCAGAATTTGTATCATTAATTAAAAATGCTTTTACATTAATATTTAATAATTAAATTTAAATAAAAATATTATTTTATAATTGAATTAATTAAATTTAAAAATATTTGTCCGAATTTGATTTAATATGAATTGAACGAATGGCTCAAATTTTCAAAAAAAACTTACTACAATTCAATGATTAAATAACACATTTTTTAAATTTTAGGAAGTATCTATAATTTTCATAAGTTTTTAAAAATTTTAAGATTGATTTGTTTAAAAAATATGCCCTTTAATAAAATAGAATAAAATTTTATTTTTATAAAAATATTAAAAAAACCTAAAACGTTAAATGTTGAAATTTAAAAATATATTGTTGTTTAAAGGAAAATTAAACCATCGTCTTTTAAATTTAAAGGAAAATTACAAATGTCAAAAAAATTTGTTTTTAGCCTGAGTATTAATATTTGTTTCTTTGATATAGTTGGGAGTTGTTGACGACATTCAACACACCCATTTTTAAAATTTATTTCGTGTAATCATCGCAGGACTTTACCACTTAATCCTGGATTAAGTCATTCGATTAAATGATCATTCAATCAACTAAATACTTATTTTATTATGATAGGTCCGTTGAGGTGAGCCAAACAAGAATATTTTAAGTATGGTTTAGCTTTTGCTTGTTTGTTTGAGACAAACCAAAAGGATGTGTGAGTAACTCCATTTCTATTCATACACAATAATTGCAGAATTTGATACCATTTATTCCACAACCCAATTATTATTTCATTAAACATTAATAAACTCACACCTTATTCATCAAATCTATTTTTAAAACATATTCCAATCCAAACTTCAACATATCACTTCTTTTATCCTTTTGGTTTATTGAATTAATTTATATCAACTTACTCATAATTCTTTTTAACTCATAATAAACTTAATCCATAAAATGGTGTAGGACCAAATTTATGCCCGGGACCAATAAGCAGAGCCCAGAACACCAACCATCTAATTAGCACCCATTAAACTGACCACTAACTCCTAAACTACCCCACTAACTCCATCACCCCACTAAGTCACCCTACTAACTCCATCACCCCACTAAACTACCCCACTAACTCCATTACCTTACTTGCCACCATGGAAGGAGGCAATCAGTTGTAAAATTTGGCTATAAAAGCCATTCAAAACTATTGTACATGGGAGGTTGGTTTTTGGAGATTAATCAAATATCAAAGCAAAAGAGGTTTTTTTGTCTATTCTCGTTTTAAGTTCTTTGTTTGTCTATTTTTTCATTTCAATTTTTTTTTTATACGAAAGTAAAAATAAAGGGAAGAAGCTTACCTATTTTAAAATTACCGAAAAAGGGTTTTTTTTTAGGTTCGACTGCTGTGTACGGTGGCACCGACAATGGCTCATGGGGGTCCGGTGACCGGAGCAAGGTCGAACTGATGGCCGGATTTAGATGGGAGGGGGAGAGTGTTATTATTATTATTATTATTATTTTATTTATTTTATTTCTGTTACTATTATTTTATATATATTTATTATTATTATTAGTAACATATTGTTATTTTTATTATTTTTATTTTTATTATTATAATGGCACTATATTAACTAGTTTAGTAATGTTATTACTACTATTATTATATTTTCATTCTATTTATTTATTTACCTAAAAATCTTTTATTTTATTTTATCATTTATTTATAACTTCTTATACAATATTTTTTCCCTATATTAGTATTATTTTTATGTTATTTTTATTAATATATTATTATTATTGTCTTCTATTTTGTTGTTGTTATATTATTTTAATTGTTATTACTATGTTTATGGTTACTGTTAGCATTATTCTTATATTATTATTTTCATGTTGTCTATTATCATCATTTTTGAAAAAATCTATGTCCTTAATTCATTTATCTATTAATCTTCTCTCAAAATTTTTCAAAATAAAGGCAATGTTCGGTATTTAAAGAATTCAAAGAATCGTGCCCTAACGTACTGGGTTTCGCTTTCTTTGTTTATTTTGAATATCCGAATATCCTCTTAAGGCTAAAACGCACGTTTTAAAGGCAAGCTCACAATTGAGGGTCAAACATGTTGTGTCCTAACGTACTGGATGTAATGTTTTACCTTGAGGTGAGATGGTCTTTAATACACATTTGACTTACCTAAATGTTTTAAAAGCCAACAAAAGGAGGATCGCGTTTTGAACTCTGTCCAAATCTTTAATTTTCGACATTAAGGCACTAAATAATCAATCAAGTACCAATTTTGGGCGTGTCGAGGGTGCTAATCCTTCCTCGTACGTAACTGACTCCCGAACCGGTTTTCTATTTTCGCAGACCAAAATCGTCGTTTTGAAAAATTTATTTATTTATTAAAAACGACCGTGTTTTGAGGTGATCCAATTACACCCTATTAAAAACGATTGGTGTTGACTCCAACTTTTCGTTTTCAAAAGTCGATTTCCCGTTTTCAAAAAAATGGTTTCGACAAATGGTATCTAAATTTTTCTAAATAACTCTTTTTTCTCGAGTTAATAACTCTCGTTTGTCAAACCATTAAATCTATTTAAAAATAGGCTTAAATTACAAATTAATACCTAAACTATGCCTTTTTTTCCCCTTCCATACTTAAATATGTTTTTTTCACAACTGGTACCAAAATTACTTTTTTTCTCAAGTTGGTACCTCTATTAGTTCAATCCTTAGTCAATCAAGGTTTTTAAACTAAACCGATGGTTGAATTGGTTAAGTTACAAATTCTCGATTTAATTAATTTGTTTGATTCGATCAAATGAATTATTAAAAATTCATAAAAATAAAAAACTATTAAAAAAAAAGAAGAAAACTGATTCAATCTTTATCTTCGAAGCAATACCCTGGTTGATTTCCAGTCGAACCAATTCGACCAATTAATCCGTTCTAATTTTGAAAAGATTGATTTTGATCAATAAAAGAACTTTTTTGATCCCATCAAGTTAAGCAAGCAAGCGATGAAGTTCGAAAATAGAATTAGTCGCTAGCATTTTGATTTTGGAAGACGAGTTTCGAACATTGTTAACATTGCTTGATATGTTATAAGGAAAGAATTTAAAAAAATGAAAAAATAGATGAGAGAGAAAGAGAAGGTAAAAGAAAAACATAAAATTAAAAGTTTATATGATGTGGCAACCTATGATTGGCTTGAATCTTTTTAATGAATATAATATTTTGTTATAAAATAAGTAGAAATAATAGTTTAGCTACCAGTTGTGACAAAAAAATATTTAGGTATCAATTAGAGAAAAATAGCATAATTTAAGTACTAATTTATAAGTTAAATCTTTTTCTTTTAAATAGACTTAATGATGTAACTAACGGAGGGGTCATTTTGAAAAAATAAAATTGACCAAAATATTTAAATACCAAAATAAATAAATAAATAAATATATATATATAATTTAAGTACCAACTTAAAAAAAAAAAAAAAACTGTTGTCTGGGCATATGCACGTCAGCTGAGCTAATAATCATTTAGTTAAATCCTGTCGTAATTAATAAAACTGCAATGCTAATGACTTTTTCCTTTTGGATAATCTCTTGGACAATTTCTTGTAATCACTTATAATGGAATTATTGGTTTTTCCAGAAAAAAATATAAATTGAGTAATTTTCAACGTTTGCCGTAAACGCCAGAATTGAGTATTTAAATTAAAGAAGTCCCATCATTATAAACTCAATCATTGAGTTTTAGACAAATTCAAATTAGGAAATTGGATTAGCCTAATCAAAGTTTTTAACGTTTCTTAATAAAAGAAATTATGTACTCTATTATTTAAGTTATTCTCTTTATTTTAATAAAAACCATTTAAATAATATATAATGAGATTTAAATTCACAACCAATTGAATTAGTAAAATTTTAGATTTATTATTTAATCAAAACTTCATTTTTCATGTGTTTCATATATTTTTATTTTAATATGTACAATTTTATAATCTCCCCAACCCGGCCTAAACGTTAGACCCGAATTCAGGAGATTATATTGGCCATCGAGCTGACCCATTAAGCTGGCGGAGTTTATAAAATAGTCATTTTAAAACATTTGTTTGACTTTAGAGAAAATTTAATGTATTTCTAAAAAACTTAGTGTTTTACCACCTTCTTACGAAATAATATAATTAATTCAAAACCGGTTGATTTGTATCTACTCGTTTAAAAACTCATTTCTCATCAATTCTGCAGAAAAAGTGATACTAGCTTAGATTTAATGAAAACCTTGTTTCATGCATTATATAATGAAATAAAACTCAAGTATTAATAGCCTAAATATACTATGCATGCCCTAAATATCCCAAAACTAAGTCTCGTGCCACAATTTAAAATAAGACACTATAGTTTATAAATAACAGGAACCATAAATAATAATGGGTAAATATGAAAAATATTAATATAACTTCAATCCGAGCTGAGCCCTCCGATTTGTCGATTCCACATCCTAACCTGGTAGGTTATCTGTAAAAATGTAAAGTAGAGGGGAGTGAACTATGAAGCTTAATGTGAGTTCGTTCACAAGAAAATTGAAGCAATACTGCAGGTAAAGCATGTGGGTTAGCAATTCTAAGAATAAAAACAGTCATAAAGCACTTCAGATTAGCAATTTATTATATCGTCGCTTCACTACACTATTTTAGAAAAACACAGTTTCAAATGCACATGCTAATGTATAACAATACAGGTTCAATTTATCATAAAGGTCCAACCCAACTCTGTTACATACCTCATTTATGAGTTCCTCAGAACTCATCTAGCATATCACTCCAGGTTGTGGATGAACCACCACTGATTTGTAGATAACTACCACTTGTTGTGGATACACAATGTAATTGTAGATAAAAGCTGCCACTAAATTTATAAAAAGTGTAGGTGAACCACAACTATTTTTGGATAAAAGCATTTGTAGCTGAGTTGCCACTTGGTTTGAGATCGAACCACAATTTGCAGTTATTGCCACTTGTTGTAAGTGCATAACATATTTGCATATTAAACGAACTGCCACTAGGTTTGTGGACAAACCACCACTTGCTTACAGATTATTAAATTGTCACTCTTCCTTCGTACAAATCATCTCACCCCATGCAATGCAATATGACATACTTTATAACATAATAATGCAAAAATTTGTAGGCGTGCTTAACACTTATTCCGTTCAACACTAACAATAGATATGTTCATCATGTATTCAGTAGGGCAATAGTAATAATAAGACTTCACAATTTGTCAATAATACTTTAATATTAAGCAAGGTTAATAGCACATGTTCATTCATGGTCTCATAATGATTCACCTAATCAGTATCGCTAAACGCATTATAATAGTGATCATTCAAGCATATAAAATATAAATTTTCGTATAAACACTAATTCAATGATCAATTAAGTGCACAAAAACTCCTAGGAACACTTCAAGGATCAAGTAGGGACTAAACTGAACAAAACATAAATTTTTGGGCAAAATTGTAAAACAAGAGGCACATGGTCGTGTGGCCAAACCGTGTGGAAGGGTTACACGGCTATGTAACAGGCTAAGGTCATGTGGAACATACAAAATTAGGCTACAAAAGAGACACGGTCATGTGGTTCATGAACTGCACTAAGGTTTCAGGGCACATGGTCGTGTTAGGGGTTGTGTGGTCCACAAGTATGGCCCACACACCCGTGTGGCCCTATTATTAAACATGGTTTTGCTCTGATTCACTTGTAAAAGAACACGCACTTGTCATCGGGATCTCGAACGACATTCCTCACGTTCAAATATGATATGGGGTACCTAACTCGAATCTTTCAAGCAATAATTATACAAGAGTTAACGTTTGTTTTCTAAGATTTATCAAGATTCAATGATATTAACGAAATATTCGTCAAGAACCGTGAAAGATTGACTAGTTTATTTAAAAGACCAATACCGAATAAAAATCCCACGAAATTTTGGGTCCTAAACTTTAGATCGAGATGCACTTATCACACTTGATGGAATTACGAAGGCTATTACTTAGAATTTCAACAATTGGTAGAGAATCAATTTATCAAAGATTGATTTGATATCGAAGGCAAAAATCATTTCAGCAATGGAGAGAAAAATTGATGTAAAGAAGATTATGGAAAAGAAATATAAGAAGATATGAGGAAAAGAGGGAGAATTCAATTTGAAATAGAAAAGAAATCAAAATCCTAGGGTAATTAGGAAAAGAATGACTAAATATTAGGGTTTTCAAATCTTAAAGGGCTACATGGTAAATTACCCGATCTTGGCCGAAATTTGAAATGAAATGAACGAGGATAGCATGACTTGAACACAAATAAGTAAGGGAAAAAAGTAGACACTTAACCATTAAGCTACTGCCCACTCTTAATAGATTTTTAGTCCAAATAATATTTGTTTTAAAGTGATTTTTCATCTTAGTTTACTGAAAATAAAGATTAAAAAAATGGAAAAAATGTGATTTAAACTTAAGACCTCTAAGGAATATACAAGGTACTTATTCATCAAGCCTAAAGCTCATTTCTTACTTATTCATTACAACTAACCTCTTATATTTTGCGGTGTGACAAATTTATTATCTCCATTAATTATATAAATACTTACTAGTATTTAAGCGTCTGATTGAGTTAATGTCAAGAGTCAACGGGGCACCAACTCGATTAGGAAACTAACAGAAATATTCTTTCGTAATTATATTAAGTTATATTATTCGATGGTACTTTATATATTTACTTACTATTATTTAAGCCCCTGACTGAGTTGGTGTCATAAGGTCGGATATCAACTCGGTTAAGAAACTTAAAAAAAATCCTTTCATAGTTATATTATTTAATGATACTTTAGTCTTTTTATCTTGAAAAAGCCAACAAAAAAATTATATATGGTGAGATTTGAACCCGTATTATTTAAATTAATAAAACATTAACACTACCACTAAACCAAAGCTTTATTTTATTATAATATTTATATTTTAATTGTATTATGCATACTTTACTGCATTCACCAATTGTATATTTATGATTCCAACTCAATTAGGAAATTATGGAACCTTTGTAATTAAATTAAGTTATATTATTCGATGGTATTTTAGTATTTTTATCTTAAAAAAGATCCAATAAAAAACTATATATGTTGGGATTTGAACCCGTGTTATTGAAATAAAAAACATTAATATTACCACTAAACCAAATCTATATTTTAACATGATATTTATATTTTAATTGTATTGTTCATACTTTACTATTTCCATCCATTGTATGTATATTAACTATGTTGTTAATTGAGATGGTGTTAAAATTAACTAACAATAACTTAAGATTGATATCAACATCATGATAAATAATTACATTAATTTAGTAATTTTAATATAATGTATTCACATGTTTTAATATCGTGTATATTTCATATGTTATTATTAATTAATTTCAAATAATATATTTTATTATTTAATGTATGTTATTTTTAAATATAAATCTATATTCTAAATATGTAATTTCCATTCGTGTATGAGTATGATAAAATTTCTAATACTTACATAGTAGCTCCTGGTTTTTAGGGGTTTATAATCCTTTCTCAAACAAATTTAATTACACAATTTACTAAAACATAATACATTTGAATGAGATCGTAAAAATAAATAATGATAAAAATTTAAAAGTTAACTAAAGCAGTCACATAAACGCAGATATAATAAAAATAAATAATTTTTATATTGAATAATTATAAATTAATTATTGATTAAGTATTAATTCGAATGATATAGATAATATTGTTAGTGTAGAAAGACGTGGATTTGAGCAGGTTAAAGTGTTTTTATTCTCTTATCTAGAGGTTAGGAAGGGGTTATAGATAATTTTAACTTCTAATTATTGTATTAAAAAAATAGCATTGAAAAGCTACAAAACCTATAAAATAAATAAAAAATGCTAGGCTTGATAAAAGCATTATTTTTTACACATATTTTAATATATGTGTTAGTAATAAATTAATTTAATCGGTAATATTTAGTCACTCTTATGTAAAGGTGAGCAAAACTCGATTAGATTCGAAAAATTAAAAAAAAATTGAATTTCAAGTCAAACAAATAAATATTTCGAGTTTCGAGTTTGAATCAAGTTAAATTTTACAATTTGAATAACAAATTGGTGTAAATACCCTTTTAATCCTTGTTAAGTTTAAAAATAAGCAAATTGGTCTCTCTCTCAACAAAAATTTCAAAATAATTCAAAATAATTTTCAAAAATTTAAAATAATTTTTAAAATCCAAAATATTTATAAAAATTATAAAAATTTTCAAAAAAAATAAAAAATATAAAGAAAGTTAAAAAATTTAAAAAATTTAGAATAATAATTTTGGGATCTAAATAAATAAATTAATTATTCAAGTTTATCATACTAAAATATTATTATTATTATTTTACTTTGAAAAAGTTTTCAAATATATATGGTTTTAAATTTATGTGCTCTAACATAAAATTAATTATAATGTAACAATATTTTAATTTGACATGTTTAATTTTTTAATTTAACTCGAACAATTTCACTCGATTTGATTTGACTCCAATTTCACTCATTTTTCTAATTTTAAATTTAAATTTGTACTAATTAATTTTTATTTTATATCTAACTATTATAATATGTATATAATTTAAATAATCTTTTCCTTATGTTATTATACTAATAACTAAATAAGACACTTTAAAATCCTAGGAATCTAAGAAGTGTTTGAAAATTTTAAAATTAAACCTAACTTGAATCAAATAAATATGTATTAAAGTTGTAATTTATTTTTACAAATTATTAATGCAATGTGTTACGAATATATCATCATTTTATATATACTTATTACATATACAAATAATTATATTTATTTAATAAAAATAATTAAATTTATTTATTTTTTTAAAAGTATATAATTAAACTAAAACATGTACAATTGAATAAAAAAAATTACAATTCAAACTTATAATTATACTAAATTAAAATTTATATATCTTACATATTAAATTAAAATTTATGTATAAATTAAAAATATTTACATTCGATACACTACTATATATAATTATATGTCCTAAACTAAATAATAACACATTATCAAAAGTTCCTCAAAAATTAAATTTAAATAACTTTATTTTAATGATGTATATATTAATGCATAAAATATTAATCCAAATTAAAGTTGATCTCACTTTCTAACTAATGTTTTCAGGGTGAACTATATTTAAGATCATTAAACTATTAATAAATTAATATTTTAGCCGCTTTAACTTTAAAAAGTATATATAAAATTTACAAATCTTTCATTCAAGTCACAATATTATTATTGTATGGCCTCCTCTGTTTGCGTTACTTTCATTAATCAAAAATTTTCCTTTTCCTTCTCTTATACAATTTTTTTTATAAAACCACTTTGAATGTTGCGAATTTATAAATCAAAACTCCAACCGTCAGATCGATTTGGTTCTAAAATATATTCGTTTGCTCATCGACAGATACTAATCTACCGTATCAACGTTGAATAATCACTTGAAGCTCACTAATCTATCTTTTTTTTTTTAAAAGAATATAAATAGCCCTATTGACTTAAATAAAAATTTTTAAATAATTCAATGACTATTTTATAATTTTTTTTAAAATTGAATGACTAAAATAAAATTGTAGTAATAGATGTATTTTTAATATCTAATCTAGAGATAATGGAGGGAGGACAAATGACTAGGGGCATTTCAATTGACACAAATTAAACACATAGATGCGAAATAAATAAAATAAATAATCTTACCACCGCCTCTGCAACCAAAGCCACTTTCTTCCATCAAAGCGCCACCACCAATCTCAATTAATAATCATCAACACCAACAATAATAAAACCCATCCTTGATTTTTATTTATAATATAAAAGAAAACCCTTAATTCAATAAAACGAAAAATTATCACTATTTCAAAATATATCATTTATGAGTGAGTTCTGACACACACTAGCATGACTGAACGGAGCGCATTTTAGCAAAACTGAGCGCCGCCGTGGCTGCTCATGTTAGCAGCGGAAGGAATCTCAAAATGCCAGAGTCTACCGACACTTTTAACCAAGTATTTTCTACATAAAAACTCCTCGGCGAACACCTTCTCCACCCTCCGATCCACGTCGTGCAAGAACACGTGCGTTACGCCGGACCCTTTCCTGTTCCTCGCCATGACCGCCGCCGAGAATATTGCAGCCATCCTTCCCGGTGCCTCCGGGAAATATCCGCGCGGCGCGTCGATCATTATTAAATCCCACTCCGTATCGTAGAACTCATCGGGAAAGCCCGTCAAGGCAAGCTTGCACTTGTCGTTGCCTCGTAAGTAAGCTTTGGAGGGAAAACAGCTGGGTTCGGAGCGGTAATGGGAGAGCAGAGCGTCGGCTTCCTTGAGCTGCGTACGGTACTTGACGGGGTGGGCGTGGAGGACTGGCGCGTCTTTAAGCACGGTCTGGACCCATTTGGGATCCTCTTCCAGGAATATAGTGTTGCCTTTGGGATTAAGCGAAGTCCACATCATGGAATCGTAGCCGAGACCAAAGACGAGGAAATTACAAGGAGAACGTTTCTCGAGGACATCAAAGGTAACGGAGATCTCCCTGAAGTTTTGTTGCGGTGTGATGCGTGATGTGGCGTAGTGGATGATAGCTTGGAGTTGGATCGGCGCGGCCGACCCTTTACCAACGCCCTGGGGTGATCTGGTGTTGGCGACGGAGCATAGCAGCGAGTAATCGGCGGCTTTTATGAAGCTGGAAGTAACAATCGCTCCGGCTATAAGGCCGGCGATAACGATGGGGAAAAACCATCTCCTATCGGCGAGGAAATGCCCATTCCTAACTGTATCTTCCCTTTTCATTCTCTCGTTTTCTCACTTGGTAATCTGATTAAATGAAACAAGAAATACTACCATCAAAAGGAAATAGCCGGTTTAAAATCGGCCTTACTTTGGTTATATAAAAGAAGAAGAAGAAGAAGAAAAAGTGAAAGAGCGGACCAGGTTTTTGGCAAATAAAGTGATAAGGAGTGAATTTCTTTTTGTATTGGACCGTAAAGAAACATTTCCCAATATTTTTAATTTCTATACCAAAACAAAAAAAAAATAAGGTAATTAATTAAGTAAACCCTTGATATTATTTATTGATTAATCATCCAGAAAAAGATTGTGAATAGTTGTAGTTATTAGAAAAAGAAGAAATCTACATTTGAAGAAAAGGTTATTACATGGCTCATACCTCCTAGGGAGTGGCAGTCATGTTCTTAAAGAATATCTGTTTTAAGTCTTATCATGTCTCACAACGTAGCATTTCCTCATTGGACGATGTACTTCGTGGGGTCCATACTTTTGTTTTTTTCCTTCCCTTTTTTTCTTTTAAATAAATGCCTAATGCCTATATTTTATTAAAATAGCTCTAATCATATTTTTCAGCTTTTTTTACCATTAACTTTTATTCTTTTTTCCAATCTGTTTTTTCTAATTAATTTAATAAAAATATTATTAAAAAAATTAATGGGGACGATGTAAAATTTTATATGTAGAATATTTTTAATGATATATAATTTATTATTTAGATAATTTAATAAGATAATTATATGTGAAAAATAATAAAATAAATAATACATTAAATTTAAAAAATAAATCTTAATTTAAAGAGAATAAATGTAATTATCTAAAAAAATAAATTCAGTAGAAAAACTTCTCATGAACAAAGTTCGAAAGATTGAAACTTTTTGAAATAAAAGAAAATTTGAAACCTTCAATTTATTCATTAAATCTGTTAGAATGAGCGGATTGAAAAGAATAACAAAGGTTGATTTCCAAAAAGGACTAAAAATTACAATTAAGGTCATTTTAACAAAACATGCAATCGTTTTAAGATTAAAGATTCACATTTGAAGTTACAAGAATCAATAATCTAAAATCTGCTTAAATTATAAAAATACAATCATACAAAGGGTAAATTACATTAATGTTCATATAACTATTAGTGAATTTCATTTTTAGTCATTCAACTATGAAAAGTTACAAGATGATCACCCAATTATTTAGTTTTATCTTCTTTTTTTTTTATCACCAGCTAGCTAACGACAATAACTTTTAAAATTGATATGATATCAAATTTAATCTTCAACATTTATAACCCTCAACATTTACACTTTGCGTAATTTGATCTCTTTTATTTTTTTACAGTTTTTGTTTCTCTTTGTGAGATTGATGGTTAATTTTAAAAGAATAAGAAAATATGAAAATTATTATTCTCAATTTTTAGGTGTTTCTATTTTTATATATTTTCAATTAAATTTTACTAATCATTTTTTTTTAAAATGAAATGGTCATAAATAAATTTTTTTATTTTACCATAGCTAATAGGTGTTTTCATCTATTATTAGTTTTTATTTATTTCTAAAAACCCAAATTTGGCACGGTTAGACCAATTAAAATTAATGAGAGAAAATATTTGACTATTTTAGGCTTAAATTATAAAATGATATTTTAAGTTATACCCGTTTCCTAAGTTGATATTAAATTTTTTTTGGTCATAAATGTTACTTAAAACTATATTCTGTTATTCAAGGTGGTACTTAACATATACTCCATTACCCAAATTACCACATATGTTTAAAAAATTTCTTAACCAATCATTTTGTGACAATTGACAATTTTTAACTAAAAATCCAAAAAAATTAAATATTATTTCCTTAAGTTTGTAAAAAAACTTATAATGATATTTTCATCTCTTTTGTTCTTCACCAAAGAACCCCAATGTTAGGAAATTTAAGAACTCGTTGAAAAAACTCATCTAAACCCAGTTTTTAGCTACAAAGCTCAAATTTTGACAAGTTTTTCTTTCCTTTTTAATTTTTTAATAGGGTTAATATTTGGTATACTAACAATGTACTTTTTTATTCTACAAACAGCTTTAAAAAATTGTCATCTGTCTTTTTTTAAACATTATTTTTTTAATATTTTATTATATCATTATAGGACACTTATTAATCCCTTAACTCTACTTGTGGAGTCTAAAAAAAAAGAAAATATTTAGTACATTGCTAGTGGGGTTTTAAGACACCACAAATAGGGTCAGGGGATTAACAAGTTTCCTATGGGGGTATAGTAAAATATTTAAAAAATAAATATTTTTAAAAAAGATACATATGTTAATTTTTTAAGGCTTCTTATGGAATAAAAAAATACACTGCTAATGTACCAAATACTCACAGTTTGGGTGATAATAGATCGACTTACTAAGTCAGTTCATTTTCTGCCAGTGAACTAGACCTGTTCATGGGTCGAGTCACTCGGCCAGGCCTGAAGGCCCGCCTGAAATGTGGGAGGGTTTGGACAAAAATATAAGCCCGAAAAATGGGCTTGGACAAAAAAAAGGCCCTTTTAAAAAACGGGCTGGGCCTTGGGTAAGGCATTTTTTGGCCCGGGCCAACCCCAAATTCACTAAAGGATAAAAAAAATCTATTTTTTTAAATATTATTTTCTTATTATTTTCTCCCTATTTTCCTACCATTTTACTATTATGTTGGTACTATTTTGTTGTTATTATTTGGATATTGTATAAAACTTATTTTATTGTTAATTTTGTTATTATTTTAAAGACATTTGTTAATTTTGTCATTATTTTAGAGGCATTTACTTGTTAAGTTGTATCTATCTTAGTGTTATTTAAGTATACATATTTTTTAAAATTTATTTTCAATTTGTTGGGAAATATTTATTTTGATGTTTTTAGTACTTTTGATGTATTATACATTTTTTTTAAAATAACATAAAAATTACTATGGGCGGGTCGGGTTAAGCCTAGGTTTTAAAATTTTTATCTAGGTCGGGCTTGGGCAAAATTTTAGGCCTATTTTTTGGCCCGGGCCTAGCAAGTGGGCCTAAATTTTTAGTTGAGGCTGGCCTGGCCCATGCACACCTCTATAGTGAACACTACTTATTCTCTAGAAAACTTAGTTGAGCTTTATATTTCTAAGATAGTACACCTGTATGGAATCCTATCTTCCATAGTTTTAGATAGGAATCCAAGGTTTACTTCAAGATTTTGGAAGCAATTACAGGGACCATTGGGAACTAAATTACAATTCAGTATTGCGTTTCATTCTCAGACAAATGGTCAGTCTGAAGGAGTTATTCAAGTTTTGGAGGATATGTTAAGAAGTTGTGTAATTAATTTTGGGCTGAATTGGGAAAGGTATGTTCTTTTGGTTGAATTTACTTACAACAACATTTATCATATTAGTTTGAAAATGTCTCCATTTGAAGCCCTGTATAGTAGAAGATGTAAAATGCCCGCATGTTGGATGGAACTTAGTGAAAAAAATTAGTAGGTCCTGAATTAGTGCGTGAAACAGAAGAAAAAGTCTTTGTTATTCGTAGTCATTTGAAAGTTGCACAGGATCGTTGAAAAGCTTATGTTGATCTGAAAATGAAGGAGATATCTTTTGAGTTGGTGATAAAATATTTTTAAAGGTTTCTCCTTAGAAGAGGATTATTAGGTTTGGTCAGAAGGGAAAATTGAGTCCACGATTTGTAGGTCTCTATAAAGTCTTAGAACAAGTTTGGTATATAGCCTACCCAGAGAAGCCTTTATATCTAGTTACTGTCTGATATGTTTTTGGTAAAATAAGGATAGATGTGAGTAAGTAACGTGCTTGTTTTGACTAAGTATAGGATTCTATGTATATTCGTCATTTGACAAACTCTTTGTTTTGGCATATTCTGTAGTTTGGCGGACTCTTTTGTTTAGTATTCGCCTAACTCAGATGCTTTTGGCGAACTCAGTAAGTTTGTAGTTGTTTAGATTTGTTTGTTATTTAAGTATGATAATTTGGTTAGTTGAATTGAGATTTAGTTAGAACGTAAATGAACTACTATAGATGACAAAATCTAAATTAATTTAAGAGCACTTAATCATGAGAATCAAAAGAGTTAGTGAAATTATCTAATTTTTCCACTAATTCTTATCTCCGAGCACCTTTACATTTTCTTCTTCTTTCTCGATTTTTCTCTACAACTCTTTGAAAACTTAAGTTAATAAAATCTCTTTGAAGTAAGATTCGCAGTATTCAGCTAACTTATACGTTAGTACCAGCTTACTGGTAATTACTAATAAATCCTATATTATTCTTTATGTCATTTACGTGTTCTTTGTTTTGCACGCATAAATGTTAGAATGGTTTCAGGAAGGAAACTTCTTGGTTTTGGTATAAGTGTTGTGATTTTTTCATGCATGATCAAATTTGATAGACTGATGATCTTATATTTTTAATTATCTATATTTTAGCTTAAGAAGATAACGAAGGTCCAACTAATAAGTGAAAGGGACTTGCTTTATAGATTTATGTTAGAGTTTTTGATGAGTTCCTTCTTACTTTCATGTGTTATAGTTTCTTTATTTTATATTTCATGTAAGGTAACTGTTCTTTTTTTCTTTTAAAGGATGAAATGTGTGAGAGTGAGTAATGGATGAAAAATATTTGTATGAGTAATGATTGTCTAAAGCCATCAGTCTGAGTGCAGTCTATCTGAGATGTGAAATAAGCGTCATTTTTCATGCTTAAGTCACTACCATCTGCTTCTGATATGTAAGAAATGATACGATACGATATGTGATGAAGGAGAAGCGGAGATTTGTTTAACCTTTGGTAGGGAAAATATATTGCAAATCGGATTGGTAGATCATGATAAAACATGTTGCTTTGAACAAAATTGATATGAGGAGTTGAGGGGAGAAAGAATGTGAACAAGTATGAAAGATATACTTCTGATTCAGTATTCTGGGTACGTGGCTGACATGAAGATGGTTTTGTATAAGTTATATTAAATTGGCGTACAGTATATGCCAAAGTGAGATGAGTTAGTGTACTGAGTCTGTCTGTGTTCTATATACACTAGTAGGCGTACTCTATGTAATACGTATGTGATCTTAAAAAAGGTTTAATTAATATTCTAAGTGATGTATTGTGTGATTTGTCTTTGGAACTCACTAAGTTCAAATGAACTTACTTTGTTATTCCTTTTTCCTTCTCAGGGATTGCTGATAGAAAGATGACGTTGTTCAGGACTACGCCAAAGAGCTGTTAAGATTGTGAGCTGACTGTTTTGTGTCTGTATCATGCATGTCTAATGAAGGTGACGATTAAGTGTATTTTGAAAATGATGTATATAATAAACTCATGTTTATTAAGACTCTGATAAATGAACACTTTATGAAGTACTAAAACTTGGGTTTAATCCAATACAATCTGTTTATAAAGTTACCATATTTGAGTTATTACACCATTTGACTAGTATATTAATTTCGAAGTGATGATATTTCTTTCAGCTTAGAAAATTAACAGTAAAAATATGTTTTGCATCTATAAATTGTAAGAATTATTCAAAGCTTTAGCTGAAATGTTTTTAAGTCAGTTTGTTGACAAGTAGTGATACACCATTCTCGGATCCTAATGTATGGTCGGGTTTAGCATGTTACACCAACAACTACCATCATCACTAGGTACATACCAACTCAAACTTAATATTCAAAATATAGTACAAAAATTGTTGAGGTGAGAAGTGAGTCTTGAATGTCATCGATCTACTCAAGTCCACGAAACCTAATCGCCACCTATGCACAGAAACAAACAAATCCACATGTTGAGTAAAAAAGCTCAATCGTGCTAACATAATTCGATAACAATACATATACAAACTAAGTAAACTTGTTATAATTTCATTTATAAACAAGTTTTTATAAATAAACATTGTCTCATAATTCATTACTTTAGTTCTTTCATATGATCTTCTAATTAGGTTGGTGTACCTTATATTAACATTTTATTATGTCTCCTAATCTTTGTATCATAATCTGAAGTATTAATATAAAAATCCAAAAACATCATTGTTATCTCAATCTCATTTTCAAGCATATGACATTTTCATATCCACATTTATAGATCAATTGCATGAATCGAATATTTCAATTCATTTCATCATATCTTTAGCCCTCGAGGCTCTTAATATGTAATATTCATGATCTTTCACATGCTATCAATCATCTCGTATTCACTTGTTTTTAGTTAACATTTTCAAGCACAATTGATTAGCATAGTTCATTTACAAGTCACTTTTTGTAGTTAAAATTTTATGGTACTTATATTATAACCATTATTAAACGAATGCAAATTTAATGACAAATACATGGATTATCCACTATCACACTAATATAAGCTTATGGACAGGAGCTAGTGATATGTTCCTAGGGACATCCGGTGCTCAAGGGAAAACAATCAAATATAAATGCATTTAGTGCTAACGATACATTCTCACATACACCTAGTGCTCTAGGGAACTATCAAAATGATACGCAGCTAGTGCTAATAATGACTTTGATATAACAAATCCTATGGCATGCCAACTATACCCGTAACTCTATCTGAGACTATTTTATAAGGCATTCATAAAACTAATATACATGCTTTCACATATCATTTATCTATTGAATCACATTTTCTTATAACATTCATTTCATTTATCATTTTCTCATAATTTTTCATCTTATCACAACATGATATCATACAGTTACATATTCACAACATTTCACAAGTCATCAACTCATAAAATGTACTTACCATTCATTAGACAAAGCAACATTATTATCTTATTCAGTTTACTACTTAATAGGTTATGAATTGAAATCAATTTATGAAAGCACAAACCAAAAAGAATTCAAAATTTATGTCTCTTGCCTAACATATTGAGCTTGAATGTGTGGTTGAATTACTTGATTTTGACTACCATGAGATTTTTCAAATTTTACTCCTGAAATATTTGAGTTCATCCTAAACGAAGAAGGTGAAGGTTTTAAAATAAAATTTGGAGAAAGTTAGGATCAAATTTTTGCAATTAAGGTTTCTTGTGGAGGAAACTTGATTTCAAATGGGATGTTTTTTTTGGAGAAGATGACTTTAGTATTTACTTTTATGTAGAATATAACTTTTTACTCAAATTTAGTATTTACTTCTTTTTTATTAACTATATGTGGTTTAGGTTTAGCTATTTGTTTTTTTTTTTAAATTTAATTTAGTGTGACCTTTTTTTTATTTAGTTTTTCACATAATATATATTATCCATGGGAAATTGATAATTTAGAACAAGAAAAGTTTCCATATGTTGAAATTTGGTTGGTTTAGCATTTACTAACGGTGTTAACTTCAGGTAACAGAATAATACACAAATTGATAATTCATGTATCATATTGGAAATTTCAAAGTACAAGTACCACATAAGACATCTTACAAAAGTAGAGGTACCGAATAATACACAAATTGATAGTTTAGATACTACATTGGACATTTTCAAAGTACAAATACCTCATTGAACATTTTATAAAAGTACAAGTACCAAATGTAATATTATCTCTAAAATTTTTAAATTAATTTTAACCAAATTTCTATTTTATTTTTACTCAATTAACTTATGTTCCGATTTAATTAAATAAATAATATGAATTAGATTCAAGTTGTTGGAACCTAATTGAAAAGAAGACAAAGTTGCTTAATGGAAGTGTTGGTTGCAGTACTTCAATTTGCCTTAGCGACAAGAACAAAGAAAATCACAATAGAGGTATTTACACAGTTCGATTTTTTTAGATTTACAGAGTCTAAGTTAAGTATGTTCTTATCACAACGAGAAGTTCTTTAAAATTTTAAGATTTTATGTTTAAATTTTATTATGAGTGGATTTGATTTAAATTTATTCTAATAATTTAAATTAATTATTATATGTGTTGATTATAATCCAAATATCTTGACTTGTTTTCCATACCACAAAGTGAATAAAAATTGATATGGAAAAGTGATGAACCAATTAATCATTCCGTTTGCACATGCGTGAAATCATGCAATTATTTAGCTAAAAAATTTGCACGGCAATTGCGTGGGCACTATGTAACCTCTCTTCAAGTAATTTATTTGAAACTCATGAGAGTTTCAATTTTCATTTACATAAATTACGTGATAAGTATATTTTTAAAAAGTAAAAAAAAATTTAGTTAAAATAATAAATAGATATATTGAAAATATGGTGCCTTAATGTTCAAATTTTATTATTTTTCTGTATATATATATATATATTTATATTTATATAAAAGAGGTAAAAAACATAAACACCATTAATAATATAATTTATTTGGTAAAGTAATGATATTTTAGTCATTACTCAATTGAGTTGATGTCTGGTTGACTTATAATACCATCTCGATCAGAAACTTAATTATAACAAAATTATGACACGCCCACAATATAGGTGAAGAAATCTATGTAAAAACATATATTTATGAATATTTTATGTTAAAACCAAATAAGGCATTGATTGAAATGGTTTAGTTTAAAATTTATGTGTCCCAAATTCAAACATTATTAAAAGATAAAAACACTCTCGTATTAATATTTGTCACTTTGTATATGAGAATGTATTTTAGTAATTTCCCAATTGAGTTGGTGCTCAATTGACTTGAGACACCAACTCAATAAGGAACTTAATATACCTATAGATAGATGTATATGAAAGGGTATTCACTAATTTCTCAACTAAGTTGGTATAAAGTTGTCTCGTGACACCAATTCAATCAGGAACTTAATATAAGTATAGATAAATATATAATAAACCCTTGTTTAAGTAAGTGTCATAAGTCAGTTGGGCACCAACGTAATTGAGAAATAACTAAAAAGTTATACATTTTACAAAGTAAATGATATTGTTATGATGGTGCTTTTGTCTTTTTATATTTTTATAAATTGTAGCGACGTAAAAATTTACTTTCGAGTTGCTAAATTGTGGCGATTTAGTGAAAACTTGGAAATTGAAATTTGGTTTTAAAAATAAACTGGGAGTCGCCACCGATCTTTTTTCTAAGTGTGATCGGACACCTATTAAATTTTTCTTTAAAAACAAATAAAAGGCTAGGTTTACGTTAAAATCCAGAGAAAAATTAGGGTTCGGGAGTCGGTTACGCACGAGGAAGGTATTAGCACCCTCGCGACGCCCAAAATTGGTATCTTATAAAACACATGTTGTCTTGATTTTCAAAATTGCGAGTTCAATATAAAATTTAGGCGTGATCCGATTAAAGGAAGGAATTTTCAATATTTTTGATTTTTTTCTCGAGAAGGATATACCGATTTGACACGAGCCTAAAAATTCCACCCAACATAGCGATGGAAGTTACGGCTTAATGTTACATCGATACATTGCCTCACTTAAAAAAACACAAGAACAAAATTTTCGAAACAATGCTAAGCAAATTGATGTGAAATAAAGATAAATAAACGAGCTAGAAATATATTGAAATGACTAACGAGTATGACAATAATATAAGAAAACAATAATAACACATGCCAGATTAAAATGTAATCAAAGGTATAAAATACGAGTAAACAATAAATACACGTATATATAAAATGATATTAAAGGTATGTACATAACGTATATGAAAAAGAATATATATATACATAATGAAATGGTATACATGAATAATATAATTTTAAATATATAAAAATATAATAAATGAATATATAAAAAATATGAAGACGTGAGTAAAATAATATACATAATAATATAATAAGAAAATAATATATTTATAATAAATACTTGAAAACATCTATATGTATGTACATGTATAATAATGAAAATAACAAATATAATAATAGTGAAAATAATAAATGTAATGATAGAAACGATATATAAAGAGTATATATATAAATATACATATAATAAAATATATACTATTAATAACAAACATAATATTACAATACTAATAATAATAATAAAATATATGTATAAAATATAATATTTAAAAAACTCATATACATAATAAAATAATGGTACAAATACTTAATATATGTAATATACACATAATACATACGTATAAACTAAGAGTACATAATAATATATATAGTAATAATAATAATAATAATGATAATAATAATAATAGTATAAATAAATAAGAAAATGCAAATAAAAAGAAAAAAAGGACTAAAATTAAATAAAATATAGAGTTGCGGGGTCAAATTAAAATAAAATCAAAGAAAAAGGACTTAATAGTAACACGCGCATAACTTAGGAGGACCAAAAGCGCAATATTCCCTGTTATTAAAACGCTGCGCAGGGCAAAGGGTTAAATTGAAAACAACGCAAAAATTCAGGGCCATTTATAAATAAGCATAAACTAAATTGTAGAACGCCTAAAAAGCGGAAGGGCCAAACGCGCAATTTTCCTTCCGCTGAAAAACACGCGGATCCCCTGGTGGATCGGATCGGGTCGGTTCGACCCGGAGCAAAACGGCGCCGTTTCGTTTAATGAGGGGGTCCAAAACGGTGCGTTTTGGACCCCTATATAAACCAAATTTTTTGTTTTTTTGTTCATTTGAAACAGAAGGGAGAAAAAAAAAGAGAAGAGGGGGGAGAGAAAAGGGAGAAGAGAGGAGGGAGTGGGGTTCCGGCCGAGGGGCCGACCACCGGACGACCCAGGAGGCTCATGCAGTGTGGCAGTGTGGCACACGACACATGTGGAGAGAGGTAAAAGTTTCTCCTTTTTTTTTATTTTTTTATTTTATTTAATATGTGTATATATATGTGTAGTCTAGGTTTGAAATATAAATTATGTATATATGCAGATGCGAAAAATAGAAAAAAAAAATCTCGATTTTTCTTTTGATATACCTTGCTGTGATTTTGATATCTGTGGAAGCTCTTAGTATATTTTGTTTTTGTAAACTGATTGCTGAAAATAGATTGCCAAATACTCTTCTTTTATTTCTGATTTTTTTTTGTCGAAGGGAGAACCCCCTTTTTTTCTGTTTTACAATCGGCTTTATAGCCTATGTACCAGTTGCCCTCTGTTTTTTTTTAAGTTTCTGTCTTGTCTTCCTTTTGCAGGTATAGAGGCGGTGGAGCAGAGCTGGTGCACCAGAGGCATGGGGTGCTGTCAGGGGCAGGTGGAGTGGTTGCGGCTGAAGCAGTTTAGGGTTTCAGGAATTGAAACCCTAAGTCAAAGTTTGGGTTTAGGATTAGTGGGCTGGTTGGGCTAGAGGGTAGTTGGGCCGTTATTGATGGGTTTAATGTGTTGGGTTAGTGGTGTATGGGTTGGGTTTGTAAGGGTAAATTGGGTGAGTAGGTTTAGAGTTTGGGTAGATTTTGGGTTTGGGTTTTGGGGTTGGCCCCAAAATTTGGGCTTCTACATAAATCAATAAAAAATTACACGTAGTGAGATTTAAACTAAAGACACAACAAATTTTAACCATTCAACTTTACCATTTTTACTTAAGCATCATTTGAATTTTACAAACTTTAATAAATATATTTGTAACATAAATTCTGTTCACACACATAACGAGTGTGCCATAATTTAGTACACATAAAATCCTTAATAGAGTTGGTGTTACGAGTTAACTAAGCACCAAATCAATTGAGAAATGATAAAATCTCATTTTGTTAAAATCTCTAATTGAGTTGATGTCACGAGTCAACCAGCCTAAAATGTCATTCTAATTTACAAAGTAAATTATATTATTATGAATGTTTTTTTTTTTTTTTTGTATAAAATGAATAAAAATTCATATATCTTAAGATACAATAAAATTTATAACTTCAATTTTATCATTTAAATTAAAATTTTAGTTATTTTTTATATAAATTTTTAAATATATTCTATACATAATATTTTTTTCAAATGATGAAGTCTCCAGATTATAATCTAATATTATTGGAACTGTTAGAATTAAGTGACCCTAATTCTTATTTAAATAAAATACGATGGAAAATAAAATAAAAGTAAAATCCATATAGAACTAGACTTCTTTTATTTTATTTTAGAATAAGGTTTTTTAAACCTTATTAAACTCCATCTATTTTATATTTACTAGGATAAGGTGTTTCAATCCTACTAGAATATGGCTTTACAAGCCTATAAATAGACATAGTCTATTCCTTTTGTATTGATTCAAATTTTCGACATAGTGAATTTTCTTCTCCTCCTCGCCGTGGTTTTTCCCCGAAAGAGTTTCCACGTAAAATTTTGTGTTCTTTGTTTTTATTTTATTTTATTTTTTTCACAATTGGTATCCGAGCTTAGGGTTGTTCATCTCGATCACGGTAATGGCGTCTTTGAAATATGAAATTCGTTGTTGGATCGCAACACCGCATTTGCGTTGTGGCGATTAAGATGCAAGCGCTTACGCAGATGGATGCGGAGGATGCCCCCGCTAGGATAGATAAGATGCCTTCGACATTAACAGATGAAGAGAAGAAGCGTAAGGATCGAAAGGCATTAACACAATTGCATCCGCATTTGTCCAATGAAATTTTGCAGGATGTGATGAAAGAGAAGATCGCCATTGCATTATGGAAGAGGCTAGAACAAATATGTATGTCGTAAAACTCTAACAAGCAAGTTGCATATGAAGCAAGCGTCTTTATGCTCATCGTTTGGAGGAAGGTGCGTCAGTACACTAACACTTAACAAAGATTTAAAGAAATTCTCTCAAACTTGGAGGCCATGGAGGTTCAAAGATGATAAGGAAGATCTAGGGTTGATTCTACTTTGTTCGTTGCCTCCGTCTTATTCAACCTTTAGAGACACGATTTTATATAGCCGCGAGTCTCTCACGGTTGATGAGGTTTATGATTCTTTAACCTCGTATGATAAGATGAAACATCTTGTGGTTAAACCCGACTCTCGAGGAGAGGGTCTCATTGTTCGTGGGAGACAAGATCGAATACCGATGATGATGATCGTGGTAGGACACAGGAAAGAAATCATCGTGGTAAATCTAAGGGTAGATCAAGTCTTCAAATAGAGGTAAAACTTGTAACTTCAGTAAGAAGAAAGGGCACATTAAACTGAAAGTGCTATAAGCTACAAAATAAGATTAAAAGGGAGGTGCGAATCAAAGGAAAACAACCGAGAAAATTGGTGAAGTCGATGTTGTAGAAGACTACAAATGATGGTGAACTTCTAGTCGCTTTCATCAATGATTCTAAAGTAAGTGAGGAGTGGATACTTGATTCAGCTGCACCTTCCATATGAGTCCCCCGGGATTGGTTTACAACTTACGGAAGCGATTGTCGAAGGTGTTGTTTTGATGGGAAATAATGCTTCGTGTAAGATCGCAGTGTTGGAACAATTAAAGTTAAGATGTTTGATGGAGTTGTCGAACACTTAGTGACGTACGGTATGTTCCGTAATTGAAAAGAAATTTAATTTCATTGAGTACTCTTGATTCAAAAGTGCAGGATACACAGTGAAAGTGGGGTTTTAAAGATTTCAAAGGGTCCCTTGTTGTGATGAAAGGGCAAAGAAAAACCGCCAAGTTATATGTTTCATGTGGTTCTATCATTATTGGTGATGCAAATTGTCGCTTCCTCTTCCTTGTCGATGATGATATTACTAAACTTTGGCATATGCGCCTAGGGCATATGAGTGAGAATGGCATGGTAGAATTGAGCAAAAGAGGACTTCTTGATGGGCAAGGAATTTGCAAACTGAATTTCTGTGAGCACTGTGTTTTTGGGAAGCAAAAGAGAGTTCGATTCACTAGAGGAATCCATAACACGAAGGAAACGTTGGAGTATATTCATTCTGATCTATGGGGACCATCCAGAGTGCCTTCGAGAGGTGGAGCTAATTATATGCTAACCTTTATTGATGATTTTTCCAGAAAAGTTTGGGCGTTCTTCCTGAAGCAGAAAAGCGATGTGTTTTCCGCATTTAAGTCTTGGAAAATTATGATTGAAAAACAGACGGGAAAACAGATAAAATACCTCCGCACAGACAATGGCTTAGAGTTCTGTTCGATGAGTTTAATAGATTGTGCAAGTCGAAGGATCGTGAGACACTTGACGATTCGTCATACTCCACGACAAAACGGCGTTGCGAACGAATGAACGAACGATCATGGAGAAGGTTCGATGTATGTTGTCAAATGCCAACTTACCAAGTCGTTTTGGCGTAAGCGACCTCATCGCATGTTTTTGATCAACCGATCTCCATCCGTTGCCATTGAGAAAAAGACTCCACAAGAGGTATGGTCCGTAATCCCGCTAATTATTCCGATTTAAAGATCTTTGGGTGTCTGCGTATGCTCATGTTAATAATGGAAAATTGGAACCGAGATCCATTAAATGTGTTTTTCTTGGTTATAAAGTGGTGTAAAAGGGTATAAGTTATGGTGTCCTGAAAATAGGAAAGTTGTGATTAGCAGAGATGTTGTTTTTGATGAAGCGCTATGCTTCCTAACTTATCTCTTAAAGACTGTTCCAATAAAGAAAATCAAAAGCGGTGGAGCATCAGTTAATACTGAGTCGACTCCTCAAGTCGGTACAAAAATTGAGAATAGAGTTGCTTCTTCGCCTCAATACTCTATCGCCAAAAAGCAGAACTAAAAGAGAAATTAAACCTCCAAAAGAAGTATGCCGAGGTGATCTAGTTGCTTATGCTTTAAATGTGGTGAAGATATAGATGCGAATCAAGAGCCATCAAATTATTACGAGGCGATTAGTGTGAAGACTCGAGAAAAATGGATGTTTGCTATGCAAGAGGAGATGGAATCACTCCACAAAAACAAAACATGGGATCTTGTGAAACTTCCTAAAGGTAAGAAGAATGTTCGTTGTAAATGGGTGTTTAAAAGAAAGAAGGGACTCAGGAGTTGAAGAACCTAAATATAAAGCAAGGCTTGTTGCAAAGGGTTACTGATCAAGTTCCAGGAGTGGACTTCTGAGATGTGTTCTCCCCGGTTGTGAAGCATAGTTCGATTCGAGCTTTGCTTGGTATTGTGGCCATGCATGATTTAGAGCTTGAGCAGTTAGATGTAAAAGCGCATTTTTGCATGGAGAACTTGAGGAAGATATTTACATGCAACAACCAGAGGGTTTTTACATTTGAAAAAGAGGATTATGTTTGCTTCTTTGAAAAAGTCCCTTTACGGTTTGAAACAATCACCAAGGCAAAGTGGTACAAGAGGTTTGATTCCTTTATGACTTCTCACGATTTCAAAAGAAGTAGTTTTGTGATTGTGTTTACTTTAAGAAAAACAATGATGGTTCTTTTGTGTATCTACTTCTTTACGTTGATGACATGTTGATAGCAAACAAAAGACAAAGGAGAGATAAGAAAGGTCAAAGCCCAACTAAGTGAAGAATTTGAGATGAAAGATTTGGGACCAAACAAAGAAGATACTTGGTATGGAGATTCTTAGAGATAGAAAAACAAGTAAATTGTACCTAAGTCGGAAGGGTACATTGAGAAACTTCTTTGCGGAGTTCAATATGCGAGTGCTAAGCTGTTAGTACTCCTTTAGCAAACCATTTTAGACTTTCATCGGCTTTGTCTCCACAATCGGATGATGAGATTAAGTACATGTCACATGTTCCATACTCTAGTGCGAGTGGGATCTCTCATGTATGCTATGGTTTGTTCACGCCCGATTTATCATATGCGATCGGTCTGATTAGCGGATATATGGCGAATCCGGTAAAGAACACTGGAAAGCGATTCGGTGGATTTTAAGATACTTACGAGGTACTATCGATGTTTGCTTACAGTTTGGAAGAAGCGAAGATGGAGTTATTGGATATGTTGATGCTGATTTTCTTTGGAGACCTTGATAGAAGAAGATCTCTCACAGTTACGTCTTTACAATCGGAGGTTGTGCAATAAGTTGGAAAGCCACTTTGCAAACTACTGATCACTTTGTCTACCACCTGAAAGCTGAGTACATGGCGACATCGAGGCTTGTAAAGAAGCTATTTGGTTGAAGGGACTCTTTAGTGAACTAAATGAAGACCTTCAATCAAAGACTGATATTTTGTGATGATGAGTGCCATCTTTCTTACAAAAGATCAAATGTTTCATGAGAGAACAAAACACATTGATGTTCGGTATCATTTTGTTCGTGATATTATTGCTCGTGGTGATATTGTTGTGAGCAAAATTAGTACTCATGAAAATCCTGAGATATGATGACCAAGTCACTTCCTATAACCAAGTTTGAGCATTGCTTAGACTTGGTTGGTGTTCATTGTTGAAGTTAAACCCTTAAGGGGTTTTATGGAAGAGGTGGAGAACTTGTTCGCGATTAAGAACTTGTTCATTGAGAATTTGTGTCAAGGTGGAGATTGTTAGAATTAAGTGACCCTAATTCTTATTTAAATAAAATACGATGGAAAATAAAATAAAAGTAAAATCCATATAGAACTAGACTTCTTTTATTTTATTTTAGAATAAGGTTTTTTAAACCTTATTAAACTCCATCTATTTTATATTTACTAGGATAAGGTGTTTCAATCCTACTAGAATATGGCTTTACAAGCCTATAAATAGACATAGTCTATTCCTTTTGTATTGATTCAAATTTTCGACATAGTGAATTTTTCTTCTCTCTCTCTTGCGTGGTTTTTTCCCGAAAGGGTTTCCACGTAAAATTTTGTGTTCTTTATTTTTTATTTTATTTTATTTTTTTCACAGGAACGAATTTTGAGGGGAGAAGAGGGCTAATGCCAACAAGAAAAAGAAATGAAATGAAAAAAAATGAACATCAATTCAAGCTATATTTCTTTCGAATGTTATTAAATTCAGTTCAATTAAAATTTAGATAATAATTAAATATATTTCAATTATCCAAAATAAACCCAATTTTATTTTTATAATTTAATTTCTAAATTATTAGAAAATATAAAAACAATTTTTTAAAATTATGAATTAAATTAATTCAAATCTATAAAATTCGGTTTAAGTGAATTCAATTATCTATGATAAATAATTCAGGTCTAGGAAGAAAAGGTAATCGATGTGTTATAATGCTGAAATTCAACAATTGGAGTCCTTCGGATCCTGGGGGATTACTCACCAAAAAATTGCTGCAACTTGTGTCTGCATTTTATATGAATTTTAAGGTTCACTCTTTCACTGTTACGGTTTGAAGAGTACTTAATCTTTGAGTTAATCACGTCAACTTATTGAAAAATAATAAAACCATATTTTAAATTTTTAAATTTTTAAAATTTTAAAATTAATAATATAAATATAGTTGAAACGTATTACAAGTCTCTGTATTTTTTATATATATTTGAAATTTAATCTTCTAATTATTTTAAGAAATTTTTTATAAAGTTCAAGTGATATCATGGTTGCAAGTAAGAACCTTGTAAGCCTTTACTTGATGGTTTGAGTTCTCGCACCTAAGTGAGCTCCATTATTATTCACACACACCATACCGACACTTCTCTCAAGTCTTTGTAGGAACCACCGATCAAAGCAGGTCCATCAAGCACGTGCTTTAGTGACATAATTCATTGAATTACACATCAACATTGACCAATTTAAGTTCAAAAATATATTTTAAGTAAATAATTTTTTAATGAAACAGTATGGAAAATAAGTAGATAAGAAACTACTTACCACTTAATAAAAATTTTATTTTAATTTATTTCTTTTAACATTATCATTTAAATGCTTTACCTTCCAAACTTTAAAATTAAATTAATCAAATAGTCTAATCATACCCATACTTAATTTTAAACTCATTACTTAACTTTTCAATTTATAATTTATAAAATAAGAACTTATTTGAATGAAAAAAGATCTGTATGATGAAATGTTTATACCCGCGGGTACTAGCAATTGGCATGTACAGCCTTGTCCTAAAAGGAGCTTCTTAGGCTTAGAGATGCACAGCTGCAAGTTGGGGAGATTTAAGGACTATATAAGGCAAGGAAAATATGGGAGAATGCAAGGTATCAGCAAACAAGATGCCTCCTTGGCATAGAGTTAATAGGGGAGGCCTCTCAATACCCAGGCATTCATTCATAATAAACTGATTTCTGCGGTTGTCAAGTGGATCCCATATGTGTCTTGTGCGGATAACATTTTTATGGACTGATACAGGGCATGTAGTTTGGATGTGGTGCGCAACCCATTGCAGGAAATGACCATTTGGACCTTCAGTCATGGTAAAAGTAACTCAGTTCTCTCAACTATCATCAATATCTACTTTGTCTGCCAGGAACCCAATAGAAGGCCAGTTTGGGTGCTTTTTAACCAGTTAAATGGAGCAACGACCGTCAAATTGTAAGTCTTTAACAAATGCATCTGCTCATTTGTTAAAGGAACGTGGGCTATGTGATATCTGAGAATTTTGAATATGCAACTGGTTGGTTGTCTATATAACAAACGTTTGCATTTTCTTTAGATGAATAAAAATACTTACTAATCCAGAAAAAAAAAATTTAGACGAAAAAAAAAATTTAGACAGAAATAGCAAAGTTGAATAGCTTTTCTTTTCCCATGAAAATCTATTTAAACATCTAATGCAATGAGAACAAATAGCATTTTAAAGAATGCTTAGCTTCTTATCCCATTCAGTCATAAATGAGACATATATATATAAAATAACATATAAAATATAACGAAGAGACAATAAAGTGAGGTCTTATTCAATTTCTGAATACTTCACAACGTATCACATGTGGTAGACATATCATCTGTTTCCTACAAAACTAAACGAAAAAAAAAAAAAAACAGGGCCACGAAACACAAGTTCCCTCTGCAATTCTTAACACGGGTTTTGCAGGTTTATGCAAAACCTCCGCTGGCAGCTGTCCGGATAATCTGGAAGAGAGCTGTTATAAAGAATTTTAAAAAAAAAATTGTAAATGTCTATGTTGTTTCGACTTTCTTTTTTTTTTTGAAATATGTGTTTTATACTCGTGTGCTAGACATGGAGTATGAGGATATGACCTTCAAGTATTCTTTAAATATATGAAAAGAACATAAAAAATCTAACCATATCCCTGTCAAATACCCACAACCTAGTCCTAGTATAGGCAAAAAGTCTCAATTGCCAAATATACATGGTGAGACACTACTGCAAGATTCTAAATTGTAGTTATAGGTGTTTTAAGCGATTCCCTTGAAGATTACAACCCAAGAACTTAACTAATAACTATACACAATAAACCACCACGTTTTAATCTCAATATTAGTTGGGGTCAACTAAAAGGAGCAGAAATGTTTACATCAGTTACATGAATCCTCCTTGTTGATCATTTTATTTTATACGCCACATTTCTCTATTCAAGTACTAATAGTTTTAAACCGTTTTTATCATCTCCAACTGTCTGTTTTGTCTCCTCTTAAACCTTCTAATTCTATGCAGCTTGATTTGTTCGATCTTTCTAATAGGTATATTCCTATTTGCATTCCATGTGGTCAAACCATTGTACACGTTTCTCTCACCTTATTTACTATTGAAACTATCCCAACTTGGAGATGAATATCATCATTTCTAACTTAACCCTTCCCAGTCTCAGAAAGTATGATCCATAAATTTTATTCTTTTCTAATTTGAACAATGTTAAATCACATTTGTTTTTATGTAAAAACACCAAAATCTTCTTTCTTCAATCATAAGGCATCTAAACCCGGGAACTTAACCCAAACATAGAATTGATGAACACAAAAGAAAACTCAGCGATACAAGAGCAGCAGATATCATGCTAAGATCAATAAGGTCCATAGGGCATAAACTTGCATTATGAAACAAAACCAACGATATTTTTGAATAGACAATAAAAGTAAGAGAAAAGAAAGGAAAGGAAAGGAAAGGAAAGGAAAAGAGAGGAAGCTTGTAGAAAAGAAGGCATGCTCTTGTGGTTCATCACCTTGATTCCTTTGGTTTCTATCAATGACTCTAGTTTGGACATGTAAAACACGATGAGGATAAGAAATGATAATTTACATCTTGAAATATACTTTAAAACTCCGTTTTGAAATTTTCATGTATTTCACTAAATTGGGTATATAAAAATTGAGTAATTTAAGGAAAAACAAGAATGCACAACTCTCCTTAAATTAAATAAGAATAATATTACCCAAACAAAATAAAGAGTATTTTCCTTTCCTTTCCTTTTCCGTAGCATAAATAAACTAGTCTTTTACTAAAGAAACCAGACACATAATCCATGCACAGGCACAAAGAGCAGTACACCATGTACTTGTATCTGAATTATCAGGGGCAAGCATACCATATTAATGCAAAATTCATGTATTGTGTTAGCTATATTAAAAAGCCAACCTGAAATATCTAAGGGAAATATGATGGTGAAAGGATTAGCTGCCGAGAATCTTACATGACCCAATGACAACGAATACGAAGAACCCGAGCAGCACAGGGCCCACAGGATAGTCCTTCCCTTTCTTTGTGCTTGTTTCAGACACAACTCCTCTCTTTGTTATGTTCTTCTGGAACTTCTCCACCTTCCTTTCTGCAAGGCGCCTTGATGTTGTCTGCACATACAAGAAAAAGGGGGACACCATGTGAAAAGGATAATCTTTTTTCTTTAGAAAAAGAAACCATTTTTTTTAACGAAGAATAGCGTTTTGGTGATATATTTTGAACATTGATACTAGATAACACGAGAAAAACAGTGATTTAAAATTTTGGGGATAAATTACAAAGCTGAATATGATTTTGATTCAGATGACATTTTGATTTATTGTAATTTTATACATAAAATTTTTATCTTAATACACCTTTAATATATCACTAGTAATTCTATTTACCAACATTAGAATTGTATAATAATTAAATTTATTTGTATTTTTGTCAAAATATGTATACAATTAATACAAAACCAAAGTTAATACCTACATTTGGACCAAATCAAGTTTATCACCATTCATATAGAATAAAAAAATCATTCCTAACTTAAAGAAAATCCAAACCATCTGTATTTCGGTCATTTTAAGAGTTCTAAATAGATAATAAAACGATGAAAGGCACTACTACTTCAAGAAATAGTGCGATTAGCTTTTGCATAAAAAAAACAGCTAATTAAATTAAGGTTAGTTGAGCTAAATCATTAGCATATTTTGAACACATACATCATCAAGTATTAAGCATATAAATGCGCTAGACTGAGATCTACAATCGGAACAAAGAAAAAAAGTCTAGATTAGATCGTTTCAGATACAAGCAGATTAAATGGAAAAAAAATAAACGAACTGATAAAATTAAATAGTGAAAATCGAAAACCGATGATCACATAAACAACTTAACAACTTTCAGAGGGGAAGAAAGAGGAAAACAAAAAAAAAAAAAAATACCATGATGAGGGGAAGATCAGGTAGCCGGAGACGAGTGCAGCGAGAAACGGTAGGAAAATTTTAGGCGAATTGTTATTTTCCCGGCGAAAGAGTTTTTCTTCTATCGTTTTCATACACGATGTGCCAAACTAATTCATCCGCCTTTTATATTATAGATAAAAGATAAATTTGAGGGGTCCCTTCCCTTCCCCGGGCGTAACGTCAACTACTTCACTTTCATTGCTCCTTACCCTAATAGAAACACGTGCTGAATTGTGATTGGTTCTTTAAAATTAACGTAGGCGTGTGGGCTTGAATGAGTTTGATCAAACCGCCTTTTAATAATGGAAGTAACTTTCCTTTTATTTGCATAATGAAGTTTATAAAAAATTTATTTTAACTTTCTATTTAATTCTATTTTTTTGTCAAAACATTTTAAAATAAATGAAAATATTAACATTTTTCTCATTTTTCTAATATTGCATATACATTATTACCATGTGATATCTCAATATTTAATTATTTTTAAAAAAATATAAAAAATTTATTTTTAAAATTTAAAATATAAAAATATATTTTTATATTTTAGAAATTAATTAAATTCTTACATGTCATCTATGTAACAACTCATGTGTATGCCACTTGAATAAAATTACGTTAACTTTTACATCCACAAGTGATTTGATAAAAAATGTAAGTTCAAGAATTAAAAGACATGATGATTTAAATGGGATAAAATGACTTTTTTTATAAGTTGGACGGCAAAAAATCTATTATGCCTTTATTTATTTATTGAAAAAATAAACTTCTTTTTATTTTTTTATACATTATTTATTTATTCCATTTAAAAATTATATTGAAAATTTTAATCTTTTAAGTAAACTACAAAATTAGTGACTAAACTTTGGTGATATTTTTATCACTAAATTATGAAAAGTTACATTTTGATTATCAACATCATCAACTTATAGCGTTTTGGTTACTTATTAGTTAATGGCTATTACAACTTTAAAGGGTAAGTGAGATGACACATATAATGAAGAGTTAGTATCTAATTTGATTATTGAACTATAATTAAAACATTCAATTTGGTGCTTTTACAATATTTTCAACAATAATTCAGGAAAAAAATTATTAAAAATATAAAAAAATCTTAAAATTCATTATTTATTTTTTGAAATTATAAAATTATTTTTTGAAATTATAATTATGTAAAAAATATAAAAATTATATACTAAACAAAACACATATTTGTAAATTAAAAAAAATCATAATTATGTAAAAAACAAACAAACAAACAAACAAAACACGTACTTGATACTGTGTGAACTGGTAACTGATACATATGGATATAAATGCTTAACCACATCTATAAAAGTAGATATTTTCTGTGTTTATTAACACTGGCTTGGTGCTTCCGAAAGAAGGAGATTGAAATGCTTAATAGCATACAGCTATTGCTCTATATTAAGTGAAGCCTACAAAATTGTTGTAAAGCCCAGAGAAGAAATGCAGATAAAATTAAGGAGCCCCTTAACCCTATACAAAACTGAAAATCTGATCCATTCCTTCCACTTTAAAATGGTGGTAACCATGTCATACCAAAGGGGCTTCTTACTTTCTTTGTGTATCATTGGCTTTTATGAAAAGTAGATTGTCGTTGCAATCGATCTCATCTCCTCACCATTTGTCAGAACAGAATCTGACACCGTTGAGAAGAATTTAAATGATGATCCATGGTTTGAAGTCTGAAGAATACCCTATTGTATTCATACAGACATCATTTAGGAAGAACATGATCTGGTCCGTCAACATAGAAAACAAACTTTGTTTCTACTTTATTGATTGATTGAAACCTGTGTGGCTTTGATGTGACGGAGTGAGCTCTCAGGATGTCTAGTCAACGAAAAGCCCATACAAAATTCAGGTTCCTAAGGCCAACTAAACCCAAAAGTTTTGGGCCTTAAGAACCTAGTTAGAACAACCCAATGACAAACGAAATCGTCTTTGATCTTCAGATGAACTGCGCAAATGGCGGATTGTATTCCTCCATCAATATGGATCCATGGATCGTTCCTCAGTTAAATTACCGTCTCCACTCTTTGCTCATTTCCGGACTTTTTTTTTTTTTTTAAACTAACTCTATAATATTAAAAAATGACTTAAATATCAGATTATTTAGGAGAATAACCTAAAATCTACAGTGAAATTGGCTGCAGCAAAATATGGAAGCAGCAAAATATGTAAAATTTGATGTAAAAGAGAGGAAAGAAAGAAAAATTCTATTTGCGTTTGAAGAGGAAACAAAATTCTAGTTCAGCTGGGGGAAAGTTAGATTAAATATCTAGGGTTTGGGAATCCTAGGGCAGCAGGAGTAATTTTCCTAAAGTTTTGAGCCAAAATTTAAAGGAAAATTTGAAAGAAACGGTTTTGAGGATGGGGTGGCTCGAACTCAAGTATGTAATGGGGCAAAAAGCAGGCTTAATCATTAACTTGCTGCCCATACTAATCAAATTATCACTCCCAATAATATTTATTTTAGTGTGATTTTTTTTTTATTATTCTAGTTTACTAAAAAAGAAAAAAAAGAAATGAGAGAGGAGTAATAGAACCTAGAACTAGGAAGTGTACCAACTACTAAACTATAAAGCCTAGATCAATTGCTTGGTTATTTATTTTAATTAACCGCTTATTTTTTGGGTATGACATCGAAAATTATTTAAAAAAATAAACTAATGGTGTGTTCGAATAAGAAATTTATAAAAAAAAAAACTAAAGAGAAATTTCATTTACATCAATATTTTCAAAAATCATTTTCAAAAACATGGTTCCACTATAAAATAAAAAATATCATTTTCAAAAATATTTTTTATTTAATTCTAATATAAATTTTTAAGATTTATTTTATTAAAAATATTTATAATTTTTTACAAAAACAATTATATCCATATTGATTTTTTTTTTACATTTTTTGTAATTTGTGAAATTTCAGGAACCTAATTTTTTTTAAATCAATTATTTATCCAAACAAACCAATTATTAATGCTAGCATTTTGAATTGATGAATTCTAAAATACTAGCATTTTAAAATTCTCAAAAAATTTAAAATTATTCATCCAAACACACTCTAAAAGAATCTTAATCTATTTTTGAAAATCATAAAAAATATTGTAAACTTATAAGTATGCAAATTTAAAAAATAAAATAAAATTCATAATTTTTTTTAAAAAATTGTTTTTTTTGGAATTTTAGGGTTTTTAGAAAATTTAAGAATTTCATGAAAATTTTCAAGAATTTTATGGTATTTTAATTTAAAAACTTTTTTTAAAATATAAAAAATATCATAAAACTGCAAAAAAAAAAATCCCTAAATTTTCTAAAAACCTAAAATTCCAAAAAAATGCATTTTTAAAATTTTATGAAAAATTGAAGTTTCGCTTACTTATAGCTTTTTTTAAATAATATAATTTTTAAAAATAAATTATGATTTTTATATAATTTTCTAAGTTTTGATATTTTTGGGATTTTTTTTATGATTTTTAGATGTTTTTTAATGATTTTTTAATTTTTTTATACGTGGCAGTAGTTTGATCTTTTTAATGAAAATTGTTAAAAGGAATAACTTTGAGGACAAAATGAAAGTAGAGGGAACAAAATAACTGAAAAAATAGTAAAAGGATCAAAGTGAGAATGCCACCATATTACAAGGGCCAAAAAGGGTATTAAGCCTTTCAATTAATATGTGGCTTAAGTTTTTATTATTTTGTATTTTAGATTTTTGTTGATGGATTTGAAGTAATCCATTGGCAGCGTGAATTCCATGGATTTGGCATATAATTTATCTTATCTTCTTTTCTTTTCTTTTTCCTCCTTTCGTGAATGGAGTAACATAAAATTAGTGAAATACATTATTTGATGACAATGTGAGTGCCTTTTTCATGGTAGATGTCATTTCAATCATCACTACTTTTCTTTGTGATAAAAAATAAAGTCGGTGGAGGCTTGATGGGGTTTTTGATTAGAAGGGTTGCCAATTGATGTTGATTGTTAGAGTGAAATG
Source organism: Gossypium anomalum (assembly GCA_025698475.1). Lineage (NCBI taxonomy): Eukaryota > Viridiplantae > Streptophyta > Magnoliopsida > Malvales > Malvaceae > Gossypium > Gossypium anomalum. The sequence goes on along the minus strand of CM046967.1, from coordinate 16,836,620 downwards.
AAATGGGCCACGACTCCATCATTGCATCTTATGAATTGCCGCTTGGATTGGGGTAAAAAACTTTTCATTTAATACCCCAGTGTTGGATATATTCATTTTTTTATTCTTGCATTTAGTGAATCCCTTGAAAATTATACTTAGCTCAGACTACATGTTGAACGTTTCCGAGCATATTTTGGGGTACATCTCGCTAGAATTTGATAGCGGTGAATAGACAATGTCTTGATAGCTTTCTTTAGAACCTCATGATTTCATATGTACGTAAAAGAAAGCTATGGGATCACTTGATTATATGACATCCATCTAGAATAAAGCAATTATCTTTTACTATGCATCCCACCGTTGGTTTTCCTTTAAAGCCAACCCTTGTAAACAAGGTTTAACTTAACAATGGATTCATTCCAAGCTTGTCTACCTCAATTACAAGTTGCTATAAATGATCTCAAACACCTAAAGAATCAATGGATTGCATTATTTGTAAAAGAGGCATTGGTTTTTCCAACAGGATTAGTACTTGTCAAACTACAAAATCTTCTTCAAACCAAAACCCTCGAGCCAGTTTTTGTAAGATATAGCTATAGATTGTTTTTGGACCTTCATTGATGCTCCGATCCATGGTGCTTTGTAATTTAGCTTCTTCAGCCTTCAAATAGTTTCCGACAGTCCATTTTTCAAAAATACTCATGTTTGATCAAGTCCAGCTTAGTCTTAAGCAGCCTGCTCTACTTTTTTTTTCTCCTTGTAATTCTCTCAGCCTATGGATGTCTTTTTCATTTATTTGACAAGAAATGAAAACGTTTAAGATAAAGTTCATGACCCTAGTTCTTTTTTCAAACATGGAGCCGGTATGTATCATATTTAGCCCTTCAATAATTTTAGTTTGTCAAATGTTGTTGGTCTCATCATTTGAAGTGAGCTGGTCCATTTGAGTTAATTTTCTGGTGTTATACTACTGTGGTCAATGATGAGAAATGTTAGATTAGGAAATGGGAGCTGCACCCCCTGTTTTGCTTTTATAAATCATGTCCCACCAGACAAGAAAACTTTGCACCATGTTTAAATTTGCTTTTTTACCTCTTAACTTATGCATGTTTTATATATACACAAACATTATATATACTGTATGTATTAAATTGTAAAGAGAATGGAATGGAGAAATGTAACGGGATTATGAATTTGATCAACCTGCACGATGGCAGATGTTTATCATTCATTGAAGAATAGGTTGGCCTGCAGATTGCGACTGGATTGAGGGACCCATTTGCTAGAATTACCAAATGCTGCAAGTGTTTTTTTTTTCCTACACCAACCACGGTGCGTGGTTGATCGTCAACCGTGACATGTGTAAAAGGAGGGGAAAAAAAAGTGTTGGATGAGTGGCAGGTGTTGCGGCCGTCATTATCTGCAAATTCCAAGTTCATATCCTTCCATGATGAGCTCCATTATAGGAAAGGCGTGCTGTTTTTATATACCTTTCCAACTATATAGGGGCGCAGTTCTCATGATTTCACTTTTTACTTCTCAAATTGATGTCTCATTTTCGATTCAGTTGCATACCATGATGAAAAGCTGAAAATTATACAGTTTTACTGTTACATCCGGTTGTTGAAGGTTCCAAGGATGTTGGTCCTCAGGAAACTTCTTTCCAAGCCGATATGTTGATGCAATCTAAAAAAAAAAAAATACTCGTATTTATCACATAACTAAATATATGTAGAGGAAACCTTCAAAATAAGTGATTTTTTTTATTAAAGATATAAAATATGAATATGTGATACTGATTGTCATTCGACGTATACTCGAGTGAGCTGAGAGAGACTGGTTGATGTTCAATCAGCGGAGCAGAGGCCGCACTACTTGTGTTGAAAAGTGGAGGTTAAAGAGAGGGAGTTACACAATTAATATTAATTGTTCTGATGGTATATTAACTTGATGATATCTCTTAAAAGTTTTAGAGAACAAAATAGCACCGTTAAATCATTATCATATATATATATATATATATATATATTACTAATTAATAAAATTTTAAATATAATTGACCTTAGAAAAAATTTATTAATACACTACTAATTATCATTTGATAATAACCAAAATAATATTAATTAACTATTAATTAGCAAGATAGCGTATATTTTTCTATATAAAATATATAATCAACCAAAAAAAAAAAACTCTCAAAATAAAGGTTATTGTACTTTTTGGGTCATGAACTTCACAATTTTTCTTGCATTGAGGCCTGAACCTTTTTTTTTATCCAAGTTAATCTTGAACTTGACAATTGTTCTTATATTGGGGTTTAGACTTTTTTTTGTCCAACTTAACCTTTGAATTTGGCAATTGTTTCCAAATTGGGACTTGAATTTTTTTTTCCCAAGTTCAAGCCCTGATGTCGGAATAATTGTCAAGTTCAAGACTAACTTGGATAAAAAAAAAAAAGTTCAAGCCCTAAGATAAGAATAATTGTCAAGTTCAATAACAAACTTGAATAAAAAAAAAATCAAACTTCAATTTAAAAATAATTTCCAAGTTCAGATTTAAAAAAAATGCATTAATCCTCCAAATAATATAATTTATGTTGTAATGATATTTCACTACTATCTAAATAAATTAATATCAAATTAATTATGACATGAATTCAATTAAATATAATAAAAAAATTATTACATCACTTTCAACTTTCAAGTTTCAACCATGTCAAAACATAGCCTTAATCTTTTGACTTGGTGATACAAGTTATTTATGTTAAAAGCCGGATAAGGTTTGTTTAATGATGTTAGGCTAAAAGGAGAAACTGTAAAAATGTTGTGCAGACAAAGTTTTTTAATAAATAAATGGGTTTTATCTGATTATAATTTTAATGCATAAATTAAATTTTTTTTTAAAAGAAAAACATATAAATCTTTGAAATGATAAAATTGTTAAAGCAAATCAAAACTCACGAAAAAAGTCTGTGGATCGTATGATTGGCGTTGCAGCACTGCAGTGAGCTTACACAAATGTTTTAAAGTTGAAAGGTAGAGAAAACTTGGGTTTAGATTAAAGAGAAGGTGGATGTTAGATGCTTTGTTTACGGAGCATTAAAAGGCCGCCTAATGTATATATTATTGGAAAAGCAAAATGATTCCTCCACTGTTGAGGTAGCAAGTCGTTGTCAGCACTTTGTTTGGAGGAGGGGGATTGGTGGCAACGCCGTAAACTTTGACGCTTGCTTTGTTCCTTAATACTTCATACTAAGAAATTTGATTTTTCTCAGTTAATATGTATTATATCAAATGGTCTTCCTTTCAGTCAAACATTGGGGGAATTAACATCACAAAGCATTGTTTGTCGCTGCAAAAGCATTAGCTTACATTCACTTCACTTCACTTTCTTTCTTCTTTTTCTGCCTTTCCTTCCCAAACTTCACCCTTTCTTATACATAAAAGAATGGTGGACACCCACATGCTCCTTTTCTGCATTTTACAAAAATGATTTAGTTTCAGTCTATAACTACAATCAACATATTCCCTAAATAGGGGTCGCATGTATGACAATGCAATCTAGAAATTTCAAACTCCACGTGATAAGCATGTTAAGAAGCTATGTGATCCAAATGTTTCTTTGGGCTTAGGTTAGTATTAAGTTGAAAAAAATGTATACAAAATGAAGACATACTCCCCAATAGCTTGTTTGCAAAAGAGGTGGCCTATCCCCCTTTTCACACAATTTCCTGCTCTCCACTTGTACACGAAATTTGAACGCTTTTTTGCCCTTATTTATTTCAAATTTTATTATTATATTATGATTAAAGATGTTTGTCTCTAGCAGATGAATATTTTTATTTTTACTGAAGTGTAAAAACAAGACCCAGAAGCATCAAACAAACAACATGCTTTCTATCACATTATTCTTATCTCAAAAGTTTTGACAATGCAGTTTCATCACGCATCCTTATATAATTAAATGTCTAAAACCCCTAAATCTATACATAAAACAAGTGTTAAGTTTTTTTATGTCTTAATTGTCCCTTTTGTTTTTATTATTGTTTAATGTTGGTATCTGGAATTAAATTATATGTAAAAGATGATTATGTTTATCATTTTATAAAAAATATTGTATTTTTGGTATTTTCATAATTTATAAAAGTGATATCAATTTAAATAAAACATTAATAGATAATTATTTTTTTAAAAATTTAGAAATATTTTTAAGAATCGTTATTATTTTTAAATTTTATTGTTGTCGGTTTAGAGCACGTCAATGAAAGGAGGACAAAGAAATAAATAAAAAAAAAAAATAGGGAGAAAAACGGGGTGGAGTCCTGTTTCTTACTTGTAGAGCCCCGGGCCCAATGCAAGCCTTAAAAAGGAAAATAGAAAAGTTACAATCATCTATTTCACCATTCAACTTTACCAAAAAAATTATTTGTTTATATTTTTAGCATTTAAATTTTTATTTTTCATCAAGCCGCCTAAGTATGAATGAAAAAATTAATATTTATTAACTTTAAAAATGTGACATATATATAGATGATATGTAAGTATTTAATTTATTTTTAAAATCTTTTAAAATATTAAAATATATAAATTAATTAAATGTTAACATGTTATTTACGTAACAATCCACATGTATGCCATGTCAATAAAGTTAATAAACATTAACTTTTTCATTCATTTTGGAATAATTTAACAAAAAATAAAAATTAAATAGAAAACTAAAATAATTTTTTTTTTAAAATTGGAGTAAAAAAAATCATTATACCAAAAGAAAAAGATAAAACTGACAAAGGAAACCTCCTTCCTGCATACGTGGCAGATACATGCTGGTAAGTAAATAGATGAAGAACAGCAACCACACGAGTGTCACGTAACAAAAACCAAGACCCGTTCCCCATTTTACGCGAGGAAGAGTCGTATTGGTTGAAGCAACTAAGAAGTGTAACAATTGAACGTGGCTCTCGTAAATGAACTCTCAGGTAAATCTCATTATTAATGTATTTACATGATGTTTATATATTTCTATTACTAAAATAATATTTGTAATAGGTTTCTTTATTTAAGCTTATTATAACAACTTGATTGAGTTGATATCATGAGTTAATTAGATATAAACTTAAATGATATTTGATATGATGAAAATTAATTACTTTCTTAACAATTGAAAAATGACTCTAACGATTAATCTGTTAATTTTCATCTACTTTTCTTAAAATTTAATTTTGCTTTGAGAATTATTTTACAATGAACATGGCAATATAATTCTTAAGATAAAAAGTAGAAAATTTTACTTTCTCATATAGATTGGAAAGTTAAAAAAATATTACCACAAAATTTTATATTGGTTTAGAGTATTTGTCTAATAATAACCGTAAAAAAAAAAAAAAAAAAGACTATTGCCTCTTTCCTACTACTTTATTTTTCCTATTACTTTCAGTTAAAATTATAACTTAAAAAATAATTTGAATTTTATCAATTAAATTTTATTATTGAATATTTAATTCAAATATTTGTTAAAAATAATTTTTTTTATAAAAATTAAGTGTTTTTTATTTAATAAGGGTAAATTTATAAATTATCATTACATTTTTAAGAAAATACTTAGTGAATCAAACGTGATAATGTAACATTCCTATAATTTTAATTAATTCCTTCAAATATATATTAAACGTTGTAAATTAACTTTTTTAACAATCACATTCCAAAGAATCATAATCCATTAGGGTCATAACATGAGAAAGCACCATACATTACCTAGGTTTAGAAAAGATGAAAATACCTTCACTTTTCAAAATACATTGTATTATTTTGGAAGTGTTTTTGTCATTTAATATTTTTATATCAAAAAATATAAAATATACACATAATAATATTTGAACTGTTACATCTATACATTATCATTCAACCAAAACCACATTTGTTGTTTATATATATATATATATATATATATATATATATATAACTTTTTACAATATATTTGTTACATAAGAAAAAATATATATAAATTTTGATTAAAATATGTCATAGGTCCCTATGCCATTCACAAATTTAGAATTTAGTTTTTATACTTTTATTTTCAGAAATTTAGTCCCTCTACTTTCCAGATTTCAAAATTTATGTCTAATTGTTAATATTATTAAATTATTTTTGTTAATTTTGTTGGTGTGACATTCCGAAATTAAAAAAAACTCATTTAATAGCAATATAATTAAAATAATAATGATTTAATGAACTTGAATTTAGTAAAATAATCCTAATAATGTTAACAATTATACTTGAAATTTAAAACATTAAGAGTAAAATAATCTTAACAATGTTAACAATTATACTTGAAATTTAAAACATTAAGAGTAAAGAGACTGAATACTTAAAAATAAAAATATAAAAACTGTTAAGCCCAATTTCTGCCCGGGCCCAATCAAACCAGCCCAAATTAAACACGCCACTAAACCGACCACTAACTCCATCACCCTACTAAATCCACTACCTCCATCACCCCCACTAACTCCATCACCCTACTTGTTATAAGTTGTAAAATTTGGCTATAAAAGCCATGGAAAAACTATTGTAAGGGGAAATTTTTGATAGAATACACATACGAAATCAAAGAAAATACAAATCAGATTTTTAAGATAACTTTTTATATTATTCAATTTTGTTTACTTTGGCGTTCACTTTTTTCCTTTACACAAACGAAAGAAGGGAAAAGAGAGGGAGTTTACCTCCAATTTTATTTCCTTTTTGATTTGGCCCCAAAGTTTTCATTTTTAATTCAATTTAACCCCTTTTTTATTTTTGTTATTTTACTATTAAATTAATTAATTTGAGCTTTATTCTCATTATTTTTATATTTGTTTTTTTATTATTTTCTATTAATTTAATTAATTTGAGTTATGTTTCATATTATTATATTATTTATTTATTATTATATATTTATTATGTAAATATATATATTTTTAAGCGAAGTTAATTATTTTAAATATAAATTTCTATTATACATAGACTTATTATATTATTTTTTATACCATTGTTTATTATCGGTTACCATTTTTATATCAAATTATTATTATTTACTATTTCTCACTATTACTAATTTAACATTGTTATTCCAAATTTTTTTTTTTACTATTATCCCTCATATTTAATGTTATCGTCAACATATTTTTTGTTATTATCATCATGTTTTTAATATTATTGTTAATACTATTAGCACAATGTTTATTACATTATTGTATTTATTATTACTGTTGTTTTATTAATTATTTCTATTAATTACTATTATTATTATTATTATTTTTTATTATTTATATATGGTTAGCATTATTCTCATATTATTATTTTCATGTTGTCTATTACATCATTTTAAAAAAAATCTATGTCCTTAATTCATTTATCCATTGATCTTCTCTCAAAATTTTTCAAAATAAAGGCAATGTTCGGTATTTAAAGAATTCGAAGAATCGTGCCCTAACGTACTGGGTTTTGCTTTCTTTGTTTGTTTTGAATATTCGAATATCCTCTTACCAGTTCACCCTAAAAAATTTTCAAAATAAAGATAATGTTCGGTATTTAAAGAATTCGAAGAATCGTGCCCTGACGTACTGGGTTTCGCTTTCTTTGTTTGTTTTGAATATTCGAATATCCTCTTAAGGCTAAAACGCACGTTTTAAAGGCAAGCTCACAATTGAGGGTCAAAAATGTTGTGTCCTGACATACTGGAAGTAATGTTTTACCTTGAGGTGAGATGGTCTTTAATACACATTTGACTTACCTAAATGTTTTAAAAGCCAATAAAAGGAGGATCGCGTTTTGAACTCTGTCCAAATATTTAATTTTCGACATTAAGACACTAAATAATCAATCAACTACCAATTTTGGGTGTGTCGAAAATGCTAATCCCTCCTCGTACGTAACTGACTCCCGAACCGATTTTCTATTTTCGCAGACCAAAATCGTCGTTTTGAAAAATTTATTTATTTATTAAAAACGACCGTGTTTTGAGGTGATCCAATCACACCCTATTAAAAACGATTGGTGGCGACTCCCAACTTTTCGTTTTCAAAAGTTGATTTCCCGTTTTCAAAAAAAATGGTTTCGACAGCTTGGCGACTCCACTGGGGACCAATAAGAGAGTCGAGCTGTAAATTGATTATTTTCTGTCTTCTTGTCAAAATTTAGAACTTTGGTTTTTCTAAAAATAAACGATCCTCGCTTTGCATTTCCTGTGTCCTTGTTAAGTTTGTTTTTTCGTTGAATTTCTCTATGTACTCTCGCATCATATCTCATGACCATTGTGGTCACACTCTTAAATGAGAGTGAGAAACTATGGTTTCGTGAGGTTTTCACCTCCGCATGGGCTAGGGGATCGCTTCCGGAATACATCCGTACTTATGTCTTCGTGAGGTTTTCACCTCCGTATGGGCATAGGGAAATGTATTCCCCTGAACCGAACTTGATCCATATGAGCCTATAATTGGTGAGGGTTGAGGAATCTGCTGGTTCAGGTACCCTTTTCTTAGAACCGAGCCACATATAGTGAACTCTAGGATCCCGCCCTAAGTAGAGCTATGTTGAACCCTAACGATTACCCAGTTAGGTGTTTGATTATTTTCTATTTGCTTTGATTTTTATTTTTCGATACTAACTTGTTTTGTTTATAACCGCATTGCATTACATCACCATAGAAAGGAGGTGTTGATTCATATTCGATTGCTAAATAGAATAATTTGTCATGAGAAAATAGATTTCTTAATAAAGTGAATTATAATACGATTGTCTGAATATGGTCCAAGTAAGCACAACGAAAAAAAGCTGATAATTCGTACTTTACCCAAGGATTCAAGCTGATAAAGATTGTTCGAGAGCCGTCGCGTCCCGACTTTCTTAAAGGAGCTAATCAACATCGCGAGAATAATAAGTCGCGGTCTGGATCAAGCAAAAAGGAGCTAGTGGAGGCATCTATTGGAAGTTTGGGAGATTTGACTTTTACGAAGAAAGGAAATTGGTGTCTTCACCTAGAACATGAGGGCAGGGCCGCATATGTAATCCATTTTATGTAAAGGAATTTATTTTCTAGAAAAGTTGTTCCAATAGAATTGAATTCAGAATCAACGCCTTTCTTTCTTTTGTATTCATTCCATGCATTTGCATTCCATGCATTTGCATTACATTGTATCATTGCATCATTGCATCATGTGCATTAGATTTTCACAAAAGGCCCCTAATTAATTGAAATCATTTCAGTTAATCTAGAAACCGATAAAAACTTACCAACCAAGCATCGTTACTGTACCCGTGCTATGATAAAAGATATGGACCAAAGATTGGAAAGACTTAAACAACTTCAAAGAGAGATGCATGACCGATTACAAATGCAATTGCAAGAGCAGCCCGATGAGGATACGGCAAGATATGAGAGACCAAGTGCTAGAGTCTCAAAGGAATATGATGAACCAGTTGTCCCAATTGCTGACTAAGGGGCTAGAAAAGAGGGAAAACTCCATGATTAGTGCTGAAGTGGATAATGAGGAGCCTCTCTATCCTCTGGGTTTCACTTTGACAAATGCACAAGCATGTTTGCAAGGTCTACCAATTATCAGAGCTCAGCAAATCAGGCCAGTACCTCAGCACCAGTGAATTATTTGATAGGCTCAGACTCTAATCCGGGGGGCAATCTAACTACCTTTGTAGTTCCTGATTTAAACAAAATAGTAAAAGCAAATATGGAATTGTCAAAACAACTCAAGGATCGGTATCGGTGGTTGGAGGAAAAATTCAAGGCGATGAAAAATGCTGATGATTATCGGTGGTTTCGGACTTAATACTTCCCTACAAGTTCAAAATGCTTGAATTTGAAAAGCATAACAGGACTAGCTGTCCAAAAGCTCACATCACCATATTTTGTAGATGAATGACTGGATACGTCAATAATGACCAATTACTGATTCACTGTTTCCAAGAGAGTCTGGTTGGGGCAACATCCAAATGGTACAACCAATTAAGCCATACCCAGATCAATTCATGGAAAGATCTAGCACAGGCTTTCATGAAACAATATAGTTATGTGACGGATATAACTCCTGATAGAATTACTTTACAAAGCATGGAAAAGAAACCGAATGAGAGTTTCAGGCAATACGCCCAAAGATGGAGAGAGACAGCAACAGAAGTTCAACCGCCTCTCTTAGAAAAGGAGACCTCAATGCTTTTCATCTATACCCTGAAAGCCCCATGCATTGACTATATGTTGGGAAGCACTGCTCTGAGTTTTTCAGATATAATAATGTCCGGTGAAATAATTTAAAATGCAATAAGAAGTGGAAGGATAGATGTGGCAGAAAGAATTAAAAGGTCAACTCTGAGAAATAAAGAGAATGAAGTGAACATCATGAGCATGCCTTCCAAATTGGTCAACATAGACCAGTCAAGGGCTGTAATCACTAGTTATCAAGGCTCTTCAGGGCAGGAATTCAACTTGAGGGCGAAGTTTATGCTTATCCCGATGTCATATAGGGAATTGTATCAGAATCATATTGAGAAATCTGAATGACATATTCGAGGAGGGAATCGGGGAATAAGAGTCTCCAAACCTTTGCATACTTGGGAGTGTTTTGAATAATGGGACTGTGGAAAAGATCCCTGCATTTTTAAAGCTAATCCAGAATAATAATCAAAATACGCTTGTTGCTTTAAGCCTAGAAGCAATAAGAATCCTTTTTGAGAAATAGGCTTGTGTTCAAAGTCTTTATTTCAATCAAAATATATCTTTTTGAGTAAATGTTCTTTCATTCGTGACATATTATTTTATTCTTTGGACTCTCTTTTGAATATGTTTTATTTTTCATTCATGATCATCCCATATCCATAACATCCTTAGAATCATTTGTTCTTTAGAAATATGCCTTTGTACCTACAATAGGTCCCTAGATATCAACGACAGGAGCAACGCTGTAACTGACTCCCTTTTGGGGTGAGATATGTGTTTAAGCAGATCTCAAGACTTTGAAGATGACAAAGATTGTAGCTTATCTCTTGCTTTTGTTAAGGATGGTAAAATATGAAAAATAGATCTTACTTTACGAAGAGTCAATAGACATTGTGAGCAGGAGGCAAAGATCGAAGTCTGAGTCACCGTAAAGACAAAGCTAATCGTCATTGAGTTATTCTAAGAATTCAAAGATGTTTTCTCATAACCATATTAAGATATACCTGGAGATGCAGAAAATGTCTATATGGGTGTTAGAAGGACATATGTTAATGGCTTCACGGTAGCCACACTAATCATGAGGTTTGGGTACTATTAAGACAAGATCAATGTACCTCATTTATTTCTTCACAGCCTTTCTCTATGTGGGGCATGGATGTTATCAGGTCATTCTCGACTAATATACACTGATTCATCTTGGCAGTCGTCGATTACTTCAAGAAGAGGGTAAAGGTTACTTCATATGCCAATGTTATAAAGTCATCAAACCCCAAAAAAAAAAACAAAGTGAAAGGCGACCGAAACTTATAAAGATTGGCGTAAAGAAGTTATAATTTACCCTATTTGTTTATCGAACATCGACCAGGACTCGTTGGGACAACATATTGCTCATTGATTTATGGGATAAAAACGATATTGGAATCAAGATTCCTTCTCTCTAAGCTTTGATTGAGTCGAGAACTGGATGAAACAGAAGGATTCAATGAACTTAATTGAAGAGAAGAGGGTGAAAGTTATCCGTCATGATCAAAATATACCAAAAACGAATGATACGAGCTTACGACAGAAAGGTTCGCCCTAGAGAACTCCGCGAGGGGGACCTGACATTGAAGATTTCTATACAAAAGGACTTCAGAGGAAAGTGGATCCCAAATTGGGAATGACCTTATGTAGTAAAGAAAGCCTTTCCTAAAGGAACATTGATATTGATCGAGACGAATGGCAAAAACTTGCCCAATCTGGTGAATTCAGATTTAGTCACAGTTAACAGTTTCAAAAAAGAAAAAATACAAAAAAGAAAATGAAAAGAAACAGGAGAGGCCAATGCGAAGACCCGCAAAGGGAGTCTTGAGACCAAAGAGGATTTGGGTTGAAAACCCGAAAAGGGCGACTCAAATTTGGATTAAAGTGGGGTATACAGTAGTCTTGCTATGCCTAAATTAACAATAAAGAAGTATGCTATGTCTGGGGGCATTGAAAAAGTACTCTGGATTCTCTAAACATAGATTGAGCTCAAAATGGTCCTCAAGAAGGTGGTACGTAGAAGCTCAAGCTGCGATTTCTGGGGCACCTAGTTTTTCATTCTACCCAATTTTGGATTTGATATCTTTGATTGTCTTATTCTTTCCAAGATGCATTCCAATAAATTTCCTTATTAATTGTATTTTTCCATCATTGGTTAACGTACTTGCTTCGAGCAATGTTTCCGGTTCATTGTTATGATCTTTTTTAAGCATTTTGCATTGAAATGATGATTAATGGACTAATAACACTTTCATAAAAGGAGTTTCGTATATTACTTTGGAAGTTTCTAAATAATATAGGAACCTGAAACGGGACTATTGTTTAAAACTCACCAAGCTTAAGGGTTGGAAATATTTAAGCTCAAATTGAAATTATCTCCTTAGGTTTCCTATCAAAGACATTGGTTGTGTAACACCCCTACCCGTATCCATTGCCGAAATAGGTACGAGGCATTACCGGAGTTTACTGATAATTCTGAGTCATTTATTATTCATATTTTAAAAATAATTATAACATCTCTTTATTGAGCCCTCGAAGCCCCAAACATACATTAAAAATCAACCGGAATTAAATCGGGATCATAAAAAAAATTTCGTAAAATCTTAAATTTTAGTTTCATCTAAATACTTACCGTTTCAATGCTTCTTGTAATTAAACATGTTACCATTCAATTAATAGCTTGTCCTTTGTCTAAGTGTCAAGCCACATCATTGTTAGTATACTTGCATATATTTCATATAAATTTAACATTGATATACCTATTTTCTCGACATGTCACACTTGAGTTTAATAATTGTCTTTACTTACATAATTTCCTTATATCAACGTATCAAAGATAATTATATATGTACATGTCATGAAACATATTATTCTATTACCGTTTCTTTATAAGTATATATCAATCATTTCATTATATCAATATTTCATGCTTCATCATTTCCATATATTTTAAGTATATTTATTCCGGTAAAGTTTATATTAAACTTAACATAAATTATATTCCATGTACTTATTCTTATTTTGTTTATCTATCTTCATAATTATTTCATACAACTATTTTGTACATATATGACCAGTTCTTGTAAACATTTCACATAACCATTTTATGTAACCATTCGTCATCTAATACGTATTACCTGAATATCAATTGTTCAATAGATATCATAGCGTCTCCCATCCACGGTCTTGTTTATCTTTGACATGATGCCATAGTGTCTTTCAACTATGGTTTTACTCATTTTCTGTCATGTTGCCATGGTATCTTTCAACCATGGTCTTATTCTTTTCATGTCACGTTGCCATGGTATCTTTCAACCATGGTCTTATTCATTTCCCGTCATGTTGCCATGGTATCTTTCAACCATGGTCTTATTCGTTTCATATCACGTTGCCATGGTATCTTTCAACCATGGTCATACACATTTCATATCAGGTTGCCATGGTATCTTTCAACCATGGTTTTACACATTTCATATTAGGTTGCCATGGTATCTTTCAACCATGGTCTTACACATTTCATATCAGAGAGCACACACTCATGAACCTCATCCTTACAAAGTGGGATTACAGTTCGGGCTAAATCCCCTGTAATATAAACTCATAGAGTATTGTCGGGATTACCAGTCCAAGCTAAATCCCCTGGAACGACAATTACTCTAATGAGCTTGGATCTGAATTACCAGTTCAGGCTAAATTCAGACCCTAATTTGGATTACCCATCCGGGCTAAATCCATTTTACACATATTCTTCGGGAGGGCTATATCAGGATAGGATCACCCGTCCGGGCTAGATCCTTTTTACCGTCAATTCCTTTTCAGAGATCCATCGAATTTTCCTTTCATTCAACCGGGATTTTCTCATTGCTTGTTTGTGTTTATAATTTCATTAATCCGATATCTTTTCTTTTCCACGATCAAGTCTCATATTTGAGTAAATGCGGATCTTTATAAATAAATTTGATCATTATTTTCATTCATTTCATATTCTAATGCATTTAATTAATGCTCTAGGAAAAGTTATCATTTTGCCCCTAAACTTTTAATTAATGACGATTTCATCCTTAGGGGCTGGAAAATATAATTCTTCCAATTTAATCCTTATTTCCAGCTATTATTCTCATACATATTGATAACAATCTATGAATTCTATAAAATATCAGAATTTTTTCATAATTTCAACACTTTTCAATTTAATCCCTAAAACATGTTTTTCCCCCTATCTTTAACTAAATTAATAATTTCATTCAATTTTGTAATTTAAATAATAAAATTAATCCATTTCATGCAATTTGGTCATTTTTGACATTTTTACAAAATTGCTCATAAAGTTTTACTTTTATTCAATTTAGTCCTTAAGCCTAAAACATGCAAATTAGCCATGTTTGCTGAATATTCATATATATATTTTTCTCCTCCTCCTCTCCATTCCACATCCTTAAATTTATATAATATGCTTATAAGTAACATTATCAATAATTTCACTATTTACATATATGTATATTCAAAGCTGTCCATTTGAGTCATAGTCACTAAATTATTTATTTCTTGAGTTACAGAACTCCAAATTAAGTTATGTAAATTTTACCTGAAACTAGACTCACATATATTCTTACCATAAAATTTTCAGAATTTTTGGTTTAGCCAATTAGTACAGTTTATTCATTAAAGTCACCCCTGTTCTGCTGTCTAACAGTTCTGACCCTTATTCACTAAAAATTAATTATCTCCTTGTACAGAATTCAAATGATGTTCTAGTTTGTTTCTATTAAAACTAGACTCATTCAGGATTCTATAAATATAAATTTAAGCCCCTAATTATTTTTATTCATTTTTTTATGATTTTTCAAAGTATGAACAGGGGAACCCGAATTCATTCTGACCTTATCTCACAAAATTCATTATATCTCAAAATTTACAAATCCATTGCTTACACTGTTTCTTCTATGAGAAACTAGACTCAATAAGATTTAATTCCATATTATTTTAATCTTCTAATTCGATTTATACAATTTATGGTGATTTTTCAAAATTAGACTACTGCTGCTGTCCATAACTGTTTTAGTGCAAGATATTAATTACCATGTTATAACACCCTTATTTTCTTTTTCTACACCATTTCTCATCACTTTCTCTTATTTTCTCTTCACTAACATATCAAAAACATAGGACCTTATGTAACAAAACTCTGCTATAACATTATTTCCATGCTTTGTTAATAATAACAAACTTAAAAACATATTGAAATCTTGATGTACTTACCTTGTTCTCTTGATACCAATCTTTAACTTGATTTTCTCTCTCCTCCAGCTTCTATTTCTTAAATCCAACTTAATATTCTTGCTCCCCATCATCTCCTTGCTATCTTTCTCTCTTGATGGCTATGGAAATTCTTTCAATTTTTAGGTGAAAATAATCAATTTTTGGGGGAAGGACTAAATTGTAAGAAAAGGAAAACTTTATTTCTTCTTCTTCTTCTCACATTAGTTGCATGAGAATGGTGGTCATCCTTCCCTTTCTTTCCTTACATATATATATTAAATAAAATAATAATAAAATAATAAAATATCATTTAAAAATTAATTTAAAGTATTAATAAACTAATATTTATTTAATTTATCTAAAATATCTCCAACATCATCATTGTCTCTAGATTTCTCTCTCTTCCAATTGACCATTTTGTCCTTTGTGATCTTTTAAAATTCCAATCTTGAGTCATCACTTAATTTGGTAAAATTATAATTTAGTCCCTCATAATTCTTCACCTATTCAATTTGGTCCTAATTCATCAATTTTCCTTGGTTTCTAGATCATTCCACCCTTAAAATATTTGCACTATTAGTCCTTTAACTTTTCATATTTACACTTTAATCCTTCAAATTTTTAGTATTTACTCTTGGGCCACAAAACTTTTCTCACTTTTACAATTTAATCCTTTCTTGAATCAATATGTCATAATATACTTCCCAATATTGACATAACTCAAAATCCCCTTTTTGTCACTTTATTTCCTTATTTTACTATATCACGGATTATATTTTACTATAAAAATTTTCGGGGTATTACAGGTTGACCAAAAAGAAAATTACATTGGTATCGTAATCCTGGCAAAGAACGAGTAATGGGATTATTTTCAAGAAAAAGAAAATGGTATTTTGTATTCATGCAGATATCAGGCATATATATATTTTCATTACACCCGGGGAATGGTGTAACAGATCAAATTGATTGAAGATGATGTAAATCATGTACCTCTGAGTTGCAGCATGATGGATAGAAGAAATCAAATGATTATTCCTTTGAAGTTGCGGTGGGAAGTATAAACTTTATGTCCCAGAAGGTACAGTGGAAGAGACTTTGAAACTACAGTGGGGCAAGTCAGTTGAGCAAAATGGGTTGTTGGAAATGCTAGTCGAGCAAGAAGGCAGCATAATACGACAGTGATAAAACTCTGATGAAAAACGAGTGATGTCACTTTAAGTGTTTAAAAGGAATCATTCTCATGACACTTCTACATTCAGCGTTCATACAAATGTCATTCCTATTACATCTAGTTAGGAGCATTTGATTCATTTTGATCATAGCATCCTAATTATTTGGCATAAACATAGACATGAAATCGAGTCTACAGGGCATATTCCCCAGAGGAAAATATAGCAACATCGGTGAAATTACAGATCTTATCTCCCGGAGCAATAGTGGGGAAGATAAAAACAATGAGCTTTAACTCCTAAACAAAGAGGGTAACAAGTCAAGATGGTAGGCTTTAACTCCCTAAGCGGTAGGGTAACAGCTAAAATTTACAAATCACGGCTCTTGAGCAGTGGTAGAAGCAGTCGAAGACCCCGCCTAACCCCAAGCGATGAAGGTAACAGGCTAAATTTATAGATCCCGGCTCTCGAAAGAGTGGTAGAGCGGTCGAAGACTCGCCTTAACCCCTAGAAGAGGGTAACAGCTAAAATTTACAGATCCGGCTCTCCGAACAATGGTGGAGCAGGTCGAAGACTTGCCTTAACCCCTAGCGTAGGGTAATGGGCTATATACTAGATCTTATCTTCATTTGAGCGGGAGCGAAAGCAGATCAAATTTTGGTGAATCTTATCTCCATGTATCGGCAATGGAGCGATTTGACCACCACCTTATCTTCATTTGGAAAGAGAGTAGAGCGGGCTATATATTAGATCTTATCTTCTTCGAGCAGGAGTGAAGCGAGATCAAATTTTGGCAAGTCTTATCTCCATGTATCGGCAATAGAGCGATTTGACCACCACCTTATCTTCTTTGAATAGGAGTGGAGCAGGCTATATACTGGATCTTATCTTCACTGAGCAGGAGTGGAGCAGATCAAATTTTGATGAATCTTATCTCCATGTATCGACAATGGAGCAGATTCCAATCATCAGCCTTATCTTCACTGAGCAGGAATTGAGCAGGCTAAACATACCAGATCTTATCTTTACTGAGTAGGAGTAAAACAGATCAAATTACAACAAATCGTATCTTCATGAAATAGCTATGAGGCATTTGGAAGCAACAGGATGCAGTGGGTTGCGATAGTGTTACACCAAGAAGCCAAGATCTGACAGGACCGGGCAAAATTGGCCTTTGTAATCTTTGCTTCGTTCCCATTACATGACAATAAGCAAAGAGGGGCAGCTGTTAAGCCCAATTTCTGCCTGGGCCCAATCAAACCAGCCCAAATTAAACACCCCACTAAACCGACCACTAACTCCATCACTCGACTAAACCATCCACTACCTCCATCACCCCCACACCCTACTAAACCATCCACTACCTCCATCACCCCCACTAACTCCATCACCCTACTTGTTATAAGTTGTAAATTTTGGCTATAAAAGCCATGGAAAAACTATTGTAAGGGGGGAATTTTTGAGAGAATACACATACGAAATCAAAGAGAATACAAATCAGATTTTTAAGATAACTTTTTATATTATTCAATTTTTTTTACTTTGGCATTCACATTTTTTCTTTACACAAACGAAAGAAGGGAAAAGAGAGGGAGTTTACCTCCGATTTTATTTCCTTTCTGATTTGGCCCCAAAATTTTCATTTTTAATTCAATTTAACCCCTTTTTTATTTTTGTTATTTTACTATTAAATTAATTAATTTGAGCTTTATTCTTATCATTTTTATATTTGTTTTTATTATTATTTTCTATTAATTTAATTAATTTGAGTTATGTTTCATATTATTATATTATTTATTTATTATTATATATTTATTATGTATATATATATTTTTAAGCGAAGTTAATTATTTTAAATATAAATTTCTATTATACATAGATTTATTATATTATTTTTTTAATACCATTGTTTATTATCGGTTACCATTTTTATATCAAATTATTATTAGTTACTATTTCTCACTATTACTAATTTAACATTGTTATTCCAAATTTTTTTTTACTATTATCCCCCATATTTAATGTTATTGTCAACATATTTTTTGTTATTATCATCATGTTTTTAATATTATTGTTAATACAATTAGCACAATGTTTATTACATTATTGTATTTATTATTACTGTTGTTTTATTAATTATTTCTATTAATTACTATTATTATTATTATTTATTATTTATATATGGTTAGCATTATTCTCATATTATAATTTTCATGTTGTCTATTATCATCATTTTTAAAAAAATCTATGTCCTTAATTCATTTATCCATTGATCTTCTCTCAAAATTTTTCAAAATAAAGGCAATGTTCGATATTTAAAGAATTCGAAGAATCGTGCACTAACGTACTGGGTTTCGCTTTCTTTGTTTGTCTTGAATATTCGAATATCCTCTTATCAGTTCACTCTAAAAAATTTTCAAAATAAAGGCAATGTTCGATATTTAAAGAATTCGAAGAATCGTGCCCCAACGTACTGGGTTTCACTTTCTTTATTTGCTTTGAATATTCGAATATCCTCTTAAGGCTAAAACGCACGTTTTAAAGGCAAGATTACAATTGAGGGTCAAAAATGTTGTGTCCTAACATACTGGATATAATGTTTTACCTTGAGGTGAGATGGTCTTTAATACACATTTGACTTACCGAAATGTTTTAAAAGCCAATAAAAGGAGGATCGCGTTTTGAACTCTGTCCAAATCTTTAATTTTCGACATTAAGACACTAAATAATCAATCAAGTATCAATTTTGGGCGTGTCGAGAGTGCTAATCCCTCCTCGTACGTAACTGACTCCCGAACCGGTTTTCTATTTTCGCAGACCAAAATCGTCGTTTTGAAAAATTTATTTATTTATTAAAAATGACCGTGTTTTGAGGTGATCCAATCACACCCTATTAAAAACGATTAGTGGCGACTCCCAACTTTTCGTTTTCAAAAGTCGATTTTCCGTTTTTAAAAAAAATAGTTTCGACAAAAACTATTACATAGAATACTGTATTTTAACCTATAAATTTTATATATAATTAAAATCAAAATTTGAATCCACACGATCGAAACTATGTTAATTTAATGGCTCATTTATTTTAAAAAAAAATCTTTTAAAATTATAGTTTAAACTAATTAATTTAAAAAATTATAAAATATTAAAAAGCATAAGTATCTTAATAATAAATTTTAATTTTTTAATCTTTTCTAATTAAATTGATATTCGAGCATTGGTGAAATTAATTTAATCAAATAATTGACATCAATAAATATAATTTCAAGTAAATAATCATATATGAGATACAATTAAATAGTTATAATTAAAATAAAAACATAACCAAACTATATTAACATAAATTTATATAATTTAAATCAATATTTAAATTTTATTTTGGACGAAGTTTAAACCTTAACCATTTCAAACTGCGACACGGCTAAATTAGGAGTAAAGGCCATTTTTTCTTATTAATTACGCTTTTAGGCTGAATTTTTAAAAATTTAAGGAAATAGGTTGTTTTCTTTTCCTAATTTTTTTAATATAATTAATTACCTTGATTAGATAATTAAATGTTAGTAGTTTTATCCTTTTAAGCCTTAGGTTTGATTCCTTTGCTACTCACATTTATATTTTTTTATTTCATTTTGTTTTAAGCTTTTTATATTTTTAATTAATATTTTTAACATATTAATTTATATGGTTAAATAGTTAAATAATAATGATTTCATCCTTTAAACCCAAGTTCTATTCCCCTTTTTTAAACACATTTGTAATTTTTATTTTAAGTTGTTTTAAGCTATTTTTTATTTTAAATTAATCAACATATCAGCTTCGTTTTTGTATCTTTGTATGCCGTGGTTCCCCTTTTTGTGAACTGATGGAGAATAGTTCTATTACACCGTAATAATAGCTGGTACTTTGAAGTACTTAACGAGTCAAGATTCCCTTGCTCAGCTTAGATAAATATATACTCTTGAATTTCTCTGATCACGTATTTTCTCCTCACATTCAATTCTTTGCCTGTGCTTTAATGTTTTATTACAGGGCTATGGGACCAAAAGTTTAATGGAGAAATAGAGGTTTCTTCTCGCTTTAGTCATCTTCACTTGTTTGCGATGGTTTTGATTGGTCCTAGTAATTTCATTTGGTGACAATTTGATCAAGTCGAATATTTGCTTAAATCATTTTCAAATCATAAATTAAAAATAGAAAATTTGAAAATTATATATTTATTAATTAAAAATAAAAAAGAGCTTAAAATAAAATGAAATAAAAATTATAAATGTGTTTAAAAGAAGGGAATAAAACCTGAGTTTAAAGGATAAAATCATTTTTATTCAACTATTTAACAAAATAGAGTTGATATGTTAAAAATATTAATTAAAATATAAAAAAATTAAAATAAAATGAAATAAAAAATATAAATGTAAGCAACTTGAGACTTAAAAAAAAAAACTATTAACATTTAACTATTTGATCAAATTAATTAATTATAATAAAAAAATTAAAAAATATAACTTAAAAAAAATGTACATCCTATCCTATTTTTCTCCAAAATTAATCTATTTTCTTAAATTTTTAAAAACTCACCTAACGCGTAATTAATTAAAAGAGACTGCTTTTACTCCTAATTTAACCTTGCGATACATTACATTTTGATTATAATAATATTTAAACAAATTCGTATATTTTTGGCCGTATGTTTGTTTTGTTTTTGTCAAAGACAAGAAAGAAGTGGGTAGTGATGGCCTAATCAATCATCTCGTTTGGTGATATTGCCTTGATTAATGTGCTTTCCTTTTCGCCACCGCTTTTCAACTCTATTTACTGTTTTGTCACCCTTAAGCTTTCTTACAACATTGCCCCTCTTCTTCTCTTTTTTTTATTACAATGTTATCATCAATTTTAAATTGACATTGAGTTGACTTATAATACTAATTTAATTAATGATATTATCTATACATGGAAAGTGGGTGAGGAAAAAACATTTTATTTATATTTTTTCTAATTTATTGGTATAATGGTAAATATTTTATTTATAAGGTCATGAGTATAAAATTTGTACATTAATTTTAATTTAATGTATAATTTGATACATGAACTTTAATTTAGTGTAATTATACACATAAAACTTGAATAACTTAAATTATGGTTCGTATGTATACATAAAACTTAGATTTTAATTCAATTATATATATTTAAAGAAAAAAATATAAATATTTATTTTCATATTGAATTAACATAATTATTTGTGTATGCAATATATCAACCTAAAATGGTGATAATTCAATAATATTGTTAAAAATTTATGAAGATTGAATCAAATCAAAATTTCGTATAAAAATTCTTATAAAATCAAATTTCATATATAACATTGCATGGTGTATGTTTTGATATTTACCCTTAAATCCATTCAATGGTGATATTTTGCCAACATTTATCAAATTTACAAACAATCAGATGGTTTTTTCAAAGAACTGGTTGTGTAAGGTAGGTTTCTAGAAATGTTCCGAAGGGGTTGGAGGAAGTTGGTTACAACTAAATTTTCTTCTTTTTGGTGGGGTTTAACTTTGTGTTTTAAACTTGATAATAAAAAAAGTTGTTGAGGCGTCACTCCTACTAATAATTATTACGTTTTTGGCGCCTAAATTTGCAGTCTATTTTTATCAAAATTTATTTCCATCTTCTCTCTCGATTTTGATAATAACAATCATATTAATTGAATTAAGATTTAATTAATAAATGACTAATTTTATTTAGTGATAATTATTTTTAAAATTTTTAAAATATATATCCTTAATTTATTCAAACTCAATTTTAGTTCTATAATTTTTATATATTTTATAAATTTTTATCTATTTATTATTAGAATCTAAATCATAGTAGAATTTTTGATAATATTAAATTTTTGGTTTGAATCTCTATCCAATATATATATATATATATGTTTTTAGAAATATATAAGTTGATATCAATTTTGGATATTTAAAAATACTCATACAATTATGATAATTATAGTTCTAATTTAAAAATAAACATTCATTTAAATAAACCCTATTTGTATCAGTTTGGTTTATCAAGTTTCTTTTAAAAATCTGAAAAAATGTTAAATAGTATTTTGAAGTTTTTTAACCTAATTCAACAAAATTTTATATTATGATAAATTATATAAAATTTTTATTTTATTTTATTCAAACAATTATATTTTTTAATAAAAATTCAAATGAATATATTTAATTATTATGTAAAATAAAAAAAAGGAAACTTTAGCCTTGCTCTCTTCTTTCAAAAATAGATTGTATGAAACTGTGATTTCACATCATCTCTATTCTTTTTCAATAGGAGAATGACAAATCATTTTTTTTTCCTGATTTTCAGCTTTTTTCTCTTCAAAAAATTCACATTTAACAAAAACTACTAAAAGTCAGGAAAAAAAATTTGATTTATCATTTTCTTATTAAAAATAAATAAAAAATTATAATTTTATACGATCTTTTATCCTCTTTTTTACCTACTATTTTTAACTCAAAAGTACTATTATGAGCATCTAATGCCCAAATAGGTAAAAAAGTATGATGTGAATTGCTTGTAATTTGGTTTAATGCAGAGGGTACTTTTGTCAACATAAAATACAGCCATAGTAAGACAGAGAGATGACCACTTGGCGTGCAGAAGTTGTCTACTCGAGGCGTTGGTCATTGATGAGTCCATTTTCACAAATTATAGTTAAAATAAACGATTAAAAGAATAATAGGTTAAAATCTGCCATAAATTTCTATTTTGAAATTTTGTGATTTTATTTTTAATTATAGTAATTTAATTAATTTATTTTAAAAATTTAAATTTTAAATTTATTTATTTAATATTGTTAAGATTATTTTGTTAAATTTAAGTTTATTATAATGTTATTTTTTTAATTATAGTGTTATTAAATGAATATTTTTTATTTTAAAATTATCATATCAATACGTTTAATAGTTTAACATCTAAAAAAAATTTAAAAATAAAAGTTTATGGACTAAATTTTAATTTTATGAATAATACAAAGATGTATAGCAAATACAATAGGGGAGTTTAGTAAACAAAGTTTTAAGCTTTCTTTTAGTTGATTTTGGCACAAATGGAGGATTGGGTAGTCAAACCCTCTAATTGTAATGTTTGGTGAATCGAGGTTTGGAAAAACTTATTGAGCTAAAACTTCCAAAACAAAAAAAGTAGGGATGAACAACTTTTTTCACAGCTGATTAGGAATGAAATATGTTGAATGACATATATGATCATACTTACTCAAAAATTACTTCTTTTGTCATATGCTCTCAAACATACTAAGGGCGCCAAGATATCGGTAATCTCCATTTTCTCATTTTTATTTTCACCTCAAAAATATTAAGTAAATCTAAAAAAAAAAATTTCCATCGTAAATATACAAAAATCAAGTATGAAATTTTATTTGCGAGATAATTTCATCCATTAAGATTAGTTCTTTTTATACTTTTAAATTCCTGTACTTGTTTTGGTCTTTATTTGTCAAAAAATTTTCTTCCCCATGTATTTTATCTTTTTTTGCCCCTATAATTTGAATTTTTGGTCCTTATAATTTTAAATTTTTTTGTCTTCGTAGTTTTTTTTTTGTCCTTGTAAGTCAAAATTGTTTATTTAAAATCTAAAAGATATTTTCTAATTAATTTCCATAATAGATGTTATAATTCATTGATAATAGTGTTTTATTCTAATAAATACTTTACAGGGTTAAAATATTAGTTTAAGTTTCTAAAATCTAACAATATCAACATGCAATTGCCAAATAGAATTAAGGCATCCAAAGAATTTTTATAATCAACATAAATTACGCCTTATATACTCTATCAGGTTTGCAACATTAATATTTACACAAATTTCATTAATATTATATCTATTTGCATGGATTTTACATATAATTAAGAGTTAATATTTGATATGTTGTTAGTAAAATATTTTAATTTCAAAAATAATTTTATATCTTTTTTAATACATAAAATTTTATTTTTATCACTTTCTAAATGGAATTTATATTAATCTTTAAATCTTATTTGTGAAACCTAAAATTCTAATGTTACGGTGTAATAACATGAGAAAAAAATTAGTTAGATATAAAATAAAGAAATAATTAATACAAATTTAAATATTAAAATAGAAGGATGAGGAAAAATCTTGTAAACGGTAAGAATTTTTTAAAATAAGAAAAAAAATTCTATTTAATACAATCAGATAAAGTGAGTGACTAAAAATTATTAATTTTTTATAATTAATTTCCAAAGAAAAATAATAATTTTTTGAAAAATAATTGTTGAGTGCTATAATGCATAGTATTAACTTACGACCGACTTAATACATTAATGTTACTAATTCGTAGCCTTAAATATGTGAAGAAAAGAAAGGAAAGTATAAAGTATTTAATTAATCATTCAAAAAACATTGAATTAAAAGCATTTTTTTAAAAAGAAAAATGAAAAGCATCCTACGTAAGAAATGAAGGTGAAATTTTAGTAGTCTATATATGAAAAATGTGAAGGTGGGAGGTCAATGGAGATAGTGGGGGTGTGCTAGCAGACATTTCTAACATCATATTCTTCTCATCTTTCTTTCACAGATTCCTCCAATCTTAAACGTACATGAATCCACTCTTTTTAGGTTCTTTTTCCGTCAACTACAGCAGCTGCAACTTGCAAGGGCAGTGTCAGCTTCGATAGTACTCATAAAATTAATCTTATTTTAGCAGTAAGTTCTGGGGTCAAACCATAATATACCCACATGTTTGGTGATTGTCTTCCTGCTTGAATTTTTTTTTTTGGAATTTTAGGACTTTCTTTCATATAAAGACTAGATTTCCTGTCAGGTTGTTTTGCATGGGGGTGAGGTTAAGCTTGTTTTTATTGATTTGATGTGTGAATTTGGAATCTTTGTTTTCTGGAAACTGGTTGGTATTTAAGAGAGGGAAAATAAACTCTGTTTTGAAGTAGAAACTGAGAATCCTTGAGGAATTTTGTTTGCTTCTTTCTCCTTGTGGTTATTGAGAAAATTTTCCTTATCTTCTTTAGTCTGGGTCTTCTGTTTTGCCATTCTCAATTGCTGGATAAGATAGCATCTTTTCTTTCTCTTTTTCTTTTTCCCTTTTCCTTTGCTTTCCCTCACTATCTAAAGCTCCTTAAAATTCATCTGTCCTGTAGTCAATTTGGAGCTTACTGGGTTTTTTTTCTTCTTATCCCCAAGCCTCTTCATTTTCTGGTGATGTTTCAATAGATTTGACAGTGGGTCTATCGGTTTTGGATGTTATGTTGCTGGATAGCTTCTATGATGTCCATGAACTGTTTGATCAATTGTCAATTTAAGTGCACCGAGGCTAGTCTCCTTGGTGATAGTGGTACCAATATGTGGTTCAAATGCTGGGATATAATCTCAACTTATAGTTTCAAGATCCACCATCACTACTACCAGTTTATTGGTTCCAAGAGAGTTAGCAAAACTTGGTGGAGAAAGCTCTTGCTTTCATGGGTCATTGGTTGGACTGTAGTCTCTATTTGGATCTTCTGTTATATGAGTTTTCAAGCTACCGAAAAGAGGAGGGAGACGCTCACTAGCATGTGCGACGAGAGAGCTCGGATGTTGCAAGATCAGTTTAATGTAAGCATGAACCATATCCAGGCTATGTCAATTTTGATCTCAACTTTCCACCATGGCAAAAACCCTTCTGCTATTGATCAAGTAAGCTATATCCGCTTCTCCTAATTTTTAGTTAGGATAATAGAACTAGTTGGGATAGATAATTATGCATTTTTTGCTCGATTCAAAGTGATTATGCACTTGTTGCGCTTGATTCCATGTTTACGCTCCTGCTTGCTCGATTCAAAGTGATTATGCATTTGTTGTGCTTGATTGCTGTCGTTTACTCTTCTTTGTGGCGTGCCTGATTCAAAGTGATTATGCATTTATTGTATTTGATTGCCATGGTTTACTGTAACACCCCTATACCCGACCAGATCACCGGGTTAAGATATCGGGATTCTACATTTGTTGCTGAAGCAACAACAGTCAAATTCATTTTTATTCTGAGTCATATTTAATCAATTCGTTTAAATATTTTCACATATAACAATTTCATAACATTTCAAATTCATTCACTATTATTATTATTATTATTATTTTCTTTTCCTCCTCTCAAATCCACATCCTTTATGAATATATATATTAGAATCTTTAACTTTTAGTATAACATGCTTAGATGAACATTAACAATGTTTTCACTATTTACTTGTGTGTTCATATTAAAGCTGCGCACTTGTGTCATGGTAACTAAATTATTTGTATCTTGAGCTAAATAATTCGAAATTAAGATTCGCTTGATGTTTTTGAAACTAGACTCAAATATAATTTTACCATAAAATTTTCAAGATTTCTACTTTAGTCAATCAATACAGTAAATTCTTTAAAATTTGTCGTATTCTACTACTTGATAGTTTCGACTTTTCTTTACTAAAAATTAATTATCTCTCAATACGGGGTTTGGATGACTTTTACATTTGTTTCACTTAAAAATAGACTCGTTAAGAATTTAAATATATAAATTTCAGACCTTAATCATTTTTGTACAATTTTTGATGATTTTCTAAAGTCAGAAAACCTAAATCCATTATGACCTTGTCCCACAAGAATTAATATATCTCAAAATCTACAATCTGTTGCTTTTGCCGTTTCTTTTATACAAAACTAAACTCAATAAGATTTAATTTCATCTTTGATTCAACCTCTAAATAGATTTTTATAATTTTTGATGAATTTTCAAAGTTAGACTACTGGTAATTTCCAAAATTATTTTAGTGTAAAATATTGATAACCAAGTTTGTAACACTCTCCTTTCCTTTCTTTACAATATTTCTCATCACTTCCTCTTAGTTCCCTTCACTAACATATTAAAAATATAAAATTTTATATAAGAAAACTCTACTCTAACCTCAATTTTTTTTCATCTTTTCTTAACTATTAATTAATAATAAAATATCTTAAAATAAAATAATAATAAAATATTCAAACAAATCAAATTTCAACACTAATCCTTTGATTATCATGATATTTATATTGATTGAGAAATGGCCATTTTATCCTTCAATATTCACCGCAATTTTTTTTGAATCATCACTTAATTTTTCTAAGATTACAATTGAGTCCCTCATACTTTTTCTGCTTATTCAATTTGGTTCTTATTCATTAGTTTTTCTTATTTTCCAGATTCTTCCACCATTAAGATATTTGCACCTATTGGCCTTTCAAAATTTTCATATTTATACTTTAACCTCTCAAATTCTAAGTATTTACACTTAGGCCCCAGAACTTTCTACATATTTACGATTTAGTCCCTACTTTAAATTAATGCATCAGATCACGCTTCTCAATTAAATTTCTCTAACATCATTCAGCTTCCTCTTTTATCACCTTCATTTCCTTATTTCACTTTATCAAAAACACAACTCGATTTATCATTGCTTTTATAATGTAACAAAATTTGGGGTGTTTCATTTACTCTCTTCTTTATCGTGCTCAAGTCAAATTGATTATGTTTGTGTTGTGCTTGATAGCTATGGTTATTTTCTTCTTTGTCATTTGCTTGATTCAGTGTGTTAATCTTGCTGCACTTTTCTTAATTTAGGATGAACTCATATTTGGCAATTTACTCACCTGATGTTTTTGGTTGGCTATATAGTTATAGTTTCAACCAAAATTGATACTTCCGAATTTTAGTTGAATAAGAATCTTGTCAATTGGGTAGCCATACTTGCTTCAAAACATTGAATACGTTTTTTAAAGCTTCTTAGACTAGAAAAGATCTGAGTGGTTTTAGTTGTGGATTATATGATCATTTGTTTTTTAGTCAACAAAGGGAACTCACTTTATGAACCTGCAGATGACTTTTGCAAGGTACACGGAGCGAACTGCTTTTGAAAGGCCCCTCACAAGTGGTGTGGCATATGCTGTAAGGGTGCTCCACTCTGAAAGGGAACAATTTGAAAAGCATCAAGGATGGACTATTAAGAGGATGGATACACTCGAAAAAAATCCTGTTCATAAGGATGACTATAATCCTGACCTCTTTGAACCATCGCCAATTCAGGAAGAATACGCACCTGTTATCTTTGCACAGGATATCATATCACATGTGATTTCTATTGATCTGCTGTCGGGAAAGGTAAGATCATTTAATATTTCAAAAGGTTTGGTTTTCAGTAGCTGTAGCCAATACTGATAAATTGCACTTTTTCTAAAGAAAAATGGTATAAAAGAGAACCGAATTAAGTATTTTCTATCTCTAAAGAGTTTTGGCACTAGTTGAATAAAGAATTTTGAATCATTCGTTTATAATATTCAGTTGTGAATCTTTAATTTTTTGGGTATCAACAGGAAGATCGCGAGAATGTATTGCGTGCAAGAAAATCAGGAAAGGGGGTGCTGACAGCTCCTTTTCCATTACTCAAAACAAATCGTCTCGGAGTTATTTTGACATTTGCTGTCTACAAGAGGGATCTTCCCTCGAATGCAACTCCTAATGAGAGGATTCAAGCAACTAATGGGTATGTTTTCTCTATGAACAAAAGTAGGAATATTTAATCAATGTTTCCATATATTTTGCAAAATTAGTAGGAAGCTGAATGCCTTAGGCTTCCCATCTCTGGAAATGCACAAATCAGATAAAAGTTGTAAGAAGAAATCTGATAGCTTAAGGACTCTAAAATGATCATATGCATCAATCATTACATTTGCCATGCCGAAAAGATGAAACAAGCTCTTTGTTTTCTTAAGAAAAGGTCCCCGATGTGATGCTCTAGTTAATGGCTTGGATAAGATGATCACATTAGTTATCGAGATGTTACTTAATACCATCATTGCTCGATCAGGTATCTTGGTGGAGTGTTCGATGTCGAGTCACTTGTGGAGAAGTTGCTACAACAGCTTGCAAGCAAACAAACAATACTTGTCAATGTGTTGGACACAACTAATCAATCTTACCCTATTAGTATGTATGGCTCAAACGCATCAGATGATGGGTTGGAGCTTGTCAGCCATCTTAATTTTGGAGATCCTTTCAGAAAGCACGAGATGCGCTGCAGGTAGTCCATCAATCTTGGATCACATTTTGATCTTGGTTTCACCTTCTCTTTGATATGGGCTTCTATGTTAGCTTTCAACCCATTTCATTTCAACATAAATTCAGTTATTTCTTTGAAAACAAATGATTTCTGTGCCTTTGCAAGTGGATGCCAACCTTTACATAATTTTCACTGTTATCCATGTCCATAAAACCAGGGTAACTCGGACATAACCATGATCTAATTTTGTTCTTCCTATAGGTTTAAACAAAAGCCACCATGGCCGTGGCTAGCAATAACCACTTCAATTGGCATCCTTGTGATTGCATTACTTGTTGGGCATATATTTCATGCAACTGTTAATCGAATTGCGAAGGTAGAAGATGATTGCCACAAGATGATGGAGCTCAAAAAACAGGCTGAGGCAGCTGATGTGGCCAAATCTCAGGTATATGACACATCTGATCTATATCCTATGTGTTCAGGCCTGTCACAGATATTTGGTCCTAATTACTTGTAACTGTTTTTTCAGTTCCTTGCTACTGTTTCACACGAGATTAGAACCCCAATGAACGGTGTGCTGGGTGAGTCTAAACATCCATTTATTTCTCTGAATTTATTTGCATGCAGTGTATAATAATGCTCAGAAAATTAAATCAAATAACTAGTAAAGAATAGAGTTTACTTAGCCATGACAGTGTGCCACTTTTTCTTACAGGAATGTTGCATATGCTTATGGACACGGATTTAGATGTTACACAACTTGATTATGTCCGAACTGCACAAGCTAGTGGAAAGGCTCTGGTTGCGCTTATAAATGAGGTTTTGGATCAGGCTAAGATTGAATCTGGTAAGCTAGAGCTCGAGGAAGTGCAGTTTGATCTACGAGCAGTCTTGGACGATGTCTTATCACTCTTTTCAGGGAAGGCTCAAGACAAAGGAGTAGAGGTGAGATGCCTGTATCTCTATGACTCACCACCTTCCTTCCACTCTCTTCTCTTTTTCTTTCTCTTTCACCCTTTGTGCGGCGTTCATCCAAGAGTCTAACATATATATTTTTTTTTTTTGTATAATTGATTTGCGGATGAGTACAGTTGGCAGTTTTTATTTCAGATCGAGTGCCTGAGATGCTAATTGGCGATCCCGGGAGATTCAGACAAATCATCACCAATCTCATGGGAAACTCGATTAAGGTATGTGGTTGGTTCTCCATTTAATATATAAATGAAACTTGTTGGAACTTAAGAAAGTTTTGTCAAATCAATTAATTCTGACTTGTGGATGCTTTGATTTAAGTTGGGTTTGATCTTAATTATGCTTTAGTGGCATAAACTTATCATTTACTTACTGGTGCAGTTCACAGAGAAAGGGCACATCCATGTTACGGTTCATCTTGTGGAGGAGGTGATTGATTCAATAGAAGTTGAGACTGAATCTTCATCAAACAATACCTTGAGTGGTTTTCCAGTTGCTGATAGACGCCAGAGCTGGAAAGGATTTAGAACTTTCAGTCAAGAAGGATCCATTCATCCTTTCTCTGACAGCATTAATATTATTGTATCAGTTGAAGATACAGGAGAAGGAATCCCTATAGAAGCACAATCTCGTGTTTTCACACCTTTTATGCAAGTGGGCCCTTCTATTTCCCGAACGCATGGAGGCACGGGCATCGGACTAAGCATAAGCAAGTGTTTGGTTAATCTAATGAAGGGAGAAATTGGTTTTGTTAGCATTCCCAAGATTGGTTCTACCTTTACATTTACTGCTGTTTTCACCAGTGGCTCTTCTAGTTCGAAGGAGTACAAAAGCCAGCAAATCAACAACCAGACTAACTCAGTTTCCTCAGAGTTCCGTGGGAAGAGAGCATTAGTTGTGGATCCTAGATCTGTCCGGGCCAAAGTGTCAAGATATCATATCCAGCGGTTGGGAATTCATGTTGAAGTAGTTTCCAATTGGAAACAAGGTTTATCTAGCATAAGCCGAGGTAGTAGTGCTTTCAACATGGTTCTCATCGAACAGGAAGTTTGGGATCAAGATCTAAATGGTTCAGCTCACTTCATCGATAACTTGGAGAAAATAGCTATTACTACTCCGAAGGTATTCCTTTTGTCCAATTCTATCAGTTCTTCTCGAGCAAATACTACTATGTCTGGTGTTTGTAACTTGACCGTCATCCCGAAGCCCTTGAGGGCTAGCATGTTAGCGGCATCTCTACAACGAGCCATGGGTGATGGGAACAAAGGGAATCCTCGTAATGGGGAGTTACCTAGCCTATCTCTTCGGAATCTTCTTCTTGGAAGAAAAATTCTAATTGTAGATGACAACAACGTGAACCTAAAAGTAGCTGCTGGTGCTTTGAAAAAATATGGAGCCGATGTGGTTAGTGCTTCAAGAGGAATGGAAGCTATTGAACTGCTTACACCGCCTCACCGGTTTGATGCCTGTTTTATGGATATCCAAATGCCTGAGATGGATGGGTATGTATCCCGTGTTGCTTTTAGAACTTCCCTGTACAATTCTGATTCAGAAATTGAGTTTCAAAATCTTACAAAATAAGACAAAAATAATATTTTCTAGTTGGTTTAATTGGCGTTGAAGTTGCCTTTTACAATGTCTTATGTTTGCATTTTACAGGTTTGAAGCTACAAAGAGAATTCGGGATTCGGAACAAAATATCAATGACCGTATTCACTTTGGAGAATTATCAGTCGAAACTTATAACAACATTTCAAACTGGCATGTACCAATTTTGGCTATGACGGCAGATGTTATCCAGGCCACACATGAGGCATGCCTACGGTGTGGAATGGATGGATATGTATCTAAACCATTTGAAGCCGAGCAATTATACAGGGAAGTTTCACGATTTTTCCATTAGGCATCAGATCAGAATCGGTTGGAAGGACTTCTGCGCATGACTTGCTGATGGCATCAATACAACCGCCCCTTCTATGGCATGCTTTGAGATACCTTAATAAGTCGCAATTCTTCCCAAGAGTGAGTTGCCTCTAACCTTGGTTTTTAGTTTCTTTCAGAACCTCATAAAACCATGCAATTATTTCTCAAACCTTAACAAAATCAAGCATCATGTTTTTCTTTTTCACCAATCTCTTGACATCTTGCCATGAATGATGTTTTTGCAGGAAAAAACGTGTTTTTGTACCAAGGTGTACATAAAATCATGCTTGGGTATGGGATTTTCTTGTATTTTACAAAGCAGTTAACAAAGGTTGTAGATCCTTTTTCATTTTTGCCTGTAAAGTTGGTCACAATCACAAGCCTTCCAGCAGGGTTGGTGAATTCAGATTTCTGTGCAGTAAAAAAAAAAAAAAAAAAACACTGATTTTAACTTAGGGTAAAAACAAAATTACCATATTGAAATGAATGGAAGAAAAACATATTCCTTTTGAGTGTATCAGTATCTCAGCATCCCGGGGGGGTGGGGGGGAGGAGTGAGTCTTATACATTAATTAATGCTCCAATAAAATGATTGGTCAGTACCTTATTTAGATTTAACAAATTGTATCATGTTCATCTATGTTATCTTATCATAATTGTTGTTAATGTATATTTTGAGCAATGGTATATATTTATATAGTGTTGGTCGTTGTTTCATTTTGGTGTTGTATTTGTATGGTGCTATTACGTCATGTTTAATATGGTTGGGTCTAATGTTATTAGTTTTTCAAGTGTTAGTATTGTCATATATGTAGGCATTATCTTACGCAACAATTTATGAAGAAAATGAAGTAAGATTCTTTGAAAATTTTGTGCGACTGAATTAAACACAAATTTCTTCTTATAAGGTCTCTGCTTATTTGTTTCCTTAGTCAAGGTTTACTTAGGCATAATTCAAGGGAAATGGAAGTTCACACGGGTTCACATTCCTTTATTCAAAAAAGGCATGTACTTATCTTGTTAGAAATTTATTTTAGTGTATATTTGTTGCAAAAAAAACTATTCTTTTTATTCAACTACTTTGTTTTTACTCGTGTGATGTACATATGTATTAATCAATTTTTTAGAATTGATGATTTGAAAAGAAAAATTATGTATCGAAATACACGCGGACAATTTATTAACTTACTCATCATATTATCCACGTGGATAATCTCAAGCAATGAAATGATGTTTATTTTTTTTAAGCCAAACTTATGTTGTTTAGGTTTAGATTTGTTTTAAATTTAACTTAATTTAATTTTATACCATTATATCATCCACGTGGAATTGATGATTTGAAAAAAACACTCATGTATCAAATTTTTATTAGTTGGTTTTACATTTACAAAGCGTGTTAACTTCAAGAACCATAATAATATACAGATAGATAGTCCATGTACCACATTAATATTTTTTAAAGTATAAGTACCAAATTGAACGTCTTATAAAAGTACAGCTACCAAATAATATACAAATTGATAGTTTAAGTACCATATTGGGCATTTTCAAAGAATAAGCACCATATTGGACATTTTATAAAAGTACAGATGCTAAATGTGATATTATCCCTAACAATAATAATAATGGTTAATATATTTTTTGCCCTTGATCTTGGCCACTTGTACATAATTGGTACTTTTTTTTTTTTACCTAACTAGTACCTAAACTTCAATTTTGTTACATTCTTTGGTAACACCGTTAAATTACGCTAACATAGCACTAATGATAAATAGCATAGTGACACATGGCAATCCTATGCGGCAAAAAAATGTTATTAAATTAAAAATACATCAAATTTGATATTTTATAAAATCTATTTGCGTCATATCTTATAAAATATCATAATTTGTAAAATATGTATTTCTAAATATATAAAATATGTTTCATATAAAAACTATAAAAACTATAAAATCTATAAATCTATAATTTTATTTTTAATTTCATAATAATATAAAAATCTAATATTTTATTAAAAATAAAATTATTTAAAATTGCTTTAAAAATGTTCGGAATGAAAGTCAACAAATTTAGTTGTCCAAGTTCAAATGTATTTAGACAATCGCATGTCTAGCTTCATTCCTTATGAGGAAAAAATATTTTTTTTTATAATTTTTAAATATTACTTTTTATTTTTTTATAATTTTTGCGACATGTTAAAATATGGACTGTCATGAATTATCATACTATTGCTCATTATTGTCACATTAGTATATTTTAATTATGTTGAAGTATCAAAGTATGACCAAATTAAAAATTAGGTACTAATTAAATACAGATGACGGAACTCAGAGACAAAACATATATTAGCTCTTATTTTTATTAGACGGAGACCTCCAATTTTTTAATATACATAGACCTCCATTTTCAATTGGCCGATAACATGATTTTCAATTAACAAGTGCAACTTCCTTCACCCCATTTGTCACGCCCTAGGACAAATCCTTGTGGGTTTACGCTGTCAAAATTTTGAGTGCATTAATTATGTTGGTAAGTAGGCGTTTCCCTAGTAAAGGTGAGAATGGGATTGTTTTCTTTTAAATTTAATTTACTTGAACAGCACATATTCTCTGCAGATTCTGGTTGTGCTTTTGTCCATCGATATAACGCTTTGGGTAAAGCATGGGAAGCAAGTTATTCCCAGCAGTACAAATGGGGTGGCTGTTGTGAATCCAAATGACTTAATCCCCTAAACTCCGCCCCACACTACCCACCACTTTCTTTGCACATATATATATATACCCTCTCACTCTCTCCCTCAAACTCACAAACCTTCACCAAGTTGTCTGGGACTTTGTCGTTATTTAAAAGAAGAAAAAACAATGTCGGATTGGGGACCTGTTTTTGTGGCAATGGTGTTGTTCGTGCTGCTAACCCCAGGGCTGTTTTTTCAGGTTCCAGGGCACCATAGGTGCGTGGAGTTTGGGAATTTTAAGACAAGTGGTGCTTCGGTTCTGATCCATTCTCTGCTGTATTTTGGGCTCATTTGTGTCTTCTTGCTTGCTGTTAAGGTTCACTTGTATCTAGGTTGATCATGCATTATCTGATTCGGGATGTTATGAAGTATTTATAACCTTGTTATGTCACTCTGCTTGCTTCGTGTTCTAATGTTGAGTCCTGAGCTTAATCCCCACGAAAATTTAAGCTCTCTCGTGTTTTGTTAATCCTGTGTTTTTTCAATTAAGAAAAGAAGTTCCATTGCGTCTTTGGAGTATTATTAAGCTACACACTACATTTCGACTAATAGATACTTGAGTATTAAAAAGAAATAAAAAACCTCACTTGTCATTTTATGTTTTGTATGTTACAGAGTGTTTTAAGATATATCTATGATTTTTGACATATTAAAACCATATTCCTCTTCTACAATGAATGGTCTTCGTAATAACGGAGTTGAATTGTGGCCAATGCTAATCACTGTAACTGACGCTTTGATATCAAACAAAGAAGAAGGCATTTGGGTTATGAATAATGCAATCCACATTTCTCATTTCTGGATAAGCATTATCCATGCTTAAGCTATTTAAACACACTTGCATTTCAAATCAATTTACTTCTCTTTATAAGTCTTTTTCTTTCAACCAAAGACAAAAAGAAAAGGAAACCATTTCATCACTTGCTTGGAATAGAGTAAGCTCTTTTTTTCAGATTTTATAATATTTTTTTTTAAAATAAGAAAATAAAATTTGATGAATTGAATAGATCAACGCAAAAATTCCCGCCGCCTTCATCTTCCTTTATATTCTTCACGGACAAAATTACTTCTTTATATAATTATTTCTCTAACAGTTTTTCCTTTTTTTTTTTTTTTTAAAGGCTTACCTCATAGAAAAGAAATGGGAATCAATCAACCCTCCCATGTTTTTTTTTTTTTTTTTTTTTATGGTAAATAAGAAGAATACAAAATACACATTTAATTACTTTACAAAGTCACTCGCTATTTGTCTATTTCAGCTACACAAGGAAGCCATATTCACATATTTCAGTTAACATCTGAAGCAAAGACTTATCCACATTTCCTGCATTAATACTCGAAGAAACCTGCTAAACTCTTTTTCCCTGCGTGTGGCACCTTCACAACAACTCCAATGCTGCTCCATTCTTTTAAGGCATCCTGACTCCTTGCCCCATCCACCTTTCCTCTTCACAAAACCTTCCATGCTGCAATCCACAATCAGAGTCCATCAGCAGTCTACTAAATCTTACATACATTCAATATTCAATTGATTGGAAACAGAAATCATAAGCATTTGAAAACTTCTTATACAACGCAAAACATAACTGAACAAAGCAATACCGAAGAGCATAGAAGTGAGATACAACATAGTAAATTAAGCTAATTCAAGTGCAAAAGATTGCCAATAATTTGATATCATGATGAACCACCTATACAACTTATAAGCAACGTCACAACGTTCAACCTCAAGCTTAATTTATCTTAAGAGTTAGATCCAAAGCTCAACAAACTGAACCAGTCTGCTCCAAAATTTGATAAACCAAAAACCTTATTATTGTTCCTATTCCATTACTTGTCAAAGAAACCCACCAACCAGCAGTATATCATATTTCAAACTAGCTATTCCTATACCATCAAATGTTACTGCAAAAATAATAAAGATAACTACTTCATTATGGTTCAAACCATCAAAGTGAAGAGAACATGGAAATGCAATACACCAAACTCGTTATGAACCTAATTAATTCATCTTAAACATAGTTTCACTGTTAACAGAGTTTTCCTGTATCATTAGCATTTGATTGATTGCATAAAAGGTTCTCAAGAAGCACGCATTGAAGATCAAGGAATAAAGTAAAATCAAAACTGGAGAAATTGGCAAGTATATTTTGCTCCACAGTAGTAAACAACTTACTGGAAAACAATCTAATCTAAATATTCCAACTATAAAATGCAGGAGGGGTCCTGCCAATCATGTTATTTCAACTGATAAAATGTTTAATCTACCTCTTGTTTTAAGCATAATAAAAAAACCAACTGAAAGAAAGTCGTCATAGAATCTGTATCTCCAGTTTTCGACCACTGATCTGCAAATTCTCTTCGATAAGGGTTTGGTGATCACCTCTCAAAATAAAATTCATCACTTCATCTAGTCTAAAACATGGTATCCCCGTTCATTGTAGAACATCCAATGCTAAAATTTAGCAGAAGAGCTGAATGACCATTCTAACAAATCATATTCATTGATAAAAAATTAAAGAGACAAATTGGGAGTAAGGGATTTAATTTTAATGACTAGAAAAGGTAACTTGGGGAATATGAGGTTTTAATTCACAATGATCTATTTAGTATCTTTTATTCATTCAACTATAGTATCTCAAATCATAATAAAAGAACTTAGAACGCAACATGTTTTTCTTTATTAACCCTAGTTAATTCAATAAAATCATACACAAGAAACAAATAGATTAAAACAGAGACAAAAAAGCCAACACCCAGAAAACAGACAATCAATAAAAGAAAACAAATTTATCTCAAACATGAAAATTCCCATAGCCCAATCATCGATTTTTTAATAAGAAAAAGAGTAATTAAATTAAGTAAAAGAAACAATTTACCAGGAATATCCTTTCGAGGCGAAGGAGGGGGGGCCATGGCGTGACAAAAAATAGAACGACCTAACATGGAAATCACGGAAACAATCCCAGCAACGTAAAATACCATGAACAAGCCAATAACCCAAGGCATCAACAAGAAACCTATAAAGAAAGTAACCGATCCACACAACATCAACGAAACCGATATCCCTAGCATCAGCCAAGCGTATCCCGCCGGAGATATCGTCGTCGTCGACAAGTATTGAGGGTGAGACCTCCACCCCGGCACCGGAGATTGGTCGGCGAAAGGCATCGGCGGCGATCGTATAAGATTCAGAACCAGCGCCGACAGCTCGTGGAAAACCCTTGATTGCTGATCCTGATGTCGATGATTTTCCTCTTGTCTTCTCATCATTCCTTTTCTCAGGCAAAATCCAATTGAAAATTGGAAGATGAAAATTTTCCTAAACCCTATTATCCGAAGAAAAAATTAAAAAGATTTTGAGATATTTTTTCTAAAAACGAGGCGAATGGATAAACCCAGGGACAGTTATCAACACCATAGTTTGATTGGAGAATAATTAACAACTAGAGAGTTCTGGTAGCCAAACAATTGTTTGTTTCTCTGGAAATTCTAGAGGGAAAGTGAAAAAGGAAGCGACGCGGCGGTGCTTTTATTCCGATTAATTGGAATTTTCGTAAACCAAAAACAAAATAAATAGAACAGTAAACAACTCTTTTTGGATGACAAGTAGGGTTCACCCGTAATCATGAGCGCGTGTATTGAAATTGCTTTTATGGATGAGAGCAGACGTGGAAATCTTAGGTGGGGACAGCTGACGTAAGCCTTATCCTTTTATTTTGAACCTTGAGTTTAGCTATTCCTGCTTTCATATCGATTAAGCGCGTGGGCGTTGCTAATTTGATTGCATTATTTTCTTCGAGGATATATCATTTCTTTTTTCTACATTATATATATATATATATATATATATATATATATATATTCTCGACCTAAACTTTTAAATCAAAAATAATATCTTCTTTTATTTCCCTAAATTCCTTTTTTTTTTTTTGTCTTCAGACTTATATATATTTTTGGTAGATAAAACAAAGCTTAGAAAATTAAATTATATTTGTCAAAACTACTTTTTACGAGTTTTTAAAAAACGGGATCGACTTTTAAAACGAAAGTTTGGAGTCGTCACCGACCTTTTTGAGGTGTAATCGGATCACCTTGAGGTTGATCATTTTAATAAAACATTTGATTTATTAAAATAATAATTTTATGTCTACGTAAATTAAAAAGAAGGGTTCGGGAGTCGGTTACACACGAGGAAGGGTTAGCACCCCCGTAACGCCCAAAATTGGTACCAATCGATTATTGAATGTCCTATCGTTGAAAATTTAGAAAAATTTAAAATACGATTCCTTTAGAGATGAATGAACAATTCAAATTGGATTTTAAGGTTCACTTGCTCCAAAGAAATAAAATACCACATCCAGCACGTTAGGACATGATACTTTAAGCCTCCAAAGACTGAGATCACCTCATAATTTCCAAAACACGCAACAAACCCTTAAAAGGGTATTCCGTTATTTGGCAAAACGGAAAAGCGAAACCCAACACGTTAAGGCACGATTTATCAAATTTCCAAACACGAAACATTGCCTTATTTTAAAATTTAGAAAACACGAATGAAATTTTTAAAGGAATATTTGCTATTTTGGCCAAGCAGAAAATCGAAGCCCAACACGTTAGGGCACGATTTCTCAAATTTCCCAATGCCAAACATTGCTTTGGTTTTAAAATTTCTTTCTTTAAAAAAAAGGAAAAAATTGATAGTTACAAAAACGGATTAAAAATATTTGTTTGCTTGGGGATAAAAACAATCGATATTGAGTGAACATGGGAATTGAAACCATAATGTAATTACAAAAAAAAAAAATCATAATTACATGTATGAACAATAATATGTAAAAATGTTGTGAAAGCCAATGACGACACGTGATATGCACGACAACCCAAGAACTAGGAATCAATGATATAAACAATTTGAAGACCAATAAATATACAAAGAGATAACACAAGTAAAAATTTGAAATAACTTATATGCGTATAAAAACTAACAATATATAAATAATTACTAAGAAATATATATTATGTAAGAAGAAATTCAAAACAAATAATATAAAACATAGACAAGTTAATTTAACTAATGATAGATATATGAAAATGGGGAAAAAAAATGATAAATGATATATACTAAGGTATTAAAATAAATAAAATATACAATAATCCTTTTAAGAGAACCAAATCATATATTAATAAATTTAAATATATATATAAAAGAAAATATTTACATAACATAATGTGTGAACAATAATATACATAGAATAGAGTTAATCATAAATTATATGCCTAATAGATATGAGAACATTTCAACGTAATAACATACCAAAAAAAAAAAATTTAAAACAATAATGTTTTTCAAAAGAAGAAGTGGAATTGTCAAAATGATTTAAAATATATATATACAAATAAATAAAGAAAATAAAGAAAAATATTAAATGAACCTTTTTTAAGAAAAAGTAAATTATGGAAAATAAAATTAAAATAAAAGGGATATTTTATAAATAAAGTAAACCATTGAAATAGCATTGTGGACCAAAACTAAACGCGTATAAACGCTTGGGGACTAAAACTGAAAAAAAACTAGACCCCAAATATGTTGTTTCAGCGCGGACTAAAATGGAAATACGCGGGGATAATTTTAAAAGGAATAAAAAATCCAAACATGGCTTAATTGGACAGTAGTGCAAGGGAAAGGGACTAAACGCACAAATTAACCATTTAGAGAAATCATGCGCAGGAACCAAGTCAAAAAAGCTGTTTGTTCCTTCCCCCAATGCTATTTCCTTTTATTAGCCATTAAAACCCCTTTATTTAAAAAAAAAAACCCAAAATGCTTTTTGAAATTCTTTCTTCTCCCTCATTTTCCCTTTTATCTTCCAGCCGAGAAGGCCATCAATGGTTCACCCAGCCGCCACCGTGACTCCGGTGAGTCTCCCTTCGTCGACGCGAGCACGACGTGGCTCCGGTGAGTCTCCCTCTCTCTCCTAATGTTTCTCTCACGCAAGAAGAAAATGAAAGAAGAATAACAAAATCAGAAAGAGGAAGAAACTAAAAAATCACCTTTAACAAATATTATTGCTTTTGGTCTCTGCTTGTATTTGATTTCGTATATATTTTCGCTGTTGTATTCGTCGAAAGGGAACCCCCCAATTACAAAAAATATTCGAAGGCTTTATAGCCAAAATACAAGCGGTTTCTAACTATTTTTGCTCAAGTTACAGGTCGTGAACGTGGGGAAGAACCGGACGTGGGGCGTACACGCGAATTGGCCGGACGTGCGAGAGTGTGCCGTGTGCGTGGTGGAGAGGTGTTGATGGTTGTGGATAGAGAGCGTGGGCGAGATGGTGAAGGAGGCGGTTTCTTCTTTCTTTGGAAAGGAAAAAAAAAAATGTGTGGGCTAAGGGTTTTTAAAATTTGGGCTTTTGTTTATTTGGATTTTAATGTAATTGGCTTATATTTTGGGTTTATTACCTTTGTAATTTTTGGACTTTTTTGGATTTTTATGTGGGCTTTATTTATTGGTTTTTTTGTATGTGTATGGGCCCGGGCTAAAAATTAGGTCTACAGCTGCCCCTCTTTGCTTGTTGTTGTGTAACAAGAACGGAGCAAAGACCCTAAAATGACCAATTTTGCCTGGTCTTACTGAATCTTTGACTTCTTTGATGCTCCTCTTCTTCAAGTAGTCTTACAGCAACTTCAAGAAGATAAGGTTTGTGACTTCAACCTGCTCCACTGCAACTTCAGGGAGACAAAGTCGGTGGCTAAAATCTGCTCCATAGCCAATACATGGAAACAAGACTCGCCATCTCCGATCTGCTCCACAGCCGATACATGGAGATAAGATCTGTAACTTTCAGTCTGCTTCCTGCAACTTCAGGAAGATAAGACCTGTATCTTCAACCCGCTCTCTGCAACCTCAAAGAGATAAGGTTAGTGGCTAAAAATCTGCTCCATAGCCGATACATAGAGATAAGACTCGCCATCTTCGATCTGCTCCATAGCCGATACATGGAGATAAGATCTGTAACTTTCAGTCTGCTTCCTGCAACTTCAGGAAGATAAGACTTGTATCTTCAACCTACTCCACTGTAACTTCAGAGAGATAGGTTTTGTAATCCTTGATCTATTCCGCTGCAACTTCAAGGAAATAAGATCTGACTTCACCAATGCTATTACACTGTCTTTTGAGACATGCCCTGTAAACTCAGTTTCATATATCTATGCTTATGCCAAATAATTAGGATGCTATAATCGAAATGAATTAAATGCTCCTAACTAGATGTATTATGAATGACATAAATGTAGAAACGTCATGAGAATGATTCCTTTTTAAAATCTTAAAGTGTCATCCCTCATTATTCATCAGAGTTTTATCACTGTCGTATTATGTTGCCCCCTTGCTTGGCCAGCACAGTCCAACAAAAGACCCATAGAAACACCCACTTCGCTCAATTAGTTTGCCCCATTATAGCTTTAAGGTCCATTTCGCTGATGCTTCTGGAACTTAAGGTTTGTACCATCCTCAAAACCCCCTCTTCCATCAATTCGGTCTATTACCCCACTCCTTGGGCACCATGACCAAATGTGTATGCCCGATATTACACTAATGATGAAGATCATGATCCCCTCTTATGCCTTGCTTGACACAACATCCTACTTTCTTATTCAATCAATATCTTTGACTGAAGAGATAATTCTAATTTTAACACAAATATTCCAACCCTAAGCTGGGTAAGTTCTAAACAAAAGTCCTGTTTCAGGTTCTTGTACAATTTAGAAACTTCCAGGGTAATACACAAAACCTCTTTTATAAAAGTATTATTAGTCTATTAACCATTTATTTCAATACAATAACGATAAAGATAGACAAAACTGAAATTTATTAGGAATAAGATTCAAAAAGAATAGATTAATCAAGGGAAGCAAATATTGCCAGAATACAAAAATAGGTAAAGGGGAACAAAAATGTATGCCCCTGATATCACAGCTTAAGCTCCACCATATGAACTCCACGAGAACCAATTTGAGCTTATCATGTGCCTAGGAGATCTAATGTATTCTGTCGATGCCCTAATACATGCGCACTTCTTCTTCATTAATTCTAGCATAGCAAGACTACCTCACACCCCATCCTTGGTCAAAATTTGAATTGCCCCTTTTCGGGTTTTCAATTCAAAACCCCTTTGGTCTCAAGGGGCCCTTTGCGGGTTTTCACATTGGCCTCTCCTTTTTTTTTTGGCGCCCTTTGCGGGTTTTCACCTCTTAAGTGAAGTACTTCTTGACTGAATCTGAATTTACTGGGTTAGGCAGGCTCCTACCATCCATCTCAGTTAATATCAGCGCTCCTCCAGAAAAAGCCTTCTTTACCACATAAAGACCTTCCCAGTTTGGCATCCATTTCCCTCTGAAATCCTTTTGCATAGGGAGAATTTGTCTTAATACCAAGTCCCCCTCATAGAATACTCTGGGGCGAACCTTTTTACTGTAAGCTCGTATCATCCGCTTCTGGTACATTTGACCATGACGAATAGCCTTCAATCTCTTTTCTTCAATCAAGTTCAGTTGATCATACCGGGACTGAATCCATTCTGCTTCGTCTAGTTTCAACTCTGATAAAACCCGGAGAGAAGGAATTTCGACTTCAATGGGCAAAACTGCCTCCATCCCATAAACCAATGAGTAAGGTGTTGCCCCGGTAGAAGTTTTAACAGATGTTCGATAGGCAAAAAGAGCAAATGGTAACTTTTCATGCCAATCCTTATAGGTCTCAGTCATTTTCCCTACGATCTTCTTCATATTCTTATTAGCTACTTCAATCGTACCATTCATTTTCGGTCGATATGGTGACGAGTTGTGGTGTTTAATCTCGAACTGCTTGCAAACCTCCACTATCACGCTGTTATTCAAATTCAACGCGTTGTCAGATATGATCCTTTCTGGCATGCCATATCGACATATGATTTCTTTTTTCAAGAACTTGCTGACTGCCGACCTTGTGACATTGGCATATGAAGCAGCCTCTACCCACTTAGTGAAGTAATCGATGACCACAAAGATGAATCGATGTCCATTAGAAGCCTTCGGTGAAATCGACCCAATGACGTCTATGCCCCACATTGAAAAAGGCCACGGAGAAGTCATGGCATGAAGGGGTGAAGGAGGCACATGGATCTTGTCACCATAAATTTGGCACTTATGGCATTTCTTGGCATAGTTGATGCAATCTCCTTCCATTGTGGACCAGTAGTACCCGAATCTCATAATCTGCCTGGCCATTGTGAACCCATTGGCATGCGTCCCGCAGACACCCTCATGCACCTCTTCTAGGATTTTCTTAGCTTTAACAGCATCAACACATCTTAATAGCACTTGATCTTTCCTCCTTTTATATAAGATTTCTCCATCTAAGACATAGTCACTGGCCAGCCTTTTCAACATTCTTTTATCATTTTTCGTAGCTTGATCAGGATATTCACGGCTCTTCACATATCGTAAAATATCATGATACCACAAATAATCAT
Source organism: Gossypium anomalum (assembly GCA_025698475.1). Lineage (NCBI taxonomy): Eukaryota > Viridiplantae > Streptophyta > Magnoliopsida > Malvales > Malvaceae > Gossypium > Gossypium anomalum. The sequence goes on along the minus strand of CM046967.1, from coordinate 16,791,742 downwards.
CTTTTTCCTCTTCGTCGTCTATATTGCAACAATGAGCTGGAGCATCATAAATACTCATCTGGATCGGTTTCATATTCTCTCGCCCATTTACTCTGATCATAGAAGCTAACGTAGCCAGAGCATCTGCCATCTGGTTTTCGTCTCGCGGGAGATAAAAGAAAGTGATATCATCAAACACTTTAATTAGATCTTGAACTAGCTCTCGATAGCTGATCAACTTTGGGTCTCTTGTCTCCCACTCACCGTTGAGCTGATAGATCACCAGTGCAGAATCCCTATACACCTCTAACACCCTAATCTTACGTTCGATGGCTACACGGATTCCCATGATACATGCCTCGTACTCTGTCATATTATTTGTGCAATCAAAATTTAATTTGCAAGTGAACAGATAATGATCTCCAGCTGGGGATATCAAGACTGCCCCAATTCTGTTACCAACAGCATTTGATGCTCCGTCAAAGTTCAGTTTCCACGGATGATCTTCTGAGGTGTCTTTTTCGGTAGTTGCCACATACATTAAATCTTCATTTGGAAAATCAAAGTTCAAAGGCTCATAATCTTCCAAAGCCCTGCTGGCTAGAAAATCTGCTATTGCACTCCCTTTCACAGCCTTCTGATTTACATAAACTATGTCGAATTTAGACAGTAGAATTTGCCATCGGGCCATCCTTCCGCTTAAAGCAACTGACTCCATCATGTACTTTAAAGGGTCCAATGTCAAGATTAACCAAGTCGTATGGTACAACATGTACTGCCTCAATCTCCGAGTAGTCTAAACCAAAGCACAACATAGTTTTTCAATTGGCGGATATCTCATTTCACACTTAGTGAATTTCTTACTGAGGTAATATATCGCCTTTTCTTTCCTTCCCGTCTCATCATGTTGACCGAGCACACATCCCATTGAATTATCAAATACTGCCAAATACAAAATCAACGGTTTACCCGGGCTAGGTGGCGTTAGCACTAGGGATTGGTCAAGTATTGTTTAACCTTGTCAAAGGTTTTCTGACATTCATCATCCTACACCCCTGGGTTACGTTTCTTGAGAAGGTGAAATATGGGATCACATTTCTCTGTCAGTTGCGAGATAAACCGGGCAATGTAATTTAGTCTTCTCAAAAACCTTCGAACCTCTTTCTGAGTGCGCAGTGGAGGTAATTTTTGTATAGCCTTGACTTTGTCAGGGTCGACCTCAATTCCCTTCTCACTGACTATGAAACCGAGCAGCTTTCCCGACCTAGCCCCAAAAGTGCACATTGTCGGATTGAGCTTTAGCTGAAACTTCCTCAACCTCAAGAATAATTTTCGCAAAACCTGTATGTACTCTTTTTCTGTTCGTGATTTTGAGATCATATCGTCAACATAAACCTCAATTTCCTTGTGCATCATGTCGTGAAACAAGTTTACCATGGTTCTTTGATATGTTGCTCCCGTATTTTTTAACCCGAAAAGCATCACCTTATAGCAAAAGGTCTCCCATAAGGTTATGAATGTGGTCTTTTCCCTGTCTTCAGAATGCATCTTTATCTGATTATACCCAGAGAAACCATCCATGAAAGAGAACAGTGAATAACCTGCTGTGTTATCCACTAAAGTGTCAATGTGAGGTAATGGGAAGTTGTCTTTTGGGCTGGCCTTATTTAAGTCTCTGTAATCTACATACATCTGCACTTTTCCATCCTTCTTAGGGACAGGGACGGCGTTGGCTACCCATTCTGAATAATTAATAACTTGCAAGAACCCGGAATCAAATTGCTTCCTAACCTCTTCTCTTATTTTTACTGCAACATCAGGTCTCATCATTCGAAGCTTCTGTTGAACAGGCTTGCACTCCTCCTTTATGGGGACGCGATGCACCGCAATATCAGTGCTTAGACCAGGCATGTCTTGATATGACCACGCGAAGATATCTTTGAACTCTTGTAGTAAATCAACGAGGTCCCGTCTTGTTTCTTTAGTTATGCAAGTTCCAATGTTCACCTCCTTCCCTTCTTCCAAGGTCACACTCTCAATTGACTCTTTATGAGGTAGAATCTGTTTCTCTTCCTGCTCTACCATCCTTAACAAATCTGAAGGTAAGCTACAGTCTTTATCATCTTCAAAATCCTAAGATCCCTCCAACCACATGTCTCGCTCAAAAAGGTACTCCGAATTCGTAACAGCGTCACTCATGCCATTGATATTTAGAGACCTATTGTAGGCATGAAAGAATATCCAACAAACAAATGAACCTAAGTATAACTTTATGGTGTAGTTATAAATAAAATGCAAGGAAAAAAATTTGGTCAAAATAAAAGAATATTTACTCAGAATAAGACATGAAAGCGTATTTATATTGAAATAAACGTTTTAAACATGAGCCTATTTCACAAAAGATTTTCATTGCTTCTAGGCTTTAAAACAACAAGTGTGTTTTGAACATTACTCTGTATTTGCTCTAAAAACTACAGGAATTTCCTCCGTAGTCCAGTTGTTCAGAACACTTCCAGGCTCATAAGGATGAATGCTTGCCAAGTCACGTTTCATCACTTTCTCTTCAGATATGACATTGATATTCAAACTCTCCATTACATCTGCAGCTGTTCCTTCTCTTGTCATCTTCAATTCAGGATAAATAACTCCACCTGACATAAATGTATAGGATATATGGGGAAAAGTCATTAATTCCCACTCGACTTCTGTCCCTATTCAATCGCGCTCTTCGTCTCTTCTGCTTCCTTTCCATCTCCTTTCTTTTCTGCTTTGTATCTGGCCTATACCCTAAGCCAAAGCGATCTTGTTTGTCAGCCAAAACTGGTACCTCAACTCTTCCACGAAGATACTTTCCAAGTCCTCTTCCGGGCAATGCTCCCTTTCCCACTGTTAATTGCAAACTCATCCTCGTAGCCTCAGATATTCTTGGCATTGGGACCCTGCCCCCTTCAATGATGAAAATTGCATTTACAAACTCCAATGACCAAAAGGAACACTCAATTGCTTCATCATTATTTTCTATATACGGCGTACTACTAGTAACGGATGCAATAATGTCCTCTTCAGTATTTATCGTTATCAAGCGGCCCTCCGTCACCAGCTTTAACTTTTGGTTTAACGATGACGGTACTGCCCCTGCCGAGTGAATCCAAGGCCTCCCCAACAAGCAATTATAAGAAGGCGTAATATCTATCACAAGAAAATCTACCTCATATGTGTTTGGTCCGATCAGCAGAGGTACTTCAATTCTTCCCATCACTTTCCTCTCAGTGCCATCAAATGCCCTTACTATGTTCTGGCATGTCTTCATATGAAAGCTGTCAATTGGTAACCTATTTAATGTGGACAACGGTAAAACATTCAGTGCTGACCTATTATCAATTAATACCCCCGGCAGTGTGTATCCTTTGCAGCGAGTGGTGATGTGCAAAGCCTTGTTGGATCCCATGCCCCCTGGTGGTATTTCATCATCACTGAAGAAGATGAAATTATCAGCACTTATGTTACTGATAAGGCGGTCTAGCTTGTTTACTGAGATATCTTCAGCGACATAGGTCTCGTTCAACACCTTTATCAACATATTTTGGTGAAACTCTGAGTTTTGAAGTAGCGCTAGTACCGATGTATGTGTCGACTGCTTGTGCAACTGTTCCACAACACTATATTCGCTGTGTTTTAGGAACTTCAAAAATTCTTTAGCTTCCTCTTCAGTTACTGGTTCATTAACCAGTGGCTTTGTCTTCTCTTTCCCTTGTTCACTCATCACGGACTTCCCTTTTCCAGGCTCGACCTTTGTACTTGGCGTGCCGACCACCCCTGGATATGTCACATTACAGTTGTAATTCCAAGGCACCTTTTTGTTATCCTTATACGAAAAAGCCGCGGGTCTCTAGATCACAACTCTTGGTGTAATTTTTGCTCCAACTTCATTAATTTTCGATCGCGAAATGACCACTACTGGGTGATTGACCTCAGAAACCTTCTCTATCAACCCCTCCTCAGAGGCGCATACATCTTTCTTCTCAGTAAACTCAAAGAACTCTAGCTCTTTGTTGTCTATTAGAGCCTGTACCAGGGCTCTAAATTCAATACATGTTTCTATCTCATGGTCCTCCTCTCCATGGAACTCACAATAATTCCCTACTTCTCGGGATTTGCTCCCAAAGTCTTGCATGATTAAACCTTTTTCTATCATCTTCTTCAAAACCTCCCTCATCGGGGTTCTCATTTCTGCCACATCCAGCTTAATTCTCTTCCCTATATTCTTGACTACAGCGTTTACCCCTTTATCAGTATGATTGGGTAACAGATTTCCTACACCTGGTGCATCATCGAATTTCACAATACCCATGTAGATAAGCTTTTCGACTACCTTCTTAAAAGAGGTGCAGTTCTCTATCGAGTGTCCCGTGATTCCAGCATGATATTCACATTGAGCACTTGCATCATACCACTTGGGGTATTGGGGTTGTAGTGGTTTTAAGTAAAAAGGAGATACGACGTGTGCATCAAACAAACTTTTATACAACTCCCGATACGTTACTGGAATGGGAGTAAAGTGAGGCTTCTCCGTGTTCTGCCTTGTATTGGGCTCTTGCCTTGGCGAAGCTTGCTGGCCCGTGGCTACCACTTTCGGCTGATTTACCACGATTGGTTTCGCATAACCCATGTTCACATTGCCGACTTCATTTTCTTTCTTTTTGGTGACCTTACCGTACTTTTTCCCGCCTCTATCTTTCCGCACCTTATTGCATTCTCAATCATTTCACCAGACATAACTATATCCGCAAAACTCTTAGTTGCGTTTCCCAGCATATGATTAATAAATGGTGCCTTCAAGGTATTAATGAAAAGTATGGTTGTTTCTTTCTCCAACAATGGCGGTTGGACTTGTGTAGCAATCTCCCTCCATCTCTGAGCGTATTGCCTGAAACTTTTATTTGACTTCTTCTCCATGTTTTGTAATGTGATCCTATCAGGCACTATGTCAAACACATGACCATATTGTTTCATGAAGGCCTGCCCTAAGTCTTTCCATGATTTGACTTGAGTGCGACTTAATTGATTGTACCACTTAGCCGCAGCCCCAGCCAAACTGTCTTGGAAACAGTGGATCAATAACTGATCATTATTGACATGACCAGTCATTCTCCGACAAAACATCGTGACATGAGCCTCAGGGCAACTGGTTCCGTTGTATTTTTCAAATTCTGGCATTTTAAACTTTGGTGGGAGCACCAGATCTGGGACTAGGCTCAACTCATTGGCATCCATTTCGCAATGATAATCAGCACTTTCCAACGCCCTGAATTTTTCTTCCAACCACTTGTATCGGTCTTCTAACCGCTTTGGAAATTCTGCTTCTGTCTTTCCTACTTCCGCAACCTCATCGAAGTCAGGGACTATAGGATTTACACGATTGTCTTCGGGGTTATAACACGAGCCCATTAGAAAATTTAGCGGTACCGAAGTACCAGTCTGATATTGAGGTTTGATACTGACAGACACCTTTTGTGGAGGTACTGGGGTGTTTGTTGGGGTGAAACCCGGAGGGTAAGTAAGAATCCCGCTATCATATTCAGCATTGACCATGGGACTCTTCCCCTTTTCTGGCTTTCCAACTAGCAGCTGAGTCAGTTCGCTCATCATACTCCTCTGAGATTCCAGCATTTGATCTTTCATATCTTGCTGGATCTTAGCTAATTGCTCTTGCATTTGCGCTTGCATCTGTTCCTGCATTTCTTTCTACATTTGCTCCAATTTTTCCAACCTTTGATCCATAGCTTTGGTCTTTTTCCATGTGTAGTATTGATGTTCCAGGGTAACTATAATATAATTTTTTAATCAGGATTCTTTTGTGAAATTTAATGCACATGATGCGATAGGATGCAAATGCATGAAATGAATGCAAAACTAAAGAGACGTCGATTCTGGCTCAATTCTATTTAAAAAACTTTATTAAAAAGCAAAAAATCCTTTACATAAAAATAAATCACATATACGGCTTAGCCCTAATGCTCAAAGCTTTAACTTTCTTAAGAAGGCAAGCTAGCTCACGACCCCGGTCCGACTCTAGCTCATACTTCCCACTTAGCACATCAGCCTGAACCGCTAAAGTCTGTAAATAATCAGCCACTTCTCGAATCTGAGCCACGGCTTCACCCATGATGTAATCTCTATCCCTGACCTGATCCTGCGATCGGCAGAGCTGTTCCTTCCATTGCTCATTATTTGACTCAAGTAATTCGATTCGGAGCTCAGAGTTTTGTAGTGCAGTCTCGAGCTCTTCTACCTTCCCTTTCAAATCTTCAATCCTACTTAGACTGCCCCTTAATTCAATATCAGAGTTACAACCATGGTGCTGACGCAGGGCCTTTTCCCGCTCTGCTACCCGAGCTACCAACATCACTTTCTCATCTTGGCCTTCGACCAAACACTTCTTTAAGGCGCTTTCACGTGTTTGAGCATAATGAAACCTCTTCTCTTACTGATCAGCTCTAGCTTTTTCCTCTTGAATTTCCTGTCGCCACTGCTCTGACGTCTTCCCTAACCCGGCAGTTCTAATCGACATACGTAGCTTCTTGTAATCAGTTTTCAAACCTTTCAAGTCTTCCTCAACCTTCCTTTTCCCTTTTCTCAACTTCTCGGCCTCGAGTTTCTGAACGTCGACATCCAATCTCAAATGCATCTTTTTCTCCTCCAATTGCTCTATCTTTTTCCCTAACTCCGTATTTCTTTCTCCAAAATCCTGTTTTAGGATTTCAAGCTCGGAGGGGATTACTTGCAAATACTCTTCTATCGTACGAACATCCTCCAAACTTGGCTCAGGGACATTATCATTAACTCTTTTACTCAGCCACCCCTTATATTCAGGAGTCGTCATTGATCCAACAGCCAATCTCTTCATCCGGTGCGTCTGTTTTCAAACATCAGAAATCTCTTAAACCCTCTTCCTATAATTTTTTTCCTTATACGCGAACTCACTCTGGGCTAATCCATGTGTCATCGGTATAAACTGCCTTGACCTATATTGTTTTAAAACGAGCAAAGAGGCATATCCAGTAGCTCCCCAAATTTCAAGTAGAGGTACCCAATCAAAACTTCCACACTGATAGAGGATCTCATCAGGAACAAACCAATGAGCTCTCCATTCAACATCCTCTTCCTGAAGATTTCGGAAGAGCGCGACCCAATTTTCTTCTGATATGTCATCTCTCCTAGACATGGCTGCTATCTCCTTCAACGGGGAGTAACTCTTAGAGAAAACTCGATAAGAAACCTTATCCACCTTCCAAAAATGGCTGTGGAACCAAGCTAATAATAACTGCACGCACCCGATAAATTTACCTTCACCTGCCCTCCGACATGCACTCAAGGATCTGAATGTCTCCGCTAGAATTGCCGGCACTAGTGTGACCCCTTTGTCAAGTCGATCAAAGAAATCAGCAACTGCTTCATCTATATGCCTTAAAGCTTTGGAAAACATCACCAAACCATAGACACTCAAGGCAAAGACATCAACTTTCCTCTTTGTATCTGGATGTGCTATGATCAGGTCATTCAAACTCACCCAAAGAATGCACCTACTATCACCCTTTTGCTGAATTCGAGCTGTAACCCATTGTTCACTCATCCAAGTGATATTCATTAATTTTTTTACAAAAGCTGGGGCACCAGCAGCCTTGGAATAAACTTTGTCGACTTGAACCTTTGGACAACGAAGCAAAGCTGTATACTCCTCCACAGTAGGCACCAAGTCCACCTTCCCGAAGGTGAAACAATTATATGCCGAATTCCAAAACTGAGCCATAGTCCGAAACAAGCACTTGTCCACCTTGATATCGAGCAGGTAGGGTAAGACACCATAACTTTGATAGAATAGCTGCTTAGTCTCTTCATCCCAACTAGCCTATATATCCCTCAACTCTTGGAGCTCATTTTGGGTCACACTAATGCGAGTGAAGCCCGACAACCCAGATGTATACCCCTCAGCTAGGCTATCCCCTTTCTCAAGTTGCATCTTCTCTGACCACATACGGACAGCCGTATTATCCTCTACTTTATCAAGGAATTCGCTCTCCATAACAAGCTTTCTAATTTAGTAACCGAACAGAAATCGACACCTATTTAATATGAAATGACATGCAAAACATAATCACAACAAAACACAACAAGTTAGTACCGAAAAATAAAAATTTAAGCAAACGGAAAATAATTAAACACCTAACTGGGTAATTGCTAGGGTTCGACATAGCTCTACCTAGGGCGGGACCCTAAAGTTCACTATATGTGGCCCGGTTCTAAGAAAAGGGTACCTGAACCAGCAGATTCCTCAACCCTCACCCATTATAGGCTCATGTAGATCGAGTTCGATTCAGGGGAATACATTTTTCTATGGCCATGCGGAGGTGAAAACCTCACGAAGACATAGGTACGGATGTATCCCGAAAGTAGTCCACTAGCCCATGCGGAGGTGAAAACCTCACGAAGGCATAGTTTCTCACTCCCACTTAAAAGGTATGACCACAACGGTCATGCAATATGATGCGAGGGGATATAAAGAACTCAAAATGCAAAACACGAATAAAATGACAAAATCTATAAAACCTATGAAATGCAATGAAAGGATCGTATTAAAAACCAAATTTAAAATTTTCGACAAAAGGACATAAAATAATCAATTTTATGGCTTGACTCTCTTATTGGTCCCCAGCAGAGTCGCCAAGCTGTCGAAACCATTTTTTACGAGTTTTTAAAAAACGGGAATCGACTTTTAAAACGAAAGTTTGGAGTCGCCCACCGACCTTTTTGAGGTGTAATCGAATCACCTTGAGGTTGATCATTTTAATAAAATATTTGATTTATTAAAATAATAATTTTAGGTCTACGAAAATTGAAAAGAAGGGTTCATGAGTCGGTTACGCACGAGGAAGGGTTAGCACCCCCGTAACGCCCAAAATTGGTACCAATCGATTATTGAATGTCCTATCGTTGAAAATTTAGAAAAAATTTAAAATATGATTCCTTTAGAGATGAATGAACAATTCAAATTGGATTTTAAGGTTCACTTGCTCCGAAGAAATAAAATACCACATCCAGCACATTAGGACACGGTACTTTAAGCCTCAAAAGACTGAGATCACCTCATAATTTCCAAAACACGCAACAAACCCTTAAAAGGGTATTCCGTTATTTGGCAAAACGGAAAAGCGAAACCCAACACGTTAGGGCACGATTTCTCGAATTTCCAAACACGAAACATTGCCTTATTTTAAAATTTAGAAAATTTAAAGGAATATTTGCTATTTTGGGCAAGCAGAAGCTCGAAGCCCAACACGTTAGGGCACGATTTCCCAAATTTTCAAATGCCAAACATTGCTTTGGTTTTAAAATTTCTTTCTTTAAAAAAAAGGAAAAAATTGATAGTTACAAAAACGAATTAAAAATATTTGTTTGCTTGGGGATAAAAACAATCGATATTGAGTGAACAAGGGAATTGAAACCATAATACAATTACAAAAAAAAAAAAATCATAATTACATGTATGAACAATAATATGTAAAAATGTTGTGAAAGCCAATGACGACACGTGATATGCACGACAACCCAAGAACTAGGAATCAATGATATAAACAATTTGAAGACCAATAAATATACAAAGAGATAACACAAGTAAAAATTCGAAATAACTTATATGCGTATAAAAACTGACAATATATAAATAATTACTAAGAAATATATATTATGTAAGAAGAAATTCAAAACAAATAATATAAAACATAGACAAGTTAATTTAACTAATGATAGATATATGAAAATGGGGAAAAAATGATAAATGATATATACTAAGGTATTAAAATAAATAAAATATACAATAATCCTTTTAAGAGAACCAAATCATATATTAATAAATTTAAATATATATATATATAAAAGAAAATATTTACATAACATAATGTGTGAACAATAATATACATAGAATAGAGTTAATCATAAATTATATGCCTAATAGATATGAGAACATTTCAACGTAATGACATAAAAAAAAAATTTAAAACAATAATATTTTTCAAAAGAAGAAGTGGAATTGTCAAAATGATTTAAAATATATATATACAAATAAATAAAGAAAATAAAAAAATATTAAATGAACCTTTTTTAAGAAAAAGTAAATTATGGAAAATAAAATTAAAATAAAAGGGATATTTTATAAATAAAGTAAACCATTGAAATAGCGTTGTGGACCAAAACAAAACGCGTATAAACGCTTGGGGACTAAAACTGAAAAAAAACCAGACCCCAAACATGTTGTTTCAGCGCGGACTAAAATGTAAATACGCGGGGATAATTTTAAAAGGAATAAAAAACCCAAACATGGCTTAATTGGACAGTAGTGCAAGGGAAGGGGACTAAACGCGAAATTAACCATTTAGAGAAATCATGCGCAGGAACCAAGTCAAAAAAGCTGTCTGTTCCTTCCCCCAATGTTATTTCCTTTTATTAGCCATTAAAACCCCTTTTTTAGTCAAAAATGTTTTAACCTTTATTTTTTAAAAAAAAAACCCAAAATGCTTTTTGAAATTCTTTCTTCTCCCTCATTTTCCCTTTTATCTTCCAGCCGAGAAGGCCACCAATGGTTCACCCAGCAGCCACCGTGACTCCGGTGAGTCTCCCTTTGTCGACGCGAGCACGACTTGGCTCCGGTGAGTCTCCCTCTCTCTCCTAATGTTTCTCTCACGCAAGAAGAAAATGAAAGAAGAATAACAAAATTAGAAAAAGGAAGAAACTAAAAAATCACCTTTAACAAATATTATTGCTTTTGGTCTCTGCTTGTATTTGATTTCGTATATATTTTCGTTATTGTATTCGTCGAAATGGAACCCCCCCAATTACAAAAAATATTCGAAGGCTTTATAGCCAAAATACAAGCGGTTTCTAACTATTTTTGCTCAAGTTACAGGTCGTGAACGTGGGGAGAACCGGACGTGGGCCGTGCTACACGTGAGCTGGCCGGACGTGCGAGGTGTGCCGCTGTGCGTGGTGGAGAGGTGTTGATGGTTGTGGATAGAGAACGTGGGCACATGGTGAAGGGAGGCAGTTTCCTTCTTTGCTGGAAAGGGAAGAAAAAAAAATGTGGGCTAAGGGTTTTTAAAATTTGGGCTTTTGTTTATTTAGATTTTAATGTAATTGGCTTATATTTTGGGTTTATTACCTTTGTAATTTTTGGACTTTTTTGGATTTTTATGTGGGCTTTATTTATTGGTTTTTTTGTATGTGTATGGGCCGGGGCTAAAAATTGGGTCTACAATATTGATTAGTTTCAACAAGCCTTTAGACGTATTATTAACAAGGTTTTCGATTAAATTGAGAGAGGTTTCTGCTATCACATTGATACCTTCCAAATCACTTTATACCATCTTGGTAATTCGATCTGCAACCTAATGAGCTTCCCTAATAACATATGATACCACTTAATGCTCATTATTCTTTAGCAATTGATGAATACGTCTTACTAGTGATGACGTCGAAAAATTCAAATTTCTTATATGCAAACTATAAACCGTCTCTAAACTCTTAGTTTGAATCAAAATCCTGTCTAAGCCTCAGTTTTGTAAGAACATCAACCGATCTAGAATATTTCATAGTTTAATGTCAAAATCTGAACAAATGCCCAAAAAAACAATTAAAACCCACAGCTCATTCCCCCAAGTGATTTCGCACCACACCCCGTGCTGATTTGCTAATTTGCTAATAGCCCATAGTTCAATCGTATATTTTGTTTAGCTGTTTGCTAAATTTGTGTAGAAATTAGTTATTTTATGCCAGCTTTTTATTTTTACTTTTTATCACACAATTGTATTTTTAAAATAAATTAAATATTTTTACGTTTTTTTTACTTTAAACTTTTAAACTTTTAATCCTTTTAAAAATAATGACATAAAAATTAAAAACGTAAAATTATCAGGTTAAAAGAAAGAAAAGAAGATTTTTTTGACAAAAAAAATTAATTATATAAAGAGTTATTTTAGCTCTGCATGTAATTTTTCGTCTTTTTTAACTCTTAAACTTGTGTTTTCTTTTAAATCATTTCAACATGATTAAAAAAGTTAAGTTTTTAACTTTTTAAAAATTAAAAATTATTATAAAATTAATTTTAAATAATTAAAATTAATAAAAATATTTTTAAATATTTTGGATTTTTAAAAAGATTAATTAAATGTTAATATGTTATCTACATTTTAATTAATTTTTTAAAATTTATTTTGAAGTAATTTAATAAAAAATATAAATTTAAAAATTAAATAAATAAAAAATTATAAAAAATATTATAAAATTGGAGGTGAAAACTATCATTATACTTCATTCTTATTTTATTTTGCCCTGCAAAGGAAGGAAATGGAAATCACAATTTCCCAGGGAAATAATGGCCTTGAATTGTTAGAGATCACGTGTTACATTTAGATGCCAATCCTTCAAATCCTGCCTTGTACATTCATATCATGAAATCATAAAATAATAAAAATGAAAAATCATTAATTATATTTTTGAATAAAAATATATAATTGAGAAATTATTCTGCAGAGGGTGAGATCGATCGGCGGAGTTGGAAAACACATACTTTACAGTAATGTAAAAGTAACCCCTTCATTGATGACAAAAGACAATTTTAAAATAAAATAAGATAGTGATTATGGTGGAGAACGAATGTTGTTATTATTTGTTATATGATATCCAATCCGTATTAGCGCACGAGGTAGGTCAAGGATACTCGAATAGTAAGCCGGTTATTAATAAGTTGGAAGGTCCCTTACAAACCTCCCTTCTAGGATGATGATCAAGATTACCACATGCCATTCATCATTCGGATCCTTAAGCTTTTATCGAGAATATAAAGTTGTTGGTCATCAAATTCCACATGAGTTTAACTGTTCCATACTATCACAGACATCTTTATCCCATTAAAGACATCCATTTCACACGTTTCATAATGATAGCTTAATGGCAAGTCCAACACGTTAACATCACCTTACATGGAACCCTCTCTTATAAATACCTTTAGGAACGAAGATGTAACACCTTTAACCCTTATCCGTCACCGAAACAGTGTTACGAAACTTTACCAAACTTTACAGATTAATTACAAATATTTCACAACCATTAACATACATATCAAGAATTATTCATATATCGCTCATATTATCCCTTATATAGGCCTTTGAGGCCCAAAATACGAGTTAGAAACAAATCGGGACCAAATCAGAAACTTAGAGAATTTTCTCAAAATTTCAAAATTTTCCTTAGGGACAGGAGACACATGCCCATGTCTTAGGCCGTGTGGGCAATCAATGTGGAACACATGCCCATGTCTCCGCCTGTGTGGACGAAAACAGGCAATTTTAAGGCTACTTTTCTCACCCTTTATAACTCCAACCTGCACTCAACATTTGAATACACTAATATGTCCCAACCAAGCAACCAAAACAACCAAAATTCATGTTTTAAATATAATATATCATCACAAAACTTGTTTACCTAAACTTACCAAAACAACTTCATTCATTGGTTTACCAAAATATTCTACTAAATACATGTATACAAACATATTTATTTATATGTTATTCACAACCATATTTTAAATCTAGTTCTTTCCCAACCCAACTTTATACATGCCATATAAACCCTAAAAATGTATAATAAAATCTACCGGGTTAATCTGGATAGTGTAGCCCAATGTGTTGATCCGATCTTCCAAACTTCTTGAAAATCTACATAGAACATTAAATAACACAGGTAAGCTTAATGAAGCTTAGTAAGTTCATAGGCTTTAAATATAAATCTTACCGAACATACTAAATATTTCATTTAAACTAAGCATTTCACAAACATTTCCTGCCAATCACAACTTCGATTGATGAATCCAATTGATTGAGCTCAATAACAATAATTACTTAAGTTCTTCCACACTAATTCCATATAACACTTACCAATCATTGTCAAATTAGAGAACGTCTTATGGATTTGAGTACATCGTTTTCTTTGTGCCATAGTCCAACTCTGGTCTTACACGTGCATTGCCATGGTCTTACATTCGTAGTGCCATAACCTAGTTATGGTCTTACCATCAGGATGCCATAGCCTAGCTATGGTATTACACATAAATATACTGTCATGGTCCAACCATGGTCTTATGTTCAAGATGCCATAACCCAGTTATGGTCTTTTCATTAAAATGTCATAGCCCATCTATAGTCTCACATTTAAATATTACCATGGTCTAACCATGGTCTTATCCGTCAATTCATACTTTGTCACTGAACGATAATACTCAATCCTGTGTTCTATACAATTTGAACATTCAATTCAATTTTCATATTTTTACAATAATCATAATTCAATAACAAAAATATGAAATAATACATTATATCATTCCTAAACTAACAATTAATCAAGAAAGTTCAACCATATGAACTTACCTGGGCTAATTTGTAGAATTTGTTGTAATTCAGGGACTATTTGGCTAATTTCCCTTTTCACGATTTTCTTCAGGCTCTTGATCTAATCATGCCTTTCCATTTTCAAAATTACACATTTACCCCAAATTTTTCATTTTTTTACAATTTAGTCCTTCATCAATTAACACATTAATTGAGCTAATTTTTCTCAATTAACATTTTGTCTAATTATTTTAGGCTGTCATACAGCCTTTGATATTCAAAATTTCAATACCAAACCCTAATTCTTAACCTTTTTATAATTTGGTCCTAAAATTCATATCAATTAAAATTACTTAATAAAATCTTCATATAACAAAATTAAAGCTTCAAATCCATGTTAATTCATCATAAACATCCAACACTCATCAATGGTAACTTTTAAAATTACCCATAGAATCAAAAACTAATGAATTAGATAGTTGGACCTAATTGTAAAAGTCCTAAAAACACAAAATTCCAAGAAAAGTGCAAGAATTGAACAGACTTGTAGCAAAAATATGAAAAACCAGCTCAAGAGTACTCTCCTATAGTGTTTTGGCTGAAAATTTGATGAAAAATTGTCTAGATTTCTTTTAATTGTTGTTTTATTTATTTAATTTTGCAAAACTTTCAATTTTACCCTTATTTCACCTAATTTCCAGATTTTTTTTCTTGCTAATGCCACCTCAGCCATCCCCTTTGGGCTGATTTGCCCTTTTAGTCCTCCCTCATTTATCACTTGAGCAATTTAATCATTTTAGCAAAATTTGTCACTTTTTCAATTTAGTCCTTTTTAATTAATTAACTATCAAAACGTTAAAATTTTCTAACGAAACTTTAATACTAACTATAAATATTTACAGCTCGGTTTATAAAATTGAGGTCTTGATACCTCGTTTTAAAAACCAATTAATCTAATAATTATTCCTAAAGCACAAATTAGTAATTCATAACTTCCCTAACTTCACAATTGGCTCATAAGCACTAAATAATAAAATTTACGAGCTCACTTGTCGGATTTAGTGATCTCGAATCACTGTTTTTGACACCACTGAAAATTGGGCTATTATAGAAGAAGAAGAGATCGACTTCTTAATATACCAAGCCTACACCCTGCTAACTCACCTTTTATAATACCCCGAAAATTTTTATAGTAAAATATTATCCGTGATATAGTAAAATAAGGAAATAAAGTGACAAAAAGGGAAATTTTGAGTTATGTCAATATTGGGAAGTATGTTATGATATATTAATTCAAGAAAGGACTAAATTGTAAAAGTGAGAAAAGTTTTGTTGCACAAGAGTAAATACTCAAAATTTGAGGGGTTAAAGTGTAAATATGAAAAAGTTTAAGAACCAATAATGTAAATATTTTAAGGGTGGAATGATCTAGAAACTAAGGAAAATGGATGAATTAGGACCAATTTGAATAGGTGAAGAACTATGAGGGACTAAATTGTAATTTTACCAAATTAAATGATGACCCAAGGATGGAATTTTAAAAGATAATAAAGGGGAAAATGGTCAATTGGAAGAGAGAGAAATCTAGAAAGTAATAATGATGCTAGAGATATTTTGATATTTTATAATTATTTCATTAGATAAATATTATTTTATTAATATTTTAATAAGATATTTTATTATTATTTTATTAGTATATAAAGAAAGAAAGATGAGGAATTCTAATCCACCTTTCTCATGCAACTAACGTGAGAATAAGAAGAAGAAAGAAAGTTTTTCTTTTCTTACAATTTGGTCCTTCCACGAAAAATTTACCATTTTTACCTAGAAATCAAAAGAATTTCCATAGCCATCAAGAGAGAAAGATGACAAGAAGATTATGGGGAGTTAGAATATCAAGTTAGATTCAAGAAATAGAAGCTGGAGGAGAGAGAAAATCAAGTTAAAGATTGAAATCAATGAAACAAGGTAAGAACATCAAGATTTCAATATATTTTTAAGATTAATATTATTGAAAAAGCATGGAATTGATGTTAAAGTAGAGTTTTCTTATATATGGTTTTATGTTATTGATATGTTACTGAAGAGAAAATAAGAGAAAGTAATGAGAAATAGTGTAGAGAAAGAAAATAAGGGTGTTATAAACATGGTAAATAAACATCTTGCACTAAAACAGCTTTGGACAGCAGCAGTAGGCTAACTTTGAAAAATCACCATAAATTGTGAAAAGCGAATTAGAGTATGAAAAAAAATAAAATTAAATCTTATTGAGTCTAGTTTCTTATAGAAGAAACTGTGTAGGAAATGAAATTATGAATTGTGAGATATAATAAATTTAGCGAGACGAGGTCAGAATGATTTCGGGTTCCCCTATTTTGAATTTGGAAAATCATAAAAAATTTGAGAAAAATAATTAAGGGATTAAATTTATATTTTTAAAATCCTTGATGAGTCTATTTTCAATAGAAATAAGCAAGAACATCATCTGAATCTCGTACGATGAAATAATTAATTCTTAGTGAAGAAGGGTCAGAACTGTCAGACAGCAGAACATGGGAAATTTTAAAGAATAAACTGTACTTATTGGCTAAACAAAAAATTCTTAAAATTTTATGGTAAGAAGATATATGAGTATATTTTCAGGTAAAATTAGCAGATCTTAATTTGGAGTTCCATAGCTCCAGATATAAATAATTTAGTGACTATGACACGGATGGATAGCTTTGAATATACATATAAGTCAATAGTGAAATTATTGATAATGTTTCTTGTAAGCATGATATATACATTAAGGATGTGGAATGGAGAGGAGGAGGAGGAAAATATATATGAATATTCAGCTAGCATGGCTAATTTGCATGTTTTAGGCTCAGGGACTAAATTGAATAAAAGTAAAACTTTAAGGGGTAATTTTGTAAAAATGTCAAAAATGACCAAATTGAAGGGAATGAATTGTTTTAATATCTAAATTAATAAATTGAATGAAATTATCAATTTAAGATTGGGTGAAAATTGGGAAAATGGTAAATTACCAATATGCCCCTGAATCTTGATGTTTCTGCAATTTAGTTAGGTAGGTTCGTATAACTTGAATGAGCATGTAAATATGACAATTTAAATATTATATCGTATCTTATATGATGTTTGAATTGAATATATGAAAAGGATGTTACATGAAACATGAAAATGAATACTAAATAATATAAATTAATTGAAATTATTCTGAAAATCTCGGTAATGCCTTGTATTCTATCCCGGCCTCAGGTACGAGTATGGGGTATTACACCTTTAGTTTTAAACCTTCATACTTTCCTCATTTTCACTCTTTATAACCTCTGGCTCTTTGCTTTGATTAGGTGAATCAGCCTCCATTGTTACCACTACTCTCTCCTCTGTATCTCTTTCTTATTGTATCATTGTATCAACAATCGGTGAGTGTGGACAACATTTCAGATAATTTTATGGTAGAGGAAGACCAAGAAAAAACAACCTTCATCCTTGAAGACGGGTTATTTGGCTACAAGATGATGCCTTTCGATTTTAAGAACACAGGGACTACATACCAACAATTGATGAACAAATTATTTCAAAATCAGATAGAAAGGTATATGGAGATGTGTGTTGACGATATGCTGATCAAAAGTGCTTCCATGAAACAACATATGAATGACCTTTCGAACGTGTTCACAATATTGCACAGATACAACATGAAAATCAATCCGAGTAAGTACACTTTCGGAGCTAGCATTGAAAAATTCTTCGATATGAGGAATCAATGTTAACTCAGAGAAAATCAAGGAAATTCAATGACTAACTAAGTAGATAGTGGTGTAACAGCCCAATTTTGCCCGACCCAAACAACAAACAAACAAATAAATAAATAATAAAAGTCCATTAATTACAAGCCCAAATACAAAAACCCTAAAAGCTTGAAACCTTAAAAAAATAAAAAACCCTAGGTCTTTCTGGAGCCGCTGCCTTACTATGTCGGCAAGCGTGCCGTTGACTTCGCCCCTCTGCCACCACCATCTGCAAAATAACAGAGAAATAAAAGCAAAGAACAGAAGCAGAAACAGAAGAAAGAAGAAGACAAAACAAATAATATAATGTATTATATTTCGGCTATAAAGGTCAAAAACAGTTTGTAACAAAGGAGATCAAAGAGAATAAAAAAAAAGTTTAACAAGAGATAGTTCATCTGTTCATTCATTTTTTTTTTTAAGTTTCAAAATATAAAAAAAGGAAAAACAAAAAAGCTACGTTTTTTACCTGTTTCATTGCGCCTCTGTCGTAAGGGCCCTCTTTTCCAACTTGAGAGGGCTTCGAATCCCTTAAGATTAGTCGAAGGCCCCATCGAAAAAGGGAGAAACCAAAAGGTTTCTTCGCCTTTGGTTGAATTTTGGTCAAGATTTTGGGGGTTCCAACCCTATATTCGCATTCTACACGAAAAAAGGCTTAAAAGGGGCGTTTTGGGTATTTTTTGGCCACCAGAAGCAGCAGTCGCCATTGCCGTCGCCGATGACTGATGGTCGCGGCAACCTTTGGGATCAGAGGGGGAAGGCCTCTTGAGAGAAAAAGAAAAAGAAAATGAAGAATTTTTTTTAGAAACAAAGGGGAAATGAATTTTTTTTTATTTTTTTTAACTTATATAGAGGGACCATACTTTGGGGCGTAGCCTAAAATGTCCAAAACGGAGTCGTTTTGAAGGGTGAACTGACGACCCGACTGGAATTCCCTAGGATTCACGCGTTTTAGAAATGGGGGTCAAATTGCTTCGCTGGTCCTTCCGCTTTTCAATTTCGTCTTATTCCTCTTTTATTATTTAAACTTTTACCCCATTATTTTAATTTCCTTGCGATTCGATCTTTTGATCCACTGTTGACCTAAAGGGTTTGGAAAATAACCATCTAGGTCCCTGTTTTATTTTATTTTATTTTGATTCTTTATGTTTCGTTTTTGTTTTTAGTTTTACACTTTAAATTTTATTACATTTTCAATTTGGTCCCTCTAACTAATTGGCAACTTCTTTAACTATGGCACGTGTGCAGTGGTTGGATAATTGCATTTTGAGTCCCTATTTTTTTTGTTTTATTTTACTTTAATCTTTTATTTTCGAATTCTTTGTAATTTATCCTTTAAATTTTACCACAGCTTTGTTTAGGTCCTTTATTTAATTTAACTCATTTATTTTTAATATATTTTTGTTTTCTTAGTAATTTTAATTTTATTATTTACATTTTTGACCTTTAAATTAAACAATTTTTACTTTTATCTTTGATTTATTATTTATTATTATTAAATATGACATTAATCACGTCATTATCGTTATTATTATTGTTATTGTTATTATCATCTATTTGTGTTATTACTATTATAGTTGTTTTATTGCTATTTGATTATAGTAATCACTGTTATTTCTCTTCTTATATTAGTATTTTACTATGGTCATTTCAAATTTTTTATTTATGTTTTTATTTTTGTCTTGTGTAGTTATTTTATTTTAGTCATTACCATGTTATCTATTATGCTTAGATACATTTATTTATTTCCACACTACTCTCAATTACATATTCTATTAAGTGATGCATTCATTTTTACACAACGCATAAGAAGAAATTAAAACCAATGCGATATTCTTTATTTTGAGGATTCGAGAGATTGTGCCCCTAATTTATGGGGTACGATTTTCTCCTTGAACAAAAATAATCGAACATCCCTTCTCTCTCTTTTTTTTAAAAAAAAATAATTAAATATATAAGATTTGAGCAATAATTAAAAGGTGAGTGTTCTTATTTTCAAAAATTTGAGATTTTGTGCCCCAACTTACGGGACATGATTGTTCGTCTTTATCGACCCAAAATGAGAAGATCTCATTAAAGAAAAAATTCAATTTAGATGGTGACTTTTTCAATACAATCAAATAACATCGCGCAAAAGGGATTGCATTTTAAATTTTCTTCGGATTCTCAATTTTTTTTTTGACGCAAAGATATCAAGTCATCAACTAGGTACAATTTTTAGGCGTATAAGGGTGCTAATCCTTCCTCATACGTAACCGACTCTCGAACCCATTTCTTGGATTTTGTAAATTGAAAATTACCGTTTTAGTAAATTTAACCTTTTATTAAAATGATTAAGTTTCAAGGTGATCTGATCACACCTAAATAAAAAGGATTGGTGACGACTCCATCATCGTTTTTAGAATAAAAAGTCGAGCCAAAAAAAGGGTTTCGACAACTAGCGACTCCGCTAGGGATAAAATAAGAGAGTCAAGTTGCGAGTTGATTATTTTTTGGTCTTTTGTCAAAAATTGATAATTCAGTTTAAATTTGCGATTCTTTCCTTGCATTTCACCCTTCTTGTTTTATTTTGGTAGTGAATAATGTTTTTGTTATCTTGGGTTACATAACGATCTAATACGTTTGCTTTATTGGTTCGAGTTTCTTTTATTATATTTTCACATATATTGCATGGCATAATCGTTCTATTTTACCCTTCTTAAGTGGGAATGGAAAGCTATTACTTCGTGAGATCTTCACCTCCGTATAGGATAGTGGACCGCTTCCGGGATACATCTGTACCTATGTATTCGTGAGGTGTTCACCTCCGTATAGATATAGGAAAATGTCTTCCCCTAAACTAAACTCTGTTTTTATGAGCATATAATGGGTGAAGATCGATGAATCTGTCGGTTCAAGTACATTTACTTTATAACCAAACTGCATGTAATGAACCCTAAAAGCCAACCCTAGGAAGGACCATGTCAAACCTTTAGCGGTCACCCAAATAAATGCTCTATTTATTATTTTTTGCTTTATTTTCTAGCTTTATATAAAATATATTAATTTATTACATTTTGTTTTGGCTGTGATTGCATTACATTTTCATCTTAGAAAAAGGGTGTTGATTCACGTTCAGTTGCTAAATATAAAGCTTGTCATAGAAAATGGGTTTCTTGATAAAGTGGAAGACAATGCAGCCGTGCGAATATGGTCTGAGAAAAGGCAATAAGAGAAATGTGATAACTTGTGAGAGGGGCAGGTTAGAGATATAGACCACATTATGAACGAAACTGTGGCCCGAGTACGAAAAGTGGCTGACCACTTACAGACCCCAGTCATTCAAAGCTTGAAATATGAATCGGATTCAGATTAAGGCTGAGAATTAGCTTGGCCTATTGGGAAAGTTAAGGTTTTAAGTGTTAAAGCGAGGTCGTATATGTATTCGCTTTTTGTAAAAAAACTTATTTTTTAGTAAAGTTGTTCTAATGGAATTTAACTAGAATCAACGCCTTTTTGCATGCTTCTTTTCCATTCATTAACATTACATTTCATTACATCCAATAATTTAATGAAATCCAAAAGTGCGTCGAGTTCAGAACTGTAGTACACAGAGCCTGATGGACAACAAAGAATTAGAATTCTTTGAAGACATTTAGGATTCAGAAAGGGAAAATGTTTATGGCTCTGAAGATGGAACTCAAGAAGGGAACCTATCAAAAAATCGTCATTATATCCCCGAAAGTGTTCTGAACAACTAAATTGCAGAGGAGATCCCTGTTGTTTTTAGGACCATTTCAAAGTAATATTCAGAACATACCTATTTCTCTAAATCTGGGAACAATAGGGATTCTTTTGTGAAAAATGTACATGTCCATTATCTTTATTTCAATGAAAATAATGCATTTTTATGTTCCATTTGGTAAACACTTCACTATCTCTTTCATTTATACTCATACGACACAACTAATCATTCTTAAATTTATTTGTTCCTTGGGTCTCCTTTTATTCCTATAATAGGTCTCCGGATATCAATAACATGGGCGACGCTGTTGTTAACTCGGAGTCTTCTTTTGAGTAAGATATGTGTCTAGAAGAACCTTAAGACTTTGAAGATGATCGAAATTCTAACTTGTCTCTTGATTTGTTAAGGATGGTAAAGCAAGATGAGAAACAGATCTTACTTCACAAAGAGTCAATGGAAATTATGAGTTTAGGGAATGAACAAGAAAATAAAGAGGTGAAAATTGGAACTTGCATCACTGCAAAAACAAGGCGAGACCTCGTTGAGTTACTCTGAGAATTCAAAGATGTCTTTACATGGTCTTATCAGGACATGCTTGGTCTAAGTACTGATGTCGTGGTACACCGGCTTCCAATAAAGGAAGAATGGAAGCCGTTTCAGCGAAAACTTCGAAGGATGATGTCCGACGTCCTGTTGAAATTAAAAGAAGAGGCTAAGAAACAATTTGACGCTCGTTTCCTACAAGTGGTCAAATATTTGAAGTGGGTAGCCAATATAATCTCTGTCCCTAAGAAAGATAGGAAAGTGTAAGATTATCAGGATTTAAACAAAGCCAGCCCAAAGGACAATTTCTCGTTGCCCCACATCAATACCTTAGTAGACAACACGGTAGGTCATTCACTGTTTTCTTTAAAGAACGGTTTCTCCGGATAAAACCAGATAAAGATGCATCATGAAGATATGAAGAAGATCACGTTCATAACAATGTAGGGAATATTTTATTATAAAGTAATCCATTTGGATTGAAAATTAGCGAATTTCTTAGCTAGCAAAGCTCTAGAGGATTACGAGCCTTTGAATTTCAATTTCCAAATGAATATTTAATGTGTATTACAGCCATTGAAAAAAGTGCTCCAAGAAAATATTCCTAGAAGTTGAATTTTGATGGTGCCTTAAACGCTATGGGTAACGAAGTTGGGGCAGTCCTAGTATCCGCAGACGAAGATTATTATCCTTTCACCAGTAAACTTGATTTTGATTGTACGAATAATATGACGAAATATGAAGCATGTATTATGGGTATTCGTACGGCCATAGAACACAAGATCAAGGTGCTGGAAGTATATGGAGATTCTGTACTAGTAATCTATCAACTCGGAGGTGAATAGGAGACAAGAGATCCCAAACTGATTGATTATCGAAAGCTGATTCTCAAGTTAATTAAGGAGTTTAATGATATCATCTTCTGTTACCTCACGCGAGATGAAAAACAAATGGCCGATGCATTAGCTATCTTAGCCTCCATGGTCAAAGTGAACAAACAAGAAGATCTAGATGAGCATTTATGAGGCCCCGACCTATTGTTACAACATCGAGGAAGAAGAAAAGATGACCACCCTTAGTACCATGACATCTTGCAATATGTAAAGAATCGTGAATACCTTAAGTTTGCAACCGAGAATGATAAAATGATGCTAAGAAGGCTAGCCAATAAGTATGTCCTAAATAAGGAGATCTTATACAAAAGAAGAAAGGACCAAGTGTTGCTAAGGTGAGTAGATGCTGTTAAGGCTAAGAAAATCTTAGAAGAAGTCATTGGGGTGTTTGCGGAACACATACTAATAGATTTACAACGGCCAGGAAAATCATGAGATTTAGATATTATTGGTCCATCATGGAAGGGGATTATATTAATTATGCCAATAGATGTCATAAATGTCAAATTTATGAAGAAAAAATTCATGTGCCTTATTTACCTCTTTATGTTATAACTTCTCCATGACCTTTTTCTATGTAAGGCATGGATGTCATTGGGCCAATCTCGCTAAAGCTTTCAATGGGCATCGATTCATCTTTGTGGTCATCGATTACTTCACCAAATGGGTATGAGCTACTTCTTATGTCAATGTCACAAAGTCGACAGTTAGCAAATTCTTGAAGAAAGAGATTATATGACGATATTGAATGCAAGAAATGATCATATTTGACAATGCATTAAATTTGAAAAACAGCACGATAGTAGAGGTCTGTAGTCGCTTCAAAGTCAAACATCACAACTTGTCACCAAATTGCCCAAAAATGAATGTTGCAGTGGAGGCAGCCAATAAGAATATTAAGAAGATCGTGGGGAAAATAATAAAGACTTATAAAGATTGGCATGTGAAGTTACCATTTTCCCTCAATATTTATCGAACGTCTGTCAGAACCTCCACCAAGGCAACACATTTCTCATTCGTTTATAGAATGGAGACAGTCTTGCCCATTGAAGTCGAGATTCCTTCTCTTTGAGTTTTAACAGAGTTGAAGTTAGATGAAACATAATGAATCTAATCTCGATATGATCAGTTGAACTTGATCGAAGAGAAGAAACTAAAAGATATCCGTCATGGTCAGATGTACCAAAAAACGAATGATGCGAGCTTATGAAAAAAGGTTCACCCTAGAGAATTCCATTAGGGGGACCTGGTGTTGAAAAAGATCATTCCCACACAAAAGGACTTTAGAGGAAAATAGATGTTGAATTGAAAAAAGAACTTATATGGTAAAAAATGTCTTTTCTGGAGGAGCATTGATTTTCACTGTGATGGATGGCAGAGATTTGCCCAACCCTATGAATTTAGATTCAGCCAAAAGGAATTTCACCTAAAAAAAAAGGGGAGAGGCCAAGGTGAAAACCCGCAAATGGCGTCTTTAGCCAAAGGAGTTTTGAGTTGAAAACCCGAAAAGGGCGATTCAAATTTTGACCAAAGAATGAGCATGTAATAGTCGCTTCCCCTCAAAGGTAGTAAGGAGGAGAAACTTTACATCTTGGGGCATCGACAGAGTACTTTAGGTTTCCCAAACACATGTCGCGCTCAGATTGGTCCTTAGCAAGTTTGCTCGGAGAAGCTCATAATGCGATATCTGGGGCACTTGGCTTTATTTTTACCCACTTTATGTTTTAGCAATGTTTGCCACTTTGATTAATCTTTTCATTAAGAACTTTGCCCCTAATAAATTTCAGTCTTGTCCATTGTTACGACTTTGTTAAAGCATTTTTGCATTGAAATAATAATTGATGGACTAACAATATTAAAGTAAAAGGATTTCTGCATATTGCTCTAACAGATTTCTAAATACAACAGGGACTTTAAATAGGACCACTAGTTAGAACTAACCAAATTTGAAGGTTGGAAAGAACTTGGAACGAATAGTCCAGATTGTGATTACCTCTTCAGGTTTCCTGTCAAAGATACCAGACCTAAACAAAAAAGCATGGTAACACATCAGCGATAGAACCTTGACGAATAACAAGCAATGTCAACCTAAACACTAAAAAGGGGATCATTCTCGAAAATGACATTCTGCATTCATACAAATATCATTCGTATACATCTAGTTAGGAGCATTTGATTCATTCTGATCATAACATCCTAATCGCTTGGCCTAAAATATAGGCCTATGAAATAGATTCTATAGGTCATTTTCCCTCAGAGAATGGTGTAACAGATCGGTGAAATCTCAAATCCTATACCCATGAAGTTGCAGTGGGTCGGATTGAAACTATAATGGTGAATCTTATCTCCCTGAAGTTATAGTAGAAGAAGATAAAGCTACAAATCATATATGCATGAAGTTGTAATGGACTGGGTTGCAGCCACAAATTTGATACCCTTGAAGTTGTAGTGGGTCAGATTGAATCTACCATAGTGAATCTTATCTCCATAAAGTTGCAATAGAGCGGATTGAAGCTATAAATCCTATACCTCTGAGTTGTAGCGGGTCAAATTGAATCTACCATAATGAATCTTGTCTCCCTAAAGTTGTAGTAGAGCAGATTGAAGCTACAAATCTTATACCTTTGAAGTTGTAGTAGGCCGGATTGAATCTACCATAGTGAATCTTATCTCCTTAAAGTTGTAGTGGAGTAGATTGAAGCTATAAATCCTATACCACTGAAGTTGCAGTGAGTTAGATTAAAACCAATGGCGAATCTTATCTCCTTGAAGTTGCATTGGAGCAACATAAAGCTACAAGTCTTATACCTCTGAAGTTGCAGTGGGTTGGAATGAAACTACAAATGGCGAATCTTATCTCCCTGAAGTTGCAGTAGAGCAAGATGAAGCTACAAATCATATACCTCTGAAGTTGCAGTGGTTCGGATTGAAATTACAATGGCGAATCTTATCTCCCTAAAGTTGCAATGGAGGAGGATGAAGCTACAAATCCTATACCCTTGAAGTTGCAGTGGGTCAGATTGAAACTACAAATGGCGAATCTTATCTCCTTAAAGTTTCAGTGGAGCAAGATAAAGCTACAAGTCCTATACCCCTGAAGTTGCAATGGGTCGGAATGAAACTACAAATGACGAATCTTATCTCCTTAAAGTTGCAGTGGAGTAAGATGCAGCTATAAATCCTATACCTCTAAGTTGAGTGGGTCAGATAGAAACTACAATGACGAATCTTATCTCCCTGAAGTTGTAGTGGAGCAAGATAAAGCTACAAATCATATATCCCTGAAGTTGCAGTGGGTCAGATTGAAGCTACCACAGCAAATCTTATCTCTCTAATTGCAATGAAGTAAAATGAAGCTACAAATCCTATAACCCTGAAGTTACAGTAGGCCAGATTGAAGATAACATAGCAAATCTTGTACCCCTGAAGTTGTAGTAGAGCAAGATGAAGCTACAAATCCTATACCTCTGAAGTTGCAGTGGGTTGGAATGAAACTACAACAACGAATCTTATCTCCTTAAAGTTGCAATGGAGCAAGATGAAGTTACGACACTAAATCCTGCATTCCTAAAGTTGTAATCAAACGGATATAGTGGAGTAGAGTAATTAATGAAGTAAAAAAGTGGGTTACTTGAAAAAGAGAAGCACTAGAAAAGTCGAGATGCAGCAGGACCGGACAAAATTGATCCTCCTTTAAAGTCTTTGTTCCATTATCATTGTACAACAATGAGTGAAGAGGGACAACTGTAACAGCTCAATTTTGCCCGACCCAAACAACAAACAAACAAATAATAAAAGCGCATTAATTACAAGCCTAAATAGCCCAAATACAAAAACCCTAAAAGCCTGAAACCTTAACAAAATCAGAAACCCTAGCTCTTTCTTGCACCGTAGCCTCACCATGTCGGCAGGTGTGCCATTGATTTTGCCCCTCTACCACCACCATTTGCAAAACAACAGAGAAACAAAAACAAATGACAGAAGCAGAAACAAAAGAAAGAAAAAGACAAAACAAATAATATAATGTATTATATTTCGGTTATAAAGGCAGAAAAAAGTTTGTAACAAAGGAGATCGAGGAGAATAAAAAAAAGAGAAAAAAAGTTTAACAAGAGATAGTTCATCTGCTTATTCATTTTTTTTTAAAGTTTCAAAATATAAAAAAGGGAAAAATAGAAAAGCTACGGGTTTTACCTGTTTCGTCGCGCCTCTGTCATGAGGGTTCTCTTTTCTGACTTGAGAGGGCTTCAAATCCCTTGGGATTCGTCAAATGCCTCGTCGAAAAAGGGAGAAACTGAAAGGTTTCTTCGCCTTTGGTCAGATTTTGGTCGAGATTTTGGGGGTTTCAAGCATAAATTCGCGTTCTACGTAAAAAAAGGCTCAAAAGGGGTGTTTTGGGTATTTTCTGGCCACTGGAGGCGGCAGTAGCAATTGCCGATGACCGGTGGTCATGGCGGCCCTTGGGATCAAAGAAGGAAGGCTTCTTGACAGAAAAAAAGAAAAAGAAGAAAATTTTTTTAGAAACAGAGGGGAAATGGTTTTTTTTTTTTAAACTTATATAGAGGGATCATACTACGTCGTTTTGGGGCGTAGCCTAAAATGTCCAAAATGGCATCGTTTTGAAGGGTGAACTGACAATCCGACCCAAATTCCTTAGGATCCGTGCGTTTTAGAAATGGGGGGTCTAATTGCTTCGCTGGTCTTTCCGCTTTTGTGTCTGTTTTCAATTTCGTCTTATTACTCTTTTATTTTTAAAATTTTTACCCCATTATTTTAATTTCCTTGCGATTCAGTCTTTTGACCCACTGTCGACCTAAGGGGTTTGGAAAATAACCCTCTGGGTCCCTTTTTTATTTTATTTTATTTTGATTCTTTATGTTTTGTTTTTTTTTTAATTTTACACTTTAAATTTTATTACATTTTTAATTTGGTCTCCCCAACTGATTGGCAACTTCTTTAAATATTGCACGTGTGCAGTGGTTGGGATAATTGCATTTTAAGTCCCTATATTTTTCTGTTTTATTTTACTTTAATCTTTTATTTTTGAATTCTTCGTAATTTATCCTTTAAATTTTACCATAGTTTTGTTTAGGTCTTTTATTTAATTTAACTCATTTATTTTTAATGTATTTTTGTTTTCTTAGTATTCTTAATTTTATTTTTTACATTTTTTACCTTTAAATTAAACAATTTTTACTTTTATCTTTGATTTATTATTATTTATTATTATTAAATATGACATTAACCACGTTATTATTGTTATTATAATCTATTTGTGTTATTATTATTATAGTTGCTTTATTGCTATTTGATTATAGTAATCACCGTTATTTCTGTTCTTATATTATTATTTTACTATGGTCATTTCAAATTTTTTATTTATGTTTTATTTCTTTTTTTATTTTTTTCTCGTGTAGTTATTTTATTTTATTTTAGTCATTACCATCTTATTCATTATGCTTAGATACATTTATTTATTTCCGCACTACGCTCAATTGCATATCCTATTAAGTGATGGATTCGTTTTTACGTAACGCATAAGAAGAAATTAAAACCAATGCGATATTTTTTATTTTGAGGATTCGAGAGATTGTGTCCTTAACTTACGGGGTATAATTTCCTCCTTGAACCGAAATAATCGAACGTCTCTTATCTTTTTTTAAAAAAAAATAATTAAATATATAATATTTGAGCAATAATTAAAAGGTGAGCGTTCTTATTTTTGAAAATTCGAGATTTTGTATCCCAACTTACTGGACATGATTTTTCGTCTTGATTGACCCAAAATAAGAAGATCTCGTTAAAGAAAAAATTCAATTTAGATAGGGACTTTTTCAATACCATCAAATAACATCACGTGAAAGGGATTGCATTTTAAATTTTCTTCGGATTCTAAAATTTTTTTTATGCTAAGACATCAAGTAATCAATTAGGTATAATTTTTGAGCTTTATAAGGGTGCTAATCCTTCCTCATACGTAACCAACTTCCGAACTTATTTTTTAAATTTTGTAGACCGAAAATTACCGTTTTAATAAATTTAATCTTTTATTAAAATGATTAAGTTTTAAAGTGATTTGATCATATCTAAATAAAAAAAATTGATATCGACTTTTATCTTCGTTTTTAAAATAAAAAGTCGGGCGAAAGGGTTTCGATAAGTGGTGATGAATAGACTTGTCTAGAAGATGACTGACAAGTGCTCTCATTTTTCAAAGCTTTAAAGGCTCTATTCCAATAATCTTTTGAACAGGTAAGGCAGTAATTCAGTATCCCTCCGCTGGAGATTTACTGTATGTCTACCTTCATACTTACTCAAGCAATGAACCCATTAGCACATGTCACAATTATGGCATTCAAAATAATTAATCATTTAATTCGATATGACATCAAAACTCTCCAATTTGAATCACAACTATCGTTTTCTCATCTAATATTTTTTCACCCAATGTCTTATTGTTAGTTTAGCTATGAACTTGCTTTGGTTTACATAATTCTTTTTTCCACACTTGGATCCTCATGGGAAGCCAATAATAATTCATCTACTTGCACGTGATAATATATTTTGAATTTTGATTATAATAACGGGTAATTATAAACTTTAATTTAATGTGGAACGTATAAATTAATTTTGATTTTGTGCGTTTTTTTATATTAATTTTGATTTGAGTTAAATTTCACAAATTATTAATAATATTATTGAATTAATATTATTTTACGTTAATAGATTACATACACAGATAATTATATTAATCCATATGAAAATAAATATATTTATTCATTTTTTTAAATATGCACAATTGAATCTAAATCAAAGTTTCATATTTATCTCTGTGAAAATTGAATGTCGATAATGATAATGAATTGCAAAGAAACAGAGAAAAATAAAACACGCATAATTTTACGTAGAAACCTTTTTGTGAAAAAAACCACGAGCAGAGGCGAATTCGAATAATACAAGAGGAAAGACGATTACGTCTATTTATATGTTTAAAAACCTTATTCTAAACAAAGTCAAATAGAAGTAATGCAATAAGATTAAAACAACTTATCCTAATCAACATTAAAGAGAGGAAGTAAACTTCTATACGGATTTTACTTGTGCAGCCCTCGACTTTCACTGTCGTAGATCCCCTTATCTTGCCACTTGTACTTATTTTAATAAGAATTTGAGTCACACAACTTTTAACAGTCCCTATAATAGTCGACCATATTTAATGATAGTTTGCATTAGATGATTCTTTTTTTTGCTATAATCACGGGAGTTCTCATTTATTTTACGGTCTAAGTATAATCTTACTTGATTTGGGAATAATTTTCAAATAATGTCAACTCTAATATCCAAACTTGGTTCAATACTTTTTCTAATAAATCATCATTTATTAGGGAAGTTTATATATATTATTTTATTTAATTTTATTTATATAATATTCGTAAAAGAAATTATATACATGTAATATTTTTAAATGAATATTTAAAAATGTAAAATGATAGATTGAAACATATTGACATCCATTCGTACCGTAATGATAACTTTAGTTATGGACAAGTGATATTCCAATATAACACTTTTTACTTGTTCGCGAAATCTTGTACATTCTTTTTATTAATCGAATAAGAAGTTAGTTAAATCCAGCTAAAGGCATAGAAGGAATTTTTCCAAAATATAATTTTAATATTTATCTGTAATAATTTATAAAAGAAGTTAAATGTTAATTAGATTAATTGTTTTACATAATATATTTTTAAGAATAATTGCATGACTTAATTGAATTAAGAAGCGTCAAACCTCTTAACTGTTAGAAATTCGAAGGGAAAAAATTGAAAAAGGGCTGTAATGAAATTAAAGGGAAAAAGGAAAAATTAGATATTAATCCAGAGATTCCATATAGAGTTTTGGAGCATAAACTTTTAGCCAAGAGGGAATAATAAAACAATAGTAGGTAGGCTGGGCTTTCTTCATACATACAACCTAAGCTAATGTGGGAATATGAGATAAAAATAATAAAAAGAAGGAAGATAGAACAGGTTCTAAAACAGGAATAGTACATAGTACTACTTTTGTTTTTCTTCTTTTTTATAAATATGTTAATAATTATAATATATTGGATTCCGAATTCCTGCCTACCACTACTCCCACTTCTGATTTCCCCTACTTTTCCACTACTACCTTTCGTTTTCTGTTTTTAATCATTTTATTGCTACCAATCATTCCGTTTTTCTCACTTCTTTCCACATCTCCATTCTTTTCATCATAATCTCCCCTACTTTCATCACAAACTTCAAACCAATTCCTCGAATTGAATACTACTTTTATTTAATTTATACTTAAAATAGTGAAAATAACTTAAACATAATGTTATGGTGTTCAGTATTACTTACCCGGACATTCAACTGGGACTGATTCAATCTAGTTGTGATAGCCTACATAGTTCGCTAGCATGAGTTCACACGTGGGGTGTTTGCAACCCACGTGATGGGCTCGCAGAATCATGCAAGCAAACTATGTTTAAGGAACACGTGTTAATCCTAGAGTAGGGTACGTGTTGGCTTGTATGATGGGCTACTTAGAACGTCACATACAAAGGATCGTATCATATAAATAGGAAAATTAGTCTCTTTGAATGACAGACACACAAAAATACTCAACAATTTGGTGCAGTGAACGTACATAAACTTCCGATCTTTAAAAAATTAGAAAACCAAAATGACTCACCCTAATGAGAATTTCCCCAATAGCTTCTCATCGAACCAAGCAGGAGGTTCTGACATCGGCAACCAACCCTGAGAGATGGATCTCCTTGCTGGTTGGTTTGCTGATCTGCCACAAAACTTAGGCAACTCGGGCCAATAAGGTGCTTTTAATTTCTTTTATCTTAATTCCCCTTCTGGTTAGGGGTTATCCACAACACTTGTTTGGTTTACAAGAACAACTAAGGTTAATGAAAGAACAAATGACTCAGCAAAGTACCAGGTTTGAACAACAACAACTGTTTCACCACGAGCTACTAAGATAGAACGAAGAACTCATAAGAAAGATGTAGTTCGATCATTCTGATCTTCAGGATCATGTCACGCCTCTCTAGGAAGAGGCTGTGGAAGCACATACAAAACCATGGAAGAATGAGATGGATGTCTTGCATAGAGATGTTTAAGCATTGCATCATGATGTGTAAGACATGGACTGATTGATTTGTTCCAACTACCCTTTATCTCTAGAAGTGGCAACCATGAACCTATCATTTGAGTTCAAAGTGCCATAAAAGATGTTTAAAGGTAGAAGGAATACCAGAGCACATCTCATGCAAAATAATGATTGCATAAATGCATGGCAAAGTCTAAAGCTTTTTCGACGACTCTCAGAGGAAGCGCGAAGGATTGGTATTTATCTTGGCCACAGGGTTCCATTCAAAGTTTTTCGCAGTTGGGTCAAATGTTTTTGGGGAGGTTTCGTGCCCATAGGAAAATAATGAGTACTTCTATGGGTTTGATTCAGTGAAGAAGAAAGATGGAGAATATTTTCAAGGTTATGTTAAATGGTTTCATGTAGCCACGCTAAACACAAAGAACTTGGAGGACTAGTAGGCTATTGATGCTATCATTATGAGAATTCAAAATGAGCATATGCAATACTCATTTATTGCTAATAGACCGTAGAGTTTGACAAACCTATACGAAAGGACCCACAAGTTTGCTGAGGTGGAGGAAATTAAAAGAGTAGCTTGCAACACCTTTCAGAGGGATGATAGGCAGTTTAAGGGTCGCTAGAGTTTGCGTGGTGAGCAAGGTCCTTCTTTTTAGAGTCTACGGGTCTAAGGTGGGAAGACAATAGAGAAATCACTCCTAGAATGAATCACCAAGGGCATTTCAGAGGTCTTAGGCAAGCATATAATGAAGTATGTTCCTCATGGAAAATTTGAAGCTTACACTCATTTAAATGCTTCGCGTACCTACATTCTTAATTAAATTAAAAGTTTAAGCATTTTGCCGAGCCCATCACCTATGCAATACAGTTAGTTAAGATCCAGCTAAAGGGATAAATGTAATTTCCATAATGATAGGAGGCACAAAACTGAGGGCTGTTTCTCTTTGAAGGATGTTATAAAGGAGGTTGTTAAAAACAACGAGTTGAAAGATTTTGTAGCCTAGGAGGCTTCACTGTCAGGTCAGGGTTCGTGAAGTACTGATAAAGGTAAATAGAAAGTTAAAGGCACGATACATGTTATAATTGATACAGATGAGGAGTGGACGACCTCGAACATGAAAAAAAAGCTCATCTTAGGAGCATGACGTTAGTTAGTTCGACGAAAAGATTACGTTAATAAGAGAAATGAATGGTGAAATTTAATGAAGAAGATGATGATACAGTGTATGATGAAGAGGGAAATAACCCTATGGTTGTGCAACAACCATTGCAGGATTCGAGATTAAAAAGAGTTTGGTTGATAATAGAAGTGCTGTAGAGGTTTTAACATGGGATGCGTATCAAAAGATGAAGCTGAAAGAGTAAGCTTTGAATAAGGCAAGCCCTTTATATGGCTTCGTTAATCATTCAATTGAAGTAAAAAAGGGTGTATTACTCTGACTATTACCCTTAGGGATGGCAAGCACACTACCAGAGAGTATGTTTAATTTTTTTGTGGTAGACCATCCTATGGCTTACAATGCCATCTTTGGACATCCTATTATGAGAATGGTTAGAATGGTGATTGTCACATTTTGTTTGAAGATCAGATTCTTTACCAGGACAGGGATAAGTTTCATGTAGTCTGACCAACAATTAGCTAAATAGTGCTATATGTTGTTAGTTAATCAAACTCGCGAACAGGTGCCACAAGGACAGAGTTCGCAACAAGTAGATATAACTAGTCAGGTTTTAGACCTAAATAGCTTAAATGTTAGAAGTGAGGAAATAGCTCGCAACCCAGAAGTAGTAGAGGTCACAAAAATCGTGCAATTGTTTTATGATGACATAGAAAGGTTAGTAAGGATTTCAACAGCATCAGTAGAAGAAGAAACGAATGACTTAGTGTAGTGTTTGAGGGAGCACTCAAACATCTTTGCATGGTTAATAGCCGACATGTCTAGTGTGGATCCTCAGGTGATTGCTCATCAACTAAATGTGTCTCCCAAAGTCAAACCAGTCACCAGATAATGTAGCGTAATCCCTTCCCTACTTTTGACGAAGTTCTCTTATAGGGCCCTTCCCTATATTGATAGCTTCAGCAATAATATTTTGTTTCTATCGATTACTTCCACTTCTTTCCCCAATAAAAGCACCAAAAAGACCTCATCGCATATTTTGCATAAATAATCGAATGTCCATATATTCGCCAATCTCCCTGGATAAACTTGTTGATTCTCCTGAAGTCACTTCAACAAGACGAGTTGTGTCTGTATCACCAACAAGTTTATTATTAGCACCAACAGAAATCATAAAAGTGTTTGCGCTACCTTATTAATTTCCTACAAGTTTAAAGGACCATAGATGAGGCTTTAATTTACAAAATGTATAAAAATAATTTTTAGGCCCCTCTCTTTTCCCTAAAAGAATAAGTCCTAACTCATTAGTAGCTCTATATAGCCACCCGAACTGTACGACAAAAACTGACACAGCGCTTGCACCATTGTTATCATCAATTGGCCTCTATCCATTAGAGCTCAAATTTATAAGGCAGTGGTGAGACACATTTCTAACAGTTAACACTTTCTCTAGATTCAATACACGACCTTGATGAAGCTTATAAAATTGAGCCCACACCATTTTCGATGGAATTTCTTGTCTTCGCAGGCACACACTCTTACTTGGTATAGACCACTAAATTGGAAAATCAAGACTAGCTCCAAATTTATTATTTACCCGTATTTATTTACAACGATTCAATTAAAAGTTTGAAGACTAGTTGAAAATAACTGATTCCAATCCATTGCGAGAAGTAAAATAAAACAGGCTTAGAGAACCTCTTCGATTACATGCCTTGAGTTGGTATAGATTTTGGAAAACAAAAATCAATGGCGCCTCTTCTCACAAACCACATTCAATGAAATAGGCCACTGTGACCCACCATGAGAAGAAGGTTAGTTGCCTTGGAGCTATTCCATACTCATTAAGAAGACGGCAGAAGAAGGGGTGGAGTGAAAGATGGAAACTTGCTTCTAACACATGTAAGGTAAGTAGGAAACTTCTATCGGTGGTGCCATTCAATCGTCTCAACCCTTCAACAATGGAGAAGTCATAGGCAAATTTGGGTAGCTGAATCCCTCAAGCGGTCAAATGACGACTCATTTCTTTATGCTCAGTGGTGTAAGCGCATGCTTTCGCCTCCATTGGAGCATTTACTTCACGACGTTGTGAAGGCTCACTTACTGAACCACTACGGTTACCCTAATCGCTATGACCATCTCTTTTCGACCCAACCATTGTACCCAACTAAACTCGGAATAACTACAAAGACAATTTGGAAGTTTAAAGAAATTTACCTCTGAAACATGATTATCCTTTTCAATAACAGCTCCTCAAAAATTTCAAATCCAAACAGTTTAGTATTTTGGGTTAAGGTCACGTCCTTTTAAAGAATTGCAAACCCTGACGATTCTTGTGTTCGAGAGTGAAGGCACAATCAGCTTAATACAATTGCACCTCTCTTTACCACGTGGTGAAGCATGTATAATAATTTTAAGTGAAAAGCATATATGATAAGTTTTTTCCTCAGAACCCTTCCAACTTTGTGTAGCCAAGTTCTTAAAAGAGTCATTTTTATGACTCTTTTTTGAACTAGATGGGGGACAAGTTGTTATGGTGTTCACCATTACTGACTTGTGACCCGGGCAGCCAACTGGGACCGACCCGATCCAATTGTGATAGCTTGCATAGTTCGTGCGTAGGGTATTCACATCTTGTGTGATGGGTTCGCATCATCATGCAAGTGAACTATGTTTAAGGAACACATGTTAATCCTAGAGTAAGGTACGTGTTGATTTGCATGATGGCCTACCTAAGACGTCACATTCAAGGGACCGTATCATATAAATAGGAAAATTAACCTTTTTGAAGACAAACACACAAAAATATTCAACATGTTATATCTAATTTTTTTTAGAAAAATTTGAAATTTTACTAAATATATCTAAAGTTTATTTTGTCTAAATAAAAAATAAAAAATAAATATGATAAATGATTTAAGTTTTTTTTCGAAAACAACTCAATCAAACTGATGTGACCTTAATTGCTAACTCAATTAATCTAAATCGATTTAATAACTCATTTTTACTATTCAAAAATAATAAAATATATTTTTATAATATTTAATTTAATTGAAGTCGGACCAAATTATAAAAGATATTGCCAAGATAGTAGGATTAAACCCATATTGCAGTTGCAAGTTAATTACACGAATCATGAGAAATTTTTTTTTTTTTTTTAATAATTTGATTGCAATGATGTTAAAATTATTACTTAATTAGGACGTAATTTGTTTTGGTGATAAAATTATTATGTTGTGAGGAAATTATTTTTACCCCTAATTATAAAAGAAATTATTTAAAAGAGATTCATATTTTGGCAACTAAACCATTGGTTTAGTTGTAAAACCCGTATGAATTTTTCAAATTGGTTGCCCTTACACCACGCTAACCCAGTCCTTCTCTCATTATATACCATGATTATAGTGTAATTGCAACAAATATATATATATATCGATATATAAATCTATATTATGTATAGTCTTTAAAAAGTTAAAATTTTCAACTTTATAAAAAAATTATTTTAATTCTATATTTAAATTTTCATCTTTTTAATTTTTAAATTTGTATTATTTGTTAAATCACTTTAAAATAAACGAAAAAGTTAATGTTTATTAACGTCACTAACTGATCTCCACGTGTATGTCACGTTAGTAATTAACTAATTTTTTTAATTTAAAATATTAAAATAATTTTTTTATAATTTTTTTGAATTTTTAAAATTTAAAAAATTAATTAAGAGCTGATATGGCATCCACAAGGTAATCCATGTATATGCGACATCAATAAAGTTAATTAACTTTTTGTTTATTTTGAGATAATTTAACAAACATCATAAATTAAACTAGAAAAGAAAAAATAAATGGGGTCTAATTTTTTTTTTCTTCTAAAATTTAGATGATTAAAAAAGTCATTATGTCAGCATCAATATATTAAACATTCATACTTGTATTCTCACCAAAATTATTTTCAACAAATTGATTTATACCACCATCAATTTACTTCAAAAAAAAAAAGAAAAGATTTCTATCAATTAATATGGAGGTTAAATGTTATCATTTTTTTAATTATTTTTATCTTAGACTGCGATCTTCTATATATTAATTATGATATTAGATTAATATGAGAAAGTGCATTCTGTTCAGAATTAATTTAAACCCAGTTTCAAATCAGAAAACCAAAAAAAGGGTACAGCATCATCATAACAATTTCTTCAGGTTCTTGCCCTTATATCGAAGCTCAACTTCGGGGACTAAAATGATTGGTAAGATCGAGTTTTATATATATAGAGAGAGAGAGAGAAAGAGAGAGCAAGAAGTAATTAATTAAGATCCAAGTGTTCCCATCTAAAAGAACCGATACAAATCGATAATGGATGGGTCAAAAACTCAAAGGATTTCTTTATAATAATTAGCCAAAGTAGACCATAAATACCATAGTTCTGCTTAATTAAGCAGAGAAGATATATATATATATATATATATTGTAGATATATCAAGTGGAATTAAACTCTATCAAGCTGAAAACGTTTTCGGACGTCTGAAATATAGCTTGAAGCCCTGAGATCCACGTTTTCATCGGCATGACCCCAAGTCTCAATGGCATACCCGATGTGGTCGTGGGGCTTAAAGCTAGCATATGACACCTTTTGCATAGATGACGGAAGATCTGCCACATTCTTTTGTTCATGAAAACTAGTTGGCTGCTTGGAGCTTGCGTAAGAATAGGTGGACACCCTTGGAATAGACGAATACATGGATGATGTTGATGATGGCGTGGAGCAGGGAACCACCTTGCTGCTGCTGTTGCTTCCGCTACTCGTCGTCCTTGCCTTGGTGATTCGAGAGAAAGACTTGGCTAATTTGCCTTTGAAGAACCCCTTCTTATGATGAGTTGCCTCCATTTGAGTTGAATCTAAACAATAAAAACAAAGGATGATAAACTCTTTTAGTTGGCGATGAAGCTTGGAAAGTGATGGTTTGGTTGATAACAATGGCCAAACTCTCCTGTATATATAGACTGCCTTCCTATGACCCCACTACAAATATCATCTGAAATGGCAAATCTACCCCTGACAAACACCTAATTGATGCCACAAATTCCCTGCAGAATCTGGTTACAGTGGCTGAATGAACCAATAATAGATTAAAGAAACTAATATGAATAAAGAGGGTTTTATTTTGTCTGAGTGTGAGAATTAGCAAAAGTGGGGTTTGTGTTTTTAGATGAACATGGCTGTCCATCAGCTTAAAACTTTAAGGAAAAAAAAAACCGATTCCATCCGGACCCAGATAGATTAGGAACTGGATAATGCATATATTCGGAGGGTCTCTTTCGCTTTTCCACGACTGTGATTTATATATTTATATATTTGGTTCATTGGACTGTGATATGTTTTACATATAATTATTAAAACAGATTCAGTGATCTGTATTAACTTTATTTTTCATTTATATTCTTCCTAAAGCAAAGCTTTTGAGGTTGAAGTATTTAATTAGGCAATCTTGCATTTTAATTAAAAATGCAATTTATTTTGTGAATTAGAAGTAAATTTGAAAATCCTCCCAATCTAATTTGACAATACATGCTTCTGTATTAAAAACATATAATCCGTCACACTTCAAATATGAACGTCACAATTTACATAATTTTTCATATGCTCTATAATTACTTAGCGAGTTTTAGATGATATGTTTGGTGCTTAGGCACTGCTCTAACGTTTTGTTTTTGTTGGTTTTAGGAATAACCAGTGCCCTATGCATGTTTGGCATCTTCTTCAGACATAGGATTAGATTATCACTAGACACAGACACAGTCAATAATGTTCCTAAAGAATATGTCAATTTCTCAATCCCATCTGGTCTATAAATCCTTTCTTTCTTTGTTTTTTGTCTTGTTATGTTCTGTTGTCTAGTAATAGGATTTGATTCTTGCTCAGTTCTTATCTGCCTTCAACAGAAATACGTGGAAGGAAAAAAATATTTTAGAGGAATGGATGAAGTCAGATAATCTTAGGTAGTGGTGTTATTTTTAAAACTAATTTAATTTTTTTATTTATTTTCAACATAAATACAAAATAAATAAAGTTTATAATTGAAAACCGTTTACCTGTTGAATCTTAATTCAATTGGTATCATTGTTATTACAATAATCAATAAAACATAGATTCGAAATTCTTAAACGTGTTTTTTTTCCAAATTAAAGATTAGGAAAAAATTATAATTATGAGTAGAAGTAAATATGGTATCAAGACATGGATGACATCCTTTTTCAACTAGCATCTCTGAACCAAGGCTTCAACCACTAGAAGTGGGCTTGCTCTTTCTAGCGCATAGGCTCCTCAAACAACTCTTTCGGAATGGTCACGTGCTATGGCAATGATTACAGACTTAAGGAGAGTTCGATTAGAAAAAGCATCAGTGTTGATTTTAATGACACTTGAAGGTGGTTTCTGTCAGCAGTCCGTTGGCTCATTTACTTGCCTTATATGAAAGCATGCATGCTAGCTTCTGTGAATTCATGAAAGTCCTTAAGAGCTGTTTTCCAAACCAAGACATGATGTTCATCCTTTCCTTCAAATAGAAATAAGTTTCGAGATTTCCACAATCACTGTCGTATCCATCCAATCAGACTCTGAAACTGAAGACAACCAAACATTCACATAGATAAAACAATTTATAGTGTCTCGGAGATATCAAGAGCATGTCTTGATATTTCAAGAATAAAAATATCATTTGGTGCATTTTTGAGTATAAGTTTCATGATTTATCATGCAAGCCACGAGATATTCCTGTCAAGTCTTGAATCATAATGGTCTATGTCTTAAGGCAACAAACATTGAAGCAAAGAATTCAAAAATGGGGAGACAATCTCAAGATGTGTACCCTATTGACTCAAAACATCCTAATATATACCAATAATCATACTATTTCATTATATAATAAAATTGTTAAGCCCAATTTCTGCCCGGGCCCAATCAAACCAGCCCAAATTAAACACCTCACTAAACCGACCACTAACTCCCACACCCTACTAAACCATCCACTACCTCCATCACCCCCACCAACTCCATCACCCTACTTGTTATAAGTTGTAAAATTTGGCTATAAAAGCCATGGAAAAACTATTGTAAGAGAGAAATTTTTTAGAGAATACACATACGAAATCAAAGAGAATACAAATCAGATTTTTAAGGTAACTTTTTATATTATTCAATTTTGTTTACTTTGGCGTTCACATTTTTTCTTTACACAAACAAAAGAAGGGAAAAGAGAGGGAGTTTACCTCTGATTTTATTTTCTTTCTGTTTTGGCCCCAAAGTTTTCATTTTTAATTCAGTTTAACCCCTTTTTTATTTTTGTTATTTTACTATTAAATTAATTAATTTGAGCTTTATTCTCATTATTTTTATATTTGTTTTTTTATTTTCTATTAATTTAATTAATTTGAGTTATGTTTCATATTATTATATTATTTATTTATTATTATATATTTATTATGTAAATATATATATTTTTAAGCGAAGTTAATTATTTTAAATATAAATTTCTATTATACATAGACTTATTATATTATTATTTTTTTATACCATTGTTTATTATCGGTTATCATTTTTATATTAAATTATTATTATTTACTATTTCTCACTATTACTAATTTAACATTATTATTCTAATTTTTTTTTTTACTATTATCCCCCATATTTAATGTTATCGTCAACATATTTTTTGTTATTATCATCATATTTTTGATGTTATTGTTAATACTATTAGCACAATGTTTATTACATTATTGTATTTATTATTACTGTTGTTTTATTAATTATTTCTATTAATTACTATTATTATTTTTTATCATTTATATATGTTGTCTATTATCATCATTTTTAAAAAAATCTATGTCCTTAATTCATTTATCCATTGATCTCCTCTCAAAAATTTTCAAAATAAAGGCAATGTTCGGTATTTAAAGAATTCGAAGAATCATGCCCTAACGTACTGGGTTTCGCTTTCTTTGTTTGTCTTGAATATTCAAATATCCTCTTACCAGTTCACTCTAAAAAAATTTTAAAATAAAGGCAATATTCGGTATTTAAAGAATTCAAAGAATCGTGCCCTAACGTATTGGGTTTCGCTTTCTTTGTTTGTTTTGAATATTCGAATATTCTCTTAAGGCTAAAACGCACGTTTTAAAGGTAAGCTCATAATTGAGGGTCAAAAATGTTGTGTCCTAACGTACTGGATGTAATATTTTACCTTGAGGTGAGATGGTCTTTAGTACACATTTGACTTACCTAAATGTTTTAAAAGTCCAAATCTTTAATTTTCGACATTAAGACACTAAATAATCAATCAAGTACCAATTTTGGGCGTGTCGAGGGTGCTAATCCTTCCTCGTACGTAACTGACTCCCGAACCGGTTTTCTATTTTCGCAGACCAAAATCGTCGTTTTGAAAATTTTATTTATTTATTAAAAACGACCGTGTTTTGAGGTGATCCAATCACACCCTATTAAAAACGATTGGTGGCGACTCCCAACTTTTCATTTTCAAAAGTCGATTTCCCGTTTTCAAAAAATTGGTTTTGACAGCTTGGCGACTCCGCTGGGGACCAATAAGAGAGTCAAGCTGTAAATTGATTATTTTCTGTCTTCTTGTCAAAATTTAGAAATTTGGTTTTTCTAAAAATACACAATCCTCGCTTTGCATTTCTTGTGTCCTTGTTGAGTTTGTTTTTTCGTTGAATTTCTCTATGTACTCTCGTATCATATCTCATGACCGTTGTGGTCACACCTCTTAAGTGGGAGTGAGAAACTATGCTTTCGTGAGGTTTTCACCTCCGCATGGGCTAGGGGATCGCTTCCAGAATACATCCGTACTTATGTCTTCGTGAGGTTTTCACCTCCGTATGGGCATAGGGAAATGTATTCCCCTGAACCGAACTTGATCCATATGAGCCTATAATGGGTGAGGGTTGAGGAATCTGCTAGTTCAGGTACACTTTTCTTAGAATCGAGCCACATATAGTGAATTCTAGGATCCCGCCCTAGGTAGAGCTATGTTGAACCCTAACGATTACCCAGTTAGGTGTTTGATTATTTTCTATTTGCTTTGATTTTTATTTTTCAATACTAACTTGTTTTGTTTTGTTTTGTTTATAACCACATTGCATTACATCATCATAGAAAGGAGGTGCTGATTCATATCCGATTGCTAAATAGAACAATTTTTCATGAGAAAATAGATTTCTTGATAAAGTGAATTATAATACGGTTGTCTGAATATGGTCCAAGTAAGCACAACGAAAGAAAGCTGATAATTCGTGGAGGAAAACAAGACTTTACCCGAGAATTCAAGCTGATAAAGATTGTTCGAGAGCCGTCGCGTCTCGACTTTCTTAAAGGAGCTAATCAACATCGCGAGGATAATAAGTCGCGGTCTGGATCAAGTAAAAAGGAGCTAGTGGAGGCATCTATTGGAAGTTTGGGAGATTTGACTTTTATGAAGAAAGGAAATTGGTGTCTTCACCTAGAATATAAGGGCAGGGCTGCATATGTAATCCACTTTATGTAAAGGAATTTATTTTCTAGAAAAGTTGTTCCAATAGAATTGAATTCAGAATCAACGCCTTTCTTTCTTTTGCATTCATTCCATGCCTTTGCATTTTATGCATTTGCGTTACATTGCATCATTGCATCATGTGCATTAGGTTTTCACAAAAGGCCCCTAATTAATTGAAATCATTTAAGTTAATCTGGAAACCGATAAAAACTTACCAACCAAGCATCACTACGGTACCCGTGCTATGACAAAAGATATGGACCAAAGATTGGAAAGACTTAAACAACTTCAAAGAGAGATGCATGACCAATTACAAATGTAAATGCAAGAGCAACTGATGAGGATACGGCAAGATATGAGAGACCAAGTGCTAGAGTCTCAAAGGAATATGATGAACCAGTTGTCCCAATTGCTGACTAAAGGGCTAGAAAAGAGGGAAAGCTCTATGATCAATGCTGGGGTGGACAATGAGAAGCCTCTCTATCCTCCAGGTTTCACTCCAAAAAATGCACAGGCATGGTCGCAAGGTGTACCAATTATCAGAACTCAGCAAAATCAGGCCAGTACCTCAGCACCAGTGAATTATTTGATAGGCTCAGACTCCAATCCGGGGGGCAATCCAACTACCTTTGTAGTTCCTGATTTGAACAAAATAGGAAAAGCAAAGATGGAATTGCCAAAACAACTCGAGGATCAGTATCGGTGGTTGGAGGAAAAATTCAAGGCGATGAAAAGCAAAATCAGGCCAGTACCTCAGCACCAGTGAATTATTTGATAGGCTCAGACTCCAATCCGTGGGGCAATCCAACTACCTTTTTAGTTCCCGATTTGAACAAAATAGGAAAAGCAAAGATGGAATTGCCAAAACAACTCGAGGATCGGTATCGGTGGTTGGAGAAAAAATTCAAGGCGATGAAAAATGCTGATGATTATCGCAGAATTGACGCCAGGGACCTGAGCTTGGTTCCGGACTTAATACTTCCCTACTAGTTCAAAATGCCTGAATTTGAAAAGCATAACGGGACTAGCTGTCCAAAAGCTCACATCACCATGTTTTGTAGACGAATGACTGAGTATGTCAATAATGACCAATTACTGATTCACTGTTTCTAAGAGAGTCTGGTTGGGGCAGCATCCAAATGGTACAACCAATTGAGCCGTACCCAGATCAATTCATGGAAAAGATCTAGCACAAGCTTTCATGAAACAATATAGTTATGTGACGGATATGACTCCTAATAGGATTACTTTACCAAGCATGGAAAAGAAACCGAATGAGAGTTTCAGGTAATACACCCAAAGATGGAGAGAGATAGCAACACAAGTCCAACCGCCTCTCTTGGAAAATGAGACCTCAATGCTTTTCATCTATACCCTGAAAGCCTCGTTC
Organism: Gossypium anomalum; assembly: GCA_025698475.1. NCBI lineage: Eukaryota > Viridiplantae > Streptophyta > Magnoliopsida > Malvales > Malvaceae > Gossypium > Gossypium anomalum. The sequence continues at coordinate 16,747,177 of CM046967.1, read as the reverse complement.
ATTGACTATATGTTGGGAAGCACTGCTCTGAGTTTTTCAAATATAATAATGTCCGGTGAGATGATTGAAAATACGATAAGAAGTGGAAGGATAGATGTGGCAGAAAGCATTAAAAGGTCAACTATGAGCAATAAAGAGAATGAAGTGAACATCATGAGCATGTCTTCCAAATTGGTCAACATAGACCAGTCGAGGGCTGTAATCACTAGTTATCAAGGCTATTCAGGGCAGGAATTCAACTTGAGGACAATGTTTACGCCTATCCGTATGTCATATAGGGAATTGTATCATAATCATATTGAAAATTTGAATGACATATTCGAGGAGGGAATCGGGGAATAAGAGTCTCCAAACCTTTGCATACTTAGGAGTGTTTTGAATAATGAGACTGTGGAAGAGATCCCTGCATTTTTAGAGCTAATCCAGAGTAATAATCAAAACACGTTGTTACTTTAAGCCTAGAAGCAATAAGAATCCTTTTTGTGAAATAGGCTTGTGTTCAAAGTCTTTATTTCAATCAAAATGCATCTTTTTGTGTAAATGTTCTTTCATTCGTGACATATTATTTTATTCTTTGGACTCTCTTTTGAATATGTTTTATTTTTCATTCATGATCATGCCATATCCATAACATCCTTAAAATCATTTGTTCTTTAGAAATATGCCTTTCTACCTACAATAGGTCTCTAGATATCAACGACAGGAGCAACGCTGTAACGGACTACCTTTTGGGGTGAGATATGTGTTTAAGCGGATCTCAGAACTTTGAAAATGACAGAGATTGTAGCTTATCTCTTGATTTTGTTAAGAATGGTAAAATATGAAAAATAGATCTTACTTTACAAAGAGTCAATGGACATTGTGAGTAGGAGGCAAAGATCAGAGTCTGAGTCACCGTAAAGACAAAGCGAATCGTCATTGAGTTATTTCAAGAATTCAAAGATGTTTTCTCATAACCATAATAAGACATATGTTAATGGCTTCATGGTAGCCACACTAATCATGAGGTTTGGGTACTATTGAGACAAGATCCATGTGCCTCATTTATTTCTTCACAGCCTTTCTCTATGTGGGGCATGGATGTTATTAGGTCATTCTCGACTAATATACATTGATTCATCTTGGCAGTCGTCGATTACTTCAAGAGGAGGATAAAGGTTACTTCATATGCCAATGTTACAAAGTAATCAAACCCAAAAAAAAAAAAAAAGTGAAAGGCGACCGAAACTTATAAAGATTGGCGTAAATAAGTTATAATTTACCCTCTTTGTTTATCAAACATTGACCAAGACTCGTTGGGGCAACATATTGCTCATTGATTTATGGGATAAAAATGATATTGAAATCGAGATTCCTTCTCTACAAGCTTTGATTGAGTCGAGAACTGGATGAAGCAGAAGGATTCAATGAACTTAATTGAAGAGAAGACAGTGAAAGTTACCCGTCATGGTCAAAATATACCAAAAACGAATGACTCTGCGATGGGGACCTGACATTGAAGATTTCTATACAAAAGGACTTCAGAGGAAAGTGGATCCCAAATTGGGAAGAACCTTATGTAGTAAAGAAAGCCTTTCCTAGAGGAGCATTGATATTGACCGAGACGGATGGCAAAAACTTGCCCAATCTGGTGAATTCAGATTTAGTCACAGTTAGCAATTTCAAAAAAGAAAAAACACAAAAAAGAAAAGAAAAAGAAATAGGAGAGGCCAAGGCGAAAACCCGCAAAGGGCGCCTTGAGACCAAAGGGGATTTGAGTTGAAAACTCGAAAAGGGCAACTCAAATTTGGATCAAATTGGGGTATACAGTAGTCTTGCTATGCCTAAATTAACAATGAAGAAGTATGCTACGTCTGGGGGCATTGACAAAGTACTCTGGATTCTCTAAACATAGATTAAGCTCAAAATGGTCCTCAAGAAGTTGGTACGGAGAAGCTCAAGCTGCGATATCTGGGGCACTTAGTTTTCCATTTTACCCATTTTTGGATTTGATATCTTTGATTATCTTATTCTTTCCAAGATACATTCCAATAAATTTCCTTATTAATTGTATTTTTCCATCATTGGTTAACGTACTTGCTTCGAGCTATGTTTCTGGTTCATTGTTATGATCTTTTTTAAGCATTTTGTATTGAAATGATGATTAATGGATTAATAACACTTTCATAAAAAGGAGTTTCGCGTATTATTCTGGAGGTTTCTAAATAATATAGGAACCTGAAACGGGACTATTGTTTAAAACTCACCAAGCTTAAGGTTGGAAATATTTAAGCCCAAATTGAAATTATCTCCTTAGGTTTCCTATCAAAGACATTGGTTGACCAAAAAGAAAATTACATTGGTGCCGTAATCCTGGCAAAGAACGAGTAATGGGATTATTCTCAAGAAAAAGAAAATGGTATGCTGTATTCATGGAGATATCAGGTATATATATCTTTTCATTACACCTAGGGAATGGTGTAACAGATTAAATTGATTGAAGATGATGTAAATCCTGTACCTCTGAGTTACAGCAAGATGGATAGAAGAAATCAAATGATTATTCCTTTGAAGTTGCGGTGGGAAGTATAAACTTTATGTCCCAGAAGGTACAGTGGAAGAGACTTTGAAACTACAGTGGGGCAAGCTAGTTGAGCAAAATGGGTTGTTGGAAATGCTAGCCGAGCAAGAAGGTAGCATAATACGACAGTGATAAAACTTTGATGAATAACGAGTGATGTCACTTTAAGCGTTTAAAAGGAATCATTCTCATGACACTTCTACATTCAGCATTCATACAAATGTCATTCCTAATACATCTAGTTAGGAGCATTTGATTCATTTTGATCATAGCATCCTAATTATTTGGCATAAACATAGACATGAAACCGAGTCTACAGGGCATATTCCCCAGAGGACAATGTAGCAACATCGGTGAAATTACAGATCTTATCTTCCGAAGTAATAGTGGGGCAGATAAAAACAATGAGCTTTAACTCTCTAGCAAAGTAGGGTAACAATGTCAAGATGGCAGCTTTAACTCCCAAGCGGTAGGGTAACAGCTAAAATTTACAGATCCGGCTCTCGAACAATGGTGGGAGCAGTCGAAGACTCGCCTTAACCCCCAAGCGGTAGGGTAACAGGCTATATACTAGATCTTATCTTTGCTGAGCAGGAGTGGAGCAGATCAAATTTTGGTGAATCTTATCTCTATGTATCGACGATGGAGCAGATTTCAGCCACCAGCCTTATCTTCACTGAGCAGGAGTGGAGTAGGCTATTTATTAGATCTTATCTTCACTAAGCAGGAGTGAAGCAAATCAAATTTTGGAAAGTCTTATCTCCATGTATCGGCAATGGAGCAGATTTCAAACCACAACTTTATCTTCACGAGCGGGAGTGGAGCAGGCTATATACTAGATCTTATATTCACGAAAGCGAGGCGGAGCGAGATCAAATTTTGATGAATCTTATCTCCATGTATCGGCAATGGAGCAGATTCCAATCATCAGCCTTATCTTCACTGAGTAGGAGTGGAGCAGGCTAAACATACCAGATCTTATCTTTACTAAGCAGGAGTAAAGCAGATCAAATTACAACAAATCGTATCTTCATAAAACAGCTATGAGGCATTTGGAAGCAACAGGATGCAGTGGGTTGTGATAGGGTTACACCAAGAAGCCAAGATCTGACAGGACCGGGCAAAATTGGCCTTTGTAATCTTTGCTTCGTTCCCATTACATGACAATAAGCAAAGAGGGGCAGCTGTTAAGCCCAATTTCTGCCTGGGCCCAATCAAACCAGCCTAAATTAAACACCCCACTAAACTGACCACTAACTCCATCACCCCCACACCCTACTAAACTATCCACTACCTCCATCACCCCCACTAACTCCATCACCGTACTTGTTATAAGTTGTAAAATTTGGCTATGAAAGCCATGGAAAAACTATTGTAAGAGGAAAATTTTTTAGAGAATACACATACGAAATCAAAGAGAATACAAATCAGATTTTTAAGGTAACTGTTTATATTATTCAATTTTGTTTACTTTGGTGTTCACATTTTTTCTTTACATAAACGAAAGAAGGGAAAAGAGAGGGAGTTTACCTCTGATTTTATTTTCTTTCTGATTTGGCCCCAAAGTTTTCATTTTTAATTCAATTTAACCCTTTTTTTTTATTTTTGTTATTTTACTATTAAATTAATTAATTTGAGCTTTATTCTCATTATTTTTATATATATTTTTTTTATTTTCTATTAATTTAATTAATTTGAGTTATGTTTCATATTATTATATTATTTATTTATTATTATATATTTATTATGTATATATATATTTTTTTTAAGCGAAGTTAATTATTTTAAATATAAATTTCTATTATACATAGATTTATTATATTATTTTTTAATACCATTGTTTATTATCGGTTACCATTTTTATATCAAATTATTATTATTTAATATTTCTCACTATTACTAATTTAACATTGTTATTCCAAATTTTTTTTTACTATTATCCCCCATATTTAATGTTATTGTCAACATATTTTTTGTTATTATCATCATGTTTTTAATATTATTGTTAATACTATTAGCACAATGTTTATTACATTATTGTATTTATTATTACTGTTGTTTTATTAATTATTTCTATTAATTACTATTATTATTATTTTTTATTATTTATTTATGGTTAGCATTATTCTCATATTATTATTTTCATGTTGTCTATTATCATCAATTTTAAAAAAATCTATGTCCTTAATTCATTTATCCATTGATCTTCTCTCAAAAATTTTCAAAATAAAGGCAATGTTCGATATTTAAAGAATTCGAAGAATCGTGCCCTAACGTACTGGGTTTCGCTTTCTTTGTTTGTCTTAAATATTCGAATATCCTCTTACCAGTTCACTCTAAAAAATTTTCAAAATAAAGGCAATGTTCGGTATTTAAAGAATTCAAAAAATCGTGCCCTAACGTATTGGGTTTCGCTTTCTTTGTTTGTTTTAAATATTCGAATATCCTCTTAAGGCTAAAACGCACGTTTTAAAGGCAAGCTCACAATTGAGGGTCAAAAATGTTGTGTCCTAACGTACTGGATGTAATGTTTTACCTTGAGGTGAGATGGTCTTTAATACATATTTGACTTACCTAAATGTTTTAAAAGCCAATAAAAGGAGGATCGCGTTTTGAACTCTGTCCAAATCTTTAATTTTCGACATTAAGACACTAAATAATCAATTAAGTACCAATTTTGGGCGTGTCGAGGGTGCTAATCCTTCCTCGTATGTAACTGACTCCCGAACCGGTTTTCTATTTTCGCAGACCAAAATCGTCGTTTTAAAATTTTTATTTATTTATTAAAAACGATCGTGTTTTGAGGTGATCCAATCACACCCTATTAAAAACGATTGGTTTCGTTTTCAAAAGTCGATTTCCCGTTTTCAAAAAAATGATTTCGACAAAAATTATACTAAAATAATTAAGATATAATAATATTCGTGTTTCTCATTATAATAACTCAATCAAAAACTTACCACCAAATATAACATTAACCATTATCAAGTCATCAAATCATAATAGCTTATTTCACAACATAAAATCATTCGTTTAATAGGGTAATTTCAAAGTCAAATAAGGTTATAGTTTATTCCATTTATAATCATCATAATAACACTAACAAACATTAAGCTATCATATAATATTATGCAAGTCATTCTCGAATTATCAAGTCATTTATATATATATATATATATATATATATATATATACCATCAAATTATCATTACAGTTTCCTAAGCTTAAATACTTAATAGATGTATGTAAAGAAAACAAATCATATTTGCACAAATTGATGGCGTCAATCGTCTTTGTCTTTCCTTTTGTCTTTTGAGGTCTTAATTACGTACAATATAGAAATAATGTTACCCACATCTATTCAAATATAGAAAACATTTTTATGGGGTGTTCCTTCTATTTTTGGATAAATCAGAAAAAAAAAATCAACGTCACGAGAAAGAGCACAACGTTGTGACGACGCAAAGAACGAAGTTCCGAAGAGTTGTCCATGAGCCAGATTAGGTCGGGTTAAGTAAAAAAATTAGGTATGTTTTTTAGGCCCAGGCTAAAAATGGGCCTAAAATTTTGCCCAAGCCCGGCCTAGTCTGCCTGTTCTAAAATTTTTTATATTATTACTTTTATATAAAAGTAAATTTAAAAAATGTAATACATCAAATATACTAAAAACATTAAAATAAATGTTTCCTACCAAATGGAAAAAAAGTTAAAAAAAATAGATACTAGATAAATGCAATTTAGTAAGCAAATATCTCAAAAATAGTAGCAAAATTAGTAATAAAATAAGAGTTATACAATATCCTAATAATAACAACAATATAATAACAATATAATAGCAAAATGATAATAAAAAATGAAAAAAATTAATAAAAAAAAGAGTAAAAAATTACAACAGTGTTTTTTTTTTTTTTTTTTGCAAATTCGACCGAGGCCAAAAAAAGATTACTTGAGGCCAAACCCGTTTAGAAAACGAGCCTTATTTTTTGTCCAAGCCTATTTTTCGAGTCTATATTTTTTCCCAACTCCTCACTTTTCGGACAGGCCTTCAGGCTAGGTTGAGTGGCCCGACCCATGGACAAGTCTGGTCATGATGTGGTGACGTGTATTCAACTTAAACTGGATTTCTTCTCCTAGTTAAATTATGTAATCTTTTCCTAACTAAATTCTAATGAGTCTAACAATATTTTAGTCATGATAGGACTTAAACATTTACCTATTTAAAGGGTATTTATAACATTGTTTAAAGAGTTAACAGAATATCTGTTATGTGAGATTTGATGAAGAGCTTTGTATTCGAGTTTTGAGTTTTGTTTTTTAAGATTATCTTTTTCATCTTATACTCTTCGTTGATTTGTCAGAATAGTGAATTTTCTTTACTCGTGATTTTTTCCTCTTTGAGAGTTTTTCACATAAAATATTTGTATTTATTATTCTCTATTTTTTCTTACTCGTCATTTATACTAGTCAATTCCCATCCCATTTTGACATGATTATCTCAACCTTGACCACTTAAGATTCTATCATCTCAAGTTCCTATAACTTTCAGTTCTCCTTTTCGAACTTAATTCCAACTTTAGAACTAGAAGCTGCCGGCTATCAAAGAACATGTACATTACTCAAAATTTTAACCATTCTCTCTCTAATTTCATAAAATAATATCCAGCTAAAATAAAATGGAAAGCCCTCTAACCTTGAATTTGAGCTGACGGCAATGGAAGAAATCTTGAGGAAATTTCCTTTCTTTTTTCTCTCTTTTTATGCCGTTTGGGAAAAAGATGAAATGGCCACTTCTTTCATATTTTCTATTATTATTAAGTTTAATTATAAGTAAATAAATAGATCTAATGGCTATAATCATACTTGGGTGAAGTTAGTGGAAATCAATTGTATAAATTATGGTTATCCACTAACACAAACTAATGATGGTTAATTTACATTAAAGTCCTTGGGTTAATAAATTTTAGGGGCTTAGATTAATGATGCATCTAATCTTTCTAATGTTTGTTATTCCTTCAATTTAATCCTTATGTTTCAATTACCAAATTCTCTGACTTCTCTTAACCTCTCAACCAAGCCCAAAGCCAACTTAGCTCCTAAGCTCAAATTTTAACTTTTCTTTATTTTTTTATAATATTTGAATAATTTTAATAAAATTTATATATTTTTCTAGAAAAATTATAACTTCTAAAATTTTTCTGTACTTTATTTTATAATTTTGAATAATTCTTTCTATATTTTTCCAAAAAATTATAATGTTTTTCTATATTTTTCTAAAACTTTTTATTACATTTAAAAATTTTCTTTAATTTCTTTATAGATTTATTTATAAATTTCTAATAAATTTTTTTATGGATTTTATCATTTATTATAAAAAAATTTAAAAATTAGAAATTTAATAAATTTTTATTTAAATAATCAATTAAACTATCGTAAAATAATAAAAAAATCAAACAAACCTTGGACGTAATCAGTTTTCCACCTCAGATCAACATGTCAATTGTCTTGTCATCATTTTTACCATATCACTTCCCACATTAGCAATTAACAAGAATTTCAACGGAAAAATTAATTTAAGGAATTTTGATTGAATACAATCATGGCTCAACTAAGTGCACTTTCTGGCAACCAGCTTAATTGATTTTTTAATTACCTCTTTAAATGGTTAGCAAAGATATTAGGGTTGAGAACAAAAGTAGAAATGACGAGGAAGAAACTGCTATAGCAGAAGAACATATATATAGTTTCATCTAAAGGATTCATACATATCATTGGGGACCCCTTTAAACAAAAGTTCATTAAATATTCTGAAAGCAAAACACACAAACAAGTTCATAAATTTGCAACCGCATAATATGGGCTTTAAACATCCTAATTTAAAGGGATAACCCTTTTTCTTTTATTACTCAAAACCATCTGATTTGAAGGAAGAATGGAAAGGGCAGATATTCACTCCCATGAGAAGGAGAGTGTATGGTGAGCACCAGTTGCAGAGGAACCAAGATGTTCATTTTGGAACATTTCATGCCCTTGGAGGTGGCTGTTGTTACCTCCACCATCGGCGTCCAAAATGGCGGTCCCGACTGGCTCACCTCCCATTCCTCCTACATCATTAAATTGCAAGTTTGGGATGAAGAAGGAAGCAGAGGCAGGCTGCACCATGGGGCTCAAACCTATCTCCCGAGTCTCAGCCGGTTGCGATGACAGAAGAGAGAGAGCACGATCAGAGTCAATAGATTGATTCAACTCATCGGAGAACATTTTCCGGCTGTTGTCACCACTGCTTGACGCCTCGAGAAACGGTTGACAAAGGGAACCACTTCCAGGGTGTGATGAAGCGGTGGTTTGTAAGAATGAGAAATGCTTTTCTCCTTTGTGGTGGTTATCAGATGAGAACCCAGGGAACAAGCTATTTCCGCCGCTGAAGTTTATCAACTTCATATCATTTTCCACTTTCACACCTCCCATCCAAGAATGCATTTGAGAGCTACCGATTGGGAAATATCGAGTACCTGCAACAGTGTCTTCCTCCGCATCAAAACACTTGGCCAAAATGATGGTGAAAAAAGCTTCCATTCTAATATCAACATTACAAAATCAAACCTTGGTGATTGTATGGAAACCTTCCTGAATTTACAGACATGAAATCGGGTTGAGGCTTTCTCCGTCGTCGGTTATGTCCATCAAGACGTTTCCTGCAGCTTCGTTTCACTTCATCGAACTCCACCAACGAATGAAACCTAATCAAATGCATTCACCCGTAACTCAGCTCTTATCTTTAGTAGCAAACCACACTAGAATATTTAGTAATTCAATTTGTAAGCTGATATGATGATGAATTGAAATTAATTTTGCAAATACATAAAGTACGAAGAAACAATGGTATCATGTAGCGTTAAGAGGATGTCTTTCAGACTTTCAAGTGTTATTGTCGAATATCAAGTACACGTCGAACATGCTTCAGACTTTTTATTTATTTAAAAATGCTTTACAATATTTAGGTGTTCTACAACAAAACATAATAGAATTCAGACAACTAATAAAGCTCATGCTTAACATAACATGCTAGGCGGCTACTATTTGATAAACAAAACCGTGAGTCAGAAATTTCACCGTAGAACTGCAATTTGGGGGCAAGAGAAAGCAAACAATCAAATCCCAATCAAAAGTGCTGCAGTGCAAAATAATTTGAGTAAAAATAAACAAAAACTATGACGGTAACTGTAAGTTGATACAAGGGGTTCCAAATAAATTTACCTGCTACACTGCTGGCAAAAGCGCTGTTCTTGACCCCCAATAGTAACTTTGGGGGTCTTAGAGTGGACTTCGCATACTTTATGGCGTCGATGGTAGTCCCTGCATTTGCTGAGGTCCGCAGTGCAACCATCAACCAAGCATGAAGGTACTTGGTTACCGGTGGCAGGCGCCCGAGCTCTTTTAAACGAAGCAGATGACGATGATTCCATCCCTTAACTCCAAAATGCCAACCCCAAACCTGATTAACCTAAACACCTACTGGATTTCAACAGCCTAATATTGCTGCAACACTCGGCTAGGCTAGCGCTAGCTTTCAACTCCTTTTCTGTTTTTCTGCGTTTCTATTCTTCATTCCTATCAGTTAATCAAATCTTTGTCCCTACTGACATAAAAAATACCTGATCCAATTACCAAAGGGTTCTTCATAATATACGTATGCAGAAAACTAGAAGCAGACCAACAATTTCTGACTACAAACACTGGCTTGCATAGGAAAATACCTCGCAGATACCAAGCACAAAGGCTTACTTTATACCTTTTGGTTTCCTAATTACGGTATAAAAATTACATTTCAGGATTAATGTGTAAACAGATACTGGGGCAAACCTTTTACCTTTGAAGAAGAATTAGAGGAAGGGGATTGGGTTGGATTGGATGGAGGTCTCATAATATGAAGCATAGTACAAGTTATTCATCAATGATGGCCAAATCCAAGGTGTAGATAATTAAGGAGTTACTTTTTTCATAACTTAAAAATATAAATAAATAAATAAAAACACTTAGTAAAATAAAAATAAAAACACAAAACACAAATATAAACTATAAATGAACTATGAGAAATACAAAAAAAAAAAAATCATTATTTTATAGATTAATAATTGGAATTTTGTAATATACAAAGAGATTAAAACAGTCATAGTGTTTAATTAATATTTAATAAATTGTTAAAAAATAAACAAGTAAGATCAAAAGATGTTTTTTTTTTAAAGATAAATGATAATTTCTAACTCTTGTAAAATTTTTGTAAAAAATAAAACTTTACCACCATCAATATGTTAAATAAAAATCTTGAGATAAATTTTAAAAACACCAAAACGTTTAATTTGACTTGAATTTTCCATAGGTTTGAAATTCGAGAACATAATTTTAAAATTCTAACTATTAATTGTGTTTGTGATAAAAAGAGAGACAGAGAGAAAGAGAGAGAGAGAAGAGGGGGGGGGGGTAACTTGTAGCATAAAGACAGTACGGATATTTAATCAAGACTTTTTCATTTAATAAAGAAAAAAAGGGATCGGATTGCCCAGTTTTAAACTGTATAGTTAGACTTAGAGTTAAATATTGAAAATTTATTAATTTATAAAATAAAATTAAAAAAAAAAGGGAACTTGTAAAAGTGAGGAAAGCAACCATTTCCAATGGAAGAAAGAGTGCGCAAGTAAGTATGGAGGAGTAGCAACAAATGAAAAAGGAAAGAAAAAAAGGGCTAAACTCTAAAAGGGAAAGGGTGGGGGAGGCTGCCTTAATGGTCATTGCGCTCCAATAATAAAGTCCCAACTTTTATCGTAGCTATAAACTTGTCAACATCCTTGGAGTCAACACTCTTATCCCTACCACAAATTGCATGGAAGATATTTTTGGAAACAAAGAAAGGCCTTTCACCCCAAGTTTTTCAAATAAAATTCAATTGTTGAACTTTTAAAAATGAAAATTAGTAGTAGACATGTATTATGTTTGAAGTGGAAGGACGACAAGCTCATTGACTGAAAAAGAAAAGACCCCATATGGGTCCTTTCATTAGCAACCAGTAGGAGCTAAACAACCCCATAGTTTATAACCATAAAATAATTCTTATACTTACTGATACATCCAATTTGTATTGTTAGCATGAACTTTAAAAAAAGAAAGATTAATGACGAAAAAGGGGTAAGTGAGAAGAATAAAAGGGTACCTGAGAGGAAGAATCTGATGTGGGTAAGGGGGCGCAGTGGCAGTTCTCAGATAAACCGTGAAAAGGAGAGGGAAAGTTGAAGTGAGGAATTTAGCAGGAAATGGAAAAACTTGGAAACTGTGGACTCCAAAAGTACTAAGAGAGAAGTGAAGTTACAAGAAAAGAAGAAGAAGACGTAGGCACGGATATGCTGACAACAGTTCCATCCCATCAAAAAAGAGAAGCGAATGAAAGACAGAGCAAAGAGGAAGAGGAAGAAAGCGAGAGGTGGTATATGAGGGAATTTATTGCTAGTAAAGAAGAGGGCAAGAAATGGATAATGTGTAATGGAGAGAGATGTAGGAATGAAATTAGTAAAAGAAAAAAAAAAAAGACGACGATGAAAAGAAAGCGGGGTTCAATGTTGAGCTTTCCATTTCTCTTTCCTTCCTTTTTAGGCTTTAATGCCTCGAAACCAGTTTGGATTTTGAAATATAAAATAAATTTGGGGCTTCAAAAGGAGTGGCCAGGAAGGGCATAGCGTAGTTGCTTTCAACTTTTAAACACAGAAATCCAAAGAACAGTAGAAAGGGGAAGTTGGGAACCAAGGTCGGTACTAGTTTGCTATTGGTTTTAAGGTGTGTTTTGATCTTTTACTTTTATTTTTATCAACATTTTTTATATTTTTAGTTTTTAAATTAAAAATTTAGCAATTAACTATCAAATTTATAAAATTTTGATAAAAATATTAAATATGTTTTTAGTTGAGATGATAATATTGAAAATATGTTTTTAAGATTTTATATAAAAATATGAAAAGATAATAATACATTCATAATAATATTTACTTCTTTGTAAAACAAAATGATGTAAAAGTTTGAATTCAGTTCAGAATAACATTAACTAAATCAAATATTAAATATTAAATATTGATACAAATATAAATATACCTTAATTACATACATATAAAAATATTTATGTACAATCATATCTTTTGAAATTACTAATTAGGTTAAATATAGGAATAATTCTCAAAATTATACATGAACTATGGTTTACTATGTAATTTTATACATGACATTTTGATTTGATCCAATTCTTATAAGTTATTAACACAATTATTTGTACAACATCATTTTATATTTATATATTGCATGCATAAATAATTATATTTATCCAATATAAAAATAACTTGATAAATTTATTTCTTTAAATGTGTATGATTGAATCAAAATTAAAGTTTCAAGTATACATTTGAACTACAATTAAAATTTCAGGTGTATAATTATACATTAAATTAAAATTTTTGTATCATTTTGAGATTTATCTAAATCTTTAATTTTTTTAATGGTTCTGAATATGTAAATGCATGTAATACTTCGACTTGTATATTCTAATTATTATCTATATAGATTTTATAGTGGATTTTGATATCATTTCACCAACATTTAATATTTCAATTTATTTTATTTTTGTGAATAACAGATTTCAATATCTGAATCTAGTGGTAAACTTTGAGACTAAGTTTTGAGGGGGCTTTAAGCCTCTTCGGATGGGCGGTATGTTTATCTGCGGTTAATAGAAAAACAATTGTAGCAGTTATATTAGATATTGTAGCATGAGATAAAAGAAAACTAAACGCGCTGTACTAAAGATAAATGCCCATTCAAAGGGACCTTTAGTAAAGTTTTCAAAAAATTTAAGAGTTGAATGAGAATTTTTTTTAAAAAAATTTGAATGCTTAATTAAAATTTTTAAAATTTTGTGGAATTAATAAGATTTTTTTTAATATTTTAAGTGAGTATAATTAAAATTTTCAAAAAAAATTAAAAGGTATAATATTTTAAATTGGGATACTTTTGCTTCAATTTTCTGATTGTTTAAAATTATTTAATTAAACTGATACATTAAAATAGTTTAAGTTATCTCGTTAAAATAGAAATATAGTATTTAATCTTTTTTTGGTGAAAAAATTGTAGAAACTCCACTCCGTTTTCAGATTTAATTACAGAAAATGGAAATCAAGATATTAGGATTATGCAATTTATTAGTTATTCTTTTTCTTGCTTGAAAAAATTGCAAGAAATTTGAGCATTTCATTGAACAGCGTTCAATAGATTGCAAATATTGAATTTCGTTCATAATCTATATTCTGAAACAGAGCACAAGTAATATCGAAAGCCGAGTGTTAACTTATTACCTAAGTGAGAAGAGATAAATAATAAATTAAAGTTTAAAAATAATTGTTGTGGTGTTCGTCATTCTCGACCTGCTATTTGTTTACTCGATTGGGACCGACTTGATGCTCTTTATTTTAATAGTGATACATAAGTTCGCATGTGGTGGGCTCACATCATTATGCAAGTGAATTCACACTTAAGAAACACGTGTCAATCTTAGAATAGGGCACGTGTTAGCAAAAAACATGGATTAGTAATGCCCATGGCTTGGTTAGTAAAAAACACAGTCTTAATTTGCAGCAAGATATTGATCGATTTTTTTTACAGGAAATCTTTTGATTTAAATATTATAAGAATAATGTTGATTGGGTATTAGCTCAATTGGTATGAACATTGTTACCGGCGCATGAAGATGTGGGTTTGAGTATACCGAAGTGCATTATTTTCTTATTTATGAGTTGGGAAGAGGCGATGGATAATTTTAAGTATTATATAAAAAAGAACAAATATAATTAAAACCTATAATGAAATTAATAAAAGAATATATAATAATAAATTATAATGAAGTTATTTCGAATATTAATTTTAAGAAATTAATTATTTGAACTCATTTTGCATCATAATTTTATTTACTTTTGTGCGTAGTTAATCCAAAATTTCAAATGTAAATGTATCATTGGCTTCACTTTTAAATTTTTATTTCAAAAAAAAATCAATTTATCATTTATATATATATTTAACATATTCGGATATCTTACCAATAATATTATTTATTTTGGATTTAGAAATTTAAAATAATTATATGGATTCATATTCAAATATTAATATAAAAAATTAGATATTTGATTGGCTTCTCTTTGGATGATATGAAGGAAAGGATTAGCGCAAAAATTGTTAGACATTGTGAGAGAAGGATCTTGAAACTTTTCTACAAGTTTCCAATTTCGACAGATCCCATCAAATTTACCGAAATGGAACTTGTAGACAATGAAGACATGGAGACAATGATCGCTCTTTATTGTGGGAATCGGAGTGACAAAAATGCACCGATTCACTTATTTACTGAGTTAGTCGGTGTGGAGCAAAATGACAATCTCACTACATATGGTGAAGAACATGGAGCTCAAGAACTGTGCATGGTGGCTCCAATATCGTACGTTGATAGTGAATTGACTATACGCGGGATCGATATCGATCTTAATATTACACTCGATATTGATGTGGTTGGTGATGGTGGATACAATAGTAGTGATCCTTATGATCAAGAGGTCGATAGTGATAGCGATCGCGATATGGATGAGGTCCCCGATGATATTGACGATGAAGACATGAATGGCGATGAAAATATTAGCGCGTCTTCAGTCGAGAACCAGATTCGACGTATTGTGATACACAATAATCTTGGGCCACACATGTTGCTCATAGACCCTAACGCAGCGCATGTAGTCGAGTTCTTAGAGTACCCTGAAATGCTACCCAGAGATTCGAAAGTAAGGAAGAGTGTGTATTTGCTATTAAGTAGTATAGCATGAATTTATCAGTGCACTACAAAGTCACAGTGTCTAAACCGACATTATATATTAGGGAGTGTTAAAAGTCGGTAGAAGGTTACAATTGGGGGGTACGAGCTGCATTTATTCAAAATTCGCAGATGTAAGAGATACGAAAATTTGTTGGGCCTCAAACAGGTACATCAACACGTATGAAAGAAGATCATAGAAAAGTTAATTTCAAAACTATCTGTACGTGTATCATGCCAATGGTGAAGGACATGCCGACCATTAAAGTTTCAATACTGATTGCCGAAATGTAGGCACAATTCTAGCATCGAGTATCATACTAAAAGGCATGGATAGCTAAACAGATGGCAATAGAGTAATTGTACAAGGATTTCAATGCGTCGTATAATAAGCTACAGGGATGGATAGCCGCTATGCGAGAGTACGTACCGGAGACTGTTATTGAGTTACAGATATGACCTTATTACGGCCCGGATAACCAACTACAATTGGGAAATAGAATTTTTCATCGGATGTTCTGGACGTTTGATCCATGTGTGCGCGCATTTCCCCACTTTAAGCCGTTTGTACAAGTAGATGAGACCTGGCTATATGAAAAATATATACAGATCCTACTTCTTGCGGCTGCTCATGACGACAACAAGAACGTGCTCCTGATAGTATTTTCCATCGTAGATAAGGAGAACATGGAATTGTGAGAATTCTTCCTTCCCAACCTGTGGAGGTATGTTATTAGTAACGATAATATTTGCATCATCTCCGATAAAGGAAAATGATTAATTGCCGCCATTAGGCGTTTCGGTGTGCTATAAAGATCCGTTTACTGCATCCGACACATCGCATCTATCTTCCATCGAGATTATAAGAATGTAGACTAACAGAAACAAGTTGTGAGAATGGGTAAAAAATAACCTTATCTTTTCAATATAAGTTTTAATGTTTTAGGGCAATACTGTAACTTATCTTTTCTTAATACATATACAACGCACGAGCTAAAGCCACATATTTTCTGCCAAAGAATAACTCGACTTGAGAGTGACATAGAGGGTCAAACGAACACATTTTTTCGACAGTGGTTGGGTACCATGAAGTCGTGGCAATGGGTTTAAAGTTTTGACGATGGCTTTCATTATGGTCAAATGGCCACAAACTTGGTGGAAGGGATCAGCGTTGTGTTGTTGAAAACATGACATCTTTTGATTTTATCTATCTTTTCGGCATTCTACAGGTTGGCTACCTTGATGCCAAGAATGGGTTAGCAACAAGTCAACCAAATGGAGGCGGGACACGTGTTTGTCGAAGATGTTAGGGATACAATGGTTGCAAACCGTCGGATGGCGAGGTCGATGAATGTAGAAGTATATTCACGATATCTTAAAACATTTCGAGTTACGGAGACCATCGATCGTCGACCCGATATACCACCTAGATCCTATGGAGTTGATCCCTGTAACAGACGGTGTGATTGCAAGAGGTTTCAAACACTTAATTATCCATGTGATCATGTCGTGGCAACATGTGCTAAAGTCTCGCTCAATTTTGAACAATTTGTCGATGATGTGTACACATTCGAGTGCACGTTACGTGTCTAGGAGAATGAGTTACTTGTCATACCTAACCTGTCTACGTAAGAGGTGTCTCGGACGACTTTCGAGCTTGTCCTAGACAAAGAGTTGCGTAAGAATCTGAAAGGTCGTCTGCAATCATCCAGAATCCGTAATGAAATGGACATTAAGGAGAAATCCGACGATAAACGTTGTGGATTATGCAGATTAGCTGGTCATAATTGGAGTAAATGCCCACAGTGAAACTACAATGTTGGACAATTGTCACGATCGGGTAGGAATATGTAATTTATATAACAAAATTTATATTACAAAGTTTGTTCTAATTAGATTAATATTGTAATGTATTTAATTTATATATCAAAATTTATATTACAAAGTTTTTTTCAATTAGATTAATGTTGTAATGTATTTAATTTATATTACAAAATTTATGTTACAAAGTTTGCTCCAATTAGATTAATGTTGTAATGTATATAATTTATATTACAAATTTTATATTACAAAACTAAGTTTGTAATGTGTTTTAATGTTGTAATGTTGCAATTAATCTAATTTATGACCACAAAATTTGTTCCACGTTTTAGTGTTGCAATTAATCTAATTAAATAAATACAAAGATTGTCTTTTTCTTGATTTATATTTTTTTAGAATAAAAAAGTACAAACTTTGTAATATTTAAATTGCAAGAAACCTTAAAATTGATAGTTTGATGGTGTGGTCTTAGGGGTATATTTCTACGAGGGTCGACATTCATGCTGTGGGTGATTGCGGCGATCAACATTCTCTTTGTTGTAGGTGGAGGTGTGCGAAACATGGAAGAAAAATCATATGTCCCGAATGCCGTCGATAAACTTAAGTCGAGAGGAGTGCCATACTGCGGTGGATACAGGCCTGAAGGAGTGCCATATTGCGATGGATACAAGTCAGGAGGAGTGCTGTACTGCAGTGGATATGACCCAAAGATATCAAACCTGGAATGATATTCGTGTCCTAACGAGCCCAGGAAATGGTCATTGTCCTGCAACTCCAGATGATAAGAACAATCAGCTGAATGTGTATGGGATCGCTTGGGCTCGGACTTGGGCTCGGGCTCAGGATGTGGCTTTGCTCTGGCTCGGCCTCTATATCAGCCACTGGTTCGTATGCCCCATGTCAATGCATATGCGGGGGGAGTATAGTCGACTGCCCACCAAGTAAATATGGTTTTCCCGTACTAGAGTACCATTATATGTACTTTAACGATGGTTGCAAATCGAATGAAATATCCATCTGAGGTCTCCGTGCCATCCAATTATCCCACACTACAATATATTTCCGGTGCACAACTCCTTAATTATTTCCATGTTTTCCTCTCTTGTTGATCAAGTGAATCTTCCCCAACTACATTAACGGATTCGGGATATACTGGATACAACCAAAATGCCGGAGTACTCGATCCCCGTTATACCACTCGACTGTTTAGAAATTGATAATTGATACGTTAATGCAGCACAGGTGAGAACAAATATGGGCAGACGAGGGTATAACAGCCGCAATTTCCAGTCTCCGATATGACATCCAGATAAACTGCACGATTAATAACATGGTTAAAATTTAAATATGGTTCGAGTAAGATATACAAAGTAATTACATGTCACGAATATTGCAATAGCTTACCTCTTCTTCGGCATGTTGTTCAATCATAAGACGATATATCGGGACAGTGTACGACCTCCCGATACTCGGATAATAACTCTGTCTACGAAAACAAATTACATGTTAGGATAGTATCATTAGAAAAAAAAGTCAATTAATGACAAGTTAAATTTTATCACATTTTCATTAATGGAAATACGTATAGTTGGTGCCTAACCGATGCCAAGAATGACATCCGATAAAGAGACCATGATTACAGCAATAGAAGACATCCACCTATGTTTACAGCATCAGGCTTTATCGTCCGACAAAGCCCACGATACAACATAGCCAGAACTGCAGAACCCTAATTATACGAGCGAACATTCTGCAAATCAGCTAATAGGGGTAAATACATCAAATGAACCCTGTTGTTGTTCGCATCGGGCATCAGTACACCCTCTATAATATGCATAATGTACGCTTGAGCTGCACACATCACCTCATATTCAGTTGCATTAATTGATAAATGTTCAAAATTAGCTTTCAGCCATGAAAATTTCAAACCCGTAAAATTGGACTCAGCATCGGCGGGCGAGACTCCTAGTAGGCTATAACAAAGGGCAGTCGGCTCAGCTATCGCACTTATACTCGTTACAGCACTCCCGTCGATTGGGAGCCCAAGTTGTAATGCAACATCCTCTAGAGTGACAGTGCACCCCCTACACGGCAAATGAAAAGTGTGGGTCTTCGGGCTCCAACGCTCGACCAATGCGGATATTAAATCGTACAGCAAATCAAACATCCGAATCAATGTTGCTGACCCGAATCCAGCTAACTCCAAGTATGGCATCAGTCGTTCATCTGGGGAATATCCTAAACCATTCACCCGACCCCTTAATGCGCAGTACGAGCCCTGATAGTATTAAATTACAGAAAATAATAATAACATAATTTATTTTCGTAAATTAAGTATATCTTTTTTTAAGGGAACCCGTGATTAACAAATAATAATATATTACCATATTATTAATTGTGTTTGATATGTGACCATCGTTCTTAATCAATGGAGCCATTACGATACCTGTAATTTCAAAATAAATTTCAGTTATTAATTTCAAAGTTTGATGGATTTTAAATATTTATCAAAATACCTAAATTTTATATATTTCTTTTAATTACAAAAAAAATACCGAACAGTTTTGTCTGCATCAATTTTTTTGCTATACTACATTAACAAAATAAATATATCTTATAAATTCCAACTCAGTGGTCCCATTCACAAATTTCAATTCAATAGTTTAATTTTTTACCTACGTAAAAAATAAAAATTGATATTAAAATACTAAAAATTACATGCCAATAAAAAAATATAAAAAAAACATAACATAAACACAACATAATAAATACGATTATTTTTATTATTATTTTAAAATGACAATAAGTAAAATGTATTGGTTTAAAATATAACATATATAATAACATGTCAACTTAATTATTATTAAAAAATATAATTTTTTTTACATAGAACTTCAAAATAAATTTCATTTATAATATTTATAAATAACATAAAATAAAATTTAAAAATATAAACTCTTATTCTCAATTATAAAATCTTAAAAAATTAGAACATATAAACTAATTCCTAATTTATCTCATGAATTCCAAATTCCATATCAATGGTCTCATCTTTTAGCTACATAAAAAATAAATAAATATATATATATTAAAATAATCAAAATAACATGCCAAATAAATTACATAAAAATATATCTAGTCAACCTAAAACACACATAACAAATAAATTATGAATGAATGAAAATATAAAATAAATACAAACATACCTTAATAGCTCTTTTTAACAAAAGAATACCTTAAAAAACAAAATTAAAAATTAAATCCGAATTAAATCAACAATAATAACAACAAAAACAAATTAACATTAACATTAATCCATTAATCCATTTATTTATAACAAAAAAATTACATTTTCTTAAATACCTAATCTTCCCTAAACAACAAAGTAAACTCTCATTTCTTTTTCTTTTCTTTTTTTCCTTCCCTCTATCTATTCTCCTTCTCTTTTTTCTTTATTTTTCCCATCCCTTCTCGCCTTTTCCTTCTCTTTCTTCTATTCTCCTTCTCTTTCTTCTCCTTCACTCACCGGCCAAAAATGATCTTGGGGACCATTATAAGGTCCCCAAACACACAATAACAGCAAAAACTCTGCTTTGAGCCGTCCCGTCGCTGCGCTTGACACCCCGGTGCCTCCTCTGCCAGAGGCTTCACTAGTGCCGCCTCAGCGTGTCCTTCATTAGGGTTGTGTTGTCCCATCATTTTTCCTTGGGTGTCGCCTAACTAAAACCATCCACCATTATTTTATTTATTTGTTTATTTTTAATTGTGTGGTGTTAGAAAATGAGGGTGGTGCTACCTATGCACCACCCTTCACCCATCTAAATATACCATTGTGGTACATAATTGTTTCAACAACCCATTTTGGTATTTTTCTTTATAATATTCCGCTAAAAAACCCTACATCAACCTCTCACCGGTAGAAATTTTTGGAATTTCCACGTAATTTTTTCAATTTTCCACGTGGACAAGTCATTTTTTTGGTTATAATTTTGCCTTTTTTTTCTTTACTATCTCTTTCTTTCTTTTCCTTCTCTTCTCTTCTTTATTTTTGGGCCGCCACCACTATCTGGTGTCGTTGTCCCCTTATGGGGTGGTGTCGCATCCTTCTCCAACTATCATTGCCGTCTATCGCCAGCTTTCTTATTGCCTGCCTCCAACCAATTTGTTATCTTCAACAATTTATTTAATTGATTTTGAATGCCAATATTAAAAAAAATTAGATTTTTTGGCAATATGATACATAAGTATAATTTGATAAATTTTTAATACATTATTTTAGTTTCTACCCCTTTTTCACTATAAAACTTAACTTTTTTTTACCCTAATTAATGATTTAAAAAGGAGTATTTTTTTTTTACCAAAATGAAAGTGCAAACATGATGTGGCATGGATAATCAACTACCGTTAGAGATTTAATGATTGGGTGACTGAAATGAAAATGCTCTAAAGTTGAGTAACAAAATTACAAAGATTTCATTTTAGACAGCCAAAATAAAAATGCCCTAAAAGTTGGATGATGAATTGGGTAATTTACCCTAATAACTTTGATTTTCTCTAATATTCAAGGCACCACATTAAAAAAATTATAACACTTGTCAAACAAAAAAGTAGTTTAGAAGTAAACTTTATATAAGGAATATTTTATTGCATCCATTGCATAATATTTTATTGCATCCATTGCATAATATTTTATTGCATCCATTGCATAGTTTAAAAGGAAACTGAGATTCCAATAATATGAGATGCAAAAATGGAAACTAGGTAATGGCCCATTACAAGGATAAATCTTTGTCGGAGCCACCTAGATCCGTGTGTCTTAGTGTTTCTCTGCCTCCAATAAAATACACCCTTTCTTTTTCTACTTTTGCTTTCCAAACTTTTTCCCATCTCTATTTCATATGCCTCCCCCTACCTTTTGTTTATATAATATATGTCTGTTTCATTACTTTAACTGTTATATATCCTAATAACGCGGTAAAAGTATCGTGAATGTCTCTATATTAAAAAATATATTGTAATTTTTATCTTTTCTATTTAAAAAATAGATAAATTATTTATTGTATATTAAATCAAAGAATAAACTTATACTTTCGTTAAAAATTTCATTCATTTACATTGTTAAAAGGTGGTCTTGTACAACAATGAGGTACACGTGATATATTCTAGTTATGCTGTCAACCGCGCCAATTTTTAATATTACAAGTAGATGAAAATTTTGACAGAAATAATCAATTTGTTCTTTAATCTAATGTACATGGACTAATTTACTTATTTTTTGAGTAGAGAAATAAAATACAATCTAACTCTTAGTATAGAGGCCTCCATGATACTTTTACCGAATACGCTTATATATTTTATTAAATTCTTTTCTATATAAAATTAGTTTTTTAATTTAAGTTTTTTCTTTTTATAAATTTTGTATCCAAATTAAATATTTCCACCTGTTTTGTCGGTTTGGATATTTAATATAAATTTGTTTTGTCGGACATTTATTGAGAAAAAATGTCAAATCTCATAATATGTTTTTTAGTCTATTAGATTCTTCCCACATTACATAAGATAAAATTTAAATTTATGTTATACAAATAATACAAAACCTTATAAAATGTGGCTGCATATCTGAGACATAGGTTTGTCGATCAATTTGGTGAGTTTCCCAAGAGCTCGCTCGTTATGAGTGTCCGCTACTTGCATTATTTCTTCTTGCTCGCCTATAATTCTTTGAGGTGTATCTAAGACATGTGTAACCTGTAAGGGGGGTAACGTGTCACCACGCATGTCACCTAGTTATCCCTCGCACATCACATCAGTAGATCATGCTTTATATATAGGTGTGAATGAACTATACAGGGGGACACAATAGAATAAACATTCAATAATACCACTTTTATTATATTTGTAATATGATACAAAAACTTTAATTTAATATAATTGTACATATTAAATTTTAATTTTGATTAAATTATATATGTTTAAACAAAATGAATTCAATTATTTTATTTTATGTTGGATAAATACAATAATTTATAAATGCAACAAATATAGAACAAAGCCTAAATTAAGTAACAAGGTCAGTGATGTATGCAACTAAAAAATAACCAATATTTCATTTATCTAATTTTACTCGATAGAAATCCTTATAGCATATAACATATGACACATTGATTGAAATTATCAAATAATTTTATATATTTATATATTTAACTAAAGAAAAAAAGGTTGTATGAAATTATGATTTTACGTTATAGTAGAATCACAGGTTTATAGAATTTTTTTTTACCTTAAAAGTATTGAGTGAAACAATCGAAAAAGAAAGATGGCATTAGGTGTCCACCTTTCCGCACAAAAGATTTATAAAGGCCAAGAAAAGCTTATGACCGAAAAGAGAACAAGTTCCTATAATATACTCTCGAAGTTACTACTTTTTTTTTCCATTCTTTTGGTTACATATGATACACAGCACTAGGTTTCACTGTTCATTCATAAGTACTTGATGGAATATTCCAAATTAACTGGCCCCATTCTTCTAACTAAATATTAATATATCCTTAATGATTACAATTAGGAGAGTTAATTATGTGTAATAACATCCCAAGATGTTGTCACATGCACCAAACAGTCCAAGGAGAAGTGTGTTGTTGAATACACACACTATGTTGTTCTTCCTTTTTGCTATACAAAACACCTTTAGGAGGAGTCAACTTTATTCCCTTATTAGTAACGAAAACCCATTAAACTATGTTTTGGATTGTTATTATATCTGTTCCCTTTTTAATACTTTAGTAATGCAATTTTATCAACTTCAAGCTTATTTATTTATTTTTTAAATTATTATCTTAGGAGATATGTTAACTCTAAGTATGTATAGAAACCTTAAATACTTCGCTACCGATGAATAAGTTTGAATAAAATAAAATCTTAAAAGGGTCATGTTTATAGAAGATTTGTGTACTAAACGATTTTAATGAATTTAGTTTCTTTACAATAATTTGATAAATTCTAATTCCTCTATCGATTGAAATGTGTATTTTTAATTATGAGATCAATTTTTTTTTCTTTTAATTCCATCAAATAAATTGACCTGGTTTATTTTTTAAAACTTGTGATGACTTGACATATATATATATATATATATCTTGATTTTTTTATACAATTAGATAAACTTGTTGCACATTTAAAAAATACAAAAAAAATAAGAAAAAAAATATAGTAAATTGTGCAGAAATATTAAGGTGTATATGTCACATTATCATATAATTTTTTAAGAAATAAGTAACATCAAATTATTTGAAGAATTACTAAAAAAAGTTGACCCAAAGATTAAAAATATGTACTTCAATAAGTAAAAGGACAAAAAAAATGAACAAATCATAGAAGGACTAAATCAATTACAATGTATAATATGAGAACCTTGTGTAAAATTTGACCAATCTGAACGATATAAATTCTCTGTTAAGTTTTGAGACACAACCACGTAAAGCTTTTGCGTTCTTTAATATCGGCATCTATTCACTGTACCCTAACATGCCTGTAAAATAATTGTATAAAATAGCCACGTTATGTTATCTGTATTTTTTAAATAATTTTTATGTCACATTAATATTTTTATTCTGAAAAAAATTAAAATTAAATTAAAGTTGTCAAAATTTAAGATAAAATTACTAATATGAGATATATTAGAAAAAAAGAAGATAATATCTCTAGTTGATACAATTATTTGTTTGTATGAGAAAAAAACTTAATACTTTGTCGTATAAGACACGTGGGCACAAATGATTGCAGATTCCGTAGTGGGAAAATGATACTGCAAATAGTGGTGTTAATTGGAATCACGAGATAATCATATTTATAAATACATTATTCTTTTGAATCTAATAAAATGATATATATATATATATATATATATATATATATATATATATTAAGTAGAAAGTTAAATAACAAATAACTAAAACACCAATTAAGGAAATTTTTCTTAAAATAAACAGAAAGGTTTTTAAATCATTTGGATGCCATCTGTATATTCACAATTAATTAAAGATTATTTAAAATAAGTAAAAAAGTTCAGTTAAAATTAGAAGCTCAAGAACTCTAAATTGTGAATACTATTCACAATATGTTTACTTTTTATAAAGTCTTTGTAAAAAAATAAAATTTTAATTTTGGAGATTTATATAATTCACTTTTAGTTTTCACAAATTTATACTATTATAAAATATTTTTATTAAATTCCTTTTAATAAAATGTTTCATTAAATTTGGTGTCACTTTACATAGTAATACTAAAGTTTTATCTGATAAATTGTTGAAAAAATTAAATCAATCGAAAATTAATATTTTCAATGATTTAACTTTTTTTATATATGTTTGACAATCTAAAATAAAAACAACATGATAATTTTTTCTATAAAAATATGAAAAATTATAAGTAAATAAAAGAAACTTATCACTAAATGGAAAATATTTTGAATTAAGTCAATTTTATTTTAATATTATATTATCCTATAAAAACTTTACCTTCAAATTTTGATTTTTTTAGAATAATGTGCAATTTTTAAAATTTAAAAAGATAATATGTAAAATATTTTTTTTTATAATTTAAAATTTATGTTTATCAAGTAATCTAATTATATTCCATGTTTAATTTTAAATAATATATTAACTAGATTTTATAACTTAAATTGAACCTAAATTTTTAATACTTCATTTTTCAACATTTTTTTTAAAATTTAATTTTTTCACTTTATCAAACAACACCTAATTTAGTAGTAAATTTAATTTTTTTAAAAAACAAAATTTCATTATAGTATAAATATCAAATTAAGATAAATATATAATATACTTTGGAAAAAAAATTACCCTCTAAGATATATTTTTTTCTTTTTTCATCTATAGTAGTAAATAACTACCATACAAAAAATCATTATTTAAAAAATTGCTTTTATTTTATTTTCAATAAAAATGATTTTGAATTACTATTATGAAAAAAAATACTCATAAAGTGGATTATATGAATCTAAAATTTGGACTTTTGCAATATCTTTGTGTACTTAGAGAAAAATAAAAGGATAGAAATGCCTTTCGTTAGATAGTAAAAATTATTAGAGATGTTGTTTAATTAAGTTACAACTCCACATTTTTAAATCGTTATTTTTTAAAAATATACAACAAATGCAATTTGAATCCAGGCTACAGTTGAGATGGTGAATACTCTTAACCATCAAACTATCACATAATGTTTAGATCTAATTCAAAAATATGTTATCCGAGTTTTAATTTATATGAATAAAGGTGTAGGGCTCTACTCCTATAGGCCTACGGCACAAGTGAAGACTCGGCTACGTTTATGAAATATAGAATAGAGTCAGATTTGGTTCAGGCCCACTGGTCCTTCTTCACCTTGAAAATAATTTGAAATATTGCCATGAAAATAGTTGCTGTGAAATTGTGATAAAGATGGAATATTGTGATGGTGAGTTTAAAATTAATAGTAAGAAATGTTTAAATTTAATTATACAACTATTTTGATGAAATAATAATAAAAAATTGACTATTAATAACATTAAATTAAAATGACTCTATAATTAATATCTCGTTAAAAACTATTAAAATTATATTTGTTTTAAGTACTATTAATTAAGAATTACCTAAACAATATTTATATAAAAAATAATTTAAATAAAATATAGGTGAGAGAAACAGTCGAGTTCATCAATTGGATCCCCTTCCCTCCAGCCAAACTTAGTTTGAAATTCTCTCTGGAAATGTATCTAAATGCACTCAAATAATTTCCCATACTTTAAAGTTGAAGATGCAAATGCACTGGAGCTTTAGTGGCATTCAAAGGAAATCTACATCACATCTTATTATTTATTGTCACAAAATATCAGTCCAAATTAAAAGTGATTTAATTTGGTTAAAGTTTATTAAATAAAGTATGGGTCAAATATATGTAGATACACTACTAATTAATATCTAACCGATGATGAGTATATTAGAAATTAGGGTTAATGCGCAAAAACTATATATTAGGGTTATCCTTCCTAAATTACACAGACATAACTTTTCTATTATCCCATGTGCTAATTTGGCATATTAAAGTTACTAGATCAAAGATTCCAAGAAATTAACGGATTTAGGAACACTTTTGTATTTAATTTTGTTCTTGATAAATTTACATGACAGATTCTGATTTATTAAGTTTTGTATAAAAATTTTAACATAAATCTAAAGTATAAACCCCACTGCAACAGCAACAAAAAATAATATATATTTTAAAGATAAATTTAGGGTGATAAGGTAGTTTTTTCAAAATTTAATCTCATAACTTTGTAAACTCTGGAGTGTATTTTACATCACAAAATAAACCTATAATGACCTGAGTTTTACATTGAGTATCTAAGGTATATATAATATAGGATTTAAGTCAGTGAAGCATTGGTTTAATGTCACTTTTGTTTAAATTTAATGAAAACATTGAGGTTTGATGGTGAAAGAAAGTGTTAAAAAAAGATTGGAGTAGATGATGGTAAGTGATAATTAGTAAGGTGGAATAAGTTAAGTATGGCTGAGAATAAATAAATATGTTGAGGAAGAGTGCCAAAATTCCCTCATGAGGTTTGGAGAAAATGAGATTATTATGAGAGAAGATATAAATTTGGGTCGAAAAAAGTGATGTGTTGAAGGAAATCGTATTCCGTATATTTTTGTTACGTCTCAATAAGCAAAAGTGATATATTTTCCTAAATAATGTAAAAAATGACCTGATTCACTTTTTTATTTAAAAAAAATGATATTTACCACTAATTTTGGATTTTGAATTCTTAAACTTTATTTTGATATAATAATTTCATTTGGATATTATTTAATAAATTTTCAAAGTTGTTTTCTAGTTTAGGTTGATTTAATTGGGATAACAGTAATATAAATTTTTCCAAAAATCATGAATTGAAATGATTTTCAATTTTGTGTCGTGTATTAATGAGTTTAGAGGTTAAAGATGGATGTGGAAACACAAAGAATGAATGCAAAAAGTCCAGTCATGTGCTTTTGTTTCATTTCCCAACATACATTACTGTCATAGGAAAAGCAATTACAGTGGAAAGTGAAAATAAACTATGACAAGGCTAGAAGAAAAGTATTAGATTTGAGTAAAAAGGGTTAAGTTTTAATATTTAAGTCTTGCTTTTTTATTTTGTAATATTTATTTATTTTATTTATATCAAATAAAATTAAATATATAAAAGATATATTAAGTTGTTTATGTTTAAAATTTTAATAAAATAAGAACATATAAAATTTAGTACCATATCTTATACAACCTGGTTGTATCATTTTAGGATGATATAAAAACTTCACTAGTCATCCAACTTTTTATTTCGATCACTTAACTGTTAAAATTTTTAATTAATCACTAAATTTGTTAAATTGGTTGTTTTTAATCACTTTGATGTGGCATTAATTTTCTAGCATGAAAGCCAAAAGTATTTTTTTCTTAACACACACAACCATATCATGCCATCGCTCATAGAATCCTGTTCTTTGGCATATTCTTTGGTCACTCTAGGTATCGACAAACTCATCTCATTATCTTCTTCCATTCTATCAATTTAGATTTTTTGTAACCCTCTTTAAAACTTACAAAATTTCAAACTTGAAGGAAAATTACTTCGATCTACAAGCTCTACCGTCGAACTTCCATGGATTCAGGTTATATTGCTCTTTTCCTCCATCACCTATCTACTATTGGGATTTGGAGGAAGATGCTCTGGTGTCGGAGAATCAAGGGAGTCTGAAAATGGGTAGCCTTCTCTCTTTTTTTTTATTTGGAGGTTTGTCAGATTTTAAGGTTTTAGGATGTCCATCAGAGAATCTGAACAATTAGAAGCATTCGTTCAAGAAGACAACAACATATGTCAAAACCAGCCCCATCAGGTGGTCGCCGTCAAAGATCAAACCAACATAACAATGAAGCTTTGACTTGACTTTTATCATTTTTGAATGGGTTTCAAGGGAAACCAAATTGAAAAGAAAGAGGGGAGAAAAGGGAACGTTTTGGTGCTAATTATGTCGCAAAGCAGTGGAGGATTTTAGTGGAGGAAAGCTTAAGTTTTTTTTGGGAGGAAATGTCACATCATCGCGATTTAAAGATTTAACACTATAGTGATTAAAAAATAAATTTAAAAAGTTTAATGATTAAATTAAAAATTTTGATAATTGAATGATCAAAATAGAAAAACATTAAAAATTTGATAATTAAGTACGGGGACTAAATTAATTCATAAAATAATAGAATGATTAATTTGATCCAATTTGAGAAGGACCTACCATGTACATTCACATATTATTTTTAGTCCTCAATAATATGTGATATTTGGATCATATTATATGTGTAATAAACTATTTTTATAATTTTTTTTTATAAATTTACAATGTTACCATTGTTTTTATTTTTAGAATTTTTATGATTTTTATAAATTTTTAATTTTTATAATTTGTATGATATTTTGATCCTATGATATGTGCAATAGACTATTTTGACCATGCTTTTTTACAAATTAATTGTTTTTATAAAATTATTATTTTTAATAAAATTTTAATTATGGATCTCTGAAATTTATGATATCATTTTCTTTTTCCAATTTTACTTGTAAATGTAGCGTATGCTTTCTAATATTAGTTTTCACCATGACAAAATGAATAAATATTTTCAAAAGAGGACCCTATTTTGTAATTTCCTATCGGTTTATTAATCCTACCCACCTTTTACAGTCACATGACACTGTTTTCTATCTCTATCTGCCTCCAAAGTATTACCCCATTAAGCTTTATATAATTTTATTGCTTCTTAGATTACAATATCACTATAATCAAATCACGAAGCTGAGACATTAAGACGTTCTTCTGTTTCTTTTCACACTGCCAGTGTGGACTTTGCTTCTATTTCATCTGATTCTGTGGGGGATGTCCCTAAGATTTGCCTTTTTAGTTTCCCTAAATCTTGAGAGGATGAGTTGGCAGTGAACTTTTACTTAAAGCTGCAAATGAAGAACACCATTTTATTTAGACACTTCGTTTCCTTGCTTATTGTTGGATTTTGTTGTTTGAGCTCAGTTCCAGTTTTGGCTCAAAATGGACTGCTCACAGATCATGTCAAGCTCATATCTGGTTGGTGTTCTATAATTCGGTTTAGATTCCTACTATAATGTGAAGTTCCTGTTTAAGTTTTCATTTCCTTTTGTATTTTGATTGTTTGCTTTATGTTTCCTTTCTTGTGTTTGGTTGCTGAATTGTAAGGCAATTGAAGTAGTTGGTTGGGATCATTGCTGGTTTTGAAAGATCTGATCTTTTGTTTCCTATTTTTTCCTTTTCCCCACTCTTACTGTAAGCTTAACCCGTGTGATTAAGAGAAAGGAAAAGTGTTTTGTTCCTACTTGTTGTCTCAAATTGTTTCATATTTACTGTATGTTTGTGGTGTATGCAGGAGGGGTGAATTTAGGTGCATGGAATAATGAGATATCAGAACTGCCACAAGCACCAGCTCCAACAACTTATGAGTCTCCAAGCATGCTGGTGTTGGCAGCACAAAGGACAAATAGGCCAGACCTTCTGCGCCATTTCAAGCATTATCATGGTGGTTGGAATATTACCAACCGCCACTACTGGGCGGTAAAGTCTTTAGTCTGCCTTGCTTTCTTGATAGCCTTTTGATTGATCTGTTGAATCTAATTACTTTATAGATTGTTCACTTTTAGCAGTATTGGACTGTATATACATATCTATATTATACTTGAACTAACAAATCTGCATCTTTATGCTGAGGTTAGATTGCAATCTGTGTCAAATGATAATAGATTATTATTGTCAATAAGAAAGTGTAATTTATTCAACCAAAAACCGAATGAAGAAGTTTTTTTATACTCATTTAGGAAATGCTGAAGATACCATTACGCTAACATGTTTCAGCGTGCACCTTGTCCTTAAGGATAGTATCCTGTTTGCTAATATGTGTATCAGATATTTCTGATCAGCATTTTCAACTGTTTTGTGTGCAGTCAGTTGGATTTACAGGGGCAGTGGGATTCATATTTGCTGCGTTGTGGTTCGTTTCTTTTGGCTTGGTTCTTTTGGCATATCATTGCTACAAATGGAGAGTAAACATCAAAGGAAAAAGAACGGATCATTCTCAAACAATTTGTCTTATACTACTCATATTGTTCACTAACGCTGCAGCGTAATAACTCGAACTTATATAACTTTAATGTCTACAATGTTATGGAGCTTTTACTATCTTATTTACTTTGGTTCTGATTTTATTGGTGCCTTTGCTTTTCAATAGAAAACAAAAACTATAAACATATAATTAACTATAAACAAGATGTGGAAAGCAAAAAGTAAAAAGCAATGCACCGAGCAAATTATCTTGTACTTATTTATGCACCTTCCCATGACTCTGTGTGTGTTTTATGCTCATGTTCTTTCTTGTACTTATTTATGCTCATGTTCTTTTCTTTATCTAAGCTGCAAATTGTTTCCTGAACAAGATTTGATGCATTCTTCTTTCAGTTGGGCAAGATGAGTTTCATGGTGAAGTGTTGCATACTTTGAAATATGTTGTAAACCAGTCAGACTACACTGTGCAAATCCTAAATAATGTTACACAATACCTTTCTCTTGCAAAAACCATCAATGTGGCCGAGTTGTTCCTTCCTTCCAATGTCATGACTGACATCGACAAGTTGAACATAGATCTAAATGCAGCAGCAGATACACTTACAGAGAAGACCGATGAAAATGCTGTCAAAATAAGAAGAGTCTTTAATGCTGTGCATAGTCCCCCTAAACCATTTGATATTGCCTCATTATTGTCAAACTAGCATGCAAATCAAAGTATTTCAAATTTATTTTCAGGCGATTGGCATTGATCTCCGTGGCAGCAGTGATGCTAATTTTGGCCCCGCTTTTGCTTTGTAAGTATCATTATAAGATATTACTGATTTGTATCTTATATGTTTCTCGACTATTACCATGTCTTACCGATCTGAAATTTTGTTCATAATTTTGTTGCAGTGTTGTTTGTTCTAAGGCACCAACATGCCATTCACATGTAAGTTCTTTCGGGGCCTACATAATGTTTTCCCATTTTTCGTCTATACTTTTACATGATGAAATAGCTAAACATCAAACTTTTTACTACAGTTACAATCCCTTGTTTTCTGAATTTTCAAATTATTTATTTACCTTATCTTATTGATCACATTTAGAATATAAACAAAAATGGAAAATAGGAAACTTGTTCTGAAATTAAATGGCACTTAGTCTGGGAATTCTTCTTTTTCGGTTATTCTACAACTTCACATCTCTTTCTGACACTACCAACAAATTGTTGCAGATTCATAGTGAGCGGCTGGTTACTAGTCGCTATTACTTTCATCCTTTGTGGAGTTTTTGTACTCCTGAACGAGTAGGATGTTAGACTTAAACTTTTCCTACATGCTTTCTTGTAAGAAATCTAAAATCCTGTCGGCATCCGCATGTTTAGAGACTGTTAACTTTTGATAGAAGATGAATCGGCAGCTTTTTGCATTTGCTAATTCAATGTTGCATGCTGAAACAATATCTCAAATGTATCAGTTTTGCGGTTGTAGTTTGTTTGAAGAAATTGATCCTCCATGTCATTTCTATTTATTTGCTTTTTCCCCCTATTACTGTATATGATTACTTGGCTGTTGTTCTTTGTTGGAAGAAAGCTTAAAGAAATTTAACCTTGAGTTGTCTACGGCAAAATGCCCATATGGATGTCATTGTCTGACGGATGAATGACCTGTTCTGTGTGTTTCAGTGCGATTTCCGACACTTGTTTGGCTATGGAAGAATGGGTGGAAAATCCGAATGCAGAGACTGCACTTAGCAACATACTTCCTTGTGTTGATCAAAGAACAACAAACCATACACTCACTCAGAGCAAACAAGTCATCAATAGTTTAGTAAAAGTTGTCAATACATATATTTACACCTTTTCCAATTCTAATCCTTCCCCTGCTGACAATCGTTATCATAATCAGTCCGGGCCTTCAATGCCTCTATGTTCTCCATTTGATTCTCAACTCCTAGATCGTCAATGTGGGTCAAATAAGGTGTCTATGGCAAATGCTTCTTTGGTATGTTTATCAAATTTTATAATTTGGTTTGAGTTTTTTCTTCTTTTTGTTCACAATTTATTTCCCACAGACATTACCGAAACAATTTTGTCTATCCAAAGTGAACAAAGAGTCTTTGAATATTGAATAGTTATCTTTGCATGTGAAGCTTTTCTACCTTCAAGCTTTAGCTTTAGGTGATACAAACATATTTAGCCATCAAAAAATAAATAATTATCCATTCAATATTGTGTTACCAATTTAGTCGAGATTGTAATCTAAATAAATTGTTCCTCTTAGCTTTTGCATGTAAAGATGTTCCGCACTCCACAGAAATAAGGTTTGTTGTGTGTTTGTGTTAGTAGCCAAATACCTAAGACCGATGCATGTCTGGAAAGAGGTACGAAGATATATGATCCCCCAAGAACCGTTCAAATACATGAAAAAACTTGGAAAAGAAATAAGCATACCTGTGTTGAACATATGTCCATATCCGACATTCACACTCAAGTCCTAGTAAAATGGCCTAGCCATTTAGTGTTTGAGGATAGCATGATATTATTTGTCGTTACAACTAAGTTTCAATGAACTTTCAGGTAGAATTCACAAATAGTATAACTTTTACCCTTGACAATGATGAACACCACATTGCAAATCATGTACTAAAATTTTGAAGGCTCATATTCATGCAAGAAAAGTTCGACTAGACTAAATTTTTATATTTTTCAGGCTTGGCAAAACTTCACGTGCATGGTCTCGGCATCTGGGCTATGCACCACCACTGGAAGGATAACACCTGACAGATTCATGCAACTGGTGGCAGCAGTTAATGAGAGCTTCGCTCTCGAGCACTATACTCCGCTCTTACTTTGCCTGCAAAACTGTGATTTTGTTAGGGATACGTGTCAAAAGATTGGCTCGAATTATTGCCATCCATTAGAGCATTACCTTAAGATAGTAAATGCAGGACTGGGGTTAATCTCCGTTGGAGTATTGCTATGCTTAGTTCTTTGGATATTCTATGCTGACTGCCCTTTCCGGGCAGATGCCATTGTGAAGTTATTGTTTCCAATAAAATGTATGAATTGCAGAAAGATTTGCAGCCCAAAGAGCGACAAGACAACGAATTGTGTCTAAATTGTAGCAAGAAATTAGGTTGAAAATCATTCATTTTTGTTGTTATCCTATATTGAGAAAGGAACCAAAGTGGGGCAAAGCTCCATTTTGAGTCGGGGTGGGTAATTCTAATTTCTATCACTGTGCTGTCATCTAAATTTTTTATTATTGGCATCTCTGCTTACATAAATCCCTTATATCTCATCATAGTATATTGCAACTTATAAGTGTGTATAGTATGATTTTTCAAATATATGGATAAGTTATTTTTTATCAAATTGGAAAAGAGACTATATTATTACATACTTACCAGCCTTGGCAATTCCAAGAAGTGATGGTCCTCATGTATGACATAAATGACCGCACCAGGGGATTGAGCCAAGAGGTGGACACCCAACGGAAGATCTATGGCAATGCTAGCTATACACGCGAGTTACTTTGCACTTCTCGATTCCTCTAGAGAAGCTCCCAACTATCCTGCAAAACCGTACGATATTACAACTTTTAATCTGAGCTCAATGATGATGCAAGCCTGATCAGGCCCATCCGGCTACGGCCGAAATCCCAAATCCATTTGCCATCTGAGTCTCTAATAACATCAAGCCATATTGGATTTGTAGGCACCATCAACATTCAACTTCCAAACAAACAGGAGGAGGAGACCACGAAATTTGCCTCCAACATCTCACAACTCTGCTGTTCATTTCAAGGTTTTCTTGGGATGAGTACACTGCTCCAACAGATTTTCATTATGAATGAGTCCACTGCATCAATAAATATATTGATTCAAGATAAAGAAGAAACCAAGCTTCATTACTGACTATGAAGCACGCGATCGACATGCAATACAGATGCCACACGATATGCGATAAATCTTTTTTAATGAAAGTACAGACATGACGATAAAAAAATATTTTTTATGTTAAAAAACTCAACCCAAATATTATAATTTATTTATTTAAAATATAACCCATGTATAATTGGGCCAATGAATAACCCATGTATCACTTGTTATACCAAATAAAATAAGGATAACAGCATGAAAGCCAACTCTACTTTGAGGTTTGTTCTAATGTGGTATTTCAACTTCTAAAATGTCCAATTTCATACTTCATTACCTTAACCGTGTTAGAGTTTACGTTGATGTGTCATGTTGCCCAATCAGGGGTCGCCATGTGGCTGTTTGTTGACCTTTGACCTACTAAGTTAGGGCCTTATGAGCAATTATTCATTTTTCTTTTTTTTTTTTCCAGAAAATCAAATGTATTTTTAAAATTATTCCAAAATTATATTCTTTTTTATAAAACTTTATCACAATTAATTTTTAAACATTTTAAAACATATTTTTATAAATTATATTCCTTTCAAAAATAAAAAAAAATTATATAAGATTATTTTTAAAATTTTATTTTCTCATTTTAAATTGAAGCTTCTTTTACTCTTTTTTTTTTTTTTTTTTCTTTTCTGCTAATTTGCTTCTATTTCCTTCATCTTTCTTGAGAATCAAACATTAAACAACACTGAAAAAAATTATTAAAATCAGTTGAGCCTCAAGAATATGAACTATGGAACCCTCTTAATTTAATATTGAACCTCAAGAAACCAAAGATATACAAATAAAGCAATTAATTCTAGTTGAAGAACACTGGAAAAAATTATTCAAATAAGTGATGACTCAGCACTTAAAAACAGAGCAAGACAACTTAAGAAGAAACCATGAAGGCATAGATAAGGAAACCAAAATGCAATGCCCAATTTCTCTTGGTAATGAATCTCGAACTTATCCTCTTCTCAACCTTATCGGTAACCAAACCAAGAGATAGCTTGTGGCACCTTCTCTGCCCTCTGGTACTTGAACCCATTGATGCACCTCAAGGTCTAGGCCACTGAAATGTAGAAGATAAGATGGCAAAGGGAAAGCAAAGT
Source organism: Gossypium anomalum (assembly GCA_025698475.1). Lineage (NCBI taxonomy): Eukaryota > Viridiplantae > Streptophyta > Magnoliopsida > Malvales > Malvaceae > Gossypium > Gossypium anomalum. The sequence goes on along the minus strand of CM046967.1, from coordinate 16,710,733 downwards.
GATGGGTGCTCAATCGTGGTGACATTGAAGGCGAGTGGACTGAGTTTGAGCCATGAAGATGAGAGTTCTACCTTCAAGTCGACTGGATGCCGAGGAGACCTTATCGACGACGATGGGTCGAGGCTTGTGACCTTCGAGTGAACTAAAAAGGGGAAAGTCTCAAAAATCTCATTACCTTTCTAGGTAGAACCTGGACTTTCTCTATCAAATCATCGGTCCCAACCTTCAATCAATCTTTAAGATAAAAAAGCCTAGAGAGTAAAAACGATTGGCCGAGATGCTTAACTAATTTTTGATCTGTTTAGTCTAAGCCGATTAAAATACCAAAATATTTTTGTATTTGGATCGTAATAGAAAATCCAAATGAAGCTTGGCAACTTCTTCCATCAACGAGTCTCCTTCCACCTCAATGCGTTCAAAGCCTTCTGATGATGCTGGACGATGGTGGAGGCGGCGAAACTAGTGGTCGTCGATTTGGTATGTTAGGAGAGAAAGAGAGAATTTAGAGAAAAAAGAAATAATTAAAAAAAAAAAAAGAAAAAATAAAGAGAAAACAAGAGGAAAATGTGAAAAAAAAAGTAAATAAATTAATTTTGGGGTTTTTTTTCCAAAAAAGTATAAAAAAAATTAAAAAATTCGAAAATAATACACTAAAAAAAGTATTTACGGAAATGGTATGTCAGGGTGGTCACGCCAATCTGATGAGCGGCACCACCTACGACAAGCAATGCCAACAAACAAAAAAAAAAAACTCTGAAAAAGAAAAAAAAAGCTGAAAAACGAAAAAAAATAATAATAAAAGGGGGGACATGTTGGTGCCAGAGGCGGCACCGGTGTTGCCTCTGGCAGAGGCGGCACCAGTTGTGTGGGTCCCACAGGCGGCACCTAAGCACTATAAAACCAAGCAGACCCAGCAATCCCGGGAGCAAGATTCAGCAGGAAGGAGAAGAAAATAAAAGGAAAGAAAGGAGAAGAGAAGGAAGAAAAAGAAGGAGAAGGAAAAAAAAGGTATAATTTTTTTTTAAATAATAAATTTTTTAAATAATAAATGTGTTTTTGCTGTTATTATTATTGTTGATTTTTATTATTTTTTGTTGTCAGTTATGAATATTGTTAGTAAAAAAATATTGTTATTAATGTTAGTAAAAAACCATAATTATTGTTAGTTATTATTATTGTAGAAAAAACCTAAAAAATTTCTATTTATGTTATGTAAAGAATATTTTCTTATATGTGTTTTAGGTAGATTTTTTACCCATATTATATAAAAATAAAATAAAATAGCGAAATAAGTTGTTTGAAAGATTAAGTACCATTTTTGGCACTTTTGGCACTTAATCTTTCAAACAACCTATTTTAGTATTTTATTTTATTTTTTATATTATTAGGTAAAAACTCGTTTTAGGTTGATTTTAAATGGTTAAATGTAAAGATAAATGTTATTTATGTAAAAATGAGAACTGAAAAACTATGAGCTTATGAATGACAAAAATTGCATATTGAGTAATTAAATTTTTTTATTTAAGTAGTTTATTTGGTGTTGAAATTATTTTGAGAAAGTTTATTTATTTTTTAATGATTGAGCATTGAAGATGGATAATCGGTTTTTTCGTATGCGTTTATTTCGATGGAATTATCTTGACAACTACCGTTGGATGTATATTTGAATGTCGGCAACAAATAGCAATGAGATTTAATAGAAATGTCTCGTTGGATGATATGAAGGGAAGAATTAACGTAAAAATTGTCAGACGTTGTGGGAGAAGGATCTCGAAACTTTTCTACAAGTTTCCAGTTTCAACAGATCCAATCAAATTCACTGAAATGGAACTTGTAGACGACGAAGACGTGGAGACAATGATCGCTCTTTACTGTGGGAATGAGAGTGACAAAAATACCCCGATTCACTTATTTGCTGAGTTAGCCGGTATGGAGGAAAATGAAAATCCCACTGCATATGGTGAAGAACGTAGAGCTCAAGAACCGTGCATGGTGGCTCCAATATCGTACGTTGATAGTGAATCGACTATAGGTGGGATCGATATCGATCTTAATGTTACACCCGATATGGATGTGGTTGGGAATGATGGTTACGATAGTAGTGATCCTTGTTATCAAGAAGTCGATAGTGATAGTGATCCCGATGTGGACGATGTCCCATGGATGATATTGATGATGAAGGCGGGAATGACGATAGAAACACTACGCGCGTCTTGGTCGGGAACCGGATGCGACGCGTGTTGTGATTCACAATAATCTGGGCCACACATGTCGCTCATAGACCCCGAAGCGGCGCATGTAGCCGAGTTTCCAGAGTACCCTGAAATACTTCCTGCTCAACGACTGGCCGTAAATTCTGATCCTGAGGAGTTGTTCGTCGGCCAGAGATTCGAAAGTAAAGAAGAGTGCATATTTGCTATTAAGCGGTATAGCATGAATATATCAGTAGATTATAAAGTTGCAGTGTCTAAACCGACATTATATATTGGGGAGTGTTGGAAGTCGGGGGAAGGCTGCAATTGGCGGGTACGAGCTGCATTTATTCAAAATTCGCAGATGTGGGAGATACGCAAATTTGTTGGGCCTCACACATGCACATCAACACGGATGACAGAAGATCATCGAAAACTTGATTCTAAAACTATCTGTACGTGTATCATGCCAATGGTGAAGGACATGCCGACCATTAAAGTTTTGGTACTGATTGTCGAAATACAAGCACGATTTCAGTATCGAGTGTCATATCGAAAGGCATGGATAGCAAAATAGATGGCAATGGAGCAATTGTATGGGGATTTCGATTCATCGTATAACGAGCTACAGGGATGGATAGCAGCTATGCGGGAGTACGTACCAGGGACCGTTATTGAGTTACAGACACGACCTTATTACGGCCCGGATGACCAACTACAGTTGGGAAAACGAATTTTCCATCGGATTTTTTGGACGTTTGATCCATGTGTGCGCGCATTTCCCCACTGCAAGCCATTTGTGCAAGTGGATGGGACCTGGCTATATGGAAAATATACACAGATCTTACTTATTGCGGTTGCTCAAGACGGCAATAGGAACGTGCTCCCGATAGCATTTGCCATTGTAGATAAGGAGAACATGGAATCGTGGGAATTCTTCCTTACCAACCTGCGGAGGTATGTTATTAGCAACGATAATATTTGTATTATCTCTGATAGAGGGAAATGATTAATTGCCGCTATTAGACGTTCCGGTGTACCATGGAGATCCGATTTTTCATCGCATCCGTCACACATCGCAGACTAACTTCATTAGAGATTATAAAAATGCAGACTGGAAAAGACAATTTGTGAAAATAGGTAAACGATTGCCTTATCCTTTCAATATAAGTTTTTAGGGCAATACTATAACTTATCTATTCTTAATACATATACAGCGTACGAGCTAGAGCCACACATTTTCCGCCAAAGGATGACTCGACTTCAGAGCGACATGGAGGGTCAAACAAGTACATCTTTCCGACAGTGGTTGGGTACTATGGAGCCATGGCAGTGGGCTCAAAGTTTTGACGAGGGCTTTCGTTATGGTCAAATGACCACAAACTTAGTTGAGGGGGTCAACGCTGTATTGTTGAAAACACGACACCTTCCGATTTCAACAGTCTTCTCGGCTACATTCTACAGGTTGGCTACCTTGATGCCAAGAATGGGTCAGCAACAAGTTAACCAGATTGAGGCGGGACACATATTTGTCGAAGATATTAGGGATGCAATGGCTGCAAACCGTCGGATGGCGAGGTCGATGAATGTAGAAATATATTCACGACGCCTTGAAACGTTTCGTGTTACGGAGACCATTGGTCGTCGGCCCGGTCTACCACCTAGGTCCTACGTGTATGGGAAAACGAATTCCCTGTCCTGCCCGACCTGTCTACATGGGAAGTGCCTCCGATAACTTTCGAACTTGTCCCAGACAGAGGGCTACGCAGGAATCCAAGAGGTCGTCCGCAATCAACTAGAATCCGTAATAAAATGGACAGTAGGGAGAAATCCGACGGTACGCGTTGTGGATTATGCAGGTTAGCTGGTCATAATCGGAGTAAATGCCCGCAGCGAAACTATCATGTCGGACAATCGTCACGATCAAGTAGGAATTGAACTTATGTTCTAATGTATTTATTTTATATGAAAATAATTATATTGCAAATATTTCTGTAATAGTATGTATCATCTATTTCATACGCCCATAAAATCTCTATATATACCGGTAATAGTATGTTCCAATTTAATTAATGTTCAAATTAGATTACTGTTGTAATGTATTTAAAGTTTGTTCCAATTTATATTACAAGACTAAGTTTGATACAAGTTTTAGTGTTTTAATGTTCAAAATGTCCAAATTAATCTAATTTACGTTATGGTAAAATTTTGTTCCACGTTTAAAAGTTTCAATTAATCTAATTAAATATATACAAAAATACAAACTTTTAATATCAAAACCGAAGAAACCCCTAAAATTGATGGTTCGATGGTGTGGTCCTAGGGGTATATTTCTGTGGAGGTCGACGTTCACGTTGTGGGTGATCGCGACGACCAACATCCTCTTCAGTCGCAGGTGAGGGTGTCTGATACATAGAAGAAAAATCATATGGCTCGAACGGAATCGATGAACTTGAGCCGGGAGGAGTGCCATGCTGTGGTGAATACAACCCAGTAGGAGTGGAGTACTGCAGTGGATACGGGCCGGGGGCAGTGCTATAATGCGGTGGATATGGGCCGGGAGAGGTGTTATGCTGCGGTGTGTACGACCCAAACATATCAAATCTGTAATGGTATCCACCCCCCGATGAGCCCGGGAAATTGTCATTGCCCGCAAAATCCGGATGATAAGAATTATCAGTCGAATGTGAATGCGATCGCTCGGACTCGGCCTCCGGCTGTACCTCGGGCTCCGGCTCTGGGTCATGCTCGGCATCTGGCTGTAGATCGGGCTCTATATCGGCCACTGGCTCGTATGCCCCAGATCGCTGCACGTGCGGGGGGACTATAGTCGACTGCCCACCAAGTAAATATGGCTTCCCCATACTAAAGTACCATTGTATGTACTCTAACGATGGGCTCAAATCGGAAGACATATCCATCTGAGGTCTTCGAGCCATCCGACTCTCCCACACCGCAATATATCTCCGGTGCGTAACCCCCCAATGCTGTCCATGTCTCCCTCTCTTGTTCTTACCGTGAACCTCCTCCCCTACCTGCATTGGCGGATCCGGATGTCTTGGATGCAACCAAACTGTCGTAGTACTCGATCTCCGTGGTACCACTCGACTACATTGAAACTGATAATTGGTGCGTTTGTGCACCAACATTGAGAATCAACGTAGGCAGACGAGGGTATAATAGCCGCAATTTCTGGTCTACGGTATGGCATCCATATAAACTGCACGATTAATGCCATGATTAAAATTTAACACGGTTGGAGTAAGATATACAAAGTAATTACATGTCACGAATATTTGAATAGCTTACCCCTTCCCCGACATGTTGTTCAATCATCAGACGATATATCGGGACAGTGTACGACCTCCCGATACCCGGATAAATACTCCATCTACGAAAACAATTTTCAAATAAATATAGTTTCATTAGAATAGTATCATTATAAAGAAATTGCCAATTACTAACAAGTTAAATTTTATCACCTGTTAACTAGCGGATATACGTATGGTTGGTGACTAACCGATGCCAAGAATGGCATCCGATAAAGAGCCCATGATTGCAACAATATAAGGCATCCGCCCATGTCTACAGCATCAGGCTTTGTCGTCCGACAAAGCTCACGATACAACATTGCCAGAACTGCGGAACCCCAACTATAGGAGCGAACACTACGCAGATCAGTTAACAGAGGTAAATACTGGATATGAACCTTGTTGTTGTTCGAATTGGGCATCAATACACCCCCTATGATATGCATAATGTACGCTCGAGCTGCGCACACCAACTCTTCTTCGGTGGCATTATCTGATAAATGTTGAAAATTGGCTTTTAGCCATGTAAATTTCAACTCTGAAAAAGTAGACTCAGCATCGCCGGGCGAGGCTCCTAGTAGGCCTGTAACAAAGTGCGGCCGGCTCAGCTATCGCACTTACGCCGTGACGGCATCCCCGTCGATTGGGAGCCCAAACTGCAATGCAACATCCTCCAAGAGTAATTGTGCACTCCCACACGGTAAATGAAAAGTGTGGGTCTCCGTCGCCAACGCGCTCGACCAATGCGGATATTAAATCGCATCGCCAAATCGAACGTCCGGTCAATCGCTGATCCGAATCCAAACTAGCTCTGGCACGGCATCGATCGTGCATCCGGGGAATATCCTACACCATTCACCCTGCCCCTTAATATGCGGTACGAGTCCTGACAGTGTTAAATTACAAAAAAATAGTTATAATAACATAATTTATTTTCTTAAATTACGTAGATCTTTTTTTAATGGAACCCTTGCGTAACAAATAACAATATATTACCGTATTATTAACTGTGTCACATATGTGAGAAAGTTCCTTATTGATCAATGTAGCCATTGCGATGTCTGCAATTTCAAAATAAATTTCGGTTATTAATTTTATTGTTTGATAGATTTTAAATATTTATTAGAATAACTTATAAAAAAAATAGCAAACAATTTTTTCGACAACATTTTCTTTTGCTATACTACATTAAAAAATCAAATATATCCAATTTAAATACAAATATTATTATTTTAAAATGAAAATAAGTAAAATATTTTCATATATTATTTTTTATATTATTTTAGAAAAAATATTTTAAATGTATTATGTAAGTATTTTTTATATTAATTTAATAAATAACACTGATTTTGACACTTTTTCGTATTTTTTTCGTATTTTTATATTAATTTAATAAATAACACTCGATTTTGACACTTTTTCGTATTTTTTTCAGTATCTTTTTTTAAATATATTACTTTGTATTATTTAATTTTAAAACCCTTATTTTAGTACATAATGTTTTAAATGTATTATTTAAGTGTTTTTAATATTTTTTAATAAATAACCCTGATTTTAGCACTTTATTCGTATTTTTCAGTATATTATTTTTTAAAATATATTATTTTCCTATTTTATTTTTTTATATTATTTTAGCAAAAATGTTTCAAAATGTATTAGGTATATTATGTAAGTGTTTTTTATACTAATTTAATAAATAACCTTGATTTTGACACTTTTCTTCGTATTTTTGTATCTTATTTTTTAAAATATATTATTTTCAGTATTTTATTTCTTCATATTATTTTAGTACATAATGTTTCAAATGTATTATTAAATTATTTTTTATATTTTTTCAATAAATATCCCTGATTTTAGCACTTTATTCGTATTTTTTCGTATATTATTTTTTAAAATATATTATTTTCTAATTTTATTTTTTATATTATTTTAGCAATAAAAAATTCAAATGTATTAATTAACTGTTTCTTTATATTAAGGGTTTTTTATTAAATAACCCTGATTTTGATACTTTCTTCGTAATTTTTTTATTTTCGTATATTATTTTTTAAAATATATTATTTTCGTATTTTATTTCTTTATATTATTTTAGTACATAATGCTTCAAATGTATTATTTAAGTGTTTTTTATATTTTTTTAATAAATAACTCTGATTTTAACACTGTATTCGTATTTTTTTCGTATATTATTTTTTAAAATATATTATTTTGGTATTTTATTTTAGCATAAAATCTTTCAAATGTATTATTTAAGTTTTTTTATACTAATTTAATAAGTAACCTGACTTTGGCACATTGTTCGTATTTTTTTATTTTCAGATTTTATTTTTTTAATTATACTATTTTCATATTTTATTTTTTTTATATTATTTTAACAAAAAACTCGTCACCACCACTTTCCCCAATAAAGTTTTTTTCGTATTTTATTTCTTCTCGTATTTTATTTTTTCATTAATATATTTTTAATTTTTAAATTTTTTACTATTTTTGTAAAAAAGTTCAAAACCCAGATCACATAAAAAATAAAAAAATAAAAATATTCTAGAATAAGTCAAATAAATTTAAAAAATCTTTTTAAACAACCTAAAACATACACTTAACAAATAAATTACATAAAATAATAACAAAAAAATATTCTTTACACATAAATGCTTAATACTTCAATGAAAATATAAAATAAATACGAACATACCTTAATATCTCTTCTTAACCAAATAACACCTTAAAAAGAAATAAAAATAAAAATTATATCTGATTTAAACCTAAAATGTTATTAAACTAAACTAACATTAATTATTTAAATTTATAAAAAAATTTACCTTTTTCTTTCCTTCTTTTTCCTTCCCTCTTCTTCTTCTCCTTCTCTTTTTCTTTTTCTTTTTTCTTCTCTCATTGTGGCCTCCTTCTCCTCCTCCTCCTTTTTTCTTTCTTCTTCTTTCTCTTCTTCCTTCTTCTTCTCTTCTTTCTTCTTCTCTCTTTTTCTTCTTCTTCTTTTGCTGAAAATGAAGCTTGGGGACCATAATATATGGTCCCCAAACAAAAAATACAAACCCCTCTGCATGAGGGTCAAATCGCACCAAAGAATGACACAGGTGTGCCTCGCGCGAGAGAGGCAACACTGGTGCCGCCTCTGGCACCAACATGTCCCCTTTTATTATTTTTTTTTTCGTTTTTCAGCTTTTTTTTTCTTTTTCAGAGTTTTTTTTTTTTACTGTTTGGCACTGTTTGTCAGGGTGGTGCCGCCTGTCAGATTGGAGTGACCACCCTGACATACCATTTCCGTAAATACTTTTTTTAGTATATTATTTTCGAATTTTTTAATTTTTTTTATACTTTTTTGGTAAAAAACCCTAATTTTGGAAAGAAAATATTTTTTTAGACTTATTGCTAAAACGCCATTCAGTTCTTAGTCAATAAGTCAACCATAAGCCACGTGGCATCATTTTATTAATCAACGTGTCATGTCATCAATTTTTTAAATCGCTTTAAAGTTGGGTATCTTTTTTATAAAATAAATTAAACTTCAAGTATCAAATTAGACATTTTAAAAATAGAGGTACCATATTAGAAAAAACCCTAAAGTACAAGGATCATTCGTGCCATTATCCCAATAAAATAACTGGATGGTCCAAATCAAATTAACTAAAAAGACCCTCCCATCTTTTAATGAAAATGGGGCGTTTTATAACCCCCGACCCTAGCACATTTTCTTCTATGAAACTATTTAATTCTTTCCATTGCTGAAATTGCAACTTCTTTATTCTCATCTTCATCAATTGGTTGTTTCTTCTCTTCTCATCTTCATCAGTTGATTACTTCTTCTCCATCTGTTTGCTAGTCATCTGTGTCTTCCCCTGGCCGTTTTCTAACATTGGTATCTTGATTGTGTCCAATATCTCTCTCTTGATGTATTATGACGTGTCTCATACGTATCTAGGCATATCTACGGCATGTACGTGTTGGACACCCATATGAAACCAATATGATGAATAGAATGTCCATTTTGCATAAAAGATCGAACGTTCATGTATTCGTCAATCTCTCTAGATAAACTTGTGGATTTTCTTGAATTCTCTTCAACAAAGTGAATTGTGCCTACATTACCAACAAGTCTATTATCAGCGCCAGTAGTTATCATAAGGGGGTTCACACCACTTTCTTGATCCCCTGCAAGTTTAGAGGACCACAGACGAGACTTTAATTTACAAAAGTGTAAAAATAATTTTTAGATTCTTCTTTCTTTCCTAAGAGTATAAGCCCTCAATAATCAGTGGCTTCATGTGGCCATGTGAACTGCATAGGCAACACAGTCACGGTGTCCGCACCATTGTTATCATCAATTGACTGCCATTTATTAGGGCTCTGATTTACGAGATAGTGCTAAAACACGTTTCTAACAGTTAGAACTTCCTCCAAATCTATTATGCAACCTTAAAGAAGCCTATAATATTAAGCCCACCCTACTTCAGATATAATATCTCATTTTCACAAGCACATATTCAGAAGCCTATAATATTAAGCCTAGAATAGAATACGTATTGGCATGCATGGGGACCTACCTACGACATCTCATCCATGAACAGTAATCATATCATATAAATAAAGAATCTAACCCTTTTGAAAGGAAGACATACAAAAACATTCAACAATACACATATAATTATATTTATCCAATATAAAAGTAATTGATGTGTTTATTTCTTTAAATGTGTACGATTGTATCAAAATTAAAGTTTCATGTATACATTTAAACCATAATCAAAGTTTTATGCATATAATTGCACCAAATCAAAAGTCATGTATAAATTTACATATTAAATCAAAGTTCATGTGTAATTTTAAGATTTACCCCTTTTTTATTTGATTTTAATGAGTTCCATATTAGAAAATATATATAATCATATCCATATCATATTTCTAACAAACATGAAACATTATCTACGAAGCTTTCTAATGTTATTTCTTTAGGGTTTATATTTTGTATTTGATAATATAAACGTAAAAGAAAAAAGAAAAAAAAGGAAAACCCCATGCTTTCCACGTGATATTATGGTATGCCATCTTTGTTCCAAGTCAAAGTTCAGTTTTTTCATTTCCATTCTTAGACGGTTTCAAATTCAAACTTGAAGTTTAGGTCTAAGTTCCATGTTTCTATATATGTTCCAAATTTCATGTTTCAAGTTTCAGTCCTCCTTGTTTTTGGTTGATGTACGTTATGGTTGAAAAAAACCAATCCCATTCTGGTCCATTCAATTACTCTAATAAAACTATAAAATTATTTGATTTCTATGAAATTTAAATTTTAAGATTTAACAAAGCGATAAAAAATAATTAAAGATAAACATCGATTTTAGATTTTTTAAAATTTTAAACATTAAATGATAAGATTTTAATTTTACTTAATTCAATACTAATTTTTTTCTATTTTTTAAATATTAATTTTATTATAAGTTTTTATCATTTTTTTATATAATGTCTATAACTATTCATAATTCATTCTCAACCCTTAAATAAAAAAAATAATACGCTTCAATACATTTAAATTTACGTCTTTCTATACTGATAATAATATTAATATTAAAAATATAAATTCCTAGTAACGCGTCTAAGCTCAAAGATGTAAATGTCTTAACTAAAATATTTAAGCCTGAACCGTAAACAAATATAGATGGTCAAAAGATTTATCATATGTAAGATTCCAATTAAACCGATTAATTTGTGTGAATTTGTTAAACGAAATGGAATGCAACTTCCAAACAATATCCCTACATCCTCATCACAAGAATCATTGAAATATTTTAGGCCATTCAATTTAAAGTTGCGTTATTCCCTTTTAGATGATTGACTCTCTATAAATAGAGATGTTGATAATCAAGTCGGGTTGAATTTATGCATAATATTAATATAATTTATATTTAGTTAAGTTTGGTTCAATTCAAAATATAGGTTTAAAATTTTGTCTAAACTCATCTAGATTTGTAAATGGTTAACTCAAGTTCATTCTAAATCTGTTCATATTATTTTTAAAAAAATTAAAATATATATTTATATGATTTAATATTTAATTATTTTATTTATTAAAGTTTTAGATATAGTCACTTACCAATTTTTAATATTTACATCATAATAATATAGTTTTATATATTACATAATATATAAAAATAGCATAACATAAAAGATTACTAATTTAAAAGCAGGTTAGATCAAACTCAGAACTTAAATGTTCAAGTCTAAACTCGACATATATTATAAATGGATTTAATTTTTTTGTTTAAATTTATTTTTCGAGTTTAAAATAAATAATTTATTTAAGAATATGCTTGGCCTCGGGAAAGTTGAAGCAGAGTTGGAGAGAGTAAAAAGTCCTTTATAGTTTTTTGAATTATTCTCCCGCATGGATGAAGCATTTTTAGAAATTACAGAAAAGAATAAGAGAATACTATGCAAAGCTAAATAAATAAATAAAGCAATGAGAATACATGAAGAATGAAAACTCAGATATCCATCCATCCATCCAAAGTTAAGAGAATATGCTACGCGGAGAATCGCCTTGTTAGCATAAATTCAATAGCCATTGGTATTTAAATTTATACTGTCAAATCATTCATATGAATTCAACCACCTATCACATCTCAGTTTTAGATTTACATGCATGCACCCCGCTTTATTAATTAACCTAAAAATTACTTTCTTTTCTTTTTTTTTACTAACTTGTGGTTAAATTTTTTTATCAAGAATTCATTTACATCGATATTAATATTTTAATAGTTATATTTCATATAGATTATACATGTTAAATATGATGTAAATTAATAATTTCTAGTTATTTATTTTATGTTAAGAACTTTTAACCATTCAATAAATAATAATATATACATTATTTTAAATCGATATAAGACAAAAATAGAATAATCCCTTTTAATCTTATTGATAAACCTTAAGAGTATACAACAATAGTCATATAGGAATAAGAAAGATATATAATATATTTTTAAATATACGCTTAAAAAATATCCTAACAGTATCAGATTAGTTTAAAAATTTACATGCATGAAAAATACAATTATATCAATAAATTCAACGTGATATAAAAATATATGAAATGATATAGTTTTATACCGATATAAATAAATCTCTAATAAAAAAATATTCAAAATAATACAAACATATATATTAATAGTAATACCCATACAAAAACAAAAGGGTATAGACATTAAAAAAATAAAGAGTATGAAAGGGGAGACCATAACACCAAAAAACAAGAACTTTTAATTCCAAATCTCTTGTTTTGGACCTTCCTCGATTTTCTTTTATAAGAAGCGTACAAAAGCCCACTAATTTTGCATAGAACTTATCCCGCCTTCTCTCTATTCGCCGGAATACCAAACCCTATCTTCTTCTTCCTCTTCACTTCACCACATACCCTCTCTTCCCTTATCCCTTTCCCTGTCCCTGTCATCACCATTACGCTGTTAATCCCCATCCCAATATCTGGGTTTCTGAAGGTACCCCTAAAGGAGAAAGGAATAATAATAAGAAACCCCACTCTTTTTCTTGCCCCCTTTCTGACTGATTCAATTTTAGCCTTTCGTTTCTTTTGATTCAATTTATCATCTCATTTTTATTTTTAAATTTGGACCTATTATTCTTTATTAACCCTCAAAAGATGGCGATTGCTTGGTCTGAAACCGCTGCTTCAATGGAGGCTTTATCTTTGTCTCCTCCTATGTCCCCACCCGTCATCCTAACCCAAGACGAATTGAAAAAAATCGCCGCTTACAAAGCCGTTGAGTTCGTTGAGTCGGGTATGGTTTTGGGTCTGGGTACGGGTTCGACAGCCAAACATGCCGTGGATCGAATCGGGGAGTTGCTCCGGCAAGGCAAGCTCAGCAACATCGTTGGAATTCCCACATCGAAGAAAACGCAGGAACAAGCTGTTTCTTTGGGTATCCCACTTTCAGATCTCGACAACTATCCCAGCATTGATTTAGCCATCGACGGGGCGGATGAAGTGGACCCGCATCTCAATCTGGTGAAAGGGAGAGGTGGGTCGCTTTTAAGAGAGAAAATGGTGGAAGGAGCATGCAAAAAATTTGTTTGTATTGTTGACGAATCCAAATTGGTTAAACATTTGGGAGGGAGCGGTTTGGCTTTGCCGGTTGAAATCGTGCCCTTTTGCTGGAAATTTACTGCAAATAAGCTCCAAAAGTTGTTCCAAGGGTCGGATTGCGTGGCCAAGCTGAGGAATGATGGTGAAGGGAAGCCATTTGTGACAGATAACGGGAATTACATCGTGGATTTGTATTTGAAGAAAGAAATGGGGGATTTGCAGGTTGCAAGCGATGCTATTTTGAGGATTGCGGGTGTGGTTGAACATGGGATGTTTCTTGATATGGCCACCACAGTTATTGTTGCAGGTGAGCTTGGAATTACTATCAAGGATAAGTAGAACTATTTGGGGGGCAATTATTCCAACCCTTTTTCGTATTTACTGAATTACAACTATTGCTTTCAGATTTACCTTATGGCATCTATATTGATTGATGATGGGAAGAGAGGTCTTCTCTAGTAAGTTTGTTGAGGCAATTAATTATAATTGTAAGGGAAGATTGGGTTTAGGAATGTTAGGATGGTGACGGCAATTGAGCTATCAATTGTTATGATAATTTTAATCTTACACTCAATAGTTTTTCCAAATTAAAAAAAAAAATAGTCCAATTCAACTCATTCGATAAAACTTCGAAGTCATGCTGAAATGGTGATAAGCAACTCATGTTTAACAGGTTTTTTATGCTTATTTATTATCTAATGTTGAATGTGTGAAGGAAGATGAGATTCAGTTGCGTGGGCGTCTAACTCTGGTATACTTGTGTCGACTTTTTGACTTGATCAAAGTCTAATCGTGTTTGAAGACCAAAACCAAACCTACGACTGAAAAGTGATTTATGTACATAGAAATATTGGAATGAATTGGATTTTGGCATCCATTTCAGCGGCTAAAATCTCCATCATGTGTATGTGAAGAAAGAGGGATGATCATATTACATTAATGCGCACAGCCTAGAATTGCAACAACAACTACAATAGACCTATTTGGTACTATTTTATAATTAAAATATTGTCAATTTATCATTAATATCAAAGTATATAAATGTGAAGAATAAAATGTATTTTTAATATTAAATGAATAACAAAAATTTTAGATTATAATCATGAATTAATAAATTAATCTTGAATAATTAAAACAATAAAGAAAGAAAACAGGCAAGGTTACCGAAATACAACCCCTACTATTCTGGCCATATAAAGTGATTTTCTCCCCTTATAAGAGGCTCAAGCCATTTTGGTACTCTCTCTCTACTCCATGCTGCTAACGTTGTGCTGTTGGTCGGTCCTTGTATCTATTTTGTGAGCATTCCAGGGGCATCTAAACTGTTTAACTTTAAATAACCTACCAATAATTTTATAATTGCTCCAGATTTCTGCAAGTAGCAGGACCTTGTTAACAAAAACAGCTTGACTACTCTATGATTTTCCCCACTGAAAAACTAATGTAAAATAAGGATGGATTGACTCCCTAAGCTTTTAATGCTAAAAATAAACTCCCTTTCCAGTCTTCCAGGAAACCATGCCAACATAGTGGGCTCTTCCATAATTCTCCTCTTCCATAAATTTGGACTTTTTAACTTTCCATTAATCTTCTTTTTGTGTGCAGGGGCGGAACTAGGATTTCGTTAGGGACCCGAATAGCTTCTTTTTTTTTCTTTTTTTTTGTGATTTTGTAATTTATGACAACTAAGAATAAATTGAGTTACTTATTTAATTTTAATTTTAGTCTAATTGTTAATGAAACTTCCTTCTTATTATTATTATTATTATTATTATATGTTAGGCAGAGAATGGCAAAGAGAAAAAAAATTCAAATAGTTAAACCCTAAATTATAATTTCTAAATTTTACTCTCCCCTCCTCTTTTAAGAGTTAATCCTTGCAATTAAAATCAGATTTGGTAAATAATAAAATAAAGAGGAATTGAAAAAGTAAAAAACAATTGAAAGTATTTAATTCACTCGAATTTGTCGTTCTTTGTCCTTCTTGGCTCCTTGTGTTTAACTCTAGAGTTTTCTCCGACTCATCTCTTCCTCTCGTTATCTAGAGGAGTATTGGGGATAATAAATTTTTCTTTCATCTTTTATTTAATTGAGTTTGGTGAGAAAAGAGAGAAGTGAGTCAACAAATTGAATAGGAACAAACCTGCAATTAATGTCTCTCTTCTTTATAATTACTTTTTTTTTTTTAATTGTTGGGAGACAAATCTAAAATTATTTAATATTTTCTACAAAAATTTTAAACAATATTTGCAAAAAATATTGATAGTCCAAGGCGTCCTCTAACCCTGTGGTGTTTCGCCCCATGTGTGTAAAAAAAGAAAAAGGCGATTATAGGTCTTCCTCTTCTCCTTTGTAGAAGACACATGTAGTGTGGCACTCTTTTCGCAATTTCCATTTAACTAGGGAAGCAATTTGTCATCCGCTTCCAAATGAACATCGTCATTTTATAAGATTTGTCAAAAGCTTTGTTGAGATCCTTGATTTGGTTGTACACTATGATTCTCAGCTTGGGTACATAAGGCATAAGCTAATTGAACCCTAACCTTGCTTCAGCTAGTATGTTTCCAGACGAGCTTATAATAACAAGAAAAGGCCTTATTCACCGTTGAAATATTTAAGTATCCCTGTTAAGGTGCCTATTGGCATCTTCTATTTTACAATTTTCCCTATCAAATTTCATAAGGTTTCTAACTGGAATTCCTTGATCACTACTTATGGATGAAACAGTATATAGGGATGTCCCCCTCCAAGATCTTTGCTTTCTTTCCGCTCCAAAACTGCCAATCAAGTCCCTTTTTCCAAAACTTAAACTGGATTCCAAGTTGATTCACTTCATGGAGTTTTTTTTTTTTTTTTCAAGAACGGAGCAGGGCAAGATGAAAATGCATGCATCTAAAATTTATGGATAGTAATTTTTAAAATTATAAAAGTAAGATAAGTGACAAAATAAAACGTGCCAACCATAATGTGGTAATGCATTTCACATCATCTATTTTCGTCCCACTGCATTACTATGAATAATACGGTATCATAAAGCAATCAACTTGCAAGGACTTTGAAGGGGCCTCCACACTTTCTACGCCAATAAAATGAATCTTTCTAGTATTCCAAAAACTAAGGCCAGCCTAACTCTTTGGTTTGCATAGAGCTCACAAGACAAGCCCGCGCCTTAAAGTCTGTCCATATCGATTTGAGCCCATAATGATTTGAGTTTGAAAAAATTTGAACCTTGAAAAACCCAAGCCTAAGAAAGCTTCAGCTTGTAATATATCCGAGCTCAAGACAAATCTGATCCAAAACCTGAATTTATAACTAAACAACCATATTAGACTTCAATAATTAATATAATTTTATGTTATTACTTAAAATAAAAATAAATAAATTCTTTATTTTTTGAAAATGTATTCATAAGCATTGCATATTTATATTAAATTTTTATTAATATGAAAAGTAATTAATAATAATTTTATATGTTAAATTATAAAGTGAAATATTTTTTTAAAATTTAATATAAAATATTTTTAATACTATAATTATATATGTATAATAAATATATAAAAATAATAATGATTAAAATCTATCAAATTAAACTTTAATGATAATGTAATAATATATTATATAACTATTACTAAAAATATTAATACATATATAACTATTATTATTATATAGATTATAATAAAAGATATATTATTACATATTAATATATTATATAATATGATTTAGCATTATATAATATAATACGAGGATAAAAATATAAAAGATATAGAGAATTAGAGCATATTTCAATTAATGTAATAAATAATAAAATATAATAATTTATATTTCAACCAAGAGTTTCGAGTTTTGAGCTTGTTTGTTCTTGTTTATTTTCTCTCTCTCTCGGAAAACAACTCCCAATCCCTTAAAAGGGTACCACCCTGCCCTGAATCTCAATTGACTCAACATCCGCCGCCCACGTGCTACTGAATAGCATGTGATACATTCCGTTTAAATATTTTGACATAGGTTAAATCGATTCGGTTCACGAATCTAATTTCATTAATTCAATTTTTAAATAAACATCTTTTTAGAAAAATAAAATGTAATTACACAAAAATACAACTCAAGTAACTGCTAACTGAATCTATCATTACAATTAAACCTATTTCAAATTTTAGATTATCGAAGGTTATTTCAAAATTTAAGAGGATTTAAATAAATATACTAAATTCGACAAATAGATTTAAATAAAAAAATTATTTAAAATATGAACTGAGTTCGAACTTTAATATTCATAGCCTAAGTTTAACTTAATTGACTCATTTAAAATATGGACTGAACTCCGATTCAATATAAGTTAAAAACCTATAGTTACTCAAATTGAAATCTATTTTTATTTAATTTATAATTATTTTTAATTGTTAAAATAAATATTTTATACTTAAAATAGTAAATATAATTTAAAATGTAACAACCCTAGTTTTAGTTGTACTAGAAAGTACAGTTTCAGAATCTCATTTTCGTAAATTGGATTCGTAAATATTAAATTAAAATATTTACGGAGTTGGTCTAATAGTTTATTAAAGTTTGGTCCTTTAATTTTGTCTATTAATTGCTTAATTAAGGTACATAGACTAAATTATAAAAGTCTTTATCACTATAAATTTTTAAATAGAAAAAGGATCAAAATGACAATTAAACCATAGTATATTATGTGCTAGTGGAATATGATGTCAAATTCCACTTAGGAATGTTAATGATTGATTAAGTTAAACTAGTTATACTTATGTTAATTAACCTAGCTTAATCATATTCTAATTAGACTATATATATTAAATTAGTGGGAAAACATGAAAACAATAGTTATCTTCTTTATCCTTGCTGAATTTGAGAGAAAGGAAAACCTAAGAAGTATTCATACATCTGGTCCTCAATTGTTAAGATAATTCAAGTTCTTTTCTTGCAATTTTCATATTTTTGAGGTTATGAAAGCTTGATTTAGCTAGCCCATATACCAATTTGCAAAATTTTTAAAGTTTTTGAAAGTTTTTATTGTTGATTTCTTGAAGAAATTGATGTTAAGTTGATAGGTTTTAAGCTTAGATGTGAAAAAGGACCAGATTGTAAATTTATTTGTTAGTTTTGTCAAAAGGACTTGTACAGCCCAATTTTTGCCCGGGGCCCACAAAGAAATAAAACCCAAACCAACACCCAAAATACAAAACCAAAACCCAAACCAAACCCAATACCCGATTACAAAACCCAAAGCCCAAATAACATAAACCCAATTAAGCCCTAACCCAAATAACCTAAAACCATCAGCCCAATAACCCAAAAAAAAAAAAAAAAACAAAACAAAAAAAGAAGAAACCCTAGCCCTTAGGTTTTCTAATCAGCTGCCGCCCCTAGGGCCTTCTGACCAGCAGCCTCAGCGTCGCCACTGCTGCCACCGCTGCCACCGCCACTCCACCACCCTCAAGTTACACCTGTAAGGATTAAATAAGAAAAGACAATAAGAAATCATGTAAAAAATGACTATAAAAGCCATCAAAAGTTCTTCGTAATGAGGGTTAGATTTTTTAATACAATAAAAAAAGAGAGAGATTCAAACATCAAAATAGTAAATCTACAAAACAGATTCAGAGAAAAAAACAAGTTATAAAAGGGTAAAAGTTTACTGTCGTTTTTTTCTTTCCTTTTCTATTTATTTATTTTTTCGAATCTACTTATATACATACATCGAAATTTTCTTTATTTTTCTTCAAAAAATCAGTTACATATAATGAAAAAATAAAAAAAATACCTTTTTTTGGAGTTCCGGCCACGGCAGCGGATGGCGCCAGAGAAGTCGCAGGTGTTTCTTCTGCAGAGGCGAGTTGAGAGAATTTTTTTAGGGGATTTAGTTTTTTTTTTTGGTGAAATGAAGGAATAAAGTTTTTTTTTGTAAAAAAAAATCAACTTATATAAGGGATCAAAACGACGTCTTTTTGGCCCAAGCTTATAAGCCTTAAAACGACGTCGTTTTGCCTTGGTCGACCCGGATCCGACCCGACCCGCCTCAGGATCCGCGTGTTTTTAAGTGGAAGGGCTAATTGCACTTTTAGCCCTTTCGCTTTCTTATTGTTTTGTAATTAAATTTTTCATTATTTCTAATTTTTACCTTGCAATTTGTTTCGATTTCAAATTGGTCCCTCTTGATGCTGTGCGTTTTGGAAGGGGAGGGAAATTTTCCCTTTTGGTCCCTCCTTGTTATTCGTGCGTCTCAATTCGGTCCCTCGCCTTATTCTTATTCCAGATTTGCCCTAAAATTTTATTTTTAGGTTCGATTTAGTCATTTTTTATTATATTCACTATTTTATTATTAAATTAACTAATTTAATATAAATTATTATTACTATCATTATTTTACTATTATTTATATTATTATTATTATTACTATTATCATTTTTTAAATTACTGTTATTATTTTTTTACTATTTAATATATTATTATTACTTATTATTATTACTACTACTATTGTATTATTAATATTATTATATTTTCATCTATATTTATTTTCTTATTATTTATCTAGTTTTTATTTATCTATTTATATTTTTGTTATTATTATATTTTAGGTATTATATCTCTATTTATATTTATGTATTAATATCATTATTTTACTATTGCTATATTTTTTATATTATTATTATCATTACTATTATATTTTTATTACTACTACTACGATTATTATTATCATTATCATCATCATCATCATCATCATTATTATTATTATTTTATTATATTTTATATTTTATATTTACTTATTTATTTGCTTATTTCATTTTTTCTCATTGATTTGTTTAAAGTTTTTAATAATTCTTGTTTTACTTGTTTATTTATTTATATTTTCATTAGCCTTGTTTTTATTTCATTCTTGTATATTTGTTCATATTACTGTTATTCGTATTATCGCATCTGTTATTATGTTGTTGTATTAGCATCGTAATTTGTTTCTACATTTTACTCCAAATCGCGTTATATTTTTACTCGATACATTAAAAAGTTGTTTCAAATAAGCAATATTTCGTATTTCGAGATTCGAAAGGTCGTTCCCTAACTGACGGGGTTGCGATTTTCTCGATAAATCTGAATATACTAATGTTTTAAAAATTTATTTTTTTTAATAATTTCGGTATTTAAGAAAAGATCGTGTTCTAACTTACGATATGATCTCTTTCTAATAAACCGTAATTTATACATATTTATACCCCATGCTTAACGGATTTTATGAATGATTTTTCCTTAGAATTAGTGAATTCGATGCTCCTAATGCCTTAATTTCATGTTTTACACTCAGGTAAGCATAGGAGAGCGAAAGGAACGAGAAACAGGCCAAAACAGAGAAAATGGGCCAAAGTACGAAATCAACACGGCCTGGACCTCCTCACACGGGCAGCTCACACGGCCGTGTCAATTTGGCAGAATTGAAGCATGACTCACACAGGTAGAACACACGCCCGTGCCAATCTAACAGGCTCGAACAGGGCCTGAAGTAATCGCATACGGGCATGTCCCTGCCGAGCCTAAGTTAAGTCCAATTAGGAAAAGGCCACTTTTGAGGGTTCTTAGGCATTCCAAAGCCTATAAATACACCCCAGAAGAGGAAGAGAAGGGAGACGGAGAATAGGGAGTAAGGAATTACTCCAAAGAAGCCGATTGATCCATCTCAGAATCCGGATTCACTATCAAGACTGAAGATCTCTCCTCAATTTCCCCTTCAGGAGTTTTGGGTTTTCTTTATGTTTTGTATTCATTATTACTCTGAGATATTTTCTTATTTAGTTATGAACTAAACCCCTAAATACCTAAGGGGGATGAAACCTAAGACGAAATCTTGTTATTATTTCTGAATCGTATGATAAATATTTAACCTGTTCTTAATTGTGTATGCTTAATTCTTGTTTTGGTATTTCAAGATATCACTTTAAGTTACTACTCTTAGTTGAAGGAGGAATAGACCCCGACTAAGAGTAACTTTGTCATAATTAAGCGGAGTTGATTACGCGCCTAGAGATAGAGTGACAAGATTTTATCGGATTAGGGTGAAACCTAATAAGGGAATCCATAGATCGAGTTAATGCAACCCTAGGGTGTTAATTAGAGAAAAGTCTCGGTTATTCAACATAGGAATTAGACGTTATTAGTCTTGAATAGGGATAATAACATAACTGGGAGATTTCTACGAAACAAGTTAAATGAATAAATCGTCCGATTCGGAGCCAGAATAACAAGTAAAAGTCTAGGTGGATTTTTCCTTAGGTATTGTCCTTAATCAATCGTTTTCCCAAAAGTAATTTCCCAATCCTATTTTTTGCAATTTCTTAGTTTAATTAGTTAGTTAAAACAAATCCCTTTTATTCTTAGGCTAGATAACAAAAAGACAGTCATTACTAGTACTTTTAGTCCTTTGGGTTCGACAATCCGATCTTGCTAAAGCTATACTACTGTTCGATAGGTACACTTGCCTACGTCGTGATAATAGTTAGTTTCAAGAATGATTCATTATAAATTTATAAAACTTATCACGAAAAATCACGATCAAGTTTTTGGCGCCGTTGCCGGGGACTAAAATATTAGGAATACTCAATTTTTATTATTTTAGCCATTTATTTTTCTTGCAATTTAACTTTATTTTTATTTTTATTTTACTAATTTCCTTTCTTTGTCAGGTTCTTATAGTTTATGACTAAAAAAAAACCTTCGGGACCACTGCTTTTTGACGAAGAAATTGATCGTACAGCTCGTAGAAACCGGCGAAAAATCAGGCGCAGCTTAAGATACACAGAGGAAGAGCGAGAGGACGATGTCTCAACTACAACCGAGCAGATGGCTGAAAATCAAGACAATCAGCTTCTTCCAGCCATACTCGCTGAATTAGCAAATCAGAATCCTGCTCCTCGTACTATGTATGATTATGCTAAACCTAATTTAACAGGAACTGAGTCAAGTATAGTTAGGCCTGCTATTGCTGCAAATAATTTTGAACTGAAACCTAACACGATTTAGATGATACAACAATTTGTTTAGTTTCATGGTTTGCAGTATGAGAATCCCAACACTCACTTGGCGAGTTTTTTGGAATTTTGCGACACTTTCAAAATTAATGGCATTTCTGATGATGCCATCCGTCTTCGGTTATTCCCTTTTTCACTGAGAAACAAGGCTAAACAGTGGTTGAACTCGTTACCACGAGGGTCCATCACTACTTGGGAACAAATGACCGAAAAATTTTTATTAAAATATTTTTCACCGGCAAAAACAGCTAAGTTACGTAATGATATCTCTTCTTTTGTGCAGATGGCCTTAGAAATACTTTACGATGCATGGGAGAGATAGAAGGACCTTCTGCGAAGGTGCCCACACCATGGGTTACCTCTATGGCTGCAAGTTCAAACGTTCTACAGTGGTGTGAACCCTTCGAAAAGACAGATAATTGACGTAGTCGCTAGTGGAACCATCAATAATAAAACACCTGAAGAGGCTTACGAATTTATTGAGGAGATGTCACTGAATAACTATCAGTGGCAAGTGATGATGACTCAGCTAATTAAAACAGCAGGCGTTTATAACGTCGACTCAGTTACTATGTTTTCAAGTCAGGTAGAACTCCTGAATAAAAAAATTGATGGTTTACTTGGTTCTACGCAGATACATCCAGTGATGAGGTGTGATTCAAGTGGAGGAGGTGTGCATACAGAATACAATCTTACAACCGAAGAGGAACAAGTCAACTATATGGGTAACAATAACTTTAGATCTCAAAATAACCCGTATAGTAATACTTATAATGCAGGTTAGAAGAACCACCCAAATTTCTCTTGGGGTGGTCAAGGAAATCAAAGGCCACAAAATCCTCAGGGTTTTCTACAGCCATCTTATCAACAGGAAAAGAAACCGAACCTTGAAAAGATGCTATCCAAATTCATCTCAGTGTCAGAAACTCGTTTCCAGAATACCGAGACAGCACTTAAAAATCAACAAGCATCAATCCAGGGGCTCGAGACCTAGATAGGTCAGCTGTCCAAGCTAATATCCGAACGACCACAAGGTAGCTTGCCAAGTAATACTGAACCTAACCCAAGGGAACAGCTCAACACAATTAATGTTCAAGATAAAGAAGGATTCGTTGAGCCTAAGCTAGGACCAAGGCAAAAAAATATGGTGAGCAAAGGTAATGGTGAGGTAAGTCATAATGAAAACAAAACGATGAAGGTAGAATACAAACCTCGTGTGCCATACCCTAATGCGACAAGGAAAGACCACTTAGACGAACAATTCGGTAAATTCCTTAAACTTTTGAAAAAATTACATATTAACTTATCGTTTATTGAAGCTCTGTCGCAGATGTCGAATGCAATGAAATTTTTAAGAGAGCTTTTAGCAAACAAGCGGAAGTTGGAAGAGGCGTCGCATGTGGAGCTAAACGCAGTTTGCTCAGCTATTCTACAGAATAAGCTACCCCATAAATTGAAAGATCCAGAGAGTTTTACAATTTCTTGCTTAATTGGTAGTTTGGATGTGAATCATGCATTAGCTGATTTAGGGGCAAGTATTAACGTCATGCCTTACAAAATGTTTAACAACTAGGTCTTAGGAAACCTAAACAAATTAGGATGAGCATTCAATTGGCAGATAAAACTATAAGATTTTCTAGGGGTATTATTGAAGATGTACTAGTGAAAATAGATAAGTTCATATTTCCCGTTGATTTCGTTGTTTTAGACATAGAGGAGGATAACAACACCCTTTTGATTTTAGGGAGGCCCTTTTTAGCAACTGCTAAAACAATTATTGATGTTGGCACAAGTGAGCTCACCCTTTGTGTGGGAGACGAGACGATCACCCTTCAAGCTCGTAATTCAGGCAACACATCGAATATTAAAGGCAATTGTCCACACCAGTCTACTAAAACTGACAATATGACGCAACCTACTTTGTAGAAATTAAGTTTGAAAGAAGTTCATAAGCCATGTTCCAGTAACAATAGAGGAACCATTCATGAAGAACGAAGGCTACAGATAGAGGAGCTAGACGAATGGCGAGCCCATAGAACACACGATAAACCAAAACTATGCAGGAATGAGCTCGATACCTCCTCAAATTTACTAAAGGTTGGAGATAAAGTCTTACTAGATGCTGCAGACTCTCACATTGTCACTACCAACCCTAATGAAGAAACCCCTCTTACAGTACTTAGTATTTTTCCATTCGACACAGTTGAGGTAAATCATCCCAAGTTCGGCACTTTTAAGGTAAACAACACCAGTCTAAAACCTTATTTTGATAAGATTGATAGCAGGAATGAGGAGTATGAACTCCTTAAACCACCATGACCATTCAATGGAGAGGTAAGTTGAGCGTAGACTATAAATAAGCGCTTCTCAGAAGGCAACCCGAGCATTAACTGTATTAACTTCTTTAAATTTTAGTGTTTAACACCTGACATACTAACGGAGCTTTTGAAAACAGGTTCACCACAGGGACACGGCTAAGCACACGGGCGTGCTTAAGACCGTGTGGAAACAGGGTAAAGATTTTTCTAAACCACAGGCGATGATAAAATGCCACGGCCGTGCGACTTGGCCGTGAGCGAACCTGTCAAAACAACACAGGCGTGCGACACGCCCGTGCCTTAGGATCGTGGTCGAAACTGAGAAACTAGCACGGGTGTACGACACGCCCGTGTCTAACACCCATGGTCAAACCTGTCAAATTAACACAGGCGTGGGCTTGCATACACGGGCATGGGAGAAGCGAACGAAGCTAGACACAGACGTGCGACACGACCGTGTACACCAATACGCCTGAGGTACACGGGCGTGTGTTGAATTTTAGACGTGCCAAAATAGGAAAAACGCGCAAGACACGGGTTGAAATTGGGATACACGGGCGTGTCCCCGGGCCGTGTGCCTCAAAATCTATGAATAGGCTGCACTATTCATTGTCTTCCCCACTCAAAAACCCTAACCCTAGCCGCTGCAAGTCCACACGACCTCCTTGCCACGCCCGTGCACCGCATTCAACTACATTTTTGAAGCCTTTTCTCCTCTTCCTAGCGTTTGTTTACTTCTTCCTTAGCTATTTTACTGATTTCTATGGCTATTTATCATGATAATATGCAAGTTTTCATTTTCCTTTCATAGTTTGATCACTTAAATGTCATAATCTAGAATAAATATTGTATTTTTCATGTTCAAATTCTTATTCATTTCATGCATTCTCTACTCCATTTGTTCAGTTGGAAGTAAAATTTTCATGATTAGGGTAGTTGAAATTTTCATGTTTTTTGTGTTGCCATTCTCTCATCTATTTAATATATTGCATTGCATTCTTTGTCATTTTGATTCATACCACAATGCTAATGCCACAAGAGTATGTTAATAAACTCATTATTTTAATTTTTATGGCTGAAAATATCTATGCCTTTTTCCTCTTGCAATTTAGTTCCATTTTCCCATGTTTACTCATCAAGACAACCTAATGATTCTAATCACAGGTTCACAATATCGTCTTCATGAGGAAAGAAAGCTACCGTTCCCGCTTCTAAGAAAAAGAAATGAGCATCATCCTCCTCGGGTCCTACTGCGAAAATTCGCCACCCGTTCCTACAGTTTCCCAACGGGCCCCAAGAGGAACTTTTTCAAATACTACGGGCTTGACCTTTAACAGCGGGCCGCTGCATCGATTGGGCTGCCGTCAAAAAAATTCAGTTGGCTGATGCGATCCGGGCCCTTCTTACGACCGATCCATGGGAGCTATTTTTTGGGATCATCGAGCCGACATACTTAGAGTTAACGATGGAACTATGCTCCACATTCCATCTTCAAATGGTAATGACAAACTACGATGATCCCGGCACAGTCCAGTTTCGTTTAGACGGATTAATCCGCCAACTAAGCATCTCAGAATTCGGCACTGCATTGGGTCTTTATACCGAGGAATTTAGAGAGGAGAATGACTTACATGCTCTAGACCGCTACATCCATTGTTTTCCCTCAAGTTGTTGGGATGCCCTCGTCCCACTTTTGGCCACCTACGACCCTAGTCGCACCAAGGCATCATCTCTCTCTCCATCCGTAAGGTACCTCCATTCTATTTTATCTAACACTTTGATAGGACAGAGAGAGAGCACCGGCATCGTCACTACCCACGACGTCTATTACTTATGGTGTATGTCAAACGGGCACGTCATCGACCTCGCCTACTTTATCGCCCTTGCCATACGCCACTAGACGGAGCGACATCGAAAGGGGGTCATCTCCATTGGCCCCTACGTGACTCGACTGGCGTTACACTTTGGACTTTTCAACACTGCGACCTAAGAATCATCTCTGACCCTTATTGGCCAAATGTCTCCATAAGACACTCAAGCATGCTTAGCATGAGGATGATAGAGAGGCGCCGAGGAACCTACCCTCCCCAATATCGTCTCGCTCAATCTACCGAGGAGGAGGTTCTAGAGGACATTACTGATGATATCCCTACCCAGTAGAGGACCTACATTCCCAGCCACCACCACCTTCTCGGTCAGTTCATGCGGTGACTTCATATGATGACATTTCTGAGCGCCTTAACAGATTCGAGCAGCAGTGTTTTCAAATATTTGACAACGTTGATGCCACTCTACAGCAGATTTGTCAGCAGCTCTACTTCTCATCGCCAGTCCCACCTCGCGAACTATCCAACGATAAAGATGTTTAAAAACTTTTATTTATTATTTTATGTTTCTGTTTTTATTTTTATTTAGGACTACTTTTTATTTTTCTTTCATCTTATTTTCATTAGGATTTATAATTTTTATTTCACAAATTTTAAATCTCGGCTATTTCTTTATGAATAATTATTCTTCCTCATATCCCCTAAACAGTTCCTACTTTTATCATAGTTATAAAGAGCTTCAAAGCTCACAACCACTTAGGAACTTCAAACTCCATCGGAAAAGGTTTTCCACAACTGCGATGCCCTGTTCAATGACGAGATATAATATTCTTTTGGCACAGCACTATGGTACCCAACCTCTACCACTGGAGTATCTTCTTCCACCTCCATACCTCCAAACTAGGACATTCATTCAACACTTAGGAAGTTCCAATTCTCTCCCTATCTTATAATCTTATATTTTCCTATATATCTATCTTTGTACATTAAGGGCAATGTACATCTTAAGTGTGGGGGGGGTAATCATTCCATTATCCGAAAAATCCCTGAATATTGCTTTGTTCTCTTGTAAATCTCTCATATCATGTTTAAGATGAATTTTGATTGACTGATAATTTTTATTGATATATTTTGAATTAAAACATAGGCATTCATGCATTGATTATTTAACTTTAAAACATTAGAAAATCAAGCATGATAAGTTGATTTTTAAGAATTTAAAATTTTAGGTTGTTTCCCCAAGTCTAGGTATTATCTTGAATTGAATCCCACAGGTTTAAACATCAAAAAGTCATAATTTTTGTGAGATTTTTGAGCCTTTTGAGCATCTATTAATTCTTTTATTCTCACTTTTATTATTGCTTTGAGTATGTTAATATTGAATTGTTATTCTAGAACTTGCTTGATTATGCATGTCAAGACCACATTATTTGATTTGATATGTCAAGATGATAGAGGCACTTAGGATTAACCCACTCATGCCATGAAAAGCCTACCTCCACAGTTAAACCTTAGTAAACCCTTTTGAGCTTAACAAGCCATTCCTTGTATTACCCTTAATGCTAACCCTTAACCCATTATTGTTCAAATCCCCTCAATTAATTTGATCCCTATTTTTGTCGAGATTTGATTTGAATAAATTGCTTACCTATGTCTTGTTCTTAATAGTTAGTTTATGATAATCTAATGTGTTTAAAAAAAAAGAGAGAAAGAAACATGTATACATATTAGTAGTGATATTTTGTTTGTAAACTTCAGTATTCAAATTCTATAGTCAGAAAAGAAGCTTTGTTGTACGCAAGTAATGATTAAATATTTTTCTAGTTAAGTAAATTTTCAAGTCAATCTCGATTCTAACCTTTTCTTTCAGCTTGTAACCACACCCCCTAACCAAGCCTCGTTACAACCCTTTAAAGACCTTTTGATTGATGTATCATCTCGATTTATAGTGGTGGAGATTTGATTTTCATGCAAGCCTATGGTAATAACTTTTCATATTGACTGATGAGTGCTAATTTCATTGTCCTTAAACACTTCGAGTGATTTGAGTGAATCTTTAGTGAGGATGTTAAACTCTATGAGGTTCCGAATCAATGATAACTACTTAGATGAAAGGAGATGCCTAAGTTTTTCATGATTAAACACTCAATTTGAAATGTTTGAAGCTCTAATGTTCTTTTAGTTGAATTCTCAATGTATGATTACTTATGAGATGGTTCGAGATATTATTGATAGAAATTATAAGTTGAGAAAAAAAAGAATTTTTAATTGTGATTTAAGGATTTTGCTTGAGGACAAGCAAACGCTTAAGTGTGGGGGTATTTAATAAACCGTAATTTATACATATTTATACCCCATGCTTAACGCATTTTATGAATGATTTTTCCTTAGAATTAGTGAATTCGGTTGCTAAATAGATAGCTTATCATGGAAAAGGGGTTTCCTGATAATGTGGAGGATAATGCGGCCGTCCGGATATGGGCTGAGACAACGCAACAACAGAAAGGTGATAGTCTTACCGAGGGGTATGTGGGATTTCATTCGGATCAGTGTAACCCAAAATAATCTTTAAGAGATAAAAAAAATTTAGGGTCAGTGGGATGACAAGATCAAACAATTATTCTACCATCATTATGGTGATTTACCCTATCTGCTCGATATCAAGGTAGACGAGCACCTATTTCGAGCCCTCGCCCAGTGTTAGAATTCTGCTTACAGTTGCTTCACTTTCGGAAAAGTAGATTTGGTACCTACTATAGAAGAGTACACGACCTTGCTCCGTTGCCCGAGGATTCAAGTTGACAAAGCTTATTTCAGAGCTGCCAACGTCCCAACATTCTCAAAAAAGCTTATGAACATCACGGGAATGTGGGAACAGTGGGTTACAGCCCGGATCAAGCAAAAGGGAGATTGTAAGTGCATTCATTGGAGGAATTTGAGGGATTTAATCCTAGTGCATCCCGATATGAAGAAGAGGGTTGATGTTTTCGCTTTGAGCATTTATGGACTGGTTATCTTCCCCAAGGCTTTGGGGCATATAGACGAGGTGATTTCCGATTTATTTGACAGGCTTAGTAAAAGGGTCACACCTGTACCCGCGATTTTGGCTGAAACTTTCAGATCATTGAATGCTTATCGGAGAGCGGGCAAAGAGAGATTCATCGGATGCGCACAAATCTTACTAGCTTGGTTCCACAGCCATTTTTAGAAAGTGGAAAAAGTCTCATATCGTATCTTCTCCGAAAACTACTCTCCACTGAAAGAGTTAGTGGCTATGCCGAGACGGGATGGTATTACAGAGGAAAAGTGGATGACGATTTGATCATGATTTTCCGTGATAAGTTTTATAAATTTATAATTAATCGCTCTTGAAACTAACTATTATCACGACGTAGGCAAGTGTACCTATCGAACAGTAGTATAGCTTTAGCAAGACCGGATTGTCAAACCCAAAGGACTTAAAGTACTAGTAATGACTGTCTTTTTATTATCTAGCCTAAGAAATAAAAGGGGTTTGTTTTAACTAACTAATTAAACTAAGAAATTGCAGAAAATAGATTTGGGAAATTTGTAATGACCCGAATTTTACCGTTACCAAAAAAATGAATTTTTGGGTCTCCGTTTCTGAAAAATGGATTAGTAAATATTTATTAAAAATATTTACGAAGTTAATCGAGTGGCTAATTAGAGTTTAATTAAGTGAACTAGCTTAAATTAAGGATAATTGGATAAAATGATTAAATTGAATGAAGTGTGAAAGTTTAATTATAGAATAAAGAAAATTGAAAGGACTAAATAAGTAAATAAGCCAAAAAGAGTGCTAAGTATATGGCAAAAACAAAATACAAGTGTAATAAATATAATACACACATTTGTAATACATGTATGTATTTGCTTATTATTTAAGTAAATATTAGTGTATTTATTATTATTAAATTAATATTATATGATAAATAAATAAAAGTAAGACAAATGTGGTAATGATTGGGTACAAGTGTATTAATAAAAAGAAAATAAAATAAAATACATACACTCGTAATGCTTGTATTTAAGTATTAATAGATATTAATTATTTATAAAAGGTATTTATTAATTAAATAATTATATTAAAAGATTTTTATGTGAAAAATAAATAAAAAGTTGACAAGTGTATGGTATGTATAGTGACATGTGTAATATTAGTATATGTACATTTGTAAAATACATGTATATTTACTTATTATATAAGTATATTATTAAATTATATATTATTATCAAGTAAAATATATTTATATAATAAATACATTAGCGAAAGACAAGTGTGATATTATAAATGGATACAAATGTTAAAAGAATATTTATTATTAAATAGATTTTTATAATAGATAATTATTAAGTTATTATATATATATATATATATATATAATGGTTTAATGAAATAAAAAAAAAAGAATAGAAATAGAAACAGAATAGGCAAAACGAAAAGCAGGGAAAAAAAGAAAGAAAGGAGAAAAGAAAGAAGAAAGGGAAAATTGAAGGTTTGAAGTAGAGGTGTGCATGGGGGTGGCGTCTGCCTACCCAAGGCCCTTAGAAAAATGGGAGGGTTTGGGTAAAAATATAGGCCCGAAAAATGGGCTTGGGGGCAAAAAGAGGCCCGTTTAGAAAGCGGGCGGGCCTCGAGCAAGATTTTTTTGGCGGGACGCGGCCCTACCCGATTTTAATATTAAATTATTTTTATTTTAAATTTTAAGTAACTTTAGTTTTTTTACTTTAGGTTTTTTTATTGTTTTTAATGTTATTTTGATATTGTAAAATTTTTGTTATTAATATAATTTAGTTCTTAATTTAGTTCTAATTTATTTCAATTTTTAATTTTAATATAATTATTTTTATTATATTTTTAATTTATATATTATTTTAAAAATTATTTTACTCCCATTTTTTAAATATTTTTTTATGTTTTAAATGCATTTGATTTATTATATTTTAAAGTTTTTATTTAATAAAAAAGAAAAATTTTTTTAATATGGTAGGGCGGAACTCGGGCCTATCATTTTTTTTCTCGGGCGGGCTTGGACAAAATTCTAGGCCCATATTTCGGGCCGGGCCGGGCCCGGGCCTTGAAAACGGGCTGAAATTTTTTTATGGGCCCGGCCCGAACCCGGCCCGGCCCGGCCCATGCACACCTCTAGTTTGAAGCTTGAGGTTTAAATAGGTATGTCAATTTAGCCCTTTTTACTTAATTTTGATGTTTTAGAAACTTTAGAACAAGGTTTTGATGAAGTTAAGTTGATATATTGTAAGATAGTTGATTATAAGACATTGTTCTTGTTGAAAAAAAGATGAATTAAGGGCTAAATTGATAGAAATTCAAGTTAGAAATGAAAAAAGGATTGAATTGTAAAGTGATTCATAAGTTTTATGCTTAAAGGACTAAATTGAAAGAATTTTGAAATTATGGTTTTATGATGAAAAATAGATAATTATCTCTAAGTTTGGTTAAAAATTGAGTAGAAATAAAGTATGAATTAAGATAGAAAAATAAGTGAATTTAGTTAGGATTAAATTGAAATTAAAAGTAGAAAATCAACATTTTGCACTAAGACTATTTTGGACAGCAGCAGTAGTCTAAGTTTGAAAAATCACCAAAATTTTTAGAAATTGAATTAGAGAATGAATAAAATATGGAATTAAAGTTATTGAGTCTAGTTTTTTATAGAAGAAATGGTATAAGCAATTGAATTGAAAATTATGAGATATAATGAATTTTGTAAGACAAGGTCAGAATGAATTTGGATTCCCCTGTTCTGACTTTAGAAAATCACTTAAAATTGGATTAAAAATAATTAGAGGCTTAGAGTTATATTTTTAGAATCCCTAATGAGTCTATTTTCAGGAGAAATCAACGGGAACATTATCCGAGTTCTGTACTGTGAGATAATTAATTTTTAGTGAAGAAGGGTCGAAACTGTCAGACAGCAAAATAGGGATGAATTTAAAGAATAAACTGTACTTAATGGCTAAACCAAAAATTCTGAAAATTTTATGGTAAGAAGATTTGTGAGTCTAGTTTCAGGAAAAATTAGCGGGTCTTAATTTAGAATTCTGTAACTCAAGATATAAATTAGTAATATATTAATGATTATGAATTGTATTACTTTCGTAGTCAATGTGGTACCAGAAATCTCGGCTAAGAAAGGACAAGACAAAGTCAACGGGAGTTAGCTCAGAAACTACGGTTTGTATTTCTATAATCCGAACTTAATACTTAAATTGTTGGATTTATTATTTAATATATATATGTAGTAGGTGTTTTGAGATTATTATTTGAATTGGATTGAATATTGATTATATTGGATTGATTTATGAATATATATATGAATGCTTGAATTGAAATGAATATTGATGTGGAAATTGAATAATAAATATTTGTTATATTGGAAAATATATGTAGTTGGAAGTGTGATGAAATTGATAGAAAATTGTGATTATTGTGAAATTAAATATTTATTAGTGAAAAGTGAATGGAATTATATTGAATTGAAAATATATAGTTAATTAATTAAAATATGAATTAATTGAAAACTGGAAAATGAATTAAATACTCTATTAACTAGTCGGGCTAGTCGGATATAGTTGGCATGCCATAGGATATGGATGAGTATGGGTTTTTGAAACATCGATCGTGCACTTATGTGCCGACTCATCATTTATCATTATCGATTATTTATTACCGATTCGGCACTTTGTGTGTCGAATACTGTTACTATTACTGTTATCGATTCAGCACTTTGTGTGTTGAATACTGTTACTGTTACTGTTTCGGATTTGTTCCGATGAGGTACTTTGTGTACCGTACTATTACTGTTACTGTTTCGTCTTCGGCCGATGAGGCACTATGTGCCGTACTGGTGTGTTGGTTGGATCCGTGTATCCGTCTGAGTCCAAGTCATGTTAATAGGGGTAAATGAAGGTATAAAATAACTGATTATTACTGAATAATTGATTGATACCGGATAATTGATATTCTTTGGATATTAGATCATTCTTGAATAAATCGAATATTCTTGAATAATTGATCATTCTTGAATAAATCGATTGTCCTTTGAATGAATGGTCATATTCTTGAATAACTTAATTGTTTTTGAATATCTGATTTTACTAAATAATTGACTGTTACTGGATAACCGATCAATTGATCGATACTGAATAACTGGTTATTATTGAATAATTGATTGTTACCGAATAACTGACTGTTACTGAATAAATAGTTATTCTGATTGTTAATGAACATTACTGATTGATTAATTGCTATCGAAATTAATAAATGCTTTGAAATTTAAAGTAGACCAAAACATTGGTTGGAAAGTGAATGTTTGAATACTCATTGAGTTTGAATAGTTCGATATATATATAAATTAATAATTTTTGTAATTGTTTAAGTGTTCAGATTATAGAAATACCACTGAGTGTATACTCAGCGTACGGTTTGTTTCCGTGCGCAGGTTAAGTTAAGGCTAGATTGTTGAATCAGCATCCCAGGCCGATCCCGAATTCAACGAGGTAAAGTATGTTGAGTATTGATAATGGCATGTACCTAGGATGTTTAATGAGAGTTATTTAGGTTGTAGAAGTATTGATGAAATGAGTAAATTATGGTTGGAAACGGTATGTAGTATGAATTTTGAAATTTACTAAAAATTCGTAGTGATTCTAAATTAGTCCCGAATTGAATATACTGTTCATATTGGACCGCGAGGGCCCATTAAAGGGACGACATCTTAAAATTAGGATGTGTCTGAATATTTATTTTAATTAATGACTGGAATTGGGCTGTACTGACTAGTAATGTCTCGTAACCCTATTCCGGTGACAGTATAGGGTTAGGGGATGTTACAAAATTACTTTTGAGAAAACGATTAATTAAAGACAATACTTAAGGAAAAATCCACCTAGACTTTTACTTGTTATTCTGACGCCGAACCGGACAATTTATTAATTTAACTTGTTTCGTAGAAATCCCTAAGTTATGTTATTATCCCTATTTAAGACTAGTAACGTCTAATCCCTAGGTTGAATAATCGAGAGTTTTCTCTAATTAACACCCTAGAGTTGCATTAACTCTTTCTATGGATTCCCTTATTAGGTTTCACCCTAATCCGGCAAAATCTTGTCACCCTATCTCTAGGCGCACAATCAACTCCGCTTAATTATGACAAAGTTACTCTTAGTCAGGGTCTATTCCTCCTCTAACTAAGAGTAGTAACTTGAAGTGATATCCTGAAATACCAAAACAAGAATTAAGAACAAGTCAAATATTTATCATACGATTCAGAAAATAATAACAAGATTCGTCTTAGGTTTCATCCCCCTTAGATATTTAGGGGTTTTAGTTCATAACTAAAAAGGAAAACATCTCAGAAGAAGTAAAAATACAAAACATAAAGAAAACCCAAAACTCCTGAAGGGGAAATTGAGGAGAAATCTTCAGTCTTGATGGTAATTCCTTACTCCTATTCTCCTCCTCCCTTTTCTTCCTCCTCTGGGGTGTATTTATAGGCTTTGGAATGCCTAAGAACCCTCAAAAGTGGCCTTTTCCGAATTGGACTCAACTTAGGTTCGGCAGGGACACGTCCATGTACGATAACTTCAGGCCGTGTTCGAGCTTGTTAGATTGGCACGGGCGTGTGTTCTACCCGTGTGAGTTGTGCTTCAATTCTGCCAAATTGACACGGCCGTGTAAGCTGCCCGTGTGAGGAGGTCCAAGCCGTGTTGATTTTGTACTTTGGCCCATTTTCTCCGTTTTTGGCGTGTTTCTCGTTCCTTTCGTTCTTCTACGCTTATCTAAGGATAAAACATGAAATTAAGGCATTAAGAGCATTGAATTCACCAAATCTAAGGAGAAATCATTCATAAAACGTGTTAAGCGAGAGATAAAAATATGTATAAATTACGGTTTACCAAATACCCCCACACTTAAGCGTTTGCTTGTCCTCAAGCAAAATTCTCAAATCACAATTAAAAATTTCTTTTTCTCAACTTATAATTTCTATCAATAATATCTCGAATCATCTCATAAGTAATCACACATTGAGAATTCAACTAAAAGAACATTAGAGCTTCAAACATTCCAAACTGAGTATTTAATCATGAAAAACTTAGGCATCTTCCTTCATCTAAGAAGTTATCATTCATTCGGAACCTCACAGAGTTTAACATCCTCACTAAAGATTCACTCAAATCACTCGAAGTGTTTAAGGACAATGAAATTAGCACTCATCAGTCAATATGAAAAGTTATTACCATCGGCTTGCATGAAAATCAGATCTCCACCACTATAAATCGAGATGATACATCAATCAAAAGGTCTTTAAAGGGTTGTAACGAGCTTGGTTAGGGGGTATGGTCACAAGCTGAAAGAAAAGGTTAGAATCGAGATTGACTTGAAAAATTACTTAACTATAAAAATATTTAATCATCACTTGCGTACAATATAGCTTCTTCTCTGACTATGGGATTTGAATATTACAAAAGATAACTACTAACATGTATAGACATTTTTTTTAAGAACAAGTTAAATAACATAGGTTACTATTAAGAACAAGACATAGCTAAGCAATTTATTCAAATTAACTTTCGAAAAAAATAAGGATCAAATTAGTTGAGGGGATTTGAACAATAATGGGTTAAGGGTTAATATTGAGGGTAATACAAGGAAAGGTTTGTTAGGCTCAAAGGGGTTTACTAAGGGTTAATTGTGGAGGTAAGCTTTTCATGGCATGAGTGGGTTAATCCTAACTGCCTTTATCATCTTGACATATCGAATCAAATGGTGTGGTCTTGACATGTATAATCAAGCAAGTTCTAGAATAACAATTCAATATTGACACACTCAAATCAATAATAAAAGTGAGCATGAAAGAATTAAAAGGCTCAAAAATCTCAAAAAAATTATGGCTTTTTGATATTTAAACTTGTGAATTCCAATTCAAGTTAATACCTAGACTTGGGGAAACAACCTAAAGTTTTAAATTCTTAAAAATCAACTTATCATGCTTAATTTTCTAATGTTTTAAAGTTTGAATGATCAATACATGAATGCCTACGTTTTAATTCAAGATATATCAATAAAAATCATCAGTCAATCAAAATTCATCCTAAACATGATATGAGAGATTTACAAGAGAACAAAGCAATATTCAGAGATTTTTTGGATAAATGAAATGATTACCCCCCACACTTAAGATGTACATTGCCCTCAATGTACAAAGATAGATATATAGAAAATATAATATCATAAGATAGGGAGAGAATTGAAACTTCCTGAGTGTTTGAATGAATGAATTCTCTAGTTTGGTGAAGCGAGAATTGACAATAGAACTGGAGGTAAGGCCTGACTCGGAGGAAGAAATAACCTGATAATAATCATAAAGGTAAGCCGCGTGAATCAATTAAAAGGAACTAAGAATAACAATAAAAATAAGGGAAATAGTCTAATT
The DNA here is from genome assembly GCA_025698475.1 of Gossypium anomalum. Taxonomy (NCBI): domain Eukaryota; kingdom Viridiplantae; phylum Streptophyta; class Magnoliopsida; order Malvales; family Malvaceae; genus Gossypium; species Gossypium anomalum. Next base: position 16,673,463 of record CM046967.1, on the reverse strand, counting down.
TTGTAGGTGGCACGGTCGTCTCACACGCCCGTGTGGGTCGTGTCCAGCCCGTGTTTGTCCCGAGTTGAAAGTTCGTCGTACGGCCTTAAGACATGCCCATGTATCTTGGCTGTGTAGCTTCTGAGATGGATCAATCGGCTTCCTTGGAGTAATTCCTTACTCCCTATTCTCCTCTTCCCTTTTCTTCCTCCTCTAGGGTGTATTTATAGGCTTTGGAATGCCTAAGAACCCTCAAAAATGGCCTTTTCCGAATTGAACTCAACTTAGGTTCGACAGGGACACGCCCGTGTGCGATAACTTCAGGCCGTGTTCGAGCCTGTTAGATTGGCACGGGTGTGTGTTCTACCCGTGTGAGTCGTGCTTCAATTCTGCCAAATTAACACGGCCGTGTGAGCTACCCATGTGAGAAGGTCTAGGCCGTGTTGATTTCGTAATTTGGCCCATTTTCTCCGTTTTTGGCCCATTTCTCGTTCCTTTCACTCTCCTACGCTTACCTAAAGATAAAACATGAAATTAAGGCCAAATCTAAGTAGAAATCATTCATAAAACGTGTTAAGCGAGGGATAAAAATATGTATAAATTACAGTTTATCACGATTCTTCAGAATCTGCAAGAGGAAGACGTCGAATGGAGAGCATCGTGGATGGCCCTAGACGAGATATTATATCGATATAGAGATTTTGATTGGGTTCTCCTGCTTGGGATATCGGGAGCCATCGGGTATGCTCCTCTGCTCGTGTTAAGATAGTATAGATCAAGACCGTTTACGCCACCAACACACGGGTTAGCTTAGTGTGAGTTCGTATACAAGGGAGATAATTACAAAAAGAAAGTTCGTGAGATACTGAATACCTGGAACCAAACTCGTAGAATGAAAAGGTTTGCTGCTAATCCAATGGCTACCCCTGAGTACGACCGGTGGTGGGGTCAGAGGATCAACGACAACATCCCTACGTCAGATCAAGAAAACACCTGATCAACGGAAGAACACTTGAAGGCGATCCTATCTGAGCTAGAAATCATCAAACAAGATTTTGAGAACTTGAAACTGTGCTGCAAAACCGTGAACTTCAGAATGAACTCCTTGAGGTAAATAACGAGCGGTGGAAGGAGCAGATTCATCAATCTCAAGATCAAGTCAGGAATAGGGATTACGTCATGGGCGAAGCTTTGACTCAAGTGCGAGAAGTGGCCGATCACTTACAAACCTTAGCAGTCGAAGCCGATGTACTGAGTTTAAAATACGAGTCAGAATTAGACCGAGGCCGAGAGCTAGCTTGGCTTCTTAGGCAGGTCAAAGCTTTAGGTGTCAAGGCAAAGCCTTATATGTAATCCATTTTATGTAAAGAAATTTGTTTCTTAGAAAAGTTACTCTAATGGAATTGAATCAGAATCAACGCCTTTATTTGCATTTATTGCATTCATGCATTTGCATTTCATCGCATCATGTGCATTAATTTTCACAAAAAGATCCTAACTATTAAAAATTAAAAAAATCATTTCAGTAATCTGGAAACCGACAAAAATCAACCAAGTACGCATCCTTACGGTACACGAAAAAAAGTTAAAGCGATGGATAAAAGACTAGAAAAGTTGGAACAAATGTAGAATAACATGCAAGAACAGACGCTAGCATAAATGCAAGAGCAATTAGCTAAAATCCAGCATGATATGAAGGACCAAATGATGGAATCATAAAGGAACATCATGAACCAGCTAACACAACTGCTGACTGGTAGACAGGAGAAGGGAAATGACCCTATGGACGATACTAGAAATGACAATGAAGATCCCCTTTACCCTCCGTGTTTTACTCCAACAAATGTTTGGATACAACCCGAAGTGTACTCACGAAGGCCATCTGTTACAATCAGGCCCCAATAGTTTCAGGCCAGTGCTTCGGCGCCGACGAACTACCAAGCCGGCTCAGGCTCTAATCTAGGGGATAACCCAACTAACCCTGCTGTCCCCGATCTCGATGATGTGATAGAAATAGAAAAGATAAGGGTAGAGCTCCCTAAAGAACTCGAAGAACGATGTAGATAGTTAGAAGAAAAAGTTAAAGAAATAGAGAACGCCGACTATCGTGGTGGAATTGATGCTAAGGAATTGAGTTTGGTTTCTGACCTGGTGCTTCCCCCCAAGTTCAAGACTCTTGAGTTTGAGAAGTATAACGGGACTAGTTATCCCGAAGCTCACATCACCAAGTTCTGCAGGCGAATGGCAGGCTACGTCAATAATGACCAACTATTGCTTCACTGTTTCCAAGAAAGTCTAGTTGGGGCAGCATCCAAATGGTACAACCAATTGAGCCGTACCAAGATCAATTCATGGAAGGATCTAGCACAAGCCTTCATGAAGTAGTATAGTCACGTGACGGATATGACCCCTGGTAGAATCACTTTACAGAACATGGAGAAGAAGCATAATGAAAGCTTCATGCAATACGCCTAACGGTGGAGAGAGGTGGCCACACAAGTCCAACCACCTCTGTTTGAAAAGGAAACCACCATGCTCTTCATTAATACCCTGAAGGCACCTTTTATTAATCACATGCTGGGAAGCGCAACTAAGAGTTTCTCAGACAAAGTAATGTCTGGAGAAATAATAGAAAATGCGGTAAGGTGCGGGAAAATAGAAGTTGGGGAAAATGCCAAAAAGACAGCCTTGAGGAAGAAGGAGCACTATGTAAATAATGTGAGCACATATTTAAAATTGGTCACCGTAAGCCAACTGAGGGCGACAACCATTGGTCATCAAGGCCCACCCAGACAAGAGCCCAACACAAAGCAAAATATGGAGAAACTCCAATTTACGCCTATCCCAATGACGTATAAGGAGTTGTACCAAAGTTTATTTGATGCACGTGTTGTGTCCCCTTCTATCTAAAGCCAATGCAACCCATATACCCCAAATGGTACAACGCAAACGCCCAATGTGAATACTATGTAGGAATCACGAGACACTCGATCGAAAACTGCACCGTTTTCAAGAAGTTTGTCAAAAGACTCATCAAAATGGGCATTGTGAAATTTGATAATACATCTAGTGCAAAAAATCCGTTACCTAACCATGTGGATAAGAGAGTAAATGCGATAATCGAGAGTTCAGGAAATGAAATCAAGATGAATATCGCAGAAGTGAATACCCCGCTGAAAGAAGTGTGGAGGAAAATGGTAGGAAGATGGTTAATTACGCAGAATTCAAGGGATAGATCCAGAGGAACAAAGAATTATTGTGAGTTTCATAATCAAGAGGATCATGAGATTCAAAGATGTAGTGAATTCAAGGCTCTAGTACAAAGATTGATGGATAATAAAGAGCTAGAATTCTTTGAGTATGCCGAAAACCCAGAAGGAAAAGATGTATGTGCCTCAGAAGATAGGTCAACTGAGAATATCTACAAAGTCAACCACCCAATGGTTATCATTTCGCGACCAAGAATTAGCGAAGCCAGGGCACAAGTCGCACCAAGAGTCGTAATCTAGAAGCCCGTTGCTTTTCCTTATAAAGATAGCAAAAGGGCACCTTGGAACTATAATTGCAATGTGACAATTCCGGGAGAGGAAATCCCGACTAATACATCAAGGGAAGATCAAGGCGTGGGTTTCTATACGCGCAGCGGAAGGCACTATGATACCCCAAATACAAAAGTCGAGCTTGTTAAGGGAAAATCATTGGTGATCGAAAAAAAGAAAGAAAAGCCGGTTAGACTTGAACCGCCTGTTAATGAATCGGTAACAGAAAAAGAAGCCAAAAAATTCTTGAAATTTCTAAAACACAGTGAGTATAGTGTCGTGGAACAACTCCACAAGCAGCCAGCTCGTATATCGGTACTGGCTTTACTCTTAAGCTCAAAAACCCATCGTAGCGCATTGATGAAGGTACTGAATGAAACTTATGTCGCTAGCGATATTTCGGTAAACAAGCTGGACCGCTTAGTTAACAATCTAAATGCCGACAACTTTATTTTCTTCAACGATGATGAAGTACCGCCAGGAGGCAGGGGGTCGACTAAGGCTTTGTACATCACGACCTGTTGTAAGGGATATACACTGCCAGGGGTATTGATTGACAATGGATTTGCACTGAATGTCCTGCCCCTATCTACACTGAATAGGTTACCTGTGGATAACTCACATATGAAAACGTGCCAAAACATAGTAAGAGCATTCGACGGTAATGAAAGGAAAGTAATAGAAAGGATTGAGATTCCTCTCTTGATTGGTCCAAACACGTACGAGGTAGACTTCTTGGTGATGGACATCAAGCCTTCGTATAATTACCTATTGGAGAGGCCATGGATATATTCAGCAGGGGCTGTGCCGTTGTCACTACATCAAAAGCTGAATTTGGTAAATGAAGGCCGGCTGATAACGATAAACGCAGATGAAGACATTATTGCATCTATGACCAGCAACGCACATACATAGAGGCAGACGATGAAGCGATAGAATGTTCTTTTTGAATCGCTGGAATTTGTAAATACTACTTTCGTCATCGAAGGGAACAAGATCCCTATGCCTAGAATATCCAAAGCTACGAAGATAGGCTTACGATTGATGGTCGAAAAGGGAGCCATGACAGGAAAAAGACTCAAGAAGTATCTCCAAGTGAAGATCGAGGTACCAACTCTAATGAAAAAACGAGATCGCTTTGGTCTAAGTTATAAGCCGGATGTGAAACAAAAGAAGAAAGAGTTAGAGAAGAAGCAAGAAAGGAGAAGAGCATGATTAACTGGGGCAGAAATCAAATGGGAACCAATGACCTTTCCCCACATATCCAGAACATTTATGTCAGGAGGAATTATTCACCTTGACCGGAAGATGACGAGAAAAGAAGCTACTGAAAAAATGTTAGAAAATTCAGACATCAATGCCATATACGAAGAAAGAACTGGAGTAAAGAATTTGTCGGGCATTCGCCCTTATGAGCCGGGAAGTGTTCTGAATAATTGGACTGCGGAAGAGATTCCTGTAGTCTTTAGAACTAACACAGAGTAATGTTTAAAACACACTTATTGCTCTAGGCTTAGGAGTAATAAGAGTCCTTTTTGTGAAATAGGCTTATGTTTAAAATCGTTATTTCAATGAAATGCATCCTTTTATCTTATTCCGAACAAATATTCTTTTGTTCTTTCATTCATAATCATACCATACAAATCATTATTCTTAGATTCTTTTGTTCTTTGTATCTTCCTTCGCACCTACAACAGGTCTCCAGATATCAATGATATGAGCGACGCTGCTACTAATTCAGAATCTCTTTTTGAGCGAGATATGTGTCTAGAAGGATCTTAGGACTTTGAAGTTGACAGAGACTGTAACTTATCTTTTGATTTGTTAAGGATGGTAGAATAAGAGGAGAAACAGATTCTACCTCACAAAGAGTCAGTAGAAATTGTGAACTTGGGAGACGAACAAGAGAAGAAAGAAGTAAAGATCGGAGCTTGCGTTACCACAGAGACAAAGCAAGACCTCATTAAGTTACTCTAAGAATTCAAAGATGTTTTCGCATGGTCGTATCAAGATATGCCTGGACTAAGTACTGATATTGTGGTACACTGACTCCCCATAAAGGAAGAATGCAAGTCGGTTCAACAGAAGCTTCGAAGAATGAGGCCTGATGTTTTGTTGAAAATAAAAGAGGAGGTCAAGAAACAATTCGATGCTGGTTTCTTACAAGTGGTTAAGTACTCAGAATGGGTAGCCAATATCGTCCCTGTCCCTAAAAAAGATGGAAAAGTATGAATACGTGTAGATTACAAGGATTTGAACAAAGCCAGCCCGAAAAATAACTTCCCATTTCCCCATATCTACACCTTAGTGGACAACACGGCAGGTTACTCGCTGTTCTCCTTTATGGATGGTTTCTCAGGATACAATCAGATAAAGATGTATCCTGAAGACATGGATAAGACCACATTTGTAACCATGTGGGGAACCTTTTGCTATAAGGTAATGCCATTTGGATTGAAAAACGCAGGAGCAACATATTAGAGAACCATGGTAACCCTGTTTCATGATGTGATGCACAAAGAAATTAAAGTTTATGTCGACGACATGATCGCCAAATCCTGAACAGAAGAAGAGCATGTGCAAGTCTTGAGGAAATTATTTTTGAGATTGAGGAAATTCTAGCTGAGACTCAATCCAGCAAAATGTACTTTCGGGGCCAGGTCAGGAAAACTGCTAGGATTCGTAGTCAGCGAAAAAGGGATTGAAATTGACCCGGATAAAGTTAGCCATACAAGAGTTACCTCTGCTGCATACTCAGAAAGAAGTTCGAGGATTCTTAGGAAGACTAAATTACATCGCTCGGTTTATTTCACAACTAACCGAGAAATGTGACCCCATATTCCGTCTCCTTAAGAAACACAACCCTGGTGTTTGGGATGAGGAGTGCCAAAAGACTTTTGACAAGGTTAAGCAATACTTGTCCAATGCCCCAGTGTTGACGTCACCTGGTCAAGATAAGTCATTGATACTATATTTGACAGTATTTGAAAATTCTATGGGATGTGTGCTTGGCCAACAAGATGATTCAGGAAGGAAAAAAATGATATATTACCTCAGTAAGAAGTTCACTGAGTGTGAGATGAGATACTCACCAATTGAAAAGTTGTGTTGTACCTTAATCTGGACAACCCGAAGATTGAGACAGTATATGTTGTATCATACAACTTGGCTCATCTCAAAACTCGATCCTCTGAAGTACATGATGGAGTCGACTACTTTGAATGGGAGAATGGCCAGGTGGCAAATTTTGCTTTTCGAATTTGATATAGTCTATGTGAACCAGAAAGCTGTAAAAGGGAGTGCAATAGCAGATTTTCTAGCCAGTAGAGCTTTAGAAGACTACGAGCCTCTGAACTTTGATTTTCCAAATGAAGATTTGATGTACGTGGCAACCACTAAAGAAGACTCTCAAGAAAGTCATCCTTGGAAGCTAAACTTCGACGGAGCATCAAATGCAGTGGGTAACGGAATTGGGGCAGTCTTGGTATCCCCAAATGGAGATCATTATCCTTTCACTAGTAAATTGGATTTTGATTGCACAAATAATATGGCCGAATACAAAGCATGTATCATGGAAATTCGTGCAGCCATAGAACGCAAGATTAAAGTGCTAGAGGTATATGGGGATTCTGCGCTAGTGATCTATCAGCTTAAAGGTGAATGGGAGACAAGAGATCCCAAGTTAATCAATTATCGAAGTTTGCTCCTTGAATTAATTAAAGAGTTTGATGATATTATCTTCTGTTATCCCCTACAAGAAGAAAATCAGATGGCTGACGCCCTAGCAACTTTAGCTTCCATGATCAAGCTGAACAGACAGGAGGATGTGAAACTGATCCAAATGAGTATTTACGAGGCTCCGGCTCATTGTTACAACATCGAAGAAAAAGAAGAAAAGGATAATCATCCTTGGTACCACGATATACTGCGATATATGAAGAATCATGAGTACCCGACCAAGCTACTGAAAATGACAAAAGGACGTTGAGAAGACTGGCCAATGATTACGTCGTGGACGGGGAGATCTTATACAAAAGAAGGAAGGATCAGGTGCTATTAAGATGTGTAAACACTATAGAGGGTAAGAAAATCTTGGAAGAAGTCCATGAGGGTGTATGTGGGACACACGCTAATGGATTTACAATGGCCAGGCAAATTATGAGGTTCGGGTATTATTGGTTCACCATGGAAGGGGATTGTATTAACTACGCCAAAATATGTCATAAGTGTCAAATCCATGGAGACTAGATTCATGTGCCTCCTTCACCGCTACATGTTATGACTTCTCTATGGCCTTTCTCTATGTGTGGCATGGATGTCATTGGGTTTCACCAAAAGCTTTAAATAGGCATCGATTCATCTTTATCGTCATCAACTACTTCACCAAGTGGGTAGAGGCCACTTCATATGCCAACATTACAACATCGACAGTTAGCAAGTTCCTGAAAAAAGAAATTATTTATCGATATGGAATGCCAGAAATGATCATATCTGATAATGCATTGAATTTGAACAACAGTGTGATAGCGGAAGTCTACAGTCAGTTTAAGATCAGACACCATAACTTGTCACCGTATCACCCGAAGATGAACGGTGCAGTTGAGGCAGCCAATAAAAACATTAAGAAGATTGTGGGGAAAATGACTGAGACTATAAAAACTGGCATGAGAAGTTACCATTTGCCCTCTATGCTTATCGAACTTCTATCAGGACTTTCATCGGGGCAACGCCTTTCTCATTGGTCTATGAAATAGAGAGAGTTTTACCCATCGAGGTCGAGATTCCTTCCCTCAGAGTTTTGTCAGAAGTGAAGTTGGATAAAGCAGAATGGATCCAGTCCCGATACGATCAGTTGAATTTGATTAAAGAGAAAAGGCTAAGGGCTATCCGTCATGGTCAGATGTACCAAAAACGGATGATGTGAGCTTATAACAAAAAGGTTCGTCCCAGAGAATTCCACGAGGGAGACCTAATATTAAAAAATATCTTGCCCATACAAAAAGATTTCAGAGGAAAATGGATGCCAAATTGGGAAGGACCTTATGTGGTAAAGAAGGCATTTTCTGGTGGAGCGTTGATATTGACCGAAATGGATGGTAAGACTTTACCCAATCCAGTGAATTCAGATTCGGTTAAGAAATACTTCACTTAAAAAAAAAAAGGGGAGAGGCCACTGCGAAATCTCGCAAAGGGCACCTTGAGACCAAAGGGATTTTGAATTGAAAACCCGTAAAAGGGCAATTCGAATTTTTGATCGAAGGTGGGGCATGCGGTAGTCTTGCGACACCTGAATTAACAAGGAAGAGATATGTTACGTCTTGGGGCATTAATAGAGTACTGTAGATCCCCTAAAAACATATTGAGCTCAAAAAAGGTCTTCAAGAAGTTTGTGTAGAGAAGCTCATGCTACGATATCTGGGGCACTTATTTTCCTTTTATTCATTTTGTATTCCAGCAATGTTTGCTTTCTTTGATTAATCTACTCTTTTTAAATTTTGATTCTAATAAATTTCAGTTTTCTCCATCATTATGATCTTTTTCAAGCATTTTGCATTGAAATAACGACTAATGGACTAATGATACTCTCATAAAAGAAGTTCTGCATGTTACTCTGAAAGTTTCTAAATAATACAGGAACCTGAAACAAGACTATTATTTAGAACTAACCAAACCTAAAGGTCGAAAATATTTGAGAAAAAAAGAGTTTAAATTGTGACTATTTCTTTGGGTTTTCTGTCAAAGATACCAGCTGAACAAGAAGGCAGGGTAATGCGCCAATAATAGAACCTTGATAAACAATGAGCAATGACAACCCAAACATTAATAAAGCATCATTCTCATGACATTCTGCATTCATGAAAATATCATTCATACACATCTAGTTAGGAGCATTTGATTCATTCTGATCATTACATCCTAATTATTTGGCATAAGCATAGGACTATGAAATCAATCCTACAGGTCATGTCACCCAGAGGATGACGTAGCAAGATTGGTGAATTTACAAGTCTTATCTCCCCGAAGTTGCAGCGGAGCAGGCTAAAGATGGTGAATCTTATCTCCCTGAGGTAGCAAGGAAGCAGATTTAAGCCACTAGCCTTGTCTCCTCGAGCAGCAATAGAGTAGGCTGAAGATTGCAGATCTTATCTCCATAAGGTAGCAATGGAGCAGATCAAAGACGATGAATCTTATCTCCCTGAGGTAGCAAGGGAGCATATTTAAGCCACTAACCTTGTCTTCCTGAGCAGCAGTGGAGCAGGCTGAAGATTGTAGGTCTTGTCTCCATGAGGTAGCAATGGAGCAGATCGAAGATGGTGGATCTTGTCTTCCCGAGGTAGTAGGGGAGCAGATTGAAGCCACAAGTCTTATCTCCCTGAATTTGTAGTGGAGCAGACTAAAAATGGCGAATCTTATTTCCCTGAAGTTGTAGTGGAACAGATTGAAGCTATAAATTATAGATCTTATCTCTCTGAAGTTGCAGTAGAGCAGATCAAAACAAACCTTATCTCCCTGAAGTTGTAGTGGAGCAGGTTGAAGTTACTACTCTTATCTCCCTGAAGTTGCAGTAGAGCAGACTGAAGATAACGAATCTTATTTCCCTGAAGTTGTAGTGGAATAGATTGAAGCTATAAATTACAGATCTTATCTATCTGAAGTTGCAGTAGAGCAGATCAAAACAAATCTTATCTCCTTGAAGTTGTAGTGGGGCAGGATGAAAACTACAAACCTTATTTCTTTGAAGTTGCGGTAGAGTGGATCGAAGCAACAAGACACAGTGGACTAGAACGAGGCTACCTGAAAAGAGGAGCACCAAAGAAGTCGAGACTCGGCGAGACCGGGCAAAATTGGTCTTTCTTAAAAGTCTTTACTCTGTTCTCGTTACACGACAATGAGCAAAGAGGGGCAGTTGTACAGTGAAATTTTTACCCGGGGCCCACAAAGAAATAAAACCCAAGCCAACACCCAAAATACAAAACCAAAACCCAAACCAAACCCAATACCCAATTACAAAACCCAAAGCCCAAATAACCTAAACCCAATTAAGCCCTAACCCAAATAACCTAAAACCATCAGCCCAATAACAAAAAACAAAACAAAACAAAGCAAAAAAAAGAAGAAACCCTAGCCCTTAGGTTTTCTAATCAGCCGCCGCCCTTAGGGCCTTCTAACTAGCAACCTCAGCGCCGCCACTGCTGCCACCGCCACTCCACCACCCTCAAGTTGCACCTGCAAGGATTAAATAAGAAAAGACAGTAAGAAATCATGTAAAAAATGGCTATAAAAGCCATCAAAAGTTCTTTGTAATGAGAGTTAGATTTTTGAATACAATAAAAAAGAAGAAGAAGAGAGATTCAAGCATCAAAATAGCAAATCTACAAAACAGATTTGGAGAAAAAAACAAGTTATAAAAGGGTAAAAGGTTACTGTCGTTTTTTTTCTTTCCTTTTCTATTTTTTTTCGAATCTACTTATATACATACATCGACATTTTCTTTATTTTTCTTCAAAAAATAGTTACATATAAATAAAATTATAATAAAAAATATCTTTTTTTAGGGGATTTAGCTTTTTTTTTGTGAAATGAAGGAATGAAGTTTTTTTTTTTGTAAAAAAAATTAACTTATATAAGGGATCAAAACGGCGTCGTCTTGGCCCAAGCTCATAAGCCTTAAAACGACGTCGTTTTGCCTTGGCCGACCCGGATTCAACCCAACCCGCCTCAAGATCCGCTTGTTTTTAAGTGGAAGGGCTAATTACACTTTTAGCCCTTTCGCTTTCTTATTGTTTTGTAATTAAATTTTTCATTATTTCTAATTTTTACTCTGCAATTTGTTTCGATTTCAAATTGGTCCCTCTTGATGCTGTGCATTTTGGAAGGGGAGGAAAATTTTCCCTTTTGGTCCCTCCTTGTTATTTGTGCATCTCAATTCGGTCCCTCGCTTTAATCTTATTTCAGATTTGCCCCAAATTTTTATTTTTAGGTTTGATTTAGTCCTTTTTTGTTATTTTCACTATTTTATTATTAAATTAACTAATTTAATAAATAATATTATTATTACTATCATTATTTTACTATTATTTATATTATTATTATTACTATTATCATTTTTTAAATTACTGTTATTTTTTTACTATTTAATATATTGTTATTACTTATTATTATTATTACTACTACTATTGTATTATTAATATTATTATATTTTCATCTATATTTATTTTCTTATTATTTATCTATTTATATTTCTTATCTATTTATATTTTTGTTATTATTATATTTTAGGTATTATATCTCTATTTATATTTATGTATTAATATCATTATTTTACTATTGCTATATTTTTTATGTTATTATTATCATTACTATTATATTTTTATTACTACTACGATTATTATTATCATTATTATTATTATTATTATTATATATTATATTATATTATATTTATTTATTTACTTATTTATTTGCTTATGTCATTTTTTCTCATTGATTTGTTTAAAGTTTTTAATAATTCTTGTTTTACTTGTTTATTTATTTATATTTTCATTAGCCTTGTTTTTATTTCATTCTTCTATATTTGTTCATATTACTATTATTTGTATTATTGCATTTGTTATTATATTGTTGTATTAGCATCGTAATTTGTTTCTACATTTTACTCAAAATCTCGTTATATTTTTACTCGATACATTAAAAAGTTATTTCAAATAAACAATATTTCGTATTTCGAGATTCGAAAGGTCGTTCCCTAATTGACGGGATTGCGATTTTCTCGATAAATCTAAATATACGAATGTTTTAAAATTTTATTTTTTTAATAATTTCGGTATTTAAGAAAAGATCGTGTTCTAACTTACGGGATATGATCTCTTTCTAAAACCGAAATAATCAAATATCTTTCAAAATAAATAAATTCTTCGGGGTTTATTCGCGTATCGGGAATTTAAGACATTGTGTCCTAACTTACGGGATATAATCCTCTTTCTCGATTAATGTGAAATACGTCATTTTCCCAAAAATTTTTAATTAAATAATATTTTAACAAAGGATCGTACTTTTAAAATCTTCAAAGGTCTCAAATTTTTTACACCAAGACATTAATTAATCAACTAGGTACCAATTTTGGGCGCATCGAGGGTGCTAACCCTTCCTCGTGCGCAACCGACTCCCGAACCCATTTTTTGGATTTTGTAGACCAAAAATAATCGTTTTAATAAATTTAAATTTTTGTTAAAATGACTGAATTACTAGGTGATCCAATCACACCTAAATAAAAAGGATTGGTGGTGACTCCCTTTTTTTCGTTTTCATTTTCAAAATAAAGTCGACTTCGTTTTTTCAAAAAAATGGTTTCGACAGGACTAAAGTGAATAAAATGTAAATTTATGTGAAATTTCAGTAATAATAGATATTAGAGGGTCCATAAATGATGTAATTGAGATCGATTTTGAAATCGAACTCAAAATTGAAAGTTATTGTTATTTCGATTTTAGGGACTAAATTGAATAAAATGAAAAACTTAAGGAACATTTAAAAAATGAAATTAAATATGTTCATGCATATAATGGAATGATATAATATGTTTGGTATTGATGAATTGTTTAAAATAATTATTCAGATCGAGAATTGGATCGAACCAAAGATAATTGGGGAAAAATCAAAATTATCGATTGGTCCTTACAAATTCAACTTGTTTGTAGTTTTGACTAGATAAGTTCATATGGTATGAATGCGTCTTAATTATTATGTATTTGATTTGTGTATATATGCTTGATTGTGGATTGAATTGTGGCAAATTAGCATGAAAGGTGAGAATTGGACTAATTTGTAAAGATATGTTTATATGTGTTTAAGATGCCCGAGTGAACTTAGTAAATACCAATATATGATTGAGATGTCAATAGGGTCTTGCATACACTTGTACGGATTGATTACAAACGATTACTGAGAACCTGCATTTGTTATGAATTCGAAGATACATGTGACACATGTTTAGTTTAGACTGGTAACCTTATGTTGTTTTAAAGGTGTAGCCCGGACAAGTAACCTAACATGTATATTTCCAGCTTGGACAAGCAATCGGATGTGTTGTTATAAAAGTTTAGCTTAGACTGGTAACCTTACAAGAATATATTTAGCTCAGATGAGCAATTAGTGTGGTATGACAACTACCTATGTATCCAAGTTTGTTTACTAGGGTTCATTGGGCTATATAGCTAATATGAAATGACAAATCAAATTGTCACAAAAAGAGCAAGTTGTTTAAATTGAAAGATGTTGAATTGATTATGAATCTTGTGTATAAGTGATCACGAGATTAAAATTGTGACCTAACATGTCATGTGCTAACATATTGAGCACTTATAGCACCATATAGTTTGGTTTTGGTATAGTACTCACCTTATTGATTTTTGTGACATGTTATGTTAGCCAAACTATATTAATAATGTGAAAGCTTAATGTATTTTTAATTGAAACATAAGGTAAGTAGTTGTTTATTACCTGTGAACTCATTAAGCATTGTATATGCTTACTTTATTTGTTTTCCCTTTCCTTTATAGATTTTCACCTTGCGAAACACGTCAAGCCGAATCAACTCGAAGCTCACACTTCCTTATTGTATAAGATGATTTGAGTAACTTGAGGTATATACTTCCTTAAGGTAGCTATTTTGAGTAACTTGAGTCAGGGAATTGTGGCATGTATATAAGTGTTTTGGTATATATTTTGATGTATAAGGTGTTTTGATGTTTTGTTATCTTGTGATGATATGGTAACTTGGTTCATACATGAAGATGAATGAAGGCATTTCATGCTTAGGATGTGATAATATATAACTATATGAATAGTGTATTAGCCCAGATTTGCCCGGGCCCGTGAAATAGAATAAAACAATAAAAATAATAAAATAAATTTAAGGTCTGTAATGTCCAGTTTACAATAAACGGGCCTAAAGGCCTGATGACCCAAGACCCAATTAGCCTAAGGACCCAATGCCCGGTTACACCCAACCTACAAATGGATGTGGCCCAAGAAGGCCCAAACTACAAACAAAGGACGGAAGTCCTAGGGTTTTTGAAACCCTAGGCGCCGCAAACCCTAGAGGAAGGTCCCAGAATTCACGCCATAATCAGCACGCCAGTCCCGTCACCGGCAGATTCGCGTCGTCAGCACACGATCGCTGCCTATTTTCTCTTCATCACCTGCAAAAAGAGAAAGAAGAGCACAGCAAACATGGTAAGAAATCGAATATCGAATACACCGAACTTGTAAACAGAGGCTATAAAAGCCGAATGATTTCATTGTAACAAGGACCTTTTTTTTGAAAAATAAAAACAGATATACGAATATATTCAGAGAGATACAAGCAGTTTTTAAAGGTGATTTAAGTTTCATACTTTGTTATTTACTGTTCAACGTGTATATGAATCATTTCGGCAAAAAAACTATTGGTATTTAAAAGGGAAAAGGGATTACCTGCGATTCACCAAGAAAGTGAAGGTTTTGAACCTTCCGAACCGTCACATACAGTGGCGCGTGTAGTGCGTGGACGCATGAGCCCAGTGACCAGAGTCTGGTCAGACGGAGGTCGGAGAAACCCGGAGGGCTCTCCTATTCTCCTTTTCAGAGAATTTTCTTTGTTTTTTTTTTAAACCCGGAACCAAATGAATTTTCAAACATTTTTTTGTATTTATAGATAGCCTGTACGACGTCGTTTTGGAATGGCCGTATAATAACCAAAACGGTGTCGTTTCAAAGCTCGAGATCCGCGTGTTGACCCGTGACCCGGGAAGGATCCGCGTGTTTTCGTTTAAAGGGCTAATTGACCAATTGGTCCTGCCGTATTTTTAATATTTATAATTTCATTTTATTTGTATTATGATTTGACCCGGACCTTTTATATTAGTTTCAATTTAGTCCTAGTCGCTATAGTAAGACTTATTTTTTTGAACTGGTGTCGTTTTGGGGATTAGGGCTAATTGCCCAAATGAGTCCTCGATTTTAATGCACATTTCAATTAGGCCCCAAATTTTCATTTATTTAACCCTAGATTTTTAATTAAATTCAATTTTAATCCCTTTTTATATATATATATATTTAATTTATTTTAAAATACTATATGTACAATTTATTTTAAACATTAGTTATATATAAAAATAATATATCATTATGTATATTATATGTATATTATATTATTATATACATTTCTTATAAATTTTATTATATGTTATACATTATGCTTTATATATTATTTATTTTACTATATTTATATATGTAAATTATTATATTATATCATTTTTATTATTTATTATTTTATTTTTATATCATTTTATTATTAACTATTTATTATGTATAATTAAAAATTTTTTAAATTATTACTGAAAATTACATTTTTATATATCATTATTTCAAAGTTAGTATATAATATTCTATTTTTTTTAAAATATGAAATTTTGTTCCTATTCGATATGATTTTTTTTTACCTTGAATTATTATATTATGTAATATATTTTATTATATATATTAATTATCTTTAAAAACTCTCCTTTATCATTTATACATTATTTTAATATTTTTTTCCTCTCTTAAAAAATACTTCATCTATTTTTTAATTTTGTATTCGTTTTCTTCTTTACTTTTGATTTTTTTTTTTGTTCATGATTTGTTTTTTTTTTTTTTTTTTGCATTTATTTAATATTGTTTTAACATGCTAATGCTATCTCACTAACTATTTGTTGTTTATATGTTATTTGTTGTTTATCACATTTGCATAAAAATTGATTATTTATGTTATTTCAAGTTATATTTTATTGGTATATATTATGTAATTTACATTGTTATATTCATTATGCTATATTTTGCATGAAATATTATTATGTATTATGTAATCTATGTTGTTATTTTCTGTGATTATACTCGCATGAAATGATAATGTATATTATGAAATTTATGTCATTATTTACCATTTTCTATATTATGTTTGCATGAATTATTAAAGTATGTATTATATAGTTTGTATTATTTGGTATCGATACCTTGTAATATGTTAAATACATCATTGTCATAAAATTTATATTTCATTTAATCCAAAAGAATTTAAAATAAAAAAATAAGGTAGTGTTTTTGGTACTTAGGAATTCGGGAAATAGTGCCCTAACATGCTGGGTTGCGATTTCCCGTTTGTCTAAATATCTAAAACATCCTCCTAAATAAATTTCACAATTCACGAGATGATTTCAGTTACGAAAGTTTAAAAATATCGTGTCCAATCATGCTGAATGTGATGTTTGTACTCTTTTGAAACGAAGGAATCTTGAATTTTTTAACTCAAATTATTACAGTTTTAAAAAGAGATCTTATTTCTAAATTCTTTCAATTTTTTGACATTGAGACAGAATTATTCAATTTGGTACCAATTTTGGGCGTTGCGAGGGTGCTAATCCTTCCTCGTACGTAACCGACTCCCGAACTCGTTTTCTCATAACCTTGTAGACCAAAATAATTTGTAAGGTGATCCAATCACACCAAAAAGGTTGGTGGCGACTCCCGTTTTCAAAAATCTCGCTTTTAAAAAAGAGAGGTTACGACAGCTTGGCGACTCCGTTAGGGAGAATAAGAGAGTCAGGCCAAGAAATTGATTATTTTCTGTCTTAATGTCGGAAGTTTGGAAATTTTTAAAAATTGATCCTTTTTACATGTGTTTGCCGCATATGTTTGTCATCTTGTTGCCGCACACTGCATTTGCATGACCGCTGTGGTCGCACCCCTAAGTGGGAGTGAGAAGCTACGCTTTTGTGAGGTTTTCACCTCCGTATGAGCTAGTTGATTGCTTTCGGGATACATCCGTACCTATGTCTTCGTGAGATTTTCATCTCCGCATTGCCATAGGGAAATGTGTCCCCCTGAACTAAACTTGGTCTATATGAGCCTATAATGGGTGAGGACCGATGAATCTGCTGGTTCAGGTACCTTTGCTTTAGAACTAAAACGCATATAGTGAACTTTAAGTGCTTACCCTAGGGAGTATAGTGATAGCCTTTAGTAAATTACCCTTATAAGTACTTGTTTATTATACTTTTATATAAGATACTAACTTATTTTATGTTGCTATCATTGCATGTCATTCAACATTTAAGGTTGTCGATTCACGGTTCGATTTCTAGATTAGAAAGTTTTGTAATGAGGAACGAACATCTTGATAAAGTGGAGGACAATGCCTCTGTTTGTACCTGGTCAGAGAAAACCCAGTTAGAGAAAGGAGATAGTGTCACCGAGAGGTATACATTAGAGTTATGGGACTTCACTCGTATTAATTAGACACAGAATGAGTTTCAAAAGTTGAGAGACATTTGGGCCCAATGGGATGATGAGGCTAAGCAGCTTTTCTATCAGAATTATGGAGATCTTCCTTATTTGCTAGACATCAAGATGGATAAGTATCTGTTTCGAGCTATGGTATAGTTTTGGAACCCTGCTTATAGTTGTTTTACATTTGGAGAGGTAGACTTGTGCCTACTTTGGAGGAGTATACAACTTTGCTTCGTTGTCTGAAAATTCAAGGTAACAAAACTTATGTCAGGGCTGCTAACCTTCCGACTTTCATAAAGAAATTGATGATGATCACAGGGATGAGTGAACAGTGGGCCGCAGCTCGAATCCAACAAAAGGGTAATGGTAATTGCATTCCGTGGGTAAGTTTGAGGGATTTAATATTGGCACACCCAGATGTGAAGAGGAGGGTTGATGTCCTGACCTTAAGTATTTATAGTTTGGTAATTTTCCCAAAAGCTATGGGACACATAGATGAGACAGTCGCGGATTTATTCGATCGACTAGGTAAGCAGAATACACCTGTACCTGCAATCCTAGCTGAGACATTTAGATCTTTGAATGCATGTCGGAGAGTTGGGGAAGGTAGATTCATTGGATGTGCACAGCTGTTGTTAGTTTGGTTCCACAGTCACTTTTGGAAAGTGGATAAGGTTCCTTGTCGAGTGTTCTTTAAAGATTATTCTCCCTTAAAGGAAGCAACAGCTACACTGAGGAGGGATGACATTATAGAGAAAAGGTGGATAGAAATAATTCAGAATCTCCGAGAAGAAGATGTTATGTGGAAAGCCCCTTGGGTGACTCCTAGCGAAATTCTTTATCACTGCGGAAGCTTTGATTGGGTACCTCTTCCCGAAATTTGGAGAGTTGTCCGTTATGCACCATTATTCGTCCTAAGGCAATATAAGGCAAAGCAGTTTATACCAGCAACACAAGGATTTGCTCAGAGTGGTTTTTCATATAAGGGGGATCATTATAAGAAGAAGATGCGAGAAATTTTCGAGGCTTGGAAGAAGGTTTGCTGTGTGAAAATTCTGACTAAAGGTCCGACGACAACTCTTGAATATAAAGGATGGTTTAGTAAGAGAGTCAATGATAATATCCCTAGACTGAGTCTGGGGGTTGCTCGATCGATGGAGGAGAATTTACGAGTGATTCCATCAGAGTTAGAGGTTATAAAGCAAGAGTTCGAAAGGAAGAATTTGGAGCTTGAGAAGAAGATAGAAAGGCTTGAGGAGGAAAAGATGTACCTAAGTTTAGATGTCGACGTTCAGAAATCGAAGTCGAAAAAGTGAGGAAAGAAAAGAGGAAGATTGAGGAAGACTAAGATGACTTTAAGACGCAATATAAGAAGACACAGCTATCAATGAAGAGAAATTTGGATTGGGGGAATCTTGAGCAAAGTGGCAACAAGAGGTTCAAGAAGAAAGAGCCAAAGTCGAGTACTGGGAGAAGAAGTTTCAAGAGATGAAGGCGCAGAACCAGGCTTTAGAGAAAAAGAATCAAGGATTAAAAGCTAATGTGACTAAGCTTGGACGATCTCTTCATCATCATCGAAGTCGTAATTCTGCGGTCGAGTTAAAAGCAAGTCCGAACAAGATCGAGGAAATGAAGCACAATATTGGAAGGTTGGAAGCAGCATTGCAGAACTGTGAACCACGGATAGAGCAGCTCGAGGCAAGAGAAGGACATTGGAAGGAAGAGCTTCACCATCTTCAAGATCAAGTTAGAGATAGGGATTATCTCATGGGAGAAGCCATAGTCCAGATTCGAGAGGTTGCTGATCATTTACAAGACCTGGCCGCGCAAGCTAACATATTAAGTACAAAATATGATTTAGTGACAGATAGAGCTTTAGAGTTAGCTTTGTTGTTGGATAGGATTAAAACTCTGGGCCTGAGGGTGAAGGCGTATTTGTAATCCGTTTTGTGTAAAGATTTTTGTTTCTTAAATAACGTTTTCTAAGAGAAACTGAATCAGAATCGATATCTTTTAGCATTCATGCATTTGCATCTCATCGCATCATATGCATTCAAATTTATAGAAAGACCCTAATTAGTTAAAATTATTAGGGAGAAAGATAGAGTGTGAGAAAGGAAAATCTGGAAGCAACACATTCTTACGGTACACGCGCTAAGACAAAGAATATGGATCAAAAACTTGAGCAGATTCAGAAAGATATGCAAGAGCAATTACAGGAACAATTGGCAAAAATCCAACAAGAGATGAAGGATCAAATGTTGGAGGCTCAAAGGAATATCATGGCTGAGTTGGCTCAGCTGCTAAAGGGGGTGACGGATAGAGGAAAGGCCCCTATGACCATCACCGAAGAAGATAATGAGGATCATCCTCCGGGTTTTACTCCACCCCATGTGCAAACTCAACCTGAAGCATATCCCCGAAGGCCTTCCATCACAATAAGGTCTCAACATGGGCAAGTCAATTCAAATGAAAATTGGACAATTCAAATGATTCAATTTTAGGAAAGGATCGTCTCCCGCAGGTCGTAATGCTCGAAGAATGGTACAATAGGACCAATCTAATTCAAAACATAGAAGCAGAGTATGATTGATACTTTGAGTAAATAAAGGTGGAGCTTTGATGGTTGAATAAGTAAAGACGTCCGAAATAGGAGGCATTTTCATAACATCCTGCATCATAATATGCCCGTTTAGGAGCATTTGACTCATTTCGATCATGGCACTAAAATCATTATGGAATAAGTACATACGCATTCTACAGCTTATGTCCCTTAAGGGATAATGTAGATTATCTGTGACAGATCTGGTGTCTCTGTATTAGACGGGGAGCAGATCGAAGAAGCATATTTGGCGTCTCTGTATTGACAGAAAGTAGATCGAAGAAAGAACATCTGGCGTCTCTATATTGACAGAGAGCAGATCGAAGATAGAAGATCTGACATTCGTTCGTTTACATCGGAGCAGATTGAAGATTTGGCATCTCTGTATTAGACGGGGAGCAAGTCAAAGAAGCAAATTTGGTGTCTCTGTATTGACAGAGAGCAGATCGGAGAAAGCACATCTGGCATCTCTGTATTGACAAAGAGTAGATCGAAGGTAGCTGATTTGGCGTCTCTGTATTGACGGGGAGCAGATCGAAGATGACAGATTTGGCATATCTGTATTAGACGGGGAACAAATCGAAGATAGCAGATTTGACATTCGTATGTTCACATTGAAGTAGATCGAAGATAGTGGATCTGACATTCGTGTGTTCACATCGAAGCAGATCAAAGATGACAGATTTGGCGTTTCTGTATTGACAGAGAGCAGATCGAAGAAAGTACATCTAGAATCTCTGTATTGACAGGGAGCAGATCGAAGATAGCTGATTTGGTGTCTCTGTATTGACGGGAAGCAGATCGAAGATGACAGATTTGGCATTTCTGTATTAGACAGGGAGCAGATCGAAGATAACAGATTTGACATTCGTATGTTCACATCGAAGCAGATCGAAGATAGTGGATCGAACATTCGTGTGTTCACATCGAAGCATATCAAAGATGACAGATTTGGCGTTTCTGTATTGATGAAGAGCAGATCGAAGAAAGCACATCTAGCATTTCTGTATTGACAGAAAGCAGATCAAAGATAGCTGATTTGGCGTCTCTGTATCAGGCGGGGTGCAAATCAAAGACATCAGCATGGCGTCCCTGAGTTTGTGGAAAATAGATTTAGGACCATGAGGTCAAGATCCGATAAGACCGGGGCAAATTTGGTCCTTTTATAATCTTTGCTCTATTCCTGTTACACAGCAATGAGCAAAGAGGGGCAGCAGTATTAGCCCAAATTTGCCCGAGCCCGTGAAATAGAATAAAACAATAAAAATAATAAAATAAATTTAAGGTCTGTAATGTCCAGTTTACAATAAACGGGCCTAAAGGCCTGATGACCCAAGACCCAATTAGCCTAAGGACCCAATGTCCGGTTACACCCAACCCACAAATGGATGCGGCCCAAGAAGGCCCAAACTACAAACAAAGGACGGAAGATCTAGGGTTTCTGAAACCCTAAGCGCCGCACACACTAGAGGAAGGTCCTAGAATTCACGCCGTAATCGGCACGCCAGTCCCGTCACCGGCAGATTCGCGTCGTCAGCACACGATCGTCGCCTATTTTCTTTTCATCACCTGCAAAAAGAGAAAGAAGAGCACAGCAAACATGGCAGGAAATCAAATACCGAATACACCGAACTTGTAAACAGAGGCTATAAAAGTCGAATGATTTCACTGTAACAAGGACCTTTTTTTTGAAAAATAAAAATAGATATACAGATATATTCAGAGAGATACAAGCAGTTTTTAAAGGTGATTTAAGTTTCATACTTTGTTATTTACTGTTCAACGTGTATACGAATCATTTCGGCAAAAAAACTATTGGTATTTAAAAGGGAAAAGGGATTACCTGCGATTCGCCAAGAAAAATGAAGGTTTTGAACCTTCTGAACCGTCGCATACGATGGTGCGTGTAACGCATGGACGCATGAGCCCGGTGACCGGAGTCTGGTCAGACGGAGGTCGGAGAAACCTGGAAGGCTCTCCTCTTCTCCTTTTCAGAGAATTTTCTTTGTTTTTTTTTAAACCCGAAACCAAATGAATTTTCAAACGTTTTTTTGTATTTATAGATAACCTATACGACTTCGTTTTGGAATGGCCGTATAGTAACCAAAACGGTGTCGTTTCAAAGCTGGGGATCTGCGTGTTGACCAGTGACCCGAGAAGGATCCGCGTGTTTTAATTTAAAGGGCTAATTGCCCAATTGGTCCGCGTGTTCTGCGTATTTTTAATATTTATAATTTCATTTTATTTGTATTATGATTTGACCCGGACCTTTTATATTAGTTTCAATTTAGTCCTAGTCGCTATAGTAAGACTTATTTTTTGAAACGGTGTCGTTTTGGGGATTAGGGCTAATTGCCCAGTGAGTCCCTCAGATTTTAATGCACATTTCAATTACGCCCCAAATTTTCATTTATTTAACCCTAGATTTTTAATTAAATTCAATTTTAATCCCTTTTTATATATATTTTTAATTTATTTTAAAATACTATATGTACAATTTATTTTAAACATTAGTTATATATAAAAATAACATATATTATTTTTATTTGTATATTATATTATTATATACATTTCTTATAAATTTTATTATATGTTATACATTATGCTTTATATATTATTTATTTTACTATATTTATATATGTAAATTATTATATTATATAATTTTTATTATTTATTATTTTATTTTTATATCATTTTATTATTAACTATTTATTATGTATAATTAAATTTTTTTTAAATTATTACTGAAAATTACATTTTTATATATCATTATTTCAAAGTTAGTATATAATATTCTATTTTTTTTAAAATATGAAATTTTGTTCCCATTCGATATGATTTTTTTTACCCTGAATTATTATATTATGTAATATATTTTATTATATATATTAATTATCTCTAAAAACACTCCTTTATCATTTATACATTGTTTTAATATTTTTTTCCTCTCTTAAAAAATACTTCATCTATTTTTTTAATTTTGTATTCATTTTCTTCTTTACTTTTGACTTTTTTTTTGTTCATGATTTGTTTTTTTTTTTTTTGTATTTATTTAATATTGTTTTAACATGCTAATGCTATCTCACCAACTATTTGTTGTTTATATGTTATTTGTTGTTTATCACATTTACATAAAAATTGATTATTTATGTTATTTCAAGTTATATTTTATTGGTATATATTATGTAATTTACATTGTTATATTCATTATGCTATATTTTGCATGAAATATTATTATGTATTATGTAATCTATGTTGTTATTTTCTGTGATTATACTCGCATGAAATGATAATGTATATTATGAAATTTATGTCATTATTTATCATTTTCTATATTATGTTTGCATGAATTATTAAAGTATGTATTATATAGTTTGTATTATTGGTATCGATACCTTGTAATATGTTAAATACATCATTGTCATAAAATTTATATTTCATTTAATCCAAAAGAATATAAAAAAAAATAAGGTAGTGTTTTTGGTACTTAGGAATTCGGGAAATAGTGCCCTAACATGCTGGGTTGCGATTTCCCGTTTGTCTAAATATCTAAAACATCCTCCTAAATAAATTTTACAAATCACGAGATGATTTCAGTTACGAAAGTTTAAAAATATCGTGTCCAATCATGCTGGATGTGATGTTTGTACTCTTTTGAAACGAAGGAATCTTGAATTTTTTAACTCAAATTATTACAGTTTTAAAAAAGAGATCTTATTTCTAAATTCTTTCAAACTTTTGACATTGAGACAGAATTATTCAATTTGGTACCAGTTTTGGGCGTTGCGAGGGTGCTAATCCTTCCTCGTATGTAACCGACTTCCGAACCCGTTTTCTCATAACTTCGTAGACCAAAATATTTTGTAAGGTGATCTAATCACACCAAAAAGGTTGGTAGCGACTCCTGTTTTCAAAAATCTCGCTTTTAAAAAAGAAAGGTTACGACAGCTTGGCAACTCCGCAGGGGAGAATAAGAGAGTCAGGCCAAGAAATTGATTATTTTCTGTCTTAATGTCGGAAGTTTGGAAATTTTTAAAAATTGATCCTTTTTACATGTGTTTGCTGCATATGTTTGTTATCTTGTTGCCGCACACTGCATTTGCATGACCGCTGTGGTTGCACCCCTAAGTGCGAGTGAGAAGCTACTCTTTCGTGAGGTTTTCACCTCCGTATGAGCTACTTGATTGCTTCCGGGATACATCCGTACCTATGTCTTCGTGAGATTTTCATCTCCGCATGGCCATAGGGAAATGTGTCCCCCTGAACTGAACTTGGTCTATATGAGCCTATAATGGGTGAGGACCGAGGAATCCTTGCTTTAGAACTAAAACTCATATAGTGAACTTTGAGTGCTTACCCTAGGGAGTATAGTGATAGCCTTTAGTAAATTACCCTTATAAGTACTTGTTTATTATACTTTTATATAAGATACTAACTTATTTTATTTTGCTATCATTGCATGTCATTCAACATTTAAGGGTGTCGATTCACGGTTCGATTTCTAGATTAGAAAGTTTTGTAATGAGGAACGAACATCTTGATAAAATGGAGGACAATGCCTCTGTCTATACCTGGTCAGAGAAAACCCAGTCAGAGAAAGGAGATAGTGTCACCGAGGGGTATACATCAGAGTTATGGGACTTCACTCGTATTAATTCGACACAGAATGAGTTTCAAGAGTTGAGAGACATTTGGGCCCAATGGGATGACGAGGCTAAGCAGCTTTTCTATCAGAATTATGGATAAGCATCTGTTTCGAGCTATGGTACAGTTTTGGAACCCTGCTTATGGTTGTTTTACATTCGGAGCGGTAGACTTAGTGCCTACTTTGGAGGAGTATACAACTTTGCTTCGTTGTCCGAAAATTCAAGGTAACAAAACTTATGTCAGGGCTTCTAACCTCCCGACTTTCATAAAGAAATTGATGATGATCACAGGGATGAGTGAGCAAATGGGCGCACTCGAATCCAACAAAAGGGTGATGGTAAATGCATTCCGTGGGCAAGTTTGAGGGATTTAATATTGGCACACCCAGATGTGAAGAGGAGGGTTGATGTCCTGTCCTTAAGTATTTATGGTTTGATGATTTTCCCAAAAGCTATGGGACACATAGATGAGGCAGTCGCGGATTTATTCGATCGGCTAGGTAAGCAGAATACACCTGTGCCTGCAATCCTAGCTGAGACATTTAGATCTTTGAATGCATGTCGGAGAGTTGGGGAAGGTAGATTCATTGGATGTGCACAGCTGTTGTTAGTTTGGTTCCACGGTCACTTTTGGAAAGTGGATAAGGTTCCTTGCCGAGTGTTATTTAAAGATTGTTCTCCCTTAAAGGAAGCAGCAGCTGCACCGAGGATGGATGACATTACAGAGGAAAGATGGATAGAAATACTTCAGAATCTCCGAAAAGAAGATGTTATGTGGAAAGCCCCTTGGATAACTCCTAGTGAAATTCTTTATCGTTGCGGAAGCTTTGATTGGGTACCTCTTCCCGAAATTTGGGGAGTTGTCGGTTATGCACCATTACTCGTCCTAAGGCAATATAAGGCAGAGTAGTTTATACCAGCAACACAAGGGCTAGCTCAGAGTGATTTTTCATATAAGGGGGATCATTATAAGAAGAAGATGCGAGAAATTTTTGAGGCTTCGAAGGTTTGCTGTGTGAAAATTCTGACTAAAGGTCCGACGACAACTCTTGAATATAAAGGGTGGTTTAGTAAGAGAGTCAATTATAATATCCCTAGACCGAGTCTGGGGGTTGCTCCATCGATGGAGGAGAATTTATGAGTGATTCCATCAGAGTTAGAGGTTATAAAGCAAGAGTTCGAAAGGAAGAATTTGGAGCTTGGGAAGAAGATAGAAAGGCTTGAGGAGGAAAAGATATACCTAAGTTTAGATGTCGACGTTCAGAAAATCGAAGTTGAAAAAGTGAAGAAAAAAAAAGATTGAGGAAGACCGAGATAACTCGAAGACGCAATATAAGAAGACACAGCTATCAATGAAGAGAGCTGGATTGGGGAAGTCTTCAGAGCAGTGGCAACAAGAGGTTCAAGAAGAAAGAGCTAAAGCCGAGTACTAGGAGAAGAAGTTTCAAGAGATGAAGGCGTAGAACCAGGCTTTGGAGAAAGAGAATCATGGATTAAAGGCTAATGTGATTGACCTTGGACGATCTCTTCATCATCATTAAAGTCGTAATTCTGCGGTCGAGTTAAAAGGAAGTCTGAACAAGATCGAGGAAATGAAGCACAATATTAGAAGGTTGGAAGCAGCATTGCAGAACTGTGAACTACGGATAGAGCAGCTCGAGGCAAGAGAAGGACATTGGAAGGAAGAGCTTCACCATCTTCAGGATTAAGTTAGAGATAGGGATTATCTCATGAGAGAAGCCATAGTCCAGATTCGAGAGGTTGCTGATCATTTACAAGACCCGGCAGCGCAAGCTAACGTATTAAATACAAAATATGAGTTAGATACAGATAGAGGTTTAGAGTTAGCTTTGTTGTTGGATAGGATTAAAACTCTGGGCCTGAGGGCGAAGGCGTATTTGTAATCCATTTTGTGTAAAGATTTTTGTTTCTTAAATAACGTTTTCTAAAAGAAACTGAATCAGAATCGATATCTTTTAGCATTCATGCATTTGCATCTCATCGCATCATATGCATTCAAATTTATAGAAAGACCCTAATTAGTTAAAATTATTAGGGAGAAAGATAGAGTGTGAGAAAGGAAAATCTGGAAGCAACACATCCTTACGGTACACGCTCTAAGACAAAGAATATGGATTAAATACTTGAGCAGATTCAGAAAGAGATGCAACAAGAGCAATTGCAGGAACAACTGGCAAAAATCCAACAAGAGATGAAGGATCAAATGTTGGAGGCTCAAAGGAATATGATGGCTAAGATGGCTCAGCTATTGAAGAGGGTGACAGATAGAGGAAAGGCCCCTATGACTATCACTGAAGAAGATAAGGAGGATCATCCTCCGGGTTTTACTCCACCCCATGTGCAAACTCAACCTGAAGCATATCCCCGAAGGCCTTCCATCACAATAAGGCCTCAATATGGGCAAGTCAATGTCGGAATACCTATGAATTTCCAAACTGCATTAGGATCCAACCCAGGAGATAACCCTACCAATCCAGTCATCCCTGATTTGGATATAGCTGAGAGGGAGGAGATGAGGCTCGAATCATCAAAGCAATTAGAGGAACATTGCAGATGGTTAGAGGAGAAATTTAAGGCATTAGAAAACACTGATAATCGTCAGGGAATTAACGCCAAGGACTTGAGTTTGGTCCCAGATTTGGTGCTTCCTCATAAGTTCAAGATGCTAGAATTCGAGAAGTACAATGGGACTACTTGCCCTGAGTCCCATATTACTATGTTCTGTAGACGAATGACTGGATATGTAAACAATGATCAGTTATTGATCCATTATTTTCAAGATAGTTTGGTTGGGGCAGCGACTAGGTGGTATAATCAATTGAGTCGCGCGAGGATCAGTTCTTGGAGAGACTTAGCGCAAGCCTTTATGCAGCAATATAATCATGTGACTGACATGACTCCTGATAGAATCACATTGCAGAACATGGAAAAGAAGCCTAATGAGAGCTTTAGGCAATATGCACAGAGGTGGAGGGAGATTGCCATGCAAGTACAACCACCGCTCTTGGAGAAAAAAACTACTATGCTATTCATTAACACCTTGAAAGCCCCATTCATTACTCACATAATTGGAAGTACCACCAAGAGCTTTGCTGATATAGTTATGGCAGGAGAAATGATTGAGAATGTCATAAGGGGTGGCAAGATAGAGGGGGAAACTGCTAAAAGATCGGCCCCAAGAAGGAAAGATAATGAGGTGAACAATATGAGTAGTTATAATCCAAAAACGATTACGGTTAGTCAGCCCAGAGTAACTACAGTTGGGCAACAGGATTCTCAAAAGCAGGGATCTAGTTCGAGACAAAATTCTGAGAAGGTCTCATTTACGCCTATCCCAGTGACGTATCAGGAGCTTTATCAAAGTTTATTTAATGCGCATGCAATAGCTCTTTTTCATTTGAAACCTCTGCAACCTCCATACCCTCAATGGTACGATGCAAACGCCAAATGTCAATACCATGAATGGGATGAAGTGGATGTGAACATGTATACGTTGTAACATATTTGAAAATGTGACTTAATTTTGATAGTGATTGTTATGTGTAATGCTTATAAGTTATGGATATACATGTATTCGTTAGTAGTTATAACGTAATTGAAATGGTATGCCATAGTTGAAAGTTAGTATTTGAATGCTTAACCTAATTGGTATGTATTGATTTCTTTCCAATCAAGTGGATGTAGTAATTCAATGATTAGGCATTATAGTCCATGTGTATTGTATGATTTGGTTGGAAATATGGTTAGAATATCTATATAAGTTAACTTGAAATTGTAGGTGAATGTTTCATTTAGAAAATTTGTAGCAATTTCAAAAACAGAATGTCACGTCGCAATATCAAGCAATGGTCTTCGCAACGAGGCCTATTCAGTAAGTTGCGTCGCGCTAAGAAACTCCCTCATGTCGCAATGACGGATCGATATTTTGAAAATTTTGCAATTAAGTCATTTTTCGATCTCAAGTTAGCATTAAAGCATTTGTAAGCTCATGTAAGATCCGAGAATGGTTGAATATCAATTTTATTACATATAATGTTTGTATTTACTTGCTTAATGATTCAAATTGATTATTAAATGATTGGGGTTGCTTCGGTAACAAATATAACATTTCGTAGCTCGGGCTCAGCAATCAAGTCAGGCAAGGGGTGTTACATAAAAAATCTATATAAAAATTATTTTTCAAAAATTACTATTTAAGCGTTGTTGTGTAATTTTTATTTACTTGAAAATTTATTTTTTTAGAAATATTTATGAAAAACTTTGAAACTTTACTACATAATGTCCAAATGCCATAAAATAAAGATTATTTTGTTAAAATTAATCCAAAAACCCAACCTAAAATTGGTATGGGAGATTTGAGAACCAAACTAATTTATACAAACAATTCAAAAAATCCAACAAAAAAATAAATTTAAAAAACCTATTATAAACTTGAATCTAAAAATCATAATCTCCAAAAGTTGTTTCACATTAAGTCAAAGTTTAATCGGCGGTAAAAGTATCATGGAATCCCTTTGTACACAGAGTCAAATTGCATTTCCCCCCTCAACTAAAAAAATGGACAAATTAGTCCCTACATATTATATTAAAAGAGTAAACTAATTCTTCTATTAAAAAATTCCATCCATTTCTACTGTTAAAAACTGGTCGTTGTACGTTAGCATAAGGTACACGTAGCATGCCACATATCACTGTGTAGTTATTCCGTAAACCACAATTGTTTTTAATAGTACAAATGGATAATTTTTTAACAGAAATGACCAATTTACTCTTAAACATAATAAATATGGACTAATTTATCTATTTTATAAATAAATAAAATACAATCTGTCACTTGATATAAAGGCCTCCATAATATTTTTAGGTTTTATCAGCCTTTTTGAAAATTTTGGTCTCATGAATTTGTCCGAAAGTTGTATGAGTACATGAATACATCTTTTACTAATACCTTAAATAGAAATATATAAATAGATGATGTAATACTATGTAAATTTATAAACTTTTTTAGCAGATTAAAACCACATTTCTTATCCCCCTAAAGTTGCAGTGGAGCAGGTTGAAATTACAAACATTATCTCCCTGAAGTTATAGTGGAGCAGGTTGAAGTTCCAAATCTTATCTCCCTGAAGTTGCAGTGGAGCAAGATGAAGTTACAAATCTTATCTCCCTGAAGTTGTAGTGGAGCAGATTGAAGATAGCAAATCTTATCCCTTTGAAGTGGCAGTAGAACAGATTAAAGCTATAAACCTTATCTCCCTGAAATTGCAGTGAAACAGGTTGAAGTTACAAACCTTATCTCCCTGAAGTTGCAGTGGAGCAGGTTGAAGTTACAAATCTTATCTCCTCGAAGTTGCGGTGGAGCAGATTGAAGATAGCGAATCTTATTTCCTTAAAGTCGCAGTGAAATAGATTAAAGCTACAAACCAAAAATCTTATCTTTTTGAAGTTGTAGTGAAGAAGATTGAAGATACGAGTCTCATCTCCTTAAAGTTGCAGTGGAGCAGATTAAAGCTACGAGTCTAATCTCCCTGAAGTTACAGTGAAGTGGATCAAAGCAACAATTCTTATACCCCTGAAGATGCAATGGATTGGAAGGAGGCTACTTGAAGAAGAGAAGCACCAAAAGAAGTCGAGACTCTGCAAAACCAAGTAAAATTGGCCCTTTAAAGTCTTTGCTCCATTCCTGTTACACGACAACGAGCAAAAAGGGGCAACTGTAGTGGGCCATTTTTGCCCGGCCCGCCAGAAAACCAAAACAAAAAAATAAATAAAAAATGTCCAAATATTTAAACTCCTTTACAAAAAAAGCTAACCCAATTACATCAATCCAGCAAGCCTAATTACAATGGCCCAAACTACCAAACAATTAAAAAACCCTAATGCCCAACAAGCCCATAAACTAAACTAGTAGCAGAAAAAAAAAACCTTAGGACTAGCCTTGGCGCTGCACGCGCCGCAGCCTCTCCGCGTGCGATCTAATACGCCTACCACCGCCACCATCAGCCACTCCACTGCCATTGCCACCTGCAAAGAAACGAACACGTAAGAGCCAACACGCCAAACAGAAGCAGACAACGAAGAAACAAACAAAAAACAAACAGTTGTGTAATCCGGCTATAAAAGCCACAGCAATCATTTTGTAATCTTTTCGGACCCAAGATTAATAAAAAAATAAAATAAAAATTTCCAAAGGTGATTTTTTTCTCTTTTTTTCTTCCTTTTTTTATTTTCGTACGAATTTATTTTTTAAAATAAAACATAAAATAAAAAAAACAAAGCTTACCGAACCGTTCTGAATCCCACCGTCACGAGTGGAGGAGGACGTCGTCCCCGATGACGGATAGTGTTCTTCGGCGAGACGGCGGAGAAACCGAAGAGATTCCTTCAGATTTCACTTTTTTTGGTTGAGTTTTGAGGAAATCCACCCTCAGATCCGGGTTCTAAGGATTGGAGCGTTCAAAGCGGGAGTTTTTTGTGAACTTCGGCCGCTGTATAATGCGGTCATGGCAGACGAACGGTGGCCTAATGGCCGGAGAAAGGGAGAGCGAAAGAGAGTCTGAGAGAGTTCTCAGAATTTTTTAAAAAAATGAAGGGGAAGTGTTTTTTTTTTTTTTTCCTGATTTTCGCTATTTATATGGGGGTCTATACGGCGCCATTTTGGACTTAAGTATCAGTTGCCAAAACGACGTCGTTTTATTTAAGACTCGAAACTCGACCAGATTTTAAACTAGGATCCTCTTGTTTTTCCCCCAGAGGGATATTTACCGGGTCGGCCCTTTTGCTTTTTCGCCCATTTTCAATTTAATCCCGTTCCTTTTTTTTGCTTTTTAATTTTACCCTATAATTTTTGCATTGTTTCACTTCAGTCCTCTGTGAAACGGTGCGCATATGGACCAGGGTTATTTTCCCATTCGGCCCCTGTCATTTTTAGCAAGTTATTTTTTAATCCTTAATAGTTTACTTTGTTATTTACAATTTATGCCCCTTATTTTTATTTAAATTTCAATTTGATCCTTGGTTATTTAACTTTTTTTTCTACAAACTGTTTCACTTGTTATTTTATTATTTATTTATTTAGTCTTAATTTTTAATCAAATGTTTTATTGATATTCACTTATTTATTTATTTTATTTACTTAATATTTCCTTTATTTTATTTTTACAATTGTTTTTTTTATATTTTCTTTTATTGTGCCTTTTTATTTATTTATTTACTACTTTCAATATATTACAAAATTTAGATTTTATTATTATTATTATTATTATTATTATTATTATTATTATTATTATTATTATTCCTTGATTTTTTTTTTTGTATTAAAGTAGTGAATGTAATATAATTATCGTCATTATCATTATGAATTGTTTTTATTACTATATTTATATTATTGTCAATTGACTAGCATGTCATTTTATTTTTCATATATCATCGTTCCACTTTCATACACTACCATTTTATTTTATTTCACTATAATCATATCTTAAATTGTGTTTAGACATATTTATTCATCGTTGTACAATACTCAAATAAGATAAATGCGCGTTGTTACATTTGTTATTATCCGATAAAAGAAAATTTTAAAATTAAGGCAATGTTTCGTATTTGGGGATTTGAGAAGTCGTACCCTAACTTACAAGGTTTCGATTTTCTCGTTAGACCTAGATGACCGAATATCCTTTTAAAATTATAATACATGAGATTTAAGTAAAATAATAATAAAAGGCAAGCTTATTCTCAAGGATTCGAGGTGTCGTGTCCTAACCTACAGGATGTGACATTTTGTTACTTCGAGATCAGAAGGCATTTTATACACATTTTGATTTATTCGAGTAATTTTAATTAAAAATAACATAATACAAAGAGGGATTGTATTTTAAATTTTTTCGAGTTTTCAACTTTCGACATTAAGACATTAATTAATCAATTAGGTACCAATTTTGGGCGTTACGAGAGTGCTAATCCTTCCTCGTACGTAACCGACTCCCGAACCCATTTCCGGATTTTTGTAGACCTAAAAACATTGTTTTAATAAATCAAACCTTTTATTAAAAAGATCGAATTTCGAGGTGATCCGATCACACTTCATATAAAAAGGATTGGTGGCGACTCCCATTTTCGTTTTTTAAAAATAAAAAGTCGATTTCAAAAAAAAAATTTCGACAATTAGTATAGTGGATTAACAACCATTGGCAAGTAGAAAAATATACCTTAGATCTAAGTTAATTTGACGGTCAATGTCGGAGATTAGAAAAGAAAGTTGTTTGAATTTTGATTCGCAAATTTAAAACGTTCAAAGCTGTTTCAAGAAAAAAATTGAACTTTAAAAGAGAAGGGAATAGAGAGATTTTGATTGGTGCAGACGATGCAAATAGAAAAGACCATGTAGCATCAATTTTGATAGTCCAGTAACTTAAATAAAATCTTTCAAATAATTTAGTGATCATTTTGTGACTTTTTAAAATTAAATAATAAAAAAATAAATTTACTAATAATTTAATAACCTTAGATGTATTTTACCCAATAATTCCTCCTATAATTAGACAAACGTTCACCGTGGAAGTTGAAAACATTGGTGGCATGATGTAGCACGGCATTGAAAATTTGAACCAAAAAAGAAAATTAGGATGGCTTTGGACACTTTGCAAGTCTTCTTTTTTACTCAACCTCTACCAACTCTTGTCTTATTAAAGGAAGAAATTATGGGTAAACTACACTCAAGTGGCTAAATTATTATTAAGTTTACATTTTGGTCACTAAAATTAAAAAACTAAGCTACTAAGTATTTAAAAAAAAAAGTTTGATTAGCGAGCTCCAAATGCCAATTCGACGATAGGTATGGTGGATTAAAACCCATCGACTAGTAGAGAACAAACCTTAGATCCAAGTCGATCTGACCATCAGTAGAGCGGATCAATGAAGAAAGTTGTTGGGATTTTGGTTCGTAGATTCGTGAAATTCAAAGTTATTTTATGAAAAACATCTGAACGGTAGAAAAGAAGGGAAAGGTAAACTTTTGATTGGTGCAGGTGTTGTGAATAGAGAAGGCCACGCAACAAGAAATTTAATAGCCCAATAACTTAAATGAAAAATTTTGAATTGTTTAATGACCATTTCTAAATTGAGTAACCAAAATATAAATTTACAAATAATTTAAAGACCTTAAGTGAATTTACCCAATAATTCCTCCTCTAATCTAGAAGTTAAGCGATAGTGGTTAAATTAGCTGGAGGTTGAAAATATTAGTCTTAAGCAATAGTGGTTTATTAGCTGGCCGTTGAAAATATTGAAATGATTCTTTCTGACTCAACCACTATCATCGGCGGGCTGTTGTCTAGAGGAGGAAATTATGGGTAAATTACACCCAAAGTCACTAAATTATTTATTAAGTTAGTTTCAAGGGACAATTCAATAATCGGTACGATTGATTTATATCTATCGACAAGTAGAAGAACATACCTTAGGTCTAAGCCGATTTAACGATCAGTGCCAAAGGTCAAAGAAGAAACTTGTTTGGATTTTTGTTTGTAGATCCGTGATATTAAAAGTTGTTTCTTGAAAAAAATTGAACTATAAAAGAGAAGGGTCAGAGAGCCTTCAATTAGTGCAGGCAATGCAAACAAATAAGGACATGCAACAACAATTTTAACAATTCAATGACTTAAATAAAAAATTTCGAATAATTCAGTGACACCATTTTATAACTTTTTAAAGTTGAATGATAAAATTATAAACTTAATATTGGGTGCAGTTTACTCAATAATTTCCTCCTCTAATAATATAAAAGTGAAACTTCTAACAGTGGTGGCATACTTTAGCAGCTCTTTGAACATGTTACCATTCTTCTGTTTTTACTCAATGTCTACCAACTCTTATCTTATTAGAGAAGGAAATTATGAGTAAATTACATTTAAGGTTATTAAATTATTACTAAATTTATGTTTTAGTCACTTAACTTAAAAAAAATTAAGTTGTTAAGTTTTTTTTCTAAAAAAAAGATTGGCTAAGTAGCTTCAAGTGACGATTCAATGATCAGTACGGTGAATTAGTACTCATTAACAAGTAGAATAACATACCTTAGATCTAAGGGTCAGTGTCAAAGATTAGAGAAAAAAGTTGTTCAGATTTTGATTCGTAGATTTGTAACGTTCAAAGCTATTTCATAAATAAAAAAAAAAACTGAACTGTAAAAGAGAAAGGGAAGGAGAACTTCTGATTGTTGTAGGTGGTGTGAATAGAGAAGGCCA
Source organism: Gossypium anomalum (assembly GCA_025698475.1). Lineage (NCBI taxonomy): Eukaryota > Viridiplantae > Streptophyta > Magnoliopsida > Malvales > Malvaceae > Gossypium > Gossypium anomalum. Next base: position 16,638,128 of record CM046967.1, on the reverse strand, counting down.
TGCAACAGCATTTTTAATAGCTCAATGACTTGAATAAAAGTTTTGAATAATCTGGTGATCGTTTTATAACTTTTTAAAATTAAATGATCAAAATGTAAACTTACTAATAATTTAGTGACATTAGATTCAATTTACTCGATAATTCCTCCTGAAATAAGTCAAGAGTTGGTGAGCCGTAGAGATTGAAAAATCAAAGTTGTGACTCGTGAGAAATGGTGGGACAATTAATAGAAGAGCATTGAGAATTAGAGGAGGAACTTTCGGGTAAATTACTCTTAAGGTCACTATAGTATTATCAAATTTACGCTTTGATCATTCAATTTTAAGAAAATTACAAAATATCACTGAATTATAAATTATGAGGTATCTGCCATCTTTTACTCCACCAAATTTCACAAATAAAAAAAAAGAAAGAAAGGATAGTTTTTCCATAAGGTCAAGCTCTTTTCATTCTCACCAGAATATGCTATTCTTTTGAGTTTTAACGTTAATTAATCACCAAATTGTATTGCTTTTCGCAAACAGCGGCATGACCAACCATAAACTTAGGAACTTTAGCCTTCGTTTGGCGGTATTCCACACCCTCTTGAAGATCAAATTCCAATCCGAACGTAACATTGAATCTCCGTTTGAGACCCATAGTGTGATCATGGGTACGTTTGTGATTTGTATCCTTTTGTACGCCACAACTTTGTGCACTCCATACTTTCCTGAACTTATCGATGACATCAACCTCCTAGCCGGAAGTCTTGCCACTGTTTTACTTACATTTATCCTATTCCCCGCTCTAGGTTGGGTCATTATTGTCTTTTGGGCCATTTTCTTTGTTAAGCTATTATACCATGCGATTGGAAAGTTTTCCCAGCTATACCAAGAAATGTCATCTACGTCCGATTTATTCAATCGAATGTTGCTCGGTCGCCAGGCCCACCAAAATGAGGAAAGGTTGTATTCGGTTAGCTTTATTACCTCTTAATCCATGTCTATACTATTTGTATTGTTGAGTTGAACTAACGAGTTAATTCATCACAAATTTAGTGAGGAAAAGACCTGAAAGCTATTATTTGAGGGAAATTATTTGATATATAGTTAGTGAAGTTTTTAGACTCCACAAGCGCTATTGGAGTTGACAATTATCTTATAGGTATAGTAAAATATTGAACAAATAAATATTTAAAAAAAATAAAAAGGAGATGTGTCAAATTTTGTAATGTTACTGTGAAAAAAAATACATTGTCAATGTACCAAATGCTCATTTTTTTTTAATAGCAAATAGTATTATTTTAAAGTGTTTTTATCTTTTTATACCCAAAATAATTCCAAATAGCAGCACTTGAACGTAGATACCAAAATCCTCAAAGATTCAACTGAACTCTTATTGATTTTTTTTAAGACTCACAACAAAAGTGATACATGTCCCATTTAAGGTATTGGTATTTGAATCCTGCTTGTGAAATTAAAAAATTTCATGGCAATGTCCAAATCTAAAGGATAATTGTTTAGTACACAAGTGGGTTGAAATGGAATAATGAGTTAATTCGTTACTAACTTAGTAAATGATATTATTTTAAAGGTGTTTTTGTATTCTTATATTTAAATCCAAAATAAATTCAAGTTGCAACACTTGGGTCAAGAAAATTCAGTTTCATCATTTCAATCAAACTCTAATTGATTTTTTTATATTAATGTGTTCAATCTTTGCAAGGAATGTTTGTTTAGCCAAAATAGCATGTTTTTTTTTTCTTCTTTTTTGAGTATAGGAATGGTAGCACAGCCAACAACAATTGGCATGCTAGTTTGGCCTTTGCAATAGGTGTACTCCTCCCTCTCATGCCTTTAAAGTATCCTCAGTCCACGAAGCCATTTGAGACCCACAGTGCGCTCATGTTGATACTTATCATTGCCGTGCTTGTTTATGCTGCAGCTTGGGAAATCGAACATCATCCTCAAACCAACAACAATAACTCATCCATTCACTCCATCATAGTTACCAAAATCAGTCTCTTTAGTGGAAGCCTCGTCACCGTTGTACTGGTATTGCTTATCATCCCAGCAATCGGGTGGTTCATCCTTCTTGTTTGGACCATCTTCCTTATGAAGCACATATACGAGGCATGCCAAATGCTCTACCGACTCAACCGGTCAATTTCATTAGTTTCGTATGTGTTCAATGAAGAATTTGGTCCCCGTGCTCATCTAAGCCAAGGAAGAAATGGATTTGTAGCTTAAGTAATTATATCTCATTTAGTTACTAATGTAAGAACATGATGTATTTATAGCTTAAGTAATTATTTCTAGTTAACCGATGATGTAAAAGAGTTTTAAAAGTATTCTTAATTGATCCCATGCCTTCTTATGGTTAAGTAAAATAACAAGTTATTCATCCCACTGGTTTTGTTTCATTCCTCGAAGTGAATGTAGCATTACACAATAATTATGAAAATGAAAACTGTAGAAGGCCCAACTTGCCCGGGCCGATCAGAAGTAGTAAAATAAAATAAACCAAAAAAACTCACAGTCCATAAAAAGTCCATTTACAATTAACCCAAAAAAATAAAAAAAAATAAAGGCCCAAAACACTAACCTAAAGTCCCATTACACCCAAAACCCCTAACTTAATCCCTAATCCAATTCATAAACGGCCCAAAAAATCCCAGTAGCCTGAAAGCACCAGAAACCCTAGAGGTTTCTGGAATATGCCAGCGCCGCAGCTAGCTAGGGGATCCCACGAGAGTTTTCCCACGCACGGCCTCCACGCTCACGAATGGCCTCTCCTTCTGTACGGCCATCTCCATAATGGAACCTGCGAGAAAAACAACAATAATAGAAAAATAAAGCCAGCAAATAACAGCAAGAAAATGGAATTTTTATTTTTCTTTTATTTATTCTGTAAATCCGGCAATAAAAAGCCATCGTTTGTACTTGAAGAACTTACGCATACTGAATAGGAAAAACTCGAAAGCAATTTCTGAAAAGGTGATTTCGAGTGCCTCATATTTTTTTTCCTCTTGAATCTGTTTTATTTTTTTTTTATTTTGCATGTACTTTTTTTTAGCATAAGAAAATAAAAGAGAAGGCTTACCTTCGTGAATGAGCCACTGAAATCCTCATCTCCTTCGTCGACATCGAAGTTTGAGAGGGGATTTTGAGGCTGAAATTGACGAACCTTGGTGCTAGGTTTTAAATGAGGAAGTAAGATACCACCATAGGCCATCGTCCATCGATCATAGTGGTGGAATGGTGGTTGAACGGCGGACCGAATAAGGGCAAACATTTAGGGTTTTCAATTTCCCCTTCTGCTTTGCCGAAATGCTTAGGTTTTTTTAAAGCTGTTTTTTCTTTTTTAAGTGGCAACATGGAGTGACGTCGTTTAAGGCATGATTCAGTAGCCTTGAAACGACGCCGTGTAGGCCTGTCCGACCCGATCCATTTCCTTTACCTCTAGGATCCGCGCGTTTCTGCAAAGAGGGATAATTGCGCTCTAGGTCCTCCCTTTTATCAAGATCATTCAATTGCGCCTTATTTGTTTTACTTTGTTTTTTAATTTAGCTCTGTAATTTGCGCAAATTTGTAATTTGGTCCGCGCCTCAACGTTGCGTTTTGGGATCTGGAATATTTCTAGCTTTGGACCCTGTGCATTCGCATGCGTTGCGCATTGGTCCCTATTTCAATTTCAGTAGTTTGTTTTATTTATAGATTATCCCTTTTATTTTAAATTTATTTTAATTAAGTTTTCTATTTATATAATTCATTTTTTAAGAGAATTCACTTATTATTATTTTTATATATGTGTTGAGATTACTTTAATAATTTTACTTTGTTTTAAAAAAATCATTATTTTGAAGTTTTTATATTATATTATTTTAACATCTTGTATAACATTTCATTTAAATATTTATATATATATATATATATATATATATATATATATATATATATATATATTTGTACATATATTATTTTAATTAAGTTTTCTATTTGTAATACTTATTATTTTAAAGTTCCTAATATTTTTATATATGTGTTGAGCTATTTTAATAACTTTACTTTGTTTTTATAAAATCATCATTTTGAAGTTCTTTTTATATCGTATTATTTTGTTATTTTATATAATATTTCGTTTAAATTTTTTTGTATATACTGGTACATATATTTGATCCTAGATACATATTTAATTCCATGTTATTTTTACATATAATTGCTTCTAAAATTTATTTATGTATATATATATATATATATATGTTTTTAAAATCTATTATGTATATAGTTTATTTCCTAAGATCATATTTTATTATATATTTTTTACTATTCTTTCATATTTTATGTATTATTTAAATTCTCTTTTATTGTGTATATATTGTCAATTTGGAATAAATGTATTTTTTTAAAATATTTTGCATATCACTTGATTCCAATGTCTTCATTTTATAACATCCATTTTAATGATTATATGTACATTCCTAGTTTTTTACGTAATTTATTTCAAATTCTAGCATGTGTTATTTGTGCATCAATTCATCGTTTTTAAAATTGTTTTGTATCATATTGGCTTCTAATTTCTATTTTGTTTTGTACATTTGGTATTGATTGTTTTATATTATTCCATATATTATTGTTGCATGTTATTCGTTTTTTTGTATTGTTATATTAATTGTTCTCCGTCCATGCTTGAAAATTTGGCTACATTTTTCTTGGATTAGTTATATGTAATTGTCTGTTTTGTTAGTTGGTTAAATAAGGATATATTATCTTCATTCACCAAGTATTGTACTTTATTTGTGCATATTATACCATGTTTATTATTCTTCTTTTTTTACAAATGTTACTTTGTAATTTCCAAATTTTTTAAAATTAATTATTCCATTTTATTTCAAGTCAAATTAATGCTTTTTGAGCTAGTTTACAATTGTTTGTTTAAAAATTCTAAAATAAGGCAATGTTCAATGTTTGGAAATTCGAGAAATTGTGCCCTACTGTGTTGGGTTTTGGTTTTTCCTTGCACTAAATAATTGGAGATCCTTTTGTAATTTTCCACGTAGGAGCATTTGGAAGTAAAAAATTAATCGTGTTTTTGAAGGTATAAAGGATCGTGTCCTATCGTGCTGGATGTGTTGTTGTATTCCTTTGAAATAAGAGAATTTTGACGACCAACTTGAGCCATTCAAATGTTTTAAAAGGAACCATATTTCAAAATATTTTTAAATCTTGGACATAAGGACAATACTTAATCAATTTGGTACCAATTTTGGGCATAGCGAGGGTGCTAATCCTTCCTCGCACGTAACCGACTCCTGAACTTGTTTTCTCAAATTCCATAGGCCAAAATTGATATTTTCATAAAATGTTTTATTAGGTGATCCGATCACACCTAAACAAAAAAGATTAGTGGCGACTCCACACTTCGTTTTAAAAAGTCGATCCCCATTTTTTTCAAAATAAAAAAATGGTTTCGACAGCTTGGTAACTCCACTAGGGACCAATAAGAGGGTCAAGCCATAAAATTGATTATGTTCTGTCCTTTTTTCAAAAATTGAAAATTTGTTTTGAAAATTATAATTCTTTTGTTGCATTTATTTGTATGATTGTGGTGGTTCAAGTCTTGTAGAATAATATGGCATTGCATTGCATGACCATTGTGGTTATACCTTTAAGTGAGAGTGAGAAACTACGCCTTCGTGAGGTTTTCACCTCCACATGAGCTAGTGGATTACTTCTGGGATACATCCGTACCTATGATTTCGTGAGATTTTCATCTCTGCATGGTCATAGGGAAATGTATTCCCCTGAACTGAACTCGATCCATATGAGCCTATAATGGGTGAGGATTTAAGAATCTTCTGGTTCAAGTACCCTTTCTCTAGAACCAAGCCACATATAATGAACCTTGAGAATCCACCTTAGGTAGAACCTTGCCTAGATTTAGTGGTCACCCGAATAGGTACTTTATTTGTTATTTATTTCTTCTGTACTAATGTGTTTTATTTTTCTTTTGTTTATAACTGCATTGCATTACATCATCATAGAAGGAGATGTTGATTCATATTTGATTCCTAAATAGAATAGCTTGTCATGAGAAAAAAGATTTTTTGATAAAGTGGATTATAATACGGTTGTTTGAATATGGTCTAAGTAAACACAACAGAAGAAGGCTGATAGTTCGCAGAGGAAAACAAAACTTTGCCCGAGAATTCAAGCCGATAAAGATTGTTCGAGAGTCGTCGCATCCCGACTTTCTTAAAGGAACTAATCAAAGTCGTGAGGATAATAAGTCACGGCTTGGATCAAGAAAAAAAGGAGCTAGTGGATATATCTATTGGAAGCTTACGAGATTTGACTTTTACGAAGAAAATGGATCGGTGTCTTCGATTGGAATATGAGGGCAAGGCCGCATATGTAATTCGTTTTATGTAAAGGAATTTATTTTCTAGAAAAGTTGTTCTAATAGAATTGAATCCAGAATCAACGCTTTTCTTTCTTTTGCATTCATTTCATGCATTTGCATTGCATTGCATCATTGCATCATTTGCATTAGATTTTCACAAAAGGGGCCCTAATTAATTGAAATCCTTTCAGTTAATCTGGAAACCCATAAAAACTTACCAACCAAGCGTCGTTACGGTACCCGTGCTAAGACAAAAGATATGGACCAAATATTGGAAAGACTTGAACAATTTCAATGAGAGATGCAAGACCAGTTACAAGTGCAAATGCAAGAGCAATTGACAAAGATCCGGCAAGAAATGAGAGACCAAATGCTAGAATCTCAAAGGAATATGGTGAATCAGTTGTCCCAATTACTGACAAGGGGCTAGAAAAAGGAAAATGCTCCATGATCAATGCTGGGGAGGATAATGAGGAGCCTCTCTATCCTCTAGGTTTCACCCCGATAAATGCTCAGACATATCCACAAGGTGTACCTACTATCAGAACCCAACAATATCAAGCTGATACCTCGGCACCAGCAGGTTACTCGATAGGCTCAGGCTCCAATCAGGGGGGCAATCCAACCTATCCTGTAGTTCCTGATCTAGATGAAATAGAAAAAGCAAAGATAGGACTGCCAAAATAACTCGAGGATCGGTATAGGTGGTTGGAGGAAAAATTGAAGGCAATGGAGAATGTTGACTTCTACTGGGGGATTGATGCCAAGGATCTGAGTTTGGTTCCTGATCTAGTACTCCCGCCGAAATTTAAGACTCCAGAGTTTGAAAAGTATAATGGGACTAGTTGTCCAGAAGCTCACATCACAATGTTCTGTCGAAGGATGACAGGATATGTTAGTAACAACCAATTATTAATTCATTGCTTCTAAGACAGTCTGATCGGGTTAACAGCTAAATGGTACAATCAGTTGAGTCGTGCTGAAATTAATTCATGGAAGGACTTAGCACAAGCTTTTATGAAGCAGTATAGCCATATAACAAACATGGCGTCTGACAGAATTACCCTACAGAATATGGAAAAGAAGCAAAATGAGAGTTTCAGGTAATATGCCCAAAGATGGAGAGAGGTAGCAACACAAGTCCAGCCTCCTCTTCTGGAAAAAGAGACCACGATGCTTTTCATCAATACTCTGAAAGCTCCGTTCATTAATTATATGTTGGGAAGCGCTACTCTGAGCTTTTCAGATATAGTAATGTCTGGTGAGATGATTAAAAATGCGGTAAGAAGTGGGCAAATAGATGCGGGAGAAAGCGCTAAAGGGTCAACCCCAAAAAATAAGGAAAACAAAGTGAACATCGTGAGCATGCCTTCTAAATTGGTCAACATAAGCAAGTCGAAGGCTGTAACTACTAGCTATCAAGGCTCTTCAAGTCAGGAATCCAACTCGAGGCCAAGTGCAGAAAAGCTCTGATTTACACCCATCCCGATGTTATATAAGGAATTGTATCATAATATTTTTTATGTGCATGTGGTGTCTCTGTTCTACTCGGAACCTGTGCAACCTCCATTTCCAAAATGATATAATGAGATTGTTCAATGTGAGTACCACGCGGGAATAACGGGGCACTCAATTGAAAACTGCACTATATTTAAAAAGTTGGTCGAAAGGTTCATTGAAATGGGAATTGTGAAGTTTGACGATTCTTCAGAACCTAATTGCTCTGACAATGAAGTAAGTGCAATATTTGAAAGTAGGGGCAAAAGAGTTGCGATGCCTTGAACAAGTCAAAAGCCTAGAAGGAATATCGAGAATTTGAATGAAATATTCGAAGAGGGAATCGAGGAATAAAGGTTTCCAAACCCTTATGTACTTGGGGGTGTTTTTAATAATGGGACTGTGGAAGAGATCCTTATATTTTTTAGAGCTAATCTAGAGTAATGTTCAAAACGCGCTTGTTGCTTTAAGCCTAGGGGCAATAAGAATCCTTTTGTGAAATAGGCTTGTGTTCCAAATCTTTATTTCAATCAAAATGCATCTTTTTGAGTAAATGTTCTTTCATTCTTGATATATTCTTTTGGTCTTTAGACTATCTTTTAAATATGCTTTTATTCTTCATTCATGACCATATCATACAAATAATCATCCTTAGAATCATTTATTCTTTGGAATCTACCTTCATACCTATAATAGGTCCCCAGATATCAATGACATGAGCAATACTGTAACTGACTCCCTTTTACGGTGATATATGTGTTTAAGCGGATCTTAGGACTTTGAAGATGACAGAGATTGTAACTTATCTCCTGATTTGTTAAGGATGGTAGAACAGGATGAAAAACAGATCCTACTCTACAAAGGGTCAGTGGACATTGTGAGCAAGAGGCAAAGATCGAAGCCTGAGTCACCGCAAAGACTAAGCGAATCATCATTGAGTTATTCCAAGAATTCAAAGATGTTTTCACACAACTGTGTCAGGATATACCTAGAGATGCAAAAAATGTCTATATGGGTGTCAGAAGGACACATGTTAATAGTTTAATGGTAGCTACGTTAATCATGAGTTTGGGTACTGTTGATCTACCATGGAAGGGGATTGTATTAGTTAGGCTGTATTTAGGGAGACAAGATTCATGTGCCTCATTCATTTCTTCACAGACCTTCTCTATGTAGGGGCATGAATGTTATTCAGGCCATTCTCATCTAATATACATCGATTTATCTTAGCAGTCGTCAATTACTTCACGAGGAGGGTGAAAGTCGCTTCATATGCCAATATTATAAGGACGATAGTCATCAAATTTCAAAAACAAAAAAAAAAAGTGTTGAAAAGTAATGTTAGAAAAGAGCATGTCTAATACAACTGCACAACGTCAAAAGTTTACAGTCTGTTCAAAGATCAGACACCATATCACTGTGCAGCAAAGGCAGCCAAAAATAAAAAACAAAAAGAAATACAAAAACAAAAGATACAAAAAAGAGAAAAAGAAGAATAAAAACAACAAAATAAAGGTCACCAGACTTGTAAAGATTGGCATAAAGAAGTTACTATTTACCCTCTATTGAACGTCGACCGGGACCTTCGCTAGGGCAACATATTGCTCATTGGTTTATGGGATTGAAACGGTTTTTGAAAACAAGATTCCTTTTCTTCGAGTCTTGTCAGAACTGAAGTGGGATGAGACAAAATAAATCCAATCCCGATGTGATCAGTCAAATTTAAAGGATGTCCGTCACAGACAGATGATGCGGGCTTATGACAGAAAGGTTTATCCTAGAGAATTCCACGAAGGGAACTTGATATTGAAGAAGATCCTTCCTATGCAAAAGGACTTCAAAAGAAGAAATATGCCAAATTAGGAGGGACCTTATGTAGTAAAGAAGTCCTATTCTGGAAGAGCATTGATATTGATCGAGATGGATGGCAAATCCAGTCAATGAGTATTCTACCTAAAAGGGGAGAGGCCAAGGTGAAAACCCGCAAAGGGCGTCTTGAGACCTTAAAAAATAATAAATAAATAAAATAAAAATAAAAATAAAAATTCAAAAAAATAAAATAAAAAAATAAAAAAATAAAAAAAAAAGAAAAAAAAAAGGAGAGGCCAAAGCGAAAACCCGCAAAGGGCGCTTTGAGACCAAAAGGGATTTGAGTTGAAAACCCAAAAAGGGAGGCTCAAATTTTGAACAAAGTGGGGCATATAGTAGTCTTGCTATGCCTGAAATAATAATAAAGAAGTATGCTACGTCTTGGGGCATCGACAAAGTACTCCAGATCCCTTAAGCATAGATTGAGCTCAAAATGGTCCTCAAGAAGTTGGTACAGAGAAGCTCAAGCTATGATATCTAGGGCACTTAATTTTCCATTTACCCATTTTGGATTTGTTCCCTTTGATTGCCTTATTCTTTCCAAGATACTTCCCAAAAAATTTCATTCTTAATTGCATTTGCTATTCATTGATCAACATACTTACTTCGAGCAATGCTCCTAATTTCTTTCTGGTCCATTGTTATAATCTTTTTCAAGCATTTTGCATTGAAATAATGATTTGTGGATTAAAAATACTTTCATAAAAGGAGTTTCATATATTACTCTGGACGCTTCTAACTAATACAAGAACATGAAACGGGACTATTGTTTAAAACTCACCAAGCCTAAGGATTGGAAATTTTTAAGCCCAAATTGATATTATCTCTTTCGAATTTCTGTCAAAAATATTGGTTGAGCTAAAAGAAAATTACATTGGTGTTATAATCCCGGCAAAGAACGAGTAATAGGGTTATTCTCGAGAAAAAGAAAATGGTATTCTAAATTCATGCAGATACCAGGCATATACATCTTTGTTGTGTTAGACATTGTGCAGTTGTGTTAGACATGATCCATTCTGGCATTCTTTGTTGGCACCCTTTTTTTTTTTGGAATTTGATGACTGTCGACTTAGTAACATTGGCATATGAAATGACTTTCACCTTTTTTTCGAAGTAATCGACGACTCCAAAGATGAATCAGTATCGGTTAGAAGCTTTTGACGAGATCAGCCCTATAATATCCATGCCCCAAATATAGAAAATCTATGAAGAAATTGAGGAAGCATAAAATTCTTGTCTTCCTCCATTTGGCATTCACAGCTTGACTGATACAATCCCCTTCCATGGTGGATCAGCAGCACCCGAACCTCATGATTAGCCTGGCTAACGTAAAACCATTAGCATGTGTCCTTCTGACACTCGTATGGACCGTTTTTAGCATCCACAGGCCTTAGTAGCCCAGGCATATCTTGATACGATCATGTAAAAATATCTTTGTATTCTTGACATCTCGCTTTGTCTCCGTGGTGGTATACACTCTAATCCTTACCTCTTTCTCTTCTTTTAGGTTCGCAATGTCCATTGCCCTTTTGTAAGGTAGGATCTATTTCTCATCTTGTTCTACCATCCTTGACAAATCAGGAGATAGGCTACAATCTCTATCATCTTCAAGGTCCTGAGATCCCTCTAGACGCATATCTTGCTCAAAAAGAGACTCGGAGTCAATAACAGCGTCGCTCACGTCATTGATATCTGGAGACCTGTTTAGGTACGAAGGCAGATTTCAAAGAATAAATGATTCTAAGGATGATTATTTGTATGGTATGATCATGAATGAAGAATAAAAGAATATTTGAGATAAAATCCAAAAGGACGAAAGAATCGAAAAATAATTTTCTGTATATAATAAAAGAGTATTTACTCGAAATGATAGCAAAGATGCATTTTACTGAAATAAAGACTTTGGACACAAGCCTATTTCACAAAATGATTCTTATTGCTTCTAGGCTTAAAGCAACAAGCGTGTTTTGAATATTACTCTAAATTTGTTCTAAGAAATACAGGGATCTTTTCCACAATCCTATTTTTCAAAACACTTCCCGACTCATTAGGGCGAATGCTTAATCAATTATATTTTCCAATTCCTTCTTTGGATATGGCATTGATGCTCCAATTTCAGACATTCCTTCTAGGCCTTTGACCTCTTCAAAGAATTCCAACTCTTTTGATTAATGTAATGCATGTGATAAAATACAATACAAATGCATGGGATGAATGCAAAAAGAAAGAGAGGCTTCGATTCTAGATTCAATTCTATTAGAACAACTTTTCTAGAAAAAAATTCTTTAAATAAAACGAATTACATATGCGGCCTTGCCCTCATATTCCAGGTAAATACACCTATCTTCCTCTTCATATCCAGATGTTAAGATCAAATCTCATGAATTTTCCAAAAGATGTCTCTATTATCTCCTTTAGGCTCGATTCGGACTGCGGCCCATGGCTCATTTATCCCTGCGATACTCGTCAGCTTCTTTAAGACATGACGGCTCTCGAATAATCTTTGTTGGCTTGAATACTCAGGCAATAAAGCAAAGTTGTGTATTCCTTCATGAACTATCAGCCTTCTCTTCTTGTTTACTCAGACCATATTTGGACGACCGTATTATATTCCACTTTATCAAGAAATCCATTATCCATGACAAGCTTTTCTATTTAGCAATCGAATGTGACTCAACACCTCCTTTTTATGATGAAAATGCAATGCAATCAAAATAAAAGAAAACATGTTAGCACAGGAGAAATAAACAAAATAGAGTACCTATCCGGGTGACCACTAGGGGTTTGGAGTGGCTCTACCTAGAGTGGGCTCTTAAGGCTCACTATATATGGTCTGGTTCTAAAAAAAAGGGTATCGAACCAGCAGATTCTTCGATCTTCACCCGTTATAGGCTCATACGGACTGAGTTTAGTTCAGAGGAATACATTTCCCTATGGCTATACGGAGATGAAAAGCTCACGAAGACATAGGTACGGATGTATCCCAAAAGCGATCCACTATCCTACACGGAGGTGAAGACCTTACAAAGGAATAGTTCTCACTTCCACTTAAAAGGGTAGATCAAACGATCATGCAATGCAATGTGTAAAAGGATACCAAAACTCAAACCAATACAACAATTATAAACCTTAATGATGAGGATCGTAACAAAGATAGGTGAAATACAAAGAAAAGATCTCTAAGAGGAAAATGCAATGCAATCCTAAAAGAAACACATCAGTATAAAAACATAAATGACAAACAGAGCACCTATTCGGGTGACCCCTAGGGTTTGGTGTGGTTTTACCTAGGGTTGGCTCTTAGGGCTCATTATATGTGGCTCGATTTTAGAGTAAGAGGTACTCGAACCTGCAGATTCCTCGATCTTCACCCATTATAGGCTCATTTGGACCGAGTTCAGTTCAGGGGAATAGATTTCCCTATGGCTGTACGGAGACGAAAATCTCACGATGACATAGGTACAGATGTATTCCGAAAGCGATCCACTATCCTGCACGGAGGTGAAGACCTCACAAAGGAATAATTTCTCACTCCTACTTAAAAGGGTGTAACCAAAACGTCATGCAATGCAATATGCGAGGATATATATAAAAAAAACTTGAAGCAATAAGAAAATAGGAATAAAATGATGAAAACCGTAACAAAATCGGATGAAATGCAATGAAGGCATTGTATATCAAAACCAAATTTTCAATTTTCGACAAAAAGGCAAAAGCTAATCAACTTGTGGCTTGACTCTTTTATTCGGGTCCCCAGGGAGTCACCAAGCTGTCGAAACCATTTTTTTGAAAAACGTGGGGTCGACTTTAATTTTGAAAATGAAAAAAAAAACGAGAGTCGCCACCAATCTTTTTTATTTAAGTGTGATCGGATCACCTAAAAATTTAGTCGTTTTAATAAGATATTTCGATTTATTAAAATAAATGATTTTGGTCTATGAAAATTGAGAAAACGGGTTCGGGAGTCGGTTATGTGCGAGGAAGGATTAGCACCCTCGTCACGCCCAAAATTGGTACCTAATCGATTAATTTACGTCTTAATGTCGAAAGTTGAAAAGATCATAAAATAAATTTTAAAATACGATCCCTTTTTATGAATGCTAATTTTAAAATGCTTGAATTATGTTGAAACGAGCATCAAAGGCTTACTCATCCCGAGATAGTAAGGTGCCACATCTAGTAAGTTAGGATGCGACGTTTAAATCTTCAGAAACAAGTTTGCCTTTAATATTTATGAAAAATTCGTGTATTTTGAAATCTAAAAGGATATTTGGCTCTTTAAGTTTAACAAGAAAATCAAAACCCAGTAAGTTAGGGTATGATTTCTTGAATTACTGAAACGCGAAATATTGCCTTAGTTCGAATAAAAACGAATGCGACATTTAGCAATATGCGTTTATTTTGTTTGGAAATAAATGGTCCATATTTGGATAAATACTTTTGATGTTAATGTGTAATATGATTTAAACGAAATGAAACATAAGGGAATATAGAGCACAAAATAATAATGCATGAATTAAATACTAGGTCAATGAATGTCAACAATATATTAACAAATAATCTCTAGAGCATATAATGAACATGTTCATATAATACACTATTTTAAGAGATCAACATTAATAATCACATAATGCTTAAGGTATCATCACTCGCTGTTCATCAGGACATTATTATGACGTATTACGCTGCCATCTTGCTCGGTTGGTATTCTTGACAGAAAAGTCAAAGAAACAATCACATTTTGCTCAACAAGCTTGCCCCGCTGTAATTTCAGATTCCCTTCCACCGTACCTTCTGGGTCATAAAGCCTGTATCTCCCACCGCAACTTCAGGTGAATAACATTTGGTTTCTTTCATCTATCCCGCTGCAACTCAGAGGTATAGGATTTGTATCATCTTCAATCAATTTGATCTATTACACCATTATTTGAGTGTAGTAACCATATTTATATGTCTAATATTTGCATGAATACAGAGTATCATTTTTCTTTTCCCGAGAATGATCCATTTTACACTTGGGTTGACATTGCTCGTTATTTGTCGAGGTGGTGTCACCGACACAATACCTTGTTTTTTGTGCAACTGATATCTTTAACAAAGAATTTGGAGAGATAGCCACAATTTAGACTCCTATTTCTCAAATATTTCCAACCCTTAGGCTTGGTGAGTTCTAAATAATGGTCATGTTTCAGGTTCCTATACTATTTAAAAGCTTCCAGAGTAATATGCAGAACTTCTTTTATGAAAGTATTATTGGTCCATTAATCGTTATTTCAATGCAAAATGCTTGAAAAAGATCATAACAATGGACCTGAAGGAAATTAATTAGGAGCATAACTCGAAGCAAGTAAGTTAATCAAGGATAACAAATGCAATTAAGAATGAAATTTATTGAGACGTATCTTGAAAACAATAAGGTAATCAAAGATAACAAACTCAAAATGGGTAAAATGGAAGCTAGGTGCCCCAGATATCGTAGCTTAAGCTTCTCTGTACCAACTTCTTGAAGACCATTTTGAGCTCAATCTGTGTTTAGGGGATTCGGAGTACTTTGTCGATGCCCCAAGACGTAGCATACTTCTTCATTGTTAATTCAGGCATAGCAAGACTACTTTGTGCCCCACTTTTATTTGAATTGCCCTTTATAGGTTTTTAATTGAAAACCCCTTTGGTCTCAAAGCGCCCTTTGCAAGTTTTCGCCTTGGCCTCTCCTTTTTTTTCTTTTCTTCTTTCTTCTTATTTTTTTTTTTAAGGTCTCAAAGTACCCTTTGCGGGTATTCGCCTTGGCCTCTCACTTTCTAGGTGAAATACTTCTTGACAGAATCTGAATTCATAGGATTGGGCAAGTTTTTACCATCCGCTTCGGCTAGAATCGATGCTCCTCCAGAACAGGCCTTCTTCACTACATAAGGTCCTTCCCAGTTTGGCATCCACTTTCCTCTGAAGTCCTTTTGTATAGAAATGATCTTTTTCAACAACAGGTCCCCCTCGTGGAATTCTCTAAGACGAACCTTTCTGTCGTAAGCTCGCATCATTCGTTTTTGGTACATTTGACCATGACGGGTAACTTTCAACCTCTTTTCTTCAATTAAGTTCACTGGATCCATTCTGCTTCATCCAATTATCAACTCAATCAAAACTTGGAGAGAAGGAATCTTGATTTCAATGGGCAAACCACTTTCATTCCATAATGAGAAATGTGCTACCCCGACGAAGGTCTTGGCCGACATTCGATAAACATAGAGGGTAAATGGTGACTTCTTATGCTAATCTTTACAAGTCTCGGTCATTCTCCCCATGATCCTTAGTTTTTTATTTTTGTTTTTTTTTTTTCTCTTTCTCTTTTTTTTTTACCTTTGCTGCACTACAATATGGCTCCTAGTCTTTGAACAGACTGCAAACTTTTGACATTGTGCAGTTGTGTTAGACATGATCCTTTCTGGCATTCTTTATTGGTACTATTTTTTTTTGAAATTTGATAACTGTCGACTTAGTAACATTGGCATATGAAATGACTTTCACCTTTTTTACGAAGTAATCGACAACCCCAAAGATAAATCAATATCGGTTAGAAGCTTTTGACGAGATTAGCCCCATAACATCCATGCCCCAAATATAGAAAATCTGTGAAGAAATTGAGGAGGCATAAAATTCTTGTCTTCCTCCATTTTGCATTCACGGCTTGACTGATACAATCCCCTTCCATGGTGGATCAGCAGCACCCAAATCTCATGATTAGCCTGGCTAACGTAAAACCATTAGCATGTGTCCTTCTGACACTCGTATGGACCCTTTTTAGGCCTTAGTAGCCCAGGCATATCTTGATACGATCATGCAAAAATATCTTTGTATTCTTGACATCTCGCTTTGTCTCCGTGGTGGTATACACTCTAATCTTTACCTCTTTCTCTTCTCTTAGGTTCGTGATGTCCATTGCTTCTTTGTAAGGTAAGATCTATTTCTCATCTTGTTCTACCATCCTTGACAAATCAGGAGATAGGCTACAATCTCTATCATCTTCAAGGTCCTAAGATCCCTCTAGACACATATCTTGCTCAAAAAAAGACTCGGAGTCAGTGACAGCGTCGCTCACGTCATTGATATCTGGAGACCTATTGTAGGTACGAAGGCAGATTTCAAAGAATAAATGATTCTAAGGATGATTATTTGTATGGTATGATCATGAATGAAGAATAAAATAATATTTGAGATAAAATCCAAAAGAACGAAAGAATCTAAAAATAATTGTCTATATATAATAAAATAGTATTTACTCGAAATGATAGCAAAGATGCATTTTATTGAAATAAAGACTTTGGACACAAGCCTATTTCACAAAAGGATTCTTATTGCTTCTAGGCTTAAAGCAACAAGTGTGTTTTGAATATTACTCTAAATTGGCTCTAAGAAATACATGGATCTTTTCCATAGTCCCATTTTTCAAAACACTTCCCGACTTATTAGGGCGAATGCTTGATCAATTATATTTTCCAATTCCTTCTTTGGATATGGCATTGATGCTCCAATTTCAAACATTCCTTCTAGGCCTTTGACCTCTTCAAAGAATTCCAACTCTTTTGATTAATGTAATGCATGTGATGAAATGCAATGCAAATGCATGTGATGAATGCAAAAAGAAAGAGAGGCGTTGATTCTAGATTCAATTTCATTAGAACAACTTTTTTTAAAAAAAAATTCTTTACATAAAACGGATTACATAGCGACCTTGCCCTCATATTTCAGGCGAAGACACCTATCTTCCTCTTCATATCCGGATGTTAAGATCAAATCTCGTGAATTTTCCAAAAGATGTCTCTATTATATCCTTTAGGCTCGATTCGGACTGCGGCCCATGGCTCATTTATCCCCACGATGCTCGTCAGCTTCTTTAAGACATGACAGTTCTCAAATAATCTTTGTTGGCTTGAATCCTCAGGCAATAAAGTAAAGCCGTGTATTCCTTCATAAACTATCAGCCTTCTTTTCTTATTTACTCGGACCATATTTGGACAGCCGTATTATATTCCACTTTATCAAGAAATCCATTATCCATGACAAGCTTTTCTATTTAGCAATCAAATGTAACTCAACACCTCCTTTTTATGATGAAAATACAATGCAATCAAAAGAAAAGAAAACATGTTAGCACAGGAGAAATAAACAAAATAAAGTACCTATCTGGGTGACCATTAGGGGTTCGGCGTGGCTCTACCTAGGGTGGGCTCTTAAGGCTCACTATATGTGGTTTGGTTCTAAAAAAAAAGGTACCAAACCAGTAGATTCCTCGATCTTTACCCATTATAGGCTTATACAGACCGAGTTCAGTTCAAGGGAATACATTTCCCTATGGCTATATGGAGATGAAAATCTCATGAAGACACAGGTACGGATGTATCCCGAAAGCGATCCACTATCCTGCACAGAGGTGAAGACCTCACGAAGGAATAGTTTCTCACTTCCACTTAAAAGGGTAGATCAAACGATCATGCAATGCAATGTATAGAAGGATACCAAAACTCAAACCAATACAACAATTATAAACCATAATGATGAGGATCGTAGCAAATACAGGTGAAATACAAAGAAAAGATCTCTAAGAGGAAAATGCAATGCAATATTGAAAGAAAGACATCAGTATAAAAACATAAATGAAAAATAGAGCACCTATTCGGGTGACCCCTAGGGTTTGGTGTGGTTCTACCTAGGGTTGGCTCTTAGGGCTCATTATATGTGACTCGGTTCTAGAGTAAGAGGTACTCGAACCTGCAGATTCCTCGATCCTAACCCATTATAGGCTCATATAGACCGAGTTCAGTTCAGGGGAATACGTTTCCCTATGGCTACACGGAGATGAAAATCTCACGAAGACATAGGTACAGATGTATTCCGAAAGTGATCCACTATCCTGCACAGAGGTGAAGACCTCACGAAGGAATAGTTTCTCACTCCCACTTAAAAGGGTGTAACCAAAAGGTCATGCAATACAATATGCGAGGATATATTTATAGAAAAAAACTTGAAGCAATAAAGAAAATAGGAATAAAATGATGAAAACCATAACAAAAACGGATGAAATGCAATGAAGGGGTCGTGTATCGAAACCAAATTTTCAATTTTCGACAAAAAGACAAAAGTTAATCAACTTGTGGCTTGACTCTCTTATTCGGGTCCCCAGGGAGTCGCCAAGCTGTCGAAACCATTTTTTTGAAAAACACGGGGTCGACTTTGTTTTGAAAATGAAAACGAAAAACGAGAGTCACCACCAATCCTTTTTTTAGGTGTGATCGGATCATCTAGAAATTTGGTCATTTTAATAAGATATTTCGATTTATTAAAACAAATGATTTTGGTCTACGAAAATTGAAAAAACGGGTTCGGGAGTCGGTTACGTGCGAGGAAGGATTAGCACCCCCGTCACGCCCAAAATTGGTACCAAATTGATTAATTAACGTCTTAATGTCGAAAGTTGAAAAGATCTAAAAATAAATTTTAAAATATGATCCCTTTTTATGAATGCTAATTTTAAAACGCTTGAATTACGTTAAAACGAGCATCAAAGGCTTACTCGTCCCGAGATAGTAAGGTGCCACATCCAGTAAGTTAGGATGCGATGTTTAAATATTCAGAAACAAGTTTGCCTTTAATTTTTATCAAAAATTCGTGTATTTTGAAATCTAAAAGGATATTTGGCTCTTTAGGTTTAACAAGAAAATCAAAACCTAATAAGTTAGGGTACGATTTCTTGAATTACTGAAACGCGAAATATTGCCTTACTTCGAATAAAAACGAATGCGACATTTAGCAATGTGCGTTTATTTTGTTTGGAAATAAACGGTCCATATTTGGATAAATACTTTTGAGGTTAATGTGCAATATGATTTAAACGAAATGAAACATAAGGGAATATAGAACACAAAATAATAATGCATGAATTAAATGCTAGGTCAATGAATGTCAACAATATATTAACAAATAATTTCTAGAGCACATAATGAACATGTTCATATAATACACTATTTTAAGAGATCAACATTAATAATCACAAAAGAATGACACGAAATAATATATGAAAAATTTTGAAGTGAATAAAACGATTTAAAATTAATAACAATTGAAACAATTATAAATAAAGAATATAAAAAGGGGGTTTCAAATGGACAATGTATAAAAACTTAAAATAAATAATAAAAAGAGCTTTTAAAATAAATAATATACATAAATTTTAAAATGAATAACGTATAAACTGCTTAAATTAACTACTATACATGAAAATTTCGAATAGATAATATATGAAATAATCTAAAATGAAGAATATGTAAAAATATTTTAAAATAAATAATATATGAAAGGTTTAAAGTAAATAATGATAAAAATAAATTTTAAACAATTAACATATAAAATAGTATAACTAAATAACATATAAAAACTTAAAATAGATAATATATAAAAAAGAGTTTAAAAATAAATGACGTATAAAAAATATTAAAAAGAATAATATGTAAAACAGTTTAAAACGACTAATATAGTAATATATAAACTTAAGATGGATAATAGTTTGAAGTAATTTTAAATACATAATATAATAATAATATAACTTAAAAGAAATAATGTATGAAAAGAAAGGCTTTAAAATAAATAAATAAGTAACAAATTTACAAAATGAATTGAAATCAAACATATTTGGGACTAAATTGAGATAAAAATGAAATTACAGGTATAAAACTATGATAAAACAAACAAGTGAGGACTAAAATTAAAAAACACGAGAAGTTCGAGGGTTAAACGGGCAAAAAGTCCAATATCTGGACACGTGTCCACGTTCCAGCGCGCCGATGGGTCAAGGACCCGATTGAAAACCAGGCAAAATCCCTCGGACAAATTTTAAAGAATGAAAAAAATAAACAAAAAGGACAAAATTAAGACGGACAGAACTTGGAGGGACCAGGGTTGTAAATAACCCAATGGTCTAAAAACGCGCGGACCCTCCGTGGAGCGGGTCGGGTTGCGCGCGGATCTGCCCTAAACAACGTCGTTTCGGCGTTAGGGCATTGGGTGCCAAACGGCACCGTTTTTTTGCCTTTACAAAAATCAATTTTTTTTCTAAAATTCATTCCCACTACTGCTTTTAAAAAGAATTTGGAACCCTCCCCTCTTTTCCTCTGCTAGGGTTTTGAACCCTAGCCTTTGCCCCGCCGTTGTCCCTTGAGCCCACCATGGCTTCCACCGTGGCCGGTGGTCGAAGCTGCATAAGAAGGGGATTTTGACCCGTATTTGGAACGTGTCTGGAGGTCAAACATTCTCGACCCAAAAGCTAAAATAAAGGTCATTGGCTTCCCTTTTAGCCCGAGTTCGACGCCAGGAAAGGAGTTCCCGACGACGGCGATGCAGGGCCGTTCAGGTAAGCCTTTCTTTCTTATTTTTCGTCTTTTTATTTATAATAGATTCGTAAAAAGAAATCGAAAAGAAAAAAAGATTCACAAGTCACTATCTTGCTACTGTTCATGCTGCTCTATTCTGCTAGGCTATTGTTTCCCCTTCTGTGTTTCTTTGCTGCTATCTCTTTTCTGTCCCCTTTTTTCACTATTTACAGGTTTTTGGAAGCGATGGGACGGGGCCAGAGGGTGGTTGAAAGTTGTCAAACGTCAAGTGGGTGAGCGACGAGGCGCAAAGGGGGAACCCTAGGGTTCCTCCAAAAGTGTTAAATTTCTGGGCTAGGATCTTTAGTTTCGGCCTGCAAAATTTGGGCCTTGTATTTTGGACTTTAGACTGTTAATATTGGACTGTTTATTATACTGGGCCCGGGCCGGGCAAATTTGGGCATTTACAATCGAATATCCTTTTAAAATTATAATACATGAGATTTAAGTAAAATATAATAAAAAGCAAGCTTATTATCAAGGATTCGAGGTGTCGTGTCCTAACTTATGAGATGTGACATTTTGTTACTTCGAGATCAGATGGCATTTTATACACATTTTGATTTATTCAAGTAATTTTAATTAAAAATAGCATAATACAAAGTGGGATCGTATTTTAAATTCTTTTCGAGTTTTCAACTTTCGACATTAAGACATTAATTAATCAATTAGGTACCAATTTTGGGCATTACGAGGGTGCTAATCCTTCCTCGTACGTAACCGGCTCCTGAACCCATTTCCGGATTTTTGTAGACAAAAAATATTGTTTTAATAAATCAAACATTTTATTAAAAAGGTTAAATTTCGAGGTGATCAGATCACACCTCATATAAAAAGGATTGGTGATGACTCCCATTTTTTATTTTTTAAAATAAAAGTCGACTTCAAAATGGTTTCGACAATTGGTATTTGAATGCTTGACCTAATTGGTATGTATTGATTTCTTTCCAATCAAGTGGATGTAGTAATTGAATGATTAGGCATTATAGTCCATGTGTATTGAATGATTTGGTTGGAAATATGGTTAGAATATCTATATAAGTTAACTTGAAATTGTAGGTGAATGTTTCATTCAGAAAATTTGTAGAAATTTCAAAAACAGAATGTCACGTCGCAACATCGAGCGATGGTCTTCGCAACGAGGCCTATTCAGTAAGTTGCATCGCGCTAAGGAGCTCCCTCAGGTCGCAATGACGGATCGATATTTTGAAACTTTTGTAATTAAGTCCTTTTCCGATCTTGAGTTAGCATTAAAGCATTCGTAAGCTCATGTAAGATCCGAGAATGGTTGAATATCAATTTTATTGCATATAATGTTTGTATTTACTTGCTTAATGATTCAAATTGATTATTAAATGATTGGGGTTGCTTCGGCAACAAATATAAAATTCTGTAGCTCGGACTCGGCAATCGAGTCGGGCAAGGGGTATTACATAAAAAAATCTATATAAAAATTATTTTTCAAAAATTACTATTTAAAATGTTGTTGTGTAATTTTTATTTACTTGAAAATTTATTTTTTTAGAAATATTTATAAAAAACTTTGAAACTTTAATAAATAATATCCAAATGCCATAAAATAAAGATTATTTTGTTAAAATTAATCCAAAAACCCAACCTAAAATTCGTATGGGAAATTTGAGAATCAAACTAATTTATACAAACAATTCAAAAAATCCAACAAAAAAAATTAATTAAAAAAACCTACTATAAAATTGAATCTAAAAATCAGAATCTCCAAAAGTTGTTTCACATTAAGTCAAAGTTTTATCGACAGTAAAAGTATCATAGAAGCCCTTGTACCCAGAGTTGGATTGCATTTCCCCCCTCAACTAAAAAAATGGACAAATTAGTCCCTACATATTATATCAAAAGAGTAAACTAATCTTTCTATTAAAAAATTACATCCATTTCTACTGTTAAAAACTTGTCGTTATACGTTAGCATAAGGTACACGTAGCATGCTACATATCATTGTCTAGTTATTCTGTAAATCACAATTGTTTTTAATAGTATAAATAGATAATTTTTTTAACAGAAATGACCAATTTACTCTTAAATATAATAAACATGTACTGATTTATCTATTTTATAAATAAATAAAATACAATCTGTCACTTGATATAAAAGCCTCAATAATATTTTTAACTTTTATCAGCGTTTTTAAAAATTTTGGACTCATGAATTTGTCCGAAAGTTGTAAGAGTACATGAATACATCTTTTATTAATACCTTAAATAGAAATATATAAATAGATGATGCAATACTATGTAAATATATAAACTTTTTGAGAGGATATATATGAATTTACTTAGTCATATAAGTTTTTTTTTTTTATAAATTATATGTATTTAAAAAGGTACCATTCATGGATTTTTAAAACAAAAAATAAACATTTTAAAATAAAATTATATTATCAGTGTATTAAATATTAACCTTTCTTTCATTCAAAAAAAATTGTTCATAATCTGAAGACCATTCCATGGTCTAGGACAGGTTCGGCTACGAACTGAATTCTTGAGCCCAAATCTGTTTTCTATTGGGCTCATGGCCTTAAATTATTGATCATCTTTCGGCCGAAAACTAGTGTTCTTTAAATTATTGTTTTTTGAATATTGAAAAAGCAAAAAAGAAATGTATTTATATATTTATATTAATATTAAATAAAATTATTTTTTAATTAGTAATAATAATTCTAATCAAATAAGGTTAGCTTAAATTGCAAAAAACACTTTGTCCACTATCCCATTTGGGCAAATCTGGCAGATAACCCGATTCGAACGGCTTTCGGAGGGGTATGTATCATACTAATAAAGAGTAATAGGTTAAAATGTACTATAGTCCCTATAAGTTTCCAAAATTTAGAATTTAGTCTCTGTACTTTTATTTATAAGAATTCAGTCCCTCTATTTTTTAGATTTCAAAATTCAAGTCCAATTTTTAACACTATTAAAATTATTCTATTAAATTTATGTTCATTACAACGTTATTTTTTAGTTACATGACTACTGAGTGAGTACCTTTTTTGTTTTAAAATATGGCACCAAAAAATTTAACTAAATTTTTTTAACGGTATTAACAATTGAATTTGAAATTTAAAAAATAAAAAGTAGAGAAATTAAATTCCTAAAAATAAAAAAATTATAGAACTAAATTTTAAAATTAAGAAAAATACAGGAACTGATGACATATTTTAACTTGAGTAATAATGTGTTGGACATGAACGGTGGGTCAAAGTTTAAAAAAAAATTATTTTAAAAATTAAATAAATTATAATTGAAAGAATGAAAAATACAAAATTTATATTTAATTAAAGAATAAAATAATTTAAATTAAATTATTAAGTTGTAAAATAAATTAAAAATAAAATTTTAATTTAATAAGGAGACCAAATCCTTGCTGCGGCTCCATCGGACATTAGTCCGATAACATTAAAAATAGAAATGTTGTAAATTGTAAAGGGAAATTACACCTTATTTTCGTCCCATAATCCTTAAATCTTCTTCATGGCCTACATTTCTAATAATTTAATCGCCTAAAACATCATATTAAACCCCAAAAGATATCCAAATTTAATTTATGTCTGTTAATCCAAGCAGTATGACTATGTTTATTTAATTATCAGCTTTATAAACCACACTACCATTTTTTTTCTTCTTCTGTTTAATATAATACATACAAAAAAAATTGATGTGAATTTTTTAATATTAAATGAAGTTGAAAAATCTGAGGAGAATATGCGACAGTTTTGTTAAAATAATAATATAAATTTAAGAAAATCACTTTCTTATAATTAAATATTTTTGTCAAACTTTGCCTTGATAATGACCTGATGAATGATTTGTTTATGTTTATAGTATACATAGTTACATTTATAAATTTAATATATATAAATTATTTTTAAGGAGTTCATTATAAATGTATATACATAAATTTCATTTATACATATAAATAGGAGAGAAGTGACTATTTTAATGTATACATAAATTTGATTATACGCGTATATGTTGGTGTTGCTCTTGTAACTATTTTACTGTTGATAGCATTTACTATAAGCTACAATTTCAAGAGGAACCAGAGATCCTATACTTCAATGAGAAATTTTATTTTTGGTATATAAAAACTTTTACTCGTATACTTCAACAAAAATTTGCAATATATATGGTTTCAAGTTTAGCCTTCTTTTAATATTATTTTATTATAGATTCTTATCATATCTACTTTTTTAGATATAATATTTAGAACTATTTATAGTTTCCGCATCCTATTATACTGGCAACAATATCAATGCCAATCGAGTTAAGACTCAATCTGTTCAACTTTTGCTTTTAATTATAAGGTAAAACGTGATGATTGCTTATTTTGTCTCTTAATTATATGAATGAGAGTTTAGTTCCACTTATGAGAATGAAACACATTTAATAAGTAACTATTTACTTTTTTTTTAAATCACTAATAATAAAAAAGTTAATCATTAAAATTAACAGTAAATACCCTAATTAAAAAAAAAACTCTTATTTATATTATTAGCGTGTAAAGATAGTTTTGTTATGCAAACCCTGAAATCTAAAGCCAGGGTTTTGATTTTAATATTGTCATGCATGTTGTTGATTCGCAAAATGATATGAAGAAATAAAGACGTTTACCAAATCTTCAACCAACACCGCTAAGCTGGCCTTCTCTTATATCTCATCATTTTCTCTTCTGCTTGCGTCTCTTATAGGTTTTACATTTTTTTATATAATTAAAAGATTCTTCGGCAAACACTGCATTTATAACTCTTTCCCCCTTCTGGTTTTTATTTTTTTATTTTTAAAGTAGAATGTTTCCCAAGTAATTAATTTTGACTTATTATGTTAAAAATAAATATATATTAAAATTAAATATCAACTTTGATTTGAATCCAAAGTGGAACAAAAAATTTCTTGTAACCAATCACTGCAATACACAGCTTTGGGTTTGCCATCAATCACAACCTCACAAAGATTTCAATTTCATAAAAGCTTGCGGGATTCAATGTAAAATAATATTAAAAAAAATACACTCCATGCCTTAGGGGATTGTCATTAGTATAAATCTAAAAATTGAATCACCTCATATCTCATTAATTTGCAATATTACTTAATTATCAAATAATATTCATATCAGATAAACCATTTATTGTCGATTCAACTAATTAAATATAACATAAAAAATGTATTTTGTCAATCATTTCTCACATAAATCAAAATTTCAATATAAACCCAACACATCCTCGCAAATTAAAAAGAAAAAAAAATCATTACCTTCAATGTTAAAGTTTTACTTTCCTATGTCACCAAAGAAAATTCATTTCTTGTTCACAACTATATTTATTAACTTCATTTTGATTCTTTTTTGAAGGGAAGAAAAGAAAATATGGAATACAGAATTTTGTATTATTGAATGTATTATTGCATTGATACCAATAATTATGTTATCCCTCGAGACCATTCATGCTAATAATTCACTTAGATTCATAATTAGATTTTCACATTTGAATTTAGAAATGAGTGGATTTAATTTAATATGATACGATTCCTAAAAACCAAAAGGGAATTAGATTCTTCTCTAAACCAAGCACATGCCTAACATCTGATACAACTCCACCTTCAATCGGATTATATGGAGAGCAACGAATCATCAACCTTGCCTTCAACCACATTAGCTACTTTCGTAATTATTCGAAACTGTCAGAAATTGAAATTTGTGATCCGTCGAACTTTTCAATATCCTAAATCATTGTTGTGTCATTGAATGAATTGATTTGTGAAAGCTGAACTAGGCTTTAATACAAATTTGTTGGGGATCGACACTTTGGGAAGCTATTTCTATCGCAACAACAATACATTGAAAGAATTCTCAAGCTATTTGGAATGTAAGACTCTAAACTGATAAGTACTCTCTTAGCTGCCCACTTAAGACTTTCAATTTTAGATGCACCACAAATCGAAGACGAAGAAAGTTACATGTCCTTGGTTCCTTATTTTAGTGCAATCAGAAGCCTAATGTATACAATGGTTTGTACTCGTCTCGATATCTTACATGTTTTTAGTGTAGTAAGTAGATATATGGCCAAACTTGGCAAATTACACTAGCAAGCTGTGAAGTGGATTTTAAGATATTTGAGGCGAACTTCTAGTACTTGTTTGGAATTCGAAAAAGGTTCAAAAGGTCTAA
Organism: Gossypium anomalum; assembly: GCA_025698475.1. NCBI lineage: Eukaryota > Viridiplantae > Streptophyta > Magnoliopsida > Malvales > Malvaceae > Gossypium > Gossypium anomalum. Next base: position 16,610,765 of record CM046967.1, on the reverse strand, counting down.
TTGGTTATGTAGATTCAAATTATGCCGAAGACTTAGACAAAAAAAAATCTCTCACAGGATATTTGTTCACTTTTAGAAATAAGACTATTAGTTGGAAAGCCATCCTTCAAGCTACTGTGGCTTTATCGACTACCGAAGCTAAATAGATGGCTATCACAAAGGTTGTGAAAGAAGTCATTTGGTTGAAATGTCTTTTCAGAGAGCTGATTGATAGAAATGACAAGATTACCGTATATTATGATAGTCAAAGTGTCATACATCTCACAAAAGTACAAAGCATTCTAGCTACAACCCAAAATTTCCCAAAACTTACAAAGCTTTCTCAATCTCAAAGATGATGAAGATAATTATTCTAGGTTACACAGCCCCTTTTATAGGCTAAATTTGTAGATTAAATATGACTAAAATGACTAACCAAAGTTTAACTAGGAAACAATAGCAAAGTTTAAATAAGAGAAGAAAACTTGGTTGAATCGGGGGACACGTCGCCATGTTGAATGCTCATTGTCGGGACGTCGTTGTTCGCGTCGTCAGAACGTGGCCAATCTTCTTGCGGGGACGTCATAGTCGTCTCGTCACGACTTTAGCTCATAAATATGAGGCACACTCCACAAGCATCCAATTTAAATTTAATAATTATGGTTAATATAAGAATTTAGAGCTTAAACCAGTTTGTTTATACAATTATTTTTAAGAGATAATATTAAACAAATGTAAAATTCAAATCTCAATATCTATAATTTTTTTATTTATCTGGAGGCTAAGGCTTCTTTTGTACAAATAAAAATAAAAATGATTAATGTAATAGTAAGAATAATAATTAGAAAAGAAACTGGACCCCAAAGGCAAAGGCAATGGGATGGATTCATTCTTGATAAATAGCAAGGTGTAGGAAAGGAGGGAGCATGACTACTTCAAATTATTGTCCATACTATGTTTTTGTCCCTATATCATTAGGAGGTGCTTGAGGCTTAGATTGTAACAGCCAAATTTTCAGTGGTGTCGGAACAGTGATTCGAGATCACTAAATCCGACAAATAAGTAGGAAATATTATTAATTTAGTGAGTATAAGTTAAATGTGAAGTTAGAAAAAAAAAAATTTATATGAGACTATTCTTATGTTTCTACTGATTATGATTTTATTTTATACATGCGGAAAATATATTATCTTTGTTATGATGAAGTCCAGAGTCGGTAAGCAGTGTTTTTCTTTTGGCTTTCTCTGAGGAATTATCAAGATCTTTATTATCTTCTTGTGTGTTAGATGTGCTAGTGATTGCAAGAGCGCTACATAATATTTTTGAGTTCAAGTTCAGATGTCTATTTGTTAGCAAGTAAGCCAAATATCAAGAGCATTCAGGATTATTGCAGTCAGTGTTAATACTTGTGTGATATGAGATAGAATGGCTATAGATTTCGAATTGGGATTGTCATTAACATCAGAAAGGAAAATGTTATTTAGTTTACGGTTAATCAGTTGACAAAGAAAGATCTGTATGATCATTTCAGTAGGTACATAATTTTTTTATTTGTGATCACCAAGTATATGTGTTCCTAAGAGGGTAATTTAGAATTTTGACAATAAGTTCCAACATTTATTCCAGAGTTCAAAGGTGACTGGAAAAAAAAAGGCATTACCGAGAAGCACGAAACACTTATAGATAATTTAAATACATTTTCATAACAACTTGTCTCGATTTCATACTATTTCGTATTTAAGCTTTATTCACTAAAGTATTTGATATATCATCTTTATACAAATAACTCACATGAGGTACATAATTCCGTAGTTATAAATGAACACTTTTATCAAACATATTCCATGTTCTTATGTATATCATAGTCTCAAATTTACATGTATCAATTACCATCACTTCCTCGTATTTCAGACAAATACGTGTAACAATTCATAAATATGCAATTCACTAACTTTTCCTGCCAATTACGATTTAAATTGCCAAATCACTTAATGAGCCCAATTTCAGTGTACACTAAGATCTGTCATATAAATTTTTTTTTTCCTAACTTCACATTTAACTTATACTCACTAAATTAATAATATTTCCTACTTATTTGTCGGATTTAGTGATCTCGAATCACTGTTCCGACACCACTGAAAATTAGGCTGTTACATAGATGCACGTCCTTTTCACATGCAAATAAAAAGCTATCCAAATAGGCAACTATTAAGTTGCTTGTATGATTTATATTTGATGTATGGTTATAATTTATATATCTTTTAGAAATATATAAAATTTACAAAATAAATACATAAAGTTTTATCTATAATTATTAAATTTATTTATAGCTAATTGAGACCAAAGTCAGAATTTTTTTAAGGGGGTCGAGATTAAGTTAAATATTTTTATGAGAGCTAAAATATAATTTTAATCTTGTATTGATTTATATCTTTATGGTTTTCAAAAGGACTAAATTGAAATTTTAACATTTTTGAAAGATTAAATTATAATTTTACCATATACTAAATTAAAATTTTATAAAATTTTCAGGAGGAGGTGAGTGCCCTGCCACCCCTCGAGCCCCTGAGTGTAACAACCTATTTTTAGTAAAATCAAAACAATGGTTTCGGGACCACAAATCCGAAGCTAAAAAAATTATTTTTATTATATTTTATGTTCTATTGTATGATAGAAACAAAATTTTACCATTTACATACCTAATTTGATGAAAAGGACTAAATTGCATTAAGTGTAAAAGTTGAGTTCTAATAGCTAAAGGTATTAAATAGCTATAGAATTTTAAATTAGAGGTCCTTATATAGTAAATAGACCATTAAAATGCTTAATGGTTAAGCATGAATAGTCATCATTGGAAATTTCATGAAATATTAAGGTTAATTTTGGAAATTATCAATTAAAGTGATATTAAATACAATAAAAAATCTATTATCATCATCTACCACCAAATAAAAAAAAAAAAGAGAGAAATCCTAGCCATGGAAGCTTGAGATATTAGCAAGCTTGTTTTGCTTAATTTGATATGTATTCTTGTCCCATTTTTAATGATTTCTATGTTTCCGAGATTGTAGTAGCTTAATCTAGCTAGCTCGGGGATTAATTTGCAAAATCGATAAAGTATTAGGGTTTTTCCATTGATAAGTATGCTTGAATTTTGAAACTTTATGATAGAAAATGAAAGGTTGTTGTTAGATAAACAACTTTTGTAAAGAGAATTTTGATGAAATTATCAATTAGGGATTAAATTGAAAAAGATGATAAATTTATGGTAAAATTGTAAAATTGTGAATTATGTGGACTGCTATTAATATATATAAAAATTGACTAGGCTTAAGTAAGGATTAAATTGCATGAAAGTCATTTTCCGAGCCTAGGGACTAAATTGTAATAAATTAAAAGTACAGGGGCAAAATAGTAATTTTTCAAAAAAGTGTGTTGGACTAAATTGAATACGAATTATATTGAATTGAGTTAAATTCATTCGTATAGATCCGGTTAGACCTAGTACGGAGTTAGATCGAGGCAAAGGAAAAATATCGGATTAGTTGTCTTTGTATCTATATAAACTCGTCGAGGTAAGTTCGTGTAATTAAATTGTACATTAATATGTGTTAAATTGAATTATTGTTTGTGAATTGTACAATTGTCATGAATAAATGTCAGTTGTATATTCGACGATTACCGAGTCCCGTCTGAACCTTATGAAATTCGTAGAATACGAATGACATGTCATTAGGGTTACCTATTTGGTTGGGGTCCTGCATGTGTTGCGTACAGACCACAGCTCGTATGAGCTTCCGTTATATAGCTCGCATGAGCTTCCCGTTATACAGCTCACATGAGCTTCCCATTATTCAGCTCAGAGGAGCTTCCCGTTTACAGCTCGTATGAGCATACATGAATATAAATTAACGGATTACAGTTCAGTAAGCCTCGTGTGTACTACCCTTGTATCCGATGATATTTTAAATGGTTCAACGAACACAGTTCTGTTATAAAATCATATGAGTTTGATATGAACTATTACTGGTATATACATGAAATATGATTATTTGATTAATTCAACCATGTGTGTTGGATTTTATATATGATTTTCATGGCTAATATGTTGGTAATCATGTGTTTAGGCTTTTGGCCAAATTGATTGAGTTATGTTAATTTTACTTACCTATTTTGTGGAAATATGGTAAGTTAAATTCTGTATTAAATGAACTTACTAAGCTTAAGTGCTTACTCTGTGTTATTTTCCATGTTTTATAGTAATTCGAAAGTTCATTTGGGTTGGAAGCTGGTCGGAGCTATTTCACATTATCTATCGGCTCTTTTGGTACTTTTAGTAAATTAATTTCGGTTATAATGACATGTACAGGATATTTTGGCCAATGTTGGTATATAAATGTTTTGTTGAGACAAGCCATTTGAATGAGTTCTGTTTGATGTATTTTGATGTGTTTATATATGTGGCCTTAACATATTTAATGTGTTTGATATGGTTGAATGATGGAAAAATTATAGGTATATTGATGATCGGTTTGAAATGGTGTCTTTGGTATAATTATGCATATATGCATTTGGTTATCTAGGTAAATATGGATATTTGGTTGACATGTTATTAATTTGTCATTTGAGGTGCCTAAGGGCATATTGGCTGTATATTGTGATAATACATGTTTAAGACTTGATTTTGGCTTGATTTGAATGTTTTCTTATGGCTTGTTGATATGCAAATTTTTGTGTTTAGGTTACCAAATTGGGTGAGAAATATGGCTTAGAAATGGCCTACTTTTGTCCGCACGGGCAGAAACACGGACGTATGTCTCAGCCGTGTATGACACACAGTTATGTGACACAGCCATGTGTCCCTTGTATCTTTAAAATTGCGCAAGTCAGTATGCTCAACACGGCCTAGCACATGGGCGTGTGACTTGGCTTTGTGACCCAAGTCAGAGAGTTACACAAGCACGGGCACGGACACAGGCTAGGACACGGTCGTGTGTCCTTATTTCGAATGGCCACACGGCCTGAGACACTAGCGTATCTCTTGGCCATGTGAGTCACACGGCTAGGCCACACGATCGTGTGTCCCTTGCAACTTTGAAATTTTTCATTTTTTTCCAAATCTTTTTTGAGTATTCGATTTAGTCCCGGCTTGTTTCTAATGCGTATTTTGGGCCTCGAAGGCTTATATAAAGGACAATATGTTTGTTTTTGGTTGGTTTATGATATGAATATTATATGATGTGAAATGTTTGAAATTTTTGTCTATTTGTTCTGTAAACTCCGGTAATGCTCTGTAACCTTGTTCCAGCGACGAATTCTGGTTAAGGGTGTTACACTGAGCTAGTTTATATATTTATAAATAACAATGTATGTATGAATATAAATTATATAACAATATTCTCTTCGAGACGTTTTCAAGCTTTTCACTCTTTCACTAGCATTTTGTTTTACTATGTTGGGTCACTAATTCTTAGAATTAGAATGGAAGAGTCTATTTTTTTATATTAAAGTTAAAAAAATTCATTTAAGTTAGATTCTACAATAATTGTTATTTGAATTCATTTCAGTTAAAAGATATTTGAATATCGATGCTTATACTTAAAATACATTGAATTCCGTGTGTTGACTTGATGGTCAGGGTGTTCACCGCCCCAAGTGCAGTTTGGGTTCTAATTGCGTTGTTATTAGGGTTTTGTTCTCTTTTTGTAATTCATCAAAAATAAAAAGTACTTGACTACGTTAATTTTATAAGTTAGGCAATAACTCTTTCTCAGTTGAGAAATTATTAAATTTTTTTATATACAAAATATTATGAAGGTGTGTTTTTATGCTTTATAAATTAATATAAACTTACTTAAAATGAGATTTGAATAAAAAAAACTATGCATATCAAAGCTATAATTTTACCATTGTAACCAAAATGTCATTTGGTTTTTATATAATTTTTTAACAAATATATTTGTTATATAATTTTTTCACCCACATCATAGTTATGTAATAAATCTAATATTTATTATTCAAATCTATCCTTTATTAGGTAACAATATATGTCATATATTCAAAATTGTCAAATATTGAAATTAATAAACCAACTTTTTAAAAATATAATTAAACAATAATTAAATATGTAGGAAACATTATATTTGAATAATCAAATCTATTTTTCGTATTATATTTGGATCAACATAATTCAAACATAATTCAAATTAAGGTGAATTTGAATATTGACCATTTAAAATATAATTTGTTACTATTGATTGAGGATCAGCTCTTCTGAAAGAAATCTTCAAAGTGTCGTTTTAAGGGATGTCGACTCTGTCCCTCAACAACATAAGATATTATTCAGTGGAAAGGGTTTTATCCCCCCTCTCTCTGCGGAGAACAGTGTATAATTTATGAAGGGTGCCTCTTGGTAAATGATCATTTATACTTTTAAGACTTTTTTTTGGAAGAACCGATCCTAGCTACTAATCTTAAAAATAATAAATGAGTTTAGAAGTTATCCAATTTCGTAAAAATCAAATATTTAGGTTTTCTGCTATTTATTATGATAAAAGAAAACTATTGTAAGCAATAATTAATGTATAAATATAAACAGAAAATGACAATGGAGGTGGGGAGGATGACATGAAACATGAAAATCAACCTCGAACGGATGGCTAAATGTCTGCCTCGTATATAGGAAATATGACCCATTTCATTAAATTGCATTCCCCCACTCGTATTTATGCCAAATGCCAAACAACGCGACTTTTTTCTTGATAAAGTACACCATTATTGCTACCATATTCATTGCTTCGTAGACTTCATTTTCATAAATGATTAGGATATTGATAAGAATGAAACTCAAAGAGAGTCCCATTTTCCTATTATTTAGTTTGGGTGGCTCTAAGTTTTGTTTTTGAAATAAAATTAAACCCATCCAATCATGCACAAATAATCTTATAATATATTTATACAAGCAAATATAAATTTTTTCAAATTTATTCTATGTAACAACATAATATTTTAAGATTATATCGTATCATATCATGATCTACTTTTTATAAAAAAAAAATACAATTTTAGTGATGTTTTAACATTATTTTAGAGTATTTAACTTTAAAAAAACTTGTCAAATTTCATAACTAATGTGGAGCAAATAAAATTTAGAGAATAAGTTTAAAAAAATTATCAAATTTAGGGAGTAAATGTTGTTTTATCCCATTTATTCATAATATTTTTGTTAGAATTAAGTGACCCTAATTCTTATTTAAATAAAATACGATGGAAAATAAAATAAAAGTAAAATCCATATAGAACTAGACTTCTTTTATTTTATTTTAGAATAAGGTTTTTTAAACCTTATTAAACTCCATCTATTTTATATTTACTAGGATAAGGTGTTTCAATCCTACTAGAATATGGCTTTACAAGCCTATAAATAGACATAGTCTATTCCTTTTGTATTGATTCAAATTTTCGACATAGTGAATTTTCTTCTCCTCCGCCCGTGGTTTTTTCCGAAGAAAGGGTTTCACGTAAAATTTTGTGTTCTTTTTATTTTATTTTATTTTTTTTTCACAATTGGTATCCAGAGCTTAGGGTTGTTCATCTCGATCACGGTAATGGCGTCTTTGAAATATGAAATTCCGTTGTTGGATCGCAACACCGATTTGCGTTGTGGCGATTAAGATGCAAGCGGTTCTTGCTTGCAGATGGATCTAGAGGATGCCCGCTAGGGATAGATAAGATGCCTTCGACATTAAATGGATGAAGAGAAGAAGCGTAAGGATCGAAAGGCATTAACACAATTGCATCCGCATTTGTCCAATGAAATTTTGAGGATGTGATGAAAGAGAAAGACCGCCATTGCATTATGGAAGAGGCTAGAACAAATATGTATGTCGAAAACTCTAACAAGCAAGTTGCATATGAAGCAGCGTCTTTATGCTCATCGTTTGGAGGAAGGTGCGTCGTACACGAACATATGGTGTTTAAAGAAATTCTCTCAAACTTGGAGGCCATGGAGGTTCGAGTATGATAAGGAAGATCTAGGGTTGATTCTACTTTGTTCGTTGCCTCCGTCTTATTCAACCTTTAGAGACACGATTTTATATAGCCGCGAGTCTCTCACGGTTGATGAGGTTTATGATTCTTTAACCTCGTATGATAAGATGAAACATCTTGTGGTTAAACCCGACTCTCGGGAGAGAGGTCTCATTGTTCGTGGGAGACAAGATCGGAATACGATGATGATCGTGGTAGGACACAGGAAAGAAATCATCGTGGTAAATCTAAGGGTAGATCGAAGTCTTCAAATAGAGGTAAAACTTGTAACTTCAGTAAGAAGAAAGGGCACATTAAATCTGAGTGCTATAAGCTACAAAATAAGATTAAAGGGAGGCTGCGAATCAAAGGGAAAACAACTGAAAAATTCGGTGAAGGCGATGTTGTAGAAGACTACGGCGATGGTGAACTTCTAGTCGCTCATCAATGATTCTAAAGTAAGTGAGGAGTGGATACTTGATTCAGTTGCACCTTCCATATGAGTCCCAATCGGGATTGGTTTACAACTTACGAAACAAATTATCCGAAGGTGTTGTTTTGATGGGAAATAATGCTTCGTGTAAGATCGCAGTGTTGGAACAATTAAAGTTAAGATGTTTGATGGAGTTGTCGAACACTTAGTGACGCGGTATGTTCGAATTGAAAAGAAATTTAATTTCGTTGAGTACTCTTGATTCAAAAAGTGCAGGATACACGGTGAAAGTGGGGTTTTAAAGATTTCAAAGGTTCCCTTGTTGTGATGAAAGGGCAAAGAAAAGCGCCAAGTTATATGTTTTGCGTGGTTCTCATCATGTTGGTGATGCAATTTGTCGCTTCCTCTTCCTTGTCGGATGATGATATTACTAAACTTTGGCATATGCGCCTAGGGCATATGAGTGAGAATGGCATGGTAGAATTGAGCAAAAGAGGACTTCTTGATGGGCAAGGAATTTGCAAACCGAATTTTCGTGAGCACCGTGTTTTTGGGAAGCAAAAGAGAGTTCGATTCACTAGAGGAATCCATAACACGAAGGAAACGTTGGAGTATATTCATTCGATCTATGGGGACCATCCAGAGTGCCTTCGAGAGGTGGAGCTAATTATATGCTAACCTTTATTGATGATTTTTCCGAGAAAAGTTTGGGCGTTCTTCCCAAGCGAGAAAAGCGATGTGTTTTCGCATTTAAGTCTTGGAAAATTATGATTGAAAAAGCAGACGGAAAGCAGATAAAATACCTCCGCACAGACAATGGCTTAGAGTTACGCTCGATGAGTTTAATAGATTGTGCAAGTCGGAAGGGATCGTGAGACACTTGACGATTCGTCATACTCACAACAAAGCGGCGTTGCGAGCAGAATGAATGAACGAGCGATCATGGAGAAGGTTCGATGTATGTTGTCAAATGCCAACTTACCGAAGTCGTTTTGGGGCGAAGCGACCATCGCATGTTTTTGATCAACCGATCTCCATCCGTTGCCATTGAGAAAAAGACTCCACAAGAGGTATGGTCCGTAATCCCGCAAATTATTCGATTTAAAGATCTTTGGGTGTCCTGCGTATGCTCATGTTAATAATGGAAAATTGGAACCGAGATCCATTAAATGTGTTTTTCTTGGTTATAAAGTGGTGTAAAAGGGTATAAAGTTATGGTGTCCTGAAAATAGGAAAGTTGTGATTAGCAGAGATGTTGTTTTTGATGAAAGCTGCTATGCTTCCTAACTTATCTCTTAAAGACTGTTCCAATAAAGAAAATCAAAAGCGGTGGAGCATCAGTTAATCTGAGTCGACTCCTCAAGTCAAGTACAAAAATTGAGAATAGAGTTGCTTCTTCGCCTCAATACTCTATCGCCAAAAAGCAGAACTAAAAGAGAAATTAAACCTCCAAAGAAGTATGTTGAGGTGATCTAGTTGCTTATGCTTTAAATGTGGTGAAGATATAGATGCGAATCAAGAGCCATCAAATTATTCTCGAGGCGATTAGTGTGAAGACTCGAGAAAAATGGATGTTTGCTATGCAAGAGGAGATGGAATCACTCCACAAAAACAAAACATGGGATCTTGTGAAACTTCCTAAAGGTAAGAAGAGCATTCGTTGTAAATGGGTGTTTAAAAAGAAAGAAGGGACTCAGGAGTTGAAGAACCTAAATATAAAGCAAGGCTTGTTGCAAAGGGTTCTGATCAAGTTCAGGAGTGGACTTCACGAGATGTGTTCTCCCGGTTGTGAAGCATAGTTCGATTCGAGCTTTGCTTGGTATTGTGGCCATGCATGATTTAGAGCTTGAGCGATTAGATGTAAAAGCGCATTTTTGCATGGAGAACTTGAGGAAGATATTTACATGCAACAAACGAGAGGGTTTTACTGATTTGAGAAAAAGAGGATTATGTTTGCTTGCTTTGAAAAAAGTCCCTTTACGGTTTGAAAGCTTGATCACCAAGGCGATGGTACAAGAGGTTTGATTCCTTTATGACTTCTCACGATTTCAAAAGAAGTAGTTTTGTGATTGTGTTTACTTTAAGAAAAACAATGATGGTTCTTTTGTGTATCTACTTCTTTACGTTGATGACATGTTGATAGCGACAAAAGACAAAGGAGAGATAAGAAAGGTCAAAGCCCAACTAAGTGAAGAATTTGAGATGAAAGATTTGGGACCGACAAAGAAGATACTTGGTATGGAGATTCTTAGAGATAGAAAAACAAGTAAATTGTACCTAAGTCGGAAGGGTACATTGAGAAACTTCTTTGCGAGTTCAATATGCAGAGTGCTAAGCTGTTAGTACTCCTTTAGCGGCCCATTTTAGACTTTCATCGGCTTTGTCTCCACAATCGAGATGATGAGATTAAGTACATGTCACATGTTCCATACTCTAGTGCAAATGGGATCTCTCATGTATGCTATGGTTTGTTCACGTCGATTTATCATATGCGATCGGTGCGATTAGCGGATATATGGCGAATCCGGTAAAGAACACTGGAAAGCGATTCGATGGATTTTAAGATACTTACGAGGTACTATCGATGTTTGCTTACAGTTTGGAAGAAGCGAAGATGGAGTTATTGGGTATGTTGATGCTGATTTTCTTTGGAGACCTTGATAGAAGAAGATCTCTCACGAGTTACGTCTTTACAATCGGAGGTTGTGCAATAAGTTGGAAAGCCACTTTGCAAACTACGATCGCTTTGTCTACCACTGAAAGTGAGTACATGGCGATTCATCGAGGCTTGTAAAGAAGCTATTTGGTTGAAGGACTCTTTAGTGAACTAAATGAAGACCTTCAAATCAAAGCATGATATTTTGTAATGATGAGAGTGCCATCTTTCTTACAAAAGATCAAATGTTTCATGAGAGAACAAAACACATTGATGTTGGTATCATTTTGTTCGTGATATTATTGCTCGTGGTGATATTGTTGTGAGCAAAATTAGTACTCATGAAAATCTGCAGATATGATGACCAAGTCACTTCCTATAACAAGTTTGAGCATTGCTTAGACTTGGTTGGTGTTCATTGTTGAAGTTAAACCCTTAAGGGGTTTTATGGAAGAGGTGGAGAACTTGTTCGCGATTAAGAACTTGTTCATTGAGAATTTGTGTCAAGGTGGAGATTGTTAGAATTAAGTGACCCTAATTCTTATTTAAATAAAATACGATGGAAAATAAAATAAAAGTAAAATCCATATAGAACTAGACTTCTTTTATTTTATTTTAGAATAAGGTTTTTTAAACCTTATTAAACTCCATCTATTTTATATTTACTAGGATAAGGTGTTTCAATCCTACTAGAATATGGCTTTACAAGCCTATAAATAGACATAGTCTATTCCTTTTGTATTGATTCAAATTTTCGACATAGTGAATTTTCTTCTCCTCTGCCCGTGGTTTTTTCCCGAAAGGGTTTCCACGTAAAATTTTGTGTTCTTTTTATTTTATTTTATTTTTTTTTTCACAATTTTTAATAGTCTCCTAAAATGGTATAAAGTCCTTTACTTTGTTTTTCTGTTTTTTATAACATTTGCAAATGAAGGTTTAATAAATTTGGGAAAGATTGAGGTTTTGATACATTAATGTCATAAGTTGGACTTACACCTTTTATAAATGATGCATGGATTACTGGTTTAAATCCTAGGGTGCTATATAAGTTAAACTCGTGTAAAAATAAACTTAATATACAAAGTAAAAAGGAGATGTTAAGATGTTTGATGTTTCAAGTGTAGATTTAATTTGTTAAATTACATCAAATTGAGTGGCCAGTTGAATGCTAATATATTCGTATTCATGATATTGAGGGAGCTAGTGACAGATAAATGCAGTTGTAAGTGAGCTTACAACCGCGTATAATGGGAAAATAAAGACTCTTATGAGACTGCTACTTGCAGTTGCGGCTTCAATTCTTTTATTTTATATTTATATTTTATTTATGCTTTTTTTTACACTTAATTTTTTTAATATTTATATATTTTATAATTACTAAATAATAATTTAAATCTAATTACAGTAATTTTATTCGAAATCCGAACTAATACCCCGACCATTGGATATATTTACACACAGGCCTCATTATAACTTAAATTATTGATGCCCCTTATTATATGTGATATTAGCTGCTATCTCCATAATAACTATGGCAGCAGTTCCTCCACAATAGGGGGGAGGGGGGCCAATAATTTACATATTATATTTGTGTGGAAGATTGACCCATTGACACTTCATATCATGTCATCCATCACATTTAAGGCTTCAAAGAGAAGAGTCTCGATGACTGACAGAGTGAAAAAGGAAGACAAAAATTTCATATTAATTTCTGAGTATAAAATTTGAAAAAATAAAATAAAATAGGGGTTAAAGAAAATAAAATTAAAGAAATAGTGAACAAACCTTAAGCTTTTATCCGAAGGCAATTGTTACTTAAGATTAGAGATTAGCCAAAAAACAAGAGTAGGTAGGCCACTGTACAGGAAATCAACGCGGACATTGAGCCGCTTTACAACAATTTTCTCTTTCTTTGGACCCAAGAAAACAGCCAGACGACAGCTCCATTTTTTTACCCTTTAAAATAAGCTCTCTCTTTTTTAAATATCTTAATTCCTTTTTGCATTAGAAAAACATTAGCTGTCTGAGGAAAACAAATGATGGTCGAGTTTTGATTGAATCCAATAAAAATAATGAATTAATGTTTATAAGTGCATGATATTATGGAGAGATAGACATGATTAAGGGACACAAGTCACTTTCTTAATTTATCATTTATGTAAATTCCACCCACAACTTGTTTTAAATTAATAATACATCCCCTAGCGCCGGGCCACCCTCTTCCCTCCCATAAATACACCTACTAATGTTTCCTTTCTTTTCATGCCCAACACACTTTGACACCCCATTTCTCTGCTTCTCCCTCTCTCAAACTCCTTTTTGCTTTGCTATTTGAAATAAAGAAAGAAAATATGGGTGCCTTGGACTCTCTTTCTGACTATATTTCTGATTTGGTAACCGTCCATGGCAAAAGAAAGAAGCGTAAAGTCATGCAGGTATTTTTTTATTACATCATTCATCTCATTGTGTTTTTCGAGAATACATGGTGTGTGTGTCTGTGTGTGTTTATTACAACATGTTTAAAACTCATAGATATGTGTTGTTTATTGGCAGACTGTTGAGATCAAGGTTAAGATGGACTGTGATGGGTGTGAAAGGAGAGTCAAAAACGCCGTTTCCTCCATGAAAGGTGCAATTTTAAAGCTCTCTCTCTCTCTCTCTCTCTCTACAATCTTCCCCTTTTGAGAGGGAGAATCTCTGATACCTTCCTTGTATTAGAAAACTGGAAGAAACATAAGAAAGCTTATATTTGTTGTTCTCCCCGTACTGCAATGTCTTAAATTTACCATATTTAGTCTGCTTTGGCTAGAAAGGGAAACGTGTATGTCTATTTATATACCATATCACTTTATAAGATCAGAACAAACAAGTTTCTCGGGAAACAAACAAAGTGGCAGTTGAAAAACATCTTTCTAGTTTCTGTTTGCGGACATTAAAAGTCCTTTTACCCTAATAAATGCATTGCTCATTCCACCAACCAAAAACACCCTTAACTGCTTCTTTTCCAGTTTATTATTTTTTTCCTTCTTTTCAAAAAAGTTATTCATAGTTTTTTTGCCCTTAATCTTGTTTAGGTGTGAAATCAGTGGAGGTGAATCGAAAGAAAAGCTATGTGAGCGTTAGCGGATACGTGGAGCCAAACAAGGTACTAAACAAAGTGAAAAGCACGGGGAAAAGAGCAGAGTTTTGGCCTTACGTCCCCTACAACTTAGTGGCATACCCATACGTAGCTCAAGCATACGACAAGAAGGCACCGTCGGGGTACGTTAAAGAGGCGGTGCAAGCTTTGCCGAGTCCGAATGCTGTGGACGAGAAGTTTGTCACTTTCTTTAGCGACGAAAACCCCAACGCCTGTTCCATCATGTAGGCTGGCCTAGAGAATTAAAGGTTAAGGAGGGCATGTTTGGGTGGATGGGACGCAATTTTGTCTGTACAAATGCTTAAATTTGGTGTGTAGGGTTGAGTCTTTGTGAAGGAATTTCCTTTTTGAAATTTTGTTTCCGAATGTTGTATGTGTGCGGATTTTCACGAAGTCGACTAATCATACTTAATTTCCTCAGGGTTTTATGTAGTTATAGATGAATTATATACCATTCATATATTTGGATTATATACTTATGTCATGGGTTAAATTTATTATTGTGATTTGATATTGTATACGGGTAAATCTTTTTATATTTTTATATTCATTTTACGGAATATATTTTGAGTTCGTGATTATCTTTATTAATTATGTTTAAAACTATCTAAAATTAATTATTATAATTTGAAAACTATCTAGATTAAATTATATTTGTGATTATTCAAATTAAGTGCATAGGATTAAAGTCTTAAGACATAAATAATTAAAACGATATGATAAGTTTTTTTTTTTAATTTTATTATACAATAAAAAAGTTCAGTTCTTTTCGTCTTTTTCTGTTTACCTTGATGAATGTACTAACTTTATTTATTTTCTTTAGTAATTATCTACACCCTCAATTATATTATTTAAAAAATATTGAGTTACTATCAAAATTCAAATCATCCTTAACTTTCTATATATTAGTCACTTGCATTTAGACGTTTGTTTTATTAATATATAATAAATTGAAAACAAAAATTATAAGATAATTTAAATTTTCTAGTATCATATATTATAAAAATTTAGTCTAATCAGTTATTGTATTTTTAGTGTTGGGAATTGACCCGTATATGTAACGAGAAAATAAAAATAAAAGTAGAAAAGATTAAACACAAAAATATTTATGTGGAAAAATTCTTTCAAATAAGAGGATAAAAAATCACATGCAAAAAGGATTTCACTAAACGAGCAAAAACTAAAAGAGTACAATATGGAGATAATTTCAACAAACAACCCTAAATCCCGAAAGAACAAAGTATTTCTGGCTAAAACTTGAAATTCCCCAAAACTCACAAAAACCTCTCAATCTTAAAGATAATGAAGATTGTTATTCTAGGTTACAACAACCCCTTTATAGGTTAAATTTGTAGATTAAAAATAACTAAAATAACCTAGACTAATCAGAGTTTAACTGAAAAATAATAGTAGAGTTTAATTAGGAGAAGAGAGCTTAATTGAATGTAAGAATATATCGCTACATCGCCCTCCCAAACTCACCCTTAAAACATGTTGGTTTCCGTTTGGAATAGGAGAAATGAAGATTAAAAACCAAAATTTTCATGACAAGATGAGGTCGCATGTATTTAAGTATTCATATTTGAATTTTATTACAAACAAATGTGGAGTCTCTACTTGTTATGTATCGCTTTTATTTATATTGTAATTTATATTAATTAAAAAACAAAATTTTCATTGAAGTAAAAGGTTAAAATGGATCATCATCATGCCCTTGACTTCCAAGCCTTTTGGGTATTCGCCATCTGTATTTGTCCCGAGACTTCATAGTTACAAAAACTATAATTTATAATTGAAGTAGTAGTTCTAACAAATGTTTAATATCTGGTTTGACATCTACTTCTATATATTTAGTTATTCATATCATAATCAACAAAACTCATCAATTCAACTATTATTATTTTTATTTAATTTAGATTAACTTATAAGTTTTCTTGTGAAAATGGGTTACCACGATTGGGGTTTGTGCTTGAAATTTTGGATTACCAATTGTCCTGATTCTTGACTTCAATCGCTTAAATTAATTCATCTTTTATTAATTCACTTAATTGAATTAAAAATTCTTTTATCTCAATTGTTTTTTATTCTAAAAATATTTTTTTCAAAAGTACTTCTTAAAAGTAATGTTAAATTGGCTTTTAAATAGAACTTTTAAGTAATGCTTGATAGAGTAAAAAAAAAAAAGGTAACAAATTAAATTTTCTTAAAAATGATAAAAGGACCCATTGTATTAGCCTTATTTTTCAAATGTTTGATATAATAAAGTCAAATTATAAATTCCCCTTTGTCAAATTTACAACCAATTGATATAAAGCTCTTAATATTATTTTCATAGTGTTTAGAAACTTAAAATTACGATATGCCTTTGAAAAACCTTGACTCAAAACAAAATTTACAACTTTGGGAGACTTCTAACGATACATGGTCACACAATTATCAGTAGAACCAAGTCAAAAGCAACTCAATAATCCTTCTAAACTTTTACTGGTACTTGGGAAATCTTCTACTGATACAACCCCAGTTGTATCAATATTTGAGTTGAGTTCTACTGGTAGAAGTAAGTAAAAGAGCATTCCAAGCCAAACATTAGATTTTTATCGATACTTAAGGGGACTTCTATTGATACAACCAAGTCAATGAGCAATATTTCGATCTCCCTTGTATCTTCTATCGATACGACTATCGATACAAGCCCAAACCCTTAAAACCCTCAGACTTTTACCAATACAAGTGGACTTCTACTGGCACTTGTGGCTCCAACGATCATAAATTGTAGGACTTCTATCAACAAAAGTCCACTTATATTGATACAAGTGGTCTGCAGTCTGCAATTAATGCATGAATTAATTGCAGCAACGACTCTAATTGACTCCTAACATCTCTAAATAGCTTCAAGGTTGTTAGAAGGCATAAATACAAGTCAATACTCCATGTTGAAGACAAGAAACAAGTTTGTAAAGTCAATTGTACTAAAATCTAAACTTTTCATCGATATCCTCTTTGTTCTTCATACACACACTTGAGTAACCATCTTTCTTATTCTTTTCAAGTGTTGCATTGTATTGAATGAATTTTATCATTGTAATATCTTCCATTGAGGTGTCTTTAATCCTTATTCTTATATCTCATCTTTGTAAAGCATTGCTTAATATTTTGGGTAAAAAATCTTAAAGGAAGTAGCTCTATCTTGCCTAGTGAAAAGATAATGTTTTGTGCAGGTTAAACATTGTCCTTGAAAGGTTCAAATATAGTAAATTTGGGAAATCCTTAGTTGTGGTAAGCTAAGGTAGTAGAGGTAGGAAATTGGGGCCAAAATACTATAAATGCTTAAGCCTCCTTTGTTTGTAATATTTCATTGAAGTTATTAAAAACTCCAATCACCCCCTTTTTGGTGATCATCAAGCTTAAGACATTGTTAGAGGAGTTCAAAAGTAAAAGGGAAGGAAATAAAATATTTATTATTTTATATATATTATTTTATTGTTAAGACATTGTTAGAGGAGTTCAAAAGTATACATGCACCTCTTATTTTATATACTTTTATTATTCCAATTAGAAATGGTTTGTTTTTATACATTAGGAATACTTATCGCTTTTGTTTTCTTTCCTCTCAGTTTTTGGGCATAACCGATTTGAGCATAGTCTTGTTCGGGTTGGAAGGTATTCAAGTAGAACCCTTCTAACAATGTTGACGGCAAGATTCAAGCTTGATCCAAAAGCTTGGGAAGTAAGTCCACTTTCACTTCTTCCAACTACTTGTTGGTTCTTTTTTCTCATTTTTCTTTCCTACCAAGTGTATTGAAAATTTATTTTCTTTTAGCATTTTCTCTCCATTTTTCCATCATTTCATTTTTGAATTCAACCAAGTACACTCGTAGTCTTCAAAGCTTCCTCCAAAATATAGTTGTTAATCTTTCAAATGAATGAAATCTCACTTGTGAAATTACCAAAAGTTTATTCATTTTATTAAAGTAAAAAAATATTACTACAAGGATGTTTATATCTTTTCTGGCTTAATGGTATAAAAGGCCTTCGAACCTTTTCGAAAAATCATTTAAGCCCTTGTGACCTTTTTGCACCCAATTGAGCCTTTGAACTAACAAAGTTGGTCAAATAGGCCCTTTAGCCAATGTTGATTGTTACAATGCTGATGTGGCCGTTAATCGTGCTGATGTGGCACTCCATGCCAACGATAGTTACTAACGTGGTATTGCATCATCAAGAAAATAAAAAAATTAAAAGGACTGTTGAATTTTTTTACTAAAATGAGCCTAGATGTCATTCGTTTAAAAGCTTAATTTATAAAAATAAAAAATAAAAAAATATTTTTTGAAAAAAAATTATAAATTTGTAGAATATTATTAAATTTTAAAAAATTATTAAATAAAGTTAAAAAATAATAATAAATAATAAAAACCATTTAAAAGTGAAGTCCAAAATGAATCAGGATATATGGTTGTCCAACTTTACATTAAATATGGATAACAATATGTCCAGGTTGATTGAAGAGGATTTTTCTACATTATATAAAATTTAAAATATTAAAAATTAATTTTGTTTAAAACATTGATATGTGTATCGATGTTTTAATACTATTAGTACCTTACAAATAAAAATATTGAATGTATGAATATATTCAATTAAAAAAATGTATCAATTATTTTATTACATGTGTAGCCTAAAGTGTGTATCAATTATTTCATAGCCTAACACCATGTTTGGTTCACCTGAATGGCTAAGCCATTTCGGGTGTATTCACTCCGCCACAATGAAGCAGGCATTTGGTTGGTTGAATGATAACATGTTTATTTTGCTTATTTTACATGTTCAAATCAATTAATTCTTGAATTAATTTATGCTAATTGTTGATTTTATGTTTAAATTTAATCAAGAACGAAATTCGGATGCCTTAAATAAAAAACAAGTAGAAAAGAACTAAATTGGAGAGCAAACAATAAAAGAGGGGTCGAACTGGAAATTTTGAGACATTTAAGGGCTGATCAGATTTTTAACTTTATAAAATCCATATTTAGAAAAGAAAATTTTGATTTTGATTTCATGTAATTAGTGGTTAGGTGGGTTAGCTAATTTTAGTATATGGTTTGTGTATAAATAAGGGGTATAATGGACTTGAAAGGACACACTTGATACTTGAATTCACTTGGAATTGACTGAAATTATTTTTTTCCCTTCCAATTTTATGTATGAGTATGCATATGTATTCCATTTCCATTTCCTTATTTCTTTACAAAATTGTTTAAATTCTTTCCAAGTTCCTTCCCTTTCCAACATCCACAATTTCCTTAAAATCCATTTCCATACACCAACCAAGCATGATTAATTTCATGCTTCACTAAAATTCTAACTTAGCTTTAGGTTGATATTCTTTCCTGTCAAGAATCGTGAGAAATGAATTCGTACTAAAAATATTTCATAACGATATTCACCATATCTCCAAAATATTGGGATAATACAAATTCGTCCCTTAAAGTTAACTCGATTTCAAAACAAAGTGCGTGTTGGGTTGGAGCCGTTTTGGTGTACAGTTGGAAAGACGAGTCGACCGTACTGTATTCAGATTTTCGTGAACAAATTGGCGTATCCTGGCGGGGTCATACTAGTGAGATTTCAAGGGAGATTGTGATCGAATTTAAACGCTTCACGCGTGTATCACAGTTAGAAAATAGGTTGATAAAGGATGAGAAGGACGAACGCGAAAGCAGATCGTAAAGTTTGTCAAAGTCGCAAATTTGACTTAGGGCTCTAGACGTTCAGAAAGAAACTTGAATTTTTGACACAACCTGAAACGAAATTAAATCCAAGTTAGATAAAACAATTAAAACAAATAACTAAAATAAAAAAATAAATCAAAGATTAAGGAAGCTAATAAATAAGATAAATGGAAAGATAGAACGTGGCTTGTAGAAGTCCTAAGAAGCCTTGGAAACACAAAGAATCCACAACCCCCTTCAAGTGGCTCTAATTTCCCCTCCAAGATAAAAACCTTGGCAAGAATAAATTTGAAGATGACCCCGACAATCTAAAAAGATTGTTAAAACTCTTCTAAAAGAAACTCAAGAGAAATTCTTGAAAAGAAAAACTCAGAGAGAATTTATTAACTCAAAAGAGAAATAGAATAATAATGAATTGTATGAACTGTATACAATGCAAAGGCCTATATATAGGCTAGCTAAATAAATCTAAATAAAACTCCTAAGTATACTAGAACTCTAATGTAATCTAAATAAGAAGTAGTTTTAAACTAAACTTTCTTATTAACATAAAATTCCTAAATAACTTAAAATACTTAATAATTATAAAAAATTTGGAATAAAATAATAATAAAATAATAAGAGCTAATAAATAAAATATTGGGCCCATATATAATAAAAATTAAGCCTAAAACCCAAACCCAATATGATTTAAACTCGAATTGAAAGCCCAAAACTCGTAATTCTCGTCATAATCCCGTTCAGAAATTCTGCTCACGTAGTCTTCACTAAAACAGTCCTAACTTGAGCTCCCAAGCTCAAAACCGAGTGATTAAAAATGTGTTTTGAAGCTAAGAGATAGATCTTCAAACGCCATAGAGACATCTAAACCCTAAAATGCCAGGATCCCATCCAAAAAGTCGTAGCAAGTCTGTTAATTTCCCAAGCCTAAAAATTGACAATTTTGATGATTGGAATCTAATAAATTTCACCCCATCTGTGCATGTACCATTCTCCCTTTCCTCAGAAATATTTGTCCTCGAATCTTGTCTTTGATCAAGTCCTGATTTGATTTGCTTAGCTTTTGACATTGTTGTTGAGCCTTGAAGTAGTGTGAACCCATCACATCCATGGGTCTGAAATTGTGCCTTGAGACCTACATCATAGGTAAATGTTTGTTTGTAGGTTGTAACGGAATCAACTACGAAAGGAAGAATTGTCAGTTATTACACTTTTAGCCGCTATAACTAGCTTATTGTTTGGAGGAGAAAACTCATTTTCGAGGATTGATTTAGAAACTGAAATTCACCAAGTCTAAGACTAAGGCTTTATAATTCTGTTTACAAAATTCAAATTCATTTTTTAATTTTATTCTATTTTTGATTAACATAATTGTTTATTTCTACTATCTCACTTATTTAATTTCTAAACATTTTCAAGTCCTCTAATTTATTTTGTTTGTTATTTTTTGGCGAGTTAGTTTCAAGTCGCGGGCACAACTATTGCCACGATAGAAATCCTGTTCACAAGAAAAGAAGAAGTTAGATAACAATAATCAATCCTTGTAGATTTGAACCTACTACTCTTTACTAATTTCTAGAGTTAATTTGTCGTCGAAATTTTTATTTGGTGATTTTGATGCCCATCAAATTTTATCATTCTTACACATGTGGTGGGCATTTTGGCCCTAAACAAACTGCACATAAATTACTTGAATGTGGATTATATTGGCCACATATTTTTTGTAATGCATATTTATTTTGTAAAACTTGCGAAATATGTCAAAAGGTAAGAAATTTGAGCCGAAAGAATGAAATGCCTCTAACATCTATACATGTATGTGAAACTTTTGATGTGTGGGGCATTGATTTTATTGGACCTTTTGTCTTATCATTCAGTAACATTTATATTTTACTTGTTGTTGACTATGTGCCTAAATAGGTGAAAGCTAAAGCCACTCATTGTGCTGATGCCAAAACTGTAGTGGATTTTTTAAAAAGTTATATTTTTTTAAGATTTGACACACCGTGAGCATTGATTAGCAATTGAGGAACGCATTTCTACAATAAGGTAATCGTCACACTTTTGAAAGAATATGGGGTAGTACAATGAGTTGCTACGACTTATCACCCTCAACCAAACGGTTAAGGGGAAGTGTCAAATCGAGAAATTAAACTGATTTTGGAAAAGACCATTAAGCCAGATAGAAAATATTGGAGTCTGCAATTAAATGATGCACTGTGGATGTACTGCACAGCTTATAAGGGACCTATAAGTATGTCTCTTTACCGACTTATATTTGGTAAGCCATGTTATCTTCTTATAGAGTTAGAACATAAGACGTTTTGGGCTGTTAAGGAATGCAACATGGAGTTAGATGCTGCAAGTATTGAAATTACATATTCAGGAACTTGAGTAAATTCGACGAGAATCATATGAAAATGCCCAAATTTATAAAGATAAAATAAAGGCATTCCATTATCAAAAGATAACTCGTAAGCAATTTTTGATTGGGATGAAAATACTACTTTATGACCCTACACTAAGAATTTTTGCAGGTAAACTCTGAACTAAGTGGTTAAGGCATTTTGTTATAAATCACATTTTTCCACATGGTGTAGTCGAAATCAAAAGTGAAGAATCCGGGAAATTCTTCAAAGTAAATGGGCAACATTTGAAGCCTTTCCACGAAAATTTTCAAGTGTATATGGTTGAGGAGTTAATACTTGAAGATCTGATTGAATAATCTTCCAAGCCGTTGAGCTAACGATGTTAAACAAAAGTGTTTTTGAGAGGCAAGTCAAATTTATTTTCATTTATTTATGTAACAGCCCAATTTAGACCCTATTCAAAACGGTGGTTTCGGTACCACGAATTCAAGTCAGAAAAATATTTAAAAATTATTTTCTGTGTTTATTATGTGTGAATTTATATCTGTGAAATTTTCGTGTTTTAATTTTATCGTTTGAGTGCCGATTTAATAAAAAAGGGCTTAATCGCGTAAAATAAAAATTTGATGGTTAAATGTGAAAGTGCCTAATTGTTGTTATCTTTATAATATGAAGTATTTAATTTGTAATTAGGCCATTGAATATATGAATGGACAGTAATGGCATGCATTATTTAGTATTATTATTAAATCATTAAGGTTATTATGGTAAATGAATAATAAAATGTAATTAAAATAAAACAAAACATAAAATGCATGCATTATCATCTTTTTGGCCGAAAGTTAAGAAGAAAAAGAAACCATTTTGAAGCTTGCAAGTTTGACACTTTGATGTCTTAAATTAGGTATGTTCTTTGCTCGGTTTTTGATAATTTTTACGTTTTTGATATCGTTGCAGTGTAATGTGCAAAGTCCATGCTTGAATTTCTGATTTTGATGAATATTTTGAGTTATTCCATTGATGAATAATTGATCTTTGTGATGTTAGATGATGAATTATGAAAGATATGTTTTGGATTAATATGTTTTGTATTGGAATTTTTGATGATTTTGAGTAACTAGGGCTAAATTGCAAAAATAATAAATTGAGGGACTAAAATGTGAAATAAATGAAATTTATGGAATTTTATGAGCATAATGAAGATTCGGCCTAAGCATGGTGTGTGCAAATTTTTCATGTTTTGTTTTGTGCAATTTGGACTAAATTGTAAAAAATTGTAAAATATTAGGGGCAAAATGGTAATTTGCCCATTAATGTGTTTTTGGACTAAATTGAATGAAATTATGTTTGAATGAGCTTAATTTGAATATGTTTAGATCAAGAACCAAAGAAATCAGATTTGGATCGGGGGAAAACCAAAGTTGTCGAATAATTGTTCCGTTCCGATTATCGTTGTCTGAGGTAAGTTTATAAGTAAATAAACGATGTTAATTTTGAATTTTTGTGAATTTAAAATGCTGAATTTAATTTTATGATCATATATATATGATGGCTGAATGGTTATATACATGGAAGCAATGTTTACAAGTTCGATTCGACCGAGTTACGACGTCCGAAAGCCCCGTATGAACCTTAGGAATAGCTAGGATATATATGTCATGACATAGGATTTTTGATATGTGTTCTCGTGTAAGACCACGTCTGGGATGTTGGCATCGATATGTGTTCTCATGTAAGACCACGCCTGGGACGTTGGCATCGATATGTGTTCTCGTGTAAGACCCTGTCTGGGACAGTGGCATCGATATGTGATTACATGTAAGACCACACCTAGGGCGTTGGCATTGTATGATATGTGTGATTATCCGATTATCCTATTTAATTTCGAATGGTTCAACGGGAATGATAAGTTAATACCGAATGTAATATCAAGTTAAAAGGCTCAGGTATGTATTCATACTAAGTTATGAAAATATGGTAAGTTGGATGTTTGAATTGATGATATAAAAGTTATATGTTAATGTGAAAGTTAATACCGAATGTAATATCAAGTTAAAAGGCTCAGGTATGTATTCATACTAAGTTATGAAAATATGGTAAGTTGGATGTTTGAATTGATGATATAAAAGTTATATGTTAATGTGAACTATGTGTATGCATATGTGAATGTATATATTCGGCCAAATAATGTAATTGTGATGTAGAAAATGAAGGTTGAACATGCTAATGTTCAAATAAGTATTCGGCCAAAGGAAAACTTATGCAAAATTATATGTCTTAAGATATGAAATTATAAGTTTGGAAATGTATATGAATTTATGATGGTTTATTTTAGTTTAGCTAAATTGAATTATGAATGTGACTGAATGTTTCATTTGCTTATGACTTACTAAGCTGTGAAAGCTTACTGTGTGTATATTTACTCTTTGTTTTATAGATTGTGGAAGCTAGTTACAGGCTCAGGGATCACCAGAGAAGTCTATCACACTATCGATTGTTTCGGTACTTTTATAAGTTTGAACTTGAACCTATGGCGTGTATAGGCTAGTTTATATAGTTGATTTTGGGGTATGTAAATATTAGCCATGCGAAAATGACTTATTATTTTGTTAAGCTTGGATTTTATGCTTTGATCATTATGCTTATGTTTGGTTATATTCAATCATGGTTTATGCTCATTTTGGTAAGTATGCTTTATGACATATATGAATGGTGTTTGGTTTTATGTCTTGATTCGGGTAATGATATGAGCAAACTTACAACTAGCTCATTTAATGAGCTTGGTATATGGATTTGATTAGCATATGTGGTTAGTCTTATAATTTGGCTTTGTAATGGAGTAAGTGATGAATTTATAGTCGATTGTATAATGGTTAATCTAATTCATTTGTAATGGTTAATTCGGTTTGTGTCCTATACATAGATGAAGGTTATAAGCTATTTATGAAATGATATTGGTGAATAAATTATAGGTTGAGTGTTGGTATGACATTATTTGCATTTAGCTATTTAGATTCGATTAGTGATGTCAAATTACAAATATTTTTCTATGATTGTTTTAATTTGATCAGAGGAGTTTTAACTTGAGAACTGGATATTTGATTAATGAATTGGTTGTGCATGCGTTATTTTGTTCATTATAAAATAATAATGTCCTAATATGATTACTAGAATGCCGAATAAGCATGTTTGTTTTATTATTAGTGATTGCAATTGTTTCAAATTGAAATGGTAAAATATGCATAGACTTATAGGTTCAAAAGTTATATTTGGCCATTTTATGATAGTTGTTAATGACTCATTTTTGGTGGGTTAATAAGTTGTATGAGTTTCTTTGATATATGTGTTTTAAAATGGTCAATTTTGATATAGTAATATGTGCATGAAACTTTGTAATAAGTAAGAAATATATTTGACCATTTAATAATGATTATTAATATTTCATGAAGAAGGGATTAATAACCGAACGTGCTTTAATTTACAAAATGATGTGTTTAGTAATTATTCTAAGGTATTAAATGTATACAACTGAATGTTTTGATACATGCTAGATATACGAAATGTTATAATCTTGATTAAGTTCTAGTTGTTAAATGTCATAGTTGAAAAGGACATTTGGTTCGAACATGGATTTTTTTTTATGTATGACCTAAACGGCTTGATGTATATTTGTTGCTTCGAAACATTGATTAGATATTTGGTTATACATGGTTGGTTTTTGGGAATCAAATATGCTTGTCTGGTTTATATGAACTATTGACTTGTGGCTATTTTAGTTGTGAAACTTTTATAAAGAAGAATATATTACTTTTTGTATGTTCAAAAATGAAAGATTGTTTTGGACTGTGTTTTGGTTGATAATGCCTCGTAACCTTAATCCGGTGACGGATGTGGGTTAGGGGTGTTACAATTTAATTTTGAATTTTAGTTTAATTTAGGTTGGAAATAAAATAAATAATAACAAGATTATATTATTCAATTCATTTAATATCTTATTTTTTAAGAACATGGTGGAGGTTGACAATTTTTTGGAAATCGAATACCGGTCATGGCGTGGGCACGTCATGCTCAATGCTGCCATTTATTTTCTTCACAACCCAACACCCTAAACTCAAATAAACACATACACACCTGAACCAAATCCACATTGTAACGCCCCTAACCCGAATCCGTCACCGGAATAGAGTTATGGAGCATTACCGGAGTTACCGATTTATTTATCAGATATTTCATTTCATCTAATGTTCATATTTGGAACCAATTAAAATCAAACATATTGTCCCTTAACGTACTTATTTTTCTCGATATGTTTTACTTGAATTTATTACTCGTCTCAATTTAATTAATTTCCTTGTATCAACGTATCAAAAATAATCACCTATTTACATGTCATGATAAATATCATTCTCTTGCCATTTCTTCATAAACATAAATCAGGTAATTCATTATATCGATATTTCATGCATTTAAAAATACAATTCAAGTTACAATAACTTACCTCGTTGCTTGTACATGTTTATAATTTCATTAATCCGATATCTTTTTTTTTCCACGTTCAAGTCTCGTATTCGAGTTATCCGGATCTTTATAAAGAAATTTGATCATCATTTTCATTTATTTCATGTTGTAATACATTCAATTAATACTCTAAACAAAATTACCATTTTACCCCTAAACTTTTAATTAATGACGATTTCATCCTTAGGTTAAATAAAATAAAATTATTGCAATTTAATCCTTATTCCCAGCCGTTATTCTCAAACAAATTGATAACAACCCATGAATTCTATAAAATATCAGAATTTTCCATAATTTCAAGACTTTTCAATTTGATCCTTAAAACATGTTTTTCCTTGATCTTGAGCTAAATTAATAATTTCATTCAATTTTGTAATTTTAAATAATAAAATAATCCATTTCATGCAAATTGGCCATTTCTAGCATTTTTACAAAATTGCCCATAAAATTTTACTTTTATTCAATTTAGTCCATGAGCCTAAAACATGCAAATTAGCCATGCTAGCTGAATATTCATACATATTTTCCTTCTCCTCCTCTCCATTTCACATCCTTAATTTATATAACATGCAACAAGTAACATTATCCATAATTTCACTATTTACTTATATGTATATTCAAAACTGTCCATTTGCATCATAGTCACTAAATTATTTATATCTTAAGCTACAGAACTCAAAATCAAGATCCGCTAATTTTTCCTGAAACTAGACTTCCATATCTTATTACCATAAATTTTTTAGAATTTTTGGTTTAGCCAATAAGTATAGTTTATTCTTTAAAGTTACCCCTGTTCTGTTGTCTGACAGTTCTGACCCTTCTTCACTAAGAATTAATTATCTCATCGTACGAGGTTCGGATGATATTCCTGCTTATTTCTATTGAAAATAGACTCATTAAGGATTCTAAAAATATAAATTTAAGCCCATAATTATTTTTATCCAATTTTTTATGATTTTCCAAATTTAGAACAGGGGAACCCGAAATTATTCTGACCTTGTCTCACAAAAGTTATTGCATCTCATGATTTACAATTCCGTTGCTTACATAATTTCTTTTATAAGAAACTAGACTCAATAATATTTAATTTCATATTTTATTCATCCTCGAATTTGATTTCCAAATTTTTTGGTGATTTTTCAGATTTAGACTACTGCTGCTGCCCAAAACAGTTTTAGTGAAAAATATTGATTTCCATTTAGCCCCAAATTTCATAGTTCATACAATTCAATCCTTGCTCAATTAACTCCTCAATTGAGATAATTTTTATCATTTAATACTTTATTCCATCATTTTAAACTACTTCATAACCCTTGAAAACCAGAAATTTAACACTAGACCTTAATTCCAAACTCTTTCACAATTAGGTCCTAAACCAATTTTCATCAATTTTACTTGATAAAATCACCATATATCATTAAAGCTTCAATTCTATGTTTATTCATCATATTCTTCCAATACTCATCCATAAAAACTTCAAAAATTAGCCATGGAATCAAAAACTAATGAAATAGTAAGTTGGACCTAATTGTAAAAGTCTAAAAACATAAAAATTTCAAGGAGAAAGCAAGAATTAAACTTACATGAAGCTAGAGTATGAAAACCAGCTTGAACCCTCCTCCATGGCTATTTTTCAGCTGATGAATATGAAGAGAAATGAAGAGAATTCTAGATATTCCAATTTAGTCCCATTTTTATTTAGTTAATTTTGGCAATTTTCCAATTTTGCCCTTATTTCACCCATTTTCTGATTTTTCTCAGCTATTGCCGCCCAAAATATCTCCTTTGGGCTTATTTGCACTTTAGGTCCTTCCTCATTTGACAATTGAGCTATTTAATCATTTTAGCAACTTTTACACCTCTTTCAATTTAGTCCTTTTTATTTAATTAGCTATCAATACTTTAAAATTTCTTGACGAAACTTTAATACTAGCTTATTAACACTCCATAAATATTTATAAAAATATTTATGGCTCGATTTAAAATTCTCGAGGTCTCGATACCTCGTTTTCGATTCTAATTATTTTAATATATATATATTGTACACTATTCACGATTTCAAAATTTTTCCTAACTTCACATTTAACTTATACTCACTAAATTAATAATATTTCCTACTCATTTGTCAGATTTAGTGATCTCGAATTACTGTTCCGTCACCACTGAAATTAGGCTGTTACACACATAACCTACAAGTTAAACCTAATATCCCAAAACCAACACTAACCCAGATAGTAAAAAAAACCAAACACAATTTTTTTTCTTCACATAAAACCCAAAACCCCCAAGTCCAAATTAAGCTAAAAAGAAAAGAAGAAAAAAAGGTTGAATAGCCAAACAGGACCAAATCGAAAAAAATAACCCAACTCCCCAAACCCAAAATAAGCCCAAGTAAGAAATAAAAAAAAAACGAAAAAGAAAAAATGACCCCAAGTTCATACCTCCCTTCACCCTTCTTTTCCCTTTCTTCTTCTCTTCTCAACAAAAAAAATCCTAACCCCATTAACACAATCACACCGCCACCATCGCTGAATACCACCATCACGCTATTCGATTATTAATTCATCTTCACACCCATGCACCACCGCACCGAGCGACATCAAAAGACTTCGATTTACGAGCACCACCATTGTTCGTTTCTTACATATCCACCGCTATTCACCTCTCTTTTCCTCCACCGTTGGCCACCGTTCGACAACTCTTCCTCACGCGCAACAACTCCCTCACACCACCACACTAACCCTAGCACAAAAATGCCACTGCCGTCCTTCAAAACCCATAACACCAAACCACAACACCCACCTCATTTTATAAACGATGCCTACACCACTACCTTTCCAAAACCCCTACGTCAACTACGACCACTGCCCGAACGTTGTTCTCCGCCATCCCGCCACCACTTTCTACCACAAGTCACCGCAAAATAGTCACCACCGATTGTTTTAAAGCCCGAGCACATTTCATGGTTCGAACAAGGAACCAAGTAGCCGATTTTTCGATTTCTCTTAATTATGATTGAAATCAATTTTCGGCGCCTCCAGTCATCGATTTAGACGATGAAGACTTGGAACCATCTTTGCCCCTACAAGACGAACGACCATGCCTATTAAGAATCGTCACTGATGAAGCCTAACTCTGATCAAGACAAAATGCTCTTACAGCAGTCTCGCTACTTATGAAAGGTCGATTCCTAAATTATAACCTATTTTACCTTTACTAATGTTACAGGTTGTTCTGACTAGGTTGGGACTTCTAACGACCATGGCAAAAGTTCTTCAAATAAAAACAAGCACGTTCCTCAACATCAAACACGATCATCCACAACTCGAACACATCGACTACCACTTGATGAACCTGTGACACATTCACATAGTATTACTGAAACTGTTGGAAATTCGAGTCCATCATCTGGCTTGTCTGAAGAAAATGTTCGATCACTTTAAGACAGTCAATGTAATAGGCAAGGTCGTGCTTACACTATACCGATAGAAGCAAAACTACGAGGGTCTCTGAATTTTGCAACCCTTGAGCATCGCGTAAGATATGACAACATTCAACAACGGCCACTCCCGATCTTTAATAAAATTGATCTTTACACTCTTGATATGCCTAATATACCTGATGTTGTATTAAACTATTTTGATGCTATTGGTTGGAATTCATTTGCAAATATTTCATGTGTTGCATATTATGAACTAGTTTATGAGTTCTATGCAACATTTAGCTTCAATATTGAACCATTGCAAATTGTTGAAACTCGAGATGTTGTCTGTTTTTGATTACTTGGTAAATATTTTAGGATGTCGATTTCAAATTTTAAAATCACCATGTGTTTTGCTGACCCTAATGATGTTCAAACTAATTCCTACCATACTGCTTTATTGGATATACTAAGTAATTTCAATGCTAATGATGCTTATTCTGCTTTAACTCAATTTAGAGATCATCTCTATAATCCTAAGACCTCTTAGGACTTGTTAGTGTATAAACCAACTTTAAGGTATATTGATAAGTTTTTAGCTCTTAACTATTCAGGTCGAAATGCTTCATCATTTGTTTTAACTAAGACAAAATTGTTTTTCTTGTGGTGTATGCATTTTGGAAATAAGGTTAATTTAGGATATTGGTTTACACGGAATTTTTATGTTGTTTGATGCTCTAATCGACCACTCATACTTAGCTCATATATTACAAATTTAGTCTCCCAACTTTTTCCTTCTGAGGTCGATTTTTCCTCCTTTATATGTGCATATACTATGGATTTCTTGTTTGGACTATATGGGTTTGCTTGTCGTCACCTCTATTGTGTATTATTTTGTTCCTCCAGGTATACGAACTATTCGCAATAATAGGGTCTTTCTCCAATGTCACAACTTCACTACTAGGGAGCAAGAGGAGTAGCCTTCTTCATCTGTAAAGGCACGTTTAAGCCGCATCGAAACTAAATTTGAAACAATGGAAACCCAAGTCTCCACGATTCTCACCATCTTACAAAGTAGTCACTCTGTAACACCCCAGTACCCGGTTCGATCCAAGGTACCTGATATAAGAATATTACTTTTGGTGCCAAATTGATTTTGGCTAATCACTAATATATTTGAACATTAAAAAAATAAAGTTTTTATTACTTATATTTTAGTCCCTACTACTTGGAACACACTTGATCTTCCTAAGTACATGTCATTCCATTCCAAATTATTAAACATACCCTTTTGGCACTTGGAGATGTGATGAGATGGATGTCCACGACCTCAACTACAACTCTTAAAAATCACTTTACCTACGCGTTGAAATTAAATGCTTTAAGTCAGTGAAGACTTAGTAAGTACCCATGATATTCAAATTCTATTAAATTTCTTAATTCCCAATATCTCGTTTCTTTGTTTATTTATCATATTCATTAGTAACTTTTTACTTATTTCACAATTTAGTCCTTAAGTCCTCAAATCAACTTATAAAAATTACTACTCTTTTTATGCATGTATCATATTTCACCATTTAGTGTAAATTTTCATGATTTCCTCACTATTTCTTTCACAATTTATTTTTACATATTTAACTTACTAGTCATTGTCTTTCTTATACCTCCTCAAATACATTCAAATTACTTATGTCTTCACATTACTAATTTAATATTTCAAACATGAATCGGAGATAAACATTTATCTTGTAACGAAAAGTGTTTACCTTTTTAGCAAAAGCCCAGTAGACTAAACAGAACATTTAGGATATACAGAATTAATATAAAGGTGCATTATTATGCACTATTAAACAGAAAGCACAAATGTGCTAAACGAAGAGCACTAATGTGCTAATAATTGGAGAGCACGAATGTGCTAATAATCGGAGAGCACTAACGTGCTAATAATTAGAAAGCGTGCTAAGGTTCCTTAATGGCATGCCACTGATATCTCAATAGTTCTTATCTCGTCTACTTGGGCAAGTCATAATATACACACGTCACTTTTACACTTTTTGCATAATGCTTTTACATACAGTCCTTGTACCAATAATTCATACACTTATATCTTCATTATCTTTAATACATGTAATATATTTCTAAATTCATTATTCGTCCACAATTCACTAATAATTCTTATCATGTATTTCACATATCACTTTTATATATTTTGTAATTTAATCATTAGCACAATATTTCGTGTAGCAATATATTTTACTTTTCATAACACATATAACATAATTCAATACTTATTAATGTTCCAAAATTCACTACAACATCAGGTTTTCTCATTCTAAGTGTTATGCACTTCACTTTTCTATTTCTAATATAAATTTTCTAAAATTTACGATTTAACCCTTAATTTCCACAACTTAGGAAACAATTGTAGTTTGGATTACAAAGTTCATATATTCTTCTATTTTTCACTATGTGCTTTGTTATCAATATTTCCTTGTAAACTTTTATAACTTTCCAATTTAATCACCCTTTTTCATAAAAGTTCTCTATTCATTATTACACCATTTTCTTTGACATCTCACTTAACTTACATAATTAATTCCATTATCTCATTTTCCACATCAAATTTCTATGTATTTCACTTGTATTATTTCCACCACATGTATTTCTCAATTCTTTCAATTTAGTTCTTATTTCCATAAAATTTCATATTTTCCCATAATTTCACTTATCTAATACTTTGTATTTTTTTTCTAGCATATTACCCAACTATTATACTTTTATTATAAATTCCTACTTCACATAATAAATTATTTCACACTTTTTTTTTTACTTAATTACCACTTACTTTACAAAGATCACATTTTAATCCTTAAATAACAAGGAAGTTCATGGGTACTTACATCTTTTTTATCAAAATCTATTGTTTTTCTCCTCCTACCACTTGATTCACTTACTTAACTTCTCTCTTCATCAACATGTCAAAAACACAATATTTTCTCATAAGAAATCTTCACTCTAACACCAGTTTTGTGCTTTTATATCACTACTAAACTTAAAAATAACATAAAACCTTAACATCCATACCTTATTCTCTTGAAACCAAACTTTAAATTGACTTTGTCTCTCCTCCAACTTCTATTTTATTGAATCTAACTTGATATTCTAGCTCCCTATAGTCTCCTTATTATTTTTCTCCCTTGGTGGCTATGAAAATTCTTTTAATTTCAAAGTGAAAATGGTGGATTTTTGGTGAAAGGACCAAATTGTAAAGAAAATAAATTCTTTCTTTCTTTCTTTCTTTTCTTCTCACGTTGGAACCATGGAAAGATGAAGAGAATTCTTCATCTTCTTTCCTTATATACTAAATAAAATAATAATTAAATATAGTTAAATATCAAATCAAAATATTAATAAACTAATATTTATTTATTTATTTAATCTAAAATATCACCAACATCATTATTACTTTTCAAAATTATCTTCCTTGCTAAATGACCATTTTGCCCCTTATGATCCTTCGAAATTCCTCATTGAATCATCACTCATTTTAGTAAAATTGTGATTTAACCCCTTATACTTTTTCCACTTATTCAATTTGGTCATAATTCATCAATTTTCCTCCGTTTCTAGATCCTTCCACCTTTAAAATATTTGTACTATTGGTCCTTCAGCTTTTACATATTTATATTTTAACCCCTCAAATTTTGAGTATTTACTCTTGAGTCACAAAATTTTTCTCACTTTTACGATTTATCTTTTCTTGAATTAATACATCATAGTATATTTCCTAAATAGATTTTGTTGACATAACTCAAACTTTCCCTTTTTGTCACTTTATTTCCTTATTTTACTGTATTAAAGATAATATCTCACTTTTTTACCCTAACAACTTTTGGTGTGTTACACACTCCTAACGCCAAAAATCACATTAGATATACACGGGGAGTATACTTGATCTTTCTCTCTACTAAACATTAATTCATGAACAATGTAACAACCCATTTTTGGTCAAATAGAAATAGTGGTTTCGAGACCATAAATCTGAAGTCAAAATATTCATTTTATTATTATTTTAATGTCTACAGCATGAAAATCTGGTTTTGTGAAAAATTAGTTAAGAAATTTTAGCGTTTGGTTGCTCAATTTGATAAAAAGGACTAAATCGCGTAAAGTGAAAAATTAGAGTTCTATTAGATAAAAGTATCTAATGGCTATGAAATTAAATAGAGGAGGTCCTTAGGTTGTAAATAGACCATTTCAAATGTGGGCGAACATTTATGGGCTTAAAATTGATGTTTAATATGATTTAATAATAAGGTTATTATTGTAATTTAGTAATAAAGGTTAATAAACAAAAGAAATAAAGATATCATCTTTATTATTTAGATACCACCACCGAATATTCAAAATAAGAACAGCCATGGCAGCTTGAACGTTCGGCCAAGCTATTTTGTTCAATTAAGGTACGATTTTTGTCCTATTTTTAATGATTTCTATGTTTTTGAGATCGTTGCTTCGTATTCTAGCTAGCATGTACCTTAAATTTCGAAAATGTTAAAGATTTTTCATATTTCCATTGTTGAATGCTTGAGTAATTTGATGATTTATGATAGATTTGGAAGGTTTAATGTTAGATTAATAGTTTTTGTAAAGTGTTTTTTGACAAAAATGTCAAAAAGGGATTAAATTGGGAAAATGTGAAATGTGGTGGTTAAAAGTATGGATAAATTGAAAATATGGGATGCTAGTAACATGTATTAAATTCGGCTAAACATGGATTTGTACTAAATTGCATGAATTTGCAATTTTATGTGATAAGGACTAAATTGTCAAAAAATGTGAAAGTTTAGGGGAAAAGGTATAAATATGCCTTAAAGAGTGTTTTGGACTAAATTGAATGAATAGATGATTAAATATGTTTATTTTGAATATATTTAGATCAAGAAAAGCGAAATATGGACTTGGATTGGGGAAAAAAATAAAGTTATCGACTAATCGACTCGATTCGTTGTTTTCACATCCGAGGTAAGTTTGTATGTGATAAGCATTGTTAAAATTATGCTTTAAATGTTTTGATAATGCATAAATTATGTTTATGAACTTATAGTCATGTTTGACGACAATTCGGATATATATATGTGGCACTTAGTGTGCGATTCAAGAAAGCTTCGGCTATATATGGCACTTAGTGTGCGATTCGGAATAGCTTTGGCTATATTTGGCACTTAGTGTGCGAGACCGAGATAGCTTCGCCTATGTAAGGCACTTAGTGTGTGAAATTATAATAGCTTCGGCTATGTATTGGCACTTAGTGTGCGAGATATCGAGTATTCAATAGTGTTTCGAAATGTATGAGTTAGTTACGAAATTGTACAGGTATGTATATGTAAAGTATGAGATTCAAGTAGAGGAAGTTATGAATTTGCATATAAGAATATGATTAAGCATATGGAAGGTTTGTTGTTTTCATGAATTATATGTTATATAGTTCAAATTGATGATTTGTGTATTATGATTTGTTGAGTATATTTCATACGAACTTACTAAGATTTATAGCTTACTTTGTTTATTTTTCTATGTTTTATAGTCTTTCGAAGCTAGCTCGGATTCGGGGATCGTCAGAGACTTTATCGCACTATCGAACATCTATTTTGGTACTTTTGAAGTTATGTATATATGGTATATGGCATGTATATGCTTGAGTCATTTTGAGTATGTTTGATAAACATGTATTTATAGGCCATTTGAGTTGGCTTGTGATAATGAATTTGTTAATGTATAAAATTGTATAAATGGCTTTTTTTTTAGTTAGGTAATTGACCTATATTAAGTGAATGAAGTTGATTTGATAATTCATGTTAGAATGGTTTAACCATATGAATTATATATGTGAATTATGTCTAGTAAAACAAGTTGAGTTGATAGGTATTTGAATAGGTAAAGGACATTAAATTGAATATTGAAATGGTTGAAATGAATATAGTATGATTGTGTATTGGTTGATGACTTTTGGCTGTATATTTGTGTCTTAAAATGGTACCAATTGGGCTTGTATAGGTATGTGCAAAATAGGTGGCAAAATGGCTTGGTAAATGGCCAATTTTTGTCTACACGGTCAGAGACACAGGCATATGTCTCAGCTGTGTGTGACATGCGGTCATGTTGCATGGCCGTGTGTCACCTGGTGTTGAAATTAAAATGAAGTCAGTATGCTCCACGCCATCTCACACACGGGCGTGTGACCGGGCTTGTGGTACAAGTCAGTATACTCCCTAATTTGCACATGGCCTAGCACACGGGCGTGTGACTTGGCCCTATTGCATAAGTCAGTATACCCTACAGGTTTGGCACGGCCTAGCACATGGCCTGGCACATGAGCGTGGGTGGCCACTTCGAAGGGCACACGGGCTAGACACACGAGTGTGTGGTTGGCCGTGTAACCCAAGTCAGTATGTACCCCCTATTTTTACATGGCTTGTGACACGAGCGTGTCTAATGGCCGTGTGAGATACACAGCTTAGCCACACGGGCGTGTGTCCCTTGTTTTGAGAAAAAGTTTACTAAGTGTTGAGAAATTTCCCGAGTATCCGATTTGATCCCGAACAACTTTCAATACATGATTAAGGCCTCGTAGGCTCATTTAAGGGATAAATTGATTGAGTTTGAATGATGATTGTATAAATGATATTATGTATGTGAAAAGTTTGTGAAATTGTGTTGTAGGTCCGGTAATGCTCCGTAACCCTATTTCGACGTTGAATACGGGTGAGGGGACTTACATACAATATGCTTGAGGACAAGCATGGTTTAAGTAGGGAGTGTTGGATTAGTAAGCATGCATGATTGTTTTGCTTTGGCTGCATGTTTGTTTCTCTTTTGCATGTGTTAATTCTTATGCTGGGATTATTCGTTAATTTGTTTGACATTGAGCCTCTATCCAATGCTTAGTCAATTTAGATACTTGGATGGTTCTTGAATTAAAGTGTTCATTATCTAGTTTAATCGACATATGTTATAAAGTTGAAATATTGTAATTAGATTGTTTCATGAAAATTAATTGTTTATAAAATTGCTTGGTAATTAGAGTTAAGATTTCGAAAAGGTGACCGAATTTAGTAACTAGGATAAGGTGCTTAGGTTTTCATATCATCTCGCATAAAAAGGTTCGAGTGACGAATTGAAAACTTGCAAACACTCCGCTAACCGAGCTACCATAAGTAGAGAAAAATAGTGCGTTTGACATGTCAAATTGAGTAACCAAGGTAAAGTGCTTAGGTTGTCATCTCACTTCGCATAAAAAGGTTTGACTATGTCTCAAATTAACTATATAATTAATTGAGAATAAATACCTTGCAAATTTTGGTTCAATTTTAATTTACTGAAATGATTGAATTACATGTTTGAATTTTATGGGCACTTGTTGATTAAACTAAGTATTTGAACGCTTATTCATTTCTCGCCTAAATTGTTTGCATTGATCATGGTTGCAAAATAGAGGTTTAATTTCTGATAAATTATTAGATAACTTCTAATGTAGGAACATACAAATGGTTGAGGACAAGCACATGCTAAGTAGGGGGATTTGATAGCATGTTTATTTTGCATATTTTACGTGTTCAAATCAATTAATTCTTCAATTAATTTATGCTAATTGGTGATTTTTATGTTTAAATTCTGTCATGAACAAAATTCGGATGCGTTAAATAAAAAAAAAGTAGAAAAGGACTAAATTGGAGTGCAAATAATAAAAGAGGGGTCAAACTGGAAATTTTGAGACATTTAAGGGCTTATCAGATTTTTGACTTTGTAAAACCCATATTTAGAAAAGAAAATTTTGATTTTGATTTCATGTAATTAATGGTTAAGTGGGTTAGCTAATTTTAGTATA
Organism: Gossypium anomalum; assembly: GCA_025698475.1. NCBI lineage: Eukaryota > Viridiplantae > Streptophyta > Magnoliopsida > Malvales > Malvaceae > Gossypium > Gossypium anomalum. Next base: position 16,572,602 of record CM046967.1, on the reverse strand, counting down.
TTGTTTGTGTATAAATAGGGGGTATGATGGACTTGAAAGGACACACTTGACACTTGAATTCACTTGGAATTGAATGAAATTATTATTTTTCCTTCCAATTTCATGCGTTAGTAAGCACACTGCCATTCCATTTTCATTCCATTGTTTCTTTACAAAATTGTTCAATTCCTTTCCAAGTTCCTTCCCTTTCCAACTTCCACAATTTCCTTAAAAACTATTTCGATACACCAACAAAGCATGATTAATTTCATGCTTCCCTAAAATTCTAACTTAGCTTTAGGCTGGTATTCTTTCCGATCAAGAATTGTGAGAAATGAATCCACTGATGTACTCTTGTATTTGACACTTTTTGCTTGTTAATTCCTTTGTCTTATGAATTTTTCACTACTTAATTGGTTGTATTTGATTTATTTCTTGTGTAGTGAATCCAATACTGGAAATGGCAACAAAAAGACGTAATCTGTAGTTTTGTTTCTTTTTATTCTGTCACGGCTGGAGTCGTGGGCACGACACTGGGCATGAAACAGATCTGACGTGGCAAAACAGAAGTCAACACGGGGAATATTCTGGAAACAACTTATCTTGATCTATTGACGTGATTTGGGGGATACTTATCTTGATCTATTGACGTGATTTAGGGGATTTTGGATTTCATTTTCATAATTTTAAAGATATTATCTTATCTTTTTTTGATTAGTTTGTTGATTTGGGAATTTGTAGCCTATAAATACCCACCTTTGGGTAAGGCTAAGGCATCTCTTGTCTTTTGTTCTTGTTGCTACTTTATTTTCATTTTTAATAAAATTTTCTTCTTTTGTTTTATTTCTACTTAATTCTATTTTATTTTATGTTTTTACATTACCAAAACATGTCAAGCATGATATTCGATATCATGCTTGGCTAATTTTTCCCAAGCCAAGAGCTAGTACGAATCAATTCCTCACGTGAGAATTGAATATTGCTTAAATCCCTTCGGGATACATTTTCGTCTTTCTGCTTAGATAGTTTGGCAATCAGCCTTACTAAAATTTTTAAACGTTTTTCAAATAAAAAAGGATCCGTTTGTTTGGAATCGTTTAATTTTACAGTTGGGAGGAAGGATCGGCCTATGGCATTTCGACTTCCTATGAACACTCTTAGCGGCGGTCCGCTAAGGAAAGACGAGATCGGAAATGATTCTTGATAAGACAACTTCCGAGTTGGGCTTTTCCTGTTTTAAAACTAAGTATTTTAACGGCGATAGTCGTAGTTGATTTACTTAAGAATTTCCTTTCGAAGATAGACTTGGGAAGATCGGTTACATGAGAGAAAAGCAAGTTATGATGTGTTGGGCCTCTTAGACTGTAACCGACATGAATCCCGGAGCAAAAATCTATTTTCGATGATCGTGGGAATTGACGCAACTAGCTCAAGGCGATTCTTATACTCGTGTTTATTCAACTTAATCTTTCATCTTCTTTATTTTATTTCTTCTATTTTAATACACCTTTCTTTGCAATTTTACTTATTTATTTTATTTTCTTGCTACTTCTCAAATCACCTTTTTTTTTAATTTTCTATTTCAGCTCCTAAGTCGAGAACGAGAAATTTAATCAAGAATTCCATTAAACTCCCTGTGGATCAACCTTCTTCCACTATTCTACCTTTTTATTTATTTATTTATTTATTTATTTTGAAGAGGTTTATTTTATTTTGATAGGCAAAACGACGCTTGTCAAAATTGGCGCCGTTGCCGGGGAGTTTTATTTTCGGCAATTACTGATTATTTTGTTTGATTTTTATGACCAGGAGAAATCCGGGGACTCTAGTTCAATATAACCCGGAAATTGAAGAAAGCGCTCGTAGAAACCACGGTCAAACGCTTCGACGAAAGAAGCAGCAAGAGCAAAGAGAACGACAATCCAATCTGGAATCTACTTCTGCGACACCACCACGTGAACCGGAACAAACTCCCAACAGAGAACCATCTCCCAACACCACTACTCAAATAACAAATCCCACGTTTGAACCGGAGCCAATGGCGAACCAAACCATTAGAGAGCTTGCCGCTGCCCCCGCCGTACAACAACCGCTCTGCATTACCTTTCCTCAAGGCACTACCCCTTTTCAACTCAAAACAGGGTTAATTCATCTCCTCCCTACATTCAACGGTCTTCCTAGCGAAAGCCCACATAAACATCTCGCCGAATTCCACATGGTGTGCAGTAGCATGAAGCCGCAAGGAGTCTCGAAAGACCAAATCAAACTAAGGGCATTTCCTTTTTCTTTAGCCGGAATGGCTAAAGAATGATTATTTTACCTTCCGCCTAACTCAATAACCACATGGGCGGAACTATCTCGTGTTTTCCTTGATAGGTATTTTTCAGCGGCAAAGGCGAGCGAGCTTAGGCGAAGCATTTTGGGAATCCAGCAAAGGAGCGATGAATCTCTCTACGACTACTGAGAGAGGTTCAAAAAGTTATACACAAGTTGCCCATGGCATGGCCTATCAGCGCACCCTCCCCGGTATCTCTATGAAGGAATGCTTCTGATGGACAAAAAGATGGTGGACGCTACAAGTGGTGGCGCACTTGTCAATATGACGCCAGAAAATGTGAGAACTCTAATCTCTACTATGGTACGCAAACTTCATAGCGATTCGGCTCTTCAAGCCGACGGGTTCATAAGTAAGTACTGTTTCTTTGGAAAATAAAATAGACAAATTGACTGATATTGTCAACTCTCTTGTCACAGGTAAGATAGGAGCAGCGAAGGTTTGTGGAATCTGCACGATGCCGAACCACCCAACCGATTCATGTCCAATACTACAAGATGAGACGGGCGCCCAAGTTAATGCCATAAATAACTTCCCAGGACCTCCTCAAAGGCCATACAATCCCTACAGTAACACTTTCAATCCCGGTTGGAGAGATCATCCAAATATGAGCTATGGAAACAAAAACCAAAATTACCAACCGAGACCACCTCCCTTTCCAAATCAATCACCACAAAAAACCTCTCTTGAGACCATCGTTGAAAAGTTGGCCATTTCGCAAGAGAAATTCCAAACCCAAACACAATCTCATCTCCAAGAAATTGACAAACAAATAAGCCAACTAGCCCAAACCGTTGGTCGCCTAGAGTCTCAAGGACGATTGCCCTCTCAAATCGAAACAAATCCGAGGGAAAATGTGAGCACGATTACTTTACGAAGTGGTACCGTAATTTCACCAGTGCTGACAAAGGAGCCCGAGAAAATCGAGAAACACAAAGAAGACACTTCTTTGAAGAGTCAAGAAGAAAAATTTTTCGCCTACCTCAGGTAAAGTCATTCCTAGTCCTTCTTTTTCTACTTACGAGACTCTTCCTCCCTTTCCAGGAAGGCTTGCAAGGCGTGACAAAAAGGAAGAGGAGAAGGAAATTTTGGATATATTCAAAAAAGTGGAAATCAATATTCCACTCCTTGATGTCATTAAGAAGGTGCCAAAATATGCGAAGTTTTTGAAAGACTTATGTACAAATCGGAGGCGGTTATTCGGCAATGAAAGAGTTAACCTCAACGAGAATATTTTGGCCGTTTTTCAAAGACGCCTACCACCAAAATACAAGGACCAAGGGATGTTTGCAATTCCGTGCTAAATAGGAAAAGTCAGAATAAAAAGGGCGATGTGCAATCTAGGCACATCTATTAATGTCATGCCACTAAGCGTCTACAACAAAATTTCAACAGAACCATTAAAAGAGATGCGAGTGACTGTTCAATTAGCTGATCGGTCAGTTATCTACCCCGAAAGGGTACTAGAAAACATGTTGGTAAAGGTAAACGATCTCATTTTCCCTGCTGATTTTTACATTATTGACATAGAAAATGACCGTAGCAATAACGGATCAGAAATACAAAAATTGGTGTTCGTAATGGCATCTTAACCATGGAATTTGACGGGGAAGTGGTTAAATTTGATGTGTACAAGGCTATGAAGTATCCTGATTCCATCGCAAGTTTAAATTTTGTTGATATTATAGATCCGTTAGCCGGTGATTTTATCGAAACTAATTTGTTTTATGATTTTTGTAGGGAATTGGAGGATCTCGATGATGAAAGCAAAATCATTTCAACTCTTTCCTCTATTTTTGATTCTCGATTAATTCTATCTAAACTCCTTCCCTCAATTTTGCAGTCGCCACAACTAGAATTGAAGCAACTTCCATCGCATCTCAAATACGAATTTTTTGGCGATAACCGAACCTTGCCAATTATCATTTCAAGTGAATTATCACGACAGGAAGAGGAAGAATTGATTGCTGTTTTGCGCACCTATAAAAAGGCAATTGGATGGAGATTAGCTGATATCCAAGGCTTAAGTCCATCCACTTGCATGCATAAAATTAAAACAGAGGAGAACGCGAAACCAACGAGAGAAGGCCAGCGACGTTTAAACCCACCAATGATGGAGGTTGTGAAGGAGGAGATTCAAAAGTTGCTAGATGCTGACATTATCTACCCCATTTCTGATAGCAAATGGGTAAGTCCGGTCCATGTTGTACCAAAGAAGACTAGAATTACAGTGCTCGAAAATGCCGAAGGAGAAATGATTCCGAAGAGAGTACAAAATGGTTGGAGAATGTGTATCGATTATAGGAAACTCAACTCACAAACCCGAAAGGACCATTTTCCTTTACCATTTATCGATCAAATGATCGAAAGACTTGCTGGAAAAACACATTATTGTTGTCTTGATGGATTTTCTGGATTTTTTCAGGTTCCGGTGGCAGCTGAAGACCAAGAAAAAACAACATTCACTTGCCCTTTCGAAACTTTCACCTATAGGAGAATGCCTTTCGGTTTTTGCAACGCTCCAGTCACATTCCAACGATGCATGTTAAGCATTTTCTCCTATCACATCGAGCGAGGAATAGAGGTATTTATGGATGATTTTACTGTTTACGGTAATTCATTCTCTCAATGCCTTTCCAATCTTTCTTATGTTCTTAATCGATGCATTGAATTTAAATTGGTTTTAAACTACGAGATATGCCATTTCATGGTAAGTAAAGGATTGGTACTCGGTCATGTAGTTTCGGCCCAATAAATTACCGTTGATAAGGGAAAGATTGATGTAATTCGCTCACTTCCATACCCCACTTCGCTGAGGGAAATTCGTAGTTTTCTTGGCCATGCAGGTTTCTACTGATGGTTCATAAAGGACTTCTCTAAGTTGGCGCAACCTCTTTTCCAATTACTACAAAAGGACGTGAATTTTGTTTTTGATCAATCTTGCAAAGATTCGTTCGATGAGCTTAAGGGAAGGCTTATATCCACACCAATTGTACAACCACCAAATTGGACTTTACCATTTGAGATTATGAGTGACGCATCTGACCTTAGCGTGGGAGCCGTTCTCGGCCAAAGGAGTAAAGAAGGACCACACGTGATAGCCTATGCCTTTAGGACTCTCGACTCGGCTCAACGCAACTACTCGACAACAGAAAAAGAGCTTTTTGCTGTCATTTTTGCATTAGAAAAATTTCGTTCTTATTTATTAGGAACTAAAATTTTTGCTTTTTCCGATCATGCAGCGCTGAAATATTTGATAAACAAAAAAGAAGCAAAGCCGAGGTTGATACAATGGATTCTCTTACTACAGGAGTTCGATCTTGAAATTAAGGATAAAAAGGGAAGCGAAAACTTAGTAGCTGACCACCTAAGCCGTTTGCCTACTTCACCAGTCGAACCTCCCCTACGAGAACAATTTCCAGACGAAACATTGATGGAAGCACACGCATCGTTCCCATGGTTCACCGATTTGGCGAATTTTCTAGCTACGGGTAAATTTCCGAACAATCTATCTCAATCTGAGATCAAACGCATAAAAAGAGAGTCTCGATACTACATTTGGGATGATCCATATTTATGGAAAAATTGTTCGGATCAAGTTAAATCATGACGATGCGTATAACAAATGAGGTAAAATCCATACTTGAGTTTTGTCATTCCTACGCTTGCGGTGGACATTTCGGCCCTAAACGAACCGCACACGAAATTATTGAGTGCGGATTTTATTGGCCAACCTTGTTTAAAGACACTTACAACTTTTGCAAAGCATGTGACAGGTGCCAAAGAGTCAGAAATCTAAGTCGAAGGAGTGAGATGCCATTAAATCTTACACACATCTGTGAAATTTTCGATGTATGGGGGCTCGATTATATGGGGCCATTTACCTCATCATTTGGAAATTTATACATTATTTTGGCCATTGATTACGTTTCGAAATGGGTAGAGGCGAAAGCCACCCGAGAAAATGATGCAAAAACCACAACTAATTTTTTACGTGATTTTATTTTCTCAAGATTTGGAACTCCAAGAGCGATCATTTGCGACAGAGGAACACATTTCGTTAACTGAGTCGTCGAAGCTTTGATGAAGAAATATGGCGTGACTCAGCAGATAGCGACAGCTTATCATCCGCAAACCAACGGACAAGCAGATGTTTCAAATCGAGAAATCAAGCCAATCCTAGAGAAGACTGTTAAACCAAACCGGAAAGATTGGAGCTTGAAATTAGTTGATGCGTTGTGGGCATGTCACCTTACCAACTTATTTTCGGCAAACCTTGCCACTTGCCTGTCGAACTCGAGCATAGGGCATTTTGGACGGTGAAGGAATGTAATATGGAGATGAACGCTGTTGGCGAAGCACGGAAACTTTATATCCAAGAGCTTGAGGAGATTCACCGCAACACTTACGATAGCGCACAAAATTATAAAGAGCGAACAAAAGCATTTCATGACAAGCGCATTTCATTTAAATCATTTTTCGTTGGGCAGAAAGTTCTCCTATTTAACTCAAAATTAAAAATTTTTTCAGGAAAACTTAAGTCCAAGTGGAGCGGACCATTTACCGTGATCAATGTTTTTCCTTATGGAGCCGTGAAAATTGAGGATAGCTCAGGTGCACGGTTTAAATTTAATGGACAACGGCTAAAACCTTTCTTCGAGAGCACACCAATCGGACTCATTGAAGAAATCGGGTTGGAAGAGCAAAAAATCTGACAGGAAAATGTCGAGCTTAACGACGTTAAACAAAGCGCTAAATGGGAGGCAACCCATTTGTTTACTTTTCATCAATTTTAATTTTTTTTTATTGTTTGTCGTTTGTTCAGACCCCTCCAGGCCCTACAAGAGAACATTACGGAAATACTCTCTTCCTTTACCTCAGCCGTGGCCGCCGTCGTCATTGATCATGGGGAGTATCCTTTACCTTTCTTTGTTCTTAAATATACTTTACATTTTTTTTCCGTATTGGGACAATACGATTAAGTGAGGGGGAGGGTAAAGGATGACATTAATTTCGCCTTGCTTGTCATATTTGTTTGATGATATGTTTCTTTGAATTGATTAGAAGAACAACTCCTTTGCCGTTGCTTGCCGCTAAGCATGTTATGATTATTTTAGTTCATAAAGATACTTGAATTCTAGCATGCTTGATAATCGAATATTATGAGTAAGTCCAATTTGACAACCCTTACAATTTGTCTTGATGTTGTTAGTTGAATTTCTCACCTAGCTTAATTAATTAGCTCATTTTGTGAGAACTTGAGCCTTTAGCATATATGATTATATTTTTATGCTATTTTTCTTGCCTGAGAGTGTCAATTTGGACATTGGAATCTAGAACTTGTGGCTTGTATGCATTTTGAGATTACATTGGAATTTGATGCATTAATATGATTTAGGCATTAAGATTCACCCTTTCTTTTCCCTTAATGAACCAAGTTGAAGCCTAATTCCGTTTTCTTTGTTTTCATCAAGATTTTAAACCCGAGCCTTTTTATTTATTCCTTTCTTCCACCCTTGACAAGACAAAGAGCATAAGTTTAAAGTTGTGAGATCATGTTTCAAAAAAAAGAAAACAAAACAAAAAACAAAAAACAAAACAAAAAAAAAAGGGTTTGATAATTTGTTCATTATAGTTACCTTTGTTTAGTTTGCTTATTCTTGTTGCCTATGTTTTCTAAGGTTGTGGACATGATATAGTTACTTGTTGGGAAACTCTTGTCTTGATTTTCTTTAGCCTCATTTTAGCCTTATTCCCCACCTTTACCTAAGCCCCATTACACCCTTTATTAAAAGTCCTAATGATTTTTGCATCTCATTTCTTTAAAGTAGTGGAGAATTGATCTTGCCACAAGCCTATGGAGACCCTTATTCAAATTTTGACTTTGAGTGAATTTGATTTCTACACCCGAAACACTTTGAGTTATTTGAGTGCATCTTGGTAAGAATTAAGCTCAGGTTAGAATTTGATTGATAATTGATAGACAATGGTAAGGTTGAATGATTGTTCTTGCTTGCACCTATTCGTTTTGATTCATGTTTTATTCACGTCATTTTTTTTGTGCACTTGAACTCTCATAACTTTGTTCAACACTTGCAACGGTTTAGGAGAAAGATGATTAAGCTTTTGATTAATTTATTTCAAACATACTTGAGGGCAAGTATGAGACAAGTGAGGGGGAATTTGATGTACTCCTATATTTGACACTTTTTGCTTGTTAATTCCTTTGTCTTATGAATTTTTCACTACTTAATTGGTTGTATTTGATTTATTTCTTGTGTAGTGAATCCAATACTGGAAATGGCAACAAAAAGACGTAATCTGCAGTTTTGTTTCTTTTTATTCTGTCACGGCTGGAGTCGTGGGCACGACGCTGGGTACAAAATGGATCTGACGTGGCAAAACAGAAGTCAACACGGGGAATATTCTGGAAACAACTTATCTTGATCTATTGACATGATTTGGGGATACTTATCTTGATCTATTGACGTGATTTGGGGGATTTTGGATTTCATTTTCATAATTTTAAAGATATTATCTTATCTTTTTTTGATTAGTTTGTTGATTTGGGAATTTGTAGCCTATAAATACCCACCTTTGGGTAAGGCTAAGGCATCTCTTGTCTTTTGTTCTTGTTGCTACTTTATTTTCATTTTTAATAAAATTTTCTTCTTTTGTTTTATTTCTACTTAATTCTATTTTATTTTATGTTTTTACATTACCAAAACATGTTAAGCATGATAATCGATATCATGCTTGGCTAATGTTTCCCAAGCCAAGAGCTAGTACGAATCAATTCCTCACGTGAGAATTGAATATTGCTTAAATCCCTTCGGGATACATTTTCGTCTTTCTGCTTAGATAGTTTGGCAATCAGCCTTACTAAGATTTTTAAACGTTTTTCAAATAAAAAAGGATCCGTTTGTTTGGAATCGTTTAATTTTACAGTTGGGAGGAAGGATCGGCCTGTGGCATTTCGACTTCCTATGAACACTCTTAGCGGCGGTCCGCTAAGGAAAGACGAGATCGAAAATGATTCTTGATAAGACAACTTCCGAGTTGGGCTTTTCCTGTTTTAAAACTAAGTATTTTAACGGCGATAGTCGTGGTTGATTTACTTAAGAATTTCCTTTCGAAGATACACTTGGGAAGATCAGGTTACATGAGGAAAAGCAAGTTACGATGGGTTGGGCCTCGTAGACTGTAACCGACATAAATTCCGGAGCAAAAATCTATTTTCGATTATCGTGGGAATTGACGCAAGTAGCTCGAGGCGATTCTTATACTCGTGTTTATTCAACTTAATCTTTCATCTTCTTTATTTTATTGCTTCTATTTTAATACATCTTTCTTTGCAATTTTACTTATTTATTTTATTTTCTTGCTACTTCTCAAATCACCTTTTTTTTTTAATTTTCTATTTCAGCTCCTAGGTCGAGAACAAGAAATTTAATCAAGAATTCCATTAAACTCCCTGTGGATCGACCCTCTTCCACTATTCTACCTTTTTATTTATTTATTTTGAAGAGGTTTATTTTATTTTGATAGGCAAAACGACGCTTGTCATCCACACTAAAAATCTTTCATAACGGTATTCACCATCTCTCCAGAATATTGAGATAGTACAAATTCACCTCTTAAAGTTAACTCGATTTCAACACAAAGCGCGTGTTGGGTTGGAGTCATTTTGGAGTATAGCTGAGAAGACGAGTCGATCATGCTATATTTGAATTTCCATGAACAAATTGGTGTATCCTGGCAGGGTCATACTAGTAGGATTTCCTTCAAGGGAGATAGTGATCGAATTTAAGCGTCCCGTGCAGTTGAGGCCATTGATCCGAGTTGCGTTCTTTAGAACGCAAGGCTGCTGGGTCTTGAATTACGAACGCGTGTATCGCGGTTAGACAATCGGTAATGGTTGGTTTGCAGATCGTATTGAAATCAACTACGAAAGGAAGAATTGGTGGTTAGGATGCTCTTATCAGCTATAATCAGCTTATTGTTTGGAGGAAAAAACTTATTTTCGAGGATTGATTCAGAAACTGAAATTCACCGAGTCTAAGGCTAAAGCTTTGTGATTCTGTTTATAGAATTCAAATTCATTTTCTAATTTTATTCTATTTTTTTATTAATGTGAAAAAATAAAATAAAAATAAAGAACTCACAGATTTTTACGTAGAAACCCTTTCGGGAAAAAACCACGGGTAGAAGAGAAGAAAATTCACTATTTCGAATTCGAATCAATTACAAGAGGAATAGACTATGTCTATTTATAGGCTTGTAAAGCCATATTCTAGTAAGACTGAAACACCTTATTCTAATCAATATCAAATAGATGGAATTTAATAAGGTTTAAAAAACCTTATTCTAAAATAAAATAAAAGAACTGTAATTCTATATGGATTCTTCTTTTATTTTACCACTGTATTTTATTTAAATAAGGATTCGGGTCACTTAATTCTAACAATCTCCACTTTGACACGAATTCTCAATGAATAAGTTCTTCATCGCGAACTCTCAACGAATAGGTTCTCCACCTCTTCCATAAAAACCCTTAAGGGTTTAACTTCAACAACGAACACCAACCAAGTTTAAGCAATGCTCAAACTTGGTTATAGGAAGTGACTTAGTCATCATATCTGCAGGATTTTCATGAGTACTAATTTTGCTCACAACAATATCACCACGAGCAATAATATCACGAACAAAATGATACCTAACATCAATGTATTTTGTTCTCTCATAAAACATTTGATCTTTTGTAAGAAAGATGGCACTCTGATTGTCACAAAATACTGTGCTGATTTGAAGGTCTTCATTGAGTTCACTAAAGAGTCCCTTCAACCAAATAGCTTCTTTACAAGCCTCAGTAATCACCATGTACTCAGCTTCAGTGGTAGACAAAGCAACTGTAGTTTGCAAAGCGGCTTTCCAATTAATTGCACAACCTCCGATTGTAAAGACATAGCCTGTGAGAGATCTTATTCTATCAAGGTCTCCAGCAAAATTAGCATCAACATACCCAATGACTCCATCTTCAGTTCTTCCAAACTGTAAGCAAACATCAGTAGCACCTCGTAAGTATCTTAAAATCCACTGAACTGCTTTCCAGTGATCTTTACCAGGATTCGCCATATATCTGCTAACTGCACTGACTGCATATGTGAACAAACCATAGCATACATGAGAGATCCCACTGCACTAGAGTATGGAACATGTGACATGTACTCAATCTCATCATCTGATTGTGGAGACAAAGCCGACGAAAGATTGAAATGGGCTGCCAAAGGAGTACTAACAGGCTTAGCACTCTACATATTGAACCTGCAAAGAACTTTCTCAATGTACCCCTTTTGACTTAGGTACAATTTACATGTTTTTCTATCTCTGAGAATCTCCATACCAAGTATCTTCTTTGCTGGTCCTAAATCTTTCATCTCAAATTCTTCACTTAGTTGGGTTTTGACCTTTCTTATCTCTCCTTTATCTTTTGCTGCTATTAACATGTCATCAACATAAAGAAGTAGATACACAAAAGAACCATCACTATTTCTCTTAAAGTAAACACAGCTATCAAAACTACTTATTTTGAAATCATGAGAAGCCATAAAGGAACCAAACCTCTTGTACCACTTCTTGGTGACTGTTTCAAACCGTAAAGGGACTTTTTCAGCAAGCAAACATAGTCCTCTTTTTCTAAGACTGTAAACCCTCTGGTTGTTGCATGTAAATATCCTTCTCAAACTCCAAACCATGCTTGGCCACAATACCAAGCAAAGCTCGAATCGAACTATGTTTCACAACTGGGGAGAACACATCTGTGAAATCTACTCCTGGAATTTGACTATAACCCTTTGCAACAAGCCTTGCTTTATATCTGTGTTCTTCAACTTCTAGAGTCCCTTCTTTCTTTTTAAACACCCATTTACAACGAACAATCTTCTTACCTTTAGGAAGTTTCACAAGATCCCATGTTTTGTTTTTGTGAAGTGATTCTATCTCCTCTTACAAAGCAAACATCCATTTTGCTGAATCTTCACAGCTAACCGCTTCAAAATAATTAGATGGCTCTTGATTCGCATCTATATCTTCAGCCACATTTAAAGCATAAGCAACTAAATCAGCCTCAGCATACTTCTTTAGAGGTTTAATTTCTCTTCTAGTTTTGTTTTTGGCCATAGAGTATTGCAGTGAAGAAACAACTCTCTATTCTCAATTTTTGTACTAGCTTGAGGAGTCGACTCTGTATTAATCTGATGCTCCACCTGCTTTTGATTTTCTTTATTGGAAGAGTCTTTAAGAGATAAGTTAGGTAGCATAGCAGTTTCATCAAAAACAACATCTCTGCTAATCACAACTTTTCTATTTTCAGGACACCATAACTTATACCCTTTTACACCAGCTTTATAACCAAGAAAAACACATTTAATGGATCTCGGTTCCAATTTTCCATTATCAACATGAGCATACGCAGGACACTCAAAGATCTTTAAATCAGAATAATGAGCAAGATTACTAGACCATACCTCATTGGCAACGGATGGAGATCGGTTGATAAAAAACATGCGAAGAAAGGTCGTACGCCTAAAATAACCGGTAAGTTGGCATTTGACAACATACATCGAACCTTCTCTATGATCGTTCTGTTCATTCGTCCTGCAACGCCATTTTGCTGTGGAGTATAACAAACTGTCAAGTGTCTCACGATCCCTTCTAACTTGCACAATCTATTAAACTTATAAAACAGAACTCTAAGCCATTGTCTGTGCGGAGGTATTTTATTTGTTTTCCCTTCTGTTTTTCAATCATAATTTTCCAAGACTTAAATGTGGAAAACACATTAGTTTTCCGCTTCAGGAAGAACGCCCAAACTTTTCTGAAAAAATCATTAATAAAGGTTAGCATATAATTAGCTACACCTCTCGAAGGCACTCTAGATATTTGCATTAGAATGAATATACTCCAATGTTCCCTTCGTGTTATGGATTCCTCTGGTGAATCGAACTCTCTTTTGCTTCCCAAAAACACAGTGCTCACAGAAATTTAGTTTGAAACTTCCTTACCCATTAAGAAGTCCTCTTTTGCTCAATTCTACCATGTCATTCTCACTCATATGCCTTAGGCGCATATGCCAAAGTTTAATAATATCATCATCTGACAAGGAAGAGGAAGCGACAGCTGCATCACTAGTAACAGTAGAACCCTGCAAAACATATAACTTGGCAGTCTTTCTTTGCCCTTTCATCACAACAAGGGAACCTTTAGAAATCTTTAAAACCCCACTTTCAGTTATGTATCTGTACCCTTTTGAATCAGGAGTACTCAACAAAATTAAATTTCTCTTCAATTCAGGAACATGTCGAACGTCACTAAGTGTTCTCACAACTCCATCAAACATCTTAACTTTAATTGTTCCAACACCTGTGATTTTACACGAAGCATTATTTCCCATCAAAACAACACCTTCAGACACTATTTCGTAAGTTGTAAACCAATCCCGATTGGGACTAATATGGAAGGTGCAGCCTGAATCAAGTATCCACTCTTTGCTTACTTTACAATCATTGACAGGAGTGACTAAAAGTTCACCATCGCTGTAGTCTTCTACAACATCAGCTTCACCGAAATTTTCTGGTTGTTTTTCCTTTTGATTCGCAGCCTCCCTTTTAATCTTGTTCTGTAGCTTAAAGCATGCAGATTTAATGTGCCCTTTTTTCTTGCAGAAGTTACAAGTTTTACCTGTGTTTGAAGACTTCGATCTACCCTTAGATTTACCGCGAGAATTCCGTTCCTGTGTTCTTCCACGATCATTATCAGCATTCCGATCTTGTCTTCCACGAGCAATGAGACTCTCTCCCTGAGAGTCGGGTTTAACCACAAAATGCTTCATCTTATCATACGAGGTCAAAGAATCATAAACCTCATTAACTGTGAGAGACTCGCGGCTATATAAAATCGTGTCTCTAAAGGTTGAATAAGACGGGGGCAACGAACAAAGTAAAATCAACCCTAGATCTTCCTTATCATACTGAACCTCCATGGCCTCCACGTTTGAGAGAATTTCTTTAAACATTGTTAAGTGTTCGTGTACAGACGCACCTTCCTTCAAACGATGAGCATAAAGACGCTGCTTCATATGCAACTCTCTTGTTAGAGTTTTCGACATATATATTTGTTCTAGCCTCTTCCATAATGCAGCGGCGGTCTTCTCTTTCATCACATCCTACAAAATTTTGTTGGACAAATGCAGATGTAATTGTGTTAACGCCTTTCGATCCTTACGCTTCTTCTCTTCATCTGTTAAAGTCGAAGGCATCTTATCTATCCCTAGCAGGGCATCCTCCAGATCCATCTGCGCAAGAACTGCTTGCATCTTAATCTGCCACAACGTAAATCTGGTGTTGCAATCCAACAACGAAATTTCATACTTCAAAGACGCAATTACCGTGATCGAGATGAACAAACCAGAAGCTCGGATCCAATTTGTGAAAAAATAAAATAAAAATAAAATAAAAATAAAGAACACAGATTTTTACGTGGAAACCCTTTCGGGAAAAAACTACGGGCAGAAGAGAAAAAAATTCACTATGTCGAATTCGAATCAATTACAAGAAGAATAGACTATGTCTATTTATAGGCTTGTAAAGCCATATTCTAGTAAGACTGAAACACCTTATTCTCATCAATATCAAATAGATGGAATTTAATAAGGTTTAAAAAACCTTATTCTAAAATAAAATAAAAGAAGTGTAATTCTATATGGATTCTTCTTTTATTTTACCACTGTATTTTATTTAAATAAGGATTCGGGTCACTTAATTCTAACAATTAACATAATTGTTTATTTCTGCTATTTAATTTCTAAATATTTTCAACTCCCTTAATTTATTTTGTTATACGCTATTGACACGACATAAATCCTGTTCACAAGAAAAGACGCAATTGGATAACAATAACCAATCTCTGTGGATTCAACCTTACTACTCTTTATTACTTTCTAGAGTTAATTTCTCGTTGGAATTTTTATTTGGTGGTTTCGACGCCCATCACTGAATGACTATTCAGCCAAATGGTCTGAGACTAAGAGGCAAAGTCCCGTAATCACCATTCAACACACCCACTTCTGAATGGGTTATTCGGCGATTCCTGGAATAGATTTCTTTTTTTTTACCCAATTTACTCAAGTAGAAAATCATCTAAAACTCTAAAATTAAACAAAAAAATCAATTTACATATCCCAAGTGATCATCCAACACAACAACACTTTAATCTGAACATTGCAGCAAGTAAACCATGGCAGGAAAAATAATTAAATTTTATAATAGTTATCTTTAAAAAAAGAGACTCAATCATCTCAATCACAAACAATCAAACAAAATACAAAGAAAAGAACAACAACCCATCTATAGGAACACCTAAAGGAACCGAATTTGCTTAAATTTTTAAGTACATACCTTGCATGTTTCTTCATCTTTGTTATTTTTTGGTCTTTAAGGAAAAAAAGAAAGCCATCTCTGGTTGCTTCTTAGGAATTTTGGGATCCAAAGTTTCTAAGCATAACAAGTAGATAAAAATGGAAGGTTAAATATTTTATTATTTTAGATAAAATAAAAATGTTGGAATGAAGCAATTTTAAGAACAATTGTTGATGGAAAATTTGGGTAAAAGGGAAAAAATAATCGAAAATGGCGAAGAAAGTGATGATGGCCAGTGCATTTTGGGATTTTGGTAGGCGTGGGCTTGGGTATTTGGTGGGATTTTATGGGTAAATTACACTCAAGTCATTAAATTATTAGTAAGTTTGTATTTTGGTCATTCAATTTTAAAAAATTACAAAATGATCACAAAATTTAATTAAAGGATATATTTTGGTTTTTTAATATTTTTACAAAAATAAAAACACAATTATATTAAAAATGTTATCAAATTATATATTATGTAACACCCCTAACCCCCTATTTGTCGCCGGAATAGGGTTTTGAAGTATTACCGAGTAACCGTAATCTAAATCATTCATTTCAAAACATTTCAAAAATCATAATATAATTCATGACTAATGTAACACACCTTACCCGAATTCAACGCTGAAACAGGATGCGAGGTGTTACCGTACTTAAACACATGCTTACAAACATTTTCGTGCCATAAATTTTCGTCCAAATTAAAACTTTTGAAAACTGAACATAAAGTCCCTAATACGAGCCCACGGCGCCCAAAACACGCTTCGAAAAAGATTCAGGACTTAATTGAGTACTTTAGAAAACTATGAAAAATTTCGAGGTAACCTATGTGGAAAAGTGACACGCCTGCGTGTCATCTTAACATGATCGTGCTGAAGGCCCGTGTAGCTCACACGGCCTGGGCATATCTGGACATGCCTGTGTCCCTAACCCGTGTGGAATTATTTTTCGATTCGAACCTACAGGGGTTTTCACACGGCTTGGCACATGCCCGTGTCCATGGTCCGTGTCCCTCACACGGCCATGACACACCCGTGTCTTAGCCCGTGTACAAAAACCTTGACATTCTGTTTCTGACGTCATCAATCAAATAAGGGCACACGCCCGTGTGTTAGGCCATGTCCTCCACATGGCTAAGACACACGGCCGTGTCTCTGCCTGTGTGTTTACTACCATGCATACTGACTTGTAAAATTGATGTGCAGGGGATACACGGCCGGACTACACGCCCATGGGGCAGACCATGTGTCACGCACGGCCTAGACACACGTCCGTGTGTCTGCCCTTGTGGAAGAAATAAGGCTATTTACCAAGCCTTTTTGCCACCCTTACTTGCACCAACTTACCCAATATTAACCAAAACAAATCCAAGCATAACACATATAGCCAAATCAACCACAACCATGAGAAATTTGCATCAAATGCATTTAATAATAATCAATATTAGCCAACATTAATGGCCTATACAAAATGAATATCACATCCATCATATGAGCCAACACTTGTGGCTAAACTAACAAGACACTAAACAAAAGATTCAAGTCCCTATACATGCCAAAATCAAAACATTTAAACTAGCTATACCAAAAGCTTCAGGTGATAGTGTGATGGATGCCTTCGACGTCCCTTGGCAGCACTATAAGAAAATGAAAAGGAGAAGGAGTAAGCATAAAGCTTAGTAAGTTGCATATAAATAAATAACAACATCAACCATGCATATTATAAATCAACACAACATTCTTAAATGAACATGTTAAATATCACTACTTGCTTATATATCACAAGTATAAACCAAAGATTTCAATATTGTCCCAAAATCATGTCATAGCTAGAACTTACTCATGTCATTCTTACCATCAATTCAACATAACTAGATTCATATCTCATGAATTTCGAATAAGAACCTATACCATTCACAACATGATTATATCATTCCATATCATTATCATAAGCTTTAAATAACCCGTGAAACCGTTTGGAATACTAAAGGATATCGGACAAGCTTTACACAAAAGGGTGAATTGTCGATGCCATGTTCTAAACATGGTCTTACATTGGGTCACATGTCGAGGCCGATGCCATGTCCCAGACATGGTCTTACACTAGCACACATATCAATGCCGATGCCATGTCCCAGACAGGGTCTTACATTGGCTCTCACAATATCCCCGATGCCATGTTCCAAACATGGTCTTACACTGGCTCTCATGATGTGGCTGATGCCATGTCCCAGACATGGTCTTACACTAGCACACATATCAATGCCAATGCCATGTCCCAGACATGGTCTTACACTGGCACACATATCACCCAAATGTCATGGCAATGGATATCCAATCTATTCCTAGGTTCAATCGGGACTCTACTACAATAAATTTCTTCATGCATTATTCATAAACAATTTCAACCATATTACGCAAAATTAATCATTCAAACATAACAACGATAAAGTTTCCTTACTTACGTACAGCTTACCTCGGTATACAAAAAGTGGACGACTAATTGGATTTAGTATACTTACTTCGCCTTCCCCAGGTTTAGGCCCGGATTTTGTATTTCTTGATCTAAAATGACGAAAATTCACTAATTGAATCATCATATAAATCAATTCATTTCATAAATCATATTTTGGCAAAATAACCATTTTGCCCTTAGACTTTCACAAAATTATGATTTTACCCCTAGTCTCGTAAATTGATTTTTATCGAATTTCCTCATTAACCAAGCTTAGCCAAAACTACTTTAAGCCTATAGCATCTCACAATTTCAATTATTTCACACATTTACCACATAATTTATAAATTATGCAAAATGGTCCCTAGTTAGGGTTTTCATGAAAACTACTTCACAAAAGTTGTTTATTTAACAACCAAGATTCGTTTTCTTCCATGAAATTTCAGAAAACAACATGAACACTCTCATGGAAAAACCCTAAACTTTCAACCAATTTACAAAATAGTCCCCTCATTAGCTAGATTATGCTACAAGGGTCCCAAAAGTACAAAAATTATCAAGAAAAGTCATCAAAATCACTTACTTATGAGAGAACTTAATGGCTAAAAGTTTTAAGCTTCAAAAACCCTTTTCTTGCTGAAAATTCCAGTGGAGAAGAGAAGAAGAGAAAAAAGATGATAGCTAGCCTTTAGGTTTATTATTTATTTATCAATTAAGTCACCTACCCTTTGACCATCCCATAAATTAAGGCTCCATATCCAGCCACTAACATTTTATTGGTCTATTTACTCAATAAGGAACTCTACTTTAATGCTTCATAGCTATTTAATACCTTTAGTTAGTAGAACAAAACTTTTGCACTTTATGAGATTTAGTCCTTCTACGCAATTAGGCATGCAATCGCTAAAATTATTTCACCAAAATTTTCATGCACTCATATAATTATGCTATAACACATAAAATAATATTAAAAATAATTTCTCTGACCTCGAGTTAGTGGTTTCGAAACCACTGTTCTGACTAGGCTCAAAATCGGGTTGTTACAATTAACATTCTAACGTCCCTTATTCAAGCCTTCGAGACCTAAAAATCACTTTAGAAACGATTTGAGACTAAATAAAAAATATTTAAAAATTTTAGGAAAAAGTTAGAAAAATTTTAATTGCAAGGGTCACACGACCGTGTGGCTCACACGGCCAAGTCACACATCTGTGTGTCTGGCCGTGTAGGCATTCGAAGTAAGGACACACGTCTGTGTCCTAGCCCGTGTCCATGCCCGTGTAACTCATTGACTTGGGTCACACGGCTAAGCCATACGCCCGTGTGTCAGGTCGTATAGACTCTTGAAATGGCCTTGCACACCCGTATGCTAGTCATACGCCCGTGTGTCTGGTCGTGTGGACTTAAAATGTGCCTTAAACAACAAGTTTACCATTTCCTATTTGCTTGAGCATTAAGCAACTCAAAAACCATTCGTTTAACATGTTCAAAACACTATCAAACACACTCAAAACATGCCAAAACAATCATCCTAGGTGTCTAACAAATGTACCCTCATTAGTACCACATTTATATCATCAAAAAACATCATTAATACATCATTCAAATCAAAGTTTAAAACATACCAAAATCACTCCATTTAGCCTAGTTCATAACCATCTAAACATCAAGTTTAAGTTCACACACATTTATCAACCATTGTTTCAAACAATATGCCAAATTATGGCTTCAAACACAAATATACACTTATATACTCAAACCAACATTACACTTATAACTTCATTTACAATCCATCCACAAAATAACTATCAACTAGACATCCTAGGTACATGCCAACACAAAAAGATAAACATCACCACATTTGAGATCGGGATCGTTGCTGGATGCTGAATTGGCAATCAAAAGAGAAGTACCTAACCTGTGTATGGGAAAGACAAAATTGTACATTGAGTAAATCTCGGTTATATTTCTATAATCCAAACATTTAAATATACAAAGATACATGAATGCTCAATTTGAAATGCATAATCATATTACTATCTAACAAGCAATTGTAAATTTATTACCATATCAATTTCATGCATAATACCACATTATATCATGATTTGCTCAACTTCACTAATATTCTTCCATTAGTTGATTTAACATATAACTCAATTAACATCACTTGTTGTAAAATAGGTTTTTATAGATCAATCAACATTTCATTTTAACAATGACATAATTCAACTATATTCAATCAATGAATACATTACTCATATATCTCATTTATAATCACAACTTTCTCACCTTTCATATATCAATTCATTTTTTTTCCATTTCTAATTCACATATTTTGTCATTTCAATATCAATCATAAAACTTGTTATTTTATTACCCCTATTAACACGACTCGGGCTCGGGCAGATATACGGATCCAACCAACACACCAGTTTGGCACCCAGTGCCTCATCGACTCGAAGTCAAAGAAATCCTTGAACTCTTCCTATCCTCTGACATGCCATCTATATTCGACTTAGCCCGATACAATTAATAAGGTTTAATTCACTTTTCAAATACAACCAATATCAAATTCTCATATTTGCACATATATTCATTTCAATTCAAATAATCAATACATTCATAATGTATATACCAATTCAATCCATTTCAATCAACTATAAAAATGCCAAATACTCACCTCAATCACTTACCATATGCATTAAATCGAATTACAACAATTAACAACTAGATTCGGATTTATAGAAATACAAACTGTGGATTCCGAGCTATTTGACGTTGATTTTATCCTTCCCTTTTTTAGTCAAGGATTCCGATATGTGTTAGCTATGGAATTAAAACAATTAAAATACATCAATACAACACAATTCAATTTCATATTGAATATTTCAATTTTTACTCACATTTGCTTAAATTCCAATTTAGTCCTTAAACTGAGACTAATTTTTATTTTTCACATTTAATCTTATATTTTTATACTAATTTCACTTTAAGCTAAATTTAGCTCCTTATTTTCAATTAAACCCCTAAATTTTAAATTTTTCACAATTTAATCCCTATTACTCAAAATTTATAATTTGTTCTACAATTTAATCATTTTCCTTTTCTAGCTTAAAAATCTATCAATTTAATCCCTAATACTAAAACTATTCAACTTTAAAATTTTAATAATTGCTAAAATTTCAACATGAGTCAAGTAGCCCTAAATATCAGAATTCTAAAATTATAAAAAGTATAAGAAAAGGGACTAAATTAACTATCCAATTGAAGTTTGAATCTTAGAAATCGTTAGGCAGTGCGTTCATCCTTCTCTTCTTCTTTCTTTTTTTTTCTTTTTTTTATTTGCATGTCTTTCTATTTCTATTTCTTTATTCCTTCTTTTATTATTACTTATTTTATTATTATAACATTTATACATATTAGTGCCGTCCACTATCTAATATAAAGGTTTATTTACTACAATGGTCATTTAATTGATTTTTAATCTATAATCCAACTTTTATCCTATACGTGATTTAGTCCTTATACTATAATAACTTTTAATTCATGCAAATTCATTTAATCAAAACCTAATTAACCATACAACTAACTTCGTAAATATTATTATTAAATTATAATTATATTAAAATATGATTAAATTATTTATTTTTATTTTTACTAAAATTTAATAACAATAACAATAATAATAATCATCTTTTAAATTTTTTTTTTGCTAAGGGTGTTCTTTTCATTTCAGCTTTTTTCTTATGCTATTACAATCTCTATTCTATTCAATCAAACACAAGAGTATTATTATAGTTTTATTCCATTCTATTCAACTAAATTATTGAATTGTTGATTACAACTCTATCCCATTACATCCTTATTCCATTTTAATGAACCAAATGTGGTGTAAAAGTTTTAAATAGTAGGATATATTCATACATTTTAAAAAAAAACTTTACACATACAATTAATAAAATTAATATTATTTATATTTGTTTATTTTACAAAAAAAATTTATGCATCCTAAAATGTACCAATTGAATTAAAACATCGATACACATATAAATTTTTGGAAGAAAATTAATTTTTAATATTTTTAAACTTTATATAATGTAAAAAAATCGTCTTAAATGAATCTGGATATATGATTGTCTAATGGATATATGGTTGTTTAGATGTTTATTAATTTTTTACTTTTTGAAATTTATTTAATATTTTTATAAATTTTAATAATGTTTTAAAAACTTATAAAAATTTTAAATTATTTCTAAATTCCTAAATTTTTTAAAAATTAAGCTTTAAAATGAATGAATCTGGACAATCATATGTCTAGATTCATTCCAATAAAAAATTAAATATTATTTTTAATTTTTTAAAAAATTGATTTTTTTATTGTTGACGTGGTTGACATCAGCAACTATCCTTTGATATGGAACACCACCATATCAACATCGTTAACAGCCACATTAGTGTTATAGCGATCAATATTGTCAAAGTACTTATTTAACCTGTTTTATTAGTTCATGAGCTCAATTGAGTATAAAAAAATCACAAAAACTTAATTAATTTTTTTCAAAAAAGTTCAAAAAACTATATTTTATATATTTTTATATTAACACACCTAATGAGTTTCATGAATTTCAACATAATCTCATTTATTTTTTTCATAATTTTTTAAATAAATCTATTTATTAAAAAAGTTTTTTGAAATGTTTTACGGAAACAAACAAATGAACATGTAAGTAAAAGAGAAAGGCCCGAAAGAATTGTGAGGAATAAGGGGCAAGACCGTCAATCCGGAACAAAGCTGGAAATGAAAGGGGCTTGGCCACTTTGTTTGCATTATCCGTTCTCTTTGGTCTTCTAAAGTTCAAACTCTCGAGGCAGTCAAGTAAACATTTTTGTTTTTCCGCCAAACAATGGCGGCAGCGACAGCTCTCAATCTATGCCGTCCGTGGCAATCGCCGCCGACTCATAATCAATTCATCACCAAACCACGACCGTCCATTCGGCCTCCTATCACCTGCTACGCCGCTAACAAGGTTAGTTACTTGGTTCTCTTGACATTTTTCTTTTTTAATTGTAGAGCATACATATAATCTTTCTTTGGGGGGGGGGGGGCGGCGGCGATTCAGTCGAAGAGGGAGTACACAAGCGTAATGATAGTGCCAACGGGAGTGGGGGCCAGCATCGGAGGATTTGCCGGTGATGCTCTACCTGTTGCTCGGGTCTTATCCTCCGTCGTCGATTGTCTTATTTCACATCCGAATGTAAGAGTGCAAGACTTTTATTTATTTATAAAATTCCTTTTCTACGTTAGGCTTTTAAATAAACTGAATTTAATGGAATAAAATTAACAATATATTTTTTTTCTTCAGGTTCTGAATGCAGCAATGTTATACTGGCCCATGCCTAATGTAATGTACGTTGAAGGTTATGCTCTGGACAGATTTGCGCAAGGCTTATGGGCTCTGCAACCTGTTCATCAAAACAAGGTTTTAGTTTATTTAATTTCTCAATTCCTTGTTCATTTCAAATGAATATATAAGTTAATTTTTTTTTTTTTAAATCTCAAAACTATACATGAACTTTTGTCTAATGCGCAATTCTATACATGTACTTTGATTTGATCAAATTATCATAAATTATTAACACAATTATTGATATACCAATTTTATGTTTATATATTACATACACATATAATTATATTTATCCAATATAAAAATAAATTGATGTATTTATTTCCTTAAATGTGCATGGTTGAATGTTTCATGTATGTATTTGAACCACAATCAAATTTTCATGTGTATAATTGATTCAAATAAAAGTTCACATATCAAATTGCAAATTGAATCAAAGTTCATGTATAATTTTGGGATTTATCCCCTTTTTTTTATTTGTAAATGCTAAAAGTGTGCCCAAAAGAAATGAGAAGTTCATATAGAATGTAGAAAAAGTAAAGATTTTTAGAGGTTAAAGGGAAGGAAACAAAAAGGAAATAAGACATAAATTTGTGGCATTCGAAAAATAAGGATGGACTCTTAGTGTTAGAGCTGCTTGTTTTAAGTTGCTATCATTTAACAACATCAAGATTTTGACCTGATGCAGGTGGGATTGGTTCTTGATGCTGGAATAGAAGAGCATCTTCGGGTCCGCCATTTGCAAGTGGCTGATGCCACAAGGGCTTCCCTTGGATTGCCGGTTGTTGAGTATGCTGTCACTGACACCCCTTTAGAGGTACTAATTTGATTTAGCTGAGAAGAGATATGTAGAGTTCTGAACTCTATTTGCGAATTGTGAGCACAAGATATAAAATCTTTCAAGCAATATAATATTATAGTTTCTGCTCTATGCTGGTACTCTACTAACTAAAAGAGATGAACATCAGATTTTGATATATATAAAAGTTAAAAGTATAAATTATATCTCCTTGTAGCAAACTTGCACTATTGCTTGCATGTTGTAGGGACAAACTTTGAAGGTTGGAGCTGGCATGTGACTGCTTAATATTGTTGTTCTTGATCTTAGTTGATGAGAAATTTGTCTTTATAAAACCAAAGAAGAGAATAAGCTGATTTTCAATAAACTAAACAAGTTTTGCAGGTGGAAAAGTGGGTCAATCCAACAACTGGGCAATCAACAGGCAGGGTTAAACACCCTGATTCATTACTGCGGGCCGTTGAGAATTTAGTCAAACAATCGCAAGTGGATGCTGTTGCTGTTGTTGGGCGCTTTCCAGATGATGAAGTGGATGATCTTGATGACTATCGACTTGGAATTGTAAGGCACTTATTTCTTTTCCTTGACTTCTTAAGTAAAATGCCAAGAATCTATTATGTTACCATTTGGAAAGTCTTTTATACTTGCATGGAGAAGGTGAAAGTTTCTTATGATAATTTTCTTTACTGAACTTGAATTTTGCATGAAGTTTATGTAATTGGTTGTTTTATTCAAATTACCTGAAGGTTGACCTGGTTAGAAGAAGTATTCAAATTAGTTTTGAAACCATTGGCTTTTGAATATCATAATTGAGAAAAAAAATAGAATCTACTCTATTTTCCCTCTGCACAGCTTTCTGTTCTCTTGTTGGTAAGTTGTATTAGTTTGAAGTTTCCAATGAAATTGATTCTAAACGAGCTCTGTACCAATGAGCACTGCTTGAGCCATGGCTATAATTTTTTCCTGACATTTACAAACTATATTAAGAGACAGCATCATTGACTTTGAACAAGTACTTTCAAAAAATAACACTCAAGTTTATATATCAAATCTCAGAAATCTCAGTCTTATAAACAAAAACCGACTAGACATTGAAATAACATAAGTTTTATTAAGTCCCAAACCCTATTAAAATGAAAAATAGCATATATAACCCTAAAACCACAAGTACTTGAGAAACGGCTCTTCATGTATGAGAATTGTTGATCTGTTGCCCTTATAGACTATATTAAGTTGAACTTTATTGATGCATAGTGCTCCATCTATAATCTGAAAGTCTCAATAATTCTCAAATTCTATGTATCAAAATATCGGAAATATCAACATCTCCTAAACAATATCCTACTAGAAACTAAAATAACATGGGTTTCATAAGTTAAACCTTAACACTAATAAAAACACAATGTAGCTAGTAACACTAATACTTGAGAAATAAGCAAAACATTAACTAATAAAATAACCTAAGTTATCTAAATATTGTAAATTTACATAAAAATTACAATTAATGCCATAAAATATTCTTCAATAGCTTGTCTTCATTTCTCCATGGATCAATTTTGCATATGATTTTCTATTCTAAGTTTCTATTAATTACTAAATTCCTTTTTCATCTTTAATTCAGAAGGTATGCCGGATGATGCTGAAGCCACCTCTGAATTCTGATTTGCTTTCAAATAGTTTTTTTTATCTTATATCATGTCATGCACGTGCTTCCAGGGAATAGATATATTGGCCGGAGTAGAGGCAATAATAAGTCATCTTGTGGTGAAGGAATTTCAGATACCATGTGCACATGCGCCTGCACTATCTCCCCTTCCCTTGACCTCATCCCTTAGCCCAAAATCAGCTGCTGAGGAGGTTTGTGAAGTTTTATTTGTGCTCTCCCTCCTGCCACACAAGTCATGTTTATGTGTGATTGGTTTTTTCCTTTTCTTTTTCTTGGGCTTGGTGTGTGAACTTGGATACAACATAAGAATGCCTAATATTTTTGAGTAAAATATCATCTGTAGAAAAGCATGTAATCTTCAGAACTGTCCTCTTCAAGATTGTTTCTTCCTTGTATCTAATTTCAGCAATTAACCCTTTATTTGGTGATTGTTTTAACTTATAGAAGCCAAAAGCAAGTAGCAAAAGTAACAACAAAATGGAACCTCAAAAATTAATCAATGAACAAGAATTGAAGGCTAAATGCAGAAAGACTTTGTGGTTGGAAACTTTTTGAATGATGAGAGATGAAGTATTCCTAGATTAAGTCAGCAAAAACTAGAACAGACGAAAAGGTAATATGCCATGTTCACAGATTTGAGTAACAAAGCATATTAAAATCAGTGTTCTCATAGCATTAGTAGCTCTTTTTTCCTTGACAATTAATTAGAGCCGGTTTGAACTAACAGTAGTGTTAAAATATGGGAAATGAACTAGGGGATGGAGAAAGAACCACTCGTATAAAAGAGCACAATAGATAG
Source organism: Gossypium anomalum (assembly GCA_025698475.1). Classification (NCBI taxonomy): domain Eukaryota; kingdom Viridiplantae; phylum Streptophyta; class Magnoliopsida; order Malvales; family Malvaceae; genus Gossypium; species Gossypium anomalum. The sequence goes on along the minus strand of CM046967.1, from coordinate 16,545,705 downwards.
ATTAGACAATCAAAAGGAAATAGTATGATTGGTTATTCACAATACTTTTGACTGAAAAGCTTGGCTACAGAGTTTTATTGTCACAAAGACATGCATTATTCATGCATGCAAGGAAGAACTCCCCTGCATACCATGTACTTATGTCTCTTTTCATTTCTTTTGACTAGATAGGATACACATTTTTGCCATGTGTCCTTGCGGGACTTAGTAATGCACCACAGTACTTGGTTAAAAACCCTGAGTCCTTGGCAAAGGGTTGTATCTTGGCAAGTGATGTTGACAGTGTTATTCTGCCAGTAGATGCTTGTGGAGGAGATGGTGCTCTTGCTTTTGCTAGAAGCAAGAGAAATAAGGTACAAATTTGAAAGCAAACTATCTGTGCTTTTCCTTCTATGGTAAAAAATGTCCGGGAAATTCATGTTTGGTGGGGGAAAATGGAAAGGGGGAAGGATGGAAAATGTTTTAGTCTAATGATCGAGATTCATAACAATGTGTTTGTTAGTTGCCGCTCAACCATTAGGTTAAACGTTTTCCTTTCCTTCCTATCAAGTGAAGGCACATGTGCTTACTAGCACTTTGGCTTCATACTTTCTTGGCCCACCAAAAACATCTTATAATTTTAACCACGAGTAATCTTAATTTGTCAACAGCAATATAATGACTGTTTTCTTCTCTCCTCTGCTTCCCTCGTTTACAGCCTCTGATGATCTGTGTGGAGGAAAATGAAACAGTTCTAAATGATACTGCTGATAAACTTGGGATCAAAGTGGTATGCCATCTAATTGGCTTAATTTTTTATTATTAGTTTTGTTCTATTTCCTTCTGCTTGTTTCTTTGGTTAGTTTTTTAGAGTAAAAGACCTAAAAAATGTAGTGGATGCTCATAGTAAGAGTCTCTTTCTACGTACACTAGTTTGGAAATCGAAAGTGACTGTTTTATATGAAATTCTTTTCCCTGTTAAACTAGACTAATTAATTTAAGGGCTTATCGAAATTTATCCCGATTCTGGATTTTAAATGAAAGACAGGTTAGATATCATCATTTACATAAAAATCAAGTGCAGTGGAATCATATTCAGCAGTAAAATCAGAAGCGTAAATGCTTGATAACTAATACAACGTCATCTTTTGTGCAGGTCAGGGTCTCAAACTATTGGGAAGCTATAGGTGTTGTTGCAGCTCATAAGGCAGGAATTGACCCAAATTCTCTTCGTAGAAACAAAATACGCAACATTCAGTGCTTGTCTGATGTTCAAGCTAATGGCTTTGCAGTTTCAACAACCTCATCCGTCACATAATGGTAAAGGTAGGGAAAATCTCCAAAGAAAACTGAAGAAACAACATATTAAATGAAATCATTATTTGATTTATACAACCGTGGAAAAAGAGTTTTTGCCTCTTCGGAGTATCTTTTCGGTTAGACCTCAAGGGAATAAATAACCTGCTTACGTTGAATATTGTGTATATATATGCCGTAATGCTTGAGGATTGTCTGAAGGTGATTCCCATATCCATCATGTGAGGTGGGTAATTGGGTTTTGCAGGTCCAAAGTTGAAAAAGATCAAGTGCAGAAGTCCACTCTGAGTTACCAATTTTTGAAAGAAGCTGTGGTATTTGGATTACGATGTTCTGTTTTTCTTAGGAGTTAGGAGCAAAACACTGCTGACTCGAGTGTTGAAAATTTTGCTTGCCTAGGTTCGGTTTAGGCATGTCTCAACCCTACCCAAATCCTCGTTTTGTATATCTTGAATACGGATGTAACGCTATCATAGCAATCATATTTTTCCCCCTTATACATAATTTATTGTAAAAGGCAGTAATTATAACATTCTAGGATGACTCCCCCCCTTCACTGTTTTTTAATTAATTTTTTAATTATATTTTAAATTGTAAGGTGTAGTTTATGGAAAATAACTTATGAAAAATGTTTTTTTTTACATTTTCATGCGTTTGTTTCATGAGAAATTGCTTGGTCAATGAAAAATGATTTAATGATTTACAGAACATTAATTTATTCTTTTGAAAAATAGAAATCATTTTTCAAAATATATTTTATTTATGAGTAATTTAACTTTTATATAAAATTAACTCGAATCACAAAAGAATATCAATATTCACCAAAATTGCATGTTCAATTGTAGTAGTAAACAAATAGATTAATTTGGCACAACTTGACTAGTTTGCTACCCTAGCACGTTTTCTGTCTGCCGCCCTTGGTATGTGTTTTTAGGTTTTTTCAATCGGTGTTCTATTGTTTGTTCTTGTCTAGATCTGTTCGGAGTATAGAGTCTAGCATCAATCTGCTGGTTGCCAGAAGTCTTTCATCATGTTGGGCTTCGCGTCCTGCAGGGATGGAGAATGAATTAGCGATTTTGTCTTTTAATGATGAGGAAAATGAAATTTTACAGATCCTAACAGACTCAATTGTAATAAGGGAAAGAGAGCTTTATCTGGTAGGTTGTTTTTTAACAGCCAGTTTAATTCACTTCCCAGCCATAAAAAGTACAATAGCTAATCTCTGGCATTTAGTAAGGGGTGTTCAAATTCAGGATCTGGGAGAAAAGAGGTTTTTATTTCAGTTTTTTCACATTATGGATTTGGAATGGGTTTTAAAAGGGTCCCCATGGACCTTTAATAATCATTTGTTGATTCTATCTCATCTATAACAAAGGGAAGACCCATTGAAAGTTCCATTAATTCATTCCCCTTTCTGGGTTCAAATTCATGATGTCCCTATTGGCTTGTTTTTTGAAAATTTGGCAGTGCAGTTAGGGAACTTCTTAGGAGAGTTTTTAGATTATGATGGATCAGGCATAGGGAAAGAATATCGCAACTATATGTGAATTAAAGCTAAATTGGACATTAGGCGTCCGCTGAAAAGAAAGAAGCAGATAATGTTTAATGGACGATGTTCCTATGTCATGTTCAAATATGAACGTCTATCACTTTTCTGTTTTTATTGTGGTAGATTGGGACACAGTGATTCTTTTTGTGATGCTAAAATGATGCTTGGAGTAGAGGTCGCTGATATGGGGTGGGATTTATCGTTGAAAGCCCAATCCCGTAAAGCACTCTCAATAAATAGTATCTGGCTAAGGGAGGAAGGCGAGGGGAATAATGGGGGACAATGGAATGGAAGTAAAGTATTGAGAGATCGAGCTCAGGAAGAAAGAACTGTTGAAAAAGGTGGGATAAACATTGATCCAATTCTGGGTTTTAATTTGGAAGGGAAGATGTCATCGCTAGATCACTCGAGGAGGAGTGTAGGGATGGATCAAGTACAAACGGCCATGGAGCATGATCTTGAAGATAGTGTTATCATCGGCGAAGAAGGGAAGAAGAGAAGTAGAGGTGTCATAGAAGAGACATCCAGCAAGGGAGGGTATGAAAATCTTACGACAAGCACAAGGAGAGGGAAGGATTCTAATCATTTGTTATTGGCGGCTGCCAAATGGCAAGCTGACCGGTCACAATGAAAATCTTGAGTTGAAATATTCATGGTTTGGGAAGGCCACAAACAATTCGACGACTTCGACATACGCTGAAGTTACGCAATCCCCAAATTGTCTTCTTTATGGAGACAAAGTTACATGGAAAAAAAATGGAACGAATATGAAGAAGTTGTGGTTTCTAAAATGGAATTAAGGTCGATGCTGAAGGCACTAGAGGAGGGTTATGTTTGGCATGGAGAGTGGATGTTAACATAACACTTCGAACTTTTTCCAAAAGGCATATTGATGTCTTTGTCGATGACAATGAGGCTAGCGCAAAGTGGAGATACACGGGATTCTATGGTTCCCCATATGTACAAGATAGGAATGGAGCTTGAGAGGTGTTAAAAAGCTTGACAACAGTAGAGAATATCTCTTGGTTTGTATGTGGAGAATTTAATGAGACCATGTATGGGTTTGAAAAAAAAGGAGGATTGCCAAGAGAGGAGGGAAGAATGGAGTCGTTCTGAAGGACTTTAGAAGACTGTCAATTGATTGATATAGGGTATTCGGGTATTGGTTTACATAGGAAAGGAAATTTGCTAGAGACAAATATTCAAGAAAGATTGGATAGAGGAGTTGCTACGACAGGATGGATTTCCATGTTTCCGGAGGTCAAAGTCCAACACTTAGTACATAATTTTTCAGATCATTGCCCACTTTTGATTAACACGAAGATAGAAGATGAAAAACAAAGAAGTATTTCTTTCAAATTTGAAGCTTGGTGGGTGCTGGAAGATACTTTCTTTGAAGAAGTTAAGCGTTTATAGGAGTCCTCCTCCGGAACATTACTTTTGAAGTTAGAAAATCTAAAGAAAGGCTTGAGTTTTTGGGCAAGGAATATTCAAGTGAGTAGAAGGAGAAAACGACAGATTCTTACAAATAAACTGACGAAATTGATGAGTAATTATCGAGATGAAAGAAATATGGCGGAAATGATTGATACTAGAATTCAATTGAATTTTGAAATAGAAAAAGATGAATGTTACTGGGAGCAGAGGGCTAGACTCAATTGGCTAAAATTTGGAGATAGGAATACAACTTTTTTTCACAATTCAGCAACTCAAAGGCGACGAAAGAATTAGATTCATAAGTTACAGAACGATGAAGGCAGGGAAATGGAGGCTTTGAATGAAATTGAAGTTGTTGCTCGATCCTACTTTCATAACTTATTTACAGCTGGAAATAAAAAAAATTATGATTATGTGCTGTCTGGCATTGACTGTTGTGTGTCTGAAGGAGATAATGAGAAATTAATAGCAACGTATACCAGGGAAGAAATTCGAGAAGCAGTATTTGAGATGGGGGCGACTAAAGCACCAGGGAAGGATGGGTTTCCAGCTTTGTTTTACCAGAAATGCTGGCACATTATTGGAGATGAGGTTACGTCTTTTTACTTACAGATTCTTAATGGCGATATGGAGGTTAGTTCGTTAAATTACACAAATATCGTGCTTATTCTGAAAAGATGTAATCCGTTAAATATGTCACATTTTCGTCCAATTAGTCTATGTAATGTTTTATATAAAATATTGGCGAAGGTGATTGCAAATCGTTTCTGAAAAGTGATTGGACAGTGTATTGATGAAGCGCAAAGTGCCTTTGTACCAGGACGATTGATCTCGGACAATGTGTTGATAGCATATGAAATTCTTAATACGCTTAAGCACAAAAGGCAGGGAAAGAAGGGATTAATGGCAGTGAAGTTGGACATGAGTAAAGCATATGATAGGGTTGATTGGAGTTTTTTAAGGGCAATAATGATTCGAATAGGATTTGCTACAAAATGGGTTGAAGGGATTGTGAAATGCATAACATCTGTGTCTTATTCAATAGTCATTATGGATTGATTTGGGAGAGATTCCATCCAATTAGAGGTCTTAGACAAGGAGATCCATTAAGTCTATTTTTGTTTCTATTATGTGGAGAGGGTCTATCGAGCTTGATGAGACTAGCGATGCAGGAAGGAAGCTTAAAAGGGGTAAAAGCCAGCAAGAGTATACCAGCGATATCGCATTTGTTATTCGCAGATGATTGTATTCTTGGGGAGGCAACAATTTGGGGGGTGAATCGACTAAAAGTAATTCTAAGCTATTACAGATCTTGTTCGGGTCAGCAGGTTAATTTTGAAAAGTCTATTGTTTTTTTTAGCAAGAATACCATGGAGATGAATAAACAGTTAATTGCTAGTCTATTGACAGTTTGATGCTCGGAGGAACCAAAACGCTACCTTGGTTTGCCAAATATGGTAGGTAGGAGGAAGAAGAAGTCTTTTCAAAATTTAAAGGACCGTATTAAATTGCGTATTGACAGCTGGAGTAATAAATACCTATCCCAAAGAGGAAAAGAAGTCTTTATTAAAGCCATCCTTCAGGCGATTCCAACTTACACGATGGCATGTTTCTTACTGCCGAAAACTCTATGTGATGAAATGAAGGGTATTATTGCGAGATTTTGGTGGCAAAAGGGAAGAGGAAAAAAGGGTATTCATTGGTGTACTTGGAAAAATCTTTGTAGTTTGAAGGAAAAAAGGGTTTAGGGTTTCAAAGTTTAAGTTATTTTAATATCGCGCTTTTAGCTAAACAAGGCTGGCGATTGATTACTTACCTTAACTCATTATTAGCAAAAGTATTAAAGGCAAAATATTATCCACAGTCTAATTTTCTCGAGGCAAGGTTAGGAAAATTACCTTCCCTTACCTGGAAGAGCATTTGGGCGGCAAAGGGACTTCTTCAAGATGGATTATACTAGAGAGTGGGAAATGGGAGGGATATGTCAATTTGGAATTATTGTTGGTGTAATACCCCGAAATTTTTACAGTAAAATATTATCAGTAATATAGTAAAATAAGGAAATAAAGTGACAAAAAGAGAAATTTTGAGTTATGTCAATATTGAGAAGTATATTATGATATATTAATTTAAGAAAGGACTAAATTGTAAAAGTGAGAAAAGTTTTGTGGCCCAAGAGTAAATACTCAAAATTTAAAGGATTAAAGTGTAAATATGAAAAATTTGAAGGACCAATAATGTAAATATTTTAGGAGTGTAATGATCTAGAAAGTAAGGAAAATGGATGAATTAGGACCAAATTGAATAGATGAAGAACTATGAGGGACTAAATTGCAATTTTACCAAATTAAATGATGACTCAAGGATGGAATTTTAAAAGATAATGAAGGGCAAAATGGTCAATTGGAAGAGAGAGAAATCTAGAAAGTAATAATGATGCTAGAGATATTTTGATATTTTATAATTATTTAATTAGATAAATATTATTTTATTAATATTTTAATAAGATATTTTATTATTATTTTATTAGTATATAAAGAAAGAAAGATGAGAAATTCTCATCCGTATTTTCCCATGCACTAACGTGAGAGAAAGAGAGGAAGAAAGAAAGTTTTACTTTCTTTACAATTTGGTCCTTTTACCAAAAATTTACCATTTTCACCCAAAAATCAAATGAATTTCCATAGCTACCAAGAGAGAAAAATGTTAAGGAGAGCATGGGGAGTTAGAATATCAAGTTGGATTCAAGAAATAGAAGCTGGAGGAGAGAGAAAATCAAGTTAAAGATTGGTATTAAGAGAACAAGGTAAGTACATCAAGATTTCAATATGTTTTTAAGTTTGTTATTGTTGATAAAGCATGGAAATAATTTTATAGTAGAGTTTTATTACATGAGGTCCTATGTTCTTGATATGTTAGTGAAGAGAAAATAAGAGAAAGTGATGAGAAATGGTGTAGAAAAAGAAAATAAGGGTGTTATAACATGGTAATTAATATCTTGCACTAAAACAGTTATGGACAGCAGCAGTAGTCTAACTTTGAAAAATCACCATAAATTTTAGAAATCGAATTAGAAGATGAAAAAAATATGGAATTAAATATTATTAAGTCTAGTTTCTCATAGAAGAAACAGTGTAAGCAATGGATTTGTAAATTTTGAGATATAATGAATTTTGTGAGACAAGGTTAGAATGAATTCAGGTTCCCCTGTTCAGACTTTTAAAAATCATAAAAAAATGAATAAAAATAATTATGGGCTTAAATTTATATGTATAGAATCCTGAATGAGTCTAGTTTTAATATAAACAAACTAGAACATCATTTGAATTCTGTAAAAGGAGATAATAAATTTTTAGTGAAGAAGGGTCAGAACTGTCAGACAGCAGAACAGGGGTGACTTTAATGAATAAACTGTACTAATTGGATAAACCAAAAATTCTGAAAATTTTATGGTAAGAATATATGTGAGTCTAGTTTCATTTAAAATTTACAGATCTTAGTTTGGAGTTCTGTAACTCAATAAATAAATAATTTAGTTACTATAACTCAAATGGACAGCTTTGAATATACATATAAGTAAATAGTGAAATTATTGATAATGTTACTTATAAGCATATTATATAAATTTAAGGATGTGGAATGGAGAGGATGAGGAGGAAAATATGTATGAATATTCATCTAGCATGGCTAATTTGCATGTTTTAGGCTCAGGGACTAAATTGAATAAAAGTAAAACTTTATGGGCAATTTTGTAAAAATGTCAGAAAAGACTAAATTGCATGAAATAGATTATTTTATTATTTAAATTACAAAATTTACTTGAAATTATCAATTTAGTTCAAGATCGGGGGAAAACATGTTTTAGGGATTAAATTGAAAAGTGTTGAAATTATGGAAAATTTTGATATTTTATAGAATTCATGGACTGTTATCAATATATATGAGAATAATAGTTGGAAATAAGGATTAAATTGCAAGAACTTTATTTTTCTGACCCCAAGGATGAAATCGTCATTAATTAAAAGTTTAGGGGCAAAATGGTAATTTTGCTTAGAGCATTAATTAAATGCATTAGAATATGAAATGAATGAAAATGATGATCAAATTTATTTAAAAGAGATCCGGGTGACTCAAATATGAGAATCGATCGTGAAAAAGAAAAGATATCGGATTAATGAAATTATAAACACAAACAAGAAATGAGGTAAGTTCGTGTAACTTGAATTATATTCTTAAATGCTTGAGATTGTATGTAATTGATGTGAATATGATTTGAATGTTCATTGTATGGAAATTCATGAAACATTGATATATTTGATATAAAGGGGAAGAAATCCGGTTGAATGAAAGGAAAATTCGATGGATCTCTCGAAAAGGAATTGTGGTAAAAAGGATCTAACCGGACGGGTGATCCTATCTCGATATAGCCTCCAGAAGAATATGTGGAAAATGGATTTAGCTTGGGACGGGTAATCCGAATTAGGTCCAATTTAGCCTGGACTGTAATTGGATCCAAGCTCATTAGAGTAATTATCGTTGCGGGATTTAGCTGGATGGTAATCCCGACAATACTCTATGAGTTTATATTACTGAGGATTTGCTGAACCGGTAATCCCACCGTAAGGATGAGGTTCGCGGAGTGTGCTCCACGATATGAAATGTGTAAGACCATGGTTGAAAGATACCATGGCAACTTTGATATGAAATGTGTAAGACCATGGTTGAAAGATACCATGGCAACTTGATATGAAATATGTAAGACCATGGTTGAAAGATACCATGGCAACTGATATGAAATATGTAAGACCATGGTTGAAAGATACCATGGCAACGTGACATGAAATGTGTAAGACCATGGTTGAAAGATACCATGGCAACGCGACGGAAATGAATAAGACCATGGTTGAATGATACCATGGCGACATGATGAGAAAATGAGTAAGACCATAGTTGAAAGACACTATGGCATCATGTCGAAGATAAATAAGATCGTGGAAGAGAAACGCCAAGATATCTGTTGAACAACTAATATTCAAGTAATATAACAAATGGTTAAATGAATTGGTTATACAAAATGGTAATGTGAAATGTTTACAGGAATTGGTCATATGGAAATAAATGTACAAAATAGTTGTATGAAATATTTAATAAGATAGATAAATGAAATAAGTATAGGTACATGGAATTTAAATCATGTTAAGTTTAATACGAACTATTACCAAAATAAATATACCTAAGATATAAGGAAATGATGGTGCATGAAATGTTGATATAATAAAATAAATGATATATGTTATTAAAGAAACGGTAAGAGAATGATATGCATCATGACATGTACATATGAGATTATCTTTTATATGTTAACATAGGGAAAATATGTAAGTTAAGACGAGTAATTAAATTCAAATATGTCATATTGAGAAAACAAGAATTTATATGAAATATGTGTAAGTACACTAACAAGTGTTATTGATGATGCTTAGGCAAGTGTCAAGCCATTGATTGAATGGTAATATATTTATTGATGCATTGAATTGGTAAGTATTTAAGTGAATTTTTTTTAGTGATCTGCAAATGGTAGTAATGCTCCGAAACCCTATTCTGGCAGCAGATACGGGTTAGGGGTGTTACAGTTGGATCCCAGGGATAGACACAATCAATAGACAGAGCAGGACAGACAATGAGGAGCTAAAGTTAGTCTCAGATCTAATAGATTGTTCGAGTAGAAAATGGAAAACAGAGTTGATTTGCAATACCTTTAATGACGAGGTAGCTCACAAAATATTGCAGATCCCTATTGCAGGAACTAGTCATGCGGATTTTCAAGTTTGGAGGGGAGAACAGTCGGGAGAGTTTTCTGTACGTAGTGCCTATAAACTATTACAGAATTCTTTACTAGATCCTAGAAGTAATTTAATACAGGCCAAATCTAAAAAATTTTACAGCAAACTATGGAGTTTACAACTCCCCACAAAAGTTGCAATAACGATCTGGTGTATTTCCTGGAATTACTTGCCCACGTTTGTCAACCTTCGGTGTAAAAGGGTACTCACGAACGCCCAATGCCTCCGTTGTAGCTCGGGGGATGAAGATTGCTCTCACATATTTAGGCACTGTCCTACAAGTATAGAAGTTTGGCAGTTTTTAAATCTCTCTTGGGTAAATAATAACTTAATCTTTGAGTTATGGGACTGGATTACCTGGGTATTCATGAAAGGGTCCAAGGAGCAGAGTCGACTTTTCTATTATGTTTTATGGCTAATCTGGTACTCCAAAAACCAGCTTATACATGAGCGGGTGCCGATTACAGAAAGACTACTAGCATAGAAAATTCTAAGTTATAAGGCTGAACAAGAGGGGACGAGAGCAAAGCAGGAAAGCCCAGATAAGGCTAGAAGATACAGAAATATGGAAGTCTTACCAAAGATTAAAGTGCACTTTGACGCGGCGTTTGACAAAAGAACTTTCAAATCTGTGTCTAAAGTGGTGGTTTGGGGCCTTAGGGATGAATTGCTGGCCTCGAAGACGATCCTTCACAATAATGTTCCATCTCCGTTCGCGGCAGAAGCATACACAGGCTTGGAAGCAGTTAAGTTAGAGATTTCAATGGGTTTTCAAGAAGTACAAATCAAAAGGGATTCGCAAACAGTAATCAGAAAGTGTCAATCAACAGAAGTAGATAAATCAGCAATAGGAGCAATCATACGAGACATTCAAAGTAAGAGTGTTCATTTTCAAACAATAAATTTCTAACATATTCCCAGAACAGAAAACTCGTGTGCCCATAAGATTGCAAAAGAAGCTTTAGCGAATGGAGTAATCTCTTACCTGGTTCAAGAAGACCCAAACCTGCAAAACTCGCTTCCGGAAGGACGTTGGGGAAGGAGACCAGACTAGAAGATGATGGAAAGAAGTGGGTGAAGTTTTGGGGATAGCAACGGATGTATCTTTTTGGGCAGAGCTATAGACATAATGGATGGACAACCTTGAAATGACGATTCAAAAGTATTGTGGAGTCCATCTGTCGTTGAAATGACTGGGGCGGATTAGGTTTATCTTTTCTCTAAATGCATTTATTATTTATGTCAGTTTTTATTTTATTCTTTTTCTTCCAGTGTGCTTTTAAGAAACTTAGGGTTATTGGTTATGTTCTGAGTATGGCTTTTTTGTTACTTTACTTGATGGGCAGGTCTAAGGCCCATTTTTGTAGTTATTTCTTTTATTCATTAAATAAAAGCCCAGTCGTTTATATTTCAAAAAAAAAATTGAATCAAAGTGATTGTATTAATAAATTTTTATTTTATTTTTTAAAATATTAAATATTAAATATTGATATAAAATGATAATAAATGATAAAATGTTTAATTATCTATATTTAATAAAATAACAGTTTATTGATACAAAATATTATTTGATAAATGATTTAGTATTACAATTTTATTTTAATAATAAATATTAATATTTTAATAATTTTAAAATTTAAAATAATCTTTTATTTTTTTAAAAAATATTTACATTAATATTTTAATGATGAATATATACTACAATTTATTAATATTTAATAATAAATACTTTCCCATATAAATCATTAATATTCTAATAATATAAATAAATATGAGTACTTGTTTAAATTATTCTCAACTTAATTTATCCCTTTTAGCTATAATGTACCACTATTCACTCTCATATATGTAATATATATAACTTTGAACTAAGTTTTAATTAATTATTGTTTATTATTAAATTTATACAATATGTTAATTATTGTAAATATGATATTATTATAAAATAAATTTTGGTTGCTACAAGGAAATACTTCTATAATATTTTGTAACAAATATAATTGATGGTGTGTTTGTTTCACTAAGAATGATTTTTAAAAAATTCAAGAAAATTTGTCAACAATCAAAAATATTTTACGCAGAATCATCCAAACACCAAAAAATATAAAATTTTCCAAAAAAAATCTATTTTCCAGAAATAATTTTTCAAAAATTGTTTTCAATGAAAACAAAATAATCGATTAATTTTAACGGTGGTGCAAATATATATATGGATAATGTCCATAAATCTCATGATAGGTACCCAAAGATACAAAGTGAACTTCGATGGTAGCTTCCCTTGAAGTAATAACGCAGTGCTCTAGTTGCTATCAGAGCCATAAAAGACTATCTAAATTTATTCTTTTATACCAATAAGCTCCAATTGGAAAAGAATATATATATAAATAAAGGAAATGAATTCTTTTGATTGGACCATACATTACTTTTTGTATTAAGTGTGAATAAAAGATCTTCTTATGTTATACTATTTAAATTGACTGTGAATCAATTTGATAGCCTAGATTTGATTTGATTTGATTTCATTGAAATATAAGTTATTGCATTGAATTTACAAGCAACAAGTTTATCATTTCTATGAGATTAAATCCCAAGTTATTGTGAAGTAAAAAAAAAAAAAACAATGAAATTATGGAAGTAAATATTCTCACATTTATTGCTACAATGCTTTCATTCTAATTTCTACTGCTTTTTTACTTATAATATATGTAAAAATTGTCAGTCAAAATGATTAATTTGAATGAAACTTAACTTTTTACCAAGGAGTTAAGAAAAAAAAATTCAAGTCTCAAAACTTAAATAAAATGAATGGACTAGAATCAGCAATATCCTATAAAACTTGATAGTATAGTGGAAAAAAAGTAAATCTTTCTACCATATTATTTCTTTCTATTATTGTAATGTAAAAAAATACAAGCTTAATATAGATGAATCAATTAAATATATGTACTGTACATAGTATCTCAAATTTAGCGTTTCGTGGTTCAAAAACGTCAAATCTCGTCTCAATTATCATTTGTCAAGATTATTCGGAGTAAGTTCCTTCGCTTGGACAAGACACTTAGTCCACTTCGCTATTTTTTAAATCCCAGGAGGAATATGTTCGATTGAATAATTTCTTAGATGTATTATCACATCTCCAAGTGTTATACCCATTTTTTTCAGGTCAATAGAATCTTTATGCTCAAAACCCCGATTCAAGTGGTCATTTATTTGGTACCTCCCAATGATCAGAACTATTATTCTAACCCTTCTCGGGGGATTCCATCCACAAACGCAAAGTTTATGGCTGACTGATATTGCACCATCATTTAGCTATTGCAATTCTTTTCCTAATAGCAGGTCACATGTATAGAACTAATTTCAGAATTGATCAAAGTATAAAAGATATTTTAGAAGCACATATTCCTCCGAGAGGACGATTGGGGTGGGGCCATAAGGGTCTTTATGACACAATTAATAATTCGATTCATTTTCAATTAGGTCTTGCTCTAGCTTCTTTAGGGGTTATTACACTTAATTTAATGGAATTTATTAATTTTAATGGTTACCCAAACATGTCAAACATGTTAATTATAAGAAATTATATCAAATTTAATTCCTATTTGACTTTCCAAATACATCTTTAATAAATAAATGATTATACGTTCTTAAAAACACATTGGGTGTGTTTGGACACTAGTTACAGAAAAATTGAATGAAAAAATATTTACGAGGGTAGTAAGTAATTATAAGGAATTTTAATTCTTTGTAATTATAAGGATATAGATGATGTACGATGTCACCATTTTATACAATCCTTTCTCAATCTAAACATACTGCAATTACATTGGAATTGTTGGACAAAACACGTTAGCGAACAAAAATATATAAATATAAATAAACAAAGATTTATATATATATAATAAAATAAATTGAATAATTTATATTTAAATTATCGGATATGAAAAACCAATAAATAATATAACAAAAAGCAGAAATGAGTTTTACTAGATGTTGAAGCCTGTTTTACATAGTTTCCTTAAGACAGATTCGGCCGCTCTTATGGTACTTGGAGAAACGTTGGTCGAATGTCTCCTAGGATATAACAACATGATGATCGAAGCAGTAGCACCTTTACAGTGATCAATAAACAAGCGATGCCTTTTTCTAGATCAATAAACAAGCGATGCCTTTTTCTATCACCGAAACGTTGAAAAATATAAAGAGGAAAAGAGAAGAATTTTGGAGAGAAAATAATCTTGGTATGAGAGTGTGAGATTAAGCAAAAAATTTTGAAGAAGTCTTAGCCTTTTATAGGCATTCAAAGTGGAGGAATTTTTGGAAATATTCATGTATAAGGAGACAAAATCTGCATTAAAGGGGTAATTATATCAATTTGATTAGAATCAAATCAAATAAGGATATATGTCCTTTTATATAAGATTTTGTATATATTTGCTGAGAAAAAAATAAATTTTATGTTGGGCTAAGCCCATATTGGGCCCAATATTTTGCATCGCCCCAACCTCAATGGGTTTAGACCTACACCCTCCTATACACGAGATAAAATTTCAAACTTAATCATTTAATTATCTCTCTAGTGGGTTCTCGTATATATACACATTTCACACATGGTATTTAACCAATGTAGGATAATGGAGTGGAATATAAAATCATAATTTTATAATTCAACTCTCCACTTTACCTATTGAAAATATGCCTCAAAGTTCCCATAAATTACAATTTTTCCAACAAAAATTACACATTATTACGCTGCAAAGCTTAATATATTATTAGGCCTTTGCATTAGTTATTGTTTTGATAGAATTGGGTAAAGTAGATGAGATTTAATTAAACTTAGATAATGTAGCAAGTAATTGTGAAAATCCAAATAGATGAGCGGACTGTCAATTTAGACCTTGTTTCATTCAAAATCAAGCTTAGCAGTCGTTCTAATACCTGGTAGGAACAATGGGGGAAAAACTCCCCTTGTTGTCAAATTAGCACGTGGATTTTGTTAAATTAATATTCCCACATGTGCTGTCTTAATCCCACTTTTGAAAGCACAAACAAGACAACATCAACCATTTCGTTATCCACCCCCATAAATTCCATGTCCTTTTCTTCACTCACTTCCCCTATAGATTTATTATATTTAATAATTAAAACGTATTGAACTAAATGGGTTTACAAATAAAAAAAGTTAAAAATAATAATTAGATGAATTTTAAATAGAAATCGAGTTAAGAGAATTGATTCTAAATATAAAAGATAATTTTATATCTGTTTTTAAATTAAATGAATTACTACATTGATTAACATGCCTTATCCAACAATTATATTAATATTATAATAGATGAAGCCTTTAAGTAATGAAAATAATCGCTGGTCAGAATTTACAATGAAACAGAGGGTTATTTTCTAAAATGCATTTTTAAAATATTAGATATTTATATAATTTTGATACATAAATAGTTTATGTAATTTTATTTTATTTGGTGTTATATTAATATTGTGTTTAATTTAATTTGAGCTAGAGTTCGTTTAGCTTTATTTTTTAAGAGTATTTTTGAAAAAAAATACTTTTGAAATAAAAATATTACTAAACAAGATGTTTTTAAATTTTTTCATAAATAAATAAAATTTATTACTCAAAAATACTTTTTAGCTCAAAATTATTTTTAAAAAATATTGCTAAACTAACGTTAATAACGAGTATATATTAAAATTATCTAGTTAAATTATTCAAAGCCTAATATTTTGTTAGTTATATATGTGTGATGTATTTTTTTTTAATTTAATGTGAAAGCGATATCTTACGTACTTTTGTTCTTTGGCATTGCCAAACAATTGGGCCTATTTTCAAAAGGTTTGCCTTCTTTATTGACCATGATCCCTTATCATCACCCCCCAAAACACATGTATATATAAATACCCTTATGGTACACCCACCATGAATTAATCTTGTATGTAAGCCAAAGAGAAACCAAGCCAGTTTTGTTGTTAAATAATTTTGAGTGGTTGAAAATGGGGAATAGTTTGGGTGGGAAAAGGAGTAGCAAAGTGATGAAGATAAATGGGGAAACATTCAAGTTGAAGACACCAGTGACAGCTGAAGAGGTTGTTAAGGATTATCCAGGACATGTTTTGTTAGAATCAGAGGCGGTTAAAAGTTATGGTGTTGGAGCAAAGCCATTGTTTCCATTTCAGAAACTGGAACCCAACAGGCTTTATTTCTTGGTAGAGTTGCCTGAGGAAAGGGTTCCAAGGAGGGTTCGATCCGGTTTAAACATGAGTGCTAAAGACAGGCTGGAGAGCCTGAGGCTGTCGAGGAGATCTGTGTCGGATCTCTCCCTCCTCAAACACAAAAGTGAAGGGTCTAAAAGTGGAGCAGTGAGGGTTAAGATGAGGATTCCCAAGGCGGAAGTGGAGAGGTTGATGAAAGAAGGCGAAAACGAGGCCGACGCTGCTCACAAAATCATGCAGCTTTGCATGGTGAAACCACAGCTACTGCATTGGAAGGGTGACCATGGAAGCGCCGTCGCACAAGGTTTCAAGGGCAGACAGGTTTGTTCTCACCACCAATCCTTCCTCTTTTCATTAGCTTTGTTTGTTTGTTTGTTTTCTTAAGCTAGATTTAAGGCTATGTTTAGCATTTTCTTTGAAAAAACTCTTAAGGTTGTATTATTAGAATCATGGTTTCACACACATAATAATAAATATTGGGTGGACTGAAAAAATATATTAAAATAATATAGATTTAAACTTTAAAGATAATATTATTGAAAGTAATAACTATAAATTTTGAATATAAATAATAATAAAAAATATTAAATTTGTTTTCTTGTAAACCTAATTTTGTTGTAAACTAAACTCTATATAAAAAAAAATGCTAAATGAGCCTGACTCATAACAGTTGACATTTATTTAGTAATGTTTATCCGTTTAGTTGCAAAGTGTGAATGGTATGACGTAAGGGATGGGAAGTAATTAAGGGATATTTGGAAGTGGGTGTACCAAAACAAAGCACACTAGTCCTAAGTACAAAAATTATAATAGGTTTAGGACGACTTCATATCATTAACTAATTGGGCTTTTCAATGCATTTGATCACATCTGGATATTCGCTCTACAATTGATTACATGCATCTCTTATTTGAGATTTCTTTGTGTCATGTAAATTTTTAGTATGCCATATTAATCACATTTAAAATCATCACATGTCTCTTTATACTTTACGTCATTTCCCATGATAAACATTGGAGTTAATTTCTTCTATTTCAACTTTCAAGACGTGCATGCCCGCCTTTTAACGGGATGCATGCATATTATTTTATTACAACAGAAATTAAAGATGAAGGTGAAAGGGAAACGCCCATATATATAGTTTATTCCCGTTTAAATATAAATCTAATGCAAAATAAATAGTTAAAAGCATCAAAACCTTACATAAAAATATGATAAACATATATATTAATTTATCATGTCAATCCTATTTAAATATACCATATTGTGTTTATTATTACCTCGAAAATGGTTCGACATCATTAGTATTTTCAAACTGAAATATTTGATTCATTTTTATTCATGCAGAGAAGGGTGAGTTTCGTGCCAATCAATGAAGGAGGGAGCTGCCAAATCCCGGTAACGTCATAGCAACCCCAGATATGAGAAATTACGTATATTCTAAATAAATAAACAAATCAGAGCAATGGAAGATAAGGGTTCATTCACATAAATTCAATTTTCCGCATCCTCCCCAACCTCACCCTACATTTTCATTCTCATATGTACATACATTAAATTCATAAGCTATGATCAAGCTTTTATTTTTGGGAATTTATGAAAGAGCTTAGAGTAAGAGATGTAACCTTTGCTCGGAATGATTATGGAAATCTTGTGAAATCATTCTATGTATTTTATTATACATGGAATAAGATTTAAACTTTGAAATAAATTAAAGAATTTTATTTTTAAAATTTGAGTTACAATTGTAATAAATTCTTTGATTTTTCTCTTCAATGAAGCTACATCCATTAAATTTGATCTTGAATGACAAGTTTATTTGATGTGGCTAGTGCCAATGATAGTTGTCACTATTGCGTTGGATATTACTTGCCATATACGAACTAAACAATTTATGAAATAAAATATTTGGACTTTAAATGTTGTTGATAATGTGAAGTATGCAAGCCCCTCTATAAAGATCAAACTATTTGAAACGACTTATCTTGAAAATTGGATTGGATTAGGTCGGATCAAACAATTGGATCTATTAGGTTGTGAAGATTGAATTGAGATAACATTAAAGACATATCTCCAAATAGCCCACTTTATATTGATGTTTATCATTATATTGCATCTTACTATTTTAGCTGTTGTTTAATAAGGATTTAAGTTGTAATTGATCTCTAGTATGTTAGTAAGTTTCGAAACTCTTATATATTTGACAGAAAATTTTTATTGAGCATTGGTAGCAGTTATTAATTCATAAGGTTTTTTTTATTGCATTAATTTGCTATATTTATCCAAATTGGTTGTGCTCTAAAGTCATGCAGTCTTCTATAATTTTTAAAAGGAGTTGGTTTTTTTTATTACAGAAATACTGATTAGAAACATTTTTTTTTATTTTACAACATCGCTGGAGATAAAGGCTTGGTTGAATACAAATATTTTTGGCATTGAAGGCTACGGAGATGAAAGCTTTGTGTTGTAGATGCTGGGTTTTTTCTTACCAATTGATAATTTATTAGATCAGAAAGTCTTCTAAAATAAACTTTCTAAAATACAAATAGATTATGTTGAAATTTACAAAAAAAAAAAAAACTGAAAATTAAGATATGAAAACAAAGTTGAACTTGTTTTTGAGTCGAAGAACTAGGATAAATTTGAGAAATTTTATTTGGAGTTTTATTTTGTTTTATTTTGCTTAAAAATAAATTTGGAATATTTAGTTTTGAGGTCCTAGCATATTTTAAAATATAAATTCTGGCAAAAGTGACACTTGGCATCTTAAAATTGGGTCACATGCAAAAATCTGATAGAATTTAACACCGTCAGCCCGAGGTATCAAAAAGTTAGGCATAAGAAAATTTGAGGTACTATCAGACAAATTAAAAGTAGAGGTACCATATTGACAATTACATTAAAGTACAGGATTCCCTTGTAGAAATAACCTCTGAGCAATAAATTCAGTTTTAACTAGCTTTTTGATAAGTTTAATAAATTCTACAATTTTTTTAATAATTTTAAAATAATGTTTATTTTTTAATAATTTTTACATTTTAAATTTTTTGACCAACCATCAGCAACATTAATGATCAATGATTGACACGAGGTACATCTTCATTGGTTGAGGATTTTTTTAATACCATTAGTTTGTGGCAAAAAAATGTAATAGAAAATTTAGGTACCTAAATGAGATAAAAAAAAGTTAGGTAGCAATGTGAAAAATTGGGTTTAGTTCAAAGGTAAAATTATGAATAAAGCCTTTTCTTTTTAACGGGATAATGACAAAAAAATCTCCCTCTACTTTGACATACAAGAACGTGTGGCTAGCTAAAAAAATGACACGTGGTTTTGTGGGACACACTGAAAAGGCCAAACGGAGAAGGAAAAGGGTCTCGATAAAAATTTACCTTTTTATTGTTTGTCAAAATTATTTAGAAAACATAAATAAAATAAGAACCATTTCCACTCCATGCTCAGTTTTTTGTTTTTTTTTTGGATTGACAAAGGAGAAAACCAATCCATGCTCTCAGTTATTGACAAGGGAGAAAATGAGGTTAATTCATCTTGGAACCAAAACTTGTGTAGAATCATCTATAACAACATTTAAAACTTGAACACCCAGAGCCACATTAAGCCTTTACAACAAACATCAAACAAGAATCATTATCATGAAATTAGTATTGTAGCGACGTAAAAATTTTGTGGATTCGGGTCGCTAAATTATGGCGATTTATTAGAAAACTGGAAATTGAAATTTGGTTTTAAAATAAACCGGGAGTCGCCACCGATCCTTTTTCCTAGGTGTGATCGGACACCTATTAGATTCATTTTTAAAACAAAAGGAAGGCTAAATTTAAGTCTACGTTTAAAAGCCAGAGAATAATTAGGGTTCGGGAGTCGGTTACGCGCGAGGAAGGTATTAGCACCCTCGCGACGCCCAAAATTGGTATCTTATAAACACATCTTGTCTTAATTTTCAAAAATAAGAGTTCAATGCAAAATTTAATTGTGATCCGATTAAAAGGACGAGAAACTTTAGTTTATTTCGGTTTTTGATTTTGCACCCCTCTCTCCTGATCTATAGTTTTTCTTTTAAAACTAATGCATGTGTTCCATTTTTGCTTGACTTGCCAGAGAGAAAAAAAAATGAAAATCCCCTCCCCCCTTTTACATTCTTCTTCTTTTTGGTTTTTATACCCTGTTATAAACACTTGTTTATTGTTTACGTGTGGTTGCAGAAGCAGTTGGAGCGAGTGGTTGCTGAACGGCGGTGCTGAGGTGACCGGTGTGCAGGGCATGGTGCTGTCAGAGGGCATGTTGGGGTAGGTGCGGCGGCCAGGGCAAGTGGGGAGACTAGGGTTTCAGATTTTCTGAAACCCTAGGTTAGGATTTGGGTATTGGGCCATTCGGGTTTGGGTAAGTTTGGGCCTGGGGTGTTTGGGTTTAATGTATTTGGGTCTGGGGTGTTTGGGTTTAATGTATTTGGAGTGCAGTTTGATTGGGTAAATTGAGTGGGTAGGTTTAGATGGGTATTTGGGTTTTAAATTTGTAAATGGGTTTGGGTAGAAATTGGCCTTATACAGTGCCCTCTTTGCTCATTATCGTAACGGAATAGAGCAAAGACATAAAAAAGGCCAATTTTGCCCCGTTTTGTCGAGTCTTGACTTCGCCTGGTGCTCTTCTTGTCCGAGTAGTCTTCTTCCATCCATCCGTATCTTGTAGCTCTGGTTCAATTCATCGCATCTTCTGATATACACCTTGTATTTTCGATCTTCTCCAATGTAACTTCAAGAATGTGAGATTTTGCGGCTTCGATCTGCTTCACTTGTAGCTTCAGAAAGATAAAATCTACAGCTTCAATCTGCTGTCCTATTTCTTCAGTGAGATGAGATTTGTAATCTTTTCTTCTGTAACTCTAGCAAGGCAAGATCTGATATCCTCGATCAGCTCCACTGCAACTTCAGGGGAACGAGACTTGCAATTTTGACCTATTTTACTGTGACTTCAAGGAATCCAAATCTGGTGTCTTCCATCAGCTTCGATCTTTATTCTTTGCTTGGCATGTGATCCTGAGCTCGACTCATTTCTCGCAACATAAGTTGATTCTTTAAAAATAAACATTAAAAACAGAAATTGGAAATACCTCAGCATGTGAACTGAGGCTCAACTTATTTCTCGCACTATGGGTTGATTTTTGGATCATAGAAATTAAAAGCAGAAATTTAAGGACTCAACTCACCTCTCGCAATATGAGTTGATAGTTGAAAAACAGAAATTAAAAGGCTCAACTCACCTCTCGCAATATGAGTTGACCTCTGAAAAACAGAAATTAAAAGGCTCAACTCACCTCTCGCAATATGAGTTGACCTTTGAAAAACAGAAATTAAAGGACAGAAATTTAAAATACCTCAGCTTGCCCTGAGGCTCAACTCACTTCTCGCAATATGAGTTGATTTTGGAACATGAATTGAAATTACCTCAACGTGTCTTGAGGCTCAACTCATCTCTCGCATCATGAGTTGATTTTTGACAAACAGAAATTGAAAAGACCTCAGTGTGACCTGAGGTTTGACTCACCTCTCGCAATGTGAGTCAATTTTTGAAAAGCATAAATTGAAATTACCTCAGTGTGCCCCGAGGCTTGACTCACCTCTCGTAATATGAGTCAATTTTTGAAACGTAAACTAAAAATACCTCCGTGTGTGGCCTAAGGCTCAACTCACCTCTCGCAATATGAGTTGATTTTTCGAAAAGCAGAATTTGAAAAGCAGAAATTGAAAATACCTCAGCTTGCCCTGGGGCTCAACTCACCTCTCGCAATATGAGTTAATTTTCGAAACATAATAAAAAGGCTCAACTCACTTCTCGCAATATGAGTTGATCTTTTGAAACTTAATTTGAAAAGCAGACTTTGAAAATACCTCGACATGTGACCCGAGGCTCAACTCACCTCTCGCAATATGAGTTGATTTTTTTTTTTTTTGGGAAACAGAAACTGAAATTACCTCAACGTGTCTTGAGGCTCAACTCACTTCTCGCAATATGAGTTGATTTTCTTGAAAAACAGAAATTAACATTACCTCAATGTGTCTTGAGGCTCAACTCACCTCTCGCAATATGAGTTGATTTTTTTGAAAAACATAAATTGAAAGCAGAATTGAAAAGCGAAATTGAAAATACCTCTCAGCGTGCCCCGAGGCTCAACTCACCTCTCGCAATATGAGTTGATTTTTGAAACATAAATTGAAATTACCTCAACGTGTCTTGAGGTTCAACTCACCTCTCGCAATATGAGTTGTTTTTTGAAACATAAATTGAAATTACCTCAACGTGTCTTGAGGTTCAACTCACCTCTCGCAATATGAGTTGTTTTTTGAAACATAAACTGAAATTACCTCAACGTGTCTTGAGGCTCAACTCACCTCTCGCAATATGAGTTGATTTTCTTGAAAAACATGAATTGAAAAGCAGAATTTGAAAAGCAGAAATTGAAAATACCTCAGTATGTGGCCTAAGGCTCAACTCACCTCTCGCAATATGAGTTGATTTTTGAGACATAGAAATTAAGAGCAGAAATTAAAAGGGCTCAACTCACTTCTCGCAATATGAGTTGATAATTTGCAAAGTGGATTTTGAAAAACATGAATTAAGGGCTCAACTCACCTCTCGCAATATGAGTTGATCTTTGAAAAACATAAATTGAAATTACCTCAACGTGTCTTGAGGCTCAACTCACCTCTCGCAATATGAGTTGATTTTCTTGAAAAACATGAATTAAAACATCAAAACCAAAACCTGTCCTTTGGTAGAACTCAGGTGTCTTTTCACTTGATTCAATGCGACTCTCATTCCAGATTTCTTGCTCTGCTGGAGTACCTGTATATACTATGCATGTTGTTATCATGATATGCACATGTTTGTCTTAAATGCTTTCATGCCTACATGATTATGCAAAGGTGCTGCTTAAGCATGTTTGTTGCTTGTCCTTTTAGCCACGATTGTTGAGGATCTGCATTCATTACTTCGGCTCTTGACTTTCTCTTTAAGCCATGTACTCGCCTTTAGGCTTTGCAAGTAATCAACGTTTCTCAGATATCACTCTTTAGCCCCTGGTTGAACTTTATTCTTGCTTTGAGGCTCTTGTGCTTACCAAATTTTCAAACAGGTAATGCTTAACATTTCTTTTGTTTAGAGCATGTCATTTCACCATTTATCATGTAAATAAACACATAATGAGATGCACGAAACAAAAGGTCAAGTAGGGACAAAAATGATATCTCGTATTCATTTATTTCAAGTGTGGCAAACAAAGGAAGTTAACCAATGAGAGTAAAAATGTCAAAAAGGAAAGAAGGATCATATTCAACGGATACAAATGCTCTAGATATTCAACACATGAACTCTTCCACGTTCCTCGATCAAGAATCTTTTCGAGTCGGCTCCTTGCGTAGAAGATTTTGAGCTTTGAGAGATGCTTCAAATCATCGTAGTCTCTTTGTTTGCCGTATGGTTTAAAACATCTTTCCTTGTAAGTCGAATGTTTGCTTCATTAGAATGCCCTTTCGGTTTTCATCCTAATCTTTTTTAATCAAAGCGCCCTTTCGGGTTTTCGCTCCGATCCCCTCTTTTTTTTTTTTCTTTTAAGATGCCCTTTTCGGGTTTTCATCTTGACTTTCTTTTTTTCAAGCATAGTACTTCTTCACCGTGATCCGAGTTTCATTGGATTTGCTAACTCTTTCCCATCCATCTCGGTAAGGATCAAAGCTCCACTGAAAATGCCTTTTTACGACGTATGGTCCTTCCCGTTTGGTGCCCATTTTCCTCGCAGTCCTTTTGTATCGGAGAATTTTCCTCAACACAAGTTCTCCTTCACGGAATTCTCTTGGTCGTACCTTCTTGTCATGTCTTTGCGATCATTCTTTTTTGGTACATCCGCCCATGACAAATTGCTCTTAGACGCGTTTTTCTTCGATGAGGTTCAGCTGATCATATCGAGCTCGAACCCCATCTCGCTTCTTCTAACTTTGATTCCATTAAGACTCGCAGAGAGGGGATCTCAACCTCGATAGGTAGCACGGCTTCCATTCCATAGACTAGAGAGAAAGGAGTTGCTCCGTAGATGTTCGCTGGATATGCGATATGCAAACAAAGCAAATGGAAGTTTCTCGTGCCAATCTTTATATGTCTCGATCATTTTCCCAATGATCCTCTTAATATTCTTGTTAGTCGCTTCTGCATGACCCGTTCATCTTTGGGCGATAGGGCGAAGAGTTATGATGCTTTATTTGGAACCGCTCGCACACTTCTTTCATCATCTTATTGTTTGATTCGTGGCATTATCGAAATGATTCTTTCGAGCAATCCGCACTGCGGCAAATGATCTCCTTTTTCAAAAAACACATAAGCTGCGATCCTTGTCACATTGGCAAACGAAGCGGCTTCTATCCATTTTGTGAAGTAATCGATGACCACAAAGATGAATCGATGTCCGTTTGATGCCTTTGGAGAGATTGGCCCTATAACGTCCATGCCCCACATAGCAAAAGGCCACGGAGAGGTCATGACATGAAGAGGAGAAGGGGCCACATGAATTTTATCGCCGTAGATTTGGCATTTGTGACATTTTCTGGCAAAATTGATGCAGTCACTTTCCATTGTCAGCCAATAATAACCAAGTCTCATGATCTTCCTGCCATATTGAAACCATTGGCATGTGTTCCGCAGATTCCCTCATGGACCTCTTCAAGTATTTTCCTAGCTTCAACATCATCCACACATCTCAAGAGCATCTGATCCTTTCCTTTTTTGTATAGGATGTCCCCATCAAGAACAAATCCCGTTGCCATTCTTCCGATTGTTCTTTTGTCGTTCTCTCATTCGCTTGTTCGGGATAGCTTCGATTCTTGATATATTCTAGGATATCGTGGAACCATGGACGCCGTCTCGCTTCTTTTTCAATGCTACAACGATTGTGCGAGGGGACGATATATACTCATTTTGAGGGCATTATTTTCGCTTCTTTACTTGCTTTGAACATTGAAGCCAAAGTGGCTGAGGGCATCACCCGATTGGTTTTCTTCTCGTGGGAAATAGTGAAAAGTTACTTCTTTAAATTCCTTGATCAATTCAGCTACTAAATCACTGTACTTAATCAATTTTGGATCCCTCACTTCCCACTCTCCACGGATCTGGTAAACCACTAGAGCTGAGTCTCCGTATACCTCTAGGATTTTGATGTTTCGCTCGATAGCTGCACGAAGCCCCATGATACAGGCCTCATATTCTGCGATATTATTAGTGCAGAAGAAGTTTAGTCTTGCAGTAAACGGATAATGATTCCCTTCTGGTGATACCAGAATGGCTCCGATCCCATGCCCCAAAGCATTCGACGCACCATCAAAGCACATCTTCCATGACTTCTCATTTGATGACTCTGGTTTCATTTCTGTGATGCACATTAAGTCTTCGTCCGGAAAATCAAATCTTAAAGGCTCATATTCTTCTGTTGTTCGAGTTGCTAGAAAGTCGACTATTGCGCTTCCTTTTATTGACTTCTGACTCACATAGGCAATGTCATATTCTGAAAGGAGAATCTGCCATCGGGCCATTCTTCCTGATAGTGCCGGCGATTCCATCATGTATTTTATTGGGTCCAGCTTTGAAATCAACCATGTCGTATGGTACAACATGTATTGTCTGAGTCTCCGAGCTACCCAAACCAGAGCGCAACAAAATTTTTCAATGGACGAGTACTTTGCCTCATATTGGTGAACTTTTTCTTTGAGGTAGTAGATCGCCTTTTCTTTCTTTCTGTCTCATCGTGTTGCCCCAAAGACGCAACCCATTGAATTTTCGAACACCGTCAAATACAAAATCAAAGGTCTCCCGGAGTTGGCGGTACTAGCTTTGGAGGACTAGACAAATATTGCTTTATCTTATCAAAGGCCACTGGCATTCCTCATTCCAATCTCGGGTTATGTTTTGAAGAAGCCGAAAGATTGGGTCATGACTGGTTGGTAAGTTGAGCGATAAATCGGGCGATGTAGTTTAATCTCCTAAAAATCCTCTAACTTCCTTTTGCGTGTGTGAAGCGTAACTCTTGAATGGCCTTTATTTTATCTGGATCAACCTCGATACCTCTTTCACCGACAATGAAGCCTAGCAACTTTCACGAGGTCGCCCCAAATGTACATTTGGTTTGGATTGAGCTTTAATTGAAACTTTCTCACTGTCGAACAACTTCTTCAAGTTTATTACATGCTCTTCTTCCCCTCGGGATTTAGCAATCATGTCGTCGGCGTAGACCTCTATTTCTTTATGCATCATGTCATGGAATAACGTCACCATGGCTCTCGATATATTGCTGACATTCTTTAACCCGAATGGCATCACCTTGTAGCGAACGTTTCCCCACATTGTGTTATGAAGGTGGTTTCTCCATGTCTTGAGGGCCATCTTGATCCGATTATACCCCGAGAATCTATCCATGAAAGAAAACAATGAATGCTTTCTTTGTGTTGTCCACCAACGTATCAATATGTGGTAAGGGAAAATTATCCTTTGGTGGCTCGATTCAAGTCACGGTAGTCCACACACATTCGTACCTTGCCGTCTTTCTTTGGTACAGGGACTATATTAGCCACCCATTACGGATATTTGGAGGCTTGTAGGAAACCAGCGTCAAATTGCTTCTTGACCTCCTCTTTTATTTTAAGCAGCATTTCGGGTCTCATCCGTCTTAATTTTTGCTGGATGGGCTTGCATTCTGGCCTCAATGGGAGCTTATGGACTACTAAATCTTCATCTAGCCCTGGCATGTCCTGGTATGACCATGCGAAAACATCTTTGTATTCGCTGAAGTAGAGCGATCAAATTATGCCTAGTACTTTCGAAATAGAAGTCCCAATCTTCACTTCTTGTTTCCTTTCTTCAGTGCCCAAGTTTATTGTTTCCACAGATTCTTCATGAGGCAAAATCTGTTTATCCTCTTGTTCCACCATTCTTAACAATTCAGGAGACGAGACGTAATCTTCAGCATTTTCTTCGGCTTCAAATTCCCCTAAGCAAACAAACTTTCTCAAAATCAATTTCGGGACTCAGTAACGGGTTTGTTCATGTCATCGATATCCGAGCACACGAAAGTTGAATGGAAAAGGAAGCTATAGAGGGTATCCAAGTATTGGAATCAACAAAGGAATGTTATGGCATGGAATGTGGCAAATGTGAATGTGGGCTATGAAATGAGAAAATGATTATGAAATTAGCGATAATGCGAAAAATCGTGACAAAATGCATCTTCATTGATATTCATTTAAATGATAAAGAGCGAATGCACGCTCTTTAAAAGAATTCTATTATATCTAAAGACATAATAGAAAGTTAATGTTTGGCATTACTACGAAGTCTTATAAACTACAAGAAGCTCCTCGGAAGTCCAATTGTTCAACATGAAACCGGGAGGGCAGGGGCGTATCCTCGAGACATCTTTACTTGTACCAGCCCCTTTGTCAATGACATTTATAATCGACATTCAAAACCCCTTTCAATTATCCTCGGCATGTTTTGTGGATCGTCTTGTCCGGGACATATCATTCCCCATGATTTAAATGTTTTTGACAAAGGAGGGTATTCTATTGGTTCCCATTACAGTTTCTCGGCCGAAAGTTCTTGCAATCCTCCTTTCACGATCTTTCTTCCATTGTCTTCTTCTTTGACGCATGTCAGTGGAATCCCAAACCGTATCGAGCCTTGTCTTTGCGCGGCTTTAAAGCCCTAACTATTCCTTACGGATGTGCGCCTAAACCTCTTCTTGCTCGAGCTCCTCTTCCTACGGTCAACCCGACACCCATTACGGTATTTCTCGCAGTTTAAAGCAGACTGGAATTCTGTTCCCTCAAGCAACAAAAGTGGCATTCACAAATTCAAGGGATCGGAAAGAACACTCCACTGCGTCTTTGTTCACTTCAAGTGCACGGTGCATCAACAGAGACAGATGCGACAATATCTTCTTCTCTTCGATTGTGACGAGACGGTAGTCCATGATAAATTTTATTTTTGGTGGAGGATGGCGGGACCGCTCCGGCGAGAATGGATCGTGGTCTCCCAAAAGGCGGTTTATACGATGGCGTAATGTCCATGACTTGGAACTCAACATCATAAATGTAAGGGCCCACTTCAGAGGATCTCAATCTTTCCCATAACTTCGCGTCTCGTCCCGTCGAATGCCCTTACTGTGGAATGACAGGCCTTAAGTAGGACAAATCCATCGGTATTCTAGAAAGTGTGGCCAATGGCATAACATTTAACGCCGACCCATTATCGATGAGTACGTTCGGTATTATGTAGCCCTTGCAATGAGTCGTGATATGCGGCGCTTTTACCGATCCTCTCTGCGTTTGGCGGTATCTCATCATCACTAAAAGAGATGAAATTGTCCGCATTCAGATTGTTTACCCACCTATCAAGCTTTTCAACGGATATGTTGTTGGTCACATAAGCTTGATTTAACACCTTCAATAAAGCATTCGGTGTGGCTCTGAATTTATGATAGAGATAGAATCGAAATTCGTGCGTGTAGTCGCTTGCTCAATTGTTCCACCACGCTATACTCATTGTGTTTGATAAATTTCAAGAATTCTTGAGCTTCTTCATCATTCACGGGCTTTTGGTTTCTTATGCGGGTGGAATTTCTTGCTCAATTTCGACTTCTGCATCACTTTGTTTTTCCTTTTGCTTCAAATCACTACTTTTCTTTGCCGGTTCGACTTCTTTAGAATAGCACCGTCCACTTGAGTAAAATGACCTACTTCCCCAACATCTTCAAATATGGATTTGGACTTTCCAACTTAGGTGTGACGATATTGACATCATATCTCCACACAGATCTTGTTTTGTTGTTCTTATAAAGGAAAGGAGATGGTACTTGATTATCATCTTTGGTTTCACCTGGCTCCTTCTTAGCGTCATAGTAAATCACCAATGGTCGATCCGCGCTATAGGGGGGACTGATGAATGATTGTCGGATGTACATATTTCTCCATTATCGGCCTCTATGGCTTTACAAAAATCCCGATCTCCTTGTTATCCATCATACTTTGCAATAATCTTACGAATTCATCACGGGTGAATGTCGTGCCCTTCGATGCCATGGAACTCGCAAAAATTGTGACTCTTTGCATTCTTTCCTCTGGATACTTCGTTAAAGCGACGGAGTAGCCCTTTTTCAACTAGCACCTCCATTCTCTCTGCAGAGGTGTTCTTACTTATCGAATACCCATCTTTTACGCCGTCGTTTATCCTCCTCTCCCTCGCACTCACATCCCTTCCGGTGTGATTTGGGAATGGATTTCCGCCGCATCGCTAGTACCATCAAATCGCAAAATACCCGCATCGATGAGCCCTTGAACTCTCCTTTTGAAAGCCAGACAGTTCTCAGTAGAATGCCCCTGGTTCCCCGCATGGTATGCGCAACTAGCGTTTGGATCGTACCATTTTGGGTATGGAGGTTTAAGAGGTGCCATGTAATGGGGAGAAATCAGTTGTTTTTCCAGAAGTTTTGGGTACAATTCCCCATATGACACAGGGATGGGAGTAAGCGAGGTCTCTCGGGATTAGGCCTTCTTTGGTCTTGGCTCATTTCAGGTTGGTTTTGAGCAGGTGCAGTGTTTTGTGAAAAAAAGTGGTACTTGGGTCTTTGGTTGTTCATGGCGTATACGGGGTAGGAGGGAGGTGGTGTTTGGTAGTAAGGGGCTTGAGGAAGATAATGGAAATTTGAAGGTGGATAATGTCGGGGTTGGGGTTTGTTAGGATATGAATTAGAGGCATAGCGGTTTCCCATCCCGACCATGTGGGTTTCTCGGTTCCTTCTTTTCATAAGCGTATTTGTCTTTTCGAACCTTACGAACCTTCCATTCTACCGCTCTTGACAGCATTCTCTATTAGTTCACGGATATTACAATATCTGCGAATTCCTTCGTGGCACTTCCCACTAATTTGTCATAAAGCGGGGCCTTTAAGGTGTTGATAAAGAGAGCGGTTATCTCCGTTTTTGTTAGTGGGGTTCCACTTGGTGAGACGTCTCTCCATCTCTGCGCGCATCTTGTCTAAAGGTTTCACGGCTTTTTCTCCATCATTTGTAAGGTCATCGGTGCCGCACCATGTCGATACATGCTTATATTGCTCGCAGAATCGCAGATGCCAAGTCTTTCGAGGATCTAATATTTTCCCCTTTGAGTTGGTTGTACCAACGTAGGTGACCAGTTAGACTGTCTTGGAAGCAATGTATAAGTAACTTATCATCATTCACGTAACCAGTCATTTTTAATGAGAACATAATGAGATGTGCTTTTGGGCACCTAGTCCCATCATACTTCTCAAAATCAGCGCCTTGAACCGGAGGCAAAATTAGATCAGCACGAGGGTGAGTTCCTTGGCACCTAGAAGCGTAGAGAAGACCTCGAGTGCCCTCTATTGCTTTGAGTCTTTCCTCCGGACTCCTATATTTTGCGTCATGGTTATCCAATTTCAATTTGGCTATACTGGGGTCGTCCGGATCGGAACTAGGGGATCAGCAGGATCGCCCCTGGGTTCGACGCGAATATTCCTTGTCCCAAATTAGTGGGTGGTGCGGTGGCATAGGTCGATGTTCCAAGCTCTGTGGGTTCTCCTTGAGCATACCCTCTCGTGTCGTATATATGCGGGTGGTGGAGTGAATCCGGAGGATAGAGTGGATCTGATCGTGGTGAATTCTCGATTGAGGTTCCATAACATCGGGGTTCTGCGATGGGTCCCTTTCCCTTGACCAAAGTTGTCATCATCTCCATAATTTTGGCCATCTGATCTCTTTGCTCAAGTGAATCCTCTCGAGATCTTACCATTAGATCTCTCGTCTCTTGTTGCGATTTAGCTAGTTGCTCTTGTAATTCTTTTTGAGCCCTTTCCATCCTTTCGATTCTCTCATTGAACTCAGCTTCCATTGCCCTAGTTTGTCGACGCGTTCTGTATAAATGTCGTGATTCCAGTCTTGAAGTCTTGCAACTGCGGATTATATGGCTCTTTAGTTCCGGTGGATGGTGATATGTACATGCGATGAATGAATGAATGGGTATATGAATGAATGAATGTCCAAAGAATAAATGATGCATAAAAGTCAGTTATGAATAAATATGCAAGAATTTGGTGTTGATTTCAAGATAGCCCCATATGTAGGCATTTCATTTATCAGAAGAGTACGTTACAAAAAGTTTTCATTTTTTCAATGATTACACAAATTTCCTAGCCACATTGCCTTGTTTCTTCACTTGCTCTAAAAACTCGATATACTCGATCTTTGGCTCGGAGGAATTGTAAATCGAGAACTTCTGGCTTCATCGATAATTGAACAACTTGCATAGCCGCTTGGCGAATTTCATTGATCGAGGAAGTTGAGTTGCATTTCTCTTTCTTGGAGAGTTCCTTCATATGCGTGTATGTCCCGATCGTACTGATCATTCTTTTCTTCTAGAGCCTTCAGGAGGTTATCTAATTGTTGTTGATGAGATTGTAGCATATTTTCTAAATCTCGTACTCTCCTTTTTAATTCTCGATGTTCAGACTGACTATTCGCAAATTCCGCAGTTGCCATTTCATACTCGGCATTCTTCCTTCTTAACTCTATTGCAGCGCGCGCGGCCTTTTCCTCTTCTTTCTTTGCTTTTCCCTTCCAAAATTCCATTCCTCCCTTGATGTTGCTAATTTCTTCCTTCCACTCAGCTGTCGACTTGCCCAATCCACTATTCTTTATAGTGTTTCTTAATTTCTTGTTTTCCAAGTGAAGGTCCCTTAAGTCGTTTCTCGTGACCTCGGCCTCCCTTTGTACTTTTTCAGTTCTGGACCTTTCAACCTGAACTTCAATCTTGGTGATAGTTTTCTTCTTGAAAAATTGCGAGGTCCCTAGACATCTTAGCTTTTTCTCGCTCGAATTCTTGTCTAGCTATTTCCAATTCGGATGGCATTCCTCAAAAAGGATTCTAGGCGGTGCAATTTGTTGATGAGATTTGCTGACTACTTACCCGTTGCTTTCTCCATAGGTCATAGTCTTGGGTGAGAGTATCAGCATACAAGGCTAATTCCATGAAATGAATTTCATTCCAAGACTTTGCAATATCTCGGACTCTCTTCATATATCCTCACCTTTGCATGGCGAAAGCTTTCTCGGTGTGCCAACCCTCCAGTTGCGGTATAAATTGTCGCGAAGAAAATTGCCTTTGGACTAATAGCGGAGCGTATCCAACTCCTCCCCATAATCCGAGTAAAGGTACCCAATCTTGGCTTCCACATTTGTATAGCAAAAGCGAAGGGCGGATCTGTGGTGCTCTCCACGTTATATCCTCGGCGCGAAGATTCGAAACACCGATACCCAATGTTGCTCGGTGATTTCTTTCGGCCACTCTTTCTTGAGGTAAGCTTCTAGCGGGCGAATGTTTTGAAAACATGTGGAATGGAGTGCGCTCTACTTTCCAAAAATGACTCAAAATCCAAACATTGAGCATTGTGTGCACACCCGATAAATCGTCCCTTTCCTACCCTTCGACAAGTACTCAAGGACACTGAATGTCTCGGCTAAGATAGTCGGGACAGGTTGACTCCTTGTTTTAGCCTTTCGAAGAAATCAAAATCTGCGACCTCAATATGTCCGAGAACTCGGAAAATGACCAAACAAGTAAATGGCCAAGGCGAATAGATTAACTCTCTTCAATATGTCCAGGATGACTCAGAACCGATTCTCGTAGGCTAGACCATGGAATGCAAACTGTTTCATTCTTATTTTTATTTGTTTTTGGCCCATGCATCGGTCATGTGCATCGGTCTTACTAATTTTTTCTAAAGGTCAATGGCTTAGGCTCCTTCACGTATATCTTGCCGAATTGCACATTGTCGATGCGGAGTAAAGCAGCATACTCTTCTATGGTTGGAGTCATGTCCTCTTGATTGAATGTAAAGCACTGATAAGCTGGGTCCCAGAATCGAACCATGGCTTTAATCAACTGTTCGTCTACACGAATGGTGATCAAGTGAGCTATATCTCCATACCTCTCGGTGAAAATGCCCCTAGTGTCTGAATCCCATTGGTTCCAAACTTGCACCAAATTCTCAAGGTTATTTTGGCGGACATTCACAGTTGTATGTTCGGGCAAATTGGCAACACTCTCCTCCACTAGGCTGTCCCCCTTTTCTCTTTGAGTTTTTAGAGACCAGTCTCGAACCACGGCATTCTTCTCGATTATTTGTGTAATTGACTCCTCCATCAGAAACCCGTTCTTTGGCAACTATCCTTTAATCAACACCTTCCTAATGTGATGCCTTATGATGCATGATGAAAATAAAAATAAAAACAAACAAACTTGGTTAGTAATATAATTTGAGAAACGAATTAAACTACTTGACCCAATTTTTACATAAACAGTGTAAATGAAAGGCAAAAAGGCATTATCCCCGTGTACTTATTTTGGTGGCTATAAGCGGACAGAGGTTCGGTATGGCTCTAATTGGAAGGCTCGTATGGTTCATTATATGCGGGTTTTGGTTCTAGATAGGTACTCGAATTGCCCGTACTATCATCTGCTAAGACTAGTACGGAGCCTCGGTCATAGCCCATCACAGGCTCACGAGTTCAATTCGAGGGATTACATTTACTTATGCCTATGCGGAGGGACAAGTTAACTCACGAAAGCATAAGTCATATGTAACCCGAAAGTATTCACTAGCCTGTGCGGAGGGACGAGTTAACTCACGAAGGCGTAGCGTTTACTTTCACTTAAATGGACGGAGCCCGGATATAGAGCTCATGTTATGCAAAATGCAAGTGCACGGTGTGGGGGGAAAAACTCATGAACCTTTACGTTTTATTCAAAGAAACTAAACCAGAATTAAAACCATAAAAATGAATTGGCGAAAAACCAACAAATAACAAGTTAGAAGAAATATTTACAACACGATGAATTTTGAAAGCGAGATTTCGGATCACGACCAAATATTTACTTTGAACAAGGAAATTTGAAAACTTTGACAAAACATGTTTAATTCGACTCGACCTTCAAAACCGGTGTCCCCAGTGGAGTCGCCAGCTGTAGCGACGTAAAAATTTTGTGGATTCGAATTCGCTAAATTATGGCGATTTATTAGAAAAGCTGAAATTGAAATTTGGTTTTAAAATAAACCGGGAGTCGCCACCGATCCTTTTTCCTAGGTGTGATCGGACACCTATTAGATTCATTTTTAAAACAAAAGGAAGGCTAAATTTAAGTCTACGTTTAAAAGCAGAGAATAATTAGGGTTGGGAGTCGATTCTGATGAGGAAGGTATTAGCACCTCGCGACGCCCAAAATTGGTATCTTATAAACACATCTTGTCTTAATTTTCAAAAATAAGAGTTCAATGCAAAATTTAATTGTGATCCGATTAAAAGGACGAGAAACTTTAGTTTATTTCGTTTTTGATTTTGCACCCTCTCTCACGATCTATAGTTTTTCTTTTAAAACTAATGCATGTGTTCTATTTTTGCTTGACTTTTGAGAGAAAAAAATGAAAATCCCCTCCCCTTTTACATTCTTCTTCTTTTTGTTTTTATACCTGTTATAAACACTTGTTTATTGTTTACGTGTGGTTGCGAAGCGATTGGAGCGAGTGGTTCTTTGAGCAGCGGTCTTTGAGAGTGGCCTGTGTGCGAGGCATGGTCTTTGTCGGAGGGCATGTTGGGGTAGGTGCGGCGGCCGGGGGCAAGTGGGAGACTAGGGTTTGATTTTTACAAACCCTAGGTTAGGATTTGGGTATTGGGCCATTCGGGTTTGGGTAAGTTTGGGCACAGGGTGTTTGGGTTTAATGTATTTGGAGTGCAGGGTGTTTGGGTTTAATGTATTTGGAGTGCAGTTTGATTGGGTAAATTGAGTGGGTAGGTTTAGATGGGTATTTGGGTTTTTAAATTTGTAAATGGGTTTGGGCCGAAATTGGCCTTATACAAGTATAATCATCACCATGTTTAACTTTTCTTCCTTCTTTTTCTTTTAAAATGTTAAAATCCCTTTTAGTGAAAAATAAACTTATTTGTATTAGCAATTGGTATAATCATTTATTATCAAAATAGTACTTATTGTGATTTATTAGTTTTTATTTTGGTAAATAAAGGTAGCAGAAACTATTACAAATAATTTATTCAGTCCTAATCAATCCCTCTAAATCATTATGAATGAGCTTTAAAATATGATCAGTTAGCTACAAAAATTTGTAAAAACTTAGCTCATATCTAAGAGCCTGTTTAGTCAAAGTATCCGTAATCTTATTATCTTCCCTGTTAACATGTATTTTCACTTCCCATTTAATTTTTTTTTTTAGAATTATACCATGCTTTGCTTTATTTGGGAACTTTTTCAAATCGTATTATTTGGGTATGAAACTTTGTACCAACGTAACTATCGAGCTAATTGCTTGGGTACTCTTTAACATATATACTTACATTTCTCCAATAACTATACTGAAATAAGATTATATAACACTGACGAAAGCGATTTCTCACCCACCATACCTAACGATAGTGACATTAGTCCGTACATACTCTCTTTAGCAAAGAATCAAATAAATTCTTTTGAAAGTTTATTCAAATAAGTTATTTTTTATTTAGGTTTAAATATACCAAAATTACTTATATCTTTTTGAAATTTAAAATTTAGTCTAGTTTTGGGACAATAAGTCTCTATACTTTTTTCATTTAAAAATCTTGATCTCTCCGTCAATTTTTCCATGAAAAATGATGATGTTATTGTTATAAAAAAAAAGTAAAACAACTCTTTTAGCTCTAATGATTTATATTTTTTTGTCAATTTAGTCTAAAAATATATGAACAATTACAAAAAAAAAATTAAAATTAAAAGTTAAATGATTTTTCTTATTTTCAATAAAAAATTTTGAAAATTATAATCTATTTAATTAAAAATAAAATTAATTAAAATAATTCATTTGAAATAATTTGAAATAATATTAAATATTCAAAAAAACTTAATAAATGTTAATAAAATCTCCAAAAACTTTAAATTATTAGTAGGGTACATATTAAATGTAGTTTAATAAATAAAATGATGGAAACCCCAATGCAATCCAAGCGATTGTTGACCTCTTTCAAGTTTCAACGCCAGCTTCAAGTCCATTATGAATTTCGTTTATTTTTCGTTAAATCACTAATCATATGCCCATAATTTTGTATGCAAATTGAGTTAAAATCAATTTATTTAACAAGAATAAATTAAAAAGGATAAGCCATATATTTCTTTAACACGTTGATTGATTTGAATGGCATCCCTGGTATGTAGTTATCAAAACTTGAATGATTAGACCTCTGTTTCAATGAACTAAGCATGCCATGTGTGCACAACATGAAGCATTCCCATAGATAATAAATGTTGTATTTGGGTTTATAAACTTCATTACTGATATGCAAATTAAGATTGTCGGTGATTATGAATAAAATACTCTCGTCATCTTTCTCACTTCAAACTCCCCCATATGTATTAGTTTAGATGGTGGGGGCCTTTACTTTTGGACCATCCTATTCCTATTCCTCCTTGTAGTAGAAATTGAAAAACAAAATAAAGAGCCCCTAACAACCCCTCTCATTCACTCCATTTTCCTCTTACAATTACAAACTCCCATAACCTCTTCTTCTTTCACAAATTAATTTCCTCATCTTCAGTTCGCCACCATGTCCGCGAAAACGACCCGTTTCAATCCGCCGGCAATAGCAGTAACCATCTTCTTGGTAATCGCCACCTTTGCATACCCCATCAACGGCTTGAAATCAAGGGAGCTTGATGAGAGTGGTGATCAAGGCGTCAAGTGTACCCCGTCATGTACACAAACTCCTCCTCCACCACCTCCGCCATGCCCTCCCCCACCATCACCACCGGCGCTGTCTCCGCCACCTACACCGAAAAAACCGCCAACCCATTGCTGTCCACTTCCCCCTACTCCACCATCTATTATATACACAACTGGTCCACCAGGGAGCCTGTACCCTATTGACCAGAACTTTGGTGGTGCGAGCCGGAATTTCCAGGTGGGGTATTTGGCTTTGCTTTCTGGATTCATGCTCCTTCTGGCTTTTTGAATGGGGATTATATTAATATAGATTTAGAATTGGGAGGGTTCCTAGGATCTTGTTCAAGAATTTGATATGGTAAGAGAAAATAATTTGTCGGAATAGAAAGTTTAAGGAACAATTAGTTTCTTTACCTGCTCTATCATTTGATATTGTTCTGTAACAACAAATTTACCCACTTTTCATTTTACCTCCTCAACCAATCAATATATAAATTTGTTTGTCAATGTTAGAAAAATAAGCTTCTTTCAAGATTGAATTCATTTGATTCAGATGTCCCAGAATGTGCACAACTTTCAAGTTAAATAATAGGTTAAAATTTTCCATAAGTCCCTGTACTTTTCATAAATTCAGAATTTAGTCTATGTACTTTTATTTTCAAGAATTTAGTCTCTTTACTTTTTTAAAATTTCAAATTCAGATCCAACTATTACCGATCTTGAAATTATTTTGTTAAATTTAGGAATAAAGTGAGTATTTTTTTTATTTCAAAATATCACACAAACAAATTTAACCAAAAAATAATAATAGTATTGACATTTGGACAAGGATTTTGAAATATAAAAAATAGAGAGACTAAATTTCTTAAAATAAAAATATAAAGATTAACTTCCAAATTTATGAAAAGTATAGATACCTATGTCCAATTATAACCTAAACAATATTAGGAGTCTTAATGTTAGTGGAAAGTTGCGGATAGATGATGCAAAGTTAGGTTATGGGTGGATTCAATCTATTTATTTAGTTTCCTGCATAATTTATTTATTACTCGGCTTATGAGTACCAATTTATTGTTTCATTTAATGTTAATATTTTGTAATTAATAAATAATAGTAAAGTCATTTTATAAAAGCATCCAATCCAAAATTCTTAAAATTTTATTATATTTAAAAATAAATAAATTAATTGACCAAAAATTAAAAAAAAAACCATTCCGAAATTTAAATATAAAAATTTCACTCACTCCACAAAAATGAAAATCCTGATTTTTAATTTTATAGTTAAATAAAAAAGAAGAAGTTAAAGGAGGTTTAAGGATTGATGAATGTTGAGTTGCCTATCATTAACCAACAACACACATACCTCAGTGTGACAAAAAGAGACGATTCTAGATGAGATCAAGATCAACATCGATTATCACCAACTGATGGGTCCCATTTTAGCACTTCAATTTGGTATTTTCAGACATCCAATTGTCCATTGGTCGGTCATGATGACTTATGTGTTGAATCAATGCAAAAATGTTGGGCACAACTTCACATCACATTGTTTAAGGGCACGGATTAAAACTCTGGGTTGTGTGAGGCTGAGTTAACGCAGAATTCTAGGTTTGAGTTTGGTTCAGTCTTAAAAATAAACTTTAAAATTCTTTTTAAGTTCAATTTAAATTAAAAATGTTAAATATAAACTTAATTTATCTATGTTATTTTTTAAAATTATTTTTATATAATGATAAATTTAAAAAATTATAATACATCAAAATTTAGTAAAAGAATAAATCAAATCTCGATTTACATCTTCCATTATAGATTAGAATTTTTTTTAGGATTTTGTGTTGGAAAGATGCATTGATTTAATTTTATTGAAGCTAAATCACTTTTCATGAATATCATTTCTATTTAATTTGCTCACCCTATTTGTTTCAAAATCCTTTTCTCTGAAAAATGGACTAAATTCTCTGAATTTACTTCTCTTAGAACCATTAGATAGAAACATCCATATGTGAGTTTCAAAAGCTAGGCAATTAGGAAAAAAAGAAAAGTGAAGGATATGTTTGTGATTCAGGCCAGGCCAGATCAAGAATTCTTACTCAAGGCTCAGACTCTTCAAAAAATGGGTCTTATTTTTTATCGAAATCTATTTTTTTGATCTATATTTTTTTCAAAACTCTTCCACTTTTTGTGCAGGCCTTTAGACTTAGACGAGTGACTCAACTTATAATCAAGTTTAGAAAACAATGCAAGTTTTATACATTTACTATTTAATCCTAAATTTAAACCCTAAATAATAAAAAAATCTTCCTTGTTACTTAATCTATAATCTTATTACATAAATTGTTATTTTCATTACAAATTCACTTAACCAATTAAATTACATTGTTCATCATCTTCTTCAAAATTTAAACTCAATCACCATGCAAACCACAACCTTTTTCATCTAATTTTAAAATGAAAACAGTGAACACAACCATTAATAAGAAACAATCAACAATGGGTTTGAACAGTTGCTGCCTATCAGCCTCCTCATTTGTCTCCCTCCAGCAAAACTTATTCTTACACTTAAAGGAGAGTCCAATATACGAAAAGACGAGCTTCCTGAACAACTTCATAGTAGAAGCTTGATGATTAATTCAGTCTAGGGGCGTAAGGGATTTGGCCCCTTGTTAAATGAAAAAATTGCTTTATAATCCTTCCTCAAAATTAAGAAATTTAATTTAATCCTTTAACCTTTGATTAAATGAAAAAAATTTATAATTTTAATTATTTTAAATAATAATAATTTAATTTAAAGTATCTTTAGTACAAAACTTTTAACTTTGACCCCTCAAATTTTATAATCTTAACTCAACATCCCTTAAACAAAATTTTTGGCTTCACCATTCATCTAGTCAAAGAATATTACCACTGTCACATTCAACAACCAGTTGGAAGCTAATTACGAAAAGTACACGCTTCTTTAATGGCTAACGACTTTACAAGTAGCAGGCTAGCGGTGCTATTTTGCTTTGAGAAAGAAATTAACTCTTTACCTTGGTCGTCACAGAGGATACCTCCAATTCCAGCTGGACTGGGGTCTCCTACAACTGAACCATCAGTACAGTTGAACTTCAAATTGCTTGAAGTTGAACTTCAAATAGCTTGAAGTTGAACTTCAAATAGCTTGAAGGTATAGGCCTTTTCTTCATCATTGGGAGTAGGAAAGACACGCACATCTTCAATGAAAAGATTTGGGCAAACTCGTAAGCCATTCTCAATCTAATAACATCAATGAGTTAGGTGATATCTAAGACTTTACCATTCAAATTGATGTGGTTTCTGTAAGAAAAAATAAACAAGAAATAAAATAAAATAAATAAAATGTGATGACTTTGAAGTGTGTAAAACACTTTCTTTTAAGAATTTTACATGCTTTCAAGATAGAACAAAGCCATCAACATTCTAAACAGAACAATAAAAATGACTAATAAAAAAATCATTTATATGGACATCTAAGTATATATCATTTCATATAAATAAATCTTTTAACGAGATATCTTTTTATACGATTGTGTTTTTTTACGAGACAAATTTACGTAAAATTATAATATAATTTTATATACAAAAATTATATCTTTACAACACATTTAAACAATAATAATTCTACATAAGAAAATATTATTACTATCAACAACAATTTCTTCTTAGGAAAAAAAAAGGCATTCTTTGGAGTTTGTTGCAAATAGAGGAGAGGAAGTTAAAACAAGCAGATATAGGTTAGCTACTTTTATTGTTTTTGCTCTTCTTCTTTGAAATTTTGTTGTTTAAAAAAATAGAAATTTGTTTGTGGATGTTAAACAACTTATAAATTAAATTTATAAATTGGGTTTTTGTTTTTTAGGAGAAAAACTTGGGTATTTGTTTTTTGAAAGCCGGAGGGACATTGATATGAAAACTTGAGTGATAAAGAATGAGACGGATAAACGCAGAAACAGATTGTAAAGAAACTTAGATTTTAACACAACATAATACGCAATCAAATCTAAGTCAAATAAAACAATTAAAATAGAATAATAAATCTACAATTATAACAACAAGGAAGAAAATAAAAAAAATAGAACGTGGTATGTAGAAGTCCTAAGAAACGTTGGAAATACGAAGAATCTACAACCCCTTCAAGCGGTTCTAATTTCCCCTCCAAAAAAGAAAACATGTTACCCCCACAATCTGAAAAGATTGTTAAAACTATTCTAAAAAAACTCGAGAGGAATTCTTAAAAAAAAATTCAAAAAGAATTTATTAACAGAGAGAAATTGAATAATAATGAATTATGTGATTCGTATATAATGCAAAGGCCTATATAGAGGCTAGTTAAATAAATCTAAATAAGAGCTGATAAATACAATATTGGACTCATATATAATAAAAATTAACCACCAAACCAGAATTCAATATGATTTAAACTCGAATTAAAAGCCTAAAACTAGTAATTCCCGTCATAATCCTGTCTAGAAATTTTGCTGGCGCAGTCTTCACTAAAACGGTCATAACTTGAGATCTCGAACTCAAATCAAGTGATTCAAAGTGCGTTTCGAAGCTAAGAGATAGATCTTCGAACGCCATGAAGACATCTCAACCCAGAAATGCCAGGATCACATCCAAAAAGTCGTCGCAAGTCTACTGATTTTCCAAGAAATTGGCAATTTCGATGAAAGGAATTTTATAAATTTCACCTCATCCGTGCATGTATTATTGGGTCTAGAGATAGGTTGAAGGATCCAACCTAAGATGGCTTGTTTCTTGTCAAGAGAAGGATGGCCAAGATTTGAGTTAAGCCATTACCATAGAAATTAAAATGTATTTACGATTTTGTATTTTAATTTTTAATTAATTAAATATATGTATATTAAGAAGCTCACATCATGATGAGTCATGTTCTAACTTATAAGAAGGTATTGAGAATCACAATTTAGGAAACACTTTTGATTAAAAAAAATTAGGTATTTAAGTGGAAAACATTATAGTTTAAGAATCAATTTTTCGTTTAAACCGAAGTTTATTTGTACAAAATTAAGCTTGTTTTAAAAAAGAGGCTAAGTTAAGGCTCAAAAATTCAAGATCTAAGCCCGACCTAGTTTGACTCATTTTCAATGTTTTTTTTTTATATTATATAATTTATAACACATAAAAATTTAGTATATATAATATAATACAATAATATAAATATTAGAAAATGTTAAGATTCTTATACATAAAATTGTAATAAATAAAAATTATTAAATTATTACATATTAAATTAAAAAATATGAATATTTTTTATAATTTCAAAAAAATAATATGAGTAAACTTAAAATATTCTATAAAATTGAGAGATTTAAATAAACTAAATATATTATATTTTTCGTACAACAACTAAATATGTGTTTATATTTTATATAGTTGTCAACGATCCTTCTTTTTGTGAGAAGGACTAATGACAACTATATAAACTCAATTATATAAAATATTCTATATTTTTCATACAACATCTAAATCAATTGAATACAATATAATAATAACGAACAAGGACTATTGACAATTAGGCTTAGTTTGGATGGGTGGTGTGCTTATCTCTAGTGAAATAAAAAACAACGGTGATAGTGAAACTAGTTACTGTAATGGTGAGATTGGATATTGTAGCAATGAGATTAGAAACAGTGGTGGGGTGTGCCTTTAGATTCAAACGCAATTATAGTGGTGAGGTAAGAATAGAAAATGACTATTAAGGACATTAGATTAGAAATGACAAATATTTTTTTATTATTATTAGAAATGATATACAATAGAAGTAAGATTAGATACTCTAGGAGTAAGATTAAAATCAATGGTGGAATGCATGTTTGGATTTAAATACAACTATAGCGGTAAGGTTAAAATGAAAAATTACTATTAAAAACATTAAAATAGCATAAAAGTATATATAATGAATATAAAAAATTATATTTATCTTAAATAATAATTAAAATTTTCTAAATTATAATTGTATTTAATAAAATAAAAATAAATAACGGCACACGAAAATATTTGTATATTTTTAAATTATAGTTATAATATTCAAACAACTTGATTGATATTTACTTATTATCCTATGAATTATATTATTTATTAATTATTATATAGTATAAGCATTTATCCAACCTAATCTAGAGATAAAATTGCGTGGCCTTTTCAACTTCGAACATTAGAAGGGAAAAGAAACATTAAAAAAGTAAAAAGGGCCATGGGAAGAGACTGTGTTGAGTGCACCTAAGCAAAAACTACCACTAGAGTTGCAACATAGGGAGAATTAATCACTGTGCAACTGGAGGAATTATCCAAACACTTTA
Source organism: Gossypium anomalum (assembly GCA_025698475.1). NCBI lineage: Eukaryota > Viridiplantae > Streptophyta > Magnoliopsida > Malvales > Malvaceae > Gossypium > Gossypium anomalum. The sequence continues at coordinate 16,502,185 of CM046967.1, read as the reverse complement.
TCAGTGAGATTGAACTTAAAAAGTGGCTTAAACACATTGAAATGGAGCTAATGGGCCATCCAAAAGGAGGCTTCTTCAATTTTATTGATACAAAAGATTTGATAAGTATGATCCGATTCTCTATACGTGTTTCTTTTAAGTGATATGATCTTTATTGATAGGTTAGATATATTCTATAATTGGCATTTTCACCTACATAATACAAAAATTAAAATTAATAACTGAAATGGCATATCCATAAGATTATTTACCAAACTGGTATGGTTTTATTGGTGCCACCACTGGATTAAAATGTAATGATCTAAAGTATTTAGGGACTTGATATGCAAATTTACTATTTTGAGTGGCTGGTGAACAAAAGTGAAAGGGTGCTGCCTCACAGTGTGGCAGCACCAAAGCTTAAATATGGCTAGTTGCCTTCTAAGCCCTCCTTATTTATTATTTTATTTTTATTCCCCTTCAACTCATTACATTTTGTTTAAACAAGCCCTCAACCTATTTTTGTAGTTAAATAAGCTCTTAACCTATGATTTTTACTTATAAAAGCCCTTTATTTAATATTAAAGTAAATATATTTTGAATTTCAAGCTCTTATCTTAATTTTTTGTTGATGCAATAAAAATTATTTACACTTTAACATCAACATAAAATCTAAAAAAGTAATCAAAAATTTCAAAAGAGTTGTTAAGAATATCATGTATTTAAGCACTCTCAAGAAATTTTAAAATTTTATTTTTTTATTTATTAAACTATTTTCATCAAATTCACATAAATATAAAATAATAAATAAGGAGGGCTTAGAAGAAATTAGCCACATTTAAGCCCTTTCACTTTTTTTAGCAATCACTCAAAATGATAAAAATGGTAAAGTTGCATATCAGGTCCCTAAATACTTTAGATCATTACATTTCAGCTCGGTGCCGCCAATTTGACAGGCGGCACCAATAAAACTATACCATTTTGGTAAATAATCTTTTGGGCATGCCATTTCAGTTATTAATTTTATTTTTTGTATTATTTAGGTAAAAACCCTTCACAACCCAAATATCTTATTTAATAAATTGTCAATAACACAAATATGAAAACAATCCGATCTATTATAGTTGGCCAAAGAGTGGACGCTCTTTCTATATTTTTCAACAATAATTAATATATTTTTTACTTGGCGAATATAAACATAAATTGGATGTGATTTAAATAAAATAGTTATGAGGAATTGCGGTTTTTTAGATATATTTATTAAAAATATCCGTAGAATCAATCTTATTATGAATGGATAATAAATCTAGGGAAATGTTCATCAATTAATTAATTAATTAATTAAATTTTGATAATTCGAATCCAATAGGTAGAATTTTGTTGTTAAAATTTTAGATTAATGTAGAGTTTGACTTCTTTTTATTTGTGATAACAGAAAGATAATCAAGGGGATTAATTATTGTTATTGGGAGGAAAAAAGTTGCAATTACTCATAGGCATGTGATGATTCGGAATTAATTTGTATAATCAATCTTATCATGAATGGTAATAAATCTAAGGAAATGCTTACTAACCAAATATAATTCGAGGCGGATAAAGGGTCGAGCTTTGTCGCTAAAATTTTGGATTAATATGGAGTTTGACTTCTTTATTTTCTATAACAGAAAGATAATTAATGGGATTGATTATTGTTATTGGGAAAAAAAAAAAAAAAAAGAACTTGTAATTATCAATCGTAGGCATATAAGGTGGTTGAATTTATGGTTTATCGTGGGAGATTATGATAATTTATGACTCATGAGGTATATATTTTTGAGCGTCATGTTGTAAACAATTTTTCTAAAGGATTCGTAAGAAAGTTTATTGTTGATGTGTCAGACAAACACATCTGCCACTTACCATATATGTGTAACTTATAACATATATATATTTATATATTTGATATCACAAATAGGTAACCCACTCTATGTAAACCAGTCATGGAAACGCAGTTGTCTAACTTATTCGTTTTTTAGCAATGTAGGAGTACTCAACCTTGCACATGACCGATAGTCGGAGTAATGAGAATAACTACAATGAAGGAATACTCTACAGTCAACCATCTATTATAAGCCTTGCCATTTCTGTACTGCTGTATGAAAACAAACACGGTCTACATTCGAGGATAGGTTTCATTCAATGTACATTGAAGGCAGTAAATATATGATTCGAATTGAGGATACCTGATACATATGTTGGCTTGGTTGAACTGGAAAGGAGAATGAATGAATGAATGAATACGCCATGGCAACTCATTTCAGGAAGCCATAACTGCAAGTCGGCCCATCCCAGAATTACCGGCAATTCCAGCATTTTTCATATTCTTTGTCACCAGCTCCCTGTTAATTCTATAGCCACCCACTTTTGGCCTGCTACCACCAAACTTATGATCTTTAACAACCTTACCGCTTTCTGATATGCCATGTTTTTGTATACTGCTCTCTTTCTCTCGCTCTTTCCTTGAAAGGATCAGATTTCGGGTCACAGGTTCAGGGGGAATGTGACTTTCTATTGGTGGAATCGATGATACAGTGCTAGCTTGAGACGATTTAACTGTAGGACAATTCAACTCGCATTCTAATCCAGCAGCAGAATGTGCTTGTTTATTTGTTTCCATAGAGCTTGACGGTGATCTTGGAATTGCTCTCATCCTCCAATTTGGTGAATTCTGTTGTACTTTTGCTGTTTTCATAGTAGACGTTGCAGTCTGGAATATAAAAAATTGAAGCAAGTTGGTCTTAAATCTAATAAAAAAAAAAAGACAAAATCATCATAGACATGAATCACTCGAATGGTAAGGATTTCATTAAGTTAATACCTTATCATTAACTTAAAAAACCCCGCTACCAATTATTCATTATATATTTATATATAAAAGTAAATAGACTATTCCGCGTGCAAGGTAAAAAATGTTAAAAGCTTTTCTAAGATGATTACATTGAAATGAAGTGTAACTAAAGCCATCCTGCAATGGTATGATTACATACGAACCAACAACATAAGTACCTCCAAGTTAGACAGACTAAATACTCAAGAGTGCATGCTTCTCTATGATGTAAACTAATCACATCAGAAAACATATGAGCTGCATTATAAAATCAAGGATAGCAGACTCTAATTTACCTTGTTTCTAGTAGATCCTGATGTTGCGGAGACATGATAGAAAGAAGGCATGGGTTTTGCTTTGAAATTAAGGCTTTTCCGCAACTGTTTAATCTCAACTTCTGTCTTTTCCTGCAACAACAGTGAACCAAACGTGCAATTTATATATAAATTTAGCAACGCATTAATCCAGAAAATATCAGAGCGGTCCTTCAAATACTAAGAAGGAAGCATAAAGATAAAAACCAATTCATCTTCCTTTAAAATAGTAAAAATTCTGAATATTGTAAAATAGTAAAAATTCTGAATATTGTACTTTCCCTACCTGTGTTCTTGCTTGAATCTGGTTCATCTCTGCCTCTTTTGCATGCATTTTCTCTTCCAATTTCATATGGAACTGAAACCATAGTATGGAAAAAAAATGAACAGAGGAAGAGATTTAAGAGCATACCTTAAAGGCTTACACTAAAGAATAAAATGAATTTTCAGAATGACAGTATGGATTATTGCCTCTTTTCTCCTTTCTGCTCGTTCTCCACTTTTAAAGTGGAATCCTCTGACATTTGACTTCGCGTCTCCCTTAGTTGAATTGACTGATTGCTTAATCCTACACAAAATAATACGTTAAGGTTTAAAATCGAAAGTCTGATGGCACAAAGAAATCGCTGTGATGTTGCCACACACCTGTCTGGTGTCTGACGAGCAACAGTTTCAATCTTCTTGTATAAAGATAGTTGAGCTTCAATTACTTTCTTTCTTATTGGTTCCTTTACACTGTCAGGTGAACTAATCTTTTGAAATTTCCTTGCAAATCTAACATACATATTCTTAAAATGCAAGAAATACCAAGTACCTTTTATTGCCAGTGTTTAATTTTGCATTGAACCTTGCAGAGTCCTGGACAAGAAAGACCAAAGAGAAGGAAATTAGAATAGCAGCATGAAATCTTAATAAAAATGCTAAATGGAAATAAAAATAAAACAGATGTTGCCATTTTTCCAGATTATGTTTTTATCTTCTAAGTTTCAGGACAAAGTCCAAATCTTCACCTCTTGTTTTGGAGATTTGCGCATTGAATGTCGAGTTGGAAAGACTGTTTGTATTGGTAGTTTCTCTGCTTTTATTTTCTTTGTGATCTCTTTTTCTTTTCCTTCTTGAACCCTTGCGGCTACTTCTGAAGGATCAGAAAAACTGTTTTTCGGGGAATGATCAGGACTCATGGGAGCAGGCTTCAACTAGAATGAAAATAGCAATAATAATCAGTATAAGTCACAGGGAGGTAAACACAAGGGAAAAGTTCAGTATCTTTATTAATATAGAGAAAGAGGAGATAAAAGGAAATGCAGGCATCACATCAGAAAACAATGTGAATTCAAGTTTCTATCTACTGCATGACTGGTGCCCTTCAGCATTATGATTTTGGTAATTCTGACATGTTAGTAACTTGTTTCAACTGAAGGTAATATAAATAAACTTATACCTTTGGAGAATGATTTAGCCGAATTTTAGAATTAGTAATATCAACTTTTCTAGTGTTTCCACTCTTTGGGCATTGATCCCACTCCGAGGACTTAAAGGATTCTTCAATGTTAACTACATCATCATCAAGGTTCTCTTCTGCTTCATTCTCTGGATTATCACTGCTTATAAATGATTTAGCGTATCCAATTTGAATTTGACAAGTTTCCTCAGGTTCAACATTTATAGGGACCGGGACCGAAACATCTACTGGATATTCACTTCCACATTCAATCAATGCACCCTCACCAAGATATTCTGAATCTTCCGGACTCATGTCAATTTGAGCACGAAGGCCACTTTGATTTGAATGATCAAAATGGTTCCCTTCATTTTCATGATCAAAGAAGCTCCCTTCATTTCCACAATAAAGGTCTTCCCCATGATCTGTACTACATAATCCATTTTCATCAAAATGATTGTAACTGCTACCTTTACTTGTACTATCAGAATCATTTCCATAAACAGTGTTCTCCGCAGCATAATTCTCGCCAGTTTGATATTGTCTATAATTCTCATTCTCCAAAGCATCACTCTCACAGGTTTGATCTTCTCCTCCATTTTGGTCCTCAGATGATGAACTTTGAAGAAGAAGTGCCTTCTTCCTGAAGTGAGCTTCAAAATAAGCTTTCTTCTCAATAACTGAACCTGGTTTTGAGCATTTCTCAACCTCTTCAAGATATCTATTGTGTGAGAAAGAGGATTTCCTTTCCCAAGCTAGGGGTTCATTTGCAAATCTACCAAATGATATAGAACCACAATGCACAGATTCTGCCTGTCCAGTTCAAAAAAGATGGAGTTAAATACATTAAACAGGTGGAAAATTATCTGCCAAGTATAAAGTAAATTGTATTTCTGGGCCAAATCACTGATAGGAAGCTCATGGAAGAGGTTAGCATTGTCAAATTCCATCAGGGCTTGAAATGGTAGTGGGACTTGGGAGGCACTCGGGATACCGTAAGACACTACAGTTAATGACAATCCTCTATGGACTGTCGACATTCCAGAAATAATACAGTAGAACTTTCTAACGGCACAAAACTGGTGCCACAGCCAATTTGACATATAAAAGAGAACTAACATATATAATAGTACAATTTTATCTGTTAATGCTGAAACAAGTGGTAAACTATATACAGCAACGTAAAGATAACAAGCAGTTTATAGTCTAAATAGATAAATTTATCTTCTCTGCATTCTGCCTTCAACTCCTCTAGGTTACTTTCAATTAAACTCAATATTGACTTTTTATAGTCGTGGAGTTGAAACTAATGTCTAGTACCCACAAGTTTTGATGGTGATTCCGAGTTGCTATCCCTCTCGTTGTCAGATTCTTGTTTTCTAAACTACTTGTAATTTTTTTTTTTTTTGTTCAAATATAAACTACTTGTATTTGTTCACACATATTTGGATATAGATCATTCTCTTGTATATGAAAAAACTAACATGTTTTATGTATATGCCATACCCAACATAGCATCCAGGTTAAATATAAGATAACAATTCTAGTCGGAAGACGTAAAAAATACATAAAAAAAAAACTACTATCTAAAGGAAAACGTAAAAAATATATAAAAAAAAACTAACATTGAGCCTATTTGTGATGGATACATATCATATCCAACACAGCCTAAAATCCGAGTAATGTAGAAGATAACTACTCTGGTGCCAAGGCAGATGGATAATGCTATATGGAAAGAACGTATAGCAATAAATTAGTTTACAGAATAACTTGTAGTTGTATGAGAAAACTAGTAGCAGCCTTGCCCCCAAATCAAAAACAAAAACTCTAGAATTTTACTGAACCAAACAGATAAAGAAATAATCTAAAAAACATAGGATGAAGTCTAGTAAATCTTTTGAACTCTTTTACACATCAAATATAGAAAAAGGAAATAATTATCATGATCAAACTACAACAAATCAACTAATGAACTAACAGAAACTTAAACCTAAATAACAAGTACACAGATTTAAGAGGCTTAAACTTTAATCTTTAAAAAGAGAAACATTTCTTTTAAATAAAATAAGAGAGAGGGAGGTACTGCAAAAAAGAAAAAAAAAATAGATATTACCTGTAAACGAATGCTGAAAGTCTCTTCAATCTCTCCCGCCATTTGCAACCAAAATCAAGGTCGAAACAGAAAATAGACTTGTAAAATCAAGATTTAGCAGCCGACTCACTTAAATGCTTATCAAAGGAATCAAATCAATCGAATTCGCAAACAAGCATTTCTTTAAAAACGTCAACAGTAATTAACGAATCTTAAACAAAAACTTGCTTTGCAATTGCGAGTATCACCGCAATAAAAGATGCCAAAACCAAAGCTCCAAGATTTTCGCTCTCTCTTATTTTCCTTTGCTTTTGCTTTCTCAGATCTTTCTTTTCAGAAAATATTATAAATAAATAAAAAAAGTTTGTTGTGTGCAGTGTAAGTGTAAAAAAAGATTGGCAACGTAGTGGGGAATTAGAAAGTTAGATCAATCAAATCAATTATTTTCATTTTTCTTTGAAAAAGAAAAAAAAGCTTTAATCATGTGGGGTTGCTCGCCTTTCTTGTCTTGTTCTTACTAGATCACCGCGGTTATAATCTGACGGCTGCGATTTGAGATCAGAGGAAGATGAGTGTGTCAAGGCTAGTGATCAGATTTAGAAAAACAGTGTTTTAAAAATGGATGGAATGTAGGGGAAATGTCCCACGTCTCAACTGCCCTAATCTTCTTTCTTTATAAACTTTGTTGTTACTCGTTAATCTATGAAATTAGGACCGTTTCGCAATTTCCAAAATTCATTTTTGGATAAATATCCAATACTAGGAAGAAAGAAATTTAAAATATATCATATTATTAAATATATTTTAATTATCTCGTGAAGGATTATGGATTGGATTCTGTCTAAATGAAACTTAAATTGTACTCTTAATTAAATCAAAAAGTGGATTTGAATTAGATATTGAAAGGGACATCCGTAAGTTTTCTTTCAATCCTATTAAATTTTTTATATTTTAATTTTTATTGTAAAAAAAAATCGATTTTGGATTCTTATTTTTTTAGAAAATAATCATGGGTAATATTTGAAAAAATAAATATCATATTTTTTTAATATATTTAATTAATAAATTAAAATTTAAGAATTTGGGACAGAAAGAAATTAAAAGATAATGCATATAGCAGAAGAAAGGGCTGTAGATTAATCATTAGAAGAGCCAAAGTATGTGTATGATCTGATGTTCAAGGTAGGACCCAAAAACTTTTCGAGAAAAATGATGGCAAAAGGTTATGATATGATGTTATGATTAGGAAGCGTTAGATTAAGGAGTGTGGGAAGGATAATGCAAATTATATTTTTTATAAAGTGGGCAAAAGCAGGGCCAGGGCCTTGCACGTGCATGGACCTTGCATGTCTTTGCAGGCTCGACCCACATCGACGGTACCACCCTACGCGTCGTACGTACTGTCCTTTATAATATTTCCCATGCAATAGATCTTAGCCAAATTATTTAAATTTTTTTAAATAAATAAATATATTTTTGTTTTTTGGACCTCATGGCCATGTGATATGAGAATCATGATGAATGGTCCCAACTCTCATGCATATCACAAATAGAACATTCGACGAGACATTCACATCGAAAAGGAAGTCCACATGTCCATGGGTTGGTGCCTGCTTGGTTTAAACCATTGACTTTTCTTGAAGAATTTACTTATATAGTAATATAAAGGAGACTTATTAAAGAGTGTCACATTGAAACACTGGCAAGTGGCATGCATTGATTAAAGGCAGGCTTAGCTAGGCATGTATGGTGTGTGAGGGGAATGCATCTAACTCATGTGAGTGGGTGAGTCCATGTCTCCATGTGTTTTGGTCCATCTTATCGGCTGCGTCTAAAACTCACCCATACACATGAAAAGGACAGAAAAGAAAAGTGTGTTCGAAATATCTGTAATACAAAATTTTAATTCTAAAAATAATGTGTTGATGCAATTATGGAAGTGAAATGTTCAGTATTGTTTCAAAATGTGTTGATAATTTTGACATGCTCATTTATGATACTCAAATCAGTTACAAGAATTTATCTTAAAGATTCGTTTGGATCGAATCAAGCAAATCGACTTCCTTATATTGAGAAAATTGGGTTGGATCAAGTAAACTTAAAAACATAACTTGAAAATTGAAGATTTATCCTAAACTTGTTGAAGAATTCATCAAGCTTATTAATTTCGTGGAAAGATTGATTGTAATTGGATCAAGTATATTAGCAAATCAAAAGTAGTTTAAATATTTGAGATTTGTATAAGTTTTGTATTGAGAATTTTAGCACTTATTTTTTAGATTTGTATAGATTTTGTATTAAGAATTTTAGCACTTACTTGTTCGGTGAAGAACTTGTAATTGTGATTGCATTGAGTGTGAAAGTGGGTGAATTACTTGGTTTTCAGCCTAAGTTTTCAATGGAAAAATTTAAAAGTGAGTGATTTAGATTTTAGATGTAAAAGTGAGGTTGCTAACCTAACTTATCACTACTCAATTTCGTTGCAAATATTGTTGGTAAGTTATTTCATAATGTTTTCAACAATAAAATTTAAATATTGTTGCATGTCCTTTTTTTAATATTTTTTTATTTTCTTATCACATATTTCCTTAATCTTGAGGTGCTAGTACATAACTTGTTCTTTTCAAATTTTGAGTAAACTATATTAGTAGTCATCCAATTTTTTTTTAGTCACTCAATTATGAAAAGTTACAAAATGGTCACCCAACTATAAGTAAACTTCTTTTTTGGTCAACCAACTATGAAAAGTTATAAAATGGTTACTGGACTATTCAATTTTGTCCTTTTTGTGATGTCTTTATGATATATTCTATTTTCTTTACAATTTAGTCATTTTCTGTTATAACAACATCTTTATAACTAACTAACTAAATAAAATAATTTATAAATTAAATCTAAATAAATAAGATAAAATCCTTGAAATACTTACAATCAAGATTTGAATGGAGTATTTTCTTCTCTTTTTACTTTTTGGCTACTCCTTTTCCTTTGTCTTTAATTTGGTCTTCTTCTCTTTTTCTCCATTTTCATATCAAAACACATAACATCTACTTGTTAAAATCATAATCAAATAACATATTTATGCTTAAATAATGAAACTAAAATGGGTTTCATGAAGAACTTTTCATTCCTTACCTTAATTTCTTGAATTCACAATCTAATCCTTATTTTCTCTCACCTCCAAGACAAATATTGATTCTCTTTTCATGAAACTAATAGGTTCCTCTATTGATTTTTCTAAGGAAACATGAAAGAAGTGGAAGAAATTGAGCTTGGAAAGGTTTAAAGATGGTGGAAGAACCTAATCGTAATAAAGGCAAAAGTTTGAATGATGGCTTTAAGGGGTGATGTTTTGGCTTCTTTTTATGGAAGATGAATGCTTTTCACCTTTTCTACTCTTTTTTACACAATTCTTCCAAAATATCTACTAATTTAATATTTAATTTAATAATTTAGCAAATTAGTCCATCAATCCCACTTCAACACAATTTCATCTTTAATCATTAAGTTTTTCGTAATTATCTAATTTAAGTAATTACTATTTAACCATTCAAGTTTATCTACAATACCATGCATGATTCATGCTTTATTTTGGTAAAATTTCACTTCTAATCCTTCCTCCTTTTCGCAATTCCATGCATTCTTTTTTAACATTTAATTTTCTACTTTTTCCACAACACTTTTTATTCTTCTACAATTTAGTCAATATCTTAAATTAATTTTCCTCATCTAACAAACATTTTCTAATTTCTTTCGATACTATTGCTCTAAAGTTCTTATTAAATCTATTTTCTAAAATTCTCTAATATTCCTAGCCCAATCCGTTACTGTACCAAGCTCGATGTCACACATCTTATGGTCTAAACGAGTTGGATCTTATTGCAAAAACTCTAAACGAAATTATTGATCTTAAACTGGAGATGAACTAGGAGATTGACAAAGGTAAAAGTTATAGAGAACAACGTGCTAGGGAAAATGCCTTAAGAATGGGGGATTAAAATAATTCTTTCTTCCAAAATTTTGCCCCTCCACGGAAAATGGTAAATCAGATTGAAGAACTTGTGGACGGCTCGGGTGTTAAGAGGATGGATAATGGGGACATGCTGGAAATTGCAAATTGATACTATATGAATTTGTTTACCTCTCAAGGGCATGCATATCTTATCTTTTTATTGAGGGTCCACATTAGGATTACTCAGGAGGTGAATTCTTTTTTGCTAGAGAAATTCCAGGCGAAGGAAATTTCCAAAGTTGTTAAAGGTATGAGTTTTACAAAAGCATCTAGTAATAATGGTTTTCCAGCTTTATTTTTAAAAAAATATTGGCATATCATGGGGAGGGACATTAGTACGTATTGTCTGCCTATGTTGAATAAGGATGTAACACCCTTAATCTGTCGTCGGAATAGAGTTTCGGAGTATTACCGAATTTTACCAATTAAACAGACATAATTTTAAAACATTTCATATAACATAACATTCATGTCAGAAACCAATCAAACTTATACATATTGTCCCTTATTAGAGTCCTCGAGGCCCAAAATACGCGTTAGAAACAAGTCGAGACTAATTCAAAAACTCAGGAAATTTTTCAAAAAATATTAAAAATTTTCAAAGTTGCAGGGTTTACATGGCTGTGTGGTCAGGCCGTGTGGACTCAAAATGTACCTTAAACAAAAGTTTACCATTCCTTGCAAGCTTGGACACTAAGTAATTAAAAAATCATTCGTTTAATCAACACAATCAAACACATCCAAATCATGCCAAAACAATCATCCTAGGTACCTAACCAATGTACTCTCATTGGTACCACATTTATATCATCAAAACATATCATTAAAACATTATTCAAGTACAAATTATAAACATACCTAATTTAATCCATTTTGCCTAGTTTATGAACACTTAAACATCAATTTAACATGCCATAATAAAGCTTAAAAAACAAACACATGTTTATACGTATATACCAAACTAATATTAAATTTATAACCTCATTTATATTTAATCCACAAAATAAATATTAGTTAGACACCCTAGGTACATGCCGACACAAAGGATAAATATCATTACATTTGAGTTCGAGATCGTTGTTGGATGTTGAATCGACGATCAAAAGTTAAGTACCTAACCTGCGCACGGAAAACAAAATCATATGCTGAGTAAAAACTCAATGGTATTTCTATAATTCGTATATTTAAAGACAAATAATATAATAGGCACAATTGAATATTTTAAACCACGTTTTATTTGTACAGTAACATTAACCATTCAATACTCAAAACATAAATACATCAATTTATACCATATTCAATTTTCATCACTTGCTATACATAATAGCTTTTCTCAATTTAATCCACATGTCAATTAAAACAATAACAATATCCAATTCATGATTACATAATTCATGTGTCTCATTTTCATGTTTCGACTCGTTATCCCATTTTCAATTCTTGTACAATATCATCCAATATCAATCATAGTACCATTTTATTTAATTACCTCTATTAACACGACTCGGACTCGGAAGGATACACGGATCCAACCAACACACCAGTTTGGCACCCAGTGCCTCGTCGAATAAATCCGAAGTAATAACCGCACCCAACGCTATACAAATTTGGCACCCAGTGTCTCATCAGTTAAACCAAAGTAAATTGGCACCCAGTGCCTCATCAACTCGAAGTCGAAGGAATCCCTGAACTTTTCCAATCCTATGGCATGCCATCTATATTTGACTCAACCCGATACAGTTAACAGGGTTTAATTTCACTTTCCAAATACAACTAATATTCAATTATCATGTTTGCACATATATATATTCATTTCAATTCGAATAATCAATATATATATCAATTCAATCCATTCAATCAACTTTTAATTCAATTCAATGTCAAAGTGCCAAATACTCACCTCAATACTTACCATTTGCATTAAATTGAATTATAACAAATTTACAATTAAGTTCAAATTATAGAAATACAAACCAAGAATTTCGAGCTATTCCACGTCAACTTTATCTTTCCCCTTTTTAGTTGAGGATTCTGGTACGACGTTAGCTACAGAATTAAAACAATTAAAATTCATCAATACAACACAATTCAATTTCATATTGAATATTTCAATTTTGACTCAATATTTGCCTAATTTTCAATTTAGTCCTTAAATCGAGACTAACTTTATTTCTTTACAATTAATTCTATATTTTCACACAAATTTCACTTTAAACTAAATTTAACTCCCTATTTTCACTAAAATCCCTAAATTTTAATTTTTTTCACAATTTATTCCATATTACTCAAAATTTACAATTTATTCTACAATTTAATCTCTAATACTAAAATTATTCAACATTAACAACATTTAAAAACTCAATAATTGTTAAAATTTTGACATGGATTGGGTAGTACTTAACACCGGGATTCCAAAAACATAAAAATTATAAGAAAAATAGACTAGATTGACAAACCAATTGAACTTGAAACTTTGAAACCCCTAAGTTTTTGCGTCTATTTCTTTCTTCTCTCCTTTTCTTTTTCTTTATTTCATTTACTTATTCATTTGGTTTATTATAATTACTTTATTATATTATATATATTTAAATATTAAGTAAAACATATTATAATATATATTTTTTAACTTTAATTTTATAATAATATATATAATAATTTACACCTATGTCGCCTCATTAAAGGACAATGGCATAATTGCTTCTTTAATCCTTTTAAGTGTTCTTTAATCTATAATTCAACTTTTACCATTTATGCAATTTAGGCCTTTATACATGCACTTTTCGACATCCTTGACTATCTGGTCGTTACAATTCTCCCCCTAATTAAATTTCGTCCCCGAAATTTATTTCAAAAGAAGTGGGGGTATAGAGATCCCATAGTCTCTTCCGGTTCCCAAGTCGCTTTTTCAACACTATGACTACACCACAACACTTTCACTAACGAAATTCGCTTATTACGCAACTCTTTTACTTCACATGCCAAAATTTCAACCAGTTCTTCTTTGTATGACAAATCAGGTTGAATCTCAATATCTTCCGTCGAAATAACATGAGATGGATCCGATCTATATCTTCTAAGCATTGAAACATGAAAAACATCATGAATTTTCTATAATTCCACAGGCAAAGCTAAACCATACGCAACTGGTCTCACTCTTTCCGTTATCTCATACGGTCCAATAAAACGAGGACTTAGTTTCCTTTTTCGACCAAATCTCAAAATTTTCTTCCAACGCGAAACTTTAAGAAATACTTTATCGCCAACAGAATATTCAATATCTCGACGTTTCAAATCTACATATGATTTCTGTCTATCAAAAGTTGTCTTCAATCTATCTTGAATTTTCATAACAATGTCTTCTGTTTTTTAAATTAATTTCGGCCCGATCATTCTTCTTTCACTCAATTCCATCCAACAAAGAGGTGATCGACACTTACGACCACATAAAGCTTCATACGAAGCCATTTGAATACTCGATTGAAAACTATTATTGTATACAAATTCGGCCAAAGGTAATTAACGCTCCAACCTGATTCAAAATCAATAACGCAAGTACGAAGCATGTCTTCCAAAATCTGAATAACACGCTCAGATTGTCCATCAGTCTATGGGTGAAAAGCTATGCTAAAATTAAGCCGTGTACCAAGAGATTCGTGCAACCGTTTCCAAAATCTCGAAGTGAACCGCAGATCTCGATCAGAAATTATCGACATAAGGACACCTGCAATCTCACGATTTCTTGAATATAAACTTCAACAAGTTTTTGAAGTGACCAATCAGTCTGACCGCAATGAAATGAGCCGATTCCGTAAGTCGATCAACAATCACCCAAATAACATTTTTCTTACTTGGCGGTAAAGATAACTTCGTTATAAAATCTATCGTGATATGATCCCATTTCCATTCAGGAATAGAAATAGGCTGAAGTAATCTGGTAGGAACCTGATGTTCTGCCTTAACTCGTTGACAAGTTAAACATTTAGCCATATACTCAACCACATCTCTTTTCATTCATGGCCACTAATAAGATTCTCGCAGATCGTGATACATTTTCGTTCCTCCAGGATGTAAAGCAAAATGACTATTATGAGCTTTGTGAAGTATCAACTCTTTCAATTCAGAAACATCTGGAACGCAAATTCGGTTATGAAATCTCAAACAACCATAATCATCAATGTTGAAATTTTCTAATATACCATTCTGAACCATTTCTCTTTTCTTCACCAACTTGTCATCTTCTAACTGCGCTGACTTGATCTGATTAAACATCACCAGTTTGATCTTTAGTTCATCCAATAGGCTTCTATCGTCATTGATACTGAGTTAAGCAAACATTGCTCGTAATTTAATTGATACTTTCCTACTCAATGCATCAGCTACAATATTAGCTTTATCAGGGTGGTAATTAATAACACAATCAAAAGGTTTTAGAAGTTCTACCTAACGACGCTGTCTCAAATTCAACTTCTTTTGAGATAGAAGGTAATTGAGACTCTTATGATCGGTATAAATATAACACTTTTCACCTTACAGATAGTGTCTCCAAATCTTTAGAGTACAAACCATAGCAGCTAACTCTAAATCATGTGTTAGATAATAGCGTTCATCCATTTTTAATTGACGAAACGCATAAATAATCATTTTCCTGTCTTGCATCAAAACACAACCAAGACTGCTCAAGGAAGCATCACTATAAACAACAAAATCCTTTCTCGATTCTAGTTAAGTCAAAACTGGCGCTTTAGTCAACATCTGCTTTAATTTCTCAAAACTTTCTTGTAATACCCCCTACCCGTACTCATTACCGGAATAGGGTACGAGGCATTACCGGAGTTTACAAATATTTTTTTTTTGAAAATTTAATATAATCCCTTATACAGATATTTAACCTTCCCTGCAATATTAAATCGAAACCAATCCACATCGACCAAATCAATTCAACATATTTTTCAAGATGAATTCATGCATATTTATAAGATAACGTCATCACATATCTAAAATCAGGTTTGTTAACCATACTAATGGCTAACTTTACATTCATTTCACGTTAACATTTACTTTGTTAGCTTATACATGCCATTGATTTCCAAAATAAAGATTCTTTATATACTGAAATCCTGAGATTGATAGTGTGATGTGTCTCTGACTAAATCTGACCTCCGAGCTCTTAACACTACAAAACAGGGGAAAAGGAAACAGGGTAAGCACTTTGTGCTTAGTAAGCTCATGTAACAAGAATTATACTTACCTAATATTTTCAGTACAATACAATAAACATTACATATATTCATTCAATACATTATTACCCTAACATGCACAAACTCAACATTCAAGTTATTACAATAATTTCCATGTATCAATAATATATATCATGATTGATGAGCTCATCAATACTATGATTTCCATTCCCTTGTTGTTTTTCCATATTTATCCCGTTGAATTACTCGGAATTTCGATGGATTTTTCAGAGGTACACTTTTAGTGTACAAATCCAAACTCCGTCAATTTATATTCATGTGCGCATATTTCCATTTCAGAGAGCACACACTCATGAACCTCAACCTTGCGGTGAGATTACCAGTCCAGCTAAATCACGCAATATAAACTCATAGAGTATTTTCGGGATTACAGTCAAAGCTAAATCTCGCAAGCGACAATTACTCTAATGAGCTTGGATCCAATTACCAGTCCAAGCTAAATTCAGATCCTAATTCGGATTACCCGTCGGGCTAAATCCATTTTCCACATATTCTTCGGGAGGGCTATATCGGGATAGGATCACCCGTCAAGGGCTAGATCCTTTTACCGTCAATTCCTTTTCAGAGATCCATCGAATTTTCCTTTCATTCAACCGGGATTTCTTCCCTTTATATCAAATATATCAATGTTTCATCAATTTTCATACAATGAACATTCAAATTATATTCACATCAATAACATACATTTCAAGTATTTAAGAATATAATTCAAGTTACATGAACTTACCTGGATACCTGTTTGTAAACAATAAAAATCTACTAATCCCGAACTTTTTCCTTTCCTCGATCTAGCTTCGTATTTGAATCTTCCGGATCTAAATAAATAAATTTAATTATCAATTTAATACATTTCATGTTCATATGCAACATTCTCTATAATTCAACTATTATTTATAGTTCATTCAAAGCTGTCTACTTGAGTCATAGTCACTAAATTATTTATAACTTGAGCTACGGAACCCCAAATTAAGATCCGTTAATTTTCCCTAAAACTAGACTCATATATCTTCTAACCATAAAATTTTCAGAATTTTTGGTTTAGCCAATAAGTACAGTTTATTCTTTAAAGTCACCCCTTTTCTGCTGTCTAACAGTTCTGACTCTTCTTCACTAAAAATTAATTATCTCCTTGTACAGAATACAAATGATGTTCTAGTTTTTTTTTTTCTATTAAAACTAGACTCATTTAGGATTCTATACATATAAATTTAAACCCATAATTATTTTTCTTCATTTTTTTATGATTTTTCAAAGTTAGAACAGGGGAACCCGAATTCATTCTGACCTTATCTCACAAAATTTATTATATCTCAAAATTTACAAATCCATTGCTTGCACTATTTCTTCTATGAGAAACTAGGCTCAATAAGATTTAATTCTATATTATTTTCATCTTCTAATTCGATTTCTACAATTTATGGTGATTTTTCAAACTTAGTCTACTGCTGCTGTCCAAACTGTTTTAGTGCAAGCTGTTTATTACTATTTTTCCCGTAAACTTTTAATAAATGATAATTTCGTCCCTACTCAATTAGCCTCTCAATTGAGCTTATTTTTCCCAATTAACACTTTATTATATCACCTTAAACTAGTTTACAACCTTTAGGAATCAGAATTTCAGAAATATACTTTAATTCCAAAAATTTTCACAATTAGGTCCTAAAAATCAATTTCCATTGAAATTACCTAATAAAATCATCTCATAAACAATTTAAAGCTTTAATTTAATTCTATTTCATCATAAACTTACATAACTCAACCGTAGTGACTTTCAATTTCATCCATGAAATCAAAAACTAATGAATTTAATAGTAGGACCTAGTTGTAAAATTCTTAGAAACACAAAAATTACAAGAAAAAGGCAAGGGTTAACTCACTTGGTGCAAAAATTATGGAATACCAGCTTAGAGAACCCTCCTATGGCATTTTTAACTGCTAGAATTGAAGAGAAATGAAGAGAAATCTAGATATTTCCTATTTAGTCCTAGCTTTATTTAGTTAATTTTGCAATATTCCAATTTTGCCCTTAATTCATCAATTTTTCTGCTGTTTTCATGCCCTTGCCGTCCAGCCCAAATAAATTTTGGGTCTATTTGCCTTTTAACTCCTCTCTCATTAGACACTTAAGCTATTTAATCATCCTACCCGCTTTTACACCTTTTACAATTTAGTCCTTTTTACTTAATTAACTATCCAAACATTAAAATTTCCTAACGAAATTTTAATACCACATTACTAACATTTCATATATATTTATAAAATTATTTTTGACTCGGTTTTACGAGATAGATGTCTCGATAACTTATTTTTACCTAATTTCTTCAATAATGTCTTTTTCTAACTAACCACTAAATCGATAAAATTTTTCTATCAATATTTTCATACAATTTTTCTATCATATAAATATTCATGCAAAAATATTGAAATAAATTTCTCTTTAGATCGGATTTGTGGTTACGAAACCACTGTTCCGATAACCTTGAATTTAGGCCATTACATTTCTTGACACTAATCATCCCAAACGAACTGAACTTTCTTATGCAGCAACTTTTTCATTGGCAAAGCTATCTTCGAAAATCCATTTACAAACTTCGATAATAACCAGCTAATCCAAGAAAACTACGAACCTCTGACACATTCATTGGTGCTTTCCACTGAACAATTGCTTCGATCTTTTTCGGATCAACTCTAACTCCATCTACTGAGATAACATGACCCAAAAATACAACCTCTGATAACCAGAATTCACTTACTAAGCTTTCCGTATAACTGTTTCTCTCGTAATACTTGTAAAACAATTCTGAGGTGTTGTTCATGCTCGGATTCATATTTCGAATAGACCAAAATATCATCAATAAAAACTACCACAAATTGATCCAAATATGGTTGGAAAATACGATTCATGAGATCCAGAAATGTTGTCAGATCATTCCTTAATCCAAAAGGCATCACTAAGAATTCATAATGACCACATCGTGTACAAAATTTCATCTTTGGTACATCACTTTCTTTTAATTTCAATTGATAATAACCCGATCTCAAATCGATCTTTGAAAAGATAGAAGCTCATTTTAGTTGATCAAATAAATCATCAATACGAGGTATAAAACCACGATATACTAAGGCCACATCGAACCATCTTTCTTTTTGACAAAAAGCATTGAAGCTCCCTAATGCGATATACTAAGGAGTATAAAACCACGATCCAATAAATTTTGCAATTGTACTTTGAATTCTTTCAATTCCGCAGGTTACATATGATAAGGGGGCATTGACACAGGAGCCGTACTAGGAAACACTTCAATTGCAAACTCAACCTCCCGATCCGATGGTAATCCCAGTAATTCCTCGAGAAACACATCGGGGAATTCACAAATAATTCGAATTTTACTGCATGACTATCAACAGAATCCAAATTGATAAGATAAGCTAGAAGAGCTTCACAACCTTGAATAAGAAGTTTATTAGCTCGAATTGCTGAAATGATACGAGTTGAACCACTTGTTCGAATACCATTCACTTCAATCATATCACTACTTTCACTCTGAACAATAAACTTCTTTTTACAGTAATCTAAAATCACCCCGTGTTTCATAAGTTAATCCATTCCCAAAATCATATCAAAATCGTCAAACAGCATTATCAACAAATCAACAGGGAATGTTATATTTTGTATCATTAACGGACATCTCCTGCACACTTGATCCACTAACACATATTGTCCCAATGGACTAGACACCACTATCAATACTCTAGACGTCTTAGATTTTAAACTTCCCGACTCAACCAATTTAGTATTAACATATGAATGCAAAAATCCCAAATCTATCAAAGCATAAATAGGTTCTGAATGTAATAAAAATATACATGTCACAACATGATTGGCATCACCATCCTCATGAGCCCGCACAACATAAGCTCAAGTTGGCATTCTGGCCTCTGACTGTTGAGTAACAGCATTTCCCTTTCTAACACCATGTTTAAAAAATAAACCACCGACTTGACCCGCGACCCCTAGAAACAGGCATAGATTTTTGAGAAGTAATAGGTGTAACATTTACATTCTTCGGACACTCTCTAACAAAATGTTCTGTAGATTCACAATAAAAACAACCTCGAGTTAACTTCCAATATTCACCACGGTGCTTTTTCCCAAAATGTTCACAATTCAAAATATCAGTATCTTAGAATGGACCTCGCACACTACCCGTAGACACAGTCGGTTGTCTATCACGATTTCTATCATTCTATCTGACTTAAAATTTGATCTCCAGTTACCACGAAATTCTTTTGATCTCTTCGGTTGTGGATTTGAACTTGTAGCTTCAGGACGCTTTTCGACAGTACGAGCATTCTCAGTCTTTTTATCAAAACCCAAAACCTACTCTACTATTCTTGCCCATTCAACTAAATCTGCAAACTCAGTAATTCTGTGCGATATCAACTGTACTCACAACTCATCGCGTAAACCACACAAAAATCATTTGCAACTGTCAATTTTAGTACGCACAAATTCAACAGCATACCTACTAAGTTGCGAAAACTCTCGTTCATAATCAACCACAGACATTTCACCTTGTTTTAGCATAAAAAACTCTTGTTTTTTGTCTTCAATATACAATTCACCCACATATTTCTTTTGAAATTCCTTTTCGAAGAATTCCCAATTTACCTGATATGCGGGTACATGATGTGTCACTGACTACCACCAGGTATATGCTTCTCCTTGCGGTAGAGAAACAACAAATATTACACTTTCACTTGGGTTACATTCAAGTTGTTGTAAGATTATCTTAATATATTCAATCCAAACTTCAGCTGCGGAAGGATCAACTCCTTTCAATCCTAAAAATTCAGTCGCACCATATTTATGCAATTCTTTAATTGGAGCTCAACAAATAGTAGGTGCAGATGTCGTAGCGGATGTGGTTCACGCTACACGCTAAAGAGCATCGACAATAGCTCTAAGTAACTATGAATCATCTCTTTCCTCAATATTACCTCACTCAACGTTAGGTTGTTGAGCATTAACTGGATTAACACTTGGTGTTGCCGATTCGGTTTCATCTAACTCATCGGAGACATCATCTCCGGTATACATCTCTTGATCCATATCATCATTATAGTCATCCGACATTTTAAACTATAAAACAAAAATAAATATATCAGTATCCAAATCCTAACTTAATTCGACTCAATCATGACATGTACCTCTAGACTCAATTATGAGCTCGATTTTAGTCTAAAAAATTGGCTAAACCTGTAAAGCTTTGATACCACTAAATGTAACACTCTAACCTATATTCGTTGCCAGAATAGGGTTTTAGAGTATTATCGAAGTTTACCAATTAAACAGACATAGTTTTCAAACATTTCATACAACATAACATTCATGTCAGAAACCAGTCAAACTCATACATAATGTCGCTTATTCGAGCCCTCGAGGCCGAAAATACGTGTTAGAAACAAGTTGGGATTAATTTCGAAACTTAGGAAATTTTTTGAAAAATATAAAAAATTTTCAAAGCTACAGGGTTCACACGGCCGTGTAGACTCAAAATGTACCTTAAACAACAAGTTTACCATTCCTTGCAAGCTTGGACACTAAGTAATTAAAAAATCATTCGTTTAACTAGTTCAAAACACAATCAAACACATTCAAATCATGTCAAAGCGATCATCCTAAGTGTCTAATCAATGTACTCTCATTGGTACCACATTTATATCATCAAAACATATCATCAAAGCATTATTCAAGTACAAATTATAAACATACCTAATTTAATTCATTTTGCCTGGTTTTAAACATCAATTTAACATGCCATAATAAATCTTCAAAAACAAACACATGTTTATATATATAAACCAAACCAATATTAAATTTATAACCTCATTTACATTTAATTCACAAAATAACTATTATTTAAACACCCTAGGTATATGCTGACACAAAGGATAAACATCACCACATTTGAATTCGGGATCGTTGTTGGATGCTGAATCGGCGATCAAAAGTCAAGTACCTAACCTGTGCACAGAAAACAAAACTGTACGCTGAGTAAAAACTCAGTGGTATTTCTATAATCCGAATATTTAAAGACAAACACTATAATAAGCACAATTGAATATTTTAAACTATATTTTATTTATACAATAACATTAACCATTCAATACTCAAAACATATATACATCATTTTATACCATATTCAATTCAAAACATATATACATCATTTTATACCATATTCAATTTTCATCACTTGTTATACATAATAGCTTTTCACAATTTGATCCATATATAAATTGAAACAATCATAATATTCAATTCATGAATACATAATTCATGTGTCTCATTTTTATGTTTTGATTTGTTATCCCATTTTCAGTTCTTGTACAATATCATCCAATATCAATCATAGTACCATTTTATTTAATTACTCCTATTACACGACTCGGACTCAGACAGATACACGGATCCAACTAATACACTAGTTTGGCACCTAGTAACTCATCGGATAAATCTGAAGTAATAACTGCACCCAACGCTATATAAATTTGACACCCTGTGTCTCATCGGTTAAATCAAAGTAAATTGGCACTCAGTGCCTCATCAACTTGAAGTCGAAGAAATCCCTCAACTCTTTCAATCCTATGGCATGCCATCTATATCCGACTCAGGCCAATACAATTAATAGGGTTTAATTTTACTTTCCAAATCCAACCAATATTCAATTATCATATTGGCACATATATATATATATTCATTTCAATTCAAATAATCAACATTAACTGTAACAACCCATTTTTCAGTTGAAATCGGAACAGCGGTTTTGGAACCACAAATTTGAACCAGAATATATTTTATTTTTATATTATCATATGGCCCGTAAAATGTTCGGAATGGCTATAAAAAATTTGATATGAAAATTTTATCAATTAAGTGTTTAATTACAAGAAGGACTAAATCGCATAAAATGTGAAAGTTAAATTCTAGTAGTTATAAGAATCAAATAGCTATGGAATTCAAAAATAGAGGTCATTATATGGTAATTAGAACATTAAGAAAAATATGTAGATTTTTCTTAGTGACTCATCCATGGAATTATAGAAAAAGTCAAGGGACTAAATTGGAAATATTAAAATACTTAATTAATTAAAAGATGAAAAGAAATTATATCATCTTATTTTCATCATATTCAACCTAAAATACACATGGAAACCCTAGGAGAGAGAAAATAAACTTTCAAGGCCTAATTTGGTAAGTTCTCTTGTCCCGTTTTTAGTAATTTTGGAATTTTTGAAACTGGGATAGCTTAATCTCTCTATTTGAGGGATTAATTTGAAAAGTTATCAAAATATGAAAATAGGTTATGGATGTATTATGCTGGAAATTAGAAATTTATGGTAGAAAATGAAAGATTATTGATAGATAAACAACTTTTACAAAGTGATTTTGATGAAAACATGATTTAGGGACTAAAATGAAAAATTGCAAAATTTGATGAAAAATTATAAAATTTTATGAATAAATCTATTGGAAAATTTTTAATGGGGCTATGGTTAGGCTTAGAATAGGGAGTAATTTGTACAAGTTTTATTTTCCGGGCCTAGGGACAAAATTAAAATTTATGGAAAAGTTAGGGGCAAAATGGTACTTTTGCCTAGAACGTAAATTGAGTCCATTTAGTTATGAAATGTGTGAAATTGATGTTAAATTCATCTATATAGATCCGGACAACACTAACTCAAGGTTAGATCGAGAAAAAAAAAAGATTTCGAATTAGTAGACTTTTACGCGAACAAGTGTCGAGGTAAGTTCGTGTAACTTAATCGGACATGCAATTATGTTAATTAATTGTTGTGTTGCATGTAATGTGATTTATGTTGATGTGCTTCACTTGTATGCTATGATGAAAAATGAAAATAAGCTTGAAATAGTGATAAAAGGGTTAGTCCCGATTGGATGTTGAATTCCGATGATTTTGTGCGTTTTCCCAAAACAAGTAGGGTCCTGCATTTGTTGCGGACGAGATTTAGCTCAGATGAGTAATCCCAATTACCTTTTCATACAAAGGATTTAGCCCGAACGGGTAATCCTAATATAATACCTCTCGAGTATGCGCTAAGATTAGGGTTTAACCTGAACTAGTAATCCTAATCGAGCCTTTGAGCATACGCTATTTAAAGGATTTAGCCTGGATTGGTAATCCTGTTAAACGATATGTGACTTGAGAGAGTGTTTCTTGGTTAAGTGCCCTAAACGGTGTCTCTGAATAAGAAATTGATGAATTGTTGAATCATACACTTCGAGTGTACTACTTGAGCATTCATTGGAATTCAACGATTCAACGGACATAAAACTCTTGACATGGCACAAGAACTTTGAGATGAATTGATAAAGACTTGAAAGAATATTGTAACGCCTCCTTACCCGAGACCATCGCCGGAGTCGAGCAAAAGGCAATACTAAACTTATTTGAGCACTTAACCGAATTCAGACAATTTATATCATACTTTTCAGACAAGCTGTCCAACTGCGTCACAGTCGTAAAAAAAATCATATCTTGAGTTACACAACTCGAAATCCAAATCCATAAATTTTCCCCGAATCTAGACTCATATATATATTTATTGATTTTTTTCTAGAATTTTTGGTTGGGCCAATTAGTACAGTTTATTAGTTAAAGTATCCCCTGTTTCAGGGTTCGGCTACTCTGACCCCTGTGCACTACAAACCAAATTTCTCCCTGTACAGAATTTAAATAACCATGTAGTTTGTTTCTATTAAAAATAGACTCAATAAGGAATCCATAAATATACATTATGACTCCTAATTATTTTTTTACAATTTTTAATGATTTTTACAAATCAAAACAGGGGAGCTCAAAATCACTCTGACCTTGTCTCACAAAAGTTATTATATCTCATGATTTACAATTCCATTTCTTACATAATTTCTTTTATAAGAAACTAGACTCAATAATATTTAATTTCATATTTCACTCAACCTCTAATTAGATTTTCATAATTTATGGTGAATTTTCAAAGTCAAACTATTGCTACTAACCAAAAACTGTTTTAGTACAAAATATTGTTAACTAGTTTATAACATCTTTACTTTAATTCCTTTAAACTCTATACATGCCATATAAATCTTGAAACATAAAACAAAAGCTACCGGAATTGATCTGGATAGTGTGCCTTGTTGTGTTGATCCGATCTACCAGCTTCACTTTAATTCAATCTACATAAAAATATCAAACATACACAAGTAAGCTTATTGAAGCTTAGTAAGCTCATAGGCATAAAAACACAAATCTTACCGAACATTGTACACAATCATATATCTTTTAATTTAACTACTTTACCCTGTAAATCACAAATCCATTATTAAGCTCCTTTGAATAATTTTCATATTCCTATTCACAAATTTAACTTCTTTGGGCTCCTTTTTTTTTTCTCATTTATTTCCATTAACAATTTATTGAGAACTAATGGAATTGAGAGCTTCATTAACACATTGCCATAGAAAACTATGGACTTGCACATTGTCACATATCACACACCGAAGCCATAGTCCTGCTATGGTCTTACACGGATCACATCACATGCCGATGCCATATCCCGAGATATGGTCTTATACTGGAATCACATTATCACATCTCACCGATGCCATAGCCCATGGCTATGGTCTTATACGGAACACATATCACATTGCACCGATGCCATAGCCCAGCTATGGTCTTAGACAGGCGTACTTATCACATCTTTTCCGTCAATTCATCATGGTCACGTAATGAAAGCACTCAAATCCATTGTTCCAACTAATGTGTACTTTTATTTAACTATTATTTCATACTTGTTACAAATTGATAGTATTCATCTACAATAAATATACTTAAAAATCATAATATCTTCATAATCAAACATTAAATTGCCATATGAACTTACCTGGGCTAATTTGCAAAAGTCGTAGAAATTCAGGACTATTCTTGAATTTTCTTCTTTCCACGATTCACTTCGTTTTCTTGATCTATAATTATAAAATCATTCCTTCATTAGCATCCATTACAATTCTATTCTATTTCACAAATTATGCCCTTAAAATGGTGAAATTACACTATTACCCCAAACTTTTTAATTTTTTTTACAATTTAGTCCCTACTTAATTTATTCATCAATTGAACTAATTCTTCTCAAATAACACTTTATTTAAACATTATAAACTATTTCACAGCCTTTGACATTCAAAGTTTCATCACAAAACCCTAATTTCACAACTTTTACGATTAGGTCCTAAATAGTGATTTCTATAAAAATCTCTTCACAAAATCATCATATAATAAAATTAAAACCTCAATTCCATAATAAATCATCATATAATTTCAGCACTTGTTCATGGCAAGTTTCAAAATTATCAAAAACTAATGAATTAAACATATGGACCTAGTTGTAAAAGTCTAAAAAATACAAAAATTGCAAGAAATAATCAAGAGTTGAACTTACATGCTGTAGGATATAAAAAACAGCTTCTTAAAAGCTCTCTAATGGTATTTTTAATCTGATGAAGATGAAGAAAAATGAAGAAAACTCTAGATTTTACCTAATATATCATATTTTACAATTAAATTATTACCTTATTTCCAATTTTGCCCCTTGTTCACACTTGATTTTTAATTTTCCTGCACACACATGCCGTCCAGCCCAATAATAGGTGTCTAATTGCCTATTTAGTCCTCTTTTAATTATTACTAGAGCTATTTAATCATATCTCACAATTTTGCACTTAGTTCAATTTAGTCCTTTTCACCTAATTAACTACCGAAACCTTAAAATTTCTTGACGAAACTTTAATACTAACTTATTTACACTCCATAAATATTTTTAAAAATATTTATGGCTCGGTTTATGAATTTGAGGTCTCGATACCTCGTTTTTATTCCGTTTTATCTACAACTTCCTACACTACATAATTTCACTAATTCAAAATTATTTCTAAAACCACACTTAACATTTACTTACTAATATCTAAGCTCACATGTCGGATTTAGTGATTTCAAATCACTGTTCCGGTATCACTGAAATTTGGGCCGTTACAAATATTGCTTGATGAGCTCATCTATGTTACTTGATTTATATGAAGATTTTGGTGACTAACATGTTTGGTTGAATGTATGTGTTTAGGCAAATTTAGTCAAATGGATGGAAATACGATATTGTATGTTTAGATTTAATAATCAAGATTGGTAAGTTTAATTTTAGTTATACGAACTTACTAATCATGTAATGCTTACTCCTTTTATTTTTTTCCCTGATTTATAGTGCTCGGAAGCTCGTGAAGGTTGGAAGATCGTTGGAGCATCGTCATACTATCGTCCAGAATTTTGGGTATATTTAGTGAAATCATTTTGGTATAATGGCATGTATAAGGAAACTTGGTCAATAGTGGCTTGAAATGTTATTTTGTAACCAAGCCATTGGAATGGCTAGTGATGGTTCTTTTTGGGTATAATTTAGTAAGCTATTATGATATATATATATATATACACATATGTTATGCTAAGTTCATGTGATCAAATGTTGTTAATGCCTAAGTTAAGCTAAGATGAGTTTGTAACCATGTATGCATGAAATGGTATGCCTTGATGAATGATGGAATTACCAAATTTGAATGCTTGAAATGGTTGGAATTGGTTGAGTGTTTCATGTGCAGGTTTTTGGGTGATTTTGGGTGAGAAATGAAGCTAGGAAATGGCTTTAGTTTGTTCACACGGGTAGACACACTGGCTTCTGTCTAGGCTATGTGTGGCACACGGCCTGGTAACACGAGAATGTGGTTAGGTCGTGTGTCCCTTACACCTTAATTTTGAGAACAGAATGCTCAAAATTGGGCACACGGGCAGAGACACGGGCGTGTGTCTCAGCCATGTGTGCCACACGGCCTAGAACACGGGCATGTGTCTTGGCCTTGTAAAACCTGCACCTAATTCGAATTAAATTAATTAACCACACGGGCATGTGACTTGGCCGTGTGATTTCAATTTGTTCATGAGTTACCAGTCAGAGAGTTACACGGGGTCGGGACACGGGCGTGTGTGACCACATGGCCTGCCCACACGGGTATGTCCCATTTTCACACGGGCGTGTGACCCCTGTATAGTGAATTTTTTTTTAAGTTTTGTAAAAAATTTTAAAGTTCTCAGTTTAGTCTCGAATCACTTCCAAAACATGTTTTGAGCCTCATAGGCTCGTATTAGGGACTTTATGATTAATTACAAATGATTTTTAATTTGGACGCAAGTTTATAACTCGGAATTATATGATTGTTTGTGATGTAAGTCTGGTAATACCCCGAAACCTTGTTTTGGCGACGGATACAAATAGGGGTGTTACATTAACAACATTTAAAGACTCAATAATTGTTAAAATTTTGACATGGATCGGATAGTACTTAATACCGGGATTCCAAAAACATAAAAATTACAAGAAAAAAATGGGACTAAATTAACTAACCAATTGAACTTGGAACTTTGAAACCCCTAAGCTTTTGCGTCTCTTTCTTTCTTCTTTCTCTTTCTCTTTTGCTTTCTTTCCTTTTTGTTTTGTTTTACTTTCCCTCTTTCTTTTTCTTTATTTCATTTACTTATTCATTTGTTTTATTATAATTGCTTTATTATTATATTATATATATTTACTTAAATATTAAGTAAAACATATTATAATATATATTTTAACTGTAATTTATTAATAATATATATAATAATTTACACTTATGTCGCCTCATGAAAGGACAATGGTATAATTGCTTATTTAGTCCATTTAATTTTTCTTTAATCTATAATTCAACTTCCATCCTTTATGCAATTTAGTCCTTATACCTGATTACTTTTAATTCATGCAAATTCACTTAACCAAAACCTAATTAACTATACAACTAACTTCGTAAATATTTTTAAGAAATATTTACGAGTCCGATTTACGGGAGCAGAGTCTCAAAAATACACTTTTCGACACCCTTAACTATCGGGTCGTTACAAAGGAAATTAACATGCAGTCCATGAATAGAACTAACATTGTGCTTATCCCCAAAATTAAAAGTGCATGTTGTACTATCTCTCATTTTAAATCTATTAGTCTTTGTAATGTTTTGTATAAAATTATTTCAAAGGTTATTGCCAATATAAATTTAAGTTTTTTTAGGGGTAAACTAATGAAGCATAGAGTGCCTTTGTGCCTGGGTGTTTTATTTCGAATAATATTTTATTTGCCTATGAAACTCTTCACTTATTTAAAACACACAAAACGGGGAAAAAGATTCTTTTGCCTTAAAACTTAACATGAGTAAGGCCTATGATAGAATAGAATGACATTCTATTATGGAAATACTTTGAAAGATAGGACTGAATGTGTAATGGCTTGAGCTTATTACGAGTTGTTTGTCTACCATTTCTTATTCAGTTTCAAAATGGTACAATGGGAGAGGTGTTTAAACCCTAAAGAGGGTTTAGATAAAGTGATCCACTCAGCTCGTATCTTTTTTCTGATTTGTTGTGAAGGTTTTTCCTCTCTTTTAAATCTTGCCTTTAATAATGGTGTTTTCAAGGAAACTCAATTTTGTAGAACAGGTATTGGTTTGACACACTTATTTTTTGTTGATAATAGTATGATTTTTGGTGAAGCATCGGCAGTGGGTGTTATAACTATAAAGGACATTATCTAATCCTATGAGTCTCACTCTGGCCAACAGATTAATTTTGACTAGTCGAAGGTATTTTTTAGTGCTAATGTCCCAGACAATTATTTTAATTTAATTGTGGACATTTTAGGGGTTCAATATACCATGAATATTGAGAAATATTTAGGGTTGCCTACCCTTATTGGACATAATAAAAGTGCAGCTTTTCAGGGTCTGAAAGATAGGATCTGAGGTACAGTCTTGGGTTGGAGTTTGCATTTTTTGTCTCAATGTGGTAGGGAGGTGCTTATTAAATCCATTTTGTAGGCTATATTGACTTATACCATGTCCTATTTTCTTTTGTTGAAGTCTCTATGTAGAGAAATTGAAGCCATTCTTAATAGACATACAATTTTAAAAATATATACATTTTACTTCATTGAAAGCTTTTTATAATTTTTTTTAATTATTCATAATAAATTTTAAAGAAATAGAAGTCTAAGTTGAAATTTTTTTTACTACTAAAAGTTAAAATGTAACAAATTTATTAGGATGAAAGGAGTAAAAAATTTTCATATCCATAAACCATTATCTAAGTTATTGTAGGGTGAATCCAATGAGAGTAGGCAACAGCATTGCCCCCCTCCCCATTCCCTGATAAAATGATTATATTGCAATTTTAGACTCTTAAAAATTAGCAATTCAATTTAACTCTTGATGTGTCACGAAACTAACTAAAAATTTGACTAAGACAAGTGCACCTATCAATTAATAGTATAGCTACAGTGAGCAAAGATATCGTTTCCATGAGAACTATAAGTACTAGTAATTACCTTCATTCTATTATTTAATCAAATAATTCGAGTGATCAATTAAAAATTAAAATTAACTAATGAATACGGCAAAGAACAAAACACAAGAATAATTGATTAACAACCAAGAAGCGAAACAATACCCAAGAAAGAATCTGCCTAGATTTCATCTATCACTATCAATCTAAATTACGTAATTTCTTTACTTAGCACATTGATCTGTAAAAATCCCTAAATTATGCTAATATCTCTTTCGAGTATAAGAGCCACTAACTCTAGATTTAATTAATTGAAAGATCTTTCTAATTAAAACCCCTATTATCGTATTAACTCGTACTATGGATTCCCCTATTAGATTTGACTCTAATCCAGTAGATTTATGTCATCCTGTTTCTAAGATTGCATGCAATTCCACTCAATTACGTAAGGTTGACTCTTAAACAGGGTCTATTCAACCACTGAATTAAGCACATAGAACATAGATCATTACTCTAAAAATATTAAACCAAGAATTAAACACATATAATTGAGAACAAAAAACTAGGTATTTATTACGTAAAATATAAATTAAATGACTGAATCCATCATAGGGTTCATCTCCCTAGGTATTTAGAAAATTAGTTCATGCTTAAAAATAGAAACATTCAAGATACATTATAACTAAAAAAAAAAAAGTAAACTCATGATAACTTCCTAAGAAATCAATTGGGAATCTTCAATCTTGATGGAAATCTGCTTCAAAGTTGACTTCAATGGTATTTTTTGAGTTATTTTCTTAAATATTCTCTGACGGCTCACTCATATCTTTTTGTTTTTTCATATATGCGTGTCATAGAATGCTTGAAAAACCTAAAAATTGTGTGTTCCACTGTTTGGCATGCAATCCTGCAAAATCGATACAGCCTACCACACGCCCGTGTAGGTCACACAGTTGTGTGGAATAATTCAGCCCATGTGGCTCCTGTAGCTTGTTCTGACGCTCCAGTTTTCGTTAGTTTTTTGGTCATTTTGCTCCCAAGTGCTCTACATAAGTTTAAAGGATTAGAAGTATAAAACTCACAATTAACATCAAATAATCACCTAAAATCGCGTTAAGAATGAGATTAAAATATGTTATTTTTAGCACTTATCAACTCTTTTAGCATAAAATTTTTAAGTTTAACGTCCTAACAATTTATACTTTTATCTTAACTTCCAACCAATAATTCCTAGCTTCATCGCTATTTTATTGCAAGGTTTATAAGAAAAGAAAAGTGCTTGTTAGACTCAGTTGGGAATCCACCTATGTTTCTTTTATACGTTGCTTTTTATTGATTCTTTTATGAATTATTTCTTTAAAAAAAATTGATAGAAGAAGCGTCACTAAAACCTTAAATTACTATATTAAAATTATTTTATTTTTAAATGAAATCAAATTGCAATTAGGGGTATAGTATAGGAATTACTATGATATCTTTATCTATTTTAGCAAATTAGATAATGATATATTACATCATTCACCATGTGACGGTGTTTGTTTTGTTACTATAAGTTAAATGCTATTTCATAATTGGCGGATATTCCTATAATCAATGGTGATTTTGTATATGATTTGGTGATGGAACTAGTTGTGACCAACTACTGATTATAAGGTACCGTTATGTATATAGTTATTCATACTATTATTTAATCATATTAGATGACAATATAGTGTGTCACAAACAATGTAACATCTCTTTCGTCTCCTATATGTTGAATGTTCCGAATAATAAATGATGAATTCGTATATAATTTGGTGATGAAACTATCTAGCACCAAATACTTATTAAAAGTTGGTGTTTTACATTATCATCATTAACATCATTATTTTATTATATTAGGTGACAATATAAATCCGTTATTAACACTATGATGATGCTGCTTTTGTAGCAATTACGTTTGATGTTAATTTATTATCGACAATGACACCAATGATCTAGGGTGAAATCTTATATAATTTGGTGACACAATTAATTGCCACCTAATACTAATTATAAGGTGACATTGTACATTACCATCACTACATTTTTTTTTTACAATAAATGACGAATATAATAAGTCATCACTATTAACCTTTAATGAGGATGCTAACACGACAAACGCCTTAACAAAAATTTTACGTCACCAAATATAAATAGTGACATAAATATATTTTTCAATTACAATATTTTAGGTCCAACTAGCACTCAGGTTTGTTGTAGTGTGCACATTGTAGGATGAGATATAGTTTAATTGCATGTTTACCGTTTCTTCTTTATTCCTCAACTTTCGTTTCTATAAGATACTATGAACATGCCTCCTATAATTCGAGAAGTAGAACCCATTTTCATTGTTGCAATTAGGGGTGTGCAAAAAATATTGAACTGAAAAAGTCGAAGTGAACTAAATCAAAAGTATCAAATTTTTTCAGTTTATTCGGTTTCCGAATTTGGTTTAATTGGTTTATTTGGTCGATTTTTTATTTTGACATTTTAAATCGAATAAACCGATTAAAGCCGTAATCCATAAGCCCATAACACATTTACATACTCAAACCCAAATTTAAATCTCAAACCCAAATACTTATTAAAACTTAATACTTTTAAAGCACAAACCTATTAAACCCAATACTCATTAATATTTAAAATTCAAATTGATAATTTATTTTTTTGTGATATTCATTTTAATTTTTATCAATTAATATATATATAAATATTTTTTGACTTCATTAAAAATTGTTTAATTTAATTTTTAATATTTTATAATGAATTTAAAATAAAAATTAATTTATAAGTGATACAATATAATATATTTAAAATTATAAATACCTCAATTAATTTTTTTCAATAAAAAATAATATAAAAAATTAAACCGTACTAAAAATTTTCGAATCGATTTATTCAATTTTATTCTCTTAATCGGTTCGATTTAAGTAATTAATTTGATTTTCTATATAAAAATTAATCAACGGAAAGGACACCCCTAATTGCAATCATGCAAGACATTCAGGCAGAGGAGAAAATAACTAAATGAACCAAGTGGCGTAATTTTGGGTTTCGGAAAAGATAGATGAGTCAACAAAAAGGGAAGTTGGGAAATCAGAAACTGGGTCGAAATAAAAGCCTGAAAGGATAGTTTTGTGTTTTCATACATCATTGGATGATTGGCCCTTTATTGTTGCTGAAAGAGTGGCAACAGCCTCCCCTACTGTCAAAAACAAGCAATCTGGTTTCATGAAATCACCTGCTTCATTTGATCTCTGCAATTTTTCCATCACCTCTCCCACAAGATTCACCAAAACAAGCTGTTTTATATATTGAATAAAATAATATCAGCATTTTCAATTAAAAACACATGCATGCAGCATTATGTTCTAGTGATAAAATTGAATCGCTAGACTTAATTCTCAGTATTAGACTCACCTCGACACCTTTCTTTTCCATTGTTCGCTTCAGTTCTTTAAAAAATGATACACCACTGGTATCAATGGTGCTCACAGCTGAGAAAAAAAGGATGGAAAAAGCATCCAAAATGAATAAATAATATTCAGAATTTTTAGTTTTATTAAACTATGATTCATAGTCGGATAGACTTACTTGACATCTCTAGAATCACAAACCGAAGGCTTGAGTTTGAGTGCATCTTAGGATCCTCTGCTTCATATTCTTCAATCCATCTTAAAACCCTTCACAACAGAGGCCCAGAATAAACAACTAAATAATCACAAGACAGGTGAGACAGGATGCTCTTCTGTTCAATCGAGTCCAATCGGTTTATCATTCAATTAAAATTTGTAATCCTGGATTGGAGTAACAATTAGTGAAAACCAACCTCTCATTCAAATATGTTGAATTGGCGAAGTTGATTGGAGCTTCAATGCTTAGAATAAGGAAACCAGGGATCTTCACTGATTCCTTGTAATGGTGAAGATCACGATAAATATCTGTCCCTGGAATCTTCCCCAACAACACCGTCTTTGGCCTCGTAATTTGCATCAGGATCTTGAAGATCGACACTGCCACCTGTATTTTCCATCCATACACCCGTAACTTTTTGCTTTAAATCACAACAAAGTGTGGGATTCCATTTTAGTATCCGAAGGTGAGAGCAAAGAACTTACTGCAATGGCGAGACCATGTTGAACAGAGATGAAAATAACACCAAAGAATGCACACAGCATCACAATGAAATCGAATTTGTCCATCTTCCAAACATGGTAGGCTGCTGGGATGTCGATAAGGCCGACGACCGCAGACACAATGATGGCTCCCAGCACCACGTTTGGGGTGTATTGAAATAAGGGCATGAGGAAGAGGAGGGTCACCATGACTGTAATAGACATTACTATGTTGGACGCTGCAGTTTTGGCTCCTGCATTGTGATTAACAGCTGATCGAGAGAAGGCACCTGAATGATATCAAAGTTAATGGCGGCTTAAAAAGCAAATCTGTGCAACTGGGTCTTTCACCCAAACCTGAAATCTTATCTAATATTTAAGAGGATTTGAATAAAAATATTATTATATATGAAATGTTTGAGTTAGCAATTTATAAATATGAGTAGGTGGGACCTGTTGTGACATAGCAGGAAGTAGAGGAGCCAACCATGTTCATCAGTCCAATAGCCATCATTTCTTTGTTACCATCCACTTTGTAGTTCATAAGAGAAGCAAATGTCCTTCCTACTGCAATGCCTTCCTGTTTGATACTAAGTTGAATTAAAGCGATGGCCAAATAGATTTGTGTTCTTCTTCACCCAAATATAGTTACAAGTAAATTTTTATTATTCATTTTAACTGTAGATACAAGCATGTCACTTATGTTACTTCAGTGATTTTTATTACTCTTTTGCTTTCAACTTAATTACGGAAAAGATTCGGATAAAAGAACTTACAGTGAGGGAAATAATTCCAGTAACAAGGCCGGTTTTCATTGACAGTCCAAGGTGGCCTCCATGAAATTGCAGCATATTCCATGAAGGAGGATTTAATCCTTCTTGCAGCTTTCCAATCTAAATTATAAAAATATTCAAAGTGTTAGCCAAGCAATATGTAGCACTTAGTGGTGTCGAAACTATTTTTTTGAAAACGGGAATCTGACTTTGTTTGGAAATGAAAATTAAAACGGGAGTCACCACCGATCTTTATTAGGTGTGATCGGATTATCTTTGTTTTAATAAAACAATTTTAGTTTACTAAAACGGCATTTTTGGTCTACGAAATTTAAGAGAACAAGTTCAGGAGTCGATTACGTGCGAGGAAGGATTAGCACCCTCGACACGCCCAAAAATTGGTACCGAATTGATTAGTTAGTGTCTTAATGTCGAAAGTTGAAAATCGGGAATGGTTTTAAAATACGATCCTTTTTTGTTAACATCGATTTTAAAAGCGCTTGAATTAGCTCAAAATGATTATTAAAGATTTCCTTATCTCGAGATATCGGAGTATCACATCCCGTAAGTTAGGACACAATACCATGAAATCCCAAGTGCAAGTTTGTCTTTAATTTTATTGAAATTTCGTGTATTTTAAAAATCAAAAGGATATTTAGCTATTTAGAATCAATGAGAAAATCGAAACCCCGTAAGTTAGGGCACAATTCGATATTTAAATAATAGCGAATTCGATATTTAAAAAACGTGTGTTTATTTTGTTTGAAATAAAATAAAACGATCTAAATTGGATAAATGTATTGGGGTTTAATTCGTGAAGCAATGATATGAGATACAATATAGTAATGAGTGTGGACAATAATACATGAATAACATCACACAAATGTACAACAATAATATGAAAATACAAGTGAACAAATTATGGTACATACAATAACAATAATAACTCAACATACATTATTCACATGCACATTAGCAATCAAAGAACAATGAAACATATATAACAATCTAAAAATAAATAGTATAAAGCAAATCAAAATGAATAAAACGTAAAAAAAATATTTAAAAAGACAATAAACAAGTTTAAAAAAATAATAAAGTAAAAAATGAATTTTTAAAATTAATAATGTATGAAACAATTTAGGAAAAGATGATATATACATAAATTTTAGAACCAATAATATACATATATGTACATAAAAGTATAAAATGGGTAATATAAAAAACTTATAATGAGTAATAAATAGAATATTTAAAACAAATAAATAGAATTTTGAAATTTACAATAATAAAATAGTTTTAAATAAATAATACATGAAACGATTTTAAAATAGAAAATGATACTTTAAAGTAGAGAAATGTAACAATTTATAATAATTAATGTGAATAATATTTTAAACATAAGGTAAAATAGTGTAAAGTATTCAAAATAGATCAATAAAAAACATTTAAAATATCATGTGAAAGATTTAAAATAAACATGCAAAATAAAGTAATATAAAAGAAGCAAACAGTTTATAAAAGTGAAAATAAAATAAATAATATATGTATATATTTAAAATAACTGATATGTAAAAAACTTGGAATAAACAAAAATAAAACAGTTTAAAAATAAGCAAATGACAAATTTACAAATGACATATAAAGTTTGAAACTAAATAAAATATAACATCTAAATAAATAGTAAATAAAACATATACTAAAATATTATAAAACAGTTTGAAATAAAAGGGGCAGTGATTAAATTAAAATCAGAGTAAAAAAATAGGTATAAATCATAATAACAGAAAGCTGCCAGGGACCAGAATGAAACATGCTCGAAAGAGCGGGGGTTAACTGGACAATTACCCCAACCCCCTATGTGCAGCGTTTCAATGTAGGACTTAAATGCAGCAACAGACAAATTATGCAGGCAAAAATTTAAAAAGGAATGGGGCTAAATTGAACACAATGAAAATGCAGAGGGACTCATCGCCTAAATAGCCCCAAGGCTACAAAACACGTGGATCCTAGCCTATGCGAGTCGGGTCGAACTGCCCCTTCCCCAAAACGACACCGTTTTGGCATCTGGGGAAGGGAATGAAACAGCATCATTTTATGCAACATATTTAAGCCCCAATTTTTTTTAAAAAAATTCATTTGCAGCCCATTTTGAAGAAAAATTCAAAAAACTTTTCTTTTTTTCTCTGCTAGGGTTTTAAACCCCCTCTTTGTGTCGTCATCTGACCGCCGCACCACCACCGTATCTGGTGGCCGGCGATGCGTCAAAATGGGCCTTTTTTAGCCCCGTTTGGAACACCCCTGAAGGCCACGTTGCCGAAATCCACAAAAGCCGTATAGAGAGGCTCTCGGCCCCTTTTCGGGTCCGATTTCGGCGAAGTGGAGGGCTTTCCGATGCCTCGACCGCGAGAGATCTCAAGTGAGTTTTCTATTTCTTTATTTTTTTTGTTTAAAATCGGTTTCTAATAAAATAAAAAAGCTAATAAAATAAAATAAAAAAACAGAAAAAAAACGAAAAGAAAGCGAGGTGTGTAGAATAAAATCAATCTTCTTTTGTTCTGTTCTTTGATTACTTAGTATTCGTAAAAAAAAAAATACAAGGATGAAATTGTGGCTTTTAAAGCCGTTTACAAAACGATTAAATCCTATCTTTTTGTTGTTTTCTCCATTATTTGCCTCTGTCTTACGTGTGAACCTTCGTTTTGCAGGTGTCAAAGGCGTGGGTGAGTGGTGTTTGGCTCGCGAGGAGGCAAGGCGGCGCGCATGGTGGCCAAGGCTGAGGGGGGAGTGGCGGCTGAAAACTTTGGTGGCTAGAGGTAGGGTTTCCAAATGTTTAAACATTCCGGGCCACTTGGGCCTTCAAATTTGGGTTGTTCGGTTTTAATTGTTTGGGCTATCTGATATTGGTCTGGGTTTGGGTTAGTGATTGGGTTGATTGTTAAGTTTGGATTTGGTTTAGTGAATCGGGCCCTGACATTTGTAAAAATAGATTTAGAAAATTAGACTTTTGTTATTTATTTGGGGTTTATTTGTCAGGGCCAAAATTGGCTATTACAAGTGGAATCCGTAAGTCCCCCTTGATACATCAAATTTAATTTTTTGTGTGTACATGAAAAAAACATTATATAAGAAATATATATATAAAGAAAAAAGAGTTTTAGTTGAAATGATAAAGCCGAGATATTAAAGATTATAGTATCTAGGTTCAAATCTATTATATATATCGTTAGTTTATATAAAGAATACATTTTTGATAATTTTTCAATTGAGTTGAGACATAATTCATGATTGACACCAACTTAATAAATAATATTCAATTTAATTCACCAAAAAGAAAACATATTAAAACATTCAGTCATTCACCAACTCAATGAATGATATTTGGTGAACCCAAAATTAATGTAAACTTTTTATATAACTATTATTCGGATATTGCAACTTGAAAGAAGGTGAGAGAGGCAGTAAACTTACTACACCGACGCCGTGGTGCTGAGCTTTGAATGCAAAAACAAGAAAAGTAGAGAGGATAACACAAACGAGTGGAGCAGCTGCTGAGACCCAAAACAGCTTTGGCCTTCTCATGCTCTGCATGGCACACACCCCAATTTTGATACTCAATCTCTTTTCCAAAACTGTCGGCCAGAAACTACTCACTGGCCACAAGGATTGTTTCATATGATTCTACTCATTTAATAATTTACATTCGTATTTGAAAGTATAACGATAGACTGAAAAACATAGGGAGAAGTAATATGACCTACCACATGTCTTGCTACTAGCAGAAACACCAGGAAGCTAAAGCCCATCAGTATTGTTTGCCATGACCACTGCATCCAAGCAATGAATTTTGTAAAGTCAGCAAATATATTGCAATCTCATTTGTACTAAAAATAAAAAAAAGTAGTGAAGCAAACTTATCGGAAGCAGCAGTGATGAATCTTGAAATACATTACCTCCTGTGAGTTGTGGAAAACAGAGGCCATAACAGGGATGAAACCCATTTTTTTACTAAAATGAGTGATTCCAAGAAGGCTTTTCAGCTGCTGTAATGAAACAATGATAGCAGCACCAGCCATGAAGCCTATTAGTGTTGCCTTTGAAAGAAAATCAATGATAAATCCAAGCCTGCTCAAATTTTAACACCAGATATCGGCAGAAATGTTATTTAAAGGAAAAACAAACATATAATGTATGAATGCTTAAAATGAAAAGCCAGCTTCACCTTAAAAATCCCAAAGAAGCTTGGAAAAAACCGGCAAAAAATGTTGCAGTAAACGCTAGTTGGAGAAACAAGACAGGATCACCGGTAGGGGATACTTGTTGTGTAAGCATGGATCCAAGTATAAGTGAAGCAATTGAAACAGGTCCAACTGCAATGTCCCTTGAGCTTCCGAGTACAGCATATACAAGAGGGGGAACAAAGCTGGAATCTAAGACCAAATGAAATTCCAATCAAACAATAATCTTTGAAGTCTCAAACAGGCTTCAATAGAAAACCAGAGTTTACTCACAGAGGCCAACATTTGGTGGTAGACTAGCAAGCTTAGCGTAACTTATACCCTGGGGGATGGCTAAGCTAGCTATGGTAACTCCTGAAACTATATCTGATTTGAAGAGTTTGAGATTATAATTTGGACCCCAGTGAAGAATAGGGAAGATGTATTGAGCTGCAAGAACCCATTTCTTCTTCGTTGGTTGTCCTTTGAATTGGCGAAAAGGATCATCAGGGAACAAAGTTTCTTTAAGCCTGGTTTTGAGCTTCTGAATGGTGCTCTTATGGGGTGGTGGAACAACACTGTGAACCTCCATCGTTATTTCTAGGCAGCTTGGAGACTGCTCCTGTATGGTGCTAGGATTAGACTCCATGGTCGTAGAATAAAGGTTCTATATTTTTTGAAGCAATAATGCTCTATTTTGTGTATGTCTCTGCTTGTTTTAGCTGGTTTTTCTTAGACAGATAACAAATAATTTTCATGGATAAATTACATATAGGACTCTGTATATATAGTATGAAGGTGCTTGCGATAAATTGTTGTCTCTTGATATTGAGATGTAAACAAATTCTGCATAACGCTAGTATTTTTTTAATCTAGGCCTCGAAACAACATGGAAACATATATTAGATTCGGAAATTTGTATATACCTATAGTATTTTATAATTTTTTATGTCAATCCTTTAAATATATATTATTATAAGGTAACAAAAATATTTTTAGAGAATATCATCTTTTAAGTTCAAATCTTATCATAGTAATATTTTATAATAAAATAATATTAAATTAAGGTACACTTAACTTTTAACACCAACTCAATCAAAAGATACAGCATGTAATATTGCCTTATGTACAATAATTATACTTAGTAATTGTGTTAAGTAAATTTGTTGTATGCTTAGTGAAGTGTGGGAATTGGGTAAAAAAATAATGTAAAGGAAATAAACATAAAAAGATTGCGCCAAAATGATGAGGCAACTAACATATTTTGTTCATCATCAGACAACTAACATTGAAGTTAGTAAATGGTTACATAAAGGGGTGTGCCAATCCCATGCATGCAGAATACGATGGAATATTTTGAGGTATATACCTCTCTGTCTCATCTCTCCATTTCTTAATTTATATATACATAGATAGAGGGGGGGTCTTTAATTAACGTGGTTCAGACTAAGAGGGAAAGAGAGAAGAAAACGGAAAATGAGGCAGCGAGTCTTTCGATTTGCCTCATAAATATATGACTTTACAAGGGGAACAAACTGATTGAAGTTTTGGTTTATGCAATTATATTTAACATATAGCATTTAAAAGGTGTAAGTTTTCCAATGGATTTCAAATGAATGAATACAAGAAATAAATTAAGACTTGGTTTTCTCGATTCATTTGTAAATCAATTTATTAGACTCTGCAATTTCCATATTCAAGGAAATGAAACAAAAGTTATTTGGAAATCTTTTTGCAATATCAAAATTGGGGAAAAAGGAACTGTCATGTGTTATGCTTGATTTTAAAACAAGTAAAAGAAAAAGAAGAAGACGACGACGACGACGACGGTATCCAACATAGCTGCACATCCCACGGTTGATATTTTATCAAACATTATAAGTGGCTAATGAAGTTGGCAAGTATTGATGGGGTTAGGAGTAATGCGCTATCGAGCATCTTGTGGTGATGAAGGGAGACCAGATTCCGAATCACTTCAATGAGATCCTTGGAATCTCACAACCGACCCATACTGTATAACCCATCATCCACTAACTAATTAATGGACCTTGAAATTTGAAAAATGAAGCACTATAGCGACTTTTCGTTTGGGACACAAGATCATCTCCTATCTTTCAAACACACACTTCAAAGAATCTTGAACGTCTTACTTATAATGCAATTATTTGCCTTGTAAATTCCCATTTTTATTGGACGCAAGGAAAACAAGACTGTTAAATGTACGAAATGACATTTATACTCTTACTGCTTTGATGCATTAGTTTTTCCTCCTATTAGTTCTCTCTTATTTCTACCATTATCAGTTTTGC
This sequence comes from Gossypium anomalum, assembly GCA_025698475.1. Classification (NCBI taxonomy): domain Eukaryota; kingdom Viridiplantae; phylum Streptophyta; class Magnoliopsida; order Malvales; family Malvaceae; genus Gossypium; species Gossypium anomalum. Next base: position 16,460,326 of record CM046967.1, on the reverse strand, counting down.
AATCAGCGGGCATAGAAAAAGTCACATTACTTCATCTTCCACCTTTTCTCCTGTTCTAATCATATCAATTCTGATTTTTTTTATTAAAAATTATCAAGATTCAAGAGTTTTAAAAAGAAAGCTTTGCTGAAGAAATGAAAACTCGAAATGAGACACAAAATTCTCATATAGTCAATATAGGAGGAGTTAATTCATGGATTGAAGAATGAAAAAGCCAATGCCATAACCAAAACAGTGATGCCACTGAAACCTTGAATGATTTGTTTTGGTTCCCTTATGATGATAGTTTATTGAATAGAGAAGGAAGAAATGACGAATCATCTAATGGGAGCTCTGATTTAAACACAAATGGTGCAAATTCAATTCAATGTGAAAAACTTAAGGATTAAGATGTTGTTTAAGGGTCTTATAATACCAATATAGGAGGTTCCAGCGTTGGTGACAATCAAATAGAGGTTGATCATGTTAGGGAATTAGCAGTTGATCCAACCAAATGAATGAATTTAGAAGCCTTGATGAATTGTTTGGCTTTCACTACAAGAAAACAGACTTTTAGCGGCGTTTTTAGTGGTGTTTGAATAAAAAACGCCGCAAAATGCCACAAAAAAATGAGAAATAATAGCGGCGTTTTTATCTAAAATGCCACTAAAAATAGATCAATAGCGGCGTTTTTATCTAAAACGCCATTAAAAACAGATCAATAGCAGCGTTTTTACCTAAAAGCCACTAAAAACTGGGGAAATAGCTGTGTTTTTGTCCCAAACGCCACTAAAAGTAATCAATAGCGGCGTTTTTATCCAAAATGCCACTAAAAAGTGGAGGAATAGCTACGTTTTTGTCCAAACGTCACTAAAAACTGATCAATAGCGGCGTTTTTATCTAAAACGCCACTAAAAACTGGAGAAATAGCGGCATTTTTGTCCAAACGCCACTAAAACTGATCAATAGCGGCGTTTTTAGGCCCAAACGCCGCAAAAAATTGAGCTGCCATTTTTGAGTAGGGTAACCGTCGACAGTCGTTTCGATTTGATCTGATTTAATTTTCATATTATTTTCTTTTTTTTTGAATTCAATTTAATATAAACTAATTCACTTAGCTATGAGAAAGTTTTATTTTAATTACTTAATTATGAAAAGTTACAAATTGATAACTAAATTGTAAAAACATAAATTTTAAAACCCTAAACCCCTAAAAAAATTCATATGGATGTTTATGTGTGTATATACATAGATAATGTAAAAGCTTATGTTTATATTAATAAATTGTGGAAGTAATTGATTAAATTTATTTTTGGGTTTAGTGTTTAATATTTAAGGTTGAGGCCTATGGTTTAGGGTTGAAATGGTAGTATATATATATTTTAAGTTTATGGTTTAGGGTTCAAAGGTAGTATGTTAAGCTTATGCATGGTTTGGGGTTTGTTATTTTGGGTTTGGGGTATAGTGTTTTAAATTAGTTTGTTATTTGGGGTTTGGTGTATTAAAGTGTACATAGGGTTTAGGCCGGTATTATAGTGTTTAAGGTTTTAAGGCTTAGCTAGGGTATTAGGGTTTAAGGGTTATTAGTTGATTAAATGATGTTCTGGTTGAATCTAGGTTTTAATTTGGAGTGCTCGGAGTGTGGTTTAATTAAATACTTGATCTCATGTTTATACATATATTTACAATGTATATATGTTTATATTCCCAGATAATTACGCAAGGTTTAGTATTTACGAAATTTGATGAGGTGGTTCTTAAAATTATTGAATACGAAATGTTAATGAAATTCTCAAATTTAATGCCTCGTGATTAAATATTGAATTTGAATTTATTATAATTTCAAAATCTAAAAAATAATATGTGTTTAATAACTTTCTTTGCATGCAATTGACTCTTGAAATTAAACTTGCCTTACTTTAATTTTAAGATGCAGATAATAACGATCTCTTAAAAGAAATTTTTAATAAGTATTGCTCACACCTAGTTAAAAATATCAATGACAACTCTTTTATTTTTAATAAAAACCTAATATTTTAAAAATTTTCATTTTTTTTCATTGTTGTTCATTTTTATCAAAAATGATTTTGAAAATATATCTTTTTTATCTCAATTCATTTCATGTTTTAAATAATTATTAGAAATTATTTTAAATTGATTTTACCTTAAATTTAAATAATAAATATTTAAATAATAATTATTCAATATAATTTTTTTTAAATTAGATATATTGTTTGAAAGAAAACAAATTAATTAACTATTAAAATTTATTACTATCTAATGCATTAGTGGCGTTTTTGACAAAATTGCCACAAAAAAATTCACTTTAGCATAAACGACGTCATTTTACGTCTCCAAAGGAATTAGTGGTGCTTTTTTTAAAAACGACACTAAAAGTTTAATTAAAGCTACGTCGTTTCCTTTGCAATTTACTGACGTCATTACGTTTAGCAAAACGGCGCCGTTTTTGTTTCAGCCATTTCACCCCCAATGCAAACCTGAAACCCTTATTTTCTCCCAAATCAAAGTTTTCCCTAAACCCCAAATTTTCCCCAAATCAAACCCATTTGCCATCTCCCTCTCTCTTTTCGATCGACAGGTTATTATAATTTCGTTTTTATTTCAATCTATTGTCACTGGGTTAAATATGGTTTTTGTTCCAACCCAGATTTTCTCTTTCATTCCGATTTCTAATCAAACCCGAAGCTCCTTGTTTCATTTCGATTTCATTGCAGCAAGCAAGCAGTTTATTTTCGATTTCATTTCGATTTCGATTTCACTTCTGTTTTATTTTTGCAGCAAGTAGAAAGATTAAGGGATTTCATTTCGAAATCAAACCCGACTGAAGGCTAGCTTTGGCGAGTCCATCAAATCAAGGTACTCTCATTTACTTGTTCTTTTGAACCCTAGACTTTAGCATGCTGACATTGGTAATCTTAGATTGTTGTGCTTCTCTCTCTTTTCGAGGTTTTCAGGCTGTTTGGGTTTTTGAAATTTCGAAATGTGATTTAAGGTTCTGATAGAAAGAACATACGTGTATGGAAAAATCTTAAAGAATTTAAAGATTTTAACTGATCAAGTATATTTCAAAGATTGTCTTCAACTTTAGTCTATTTTCAATCTTTGTACTTCTAGTAGCAGTAGAAAAGTATTAGCAATTGATTACATTGAAGTATTAGCAATTGATGCTGTGTCATTCAGATGCTGTGTCATGTTTGAGTTTAAATGAATGTGCTGTTACAGCATTATCAATTGATGCCGTTGGTTCGGTTTTATATTCTGTTACAGAATTCTAGGTAAAGCCACACAAATGTAGGAAGTTTCTGAACTATGTAACTAAAATATTAGTGTTCATCTCAGTTTTATAACTAGTAGTAAGTTTATCTACTTGCATCTGAATGAAAATCAAATAAATAGTGATGCTTGGAGGTCATGTTGCTTGTATGGATAATTAGGATTTCTGGACTTTGAAATTTATGTTTATGAAATGTATCATGTATGGCTAATATTACATTTTGGTTGCAAAATTTTCTTAATATGTTGTAAGCTCTGTATTCACAAATTAGCTCTTCTTTTGTGTGGTTCCTACATTTCCTTGCTTTTTGGTTTGACAATTTCAACAATGACATGTGATTATGTTGGACTTGTATGCTTTTTCTTTTTAGCTCATATTTGAGGTTTGACATGTGATTATTTTAGTAAGTTTATCTACTTGCATCGTGTTAAGCTATTGAAATTAACTCTTAATGAAATAAAATCAAAGATACACATATATATTTGATCTGGAACTCATATATATTTGTTAATGTTGACAGTTGGTCAAGAATTCTGAGTTTACGTCTGCTGCATCGCCTTCGGTAGTCCTCTGCATCGTCGTCGGTAGCCCTCTGCTACATCTCCGTCGGCATCCCTCTTCTACATCTCCGTCGGCATCCCTCTGCGGCTTCTCTAGTTTTCTGCCATCCAATTTGCTTAGCTTCAATCCACATTGACTTAGGTAAGGCTTTGGGTCCTCCATTGTGGTAATTGCGATGACCATAACTTTCTCCTTTCTTCTTAGATAGTGCAGCAGCATACATGCACTTCCTCCAATTCTTGCCTCTTCTAGCAATGCTTGTTTCAATACTTGAACACCATACAAAAATGCAATTAAAATCGTAAATGTGAGACTTCTAAAGTTGGTGTTTATATAGTATAATTATATTATACTTTATCTTATCAAGCACATGTTTCTTCTATTTTTTTACAAAATGGTGATTGATTGGTTAACCATTATGGTTGTATCAAATTTTTATGTTATAATTATATTATACTTTATCAGTTGAAAAATTATATACAATTTTTTATAATTATTTATATAACTCTTAATAAATGTTCATCTTAGTTTATAAATTTTCAAGTTTATTATTGTACATTTTGAACTTGTGCAATTTTTTTTTTTTTTTTGCAATCAATTAGTTGCACAATTTCAATGTAATTTTACTATTTAAATATTAACATAATTTTTCAATATATTGACTAAAAAATATTAATTTATTATATAATTAAATACTGTCTTCTTGACTAAAAGTATATATATTTAATACTAATTAATTTTTGGTATTAATAATGTTTGATTTTAATATTTAATATTTTTAAATATTTTTAAAACGTATCAATATATTTTTATCAATATAATAATATTGATCATTATTTAAATTTATTTTAATATAAATATCAAATTACTATTCTTTTTTTCCAAAAAAAATGATTTAAAAGCTTTTTAAAATGAAAAGTTACTTTCTATTACTCATCAAATTATATCCCATGCCTTGTATATATTTCTAATAATAAGTAATGCATCATATTGATTAATTTTTTATATTAATAATGTTTGATTTTAATATTTAATATTTAATATTTTTAAATGTTTTTAAGACTTATAAATATTTTTTATCAAAATAAAAATATTGACCATTATTTAAATTTATTTTAATATAAAAATTAAATTACTATTCTTTTTTTCCAAAAAAAAAACTTGTAATAAGGTTGGGTTTCATCCATTTCCTCATTTGCAAGTTCAATGTAATTAGTTAAACAAAGTTTCAATTTAGGTTCGTCATTACTGATTGAATCGTTTATACTTTAGTTGCAGTATTATCCAAATCCCATCTCAGGATAAGTTTTTAAATATTATTTAATACATAACTTACATAATACATAACTTACATAATTTAAAGATCAAATTTTATAACTTACATAATTTACATAACTTACATAATACATGAGTTACATAATTTAAAGATCAAATTTCAAAACTTCCATAATACATAACTTACATAATTTAAAGATCAAATTTCATAACTTACATAATACATAACTTACATAATTTAAAGATCAAATTTGATAACTTACATAATTTACATAACTTACATAATTTAAAGATCAAATTTCATAACTTACAGCTTTTACATAACTTACATAATAAATAACTTACATAATACATAACTTACATAACTTAATTATACTTATAAATAAACAACTTACCCGTGTAATTTATTGTAAACTTTAGATTTCAAGAACTACGAAATGGATAGGAGTTGGATGAATTTGTCAAGGGTAAGCAACGCCTATCAAAATGGAGTACAAACTTTTCTAAATTTTGCATTTCAAAATGCAAGCCAAGAGAATATGATTCTTTGCTCGTGTAAGAAGTGTGGCAACATCAATTGGCATTTTCGTGAAGTTGTCTACGAACATCTAATTGTTGATGGCTTTATTCGGGGGTATAAAAAATGGTTTTTCATGGTGAGTGTACATCTAGTGGAACTTCTTCAATGATTAATCCGACTTATCCTGATACTGCTTTCCACCAGTATGTTAGACAAGATGACATGGAAGGTATGTTGCGGGATGCATTTAATATGCACAGTCATAGTGAGCAATCGTTTCCACCTGACTTTATTGCATCCGATGATTGTAATATTGGTGGAAATGTTTTTTTTTCGAAACGGGAACAAGTACACCTGATGAGGAGCCAAATGAAGAAGCGGCGAAGTTCTACAATTTACTTAATGAAATGAACGAGGAAATTTACGAGGGATCAAAACATTCGAAATTGTCCTTCTGTATTCGTCTATTTCACTTAAAATGTTTAGGAGGGTGGACCGGAAACTCTTTTACAATGCTGCTAGAGTTTTTGAGAGAGATGTTTCCGTTTGCAAAAATACCCCAATCTTGTCAAGATATGAAGAGACTCATAAAAGATTTGGGCCTTGGGTACGATAAAATTCATAGTTGCCCAAATGACTGCATGTTGTACTGGGGTGATCAGGAAAACTAACAGTCTTGTCATGTTTGCGGTAAGTCTCGTTGGATGGATAAGAATGCAGAAGATGTGAATGCGGATGAAGATGGCGCACAGTTAAGAAAGAAGCCAGTCAAGGTTTTGCGATATTTTCCCCTAATACCAAGACTTCAAAGGCTTTTCATGTCGTCAAAGACGACTGAATCTATGAGGTGGCATAATGATCAACGGACCGATGATGGATTATTAAGACATCCTGCGGATTCTTTAGCTTGGAAATCATTTGACAGTAAATTTCCAAGCTTTGCAAGCAATCCTCAGAATGTGAGGCTTGGGCTAGCAGCTGACGGCTTTAATCCATTTAAAATCATGAGTACTTCTAATGCTTATATCCCTAATTATTCTTGCTTAGCTTGTGATAAATGTGGCACATCTAATGAGAGAAAGAAGAGAAAGAGAATATAATATGAACAAAAATAACACATGGTGTATTGTAAGTATACAGCTCTAGTTACAATATTTGTGTTACAAGTATATGGTGAATTAGAGCTTACACTCAGAACTGAGTTGAGGTTCAAGAATAGCAAAAAAAAAAAAAAAAAAGTGTGGGTTGAAAGTTAAAAATATACTTTACTATCTATTCCAATACACTTATACGAATTTAGTAAAAAGTTATTTACTACAAATAACACAATCACTTGTTTTTTATTTTTATTTTATACATAGTGAATTGAATTATTTTGTGTAAAAAATAAAATCAATTAAAGTAATGTGTAAATATTGATAACTAAATTTATGTATATGCCAAATTTAAAAACCATCATATAAATTATTTTGTGAAAAAGAATCAAATAATTGAACCGCAATTTTATAATTTTTAGCTAGTTAAACAAAAAGGATACATAATTATGAGATGTAAATGGTTATTGACATGCTTCAGTCTAATTTTAAAAATATCCGATCTCAATACTGCCTTCTTGTCAATAGTAATAATATTCTTTTTATGAGATTAATAATTATTTATTACACTTGGCAAAAAAAAAAAAGAAAATGATAACAAATAGAAATTTAAGTCTAACCCACATGGTGACCACATGAAAATGAAATTATGAGTGAGACGTGCAAATTGCTTCGTTTGGCTCCTTTCATTCCTATTCCAATGCCTCAAGCATCAGACATATCTATTCATATATTTTCACACTAGATCTATTTTATCTTTTAATAATTATTTAATTAGTATTAAAGTTATATATTAATTAAAATTTAAGTTTAAATCTATAGATAGCATTTACTAGAAGTATTTGTATCTTAAAAAGAATATTCAAACAATAATGTTATCGGAGAGCACTAAATAGATATGTAATATCATTTTAATTAATTTTTTTATAATTTATTTATTCTATGCAAAGTAAGTACTCTTTTATACGTTTTTTTTTTACCTTATTATTATATGAAATTTTAAACAGATAAGACAGATTATAAAAAAAAAAAGAGTAAAAACTTACCATATAAAATTTTAATAATTATTTTTAATCACTATTATTAATTTTGTTTATTAATTTAATGTAAATACCTTTCATATTTAATCAATGTAAATATCTTCTATACTTATCATGAATCATTATTATAATTAATGTATGTTGTTTGACCTTTTTTATTTTAATTTAATACTATAACTTACTTTCTAATATAATTCTAAATTTCTATATTATTTTCAATTTTTTATTTATAAAACATTATTTATTTTAAGCATTACTTATATTAAATATGTTATATATATGATTTATTTTTTATTTATAAAAAAATTAAATACGTAAAATCACATGTAACGCGTGTGTCATTAGAAACTAGTATTTTTAGTGAAGTTGAAATCATATGTCAATAAAATCATATGTAGATTCTCTTTATGATTTATTCTAGTTAATTAATTAATTTTACAAGAGTTAATTGTTAAGTTAATGAGAGAAAGGATTGCATGAAATTGTGATTCTACGTCATCTCTATCTCTTTCCAATAGGAGAATGACAAATCAGATTTTTCCTCCTAATTTTTTGGATTTTTAGTTGAATTTGAATTTCTCCTATTAAAAAGTAATAAGAATCATAATTTCATACATCTTTTCCCAAGTTAATTATTTAATATAATACTTGTAGTAATCAATTTTAATTTACCATAGCTTAAGTATTTTTTTTAGTATATATTATTGTTTCTACATATGCATTTCCCAAATTATCTTTTGGTAAATATGAATAGTTTAAACGTTTTGGATGAAAAATATCTAGGTTTCATATTAGACATTTGTCAATTATAATTACAAAATACATAATCTAATATTAAAAATTTTATTATACGCGTATGCGTATGGAAATTACATATTTAAAATATAAAGGTGTGTTTCAAAATAACATACAATAAATAATAATAAAATATGATTTGAAATTAATTAATAATAACACATGAAATATATACATTATTACAATGAAAAAAATTAGATTAAATTGTGAACAAAACTAAATTTAAACACAAAAAACACATTATACTAAAAATACCAAATAAATGTAATTATTTATCATTGTTTTGTTATCAATCTTGAATTAATTTATCATACTAACTCAATCAACAACATTTTTTTTTTGAAAAATACCAGACTAGACAATATTATTAAATAAAATAGAGTATACAGATCAAAAAACCCAAAACAACAAAAAAACGAAAGCACCAGACCGACCCATACTCACGGAAAAAAATAAAAGTTAAGGCCCAGACTTTAAAAATCCTTATCCCTATCTGTCAATTCTAGCTTCCAAAAACAACAGTTTCCAAAAAGAAAAAAAATACTTTCCTCTGTTGTCCGTTCATCTACTAGATCCTCCATGAAAGAATGACCCATAGTCCGGTTCCCTCAGACTTCTCCTCTCCAATACCCTTCAGAAAAACTCAGGCAACCCTCTTTCAAGGTAAAGATCTTCTCCTTTTCTCAATCCTTCTATAGCTAGGGTATGAGCAAGACAATTTTCCAATCTAGGTATATGATTAAAAGAAATCCTTCGAAAATGGTGCTTATAATGTTGAATATCTCTGATTATGGATCCGATTATAGATTTTTCTAGAGAGTCTGATTCACATTTTTTTATTGTCATCCTCGAATCTCCTTCGATTACCACTGAATCAAGGGCTAGTTGTTCCTCCAATAGTAACGTCTGAAAACAGGCACAAGCTTCCATTGTGAAGAGTGTTGGAACCCTTCTATGTATTACTATTTTTGAGGCCAGAACTTCACCTAGGGCATTCCTAGCCACCACCCCTGATCCTGACCTGGCTTGGTTCAAATTAAATGCTGCATCGAAGTTAATCTTCACATCTGCACCGATTGGAGTCTTCCATCTCATCGGAGCGTTAGATCTAGTATGTACTTTCTGCTCTATCTCATCAAGTTCACACAAGTATCTCGAGATCCAATAGATATTTTTCCCTCATACACTAACTTGTTTCTACTTGACCAGATTGCCCACATGCTACAACAGAACACCATGCACTACTCCTTGGTACTATTTTTGAAAATCCAGGTAAACCATTCCCAATAATGCTGAATCAGATTTTGTACAATCTAAGAGAGATTTAAATTCTTCCATACCTCTGTTGTTGTAGGGTATTCCCTGAAGATATGATCAATTGATTCCACAGCTTCACGACATCTAGGACACACAATATATGTTGCTACTCTTTTTTTATTCAGATTGAGTAAAGTAGGAATAAAATTCCATGATATGCGCCAAACTGTAATTTTAATTTTTAAGGGGATCTATAAATTCCATAGTCTTTTGTAGAATTCTCTAAGGCTCTGTTGTGTATAATCATCATTAGGAAATAATGTACCTTCTTGTAATAGTTTATAAGTTGTAACAGCCCATTTTTAGTGAAATCAGAACAGTGGTTTCGGGACCACAAATCCGAGTCCGTAAGAAAAATTATTTTAATATTATTGCATGGTCTACATTATGATAGGGATTTCGTATAAAAATTTCGTTAAGAAAATTTTACCGATTACTGTCTAATTTGATAAAATGGCCAAATTGCATGAAATGCAAAAATTGAGTTCTAATAGCTATAAGTATCAAATAGCTATGGAATTCAAAATTTGAGGTCCTTATATGGAAAATAGACCATTTAGAGGAGTCATCCATGGAAAATTAGAAAAATAAAAGGATTAAATTGGAAAGTGGAAATAATAAAAGATGATAAATAACTAAATAACAAAATATCATCTTTTTCATCATCTTTCCCAAATTATTTTACATGGAAACCCTAGCTAAGAGAAAATAATTCAAGCAAGATTATTTGGCTTAATTGGGTAAGTAATCTTGTCACGTTTTTAGTAATTTTTATATTTCCGAGAATGTAATAGCTTAATCTAACTATCTCGGGATTAATTTGTAAAGTTATCAAAGTATTAAAGTTTTTCCATGGATGAATATGCATGAATTATGAAATTTATGGTAGAAAATGAAAAGTTGTTGATAGATAAGCAATTTTTGTAAAGTAAATTTTGATGAAATTGTGATTTAAGGACTAAATTATAAAGATGTATAATTTATGGAAAAATTTTAAATTTTATGAATTACATGGGTGCAAATGTTATATGTAAAAATTGGTTAGGCTTGGAATAAGGGTTAAATTGCATGAATTTCATTTTTTCGAGCCTAGGGACGAAATCGTCATTAATTAAAGTATAGGGGCAAAATTGTAATTTTACCTAATATGTGAAATAAATTGAATTGAATTAAATATGAATTGTATCAAATTGAGCTAAATTTACTCATATAGATCTGGATAGACCAAATATAGAGCTAGATTGAGGTAAAGAAAAAGTAACGAATTAGTAACATACAAGTTCACGAACATTGTCGAGGTAAGTTCGTGTAACTAAATTGTATATTTATGTGATATGCTTGATTTATATGTATGAGATTTGTAAAATTGTTAATTATGAAAATAAATCGCATATCTGACAATGTCCGACAAGAAATAAATCACGCTTGAACAAATAAAATTAAATGGATACAGGGTTCCCAGAGTGGTTGTGATTTTGCATATGTTGCAAACACACCATAACTCGTATGAGCGTCCCGTTATAACTCACATGAGCATCCCGATATAAGCTCTCTTGAGCTTTCTGATACATGGTTCTTCCAAGCTTCTTGTTTATATGCTCCTATGAGCATTCTGATCGGTAGTGATCCTGCATATGTTGCGGACACACCGCAGCTCTTATGAGCATCCCGATATATGGCTATCCGGAGCTTCCCGATTAAAAGCTATTTCATAAGCTTCATGATAATAGCTCTTCAGAGTTACCCGTTATGCTCGCATGAGTTTTCTGATTTAAGCTCTTATGAGCTTCTTATTATTAAGCCCGGATAAGCCTCCCGTTACAAGCTCACATGAGCTTTCTGTTATTTGGCTTGGAAGAGCTTCCCGTTTAAATGCTCAATAAGCATTCCTAAATTTGAATTGATGGATTTTAATTTCGTACACTTTGTGTGTACTGCTCGTGTATCTATTGATATTTTAAATGATTCAACGAGTAAAGTTTTTATGTGAGATGATATAAATTCAAGATGAATTACTATGATAAATACTTTGAAATATAAAGATATGATATTTATATGTTCATGAACACTTGAGGTGATAAATACATGTATGTGGAAATTGAATATTGATGAGCTCATATAAATTTATTGGTGACTACTTGACTAACATGATTTTTGAGGATATGTGTTAGGCTTTTGGCCATGTTGTTGGAATATTGTTTTATTTGCTTACCTTAAATGTGATTAAATGGTAAGTTAAATTCCATGTTATACGAACTTCTAAGCATTAAATGCTTACTCTGTTTATTTCTTCTCTTTTATACTATTCGAAAGCTCGTACAGGTTGGAAGCTGGTCGGAGCTACTTCACACTATCCATCAGCTTGTTTTGATATAAAAAGTAAATTAAATCTTAGGTTATAATGGCATGTATAGGTTAAAAGTGGTCAAGAATGGCATGTATGTGTTTGGTTGAATTTAGCCATTAGAATGGCTTGTGATCAATATGTTTTGATGTGTAAATATATATGGCTATATCATGTTTGGTGTGAGATTGATATGGTTGGTTTGTTAGTAATCTTATAAATATTGTTTATATGTATTTTTAGTCAAATAGGTAAGTTTGGATATATGGATTTATGAAGTGATATATTATATATGAGACTTGATTTTTGATTGGATTTGAATGTCTTAGATTGACTTGTGAATGTGTTAAAGTGATAATGTAGGTGCAAGGCAAGTTTGGTAAGAAATAAGGCTTGGAAACGGCCTTATTTTGTCTACACGGGCAGAGGCACGAGCGTGTGTCTCAGCCGTGTGTCACACATGGCCATATGCACGGGTGTGTGATTCGGCCGTATGTCCCTTGCATCTTTAAAATTGCAAAACAGAATGCTCAGATATTTTCCCACGGGTAGAGACACAGACGTGTGTCTCAGCATTTGTGGCACACGGCCTGGCACATGGGCGTGTGACTTGGCCGTGTGGCCTCTGCACCTAATTAATGTAAATTAAAGTGTTCACACGGCCTAGCACATAGGTGTGTGGCTTGGTCGTGTGACCCAAGTCAGTGACTACCCTATTTTGAATATAGGCTAAAACACGGTCGTGTGTCCCTATTTCGAATGTCCACACGACCTGGCCACACGGGCGTGTGTACCCTGCACTTAAGAAAAATATTGAAATTTTGTGAAAAATTCTGAGTACCCGGATTAGTCCCGACTTATTTCTATTGAATATTTTGGGCCTCAAGGGCTCATATAAGGGACAATATGATTGTTTATAATTGATTTCTAATATAAATGAGAAATAATATGAAATGTTTTTATTTGATCTATTTATTCTAGTAATACTCCGTAACTCTGTTCCGGCAACGGATACATGTTAAGGGTGTTACATAAGCACTCCTGACGAAAAACTCACTTTATGGCTCACTCTTCCAAACATGCATATCTTCATGAGCTTCCTTCACTAAAAGAACCTGCAAAATCACCCTCGCAACATCCATTGGAAAGGTATTATAGATAATATCCTCTTTCCAAATTCTAGCTTGTGTATTAATTAGATCCAAGACTAAATTAACTTCATTATTACTAACATTTCTGCTCAACCGCGCATGGACAAACCCTGGTAGCCAAGAGTCTTCCCATATAGAAATCTTCTCACCATAGCTGACTCTCCAACTCAATCCATTCTACAATAGTCCCTTTGCTGCCCAAACACTTTTCCAGGTATATGAAGGTAGATTCCCTAACCTTGCACTAAGAAAACTAGAGTTCGAAAAATATTTTGTTTTTAAAACACGAGCTAATAATGAATTTGGATAACAAATAATACGCCACCCTTGCTTTGCCAATAAAGCAACATTAAAATTGGAAAGACTATGAAAGCCCAACCCTCCATTTTCCTTAAGCTCACACAAGTATTCCCAACGACACCAATGAATACTTTCCCCCCATGCCCTTTTTGCCATAAAAAATTATCTATGATACTCTCCAACTCACCACATAGAGACTTTGGTAGCAAAAAATACGCCATAGAATACCTGGGAATGACTTACAGTACATCTTTGATAAAAACCTTTTTGCCTTCTAGAGATAAGTATCTCACACTCTAATTTTTGATCCGCTTTTTAAACCTATCTTTCAAATTTTGAAAAGAAAGTTTTTTATTTCTTCCAACCATATTAGGAAGGCCAAGGTACCTTTCAAGATTACTTAAGTAACGCACTCCTAAAAAATCACAAATCGATCGTTTATCCTCTTCGAAAGTATTAGAACTGAAGAAAACAGTTGATTTATCATAGTTCACACATTGACCAGAACAATATTCATACTCCTTTAGAACCAATCTCAGAATTTGTGCTCCATTTGCATTTGCTTCTGCAAATAGATGCAATTATCGACAAATAACAAGTGTGAAATTTGAGGGCCACTTCTACTTGCCTTAGCCCCTCTCATCAACACATCTCTCATTGCTAACCTCATTGAGCTAAGAAACCTTCGATACAAATCAAGAAAAGAAAATGACTCAACAGATCACCTTGATGGAGACCCCTAGTTGGTCTAAAAATCTGTCCAACTTTCCCATTTACTATAACTGAATAAGAAACAAAAGTAACACATCTCATAATAGTCTCAACCCACAAAATATTAAACCCTATGTGAAGCATCATATCCTAAATAAAGCCCCACTCAACTCTATCGTATGTTTTACTCATATCAAGCTTCACCGCCATAAATCCTTTTTCCCTACTCTCTTTTGTCGAAAAGTAAGCAAAATTTCATAAGCTAACAACACGTTATCTGAAATTAATCTTCTCGGAACAAAAGCACTTTGAGCATCATCGATACACAAATCTAAGACATCTTTAAAACGATTAACAATCATCTTAGCTACCAGTTTATAGAGGATATTTGCATGAACTAATTGGTCGAAAATTCCCTAAATTCGTTGGGTGGGGAATCTTTGGAATTAACACTATATTGGTAACATTCATAGAATCAAAATTCGTACATTCATTTAGAATATCCAAACAAAACTTCGTGACATCATTCCCAACAATGTGTCAACGCCTCTGAAAAAATAAAGTTGGAAACCCATCCTCTCTAGATGCTTTTGTTGGCCTCATCTCTTTTAAAGTTGTCAAGCCTCTTTATTCGTATACTTAGTCATCAGCTTCAAATTATCCTCTATCGAAACACACTTTTCAACTTCCAAAATTATATGGTCCAAATTTCTAATACCATTAAAAGAGAATAATTTTTGGAAATAGCTCCGAGCAATTTCCTGCATTTCAACCTTGCCTCTTGTTTCTCTCCCATCCTCATATTTCAAACTTCTAATACAATTCTAGTGCCTACGATGAGATGCATGATTATGGAAAAAAGTTGTTTTCTTATCTCCTACCTTTAGCCAATTTTTCTTGAGCATGCATAATTTCATTAAAATCACCATCAACGTGGTTTTTCGAATAAATTCTAAGACTACTAGTAACATTCTCCCTCCATGCCAAACAAAGACCACCTCTCAAATCATCTATTGGCACCTCAATGCCATTTAAAAATGCACACCTTCTTCGAGCACTTTCCATCCGTACAATACTTTTTATGCATGGTGTTTTTAATTCAAATCTCATTATGGATATTTTTTATTGATTTATAAAAATATAAAAAAAACCCACATAATTATATAACTTAACAAATAAAAAAACTTTTTTGACAATTCTCTAATTGAATTGAGATTCGTTGATGAATGACACTGACTCACTAAAAAGCTTAATAAATAGTGTATGTAGAGCCCAATTTTAGCCCGGACCCAATAAATTAACAGTCCAAGTTTCTTTACAAACCCAAATACAAAATCCAAAGCCCAATTACTGTCAGGCCTAAAACCTAACCCTAGCCCAAACCAACAATCAGAAAAAACAAAAAAAGAAAAACCCTAGCCCCCCTAAATTTGGCACCGCACCTAGGTCTTCTGACTAGCTTGCTGCCACCGCCATACCACCGCCCTCTGCCATTCTGACGCCACCACTGCAGCACTATCAGCACCGCCCGTTTACTTGCAAAAAAGGCAGAATAATCATTTTAGTTAAAGCAAGTTGTAAATGGCTATAAAGCCATATGAACCCAATGTATTTTGATTCTATTCGGACATTGAATACAACCAAAAACACAGATTCAAGCATACAAACAATGAAAAAAAATAGCAGGCAGATCGAAGAGAAAAAAAACCAAGTCGGAAATGTGCAAGGTCTCTTGTTATTTGCCTTATTTTCCCGTTTTCGAATTGATTTTTTACAAAGTTTCTTCATTTTTTTTTTTTTTTAAAAACCGTATATATACACACACACACACATATATATATATATATATATATATATATATATATATATATATATATATATATATATTAAAAGAGTATAAAAGGGAGAAGGTTACCTTTTCTCGCGTTTCGGTAAAAAAAAAGGGCACTTTTGGGCTCTGACCGCCATGCACGGTGTAACACCCCCTTACCCGAGACTGTCGCCGGAGTCGAGCATGAGGCATTACTAAACTTATTTGAGCACATAAACAAATTCAGGCAATTTATATTACCTTTTCCAGATAAGTTGTCCAACTGCATCACAGTCACTAAAAAAATCATATCTCGAGTTACGAAACTCGAAATCCAAATCCGTAAATTTTACCTGAATCTAGACTCATATATCTACTTACTAATTTTTTTCTAGAATTTTTGGTTGGGCCAATTAGTACAGTTTATTAGTTAAAGTCTCCCCTGTTTCAGGGTTCGGCTACTCTGACCCCTGTGTACTACGAACCAAATTTCTCCCTGTACAGAATTCAAATAACTATGAAGTTTGTTTCTATTAAAAATAGATTCAATAAGGAATCCATACATGTATAGTATGACTCCTAAATATTTTTTTATAATTTTTAATGATTTTTACAAATCAGAACAGGGGAGCTTGAAATCACTCTGACCTTATCTCACAAAAGTTATTATATCTCATGATTTACAATTCCATTTCTTACATAATTTCTTTTATAAGAAACTAGACTCAATAAGCTTTAATTTCATATTTCATTCAACCTCTAATTATATTTTCATAATTTATGGTGAATTTTCAAATTCAAACTATTGCTACTAACCAAAAACTGTTTTAGTACAAAATATTGTTAACTAGTTTATAACATCTTTACTTTAATTCATTCAAACTCTATACATGCCATATAAATCTTTAAACATAAAACAAAAGCTACCGGAATTGATCTGGATAGTGTGCCTTGTTGTGTTGATCCGATCTACCAACTTCACTTTAATTCAATCTACATAAAAATATCAAACATACACAAGTAAGCTTATTGAAGCTTAGTAAGCTCATAGGCATAAAAACACAAATCTTACCGAACATTATACACAATCATATATCTTTTAATTTAACTACTTTACCCTGTAAATCACAAATCCATTATTAAGCTCCTTTGAATAATTTTCATATTCCTATTCACAAATTTAACTTCTTTTGGGCCTTTTTTTTTTTCTCATTTATTTCCATTGACAATTTATTGAGAACTAATGGAATTGAGTGCTTCATTAACACATTGCCATAGAAAACTATGGACTTGCACATTGTCACATATCACACACCGAAGCCATAGTCCTGCTATGGTCTTACACGGATCACATCACATGCCGATGCCATATCCCAGATATGGTCTTATACGGAATCACATTATCACATCTCACCGATGCCATAGCCCGACTATGGTCTTATACGGGAACACATATCACATTGCACCGATGCCATAGCCCAGCTATGGTCTTAGACGGCGTATTTATCACATCTTTTCCGTCAATTCATCATGGTCACGTAATGAAAGCACTCAAATCCATTGTTCCAACTAATGTGTACTTTTATTTAACTATTATTTCATACTTGTTACAAATTGATAGTATTCATCTACAATAATATACTTAAAAATCATAATATCTTCATAATCAAACATTAAATTGCCATATGAACTTACAGGCTAATTTGCAAAAGTCGTAGAAATTCGGGACTATTCTTGAATTTTCTTCTTTCCACGATTCACTTCGCTTTCTTGATCTATAATTATAAAATCATTCCTTCATTAGCATCCATTAGAATTCTATTCTATTTCACAAATTATGCCCTTAAAATTGTGAAATTACACTATTACCCCAAACTTTTCAATTTTTTTACAATTTAGTCCCTACTTAATTTATTCATCAATTGAACTAATTCTTCTCAAATAACACTTTATTTAAACATTATAAACTATTTCACAGCCTTTGACATTCAAAGTTTCATCACAAAACCCTAATTTCACAACTTTTACGATTAGGTCCTAAATAGTGATTTCTATAAAAATCTCTTCACAAAATCATCATATAATAAAATTAAAACCTCAATTCCATAATAAATCATCATATAATTTCAGCACTTGTTCATGTCAACTTTCCAAATTATCAAAACTAATGAATTAAACATATGGACCTAGTTGTAAAAGTCTCAAAAATACAAAAATTGCAAGAAATAATCAAGAGTTGAACTTACATGCTGTAGGATATAAAACCAGCTTCTTAAAAACTCTCTAATGGTATTTTTATCTGATGAAGATGAAGAAAAATGAAGAAAACTCTAGATTTTACCTAATATATCATATTTTACAATTAAATTATTACCTTATTTCCAATTTTGCCCCTTGTTCACATTTGATTTTTAATTTTCCTGCACACACATGCCGTCCAGCCCAATAATAGGTGTCTAATTCCCTATTTAGTCCTCTTTTAATTATTACTAGAGCTATTTAATCACATCTCACAATTTTGCACTTAGTTCAATTTAGTCCTTTTCACCTAATTAACTATCAAACCTTAAAATTTCTTGTGAAACTTTAATACTAACTTATTTACACTCCATAAATATTTTTAAAAATATTTATGGCTCGGTTTATGAATTCGAGGTCTCGATACCTCATTTTTATTCCGTTTTATCTACAACTTCCTACACTACATAATTTCACTAATTCAAAATTATTTCTAAAACCACACTTAACATTTACTTACTAATATCTAAGCTCACATGTCGGATTTAGTGATTTCAAATCACTGTTCTAAGTATCACCTTTGAAATTTGGGCCGTTACAACTCTCTCCCAGCAGGAAATTTCAGTCCTCGAAATTTCGTACCTGAAAACAAATGCGGATACTGTGATCTCATAGATTCTTCCGTTTCCCAAGTTGCCTCCTCCAATCCATGTCGATGCCATAACACTTTTACTAATGGTACTCGTTTATTCCGTAGTTCTTTAACTTCCCGAGCTAATATTTTCACTGGTTCCTCCGAATAAGTCATATCTGATTGTAGCTCTATCTCAGTATGAGGAATCACATGTGAAGGGTCTGATCTATATCGTCTCAACATAGATACATGAAATACATTATGGATTTTCTCAAGTCCCGGAGGCAAGGCCAATCTATAAGCTACCTGGACCGATCCTCTCAATGATTTCAGATGGTCCGATAAATCGTGGACTAAGCTTTCCTTTTCTACCAAACCGTAAAAACTTTCTTCCACTGAGAAACTTTCAAGAACACATGATCACCCACATTGAACTCTATATCCCTTCTTTTCAAATCAGATATCGACTTTTGACGATCGGAAGCGACTTTCAAACTTTCTCGAATAATCTGAACTTTCTCTTGATTTCCGAATTAAATCCACTCCGACTAATTTCGATTCACTTAATCCCGACCAATACAACGGTTCTACACTTCCTTCCGCATGAGCTTCAAACGGTGCCATTTTGATACTAGCTTGATAACTATTATTATAAGCAAATTCAGCTAAAGGTAAGTACCTTTCCACCGCCATCGAACTCGAGTATACAAAGACACTTAACATATCTTCCAAAATCTGAATCACTCGCTCCGATTGCCCGTCACCGAGGGTGAAAAGTCAGACTAAATTTTAACTTAGTTCCTAAAGCTTCCTCGTAGTTTATTCCAAAATCTCAAGTAAACCTCGGATCTCGATCGAAATAATTGATGTCGGCACCCCATGTAATCTCACAATTTCCGACACATATATAATTCGCTAACTTATCAAGTTTAAAAATCTGTTTCGACAGAATAAAATGCGCCGATTTAGTTAATCTGTCTACTATCACCCAAATCGAATCTTTCTTCTTTGAGTCACCGCAACCGGATACAAAATCCATCGTCACATTTTCCCACTTCCATTCTGGAATCATTACGGGTTGTAACAAACCTGTAGGCATTTGATGTTTAGCTTTTACCTGTTGACAGATTAAACATTTGGCCACAAATTCACAAATTTCCCGTTTCATACCAGGCCACCAATATATTTTCTTCAAATCACAATACATCTTCGCATTTACCCGGATGAATCGAGTACATACTACTATGAGCCTCTCGATAAAATATCCTTCTTCAATTCTAAATTATTCGGAACACAAATTCTATTACGATGGTATAACATACCACTTTTATCAATAGAGTACTCTAAATTCAAATTATCCCGAACCATTTGTCGTTTCAACACCAACTTCGGATCTTCATCTTGCAACTCCCGAATTCGTTGAAAGAATACTGGTTTTGTCTTTAATTTAACTAACACAGAACCATCTTCATTAACAGACAAATGAGCATTTAACGCCCGAAGAGCAAATAATGACGATTTCCGACTAAGTGCATCTGCCACTACATTTGCCTTACCCGGATGATAATCAATGACAAGATCGTAATCTTTCAACAGCTCTAACCATCCTCTGTCTCAAGTTCATTTCTTTCTGCGACATTAAATATTTCAAACTTTTATGATCTCAGTATACACATAACATTTCTCTCCATATAGGTAGTGTCTCCAAATTTTTAAAGCAAATACTATGGCAGCTAATTCAAGATCATGTGTAGGGTAGTTCCTCTCATGTGGTTTCAACTGTCGAGAAGCATATGCTACAACTTTTCCTGACTGCATCAGTACACAACCTAAACCATTCAGAGATGCATCACTATACACTACATATGGCATACCTGATTCAGGCTGAGTTAACACTGGAGCCTCTGTCAACATTTTCTTTAATTGATCAAAACTTCGTTGGCAATCATCGGACCATACAAATTCAACATTTTTCTCAGTAATAATCGGGTTATCGGTGAAGCAATCAGTGAAAAGTCTTTCACAAATCGACGATAGTACCCAGCTAATCCAAGAAAACTTCGTACTTCCGTAACATTCTTTGGAGTTTTCCAATTAATCACCGCTGACACCTTACTTGGATCTACCCGTATACCATCAACTGACACAATGTGACCCAAGAATCCTACTTCATGAAGCCAAAATTCACATTTACTAAATTTTGCATATAATCGCTTTTTCCTCAAAATCAGAGCACAACTCTCAAGTCTTCGAGCATGCTCGGATTCTGTCTTTGAATAGATCAAGATATCGTCAATAAACACAACCACAAATCTATCCAGTAAGACTGAAAAATTCGATTCATTAAATCCATAAAAAAAGCAGGAGCATTTGTCAAACCGAATGGCATAACTAAGAACTCATAATGACCATACCGAGTTCTAAAAGTCGCTTTTGGCACATCACATTCCTTTACCTTTAATCGATAATACCCGGATCGAGATCTATTTTTGAAAACATCGCAGCACCTTAAAGTGATCAAATAAATCATCAATACGAGGCAAAGGATATTTATTTTTAACCGTTACCTTATTTAGTCGCTCTGTAATCTATATGCACACCTCAATGAACCATCCTTCTTTTTCACAAATAAGACAGTGCACCCCATGGCGACATACTCGGTCTAATAAACCCTTTGTCTAATGTGCTCTTGCAAGCTGCGTTTTTAACTCTCTTAATTCTGCTGGAGCCATTCTATACGGTACATCGATATGGGAGCTGTTCCTAAGCACATCTATCACGAACTCAACTTCTCTATCGGGTGGTAAACCGGTAATTCTTCAGAAATACATCCATGAATTCATTCACAACAGATAGTTGCTCTAAATTTGATTCGTAACTTCGAGTATCAAGAATATAGGCTAAATATGCCTCATTTCCTTTACCCAACAATTTCTCGAAAGCGGACATAGAGGAAATCATTCTAACCGTATCATCCAAATTTCAGACTCAACCAAAATAATATCTCCTGCTTGACATTTCAAACTAATTCGCTTTTTCTCGACAATTCACTACCGCGTCATGTTTCATTAACCAATCCATGCCCAAGATAATATCAAATTCCGAAAAGGGTAGCAAAGATCAAATCAATGGGAAATCACAAATTTCTTAACTTTCAAAGTGACGGTTATGACATATTAAATTAACTACCACACTTTGACCTAACTGATTTGTAACTTGTACATCATAATCGTGAGGCTCAACAAATAAATTTTTTTCGGATGCTAGCACAAGACAAATATATGAATGAGTAGACCTGTGGTCTATTAAAGCATACACAGAACATCATAAAGATAGAAAGTACCAAAGAATTACATCCGAGTCGTTGCTTCTTCTCTTGCTCGAATGGCATAAGCACGAGTGGGGCCTTAACTTCCGATCGACTAGCAAGATCTTCATACCCGAACGAGTAGCCCTCAGAGTAACCGCTCCGACTGCAGCGCCTTCCTTTTGAGGAGGAGTTTTTCTGTTTCTCCTTCTGCTCCACTTCTTCTACTTGTAATTGGGGACAATCACGAATAAAGTGATCAGTGGCCCCACATTTATAACAAGCCCCTAACTTACTTCTACATTCACCGGGGTGACTTCTTCCACAATGTTGGCACTTAGGCCGTTGGGTATTTTGTACACTACCCACACTAACAGAGCAGGTCTGTCAGATGTCTTGTAATCGATTGTCTTATCTTCTCTTTCCTGATCTTTCCAGGTCTTTGAAGTGGCTCGACCGAATTCCTCTTTAGATTTCTTCACCAGAAAGCCGAAAATGACTTAGATGCACTTCTTTGAAAGATTCTTTACTTCTTCTATCTCGTTGCATCTTTCTATTATATACTTCTTCAAGCTTTTGAGCACGATCTGATAGAACAACAAATTCTCGTATCTCATTGGCCCCTATCATCATTCTAATCTCATCATTAAGCCCTTCTTCAAATCTGATACACATTTCTTCTTCAGTGGGTACTATATCTCGAGCATATTTGCTCAGATAAACAAATTCTCTTTTCAGATTCAGCCATCGACTTGTTTTCCGTCGTAAGTCGAGAAATTCTCTTTTCTTCTTATCCAGATATCTTCACCGACATATTTCTTCTTAAATTCATTTTGAAAAAATTCCCAAGTGATCTTCTCAGCCAGTACAACAGCTTCTATTGTTTCCCACCAGTTATAAGCTTCTTCTTTCAATAACGACACGGCACATATTAAGTAATCATTTGGTGAGCACGCCATTTGCTTAAAAACCCTCATTATACTTTGTAACCAATATTCAACTTTCACAGATCATCATCTGTTTCTTCCCGAAATTCTTCACCCCATGTTTTCTAAGCTTTTCAAATGGAAAACGTTTACTGATTCAGATTATCGAAGGAGGTGGAGGAGCAACCGGGGTACTACCGATGTTGAAATAGGGGAGGAGGTTACTGAGTCCGATTTCTTTCTCGTACATTCTCATTATACCACCGATTCATGAAGCCATAAATCATATTTTTGAGTTCTTGTTCTCGCATCAATGAAATTGGAACTTCACTACTTGTTCCTTGTTCAGAGGTTTGTACTCTGTTGTTAACTTCTTCTTGCTCAGTTTGTTCTAGTCTATCCGACATCTTTTCAAATCGAAGATAATCTATAATAAAAGCAAGGATTAGATCGGATCATACACATCACACTATCACGCATTTATATGGCATGTAATTCTAGACACTTTTCACATCATACATATTCCGAGAATCGCTAAACCAAGCTCGATACCAATAAATGTAACACCCTTACCCGAGACTGTCGCCGAGTCGAGCACGAGGCATTACTAAACTTATTTGAGCACATAAACAAATTCAGCAATTTATATTACCTTTTCCAGATAAGCTGTCCAACTGCATCACAGTCACTAAAAAAATCATATCTCGAGTTACGAAACTCGAAATCCAAATCCGTAAATTTTTCCTGAATCTAGACTCATATATCTACTTACTAATTTTTTTCTAGAATTTTTGGTTGGGCCAATTAGTACAGTTTATTAGTTAAAGTCTCCCCTGTTTCAGGGTTCGGCTACTCTGACCCCTGTGTACTACGAACCAAATTTCTCCCTGTACAGAATTCAAATAACTATGAAGTTTATTTCTATTAAAAATAGATTCAATAAGGAATCCATACATGTAGTATGACTCCTAACTATTTTTGTACAATTTTTAATGATTTTTACAAATCAGAACAGGGGAGCTTGAAATCACTCTGACCTTATCTCACAAAAGTTATTATATCTCATGATTTACAATTCCATTTCTTACATAATTTATTTTATAAGAAACTAGACTCAATAATCTTTAATTTCATATTTCATTCAACCTATAATTATATTTTCATAATTTATGGTGAATTTTCAAAGTCAAACTATTGCTACTAACCAAAAACTGTTTTAGTACAAAATATTGTTAACTAGTTTATAACATCTTTACTTTAATTCATTCAAACTCTATACATGCCATATAAATCTTTAAACATAAAACAAAAGCTACCGGAATTGATCTGGATAGTGTGCCTTGTTGTGTTGATCCGATCTACCAACTTCACTTTAATTCAATCTACATAAAAATATCAAACATACACAAGTAAGCTTATTGAAGCTTAGTAAGCTCATAGGCATAAAAACACAAATCTCTTAGAACATTGTACACAATCATATATCTTTTAATTTAACTACTTTACCCTCTGTAAATCACAAATCCATTATTAAGCTCCTTTGAATAATTTTCATATTCCTATTCACAAATTTAACTTCTTGGGCCCTTTTTTTTTCTCATTTATTTCCATTGACAATTTATTGAGAACTAATGGAATTGAGTGCTTCATTAACACATTGCCATAGAAAACTATGGACTTGCACATTGTCACATATCACACACCAAGCCATAGTCCTCGCTATGGTCTTACACGGATCACATCACATGCCGATGCCATATCCCGAGATATGGTCTTATACTAATCACATTATCACATCTCACCGATGCCATAGCCCAGCCTATGGTCTTATACGGGAACACATATCACATTGCACCGATGCCATAGCCCAGCTATGGTCTTAGACGGGCGCATTTACTTATCACATCTTTTCCGTCAATTCATCATGGTCACGTAATGAAAGCACTCAAATCCATTGTTCCAACTAATGTGTACTTTTATTTAACTATTATTTCATACTTGTTACAAATTGATAGTATTCATCTACAATAATATACTTAAAAATCATAATATCTTCATAATCAAACATTAAATTGCCATATGAACTTACCTGGGCTAATTTGCAAAAGTCGAGAAATTCGTGACTATTCTTGAATTTTCTTCTTTCCACGATTCACTTCGTTTTCTTGATCTATAATTATAAAATCATTCCTTCATTAGCATCCATTAGAATTCTATTCTATTTCACAAATTATGCCCTTAAAATTGTGAAATTACACTATTACCCCAAACTTTTCAATTTTTTTACAATTTAGTCCCTACTTAATTTATTCATCAATTGAACTAATTCTTCTCAAATAACACTTTATTTAAACATTATAAACTATTTCACAGCCTTTGACATTCAAAGTTTCATCACAAAACCCTAATTTCACAACTTTTACGATTAGGTCCTAAATAGTGATTTCTATAAAAATCTCTTCACAAAATCATCATATAATAAAATTAAAACCTCAATTCCATAATAAATCATCATATAATTTCAGCACTTGTTCATGGCAACTTTCCAAATTATCAAAAACTAATGAATTAAACATATGGACCTAGTTGTAAAAGTCTCAAAAATACAAAAATTGCAAGAAATAATCAAGAGTTGAACTTACATGCTGTAGGATATAAAAACCAGCTTCTTAAAAACTCTCTAATGGTATTTTTATCTGATGAAGATGAAGAAAAATGAAGAAAACTCTAGATTTTACCTAATATATCATATTTTACAATTAAATTATTACCTTATTTCCAATTTTGCCCCTTGTTCACATTTGATTTTTAATTTTCCTGCACACACATGCCGTCCAGCCCAATAATAGGTGTCTAATTCCCTATTTAGTCCTCTTTTAATTATTACTAGAGCTATTTAATCACATCTCACAATTTTGCACTTAGTTCAATTTAGTCCTTTTCACCTAATTAACTCATCAAACCTTAAAATTTCTTGTGAAACTTTAATACTAACTTATTTACACTCCATAAATATTTTTAAAAATATTTATGGCTCGGTTTATGAATTCGAGGTCTCGATACCTCATTTTTATTCCGTTTTATCTACAACTTCCTACACTACATAATTTCACTAATTCAAAATTATTTCTAAAACCACACTTAACATTTACTTACTAATATCTAAGCTCACATGTCGGATTTAGTGATTTCAAATCACTGTTCCGGTATCATTGAAATTTGGGCCGTTACACACGGTGATCGACAGTGGCAGAGCCCACGACAGTGATCGACCAGAGTTCGGTCGGAGAAGAGAGGGCTGGAGAGATTTTTTTGTTTTTTTAAGGGAAAGGAGAAAAATGATTTCTTTTAAAGAAAAATTAGGCTTTAACAGCAAAACGACGCCGTTCCATTTGGCCTCCATAGACGCCAAAACGGCATCGTTTTGGGGAGGCCAACTCGAACCAGACCCGCTCCATGCCTAGGATCCGCGTGTTTTGACAGAAGGACTAATTGCACATTTAGCCCTTCCGCTTTTTAATTATTTTACAATTAAGTTTTTTTATTTTTTATTTTTTTACCCCACGATTTATTTTGATTACATTTTGGTCCACTTTGAAGCTGTGTTTTTGGAGAGTGAGGATTATTTCCCATTTTGGTCCCTCCTTATTATTCGTGCGTTCAATTTGGTCCTTTTCTTTTTATGTATTTCTAATTTGCCCCAAATTTCTATTTTGAGTTCAATTTTAATCATTTTTCTGTTATTTTTGCTATTTTATTTTTAAATTAATTAATTTAACATTGTATTATTATTATCATTACTATTATTATAACTATTATTATATTTCTTTTTGTTCGTTTACCTAATGTTTTCTGTAAATATATTTATTTTATCATTTCATTATATTTGCTTATATACTCTTATAATTTCACATTTAGATTATTTACTGTTGTCAATAATAATATTATGCTTATTACTTGTTATTTATATGACTTTTTTTTAATTTCAAACTTTATTATTTTTATACTTATAAATATTATTATTTCTCAATATGTTTATATATCATTTATTTACATAATTATTTACTATTTTTAGTTTTTAGTTTTTTTTTTCTTTTTATCTGTAATCATTTCGTTTGTGTGTTAATTCCTTTATTTTATGATTATCTTTTTATTATTTTTTACGCATTTATTTTATTACGCATGTTATCATCCTGATTTATTTACAATTGGTGTTACATTAATCTTGACACATGCAATCGCGCTCTTTAAAATAAGTAGTATTCCATGTTTTGTATTTCAAAAAATCGTACCCTAGCTTACGGGATTTTGATTTTCTCGACAAATCTGAACAAACGAATGTCTTAAAATTTTTTAAAAATAATCTCGGGAATTACAAAAAGATCGTGTTATAACTTATGAAATACAATTTCTTTCTAAAACCGAGATAATCGAATGTCTTTTAAAATAAATTTTTAGGTTTTTATTCTCGTTTTGAGGATTTAAGACATTGTGTCCTAACTTACGGGACGTAATTCTTTTTCTCGATTAACGTGAATGTTATTTTCTTGAAAAAAATTCAATTAAATAATATTTTAACAAAGGATCGTATTTTTAAAATCTTTTCAAATTCTCAACTCTCGACACTAATACATTAATTAATCAACTAGATACCAATTTTGAGCGTTACGAGGGTGCTAATCCTTCCTCGTACATAACCGATTCTCGAACCCATTTTCTAGATTTTGTAGACCAAAATCATCGTTTTGATGAATCGAACTTCTTATTAAAATATCAAATTGCGAGGTGATTCGATCACATCTCATAAAAAATTGATTGGTGGCGACTCTAATTTTTTTATTTTCATTTTAAAAATAAAGTCGACGCCCTTTTAAAAAAAAGGTTTCGACAACGTGTATATATAGAGTTTTAGATCATTTATTAAAAAGAAAGGTGCATTCTTTGGACGAAATTTGACAGTATATTTATATGCCACGTGTAATTTTAATTTGATGTGTCACTACTTATTTAATGTTAAATCTAAATAATACGTTGCCTTATTGTTTAATGACCAAATATTGTATTCATTATGCAGATTGTAATAAAAATTGTTAACTCCGATGAAACCTGGTTCCTAATAAATAAGCAGAATGTCAGATATCTTGAGTGATTCAATTTCGTTTTTGCAATAAATAAGATGTAATGAATATATCTATCACTTATAGACACATGTCTAACAACTTTCTCCACTGCAGCTTTCTTTCAATTTTAATGTCCTACCCATAAATAAATGCAGTTTATTCTTTTCAATTTTGGTCTATCCGTTTAATCTTTATAATATGATTTTAGTTCAATTTTTTTTGGCTAAATTATCATTAATTAGTATCATTAAAATATTATATAATTATATGTAGTTTAAATGTCATATAATCTGATAGGCTAACATGTGGCTGTTTCTTTTTCTTCTTTTTTCCTTTCCAGATTTACATCGCTTCTTTCCACTATAAGATAATGATCTATTAACTCATATATTATACTAAACTTTTGAGATTTAATATATACACTTTAATCTTAGTTAATTTACTTTTATAATTTCATTAATTAGTTTAAATAGTTAATATTGTTAACTATTTTGATCAATATGTTAATGTCAATTTTTCTTAAGAACACTATAACAAAAAAAAAAATTATCATGATAATTTCGAATGTATTATTTTTAAGAAAAAAACCTAATTGTTGATCGAGTCTTAATTGCATGAGGACGTAGGTTTAAGTGCGATAATACGCTTTATCATCTTATCTATGGGTTGGGGAGGGGTTTTAGGTAGTTAGGTATTGTCTAACAAAAAGAACAGATATGATCACAATTGAAATTATTTAAAAAAAGAAACAAACCTAATCAACGTTTTCAACCTTATTTTTAGTATAACATGGCTATCAACTTATTTTTTTATTAGTGAGTTTAATAGAAGAATTTTAACGATTGTAATAGCTAGATTTGAATTTTTGAATTCGAAAAATAGAAATACTAAATTCTTAAAAGGAAAATAGAAAACAGACTTAATACATAACTTAGTACTTAAGTTTGACATTTTTTTTTTGGTTACATTTGACAAAAGCTATACATTTTGATGCTTGAAGATAATAGTATTTGGATTTTAGAGTTGATTTAACGAAAATATAAAATTAGCTAATAAGATTTACAATTAACTTTCATCAAATCAATCCTAACATCCAAATAAAATTTCCTATTTTACAAATTAACTCTAAATGTATTCAATTAACAAAATAAAAAAATAAAAAAACTCATAGCAATTAAGTTTTCATCAAATCATCCCAAAAACTTAATTAAACAATAAAAAAATTAAGAGGAAAATAAAACTTGAATGCTAAATAAACAAAAAGTGTAAAGACTGAGATTTAAAACCAGAAAAGAAATCCTTAACTCTTATTATATTTCATAATTCTCTCCCGTGCCAACGGGAGAGAAATAAGAATTCATGATTAAAAACCCAGAAATTACATACAAACCTTTCATCTTCAAGAAAAATAAAGATTAGAAGAAAAGAAAGTTAAACAATTAGAGGATCAAATTCTACTTTCTTTTTCTTTTTCTGTTTATCAAATGCATGCGAAAAATAGGATTTCTAGTAGTGGCCATAGCACCCCATCACCGCCGGCATCACCACTACGGTCACCGAGGTACCGCCACGGAAGGAAACCGGGCCGGTCTAGCCCGTTCCAACCAGGGCGGACCGTTGCCCATCACGTCGCTTGGTTACTTCTTTCGGTTCTTCTTCGTCGACAAGGGATTTTCCTCTTTGCTCCTCTCATTTACATCTCTGGGATGCTTCTTTACATGGGCACCGTTTCGTTTGATGTGGTTCCCCTTGTTAAACACCGTCCGGCTCCGGGTTCCGTTTACCGAAGTCCCCAAGTTTATGAGAAGCTTAAAATTGAGATGAATGAAGATTATTCCTCTGCTGATGCGGTGAGTCACTGTTTATTGATTTCTTCTGTTTTACTCATTTTAATAAATTCTTGGGTTTGATGATTCCGTATCCGAGTTTTGTGCAAGGTTTTCCATCTTGGATCGGATTTGTTTCTTGAACCATTTCAACTTTTGAGTTTGTCTTTGATTTCTTTATTCTTTTGGGTTTGGGTCTTAATAGAATTTTGAGGAACTTGGAGAATGTAGTTGCATTTTTCCTGATGGTTTATGTTGTGTTATTTATTTGAATTGAGACTTGAGTATTTCCAAATGATTCTATAAATTCTTGAAAGTTTAGAAATTTAGCAATGTTTGTCTTTTTAACCTTTGAATAAAACACAAGTATAGAATGCTGAATCAAGGAATCATTGTAGCTTTATTTAAAATTTTCACTATTTTTCTCGAGGAGTAGCACCTGGTGTCTTTTTTTTACTTGCTTCATTTCCTGCTGTAACAATCTTTCAGATCGTATTTGGATCTGGAAAACATGGGTTAAATTTATTGTTTTTCAATGATTAAATCTTATGTCTGTATGATACAGGTGGTTTTTAGATAGTTTGATAATAGTCTTTTACAGTTAGGGTAAGAACTCAATCACTTTATTACCAGTTCCAGGACGGTAGCAGTTGCCATGGTAGCATTTCATAATTGATTAGCCGATTAGGACCATTAGGTCCCTTGTATGGGTGTTACCTCCTTTTTGTTCTCCAGCTTCTCTCATTTTGATTCTTAAGGGCAATGCGAATTATATACTGTGATGGTATCTAATCGTGTAATGTGTAAATTTTTTATCCATTCAACTTGTTATTGTAACTGTTTACTGAAATAGTTGCATGTTTAAGGCCTTGTGCATTTTAAGTTGATTTCTCATATTTTCATCTGATGATTATTCTTGATTCGTGATTATATCTGCCTTAAAGTTATTGAATTGTTGTAGATTTTGACTATTTGGAAAAATTCCTATAAAGGGGGGGAGTGGAGGCCTTGTGTGAACAAGCTTTCTGAAGGTATGATTTCATTCCCTTTGTTTTACTGTAAACAGTTTACAGTTCATTCCCTTTATTTTGGTTGTTCATTATATTTGCTAGTTTAATATTTGATTGTTCTTTAAACTACTATAGGTTTACCTGAATCAAATGGCTACATTTATGTAGAGGCAAATGGAGGCTTAAATCAGCAGAGGACATCGGTTGGTTTTATTCTTCATTAGATTCTATTAAGTATTTATGCTTTACCTCCTTTTTCGAACAGCTTGCCTATTTTATGATCTTGTTATTTAAATTTTCTCTACATGGTTGCTCTGGGTATTTTGTAGATATGCAATGCAGTTGCTGTGGCAGGCTATCTTAATGCAACACTTCTAATCCCTGATTTCCATTTTCATAGCATATGGCGAGATCCCAGGTCTGTAGTCATTTATTTTTTGTTCTAACGTTGCTTGTGTATCTCAAGGAAAAATTATAAATTTATTAGTAACCAGTTCTATAACAAATAAATATATATGGAGAAGCTTAGCCTTATAAATATTGTATGATCTGATTCTGTTATAAAGAGGTTCATTATCGTCACTTCTAATTTGTGTCCTGATATTTTGATCTTAGCTGTACTGATATTCAATGTTGTTATTGTTGATTAAAATATTACTGAAATTAGCTGTGTGCTTGCATGCTATTTTTTAGTTTGAGCTGTGAATCAATTAATTCAGGACGCTTTAGGTTTGCAATGTGAAATGTTAATTCTAAAAGTTGGCAATGCTTTTTTCCCTTCTTTTTTGGAGAATGTATTTAAAGCCAGACTGCCATTATTATCTTTTCATTTTAAGTTGAGAATTGCTCTTGAGGCTTTGTTTACTGGAAATTTAGAGAGAAGGAAAAATTTGGGGAAGTGTTAAAATGAAGAGGGGGGGGGGGGGAGAATGATGTTAAAAAGATATTATTATAATTTAAACAAGTTTTTTCGATGCCTAACAATTGTTAAAATGCTATAATTGACATTTTCCTTAATCCAATCATTGTTTTGATTCTCAATTATCTTGGTTCATTTACCTCATTTGTAAGTTCTACGCATCATTCCTTCTTTTCTGCATTACATGTGCTCCTTGTAACCATTATTTGATTATGTTTTACACATCAGTTTGTATCGCATTGACTGAAATCTGTCTGTGGTGCTTATTTTTCCAGCAAGTTCAAAGACATCTATGATGAAGATTATTTTATCAGTGCGTTAGAGAATAATGTACAGGTTGTTGATAAGATTCCCGAATACATAATGGAACGGTTTGACCATAATTTGACCAATGTCTACAACTTCAAAATTAAAGCGTGGTCATCCATTCAGTATTATAGGGATGAAGTGCTACCCAAGCTCCTTGAAGAAAAGTGAGTTTGAACATTGATTGTTTCTTTTTAAGTTTAGCTTGTTTGCTTCAGCAAGAACTAGTGATTCCAAACTTTATTGCTTACAGCAACACAATGTGAACAAAAGTATTTCTTTTTGTATTTATCTATGGATTGAGTAATTATTTGCTGTTTTGTTAATTTAAGCTCATTATTTTATGATTGAATGACAGGATTATAAGGATTTCTCCTTTTGCAAATCGCTTATCGTTTGATGCTCCTCCAGCCTTACAAAGACTCAGATGCTTGGCAAATTATGAAGCTTTACGGTTTTCAAGTACAATACTAAGCCTTGGAGAAACTTTGGTTGCAAGAATGAAAAAGCTCAGTGCAAATACAGGGGGCAAGTACGTCTCTGTTCATCTTCGCTTTGAGGAGGTCTGTATTATTTAAATAGAAAATGTATTTTGACAATTGATGACCTTTTTTAACATAAAAAAGGACTGCTGTTGCTATTAATAATAGCACTCTTATTGACTCCATTTTTGTATGACGTGTATAATGTACCGTTTCTGTCATATGCAGGATATGGTTGCTTTCTCTTGTTGTGTATTCGATGGTGGGGAGCAAGAAAAAGAAGACATGAAAAATGCAAGAGAAAGAGGCTGGAAAGGAAAATTTACCAAACCTGGTCGAGTTATACGCCCTGGAGCAATCAGGATTAATGGGAAATGCCCACTTACTCCTCTAGAGGTATTGTTGGTTGCATTGTTGTCTGTTTAATAAAGTTGCTTTCAGTTGAAAATTGAACTGGAGCAATTTTTTCCAGATGATGAATTTATTGTTCTTACTCAAAAGAAAGGAGGTAATTTTATTTTGTTAGAGTGGGATGGCACTAGGTAGAATTAGGGTACGCCAATGTTGCTTAGGAATGGATTTATAGGTTTTCTTGATGGTTTGTTTAATATCTTCTTGCACCTACTAGGTTGGATTGATGCTAAGAGGAATGGGATTCGGTAACAATACATATATCTTTTTGGCATCCGGGAAAATATACAATGCTGAGAAAACAATGGCTCCATTATTGGACATGTTTCCCAACTTGCAGACAAAAGAGATGCTGGCATCCGAGGAAGAACTTGCTCCATATAAGGTCTGAAGCATTAGCATATAAGATTTAAACACCCATTTTCCTTTAAGTAATGCCTTTGAGATTGGATTATTATCATCTCCTTGATGGGATTACTGCTTTCAGAACTTTTCTTCCAGGATGGCTGCCATAGATTATACTGTTTGCCTTCATAGTGAGGTATTTGTGACAACTCAAGGTGGAAATTTTCCTCATTTTTTGATGGGCCATAGAAGATATTTGTTTGGAGGACACTCTAAGACAATTCGACCCGACAAGCGAAAGTTGGCTTTGCTATTTGATAATCCTAATATTGGGTATGCTTTTATCTTTTTTTCAAAAAATAAAGATCAATTGATTTTGATTTAGAGAAGAGAAAAAGATTGAAAATGCTCTATTTCTGTCATGATTCAGGTAAGCCAGTATTAGACTATTGGGGAAAGGTTTTGCGAGTTTTGAAACATTAGCATCTAGATAAACATGAAGAAATACATCTTGAAACAGCTATTTTAGACACTTCAGATCTTTATATCATCTAGATTTCTTTTGCACAGTACAAACTCAATGAGATGTTTTAAACTTTTGATCATTTTGGAGATGTCCCTAGAAATCTAGGGGGTCTTCGTATGTTCTATGAGGAAACACATATCATCATGGATTGTTTTAGAATGCTTCTAAGATGTGATAATTGTGAATAAGAACTGTTGGATTCAGTTTACCTTCCCTTTTTATTCCAGGTGGAAAAGTTTCAAGCGACAAATGCTGAATATGCGGTCTCATAGTGATTCAAAGGGATTTGAACTGAAAAAGCCGGTTGATTCGATATATACCTTCCCGTGCCCCGATTGCATGTGTCGTACAAACAAATCCGCAAACTCAGGATCATCATTAGCAACATGATCTCTTGGAGAGGGATCTCGATTGCTGTCTCTTTTCCCTGTGATATATCAAGCACATCTTGATGCTGACCCTTATTTTGTGTGTCTAATTTGTTCATTCTTTTCATCCTCTTGATGTTGCAAGGGGGCATACAATTCAATTTTGGGAGCTTTTGAGGAAACTTTTTTTTTTTTCAGAGATCACATTTATCTATTGATCTAATTATTTCACTGGGATTGAGTTGATGAGGCGAAGCATCGTTTTGCATATGATGTTGGACAACATGAAATTTGACAATTTTGCAATTGAAGGGGTTAACCTCCGGCATTAACAGGAGGTCATTTCGCCATTGATGTAGCAGCTGCAGAATCTTACACATGGTATTCTTTCAGTCATACTCAGGTTTTGAATTTTTTTTAACTTTTTTTGGAAAGTAGTTGCAGGTTGAACTGTAAAACACAGGAAGGAATTTGGTGTACATTTGTTAGAAACCAGGGTATTGATTTTTGGTGTACAATTTTGTTTCATGGTTTTCAATTTTAATCCGATTTCACTAGCGATTTTTGCTTAGGTATATTTTTCCTTGAATCATTTTAGGCACAGGTCTTTCACAAAGTACACATCGGCAGTAGAGTAGTTTTTTTTTTTTTTTTTTTTTTTTAACTACATAAGCGTGGTTAAGAGCAAGAAACTAGAAAAAGCCAAAACAAAGAGTGAACAACTAAAATTTAAGTCAATAAGCTAATGTTATACTCTGGATCCACAATGCGTACGAAATTAAAGACAATTTGGGATTGTCTCAAACGATGCGATTCGTATGAATAAAAGTCACTTTTGCAAGAGCATTCACTTTATTTGTGCTTCTACTCATCCAAAAGGATGGAAAAGACTTGAAATTGTGCCTTAAGATGAAGAGAGTGCTGAACTCTGAGATGTACCACGGCATTGAAAACGTGTTGAGAATTGATCTCAACATAAATCAAATCCTTCACACATGGGCAGGGTTTAACCATAAGAAAGCCTCCGGAACAGCAGAGACTTGTGCTAAATGTAGTGGCATAATCAGCTTAAATGTTTTAACAAGTAATTACTAAATTAAAAAATACGAGTAGAATTGGTTTACATCAAACAAACCAACAATTAGCCATATTTATATTAATAAATAGTATAAAACTAAATTAACATTGTGTTAGAGTAGATGCATTTTAATCCCCTTACCAAGAAAAATGATAAGCGAAGGTAATAAAATAAAGGAGGTGAAACAAATTAAGAAATGGAACAGAAAGGGTATTTCAGTCATGGTATATAAGAAAGGAAACTTTGACCAAATAGACAACTTGCCTGTGACAGAAGCGAATGGTGGGTTCTGGTACAATACAAGAGTTTCAACTTTTGTTCTACCAATAATGCTATTTTATAATGGTCATATACAATATCAGATTTTGAATATATTCCCCAGACAAGGGCTATTAATACTGGACAGTCCCACGACACCCTTTCCCAGCAAACATTGTTACGTTGAGTTTTAAATAATTACAAAATGAAAAACAAATACAAAAACTAGAAAACAGATACTTGTAATAGAAAAATAAAATGCGAGGAGCAGTGGAAGTGGTGGTGGTTTGAGAGTTTAAAAGGTGCAAAGTCCAAAGATTTTCAGAAAGGGAAAAAAAATAAAAATAAAAATAAATATGTGTGTATGTATATAAGATATTTATAAGAAGGTTCCAGGAATCAAGGGCCAAGATCATGTGACAGACCCATAAGATAAGGAGCAAACCTAAGTTAAAAGGTTTTTTTCTTTTTGCTTGCACTTTTTCTCAAAATTCTCAAACTTAAAAAGAGAGGCAGCCAGGCATGGTTTGAGAGATTCAGAGAAGTAACTCAAAACCCACTTCTTTTTTAACACTATATAAAGCAAGTTAAGATAATCCTATTTGGCCTTTTATGGCCCTAATCCTATATCTTTCTTTCAGAGTCTAAACTAAAGCCTCCAAAAGCATTACAGTTTCTGAGTTGGGGCTTGGTGGCGCCACTACTACACTTGCACTGGTCCATCAGTTGAGACGACAATGTTAAGAGGAGTGAATACAAGACCGGGCAGATATAGTGGGGGGGCCAAAGTGGCTGTTTTCTTGTTGTGGATTTTGTTGTTTTTTTCTCAGTTGGGTTTGCATTTCGCTGTTCATAGACAAGGCAGTCGGCATAGCTTTCAGTTTGTTAGGTCCCCTCCCCCAAGGAAAGTCTGGTTTTCCGGCGCTGCTAATTCTTTTCATGCTCCATCAAGCTCGCCTCACTTGGCTGGAAATGAAGGTGATGAAAAGAGAATAGTTCATACAGGCCCTAATCCTCTTCACAATTAGGGGAGAAAGAAAGAAACAAAACCAGTTAGGGTGTAAGTTACTACATGTTTTGAAATGCTAAATGACTGTAAGAAGGATATTATTATTATTATTATTATTATTATTAGCTTTTGCTTCTTTTCTTGAATATTATTACAGTGAATGATGATGAGAATAGAGAGCATTGGCTTTAGCCTTTTCAGTGATGTTTCTAAATGAGGGTTCTTTTTTAGGGCAGTGTAAGACAAGGGGAAAGGCTAGTGTTAATGCCCTTGTTTCTTTTGTTTGTGTTCTTCTTCTGCTTCTTCTTCTTCTTCTTCTTCTTCTTCTTCTTCTTCTTCTTCTTCTCGTGTACTGTACCTTTCTTTCTGTTAATGCTAAGATTGAAGACATCTTTTAAATTAAATAGGTTCAGTTCCTTTCACTCATCTGCTTTGCTTTCGTGTACAACTGGTGTGCCAGCCTATATTTGCAGGTTCCTACACTTCCCCTCTCCTTTCTGTCATGGGAATTAAGAGAGCTTCAAATAATGTTACAATGACTGTTATTGTAATGAATAGGTAATAAATATAAACGATAATAAAGAGACCAAACCCTGAAAACGAATACAATGTTAATCCCACCACAAAAAGGAAATCATAAAACGTTGGGAAATAATGTTGAAGCTGAAGAATTCATTTCTGACATCGAGAATTTCTTTTTTACTATAACTAGGGTTTTAGCCCTAGGGTGTAGGTTACAGTTTTAATAATCCAAACTGTATCTAGTAATTAATAAGGTGTTTCATGTGGGTAATTCGCATAAATTAATTTCATAATTACCCTCATCGTCTAACATGTTCATTACATAGTAACATAAGAAGAATGAGGTATAGTGACAAAGAGAGATGACGAGACAGACAGCTAATATATGGGCCACGTTAGCTGGTTTGGAATAAATTACGGAATGAATCAAAATTGAAATCTCATTTAAAAGAAAGAGTATGAACTTGTTAGCAGTGGGGGCATCTGGAGTGAGCGACTGGTTTTGATTGATTATTCCTAGAAGTCCCGGCCACATCTGGTTTTATTGACTTAAATGCGTCCCTCTTTCTCAAAGAGGATGCCTGTCTCACAGGGCCAACACGTTTTCTCATGACTTAGGATACCGCACCTTTCCAACATATATTAATTGGCATACTAATTTACACTGTCTAATTTAATACTACTACTAAAAATATTTTTGCATTCCGGTCATTTTCCTGCTCCTTCAATTTTTATGTTTTCCCTATATTTATGTTCTTTTTTTGGTTTTTTTAAAACTCTAAACAATGAACGTGAATTCCCCTTATTTATATCATATTTGTTTTCTGTAATTATATCATGTTGAAAATTACTATTTTGATGTTTAGGGGATGGGTGTGCCATGAAGAAAGTCCTACAACAACTCCAAATTAATATATTAAAATAATAACTTATTTCACTCTTTAACTTTATAAAAAAAATTTTATTTTAATTCTTTATTTATTTTTTTTTTACTTTTTTAGCCCTTAAATTTGCATTTTTGTCAAATTATCCCGAAATAAATAGAAAAGTTTAACTTTTTTAACTTTACTGATATTGCATACACGTGGATGACACACTAACATTTAAATATTTTAAAATTTTTTAAAAATTCAAAAAACTCTAAAAACTATTTTTAAAAAATAAGTCATTAAAATTATTTAAACAATTATATTAATTTTAAGATTTAAAAAAAATTAATTAATTGATGATGTGTCATGTGTGGCAATCTACACGTATGCCATGTCAGTAAAGTTAACAGATGTTAACTTTTTTATTCATTTTGAGGTTTGATAAAAAAAGAGGCAAGTTTTAAGGGCTAAAATAACTTTTTTATAAAATTAGAGGGCCAAAAAATTCATTATATTAAATAGAAATAAACATTTAAATACTAAATATATAAATATATATTAGTAATTTGATTCAGTAATGTGTCACCTAAGGACAAGGCATAGTTGAAGCTGTCAAGAGAAATCTATAAATTAAAAAAGAAAAAAAGTCATAAAAACTTCCTTGGAATCAGCTTTTGTCAACTAAACACATAAACAAAATAAATAAATAAAAACAAGTTCTGAAACATAAGATTGGTTGGAGAGATGAGAGATCTTTCTTCTCTAATTAATATATTGAGAGGTTCAAAAGATTCTATTCAAGTGTGAGAGAGAAGAAGCAAATTTATGAAGGCAAGCTATTAGTCTGTGTAAGGAAAGAGTTACCCCATGAAATGAATGTTTGCTTGCGAGCCATTATAGTGGGAAGTGGTGCATTTAAATGAATGAGTTATACACTGCTTGATGAGAGTGCAACTACCTCTCATCTCTCACTATTTATTTAATAATTTTTAAATATTCCTATTTTTATATCAGTCCGCGTTTTCTGTTTTTGTTATTTTATTTTATTTTTTAAATTAAAGGTGTTCATAAATTAAATTAGATTTTAATTCGACCCATTAAAAAGTTATTTTTATGTGAAAATGTATATACTTTTATCATTAAATATAAAAAAAAAAATAGAGATGGAATCAAATTAAACCGATTTACTTTGTATTGGTATGACAAATTTTAATTTGGGCAAATAAAAGAAGGCCCCATAAGAGTTTCATACTTAGCTGGAATGCTAAATTTATGATAATATATCAACCACCCAAAGACCTAGAATTAATGTTTAATCAATGTAGGTCACATTCTTGCTCATCCTTAATGAATTGCATGCTTTGGTTGTTGATTTTTATTTTTATTTAAAATATAAAGCAAGCCTAAGCTTAGACATCCACAACCTAAATCCCTGCCATACAGACACAGTAACCAACAGGCAGGCTTAAAGAAAGTAATGCTTTAATTGGGTTGTAGAACATTCATTATAAAAATTCTTGACAAGGTATAGACTTGGAAATCCTAGAACCTACTTAACATCCAACTATTATAGCGTATGAATCAATCAATCATACAACTTGAAGAAAATAATATGTTGACCAATCAACCTAAACAAATACAATTAAAAAATCAAATCAGACTGCTTCAGTTTGCCGTAACACTACAGATTGAGTTTGTCAAGTCACACCTCTCTATAATATATTCACCAATCAACTTAAACAAAACTGTATTTTTTTTAAAAAAAAGAAAAATCAAAGGTGTAAAGTCGATAGGGACTAAATTTTTACTTGGAGTACTGAGAAACTGTGTATCTCATTCAACGTGTCTCACAGTTTTTTAAGCTTTAAACTTGAGAAAACAAGCTGCTGGTTTTTGGCACTTTGGGATGAAATTTTAGAAAAAAGTACCATAAATATTGAAACATTGGATGTGTTCATAATGATAACAAATGAAATGGCATTAAGGTGTTAAGGCTGCTACAATATCTAAATTAACTAGGAATAAGATACAATTGCAAATTTGGGTTTGGTTGGAAAAAAAAGAGAAATAATTAATTTCGACTTAATTGACTTGTTGCAGTTGAATTTTTTAAATTTGAACTTGTACCATTTTATCACCTCTATGAGAATCCCTAATTCGAGTTCAAATGTTTAAAATCCAGTACGAGAACATCAAAAATTATTTTTAATAGGTAACATAATTTAATAAAGCTAATTAAGAATTGATTCAAACTTCAAAAATAAAATTAAGGGGTAAAATAATATTTAGTCTCTAAATTTCTAAATTTGACAATTTTTTTTTTTATCTTGGCCCTTAAGCTTCTATTGGGTCTACATTAATCTTAAGATTTGACAACTTTTTTCAATTTTAACTCATGTGGACGTGACACTCTAAAATTGTAACACGTCATCATCTAAACTTTCAAATCAAATTTTAATGACTTTTTATTAATTGGATTTTGCTTGACTTTATACCATCCTATAATGTTTATTTTATGCCTTTGTCTATCTTAGAACCGGTATTTCATGTAGTTTGACTGAACCATATGTATTTACAAGTGTAAAGGAAGAAAATTATTTAAGACTAGCTAGACTTTAACTATAAACTTTTAAAGAAGTCAAAATATAATTTATTATATTAACTTAAAATTTCATAAATTTTGAACGAAGTAAATGACAATTTTATTGTTTTTAGAATCAATTCCTTCACTTTTCCTGCTTGCCCTGTGTGTGTTTTTTTTTTTTTTTGTACATAAAAGAAAATAGAAGAAAGTTAAATTCTAACTACCTCATTACCTAAATTCTAACTACCTCATTACCACAAGCAACAGCTCGCAGCAATGGTCTAAAATTTGATGGGGACTCATCCAAATGCACCACCCCCGCACTCAAATCTTATGCCAAGTTCATCAAGTGCTTCACACATTTGTTTCCTTCCCGAAAAATATGTTAAACTTACACTACCTAGCCTTCACTAATCAAGTCCAAGTAATCTTTTATCGTCATGTTTATTAGGTGACAATGTTCATAAGGTTGTTTCAAGAATTGCACTACCAATAACTCATCAAGTTCTACAATCAAGCATAAGATGCCAAGAGTTTTTGCAAGGCATAAGCTAAATGAATACCCTAAAATTTAATTGTACACTAACAATAGCACCAATTATCATCATAAAGCCTCTAATCCAGTTAGCATTCTCATCTCACAAAATACATCTAGCTGAAGCTATCCAGAAACCTAATTTTGCAACTCCATATGTATTAAGAATACATACCCTAGGAGAAGGTTTATTCCAATTAACCCATTATTTCCCTTAAACTAACATTGGCGTCATAAGACTTATAGTTTTGCTTATATCTGTTGCAAACTTTTTTGCATAATAAAAAACCTGCGCCAATGGAGTGGACTATCCTTGTAACACAAATTTGTCATGGCGCTTTCGAAGGCTCCATAAGGAGGTCATAAGCAAACGCCTTAAGGTAATGTAAGACCCCATACTCGACCCAATCCTCGAGTCCAAGTTACAAGATGCCACATTTGTTTCCGGAACAACTACGATAAACTATATTCCAATCCCATCATAAACATTTATATACATGTATTACATGTATCAAACACGATAAATAATCATTTTCGGGTCAAATACAAGCTTGCAAATGCTTAATACCATTTCAGGGTCAAATAAGAACCAAATTGCAATATTTTCAAAACATCTCAAGTGGATGTTACGACTTCCAACGTTTGGTGTCGCGACTTCCACGCTTCTTAACTTAATGATCAATTTGTAAAGTTTTCAAAATAAAACAGAGTCGACATCACGACCTCAAACATGAGACATCATAATGAGATAACTTGATGTTGCGACATTCAGGGTGTGAAGTTGCGACTTTCGTAGCAGACCACTAACTTCCCATTTTTCCCTTGATTTAACTTATCATGCTTAACATTAGTTGGCCTTAAGGCCCCAATCAACCATTCCATATAATCAAAACGTGTTCAAAACATAACTATCAAACTATTAGTATCATTTCTAAGCATGGCCAAAACCAATTTCTCATAATCACAACTTATATACAACCATTTTGACCATTCCTATCATTTGACAAAATATTTCTAGGTACATTCCATTGACATAATGAAAAATTTATACAAACTAAGGTTAAGTCGATTGTTGTTGCTTGGATGCTGACTTCACTTTCCTAGGGCTTCGAGAATACTTGTACATGTGCACGGAATAAACAAACCGTACATTGAGCGATAAAGCTCAATGATACTTTTATGATCCAAGATAATCTAATATAAGTTAACAATAGCAATATGACATGATGCACATAGTCTCAATGTCTACCAATACATATTCCATATTATAACACATTTAAATAACCATTTTCACATGAAAATGCATATATATCAAGTGGAAAGCCAATTCAACTATCATGGCAATGAAAATGATCCAATCCAATTACATATACCAAAAACCTATTTTAAAACCTTTTAGCAATCAATACCAAATAATAATTCAAACATTTATAATATTAACATTATGACATTCAATTACAATTTCATTAAATGTCATTTAACCATTTATGAATTATTCAATTCACTTTTCTGGAGTCTATCGACTCATTCATGCTCATCTCGGCTCCTAAGGCTAATTTACAACTAATATTTATAACCATTCAATTGCTTTCATTATTTTTTTATTCTCATATGCATATTAATGATCCTATATCATTACACCATTTCAATTCAACACCATTACATAAGTTTACAATTCATAATCCTTATTCACATGACTTGAACTTAGATGGATACACAAATCATCCAACCAACACACCAACTGGCACTGAAGTGCATCATCGAATAAACCGAAGTAAGGGAAACTAGCACATATAACGCATCCTGGCACAGAAAGCGCATACTAGCACATAAAGTGCATTCTCATATGCATCTTGGCGCATAATCCTATACACAATCCAATCCTATGGCATGCCAACTATATCCAACTCAGGTTGACTAGTTAATAGGGTATCAATGTTCAATTACATTTTACAATTTAATACATATATCATCTTTCGTTCACAATTATAATTACAATTGATTTCATCACCAGTATGTATATATTTCATGTCATCCAACACGCTTCTATCCTACTTCCATATCACATATCATAATTCAAGTAATTCAAACAATTTTCTATTCTATTCATTTTAGTCCTATATCGCGATATTTCATATCAAACTCAACACAATAATTCATATTATCATAATGCACTCACCTTGACATTCCCTCATTCAATTAACATATATATGCAACTAATTAAATCTATCATGAATCATAAAAGTACAAATCAAGATTTCCGAGCCACTCGTCGAAAATTTTTGCTTTTACTTTTGCTTTTGCTTTTCCTTTCCCTTTCGAAGGCTTACCGTCGACATTAGCTATGTATAGTCACAAAGCATATAAAACTATCAAATTCCATCCAATTCACAATCAAATATCAAATCATGTATTTTTTAATTTATTCAATTTAGTCCCTAAACTTGGGACAAACATAACTTTCGATCTAAAACTTCATATTAAAATCTGATTTCACTTTAATTTACTAAGGATCTTATACTTTCTATTCCTACCACAATTTCATAAAATATTTTCATTTTGTTCAATTTGGTCCCTAATGTAACAAAGCTTACAATCAAGCTTGTTAAGGTTTACAATTTAGTCTTTTTTTTACATTCTAAGTTTAATTTCTAACAATTTCACACCTAATTCATCCAATTCTCAACAATGGTAAATTATCAAAATCTCACCAATTGAACAAGTTGATACATAGGTTAACTTAATCAAGAGTCCATGATAAAAAATCTATAAAAAATTAAAGAAAAATAGCTAGGGACTTACTTGAAATGTTGCTCGAATATCAATAGGTTTTCAAAGCTTTCTTCTTCAACCCTTTAATGGTGGATGGTAGAAACTTGGAGAACATGATGTCTTCTCCACTAATTTTTTTTCTTAAATAGTATGATTTAGTTTTAATTAAACATAATTAATTAGTTTATTCTTAATTAATTAAACTCTAATATTTAATTTACTTAATCTAATGGCATCCACCATCATACCTCACTATCATATATTTAATTTGGTTTATTTACCATTTTGATCCTTTGGATAATTACTATCTAAGTTCCCAAGCCTTTTCCTAATTAAAAATCTATAACAAATAAGCTTTTACAATTTAGTCCCTGAGCCTTAATTAACCATATTTTCAGCTAAATTACTTAACCAAAATTTTAATATATCAATATAATGACTCCGTCGATATCCTTATGTAGTATTTACAAACTCGATTTATAC
This sequence comes from Gossypium anomalum, assembly GCA_025698475.1. Taxonomy (NCBI): domain Eukaryota; kingdom Viridiplantae; phylum Streptophyta; class Magnoliopsida; order Malvales; family Malvaceae; genus Gossypium; species Gossypium anomalum. The sequence continues at coordinate 16,415,606 of CM046967.1, read as the reverse complement.
AAACAAGGTTTTGAAATCGTAATTCTCGACACCACTGGAAATCAGGTTGTTACATGTAAGTTAAAGTTCACCATATAAGTGTCCTTGCAATTTTGCTTCAACCAATGTCTAAAAGATAAGGAGAAAAATTTTAGTTATCTTTATATAACATGAAGAGCTAACGATAATTCTTTAGCAGCCAAGGATTCACAAAAAATATGATCGAGAAACTACATGACAAATCCACGCACTACACAAATACATTATCAGTTAAAAACGTTCTCATGCGTACTTGGTTCATATTCAGGCAATTAAAATAAGACAACCAAATGAAGAATCTAACCCGTTTAGGGTAATTCATGTTCATATCCAGTCTACTCGTAACTCTATACATGATGGTTCTTCAAGCTTCACTAGCGTAATGTATGCTAATCCACCGAGTATTTGCCATCATTTTCCACGCCCCAACAAGTATTTGAAGTATTTTGGTGACCTGCAATTAGTAACGACACCACAACAATTTCAAGACTAACACTACTCGATAACTCACCAGAAATTGATTCTAAGTTTCATTGTCCATCATTGTTAATGTAGTCCGCAATCATAGCATTTCTCTACTCAACTTCTAAGTGCATCAATTGCTTACAAAGAAAGCCTTTTCCAACCCACCAATCTCGCCAAGAATTATTACATTTTCCATTCCCCACTTTCTACTTGCAACATTGAGCCAAAACATTTTGAGTTTTCAAGAGACCTCACCAATGGGTCAAAGCATTTGCCTTCAGTTCGATTTCCATAAAAGAGGTGTTGTGCATGTATTTCTTTATTAAAACTTGACACCAAAGAGCATCATGGTTCATATGTATAAGCTAACTAGCCTTGGCATGCATGGCTAAATTGTTAATTCTTGCTTTCCTCAACCCTGAGCTGATTGCCCTCTTTATATTGCATACTTGGTTCCAATTCACTACATGGTTGTGAACCACTTCAGTAGAGCATCCTCATAAGAATCGCGATTAAGATGATCTAAGTGGTCACAAATTGAAAATGGTAAGAGAGCATATTTTATCACATAAAAGGGAATAACACAAGCAGTAGATTGAATTAAAACTTTCCTTCTAGTCAATGATAGTACTTTTCTTTTCCATTCCTAAGTTTTTTTTTCATAAGTTGATCCACAGGATGTGTATATTTTGTTTTAGATAATCTCTTATAGATTATTAGAACCTCGCTCCTCAAGTCATCCATTAGAGGGATACAACACAAGGCACTCAAATTGGCTACTATAACCTTATTTATATTAGGTGATGCGAAAAGATTAAACTTCTCCAAATTAATAGTTAGCCTCGAATCCAAATTGAATTCTTGTAAACAAGAATGAATTACCCGAGCTTGATATGCATAAGCAAAAATTAAATGTGACAACGTCAAGCCTTATCCGGATATTTAAAAGGTTGCCACTAATAACACGTTTCCCATTCAAGGATCATATGAGAAAGGTTTTCCATAACAAGGATGAAAGATACGATAATAGTGGTTTGCCTTGATGCAAACCCCTTTGTGGTCTAAATTACTCTGAAATTTGATCATTCTATATAGTAGATATTTTGCTGGAGTGGGCGCAAAACATAACGAAGTCAATCGTATTCTACAATAATTTGAAGCCTACCAAAACCAATCTCAGAAAGCCCCAATGTACACTACCGTAAGCCTTGTGGATGTCAAATTTAAAAATCATTGCACCTTTTTGTCCTTGCATCCACTTAATTAAGTGAACCACCTCATGTGATTTTCTTGCGTACTTCAACCTATCAAAAAACTATTTTGAAATAAGATAGGTCATAATCCATGAACCAACACCTTAGAAAGCACCTTATAGAAAGTGTTAAATAAAGTGATTGGGCAAAAAATATTTATTCTATCAGCATTAGACACTTTCCGAATAAGAACTAGAAATACCTTTTACAATGACTCGACAAATCTGTCTTCTTTAAGTCCCTTTGAACAAAATTTAGGAATGTACCTTTAACCATATCCTAGTGTCTTTAAAGGAAAATCAGTTGTACCCTGTTAGGACTTGTATCTTTCAACTCTTTCATAAAAAAACAAAGCTTATACTTTCTCTTCAATATTGACATTTGTAGTCATGCTAATCTGATCCTCTTCTAATATTGTTCAACGAAACCTAGTATAATTATTATGCAAGGCCCCAACACATTTTTCTTGAAAGAGTTGGCCAAAGAAGCCCATCACATATTTATGAGTTGTTGCTTGATCCGTAACCCATGGATCCTCAAAGAAAAAGCAAATCAACCTGCTCCTATTTCTATGATGAGTGTTGTCAGATGAAAAAGTTTTGTATTTCTTTCTCGATGTACAATTTAGTCTTATTGTGATTTCTATAACCATAAGAGCTCTTCTTGGACTAGAAATTGTGAGTAGTCAGCACTGACTTCACTTCCAGTTGTTGGAAGAACGAAGAAAATAGATTAAAAAGAGAGAGAGAAGGGTTTAACACCATGTAAGGTTCAAATGTTATTTTGTTTCCATTTGAAAATATCGTCAAAACAAGTTTCTTTGCAAACCTTCACCATTTTTGTCACCCCGTCACTTGCACTTTCCATCGAATCAATTACAATGATTACTGAAACATCTCACCCTTATACAATTAAACCTAAATTTAATTACTAGGTGACTTTCTAAACACTACTTTAATTTTAGTTATATTTTTTAATGATGGAATAAAGTATTTATGCGATTGAAAATTCCAATAGAATGCGATGCATATTTCTTTTTGGTGCTTTCATGCAAATTTGACAAAGCACCTAATTGTACATTTACTGTTGGATGCTTTGGTGCTAATTAGATAAGGCAGGCACCTACACCAATACCAATGTAAAACAAATTATTTAGTTTGGATACGTGGAGATATTTTCGCAACTATAATTTTCTTATCTTTTTGCGAACAATATTCAATTTATTAAATATTAGATTGTTTCATTTAATTTGAAATAATTCACGCACATATCATGTGCTCACTTTCAAATATTACAATTTTTAAAATGGATTAAATTGGTGGCTAGTGTATTTAGTCCAAAATTTATTATTATTTAGGGATGAAATCGTGCCAATTCACTTTGTTAATTCAATGCCTATTAATGTTTTATTTCTTAAAATTGGTTTATGAAGCCAGAAATTCGGCAACTTAGTTTAACAATACCATGGGTTCATCGCAATTGGGTGACGGAACTGCTAAACCAGGGCTTACGGGCTTTTGTTAGAGGCCCAACTTAAAACAATCTTTTATTTCAAAACTTTCTAAAACTTATCCATTTTTGGTAGAAAAATAACTATATTTTTCGTACAAAAATTATGGCAACATATACCTTTAACTTAATCTCTATACTTTTTTTTTTTATTTAACCTATACTATTATTTAAACTCCTAATTGAGTTAGTGTTATAAGTCAACCAGGCACCAACTCGATTAGAAAAATTGTAAAAATATTCATCCGTAATTAAATTATATTATATTATTTGAGAGCACTTTAGTCTTTTTTAACTTTTTTTAAAAACTAACAAAAAATTGCAAATTGTGGGATTCGGATTCGTGCTATTTACATCACCAAAACATTAATTTTACTACTAAACTAAAACTTTATCTTAATATAATGTTTACATTTTAATTGTATTCTGCATATAATATTTTCTCCATCAATTGTATGTCTTTACTTACTATTATTTAAGCCATTAACTGAGTTGGTGTCACGAGTCAACCGGATACCAACTCAGTTAGAGAAATCATAAAAATATCCTTCCGTAATTAAAATAAATTATATTATTCGATGGTACTCGGTCTTTTAAAAAAGCAATAAAAAAATCCATGTGGTGGAATTTGAACCCATATTATTTACTTCAATTAAACATTAATTTTACCACTAAACTAAAACTCTATCTTAATATATTTACATTTTAACAGTATTATGCATACGATATTTGTAACACCCCCTAACCCCAAACCGTTACCGGAACGAGGTTATGAGGCATTACCGGACGTATCAGACAACTTACGAATAATTTACAATTAATATAACTTTCATAGTATAATATAATAATTAAGTCCCTATCTTGAACTCTTGAAGTTCAAACATGTATTAAAAGTAGAACGGGACTTGTTCGAGTATTCCAAATTTTTTTTTTTTTTTATAAAAATTTGCAAAGATTTCGCTTATTTTTACCTAAACCTCCTGCAAATTTCAAACCAAAACAACCAACACCAATATTTCACATTCATATACTAATATTTATATTATTAATAAAATTTTAATTTAATAACTATCATAGCATCATTCAAATTGATTAAAAACTTCATTCATTTAACAACTTAATGTTCATATATCAAAATATCATGTACTTTCCTTATCATTTCATTTAACCATCTAAATTTTATCATTCATCCTTCACTACCCAAAGTAATATACATATTCAAGTGACTAAATAACACCTATGTACATGCCACCTTTACCCAAAAGAAAAATATACATCACCAAGTTTGTGTTGGAGTCGGGATTGTTCGGATTGGAGGGACACTTGACTTCTACTAACTCGCATGCACGGAAACAACTCTGCACACTGAGTATGGATATACTCGAGTGGTATTACTATAAACCAATACTATTTAACATTAATAAATTACAAACATCAACCATAATTTTATAATTATTTAAACTACTTTTATATAAAATTATTTTACTTCATAAATCTTAAATTCATAATTTATTTTTCTCATACTAACTCAATTCATAATTTAGTTCATACATTCTTTCTCGTACTTTTCAATAGTGCTAAACAAATAATCTCATTTTCAAAATTTCATTTCAATTATTTACCCTATTAACAAAGCTCGGACTATGATGTATACACGGATTTCCACCCAAACACACCGAATATCCAACCCAAACACACCGGAATATTGTAAATCCTTCATAACACACCGTATAATATATCCTCCCAACACACCAATAAGGCATTAAATGCCTATTCGGATAAACCAAGTATATAATAACAGAAACATCTTCTCGGCGAACTACAATCTCTTCATCATATCACAAATCCAATGGCATGCCATTTGTATCGAATCTAGTCCGACGAGTTAATAGGGTATTATTTTACTTTTTCTAATTTCAATTTCACATACTTACCTCAAGTATTATTTACCATACATAACAATTAAAATTTCAGCAATCAAGAATAATTAAAAATTCGAATTATAGTAATACACACCGTAATTCTCCGTTTTAGTCCTCGATGACTTTCTCCTTTCCTTTCGATGTCGATGCTTCAGATTCTTTGTTGGCTACAAAAATAATAATTTATAATCATCAATACAACATGATTCAATTTAATTCATGAGCCTAAACATGTAAATTTAACCATTTTTAATGTATATATATAATTTCACCATTAAGCTGTCTACTTGAGTTATTGTTACTAAATTATTTATATCTTGAGCTACGAAACTCCAAATTAATATCCGTAAATTTTCCTAAAACTAGACTCATATATCTTCTAACCATAAAATTTCCAGAATTTTTGGTCTAGCCATTTAGTACAGTTTATTCACTAAATACTCCCCTGTTATTTCATTTGACAGTTCTGACCTCTCTCTACTAAAAATAAATTATCTCATTGTACAGAACTCGAATAAGGTTCTTGTTTATTTATTTTGAAACTAGATTCATTAAGGAGTTCACATATATAAATTACACTCCATAATAATTTTTGTACAATTTTTAATGATTTTCCAAAGTTAAAACAGAGTGTCTCGAAATTACCCTGAACCAGTCTTACAAAATTTCAAATATCTCTTGATTCATAAATTCATTGCTTACATTGTTTCCACTATAAGAAACTAGACCCAATAAGCTTTAATTTCATATCTTATTCATCCTCATAATTCAATTCCTACAATTTTTAGTGAATTTTCAAAATCAGACCATTGCTACTTCCCAAAACTGTTTTGATGTAAAATGTTAATAACCAAATTTATAACACCAATTCACACCTTATTCCTATTCAAATTTCATTTAAACTCAAATTTAACTATTAAATTTTCAACATATTTTCTTAATTTCGGATTTCCCTCAATTTAGTCCCTAAAACACAAAACTTATGGCTTACTTTGCAATTCAATCCTTATTTCATTTCTAACTTGAATTCCTATTAATTTAACCCCTAATTCATCTTTTTATTCAACATGAACAATATTTAGAAATCTAATAACTTTCAAAATATCAACTTAATTTCATCAAAACTTTGTTCTAAAGCTTTTAAAACATCAAAATTAAGAGAAAAGGACTTAATTGACTTACCTTTTAAAGCTTCAAACCTTAAAACCCTAGTTTTTCCTTTCCTTTTCTTTCTTTCTTTTCTTTCCCTGTTTTGAATGCTTCTGTTCTGTTTCTTCTTTGTTTCTTTTGTCTTTCTTTTTATTCTTTTATTATTTCATTTATTTTACTTATTTATTTTATCATTTAACTAATATATATTATTATTAATTTAATAACAATATAATTAACACATTTGTATACATGTATCTTTGTACATTTGTACACTATTATTACCATCCATTTGTCTTTCTTTTATTTATTTAACAAATAAAAATCTTATAATATTAATATTTAATTAATAAATATCTTTAACTTAAAATTTAAGTAAATACATAATTACAATACAAATGTATATATTCATATTATTACAAATGTCATTATTTAATTTGTTTCTTAAACAAAAAATCTCATAATTTAATAATTTAATTATTTAATTAACAAATATCTTTTTACTTAAATTATAAGTAATTTAGTATTTAAATTACAAATGTACCAATACAATTCTTACACATGTATATTTTATTACCATACAATTGTCTTCTATTTAATTTATTTATAATATATTATCAATTAAGTAATCATAATAATTTAATATAAAACTATAATAATAATCATTATAATATATATATAAAACCTAAATAAAATCTTTGATTTTATTTCAATATGCCGCCTCAATTTATGTAAATGGCTTAATTGCCATTTTGATCCTTTTTATTTTCTATTACTTTAGAATTAAACTTTTACCCCTTTTTCAATTTAGTTCTTTTTGCTAATTATTCTAAATTAAGCTAATTTCACCTAATTAAATCCTAATTAGACACACTACTAGGCTCATAAATATTTTTAATAATTATTTTCGAACTTATTTCACTAAGACGGAGGCCCTATAACTCACTTTTCCGGTGCCTGTGAATTTCAGGTCATTACAATATTACCTTCATGATCAATTGTATATCTATAATTGCTATTATTTAAGCCACTCACTAAGTTGATATCATGAGTCAACTAAGCACCAACTCGGTTAGGGAAATTATAAAAATATCATTCCGTATTTAAAATAAATTATTTTATTCGATGGTACTTTAATCCTTTTAATTTTTAAAAAAAAAAAATTTAATAAAAAATTTGTTTGTAGTGGGGTTTGAACTCATGCTATTTACTTTAATAAAATATTAATTTTACCAGTAAACTAAAATTTTGTTTTAATATGATATTTACATTTTAAGTGTAGTATGCATACAATATTACCCGATAAATTGTATATATATATTGTTATTTGAGCCCCCAACTAAGTTGGTGTAATGAGTTAATCGGACACCAACTCGATTAGAGAATTTACGAAATTATCTTTCCATAATTAAAATAAGTTGTATTATTCAATTGTTCTTTAGTCTTTTTATTTAAAAAAATCAATAAAAATTTACCCGTGGTGAGATTTGAACTCGTAGTATTTACTTGAATAATACATTAATTTTATCACTAAACTAAGAATTGACTTTTCATATTATTTACATTTTGGTTGTATTATGCATACGATATTACCTTCATCAATTGTATATCTACTTTTACTAAATTAGTGTCACAAATCAATGAGACATCCACTCTAAAAATGAATTAAAAATATAAAAATAATAAATAATAAAAGTTTTCACTTTTGGAGAGGGATGTTGGATTATATGCAACACCCTTTTTGTATAAAATCTTGTTTATTTATTTTATTATAATTTTTATTGGTGTGGCACACTCCTACGTATACAACACTACACTGTAAATTATTGTAAAAAAATATGTGATTTTGATGGTTGTTGACGATTTGGTTTTGGCTCTTCCTCTGTTGGTGTTCTAATCGGTCTAGCGGTGGCATGCATGTTAGGACAACCTCATCTCTAGTGCTCTCTTCTCTCTCTCCCCCTAGTTTGCTGCGTCAAAATTGGCTATTAGGGTTTTTTGGGTTTGGCTTAGGCCTTATGCTTGATCGGTGTATCTTTTTGAGCCTTAGACCCTTTATGCTATAACTGGCCTTTTTTAATGAATGTTTTGAATAAAAAAATGTAATACTTTGCATAAAACTGTTATACATTTTGATCTATTAATTATAGTTTAATTATTAGTCAATATTTTTTTAACTTAAATTAATCGGAGAAAATACAATAAAAATTTAAAATTAAGAAAGGGGTAAAAGACACTTACCCCTTAGGTTTAGAGTAAAATATACCTACCCGTTTGGAAAATGCCCACTTACCCCATTGATATTATTTATTTATGTATTTTCTATTTCGTTTATTCACTTTTTCAGTTTTAATTACAAAATAATGGAAATTTAATTGCATATTAAAGTGTTATAAAATTAAATGTATTTGAAATTTCATAAAAAAATATATTTGACTTCAATTAAAATTAAGTATTTTACATTTATATTTAATTCAGTTATATATTGAATTTGTGATTAATTGAATTAGAGTGGGTTCAACTCTTACTATATTCATATTTTTATTTTTTAAAATTAAAAAAAAAATATATCTTTAAATAATATAACTTATTTTAAATATGAAAATATATTTTAGTAATTTTCTTAATTGAGTTGGTGCCTGGTTGACTTGTAATACTAACTCAATTGGGGTTTAAACAATAGTATAAATTAAGAATTTAGGGTGTATTTTTACGTGATATAACAACTATAAGAAAGTGTAGTAATCGAGGCAAAGTCAAAAAATTTTTTGAAGGAGTGAAATTAAGTTGTATATTTTTATAATAGTAAAAATATAACTTCACTATTTTAATAGCCTATATTTTTATAATTTTTAAATTTTTAAATTAAAATTTTATCATTTGGGGGAAAAAGTACAAATTTACCATTATTAATTTAAATTTTTATAAATTATAAAGAGATTAAAAAAATCTATTTTAAGGGGGACCAAGACCCTTGCCAGTTCCTTTAATTTCACCCTTGGTAGTGATTACACCCTCTTTTTAGGTACGTTTATCTGCAGTTGGTGTAAAAATATCAGTGGCAGTAAAACTAAATATTATAACAATATTAAGGCATGAGACAAAAAGTAAGCTAAACGCACTGTACTACAACCCACCGCCCATCCAAATCCATCCTTAATGTGTTTGGAATATAATAACAAATTAAAATTTTCAAACAAAAGCCAGCTATTTAACCTATTTGACCTAAAAAAATATTTACAAAAATGACCCTGGCTCAAAAACATTCACCCAAATGACCTAAAATGAACAGTAAAAATAGGTTATGGGAAATAGATGGTCAGCACCACTAGTTTTTTCTATTAAAAAAATAAAATTTGAGGTTTTGGACTCTAGATAGCCGACACCCATATATATATTTTTAATTTTTGGGGTGCTGCCACACTGATGGCCGGCGTCCCTTTATCTGATTAAAAAAAAAATTTGGGGTATAGTGCCAGCCAACAAATGGCCAAAATCACCCAACAAAAAAGATTAGAAATATTGCAACATAACCCCTCATTGTTTCTCCATCTTTTTTATTTCTCAAGTTTAATTACATGTTTTATATTTTAAAACAATATTGAACTACTTATCATGTTTTTAATTATTATTTCATCACTCACATTATTATTAAATTTAAAAATTAATTTAAAATATATTGAAGTAGATATTTTATAAATATATTACTCATTATTTTTTAAAATAAAAAACAATAATTTAACTATCCAAATATAATACAAATGTATTTTAAATTAATTTTTAAATTTAATAGATATCTAAATATATTTTAATTATAATAGCTATCCAAATATAATAAAAATGAATAATTAAAAGGATTTCATCAAATTCAAAAACACAAATGTATAATTAAGAGAATTACATCAAATCCAATTATTAAATTTGTCTTAATTATTTCAATTATTTAATTTTAAAATATGGATATTTTAATTTATATGTAGCAAAGAAGTTTGCCAAAAATAGAAATAAACTAAAACTAATAGAAGGCTAAGGAGGAGCCACGTGTCATGCAATGTATGAAGGGGTTGGTGGGCGTAAATTAGCAGCCCCTAGTCCCGAAATCGACTTTTAGATTTCTAATATATTGGTACCAAAATCAGAACTTTTTGGCGGGTCATAAAAATCACAGCCATTAATGCGCCCTCCTTCTTTTCTTATATAAATATCCTCTCAAAACTCTCAAAAGACTCAATCGCCTGTCTCTTCTTTTTCCTAACCCCGCAAATTCCCCTCCTTTTTCACCAATTCTGCAACACCCGGAACTTGTTTGTCTTTTTCTTCTTTATTTTTTGAGATTCAAGACGAATTTTTGTGAATGGTGGAAACAATTCGGATTTCTAGTAATTTCATGCTCTCCCTTTGTAAATCGAGGGCGAGCACCCTTTTCTCCGTTTCTGCTGTCTCTGTTTTCGCATTTGGTTCTTGTAAAGCTGGCTGGTATTACCGCTGCCTTGGCCTTGACCCACAAATCCCCTGCAATCTCCGCCCATAACCCAGATTTCTTTAAAATCTAAGAAAAACAAAATAAACCCATTGTTTCTGTTTTTCTTTTTTGTTTTCTTTTTCAAATCTCGGTTTTTTGGTGAAATATTCGCTCATTTGATTGTTTTATTTTGATTAAAAAAAATGGTGCTTTACAAGCAGAAGAAGGGCCAGGGTCCTAAGGGCAACAGGCTGTTGGTTAGCATAACTGTTTTGGGAAGTGCTGGGCCGATCCGTTTCGTTGTTAACGAAGAAGAGCTGGTTTCTTCTGTTATCGATACTGCTTTGAAAGCCTATGCTCGTGAAGGTCGGCGCCCGGTTCTCGGATCCGCTGTCAGTGATTTCTTCCTTTATTGCCCCAGTACTGGATCAGATGGTAAGTCGATTGAGATCCCTCTTGATCTATCTCATGAAATTTCGTCATTAATTTCACTTCAATCATACGAATGAAAATTTCCCTCTATTTTTTTTGGTGAAGTTGTACAAGTCAAAATCACCTGGGTTTGTAATTAATAAAACTCATGTCGTTGGGTTATTGTATTGTAATTGCAGCACTGAATCCATGGGAGATAATTGGATCACAAGGGGCAAGGAATTTCATTTTGTGCAGGAAGCCAAGCAATGAGAAAATGGAAGATGATGGAAGATCAGCAAACTCAATTACTGGGAAAGGAAGTGGGAATTGGAAGGCATGGATCAACAAATCACTCAATCTTAAGATTTCTTCCCATTATTAGATAATTCTCATACCCTTTATCATCGTTTGGTTCTTGGGCTAGCTTTACTTTCAAGCTAAGGACTTGTACAATGGATATGACCATGTTAGAATCTTGGTTAACATCCATGGGATGTTTATTCAGGAATAAAATCAATCTGTTATTCGGTGTTTTTGCTTTGGAAAGTGTTGCATTCTGTTTGAAACCAATATTCCAATTTTTGAGTTGAGCTGTTCACTCGTTGATTACGATTTGAGTTTCTAGATAGAGGTTTCAGCAAGGAAGATCAATCTATCTCAAATTCTTAACTAATCATATAAAATACATATACAATATTCAAATCCAATTAGGGGTAATCAATGGTCGGCTCATTATTAATCGAAATAAAATTATTTAAAAAATATTCAAAAACCGACTATAAAAAATTAATTTATTTTGTTTTATTAAAAAATTAAAATAAAATTATTTAAAAATATCCTAAATAACATATTTATCTTTCATCCAAATTTATTCAAAATAATACAAAATATTATATTAAGAAGATTAAATTTTTTTAAAAATCATTTTTTAAAAATCAATTATTATATTTCGTACTTAAATCTACTAATTTATCATAAATTTAATATTTTATAAAATTTAACAGTGAAAGTTCAATATTTAATTTTTTAGCACTTTAACTCTCAGTTTATCAAATATATCTTAATTTATATATATATATATATATATATATATATATATATTTAATGACTTGCTTTTTATCCATGGCTAACTAAAACGATTTCGTATTAAGTTAATTATTTTTTGACTAAATTTTCATAAAACCTCTGAAATTTTGAGAATTCCCATTAAAAGGTTTAAAGTTGTTAAAAATGATAGTTAGTGTTCCCTCTCCAAAGTATTAGAATAAAAGTTGAAGTAAAAAGTTGCAGACTAAAACTTTACAGATTTTAAGATTGCTTTATTTAACGGTTATGTTTATTATGTTATTTGAAAAAAAAATCAATTAAGAATAGAAATATGTTGAAGAGTAAGTACATGCTTTTTGTTAGACTTTCTATATTTTTAAACTTTCCTTTATTTTCAGGGTTATATCTTTTTATTGGTTTTGGGCGTTGAAAGAGGGAGAGACATCTTTTAGATTACATATATACACACATTACTTTAGGCACCCATTATCGTTGTTTTAGTTTCTTCTTTTTTACTTTTTTCTTTAGAATAAAATTTTCTTCCTTTATTCTTTGATTATTTTGGTGTTAAATTGTGAGATCGGAACCACATTTTAAACTTTTATTATCTCAATATTTACACTTTTTTTCAGATTACAATAAAAATAGGATCGTCTCTTATCATAGTTTTTGACATTGCTTTAAGAATGATTTTTGTTCAATGTTTTAAACAATACATTATTGATATTTTACCCAAAAATAAATTTGTACGGTTTGATTGGGTGTGTAGTTGGGTGACACCATGGGATTAAGCGATTTAATTTAAATGATCCTTGTTGTTGAGATCATTAATTAAAGTCAGGTTCTTCTCATTTCGCAAGGTTGTCAAGGAATTAAATTGTAAGAGATGTTCTTAAGGTTGTTCAATTGACAAGGGTTAATTGTCGGTGATAAGGGCAATGTAACATTATCGAATTTAAGTTGTTGAGCACAAGAAGACCAAACCAGAATTTGGAAAAAAAGAACTAAACATATTAGAAATCATGCAAGAACATGAGAAAATAAAGCGCAAGCATAAAAAAAGTAATCAATTTTTTTTTTTTTGGTGAAAAAAGAAACATAACAAAGTTAAATTATAAGGAATAATCGAGAGGTGCAAAAATCCTCTCTTTATCTGACTTAAGGAAATCTAACACTTCATCTGGGGGAGACTCAATCAGGTGTAAATCCTCCTCTCTTTCAAAAGCCAATTTAGCAAGGTAGCCTGTGCAATTATTATCCTCCCTAGGAATGTGTATTAAAATCCATTGACTTTCTTGGGACAAAACCCTTTAAGGTCAAACCCTTGAAGAAACCAACTTAAAGAATTGTATTGAATCAAATAGTTTTGGTCGAACTAAACTTTCTTATTGACTAAGAAATATAAAACTTCTAAATAACTTAAGATACTTAAAAATATCCTAAAATTAGAAATAAAAAATAATGAAAAATTAAATTTTAATGAATATAATATTGAGCTCATATATAATCAAAATTAAACCTTAAAATCAAACTCAATATGATTTAAACCCAAAATAAAGCCTGAAACTCATAATTTCCTGTAATAATCTTGTCAAGAAATTCTAATCGCCCAGTCTTCACTAAAATAGTCATAACTTGAGCTCCCGAACTCACAATCAAAATCAAACGATTTAAAGTGCATTTCAAAGCTAATAGATAGAACTTCAGTGTTACTGTTAGAATTAAGTGACCCTAATTCTTATTTAAATAAAATACGATGGAAAATAAAATAAAAGTAAAATCCATATAGAACTAGACTTCTTTTATTTTATTTTAGAATAAGGTTTTTTAAACCTTATTAAACTCCATCTATTTTATATTTACTAGGATAAGGTGTTTCAATCCTACTAGAATATGGCTTTACAAGCCTATAAATAGACATAGTCTATTCCTTTTGTATAGATTCAAATTTTCGACATAGTGAATTTTCTTCTCCTCTCGCCCGTGGTTTTTTCCGAAAGGGTTTCACGTAAAATTTTATGTTCTTTATTTTTTATTTTATTTTATTTTTTTCACAATTGGTATCCAGAGCTTCCGGGTTGTTCATCTCGATCACGGTAATGGCGTCTTTGAAATATGAAATTCGTTGTTGGATCGCAACACCGATTTGCGTTGTGGCGATTAAGATGCAAGCGGTTCTTGCTTGCAGATGGATCGGAGGATGCCCCGCTAGGGATAGATAAGATGCCTTCGACATTACAGATGAAGAGAAGAAGCGTAAGGATCGAAAGGCATTAACACAATTGCATCCGCATTTGTCCAATGAAATTTTGCAGGATGTGATGAAAGAGAAGAAGCGCATTGCGATTATGGAAGAGGCTAGAACAAATATGCATGTCGAAAACTCTAACAAGCAAGTTGCATATGAAGCAGCGTCTTTATGCTCATCGTTTGGAGGAAGGTGCGTCAGCACACGAACACTTAATAGTGTTTAAAGAAATTCTCTCAAACTTGGAGGCCATGGAGGTTCAAAGATGATAAGGAAGATCTAGGGTTGATTCTACTTTGTTCGTTGCCTCCGTCTTATTCAACCTTTAGAGACACGATTTTATATAGCCGCGAGTCTCTCACGCAGTTGATGAGGTTTATGATTCTTTAACCTCGTATGATAAGATGAAACATCTTGTGGTTAAAACGACTCTCGGGGAGAGGGTCTCATTGTTCGTGGGAGACAAGATCGAATATCGATGATGATCGTGGTAGGACACAGAAAGAAATCATCGTGGTAAATCTAAGGGTAGATCAAGTCTTCAAATAGAGGTAAAACTTGTAACTTCAGTAAGAAGAAAGGGCACATTAATCTGAGTGCTATAAGCTACAAAATAAGATTAAAAGGGAGGCTGCGAATCAAAAGGAAAACAACCGAGAAAATTTCGGTGAAGTCGATGTTGTAGAAGACTACAATGATGGTGAACTTCTAGTCGCTTCACAATAATTCTAAAGTAAGTGAGAGTGGATACTTGATTCAGCTGCACCTTCCATATGAGTCTCAATCGGGATTGGTTTACAACTTACGCAAACTTGATTATTCCAAGGTGTTGTTTTGATGGGAAATAATGCTTCGTGTAAGATCGCAGTGTTGGAACAATTAAAGTTAAGATGTTTGATGGAGTTGTCGTAACACTTAGTGACGACACGGTATGTTCCGAATTGAAAAGAAATTTAATTTCGTTGAGTACTCTTGATTCAAAAGTGCATGTGATACACACGGTGAAAGTGGGGTTTTAAAGATTTCCAAAGGTTCCCTTGTTGTGATGAAAGGGCAAAGAAAAAGCGCCAAGTTATATGTTTTGCATGGGGTTCTATCATTATCTTGGTGATGCAATTGTCGCTTCCTCTTCCTTGTCGGATGATGATATTACTAAACTTTGGCATATGCGCCTAGGGCATATGAGTGAGAATGGCATGGTAGAATTGAGCAAAAGAGGACTTCTTGATGGGCAAGGAATTTGCAAACCGAATTCTGTGAGCACTGTGTTTTTTGGGAAGCAAAAGAGAGTTCGATTCACTAGAGGAATCCATAACACGAAGGAAACGTTGGAGTATATTCATTCGATCTATGGGGACCATCCAGAGTGCCTTCGAGAGGTGGAGCTAATTATATGCTAACCTTTATTGATGATTTTTCCGTAAAAGCTTGGGCGTTCTTCTGAAGCGAGAAAAGCGATGTGTTTTCCGCATTTAAGTCTTGGAAAATTATGATTGAAAAAACAGACGGAAAGCAGATAAAATACCTCCGCACGCAGACAATGGCTTAGAGTTACGTTCGATGAGTTTAATAGATTGTGCAAGTCGAAGGATCGAGAGACACTTGACGATTCGTCATACTCCACAAAGAAAAGCGGCGTTGCGTAAGCGAATGAACGAACGATCATGGAGAAGGTTCGATGTATGTTGTCAAATGCCAACTTATCAAGTCGTTTTGGGCGTATGAATTTCATCTCTGCATGTTTTTGATCAACCGATCTCCATCCGTTGCCATTGAGAAAAAGACTCACAAGAGGTATGGTCCGTAATCCCGCTAATTATTACGATTTAAAGATCTTTGGGTGTCTGCGCGTATGCTCATGTTAATAATGGAAAATTGGAACCGAGATCCATTAAATGTGTTTTTCTTGGTTATAAAGTGGTGTAAAAGGGTATAAGTTATGGTGTCTGAAAATAGGAAAGTTGTGATTAGCAGAGATGTTGTTTTTGATGAAACCGCTATGCTTCCTAACTTATCTCTTAAAGACTGTTCCAATAAAGAAAATCAAAAGCGGTGGAGCATCAGATTAATACTGAGTCGACTCCTCAAGTCGGTACAAAAATTGAGAATAGAGTTGCTTCTTCGCCTCAATACTCTATCGCCAAAAACAGAACTAAAAGAGAAATTAAACCTCCAAAGAAGTATGTCGAGGCTGATCTAGTTGCTTATGCTTTAAATGTGGTGAAGATATAGATGCGAATCAAGAGCCATCAAATTATTCTCGAGGCGATTAAATGTGAAGACTCGAGAAAAATGGATGTTTGCTATGCAAGAGGAGATGGAATCACTCCACAAAAACAAAACATGGGATCTTGTGAAACTTCCTAAAGGTAAGAAGACTGCTCGTTGTAAATGGGTGTTTAAAAAGAAAGAAGGGACTCAGGAGTTGAAGAACCTAAATATAAAGCAAGGCTTGTTGCAAAGGTTACTGATCAAGTTCCAGGAGTGGACTTCACTGATGTGTTCTCCCGGTTGTGAAGCATAGTTCGATTCGAGCTTTGCTTGGTATTGTGGCCATGCATGATTTAGAGCTTGAGCGATTAGATGTAAAAAGCGCATTTTTGCATGGAGAACTTGAGGAAGATATTTACATGCAACAACGAGAGGGTTTTTCTGATCTCGAGAAAAAGAGGATTATGTTTGCTTGCTTTGAAAAAGTCCCTTTACGGTTTGAAACAAATACCAAGGCAAAGTGGTACAAGAGGTTTGATTCCTTTATGACTTCTCACGATTTCAAAAGAAGTAGTTTTGACAATTGTGTTTACTTTAAGAAAAACAATGATGGTTCTTTTGTGTATCTACTTCTTTACGTTGATGACATGTTGATAGCAACAAAAAGACAAAGGAGAGATAAGAAAGGTCAAAGCCCAACTAAGTGAAGAATTTGAGATGAAAGATTTGGGACCAACAAAGAAGATACTTGGTATGGAGATTCTTAGAGATAGAAAAACAAGTAAATTGTACCTAAGTCGGAAGGGTACATTGAGAAACTTCTTTGCAGGAGTTCAATATGCGGAGTGCTAAGCTGTTAGTACTCCTTTTTAGCAAACCATTTTAGACTTTCATCGACTTTGTCTCCACAATCGATGATGAGATTGAGTACATGTCACATGTTCCATACTCTAGTGCGGTGGGATCTCTCATGTATGCTATGGTTTGTTCACGCCCGCATTTATCATATGCGATCGGTGCGTGATTAGCGGATATATATGGCGAATCCGGTAAAGAACACTGGAAAGCGATTCGATGGATTTTAAGATACTTACGAGGTACTATTGATGTTTGCTTACAGTTTGGAAGAATCGAAGATGGAGTTATTGGGTATGTTGATGCTGATTTTCTTGGAGACCTTGATAGAAGAAGATCTCTCACAAAGTTATGTCTTTACAATCGGAGGTTGTGCAATAAGTTGGAAAGCCACTTTGCAAACTACTGATCGCTTTGTCTACCATCAGTCGAGTACATGGCGACATCGAGGCTTGTAAAGAAGCTATTTGGATGAAGGGACTCTTTAGTGAACTAAATGAAGACCTTCAAATCAAGACTGATGATTTTGTGTGACATGAGTGCCATCTTTCTTACAAAAGATCAAATGTTTCATGAGAGAACAAAACACATTGATGTTAGGTATCATTTTGTTCGTGATATTATTGCTCGTGGTGATATTGTTGTGAGCAAAATTAGTACTCATGAAAATCTCTGCAGATATGATGACCAAGTCACTTTCTATAACCAAGTTTGAGCATTGCTTAAACTTGGTTGGTGTTCATTGTTGAAGTTAAACCCTTAAGGGGTTTTATGGAAGAGGTGGAGAACTTGTTCGCGATTAAGAACTTGTTCATTGAGAATTTGTGTCAAGGTGGAGATTGTTAGAATTAAGTGACCCTAATTCTTATTTAAATAAAATACGATGGAAAATAAAATAAAAGTAAAATCCATATAGAACTAGACTTCTTTTATTTTATTTTAGAATAAGGTTTTTTAAACCTTATTAAACTCCATCTATTTTATATTTACTAGGATAAGGTGTTTCAATCCTACTAGAATATGGCTTTACAAGCCTATAAATAGACATAGTCTATTCCTTTTGTATAGATTCAAATTTTCGACATAGTGAATTTTCTTCTCCTCTGCCCGTGGTTTTTTCCCGAAAGGGTTTCCACGTAAAATTTTATGTTCTTTATTTTTTATTTTATTTTATTTTTTTCACAGTTACTAAATATCTCAACCTAAAAATGCCTCAATTCAAGTCGACTGATCTTTTGAGCTTGAAAAACAACTTCTATGAATTTAAGTTAAAATTTACCCCATCCATGCATGTATCACATCCAAATTTGGCCTTCAATTTTTGTGATCTATTAGGCTTATCAAATAGGCCTTGTAAAAGTTAAACCAACATGTTCTTAGGCTAAAATTGGGTCCCCATACTCATACCATTCTCCTTTTGCTTAAAAAGACTCGTCCTTGAATCGTGTGTGTCATTAATAAGGTAGAAATTAGATCCGGAATGTAGCATATGTTAGGTACAAACTTGTGGTAAGATTCAAAGTAGCAAACTCGTCTATAGGCATAGTCGTGTGTGAACTTTTCTTACTGACAATACCTACTTGGTTGTTGAATTCATCATAAAAAATTTCTTTGTCACTAGAGGAGATCACCAATAGGCGTATTATCACATAGAATTTCTTCACAAATAACATAATTAGAAGCTTTTTGCTCAAACATATCTTCATCTTCAATTGTAACACTAGGAGAAAACTTCTCAATAGGCTCAGTGTCATACTTACAATCCTCAATTTGAAAAGATAAGAAGTTGAATGAAAATGTTGGACATGTAATGGCTTGGTGGCCTTTCTCACCACAAAGGATGCAAGTAGGTGTTGGACACATAAATAGTAGACACTTAGAGTTTTGGTGATCTTTCTCATTACAATGCATGCATTTGCTAGTTCGTTCTCTTTGTTCTGTGATGAGTCATTTAAGTGTATGTATCTTGCTATGACTTTTGTTCAAATGTCTTTCCTGACAAATCCATCAAAATAGAATATGTTTAGGCATTGGAAACAACATGTTCATGCGGGCTTGGAACACATACAATATATATGCTTTGTTGTAGGTTTATTATTCTCCTCTTCAATACTACATGTGCGCACCATATCTAAAAGCACAAACACTCAAAACAAAAACTTGTTCAGATAAACAAACATCACCTTTATACACTCACAAAGGAAAACAACTCCAAGAGACAAATAAAATAAAGATAATAGTCTTGCTTTCTTGCTTGTAGGTTTTAAAGTGTAATCACGCTTAGAATTCTAAATGAATGTGTGGGAATACTCTCTAACAAGAACTAACTTAGGGCTTTAAGGGCTAGTTTAGCATTACTTTTGAGGAGTGCTTTTAAAAAGTCATGTGGAAAAGTGATTTTGAGAAGTACTTTTGAAAAGTTTGGTTTAAGATTTAAGTGTTTAGTATTGTCGTCAAAAAGTAATTTTGAGAAATAAAATGTCTATTTTAAACAAGGTATTATAAAGTAACAAATATGCATTTAAATAATGTTTAAATTAGTTAATATTATGATATTTTAGTAAGAATATTAAAAATAATTTATTATAATTTTTTGTTAATATTTTAATATATGAAATATAAATTTTAAATATTTTTAAGCAATTAATATTAATTATTTATAAAATTTAATTTGAATATATAAACTATATTTTAAATATTAAAATATAACCAATACAAATTTAAAAGCTTTATATTTAAAATAAATTTCAACTATTTGAGTTTTTTTTTTTTTTTTGGTTTTTTTTCTGCTAAGTCTTGTTAAATGTTTTACAAGTGGGTGTGGTGACAATACCAAATTGGTATAATGATAAATTTAGTTCTCATATTTTACATATTGTATCAATCCTTTTTTAGTTGTAAATTAATTACAGGAAAATCCCGACAATTAAGGCTGTGTTTGGTAACAATGAAAACATTTTCCGAAAAATGTTTTCCTAATTTTACGCTGTTTGGTTACATGAAAATATTTTACATAAGTAAAACGTTTTCAGAAACACGGTAAAATGGGATGCTTTTTATGTAAAATGTCTTACTTGATTTTTTTCCGTAAGACATTTTCCAAACTCTCACTTTCCTTATGCTGTTCATCTTCCTTCTTCTTCATCCATCCAGGTATTTTCTACTTTTACTTCTTCTGTTCTTCTTCTTTCATTTTTCCTTTCGCATAATCTCTTCTAATGGTAGCTTTTCGGTCTTAGGTGCTTTCTCTTTCGCATACAACCGGTATCATCCTTGCGTCGTTCTTCATCTTCTCATCTAGGTAACTTTTCTCCTCTTCTTCTTCCATTCTTCATCTTTAATTGAAAGTGTAAAAACGTTATTTAAGCAAATATACAGAGGACAGGAGCATTTAAGGGTTTAGACAAATACACCAAAAACCTCACGCTTAGGCTTCTTGTTTTTCCCTTTTCTGCTAATACCCACTTACCCCATCTCTGCAATCTGCTTTTTTTTTTCATGTGACAGTTTAAAACATTGAATTGAAGGTTATTGACTGGATTTTCTATTTTTGGATTTTAAACAGTTTAAAATTATATATGCTTATCTCCATTTGTTTAAGTTAAATGAGGTTAGTTGATTATCACTTGGAAGTTGTCAAAAAAAAAAAAAAACTCCTTAAATCATGAAACAAAGACATTTGTGGAAACATTAATGCCATAGTGATGAACTTAGAGATGCTGATTAACGATCTTGACAAACTAGCAGAGGGAAAGGGAGCTCAATTCAGAGGAGCTTACTCTTAAAGAAAAATACCCAGCAAGCTTCCACTAAAAATTCCTAATAAGGTGTGGAGGGTACAACCCCTCCACATGCTTAAGACTTCACGGAGTATAGAATTTTAAAGGATATAAAAAAATACAGGTTACATATATCCTATTCCAGGTGCTTGAAATTCTAAAATTCCAATTTGGAAATCTTCAAATTTTCAAAACGTTATATGATTAATTTAGGAAAGGCAGTAAATTCATTTTTATGGAATCTACAAATCAAGTTCAAATGATTCTATGGCCGTTCCAACGCTAACAACATAGTACAAAATCTAACGAGGGACCTCAACTAATAGTCTTTACAAGATGGATATCCTTTAGTGATATATAGACTAATTCCATTTTGATCTGCAGGAAAAAAAAACAGTTGATAAATAGCTTAAAATTTAGACTATTACACAAGAAACACAAGGCAGTATGCAGTTTATTTCTGAGTTTATTTGTGTTTAGGCAGTATGCCTTTGCAAGTTATATGACTAAAATGCTGTTAAAAGTAGCAGTGGTTTTCTTTATTTTTTCATCTCTATTTTTTCTTTTGTCATTTTGTCTGAATTGATAATTATTGAGGACGAACTTTACTTACTACTTTTAATCATTTGTAACTGTTTAAGCTTCAAATTTTGAATAACAAATAGGTATTTTTAAGGTATCTTATGATGGCCATTGCATTCAAAGCTACAAAGATTGGAAGCTTTAAAGTGAGAACTTGGAATAGCATGGAAACAATCACCTAGAGTGACTTGTGGGAATTAGATTTTTTTCTGGTTTGAGGTTTGTTCAACAGATAGGTGTAATTTGGGATTTTAAGGTTTTGTTTGTTGCGATCTGTCGATGTTTATGTTTTTAGGATGGGTCATTTTGTACCTGCTGATTACTTTGTTTTTATGCAACTTTCATAGTTGTTGTACTAGCAAAAAAAAAAAAACAAAAACAATAAGTCAAATAATATATATTTTATTTTTTAAGTTCATGGTTATTGGCAGTGTCTGAATATGCTTACTAGATTTATCATTTTAAAATATGATTTATGATTAAAAAAAAGTCATGTAAAAGTGTGTAGTTTTTTGCCTTCAGCAATCGGTAGTTCAATTGTCTTTTGGTCTACTATTGTTATCATCACAAAATTAACTTGTAATGGTCTCAATTGAAAATTATTGTCAATCTCATTTTGTTAATAATGAAAATATATATATATATATATATATATATATATATATATATATATATATATATTATAGTAAAGGTTCCAAGTAGGTGCCATTGTTTGTCCATTGGGTTTTTTTCCACTGCCATTATAATTGTGCCATAATCTAACAACTATTGGTAGCTTAAATTGATCTTTAAAAAACATACATGCATATGTACACATGTAGTCTTATTATTAAGAATAGAGATCAAGTTCAATTGAATATTGCATATAACCAAATTGAATAAAATCGTTTATTTATCAGTTTTCTTAATTTTTTTTAAAAATATATATTTATTCTATAATATTTAAAAATTTTCACTAATTGGAAAATAAAATATAATAATCACAAATATGTGTAGGATGCAAAATTTGTTCTATTTGGTACTACAGATTATGATAAATATGTCTTGAATTATGCCTTTTTTTGTTATTATTTATGTTGGGTTTGGTTAGTTAACTCTATTCTTTTTAGTCATGGTAACTTTAGGCATTGCTTGAGAAACTTATATATATATATATGTATATGTATGCACTTTAGACAAGATAACTTTTGTCATATATGTGCCCTTATGAAAAGTTTATGTATTTTTTGTAGTGATCAAATATTTGTGTGATATTATTTTGTGTAGATGGATCGTAATCAACATCAAAATGCAATTGTCGGAGTCGTGGCTTCAGTTTTAGCTTTTGGGGCTCTCTGGATAAAAAAATTAAAAACTAGGAAGGAAATTACTTCTCACCCTCGTGTAAATCGAGATTATGAAAGAGAAAATTATATTAATAGTATTTTATATAGTGGTGACCGGCATTGTATTGATATGATAAGGATGAGACCGGTTGCATTTTTTAATTTGTGTGATATTCTTAGTAGAAATAATTTGTTACAATCAACTAAATCGGTGAATATTAGGGAGCAAGTAGTTATATTTTTACATATAATTGGTCATAATGTAAGGTTTCGAGTGATAGGATCTAGATATTATAGATCAACTGAGACAATTCCCCGTTACTTTAGGGTTGTATTGAGAGTTGTTTTGAAATTGTATAAGCTAGTTATTAGATTACCTGATGAGTCAACTCCTAGTGAAATCAGAAACAATCCAAGGTTTTATCCTTATTTTAAAGATTGTATTGGAGCATTAGATGGAACTCATGTTCGTGCATCCGTTCCACTTAACATTCAAGGAAGATTTCGTAGCCGTAAAGGGGGGACGACACAAAATGTATTGGCTACCATTACATTTGATTTGAAATTTTCCTATGTTCTAGCTGGTTGGGAAGGTAGTGCACATGATTCTCGTATTTTAAGTGATGCACTTTCACGCCCAAGAGGATTAAAAATTCCGGAAGGTAAGAATTATAAAACATTAGATACCAAATAGTTCTACTAAGCTCATAATTTATTAGTAATAATTATGTTTTGTCAAATTGTAGGTAAATATTATCTTGCTGATGCTGGATATGGCATCCGTAATGGATATATTACCCCATATCGTGGTGTTCGATGTCATTTAAAAGAGTTTAGTGCTCAGGGGCCTGAAAATGAAAAGGAACTCTTTAATCTTCATCATTCATCATTGCGAATCACTATTGAACGTGTTTTTGGGATTTTGAAGAAACAGTTTCGTGTATTAGATGCTGAACCATTTTGGAATTTTCAAACTCAAGTAGATATAGTTTTGGCTTGTTGCATCATTCATAATCATATCATGGGAGTTGATCCTAGTGATTTACTTAATCAAGAATTATACGAGGAGCCTGAGTCTGATTTGATAATATCAACTCTTACGGAGCGAGAAGAAAGAGAAGAAGCAAGAGAATGGTGCGCTAAGAGAGATGAAATTGCACAAACTATGTGGGTGATTATATGGCTAGAAATATTATGTAGGTTTAGGGCTTAGGGTTGTAGTTTCTATATTATGTATGTTTTATTAATTTTTTTTTTTGTTAATGTTGGATTCTGAAATTTTAGTTTATTATGTTTGTTGGATTCTAAAATTATTATGTCTTGATTTTGTTAGATATTGATTATGTTTCAAGCTTGTTAGATATTGAATTTATTATGTTTTAAGCTTGTTGGATATTGAAATGATTGACAATGACAATTATTAATGTAGAATGGGTAAGGGCAACCAAGAAGGAACCTCCAAGCAATTCAGGTGGACAAAACCGATGGAACATCTTTTTCTTGAAATTTTAGCTGAGGAGGCCCAGAAAGGAAATAAGCCTTCTAATACTTTCAAAGCAGCTTCTATTAATCGAGTTGTCGAAGCTATTTCTGAAAAATTTCAAGTCCAATGCGATGCAAAACATGTGGAAAATCATTTGAGGACTGTAAAGAAACAGTAGCAGATTATATGCATAATTCAGGGTGAAAGTGGTTTTGGATGGGATGATAACATGAAAATGATCACATGTGATAGAGCGACATATGATGCAGCAGTAATGGTAATATATGTATGTATATGTTACGTATATTTCAATTATTTTTTACTTGTTATTCTAATTTTATATAATATCCAATAGGCACACAAGAAGTATGAACCATTTTTGAATAAAAGCATTGATCATTATGATGAAATGGCTTTGGTTGTTGGCAAAGATATGGCAACAGGGAGTTTTGCTTGAACATTTGCTGACATAGATTTGGATGATGATAACATAGGTTCAGTGCCTATAGACTGCGAGAATGAAGCGACTGAAGAGGTAAGACAAATGTATCTTCATCTGGCACATCCAAACGTAAAAGAAAAAAGGCTCAAGAAAGTGTCGAAGATGAACAAATTAAACTTGTGAGTGAACAACTTGGCGAAATTGCTAATGCTTTGAAACAATTTACTGCGGATAAGACACCACATCTTTACAAAGAAGTGATGTCAATGGAGGTAGAAGGATTTGATGATGACTTCCTTTGTTCTGTGTTTGATTATTTAGTGAGTCATGAATCTGAGGCAAAAACTTTTTTACTTAAAAGAAAGAAGCATAGAAAAATTTGGCTTCAAAAATTTTCTCAAGGTTGAAGATATTGATAATGTGGTGTAATATTAGTTATGCACTTGGACAATGTTGTTATAATGTGCTGTAATATTAGTTATCATGTGGTGTAATATTAGTTATGCACTTGGATAATGTTGTTGTTATCATGTAGTGTAATACTAATTATGCATTTGGATAATATTACTAATTTCTAGTATTAATTATGGTTTGGAAGCTAATTTATAATTATTCAATCCTTGTTTTTTATTTTTTTATAACACAATTACAAATAATTATTTGACTTTGGTTGTTTTCAATTTAGGACGGTTAATATTCTAGTTTAATAATTGAGTATTACTATATATTTAAAATGATTTATTTACTTATAAATAAATCATTGCAATACAAGTTAAAAACAATTTAAAATATAAATGTATTAATATATATAAAATAAATTCAATCAAACAAAGAAAAGATAATAAATTCTTTAAATATATAAATTTTTATTATAAAACAGCTTTTCAGGAAAATATTTTCAGGAAATTTGCCAAACAACAGAAAATATTTTACACAGATTCATCCAAACATCAAAAAAGTAAATCATTTCCCAGAAATTATTTTCCAGGAAATCATTTTTCAGAAATCATTTTCCGAAAAATATTTTACCTGCAAACAAACGGAGCCTAAATTCTTTGACAGTCTTGTGAAATGTGAAGAACTCAACTCTAATTAACGATCTCAATTGTGCATACCAAAAGTCTGGGTTAGTTTAGCATTGTTTCTCAAAATAATTTTTCGGGTCAAAAATTATTCTTTGTTCTTAAAAGCATTTTCAATTGTGCTAAACTAACTCGGACTTTTGGTATGCACAATTGAGATCGTTAATTAGAGTTGAGTTCTTCACATTTCACAAGACTGTCAAGGAATTTAATTGTCGAGATGTTCCTGTAGTTAATTTACAACTAAAAAAGGATTGATACAATATATAAAATATGAGAACTCAATTTATCATTATACCAATTTGGTAGTGTCACCACACCCACTTGTAAAACATTTAACAAGACTTAGCAAAAAAAAAAACCCAAATAGTTGAAGGGTGATTTTGAAAGTTTTGAAAGTGTGATGACAAAAAAAAAAAACAAAAAAAAATAAGCCTAGAGTGCAATTTAACTATAGTTTTAATAAAAGTATCGGTCCAGCTCAGTTGTACTCAAGTATCATCAGGCACCCCACCCTTTGCTGTAAATTCTCCCTTGTGATCTCCTCTACATGGCCTTTTCTGATTCGTCATAGTAAATCTGAAACCCCGCTCTCCTCTCCTACCCTTCCTTTCCTTTTTTTGTGTTACTTTTGCGCAGCCGGTGGTACACCTTCGACGCATCAAAAAAGAAAAAACCTTAATTTATTGTTGTAACTGATGTGATGAATTCAAAGCAGAAAAGGAATTTATTAATCCGAATCCACGTCATCAATCCTCGTAGTGTCGCATGAAATAAATGGATACCGTTGGATAAACCCCTCCAATAAGCTATCCCTAGCCGTTGGATTATAGCTCCTACCATTGTTCTTCTCCCTTGCCTTCCATCTCACAGCCAAGTTTTCCCTTTTAAATCCTAAAGCCTTCTCAACAAAATCAACAATTAACAGTTCACTACTTCGTCTTCCTCTCACTCTCTTCTTCGCTTTCTCTTAAATAATACGAAAGCTAAAAGAAAAAGCTCTAAATTTCAATGGCGACCGAAGAAATTAGTCGAACTCAAGGCCTCAATCCTTCACAACAATCTTCTTCACTTCCAGACTACCCTCAGGTAGTTTGTATTTCGTTGTTTTGTTGGGCTTTTCCAAATCATTTCATTTGATGGTAACTTTTTTCTCTTCTATTTTTCTGATTTTACTGGATAGATGATTTTGGAAGCCATAGAGGCATTGAATGAGAAAGAGGGTTCCAGTATGTCATCCATCGCCAAGCATATCGACTCCACTCACTCCGATCTGCCAGCGTCTCACTCCACTCTCCTCTCCCACCACCTGAACCAGATGAAACAAATGGGTCAAATTCTTATGTTGAACAACAATTACTCGAAACCCGACCCCAATGCCCCACCCAAGCGTGGACGTGGACGTCCACCTAAACCCAAGGTTCCTCTTCCACCTGGCGTCGTCGTCTCTCCTCCCAGACCTCGTGGTCGTCCGCCTAAGCCGAAGGACTTATTGGCTCCCCCCAAGCCCAAACCCGTCAGCACCGGAAGGCCACGTGGACGCCCCCCTAAGAAGGCTAAGACTGGTACCGCCACCGCTCCTCCACCTCCTCCCGGCGTGAAGCGAGGCCGCGGCCGACCTCCGAAAGTATTACCGTCGGTGGGTTTTCAGTAAAGTAGCCAAGTTAATAAACCAAAGAGAATGGAGAAAATGACTCATTCCGTCACACTACTCCTACCCCTGCCGCGTTAGGTTTAATAATTTTTTAACCTTAATTTTTTAGGTGTCGTTTAGTTATCTGCTAATTGACGTTTTAGCTTTTTCGTTTTTTTCTTTTAGTTAACTTTGGGTGGAGTACTGTAATGAATTTAGTGTAGGGTTTAGATTTTACTTGAGTTCGACTCTTTGTAATTTCCATGTAATTGTTAAGGATTTTTTTTATTAATGAATTACAGTATGATATTTTAATGGTGTGATTTACATGCGAATTTTGTAAACCTGTTACTGTTTCAACCGGTGACGGCTCCAAACTTTAATTTGTTGTGGGAATTATGGCAGGTTCGATGTGACTTTGTCTTCTTTTCTTCCCCCGCTTTTTTTTCAATTTCTTAGTTTTTCGCCATAATTGGTTGGTTTCATTTTTTAAATCTATTTGTTAATTATTTTCTTAGTAAATGTTTTGAATTATTTTTTATTTTTTATTTTAATTGAAGATATATTAATTATTTTGTTTAAAAATTGTTTATAGTTACTATTAAAAATTATATGGTATGCAATGATACTTTTCGGTTATTTTATTTGTTATGCTAGTTTTAATATTTGGTAGATTAGGTCAAATTGTCTTTTTTTTTTAAGTAAGGTAAAATGAAAATTAATTTCTAGTGAATTAATTTTCATAATACTTTTACCTCTTGTTTTTTTGTGTATTATGTTTTTCATATCTAATTTTATTTAGATTTTATAATATTATATCATGCTACATTAAATTAAACTGTAAGAGTTAATATTTTAAAAAGAAATTAGATTTTATGTAAATTTTTTAAAAGTTTTAAAAATCTGCTTGAAAATAACTTTAGAATGATATAAAAATTTAATTAATGGAACTTTGGATTTATTTTATTACATAAAAGAATTTAAAAATTAAAGTTAATAATTTCTCCCTTTTTCAAGAAAATTTTGATGTAAACTCTCCTAAATCAAATTTTATTTTCAAGTTGCACTCTCCTTATTTAAAACACGAAGACATTGTTTTGAAAAAAAATTGAAGCAAATTGATTGAATTTCAATAAAGGATAGAAAATGGAGTTGATTGAAATTCATATTTTTTATAGTTATGAGCAATGTTCTAAGATTGAGAAAATTTTGTGTTGCCATTGCTTATAGTGTTTGTGAACTCTGCAAAATTTTGTGGGACTCCCCTTTTGGTTTTTTTTACAGTAATAATATATATAAAAAAAATTATATACTAAAAAATTAGTGTATCAATAAGATTATATATCAACCTGATATATTAAAGGCAGTGAAAGGTGGTGCATAGGCGACACCACTTTTTTTTTATTTTTTTTTTTGAAATTTATTTGTTTAATGTTTAAAAAATAATAATAATTTTATATTAGTGGTACATTATTGGTAGGCAGTAGAGGTCTGCATGGGCCGGGCTACTCGGCCCGGCCCGAAGGCCCGCCGAAGAAAATGGGAGGTTTGGGCGAAAAATATAGGCCCAAAAATAGGCTTGGACAAAAAAATAAGGCGTTTAAAAAATGGGCCGGGCCTCGAGTAAGGTATTTTTAGCTGAGAGCCAGCCAACCGAACACACTAAAGGACAAAAAAATCTGCATATTTTTTTATTTTTGAATATTATTTTCTTGTTGATTTATCCATATTTTGCTACCATTTTACTATTATGTTGCTATTATTTTGTTGTTATTGTTTGGATATTGTATAAATTTTATTTTATTGTTAATTTTCTTATTATTTTAAAGGCATTTGTTAATTTTTTTATTATTTTAGAAGTATTTGTTTGTTAAGTTGCATTTATCTTAGTGTTATTTAAGTTTACATATTTTTCAAAATTTATTTTCAATTTTTTGGGAAATATTTATTTTGATATTTTAGTATTTTTGATGTATTATATATATTTAAAAATAATATAAAAAT
The DNA here is from genome assembly GCA_025698475.1 of Gossypium anomalum. Taxonomy (NCBI): domain Eukaryota; kingdom Viridiplantae; phylum Streptophyta; class Magnoliopsida; order Malvales; family Malvaceae; genus Gossypium; species Gossypium anomalum. The sequence continues at coordinate 16,385,723 of CM046967.1, read as the reverse complement.
TAATATCGCAGTAGGCGGGCGCGTCTGGTTTTAGTATTTTGATCCGGGTCGGGCTTGGGCAAAATTTTAGGCCCATTTTTTGGGCCCGGCCCGACCCGAGCCCAATAAATGGACATGATTTTTTAGTTGAGCCCGACCCGAACCCGGCCCGGCCCGGCCCATGAACGCCTCTAGTAGGCAGTACCACAAAAAAAAGGTGGTGCCACACGCACTATCGACACTAGTCACACCTCCTTGACAGGCGACACTGGTGCTAGTGGCACATCCCCTCTGTCAACTGCGCAGTGCACTGCAAATATAGTGTTAAGTCCCATTGAAGCACAGGAAGAAAGAGGCAGGAGCAAATGAGGGACCTTATAACCATGGTCCCCTTTGTAGAGAAGATCCCGTAGAGAGAGAAAAAAAGAAAGAAAGAACGAAAAGGAAAGGAAGGAGAAGAAAGAAAGAAAGAAAGAAAAGAAGGCATGTTTGTTAGTAATTATTTTTTAAAATTTGAAGGGATTAGTAATTTTTTTTTAAATAGAAGGGATTAGTTTTTTTTTATGTTGTTTTTTTATTTATTGTAAAGTTTTTTAGTTAGTAATTGTTATAAATTGTTTGTGTTTAGTTTAATGTTTTATTGTGATTTTTTATGAATGTAAATTTTTGTTTTTTTAAAAATTATTTTAAAGTTATTTTGTTAGTAATTTATGATTAGGTTATAAATTGCTTGTGTTTAGTTTAGTGTTTATTTTGATTTTTTATGAATGTAAATTTTTTTAAAAAAATATTTTAAAGTTATTTTGTTAGTAATTTATTATTAGGTTACAAATTGTTTGTGTTTAGTTTAGTGTTTATAGTGATTTTTTTGTAATGTAATTTTATTTGTTTTTGATTTATATGACAATTTTTTTGATTTATTGAAATGTTGATTAAATTTGTTCAATTTTTTTGATTTATTGAAATGTTGATTAAATTTGTTTTCATATAATTTTATAGGTTGTTTGAAAGAAGCTAAACATTTATGTTTCTATTTTATTTTTTGTTAATTAGTATGCTTTTTATGTTTAAATACTTTATGTTTATTTTAATTATATTATTATTTTAAACTAACATAATTTTTTTATGTGGGTAAAATATTGGAATTTATGAGATTTTTTTATTGTAATTATATTATTCTTGTACTATATTTATCGTATTATTTACTGTATGTATAATATTAATATATTTTGATAATTATTAAAAATGGACCTCTAGAAATTAATTATTGAAAATTGTTATTGTCAACAAATTGTTAGGGTGTCTCACTTTTGTATTTTAATATTGTTTCTCTTATTATTGAGATAAAAATGCTCAAATTCAAATTATTTACCTATCGTACTGTATTTTTTTTTTTGCAGCAAACTAATTGAATTTTTTTTTTAATTGTAGATTAGCAACAAAATGAGTTGTTTGATTAATAATGAGGATCACATATAAAAAATTATTAATGAGATGGTAATAAAATTGTTCTTTGTTACGTCATTTACGAAATTAAATTAGGTTATAGTAACTATTTCGCTAATTTAATAATGTCAAGGCTCCTACCGCACATTGAGGGGTCGTGTGAATGGTGTAGGCTATTTGCCAGATGAGGATCAATGACATTGATCCAGACCTTTGATTTGAGATACGACTTAATATCCACTTTGGTGAAGCGATAACGCCCAAAGACCCACACATTTCATTTGCCGTGTGAGGAGTGCAACATCACTCTGCAGGATGTTCCACTACAACTCATGCTCCCCATCGACGGGAATGCACTTACTTGGACGCTCGCTAAGTGAAGAGAAATTTACGGTTTTGGGGTTCTCATGGCTAAAGTTTAATTTCGAGCATTTACCGGGTACTGCCACTGAATGGGAGCTGATGTACGCCATTCGAGCTTACATTATACACATTATAAGGGGTGTACTCATGTCAAATACAAACAATAACTAGGTTCACTTGATGTACTTGCTCTTATTATCTGATTTGCATAACTTCTATTCGTATAGTTAGGGTTCCATAGTGTTAGCTATGTTGTATCGCAAACTTTTTTGGAAGATAAATCCTTCTGCCGTGGACATAGGCAGATGCCTCATATTGCTGTAATCTTGTGAGCTTTACTGGATGCCATTCTTAGCATCGATTAGTCATCAATCATATGTATTTTTACTCGTGAATAGGTGATGAATTTTTACTCATTATAACAATTATTTAACATTTTTTTCGAATGATATTATTCTAACAAATTTTTTTTAGATGGAGTACTAATCCGGGTATTGGGAGGTCATACACGGTTCCAATATACTGCCTAATGATTGAGAATAATGTTGGAGAGGGGTAAGTTTTTCCAATATTCATGAGATTTTATTATTTTATCTTACTCGACCCGCGTTAATATAACAATGTTATTAATTGTGTAGTTCATCTGGATGCCCTATTCTGTCCTGAAAATTATAGTGGTTATTCCCTCGTTTGCCCATGTCCACTCAAACCTAATGTGCATTAATGCACCCATTATCAATTTTTAGACAGTGGAGTGGTATCATGGGGATCGAGTACTTCGGTAGTTTGGTTGCATATAGTATATCCTGACACTGCTAATACAGTTGGAGGACATCCACGAGATTAACAAGAAGGGAAAACATGGAAATAATTGCGCGGTAGTGTATAAACAATATATTGCAGCGTGAAACAACCGGTTGGGGTGGATACCTCAGATAGATCGTGTTTTGGATCTACAACCCTAATTAGAGTACATACGGTGGTACTTTGAGATGGGGAAACCATCTTTATTTGGTGGGTGGTCGATGATAGTCACTCCACATATGACACAACTTGGGAAACCCTCCCATCCTCTTTCACATCTGCCTCCTGCACCCGAGTTAGAACCAGAGCCAGAGCTACACTCTAGGGATAGTTCTTATCATTAAGACTTGGGGTATGATAACTATTTCCCACAACTTGGGAAACCCTCCTATCCTCTTTCACATCCACCTCCTGCACCCGAGTTAGAATCAGAGCCAGAGCTACACTCTAGGGATAGTTCTTATCATTAAGACTTGGGGTATGATAACTATTTCCCAAGCTTTTCAGGCCACAAATATCATTCAGAGTTTGATATCTCCAGCCCACTACCATCGCAGTATTCCACTTCTTCCAACTCAAGTTCATCGTTGACGTTTGAGGCATATGATTTTCTTCTGTGTTTCGTACACCCCCATGTGCGGGTGAAGGGAACGTTGATCGCTGCAAACACCCGGAATGTGAATGTTGACCTCCACAAAAATATACCATAGGACCACACCAACAAACCATCAATTTTAGGGGGTTTTGCAATTTAAATAGTTAAGTTTGTATTTATTTAATTCTACAAAAATAGAAATGAAAAAAAATACAAATTTTATAATTCAAATTAGATTAATTGCAACAAACTTTAGTCAAACTTTGTATTTATTTAATTGAGATTCATTGTAACATTAAAACTTGGAACAAACTTTGTAATTTAAATTAGATTAATTGCAACATTAAAATGAGGAACAAACTTTATAATATAAATTAGATAAATTGAAGTACATTAGCTCAATTACTACCCGATCGCGATGATTGTCCAATATGGTAGTTTTAGTGTGGGCATTTACTCCGATTATGACCAGCCAATCTGTATACGCCATAAAGCTTCTCATCGAATTTCTCCTTAATCTCCATTTTATTATGGATTTTAGAAGATTGTGAGTGAACTTTCAGATTCCTACGCAAACCCTTTGTTTGGGACAAGCTCAAAAGTCATCGGAGGCACCTACCACGTAGATAAGTTAGACAGAAAGAGGAACTCATTCTCCTAGACATGCAACGTGCGCTCGAGAGTGTACACTTCATCTATAAATTGTTCAACATTGAACGAGACTTTAGCACAAGCTGTTACGACAAGTGCACATAGATAATGAAGTGTTTAGAATCTCCTACAATCGCACCGTCTATTTCGGAAATCAACCCCGTAGGACCTAAGTGGTATACTGGGTCGACGACCAATGGTCTCCATAACTTGAAACATTTCAAAACATAATGAATGTACTTCTACATTCATCGACCTCACCACCCGACAATTTTTAACCATTGCATCCCTGACATATTCGACGAACACGTGTCCTATCTTCATCTAGTTGACTTGTTACTGTCCCGTTCTGAGCATTAATGTAGCCAACTTGTAGAGCGTAGCTGAGAACACAGACAAAAATTGAAAAATGTCGTGTTTTTATCAACAGAGAGTTAACCCTCTTCACCAAGTTGGTGGTCATATAACCATAACGAAAGCCAACCTGTAGAACGTAACCGAGAACACAGATGAAATCAAAAGATGTTATGTTTTCATCAACATGGAGTTAACCCCCTTCGCCAAGTTAATGGTCATATGACCATAATGAAAGCCCTCGTCGAAACTTCGAGCTCATTGCCACGGCTCCATGGTACCCAACCACTGTCAGAAAAGTGTGTTCATTTCACCCTTCATATCACTCTCAAGTCGAGTCATCCATTGCCAAAAGATGTGACTCTAGCTCATATGTTGTGTTTGTATTAAGAAAAGATAAGTTATAGTCTGGCCCTAAATTATTAAATTGTATATTGAAAAGATAAGGTCATCTTTTACCCATTCTTACAACTTGTCTCCGCCAGTCTACATTCTTATAATCTCGGTGAAAGTTATGCAATGTGCCGAATGTTGTAAACGGATCTCCATGGTACATTGGAACGCATAAGGGCGACAATTAATCCTTTCCCTCTATCGAAGGTGATGCAAATATTATCGTTACTAATAATATACCTCCGCAGGTTTATAAGAAAAAATTCTCATAATTCCATGTTCTCCTTATCTAAAATGGCAAATGCTATCGAGAGCACATTCTTGTTCCCGTCTTGAGCAACCGCAAGAAACAAGATATGTGTATATTTACCATATAGTCAAGTCTCATCTACTTGCACAAACGACTTGCAGTGGGTAAATGTACGCACACATGGATCAAACGTCCAAAACATCCGTTGAAAAATTCTTTTTTTCAGTTGTAGTTGGTTATCCGGGCTGTAATAAGGTTGTATCTACAATTCAATTATAGTCCCGGGCAGGTACTCCTACATAGCGGCTATCTATCCCTGTAGCTCATTGTACAACGCAGCAAAATTTTCGTACAATTGCTCAATTGTCATATGTTTAGCTATCCATGTCTTTCGGTATGATACTCGATACTGGAATTGTGCCTACATTTCGGCAATCTGTACCGAAACTTTAATGCTCGGCATGTCCTTCACCATTGGCATGATGTAGGGGTGTTCATTCGGTTAACCGACCGAAATATCATTAACCGAATTAACCGACCCTTCAAAATTTTTAACCGTTAACCGAACCGAATTTTTTCCAAAAATTAACCGACCGACTTTAAAATTTTGTCGGTTAATTGATTCGATTAACCGAATTAACTCAAAATTATATTTTTTTAATTTTTAGTTAAAATAAGTATAAAATTAACCGAATTAATCGAATTAACCGAATTACCCGAATTAACCGAATTAACCAAATTAACCGAATTAACTGAATTATTTGTACAAATTTATATGTTTTTTATTTTTATTTTTAGATTTTTATTTTTATTTATGAAATTATTTGTAATTTTTATGATTGGGTTGGGTAATTGGGTTGGGTTGGGTACTTGGATTAATATATATTAGATTGAGTATTTGGGTTTATGTTGGATTGGGTTTGAGTAAATAGTGGGCTATTTATATATTATAATTTTATTTATTAATTTTTTGGTTAATCAGAAAAAATTCGATTAACCGACGGTTTGAACCGAATTAACCGTTAACCGAAAACTCAAAAAATTATTAACCGAACCCCGACCGAATTAATTCGGTTAACCGACTGATTAACCAAATTCGGTCTGTTAACCGAATTTTTTCGGTTTTACCCGAATTTTGCACACCCCTATCATGATGTACGTACAAATAATTTTGGAATCAAGTTTCTGATTATCTTCTGCCATACGTATTGAAGTGCATATGTGAGACCTAACAAATTTTTGTTTCTCCCACATATGCAACTTTTCGGTAAATGCGACTTCTACTCGCCAATTGCAACCTTCCGTTGACCTCCAACACTTCCCAATATATAATTTTGGTTTAGACACGACGAATTTGTAGTCCACTACACATTCATGCTATATTGCTTAATGGAAAATATGAAATCTTCCTTAATTTCGAATCTCTGGCCCACAAACAACTGCTTAAGATCGAAATCTACGGCCAGCCAGTAAGAATGTAGTATTTTAGGGTACTCCGGGAACTCAGCTGCATGCTTCACATCGGGGCCTAAAAGAGACATGTGTGCCCCAGGATTATTGTGTATCAAAATATGTTGAATCTAGTTCCCAACCAAAGACGCGTTAACGTTTCCATCATCATTCGTGTCTTCATCGTCAATATTATTCGGGACCTCGTCCATATCGGGATCACTATCACTATCGACCTCATGATTAGAAGGATCACTACTAACATATCCATCATCACCAACCACATTAGTTTCAGTTGCAGTATTAAGATTGATGTCGATCCCGTGTACAATCTATTGACTATCAACATATAATATCAGAACCACCATATACGGCTATTGAGCTTCATATTCTTCACCTAATAGAGTGAGATCTTTAGTTGGCTCCACATTAGCCAATTCAGCAAATAACTGAATTGGTGCATTTTGGTCCCTCTGGTTCCCACAGTAAAAAGCAACTACTGTCTCTACGTCTTCATCGTTTACAAGTTCCATCTCGATGAATTGGATGAGGTTTGTCAAAATTGGAAACTTGTAGAAAAGTTTTGAGATCCTTCTCCCACAACTTCTAATAGTTTTTGCACTAATCATTTCTTTTATATCATCAAATGAGACATTTCTATTAAAACTCATTGCTATTTGTTGGCGATGATAAACCGTAATTTATACATATTTTTACCCCATGCTTAACGCATTTTATGGATGATTTTTCCTTAGAATTAGTGAATTCGATGCTCCTAATGCCTTAATTTCATGTTTTATACTTAGGTAAGCATAGGAGAGCAAAATGAGCGAGAAACGGGCCAAAATAAGAGAAAATGGGCCAAAGTACGAAATCAACACGGCCTGGACCTCCTCACACAGGTAGCTCACACGGCCGTGTCAATTTGGCAGTATCGAAACACGACTCACACGAGTAGAACACACGCCCGTGCCAATCTAACAGACTCAAACACGGCCTGAAGTAATCGCACACGGGCATGTCCCCGCTGAGCCTAAGTTGAGTCCAATTCGGAAAAGGCCACTTTTGAGGGTTCTTAGGCATTCCAAAGCCTAGAAATACACCCCAGAGGAGAAAGAAAAAGGAGACGGAGAATAGGGAGTAAGGAATTACTCCAAGGAAGCCGATTGATCCATCTCAAAAGCCAGATTCACCACTAAGACTGAAGATCTCTCCTCAATTTCCCTTCAGGAGTTTTGAGTTTTCTTTATGTTTTGTATTCTTTATTATTCTGAGATGTTTTCTTATTTAGTTATTAACTAAAACCCCAAAATACCTAAGGGGGATGAAACCTAAGATGAAGCTTGTTATTAATTTCTGAATCATATGATAAATATTTGGCTTGTTCTTAATTCTTGTTTTGGTATTCCGGGATATCACTTCAAGTTAATGCTCTTAGTTGGAGGAGGAATAAACCCTGTCTAAGAGTGACTTTGTCATAATCAAGCAGAGTTGATTGCGCGCCTAGAGATAGGTTGACAAGATTTTATCGGATTAGGGTGAAACCTAATAAGAGAGCCCATAGATCGAGTTAATGCAACCCTAGAGTGTTAATTAGAGAAAAGTCTCGGTTATTCAACCTAGGGATTAGACGTTATTAGTTTTGAATAGGGATAATAACATAACTTAGGGATTTCTATGGAACAAGTTAAATGAATAAATCGTTCGGTTCGGAGCCAGAATAACAAGTAAAAGTCTAGGTGGATTTTTCCTTAGGTATTGTCCTAAATCAATCGTTTTTCCCAAAAGTAATTTTCCATTTCTATTTTCTGCAACTTCTTAGTTTAATGAATTAGTTAGTTAAAACAAACCCCTTTATTTCTTAGGCTAGATAATAAAAAAAATAGTCATTACTAGTACTTTTAGTCCTTTGGGTTCAACAATCCGGTTTTGCTAAAACTATACTACTGTTCGATAGGTACACTTGCCTACGTCGTGATAATAGTTAGTTTCAAGAGCGATTAATTATAAATTTATAAAACTTATCACGAAAAATCACGATAAGACGACATTCAAATATACATCCAACTGTTGTCAAAATTACTTCAACGAAAAAAACGTATACGAAAAACTGATTATCCATCTTTAATACTAAATCTGTTAAAAAAGAAATAAAAATTCTCAAAACAATTGCGAACAGCAACAAATTACTTAAATAAAAGATTTAATGAAAAAAAGGTACAAAAATTATGTCAATATGCAAAACTTTTCATTCATAAGCTCAAACTTTTTGAGTTCTCATTTCGTACATGTACAACTATATTTATTCATTTTTTTCACATTCTCTACTCTCTAACGTTTGCTTTATCTTTACATTTAACCACTTAAACTCATTTTTAGGTTTTCTTCCATCTCCGATTCTGGATCTTTCTCCGGGAAATTCCCTATATTAAATTTTGAATTCTCTTCAAATTCATCTTCTACAATCCAATTTCAAAATTCCTCAAGATATTTTTCCTTTTCAATCTTTATAACGGGTATTGAATTTATAAATTGTCTTGGTAATTTCTAAACAACTAACGTATCCATCCATGGTATGTCAAAGACACTTTGCTTCCAAGTCAACTTTCGCAAATTTACACTTTCTCTCTCTATTTTCCTTGGTCGATAAGAGATTATAAACTTGACGAATTATATAACTATATTCCAATAGGTTTGTGGTACCAATGTCTTCCAAAGTTAGTCTAAAATGATTTGATGCCACCGTTCTATTAATGTCCCTCTAAGGTTCAAATATTACACTTTATTCTTTCTAATCAGTTCATGACTCTTCCATAACACTTCTTGCATCTTTTGATTTACGGTAATAAAGTGTTAAATGATGTCTTCTTCTGGTTTTATTCAATAATCTTGGAATTCTCTCATCATCTTATCAACTTTTTCTCTTTATGCTGAAGTTATTATCTCATTAGGCAATATCAGATTTATAGCCATTTCTACCAATATCTTTGGCAAAAAATATTTTTTTTCGAATTTCAGTATTTATCTATTTTCCTCTAGTGTCATCACTAGCTAAGAATTAATTTATAATAGTTACTAACAAAATAACTTTAAAATAAATTAAAAATAATAAAAGATTACATTCATAACCTAACAAATTACAGTAAACATTAAACTAAATAAGCAATTAATTTAATCACAAAAATTACTAACAAAATAAATTAATAATTAAAAAAAATTACATTCATAACCTAACAAATCACAATAAACATTAAACTAAACAAACAATTAACCTAATCACAAAAATTACAAACAAAATAACTTTAAAATAAATTAAAAATTAATAAAAATTTATATTCATAACCTAACAAATCACAATAAACATTAAACTAAACAAATAACTTATAATAATTACTAACAAAATAACTTTAAAATAAATTAAAAACAACATAACAATAACAATAAACAAACTACACAATACTAACAAAATAATTTATCATAATCATAATCCATTCTATTAAACAAAAAAAAAAAAAATACATTATCATTTTCTTTTCTTCTCCTTTCTTTCTTTCTTTCTTCTCTTCTACTACCTTTTTTTTTTTTTTTGTTAAACTACATCTCTTCTTCACCGAGGACCATTAAAAAGACCCTCAAATCTGCTTTATTGGTGCCGCCTATCAGATAGGGGCCATTGGTGCCACCTATCATATAGGGGTCGCTGGTGCCGCCTACTGATGTGGCACCACCCCTATATACCATTCATTTATTTCTGCTTGGGCATATACTAAACCCGAAACCCGTATTTTTTTTGTGGTGCCGCCTACCAATAAGGCATCACTAATATAAAATTATTATTATTTTTAAACATTAAAGAAATAATTTTCAAAAAAAAAGATGGTGCCGCCTATGCACCACTCTCCACTGACTTTGGTATACCATTTTGGTATATAATATGACTGATATAACAATTTGGAATATAATTTTTTATTTTACATTATTATTGTAAAAAAGCCCCCTTTTGATTTATAAAAAAGGATGAATACAAATGAAAGCACAAAATACTGAGTGAAGTCCTATTTGAAAATCAAAGCAATTTGGGAGAGAAACATAATGGACATTTAATAAAATAGACAAATAAGGTTAAGATTAAAATTAAAAAATAAATAATCTTTTAAAAATCAAACTTTTATCAAATAATATAATTATATTTAACAATTATATTTATTAATTTATCCAATAGTTTTTTAATATAAATTTAATATTTATAAAATTTAACAGTGAAAATCTAATATTTATTTTTTTAACACTATTTATCAAACATACTCTAAATAAAAGTATATAATATACACAAAGTGCTGTAAAATATCCAACTAAAACAAATTAAGCATCTAATAAGAAAATAGAAAAAGTCCAAATATAGATAAAATACCCAGCTAGTAACCACATGCAGTATACTAAAATTAGAAAACAAACCATCTTAAGGAAATTCTAAGTGTGTGTTTAGTATTGCTTCTAACAAGTACTTTTGGAACAAAAAATATTTTAGCCACAAAAGCATTCCTAAACAAGTTATCTTTTTAGAGAAAAAAAATGCTTCTCCTAAATAAAAAATTGGCACAAAAGCACTTTTTTGAGATTTTCAGCTTCTTCCTAAAAGTGTTTTTTTTTTCTTTTCAAAAACACTTTTAAGAAGCATTGCTATATTAAGCTGTAACAACCCATTTTTCAGTGATATCGAAAATAGTTATTTCGGGATCACAAATCCAATGAGTAAGTTCGTATTAATTATTATTTAATTCATACGAGTAAATTATAGTTTTATATTGAATTTTGATTAGATAAATTTTAATTTATTGAACAAATAGTTTAGTATAGTGGTTTGTTTTGTAAGTCAAGTGATTTTTCAAAATGAGGTATTGAGAACTCGTTTCTGTAAATTGAGACCGTAAATATTTTTATTAAATATTTACAGAGTTATTATTTTGATATATGAAGGTTCAATTCAGAAATTTTAATGTTTAAATTGTTAATTAATTAAAAAGAATTAAATCATAAAAAGTGCAAAAGTCAATTGCTATTAGTGTTTTAGTGCCAATTTGGTATTTAAATCATTTCATTAGTTAGTGGACCGTAAATGGAAATGGATTAAAAATATGCGGTAAAGGCATTTTTGTAATTAATTTCAATTTAAAACAAAAGAAAATAAAAGAAATTGTCATAATCTTTATGGTATTTTGGCTTGAAAGCCGAATATGGTTGGGAGAAGAAAGAAGCTTCGGTTTTCCATTTTACTTTGCATGAAAGTGTTTTTAACATCCGTTTTCATGAATTTTACGTTTTTGAAATTATTGTAATTAGGTCCAGCTAACTTGTATCTCCGTTTTCGAAACTGTTAAAGATTTTGAATTTTTCCATTAATGAATTTTAATTTTTTTTATGTTGGATGAAAGATTTATGATCTTGATTGTTGTTTAGGATTATTTTGTAAAGGAATTTTAGTTAGTTTTTAGTTATAGACTCAATTGATAAAATATTAAAATTGATAGGGAATTTTTGTGAATTTGGAATAATTATGGGCTGTAGTTGTATAAATGAAAATGCAGTTAGCATGAGAAATTATGAAATTTTGATAAATTTGGAATTTTGGGTTTAGGGACTAAATTGAGAGAAATGTAAAGGTTTTAGGAAAATTTGTAAATAGGAAATCATTTGTACTAAAGTGAATATTATATGAAATTGAGTTTTATTTTATAGATCAAGAACAAGTAGACAATCAAGGAAAAAGTGAAAGTTGTTGAGTAGTCCATGAACCTTCATTGTCTCTACAGTTTAGCCTAGGTACGTTTGTATGGTTTAAATTAGAATAAATTTTGATATTATATTGACTTGTGAGTTATGATTTGTTTAATATTCATATATATATATTTCTATAATGTTATAATCATAAAGTGAATTCAAGGTGAGAAATGTAATTGATTTGTAAAATATTATACGATTACTTGTATCGAACCCGGATGAACATAGGATAGGATACAATTGACATGCCAATAGGTTATATTGTGCGTTATAGGATTGACTTGTAATGAGATGATGATTCTTGACTTGTTACTGTCCACTGAATATACTAGAGTTCAGCATTTGCTGCGGACTACTGTGATATATTACAGTGATTTCGGTGTGTTACTGAAGGCAGATGTAAAGTTGTTGGGCTTGGCACATGTTTCCTAGGAGTGTTCCGAAGGGATTTTAGCCTACAGGATAAGCATTTGGTGCCCATGTGTGTTCTCAGTTGGTTTAGCTCGTTTCAACATTTTGATGTGTTCTGGATGGTTAACCGCTTATCCGTATCTGTTTTATCATTCATCGGGAAAATTTCTAATGGTAGATGACTTGTTATGGAATTATGGAATGTTTGTATGATTTTTTCGATATTATTGTGACTTGATATTGAATGATATCATGCGATTGAATGGACTATGAAACTCGTACGTATATATAAACTCACCTATTGAATGATTATGGATGATAGGATTATTGATTATTAATATTGCTAATGTATAATTGATCTGTTTATATGGTAAGTTTTATCTTTTTGACTATTGAAAATTTTAAGTCAATTGAAGCTTACTCATGTCATTTCCTTATTTCTTTGTAGATAACATTTGGTGAAATCGGACGATTGGATCAATATAAAGATCACACTATCCAGATATCTATCGGTAGATTTTGAGTGTTTACCTTTTGGTTATATAACATGTAATAGGTGTGTTTTGATATATGTTTTGAATGCTTATTTCTAATGGTATATGTATGAGATTGATGTAAAACTATTTAAATTTGGTATTAGTTTGTTTGCGTGTGTGCCTATGGCATGACATGAATATGTCTTTGTGAATTTATATTTGGCTATTTGATTCAAGTTTCATAATGGTATGGTATTGAAACATGGCAAGTTTGATGTATGCTTTAGGTTTGGTGTATGAACTGGAATGCCATTTAGTAGAGGAAATATGTATTTGTTTTGGATATTGAATTGTGGTGTCAATGAGGACACATCGGGTAGGCATTTAGCTTGGATGATTTTGACATGTTTCGGGCTCATTTAATTGTATTTCGAATAGGTTTAATTAATGGTAAATGAGTTGCTTGATGTCGAAGTAAGCATATTTTTGTGACATCCCAAAAATTCAAGTATTTCATTTCTTAGATTTTGTTATAAGTTAATATCTGCTTTAGTGTTTAAGAGTCTCAAATTTGTGATTGAGACCTTGGGTTCAAATCTTGGCATGAGCAAAAAGGGTTTAGTTTTTTCTATTTCCAGTCAAGGGTGCATGGGGTGGAATTAGATTGAAAATCAAATACTAGGAAGTTATCAGGTGGTGGGATAGAGTTGTTGGGATTATCTTAGTTTTTTTTATTTTTATTTTTTTTGGTAACCCTAAAAATGAACTTTATTTTTCCCACGTTCTTCCTTTTTGGCTCTTCTTTTGTTTTTCTTGTTCCTTCACTCATCGTTTTTTTTCCTTCCTCTGCGAACAAAATTCAAGATTAATTTTGGGATTCTCCTTGTGGCCTTCCGTTTAATCAGTTTCACTTGGAGATCTTTGTCGTTCAAATTCGTTTTACTATTGATTTGGGCAGATTTGCGAGGCAGTGTGTGTTCCTCTGGTAGAGTGATTGCTATGGGTTGTTGGTCTCGAGGGTACTAGTATTCTCATTCTTTGAATTACTTCAAAATTAGACCAGGCCTGTAATGAGAAACTCAAAAAATAGTGAACGAAAAAGCCGAAATTGGGCACTGTGGATGCCACACGGCAGTGTGTGGTACACGGTCTTGTGACAAACCGTGTGCTGGACCGTGTGTGACGCACAGTCTAGGTTATTTTGGGTCGGGTAGATCACACAGGCATGTGTCGATCGTGTGACAAGTCGTGTGGTGTAATACCCCGAAAATCTTTACAGTAATATATTATCCTTGATATAATAAAATAAGGAAATAAAGTGATAAAAAAGGGAAGTTTTGAGTTATGGCAACATTGGGAAGTAAATTATGATATCTTGATTCAGGAAAGGACTAAATTGTAAAAGTTAGAAAAGTTTTGTTGCCTAAGAGTAAATACTCAAGACTTAAAGGGTTAAAGTGTAAATATGAAAAAGTTGAAGGACCAATAGTGTAAATATTTTAAGGGTAGAATGATCTAGAAACTAAGGAAAATGGATGAATTAGGACCAAATTGAATAAGTGAAGAACTATGAGGGACTAAATTATAATTTTACCAAATTAAATGATGACTCAAGGATGGAATTCTAAAAGATCATGAAGGGCAAAATGGTCAATTAGTAAGAGAGAGAATTCTAGAATGTAATGATTATGTTAATGATATTTTAAATTAATTAATTAGATAAATATTATTTTATTAATATTTTATGAGATATTTAATATTATTTTATTATTATTTATTTAGTATATAAGGAAAGAAAGATGAAGAATTTTCATCATCTTTCCTTTCCATGCAAACTAACGTGAGAGAAAGAGAGGAAGAAAGAAAGTTTTACTTTCTTTACAATTTGGTCCTTTTACCAAAAATTCACCATTTTCACCCAAAAATCAAATGAATTTCCATAGCTACCAAGAGAGAAAAATGTTAAGGAGAGCATGGGGAGTTAGAATATCAAGTTGGACTCAAGAAATAGAAGCTGGAGGAGAGAGAAAATCAAGTTAAAGATTGGTATCAAGAGAATAAGGTAAGTACATCAAGATTTCAATATGTTTTTAAGTTTGTTATTGTTGATAAATCATGGAAATAATGTTATAGTAGAGTTTTCTTACATAAGGTCCTATGTTCTTGATATGTTAGTGAAGAGAAAATAAGAGAAAGTGATGAGAAATGGTGTAGAAAAAGAAAATAAGGGTGTTATAACATGGTAATTAATATCTTGCACTAAAATAGTTATGGACAGCAGCAGTAGTATAACTTTGAAAAATCACCATAAATTGTATAAATTGAATTAGAAGATGAAAAAAATATGTAATTAAATCTTATTTAGTCTAGTTTCTCATAGAAGAAACAGTGTAAGCAATGGATTTGTAAATTTTGAGATATAATGAATTTTGTGAGACAAGGTCAGAATGAATTCGGGTTCCCCTGTTCAGAATTTGAAAAATCATAAAAAGATGAAGAAAAATAATTAGAGGCTTAAATTTATATGTATAGAATCCTGAATGAGTCTAGTTTTAATAGAAACAAACTAGCACATCATTTGAATTCTTTACAAGGAGATAATAAATTTTTAGTGAAGAAGGGTCAGAACTGTCAGACAGCAGAACAGGGGTGACTTTAATGAATAAACTGTACTAATTGGCTAAACCAAAAATTCTGAAAATTTTATGGTAAGAAGAAATGTGAGTCTAGTTTCAGGAAAAATTAATGGATCTTAATTTCGAGTTCTGTAGCTTAAAATATAAATAATTTAGTGACTATGACGCAAATGGACAGTTTTGAATGTACATATAAGTAAATAGTGAAATTATTGATAATGTTACTTGTTGCATGTTATATAAATCAAGGATGTGGAATGGAGAGGAGGAGGAGGAAAATATGTATGAATATTCATCTAGCATGGCTAATTTGCATGTTTTAGGCTCAGAGACTAAATTGAATAAAAGTAAAACTTTATGGGCAATTTTGTAAAATGTCGAAATGACTAAATTGCATGAAATAGATTATTTTATTATTTAAATTACAAAATTTAACGAAATTATCAATTTAGTTCAAGATCGGGGGAAAACATGTTTTAGGGATTAAATTGAAAAGTGTTGAAATTATGGAAATGTTTGATATTTTATAGAATTCATGGACTGTTATCAATATATATGAGAATAATAGTTGGAAATAAGGATTAAATTGCAAGAATTTTATTTTCCTGACCCTAAGGATGAAATCGTCATTAATTAAAAGTTTAGGGGCAAAATGGTAATTTTGCTTAGAGCATTAATTAAATGTATTAGAATATGAAATGAATGAAAATGATGATCAAATTTATTTATAAAGATCCGGACGACACAAATACGAGACTTGATCATGGAAAAGAAAATATATCAGAATAATGAAATCATAAACACGAACAATCAATGAGGTAAGTTCATGTAACTTGAATTATATTTTTAAATACTTGAAATGTATGTTATTGATGTGAATATGATTTGAATGTTCATCATATGAAAATTGATGAAACATTGACATATTTGATAAAAAGGGAAAGAAATCCCGATTGAATGAAAGGAAATTTCGATAGATCTCTCGAAAAGGTATTGACGGTAAAAGGATCTAGCCCGGACGGGTGATCCTATCCCGATATAGCCCTCCGAAGAATATGTGGAAAATGGATTTAGCCCGGAAGGGTAATCCGAATTAAGGTCCAATTTAGCTTGACTGTAATTCAGATTCAAGCTCATTAGAGTAATTGTCGTTGCAGGGATTTAGCCTGGGTGGTAATCCCGACAATACTCTATGAGTTTATATTACAGGATTTAGCTCGGATGGTAATCCCACTGTAAGGATGAGGTTCGCGGGAGTGTGCTCTCTGATATGAAACGTGTAAGACCATGGTTGAAAGATACCATGGCAACCTGATATGAAACGTGTAAGACCATGGTTGAAAGATACCATGGCAACCTGATATGAAACGTGTAAGACCATGGTTGAAAGATACCATGGCAACCTGAGATGAAATGTGTAAGACCATGGTTGAAAGATACCATGGCAACGTGACATGAAATGTGTAAGACCATGGTTGAAAGATACCATGGCAACATGACGGGAAACGAATAAGACCATGGTTGAAAGATACCATGGCAACATGACAGAAAATGAGTAAGACCATAGTTGAAAGACACTACGGCATCATGTCAAAGATAAATAAGATCGTGGAAGAGAAACGCCAAGATATCTCGTTGAACAACTAATATTCGGTGTAATATAACAAATGGTTAAATGAAATGGTTATACAAAATGGTAATGTGAAATGTTTACGAGGAATTGGTCATACGGAAATAAATGTACAAAATAGTTGTATGAAATAATTTATAAGATAGATAAATGAAATAAGTATAGGCATATGGAATTTAAATTATGTTAAGTTTAATACGAACTATTACCGAAATAAATATACCTAAGATATAAGGAAATGATGTGTTATTAAAGAAACGGTAAGAGAATGATATGTATCATGACATGTACATATGAGATTATCCTTTATATGTTAACATAAGGAAAATATGTAAGTTAAGACGAGTATTAAATTCAAATATGACATATTGAGAAAATAAGAATTTATATGAAATATGTATAAGTACACTAACAAGTGTTATTGTTGATGCTTAGGCAAGTGCCAAGCCATTGATTGAATGGTAATATATTTATTGATGCATTAAATTGATAAGTATTTAAGTGAATTTTTTTTTTTAGTGATCTGCAAATGGTAGAAATGCTCCGAAACCCTATTCTGGCAGCGTATACGGGTTAGGGGCGTTTCATGTGGGCCACACTTAAGACATCATCCTGATCGACTATGGGCCTTCCATGGGGTCGGTATGTTATTAAATATTCCATAAAACATGAAATTTGGTCATCTGATTATGAATTTTGATATATGTAAATGTATCTGAGCTGTCATATGATAATTCAAATTGAGTGTGACGTTAAATACGTACATGATATTCATATGAAATGTTATGCATGATTTCTGTTTTGTCTATATTTAATTCTAGGATGGGGTACATTATGTAGAGGACGTGTTCTGTGAGCGGCGATATCTCGGCCATTATAATGGCAGCATAGCTGCAAATATTCTGAAAGGTTTCATATCGACACTAAGTGGTGTGTAGAGTTGGATGGGTCTTTAATACTCTATATGGTGTGTTGGGATGGTCGGAGATGGTGTGTAGCAGATGGGGGTAGGAATGTAAATTTACATATGATTTTGATTTTGTATGAGATATTCATCGGCATCTGCCCTGCTATATTATTAATCTGCAATTAAATTTGTGATTTTGTTTTCTAGTAAGTTACACATTAAGTTTGAAACTCACTCTCGGTTTATATGAAATTTTTAGGTAATCCTCAGACTTAGGCGAGTCGGTGCGACGAGAGCTCAGTTATATTAGTATTCTGTTTCTTAACTATTTTAAATTGGTTTAAGTGTTTTGTAAAATTTGGATTGTTTGGATATTTTGGGTTTGTCTCAGTTCTGGAATTTATTCCGAATTTTTGCATGATGTTGATAAAATAATTTACCAAAAATGATTATTTTTTTCGCAACCAACTGTTTTCGAGAAGACAAACTTGATTTTCGAAAATATAGTGATCTAAGAATTTCTGCTGCGTGGTATTTGATTTAATTAGGAAATGTAAACAAATAACTTTTTTAATTTAAGAATTATGACAAACATGTTTCTAATAATTCACGATTTTTTTCAAAGAAACGAAAGTCGGATTTACAATTGTTTTACGTAACATCTCCAGATCTAGTCGTAATGTCTAGGTCAAGTTTGGGGTGTTATAGTTTTAGTAAACTTACATTTGAAGGCACAATTAGGGGAAATAGCCTGGGAAACAGGTTGCCACATGGTCGTGTGCTGCAAACGGTCTCTTTACACGACCGTGTATTTTAAGTCAGTGTGTCACACAGTCTGGGCCATGGCCTACGACATGGCCATTTGTTCTAAGATCGAATTGAATGCGGCCTAGCACACAGCCTACGACACGGCCGTGTGAAGGTATTTCGATTGTTACACAATAAGGCACACGACTTGCGACATGGTCGTGTGAAATTATTTCAGAAGTTACATGGTTTGTCACGCAATTGGCCACACAACTTTGTGACCCATGTTTTCAAAATTTTTGAATTTTTCAAAAATTTTTATTTTAATTCAAATTAGTCCCTAATTGTTTCTGAATTATTTTTAAGGCTCTGTAAGCCCGATTTAAGGTCAAAAATTATATTTATGCTATGAATGACATTTGAATTTGATTATTTGTTATTTAATTTGATTTTTGAATGGTTAAATGTTAGTAATTGATAAGATATGTGTCGTAATACTCTGTAACCCTAATCTGGTGACAGAGACGAGTTAGGGGTGTTACATAAGCCTAAATAATGAAAGAAACGTCAAAAGTGTGACCATCTAGCATCGCAAGTAGGTGGCCGAGTGGAGGGAGAAAATAAGTCGTCCTCCTCCAACGTTATGTTTCGAGTGTTGAAAAAATTTAGTTGAGAAAATAGATTTGTTGTATAGCGAAAACTTAATATTTTTTAAGTTCGAGCGTTTGTGTTCTTTATATCAATATATACTTTATCAAATTAATATATGTGTTTTAGGTTAAGCGGTTTAAGTCACATCCAAACTTTTTACCAATACGACCCTCTCTGCTATTCTCAAATCCTTAGTTTGTTTAAGTATAATATGTTCCAACAACATTTCTTATGCTAAAACTCAAATATAAAAAATTAGAGATAGTGGAAATTCATTTTCTTTTTTTTTTTGAGTTTTCTCTCTCTACCCATGACCCTTTTTGAATAAACCTATAAACCCTAGTTCTTGAAATGATGAAAATGATGGAGGAATCAAGATTGGATGAAGTTTTGCTACTAGTTTTTAATAGGAAATCAATGTGGGTGATGAATTTTTTGGATGAATTAAAGGAAAAGACGTGGAAAATGAAAAGAGGAAAAAGTTCCTCTTCCAAAGAGTAAGGGGTGGCTGAATTGGGATTAGTGAGACACATTTTGTCATATTTTTTTCCTTTTATTTTACTCAAAAGTAACAAAGTCAAAGGACAAAGTCAAACCCTTTTTAAAATGCATGTCCGCATTTAATCTTCATATAAAAACCCAATCTAATGACTCCAAATTACTTCCCAAAATTTAATATCTCGTGATATAATATTTTCAGTTTCACATGAAATGACCAAAATACCCTTTGTATGGAAAATTACACTTTAGTTCCTTTTTATCCGGTCAATTTTCTTTATTCCATTCAAGGCACTTAATATCCCAAAATTTCCATAATTTGCACTTTTCATCTATAAACATTAATTATTCATGCAAGGATTGCATCTATAACCTTTCTCGATAAAATTGAAAATTTATGATTTAGTTCCTAAACTTTAATTTTCATAAAATTTGGTCCTAAAAATCCTTATTCTTAACACTTTCTTACTATTTTGATTGTATGACACTTCATTTATGTTTTTTAACTCGTTTCTTCATCGTTGGGAAATTTGCACTTTAGTTCTTATAGTTTTCAAATTTTACAATTTAGTCGCCAAACTGACTTCCATCATAATATCATCATTCTAGGTTATCCTCATGTCCAACAATTTAGTCCCTAAAGTGATTTCCGTCATAATTATATTGCTTGTAAGTTTTAAAGTTTGACCACACTTAGAATTCTAAATGAATGTGTAACACCCATAACCCGTTTCTGTCATCAAATTAGGGTTATAAAATAATATCGGACGATTCAAAACAATCAATAATAGATAGCATCAAGTTGCTAAATTAATTAACGAAATTCATAAATAATTTAGATCGAAGTAGAACATACACTTATGGACCTTAAATCTAACCTACGAGGCCTTTAAAATGGTTTAAGAATAATTGGGGACCAATTCGAGACAAAATAGAATATTTGGGCAAAAGTGAAAATTTTCAAATTAGGGGTTATATGTCCGTGTGTCCAAGCCGTGTGACAGAGCCCAGACTATGCGACTCAAACATGATCGTGTGGCCATTCCACACGCCCGTTTGGCTACTCCACACGTCCGTGTACTTAGGTCGTGAAGTTCACTGGCTTGGCTCACACGCCCGTGTCCTAGCCTATGTGTTTGTCCATGTTAGCTACTGGCTTGGGTTACACAGCTGTGTCGCAGGTAGTGTGTCAGCTTGTCTGAACCCTGCACCTAACACAATAGGGGCACACGCTCATGTGGGTTGCTTGTGTGTGGTGTACGACCGTGTGGCAGCCCGTGCGCATAAAAAATAGCTAAAATCATGCCATTTTCACTCCCAAATGCTTAGGTGCCTAAGCAAACTAAAAGTCAATGCATACCAGCCCTCAAAACACAATCAACAACACTCAAACCATGACAAAACAATCAACCTATATGCCTAACCAATGTGCCACCATTGACACCACAATTCAAATACACAACATTAAACTAATTAAGCTAGAATTTCAATTCATAAGTATATGTCTTAGTGATTAGCAATCACTCAAGTACTACACCATAGTCCATGTCAAGACTTACCATTTCTTATACTCATTCAACCAGAACCATGCATCATGCAAACATGCACCAAATGACCATTTAACACAACAACCTTACAAGCACACCAATTATATAAGATGAATACATATGGATTAATACAAAAAATTTCCAAATTTTCTATTACATGCCATATAAGCTAAAGTTTGTATTCAAAATCTACCAAGGTTCTTGGATAGTGTGATTCTTCGAGTTGATTCGATCTCCCGATTTCTACAAAACGTATTTACAAGAAAAAAAATAAACAACATAAGTAAGCTTTCATAAAGCTTAGTAAGTTCGTCGTTTAAACGATAAAAATTACTAAATTAAACATAATAATTCGCATAACAAGATTAATGAACAGAGTTCTTTTCAATCACGGCTCACAACAGATGAGTAATGCTCAACATAATAATAGTAATAAATTTTTACATTTCAATACCATTCTGAGATCAATAGAACACTGCCCGATGAACGATAAGTGGATGCGAGTACACGGTTAACTATCTAGCACACCAGATGCCTGAATAAGCCAGACTGACCGACAGACCAAATGCTCGTTTGAGGTAGACCAACCAACACATCAGAATACACTGTAATATAACATGATAATCCATAACAAATGCTTGACTTCGACATATCTAGTGAACAGAGAATATACAGAAATCATCTCCACTGCTCAGATGAATCCCATATCGCGTGCAACATAACCTATTGGTATGCCAATCGTACCCTATCCTACGTTCATCGGCTCAGGAGATATCAACAGTAATCGGTGTTTAATCAAATCATTATCTCAATTCTCATTTACATGATATCAATACATTAATCCAAAATCAAATGATAAGTTTCATTTAATATATATTTTAAACGTATTAGAATTAATCGAACGAACTTACCAGACTAAACTGCAGCAATGAAAAAGGTACATGGACTATTCAACAACTTCTCTCTACCTCGATTTCTAACCCATTCTCAATCTAAAATAATAATTTCATTCAATTAACTAATTCGGACAGTAAAATTTAACCAATGTTTTACTTTTATGCAATTTAGTCCCTGAGCTCAAAATTTTCAATTTAACCAGTGTCAACTAGAACTAAGTTCAGTCAAATTGTAAAGCTCTCCGCTATGGCCCATATTTTCTATTATTTCACATCAAGTCCTTGTAATTTTATCACTTTAACATTTTAGTCCTTTAACCTTAAAATTACTAAAAACTACTTTACAAAATAGTCCTATTTAACAACCAAGCTTAATAATCTACCATAAAACTTCAAGAACAACTCAAACTTATCAATGGCATAATCTATAACGTTTAGCAATTTTACAAATTAGTCCCCGGGTTAGCTAAATTAAGCTAATATGAGCTTAAAAACATAAAAATTACTAAAAACGAGCAAGGTTTACTCACCAAATCGATGGGCCTAAGCTTGGGCGAAGCTTTCTAATTCCTAGCTATGGTGTTTCGGCTATAGAAAAGAAAATTCAAGAAGATGATAGCCAATTTGGCTTTTATTTTAATTAAATTTCATTTATTTTCTTAATTACTATTTTTGAACTGACTGACCCAAATGACTAATCATAGAAAACTCTCTAGCAGTATTTTCGATAGTTATACCCAAATTTGCTGAAATAACACTAGCTATAGATGAGTGAGTAGATCCAATATCAATGAGAGCATAGTATGAAATAGAATGAATAAATAATGTACCTACTGTGATATCGGTATCATCACTATCCTCACAGCATCTCATCTCGTAAACTAGCGCCGGCTGTCGAGGATCAGTCTGACCAACACCTCTACCAGGTGGTCTTTGTTCTTTCCCTGAAACATTACCCCCTAATAGTACCACGACCGCTAGATGGTTACTGAACTACTCTCGGAGGCTGAAAAGAACCCGGAGTTTGTGCCGTAACTGGCAATGGATTTGGTCGACGGGGATAATCCCTAACCTGATTCTTCATTGACCCGCAACGGAGGTACACTCCTAACTTCCTCCAACACTCGTCTGGATGGCATTTCCCATAGTCACTACATATTTGAATCTCGATCACTATAGCTGGTGTCTCAGGCCTCAAGGGCCTATCAAATCTTGCCTGTTTCATAGGGCATTGTCTAGAACCAAAGGGACTCGTATCCCTCTTAATCTTAATTTGATCCCTCTTGAGGTTACATCGCTCGCTCTCATTGCGCTTTATCTCTTCCATTATCTTTGCTTTATCAACCAGAACCATAAAAACCCGTTCCCTTTGGGGAGCTATCAGAACCCACAGATCATATTGCTATCATTTCTTAAATCTCACGCACTTATTGTTGTTAGAGGCTACCAGTGCTCGTTCTTAAAATAATCCTAGTTAACCTATTCGAGTTGAGCACCTTGGTCAACTGTTAGCCACTACTGATAAGCCTCATCCCTATGAGGAGATACAATACCCCTCTATTTCTAAGTGGGTGTGCAATTAATGTCGGTCATTGTATGCTCGGTAGCCTCGAGTGTAACACTCCTTACCCGTGTTTGACGTCAAAACAGGGTACAAGGCATTACCGGACTTAAACACAAGCAAACATACACTTTCGGGTTATAAATTTGCGTTCAAATGTAAAACTATTTGTATTCAATCACAATGTCCCTATTACGAGCCTACGAGGCCCAAAACATAATTTGGAAGCGGTTCAGGACTAAATTAGAACTTTAGAAATTTTTACAACACTTAGAAAATTCTTGCTAAAATAGGGGTCATAGGCCCGTGTCGCTTCAGACATGCCTGTGTGGGCAGGCCGTGTGGTCACACACACCCGTGTCCCTAACTCGTGTAACTTTTTGTTTGTAACCCAAGAACAAATTGAAGTCACACGGCCAAGACACACGCCCGTGTCCTGAGGCCATGTCCTTTACATGGCTGAGACACACGTCCGTGTCTCTATTCGTGTGCTAGATACTGAGCATTCTGTTTTTCAACAATTTAGGTGCAGAGGACACACGGCCGAATCACGTGCCGATGGGGCTGACCGTGTATTACACATGGCCTAGACACACGCCAGTGTGTCTACCCGTGTGGGTAAAAACAAGGCTATTTACCAAGCCATTTTGCCACCCTTACTTGCACATATTTCCTCAACATCACAATGCAGAAACTCAAACTTGAAGAGCAACCAAATAATCACAACCAAGACAAGAACATGTCATTCTCATACTATTTTCAAACATGCTTAAAATATCAACCTTTCCACATCAAATTATGCAGGTTTCCACATTCACAAATGACATTAATACAAATATACTCATAACCAACATTAGCCAACTTTCAAGGCTATATACAACATGAACCATGAACCACTCACAATTATGACCATCGCATATCAGTACCATATCAACATCTATCATACATACAACCTTTATCATGCCATAAATCATTCATGCCATAAATCACATTTCCAAACAAGTCACATTCACCAAGCATACCATGATCATATCACCAAAGCCATTGACATATATATGAATATACTTAGGCTTACAACCATGTTAGCCAATATAATCCAACTTACATGGCCAAATATCAACATAAGGCTTTGACCCTTACAAGCCAATACATAGGCTAAAGTCATAATATCACATAAGACAAAATGACTATGTCCCTATACATGCCATAACTTAAAATACTTGAATTCATCAATACTTAAAATTGATAGCTTGATAGTGTGATAGGATCTCCAGCGATCTCTAACCCAAGCTAGCTTAATAACCCTATAAGATAAGGGAAGATAATAGGGGTAAGCTATATAGCTTAGTAAGTCCACATGAAAATAATAAGCAACTGTTTTTAAGCGTTTATCAAGTTCAACAATTTAAACACAAAATAATACCAATTGCTATAAATCTCATAGCTATAATTTTATTTAATCACAATGTTTACTCTATTAACTTATAAGCATAAATTAACATATCTTGCCATTAGTCTAACAACCGTAACATCTTTTTCGTAACATATCACAGCAATTAACAGGTCATTTCAAACCTCATAGTAAACATGCACATTAAATTATGAGTATTCACATTTCGAGCATATATTTTAAAATTTTTCAATTGTTTAAAGCCCATATCTTCTCATACTTCCGTAATCATTTTATTAGGCAATTATGCCAATCTTTCCTTTTTCTCGTGTCTGATAAATCACAATTTGTATGAATAAAACATGTTATATCATAAC
Source organism: Gossypium anomalum (assembly GCA_025698475.1). NCBI lineage: Eukaryota > Viridiplantae > Streptophyta > Magnoliopsida > Malvales > Malvaceae > Gossypium > Gossypium anomalum. Next base: position 16,359,934 of record CM046967.1, on the reverse strand, counting down.
TCAATTTGGCCCGGAAGCTAATCACATGATCCTCAACCAAATTTACCATGAATTTCATACATCATAAGTATAGACCAATAATCATAAGGTTTTCACAAAATCATTCTCGTGGAAATCATGAACTCACAATTTCATGAAGTCAATGCATATAGACTTTACGTACATACCTGTACTTATTCGTAATACTTACATATTTTTTTTCTCTTCTTTGACATACCCTTTGAATTACCTGAAGAAAAACTTGGAATAATAAGGATACTCGGGAGTCCTGTACACACGGTACTGTACTAATGCCATATCCCAGATATGGTCTTACATGTAATCTCGTATCGATGCTAATAGCCTAACTATGGTCTTACACGAAATTTTATATTGATACCATATCCCAGATATGGTCTTAAATGAAGTCTCATACCGATGCCATATTCTAGATATAGTCTTACACGTAATCTCAGTAACCCTAATGTCATGACATTTGTATCTTATCTATTCCTAAGGTTCAACCAGGATTTCACGCTTGTCGAACTTTGTTGAACACGCTCAATGGTCAATCATAATTCATATAATAATAAAGCATTTAAAACATAATAAAAAACAATACATTATTTGCATACGAACTTACCTCGACATAAAAATAGCGAAAAGGACCTAAACGTCAAATACTCGTTTTTCCTCCGTTCTGGTCCGAACCTCATTTTTCTTGATCTATATTATCACATTCAACTTATTTAATCATTAAAATATTCAAATCAGCCCAAAATCATATTATGGAAAAATTTACATTTTTGCCCCTAAAGTTTTACATTTTTACATTTTAGTCCCTAGGCTCGTAAAATGATTTTCATCAAATCTCTTTATTACCCAAGCCTAACCAAATCTTTATTGTACTCATACCGGCCCACATTTTTCATTAAATCACACTTTTACTACTTATTTTATAACTTTTACAAATAGGTCATTTTAGGCATTTTCATCGAAAATCACTTAGTAAAAGTTGTTTATCAAACATCAAACTTGTATAATCTACCATTAAACATCAAAATACAAAAAATCCATCATGGGTAAAAATTTAGACTTTGATTATATCTTAAATTAGTGGTAGAAATAGATAGATCTTGTTACGAGGATTTTAAAAAGATAAAAATCATTAAAAACAGGGCTAGAACAGACTTACAATCGAGCTTGGAAGCTTGAAAAACCCTATCCATGGTTTCTCCTTGTAAAATTCAGCCATGGGGTAGAAGATGGACAAAAATTGGCTTTTAATTTGGCTTTTTAATTCATTTAATTACCAAATTACCAAAATGCCCTAAATGAAAAACTTTAGAAACATACCTAACCATGTCCATTTTTGTCCAAAAACTTAACCAACGGTCTAATTACCATTTGAGGACCTCCAATTTAGAATTTCATAACAATTAGACACCTCTAGCTTATAGAACTCAAGTTTTACACTTTTTACAGTTTAGTCCTTTTGACTCAATTGAGTGCCCAAACATCAACATTTTCGAACGAAATTTTCATGAAATCATTCCATAAAATTTTATGCCATAAAAATATAATAAAAATATTTTTTTCTAAATTGGATTTGTTATCCCGAAACCACTATTTCAACTAAACCCAAAATCGAGCTGTTACATTGAGCCAATACTCAACAACAGTAGGAGCGACTCCAATGACACCCTGAACAATTTAGCCCAATTCATTCAGAGTCATTTAGTAACTGACCCTTGACCTCCCGGTGCAAAATGGCTCGCAGCGACTCTCTCTAATACCCGAATAATGGCCTAAGACAGTGCGTTGTCCCCATCTGTCAGAGTTTGGGGCCCCGTCTCAGCTGTGCAAGTACCAACTGTCTTGCTGGTCTCTAGGTTGGGCATACTACGCATAGAGGATGACTCCGCTCAAGCCCCTCCTTGGCATCCTCGACACCCACAAGTTCCACGTCCATGACTACCGCGCGAACTCATTTTAGCAATCTATCTACAATGTCAGAGTGTACAGATCAGTTCAGGCTTCCAACAAAATAATCTCGTTAGTTCACATCTATGCATTTAAATAGATAACAATTTATGTAATACAATGTTTCAATTAACCATTATAACATGACAGAAATACTTACAAGTTCGGCGTCAGAGGCTCGGTCATTTACTAATGTTTCAGTTTTCAGATTAACTGATATATCATATTTTCTCTTTACTACTCATCATCTCACATTATGATCCCAATCATAGTCTGAGTATTGACTAACCTAGTTTTGATACCACTAAATGTAACACCCTAAACACGACCAATCCGTCCAGACCAAGTCCAGAGGGTTACATTGACGATTTTAGGAAAACTACATTTATAAATACAGTCAAAATGAACCCATTCAACATATTATAATTATCACACCAATTAATTATCTATATAATCTCCAAACGTCATGATATCGTAGAAAGCTGTAATTACTAATAGTAAAATCAAAAGGAAAGATAAACGGATTGACCGAGCTCTCGTAGCATTGACTCATTCAAGTCTGAGAAACACCTGACGTTTAGTCAACAATGAAATGAGTTTTGTACCCAGTGCATAATAGACATTCGTTCAAATAAAGCATGTTTATAGATAATTCCAGAATCCCAAGTTTCAGTTAGATAACAGAAGCAATTTCAATTCAGATATAGAATGGGTCAGATGTACACACAGAAGCAATTTCAGTTTCAAATACAGAACAAATCAGATACATATGCAATTATTCCTACCCTCATCCACTACACATCATCTCGACAATCTTAATACACCATTAAGGGCGTTCAATGCCCAGCCAACCCTACACACCATAGATTCTCTGTTTAACATTTACAAAGATGCAGACTAGTTGCTAGATCAAAAATGCGACAAAGCACCAGATTCACATATTCGTAGATATATAACGTGGCTTAGCCACTAATTTAGATCAAATCTGTAACACCCTAAATCGAGTCTAGATGTCCAAACCAAGTTAGAGAGTTACATCACCCATACTAAAATTTATACTATCATAGCACAGTCAAATTGAACCATTCACCAGGTAATATTCATCACAACGATAATTTAAAACATATTGTAACACCCCTAGCTCGTGTCCTTCGTTGGAACAAGGTTACGGAGCATTACTGGATTTTTCATAATATTTTCAGATAATTCATGACAAATACTATTTATTTTCAAGATTTTTCATAACATCCTTTAAATGGACCCTCGAGGCCCAATATGAGTATTAGAATCGAGTTGGGACTAAATCGGGAACTCAGAGAATTTTTTGAAAAATTTTAAATTTTTTTCTAGATGCAGGGCACACAGGCCTGTATGGTCCAGGGGACACCCCTATGTAACCCTAGACACGCCTGTGCTGCAGCCCATGTTCAAAATCATGTAGCTCTCTGGCTTGTGCCATATGACCAGCCACACGCCCATGTTCTAAATCGTGTGGTTAATTGAAATTTTCAAAATTAAGTGCAGGTTTCACATGGCTAAGACACACAACTGTGTTCTAGGCCGTGTAGCACACACGAATGAGACACATGCCCGTGTCTCTACCCGCGTGCTCAATTCTGAGCTTTCTGTTTCTCAAAATTTAAAATGCAAGGGACACACGGCCAAACCACACACCAATGTGCCAGGCCGTGTCTCACACACGGTCATGACACACGCCCATGTGTCTACCCGTATGGACAAAATAAAGCATTTTCCTAGCCTTATTTCTAACCCAAATTTGCCAAGAACCTACATCAACACTTTCAAGTATATACCAGCCAATCCAAGCATTATAATAAAAAAAAATTAACATCTAACATGGTATATCATTACAGGCATACATATTTATAATTTGATCTTTGTTAAGTATATTCATTTAGCATAACTTAATCAATCCAATGGCTATTACTAGCATAATATATACTCATGATATTACCATAAGATAACCTCATTAGATATACCAAAACATAACTATTACTAGTCATTCCAATGGCTAGATTACAAACAACATTTATAAGTCAACAATGTCCAGGTTACCTATACATGCCATTATATCAAAATGAGGTTACTATTTAGACCAAAACAAACTAGTGGATAGTGTGATGATACTCCAACTGATCTCCAACCTTCGCGAGCTTCCGAGCACTATAAAACAGAGAAAATAAAACCTAGTAAGCATTATATGCTTAGTAAGTTCGTATAACAGGAATTAAACTTACCAATCTCATTTATTAAAGTTAAACATAAAATAACATGTTTTTCCATCAACTTGGCAAATTGCTTAAACACATACACTCAATTAAATAAGTTAGTTATATAAGTCTCATGTATATCAAATAGAATAGTTGAGCTCATCATAAAACGATTCGTTAGATTACTCAGAATCATTTAAAATATAAATATGATATATCTCATAATTTTCTCTTGTCAGGAGTTTTATCCATTTGAATTAACAAAATATCGATGAATACTTAAATAGTACACTCAAGGTGTACATATCTATAAACCGTCAATTCTTACTCAGGGAGCATACTCTCGAGCTACATGTCAAGATGCTCAAACGAGCCATGTAATCATGTAACAGGACACTTATCTGAGCTAATCAAGAAACTCATAAGAGGTTTTACTCAGGAAGCTCATGTAATTTACTCTGTGCTAATTAGGAAACCCATAAATTCTAATTTCGTCCTTAGGCTCGGAAAATGAAATTAATGCAATTTACTCCTTATTCCAAGCTTAACCGAAATTTTAATGTATAATTTATAGGACATGTATTCTATAAAATTTAGAATTTTTCTTAAATTTACACAACTTTACAATTTAGTCCCTAAATCACAATTTCATCAAAATTTACTTTGTAAAAGTTGTTTATCTATCAACAACCTTTCATTTTCTACCATAAATTACAAATTTTCAGCATATTCATCTATGGCAAAAATTCTATACTTTGATAACTTTTCAAATTAATCCCCCAAATAGATAGATTAGACTATCCCGGTTTCAAAAATATAAAGATTACTAAAAACGGGACAAGAATACTTATCCAATCAAGCTTAATTAGTTTCCTCTCTCTCTCCTAGGGTTTCCATGCAAATTTTGGGGAAGATGATAACAATAAGATGATATTTCTATTATCATCTTTTTAATTATTTTAGTTTCCAATTTAGTCCTTAACCTTTTATAATTTTTCCATAGATTAATCACCAAAAATATCAACTAACCTTTCTTTAATGGTATTATTATCATATAAAGACCTCAAGTTTTGAATTCCATAGCTATTTGATCCTTCTAGCTTTTAGAATCTAACTTTTCCATTTTATGCAATTTGGTCCTTTTCGTAATTAAGCACATAATCGGTAAAATTTTCTTATCAGACTTTTCTAATAACATTCCTATCAAAATAATAACCATGCTAAAATATAAAAATGGATTTTCTTTTTGGCTTGGATTTTTGGTCCCGAAACCACTATTCCGATTTCACTGAAAAATAGGTTGTTACAACTCTCCCCCCTTAAGAATTTTCATCCTTGAAAATCTTACCAGTAAAGAGATTTGGATATTCCTTTCTCATGGTATCCTCCGGTTCTCAAGTAGCTTCTTCTATACCATGTCGTTGCCAAAGAAATTTTACTAAAACCACCTTTTTATTTCTTAATTTTTTGGTTTCACGGGCCAAGATTTTAATCGGTTCTTCACTATATGTCATATCAGGATGAACCTCTACCTCTGACGGAGAAATAACATGTGAAGGATCTGATCAATACCGTCGTAACATAGACACATGAAAAGCATTACGAATCTGATCAAGTTCTGGTGGTAAGGCTAACCTATATGACACAGTTCCAATTCTTTCTATGATTTCATATGGCCCAATAAACCGTGGACTCAATTTTCCTTTACGGCCAAACCGGAAAACTTTCTTCCAAGGTGATACTTTTAAGAATACTTTGTCACCAACTTGAAATTCTATTTCTTTTCGTTTAAGGTCAGCATCGGACATTTGACGATCAAAGGCTGCTTTCAAACTGTCTTGAATTACTTTCACCTTTTCTTCAGTTTCATGGACTAAGTCAACTCCGTGTATCTTTTTCTCACTAAGTTCTACCCAATACAATGGTGTTCTACATTTTCGGCCATACAAAGCTTTGTACAGTGCCATTTTGATACTGGACTGATAACTATTATTGTAAGCAAATTCAACTAAAGGTAAATATTTTTCCAAGTTACCTTTAAATTCTAAAATACAACATTGAAGCGTATCTTCCAAAATTTGTATCACACATTCAAATTGACCATCTTCCTGGGGATAGAATGCAATGCTAAAATGTAACTATGTACCTAGAGCTTCTTGCAATTTGCTCCAGAATCGAGATGTAAATCGAGGGTCTCTATCTGAAATAATGCAGACGAGTACTCCATGCAATCTGACAATCTCAGAGACATAATTCAGCCAATTTATCCAAGGAAAAATCCATACGTACTGAAATAAAATGTGTAGACTTTGTCAACTGATTGAAAATTACCCAAATGGCATTTTCTTCTTTAGAGACAAGGGTAATCTTGATACAAAGTCCATGATAATTCTTTCCCAATTCCATTCTGGTATTGTAAATGGCTGTAATAATCCCGAAGGCAACTGATGTTCAGCTTTTACTTGCTAACATATCAAACATTTTGAAACAAACTTGGAAATATCTCGTTTCATTCATGGCCACTAATACATCTTTTTCAGATCATTGTACATTTTATTACTACCAGGATGAATAGACATGCTGCCATTATGAGCTTCATTCAAAATCTTCTGTACTAGTTCTGAATTATTCGGTACAAATATTCTACCTCTGAATAACACACAACCATCAGTCCCGATCTGAAATTTTGAATTAGAAGTCGATTCACACTGAATCCGTTTTGCTTGTAACTTACTATCATCTTTCTGAGCTTCAGAAATCTGCTGCAAAAACATCGGTTTAGCTTTTAACTCAGCTATGATTGAATCATCATAAGATAACATCAATCAAGTATTCATTGCTTGCAAAGCAAACATGGATTTTCTACTCAGAGCATCTGCCACCACATTGGCTTTTCCCGGATGGTAGTCAATAATCAAATCATAATCTTTCAATAACTCAAGCCACTTGCACTGTCTCAAATTCAAATCTTTCAATGAGATCAAATACTTTAAACTTTTATCATCAGTGAATATGTGACATTTTTCACTGAACAGATAATGTCGCCATATTTTTAACGCAACACAATTGCTGCTAATTCGAGATCATGTATTGAGTAATTTCTTTCATGTGGTTTTAGCTGTCTTGAAGCATAGGCTATTACTTTACCTTCTTGCATCAAAATACAGCCTAAACCATTTAATGATGCATCACTATAAATTAAAAATTCCTTACCCGATTCAGGCTGAACTAACACAGGTGCTTTTATCAATAAAGTTTTTAGCCTATCAAAACTTTTTTGACATTTATCAGACAACTCAAATTTCATATCTTATTGCAACAAACGAGTTATCGGAGAGGCTATCATTGAAAACCCTTTTACAAACCTCAGATAATATCCAACAAGTCCAGAAAAATTCTGACTTCAGATACGTTCTTTGCTGGTTTCCAATTAACAATAGCTGAAATTTCACTTGGATCTACTCGAATACCTTCTGCAGATACAATATGCCCAAGAAAACCAACTTCCCGTAGCCAAAATTCACATTTACTAAATTTGGCATACAATTACTTTTTACGCGGAGTTTGCAACATAATTATCAGATGATCTGCATTTTTATTTTCATCTCGAGAGTAAGCTAGAATATCATCAATAAATACCATCACAAACCTATCTAGATACAGTCTGAAAATTCTGTTCATCAGATCCATAAACATTACCGGTGTATTTGTCAAACCAAATGGCATCACAAGAAACTCATAGTGTCCATACCTAGTTCTAAAAGCTATCTTTGGTACATCTGAGTCTTTTACTCATAGTTGATAATAGCTAGAATGAAGATCAATATTTGAAAATGCTGTAGCACCTTTCAACTGGTCAAATAGATCATCAATTCGAGGCAATGGCTACTTGTTCTTTTTTGTAATTTTGTTGAGCTATCTGTAATCAATGCACAGCCTTAAAGATCCATCTTAATTCTTTACAAACAGAACCGATGCACCCCAAGGTAAGAAACTGGGTCGATTAAAGTCTCTATCAATTAGTTCTTGCAGTTGTGCTTTCAACTCTTTTAGTTCGGTAGGAGCCATTCTGTAAGGTGCTATAGATAAGGTGTTGTCTCCGGTACAATATCTATAGAGAAATTTACTTCTCTAACTGGTAGTAAACGAGGTAATTCCTCTGGAAATACATCAGGAAATTCACATACAACCGGCACTGACTGAATCTTTGACTTAGATACTTTAGTGTCTAACACATATGGAAGATAAGCTTCATAACACTTTCTAACATATTTCTGTGTTGATATTGCTGAAATCACATTAAATAACCCATCTAATTTATCAGATTCAACATGGAGTAACTCACTGCTCTGACATTTCAATACAATATATTTCTGTTTACAATTCACCACTGCATCATGTTGGGTTAACCAGTCCATTCCCAAAATTACATCAAATTCATCAAATGACAATAACATCAAATCAGCCGAAAAGCAATAACCCTTTACCATCAACGGACAATTTTTACAGACTTTATCCACCATAACATACTGGCCTAAGGGGTTTAAAACTTTAACCACAAATTCAGTGAGTTCAACGGGTAAATTTTTAATAGACACTAAATTTGTACACATATATGAATGTGTGGAACCAGGATCAACCAAAGCAGTAATATTAGTATCAAGTAGAGAAAAGGTACCAGTAATGACATCTGATGCAGAGGAATCTTCTCTAGTACGAATAGCATATGTTCTTGCTAGTGCTCATGCCTCAGATTTAATTGTTGTATCCCTTGTAGTACCTCGGCTACTACTGACATTGCTAGGATGAAGGGGTGGTCTGCCTCTTAGAGTGGGATTAGTCAGCTTTGAAGTCTGTTCAATAACTCTTTCAACCCATTCCGGGAAATATTTAAGAAAATGATCAAGAGAACCACATTTATAACATGCCCCACTTCTTAATTGGCATTCCCCAAAATGAAATTTGTTTCAAAATTTACATTTTGATTTAGGATTACTGACACTACCAACACTGGTTACAAATAGAGACGAGGATTTCGAGTTGGAGTGTTGAGAGACTCACTCTTTTCTAGAATATCCCACTGATGTTGTAAAACGATCATAATACTTCTCTTATTTCTTAGAAGTAAATGATTGTGACTTGCTCATAATTCTTTTACCAGAAACTCAAGCTGCTCTTTCAGCTTGTTTCTTTTCTTTACTCAATTCTTCAACTTTATGTGGTCGATCAACCAGTACCATAAATTCCCTCAATTCAAGAGTAGCAATCAATAGCTCAATGTCTCCATTTAAGCCCTCTTCAAATTTTTTACACATATCAGCCTTAGTTGGAACGCACTCTCTGGCATACTTCTTCAATCGAACAAATTCTCACTCATACTCAGATACAATCATGTTTCCCTATTTGAGCTCAAAAAATTGTTTCTTTTTCTAATCTAGAAATCTCTGACTAATGTACTTCTTTTTGAATTCAGTCTGGAAAAATTCGCATGTAATGTTTTCTCTCGGTACCAAAAAAGTTATAGAATTCCACCAATGATAAGTTGTGTCTTTCAGTAAAGATACTGCACATTTCAAACATTCAGCTGGTGTGCAAGATAATACATCTAAAATCCAGATGGTAATTTCCAACCAAAACTCAACCCTTTTTAGATCATCATCTGCAGTAGCTTCTACTTCCTCTGCCCCATACATACTAATTTTATCTACCGGAGGCTTACCAGTTCTAACAGGTCCAGCACCTTGTGGCATCTCAAGAATCGGTTGAGGAGCAGGTAGGGAAGGTTGTTGTACAGCGGGATTTGTTATTATATATTGAGTGAATCAGTCATTCATTATTTGAAAGAAGGTTTGTTTTGCCTCCTCATTTCGGCCCTTAGATACGGGCATTCCACTACTAGATGCAACTCTTTAAACTGAGGCTGAAGCATTGCTCTCAGCTTCCTCGGATTCAGCTCTAGCTTGGTTGGCTGACATTACTATATGAAAAACACATTAAAAATGGTTAGGAGATATCACATTATCACAATTTATATAATGACATGTATAGCTAAACTCATACTTGCTACGTTCAATCCGAGAATCAACTAAACCGTAGCTCTGATACTAATAAATGTAACACTCCTAACCCGTGTCCGTTGTCGGAACAGAGTTACGAAGCATTACTGGATTTTTCATAACATTTTCAGATAATTCATGACAAATACTATTTATTTTCTGATATTTTTCATTACGTTCCTTAAATAGACCCTCGAGGCCCAATATGAGTATCAGAATCGAGTCAGGACTAAATTGAGAACTCAGTGAATTTTACATAAAATTTTAAATTTTCTAGACGCAGGGCACACAAGCCCGTGTGGTCCAAGGGAAACGCCCATGCTGTAGCCCGTGTTCAAAGTCATGTAGCTCTCTGACTTGTGCCACACGACCAGCCACACGCCCATGTGCTAGGCCATATGGTTAATTAAAATTTTCAAAACTAAGTTCAGGTTTCACACAGCCAAGACTCACGCCCGTGTTCTAGGCTGTGTAGCACACACAGCTGAGACACACGCTTGTGTCTCTGCCCGTGTGCTCAATTCTGAGCATTCTGTTTCTCAAAATTTAAGATGCAGCCATACGATCAAACCATAAGCCTATGTGCCAGGCCATGTATCACACACAGTCAAGATACACGTCTGTGTTGATCGCGTGATTTGTAACAAGTAATAAATATTTATAATAAAAATCAAACCTAGACTAACTATTATCATGATGAAAAGGCAAGCGCACCTATCGAACAATAGTATAGTAATGGCAAGACCGGGATATCATATCCAAGGGAACCAAAAGTAATAGTAATGACTATCTTTTTATTATTTAGCCTAGGAATTAAAGGTTTTGTTTATTAAACTAATTATCTAAACTAATTAACTAATTTAATTAAAACGAAGAGAAAATTTGGAAAAAGACTTGAAGAGAAGCAATTGATAAAGACGATACCCAAGGAGGAATCCACCAAGATTTCACTTGTTATATGACTCTGAACCAGACGATTTATTCACTTAAGTTGATCCGTGAGACTCCCTAACCTACATTATTATCTCTTTTGAGACTAATAACGCCTAACCCTCAGTTGAATTAATTGAAATCTCTTTCTAATTAAAACCCCTAGGTAAGCAGTAAATCGATCTATGGACTCCCATATTAGGTTTCACCCTAATCTGGCAAAATCTCGTAACCCTATCTCTAGGCGTTCGATCAACCCCGCTTAATTATGCCAAATCTACTCTTAGGCAGGGTCTATTCCTCCTCTGCATAAGCATATTAAATCATGAGTCAATACCCAGAATATTAACTCAAGCATTAGAAACACATAATTAAGAACAAATCATGTATTTATCATATAGTTCAGATAATAATAACAAGATCCATCATAGGTTTCATCCCCCTTAGGTATCTAAGGGGTTTAGTTCATAATGAAATAAGAGTACATCTCAAAAGTATAAAAATAGCAAAACATGAAGAAAACTCTAAAACTCCTGAAGGGATTCTGAGAGAGATCCTCAGTCTTGGAGTAGCTCTGACTTTTGGGATGGATCGTCTGGCTTCCTTCAAGTAATTCCTAGCGTGTGGTTCTGTGTTCCAACAAAAGTTCTGGAACCTCCCCGGAAAAGCCCCCTTAATAGGTCATACTTAGGGTGTTTATATAGACTTTGGATTGGCTTTCTTCTTCCCTAAGTATCCTTTTTCCATGTAAAATACAACTATTTGAAAAAGAGGTACACCCATGTGCCATGATCGTGTGACGTGTTTGTCAGGCCGTGTTCGTTTCGCTAAATTTCACACGGCCGTGTGGGTCAATGTCTAGGCCGTGTGAATCATGAAATCCTTGGACGACACCCTCGACAGAAACGGGCATGTGAGCAGCCTGTGTGGTAAGGCGTAGGCCGTGTGATCTTCTTGATTTGGTCTTTTTTGTCTCTTTTAAGCTCGTTTTTGGCTCCTTTTGACTCTTGGTGCTCTCCTGAGTACAAAACATGAAATAACCGGATTAAGAGAACCAAAATCCACAAATCTAATAGTAAATATCCATAAATATGCTAAGTATTTTGGGTAACAATATGTATAATTTTGCATTTATCACGTGTGTCTACCCATATGGACAAACTAGTTCCTAGCTTTATTTCTCACCCAAATTTGCCAATAACCTACACCAACACTTACAAGTATATACCAGCCAATCCAAGCATTATAACCAAACAAATTTTAACATCTAACATGGTATATCATTACAGGCATACATATTTATAATTTTATCTTTATTAAGTATATTCATTTAGCATAACTCAATCAATCCATATATACTCATGATATTACCATAGGATAACCTCATTAGATATACCAAAACATAACCATTACTGGCCATTCCAATGGCTAGATTACAAACAACATTTATAAGTCAACAATGGCCAAGTTACCTATACATGCCATTATATCAAAATGAGGTTACTATTTATACCAAAACAAGCTAGTAGATAGTGTGATGATACTCCAACTGATCTCCAACCTTCGCGAGCTTCCGAGCACGATAAAACAAAGAAAATAAAACCTAATAAGCGTTATATGCTTAGTAAGTTCGTATAACAGGAATTAAACTTACCAATCTCATTTATTAAAGTTAAACATACAATAACATGTTTTTCCATCAACTTGGCAAATTGCCTAAACACATACACTCAATTAAATAAGTTAGTTACATAAGTCTCATGTATATTAAATAGCATAGATGAGTTCATCATAAAACAATTCATTAGATTACTCAGAATCATTCAAAATATAAATTTGATATATCTCATCACTTTCTCTTTTCAAGAGTTTTATCTGTTGAATTATCGAAATATCGATGAATACTTAAATAGTACACTCAAGGTGTACATATCTATAAACCACCAATTCTTATTCAAGGAGCATACTCTCGAGCTACATGTCAAGATGCTCAAACGAGCCATGTAATCATGTAACAGGACACTTATCCGAGCTAATTAGGAAACTCATAAGAGTTTTTACTCAGGAAGCTCATAAAGCTATTAAGATATCTCCGAAGAGATAATATTAGGGAGCTTCAGATAAGGAAATAGATAGTTCAAGCGAGCTCAACAGGATGCACATAAAGAGCTATGTTTGTGTCCGCATTAAATGCAGGATCGCAATTGATCGCATGTCAGGATGCTCAGAAAGAGCTGCGGTAGTACGCAACACATGTTAAATCACTACTGATCAGGATGCTCACAGGAACTATATAACAGGATGCTCGAGAGTCTATATCGGGATTACTCGTCAGAGCTAAATCCCTTCTGCAACATATGCAGAATCACATTCATATACGGGAAAGCACATGTATCCATCGATTTTTATTATTCCAACGAAACTTAACATTTTAAACACATTTCCAATCATGTGATCATTTCATATTTTTATAACATTCCATAAATCACATAAACATATATCATATTCAACAATCAATTTAACATGTTAATATGCATAAATAAGTTACACGAACTTACCTCGATAATAATTTATACAAGAAAATCTACTAATCCAAAACTCTCTTTTCCTCGATCTGGCTTTGAATTTATGTTATCCGGATCTATATAAATGAATTTAATCATCAATTTCTCAAATTTCATATTCTATTGAACTCAATTTACATCCTAGACAAAATTACCATTTTGCCCTAAACATTCTATAAATTCCAATTTCGTTCCTAGGCTCGGAAAATGAAATTCATGCAATTTACTCCTTATTCCAAGCTTAACCAAAATTTTAACGTAAAATTTACAGCACATATATTCTATAAAATTTAGAACTTTTTTTCAATTTATACAACTTTACAATTTAGTCCCTAAATCACAATTTCATCAAAATTCACTTTATAAAAGTTGTTTATCTATCAACTACCTTTAATTTTCTACCATAAATTTCAAATTTTCAGCATATTCATCCATAGCAAAAATTTTATACTCTGATAACTTTTCAAATTAATCTCCCAAATAGATAGATTAGACTATCCTGGTTTCAAAAATATAAAAATTACTAAAAACGAGACAAGAATACTTACCCAACCAAGCTTGACTAGTTTAGAATACTTAGATAACTATCACAGAGATTGTCATGTTGCTATACCTTGTTATTAATAGCATTGCCTGCTAAGTAAATACACACTCGTTTAGAAAAGATTCTCGAAACTCACAAAAATCCTCCATTCTAAATAATTTACAAAATGAAAGAAAATTCGCGGAGATGCTCGCATTGACAGTTACTTACTAACAGACTTCTGACCAGTGTCTAACAACAGAACTTCTGTTAATCTCGTATCCCCTTACCACTTCCGGTTAGCAAAAAAAATATAAAAACGAAAAAGAAGAAGAACAAAAGAAATGAAAAGGAAGAAGAAGAAACTATCGTTAAAATTAATTCCTTAACTCCCAAGTTGATTTCTGACATATAACAAAAATATTTACCTACCGTATACGATGGTATTCGAACTTGGAACCAAAAAGAATATAGACAGATGTTTAACTAATGAACCAGCAGACTCATTCTTATCACAATTTCACACTGAATCAAACTTAAGCAGTTAACGCATGCTTATGGGTTGATTTTTAAAACTAACAAAACTTTTAATGATGCGACTCGAACTCCAGACCTTAAACTTAATCGCAGAACAAAGAACGATAGATATAGAAATTAATTACTGCAGAATCTCACAATTAAATTCTTAAAATTTTGGGGCGTTACAACTCTCTCCCCCTAAATGAAATTTCAGCTTTGAAATTTTACCTAATTTGAACAGATATGGATACAGTCATCGAATTGATTCTTCCAATTCCCACATGGCTTCTTCAGTACCATGGTTTCACCAAAGAACTTTCACTAGAGGAATAGTTTTCTTCCTCAGCACCCTATTGTCCCGTTCCAAGATCTGGACAGGCTCCTCCTCGAAAGTTAAGTCCGGTCGCATTTCAATCTCGTAGACAATAACAACATATGACGTATCTGACTTATACTGTCTCAGCATCGAGACATGAAATTCATCATGAATTCGTTCTAGTTCTGACAGTAACTCTAACTGATACGCAACACGTCTGACCCGCTTCAGAATACGGTAAGGTCCAATGAACCTCGGGCGCAGCTTACCCTTGCGTCCAAAGCAGAAAAATTTCTTCCAAGGCAATACTTTCAGAAACACTTGGTCACCTACCAAAAACAATATCTTTTCTTTTCAAGTCTGCATAAGCCTTCTATCTATCGGAGGCTACTTTCAGACGATCACGAATCACTTTCACTGTGTTCTTAGTCTCAAAAACTAGTTCAAGACCCAACACCCGATGTTTACTTAATTTAGTCCAACATAATAGAGTACGACACCTACGACTATATAAGGCCTCGTAGGGTGCCAGAGTAATATTATGCTAGAAGCTGTTATTGTATGCAAACTCAGCCAACTGTAAGTACTCCTCCCAAGTACCCCTGAAGTCTATCATACAACCTTAGAGCATATCCTCTAAGATCTGAATAACTCGCTCCGACTTTCCATTAGTTTGGGGTGATACGTAGTGCTAAAATTAAGTCGGGTGCCTAGGGCCTTATGGAGTTTCTTTCAAAATCGAGAAGTAAATTGTGGAGCTCTGTCAGAGATGATTGAGACCGAATCCCGTGTAGTCTCACAATCATGGCGATATATAGTTTAGCTAACTTCTGTAAGGAGTAATCTATTCAGATAGGAAGGAATGAGCTGATTTGGTCAATCGATCAACGATGACCCAAATCAAATCCTTTTTAGTGGGGGTTAAAGGCAACTCCATAAAAAATCTATTGTTATCCGCTCCCACTTCCACTGAGGATGCATAGCATAGAGACTCTTATGCACCTGTTGTAGGATCGAATGCCTTAGTTCCTTATCATTGGGTACACAAATCAGCCCTTTGAAGCATAACACATTATCGCTATTCAAGCTAAAATCAGAATTCTCGTGTGAACCTACATATCGCAATCGCTGTACTAAGGTCTTATCATTCAGTTGTTTAGCTCGAATCTGCTCTACCCAACTTAGTCTAACCTGTAATTTTACCAACAGTCATCCATCCTCAACCAAACTTAAACGAGTAAACATTGTTCTCTGATCAATCATCGCTTTACGGCTAAGAACATCAGCCACCGCATTAGTCTTACCTGGATGGTACTCTATCAAGCAATCATAATCTTTTAGTAACTCAACCAATTAATGCTGCCGAAGATTTAACTCTTTTTAGGTTAACAAATATTTGAGACTCTTGTGATCAGTGTAAATAATACACCTTTTACCATACAGATAGTGTCTCCAGATCTTCAGAGCAAACACGACCGCAGCTAGTCCAAGATCGTACATAGGGTAGTTACCATCGTGTGTCTTAAGCTGCCACGATGTGTAAGCGACCACCTTACCGTCCTATATAAGTGCACATCCTAACCCCACATGTTAAGCATCACTGTAAACCACAAACGCCCGACCCAATTCCGGTTGGACAAAAATAGGAGCTTGTGTCAAGACGGACTTAAGTCTATCGAAACTAGACTGTTAAGCCTCAGACCACACGAATGGGGCATTCTTACGCAACAACTTCAACAGAGGTGACGCGATCAGGGAAAACGCTTAGACGAACTTTCGGTAGAAACCAACTAAACCCAAGAAGCTATGAAGCTTAGACACATTTTTCAGCTATTTCCACTCAACAACAGTTTCAATTTTCTTGAGATCAACTTGGACCCCTTCCATCGTCACCACATGACCCAAATTGGTGACTTACTGCAATGAAAACTCACACATACTGAACTTGGCATACAAATGTTTTTCTCGCAGTATCTAATGTACAATACGGAGATGACCATCGTGCTCAATTTTAGTTTTACAGTAGATCAGGATATCATAGATGAAAACCACTACAAATTTATCCAAATACGGTTGAAACACATGATTCATTAAGTCCATAAATGTCGCTGGGGCATTTATTAACTCGAAAGGAATTACTAAGAACTCGTAATGTTCGTAACGAGTCCTGAAAGTAGTTTTGTACACATCAGTCTCTTTGACTTTGAGCTGATGGTAACCAAAGAGTAGGTTGATCTTGAAAAAGATAGACGCTCCTCAAAACTGGCCGAACAAGTCTACAATCCTCGGTAACGGGTACTTGTTCTTGATTGTTAACTTGTTCAACTGTCTATAATTAATGCACATTCTTATCGACCCGTCTTTCTTCTTAACAAATAATACCGGTGTCCCCACAGAGACATACTCGGTCGAATGAATCTTCTATCAAGGAGTTCCTAAAGTTTTCTTTTAATTCAGTCAGTTATTTCAGTGTCATGCAATAGGACACAATGGACACTAGAGCGGTACCTAATAACAAGTTAGTTCCAAATTCCACCTTACTTTCCGGGGGTACTTCAAGTAATTCCTTGGGAAATAAGTTTGAGAATTCCCTCACAGTGTGGATATCTCCTAGTGAAAGCTTTTCAAAAGTATAATAGGATACGTAAGTAAGGTATGCCTCCTACCCTTTTTGGACTAGTTTATCTGCTACAAGGGCGGAGATTGCATTAGAGAGATAATCTTGATGCTCACCAACCATAACCACCCCGTCATTCTCAGTTGGTCTCAGAGTAACCCTGTTGGTTGCACAGTCTAAACTGACCCGATACTCAACAAGCCAATCCATTCCCAAAATCAAGTCAAACTCATTAAAGGGCAATTCTATTAAATCAGCTGGAAATACTATGCCCTAAAGTTCAAGGAGTACCCGCCTATATACTCTATCAACTAAGATTGACTGCCCCAATGGACTAATCATAGAAAACTCTCTACTAGTATTCTCAGCAGTTAAACCCAGATTTACAGAAACAACACTATATATATACGAGTGAGTAGAGCCAATATCACTGAGAGCATAATACAGAACAGAATGAATAAAGAAGGTACCTGCAATAACATCAGCATTATCGCTCTCCTCGCTGCGTCTTGCCGCATAAACCAGTGCCAGGTGACGAGCCTCAGCCTGACCTGCACCTCTATCCGGTGCTTTCTGTCCCCTCCCTGATCTATTACCACCCCTATTAGTACCACGACCTTTCAATAGTTGTTGAATCTCTCTCGAAGGCCGAACAGAACGGGGAGCTGGAATCTGTGCTGCAACTGACACTGAATCAGGTCGACGGGGGTAATTCCTGACTCGATGCTTTATCGAACCATAGTGGACGCACGCTGTAACGACCCAAAATCCGTGGGCACCAGAAAAGTGTGTTATCGGGCCTCTGTCTTAGTGAAATAAGTTCGAAAATAATTATTAAAAATATTTATGAGTCTAGTAGTGTGTTTAATTAGGTTTTAATTAAGTAAATTTAGCTTAATTTAGAGTAATTAGTAAAAAGGATTAAATTGAATAAGGGTAAAAGTTTAATTATAGATTAAAGAAAAACTAGAAGGACTTAAGAGGAAATTAAACCATTTCCTATAGCTGAGGCGGTTTAACGTGGAAAATATCAAAGATTTTATTGAAAATAAAATATATATATATATATATTTATTTAATAATTAAGTATATTATATTATATTATATTATATTATATTATATTATATTATATTATATTATATTATATTATATATAAAAGAAACAAATAAGTTTAAAAAAAAAAGAGAAAATAAAAACGAAAACAGAGAAGAAACAGGGGAGAAAGAAGAAAGAAAAGGGGAAATAGGGTTTATGAAGCTTGGAGTTAATTGGTAAGCTCAATCAAGTCCTTTTCTCATAATTTTGATATTTTAGAAGTCTTAAAACAAGTTTTTGATGAAATTAAGTTGTTAGTTTGGAAGTTCTTAGGTTTTTAAACAAAGTTCATGTTGAATAAAATGATGAAATAGGGGTTTAATTGAATGAAATTCAAGTTTGAATAGGAATAAGGTGTGAATTGGTGTTATAAATTTGGTTATTAACATTTTACATCAAAACAGTTTTGGGAAGTAGCAATGGTGTGATTTTGAAAATTCACTAAAAATTGTAGGAATTGAATTAGAGGATTAATAAGATATGAAATTAAAGCTTATTGGGTCTAGTTTCTTATAGTGGAAACAATGTAAGCAATGAATTTATGAATCAAGAGATATTTGAAATTTTGTAAGACTGGTTCAGGGTGATTTCGAGACACTCTGTTTTAACTTTGGAAAATCATTAAAAATTGTACAAAAATTATTATAGAGTGTAATTTATATATGTGAACTCCTTAATGAATCTAGTTTCAAAATAAATAAACAAGAACCTTATTCGAGTTCTGTACAATGAGATAATTTATTTTTAGTAGAGAGAGGTCAGAACTGTCAAATGAAATAACAGGGGAGTATTTAGTGAATAAACTGTACTAAATGTCTAGACCAAAAATTCTGGAAATTTTATGGTTAGAATATATATGAGTCTAGTTTTAAGGAAAATTTACGGATATTAATTTAGAGTTTCGTATCTCAAGATATAAATAATTTAGTAACAATGACTCAAGTAGACAGCTTAATGGTGAAATTATATATATACATTAAAAATGGTTAAATTTGCATGTTTAGGCTCATGAATTAAATTGAATCATGTTGTATTGATGATTATAAATTATTATTTTCGTAGCCAACAAAGAACCTGAAGCATCAGCATCGAAAGGAAAGGAGAAAGTCATCGAGGACTAAAACGGGAGAATTACGGTGTGTATTACTATAATTCGAATTTTAATTATTATTGATTGCTGAAATTTTAATTGTTATGTATGGTAAATAAGACTTGAGGTAAGTATGTGAAATTGAAAATTTGAAAAAGTAAAATAATACCCTATTAACTCGTCGGACTAGATTCGATACAAATGGCATGCCATTGGATTTGTGATGTGATGAAGAGATTGTAGTTCGGCCGAGAAGATGTTTCTGTTATTATATACTTCGGTTTATCCGAATAGGCATTTAATGCCTTATTGGTGTGTTGGGAAGATATATTACCGGTGTGTTATGGAGGATTTACAATATTCCGGGTGTGTTTGGGTTGGACATTCTGGTGTGTTTGGGTAGAATCCGCGTATCTGTCATAGTCCGAGTTTTGTTAATAGGGTAAATATTTGAAATGAAATTTTGAAAATGAGATTATTTGTTTTAGCATTATTAAAAAGTATGAGAAAGAATGTATGAATTAAATTATGAATTGAGTTGGTATGTGAAAAATGAATTATGAATTTAATATTTATGAAGTAATATAATTATATATATAATTAGTTTACATAAATTTTAAAAAATTTATGGTTAATGTTTGAAATTTATTAATGTTAAATAGTCTTGATTTATAGTAATACCACTGAGTATATCCATACTCAGCGTACGGTTGTTTCCGTATGCGAGTTAGTAGAAGTCACGTGTCCCACCAAAGATCCGAACAATCCCGACTCCAACACAAATTTGGTGATGTATATTTTTCTTTTGGGTAAAGGTGGCATGTACATAGGTGTTGTTAGTCACTTGAATATATATATTACTTGGGTAGTGGAGGTTAAATTATCAGATTTAGATGGTTAAATGAAATGGTAAGGAAAGTATATGATATTTTGATACATGAACATTAAGTCGTTAAATGAATGAAGTTTTTAATCAATTTTGAATGATGTTATGATAGTTATTAAGTTAAAATTTTGTTAATGATATAAATATTAGTTATATGAATGCGAATATTGGTGTTGGTTGTTTTGGTTTGAATTTTGCAGGAGGTTTAGGTAAAAAAGCAGAAATGTCACGAAATTTTTTTATAAAAAAATTTGGAATACTCGAACAAGTCCCGTTCTACTTTTAATACGTGTTTGAATTTCGAGAGTCAAAGATAGGGACTTAATTATTATATTATACTATGAAAGTTATATTAATTGTAAATTATTCATAAGTTGTCTGATATGTCCGGTAATGCCTCATAACCTCGTTCCGGCGACGGTTTGGGGTTAGGGGGTGTTACACACGCTCCTAATTTCCTCCAGCACTTGCTCGGGTGGCATTTCCCGCAATCACTACATTGTTGAATCTCAGTCACTACAGCTGATGCCTTGGCTCTTAGGGGCCTATCAAACCTCAGCTGCTTCTTAGTGCACTAAACAGAACTAGAGGGACTCGAATCTGTCTTAACCTTATTCTGATCCTTCTCACGGTCCGGTCACTCGAGCTCAATGCGCTTCACTTCTTCCACTATCTTAGTCTTGTCGACTAGAATCACAAAAACACACTTCCTCTGAGGAACTATCAAGACTCGCAGATCGTATTTCAATCATTCCTAAAATCTTACGCACTTGTCATAATCAGACGCTACCAGAGTCCGTGCATACCTACTCAGCCGTGGAAACTTAGCCTCATACTCAGCTATACACTGATCGCCTTGAACTAGGCTCATAAACTCGGGTCGGCGAGCCTCGACATAACTTGCCCCCACATATTTACCCTGGAAGGCATTCTTGAAATAGTCCATTTCACTTGTTCAGACTGAGCACATTGCTCAATGGTTAACCACCACTGATAAGCTTCATCCAGGAGTAGGGACACAGCACACCTTAATTTCAAAGTAGGAGTACAGTCAAGGTCTGTCATAATACACTCGATAGCCTCGAGCCAATATTCAGCCACAATAGGATTGACTCCTATAACACCCCTGAACAGTTCACTACCATTCGACTGGAGTCATTCAGTAACCAACCCTTGGCTTCCTGATCCCGAATGAGTCCCAACGACTCTCTCTAGTGCCCGAATCATGGCCCGAGACAGTGCGTCGTCCCTAGCCGTTGGAGTCGGAACTCCGTCTTAGCAGTGGGAGTACCAACAATCTCACTAGTCTCCAGGTTGGGCATGCTAACCATAAAGGATGAATCAGCTCGAGCTCTACCTTGGCATCCTCGATGCCCCCGCATACTACATTCACGACTACTGCGTGAACTCATTTTGAAAATTCTAGCGACAATATCAGAGTACACAAATCAGTTCAGACATCCAGCTGGGAGATTTCACCAGTTCGCATCAAACAATTTACCCATAATAGTTTAATAGTTATGATATTTATAACATAACAGAATTACTTACAGGGTCAGTCTCGAAGGCTTGGTCGTTCATTAAAGTTTCAGTGTTTCTCTTATTAGTTTAGATACTAATTCTCACTAAGCTACTTTTCTCACAATTTATTAGCCCAAAACGGTTCGAGTGTTCACTAACTTGGCTCTGATATTACTAAATGTAACACCCTAAACCCGGCCTAGATGTCCAGACCAAATTGGAGAGTTACATCACCCGTACTAAAATTAAGACTATCATAACACAATCAAATTGAACCATTTGCCACGTAATATTCATCACAACCTTAATTTAAAACATATAACGCTCATAAATTCCATAATATCGTAAAACATAGATCCCTAAAAATAATGCTTAAAAGGTAAGATAGAAGTTTGACCAAGCTTTCATGACACTAACCTGATCAAGACTAGGTACTATTTGAAATCCAATCAATAAATGGGTGAGTTGTGAACTTAGTGCGAAAAAGGAATATAATTCAACAATGGTTACTTATAGAGAATTTCCAGTTCAGATATTCAATTGACATAGAAGCATGTTCAATTAAGATTCAGAGTAGAGTGGTACATATATGTACATATATACAATTCTAGTTCAGGTATGGTTCAGATCTGATTCAGATGTAATATTCCTATTTATGTCTGCTACACATCATCTTCAGCCATCCCAACACACCAATATGGACATTTAATGCCTATCCATCCCTGCATACCTTTAGAGTGTTCAATGACACTTTCACAGAAATGCAGCTTAGCTGCTAATTTAATATGCGACAAGCGCCAGAATCAGAGTAATACTCATTGTGGCGTAGCCACGATTTTAGCACATATAATATTGTTACTTACGAATCAGTTCCAATATATCAGACAGTTCTCATATAATCAATTTCGATTACTCTTCCATTGAGGAAACCAATATCAAGGTTAAGTAACATTTTCAACCTCAAAAGACAGTTTTTGGCCTAATTATCAGTCACACAGTCGGGTCACACGCCTGTGTGCCCTGGCTGTATGGTTTTAAATCATAAACAGTAAATTACACGAGCTAGACACACGCTCGTGTCCTTGCCCGTGTGATTCACACGGCCTGGGTACACATCCGTGTTCCTGCCCGTGTGGCTTTTATACCCCAACAGTGAGTTACACGGCCTGGGCACACGTCTGTATCCCTGTCCATATGGTCTCAATCGATAAACAGTCAGTTACATGGCCCAGACACATGTCCGTGTCCGTTGCTTATGTGAACCCTACACCAATATGCCCACACACGGCCTAGACACACTCCCGAATGACCCTAATTTGACAAACAGTGAGTTACATGGCTGTTCATACAGCCTACCACACACCCATGTGGCTCACACGGCCTAGTCACAAGCCCATGTGCCTGGTTGTGTGGTGTCGATGGCCACCATTTTCGGCGACCGAAACTCGCAAAACTATGGTTTTTGATATGCACTTGGAAAGATTTCAAAGTGACAACAACCTTAAAGATCATCGAGGCCTAAAACAAGCATTCAGTAACACAATTTAGCTAATTAATCAACAAAACTTCCCAATTACTCGCTTAATACCTACGTCAAAAGTTTCGACACTAAACCTTCAGATATCCCAAACTTACCGAAACTTCAGCAACAATCACAGAGATTGTTTTGTTGCTATTCCTTGTTGTTAATAGCTCTGCCTGCTAAGTAAATACACGCTCGTTTAGAAAAGATTCTCGAAACTCACAAAAATCCTCCATTTTAAATAATTTACAAAAAGAAAGAAAATTTGCGGAGATGCTAGCATTGATAGTTACTTACTGACAGTCTTCTGACCAGTGACTAACAACAGAACTTCCATTAATCTCGTATCCCCTTACCACTTTCGGCTAATAACAAAAAAATATAACAATGAAAAAAAAAGAAGAACAAAAATAAAAATGGGAAGGAAGAAGAAGAAACTATTGTTAAAATTAATTCCTTAACTTTCAAGTAGATTTTTGACATATAACAAAAATATTTGCTTGACGAATACGATGGTATTCGAACTTGAAACCCAGCAGAATACAGACAGATATTTAACCAGTGAACCAGTAGGCTCATTCTTGTCACAATTTCACACCGAATCGAACTTAAGCGGTTAACGCGTACTTATGGGTTGATTTCAAAACTAACAAAACTTTTAATGATGCGACTCGAACTCTAAACCTTAAACTCAATCGAAGAATACAAAACCATAGATACATAAATTAATTACTGTAGAATCTCACAATTAAATTCTTAAAATTTTGGGGCGCTACAAAATCTCTTCCTCCTTCACAAATATCCCAACCTATACAAATGTAGATTACAGATATCAACAACATGTGTTTAGTCATTCCGGTTCAATTTATAAATATTTAATACAGATTAGTGTCATTAATAGTCATTACAATTTATATACATTTATATACTTCATATCTCAACCTCATAGTATCAGACAGTCCTCATACAATTAAATTTAGATCATAAATACATTGTGGAGGCTAGTACTCGAGTGAGACAATACTCACGACTCAAAAAGAAGGTCCGGACCCTATTTAAATACGACATGGCTGGACACATGGCTATGTCGTCTGCTCATGTAGTTCTAAATCGTAAACAGTGAGTCACATAACCTTGACACCCGCCCGTGTCCTTGCTCGTGTGGTTCACAGGGTCTGACCCTCGCCCGTATCATTTGCCCTTGTAAGTCTAAATTACAAATAGAGAGTTACACGGCCTGGACACATGCTCATGTCCTTACCCATGTGACTCACACGGCCAGGGCACATGCCTGTGTCCCTATCCGTGTGGTCCTAATTCGCAAACAATGAGTTACTCGTCCTAGACACATGCCTGTGTGTACCATGCACTAATATGGCTACACATGACCTGGGCACACGGCCAACCACACGATCTACCACACAACTGTGTGGTATTGACAACCACGTTTTACGGCATCTATAATTCATAAAAATAAGGGTTTTCGATACGTACCTACAATAGTTTCGGAGTATAAACAACGTAAAAGAATCCTAGAACCTAAAACGACCATTCAATAATTAATTATACAATTATTCTCAAATCATTGCTAAGATCGACCTATTGCCAAAATTTTGTCAAAAGTTTTAACACAACCCCAACTCAAATTCGCACACTTACCTTGCACGTATCAACAGAAAACCAGATTAAAGCGACGGAGGAGTACCTCCCGTAAGTCCTTCACCTAAAATGGTAACCAATTGAACATTTAAACAGAGGATTCAAGTAAAACGAGCAAAACCTCGTTTTGACAGAATAAACGATAACAAGACGAAAACTCGTAGAAACTGAATGAGATAACTACGAAACTTACACAACAATCGCACAAACAACGCAATGAGCAACAAAAGAACTCCCACTTAACACAGTATCAAGTACCGAAACAAGCAAAAATATAAAAAAAGAAGAAAAGAAAAAAAAACAAAGAAAGAAAAAGAAAAAGAATAAGAAAAGAAACAAAAAGAAAAAAAAAAGACGATAGAATTAGTTCAAAATAATTTAAGTTAACCACCAACCAGCTTTCCAATGTTTAGCAAAAATATTCCCCCATCGTAGACTCGAGGATTCAAACACAGGACTAAACAAAATATAAATGTTTAACCATTGAACAAACAAGCTCATTCTTATCACAATGTTACCATGCATTAAACTTATTTATGTCATTCAAGGATAGAGGTTATCTTTAAATTAAAATAATAAAACTTCTAAAGATACAACTTGAACTCTTGACCTTAATCACATAAGCAGAGCACAAAACCATCGATACAGAGATTTAATTACAATGAAATTCAACTGTCAAATGTTAAAATTTTGGGGTGTTACATCCTTGGTATTCACTTTTTCTTTAGATTAGAAGAAAAATATGATCGTCTCTTAGTATTGGAAAGGCCCCGTGTTCGATGCTTGAACAATACATGGTTAAAATTACTCGATTCTTAAATTTCGTTTTTATTTTACTGAAGAACAAATTGGTGTGGTTCGACTGGTGTGCAGTTGGGTGACACCATGAGATTAAGTGATATAATTTAAATGATATGCACAATTGAGACTGTTAATTAGAGTTGGGTTCTCCGCATTTCGCAAGACTGTCAAGGGCTTAAATTGTCGGGATGTTCTTGTAGTTAATTTACAACTAAAGAAGAATTGATACAATATGTCAAATATGAGAACTAAATTTATTATTCTACCAATTTTGATACTATCACCGCCCCAACTTGTAAAACATTTAACAAGACTTAGCAGGAAAAAAGAAGAAAAAAACTAAAATAGTTGAAGGGTGATTTTGAAAGTTTTAGAAGTGAGATGAGAAAAAAACAAACAAACCTAAAGTGCAATTTATCTATTGTTTTAATAAAAGTATTGGTCCAGCTCAGTTGTACTCGATTATCATCAGGCCCCCACCCTTTGCTGTAAATTCTCCCTTGTGATCTCCTCTACATGGCCTTTTCTTATTCGTCATAGTAAATCTGGAACCCCGCTCTCCTCTCCTACCCTTCCTTTCCCTTTTTTGTATTACTTTTGCGCAGCCGGTGGTACACCTTCGACGCATCAAAAAAGAAAAAACCTTAATTTATTATTGTAACTGATGTGATGAATTCAAAGCAGAAAAGGAATTCATTAATCCGAATCCACGTCATCAATCCTCGTAGTGTCGCATGAAATAAATGGATACCGTTGGATAAACAACCCCCAATAAGCTATCCCTAGCCGTTGGATTATAGCTCCTACCATTGTTCTTCTCCCTTTCCTTCCATCTCACAGCCAAGTTTTCCCTTTTAAATCCTAAAGCCTTCTCAACAAAATCAACAATTAACAGTTTACTACTTCGTCTTCCTCTCACTCTCTTTTTCGCTTTCTCTTAAATAATACAAAAGCTAAAAGAAAAAGCTCTAAATTTCAATGGCGACCGAAGAAATTAGTCGAACTCAAGGCCTCAATCCTTCTCAACAATCTTCCTCACTTCCAGACTACCCTCAGGTAGTTTGCATTTCGTTGTTTTGTTGGGCTTTTCCAGATCATTTCATTTGATGTTAACTTTTTTTATTTTTCTGATTTTACTGGATAGATGATTTTGGAAGCCATAGAGGCATTGAATGAGAAAGAGGGTTCCAGTATGTCATCCATCGCCAAGCACATCGACTCCACTCACTCCGATCTCCCAGCGTCTCACTCCACTCTCCTATCCCACCACCTCAACCAGATGAAACAAATGGGTCAAATTGTTATGTTGAACAACAATTACTCGAAACCCGACCCCAATGCCCCACCCAAGCGTGGACGTGGGCGTCCACCTAAACCCAAGGTTCCTCTTCCACCTGGCGTCGTCGTCTCTCCTCCCAGACCTCGTGGTCGTCCGCCTAAGCCGAAGGACTTATTGGCTCCCCCCAAGCCCAAATCCGTCAGCACCGGAAGGCCACGTGGGCGCCCACCTAAGAAGGCTAAGACTGGTACAGCCACTGCTCCTCCACCTCCTCCCGGCGTTAAGCGAGGCCGCGGTCGACCTCCGAAAGTGTTACCGTCGGTGGGTTTTCAGTAAAGCAGCCAACTGAAATGAAAGAGAATGGAGAAGATGGCTCATTCCGTCACTGCTCCACCTCCCGCGTTAGCTTTAATTTTTTTTTTAACATTAATTTTTTAGGTGTCGTTTAGTTATCAGCTAATTGACGTTTTAGCTGCTTTTTTTTTCCTTTTAATTTTTAGTTAACTTGGGGTGGGGGTACTGTAATGATTTTACTGTAGGGCTTAGACTTTACTTTAGTTCGACTCTTTGTAATTTCCATGTAATTGTTAAGACCCTTTTCTTTACCCTTTGATCACTTTTTTTCATTTCTTTTACTTTTGCTTTTATATTTTTCTATTAAAAGAAAACAGTACAACTAATCTAAATATCTTTTGCTTTTTACCATTTAAGAAGACAAGTTGTAAGGTTAGCTTTTCTAAATAATAATTTCAATTATTTGGAATGTTATGTTGTGGACAAAATTTGAAGTTTTTATATTTAAGTATCAAAGTATGTTGAATTTCAAATTTAACTTTGTGTAAATGAACCCACAACATAATTAACTTTGTTAGCACTTTCTTCACATGTTTATTAAATAGTTTTTACATGATGGTTTTGTTTTGTAATTGGTTGATTGTTGATTTTAGTGGTTGGTTTAATTAATTGATTTTATTAATTATATATTTAAAAAGTATTTGGTAAAATTTAACTAATAGTTAAAAGTTAAGATTTGTAAGATGACAAATAAATATATAACATATTTTATTAGTAAGTGTTTGTTTGTTTATAATATTAGTCTTTAGTAGGTGAAATTATTGAAATAAAGTATTATTACTAAGGAACTAAAATATCCATTATGAAAATTAATTGGTGAATTTTTTTAGATATATTTTGGATTTTGGAGGTGAAAGTGAAAACAGAGAATGAAGGCTAAAGATAACTTGAGACCTTTATTAGGTTTGAGAGTTTGTGGTAAAATGAATAATTTTTGAGCAAGCATTATTGGATATATCATTCAATATATTTCATTCCCGATTTGCAAATTTTCATTCACAAAACAGTACTATTAGGGGGTTTGACTACTCAATCATTTATTTATGCCAAAATTAATTAAAAAAAGCTTAAAACTATGTTTACCAAATACCCTCGTGAATGATTGATAAAAAAATAAAAATATTAAATTAATAAATTTAGATAGAAAATACAAATAATGTTAATGATTTAAATAGTAATTTTAAATTTAAAATGTAGGTAAAGTGAATTTTAAACTTTTAAAATATAATAATTAAATCTTAAATTTTAAATAAAGTATAGGGTATAATAGCTTGTTTTAATTTATATAAAATTGCTAAAGAAGCATACTTAAAAGTTAAAAATGATTTGAAAAAAAGTAATGTCTAGGTTGTTCAAATTCATTTATTTTTAAAAGAAAATTTAATTTTTGTGAATACTTGCAACATGTAATAATATGATATCATATTATTAATTCACAATATCATGCTATCACATTTTAATAATGTTATTGTATAAGTATCAAAGTATGTTGAATAATTAAATACAAAAAATTTAAGCACCAATTAACTACAATTTTACAAATCAGAAAAGTTCAAAAAGCAGAGTATATATTAACCTTCAACAATCAATTATAACACAACATGGTATGAATAAAATAATTTGAACATGTTTAAAAAAGCAAAAAATAAAAATATAAAAAAATAAAATTTTATATAAATTAAATTATTAATGTTTTGAAATCTGTATAAATATAATATACATAGGAATACATAAGTTGTTATTGAAAATTTATTACAACTTTAATTTAATATATTTTATTTTTCAAACTGGACCAGTTACTTATCTGTATATAATTTTTTAAATTTTGATCTAAGATAATTTAGACAAAGTATATTTTTAAAAAAATTAAAGCCCTTTAAAGAAAACTTTAGCAATAATATTATTTTGTAGTAAATAATATAAAATTTTGTTGAAATTAAATTGGATCAGTCAGTTTAACTAAAAAGTTTGAATTTATCTCAGAACAAATTGTTTGAAAATGATAAAAATCAAAAGTCTAGACAAAAAATCGATAATTCAACTGATTTATGTTATAAAATAAATAGACAAAGAGTAAAAAACAAAAAAATGAGAAAGCAAAAGAGAGCGTATTTTATTGATCAATCAGAATATTTAAAAAGCTTCTTCAAAATCTCTATTTATAGGTATAATAATACATATATCTATAATGCACATGATATGCTGCCTTATTAAAAATCTTACCAGGAAAACCCAATAAGACAAAACCTCGATTAAGAGAAAAAGAGTACAACGCATATTTACTCTCCCCTCATGAAAACATCACATACTTTCTCATATTCTACGTATTTAATATTGAATACTAGTTTTTCAAGTGACTATTTAAATGTATTTGATAAGCATTTATGTCACCATTCTTTTGAAAGTCATGAGTGAGAGAAAATTTGAGGGAAAATATATTTTGATCTTATCAAGAGTTTCAACAATAATCATAGCAAACTTTAATCATGATTCTTCTATAAAAACATAAATAGGTATTTTGGATCATATTATAATCCTCCTTCTACTACTATTTACCAAATATATTCAAATTATTTCAATTCATATAAATGAATAATTTCCCGACATGAAAAATAAAATAAAATAAAATAAAGAACATACAAATTTTACGTGAAAACCCTTTCGGGAAAAAACCACGGGCAGAGGAGAAGAAAATTCACTATGTCGAAAATTTGAATCAATACAAGAGGAATAGACTATGTCTATTTATAGGCTTGTAAAGTCATATTCTAGTCGGATTGAAACACCTTATCCTAATAAATATAAAATAGATGGAGTTTAATAAGGTTTAAAAAACCTTATTCTAAAATAAAATAAAAGAAGTCTAGTTCTATATGGATTTTACTTTTATTTTATTTTCCATCGTATTTTATTTAAATAAGAATTCGGGTCACTTAATTCTAACACCCGAGAATGTCACTTAATTCGGATTTTAATATAAACTTTACTATATAGTGGTTCATAAAAAGTTGTAACAACAACTATTAGATGCAAGTTAAATCTTTTATGAATTGCAGAAATAATATATCTAAAAGTTATTGCATTCACCACAAAAAAATATTATATATTTTTATAATCAATGTCAAGACTTGGCGAAAAATTTTATATTTTTATTTCGCTTTTGCAAAACTACTTATTTGCACCATTACTGACTTTATACCTTTAGATATTTGGACTACTAGTCCAAAAACTCCACGGATTTAATTGTACTTAAGTTGCGTCTTTCTATTTTGATCAATTTATTCCATATCTATATTTCTCAATATATTTATTCAAGATCTTCCTTTTATTTGATTATTTCAATAATAATATTGCATGTAAAATCATTGTCCACCACTTTTATTATCCAATTCCACATTTTCTCGAATTTGCATAACTTATCGAGATCTCTTATTTTTATTATTTTAATCTTTAGTTTCAAGTACCTAATTTCTTCTGGAGTTTTACTTATTATTTATGCCTTTGGTCTTTTCTGGAGCACTCGCCTCTACTATATGACCATCTAAAAGAATTTTCATCTTTGGAATCGATCAATCTATTATTTATTCTAACTCATTGTCCTACTAAGACTTTAATTCAAATTAAAATATTAGATGGTATATAACAATTGGTTATTCTCATTAAGTTTGTAAATACATCTAACAGTTAATTTATAATGAGTTATCTTTGTTGAATTTCTAGTTCAAATTACTCTCCCCCTGACTCATTACAAGTTATTATTTCTCTCCCCCTAATGTCAGGGAAACTATCAATTCAAAATTGTAATCATAAGTTTCATATCATAATTGAATCTCCAATATATTCTAAAGATCTAATAATAGAAAGAAACTTGTAATTAATATATATTTCTAACTTTCTTTGAGGATTCAATCATCTTTATGCGCTGTGGTGGAGCAACTGGAACATATACGCCCATACAAAAATTCAAAGATGAGGAATATTTAGCTCTTGATCAAAAACCAATTGTAATGATGAGTATTTATAACTTATTAGCTTGATGCGTACAACACGTAAATCAACATGATCTCATGTTGAAATAGGAAGTTTAGTTCTTATAAATAATGGTTTAGACATTAATCAGAGGCGTTCAATCAATAATTTCTCTAAACCATATTGTGCATACATAACAATCTTTTACAAAAGTTTTTCAAACTCAATCAATAAAAGATTGAGATATAAACTCATCAGTATTGACAAGATAAATTATCTTAATTGTATGATTTGAATTTAATTATTTAAACAAGCAATCTTGCAAACGAAAGGTTGCAAGTTGATAACACATACGCGATTATTTTTTAGATGCATCTACCAAAATCATATAATATCAAAATCATCCACATGGTGGATGAATGAGCCCATATTCATTTCAGAAATGCAAGACATTAAATTTCAACTTTAGCTAGTAAGTTTCTAACAATCAATTTTCATGTAGAACGAACAACAAATGAGAATTCTTTAAATTAAAGAATCTTCTAGTTCTTTAATTAATGTCCATATGAATTCTCAATTAATTTTCATATCGTATATGATCCAGGATAGTCTAACTGGTCATGCCAAGTAGTAAATGTATTTGTATCAATAAACTTTTGGTTTACTTTAACATGCGTTTCAACTGTACTAAATTGTAACAAATTGATAATTTTACTGTCATTCCTTTTACTTTATATCGATATATAAGTGCTATTGTGACATTTACTACTGGAAATATTTAAATTAATTTGAAGTCTATAATGCCACTAAGTCAATAAATATAATTTCCAAATAATTATACGCAATATTCACTTTAGGGAATATGCCAAATTCTTCAAATGCAGAGTATTTGCTCTAGTGGTATGATTCTCGCTTCGGATGCGAGAAGTCCCAAGTTCGATTCAAAATGCTTTTAAAAACCTTTTAACAAGAGTTTTGCATAATCAATTAACTACCAAGAAAACCTGTCTAGGTCATATATAGAAACAAGCCTATGCTAAATATATCAATAAACGTCAAATTTCAAGCATAAAAATATGACATAATGAAAAACTAGCAAATTTTTTTCATAACCATTATCATAAACACGCATGAAATTTAATCCAAAATTCAACCATTCAAACACATAAAACTTTTTTATTTACAACTGCTCATGTCATTTCTTTAAATAATTAACAAATGGAATAATATAAAACATATGAACTACTACCTTTAACAATTTTTTGAACTAAGTAAAATTTGAATAACCATAAAATTCACTAGTTTGTTAACATAAATTTGCATACTAGATATGTTTTAATCAAATATATTATTTAATTATAAAACCTACTATAGCGACATAAATAAATCAGTTAAAATTTATTTTCATGAACAAATGAGATGCTTAAAATAATATGTAACACATGTAATCAAAACTTAAAAAGAAGACCATATCAAAATATTTAAATCATATATCAAGTTGACTTAATATTTAAAGACGTACCTTTTTTTTTTTTTTGTTCTACGTTGAGTCTTGACAATAAAAAGTAAACAAATTAAACTTCAGTAGTAGACTTTGAATGCAATCAAAATCTATTAATAGCAAACTTTGAGAGTGGATCTTATTTTCCAAGTATACAATAGGTACATAACCAATGACCCTTAATAAATAAATTGTCTCTCTTCTTAAAAAGTTCTTCGAAATTCTTGTTCTTTTCTTGCTTTCTTTAATTTTCCACTTTTGGTGGTGAGAAAATTTATTACGACAATCCCCCATGACTATTATTATAGTCCAATTTATTACATCCACGTTAAAGGTTATGTCTTTTTAATTTATTATATATTATTATATTCTCTTAAGGGAATTGTTAGGTTTCGTGGTTAAAAACTTTTGTTTAATCATAAGTAAGTTTTTTTTTCATGATATTGCTACCGTAGGGGCACATTTGAATCATGAAAAGTTGAATAAGTTTTCTCTTGCAAGGTTCTCATCAGTAATATTTTTCCATGTAATTTTAATTAAGAACTTATTTTGAATACTATAGAGTTATACTCACAGTTTTAAAAAACTTTCAACTTCAGGTGCATCCAACCATAATAAGCTTTAGATAGATTTACCATATTCTATTGCTCATAAGTAGATCTTTCACAGTCAAATATTTCACTTTAAACCCTTAACGAGGATGATGACAAAAGAAGATCACAAAGATAGTCACGATCAATTAAATTTATAACAAGAGTAATAAATTTAAATCAATAAGCCAATCCTCTTTTGACTCATACGAAATATAAAATTTTCTTCATTTACAATCCCAATATGATATCCATTATAATGAATATCTTTTAAAACTAAAGTATTAACTACCACAAATTTTGTGCTTTTTAGATATTGATATATTAGCTCTTCTGGAGTGTAACGCTCTGAATAATTTAAGTCAGTTTTTGTGAAATCTGACACATTTGGAAAAAAATTGTTAATTTTGATCCAAACCTTGTCCCTGTTGGGCGGGCTTATATAATATTGTTTGTTAACTCATATCAGAATGAGCCTACTGGTTCGAGTGGTAAAGATTTAGTGTGTTGGAGGTCCTATATTCAAATCTCTGTGTGAGCGTGAGTGTTAATTTTTGTTTCGGTTGTCTGATAGAGGTTTGATGGAACTGGAACTCTGAGGTTGTTGGATGAAAAACTTATGCCGGTTTTGGTGGGATATGTTGTTAGTGGAGTAGTGGGGGGAGTGAGGATTTTTTTTAATTTTGATTTATTTTATTTTGTTTTTAATTTTTATCTTTTCCCAAAAACCTCTCCCTTTTTCTAACCTTTATTTTTATTTTTATTATTGTTTCCCACTATCAATTTTCTTTCTTTTTCTTCTTATTGATTTCTATCTTTAGCTCCTTGTTAAATTGTGGTGTTTTGGTTCCCTATTTTCCATATGTTTTGGTAAGTGGTGGTAGTAAGGTTTTTGCTCAAGTTAAGGAGAATTCTTTTAAAGCCGTTTTAGAATGATGTTTTCTTTTTTGTTCGTTATGATTTTTGGGTTGCTGGCAGCAACGAATCGTGAGGATTAGAGCTCTCCTCTTGTGGAATCGTAGTATTGGGGATCGTTCGAGAAGTTGGGTAAGTGATGAAAGCTTCGGTTTTGCTGTGGTAAATTTCTTATTTCGGTTTAATTGAGGATGTAAAACTGATTTTGGGATTTAGTTTTGTCCATTTTTAGATTCTGGTGGTCTCGGGATTATTTTTACAGCAAAAACAAAACAGATGTGTACTCTTAACACAAAAAATTGAGCTTCAGCGAAAGTTGAAAATGGAGTTTATCGACGCCGAACGGGCGTGTGGCCGGCCATGTGGTTTGCCGTGCGAGGGACACAACCGTATGACTGACGAAGGTGTGGCCGTGCGCAAGAGACGACGATGTGACAGTGTGAGTGTGGCCGTGTGGGCCATACGGGCTAGGCCAGGTTGGGCTTGTGAGCCACAAGGGCATGCCGCATGGGCGTGCGGGCCACACCGGTAAGGCCAATTTGGGCATGTGAGCTACACGGGCGTGTAGGCCCATACAGGTAAGCGAAACGAGCATGTTGGCCCAAAATTTTAAAAAATTCCTAGGGTCGCTCGTTAGGCCTATCGTAGGGTCGGTAAGGGCTAACCAAACCTTATTTCAAGTGATTTAATATTCTAATAGATTGATTTGAGTAGAATATTGGTATGCATGACTGACTGTATTGTTTAAGTGTGTGTCTATCTATACACGAGCATGTTAAGCATGTTAATTATGATATTTTTGCATCTGTATTCTGCATCTGTGTCTGGGGTGGGAAATGTATATATGGAGGAAGTTATCTGTTTGGCGACTCTTCACCTATATTCTGGGAGCTTGTTTGCATATTATCTGTTATGTGTCGTATTGACACTATATGGTGTGTAGGGATGGGTGAGTGTTCTTAACCCCACATGGTATGATGGGATGGATGGAGATGGTGTATAGCGGATGGGGGTAGGATTCTATTCATCTATTTTGTACATCTGATTCTGATATTTATTTTTGTGATGGACTTAGGTTCAGATTTGTATCTGACTATATATGAAACTTTGCATATGTTGCATGTCTATTTCTATTGGGTTACACACTGAGTTTACGTAAACTCATATATATTTATTTGTTCTGTTCAGGTAATCCACAGGCATAGGCAGGTCGGTGCGGCAGAGGCTTAGCGGTGACCACTCGACGGGAAACTTTTATCATTTATTATTATTCTATGGTTTTTACTTAAATTTTCGGTGTTCGTGAAAGTTTTGTAATTTTTAGACTTTCTGGACTTTTTATACTGTTTGGTTTAGATTTTTGGTTTGGTTGCGTTATGATTTCTAAACCGCAACAATTCAATAAAATATCAATTTTGCTCGAACAAATGTCATTTTTCAAAACACTAGCGTGGTTTTGATTTAAACTGTTTTCAAACTTTCGCTGCGAAATGATTTGGTTAAACTTAAAGGCTAACATGTGACAGTTCCAGTAATAAATATATAAGTGAATACGTTTTACAAAACTTGGACATTTTATCAAAGTATCATCAATTTTAAAACCCTTCTTCGTAACACTCTCGGATCCGGCTATAACGTCTAGGCCGAGTGTGGCGTGTTACATTTAGTGGTATCAGAGGCCGGTTGTAAAACTTTGACTGTGAATTTTGGGTTCCAAAATTTCATTTGAAAAAGACTGGTTTCAAGCAAAATTTATTTTATCTTGAACGTGTAAGTGGTACACCGAGTCTCCGGCGCTGATCTTGTAAGTATTTCTGAACTTAGATAGAACTTTCTGAAAATACCATAGTTAGTGCTTTCTAAAACTATATTGAGTTAGTTAAAGACTAAAACCTCTGAAATACATCTGAATTTATGATAATTTACTCATAAAATATCTGCTAATAAACACAGGAACAAATTCATAAAATTCTATAATGTAGATAAAACTGAGAAATACGATGAGCGCTCATGGAACTCGCGATCGTGGTATTTGTGGGTGTGGCAGGCTCCGTAGGGGGTTGAGCTGAGTCTTCCTCTTTGGGCACTATGTCGAATTTGGATACGAGTGAGAAACCTGTTTCACTTGCTACTGAGACTGGGTCTCAAAGCCACTCAGCTGGAGACAACACACTGTCCTAAGCCATGTTGAGAGTATTGGATAGGGTTGCTGGACCCTATTCTGGATTTAAAGGCCGTGGGTCGGTAATTGAATGACTCTGGCCTAATGGAGCTGAGTTGTTTAAGGGCATCATTAGAGTTGTCTCTATTGTGTCTAAATACTGGTTGGAGGCCATCGAGAGGATTATGAATTACATCAACTGCACTCTTGAGTAGAAATTGAAGGGTGCAGTTTTTTTGCTTCGCGATGAAGAATATCAATGTTGGTTGCCGGCTGAGGAGGGTACTCAACTGGTCATCTGAATTTGGACCATTTTAAGACTGCCTTTCAAGGAAAATGTGTGGGTGTAAGTTGTGTTGATGCTCGTAGGCGTGAGTTAATAAATCTCATGCAAGCTGATAAATCTGTGGCCGAGTATAAAGCCGAGTTTTTGAGATTTAGTAGCTACGCTTGAGGTATAGTGGCATTCGAGTATGAGAAAAGTGTCCGTTTTGAGTACGGTTTAAGGGATTGTCTGAGGGTTTTGATTGCCCCGAGAGGGAGCGAGAGTTTGCAGTTGTTGTGGATAAGGCGAAGTTCGCTGAGGAGGTTAAATGTGTGGAGCGCTAGAACATAGATCGTGAGAGAGGCAAGAATAAGTGGGATTCAGAGCCCTCTAGTTCTGTTCAAAGGCCTAAGAAATGTGACAGACTTGATGGGCCTGCTAGAGTAGAAGTTCTTGTGGTGATTGTGGTCAGCACCATCCGAGCGAGTGTTGGATGAGATTAGGGGGTTGTCTGTTGTGTTGGTCTTTGGAGCATCAGGTTAGATAGTGTCCACATTGTGCTAATCAGATGCAAGTTTCTGGACCAAGTTCTGTTCAGCTTTAGAAGGTAGTACAATAACCATCTAGAGGTCTTGGACCCACTAGGGGTAGTAAGGGTATGGGTCGAGGACAAAAATCACTGGGTAGAGGTGCTAATCAGACTGGGGCGAGACAGCTTGTAATGGTTTATGCTGCTCAACACCGAGCGGACAGAGACGCTCTTGATGTGATCACGGGTACGTTTTTAATTTTTGATCCTCCATATACTACTTTGATAGACATAGGTTTTACACATTCCTATGTAGCTAGTACAGTTTCCAGGAACTTGGGGATTTCTGTTGAGTGTACGTTTGGTGAGATTACTGTACTAAGTCTGTTGGGACATTCTGTTCGGGTAAATAGATTTTATAGGAATTTTTCATTGGAGGTACAAGGGGCTGTGTTTCTGGCTAATCTGATGGAGCTACCATTTAGGGAGTTTGACTTAATTTTGGATATGAACTGGTTAGTTGAGTACTAAGTTAGTTTGGACTGTACAACTAAGAGGGCCGTTCTGAGGACCGTATATGATAAGGAGGTGGTTGTGATTGGTAAGCGTCGATTATCTGTCTAATGTGATCTCCACTCTACTGGCTGAGAAATTGTTTCGGAAAAGGTGTGAGGCGTATTTGGCCTACATCAATTTTTCAGTTTCTAGGGACTCGACTGTCGGGGATATCAGAATAGTGAGAGAATTTCCAGATGTTTTCCTTGAGGAGTTACTGGGTTTACTTCTGAATCGTGAAGTTGGGTTCGGCATTGAGCTCCTACTGGGTACAGCTCTGGTGTCTATCGCTCCATACTATATGGCACTGAAAGAGCTTACAAAGCTTAAGGTTCAACTTCAAGAGCTTCTGGATCGTGGTTTCATCTGTCCTAGTCTGTCTCTATGGGGGCACCGTTTCTGTTTGTAAAGAAAAAGGATGGTACCATGAGGATGTGCATCGACTACCAGTAGTTGAATAAACTAGGGGTGTTCAGTCGGTTAACCGACCTGAAATACCATTAACCGAATTAACCGACTCTTCAAAAATTTTAACCGTTAACTGAACTGAAATTTTTTCAAAAAAATTAATAGAACCAAAATTTTTTCTGTTAATTAAGTCTGTTAACCGAATTAACCGAAAATTATATTTTTTTTATTTTTGGTTAAAATAAGTATAAAATTAACTGAATTAACCGAATTAACTGGATTAACCGGATTAGTTGAATTACTCGAATTAACTGAATTAATCGGATTAACCGAATTACTCAAATTAACCGAATTAACCGAATCAACTTTCTACAATCAAAGCTGTCGGCAAGACAATCCCAACATCTAGTAACTACAATCAGATAGCTCCAGGTCTATGCTTTATTTTCTATTAAACAATCAATAAAGATGATAGAATAAAATGTCAAATATCAGGGATTTGTTTATGATATTGTTCCAGATTATTGATCACAATTAGCCAAGTCAATAAGTAGTACCAACTTGCTTGATGAATGAGAAACCTATAGTATCTTCACTCCTCTTTTCGACCAACATTTTTTACCTACAGAGAAATCAAAAGTTAGAGCAAAACTACATTATTTCAGGCAATGTTTCGCAACACAAAGCAATCAAATCTTAAAATCTGACTCACCAGCCATCTATGAGACTCCGGAATATAGAATAGAAGAGGGAGTTGTACAAGACTCGAAATTATACCTATGTATAAAATCAACCCCCCCCCAAAAGTTAAGTTTAGATTGTAGTTCTAATACAGTTCAGATGGCAAGAAAGTTTGGAAGTTACCGATTAGATATTGAATCACTACAAAATTAAAAACATTACACAAGTCTTTAAATCACTACATAATTAAAAATATTATATAAGTCTTGAAATTAACACATAATTGAAATGTAAATATTTAATATTCTCCATTTGTATCCATTTCTTATCTCCAAAAGATCTCCATTTGCATTAAACCTATGAAAGAAACATGTGCAAAAAATTAGCATATAATAGAAATATAGGCATTTTAAAAAATCGAATAATATAAACAAACGAATAGATTATAAGTTAACAAGAATAAGATAGTAAGCATACCCTTCAACTCACGAAAGATCATGAATTTAGGGTAGGCTCTGATGTATTCCAAGAAAAGTCTAAACATTGGATCAATAAAATAAGTAGGAGTAATATGGTAAAAAAAATTGAAACTACTAAAATAAAATAATAAATATACCATTTTCAATCTTGTCAAGCTCTTGGATTTGTTCTTCAATCTTTTTGATATCTTCTTGTGATGATGATTTTCGAATCCAATCTTGAGTACATACAAGAGCTTGTATAATTTTAGGAGTTAAAGAACTCCTAAAATTATACAAGCACACGTCGCCCAGGGCTAAATGCAGACTCTAAAGCAACAGTAGAAATCGGTATAGCTAACACATCTTGGCCATTTTTGAAAGAGTGGGAATTCTAGGGCTGTTCACTTTCCACCACAACAAAATATCAAAATCTTCAACAAATTCCTCATTAGCCTCAGCTAGATATTTATCCAACTCAGATGTTTTATCCTCACCACCATTTTCCAACTCATGCTTTTTATACAAAGCTTGCATTTGCCTTTTCATTTTTTGTTGTGGTTCGCCGAGAGAAACATGTGTTGGCACACTCAATTGGCTACAAGTACTATGAAGTGGAGGCTTATACTCATCAAACAATTTATACAAAGATTTCTTCAATTTTTGCATCATTTCACAAGCTTTTTCAGAACTAGACATTTCACTAAGTGCAAATTCAAGATACTTTAGTTTTTTCCAGGATCTAAAACACAAGCAACAAAAATAAGCAAATTCATCTTATCAATATCACCCCAATACTTATCTGTAACACCCCAAACCCGGCTTGGACGTTATGGCCGAATCTGGCGATGTCACATTGAAGTGTTTTTCGTAAAGCGTGATCCTATTTGAAAAGCCCAATCTTTATTTAGCTTCTTTGTGTGATTTAAAAGACGATTTTAAAACTAGCGTCATTATTAACAAGTATTTACTTTAAAACGTTGTTAATTTCAAAATCTCATTTATAGCAGAAACTTTTTAAAAATATGTTGCATAAATGTAGTGTTTTGGTAAATCATGCATCTCTTTTGAAAAACCGTGTTTTTCCTACTGCTAGCAGTTGTAAATCGAAAAATTAATATGAGTAAAATACCAAAATAAAAAATAAACTCGAGAGGCCTTATTACATAATGTAAAACCCAAAATAAACCTTAATTATAATAGTAAGGGTTAACTAAGTCGAGTGGCCACCACTTAGTCCTCCGTTGCATCGATCCGTCTAAGTCTGGGGATTTCCTGCACAGTTAACAGATGGGTGAGTTTACGAAAACTCAGTGTGTGAAATCCCATAATAGGAATAAAACAGAGAATACACAATTTGGGCCTAAGCCCTTTCAGTAACAGTAGCAGACTGGGCCTGAGCCATCTCAGTAACAATATCAATGGGGCCTAAGCCCGTTGCAGTATCAGTTCAGTATGCAATCATAAAATCCTACCCAAACCAGCCTCTACACATCATCTCCGTACCAACCCTACACACCATGTAGCACTGGTTGCAACACTAAAAACAAGATTTCTGAGAGAGTGCGCGATAATAGGCTTATAGCCTTTCAGTACACTTCCCCCAAAAATCATATATCCCACCCCATGCAATGTAACATAATATAAATGTATATACAGTACAAATGGCATGCTCAAACAGTCATATTTCACATAGGGGTATATCCGTCATTTACAAAAATAAGGGTCTAGTATACTTACCGGCCCAATAGTAGGTCCACAGTCGTCTTGGGCGACCTGTGCAACCTTAACAGTCAATTAGTGATAATAGGCCCAAGGCCCTTGTTGCGAGCCCATGTGGGTCTACACGCTCGTGTGGCCCACATAGTCTAGAAATGGCCATAGCCGTGAGGTTTGCACAACCTGGCCCAATATTTACCACACCCTTGTGCGATTTTTCCATGAGGGGCCCACAGGCCCATTAGGCCTACATGGCCGAGTTCGACCTAAAATGGCCCATTGTCGTTTCGACCCATGAAAATGATCATGGGCATCTCATCGACCACACAACTATGTTTTGTTACACGGCCTGTCACACGGGCGTCCACATGCCCGTGTGGTGTTGACAACCCACTTTCCGGCTTTTTGGCTTTCCAGCCTTTATAGTTTCACATCCATTGGTAGTGTCACACACTTGTTTACGAGTACGCACCGAAAAGTCCACGAGTACTCCAACCTACACTCATTCACAAGATCCAGTTAATCTCATACCAACCGACCTATCCAAAACTTCCACCAAGATAACCTGCCCCAATACTTACCCCTCACTAGAACCAATCAACCGATTATGGCTTATTTCCTGACTCCGCTGTAAAAGACCAATCAAAAGGCCTTAGGGCTATCTACATTCCAAACCACACTTATCAACTATCAATCTTTGAATAGTTTGTACTAGTCGAGAAGTCACTTACCGAAAACGCAACGTCCATATACGAGAGAAAGCACAATTGGCCACACTCCCCCAATGCCAAAACTACAGACAGTAAATAGAGGCGAAGTATAACAATCGTTTTCCCTTATCAACAATCGACAGAAAGAAAGAGATGTTCAAAAGAAAAGATCTCAGTAGTAAACAGAAGCAAAAAGGGAAATATGAGCACTTACCGATCGTTAGAGAACTCCTACAAATCGAAAACAAAGCACCAACAATAGACTTAAGAGAGATGGAGTATTCGGCTAAATGAATCAACAAAAGAAATGGTGATTGATGGAAACTGAATTAGAGGAGAGGAATGGTATTCGACCGAGAAACAACAACCGATTAGAAGGCAAAGGAGAAAAGGTTCGATCTTAAGCCAAAGGCTAGCAACCCAAAAGAATAGAAGAGGGCAATAGGGTATTCAGCTACAATAGTTACAATGAAGAAAAAGGGAGAGGGCAAGAAACAATCGATCTAATAAAGAGCACAGTTGCGAAAGAGGGGAAAAATAGAGAGTTCACCAACACGTAACAAAAAGAAGGAAACAAAAGCAGAACCGATTGCCCAAAACAAAGTAACAAACCGCAAACTACCCTAAAGAAACTCTATCGCATTAGGCCACTAAACAACAGAACCCCCAAGTAGTCAAAAAATTGAAACTTGTGATAGAGTAGCCAACCTTAGCCGAAACTCTGTGTACCTACAGTCCAATTTCGGTACAACACCTACAAACCACTCAAATTCCCTGATTTCCTCCCTTCTATCACTTTAGATTCGGTTAACAACTAATCCATTCAAACCTGTTCAAACACTTGGTGTT
Source organism: Gossypium anomalum (assembly GCA_025698475.1). NCBI lineage: Eukaryota > Viridiplantae > Streptophyta > Magnoliopsida > Malvales > Malvaceae > Gossypium > Gossypium anomalum. Next base: position 16,316,699 of record CM046967.1, on the reverse strand, counting down.
TTGGTCAAACACAACTTCCTCCCATGGCCATCAGTAAAAATAATCTCTATTTGCACAAGCAGGGATTCAAACCTCAGACCATTAGCACACTCCACACGCCACTATCTGCTAGACCAACAGGCCCATTCTGTCTTTTTTTACCAAAATAAACTTATAACCCTACTGCCCAAAGATAGGGGTTTTATCCTTAAAAAGCAAAAATTTTGTGGAAGCTAGGGCTTGAACCCATGACTTCTCAGACACTTCCAGAGCACACAATCACTAAGCCAAACACTCAATTATGTCACTTCCTTGCACAATAAAATTATTTATGAGCAGCTTCCTAACTGTACCCCTGCTCAAAACCTAATACTTCTTGGCCCAAAATTCGGAGCGTTACATTATCATACTTCTCTTTCATCTTGATGGCCATAACATTGAAATCAACATTACTATTTTATTGAGCATATCGTAAAAGAATATCAATTTTAGAAAGCTCATCAAAAAAATTATTAGACGTGACATATGAAGTGCCAGATATATGCAAAGTGACTTCATAAAAGTGTTCCAAGAAATCCCTTAAGTTTCTAACATTACCCCAATCATCCACACTAGGCCAACCCTCTCTCCTTTCAAGTTTAGCCCTAAAGTTTGTATCTTGCTCCTCAAATCTCTCAAAAGCTCTTTCAAAGTTCTGAGCAGTGTCTAACTTTAAGTAAATTGAGTTCCACCTAGTACAAACATCAAGACACAACATCTTCTTGCACTCTATCTTTTCCACCACAACACACTCCTTAAACTTTTGTAATCTAGCTGGAGATTGTCTCACATATCTAACAGCCCCCTAACAAGTTCAACAGATTTATTCATTTCCTTTAAGCCTTCAACAACAATCAAATTCATAATGTGTGCCATACATCTCATATGAAGATATTTACCATTTTGAACTAAACCACCTCGAGGGTTAAATTTCTTTCTCAAATAACCAATAGCAACATCATTTGAACTTGCATTATCAATAATAACAATAAACAACTTATCAATCCCTCAATTCAACAAGCATTTCTCAATCATCATCCCAATGGGATCTCCCTTATGGCTAGAAATTGGACAAAAGTTTAAAATCTTTTTATTCAATTTCCAATCGTTATCAATAAAGCGAGCAGTGATACATAAATAATTAACTCTTTGCAAAGAAGTCCATGTGTCAGTAGTTAAGCAAACTCTAGAACAAGAATTTTTCAAAACTTTTTTTATCTTGACGCTTTCATCTAAATACAATTAATAAACATCCCTAGTCATAGTAGTTCGTGAAGGAATATGCAATCTAAGACATGCCACAAACATAAATTTCTTAAAGCCTTCACTTTCAACAAACTTGAAAGGTAATTCATCAATCACAATCATTTGTGCTAATCCCTTCCTACATGCTTCTTGATCAAATCTCAAAGTTGAAAGATGCCCTTCCCCCCCTTTAACCCCCTTTCTAGGTAAAACTAGCTGTCCTTGAATAGTGTCAACAACATTACTAGGATTTTTCTTACATGAACCAATATGATATTCCAATGACCCTGTACCATTTTTTTCATATCACAACAAAATTCCTTTTGACATTAATTACATTTAGCCTTACTAGCACCCTCACTATTAATAATCTTAGTGAAGTGAGACCAAACATCTTACCTTTGAGGAGTGGCTTTTCTTTTCCCCCTTTGCTTGGCTTGAAGCTCCAACTCCCGAATTTTTAGAATCTATTGAAGTAGAAGGTGTAACACTACCTTAATAGATGTTGGCTCGGTTGACATTCTACAAGAAAAAAATTATATAATAAATTAAAATACATTTATAATAGTAAACATATTTTGAGAGTAGGCTTATTGTAGCAACCCAATTTTAGCTTAAATCGAAACAATAGTTTTGGAAACATAAATCCGAGATTAAAAAATTAGTTTAATATTATTTTTGGTGTTTACAGCATGTGAATATATATGTGTGAAAATTTCGTGGGCTAATTTTATCGTTTAATAACTCAATTTGAGAAAAATGACTTAATCGCGTAAAATGCAAAAGTTGCATTCTACTTGTTTAAAGTGCTTAATTGCCATGGCTTATTAAATTAAAGGTCTTTATGTTGTAATTAGACCATTGATAGTGGAATTTGACATAAATGGGCATTAAATGGATGATATTAAATGTTTTATATTAAGGTTAAAATGGTAATTAGGTTATTAAGTTAATATTAAATAAAACAAAGTTAAAATAAGCCTAAATTTATCATCATCTTCATCGAAAATTAAAAGAAAAAGAATCTTAGAATATGTTTTAGGGTTCGACCCTTTGAAGCTTTGATTGAGGTATGTTTTGAGCTCGATTTTTGATAATTTCTACGTTTTTGTGATTGTTGCTTTGAGTACTAGCTAGCCCGTGCCCTAATTTTTGAATTGGTTGATAAATTTGTGAGTTGCCATTGATGATAACTTGATTTTTTTGAATCTTGATGATGGAGAATGAATAATTGTTGATAGATTTTAATGTTTTGTAAAGTGATTTTTGATAAAATTATCAAATAAGGATTAATTTGTGAAATGTACAAATTGAGGGGTTTAAATATGAAATAAATAAAAAATATGGACTGCTAGGGACTTATATGAAATTCGGCTAGGCTTGGGTTTAATGAAATGTCATGAATTTTGTGTATTTGTGAAATAGGGACTAAATTGTAATAAATGTAAAAGTTTAGGGATAAAGTGTAAAAATTCCTAGATATGTGTTTGTAGATTAAATTGAATCTATCAATGAATAAATGAGTTAATTTTGAATGTATATAGATCAAGAACGAAAGAAATCAGATTTAGATCGGGGGAAATTGAAAGTTATCGAGTAATCGATCCGATTCGTAAATTTCGAGTACGAGGTAAGTTCGTATGTGGTAATTTCATTCTAAATGTATGTTATATGCTTTGGTATTGCATAAAATGTGATTATGAGATTACGAATAATGTTTGAATGGTGAATATGACTATGCGGATGTGTTCGACGATGAAATCGACAAGTGAAACTTCCCAGTTGAACCTTAGGAAGAGTTATGATGCTAATGACATGTCATTAGGTTAATGTATTGGTTTCAGGCCATGATATCGACCCTTTGAGTAAGAATAATACCTTAATTTTGCTTCGGGCCATGGTATAGGTATTTAGAGAGGAGTTACCTTGATTTGGCTACGGGCCATGGTATAGGTACTCCAGAATAAGTTACCTTGATTTGGCTATAGGCCATGGTATAGGTACATATCGATTGTAATCCTTGAGTATTAGATTTCTATTCTGAATGGTTCAACGGGTAAAGAATGATGAATTTGAGAAAGAGGTTAGGACGAGGTGATACAGGTACGTACGGAACCTATTTGAGTATTACATTGAGAAAGTTCAATGAGATGGTATTTAATCATGTTATGAGACATGGTAAAGGTTTGTGGTCAATTTGATTTGATTCAGTAATGTGAAAATAGTTAAATTGCATTTATTTGATGAATTGAGATATTCACTTACGAACTTACTAAACTATGAAGCTTACTGTGTGTTATTTATTTATGTTTTATAGATAAAGCTAGCTCAGACTCGAGGATCGTCAGGAACCGTCATCACACTATGATCATTTTGTTGGTATTTTTGAAGCCTTGTATATTTGGTATATGGCATGTATAGGCTAGCGTCATTATGGTATGTTTTGTGTTATGGAATTATAGCTATGTGATTTGTCTTGTATTTGGTAAAGTTGTGGGATGTGAATTTTGGTTATAGAATGTGTTATTATATATGCTATGTGGTATAAATGATATGCATTGTGAATTTGGCATAGTATGGTATGAGATTAAGGTATTGAATTTGTGTTATTTTGAGTTTTGAGTTAGTTATTTTGAAGGATGAATAAATGGATATTGAAATTAGGTGGAATGGATGAATTTGGTATATGAAATCTATATGATTGGAGTAGAAAATGTGTATTAATTTGGCTAGTGTTATTATGGAATGAATTGTGCATGAGTTGATGATGTTTTGGATGCCTATAAATGTGTTAAAATGGTATAAAATGTCTTGTTGTAGGAAGGTATGAGGAGGGTGAGAAATGTGGCTTTAACCAAGCCTATTTTCACTCCACACGGTTGAGCACACGGGCGTGTGGCTTGACCGTGTGTGACACATGGCCTTAGTACACGGCCGTGTGTCCCCTGGGGTTTCCTTTCGAATTAAGTTAGTATACCCTATAGGTTTGGCACAGTCTAGACACACGGGCGTGTCTACTGGTCGTGGGTGGCACACGGGTTGGCACACGGGCGTATCCTCGACTGTGTGGTGCAAGTCAGTATATATGCCCTGTTTTCACACAGTCTGTGACATGGGCGTGTCTGGTGGCCGCGCGAGGCACACGGCCTGTTCACACGGGCGTGTGACCCCTGAATGCATGAAATTTTTCTAAGTTTCCCAAAGTTTTTAAATGTTATCGGTTTAGTCCTGAACATCTTTTAAGATGTTTTAAGGTCTCGTAGGACCTTATAAGGGATAATGTGAATGAGTTGAATGGATTTGGATTATGAATGCATAAAAGTTTGTGAATGATGTGTATTATCCGGTAATGCCTTGTAATCCTATTCCGGTGACAAATACAGGTTAGGGGTGTTACACTTATAGAGTTTAATCATTTGTATCGAAAATGCTTAGAGAAAAACAAAACAAAACTGAAAGTTGTTTGGGTTAGAAAAACTAGAAATCAAAATTTGATGAGATTGTGGTTTAATTTTTAATTAATGGATATAAGTTATATTAAGCTAATTCATAAGTAAATTTAGCATTTATCAACCACAATTAAAATAAATAGAAACAAAATTGCGCATACTTATAGTAGTAGCACTTCTCACGTAATCACATGGGCTAGGAATTTCTGTTCAATAAGTTAGGCATGATAATAATGGGAAAATAATCGATATAAATGATAAACCTACAGCTAAAACTTAGTTTATTTGTGCATGAAAATACTAATAGTTTGTTGAGGAACCAATGTAAATAAAAAATAATTTTTATATTGGATAGGAAATTACCCAATTAGCTATGTTCTATAATGTAGAAAGAAAAAAATGGTTTTCCATAAAAAATTCGTAGAATTAAGAAATTAAAAAAATAATGTAACATATCATAATATTGATACAAGTTGGTTTATATATTCATCTTTTCAGCTGCAGATTGGTCTAAGAAGAATGTTGCAGCTAACCAGTAGAACAGATGTGGCATGTAGCACATTTAATTAAAAGATGCACAAATGAAACTAGCAATCAAGAATATAAGGGAAACAAAACAAACCTAGCTCCTAAATAAATACTAAAATTCTAACTCCAAGTAGCATATATCAACATCAACATGATTTTAACATTCCCTATTCATACTAGTTCAATGAACTTTTTCCTTCTAAAATTGCACAGCACATTAGCCCCATCATTTTACCCTGCGACAAGACTCTCTCGCATCCTAAAAAACCAGACTTAATTGATCAACTTAGGTCTTAACTGACCTAACCAAACTAACTTCAACACTGATCAATTAAAAAGGTTAAATCAAACTAACTCCAACAAAGATGATAGTCATGAAAATCCAACAAAATTTTTGAAAAACATGGATGCAAAATGCAATTCATGATAACACCAGAGAAGTTCAAACAAAACCCAACATTATGAAAGCTTTCAACTGTAGTGGAATATTATTGCCTACCTCAACTCGCCATTGCCGGTGATGATGACCTAGTAGACGCCGGACAGAAGGTGGCTGGCCTGGCAGAGTGGGAGATTGCAATTAGGGATTTGAAGGTTAGGTTTTTTTATTTCTGTTTCGTGACTGTCGTCTCTTACTCTCTTTTACTTTTAAGATTTTTAATTTTTAATTTTTTGATTTTATTTATTAAATTATATGTCATTTTTATGATTGGGTTGGGCAATTGGGTTAAGTTGGGTACTTGGGCTTATATATATTAAATTGGGTTTGTGTTGGAATGGGTTTGGGTGAATAATGGGCCTATTTATATAATATAATTTTATTTATTAATTTTTTCGGTTAAACTAAAAAAATTTGATTAACTGACTGGTTTCGAACCACATTAACCGTTAATCGAAAACTTAAAAAGCTATTAACCGACCCTCGACCAAATTAATTCAGTTAACCAACTGATTAATCGAATTCGGTTGGTTAACCGAATTTATTCGGTTTTACCCAAATTTTGCACACCTGGAATAATCTGACTGTGAAGAATAAGTACCCATTTTTGAGTATCGACAATTTGTTTGATCAGTTCTGAGGGGCTTCAGTGTTTTTGAAAATTGATCACCCTTCTGGGTATCATTAGCTTAGAGTTAAGGAAGCTGATATTCCTAAAACGACATTTAGGACTTGTTATGGGCACTATGAATTCCTAGTTATGCCCATTGGTTTGACGAATGCTCCAGTGACATTCATGGATCTGATGAACCGAGTTTTTTGGCCGTATCTGGATCAGTTCGTCGTAGTCTTCATCGACAATATTCTGGTCTACTCTAAGACTGAGGTTGAACATGATGAGTATCTTAGAGTAGTACTTCAGATACTGTGAGAGATACAACTCTATGCTAAGTTGAGTAAATGTGAGTTCTAGTTGCGAAAGGTAACTTTTCTAGGGCATGTGATTTTTGCTGAAGGGTTCCGAGTTGATCCTAGAAAGATTGAGGCTGTGTTTTATTGGAAACAGTCTAAGAATGTATCTGAGATCTGCAGTTTCCTAGGTCTTGCGGGTTATTATCAATGGTTTGTTGAGGGGTTCTCACTGATCGCAGCTCCTCTGACTAAGCTTCGGCGTAAGAATGTTCCTTTCGTCTTGATTGATTCACAATAATCAAGCTTCAAGAATTTTAAGTTTGTTCTGACTCAGGCTTCTATTCTGATATAGCCTGAATTTGGTAGGGTATTTATGGTGTACAGTGATGCGTTGCACGTGTGTTTGGGTTGTGTACTGATGCAAGATGGTAATGTTGTGGCTTATGCATCTTATCAGCTTAAGTCACACGAGGGGAATTATCCGACACATGACCTCGAGTTAGCTGCGGTGGTGTTTGCGTTAAAAATCTAGAGCCACTATCTGTATGGTGAGAGGTGTATTATCTACTTCGATCACAAAAGCCTCAAGTACCTCCTCACTTAGAAGGAGTTGAATCTTAGGCAACATCAATGGTTTGAGTTGTTCAAAGATTATGACTGCATAATATAGTATCATCCCGGTAAGGCAAATGTGGTGGCCGTTGCTCTCAGTCGAAGAGCGATGATTGATTTGAGAGTGATGTTCGCTCGTCTTAGTCTAATCGATGATGGGGGTCTGTTAGCCGAGTTACAAGTTAAGTCGACTTGGATTGATCAGATTTGAGATAAACAGCTAGGGTATGATTCTCTAGTTCTACGGTTTTGTCAGGTTAAGAGTGGCAGTACTTTTGATTTTAGACTAAATAAGGATGGACTTTTGTGTTTCCAAGGTCGGGTTTGTGTACCAAATGATTTTGATCTAAAATAGTCGATTCTGAGGGATGTGCATAGTTGCCCTTATGCTATACATCCCTGTAATGACCCGAAATTCACGGGCACCGGAAAAGTGAGTTATAGGGCCTCCGTCTTAGTGAAATAAGTTCGAAAATAATTATTAAAAATATTAATGAGCCTAGTGGTGTGTCTAATTAGGATTTAATTAGGTGAAATTAGCTTAATTTAGAATAATTAGCAAAAAGAACTAAATTGAAAAATGGGTAAAAGTTTAATTCTAAAGTAATAGAAAATAAAAATGATTAAAATGACAATTAAGCCATTGACTACAAATGAGGCGGCATATTGGTGAAATAAAATCAAAGATTTTTTTTAGGTTTTATATATTATAATGATTATTATTATGGTTTTATATTAAATTATTATAATTATTAATTAACATTATGGTTTTATATTAGATTATTATTATTGGCATTATTATTAAATAAATAAATTAAATAGTAGATAATTGTATGGTAATAAAAATATACATGTGTAAAAATTACATTGGTACATTTGTAATTTAAATACTTAATCACTTATAATTTAAGTAAAAAGATATTTGTTAAATAAATAATTAAATTATTAAAATTATGAGATTTTTGTTTGAGAAACAAATTAAATAATGACAATGGTAATAAAATTATTGGTACAAATGTAAAAATAAATATGTATCCAAATGTAATATTAGTATTTGTTATGAAAATAGATATTTATTAAATTAATTAAATATAAAATATAACATAAAAGAAATAAAACAAATAAAACGCAAAAGAAGAAAAAAAGAAAAAAGAAAGTTACAGAGAGCATTCGAAACAGAGGAAGGAAGATAACAAAAAGAAAGAAAAAGGGAAAATAGGGTTTTTGAAGCTTGGAGTTAATTTGGTAAGTCAATTAAGTCCTTTTTAGTTAATTTTGATGTTTTAGAAGCTTTAAAACAAGATTTTGATGAAATTAAGTTGATAGTTCAAGAGTTCATATGTTTCCAAATATGGTTCGTGTTGGACAAATTATGGAATTAGGGATTTAATTGAATGAATTCTAAGTTAGAATTGATTAAAGGATTAAATTGTAAACTAGGCTATAAGTTTTATGTTGTAGGGATTAAATTGAAGAAATTTCGAAATTAGGGAAATATGCTGGAAATTTTATAGTTAAATATAAGTTTAGACAAAATTTGAATAGAAAAAGAGAGTGAATTGGATTAAGAAAATAATTAAGATTAGTTAGGATTAAATTGGGAATAAGGTAGGAATTGTTTAGAAATTTAATTATTTATTATAATTAATGCTGTAAATAATAATGTAAATTACTATTATTTTCGTAGCCAACAAAGAACCTGAAGCATCAGCATCGAAAGGAAAGGAGAAAGTCATCGAGGACTAAAACGGGAGAATTACGGTGTGTATTACTATAATTCGAATTGTAATTATTATTGATTGTTGAATTTTTAATTGTTATGTATGGTAAGTAAGACTTGAGGTAAGTATGTGAAATTGATATGAATATTGAGTGAAAATGAAAGTGATGCAAATTGAATCAAATTGAATTGAATAAGTGAATTCCATAATGTGATTATTTGAAAAGTGTATTGATTGAAAAATGAATGGTGATTTGAATTGTGAATTGAATACCCTATTAACTAGTCGGGCTGAGTCGGATATAGTTGGCATGCCATAGGATTGGAAGTGTACAAGGATGCTTCGACCCCGAGTCGATGAGACACTGGGTGTCATTATATTTCTTCGGATAGATTCGATGAGGTACTGGGTACCAACTTTATTTCGGCTAGGCCGATGAGACACTGGGTGTCAACTATTACTTCGAACTATCCGATGAGGCACTGGGTGCCATATTAGTGTGTTTGGTTGGATCTGTGTATCCGCCAAAGTCCGAGTTACGTTAATAGGGTGAAAAATTGAAATGTGAATTTAAGGCATTGAAATGAGAAAAAAAAAAGAAATTGAATTATGAATAGAAATTGGAATTGTGATAGAAAAAGAAAAGTATGAGCTAAATGTTCATAAGTGATTTAAATTCAAGTTTGTGAAAAATACATTGATTGACGAATAATTAAATTGAATTGTCATTATGAAATGATGAAAATAAAAAAAATAAAGTAAGAATTAGTATTTAAGAAATTAATTGTTATGTATTTTAATATTTATATTTTATTATTGATGATATATTTAAAATTATAGTAATACCATCGAGTATATCCATACTACATTGTCACGGTTGTTTCCGTCGGCGTGAGTTAGTAGAAGTCAATTGTCTTGGCTCAAGCATCCAGAACATTCCGACTCCAACACAAATTTGGTGATGTATATTTTCTTTTGAGTAAAGGTGGCATGTACATAGGTGTTGTTTAGTCACTTGAATATGTATATTACTTTGGGTAGTGAAGGATAAATTATAAGATTTAGATGGTTGAATGAAATGGTAAGGAAAGTATATGATATCTTGATATTTGAACACTAAGTTGTTAAATGAATGAAGTTTTTAATCAATTTTGAATGATGCTATGATAGTTATTAAGTTAAAATTTTGTTAATGATATAAATATTAGTTATAAGAATGTGAAATATTGGTGCTGGCTATTTTAGTTTGAATTTGCAGGAGGTTTTAGGTAAAAATAAGCAGAAATGCTGCCGAAATTTTTATAAAAAAAAATAAAAAAATAAAAATATTTGGAATACTCGAATAAGTCCCGTTCTACTTTAAATACGTGTTTAAACTTCGAGATTTCAATATAGGGACTAAATTATTATATTATACTATAAAAGTTATATTAATTGTAAATTATTCGTAAATTGTCTGATATGTCCGGTAATGCCTCATAACTTCGTTCCGGTGACGGTTTGGGGTTAGGGGGTGTTACAATCCCGGTGGTAATAAGATGTATCGAGATCTCCGTGAGCTGTACTGGTGGCTGGGTTTGAAACGTGATGTAACAAATTTTGTTGCTTTTTGTCTGACATTCCAGTATGTTAAGGTTGAGCACCAGTTACCTTCGGGTTTGCTTCAACCTGTTAAGATTCCCTTGTGGAAATAGGAATGAGTGACGATAAACCTCATTAGTGGGTTGCCCTTGACACCCACTAAGAAGGATTCTGTTTGGGACATCGTGGATAGATTGACCAAGTCCGCACATTTTAGTTCGGTTCGGAGGGACTGCTCTCTGTAAAAGTTAGCGAAGCTCTATATTTCTAAGATTGTGAGACTGCATGGGGTTCTGGTTTCGATAATCTCTGATAGGGATCCACGCTTCACTTCTCAATTTTGGGAGAAACTAGATAAGGCTCTAGGTTCGGGATTGGACTTCAGTACTGCGCTCCATCCTCAGACCGATGGTCAATTTGAGAGGGTGATTTAGATACTGGAGGATATGTTTCGGAGCTGTATAATTGATTTCCGATGTAGTTGGGAATATTTTCTGCCGTTAACTGAGTTCGCCTACAATAACAGTTTCTAGTCTAGCATCTAGATGGCACCTTACGAGGCTCTGTATAGTCATAAGTGCCGTACTCCGCTATGTTAGACTCAGTTGGGTGAACGACTGGTTTTGGGTCCTGGGTTGGTTTCCGAGATTGAGGTTAGTCCGGACTTGACGTTTAAGGAGGAACCTGTTTAGATTTTGGATTGAGATATTAAGGTTCTGAGTAGGAAGTCCATACCATTGGTTAAGGTTCTATGGCAGAATCATGGCACTGAGGAAGCCACGTGGGAACCTAAAGACTCGATGCGGCAGCAGTATCCTCATCTGTTCGGATCAGGTAAATTTCAAGGCTGAAATTTTTTAGGGGGTAGAGTTGTAACTCCCTGAATAATTTAAATCTGTTTTTGTGAAATCTAACACAGATCTGTATCTGTTTCAGTGGCTAAGTGTTCTAGTTGTGTGTATGAGGTCTTGGGTTCAAGTTCCACATTTGGAAAAAAATTGTTATTTTTGATCCAAGCCTTGTCCCTGTTGGGTGAGCTTACATAGTATTATTTGTTAACTCATATAAGAATGAGCCTGTTGGTTTGAATGGTAAAGAGTTAGTGTGTTGGAGGTCTTGTGTTTGAATATCTGCGTGAGCGTGAGTTTTAATTTTTGTTTCAGTTGTCTGATAAAGGTCAGGTGGAACTGGAATTCTGTAGTTGTTGGATGAGAATCTTATGTCGGTTTGGGTAGGATATGTTGTTAGTAGGGGGAGTGAGGATTTTTGTTAATTTTGATTTATTTTATTTTCTTTTTAATTTTTATCTTTTCTCGAAAAACTCACCTATTTTCTGACTTTTTTTTATTTTTATTATTGTTTCCCACTGTCAATTTTCTTTCTTTTTCATCCTATTGATTTCTATCTTTATCTCCTTGTTAAATTATGGTGTTTCGGTTCCCTATTTTTCGTATGTTTTGGTAAGTGGTGGTGGTAAGGTTTTTGCTCGAGTTGGGGAGAATTATTTTAAAGCCGTTTTAGAATGATGTTGTCCTTTTTGTTAGTTTTAATTTTTGGGTTGTTGGCATCAACAATTTGTGAGGATCGGGGTTCTCCTCTTGTGGAATCATAGTATTGAGGATCGTTCGAGAAGTTGGGTAAGTGAATAACGCTTGGATTTTGCTGTGGTCAATTTCTTATTTCGGTTTAATAGAGAATGTAAAACTGATTTTAGGAGTTAGTTTTGTCGATTTTTAGGCTCTGGTGGCTTTAGAATTATTTTCGTTGCAAAAACAAACAAGGTGTGTACTCCAAACACGAAAAATTAAGCTTCGGTGAAATCTAAAAATAGAGTTTATCGACGACACACAGGCATGTGGCCGGCCATGTGGTTGACCATGTGCGAGACATGACCGTGTAATTGACAAAGGCGTGGCCATGCGCAAGAGATAGCCGTCTAACGGTGTGTGTGGCCGTGTGGGCCATACGGGCTAAGACAGGATGGGTGTGTGGGCCACACAAGCAAGACCAATTTGGGCATGTGGGGCACACAAACATGTGGGCCCAGAATTCTGAAAATTTCCTTAGGGTCGTTCGGGTCGTTTCGATCGATTGTGGACATATCGTAGTGTCGGTAAGGGCTAGCCAAACCCTATTTCATGTGATTTGATTTTTTGATATATTGATCTGAGTAGGTGATTGCTGCGTTATAAGTTTTATAATTATGACTGAGCATACTTAAAAAACTAACTATTATCATGATAAAGGCAAGCGTACCTATCGAACAGTAGTATAGTTTATAGCAAGACCGGATGTCGAACCCACAGGAACTAAAAGTACTAATAGTAACCTTCTTTTTATTCTCTAGCTTAAAAATAATGGGATTTGTTTTATCTAAACAAATTAATTAAACTAAGAATGCACAGAAAGTAAATTGGGGAAAAACTTTTGGGAAAACTGATTGATTTAAACAATACCCAAGGAAGAATCCACCTAGACTTCACTTGTTATTCGACTCTGAACTAAACGATTTATTCACTTGACTTGATCCGTAGAAATCCCTAATTTATATTATTATCTCTCTCGAGACTAACAACGTCTAACCCTAGGTTGATTAATTGAAATCTCTTTCTAATTAAAACCTCTAGTGTTGCATTAACTCGATCTATGGATTCCCTTATTAGGTTTCACCCTAATCCGGCAAAATTATGCTAGATCTACTCTTAGACAGGGACTTTTTCACCCTATGTCTAGGGGTGCAATCAACTCCGCTTAATTATGCTAGATCTACTCTTAGACAGGGACTTTTTCTCCACTGAATAAGCACATCAATACTTGAATCAATATCCTGGAATATTAAAACAAGAATTAAGAACACATAATTAAGAACAAATCAAGTATTTATCATATAATTCAGAAATTATTAACAAGATTCGTCTTAGGTTTCATCCCCCTTAAGTATTTAGGGGGTTTTTAGTTCATAATTCTAAAAGAAAACATCTCAGAAGAATAATAACAAAGCATAAAGAAAACTCAAAAACCCCTGAAGGAAATTGAAGGGAGATCTTTAGTCTTGAAAGAGAATGCGACTTCTGAGATGGATCAATCAGCTTTCTTCGAGTCAATCCTTGCTTCCTACTCTCTGTGTGTCTTTTAATCCTCTTCTAGGGTGTTTAAATAGGCTTTAGAATGCTTCAAAACCCTCAAAATTTCCCTTTTTCAAATAGAATTAGACTTGGCCTCGACAGGGACACTGTCGTGTGCCACGCCCGTGTGCAAGTGCTTCAAACCGTGTTAACGACTATTAAATAGGCACGCCCATGTGGGTTGGCTTAGGCCGTGTTGAAGTCTGCTAAAAAGACACAGGCGTGTGGTCTACCCGTGTGAGGAAGTCCAGGCCGTGTTGATTTTCCACGTTGGCTCATTTTCTCCGTTTTTGGCCCGTTTCTTCCTCTTTTTACTTTCCTATGCTCACCTAAGTATAAGATAATATATTAAAGGATTAGGAGCATCAGATTCCACAAATTTAATGATGATTCATCCAAAAATGTGCTAAGCATGGGATAAAAATATGTATAAATTATGACTTATCAAATACCCCCACACTTAAGCGTTTGCTTGTCCTCAAGCAAAATCCTCAATTCACAATTAAGAAATCATTTTTTTCAACTTATAATTCCTATCAATAATATCTCAAAATAATCCATAAGTAGTCATACATTGAGAATTCAACTAGAAGAACATTAAAGTTTCAAACATTCCAAGTTGAGAATTTTATCACAAAAAACATAGGTGTCTCCCCTCATCTAAGTAATCACCTTTGATTCAAAATATCATAGAGTTTAACATCCTTACTAAAGATTCACTCAAATCACTCGAGGTGTTTAAGGATAACAAATTTAGCACTCAACAGTCAATATGAAAAGTTATTGCCATAGGCTTGTGTGAAAATCAAATCTCCACCACTATATATTGATATGATACATCAATCAAAAGGTCTTTAGAGGGTTGTAACGTGGCTTTGGTTAGGGGGTGTGGTCACAAGCTGAAAGAGAAGGTTAGAATCGAGATTGAATTGAAAAATTATCTAACTAAAAAAATACTAAAACTGTCAAATTACATTCCTAATTAGAAAACCTAGAAGTGAGCTTTTCTTCATGGATAACATCATTTTAACCCAAACATTACATAATTTCATAATATGCCATATGACAAATCTTAATTACATCAACTTTTTTTTTTGAACAAATCAAGTAACATGGAACTTTGCTAACTATCTAAAATAAAACATAGTTAAGCAATTTATTCAAATCAAATCTCGATAAAAATAGGGATCAAATTAATTTAGGGGATTTCAACAATAATGGGCTATGGGTTAATATTGGGGGTAAATCAATGAATGGCTTGTTAGGTTCAAGGGGGTTTACTAAGGGTTAATTATGAAGGTAGACTTTTATGGAGTGGGTGGGTTAAACCTAAGTGTCTTTATCATCTTGACATATCAAATCAATGGTGTGGTCTTGACATGCATAATCGAAGTAAGTTCTAGAATAACAAATCAATATTGATTTACTCATAGCTCTAGAATAACAAATCAATATTGATTTACTCATAGCAACAATAAAGTAAGCATGAAAGAAATAATATATGCTCTAAGGGCTTAAGATCTCACAAAAATTATCGCTTTTTGATGTTAACCCTATGAATTTCAACACCAAGATAATACCTCAACTTGGGGAAATAACCTAAAAATTTTAATACTTAAAAATTAACTTATTCTACTTAATTCTCTAATTACTTAAAGTTTAAACCATCAATGCATAAATACCTATGTTTTAATTCAAGACATATCAATAAAAATCATAAATTAATCAAAATTCATTCTAATACCGATATGAGTGAGTCACGTGAGAATAAGATAAAATTCAGAGATTTTTCTGATAGTGATATAAATAACCCCCCCACACTTAAGATGTCAATTGTCCTCAATGTACAAAGATAGATTTATTGAAAAATATAGATGTAAGATCATAAGATAGGGAGAGAAGTGAAACTTCCTGAATGTTAAATAGAATCCTTGAATTGGAGTTATGGAAAGTAATCGGCTAAGGCAAGGGTGAGATTGAAGGAGGATACTCCGGTGGTGGTAGAGGTTGGGTTCCACAACCATAGTGTCCAGTGAAGAGTTTATCGTGGTGGTCGGGCAAGACATGACAGTCATGGAGGACCTTTTCCAGTGGAGTTGTAAATTCCTAAGTAATAGTGAGTTTTGGAGCTCTTTATAACTGCGATAGAATCAATAACTCGTTAGGAAATATAGAGAAGCATGATCTCTCATAAAAAAATGGCCGAAAACATAAATTACTTAATAAAAATTGTAACACCTAATGATGAAATAAAAATAGTCTTAAAGACAAATAAAATTAAAAGTAATTTAAAAAGATAGATAAAGGTAAAAGTAAAAATAATAAATAAAAAGTCTTTAAAAATCCTCATCGCCAGATGGTTCGTGAGGTGGTGGTGGCGATGAGTTGTGAAGGCACTGACAAATCTGATGTAGTGTTCCATCAATGTGATTAAAGCGCTGAAAACATTGCTGCTCGAATCGAGTGAGATGCTCAGAAATGTCAGAGAGTGAAGCAGCCGCATGAACTGGATGATGAATATGTGGTGGCTGAGATGGTGGATCCTCGTGAGGTGGAGGGGCATCATCAGTAATGTCCTCTGGGTTCTCCTGCTCGGCTGACTGGACGAGGCGGTACTGAGTAGGATCAATTCCGCATCGTCGCTCGATCATCCTCATATGGAGCATACTTGAGATGCCTTGTGGGGACATCTGACCGATGAGGGTGAGGGAGGATGATTGCGTCGCTGTGTTGAGGAGACCGAAGTACCATGCCAGGTGAGTCACATAAGGGTTGATGAAAATGACCCCCTTCCTATGCCGCTCTGTCTGATGGCAAATGGCTAGGGCGATGAAATAAGCGAGGTCGAATATGTTCTATGTGCCATGCTCTATAAAAAATAGGCATTGTTAATGTTGACGACGCTGGTACACTCTCGCCGTCCTGTCAGGGTGTGGGCTCCATAAGTATCTCAGGGATGGGGCGAGAGCCGATGCCTTGGAGCGACTAGGGTCATAAGTGGCCGAAGCAGGGACTAGGGCATCCCAGCATTTTGAGGGAGAATAGTGAATGTGGAGATGGAGTCTGTCAAAGTCATTTTCGTCCATGAACTCCTCCGTATATATTCGTAATGCGACACCAAACTCAGGCATGCTCAACCGACGAACTAAACCACCGAGACGGAACTGGACCATTCTGGGATCATCGAACTCTGTCATGATGGTTTGAAGGTGGAAGGTCGAGTAGAGTTCTAATGTGAGCTCGAGATATGTCGGCTCAACGATCTCGAAGAAGAGCCCCTATGGGTTAATAGTCAGGAGAGCCCGGACTGCGTCAGTGAGTTGGATCTGTTCTAGTGCAGCCCAATCAATACATCAGCTCACACCTAGGGGTCGCACCCGTAGTATTTGGTATAATTCCTCCTGGTTTCCTGGTGAAAATTGGAGGAATGGGTGTCGTATCTCTGAAGTAGGACCCAATGAAGATGTCGCTCCTTTTCGTTTTTTGATGCGGGGACCGCATTCTTTTTGCCTCGTGAGTTATTCATAATGTGCCTGCAAAAACAATCCCAGAATTCAGTTAGAAGAATCAACACAATAGGCAGACAAGTAAGAAAGAAACATCCAAGTTTAGCTCAATCAAGCAACGAAATAAGTAGAATGTGAATGCCTAGTGGAAATCTAAATAAATGATCACTATATATATATATATATATATATATATATATAAATAATGGTTAAGCAGAATATGACTAACAAAAGACTGTGACCCTAAAAATTAATGCAAAATAATGCTAATGTCCAAGACTAAATGGAGCATAAATATAGAATGATCAATATTTGAACAAAAGCAAGTTCAACTAAGCAATAATAATCAATAAACAAGTAGTAAAATACGAAATAGAGAGTAATAAAAATCACTTTTACTAATAAAAATGAAAATAACTAAGTAAAAATGGAGAAAAAGAGGGGAACCGATGATGGGTTAGTGGTGAGTTGGCTGAGGGCGACGGCGGTGGCCTGGAGGGTGCTGTTCGGGCCGACCACGAGCGTAGGGATGGTCGAATGTTGGGGGATTTAGGCGACGGAGGGAGAGGGGAGAGTGGAGGGGAGAAGAAAAGGGAAAATAGGAGGGAAGGGAAAGAAAAGGAGAAAGATTTTTATGCGTATGGAAGAAAAGGGATGAGGAAGGGTGGATTTTAGGGTGATGATCGGAGCTCAGGTAGTGATGGCGGCAGAGAGGGCGACGGCTAGGGTTAGGGTATTAGGGAAGGGGATGATGAATAATGAGGTTTTATATAGATATTGGGGCACACGGCCATGGGGCACACCTGTGTACCCTTATTTTAGCCCGTGTTTTTCGTGGTTTTCAAATTTGGGTGCGTATGGAATTCGGCCCACGCCTGTGTCTTTTGGGCGTGTTAGTGTACACGGCTGTGTCCTGCTTCGTTCGCTTCTCCTACGTCCGTGTATATATTCGCACGCCCGTGTTGATTCCTCAGATTTTACCTTGGCTTATAGGCACGGGCGTGTCGCACGACCGTGTTGATTTGGCAGGATTGCCCACCACCATATCACACGGCCTAAGGACTCAGTTAGTGATTTAGATGTTAAATACTAAAACTTAAAAAATTAACACCGTTAGTGCTCGGGTTGCCTCCCGATAAGCGCTTATTTATAGTCTAAGCTCGACTTACCTCTCTGTCGCGTGGTCATGGTTGCTCG
This sequence comes from Gossypium anomalum, assembly GCA_025698475.1. Classification (NCBI taxonomy): domain Eukaryota; kingdom Viridiplantae; phylum Streptophyta; class Magnoliopsida; order Malvales; family Malvaceae; genus Gossypium; species Gossypium anomalum. Next base: position 16,298,366 of record CM046967.1, on the reverse strand, counting down.
AGGAGTTTACACTCCTTTTCCTGCTATCAATTTTATCAAAATACAGTTTTAGATGAGTACTATTTACCTTAAAAGTGTTGAATTTGGAATGAGTTACCTTGACTGTACTGTAAGGGAAGATGTTAAGTACCGTAAACGGGATTGCTCTATTAGGTTCATAATTGGCAATACGAGGGTCTGCCGCATCTAATAGTACTTTGTCTCCAACCTTAAGTTGATTTGGTGAAACATCGAGTCCGTCATGGCGTGGTTTTGGTTTATCGTGTGTTCTCGATTTCTCTGTCCGCCATTCATGTAGTTCCTCAATCTGTAGCCTTCGTTCTTCATAGATGAGTCCTTTGTTGTTACGTAAACATGGCTCATTTATGCTCTTCGAACATATTTCCTACAAAGAAGGTTGTACCACATGATCAGTATCAGTTGCATGATTTATACAACCACTCTCGATATTCAATGTGTTACTCGAATTACGAGCTTGAAGAGTGATTGTTTCATCACCCACACGAAGTGTGAGTTCACCTATATCAACATCAATAATAGTTCTAGAAGTTGCTAAAAAGGGCCTTCCTAAAATTAAAAGCACGTCACTATCCTATTCTATGTCTAGAACAACAAAATCAATTGGGAATATAAATTTATCGATTTTTATAAGTACATCTTTAATGATACCCCTAGGAAATCTAATGGTTTTATCTGCCAATTGAATGCTCATCCTAGTTTGTTTGGGTTTCCCAAGACCTAGTTGTTTAAACATTTTATAGGGCATGACATTAATACTAGCCCCTAAATCAGCCAAACCATTGTTAATGTTTAAAAACTCCCTGCATCTTTCAACTTGTCGAGTAGCTTATTCTGTAGAATGGTTGAGCAAACTGCGTTCAACTCCACATGCGACTCCTCATCCAACTTTCGCTTATTTTCTAAAAGCTCCTTTAAAAATTTAACTGCGTTTGGCATCTGCGAAAGATCTTTAATAAAGGTAACTTAATATGTAATTTCTTTAATAATTTAAGGAATTTACCAAATTATTCGTCCGTGTGGTCTTTTCTTGTCGCATTGGGGTATGGCACTCAATGTTTGTACTCTTTACTTACCAGTTTTTGCTCACTGTGGTTCACTTCACCTTTACCTTTACTTACCACAATTCCTTGCCTCGGTTCTGGTTTAGGTTTAACTAACCCTTCTTCATCTCGAACGTTAATCGTATTGAGCTTTTCCCTTGGGTTCGGTTCAGTATTACTCGGCAAGCTACCTTGTGGTCGTTCAGAAATCAATTTGGCAAGTTGGCCTATCTGAGTTTCGAGCTCTTGAATCAACGCTTGTTGGTTCTTAAGTGCTGAATAGGTATTCTGAAAATGAGTTTCTGACACCGAGATAAATTTTGTTAGCATCTCCTCAAGGTTCGGCTTCTTTTCTTGCTGGTAAGGTGGTTGTTGAAAACCTAGGGGATGTTGTGGCCTTTGATTTCCTTGGCCACCCCACTAGAAATTGGGGTAGTTCCTCCAATGTACATTATAAGTGTTACTATACGGGTTATTTTGAGGTTTAGAGTTATTACCCATATAGTGGACTTGTTCCTCCTCGGTGCCAGGATTGAAGGGTGGATAATATGGGTTGTGCATTCCTCCATTTGAGTCGCACCTTATCACTGGATGTACCTGAGTAGAACTATATAAATCATCAATATTTTTATTCAAAAGTTCTACCTGGTTTGATAGCATAGTGACTGCATCGAGGTTGAAAACACCAGCTACTTTTGTCGGCTTTGTTTTTATGACTTGTTACTGATAGTTATTCAGTAACATCTCTTCAATAAATTCAAAAGCCTCTTCAGGTGTTTTATTGTTTAAAGTTCCACTGGCGGTTGCGTCGATCAGTTGCCTTGTTGAAGGGTTCACACTATTGTAAAATGTCTGAACCTGCAGCCATAGAGGTAACCCATGGTGAGGGCACCTTCTCAATAGGTCCTTGTACCTCCCCCACGCATAACAAAGAGTTTCTAGATCCATCTGCACAAAAGAAGAAATATCATTCCTTAGTTTAGCTGTTTTAGCCGGTGGAAAATATTTAAGTAAAAATTTTTCGGTCATTTGTTCCCAAGTAGTGATTGACCCTCGTGGTAACGAGTTCAACCACTGTTTAGCCTTATTCCTCAGTGAAAAGGGAAATAACCGAAGGTGAATGGCATCATCAGAAACGCCATTAATCTTGAAAGTGTCGTAAAATTCCAAAAAATTTGCTAAATAAGTGTTTGGATCCTCGTCCTGCAAACCATCAAACTGAACAAACTGTTGTATCATTTGAATCGTGTTAGGTTTCAGTTCAAAATTATTTGCAGCAATAACAGGCCTAACTATACTTGATTCAGTTCCTCTTAAAGTAGGTTTAGGATAATCATACATAGTACGGGGAGTAGGATTCTGATTTACTGGATCAGCAGCAATCGTAGGAGGTAGCGGATTTTCCTGATTTTCAGCCATCTCCTCGTTTTTATGATGAATATCGTCCTCTTGCCCTTCTTTTATGTATTGTAGGCTTCGCCTTATTTCTCTTTGGTTTCTGCAAGCTGTGCTTTCGATCTCACTATCAAAAAGTAAAGGTCCCTACGGGTTTCTTCTAGTCATAAACTATGAAAACCTATTAGAAAAAAATAAAAGAGAATTTAGTACGTAAAAATAAAAATAAAAACAAAATTATATAAAAATAAAAAAATAATTGCTAAAGTAATAAAAATTAAGTGTTTCTAATATCTTAGTTCCCCGGCAACGGCGCCAAAAACTTGATTGCTGCGTGATAAGTTTTATAGTTATGATTGATTGTACTTAAAAAACTAACTATTATCACGATAAAGGCAAGCGTACCTATCAAACAGTAGTATAGTTTATAGCAAGATCGTATGTCGAACCCGCAGTAACTAAAAGTACTAGTAGTAACCTTTTTTTTATTATCTAGCCTAAAAATAAGGGGATTTGTTTTATCTAAACTAATTAATTAAACTAAGAATGCACAGAAAGTAAATTGGGGAAATTTTTTTGGGAAAACTGATTGATTTAAACAATACCCAAGGAAGAATCCACCTAAACTTCACTTGTTATTTGACTCTGAACTAGACGATTTATTCACTTGACTTGATCCGTAGAAATCCCTAATTTATACTATTATCTCTCTCGAGACTAACAACGTCTAACCCTAGGTTGATTAATTGAAATATCTTTCTAATTAAAACCCCTAGTGTTGCATTAACTCGATCTATGGATTCCCTTATTAGGTTTCACCCTAATTCGGCAAAATTATGTTGCTCTATGTCTAGGGGTGCAATCAATTCCGCTTAATTATGCTAGATCTACTTTTAGACAGGGACTTTTACTACTCTGGATAAGCACATCAATACTTGAATCAATATCTTGGAATATTAAAACAAGAATTAAGAACACATAATTAAGAACAAATCAAATATTTATCATATAATTCAAAAATTATTAATAAGATCCGTCTTAGGTTTCATCCCCCTTAGGTATTTAGGGGGTTTTTAGTTCATAATTCTAAAAGAAAACATCTCAGAAGAATAATAACAAAGCATAAATAAAACCCAAAAACCCCTGAAGGAAATTGAAGGGAGATCTTCAGTCTTGAAGGAGAATCCGACTTCTGAGATAGATCAATCGGCTTTCTTCGAGTCAATCCTTGCTTTCTACTCTCTGTGTGTCTTTTAATCCTCCTCTTGGGTGTTTAAATAGGCTTTAGAATGCTTCAAAACCCTCAAAATTGCCCTTTTCTGAATAGAATTAGACTTGGGCTCGACAGGGACACGGTCGTGTGCCACGCCCGTGTGCAAGTGCTTCAAACCGTGTTAAAGACTGTTAAATAGGCACGCTCGTGTGGGGTGGCTTCGGCTGTGTTGAAGTTTGCTAAAAAGACACGGGCGTGTGGTCTACCCGTGTGAGAAAGTCCAGGCCGTGTTGATTTTCCACGTTGACCCATTTTTTCTATTTTTGGCCCGTTTCTCGCTCTTTTTACTTTCCTATGCTCACCTAAGTATAAGATATGAAATTAAAGGATTAGGAGCATCAAATTCCACAAATTTAATGATGATTCATCCAAAAATGTGCTAAGCATAGGATAAAAATATGTATAAATTATGACTTATCAGTAGGATACTGGTATGTATGTCTGGCTGTACTATTTAAGTATGTATCTATCTGTACACGAGCATGTTAAGCATGTTAATTCTAATATTTCTGCATTTGTATTCTACATCTGTGTTTGGGGTGGGAAATGTATATGTGGAGGAAGTGATCTGTTTGGTGACTCTTCGTCTATATTCTGGGAGCTTGTCTACATATTATCTATTATGTGTCGCATCGACACTATATGGTGTGTAGGGATGGGTGGGTGTTCTTAACCCCACATGGTGTGATGGGATGGACGGAGATGGTGTGTAACGGATGGGGATAGGATTCTATTCATCTGTTCTGTGCATCTGATTCTGATATATGTTTCTGTGATGAACTTAGGTTCGGATCTGTATCTGACTGTATATGAAACTCTGCACATGTTGCATGTCTATCTCTGTTGGGTTACATACTGAGTTTATGTAAACTCACATATATTTGTTTGTACTGTTCAGGTAATTCACAAATATAGGCGGGTCGGTGCAATGGAGGTTCAACTATAACCACTCGACGGGAAACTATTTTCATTTATTATTATCCCATGGTTTATACTTAAATTTTTGGTTTTCGTGAGAGTTTTGTAATTTTTGGGCTCTCCGGACTTTTTGGACTATTTGATTTAGATTTTTGGTTTGGTTGCGTTATGATTTTTAAACTGCAACAATTCGACAAAATATCGATTTTACGCGAACGTGGTTTCGCTTTAAACGGTTTTTCAAACTTCCGCTGCGAAATGATTTGGTTAACCTTAAAGAATAACATGTAACGGTTTCAGTAATAAATATATCAGTGAATACGTTTTACAAAACTTGGATGTTTTATCGAAGTATCGTCGATTTCAAAACACTTCTTCGTAACACTCTCGGATTTGACCATAACGTCTAGGCCGGGTTTGGGGTGTTACATGGAGCTTTCAACTAATGTTGTATTTTAAAAAATTAGAATAATACTTCTTTGTCTCAGTACCAAATAAGATAAATATTTTCTATTTGTAATGATAGAAATCATTACTACATTCTCATATATTTTCTCAAAAAATATTAATAGAAACAAAATATTTGGGCATACCTCACATATGTTGGCAATAATATTTCATATCAGATCGATAACATGAGTTATCTTTACCCTTTGAAGAGTTATCTTGAGAACTCTCATTGTTTTCTTATTTATTACTATGTTCTCACTTTTCGTGGTCCATGATTATATCTTTTATTTTCTTTATGTTTGCATTCACTTCAGGGAATGCAACAAATCTGGTAGGTCAGATTTTTAAACGCCTTCATTGATTCTTTATTTCATAATCACCATCGCAAAACATGCATGGATTTCAAATCAAAATCTATCTATTAATGTTGTCATGATTAGTCTCCAATTATAATAAACATGGTATAATAAATAAATTATAGTAAAGTATACCTGAGATTCTTTAACATCATTGTTATCACCCTGGCTATTATCACGAGTACTATTGTAAGTAGTAAAACAACTTTGTTTTCGTAATAACATTTATAATCTAATAGTAAAAAAAATCATTTAATAAACAAAATCAAAATTTTCGTGTACGATGCTTGAAAGTTATCCAATACACATTGTACCAAAATTTAATACCACATATATGTTATAAAATCTTATGGTACTCTAATCAAATATTTATAAATTCAATTTAAAAGACATAACACAATAATTTCAAGCATATTTAACAACAATAATTTAATCATCAAAAATTTTAATCATCCAAATATCATACATATTATAATTTAATAAAAGAATCTTAGTTTAAAAGAAACCTTAAAGTAATAATATTTTTCATAAAATAATTTTACCAAAAATCAATCAACAAAGGAGAAAAGCATACTACGTAAGGATTATATAAATTTCTTTGCATAATGATTACCCATAATGCATAGGCCTCAATTGAAGACTAAAATAACAATAGCTTTAGAAGGCAATCGACAACAGCTTGAGTAGCAAATTTGAGTGATCGACTATTGCATTAGTTGTTGCTTGAAAGGGGTAAGGCTTGGTGAGAGGGAAATTTTTTTGTGACTTATGGAGAAAAATAGTTAAAAGAGAATCGTGCTGATAACGTGGTATAAAATAAATAGACAGAGAGTAAAAAACAAAGAAAATGAGATAGTAAAAGAGAGCATATTTTATTGATCAATAGAAATATTTACAAAGCTTTTCCATAATTTCTATTTATAGGCATAAGAAGTATAAATGAAGTATAGATCTGCTTCTAATGACTATTAGAATTTAAAGTATATCAAAACTTATCTTGATCTTGATCGACATCCACCTAATAAGATATTTATAATAATTTATAAATTTTTTAATAATTTTTAATTATTGTTGAATTGAATCATCTAATGGGTTTGAACGTCAATTTAGTTTTTATAACATTAATAATATATGCCAACATGTTTCCTCTTTTAAAGCATGCTTCAAATTGGTTTGTGAATCATATATAAAAAAGGGAAAATAAAAAACTTGAGGGACCTCAAGATATCAATTCTTTATCATTTCCCATCATAAGTTTCTTCCAAACTTATTTTTCAAAATACATTCCTTTTGGAAGGGTTACTTCGACATCCATGGATGTCGAGTTCTATTATTTATATTGAATGGTTATATGCAAATTTATTGTCCTATTATTTAGTAACGATGAAAAAAAATATTATCATGAACTCAACACCCACGTTGACAACCCTTCAAAATTCTTCTTTAAGAATCATATACTTTGTAGTTATAATCTTATAGATTGGGAGTTGACATGATGGTATAGTAACTTGACTCTCGTGTGGGGGTGTGTGCATCCGATAGTTCAGTTTTTAGATATCAATAATTGGATAAACCAATTAATCTATCAAAATCGAATTAAACCAAATTGATTGACTCTAATGCCAAAATAAAAATAATCGAATTAAACTGAACCAAATGAATCGAAAAATTATCATTGTAATTATAAAATTATAAAATCTATCATCATACAAATATTGATTGAATTATTTTATTATTTGAATTTTTTCTAACATTCATACAATTCATATAGATACTAAAATATTTATAAGAATTTTATTCATGCATGAAAAAAAATATTTTTTTATTATTTGCATTGTTTCCACGAATTCTTTAATTAATATATTTTTTAAATATTTTTTTATTTTTTTTCTCATGTGCTTTAACATCCTCATTATCGTTAGATCCATCGTAATGTACTTCATGTCAGATATGCATTTAGTACTTCAAACTTGGATTTTCTTCAAAATCCTCCTTTTCATGTTGTCTAAGGAAGTATTATTCTTAAAGGTCGTGTTTGATTGGAGTACGACTCCATCATCATTTAAATACATATATTTTTCAAAAGGATTTGTCTCAAGAATAAATTTGTCATCTTGAGACCACCAAACATTACATTTCAAATATTACGAAAGAAGCTTTATCGATTTCAAAAATTCTTAACAACAAAGAATCCAAATAAATTATCAACTTGCTACGTAAAATGGCAAACATAAACAATAACACAACTTCCATATCTAGAACATATTCAACCAAAGTAACAAGAATAATAACATCTCAATTGTAATGATTTCAACCATTCTTGATAACAAAGAATATTATAACAAAATTAACACTAACTTACCACATTAATGGAAACCATATAAAATAACACAACTTTCTTCTACAGTACATAGAACATATTCAACAATTGAAAAAACAATAATAAGATAACATTACCTCCAAAAACACTTAGAAATTTACTTTCAACATTTGATAAAAACACAATAATATAGTATTAGCTACAAAAACTAATCACAACTATTATACCACTAATTTGTGAATTATGAAAAAGGAAAAACAATGAATAGATTAATTGAGTTGTAGAACCTTTGCATGTAGGGGAATGTTCGTGAGAGGATTACATAAAAGAGGACTTTGAGAGAGTGAGTTTTTTTAATGTTTCTTTTTCAATGATATCGAAAGACTTATAGAAGAGGGAAAGGAGATTAACCGGCTAAAGTTTGCTTTAAGATGACACCCACGGGTTTTGACTTCTTGATCAACAACAAAAAGAAAGCCTAAATTCAACACACACAAGAGTAGGAGTGAGCAAAAAGTCAATTAATTGATTAAACCAAAATAAATTGGTTTGGGCAATCGACTTTGACTATTTATCCAATCGATTTTTTATTTTGAATATTCAAATGGAAAATATTGAACTCAAAACTCATATCCATATCAAACACAAATAAATATTTAATATTCAAATATTGAATACTCATAAAACTCAACTAACTCAACTCCTATAAATCCAACTATCTAAATAAATACCCAATTAACAAATATAAAATTTTATTTAAAACAAAACTCTAACTAAATAAGTAAATGGATAAAACGTAAATCCCTCTCGGTGTGTGAATCCTGTAATATATATTAGCTTCAAGCTTTATATATGAAACATTGAAACTGCTTTGCAGTAATTTGAAATGGTTATAAACGATTTATTTTACCATACCGTAAAAGAAAGCTAATTAACTGAAAATTGAAACTGCAGTGTATTAAAACATTTTTCGTTGCAACCAATTTGACATGGCTGCATATTAACTTCAATATATATATATATATATATATATATATTTATAATTTTTTTCTCATTTTTTTGATATTTAGGAATCGTCTAATTTATATGTTCATAGGCCTCTTATATGTTGTATATTTTGGTTTTGCAATATTCAATTCATTCAATTATATTACCAATCTTCCTATTATATGTTGTCCATCATTTATATTTTTTGGTTTAGAGAATTTCAATTCAGTCGTTTATATGTTACTCAATCAAATATTATGTTTTACATTAATTATTTATTTTGATTTTATAAATATCAAATCATTTTATATATTAGTAATCAATTAGTTAAATGTTTATTCAATCAAATTATATGTTGTATATCAATTATATATTCAATTTTAAAGATGTTAAATAATTTTTTATATTAGCAATCAATAATTTGTATGTTTTACTAATTGAATTGCATTAACCCAAAATATAAAAAAACAAAAATACTTATACCATTCTCAAATTAAACAACAATTTTTTATACATTAATTGTTTTTTAAAAAATAAATACTAAACCCTCAATGTAGGCCCGAACCATCGACGTCTCCTAGAGTATGCTTCGCACAACGGTGGATATCGGTCGCGTTGTGGATTTCAACGAGGTGGGACGTTGAGGGGATCTTTGGCTAGCTTTTTTTATGAAGATTGGACTTGGAGTGTATGGGTTGTTGGGAGAGAAATCCAAAAAGTCTGATGTCCATGTTGTATCAAAGCTCAACAATCTAGTTAAAGGAATTGACTGGTAGTACTCGGGTTTTTTATCCAAATAATATAAAAAATAAAATAAAATATCAAAATAGGTTGTTTCAAAAATTAAGTACTAAAATGGTACATTTGTCTTAGTGGAGGGTGGTGCATAGGTGGCACCACCCTGAATTTTTGACCCAAAATAGTAAAAAAAAAAATAAAAAAATAATAATTTAAAAGATTTAGGGACCTGTTATGCAATTTTTCTATTTTTGAATGGCTGCTGAAAAGGAAGGGCAAGGGTGCCGCCTGGCAGTGTGGCGGCACCAAACTTTAAATTTGGATAATTTCATTTTAAGCCCTCCTTATTTATTATTTTCATTTTATTCCCCTTCAACTCATTATATTGTGTTTAAACAAATTATTAACCTATTTTTGTAGTTAAATAAGCCCTTTACTTATGTTTTTTACTCATAGAAGCCCCATATTTTAATATTAAAGTAAATATATATATTTTGAATTTGAAGCTCTTATCTTAATTTTTTGTTGATGCAATAAAAAATTATACACTTTAACATTAACATAAAATCTAAAAAACTAATCAAAAATTTCAAAAGAGTAGTTAAGAATATCATGTATACAAGCACTCTCAAGAAATTTAAAAATTTTATTTTATTATTTAATAAATTATTCTCATCAAATTTACATCAACATAAGATGTGAATTAGTTTATATTTTTTTAAATAGCTTTACTTTGGGTAAAATATATTTACTTTAATATTAAAATATAGGGCTTTTATGAGTAAAAACCATAAGTAAATGGCTTATTTAACTACAAAAATAAATTAATGGTTTGTTTAAACACAATATAGTGAGTTGAAGGAGAATAAAATGAAAATAATAAATAAGGAGGGCTTAAAATAAAATTATCTAAATTTAAAGTTTGGTGCCGCCACACTGCTAGGCGGCACCCTTGCCCTTCCTTTTTAGCAGCCATTCAAAAATGAAAAAATTGCATAATAGGTCCCTAAATGTTTTAAATCATTATTTTTTTTATTTTTTTACTGTTTTGGGTTAGAAATTCAGGGTGGTGCCGCCTATGCACCACCCTCCACCAAGACAAATGTACCATTTTGGTACTTAATTTTTGAAACAACCTATTTTGGTATTTTATTTTATTTTTTATATTATTTGGGTAAAAACCCGTAGTACCCTCATCTAATTTGTTTAATGACTGTTGCTAGTCGAGTAATACACAACATTAGGATGCAGATGAGGAATGACTAGAAGAGGTATCGAGCTATGAATGAGGGGTCGATACAGGGGTGAAGCCAGTAGGCTCATCAACACTAGCCCTTGCTAGCCCCTAGTTTCGCCACAGGGTCAATAGGCTCATCGACAATAGACTCAACCTTACGAGCTTGACCTTATTGTTGATTACGACGACTACAGCCAATAGGTGGGTCGGGTAAGGTTAGATGTGGGACGAGCTCAACATAAAATGTAGCACGTGCTTACGCTCGAGCTCGCTAATTCTAAATTTGGCAACTACTTGATGTCGGGTGCCCTTAGGATAACTGGATATTGGTCTTTGGGATAAAATAATGGTAATCTATTAGCCCTAAACCAAATCATGTAAGGCAGATTCGTGTCGACCTGATACTCCTAGACTGGCCCTCAAGTGATGACAAATTCGTGATGCATGTGCCACTTTACGATCCACTATCGACGTTCATGGGCACAGTTTCTTTCCACCCATCCACCCACCCACCCTTAAGTCACCATCTTAAACATTCCTTATATCTTTTAGCTCCCTCGAGATTAGTTTCCAGATGCAGAATTGGGGTAAACTCGATCACTGCGTTGTTAATCGACTATGTGGAAGCATATAATGACTGTGTAGACCCTTCCTAATTTGCACACCTCTTCGACTATGTCCTTTAAAAGCAAGCCAAGGATGTTCTCAGCCTAGTATGATGTCCACTGAAACTAAAAATAATTATTTATGGTTAAAAAATGATGATAACAATCAATTTAATAAATATTATACATATTAACAATTAACCTCCCGAATTGCATATTTATTGTCGAGACCATCTTTGAATCGAGTTTTTGAAAATGGGAATCGACTTTAAAGACGAAAACGGGAGTCGCCACCAATCTTTTTAGGTGTGATTGGGTCACCTTTAAAACATTTTTTGTTTTTTTTAAAAAATCATCGGTTTTGGTCTACGAAATCAAAAGAACGGGTTCGGGAGTCGGTTACGTACGAGGAAGGGTTAGCACCCTCGTAACGCCCAAAAATTGGTACCAAATTGATTATCAAATGCCTTTAAGGTCGGAATTCAGAAATTTTAAGATGCAATCCTCTTTGAAACATTTTTGATTTTGAAAATTGGAGTTCACTCGTATCAAAATATTGATACTGAGTTAGCCTTTTGGAAATCCCTATCTCGAAACAACAAAATGCCACATCCAGTAAGTTAGGACATATTGCTTTGAAATTCCAAGACAGTCGCTTACATTTTGAAAACCTTTAAAAACTTAGAAGGGTACTTGATTATTCGAACTCGACGAGAAGAGTCGCAACCCAATAAGTTAGGGCACTACTTTCTCGAAGTTTCCAAACATCAAGCATTGCCTTTTTGTATTTTTGAAGACTTTGATGCCCCCTCTTTTTAAAGTGATGTGTGGGGAATTATATTTCATTATAAATCATACATAATAACATATTATTGTAATAGGTAAATAATGCATACATTTAAACAAAGTAATGGTAACAATATAAAGATCGTGCATTAGATATATACATATAACATAATACATATAAAGCAAATATTAACAATATACATATAAAGATATATATATCATGTATCGAGAATGAATAAACTAATATACAAACTTACAAAATAATAATGAAATGATGCATGATATAAAAAAAAAGCAATAACCAAATAATGTATGATATACAAATAGATGAAATGCATGTTCACAAAATATAACATATAATAATAATAATAAAAATAACATTTAACACATACTTGATACATATAATATAAAAATATCTTAAAGAACTAAAAAAAAATAAGAATGATTGATTACTAACAAAATAGATACATAATTAAAGATAAGATATTTCATAACAATTTTAAAATAGTATTTAATATATAATATATAATATAATAATAAGAATATTTACAAAAGAATAATAATTATATGGTAATATATTGGTTTAAGAGTATATAAGAGAATTCATAATATAACAATATTAATTTAAAATGAAATAATATATAATAAATAAATAATGAAATGTGTATATAATATGAGTTTAAAATATGATTTAATAATAATAATTTACAAATTCTAAATAATATATGTAGACACTCAATTTTGCCCGGGCCTAGAAATAAGTCCAAAAACAAAAATAATAAACCCCCAAAAAAATGAAGTCCAAAGTTTAGTCCAGAATTACAAATATAATTTGGCCTGATCGGAATGGCCCATTACTTGAAAAGATTTAAGGTCCATCTACAAGCTTGACTCATATGGAAATATAATCTTCAATGATATGCAATCTTAAATATGATTGCAATCTTAGATATGATACAATCTTAGATATGATTGCAATCTTAGATATGATACAATCTTAGATATGATTGCAATCTTAGATATGATATACAATCTTAAAAGATATGATTTTGTAGATATCCTTTAATCTTAACCGTTGATGTAATCGATCTGTACCGTTGGATTTGGGGAGTCTCAACTATAAATAGAGGCCTCTCCCTTCATTGTAAACACTTGAGTTTTGGGAAGCAATAAGAATTCTTGAGAGCATTCACTCAAATTTCTCTCCCTCTTGCGTTCTTACTCTCTCTATGGTTTGTTCTTATTTTATTCTTCGTCTATATTAGTTTTTCAACTTTTTTTTTATTTTAATTTCTTCATTTTTCAAATATATATATTTATTTTTATCTTTTATACATTTGATTATGTATTTTATATATTATAATATTTAACCTTTTTATATAGTTTATTTTCAAATATATATTTTCTATGCATGTATATATATATTATATTATCATTTCATGTATTTTGAACTATTGCATTATATTTTTATAATTTTTAAATGTTCTATTTATTCATTTTTTTAGTGTATGTCATTTTTTTATACCATTATATATTTTTATCTATATATTATTATCATTAAAGGTTTTAACTTGTATTATATACGTATCTTTATTTATATGTTAATAATTACTTTACTCCTATTCTATTATTACATATTTTGAAGATATTATAATATTATAATTTGTATAATACGTATATTTCATCATTAATTACTTATTTCATATTATTATATAATTATTTCATTGTGAATATAAATTTTTTACATATTTGATATTTTATATATTATTTTCTAAATCGATATATTTTATTTCTTCAGTAATTATTATTCTTATTTTTATTATATATTATACTTTTAAATCTATTATTAAATATCACATTTTTATATATGCTCATTCTATTTATCAATTGTTTATATTATACATGTATTTTTCAAAAAAAAAAACTTATGCTTTATTATTATACAATGTTTGCTTTTACTTTAGAATTAATGTATTTTTTTATATTATGCAATATCTTAGACTTTTATAATTTACTTTCAAATGCATATTTTTATTTTATATGTGTCAAAATTGTATATCATGCATCATTTATATGCTTAAATATATGTTGAATTACATGTTTATGGGTTTTTACCTATTTTTCTTAAATATATATCGTGTTTTATGTATATCTTTCTTTTTGTTATGTTTTATTTCTTATATATATTGGTTAGTATATAATATTTATCTTTGTTGTACTATTATTATAATACGTTATCTCGTATGATACGTTAATATGCTCCTTCAAGCATCGATTTTAAAAACGAGACTTCAAAGTTTTCAAAAATAAAAAGGCAATGCTTGGTGTTTGGAAGCTTCGAGAAAAGTAGTGCCCTAACTTATTGGGTTGCAATTTTTCTCGTTGAGTTCGAATAGTCAAGTACCCTTCTAAGTTTTTAAGATTTTCAAAATACGAGCAAGCTGTCTTGGAATTTCAAAGCGTATGTCCTAACTTCTTTGGATGTGGCGTTTTGTCGTTTTGAGATAGGGATTTCCAAAAAGGTTAACTTAGTATCAATATTTTGATACAAGCGAACCCCAATTTTCAAAAATCAAAATATTTTAAAGAGGATTGCATCTTAAATTTTTTAATTTCCGACCTTAAAGACATTTGATAATTAATTAGGTACCAATTTGTGGGCGTTACGAGGTGCTAATCCTTTCTAAACGTATGTCGACTCCCGAACCTGTTCTTTTTATTATGTAGACCAAAACTAATGATTTTAAAACAAAATGTTTTAAAGGTGAACCAATCACACCTAAAAAGATTGGTGGCGACTCCCGTTTTCGTTTTTCTTAAAGTCGATTCCCATTTTCGAAAACTTGATTTAAAAATGGTTACGACAGCTTGGCGACTCCACTGGGGACTAATAAGAGAGTCAAGCCGTGTAATTGATTATCTCTTGTCTTAATGTCAGAAATTAAAAATTTTAAAATTTAATTCTCTTTGCATTACATGTGTTTGTATTATTGCATGTGTTGCTATATTCTAATACGCATTGCATTTGCATGACCGTTGTGGTCACACCCTTAAGTGGGAGTGAGAAGCTACGCCTTCGTGAGGTTTTCGCCTCCGTGCAGGATAGTGGATCACTTTCGGGATACATCCGTACCTATGGTTTCGTGAGATTTTCATCTCCGTGTAGCCATAGGGAAATGTGTCCCCCTGAACTGAACTCGATTCAAATAAGCCTATAATGGGTGAGGATCGAGGAATCTTTGGTTGTGTACCTCAAACTTTAGAACCAACCTCATATAGAAAAAAACCGTAAGAGCCCAACTTAGTTAGAGTTAAACTTTAGATATTACCCTTATAAATTATTGTTGAGATTTATTGATATCATGTGATACTGACTATTTCTTTTCTTTTGTTTGCATGGCATTTTGCATTTACAAAGGTATCGATTCACGGTCAGTTTCTAAGTTAGAGAGTTTTATTATGGAGAACGGACTTCTTGATAGAGTGGAGGGCAACGCTAACGTCCATATATGGTCAAGAGCAAACTCAGTTAGTAAAGGAAAATAGTCTAGCCATGGGATATGTGTCAAAGCTGTTAGACTACATTCGTATCAGTATCACACAGGATAATCAGCATGAGTTAAAGGAAATATGGGATCAATGGGGTATCAAAGCCAAGCAGTTGTTTTACAACAACCATTGGGACTCGCAATACTTTCTAGACTTGGGAATAGACGAGAATTTGTTTCGGGCCATCACTCAGTATTGGAATCTTGTATACAATTGCTTTACGTTTGGAAAAGCCGATATGGTATCCGTGGTGGAGCAATATTCAGTTTTGTGGCGTTGTCCTATGATTTAAGTTTACTCAAAGGTTGACCATATTCCAACTTTTATGAGGAAGTTGATGAACGTCATGGGGATAGGGAGTGAGCTAAAATGGAAAGAGTAGGAAGGAAAATGGGCAGTTTTGAAATTCCTGCCTCTTTCGCCACTGGTGCGTCTTAATGTTGTTTCCAATCAAAGCAGAATTGGATACAAAGAAGATTGTTCGACACTCTATGGCAAGGCGTGTTGCAGGGCAAAAGGTAATGTACTCACCAATCATTTTAAGGTGAACAAGAAGAGTATTGATGGACATTTCCACCATTACAACATTTCTCTTTCATAGGAAGATGGTCGATGGTAAGAGTGCTGGAAGGAAAGTGATTGACAGAATGCATGGACCTACAAAGGTGAGTTGGGTGGGAAGAATTGTTTCTATGATGGTAAAATGCTTATTTATTATAGGATTAAACAACAGGCATGAGTTTACTATATTGCACTTATCAGAGATAATGGAAATGCAAGCCCTGATGGTCTGTCAAAATGGATGCAAAAGAATGAGATTGAAGAAGTTCATATCATTTAAAGACCTTTAAAGTAGAGATTAAATATGTTGAGAACGTACCTATGTAAGCATTTCAAAATGTTTTGCATGGACAGGAATTTGAAAGTTCTCAAGAAACACTAAAGGTGCTGGATATCATTTTAGGGCAGCATGTTAAGCAGGAATACCTACTTGTTTGCCAATCTTTCTTTCAAGATAATCAGAATAACTTCACAGACGTTGGAAGAGGTGTCCATAGATGTAGGGATTATCTCGTGGGTAAAGCTATTCAGGATGGTAGTAGATCATTTACGGATCATGAAGGTACAAGCTGATACGTTGAGCGCGAAATACAAGCTACAGTCAGATCATTGTCAAGAGTTAGCTTTGTTGAGTTAAAACTTTAGGCCATAGGACAAAGGCGTATTTGCAATCCATTCATATGTAAAGATATTCTTTTTCTAAATAAAGTTTTCTAAATGAGATTAAATCGAGATCGATACCTTTTGCATTCATGCATTTGCATCTCATAGCATTTCATTGCATCATTTGCATTCAAAATTATAAAAAGACCCTAATTAGTTAAAGTTATTAAAAAGAGAAAGAAAGAGAGAGAGAGAGAAGAGGGTCACGGATAAGTGAAAAAGAAGTTGAATGGGAATTAACGATGTTCCCTTACATATCCCCGACTTTTGTGTCAGGAGGGATAGCTTACCCGGAGAAGGGGGTGTTTAGAAATGAAAATCATCCCATCAATGTCAAGGGACTGAACAAAGAAACCTTGAGGGCATTCGCCTTACAAATGTAGGAAGTTCTTTAAACAATTGGACCGTATGAAGAACTTCCTGTAATCTTTAGGAATTTTACGGAGTAATATTCAGAACACTCTTGTTGCTCTAAAGCCTAGGAGTAATGAGATTTCTTTTGAGAAGTGGGCTCATGTTCAGACATTTTTATTTTCAAAAAAACATACCTTTAATATTTATCCAAGTAAATGTTCTTTCATTCTGATTCTTTTGACCTTTGACATTCTTTATAAATTTTCATTTCATGTAAATAGACATTCTTGAATTCATTTATTCCTTGTATATTCTTTTGTGTGCCTATCATAGATCCCTAGATATCAATGACACGGGCAACGATACTACAGATTCAGAGTTCCTTTTAAGTGCGATATGTGTTTAGAGGAATCTCAGTACTTTGAAGGTGACAGAAATTGTGACTTGTTTCTGAATTTGTTGAAAATGGTTTTTACCCCATAAAGTGGTGGTAGGAAATATAGTCTTAGAGGAAGGAAAGATTGCGAAATTGGAATTAGCTGAGGAGACAAAACCAAACCTTGTTGAGACTATTATGGGAATTCAAAAATATGGTCCAAAGACGCATGCAGGAGGATTTGCAATTGCCAGGATAAACATGAGGTTTTGGGGCACTATTGGTCCACCATGGAAAGGGATCGCATCAGTTGTACAATGAATGCCAAATTTAAAGGAGTCAAGACTTATGGGGCATGTATGTTATGGGCTCAAGCTCGTCAAAAGTTTTAAGCTGACAATGACTTATCTTTGTGGACGTCAACTACTCCATTAAGAGGGGGAGATAGTTTCATATGCCAATATTACAAAGTCAAAAGTCATCTATTTCAAAAAAAGAAAGAAAAGAAAAGATTATATATAACTGCACAATGCCAAAAGTTTGCAGTCTTTTCAAAGATAATGCGCCATACCACAGTACAGCAAAGGTTGCCAAAAGAAAAGAAAAAGAAGAAAAAAACAAATTACAGAAGATGACCGAGACTGGTAAAAATTGGCATAAGAAACTATCGCCTACTCTCTATGCTACTTCTGCTGGGCAAACACCTTCAATTCCAATTGTTTCAAAGGTTCCAACCATCATCCTTGGAATGGGTGCATTGGCTTTCCTGAGTAGTCTGATGTGCCGTCAAAAGCTGCGATGGTTAGCTCCAGGCGGTGGTCATTGATTTCCAGCTATGTGGCATCAGGCCGTACACAGTCTCTAAAGCTTAAAATGGTAAATTCTTTCTTCAAAACCAGTTTCTGACAAAGTGGATGACGGTATCATGAAGGAAGCTCTCTTAAACTTCTATACAAGTTCAGGGAAGAGGAAACCTGATCAAATCATTATTTTCAAGGATGGGGTTAGTGATTCTCAATTCAATCAAATTTTGATCAAGTTATTGAGGTTTGCAAGTTCTTTGACGAGAAGTAGAACCCTAAATATTATGGTTATTGTTGTACGAAAAACCATCATACCAAGTTTTTTCAAATGAGGATCTCGACAATGTGCTACATGGTAATTGTCATTGACAACAAAGTATGCCATCCAAAGAACAATGATTTTTACCCGGTACCATGCCATCTTTGGAATGATTGGAATCACGAGGCGGACCCACTATCATGTTCTCTTAGACCAGGCTGGGTTTTTGGCTGATGATCTGCAAGAGTTTGTTCATTCTCTATCCTATATGTATCAAAGGAGCACCACAGCCATATTTGTTATGGCTCCTATTTGCTATGCTCATTTGGCAGCTTCACAGTTGGGGGCAATTTATGAAGATTAGGGATGCTTCAGAAACATCATCGAGTCATGGTGGGATGTATGCTCTGGAAGTAATCTCTGTACCTCAGCTTTCCAGGTTGAAGGATAAAGTCAGCAACTTCAATCTTGTTTGCTGAGAATCATTGAACCATCTTTTTGTAAGGTTTGACAAACAATAGCCAGGACTGCTGCTGGGGCAATCCCTTTCTCATGGGTTTATGAATCAAGATTTTTTCTCCAAGCTTTGATGGAGTCAAGAATTGAATACCTCTAGTAAACTTGAAAGTATTCATCCTAAGCAAATGTATCAAGAATGGATGACACAGACTTATGACAAAGGAGGTTCGTCCAAAAGAATTTCATAAAGGAAACCTTTTGCTGAAAGAGATCTTTTCCATGCAAAAGGATGCCGAATTTGGAAGGGCCATATATTGCGAAGAGGGCTTTCTCTAGAGGTGCACTGATTTTCACAAGAAATGGATAGGAAGAATTTATCTGATCCAGTGAATTCGGACTCGGTCAATGAGTACTTTGTTTGAAGGAGAAGGGAAGCCAAGGTGAAAACCTGCAAAGGGCACTTTGGGACTTCTATTTCAAAAAAAAAAAAGAAAAAAGAAAAGAAAAAGAAACAGGAGAAAAAATAAAAAATGGAGAGGCCAAGGTGAAAACCCGCAAAGGGCGCCTTGAGACCAAAGGGGTTTTGAGTTGAAAACCCAAAAGGGCAGCTCAAATTTGAAAAGTCACGCAGTGACCTTGCTATACCTGATTCGACGAGAAGTGAAGTATGTTACATATCGAGGTATCAACGAATTACTTTGGATCTTTTAAACACATGTTGAACTCAAGAAAGTCTTCATGGAGCTGGTGTATAGACGCTCAAGCGGCGATATCTGGGGCATCTGATTTTTTGTCCTGTTTACTATTTTTGGATTCTCTTTCTTCTCAAAGATAGATTCTTAGATTACCCTCCTTTGTTTTTTTGATAAATTATTATCCTCAAGATCAATTTATTCGTCCTCCATTATTCATAAAGTATGTTGCATAGAAATAATGATTGATGAATAAATATCTTTACAAACGAAGTTTTTCATATTACTCTGGAAATTTCTAGATAATACAAGAAACTGAAACAAGACAATTGTTTAAAGAATTTCCATATTTGAGGGTTGGATGTACTCAGGGAAATTTCTTCTTCAGTCTAAAAGGTGGTTGGACATTTTAAATTGATCTTAAGAAAGGATCATTTCGTAAACATCTCCAGCAGGTCACAACATTTGGAGAATGGCACAATAGGACTAAGTTGATTCAAAGCATACAAGAAGAGTATGATTGATACATCAAGAAGTATAAAGATAAAACTTCGATGAGGGAATGAGTGATGACGTCCGAAATAGGGGTCATATTCATAACATTTTGCATTATAACATGTCTAATTAGGAGAATTTGACTCACTTCGATCATAACATCCTAATTATTAGGCATGAACTCATACGCATTCTACAGGTTATGTCTTTTATGGGACAATGCAGATCAAAGAAACAAGATTTGGCATCCCTATGTTTATAGGGAACAGATTGAAGATAGTAGATTTGACATTCCTGTGCTTACAACGAAGCAGATTGAAGATTTTGGCATGGCATCCCTGTGTTTATAGGGAACAAGTTGAAGATTGCAGATTTGGCATCCCTGTGTTTATAGGGAACAGATCGAAGATAGCAGATCTAACCTTCAGACGTTTATGCTGAAGCAGATCCAAGATGATTTGGTATTCTTGTGTTTACAAGAAACAAATCAAGGACATAGCAGATTTAACTCTCAGACATTCTCAAATATAGCAGATCTAACCTTCAGACGTTTATGCTGAAGCAGATCCAAGATGATTTGGTATTCTTGTGTTTACAAGAAACAAATCGAGGACATAGCAGATTTAACTCTCAGACATTCTCAAATATAGTAGATCTAACCTTCAGACGTTTATGCTGAAGCAGATCCAAGATGATTTGGTATTCTTGTGTTTACAAGAAACAAATCAAGGACATAGTAGATTTGACTCTCAGATGTTCTCAGATATAGCAGATCCAGACTTCAGATGTTTATGCTGAAGCAGATCCAAGATGATTTGGTATTCTTGTGTTTACAAGAAACAAATCGAGGACATAGTAGATTTGACTCTCAGATGTTCTCAGATATAGTAGATCCAGACTTCAGACGTTTATGCTAAAGCAGATCCAAGATGGTTTGGCATCCTTGTGCTTACAAGGAACAAATCAAGGACATTGCAGATATGACTCTCAAATGTTCTCAAACAGACTCAAGATGGTTTGGCATCCTTGTGCTTACAAGGAACAAATCGAGGACATTGCAGATATGACTCTTAAATGTTCTCAAACGGACGCAAGATGGTTTGGCATCCTTGTGCTTACAAGGAACAAATCAAGGACATTGCAGATATGACTCTCAAATGTTCTCAAACAGACGCAAGATGGTTTGGCATCCTTGTGCTTACAAGGAACAAATCGAGGACGTAGCAGATTTGACTCTCAGATGTTCTCAAACCGACACAAGATGATTTGGCACCCCTACAAATCGAAGAAGCAGATTCGACATTTCTATATTCGACGGGGAACAGATCAAAGATATCAACATGACAGTCATGAGTTTGCAAGAAGCAGATTGAAGCCGTCAAGAGGCCATTTAAAGAAGATCAAGAACTCAAGACTCGGCGAGACCGGGCAAAATTGGTCTTTTTATAGTCTTTGCTCTATTCTGTTACACTGAGAATGAGCAAAAGAGGGCAATTATGAGACACTCAATTTTGCCCGGCCCGAAATAAGTCCAAAACAAAAATAATAAACCCCAAAAAAATGAAGTCCAAAGTTTAGTCCAGAATTACAAATATAATTTGGTCTCATCGGAATGGCCCATTACTTGAAAAGATTTAAGGTCCATCTACAAGCTTGACTCATATGGAAATATAATCTTCAATGATATGCAATCTTAGATATGATTGCAATCTTAGATATGATACAATCTTAGATATGATTGCAATCTTAGATATGATATACAATCTTAAAAGATATGATTTTGTAGATATCCTTTAATCTTAACCGTTGATGTAATCGATCTGTACCGTTGGATTTGGGGAGTCTCAACTATAAATAGAGGCCTCTCCCTTCATTGTAAACACTTGAGTTTTGGGAAGCAATAAGAATTCTTGAGAGCATTCACTCAAATTTCTCTCCCTCTTGCGTTCTTACTCTCTCTATGGTTTGTTCTTATTTTATTCTTCGTCTATCTTAGTTTTTCAACCTTTTTTTTATTTTAATTTCTTCATTTTTCAAATATATATATTTATTCCTATCTTTTATACATTTGATTATGTATTTTATATATTATAATATTTAACCTTTTTATATAGTTTATTTTCAAATATATATTTTCTATGCATGTATATATATATTATATTATCATTTCATGTATTTTGAACTATTGCATTATATTTTATAATTTTTAAATGTTCTATTTATTCATTTTTTAGTGTATGTCATTTTTTATACCATTATATATTTTTATCTATATATTATTATCATTAAAGGTTTTAACTTGTATTATATACGTATCTTTATTTATATGTTAATAATTACTTTACTCCTATTCTATTATTACATATTTTGAAGATATTATAATATTATAATTTGTATAATACGTATATTTCATCATTAATTACTTATTTCATATTATTATATAATTATTTCATTGTGAATATAAATTTTTTACATATTTGATATTTTATATATTATTTTTCTAAATCGATTATTTTATTTCTTACGTAATTATTATTCTTATTTTTATTATATATTATACTTTTAAATCTATTATTAAATATCACATTTTTATATATGCTCATTCTATTTATCAATTGTTTATATTATACATGTATTTTTCAAAAAAAAAACTTATGCTTTATTATTATACAATGTTTGCTTTTACTTTAGAATTAATGTATTTTTATATTATGCAATATCTTAGACTTTTATAATTTACTTTCAAATGCATATTTTTATTTTATATGTGTCAAAATTGTATATCATGCATCATTTATATGCTTAAATATATGTTGAATTACATGTTTATGGGTTTTTACCTATTTTTCTTAAATATATATCGTGTTTTATATATATCTTTCTTTTTGTTATGTTTTATTTCTTATATATATTGGTTAGTATATAATATTTATACTGTTGTACTATTATTATAATATGTTATCTCGTATGATACGTTAATATGCTCCTTCAAGCATCGATTTTAAAAACGAGACTTCAAAGTTTTCAAAAATAAAAAGGCAATGCTTGGTGTTTGGAAGCTTCGAGAAAAGTAGTGCCCTAACTTATTGGGTTGCAATTTTTCTCGTTGAGTTCGAATAGTCAAGTACCCTTCTAAGTTTTTAAGATTTTCAAAATACGAGCAACTGTCTTGGAATTTCAAAGCGTTATGTCCTAACTTACTGGATGTGGCGTTTTGTCGTTTCGAGATAGGGATTTCCAAAAAGGCTAACTTAGTACCAATATTTTGATACAAGCGAACCCCAATTTTCAAAAATCAAAATATTTTAAAGAGGATTGCATCTTAAATTTTTTAATTTCCGACCTTAAAGACATTTGATAATTAATTAGGTACCAATTTGTGGGCGTTACGAGGGTGCTAATCCTTCCTCGTACGTAACCGACTCCCGAACCTGTTCTTTTTATTACGTAGACCAAAACTAATGATTTTAAAACAAAATGTTTTAAAGGTGATCCAATCACACCTAAAAAGATTGGTGGCGACTCCCGTTTTCGTTTTTCTTAAAGTCGATTCCCATTTTCGAAAACTTGATTTAAAAATGGTTACGACAATATATATATGATATAACATAAATAGTATAATTGGTAATATGTGATATATAATATATATAAAAAATAATAAGTAATATAAAAATAAAACATAATAAATGTTATATAATAAAATATATGGGAAATAAGAAATATAATAAACATAGCATAAAATAATGGAAGTTTATATGTAAAATAATATATATAAATAATAATAAATATATAATATATGTGAAAATATAACAATATATATATAAAATGATATAAAATAATAATCTGAGAAAAAATAATAAATAATAATAATACATATAATAAAAATAACCCTTATAATAAAATAATCTTATAATGTATAATATAGAAGTAAAATTAAAATAAAACAAATAATAAATGTATAGGATAATAAAATAAATGAAGGACTAATTTTAAAATTTAGCAAAATTACGAGGCTAATTTTGAAAGGAATAGAACTGAATTCAGGCCCTATTTAAAACGCGCGCAAAATCCAAAGGGGCTCACTGGGCAAATTGCCCTATTCCCAAAACGACAACGTTTTAATCTGTGTTTAAAAGGATCGGGTATCAAATTGAAACTAAAATAAAAATAATGGGCAAAAATTAAAAAAATGCAATAAAATTAATTTAAAAAAATGAAAAGGCGGAAGGACTAAAGGGATAAATATCCCATTTTCTCAAAACACGCGGATCCTCCGGGTCGGATCATGGGCCCTATATAAGTTAAAATTTAATTTTAAACTTCATTTCTAACATCCTATTTAAAAAAAAAAACAAAAAAAAAACACTCTGAAACTCTCTCCCCGTCCTCTGGCCTGAGCTCCGGTGACGATTGCCGGCCACCGCCGCACGCGCCTCACGCACCACCGTACGCGGTGGTCGGAGGTTCAAAATTTCTCCCCTTTTCGGGTGAAACACAGGTAGTATATCTCCTCTTATTTTTAAAAGTATTTTTGTGTATTACAGCTTGGAAATGAACTGTTTTCCTTTTGGTTTTCAAATCTGTTTTTGGATCGTTTGTTGTACTAGAAATATATGTATATATAAAAAAGAAATAATGAAGAATAAAAATAGTAAAACCTTTGAATCTGCCGTGAGTTTTTATTTCTCCTCTACTGTTTGGGTTTCTGTTTGCGTAGTAAATCGTACCCTTCTTTTACTGTTTTTACACCCATTTATACTATTTACAAATGAATCTAAATAAATAAACCCCGATTCTGAATTTGCTTTTTATTGGTTGATTGCTTGCTTTTTTCCTTTTCTTGCAGGTTAATGGCACGATCTCTGGCGGTGGGGTGCAATCCATGGGCCGATTGCGGCGTGACATGGGGCCATGTTGTTTTGCTGCGGCGCGAGGGTTTCCCAAGAAACCCTAGGTTTCTTGAAACTATCCGGGCACCAGGCCACACATCATCATCATTGGGCCATTGTAAACAGGCTGCTGAGTCAAAACGGGTTAGGATAAAGGGTTGGTTTAAGGTTTATTGGATCCGGGTTATTTTTGGGGTGTAAATGGGTCTGATAAATTTGGGCTATTTGGTTTTGGGCTTCGGGTGTATTTGGGGTCTGCTAGTTTTTTAAGATTTGTAAAAGGACTGTTAAAAACTTTTATTTCTTTTTGATAATTTGGACTTATGCCTTGGCTTCCAATGGGCCGGGCAAAATTGAGGTATTACATTTATAATTGTCAATTCAAATATAAGTAAGCTCTCGATAATAAATAGTGTGATCTAAAAGAGCTTTAAATCTACAACAATATTAGAGATTTATTAGAAACATTACAAAAACTTATAACTAGAAATACGTTCTAAATGTTATATATAAATACCTTTTTACCTTTTTGTTAGTGGAAAAGATAATGAATGAGAAGGGGTCTACGCCATAAACTGCATCCGCATCCAGTCCCATACTTGTAGCAGGGTGCTGCAACCCTTCAATTCTTTGTTTTTCAACTGGTCGTATTGCTAAGGGGTTGGTACAAGATTGCCAATATCGTGGACCCCTAGCTGTATGTGCAGACAAGAATGAGGTCCTCTAGCAAGGACAAATACATTAAGTGCCAGAGACTCCTAGACTAATTTTCCATAATCAATTCGCTAATGACGTACAATATGTTCGCTCTAACATACTGTTCAAACTCTTCATCACTTAGTTAATTGGCCAGTGGATGCTTGACCAATGTAATCGAGAAATTGAGTTAAACTAGCAATTCAATTTAGTTCAGGTTTTTTTTATAGTTCAGTCTGGTTTTGGTCAAATGATATCATTGAACCATATCAATTTAGTTCGATTTCGGTTTATTCCATTGGACATAAGAAAAGTCCAAAAAAACCGTTTAAAAAATTAAAAAAAACCTATATTTTCTGAACATATAAGCCCGACATGTAAACCCATTTAAAACCTAAAACATAACAAATTGCTTCTAAATTCTAAATAAAGCTTTTATTATGTTTTTATATATTCCATAATTAAATAAAAAATAAACCCTAACGTCAGACTCTCACAAATACATTGTTTATTTATTATTGTTGTTAAAACTTCCAAGAATTCAAGTGTCCATCTTTTTTTTACTTATCATGTACTATGTTCTTTTTTCTATTATTGTTGTTGTTAAAACTTCTAAAATTTTTGTTATCATTCTTAACCTTTCCAAGTTGGGTTTTTTTTACTATCATTACACATTAAGAGTTATAAAATAGAAATAACTTAATATTTGATTATGTTCAATGCATATTGATAGTGATTAAATTTAGGTTTAATTAGGTTTTTAATAAACATTTATAATTATAGATTTTACAAATTATATTTTAGATAAATATATTAATTGAGATTTTATGTATAATTGAAAAAAAAAGGTTAAAATTTTCAAATAATGTCCATAAATAATGATAATTTTATCCCGTCAAAGTTGAAAAGTCTAAATCTAAAGACAATTGTGTCTAAATAAAGTCCAAAAGCTCAAAACCTCATAACAATATGGAATCCTGAAATGAACCGAATTGATTTAGTACGATTCGGTAATAATTGGTTTCTTATGTCCACCGATTTGGTTTTTGTTCGAAAAATAGAAAAATCGAATATCCCAATTTGGTTAAAAACTGAAACAACTGATCTCACCCCAGACCAATGTATGCTGCCATGTGAACTCCATTCAATCGCCCTTGAAATCATCCTTATTGACTAGATAATATCTCATTAGCCTCCTCATTTCTAGCTCAAGGTCAAATTTAGCCACATTGGTGACAACTACTCCTTCAATTGGAAAGCCATGATTAGCGCTACATCTTACAACATGATTGTTGCTTCACCATAAGAGAAGTGGAAGATAAGAGTCTCTGGTCTCCACCTTTCCACCAAGGCTATAAGTAATGATAACAAAATTAGAATATGAGGTCATCTTTCTTAAAAAGACTACTAAACAATCTCTAAATCAAGTGTGCTCTTCATTCATCATAGAATAATGTATGTTTGAACGAATCTAAGGATTTCATTCCTCAATCTAGTAAGTAAACAAAAACAAAAACAAATAAATATTGTAATACCCCAATTTTGCCCGGCCTATTGAAAGCCAAGGCATAAGTCCAAATTATCAAAGAAATAAAAGTCTTTAACAGTCCTTTTACAAATCTTAAAAAACTAAAACTTACCCAATACAAAAGCCCATACACAGTTACAACCAAATAGCCAAATCAGTACCTAGACCCAAACAATTGCAACCCAAACTTGTGACCCAAAGAACCTAAATCGGCCCAAACAAATCAGACCCAATAAACTGTACCCCAAAAGCCCGAATGCTTAACCCTAGGTCAAGAACCTTAGGGTTTCTGCATCTTCCAGCGCCGCAAGCATCCACAGGCCTCATTTTGAGCCGCTATCAGTTCCTTCACCGTCGCCGTGATTCATGCTGTTAACCTGCAAAAGGAAAGAAAGAAATAGCGAATATGGCAAGAGGAATTTTTTCTAGTATTTGAATCGGTTATAAAAACCAGACGATGTAAAAAAATAGGGGAGCTTCTTTTTTCGAGAGGAGAATATACGCATATATCAAATAAAAGAACCATTTTTTACAAGATAAAGGTGATTCTCATTTTTGTATTCTTGTATTTTTTTATTTTACAGTATTACAACATATGCATTTCTTTAAAATGTCTTAAAAATAAAGAGAAAGGGGGCTACCTGTGAAACGCCAAGAAAAAATAGGGCTTTTTGGCTTTCTAACCGCCGCAAACGGTGGCGCGTACGGTGGCGCATGCGACGGAGTAACCGTCGGAGAATGGCCGGATTTCGCTTGGCCAGAGAGAAAAAAAGGGTTTCTTTTCAGAGGAAAGTGAAGGAATGAAATTTTTTTCTAAAAAAATCGGCTTTTATACCCTCCTGAAACGACGCCGTTTAGGGCTAATTTTAATAGCCTTAAAACGGTATCGTTTAAAGATTGACCCGCACGCGTGTGACCCGACCCGGGGAGGATCCGCGTGTTTCTGTTAAAAGGGATAATTTCTATTCAGGCCCTTTCGTATTTTTGGATTCTTATAATTATGTACTTAAACATTTTTATGTTTTAAAAATTTAGCCCAGAAATAAGGTTCTGGTTTCAATTTAATCCTTTAGTCCATTTAAATGCGGAAGACGGAACGTAGTCGTTTTGGGAATAGGGCATTTTGCCCAATGAGTCCTTTTTGATGTACGCGCGTTTTAAATAGGGCCTTAATCTAGTTTTGTTCCTTTGAAATTTGCCCTGTAATTTTGCTGAACTTTAAATTTAGTCCTATATTTATTCTATTATTCTATATATATATATTTTTATTATTTGTTTCATTTTAATTTTACTTCTATATTATATATTATAAGATTATTTTATTATAAGTGTTATTTTTATTAATATTATTTATTACCTTTCTCAAACCATTATTTTATGCTATATTTATTATATTTCTTATTTCCTATATATTTTATTATATAACATTTATTATGTTTTATTTTCATATTATTTATTATTTTTTATATATATGTTATGTATATCACATATTACCAATTATATTATTTATGTTTATATCATACATATTTTATTTAAAATTTGTAAATTATTATTATCAAATCATATTTTTAACTCATATCATATACGCATCTCATTATTATTTATTTATTTATTTATTTATTATACATTATATCATTTTAAATTAATATTTTTTTATTATGAATTCTCTTACATACTTTTTTAAAACCAATATATTACCATATAATTATTATTCTTTTGTAAATATTTTTGTTATTATATATTATATATTATATACTATTCTAAAATTGTTATGAAATATCTTATTTTTAATTATATGTATATTTTGTTAGCAATCAATCATTTTTGTTTTATATAGTATTTCTTTAGATATTTTTATATTGTATGTATCATGTATGTATTAAAAGTTATTTTTTTTATTTTATTATTAGATGTTATATTTTGTGAACATGCATATTGACATTATATTTCTTTTATTTGTATATCATATATTATTTGATTATTGCTCTTTGATATCATGCATTATTTAATTATTATTTTGTATGTTTGTATGTTTATTCTTTCTCATTTCATACCATATATAACTTTGTATGCATATTGTTAATGTTTGCTATATATATTATTTTTATATGTATGTGTCTAATGCACAAGCTTTATATTATTACTATTACTTTGTTTAAATGCATGTGTTATGTACCTACTACAATAATATGTTACTATGTATGATTTATAATGTAATATAATTCTTCACATATCATCATCTTTTTTAAAAAAGAGGGCTCCAAAGTTTTCAAAAATATAAAGGCAATGCTAGATGTTTGGAAATTTCGGGAAAGTAGTGCCCTAACTTATTGGGTTGCGACTCTTCTCGTTAAGTTCGAATAACCAAGTACCCCTCTAAGTTTTCAAAGGTTTTCAAAATGTAAATGACTGTCTTGGAATTTCAAAGCAATATGTCCAAACTTACTGGATGTGGCGTTTTGTTGTTTCGAGATAGGGATTTCCAAAAGACTAACTCAATGTCAATATTTTACGAGTGAGTTCCAATTTTCAAAAATCCAAAATATTTTAAAGAGGATTGCGTCTTAAAATTTCTAATTTCCGACCTTAAAGACATTTGATAATCAATTTGGTACCAATTTTTGGGCGTTACGAGGGTGCTAACCCTTCCTCGTACGTAACCGACTCCCGAACCCGCGTTCTTTTGATTTTCGTGAGACCAAAATCGATGATTTTAAAACAAAAATGTTTTAAAGGTGATCCAATCACACTTAAAAAGATTGGTCGCGACTCCCGTTTTCGTTTTTTAAAGTCGATTCCCATTTTCCAAAAACTCGATTTTAAAAATGGCTTCGACAGCTTGGCGACTCCACTGGGGACTTAAGAGAGTCAAGCCGTGTAATTGATTATCTCATGTCTTAATGTCGGAAATTAAAAATTTTAAAATTTAATCCTCTTTGCATTACATATGTTTGTATTATTGCATGCGTTACTATATTTTGATACGCATTGCATTTGCATGACCGTTGTGGTCACACCCTTAAGTGGGAGTGAGAAGCTACGCCTTCGTGAGGTTTTTGCCTCCGTGCAGGATAGTGGATCACTTTCGGAATACATCCGTACCTATGGTTTCGTGAGATTTTCATCTCCGTGCAGCCATAGGGAAATGTATTGCCCTGAACTGAACTCGATTCACATGAGCCTATAATGGGTGAGGATCGAGGAATCTGCTGGTTCAAGTACCTCAAAACTTTAGAACCAACTTCATATAGAAAGAAACCGTAAGAGCCCAACTTAGTTAGGTTTAAGATATTACCCTTATAAATTATCGTCGAGATTTATTGATATCATATGATACTGACTTTTTCTTTTCTTTTGTTTGCATGTCATTTTGCATTTAAAAGGTATCGATTCACGGTCAGTTTCTAAGTTATAAAGTTTTATTATGGAGAAAGGACTTCTTGATAGAGTGGAAGACAACGCTAACGTCCATATATGGTCAGAGCAAACTCAGTTAGTAAAGGAAAATAGTCTAGCCTTGGGATATGTGTCAGAGCTGTCAAACTACATTCGTATCAGTGTCACACAGGATAATCAGCATGAGTTAAAGGAAATATGGGATCAATGGGGTATCGAAGCCAACCAGTTGTTCTACAACAACCATGGGGGACTCGTAGTATTTACTAGACTTGGGAATAGATGAGAATTTGTTTTGGGCCATCACTCAGTATTGGAATCTTGTATATAGTTGCTTTATGTTTGCAAAAGCCGATATGGTACCCGTGGTAGATGAATATTCAGTTTTGTGGCATTGTCCTCTGATTCAAGTTTATTCAAAGGCTGACCGTATTCCAACTTTTATGAGAAAAATGATGAACGTCATGGGGATAAGGAGTGAGCTAAAATGGAAAGAGCAGGAAGGAAAAGGGGCAGTCTTGGAATTCCTGCCTCTTCTGCCACTGGTGCGTCTTAATGTTGTTTCCGATCAAAGCAGAATTGGATACGAGGAAGATTGTTCGACACCCTATGGCAAGGCGTGCTTCAGGAACTAAAGGGCAGAAGGTAATGTACTCACCAATCATTCCAAGGTGAACAAGAAGAGTACTGATGGACATTTCCACCATTACAACATTTCTCTTTCATATGAAGATGGTCGATGGTAAGAGTGTTGGAAGGAAAGTGATTGACAGAATGCATGGACCTACAAAGGTGAGTTGGATGGAAAGAATTGTGCCTATGATGGTAAAAAGCTTATTTATTATAGGACCAAACAGCAAGCATGAGTTCACTATGTTGCACTTATCGGAAACAATGGAAATGCAAGCCCTGATGGTCTGTCAAAATGGACGCAAAAGAATGAGATTAAATAAGACCATATCATTTAAAGACCTTTAAAGAAGAGATTAAATATGTTGAAAAGATGCCCATGTAAGCATTTCAAAATGCTTTGCGTGGACAGGAATCTGAAAGCTCTCAAGAAATACTAAAGGTGCTGGATATCATTTTAAGGCAGCACGTTAAGCTGGAATGCCTACTTGTTCGTCAATCTTTCTTTCAAGATAATCAGAACAACTTCACAGACATTGGAAGAGGTGTCCATAGATGTAGGGATTATCTCATAGGTGAAGCCATAGCTCAAATTCGGGATGGTGGTAGATCATTTATGGACCATGAAAGTACAAGCCAATACGTTGAGCATGAAATACAAGCTACAGTCAGATCATGGTTAAGAGTTAGCTTTGTTGAGTTAAAACTTTGAGCCATAGGACGAAGGCGTATTTGTAATCCATTCATATGTAAAGATATTCTTTTTCTAAATAAAGTTTTTTAAATGAAATTGAGTCGAGATCGATGCCTTCTTGCATTCATGCATTTGCATTACATTACATTGCACCATATGCATTTAAGTCCATAAAAAGACCCTAATTAGGCAAAATTATTTCAGGAAGTTAATCGGGGACATGGAACAAAGATTGGAGAGATTAGAGCAAAGGCAGATACAGATGCAGGAGCAGTTGACCAAAATTCAACAGGATATACGTGATCAAATGTTAGAGCTCCAAAGCAATGTAATTGGCCAACTGGGACAGTTACTAGTCGAGGGGCTTGAAAAGAGGAAAAGCCCATTGGTCAATACTAAAGATGATAATAAGGTCATCGTTTATTCCTTAAATCTTACTCCAATAGAGGTCCAGACTCAATTAGACGTACATCCGCGAGGGATACCAGTTATTATCAAACCCCAATTACATCAGGCTGATATGTTGGCACCAGTAAATAATTCGGTAGGCTCAAGTCCTAATTCGGGGAGTGATTCAGCCAGTCTTGTCATCATTAGAGAAGCAAGGAAGGCTAGTGTAGAGCGTCTAAAACAGTGTGAAGCTCTTAAAAAGCAAGGTTGGAGCTCCCGATACAATTCCTCGAGGGCAATGATAAGAAAAGAAAATAAGGAGAAGCTGTTGACTGTAAGACAACCGAGAATGTCAATTACCGGCCATCAGGTTCCTCAAAAGCAAGGGTCCAATTCGAGACCGAATCCGAAAAAACTTCCCTCTACGTCAATTCCAGTGTCGTATAAGGAGCTATATCATAGATTATTTAACGCACATATAGTGTCCCTGTTTTACATAGAACCGTTGCAGCCCCCATACCCCAAATGGTATGATTTAAACACTCAATGTGAATATCATGCAGGACGCACAGGGCACTCAATTGAGAATTGCATTGCTTTTAAAAGGATGATCGAAAAACTCATCAAAATAGGTGTTATAAGTTTTGATTATCCATCTGGGGCAGAGAATTTACTACCTAATCATTTAGATGGGGAGATGAATTCCATGATGGAAAGGGGCATAAGATCCAAGAATACGCCAAGTTTCAGGGCTTTTGAGTAGGATTTGGTGTTGGGGAATCCGAATAACGTATCTGAAGAGGAAACCAAGGAATAAAACTTGTGAGCCCTTGCACATTTGGGAATGTTTTGAACAATGAAATTGTGAAAGTGATCCTTGTATTTTAAAGTTAATTTAGAGTAATGTTCAGAACACACTTGTTGTTTTAAAGCCTAGAAACAACAAGATTTCATTTGTGAAATAGGCTCATGTTTAGACATTGTTGTTTCAATAAAACATATCTTTCATGATTAATTTGAGCAATTGTTCCCTTATTTTTTTTTCCTTCTTTCTTCATTCATAATGTAAATAGTTATTCTTGAATTTATTTATTTTTTGTATATTCTTTGTGCCTATCGAAAATCCCTAGGTATCAATGACAGGGGCAACAATATTACAGATTCAGAGTTCCTTTTGAGCGCTACATGCGTTTAGAGGACTCTCAGTACTCTGAAGATGACAGAGATTGCGATTTGTTTCTAAATTTGTTGAAAATGGTAAAGCAAGATGAGAAATAAATTTTACCCCATGAAGAGAGGGTAAAAGATATGGCCACAATAAGAAAGGAAAGGCTGTAAGATGAAACAAAGCTAGTTTTCCTGTACCTTACGTGGGTGCCTTGGTGGACAATAGTGCTGGATACTAGGAGCTCTGTAGTTCGTTCTCTGTTTTCTTCATGATAAGAAGGACTCTGATTTTTTTATGGGCCATGGAAATATGTCTAAGTATGACATCGTGACTCAGTGTATGGCGCTTGCTAGGGTGAAGGATCAGTGTTTTACAAAATTGCTTCTAAAATTAATGCAAAGCTTGGAGGACTGAATTCCATGTTAGAAATTGAGCAAACACTTTCAATTTCAATTGTTTCAAAGGTTCCAACTGATATCCTTGGAATGGATGCATCATTTGGCTCTCTTGAGCAGTCTGATATAAC
This sequence comes from Gossypium anomalum, assembly GCA_025698475.1. Classification (NCBI taxonomy): domain Eukaryota; kingdom Viridiplantae; phylum Streptophyta; class Magnoliopsida; order Malvales; family Malvaceae; genus Gossypium; species Gossypium anomalum. The sequence goes on along the minus strand of CM046967.1, from coordinate 16,264,112 downwards.
GTCAATAGCTGAGGTAATTGGTTGCATGAAATGGCTGTTGATTTTCGCCTGTACACAGTCTCTGAAGCTTGAAATGATAGATTCTCTCTTCAAACTAGTTTCTGGCAAAGTGGATGAGGATATTGTAAGGAAAGCTTTCTTAGACTTCTATGCAAGTTTAGGGAGAAGAAAGTCTGATCAAATTATCATATTCAGGGATGGAGTCAGCAAGTCGCAGTTCAATCAAACGTTGAACATTGAGCCGGATCAAGTAATTGAACCTTGTAAATTTCTTGATGAGAATTGAAACCCCAAGTTTGTGGTCATTGTGGAACAAAAAAAAGTTTTTCAGTAGGGATCTCCTGACAATGTCTCGCCTGGAACCATTATAAACAACAAAATTGGTCAACGACTTCTATTTTTGTGCCCATACGGGAATAAGTGGAACCGCGAGACTTACTCATTATCATGTTCTCTTAGGTCAGATTGGGTTTTTGGCTGATGATCTGTAGGGGCTAGTTTATGTCATATCAAAAAAACGCCACAGACATATCTGTTGTGACCCCTATTCACTAGGTTCATTTAATAACTTCACAGTTAGAGCAGTTTATTGAGTTTAAAGATACTTGAGAAACATCATCAAGACATGGTAGAATGACAACTCTGGGAGCGTTTCTGTACTTCAGCTCCCCAGAATGAAAGATAATGTCAACGGCTCTATTGAACTTTTTTTATCTAGAGCCTCTAGATTTTACCTGCTATTCGCTTTCTTTGATTGACAAATGTCAGCCCGGATTTTGCTGGGGTAAAAGAATTTCATGAGGGGGAACTTGTGCTACAAGAGATTCTTCCCATGCAAAGGATTTCAAAGAGAAATGGATACCAAATGGAAAGACCACAGAAAAAAATCCCTCTCTAGCGATGTGAAATATTTACCCAATACAGTGAATTCAGACTCAATTAAGGAGTATTTTGTCTGAAAATAAAGGGAAGCCAAAGTGAAAACCCGCAAAGGGCGCTTTGAGACTTCTATTTCAAAAAAAAAAAAGTGGATAGGCCAAGGTGAAAACCCGCAAAGGGCGCCTTGAGACCAAAGGGGTTTTGAGCTGAAAACCCGAAAGGGCAGCTCAAATTTTGATAAGCAACAATGACCTTGCTATACTAGAGTCAACAAATAGTGAAGTGTGTTACATGCCGGGGCATCAACAAAGTACTTTGGGTCTTCTAAACACATGTTAAACTCAAAATAGTCTTCATAGAATTTGTGTATAGAAGCCAAGCTGCGATATTTAAGGCATTTGACTTTTGTCTTGTTCACTATCTTTGAATTCTCTTTCTTCTCAAAGATTAATCTTCTTTTGATAAATCATTCAAATTTTCCTCCAAGATCAATTTATTCATAAAGTATGTTGCATTGAAATAATGATTGATGAACTAAATATCTTTACAAACGAAGTTTTGCATATTACTCTGGAAATTTCTAGATAATACAAGAAACTAAAACAAGACAATTGTTTAAGGAATTCTCATATGTATGGGTTGGAGATACTTGATAGATTTTCTTCTTCAGTCCAAAAGGTGGTTGGACGTTTTAAGCAATATTGATCTTAAGAAAGGATCATTTCATAAACATCTTCAGTGGGTCATAACATTCTGGGAATGATACGGTAGACCAAATGGATGGAGAAGATTCAAGGCATACGAGCAGAGTATGATCGAAATGTCGAGAAGAATAAGGCAGAAAGCTCGATAGATTAATGAGTGATGACGTCCGAAATAGGGGTCATATTCATAACATTTTGCATTATAACATGTCTAATTAGGAGAATTTGACTCACTTCGATAATAGCATCCTAATTATTAGCATGAACTCATACGCATTCTACAGGTTATGTCTTTTATGGGACAATGTAGATCAAAGAAACAAGATTTGGCATCCCTATGTTTATGGGGAACAGATCGAAGATAGTAGATCTGACATTCCTGTGCTTACAGCGAAGCAGGTCGAAGATTTCAGCTTGGCATCCCTGTGTTTATAGGGAACAGATCGAAGATAGCAGATCAAGCCTTCAGATGTTTATACTGAAGTAGATCCAAGATGATTTGGTATTCTTGTATTTACAAGGAACAAATCGAGGACATCGCAGATTTGACTCTCAGATGTTCTCAGACATAGCAAATCAAGCCTTCCGATGTTTATACTGAAGTAGATCCAAGATGATTTGGTATTCTTGTATTTACAAGGAACAAATTGAGGACATCGCAGATTTGACTCTCAGATGTTCTCAGATATAGCAGATCAAGCCTTCAGATGTTTATACTGAAGTAGATCCAATATGATTTGGTATTCTTGTATTTACAAGGAACAAATCGAGGACATCACAGATTTGACTCATAGATGTTCTCAGATATTGCAGATCAAGCCTTCAGATGTTGATACTGAAGTAGATCTAAGATGATTTGGCATTCTTGTATTTACAAGGAACAAATCGAGGACATCGCAGATTTGACTCTCAGATGTTCTCAGATATAGCAGATCAAGCCTCCAGATGTTTATACTGAAGTAGATCCAAGATGATTTGGTATTCTTGTATTTACAAGGAACAAATCAAGGACATCGCAGATTTGACTCTCATATGTTCTCAGATATAGCAGATCAAGCCTTCAGATGTTTATACTGAAGTAGATCCAAGATGATTTGGTATTCTTGTATTTACAAGGAACAAATCGAGGACATCGCAGATTTGACTCTCAGATGTTCTCAGATATAGCAGATCAAGCCTTCAGATATTTATACTGAAGTAGATCCAAGATGATTTGGTATCCTTGTATTTACAAGGAACAAATCAAGGACATTGTAGATATGACTCTCAAATGTTCTCAAAACAGACTTAAAATGGTTTGGTATCCTTGTACTTACAAGGAACAAATCGAGGACATTGCAGATATGACTCTCAAATGTTCTCAAACAAACTCAAGATGTTTTAAGCATCCTTGTGCTTACAAGGAACAAATCGAGGACATTGCAGATATGACTCTCAAATGTTCTCAAATAGACTCAAGATGGTTTGACATCCTTGTGCTTACAAGGAACAAATCGAGGACATTGCAGATATGACTCTCGAATGTTCTCAAACAGACTCAAGAAGGTTTGACATCCTTGTGCTTACAAGGAGCAAATCGAGGACGTAGCAGATATGACTCTCAAAATGTTCTCAAAATAGACTCAAGTTGATTTGGCATCCCCACGAATTGAAGAAGCAGATTCGGTATCTCTGTATTCAACGGGGAGCAAGTCGAAGTAATTCAAGACTCGGCGAGCCCGGGCTAAATTGGTTCTTTTATGTCTTTGCTCTATTCCTGTTACACAGCAAAGAGCAAAGAGGGGCAGCTGTAATACCCCAATTTTGCCCGGCCTATTGGAAGCCAAGGCATAAGTCCAAATTATCAAAGAAATAAAAGTCTTTAACAGTCCTTTTACAAATCTTAAAAAACTAAAACTTACCCAATACAAAAGCCCATACCCAGTTACAACCCAATAGCCAAATCAGTACCTAGACCCAAACAATTGCAACCCAAACCTGTGACCCAAAGAACCTAAATCGGCCCAAACAAATTAGACCCAATAAACTGTACCCCAAAAGCCCAAATGCTTAACCCTAGGTCAGAAACCCTAGGGTTTCTGCATCTTCCAGCGCCGCAAGCATCCACAGGCCTCATTTCGAGCCGCTATCAGTTCCTTCACCATCGCCGTGATTCATGCTGTTAACCTGCAAAAGGAAAGAAAGAAATAGCGAATATGGCAAGAGGAATTTTTTCTAGTATTTGAATCGGTTATAAAAACCAAACGATGTAAAAAAATAGGGGAGCTTCTTTTTTCGAGAGGAGAATATACTCATATATCGAATAAAAGAACCATTTTTTACAAGATAAAGGTGATTCTCATTTTTGTATTCTTGTATTTTTTTTTGTTTTACAGTATTACAACATATGCATATCTTTAAAATGTCTTAAAAATAAAGAGAAAGGAGGCTACCTGTGAAACGCCAAGAAAAAGGAGGGCTTTTTGGCTTTCTAACCGCCGCAAATGGTGGCGCGTACGGTGGCACGTGCGACGGAGTAACCGTCGGAGAATGGCCGAATTTCGCTTGGCCAGAGAGAAAAAAAGGGTTTCTTTTCAGAGGAAAGTGAAGGAATGAAATTTTTTTCTAAAAAAATCGACTTTTATACCCTCCTGAAACGACGCCGTTTAGGGCTAATTTTAATAGCCTTAAAACGGTATCGTTTAAAGATTGACCTTCACGCGTGTGACCCGACCCGGGGAGGATCCGCGTGTTTCTGTTAAAAGGGATAATTTCTATTTAGGCCCTTTTGCATTTTTGGATTCTTATAATTATGTCCTTAAACATTTTTATGTTTTAAAAATTTAGCCCAGAAATAAGGTTCTGGTTTCAATTTAATCCTTTAGTCCATTTAAATGCGGAAGACGGAACGTAGTCGTTTTGGGAATAGGGCATTTTGCCCAATGAGTCCCTTTTGATGTACGCGCGTTTTAAATAGGGCCTTAATCCAGTTTTGTTCCTTTGAAATTTGCCCTGTAATTTTGTTGAACTTTAAATTTAGTCCTATATTTATTCTATTATTCTATATATATATTTTTATTATTTGTTTCATTTTAATTTTACTTCTATATTATATATTATAAGATTATTTTATTATAAGTGTTATTTTTATTAATATTATTTATTACCTTTCTCAAACCATTATTTTATGCTATATTTCTTATATTTCTTATTTCCTATATATTTTATTATATAACGTTTATTATGTTTTATTTTCATATTATTTATTATTTATTATATATATGTTATGTATATCACATATTACCAATTATATTATTTATGTTTATATCATACATATTTTATTTAAAATTTGTAAATTATTATTATCAAATCATATTTTTAACTCATATCATATACGCATCTCATTATTAATTAATTAATTATTTGTTATATATTATTTCATTTTAAATTAATATTGTTTTATTATGAATTCTCTTACATACTTTTTTAAAACTAATATATTACCATATAATTATTATTCTTTTGTAAATATTTTTGTTATTATATATTATATATTATATACTATTCTAAAATTGTTATGAAATATCTTATTTTTAATTATATGTATATTTTGTTAGCAATCAATCATTTTTGTTTTATATAGTATTTCTTTAGATATTTTTATATTGTATGTATCATGTATGTATTAAAAGTTATTTTTTTTTATTTTATTATTAGATGTTATATTTTGTGAACATGCATATTGACATTATATTTCTTTTATTTGTATATCATATATTATTTGATTATTGCTCTTTGATATCATGCATTATTTAATTATTATTTTGTATGTTTGTATGTTTATTCTTTCTCATTTCATACCATATATAACTTTGTATGCATATTGTTAATGTTTGCTATATATATTATTTTTATATGTATGTGTCTAATGCACAAGCTTTATATTATTACTATTACTTTGTTTAAATGCATGTGTTATGTACCTACTACAATAATATGTTACTATGTATGATTTATAATGTAATATAATTCTTCACATATCATCATCTTTTTTTAAAAAAAAGGGCTCCAAAGTTTTCAAAAATATAAAGGCAATGCTAGATGTTTGGAAATTTCGAGAAAGTAGTACCCTAACTTATTGGGTTGCGACTCTTCTCGTTAAGTTCGAATAACCAAGTACCCTTCTAAGTTTTCAAAGGTTTTCAAAATGTAAATGACTGTCTTGGAATTTCAAAGCAATATGTCCAAACTTACTGGATGTGGTGTTTTGTTGTTTCGAGATAGGGATTTCTAAAAGGCTAACTCAATGTCAATATTTTACGAGTGAGTTCCAATTTTCAAAAATCCAAAATATTTTAAAGAGGATTGCGTCTTAAAATTTCTAATTTCTGACCTTAAAGACATTTGATAATCAATTTGGTACCAATTTTTGGGCGTTACAAGGGTGCTAACCCTTCCTCGTACGTAACCGACTCCCGAACCCGTTCTTTTGATTTCGTAGACCAAAACTGATGATTTTAAAACAAAAAATGTTTTAAAGGTGATCCAATCACACTTAAAAAGATTGGTCGCGACTCCCATTTTCGTTTTTTAAAGTCGATTCCTATTTTCTAAAAACTCGATTTTAAAAATGACTTCGACAAATATAATTAAAATATAATAAATTAATTAAATACTAACAAAAAATAATTACTTGCTTAACAAATAAGTTAATAAAAGATTATCATATCAACAACTATTAGAGCTGTGTGATTTGCTTCCTTCAATATAGTTATATTAGGGTTTAAAAGATTGATTTTAAGGTGAAAATAAAAGATTTAGAGAGATTTAAGGCTTAAGATGTTGACAATGGTGGGAGACAACTTTTACTTTGGTGAAACAAACAAGGGGAGGGGGTATTTATAGGCCCTGTAAAAAATTATTTTTGAAAGAAGTTAATGTCTACATTCATTTATGAGGGTTAGGTTTAGGTAAATGGTTAAAATTTAATAATAACTAAACTCCACATCCACATGTGTTAAGCTCCTATTAAACTACTTATTAGGGTTAGGTTTGAAGTTTTACAAATTTTAGAAAACTAGGTTTATTAAGTGGTGAAAATACTAATTAAAGAGGATGCCGAGTACAACAGTAGTGTCACAGTCCTTTTACATTTATTCGAGTTGAACTTTCAACAGGAAAAATTAATTTCATATATCTTAGATGTTATAGATAACTCGATACATTTAAGTGTTAAGATTAGATAATCGATGCATAATTAATACTCTGATTTTATTGGGATTGTTGTATATATATTTTATCACATAACTAAACACGTGTGATAGTCCTCTACAAGTATATTTTGAGAAATAAAAAAAAAATTGATATATTGTAGTAAAAAAAACCCTTAATGGAGTATTACTTAAGATTGTGTATATATGATGGATTCAATTTGTATTTGAAATTTTAATTGGTGAGTTGATTGTTGAGAGGGAAAGGGAAACGTTTTTAAAATTGTAAGAATAATTTGAGCGGTTTAAGTTTTCACATATTGATTTAATTTTGAAGTATGGACATTGGGGCGTGGTCCTTAATCCTTACCTAATTTGTGCTAGCTGTAGTCGCCTGATCAAACTTTATCAGTTCTACATATAGATTGCCTTCATTTTCTTTTATGTTACTGGACTCCGCTAAATATTTACAACATACTTTACTTCTTATCATCTGAGGCGGTTTTTATAAGAGTTTGTGGAAATTTTACTTACGATTTCTTTTTCATGTTTTTTGTATTTATTTCATATAAATTAATTTAGTTAATGGAAAATGATTCATATGTATATATTTTTTTGAAACATTAACTCACTCTTTTCAAAAATATCAATAATGATTATTTATAAATAACTTGATTTTTATAGAAAAATTAACTTGAATTGATAATAATATTATTATACTAATAACAAATTTTAGTTTTAACTTTTAAAAATATTAAAAATATTTGTATCAAATATTTTAATTTTTTATATTATTAATTATACATATTTAATTATTATTTTAATATGAAAATATAATAAATTGTTAATATAATTTATTATTTTAATAAATTATGTAATATTAAAATTTTATATTAATAATAAATTTTAACATTAATAATAATTTACATATTTGTAATATTTTATTGAAAGCATTTATATTAAATTTTAATAATAAATATATATTAAAATTTACCAATATTTAATAATAAATATTTTATAGTATGAATTATGAATATTTTAGTAATATAAATAAGGATATTTGGCGAGCAAGTTTCAAGACAATCTTATTTTAAGCCTCGAGACATGAAAACATCAAAACTAATTAAGTTTTACACTATTCCAAGTCTCAAGACAAGAACCACTTGTCTTGAGAAATTCGAACATTGAAGCTAAAATAGGAAAATAAGGAAGGTTGGTCTTGAGACTTGGTCTCGAGACATAAGAGATCATGCCTTGAGACACAATTTCTAATGTATCGAGGCAATTTAACTTCAAAAGCAAAAACACCTAAATAAAAATGAGGCTTGTCTCAAGAGAAGAAGTCCTTTGTCATTGAAATTTGATAGTTGAGTTTCGATTTAAGTCCTAACTCTAAATTTGAACTTGTATAACCCCGTAACATGATGAATTGAATTCCTAAACACTATGAATGGATATGTGTGCGTATGATTGTGATCAAATTGGTTTGAATGATAATTATGATTAAAATTTTATGATTATGTAATGAGATAGCTTGAGTTGCTTCGACAACATAATATGACATCACACATTCAAATTCGACGACTGGGTCGAGTGTGGGTGTTATAGTTTTCAATGTTTTTATAAGTATTTTCAATGTTTGTAGCGCATTTAATTTCAAAAATAATATTTTGTATAGTATTTGCAGGTAATATAGGTTTGGGACGAAGATGTTAGTATATGAAACCATGAGCTTAAATGCACTTATACTAAAGTTGTAACCTCCCCAACCCGGCCTAGATGTTAGGCCCGAATTCGGGAGATTACATCAACCACTAAGATGGCCTAGTAGCGATCAGGGTTTATAAAACAGTCTATTTAAAACATTTGTTTATTTTAGAAGAAAACTTAGTCTATTTTTTAAAAAATCCATGAGTTAAAAATAATAATTAGTTTAACATCTTTCTTGTAAAGAATGATTATTATTGAAAAACTTAGTTAATTTCTAGTTTATTTATTAGAAAAAATTTATTTAAAATCTTGCAGCAAAAAAGTGATTTTTAACTTAGTTTTAATAAAATATATATTTCGCGCATATTAGATTATAATCCATAATTCAACATTTAAAAAAACAATTCAAAAGACATGCATGCTAATTAAAACCAACCTAAGTCCCATGCCACAATTCAAAATAAAATGATATATTCCCCAAATAATAAAAATACCAAATAGCAATTTTAAAATATTCTTATGGTAGAACGGTCAACTCAAGTCGAGCCCTCCGTATGCCGAGTCCAAGTCCTAACCTGGTAGGTTATTTGTAAAAATGGAAATAAAAAAAGGAGTGAGCTATGAAGCTCAGTGTGAGTTTTATCAGAAGAAAACTGGTGCAAACAATAGACAAAACATACAAAATATCAACTTAAAAGGATAAACACAATTTGAATAGCAACTCAAAATTTCAGTATTTCAAATTAACTCATTAACATAATATCTCGGTATTCACAATAATGCAAATCCGTATTAATGCAATGCAATTTCAATTTATCAGAAAAGATTCCTACTTCACCGCTACACACCATAGTAGGAGTTCCCCAAAACTCCTCTACCTCTACACCACGTTGTGGATAAAACCGCACATCATTATGGACAAACCACACATCATTGTGGACAAACTACTCATTGTGGATAAACCACTAGTGGTAAAAATGGTGGATAAACTACTAGGTTTTTTGTTAAAAAGTTTTTGCAGACAAGTTGCTAGAAGGTTGTGGATGCACAGCATGTTTGCATATTGAAGTTGTTAATACAATGTGGTTAAACCACTCAAACAATGCAGATAAAAGTTGCTCAAACGATGTGGATAAACCACTAAATAGTGCAAATACATTGCTCAACTTCCTCCGTTAACATCGTTCTACCATATACAATGCAATATGACATGCTTAAAATAGATTAATACAGTAGCATTAAATATGTTTTTAAAAAAACATTATGGTAGCAATCATTATGCTTATAACAGTTTGATTCAGTGGCAATTATTATGCCTATAACATATTGATTCAATAGCAAAAGACATGCTTATCATGTATTTGGTTTAACGGTAACATAAGGAAAGTTGTACGTACAATCACAAATACAAATTCAATAGACATATATATCATTCTCAATTCATGCAATTATATATAACAATAATTCAACCAATCAGATCATAGATTCTAACATTATTCATCTTATCAAGGACTTGATTGAAAAATAAAACACTAAAAATAGTTTGGGAACCATTCATATACACAAATTATAAAATTTCAGCTAAAACTATAAAATAGGGGCTCATGGCCGTGTGGTTAGGCCATGTGCAATGCCTTAAGCTGTGTGGAGGGGTTACCCGACCGTGTGGAGGGCTTTGGTCCATGTGAGATTTGAAATTCCTAGGGTTTCAAGGGGAACATGGCCGTGTGGCTGGCCGTGTGACCCTATTCTGACGCACAGTTGGTTTCGATTTACTTGTAAAAGAACACACACCTTTCACTGGGATCTTAAACGACGTCCCTTACGTGTAAATATGATCCAAGATACCTAAAACAGGTCATTCAAACGACAGTTATACATGAGTTAACTTTCGTTTTCAAGAATTAATCACGATTAATGGAGGATTTCAAAAGATCGAAATCGAATTGAAATATTAGAGTGGATTGATACTATTTCAAGATTTACGAGTTCTACTAATTGAAATGGATAAACTTATCGAATTTTTGACGAATGTACGAAGACTACAGACAATAAGTTTGACAACCGGTAGGAAAATGTTTTAACGGAGATTGTTTTTTATTCGGGTAAGCAAAAAAAAAAAAAAATCAACAACAAAATAATGTGAAATATGATGAAAAAGAAAAATGGGGAGAAAAGAAAAGATGAAGATATATATAGAGAATAGAGGGAGAAATTCTAATTGGAATGAAAGAAATAAATTAAAATCCTAATGTAATTAGGAAAGGGAAAGAAATAAATTAAAATCCTAATGTAATTAGGAAAGGGGACTAAATAGCTAAGTTTTCAAACTTTTTAGGGGTTGTAGGTATTTTACCTTTTTTGTCGAAAATAAAAGAGAAATGAGGTGATGTTGGCGTGACCTAAACTTGGCAATCCAAGGGGGAAGAGAGAATGCTTAACCAATTGGGTTGATACCCACGCTTATTTATTTTTTACTCCATTTAATATTTATTCTAGTGTGTTTTTTATCCTAGGTTGCCGAAATTAAAAAGAAATAAAATAAGAGATATGGGGTTTGAACCTAAGATCTCTAAGGAGTATGCTAGCCACTTAATCATCAAGCCTAAGGCTTATTTCTTGGTTATTTATTTCATCTAACCCCTATATCTTAGGGCATTACAAAAGTTGATCTAAGATGAAGAGTGATAGTCCAATGCTCAAAGATTCAAAATTTGTAATGTGAACACATTCAATTTTTCAATCATATATCGGGCTCTAAGGCTCTGTTTTGGGTGTACTTTTTATCATCAAAAAGGGAACTTGAAACTTTATCTAAATATTAGAACATCAATATCGAACTACATTAGGAAGAAATTCAAAAGTAAAGAGAAAGTTACAAGTTTCACAGTGATAGACAATTCTAACATATTTTTGTATTTGGACCATATCTCCTAATATACTTAGAGTCCGGAGTTGAAATTTCTACTAGTAAATGAACAAGAGGAATATCATTTATCAACTATTTTAGCCTTTCTCAATTGGAGATGTTGTCATAGTTCAAAGAACTTGTGACAGCCCTATTTTGACCCTAGTCGAGAAGTGGTTTCGGGACCACAAAATCGAGTCACGATAATAATTAAATTTTATATTCTATGCTTATTATATGTGAAAGTGCATGTGTGAAAGTATCGTGTCTTAACTTTGTCATTTGAATGTGGAATTTGCTAAAAAGGACTTCTGTGATAAAACTTAAAAATGTGATAGGTAAAATTTAGAGGGTCGAATAATGCATGGTATATTACAAGGAGGACTTGCATGTCAAATGACCACTATTAAATTAGTGGACGGCAATGATGTTAGATGATAAAAAAATATGTATTTTGTATTGTAAAATAATAACCTAATGAATATTATATGCATTCCATATTAGTATTATAATATTTAATGATTTTATAAGAGGAAATTTATAAATTATTAAAAGTAAATAGGTGAGAAAAACAAAGTTTTCATCCATTCTTTCTTTCATTTTGCCGAAATTTAAAGAACAAGTAAAACAAAAGGTTCTTGGATATGCGGCCTTGGTGTTTCTAATTTGAGGTATGTTTGATTTTATTTCTTGATAATTTATGTGAAATTGAGTTAATTGCTAAGCTCCTTTCATAGCCCATGACTTAATTTTTGTTATTGGTTTGAAGTGATGCATTCGGCTATGGGTTGTTCGGATGTCTTTGAAGGTGTTTGATGTTTTTGGTATTAAATGTGATGATAGATGAGTTGAGCTTGATGAATAAGGATAGTTGTGGTTAGATAGATAGATGGTAATCTGCTATTAGAGTGTAATGCAAAGAAAGTAGTGTTGGATGTTTTAAATGGTTTAAAAGGAGCATTCGGCCATGATGAATATTATGATGCAGTGATGTTAAATGCTTTGAATTTTGAGTATAATGTTATAAGTTGAATTTAAGCTTGTTAAATTTGCTCTTAATATTTCCGGATAAGTTACTTAGTTAAGCTTGTTAAATTTGCTCTTAATATTTCCGGATAAGTTACTTAGTTAAGCTTGGTAAATTTGCCCTTATTATTTCCGGATAAGTTACTTAGTTAAAGAAAATTTTTAAAGTACTTAGTTAATTGATACTAGGTTAATGGTGTGTGTATAAATCAATATAAACTTTGTATATGTACTAAAGGTGTACATGAGGAAATGTTAAATTAATTGTATTAAATTGCTTTATGTGATTAAAAATGTGTATGACCATTTTGTATTTGAACTAAAAGTAGCTATATGGCCTATTAAATTTCTTGTCATATTCGGCCATAAGCTAGCATGATGGGACTTTAATAAGTTAAATTTTGTTTGAATTAGCTCAAGAGCATAGCAAACCAAGGTTGGACAAGGGAAAAGAGAAAGTAGTTGAATAGCCGATCCGAGACTGTTTGAATATATTCGAGGTAAGTTTTAAGTAGTTAAATATATATAATATTCGATAATGACATGATAGATTATGAGAATTAAGTATTACTTGTCATATATGTATATGGTCGAATGGCATTTATAAAGGAAGTAAAATGTGATATGCTTCTATGATCAAATGATAGTGTTAGATGAATATGAGTAAGATATTACGTGTATACTATCAAATGATAAATGTGAGTGATGAAATGAAATAAAAGTGAATAAAATGTGGGATAATATGTTCGAATGATGCTGGTACCTAATTTGGTGTGAGTGTGTTATATGAAACTTGTTGATTTGAATATTGTACAGATACTATTCGGGCCTTCGAGCCTAGCAGGCGAAATACCGGTGAATGAATTCAGGTTTTAAACCTAGCAGGCTATAATGCCGGTGAAATGATATCGGGCTTCGAGCCTAGCAAGCGAAATGCCGGTGAATGAATTCGGGTTTTAAACCTAGCAAGCTGAATGCCGGTGATTTGATAAAAGTCTAAAACTAAGATACCTCGTGTTAGAAGGACAAATGAATACATTCAATATGTTAAGTTGGCCAGGTACGTATTACGTACTTAAATGTGAGTTTGATTTAAATTGAATCATAAGTGTATAATGTGATATATATGTGAATAAATGTTATAACTATATCTATGATCATGATTCATTCGGTCAAGGTGTAAAAGTATGTGAAAGTAATTGATTTATGTATGTTATATGAATTTAGATTAAGTGAGATAAGAATGCTAAATGTGTATTATGTGCTTGTGTATATTCGGCCAAGTGACAGTATCTCTAGAAAATGGCCTCTTGAGAAATTGAATAATCGATGTATAATTAAGTTTATTTGTTGCATTGCTTAAAACTTACTAAGCTTTTGGAAGCTTACTTCGTTTGTTACGTTTCTCTGTTTTATAGATTGTTGACTCCAATCACCTGCTTGGAAAGGGATCCTCAGCAACTCGTCACACTATCTATCATTTTGGTATTACTATGTTTTGAAGCTATATGGCATGTATAGAATAGACTTAAGTGAATGGTATTTTTGAGATGTTGTTATATATGGGCAATGCGAATATGGCATCTTTTGAATGTTTGTATAAAGTTTTTTAATGCATATAAAAGTTGATGTTCATATATCTGTGTGATTGTACAAATGTGGTATTTGGGTTGGTAATACTTCATAACCCGTTTCGACGACGGATACGGGTTATAGGGGTGTTACAGAACTCGTCAAGTTGCATGTGTACAATGATTCCAAAAAACAAAGCCTCTATAAATTGCCTTTAGTTTTATTGTGTTTTAGGTTTTCCATGTTGAGGTGAAAGATTGAAAACTTTTGGAAAATACTAAGGTAAAGTCTATACTCATCTCTTGGGATAAAATGGATTATCATTCACTTGTTATAATCGTACTTGAAAAGAATGATTCTTGATTTATTATTGATAATAGACAACACAATGAATGTTTGAATCAATTAACCTTGATTTGTTGCATACATATAAAATTGGCATAATAAATAATTAAACCTTTCTATAAGTTTTTAAGTTATAAGTATAATATCATATGTTACATATTAGACGGAACTTAAACAGTTGAACTTTCACATTACATTATCCTTTGCTTATGGATCCATTTTCTATTATCCTTTGCTTATGGATCCATTTTCTAAACTTTTGGACTTGAATTTTTGAACAATCATATTTGACACTCATTTGATGGACATACCATTGTTCATCGATTCATATGCCAAATTATTGAATTTAAATTGTTGGACTATATGACTAGAACCTCTGTTGTTTGTGAATTCTAACTAAGTAATAAAATTGAGTATTAAAATTTAAAATTAATATAACACTAAAAGTGGATCCTCTATCCTCAGCATCTTTCATTCTAGATATTTATTTATTTTATTTTATTTATTTCTCCCAATTATTTTTATTTCTAGTTTTTCCTTCAGCCACCTTCATTTTCAATATTTCCACTCATTCCAAAATTAGGTGGTAAATATTTGTTTTAGAATAAAAATTTTAATTTTGTAAATTCTAATCAACTTCACTGTGGAAAAACCTTGGACTCAAGATTTTATTACTTGAACATAATTTGCACTTGTGTTTGCGAACATAGAAAGTGTCTGTCACTTCGCTAGTTAGGTACAACCTTGTATGATTTGCATTTGAATCGATGAGATAAACATATGACAACGGCGAATTAGAGAAATATATCGCATGTACCTATCCATAGTGAATGTGTTTTCTCGCTATGTACAATAGATGACTTAAGGATTAAATTAATTTTTTTGAATTATTGTTTAATTGATTGTAATTAAATAACTAGATTTTAAAGTAAAAATTAAATTAATCAAGTCATCATAGTTTTATTGAATAAGATAACTGAACTAGTTGTCATGACTTTAATGAAATTAGAACTGAGTTGAGAAAATAATTTCATTAGAAAAATTAATTAAATTTATTTTATTTAATTAAATAAATAATATTTTTGGAAATATAAAATTTTTTATTTGGTTGATTAAATTATATGAGTTGGTTAAAAGTCCAAACACATATAATTGAATCTAACGTATGAGACAAACCCAATGTACCATCTTAAATAACTTGGGCGACAACCCTAGCTCCTAGAGTTAGGGAGTGACGTTGCATAGGTGTATTTTTATTAAAATATTGTTATTTTATATCTTCTTGTTCAAGCAAGACTCTTTTGATTTTCTCTATAAAAAGAGACCATGGGCTAGACCAAAATAATGATACTAAACGTGACGCTCTGTCAAAATTTAGTGAAATTTATTCTTCAATAAATTCTAACTTTGATAGAGTTTGCTATATCCCATTGAGAGTTATTGATCCCCCTAGAATATTAATTAAGTTTTCATTATTTTTTTTGGTTCATGAACTAAAACTCATAATCTAAGTAAGTCAATGTTCGAGAATAACAAAGAATATTGTGTTGGTAACCTGAGAAACGACTTAGACCACTTATTCCAAAGCACATGGAATAATTTAATAAATTATTTATTGTTATAAATAACACTATTTAGAATGACTAACGGGGTAATTTACCCTTAAAAGAAATATAAAATACAAAGAAAATGATATAAAATTTGGAACCAATAATTTAATCTATAATCAAACTCTATTTAATGAATAAACATGTAATTTAAAAATTCCTAAAACTAAATAAATATTTAATTTTACAAGTGTTATATAACGGAAACTCTAATTAAATAAATAAGTAAATATTTAATATCTTGAATAAACTTGTTAATAACATAAAACTCTAAAATTTAAGTGTAAAGAATAACAATTGATGGATAAAAAGACTTCCAAAATATGCCATTCACTAAAGTCCTATATCTTGTTGGACTCTTAGTTAATTCTCCAAAATTGATCCAAGGAGTTTTTAGGTCATGGGTTCTTCAAAATGGTCAGAAATGAATTCTTGAACAAATGTGTTGGAGCTTTACTTCTATTAATAGGACCACTTGAAAGATTGATGTTTTTTTATGTTCCGCTTCTTAATTCCTTAGAGACATGGAGTTCATATCATTATCTATATGATACATTTTACTTCTTTTTATTTAAATACTCCCATAATTAACTGAATTCATCCTCACGAGCTCATAGCTCAAATCACAATACAAGCTTGTAATTTGTTTCCACGGTTCTTTCAGAACAAGTTCTCATTCACATATAATTGGTATTTAAGTTGTATAAAACCGATCTTGCTAATTCAACCATAAAATCCAATAACAATGCCATTAGAGAAGTTTCATAAAACCAATTTCCAACAGGTGAGTTGGTGGGTTAAAAGGGGATTTGATTTGTCTTCTTTTGCATCAATTATTGCTAATCTGATGCTTCTAATGAGAGGTGCTTCACGGATTCTTCTCATTGTGAATGGTTGCTTATCTTTGGTGTGATTTCGTTAATGGTGGAACTTGATGGTTCTGTTACAGTAGTCATTTGAGGTGATCGGATATGGAGGTCCGGGAGTGAACGGTGGAGAAATATCGTGATGATTTCCTTATTAATTGGGTTATGGTACTTAAGGTTTCTTTTATATTTTCTCTATTGGCATACTAGTTTTGACGTCTCTTCAAACGGTGTAAGCAAACGACATGACAAATATTTGTTCCAATTGATATCATGATTGTAGCTACAAATTCATGTTGTTCAGAGCTTCGGCTAGGATGACATGGATTATTATTTTTTAAGCAGGTTCTATTGTTTGGTGCAAATTTATACGGTAGTGCGTGTGCTCCATGACGTTTTGTGAGGTTGTGCATTTCTGCTATGCGAATTGTGATACTGAACTTATGCAGTGCCTTTTTGGGTTCATTTGGTCCTTGGAGTGTGATCTTCTAGTGTCTTGTCGTGGATTTTGGTGATCCTTTTGTCAAGAGTTTGTTATTGCATTTGATATAGAGAGAGAAAGAGAAGGTTTGGAGTATTTTTGCACTTGTGGGTATGGAGTAATTAATCAAGATGACTACAAGATTCTTAGGGCACAATGAGGCAAGAAATATGAAAGAATAAAAAGAATGAATTAACAAAGAAAGAGAAATTATTCTCATATCGTGTAATAATGATATTGCTTCATACAATGCAATTTCATCGAGACAATTTTAGTCTGAGGTTGATTAGATATCATAAAGATATGTCATTATCTTTTCCGTAAAAAAAAAAAAAAACAAATCTTATTTAAATTTGTATGTATAAATATCGGTTTAAGTCAACCCTAAAGGCAAAATATATTCTTCTTTTATTTTTCTATGTAGCATAAACCAACAAATGGTTTTGTTGAGCAGAATCTTTGTTCTTCAGTGGCAAATAATTGTGTCGAAGCTCTATAAAAAAAACCTAGATCAAAATTGCCAATAGTTGGGGATAAATTAATATATTTTTTCCTGGATGAGGTGCTGCTTAGCTGTGCTATACCAAACACATTTGGGATGAATTACAGCATTGTAATTTATGCAACCACTTTTATCAAAGATTTCACTAATAACATTATGAGTTTGACGATCTTTTATAGACTTCCAGATTTTTGTATTTAACTTGGTTCATAAATTTGTTTAGGTTTCTTAAATATGGATTATATAAAATTTGAAATTTATTAGTCATTTGTGCTATATATTATGAAAATATTTTTATGTCCTCTTCATGATGATCCAACATCTACTAAGAGACTCACCTAAAATGGCATTTGCTTATACAAAATTTCAACTTCCGCATAAAGTGATTTACTAAAAATAAATGGCTCTCAATGTACCATTCTACTTTAATTCATATGTTATTATTCTTTTAAAATCAAGGACAATTGATTATTTTATTAATTTAATGGGTAAACTATATTAGTTAATCACCCAACTTTCATAAGTTTTTATTTTGGTCACCAAAATGGGCGATGTTAGAAAATATTTTTAGGGGGGACTGAAATTAAATTATAATTTTTATGATAGTAAAAATGTAATATCATCATTTTAATAGCCTATATCTTTATAATTTTTAAATGATTAAATCAAATTTTTATCATTTTTAATTAGGGGGAACAAAGTGTAATTTTACCTTTACTAATTTAAAATTTTAAAATTTTTAGAGGACCTAAATGGAAAATTTTTCATTTTATGGGGGTCGAGGCCCCTGCCAGCCCCTAGCTACGCCCTTGGTCACCGATAAAATTTGCATTTAGGCGTTGCCATTACAAAACATTTTTATTTTAGTCATCCATCTTTAATTTAATGTTATTATACACTCATTTTAGTCGCCCAACTTTAATACTTTTTCATTTTGGTCACTCATTTCCTTTTTCATAGTTAGGTGACCAAAAAAGAAATTTACTAATAATTGGATGGCTAGTGGTGTAACTTATCAATCTCAAAATTTAACATGAAATTTTGATTTAACGCAAACTATTAATACAATTATTGATATAACATCATTTTATATTTATATACTACATGCATAAATAATTATATTTATCCAATAAAAAATTAAGATGATATATTTATTTCTTTAAATTTGTAAATTAATTGAATCAAACTTAAAATTTCTTATAAATTAATATATATAATTGTATCAAATCAAAATTTATATATCAAATTACAGGATTTATCTCTAATAATAATAACATGATTATGAAGATTGAAGTAGAAAAACTTAATTAAATGAGCCGAATTATAAATAAGCCAAAGTAATAAAATTTAAAAGCAGAAGTGGATTGTAGTCGAATGAAACCTAAAAATTACATAAGGAAGCTCACCTTTACGTAGTCAACACTAGAAGAAAATGGACTGCTAAGTTAACTCCGTAAACTTTGCTCCATTTACAAACGAAAGAGATACAGCTTTTTAGATTTCACTCACGAAACAACTTAAACAAAGCTTTTAACAATATTCCTTAGTTGATCAGAAATTATACATTTTTCTTTTGGGTTTTTTACTCACCCTTTTCTGCATAACTATTAACCAACGCCAAAGCATTGCTCGTAAGCTTCTTCACTTCCACCGCCCTCTCGTACACCTTCGTTTTCGATGGCCCCTCCTTCACATCTTCGAACCCGTCTGTACATGTCTCTTCGTCCGTCAAAGCCGCGCTCATCCACGTCTGAACGTTCCCCATTTGGAACCTGAAAGACTCCGAACCCGGGGCTACCAGCCGTCGCACTTGCCTTAACGAACCATGGATTTCATCCACGGCATCGTCCATGTTGGAAAAGCAGTCGTGTAAGGCGGCGCTGGCTTGTGGGTCAGCGCCGTAGGCTGTTTCACGGGTGAGGTTAGAGACATAAGATGCCATGTGACGGGCCTTGGAGAGGCTGACACCAATGGCGATGCGAGCTAGACGAGCTGGGTCTTGTTGGACCGGATTGGCGTAACCAGATAGGGAAGTGTAGCAAAGGTCAGGATACAATGTGGCAGAGCAGCTTGTACGGATGTAATCGGTGGGGCTGCTGTCGTAGACGGTGGAACCAAGGGTTGGGATTGGGTGGAGAAAGAAGAAGAGGAAGGTTAGAAAGTGCATGGAGATGGAGGGGAGGGATTTCATGGCTAAGGTTTAACGTTGTGCAGTGAAGAGGGGGAAGTTTTTTGGGAATTCGCGAGGTAGTCGGAAGGCGGTTTGCCTGCTTTAATAAATTCGTACCCTCCTGACTACTATTTTGGTCTTGTTTTATTTAGATTTACAAGAATGCCAGATCGTGATTTGACCCCTGTTAATATATTATTTTCTCTAAGAGATGGCAATGGTATGTAATGTTTGTGGGACCTGAAAATATGGATTTCATTTCAAGCTATCTAAGCTTTCGGCCATTAAAATGGCTCTGCATCAACAGTTAGTTGGCAAGAATGCGATGATTGCCGTATTGGATTCCGAAAATCCCACCACCTTAACTTGTAACTCTAATGGCGACGGAGATGACAGGGTGAAAAAACAAAGACAACAACAAAGTGTGTTTTATAAAAAATTAAAAGAGATGATAGTATTAATTATGATGCGTAGAAATAAGTTTTTTTAAATTGGAATTATAAGATTAGGAAATCTGAAAAAATATAACCTGATTTAAATTATTTCTTTTTAAATATATTTTTTTTTCATTTTTCATTTCAACATCGTTCTTATCAAACACGTCAATGAAAAACAATAATAGTCATTAAGCCATAGATATCAACAATAATATTTTTTTAAACTAAGAAAGGGAAAAATGATTGCATATTACTTTCTAAATTTTATTTTATTTTGCAAATGTTTTAATTAATTCAAAATTAAAATTAAAATTTCATAAATAAATATTTTCTAATAAACCATTAACAAAAAGTAAATTTCTTTAAAGTTATTCTACACATGGTGGGTTGGTGTTTTCTTTCAATTTTAAAAATTAATATATAAACTTTTCATGAGAGGGCCCACCACATTAGGACTAAAAGAATCTACTGCAATGGTTGGAGCAATATGCCCATTGAGATCTCTTGATTTGGCTTAACCAATCAATCATTAATAATCTTGTCTGCCTTTTGACACCTAAAGTATCAATTTTTCTTTAAACAACACATTCTAACATTCTCTTCATGCACATTTAATGCATTGTCCAACTCCAACCGAGACTCAAACAACTCGTCGCTTTCCTTCGAGGTCCCTCGATTCACCACTAATCATCGCTATCTAATGGTTGCAATATTATCGGAATCAGAAATAGCCTCCATCACCCTAACCAAATAGCTTCCCCCAATTTGCATTTCAACTCATCTTCTATAACTGATGAATCAAAATTAGCATCTTCCCACAGTTGAGATCCTCAAGCTTCAAAGAATTGCCACAAATTCGCAATCTCATGGAGAGTAGTTGATTTGCAAACATGCAGAGGGAGTCAATAAAAAATCCAAGTTGCTCCCTTTGCAATCAAGTAGTCTTTAGACCATTCAACAATGTTGGCAAACCAGTTCATGGTCCTCAACATCCTTCTCTTTTTGTCCTTTCCAAAGATGATTAGGATATACTTACCAAATTTTTTTTAGCATCAATATCAAAGACTCCTTCAATTCTAAAAATTTCCCTAACAACATTTGTCTCATAAAATCCCCTGCTATTTCCATAAAGCATTTTCTAGTTTTTGTAAGGCCTCTAGCTCAACAAAAACTTGTATGAATCTCGCCTTTTTTTATTGTTAAATCTTGTTTCCGTTCCATAATCTTGGATATCGACCATAGTCGGGTTAGAAACATTTTTGTGTGATATGTCAGACCTCTGTATTTCACTCCTGTGAGATCCGATCGTTGCAAATGTTGAGAATGATTCGAAATCAATAGTTAGTAGCCAATGGAATTAGCCTTTTGTTTGTCCAGTTTGTTCCTATATTTTAACTAGGTGTTGTTAATAATATATCCACCATTATGCAGATTTTTAGCTCTTTCGGTTTTACTTTTTTTAGCCACTTGTACAGCTTATAAAAGGTTGTGTTAAGTTCTTTTTCATGTATCAAAAAATATTCAACTTCACTTTCTCTTCGCTTCTAGTTTTCATTCCAAGTTTTATTTTTATCTTCTTTAGCATATTTTATCTTTGTTTTTATCAATATGTTTTGATATCAAAGCTAAGTTTGTTTTATTAAGTGGGAGAGAGTGAAATAAAAGAGAAATTCAATGTGAGTGGTTCAGGCAAACCTAATGCTCATAGTCAGTGGTACTGTAACTTCATCGCAGCATTTTATTCCTTTGTTCAAAAGAGAGAATTACGAATTTTGGAGCATCAAGATATAAGGACTTTGTTTATGTCTCAAGAACTTTGGGAGCTGGTATAAAGTGAGTATAATGACCCCAGATGATCAACAAAGACTTCGAAAGAGCAGAAAGAAATACACACGACCTTTGTTCTTTCTTCAACAAGCAGGTACAAATGATATTTTCTCTCGGATTTTTAGAGCAACTACTTCTCAAGACATATGACAGATCCTCAAAAAAGAGTTTCAAGGTTCAACAAAGGTAATTACTGTCAAACTTCAATCCCTTCCTAGAACCTTTAAAATGTTTCAGATGGGCATGTTTAAATCTATTCAAACTTATATGTAAAGAGTTTCTACAATTGTTTCTCAAAAATTTGTTTGGTATCATTATAGAAGCTTTTGGTATCCATATTATTCATCATTATGCTTTTCATGACTTATTTTGTTGTTATTAATTTTATGAAAAAAGAGAATGTTTTAAGAATACCATATAGTAATGGAGAGTACTAGAAATAGAAATTGCATACGACTTTATTGAATTATTCTTAGCATGCAATTCTTTAATTTTAGGATTATGCATCGGTTACAAAAAATTCTTGATAATAATTGGTGTCTTTGTATTTTTTTTTTTTGGCATGATTTCTTAGTGATATCTTCCTTGAAGTAGGATTAAATTGTATGATTTTTTTCAACCTTGCATTATGTTATCTTTATAAATGAATTTTAAATATGCTTTTTTTTTTTGTCAATTCATCCTTCCAGTTTGATTTTCAAAATTTCGAGAAGCAAGTCAATAGCAAAACTTTGTTTCAAGAACTCCATGTCTAGAGACATCGCCTACCAATAGTCATATAATAACTATTTTTAGTTAAGGCCTACCAATAGTCAAATAATAACTATTTTTAGTTAAGGCTTGAGACATACATTACGGGAACTATTTTTAGGCTCGAATTTAATACTTCTGATGGCTAAAATCTATCCCTAACGGCCATAAACATTCACAAACTCATTCCTTGGAATAAATACAAGTCAGAGACAAGTCAAGACATAAGAGTTGAACACATCCAAGCATAAAAGTCATGAGAAAAGCTTCAAATTTTTTATTCTTTCATTTTCACTTGTACATGTCTCTTGGAGCTTATTGCTAGATATTTTATTATTCTCATTTTTATTTCTGTGAGAGCTTATTTTTGTAAACACACACTTTGTAAAGGTCTCTTTTTTTACTTTCTTTCATATCATCAATTGTAAATTTGGAAGGTTTTAATTGAGCCATAAAAGCTATGGGGAAATGTTCTATCTATGCCTTAAGAAAAAGATTGTAATAGCCCGTTTTCAGTGAAATCGAAATAGTAGTTTCGGGGCCACAAATCTGAGTCCGAAAGAAAAATTATTTTAATATTATTGCATGGTTTGCATTATGGTAGAGATGTGCTTCTAAAAGATCTTTTATACTGTGACCAATTCCGAAGTTAGTTCTATACATGTGACCCACTATTAGGAAAAGAATTGCAATAGCTAAATGATGGTGGGCAATATCAGTCAGCCATAAACTTTACGTTATTGCATGGTTTGCATTATGGTAGAGAATTCATATGAAAATTTCGTTAAGAAAATTTTACCAATTTCATGTTTAATTAGGGGGAAAAGACTAAATTGCATAAAATGTGAAAGTTAAATTCTAGTAGCTAGAAGGATCAAATAGCTATGGAATTCAAAATGAGATCCTTATAAGGCAAATAGACCATTAAGAGAAGTTAGTAGATATTTATGATGATTCATCCATGGAAAATTGAATAAAGAAAAGGACTAAATTGGAAAATTGAAATAATTAAAAAAGATAATAAACTAATATCATCTTATTTCATTATCTTCCCCAAATTAAAATACATGGAAACCCTAGCTAAGAGCAAAGAGTTCAAGCAAGCTTAATTGGCTCAATTGGGTAAGCATTCTTGTCCCGTTTTTAGTAATTTCTATATTTCCGAGATCATAATAACCTAATCTAACTATTTTGGGATTAATTTGCAAAGTTATCAAAGTATCAAAATTTTTCCATGGATGAGTATGCTGAAATTTTGATATTTATGGTAGAAAATGAAAGGTTGTTGATAGATAAATAACTTTTGTAAAGGAAATTTTCATGAAATTGTGATTTAGGGACTAAATTGAAAAGATGTAAAATTTATGAAAAAATTCTGATCTTTGGGAAATACATAGGCTGTAAATGTTATATGAAAGCTTCGTCTAGGCTTGGATTAATGATTAAATTGCATGAATTTCATTTTCTGAGCCTAGGGATGAAATCAAAAATAATTAAAAGTATAGGGGCAAAATGGTACTTTTGCCTAAAAGGTGAATTGAGTTGAATTGAATATAAATTGTATTAAATTGAGTTAAATTTACCCATATATATCCGGATAGACCTAGTACGAAGTTGGATCGAGGAAAACAAAAAGTATCGGATTAGTATATTCTCGTATACAAACAACTGTCGAGGTAAGTTCGTGTAACTAAATTTTACATATTTACATGTTTGAATGAAATGTTCTATATATGTGAATGTTGAATTGTGAAATTGATATGTTTATGAAATTAATCATAGTCTGAAAATGCCTAATAAGTATGAAATCCCATTTAAATACATAAAAACCGATTGGATACAGAGCTCCCGTATTGGTTGTGATCTTGCATATGTTACGGACACACCATTGTTCGAAAGAGCATCCCGATAATTGGCTCACATGAGCTTCCTGTTAAAAGGTTCTAGCGAGCTTCTCGTTATAGCTCTTCGGAGCGTCCCGATAGGTTGTGATCCTACATGTGTTTTGGACACACCTTAGCTTTTATGAGCTTCCTGATTATGACTCTTCGTGAGCTTCTCGTTACTTGCTTTTTGTGATCTTTCCGATATGGCTTGAACTTCCCGATATATGGCTATCCGGAGCTTCCTGTTAATGGCTCTTCGGAGCTACCCGTTATTGGCTCGTATGAGCTTCCCGATTATGGCTCTTATGAGCTTCCTGTTTTAG
This sequence comes from Gossypium anomalum, assembly GCA_025698475.1. NCBI lineage: Eukaryota > Viridiplantae > Streptophyta > Magnoliopsida > Malvales > Malvaceae > Gossypium > Gossypium anomalum. The sequence continues at coordinate 16,238,930 of CM046967.1, read as the reverse complement.
CCCGGCTAAGCTTCCCGTTTATGTGCTTCTATAAGCACTCCTGAATATGAGTTGACAGATTTACTGTATTGTACACTTCGTGTGTATTGCCCATGTATTCATCGATATTTTAAATAATTCAACGGGTAAAGTTCTGATATGAGATTATATGAATTTCAAGATGAATTACTATGAGAAATACTTGAAATATAAAGATATAATATGTACATGATTATTGTGTACTTGATATGATAAATACATATATGTGGAAATTGAATAAGGATGAGCTCATTCTTGTCTCTTAAAACTTATGTGAACTACATAACTAACATGTTTGATGAGGATGTATGTGTATTTAGATATTGATTTAATTGATTTGGATGCACTTGTATGATTATTTTAAAAGCGAATAAATGGTAAGTTTATTTCCCGTTATACGAACTTACTAAGCTTAAAACCTTACTTTGTTTTATTTCCTCTATTTTATAATGTTTGGAAGCTCATAAAGGTTGGAATCGCTTAGAGCATCATCACACTATCCTTCAGTTCGTTTTGGTATAAATAGCAAACTTATTTTAGTATAATGGCATGTATGAGTTAAGTTGGCCAATGATGGCATATATGTATGGTTGGTTGTAACTAGCCATTGGAATGGCTAGTGATGGCTTGTTTGATGTAATTGTATGAGGGTATAATATGATTAATATAAATATGTGCTTGGTATGATTAGATTGAATTTTGGTAAATTTATATGTTTATACAAATAGGTAAGTTTGAATACATGAATACATGTGATGATATACTACGCATAAGATTGGTTGTGGCTTGGTTTTAATGTCTTGAATTGGTTGGTAAATGTATTCAAGTGTTGTTGTAGGTTGAAGGCAAAATTGGGTGAGAAAAGTGGCCTTAAAAATGACCTATTTTTGTCCATACGGGCAGACATACGAGCATGTGTCTCACACACGGCTATGCGCACAGGCTTGTGGTTTGGCCGTGTGTCCCCTACATCTTTAAATTAAGAAACAGAATGCCCAGGTATTTTCACACGGGCAGGGACACAGACATGTGTCTCAGTCGTGTGTGACACACGACCTAGCGCATGGGTGTGTGACTTGGTCGTGTGACTCTTGAACCTAATTAATGTAAAATAAATTGTTCACACGGCCTAGCACATGGGCGTGTGGCTTGGCCGTGTGACCTAAGTCAGTAGCTACCCTAATTTGAACATGGGTTGGGATACGGCTGTGTGCCTCACATCAAATACCCACACAGTCTGGGATACGGGCGTGTCACTTGGCCGCGTGAGCCACACAGCCTGGCCACACAGGCATGTGTCCTTTGCACCTAAGAAAAATATTGAAATTTTGCGAAAAATTTTCTGAGTTCCTGGTTTAGTCCCAACTTGTTTTAAGTGCATAATTTGGGTCTCAAGATCCCATATAAGGGACATTATGATTGGATATGATTGGTTTCAGATATAAATAGCAAATATTATGAATTTACTGTATTTGATCTGTAAACTCCAGTAATGCTCTGTAATCCTGTTCCGGCGACAGATATGAGTTAGGGGTGTTACAAAGATAGTGTTGTAAAAGTTATATCTTCTCCTTGAAAGGTATCAATTTAGTATCGAATTGAAAAATCCTTAGTGGTGAAAAGATAAGGTGGTGAAGGTAGACAATTGCCATTACAAATTCATTATGTAAAGTTATTCTTTCTTCATATTTTCATTTCGAATAGTTTGTAAGAAATTTTCAAAATATCAATTTAGCCCCCTCTTAAAATTATTCTATAATAACCCGATTTTCAATGGTGTCAAAAATTACAGTTTTGGGACCCTATTTTCGTAAAACGAGTCCATAAATATTAAATAAGGATGTGTAAACAGTTTGTATATAGATGAATTGAAATTCGGTTAAGTAATTTAGCCGAAAAAGTGGTTAATTAAGGCTCAGGGGCTAAATTAAAAAATCTAATCATTATAGATTTTTAATTAGAAAAAGGTTTGGAGACCTAGATAGAAATTATCCAATAGAATAAAATAATAAATAGACCAATAATAATTAATAACTAGTGGATAGTAATGATGAAATTCATTTTGTTTTAATTAAAAGATAAAATTTTATAATAAAACATAAGTAATTAAATTAAATTTGATTGATAAAATGTTAATTATATATATATTAATGGTTATATATATATTAATGGAAGGAAAGATGATAATATCATCTTCCTCCACTGTCTAAATTAGAAGAAAAAGAATAAAGGAAGTCATGGTTGAAGGTTGAAGCTTACATTTGACTAAGCTAAAACCTAAGGTAATTTAAGTCTTTTTCATATAATTTTTATGGATTTAAGGTCATAGGAGCTTGATTTAGCTAGCTCATGTACCAAGTTGATAATTTTTTAAAAATTTGATAAGTTTCCATTGTTGAGAATTGGATGAATTAAATGTGAAATTTATAGAAATTAAGCTTCGTTTATGAAAATGACTAAATTATAAAGCTTAATTATTGATTTTGTATATTATGGACCAAATTGAATAAAATGAAAAACTATTATGAAATTTAGGTAGGAATAGAAAGTAGAAGTTCCCTAATGAGTATATGTGAAATTAGATGTTAATCCGAAGCTTTAGATTGAAAGTTATGTTTTTCTCGGGTTTATGGGCTAAATTGAATAAACTAAAAAAATATGTTTGACTTTGAATTTGAATTTGATTTGTATGGACTATGATATTGTGTCATTGTTGAATTATTATCCGTAGCTAAATACGACGACGGATCATTGAAAGGGAAAGGAAAGGCGAGAGCTGACGACGAGTGACACGAGCTATTAATTTATATTTCTATGATTCAAGATCAATTTAATTATTGCATATTCATGACATTTTGCATTATATAATGTTGAGGTGAGTTTTCAATGGTTATTTGAGTTGAATTGTTCTGGTTGAGATTGAATATTGAGACAATGACTATAGTAAATAGAATAGAAATTTCGTGAATTAGCTTATATATGATAATTGGTATGAAATTGAGTTGAAATATGTTATATTACATGATGAGATGATGAATTGACGATAAACTGGATATTAAAAAGTATGAATTGAATTGTACAATGAAATTGGAAATTTGGCTACCCTATTAGTTGTTCGGGTATTGATTTAAAACCATTGTTGTCGGGAAACTCGGGGTGTTAGATTGTACATATAGATTCATCATTGATAAGCAACTAGGGTAACAGAATATTCAAATTGTGAAAACCATCATTGTCGGGCAACCTGGTGTGACAGATTCGTGCATCCATTTTAAATTTGTGTTTGGTTAATAGGGTTATATAAACATGATTTGGCCATATGGTAAATTGAAATCAAATGTGATTGATTAGGTATAACTGCACATATATTAAATGTGATATTTGACAGCATGTGAAAAGTCAAGCGAAATGAGTTAAAAATGAGTCTTAGGGGCCGATTGAATATGAATGAGCTATTAGGCTCGAAAATGGATTGAAATGATGAGATGAAATTGAATATATAAATTGATGAATGTGTATGTATAAATATATATTTATAAATGATGATATGAAATGTTCAAGTATGTATGAAGTGAAATATATGGGAAAAATGGTTATATATGTTTTAGAAAGTAAGGTATGAAACAATTATATGAATCGATTGATTGGATTATGCTTCAATTTGGTATGCTATATGATGAAGAACTTGTATTTTAATGTTGAATAGCATGAATGATAAGTTAAGTGCCCATATTAGTGAATTGAAGTACAAATTGCTACCTATATATCTATATATGTATGTCATATGTTAATGGGAACTATTAACACATTTGGTATGTGTATTGATTAAAAATAAGACTTGAATTGATTGTTTGCATTTGATACTTGTGTTATATTGACTTGAATCATGAAAATACCATTGAGCTTTATTACTCAATGTACAGTTTGTTTTCTTCGTGCATAGGTATTGTACAGACCCATTTTGCCCCACACCCAACAAACAAACAGCAGCCCAATACATAGCCAAACAAATCTAAACAAAAAACCCTAGCCCCATGACCCTAGTGCCGCCCCTAACCTCTGCCACCAGCTGCCATGGCAGCACCACCACCTACTCCCGTTCCATCACCTGCAAACAGAGAAAAAAAAAGCACGCAACAGAGAACAGAAACGCAACAAACAGCAATAGGACTTTGCATAATCGGCTATAAAAGAGCCATTCGTTTTCAATTTTGGGAGGGGGGTTAACCGATTGTATTTGGAGGATTAGAGGGGGAACCGATTTGATGAGAGTTCTTTTTTTACAGATTGTAACACGAACACAAGCAATCAAAATAGCAAGAAACCAAGAAAGGTTGAATCTACTTTCATTTTCGCTTTAAGCTCTGATTTCGTTTATTCTATTTTTTATATATATACGAAAATAGTACAAAAGAGAGAGGGGAGGAGACTCACTTCGAATCGGCCGAGGTTTCATCACCGGAAGACATCTCCCCCGTCGTCGGGTCAGACCGAATAGGGAGGAGAGGGATTCTCCTCCGTATCTCGCAGGCTGAGAAGGCTTGGCCTTCGTGGACGCCTTGAAACGGGGCTAAAAGCCCCTCTTCGCGCGTCGTCGGCCACCGGGACGGTGTTGATACGGCGGGCGGTGAGGAAATCCGGCGACGACACAAGGCTAGGTTTTCTAACCCTAGCAGAGGAAACAAAATGGTGGGTGTTTAAAAGTTTTTTTTGTAAAACAGCAGCAAAAAATGATTTTTTTTTAAAAATTTAACTGAAATAAAAGGAGCAAATGTCACCGTTTTGAGGGTGTGTCCAGGTGCCAAAACGGTACCGTTTTGGGCCACCCGTGTGACCCGACCCGTCTTACTCTGGGATCCGCGTGATTTCTCTTTTCATGGGATATTTCCCATTCTGGTCCTTCCGTTTTTTTATGATTTTCAATCAGGTTTTTTAAGTATTTTAAGTTGGCCCTATAATTTGTTGCATATTCCAATCTGGTCCTCGATGCTGCTGCATGTTTTAGGTGGAGGGGTTTATTTCGTTTTTGGCCCCTCCACCATTTGTGTGCGTTGAAATAAGGTCCCCTCCTCTTCTTTTTTATTTCAATTTCGCCCCAAGTCTTTTATTCTTAATTCAATTCGATCTTTTTTAATTACTTTATTATTAAAATTAATTATTCTAGTATTTTTATTATTATTAGTGCTATTCATGTTTATATATCTTATTGTTACTACTATTATTATTAATCGTATTATTACTATTATTTCTTTATTCTTCTTTTATATTATATTACATTATTAGTTTTTATTATTAGTAGTATTAGTTTTAGCTTCAATTAATATTTTTGACATGCATATATATATTTTTATGTAACATTATTAATAATTATTTTTCAAACATTATTATTATTTTTAATACATGCTTATATATTATGTGTATGTTTATGTAGTTTTATTAATGATTGTTTTTATATTATGATTATTTCTAATATGTACATATTATGTATTTACCTCTAATTGTATATTTCTAATACCATTATTATTATTATTATTATTATTATTATTATTATTATTATTATTATTATTATTATTATTATTATAATCATTTATTATTTATCGTTATTATAAATATATCGTTTTTATTCTTATTAATTTATTATTATTATTATTGTTTTCCATCTTATTATTATTACTAGTATTATCATCTTGTTATTAGGTCAATTAATTTTATATAGGTATTATTATGTTATTATACATATTCTCTCTGTATTTACTTATATTATTACTTATATTATCATTACTATTATCATTATGATTTATTACTTTATTATTATCATTATTACTACTATTATATTATTATTATTATATTTTTACCCATTACTCTTTAAATACGCTTATTTTATTTTTTAATTCTTCACTCACATTATATATTATTTACTTATTTATATATAATCATTCCAAAATTATTACTTGTATTATTACTATTATTAATATTGTTATTATCATTACCATACTATCATTCTTTGGTTTTACATAATGATTGTTTATTTATTACTAGTTCTTTTTAATTTCGAATATTTCCCAGCTTATTCGTTATTTTCTTTTTATTCGTTTTATTCATTTATTTTTGCTCTAATCATTACTATCGTTCACATTCGTGTTTATGTGTATTCTGTTATGCCCGTAAATACTGAAATTTTTATTTGTTTATGCATTCTCAATTATCTCGTTTTATTACGAATTTATGTTTTATCCAACCCAAAATTACTTCTTTTATAAAGGCAATGATCCATATTTGGAATTTCCAGAAATTCGTGCCCTAACTCACTGGGTTTCGATTTTTCTCATTTAATCTAAATAACGGGATATTCCTTTAAATCACAATACGAGTTTCAAAAAATGCTTATTCTCGGAGATACGAGATGTGGTGCCCTGACTTACTGGGTATGACATTTTGTTAACTCGAATAAAGATTTTTTCACAAATAAAGGCAATATTTGGTATTTGGGAAACTCGAGAACACGTGCCCTAACTTACTGGGTTTCGACTTTTCTCGTCCACCCTAAACAACTGAAAATCCTTTTAAAAGAGGGGCTAAAATACATGAATTTTAAATAAAGGCAAGCTCGTTCTCAAAGTTCGAGATGTCGAGTCCTAACTTACTGGGCATGACGTTTTATTACTTCGAGATGAGGAAGTCTTTAACATCTGTTTTAACTTATTCGATCATTTTTTAGCATCAATGCAAAGAGGGATCGTATTTTAAATTCTTTCAGGATTTCAAATTTTCGACACTAAGACACTAATTAATCAACTAGGTACCAATTTTGGGCGTATCGAGGGTGCTAATCCTTCCTCGTGCGTAACCGACTTCCGAACCCGTTTTCTGATTTCCGTAGACCAAAAATTATCTTTTTAGTAAATCCTAACTTTTATTAAAATGATTAATTTAAGGTGATCCAATCACACCTCATCAAAAAAAGATTGGTGGCGATTCCAGTTTTTTGTTCTCATTTTCAAAATCCAAGTCGATACCCATTTTCAAAAAAAATGGTTATGACAGCTTGGTGACTCCACTGGGGACCCAAATAAGTGAGTCAAGCCACAAGTTGATTAACTTTTGTCTTTTGTCGAAAATTAAAAATTTGGTTTTGATAAACGATCCCTTCATTGCATTTTATCTGTTTTGTGCTATGATCTTCATTATTATGGTTTATAATTGTTGCATTGGTTTAAATTTTGGTGTCTTTTTGCACGTTGCATTGCATGATCGGTTGATCTTACCCTTTTAAGTGGGAGTGAGAAACTATTCCTTCGTGAGGTTTTCACCTCCGTGCAGGATAGTGGATCGCTTTCGGGATACATCCGTACCTATGCCTTCGTGAAATTTTCATCTCCGTGTAGCCATAGGGAAATGTATTCCCCTGAACTGAACTCGGTCTGTATGAGCCTATAATGGGTGAAGATCGAGGAATCTGCTGGTTCAGGTACCTTTACTCTAGAACCAAACCCCATATAGTGAGCTTTAAGAACCCACCCTAGGTAGAGCCACTCCGAACCCCTAGTGGTCACCCGAATTGCTTTATTTGTTATTTATTTATTCTGTACTAACGTGTTTTGTTTTGTTTTGTTCATAATTGCATTGCATTACACCATCATAGGAAGGAGGTGTTGATTCATATTCGATTGCTAAATAGAACAGTTTGTCATAAGAAAACGAATTTCTTGATAAAGTGGATTGTAACACAGTTGTCTAAATATGGTCCAAGTAAACACAATGGAAGAAGGCTAATAGTCCATGAAGAAATACAAGACTTTTCTTTAGTACCTGAAGATGCAAGCCGACAAAGATTATTAAAGAGTCGTCATGTCTTGACTTTCTTAAAGGAACTGACAAGTATCGCAGGGACAAGTGATCAATGAGTCGCAGCTTGGATCAAGCGAAAAGGAGTTAATATAGATATCTCTTGAAGAATTCGCAAAACTCGACCATAAGATCCGAATATGAAGAGGAGGATAGGTGCCTTCGCTTGGAATATGAGAGAAAGGCCGTATATGTAATCCATTTTATGTAAAGGAATTTGTTTTTTAGAAAAGTTGTTCTAATGAAATTGAATTCAGAATCAACGCATTCCTTTCCTTTGCATTCATCCCATGCATTTGCATTACATTATTTGACATTAGACTTTCCCTAAAAGAACCCTGATTAGGTAAAATTATTTCAGTTAACCTGGGAACCGACAAAAGTCGAGCGACTAGGCATCTTTAAGATACAAGGAAAAAGATAAAAGATATGGATCAAAGATTGGAAAGACTAGAACAACTTCAAAAAGAAATGCAAGACCAGTTACAACTGCAAATGCAAAAGCAACTAGCGAAGATCCAGCAAGACATGAGGGACCAAATGTTAGAGTCCCAAAGGGACATGATGAATCAGTTGTCCCAATTACTGACTAAGGGGCTAGGAAAAGGAAAAAGCCCAATACTCAATACTGGGGAGAACAATGAGGAGCCTCTGTACCCTCCTAGTTTCACCCCGCTAAACGATCAGACATGTCTGCAAGATGTACCTATTGCTACCAGATCACAACAACATCAGGCCAGTATCTCGGCACCCATGAACTACCCAACGGGTTCAGGTTCCAATCCAAATAACAACCCAACCAATTATGAAGTTCCTAATCTAGACGAAATAGAAGGAATAGAAAAAGCAAAGATTGAACTGGCAAGACAACTCGAAGATCGATACAAGTGCTTGGAAGAAAAACTCAGAGCGATGGAGAATGTTGGTTACCATCACGGGGTTGATGCCAAGGATCTCAGCTTGGTCCCTGATCTAGTAGTCCCGCCAAAATTTAAGAATCCAGAGTTTGAAAAGTACAATGGGACTAGTTGTCCTGACGCTCACATCACAATGTTCTGTCGAAGGATGACAGGATATGTTAATAATGACCAATTACTAATTCATTGCTTCCAAGATAGTCTGATTGGGTCAGCAGCCAAATGGTACAACCAACTGAGCCGTGCCAAAATTCATTCATGGAAGGACTTGGCGCGAGCTTTCATGAAGCAATATGGCCACGTGACAGACATGGCACCCGACAGAATTACATTGCAGAATATGAAAAAGAAGCAAGGTGAGAGCTTCAGGCAATATGCCCAAAGATGGAGAGAGGTAGCGACATAAGTCCAGCCACCTCTTCTGGAGAAAGAAACTACGATGCTTTTCGTCAACACTCTGAAAGCCGCGTTTATTACCCATATGTTGGGAAGTGCTACCATGAGCTTCTCAGACATAGTAATGTCCGGAGAGATGATCGAAAACGCAATCAGGAGCGGGAAGATAGACGCAGGCGAAAGCGCCCAGAGGTCAACCCCAAAGAGAAATGAAAATGAAGTGAATAATATGAACAAAGGGTACCCCAAATTGGTCAACATAGGCCAGCCAAGGATTGTAACCACTAGCTATCAAGGCTCTTCAAGGCAGGAATCCAACTCAAGGCCAAATACAGAAAAGCTCCAGTTTACACTCATCCCAATGTCATATAAGGAGTTGTATCAGAATCTTTTCGATGTGCATGTGGTGTCTCCGTTCTACTCAGAACCAGTGCAACCTCCGTTCCCAAAATGGTATAATGAGAATGCTCAATGCGAGTACCACGCGGGAATAACAGGACATTCAATCAAAAACTGCACTACATTTAAAAAGTTAGCCGAAAGGTTCATTGAATTGGGAATTGTGAAGTTTGACGATTCCTCAAAGCCTAATTACTCTGACAATGCAGTAAATGCGACATTTGGAAATGAGGGAAAAAGAGTTACGATGCCTTGAACAAAGCTTGGAAAGAATATTAAGGGGATCTGAATGACTTACCCGAAAAAGGAATTGGGGAATAAAAGTTTCCAAACCCTTGCATTACTTGGAAGTGTTTTGAACAATGGGACTGTGGAAGAGATCCCTTTATTTTTAGAGCTAATCTAGAGTAATATTCAAAACACGCTTGTTGCTTTAAGCTTAGAAGCAATTAGACCCTTTTTGTGAAATAGGCTTGTGTCCTAAGTCTTTATTTCAATAAAATGCATCTTTTTGAGCAAATATTCTTTGATTTCATTTCATACGGTACAAATAATTGTTCTTAGATTCTTTTATTCTTTGGACTTTTTTTTTTCAAATATTTATTTCTTCATTCATGATCATACCATACTAATAATCATCCTTAGAATCATTTATTCTTTGGAATATGCCTACATACAACAGGTCTCCAGATATCAATGACGTGAGCGATGCTGTCACTGACTGTGAGTCTCCTTTTGAGAAAGATATGTGTCTAGAAGGATCTCAGGACTTTGAAGATGACAAAGATTGTAATATATCTCCTGATTTGTCAAGGATGGTAGAACAAGATGAAAATATATCCTCCTCTACAAGGGATCAGTGGCATTACGAGCCTAGAAAAGAAGTGAAGATCAAAGCCTAGCTCACCACAAAAACAAAGCGAGACATCATTGAGTTGTGCCCAAATCAAAGATGTTTTCGCATCATTGAATCAAAATACGCCTAGGCAACTAATACGTGAGGATGCTACTGGGTGTTTAAACAGCATATGCTAATGGTCTTACGATGGCCGAATTAATCATGAGGTTTGAATACTGCTGGCCCACCGTAGAAGGGAATTGTATCAGCTATGTCATAAATGCCAGACAGAGGAAGACAAGACTTATGTGCCTCATTCATTTCTTTATCGATTTTCTCTATATGGGGCATGAAAGTTATTGGGCCGATCTCGTCAAGGACTTCTAGCAGGCATCAATTACTTCGCCAAGAGGGTGAAATTTGCTTCATATGCCAATCATCAAAAAAAAAAAAAGGAATCATGGAAAGATGACTGAGACTTGTAAAGATTGGCATAAGAAGTCATCATTTACCCTCTATGCCCATCGAACGTTGGCCAAGACCTCTGCCGGGGTAGCATATTTCATTAGTCTATGTGATAAAAATGATTTTGAATAGGAGATTCCTTCTCTTTGAGTCTTTTCATTGCTAAAGTTGGACAAGGTAGAATGGATCCAATCCTGATAGGATCAATTGAATTTGAAGAAAGGAGGTTGAAAGCCATCTGTCATGGTCCAATGAACGATGTGAGCTTACGATGGAAAAGTTCATCCTAGAGAGTTCCATAAGGGAAAACTTGATATTGAAGAAGACTCCTGCTATACAAAAGGACTTCAGAAAAAAGTGGATGCCAAACTGAGAAGGACTTTATGTAGTAAAGAAGGCCTGTTCTGGAGGGGCATTAATATTAACTGAAATAGATGGCAAAGATCTGCCCAAATCGGTGAATTCAGATTTCGTCAAAAAGTATTTCACTTAGAAAGTGAGAGGCCAAGGCGAAAACCCGCAAAGGGAGCCTTGAAAAAAAAAACAAAAAAAAAGGGAGAGGCCATGGCGAAAACCCGCAAAGGTGCGCCTTGAGACCAAAGGAGATTTGAGTTGAAAACCCGAAAAGGGCGGCTCAAATTTGGATCGAAGTGGGGCATACAGCAGTCTTGCTATGCCTGAATTAACAATGAAGAAGTATGCTACGTCTTGGGGCATCGACAAAGTACTCTAGATCCCCTAAACACATATTGAGCTCAGAAAGGTCTTCAAGATGTTGGTACAGAGAAGCCCAACCTGCGATATCTGGGGCATCTGGCTTCCATTTCGCCCATTTTGAATTTGTTATCTTTGATTACCTTATTCTTTTCAAGATATGTCCCAATAAGTTTCCTTCTTATTGCATTGCTATCTTTGATTAACTTATTCATTTTAAGTTAATTTCCTTCTTATTGCATTTGCAATTTTTGATTAATTTATTCATTTCGAGCTATGCTCCCAATCAATTTCCTTCTTATCCATTGTTTTGATCTTTTTCGAGCATTTTTCATTGAAATAACGATTAATGGACTAATAATACTTCCACAAAAGAAGTTCTCCATATTACTCTGGAAGTTTCTAAATAATACAAGAACCTGAAACAGGACTATTGTTTAGAACTCACCAAGCCTAAGGGTTGGAAATATTGAAGAAAGATGATTATCTCTTTGGACTTTTTATTGGATGAACAAAAGACAAGACATTTCATCGGTGATACAATCTCGACAAAGAATGGGATTATTCTCGGGAAAAGAAAAATGATACTCTGTATTTATGCAAATATCAGGCATATACATCTGGTCATTACACCCAGGGAATGGTGTAACAGATCAAATTGATTGAAGATGATACAAATCCTGTACCTTTGAGTTGCAACAGGATGGATGGAAGAAATCAAATGTTGTTCCTCTAAAATTGCAGTGAGAGGGACAAACTTTATGTCCCAGAAGGCACAGTGGAAGGGACTCTGAAATTACAGCGGAGCAAGTTTGATGAGCAAAATGTGATTGTTTTTCTGACTTTTTTGTCAAGAATACCAGCCGAACAAGATGGCAGCGTAATACGTCAGTGATAACGTCCTGATGAACAACGAGTGATGATACCTTAAGCCTTTAAAGGGATCATTTTCATTCATATATCATTCATAACACATTTAGTTAGGAGCATTTGATTCATTTCGATCATAGCATCCTAATTATTTGGCATAAGCATAGATACCTAAAATTGATTCTACAGATCATGTCCCTAGAATCAGTGAATTCACCAAGCCTTAACCCCCTAAGTAGTAGGGTAATAGGCTAAAAATTACGAATCTAGCCTTCCTGAAGTTACAGAGAGGCAGATTCAAATCACCAAGCCTTAACCCCCTAGCGGTAGGGTAATAGGTGAAAATTACTGAGATCTTGTCTCCACGAGAGTTACTGAGTGGAACAGATCGAATCCAGCGAATCTTGTCTTCCTGAAGTTGCAACGAAGCAGATTGAAGTTACAAGTCTCATCTCCCTGAAGTCGTAGTGGAGCAAACTGAATTGATAGATCTTAACCCCCTAAGCAGTAGGGAAACAGATCGAAGATGATGAGCTTTAACCCCCTAAGCAGTAGGGTAACAGGCTAAATTTACAGATCTTAACCCCCTAAGCAGTAGGGAAACAGATCGAAGGCCATGGGCCTTTAACCCCCTAAGCAGTAGGGTAACAAGCTGAATTCGAAGAACCTTAAACCCCTAAGTAACAGGTTGAATTTACAGATATTAACCCCCTAAGCAGTAGGGAAACAGATCGAAGACGAAGAACCTTAAACCCCTAAGCAGTAGGGTAACAGGTTGAATTTACAGATCTTAACCCCTTAAGCAGTAGGGAAACAGATCGAAGACGAAGAACCTTAAACCCCTAAGCAGTAGGGTAACAGGTTGAATTTACAGATCTTAACCCCCTAAGCAGTAGGGAAACAGATCGAAGATGATGGGCCTTAAACCCATAAGCAGTAGGGTAACAGGCTGAATTTACAGATCTTATCACCCTAAGCAGTAGGAAAACAGATCAAAGCTACAAATCTTTTCCCCCCTGAAATGGCACTAGAGAGGCTCGAAGCCACCATTCGTATCTCCTTGAAGTTTCAGTCGAATAGATTAAAGCTATAAATAAATAGATCTTATCTCTCTGAAGTAGAGCAGACTGAAGATAGCAAATATTATTTCACTGAAGTTGCAGTGGAGCAGGTTGAAGTTACAGATCTTATCTCTCTGAAGTTGCAGTAGAGCAGATCAAAACAAACCTTATCTCACTAAAGCTGCAATGGAGCAATGGAGCAGATTAACGCTACAAGATGCACTAGGCTGAACGATGTTACCTAAAGAAGAGGAACACCAAAGAAGTCAAGACTCGACGTGGCTGGGCCAAACTGGTCTTTCTTGAGAGTCTTTGCTTTGTTCTCGTTACATGACAACAAGCAAAGAGGGGCAGCTGTACAGACCCGTTTTGGCCCCACACCCAACAAACAAACAGCAGCCCAATACATAGCCAAACAAATCTAAACAAAAAACCCTAGCCCCATGACCCTAGTGCCGCCCTAACCTCGCCGCCACCGCCATGCCATGGCAGACACCACCACCTGCTCCCGTTCCATCACCGCAAGCGAGAGAAAAAAGAAGCACATAGCGGAGAAACGAAACGCAAAGAAACAGCAATAGGACTTTGCATAATCGGCTATAAAAGAGCCATTCGTTTTCAATTTTGGGAGGGGGTTAACTGATTGTATTTGGGGGATTAGAGGGGGAACCGATTTGATGAGAGTTCTTTTTTTACAGATTGTAACACGAACACAAGCAGTCAAAATAGCAAGAAACTAAGAAAGGTTGAATCTAATTTCATTTTCGCTTTAAGCTCTGATTTCGTTTGTTCTATTTTTTATATATATACGAAAATAGTACAAAAGAGAGAGGGGAGGAGACTCACTTCGAATCGGCCGAGGTTTCATCACCGGAAGACATCTCCTCCGTCGTCGGGGTCAGACCGAATAGGGAGGAGAGGGATTCTCTTCCGTATCTCGTGGGCTGAGAAGGCTTGGCCTTCGGGGACGCCTTGAAACGGGGCTAAAAGCCCCTCTTCGCGCGTCGTCGGCCACCGGGACGATGTTGATACGGCGGGCGGTGAGGAAATCCAGCGACGACACAAGGCTAGGTTTTCTAACCCTAGCAGAGGAAACAAAATGGGGGGTGTTTAAAAGTTTTTTTTCTAAAACAGCAGCAAAAAATGATTTTTTTTAAAAAAATTTTAACTGAAATAAAAGGAGCGAACGGCGCCGTTTTGAGGGTGTGTCCAGGTGCCAAAACGGCACCGTTTTGGACCACCCGTGTGACCCGACCCGTCTTACTCTGGGATCCGCGTGTTTTCTCTTTTAATGGGATATTTCCCATTCTGGTCCTTCCGTTTTTTTATGATTTTCAATCAGGTTTTTTAAGTATTTTAAGTTGGCCCTATAATTTGTTGCACATTTCAATCTGGTCCTCGATGCTGCTGCGTGTTTTAGGTGGAGGGGTTTATTTCGTTTTTGGCCCCTCCACCATTTGTGTGCGTTGAAATAAGGTCCCCTCCTCTTCTTTTTTATTTCAATTTCGCCCCAAGTCTTTTATTCTTAATTCGATTTGATCTTTTTTAATTACTTTATTATTAAAATTAATTATTCTAGTATTTTTATTATTATTAGTGCTATTCATGTATATATATCTTATTGTTACTATTATTATTAATCGTATTATTACTATTATTTCTTTATTCTTATTTTATATTATATTACATTATTAGTTTTTATTATTATTAGTATTAGTTTTAGCTTCAATTAATATTTTTGACATGCATATATATATATTTTAATGTAACATTATTAATAATTATTTTTCAAACAATATTATTATTTTTAATACATGCTTATATATTATGTGTATGTTTATGTAGTTTTATTAACAGTTGTTTTTTTATATTATGATTATTTCTAATATGTACATATTATGTATTTACCTCTAATTGTATATTTCTAATACCATTATTATTATTATTATTATTATCATTTATTATTTATCGTTATTATAAATATATCGTTTTTATTCTTATTAATTTATTATTATTATTATTGTTTTCCATCTTATTATTATTACTAGTATTATCATCTTGTTATTAGGTCAATTAATTTTATATAGGTATTATTATGTTATTATACATATTCTCTCTGTATTTACTTATATTATTACTTATATTATCATTACTATTATCAATATGATTTATTACTTTATTATTATCATTATTACTACTATTATATTATTATTATTATATTTTTACCCATTACTCTTTAAATACGCTTATTTTATTTTTAATTCTTCACTCACATTATATATTATTTACTTATTTATATATAATTATTCCAAAATTATTACTTGTATTATTACTATTATTAATATTGTTATTATCATTACTATACTATCATTCTTTGGTTTTACATAATGATTGTTTATTTATTACTAGTTCTTTTTAATTTGAATATTTCCCGACTTATTCGTTATTTTCTTTTATTCGTTTTATTCATTTATTTTTGCTCTAATCATTACTATCGTTCACATTCGTGTTTATGTGTATTCTGTTATGCCCAGTAAATCTGAAATTTTTATTTGTTTATGCATTCTCAATTATCTCGTTTTATTATGAATTTATGTTTTATCAACCCAAAATTACTTCTTTTATAAAGGCAATGATCTCAGTATTTGGAATTTCGAGAAAATCGTGCCCTAACTCACTGGTTTTGATTTTTCTCATTTAATCTAAAGAATGGGATATTCCTTTAAATCTGTCTGAGTTTCAAAAATGCTTATTCTTGGAGATACGAGATGTGGTGCCCTGACTTACCGGGTATGACATTTTGTTACCTCGAATAAAGATTTTTTCACAAATAAAGGCAATATTTGGTATTTGGGAAACTCGAGAACACGTGCCCTAACTTACTGGGTTTCGACTTTTCTCGTCCACCCTAAACAACTGAAAATCCTTTTAAAAGAGGGGCTAAAATACATGAATTTTAAATAAAGGCAAGCTCGTTCTCAAAGTTCGAGATGTCGAGTCCTAACTTACTGGGCATGACGTTTTATTACTTCGAGATGAGGAAGTCTTTAACATCTGTTTTAACTTATTCGATCATTTTTTAGCATCAATGCAAAGAGGGATCGTATTTTAAATTCTTTCAAGATTTCAAATTTTCGACACTAAGACACTAATTAATCAACTAGGTACCAATTTTGGGCGTAACGAGGGTGCTAATCCTTCCTCGTGCGTAACCGACTCCCGAACCCGTTTTCTGATTTCCGTAGACCAAAAATTATCGTTTTAGTAAATCTTAACTTTTATTAAAATGATTAATTTAAGGTGATCCAATCACACCTCATCAAAAAAAGATTGGTGGCGACTCCAGTTTTTCGTTCTCATTTTCAAAATCCAAGTCGATTCCCGTTTTCAAAAAAAATGGTTACGACAGGTATAATTTAAAATTGAGGTTACAAGAAGCGATTCCAACATAAAGCCAGAGACCCTCGGCTTAGCTATGTTTGTATAGTCCTGTTTTGTTTAAATATATGACATGTACCTAGGTTGAGTTGGTTTTTTATATAATATGTGATCTTGTGAACTTTTAGAGTTAGAATTGGTAATTTGGAAGTGATTATATGTTTGGATTGTGCAATTTAGATTGTCACGATATTTGGTAATGCATAAATTGTAGTATGCTATTAATTTATATGGTAATGTATGTATATATGCATGTATACTTATGCTAAGTAGACTAATGGTTATCATAATGAAATTGCTTAGGTGTTTGGATAAAAATGATGAAATGGATGGAATGTATATATGTTTGAAAGGTATTACGATTTATAATTGAATCCATTGGATGTGTATGTTTTGCTAAAATTATGAAGGCAAATGTGTATTTGAAATGGTCAAGTGATTCAAAAAGATACCAAATTAGACCATTTAGAAATAGACGATCACGTCGCGAAGATACCAAATGCTTAGGTGATTCAAGAATATACAAAGTCAGTATGTTACGTCGCGACGAGGAATCCCCAAAGTTGTGACATCAACTTGAGATTTTTGAAAACATTGCAGTTTAATCCTAATTCGACCTCGGTTAGCAATAGAGCTTTCATAAGCTCGTATAAGATCCGTAAAGCTTTGTTTATCATATAATATTCATATATTGCTTGTATTTAGATGTGTACTAATATAAATTGATTATATTTGATCGTAGTTGCTCCGATAACGAATGTAGCATCTTGTCACTCGGACTCGACAGTCGGGTCGGGTATGGGGTGTTACATTTTGAGCTTAACAAAATAGTTTAAAAGTAGTTATTTAAATATATATATATTTTAAACCTTTTGTTAATTTAAATAAATTTTGCTATATTTTAAATATTGTTTTTATTTAAAAACATCTATTTTTTTTAAATATGTGTTTTTAAACTTAAAACATTTGGAATAATTATATAAAAAACATTTGAATTATAAAATTTAAATTTTATATTATAATATTTAAAAAATGGTTGAATTACTTATGCGTCAATCAATTCATAACATTTAAGTTAATTAGAAAAAATATTAAATTAACATAATTATTATAAATAAATTTTAACAAAAATAAACTATTAAAAATTACTTATTGCTTCATATTTATCATTAAGTATGATTTATATAACAAAATTTAATAATATATTAGTATCTTTTATAAACCATATTTAATATTTGATTTACATTTAGGATGTGTTTGATAAACTAAATAATTAAATGCTGAAAAATTAAGTATTAAATTTGTTTTACTAAATTTATATTACAAAAATATTTGATATATTAGTAAAAATTAGCACTAAATATAATTTTTTTTGGTTTGATAATAGTAAATCTTGAATTTTGAAAATCTATTATTCCATAATTTTATTTTTATTAATATGATATTATTTTTTTTATTTTTAATAGTTATGGATAAAAGTTAAAAGATAATAATTTGAATATTTTAATTTTAAATAAAATGAAGAAATAATTAATTTCAAAATTAACATTTTGGAAAATAAAGTTAACTTAGTATTTTCAATATTAAGTGATAAGTAAAAAGTTAATAGGATTATCAAAGGCAATTAAAAAATAAATGTTAAATTTTGTTATTTTTAGTTAAATGAATATTTTCAATGATTTATCAAACATATTCTTAATCTAAGAATACAATTTATTAATTTTAATATTGAAATATCGAAATATTATGTTCAAATTTATTTGTCATATTATTAATAAATTTTATTAAATAAATAATAATACATTTTGATATTTTAATACATATAATCAACCCGTGCAACGGACAACAAAACTAGTTATATTATTTTAGATTAACTTATGTCTTAATAGTAAGTAATCACTAATAATGATTAATTGCAAAAGATACAAATTAACACAGTTTTAGAAATGTGCAAAGATTAAAATCTTGGGATCTTGAATGGTTAAATTTGAGTTCCACCACATGTATTTATTTACGTGTGGATTTTCAATCTAAACTTAGGTCTGAATACATTTTGGTTATTAATTCATTGGTTTTTTATTATAGTTATATATTAGTTAATTCTAATTGTGTATGAAAAAATTTTGGATGAAAATATTAAAGGAAAATATAAAACTGCCGAAGATGCAGTAAATGTAACACAATTTATTTTTCCTTGACAACAAAAGCTACCATACGAAACGAGGACAGATACTGAGATTTAGAAACATGCATATAGAGGGGAAAGTCAAAGACAGAAAGAAAATCAAATGAATGCAAATTCAACATCTCTTTATTCGAAATAAAGACTGGCAAATTCGGAACAGTCCCAAAACACAAGTACCTGCGAGCCACAGCCAACGTCCAACTCACCTCTTCATCCCTCTTTCGGTAACTGGGGCCATTGTTACACCTGGGTTTTGATTCCCTTTCCATCCTAAACACAATTCATGCCCAACATATAACCAAACAATTTGGATTTTATGTAATATATAATGAAATGGGAAGATTGATGAGAAGACAATGTATACTAACCACGTTTCATGTCGAATCCTTGGTATTTGAGCTGTCGGTACTCTTGACACAAGGCACATTAGTGACAGAAACAGTGGACGAGGAAACCATTGCAAGGGCTTTGTTTCGATCCATATTGGCCCCTCAGTCTCCTACGATGAATGCATCCATAGAATATTGATGGAAGAACTGCTGTTATATGATGTAATAAACAATACAGCAGACAGCTTTCCCCACATGCTGCAAACAAAGTTCCGATTACACACCGCAAGCATTTAGTAACTCTCTACTTGTAATCCTTTATCCTATCTCATGCACCCCTATGTACCCAAAACAAAATGAAAAACCAATGAAGGAGACATATATGTATTACATATATACTTACATATACTTCCTTTGTTTATAATCTCAGCGCTCCTGCCGAAAGTAATACAGGGGCAGAAGATTGTCATGCAGCCTGTTAAACACACAAAAACGGAGGATTCATATATTAATATATTTCCTATCCTATCATATTAAAAGAAGATTAATTATTAGTGATTTCATTGGAATGGAAGCCCAAAGGATGAAATATTTATGACACGTTACGAACAGACTGAAACATCAGAGCAGCAGTCGCAAAGTCCAGTGGACCAAGGGGATTCTCCCTCATATTTGGAGTTTTCCATTCTCTTTCTGCGTATCCTTGCAGCAGCACAAGTGAGTGTCCCTGTGGTACGTTGAAAGCTTGTTTGCAATCAGAAGTGTGGAGGGGATATATATATAGAGACCCATGTAGGAAAAGTGCCACAGATACTACTTAGTTATTTGGCACAATCCCTGCCGTTGAAATGAGAGATTAGAGGGAACCCAAGTATAACATGGTCTGAAATCCATATTATTGATCCATATTATTCTCATGCATAAGGATATTAGATTTTATTAAGCCTTTTTTCCTTCTAGTTTTGGATTATTGTTCCGTTGACATTATAGAACAGAAGTCATATAAAAATTTAAATTAAAATGATCGTTCCATTCACAAGGTTTCATACAATTTCAACAAGTGGACTTAATTTGCAGGAAACTTAATTATGCATGATTGAAACTTATTAATGGATTCCACTTCCCTTTCTCAATTATGCATGATTGAAACTTATCAATTGATTCCACTTCCCTTTCTCAGTTATGCATGGAAACTCATTCTGCCCCCTTTTTTTTTCTTTTGGTAATCATAATCTCCACTCAGTTGTGTTTCTTAGATAATGTCCACATCATCTTAGGAGAAAATAGTTAGATAATGTTCACATGTGTCGAGTTTGGGTAGTACCTATGCCTATACAGCCTAGTATTAATACCATAAATAGTAGCACAAACCCATCCCAATAAAAATATACCTTTTAAATTTTATTCAAATTTGTCTGTATTTGTAAAAAGCTAATCTAAGTCCATTTAAACTCTCCCATTTTAATTTTTTAATTTTTAAAAATATAATTATTTTTAATTAAAATTTATTAATTATATATCTTTTACTATCATTATATTTTTCATTTATAAAATTTTTAAACATAAACAAACTAATATATTTCTTAATATTTACGTTATAGTATAATATATTTAATTTTTCTTATTATATAAATTACATATTATAAAATAAATGAAAAAATATATTATATTGTTGAAAATAGTTTAGAGTCAAGCCAAGCTTGAGATTTGAATATTTAATCATGCGTCTAACCCATATTTTAAACAGGCCTAATCTCATTACCCAAGCCCACTTTTAAGCTTAATATTTTTGTCCAAACACTCCCAAATTTTAGGTGGATAACTTGGCCCTCAACAAGTCTAGTGTATTTCCATGTATTTACATTAATACATGCATTTATTAAGAACCTAAAAATTAGACTATGAAAGTATATACGAAAAATATATGAAAATATTAATAAACCTGAAATGATACGCCGAAACATATTGATACCAATACACACAATAATGAAACAGAAACGATATGCCAACCCGTATAATACTAAAAACCTTAGTAGAAATAGCTCATAAGACCTATTTTCTTAGCCATCATAGTTTCATGCTTTTCAATAGACCATGAAATTTTGTTATAACGTTATTATCTTCTTTTCTTAATATCTAGGCATTGGAGGAATCTTGAAAATAGACGTTTCTCTCTACGTTAAAAACTTGGCCCTATATGAAAGGAAATATTGGGTTGGAAGGATGTTCAATAGATTCGACAGATTTATTGATGTGTTTATCACAACTAAGAGAAATAGTAGATGTCACGCCCTTATTAGGCGAACCGAATCTGTTCGGGAGAATTCGCCAACAGAGACCACCCGTGGTTGAATGCTATGAAGAACTTCACCAATTCTACGAAGTACCAATCTTAGCAATAGGAAGGATATAGTTAGAGCGAGAACCTTATTAGGCAGACTTACCCACTAATAAGATCGCCACCTGTGTTTTATTGTCGTTACTCAAGTAAGAATGATAGCTTATAGGATACGTTTAGTTCATCTGGCATCTTAATAGAGGCAATGTGTCAATAATTAGGACACTTGTAGAGTTTCATGGGATGTGATTAATTAGTGGAAACGTGTGAGAACAGGTAATGATTTGAGATAATCCTGATTGGGATTTGGATGTGGGGTAGCTATAAACTAGATAATGTGATAGTGGAGAGATGATTTTTATTCTTCTTCTCCACCAGGCTTAATTATCATTGAAGAAACCTGGAGAGATCTTCTTTGCTAACAAGGGTGTTAACCATAAAATTTTAGAAGAACTTCGATGTTAATTGTCTACTAGTACATTCTTAGACCTTACTTTAAGTTTTGTCAGATAGATAACGATTAAATTAAGAAAAGGTTAGTAAGATTTCTTTGAACCTTGGGTAGGAAGGAAACTACTATCCAGAAACCATTTGCATGTCTATAGATTCTTGTTGTATCTTAAGATTTTAGTTATCTTCGATGGTTAAAGAAGTTGTTTTATTGGTTAGCTAAAAAAATGGGAGGAGGTCCAGTGCTAAAAGAAAAGAACTAGTAGAGTAGATAAAACTCTAAGTAAAGTATTCTGGTGAGTTCATTTGTACCTTGTGTCTGGTATCTGTGTTAATTCGTTTACTTCTAAACTCTGTACAACCAAGTAAGTGGCTTAGTCATTTGTTTCTGATGTTCATGTCTGAGAAGTCTCATTCAAAGAGTCAGTGCATGCATGGTTAATTACGGTTAAACAGGCCAAAAAACTTGATATTTATATAGTAAGAGTACCACGTCCTTAGTGCACAAGCTTTATATCCAGATAGGTGTAAGGATGTATCGAAGGGATGCAGTATAAAATGATAAAAACGATACAAGATGATACGTTTGCCTCTAGTATGGTACTTTGCAAACGGTGATTGGTGAAAACTCAACCTTGCGGGAGGACAATTATGTGTTCATACAATAAGGGGAGTTAGGAGGATAGAGTTGATAATGTTATATAGCTCAGATGAGTGGATGTAAAGATACAAGAAAATTTTTGTTCTACGAGAACCGGGGATCAAAAGCTAGCACAAGGAAATGAGTCCTTAGAAAAAGGGTGCATGCAGTATTACACGTTGCATGGGAACATTGGTAAGCTTGTTTGTCATAAATGATAACCCAGCCAAGTGGTGTACTCTTGGAGCATATGTACTCGTGATTGTCACATATGAGTATATAAACTAGAGTTGATCGCCAATAGGCCGAGTTGAGTGACAGTATTGTCTGCCAGTTTGACTGCAAGCCAGAGTAATGTATCCGCCAACTATGGCGAACTAATCAAGTCCTTTTTTTTTTCTTTTTGAAATGTCTGGTTGTAACCATGGTGGGACAATACTTCTTAAGAACTCACTAAGTTCTTTTGAACTTACCCAATTTCTTCTTTCTTTCAGGTTCTTAGGTTAAGCGTGGTGAATGAAGGGACATAGCCAGATTTGCAGCCATTTGTAAGCCTTCTTAATTGTCGGGGTTAACATGTATTTCCTGGGGGTGTTAGGTCTCTTATTAGATGTCGCCACTTAGAAATTTTTAGTTTGTATTGAATGTTATTTTGAAAACATTGAATGTTGAGTTGAAGCCTAGAAGACATAACAATATTTAAGATTTTTAATATAAATTCAATAGACGAAAAAGGGTAATCCAAGTATAATTAAGTCTTTAAATGTGGCAAACTGTTACACTAAAATTGGGCTTCCAAATAAAGGTGAGCTTAGACTAAAGGAGTACCGCTCTAGTGGAGGGGAAATCCTCTAAAATTCATAATGTTCTTTTCTAAGGAAAAGTAAATAGACATGTTGACGCTTCATACCTGGATCTGAGGGTTGGGGCAGGCAATGGGTGTCACATTAGAGGGTGCAAATTTTACTTTGTTAGATTTGATGAATTGGAACAAGCAATAAATGCATTTAGAGTTTTGAATAACCAGTTCTTTAAATACTAACTTATGGTGAACATGGTAAATTTTATGTAACACCTTACATCCAATTTAGTTGGTAAATCCGGATACAAAATGTCACATTTGTTGTAGAAGCAACTCAAATCAATATAAATCATAACATCTAAGTATGAACAAGTAAGTGTGGAATATGAATAATATGCAAATAAAACTTTATTGTATGTATAAGATGTTAATGGGCCCACATACCGAAGTCTAAGGTTAGTACCAGTAAAAAAATGAGGCCATGTAACACCCCTTACCCGTAACCGACATCGGAACAGGGCAGGAGGCATTCCTGGACTTACATCGAATCATTCAGTCACATTTCATAACAAAAACTAGCATACAATTTAAAATTTTTATACATTCATCAACATTGTCCCTTATAAGGTTTTATGGTACCTTAAAACATGCTTAAAAGGGGTTCGGGACTAAACCGATAACTCGAGAAAACTTTACAAAACTTAGAAAATTTTCCTCACTGCATGGGTCACACGCCCATGTGCCCAACCCGCGTCACTCACACGGTCAAGAGACACGCCTGTGTCTCAGGCCCTGTGGATATAGGGCATACATATTGACTTCCTCACACGGCCAGACCACACGCCAGTGTGTCCAGCCCGTGTACCTTGCACACTCCCATGCTCAGGCCCGTGTGCCTTGCACACACATGTGCTCAGGCCCGTGTGCCTTGCACATGCCCGTGCTTAGGCCATGTGCTCGACCGTGCCAAAACTAGCTTGTATTCTGTTTGTGACATCAGTAATCAAATAAGGGACATACGGCCAAGGCACACGTCCGTATCCTCAGCCCGTGTGACAAATAAAATTCCAAAATTAAGGTGCAGACTTCACACGGCCAGGGCACACTCCCATGGTGCAGGCCGTGTGTCACACAAGGCCTAGACACACGCCCGTGTGTTTACCCATGTAGACAACTCAAGGCTATTTTCCAAGCCAACATGCCACCCTCAATTTATACACACCAGCACATATTCACTAGCCATTAACATGGTACATTTTAAAACATGAAATAGGCTATCAAACAACCTCATTCAAGTCTAAATCATATCATTCCTATCATCAACTAAAACATGCTTCATGACCTACTAAATCAACAACAAAATCACTTACCAAAATAAATCATCACCTAGGCATTATATAAGCATCACATAACATGAGCCAAACTGACCATTTAAAGCTAATCAAAATGATCACAAACACACTTCATTTACAAGCCAAAATATACTATTATCACACTAGCCTATAATGCCATATATCAAAATATACATACCTTCAAAAGTACCAAAATATTGATTGATAATGCGATGACACTTCCAGACGATCCCCGAATCCGAGTTAGCTTCGATGATCTATAAAACAGTGGAAAATAAACATAGTAAGCTTTAAAAGCTTAGTAAGTCATCTACAAATAAGTTATCTCATGCATCAATATCTTTCTCATCAATTTAGAAAGTTATACATGAGCACATATAAATGTATAAACAAATTCACAAACCTATTTCATGATATACACATTCAATTTTATAATTGAATCCATCCAATACTTTTCGTTTCAATACTCAATGAGTTTCGTACGTATCTGAGTCACTTGATTCACTTACACTTTCTTTCCCAACTTAACTTTTCCCGTTGAACCATTTGGAAATTGTTAAGGATACTCGGTAATCACTTATAACTCATACAATGTCGTATCCTCGATATAGTCTTATATGTTATTACATATCGATGCCACTGTCCCACATAGGGTCTTACACAAAATCGATTAACGATGCCGATGTCCCACACATAGTCTTACACATAATCACAACACAATGCCACTGTCCCACACAGGGTCTTACGTGTAATCATATCTCGATAACCTAATGTTATGACATTTGTATCCTACACTATTCCTAAGGTTTGTACTGGGCTTTCGGATGTCGCAACTTTGTCGATTCATGCTCGTATACAATCATTCAACATTCATGGCAATTCAATGACAAAATAACACAAACATTTCAATGTAACGATATTTATTTGCATATGAACTTACCTCGTATGGAATGAACGGAAACGAACGGCTATTCAACTACTTTTGATTTCCCCCGATCTAATTCTGTTTTCTTTGGTTCTTGATCTAATTACAATCAAAATTAACTTATTTAATCACTTATTCATTCAAATTCACTCAAGAACACATAAATGGTCATTTTGCACTTTAGCCCCTAAAGTTTCACATTTCTTACAATTTAGTCCTCATTTTACAAAACACAAAATATTCAAAATTCACTTTAATCCTAGCTTAGCCGATTTTCTTATAGCTTCATAGCAGCCCAAATATTTCATTTATTCACACATTTACCCACACATTTTTATATTTTTTCAATTAAGACCCTAATTGGTATTTTTACCGAAAATCACTTAATAAAACTTGTATATTAAACACCAAGCTTTCATTTTTCATCACCAAACATTCAAGAACACAAACACTCATCAATGGCATATCACAAAATCATGGACACTTTCAAAAATTAAGACACGGGCTAGCTAGAACACGAAGCAACGATCTCAAAAATGTAAAAATCATCAAAAACTGAGGCTAAATTCACTTACATGCTCAAGTACTAAGGCCGAATGCTTTCAATGCAACAATGGAGTTTTTATTTTTCTTATTTTTGACAGACCACACAATGGTTGAATCTGACGATTTCACATAAGAGTGTTTTAACTAACCTGTATCGATTCAAAAACTGTCTCAATTGATATCTTTTATTTAGTCAAAAAATGAATAATAGTCGAATTGTTTTGGAAATGTTTCTTTATCGCGAAAGCTTTGAAACCAATGAGCTGGTTATTATTTTAAGAACCCATCTTTAAATATGATAATTATTAATTTATTCCAGGAAAATATCGATGTTGTAATTTATAATTCATATTCACAGTTTAAAACCCAAATTAAAATCCAAAAAATCTAATTCCAATGTCACATCAAATCCCTCAAACAAATAATAAATAACCCAAAGTAAAAGTCATAACCAAAATGTATGCGGACGTGGTCACCGTCGAGTCCTCCACTGCACCGATCCGTCTACTGCTGGGAATTACCTGAACAAATAAATAAATCAAGGGGTGAGTTTTCGCAACTCAATGTGTACATCCCCACAGTATAGCATGCATACAAACAAATAACAAAATACAGTCATAATTTGGGCCTAAACCCTTACACAATCATTATCAGATACAATATTAGGGCTTAAGCCCATCTTGGATATAGCATGCATAACAGACCAAATTAACAGAACAAGCCCACCAGCGCTGCACACCAACTCCGTCCAACCCAACACACCATGTGGGGATAAAATCGACCCATCCATCCTTACACACCATAAGGTACTGCATTGCAGCACATATCATAAATTTGCAACTTAACTGCCAGATAACGGGCTTATGAAACCCTTCAGATACTTCCTTCACTTCATCAAACCCACTCTGATGCAATGCATCATACAAATATGGCATGCTATAATGCAGACAAACGGATCATACATTTATTTTCAGAACAAATCAGATAATCATGCAAGGTATAACATGTTAACACATACATCATAAAATTAAGAGTCTAAATAAGGCTTACCGACCCTACTACAAGTCACAGTCGACTTGGGCGACCAGTGCAACCTTATAGAACATTTCAGATTAAAGGGCTCACACGCCCGTGTGCCCTGCCCATGTGAGTCACACGACCCAAATTGGTCTTGCCCGTGTGTATCACACGGCCTGGCCCAGATTCCCACACGCCCGTGTGGATTCACCCGTGTGGGCCTACACACTGATATGGCCCACATGGCCCATTTGCCTAAGCCCATGCCTCGCACACGGCCTGCAAGCCATCACACGCCCGTGTCCGTCGTGCCCGTGTGGCACGCGCACGGCCTGGCTTGTAGATCACATGGCTATGTATCGCCACACGGCCTCCACACGGGCAGTCCACACGCTTGTGTGGCGTTGACAGGTTCGATTTCGGCTTTCGTCGAAACCTATTTTCTGTGCAATCGAAGTACACACCTAGTTTGTTTTCGCTGTTAATCCCACTACGAGCACTCCACTGCCTAAAATCGATAATACCTAGCCCAAAATCAGTCTCTTAAACCAGATTATTAAGAAAACCCAATCCTAAATCTTACCAATAACCCCTACCTTAGAACGAATAATGTCAATTTCACACTTCGTCAGCACTAGACGGAAATCACAGCCCCTCAAGGACTTCCTAACACCAAAACAATACACTTCTTTAATAACCAATGTGAAATCAAGACATGACTAAAGAAGAGCATCACTTACCGATACGTCAAAAGGGAAACGTAAGGGGAAACGCAAAGACTAAACGGTAAAAGAAAGGCAATTGTAACAGGAAAAAGAAAGGAAAAAATCGGCAACAATAAGGAGATTCCCTATCAAAAATCACAAGAAAAGAAAAGATAGAAAGGAGTAATACAGAGAATTTCGGAAGAAGAGGAAGAGCAAAATGTTTGGGTAATTTCCAAACCCCTAG
The DNA here is from genome assembly GCA_025698475.1 of Gossypium anomalum. Taxonomy (NCBI): domain Eukaryota; kingdom Viridiplantae; phylum Streptophyta; class Magnoliopsida; order Malvales; family Malvaceae; genus Gossypium; species Gossypium anomalum. Next base: position 16,210,434 of record CM046967.1, on the reverse strand, counting down.
TTTTGCTCCCACCAAACTACTATCACCACAACCACCTCAGTATCCCAGATAATTCAAACTCTTGTCGAAACAATAGTAAAAATTATCGCCCTTTTCCACACAAAGACTCGAACACAGGATTGCTAGCCTTCTAACACTCCCCTTAACCACCAGACCAGTAGACCTATTCTGACATATTTTCACAACTAAATTCTTTTAAGCCCATTATCTAAAAGCCATGCTTTATTCAGATGAAACCCAAAATTTAGCCCAAGCCTACACTTGAACTTGGGACCTCCCCAACACACCTCAAAGCACTTAATCACATAAGCATGCATATATTTACGTCAAAAAAATAGGGCAGAATACAACCAATATTCCAAAAGCAGAAATTACGAAATTTGGGGCGTTACAGACCTTCATGTCTCAAGGCAAGCCTTGTCTCAAAACCTTATACCAATTTTATCCTAATTAAGCTTTGATGTTTTATGTCTCAAACGTGGCTACTATGTCTCGAGACAATGCATCACATACTCGAGCCAAGTTTGATGTGTCTCGATATAATCACCTAGAAATGTATAAAAATATTCTTAAGATCTCAAAAAAAGTTCTTGATGTCTTGAGATCTCAAGACACAAGTGTATAGTTGTAGAAAAATGACATCTTAAGGTATGCTATGGGACTTCTATAGGAACCTAAATGTATCTAACATGCTTTCAAACCATCACAAACACATTATACATGTTGAAACAAGTGCAAAACTTACGAATGCTTAAAATATACTTAAAAACATCAAAATTTTAATTGGCATGTACTTGATGGCACAAAACTTATGCATAAACCACATCAAAATTAATCACCAAAAATCCAATGTTAAATATGACTCCTATTTTCAGTCAAATTTAAGAAATAATCTTCTAGTTAAACTCTGTTTATTTGTTTCAATTAAACTCTGATTAGTTAGATTATTTTATTATTACTTGACCTATGAATTTAGCCTATAAATAGGCTCTTTTACAACCTTAGAAAATACACCCATTAAAGATTAGAACTCATAACACATTTAGAGAATTTTGTGTTTACGTTTTGAGGGTTCTTTGTTTTCGGGTTTTCGGGGTTTAGTTTTTATCTCCATCTTTTGTACTTTTTGTTCTTTTTTCATTATAGTAAAATTATCTTTGCCCGTGGTTTTTTATCCTCTTTGGAGGAGTTTTTCCACTTTAAATTTGTGTGTTCAATTTCTCAATTTCTTCTGCTATTTTTTACTTGTTCGTTGCTTAATCGGGTCGATTCCTAACATCCAACATAAATGCAACTAGTTATCCTTAGAGTAATATAGCATAGACCAAATATCAAAACCATTCAAAGACACCAAAAATCTTTATGGAAAAGCATGTCAAATATCCTAAAATCCTTAGTACATGTCTTTTATTACACAAGAAGTAAAAGAAACATTACAAACACAATGATAAAATTGTGATTTGAGACTTTTGGATGCTGCGAACACACGAGACAACTTCCAAAAGAACTTCTAACTTGTGCACAAAAACAAACAAATCCATATGCTAAGTGACGAAACTCGGTGGTGCTAACAAAAATCAAAATTCAAAAGATAATAATATTAAGTGAATAAGCATACTAAAATTAACATAACTTCTCAAATCATGTCATAAATTATCATCGAATCATTATACATCATTTCCCAAGCATATTTACACAAGCATGAAATACATCTTTTCCCAAGCATATTCACACAAGCATGAAATAGTACCAAGATATCTTAAAATTTTACAAGATATAATTAACACATTTAACAAACATGTTCAACTTCATATCATAACTGTTGTACCATTAAAACGTATGTTCTCAATGAATTTGATAGTGCCTATTAACCTAATATGGATTCAACTACGAATACACGAACGAGACCCCCTAACATTCCATAATAACACCACAAGTACCAATGAGCGTGAATGCTCAAAACGTGAGAACACGTTTGCCCCTACCACTTGCAACACCCCCAATCTAGTGGGTTGATTGGCGAATGATGATGTTACCTAAAGATTGAAATCATCACACAAATCAAACACATGATGTTTCGTTGATTAAACCATTGAAGATATAAATGTAAACATTTTTTAATTCCGCTTGGCGGGTTATGGTATTTATGGCACATAAAAAAGGCAAAATAAAAGTTCGCCAAAAACATACACAACAAAAAGGTTTAAATTTTTGGCGAGGTGCTGCAAACGATCAGTTTATACAAAGTATTGTCTGTAGGTAAAAACCAATTTCACTATTTACAATTTTAAATAAAAAGTTTAGGACCACAAGCCACCCCGATATACACATGTTATAAAAAAACAAACTAGTGGTTCACAATTGAGTTCGCCTCCTAGATGAATCCCTTCAAGCACCCCAATGCCAAAAATCCTAAAAATGGGATAAAGAAAACTAAGTAAGTTTAAAAAGAACTTAGCGAGTTCCAAGAATAAGCAAAACCATTTCAACTAAAAGTTCTTAGGATAATAATAATTTCTAGACATCTCAGGTGTATGAGGTCACAAATAATCATACAAACCTATGTATAACACTGTTACCCCATCCAAGCTTACAGACATAGCACACCAAAGCGTATTAAAATGAATATCCATCATTGGGAGCAATAACACTCAGATGTGAATACGAGTCATAACCAAGTGTAACTCCTTGGTGGATACAAACCGCGTTTACATACAGTTCACAAGCAAACATATGTTTGACGAAGTTTAGTGCATGGGCGGGTATTATCCACTCAAGTACATTTTCCAGTAAGTATAATTCACTATCGCTTATTAATATATTCAGGTACAATTCACATGCAGGATTTTTATAAACATTTATACACCCTTTCTTGTGCTAGCTCTAGATCTTTTGAATGCTCCGAAGGACTAAAGTTTCTTTTTCACGATATTGCTCTGTAGAGCCAATGTTCATTTATACCAATCGAACCTCCGTAAAGCTTTCTTGTTAATTTGAACACAGGCATGTTCCCCGTAAGGCCAGGGTCATTCGCCAATCTCAATTTGCATTCACAGGCCCTACTGGAGGCAAAAACGTATAACATATCATATTCTCCATTTACTCGTCCTATCATATTACATTTCAACATACCTCTATTACCCCATTTTCCACCTTTTCGGATACTGAGCTTGTGCACCAGGGAAGGAGTGTCCATTTCAATTATTCATACATATTTATTTTGGTTTCATATTTACACTTTGTTAACACAAGAATGCACATGTAATTTCTAATATAATACTAACTTTACCTTGTAACGACTTGAAAATCAGTGGTGTCGGGAACAGTGGTTTTGGAACCTTATTCTCCACTGATCAAGTTCATAAATATTAGTTATAATATTATATTTAATTTTGGTCTGACAAGTTTGTTAATTGGATAGTTAGTTAGGGTACAAGTGTAACAGCCCAATTTTAGTCGGACTGAAAATGGCAGTTTCAAAAACCTGTAATCTAATAATTGAGTCTATAAATATAACAATTTTTACGAGTTTATCATAAAATTAAATTAATTTTAGATCTGATAAAATATCTAATTAGACAATTAGTTAAATACAAGTGGTTTGCCCCTAAAGTCAGTGGTTTTGGAAAGGGTTAAATATAAATTTGGTACCTGAACTTGTCCACTTCTCCCAAATTGGTACTTCATGTTTTTTTTGTCCAAGATTGGTACCCAAACTTTTTTTTTTCCATTAACTAAAGTTTGATACTTTTTTGAACACCATTAAGTTTGAGATAAAGGGCAGTACCAGACAACGACATATGTTATTAGTGACATTATGTTGATGTCATCATCTACAAATTAAATTTAAAATTGTATAAGAAAATACTAAAAATATAATGCCCTTTTCTTTTCTTTCTCTGATCATTTTCTTTCATTTCCCCAATTTCTCCCAATCTTCTTCCTTTCTCCTTCCTCCCTCAACCCTAGCCAGCATATAGCCTACGCCACTATGATTGGTCATTTTTCTAGCCCGAAAGTAGCACCTAATTGTTGCTCTCCATTCCCTCTTTTGATTGCTTTAATTAGGTTTCTTGGAGAATTTCCCAAAAGCCACAATAATACATTCAACTTGTTAACTTCTCTAAAGCTGATATGAAGAAACGACCATTAAACTATCTTGTAAGTTCGACCACAGCTTTTCCTGGGTATGATGCACTTTTTCACCGCTCAGATGTCTCAAATAGGTTTCACCGTTCAGATCTCTCAAATGGGTTGGTTTTTGCAGTCATGGTGGTTGATAATTGGCCTTTTCCTAAATCATTTTTTGCAACCATGGGGTTTGAGGGTCTTGGTATTATGAAGGATTGAAGGTTTGGTTGTTGGGGTTAGGAGTTGATGGTCATGAGCACTAGCTTTCTTGGCTTGGGGGAATATTTAAGTAACTTACCCACTAATGCAATTCAATGTTTCATACGCCAAAGGTCAACCAGTCATCCCTTAAAGGCCCTTACTAAGACATCCTTTCTTAGTCCCTTTGCCTTCTCCTTTTTAATACCATCTCTTATTTCCCCTTAGATGTCACTTTCTCTATCAAATCAAAGAGCGACTATTCACCATTAAGAAAGACAGTAAGCTAAGGAAAGGAAGAATGCAAACAAACATTTTGTAGATTTGTGTTTTTTTTTTCACAATTTCAAATTTGAGTTTTTGTTTGGTTTTGTTTCTTGATATTCAAATTGTTTTTTTGAATATCCCTTTCAAGTATTCATTTAATTTTTTATTTGTTTGCATGTCTGTCTGTTATCTTGAATCAAGGGTTATTGATGATTTTTTTTTTAATTTTCTTCAAACTTATTTGCAAAATCTCATAAATTCTAAGAACATACTCTCCTTTAACGTGAAAAAGAAACCCTCAGTGGAAATAAAATCAATAAAAACCCAAGTTGAACACATCCAACTAAAATAGAAATCAATTAATAAAAGCTCTAAGAAAGATTTTCTTTTCCAGAAAATCTGAGATATTCATAATTAGACAAAGAAATGAAGCAGGGGATAGAAAGAAAATGCAAGCAAAGGGAAATGGAACAAATTTATGGAGATATTCAGAAAATTTAAGAAAGAATTTTTTTAAATTTATCATTTTTATTTTTTTTTAAGAAAGAATTATTTTTAAATTTATCATTTTTATTTTTTTAGATTTTTTATTTTTTAAAAATAAATTATGATTTTTATTTTTATTTTTTTAATTATGACATCATAACAATGTCATTAATGACACTTGTTGTTGTCTGGTATTGGCATTTGTCCCAGACTTAACGGTGTTAAAAAAAAAATACCAAACTAGTTAACAGAAAAAAGTTCGGATACCAATCTAAGACAAAAAAAAAAACTTTAAGTACTAATCTAAGAGAACTAGGCAAAATCATGTACCAATTTTATATTTAATTCTTTTGGAAAATGAGAAATCGAGACCTCATTTCCGTAAACCAAGCTCTTAAATATTTTTATTAAATATTTATGAAGTTTTTATATAGGAAAATTAAATTTTTGTCCAAAAATTTTAGTGATTGGATAGTTAATTAGGATACAAAGACTAAATCGTAAAAATGATAAAAATTAATCACTATTGGTTTTTATTAATTAAAATGACTAAAAAAATTAATCAAAGTTTAAAGTGACAATAATTCCAATATGAATGCTAGTGGAAGGTTAAGTGATGTGTAGGTTGTAATTAATGTTAAAATTATTATAATTATATTAATATAAAAATTTATAAAGGATAAAATAATAAAACAAAGTTATCAATGTCGAAACCACTTTTAATTTTAAAGGAAAACGGGGATCGACTTTGAAAACGAGATATGGAGTCGCCACCAATCTTTTTTGTTTAGGTGTGACTGGATCACCTAATAAAGTATTTTATTCCATTTAAATCAATTTTGGCCTACGTAAATATGAGAAAACGGGTTCGGGAGTCGGTTACGTATGAGAAAGGATTAGCACCCTCATTACGCCCAAAATTGGTACCAAATCTATTAAATGCTCCCCTTATGTCTAAGATTTAAAAATATTTTTGAAGTGTGGTTCCTTTTATACACATTTGAATAGCATAAGTTGGTCGTCAAAATTCTCTTGTTTCAGAGGGATTCAGCATCACATCCAGCACGATAGGACACGGTCCTTTATACCCTTGAAAACACAATAAATTTCAACTTCCAACAGATTACACGTTGAAAATCACGAAAGGATGCCCAATTATTTAGTCCAACGAAAAAATCGAAACTCAGCACAGTAGGGCACGATTCCTCGAATTTCTAGACATTGAACATTACCTTATTTTAGAATTTTGAAAACATGAGTGAAATTCTAAAGGAATATTCGATTATCTTGAACAAACGGGAAATTGCAACCCAGCACGATATGGCATGATTCCCCGAATTTCCAAACATCGAACATTTCCTTCGTTTTAAAGAATTTTTAAAGACATTGGTGAAATTCCAAAGGAATATTTGATTATTTTGAACGAACGAGAAATTGTAACCCAGCACGGTAGGGCACGATTCCTCGAATTGTCAAACATCAAACATTGCCTTCGTTTTAAAATTTTTTATGAATAATTATAAAACTAGCTCAAAACACATTAATTTGACTCGAAACAAAATGGAATAATTAATTTAATTTTTTTAAAAAAAAGGTTGAAAATTATGATGCAATAATTGTGGAATAAAGGTAAAATAAAAACATGGGTAATGTGCACACATAAAATACAATACCAATTAACAAACTAGTAATTAACAAATTAACAAAACCAATGATTTAGTATAACTAATCTAAGAACATGTAATTGAACTTCTATGCATGGATGGAGAACAACAATACTACAAATATAAGTGAAATAACATGAAGATAATTAGTACATGAGACATCAAACAAAATAAAACCAATATGATATCGAAATAATTTCTAAAAATAGTGGACAAACGAGCGAATAACACTTATTAGAATTTAAGATAATTTGTAAAAACTAAAAATATACAAATAATTTTTATAATAGATGTTACAAAATGAAGACATTTGAACCAAATAATATGCAAAATGGTTTGAGAAAAATACATTTATTTACAATTAACAATATGTACAAATAAAGATAAATTCAAATAATGTATGAAATACAAAAAAAAACATGCAAAGATATATAATAAAGTATGATTTTAGGAAATAAGTTATGTACATAATAGGTTTAAAAACATATATATATATATATATATATATATATATATATAAACATTTAAACAGAATATTGTATAAGATGTTAAAATAATTTGATTGTAAAAAGAACTTCAAAATGGTGATATTATAAAAACAGAATAAAGTTATTGAAATAGCTCAACACATATATAAAAATACTAAGAACTTTAAAATAATAAACATTACAGCTAGAAAGCTTGATTAAAATACTAGATACGTGTAAGTATATACATATAAATGTTTAAGTAATATAATACAAACTTCAAATCAATGATTTTTTTACGCAAAATAAAATTATTAAAGTAATTTCAATGCATGCAAAGAAATGTTAAATGAATTTCCTCAAAAACAATGAACTACTATAAATAGAAAACTTTAATTAAAATGAATTTAAAATAACAAGGATAATTTATAACTAAAATAAAATACTGGTATTAAAATAAAGACCCATGCACAACACGTGCAGATTAACAGGGACTGAATCTGGATATAGCCCCTATCCTGCAGCACTGCGTTGAAGCGTGGACCTAATTACGAAAACGCGTAAGTTACAGGGTGAATAAAAAAGAAATCTGGACTAGGCCTAAACAAACACCAGCGCGAAAGGACGGGACCAAATGAACAAACTTCCCTTTACCGCAGCAAACACGCGGGTCACGAGGGCGCTGGATCGGATCATAAAGCATCGTTGCTAAACGGTGTCGTTTGAGACCATTGTAATTGGTCTAAACGGTACCGTTTTTAGTCCCTTAAAACCCCAACCAAACACCCCATTCGACTAAACCACTATCCCTTTCTCTCTTCTTTACCAAACCCTAAATCTCCTCTTAATGGCAGTTCATCTCTACCAGACGGTGTACCTCAAGCCTGGAGGAATTTCAGCCTCGAGATCCCCTCTTGGCTTTGATTTCAACAAAGCAAAAGGAGGTCTACGGCGTGTTTGCAGGGTAAGATTTGCTTCTTTCCTTTGTTCTCTTTCTTCTTCTTTTTTTAAAACAATGCAACAATGATGTATTTAGAAAGCGAATCGAAAAGAAAAACTTAGAAAACACTCGAATCAAAAATCACCTTTTGATAACACTCGAATCAAAAATCACCTTTTGATTTTGGTGGCTCTTTTCTCTATTTCAATATGCGTGTTTTGGTGTGCGTAAAAAAATACAATGGCTATTTCATACTTTTATAGCCAAAAACAGAGAAAAACGAAAAAGAAAATACAATTTTCTTATCGTTTTTTTTCTTTCTCTTTGCTGTGCTGGTGTTTTCATATTTGCTTGCAGGTACGGAGTTCGCTGGCATGCGTTGGCCCTTGGCGTGAGTCGTACGAAGGCGCGGACGTGGTCGTATGGTGCTGAAGGCGCATGGAGGCTGGGACTGTTGCGGCGCAAGCAGAAACTGCTAGGGTTCTGCCTTGATTTTTTTGCTTGTGGGCTGTAGGGTATTTGGGTCTAGGTTTTGGGTTGTGTTAGGTTTGGGCTAAGTTAGGGTATTGGGTCATTGTAATAACTTTGGGCTTTGGACAGTTATAAAACTAGACTATTATAATGTTTTTATTGTAATAATTTTTGTTTTTATGCTTATATGGGCCCGGGCTAAATTGGCCCATTACAGCTGCCCCTCTTTGCTCATCGTCGTGTCACGAGAATAGAGAAAAGACTTCAAAGAGGGCCAATTTTGCCTGGTCTCGCCAAATCATGACTTCTTTGAAGCTCTTCTTATTCGAGGTAGCTTTGTTCCGATCCTCTACAACTTCAAGGATATAGGAATTGTTGCTCCAATCTGCTCCGCTGTAACTCTAGAAAGACTAGCCTTGTAGCTTTTAATCTGCTCTACCGCAACTTCAAAGAGATATGGTTCGTGTATTTTAATCCTGCCCTATTGCAACTTCAGAGAGATAAGGATTTTGACTTCGATCTACTCCATTGTAACTTCAGGTGATAAAATCTGCTATCTTCAGTCTGCTCTACTGCAACTTCAAAGAGATAAGACTTGCAATTTTTAGCCTGTTACCCTACTACTCAGGGGGTTAAGGCTTGTTTTTTTCGATCTGCTCCACTGGAGATGAGATCTGCAATCTTCAGCCTCTTACCCTACTACTTAGGGGGTTAAGGCTTGCTTTCTTCGATCTGTTCCACTGCAGCTTCAGGGAGACAAGATCTGTAATCTTCAGCCTATTACCCTATTACTTAGGGGCTTAAGGCTTGCTTCTTCGATCCGTTCTACTGCAACTTCAGGGAGACAAGATCTGCGAATTCACCGATGATGCTACACCGTCCTCTAGGGACATGATTTGTAGAATCGGTTTCCTGTACCTATGCTTATGCCAAATAATTAGGGTGCCATGATCAAAATGAGTCAAATGCTCCTAACTAGATGAATGATTATGAATGTAGAAATGTCATGAGAGTGATTCCTTTTTAAATGCTTAAGGTATCATTGCTCATAGTTCATCAGGGTTCTATCACTGATGTGCCATCGTGTCTTCTTGTTTAGCCGGTATCTTTGACAGAAAATTTGAAGGAATAGTCACAATTTGGACTATCCTTTTTCCAATGTTTCCAACTTTTGAATCGAGTTAGTCCTGACTAGTAGCCCTGTTTCAGATCCTTGTACTATTTAGAGACCTTCCAGAGTAATATGCATAACTTCTTTTATGTGAATATTATAAGTTCAAAAATCGTGATTTCAACGAAAAATGCTCGAAAGAGATTATCATAATGGATAAGGTGGAATTTTATTGAGAGCAAAACTCAAAGTGATTAAATTAAACAGGATAGCAACTCTGCTAGGGTACAAAATAAGATGAGAAGAAGGTGCCCCAGATATCGCAGCACGAGCTTCACTATTCCAACTTTTCAAAAGCCATTTTGAGCTAAATATGTGTTCAGGAGATCCCACGTATTTTGTTGATGCTCCAAGATGTATTGTTCTTCCCTCTTGTTAATTTGGGGAGGATAAGACTACCACATGCCCCGTATTCAAGATTTGAGCTGCTCGTTTTGGGGTTTTCAACTCAAAACCCCTTTGGTCTCAAAATGCCCTTTGCGGGTGTAGTAGGCCAAATTTGCCCGGCCTAAGCAAACACAAGAAAACCAAAATAAACAAATAAATAAAACAAAGTCCATTTAGTTAGTGTCCATTTACAAAACAACCCAAAGACAATGGCCCAAATCAACACCCAAACGGCCCAAATACTAAAACTAAAGCAGAAACCCTAGCAATTTCTGCTTGCGCAGCAGCAGCCTCAGCCTCCACCGCCCCCGTACGCTTCAGTGTTTCAGCAGCCACGCGTGCCCCCGTACGCCAGCTCCCATACCCGAGCGCCAGCACATCTCATACCTGCAAAAAAAAGGACAAACACAACAGCAAATACACACAAAAGAAAAACGACAGCAGAGCAGCAAATAGAAATGAAATTTTTATTTTTATTTTTTCTCTTTTTTCGGCTATAAAGGACTCAAAAATCATTGTATTTTTGGGGGGACGAAACGAACGCAATATATACACACATACATTATATGAAAACTCAATGGAAAAATTCAAGAACAATTTCTGAGGAGGTGATCTTTCTTAGTCTTTTTAATCTTTCTGTCATTTTTATCTATTTTCCATAGATTGTTTTCATCATTTTCATTTTAAAACAAAGGAGGGGAAAAAGCAAACCTTACCTTGCGAATCGGCCATGGATCTCGGTTCGCTTCGTCGAAATCGAAGCCGAAAGGGGATCTAAAGGTATCGTGATGTTGGAAGGAAGGTTGAGTGGCGGCCGAATAGGAGCAAACTTCTAGGTTTTTGGCTTTTTCAATTTGTTCTGCCAAAATGTTTGGCTTTTAAGAATTTTAAATTGGCAGCACAAAGTGACGCCGTTTATGGCTTTATTTGTAGCCTTGAAATGGAGAGGGATAATTGCCAAGCCCTCCCCTATTGCACAAGTCTTTGATTGTACCTTGTTTATTTCATTTGTTTTCTTAATTTGGTCTTGTAATTTGTGCTTATTTCCAACTGGGTCCGTGCCTCAACAAGGATCTGGAATATTTCTAGTTTTACTCCTTATGCATTTATGCACGTTGCACGCTGGTCCCCATGTTGGTTTCTTTATTTTTAAATTATCTCTCTCATTTTAATTCCATTTTAATTCAGTCTTCTGTTTGTATAACTTACCATTTTAAAACACATTTAATATTTTTATATGTTTCTCTAACACCCTTTACCCGAGACCGTCGCCAGAGTCGAGCACGAGGCGTTACCGGACTTAGCTTACTAATTCTGGCATAAATTTTGCTTTTAAAAAAATAATTTATGTACATTCAATCAATATGTTCCTGAAAAGGGCTCTCAAGACCCTAAAACATGCAAATGAAATGGTTCGGGAACAAACCGAAATCAATAAAAATTTTTCGATCACTTAAACAAATCAAAACAATTTATTTCATCTTTCATAAGTAAACTGTCCATCTGTGTCATGGTCACTAAATAAATCATAACTCGAGTTAAAAAACTGAAAATTCAAATCCGTAAATTTTCCCTAAAACTAGACTCATATATCTTCTTACTAATTTTTTTCTAGAATTTTTAGCCTAGCCAATTAGTACAGTTTATTAGTTAAATTTTCCCCTGCTGCACTGTTCTACTACTCTGACCTCTCCTCACTACGAATCAATTTTCTCCCTGTACAGAGTTCAAATAACCATGCCGTTTGTTTCTCTTGAAAGTATGTTCGGAATCTAAAAATATAAAGTATAACTCCTAATTCGTTTTGTACAATTTTTAGTGAATTTATAAAGTCAGAACAGGGGATTTAGAAATTTCTGACCCTGTCTCACTAAAATTCAAATATTTCTTAATATACACTTCTTTTGCTTACTCTGTTTCTTTCATATGAAAATAGACTCAATAAGATTTAATTTAATATTTTATTCAACCTTTAAGTTAATTTTCACAATTTTTGATGATTTTTTAAAATTGAACTACTACTGCTGTCCAAAACTGTTTAGTGAAAAATGTTGATAACTAAGTTTATAACACATTCACATCCTTTCAATTAAACCCTATACATGCCATTATCAAACCTAAACTCACTTATTTCACCATTACATTCACAATCCAAATGACACACTTAAGACATCCTAGGCACATGCCATTACCAACTATTAACACGCTTTACCTCATTGAATTAGGGATCGGCCTGGGATGCTGATTCAACGTTCTAACTTTGATTAACCTACGACTTTGAAACAAAACGTGCATGCTGAGTATGGTATACTCGATGGTATTTCTATAATCCGAACACTTAATAAAATATAACTAACACTTAAAATCATAAAACAATTACAATTAATCAATTATTTAATTCATAGATAAACTCATTATAACTCATTCCATTCTTTTCACTTACCAACCTGTATAGCTTTCACTGTATAAATATGATTTATAGATCTCAGACCACATTTTAATTTATCAAATAGCATCATATATCATCAATTAAAATTTCAATCATTTCATGAACCTTTGGTTCATGCTTTCAATGTCATATCTCACATTTCAATTCCCAATTCAATTTCTCATTTCATTCCAATAGCCCAATCAATCAAATTCATACGATTTATCTTTTCACTTATTTACCCCTATTAACAAGACTCGGACCTTGGCAGATGCACGGATTCAACCAAACACACCAATATGGCACCTAGTGCCTCATCGGATAGTTCGAAGCAATATTTGACACCCAGTGTCTCATCGGCCTAGCCGAAGTAAAGTTGGTACCCAGTACCTCATCGAATCTATCCGAAGAAATATAGTGACACCCAGTGTCTCATCGACTCGAGGTCGAAGTATCCCTGAACACTTCCAATCCTATGGCATGCCAACTATATCCGACTCAACCCGATACTGTTAATAGGGTATTCAATTCACTTACAATTTTTTCAATCAATACACATTTTAATTAATCACATAAATTCATAATTCAATACAATTCAATTCACTTTTCAATAACAAATATCCAAATATCACAAATCTCATATTTAAAATTTTCAAACAATTTATATATTCAATTCAAATAATCAAATATACTCATAATTCAATTCAATTCAAATAATCAATATACACACCAATTCAATCAATATAAATTCAATAAATTCATCACATACTATATCAATCCATTTCAATTGCAAAACACAATAATTCTTACTTCAAAACACTTAATATACATATTAAGAAATAAATTCAACAATTAAGTATTAGGTTCGGATTATAGAAATACAAACCGTAATTCTCAAGCTAACCCTCGTTGACCTCGTCTTTTTCCTTGTTTAGCCGAGACTTCCCGAGACAACATTAGCTACGAGAATTAAAACAATTCATATTCGTTAATTCACTACTAATTTATATCTAATTATTACAATTTCCATTCAATTTCTACTTTAATTTCAATTTAATCTTAACTAAATTCACTTGCTTTTTCTATCTCAATTGATACTTCATTTCTATCCAAATTTTGTCCAAACTCTATTAAATTTCCAGCATATTTTCCTAATTTCAAAATTTCATCAATTTAGTCCCTACAACATAAACTTATGAATTACTTTACAATTCAATCCTTATTTCATTTCTAACTTGAATTCCTATCAATTTAACCCCTAATTCATCTTTTTATTCAACATGAACAATATTTAGAAATCTAATAACTTTCAAAATATCAACTTAATTTCATCAAATCTTTGTTCTAAAGCTTTTAAAACATCAAAATTAAGTAAAAAGGGCTAAATTGACTTACCTATTAAACTTTCAAACTTTAAAATCCCTATTTCCCCTTTTTCCTTTCTTTCCTTTCTTTTTCTCCTTCTTTCACCCCTGTTTCGTTTCTTCTCTGTTTCTTTATATTCTTTTTCTTTTTCTTTTTCTTTGTTTATATATATATATATATATAATAACTTAATAAATATCTAATTAATATCAAATATTTATTTTACATTTGTATCCATTTATATCCACACACTTGTCATAATTTAATATATTTATTATATATAAAAATATTATAATATAATTATTTAATTAATAAATATCTTTTATAATCAAATACATGTATTACAAATGTATATATTTTTATTTATACACTTGTACCAATCATTTCCATACACTTGTCACATTTTCATTTATTCATTGTATAATATCAACTTAATACTAACAAATACATTAATATTTATTTAAATAATAAATAAATACACACATGTATTACAAATGTATTTACAATAATTATTACACATGTATTTTATTTTTCCATACACTTGTATCATATTATTACCATACACTTATCTATTATTACCATACAGTTGTCTTTCTTTTCTTTATTTCCTAATAAAATAATAAAATAATTTAATATCAATTAAATCATAATAATAAATTAATCTAAGAAAATCCTAGATTCTTTCATCTTTTGCCGCCTAAATTCATACATTAGGCATAATTGCCTATTTGGTCCTTTTTATTTTTTTTTAATCTATAATTAAACTTTCACACTTCATTCAATTTGGTCTTTTTACTTAATTACTCTTAATTAAATTAAGTTCACTTAATTAAACTCTAATTGACCACTCATTTTATTTCATAAATATTTACAAATCCTTTTTTCAGAAACGGAGACCGAAAAACACTTTTCTTACATCGGTAAACTTCGAGTCATTACAGTTTCGATCCATTTTGATAATTTAGTTTGTTTTTATTTATACAATTATTTTTGAAGTTTCTTTTATCTTATTATTTTGACATTTTGTGTAATATTTCTTCGAATATTCTATATATATTAGTACATATATTATTATGATTGAGGTTTTAATTTGTAAATGCTTGTTGTTCTAAAGTACTTAATATTTTATATATATGTGAGATACTTTAATAACTCTATCTTATGTTTTATAAAATCATCATTTTGAAGTTCTTTTTATATCATATTATTTAACATTTCATATAGTATTTTTGTTTAAATGTTTTTATGTACATCGATACATATTAGACTCATGTTTAATTCCATGTTATTTTTATATATATTTACTTCTACATTTATTTGTACACATGTATAAGTTTTTTTAAAAAAAATCTATTACATATGGAAAATTTAATTTAGTCATTCCTAATCTCATGCAATTTTTACAACTAATTATTTCTAAATCTATTTATAAACATATATTTTGTGAATCTACTATGTATAACTCCTAAAATTATATCTTATTATGTATTCCTGCTATATTTTCGTATTCTATATATCATTAAATTTTTCTTTATCGAGTGTATTTTAATAAATATTTTTTTACATTTATATATTATTTGATTTAAAAGTTTTCATTCTATAACGTATATTTTAGTGAATGTATATATATATCTTTAGTTTGTTTTTACAAAAAGTTTCAAATCCAACAATTCATTTATAGCATATTATGCGTTCATCCTTTTAATTTTGTCTTATGCACATTATCTCTTTTTTAATTTTTATTTTGTTTTGCATACTTTGCGTTTGATCATATTGTATTAGGCTATGTATGTTATTTTCGTTTTGTATTATTATTATATTGATTATTCTTCATTCGTGCCTAAGAAATTGATAATATTTTTCCTAGATCGGTTGGATTTAATTGTTCATTTTGTTGGTTGATTAAGTGAATTATATTATCTTCATTCATCTATCATAGTATTTCATACATGCATATTATCCTATGTTTATTTTTCCTTTTTGGTTTACAAATATCACTTATTAATTTCCAACTCTTCAAAACTAATTATTCCATTTTATTTCAAGTCAAATTAATGTGTCTTAAGCCGGTTTTACAATTATTCGTTTGAAAATTCTTTAAAACGAAGGCAATATTTGATTGCTTGAAAATTCGGGAATCATGCCCTATCGTGCTGGGTTTCGATTTCCCGTTTGTTCAAAATAATCGAATATTCCTTTAGAATTTCACTCGTGTTTTTCTAAATCCTAAAATAAGGCAATGTTCAATGTTCGGCAATTCGCGAAATCGTGCCCTAACGTGCTGGGTTGCAATTTCTCGTTTGCTCAAAATGATCGAATGTCCCTTCAGAATTTCACCCATCTCTTTAAAAATTCTTTAAATAAAGGCGATGTTTGATATTTGGCAATTCGCAGAATCGTGCCCTATCGTGCTGGGTTGTAATCTCTCGTTTGTTCAAAATAATCGAAGGTCCCTTTTGAATTTCACTTACGTTTTCTAAGAACTCTTTAAAACGAAGGCAATACTCGGTGTTTGGCAATTCAAGAATCGTGCCCTATCATGCTGGGTTGCGATTTCTCGTTTGTTCAAAATAATCGAATATTCCTTTAAAATTTCACTCATGTTTTTTTAAATTCTAAAAATAAGGCAATGTCTGATATCTAGAAATTCGAGGAGTCGTGCCTTACTGTGCTGGGTTTCGATTTTCTCGTGGACTAGATAATTGGGCATCCTTTTACGGTTTTCAACATATAATTTTTTTTTTTGGAAGTCGAAATTTATCGTGTCTTCGAGGGTATAAAGGATTGTGTCCTATCGTGCTGGGTGTGATGCTGTATTTCTCCGAAACAAGGGAATTTTGACGACCAATTTGGGCTATTCAAATATTTATAAAAGGAACCACATTTCAAAAACATTTTTAAATCTTAGACATAAGGACAGTATTTAATCAATTTGGTACCAATTTTGGGCGTAGTGAGGGTGCTAATCCTTCCTCATGCGTAACCGACTCCCGAACCTGATTTCTCAAAGTTTGTAGACCAAAACTGTTATTTTAGTAAACCAAAAATGTTTTATTAAAATAACCAAATTCTTAGGTGATCCGATCACGCCAAAACAAAAAGATCGGTGGCTACTCCACGTTTTATTTTCAAGCAGTCGATTCCCTACTTTTTTATTAAACATAAAATTTTTAATTTTGAAAAAAGGGTGGTTTCGACAACGAGTTTTTACCTTGGCCTCTCCTTTTTTTAAAAAAAAAAAAAAGCCCTTTGCGGGTTTTTGCTTTGGCCTCTCCCTCTTTAGGTAAAATACTTTTTGACGAAATCTGAATTCACGGGATTGGGCAAGTTTTTAACATCCATTTCGGCTAGAATTAACGCTCCTCCGGAGAAAGCTTTCTTCACCACTTAAGGCCCCTCCCAATTGGGCATCCACTTTCCTCTAAAATCCTTTTGTATAGGAAGGATCTTTTTCAGAACCAGGTCTCTTTCATGGAATTCCCTAGGGAGAACCTTGTTATCATAGGCTCGCATCATTCGTTTTTGGTACATTTGACCATGACGAATAGCTTTTATCCTCTTTTCTTCAATCAAGTTCAATTTATCATATCGAGATTGGATCCACTCTACTTTATCTAACTTTAGCTCTGACAACACTTGAAGGGATGGGATCTCGACTTCGATTGGTAAAACCGCTTCCATTCCGTGACCAAAAAGAAAGGCGTTGCCCCAGTAGAGGTTCTGACTGATGTTCGATAAGCAAAGAGGGCAAATGGTAACTTCTCATGCCAATCTTTGTAGGTCTTAGTCATCTTTCCCACAATCTTCTTAATATTTTTGTTGGCCGCTTCACTGCCCCATTCATTTTTGGGCAATATGGTGACGAGTTGTGATGTCTGATCTTGAATTGATTGCAGACTTTCGCTATCGCACTATTGTTCAAGTTTAATGCATTGTCAAATATGATCCTCTCCGGCATTCCATATCGATAAATGATCTCTTTTTTCAAAAATTTACTCACTGCTGACTTTGTGACATTGGCATATGAAGCGGCTTCTACCCACTTTGTGAAGTAGTCGATGATCACAAAGATAAACTGATGCCCAATAGAAGCTTTCGGCTATATTGGTCCAATGACATCCATACCCCACATAGAGAAAGGCCATGGGGAAGTCATGACATGCAGTGGTGAAGGAGGCACATGAATTTTGTCTCCGTAGATTTGGCATTTATGACATCTCTTGGCGTAATTGACACAGTCTCCTTCCAGAGTAGACCAATAATACCCGAATCTCATAATTTGCCTGGCCATTGTAAAGTCATTAGCGTATGTCCCACAGACGCCCTTATGGACCTTTTCTAAGATTTTCTTAGCTTCTACAGCGTCTACGCATCTTAATAGCACTTGATCCTTTCTTCTTTTGTATAGGATCTCCCCATCTAAGACATAGTCAATGGCCAATCTTCTCAACGTCCTTTTATCATTCTCGCTTGCTCGGCCCGGGTACTCACGATTCCTCACGTATTACAATATATCGTAATACCAAGGGTGATTATCTTTTTCTTCGTGTTCTTGAATATTGTAACAGTGAGCCAGAGTTTTATAAATACTCATCCGGATAGGTTTGACCTCTTCTTGTTTGTTCACCTTGATCATGGAAGCTAAGGTGGCCAAAGCATCGGCCATCTGATTTTCGTCCCGTGGAAGGTAACAGAAGGTAATGTCATCAAACTCTTTATCCAATTCAAGGACCAGTTTTTGATAATCGATCAATTTGGGATCTCTGGTCTCCCATTCTCCCTTGAGTTGATAAATCACTAATGCAGAATCTCCATACACTTCTAGCACTTTAATCTTGCGTTCTATGGCTGCACATATACCCATGATACATGCTTCGTATTCTGCCATGTTATTCGTACAATCAAAGTCCAATTTACTAGTAAATGGATAATGATCTCTGTTTGGGGATACCAAGACTACCCTGATTCCATTACCCACAGCATTTGACGCCCCATCGAAGTTTAGTTTCCAGGGAAGTTCTTCCAGAGCACCTTCTTCAGTGGTCGCAACACACATCAGGTCTTCATTCGGGAAATCGAAGTTCAAGGGCTTGTAATCTTCCAAAGCTCTACTGGCTAGAAAATCTGCTATTGCACTCCCTTTTATTGGTTTCTGGTTCACATAGACTATGTCGAATTCAGAGAGTAAAATTTGCCATCGGGCCATCCTTCCATTTAAAGCTGTTGACTCCATCATGTACTTTAAAAGGTCCAGTTTTGAGATGAGCCAAGTAGTGTGATACAACATAAACTGTTTCAACCTTCGGGTTGTCCAAACTAGGGCACAGCACAACTTTTCTATCGGCGGATATCTCGTCTCACATTCAGTGAACTTTTTACTAAGATAGTAAATAGCTTTTTCTTTCCTTCCTAACTTATCATGCTGACCAAGTACGCATCCGATGGAATTCTCAAATACTGCCAAATATAGTATCAATGGCTTATCACAATTAGGTGGCATCAGCACCGGAGCGTTGGATAAGTACTATTTGACTTTGTCGAAAGCCCTTTGGCATTCTTCATCCCATTCACCTGGGTTGTGTTTCTTGAGAATGCGGAAAACAGGGTCACATTTCTCGGTTAGTTGTGAAATGAACTGAGCGATGTAATTTAATCTTCCTAGAAAGCCTCGAACCTCTTTTTGAGTACACAGCGGAGATAGCTCTTGTACGGCTTTGACTTTGTCTGGATCGATCTCAATCCCTTTCTCACTAACCACGAATCCGAGTAGCTTTCCAGACTTGGCTCCGAAGGTACATTTGGCTGGATTGAGTTTTAGCTGAAACTTCCTCAACCCTAAGAACAACTTCATCAAGACTTGTACATGCTCCTTCACAGTTTGGGATTTTGCGATCATATCATCGACATAAACTTTAATTTCTTTGTGCATCATATCGTGAAACAGGGTTACCATAGCCCTTTGATACGTTGCCCCCGTATTTTTCAGTCTAAACGGCATCACCTTGTAGCAAAACGTGGCCCACATGGTTACAAATGTGGTCTTCTCCATGTTTTCAGGATGTATCTTGATCTGGTTATATCCGGAGAAACCATCGATGAAGGAAAACAGTGAGTGTCCTATCATGTTATCCACTAGGGTGTCAATATGAGGCAGTGGGAAATTATCTTTTGGGCTGGCTTTATTCAAATCTCTGTAGTCTACACACATTTGTACCTTTTCATCTTTCTTAGGGACAGGGACGATGTTGGCTACCCATTCTAAGTATTTTACCACCTTTAAAAGTCCAGCGTCAAACTATTTTCTAACCTCTTTTTTTTATTTTTAGCAAGACGTCGGGCATCATTCTTCGAAGTTTTTGCTGAACTGGCTTACATTCTTCCTTTATGGGAGTCAGTGCACCACGATATCAGTGTTCAACCCAGGCATATCTTAGTATGACCATGCGAAGACATCTTTGAATTCTTGAAGTAATTCGATAAAGTCTCGCTTCATCTCCATGGTGATACAAGTTCCGATCTTCACCTCTTGTCCTTCTCCTAAGCTCACAATTTCTACTGATTCTTTGTGAGGTAGGATTTATTTCTCATCTTGTTCTACTATCCTCAACAAATTAGGAGATAGGTTACAGCCTTGGTCATCTTCGAAATCTTGAGAATCCTCCATACACATATCTCGCTCAAAAGAAGACTCTGAGCCACTAGCAGTATCACTCATATCATCGATATCTGGGGACCTATTGTGAGAATGAAGGAAGATACAAAGAACCAGAAGAATTTAAGAATACTTATTTGTATGGTATAATTATGAATAAAGAATGAAAAAATATTTAGAAGAATGTTCGAAAAACAAAAGAATCCGAAAGTAATCGTTTGTATAATATAATCATGAATAAAATTGAAAGAATGAAAGAACATTTGCTCAAAATGATAATAACTGTGCATTTCATTGAAATAACGTTTTTAAACATAAGCCTATTTCACAAAAGATTCTTATTACTCCTAGGCCTAGAGCAATAAGTGTGTTTTGGACATTACTCTGAATCAGTTCTAAAAACTACAGGAATCTCTTCCGCAGTCCAGTTATCTAGAACACTTCCAGGTATGTAAGGGCAAATGCCCGAAAAATTTTCTCCTCCGATCTCTTCTTTGTATGTGGCTTTGATGTCCAAGCTTTCCATCCTTTTTTCTATGGCTTTTTTTCTTAGCGTGCTCTGCTCGGGATGAATGATCCCTCCGGACACAAAAGTTTTCGATATATGGGGGAATGTCATTGCCTCCCATTTGATTTCCTCCCCCGTTAACCGTACTCTCCTTCTTTCTTGATTCTTTTCCAACTCATTTTTCTGTTGTCTCGTGTCTATCTTAAATCCCAAGTCGAAGCGGTCTCTCCTGTCCTTCAATATTAACGTTTCAATCCTTCCTTGAAGATGTCTCCCAAGTCCTCTTCCGGGTAGGGCCCTTATTCCAACCATCATCTGTAGACTTATCATCATAGTTTTGGACAATTTCGGCGTTAGAATCTTACTTCCCTCAGTAATGAATGTCACGTTAACAAATTCTAAAGACCGAAATAAGCATTCGATTGCTTCGTCATCTGTCTCCAAATAGGGCACATTACTGCTTACAGCTGCACTGATATCCTCTTCCGCATTTATTATTATCAACTGCCCCTGTGATACCAACTTTAACTTTTGGTGCAACGATGAAGGTACCGCCCCAGCTGAATGTATCCAAGGCCTCCCCAATAAGCAGTTTTATGAAGGCTTGATATCCATCACTAGAAAATCCACCTCATATCTGTTTGGCCCGATCTGAAGAGGTACTTCAATTTTGCCCATCACCTTTCTCTCCGTACCATCGAATGCTTTCATTATGTTCTAGCACTCTTTCATGTGAGAGCTGTCTATGGGTAATCTATTGAGTGTAGCCAATGGCAAGACATTCAAGGCCAATCCGTTGTCAATCAGTATACCTGGCAGCGTATACCCCTTACAGCGCGTGATAATGTGTAAAGCTTTCGTCGACCCCCTGTCACCGGGTGGTATCTCGTTGTCATTGAAGAAAATAAAGTTATTGGCACTTATGTTGCTAACTAAGCTGTCTAGCTTCTTGACGGAGATATCATTGGCCACATATGTTTTATTCAAGACCTTCATCAACATGCTACGATGGACTTTCAAACTCAGGAGTAAGTTCAGCACCGAGATACGAGCTGGTTGTTTACGTAGCTGTTCTACCACACTGTACTCGCTGTGTTTCAGGAATTTTAAAAACTCCTTAGCCTCCTCCTCGTTAACTGGCTCATTAACAGGAAGTTCAGATTTGGCCGTTTTTTCCTTCATCCCTTCGACCACTAGGGCTTTTCCTTTTACGGGTTGTGCCTTCTCGCTTGCTGTATCGTAACGTCTCCCGTTACGTGTATAGAAGCCCCTATCTTGGTCCTCTTTTGAAGAGTCAACCAGGTTCTCTTTTCCTGGGATCGTCACATTACAGTCGTAATTCTATGGGACCCTCTTGTTGTCTTTATAAGGGAAGACTGTAGGTCTTTGGATTATGACTTTCGGTGGCATTTGCACTCCCGCTTCATTACTTTTGGGTCGTGATATGATGACCACGGGGTAGTTAACTGTTTGGTTCCGCACCGTCGATTCCCCCTCTGACGCGCATATATCTCTCTCTCCGGGGTTTTCGGTTTCTTCATAAACTCTATTTCTCTATTGTTCATCATATTCTGTACCAGGGCCTTGAACTCCACACACTCTTGAATTTCATGCCCCACCTCGTTGTGAAACTCAAAGTGGTTCCTCTCTTCTTCAGATTCTTCTCTCGAATCGACCACCATCAATCCTCTCTTGACCATCTCCTTCTATACCCGTCTCAATGGGGTCCTGACCTCTGTAAGCTCATATTTGACCTTCTTGCTTCCGCGTTCGCTTATCCCGTTTACTCCTTGGTCGGTATGATTGGGGAGTGGGTTTCCTGCTACATTAGGTACGGTTGGGTCATCAAACCTTACAATCCCCATTTTAATGAATCTTTCCATAAGCTTCTTGAACGCGGTACAGTTTTCGATCGAATGCCCAGTGATTCACGCGTGGTATTCGCATTGGGCGTTTGTGTCATACCATTTGGGAAACGGGGGTTGCAGTGGCTTCAGGTAGAAAGGGGACACTACATGAGCGTTAAATAGGTTCTGGTACCACTCCTTATACGACATGGGTATAGACGTGAACTGTGGCCTTTCTGTGTTCACCCTTACGTTGGATTCTTGTCTCACAGTGCTGGTGGTTACCGTATTTGGTGGATTTACAGCGAGTGACTTGGACTAACCCTTACTTAATGTGCTCGTGTTGTTCACTTCATTATCTATTTTTCTAGGGGCCGACTTTCTGGTACTTTTTTCTGCTTCTATTTTACCGCTCCTCATAGTATTTTCAATTATTTCACTCGTCATCACTATGTCTGAGAAGCTTTTGGTGGCGCTTCCCAACATATGAGTGATAAAAGGGCCTCAAAGTGTTGATAAAGAGCATCGTGGTTTCCTTTTCTAGAAGTGGCAGCTGAACTTGTATGGCAACTTCTCTCCATCTTTGCGCATACTGCATGAAACTTTCATTTGATTTCTTCTCCATATTCTAGAGAGTGATCCTGTTAGTGGTCATGTCCGTCACATGACTATACTGTTTCATAAAGGCCTGAGCCGGGTCTTTCCATGAGTTAATTTTAGCACGGCTCAATTGGTTATACCATTTAGATGCCGCCCTAACCAGACTGTCCTGAAAACAGTGAATTAATAACTGGTCATTATTGACGTATCCCGTCATTCACCTGTAAAACATAGTGATGTGAGCTTCAAGGCAACTCGTTCCATTGTATTTCTCAAATTCAGGCATTTTGAATTTGGGGGGAAGGACCAAGTCTGGGACCAAACTCAGGTCCTTAGCATCAATCCCTTAATGATTATCTGCGCTTTCCATAGTTCTGAATTTTTCCTCCAGCCATTTACAACGTTCCTCTAATTGCTTCTGTGATTCCATCCTTGACTTTTCTTCTTCTGTAACTTCATCCAAATCGGGAACATGCGGATAATTCAGGTTATTAACAGGGTTAGAGCCTGAGCCACCTTGGAAATTCATCGGTATCGAAGCTCTGGCCTGAATCTGTTGAGGCATGATCGTAATAGATGGTCTTCGTAGATTAATTTCAGGCTTCGTCGGTACATGTGTCGGAGTGAAGCTAGGAGGGTATTGAGGATCTTCATTAGTTTCCTCAACATTTTCCATGGGGCCTTTTCCTTTATCTGTTCTTCCCATTAGCAATTGGGATAACTGACTCATCATCTCTTTTTGGGATTCTATCATTTGTTCTTTCATCTCGCTCTGAATCTTGGCTAGCTGCTCTTGCATCTGTGACTGCATCTGTTCCTGTATGTCTTTTTGCATTTGCTCCAATTTCTCAAGTCTTTTATCCATTGACTTTTTCCTTGTACTGTAGGGGTGCGTAGTTGGTTGGTTTTCATTGGTTTCAAGATTACTAAAATGATTTTTTAATTAATTAGAAACCTTTTATGACCTTTAATGCATAACGATGTGATGTAATGCAAATGCATGAATGCAAAGGAGGCATCAATTTTGATTCAATTCTCTTTAGAAAACTTCACTAGAAAATAAAATTCTTTTACATAAAGCTGAGTTACAAATAAAACTTCGCTCTAGCGCTCAAAGTCTTAATTTTCCTAAGCAACGAGGCTTGCTCCTACCCGCGATCTGACTCTAACTCGTACTTTACGCTCAATGTGTCTGCTTGTACCGCTAAAGCTTGCAAGTAATCAACTACCTCCCGAATCTAGGTTATGGCCTTCCTCATAAGGTAATCTCTGTTTCTGACTTGGTCTTGCGTATGGTGAAGCTGCTCCTTCCAACGCTCCTCATTTGCCTCGAAAAACTGAATCCGCATATCACAGTTTTGTAGTGGCGCTTCTAATTCTTTTATTTTTCCTTTCATTTCTTCTGTCTTGCTCAAGCTTGCTCTCAACTCCATTGCGGTATTGCGGCTTCGGTACTGATGAAGAGACTTCTCGAGTTCTGCCACTCAAGCCCTTAATTCACCTCGTTCATTTCTGCTTTCTGATAGACTCTTCTCTAAATCCTCATTTCGTGCCGGAGCCTCTCGAAATTTCCTTTCCTATTGGTCGGCTTTGGTCTTTTCCTCTCGAATTTCATGGCGCCATTGTTTTGAAGTTTTACCTAACCCAGCAGTCCTCATAGACAAGCGTAACTTCTTATAATCTGTCTTTAAACTGTCTAGATCCTCTTCGGCCTTACTTTTCCCTTTTCTCCACTTCTCAGCCTCTGACCTCTGAACATCTGCGTCTAATCTCAGATGCATCTTTTCTTCCTCCAACTGTTCAATCTTCTTCCCAAGCTCAAAACTCTTCTTCTCGAAGTCTTACTTTATAATTTCCAACACGGATAGGGCGATTTGTAATTATTCCACCATAGGTCGAGTATCTTTCAAGCTTGGCCTAGGAACATTATCATTGACCCTCTTCCTAAGCCATCCAATAATCCAGGTGTCACCATAGAACCGACAGCCAACCTCTTTATCCAACAAGTTTGCTTCCAAGCATCAGATAGTTCCCGAACCTTCTTCTTATATTGGTCACCTTTGAAGGAGAATTCACACTGAGCGAGCCCGTGAGTCGTGGGTACAAACTGCCTGGATTTATACTGTCTTAATGCAAGCAACGGAGTGTACCCAGTAGCTCCCCAAATTCCTAACAACTGTACCCAATCAAAGTTCCCACATCGAAATAGGATCTCATCGAGAACCATCCAAAATGCTCTCCACTCTATATCCCCCTCCTTGAGGTTTTGGAGGATTTCCATCCACTTCTCCTCCGAGATATCCTCTCTCTTTTGTATGGTTGCCTCCTCTTTTAACAGGGAATATCCTTCGAAAAAGACCCGATAAGAAACCTTGTCTTCCTTCTAAAAGTGCCCATGAAACCACACCATCAACAGTTGTGCACATTCAATAAACCGCCCCTCGCCCGTCTTCTGACACGTGCTCAAGGATCTGAACGTCTCAGCCAATATTACCGGTACAGGTGTGATTCCCTTCTCAAGACGATCGAATAAGTCAGTAACTGCCTCATCCACGTGCCTTAAAGCCTTAGGAAAAATTACCAATCCATAGATGCTTAAGGTTAAGATATCGACCCTCTTTCTTTCATCTGGATACGTTGAAACCAAATCCCGTAAATTCTCCCAAGGGATACATTTACTATCTTTTTTTTGTTGAATCCGAGCAGTGACCCAAGGCTCGCTCATCCCTGAAATGTTAATCAATTTCTTCGCGAAAGTCTGACCATTAAAAACCCTGGCATAAGTCTTTCTAACTTGAACTTTTGGACACCTGAGCAGGGTAGTATATTCCTCCATGGTAGGTACTAAATCCACTTCCCCAAAAGTGAAACACTTGTAAGCAGGATTCCAAAACTGAACCATAACTCGGAACAGGTGCTTGTCCACCTTAATATCTAGCAAGTAAGATTTATCACCATAGCTTTGATAGAACAACTGTTTGGTCCCTTCATCCCAACGAGCCCATATATCTCTCAATTCTTGCAACTCATTCTATGCTACATTGACGCGAGTGAATTCCTGCAACTCTAATGTATATCCATCTGCCAAGCTATCCCCTTTCTCTGATTGTAACTTCTCTGACTATGCACGGACGGCTGCATTATCCTCAACTTTATTAAGAAATTTATTGTAATGACCCAAAATTCACAGGCACCGAAAAAAGTATATTATCGGGCCTCCGTCTTAGTAAATCGAGTTCGAAATAATCACTAGAAATATTTATGAGTCTAGCGATGTGTTTAATTAGATTTAAATTAGGTGAATTTAGCTTAATTTAGAGCAATTAGTAAAAATGACTAAATTGAATAAAGGGCAAAGGTTCAATTATAGATCAATAGAAAATAAAAAGGACCAAACTAGCAATTTTTTTCAATTAGCATAGATGAGGCGGCATAAAGCGTAAAAAAATCTAAGGCTTTTCTTAGATATTTGTTATTAACTGATTAAATTAAATTATAATATATTATTAGCAACTAAAACAAATAAAAGAAAGAAAATAAAGTAAAGAACAAAGAAAAGTAACAGAATAGGCAAACGAAAAGCAGGGGAAGGAAAGAAAGAAAGAAGAAAGAAAAGAAAAAAGGGAGAATTAGGGTTTGAAGGTTTGAAAGTTTAATAGGTAAGTTAATTTAGCCCTTTTTACTTAATTTTAATGTTTTAAGAGCTTTAGAACAAAGTTTTGATGAAATTAAATTAATATTTTGAAAGTTATTAGAATTCTAAATATTGTTCATGTTGAATAAAAAAAAAAAAGAAATGAAATAGGGGTTTAATTGAATGAAATTCAAGTTAAAATAGATATAAGGATTGAATTGCAAAGTAAGCTATAAGTTTTGTGTTTTAGGGACTAAATTGAGGAAAATTTCGGAATTAAGAAAATATGTTGAAAATTTAATAATTAAATTTGAGTTTAAATGAAATTTGAATAGACATAAGGTGTGAATTGGTGTTATAAATTTGGTTATTAACATTTTACATCAAAACAGTTTTGGGAAGTAGCAATGGTCTGACTTTGAAAATTCACTAAAAATTGTATAAATTGAACTAGAGGATGAAAAAAATATGTAATTAAAGCTTATTTAGTCTAGTTTCTTATAGTATAAATAGTGTAAGCAATGAATTGATGAATCAAGAGATATTTGAAATTTTGTAATACTGGTTCAGGGTGATTTCGAGATGCCCTGTTTTAACTTTGGAAAATCATTATAAATTGTACAAAAATTATTATGGAGTGTAATTTATATGTGTGAACTCCTTAATGAATCTAGTTTCAAAATAAGTAAATAAGAACCTTATTCGAGTTCTGTACAATGAGATAATTTATTTTTAGCAGAGAGAGGTCAAAACTGTCAAATGAAATAACAGGGGAGTATTTAATGAATAAACTGTACTAATTGGTTAGACCAAAAATTCTGAAAATCTTATGGTGAGAAGATATATGAGTCTAGTTGTAAGGAAAATTTATGGATATTAATTTGGAGTTTCGTAGCTCAAGATATAAATAATTTAGTAACAATGACACAAGTAGACAGCTTAATGGTGAAATTATATATATACATTAAAAATGGTTAAATTTGCGTGTTTAGGCTCATGGATTAAATTGAATTGTGTTATACTGATGATTATAAATTATTATTATTTTCGTAGTTAACAAAGAACCCAAGACATCGGCGCACAAAGGAAAGGAGAAAGCTATCAAGGATTAAAACGAGAAATTCACGGTTTGTATTACTATAATTCAAATTTCTTTTTTATTAAATGTTTTATATAAATTCTATACTTAATAAGTGAGTTATAGGTAAGTATTGATATTGAGTTGAATAAGAATTGAATTGAATGGTGAATGTGTATGCATAATTGAGTTGTAAATTGATTTGAATGTGAAAATTTTGATTGAAAAATAATCTTGGATTGGAAATGAAAGTGAATTGAGAATTGAAATACCCTATTAACTAGTCGGGCTAAGTCGGATATAATTGGCATGCCATAGGATCTGGAAGTGTACGGGATTTGCCGGCTTTATCGATCAGGCACTTTATGTGTCGTATTTCAGGCACCTCGTGTGTCGTTTTAGGCACTTTATGTGTCGTATACTGATCAGGTACTATGTACCGTTTTAGGCACAACAATGTGCCGTCTTGGTGTGTTTGGGTTGGAACGTGTATCCGTCAAAGTCCGGGTTTGTTAATAGGGTGAACATCTAAAGTGAGAAAAAAAAAATTGATTGATTATGTTATTGAAATATTGAAAGAAATGAGAAAGTTGGGTTATGGATTGAAATTGAGATTGTAAATGGAAGGCATGAACTTAATGTTCATGTAGTGATTGAAATTGTTACATGTGATGTATGATGGAAATTGAAGAATAGTTAAAGAAATTTTATTGATATTATTAATTAATGAAAGTTTGAGAACGAATTGATATTTGAGAAATTAAATAGCTACATGTTTAGTAATTGTGATTCTTTATTGCTATTAGAATTTGAATTATGGTAATACCATCGAATATGAAATACTCAGTGTGCGGTTGTTTTTTTCGCGCAGTTAATAGAAGTCTAGTGTCCTGGTACAGCATCTGAACGATCCCGACTCCAGCAAATTTCTGGTGACGTTTTCTCTCTTAATTGAAAGTGGCATGTACTAGGTGTTGTATAGTTTATATAAATATGCTTATAATGTTGGTTGTAAGAATGTTATATCATATTTTGTTACTAGTTTAATACAATAGTAAAGATTATATTATATAATTTGGTATTTAGTTAGAATGAAAAATGAATGAAATGATTAGTTAATTCTTGATTAATATCACGAATGTTTAGTTATTAAATGATTATGTTAATGAAATGGTTATGATATTTGTATATTTAGGTTTAATTGTTTTTGACTATGTCATTGGTTTGAATTAGTTGGTTGTTTTAGTTTGATTTTGCAGGAGGTTTAGGTAAAAATAAGCAGAAATGCTGCCGAAATTTTTATTTAAAAAAAAAATTTGGAATACTCGAACAAGTCCCGTTCTACTTTTAATACATGTTTGAACTTCGAGAGTTCAAGATAGGGACATTATTATTATATTATACTATGAAAGTTATATTAATTGTAAATTATTCGTAAGTTGTCTGATATATCCGGTAATGCCTCATAACCTCGTTCCGGTAACGGTTTGGGGTTAGGGGGTGTTACATTTATTCTCCATGTCAAACTTTCTAACTTAGTAATCGAGTATGAATCAACACCTCCTTTAGTATGCAATGTCATGCAAAACACAATCAAAACAAAACACAGGTTAGCATCAAATAATAGTGATAAAATGCAAGCACATAAACGATAATTACAACACATATACGGGTAAATACTAAGGCTTGATGTGGTTCCACCCAAGGATAGCTCCTAAGGTTCGCTATATGTGGGTCGGTTCTAGAGATAAGGTACCTGAACCAGTAGATTCCTCAATCCTTACCCATTATAGGCTCCTATAGATCGAGTTCGATTCAGGGGGATACATTTCCCTATGACCATGTGGAGATGAAAATCTCACGAAATCATAGGTACGGATGCACCCCAGAAGCAATCCACTTGCCCGTGTGGAGGTGAAGACCTCACGAAAGCATAGTTTCTTACTCCCACTTAGAAGGTGTGACCACAGCGGTCATGTAATGAAATGCAGTATTATTCTAAAAGCCCGAACTATAACAACCATACAAACAAATGCAATCGAAAGAAACATGATTTTTTTTTAAAACAAATTTTTAATTTTTGACCAAAGGACGGTAAATAATCAATTTTATGGCTTGACTCTCTTGTTCAGTCCCCAGTGGAGTTGCCAAGCTGTCGAAACCACTTTTAATTTTAAAGGAAAATGGGGATTGACTTTGAAAACGAGATATGGAGTCGCCACCAATCTTTTTTGTTTAGGTGTGACTGGATCACCTAATAAAGCATTTTATTCCATTTAAATCAATTTTGGCCTACGTAAATATGAGAAAACGGGTTCGGGAGTCGGTTACGTATGAGGAAGGATTAGCACCCTCATTACGCCCAAAATTGGTACCAAATCTATTAAATGCTGTCCTTATGTCTGAGATTTAAAAATATTTTTGAAGTGTGGTTCCTTTTATAAACATTTGAATAGCACAAGTTGGTCGTCAAAATTCTCTTGTTTCAGAGGGATTCGGCATCACATCCAGCACGATAGGACACGGTCCTTTATACCCTTGAAAACACAATAAATTTCAACTTCCAACAGTTTACTTGTTAAAAATCACGAAAGGATTCCCAATTATTTAGTCCAACGAAAAAATCGAAACTCAGCACAGTAGGGCACGATTCCTCGAATTTCTAGACATTGAACATTACCTTGTTTTAGAATTTTGAAAACATGAGTGAAATTCTAAAGGGATATTCGATTATCTTGAACAAAAGGGAAATTGCAACCTAGCACGATAGGGCACAATTCCCCGAATTGCCAAACATCGAACATTTCCTTCGTTTTAAAGAATTTTTAAAGACATTGGTGAAATTCCAAAGGAATATTCGATTATTTTGAACGAACGAGAAATTACAACCCAGCACGGTAGGGCACGATTCCTCGAATTGTCAAACATCGAACATTGTCTTCGTTTTAAAATTTTTTATGAATAATTATAAAACTAGCTCAAAACACATTAATTTGACTCGAAACAAAATGGAATAATTAATTAAAATTTTTTTTTTAAAAGGTCGAAAATTATGATGCAACAATTGTGGTATAAAGGAAAAATAAAAACATAGGTAATGTGCACACATAAAATATAATACCAATTAACAAACTAGTAATTAAGAAATTAACAAAACCAATGATTTAGTATAACTAATCTAAGAACATGTAATTGAACTTCTATGCATGGATGGAGAACAACAATACTACAAATATACGTGAAATAACATGAAGATAATTAGTACATGAGACATCAAACAAAATAAAACCAATATGATACCGAAATAATTTCTAAAAATGGTGGACAAACGAGCGAATAACACTTATTAGAATTTAAGATAATTTGTAAAAACTAAGAATATACAAATAATTTTTATAATAGATGTTACAAAGTGAAGACATTTGAACCAAATAATATGCAAAATGGTTTGAGAAAAATACATTTATTTACAATTAACAATATGTACAAATAAAGATAAATTCAAATAATGTATGAAATACAAAAAAAAACATGCAAAGATATATAATAAAGTATGATTTTAGGAAATAAGTTATGTACATAATAGGTTTAAAAACATATATATATATATATATATAAACATTTAAACAGAATATTGTATAAGATGTTAAAATAATTTGATGTAAAAAGAACTTCAAAATGGTGATATTATAAAAACAGAATAAAGTTATTGAAATAGCTCAACACATATATAAAAATACTAAGAACTTTAAAATAATAAACATTACAAATAGAAAGCTTGATTAAAATACTATATATGTGTAAGTATATACATATAAATGTTTAAGTAATATAATACAAACTTCAAATCAATGATTTTTTTTACGCAAAATAAAATTATTAAAGTAATTTCAATGCATGCAAAGAAATGTTAAATGAATTTCCTCAAAAACAATGAACTATTATAAATAGAAAACTTTAATTAAAATGAATTTAAAATAACAAGGATAATTTATAACTAAAATAAAATATTGGTATTAAAATAAAGACCCATGCACAACACGCGCAGATTAATAGGGACTGAATCTGGAAATAGCCCCTATCCTGTAGCACTGCGTTGAAGCGTGGACCTAATTGGGAATACGCATAAGTTACAGGGTGAACAAAAAAGAAATCTGGACTAGGCCTAATCAAACACCAGCGCGAAAGGAAGGGACCAAATGAACAAATTTCCCTTTACCGCAGCAAACACGCGGGTCACGAGGGCACTGGATCGGGTCATCAAGCAAGGTTGCTAAACGGTGTCGTTTGAGACCATTGTAATTGTAACAGCCTAATTTCAGTGGTGTCGGAATAGTAAATCATGAGCAATGGAATTGTAAATCATGAGCTACAATAACTTTTGTGAATAAAATATGAAATTAAATCTTATTGAGTCTAGTTTCTTATAAAAGAAATTATGTAAGCAATGGAATTGTAAATCATGAGCTACAATAACTTTTGTGAGACAAGGTCAGAATGATTTCGGGTTCCCCTATTTTGAATTTGGAAAATCATAAAAAATTGGATAAAAATAATTAGGGGCTTAAATTTATATGTTTAGAATCCTTAATGAGTCTATTTTCAATAAAAATAAGCAAAAACATCATCTGAATCTCATACGATGAGATAATTAATTCTTAGTGAAGAAGGGTCGGATATGTCAGACAGCAGAATAGGGGTAACTTTAAAGAATAAACTGTACTTATTGGCTAAACCAAAAATTCTAAAAATTTTATGGTAATAAGATATGTAAGCCTAGTTTTAGGGAAAGTTAGCGAATGTTAATTTTGAGTTCTTTAGCTTAAGATATAAATAATTTAGTGACTATGACACAAATAGACAGTTTTGAATATACATATAAGTAAATAGTGAAATTATTGATAATGTTACTTGTTGCATGTTAAATAAATTAAGGATGTGGAATGGAGAGGAGGAGGAGGAAAATATGTATGAATATTCAGCTAGCATGGCTAATTTGCATGTTTTAGGCTCATGGACTAAATTGAATAAAAGTAAAAATTTATGGGCAATTTTGTAAAAATGTTAGAAATGACCAAATTGCATGAAATGAATTATTTTATTATTTAAAATCATAAAATTGAATGAAATTATTAATTTAGCTCAAGATCAGGGAAAAACATGTTTTAAGGATTAAATTGAAAAGTGTTGAAATTATGGAAAATTCTGATATTTTATAGAATTCATGGGTTGTTATCAATTTTTTTAAGAATAACGGCTCAAAATAAGGATTAAATTGCAATAATTTTATTTTATTTTAACCTAAGGATGAAATCGTCATTAATTAAAAGTTTAGGGGTAAAATGGTAATTTTGTTTAGAGCATTAGTTGAATGTATTACAACATGAAATAAATGAAAACACGATCAAATTTCTTTATAAAGATCCGAATAACTCGAATACGAGACTTGAACGTGAAAAAGAAAAGATATCGGATTAATGAAATTATAAACATGTACAAGCAACGAGGTAAGTTAGTGTAACTTGAATTGTATTTTTAAATGCATGAAATATCGATATAATGAATTACCTGATTTATGTTTATGAAGAAATGGCAAGAGAATGATATTTATCATGACATGTAAATAGGTGATTATTTTTTATACGTTGATACAAGAAAATTAATTAAATTGAGACGAGTAATAAATTCAAGTAAAACATATCGAGAAAAATAAGTACGTTAAGGGACAATATGTTTGATTTTAATTGGTTCCAAATATGAATGTTAGATAAAATGAAATATCTGATAAATAAATCAGTAACTCCGGTAATGCTCCGTAACTTTATTCCGGTGACGGATTCGGGCTAGGGGCGTTACAGTAATTGGTCTAAACGGTACCGTTTTTAGTCCCTTAAAACCCCAACCAAACACCCCATTCGGCTAAACCACTATCCCTTTCTTTCTTCTTTACCAAACCCTAAATCCTCCTCTTAATGGCCGATTCATCTCCACTAGACGGTGTTCCTCAAGCCTGGAGGAATTTCAGCCTCGAGATCCCCTCTTGGCTTCGATTTCAACCAAGCAAAAGGAGGTCTACGGCGTGTTTGCAGGGTAAGATTTGCTTCTTTCCTTTGTTCTCTTTCTTTTTTTTTTTTAAACAATGCAACAATGATGTATTTAGTAAGCGAATCGAAAAGAAAAACTTAGAAAACACTCAAATCAGAAATCATCTTTTGATTTTGGTGGCTCTTTTCTCTATTTCAATATGCGTGTTTTGGTGTGCGTAAAAAAATACAATGGCTATTACATGGCTTTTATAGCCAAAAACAGAGAAAAACGAAAAAGAAAATACAAGTTTCTTGTCGGTTTTTTTTTCTTTCGCTTTGCTATGCTGGTGTTTTCATATTTGCTTGCAGGTACGGAGTTCGCTGGCATGCGTTGGCCCTTGGCGTGAGGCGTACGGAGGTGCGGACGTGGTCGTACGGTGCTGAAGGCGCATGAAGGCTGGGACTGCTGCGGTGCAAGCAGAAACTGCTAGGGTTCTGCCTTGATTTTTTTGCTTTTGGGCTGTAGGGTATTTGGGTCTAGGTTTTGGGTTGTGTTAGGTTTGGGCTAAGTTAGGGTATTGGGTCATTATAATAACTTTGGGCTTTGGACTGTTATAAAACTGGACTATTATAATGTTTTTATTGTAATAATTTTTGTTTTTATGCTTATATGGGCCCCGGCTAAATTGGCCCATTACAATCATTACCATCATTTTTACTTCTTTCATCTAAACCACAAAGAGAATAACCAAATAGCCATTGTTTTTGCTTCAAGTTCTTTTGGCTATTGTATGGTAAGATTTTCAAAGTCCGTTTTTAGTAAATTTTATATTTTTGATATCGTTGTAACTCAATCTAGCTAACTTGTGTCTTATTTCTCAAAACTGTTAATGTTTCAAAATGTTGTCATTGTTATTTCTTGAAGCTTTTAATGTTAAATGGTTGATTGTTAACCCTAGAAATGAAAAAATGTTTATTTTGCAAAGTGAAATTGATGTTTTTTGTCAAAAGGACTAAAGTGTAAATATTTCAAAATTTGGTATAAAATTTTTATAATTATTGATAATAGAGGGGTGTAGAAGGATGAAATTGAGACCAATTTAAAAATCGAAGCTCAAATTTGAAAGATATAGTTATTTCGGTTTTAGGGACTAAATTGAATAAAATTAAAAACTTTAGGGGAATTTGAAAAATGAAATTGAATTAATATATGACTACAATGGGTTGTTTTAAGATGTTTGGAATTGATAAACTAAAATAAATTGTTAAATAGATTGAGATTTGAGCTAATTAGAAGATAATCAAGAAAAAGAAGAAATTGCAAATTAGTCATTGACACATTAATTGCTTGTTGTTTTTCTAGGCAAGTTCATATGGGACTTATTTCATTAATTGATGATATATTTGTATTATATTGTTTTGCTTTATAGTTGAATTGTTATTACATATAATATTTTTGGCATCAAAAGGATTAAATAGAAATATATGAAATATATAATAGATATGAACAAATATATAGTATTGAATGGTTATGTTGTGAGACCATATTAGTACAAGTTATACTTGTAGCCTTTAATATGGTAATGTGTGATGCTATGAAATATTTATATGTGAAATAGATATTAACAAGATAGCAATTGACTAATGGTATGAAGTAAATACTATGGAATTGAATGGATTATAAATGGTTGAGTGTTATATAATATAGGTTAGATTTGTATAAATTGAATTGGTATAATTTGGGTACCATATTGAGGTATATTGATTTAGTTGAATGAAAATTAGTGGATGTTGAGCCTGATTATGAAATTGATATGTATATAGTGATATTACATAGTTTAAATGTATATGTATAGCCTGGAGGTTACGATTTGTAACTCTATAAATTAATCATTTAAATTTATGTATACTTTCATTGCTTAGCATGATCAAAGGTTAAATTAAGTTGAGAATAATTGATGGAATCAAGTTATTGTGAAATATTGGTTCTCGTGATGAAGGACTAAAGTGTATAGAATGGAAAATAGTGTATTTTGATGCAAATATGGAATTAACTTTGTATTGGATTGAAAAATGTTATGTTAAGAGATGAATTGTTGCACTGAGTTAAGAATTTTGGTTGTCGGGATATAAATGAAATTCTATGGAAAATTTGCTAAATAGTAAATGTGCAAGTAATGCTTCGATTTATTCGATGAGGCAGTAGGTGCCAATTTTATTATTTGGTTTAACCGATAAGGCACTGGGTGTCAATTAAATTGATGAGTGATGGGGTGCAATTAGATTAGTTCGGCTTGTCTGATGAGAAACTGGGCGCTAAATGTATCGATGAGCATCAGTGTAAATTATTTACTTCGAAAGACTAGTAAGGAATTTGGAGTATGGCATGCTATTACAGTATAAATAATACATTTAGTATAATGTTATGTTTTAATAAAACCTTGAAAGTTCTCTTAAAACCTTCTTGTATTAATGTTGTTTATAGTGAAGTCTTTGTATGGATTACTCAACGTTCAGTTGTTTCCATGCACATGTTAGATTAAGTACATGATCTTATACTTCGACTTCAGCATTCAGTGAAAATACTATACTCAATAATGACGGTGAACTTCTTTGTTAGTTAACTGACACGTACCTAAGGGTGTCATTTTGTATCTTGTATATGTTTTATTTTGGTTGATCACAAGTTGAACTTATATGGTGTTTAACTTTGAATGTCTATCTAAGGGTGTGAATGATGGCAATATCGTAATCTATGACTAAAGCTTTTGGATGACCAATTTTGAATGTGGATAATGGAATTAAGGTGATTGAGGATGGTATGGTTGTTTTGATATAAAAATATGACATTAATACATGTTATAATGTTTGTTTGAATGACTTATAATGGTTTATATTACTTTGTTGTGTATTGGTGTCAATGAGGTATATTAGTTAGATGTTTAGGATTATGAATTAGGATATGTTTGGCATGGTTTAAGAATGTTTGGAATAGGTTTAAGAATGCTTGGAATAGGTTTAAAAATGGTGAAATGCATATGTTTGATCTAAACGTAAAGTTGAATTGAAAACTTGCACAAAAAGACACGTTTAGGCTCCACATGGGCTAGCACACGACCGTGTGTCTCACATGGGCTAGTGACACGGCCGTGTGATCATTAGAATGTAGGAATTTTTTAATCCATACAGGCACAGTAAGGTATATGGCCTAGAAGTACGACTGTGTGACCTATTTTTGCAAAATTTTCCTTCTTTTTGAAAAAAATTCAGTTTGACCCTTATTTGTTCTCGGGTCGACTTAAGAGCTCTTATAAGCTTGTTTGAGACTCGTTTTAGTTTGTAAATCATATTTTGCATGGTCTATAAAGTATTTTTTATTTAATTGGATATTTGAGCCTAAATTGAATGTGATCCGCTTCGATGATTGAAGTAATATTCCCTAGCTCGGGTCTGGCAACCGGGCCAAGTAAGGGGTGTTTCATACCTGGAAAGACAACATTAATTTTAAGCTAGTTCATTATTTATCAAAAGCAAAAGTGGAAGGAACTTACCAGAAATTCCTAAGAAAGCTTTATCTACTTAATGGGATCTATCCCCTTCTTACTGGGGCCTACTCCCGCTTCTTTAGCTAAACATAATCAAACATTTCTATTAAATATAGAAACAATCGAGACTATTATATAAAAAATAAGAATCGATAATATGCAACAATTTAACTAGAGGAAGGTTTCCTTCCTTCCAAAACATCCAGTAAAAACATATATATACAACTTTTACCATGCTTACGTTTCTAAACAGGCTATGATCGCAAGTTCTTCTTTCGAGCAATGGAGAACACTTTTAGTTCTGTTTAGAGATAATAAAGAAAACTCTGAAAAGGAAAATTAAAGTTTTTCCTCTTTTATACCTCTATTTAAATATAAAATTAAGCTCTTCCCACTCTAAATAGGATCCCTAATCACCTTGCATACACACACTATTCCACTAATTAAGCACAACAATCAAAATTCTTCAGGTGTCATGCACAGTGACACGTAATTGGTACATGTCCCACTTACCACGATTTAATAATCGAACGATTAAGTTTGTGATGATTGAAGTCGTTGCTAGCGTGTTCGCGCATGGGAGAACTCGCCAAGACGCACGAGTTGCCAAATGCAGAATGAGAGTCTGCAAGATGGCAAAACACAACAAAACAGTTCACCAAAGGGTGCGCCTAAATAAAATCGGTCTAATATTTGCTAATTAAACAGGCTCACATACAAATACCTGCTAAATCTACTTGGTCAACCATCCAAAATATAGATTCAAAAATTTGGGGTGTGACAACACTCCATATTGCACACAAGTGCTGTAAAATGAACTCGTGCACAAGCGCCCGATAACATGTACACAAGTGCCAAATGCTTCCACTGATACATACCACATCCTATGATATGCTAACTATATGTAAACTTTATTTGATTTTATCTAATAAGGGCTTATGTATTAGTGCATCACACAATTCATCAACCAAAATCAGCATATTTTAGCAGTTAACAAATTAAAAATCAAACATCAAATTTAACCCAATTAGCTCATGCATCTACTAAATTCCACCTCAATGTTATTCAATGATGAAAAAAGCTCATACAACAAGACATACCACATTTAATCAACTCGTTCATAGCACAAATCTAAGCTTAATTACTTGATAAACTTATATTAACACAAACAATTTAGATTAGCACAAATCGAAACTTATTTAATATTAATATAATTTTTTATTTGATTATTTTTTTCAATTTTCTAGTTAAATTAGGGTAAATAATTTTTTTTAATGACACATATTGTTTCCTAATTGGTTGCAATGGTTTTCTAACGAATGTAATGGTGGGGACTAAAATTGGTTTCGAAGATAAAGTTTAGATTCCTATTTCAATAAAAAATAATTTAAATACTTAAACAAAATATATAATTTAAAGATCTCCTAAGTCTATATATACATATATATATATACATATATTTAATCATAATCTTATTTGGAAATGAGATATTTTTTTTAATCAGCTATTTGGAAATGAGATATACATGTGGAGAATGGGACACTTTATTTTTGTTGTTTTGTTTTTGAAAGTAAAGGGCCATTATTTATATACAAAAGTAGAACCCCACATGCTTCAACATCTAAGTATTTTCGTTTTGACTTATGTAAAGTGATTATTAGACATTTGTTTAATATATAATTAAACCATGTAGCCTTTTTCGTTACTTCAGTATTCCTACTCTGTTCTATCACAATCCGGCTTTGTAGCTCAATTGCAACTTGCCACCAACTGGCCCTAATTCACTTTATTATGCGAGCCAAAACCCAAGGAAACTTGAACTCTTTCTGCACATATTTTTTTGGTTTTGCTATCATAAGCTCCACGCAAATTGTGAATCTTAATTTTTCTAATTAGAGTAAAAACTTGTCCATCACAAAAATATAATTAAAATGTAAACTCGACGTTGGGTTTATTAGCCCCTACGTCTGAGTTATAAAAAACATATAATATAAATATATACCACTATACCTCGTCAAAATAGACGAATATTAGCCGTCGGTGTTGTCAAATCCTACCCAAAAGACTTATTGCTATTCATTGTGGTTGTGGACACGTGGTTAGTTGCTTTATCTGATATACTTAAATAAATTTAAGAAGATGAGTTTTGATAAATAGAAAATGTGTTCCTGAGCTGATCTTTATCACATATGATACATTAATTTGAAGGATGAATTCACGTCTCATAAAAGAAAAAGTGTATTGAAGCGGACCTCTTTGGAATAAAATACAAAAGTAATTAAACGAAAGCATAAATTTTGAAAAGTAGATTTAGGAACTCTTTAAATAGACGGCGCGTTTACTTGCAGTTAATATAAAAACAGCGGTAATAGTAAAATTAAATACTATAACGATATTGTAGTGTGATACAAAAAGAAAGCTAAATACACCACATTAAAAATAAATGTTCATCCAAAATGATTTTAAGATTTT
Source organism: Gossypium anomalum (assembly GCA_025698475.1). NCBI lineage: Eukaryota > Viridiplantae > Streptophyta > Magnoliopsida > Malvales > Malvaceae > Gossypium > Gossypium anomalum. Next base: position 16,170,097 of record CM046967.1, on the reverse strand, counting down.
AGAATTTGATGAACATTTTATTCAAGTTAAACCTTCGACGAACATTTTCTCCTCAGTCGAAATTTTATTATTTTATATATTTAAATATAATAATTATATTTATAAACTATAAAAGCTAACACATTTTTTAATTATAAAATTTAGCCTAAATTCATATCTTAATCTTTAAAAGCCCTAAAATAAACTTAATTCTCTCCCATTTGCTCTTGCTTATCTTTTATTATTATTATTAAATTATGTTTAAAGTTTTTGTACTCTTCATGCATTTAAAATTTAATTAGTTATTTTTAATTTGAGAAATTTAATCTCTTTACTTTTCAAATTAAAAAATACAAGTTCAATTGTTAATACGATTAATTTCTTTTTACTACTTTTAGGTCCATTATTTTTTTCTTTTACATAACTATCAAGTAAATTTTTTTTATGTTAAAATGTAATAACAATGAATTTAATAGAAGAATTTAATAATATTAATAATTATATTTGAATTTTGAAATCTAAAAACTAAAAAAATAAATTTTTAAAAATAAAAATCAAGAAATTACTTTCTATATGTATGAAATTACATAGATTTGAATTAATCGCTTACATTTTCACTCGTTGACTAGTTGTTTTTTGGGGGGGGTCAGATCTCTTGTTCATTTTCATCCCTTTATTCTTCAACCGTTCGTTTTTTTTTATTGTGGTATTCTGAAGGTTTATGTTTCTTTTGTACAAAGCACAATCTTGTTTATTGATTCTTTTGTATTGTTGCGCTTTAGCAGCGTTTTTTGGCCTAAAGCGCCGCAAAAAATGCCGCTATAAATAGTGCTACTAAATTTTGCGGCATTTATGTGGGAAAACGCCGTTATAGAACATGATCTTTAGCAGCGCTTTTTTTACGAACACCGCTAAATATTGTGCTCGCTAGTATCTGAGCCATCTACTCTCTTAACCACTGAACTTTAGCTTGAGCCTGATTCGCCGAAGGCATGTACTGCTGGGAGCTGGATCCAAAATATTGGGTTGGGCTAACGAAAGATCCTTAAAATCGAACTTAACCATACCTTTCAGGACCCAAAACTTTCGTAATAACTCGGTTATCAATGTCGTCCAGATTAACAGAACTATCACTTAAAGCCATCGCTTCATACTCCGCCCTTTTATCCTTTAGTTTCTCCTAATAAATCAATCAATGAGTTAGAAACAAAATGTATAATCAAGCAAATGCAACCTAACTTGACATTATTTGCATTACAAACGACGAATTAAACCATTATAATTAAACATGATAAATATTTAAAATAATTCAATTTTATTAAGTAAATATACCATAATTTCTGCAACTTCAGTAGTCATAGGAGATTCATCTTTCTTTCTATGTGTAATGTCAAAAAGCTGGAGGCATTCAACTTTTTGACCAAACGACAGTTCCTACAATATAGTAGGGAAAATATTATTTAGTAGAAAGTAATTAATATTTGACACAATTAAAAAATTCAAAATACCTCATCATCAGTTACACAAGCAAAACTTTTCGACCCACCTGTGTGTGTAAATTTTTGCTTTTGCCTACTTGTAGTTCTAACTCGCTCACGATCGATCCTACATTATGAAATTATTATTATGTATATAGTAAATATTATAAACTAAAATAATTATAAAAGTTTAGAAGTATGTAATACCTCTTATTTCTTTGAATTCCAAAATCTAACTGCATCTTCCCATTAGTACCTTAACATTTTCAGTGGGACATTTCGCAATTTCTCTTCGAAGCTTATATTTTTTTTTAAATATTTCTTTTTTAAAGTATTTTTATGGTCTCTCCATTTCTTTACTAATGTTGTAGTGTTGGCATTCTCGTCTACCATAAATATATTTTGGAATAATTTTTTAAAATAATTAAAAATAAAAATTTATGAGAATGTTTGGTTTATAAAAATTTATATTTCTGATATGTTCCTTGTTTAGATTCCGTAAATTACTTAAATTAGTAAATTTACATTTTCAACAGTGATGAGATTTGACAATATAAGAAATAATTTCAATACAACATCAATGTAAAATTCTCATACAATGTTAATTTTTTTATGATTTTATCTTTTTCCTTTTATAGTTCTGCTCAATTACAATGTTTTTTTTTATCATTAGTGTTAATTTAACCATTTATAAATGAGACGAAATTAAGGAACTAGCTTAATTGAATTGAATGAGAGAAATCTTAAAATTACACATGAACTATGGTTTAATGTGCAATTATATACATGAATTTTGATTTTGTGAAATTTTATACATGAAATTTTTATTTGATCCAATTATTGTAAATTATTAACACAATTATTGATATAACATTATTTTATATTCATATATTGTATACATAAATAATTATATTTATCCAATATAAAAATAAATTAATGTATTTATTTCTCTAAATGTGCATGATTAAATCAAAATTAAAGTTTCATATACATTTGAACCACAATTAGAGTTTCATGTGTATAATTGCATTAAATTAAAGTTTATGTATACAATTGCACATTAAATCAAAGTTCATGTATAATTTGTTAAAAAATTTTATAAAAATCAAAGTTCATGTATAAGTTTATGTATACAATTGCACATTAAATTAAAGTTCACTTAAAGTTAACAGCCCCAAATTTTTTTTTTTCCAGTTAAAGCCATCAAGTGTCGTAACACAGTGTGACATGTGACAAAAAATGATAAAAAAATAAAAATTAATAAAAGTTATAGAAAAATTATATATATATTTTATAATGTTATAAGAAAAGCTATATAAAAATCAGTAAAAATCAATAATTTTTTATTTTTTTCAATATTTATACATAATTTATATTTTTTTTTTACAATTTTTATAAAATTTTACAGTTTTTTATAAAATTTTTACAATTTTTTTCTAATTTTTAATTTTTATTTAAATTTAACAATTTTTATTGATTTTTATTTTTTTATCATTTTTTGTCACATGTCACGCCGTGATTGTGACACGTGGTGACTTTAACTGAAAAAAGTTAGAATGATTAACTTTAACGGTCAACTGCTAAAATTAACAATCAAAGAATCTTTTTTATAAATTTTGACAGTTCAAGAATTTAATTGAATGTAAAAAAAAAAAAAAGTAAAGGGTTAATTGTTTTTTTTTTTTTTTAAAGGTGATGGAAATGGATGATAGGTAAATGAAATATATATAATTTGGATTTGGATATGTGAAGATGTGAGATAAAATAGATATAGAATGGGTGAAACAACATATTTTAATTGTTTCAATTCCTTCAAACGAGTAATTAAATTTACATCTCATCAAAACAAATTCATAATAAAAATCAAGCCCAACGCAAATGGATATGTAAGAGCATGGTAGTCGGAAAATAATGAATCACTCTTTCTTTTTACCGGCAGCTGCTAATTTTTCCCTTTCCATTTGTTGAAACAGGCTTCCATCATAAACACCTCTAATTGTTTCCTTCTTCAATAATCCTTCCTTGTCTTTGCACAAATTATATAGAGTTATCCACTCCGTCCAGCTAGCAACCCTGCAAAGTTTATAATTACGAAAACAATGAAATTACAAATATATATTAAATTTTATTTGTGACATGGGAAATATAACAAGTGATTGATTACCATCCCCTGTAATCCTTGGGTTCCCTGTTAGCCTTAAGCATTGCCTTCAGTTCATCGGATGTTAAGGCATCCGAATGAGTGCGAGCGAATTTGGCGAAGATTTCTTCGAACTTCCACGACACAAACCTATCATAAAAGTTCAATTTTAGATATGCATGAAATGATCATTTATTTATTTATGTCCATTTACGTACCTTCCTTTACTATCATATACACCAGAGTCACTCCCATGCCTCGCCATATGGATATTTTTAACCTCAACGCCAAGCATAAGAGTTTCAAGAGAAAATGTTTTTCCCTACATATATTATTTCAAATTAATACATTCATTTTATTCAGAAAATAAAAATCACGTATACACAAACTAATTATGATGAAAGTAGGGATGAAATCAAAAATTTTGCTTGGAGAAACAGAATTAAGAATATCTTAAAATTAAAATCTAGGTCAAAATATAATTTTATTTTTACTAATTTATAATTTTACATGGTAAAGTAAATTTTAGGAGAAGCGAAGCTCTAGACAAGGGGATTTAATGTCACCTAATAACTATATATATACAATTAAAGAGCTCCAGTGTTCCTTAAGACCATTTAATCAATAACATTGAATATATAAAGAAAAGACGTTGTACTTAGATTAATATAAAAAAACTTGGACCCAGACGGTATTCATGAATCTCAACAAATTCTAAGTTTTACAAGCACATTGAGTATGGAAGTGTACAAAGCTAAATACACTTATGTTTCCTTTTACTTTTTTACTATATTTGAAATAGTGAAAAGCTTCACTAACTGAAATCCCGAATTTTAGGAGTAAAAAAATATCACAACATTTTTCTCGCAAAGGGAAGGACCAACAAACTTGCGACAGAAAAACAAATGTAAGCAAAAAGGAAGGAAATAAATAAAAAAGAAGAAGAAGTGAGAGGCGAGAGGCGAGAGTTTACAGGGCGAGTTTTACGACTGAGACCAAGGTTGATTAAGAAGGCACTGGCGAATGACAATAAATAACCAGCCCCTATTGCTCGAAAACCTGTTTAAAACCCAAGACACGAAATATGAAAATTCCAATATTTAATCTCTCTTTTAATAAAGAAAATAAATAATTACCTTGAAAAGTCTCCCATGGATAAATAATGCCATCATTGTTTCTGTCAAAGAATGCTACATGTTTTTGCAGAGCGTTTTCATCAGTAACCAAACCTCTCCCTGCATCTTCATCATCCACTCCTGCATATCCCCCATTCATTCTCTTAAAAGAAAAACTGATTAACGACATGAACTCGTTCATGGAAATTCATTTCTTTTTTTTTTTTTTTAATATTATTAAACATACCCTCTTGAAAATCATTGGATGTCAAAGAAGAAGCCATATCTGAATAAGCGTTGGATTTCGTGAAAAACAAAGAGATGGGAACAACAGGGTTTTGATTAAAAAAAACCCAAGGAAAAGGAACCAAAACAACTGTCGAATAGTTTGATTCTTTTGCTTTGCCCTTTTTTTTCTTTTTTTTTAACTATTGTTTTGCTTTATTCTTTGAAATGAAGATTGCAATGAAGTACGTGGCTCTTGCTTAACAGCCATTTTTATAGGGCGAGACTTGAGAGTAGCGCCTTTGGCTACAAATATCTCATTCCACTCTTTTAGGTTTAAATTATGGGAATTTATTATTAGGGTTCAAATACTACCCTGGGTTGTTAGGTAATATTTAAAAAATTAAAAATAAATTAAAACATATCATTTGGGTAATATTAAAAAATATTAAAGCAAACATATTTCATTTATTTAATATGTTTGTAGACCTGAAAAATAATAATTTATAAACTATGAGAAGGGATCTATTTACACCGGTATAAAATTATTTTAGTTTTATTTTTTTATATCTTTTTGTACTATTAATATTTTAACAATTTAATAATTAAATTTATCGATCTAATTGTACTTATCAAGCATATAAATTTTTGGATCAATCTAACATCTCTATCATATTGATCTAAAGTACTATATATATTAACATTTATTGAACAGTTGAAAGTTTTTACATAAAACAAGTAGTTATCAAATTTTACATACATAATTTATATGTATAAAATATCAAATGTGATGATTGGATTGTTAAAATATGAAACAAATATATTGACACTCAGGTGAGAAATTATATTTATTTAAATTTGATATTTTAATTAGTATTTTTAACATAAATAGATAGGGTTTGTTAAAACTTTTATAAGATAAAAAGTCTTCTTCTTTTTTTTTCTTTTTTCTTTTTTTACATATTATTCATGTTAGGACGAAGGCTAATATTAATATTTACGAGAGTTGTGATTTTTTTTAATAATGTTTTTTTCCAGTACTTACACCCTTACTGATAGAATACATTGTTTTTGGAATATTAAAAATTTTTAATCTAATGATAGAAGAATACTTTTAAAAAAATTCTGGAAGAAAAAAGTTGTTAGTTGTGGAAATTTGTGACAAGACTGGGTAGACATATGTGAGTTTTGTTTTAATTTAAAAATAATTGAAATTTATTGAATTATTTTATTCCTATTTGTATTTAGTTATTTGTTTTTTTTTTATTATCAAAATTTAACTTTTTTACCTCTTTTTAACTTAAATTAGTAACATCATTTAATATAATTAGTATAGATGACAAAAGATTTTAATGTGTTTATATTTTCGATTATTTTGGAGGATTTATATATATTTTTTTTTTATAAAAAGAAAATAACACTTAGTTACATAGGATTATTTTGAGCAAAACTTGTTTTATCAGAACAAATCATCGTTAAAATCTCCCTTGACAAATCAACAAAAACTTGCAGGTATTTCTTCCAATCAAAAATCATTCTAGCCTGGTGATCGGCAATTTGATTTTCTTCCTTAGGAACATGCCTTATAAATCACTGACTTTCATGTTTTAAGAACGGTTTAGTTAGCTTGAACAAAGTAGGACTTGAAGTCTCCAATGATTTGTTTTGGATAACCTTAACTACTTTCAAACTGTCAGGTTGAATTATCATCCTTCTGTGTCCTCGTTCATGAAGAAGAGAAAGGACATCTAAAATGTCTCATATCTCTGCATCAAAAATAGAACAATTGCTCAAAAATCGATTATAGTCTAGTATCCAGTCTCCATTGTTGTCCCGCACTATTGGAGGATTTACTCCATAAAAATAAACATGATTTGAAAGCAAGGAAATAAAAGATAATTAATTTTTAAAAAACTGAAGTGATTTAAAAATTATAAAAGAAAAAAGCATGTTTGTTTATTAATTAATTTTTTAAATTTACTTAAGTAATTTAAATAAAATTAGAGAAGATATATTAAATATGGATGAATGTATAATAAAATTTTTAATTTTTAAAAATTGATAATGTGACATATTAATATTGGTGCCTAAAAACTATATATTTTAAGATATCTTAATATAATTTATTCTTAATGCGTAAATACTCACATATATATATATATATATATTAGTGTAAGATAATACCATATTATTAAAATTTTCAATAAAAAAGAATACACATTATCAGCCTCAAATATAAATCAAAGTTACAAAACGAAAGCGATGAAACGTGAGAAACAACGAGATATTTATGTGGACAAGTAGGAAAAGTGACAAAATGTGAAACACGAAAAAGAGAAATAGTTCCGCTACTTGCCTTCGCTTTGACAGCACTAAAAGCAAAGCATCTTATCTGGAAAAGCCACACAAAACTCTTTAACTATTGGCTTCACATGTCCTACCCCATTCTCACCTTCGCTTTTTCTTAAAATAAATCAAATACCAAATTGTAATATTAGCCTTTTAGTATTGTATTATACCTACTTTGATGCCTGGAAAAGGAATCTACATTAGTTTTAATGCCTGAGCTTTGTATTTTCCTTTTGGGCATTCTGTCTCGCATTGAGATTTCAATTCCATTATTTTCAGATTTTGTGGTGCTTTAAAAGGAAATTGGGTTTTCTCTTCCTTCAAGTCATCCATAACTTCTGTTTTAAAACATATTCCTATAATTAAGGATAAATTACACTAATTGTTTTGATTATATTTCAATCATTCAACTTTTAAAAGTTACATAATTATTATGAAAATTATCGAAATTTTACATTTTAATTAACTTCTATTAAAAAAATAACATGATATGTTAATTTAAAAGGTTAGGAACCAAATTTTTATCAAGTTTCAGATTACAGATATTTGTGTTATAAAGCATCATTATAAATTATAATTATTATGTTCACATTTTCCAAAAGGGAATTCAAAAAAATGAATTGAACTCATCAGGAAGACTTTTTGAGTTGTATCAAAAACAATTATTGTTGTTTAATCTTTAGATGCGATTCTTTATATAGTTTTGATGATGTGATAGTTGTTTATTTTATTTTTTTAATTATATGGTTGGGTTGAATTTCTATTCATGACGATTAGGGGCAAAGAGACGGAGAGTAGACAAAAGCCCTGGCCCCCCAAATAAAAAATTGCAGCATTAGGCTGTCAAATTTTATAAAATCGTAAGTTAATATATATGGTAAAATTATAATTTGTTCTTCAAATTGCTCAAAGTTTGATTTAATCTTTTTAGAAAGACTTAATGATAAATTTAGCTACTAATGTTTGCATGTTTTATCAAAATAGTTTTAATTGTATTTTTGAACCTTTTTTGGCCATCAATTTTTTTTCAGTCTACTTTTTCTAACAAATTTAATGAATAAATTGAAGGTTTCAATTTTTCTTTTCTTTCAAGAGGTTTCAATCTTTCATATGTTTGTTTATTGAGAAGTTTTTCTACTGAGTTAATTTTTTTAGATAATTACGTTTATTTTCTTTAAATTAAAATTTAGATTTTTTAATTTAATGTACTATTTATTTATTTTATTATTTTCCACATGTAATTATCTTATTGGGTTATTTAAGTAATAAATTATATCTCATTAAAAATATTCCACATCATCCCCATTAACTTTTTTAACGGTACTTCCATTAAATCTGTTAAAAAAAACATATTGAAAAAAAGAACAAAAGTTGATGGTAAAAAAAGACTCAAAAATACAATTAGAGTCATTTTGACAAAACATGTAAACATTAGTGTTCAAAATTGTCATTAAGCCTTTTGGAAACTATAAAAATATAAATCAATATAAGAATTTAATTACATTTTAACATTCATAATAATATATAACTTAATCTCAACTCAAAAAAATAATTTCTAGCTTCACTCTTCGCGGCAGTGGATACCTTGATTTCCAAAAGAAATAGCAAATTTATAAGTTCATGCCCAACTACTGCCGCCTGTGCCACCGAACTCCATTTTTGTTGGCCGCCTGATGAAACGTGGACTCGAATTAGAGCCCCTTATCTTCGACTCTGATTCCCAAACAAAGGCTCGATTCTGGGGAACTAGAAAGCCCAAGAGATGGGTGCTTTCAATTTCTCCTTTTTTACTCCTGTCTTTCTTTCTCCCATTGTTTACAACACACAATCGACAACTCAAACCCAGTAACCAACCCCGAAATATTGTGTCAGCTGTCAACTGTTGTATTGATAATTCATGGACTCGTTTCGTTTAAAGATGATTGATGGTGATGAAGCCCGATGAAGAATGGAGTTTACCTTTTAGGTGTTGGATTCTCAAAAAATATGAAGATGTTGATCAGTATTTAAGTTTGATACTTTGATTTAGGGATTTTGATTTTGGGAGAAATAGTAAGACTATAAAAGGGTTTAGGAGGGAAAAAATCTAAAATAATAAGAAAACTTGAAATCACGTAGTTTTGAGTATAAGTAAAATAATAATATAAGTTTAAAATGATATAATTTGGTATTCGATTTATTTAAGTTATTTAAATTAAAAAATTTAACTCGATTCGAACTCAAAAAAGAAATTTGAGTTGATTCGATTAATTCGATTTGAATCATTTAAAATTCAAACTTTATTTTTATTTTTTCAAGTCCCCTTAATTTTTTCGCTTTTTATAAACAAACTTTGACTTGCTTCGAACGTGGAATCTAACTTCATGAAAGTTAGAACTAATCTTACAAAATGAAAATTTTAAATAATTTTAAAGATAGAAAAATTAATTCTCTCTTTGAGAAACCATTGTGAGCACTCAAGAAAATAGAATTTATTCTTTAAATTAATTATTACTGTTTTTTAACATAGTAACAACACTCAAAATATGAATACTTTAAGATATTTTTGGCTTAATCCATAGTTCTTGTTTATAGAAAAAAATTATAAGAGTTGTACTTGAATAATTAATAATTAAATAATATTAAAAAAACACACACACACAACAATTCCCATTTAAGGAATAAGGAGACTGTAGCACCCTTGATTGGGAGCTAGGATTGCGGCCTGTTCGGCAAGTCTATAGTGTTGATTACAATTATATATATGTTATTTCAACTTTTAATTTAATTTATATGATTTAATTAATCCAATAATTATCCTTTTTATTTCTAAAAATATTAATTAATTTAAATATAATTAACTTATTCAATTAAATTATTTTCTTAACTCAACTCTAATCATTCTAATTCCATTGGAAATGTATTTAATTTATTCGTTTCTATCTTTTTATCAATTTTTTTAATTCTAAATTTATCAAATCTAATCTATTGATTTCCTTTGTGCTAAATCTTAAGTTTTCGTATAAAAAGAAGATAGAAAATACATGGTACAATTATTTTCATTTAGTTCTGTTAAATATGACTCCTATTTTCAGTCAAATTTGAAAAATAATCTTACAGTTAAACTTTGTTTACTTGTTTTAACTAAACACTGATTAGTTTAGGTTATTTTATTATTATTTGACTTACGAATTTAGCCTATAAATAGGCTCTTTTATAGCCTTAGGAAAAATACCAATTAGAGATTAGAACTCATAACACATTTAGAGAATTTTGTGTTTACGTTTTGTGGGTTCTTTGTTTTCGGGTTTTCTGTAACATCCCGATTTTCGGATTTATTTGTGGGTTTCAATATTTTGGTTAAGTTTTAAAATTTTTGTATTTGAATGAGAAATTAATATTCTAAGTATGGAAATAGGCTTATGGAAGGCCCATGCGTTGGCCAAAATCCGGTTGGATTTTTGAAGTTTTGGATTTAAGAGTTAGGGGTTCTGGCTAGGCGGCCCTTATATAGGGTGATGGGTAATCTGCATCACAAAAAGAGCTGTAGTAAAGTGGCAAGGGTGACGCCACTAAGCTCCTAAAAATGTGGCGTGTGGAGCATTGGGGGAAGGCATGGGATCGATCTCCCATGCTGGCAAATAGGTGCAATTATTTTTAGGTGCAGAAAGGGTAAGTGTTGGAGTCAAGGGATTACGCTGCAGGAGTGTCCGATCGGTTCAAATGCTTGAATTAAGGAGTGATAAGGGGAGAGATTTAAGGGATTGGGTGAGAGACTAGAGTTGGCCGAATCTAGGGAAGTGAAGAGGAAAATTCGGCAAAGGGGTTTAGGTGATATATTCGGCACTTAGGGTTTTTGATGTCGTTTTCTTCTACTCGGTCTCTACTGTAAGATTTTCTTTTTCTTTCTTTTGCATTCCTAACCGAAAATCTCCTCTCTACTATTCTGTTTCTCCACTTTCTTTTCTAAAACTATTCCCAAGCCTGTTGTTGATCACACCTTTGCAAAGAAAACACAAAAAGCCGAAATCTCGTGATCATTGCTTCACGATTTCTTCAAGTCAGGTTTTCTTCGTGTTCTTTTGTGTTATTTAATCTACAATCAGCTTTTCTTAATTCTAAATACCTAACGGCAATTCTACTTCAAGGGCATCGTCATACAAAGATTATTTTCTTCATCACCCAAAAATAAAAATATCATTGGTGTGGGGGCTTATAGCCGAATCTTCAAAAGACTCGTGGGTTCGACTCTGCCACTGTTTAGAAGTTAAATCTGCATCAGATTACGTAGAAATCAAAGAGGGGTAAGTGGGTAAGTGCTTTCATCTCAGACATGGTTTTATTATACGATGTTAGGAAAAGCCGAAATCCCTAAAAATAGAGAGGCTGTCGATTTGAGCATAAGGCTCTAGGAGTTGTTGTTAACGTTTTCTTTCGGTGATTAGAGTCTTCTTAAGCGTTGGATCAAAGGCGTAAATCATTGGAGCAATCGGATTGGTGCAAGCTATTGGTTTTGGCAGGAAGGTAAGATTTAAAGGCTTTCTAGGGATATAGCTCGATTTTTGGTTAAGCAATTTTTGAGGGTTAGTAATGGAAGGTTGTAAATAAAAACTATGCTAAACGATTGTAGGGCATCGTAAGGGATCTCGGTAGCAGTCGTTGCAAACAGGTGTGTACTGAACACCCTTTCTTTGTTCAAATCGGCAAAAGCCGAAAAATCGAAAACATGGTATTTTATGGACTTGTGAGTATGCGAATGTTCTCAAGTCATGGACTAATGGTTAGACTCGACATCGCAAAGTGGTAAGTTGGCCTCGTGCGAAAAACGTGAACATCGGTAAGTGGGCCTCGATGGGCCAAAACTGGGCCCAATGGGCTTACGGACCAGTATGGGTAAGAGATGGGCAAATCAGCCTGTTAGTTAGTTGGTAGACTTGAAATTACCTTTAACTGTAAATGTTATTGAAATAACTTATATAGATGTGTAAGTTTACGAATTTACCCCTAAATAGCAAAAATTACCGATATACCCCTAGGGTTTAAAATGACCTAAATGCATGATTGATTGATACTGTATTTGTATGATATGTTCCTATATTTATATATATGTTGCATGGGTTTGAGATATTGACGGAGGAAGTGCTTAAAGTGGTTCATCCACATCATTGGAGGTTTTGCCTCACCATGCGATAGAGGCTTTGCCTCACTTTATCGATAAGCGAGCAAGCAATGCCGCAAATCGTGGAGTGTAGGGTTGGGTGGGTTGAGATATTCCCACATGGAGTGTAGGGGTGGTACGGGAAGTGTAGCGGTTGGTGGGTTGAGTAGTCTCCCCAAACGGGATTGCATTCATTGTTATTATTGTTACATGCACATCAATTGGGCCGATGGGCCACACTGTTTCGAAAAAGGGCTAAGGCCTTGTTACCGCGATTCGAAAAGGGCTTTGGTCCACTGTGTGTATCGTTATTCGAGTAGGGCTTAGGCCCAATGGGCTCGAGCTGATTTGGGCTTTGGATGGGTTTTTCAGATACACTAAGTTTTCCCCAAAACTCACCCCTTTTCTTTCCATCCTTGCAGGTGAGCCCTAATTGGTGGACTTGGAGTGGGAGGATTCAGAGTGGCCATGAAGAACAGTTCAGGTTTTTTTCGAATGGATCACACTTCTTTTATTTTAATTATTTTCGTTATGTTTCAAGGTTGTAATAAGGCCGCCATTAAATTATTTTAATTATGGATTATTGAACTAGTTAGCACTACTAAGCGCGTTTTATAAAGACTATATGTTTTCAAAATATCTCGGTGACGTGTTAAGCTTCCGCAATTATAAATGTTTTCAAAGTAAATAAACATCTAAACCAGACTTAAACATGATTTATTTTTGTAAACACACAACATGCTTTAAGTGTGGCAATGGATGTGTGCATGTCTAGGATTGGATCCGGGAAGAGCTTGGTATTTAAGCAGTCCAACAGACTCACCTCCTCTTTTCTGGCTTCCTACCTGGTGCACAGCTTCCATTCACTTAAACGTATCACATCAACGTTTTAAAACACTAAGAAAGAGATTTTTAATGAAACAAATCGCAACTTTTCTCATGTGGCATGCTGAATTCGGCCATAACGTCTGGGCCGGGTTTAGGGTGTTACATTTAGTGGTATCAGAGCCCAGTTGCAACAACTCGGCTGTGGATTGGGTCCGAAAATCTTTTCAAAAACTTAGGCCTAAGAAAGGTATTTTGTTGAAATGGTAAGTTTTTTTGAAGATGCTCAAGTTTTCTATTTTTTTATCAAGTTAAAACAACAGTTTTAAAATAAAGGTGTTTTCAAATCAAATCCTTTTATTTTGGTAAACAAAAACATGGTTTTTGAAATTGTAAATGAACCGATAAGGAAGTGGCACATTTGAATCCCGGCACCAAGTCTGTAAGTGTTCTTTCATTGTTTTAAATATTTGTATGAACTCGAAAATAACATCAGAGATAGTATCTTGAGCCTTAGGGATAGTACTATAGATAATATAGTATTAAGGCTACAAATCGAGACCGTAGCTAAAGCTGCGATTGCACGAAAATCACTCAAAACCCTATCTGTACATAAGATATTCTATAATAAATAAAGTGGAAAACAGTAAACTAATGTCATAAAATTCGTAATTAGATAAATCGATATGAGCGCAAGGGAATGCTTGGGCGAGGCGCATGGACGTGGGACGTGGTCGTGGAAGAGTGTATGTTGAATCTTCCTCCTCGTGAGCATAGGCCAACCGAGGAGACATTTGTGCCTCGCATAACCGAGATCGGTCGTATGATCGGGCCGCAGGGACGCACGCTTTGTCTCGTGCCATGTTAAGGATCTTGGAAAGGGTAAATGAGCTAATGTTGGGCACATGAATAGGGGTCCATTTCGAACGACTTCGGGCTAACTGAGTGAGGTTTTTAGGGGCGATCTCGAGTAGCCCCAAATGTGGCCGAGCATCGTTGGAAGCCACAGAGCGGATTATGGATGACTTGGACCGCCTCGGTGGAAATGTGGTTGAAAAAGGCGGTGTCATTGCTGCGGGATGAAGCGATCGGTGGTGGATTACCGTGAGAGAGGGTACCCCGGTGAGAGGGTATCATGGGAGCTATTCAAGCGGACATTTAAAAGCGAAATATGTTGGAGCTAGCTATGTGGATGCACGCAGAAAGAGTTCCGAATCGACCTAGGGAAAAAGATCAAGGTTTGAATATGAGGCGAGTTTCTCACGATTAAGCCGGTATGTTGGGGGTATCGCTTTCCACCGAATATGAGTGCAAAGGTCCGGTTTGAGGATGGTCTTAGGGATGAACTGAGGGTACTCATAGCTCCACAGAGAGAACGGGATTTTGCTGCATTAGTGGAGAAGGCAAAGATAGCTGAGGAGGTGAAGCAAGCTGAACGGAAAAATCGCGATAGGGACCGAAATCGGTTCAGGAGAGATGTTGGACCAGCTGGTGCTGCAAATCGTAATGTTAAGAGAGCTAGGATGGAGGAACCGGTTCGAACAATTCCGGTGAACATAGCTAGACCGCAAGCTTGTGGAGATTGTGGGAGAATGCATCAAGGAGAGTGCTGGAAACGTACTGGGGCTTATCTTCGTTGTGGGTCTAAGGAGCATAGGATTAAGGATTATCCTAAGAGGACCGCCGTGCTCAAGAGGGTGAACAAAGGGGTCGCGCGACCGGCTCAACGCAGAGGATGGACCGCCGCCGCGCAAGAGGTCGTGGACAAGGTCGCGGTGGTAATGGTCGTGGGACGTGGCGCACTGGCGTGGTAATGGCAACGATGATGCTCGCGGCCACCACCGTGTATGCCGCTTCGTCGTCGCGAGGAAGGAGACGCACTGATGTCATAATCGTACGTTTCGATCTATGGTGTGCCTTATATCGCTCTCGATTGATGTGGGATCAACTCATTCATATGTGGCATATAGTATATCCGGGGCATTGGGTGTACACTTCAAGAGATCGTATGTGGGGTGTCCGTGGTAAGTCCTTTAGGTCATTCGGTTATGGTAGAGAAGCTCTTGAGGAGGTGCCATTGGAGATTCAAGGTAGGGTTTTTTCATGAGATTTGATGGAGTTACTGCGTTTGAAGAGTTCGATCCGATTTTAGGGATGGATTGGTTGACCAAGCATAAGGCAACTTTGGATTGTGCAACTAAAAGGATGGTGTTAAGGACGGTAAATGATGAAGAGGTAATGATTATTGGAGAACGTAGGGATTACTTGTCCAATATAGTATCGCCTTAAGGGGTGAGAAGTGGATGCGCAAGGGATGCGAGGCATATTTGGCTTTGGTAAGCTGCTTCGAATCGAGGACTCGACCGTGGATGCCATCAGAATCAGTAGGAATTTGGGGATGTCTTTCCGGAAGAGCTTCGACTACCCCAAATCGAGAAGTCGAGTTTGGAATTGATTTATTGCTGGAACAGCTCCAAAGATCCATTGCGCCTTATAGAATGGCACCAAAGGAGTTGGTGGAACTGAAAGCTCAAATCCAAGAGTTGTTGGATAGAGGCTTCATTAGACCTAGTGTGTCTCCCTGGGAGCACCGGTCCTGCTCGTGAAGAAAAAAGGATGGAACAATGCGCATGTGCATAGATTATCGCCGATTGAACAAACCGACGATTAAGAATAAGTATCCATCGCCAGATTGATGATCTGCTCGATCGGTTTAGAGGGCTTCAGTATTCTCCAAAATCGATCTTCGCTCGGATACCATCAACTAAGGGTAAAAGAAGGGGATATTCATAAGACAAAGATTTCGAACTCGTTATGGACATTATGAGTTCTTGGTCATGCCGTTTGGATGACGTAATGCACCGCAGCTTTTATAGATCTAATGAATCGAGTATTCCAACCTTACTTGGATCGGTTCGTGGTCGATTTATCGATGATATCCTGGTATACTCTAAAACGGAGACGAAACATGATGAGCATCTCCGT
Organism: Gossypium anomalum; assembly: GCA_025698475.1. Classification (NCBI taxonomy): domain Eukaryota; kingdom Viridiplantae; phylum Streptophyta; class Magnoliopsida; order Malvales; family Malvaceae; genus Gossypium; species Gossypium anomalum. The sequence goes on along the minus strand of CM046967.1, from coordinate 16,153,864 downwards.
ATTATGTTGCAAGTGTTGAGGAAAAGGAACTCATGCAAAATTCAGCAAGTGTGAATTCGGTTGAGGGAGGTAACTTTCTAGGGCATGTGGTCTCTGCACGAGGGGATTAAGGTGGACCCTCGTAAGATTGAAGCGGTGTTAGAATGGAAGCCACCTAGGTCGGTATCAGAAATTCGAAGTTTTCTTGGGTTAGCAGGTTATTACCGAAGGTTTGTGGAGGGTTTCTCGGTGTTGGCAGCACCTTTGACCAAACTCATAAGGAAAGGAGTACCGTTTGTCTGGACCGAGAAACAGCAAGAAGCTTTTGACCAGTTAAAAAGGGTATTGACTGAAGCGCCAGTGTTGATACAACCGGTGTCTGGAAAGGACTTTACGGTATACAGCGATGCGTCGCATGTGGGGTTAGGATGCGTACTGATGCAAGAGGGTAAGGTGGTCGCTTATGCGTCGCGACAGCTTAAGACTCATGAGGTGAATTACCCTACGCATGATTTGGAGCTAGCCGCAGTAATCTTTGCGTTGAAGATTTGGAGGCATTACTTATACGGGGAAAAGTGTATCATATACACAGATCATAAGAGCCTCAAAGTATTTATTTTCGACTCGTAAGGAGTTGAACCTTAGGCAACGAAGATGGGTGGAGTTGCTTAAGGATTACGATTGTGTGATTGAGTACCACCCAGGAAAGGCTAATGTGGTAGCTGATGCGTTGAGTCGAAGGGTTGTTACTGATTTGAGAGCCTTATTCGCACGGTTAAGTCTATACGACGATGGAAGCTTGTTGGTGAATCGCAAGTAAGGCCTACGTGGATCGAGCGAGTTAAAAAAAAACAGTTGAAGGACGATTCATTAGCTCGCCGATTCCAAAGAAGTTAGGGATGGTGAAAAAACGAGGATTTTGGGTGAACACCGAGGGAGATCTGTGCTTTCGTGGAAGAGTTTGTATCCTAAGGACTCGAATTGAGGCATCAATCCTAAAAGAGGCTCATGGTGGACTCTCGCCATGCATCCCGGAGGAAATAAGTTATATCGAGACTTGCGAGAGGTGTACTTTCGTGGCCCGGATTAAAACGAGAGGTGATCGAATTTGTTGGGAAATGTCCGACGTGCAAGTGCAGTTAAAGCCGAGCATCAATTGCCTTCGGGTTATCGCAAACCAGTAAAGATTCCGCTATGGAAGTGGGAAAGAGTAACAATGGATTTTGTGGGTGGGTTACCTTTGACACCCACCAAGAAAGATCGGTGTGGGTGGTTGTGGATAGGTTAACAAAATCGCTCACTTCATACCTGTTCGCACCTATTACTCATCGCAAAAGTTGGCGAAGCTATACGTGGCGAGAGATAGTGCGATTGCATGGGGTACCGTTGTCGATAATTTCGATCGAGACCCTAGGTTTACCTCTCGATTTTGGCGAAAGTTGCAAGAAGCATTGGGGACACGATTGATTTTAGCATCGCTTTCCACCCACGCAGACATGATGGACAATCGGAAAGGGTTATTCAAGTTCTAGAGGATATGTTGAGAGGGTGTATCATCGATTTTCGTGGTAGTTGGGAGGACTACTTACCATTGGCGAGTTTTGCGTACAATAACGGCTATCAAGCAAGTATTCGATGGCTCCATATGAAGCGCTCTATGGGCTAAGATGTCGACGCCGACGTGTTGGACGGAGTTGGGGAACGACGAGTGCTTGGACCGGAATTGGTGGCGCATAATCGAAAGCAAGGTTAGACCGATAAGGGATCGACAAAGGAGGCATCCGGCGCATGTAAGTCGATGCGGATCCAAGCGCAAGGAGATTGAGTTTATTTGTTGGGGACATGGTGTTTTTGAAAGTTTCGCCTTGGAAGAAGATACCGAGATTTGGTAGGAAAGGGTAAGCTAAGCCCACGATTTATTGGGCCTTATCGAGTTGTTAAACGAGTTGGACCGATGGCCTATCGCCTAGAGCTACCACCGAATCAGATCGTGATCCACAATGTTTTTCACGTGTCCATGCCGAGGCGGTGATCGATCCGACCCAACTCGTGTCATACCAATCGCAGAAATTGAGGTACAATCGATTTGACTTTCAAGAAGAACCGGTGCAGATACTTGATCGTGACGCCAAGGTGTTGAGAAGGAAGTCGCCCACCGTGAAAGTGCTCGAGGAATCATGGCAGGAAGAAGCTACTTGGGAGACCGAGGAGGCAATGCGCCAACAAGACCTCAACTGTTTAATAAGGTAAAATTTCGAGGTCGAAATTTCTTTAAGGAGGGTAGAGTTGTAACATCCCGATTTTCTTGATTTATTTGTGGGTTTCAATATTTTGGTTAAGTTTTAAAATTTTTGTATTTGAATGAGAAATTAATATTCTAAGTATGGAAATGGGCTTATGGAAGGCCCATGCGTTGGCCAAAATCCGGCTGGATTTTTGAAGTTTTGATTTAAGAGTTGGGGTTCGGCTAGGCGGCCCTTATATAGGGTGATGGGTAATCTGCATCACAAAAAGAGCTGTAGTAAAGTGGCAAGGGTGACGCCACTAAGCTCCTAAAAATGTGGCGTGTAGAGCATTGGGGAAGGCATGGGATCGATCCCCATGCTTTGGCAAATAGGTGCAATTATTTTTAGGTGCAGAGAAAGGTAAGTGTTGGAGTCCAGGGGATTCGCGCAGAGGAGTGTCGATCGGTTCAAATGCTTGAATTAAGGAGTGATAAGGGGAGAGATTTAAGGGATTGGGTGAGAGACTAGAGTTGGCGAATCTAGGGAAGTGAAGAGGAAAATTCGGCAAAGGGGGTTTAGGTGATATATTCGGCACTTAGGGTTTTTTGATGCCGTTTTCTTCTACTCACCTCTACAGAAGATTTTCTTTTTCTTTCTTTTGCATTCCTAACCGAAACTCTCCTCTCTACTATTATGTTTCTCCACTTTCTTTTCCAAAACTATTCCTCAAGCCTGTTGTTGATCACGCTTTTGCGAAAACACAAAAAGCCGAAATCCTCGTGATCATTGCTTTCGCCGATTTCTTCAAGTCAGTTTTCTTCGTGTTCTTTTGTGTTATTTAATCTACAATCAGCTTTTCTTAATTCTAAATACCTAACGGCAATTCTACTTCAAGGGCATCATCATACAAAGATTATTTTCTTCATCACCCAAAAGCCTAAAAATATCATTGGTGTGGGGCTTATAGCCGAATCTTCAAAAGACTCGTGGGTTCGACTCACATCGCTTAGAAGTTAAATCTGCATCGACACGAGAAATCAAAGAGGGGTAAGTGGGTAAGTGCTTTCATCTCGCATACATGGTTTTATTATACGATGTTAGAAAAGCTCAAATCCCTAAAAATAGGAGGTCATTGTCGATTTGAGCATAAGGCTCTAGGAGTTGTTGTTAACATTTTCTTTCGGTGATTAGAGTCTTCTTAAGCGTTGGATCAAAGGCGTAAATCATTGGAGCAATCGGATTGGTGCAAGCTATTGGTTTTGGCAGGAAGGTAAGATTTAAAGGCTTTAGGGATATAGCTCGATTTTTGGTTAAGTAATTTTTGAGGGTTAGTAATGGAAGGTTGTAAATAAAAACTGTGCTAAACGATTGTAGGGCATCGTAAGGGATCTCGGAGAGATGCGTTGCAAACAGGTGTGTACTGAACACCCTTTCTTTGTTCAAATCGGCAAAAGCCGAAAAATCGAAAACATGGTATTTTATGAACTTGTGAGTATGCGAATGTTCTCAAGTCATGGACTAATGGTTAGACTCGACATCGCAAAGTGGTAAGTTGGCCTCGCATGCGAAAAACGTGAACATCGGTAAGTGGGCCTCGATGGGCCAAACCGGGCCCAATGGGCTTACTACGGACCGATATGGGTAAGAGATGGGCAAATCACCTGTTAGTTAGTTGGTAGACTTGAAATTACCTTTAAATGTAAATGTTATTGAAATAACTTATATAGATGTGTAAGTTTACTTAATTTACCCCTAAATAGCAAAATTACTGATATACCCCTAGGGTTTAAAATGACCTAAATGCATGATTGATTGATACCTGATTTGTATGATATGTTCCTATATTTATATATATGTTGCATGGGTTTGGGATATTGACGGAGGAAGTGCTTAAAGTGGTTCATCCACGATCTTCGGAGGTTTTGCCTCACCATACCGATAGAGGCTTTGCCTCACTTTATCGATAATCGAGCAAAGCAATGCCGCAATCGTGGAGTGTAGGGTTGGGTGGGTTGAGATATTCCCCACATGGAGTGTAGGGCTACTACGGGAAGTGTAGCGGTTGGTGGGTTGAGTAGTCTCCCAAACGGGATTGCATTCATTGTTATTATTGTTACATGCATTATCGAATTGGGCCGATGGGGCCACACTGCTCGAAAAAGGGCTAAGGCCTTGTTATCGTGATTAAAAAAGGGCTTTGGCCCACCGTGGTAATCGTTATTCGAGTAGGGCTTAGGCCCAATGGGCTCGAGCTGATTTGGGCTTTGGATGGGTTTTCAGATATACCGAGTTTTCCCCAAAACTCACCCCTTTTCTTTCCATCCTTGCAGGTGAGCCCTAATTGGTGGACTTGGAGCTGGGAGGGATTCAGAGTGGCCATGAAGAACAATTCTGGGTTTTTTTTCGAATGGATCACACTTCTTTTATTTTAATTATTTTCGTTATGTTTCAAGGTTGTAATAAGGCCGCTCATTAAATTATTTTAATTATGGATTATTGAACTGGTTAGCACTAGGGCGCGTTTTATAAAGACTATATGTTTTCAAAATATCTCGGTGACGTGTTAAGCTTCCGCAATTATAAATGTTTTCAAAGTAAATAAACATCTAAACCAGACTTAAACATGATTTATTTTTGTAAACAAACAACATGCTTTAAGTGTGGCAATGGATGTGTGCATGTCTAGGATTGGATCCGGGAAGAGCTTGGTATTTAAGCAGTCCAACAGACTCACCTCCTCTTTTCTGGCTTCCTACCTGGTGCACAGCTTCCATTCACTTAAACGTATCACATCAACGTTTTAAAACACTAAGAAAGAGATTTTTAATGAAACAAATCGCAACTTTTCTCATGTGGCATGCTGAATTCGGCCATAACGTCTGGGCCGGGTTTAGGGTGTTACATTTTCGGGGTTTAGTTTTTATCTCCATTTTTTGTACTCTTCGTTCTTTCGCCATTATAGTAAAATTATCTTTGCCCGTGATTTTTTATCCTCTTTAGAGGGGTTTTTTCACGTTAAATTTGTGTGTTCAATTTCTCAATTTATTCTGCTATTTTCTTGTTCGTTGCTTAATCGGGTCGAAATCCTAACAAATGGTATCAGAGCTAGTTCAATTTTCATAGATCAGCCCGTTCAGAGATGGCAACAACAAGGTTTGAAATTGAGAAGTTCGATGGTGAGACAAATTTCAATCTGTGGCAAGTTCGGATGATGGCAATTCTAGTTCAATCAGGCTTGAAAAAGGTTGTTACTGGGAAAAAGCCTGAGAATCTAAATAAAACAGAATGAGAAGAGCTTGATGAAAAGGCTTTGTCTGCAATCCAGTTGTGCCTCGCGAATACGGTATTGCAAGAGGTATTGATGGAGAAGACCTCATCCTCTTTGTGGAAAAGGTTAGAAACTCTTTATGCGACTAAGTCTCTAGCTAATCGTTTAGTGTTGAAACAACGTCTATTTACGTTTCGCATGAACGAAGGTGAGCTTATTAGAGATCACATCAGTCAATTTATTACTCTTTTAAATGATTTAAATAATGTTGAGGTTCATATTGACGATGAAGATCAGGCTATGCTATTATTGTGCTCTTTACCCCCTTTATACAAGTCTTTCAGGGAAACCCTGATTTATGGCAGAGACAAACTCTCGTTCGAAGATGTGAAGGGTTATTTGTTGAGTAGAGACAAACTTCCGTTTTGGTAGCATCAAAGAAACGAGATAAAAGGTGTCGCTATTGTAAAAAGTTAGGTCACGTCAAAGTAGATTATTATAAACTGCGAAATAAAAAAAGCTGTTGAGAGTAACGAGGAAGATGTAGCTGGTGCTAATTTGGCCGATAAAAATGGTGATGATTTCTTGTTAGTGTCAACAAGCGATAACACCAAGCTCACGTCCAAGTGGATCCTAGATTCGGGATGTTCTTTCCACATGTGTCCCAATAGAGAATGGTTCTCAACATACAGTTCAGTTGAAAGTGGAGTTGTGCGCATGGGAAACGATTCATCTAGTAAGGTAATTGGTATTGGTACTCGTTAAAATTAAGATGCACGATGGGACGATTAAGACACTCTCGGATGTCGTGTATGTACCTGATTTATTTAAAGAATCTCATCTCTTTAAGTATTTTAGACTTGAAAGGATGCAAAATCAACATCGAGTGGGAGCGGCATTAAAGTATCTCGTGGAGCTCTCGTTTTGTTAAAAGGTAAAAGAATCGGTAGTCTTTATATTCGGAAGGTTCAACAGTTGACCGGTGAAATCGGACGCCCTCGTCGTGCTACTGAGTTGAAGTCAACTTGTTTGGAGCGGAGGCAACTTGGTCATAAGAGGGAAAAGGTATGACTGCTTTCGTTGAAGAGAGGTTCTCTTTGGATGCAGAGTTTTGAAAAGTTAGGCACCGTGCTCGTGAAAATCGGACCGGGTTAGTTTTGATTTGGCAAAGTGTACAAGTTGAAGGCTAGAAGTCTTCCAGTTTCTAAGCACAAATTCGACTCGCTTAATTCCTCGCATAGTTCAAGATAGGCTCGTGTGTGCTTTGGCAAAGATGGCGTTGTGGAAATATGAGTCAAGGTGGAGATTTGTTAAATATGACTCCTATTTTCAGTCAAATTTGAAAAATAATCTTACAGTTAAACTCTGTTTACTTGTTTTAATCAAACACTGATTAGTTTAGATTATTTTATTATTATTTGACTTATGAATTTAGCCTATAAATAGGCTCTTTTATAACCTTAGAAAAAATACCCATTAGAGATTAGAACTCATAACCCATTTAGAGAATTTTGTGTTTACGTTTTGTGGGTTCTTTGTTTTTGGTTTTCTGGTTTAGTTTTTATCTCCATTTTTGTACTCTTCGTTCTTTTGCCATTATAGTAAAATTATCTTTGCCCGTGGTTTTTTATCCTCTTTAGAGGGGTTTTCCACGTTAAATTTGTGTGTTCAATTTCTCAATTTATTCCGCTATTTTCTTGTTCGTTGCTTAATCGAGTCGAAATCCTAACAACTTCTCCACCATATGTATTTGTAAGAAAGCGTTTTAAGTTGTGGTTGAAAAATCACCTAATAATTAAATATGAGTGTAATGTTTATAATTAGATATTTGTGGAATATTTAGGTTGTCGAAACCACTTTTTTTTAAAAGAGACGGGAATCGACTTTGTTTTTGGAAATGAAAACGAAAAACGGGAGTTGCCTCCAATCTTTTTTTGATGAGGTGTGATTGGATCACCTTAAATTAATCATTTTAATAAAAGTTAATATTTACTAAAACGATAATTTTTTGGTCTACGAAAATCAGAAAATGAGTTCGGGAGTCGGTTACGCACGAGGAAGGATTAGCACCCTCGATACCCCCAAAATTGGTACCTAGTTGATTAATTAGCGTCCTAGTGTCGAAGATTTGAAAACTTGAAAGAATTTAAACTACGATCCCTCTTTGTATTAATGCTAATTTAGAAATAATCGAATAACTTAAAATAGATGTTAAGGACTCTCTCATCTCGAAGTAATAAAATGTCATGCCCAGTAAGTTAAGACATGACATCTCGAACTTTGAGAATGAGCTTGCCTTTATTTAAAATTAATGTATTTTAATCCTTTTTTTAAGGGTATTCGATTATTTAGAGTAAACGAGGGAAAATCGAAACCCAGTAAGTTGGGGCACGATATCTCGAACTTCTAAATACCGAATATTGCCTTTGTTTGCAAAAAATCTTATCTTAGAGTATTAAGATGTCATATCCAGTAAGTTAGAAAACAACACCTCGTATCTCCGAGAATAAACATTTTATTCAAAATTCGTGTTACCATTTTAAAAGCATATTCCGCTATTTAGGTTAAATGAGAAAAATCGAAACCCAGTAAGTTAGGGCACGATTTTCTCGAATCTCTAAATATGGAATATTGCTTTTATGAAAGAATTATTTTAATATATCGAGTAAAAATATGACGTGATTTTTTGGTGACATATAAAAGCAAATTATAGTACTAATACGTAATAATAAGTGCGATGACATTGTCAATAACAATGATATGAGCAATTATAAAAAGATGAAAGCAAGGCTAGTAATATATATATATATATATATATATATATATATATATATATATATATATATATATATACATATAAAACAAAAGCATAAGGTAAATGAAATGATCGAACACATAAGTAAATAAACAAATAAAAATAAAAATAGATAAAACATGGCAAAATAAAAATGACAATGATAATGAAATGAAAACGATAATAATAATAGTAGTAAAAAATAATACCTATGATAATAATAATAGTAATAACAAGAAAATTAATATTAGTATTAAAAATAATGATAATAGTAATAGAAAATAATAATAATAATAATAATAATAATATAGTAATAATAATAAAAGTGAAAATAATAGTAATAAGAATGATAATAATAAATAGTAATAATAACAATAATACAAATAATAAATAATCTAAAGTTTGAAATTATTTAGAAAGATATAAATAAAATAAATGATGAAATGATAAAAATAAGAGTAATGATATATAAATAAAATAAGTGTGCCAAAAATATATGTATATTAAATTAGTTACTATAAAAATGATAATGTATAAGTAAATACCAAAAGAAAATATAATAATGGTAATAGTATAATAGTAATAATGATAAAAGGGTAATAATAACATATTAGATAATAATAATAATAATAATAATAATAATATCAATAATAGAAAATGATAATAGTGATACTAGTAATAATAATAACAATATATTAAGAATAATAATAATATATATTAAAAATGACAATGGTAGTAAAATAGATGATAATAATAATAAAGATAAAAATAAAAATAGTAATAATGGTAATAATAATAATACCATAGTAAAAGAAAAATGTAAATAATAACATGTAAATAATAATAATAATAATAATAATAATAATAATAATAATAATAATGTGAGTAAATACGCAAAAGAAAATATATGATGTAATAATAATATAGAATTAATTAGTCTAATAATATGATAATAATAATAAAAGAAAAAAAATTAAAAGGCTGAAACTAAATGAATAAAAGATTTAATTGAAATTAAAATGAATTAAAAAGGTATAAGTTGCAAATAATAAAAAGAAATAGGCTGATAAGGACTATAATATCATGTGCTGAAAATAATGGGGACTAATCGGGAAAATATCCCTGGTCCCTATGCGCGCAATTTTGCGTTGGACCGAAATGAAACACAATTAAAAAACACGGGGTGAATTTAAGAAGACAAAAAGGCTAGATTAAAGCAACTCCAAAATACGGAGGGATCAAAAGGGAAAATAACCCAAAATTTGGAAACGCCGGATCCTGAGGAAGCGGGTCGGGTCGCACCGGGTGAGCCCTAAACGGCGTCGTTTTAGCGCCTGGGTCTCCAGCTTAAAACGGTGTCGTTTTACTTCTACCATTTAGATCAAACCTTTTTTTTTTAAACACTTCATTTTCTCTCTTTTCTCCAAAAAAACAAGAATATAGACAACCCTGTATCTAGATTCATTCTAGATAAATTCAAAAGTATAAAAACTTTAAAAATTATAAAAATATTAATAATCATTTAAAAAATTTTAATATATATAAAATTTATTTTAAAAAATTAAATTTTAGTAATTTTAATTTTTATATATATTCAAATTTTAAAAAGTTGAAATCGAAAATTTTCAAATAGAAAAATTGAGCTTTTTAATCAATAATAATCCTCTTTAATCCGAAGAAACTCCCAGTAGCCAGGCATATTCCTCGTGAAATTAAAAATGCCCTTCACAGCCTCAGTGAAGAACCGGTAATACAGAGGAACTGAAACAATGCGAATACGCGATTGGAAGGAACGTAGCCGCATACGTTAATGTTGCAGTCCATTTTTTCTGCAGATGAACCAGCAGGAGAATCGTGGCCGTGAATGTCAGCATCGTCGACGTCACAGAGAAGAAGAGGAATGTGAAGCCCAGCGAGAGATCCCGATGCACGGTGTTGAGAAAATCTTGGTACTCCATCGATGAAGTGAGGATGGAGAGGAAGGTCACCACCTACGTCAAGGAGCTCGCCAGCCCCGCTACGTCCATCACCGTGAAAAACGAGTACAGAGGTCTTTCCAGGAGGATGGGGCGTCCATCTGCTGCCATTCCATTCCAATGTCATCGATGATCAAAAACCTTTGTTTCTTTCTAGTGTTTATTTTTATCGAGAAGTGACGAGAATTTGTTTAAAAGTGCTTACTCTCATGGACGCCTCCTGGGGTGGTGTACGCGGCGGCGAAGACAACGGCAGCCACGAGCACGACAGCAGTGGAGCATGAATGTGAGGTGTTCTTCATCCATTCTTGCGCTGATTTAAGCTGCTCTTTGTGCATGTCCTTGAACAACTGATCTGCTGTCATGTGTTTTTTGTTGCGGTGCATGGTGAAATGCGCCGGTATTTTATTTTTCACGGCCTGCTACATTTTCATGCATGAATTACTAAAGAAAATTTAACGCAGTATAACAACGATGGCTAAATTTCAAATCGAAATTTTCAAATCCAAAAATTCAACTTTTCAAAATTCGAATGTATATAAAAATTAAAAATATTAAAATTTATCTTCTTTTTTTTTCAATTTTTTATAATTCTTTTAATAATTATTAATATATTTTTTATAATTTCTAAATTCTTTATATTTTTGAACTCATTTAGAATGAATCTAGTTGAAAGATTTTCCAGATTCATTCCAAATGTAATTTTTATTAATTATTTTATAATTTTAAATTTTTTAAAAAATTTATTAATCATTTTAGAAATATAATTTTTTTTGTTGAGTAAATGTCATGTCAGCCTTCTTTTATATGGCATACCATATGTCATCTCCTAGTGCCTATTGTCAACCACTTTAACATCTTTAACAATAAAAAACTAACAGTTTCGTTAATGAAAAGGCCTAGTTAATTATTTTTTAGTCATTATGGACTTCATAGCATGTGTAATTTTTTTTAAGGATTCAATAACTTTCTTTTTACTAATGGAACATTTAGTTTTTTGTCAAATATTTTAAGGGACTAACATATCATATAAAACAAATTGGTTTCAAGTTCTATAGAGAATTTTTTTTCTAAACCGTTATTGATAATTTTTATACAACTTAAAATTATATAATTTTATAATTACAATTTATTCTATCAAAATGACAAAAAGAATACGATATAATTACTACATAATTATATAATTAAAAAATTTAAATTTTGTGAATGTCATCAAGAGTAATTACAGTGTAAGTTTCGTAATTGTTCTCAATACTCTAATTATATAAATTCACTAATTATAACGATTATTCAAATATTATACTCAAATTCAGGGATAAGTGTGTTTTGAAAGTATAAAGGATAAACGTAATTGACAACAACCCTGAAGTGGGTAAGCTTCTTTTAGCTTTTAAAAATTAAACATGCACATCTGAAAACACTCCAACAAATGAAACACTATCTTTTTTGGTGAATAATCACTAAGATTTCATTGATGTGTAAAAGCCTTAATACAATGGAACGTAAGCCCAAACCAATACATATCATAGAAAAGGAAAACCATAACAATAAATGTGCCACATTCGAACTTATCATTCAAATGGAGACATGTCAATTGTTCAACCCCCTCAAAAAAAAAAAATACTGTCAATCAAAACACGAATGTCGCAAACACAAGCCATATGGCGTATTGGATCCGTCAACGGTAGTCTTGTTCCACCCAGTGGAACCAACGGAGCCTCATAGATCGGAAAAACCCGTCAGACCAAGCCTAAACAAACAGAAGCCGCAACAGACTCGAGAAAACCGAGCCATCACCGACTGGAAAAGTTGCATTATTTCGAAAAAGGAATCTCGCACCATGGTTGAAGAGAAAGCTAAGCCTTGGGAAATGGCGAGAAAGGGAGGTGGAAGGAATGGGAAAGATGAGAAAGATGGGCGGGAGTGGAAGGAAGGGGAAGCTTAAGAAAGAAGACTCCCAGAAGGATTGAACTATTATCTGAGTAATAACAGAGCAAGCCTCAACATCTTTTCATACGATTGGCTCGCTAAGAAGTCGAAAGTAGCAGCACTTGCAACCACCAATTTACAATTTATTTCCCAACATATCTGACCAAGATCCAACCCCCACAGACCCTGAATATGTTTAACAACTCTCCTCCTCTTAAAATATTCATATCAGCCTCTATGTATTCGAACACAAGTACAAAAATTTGACACTGCAAATATAGGCAGCACTTCAACAAAATACCTGTGTTCGATACCTGACGCCAACTAAGTGCCTGACAATGTCCTATTTACAAACAAGTTGAGATATTTTGTTCCTTGTGTTGCTGCAAGGAGGTTAGCCGTTCAACCAATATGTCTAAGGCTTCCTTCATCCACCAATGCTGGCACACATCCCTGGCTTCCTTCACACTCATCTAAACAAAATTTAAAACAACAATGGCAAAATTAGACCCAACAAATCAGGTACATAGATTACGAATTATATAAGTAATTAAAAGTGTTGATTCAGGGAAGAGGAGTGCTCTATGTAGGTTAGACTCTTCGTTTTTTGTCTAAGTACTTGAATCTAATATCCCATACATATTTGGATAAGAGTGCAGAGAAATATGTTGATCCAAATACATAAAAATACTTGGAAAATTTTAAATCATACCCATATCAACCCTTCTCACCCAAACCCGAGTAGTACAGAGAAAAATTAGCTTACCCATGTCCGTTGGCGCACATTTTGCTCAGGCCAGAGGGCAAGTTCCTCCTTCACAAGCAAAGGGAACATGTAACCTTCATAAAACTTGCCATAGCGTTTGCTCATAAAGTCCCATTTGCCCAATTCGCACTGAGTTTTCAAGTACAAATAAATATAAATAATTAGTTCAAGATTACACTTTGGGATTTTTTCTTTTTTCTTTTTAAATTAATATAAGCGATTTCACAACAGGATTTAACAGTTAAATAAAATAAAACCAACCTCAACTTTGCCTATAACTCCAGCTTCTTCAACTGACTCTCTTAAAGCAGCTTGTTCTTTAGATTCATCATGTTCCCAACCGCCCTGATAATTAAAGACAAGAGATTATATATGGTTTATTCTCCTTTTTCTTTTTCCTTATAAAATATGGGTATACCTTAGTGAAACAAATGCATTTTTTTATTATTAAAGATATTGAGCATACCTTAGGGAACATCATTTTTTGACATTTTTGTGAGGAGATGACAAGAACCTCCAAGTCAGTGCCCAGAGTTCCATCACTATTACGTTTGTATCTGTACGGAATGCATCTGAAGATTATGGAAGAAAATAATGAGCTCATGGCAAGTACGGATTTATCCAAGGAAACAGTCCTGATAACAAATAAGCCCCTCCCCCCCCCCCAAATAAATTTGTTTTCCAGTGAAATTTTCCTTGCCAAATAGTCCAAAATCCCAAAAAAGGAAAAGAGGACTCACCCGACAACTTGGCGGCGGCCGAGGTCATCGTATCGCTGCAAGTGCCTTCCCGTACGAGAAACCAAGCAAACCATCGTCAAACAAAATGGAAGAAACAATTGAACAGAGAAGGGTTTGAAAACCCAAATATATTTGAAAACAATAGATTTGAGGAGCAAACAAGGTTAGCCCCAAAGAAAATGAACAAGAATCTTAAATTTATAGCGATTATTCAACAAAGGAAAGATGCTCCTTTGGAGTAAAAAGGGAAAAAACCTGATTTTAGAGTTGGAATAATTATTGGTTAGATAAAGCCAAATAGATTCAGTTAAAAAGCAACCAACAAATGGAAGGCATTGGCAGCTGAGAGATGAGTGGAAGACATTGGAACAACAAAACTGATATTTATAGGAAAAAAAGGAAAGAGTCAACATATGAATCAACATCAAGGAGTCATAATAAATTAAAAAGGTAGTTTTATTTTGCTATGAATTGGAATGGGATGGAATCTAATTAAAAACCGTTGACTTCTAAGAAGCTCGGTCACGTGAGCGAGCTCTCCCTTTTGTATACATCTAATGCTTATCCAAGTCGAAATCTCCAAGGAACAATGAACCTTTGCTTTTCGAGGCACATATAAATAGGATTCCTGTGGGCTAATGAGTGGGTTTCTTCGATATTTGAAGCGTTAAGATGGATTTCTCTTTCTTTTCTTTTCTTTTTTTAAAAAAAATTTTGAGTTTATGTCCATCAAAATATTCCTCCAAAAAATGAGACTCAGAGATTAAATCTAATTATTTTTTAAGAAAGCTCTCTTTCTTTGACAAGGATCATGCAACTGTGTCAAGCTACACGGTTTTCTTATATATTATTCGCCTTCTATAATCATGCTATAGTTTAAAATATTTAAAATTTAATTTAGAATTATTAATTATATCTCTATTTAAAAATAAATTGTGATAATTTTATTAATTCTAAAATAAAAGTTTAAGCATCCTCACTCCATAAGTTATAATAGTTAATAATTAAGATTAAAATATTATTTAAAAAATTCTGAATTATTTTTATTTTTTATATTTTCACAATAATAAAATAAAGTTATAACTTGAATTGGAATTTGAGTATATAAATGAAGATTGATTTTATTTTTTAATAATTACTTAATTAGTGTTAGAGTTATATCTCAATTAAAATTTAAGTTTACATCTATAAATAGCATTCACAACGGGATTAAATCATGAACACCTCAAATTTGCACTAATAGATGATAAACCTATTAAGCTACCCGCCTTGTATAAAAAACTCAAAATGGCTCTTTTCAATGGTAAACCAACAATCTTTTTTCAAAGAAATTAAGACTTCACGGGTTAAAATATCTTGAAGCTTGTTAGGGACATCCTATCCAAAGGAGTCATGCTTAAGGAACTTAATAAAACTCTTATACCTAAGAAAGTTTCTCCAAAATCTGTTGATGACTTCAGGCTTATCAACATATGCAATTCCATCTATAAAGTGATCTCAAAATTGCTTGTTAATAGGCTCAAGCCAATCTTATCTAATCTTATTTCACCTTTTCAAAACATTTTCTTGAAGAATAGAAAACTATGTGTGTAGGACCAAATTTATGCCCGGGACCAATAAGCAGAGCCCAAAACACCAACCATCCAATTAGCACCCACTAAATTGACCACTAACTCCTAAACTACCTCACTAACTCCATCACCCTACTAAGTTACCCCACTAACTCCATTACCCTACTTGCCACCATGGAAGGAGGCAATCAGTTGTAAAATTTGGCTATAAAAGCCATTCAAAACTATTGTAGAGAGAGAGGTTGATTTTTGGAGATTAATCAAAGATCAAAGCAAAAGAAGTTTTTTTTTTCTATTCTCATTTCAAGTTTTTTGTTTGTCTATTTTTTTTAATTTCAATTTTATTTTATTTTTTATACGAAAGTAAAAATAAAGGGAAGAAGCTTACCCATTTTAAAATTACCGAAAAAGAATTTCTTTTTAGGTTCGGCTACCGTGTACGGTGGCGCCGACAGCGGCTCATGGGGGTCCGGTGACTGGAGCAAGGTTGGATTGATGGCCGGATTTAGATGGGAGGGGGAGAGTGTTATTATTATTATTATTATTATTTTATTTTATTACTGTTACTATTATTTTATATATATTTATTATCATTATTTATTTATTATTATTATTAGTAACATATTGTTATTTTTATTATTTTATTATTATTATTATTTTATTATTATAATGGCACCATATTAACTAGTTTTGTACTGTTATTACTATTATTATTATATTTTTTTTCTATTTATTTATTTACCTAAAAACCTTATATACCTTTATTTTATTTTTCCATTTATTTATAACTTCTTATATAATATTTTTTCCCTATATTATTATTATTTTTATTAATATATTATTATTATTGTCTTCTATTTTGTTGTTGTTATATTATTTTAATTGTTATTATTATGTTTATAGTTACTGTTAGTATTATTCTATTATTACAATTATTATTGTTAATTAATTCTATATTTTCATTACCTTATATATTTTCTTTTTATATTTGTTATGATTATTATTACTATTATTGTTTTATTATTATTACTTACATACTTTCATCATCCTCATATACATATATATATATATATATATATATATATATATATATATATATATATATATATTATTTTCTATTTTTACCATTAATATTATTATTAACGTATTATTTTTTTTATTAATGTATTATTATTTATGTTATTAACTATGTTATTTTATTATCATTTCTTTTGATTGTCTATGTTAGTTTTAAAATTGGTCCATCTGGTAGTTTTCGTGAATTATTTTTTTAGTATTTGTGTTTTGTAATTTATTAGTGCGACATTTTATTCACAAAGTATTGTTTAAAATAAAAATGCTTTTCGTTTAATTGTTTCTTTTTATTCGAAAGGTTTTTTCAAAATAAAGGTAATGTTCGGTATTTAAAGAATTCAAGAATCGTGCCCTAACGTCATCGGTTTCGCTTTCTTTGTTTGTCTTGAATATTCGAATATCCTCTTACCAGTTCACTCTCAAAAATTTTCAAAATAAAGGCAATGTTCGGTATTTAAAGAATTCGAAGAATAGTGCCCTAACGTACTGGGTTTCGCTTTCTTTGTTTGTTTTGAATATTCGAATATCCTCTTAAGGCTAAAACTTACGTTTTAAAGGCAAGCTCACAATTGAGGTCAAAAATGTTGTGTCCTTACGTCATTGGATGTAATGTTTTACCTTGAGATGAAATGGTCTTTAATACACATTTGACTTACCTAAATTTTTTAAAAGCCAATAAAAGGAGGATCGCGTTTTGAACTCTGTCCAAATCTTTAATTTTCGACATTAAGACACTAAATAATCAATCAAGTACCAATTTTGGGCGTGTCGAGGTGCTAATCCTTCTTCCTAAATAACGAATCGACTCGAACCGGTTTTCTATTTTCGTAGACCAAAATAAATGCGTTTTGAAAATTTATTTATTTATTAAAAAGCGACCGTGTTTTGGGGTGATCCAATCACACCCTATTAAAAACGATTGGTGGCGACTCCCAACTTTTCGTTTTCAAAAGTCGATTTCCCGTTTTCAAAAAAATGGTTTCGACAATGTGGTAATGCAATTTCGTGAAGATGTTAGTATGTGTCAAAATGACAAAACCGCAAAATTAAAAAAGACCGTAAAAAATGGCAAGGATTCTTTAGCCCAATTATGCCAGAAATATCAAAAGTCTATTGATTTGGTTGGGAGGCTTGATACCCAAGTCACAACTTTGAAGGATAAATATAATGATGCGCAGATTGAGTGTGAGCATTATAAGGAGGAGGTCAATCATTTGAAGGATGAAAAGTCTATCTTAGAGGTGAAGTTCAAGACTTAAGAGGAAAGTCACAAGGCAGAGTTAGAAAGTCTATGCTAATCCCATGATGAAACTTTCAAAAATTTTCAAAAGGATACCAAGAAAAATCTCAATGATGCTATGCCAAAGTGGAGGTCTAATATGATTCTACATGCCCAAGTGGTTGCAGATCCGCTTGATCTTAGTAGGGTAGACTTCAACTGTTTGAAAGACATTTCTACTAAGTCACTTAACTTTAACGTTTGCCATCCTAAGGGTGATGAATGAGATGCATTTCAGAGGGAGTGGAAACAATCAAAGGACTTTATCATTCTCTCTACGCCCAATACTACTAACAACGATGAGAGTTCAACCAATGAGGGTCAAAATCCTGAAGATCTTTCTCCAACCGAAGAGGCCCCCATTGATCAACCTACTGAGGGAGAAAATTGAGATATATATTGTAAATCAATTTTATCATTTCAATATTGTGAATCAATTTTATTAATGAATCTACTCATTTTATCTCTAACTGTCTTACGTATCTCAAAATCATTTTACTAATTGTCTTTCCCAAAATGATAAATTTTACACACCTGAGAGACTAATCCAAGCTCGGTGCATTATGCATACAGGGGCTCATTTCCACATTATCTGTTCGAGAATCGACTAAATCGCAGTGTTTACTTAACACAAATTTCTCCATAATACATAGCAGAATATCATAAAACCAAATTCATACTTACTATTGTGGCAGTTACTATATGCCTGCACGTATACGCCAAAGCAATCTTTTGGCGGATAACACTACACTAGACAAATTATTTACTGTTATACTCTGAAACTTTGAACCTGTCATATTTGGGGTGTTACAAGGTAAATAGATGTCAATAATGCTTTCTTCAATAGAGACTTAATTAAGGAATTTTTTATGCAACAATCCCCTAGCTTTGAACAGTATGATGAAGCAAGCAAGCCTTTGGTATGTAAATTGAAAAAAGCTCTCTATGGATTTAAAGAAGCCCCTCGAGCTTGGTTTGAGAAGCTTAAGAAGTATTTGGTCGATTCTCTTCGGTTAAAAACTTCTATTGCCGGCACTTCTTTATTTTATAAGATAACTAAAGAAGACTATATGTTTCTAATAGTCAATATGGTTCTTTAATCATTTACATGATTAACAATCTACTATCAAACGATGGGCTATTTATTCATCATGTTAGTATATTAGTTTTTTTTCATATTAAGACACATGTATTAATAAGTTTTTCATTATGTTATTATAATAGTAATCAGGCAAGATGTAAGGTTATTGTTACATTACTTGTTTTAATACCAAAAAAGAAAAAGACAAAAAAAATCAAAGGACATTATGGGAGTCAATAAAGTCTAAAATATGAATATAATGAAAGCTCCCCTAATGGTAAAAGTAACATGGAGGTTTTTGTATTAAGGGTCAGATTGTATTTTGTTCTCTCTACTAAAAAATAAATAAATTAGTCCTTGTATGTTAAATTAAAGAGTAAACTGGTCCTTTCTGTTAAAAATTTCATAAACTTTTGTTATTAAAAACTGACATGACGAACAAAATAACCAAATAGTTATACGTAGCGTGCCACGTAAATTTCATGTCAACATACATGGGCCTGTAAAAATGGATGAAATTTTTAACAAAATAACCATATTAGTTTTTAATCTAATATACAAAGTTTAATTCGTCCATTTTAAAATAAAATAAAAACAAAATATAATCTAACTCTTAATACAAAAACTTTCATAATACTTTTACCTTCTCGTAAACTCAGCTTCAACAGTGGCAGTCCACGAAATTCGTTTCTTTTTATTATAATACGTAGCAATATGTCTATTACCAAAAAAAAAAAAAAAAACTTTAACAATATGTGACAATTCTTGAGAATGGAACAAATCCCCATTAAAAAAATTACAGATAAAACAAAACACTTCCTTTTTCAACTTTTTCCAAAGAGTAGTTACAAAGTTCAATAAAATCATTTCTTCTTAAATATTTTAAATTAATAAAAAAAACATATTATTACATTTTTGAGGAATTTTTACGAAGTCATGAATAATATATTCGATTAATTTAATTTAATATAAAACACAACAATTTAAAATTTAAAATATATTTAAACATAAATCTAAATAAAATTCATATATAATAATGGCTACATTCAAGCATTGTGTTACTTAAATTTTACCAGTAGTGTGAAAATCTGACAAAATCAATTATTTATTTAAAATTTAATACAATTCATGCATCTTAAACCGAAATTCAATAAAATATGAAAAATAATGGACATGATTCAAATTATATTATATAATGGAAGAGTAATTATTTAAAAGTTTTTAAGGGAATGCAAAGAAACCCACATGGGACGGAAAAGCATGCAATGCAAATATTGGGGTCTAATTTCCTGGTTTTTTCCTTCAAATTTAGAAAGACAAAGGAGGAATCTTCCAAGCCCAATTTTTTTATTTATTAAATTCATTGATAGCTATGTTGCCCCAGCTACCTTTTTTAAACATTCAAACAATGTTGAAACGGTTGGGAGTTGGAAATTATTGATTTCGCGACTGCCTGCAATCATTTTAATTTTTTTAAAATAAATTGTTCAAAACAAAAAATATGAGGATTAATTGTATAATTTAATCTAAATTTTTTTTGAAAGGGTGGTTTAACGTGCCACGTCAGCTTACAATTATACTGTTAACTATGATTAACGGCTCAGTGACTAAAACGTAATATTTTAAATATAAGTGACTAAAATATAACTTGAAGTAAACTAAAGTGACTATTTTAATAATTTACAGGTTAGACTTGATTTGAAAAATACTTAAAATTTTTTAGGTTAAGTTTTTATCTTGTACAAATAAAGTTGATTATTAAATATAAAAAAAAAAAAAAAAACTGGATCCAATAGTATTAAAAATGCACAGATAAGATATTGTTTGGATCCATACTTGTGAAAACGACGCCGTTTGGTATTAAAACTGGTTGGCGTGCATAGTCAATGTGGGTCACATGGAATCTTCATTCTGATTTGATTCATCAACTAATCATGTAATACTGCATTTCCTCTCCTCTCCTTTTTGATTCATCAACTAATCCTTGATGATATTGATGGGTATTTTTGACTATTTCACGAAATAGACAACGACTTTAAATTAGATATCATAATTACATCAGTTGAATTTAGACATATTCCTATCCCTTCACATCATCACAAGGTTTGAATAAAAATAAATTTAGGTAAAATTAATGTCCCTTTTACATATATATTGAGTATTGGATAAAATATTTTTGGTTCCAACAAATATATTATATTATAATAATAATAATAATAATATATTAAATCATTAATCTAATAACAATTAAACACATCATTTAAGACCTCAAAAAAAATTTATCCAACTAAATAATGTAACCCAAAAATTTAAAATTTAAAAAATTATATTTAATACAATAAAACATTTATTGTATTTATTTTTATTTTTTATATAATAAAATATTTATTATATTACATTTAATATAAATATTTTTAACGTATTTTTAATGTGTTAGAGGACTTATATTTTAGCGTTTTTTAATGCATTTTGTTATTATACTTTTTAAAAAATTATTTTTAAATAAAAATTAATTTAAAAAATTAATATGGGTTAGTTGAGCCGGATCTGAGTTTATCTTTTTAAAATTAAGTTGAGTTTGAACTAAAAAAAAAAAATTAATTTTCAGGTCGGGACAAACTCAAACTTGAAAAATTAATCTAAGAACTTCATATGGGCCTAAACCGAACCCGATTCAACTTAATTCATGAGCACCTTTAATTGAATTTGGTCGAAATTTACTTTATATGATAAAGTTTTTATTTTCAATTATTATTAATTTAAAAAAAGAACAATAAAATGATACCTAACGTGATTTTATTAAATAATTTCACCAAATAAAGAGGAGAAACTTCCGCCAAAATCATATTTTCACTTTATTAAAAATACGACTCGTCAAATTTTGGATTAAAATATGAAATCACCATTTCAAACGTTGGTATATAATGTTTGAAATTTAAAGAAAGTCGGAAAACTTGGGTGTTTCAATTTAGAGTTTGTGGATCATTGAATTCATTGTGTCTCTAAGAATCTTCTAATTTTATTTTTTATCACATCCTATTTTTATTTTTATTTCTCATATTCAATATTTTTTTTCCTGATTTAATTTCCGGCTGATTTATTCATATATGTTGAAGAAAAAATATTTTCTCATAAAAATATTGATATTTAACTATCAATGGTAATTTCTATGCTGTTTTTTAAAAGAAAAAGAATAAAGCGCACTTTCAACTACATTAGTTGAAAATACGCCTTATTTTTGCTAATATTGAGAGCTTAGCTTATTTGCTCATATGATTAAATTTTAGTGTTTTTGTCTCAAATCTCGAGTTCGATTCCTCTCTTTCACATTTATATTTAATCATTAATCATATGATTAAATATAAGTCTGGGTTTCACACACAGGTATTCGAGAAGAAAAGTGAAAGGTAGGCTGTTTTTTAATTTAAACAAGGAAAATGGCCTTTTTTTCTTCATTTATATAAATGTTAGTTGAAAACAGCACATCAAAATACCGGTTGATTTGGGCAGCTTTATATTCTACATCCACTTCCTCCTAAATGTCAATCCACTCAATACTATCTTCATATATTTAACAATTTAATTATTCAAAATTCCGAAATTCAATCATTTTGAATAAAAAAAGAAACTTTGATAAATTAAAAAATAAGTACTGAATTTATATCAAAAAATTATCTTGTAAATTAATAAATATTAAGTATTAGATATAATTACATTGTTTGATAAAAGTATATATTAATTTTTAAAATATTATTTATTTTTTATTTTAATATAATATTTTATATTATATGTTAGTTAAAACTTAGATACCCTTATCATATAAAATCACATGTTCTATTTTTTTTAAAAAGGAAAATAAAATATGTTAGTTAAAAAAGAAACCTAAAGCTTGAAGACTTGGAATTAGACCCAAATCCGCTCAAAAAGTAGGAGGATTTGGATAAAAATATAAGCCTAAAAAATGAGTTTAGATAAAAAAAATAATACTCATTTAGAAAACAAGTCAAGCCTCGGGTGAAGCATTTTTGGTTTGAGCTCAACCCAAATATGCAAAAAAATTGTTTTTTTTTTTACTGTTTTCTTGCTGTTTTGTTGCTATTTTCTTGTTTTTTTCACTATTTTGCTATCAGTTACAATTATGTTGCTACTATTTTGTTGTTATTGTATAAAATTTGTTTTATTATTAATTTTGTTACTATTTTAGAGGCATTTGCTTATTAAGTTACAACTATCTTAGTGTTATTTAGGAATACATATATATTTTTTAATTTATTTTCAATTTATTGAGAAATATTTAATTTAATGTTTGTAATATTTTTTTAAAAAATAATATAATAATACAGGTGGGTCAGGCTCATGTTTTAATAATTTTATTTAGACTAGGTTTGAACAAAATTTTAAACTTATATTTTAGACTAAACCTAACAAACAAACTTAAATTTTTATTTGGGCCGGACCTAACCTATAAACAATAACTTGAAATGATCTAAACAATAAAACCCTTCAAATAGGATTGAAACCTCCAACCTAGCACTTAACAGCTAAAGTTGGCCCAAAACTTAAATAAGTTCCATTGAATTAATTATTTTGGGTTAATTAAATATCAAGTGAAGAACATAAATATATTGATTGATAAAGATAAATTTTGAAATTTGAAAAATATATATACTTTTAATAATAAAATTAATTGATTTAAATTATTATAATTTGATGTTTATTTAAAAGATAACACAATATTAAAATATAAAATTAGTTTATTCATCGGTTGAATGCAATTTAGATCAAGGAAGAAATAACCTCTAATCTACTTATCTTTTTCACTGCTTCTTTATACAAAAGAAACAATTAACTGACTTTTTAATATTTGTTATTAACGGGATGTGATGTTTTATAAAATGAATAGTGGTGTGATGAATTTTTAGTATTAAATTTATATTAAAAGTTGTTTGTTAAATTTGTAAAAATTAAGCATTAAATATAAATAAAATTTTATTTTTTAAAAATTTTATTTATTTCTTAATTTTATTAGTATAATATTTTATATTATTTTAGATAACAGTTAAATATAATTTATTTAAAATATAATGTATGTATGTGCTGCAATCAAAATCACAGTCACATGATTAAGAGAGAAAGATGGGCTGAGCAATCATCAACATCACACAATTTATTAGATACATATTAAAAACATATATATATATATATAAATAAATATTATATGTATGTACTTTAATCAAAATCAAGATGGAGCACTGCAGAGTTATGTTTGATTGAACTCATTTATCTAGCAAACAATTAATTTACCTTTCATGCTTAATTTCGAACATGGATTATTTATATTCGAGCCCGAAATGAGATTTTTAATATTAAATAAAAAAATAGAAAATATATCTTCAGAAGAAAAAAGGAACAGTCTCGCAAGTATTTGATAACTTGAACTCTACACGCTCAATAACTGGATTTGGCAAAAATGGAACCAAATCCAAATTCTTTGGGAATTGAACCTAAATATATAGATCATCAAACTACCCATCTGTTTTTAACTCCCACTCAAAATTTTCCATAGATAAAAAAGAAAGTTAACTCGCAAAAACCAAAGGGCAAATCTTTTAACCTGAAGAAGGTGTCAAATAACGAGCAAATGGGAGTTGAATCCTTACATACCACAAGAAATCTAGCCTCAAGCAGTAGTGGTCTCCTTTGATAAAAGAAGCTTTACCCTTTTGGTGAGATCTCTCATAACATCTATAATCACGGATTTCTTCTGCATCCGGAACTGTATTGCTAACTCAGTTGAAACCGAGACGCCTTGTTTTAGGAGAGATTCATCATCCATTATCTTTGTTGGGAAGTGTCCCAGTGCAATGACACAGAGTGCAATAATGGTACGAAAAGCAGCTACTTCATTTGCAACTCCAAGGGGACCTTCGGCTGATAAGGATTTTAGGACACTCAAATCATACCTCTGCACCATTTCTCTGTCATTCGATAGTAGAACTCGTAAAGCAGCTAATAAACGTCCCTCTACCAATCCAGGACCTCCAATGGTTACCTATTAGGAATAAACAGAAGGCACAATAAATGTCCAAAGTTTAACAAACTGTTTTGTCCCAGCAGGCAGCAGCCATTACTTCACTTACAGTTTGGTTTATTGGAAACAATCCAAAAGACAACAATTATGTAAAGTAACACTAAGGGAAGAAATAACCTTGAGATTTGGAACTTCTCCATCTAAATTAAGCTGAAAGAGAATTTCTTGTTGCCATGGAGCTGGTGATGAGAAATTGGGTGAGGAAACACCAGCAGCCATACTGGCAGCATCCATAAGAGCACCATCATATTTGAGCTCGATATGGTCATACGGATTTGATGGTATAACAAATCCATAATCCAGTAGAAAAAAGTCATTGCTTAGACAACCATAATTCAGAAGTAAAGGATCACTTTGTTTGATTTCCCTTTCAGCTACAACCTGATATGAGAGGGAGAAGCATGAGAATCTAAGATCTATTTCAGTTTTTCATCAAATCAAAACTGATTGAAATTACAAAGATAATTTATTGACATGAACCTACCTTTATCAGCATTTTTGGATTCCCAGCATCTTGTTCTTGCAAAATTCGGGCATTTGGATTGAAGCTATGGTTGCACATATCAATCAGAGGGAGCATCATTGGAATATCACTGTGGGTTCCATTTGGAAGCTTTTTCCCGTACAAACGAAATGCCCTGGATGAGACTGCAGACATAGCCCATCCAAGGGAAGATGCATCTACATCTTGGCCGCCGAAAGGGTGTTCACTTGGTTTAAGATTTTTCAGAACATTTTTGACCTCTTGCTCAAACTCCAGAAGAAAACGACACCTTTTATTCACCTGGTTGGGGTGGAAATCACAATCAACTTTGAAGCCAAATGCAGGAATCAACGATATTTCCAAACAAAAATAAGGGAATGTGCACCCAAAATGGTGCAAATTAATGCGAACAGTGACCTCGTTCTCAAATCTCAATTTCAACACTGAGCAAAATTTGATCTCTCCAACCATTAGTGTGGAAAAGATACTGGCTTCCATCAAATCTTTTTCAAATTTCGTCCTAGTAGTTTCCACTAGATTGGATCAAAGAAAGTTCATTCACACAAGGAAATAAGACATTTCCTACCCAGTAAGCTAAATGATGAAAATAAATACCTGGTAAAGCAAAGGAGCATATTGCAAGTTCTTTATATCTTCACCGGAAAAGAAGATTGGTACAGTGTAAGTTTCTGGAAGATTGCTAATGTATGGCCACCAGAAGGATCCAACCTTTGCTCTTTCTTGTAGAAGCTTCAGACCCAGCTTCATTGCCCATAGTTCCTCTGTCAAATGCTCCCAGATAGTCCAATTTAAAACTCTAAACAGCCCAATTTACAAAATTTGGTAGTTATTAACCTATATGAAGAAATCTATTGCATGCGTTATGTGCCAAATTCTTTAAACCCCCCTAAACCATAGTAGTCACTGATCAATTAAAGTTGATGCACAACCCCATAAAAATCTATTACATTTGTTATAATCTTGAAGGGTTTATTTTGCACTAATTCTATTTATTCTCTTCTGGCCTTCTCTATGTTCAGATGCCATTATTTTTCCAATCCGTTTTAAAAGGTTAATGTAACTGACATGAGAATGTGCACTACATGCATGGGCATACAAAAGATAAGAATAGTAAAGTCTGTTAGAGAGAAGGTGGGATAGCACTTAAGGACAAATTATATAAACATGTTTACAAATACACCTTGACAAATGTGATTTAACAGATTGCAGAATGAGAATTTGACCTTAAATTAAATAGGGAAATGTATAGAAACAGACTCATTCGTTGTATTATTTTTTCTGTCACTAATCTCTACCTAGTTTCAGACTAGATGTCTTATCAATATTTAAATTTTTCATAGAAACTATCAGAGACTTTAAAAAGCAGGAATAAACATCCTTGCAGAGCATTTTCACTCATTAAATATATGGTCCTAATTAATGCATTACAACCCTGGTAGATAAAACAAAGTTCTACACTGAGTAAACAAGCAAGTAGCCAATTCAAGTAAATTTTTAGCTCATTTTTTCTAGTTAAGTCCAAAACAGCTCTACACAATAAAAACTAACGACCACTGGTAAACAAACCATTCTAGTTAACTATAAGTGGGCTCTGGGAGAATCTTGGGGTTGAATCAAGCATAGGAGCAAAATAATGCACGCATAACCACAATAAGCATTAAGCAAGTATAAAATGCTAACAGAAACACATTGAAATTTGCTTCCTAGGAAAGAGCATCAAGTTCCTGAAAAGAGACAAGGCTTCCATTAGTTAACACTTAGTCAATCACAATTATTAGCCAGATGGTACTTCATCCATGCCATGGAATAGTTGTACAGGAAAATGATCATATATTCACATTACTCCTAGTCCGAAGCATGAAGCTATGGACTGCCATTACCCTTGTAATACTAAGCTTAATTGCTAACTCGATAATATGTACATTTAGCAATAATTTGAGGCTTACAAGGTTTACATAACAGACATTTAGAATTAAACAATAAAAGTACATATGAAGAATTGAAATCTCCTACATTTCAGTTCATTAAATTAATTCATTCGTCCCAAGCAGTTTGACAAATGGCATCGTGTAGCCACTAGCAACTAAAGCATTTCAGAGCTACAAACCAAACTGCCTGATAAAAATAGATCAACCACAATGAACTTCCACATTTAAGCTAAATGAAGTTATTCAACCTGTAAGAACTTAAACGTAATAGCTGGGCTCTTTTCTATGGAGTCATCCAATTAAGAAAACCCACACCAAAAACAATTAAATTCAAATCTTCATGGAGCATAAAGGAATCAATGGGCAAAAATCACCAAAATTCTTCATTGTGGACTAGTATCAAACACTTAAAACACAATAAAGATGCCAAAGAAAATTGAAGTGGAAATGCTAAAAAAACACATACCTGGAACTCGGTTAGACAAAGGGAGCAAGACAGAGTCAGCCTCATCGTCTTTGTCTGATTGAAACTTCAAGGGAACGTGTTCAGGGAGGACGATAAGATCAGAACCCCTGGGGATTCCTCCAGAGGCGACAAGACCAAGCCCGTAGGTGGTATCCTGGGTAATTGTTACAGCCTCGTGCACGAACCCACCTTCCCTCTTGATCCACTTGAGGAGGTCCGGTGGGTCAGGGACCAGCCGCGCTGGGTTTGAGGCGGAGACGGCGGCAGCGCATGTTAGCGGCCGGAAGTGGGAGAGAGTGGGGATAAGCAGCTTAGCAGCAGCCATGTGTTCCAACTTCCGAACGTTAAATAATTCGGATATGTATATATATTTATGTAAACTATTCCTAAATCCCCCACTACGCTCCGGTTTCAAATTTGTCTTGTGATTTTATTTTAGGCTAAATTGTTTAGCTTCGCTTTTTCTTTTTTTCAGTTGTATGGTTATAATATTTTCATCACTCCTCCATTTATCATTATTATAATTTTAAAGAAAAAATATATAGTATGGTCCGTTTGACAGGCCATGATATGTTAATTCAAATATTAATATTTAATTTGATTTTTGAATTATAGTTAAAATAAATAATTTAATATTTTTACAACTTTTTAAAAGTATAAAAAAATAAAAATTCCTATTTATTTTTTAAAATTATAAAAAATTATAATCATAATTATGTAAAAGAATTCATAGAATTCTCAAAAAAAACATAAATAATCTCCTTCCTCTCAAGTCGCTGCTAGCCTCACGCCCTGAGTCCCCATCAACAATCTTCATTGAGGTTGTCGGCACCATCGGAACAAAACTCTTTCTTTCCTCTCTAAACATGTCGGCCTAGATTTCTAAAAACAAAAAAAACCCTAAAACTCAATCACCTTAATATACCGCTAAGAGCTGTCACCACCAGTGTCTTCTCCAACCAAAACCACCTCCAAAATGAATCTCTCCTCCTTCCATGTACATTCATCGGTTTAGATTTTTTTTTTTAATAAAAAATCCACAAAAATCTAAGCAAATTTCAAAGCCAATAACCTCGATCCATTGTCGGCTCAACACCATTTTAGAGTATAAGTTTCTCCTCATTGACAGCCACCTGCCCAAAATTCGGATTTCTGGAATGATGCCTAAAGTGCGTGTAATATGTTATATCTAGTGTTCAAAATATAGTTTATTCTAATTTAAATAAAATTTTATTATTCACATTAATATTATTTGTATTTGTCTTCATCAGTTTTTACATGTAAAACAAAATAGAAGTACATATTAACTCATTGATTATCTAATATTTAACTAATGTTGACTTGAATTACATGGTCAGATCATAACGCAAAAATACAACTAGTATTAGTAAGTAATCTAAAAGGTCTATAGTCTGATGAATCGAAGTTGAGCAAATCGGATAAAAAACTATTATGTCGTCTATTAAGTCCAAATGGAGAGATGCTTTATCTTAAGTGTCAAAGTGGTTCACTCCTAGAAAATAGAAACATAGATGTGATTGTCTAGATTGATAATACATTGTACACGAACCAAGTCGAATTAATCTTAGATCCATTTATGGATTAATTCACTTGTGATGTTCATAGTATGATTTACCTTAATTCTGAGTAAGTGACTAATTACGTGTGCATGACTCATATACATTGTACACGAACCAAGTTGAATTAATCTTAGATCCATTTATGGATTAATTCACTTGTGATGTTCATAGTGTGATCTACCTTAATTCTGAGTAAGTGACTAATTACGTGTGCATGACTCATATAGTTTGATGTATTATGTAACACCCCACACCCAACACAATTGTCGAATCCGAATGTGTGATGTCACATATTGCCGAAGTAACTCAAGCTAACTTGTTTCTTTTGTGATATCATTAAAAGCATAATTATCATTCATATAACAATCCATTTACAATCACAATCTTACTTTCAGTTCATCGAGTTGCGGAGTGATACTGAGGTAGTTTAGGTGTTGAGACTTGAATCCAAACTCAATTATCAAGTTTCAGTATTGTGTTTCAAGACAAGAATTTTCTTGTCTCGAGACAAGCTTCCATTTACTTTAGGTATTTTTATTTTGAAAATAAACTGTCTCGAGACATTAAAAATTGTATCTCAATGTAAGGTCTCTTATGTCTTGAGACCAAGTCTCAAGACCAACTTCTATTTTTTTTAGTCTCGATGCTTGAATGTCTTGAGATAAGGGGTTCTTGTCTCAAGACTTAGAGCAGGGCAAAATTAATTTAACTTTGGAGTTTACTTGTCTCGAGGTTTAAATAAGATTGCCTCAAGACTAGTTTGCCAAGTCTCGAGACACTAAGTATGTAGGACCATGTTTATGTTGTCTTAAGCCTCAATGCTAAAATAACCTTAAATGCACATTTTTAAATGACCAAACCATACCAAATGGTACCTTAAATATACCTAAATCTTACATCAAAGTGAGACCATCAATTTAACATATACAAATACACCCAAACATCATCAAATTATAAACATCAATATATTATCATTTAACCAACTAATTCACATAATCAAATTTATATAAACTAGCATAATTATCTACTAATTAAAGATTAAAAATCGTCTTATAAAACCTTATTGGCCAAGTATCAAACATACCAAATGACCATTTAAATATCATGCCCAAAACAATTTATGTACATGTCATTTTAACACCAACACATATGTACATACAAAAGAGGTAATAAGAAGTGTTCTGAGTTGAGTTGTTAAGTTGGAAACTTGACCAATTAAAATCTATGTCTACACACATCCGATACCTACAAATGGAAACAAACATAACTGTACACTAAGTATTGAATACTCAATGGTGCTAATATAATCCAAATACATTGCATTAAGAATAAACTAAAGTAAGTATATATAACAAGTACCAATACATTAATATTTACTACTTAAACTCATCATATCATTTTCCAAACTTTCTTATTCATTTCACATTTCAATATGAATTTTAATGCTTATTTATTTTGGCCCCTATTATCTAACGATAAGCATTAGAATGGATACTCGGATCTATATAACGAGTAAGTCCATAATCATGTAAAAAGTGGAATTGTTTATTTTGCCATCCTAGATTACCCGACAACGATAGCTTTGAATATTTGTATTCTACCATCCTGGGTTGCTCAACAATGATTACTTTTAATATTTATTTGTACTGTTTATTCTGCCATCTTGAATTGCAGACAACGATAGCTAGTAAATCACTAAATCGATGACCTTATAGCATGTAATATCCTAATTTTGGGCCTAGTAGGAACAGTGGTTTCGAGACCACAAATCCGAGATAAAAAATTTTTTTTTGATTATTATAAGGTCTGTGATATATTTCTATGCTTGTGTGAAGATTTCATGAAGAAATTTTATGTGAAAAATGCTTAATTGGACTTTAGGGACTAAATTGAATAAACTACAAAACTTGTGTTCTAGAAGCATCTTGTATGAAATTGAGTTAGATTATTAATTAGAGGTCCTTAAAGAGTAATTTGACCAAGTTCTAAAATTTGGACAAAAATGGGCTTGGAAGGGTAAAAATTTAAAGAATAGTAAAAAGGGTATTTTTTGGTCATTTAGGGGCAAAATGAATTAAAACACAAAATTAAAAGCCAATTTTGCTCATCTTCTTCACCAAGTCCGAAGTTTGCATGGAGAAACCATGTCTAGGGTTTTTCAAGCTTCCAAGCTCGATTGTAAGTCCGTTCTAGTCCCATTTTTAATGATTTTTACGTTTTTGAAATCTCGGTAACATGTTCTACCTATTTCTACCAATATTTTGAGCTAGGGTTTATATTTAAAAATTTACCTGTGGATGATATGTATGAATTTTGATGTTTTATGGTAGAATATGAAGTTTGAGATTGTGTTAAACAACTTTTGCTAAGTGATTTTTCGTAAAAACGAGTAAAATGACATAATCGGTAAAAATACCTAATATTCATAAGTACATGTTAGAGTGTGAATTTGATGTTGCTGTAGAAGGGAAAAATTATCAGCATGTCATAAAACATAAGAAAATAGGATGAGTTTTAATTTACGAGCCTTGGGGAAAAAGTGCAAATATGTGAAAGTTTAAGGGCAAAATGGTAATTTTGCCAAAGTTCGTATTAGGGGCTGTTTTGATGAATGTGTGTATTAAATAAATTAATTTGGTATTATAGATCAAGAGAAAAGAGATTTGAGTCGAGATTGAAGGAAAAATAAAGTTTACGAGGAATAGGCTCGACTATTCTCATTTTGTATCGAGGTAAGTTCATATGTAAATATTGTAATATAACGGTTATTTTAAATCATTTAATGCTATATATACAATATTATGATTGTTATCATGTAATTCTAGGCTTATGATTGTTATCATGTAATTCTATGCTTTGTGGTCATTGTTGGACAACATGCAAAAATTTTATGAATTATGTAGAAAATGTGAAAGACTATCGAAGTATCGTTATTGATATTCCAAGGAGAATGGTAAAGGAGTACGAACGAGGAAAGTCCCGTTGAACCTTAGGAATAGATTAGGATACAAGTGACATGTCATAGGATATTTGGGCATCCGAACTCGTTGAGTCGAGTCCGAGTTCACTTATGGATGCGAACGTCTGAGCTCGTTGAGTTGAGTCTGAGTTCGTGAGATGTAACTAGGCATCCGAGCTCGTTGAGTTGAGTCCGAGTTCACTTATGGATGCAAACACCCGAACTCGTTGAGTTGAGTCTGAGTTCGCTTATGGGCGGGTTACATGGTAGCTTGGCTACATATGTGGCACTTATGTGCAAACTTTCCATGTATCCGAGTTATATTCCGATGTGTTCAACGGGTAAAGTTCTAGTGAAATGGAAGAAGACTTGAGATGAAAGTGACGAGTTGGTAAGTGTTGTGGAATGGATACCTTAGACAGGTATGCACCTAACTCTCGGGTTGAGACCTCAATATATCAATAATATGGTAAGATGATGAATGGAAATGTAATATGAATACCTTGGTGATATTATGCAAATGATGATTTCGTATGATTGCATGGTTATGTTACTTGCTATTTGCATGTGAACTTACTAAGCAATTATGCTTACTCCCTCATTTCCATTCCTTGTAGTTTGACAAGCCGGCTCGAAAAATCGGGAGCGGTCGGAGGCACGTTCACACTATCGGCGGACCACTTTCGGTATAGTGGCTTGTACATTTTGGAAATATGGCATGTATAGCATTATAATCATTTTGTGTATATAATCTTATGATATGGTGGATGGATGGAATGGAAATTTTTGAGAATGATTAGCTATTGGAATGGCTAATCAAGTTTATATACGATAACATGTATGCTTTATGTCTTAACTAAACCATGAAAATCCTTGGAAAGGTAAAATTGGTCACAAAACAGAATCAGACAGCAGCAGTGACATAAATTTGAAAAATCACTAAAAATAGTAGAAATGGAATCAAATGATGAAAAAGTTATGAAATCGAATCTTGACGAGTCTATTTTTATATGGAAGAAATGAAATTGGCAAATGAGTTATATTTTATGAGATATTTGAGTTTTAGTGGAACAGGGTCAGAGCAATCTTTGAATCCCCTGTTCTGATTTAAAAATTCACCATAAATTGTAAAAAAACAATTAGGAGTTATACCTTATATTTATGAAATCCTTATTGAGTCTAGTTTTATGAGAAATAAACGGCATAGTCATTGAAACTCTGTACAGGGAGATATCTGATTCGTAATACACAGGGGTTAGAGTAGCCGAACCCTGAAATAGGGTAGACTTTAACTAATAAACTGTACTAATTGGCCCGGCCAAAAATTCTATAAAAAAAATTAGTAAGTAGATATATGAGTCTAGTTTCAGAAAAAATTTACGGAATTAGATTTCGAGTTTCGTAACTCGAGATATAGATTTTTTAGCGACTGTGATGCAGTTAGCTAGCTCGTCTGAAAATTCTAAAATAAATTGTTTGAGCTGTTTAATTAATGAATTAAGTCCGTTAACACCTCGTGCTCGACTACGGCGACGGTCTCGGGTATGGGGCATTACATAGCATGCCAACTATACCCGAACTATGTCTAACATCGTTTAACGAGGTATTAACATCAACATCACCATTGTAACATGTCATCATAAAATCAACGTCTCAACATTTATATACATGTCAAACACAATTTCGAATATTAATCACATATTTCAAATATCACCAATCAAATTCATTATTCAAGTTATATCGTTTATAATGACTAATTAATCTACAAAAGCAAATTGAAATTGAATTATAGAAGCACAAACCAGAAACGACTATTCGTTAAAGGTTTTAGCTTTTCCTTTGTGCCGAAATGTTCCTACGTCATCTTTAGTTATAAAATTAAACCCGAATACAAAAACTCATTAATAACACCTTTCGAACATAATTTTCGATAATTTAAACATGAATGCATTTATTAAAATTTAGCCCTTCGAACTCTTAATGTTCAAAACATTTGTACTTCACGATTTACCCGGTCAAATTTAAAATGAACTTCATAAATATAGTACAGGGATCCTCCTACTACCATTATCTATTATCTAACCTCAAAATTTATATCCCTTACAAATAAGTCCCTAAAATACATAATTTATCAATAAATTCAAACTTAATTCAAGTTTAAATTACTACCTTCTACTACATTTTTATTATGTAATTTTATAAATTAACTTATCTCAGTTTTAGCTTTAACATCTAAATTTTTCTATAAACATTCTACATTGGTAAACCAAGTAGAAACTTATTAATACACAAATCTAACAATTGGGCTATTCAGATCTATCATTACTTATTAAAAGTTCAACCAAGAAAACTTACTAAATTTCCTTTGAGCAAGCTACGACAATGGCGGTTGGCTTTAGGAAATTTTCTTTCTTCTTGTTTTGTTTGTAAGGGAGGAGATGATAGACTTTTCTCTTTCCTCCCACTAACTATTATACATAAATACATATATATAATTACTAAAATGTTTAGTTTAATTTACTTAATTAACATATTAATTTTATAATTAACCATACTTCAATGGTAATAGATAGTGAGAAATGACGATGCTATTTTATTCAAAATTAATAGGCATTTTAAATGGTATATTTATCCTAAGGTCCTTAGTGAAATTTACACCTTAAGCCCTTTTTAAATTCTTTTAATTAAAATTCCCTATTCTTTTCACCCTACAATTTAGTCTCTTTATTATAATTAACAATTAATCTAATTTCATTTCATTATTAATTCGACTTTATACTTCTATACTCAATACATAGTCATTTGATTCTAATTTTTGATTAACTCAACTTAATGAAGTCAATCCTAAAATCAAAATTTTCGACGGTATAAAAATTTAGGTCGTTACATATTGAAAGCTTGAGTTCAAATAACTAAAGAGCCAAAAGCTGGTACATTGGGTATGCGACTTCTGCATGACATAATTTCATTTACAATAGTGTAATTCATAACTCTATAGAGGATAAATAATATCCTCTCATTAGCATTACATGATAAATGAAAAAGTAGTGTGACCACGAATCATTTGTCTAGGACAAATGATTTAATTGTTATTTGTTAGTAATTGACTTTTTCATGAAGGAATATGTAATGGTTATCATGAGATAAAATATGATCATATTAGGTGAACAAATTTAACCCAAAGAGATTAAGGATATCCTATGACGGTAGCACACTTGGACAAACACTTGTTAAGCTGCTTTCGTAATGGTATGTAATAGAGAGAGTCCAATCATGGTACTTTAGTGGAATGACTCAATGATTAAATAATGTTATGATTAATAGATGAAGAGTAGAAACTTAATTATAATTTATTTGAGTTTTAATTATATATGTCCAATCGGTTTCTCTTCTACCTCGATATAATTCAAAAAGAGTTACATATAGAATCGATAAAATAGAGTTGAAAAAAAAAGGACAATTAAGAGAAAAATACTGTATGTATCACTATTCGTGATAAATACGTTTTCTTACTAAATACAAAAGAAATTAAATTATTATTTCTAATTAAATAATTGAAGTTTAAAATAAGATTTAAAATTAATTAATTAATTTTCCTACAACCCAGGCGTAATAGTTTTCTTCCAACTTCAGTTTTAAGGTATCACCGTCACCAACATCGTTCTCTTCTCTTCCTCCTTGACCTTCAGTTGACTCCAAAATAATGTCCAACTCACAAACCAAAGTTATTTCACTCACAACTCAATCTCCTTCGATATAGTGTGGATCGTGTAAATTAAATACTTGATTCCTCTACAAACTGTACTTGCTTTTTATTATAAAAGTTTTCCTTTTTATAATAATATTTATTGTACCAAAGAAAAAAAAAGTGAATTGCAAGCTTTCTTTAATTTGTTCTATAATTTTTAAAACATAATTTTAATAGGATAAAGCTCGACCTTGATTTGAGATAAATGATTGGATTTTTGTTTTTCTCAAGTCCAATTGGAGTAACTTGAGTTTTCAAGCTATTTAAATTCAAGGGTAAATTATATAAATGGTCACCTAATTATGTTCATATTCTTGTTTTGGTTATTCAACTCTAAAAAATTTTAATTTAGGTATTGATGTTTGAATTCATCCTTGGTTTGGTCACTTACCGTTAAATTGATAATGAAAAATATTTTTTTTAACGGATATAATAACACATTCACTCCTCAATACTTACATATTCTATTAATTTGATCCTAATTCTAAGTAATTCAATAAATTTAACCCTACACACTTACAAATTCTACCAATTTGATCTTCAAACTTCCTAATTAAAGTTTTCAACTTTGTTTTCCGCATCTATAAATTGACTAAGAGATTATTATGTGTTCTATTTATTTTTTAATTATTTGTTTTAAATTTTTAATTGCATAATAATCAATATGTATCACTAATAGTCCGATTTAGTGTCAAATCATTTACCAAATTAATTAAAAACTAAAATTATGCTAGTCGGAGTGAAAAATTATTTTTAAAAATTATTAAATTATTTATATAATTTTATTATATATTGTATTTTTAAATTTTGTATTTTCTATTATTTTTAATGGTGTTTAGTTAATTTCTAATACTAACTTCTTAAAAATATAAACACAAATTGTTATGTAACGAATTGGATAATTTCAACCATAAATAAAACAATTAAAAGATGCGGAATGCTTCTGTTTTAAAAATTGAAAGCTTTGGTTAGGAAGTTTAAGGACCAAATTGATAGAATTTGTAAATGTGAAAGGTTAAATTTATTGAATTATTTAGAGTTAGGATAAAATTGATAAAATATGTAAGTATTGATGACTAAATGTGTTATTATACCAGTTAGAAAAATGTTTTCCGTTATCTGTCCAACGGCGAGTGACCAAAACAGGAACTAATTCAAACATTAATGCCTAAATTGAAAATTTTTAAAGTTGAGTGATCAAATCAGGAACATGGGCACAACTGGGTGACCATTTGAATAATTTACCGTAAATTCAAGTACAATTTAATTAAGGGAGAGCATAAGTCCAATCAACTTAACCGATCAATTCGATTAAATTGTTTTTAGTGGTTAAATCGATTGCATGGTTGATTTTAGAGGTGTGCATGGGCCGGGCGGCTTGGCCCGGCCCGAAGGCCCGCCCGAAAAATGGGAGGTTTTGGGTAAAAATATAGGCCCGAAAAATGGGCTTGGGCAAAAAAAGAGGCCCGTTTAGAAAACGGGCCGGGCCTCGGGCAAGATTTTTTTTGCCCGGGCCCGGCCCGGCCCGGCCCGATTTTAATATTAAATTATTTTTAAATTTTTTTATTTTAAATTTTAAGTAACTTTAGTTTTTTTTACTTTAGGTTTTTTTTATTGTTTTTAATGTTATTTTGATATTGTAAAATTTTTGTTATTAATATAATTTAGTTCTTAATTTAGTTCTAATTTATTTCAATTTTTTAATTTTAATATAATTATTTTTTATTATATTTTTAATTTATATATTATTTTAAGAATTATTTTAGTCCCATTTTTTTAATATTTTTTTTTATGTTTTAAATGCATTTGATTTATTATATTTTAAAGTTTTTTATTTAATAAAAAAAAGTAAATTTTTTTTTAATATGGCCGGGCGGGGCTCGGGCCTATCATTTTTTTTCTCGGGCCGGGCTTGGACAAAATTCTAGGCCCATATTTCGGGCCGGGCCCGGGCCTGGAAAATGGGCCGAAAATTTTTTATGGGCCCGGCCCGGTCCATGCACACCTCTAGTTGATTTATTTGGTTGGTTATATCGATCAATTATTAGTTATTAAATTTCATAACTGAACCAATTGACATATTATTTAATATTTTTAAATTATTTCAAATATATTTATATTTTGTATTATATAAGTTGGTTAAATTGGTTAAACACATTAATATATTCATTATTTTAAATAGGAGGTCTGTTCATGTAGATCATGCATACCAAATTTGATATAAAATTTAAATTTCTAACTAATTATTTTTAAAACAAAAAAAAAATCAATTGTTGAATATATATTAATATGTAGAGTATTTTAGATCGATATGATAAAAATATCGAATCAAATAAAAAATTTACATGCATAAAAAATACAATTATATTGATAAATCCTTAAAAGATTAATAATATAAATAGTTAGGAATATATGATAGTGGATTAAGTAGTAGTGAGTTAAATTTGTTTAAATTGAAAAAAGAAAAGGAGAAAATTAACCTTTTGTAAGGTAAATTGAAATTTTGGATATTTTAATTTGCGCGTCGAATTTAAGTTTCTAACTTGACTTGATAATAAGAATTATTATTAAGTGGGAAATAAAAATGTAATATTTATGAACTCGTGTTCAAGCATATTTTTATAATCATATCATATTTTAATTCTTGCATCATATTCATGTAACCTACTTATAATGCAAAACACGATGTCAACATTTTCTTTTTAATAAAATTAGATTATACCTAATTTTCAGTTTTAATGATTATGTAAAAGAAGCCAAAAACCATAATTCTAAAAATAATCAGTTCGATTTCCACTCAAATAATAATAATAATAATAATCCTTCAATTCAATAGAAATTAGAAAGTATTGTTTAAAAAATGTAAATCCAAAAGAAATATACACAATTTTCCATAAAATAGAAGAAGAAGAAGAGATCCAGATAAACCAACAACTGAAAAACCAGAAGAATGGGTTTCGGGGGGAAGCTATCTAAGAATCCATGGAATCATACCTTGGGCCAGCCAACATCATAACCTTAAATTCTTCGAAGTCAATCATCCCGTTCCCATCATTATCGACTCCGCTTATCATCTTCCTGCATTCAGTAATGGAGCAATCGTCTCCCAGGCTTTTAAGAACCTTGTGAAGTTCTTCGGCTGAAATCGAACCGTTCCCATCTAGATCATACACCGAGAACGCGTCCTTCAGATTCTCCAGAACCTCCTTGGAATCGACTCCTTTAGTGTTGAGCTCCACGAATTCCTCGAAATTTATGAACCCATCACCGTCTGCATCGAATTCTTTGATCATCTTTTGGACTTCTTCATCGGAGGGTTGTTGGCCGAGAGAACCCATGATGGAAGCGAGTTCAGACGATGAGATCTTGCCGTCGCCATTAGCGTCGAACATCTTGAAGATGTGGTCGAGTTCTTGGGGTTGGATTTGAGCGAAGTTTCGCGATGGGGTTGGCATCGGAGATTGAAGGAAAGCCAATCCATTCGGAGGAACAGCTGGAGAAGCTGTTGAATTAGGGGAATGTTGCTTCTTTTTCCGACTGAAAATCGACCCAAAACCCATTGGATTGCTATATCTTGGAATCAATTGAGATTGAAGCAAAGCAGCGCTCAGAAAAGGAAAGATCGAAGAAAAGCACTGACAGATTTAAAATGCAAAAATATGGTTTTTAGATATATTAAAATGCGGGGTGGGTGGTTAAATTATATATTTGAATAAAGGGAAATCTTAATTTATTCTTCTTCTTCTTCTTAAATGTAGGAATATTATATAAATATTATGATTTTGGAATTAATTGTTTTGTAATTAAAATTTTGGATTTCTTTTTTCTGTGTTTGAAAGAACAACGGAAAATGGGTGTGTTGGTGTAAGAGGGGGTTAAGGCGTGATTACTTCATAAATTTTGTGGGAAGGAAAAAAGCAACGTGGAACCCTGTCTTTTCATTTTCATTTGTTTAAGAGATCGGACTGGGCACATCATCAACCCAAAAATTTTATATCTTTGCTTCGTAAAACTAATATAAGCATTATCAGCAAAAATTTTTAATAAATTTTAAATTTTGTTTGTTGTATTACTTGAAATCAAATATTGATTGTTCAATAAATGATGATATAATTTTAAATAAAATTAAATATTGATTATAATTATTTTCTATTACATGTTTTTTCTGGAAAATTTTTTATCTAATAAATTTCACTGTCTTAAATTGCTGGAAATGTTAATTTTTAGTGGATTGACTTATCAAACAAAGTCTAAATTAATTAAATTATACAGTACCTTCTGCATGCAAAAATATTGATAATTAGAGTCATTAAACTATTAATTAAATTCAATAAAATTAATAAACTATATTTAAAATAAAACTAAATCCAATAAAAGAAAAATTGTGAACAAAGAATCAAATTAATTTTTAAAAAGAATTACAGCTTCTACTTTCTAGTTGCGTATTTTTGCCTGGAGAATGATCCCAATTCCATCAATGAAGCCGAAAGAAAGTAATAAAAGTTTTTCTATTTCTTTCCATTGTATATCAACACTACTATCTACCTTCAATTTATACCAATTTGTAATTTTTTGTGAAAATTATTGTAATCTTGGACCTTAAAAAAAATTTAGACTGTATAACTTACGCATTAATGATTTAATATGTAATCTATGATTATATTTCTTAATTTCAAAGAATGCTTATTACATATTTATTTAATATCATGTATTCTCAAAAAAATTGTTTATGATCAGGTTTTTCTTAATGAGTTATGTGGAGTGTTTTTAGAATGTGTATTTCCATTAAAATAGTTAAATTATGTATTTATATAATATAGTTATTATTCATAGATGTGATGTTTTAGGTAAATCTTTATGTATGCTAATACGTACCTTACTCTAATGTTAACGCGTATTTTTTAGATGTGAGTTCGCTTATGTGGTGGTGCGAACTCACATCATGCGGTCTCATAGAGTATGCAAGCACTTGACGTAAAAACTCAAAGTGCGAGCCACATCGAATATGGGTCAAGAACTAATCAAGTAACCAAATAGCGGGTCAATAATAGCAAGTACCATAACAAATTCTTTCTTAAAATTAACTTTAATTTTGTAAAAAATTATTACATGTTTTCGATTCCGTCATTTTGTCATATCTTTTTCCTTATGCAAACATAAATTACAATTTGTAAATATATAAATTACATAGTTTACTAGATAATTATGATACCTAGTGAAGTTATAAATATGAATAATATTAATTAATTTTAACTTATATAATTCTTTTAAAAGTATTTTTGTTAAAAATTAAATATTTATGTTATTCTATTAGTTTAACATTTTTATATAATAAATTATTAGTCAATTATTAAAGATTTATTTTTTATCATGTATTCTAAAAATAATTGTTTATGGTAAAATTTTCTTAATCAATTGTCTTAACTTACTTAAATTACACGTTTAGAGTTTTTAACTTTTAGTAAATATGTATTATAAAATAATTTAAAAATTATTTAATATTGAGTCTTTAGAATTGGAATATAAATACACACGACAAGTTATTACAGTGTTAAATGGCTATATATAAATCGCGTCACATTCGATTGTTTCTTAATATGTAATTTCATATTGTTACAGTATATATGTGTGTATATATACGTGTGTGTGAGATAAGTGATAACCCAACAAATATGAAATACTAAAGTAATTAAGATAAAATTGCATAAAATCAAATATGAAATGCTAAAGTAATTAAGATAAAATTGCATAAACTGTCTTTTTCTTGTTAATTTTATTAGTTACTGTAATACCAACTGCTTTCTTGGACTAACGTATTATATATGATTATTTGATTTTAGGTCTTGTTACTTGTTTAGAGAATTTTTTTAGAATTTAAAAATATGTAGTTATTTAATTATAATTTATACTATCAAACATGACATAGGAAATTACGAGGTAATTACAAGAGAGTATAATTACTACCCTAGTAATTTCTAATAATTACACTTTCATCTAATTACTCTATAGTAACTAATAACCGAATACACACTTAAGTTTAAGAAGTTATTTTCGTAAAATAATAATATTTTTATATTCAACATATATTTTATTTTTAATGATTATATATGTTATTTTACTGATTTCATTTAAGCTAAAATTTTTGTAAAGAAGAGATAATTTTCCATACCTTTTGACCTACTAAATATTTAACTAAATTACATTATATGTATTATAAATCATGTATACTAATTTCAACTATGTTACATAATATTTATTATTAATTATTTATTCCTTGCTAAAGACTGATTGATGATGACAATAAGTAGATATTTAATATTTAAGAGAGAATAGCCCAACAAATATAGAATGCTAGAGTATTTAGATAAAATTATATAAGATATTTATTTTTCTTATTAATTTTATTAATATCCTTATTGTCAATACTTTCTTAAACTAATATATTATGTATGTTGATTGGCTTTTATTTTCTGGTACTTATTATGAGGATTTTTTTCTCAAATATTATTGATAATTTTTATATTGATTAGTATTATTTTTTAAAATTTAAAATTATATAAGTATGTAATTACAATTTATATACCGGATATGACATTGAGAATTACGATATTATTATACTCTGTTAGCCAAATGTGTTTAAAGAATTAAAATTCATTATAATTACTAATCTATAAGGGAAATTATTTGATATACTGTCACTGGAATTTTTAAACTCTACAAACAAAGTCAGTAAGTTAACAATTGTCTTACAAAAATATAATAAAATATATAAAAAATGATATATGAAATTTTAAAATTACTTGTGAAAAAAAAATGAATATATTGGATACTCCCCAATTTAATAATAGAGTTCCATTTAAACAAATTAAGAGATATTAAAAAGAAAATGTTAATAAATTAATAAAACAGGCAGTACTTGGATCTTGTTGGAAATAGTGATGGATCATTCCGCATATTAGAGATCCAATTTACCTACATATATCATAAGATTTATCGGTATTTTCCAATTAATGTGAAGAGGAGAAACCTAATTTCTTATGCTTAGAGCATAATGTTTTTATCATTAGATAATTAAAAGATCAACAATTCTTTTATTCTTTGTAGCGTTACAATACAAAAACAAATTCATACAATCTCTAAATTATTCAAAATCTTGAAATACTTAAATCCAAATATTTAAATTAACATCTTTTTAATTGTTGAAAAGGATAATGTTACATTTGGTATATGTGTTTTTATCAAATATCTAATGTGTTATTTGTACTTTGAAAATGTTCTATGCGGTATCTAAACTACTAATATATGATTTATTATGGTAGATGTACTTTACTAAAATATCTAATGCGGTACGTGAACTGTCAATAAGGATTTTATTGTTAAACTAGACAAAGAAAATTCAATATTTAAAATTTTCTTTCAAAGTCCACATGAATAATTTAACATTATTTGAAAAACTAAATAAAAAAAATAAACATATTGTTAATAAAATGTAAATAATAAGGATACAAAAATATAATCTTCTCCACTTAAATAAACCGCCATATTCTCTAAAGAGTTTTCCATTTTAAATAATATTTTTAATTAATTTTTAGATAATATTTTTGTATTATTCATTAAAGCAAGGTACTTTCATGAAAGTTTAGTAACTATATGTTTAGTTATTAGTTTTTTTAATTTAATTGTTTTAAATTATTTTTCATATAATGTTGTTATCCATGTGAATTTAATGATTTAAAAAAAAATAAATTCTAGGCATCAAATTTTTATTGATTGATTTAGTAATTCGCCGGTGTCAACCCCATGTACCATAATAAGATATATATTAATAATTTAGGTATCATATTAGATATTTTTAATAGGGGTGTTCAAATATTGGTTAAAATCGAATTAATCGATCGAACCGATCTAATTCGGTCGGAGGTCGATTAATGATTTTTTAGAAGTTCGG
The DNA here is from genome assembly GCA_025698475.1 of Gossypium anomalum. Classification (NCBI taxonomy): domain Eukaryota; kingdom Viridiplantae; phylum Streptophyta; class Magnoliopsida; order Malvales; family Malvaceae; genus Gossypium; species Gossypium anomalum. The sequence continues at coordinate 16,109,957 of CM046967.1, read as the reverse complement.
TTATCAATTAATTTAGTTTGAAATTAGGTAATTAACCGAACTTAATAATTAATAATACAAATTATATGCAGTTTTAATTCAGTTAATTTGGTCAAATGAACATTATCAGTTTATTATTATTTTGATATGTTTTATACTTGTTTTAACAAAAAAAAAAAACATATAAATTTCGGTTAACCGACCGAATTAACTGAAATATTTCGATTCGGTTAATTTTTTTTAAAAAAATTTCTGTTCAATTCGATTAACGTTTAAATGATTAAAAAAATCGGTTAATACTAATTTGGTTTGATTAAACCATTTAAACACCCCTACTTCTTGAAGTATAAATACTACACTCAACATTTTAGAAAAATGCATACAAAACATATAATGATAAATTTTTTTAATAATCTCATTATAGATTCTGATTATATCTGATTCTTTTTGACACAATATTTAGAACTACCCATAGTTCTTAACTCATAAATAGGAGAATAATACTCTTTAGTGTACTGAAATTCATATCCTCCTACTACATTAACAACAATACTCATGTTAATCAAACTAAAATTTAATCCTAGTTAAATTACTACTATGAACATTATCACAATAAATATTTTATAAAAATAGAGGCATAAAAAATGACATTATCTTTTTTGAAATCACAACTTAACGGGTATAAAAAAATCATTAAAACATAGTGGGAATATACGAATCTTTGATTGAATGTCAAACTTAAATCTGGAAAGCAATAGCAAAATCAAACAAGATTCACGGGAAAACGCCAGAGTCCGCCGCGTGGAATCAATCACCGACCAGTTCTCATGATAAGTTGATAAATATAATAATTATTGTGAGATCATTGCTTTGATAAGATTAAATATAATAATATTTGATTTATCAACAAAATTATTGAATATAGCAGGTAACATTAAAAATAGTGGTAAGGCATATTACATGTAAAATAAAATAAAAATTAATGTTAGAATTTTGGAGATAATAATATTAGGGGTGACAGCCACAAACTTTAAATATAGATTATAAAATAGACATTAATGATACAAAAAATTATGGCTCAATAGTAAAAAAGGTCCTATGCAAAAATAAAAAAAAATCAATTAAGTCCTTATGAAAATTTTGCACCCAATTGAACCCTTAAAAATGAAAAATTCATCAATTGAGCCTCAAGTCAGCATAACTTATCAATCAAACTTGGTCAATATTAACGGAAGGGTTTGATTGATTAATTTTTCATCTTTAAGCGCATTAAGCTTTCCATGCTATTAAAAGGAGAAAATGGTGTAACAAGGGAATCATGGCCACTAAGCTTGACCTTGCCAAGGCGCATGGCAAAGTTTCTTGGAAAAGTTGATGGGTTTCAGTGAATTTTGACTTCGACGGATTATGAAATGTGTGTAATCTACATCCTTGAATATCTATATTAATAGAAAATCGAAAAGAACCACCCTCCCCAAACGGGGGCTTAGACAGAGTGATCTTCTGTCTCCGGGCCTTTTCAACTTGGATGCAAATTGTCTTTATTCCATTATTGACAAGGCTGAAGAGGAGGATTTGATTGAAGGGTTCATTATAACCCCAAGATGTCCTTCGATCTCTCATCTCTTGTTCGTTGATGACTGCCTTTTGTTCTACAAAGCTGACTAAGCTAATGCAATGACTATCCAAATTGTATCTTTTTTTTTTCAAGAAGTTATGGGGCAAATAGTTAATGTAGGGAAATCTTCAATTTTTTTTTTGCCTAACACACATCGAACTCAAATAGAGTTAATCAAGAACATTCTTCATATGGACACCATGGTAGAAAATTCCAACTATCTTAGTCTTTTTTTGATATGGGAAAGAGGGAAAAAGAGAAGCTTTGGCATTTTTCAAAAACAAATTTACCACAAGAATCTCTAGTTGGAAAGGTAAATGTGACCTCCCCAACCCGACCTAAACGTTAGACCTAAATTTTGAAGATTACATTAGCTACTGAAGTGACCCAGTAAGCTATCGGAGTTTTGAAAACAATTATTTTAAAACATTTGATTAATTTAGTAGAAGACTTAGTTAATTACCAATTTAGAATTCCTCAAATTTTTAATTATAATTTAGCAGTGGAAAAGTGATATTTATTTTTAAATAAAATCGGGGATTCAGGCATAATTCGTTAATAATCATAACTTGTTACCCTAAAATTTAAATGTTAAGCAATATAAAACTCAAATTCTAAGTCTCATGCCACAATTCAAAATAAAATAATACAGTCTCTGAATAAAAATATCAAATAGTAATCTTAAAATACTTTAATAAAAATAAAACATTTCAAGCTGAGACCCTCCGGATGCCGCCGCGTCCTAACCTGGTGGGTTATCTATAAGGATGTAATTTTAAGGGGAAGTGAGCTATGACGCTCAGTGTGAGTTTATTCACAAGAAAACCAATACAAACAGTCTGTAAGACACATTAGATAATATCACATAAAATATTTGCAACAAAACAACAGTTTAGAGTATCGGTGTAACACCCCTATACCTGGTTCGATCCAAGGAACCTGTTACATTTGGTGTGTAACAGGCCGTATTTAGTCAAATTAGAACAGTGGTTTTGGGATCACAAATCCGAGGTAAAAATTATTATTTTATTATTATTTTAATGTCTACAACATGATAATGTGATTGTGTGAAAGTTTTGTTAAGAAATTTTATCGTTTGGTTGGTTAATTCGGTAAAAAGGATTAAATCGCGTAAAGTATAAAAATGAAGTTCTATTAGCTAAAAGTATCTAATAGCTATAGAGCCTTAAATTAAAGGTCCTTATGTTGTAATTAAACCATTATTATAGGTAATGAACATTTATGGAAATAAAACAAGTGAATTTTAATGTTTTAAACCAAGATTAATTTAGTAATTTATGAAATAAAGTTAATTAATTAAAACAAAACATAAAGATTTTGTTTCATTCATCTTCTTTGGCTGAATGAAGCATGAAGAAAAGCCATTTTAGGGCTTGAAACTTTTAGTCACTTTGGAGCTTAATTGTAAGTCCGTTTTTGTCCCCCTTTTAATGATTTTTATGTTTTTGAGATTGTTGCAACAGGTCTAGCTAGCCCAGGGACTATTTTGCAAAATTTTAAAAGATTTTGAATGTTTCCATTGATGAATAAACATGTGTTTTGATGTTTGATGATAGATTATGAATGTTTGATGTGAATTATACAAGTTTTGTTAAGTGATTTTTGAGAAAAAATGCAAAATAGGGATTAAATTGAGAAATGTGTAAATTGTGTGGTAGAAATATGAAATAATGAGAATTATGGGCTGTTATGGAGATAGTGATAATTTTGCTAGCTTGGGTATGATTAAAATTACATGAATTTGCATTTTATGAGCCAATGACTAAATTGTAAAAATGTTGAAACATTAGGTGCAAAAGTGTAAATGTGATTTAAAGTGTATGTTGGACTAAATTTAATAGATGGATGATTAAATGAGTTGAATTTGATATTATATAGATCAAGAAAAGTGAAATTTAGAATTGGATCGGGGAAAAGATAAAGTACTCGATTAATCGACAATTTCATCGTTGTTAAACCGAGGTAAGGTCGTATGTGATCAATTTCATTATAAATGTATTTTAAATGCTTTGGTAGTATATAAGTTGTGAATATGAGACTTCAGATAAGTTCGACATTGACTCGATAGAAATTCGACATTCAAAATCCCAGTTGAACCTTAGGAATAGTTTAGGATACTAGTGACATGTCATTAGGGGATACATTGATTGGCTTTGGGCCATGATATAGCACTTCGGGTGTGCGTTGTATCGATTTGGCTTCGGGCCATGAATATCGACTGATTAGGCTTCGGGCCATGATATCAGTACTTCGGAAATAAGCTACCTTAATTTACTTCGGGCCATGGTATAGGTACTTATTGTGTGAGATTTCCTAAGTATCTGACTTCTATTCCAAATGGTTCAACAGGTAAAAAAAAGACGAGAATGTGTATGAGATTGGTACGAGATAGTACAGGTATGTGCATAAATCATATTAACTTTGAATCGAAGAAATGGTGAAGAAAATATATAGTTTTGTGATTTGGAAATTGAAAGGTTTGTTAGTTGACTAGAATTTTTGTATCTATAATCACTTGTTGAAATATGTATATATGATTATACCAAGTTTATTTCATACGAACTTACTAAACTTTATAGCTTACATTGTTTATTTTTCCTGTGTTTTATAGTGAGTTCAAAGTCTGAGACATCGTCACACTATCCATCTATCAATTTGGTACTTTTGAGCTTATGTTTTGAGTATATGGTATGTATAAGGACTTTTGTCATTTTGGTTATATTTGGTAATGTGTTGTGCCATTTGAAATGGCTTGTAAATACTTATGCTTTGGTTTGTATATATATATATATATATATATATATATATATATATAACCATGAGGATTTGTTTAATTTAGTTGGTTTGAATATGTATATAAATGTATGTATGTGGCTTATGTAATGAACTTGAGTTTGGCTTTGAAATGTTTGTGGATAGTAGATATTATGGTAGTCAAAAGATGGAAATTTAAGAAGATATATGCTTGTGAAATTAAGCATAAAGATGCATGTTTAGAAATACTTACATTGTTGAATTGTATAAGTAAAGTTTAGTATGAATTGAATGATATTTTGTGGTATTGATATGTTTTTGTATTGGTTGGTGTTTGAAATGGTTTAAATGAAGATTGATTGAGAGTAGTTAAATGTCTATATGTGCCATGTTTTGTGTCAATTGGGTTTAATGTAGGTGAGCACAAGAATGGGTGGCAAAATGGCTTGGTAAATAGCCTATTTTGTCCACACAGGTATAGACACGGGTGTGTGTCTCAGCCGTGTGTGATACACGATCATGTACACAGCCGTGTGTCCCTAGGTGTTGAAATTTAAAAGCAAGCCAGTATGCTCCATACGGCCTCACACACGAGCGTGTGACTTGGCCATGTGGCATAAGTTAGTATACCCTACAGGATTGGCACGGCCTGATACACGGCCTGGCACACGGGCTAGCCACACGGGCGTGTGTGTTAGCCGTGTGACCCAAGTTAGAGAGTTACACGAGGTCAGACATGGGTTGGGACACGGTCATGTGCTCCCATTTTGAATGTCCACACGGCCTGGCCACACGGGCGTGTGTCCTCTATTTTGAGGAAAACTTTTAAAGTTTTGTGAAAGTTTCTTAAGTTATTGGTTTAGTCCCGAACCACTCCTAAAGCATGCTTAGGACCTAGTAGGCTCGTATTAGCGACAGATTGTTTGAGATTAAATGATGATTGTATGAATTGATTAAATGCATGTGAAAAATATGTATATATGTGTTGTAAGTCCGGTACTGCTCTGTAACCCTATTTCGGCGTTGAATACGGTTGAGGGGTGTTACATGGTGCCAAAGTGATTTTGGCTAATCACTAATATATTTGAACATTTAAAAAAAAAATTAAGTTTTCATAAATTATATTTTTGTCCCTACTACTTGGAACACACTTGATCTTCCAAAGTACATGTCATTCTGTTCAAAATTTTGAAACATACCCTCTTGCCACTTGGAGATGTGACGAGATCGATGCTCACAACCTCAATTACAACTCTTCAAAATCACTGTACCTAATCTGCGCACGAAAAATAAAACCGCACGCTGAGTAAAACTCAGTGGTATTCTATAATCCGAATATTTAAAGACATGATAATATAATAAGCACAATTAAATTATAAGGTCATATTAATGTCTAGTATCATGACTATCATTTTTTTTTATTAAACAATATCCTATTCGCACAATTGCTACATAAATGGTTATTCACATATCAAACCATATTTATTCGTACAATGGCATTACTCATGCAATACTCAATTCATGAATACATCATTATATACCATACTCAATTTTCATCACTTGCTATATAATAGCTTTCCATAATTTGTTCACATATCATTTAAACAAATGGCACTATCCATTCCATATTCAATTCATGAGTATTTAACTCATGTATTCCATGTATTTATAACATATTTCACATTCCATTTTCAATTCACTATATCAATTTCATTTCTCATACCATGCCATTTAAATATCAATTATAAAACTTTATTATATGTTTACCCTATTAACACGACTCAGATTCGGACGGATACACGGATCCAACCAAAACACACCAGTTTGGCACCCAGTGCCTCATCGGATAATTCAAAATAATTTGACATCCACTGTCTCATCGGCTAAACCGAAGTAAATTGGCACCCAGTGCCTCATCGAATTAATCCGAAGTAATAAATTGACACTCAATATTTCATCAACTCGAGGTCGAAGAATCCCTGAACTCTTCCAATCCTATGGCATGCCATCTATATCCAACTCAGTTCGGTACAGTTAATAAAGTTTAATTTCACATTTCAGATAGAATTAATATTCAATACTGATTTTTTATATAATAACATAATTACACATATATTTATTTCAATTCAAAAATCAATCAATTCAATATATATCTACTAATTCAATTCATTCAATCAATTATCAACATATCAATTACTCACCTCAACACTTACCATATACGTGAAATAAAAATTACAACAATTAATAACTAGTTTCGGATTATAGAAATACAAACCGGAAATTCCCTGCTATTCGATGTCGACTTTATCTTTTCCCTTTTTAGTCGATGATTCTGGTACGACGTTAGCTACGGAATTAAAACAATTAAAATTCATCGATACAATACAGTTCAATTTAATATTTCAATTTTTACTCAAATATTGCCTAAATTTCAATTTAGTCCTTAAATCGAGACTAACTTTTATTCTTCACATTTAGTTCTTTATTTTCATGCAAATTTCACTTTAGACTAAATTTAACTCCCTATTTTCACATAAATTCCTATATTTTAAAATTTTTACAATTTAATCCCTATTACTCGAAACTTATAATTTATTCTACAATTCAATCCCTTTCTCAATTCTAATTTAAAAATCTATCAATTTAATCCCTAATACTCAAATTATTCAACATAGATAACATCTAAAAATCTAATAATTTCTAAAATTTCAGCATAGGTTAAGTAGTATTTAATACTAGGATTTTAAAAACATAAAAATTACAAGAAAAATGGACTAAATTGACTAACCAATTGACCTTTGAACCCTTGAAACCCTAACTTTTCTCCTTCTTTATTGCTCTTTTTCTTTCTTTCTTTTCCCCCCTGTTTCGTTCTATTCTCTGTTTCTTTTTCAATTCCTTTTTCTTTTCTTTTATTTGTTTTGTTTTAATTATAATATAATAACAATATATTTACTTAATTAATAAGCAATACATATTTTATTATTAAATACATATGTTTATTATTATTACATATGTATTTACCAACACCATCCACTTGTCAATTTATGGCTTAATTGCTTATTTAGTCATTTTACTTTTCCTCTAATCTATAATTCAACTTTTTCCCTATATGCAATCTAGTCCTTACACCTAATTACTCTTAATTTAAACAAATTAACCTAATCAAAACCTAATTAACCATACAACTAACTTCGTAAATATTTATTATAAATATTTACGAATCTGTTTTACGAAAACGGAGACCCGAAAGTACACTTTCCAATACCCGTCACTATCGGGTCGTTACAATCGATTTTTACAATTTAGCCATCATTAATATCACATATTCACAATGGTAATTTCAGAATATCAAATTTTCTAGTTGCCCACAATGTTCATATATACATATACATGTATGTCATAACAAAAATTTCAGATTTGTATGCACATGACTCTATCAATGCCATACAATTTCAGTTTTAACAGAATAGATCCTACCCCACTGCTACACACCACAATGGGAGTTACCCTGGACTCTATCCTCCAACACATCGAGATATGGATAAATCACTATTGGTTCGCAAAAAATAACTGTCATTGGCTGTGGACACACAGTAAGTCCACGCAGATGGAATCTGCCTCTAGTTATAGGTGCACAACAAAAAGTCCTACAAATGAAACCTATTTTTTGGCAGTGGATTAAACAACAAATAACCCACAGATGGAATCTGCACCTGGATGTGGATGCACAACAAAATAAATAAATGCAAATAAACTACAAAAAATTCCTCCATTCATAACGTCCCACCCCATGCAATGCAATATGACATGCTCCACAGATAAATACAATAGCATATAACATGCTTTTAACAAAACAATATGGTAGTAGACGGTATGTTCATAACGGTTCAATTCAGTAGCAATTAATATGCTTGTGACAGATCGATTCAGTAACTAAAATCACACTTTTTGAGTGTTCGGTTTAATGATAACATAAGGCATACCATACATACGATCACAACTCTAGAACAATAGACATATAAATATGTTGATCTCAATTCATGCAAATATATATAGATATCATACTAAATCAGCCCATCAATTCATGATTTCTAACATATTTCATACCATTAGAGGCTCAATTGAAAGTTAAAGTACTAAAAGTAGCTCGAAAATTATTCAGGGACTAAATTGAATAAAACATAAAATTATGGGTCAGAACTATAAAATCTGAGTTACATGAGACACACAGCCATGTGGCCGGATTGTGTAGGAAGCCTTGGACCATGTGGAAGGGGTACACGATCGTGTGGCTAGGCCGTGTGACCGACTATTGCTGTGTTAAACATGCAAAATTAAGCTTCAATGGTGATACGACCATATGGCAGGCCGTGTGAGAATCAAATATCCTAGGGTTTTAGAGTAAACATTGTTGTGTGAGAGGGTCGTGTGGTCTACACGGGTGGCTTATGCGCCCATGTGGCTGGTCGTGTGGTCCTATCCTAGGCACGATTTTGCCCCGATTCACTTGTAAAAGAACACACACCTGACTCTGAGATCTCAAATGTCATTCCTTGCTCTTAGATTTGTTTCGAGGTACCTAGAATGGGTCCTTCAAACAAGATTTACACATGAATCAATAACGGATTTCAAGATTAACCAAGATTTATCAAGACTTTCGGCAAAATTTGTAAAAGATTCATAATTGAATTGAAAAATTAATGAGAAACAATGCTATTTTAGAATTTACGAGTTATACTAATTGAAACTAGAATACTTACCAAACTTTTGGTGAGAATTCGGAGATTATCGACGATAAATTCAACAATTGGTGAAAAATGATTCACGCTTGAAATTAATTTTGATTAGGGAAACGAAAGTAATTTCAACAATTAGAGAGAAAAAAATTTACAAAGAAAATATGAAAAAGAAAGCAAAATTTTTGTCTAATTGGAAAAGAAAACCATCGTTCTATTGTGATTAGGAAAAAAGATTAAATACCTAGGGTTTTTAAACTTTAGGAATTGTTTAGGTAATTAACCCATCTTGCAGAAAATAAAAAAGAAAATGGGGGTGAATGTGATGTGATTTGGACTTGGGATCATAAGGGGAAGATAATGATGCCTAACCATTTGGGCTGCTACCCATACTTACTGTGTTTTTACACCATTTAATATTTATTTTAGATTGACTTTCATCCTAGTTTGCTGAAAATAAAATGAAAAGAAATGAGAGAAGAGTGGAAAGAACTTAGGAATTTTGAGGAGTGTGCTAGCTACTTAACTATTAGGTCTCAGTCATTTCTTGGTTATTTATTTTATCCAATCCTATATATTTTAAGGTGTTACAGTAACCTTATCTCTCAAGCGGGAAAAGAAATCATAATCAAATACGTTGTGTCGACTATGCCTATCTATGTTTTAAGATTTCGTCCACTTTTTACACTGAACTCAACTTGATTTTGAAAAAATTTTGGTGGGCCGACTCTGAATCTTCCAAAAGTTCAATTAGATGGATGTTATAGAATAAACTTTCTCTAAAAAAGAGAAAGGAAGGAATGGATTTCCAAGACTTTCAAGCTTTTAATGTGGCCCTTCTAGCTAAACAAGCATGGAGGCTCATTCAAGATCCAGAATCAAGATAGACTTCTCTCTTAAAAGGAATCTACTTTCCTAATTCATCTCCTTTCAAGGAAAATAGGTTGGAATTGCTCTTGGGCATAGAATAGTCTTTGTGAAGATCTTGATTTTCTCGACAAAGGATTAGGATAGAACGTTGGGAATAGAGAAGATATTCTTATTTGGGATGACAAATGGATCCTCTCAAGTCCGAACTATAAAGTTTCTTCATCTCCTCTGGTTAATGAAGGTCCAATGTTGGTTAAACATCTTTTAACTAACAATGAATGCATGTGGAACCGAAACCTTTTTATTTCAGATGTTTAATATGAGGACAAGGTTGCCATCTCCCTTATTCTGATTGGATCCGAGATCAAAGATAAATTAATTTGGCACTTTAATGATAATGTGATCCATAGCGTAAAGAAAAGATATCATTTGCGTAGTCAAAACTTCAATCAACCCTCTCAAATTGGCCATGGCAGTCCATGGATTTGATACAATATGGAAGCACAACGTGCCCCCCAAAATCAAGAATTTCATATGGAGAGCTTGCCATAACTCTCTCGTTTTTAATTAATATTTAGTGAAGAGACATCGTACAAGGGAGAAAGGTTATTCGAGATGTGGAGCAATCTGTGAGTCATTGAAACACATCATTTTCTTTTGCCCTTTTGCCCAAGTTATTTGGAGAGCTTCAACCTTCAATTATATCCCTTCTCCTTTTCGTTTTGTTTCTTTTTTTTTTCCGATGGAGGATGAATGTTTACTATGAATTTCCTGACTTTGGTGACCTCTCGAGAACTAGTTGCATCGCATGGTTATGCTAGAACATTTGGAAAGCTAAGAATAATTGGGTTTTTCGAGGTGGAGGTGGCAACCCCATTTGGGTATGAAATGACACGATGTCAAGTGTTTTCGAATCCAATGAGACCACTGGAAAGTCACTGAGAAGAAATTCGACAACAGCATCTGAGCTAAGTTCAAATTGGACTCATTCTCCTCCCAACACAATTAAGATTAACTGTGATGCTTCATTTTTGGTCAACTCTAAATTTGCTTGTCTGTGACTATTGTAAAGAATAGCAATGGCGATGTTCTTGATGAAATCAACACACAAACATGCTCAATGAGCGCGTTCATGGTTGAAACCTTATCGATTAGGTTAGGTTTCGTCCTTATCAATCACGATGGCTGGAAAAATGTGATCCTAGAGTCTGACTACTCAAAAGCTATTAATAAGATCAGTGGTAAGCTTAGGAAGACTTAGGATGTGTCTACAATTATTGAAGATATTTTATCATGTACATCCAATATTGGAAATATCTATTTTTGCTGATTGGATTGCAAAGAAGACTTTCAGAGGCTCTTACCCGCCTCTTTGGCAACAATGTATTCCCCAAAAATTGGGGTGTCTCTTGTAACTCTTTTATGATGAATGAAGACCCTTTAGAACAACAAAAAAAAAAATGAAATTTGAATACGAAAAATGCAACCATCCATTCTCTCTTCATTATTGTATCCTAAGAGTTCCACAATAACAATAAAGAATGTGGATACAAACGTTGAAAATGACATTTTCTATCCCACGAATCATTTGCTACACAAATTGCTTAATAGAAAATTGGTGTCTCAACTTTAAGAACTTCAATGATTGGCTTGAGTTAAGGTTGATGACTGTAAAAGGGTAAGGGTGAACAAAAAAAAAAAAAAGACCAAATAAAAAACTAACTCGAACTGAGGTATTTGGACGGTTTATATAATACAATTTCAAAAACCACGGTTACTCGAAACTGAATTAAATTTTATTTTTTATTTAATATATAATTAATTTTAATTTTTATGATATAAAAATAAATATTTTATATTTAAAATAGTAAAAATAATTTAAATTTTCTTTTTTTTTTTTTAGAAATATTTACGAAAAAAATCTTAAAATTTTGTCAAATAATATTCAAAAGCCATAAAATAAAGCTCATCTTATCAAAATAAGTCTAAAAAATCAAAAGAAAAAATTAATATGGAAAATTGATAACCGAATCGAGGCGAACCACATAATGATGGATGGTTTAAAAATCTAAAAAAACCCGACCGAACAATTGGTTATTTTAAGTTGATGTATTAAGATGTGTATTAAAATTGTAATACTCCTACCAAATGAGGTGTTAGTTGTTTATTATTTTATTTGGTTAAAATATGCTATTAGTTCCTATACTTTTATAAAATTTGAGATTTAGTTGTTGTATTTTAAAAGTTAAAAATTTCAATCCCCTTAATTTTTCAATTTAAAAGATTGAGTCCAATCATTATTGTCATCAATAGTTTTTATCAAAATTTATCAATTTAACATGTATATTTTATGTCAATCATACCTCACATTATATAAGGATAGTCTAATAAAAATCCAAGTTGATAAAATTCGACGGAAAATAGTTGTGATTTTAATAATTGTGCTGAGATTTTCAAATAGAAAAAGTAAGACTTAATATTAAAATTTTTTAAGTATAAGAACTAAATCTCAATTTTTTATCAAAATATAGGGACTAACAATATATTTTAACATTTATTTTTATTTAAGAGATCATGGTTCTTTGAAGAATAAAAAACATCAACATCAATATGAGTTAAATATTTAAAACTATTTAAAATAATAGTTAGTTTCATAAAATATCCTTAAATTATAGTCCAAATTTTAAATTTATTATCAAACTTCAAAATGTTTGAATTGAGTTATCTAAGCACTGATGTCCTCGAAACCAACTAAAAATTCGATAAAGGCAAGTACACCTATTGATAAATAGTATAGCTATGGTGAGCAAGATATCGTTACCACGAAGACTAAAAGTACTAGAAATTACCGTCTTTCTATTATTTAACCGGCAAATTGGAGTGATTGATTTAAACTAAAATTGACTAAATTAATTAACTAAAGAACTTGACAAAGAAAAAATAGGAAAATAATCGAATTAATCTGAATTAAACAATTATTCACTTAATATCTTGATCCATAGAAATCCATAATTTATGCTAATATCTCTCTTCAAGACTAAGAGCAACTGACTCTAAGTTGATTAATTGAAATTTCTTTCTAATTAAAACCCCTATTATCGCATTCACTCGATCTATGGATTCCCTTATTAGATTTGACTCTAATTTGGTAGATTTATGCCGTCCTATTTCTAAGATTGCATGCAACTCCGCTCAATTATGCTAGATCTACTCTTAAACAGGGTTTATTCCTCCTCTGAATTAAGCACATTAAACCTGAATTAATAATCCAGAAATATTAAATCAAGAATTAAGCACACATAACTGAGAACAAGATTCAATATTTATTATGTAAAACAAAAATCAAAAGACATAATTCATCATAAGGTTCATCTCTCCTAAGTATTTAGAAAAGTAGCTCATAATTGTGAATAAAAATATCTCAAAAACAGTATAATAATAAGAAATAGAGAAACTCATAATAAACTTCAAAGAAATCAAACGGAGATCTTCTATCTTGGTAGAAATATGCTTTAGAGTCGGCTTCAATGGTGTTTTCCGAGTTTTCTTCAATATTCTCTGATAACCTTTTTCCCCTCTTCTTATATTTGGTGTATATAGGTCTTAGAATGCTCAAAAAACCTAAAAATTGCATTTTCCCCCGTATTTGGAGTGCGAATCGCTAAATCCACAAGGTCTGGCACACGTCCGTGTGATAGGCCGTGTGTCCAGCTCGTGTGGCTCTTGAAATCTACTCCAATTGTCTGATTTTCTCTCTGTTTTCACTCGTTTTGCTCCCGGACACTCTTCTAAGTATAGAAACATGAGCTCAAATGATTAGGAGCATAAAATTCACCATTTTACATTGATTAACTATTAAAAAACACATTAAGAACGAGATTAAAATATATTACTTTTGACACGTATCAAGCATCATATTAATCAAGTTCTTAAGTCATCTTGCTAATCAATTTAAATGTTAAATGGTAATTTGGATAAGCCATATATCATATTTAAAATATATAGATTAAATTTTAAACTTTTTTATACTTTTTGTATGAATAACTTGGGTATAACTTGTTAAAGAGAATCTCTTTAAATGTCAGCAACACTATATTTGGTTTTTTCTTTAAAAAAAACATTATATTTGGCTTTAAAAAAAGTCACATTTAAAGGTAAGGAAAAATTCTATGGTTGTTTCTGTGGCTGAAATAGTAGCCCCAACTTGAGGCATTATTTTATTGTTGTACTTGTCTATTTTCAAAGTTGACAAATTTTAGAACAAAAACATTAGACTATATGCTTTGAAGATATTTGGGCAAGTTAGAGTCAAACTAGGAAGACCAATTGAGTTAAAATTGAAGATTTGAAGATTGGTTACTTGTGGGTCAACTTTGGTTACTTATGGATCAAGTAAAGTCACTTTCTATATTTGAAGACATTGATTTACACCGAGACTCTTACCGAATTATGTCAAGATTATCCTATGCTAATTTTTAGCTTTATTTTATAGAAAAGTGATTAGACTATGACTCTTATATAAACAAAACTTAAGTAGTATATAAACTAAAATTTTGTCTAAGTTAAGTGAAAACCGAGGGATAGAGAGCAAAAAATTGTTTAAGTTCGGAACGTTTTATGAGTGCATTTTTTTTTTAAGTAATCAAGAGAGCCTCTTAGATTACAAAACTTAGCTTTCGAGGGAAAAGCTTAATGGGAGAATGATCACCTTTGCATAATGGTGAGAGTTAGTCCAATGTTAGGACTTAAATTGCAAACAGTGGATCATTGCTTTGGATGTAGACTAAGGTCAAACTACGTAAACAATCTCAATGTTCATCTTTACGTTTATACACTTTTGATTTCGTAATTGAAATTATGGCTACAGTTCTAAGCACTATTTTATACAATTTATCTTGCAAATTACCCCTCATTTATATAAAAACCACTATTTTTTTTTCCATTATATTCAAACTATCAATGTAATAAGTATAAACATGTTTAAACATATTCCACGTTAGTTCCTAACTTCCATTTAACACCCAAATTGATATTAGAACTTTTTTTATGTTTGAACTAGTATTAGATTGATGGAAAAAAAATTAATTGATACAATATTAATAGTTTAAGGATTCAATTAAAATGTATCAAAATTTAAAGTATACATTTGAAAGAAACTACTAAAATTTTGAACTTTTCATGAAACAATCCAATTTTGGGTTGGATCTACCTTGATTACAAAGTTATCAATAAGCCCAGTTAATTATCACTAGAAAAACTCAAAAAAGTTTTATTTGGGTGCTTATTTGTGATAAAATATTATGCTACTTTCATTAGAAGTTTTAGAAATGTTACTAAATAAAAATTATTTTGCACTTCAAAAATAACTTTTAAAAGTTTTCATTTTTTTTATAATTTGAATTTTAAAAAAAATATTTCTTTCACCATTTATGATCGAGGTTTGTGGTTGTCCCCTCCAAACAATGTCATTTTTAAAATTCGAACCTACATCTCCCATTGATATAATAATGTACGTTATCATTGTACACAACACTTATTGGTAACTTATTTAATGCTATAACAGATAAAAATCTCACATCAAAGGTTGAGAGTTAATTTACACACAAAAAAAAAAAAAGAACATGTAAATATACTAAATTTGTTACTATACCTTTGTATATAAAATGGGCATAAATTTAGCGCGCAGACTATTTTACTTCTTATCTAAGGTACAAAGATCAACGCAATCTGAAGTTTAGTTTAAGAATTGGTATGCTACTTTTACCATATGCATATAAAAGTTCTATCACCATAACCGTTAGACCATACACGAAAAAAAGAGGAGTGGGTCAGGAAGTAAATTAAATTTGAATTAAAACGGATCAATAGGTTCTAAATGCATGCAATACCTTCACCAAAGATAAATTTGTACATGATTTAGCCTAATCCCTTAACTCTATAAGATCCTTACAAGATAAACAGATTCTAAAAATACCCAAAAAGCTGCATTTTCTACATTCATTATATCCCTCTAATCCATGTGGTTTTCAATAAAAATATGAGAACAGAACCACATGGTCAAATCCTGTTAACAAAGGGGGCAAAAACAATTAGCTTAGAAAAAAACCCAAGCTTATATTGACCCCCCCCCCCCAACTTTCACCATCCCGACCTCTTAAGTGTTTAATAGAAACAAACTAACTACTATCATATACAAATTTACAGTGTACGGGATCCGGATCCCACCTGCAGCTCATGCATCTTGAGATCTGGGTATAATTGACCTTGAACTATCAACAGGCAGCACATGACGACGACAACTAAATTTGAAACTGCCCCACACCTCTCCTAGATGATCTTGAAAGAGGCCTGTTTCCCTCTGATGTTGGAATTCGCCAGGGTTCTGCTTTTGGCTCCTCCTGCACACAATAGAGATATGGCAAGTTGGTTCTCATATAGTGGTTATGTTATTTGGACTCAGGTATCAGTATACAATACAGGCATGTACTCTACTCGGGTATGATCACTTTTTTCCAAGTATTCCATTGTATTTGGAGGACCGTTGTCTGAATAGGTGTCAAACATAGATATTCCAAAGAAAAATGAAGAGCCGGAGCAACATATGAGACAGGAAAGATAAACAAAGGTTAAAAATGGCAACATAAAGCATAATTAGTGTTTGAACCAAACTCTTCTAATAGGATAGGTCTTATTTTCAAACTCCCCCTAACATACAATCATATGTTCTAATTTGCAGGTATTCCACTCTTAACCCAATTGAGACATAGTGCCACATGTCTAACACAGTTATTAAAATACCGATGCCTGAAAAATGGAAACACAACAAGTAGCACACACACCTTTGATAATGAAGCAGAACTGATTCGTGATTGTGCTTGTGATTTTGCAAGCATACGGTGCTGTCGCTGCATTTGCTCGAACTGTTGTAGCCTTGAAGCAAAATTAATTCCATTCTGTAAATTCCCATTATCTTGGGTTATGTCACCATCCTCGCTGATTTGTGATCCACTGTGACATAATATTTGGGAGTATGGATTGCCTGATGATGCTTGTTTGAGTTGGTCGCCATTGAACGAGCACAGTGGCACAGTTTTTAAACGTGTTCGCAATCTCTTGAAGGCAGAACTTTTCTGCAGTTAAATTAAAAGGTCAGTATAATTTAACAAGGAAAAACTAATGCACAATGATTAGGTGCCAATCAGTGACAGAATCAAACACACATGAGATAAGTAACCTTGAAACCAATCACCCATATCCATACCCAACATTGGAATAAAGAAATTTTTGATCTGTTTTGATGAGATCAAGTTTGCACCTGACATTACATTTTTTTGTCATTGGTTTGGTTGAGGGGTGACTTGAAGCGAAACTAGCACTGACGTACCTGTGGAAGTAGCATTAGAAGACCATACAATGCTTTCAGCAACCATATATATCTTCCTGGTTCAAGAAGCTGGAAATCAGAAGAGGACAAAAAAACGAGGATCAGATACACAACAGATCTTCTAAATTCAAAAGAAAACAAGGAAAATAGAAATAAACCAATTACTTATAAGAAAAATGCAACTATAGTGACAACTATGGTGACCAGTCGCTAATATGCTGAATGCATGACCCTATCAATGTCGAAGCTACTACTAATGCTTGTCATCAGAGAGAGATTATATGTAGACAAAAAAGTCATAATTAAAAGAATATTGCCTCAAGACTTGCTGAAGTATAAGCAAATATCATAAGTAACCAAAAACTAAACAGAGAGAGCTTAAAGATCAAGCATGTTTAAACTATAAAAATTACAAGATTGCAAGGAAAATAGATTGCATCTGTATAAGCACCTGCAATCTGATATAAGCAAAGATTGGAGTTTCAAGTAAGCGAATCAATTTATCAAGCTGGACCAAGAATTTGGCATTAATATCTTCCTCGACCAGGGATTGAATCACAGCACTTGCATGCTGGTACATCTATCAAGCAAATAAACACCAAGTTAACAACCACGAAACTAAACTGCAATTCCAAATCTCTTCCCTCAGCCCAAAAGAGAGAGACTGGCTAGCCATTTAAAGGATTTATAGATTCGTACCTGAGCTAATAAACAAAGACTTATGATTGCCATGGGTGAATGGCACCATGAAGCATACAAAGAAACAAACAAATCTTTTCCAGCAGCATTAACCAGTGACTGTTTCAAAAGTCCACGAAGCTCAGACAGCTCAGAAGAAGTGAGTAGAATTAAATTCAAAGCCTGGAACACAAGACAAAAATCTAATTTGAGACTCGATGGAAATACCATTACACTAAAAGATAAGAAAATACTACTTTAAGTTCAACAATAACATCATGCCTATCAAATATTTGAAGTTATAGAGTTGCTCCATCTTATTACTTTAACCAAAGAGCATTATTACTTTAATTGAATTCTTAGGTACATAACAGAACCTGAACCATAATGCAGGCAAAATCCAGGTCTGCTTCTCCCTCTAGTATGGTGGATAGCTCGCGGTAGACTCTTTCAGCATCCAAGAGAACACAAAGTCTACGGATTATCAAAGCACCACGCCTAAAAAGCAGGAGAATCATAAATAAGAGGCATGTATATAGATACAACAAACATAGCAAGTTGGCCAAGTAGCCTACATGAGTGTTCAACTGAACAAAACAATTCATAATAATAACAAATTTCAAATAAAAATACTGGGGCTTGAGGGGCCTAGAATCACCTCTCTAGAAGAGAATGATCAACCCGGAAATTATGCACCAGAAAAACAAGAAGCTGGCGGAAGTTTAGGGGATCTTGTGCTATGCATGCATGGATGTCCAGAACCAGGAGCACCACCTGGCAGAAAAATCCAAATTGCAAGATAAATTAGTATATACAAGCAAGAGCACCTAGGTTAACACACATTAATAAAGAGACAAAACATGTTATATAGTTCAGGCTCAAAAAATCATAAAAAATATGAACAGATTAGATTTCAAATTTATGACAAATAAAATGTATTTTAGAGGAAGATCAGAGGCTATATTAGATACATTCCAACACAACATGCATGACAAAAGAAGCATGGACTAGTAATGTCTAAGATGTACCAATACATTCCAAAGAAAAAAACGTCCTAAGATTGTTTAACTATCATATATACAGTCTAATAAAAGGACAAAAGAACCAGTGACAAGCTACGAGAGAAGGGGAGCAATTGTTGGCATAAAAGTGCAGTTACAAATGATGGAAGATTACAGAAAAGAAACGAAAACATGGACTCAGTCAGTAGTAACTGGTACAAATTTTGGAATACCGTCAAGAGGGGATTAAAATGGAAAAGTTTTATAGGTCCAGTTTTTGACAACACCATAGACTTATTCTACACCCATCCTTAACCCCCAATCCCTTCCAAAAGAAAAAGAAGAAAGGGAGAATGGTGAGGAGAAAAAATCTTAAAATAGCAAGACTCTTTCTAGGTTCTTGAGAAGATGACTATAAGTATATTATCAGCTGAGTTTCAATAACAGTTCCATCCAAAAACAAAAATAATACATATACTTATGGTCATCTTTAATCCCCAATCCCTTCCAAAAGAAAAGGAAGAAAGAGAGAATGGAGGAGGAGAAAAAACTCTTAAAATAGCAAGACTCTTTCTAGGTTCTTGAGAAGATGACTATAAGTATACTGTCAGCTGAGTTTCAATAACAGTTCCATCCAAAAACAAAAATAATACATATAGGCACACTCTATTGTAATTACAGTGATAGATAATATAAGAAAAAATAATTAATAATTAAAAAGTAAAACAAAAAGAAAAAACTTAATGGAACAATTAATTAGGAAATACACAAGAAGAAGCAGAAATTTACCTCATCAGAAGAGTCTGATAGAGCTTTCAAAAGGGTGTCAAATATGTCATTTAGAAAACACAAGACCTGTTTCAGGTGAAACATTAAACATTGCCTATATTGGAGCAACAGTTCAATTGATAATCTACCCTTGAAATGACAAATTTTGCATGAGGCTATACACTTTTTGTCTCGGTTTTTGTTGAAACTATTATGCCCTTAAACAGGGAATGTGGTCTTTCTACAAACATGAAAAGATTTCAAGCATGCAGCATCAGATGTGCTTCCACCAAAAGTGCTAAAATATTTCAAAGAGATGACAACAGGGACATTTAGTGAGATAAATACTAAGAATATCCGTGTATCCAAATAATAAGTCAAGAACGATTGATTTTGGCAACCATCAAGATGACATTGTTGACCATTTTTTTTCAGAATAAAAAGGTTAGGTGGAATCTAGATCGAGACCTTTTGTACTTTGCATCTAGTAGTAACTTAATAACCATCATCTTTAGTAATGAGAATTATTACTAGTACTTAACAAATCTTCAACTGCCAATGCATATGTTAGAGATAGACACTCCTTGAAACTTCAAAATGATAATAATGGTGGAAAGGAACATAAACATTAAAGTCAGAAACCCTATCAGGTATAATTTTAAAAGATAAGACTTATTGAGTGTTTAGATACTTCAACACTAACACAAAAATGGGACTTCAATGAAGTTGTTATGCAAGTAAGATCATTATGATGATTCTAAACATTAAAATATGAAAAAATACGTGCACAACCGGCATTAAGTTCACAGATAATTGCCCTCTCACCTCAGCACGATGTCTATTTAAAAGGGTTGATATCCAGTGCAATGCTTCAATTCTAGTGGCCTCCCACTCACTATCAAGTTGCCTGACCAGTAAAAAAAATAGTAATTAGTACAAAATCATTTTAAGTGATCATTTCAGGGGTCAAATAAGTCACCATTTTAAACACTTTTGTATAGCTCTTCAACCTTCAAGATACAGAAGAGCTATATATCCCCCATAAAAGTGCAAACTGCTAGTAACATTTCAAACCTAGAACTTTTCCCAGGGAACAAAAACTACACCTCCTTGTAATGGAGAGAATGGCACCCACATCAAAAGTTTCTGCTGGATCAGCCTTGATTGCACGAAGCTCCTCATTGGTTTCACGAGCGACCTAATACAAGAAAATGAAATCAAACGCACAAAATGAATACAAAGGAAAGAACTCCACACAGATTTTGAAAGACATTGCAGATAGTTTTTTAAAGTAGATTAAGGAGACAGCAGAAGAGATAAACTAAACTTACTACTCTAATTTTCTCTTCTTTATCAGATATGCAGGGGAGAATGGCTCCCAGTATGTCAGCATAGTAAGGAACAAGCTGGTCTCTACCAAGCTTTACAAACTCATTTATCTGTACAATGGGGAAAATTTCAAATTTCTATAAAGTAAAAATACCAGATGAAATAATCAATATATGAACAGAATGAAAATTTAAGAATATCATAGGATAGACAAACACATTGACAAGGGGAAGAATCCATGACCAAGATTCTTTTCCTGATTTCTACTTTAAAATGTTCCCTTTCTGTGGCTACAAAAATTCATATTCATCTTACCCAAGTTATAGCTGTTAACCGAGTGAATTCATCAGGAGAAGCTGCCCGTTGCACCAGTATTTCAGCCATGCGACTATAATCTACAGACTTCAAGAGTAGCACTGCTCGAGTCAGAAAATTACAAATGAACAAAATATTTTCTTTTTATGAGAAATACTGTTGGTAAGTTTGCACATTAATAAAGCCACAACTTTCTTACTAAAAGTTTAAGGTATCAATAATGTGATTCCCACAAAGATGCTGACAAGCTTTAAGATAAGTGGCCAAGGAGCCAATCCATCAATCAAAGACAGACAGTAGAATCTTACTGGGGAGTTTTTAATCTCTTGAAGAAACTCTGAAAGTGCTGAATCAGCTTGTTGCCGTATTTCATGACTAGAATCACTTAACATATTAAATAAACCTGAAAGTTATCAAGAACTAATTAATTAAAAATCACTTACTGTAGAGAAGTAGAACATTCGCTTAAAAAAGACCAAAACTTTATTACCATCAAGAAAATCAGGGAGGAATCCCAACATGTCAATATCTGGAACACTATCTAGTACAGTTATCCATCCAACCAAAAACTGACGAACATAAGGATTCAGGACATTCATGCGCTCTCTCAACAATGGGATAAATTCTTCAATACTGAAGATAAAGCAACCATATAATAACATTATAAAGATGGTTCCCAGAAAATGCTAAACAAGGCCTCTAACTAACAAGATTCATAGGCTGATATTGGAAAGGAATAAAGCACACCTGAACTGGTCACTTTCAGTAACAATATCCTGTTTCACATGGTAAAAAAGAAGAGCAATAAGTTCCATATTTCACATGATTACCAAGATGCCAACAATTAGTTGAGGGAGCAACTATTAACCTTCACAAGCCTATCTAAAAGGTGAGCAGCACTCTGTACGTTGCCATCTGAATCAGCTGAAAGCTTGCATAAAGCATCAAATATCTGATTAAAGAATATGATAAAATCTCCTCGAACAATCTGTGTGGTAGAAACAACATACCCGGTCCACTATTAGTCATGAAAACAAGAAGCGACAAAGAAAAAGGGTCATAAGCAAACAAATCTCCTTTCACCTTTGCAATGTTGTATAGAGCTTCACATGCATAATAGCGAACTCTGCTATCTTGGTCAGAGAAAGAATTAAGTACTGGTGGCACAATTTGCTGGCATATTGCATCAAAAGCAAATTATTACTCAATTATATATGAAAGAAATAGATTTTAACAAAACAAAACAACTGGGGGAAAAACACTTTTTACAACTCAGGAAAAAAGTAATCTCTATGTCCAACATAACAGCAGGTAACAGTTTTCCGATTTTACATTATATTCTACTCGTGAAAGAATAATATTTGAAACAAGGGTCATCCCCTCTGACTGCATGAAAGAACATAAAGTCTCAACCCTGATAGCCTGCCCCATCCTAGCACTAACCTTCTCTAGCCCCGCAAGACTAAAACTAAGGAGACAAAACAAATCACCTACCACCCAAGCCAAGATACAAAAGCGGGCACATAACAAAAATCAAGCAGCAGATGCAGTCCCAATACCAGGCTACTAAGTGACTTGGAAGCCTTCTGTCAGATGGTGTCAGCGTGTGACTGTTTTGAGTTCTAGTGAACTGCTGTGTATGAGTGTTTAGTTTTTTGTGGGCTGTATATCAGATAATAGTGTGTGTATCAGATTGGTTTTTTAATATTTTAGATAACTAGTTACTGATAAGTTTCCTTAGTTAAAATGTTGCTCATTGGATGGCAAGGGAGAGTTTAAATGCTGTTTGCTTGATTTGTTTTCTTTGAGCATCCACCTGCAGGATGTCTGGAACCTCTTGAAGGCAGACATGGAAGGAGTTGCATACTTGCATTTCCACGTCTTGCTCCTCTTGAACCGTCTTAGGGTCTTGGCCCTCTTTTTGTAACCCAAAAAAAAGATTGAAATTGTGCATATATGGAGACTGTAAAAGTTGTACTATTAAGATAGAATAAAATTCCATTAAGTAAAATTCTCTACACTTTCTAATCAAAATTTTATGATTAGTCTTTCTCTGTGAATAGTGAAAAGAGTTTAGGACAGCAACAAACAACCAACAATATTTGTATCTGATCTTTCCTCAGGAGTAAGAGGTCAAACCAGAAGCAAAAATGATTTAAGAACTTCCCTGATTACGCAATTAAATGTGCATCGATGTTTACTTTAATCTTTAAGTGTTTCCAGTTCTTTTAGAAGTTATGAAAGTTTAATAAGAAATGAAGAAAGAAATGAAAGCACATTAAACAAATAATATATACATCTAATGCATTACCAATTACCAGAATGGAAATAGTTCATAATAAATTCTAAACCACAATATTAAGCTATAAGTCAAGTAGTGGAATGGATACAGGACACCAAGATCAAAATGCTGCCTGGATATAACTTGTTTCCTTACTCCATGAAACCTAAATAGACATATGTTTGAAGTGGAAGACTAACCAACAAATCAGATTCGTAAGCCTGTAAAAGCTTCATAAAATTCAGCCAAAGGAACATACTGTTGGAGGGTAAGGTTCTAATAATATATTAAACTAATTAAAGTTCATATAGATAGTTAGAAACTTATCTTTAATGCATGAACATGATAGGACCACTTTTCTTGACAATTTCCACCTCTCTGGATGATATATCAGGTGCAAGAAGAGCTATTGTGGCATCCAATTTCTACGATTCGAAAAGCAATGATCTCCATAGCATTGCAAATGAACAATAGAGATTGACCAAACTGTCCTTGATCTCACTAGCTCATTATATAACTTCCCGTTAACACTAATTATTTTCAATAATCAGACATGGAAAGGAAAGCTTGAAGTTATTAGAACTAGAAAAGTAGTAGGGTTCGTATGCCCATGTCTGAATCGTATGAAGCATTTATAGGCTTACAGATTTGATCAGTTGGTCATTGATCTTCCATTGTTCTAACATATGTTATAAGGAGGGATATAGTGCCTCTCGCATTCACAAATGTGGAACAAAAGCAAGGGGTTAGAGAAGAACTAAAGTGATCAAAGTATCATATAAGCTGATTTCTACAATTTATATGACAAATAGGACGAGGCCAAGCTTATAATAACATAATGCAAGTATTCCAAATAATATTTGTACGACAAAGCAGCCCTGGGGAATACTAGAAACGGTTTAACCAAGTTAGTGAGAATATGATTATTTATATCCTATTAAAATTTCATAAAAAATAATAAATTAAAAAAAATCCTGATTTCCCATGTCATGTAGATGTATCTATAACTGCCTACTAGAGATCACAAAAGCTATTTTGTTTGGACTTCATTTTTCTTTAAGAACCCATGTCCGGCACTCATGTCCAGCACATGACAAATAGGACGAGGCTAAGCTTATAATAACATAATGCAAGTATTCCAAATAATATTTGTAACGACAAAGCGGCCCTGGGGAATACTAGAAACGGTTTAACCAAGTTAGTGAGAATATGATTATTTATATCCTATTAAAATTTCATAAAAATAATAAATTAAAAAATCCTGATTTCCCATGTCATGTAGATGTATCTATAACTGCCTACTAGAGATCACAAAAGCTATTTTGTTTGGACTTCATTTTTCTTTAAGAACCCATGTCCGGCACTCATGTCCAGCACATGACAAATAGGACGAGGCTAAGCTTATAATAACATAATGCAAGTATTCCAAATAATATTTGTACGACAAAGCGGCCCTGGGGAATACTAGAAACGGTTTAACCAAGTTAGTGAGAATATGATTATTTATATCCTATTAAAATTTCATAAAAAATAATAAATTAAAAAAATCCTGATTTCCCATGTCATGTAGATGTATCTATAACTGCCTACTAGAGATCACAAAAGCTATTTTGTTTGGACTTCATTTTTCTTTAAGAACCCATGTCCGGCACTCATGTCCAGCACATGAATATGGAGATATAACCTCTAAGGATCCTTACGGAAAAACCTAGAAAAGTCTAACCTTATCCATGTCGGATACATACCTGTATTCGACACTCACACTCTAGTCCAAGTAACATAGCACAAAAGACTAAAGGTAAAAAACTGAAGTTTACTAAATCTAGAATGAAAATCCCATAGCTTATATAAAGTAATAACTAACAAGGAAAATCAACAACAGTTGCCTTCTTAATAATAAACAAACACTATACCCACGTTACAACCCCTCAAAAATAATTACAATCATATAGCAAAATCGTTAAACCCGAAATAGCAAATTCTTTGTTCTCAAATAACAATGCCATGGCAAACATTATTCAACGGTTTTCTAATAAGAATAAAATGTGCTAATAGAAAGCTAATTAAAGGCAAATTTATCCTTGCCTCAAGATGTTGGGCAGCTTCGGAAGTCAACCCCACAGTGGCGGCAGCTAAACCTATCAATCCTCCCTAAATAAACACAACACCAAAATTGAACCAAGCCAACCCGAATTTTAAAATAAATAGATACAAAATCTCATAAAAAATTCAAAATTCTGGAAAATATTCCTAGTCAACCAACCTTACGGTGATTGGCTTGTGGTGAGTAAACAAATTCCGTGGTCAACAAGTTGATCACGAGCGATATCTTCTCGTGATCTCCGGACGACGCTAGCTGTTTCACAATTCCTTCAAACTACACAAAATTATGATATCAAACAGTTGAGCAATTCAGTCATTCAAAAAGCAAGATAGAAACTGAATTACATGGAAAATAATAAAAAAGCAAAAGAAGAACCTCAAGGGCCGCATTCTTCCGCTTCTCATACAGCTTGTCGGATAGATTACGCAGAACGGAGGCGGGAATCACGAAGAGCGCGTCGGCCATACTAGATTATTCTTTTAAAGTTAAAAAAAAAGGGAAGAAGAAGAAAAGCACAAACTAAAGATATTTACTCGATTAAATCAAATTTGTTTCATCATCTTTTCAAGTTAGATCTTGTAAAAACTGAGTAGAAACGAATTAAAATTTCTTTAATATTCATACAAAAGAAAAGGAGATAGGATTTTTTATTTTCTTTCTTCTGTACTATTAAAGTGAAAATTTGGAAGAAAAGAAAGAAATTTTCCGGGATTTGGATAGTGATGTTTTTGTGTTGTGAGTGTAATAAAAATGCTTGGAGAAAACGATAAAGAGCGTTGGGCTAAAGTCAAATGACCAAATTATTCGTATGCAGTCTTTGCAGCGAAGCAAGTCTAAGACTCTAAGTCAAGGGTATAAATGAAATTCAATGGTGCTAGAGAAAAAGACGTTACTCATCTACCAACGATTATTTATCTGTAAATTAAATCTGTGTAATAACAAAATCAATTTTCAGCCCAACCATCAATATTTTTTTGGTAAATTACATTGGTAGTCATCCAATTATTAGTAATTCTTTTTTAGTCTTTTAATTATAAAAAGTTACAAAATGATCACTCAACTATTTAATTTTACTTTTTTGGTCACTAGTTCGTAGAGGTGTGCATGGGCCTGGCCAGAGGCCCGCCCGAAAAATGGGAGGGTTTGGGTGAAAATATAGGCTCGAAATATAGGTTTGGGCAAAAAAATGAGGCCCATTTAGAAAATAGGCCGGGCTCGGGTAAATCTTTTTTGGCCTGGGCCCGGCCAGGCCCAAATTATATACTAAATATATATATATTTTTATTTTTAATCATATTTACATTTTATTTTTAATTTTAATATAATCACTTTTTATTATATTTTTAATTTGTGTATTGTTTTAAGAATTATTTTAATATTATTATTTATTTGTTTTATATTTTAATATTTGTTTTAAATGTATTTGATGATTTATTATATTTTAAAATTTTTTATTTAATAAAATAAGTTTTAGAAAAATTAATATGGGTTGGGCCAGGCTCGAGCTTACCAATTTTATTTCGGGTCGGGTTTAGACAAAATTTTATGCCCATATTTTAGGCCGAGCCAAGCCCGAGCCTAAAAACGGGGTCTAAAATTTTGTCTAGGTCCGGCCCGGCCCATGCACACCTCTACTTGTTAACTAATTGTGGCAGCTTTTAAAATTGATATAATAGCAATTTTAACCTTTAACATTATATATTATGCTAATTTAATTTTAATTCTAAAAAATTTAATTAATTCTAAAAAATCTAACTATCAACATTTACACGTTGTGTAATTTGATTTTCTTTTAGGCTCCGTTTGTTTGCAGGTAAAATGTTTCCCGGAAAATGATTTTTGGAAAATGATTTCTTGGAAAATGATTTCTGGAAAATGATTTACTTTTTCAGTGTTTGGATGAATCATGTAAAATATTTTTTCATTGTTTGACAGATTTCTGAAAATATTTTTCTGAAAAGTTGTTTTAATAAAAATTTATATATTTAAGAATTTATTATCTTTTCTTACTTTATATATATATATATATATATATATATATATATATATATAAATTTATATTTTAAATTGTTTTTACATGTATTGCAATGATTTATTTATAAGTAAATAAATCATTTTAAATATATAATAATACTCAATTATTAAATTATAATATTAACCGTCATAAATTGAAAACAACCAAAGTCAAATAAATTATTTGTAATTGTGTTATAAAAAAATAAAAAATAAGGATTGAATAATTATAAATTAGATTCCAAACCACAATTAATACTAGAAATTAATAATATTATCCAAATACATAATTAGTATTACACCACATGATAACAACAACATTATCCAAGTGCATAACTAAATATTACACCATATGATAACTAATATTACACCACATGATAACAACAATATTATCCAAGTGCATAACTAATATTACACCACATTAAAAGTATCAATATCTTCAACCTTGAGAAAATTTTTGAAGCCAAATTTTTCTATGCTTCTTACTTTTAACTAAAAAAGCTTTTGCCTCAGATTCATGACTCACTAAATAATCAAACACAGAACAAAGGAAGTCATCATCAAATCCTTCTACCTCCATTGACATCACTTCTTCGTAAAGATGTGGTGTCTTATCCATGATAAATTGTTCCAAAGCATTAGCAATTTTGCCAAGTTGTTCACCCACAAATTTAATTTGTTCATCATTGACACTTTCTTGAGCCTTTTTTCTTTTACGTTTGGATGTGCGGATGAAGATACATTTGTTCTTACCTCTTGCCGCTTCATTCTCGCGATCTATAGGCACTTTGAATCTATGTTATCATCATCCAAATCTATGTCAAAGAAATGTTACGGCAAAACTCCTCATTGCCATATCTTTGCCAACAACCAAAGCCATTTCATCATAATGATCAATGCTTTTATTCAAAAATGGCTCATACTTCTTGTGCTTTGTTGGATATTATACAAAATTAGAATAACAAGTAAAAATAATTGAAATATACTTACCATATATATACATATATTACCATATCTTCTTTGCATCATATGTCGCTCTATCACATGTGATCATTTTCATGTTATCATCCCATCCAAAACCACTTTCACCCGAATTGTGCATATAATCGCCACACGCTTTTTTCTGATCCTCAAATGATTTTCCACATGTTTTGCATCGCATTGGACTTGAAATTTTTCAGAAATAGCTTCGACAACTCGATTAATAGAAACTGCTTTGAAAGTAATAGAAGGCTTATTTCCTTTCTAGGCCTCCTCTGCTAAAATTTCAAGAAAAAGATGTTCCATCGGTTTTGTCCACCTGAATTGCTTGAAGGTCCCTTCTTTGTTGCCCTTACCCATTCTACATTAATAATTGTCATTGTCAATCATTTCAATATCCAACAAGCTTAAAACATAATAAATTCAATATCTAACAAGCTTGAAACATAATCAATATCTAACAAAATCAAGACATAATAATTTCAGAATCCAACAAATATAATAAACTAAAATTTTAGAATCCAACATTAACAAAAAAAAAAAAAAACAATTTTAATACTAAAACATACATAACATAGAAACAACAACCCTAAGCCCTAAACCTACCTAATGTTTCTAGCCATATAATCAATCCACATAGTTTGTGCAATTTCATCTCTCTTAGCAGACCATTCTCTTGCTTCTTCTCTTTCTTCTCGCTCCGTAAGAGTTGATATTATCAAATCGGACTCGGAGCTCCTCGTATAATCCTTGATTAAGTAAATCACTAGGATCAACTCCCATGATATGATTATGAATGATGCAACAAGCCAAAACTATATCTACTTGAGTTTGAAAATTCCAAAATGGCTCAGCATCTAATACACGAAACCGTTTCTTCAAAATCCCGAAAACACGTTCAATAGTGATTCGTAATGATGAATGATTTAAGATTAAAGAGTTCCTTTGCATTTTGGGCCCCGAGCACTAAACTCTTTTAAATGATATCGAACACCACGATATGGGGTAATAAATCCATTACGGATGCCATATCCAAGATCGCAAGAAGATAATATTTACCTACAATTTGACAAAACATAATTATTACTAATAAATTATGAGCTTATGGAACTATTTGGTATTTAATGTTGTATAATTCTTACCTTAAGAATTCTTAATCCTCTTGGGCGTGAAAGTGCATCACTTAAAATACGAGAATCATGTGCACTACCTTCCCAAACCAGCTAGAACATAGGAAAATTTCAAATCAAATGTAATGGCGTAGCCAATACATTTTGTGTCGTCCCCCCTTTACTGACTACGAAATCTTCCTTGAATGTTAAGTGGAACGGATGCACGAACATGAGTTCCATCTAATGCTCCAATACAATCTTTAAAATAAGGATAAAACCTTGAATTGTTTCGATTTCACTAGGAATTGACTCATCGGGTAATCTAATAACTAGCTTATACAATTTCAAAATAGCTCTCAATACAATCCTAAAATAACGGTGAATTGTCTCGGTTGATCTATAATATCTAGATCCTATCACTCAAACCTTACATTATGACCAATTATATGTAAAAATATAACCACTTGCTCCCTAATATTCACCGATTTAGTTGATTGTAACAAATTATTTCTACTAAGAATATCACACAAATTAAAAATACAATCGGTCTCATCCTTATCACATCAATACAATGCTGGTCACCACTATATAAAATACTATTAATATAATTTTCTCTTTCATAATCTCTATTCACATTAGGATGAGAAGTAATTTCCTTCCTAGTTTTTAATTTTTAATCCAGAGAGCCCCAAAAGCTAAAAGCTGAAGCCACGACTCAGACAATTGCATGATGTTGATTACGATCCATCTACACAATACCACATAAATATTTGATCACTACAAAAAATACGTAAACTTTTCATAAGGTCACATATATGGCTAAAATTACCATGACTAAAGTGCATACATATATATATATATATATATATATATATGAAAGTTTCTCAAGTAATGACTAAAGTTACCATGACTAAAGGGAATAGAGTTAACTATCATAAAAATTACAATGATTTTTAATAATGTAAATTGATAAAATATTTAATCAAAAAGACCGATTTACTATTAGACCTAACATGTAAAAACTAATTTATCTATTCTATTAACGAAAAAAATAAAATATAATCTAATTCGTAACATACGTATAATAATTTTACCTAGGATTAATTTTGAATCTTGAGACAAAAGGAAATTAAATCAAAAGTGGTCGGCCAAGGGTGGCCCCAAAGAAAAGAATCATGGTCATTAACTTTATTGAACAACGACTAAACGATGGAGAAGAAAGAAGATGCATGCATGTCGTCAATTCGATTCTCATTACCTCTTTTCACTTGTTTGATCAAAATTTGATTATACAATTTTTTTAATTCAAATAAATTCTATTTGTAATTAGTTTTCATAATAAAATAAATATTTTATTTTCAAATTAGTGAAATTTTTTAAATATTATAGAATAAAGATATATTAAAAAAATTAAGAAAGTTTGATAAATAAACGATTTTATTCAATTTGGTTATATACATAAAGTATTAACAATTTTTTTTCTTTTACTGTTTAGTACTTTAGATGAGATTCCAAGTCGGTTGTTGGACTGACACATTACTTTGCTTTATAAAGAAAAACTTGAAATGAAGTTGTAAAATAAATTGAGATAAATATTTTAATATAAAAAATTTAGAATTATGGATGAAAATTGAAAGAAAGTAGATGAAAATTTAGAATTATATTGACATTTAATATAAATATTTTGATTCATCCAAAATATTGATTATATGTATTTACTTTTAAATATATAAAAAATATATCAAAATATATATATAGAACATGTAGTGATTAGTTGGTTACCGTGACTTTGGTCTGTTTGGCTGCCATTGATTCATTCATTTAGCATGCATTCTATTTTTACCTTAACCACACCTTGATTATTAAAAGCAAAAAGCAAGATAGAACTTCAAAATGCATTCTATTTTTCTCCCTAAATATGAGATTAATGAGAAAATTTAAATTTAAAACATATCAGAAATTTAAATTTAAAATTTAAAATTAACAATTTTTATTTTACTTATAATGTAAATGTCAATAATCAATTATATATTATAGAATATATAATTAAAGCCGATTTTATATTTCGCATTGAACCACTGTGGTCCATTGATCTTTCTATCATTTTTAAATGTTTTAAGAATAAAAAACATATTTAGAAATTGAAAATATAAAAGATATTATTCTCTTTTTCTTGGACATAGAAGACAAGATTAAATTTAGAAAATGGATCAAGAGGCAGAGCCCACCACCAAAATCTAGAATATAGAAATTGAACTTGTCACTATCTTTTATTCTCATAAATCAAAATCATGCATATGTCATAGTAAAATATTTATAAACCATAAACCAGATGCATTAAAATGATAAGATCAAAATAAGATGATGAATACTCGTAATCAAACATAAACCCAACTAAACCAGATTGCAATATCGGTTTATGTTTGAAGTTTGAGTCAGAACAAATCCAGAAGATGCAACCAACTCGACTATTTATTTATCATTCCATTTGCAATGCCTTACATTATATCAATTGAATACCATATTTATTGTTAACTTCTATCGGATCTATTTTTTTAACGCAAGTGTCACGGAGACAAGCTTACGTTGGAAGGAAAGCTGCATGATGACACTCTTATATCCCCGGAAAGGAAGTACTAAATAAATCAATCTTTGTTAGTAAGTGTCTTGTATTAGAAGTATGCATAGGTGGGAGGTGTTTCACCACCATATTGTTGTTTTACGACTTATGTTTAAGACTTATGTTTTCCTATCTCATGCGGTGGGAACTCTTACAAACTCTATGGTTATGTTATGTTATGTTGTGTTGTGTTTGAATATGAAACCCGAACCATTTTGGTATTATTTTGATGTTTGTTATACCTAAATATTTAAATCACTTTGCTTATCATATGTTTTAATTGACCATAAAACTAAGCAAATCAAACCGTAGTGTCACCATGTTGGAGAACCATCTTGGAAGACTTTATGGTCTCCAAACGCGTCATCCTCATCTAAAATAGTCATCGGCATCAATGACAACAAGGTTTATGATTTGTTTGGTAGCATTAAGGCTCAGTAGTTCCCCGTATGCTCAAATACTTGACTTTATACCCCAAAACAAAAAGGAAAAAATAAAATCAAAGGAATTTAGTTTGGGTATGATCATATTTGTGCATGCCGGAAAAGATTATACTTCAGTGACATTCTATTGTTGTAATCTTATAGTAGGATATACCTAATGATTTTAAACCATTTATCGTCCTATTAACGCAGGCAACAACTAGAAGCTCAACTTCGAAACCCACCTCCACATCAAAGAAATAGTAAAGATAGTGGAAGTTCAAAAGCGGGAAAACACAACAATGATGGCGGTGGTATCACCCTTATTGAGTGCTTATTATATTAGGTTGTTTCTATGGCAGTGATCAGTGACTGTTATAAACCAAACTATGATTCTCAATGAAAGAAGTATATCTCATTTGATGATTCTGTCATATTTAGCATCTTTATTAATGAGTCAAGCAAGAACACTTAGCATTACAACTCTCTTCTAATTTCAAATCATGATATTTGCACATCAGATTTTCAAATTTGTTTTATAAGAAGAATCCAAATTTGCTTTTAACATTTCCAGTTGGTGGAGCCTAATTCATATACTTAAGATGTTGAGATCCTAAGATTATTTGTTCTAGAACTAGTAGTGAAGCTTCCGGTTCTATAGGCTCACAAAGTATATGACACAACTAACCTAAAACAACACATGAGAACACCGGTCAAAACCCATTGAATGAAAATGATAATCCCACCAACAATCGAAAGTATAAGCCAAAGTCACTGCCTGACTACCAAGAGAACAACCACGGTTTGTTAGTATGGCAAAAAAAGTGAAACAACAAGAATGAAAAAACCAAAAGAGGACAACAACCACACGTCAATCTCAATCCAAGGGAATCAGAATCCATATGAAAAAAAATCACCAAAACCACAACTCCACATCACAAAACCCATCACCAAAACAAAATGAAAAAGCGAGAATAAGAAGATGCCATACCTTGCAAGGAAGAATGATTTACGGAGAAAGAGGGGAAGACAGAAAACGAAAGCAGCAGACTTTGCTGAGCAGCGAAAGCGAAATGCACGATTTAATTAAGGAAAAATTGAAGAACGAAAGAAGAAAAAGACATGGAAAAATTTGAAGAATGGAAGAAAAAGAAAGGCGAACGGATGAAAAACAAAGCCTTACGGATGAAGAGGAGATGGAAAATGTCTTACATAATTGAAATCGGTAAGACGTTTTCCCCAAATTGAAGGATTTTACCCGTGTCAAAGAAAATATTTTCCTTTGGAAAATGTTTTCAAGCATCCAAACACGGTAAAACCAGGAAAACATTTTCCGGAAAATGTTTTCCTGGTTTCCAAACGGACCCTTAGATTTTTCTTTTCTTTGTTACCACTAAGGATCAAAATGTTGCTTTGGAGAGCGGGTAACAACATCCTTCCAGTGAGTAAAACTTTGGTTCAAAGGAGAATTTCGGCACCCTTCTTGTGTTGTATTTGTCGAGACAGCAATGAATCTATCTTGCATGTGTTCTGCTCTTGTGCTGAATCGACTAAAGTTCGGAACCTCCCATCTTTCTCTTATAAAGTCCAAGATGTTGAAGGTAACTCGTTTTTTGAATGGATAATCAATTGCTTTCGAAAGCTTGGTATAGAGGAGTTTCGAAGGTGAAGTTTTACAATTTGGCAAAATGAAATAACTGGAAATAATTGAAACTTGAGGGGGATGGGTAATGACACTAGCATAGTGATGAATTTTGCCCAACAATACATGAGGGAACTTGATGCTTCCTCTTTGGCCAATCGAACTTTACCAATCCATTATCATAGAAAATGGAAGCTGCCGCTGAGAGACATCCTTCTTAAGTTAAATGTTGATGTTGCCTTAACTGATGATAGACGTAATGTAGGGGGTACTTTGAGGGAACTGTGATTAGAGATTTGCCAAGAAAGCTTTACCTTTGCATTCTGAGTTAGAATAATAATAAAAATTGGCATAAAACTTAATAAATTAAGATTTGTCATATCAAATCATCAAGAATAAATTAAAAACAATAGTAGATGCAAAAATATGTGACACTCTCTTTTCTAAAGATAAGATGTCGTTTTGTATATATAATTTGGGGACTATACTCTTAATATATAACTTTTTCACATTAACATTAATTTCTAATGAACCCATCATCAATTAGAAATTAGTTACTAGAATATTTGATTCATACTTTATGTAATAACTAAAGTCAAATAAACCTTCACCGAATTAGATTACATTTACTTTAAGCTCACATTTCACTATTTATTTTGACATGCAGATGATTGCAGTTAGGGAGGGTATTTGTTTTGCTTTGGATATTGGCATTTCTCAGCTTATTGTGGAAATAGATTGCCTTCAAGTCTTTTTTAGATTTAACTAGGGGAGACGGTTCATTTTAACTATCAGAAATATTCTTGAGGAAATACTGGTTCTTGTAATTTTAGAGAAAAATTTTTGATTCTTCGTTAAAAGAGATGGGAACTTTGCTACCCATAAACTTGCTAAGTTTACGTTGAATATTATGAATGATGCTGTATGGATCGAAAATAGCCCTTCCTTCTTGAAGAATTGTTTGGAATGAATGAATTTTTCATTTTGTATCAAATATATATAACATGCATATATCCAATTTAGTTTACCTTAGACCATAAACATTTATAATATGTATCGACCAAAGGTGATGCTTATACGTTGTATAGTAACTAATTAAAAAACTTTAAAACAAACAACTAAAGCACGTAGGGGGAAGAAAAATGGATTTCGCTACTGCAACCTTGTCAGGTTTTGAACAGCCTGGCTCGCCGATACCTTCAGAGATTGAACCAGTCACTAAAAAAGTCCGAAATAAGGAGTATAATGTGACGTCTCTAGGATACTTAACTATGGAGGAATCCGGTGCGGGGAAAGAATAGTTTAATTCGAAATTGATGGCGAATGTAGGTAACAAGACTGGGGATACATAGGTGGTGATGGTGAATGATGATTTAGAAATAATGGAAGCTGATATCAAAATTTCATTGGAAGGTCCGTATCCAGAGATTTTCTTCTCAGACCGGGTGCAAGAAATACTAGATAAAAGCATGGATTTAACAGTAGTAGTTAGGCTTTTGGGACGAACAATTGGGTACAAAGCCCTCCTTAACAGAATACAGACTCTTTGGAAACTTGTTAGATCGTTTCAGGTGATCGACATAGACAATGATTATTACTTGGTAAAGTTTGCTTTGAGTCAAGAGTATACCAACGCACTCACAGAGGGACCATGAATGGTTTATGGGAATTACCTCACTGTTCAACCTTGGAGTCGAGACTTCTCTACGGACAAGCAACATCCCTCAAAGATAGTGGTGTGGATGAGAATGTCGGGGCTCCCGTATAGGTATTATAACAAGAAACTGTTGAGAATAATAGCAAGCACATTGGGGACGGTGGTAAAGGTGAACTATAACACAACAAAATCAAGGAGAGGGAAGTTTGTGCGGTTTGCAATTGTGGTAGATCTGATGAAACCGATAAAGGCTTTTGTTGGAATCAACAACGTCCCTTTTTGCGTTGAGTGTGAAGGGCTTCCTTTAATCTGTTATAAGTGCGGTTGTTATGGACACCTTCAAGAGCGTTGTCCGTCGGAAAGAAAGGAACAGGAGGAGGCCCGATCTGTGGGCAGTGCATCCAGACCGTCACCGCCGTCGATAGAGAGGATAATGGCTGGCCAGAACTGCTTTGGTCTGTGGATGCAAGCTCCTGGCTGGAAACAACGACCGACAAAACAATTGGCAGCAAACAATTATGGGAAGAAAC
Source organism: Gossypium anomalum (assembly GCA_025698475.1). Taxonomy (NCBI): domain Eukaryota; kingdom Viridiplantae; phylum Streptophyta; class Magnoliopsida; order Malvales; family Malvaceae; genus Gossypium; species Gossypium anomalum. The sequence goes on along the minus strand of CM046967.1, from coordinate 16,073,139 downwards.
GAAATGGTGTTACATTAGCCTCGAAAAATACTCATTTTGATAATCTTGTAGATTTGGATGACACGATAATTGAGGAATCGCGGGATTTTGGGAACGCAAATTTTTCAGCTGATAAGGGAAGTGGAAATGGAAAGAAAAGGAAGAAAGGAAATGGTAAACAAAAAATTAGAGGAGCAGACGGTGTTAAAAAAAAAAGGAACGACTAAGGATAAGGGAATGGCTGGTGTTCAAGGGTTTAATGATGATGTAAGTGGTGGATCAAACCCTTAATGGGCCCCATGACTGTGGTGGATCGGTGGGATTAAAGGAAAAATTGGGCATTTGGGCAGGTGGGCCTAATGGAAATGTTAGAATTGAAACAAGTGGGCCTAGTGGAGTGTTAGCGGTGGGGTTGGAACAAAATGGCCCTAAGGTTGTTGAGAGGCCCACAAGTCTCCCCATCACGAACCATAGAGCTATCTTGGTTGAAGACGGTGCTGGGTATTTTGAAAATTCGGTTATTATGCATGAACTATGTAAAGTTAAAGGGGTTCAAGCACAAAAAAAAAAATAAAGCGTTAACCATGAAGGAGATCACTAAGAAGAGGCATAAAGTCCGCAAAAGGGTTGAACAGAAACATCCTACTATATCGGTTCTAGCAGAATGGGTGGAGATGTTTTCAAAAGAATAAGATAGTTCGAGCAGAACTAGCAATGTAGATGTTCCTATGGAAGTATTATTTGTGGAGGAGGTACTGGGTGGGAGGAAGCTGGGTTATCATTGTATAGACGCCCATAATAATACAGAGGAAGCTCTGGTGGTGGGTGACTTTTTATTGGGGTAGTAAGTACAATATTTTTACATTTTTAATATGGATTTTAAGCTACTATGTTGGAACTGTCAATGGGTTTAAGTCCCAAATTTGTTGTTGTGTTGAAAAACATCTTAAGGACTTAAAAGTCGTATATCTTAGTGTTAGTGGAAACAAGTATAAATGGGAAAAAACTGATAAGGTTATTCGGAGAATAAGTTTCGATTTTTCATTTAGAGCGAAAGCAAGGCGCTTTTCAAGTGATATTTGGGTTCTATGGAAAGACAAAATGAGGATTGATGTTATTGAAGTTTCAAGCCAATTTATCCATTGTTGCTGCTCTAAGCAAGGTATGAAACAAAATATTTTATTTATGGTTGTTTACGCTAGTCCTAACATAGCAAAACGTACGTTGTTCTGGAACCACCTTGCCTCATTAAAGTACCAAAGAAATGATATATGGCTACTTAGGGGTGATTTTAATGCAATTGTATCTAGTGAGGAAAGGACTGAAGGTGCAAGGACGAGGCTAGGTATTGATCTCTTATTCCGAGACTTTATGTTTGAATATGGGATGATAGATTTGGGGTATAAATTGCCATATTTTACTTGGATTAGGGGATTGTTATTCCAACGATTGGACCAGTTCATTTGTAACACAGATTAGATGGAGTGTTTTCTCAATTCTTCTGTGGCACATCTTCAACGCATAGGTTCGGATCATCGACCTCTGTGTCTTTCTTTGGTACCTCAAGGACTCCTCAACACACAAAGACCTTTTCGCTTTGTTGCAACTTGGCTCGAAATGATAAGTTTGACGAGGTTTTAAAAGATTCTTGGATGTTAGGTAATGGTGTGATGACTAACATTGAAAAATTCTGCACTAAAGTTAAAGAGTAAAATTATCAGTCCTCTGGGCATATTGGGAACAGGAAAAGGCTGCTTATGGCAAGACTAAAGGGAATTGAGGAGAGGCTTGATAGGTATGGCTCAAACTTTCTTCTTGATTTAGAAAAAGAGTTCAGATTGGAATTAAAGGAAGTCTTGAACCAAGAGGAAAGTCTTTAGCAACAGAAGGCCTGAAGTAAATAGACATGTAAGGGTGACGTAATACTAGATTTTTTCACGCAAGTACACTTTCTAAAAGAAGGGTCATGTAAGTTTTTCGTTAAGTATCAGCGATTTATAAGTTGGAATGTAGTTTTCCTCTAAAGATGTTTTTGTTGTTGCAGTGAACATACAAGTGGGAGATAGTTAGGAAATGCTCTCATATTGTAGCAAACATGTAATTGTTTTTTATATATTTGAAAGATGAATAAATAAATTTAATTTCACATTTCACTATTATATCTTTAGTGCTTCTAGCTTTCATATTTTGCATGCATAGGGAAATTGTGATAAGCAAATATTAGCTCATTGATTGTCTAAGTTCAAATTAATGATAAGTGGCACTGTAAGAAAGTTTACGTTGCGAGAAAAATAACTTACTTCAGTAGATAATCTAAACGAGTCTGTAATCTCATAAAAGAATCAAAGTAAGCATTTGATTCAAATACTTAGAAGGATTATTATGTCGTCTACAATTCCAATTAGGGAGATGGCTAGTCTTGGCTATCGGAGTAGTTGGCTCCATAGGTAGAGAGATAGATGTATCCATTGGAAGAATAATACATTTGATTGAACTCAAGATGAATAAATTTTGAATCCATTTGTGAATTGATTCACTTGTGACGATTATGGTGTGATTTACCTAAATCATGAGTTAGTCACTGACCATGCATATGTAACTAATGTGCTTTGACATAAGTAGAGGCTTATGCTCTAAAGATGATCGAGCCGATAGTCGATATGTTGGGTACATGACTTGTGTGTGACATGACTTTACTAGAAACAGTGGAATTCATAGCTCAATTAAAAAGTTAACGATATCCTCTCATTAGCATTGTGTGGATTGATAAATATGGAACGTGACCACAAGTTGTTTATTCTCGAACGAGCAATTTATCACAGTCATCTATTGATAGTGATCATATTAATCATTAAAACGACACAATTATGACAATGCGATAAAATAAGATTGTATTGAGTAAACGGATTTAACTCAAAGGAATCAAAGATATCATATGAGTTTAACACACACATGATGAGGTCATTGGACAAAACAGTTGGATGAATTGCTTTCGTAAAAAGTATACAATAAGGAGTTTTCAATCATGGTACTTCTTGTGGATTGACTCTATGATTAAGTAATTGTGAATTATCAGAACAATGCTTCTACACATAATTGCAATTACTAGAGCCTAATTGTATATGTCCGATTGTCGTGAATTATCAGAACAATACTTCTACACATAATTGCAATTACTAGAGCCTAATTGTATATGTCCGATTGTCCATCCGCTAACTCAACAAAAGCTCGATCGGAATACATTTGAATTAGAAGAAAATTTTAAGACTTTGGGAATAATTTTATTGAGTCTCTTTATTCGATGTGGAATCAGAATATATGATTAGATTATTAAAAAAAAAACAAACAAAATAGATTAATATGTTTTTACGGGTTTTTTAAAAAAAAAGTTAAAGAAATATTATTTAATTTTTTGAATTTTTTGGTTAAAAAGTACCACTTATCACAAAAATGGTTGGTTAATTTTTTTTTTAATGATGTTAACTTTTTGGGGTCATTTGGATAATAGAGTATATTTTAGATACCATTTGTAACAGAAAAAACTTGGGTACCAACTTGGGAAAAATGGTATAGTTTATGCCCCATTTTGTGGTTTAAGTCTTGAAATTACAATAGATTCATAGCGCATCATGGATATGGATGAAAAAAAAATTATGTAGCAAATATATGTGTTAAAATCCACATCAAATTCAATTGGTGCTTTGATTACGATGCTAAAATTAATTGTTTATCATACATGGTGTTTTGGGTTCAAATTATCGTTTTTGAATCGGATTGGACCAATTTGACTAAAAGCTAGTTGAGGTATGGTCCAGAGAAAGGCATTAGATCGATTGACCTAAGAACTGGTATGGACAGGTTGAACTGGACAAAAAAACTGGTTGAACTAATTTTTTTTTATGATTTATTTAATCGAACCGAACCATCCGGTCGAATTGACCACACCAATGAACCAATAGCCTGATTGGTTCAATTTTAAAAAAATGGTTCTAATCTCGTTATGATCAATTTTTTATTGATTTATTATATAAAAAAAGACAAAACACCTTCATAAAAATATAACTTAATTTGTATATGAGAGGGTATTTATAACACCCCTAACCCGTATCCGTCACCAAAACAGGGTTACGGAGTATTACCAAAACTTACAGAACATTTACAAATAATTCACGTTAATTATTGTTCATTTACCAAAATTATTCATAACGTCTTTTATATGGACCTTCGAGGCCCAAAACGAGTATTAAAATTGAGTCGTGACTTAATTGGAAACTCTAAGAATTTTTCACGAAGTTTCAAAAATTTTTCAAGTTACAGGGCTCACACGCCCGTGTGACAAGTCGTGTTCGAAACTAGATAGCTCTCTGACTTATGCCACACGGCCAGCCACACACCCGTGTGCTAGGCCGTGTAGCTAATTTAATTTTTTGAAATTAGGTGCAGGTTTCACACGGCCAAGATACACGCCCGTGTTTCAGGCCGTTTAGCATACATGGCTGAGACACACGCCTGTGTCTCTACCCGTGTGCTCAATTCTGAGCATTCTGTTTTTCGAATTTAAAATGCAGGGGACACACGGCCTAACCACACGCCCATGTACCAGGTCTTGTGTCACACACGGTCTAGACACACGCCCGTGTATCTGCTCGTGTGGAAAAAATAAAGTCATTTCTAGCTTCATTTCTCACCCAAAATTTTACCAATATCCTGCACAAATACTTATAACCAAATACCAATCAATCCAAACATTGATTTCAAACAATTTCTAACATCTAATATGATATAACATTGCATCCATACATGTTTTAAGTTCTTACCTTGGTTTAACCTAAACATTAAACATCATTTGATCACTCATACTTAACACATAAGTGTTTATCATGACATTATGCTTAATAGGTACCAAAACATACCATTACTAGCTATTCCAATGACTAGATTACAAATATCATATTCAAGCTATATATGGTCAAGTTAGCCTATACATGCCATTATACCAAAATAAGTTTGCTATTTATACCAAAATAAGTTTGTGGATAGTGCGATGATGCTCCAACCGTTCACTAACCTTCGCGAGCTTCCGAGCACAATCTCATTTATTAAAATTAAGCATATAATAACATGTTTTCCATCAACTTGGCAAAATTGCCTAACACATGCATTCAATTAAACATGTTAGTCACAAAAAATTTTCATATACATCAAATAAACATAGATAAGCTCATTATACTATATTCTTTCATGGCATTATTCATTTCGTCTCATAATTCTAATAACATGTCAGGTATTTTATCCGTTGAATAATTGAAATTCTGATGGATACTCAGGTAATACACTCAAGGTGTACAATTCAATAACCTATCAATTTATATTCAGGAGTACCCATTAGGGTACTAAATCAGAGAGCACACTCTCGAGCCACATATCATATATCAGGATTACCAGTCCAAGCTAAATCCTAATTATAACATATGCTAGAGTGAGATTATAACAGGATTACCCGTCCGGGCTAAATCCTGTCTGTAATGAGGTCAATAGGATTACTCGTCCGAGCTGAATCCCATCAGCAACAAATGCAGGACCTCATTCAATTAGGGAAATCCCATTTATCCATTGAAATCCAATATTCAAACGGAACTTAACCTTTTTAAACCATTTCAAACATTTATTCATTTCTTTATTATAACATTCAAATTAATTCACATAAATATAAAACACATTCCATACAAACACAACATTCAATTTAACATATTTTCAAGCTTGATTACGTTACACGAACTTACCTTGACACTTGTTCACGTATATAAATCTACTAATTCGAAACTTTTTCTTTTCCTCGATCTAGCCTCGAATTTGCGTTATCTAGATATATATAAATGAATTTAATCATCAATTTCTCACATTTCATATTCATTTGGACTCAATTTACATCCTAGACAAAATTACCATTTTACCCCTAAACTTTCCATAAATTTTAATTTCGTCCCTAGGCTCGGAAAATGAAATTCATACAATTTACTCCTTTTTCCAAGCCTAACCAAAATTTCAATATAAAATTTACGGCACATATATTCTATAAATTTTAGAATTTTTCTTCAATTTTGATAACTTTACAAATTAGTCCCTAAATCATGTTTTTATCAAAAATCACTTTGTAAAAGTTGTTTATCTATCAACAACATTTCATTTTCTATCATAAATTTTTAATTTTAGCATAGTCATCCATGACATAACTTATATACTTTGATAACTTCTCAAATTGATCCCCTAAATAGATAGATTAGACTATTTTTGTTTCAAAAATATAAAAATTACTAAAAACGGGGCTTGAATACTTACCAATTTATGCCAAGAAAGCTTGTTTTCTCTTTCCTAGGGTTTCCATAGAATATCTGGGGAAGAAGATGATATAAAATGATTTTAATTCTATTTTAGTTATTTATCATCTTTAATTATTTCTATTTCCAATTTAGTCCTTACCCGTTTTCTAAATTTCCATGGATGAATCATCAAAAATATCTACTAACTTTTGATTAATGGTCTAATTACCATATGAGGACCCCGGGTTTTGAATTCCATAGCTATTTAATTCTTCTAGCTACTAGAATTCAACTTTTACATTTTATGCGATTTGGTCCTTCCCGTAATTAATCACATAATCGGTAAAATTTTCTTATCAGAATTTTCACATGACATCTCTATCATAATACAGACCATGCAATAAACTTAAAATAAATTTTATTTTTGGATCTAATCTGTGGTCTCGAAACCACTATTCTGATTTCACTGAAAATGGGTTGTTACACTATACTTGATCCAATCGTCGAGCACGAATATCAAGATGTCACACCACCATCACGCATCACACACATTATAAAATGTCACATTAATAGGCAATCGTCCTCTTTATCAGCATTCTTACAAATTTTTAGTGAAGTATATTAATCATCATTAAAATATGCTAAACATACTTCAAACAAACTTATAATATCAATTAAACATGCATTAGAGCCACTTAGCAAAATTCCAAAACAAGTTACACATACCGATACTGAAACAAAGTATCGATATTTCTCTTATATAGTATCGATACCATTGGAAAATCGATACCAAAACAGCATTTTGTTTCTCATCTAAAAATTAAACCCCAGAATTTATCGATACATTAATTAAATTATCGATTATTTTATCCCGAGTATCGATACTCGTGGTAAGGTATCGATACCAAATTATCATACTAACTTCCTACACATCAAAATATCATAGAGGTGTCATTTTTATAACCTGAATGCAAAGAACAAAAATACAACAAATTTAAACATTTAATTCATCCCAACAAATATCTAATCAGCATGCATCATTTACCTCTTTAAACCAATGTCAAAACGATCAAAATAACAGTTCAAAACATAAAAAAAAATGTCCGAGCAAGAATCAACATACCAAGGTCCAAGCCTATAGTTCCTAGGAATAATTATTAAGCTACAAAATATCCAAAACATCATGACAATATCATGCAACAGTTATACCACATTATTCAACATCCATTGGCCATACATATAGTTCATGGCACTTCAACATAGTAAATATTCAAACCAAAATAATACCAATGAAATAATTATGACATCCATCAAAAGAGCTAAAAAACTAAACCCATAAAATATCCCGAGGACCACAATAATAATCAATCAAAGTCTAACCACATTGCCTTATCCCCATAGTTCAAAATATAATATTAATACCACCTACGCAAATGCTAAAGCCTAATTTGGATCACTTCCTTAGTATCCCCGCATCGCTCACATCGCAAACTTAAATATCTGCAATAGTTAGAGAGAGTGGGTGAGCTTAAACAAGCTCAGTGAATGTCAAAATAACCACAAAGTATACACAACATCAAAAGTTAAACAAGAGCATACTACAACATGTTCACAACCATATTCTAACCATGCCACAATAACATATTCACGCTTTATTAAACCATAAAACTAGCATATACTCTCACGTACGACTACACTCATCAAAACTAAACAATGTATACATGCTTTAATAACTCACAAGTCTAGCTTATATATCCATATGCATTCACAAGTTAAATGATAACAACCCAAACTACAATTACATACACAATTTTTCATGAGAACATACTAACATTTTCATGAAACTTAAATCAACTTATTTAGCTTATTATTCACATGTTTATGCATCCGTCTCACATCGTATTATCATAATATATAAGATCACATTTAAACAAGAATTTGAAACTTAAGGCTATAAAACATAAAAGTGGGTTCTATCACTACACATCGGATACACGGATCTCCAACACACTAAATGACGCTAAAGTCGAACATATCTCAAAAAGTGAAGCATAAAGCTAATACTCTCCAACACATCAAACATGTCCCATTGAATGGAGCTTAGCTCACATTCCATTATCTCTCCAACCTGTCCCGATGCCTCAATGACGCAATACATATAGGTGAATATTCACAATCCTATGGCATGCTAACTATATCCAACGATTTTAAAAGATCACAAGGATAAAATATCCACAATTACACATTTTTAATTATTGATTTAATGCAGATTATCTCTGTTCATATTCATCAAATTGCATCACAACTTTTACACAATGCATGCTCATCGGATTCACATTTAATTACACTTTAAGTGTCACAATTAGAGGTATGCATGGGCCGGGCCGGCCCGGCCATATTAAAATTTTTTTTTGCTTTTTTTTATTAAATAAAAAACTTTAAAATATAATAAATCAAATGCATTTAAAACATAAAAATATATTAAAAAAATGGGACTAAAATAATTCTTAAAATAATATATAAATTAAAAATATAATAAAAATAATTATATTAAAATTAAAAATTGAAATAAATTAGAACTAAATTAAGAACTAAATTATATTAATAACAAAAATTTTACAATATCAAAATAACATTAAAAACAACAAAAAAAACCTAAAGTAAAAAAACTAAAGTTACTTAAAATTTAAAATAAAAATAATTTAAAAATAATTTAATATTAAAAATCGGGTAGGGGTAGTTTCAGGCCAAAAATCTTGTTCGAGGCCCGCCCGCTTTCTAAACGGGCCTCTTTTTGCCCAAGCCCATTTTTGGGCCTATATTTTTACCCAAACCCTCCCATTTTTCAAAGTGGGCCTTGGTAGCGGCCGGCCGCCGCCTACCCATGCACACCTCTAGTCACAATAATGCTCATTGAGCTATCACATATCCAACCACATATGTGTGCATTAAAATTAGTACATCATATATCACATACAAGTATTCTCACATATTACTTGTCATAATAATATCACATTCCACAATTCAACAGATAATAATATCACATTCCACAATTCAACACATATATACTTACTAAAATTCCTCTCACTTTTGCTACATATTTGCATTATTAACATATCATTATCACTGTCATTTGGCATGCATATCATGCTCACAACACAACACAATTCACAATAATCATCACACATGTAATACCCTTTATTCGTATCCGACGCTGGGACAGGGTTCGAGGCGTTACCAGACTTAAACATTCACAACATGCAAAACTGGGCCACAAAATTTTTGCCCAAAATTAAAACATCTCAAACACATGCATATCGTCCCTTATACAGGCCTTCAAAGCCTATAACATACATCGGGGTGATTCGGGACTAAACTGAGAACTTTGAAAATCTTTGGGCAACTTAACCAATTTTCTTGCTTTGGAGAGTCACACGCCCGTGTGGGTTGGGCCATGTGGTCACACACATCCGTGTGGCTTAGGACACGCCCGTGTCCTCAGCTTATGTAACTCTCTGTTTATGACGTCAGCCAAACAAATTGATTCACATGGTCAAGCCATACGCCCGTGTGCTAGACAGTGTCCTCCACACGGCTGAGACACATGGCCGTGTCTCTATCCGTATGGCCAACACTTAGGCTATTTTCCAAGCCTTATGTTGTCCTTAGTTCTTTCCCATACTTTACACATCATGGACCCAAATTATAGCATCAATTTAATGGTTAATCAACCTTTGGTGAAATTTAATTAAATAATTTGCCTATTGACATACATTTGTTTATTACTCAATACTTAATCTCTACACATCATAAAATTGTCCATGTTTAATCATTATCAACTTACTACTAGGCCACATATTCATTCCATAGCCACGACCACCTCGAATGGTTCTAGGGCATTCATCGCGTACATGTGTTATACTAATTATTCATATCAACCAATTATAATCACACGACATGCATTAACCCATAGCAGGAATAATTAAGCTTTCAAGCCATAACCATAATAAGCCACATCTCATGGCTATGTACAATAGATCAATATAAGTCGTACATTTGGCTAATCATAACAACATCTAATATAAAAACTAGTCCTTATACATGCCACTCACTTGAAAGTGTTTAATACACGTATGACAATACTCTGAAGTTGATAGCTTGATAGTGTGATGCTGCCTCTGACGATCTCCAACCCTGAGCCAACCTGAGAACACTAAGGAAATGGAGAGGAAGGAGTAAGCTTAAAGCTTAGTAAGTCCATATAAAAATAATAAGCATTATAACAACATGTTTCCTTAGGCAAACAACCATAATGACACTTTTACTCATATTCTGGTTAAGCTATTTTCTCCAGTCGTAGTTACTAATTTATTTATATCTGGAGCTAAAGAACTCCAAATTAAGATCTGTTAATTTTCCCTGAAACTAGACTTATATATATTATTACCATAAAATTTTTAGAATTTTTGGTTTGGGTAATAAGTACAGTTTTTTCTTTAAACTCTCCCCTGTTTTGCTATCCGATAGCTTTGACCTCTATCTACTAAAAATCAAATATCTCATAGTAGGAGACTCAGATAATGTTCCTGTCTTGTTTTATTGAAAATATACTAATTAAAGATTTCATTAATATGAATTTTAACTCATAATTATTTTTGTACAATTTATAGTGATTTTCCAAAGTTAGGATAGGGGAGTCTTGAATCACTCCAACTCTGTCTCACAAGAATTCAAATATCTCATAATACAATTTTTTTTTGCTTAAAGAGTTTTCTTTATGTAAAACTAGACTCATTAAGCTTTAATTTCATATATTATTCAGACTCAAATTCGACTTTCACCATTTATGGTGATTTTTCAAAGTCAGGCTACTGCCGCTGTTCAACACTATTTCGGTGCAAAATCACAATAGCTATCATAATTTCATTGTCACATTGATAATGGACTCGTTATTTCATAAATCCCATATTCAATTACAAAATTTAAGTTAACATGATATTGCAGCACAATTCATATTATAAGCATAAGGATGATTCATCTTTCAAATATTTTCACTTGTTCATCATGTATACACATACATATGCATGAATTCACTTACTCATCATTTATCACATCTCAATAAGGCATTACTTATGAGTATAATGTACGTACCTGTACATATCCATAGCATATCAATTAACTTTACCTTTATCATCACGCCTATCTCGGGACTTTCATCGCATTATTCATTATAATGCCCGTTGAATTTCTCAGAAATCTTGATGGATAATCCATTTACCGTCAAGTTATACAAGTGATCATCTCAAGTACGCACTCCCGCGAACCTCACATATTATGGCGGGATTATCAGTCCAGGCTAAATCCCTTGTAACATAAACTCATGGAGTGATGTCGGGATTACCAGTCCAGGCTAAATCCCTTGTAACGACAAGAACTCTCAATGAGCTCGGATCTGAATTACCAGTCCAGGCTAAATTCAGACCCTAATAGGATTACCGGTCCGGGCTAAATCCTTAATGCACACATATTCTTCGGGAGGCTCGATCACTCAAGAAACACCCGTTCGGACTAGATCCTTTCTATATTGAGATCAATGAATTACCCGTCCGGGCTAAATCCTTTTCTGCAACATATGCAGGATCTCAAGTCATGTAAGCCATGGTTTATCCATCAGATTTCCCTTTTTATTCAACCGAGGGTTTTTCGCTTTTCATCAAGTATCTCGTTATGCATAGCTGATCATGCAATGTACATCCAATTCAACACATTTCCATGTTTATTTAGACATTAGTCCATGAAATAAACACGGTATTGTATATAATTATATTTAGGCATTTATTACCATATATAATCTTCATATCGACTAAATAAATATCCATCACACAATGTTAACACATTAGTTTAAGTTCAAGTATGAACAATAATATCATTGCATTATCATTGACATATGAACTTACCTCGGTTTCGAGTACGACTATTTATTTTGAGTTTGTGCTTAACCTCGTTCAACCTCGTTCTAAGCCTGAATCTTGTTTTCCTTGATCTATAATATCATATTTAGCCTACTAATTAGTCACATTATCCATATGGGTCCAAAAATCATATTTTTACAAATTTGCATTTTGACCCCTAAACTTTCACATATTTGCACCTTTTTCCCCAATGCTCGTAAAATGATTTTTATTCAATTTCCTTGTATTTCAAGCCTATCCGAACCATTTTCATAACTATACCAGCCGCTAATTTCCACTCAATCACACTTTTATGACAAATTTTGTAACTTTTACAAAACGATCCTTTTTAGAGTTTTCACCGAAAACTACTTAGTAAAAGTCGTTTATTACACACCGAACCTTCATATTCTACCATTAAACATCAAAACACATGCATATCATTCATGGGTAAATTTTTAAACATAAACTCTAGCTCAAAATAATGGTAGAAATGAGTAGAGCATGTTACCGGGATTTCAAAAATGTAAAGAACATAAAAAGCGGGGCTTGAATGCACTTACTATTAAGCTTGGAAGCTTGAAAACCCTAACCATGTCTTCTCCCATGCAATATTCGGCCACAGGTAGAAGATGGACAAGAAATTTGGCTTTTATTTTGTCTTTTAGTCCATTTAATGGCCAAATGACCAAAATGCCCTTTTAGCCTTTCTTTGAAATTTTATCCATCCAAGCCCATTTTTGTCCAAAATTTTAAAACTTGGTCAAATTGCTATTTAAGATCCTCTAATTAAAAATCCAATTCAATTTCATACTAAAAACTTCTAGAACTCATATTTTGCAATTTATACAATTTAGTCCCTAAAGTCAAATTGGACAGTTTTCACATAAAATTTCTTCATGAAATTTTCACACAAGCATGTAAACATATCATAGAACTTATAATAATCATAAAATAATTATTTCTACTTCAGATTTATGGTCTTGAAACCACTGTTCCGACTAGGCCCTAATTCGGGATGTTACAACACATGTCTCATATCACAACATCGTATCATAATAATAAATCCACAATTATTCACATAATTTCCAAAATAAAGCAAGAGAAATAGAAAGCTTATACTCGAAACTTAGGATAAGGGTTTAGGCTATTCCTAAGCTCCCAATTAGCACTGTGAATCATGTCTACAAGTAGCAATTCCAAACACTCACTAATCACACTTTCATCTAATTGCTGAAAGCTTAAACTAGTTTTTCCTTACCTTTATCTTTACTCGTTGAATGTCCTAACAATTCCGAAGCTTCAACAAGGTAAATCACACAACAACACAATCAACAATCAACCAAAAACTCACTTCAAACAATCAAAACACATGCCTAAGCTAATTCTCATGTAATCGAAACCTTCGACATAGCAAACTTGAATTTCAATTATCTCGGTCTATACTTAATCTTTTTGCCTAAAATTGATTTCTTTCATCTAATTGTTCACTTATGATTGATTCTCAACCTTTAAACTACTCAAAACTACCTAATTCATGGGTTCAAAGTTTTCGACATGTTTATGAAAATTTTCACGAAATATCATTAAAATTTTGGAAATCTTAAATAAAACTTTAAAGTGAGTTTAAAAAACCTTCTATGTAACACCCCTAACCCGTATTCATTGCCGGAATAGGGTTACAGAGCATTACTAAACTTATTACTCAAATGAACATACATGTCTCATACATTTTTCCATTCCGAATAAAAATCATTCACAATTATTCATATTGTCCCTAATACGAGCCTACGAGGCCCAAATCATGCATTTGAAGTGGTTCGGGACTAAATCGATAACTCAGTAAATTTTTAGAAACTTTAAAATTTTTTCAAAATATAGGGGACAAACACTCGTGTGGCCCGACCGTGTGTCTCACACGGCCAAAAACACGTCCATGTCACAGGTCGTGTAGACATTCGAAATGGGATCACATGGCTGTATCCCAGCCCGTGTCCGACCCCATGTAACTCACTGACTTCGGTCACACGGCCAAAAACACGCCCGAGTGACTAGCCCGTGTGCCCTTCGAAATGGCCTCACACGCCCGTGTGCCAGGCTGTGTGCTAGGTCGTGCCAAAAATGTAGGGTATACTGACTTATGACAGACGACTAAGTCACACGCTAGTATGCTGGGCCGTGTAGAGCATACTGACTTAGTTTCTAATTAAACACCAAAGGACACACGGCCGTGTCACCTGACCGTGTGTCACATACGGCTGAAACACACGCCCGTGTCTCTGCCGGTGTGGACGAAAATTAGGCTATTTACCAAGCCATAATTTTCACCCAATTTGCATCCACCTAAAAACATCAAATGACATATAACATAGCATCAATAGACATTCAAACCAATCTTAATCAAGCCTAATTCATGCCATTTCAATACCAACAACTACAAGGCACACAAGTATCACAATTAGCTATTCAATTTCATACCAAATTCACATTCTCAAGTCATCAATATGGTCACTTTCAATTATACATCACTTTACCTAAAGCTACAAGCATACAATTCTCAAATTTCAACCATTTGGTATTCCAAATACCAATTCACCACAAACATTTATATAGCAATTATACACAACATATCAAAAGGTCATTTTCACGTATATATATACATCACCAAGCATGCCAAAATAAGCCAAGTTACATGGCTATACACATAACCAAGCATTCATCATTTACAAGCCAAATCAAATGGTTAAATCCATTACGAAACTATAGACCAAAATAACCACAATTCCTATGCATGCCATATAACCAAATACACAAGTTCAAAAGTACCAAAATGATAGCTTGATAGTGTGATGAGATCTCCGACGACTCCCAAATTCGAGCAAACTTTGATAAACACTATAAAACACGGAAAAGTAAACAAAGTAAGCTATAAAGCTTAGTAAGTTCGTATAGTAATAAACATAACTTAACATTTATATACACAATTTAAGCAATTAAAAAATATCATAATATAACTCATATTGATCCACCAAAACTATCAGATAATCATTCACAAGGTTAGATATGAAATACACAAGTTTCTTCGATTCAATACTTGTATGGTTCATGTACATACCTGTACTAACTCCTATCAATCTCATACTCATCCATATACTTGCTATACTCGTTGAACCATTTGGAATAATATTGGATACTCGGGAATCTCACACCTTAAGTGCCAATACATAGCCGAAGCTATCTCAATCTCATATCTGATATAATGCTCACTCTCAAGCTATCAACGGGTCTGCTCACACAAGCTGACGGTCATTACGTAGCTACACGGTGTTGCTCACACAAGCTGACAAGAATTCGCAACACATTTTGGATAACTTAACCACCGGTAAGACGTACGGACCAACACCTATAACACATAACCCTTAATGACATGTCATTTGTATCCTAACCTATTCCTAAGGTTCAACCGAGATTTTAAATTGCCGAATTTTCGTTGAACTTATCCGTAGGATTGTATTCACAATTAATTCAATAATAAAGAATTTAAAAATACAATTATATTAATGCTTATTAACATATGAACTTACCTCGATCGCAAAAACGATGAAATGGTTCAACTAGTCCAATACTTTATTCTTTCCCTGATCTAGATCCAAACTTCGCTTTTTTTGATCTATATGTAATCAAATTTAACTTATTTAATTAACATTCTATTCAATTTAGCCCAAAAAGCATATTATGACAAATTACACTTTTGCCCCTAATATTTCAACATCTTCACAATTTAGTCTTTAGCTCATAAAAATACAAATTCATGCAATTAGGTCCCTACCCATGCTAGCCGAATTTCCCTTATCATCAATGCAGACCGTATTTTTCATTATTTTATACATTTACCACATAATTTTCATTTTTCACAAATAAATCCCTAATTTACAATTTCACTAAAAATCACTTAACAAATGTTGTTTATCTAACAACAACCGTTCATTTTCTATCATCAAACATCAACATACACACATACTAATCAATGGTAAAATCCTAAACCATTAACAGTTTTGCAAATTAGTCCCTAGGCTAGCTAGATTAAGCTACAACGACTCCGAAAACATAAAAATCATTAAAAACGGGACAAAAATGAACTTACATGCACTAGGATGTGTTAGTCAAATGCTTGAAGCTCTTTAATGGTTATTCTTGCCCTAGTTTTTGGTTGGAGAAGATGAATGAATGAAAATCTTAATTTGTTTTCTTTAATTTTTACTTTTAATACTAATTTACTTAATTAACCTTAATATATAACCTTTAAAGCCATTAAAATGATGTCCATTTTTGTCCACTCAATTAAATAATGGTCTAATGACCACATAAGGACCTTTACTTTAAGGTTCTATAGCTATTAGACACCTTTAGCTAATAGAATTCCACTTTTACATTTTACGTGATTTAGTTTTTTTTTATCAAATTGAGCATTCAAACGATAAAATTTCTTAACGAAATTTTCACACAATCATACTATCATGCTGTAGACATTAAAATAATAATAAAATAAATATTTCAACCTTAGATTTGTGGTTTCAAAATCACTGTTTCTATTTGACTAAAAATGGGTTGTTACATTCTAATCATGTCAAAAATAATTGAAAAACACTTTGAAACTATGTTTTTACCCAAAATCCTGAAATCCACCATTAATGACTAAATTTTCGGCTTTTATTTAAAACATGCGATTTAACGGCTAAAAATACAATTTAAAGGATCAAATAATATAAAAAAAACTAATAAGGAATCAAATCGTCACCGTAGTTGGCAAAAAATTGAACGTTTGATCGAAAATCTGAAAAACCCAAAAATTCAACAATGGAGAAATCTATGGTATTCTTGGATGTCTTTCTTGAAATACTGTGAAGGAATTAAGTTTAGGGATCAAAATTGAATGAGAGGAGCTTTGGAATGCAATGGATAGCAAAACAAAAATATGGAGAAGAGACTACTATGGGTTTTATAAAGATGAAGGGGAAAATTGGGTGAAAATTAAAATTTGGTTTAATTCTATTTTAAAAACTCATAATTTAGACCCTTTTACAAATCAATCCTTATTTCAAAATTAAAAGTCTTTTGAACATTATTTTCAAAATTGTTTTAATTTCTAAAATTCCATAGACAAAAAACATTTTCAAATACCATGCTAACAAAATTCCCAAACTCACTAAGTTAAAATCCCCATTTTACCCTCGAAACTTCTAGGCCCAATTTTGAGGTGTGACAACATTTTAATAATTTCACAAATGAGCTGGTACTTGATTGACCTATGATTAACTCATAAAAAAAACTTAAAATAAGTATAAATACTATAGAATGAGGTAATTTCTTTTTTAGCCAAAAACATAATTATGTGAATTATACTATAAAATTGTGTTATTTATACTATGAAGGTTAAATCTTATAAAAGTTGTAGATTTATCATTTAATCCTTGTACTTTAATTTAGTCATTTTTAGTTCCTATACTTTTCAAATTTTAGAATTTCATTCATAACCAAATGATAACTATTAAATTTATTAAGTTTTGTTATTTCCCATATTTGATGTGTCAAACATGTTATCATATGTGTAATGTCATGTCAACTTATTATTTCCACATGCTACTCACTAAAAAGCTTGCTAATGAATTAATGCCTATCATTTGTGTCAATATTGAAGTTTCAAAATTCAAAAAGTATGCGGACTTATAATGATTCAATTAGATAATATGGGCTAAATCTACAACTGTACAAATAGTAAAAGACTAGTAACCGAATCTAACTAAATAAATTTAACTACCATTGTTTGGGTCCAGACTAAAATTTCAAAATTTGAGAGTTATAGGGACTAAATTGATCAAATAAGTACATGGACTAAATCTATAACTTTCACAAAATATAGGGACTAATAGCAAAATTTAACCTACTATCAAATTGTGTTTAATTTTTTTATACAAATAGAAATAGTTCAACATTAATATAGATTTGGATATATTGGTATAACTTCTGTTAAAGCCCTAGATAGGTGGATGGCATAGGATACAATTAGCAATGCTGCATTATTATATTTGTACGGGTTGCACTTTGCTCCTTAGAGAGTTGGTTGGTTATATCGGCACTTAGTGCCTCACACAAGCTAGCATGTTTTAAATGGTAAAAATTTCTAAGAGTAATAGACTAAAAAGAAGGATTGATAATAGATAATAAATTGGAAAGACTATATTCAAGGAAATTGTAAAATATTCTACAGGTAGCAAAACATATTCTTAAAGGAATCTTATAGTAATTTACAATGATTTTTTATATGTTAATAAATGAATTTATTTAGAAGTGCATGATGTAAGATAATTATAAAAATAATATAAATAAGAAGAAAGCTAGCGCATAAATTATTTTTCTCAAAATTTAAGTTCAAGTTCAAGTTCAAGAAGCGTGACTGTTGAAAGGAGTTGCATCAATCCTATAACATTCCTCACCCGCATTGGTGATTGGCATGAACAAATAATTTAATACTAACACAATGTTCTAACTTTACAAAATTTCTTTTAACAAAATTAGAGGTTTGGTATCAAAATTTTAATTTACCTTTTCAAGTGAGGATTTATTCTAATAATATTAAAAATGAAATATTGTATAGTAATATGTATCCATCTTAATAATTAAATTTACATAAACAAAATTTTATTGTTGAATATGTATGTGAATCTCATTAATCAAAATTGATAAAATTTTATCCAAAACCAGGGCTACCTATCCAGGCAACGGGTCTACCATTGGGCCTTGGCCCTTTTAGCAACCCTCCGAGAATTGCACTTCGCTTATCGTAACTAAAACGTCTTTATTAAGTCAGTGAAGTCTTAATATTGTTCTAATTATCAATTTCATTTTATAAAAAAATTATCAAAATTTCAAGAAGAAAAAAGGAAAAATTAATCAAATTGTGTAACACCATTACATTTTATTATTAAATCACCAACTTAATAATTTATATGTAAAGCATTAGCAAAAAATAAAAAAATATGCTACCAATTAACAAAATATAGTAGTAGTTCAAATGTTCACTAGCAGTTGGATTAACCCTTTTGTTTTTGTAAATTATAAGTTCTAATAAATTAAGATAGAAGGACTAAAATTTTAGTTTTCAAGAAATAGAATGATGAAATTTGAAATTAGACCTTTTAGATTTGGACTAAGTGTTAATTTTTTACTTACATCACTGACTTAGTTGACCGGTAAACCAAACCAAAGCCTGTTTTCCATTTTCTTTTCCCCACTAATCTGTAATTTCTACAGCGCCATTAAATGATCAATGATTAATCAATTAATTAAAGTGATTAGATTGGATTATCCGCGGCTAATCACTCTTGCTTTCTCTCTCCTCACTCTGTCACTGTAACCAGATTTAAATCCACATTCTAGTGCGAGAAAGATAATAATAATAATAAAGTATCATTGTTCTCTCTCTCTCTCTCTCTCTCTCTCTCTCTCTCTCGCTTGATTTTTTTTCTATTTCCGAAAATCTGTTCAACAGCTGTATTTGAACTGATTTTGAAACATTAGCATTTGGATCCACTTCAAGTTTTGGATGTGAAGCAAATCTCTCTCTTTGGATAGAGTCGTTTTTTTTCTTCCGTTTGCATTTTGTGCTTGAAAAAGTGGTGAGAGTAAGGATTTGGATCGGAGATGGCGGAGATTTCCGGCGAAGCAGCGGAGATAGGGAGCAATGGGAGGAGTGATTCGCCGGTGAGGATGTCGTTGACCACGGCGGTAGTAGCTCCGCCGTTGGCGGTGTCGGCTTCGTTCAAGGAGAGTGGAGGGAAAGGTTCGTCGAGGAGGAAAGTTGTTAGACCTAGCTTCGATGCGGATAATGAGTTCATTACGTTGCTTCACGGGTCGGATCCGGTGAAAGTTGAGCTTAATCGGCTGGAGAATGAAGCTAGAGGTTAGGAATGTGGCTCGATCCAGTTGTTTTTCTGCCTTGATTGGTCCAATGTAGCTACTTTTTAGATTAAAGTTAACTGTATTTTATTTATTTATTTTGTTGGATTGGGTTACAGATAAAGATAGAGAACTGGGAGAAGCACAAGCAGAAATTAAGGCATTGAGGATGTCTGAAAGACAAAGAGAAAAGGCTGTTGAAGAGGTTGATTAAAACTATTATTTTATTTTAGAAAAAATTGGGTTTTAATTTATTTTAGAAAATTATGTCTGAAATACACTCTAGCAATACCGGTTGTTAAAGTAGTAATTTATTTTGAGAGTTCTGTAATTTGCTAATATTTTGTTGATTTATGTCTGACCTTAGTTGAACTCCACTGTTTCTTTTTCCTCCGCATTAATAATGTTTGATTTTTGGTGAAGAAGTACGTTTCGTTTGAAGTTTAGAGATGGTACTGTTAAAAGAAAAATAAATTGATGGAAGATGGAGTTGTTTGTATCCGAAGAGTAGATCCTGTAAATTTATATGTAAATTGCTATTTCTGCCTGCATCATCATTGCTGATAGTGAAACTATGTTCCCTCTGATGGTTGGAATGTTGGTTTCCTGACCTTCGGGATATAATTTGGTTAAATATAATATAGATGTAACTGTTATGTCAGAGTCATGTTGGGTGGAATTTTCATCATTATTACTTGTTGCTTGGTAACTTTTTAAAGTTCAGTGATGGGCTGTCTCATCTAACAGAATGAATCTTTTTTTGGTGCTTTATCCAATTTCATTTTCAGGTTGCCTTGTAGCATCTGTATGTGTTTATTTTAAATTGTAGATTATGGCAAATTAATTTCAATGCTTTGCATTTGTTCGGTTGCTTGGGTCCTGTCCGCTAAACTTTTTGGGTCGTCATTGTTAAAGCTGTCACAAGATTTCATGTCTACCTGTAATCTAGAACTTGTCTCATCATAGTTTTCCTATTAGATTAGATGTTCTTCCTCCATTATCTTTCTATATTCATATGCTTAATTATCTAATGGGGTTAATAGTAGTATTCCGTGTCATGATTGTTTTGATGGTTAATTGCCCTCTTTGTTTTATTTCTTACTATATCTGTATATACAATCACTCGCTAATCTTGTGAGGAAAAGTTGTGCTTTTATGTAAAATGGGCTCTTCTAAACTTGCCAATGCTCTTGCATCTTAGTTTATGAACCTTTTGTAGCCATTCAATATAT
Source organism: Gossypium anomalum (assembly GCA_025698475.1). Classification (NCBI taxonomy): domain Eukaryota; kingdom Viridiplantae; phylum Streptophyta; class Magnoliopsida; order Malvales; family Malvaceae; genus Gossypium; species Gossypium anomalum. Next base: position 16,051,701 of record CM046967.1, on the reverse strand, counting down.
AAAATTAACTCATGACTGTTGCAGTGTTGGACCTGTATGAAATGTGATTTTATGTTGATTTGGAGTTCTTGTGACAATTTTTTTTATGATTGAGATGGATTCTGACATTGTATTTTCCTTTTGCATCATAGCTCACTGATGAGCTCTCAAGAATGGAGGAGAAGCTTAAATTGACAGAATCTCTTCTTGAAAGCAAGGTATTCCTTGAAGGTTTATTCTATTGTTATGATTTTTAGTTGTTGTGTTGCTATGTTTAGTTAATAAACATGTTTTGCAGAACCTTGAAATCAAGAAAATAAATGATGAGAAGAAGGCATCCATGGCTGCTCAGTTTGCAGCTGAGGCCACTTTGCGAAGGGTTCATGCCGCTCAAAAGGATGATGATATGCCTCCAATTGAAGCCATTCTTGCACCCTTGGAAGCTGAGCTGAAGCTTGCTCGGCAAGAGGTATTTCTTGAGCTTTTGAACTATTGGTTCTGTCACATTAAGAGAATTAGAGGCTGTTTATACCTTATATTTGATGGATATCTTCTTACTGATTAGTTTTTTTTTTTTGGTTCTCTTTGCAGATTGCAAAGCTTCAAGATGATAACAAGGCCCTTGATCGTCTAACTAAATCAAAAGAAGCAGCTTTACTTGAAGCTGAAAGGACTGTACAAGTTGCGTTGGCCAAAGCATCCATGGTGGATGACCTCCAAAACAAAAATCAGGAGTTGATGAAGCAGATAGAAATTTGCCAGGTATTCCAATCATTCTTGGCGTATCCCTTTTTAATGTGCATCAGGAGTTGAGGCAAATATTTTTTTGCATAATCTGTAAACTATATATGAAGAAAGTCACATATCCATAACTTGTATATGGTAGGAAGAGAACAAAATTTTGGACAAAATGCATCGCCAAAAGGTTGCGGAGGTTGAGAAGCTTACACAAACAGTAAGGGAGCTGGAAGAGGCTGTTCTTGCTGGCGGTGCTGCTGCAAATGCTGTTAGGGATTACCAGCGGAAAGTTCAGGAGATGAATGTAATGTGTCCAGCATTTAAGTGTCCAAGTTTGCCCGAATTCTTTTTTGCCGATATAGTCTTAAAGCTCTTCTGAAATGAATGTTTCTCTGTTCCTTAGGAGGAAAGAAAAACTCTTGATCGAGAGCTAGCACGTGCAAAAGTAACTGCTAATAGGGTTGCCACAGTTGTAGCAAATGAGTGGAAAGATTCTAATGACAAAGTGATGCCTGTAAAACAATGGCTGGAAGAACGAAGATTCTTGCAGGTTCTTGTAAATCATTTCTCCTTTTGAGTCACTTGAATTAATACTTTCTACTCATTGTGGACTTTATTTCTTCCAGGGAGAAATGCAGCAACTTCGGGACAAGCTTGCTATAACTGAGCGTACGGCAAAATCTGAAGCTCAGTTGAAAGTAATAATCTGATTGTGACAATTAGTATGCTATTCTCTATGTTGATACTGCTGCTTTTGAAATAAGAACCTTATTTATTTATTTTCCAGGAGAAATATCAATTGCGTCTTAGAGTTCTAGAAGAGAGCTTGAGAGGATCTTCTAATAGTGTTAGTCGCAGTACATCAGATGGAAGAAGCATGAGCAATGGGCCTTCTAGGCGTCAGTCTCTTGGTGGAGCTGATAGCTTCTCAAAACTTGCATCCAATGGGTTTTTACCCAAGAGATCTCCAAGCTTTCAACTGAGATCCTCTTTGTCTTCTAGTACAGTGTTGAAGCATGCTAAAGGAACATCAAAGTCATTTGATGGAGGCACAAGATCATTAGACAGAGCTAAAACGCTTTTTAATGGGTCAGGCTCAAATATTTCATTCAACCAGCCTTCTGAAGGAACCAAGGAGGGTGAAGCACCAAGTACTGCAATTCCTGATGATTTCCAGCCAGTTGACAAAGAGGATAATGTTCCAGGAGTATTGTATGATTTGCTGCAGAAAGAGGTCATAGCTTTGAGGAAAGCAGGTCACGAGAAAGATCAAAGCCTCAAGGATAAGGGTGATGCAATTGAGGTTGATACTTTGTACTTTCAAGTCGATGTCATTTTGTTTTATTGTTCTGGATAAATGCTCTAGTAATCCTAGTACTTTTCAGATGCTTGCTAAGAAGGTAGAAACATTGACAAAGGCAATGGAAGTTGAGGCTAAAAAGATGAGAAGAGAAGTGGCTGCCATGGAGAAAGAGGTTTCTGCCATGCGTGTGGAGAAAGAACATGAGAATAGGGCCAAGCGGTTTGGTAACTCCAAGGGATCTGCTGCTCAGCTGCTTACTGGAAGGTGCTTTTGTTTTATACGACTGTTTAGATTTTATTGTCACTGATCTGTTCTACCCTTCATAGGTTTGCATTTTGTTTTTGCCTCAAATTTCAAAGTTCATACTTTTTTGATATTTTTGTAATATTATGATAACTCTAAATTTACATGTGATAACATGAGATAGGTTTCTAGCAGACAAAATTACTATCCCATCCATAAACCCTTAGTAGAAGATAGTGTACTTGTGACCTTGTTGGCCCATGCCCATTCTGCTACTTGCTCAGGACCAAATCAAAGTGATAGCATAAACTGTCATCTAGCACATCAGATTAATGGCTTTAAAAAAAAAAAAAAAATTGAAGGATGGAGCATAACTACATGCTTTATCAACCTTCCTTTGATTTTCCTTTTCTGCCCTTGGCAAAAGGGATAGGGGGAGATGTGGTGAAGTTGGAAAAGCTTGAATCTTTTTTTGCTTCAGTATGTGCCAGTACAAACATATATATATGTATGTATGTATTTGCAAAATACTAATTAATCTGAAGTATAAAATTGTACTATTGTAGTAAGTATGATTCAAGTTGATTGTTGATTTGCCTTCTCATCTATGCATTGCAAGATTTTTATATAGATTTTACTGGGGATTGTTACGTAATTATTTTAAAGAAAACTTCCTAGTCAGAAAGCATGAATTGATTTAGTCCTTGGGTTTGTCTATCTTATGTTTGTTCACCGCAGTTTAGAGTCGAGGAGTACGCGTAGAGCAAGACATTCTATAGATTTTACCAATCATTGTACATAATCATTCTAAAGAAAACTTTCTAATTAAAGCTTAAGAATATAGTTCAATTCATTTTCATTGGTTACAGAGATAGTTTACTTTTTGTTGATTTCAGCTAACAAGTTCTGAAATTTATGCAGAAATGCATCTCGGAGTGGGTTAACACGCAGCACTCAATGACAACAAATTTTAATTCCGGAAGCCAGAGGAGTAAATTTGCATAGGATCTCCACTCTCCAGGGTCCTTTGTTTTATTATATTTATATAATTTTAATATTTCTTTTACCTCTCCTTTGGTGAGTGAGTATAAAATTATAACCTGCATACTGATGAACCTGCGTTCACCAAAATCAGCAAAGAGAAGAAATAGTTATGCTTTCGAGTTCTGACATAGATTGCGTATTGCTATGTGTAGAGATGAGCGAAAACAAAACAGATAAAAAGGAACTACTGACTGTGGGCTAACCTTTTGTCAGGCTTCCGAGTTGCCAGTGTTTGTGCGGTTGTATAGGTAGCTCTCAACTCATCCCCCATCCTTTTCTTTTTCCTTCTATTTTTGAAGTTCATATTTGTAAGATGCAGTCAGTTTGATTTGTCTTTTGAGTTTGTTAATATTATTGTAACCATATCAGATCTTGTGTGGCTTGTGTTATTCATTAATAATAGTTGTAAGAAACAAAAGAGACTTAGAGAGAAAGTTGTGTTGTATTTTTTATTTACAAGGAGTTTATACAGCTACAAATAAGATCCAAGGAAAGAAATAAACGAAATCAATCCTGGTTGGTTCTTACAATTTTGCCTCAAAATTTGCTGTCATTTTGTTAACAACTATGTACAGTCATATGTAGCTAACACACTCCCATAGGCTCCTTATTAATTATGCCCAGTTTGTTACACACCCAGAGTAGGGATGGATTACATAGTTTGGATAATAAAAATATTATTACATTGTTTGGTTCGGTTTGGTTTGAATGAATGATATCAAGGAATATGTAAGTAATAAAGTTAAAATGGCATCATTACCCTTAAACTGCACAAATGATATTTTGTTAATAACATTATTATTTAATTATATAAATTAAATGCGAAATTATAAATATTTCCGAATTTTATACAAAATCATATTGAAAATATGTAATATTTCATATAACATTACTTTAATGTTTTTAAAATATTTTCATACTTATTTTAATATATAATATTACTTTAAAATCTTTTCTTTTCTCCCTAAGAAAATGAATATAAAACAACCCTAGAAACTTCCTTCCATAATTCAACGGTCAGCCACCATATCTGCCGTTGTCCGCCACCATAGCCATAGGACCGACATTCGTTGCTTTTCAAGAGGTCATTCCTATAACAATTTTCGTTCTCTCTTGTGAAAAAAATAAAATAAAATAAAAATAAAGAACACAAAATTTTACGTGGAAACCCTTTCGGGAAAAAACCACGGGCAGAGGAGAAGAAAATTCACTATGTCGAAAATTTGAATCAATACAAAAGGAATAGACTATGTCTATTTATAGGCTTGTAAAGCCATATTCTAGTAGGATTGAAACACCTTATCCTAGTAACTATAAAATAGATGGAGTTTAATAAGGTTTAAAAAACCTTATTCTAAAATAAAATAAAAGAAGTCTAGTTCTATATGAATTTTACTTTTATTTTATTTTCCATCGTATTTTATTTAAATAAGAATTAGGGTCACTTAATTCTAACAATCTCCACCTTGACACAAATTCTCAATGAACAAGTTCTTTATCGCGAACAAGTTCTTCACCTCTTCCATAAAACCCCTTAAGGGTTTAACTTCAACAATGAACACCAACCAAGTCTAAGCAATGCTCAAACTTGGTTATAGGAAGTGACTTGGTCATCATATCTTCGCAGGATTTTCATGAGTACCGATTTTGCTCACAACAATATCACCACGAGCAATAATATCACGAACAAAATGATACCAGAACATCAATGTGTTTTGTTCTCTCATGAAACATTTGATCTTTTGTAAGAAAGATGGCACTGATCATTCACAAAAATCGTCTTTGATTTGAAAGTCTTCATTTAGTTCACTAAAGAGTCCCTTCAACCAAATAGCTTCTTTACAAGCCTCGTGAATCGCCATGTACTCAACTTTTGGTAGACAAAGCGATTGTAGTTTGCAAAGTGGCTTTCCAACTTATTGCACAACCTCCGATTGTAAAGACATAACCCGTGAGAGATCTTCTTCTATCAAGGTCTCCAAAAAAATCAGCATCAACATACCCAATAACTCCATTTTCGCTTCTTCCAAAGCGTAAGCAAACATCGATAGTACCTCGTAAGTATCTTAAAATCCACCGAATCGCTTTCGTTGTTCTTTACCGGATTCGCCATATATCTCGCTAATCGATCGACTACATATGATAAACGGACGTGAACAAACCATAGCATACATGAGAGATCCCACTGCACTAGAGTATGGAACATGTGACATGTACTCAATCTCATCATCCGATTGTGAAGACAAAGCCGATGAAAGTCTAAAATGGGCTACTAAAGGAGTACTAATGAGCTTAGCACTCGCATATTGAACTCGCAAAGAAGTTTTTCAATGTACCCTTCCGACTTAGGTACAATTTACTTGTTTTTCTATCTCTAAGAATCTCCATACCAAGTATCTTCTTTGTTGGTCCCAAATCTTTCATCTCAAATTCTTCACTTAGTTGGGCTTTGACCTTTCTTATCTCTCCTTTGTCTTTCTTCGCTATCAACATGTCATCAACGTAAAGAAGTAGATACACAAAAGAACCATCATTGTTTTTCTTAAAGTAAACACAATTGTCAAAACTACTTCTTTTGAAATCGTGAGAAGTCATAAAGGAATCAAACCTCTTGTACCATCGCCTTGGTGATTGTTTCAAACCGTAAAGGGACTTTTTCAGAAGCAAACATAATCCTCTTTTTCTCGAGATCAGAAACCCTCGTTGTTGCATGTAAATATCTTCCTCAAGTTCTCCATGCAAAAATGCAGTTTTACATCTAATCGCTCAAGCTCTAAATCATGCATGGCCACAATACCAAGCAAAGCTCGAATCGAACTATGCTTCACAACCTGGGAGAACACATTCGTGAAGTCCACTCCTCGAACTTGATCAGAACCCTTTGCAACAAGCCTTGCTTTATATTTAGGTTCTTCAACTCTCGAGTCCCTTCTTTCTTTTTAAACACCCATTTACAACTAACAGTCTTCTTACCTTTAGGAAGTTTCACAAGATCCCATATTTTGTTTTTGTAGAGTGATTCCATCTCCTCTTGCATAGCAAACATCCATTTTTCTCGAGTCTTCACAAACTAATCGCCTCGAATAATTTGATGGCTCTTGATTCGCATCTATATCTTCACCACATTTAAAGCATAAGCAACTAGATCAGCCTCAAAGATACTTCTTTGGAGGTTTAATTTCTCTTTTAGTTTTGTTTTTGGCGATAGAGTATTGAGGCGAAGAAGCAACTCTATTCTCAATTTTTGTACTTGATTTGAGGAGTCGACTCTGATTAACTCGATGCTCCACCGCTTTTGATTTTCTTTATTGGAAGAGTCTTTAAGAGATAAGTTAGGAAGCATAGCGGTTTCATCAAAAACAACATCTCTGCTAATCACAACTTTCCTATTTTCAGACACCATAACTTATACCCTTTTACACCACTTTATAACCAAGAAAAACACATTTAATGGATCTCGGTTCCAATTTTCCATTATTAACATGAGCATACGCAGGACACCCAAAGATCTTTAAATCGTAATAATTAGCAGGATTACTGGACCATACCTCTTGTGGAGTCTTTTTCTCAATGGCAAGCGGATGGAGATCGGTTGATCAAAAACATGCGATGAGAGAGGTCGTCGCCCCAAAATGACTTGGTAAGTTGGCATTTGACAACATACATCGAACCTTCTCCATGATCGTTCGTTTCATTCGCTCGCAACGCCGTTTTTTTTGTGGAGTATGACGAATCGTCAAGTGTCTCACGATCCCTTCCGACTTGCACAATCTATTAAACTCATCGTAAGCGTAACTCTAAGCCATTGTGCGTGCGGAGGTATTTTATCCGTTTTCCCGTCTGCTTTTTCAATCATAATTTTCCAAGACTTAAATACGGAAAACACATCGCTTTTTACGCTGGGAAGAACGCCCAAACTTTTCTAGAAAAATCATCAATAAAGGTTAGCATATAATTAGCTCCACCTCTCGAAGGCACACTGGATGGTCCCCACGATCGTAAGAATGAATATACTCCAACGTTTCATTCGTGTTATGGATTCCTCTAGTGAATCGAACTCTCTTTTTGCTTCCCAAAAAACACAGTGCTCACAGTAAATTCGGTTTGCAAATTCCTTGCCCATCAAGAAGTCCTCTTTGCTCAATTCTACCATGCCATTATCACTCATATGCCCTAGGCGCATATGCCAAAGTTTAGTAATATCATCATCCGACAAGGAAGAGGAAGCGACAGTTGTATCACCAATGAATATGATAGAACCCTCGCAAAACATATAACTTGGCGCTTTTCTTTGCCCTTTCATCACAACAAGGACCTTTGGAAATCTTTAAAACCCCACTTTCATTTGTGTGTATCTGCACTTTTGAATCAAGAGTACTCAATGAAATTAAATTTCTTTTCAATTCGGAACATACCGTGACGTCACTAAGTGTTCGACAACTCCATCAAACATCTTAACTTTAATTGTTCCAACACTGCGATCTTACACGAAGCATTATTTCCCATCAAAACAACACCTTTCGCACTTTGTTTCGTAAGTTGTAAACCAATCCCGATTGGGACTCATATGGAAGGTGCGGCTGAATCAAGTATCCACTACTCACTTACTTTAGAATCATTGATGAAGCGACTAGAAGTTCACTATCGCCGTAGTCTTCTACAACATCGCCTTCACCGTAATTTTTCTCGGTTGTTTTCCTTTGATTCATGCAGCCTCCCTTTTAATCTTATTTTGTAGCTTATAGCACTCAGATTTAATGTGCCCTTTCTTCTTGCTGAAGTTACAAGTTTTACCTCTATTTGAAGACTTGATCTACCTTAGATTTACCACGATGATTTCTTTCTCTGTGTCCTACCACGATCATCATCGTATTCGATCTTGTCTCCCACGAACAATGAGACCCTCTCCCCGAGAGTCGAGTTTAACCACAAGATGTTTCATCTTATCATACGAGGTTAAAGAATCATAAACCTCATCAACCGTGAGAGACTCATGGCTATATAAAATCGTGTCTCTAAAGGTTGAATAAGACGGAGGCAACGAACAAAGTAGAATCAACCCTAGATCTTCCTTATCATCTTTGAACCTCCATGGCCTCCAAGTTTGAGAGAATTTCTTTAAACACTATTAAGTGTTAGTGTATACTGCACGCACCTTCCTCCAAACGATGAGCATAAAGACGCCGCTTCATATGCAACTTGCTTGTTAGAGTTTTCGACATACATATTTGTTCTAGCCTCTTCCATAATGCGTGGCAGTCTTCTCTTTCATCACATCCTGCAAAATTTCATTGGACAAATGCAGATGCAATTGTGTTAATGCCTTTCGATCCTTACGCTTCTTTTCTTCATCTGTTAATGTCGAAGGCATCTTATCTATCCCTAGCAGGCATCCTCCAGATCCATCTCAAGCAAGAAGCGCTTGCATCTTAATCGCCACAACGCAAATCGGTGTTGCGATCCAACAATGGAATTTCATATTTCAAAGACGCCATTACCGTGATCGAGATGAACAACCCTAAGCTCGATACCAATTGTGAAAAAAATAAAATAAAATAAAAATAAAGAACACAAAATTTTACGTGAAACCCTTTGGGAAAAAAACCATTGTGAAAAAAAATAAAATAAAATAAAAATAAAGAACACAAAATTTTACGTGAAACCCTTTCGGGAAAAAACCACGAGCGAGAGGAGAAGAAAATTCACTATGTCGAAAATTTGAATCAATACAAAAGGAATAGACTATGTCTATTTATAGGCTTGTAAAGCCATATTCTAGTAGGATTGAAACACCTTATCCTAGTAAATATAAAATAGATGGAGTTTAATAAGGTTTAAAAAACCTTATTCTAAAATAAAATAAAAGAAGTCTAGTTCTATATGGATTTTACTTTTATTTTATTTTCCATCGTATTTTATTTAAATAAGAATTAGGGTCACTTAATTCTAACATCTCTATTTTTCAATTAATCTTTTTTCTAAATCAACATCTAAACTACTAGAAGAATAATCCAATAAACATTCACTCACCTGCTCATCTTTAATTTGCTATGTAACAGCTCATTTTTCAGTGGTGTCGGAAATAGTAGTTTCAGGGCCACCAAATTCAACGAGTAAGTTTGTAAATATTATTATTTAATATTTACGAGACAAATGTGATTTTTAAAAAGGTTTTTGATTTGATAATTTATGTTATATAAGTGATTTATTAAGTTCAAGTGGTTTTAGAAGATGAGGTATTGGGACTTTATTTTTATAAACTTAGTCGTAAATATTTTTATAAATATTATTAAGGTGATATTAAAGTTTCGTTAAGAAATTTTAATGTTTCGATAGTTAATTAATTAAAAAGGACCAAATTAAAAAAATGCATTCCTGGGACTCCGTTTCCATAAATCGGACTCATAAATATTTTTAATAAATATTTACGAAACTATTTTTGTAGTTAATTAAGTTTCGGTTAAGTGAATTTGCTTGAATTAAAAGTAATTAGGTATAAGGACTAAATTGCATATAGAATAAAAGTTAAATTATAAATTAAAAAAATTAAAGGGACTAAAGAAGCAATTATTCCATTGCCTTTAGTTGAGGCGGCATAAGTTGTAATATAATATATATTGTATAAAATATATTTACTTAATATGTAAGTATATATATTGTTGTGGACCAATTCTACCTGGGGCCCGTAAAATAACAACCCAACAAAAAAAAAACCCAAACAGACCCTAAACCTAAACTATCAGTCCTAAGCCAACCCAATTATAAAACAAAACCAACCAACTAAGCCCAAACCCAAACTACCCTAGCCTAATAGCCTAAACCCAAAATTATCAAAAAAACCCTAATTCCCCTAACCCTAGGCGCTGCCCTAGCCACTGCCCATGCCAAGTCTGCCATCGCCTTGCCATATCTCCACCGCCCATTTACTTGTAAAGAGAAGAGTAGAACAATTATTAAAGAAACAAGTTGTAGAATGCTATAAAAATAGTCTTGGAAAACCCTTGTAACATTCGGACATTTTGGAATACAAAAATATAACAGAGTTTGAATACAAAATAATACTTGAAGCATACATCAAAACACAAAAAAAGGAGAATAGTAAGTAAAGCAAAAGAGAAACAAGGGTATTCTCCTTTCTTTCTTTTTTTCTTTCTAATCTGTTATACGAGTTAACATTCAAAAATAAAAAATAAAAAATGATATGAAAAGGAAGAGAGCGAACTTAGCTCTCCTATTCGCCTAAAAAAAAAGGGAAATTTTTGAACTTGGCGGTCGGCAGCGGCGATCGGCCGGACTTCTCTCCCGAACCAGAGACCTGCACAGAGAGCAAACCAAAGGAGCTGTTTGTTTTTGAAGGTGCAAAGAGAAAAATGAGTTTTTTTTAAAGAAAATCTAACTTAAATAGCCGATCGAAACGACGCCGTTTTGGCCAGCATTCTTAATGCCAAAACGACGTCGTTTTAAGGCTAGGATCCTCGTGTTGACTCGACCCGCCAGCAGGATCTGCGTGTTTTTATTTAATGGGATATTTGCGATCCCAGCCCTTCCACTTTTTTACAACCTTGCAATTAAATCTTTTGTTTTTTCTAAATTTACCCAGAAAATTTGTTTCGATTTCATTTTGGTCCCACGTGAAGTGTTGCGTTTTGGAAGGCGGGGATATTTTCCCCTTTAGTCCCTCCTTGTTATTCGCGCATTCAATGTGGTCCATTTCCTTCGTTATTTGTTTCGAATTTGCACCGACTTTTTGTTTTAAATTCAATCTAATCCCTTGTTTAGTTATTTAGCTACTTTATTATTAAATTAGTTAATTTTATTATTTTCTTTTACTATTATTGTTATTTTTATTTTTATTACTACTTTATTATTATTATTGTATTATTGTTATTATTTTCGTTATTATTACCATTAAAATTATATTTTCTTTCTATACTTATTTATTTTGCATTATTATATTTTGCATTATTATCACTATTACTATTATTATTATTATTATTATTATTATTATTATTATTATTATTATTATTATTATTATTGTGGTTGTTGTTATTTTTATTACTACCATCATTATTATTTTTATTACTATTATTATATTTATTATTATTATTGCTTTTACTTCTATTATTACTATTATCTTTATTAACCTGTTGTTATTTTTATTATTATTTGTTATTATTAATATATATTATTATAATTATTATTAATATATTATTATTTTCTATTTTTGATTTACGGCATTATCATTATGTTTCTATTTTTATTTACTTAAACTTTGAAATATATTTTATCATAAACTCGCATTATTCATTTACCTATATCATTTTATGATTCTGAACTTTGAATCATTTGCTATTTTATTAATATTATCGTTGTTATTCACTTATTTATTTCTTTTTATTTTTATTTTATTATTGATCTTATTATCTAATCGATTTACGCACCATTCATTCACGTATCTATTTACCGCAATTTTAGCTTTTATTAATTTGATTTTATTTGTAATATTTATGCCATTTGTTCCTGCCCTTTCTGTTATCGTCATTGCGTTTATATTATTTTGCACATATCAACACTGCGATTCATTTTCCATTTTACTACAAAATCGTATTGCATTAACCTCCACTCGATATATAAAATTGTGTTTTAAAAAATTATTATAAGCGATACTCTGTGTTTCGAGACTTAAAAAAGTCGTTTCCTAACTTACGGGATTTTGATTTTCTCAATAAATCTGAATACACAAGTCCCTTTTTAAAACATAAGTGTTTTTAAAATAATCTCGGGAATTAAGAAAAGATTGTGTTCTAACTTACGAGATATGGTCTCTTTTTAAAACTGAGATAATTAAACATCTTCCAAAATAAATAATTTTCAGTGTTTATCCTCGTTTCGGGGATTTAAGATATTGTGTCCTAACTTACGGGATAATTTTTTTCTCGATTAACGTGAAATACGCTATTTTCTCAAAAAAATTTAATTAAATAATATTTTAACAAAGGATCGTACCTTTAAAATCTTCTAAGTTCTCAGATTTTCGACACCAAGCCATTAATTAATCAACTAGGTACAATTTTGGGCGCATCGAGGGTGCTAACCTCTCCTCGTGCGTAACCGGCTCCCGAATCCATTTTCTGGATTTTGTAGACTAAAAATCATCGTTTTAATAAATTTAAATTTTTGTTAAAACGAATGAATTATCAGGTGATCCGATCACACCTAAATAAAAAGGATTGGTGGCGACTCCCTTTTTTTCATTTTTATTTTCAAAATAAAGTCGACTTCGTTTTTAAAAAAAAATGGTTTCGACATTTATTATATTACAATAATAATAAAATAAATAAGCAATAAAAGAAATAGAAAAAGAAAGAAAGCCAAAACGAAAAATAGAAAGAAAAGGGAGAAAGAAGGAGACGAAAGGCTAAGGGCGCTTCAAAAGTTACCAAGTTCAATTAATTAGCCAATTTAGTCTCCTTTTCTTGTAATTTTTATGATTTTAGAATCCTGGTATTAAACACTACCTGATCTTGTCAAAATTTTAGAAATTATTGAGTTTTTAAATATTGTTTATGTTGAATAATTTGAGTATTAGGGATTAAATTGATAGGTTTTCAAGTTAGAAAAGAATTGAATTATAGAATAAATTGTAAATTTTGAGTAATAGGAAATAAATTGTGAAAATTCTGAAATTTAGGGATTTATGTGAAAATAGGGAGTTGAATTTAGTCTAAAGTGAAATTTGCATGAAAATAAAGAATTAAATTGTGAAGAAATGAAATTAGTCTCGGTTTAGGGACTAAATTAGAAATTAGGCAATTATTGAGTAAAAATTATTTTTTTAATATGAAATTAAATTATGTTGTATTAATGAATTTTAATTGTTTTAATTTCGTAGCTAACGTCATACCGAAATCCTCGACTAAAAAGGGGAAAGATAAAGTTGACGTGGAATAGCTCGGAATTCCTGATTTGTATTTCTATAATCCGAAACTAGTTATTAATTATTGTAACATCTATTTAATGTATATGGTAAGTGCTGAGGTGATAATTATTGTGTTTTGGAATTTAAATGGGTTGATGTAGTATGTGATGAATTTATTGAATTTATATTGATTGAATTTATATATATATTGAATATATTGATTATTTGAATTGAAATGAATATTGGTTGTATTTGAAAAGTGAATTGGAACCCTATTAACTGTATCGGGCTGAGTCGGATACAGATGGCATGCCATAGGATTGGAAAAGTTTAAGGGTTTCTTCGACTTCGAGTCGATGAGACACTGGGTGTCAATTTACTACTTTGGATTAATTCGATGAGGCATTGGGTGTCAATTTACTTCGGTTTAGTCGATGAGACATTTGGTGTCAAATTATTACTTCGAATTATCGGATGAGGCACTGGGTGCCAAACTGATGTGTTTTGGTTGGATCCGTGTATCCGTCCGACTCCTAGTAGTGTTAATAGGGGTAAATGAATAATAAAGTTTTATAATTGATATTGAAATGACATGGTCTGAGAAATGGAAAAGAAATAGTGAATTGAAAATAGAATGTGAAATATGTTGCAATTATATGGAATATATGAGTTATATACTCATGAAATGACTATGAGTTATATACTCATGAAATGACTATGGAATCGATATTGCAATTGTATAATGAAATGTGAAATAAATTGTGAAAAGCTATTTATATAGCAAATATGAAAATTGAGATATTTGTGAAACAAATGAAATATGATATGGTTGTTGTAATAATTAAATATTAATATGTGTTTATATTTAAATTGTATATTTGTAATTTCTTATCTTTAAATATTCGGATTATAGAAATACCACTGAGTTTATACTCCGCGTACGGTTTTGTTTTTCGTGCGCAGGTTAGGTACTTAACTTTTGATCGCCGATTCAGCATTCAACAACGACCCCAAACTCAAATGTGGTGATGTTTATCCTTTGTGTCGGCATGTACCTAGGATGTCTAAATAATAGTTATTTTGTGGTTTGATTGTAAATGAGGTTATAAGTTTAATTTTGGTTGGTTTTATACATACAAATATGTGTTTGTTTTTGAAGCCATATTATGGTATGGTAAATTGAACTAAATCTAGATAGGTGCATGTGAATTTAATTCTATGTTTAAGTGCTCATGAACTAGGCAAAATTGATTTGGATTTGATATGTTTATAATTTCGATTTAAATAATGCTTTGATGACTTGTTTTGATGATATGAAATGTTTGAAATTTTTGTCTGTTTGATCTGTAAACTCCGGTAATGCTCCGTAACCCAATTCGGACAAGGGATACGGGTTGGAGGTGTTACATGCTACCTTAGCCAAAGCCAAAAACTCTCTCTCTTCTGCCTTTAAAATCGCATTAAGAGTATCTATTTAACAAATATGAGAAATCCTACACCTTATATGTTACTAAATTCAAGCACTTCGAGATTTTTTGTAATGGCCTAAATTCAAGGTTATCGGAACAGTGGTTTCGTAACCATAAATTCGATTTAAAGAGAAATTATTTTAAAAAAGAATTATTATTGCATGAATATTAATATAATAGGAAAATAATATGAAAATATCGATAGAAAAATTTTACCGATTTAGTGATTAGTTAGAAAAAGGAATTACTGAAGGAATTAGGTAAAAATAAGGTATTGATACCTTGATCTCGTAAAATTGAGTATGAAATATTTTTATAAATATTTATAAAATGTTAGTAATGTGGTATTAAAATTTCGTTAGAAAATTTTAATGTTTGGGCAGGCAATTAAATGAAAAGGACTAAATTGGAAAATGTGTAAAAGTTGCTAGAATGATTACATAGCTTAAGTGTCTAATGAGAAAGGATTTAAAAGGCAATTAGACCCAAAATTTATTTGGGCTGGACGGCAAGGGCATGGAATTAGCAGGAAAATTGATGATTTAAGGGAAATATTAGAATATTGCAAAATTAACTAAATAAAGATAGGACTAAATAGGAAATATCTAGATTTCTCTTCATTTTTCTTCATTCTCATCTGCCAAAACGCCATAGGAGGGGTTATTTAAGCTGGTATTCCATAATTTTTGCACCAAGTGAGTTAATCCTTGCCTTTTTCTTGTAATTTTTGTGTTTCTAAGACTTTTACATCTAGGTCCTACTATTAAATTCTTTAGTTTTTGATTTCATGGATGAAATTGAAAGTTACCATGGTTGATTGTTGTAATTTTATGATGAAATAAAATGAAATTTAAGCTTTAATTTTTTTATAATATGATTTTATTAGGTAATTTCAATAGAAATTATTTTTAGGACCTAATTGTGAAAATGTTTGGAATTAAAGTCTATTGCTGAAATTTTTATTCCTAAAGGTTAAAAAGTAGTTTAAAGTGATAGACTAAAGTGTTAATTAGGAAAAATCAGCTCAATTGAGAGGCTAATTGAGTAGGGACGAAATTATTATTTATTAAAAGCTTAGGGGAAAAATGGTAATAAATAGCTTGCACTAAAGCAGTTTTGGACAGCAGCAGTAGACTAACTTTGAAAAATCACCATAAATTGTAGAAATATAAATAGAAGATGAAAAAAATATTAAATTAAAGCTTATTTAGTCTAGTTTCTCATAGAAGAAACTATGTAAGCAATGGATCTGTAAATAATGAGATATAATAAATTTTGTGAGACAAGGTCAGAATGAATTTGGATTCCCCTGTTCTGAATTTGAAAAATCATAAAAAATTGAATAAAAATAATTATGGGCTTAAATTTATATTTTTATAATATTAAATGAGTCTATTTTCAAGAAAAATAAACGAGAACATCATCTAAATCTTGTATGAAGAGATAATTAATTTTTAGTGAAGAAATATTAGAACTGTCAGACAACAGAATAGGGGTGAATTTAAAGAATAAACTGTACTTATTGGCTAAACCAAAAATTCTTAAAATTTTATGGTAAGAAGATATGTGAGTCTAGTTTCAAGAAAAATTATCGGATCCTAATTTGGAGTTCTGTAGCTTAAGATAAAAATAATGTAGTGACTATGACTCAAGTAGACAGCTTTGAATGAACTATAAATAATAATGAAATTATAGAGAATGTTGCATATGAACATCAAATGTATTAAATTGATAATTAAATTTATTTATTTAGATCCAGAAGATTCAAATATGAAGCTAGATCAGGAAAGGAAAAAGTTCGGGATTAGTAGATTTTTGTACACGAACAAGTATCAAGGTAAGTTCGTGTAACTTGAATTATATTCTTAAATGCTTGAAATGTATGTTTTTGATATGAATATGATTTGAATGTCCATTATATGAAAATTGATGAAACATTGACATATTTGATAAAAGGGGAAGAAATCCCGATTGAATGAAAGGAAAATTCGATGGATCTCTGAAAAGGAATTGACGGTAAAAAGGATCTAGCCCGGACGGGTGATCCTATCCTGATATAGCCCTCCCGAAGAATATGTGTAAAATAGATTTAGCCCGGACGGGTAATCCGAATTAAGGTCTGAATTTAGCTTGGACTCGTAATTCAGATCTAAGCTCATTAGAGTAATTGTCGTTGCAGGGGATTTAGCCTGGACTGGTAATCTCGACATTACTCTATGAGTTATTATTGCAGGGGATTTAGCCTGGACTGGTAATCCCACTGCAAGGTTGAGGTTCGCGGGAGTGTGCTATCTAAAATGAAAATATGTACACATGAATATGAATTGACGGACCCGGAATTGTACACTAAAAGTGTACCTCTAAAAATTCATCGAAATTCTGAGAAATTCAACGGGATAAATATGGAAAAAAGAACAAGGGAATAGAAATCATGGTATTGATGAGCTCATCAATTATGGTATATAATATATTGATACATGAAAACTATTGTACTAACTTGAATATTGAGTTTGTGCATGTTAGGGTAATAATGCATGGAATGGATATATGAATGTTTATTGCATCGTATTGAAAATATTAGGTAAGTATAATTCTTGTTACATGAGCTTACTAAGCACAAAGTGCTTACCCTGTTTCCTTTTTCCCTGTTTTGTAGTGTTAAGAGCTCGAAGGTCGGATTCGGTCGGAGACACATCACACTATCAACCTCAGGATTTCAGTATATAAAGAAACTTTATTTTGGAAATCAATGGCATGTATAAGCTAATAAAGTAAATGATACTGTGAAATGAATGTAAGGTCAGCCATTGGTATAGCTAACAAATCTTGGTTTTGGTGTGTGATGAGGTTATCTTATAAATATGCATGAATCTATCTTGAAAATATGTTGAATTGGATTGGTTGATGTGGATTAGTCTCAGTTCAAAATTGCAAGGAAGGTTAGATATCTATAAAGGGGTTATATTGAGTTTAAAAAAAAATTTTAATTTATAAACTCTGGAAATGCCTCGTACCCTATTTCGGCAACGAATATGGGTAGGGGGTGTTACATTTTTTGTGAGATATGATTTGAAAATTAGTAAAATGTTGAAGAGTGTTTTGGAAAATAAATTTTTTTGTCTATTTTGTGGAAGGGTGAAATGACTATTCAAATGCTTGAATGTAGTATTTCGTTTAATACTAATCCCATGAACAAAACCATGCCATAAGAAAAAGTGTGATTCGGTTAGTTATTACAGCCAACCAAATGCATTATCAAAACAAATCAACAAGTTCTTTTGTCTTCATGTAACTAGTGAAGATTAAGCTTTCAAAGATCTTTACTGATGAAATGGCAATTAACCATCATAGGTTGGATTTAAGACAATATGAAATGTGACTTGATTATCGTACTAGAGTTTAGATATTTATAAGTAATAAATGCTCTACTTTAATTTGAGTTAAAAGATGATGTATCTATATGATTTCACTTGTAGGTTGTGTTATAGCCTTGCACTCAAATTTTGTACTAGATCAAGAGACAATATTTCGTTTTTACTTCTTGCTGGTACTAAGTTTCTACCAACAAAAACATAGTAACCGATAGTAAGCCTCCTATCAATCTTGGATGTAGCTATATCAACATCTTCAAAACACTCAATGTAAGTATGCTTATAACTGTCGTACAATATGCCAGGCCCAATAGCTCATATAGATTCTACCCTAAAGTTGATCGATGTTGTGTAAGTGTAAAAATGAATTAGGTAACAATACTAACTGCAAATGCAATGTCGGATCGAGTAAGAGTGAGATAATTTAATCTCTCAACTATCTTCCAGAATATTTCACGATAAGGGATCACCATCATTTTTTCATAAAGGGGAACTATTGGAGTATTGGAAGGTTTTGTTGCTAATTTTTCATTTTTTGCAAGCAAGTTGTAACACCCTTACCTAGTTTGGCGATGGACACAAATAAGTGATGTCGCGATAATATTTTCTTTGCTCTTATAGAATTTTTTACAATAAATTCATCATTAAACAGTTTAATGAAAACTTTCTTTTATAAGGCTTTCAACACATTTTAAAATCATATTGAATTATTTCATAGATCTTTATGCATGATAAATATATTAAATGAAGTTTCAAAAATCCAAAACACTTCAATGCACTTCAAAATAATCTTAACGTTGTCCAGATGTCACTTTAACAAAATCACATTTATTAAAATAGTTTGCCCTCCATCTGGATGGCTAATTTTTGCAACCTAGATGGCCCTACAGCTATTAGCGCAAACAATACTAACTAATAACACTTCATTTCTAAAATTTTTAAGATCTTTAGACATCATTCAAGTACATGAATAGTCACACGTTTTGTTGAAATCTAGTGCCCTTAGTATAGTTTTTCATCTTATGTATTTGTATTTGTTCAAACAAATTGATTTAATAAAATTTCCTCATATACATTAATATCATTTGTATTTGTTCTCAACAGTTTTTTCATGCAAAGCAAAATGTATAAGTAAATATTGACTCACTAATTACCTAATATTTAACAAATATTAAGATGTATTATATGGTTTGCTCATAATGCAAGAAGACAACTTATATTAGTAGGTAATCTAAATGGTTCATTCTTTAATTGGAATTGAGCAAATCAATTTAAAGGCTGTTATATCGTTTATCAAGTCCAATTAGGAAGATACATTGTCTTGAGTATCGAAGCAAATAACTCGTAGAAGATAGAGACAGAGATGTGATTGTTTGGAGTGACAATACATCAGATAAGATCCAAATAAAATAAATCCTAGATTCGTTCATAGTGTGAGCTACCTCAATCTTGATTAAGTGACGAATTATGTGTGTATGACTCATATACTTTGATGTATTGAAAAACTTGAGTTCAATTCGTAATAAAGCTGAAAGTTGGTACATTGGGTATACAACTTCAATATGGCATGGTTTCACTTATAATAGGGGAATTCATAGTCCAATTGATATCCTCTCAATGGCATTACATGATAGATGGAAAAGTAACGTGGTCATGGGTCATTTGTAAAGAAAAGATGATTTAATTACTATTTATTAGTAATTGACTTTTTCATGAAGAAAGACATAATAATTACCATAGATAAAATAGGATCATATTGGGTGAAAAAATTTAACTCAAAGAGATTAAGAATATCCTATGAGGGTAACATATATGATAAACCGTAATTTATACATATTTTTATCCCTTGCTTAACACGTTTATGAATGATTTTCCCTTAAATTTGGTGAACTTGGTGCTCCTAATCCTTTAATTTCATGTTTTATACTTAGGTGAGCATAGAAGAGCGAAAAGAACAAGAAACGGGCCTAAAACGAAAAAAATAGGCCGACGGGGGAAAACAACACGGCCTGGACTTCCTAATACGGGCAGAACACATGTCCGTGCCATTCTAACAGGCTCGACCACGGCCTAAAACAATCCAAGCACGGGCGTGTTGATCTCTCAGCCTCGACTACGGCCTGAAGTAATCGCACACAAGCGTGTCACACAGGTGTGTCCCTACCGAGCCCTAGCTAAGTTCCATTCAGAAAAGGGCAAGTTTGAGGGCTTTTAGGCATTCTAAAGCCTATTTAAACACCCTAGAGGAAGACGAAAAGGGAGACAGAGAGTAGGAAGCAAGGAATTACTCCAAGAAAGCCGATTGATCCATCTCAGAAGTCGGATTCACCATCAAGACTGAAGATTTCTCCTCAATTTCCCTTCAGGAGTTTTTGGGTTTTCTTTATGTTTTGTATTCTTCATTCTTCTGAGATGTTTTCCTTTTAGTTATGAACTAAAACCCCTAAATACCTAAAGGGGATAAAACTTAAGACGAATCTTGTTATTATTTTCTGAATTGTATGATAAATATTTGACTTATTCTTAATTATGTGTTCTTAATTCTTGTTTTGGTATTTCAGGATATCGATTCAAGTTAACGCTCTTAGTTGGAGGATGAATAGTCCCTGGCTAAGAGTAACTTTGTCATAATTAAGCAGAGTTGATTGCGCACCTAGAGATAGGGTGACAAGATTTTACCGGGTTAGGGTGAAACCTAATAAGGGGATCCATAGATCGAGTTAATGCAAACCTAGGGTGTTAATTGGAGAAAAGTCTCAATTATTCAATCTAGGGTTAGGCGTTCTTGAATAGGGATAATAACATAACTTAGGGATTTCTATGGAACAAGTTAAATGAATAAATCATCCGATTCGGAGCCAAAATAACAAGTGAAGTCTAGGTGGATTCTTCCTTAGGTATAGTCTTTAATCAATCGTTTTCCCAAAAGTAATTCCCAAATTCTATTTTCTATGATTTCTTAGTTTAGTAATTAGTTAATTAAAACAAACCTCATTATTCTTAGGCTAGATAATAAAAAGACAGTCATTACTAGTACTTTTAGTTCCTTTGGGTTCGACAATCCAGTCTTGCTAAAGCTATACTACTGTTCGATAGGTACACTTGCCTACATCGTGATAATAGTTAGCTTCAAGAACGATTAATTATAAATTTATAAAATTTATCACGGAAAATCACGATCAACATATATGACAAGGTCATTGGACGAACACTTGAAAAGTAGCTTTCATAATAGTATATAATAGGGAGAACTCAATCATGTTACTTTAGTGGAATAACTTCATGGCTAAATAATACTGTAATTAATAGATAAAGAGTCAAAACTTAATTTCAAATTATTTGAGCTTTAATTATATATGTCCAATCGGTCCCTCTGTTAGCTTGGTACAACCTTGATGACTTGCATTTGAATTGAAGAGATGAATAAATGAAAACGAAAAATTAGAGAAATAAGTCACATGTATCACTATCTATATGTAACAGTCCGATTTTGTGACTTCGGAATAGTAGTTTCGGGACCACGAATCCGACGTAGTAAAACTTATTTATATTACATTTTTAAGGTCTACAATTTTATGGAATGATTTCGTGAAAATTTCGTTTGAAAATTTGACATTTGAGCACTCAATTTAGCAAAAAGGACTAAATTGTAAAAAAGGAAAAAGTTAAGTTCTACATGCTAAAGGTGTCTAATTGTTATGAAATTTTAAATTGAAGGTCCTTAGATGGTAATTAGACCATTTGTTAAGTTAGTGGACAAAAATTGATATAAGGTAAGAGAAATTTCATGTTTTAAGTTAGGGGCATTTTGGTCATTTGGCTAATAAATGAATTAAAAATCAAATTAAAAGCCAAATTTTTTCCATCTTCTTCCCATGGCCGAAATTCCCAAGGGGGAACCATAGCAAGGGTTTGTTCATCTTCCAAGCTTAATTGTAAGGTCGTTCTAACCCCATTTTTAATAATTTTTATGTTTTTGGGATCCTTGTAACCTAATCTAACTATTTCAAGGACTAATTTGAAAGAAAATAAAAGTCTAAAATTTTACCCATGAAGAATATTTATGCATTTTGATGTCTAATGGTAGAAAATATATGTTAGATGTAAGATAAACAGCTTTTGCTAGGTGATTTTTTATGAAAATGTCAAAGAGGACATATTTGTAAAAAGTCACAAATGGGTAGTAAATCGTGATTAAATGAAAAATGTGGGCTGTTATGAACACCATTAGTATTCGGCTAGGCTTGGGTAATGAAGAAATTGAATCTATTTCAATTTACGAGCCTAGGGACCAAAGTGTAAAAATGTCAAAGTCTAGGGGCAAAAACATAATTTTGTCATAATATGATTTTTGAACTCAATTGAGTAATGTGAATAATAAATGAGTTAAATTTGCTATTATAGATCAAGAGAAACGAGGTTCGGACCTAGATCATGGAAAAAACAAAGTGTTTGACGATTAGGTCTCATTTATACTATTTTTGTACCAAGGTAAGTTCTTATGTAAATAATGCATTGTTTTAACTATGTTTTAAATACTTTACTATTGTATGAATTATGATTGACCATTGAGTGTGTTCGACAAAGTTTCGACAAGAGTGAAATCCCGGTTGAACCTTAGGAATAGATAGGATACAAATGTCATGACATTAGGGTTACTAAGACTACGTCTAGGATATGACATCATATGAGATTTCATGTAAAACCATATCTAGGATATGGCGTCGATATGAGATTTCGTGTAAGACCATAGCTGGGCTATTGGCATCGATATGAGATTACATGTAAGACCATATCTGGGATATGGCATTGGTATGGCACCGTGTGTATGGGACTTCCCAGTATCCTTTAGTATTCCAAGTGATTCAATGGGTAATTTAATGAGTATGTCAAGGATGAATTGTGTGTAAATCCAATTCGAGGTGACTTAGGTATGTACGAAAAACTCATACGTGATGAGCTCGTTATGTGATGAACCCTCGATAAGATTATGATTGAGTAAGTTATGATTATAAAAGTTTATTGATATTCATGCTAATTATCATTATGTTAATTGTATGTTAAATGTGTGTTTATGATGCCTATTATTTGCATGGGAACTTACTAAGCTTTAAAGCTTACTCCTTTTTTCTTTTCCGTTGTTTTATAGTGTCACCAAGCTAGCTCAGGGATCAAAGGCTGTCAGAGATCCACTCACACTATCAACTTATTATTTTGGGTACCAAAGAATTTAACATTTTGAGTTATGGCATGTATAGGGACTTGGTTATTTTGTTATGTGTCATAATTGAATTGGCCTAATGTGTTGGCCTATATTGGTTGATAATTCATTTTGTAAATGGCCATATGAAGTTGGCTAATATTGGTTTAAGTATATATGCATATGATGAGGTTTTCATGGATGTGGAAGTTTGCATGATTGAAGTTGATAAGTATGTGATGTTTGTATGTGGTAAATGATAGCATGTGAATGATGTGTGGATGTCTTAATTTTGGCTGAATTGGTTGGTTGTAATTGCTTGGATTGGTGTTGTGTAGGTGTGTGCATAAAAATGTGACAAAATGGCTTGGTAAATAGCCTTGTTTTTGTCCACACGGGTAGACACACGGGCGTATGTCTACGCTATGTATGATACACGACTTGCCCCATGGACGTGTGTTCCTGCCGTGTGTCCCCTGCACCTTAATTGATGCAAAACAGAATGCTCAAAATTGAGCACACGGGTAGAGACATGGGCATGTGTCTCAGCCGTGTGGATGACACGGCCTCAGGCACAGGCGTGTGCCCTGGGCATGTGAAGTCTGCACCTATTTTATGAAAAATTATGAAAATTAAATCGACCACACGGCCTAGCACACGGGTGTGTGACTTGGCCGTGTGTCTTCAATTTGTTATTGGGTGACAAACAGAGAGTTACACGAGTTAGGGACACGGGCGTGTGTGACCAGATGGCTTGCCCACACGGGTATGTCCTAAGCCACACGGGGGTGTGGCTCTTAAAACATGAAATTGTTCTAAGTGTTATGAAATTTTCCAAAGTTCTCGGTTTAGTCCCGAACCACTTCCAATGCATGTCTTGGACCTCGTAGGTTCGTTTTAGGGGCGATATGAATGTATATGAAAAGTTTTAAATTGGATGGAAATTTACGTCTCGGTTTTGTATGATTGCTTGTGTATAAGTCCGGTAATACCTCGTACCCTATTCCTGCGTTGGATACGGGTAAGGGATGTTACACTATAGTAAATGAGTTTTCTGGCTATGAGTAAGAAATACCTTAGAGATTAAATTAATTTCTTTGAATTATTATTTAATTAATTGTAATTAAATAACTGAAGTTTGAATTAGAAATTAAATTAATAAGTCATTGCAGTTTTATTGAACAAGATAATAAAATTTTTAACTCATAGATTCTAATACAGTAAAGTTGTCATAACTTTAACGAAATTAAAATTGAGTTAAGAATATAATTTAATTAGATAAATTAATTAAATTTATTTTAATTAAATAAATAATATTTTAGGAAATAAAAATTATTTGTTCAGTTGGTTAAATTATATAAGTTGGCTAAAAGCTCAAATAACACATATAATTTTATCAAATGCACAAGATAGATCCATAAACTTATTTAGTAGCATGATGCGCGGCAACCCTAGTTTCCAAAATAAAGGTGCCACGAACTAGGGTTGGTGTCGCCCATAGCCTATACCAATAAGCGATAGGTGTACTTTCTATTAAAAGATTATTTGCTTCACCTTATTCAAGTAAGACTCTTGTATTTCTCTATATAAATAGAAATCATTGGCTAGGTTGAAAAACACCATATACCATACTAAGTGTCCACATTCAATCAAAATTCAATGAGATTTATTTTCCAAATAAATTCTACTTTTGATAGAGTTTTGGTTTTTTATTTCTAGCCCTTGAGACTTATTAATATTCCCACTAAGTATAAATAAAATTTTCGTTGTGATAATTGGTTCGTGAGTTAGTGCCCACATTCTAAGCCAATCATGATTCGAGAATAGTAAAAAAGATTGTGTTGGTCAAAAACTAAAAAACGACTTATATTGTCTATTCTAAAATACAGATACGAATATATAACAATTCACTTATTCGAGGTCAACTTTAAAGAAGCAAATGGTAAGAAGAGAACAATATATTTTTCTAAGTATAATATGAATATAGATGCTTTTAATTCGTTTAAAATTTTACTGGCTTAATGGTGCAAAAAGCCTTCAATTTTTTTCAAAAAAAGTAATTAAGTCCTTTTTTTTCACTCATTTGGGTACTTGAACTTTCAAAATGTATAAAAAAGGCCCTTAAACCTTTTTAACAAAAGCAATTAAGCCCCTACTTTTATTAAAAATTAAAAAAATATATAGAAATATAAAAAAAATTTATAAAATTTTATAAAGTCTTAATAAAATTATACAAAATGTAAAGAAATATAAATTTCGTAAATTTTTTTTTATAAAAATTATCATACCAAAAGAAGCATTTTATAATATTTCTATAACTTTTATCAAATTTTTTTTATCATTTTTTGCCACATGTCACGTTGTGTTGCGACACGTGATAACTTTAATTAAAAAAAGGGGTTGTTAATTTTTTTTATGATTTTTTATAAAATTTTATAATTTTTTTTACGATCTTTATAAAAAAATTCTAATCTTTTATATTTTTATTATAATTTAATATTTTTTCTAAAATTTATTATTTAGTATAATATTTTTCTAATTTTTAATAAGAGTAGGGGCTTAATTGCTTTTTTGAAAAACTTTGAGGGTCTTTTTGATGCATTTTGAAAGTTCAAGTACCCAATTGAGTGAAAAAAGTAAGGGCTTAATTGTTTTTTTTGAAAATGTTTGAGGGCCTTTTTGATGTTTTTTGAAAGTCCAGGTGCTCAATTAAGTGCAAAAAAAAAAAAGGAGTGACTTAATTGCTTTTCTTGAAAAAATTTGAGGGTTTTTTACACCGTTAAGTCAAATTTAATTCATTGGCTTTGAGTTTGAACTTTTAGAAATTGTAATTAAGTTTAATTTTAATGATTGAACTTGAGTAATTTACTTAAATTTATGTATGGTTTAAAATAAAGTTATATTAATCAATTAAATTTTAGTTTAGTTGGCATTGATATTATTATCGATGCAGGAGTTCTTAGGTTCGGACTCTCTTAACATGTGCATATTGAGAGGGATATGAATAGTTGTATTAAATTTTTTTAAAGCAAATTTATTGTTAAATTTTTAGTTTCTTGTTGCAATGATATTTTACTGAATAATAATATTGCCTATTCATAATTTTTTTTATTTTAATTAATAATGGTTTTTAATATTTTAATTAATAATTTCATTTTTACTGTAACTATTTATATAGTAATTATGACATACAAGCTTATGGTGTAGTGTTATAATTAAAAAAAAGATATTTTACATTTTAATATTTTCTAAATTAGAAATAATTTTATAAATATTAAATTTATAATTGATTAACAGGGTTTAATAGTTAAATATCCAAACACAGGATTAGTTTTAAAAATAGCACATTTAAAGTTTTTTCTTTATCTTTTTTGGCCAGAGCACATATAAAGTTGAGAAAAAAACAAAGCACATATAAATATAAATAGTCAGCCATGCAAAACATCACTTTCGTTAAAAATTGTTTTGCCGTTTATTATCGTCCTCTCTCTCTCTCTCTCTCTGAATCAAAACTTCCATTTCCAAATTTTGTAATCCGACGTAGGAGCATCCATTTCGATCCCACATTGTCTTCTCCAATCCAAATCCCTCTATTATTTTGGGTAAAAAATGGCGACGATGACGAGCTTGATTGGGTTGATAAACAAGATCCAAAGAGCCTGCACCCTCCTTGGCGATCATGGTGGCCAAGGAATGTCTCTCTGGGAAATTCTCCCTTCTGTTGCTGTTGTTGGTGGCCAGGTCAAAATTCCTTTTTAATCCATTTATTTATTTATTCACGTTATGTTTTGACACAATTATCTTTTTTTTTTTTTTCAAATGGAAAATCAGAGTTCTGGGAAATCTTCGGTTTTGGAGAGTGTTGTAGGGAGAGATTTCTTGCCTCGTGGATCTGGTAATTTTTTTTATTTCTTTTCGTGGAATTTGGAATTTTAATAATAGAATTTAAAAAAAAAAGGAAAAATAGAACACTTAAATGTTGGTTCTTGGTACTTAAAAGATCTTTTTTTTTTTTCAAGTAAACAATTATAATGCAGTTTTATCACTTATTAGTTTAGCTAAATATATAATTTGAAAGGTGTTATGGATCATGACTAAATTGGAAAGGATCCACCACGATCTGTATTCTAGATTCCATATCATGCTTATGCTGTGATTTATGATTAAAAATGACATCCACCCATATACTATGCGAAGTTGGTTATGATGAAGAACGTACTCCTTTCAAAATCTAACTTCTTTTTCTTGCTCTATAAGGCATTGTTACTCGGAGGCCATTGGTGTTGCAACTTCATAAGACAGAATCTGGGACTGAATATGCAGAGTTTCTTCATGCACCAAAGAAGAGATTCACTGATTTCGGTATTTCCATCATGGTGCTCGATCATTTAAACTTTTGAATTTGTTATCTATCCATCTTCTCGAAATTATTAACTTACTTT
The DNA here is from genome assembly GCA_025698475.1 of Gossypium anomalum. NCBI lineage: Eukaryota > Viridiplantae > Streptophyta > Magnoliopsida > Malvales > Malvaceae > Gossypium > Gossypium anomalum. The sequence goes on along the minus strand of CM046967.1, from coordinate 16,023,993 downwards.
TTGGTGTTTATGTTGTTTTCTTGGGTGATCCATGCATGAAATTCATTAACTTCTTTCTGGGGATGGGATAAGTTTATATGTACCAGATGAGACCGAATAATAGGACTTCTTTGATACAGAAGTGCAACATTTGTTTTATGCTGGGACAGAGTTCTATCCTGTGATTTATAGGATATAGACTGAGTTTGAGGTTTGTGTTCTTCTGGATTAATCTTCAGATGCAATGTATATGTCAAGTATTGCATTATGTTAATATACACAGCTTCTTTTTCCATCACTTTTTGAAGTAACAGTGCTTGCCCAGGAAGTAGATAACTAGATATCCAGTTATTTGATAAAAAGAAAAGAGAAAAAAAATCCTTCCATTCCATGATTGAGGTCTAATTTATAAAAAGAATTTTTCAGTTGAGTAGAAGAAACAATCATGGCATTCTTGTAAGAGGCTCTGCAGTTGTAGCTCTGAAGGAGTGACATTAATTCGGAATCTTCTATAAAGTCTACCAGCGTAAACCATATTGCGTTGGCTTCATAAATGTTAGGTTTGATTGTTGCAACCATGACAAGTGTTGCGTTGGTAACTCCGACTTTATTACGCAAAGCACCTTTACGTTCTATCCTATTTTGGGTGATAATCAGAGATTGATGGTCATCCCATGCGACAAAGCACTTAATAAGCCTCGAACAACCATGCAAGTAGCTGTGTAAGGGTAAATTCAGACTGCAGAGGAATAAGCTTGAACAATTTCCTCCAAGATGAAACTGTTTTCTTTCATTTCCTCACCAACATTATTGTTTCCAGTTTCTAGTTCCTTAATATATCTTCTCCATATATCCATATAATGATTGTTTACTTTAAAAATGATTGCTGCCCGATACTTCGTCAGATTTTATTTTTTTTTCCATTACTCATTTCTTTTCATGTTCTTGTTTTATCAAAATTCAGGTGATTTTATTATTAATAACGAGAATACTGTTTATGCAGTTGCTGTTCGTAAAGAGATTGCAGATGAAACAGATCGAATAACTGGGAAGACAAAGCAAATCTCTAATATTCCAATTCACTTGAGCATATATTCTCCAAATGGTCTGCACTTATACCACCCTCTTAACTATACAATGAACGAAGTTTTTCTTTTCTTTTATCAAATAACCAGATATAATAATGCATATCTACTTCCATTATCAACTTGAGCATATATTCTAGTGGATCATTCTACTGAGCACACTAAATTGTGCTCTTATTATAAGATTGTTCCATTATCAACTTTGATGATTTAGTTATCGAAAAATGGAACATGGGTGAACTTTTTTTGTTTACAATTATACAGGAACTGAACACATTTGTGGAAATTATGATTCTACTGTCTCCATCCCATTTGTATTGTGATACCGTTCTCTCTCTCTCTCTTGTTAAATATTGCTCAATCAGTTGTTTGCTCATTCCTTTGTTGTTCCTCTGAGGAAGGTAAAATTGGGGACAAGTACGCCAGGTTTTCAAGTTTTAAGGGCAAAATATAACTGGATGTTTTCCTCTCTAAATATATACATGAAATAGAGACTAAAACTGCTTGTCTAAATCATAAATGTAATTTCCATAAATATGACTCTCTTCATCGATTGTTGCTCATCATACACTTCGAGTTCGATCATGTCATGAGAATCATTACCTGTTAACAGATAAAAGTGCATTGTGTCAAAACTCATACCAAGTACTTCCATCAGGAGTTTCTTTGAAGGAGACCCGGTAATGGTGGTGTTCTGCACCTCTTGGTAGTACCTCTTTGCCTGGAACTTATATATGACTTTGCCACTGTTTCATTTTAACTGTGTGACAGTGTGTATTGTTGCATTATGATTTGGTCTTTCATGAGATTTTGTTCCTATGCTTATTCTTTTAGTTCTTGTTTTCTTAACTCCCCCGTGGTAAAGTCTTGATTTCCTTTTGGTTGATCATTACGCCTTTTAAGGTGTTTACTGGTTCGATTTCTATGACTATAATGTGTTTGGTTTTACTTGGCAGTTGTCAACTTAACACTTATAGATCTTCCTGGGTTGACAAAAGTTGCTGTAGGTAATAACAATAGTTTTTATTTTTTAACAAACTAAGATTTGATCTCCCTCTAAGCACGCAACACAGAATCATTAATCGTGAAGGACCTGTCTATGGTTTTTGCAGAAGGACAGTCGGAGACTATAGTCGAAGATATTGAAAACATGGTGCGTACTTACGTTGAAAAGGTGAGTTACTTGACTCTCTGATATCTTGCAGGGTGACATAGTCTTTTCAATGCTAGATGTATTTGGCTCGGATATACGATATTCTTACAATGAACAAGAAAGATGAACTCAATCAAAAGTACGAACCTGTAAGTCTGGGAAACAAGTGATCATTGTAGTTCATTATTTATCCCAATTTGAGAGAAAACGATGATTATCTAACACACAATGAAAAGATGGATAGACACAGAATTTGACCAATTAATCCAGGATGGATTAAACAGCTATGTCCTAATTAGGAGTACATTCACAATGATAAAATGGATAGATTAACCTGCTATGTTTAATTAGGAACATATGCACAATGAAAAGATGGATAGACACAGAACTTTTTGTAACCAATTGATTGAGGATAGATTAAACTGGTACATTTCAATTAGGAATAGATGCACAACTATACAATAGATGATTATTAGACTGGTTTAGGCTTCCACATTTCACAGACATTGTTTAACGATGAATTTTCATTAATAAAAGGGTTAAGTCATTATTTGGGGCTTAAATTTGGCAATTTTTTTATATTGGTGTCTGATAAAATTTTTTGTCCAAGTCCAGAACTTGACAATTGTTTTTACATTGGGATTTGAACTTGACAAATTTTTTGTTCAAGTTAAGCCCTAAACGTGCAATTGTTCTCATATTGAGTCCTAAACTTTAGGGTTTTCAAAGACTAGATAAAATTCAAGTCCCAATGTGGGAACATTTGCCAAATTCAAGGTTTAACTTGACCAAAAACAGTTCAGATCTCTATGTAGGAACAATTATCAAATTCAATGCCTAACTTGGACCCAAAAAAATTTCAAGCCCCAATGTGAGAAAAATAACCAAATTCAAGCCTCAAAATGTGATTTAACCCTTAATAAAATGTTCAACGTGTGATACGTCTCTCTACCACGGAGCAGTGATGGAACTTCTATATCATTCAATCTTCGGGTCTAATAGGTGCCACTTTGCTAAATAACTCATCCTTACAGAGAATATGGCCATTATTATGATATTCTAGGATTACTATGTTTTCACCCCATAAATTTTCTCTGTTTAGTTTTATCTATAGGTAATAGGAGCCATTGCTGACTAAGATCGATCAATTATAATCACAAGTTTTTCTCTTTAGTTGCTATCAAATTTTCAAATCAGTTTAAGGTGTCTTTAAAGTTCCTAGCATGGTGCCAACCAAGCCTGGTTCTTCTAAAATGAATTAAGATGATAACAAGCTTGTTAATCATCTTATCTAAAACCAAATTGAGAATAGATAGATAGTCCATAAACGTTGGTTGATACCGCTTAATACTTCTCCCCATTTATAGGACCAATACTAATAATTGAAACAAATTGGCATCACCTAAATATAATAAGATTATGAGAAACCTCAAACTTAATGAAGTGGTACAATTTACAGTTTTCTCACGTTTAGGCATTGTTGAGCATCCAACCTCAATCCAATTGAAAATAGAAGAGGCACAACTATAATATACGACTTCATGAAACCTAATACTTAAGAGTATTACATAACATTCCTCATTTATAGCTCATATTGCCTAAATGTGAACAACCACACTAGGAGTCGTGTACCTTACATACGATTAAGCGGGAAGAACAACATTACAAAACCTAGGTTTTTATACCAACAACCACACAAGAGGCCGTGTACCTTAAATAGGATTAGGCAGGAATAAGAACATTACAAAACTTGGGTTTAGATACCATGCTCAGCATCTGATCTTAACTTAATTGGTAATAGGTGAAATGAAGGAATGAGAGGGACGCGTGCGGAATAGGATTGCAAAATTGTTCAAGTCGCAGCTTTGGCCTAGGACTCTAACCGAACAGAAAAACACTTAAGTTCAACTCAACTTGAAACGCAAACAATCCAAGTCAGAATTAAAAGAGCAGCATCAAAAATCAAGTGACAAAAGAATAGGGAGACCGAATTAAGAATTAAAGCTCTTGAAGGAATCCAAGTCAATTAAGGAAACACTTGTTCTTGATGAATTTCAAGCGAAATCAAACTGCCAATTAAGTGAAAACAAACGGTTAGAACATATTTGAAGAATAAAGACTAAAACCAAATGAAATCACAAGAAAGATTAAAGGGAAAGTTCAGATAGCCAAGAACAATGAAAAACCCAATATTTGAAGTGATTCGGGTCGTCATTGATAAAGAAAAAGTTGTCGAATTGATATCTAAATAAAAGAAACAAAACAAATTAGAACTTAAATGAAAACAAATGGAAAAAGAAACCCAACAGCAAAGAAAGGTAGGAGCAGCCAAAAAAAGTCCAAGAATGAGTAGAACAAGGTTTCTCGGAAGAGAATAAATCTTTCTTGAACTCTAAAGAAGCCTCTAAGCATACTAAAACAAAAATAACAAAGCAATTTAGTAGAATAAAAAATTAAGCCAAAAGTAAACTGTTTTGTAACAAAAGATTTCAAACAACAAGAAAAGCAAAAGAACTCTTATTTTTGGATGATTTGCTATAAGAGAAGATAGGAGAATGCCCTATTGATTGAAACAATTCAAATATTAGATTCAAAATAACAAGAACGAAATAGAAAAACAAAGAAAAGAAAAGCAATGGAAAAGATGAGAGTGGCGTATAGAAGTCCTCGTAAGCGTAGGAAACAAGGTGAATCCTGTAACACCCCAAACTTGTCTCCGTCGTCGGATTAGAGTTACGAAATATTACAACACATATTAAAACATTTAACATCATTAAACCATTCATATATTAATCTAAATATCAATAATCAAAAATAAATATTATTCATAGCATAAATACATTTACGGGACCCTAAAAATAATTTGAAAACAACCAATGACTAATTTGAATCAAAATAGAAAAACATAAAAAATTTGAAAATTTTGTTAACAGGGGTCACACGGCCATGTAACTAACTGTATGCTCAGACCGTGTAACTAACTGTGGCTGTGTGAAAAATCCTACACCTATTAATAAGGCACACAGTTGCGTGTGACACACGGCTGTGTGACAGCCCTTGCTCTAAGTCGTGTGCACCTTAAAAAGCTTCCAAAACAAGGTAAACTTTCATCCTAAACTTAGGTATCGAACCAAATCAAAATTAAACATTTCCATGCTTTAAAGACACATTTAAACAAACCTAAAACACGTTAAAACATTCAATCTAAGTGCCTAACCAATATGTCATCATTGAAACCACAATTCAATTATCAACCTCAATTCACATGTCACATCAAACTAATTTGCATTCAAGTTCATAAGTTCATACATAAAACTAATGTCAAACTTACTATTTCTTATTATTCATTCACATTCATTCATACCATTATTCAAACACTTATATAAGGTTTATATCAAATGACCAAAACAACTTTATATGAACATATTCACACCAAGATTAAAGGCATATACACAAGCAAGCTAATACTAGTCTTAAGCATCTTTGCATCAATCTCATATGTAACACATATAGTAAATATTCAAAACATACAAAAAATACACCCATTACATATCATACAACCTAAAATAAGTGTACCAAAATCTATCAAAATGTATCTAGATAGTGTGATCTTCAAGTTGATCCGATCACCAGACTCCACAAAAAATTATCTACAAGGATGACACGAGTAAGCTTCAATAGAGCTTAGTAAGTTCAACGGTTGATTAAATAAAAATTACCGTATAAACATAGCTATTTCATTAACAAGATTAACAAATAATAAATCATGTCAATCACAATCACTCAACAGGTGAGTTTATACACACATATATATACAAGTTCCAAAATATATTTAATCACATGAGACCATTCAATATAAAGTCACGATATACATACAGAAAACCATGTAAACACTTATAAGATTTAATAACACGTCATATAACCATTGGAAAGTTGCCCGATGAACGGTATAAACAGATTCGGATATGCAGTTAACCATTCAAAACACACTAGAACGCTCAAATGAGCCAAGCCAACCAAAAACACACCTGGGCACCAAGTGCCAAACCGGTAGGCTTTATATCTGCTCTGAAAAACACACCAGAATCATTATAAATATAACATGATAGTCCGCAACAAAAGTTGGACATCGGTATATTCAATGGTAAGTACCAAATCAAAAGTCATCATCTCATCGCAAGTCAACTCCGTATCGCGCGCAATATAACCTATTGGCATGCCAATTGTATCCTATTCTATGTTCAATTTATTGTCTCGCCTTGTATCAGTTTATAACAATTTCAACATATAAAGATATATTTAACATATCACAACTCAAAATTCAATATAATATTGCAAATTATATCTTATAAAACCATATGAACTTACTAGGGCTAAACTGCAGAGTTAGTAAAAGTTTAGGGACTAATCAACAACTTTCCCTTTTCCTTAATTATCAACTTGATCTTGATCTATAAAATTGTTTATTTCATTTTATTAGCTTCAATTTCATATATTATTAAATTTAGTACATAGTCCTTTTTATTTATAATTTTTCACAATTGCCCTAAATTTTTACATTTTATTCAATTTAATCCCTAATATTAAAACAAGCTAATTTTCACACTTAGCTCATTTACTCGTTTTTTCCAAACATTCAACCCTATATAAACAGCCCTTAAATTATGAATATTTTTTCAATAAAATCCTTTCAATTTCACATTTTATCTATTTAATCCTTAAACTTAAAACGATACAAATTTACTTTACAAAATAGTTCAAATCCATCATTAGGCTGAAGCATAAACATTAAGAAAACTTCAAAAACAATAATAGTGAATTTTTAAAACTTTAACAGTATTACAAATTAATCCCTAAACTAATTAAATATTATTACAACGATCCCAAAAATGTAAAATTCATGAAAAATGAATGTCAAATACACTTACATGCAAAGAAAATAGCAAGACCGAAGCGGCTTAAAATCTATGGATTTTCGGTGGAGAGACTTAAAATGGAAGAGATGACAACATGTTCTTTTCTTTTTACTTTTATTATTTTAATTATTTTAACTTTATTTTAATTAAAATTCCTTACAAAACTTACCTAATGCGAGCCACTATCACCACTTATGGTATATTTGCCATTAAGATCTCCTATTTAACTATTTAAACCTTTTAACTAATAATAATCAATATTGATTAATTTTTATATTCTTTATAATTTATTCCTTTTTTTAATTAACTTATCAACCATCAAAGTTTCTTAACCAAATTTTAATACTATACTAATGACCTCGTAAATATTAAATAATTAATATTTATGGACTAACAAGTCGGAATTGTGATCTTGAAATCTCTGTTTCTGACATCATTAAAAAACGAGTTGTTACAAATTTACAATCCCCAACTCTAATTTCCCCTTCAAAGCTTGAAAATGATTTAAAAGTGGATGATTAATGAATGAATAAATGAGGGGGGGGGGATTTGAAGTGTGCCAACTAAGCATGACAACTTATCAAATAACTAACTATTAACATGTGAAAGTAAATCTAAGTATGAAATTGAGAGAGAAATTTGTCCAAGGGTCTAAATGGGTCCTTGGGTCGAATTTTTACATGTTGATCCACTAATTAATTAAAATTGAATAAAAAATTTAAAATATTTACAAATTGGTCACTTTGATAATTTGATCTAATATTCAAATAAGTCTTCCTTCAAACTTCATTATGGCTTTTGGGCATCCCACTGATTGATTTTCAAGAACTTGGACTTATGATTCATTCAGTTCCGAAATTGACTCTCGTACATGTAATTCATCGCAAACCAGTTTTAAGATTCGATTTCTTGAGCCAAGAATTGTAACACCCCTCGCTCGCATCCAACGCCGGGACAGGATTGGAGGTGCTACCGGACTTAAACTCAATCAACTATTTAAAACTGGGCCGTAAAATTTTAATCGATTAAAAACTTTTCATTTCACATACATTTTGTCCCTTATACGGGCTTACGAGGCCCAAAACATACATTCGGGGTGGTTCGGGACCAAACCGAAAACTTAAGAAAAACTTGGAAAATCCATACATTAAGGCTCCACGCGCCCGTGTGGATATAGGACACACGCCCGTGTGAACAATTGACATGGTTGTGTTGGTCGCCTATGTGCACCACACGACCTAGTGTATATCGAGACACGCTATTGTCCCTCACCCATGTCGATTTAATTTTCAAATCAACCTACACGGTTTTTCACACGGCCTGGCACACGCCAGTGTGCTCAGCCCGTGTCCCCCACGCGGCCTCAACAAGCCCGTGTCGTCCACCCGTGTAACTCTCTATCCATTTGGTCATGAACAAAAGAAGACACACGGCCAAGGCACACGCCCGTGTGCTAGGCCATGTCCTCCACACGGTCGTGTCTCTGCCCATGTGTTTACTACCATGCATACTAACTTGAATTTCCAAGGTGCAGGAGACACACGGCCGGTTCACACCCCGTGTGTCTACCCGTGTGGACAAATACAAGGCTATTTTCTAAGCCATTTTGTCACCCTCACAACACATGCACCCATACTTATACCATAGCATACAACAAGGCATACATAAGCACTTTGTAACGCCCCTAACTCGAATCCGTCACCGAAATAGAGTTATGGAGCATTACCGGAGTTACCGATTTATTTATCAGATATTTCATTTTATCTAACGTTCATATTTGGAACCAATTAAAATCAAACATATTGTCCCTTAACGTACTTATTTTTCTCGATATGTTTTACTTGAATTTATTACTCGTCTCAATTTAATTAATTTCCTTGTATCAACGTATCAAAAATAATCACCTATTTACATGTCATGATAAATATCATTCTCTTGCCATTTCTTCATATACATAAAATCAGGGAATTCATTATATCGATATTTCATGCATTTAAAAATACAATTCAAGTTATACTAACTTACCTCGTTACTTGTACATGTTTATAATTTCATTAATCCGATATCTTTTCTTTTCCACGTTCAAGTCTCGTATTCGAGTTATCACGATCTTTATGAAGAAATTTGATCGTCATTTTCATTTATTTCATGTTGTAATACATTCAACTAATACTCTAAACAAAATTACCATTTTACCCCTAAACTTTTAATTAATGACGATTTCATCCTTAGGTTAAAATAAAATAAAATTATTGCAATTTAATCCTTATTTCCAGCCGTTATTCTCAAACAAATTGATAACGACCCATGAATTCTATAAAATATCGAATTTTCCATAATTTCAACACTTTTCAATTTAATCCTTAAAACATGTTTTTCCCCTGATCTTGAGCTAAATTAATAATTTCATTCAATTTTGTAATTTTAAATAATAAAATAATTCATTTCATGCAATTTGGTCATTTCTCGACATTTTTACAAAATTGCCCATAAATTTTTACTTTTATTCAATTAAGTCCATGAGCCTAAAACATGCAAATTAGCCATGCTAGCTGAATATTCATACATATTTTCCTCCTTCTCCTCTCCATTCCACATCCTTTATTTATATAACATGCAACAAGTAACATTATCAATAATTTCACTATTTACTTATATGTATATTCAAAACTGTCCATTTGCGTCATAGTTACTCAATTATTTATATCTTAAGGTACAGAACTCGAAATTAAGATCCGCTAATTTTCCCTGAAACTAGACTTACATATATTATTACCATAAAATTTCCACAATTTTTGGTTTAGCCAATAAGTACAGTTTATTCTTTAAAGTTACCCCTGTTCTGCTGTCTGACAGTTCCGACCCTTCTTCACTAAGAATTAATTATCTCATCGTATGAGATTTGGATGATGTTCCCGATTATTTATATTGAAAATAGACTCATTAAGGATTCTAAACATATAAATTTAAGCCCCTAATTATTTTTATCCAATTTTTGATGATTTTCCAAATTCAGAACAGGGAACCTGAAATCATTCTGACCTTGTCTCACAAAAGTTATTGTAGCTCATGATTTACAATTCCATTGCTTACATAATTTCTTTTATAAGAAACTAGACTCAATAAGCTTTAATTTCATATTTTATTCATCCTATAATTCGATTTCTACAATTTTTGGTGATTTTTCAAAGTTAGGCTACTGCTGTTGCCCAAAACAGTTTTAGTGAAAAATATTGATTTCCATTTAGCCCCAAATTTCATAGTTCATACAATTCAATTCTTGTTCAATTAACTCCTCAATTGAGATAATTTTTCTCATTTAATACTTTATTCCATCATTTTAAACTACTTCATAACCCTTGAAAACCAGAACTTTAACACTAGACCTTAATTCCAAACTCTTTCACAATTAGGTCCTAAACCAATTTTCATCAATTTTACTTGATAAAATCACCATGTGTCAAAATTAAAACTTCAATTCTATGTTTATTCATCATATTCTTCCAGTACTCATCCATAAAAACTTCAAAAATTAGCCATGGAATCAAAAACTAATGAAATAATAAGTTGGACCCAATTGTAAAAGTCCAAAAACATAAAAATTTCAAGGAGAAAGCAAGAATTAAACTTACATGAAGCTAGAGTATGAAAACCAGCTTGAACCCTCATCCATGACTGTTTTTCAGCTGATGAATATGAAGAGAGAAATGAAGAGAATTCTAGATATTCCAATTTAGTCCCATTTTTATTTAGTTAATTTTGGCAATTTTCTAATTTTGCCCTTATTTCACCCATTTTCTGATTTTTCTCAGCTATTGCCGCCCAAAATATCTCCTTTGGGCTTATTTTCACTTTAGGTCCTTTCTCATTTGACAATTAAGCTATTTAATCATTTTAGCAACTTTTACACCTTTTTCAATTTAGTCCTTTTTATTTAATTAGCTATCAAGTACTTTAAAATTTCTTTGTGAAACTTTAATACTAACTTATTAACACTCCATAAATATTTATAAAAATATTTATGGCTCGATTTAAATTTTTTGAGGTCTCGATACCTCGTTTTGAGTTCTAATTATTTTAATATATATATATATATATTTTGTACACTATTCACTATTTCAAAATTTTTCCTAACTTAACATTTAACTTATACTCACTAAATTAATAATATTTCCTACTCATTTGTCGGGTTTAGTGATCTCGAATCATTGTTCAGACACCACTTTGAAATTAGGTCATTACAACTCTCCCCCTTTGGGATTTTAGTCCCAGAAAATCTTACAGAAGAAGTTACTTTCAACATTCATAAACACTTTTACTAACTTCTCGGAATCACAATTTGATTTAACCTCGAATATCTTTTTTTCTGTCACCTTTGAACTCTAGAACACAATGTTGGAACATCTTTGTCAAAATTATAAATTACCCTCAAAGGACACATATACTCAATTTGATCTCATCAAAGGAAAACTCCGTACTTACATGAAATGATCATACATATCTTTCTTTGTCAAATGAATAACCATAAACTAAATAACATTTTCCTTTCCGATGTTAACGACAATCCCAATTCAAATCTATAGTCATTCTATCTCATAACACACTAGTATTATCATCGATTGTAATAATCCCAAATGTTCTTAATGTTAAACTTACTTGCTAACAAATAGACATCCGAGTTTGAACTCAAAATATTATGTAACGCTCATACAATCACTAGTACATCTAACTCACAAAAAGATAATAAAGATCTTGATAATTTCTCAAAGAAAGCCAAAAGAAAAACATTGCTTACCGACTCTACGGACTTCCATCATAACAGAGATAATATATTCCCGCATGTATAAAACAAAATCATGATCGGTAGAAACATAAGAATAGTCTCACATAAATTTTTACCATTAACTTCATTTCCAACATATTAAAATAGAATTCCAAAAAGATGAAGAAATGGCGATCATAAACCAAACTGGACCAATAGAGCTTTCGTCTAACATCATAATTAACTAGCATTCTCAAAACATCGAGAACTCCACAGACTGAATAACCACACACATATCTACGAGGATAAAAGAATATATAGAATACCGGAAAAGATGATCATATTCGTTTCAATTTGTAACTATCACGCACAATCATCTTTACTACTCAATTATCATTTTTCTAACTAATTTGTCATCATAAACCCCGCATTATTCCATTCACTAACGAAAACCAATTCGGGAAAAATTTCAAGATAAACACATACTTGGATATCATATCCGAATAAGTCGACTAGCCGAGGTTAACTTTTTCTTTAACCGAGTCATTACGTAATCTGAACGATCTTTAGAGTAATCGATATCTTTTTCAAGCTGTATTTACTTGTCAAACTATTTTCAACTCCGACTACATTATTAATTATTCAATTTCTTGTACTCTTTAGTTTCCCATTTGTGAACTTATTCAACAATTTTTTTTTTTTTTTTTTTGTAAATTTTCATTATAAAATACTACATTGGTAAGAGGGTGAGGTCGTAAGGCCTCTAATCGAGCTCTCATAAATACACACATATAACTTAGCATTTATCATCAACATCATATCATCACAATTACATAATTCACTTCAAACAAATTAACATACTTTAATTATGCTTTAATTTCATATCTCGACAATAGTCTTTCATCAAATAGCATCATATATCATCTATACTATCTTTAATCAATTCATGAACCTTTGGTTCAAGCTTTCAATCTCATATCTCAATTTCAATTCACATTTCAATTTTTAATTCCACTTTCTTTTTTTTTTTTTTTCATACTTTCAAAAGTTCAATCGATCAAATTCATTTGATTTTCTCATTTCATTTATTCAATCGATTTCAATATCAATAATTCAATATTTTAGCAAATTCATGAACCTTTCCAAATCTCACATTTCATTTCAATTGAGAATTCAACTCATAATTTCTTTCTCATATATATATATATTTTTAATAGTCACGAGCAACCAAATTTATTTAATTTTCTCATTTGATTATTCACCTATTAACAATCCGGACTTTGGCGGATACACAGATTCCAACCCAAACACACCAAGATGCGGCACATAGTGCCTCTCATCGGTCGGCGAAAGCGAGAAAGCGATAATGATGGCGATGCGGTACGGTGTACCTCATCGGAACAAATCCAAGCGATGCTTGATATGATGCGGTAACAATATCCGACACACACAAAGTGCCGAATCGTTAACTTGATAATGATAACAGCACATAAGTGCCTAATCGGTAAAGCCGATAAATCCCGTACTCTTCCAATCCTATGGCATGCCAATTATATCCGACTAGCCGAGCAAGTTAATAGGAATTTAATTCTTATTTCAATTTTACTTAATATTCATATTTACCCCTATTAACAAGACTCGGACTTTGGCGGATATGCTTGATTTCACCCAAACACACGAATATCCAGCCCAAACACACCCGGAATATTATAAATCCTTCATAACACACCAAGTATAATATAGCCTCCCAAACACACGGTATATCATATCCTCCCAAAACACACAGAATGTCCAACCCAAACACACCGGAATATTATAAATCCTCCATAACACACGTAAAGGCATTTAATGCCTCTTGGATAAACCAGAAGTTATAATAATGAAACATCTTCTCACCGAACTACAAATCTCCTCATCACATCATAAATCCAATGGCATGCCATTTGTATCCAATCTAGTCCGATCATTCATTAATTGGGTATTTGATTCACTTTCTCAATTTAATAATTCCTTTATCAATATACCAATCTAATATTCATATATATTCACACATTTTCATAATTTCATACATTTTCATTTAATTCAACAAATATATTTCAATTATTCACATAAATTCATAATTCTATACAATTCAATTCACTTTTCAATAACAAATATTCAAATATCACAAATCTCATATTTAAAATTTTTAAACAATTTATATTTCAATTCAAATAATCAAATATACTCATAATTCAATTCAATTCAAATAATCAATATATATTCAATATATATATATACACCAATTCAATCAATATAAATTCAATAAATTCATCACATACTATATCAATCCATTTCAATTGCAAAGCACAATAATTCTTACTTACCATACATAACAATTAAAATTTAGGAATCAATAATAATTAAAATTTGAATTATAGTAATACACACTTTAATTAATCATAATTCCATTCCATTCCATTCAATTCAATTCAAATTCACTTTTCCACTTTCTAATCAAAGATATACAATTCAATACCAATACATATTTCAGATATTCACATATAATCATACTTCACATGTACTACATTCGGTCCGAGAACCGACTAAACCTTAGCTCTGATACCACTAAATGTAACGCCCCTAACTCGAATCCGTCACCGAAATAGAGTTATGGAGCATTACCGGAGTTACCGATTTATTTATCAGATATTTCATTTTATCTAACGTTCATATTTGGAACCAATTAAAATCAAACATATTGTCCCTTAACGTACTTATTTTTCTCGATATGTTTTACTTGAATTTATTACTCGTCTCAATTTAATTAATTTCCTTGTATCAACGTATCAAAAATAATCACCTATTTACATGTCATGATAAATATCATTCTCTTGCCATTTCTTCATATACATAAAATCAGGGAATTCATTATATCGATATTTCATGCATTTAAAAATACAATTCAAGTTATACTAACTTACCTCGTTACTTGTACATGTTTATAATTTCATTAATCCGATATCTTTTCTTTTCCCACGTTCAAGTCTCGTATTCGAGTTATCACGATCTTTATGAAGAAATTTGATCGTCATTTTCATTTATTTCATGTTGTAATACATTCAACTAATACTCTAAACAAAATTACCATTTTACCCCTAAACTTTTAATTAATGACGATTTCATCCTTAGGTTAAAATAAAATAAAATTATTGCAATTTAATCCTTATTTCCAGCCGTTATTCTCAAACAAATTGATAACGACCCATGAATTCTATAAAATATCAGAATTTTCCATAATTTCAACACTTTTCAATTTAATCCTTAAAACATGTTTTTCCCTGATCTTGAGCTAAATTAATAATTTCATTCAATTTTGTAATTTTAAATAATAAAATAATTCATTTCATGCAATTTGGTCATTTCTGACATTTTTACAAAATTGCCCATAAATTTTTACTTTTATTCAATTAAGTCCATGAGCCTAAAACATGCAAATTAGCCATGCTAGCTGAATATTCATACATATTTTCCTCCTTCTCCTCTCCATTCCACATCCTTTATTTATATAACATGCAACAAGTAACATTATCAATAATTTCACTATTTACTTATATGTATATTCAAAACTGTCCATTTGCGTCATAGTTACTCAATTATTTATATCTTAAGGTACAGAACTCGAAATTAAGATCCGCTAATTTTCCCTGAAACTAGACTTACATATATTATTACCATAAAATTTTCACAATTTTTTGTTTAGCCAATAAGTACAGTTTATTCTTTAAAGTTACCCCTGTTCTGCTGTCTGATAGTTCCGACCCTTCTTCACTAAGAATTAATTATCTCATCGTACGAGATTTGGATGATGTTCCCGATTATTTATATTGAAAATAGACTCATTAAGGATTCTAAACATATAAATTTAAGCCCCTAATTATTTTTATCCAATTTTTGATGATTTTCCAAATTCAGAACAGGGGAACCCGAAATCATTCTGATCTTGTCTCACAAAAGTTATTGTAGCTCATGATTTACAATTCCATTGCTTACATAATTTCTTTTATAAGAAACTAGACTCAATAAGCTTTAATTTCATATTTTATTCATCCTATAATTCGATTTCTACAATTTTTGGTGATTTTTCAAAGTTAGGCTACTGCTGTTGCCCAAAATAGTTTTAGTGAAAAATATTGATTTCCATTTAGCCCCAAATTTCATAGTTCATACAATTCAATTCTTGTTCAATTAACTCCTCAATTGAGATAATTTTTCTCATTTAATACTTTATTCCATCATTTTAAACTACTTCATAACCCTTGAAAACCAGAACTTTAACACTAGACCTTAATTCCAAACTCTTTCACAATTAGGTCCTAAACCAATTTTCATCAATTTTACTTGATAAAATCACCATGTGTCAAAATTAAAACTTCAATTCTATGTTTATTCATCATATTCTTCCAGTACTCATCCATAAAAACTTCAAAAATTAGCCATGGAATCAAAAACTAATGAAATAGTAAGTTGGACCTAATTGTAAAAGTCCAAAAACATAAAAATTTCAAGGAGAAAGCAAGAATTAAACTTACATGAAGCTAGAGTATGAAAACCAGCTTGAACCCTCATCCATGACTGTTTTTCAGCTGATGAATATGAAGAGAAATGAAGAGAATTCTAGATATTCCAATTTAGTCCCATTTTATTTAGTTAATTTTGGCAATTTTCCAATTTTGCCCTTATTTCACCCATTTTCTGATTTTTTCTCAGCTATTGCCGCCCAAAATATCTCCTTTGGGCTTATTTTCACTTTAGGTCCTTTCTCATTTGACAATTAAGCTATTTAATCATTTTAGCAACTTTTACACCTTTTTCAATTTAGTCCTTTTTATTTAATTAGCTATCAGTGCTTTAAAATTTCTTGTGAAACTTTAATACTAACTTATTAACACTCCATAAATATTTATAAAAATATTTATGGCTCGATTTAAATTTTTTTGAGGTCTCGATACCTCGTTTTCGGTTCTAATTATTTTAATATATATATATATATTTTTTGTACACTATTCACTATTTCAAAATTTTTCCTAACTTAACATTTAACTTATACTCACTAAATTAATAATATTTCCTACTCATTTGTCGAGTTTAGTGATCTCGAATCATTGTTCCGACACCACTGAAATTAGGCTGTTACACACTTAAACATTCATAAACATGTCAATTTCTCATGCAATAGATATCATAGATTTTACTCACATCTTTACCACATTCATGCCATAACTATCATCATATCACAAACCTCAATTTTAGTACTAAGCATTCGTAATCACATCACATAAAACCTTGACACTTGCATGCATTTATAAATAGGTTTACAACTCCAATATCAATATAAGCCAATACATTTGACTAAAGCAAATATCACACACTCAAATATTTAAACTCCTATACATGCCATAGACTCAAAGTACTTGAAATCACTTACACCGATAGCGATAGCTTGACAATGTGATAATATCTCCGACGAACTCCAACACGAGCTAACCTGGAAACATTAGAGAACATGGGAAAGGAAGGGGGGTAAGATTTACACTTATTAAATTCATATGAAAACAATAAGCAACTCACTAACATGTTTTTATCAATGTTCTCAACATATTCTCAAGTTCATGATAAGCTATCTTCTTGTACAACAGTCAATAAAATATTTATATCTGGAGCTAGGAAACTCCAAATTAAGTTCCGTTAATTTTCATTGAAACTAGACTCATGTACCTATCTACCATAAAATTTTTAGAATTTTTGGTTTAGTAAATTTGTACAGTTTATTCCTCAAAGTTACCCATGTTTCACTATCTGACAGTTTCAACCCTTCTGCACTAAAGTTTAGTTATCTCATAGCACAAGACTCAAATAATATTCTCGTCTATTTCTCTTAAAAATATACTCATTAAGGATTCTAAAAATATAAATTATAACTCATAACTATTTTTGTAAAATTTCTAATGATTTTATCAAATCAGAACAGGGGATTTCGAAGTCATTCTGACTCTGTCTCACACAACTTCAAATATCTCATCATAGGAAATTGTTTTTCTTACACGGTTTCTTTTATAAGAAACTAGACTCAATAAGCTTTAATTTCATATGTTATTCAGCCTCTAAATAATTTTACACTATTTTTAATGTATTTTCAAAGTTATACCACTGCAGTAGCCCAAAACTATCAAGGCTAATTTACTCATTCACAATTATTGTTCACCAAATTAATACAACATCATTTCATCCATCATGGTAAGAACACATAGCTATGCATCATAAGCATGGACCCATAATCTCAATGTCATCAAGTATCAAAGACTTAGTCCAAATCATGCTATTTTCATAGTATTCACCAAATACTATATACATCATAGATTATCACATATCAAGGCATTACTCATAAGTTTAGTGTACATATTTGTACAACTTGTAACATAAGTACATACTCACCAATGACTTACCTCATTGGAACCATTATCAACTCTTTCCTTGGGTTTCCCGTTGAACACTTGGAATACTAATGGATACACGGAAGATTGCACATAAGTGCTATATACGCAGCTAGACCACTCAATAGCGCGTAATATATGTAGCCAAAGCTACCTCATAACATGTAACACATCCATAATGAACTCGGACCACTCAACGAGCTCGGATTTATAATTTCCTAGTGATATGTCACTTGTACCCTAGACTATTCCTAAGGTTCAAACGGGATTTTCCTTTCTCATACTTTGCATCTCTGTCATACTTGCTCGTAATAGCATCTCACCATGTTCATAACATATTCATACTTTTATGGCAATAATTGACATTTAAGGCATGTATCATCAAACACATCACATGGTAAAATAAAGCATTTAATTTCACATATTTCATATACCACATGTCAGGTATCGTCATTTTCTTACATTTCATGTAATATTTTCCATGTCATAATTCCACACATTAAACAACATTCCATCAACCTTTTCAATATGTTAAATCATATAATATATTAAATATTAACAAGGAATATAATTCAAACGTAACTTTGCATTATTATTATTATCATATGAACTTACCTCGACACCAAATTGGTAAAAGAGGCCTAAACATCAATTTCTCATTTTTTCTCGTTTTAAGCCTGAATCTCGTTTTTCATCATCTATAACATCACATTTAACTTATTAAAACAATACACTAATCAAATTAGTCCAATGACATACTTTGGCAAAATTTCTGATTTTGCCCCTATACTTTGCCATAATTACTAAATTGCCCCTAGGTTCTTAAAATGATTTTTATTCAATTTCCTTACTCATTAAGCCTAGATAAACCATTTTCATAACTATAGCAACTCACAAATTCAATTATTTCACACATTTACACATATTTTTCAAACTTTACCAAATAATCCATTTAGGTGCTTTCATGCAAGTTTCTTTCACAAAAGTTGTTTATAACACATCCAAGACTCATATTCTTCCATAAAAACTCAGCAAACAACACATATGCTTTCATGGAAAAATCCTATACTCTTAATCATTTTGCAAAATAGTCCCCTCTTTTGAAAGTTCATGCTTTAGGGGTTCCGAAAATGTAAAAATTATCAAGAAAATGCATTAAAAACACTTACTTACTAGGGAAATATGTTGCTGAAATTTTCTAGCTCTCGAACCCCCCATGTTGCTGCCATTTTCAGTGAAAGAGAAGGAGAAAAATGAAAGAAAATGACAACTTTTTCTTTATTTTATTTTATTACCAAAAAGTCACTTTAAATCCCATAAAACATGGCTTTTTGACCAATCTTGTCTCCCTTGGCCGGCCACCTCTATTAAAAAGGGACTAATTGTCCTTCAAAGGCCCTCAATTTTAATTATCTAGCTATTAGACACATTTAGGTACTAAAATACAACTTTTACCTTTTACGCGATTTAGTCCTTTTTCGAAATTAAACTAGAAATAGATAAAATCAAATTACCAAAATTTTCATGCACCTTTATAAGCATGCTATATCACATAAAATAACATCAAAATAATTTTCTACGGCCTCGGAACAATGGTTCAGAAACCACTGTTCCGACTAGGCCCAAAATCAGGCTGTTACAAAAATTTCAAGATTTGAAATCTTGATTTTCTTGATTCTTGAAATCTCCAAAACTGCATAATTGAACTGAGACTCGTTCCTTGATTTTCTAGAAAACAAGAAAGTGAATTTTGATTTTCTTTTTCCTTCATATGTGCGTCTAGGGCCTTTGTAATCCCGTTCACTCTTACTTTTAATTTGTTTGACCTTTAATCTCATTATTGAGCTTTGAGGTAGTATAAACTAATTATGTTCATGAATCTAAAATTGGATGTTGAGACACGAAGTGAGTCACCTTTAATACAAGACCACAAGAAACCTTATAGTTTATAGCTGAAGTATAACCCCACTGAACATGCGTGACCCAGACAGTTAAAAAGAAGGGTTTTAACGTGGAGAAAAAGACTGGAACATAAACAACAAAGGACAAACAACATAAAAAATTGTGCAAGAAACAACATTTTGCTTTGACAACATATTATGCCATCAGCCTGAGAACAACTGATCTTAGTTTTGGCCCTAATGTCTTCAAAAAACAACATTTAGATTGTCTTTTGGCCCTAATATAACATCTCTTGCACCTTCATTATGTTTCTTACAGAGTTTCTGTTTGAAATTTTCAATTTTGTAGCCTAACTGCATCATATTGGCCATTTCTCCTGCTAATCAAGACATTGCCACTTCAGATGCCATAAAGCTTGCAAGAGATGTTGATCCGTCAGGTATTCTAAAAATTAGCTTTATGCATGTATACTCTTCTGAAGCACTGCTATGCAATAGGAATTGTCCAATGAGCGAGGAGATTTACATTTTTTCATAATATTTTCAGGTGAACGAACTTTTGGTGTGCTAACGAAACTTGATCTTATGGATAAGGGAACAAATGCCGTGGACGTATGTATTTAATCATACATACCGCATCAGTTCCTCGATCATAGAAAGCATGCATAATATCTACTGCAAATGTTATATCTAAATAGCAGTTTAGACAAAATCATCCTCAATGGCATGGAACATTATTACCAACTAAGTCCATGGTTTATGCCATCTCTTCTTATTTTCTAAGACATTCCTCTTGGAACTATTTCTTTCATTTTATTTTTCTTTTGGATGCAGTATATACTTGTGTATGGTTGTGGGGCATTGGTGCATCATGATATTAACATGTAACATCAGTTAGAAAAACTCCCATGTAGATGTTAAACCCATAAACATTATAATTACTCGATATAAGTCTTTCAGGTTCTCGAAGGAAGGGCATACAGGCTTCAACATCCTTGGGTTGGAATTGTCAATCGTTCTCAAGCTGACATAAATAAGAATGTTGATATGATTCTTGCTCGTCGAAAAGAGCGTGAATATTTTGAAACAAGCCCTGATTATGGGCACTTAGCAAGTAGGATGGGATCAGAGTATCTTGCAAAACTATTGTCTGAGGTCCTTTTCAACTTTTTATTTTAGTTATTTGAATTAATTTTAATATTAATAACTCACAAAAGCTTTGTACATCTCTCTAAATGAGTCCTTATCTTTATTGTTTTTATACTCTTCTATTTCAGCATTTAGAGCTTGTTATCAGGCAGCGCATACCAAGCATCATTGCTTTGATAAATAAGACCATTGATGAGCTCAATGCAGAGTTGGACCGTATTGGCAGGCCTATTGCAACTGATGGAGGGGTAAACAGTTTAGATCTTTCAGAACCGGCTTGCTTAGTTTTGAATGGGATACTTCCTCAGTCTAGTTCACTTTAGCTATATTAAATGTATGTACAGGCCCAGTTATACATGATTTTAGAACTCTGTCGTGCATTTGACCGTGTCTTCAAGGAGCACCTGGATGGAGGGTAAGGGTAAAGTACATAATTTTTAGCTTTTTAGTACTCAGCATTGAAACTTCTATACTAGTTCGTCTTGATTTATTTTTTTCCAGTTTACACCCTTAGTTCTTATCTCAAAATTTCTACTTGCTAATTTCAATCTCTAAGTAATGAGAATGAGACGTAATTCCTTAGAACATTCCCATATTGGGATGTGTCTAGTGATTATAAGACTTGCAATTAAGGAAACATATCATGCAATCAAATAAAGCTTCAGTTCTGACCTATGACTATCGGCTATACTTAGGAACTAGAAAGTCTTTCCAGTACGGTTACTAGTCGGTGTTGTCTGTTTGGCTCTTGTATGGAGTATCTCCAACTCTTAGAGACAGTCAACTATAAAAATTAACATACATAAAAAGTTCTATGACATTACTGTCTTATCTTATGAAGTATATTTTCTATTAATGTGGTTAGCTGTGCCAGTTCCTGTAGTATAATTCTAAAAACAGTAAGTAATTGGTTCAGGCGACCTGGTGGGGATCGGATATTTGGAGTTTTTGACAACCAATTGCCAGCTGCTTTGAAGAAACTACCCTTTGACCGTTATCTTTCATTAAAAAATGTCCAAAAAGTTGTCACAGAGGCTGATGGCTATCAGCCACATTTGATAGCTCCAGAACAAGGATACAGAAGGCTGATTGATGGTGCTATCAGCTATTTCAAAGGGCCGGCTGAAGCCTCCGTGGATGCTGTAATGTTCTTACTTGTGTTGTAGTTGGGATAACTTTCAATTCAGAGTCATGAACTTATGATAGATGCAAACAGAAATTACTTTTACATCGAATAAACACGCTCAAACAGACACATTGTTATTACATTTGGTTCTGCTAAAATAGTCAAGTGATTCCTTTGTAGGGGTAAACGGTGAGCATTTGTGAGTTATTTTCCCTTGGACTCTTCAAAAGTTCAATCATGTGTTTCTAGTTGCACACAATATGCTAGAGAAACTTGAAGGAAATAAGTAGTTACTGAGACTACAATGGTATTATCTACTTGTTCTTACTTTCTCGCTAGGGATGGCAAAGGAAACTACAGGTTGAACTTATTATTATTACTGTAGAGATTAAAAAAAAGAATAAGACTATATCCGTCAGAGAACTTCCAAGAGGGGAAAAGGCCAAAAACTCTTAGACATGAGAGGGCTTCTGCTTTGGCATCCTCTATGAAGGTAGATTTATAGTAAAGGGTTTTCAAATATTTGAGGTGTGTTTCTAAGCTTTTTTCCCCTCTCCCTCCTATTTGAAACGGTGTAGCTTCTTGAAAAGAGTATCAAACTTGAATAAGGGAACCTATTTAGGATCACATTGTATGGTGTTGGTTTGTCATGTAGACGACCAGGAATATTTATAAGAACTCTTGACGCATGCTATTTGTGGAAGTGGAAATCAAGGGATGAAGACCGGTATTTGGTAAAAAGTTTTGGGAGTAATTATGTTGATTGAGGTTTGTTACAAATATTTTAGTAATAATTTATTGACTAATGGTTGGTAGAGATAATTTATAAGTATTGCATCTTGCAATAATGCCCATTATTAGGACCTAATAATATCATGCTTTGTGATAATTCCCTGTCCTTGGGAATTTAGCAAGTATAAATAAGATTCTTTTTTTTTCTCTCTCTAAAAAATTCTCTTTCATCTTCTTTCTCAACAAACTCGTTTTCTCCCAAATTTCTCTTTCTTATAGGATTGGTCCTCACAAGTCTAGCTCTCATAAGAGGGTCATTTGAGCCTTTGTTTCTATCTGTGTGTTGCTACTTTTTATTATCAATGTCTATTGATTCTTTTTTAAGTTTGTTAAAAGTGAAATTACCATATGACTTTTATTCTGACTATTGAATGCCATGTGCTTTGATCTTTAGGTGCACTATGTATTGAAAGAACTTGTAAGGAAGTCGATAGCTGAAACACAGGTAGACAATTCTTGCTGCAATATTTCTTGTTTTGTGCTATCAGTGTGAAAGTAGTAGAACTTAATCCCACTAGCATTTATATATATATTCTGTCATATACTTTGAAGTCGCAACAAGCTGTTGAATTTACAAAAATTCTTACATCTCGTTCACTTCATATTATAGCGAATTACTATAGGCTTATCATCCGAGGTTAAACAAAACATTTTAGCTTAACGAATACACAAGTAATTTTTCTAATTATGACATTTTTCTTGAGTTGAAAGAAAAGAATCTAGATAACGAGGACAATAAAAATTAATTCAGCTACAATGACAATCTACTGCTTCCTTTCAATAAAAATAGAAAGATGATTTCTAAAGTTTCTTTCTGAAATGATTCTAACTACTTATTGGATTACTGTAGATAACATGCAACCTCAATTTTAATGCAGGAATTGAAGCGATTTCCATCGCTTCAAACTGACATAGCTACTGCTGCAAATGAATCTTTGGAAAAATTCCGTGATGAAAGTCGTAAGACAGTTTTACGGCTAGTGGAGATGGAGTCCAGTTACTTGACAGCCGATTTTTTCCGGAAGCTTAATGCTGAACCAGAGAAGAACCTAAACCCATCTGACAAGAAAAAAAATGCAGAACCAGACAAGAATCCAAACCAATCTGGCCACACTGGTGACCGTTTAAATGAAAGTTATCTCAGAAGGATTGGTATATGAACTTTTATCTGTTGATCTTTTTTTTAGCTCAAATTGACATACATGGTGATCTACGATCCATTAACACTTAATTTAGAACAAATATTTCAACAGGATATGACCTTCCAAATACAATTAAAAACTTGGAAAATGTCGAGCCTGCCTGTGTCAAGTTATAGTTCCTAAATTCAAGCTATTCTTGGAATTATGGAAGTTCCTTGATTCTAACATTATCAGTCCATTTTAGTGGTGATGGTTTCTCCTTGAGATGTTGAATTGCTGACTTAAACTTTGTTTCTTGGTACAGGATCAAATATTAATGCCTATATAGCCATGGTTTGTGATACATTGAGGAATACTATACCGAAGGCGGTGGTTTATTGCCAAGTCAAGGAGGCCAAGAGGTCACTGCTGACCAACTTTTATGCCCAAGTCGGAAGTAGAGAGGTAAATTATTTTAAAATATATTACACTTTCAACTATGTTGCACCAACTTTGTTTGAAGAGGTATCAATGTCTGACATATTTGAATATGATACTCCAACCATCTTTTAAATATGTGAGAAAATCTACAAAAATTATACCTAAATTCAAGTAACATTCGAGAAATTTGAATTTAAGAGTATACTAGTTATTTGTGGGGTCTGAATTCAACTTAACTTATTCTGGTATACTTTATTAAGAAATTGAATGTGAGTAAAACTCGATTCGATTCGATTCTATTCGAAAAATAAATTTACCTTTTGAGTTAATCGAATTGAGTTATTCGAGTTAACTCGAATAAGTAATTCGAGTTTCGAGTTCGAATCGAGTTGAATTTTACAATTCTAATCACTCGAATAACAGATTAGTGTAAATACCTCTTTGGTCCCTGCCAAATTTGAAAATGGATAAATTGGTTTCTCTCAAGTCTCAACAAAAATTATAAAAAATAAAATTCAAAATAATTTTTAAAAAATTTTAAAATATTTATAAAAATTCCAAAAAATTATATTTTTTTTAAAAAGTTGTAATAATATTTAAAAAAAATTAAAGAATATATAAAGAAAGTTAAAATTTTAAAAATTTTCTAAAATAATAATTTTAAGACCTATATAAGTTAATTAATATCATAGTAAAGTTTTTTTTTTTTGAAAAAGTTTTCAAATATATATGATTTTAAATTTATGTGCTCTAACATGGAATTAGTTATATTGTAACATGACTTTAATTTAACTTGTTTAATTTTTAAAACTCGAATAATTTCACTCAATTCAAAAAAATTCAAATCGAGTTAAGATGCCAAAATAGGACTCAACTCTATTAACTCAAAAAAAATTCACTCGATTTGATTGAACGCTCACCCTTAGAGAAACCAAGTTAGTTTCGATGTTATTTAGACCGTTTATTTTTCCCTGAGTACGAGGATATGATCATTTAAATATATGAAAAAGCTTTAAATAGATCAAAGAGACGTCAAATCTAAATAACTAGATTAAATCTCCATTTAGATTGCATTGATTTCTAGAGAACAAACTCGTGAATTCATATGGATTAATTGCCATGTAGGACGAGGTTAAACCTCAAAAATTATTAAACATACAAAATTAGTCTTTATATAAAAGATCTAACTTAACAAAATGGTGGGTGAACTAATAGCTACGTTACTTGAATTTAGATATGAGTGTTAGAAACGAGTATGTGTTCAGACGAGTTTGTTTAAAATATTTTAAAGTTCTATTTGAAAGATCCTTTGAGTTGTTAGATTTGACTATTCATGCTTGTATTATGATTGCATATTTTCTCGCTTAAAATATTTCATAATTTTTTTATGGGTTTCTATAAATTTTACCATTTTGGTGTGATGTTGTTATGCTAAAAATGGCGGGGGTGCAGAAGGAAAGACTGAGTGCAATGTTGGATGAAGACCCTCAACTGATGGAAAGGCGAATTCAGATTGCCAAACGCTTGGAGCTTTACATATCCGCAAGAGATGACATTGATGCTGTCTGTTGGAAGTGATCCCCTTTTCTGCTCTCTATTATTCCCATAGATTTTCTGTTCTTTTTCTTTTTCTTTTTGGTTTAATTTCTAAATCATAGCAATCTTTTAAAAAAATAAAATTCAAACTGCTCTGCTTCATTTGAATGATAATGAGGATTGATTTGAATCTGATAAAAGTATAGTTTTTCAATTGGAAATATTTAGAAAAATTCCCTATTTGCTTTGTTGTAAATTGATTAGTGTTATTTTTCTGATATGATAATGTTAACCTCGACCGACTTAAAATGCATAAAAAAAATTTAAACCCAAATAAGTTGAAAAAATAAATCTTCCAAATAAAATGGCCCATGCAGATTTCAAATATGCCACCTTCGCATTATTTATTTTATATTAGGGTAAATTACACCAACAGTCATCTAGATTTTATTTGAATCACTCAAATTTTAGAAAAATAATAAAACAGTCACTAATGTTATCAAAAATTGACAAATAAGTCATTTATTAACATTTTCCGTTACTATCTTAACTGGACCGCTGATGTGGCAAGTTAACTAGCTGATATGGCCAATTAACTTATCACGTTGGAAACCTAATTAACCTAATTAGTTGACGTAGCAAATTGACATGGAATTTACCCAAAATTTACCTAAAATTGGAGACCTGAATGGGAAAAAAATTTTGCAAATGGAACCTAGAAAAGCTCTTAGCTACCATGAAGCTTGATTTTTTTCCAGAGTAGTGAAAATTGAAAATCAACGGTGAAAATATTGAGGTTGGCATCAAAACGGTTGATTGGGCTAACATCAAAGGAGATCTCATCACAACCCGTTCATCAGCATCGGTTTGGTCGGAGCTCCTGCTTGTGGCGATGTTATGAAGCATCAAATCAAAATTGACGACAAATTAGCAAAAACAAAAATACCAAATAGCAAGCATCCAAAATCAAACCAGCAAAAAAAGAACAAGAATCCCAAATTGGCTTGCATCAAAAGAGAGAAGTAAAAAAAAAAATTTAAAAAAGAAGAGAATCAAAAGAGAAGAAACTCACACCCATTTCAGGTTTTGCGAGTTGGAGAACTCAAGCCAGTTTGATAATCCGAGTGGTCAAGAGTCATGGTTGGTCGATAAAAAACTGTGGCCAAAATATGGTGGTGATCAGACGACGGACAGCGAAGATTTGTTGAAGCCTTGTTCGAAGCTTTAAGGTTTTAATCTTGGGATTTTGAAGGCCTATTGGGAAATCTGAAGTGAGATTTGTGAAAAGACAAAGAGGAGCCATTTGGTGATGATAATTGGCCAAAGAAGGTCATGAATGATGGCGGCTAGAGTTTAAAAAAAAAAAGAAGAAGAAGAAGAAAAGAAGAAAAAAATGGACAGAGATTCAACAAATAGCACAAAACGGTCGTAGTTAAGGTATGTCCATTTCTTCTTTTTCTTCTCCTTTCTTTTTTTTTTCTTCTTTCTGCTACCCAGCTAGGGCTATGAGGTTGTTTAAATGACAGCTAACCCTTCGTTAAATGTCATGTTACTTTTTCGTTACATCTGTAATGAAAAATGATTAAAAGGTCTATTTTGTTATTTTTCGAAAGTTGAGTGACTGAATTAAAACCAAAATAACTGTTTTGTCAGCTACATCAAAATTGAGTGACTGTTAGTGTAATTTACCTTTTATATTATTTGGGTAAAAACCCCTAACCTACTAAGCAAATAATAAATTCTACAACCCTTTCCTTGTATCATTTTAAATTGTTAATCAAATGCACAAAAAACTATCAAAAAAATATTACTCAATTGAATTTTTAAAAAAAATTATTCAATTAAAATAAATCACAAAAAAAAAACTATTAGTTAAATATTATTCAATTGAAATAAATTAAAATATATTGAAGTTTGATATCCTTTATCAATGCAAATAAAAAATTGTTATTAATATATTCAATTGGAATGTGCATAAAATTAGTTTAATTATTTTAATAAATAGTGGTAATTATATCTATTCGTTATGGTCAAGAACACTAGTGCTACACATGTAAGAAAACAATTTGGATAAATTCACACTTACTCTAATAATTTGGATACGTTTGCATTTTTAAAGAAAAATAGCTTTTAAATATATATTTTTTTAGATATATGCATTTCTTTTTATTTCCAGTTATTCTCACATCTAAATTTTAAAAACTAGAGTAATAGATAAAATAATTTCTCATTTTAAAATACCAAAATGTATAACCATCTCGAATCCTCCCTTAAATGAGTACGAAAACTCTATACATATAAAAGGCAGATTAAGGTGTGTATAATCATTTTTAAATATATTTTAATCTATGCATTCAAAACATTTTTTATATAATATAATCATCTTAAATCCATTAATATAAATAATAATATTTTGTAATTCAATTACAATGAAGAATGATTAAATTCATCACGCAAAAAAATTATCAAAGCATATAAAGTTACTTTATTACACATATAAAGCTTTATTGATTGAGAAAAAAAATGAAGCTGGATGCTAGTAATGCGCCTAAAAAGACAAAAGGGTCATAAAAACTTTTATGCAATGCTATCCGGAAAACACTGAATATAAAAATCAGAATGAAATGGAATATATACAGGCATTAAAACACACACACGCAATGCACCAAGACCAAACAAGGCAAACATGGAAGGCGTCTAGTAAAAAATTGTGGAAGAAATCACCTCACATACAGTTGTGTTCGGTAATGGTGATGACCCATGAGTTTTAAGTTCTAAATCATGAATCCAAGTCCTGCCTGCTTGCTAAGCGCAACTCGTGCAGTTCGTTGAGTAGCCATTCCTCCCCCGTCTGTCCCCCTAATACCATGACCCTAGTCCCTCCAACCACACACGTACTATGACCCCAAGCAAATTTCGGTGGTTGCCCAGGAACATTCAGTGTCCTCCATGGTGGTTTCTCCTCTGAAGGATCAAGAAGGAAGAGCTGAGAAGGAGAGTGCAACCCAGCGACTGAACCACCAAATATAATTATCCTCCCACAAGGCATGCTTACCGCAACATGATCAAGTCGAGGAGGAGGTATGACAGCATTTTGGTTACTGACGCTGGTGAAGGCACTACAGTCTAGTTGCCTCCACTGTGGTTCTTCATCCTCCAAATCAATAGTGTAGGCCTCACCTGATCGCAGTTGCAAGTTCCCACTCTTTGCCAACCCTCCGAACATAAGAATTTTAGTTCGACTGTAAACCGAAAGTGAATGGCCTAACCTAGAAGGAGGTGTCCATGATGATGGAATCTCTTTCCATGTTGGTTTTTCAGTAGTGAGATCCAGAAGGTATGTGTCACTTAGAAGCACCCCAGCATCCGTACACCCACCAGAAACAACCAACTTAGAACCATCGACCGTACACGAGCTATGCCAAGATCTGGGGAGAGGGGGGGTTCCACCAGATACTTCTCTCCATGTAGGTTGCTTGGCATCCAAGTCAAGAACAAAAACATCATTGAGCAACCCTTGCCTTCCACATCCTCCAAATACCACCAACCATGAACCATTCAGGCACGAGAGAGTGTGGCCCCAGCGCCCAGGAGGAGATGATTCCACACTCACCCGTTGCCACTCCGGATTTGCAGCTTCAAGATTGAGAACGAATGTGTCGTTCATTGGCTGCATGTCAACTCCCTCCCCTCCAAAAAGGACAAGACGGTTCCCCGCGGCACATGCACTAAAGTTGCAACGAGAAGGCTCTACTGCTCCTCCAACAGTCAGTTTCCTCCAACAAACAGCCTCGAGAGTGGTCAGTTCTCGGGCAAGACGTCCCCACCCCAACTTCCTAGTCATCATATCCAGTGTACCAGTGACTTCCTTTCCCCAGGCATTCTGACATACCATCTTCCTCACATGCTCATTTTTAGTTAGTTGACGTATCCTTCTGCAGACAGATCCAATAGAAGCAACATCCCTTGGTGTCAATCGTGATAAAATGTTATAAGCCAAGACTTCATCAGAGAGTTGGAGTATCCCACATATTTCTTGATGATGATTAAACAGTGGATTTCTACTCAAATAAGAGTATTTAGATGACTGATCCAACTGCTGCTTACAAGTCTCTTTGAAAACCGGATATGAAACATGGTTCAGATCCAGTTTTGCTTCGGAATAAACTTGAATACCGATTACATGTGTAACAATTCCATCATCATCACGTATAGGTGCAAGTTTTAACCTGTTCACCAATGGAGTGCCATCCTTCCTGAAATTCAGAAGCTCCCCTTCAAATTCAATACCTTCCTCAAGACATCTTCTTATCTCGGAAACAACAAAAGGATCAACCAAAGGGTGCCGTCTTTGAGCACGTCTGTCTCTATACTGTAAGAAACGACTAAAACAAAACAAAAGAATAAAACCCAACAAAGGGTCAATTTATATCTTCTGAAATAGGAGCTTTCTAAGAGATGAGAAAAACAACACACAATAAGGAAACATAAATGGAGTATGCTTTAGGGCATATAGAACAAATCAACAATATTAAACGAATCGGCTAATATTCATGATCATTGAAGAATAGATAACTATTGCAATTTTATCAAAATGATAATTTAATGGAGCAATAAAACTTGTTAAAAATAGCTTCAGTTTCTATATATGATCTATTAGAGTTTAATTAGATCAAATACTCCAATTCAGTTGACGCCTATGTTTCCCGAGAGTATCTCAAGTTCTCTATATATTTACATACTCATAAAATGTAGGATGCTTTTAAAAAAAATGAAACATGCATTATTAATGCCATTATATAGTGATGAATAAGAACTAGTTTTATGTTAATTTGCTAAAATTTTAGCTTCATACCATCAAATGAGTAGAATTACTCTATTAGATAAACAGTCACTGTCTACATATTCTGATCAAGTTTGGATATTGAAACTTAGAGTAACAAATTAAAAACTCCATAAAATAATAAACTTTCATTTAAATTCACTCCAAAAACAGACCCGTGAACTTTTTGTTTAAACCCAAAAAACAGAAAAAATTTACTTGAGATAAAAAAATAAAAATTAAAAGTATCTTACCAGTTGCGACCAAGGACTTCGTCCGCTCGGTAACCGGTGAAAACCTCGAAGACTTTGTTGACATAAATGACGGGAAAATCAGGTTCAAGAGCATCGGAAACAACGAAAGAAGTCGGAATTGTAGGGTAATACAACAGCCCTGGCTTCAAAGGAAGCTCGCTCTTTACTTCATCTTCATCGTCGCCTTCTTCTTCCCTTCGTTCAAGCTTGTGGTCTTCATCTTTCGAGAAACGCTGCCGTTTTCCACTGCTTGGCGTCACTTCTTCTCCTTTAGACATTATCTGCTTTCTTTTTTCCCTCTGTTTTACTATGGGAATGTTGTGGGCTTTACTTCTCCCATTCTTCGAGATTTGTTTTGCTTTGTTGGAGATATTTTTGGAGATATTTATGTGTGTAACTTTTATTACCCAAAATACCCTTCCTTACCTAACTTTTTGCAAATCTTGCCTTCATTTGAATCGAAAATACAAATTAATATTTTTAAGAACTACGAACATCCCAACTCTGGATATTTGCCCCTTTATTTTAGAAAAAAGAAACTGCGGATACACCTATTTCAAGCCTACCTAAATAAACTGATTTGAAATTTCGATATACCAAAAAGTTTTACAAAATTTTTAAACGTATTTAAATCTTTAATTCAAGCTTGAATTTGATATTTGACAACCCGTTTTATCAAGAAATAGACCGATGAGATGAAAAATAAATTAAATAACGAGACTTTGATTTAATAAAAATGTTGAAATCTGAGACTATATGTATATTCTCGTAACTCCACATTTATTATTTTTCAATTTTTCAATTTCATTATCACAATTATTCAAATATCTTTATATACTTATATTTTTTTCAAAAAATTAAATTATAAAATGACTAAATTAGAGATTATAGTTTATATATTATTTACACATGGATGAGATTATAATGTTAAATTGTTTTGAATCATCATTCTGTTTATTTTTTATTAAAAAATCTCTTTAAAAAAAATTACCTTTTATTAGTATTCAATATGGAGTTTTTTTTATTTATAAAAAAAATTGAGTTTTTTTAGTGTTACTGAATAATTATAAGTATCAAACTATTACAATATAACCAGATTAAAAATCTATTAATCTAAACTAAAGTAAAAAAAAAAAGGACTAAATGGACTAAAATCTACACATAACAATCACACATAGTAAGAATTGAAGGCTTACACATATAAATTCACGAATCTCAAATTTAAAATGAATAATTATTCTATATTTTTTCACAAACAAATTTGAAATTATTATTATATATGTCTTTATAAAATTAAAAAATAAAAATAAAAAAAGACGCATGATATCTTAAACTTAATTTTGGAGTTTTTTTTATTCCAATAGCATTGTATAGGATAATTATCCTTTTTAAATATCAATTAAAAAATTGTGCTAATTTCTTAATCCCACTTATGAGATTAAAAAATTTCATCACCTTAATATCAAATAATTTGTCTAAAATTCTTTTTAATTTTATGTAAATGATCGACGTTAAATTTTAGTGACCATGCATGTGGAATTTGTTTTTCTATTTATTTCAAAAAATTTACTATAACTATATTGTTTTGGCATAAAAATTGTTTTGTCTTTAATATTTTTTGGAATTAATAAGTTGTAATAATTATTTTTCAACAAACACCAGTGATTTTGAATTAAAAACCGAGAGTAGCAATTTGGTAATTAAACGATACCTAAGTGTCAAGAGATAGGAGGGAGAGTCGTCGTCTGTGTAGTGACAAACACGTGGCGAAGTGAAATCCAAGAGAAAAATATCACGCCGACCCTGCCACATCATCAATCTCAGCAGAAGAAGATATTTATTTTAACCACGGTTCTTTCCTCGATTGACTATATGGATTAATATATAATTTCATACTTGAGTTTCATAAAAAAAAAATTAACTCAGTAGCTGTAAACGGCAATTTTTTTATTTATCAATTTTAATCTTTTAATATTTAATTTAAATTCTAAAATTGATTTCATCAAACTTTATAATTTGAACAATTAATTTTCGTAAAATTAAGTCTATACAAAAATACACACAATCATCAAAATATATTTAACAATCATAGTTAACTCTAGATTTATTTTATCAAAAAATAATGAAAATTTAAATCTATTAATATTAGTAATCAATTTTTATCAAATCAGTTATAGATTTCCAATTAAACATTAAAAAATCAACAATGTTATCTTTATGTACCAACATATATAATTTTATCAAACATGTGAGGCTAAAAAAAACATAGTCATCACATTAGAAAAAATATCATACTCAAATACCACATAATGTATTGAACTAATACATACACTTGTTTTACTCCGCATGTAATATAATCATATATTCCATAAAATACATTATACTAGGTACCATCACATACAATACATCATATGTCTATTCGCCAAATTCTCAATCATATAACAGTTAACAACCACACTTGCAACATTATATGCATACACAGTTCGCTTAACCTCGATGTTCATTCACATTCATGGTTATGAACACAACGCAGAGCAGGCACAAATGTGGTTTAAGTAAGCAACACACATCAGCAATCACCCAAAAGGTCAAGTACAAAAGTTCACCTTACTTCATTTGTCCTTGATAACTTAGCTTATCCAAACGTCTGAGCATCCTTTATCCTGTCAGCTAAGCATAACAACTATTTATCGATTAACTCAAATGTATTCAAATCTTAAGACACATAATTGTACAAAAACTTTTTTGAGAACTCTTACTCTTTTCCCCTCTAATTTATGAGTACAAGGAGGCTTGGGACTTACCAACTTATCGAATTCTTGGCTTCCCAAACTTTTCGGAGCAACCAAAGAAGACATTACAAGCTAGAAGGAGATTACTAGCTAGCTTTCGCAGAATTCTTTCTTCTCCACACACATAGTCAAAGTTACACTGCCTTCTTAGTCAATTTTAGCCGATCATTGTTAATTATTTTGTCTCCCACCAAGGAGATTTCCGATTCCAAACTAACTAAACTAGAATTGAGATCCAATTGACCACAATTCAGCCACCAAAATTTTTAATTTCCTCGATGTAGCCTAACAATTTGCCAACCCATTCAATTTAATCCTAACTTTTCTTAATTTTTGGGACCAAAAGATAACCAGGTGTGACAATAACTATCTCAGAATATTAAAAAATATATTGTCTCGACATCAGACTCAAGCCCATGTGCCCCAAAAATGAAATTAAATAACTAGTAATTTGTATAATTATTCTGGAAAATTAAAAATATATTGTTGCAACACTAGACTTAAGCCCAAGTGCTCCGAAAATAAAATGAAATAACTAGTAATTTTTTTATAACTATTAAGAAAATTAAAAAGACATTGTTGCAGCACTAGACTGAAGCTCAAGTGCCTCAAAAATGAAGTCAAATAACTAATAATTTTATAACTAATCTAAAAAATTAAAAAATATTTTTATAGTACCAAACTTAATCGTAACCCAAATGTCAATCTTTTAACCATAATAAATACACAAAACCCTATAGGTAAACCCACTTAATTAGTATACTAGGACTTTAACCCAATTTACTCATATTTTGATATTTATATATATTTTTTATATTATGTTTCTCTTTATAACGTGAGATTACTAGCATTGTTAACTACTAACACTCACTTATTTGTTGGCGTGGTACATTTGACACGACATTAATCTCTACTCAACTTAGAAAAATATCAATAATGTTTATAATAATATATATTTTATAGCAAGTGGTGGTCAATTACGGGACTTGACTGGGAGAAATTAATTTGCTAAATTACCATTAATAGCCATAAGTGACTCCAACGACTTTTGGGAGTGCTTTCGTTGGGAGGAGCTATCTCAACTAAATTTGGAGATTGAGAGTCGTGCATCCTGATCACACCAATTGTCGTTGCAAGGTTTGATTGGCGACAGAATCAATCAATTCACCTCGTTTAGGACCAAATGGATATTAGATGGTGGCAACTAGAGTATATAGGCTTCTATTAATGATAGCCTAATATATTTAAGCTACCATAGGGCATGAGGATGTGACTTGTAGGCCCCCTGATGAGACTTAATAATATTTTATGTGTAACTTTAATTTCTAATATAATTTAATCTTTATAATTTATAATGTTATTAATTAATTTAAATAATTAATGTTTATAAATATTTGATTAAATTATTAACGTGAATTTTTCTTAAATAAATACTATTTTAACAAAAATATTTCAACATGATGAGCTAGAATAAGTAATTTAAAAAACTTATGTCTGCTATCAAAATTATTAAGGGTTCTAATTATTTGGACTAATTAAAAGCATGATTAATCTTCCCCTTTTTAGTAATTATAGCATAATGGTAATTTTGCAGCTTCAATCCATGCTTGTATTTGGGATTTAGCCTTTATGTTTTAATCTTTGTAACACACAAAAAATTGTTTTCACATGATAAGGTGGAATGAGTATTTTTAAGAACATTTCAACATTGATGTTGTATAAAAAAATAATTAAGAATATCAACTACTTCAATTAACTAATAATATTACATAGAATAATCAAATTATGTAAAGATAGTAAATCCTAAAGTTAACCTAGTACACATGCATTAACCAAAACTTGACCTCACAATCATTTGTGATTTGATTTAATAAAAAATATTTTTTAAAAGATAAATTTAATATAAACAAATTGGTGTAAGTGATAATCAATTGATCGGAAATGAAGCAAGGGTAGCTTTTAATGTTTTTAATTTAATAACGTATAATTTAAATTGATTTGTAATAATCTATCAAAT
Organism: Gossypium anomalum; assembly: GCA_025698475.1. Classification (NCBI taxonomy): domain Eukaryota; kingdom Viridiplantae; phylum Streptophyta; class Magnoliopsida; order Malvales; family Malvaceae; genus Gossypium; species Gossypium anomalum. Next base: position 15,987,674 of record CM046967.1, on the reverse strand, counting down.
TACAATGAAATCTCACCATAATTGTAAGTGTCACGGGACTAGAATTTTTGTCTTGTAGTCTATGTGGTTTTAGGTGATTTTTTCGCTTCAAATATATTTAAGTTAATCTAACTCTCACAAAATGAGAATTCTCGCACTCTAAGGCATCGAAAATAAAACGGAAACAATTTAAAAGACAAAGAAAGCTCAAAAGAACAAAACAATTACATAAAAATAAAGGCATGTCAAGTGTTTTAGTAAATGTTCTTAATATATTTGTTAACTCAAAAAATATGATACAATGAACGATTAAAAATGAGGGAGAGGTCTTTTATTTATAGTTGAGTTCTCTCAAATCCAATATTACACCTAACTTTACATCCACGGACGAGATCGAGACATAACTACAATTAAGAGATTTAAATAATTCTCAAATTTACAAAATTAAATCTTATCATATTACAAATATTTTAAGATTACTTTTTCTATTTACTAAGGTAGTACTTCGTCGGGTTATCAATGCTTCAAGTAGATGGAATTCGTCATTTATTATTCGAATCGAGTTAGCTCAACTGAGTCAAATGAGTCTCGTTTAATATATTAACTTTCATGAGACATTATTTGTGTATTGATTACGAGCTTTAAACGCGAAATATAAAATAAGCGGGTAATATAAATACAATACATTCATAAATATAATACAAATATAAAACATTTTACTTCAAAATAAAATAAAATTAATACAAAGTAGAAAAAAATTGGATAAAACCGAATAAAAGGGATAGCGGGAGCGATAATAATGTATTGGGAAATTGGGATGATTTTATATCGCATGCCTCATTCCCTCCAAATCCCTCCCAAGTTTCCCTCCGAATAGTCAAATAAATGCTCCTCCGTTTTGGTTCCTCACTCAGCTCCTTAAAACTACATCTATATCCCCATCCCCATCTCATACCAATGGCCGCCAAAACAATAACTGATTTCTTTAACCCAAACCCAGCCCCAGCCAAGCGGCGGAAACTCTCCACTTCTTCCGATCATCAACCATTTTCCTCTCTCACACCCGACCAAAAATCTCGGATTGAATTAAACAAATGCCTTGCCATCTCAAAACGCAATCTCAAACTCTGTTCCCAAAAGGTTGAAGGATCAGGTTATGTTAAGCTGGAGGAGCTTTTGGTGGAGGGCACTTGGCTTCAGGTCTTACCCGGAGAGTTTCAGAAGCCTTACGCCCTTAACTTGTGCAAATTTGTGGAGGCCGAGTTATCCAGTGGCGCCGTCCCTGTTTTTCCTCCTCAGCACTTAATTTTCAATGCTCTCAATTCTACTCCGTTTCACAGGGTCAAAGTAGTTATCATTGGTCAGGTAAAATTCCATAGCTTCATGTATGCCATCAATTTACACTCCATCAACGGGAGACTTGACATGGCAGTTGGTAAAACCTCGAAAATAGAGCACCATTTTGTTTACTTATGAGCGTATGGATTTGCCCATGTTACTCGAGTTTGGGCGTGTCCAGATGAGTTTAATTTTAAGAAAAAAATGTATTTGGAGACTTCTTGGATGATTAAATCCTTACACGCTCTAATATGTATTGGATACCAATGTTTGGTAGGGTTTTGTATTAAGGAATCAAGAGTTTGAAGTAACATAGATTTTTTTCTGATTTCAGGACCCATATCATGGAACTGGTCAAGCAATGGGGCTTTCATTTTCAGTGCCAGAGGGAGTAAAGATTCCCTCAAGCCTGGCGAATATATTTAAGGAACTCAAGCAAGATCTTGGCTGTTCAATTCCATCTCATGGCAATCTACACAAATGGGCTGTTCAGGTGAAAATTGCTTACTTTATATCAAAATGCACTGATAATTGAACCCATAAATGAAGAAAATAGGATTTCTTCTTTTAGTATCTTCTTCTCTAATTGTTTATATATCTTGTAGGGTGTTCTTTTGCTTAACACGGTTCTCACTGGTAATTTTCTTACCCATATTTCAGATTGTGATATTATTTTTATGTGAGATTACGGTGGATTCTTATGACTTTGGTCATGGAAATATGTACACTGCTTTCATGACAAAGATGATTATGGCAATGGTATGGTGGAACATCATTTAACTGTAAACTCCATAAGAGCTAAAAAGAGAACTATTCAGCAACTGCAAATTGTAATAGCTAGTTTATAAAAGAAGCAAGATAAACCTTTTAGGAGAAGTCTGCATGACTCACCCTTTCAAATTAGATCCAGGTACCAGTTTATCAAAGTGTTGTCTCTTTAGGGATTTGAAGGGGTTGTGAAGATTAACATAGTTACCTTGCTTCTTCATATAACAAAGTCATGGTCATGTTATACAAATCTTAACTTAGGGAATGTTTTGCTACCTCTCGGCATCATCTCCTTTGGAGATTGTTAAGTGGTTCAATATTGCATCTCTTAAATATTGGATTTTCTGTGATATAAATTAAAGTTGGCCGTCCACTTATTGCTAATTGGTTTTAGATCGGGTGCTTAACATGGTATCAAAGTCAAAGCTTTGTTATGTTGTTGATCCAATGTGGTAGACGACCCTCTGTAAGGTTGTCCTCGTGTGTTATGTGAGCTACTCGTGAAAAGGAATGTTGAGTGGTGTTATACCACATATGTTAAATATTCGGTTTCCCAAGATCGACAATTGGATGATTAACTGAGATGAAGCTGTCCATCTCTTTTTCTAATCTATAGCATTCTTTGTTTTTTGTTTTCATTCTTGATATTTAGTAAGGAAGCAGCAAGCTAATTCTCATGCAAAGAAAGGGTGGGAGCAATTTACTGATGCTGTTATTAAGACTATCTCACAAAAGAAGGAAGGTGTTGTTTTTCTTCTATGGGGGAACTCTGCTCAAGAAAAATCCAAGTGCGTCTTTGTTTCAATCCTATTCCTTCCCTTTCCACGCTTCCTTTTTATATTTGTAAATTCTGGGAATTTTTTTTTCTTGCAGAAGTTAAATTCTGCTCTTCAGCTCATTTTGAAAGAATAATTCCTTTCAATATCTTATATATATTTAGCGTCTTGCATGCACTTGCCATTTTAGGGCAGTATGCTAGTGTTAGTACAACTAAACATGGGTTTTGGTTATGCTATTCAAATTTGGGTATGAGTGTTAAATATGGTTGTTGAGCATGAATATTTCAAGAAAAAGAAGTCGGAGCAACATTGGTTGAAAATAGTTGAAATCTAAGATATTTGTTATTCTATATGTTCTTGCTTTATGTATCCTGCTATGTTGTTATGTTTAAGAGTGCACTGCAATGTCAGGTATAAAATGTGCACCGTTCCAATAGGAAAACTAAAACGTTCACCATTATAATATTGGCAACTTGGTCACAGATTGATTGATCAGACAAAGCATCACATTCTCAAGGCAGCTCATCCTTCTGGTTTGTCTGCAAATAGAGGCTTCTTTGGTTGCAGGTTAGTACGGGTCAAAACAAGTTCACTTTGTGATTTGCACATAGAGTCTGCTGGCATTGTTATAAATAATTCAGTTTTTGGATGCCAAGGTATTGGTTGGTTTTTTATTGGATTTTATGGTTACAACAATGGGCCAATTGAACTTGGTATTAAATAACTATGTTACTAGGGCTTGGGTAAGAGTGTTGGACATGAGTATGTTCCGACACAGGTATATATACTTTTTTTTTCAAGATTTCCATGTATTTGGAGGATCCTTGAAAGATCATATTTCTGTATCATTGTCCTGGATATGCGTTGGACATGGACATTGAACATGTGTACTTGAAGAAAAATGAAACGTTGGAGCAACACAGATAAATAGTAGGCACGTACAAAACTGAACAGTGATTATTGTTCGCCCTTTTGAATTTGTTTTTACAGGCTATATAAAAATATCACTTATCAATGACTCGGGTTAAGTCCCCATCTTTTTATCTAATTATCCATATTTTTTAAACAGGCATTTCTCTTGCACAAATCAGCTTTTGGAGCAAATGGGAACTGCCCCTATAGATTGGCAACTTTGATTTCTGACTGACCTTTTCTGCAGACATTTTGTGTGCAAACGAATCCATAGCCTTCTACTTGAATTTTGCTAGAAAGACAAGCTTTGGGGATTTGTTTCGGGAATTAGGTTGTGATTTTGCAATAGGCACATTTTGGGATGGGGTTTGTAACAGTTATGTGATCCACTACTAGCTTTTGGAGCATATTTGTATGCAGAAGTCACCAAAGATTGTGCAATGATATCATGCTCATTGCTATTTGCTAACCTAATATTCTCTTTATTTATAGGGTTACTAAATACTTGATCTCTAATCTCTTAGAACGCTGAGTTGTTAATGTATGACTATCGCTATAATGTTAACCTACTTCCAAGTTCTCGTTGTGCTAAAGAATTACAGGTTTTCCTAGGAAGAGGTTAAGTTTACAAATTTTGACCTACACTGGTAGTTTTAGGGCTCAAATTAAGACCTCATTATCATAGCAATTTTAGTTCAGTCGAAGTAATAGAAGACCTTAACACAGATCATAGCCAATAACAGCATAAACTGTATGGTGAGCATATCCATATACAATTCTCCAACTTTTCATGTTTCTTAAATTATGTTCAATATTTTTATTGATGCATATCAGAACATGAGCATGAAAGTATAATCCTCTAATGGTTATCCAAATATACCAAATTCTTAAAAAGAAGATTGAACATAGTTTGTCTCAAACATTCACTCCCAAGTTTGAATAATATAGATATCCACTACTTATTTCAAACTCAATCCCTATAGAAGTTTAATCTAATCACATATAACAGAATTATTAGACTTCAAGTGATGATGTGTGTATCTGTTAAGCTATAATAAGAGCATGATATAGATGCATGGCAACTTATTAACTAGCATGTAAAATTAAAAAAAAACAAAAACCAACTTTAGTGCATTAAAAATAAATTTTTATATTTAACCTTTCATTTTAAAGAGATTCGGAAGGGAAAAGAGTTCCTCATTAAAAACTAACAAGTTGCAAAAATCCCTGCAAAACGATACAATAAGCCTCATTTTCAACCTTTTTCTTTTCCATTCCATCTCTCTTAAAGTTGCAAAACATAATGAAAAGTATTGAACTCTTGATTACTCGTATACATAGCTTAAATACCCAAAATACATGTAAATATATATGTAAATTGCAATTGATCCAATAATATATATAATTCATACAACAAATCCCTTAACAACATGTTTGGTTGGGGAGAGTATGAATGCATTATAGCTCAATTCAGCGGGCTCATCACCAAACTATTGTTTGGTTGATTGTAATTGCCTGTTACGGCCCGAATATGAGCTTAATTAGGGAAAGAGAGAACATAGCTATTCCTTGCCCTTCCCACTGAATGGGTGATTTAGGGTGTGTGAAATAAAAAATTAGCCCCAAATGTTTTAAATTTACCCTCACCATTCTAAAACCTTCCTCACTCAACTTGATAGCCTCTCTCACTCAGCCTCCGTTACTTGCTTCGCCTCTGGCCACTAGCCCCAAACTCTTCTTGGGCATGCCATAGAGAAAGGCAAGAAGAGAGCTGCCTCTGTTTTTCTTCGTTCTGAAACCTTTATCACTCAACCCGATAGCCCTTCTCACCCAACCTCTATTGCTTCCTTCGCCTCTGACCACTAGCTCCAAACTCTTCTCGGGCATGCCATAGAGAAAGGCAAGAAGAGAGTCGCCTCTATTTTTCTCTCTCTAAATAAAAATTTTCAAAGGCTTCTCCTTTCTTTCTTTGTTTTTTTTTGTAGCAAACCCAGAACTTTTAACCCTATTATTTTCAGGTATTTTTCTTCACATAAGCTATGATCATTTTCCTTGTATGTTAATAACTTAATATCATTCATTTACTGGGTTTCTGCTCTTTTAGTTTTATATTGCACCATTTAAAAAAAGACCTTTTTGCTTTTTTTATTAATGGATGATTTCTTTTTTTCTTTCTTTACATCATGATTAAGTATATAGGCATTGTTGGTTCATTCTAAGGGGAAATTGGATGTTGTTTTTATTTTGGGTTTAAATTGTTAAAAGCATTAATTAGTCGAAGGAAAAGAAGTGTTTTTAAGGGGGATTTGGGGTTGCCTGTGTTCTTCTGTTGTTCTTATTGATTTGTTGTGTAAAAGAAAGCACTAGGTGTTAATTGCAATGTATTTGATTAGTTTTATTTTGTGGGTGACTGATTTTGTTGTCATTTTGAGTATGCTAAAGTGAATGGTGAATTGCTTACTAAAAGAGGAGAAAGGTTTTATTTGTTTAGGATGCAAATCTATCATTTGTGCTTTTAGGTTCCTCTTTAAGTTATTCAACAAATTTGTTTTGACAAATTCATCATACACACTTTGCTCCATGTTTGATTATTGTTCCTTTTTAACTTTCCTTATTAAGAAAAACTTTAAGATAGAATTCTTTTACTGTGCCTTCCGTGGTATCTCCAAACATAATTGAATAAGAATTTAATGGATTTCTTGGAATAAGCTTTGACACCGTGAGTTTCTAGTTTAATGTAACTCTTTTTCCATAACAAAGCTAAGCAGAGCAAGACAATGAATCCAAGTTAAAAATCATTGAAACTAAACAGAAACTCATTCATAGAGTGGTATCTGGACCAATGATCTGGTCTAATTGTCAGCCGATGTATCCCTAGATTATGAAACCAAATAACATAAATTCCTTTAAATTTGAGATGTTATTCATCTCCTATTTCACATCATGAAATATTCCTATATAGCTTTTTCTTCTTTGCTGGGTTATGTTATTTATTTATTTTTTTTTTTTTTTTTCGTTGTGTTATGGGCATGTTGCTTTACTTATTCAAACATATTGATTTATTTATTTTTCTTTTTTTAGTACTGAACTTGTCTTGTTATTTTCGGCTCTCAGTCCCAGCCTCCCTTGCCTTCTTCGCCTCTGGTCACTAGCACTTTTCCCTTAGTCTTTTGGTTTGCTTGCTCCACTCACAGCTGAGCCTTTTGTATTCATTGGATCACTGTAAGTTCTTTTGCAATTAAATTCTTTGATTTTTTTATTGTTATGGAGATTATTATTGAAGAACTATGAACCTTTAACTTAATTCTCTCTAATATGATATTGGCCAAGATTGTTAACTTTACTACAAAAAATTGCATTACCAAAACATAAAACCAGCAACACTTCGAGTTACTAGAATAATAACCTTTTGTCATTTTAAGCGTTCTTCCATAGTTTTAAGATTATAAGCTCATTGGAAGTAATAAGAATGCCTACTTTGATATTCTCATCTAATAAAACATCCTTCAATACACTCCGCTTTAATTATTGGATAGAATATAATTCTGGCAATGTCTTATTTGCATTTAACTCTTTAACCTATTCTCCATCTTTGATAAGTGCTAAAAGTAGCATGTTTTAACCTCGTTCTTAATGCGTTTTTGGATGACTATTCGATATTAATTGTGAATTTTATGCATATAATCCTTTAAATTCATGTTTTAGTACTTGATAGAACACTTTGGAGCAAAATGAGCGAAAATCGGAGTGTCAGAGCAAGCTACAAGAGCCACATGGGCGTGTGGTAGGCCGTGTAAATTTTATGGAATTACGCACCAAACAGCGAAAAATCACAATTTTTAAATTTTTTGAGCATTCTGAGACTTATATATGAAAAAAATAAGAATATAGGAAGGATCCGCCATAGAATACTCAAGAAAACAATTCGAAGAAAACTATTGAAGCCGATTCTAAAGTAGATTTCTGTTCTGTCAAGATTGAAGATTTCCAGTTGATTTTTTAGGAAGTTATCATGAGTTTCCTTATTTCTTGTGGTTATATTATATCTTGAACGTTTTTATTTTCAAGTGTGAACTAATTTTTTAAATACTTAGTGGAGATGAATCCTATGATGGATTCTGTCATTTGATTTTTATTTTTACACAATAAATACTTAGTTTCTTATTTTGAACTATATGTGTTTAATTATTGATTTAATATTTCTAGAGTATTGATCAATGTTTGATGTGTTTAAATTGATGGTTGAATAGATCCTGTTTAATATTAGATCTTGCGTAATTGAGTGGAGTTGCATACAATCCTAAAAATAGGACAATATAAATTTACTAGATTAGAATCAAATCTAATAGGGGAATTCATAGCACGAGTTAATGCGATAATAAGTGTTTAATTAGAAAGAAATTTTAATTAATCAACTTAAGAGTCGGTTTTTTTTATGCTCGAAAGAGATATTAACATAATTTAGGGATTTTTATGATTAATGTGCTAAGTAAAGAAATTGTGTAATTTAGATTGATAGTGATAAATGAAATCTAAGTGAATTCTTTCTTGGGTATTGTTTCATTTTTTGAATATTAAGTGATTATTTTTCTTGATTTATTCTTTGTCATGTTCGTTAGTTAATTAAATTAGTTAATTTTAGTTTTTAAATCAATCATTCGAATTATTCAATTAAATAATAGAAAGACAGTAATTACTAATGTTTTTAGTCTTTGTGAAAATGATATCTTTGCTCACGTAGTTATATTATTAATTGATAGGTGCATTTGTTTTAGTCAAATTTTTAGTTAGTTCTGTGAACATCAAGTTTTTGGCATTGTGGCATTGTTGTCAGAGACTAGAATATAATGAAAACTTTATTTCTATTAATTTAGCCTTTTTTAATTTTAATTTTAATTTTTTAAAATTTAATTGTTACATTTTAAATTTTCTTTCGTTTCATTCTTACAGGTTCCATTGGTTTATGACTAGAGGCAACCCATCGGAATCGTTAATTTTTTATAGTGAAATCGAAAAAACTACTCGCAGAAATCGTAGAGAAGTTAGAGAAGTAAGGCAAGGTAAACAGATTTTAATAAAAGATAAAGAGCAAAAGGACATTACTGTGGAGATGGATAATAATCCTGTTAATCCGCAACTTCCTACACGTCCTGTTCCTTGGACTATGTATGATTATGCTAAGCCCACTTTTATTGGGATTGAATCGAGTATTGTCAGACTGACTATTACTAAAAATAATTTTGAGATTAAGCCTAACACAATTCAGATGGTGCAGTTGTATGTTTAATTTGATGGATTGCAAGATGAAGATCTGAATTTTCATTTAGCTAATTTTTTGGAGATCTACGACGTATTTAAGATCAATAGTGTTACTGATGATGCCATACGTTTACGGTTGTTCCTATTCTTTTTGAGGAACAAAGCGAAATAGTGGTTGAATTCATTTTCACGAGGTTCCATCACTACTCGGGCTCAAATTACTAAAAAATTTTTGTTGAAGTATTTTCCACCAACCAAACAACAAAGTTGAGGAGTGACATATTTTCTTTTGCTCAACTTGAGCTTGAGACATTGTATAATATATGAGAAAGATTTAAGAATCTTCTGAGAATGTGTCATCATCATGGATAACCTTTTACAACGTTTGAATCCCTCGAATAGGTAAATAATTAATGCAACAACTAGTTTAACTCTTGTAGCGACGTAAAAATTTAGTTTCGGGTCGTTAATTGTGGCGATTTATTAGAAAATTGGAAATTGAAATTTGGTTTTAAAAATAAACCGGGAGTCGCCACCGATCTTTTTTCTAGGTGTGATCGGACACCTATTAGATTTTTCTTTAAAAACAAATAAAAGGCTAGGTTTAGGTTTACGTTAAAATCCAGAGAAAAATTAGGGTTCGGGAGTCGGTTACGCGTGAGGAAGGTATTAGCACCCTCGCGACGCCCAAAATTGGTATCTTATAAACACGTGTTGTCTCGGTTTTCAAAATTGCAGGTTCAATGTAACATTTAGCCGTGATTTAAAGGACGAGAAATTTTAGTTCATTTCGATTTTTGAGAAGGGTATATCGCTTTAACACAAGTCAATTGACGTTCACCCAACATAGCGATGAACTCGATGACTTAATGTTAAATCGGTACATTGCCTTGATTATTGAATTTACTTAGCAAAACAAGAATAGGGTTTTGAAATAATGTAAAGCAAATTGGAATAAAAATGAATAACTGACATAACCAGAAATATATTGAAGCAAATAATAATCATGACAATAATCTCAAAAATAATAATCATGCATGCTATATAAAACATATTAATAGTATTAAACTAAAACATTATAACTATATACATGTATATATGAACATATATTAGCAAAGTGACAATAATAGCAAAAATAAAAAAGATGGGTATATATATAATTTTAAAAAGTAAGTGAAAATAATAAGTATAATAATGAATGTAATAATATACTGAAAATAATACTATATATAAAAATGTATATACAAGAAAAATATATGTGCAAATATTAATAATAAATGAATTAGGAATAAAACAAGTATGATAATAATATATATACAATATGGTATAAAAATGAACATATATATATAATAAAAATTAAAAATATATATACACGGGATAATGGGGAAATACGTACATAAAATTGTATGAAAATATATAATTATGATATTAAAATATGCATAATATATATGTAAACATATGATATTAAGAACATATATACATAACGTATAATAATACAAATAATTCTATGTACATAGCTAAAATTATAATAATACTAATAATAAATATAAAAATAATTTTGAAATACAATAACAAATACAATAAAGGCAATACAATAATAAAATAAACCCACATATGAAAGCATATTTATACATATTAAGACACATATATAATAATGTCAACATTAATAATAACAATAATATCGAAAAGCACAAACAAAAAGCATAAAAGAAATCAAAATAAAATAACTAAAAAACTAAATACAAATCTGGACATACGTGCATTTAATAAGAGTATCTATACTAAAATAATGATATTAATAATAATAATAAAATTAATAATACAAAAATAATAAGAATATTTAATAAGGAAATAGAAATAACGAAAAAAAGACTAAAACTAAATTAAAAACAAAGTTGTGGGCGAATTTTAAAATAAAAACAAAGAAAAGGGATCTAATCGTAACACGAGTGCGAGCAGTGGGGACCAAAAGAGCAATTTTCCAACGCCTTTAAAAGCGTGTGCGCATCTGGGGACCAGATTGAAAACGATGTAAAATTTTAGGGCAGAATTACAAAACATAAAAATTTAATTGTAAAGTATCAGAAAAGCGGAAGGGCCAAACGCGCAATTTGCCCTTCCGCTGTGAAAACACGCGGATCCTGGCTGGGGCGGGTCGGGTCGACCAGACCCGCATCAAAACGGCGTCGTTTTCTGCTTTAAAAGGAGGGGTCCAAAACGGTGCGTTTTGGACCCCTATATAAGCCAAAATTTTTTGTTTTTTCATTTGTATCAGGGGGGAAAGAAAAAAAAAAGAAAAAGGAAGGAGAGAAAAAGGGGAGAGGAGAAGGGAGAGAGGGGGACGGTAGACTGCGGGTCATCAGCCGGTTCTTGGGCGGTCATCGGAGACCACGTCGTGTGCCATTGCCGTGTCTGTGGCTGCCGGAGAGGTAAAATTTTTAATTTTTTTTATTTTTTTCGAATATATGTCTATATATATGTTAGAAATGAAGAAGAGAAAAAAGAGAAAAAGAAAAACAGATTTAGGAAGCTAAAAAAAAACGGAATCACCTTCGATTTATCTTTTTGTTTCCCCTTTCTTTTTTGTGTTTTCCTCTGCCTTTTTGTATTTGATCTATGCTATTGGTTATTTGAATCTATTGCTGGTATTGTTATTGAAATCTGATTTCTTGGTATTGAAAAAAAATCCCCCTTGCCAATATTTCATTCGGATTTATATACCCTTTACATTCATTTTCTTATTGCTTCTGTCTTATCTCTCTACTGCGTGCAGGGAATGGGCATGGACAGTGGATTTGTCCGAGTTGGTGGCCGGTGCACGGGGTGTCAAAGGGCAAGTGGCGTTGTGTGGCCGAGGCGATGAGTCGATGGCTATTAGGGTTTAGCTGAGGTGGGTATTTGGGCTTAATTTGTAAATGGGTTTAAGTTTGGGTTTTGTAATGTAATTAGACTGAGGGTATTGGGTTTGTAAAAACTATAACTGGGCTTTAGTTTGGGGCCCAAAATTGGGCTATACAGCTGCCCCTTTTTGCTCATTGTCGTGTAACGGGAATAGAGCAAAGACAAAATGAAAGGCCAATTTTACCCTGTCTTGCCGAGTTTTGACCTCATTAGTGCTCTTCTTGTTCAGATAGTCTTCTTCTAGTCCACTGTATTTTGTAGCTTCAATCTCCTTCTGATATATGCCTTGTAGCTTCAGTCTATTCCACTGTAACTTCAGGAATATGAAATTTGTATCTTCGATCTGCTTCCATGTAGCTTCAGAAAAATGAGATCTATAACTTCAATCAATTCTTCTATCGCTTCAGTGAGATGAGATTTGTGATTTTCTCTTCTGTAACTTTAGAAAGGTAAGATTTGATATCCTCGATCAGTTCCACTGCAACTTCGGGGAGACAAGATCTGGTGTCTTCAATCAGCTTCAATCTTTCAGTCTTTGCTTGGCATGTGATCCTGAGTTCAACTCATTTCTCGCAATATGAATTGACTCTTTAAAAACAGACATTAAAAACAAAAATTGGAAATACCTCAGCATGTGAACTGAGGCTCAACTCATTTCTCGCAATATGGGTTGATTTTTGAAACATAGAAATTAAAAGCAGAAATTAAAAGGCTCAACTCACCTCTCGCAATATGAGTTGATCTTTGAAAAACATAAATTGAAACAGAAATTTAAAATACCTCAGCTTGCCCTGAGGCTCAACTCATCTCTCGCAACATGAGTTGATTTTTGAAACATAAATTGAAATTACCTCAACGTGTCTTGAGGCTCAACTCACCTCTCGCAATATGAGTTGACAAAAATTGGAATTACCTCAACGTGTCTTGAGGCTCAACTCACCTCTCGCAATATGAGTTGATTTTTTCGAAAAACATAAATTAAAATTACCTCAACGTGTCTTGAGGCTCAACTCACCTCTCGCATTATGAGTTGATTTTTTTTGAAAGGCATGAATTAAAAACATCAAAATACCAAAACCTGTTCTTTGGTAGAACTCAGGTGTCTTTTCACTTGATTCAATGCGACTCTCATTCCAGATTTCTTGCTTTGTTGGAGTACCTGTATATGCCATGCATGATGTTATCATGATATGCACATGTTTGTCTTAAATGCTTTTATGCCTACATGATTATGCAGTGCTCCTTAAGCATGTTTGTCGCTTGTCCTTTTTGTCACGAATTGTTGTGATGATCTGCATTCATTACTTCGGCTCTTGACTTTCTCTTTAAGCCATATACCCGTCTTCAAGCTTTACAAGTAATCAACGCTTCTCAGTTATCACTCTTTTGCCTCTGGTTGAACTCCGTTATTGCCTTGAAGCTCTTGTGTTTACCAAATTTTCAACCAGGTAATGCTTAACATTTCTTTTGTTTAGAGTGTGTCATTTCACTATTTATCATGTAAATAAACACATAATGAGATGCATGAAGAAGGTCAGGTAGGGACAAAAATGATATCTCATATTCATTTATTTCAAGTGTGGCAAACAAAGAAAGTTAACCAATGAGAGTAAAAAAATGTCAAAAAGAAAGAAAGGATCGTATTCAACGGATACAAATGCTCTAGATATTCAACACATGAACTCTTCCACGTTCCTCAATCAAGAATCTTCTCGAGTATGGCTCCTTGCATAGAAGACTTCAAGCTTTCAGAGATGCCTCAAATACTGTAGTCTCACTGTTTGTCGTACAGTTTAAAACACCCTGCCTTGTAAGCCGAATGTTTGCTTCATTAGAATGCCCTCTCGGGTTTTCATCCTAATCTTTGTGTTTTAATCAAAACGTCCTTTTCGGGTTTTCGCTCTGATCTTTTTTTTTTATGCCCTTTTTTTTTGGGGGTTTTCATCTCAAGCATAATATTTCTTCACTGCACCCGAGTTCACTGGATTCGGTAGCTCCCTCCCCTCCATCTCGTAAGGATCAAAGCTCCTCCTGAGAATGCCTTCTTTACGACGTATGGTCCTTCCCAATTTGGTGCCCATTTTCCTCGCAGGTCTTTTTGTATTGGGAGAATTTTCCTCAGCACGAGTTCTCCTTAATGAAATTCTCTCGATCGTACCTTCTTGTCATGGGCTGCGATCATTCTCTTTTGGTACATCTGCCCGTGGCAAATTGCCCTTAGACGTTTTTCTTCGATGAGATTCAGCTGATCATATCGAGCTTGTACCCATTCTGCTTCTTCTAGCTTTGATTCCATTAAGACTCGCATGAGAGAAGGGATCTCAACCTCGATGGGTAGCACGACTTCCATTCCATGAGAGAGAGAAAAAGGGGTTGCTCGTAGATGTTAAATGACGGATATGCGATATGCAAATAAAACAAATGGAAGCTTCTCGTGCCAATCTTTATATGTCTCGGTCATTTTCCCAATGATTCTCTTAATATTTTTATTGGCTGCTTCAACAGCCCCGTTCATCTTTGGGCGATAGGGCGAGGAGTTATGATGCTTTATTTGGAATTGCTCGCACACTTCTTTCATCATCTTATTGTTCAGATTCGTGGCATTATCTGAAATGATTCTTCAGGCAAACCATACCGGCAAATGATTTCCTTTTCAAAATCTCGCAAGCTGATCCTGCGTCACATTGGCAAACAAAGCGGCTTCTATCCATTTTGTGAAGTAATCGATGACCACAAAAATGAATCGATGTCCATTTGATGCTTTTGGAGAAATTGGCCTTATAACATCCATGCCCCACATAGAAAAAGGCCACGGAGAAGTCATGACATGAAGGGGCGAAGGGGCTACATGAATTTTATCGTAGAGATTTGACATTTATGGCATTTTTCTCGCAAAATTGATGCGATCACTTTCCATCGTCACCAATAATAACCGAGTCTCATGATCTTTCGCCATATTGAAACCATTGGCATGTGTTCCGCAGATTCCCTCATGGACCTCTTCAAGTATTTTTCTAGCTTCAGCATCATCCTCACATCTCAAGAGCATCTGATCCTTTCCTTTTTTGTATAGGATGTCCCCGTCAAGAACAAATCCAGTTGCCATTCTTCTGATTGTTCTTTTGTCGTTCTCGTTCGCTTGTTCAGGATACCTTTGATTCTTGACATATTCTAATATATCATGGAACCATGGGCGCTTGTCGCTTCTTTTTCAATGCTACAACAAGGTGCAGGGACCTCGTATATGCTCATTTTGAGGGGCATTATTTCTGCTTCTTTACTTGCTTTAAACATTGAAGCCAAAGTGGCCAGGGCATCAGCCAATTGGTTCTCTTCTCGTGGGAAGTAATGAAAAGTTATTTCTTTGGATTCCTTGATCAGTTCAGCTACTAAATCACTGTACTTAATCAATTTTGGGTCCCTCACTTCCCAATCTCCACGGATTTGATAAACCACTAGGGCTGAGTCCCCATATACCTCTAAGATTTCGATGTTTCGTTCAATGGCTGCACGAAGCCCCATGATACAAGCCTCATATTCTGCTATATTATTGGTACAGAAGAAGTTCAGTCTTGCAGTAAACGGATAATGATTCCTCTCTGGTGATACCAGGATTGCTCCGATTCCATACCCTAAAGCATTCGACGCACCATCAAAACACATCTTCCATGACTTCTCTTTTGATGACTCGGATTCCATTTCTGTGATGCACATTAAGTCTTCGTCTGGAAAATCGAATATTAACGGCTCATATTCTACACGCTGTTCGAGTTGCTAGAAAAGTCGGCTATTGCGCTCCCTTTTATCGACTCGACTTACATAGGTAATGTCATATTCCGAAAGGAGGATCTGCCATCGTGCCATTCTTCCTGATAGTGCCGGCGATTCCATCATGTATTTTATCGGGTCCAGCTTTGAAATCAACCATGTCGTATGGTACAACATGTATTGTCTGAGTCTCCGAGCTACCCAAACCAGAGCGCAACAAAATTTTTCAATGGACGAATACTTTGCCTCATATTCAGTGAACTTTTTGCTGAGATAGTAGATCGCCTTTTCTTTCTTTCCCGTCTCGTCGTGTTGCCCCAGTACACAACCCATTGAATTTTCAAACACAGTCAAATACAAAATCAATGGTCTTCCCGGAGTTGGCGGTACTAGCACTGGAGGACTAGACAAATATTGCTTTATCTTATCAAAGGCCACCTGGCATTCCTCATTCCATTCTCCCAGGTTATGTTTTCTCAGAAGCCGAAAGATTGGGTCGCATTGGTTGGTAAGTTGAGCGATAAATCGGGCGATGTAGTTTAATCTCCTAAAAATCCTCTAACTTCTTTTTGCGTGCGCGGAGGTGGTAACTCTTGAATGGCTTTTATTTTATCTGGATCAACCTCGATACCTCTTTCACTGAAAATGAAGCCTAGCAACTTCCCTGAGGTAGCCCCAAATGTACATTTGGCCAGATTGAGCTTTAATTGGAACTTTCTCAGCCTGTCGAACAACTTCTTCAAGTTCACTACATGCTCTTCTTCCCCTCGGGATTTAGCAATTATATCATCGACGTAGACCTCTATTTCTTTATGCATCATGTCATGGAATAACGTCACCATATAGCCCCTCGATATGTTGCTCTCAAAGCATTCTTTAACCCGAATGGCATCACCTTATAGCAGAACGTTCCCCACATTGTTATGAAGGTAGTTTTCTCCATATCCTCAGGGGCCATCTTGATCTGATTATACCCCGAGAATCCGTCCATGAAAGAAAACAATGAATGTTTTGTTGTGTTGTCTACCAACGTATCAATATGTGGCAAGGGAAAATTATCTTTTGGACTTGCTCGATTCAGGTCACGGTAATCCACGCACATTCGTACTTTGCCATCTTTCTTTGGTACCGGGACTATGTTAGCCACCAATTCTGGATATTTGGAGGTTTGTAGGAAGCCATCATCAAATTGCTTCTTGACTTCCTCTTTTATTTTTAACAGCATTTCGGGTCCCATCCGTCTTAATTTTTGCTGATGGGCTTGCAATCTGGCTTTAATGGGAGTTTATGGACCACTAAATCTTCATCTAGCCCTGGCATGTCCTGGTATGACCATGCAAAAACATCTTTGTATTCACGGAGTAAAGAGATCAAATTATGCCTAGTACTCTCTGAAATAGAAGTCCCAATCTTCACTTCTTGTTTCCTCTCTTCAGTGCCCAAATTTATTATTTCTACAGATTCTTCATGAGGCAAAATCTGTTTATCCTCTTGTTCCACCATTTTTAACAATTCAGGAGATGAGACGTAATCTTTAGCATTTTCTTCGGCTTCAAATTCTCCTAAGCAAACAGCCTTCTCAACATCAATTTCAAGATTCATAACGGGCTTATTCATGTTGTCAATATCTGAGCACCTGAAAGTTGAATGGAAAAGGAAGCTATAGAGGGGCATCCAAGTATTGGAACCAACAAAAGAAATGTCATGTCATGGCAATGAAGCAAATGTAAGGATAGGCTATGAAATGAGAAAATGATTATGAAATTAGTGATAATGCGAAAAATCGTGACAAAATGCATCTTCATTGATATTCATTTAAATGATAAAGAGCGAATGCACGCTCTTACAAAAGAATTCTATTATATCTAAGGACACAATAGAAGGTTAATGTTTGGCATTACTCTGAAGACTTATGAACTACAAGAAGCTCCTCGGCGTCCAATTGTTCAACATGAAACCAGGAGGGCAAGGGCGTATCCTCGAGACATCTTTACTTGCACCAGCCCCTTTGTCAATGACATTTATACTGACATTCTGAAAACCCCTTTCAATTATCCTCAGCATGTTTCGTGGATCGTCTTGTCCAGGGTATATCATTCCCGCAGATGTAAATATTTTTGACAAAGGAGGGTATTCTATGGGCTTCTATTCTGGTTCTCGGCCCAAAGTTCTTGCGATCCTTCTTTCTTGATCTTTCTTCCACTGTCTTCTTCTTTGACGCATGTCAGTGGAATCCCAAACCGAATCGGGCCTTGTGGTGCAATTGGTTTTAAAGCCACGACTATTCCTTGCAGATATCTGCCTAAACCTCTTCTTGCTCGAGCTCCTCTACCCGCGGTCAATTTGACACCCATTCTAGTATTTCTCGATAGTTTTGGCACTGGGACCTTGTTTCCCTCAACAACAAAAGTGGCATTGACAAATTCAAGGGATCGGAAGGAACATTCCAATGCGTCTTTGTTCACTTCCAAGTACGGTGCATCTGCAGAGACAGATGCGACAATATCTTCTTTCGCCTCGATCGTGACCAAACAACCATCCATGATAAATTTCACCTTTTGATGGAGGGATGATGGGATCGCTCGGTGAGAATGGATCCAAGGTCTTCCCAAAAGGCAGTTATAAGAGGGTGTAATGTCCATGACTTGGAACTCGACATCATAAATGTAAGGGCCCACTTCTAGAGGGATCTCAATCTTTCCCATAACTTCACGCCTTGTTCCATCAAATGCCCTTACCATGGAATGACAGGGCCTTAAGTAGGACAAATCCATCGGAATCCTAGAAAGCGTGGCCAAAGGCATGACGTTGAGTGCTGACCCATTGTCGATGAGCACATTTGGTATTATGTAGCCCTTGCAGCGAGTCGTGATATGCAGTGCTTTTACCGAGCCTCTACCATTTGGCGGTATCTCATCATCACTAAAAGATATGAAATTATCCACATTCAGATTGTTTACCCACCTATCAAGCTTTTCAACAGATATGTTGTTGGCCACATAAGCTTGATTTAACACCTTCAATAAAGCATTTCGGTGTGGCTCACGATTTTATGATAGAGATAGAACCGAGATTCGTCTTTGGTCGCTTGCTCAATTGTTCCACCACACTATACTCACTGTGCTTGATAAATTTCAAGAATTCCTGAGCTTCTTCCTCATTCACAGGCTTTTTAGTTTCTTACACGGGTGGAATTTCTTGCTCGACTTCAGCCTCATGCATCAGTGTTCTTCCTTTCTGCTTTAGATCACTGATTTTCTTCATTGGTTCTACTTCATTAGAGTAACATCTCCCACTGCGGGTGAAGTGACCCACTTCCCCGACGCTTCCAGTTGCGGCTTCAGATTTTTCACCTTCAGGTGTTACGATGTTGACATCGTATTTCCAAGGTACCGCCTTGTCATTTTTGTAAGAAAAAGGAGATGGTATTTCAATGATCACCTTTGGTTTCACTTGTTCTTTCTTTGCATCATAGTAGATCACCAATGGTCGATCAGCGCTATAAGGGGTACCTGATGATTGGCTATCAGAGGCGCATACTTCTCTTTCGTTGGCTTCTTCTCTTTTGTTAAGGACCTTGATCTCCTTATTATCCATCCGGTCTTGAAGTAACCTTTTAAAATCCTCACATGACTGAATGTCATGTCCAACAATCCAATGAAAATTACAAAAACTTTGACCTTCCCCTCCAAAAATTCTATCAAAGTGACAGAGCAATCCTTTCTTAACCAGTACCTCCCAGATTTTCTGCAGAGGCGTCTTTATTTCTGAAACACATCTTCTGACCTTCCATTCATCCTCTTTCCCCACTGTGCTCACATTTCCTTTGGTATGGTTAGGGAATGGATTCCCGGTCGTACCGCCAGTACCATCAAATCGCAAAATGCCCGCATCGATGAGCCCTTGAACTCTCCTTTTGAAAGCTAGACAGTTCTCAGTAGAATGCCCCTGGTTCCCGGCATGATATGCACAACTAGCGTTTGGATCGTACCATTTCGGGTATGGAGTTTAAGGGGTGCCATGTAATGAGGAGAAATCAATTGTTTCTCCAACAGTTTTGGGTACAATTCCCCATACGACACAGGGATGGGAGTAAACTGCGGTCTCTCGGGATTAGGCCTTGTTGGTCTTGGTTCATTTCTGGGTTGGTTTTGAACGGGTGCAGTGTTTTGTGAAAAAGTGGTGATGGGTTTTTGGTTGTTCATGGCATATACGGGGTAGGAGGGAGGTGGTGTTTGGTAGTAAGGGGTTTGAAGAGGATAATAGAAATTCGAAGATGGATAATTTTGAGGTCGAGGTTGGCTTGGATATGGATTAGAGGCATAGCGGTTTCTCATCCCGACCATTTGGGTTTCTGGTTCCTTCTTTTTCATAGGCGCTGCCCTTTTCGAACCCTCTAAACCTTCCATTCTACCGCTCTTAACGGCGTTCTCTATGAGCTCACCAGATATTACAATATCTGCAAACTCCTTCGTGGCACTTCCCACTAATTTGTCATAAAACGGCGCCTTTAAGGTGTTGATAAATAGAACGGTTATCTCCGTTTTTGTTAGTGGGGTTCTACTTGGGCCGAGATGTCTCTCCATCTCTGCGCATACTGTCGAAAGGTCTCTGACGGCTTTTTCTCCATCATTTGTAAGGTCATCCGGTCTGGCACCATGTCTGATACATGCTTGTATTGTTCGCAGAATGCAGACGCCAAGTCCTTCCAGGATCTAATCTTCTCTCTACTGAGTTGGTTATACCACCGAAGAGCCGACCCTGTTAGACCATCCTGAAAGCAATGTATGAGTAACTTATCCTCGTTCACATAACCGGTCATTTTTTGACAGAACATGATGAGATGTGCTTTTGGGCACCTCGTCCCATCATATTTTTCAAAATCTGGCGCCTTGAACTTCGGAGGCAAGATTAGATCAGGTACCAAACTGAGTTCCATGGCACCTAACGCGGAGAAGACTTCAGTGCCTTCTATTGCTTTGAGTCTTTCCTCTAGACTCCTATATTTTGCATCATGGTTATCCAGTTTTAACTTGGCTACCTCTACTGGGTCGTCTAGATCTGGAACTAGTGGATCAGCAAGACTCGCCCCTGGATTCGACGCGAATATTCCTTGCCCCAAATTAGTGGGTGGAGCAGGTGGCATAGATCGATGTTCCAAGCCTGCGAGTTCCCCTTGAGTATACCCTCTCTGTGTTGTATATGCGGGTGGCGGAGTAAATCCCGGGGGATAGAGTGGATCCTGATCGTAGTGAATTCTTGACTGAGGTTTCATAAAATCGGGGTTCTGCATGGGTCCTTTTCCTTTGACCAAAGTTGTCATCATCTCCATCATTTTGGCCATCTGATCTCTTTGCTCGAGTGATTCCTCTCGAGATCTCACTATTAAGTCTCTCGTTTCTTGTTGCGATTTGGCCAGTTGCTCTTGTAATTCCTTTTGAATCCTTTCCATCCTTTCAATCCTCTCATTGAATTCAGCCTCCATTACTCTAGCTTTTCGGCGCGTTTTGTAGGAATGGCGTGGTTCCAGATTTGAAGTCTTGTAACTGCAGATTATACGGTTCTTTAGTTTCGGTGGATGATTATGGTGATTTGTACACGCGATGAATGAATGAATGAGTATATGAATGGATGAATGTCTAAAGAATAAATGATGCATAAATGTTAGTTATGAATAAATATGCAAGAATTTGGTGTTGATTTCAAGATAGCCCCATATTTAGGCATTTCGTTTATCAAAAGAGTCTATTACAAAAAGTTTCCATTTTTCCAACAATTACACAAATTTCTAGCAACATTGCCTTGTTTCTTCACTTGCTCTAAAAACTCTGATATACTCGATCTTTGGCTCGGAGGAATGCAAGCGAGAACTTGACTTCATCGATAATTGAACAACTTGCATAGCCGCTTTGCGAATTTTATTGATCAAGAAATCGAGTTGCATTTCTTTTCTTGGAGAGTCCTTCATACGCGTGAATGTCCCCCTCGTCATCGATCATTCTTTTCTTCTAGAGCCTTCAGGAGGTTATCTAATTGTTGTTGACAAGATTGCAACATATTTTCTAGATCTCGTGCTTTCCTTTTTAATTCTTGATGATCGATGACTATTCGCAAATTCTGCGATCACCATTTCATACTCGACGTTCTTCCTTTCTTAACTCTATTGCTTGTATGTGACCTTTTCCTCCTCTTTCTTTGCTTTTCCCTTCCAAAATTCCATTCCTCCCTTGATATTGCTAATTTCTTCCTTCCACTCTGCTGTCGACTTGCCCAACCCACTGTTCTTTATTGTGCCTCTTAACTTCTTATTTTCTAGGTGAAGGTCTCTCAAGTCATTCCTACGACCTCAGCTTCTTTTTGTATTTTCTCGGTTCTGGATCTTTCAATCTGAACGTCGATCTTCAATTGATAATTTTCTTCTTGAAGGGCACTAAGATCCCGAGACATTTGGGCCTTTTCTCGTTCAAATTCCTGCCTTGCCATCTCTAGCTCAGACGGCGTTTCCTCCGAGAAAGGATTTTGGACAGTATAGTTTGTTGACGAGATTTACTGACTATTTACCCGTTGCTTCCTCCATATGTCGTAATCTTGGGTTAGAGTATCAGCATATAGAGCCAATTTCATTAGGTGAACTTTCTTCCAAGATTTTGCAGTGTCTCGAACTCTCTTCATTTATCCTTCACCCGTAAAAGCAAACTCGGAATGCGCTAGCCCTCCGGTGGCAGGGATGAATTGTCGTGAAGAAAATTGCCTTTGGACTAATAGTGGGGCATATCCAACTCCTCCCCATAATCCGAGTAGTGGTATCCAGTCTTAATCTCCGACCCTGTATAGCAAAACTGAAGGGCGAATCCACGGAACTCTCCACGTTATATCCTCGGTACGAAGGTTCTGAAAAACTGAGACCCACTGTTCCTCAGTGACTTCTTTTGGCCATTCTTTCTTGAAATAAGCTTCCAACGGGGAGAATGTCTTAGAAAACATATGGAACGGGGTACGCTCCACTTTCCAGAAGTGACTCAAAATCCGACATTTAGTAACTGTGCGCATCCGATGAAGCGCCCTTTCCCCATTTTCCTACAACTGTTTAGGGATCTGAAGGTCTCGGCTAGGATAGTCGGGACAGGGTTGATTCCTTGTTTTAGCCTTTCGAAGAAATCTACTACTGCAACTTCAAGATGTCCGAGAACTTTCGGGAAAATAACCAAACCGTAAATAGCCAAGGCGAATAGATTCACCCTTTTTAGCATGTCGGGATGATTCAGAACTAATTCTCGTAGGGAAGACCATGAAATGCAAATGGTTTCGTTCTTCTTCTTTATCTGTTTCTCAGCCCATGCATCAGTCATGTCTGTCAGTCTCACTAACTTTTTCTTGAGGGTCATCGGTTTAGGTTCCTTCACATATATTTTGTCGAATTGTACATTGTCGATGCGGAGTAAGGCAGCATACTCTTTTATGGCTGGAGTCATGTCCTCTTGATTGAAGGTGAAGCACTAATAAGCTGGGTCCCAGAATCGAACCATGGCTTGAATAAACTGTTCGTCTACACGGATGGTGATCAGGTGAGCTATATCTCCATACTTCTCAGTGAAAATGCCCTTAGTGTCTGAATCCCACTGATTCCAAATTCGAACCAAATCCTCGAGGTTATTTTGGCGAACATTCACAGTTATTTGTTCGGGCAAATTGGCAACACACCCTTCCACAAGACTATCCCCCTTGTCTCTCTGAGTTTTTAGAGACCAGTCCCGAACCACGATATTCTTCTCGGTTATTTGTGTAATTGACTCCTCCATCAGAAACCCGTTTTTTGGAAACCAACCTTTAATCAACACCTTCCTAATATGATGCCTATGATACATGATGAAAATAAAAATAAAAACAAACAAACTTGGTTAGTAAACACAACAAACATAATTTGAGAAACAAATTAAACTACCCAATCCAATTCTTTTGCATAAGCAGTGTAAATGAAAGGCAAAAAGGCATTTTCCCGTGTACTTATTTTGGTGATTATAAGCGGACAGAGGTTCGATATGGCTCTAATTGGATGGCTCGTATGGTTCATTATATGCGGTTTTGGTTCTAGATAGGTACTCGAATTGCTCGTACTATCATCCACTAAGATTAGTACGAAGCCTCGGTCATGACCCATCACAGGCTCACGAGTTCAATTCGAGGGATTACATTTACTTATGCCTATGCGGAGGGACAAGTTAACTCACGAAAGCATAAGTCATATGTAACCCGAAAGTATTCACTAACTTTGTGCGGAGGACGAGTTAACTCACGAAGGCGTAGCGTTTACTTTCACTTAAACGGACGGAGCCCGGGTAGAGAGCTCATGTTATGCGAAAATGCAAGTGCACGGTGTGTGGGGAAAAACTCATAAACCTTTATGTTTTACTTAAAGAAACTAAACCAAAATTAAAACCATAACAATTGAAAACTGAAAAACAACCAAATAACAAGTTAGAAAAAATATTTACAACGCGATACAAATGCATGAATTTTGAAAACGAGATTTTCGGATCACGACCAAATATTTACTTTGAACAAGGAAATTTGAAAATTTTGACAAAACGTGTTTAAATCGACTCGACTCGCAAGTTTTTATCCCCAGTGGAGTCGCCATTTGTAGCGACGTAAAAATTTAGTTTCGGGTCGTTAATTGTGGCGATTTATTAGAAAATTGGAAATTGAAATTTGGTTTTAAAAATAAACCGGGAGTCGCCACCGATCTTTTTTCTAGGTGTGATCGGACACCTATTAGATTTTTCTTTAAAAACAAATAAAAGGCTAGGTTTAGGTTTACGTTAAAATCCAGAGAAAAATTAGGGTTCGGGAGTCGGTTACGCGTGAGGAAGGTATTAGCACCCTCGCGACGCCCAAAATTGGTATCTTATAAGCATGTGTTGTCTCGGTTTTCAAAATTGCAGGTTCAATGTAACATTTAGCCGTGATTTAAAGGACGAGAAATTTTAGTTCATTTCGATTTTTGAGAAGGGTATATCGCTTTAACACGAGTCAATTGACGTTCACCCAACATAGCGATAAACTCGATGACTTAATGTTAAATCGGTACATTGCCTTGATTATTGAATTTACTTAGCAAAATAAGAATAGGGTTTTGAAATAATGTAAAGCAAATTAGAATAAAAATGAATAACTGACATAACCAGAAATATATTGAAGCAAATAATAATCATGACAATAATCTCAAAAATAATAATCATGCATGCTATATAAAACATATTAATAGTATTAAACTAAAACATTATAACTATATACATGTATATATGAACATATATTAGCAGTGACAATAATAGCAAAAATAAAAAGATGGGTATATATATAATTTTAAAAAAGTAAGTGAAAATAATAAGTATAATAATGAATGTAATAATATACGAAAATAATACTATATATAAAAATGTATATACAAGAAAAATATATGTGCAAATATTAATAATAAATGAATTAGGAATAAAACAAGTATGATAATAATATATATACAATATGGTATAAAAATGAACATATATATATATAATAGAAATTAAAAATATATATACACGGGATAATGGGGAAATACGTACATAAAATTGTATGAAAATATATAATTATGATATTAAAATATACATAATATATATGTAAACATATGATATTAAGAACATATATACATAACGTATAATAATACAAATAATTCTATGTACATAGCTAAAATTATAATAATACTAATAATAAATATAAAAATAATTTTGAAATACAATAACAAATACAATAAAGGCAATACAATAATAAAATAAACCCACATATGAAAGCATATTTATACATATTAAGACACATATATAATAATGTCAACATTAATAATAACAATAATATCGAAAAGCACAAACAAAAAGCATAAAAGAAATCAAAATAAAATAACTAAAAAACTAAATACAAATACATACATACGTGCATTTAATAAGAGTATCTATACTAAAATAATGATATTAATAATAATAATAAAATTAATAATACAAAAATAATAAGAATATTTAATAAGGAAATAGAAATAACGAAAAAAGGACTAAAACTAAATTAAAAACAAAGTTGTGGGCGAATTTTAAAATAAAAACAAAGAAAAGGGATCTAATCGTAACACGCGTGCGAGCAGTGGGGACCAAAAGAGCAATTTTCCAACGCCTTTAAAACGGTGCGCATACAGGGGGACCAGATTGAAAACGATGTAAAATTTTAGGGCAGAATTACAAAACATAAAAATTTAATTGTAAAGTATCGAGAAAAAGCGGAAGGGCCAAACGCGCAATTTGCCCTTCATTTGTGGAAAACACGCGGATCCTGGCTGGGGCGGGTCGGGTCGACCAGACCCGCATCAAAACGGCGTCGTTTTCTGCTTTAAAAGGAGGGGTCCAATACGGTGCGTTTTGGACCCCTATATAAGCCAAAATTTTTTGTTTTTTCATTTGTATCAGGGGGGAAAGAAAAAAAAAAGAAAAAGGAAGGAGAGAGAAAAGGGAGAGGAGAGGAGAGAGGGGGACGGTAGGCGGGGGTCATCGTACGGTTCTTGGGCGATCACACCGGAGACGTCAGTCGCGCAAGCTGCCGTACAATGCATGGGGAGAGGTAAAATTTTTAATTTTTTTTATTTTTTTCGAATATATGTCTATATATATGTTAGAAATGAAGAAGAGAAAAAAGAGAAAAAGAAAAACAGATTTAGGAAGCTAAAAAAAAACGGAATCACCTTCGATTTATCTTTTTGTTTCCCCTTTCTTTTTTGTGTTTTCCTCTGCCTTTTTGTATTTGATCTATGCTATTGGTTATTTGAATCTTATGCTGGTATTGTTATTGAAATCTGATTTCTCGGTATTGAAAAAAAATCCCCCTTGCCAATATTTCATTCTGGTTTATATACCTTTTACATTCATTTTCTTATTGCTTCTGTCTTATCTCTCTACTGCGTGCAGGGAATGGGCATGGACATTGGATTTGTCCGAGTTGGTGGCCGGTGCACAGGGGTGTCAGGGGCAAGTGGCCGTTGTGTGTACCGAGGCGATGGGTCGATGGTGTTAGGGTTTAGCTGAGGTGGGTATTTGGGCTTAATTTGTAAATGGGTTTAAGTTTGAGTTTTGTAATGTAATTAGACTGAGGGTATTGGGTTTGTAAAAACTGTAACTGGGCTTTAGTTTGGGGCCCAAAATTGGGCTGTACAACTCTTAATAATAAGATACCTGAGGTAGCCCAAAAATTCATTAAGGAGATGACCCTAAATAATTATTAGTGGCAAGTTGTGAAAACAAAGCCTACTAAGGCAGCTGGTGTTTTTAATATAGGTGTAGTTGCTATGTTGGCAAGTTAGGTGGAAGCGTTGAATAAAAAGATTGATTGTTTTAGTTGTAGTAAACAAGTGAATTCAGTAATGCAATACGATGTGACTAGAGCGAGGATGATCAATTTGGAATGTTTGCGCTTCAAGTCTAACATGGAGCATGAGTAAGTTGACTTTATGAGTAATCATTCTAGACTTTAGAATAACCCGTACAACAAAAATTATATTTTAGGATGGAGGAATCATCCAAATTTCTCTTAGGGTGGTCAAAAAAATCAGAGGTCATAACCCCCTTCGAATTTTCAGCAACCTTATCAGCAAGAAAAAAAGTCAAATCTGGAAGAGATGTTGACTAAATTTATTTCAGTGTTAGATCTAGTTTCCAAAACACTGAAACGAATTTGATGAATAAAAACACATCTATTCAGGGACTCGAGAATCAAATTAGCTAGCTTGCTAAATTGGTTTTGGAAAGACAAGAAGTAAGTTTACCTAGTAACACTGAAACCAACCCAAAGGAGCAAGTCTACGCAATCACTGTACGAAGTGGAAAGGTGTAGTCAAGCCTGAAAAGAAATTAAATCTAGAAGCTATTGAGAAAAATGATGGGTTGAGGAATGCAAGAAA
The DNA here is from genome assembly GCA_025698475.1 of Gossypium anomalum. Taxonomy (NCBI): domain Eukaryota; kingdom Viridiplantae; phylum Streptophyta; class Magnoliopsida; order Malvales; family Malvaceae; genus Gossypium; species Gossypium anomalum. Next base: position 15,960,005 of record CM046967.1, on the reverse strand, counting down.
GAACATAACCCAGTGGTCAAAGAATACAAACTACCAATTCCATATCTGGTAAAGTTGAAGAATGACTGCATCAATGAACAATATGATAAGTTTCTTAAACTTTTGAAAAAATTGCATATTAACTTATCTTTTGTTGAAGCCCTTTTACAGATGCCCAAATATACAAAATTTTTAAAGGAGCTGTTAATAAATAAAATAAAGTTAGAAGAACAGTCCACTGTTAAGCTCAATGAAGAGTGCTCGGCTATTCTCCAAAACAAATTACCCACCAAGCTTAAAGATCTAGGGAGTTTTACTATTCCTTATTTTATTGGTAGCTTAAATATAGAAAAAACTTCGGTTGATTTGGGTGCTAGTATAAATATATTGCCTTATAAAATGTTCAAACAACTTGGTCTCAAGGAACCAAAACCTACTAGGATGAGTATTCAATTAGCTGACAAATTGATTAAGTATCCTAGGGTTATTATTGAGGATGTACTTGTTAAAGTTGATAAATTCATATTCCCTTTCATTATATTGGACATGGATGAGGATATTGAGGTACCCATAATCTTATATTGACCCTTTTTAGCCACTGCTAGAACTATTATTAATGTGGATAATGGTGAACTTGTGCTGAGGGTAGGTGATGAAGAGGTTACTTTTCAAACACGTGATTTTGTGAGAGTTTCTGGTGAGCTAGGTGATACTTGTTATTCTATTGATGTTAGTAATCATGTATTTCAACATGCTTTGTAGGAAATCATTCATGAAGACGTGTTAGAACTATATCCTGTTCAAGGTGATAGAAATCAGAAGACAAGTGAAGAAAGAATGGTGCAACTTGATAAATTAGATGAGTGGCGAACAAAGACTGATGATAACCTGAGAACGTTCAAAGAAGTAATAAAGCAATGCCATGGTATGCATTTAAAAAGGACAAACCAATTCAAACTTGGAGACAAAGTGCTGCTGGACAATTTAGATCCATGAATTTTCCCTAAAGATCTTAATTCAAAATGGTCGAATCCATTTGTAGTACAAAATGTATTTCCATACAAAACCATTAAGGTAACACACCCTAATTACGACACATTCAAGGTAAACAATCATTGACTCAAAATTTATCTTGGTGGTAATATTGGTAACGAGAGAGAGGAGCTCCGGCTCTAAAATTTAACTTAACCATGAGCTTGAAAAGAGAAGTCGAGCTTAGACTTTAAATAAGCACTTTTCGAGAGGTAACTTGAATGTTTTTTTTTATTTCATTTAATTTTGTTGCATGCTTAGTATGTTTATTTTTATTTCTTAAAAAAATAAAAAAATGGTCAACACGGTTTAGGGAAGACCATACGGCCTGATGACACAACCATGTAACTTACATGACATGGGCACATGCCCATGTGCACACACGGTTATAGAGAGTTACACGGCCTGGAGACACAACCGTGTGACTCACACACCCCTTAGCACGGTTATGGAAGAAGCGAACAATAAACCCACATGGCCTAAATGAACCCACACGACCTCACACGGCTGTGTGGCACATATGGCCTAAATACACGAGTGTATCATGAACCGTGTGACTACTAGAGCTAACTTTTCAATTTTTTTTTGTGACACATACGGTCTGAGTGGATTCACACGGTCTGGTGACATGGTTGTATGGTGCACACGACCTAGACACACAGGTGCGTCCCAGGCCGTGTGAACGTTGGAGCAATTTTTAAAAGTTTTTGATAGGCCACATAGCCTCAGAAATACATGGTCGTGTGGCTTACATGGCTTGGCACATGGCCGTGTACCATTTTTTTTAAAGCTAGTTTTTTTTTCTTTTGTTTCTTTATAACCCCGTTTCACCAAACCCAAATCCTAATCGTTGCTCTATCTTCGCCGTCATCACGCATCCAAAAGTCCCTCGAACTATCTTTATTTTTATTTGTTTTTATTTTATTTTTTGAACATATATGTTTTATTTTAGTTTATTATGCACTTTATTGTTATTTTTTCGACTATTTTTCTATTTGTTTTGTCATCTCTTTCTCTTATTTTATTTTTGTTTATTTTCTTATTAGTGTGCTCAGAACCATGTACTTAATTTAGGATGTCCTACATTTCTAGATTTTACTATTCTGGCGAAATCATCTAAATTCAGGGCAATTTTAGTTCTCTTCCTCACTTCTGATATATTGCTTCTTGTGATTATATTTGTTTGTACATTGAGGGTAATGTATATCTTAAGTGTGGAGAGGATTTTATATATTTATGTGATATAGGCCTTGAATTGTTTTTGTGTTTAAGTAATTTTCTCACACCTACCATTAAAGTTAAATTTTTTTAATTTGGAGTTTTTATTGATTCTATTTGGTATTAATTTGTGGATTTTTGTGTATTATTTGATTTATATTTTAAGACATGAGAGGGTCAAACATGATAAGCTCTTTTTTAGAAATTACTATTTTAGGTTGTCTCCCTGAACTGAAGCATTATATTGAAACTTTAAATTTACAATTTTGACATCAAAATCATAATTTTTTATAAGCTTTTGAGCCTATAGAGCATATATTTTTCGTGCTTATTTTATTTTTAGTTGTGAGTATGTCAACTTGATTTGTTATTTTAGAACTTGCTTCGGTTATGCATGTCAAGACTATATTATTGATTTGATATATTGAGATGATAGAGACATTTAGGATTTAACCTGATTAACCTTCAAACAACTTACTTGTTGTATTATCACTTAGTAAACTCCATTGATCCTAGCATATCTTTTTACTTAACAATCATTCATTTTAACCTGTAAACCACATTAATGTTGTAACATTTTTTGATTGACTCCATTTTTGTCAATATTCGATTTGGTTAGTTGTCTGACTATGTTTCATCTTTTACATTTATGAAATTTCTCTTTGTTCTAAAAAAACAAAAAAAAGAAAAAGAAAAAGAAAAATATTTAAGCTTGAATCGTTAATCTCATCTTTGTATAAAAGCTCATATCCACTATTTATTTTTTGTTGATGTATATTTTTTAATTCAGCAACTGATTTTTTTTTTTTGGTTTGGTAACTTATCAACTCCACTCTTGATTGTAACCAACTTTTATGACCTTTTCTGCAATCTTAACCTAAACCCCGCTACAATCTTGTAAAGACCTTTTAATTGGTGTGTCATATCATTCTATAGTGGTAGAGATTTGATTTTCAAGCAAGCCTATGATAATAGCATTTCTTGTTCGACTATTGAGTGCACATTACTTGAACTTTAAACACCTTGAGTGCTTGAGTGAACCTTAGCGAGGGTGTTCATTCTTGTTGAGTTTGAATTTTAAGTTATTGTTGAGATAAGGAGAGACACCTGTGTTTTTATGCCTTAAAAGTTTCTGCTTGAATTGTTTGTGTTATTTAGTGTCATTTTAGTTTGAGTTTCCAATGCATGCTTATCTGTAGATTATCCTAAAACATTGTCAGTGGAAACAATAAATTATGGGAAGTTAACTTGAATGTGGGTTGAGAACTTTGCTTGAGGACAATCAGATGCTTAATTGTGGGGATATTTGATAAGTGCTAAAAGTAATATGTTTTAACATTGTTCTTAACGCGTTTTTGGATGATTATTCAATGTTAATTATGAATTTTATACTTCTAATCCTTTAAATTTATGTTTTAATTCTTGATAGAGCACTTGGGAGCGAAAAAAGAGCCAAAATCGGAGTGTTGGAGCAAGCTACAAGAGCCACATGGATTAAACCATTCCATACGGCCAAGCCACATAACCGTGTGACCCACATGGGCATGTGGTAGGTTGTGCCGATTTCATAGAATTGTGCATCGAACAACGAAAAATCACGATTTTTAGGTTTTTCGGGCATTTTGTATGACAAAAATAAGAAGATAGGAGGGACCCGTCATAGAATACTCAAGAAAATAACTCAAAAAAAACCATTGAAGCCTAAAGCAAATTTCTGTCAAGATTGAATATTCTCAGTTGATTTCTTAGGAGGTTATCATGAGTTTCTTTACTTCTTGCAGATATATTGTATCTTGGATGTTTCTATTTTCAAGCATGAACTAATTTTTTAAATATCTAGGTGAAATGAACCCTATGATGGATTCTATCATTTGATTTTTATTTTATGCAATAAATACTTAGTTTTTTATTCTTAATTATGTGTGCTTAATTCGTGGTTTAATATTTCTAGAGTATTGATCCATGTCTGATGTGCTTAAATCGATAGTTGAATAGACCCTGTTTAAGATTAGATATTGTGTAATTGAGTGGAGTTACATACAATCCTAGAAATAGGACGATATAAATCTATCAGATTAGAGTCAAATTTAATAGGGGAATCCATAGCACGAGTTAATGCGATAATAGATGTTTTAATTAGAAAGAAATTTTAATTAATCAACTTAGAGTCAATTGCTTTTATACTCGAAAGAGATATTAGCATAATTTAGGGATTTCTATGGATTAAGGTGCTAAGTAAAGAAATTGCGTAATTTAGATTGATAGTGACAGATAAAATCTAAGTGAATTCTTTCTTGGGTATTGTTTCGCTTCTTGGTTGTTAATTGATTATTTTTCCTGATTTTTTCTTTGACGTGTTCGTCATTTAATTAAATTAGTTAATTTTAGTTTTTAAATCAATCACTCGAATTATTCAGTTAAATAATAAAAAGACTGTAATTACTAGTACTTTTAGTCTTCGAAGGAATAATATCTGTGTTCACTGTAGCTATACTATTAATTGATAGGTGCACTTGCTTTAGTAAAGTTTTTAGTTAGTTCTGTGGACATCATCTCATATATATATTTATTTATATTGACTTTGAAGGCTTTCTGAACATTGCTTTTTTCTCATTATAGTTATTCTTTTTAGCTTTGTATTGTGTGCTTTCAAGATATATGCATCGTATTCTATTTTAAGATTGATTTATACTATGATTTGAAGATATGTAACACTTTAATATCTTGAAATAATGACTCATTTTCCTTTAATAGTACAAAGTGAGAGGCTAAAAAGAATTGGTCTTGCATTGATAGTATGGTTGCAAATATGGAGAGTTGCGAGTTGATTCTTAGTTATGTTGGGTGCGGTCTCTAGCCTACACACTTGTAGACCAATGATGAGGTTATATAGTTTAGATTTTTATGCTCAAAGATATTATAAACGACTTGTACATGCTAGTGATGAGTTTTGTATTGAACAAGCTAGGATGAATAGATTTGCTTCTTTTTTGTTTTTTTAATTATGTGAGATGTTACAAACTTTAAGAGGATTAAAGTCATCAAGGAACATGCTTGTAGATGAGCAAGTGGCAATGGTCTTACATATTATTGACTATCACCTTAAAAATTGAGTTGTCAATCATCACTTTAATAGGTTTGGGGAAAACTATTAGTATATCATTTCACAATGTATTAAATTGTGTGATACGCTTACAAGATGTGTTATTTAAAAAGCTAGAGTCAGTTCCAACTAATTCTACAGACATAAGGTGGAAATGGTTCAAGGTATTGGATTAGGTATATGTTATTTAGAAACAACTCACTTGATTTAGATTTCAATATAGTATCCTAACTTGAACTTTTACTTTATTTGTAGAATTATTTAGGTACTTTAGGTGAAACCTATATCAAGATTAAGGTTCCATCAATTAATAAATCTAGATATCGAACTCGAAAAGGTGACATAACAACAAATATGTTAGGTGTTTGTACACTTGATATGCAATTTGTTTATGTTCTTCTTGGTTGGGGAGAATTTGTTGCTGATGGATGAGTTCTTCGAGATGCCATTACTAGGAGACATGGACTAAAGTTCCTCATGGTAAAGTATAGACATGGAGGAAGTTTAATTACTTTTTTAGATCATACTAATATTGAAAACGAGAAATTGATAAATGGTGTTTTCTTAATATAGGTTATTATTATCTAGTTGATGCTGGTTACAAAAATTGTGAGAGATTTCTTACACCTTTTAGGGGACAAAGATATCATTTGAATGAATGACACCAATGCCACCAACCAAGTACTCCAGAAGAATTTTTCAATATGAAACATGCATTAACGCGCAACATTATTGAAAGATGTTTTAGTTTATTAAAACTTAGATGGGGTACACTTAAAAGCCCATCATTTTATCATGTAAGGGTGAACAATCAAATCATTATTGCTTCTTACTTACTTCATAATTTTATTCAAATTGAAATGAGTCTTGATCCTATTATGCGACGCTAAGAAAAGGTTTAAATAGTAATGTGATGGAGGATGATGAACCTAATATAATCAATATTCATTCAACTAATGCATGGGCAAATTGGAGGATGAGATTAGCAAATCAAATGTTCAATGAATGACAAGCATCTAGAAATTAATGAGGATAAAAATGCTATTTGAAAGACTTTATGTTATTTTATTTATCTTTGATGTTGCGCTTATGGTATTTTTGTGTTGTACTAGACTTGTATTAATTAAATTTTTTTTTATCTATTAATTGATTGTGTGGAATTTCCTTTAAAAGAATGTCAGGCTTTTCACAATCAACTGTAACTTTTTCCTAAAACTCTAGAGGAACCAAAAGGAAATGGGTTCCGAAAGAAGATGCTGCATTGATTTCATGTATGATAGACTTGCACAATGTTGGAACTTTTAATGCAGATACAAGATTCAAGGTTGGTTATTTACTTAAATTGGAAAGAATGATGGAAATTTTTTTACCTCATGCAGTGTTAAAGGCTAAACCTATTCTTGAATTAATTATTAAGACATTGAAAAAGGATTGGACAATCGTTTACAATATGCTTAGAGGAAAAGACATATTGTAAATGATTTTAAATTTCAATTCCATTACTACCCTATTCCATTCCCAGAGAATGACTATTCTATTACAATCCTATTCTATTCTAGTGAACTAAACATGTTGTAAATGATTTTAAATTTCAATCAGCATGATCTTAACATCAGCAATTCATGTTCATGTAGAGGGGATTTGGGAAAGATTAGAGAGAGGCATCAGTTTAGCTTTAACCAGTCTTAGTGCAGGGGAGTATGTTATTTTAATACTTGACAATAGCATGACATGAAAGAGCCCAAATGAGAATTTTGATAGAAGTTAGGAAGTGAAAAGAAGCTTTGTGGGGTAGAGGTAGAGTTAATTGATCGGAGAGGAAAATCTAAATTTTCAGGAGCACCAACTCTATCAGGGAAGATAGGCGGGCAGTTCTTAAAACATATTTTGCTTGTTGCTTGGTTTTTGCAACCTCGATTTCAACTTTTGTTGCTGCACACTTCTCTTCTGCCTTGTGCCTTGTAGTAACTAGTTTATTCATAAGGATGCCCTCTTATCCTTTCAACATTAACTTGAAAGCCAAACCATATAGTTTGTGTGCATGAATACATATCTACTGATTAATAATAAAATTTCTAACAAGCAATCACATTAATTTGAATAAATCCATAAATAGAGGCAAAATGGACATCCCTGTCTCCAGTCTATATTGATATATATTTTTTAGTTTCCTATATTCATGGATCAATTGTACTTTACTATGCAATTCATTTACATGCATATGTAGGTGAAAAGATTGTTATGAGGGATTGAGGATAATTAATTGCCCTAAACTTATGAGCTTGGAGAAAAGTGTATAAGCGAAGCTTAATTTGGTTGTTTAACATGTGAACCAAGCTTGACATGAGCTTGATCTAACAGGAAGTAACTCGGTAAGGTTTGAATTGTAAGCTCCTTGGTCTATTCCTTACCTCTCTCTCAACCCTAATTATGGAGTTGTTAGTAGAGGTTGAAGATATGCCTTATATTGTGATCTATCACAATCCGTATTAAACAACAACTAAACTAGTTGAAAATAATAGGATAATAATAAACAAGATAAATAATGACTCTTGGTAGCTAAGATATCAACTTTGTAATCCTATCCAATATCCTCAATTCAAGCGATTAGATAAGCATGATCTGATCCGATTCTCCAAAATAGTTTCCTTAAGTGATACGATCTTCACTGATGTGCTAGATACAAACCACAATATCAACACAACTCAAGAATCTAGTTTAATAAATTGCCAAATAATCGCAGGAAATCTTTTGATAACATGGATTCCTATTTCTTAATGATATCCCACGATCAATACAATTGCCTGAATCCCGTGAAACCATTTCATAGAAGTTCATTGATATCTTCTTTTTATAAAGTAAATCGACTTCTATTCTTGAATAATCTACATCACTTCTGCTTCTATTGTAACAAAAGATTCCCTTTTTATGTGGAAAAGGCTTGTATCAATAATTATGATTTTATGTATGAAAAATTCCTCAATATCTTGTTCATTCATAACAAAATATTTTCTTTGTGCGATGATAAAATAAAAATTTTTTTTTTTTTGGGGAACCTCACAAATATGAATATTATCCAACTTTGTTGTAACACTTCAAGAATGGCCACTTCCTCAAATACATTTTAGTCATTCCATATTTTTTAACAAATGTGGAATATATAACTAAAGCTTCATAAACTAATTTTATTCTTTTTTTTATTAGTACAATAGTTAATACTTATTTGGAGTGATGGTTAAAACTTCTTCACCCTTATATGACATAGGTTCAAACCCTTTTTTTTTTTTGGATAAATATAAAAAAATTATACATAAACTTTGAATCAATATACAATTTGATAAATGATCTTTGGTTTTTTGCAATTATATACATTTAATTTTGATTTTGGTTTAATTATACAAAATTAAATAAATGAATACATCAACTTTTTATATTCGACAAGGATAATTATTTGTATATATAATATGTAAATGTAAACTGGTGTTATATTGAAAATAATGTTAGTTTTTTTAATAAAAGTTGAATAAAATTAAAGTTAATATATAAAATTACAAAAAATCAAAATTTATGTATGATATTACATATTTAACTAAAATTCATGTGTAGTTTTGAATTACTTTTTAACAAGTTTAGTACTGCACTTCAACACTTTGGGTTGTAGTGGGCTGAGAACTGAAAGCCCAAAATCTCTAGAGAAGCAGTCGATGGCCTACCGCTATAGTCCAGTGCCCATTAACCTAGACACCTTCTCTGCTACATTGTTAAACCCTAACCAAAACTCATTCCCCAGTTCCCGGGTCTCGCTCAATCAGTCTACGAATTTGTTTAAAAAAAAATGCAATCTCAGCTTAAAAAATGAAGCTAATCTCTGCAACTCTAAGTTTCTTAACCAAAATGCTTGTATCTCTCCGCAATCTCTTACACATCAACCGCAGAATCCCTGCCAGAGTAAGCCACCCTTTTCTTCTCTTTCAAAACCCTCATCTCCTCAGTTTTTCTCCACCCTCCAATAACTCTCTTGTTTTCTGCCCTTTTGTTTTGTTCACTAGTTTTTGTTTTGTGATCAAGTTCCCATTTGGGACTAAGTCTAATTGTAATACAAACATTTTTTTAGATGATCTCAGTAGGGAATCATTGTGTAAAATCATTCGACAGGACCAATGGAATGACCCAAAGATTGTCAGTTTATTTGGTTCAAGCTTGGCACCCATTTGGGTGTCTAAGATTTTGGTTGTTTTGAAACAGGAACCTCATTTGGCATTGAAATTCTTCAAATTGGCGAAAACCCAGAAAGGGTTTAGCCCTACAAGTGAATCTTATTGTAGATTAGTACACATTTTGTTTTATGGTAGAATGTATTTTGATGCTACTGCTGTTCTTAAGGAATTCATTTTGTCAAGGCGTGGGGTAGTGCTTCCAGGTTGCGATTTTTTTGATGTTCTTTGGTATACAAGGAATGTTTGTCCGTATGGTTTTGGGGTGTTTGATGCTTTGTTTAGTGTGTTGGTGGATTTGGGATTACTTGAGGAGGCTAGCCGATGTTTTACGAAAATGAAAAGGTTTAGAGTTTTGCCTAAAGTTCGTTCTTGCAATGCTTTTTTGCATAGGATTTGTAAGTTGGGGAGAAGGGACCAATCTCGGAGATTTTTGGAGGAAATGGTTGGGGCTGGCATTGCCCCGTCAGTTTACACTTATAATATAGTGATAGATTGTATGTGCAAAGAAGGGGACTTGGAGACTGCAAGAATGTTATTTAGACAAATGAAAGAGATTGGCCTAACACCGGATGTTGTCACATATAACTCCCTACTTGATGGATATGGAAAGGTAGGATTTTTGGATGAAGTCCTTTTCTATTTTGAAGAGATGAAGAACGTAGGGTGTGAGCCTGATGTAATTACATACAATGCCTTGATAAACTGCTTTTGTAAATTTCAGATGATGCCTCGAGCTTTTGAGTTTTTTCGTGAAATGAGGAATAAGGGGTTGAAACCAAATGTTGTTACTTATAGCACATTTATTGATGCATTTTGCAAGGAAGGGATGATGCAGCAAGGGATTAAATTCTTAGTTGATATGAGGCGGCTTGGTCTTTTACCCAATGAGTACACGTATACTTCTTTAATCGATGCTAATTGTAAAGCTGGTAACCTAACTGAAGCATTGAAGCTGGCTAATGAGATGTTGCAGGCAAATATTGCCTTGAACATTGTTACATATACAACTATAATTGATGGCCTTTGTGAAGCAGGGCAAACTAAGGAAGCAGAGGAAGTTTTTAGGGCAATGCTGAAAGTTGGTTTAACTCCTAATGTGCAAACTTATACTGCCCTTACTCATGGCTATATGAAAGTTAAGAAGATGGAGCATGCTTCGAATCTTTTGAAAGAAATGAAGGAGAAAAGCATTAAACCAGACCTTTTGTTGCATGGAACTATCATCTGGGGACTATGCAACGATGATAAAATAGAAGAAACTAAATTTGTCACCGATGAAATGAAGGCATCTGGACTGAGTCTGAATCCAGTCATATATACTACAGTCATGGATTCTTATTTTAAGGCGGGGAAAACCATTGAGGCACTGAATCTGCTAGAAGAAATGTGGGACCTGGGAATTGAAGTTACAGTTGTGACTTTTTGTGTTTTGGTTGATGGTTTGTGCAAAAATGGATTGGTTCTAGAGGCAATTAATTATTTCAATAGAATGCCGGATTTCAATTTGCAACCTAATGTTGCAGTTTATACAGTATTGATTGATGGCCTCTGTAAAAATAATTTCATTGACGCAGCCAAAAGCATGTACGATGAAATGCTAAGTAAAAATTTGGTTCTGGATACAACTGCTTACACTGCTTTAATAGATGGAAATCTGAAGCACGGGAATTTTAAGGAAGCTTTGAATCTGCGGGACAGAATGATTGAAATGGGCATGGAGCTTGATTTGCCGGCTTACACTTCCCTGGTTTCAGGGTTTTGCCGATGTGGCCAGTTAGAGAAAGCAAGAGAATTTCTGGATGAGATGATAAGCAAGCGTATTCTCCCTGATGAAATTCTTTGCATTGGTGTATTAAGGAAGTACTATGAGCTCGGACATGTTACTGAAGCCATTGAGTTGCATAATGAAATGGCTAAGATGGGTTTAATTACTAGTCCCGTCCATCTTGCTGTTCCAAGTGTACAAACTTAAAGTCTAATTGTCTGGTCCTCTTGTTCAAGCTGTGTACAAAACATGAACTGGAGGACTGGGGTGTACCATAAAATAGAACAAGAAACTGTGGGCAATCCTGGTCGTGAGAATGCAAGCATGTTTGAGCAGAATCGTTGATAACGAATCCTTACTGTGTTGTTTCTTAGTGATGCAAAACTGTGGGCAGAAGACGTTTTGTTTTGGAGCCAAATAAGCTTTTGATGCACTGTGCATAGATTGTATGTTCCATCCCTTGATGCTGACTGGTGAGTTATGGTCACAACTGATAACTTTAGTTTGTTCAATGTGTAGAAACAGTGGGAATAGTGTATCTTATTGATGCATAGTTTTTATAGGATGAGACTGCAGTATAAGACGTCTTAGTAAAAGAACTGATAAAATTAGATTTGTTTTCCCATACTCTTCATATTTGCTTTTGATTTCTTATAGTATCATGAAATATTGAAAGTGATAGGGTTTATCCTTAATTGGACATTTTAAAGGTTGTGTTCACGGTACTGGAATGTTAGAACATCTAAACATTTCCAGGAATTAGAAAAGCCTATGTTATTCAGACTCTGATGAGTGTTGGATACGGGTATGCGTCTAAAATGGGCATGCTCAACGTTTTTCTAAGTTTTCTGTGCATTTGGAGGGTCTTTGTAGTGTCCTATTCTCATACCCATGTCTGAATATGCATCCAAAAAAGAAAATGAAGATCCGGAATAATATAGAAAACAGCTAACGACAAGTTGTTGCTTGACAATATATCCTCTCCTGGTCATTTGAATGATTGATCTTGATATATGTACTTATGGCAGTTTTCCATTCAGGCTTCAGAAGTTGTTTTGCACCAACAGACTGTCGTAGTTATTGAATATCTCCGTTTTTCTTTTTTTTATTATTTACACGTGAGCAACATATTTATGTGCCAAAGCTCTCCATTAGGGATAGTTCTTCAACATCAAACCTGTAGGTATTGATAAACTACTCAGCACTACACAATAGATCTGAATGCTAACTACCGATTTCTTAGCACTGTTAGATTTCCTATGTGTCAATTCAATAATGTTTCCTTTTCCCCTAGTAGTTTTGACACCTGAAGGCTGCTATGGAAGTTATACAAGTTCAGTTGAGAAGTAGGTTTGAGGAACTGATTCTTTGTAAGATTTTGTTGAGTGTTGACGACCATGCTTCTTTAGGTGATAGGCATCTTTGCACTGACAAGTACCAAAATTTTATTCAACTGAATTACAGTCAGCATATACAATTAAGTCCATGGTTACAATATCTTGACTCTTGTGGAGAGCTCATAGTCTGAGTTTACATCTATGCCACAGAAACCTTTTTCCAAAAATATCTTTTATCTTATGAATTTTAAGTAATTTGAGTAGGGTTTGGTGTGTAAGAATCCAGAAGCCCCTTTTATCATCAATTTAAGACTTCCTTTTTTGTTCACTAGCTTTCTTGTCAGGGTTGCTTTTCAGTTGACCTGTATCGTGCTAGCTTCAATGGCTTTCATTTTTTTAATACACTTATCATTTAGGTAAAGCAAAGCTGCATTCCTCAGTCCGCATACTTTTACTCTGACTGTCGGTGCAGATAAAAAGGTTTACAGCAGATGATACTGTTCTCTTCAGGTAAGTTTTTAGTATTATATATTTTTCTCTTTATTTTATGTGGGGAAACTAGTGCCATAAAAACTGTGAAATTGGTTTTATTTTTCTGTTTCCAATTCCATATTTAATTATGAATCATTATTTTGGTTATATGTTTATGGATGCATATTTTTATGTTTAATTACTTCGGTTTAGATATCTAGGATTGTTGATGTGTTATAGGTAATGGAATTATTGAGCTTGTGTAAACTGACAAGGAAGGCTATGTTTGACCTGCAAACACAGAGGATATCAAATGGAGATTGGAATTTGATTTCTGGGACTCCGATGTCAAACTCAATGGAGGAGAATGTTAAATGTCTTCTCCAGTTGTGGGTTTGATGGGTATAAGACTAATGTATATCGTGTTGGAGGCAGTAGATCTGGGTGATGCTATAAGCATGACAAGGTTTGTGTGCATCAGAGACAACAGCGATAGCGAAGCGACAGTGGTTTGTTTTCTGGGCCCTTCTGCACCACATTGAGGAGATCAGATAGGCGTTGGAGTTTGAATTATTGAATGAGCCGATGAAGTTTCAGAGGATCTCTGTATGGAATCGGAAGAAACATTATCTGTTTGGGAAGCTTGGACAGTGTTAATCTATTATGCCTGATTGATCTGCGGTTGTAGTAGGCTTGACAAGTATAAAACAGACGTATATCGTGTTGGCATTGGCATATGTCCGGCATGTAAAGCTCCGGGTAAATGCCAGGATTATGTGCATTGAGTGATATCGAAGCAGAAAGCCGGACGGGCAACGAGGTTGGATTTATGGGGCTTACTTCTATGATCCTTTGAGGAGTCGAACAACGAACGGGTAAATTATAAAAATAATTACTTTTGTTTACTTTAGATTATATTTTAGTCGCTTATATTTGAAATGTTACGTTTTAGTTACTTACGTTATGATTTTGTTATGAAGTGGTTACTACCATTAAACTTTGTTATCTACGTAATGGTAGAGTGACCATTTCGTAACAAAACGATGACGCAAGTGACTAAAACGTAATATTTTGAATGTAAGTAACTAAAACGTAATATTTTAAACATAAGTGATTAAAATGTAATATGAGGCAAACAAAAGTGATTACTTTTATAGTTTAAATAGTTTACTGAATTATGAATCATTCATGTAAAAACTAGTTTTAAAGTTGTAAGCATTTCAGTGATTCGGAGCTTTAGTTTTCGAACATAATAGTCCTCTTTCAGTACAGATTACACTTTAGCATAGACTACGATGTTTCAGTTAATTTCATTTTATGACTATCTTATTTTCTTTGAAATATATTTTTATAATAATAATTTTTTTTAACTCACGGATTCAGCGAATGGCCACACTAGTTTAATAAAGAATTTATATAAAAATCAATCTTAATTATAATAACAAAGGTTAGAGTATACCATAAGTTTCTTTTTACTTTTTTTTTTAATTTGGAATTAAGTTTTTGTATTTTTAAAAATTTAGTCTCTTTTAAAATTCAGATTTAATTGTTAAAAGTTAAAATTATTTTATTAAATTTAGGTTTATGACTATTGAGTAAGTTTTTTTTGATATCATATTTTTTTAATTCTCTAATTTTATAAAAAATAGTCATGGATTGCTACATCAATAATATGCTAATATTTAATTAAATTTTTTAAAATTTTAAAATATCAACTTTTTTATACTTTTAAATAATGTTAATGATTTTTAAATTTTAAAAATACTTTTTATAATTCTTTTTGAACTTTTTTAAATTAAAAAAATAATTAAATGTTGATGTCTCACATTGTCAATCAAATTAAAAAGAATTAATATTTTTATCTATTCTGATGTGATTTAACAAAATATAATTCTTTTAAGTAAAATTGCAAGAGGTAAATAAATTATTATGTTTTTTTTTAATTTAAAAATACCATACTAATAAATTTAACCAAAATAATTGGATCGAAGTTTAAAATTAAAATAAAAAAAAGAAATTACAGTGATATTTTAAGCAATGACAAAATATGCAATGAATAAATTAAGTCAGTGATATTTTGGATTAGTAAACATAAACAATCTAGTAAATAAATAAAGATGACCGCTTAAGCTTCTGTTTACTTTCACTTGTGTTTAAGAAGTTAAATCCTCTAGACTCATATGCGCTAGAATTTAAAGGAAAAACCAAAATGAAGCGCGTTTTGGACGAAAGTTCAGACGATGGATGGGAGAATCATTCTTTCAAGCCTTCCCGGGTTTCAAAGAAAAGCCCTAACCCTCCTCCAATCGAATCTTTCTCTTTCAATTCCCAATCTCACACTAATTATTCCGGCCAAAGCAGCGACGATTGCGTCGAAATCCAACAGTTGGAGGACGACGGGGTCTCCAACTTGGAAGACGACGATATTGAAGCCGAGGATGTCGCCCGGCCTGTCAACCGTGTCCGTCGATTCGTGGTTGATGACGACGAGGAAGACGATGAAAATGCTTGCTCTGATGAGGTGTTTGATGTTGAGTCAAGTGAAGAAATGAAGGAACTGCAAGAGGATGACGTGGTAGGGAAGGCGTTGCAAAAGTGTGCGAAAATATCTACTGAGCTTCGGAAGGAGCTCTACGGGAGTTCTGCTGCTTCTTGTGAACGATACGCCGAAGTAGAAGCTTCTTCCGTGAGAATCGTTACGCAGGTATATTTTATTGAAAACAAGTTGAAAGCATCTTTTTTTTTTTTTTTTTTTGTTTGGTTACTGAGAAAATTAAGGCAGCGAAGGCCGTGATCACTCGAACTTTTTGTCTATATTTATATATATATTTATTTAGAAAAGAGCTCTATGAATCAGATTTGACTTAATCAGGTGAATGCATGTCATTATGCTTTATGTTTAAGCTGTAGTTTGATGGAAATCACCACAATAGTAGCAGATTGGTATTGCTTGAAATTTCGTTTTTACATCATTTTTGTGGAGACGATTGTTTTGAGATACTACATGGCTGAAATCGGGGAATGTATGAATGCGATATCTGTTCAACATTACCTTTTGGTTTTCAGATAGGCTTGTTTCTAAATTGGCTTATGTCTTACTCTTGCAGAATGATGTTGATGTTGCATGTGGGGCTGCGGATTCTGGTTTTCAGCCAGTTCTCAAGCCATATCAACTAGTTGGTGTAAACTTTCTTCTTCTGTTGCATCGAAAGGGTATTGAAGGAGGTACTTGTTTTAATCTTTGGACACCAGTTCTGTTATGCCTGGGCTTTATACTTCTAGGTTTTTCTGTTATTGATGTGGTTCCTAAGTAATAATTTGTATTTGTTGCTGAGATTTGATAAATTCTTGAGCACATTCCTATATCTAATAGAATTAAGCTGAGAAGTAAGAACAAACGGTTTCTGTAAAACCTAAATGCTCATTCTTAGATGTCTGTATTGGCCTAGATTCTCATGTATAGGTGGAGATCTTTAATTTTGATTGGGTGACTAAAATTTAAGATGAAGAAACAGAACATGAAATTCAGAACTATGGGTGGTGTTGTCAAATATTGTGTTGCATAATAACTGCATCAACCTTCATCATCTGTCACTTTCTTGGAATGTGTCTATAACTTTGATTGGGAAGGGGGGAGAAGGAAATGATAAGAACCTTGAGTAATAATGGCTTTCTAGAATAGATAATATTTAGGTTTTATACTCTTAATTTTCAGGGAATGATATTGAATTTTTGTTCAGTTTAAGAAAGCCACAAAAGAGATCTTTGAGATTCATGATTGTTTCAATAAGTTTCCAATTTGAAAAGAAAAAGAACGTGACAAGAATTTGGCAGGGTTGGGGGTCCTATTGCTGCATTTGATTTTGAATAAGCCAAACAGGGAATGGTTGTTTCTTTTGCTTTCTTTTTTCATATACTGATGTTAATAGTAAAGTAATCTGGCCACTTCCAGTTTTTTACTGGCTAATAATTGTGGCACACAATCATCAATACTTATTGCTATTAGTCTGTTACAACCTATATATTAGATGCTGATGCTTCTTTGTCTAGATTTTTTTCACTGTTTTGGATGCTGATTGTCTGGTTTTTGTTGACTTGATCCAATTCTTCTCTTATTTGAAAATCCTCCCTCTTCCAAATAATTTATTATTATTACTTGCTTGTCAAATTCATGCCCGAGTCATTTGACGCTGCGATTTGGGGCAGTCGTGTTAATAAGATATATATGCATGAAAAGATTTGTCCCTAGACTTATAATTTTAGGCTCCAAGGGCTAACAACTTTTTGTATATGTGCAGCTATATTGGCAGATGAGATGGGTCTTGGGAAAACCATTCAGGTACCAGAAGACTAATTTGTTTTCCCAGATAAATCCTGTCTACATTTCATTTTATCAGGCTAAATTGCTTTCCTCTACAGGCTATTACATATTTAACTTTGCTGAAACATCTGAAAAATGATCCTGGTCCTCATTTGATAGTTTGTCCTGCCTCAGTTTTAGAAAACTGGGAAAGAGAACTTAAGAAGTGGTGCCCGTCATTTTCTGTACTTCAGTATCATGGTGCTGGCAGAGCAGCTTACTCGAAAGAGTTGAGCTCTTTGTCCAAAGCTGGATTACCACCTCCATTTAATGTCCTCCTTGTGTGCTATTCACTTTTTGAAAGACACAGGTATGCTTTTTGTTATCTGGGTTTGTGTTCTATTCTGTTTGTTTGTCTACATGAGTGTGTACATGTGTGTATTTGGTTTTTATTAGTGGTTTCTATAGTGTGCAGCAGAAGGATGATCGTAAAATTCTGAAACGTTGGCATTGGAGCTGTGTGCTAATGGACGAGGCCCATGCTTTAAAGGATAAGAACAGCTATAGGTGGAAAAACCTAATGTCAGTTGCTCGAAATGCAAAACAGCGTCTTATGCTAACAGGCACACCGCTGCAAAATGATTTACGCGTACTATTACCTTCTCCTCTGTCCTAAAGTAATTCTAGAACCAGAAGTAATTTAAGTAGATAATGGTTATTGACCATTGTGGTGGTATGGTTCAGTGAGTCATATGGTTCACATTATTGAGAAAAGTTCTGTTATGCTGAAGCATAGAATTTCATCCATTAAAAACTATTTCTCAAAGAGAACCAAAATTTAGTATGGGAAAAATGAAGCAATTCTTTTCAATGTAGACTGTATTATGACAGCAATATTTCAACTCAAGGAATCATGCTTTGAATTTCTAGTTTAAATAAAAATGTCTTTTGTTCCTTAGTCTTTCATATATTTTCTTTGCTGTCAATGGAATCTCATTTTGGTAAGAAATACCTCTCCTGTTATCATGAAACCTTCTGATAAGATTTTCTTTTGTCTGAATAAAATGCTGCTGGTATTAGAAAATATGTTTTCTAAATATGCTTCTGAGTATTGTACATGTTATTTTGTTGCTGCTGAGTGGATAGCTTTTTGTTGCAGGAGCTGTGGTCGTTGCTAGAGTTCATGATGCCTGATCTTTTCGCCACTGAGGATGTAGACTTGAAGAAGCTACTAAATGCAGAAGATAGGGAGTTGGTTGGTCGTATGAAGTCCATTCTGGGACCATTCATCTTGAGGCGTCTGAAATCTGATGTGATGCAGCAACTCCTCCCAAAGATGCAACGGGTAGATGCTTTCTTACTCTTTAGGTTTTGATTAGATATTGTGTATACTTTATTGAGGGACTTTAATTTGAAAATTCCTCTGTAGCGGTAACTGTTTCAATATTCTAGTGTAGCTAAGTATCTCCTTTGCAGGTTGAGCATGTAATTATGGAGAAGCAACAAGAAGATGCATATAGGGAAGCCATAGAGGAGTATCGTACAATCTCACGAGCACGGATAGCTAAGCTTTCAGAATCTGATATGAGTAATATTGTTGGAATTCTTCCTCAACGTCAGATCTCAAACTATTTTGTTCACTTTAGAAAGGTGCTTCATTTATATTCCTTATCTTTCCCTTGCCATGTATTTAATTTCAGAAGGGTCTCTGGTGCTTAAACCTAATATCTTTGCTTTAAACTTCTCTAGATTGCAAATCATCCATTATTAGTGAGGCGAATTTATAATGATGAGGACGTTGTTCGCTTTGCTAAAAGGTTACATTCAATGGGTGTTTTTGAATGTACCTTGGACAGAGTAATTGAGGAACTAAAGAATTACAATGACTTCTCTATTAATCGGGTAATTCTTTTGATTAAGAAATTTCCTTTTCCCTTTTCAAGACTTGAGGCTTGCGATGATTACTGTTTGTTTTATGTATATTTATTCTTTATTCTGTTTGTTTCTTAGTTCCTCTTTCAAGAAACGAGAGTCATTCAACGTATTTGAAGTAGTTTATAGAATAGGAAATTTTAAATTATTTGCGAAGGTTGAAAAAGAAGATAGATCAGAGTTAACAAGGAAGACTTTTAAGTACTGGAAAAGGATGAGAATATCTTTGAGTATCAGGGTTGCAGGTTGGTTGGTAGTTTCTCTTCATTTTATCAGCATGTTCCCTAAATTTTCCACTCAATATGAAGACCTGTAGTTTAGTTCTCTTTCTGCAATAGTTCCCTTAGTAGTGAACCTATTTTAAGTTGTTTTGTAGTATAAAAACAGTTGCAGACTGATTCAAGCTAAAAGCTTAAATTCTGAGGTGAGTGATTGAAACTGGTTTTCAACACCAATATGTTCTGAGCCCATAATTGACTTTATGTCGAAACTGAGATGAGGGAACTCAAGATTTGAATAATATTTTAGTCAACCTAAATTGCTATTTGAGTGATCAAGGATGTGATCTTAATTACTGACAACTTCAATGATAATGTAGGCTATTTCTTTTTGTCATATATGTTCTTGGGTGTCCATGGGCCAGGCTGTGGTCCAAAATTTTCCTTTTAAGTTCTTTACCTAAGCCTAGTCGGTGGTCAGCCACTAAGGAAAAAAAAGTTATATATTTTTATAGTTAATTTTTAATAATTTTATTATTAAATACTAATTTGATCTGGTCCAAATTTGTAAAAACCTTGTCCAAGGTCTGGCCTGTAGGCCATATGAGTGGATTGACTTTTGGACGGTCTTAGTGGTTTTGCTCCAAGTTCATTTTAGATTTATCTGGTCTTCCAGTTTGGGTCCTCTTTTCTCCTTTGAGGCATGAGGTTAAAGCATATTAGGTCATTATGATGTGGAATGGATCCATCACCATCTGTCAACCATAAAAGTAGGTTGATGGATGCCCCCTTGTGGTGTTCACCATCCATATAATATTTAGCATACTGATACCTACGTAATTTTCAAAGATCGAATGTAGTTACAATTATGACATTTAAACAACCTAATGAAAACAAAATACATACCTATTTGCAGGGCTTTATTTTGGATGGCTTGTTTTGTTAAAGTTTCTATGAAGTACTGGTTAGAATTGATGTTATATTTATTTCAGTTCTAAGCAGACCATAATGAGTACAAAAAACTACAAATTTATCACGTATTGATCACTTTATCCAAATGCTATTAATCCACAAATTTACTTGTTTTAGACCTCAATGTTGACACTGAATCATAGCTCACAAATTTGAAGATTCCAAATGGATATCAGGTATCTAATACAGAGACTATTTTGGTTCTTTCAGCCTACTCCCTCTCTTTAGCATCGACTGCGTAGGGTATTAAATGCCATCATTAATTTACGCTTAAGAGAATGCCATTATTTTTATTAAAATATTAGGTACGTTCAAGTGTGATCATTCATTATTAGGTATGTTCAAGTGTGATCATTCATATTTAAACTTATCTTTCCAAATAGCTTATTCCATTTCAATCGTGACTAGTGGATCGGAAACTGATGAGTACCTTTTGTGCATACAATTCCCTTTTATTCTTCTTCTCTGTGTAATGACGGCTATAACTGCTAAGTTTATGCTGGTGTCTCTTTTTGCAATTTTAAATCTAATGTGACCAAAACTATAATTTTTTTTCTTTTCTAGTTTTGGTATTCATATATTTGTTTTAAACATCGTTAATACAGCTTTTAATTCGCTATGGAATTACTGGTGGTAAAGGAACTCTTTCTGATGAGTATGTTATGCTTTCAGCTAAATGCCAGGTATTCTTTATTCTCTTTCTCTCTCATCCTCCTAACCGTCATGCATCAATTACATTTGTGTGTGCTTTATGTTGCTGCAGGCTTTAGCAAAACTTCTCCCTTCACTCAAGAGAAGTGGGCATCGAGTTCTGATTTTTAGCCAATGGACATCAATGCTTGATATCTTAGAGTGGACTTTAGATGTTATTGGAGTTACATATAAACGGCTTGATGGAAGGTGTTGCTTACATTCTGCTTCACTAGACTTTTCTTTGTCTTCCTTTATGGGATAAAAGTTTTGTTGTTTTCTTTTAAATTGCTGGTTCCAGTTTTCTACTATGAGGCTTAACTAGTGCAGGCATTTTTTACGGGCGGATAAACATGCTGTTCCAGTTTCTTTTTCCTATACATTCTCTAACATTATCTGTGCATTGAATATATCTTACTTTGAGCAGTACTCAGGTGACTGATAGGCAGACTATAGTCGATGATTTCAATAATGACACTTCAATATTTGTGTGCTTGTTGTCCACGAGAGCTGGAGGGCAGGGTTTGAACTTGACAGGAGCTGATACTGTAATTATCCATGACATGGATTTTAATCCACAGATTGACCGGCAGGCTGAAGATCGTTGCCATCGAATTGGCCAAATTAGGCCAGTTACTATATACAGGTGCTCAGAAATACCCTTCTTTTCCCATTTTGTATTTCTTCTTCTTGGCTCATCAATGCATTGTGAAGTTGTAGATGCAAAATTAACATAGTTTCGTATCATTTGCAGGCTGGTTACTAAAGGTACTGTTGATGAGAATGTTTATGAGATTGCAAAAAGGAAGTTGAGTCTGGATGCTGCAGTGCTAGAGTCAGGTATTGATATAGAGAATGAAGGTGACATATCTGAGAAAACGATGGGACAAATACTGACATCACTACTGATGAACTAGAACTAAACTAGTATGTGATAGATTTTTGTTTTCTTTACTTTTGCTTATTCTTTGTACACATAAGACCCATTGTTGTATCAGTTCGTAGATGAAGAGAAAATTGTCTTGATCTATTAGATTTAGGATCATTTGAGGGGAAAATCAACCTTTAAAATTTTTAGGGCATGCCTTACATAGGTATTAATTAGCCAACACCAACGTAGAAGAATATTTACGAGAAAATTATTAGCAGGAGAGATGGTGACTTTTCGATGCCTTTCAGATAGAAGTATCAAAACCCCACCTCCTGAATGGCTCCATCTTCTCCTTAAAGAGAAACTAGTTGATTTGTGATCTTACATTTGATATGGTAAAGAGTACCAATATTATTATTATCTTGGAACCCTTTTACTTGGTGGAGGTGGATTTAGATCAGTATGAACAAATTTTGGTAGTTGGCAGCTAAGTTATCTTTGGAGGTGATTATTTGATATGGGTATGTGTTTGATAGGCTTAAGTATTTTTTTTTTTCTTTTCAAAGTATTATTCCCCTCTTCATGTTCAGAGGATTATATTTTGTATTCATGTCCAAATGCGTCAAATATAGTTATTGAACATGTGTATTTTAGGAAAAAAAAAATAACTTGGATAGATACGGAGCGTATTAAGAAGAATGAAGAGTACCTTAGAGAAAATAAAGCATCTGAGTAATATAGATTAATAAATTGGTAAATTTCTGGCAAGCTATGAAGAAGCCTCGGAGTTTAGGGAATTTGGATATGCAGATGATATGAACTGTTAATTAGCGTTCTGATGTTTGAATGATGGAAAAGTTGAGGGCAGGAATATATTTTCACAAGAATGAACACTTCTCTATTGATTGACTCAAACATACCACGTGATAAAATTTCATGAGTAAACTATTTTTAGTTCAAATTGCAAATTATGCTTTTTTTTAAATCTTGTAATTGGCATATAGTATATGGTAGGCATAAGGTTTGTAATACAAGGCACGAGGGAGGGAATATTTGTGGGATAGGGATGGAGAGCAGCCCCCCCATGTGGAGGGCTGGAGGCGGAGAAAAGAGGCAGGGGCCACTCCAGGGTGGGGCGCCCTACAATTACTCCTCGTCTACGGCCTACCCCACCAAATAACAATTGCCATCACCAGTGGACCGTACTACCATAACTATACCGAGGTTATTCATGTCTCCTTTGTTCACATGATATATTTTAAGGTAAATAAAAGATAAAATGTTATTTCTAAGGTACTGTTGATACGAAATGTTAAGTACTTTAATGATTAAGAAGTCGAGATTCGAAGGTACACATGTTTTTGAATACTAAAATAAAAGAGAAATCCCCTCAAATTTTGGATGAATTTTTAATATTGGATAAGTAACGCCCACCTTCGAAAATTAATGGTAGATATAAAGACATGGTTTTAGGTAAGCAATGGTCCAGAATCTATAAATGGGTTGCATGCAGGAGGTAAAACGAGTGAGTCCATCAATCAATGATACTAAAAGAGGGGGTTTGGGAATGGGAAAAACATGGAAAAGTTGTTAGTTGGAATGTAATGTCGCTTAAAATTCCATTTTAAAGATATTTGTTGCTGCGTCCATCCCCATCTCCTTTTTCTCTCTCTTTCTCTTTCATGTTAGAGAATCTTTTTACGGCTTTGATGAAAATGATGATTGATGGAGAAAATTTGGCTGCCCGTGACCTCCAACCGTCTCTTTTACTTGCTGTCATTATTTGTAGGTTAAATGGTTAAATTTTACCCCCAAAAGAAAAGAAAATTCCTGCTTAAAAGTGACACCATGAATCATTTGATTTGTTCAGGTTTGGTTTCTACTTTCCTTTGTGCTTTTAGACTCTGACGGGAGGTCTTTTTGATTTTTAATAAATACATTAAAAATTAATTAAATTTGTGAAACCGAAATTCAATTGATAATTAAAGGAACTGAAACTGACTTCAGTTTTTTTCTTTTTTATTTGACAGAAAACTGACTTCAGTTGATTGGTTTAATAGGTTTTCTATTACATATAAAGCAAAAGGTAGCCAAAGACTAGACCTTGAGCATGAACATGAAGTCAACCATAAACTTGAAATTAAAAACAATTATCCTGTTAGTGATTTAGAAAAAAAAATTAAAATACTTCAAAATTAGTATTTTTCAATAATTTATTTTTACATACCTTTGATAATTCAAAATAACAAATAATTTTGATAGATTTTTTTCTATAAAAAAAGTGTGGAGCATGGTATGTAAATAAGTAAAATCTTTTAATTAATTTAATTTAATTTTATTTATTTTTACATTATATTATTTTATAAAAAAATATGTTTAAATTTTAATTTTATCTAGAATAGAGTGAAATGTTTAAAAATTAAGGATATAAATTTTTATAATTTAAAATTTTTATTTATCAAACACTCAAATTCTATTTCGTAATCAATTGTAAATAATAAATTTTATAATTTAAAAATTTTAATTATTGGTTATTTTTTGCACTTTAATTTTTAATTTCTCAAATAGTTTTAAAAAAATTTAGGTAGGAATAAATAAGTTAACTTTTGTAATACAAGTTAAGGAGAATTAGCAGGATTTTCTGGAACTCTACTGTCAGAATAATAATCCATCATATAAAATAAGCGAAAATAGAAGAATAGTGATGGATTAATTAGATTTGTTTAATGAATAAAACTTAAACATTCCATTGCACAGAAGAAGGAATTAAAAAAAAAAAAAAGAAATAGTGGGGGGTGGCGGGTGGTGGGTAGGGGTCATACTCGCAGTGCTTGTCAAAACATGTCGCTCTCTCTTAAATGCTTAAATCCGAGCAGAGAGACAGTAAAAAGTAAGAGAGGCGAGGCAAGGGCAATGGAGGAGTGGGCGCCATGTGTCCTTAGAAATCCAGGTGTCGCCATCAGCTCACATGCATGAAACCCAATTCACATGTTTCCCTGTTTTTACTGAAAAATTTACATTCATTCTTGTTGGGATTCATTCCAGTTTCACCACTTCCATATTAATTGCATTTCCTTTTTAACTGCTGCCTGGCTACACCACACTTATAGTGTCCGCACACCAAGCTATCCATCCCTTCCAAATGTGCTCCGCCGTTTTTTAACTTCTCCATTCCCTTACATTTTAAGGGTTAACTCTCACCCTCTTAACTGTGAAAATAACTATTTTATATGGATGATACACTGCAGGGATATATTTTATAATATTTTATTGTTTATTTTTAATGACTTTGAAAATTAGTTATTAAATATATATCGTAATATTTTACATAAAAATATATTGACTTTATGAATCTTATGCCAATAAATAAATGAGACTTTAATTCATAGTATCTTAAGTGTGTGTTTAAATTATTTCGATTGGTTGGTGAAACTAATTCACTCCGGGGATAGATATACTCTACTCAATATTACAAGTTTACAGTATTAATACAAACTAGTTTACGACTCATGCTATGCATGGGTGATTTTTATTTATTTAATTAAAATACTTGAAATCAAATTTAAAACATTATTTTATATTTTAAAATTGTTGTTAAATTTTGTTAATATAGCAAAAAAGAGAAAGAAGAAGAACTTTATGGATATTATTAAATTTTAATAATACATTATACATTACATTATAATACAAATATTCTAAGCACTATAAATGGTTAATTAAATAATAATTGTTTTTTACTTATAAATAATGATTTAAATTATTTCAATCATCATTATCTAATTAAATGGGTTTGCATACTTAAAATTTCAAACAATTCAAAATGGATAATGTTAATTTTAATATCAGTAATATAGATATACTTTGAGATTTAAGATTTAATAATTTGGCATTTTAAAATATTTCTCTCAATTAATGCTAGTTTACCGATAGGGTATATTTCATTTAATTGTTTACTTCTTATGGATAATGATTTATAGTTAGATAGGATTAATTTAATTTAAAGTTTAAAGGTAGAACTTTTGTTACCTTAATTGCTCTTTATTAGTATAATAATCATTAATGTTTGAATGGGTCAATGAATATTATTTTTACTTATTTTGTTTTATGAGTCCAAAAAAATAAAAAAGATAACCTCGTCCCCTTTTACATCAACAATGTATGTCAAAAATTAAATTTACGAAGGTTCTTATATTCATTAAATTATCTTTCACTATACACATCTTAAGAAAAAAAAAAGCAAAAATGGAATTTAATTATCTCAATATAACCTAGTTGTTAGAACAATACCAATGATCTTAAACAAGTCCCTTTTATATGTATATATAGGAAATTATTTGCAAATAAATTGAAGCAGTGGAAAAAACAGTACTTATGAGTAGTACTATCTAATTTAGATGACTGTGATAAACAAAATAAGAAAATAATGTACACTCAATATGTTTACACAGTTCGATTTTCTTACGTTTATGGAGCCTTCTCAGAGAGATAGTTTACTATCTTAAACAACTTGTATAACAAGTGATTACAACATCTAATGCTAACTAGATTAGACTCCTTACTTTTGCACTTAAAATAAAATCTAAACAACTCTCCTCTAAGTTTTCAACTTAAAATAATAACCAAGTAACACACTTGATTTTGCATTCAATGGTCTCATAGAAAATGTTCATCTTTGAACAAAAATAAGTGTTCTTAGATCAATAGATCACCTATACAAGTTTCCTTAATTTTTAAGTAATCGAGCCTTTCTAACATGTTATAGCAATTACAATCGATATTCCAAATAAATAGCATGATAATCTACATGTGGAATATCTCCAATGAGGCTAGGATAAGTTTTGAATATTCAGGGTATGCTTCCAAGTTTACCCAATTTGATCCAATCTCTTCAAAGTTGGGAAGTTGATTTCCTTGATTCAATCCAAACCAATCTTCAAGATATGTTACTATAATGGTTTGCATATCATAGATGAGCTTGTAGTTGTCCAAAGTATCAACAAGAATCAAAATCCTAGGATTTTGTTACC
The DNA here is from genome assembly GCA_025698475.1 of Gossypium anomalum. Lineage (NCBI taxonomy): Eukaryota > Viridiplantae > Streptophyta > Magnoliopsida > Malvales > Malvaceae > Gossypium > Gossypium anomalum. The sequence continues at coordinate 15,932,873 of CM046967.1, read as the reverse complement.
AAAATTTGTCAACACAAAACATGGCAAGTTTTTGAGCGGAGCAATGCCAGCCACCAATAGACATTTCTCCTTAGCATTGCTCAAAATTTGCCTCAACATTCTCCCCATTTGAATTTTTTTTGAACAAAACCATAATAGGAGAACATTCGCAACAAAAAATACAAATGCTCCCCTAAGTAACTTCCCCTTAATCAATTACACTTAACGATTAACATAATCAAACAAATAAACTATTAATGTCATAAAAAAATACTATAAATTATATTATATTAAGCAGAATTGAAAATGGCTCACAAAATAACAAACCAAAGTAAAGAAAAATAGTCCATAAACAATTCCTAAAAAATATACTTTGAAAATAAAAAAGCTAAAATCATTTTCAGCATCCCAACTTTCTTCCAAGTTGCTCCCCATTTTTGTTCAATAGTTCTGCCAAAGAGATACTGAAGTTGTTTGGCCAACAAATCATTCCCCAATACCTTAGGTTGATGCACATTGGCTTGAAGTTGTTGAATGACTCATTTTTAAGAAGCAATCTCAATATCCAAATGTTGTAACATTCTTCGCTTGAAAGTTGAAAGACATCTTGGAGTTCCAGCTGACTCAATGCCAACTGGTGCAGGCATTACTTCTCCAGAACCAACTTCATCGAAATATTTTGTCAAAACTCTTTTATTTTATTAATCGCTAACTCAAACTCACTAATAGTATTTTTTTTAAATTATCTTAATTTTAATTTTAATTTAATATTTAATAAATATATATTTTTATTAAAATTTTAAACAAGACAACTTAACATATTTTTTAAATGTTTATATTATAATTATAATTTTTATGTGAAATAAATTACATATTATATAATATAAAATAAAATATTCTAATATTTAAAATTGGATTGGTTCGAGCCACACTCAAGATTAAAAAAAGATATTGTAAATTAGCTTTTTTTTTTATTTTGTTTAAAACCATTTCTTAAATTTAATATGTTTGTCCAAATCCTCTCAAATTTTAAATAGACTTCAAACTAAGTTAACAATTCAACTCTTGAAGAGGTTAACTGATGTGGCCTTTAACTAAATGGAAATAAGAAAGGTTTGATATTTTGAGGTCTCAAGTTGAAATACATTATGAATAGGTTTGCTTTAGATTTATTTAGATAAATTTTCTAAAAGTATTCTAGTAGTTTGAGCTTAATCGATTATCCCATGTTTGATGAATTTTGATATATTTTAATTGTTACTTTTTTGACATGTAATCTTATACCTTAAAAATACCGTTTATACACATTTGCTACTGCTGCTGCTGCTTCTTTTGCTTAAAATTTCCACTGTCTAAATCCCTGAATCAATATATATACACACGTTTATAAGACAATGAAAGTTAACGCTTCATGAAATTTGATTTGTTGGTATTTGTATATTATTTTTTATATATTTTGTTATTTGTAAATTATTTACTAGATAAAAAAAATATATGTTACTTTTATTTAAAAAAAACTACATTTAATAAATTGTTGTATCAAGAAAATATTCATTACTTTTCTTTAAAAAAATTATGACTTTAATTGATTTATGATTTATAATTTTTAATATATATAAAAGCACAAATTTAGAATTTTTTTTGAACTGATGAGAATAATTTTTATTTTATATCATATTACTAAATTCATATTTAAAAATAAAAAGCTAAAGTAACATAGAAGTTCTGATAACTACTCATTTAAAAATTATTATAATTTAATAGATGTTGTAATAATTACACATTTAAAAATAATTATTAATTTAAAAGTTGTGCTAATTTTAAAATAGAGTTATTACTTAAATAGAACTTTAAGAATAACATATAGAAAAAATTGTGATAATTATAATTATACTTAAAATTACAATTATAAGTAAAAAAAAAATTGACTAAAAAAGAGTTGTGTTAATTTTATTTTAAAACAAAGTTGTACTAATTTTATTAATGTAAAATAAAGTTATTACTTAAATAGAATTTTAAGCATATTAATTATCACTTGATTAATATTTGAGCTAATTATATTAATTAATTATTATTTTGAATAATCTTACTTCGCATTCATTATATAAAGTGAAACTATATGGTATATTTAATATATTGAAAATACTTTAATTTTAATTTAAAAATTTATTATTATATTTAAATTCACAAGCTAATATTTTTTAATTGTATTAATAACTCATATAAGGAATATTCTTTTATGTTAATTCTTACAATTAAAAGTAAAATATTAAAAAAATTAATTAAATATTAAACGTATAAAATCACATGCAATGCGTATGTGATTAGAAATTAGTAACGTTTAATATTGAACACAATATTATATGGATTATTATCAATTACATTAGTGGTGAATTTTTTTTTTAATTCCATGAACATGTTTGAAAAATTATCATGTATCTTTAAGATATATTTAAATAATAAATAAATAAATAAATAAATAAGACACTTGATAGTTTTTTTTTTTTTTAAACTTTGATGGTATCAAATAATTGTACGTACGTATGTATGTTAATTGAGCTATCAACTAACATTATTGTGGCGCCCCAAACCCGATAAGGACGGCCTGGCTTGAATTTTAAACGTTATATTAATCACCAAAGTGATTCTCTGTTTAAACCTTCTCAAGACACACCAACCGACCAAACACACCACAATATTAAACATGACAATTACTTCAAAACTTTAGTTAATTAGACATGCATGCAACAAAGTGTTTTTAAAGGCTATGTTTGAAAGGGGTTTCGGAAACCGTTTTATTTAAAAAAAAACAACAACATATGATTAGATTTAAATCGTAACATGGTAAAAAGTTGGAAAAAATTCCATACTACAAGGTTTGAAAATAGTATTGTAGATTTATATATAAAAATCTTGTTTTGGAAGATAGATTAAAACCTCACACTCAATTTCATAAAGTTATCATTTAATTAGTTCACAAACAATTAACAGTTATGTAATTTGACCAAATATACATCTCATGTATACTAAACATAAAATTATCTTCCAAATCACATGTATAACATCTAAGTCTTACCTCAATGCTCAACAGCTCTTCCACCTGCATTTACAAGTTAGTTGAACAATTGACCAACCCACTCATTGAGCAGTCATAATCCACCATTAAACTGTCTAACTAATACAATAATTAGAGTTTTAAACCAACTAATTAAAGAGTCCATAATGTCCAATTACAATCCAAAAATTATAACAAAGTCTAATTCTAAATCCCATAATTTGGTCCCACATTCCCTTCCTCATTTGGTTTTGGGAACCCATCAACATTCCCAAGTATAGCCTTGTTTTAGATAACTTGGATAGCTCACTTCCCCGCCTTTTCACAAGCTAAATCACTACAATGTTTTAAAAGAGTGTGAACTTATTGAAGTTCAGTGAGTGCTCAAACATACTACAAATAAGCACATCAGTTAGGTTAAAGTAGGGGTACAATAACATTTCACATATTATTATAGTTTGCACATAAAAGTAACTAATTCGAAACAATAGATTTCATAAAATAAGCAATGCACATATAATAAGAAATTCACATAAAATGTGCGAATCACATAATTTATCAAGCCGCATCAAACATCTTTTCATATGAAATAACTGTTCATACCAAATGACAACTCATGCTAAATAATAATTCATATCGCATCATAACTCATATAATTCAAATAATAATAAATTGACATTTTTGTGATTATGAAACATATAAGGGACTCTATCACCACACATAGAATCATTATCTAAACTCTTGTTCCTTATAACTCAAGCATGAACAAAATCATTCAATATACATTTCTAATACGTAAAATCTCAAAATGGGTTATCCTTCAAAGGATAATCTGAGCTCATGAGTTCATGTTCAACTTACTTCAATCTGTCATCCCGGATTGCCCAACAACAATGACTAGCCACCCTAAATTGCCCAAGAATGATGGCTTACCACCCCGGATTGCCTTGCAATGATGGTTTTTCCATTTAGATTTGTCCTTCTGAGTTGCCCGATGACGATGACCTGTCATCCCGGATTGCCAAACAATGAGGGTTTATTGATTCAAATCTGTCATCCCGGGTTGTCCGATGATGATGACTTGCCATCTTGGATTGCTCGATAATGATGCCCTACCACCTCGAATTGCTCGACAATGATGGTTTATCGATTTAAATTTGTCATTCATCCCTTCATTTCATACGAACCAATTTATAATTCATAATTCATAATTCATCAGTTAACATATTCTTCAATATGCTTTAACTAATTTCCCATACAGATTATTGATTACAAATTATATCTATAATTTCTACTTTATTCACTTTAGTCCTTGTATTAATATTTAACATCAACGTACTTCAATTCAGTTCGACTCATCCTCAATAATTCATTATGACAATATAAGATGTAATGCAACACAAAAATACGAGATTTAAATAAGCATTAGACCATAGAAATGCTTACACTCATAATCATGGTTCACATATCATTCATGTCATAGCTCACATAAGTCATAGTTTGCATATCATATGGCATATGTTCGCATATCACATGGCATAGGTTCACATATCACATGGCATAGGTTCACATATCACATGGCAATCACACAGTATAGGTTAGCACATCACATATAGTAACACGGCATAGGTTCACACATAGGTAGGGCATGTACTTGATTAGAGGTTCATACTATAGGTAATGTTCGAACATAAGTAAGCTCACACATGGGTAGGTTTCACACAATGGTAAGGCTCGTATGGTATGGTTCACACAGTGGTAAGGTTTGCACATAGGTAGATTCACACAAGGATTTGGCTCGTATAAAGGTATGGCTCGCATGGTATAGTGAATGGGTTTGCATGTCACTGGTGATAAGGGTTCACACATGTCTGGTGATAGGGGTTCGCATGTATTAGGTGATAGGTGGTTATATACTAACAAGGCATGGTTCATATATTAGCAAGGTAGGGGTTCGCATATTAATTTATCAGGGTTCGCCTGTATTACCTTAGTCTACGTACTAGAGTTTAAATGCAGTATACCAGACCACTCACCTTAGCATTTGCTTCAACTACAATGCTCAAGTAAGCTCTTATTTGCCTTTGTCCATGCTTGTGGAGGCTCTCAAATGAATTGGAACTTCACATACACATCAAACACATTTCAAAGGCATTATTAATAGCAAAAAATACAATTAAATCATTCCAAAATCACAAATCTAATCCTCGTAACCTCTATACCGAAAACTTAACTAGTTTTGCCAAAAACACTATTTCATTACTCAAATCTCATTTCTAAGCTTAGATTTCAACTTCATACATTCTAAATATCATCTAATTACAGGTCTGAACCATCAATTTTATCTAATTACATAGATCTAATTTTTCCGGAAAAATCAAGCTTATTTGATCTTTGTCAAAGGATAACGTTTGATTCATTAAAATTACTTAAAGATTTGTTAAATCAAGATTAAAAACCCTTTTAATTAGATCAGAATGAGTTAGAAATTACTTTAAAGCACAAGCTTAACTAAGAAATACAAGATTTACCATTTTTAAACCAAAAATCAACTTAAAATCAAGTTATCTATTTAGATCTTAATTAAATCATTTAAATCTTGAATTGAAATAAGGAATCACTTAGTTTAATCGTAAAAAGCCAGAATCTCACCTCAATTTTGCAAAATCGGCAAGCTATGGAGCTAATTTGAGCGAAAATGTGTGAAGATCTCTTAAGGATCTAAGGATGAAAACGTGATTAATCTTCAAAATTGAAAAGAGATTTTATGTTTGGAGAACTCAGAAATAAAAAAAGATTAGCTAACTTCAGGAGAAAAGCTCTAGTTTGGTGTTTGACAAATTTTTGAATGGGATGTGAAAATGAGAGGGATGAGATAGTGGGTGGTTTAAATAACAAACCAAAATTTAAAAATTGGGCATTTGCCCCTTTGACCACCTATAGTTTCCTCTATTTTTCAAATTGGTCTTTAGTTTCCAATGAAAGCCAATTTCAAAATTATTTTCAAATCAAACCTCGTTTTCAAAAATCTATTTTAACCAAATTAATTCTTAGACACCTAATTTTCATTTCTCAACCTAAAATTTTTAATTCTAATTATTTTAATATTTTATTTAATTAATTACTAATTATTTAATTATCTAATCTAATTACGGGCTCTGGTTGACTAACCCTCGATTTACTTACCCGATTCTACTAACCCAATTTTGGGGTGTGACAATTATTGTAATTACTACAATAAGGAGGATGTGGATTTGAGTGTGTTTAATCACGTTTTTCCTTCCATTTAAAGGTTTGGGGACTTATATATAAAAATATGTAATCTAAATTTAAATTCAATTGACTTAAACTCATGAAATCTCTCTCTCAAACTCGAATATTCATCTAAATCTCTAATTCTTAAATATATATATTGACAAAATTAAACAAATATATCTACGTAGAAATATATAGATTAATTTAGTTAATAATGAGTTCGTTTTAACAATTTAGTATATACACTACATAGCTTAAATTTGATTAATTATGAAGTACACAAAATTCTTTTCTCTTCACACACATAAAAAATTCAAGTAGTTAATTGGCTTGAAAATTTTTATTTATAACTTTGAAAAGAATTTACAATCTTTGAATATCTTGATTACAAAGAAAACTCATTTAATTCTTCTTTCTGGTTTAGCTTCAATTCAAGGGTTATCTAGACGTGATATTGGAAGAATGCAATTTGCTTCAAGTGTCATGAGATTTACCCTTGAAATGGTTTGGCAAGATACTTTCTTGAGAATTTGATTTGACTAAATTTAAGAGTCTTTGAGACTTGATCTTGAATCAAGGATGACCACTTCAAGGGTCATCAAGACTTATCTTGAAAATATATTTTGTCTCTTTTGTTTTGGCACAATCATATTGGGGAGAGCTTTGATACAAGAGCCATTTCGAATTGATCTTGGATGGAAGAATACAATTCAAAAAGGCCTTCTAGGTTTGATTTTGAAAAACAGGTTTGACCTCCTTTCTATCGGTTGAATTGGATTAAAAGACAACTTTATTCAAAAATGACTTTTGACTCCCCTCTGCGATTGAGCTGCATCGAAAGGTGACTTTTCTTCAGAACAAGAATGACATTTGTTAGAATTTCTTCAGAGATTTCTGGATTTCTTGTACTTGTGAATCTATAATGGCTCAGGTGACCCTCTTTTATGGTACTGATCACCTAAATAAAATAGAGTTCTTGTAAAATTTAACTTCTTTATTTGAGTGTTCTACAAGAATTAAACTCTTTTATTTAGTATTTATTTATTATTAATTTAGAAATAAAATAATCATATAATATGATCACTTTATTTTTTAAATATAATTAGTGATAATATAATTTTTTATTTATCTTTTAACTAATTTAAATTAATTAAGAAAAATAATTATGACATAATATATGATGACTTCATTTTCACTGTAACTTCCCCAACCTGGCCTAAACATTAGGCCCGAATTTGAAAGATTACATTAGCTACTGAAGTGACCCAATAAACTATCAGAGTTTTGAAATCAGCCATTCTTAAACAATTATTTAATTTGGTAGAAAAATTAGTTAAATACTAATTTATTATTCCCTAAAATTTAGTTATAATTTTGCAGTGTGAAGTAATATCTAGTTGCTTTTAATAAAAATTAGGGTTCATGCATACTAATTAATAATCATAGCATGATGTCCTAAAAATTTAAATTAAGTTTCATGCAAAGTAAAAACAAACTCAAATCCTAAGTCCCATGCCACAGTTCAAAATTAGATGATACTACAATCTTTGAATAATACAATATAAAATGTTTGGAAATATTTTAACAAATCTGAGTTAAGACCCTCCGGATGCCGCGTCCTAACCTGGTGGGTTATTTATAAGGATGAAAATTTAATGGGGAGTGAGTTATGGCACTCAGTATGAGTTCCATAGCAAAGAAATCATTGCAAATAGTTGATAAGACATATTAAATAATATCGTATAAAATATTCATAATCAGATATTAGTTCAGAGTATCGTTATCTTTAATGCAACCATTATTAACATATAACGAAACTCATAATAAAAGATATCAGAATAACCAAAAATTTAAAATTTTCCCACAATATACATATATAATCATATTTTCATGCATACATGTATCATAACATAATTTCCAAATTTGTATGCACATGATTTAAAAGATGCCATACAGTTTCGGGCTTTTAACAAAAAAGATCCTACCCCACCGCTACAAACCACAATGGGAGTTCTCTAGAATTCCAACCACCAACATACCAAATTGTGGATTAACCACCAATAGTTTGTAGTTTTACTGCCAATGGCTGTGGACACATAACAAAATGTCGTAGATGGAATCTACATATGGCCGTGGGTACATAACAAAATATTGCAGATAAAATTTGTCAATAGCCGTGGAAGCACAACATGCTTACAGATGATAGCTGTCAAAGGGTTGTGAATGCACAACAAAACATCACAAGTGGAATTTGTTATGGCTGTGGGTATACAGCAAAAATAAATTATAGATATACTGTCATACTTCATCCGATCATATTGTCCCATCCCATGCAATGCAATATAGTAAATTTAATACAAATATCATATGGTGACATTTAATGTACTAACACATGGCAAATCAGTAACAAAATCATGTTTTTCATGTATTTAGTTTAGCAATAATATAGGGCATGTCGTTCATACGATCGCAAGTATATAGATACAATAGTAACATATATTATTCAAAATTCATGCAAATATATATAAAAGCAAATAATTACCAAATTAATTCGATCAATCAAGGAATCTAACATATTTCATTTATCAGGGACCTAATTGCATAATTTAATTCATTAAACTAGTTCAAAACTTATTCAGGGGCTAATCTGATCAAAACATAAAATTGTGGGTCTAAATTGTAAATTCTTGGTTCTAGGGGACACATGGCCTGTAGGAAGCGTAGAGGAGGTACACGACTGTATGGCTAGGTCGTTTGAGAGACTGCGGTCGCGTGGCATTCAAAATTTCAACCTATAGATGAGACACGACCATGTGAGAAGCAAAAAACCTAGGGTTTCTGGGGGACATGACCGTGTGACAGGGCTATGTGGTCCACTCGAGCGGGTCACATGCTCGTGTGGTTAGCCGTGTGGTCTATCCTAAGCTCTGTTTTATCTTGATTTTCTCTTAAAAGAACACACACTTGACATCGGAGTCTCGAACGACGATCCTCACATCCAAATCTGATCCAAAATACCTACAACGAGTCTATCAAATGACAAAAACACAAAGATTAATGACAAATTTCAAGATTATCAAGATTTTTTGACAAATATTGAAAAAGATTCGTAAACGAGTTTGGAAGATTGATGAAAACAATGAAATTTAAAATTGTATGGGTTCTATTGATTGGATTAAGAATACTTACTGATCTTTCAATGAGATTTCGAAGGTGATTGACGATAAACCAACAACCGGTGGAAAAAAGGTTAAATCGAGAATTGTTTTTGATTTGAGATTTCAATAAGTTAATTTTCTAGCAAAAAATGTAAAATCTTTGTGGGAAGAAAAATGAGAAATAAAAGAAAAAGATAAATTTAAAGAGAAGAGAGAAAAATTCTATTTAGGGTTAAAGAGGAATTTAAAATCAATCTATAATTAGGAAAAGAAATTAAATACTTAAGTTTCCAAAATTGGAGGGGCTGATTGGGAAATAACCCTTCTTGCCATCCAAAAAGAAATGAGGAGAGAGAGTGGCGTGACTTAAACCTAAGAAGTAAGAGAGAAATGTAAAGGACTTGTCATTTAGACTACCGCCCACACATGATATATTATTACCAAAACTAATAATTACCTTAGTCCAATTTTATTCTTTAGTTGTTGAAAAAACTTAGAAGAAAATGGAAAGAACGGGGTTTGAACTTAAGATTTCTTAAGAATTATTCTAGCTATATAACCATCAAAACTAAATCATTTTTTGATAATTTAATAATTCTAACCCTATATATTTTGGGGTGTTACATTCATCCATAATAATTTTAGCTTGACCTATAATAATTTCAACTTGACACGTGGTATTTTATAATTGATTCGAAAATTTCTTCTCATGGTATTACTTTGTTGATCATCATCAAGAATATTAACAATCTAATATTGAGTAGGGAGAGGAGATAATATAACATAGGAAAAGGAATATGGGAGGAAAGGGACAAAGGGAAAGAGAGGAGAAAAGAAGGGCTGACATGCCGGCAAAGGATTCTTCATGTTAGGGTGGGGGATTAGGACCCTACAGTCCCACTTTCCCTGTACTTCCTAGAAGAAGAAGTAGAAGATTTAAAAGTTATGTCATTTCTTTTGGGGGCTTACTTTCATTGTCACTCCACCGTAGGACATTAATTGGGTCCTACAAACTACTAAAACTCTTTATTATTACATAATATTTATGACCCACTTTCTTTTTTTTCCTTGCAATTCACCCCATTATTATTAATATATATATATTATATTCTAATCTTTTTTTTCAATAATAGTATCTTGAAAGTTTGAATTTAGATAAAAATTATTCCTACTTTTGATTTCTTGTTTTTATTACAATTTTCTTTCTATGTATATGAGTTAAAGCCATATCATGAGCAATAATTAACATTTCACTTATTTCTTACATATTTGAGTTCACATTAAAATTTGGGTTCCTTTCGAAATGCAATTTTTCTTATATTTTAATCAAATTCAAAGGAAAAATAATTAGTGTGAAGTGTATCCTTGGAAGATTTCAAGACCCCACTGAATTGACCGCATAGTGGTTTTATAATCCAAAACTTTGATGTGAGAGAATTTTGTTTGACGTGATAATTTAATATTTTTATAAGTTTATAATAACTTCAAATACAAGTAGTATATGTCAACCATGGTGTAATATTAATAAGAGAATACTAAAATGAATATATTAAAATTTTGCAATTTGGAATGTATGTTGTGTGCATGGGAGCAAATTTCATAATTAATCCCAATAAAATTTGTAAAATTATTTTCTTCAAAGTATATATATATTTAATGAAGAATTGAAATAAAAAGTTTATATAAATTTTTTTATTTAACTTTGATCATAATTATCCTTTAAGTAATTAAGGTATTTTTATTATCTAGTTGTTTATTTTCATAAAAGAAACATACAAAAGGGCGACAATCAAGTTTTTATATTTTGCAATAAATTTATTAGAAATTAACACAAAAATTAAATATAATTTTGGTTAGAATGATCAAGATGAAAAGTAAATGTTATAAAAAATTGAGTTCAAATATCATAATATAAATTTATATTTTTAAATTTTATATGATAAAGATAAAAAATATCTTTAAAATAATACTTATTATTTTTTTAAATTAATGATTTTTATTTTGTTAAAGAATATTTATTTTTTATAATTTACCAATTGAGTTAAAACTTGATTGAAAGGTGACATTAAATCAATCAAATTCTCTATAAATAGAACAGATATGTTAGAATGTAAGGTTTTGAATAAACCCGAAGGTTTTGAATAAACCCTCAAAATAATAATTTTAGAAAAACTATTTAGTAGAAAATTGAAGAGTTGGAAATCTTCTTTTGTTTGATCTTAAAAGAAGAAGATGTGATGTTGAATTGCTTAAAATAATTTAAACTTCAGGGAGAAACACAATCTTAATTTTTTCAACTTACATATTATAAAAAAACAAAACCTTATTCCATTATTTTAAAAAGAAAATAAATTCAAATAAACTAATTCATAATAAAATTTTTCTCTTTCAATTTGATATGGTGCTTCTTTTTCTTCAAATTATGTAGTTGGCGTAAAAGTCATAACTAGAGAGAACATAATTACCAAATATAATAATTTGGATTAATGACATGTTAACTTCTATTTAATGTTATTGCTTCACTTAATATTTTTTAGCGAATTAACTTTTAGAAATGTTGGTAAAGGGTGAGATTTTCAATCTAGTGAGTTCTTAATTTAAATATTATTTTAATTTAAGTCTCACCATATGTGAATCTTTTTATTTTTGTCTAGATACCAAAATATTTTGATTATTAGTTTTTTTTGTTTGTGCATTTACTTACTAATAAGGAGGAGGCTTAGGAATTTTGAGGCTTCATATTCAAGTCTCACTATGTGCAACTTTTAGATTTATGTTAGTTTATTAATGGATTTGTTTAGATATATTTTGATTATTAATCTAATAATTTATTATAATAATTGACTTTGATTATTATCATTTGAATGTACTAATTATAATACTAACTCTTTCTAAAATATAAATTTGAAATGGTTATTGTAAATGTACAATTTCCTTAAGTGTCATAATAATCAAGGTTGTTTTGTGCTTACCTATCTAATTATTTTTATTTTTGACAATTTTATAGTACATTCACACACATACACAAGATATTATCTATTCTTTATCTTGTAACAATGTTATAGCCCTACACTTGAATATTTTTGCCCCTTGTCACAGAGAGAAAGCATAGCCACAATGCTATCAAAGACAAGCATTACATTGCATTACATTAGATCTAATCTCATTAATATTTCTAATTTCTCAAGCTTTTCAGCCTCACATTAGATTACACTTAGGCCATACCCTAAAATAGGTCTAAATTGGACTCTACTAAGGAAGTAATGATGGTAGGATGGATCTACTCCAAAACCTCATCCTCCTATAAATACCTTCTTTCCTTGATCAAAAGGGTGATATGAAAGAACCATTAGCTACCACTCTGTTGAAATGCCACCTCAAACCTCCGCCCTTAATGACTTTCCATAGTATACGTGGTGTGAATCACCACTATTGTCAACCCCAACACCTTGTATAACTTAATTGTTATAACAATTAGTGATGGTTGTGGGAATCTAGATGAAAGCTATGGCTTAATTTACCCTAAACATCTTAGAAGTGCAAAAAAAAAAAAAAAACTACCAATTATGGATATGGAGACGACTAATACAATCAAGGGGAGTATTATTGTACGCTTATGATAATGAGCAATGCCATTAGCAACAACCAAGGGTGGAGTACCAGCATTATGTTGCTTACAACCAATATGGCTAATGATTTGGCCAAAGAGAATACTACCAACAACTTTAGCTAGAGCAACCACCTACATATTATCAAAACTACCTAAACCAACTAGATCTTGTTGGAGGGAACTGACAATTGCAACCTCAAGGGGTGTTGAATCCCATTATACAACGTAATACTCCCACAAAACAATATATTAAGCTAGGAGTATCGAGCTCAAATTACACCAAGAGGGAGGGTAAATTGGCGTTTAAAATTTTAAGAAAATGAAAGCATCAAAGATGGCACAAGAATTTTAGAATGATTTGCTTTAATTGCCTACCTCCACTACTTTAGCTTTCCTCAACTAAGGATTTTTCCCAATTCAATAATTGGTACCTTTTTAAGAAAAGGTATAACTTTTACATAATCTCTATCTTTTAACTTGATAAGATAACACCACTACCCCTTAAGGTTTTCTACCTAAAAATATTGGGTAACTTCTCAAAAAGAGAAATGAAATAGGAATGAATATGAAACCTTTCAAAGGTTAATATAAAATTATTGCTCTTACAAATATAACGAAACACTTGTGCAAAGAAATAAAAGTAAAACCAACAAGTGATTTTTGAATGAAATAGAAGTGTAACAAATGAAAGTTTTGAATTTTTGCTCTTTGATCTTTGTAAGCTTGATTCTTGTTTTCCTTGAAGTGTTCTTGGTCTTTAGTTATACCCTTTCATTGATCTGTAATGTTTGGAGATGTTGGAGGGAGTTTCTAGCTATTGGGAGAATAATTTATGCTCATGAAATGTAGTTTAAAGAGCTAAAGGTTGATACTTACAATGGTGGTCTCAGTACTTTGTTGAAAAACATTCATTAGAAGATAATGAGTCTCGATACCTTCAAAATAGGCCTCAAGCAATCTAGAGTAGGTCTTAGGACTTGAAGAATAGGTCTTGATACCATGTTCCTCTAAATAGAGCTATGGCTACAAACTTGCAAAGTCTCGAGACTTGCAAGCCTAAGTATCGATACTTGGTTGCTAAGTATTGAGATTTTCCTAGTAAGTCTTGCTACTATACATCTCTAAAAAGCCTTGTTAGATACTATTTGAGGGGTATCAATACCTATAATATTTAGAAACATGTTTGAAAAAGGTTTAGAAATACTTTTTAACGATCATAAGAGTACTTAAATTTTTTTTCAAGTGTCTAATATGTTTTGGCAACATGTTTTGAGTTTTATAACACTTGAAAATATTTTAAGTATAATTAAATAAATTCTTGCAAATTTGATTAAGGAAAATTAAAGTTATTATTTTATATAAAAAACTTTGAAAATCAAAGCTAGCAATGAGCAACTTAAGCTTTTGTTGGAAAAAAATACAACCAATAGCAAGAAATAATATTGTAAAACACCCAAATCATTTGGGAGTTAAGGAAAAATGAGACAATTTAAAAATGATGAATGTGGCACCGAGACATGAAGATGTAGCTTTATTAGCACTAGACATAGTGATTACCTTAGGTAGAACATGAAGAAGGGAAGTAGAGAGCACCTTGGAAGGATTAGGCGCGTCACTAACTGGCTCTCCTCTTGAATGTTAAATATGGGCATTGAAGAAATAAATGTATCTTTTAGAAGTATTTTTAAAGTCAGGAGAAGCCTCAACGTTTCAAAATGAAAATGGTCTGTTGACATCCTAAGGACCATTTACACCAGTAAAACAATTACATGTGAATTATAGAAGCCTTTGACACTCACAAATGCAACTTGTTTTTTCCTAACATTATATGAGCATGTTAAGCATTGGTATTTAACGCTCCTAATGAGGTTCGTAGGCAACTTTGATGAACTAGCTTATTAGTTCAAAGGACATCACTTGGCTAATATTACCGCGTAAAAAAACTCCACGACTTTGTTCGTTTCCAAGAGAGAAGAATGTAAACATTTATAAGAATACATTAAGCCATTTAACACTACTATAAAGTGAATTAAGGGCTTGGCATATGAATGGGTGATCTAAGCCTTAACAATTTGAGTAACCTTACGAGCATTTGTGTAGCGACGTAAAAATTTTGGTTTGGGGTCGCTAATTGTGGCGATTTAGTGAGAAAGTTGGAAAACTGAAGTTCGATTTTGAAATAAAAAGGAGTCGCCACCGATCCTTTTTCTAGGTGTGATCGGACACCTATTGGATTTCTTTTTTCTTTAAAATCGAGAGAAATAGGCCAAGTTAAGGTCTATGTTAAAAGCCAGAGAAAAATTAGGGTTCGGGAGTCGGTTACGCGCGAGGAAGGTATTAGCACCCTCGCGACGCCCAAAAATTGGTATCTCATAAACACGTGTTATCTTGACTTTCAAAAATACGGGTTTAATGTAAAATTTAGCTGTGATCCGAAAAAGACGAGAAATTTTTAATTTATTTTGGTTTTTTTTTTGAAAAGGGTATATCGCTTTAACACGAGTCAATTGACATTCACCCAACATAGCGATGAACTCGATGACTTAATGTTAAATCGATATATTGCCTTGATTATTGAAATTATTTGGAAAACACGAATGGGGTTTCGAAATGTCGTAAAGCAAATTGGAATGATTAAATGGAAGAATTAAAACATTTTTTTTTGAAGCGAATATTGTAATATGACGATAATGTTAAGGATAGTAACAATACATGCAAACTTAAATACAATCGTATTATAAAATATGTAAATAAAATATATAGATATGATGATATTATAAATGTATTATTATTTATATTAATTGAACTATACATGAAATGATGAAAATGATGAGTATAAAAATGAATAATTATGATATAAGAAAATAATACAAATAGAGAGTATATGTACATATATATATATAATAAAACATGGGTACTTATTATGTAATAAAGTATAATAATATCTATGTAGTATGGTATTAAAAATATAAAAATATAATAATACAATATATATCCAATAATATAACATTAAGACATGATACATATAAACTATGGTATATATAAAAAAAACATATATATAATATACGAGGAATATATGTAATACTAAAACCTTTAGATAATATATAAAAAACAATAGCATTACTTAGGTATACACGAGTATGTACGCACATTATAAATATATAAATATATAACTAAGCTTGAACTAATAATAATAATAATATAAGAATTCAAAAAAATAAACGTAACGTAACATTAAAATAAACTAATCAAAAAAAATACTATATAAATACAAATACATGTACATGTGTGTATAAAATATATACTAATATAATAGTAATGATAATTAAATAATTATTTAAAATGAAATAAAATAACGAAAAATAATGTGAAAATAAACTAAAAAAATAAAAAAGGACTAAATGTTGGACAAAAACAAAATTCTGGGGTAATTTTAAAGAAAAATAAACAATATTGGATGAAATTATAACACACGCCTAATCTTGAGGGGTTAAAAATGCAATAAACCCATGGGTGAAAAAACGCACGCAACACGGAGTATTAGATCGCAACTCGAATTAAATTTCAGGGCCAATTTAAAATAAATGAAACTTAATTGTAAAACACTGAAAATGCGGAAGGGCCGATTGCGCAATTTGCCCTTCCGCCAAAAGAAACACGCGGATCCTTCTGGTGCGGGTCGGGTCGACCCGACCCGCGTTTAAAAACGACGCCGTTTCGTTAAATAATAAGGCAGGGACCAAAATGCACCGTTTTGGTCCCTATATAAGATAAAAAATTTTTTTTTGTTCATTTGAAATGGGGAAAGAAAAAAAAAGAGAAAAGAAGAGGAGAGAAAAGGAAAAAAAGGGGGGGAAGAAAGGGGGCCTGCCATTTGTTTGCCGGTGACGGTCCGATCACAGGACCAAATCATGTTGTGGCCATACGCCACCGTACACGGTGGCCGGAGAAGGTAAAAAATTCAACTTTTTTTTCCTTTTTTTTATATATACTTGTTTTATACTTTTAGGGTTTTGTATTGTTTGTTATAGAAAAAAAAAAGAAAGATTTGAATCAATTTAAAAGGAAATCACCTCGTTTCTTTTATGTCGATTTCTGGTTCCTCGATTCTCTTGCCTTTTTTGGTTTAAATCGTTGCCCTTATGTCTATTGTATTGTGGTATTTGATCTGGTTTAACTTAGATATTGACAATCTAAAAAAAATAGAAAGCTACCCATCCCCCCAAAATTGTTTTCCATTCGGCTTTTATAGCCTCTGCTGCAACTTGTTTTCTATCCTTTTTTCTCCTCTTTTACTTTATGTCCTGTCCTTTTAATGTTTGCAGGTGAAATGATGGTGCAAGTTGGAGGGTGGTGAGGCGGTCTTTGCAGCGCGTCGGTGGATGGGATAGCGGCAGTGAAATTGATGTAGCTTAGGTTTTCTTAGCATTTTCTTTTGTTGTGTTTGGTTTGAAATTTCTTTGGGGTGGTTTGGGTAGGTTATTTAGTGGATATTGGGCTAAGTCCATTGGGGTTTTGATTTGGGTTTAGGTGTTGGGTAATGGGTCTTGGTTGTGTTTGGGTTGGTGTAATTAGGGTAAATGGGCTAAGGGTTTGGTTGATTGTTTTAGCAGGCCGAAATTGGCCTACTACAGCTGCCCCTCTTTGCTCATTGTCGTGTAACGAGAATAGAGCAAAGACATAATGAAAGGCCAATTTTGCCCCGTCCTGCCGAGTCTTGACTTCATCGGCGCTCTTCTGGTTCATAGAGTCTTTTTCCAGTCCATCGTATCTTGCATCTTTGGTTCAATCCATTGCATCTTCTGATATTTGTCTTGCAACCTCGATCTTCTCCAATGTAACTTCGAGGATATGAAGTTTGTGGTTTCGATCTGCTTCCACGCAGCTTCATAAAGATGAGATCTATAGCTTCAATATGCTCTTCTACTGCTTCAGTGAGATAAGATTTGTGGTCTTCTCTTCTGTCACTTTAGCAAGGCGAACTTTGATATCTTCGATCAGCTCCACTGCAACTTCAGGGGGACGAGACTTGCAACTTTGACCTGCTTCACTGCAACTTCAGGGGGACGAGACTTGCAACTTTGACCTGCTTCACTGCAACTTCAGGGAGGCCAAATCTGGTGTCTTTAATCAATTCCAATCTTTATTCTTTACTCAGCCTGTGATCTCGAGCTCAACTCATTTCTCGCAATATGAACAGACATTAAAAATGAAAATTGAAAATACCTCAGCATGTGAACTGAGGCTCAACTCATTTCTCGCGATATGGGTTGATTTTTGAAATATAGAAATTAAAAGCAGAGATTAAAAGGCTCAATTCACCTCTCGCAATATGAGTTGATAATTTGAAAAGTAAATTTCGAAAAACAAGAATTAAAGGTTCAACTCACCTCTCGCAATATGAGTTGATCTTTGAAAAACATAAATCGAAAATAGAAATTTAACATACCTCAGCTTGCCCTGAGGCTCAACTCACCTCTAGCAATATGAGTTGATTCTTTGAAAAACATAAATTGAAAACAGAAATTTAACATACCTCAGCTTGCCCTGAGGCTCAACTCACCTCTAGCAATATGAGTTGATTCTTTGAAAAACATAAATTGAAAACAGGAATTGAAAAGCAGAAATTGAAAATACCTCAGCGTGCCCCGAGGCTCAACTCACCTCTCGCAATATGAGTTGATTTTTGAAACATAAATTGAAATTACCTCAACGTGTCTTGAGGTTCAACTCACCTCTCGCAATATGAGTTGATTTTTGAAACATAAACTGAAATTACCCCAACGTGTCTTGAGGCTCAACTCACCTCTCGCAATATGAGTTGATTTTCTTGAAAAACATGAATTGAAAAGCAGAATTTGAAAAGCAGAAATTGAAGGTACCTCGGCATGCCCCGAGGCTCAACTCATTTCTCGCAATATGAGTTGATTTTTGAAACATAAACTGGAATTACCTCAACGTCTCTTGAGGCTCAACTCACCTCTCGCAATATGAGTTGATTTTCTTGAAAAACATGAATTAAAACATCAAAACCAAAACCTGTCCTTTGGTAGAACTCAGGTGTCTTTTCACTTGATTCAATGCGACTCTCATTCCAGATTTCTTGCTCTACTGGAGTACCTGTATATACTATGCATGTTGTTATCATGACATGCACATGTTTGTCTTAAATGCTTTCATGCCTACATGATTATGCAGTGCTCCTTAAGCATGTTTGTCACTTGTCCTTTTAGCCACGATTGTTGAGGATCAGCATTCATTACTTCGGCTCTTGACTTTCTCTTTAAGCCATGTACTCGCCTCTAGGCTTTACAAGTAATCAACGTTTCTCAGATATCACTCTTTAGCCCCTGGTTGAACTTTATTCTTGCTTTGAGGCTCTTGTGTTTATCAAAGTTTCATCCAAGTAATGTTTAGCATGTCATTTCACCATTTATCATGTAAATAAACACATAATGAGATGCATGAAACAAAAGGTCAAGTAGGGACAAAAATGATATCTCGTATTCATTTATTTCAAGTGTGGCAAACAAAAGAAGTTAACCAATGAGAGTAAAAATGTCAAAAAGAAAGAAAAGATCATATTCAACGGATACAAATGCTCAAGATATTCAACACATGAACTCTGCCACGTTCCTCAATCAAGAATCTTTCGAGTCCGGCTCCTTGCGTAGAAGATTTTGAGCTTTGAGAGATGCTTCAAATCATTGTAGTCTCACTTTGTTTGTAGTATGGTTTAAAACATCTTGCCTTGTAAGCGAATGTTTGCTTCATTAGAATGCCCTCTCGGGTTTTCATCCTAATCTTTTTGTTTAATCAAAGCGCCCTTTCGGGTTTTCGCGATCCTCGATCCTTTTTTTTTTTAATGCCCTTTTCGGGTTTTCATCTTGACTTTCTTTTTCAAGCATAGTACTTCTTCATCGCATCCGAGTTCTTTGGATTGGTAGCTCTTTGCCGTCCATCTCGGTAGGATCAAAGCTCCACTGAAAATGCATTCTTTACGACGTATGGTCCTTCCCGATTCGGTGCCCATTTTCCTCGCAGGTCTTTTTGTATCGGGAGAATCTTTTCTCGTGTGAGTTCTCCTTCATGGAATTCTCTTGGTCGTACCTTCTTGTCATGGGCCGCAATCATTCTTTTCTCGGTACATCCGCGCGTGACAAATTGCCTTTAGGACGCTTTTCTTCGATGAGGTTCAAGCCGATCATATCGAGCTCGAACCCATTCGCTACTTCTAACTTTGATTCCATTAAGACTCAGAGAGAGGATCTCAACCTCGATAGGTAGCACGACTTCCATTCCGTGAGACCGAGAGAGAAAGGAGTTGCTCAGTAGATGTTTCGCATGGATGTGCGATATGCAAACAAAGCAAATGGAAGTTTCTCGTGCCAATCTTTATACGTGCCTCAGTCATTTTCCGATGATCCTTTTAATGTTCTTGTTAGCTTCTTCAACAAATTACATTCATTTTTGGGCGATAAGGAGAAGAATTATGATGCTTTATTTGGAATCGCTTTCGCACACTTCTTTCATCATCTTATTGTTGATTCGTGGCATTATCCGAAATGATTCTTTTCAGTAAGCCGTCACGGCAAATGATTTCCTTTTTCAAAACTCGCAAAGCGCAGCTTCGTCACATTGGCGAACGAAGCGGCTTCTATCCATTTTGTGAAGTAATCGATGACCACAAAAATGAATCGATGTCCATTTGATGCTTTTGGAGAAATTGGCCCTATGACATCCATGCCCCACATAGAAAAAGGCCACGGAGAAGTCATAACATGAAGGGGCGAAGGGGCTACATGGATTTTATCGCCATAGATTTGACATTTGTGGCATTTTCTCGGCAAAATTGATGCGATCATTTTCCATTGTCACCAATAATACCCGAGTCTCATGATCTTTTCGCCATATTGAAACCATTGGCATGTGTTCCGCAGATTCCCTCATGGACCTCTTCAAGTATTTTTCTAGCTTCAGCATCATCCACACATCTCAAGAGCACCTGATCCTTTCCTTTTTTGTACAGGATGTCCCCGTCAAGAACAAATCCAGCTGCCATTCTTCTGATTGTTCTTTTGTCATTCTCATTCGCTTGTTCGGGGTATCTTTGATTCTTGATATATTCTAAGATATCGTGGAACCATGGACGTCCATCTGTTTCTTTCTCAATGCTACAACAGGTGTGCAGGAACCTCAGATATGCTCATTTTGAGGGCATTATTTTCGCTTCTTTACTTGCTTTGAACATTGAAGCCAAAGTGGCTGGGCATCGACTAATTGGTTTTCTTCTCGTGGGAAGTAATGAAAAGTTATTTCTTTGAATTCCTTGATCAATTCGGCCACTAAATCACTGTACTTGATCAATTTTGGATCCCTTACTTCCCACTCTCCACGGATCTGGTAAACCACTAGAGCTGAGTCTCCGTATACCTCTAGGATTTTGATGTCTCGATCAATAGCTGCACGAAGCCCCATGATACAAGCCTCATATTCTGCAATATTATTGGTACAGAAGAAGTTCAGTCTTACAGTGAACGGATAATGATTCCCCTCTGGTGATACCATGATTGCTCCGATTCCATGCCCCAAAGCATTCGACGCACCATCAAAACACATCTTCCATGATTTCTCTTTTGAGGACTCGGATTCCATTTCTGTAATGCACATTAAATCTTCGTCTAGGAAATCAAATCTTAACGGCTCATATTCTTCTGTCGTTCGAGTTGCTAGAAAGTCGGCTATTGCGCTCCCTTTTATTGACTTCTGACTTACATAGGCAATGTCATATTCCGAAAGGAGAATCTGCCATCGGGCCATTCTTCCTGATAGTGCCGGCGATTCCATCATGTATTTTATCGGGTCTAACTTTGAAATCAACCATGTCGTATGGTACAACATGTATTGTCCGAGTCTTGAGCTACCCAAACTAGAGCGCAACAAAATTTTTCAATGGGCGAATACTTTGCCTCATATTGGTGAACTTTTTGCTTTGAGGTAGTAAATCGCCTTTTCTTTCTTTCCGTCTCGTGCCGTGTTGCCCCAAAGACGCAACCCATTGAATTTTCGAACACAAACCAAAATACAGAATCAATGGTCTTCCCTGAGTTGGCGGTACTAGTCTTTGGAGGACTAGATAAATATTGCTTTATCTTATCAAAGGCCACCTGGCATTCCTCGTTCCATTCTCCAGGGTTATGTTTTCGAAGAAGTCGAAAGATTGGGTCGCATTGGTTAGTAAGTTGAGCGATAAATCGGGCGATGTAGTTTAATCTCCCTAAAAATCCTCTAACTTCCTTTTTTTGCTGCGGGGTGGCAACTCTTGAATGGCCTTCATTTTATCTGGATCAACCTCGATACCTCTTTCACTGACAATGAAGCCTAGCAACTTCCCTGAGGTAGCCCCGAACGTACATTTGGCTGGATTAAGCTTTAATTGGAACTTTCTCAGCCTGTCGAACAACATTTTCAAGTTTATTACATGCTCTTCTTCCCCTCGGGATTTAGCAATCATATCGTCGACGTAGACCTCTATTTCTTTGTGCATCATGTCATGGAATAACGTCACCATAGCCCTCTGATATGTTGCCCCAGCATTCTTTAACCCGAATGGCATCACTTTGTAGCAGAACGTTCCCCACATTGTTATGAAGGTGGTTTTCTCCATATCCTCGGGGCCATCTTGATCCGATTATACCCGAGAATCCATCCATGAAAGAAAACAATGAATGTTTTCTTTGTATTGTCTACCAACGTATCAATGTGTGGCAAGGAAAATTATCCTTTGGGCTTGCTCGATTCAAGTCACGGTAGTCCACGCACATTCGTACTTTGCCATCTTTCTTTGGTGCAGGGACTATGTTAGCCACCCATTCGGATATTTGGAGGCTTGTAGGAAGCCGACATCAAATTGCTTCTTGACTTCCTCTTTTATTTTCAACAAACATTTCGGGTCTCATCCGTCTTAATTTTTCTTTGGATGGGCTTGCATTCGGCTTTAATGGGAGCTTGTGGACCACTAAATCTTCATCTAGCCTGGCATGTCTGGTATGACCATGCGAAAACATCTTTGTATTCGCAGAGTAGAGCGATCAAATTATGCCGGTGCTCTCTCAAATAGAAGTCCCAATCTTCACTTCTTGTTTCCTTTCTTGATTGCCCAAGTTTATTGTTTCCATAGATTCTTCATGAGGCAAAATCTGTTTATCCTCTTGTTCCACCATTCTTAACAATTCAGAGAGGCAGATTTAATCGCAACATTTTCTTTGACTTCAAATTCCCTAAACAAACAAACCTTCTCAAAATCAATTTCAAGACTCAGAATGGGTTTGTTCATGTCATCGATATCGAGCACCTAAAAGTTGAATGGAAAAGGAAGCTATAGAGGGGTATCCAAGTATTGGAATCAACAAAGGAATGTTATGGCATGGAATGTGGGAAATGTGAATATGGGCTATGAGATGAGAAAATGATTATGAAATTAGCGATAATGCGAAAAAATCGTGACAAAATGCATCTTTATTGATATTCATTTAGATGATAAAGGGCGAATGTACGCTCTTACAAAAGAATTCTATCATATCTAAGGACACAATAGAAGGTTAATGTTTGGCATTACTCTGAAGACTTATAAACTACAAGAAGCTCCTCGGAAGTCCAATTGTTCAACATGAAAACCGGAGGCGCAGGCGTATCCTCGAGACATCTTTACTTGTACCGGCCCCTTTGTCAATGACATTTATATCGACATTCCGAAAACCCCTTTCAATTATCCTCATCATGTTTCGTGGATCGTCTTGTCGAGGTATATCATTCCCGCAGACGTAAATGTTTTTGACAAAGGAGGGTATTCTATGGGCTCCCATTCGGTTCTCGGCCCAAAGTTCTTGCAATCCTCCTTTCACGATCTTTCTTCCATTGTCTTTTCTTTGATGCATGTCAGGTGAATCCCAAACCGTGATCGAGCCTTTGTTTGACTGGCTTTAAAGCCCTAACTATTCCTTGCGGATGTGCGCCTAAACCTCTTCTTGCTCGAGCTCCTCTTCCTACGGTCAACTTGACACCCATTCTGGCATTTTCGGCGGTTTGACAAGATGGAATTTCTGTTTCCCTCAAAGCAACAAAAGTGGCATTCACAAATTCAAGGGATCGGAAAGAACACTCCCGCTGCGTCTTTGTTCACTTCCAAGCACGGTGCATCAACAGAGACAGATGCGACAATATCTTCTTCTCCTTCGATCGTGACCGCATGTAGTCCGTCCATGATAAATTTTATTTTTGGTGGAGGATGACGGACCGCTCAGCGAGAATGGATCCGTGGTCTCCCCAAAAGGCGATTATAAGAGGGTGTAATATCCATGACTTGGAACTCGACATCATAAATGTAAGGGCCTACTTCGAGAGGATCTCAATCTTTCCCATAACTTCACGCCTTGTCCCATCGAATGCCCCCATGCGTGGAATGACGGGGCCTTAAGTAGGGACAGATCCATCGGTATTCGGAAAGCGTGGCCAGCGGCATAACATTGAGTCGCGACCCATTGTCGATGAGTACGTTCGGTATTATATAGCCCTTGCAATGAGTCGTGATATGCGGCGCTTTCACCGATCCTCTACCGTTTGGCGGTATCTCATCGTCACTAAAAGAGATGAAATTGTCTGCATTCAGATTGTTTACCCACCTATCAAGCTTCTCAACAGATATGTTGTTGGCTACATAAGCTTGATTTAACACCTTCAATAAAGCATTCCGGTGTGGCTCTGAATTTAACAGTAGAGATAGAACTGAGATTCGCGCTGGCTGCTTGCTCAATTGCTCCACCACACTATATTCGCTGTGCTTGATAAATTTCAAGAATTCTTGAGCTTCTTCCTCATTCACGGGCATTTTAGTTTCCTGCGCAGGTGGAATTTCTTGCTCGATTTCGACTTCGTGCTTCACTGCTTTCCCTTTTTGCTTCAAATCACTACTTTTCTTTGCCGGTTCGACTTCTTTGGAATAGCACCGTCCACTTCGGGTAAAATGACCTACCTCCCCAACATCTTCAATTATGGCTTTAGAATTTCCAACTTCTGGGGTGACGATGTTGACATCGTACTTCCACGGTACCGCATTGTCATTTTTGTAAGGAAAATGAGATGGTATTTCAATGATCATCTTTGGTTTCACCGGCTCCCTCTTCGCGTCATAGTAAATCACCAATGGTCGATCCGCGCTATAAGGGGGACCTGATGATTGATTGTCAGAGGCACATATTTCTCCACTATAGGCCTCTTCAACTTTACAAAAAATCTCGATCTCCTTGTTATCCATCATACTTTGCAATAATCCTCCGAATTCATCACAGGACTGAATGTCGTGCCCTTCGATGCCGTGGAACCCGCAAAAACTGTGACTCTTTGCATCCCTTCCTTTGAATACTCCGTTAAAACGACAAAGCAACCCTTTTTCGACTAGCACCTCCCAGATTCTCTGCAGAGGTGTTCTTACTTCAGAAACCCATCTTTTACTTCGTCTTTTATCCTCCTCTCCTACTGCACTCACATTCCCTTCGGTGTGATTTGGGAATGGATTTTCGGCCGTACTGCTAGTACCATCAAATCGTAAAATACCCGCATCGATGAGCCCTTGAACTCTCCTTTTGAAAGCTAGACAGTTCTCGGTAGAATGCCCCTGGTTCCTCGCATGGTATGCACAACTAACGTTTGGATCGTACCATTTTGGGTATGGAGGTTTAAGGGGTGCCATGTAGTGGGGAGAGATCAGTTGTTTTTCCAAGAGCTTTGGGTATAGCTCCCCATATGACACAGGGATGGGAGTGAATTGAGGTTTCTCGGGATTAGGCCTTGCTGGTCTTGGCTCATTTCTGGGTTGGTTTTGAACGGGTGCAGTATTTTGTGAAAAAGTGGTGACGGGTCTTTGGTTGTTCATGGCGTATACGGGGTAGGAGGGAGGTGGTGTTTGGTAGTAAGGGGTTTGAGGAGGATAATGAAAATTTGAAGGTGGATAATGTCGGGGTCGAGGTTGGTTAGAATATGAATTAGAGGCATAGCGGTTTCCCATTCCGACCATGTGGGTTTCTGGTTCCTTCTTTTTCATAGGCACTGCCCTTTTTGAACCTTCTGAACCTTCCATTTTACCGCTCTTAACGGCGTTCTCTATGAGCTCCCCAGATATTACAATATCTGCAAACTCCTTCGTGGCACTTCCCACTAGTTTGTCATAAAACGGCGCCTTTAAGGTGTTGATAAAGAGAACGGTTATCTCCGTTTTTGTTAGTGGGGGTTCCACTTGGGCCGAGACGTCTCTCCATCTCTGCGCATCTTTGTCTAAAGGTCTCACGGCTTTTTCTCCATCATTTGTAAGGTCATCCGGTGCGTACCATGTCCGATACATGCTTGTATTGTTCACGAATCGCGGATGCCAAGTCTTTCCGAGGATCTAATCTTTTCCTGCTTTGAGTTGGTTGTACCAACGGAGGGTGACCTGTTAGACTATCTTGGAAGCAATGTATAAGTAACTTATCATCGTTCACGTAGCAGTCATTTTTCGAATGAACATGATGAGATGTGCTTTTGGGCACCTAGTCCCATCATACTTCTCAAAATCAGCGCCTTGAACCGGAGGCAAAATTAGATCAGTACTAGATCGAGTTCCTTGGCACCTAGGCGTAAAAGACCTCGGTGCCTTCTATTGCTTTGAGTCTTTCCTCCGGACTCCTATATTTTGCGTCATGGTTATCCAATTTCAATTTGGCTATCTGCGGGTCATCCAGATCCGAACTAGGGGATCAGCAGGATCGCCCCGGGTTCGACGCGAATATTCCTTGCCCCAAATTAGTGGGTGGAGCGCGGTGGCATAGGTCGATGTTCCAAGCTTTGTGGGTTCTCCTTGAGCATACCCTCTCTGCGTGTCGTATATGCGGGTGGTGGATGAATCCCGGAGGATAGAGTGGATCCCGATCGTGGTGAATTCTCGATTGAGGTTCCATAACATCGGGGTTCTGCATGGGTCCCTTTCCCTTGACCAAAGTTGTCATCATCTCCATAATTTTGGCCATCTGATCTCTTTGCTCGAGTGAATCCTCTCGAGATCTTACCATTAGATCTCTCGTCTCTTGTTGCGATTTAGCCAGTTGCTCTTGTAATTCTTTTTGAGCCCTTTCCATCCTTTCGATTCTCTCATTGAACTCAGCTTCTATTGCCCTAGTTTGCCGACGCGTTCTGTATGAATATCGTGATTCCAGTATTGAAGTCTTGCAACTGCGGATTATATGGCTCTTTTAGTTTCGGTGGATGATTATGGTGATATGTATATGCGATGAATGAATGAATGAGTGTATGAATGAATGAATGTCCAAAGAAATAAATGATGCATAAATGTTATTTATGAGTAAATATGCAAGAATTTGGTGTTGATTTCAAGATAGCCCCATATGTAGGCATTTCATTTATCAGAAGAGTACATTACAAAAAGTTTTCATTTTTCCACCAGTTATACAAATTTCCTAGCCACATTGCCTTGTTTCTTCACTTGTTCTAAAAACTCTGATATGCTCGATCTCTGGCTCGGAGGTAATTGGCAACTGAGAACTTCGGCTTCATCTGATAATTGAACAACTTGCATAGCCGCTTTGCGGATTTCATTAATCAAGAAGTTGAGTTGTATTTCCTTTTCTTGGAGAGTTCCTTCAGATGCTGCGTGCATGTCCCTATCGTGCTGATCATTCTTTTCTTCTAGAGCCTTCAGGAGGTTATCTAATTGTTGTTGACGAGATTGTAGCATATTTTCTAAATCTCGTACTCTCCTTTTTAATTCTTGATGTTCAGACTGGCTATTCGCGAATTCTGCATTCACCATTTCGTACTCGGCATTCTTCTTTCTCAACTCTATTACAGCGCGCGCGGCCTTTTCCTCTTCTCTCTTTGCTTTTCCCTTCCAAAACTCCATTCCTCCTTTGATGTTGCTAATTTCTTCTTTCCACTCAGCTGTTGACTTGCCCAATCCACTATTCTTTATAGTGCTTCTTAATTTCTTGTTTTCCAAATGAAGGTCCCTTAAGTCGTTTCTCACGATCTCGGCCTCCCTTTGTACTTTTTCAGTTCTGGACCTTTCAACCTGAGCTTCAATCTTCAACTGATAGTTTTCTTCTTGAAGGGTACTGAGGTCCCTAGACATCTTAGCTTTTTCTCGCTCAAATTCTTGTCTAGCCATTTCCAATTCAGATGGCATTTCCTCCAAAAAGGGATTCTGGGCAGTGTAATTTGTTGATGATATTTGCTGACTACTTACCCGTTGTCTTCTCCATATGTCATAGTCTTGGGTAAGGGTATCAGCATACAAAGCTAATTCCATGAAATGAATTTCCTTCCAAGACTTTGCAATGTCTCGGACTCTCTTCATATATCCTTTACCCGCGAAAGCGAACTCGAATTGCGCTAATCCTCCCGATTATGGGTATAAATTGTCGCAAGAAAATTGCCTTTGGACTAATAGCGGAGCGTATCCAACTCCTCCCCATAACCCGAGTAAAGGTACCCAATCTTGGCCTCCACATTTGTATAGCGGGGGTGAAGGACGGATCCAGTGGTGCTCTCCACGTTATATCCTCGGCGCGAAGATTTCAAAGAGCGATACCCAATGTTGGTGGTGACTTCTCTCGGCTATTCTTTCTTGAGGTAAGCTTCTAGCGGGCGAATGTTTTTGAAAACATGTGGAATGGAGTGCGCTCTACTTACCAAAAATGACTCAAAATCCAAACATTGAGCATTGTGCACACCGATAAATCGTCCCTTTCCTACCCTTCGACAAGTACTCAAGGACACGAATGTCTCGGCTAAGATAGTCGGGACAGGTTGACTCCTTGTTTTAGCCTTTCAAGAAATCAAATCTGCGACCTCAATATTTCCGAGAACTCTCGGGAAAATGACCAAACCGTAAATGGCCAAGGCGAATAGATTAACTCTCTTCAATACGTTCGGATGACTCGTAACCGATTCTCGAGGGTGGACCATGGAACGCATAAATGACTTCATTCTTCTTTTTATTTGTTTTTCGCCCGGTGCATCAGTCATGTGTCCGCTCGGTCTTACTAATTTTTTTCTAAAGGTCAAGGGCTTAGGCTCCTTCACATATATCTTGCCGAATTGCACATTATCGATGCGGAGTAAAGCAGCATACTCTTCTATGGTTGGAGTCATGTCCTCTTGATTGAATGTAAAGCATCGATAAGTCGGGTCCTGCATTGAACCATGGCTTGAATCAACTGCTCGTCTACACGAATGGTGATCAAGTGAGCTATATCTCCATACCTCTCGGTGAAAATGCCCTAGTGTCCGAATCCCATTGATTCCAAACTCGCACCAAATCCTCAAGGTTATTTTGGCGAACATTCACAGTTGTATGTTCGGGCAAATTGGCAACACACCCTTCCACTAGGCTGTCCCCCTTTTCTCTTTGAGTTTTTAGAGACCACTCTCGAACCACGGCATTCTTCTCGATTATTTGTGTAATTGACTCCTCCATCAGAAACCCGTTCTTTGGCAACTATCCTTTAATCAACACCTTCCTAATGTGATGCCTATGATGCATGATGAAAATACAAATAAAAACAAACAAACTTGGTTAGTAAACACAACACATATGATTTGAGAAACAAATTAAACTGTCCAATCCAAATCTCTTTGTATGAACAATGTAAATGAAAGGCAAAAAGGCATTATCCCCGTGTACTTATTTTGGTGGCTATAAGCGGACAGAGGTTTAGCATGGCTCTAATTGGACAGCTCGTATGGTTCATTATATGCGGGTTTTGGTTCTAGATAGGTACTCGAATTGCCCGTACTATCATCTGCTAAGATTAGTACGGAACCTCAGTCATAGCTCATCACAGGCTCACGAGTTCAATTCGAGGGATTACATTTACTTATGCCTATGCGGAGGGACAAGTTAACTCACGAAAGCATAAGTCATATGTAATCCGAAAGTATTCACTAGCCTGTGCGGAGGGACGAGTTAACTCACGAAGGCGTAGCGTTTACTTTCACTTAAATGGACGGAGCCCGGGTATAGAGCTCATGTTATGCAAATGCAAGTGTGCGGTGTGTGGGGAAAACTCATAAACCTTTACGTTTTATTTAAAGAAACTAAACGGAATTAAAACCATAAAGACTGAAAAACAAACAAATAACAAGTTAGAAGAAATATTTACAACACGATACAAATGCATGAATTTTGAAAACGAGATTTTCGGATCACGACCAAATATTTACTTTGAACAAGGAAATTTGAAGACTTTGACAAAACGTGTTTATTCGACTCGACTCGCACCGAAGTCCCCAGTGGAGTCGCCAGCTGTAGCGACATAAAAATTTTGGTTTGGGGTCGCTAATTGTGGCGATTTAGTGAGAAAGTTGGAAAACTGAAGTTCGATTTTGAAATAAAAAGGAGTCGCCACCGATCCTTTTTGTAGGTGTGATCGGACACCTATTGGATTTCTTTTTTCTTTAAAATCGAGAGAAATAGGCCAAGTTAAGGTCTACGTTAAAAGCCAGAGAAAAATTAGGGTTCGGGAGTCGGTTACGCGCGAGGAAGGTATTAGCACCCTCGCGACGCCCAAAATTGGTATCTCATAAACACGTGTTATCTTGACTTTCAAAACACGGGTTTAATGTAAAATTTAGTCGTGATCCAAAAGAGGCGAGAAATTTTTAATTTATTTTGGTTTTTTTTGAAAAGGGTATATCGCTTTAACACGAGTCAATTGACATTCACCCAACATAGCGATGAACTCGATGACTTAATGTTAAATCGATATATTGCCTTGATTATTGAAATTATATGGAAAACACGAATGGGGTTTCGAAATGTCGTAAAGCAAATTGGAATGATTAAATGGAAGAATTAAAACATTTTTTTTTTGAAGCGAATATTGTAATATGACGATAATGTTAAGGATAGTAACAATACATGCAAACTTAAATACAATCGTATTATAAAATATGTAAATAAAATATATAGATATGATGATATTATAAATGTATTATTATTTATATTAATTGAACTATACATGAAATGATGAAAATGATGAGTATAAAAATGAATAATTATGATATAAGAAAATAATACAAATAGAGAGTATATGTACATATATATATATAATAAAACATAGGTACTTATTATGTAATAAAGTATAATAATATCTATGTAGTATGGTATTAAAAATATAAAAATATAATATTACAATATATATCCAATAATATAACATTAAGACATGATACATATAAACTATGGTATATATAAAAAAAACATATATATAATATACGAGGAATATATGTAATACTAAAACCTTTAGATAATATATAAAAACAATAGCATTACTTAGTATATACACGAGTATGTACGCACATTATAAATATATAAATATATAACTAAGCTTGAACTAATAATAATAATAATATAAGAATTCAAAAAAATAAACGTAACGTAACATTAAAATAAACTAATCAAAAAAAATACTATATAAATACAAATACATGTACATGTGTGTATAAAATATATACTAATATAATAGTAATGATAATTAAATAATTATTTAAAATGAAATAAAATAACGAAAAATAATGTGAAAATAAACTAAAAAAATAAAAAAGGACTAAATGTTGGACAAAAACAAAATTCTGGGGTAATTTTAAAGAAAAATAAACAATATTGGATGAAATTATAACACACGCCTAATCTTGAGGGGTTAAAAATGCAATAAACCCATGGGTCGAAAACGCAGCGCAACACGGGGTATTAGATCGCAACTCGAATTAAATTTCAGGGCCAATTTAAAATAAATGAAACTTAATTGTAAAACACTGAAAATGCGGAAGGGCCGATTGCGCAATTTGCCCTTCCGCCAAAAGAAACACGCGGATCCTTCCGGTGCAGGTCGGGTCGACCCGACCCGCGTTTAAAAACGACGCCGTTTCGTTAAATAATAAGGCAGGGACCAAAACGCACCGTTTTGGTCCCTATATAAGATAAATTTTTTTTTTGTTCATTTGAAA
Source organism: Gossypium anomalum (assembly GCA_025698475.1). Lineage (NCBI taxonomy): Eukaryota > Viridiplantae > Streptophyta > Magnoliopsida > Malvales > Malvaceae > Gossypium > Gossypium anomalum. The sequence continues at coordinate 15,900,763 of CM046967.1, read as the reverse complement.
TAGGGAAAGAAAAAAAAAGAGAAAAGAAGAGGAGAGAAAAGGAAGAAAAGGGGGGAAGAAAGGGGTTCCGGCCACGGTCAGTCCAGGACCACCGTCTCACTGCCACGCCAAACACACTGTACATGGTGTAGGAGAAGGTAAAAAATTCAACTTTTTTTTCCTTTTTTTTATATATACTTGTTTTATACTTTTAGGGTTTTGTATTGTTTGTTATAGAAAAAAAAAAGAAAGATTTGAATCAATTTAAAAGGAAATCACCTCGTTTCTTTTATGTCGATTTCTGGTTCCTCGATTCTCTTGCCTTTTTTGGTTTAAATCGTTGCCCTTATGTCTATTGTATTGTGGTATTTGATCTGGTTTAACTTAGATATTGACAATCTAAAAAAAATAGAAAGCTACCCATCCCCCAAAAATTGTTTTCCATTCGGCTTTTATAGCCTCTGCTGCAACTTGTTTTCTATCCTTTTTTCTCCTCTTTTACTTTATGTCCTGTCCTTTTAATGTTTGCAGGTGAAATGATGGTGCAAGTTGGAGGGTGGTGAGGCGGTGCTGCAGGCGTCGGTGGATGGGACAGAGGCGGCAGCAGCTGATGTAGCTTAGGGTTTTCTTAGCATTTTCTTTTGTTCTGTGTTTGGGCTGGGCTGCTGGGGTGGTTTGGGTAGGTTATTTAGTGGATATTGGGCTAGGGTCTGTTGGGGTTTTGATTTGGGTTTAGGTGTTGGGTAATGGGTCTTGGTTGTGTTTGGGTTGGTGTAATTAGGGTAAATGGGCTAAGGGTTTGGTTGATTGTTTTAGCAGGCCGAAATTGGCCTACTACAATTTGAGATACAAATTGATAGAGCATCGAATAGAAAAACTACATGCCTTTTATGAAAAAGCACATCACTGTATAGAGGTGGGAAAACAAAATTCCTCTAGCTAGAGGTTTGCAATAACAAGTCGAGAAAAGAAATCAATAATTAATAATTAGGAGAATAAAGTCATCTAGAGTACACCAGGAAGATAAAAGAACGAATCCTCACCTTAAAGTTGATATAGGAAGGCAACCCTTCGTGGGGAAAACTTAAATAATGAAGCAACCATTAAGGTAAAATGATTAGTTTCACAAAAAAGAATCTTAAGAGATCCCATACCAATGAAACCATCACCGACTTAGATGCAATTGAAAAACAAAGATGCAAATATCATTGAAAAACAAGGCAAAGTATGAAAGAATGCATGAATTTGGTGGATTCTATAGAAGGTTTTGTCAAACAAGACCAATTAGGATTGTTTGTAGAGAAGTAACATATATAGCAAAACACCAAGAGGAAAAGGGATTTAAAAGAAGAAATATAAGTGATATAGAGAAATTGTTAGGATCTATCAACATGATATTAAGTCTTAAGAGGAAGCGGGCTAGCTTGAGCAAACAAACAATTGATCACTTTAAAAGTATCATGTCTGTAGAAGTTCCTTTTGAAACGTTTAAAGAAAAAGATAGGTCGAGAATTATATTTGATAAGAATGATGAAAGGGTTTTAATCGATAGTGGTAGCATGATGGAGATTTTGCATTAATGCCTTAAAGAAAGTGGGGTTAGAGAAATAGCAGTTAAAGAAAGTCGACCTATATGGGTTTACCAACCAACTTATGAGGTAAAAGGGTTTATCACACTCCAATCACTCTGTAGGAGGTGGAGAAAATTGTCATAGGAATGATGGAATTCTTGGTAGTTGATTAACATTCATTGTACAATGTTTTTTTTAGGAGTTTGGTAATGAAAAAACTTAAGGTGACTTTCGTGACCTTTTGTATGAAAATTTTCCACCTAATATAAATAGTGCCACATGATAAATAGGTCAGTGTACAATGAGGTAGTGCCACATGATGTTATTACAAATGACACAACCGTTGGCATTGAAAAAAGAGGAGAAAGAAACATCTAATACCCATTTCTAAAAGCACGTGAAGTGGTGAGTACATATAATAAAGAAGATTTTGATGGGCTTAGAAAGCATGGATGTTAGATGAGAGATAAGCATGTTCAACGCAAAGCCAATAGGAGAGACAAAAAGCTTATGAACCTAGTTGGTTGGAGAGAGTAACTCAAATCTCTATCACCATTCCTAAGCAGAAAAAGACTATCCTCAAAGAAATGTTGAGGAGACATGTGGATGTCTTAGCTGTTAGTACAAAACTTCGGTGAGGAAAATCTCAAACACATGAACGGAACTCGAATAGAAGAAGAAATAGGACAAGGCTCCAAGGCGTGTATTAAGTAGAGGTGTGCATGGGGTAGGCGGCAGCCTGCCTGGCACGACCCAAGGCCCGCCTGAGAAAAATGGGAGGGTTTGGGTAAAAATATAGGCCCGAAAAATGGGCTTGGGCAAAAAAAGAGGCCCGTTTAGAAAGCGGGCGGACCTCGGCAAGATTTTTGGCGGGCTGGCTACACTACTACCGATTTTAATATTAAATTATTTTTATTTTAAATTTTAAGTAACTTTAGTTTTTTTACTTTAGGTTTTTTATTGTTTTTAATGTTATTTTGATATTGTAAAATTTTTGTTATTAATATAATTTAGTTCTAATTTATTTTAATTTTTAATTTTAATATAATTATTTTTATTATATTTTTAATTTATATATTATTTTAAGAATTATTTTACTCTCATTTTTTTAATATTTTTTATGTTTTAAATGCATTTGATTTATTATATTTTAAAGTTTTTATTTAATAAAAAAGTAAAAAAATTTAATATGGTATATATGGCAGTGTATTTGCATTGTCAAACTCGCCTATCATTTTTTCGGGCGGGCTTGGACAAAATTCTAGGCCCATATTTGGGCGGCCGGCCTACCCATGCACACCTCTAGTATTAAGCCACTATCTTTAAGGTTATATTCGCCCCCACCTATCTTCAGTGTGCAAACGAGTTCCAAGCAAATTAACCTCGAGGATACAATAAAGCCAATGACTATTTGCGTTTTGCACTGACGAGAATAGTCCACTACACACTGAGTAATATATGACAAGAAACTCAATTTCTATAAAGAATTTCTGCAGTAATACTTTATAGAATAATCTAATAATATTAGAAAATGAAAGAAGGAAAGAAATAATCTTAGAATTTGATGGTATGATTTCCAAATGAATTCTCATTCCTATTTATAGGAATTTTCATGTCTCTTCATAGAGACATCTTCATCAATAGGTGTCTTTCTGAATAATAATGTATTTAAAATTATTCATTTAATTATAACTATTCAAATAAAATTATTTAAATAGTTATAATTCTTTTTCAAAAAATCAAACAATATAATCTTTTGATTAACTACACCTATTCATTTATAGTTATTGGAACACTATAAATATTTGAAAATGTTCCAACATTTGCTAGTCTACAATAGATATGCCAAGAGTGGACCTTAGGGTGATGAAGCATTCACTAAAGGTAGATGCAAGCACTAAGGTTGTGTGACATAAAATAAGAGAATTTAACCAAGATGGAATAGTAGTTTTAAAAGAAAATATTCAAAAGTTACTTGCAACTAATTTTATTAGGAAACTCATGTATTTGGATTGACTATATAATGCTTTCAAGGTAAAAAAAAATTGAATGGAAAGTGGGGTATGTGTGCTAATTCATTGAATAATACAAAAGTTCACTAGCAAGAGAAGATTGTTTCAAAAAAGTGAACAGAAAAAACTAAGATAAAAACTAAAATTAAAAGTAAAAATAATAAATAAAAAGAAAGAAATAAAATTATCGACACTGATCCCTGACAATGGCACCAAAATTTGCTAGGTTGTCAAGACCTACAAAAATAAAGACCTACTTGAAAATATAAAATTAGTGGATAAAAACAAGCAAGGTCGTATCCCCAAAGACCGGTAATAATTTTATTTCTCAAGTAAAAACAAGTAAAGTAAATATGATGGGGAGTTTTATAGAAAATAAAAACTAAATTGAAATAAAAAATTTAGCAAATAAAGCAATAATCAAAGTTAAGGAAAAATCAATAAGTGATAAACGCCAAATTATACATATTGTTACCCCAAATACTTAGCATATTTATGGATGTTTACTATTAGATTTGTGGATTTTGGTGCTCTTAATCCGGTTATTTCATGTTTTGTACTCAGGACAGCACCAAGAGTCAAAAGGAGCCAAAAACGAGCGTAAAAGAGACAAAAATGACCAAATCAAGAAGATCACACGGCCTAAGCCTTGCCACACGGGCTGTTCACACGCCCATATCTGTCGAGGGTGTCATCTAAGGATTTCACGATTCACACGGCCTGGCCATTGACCCATACGGCTGTGTGAAATTTAGCGGAACGAACGCGGCCTGGCAAACACGTCACGGTCGTGGCATACGAGCATGTCCCTTTTTCAAAGAGTTGTATTTTACACGGAAAAAGGATACTTAGGGAAGAAGAAAGCCAATCCAAAGCCTATAAAAACACCCTAAGTATGACCTACTAAGGGAGACTTTTCCGACGCTTCGAGAACCTTTCTGGAACACAGAACCACACTCCAGGAATTACTTGAAGGAAGCCAGACGAGTCATCCCAAAAAGCTAGAGTTGCTCCAAGACTGAAGATCTCTCTCATAATTCCTTCAGGGATTTTAGAGTTTTCTTTATGTTTTGTTATTTTCATGCTTTTGAGATGTACTCTTATTTCATTATGAACTAAACCCCTTAGATACCTAAGGGGGATGAAACCTATGATGGATCTTGTTATTATAATCTGAATTATATGATAAATACTTGATTTGTTCTTAATTATGTGTTTCTAATGCTTGAGTTAATATTCCGGGTATTGACTCATGATTTAATGTACTTATGCAGAGGAGGAATAGACCCTGCCTAAGAGTAGATTTGGCATAATTAAGCGGAGTTGATCGAACGCCTAGAGATAGGGTTACGAGATTTTGCCGGATTAGGGTGAAACCTAATATGGGAGTCTATAGATCGATTTACTGCTTCCCTAGGGGTTTTAATTAGAAAGAGATTTCAATTAATTCAACTGAGGGTTAGGCATTATTAGTCTCGAAAGAGATAATAATGTAGGTTAGGGAGTCTCAAGGATCAAGTCAAGTGAATAAATCGTCTGGTTCAGAGTCAGATAACAAGTGAAACCTAGGTGGATTCCTCCTTGGGTGTCGTCTTTATCAATTGCTTCTCTTCAAGTCTTTTTCTAAATTTTCTCTTCGCTTTAATTAAATTAGTTAATTAGTTTAGATAATTAGTTTAATAAACAAACCCTTTTATTCCTAGGATAAATAATAAAAAAGATAGTTATTACTAGTACTTTTGGTTCCCTTGGGTACGATATCCCGATCTTACCATTACTATACTATTGTTCGATAGATGCGCTTGCCTTTTAGTCGTGATAATAGTTAGTCTAGGGTTGATCTTCATTATAAATATTTATTACTTGTTACGAATCACGCGACCAAGTTTTTGGCGCCGTTGCCGGGGAACTGAAATATGAGGAACACTTAATTTTTATTACTTTAGCCATTTATTTTTCTTGAAATTCAACTTTATTTCTATTTTTATTTTACTAACTTTCTTCTTCTTTCTCCTTGCAGGTTCTTGTAGTGTATGACTAGAAGAAACCTGTCAGGACCGTTGCTTTTTGACGAGGAAATTGATCGTACAGCTCGTAGAAACTGACGAGAAATCAGGCGCAGCTTAAGATACACAGATGAAGAGCAAGAGGAAGATATCTCAACTACTACTGAAGAGATGGCTGAAAATCAAGAAAATCCGCTACCGTGAGCCATACGCGTTGAATTAGCAAATCAGAATCCTGCTCTTCGTACTATGTACGATTATGCTAAACCTAATTTTACAGGAACTGAGTCAAGCATAGTTAGACCTGCTGTTGTTGCTAACAATTTTGAACTGAAAACTAACACGATTCAGATGATACAGTAGTTTGTTCAGTTTGATGGTTTGCAGGATGAGAACCCTAACACGCACTTGGCAAATTTCCTAGAACTGTGTGACACTTTCAAAAGTAATGGCATTTCTGATGATGCCATTCGCCTTCGGTTATTCCCTTTTTCACTGAGGAATAAAGCTAAACAGTGGTTGAACTCACTACCACGAGGATCCATTACCACTTGGGAGCAAATGACCAAAAAATTTCTATTAAAATATTTTCCACCGGCAAAAGCAGTTAAGTTGCGTAATGATACTTCTTCTTTTGTGCAGATGGACTTAGAGACACTTTACGATGCATGGGAGAGATACAAAGATCTATTGAGAAGGTGCCCTCACCATGGGTTACCTCTATGGCTGCAAGTTCAAACATTCTACAATGGTGTAAATCCCTCGACAAGACAAATAATTGACGCAGTTGCTGGCGGAACCATCAACAATAAAACACCGAAAGATGCCTATGAATTTATAGAGGAGATGTCACTGAATAACTATTAGTAGCAAGTTATGAGGACAAAACCAACAAAAACAGCCGGCGTTTATAACATCAATTCGGTCACCATGCTTTCTAATCAGGTAGAACTTCTAAATAAGAAAATTGATGGTTTACTTGGTTCTACGCAGGTACATCCAGTAATGAGGTGTGACTCAAGTGGCGGAGGCGTGCATACAGAATACCCACCATTCAATCCTACAACCGAAGAGGAACAGGTCAACTATATGGGTAACAATAATTTTAGATATCAGAATAACCCCTATAGTAACACTAATAATGCAAGTTGGAAGAACCACCCAAATTTCTCTTGGAGTGGTCAACAGAATCAAAGGCCACAGAATCCTCAGGGTTTTCAACAGCCACCTTATCAACAAGAGAAGAAACCAAACCTTGAAGAGATGCTATCTAAATTCATCTCGGTGTTAGAAACTCGTTTCCAGAATACCGAGACAGCACTCAAAAATCAACAAGCATCAATTCAAGGACTCGAAACTTAAGTAAGCCAGCTGACCAGACTAATTTTCGAACAACCACAAGGTGGCTTACATAGTAGCACCAAACCGAAAGAGCATATGAAAGCAGTTACACTAAGGAGTGTGAAAGTGTTAGCTGAAGCTGAAAAGAAGCTAACACAAGAAGCCGTGATAAGCGAAAGGAAGGAGGAAAAACCCAAAAATAGTTAGGAACCAATACAGAAGGAATATAAACCATCAGTTCCATACCCAGCAAAATTAAAAAAAGACCGCATGGATGCACAATTTGGTAAGTTTTTTGAAATTTTTAAACAATTACATATCAACTTACCTTTTGTCGAAGCTATCTCGCAGATGCCTACATACGCGAAATTTTTAAAAGAGCTCCTAACAAATAAAAGAAAGTTTGAAGACTTATCCACAGTAGAGCTCAAGGAGAAGTGCTCAGTCATACTCCAAAACAAACTGTCAACGAAACTGAAAGATCCAGGAAGTTTTACTATCCCTTGCTTAATTGGTAGTTTAAATGTTGAGAAAGCACTAGCCGATCTAGGTGCTGGCATTAATTTGATGCTATATAAAATGTTTAAACAACTTGGTCTTGGGGAACCCAAACCCACTAGGATGAGTATTCAACTAGCCGATAGATCTGTTAAATATCCTAGGGGTATTTTAGAAGATGTACTTGTGAAAGTAGATAAATTCATATTCCCTGTTGACTTTGTTATGCTTGATATGGACGAAGACGTGGAAGTACCTTTAATTTTAGGACGTTCATTTCTAGCTACTGCTAGGGCTGTAATCGATGTGGGTGATGGTAAATTGGTACTTAGAGTAGGTGATGAGGAGATTATCTTTAAAATTTATGATGCCATGAGATTTTTTAGGGAATAGGATGACTCATGTTATTATATTGACTCTATTGATCATGCTACTCAAGACTCTTTTTAGGAAATTATACAAGAAGACACAACAGAACTGTACCTAGCTCAAGAAGAAGAGTCAGATGATGACCTTAACGAACATCCTTTGAAACGAGCAGAGTATGAGGGCATCAAAATGAACGATGAACTTAAGTAAAAACCCTCTATTGAAGAACCTCCCAAACTGGAACTTAAACAACTGCCAAATCACTTGGAATATGCATACCTCGGAAATAATTCTACATTACCAGTGATTATTGCTTCTAACCTGCAACCTAAGGAAAAGGAAGAACTATACCAAGTATTAAAAGAACATAAAAAGGCCCTAGCTTTGAAAATTTTTGACATAAAATGGATCAGCCCCTCTTTTTGCACCCATAAAATTTTAATGGAAGATGAATATAAGCCTTGTGTGCAAGCTCAAAGATGACTGAATCCCAACATTAAGGAAGTAGTTAAAGCTGAGGTAATTAAACTTCTAGATGCTGGAATTATTTATCCTATTTCTAATAGTTCTTGGGTAAGTCCAGTACAGGTTGTTCCAAAGAAAGGAGGCATGACAGTCGTAACTAACGAGAAGAAGGAAATAATCCCGACAAGAACAGTCACAGGTTGGAGAGTTTGTATTGACTACAGGAAACTGGATGATGCCACAAGGAAAGATCACTTCCTATTGCCATTCATTGATCAAATGTTGGAAAGATTATCTGGGCACATGTACTACTGTTTCTTAGACGGACTCTCCGGCTACTTCCAAATCCCAATAGCTCCTGAAGAGCAAGAAAAGACGACATTTACATGCCCATACGGTACGTTTGCTTATCAAAGAATGCCTTTTGGATTATGTAACGTTCCTGCCACTTTTCAGCGCTGCATGATGGCCACCTTTGACGAACTCATGGAAGAAATCATGGAGGTATTCATGGATAATTTCTCAGTATTCGGTAACTCTTTCCATCTTTGTCTTAAAAATTTGAAGCGAGTTTTAATAAGATGCAAGGAAACGAACCTTGTGCTTAATTGGGAAAAATGCCACTTCATGGTTCAAGAGGGTATAGTATTAGAGCATAAAATTTCTAGTAAAGGGATTGAAGTGGATAAATCTAAAATTGAAACAATCGAAAAATTACCCCCTCCTAGTTTGATCAAGGCTATTAAAAGCATTTTAGGACATGCCGATTTTTATAGAAGATTTATTAAAGATTTTTCCAAAATAGCTAAGTCTATGACTAAACTACTAGAAAAAGATGTGCCTTTTAACTTCAATTAGGAATGTTTAGAAGCATTTAACACTCTGAAAGAAAAATTAATTGATGCTTCGATAATAATTGCACCTGACTGGAACTTACCTTTTGAATTAATGTATGATGAGAGTGATTATGCAATAGGTGCAGTTTTGGGACAGCAAAGAGACAAGCACTTTCAACCTATCTATTATGCTAGCAAAACATTGACAGCCGCACAGGAGAACTACACCACCACAGAAAAAGAATTGCTAGCTGTGGTTTTTGCATTTGATAAATTTTGATCATATCTTATTATCTAAAGTTGTTGTCTACACTGATCATTCTGCCCTTCGATACCTCTTAACTAAAACTGATGCAAAACCTCGACTCATTCGATGGATTTTGTTATTGCTGGAATTCGACTTAGAAATTCAAGATAAAAGAGGAGCTGAAAATCTCACGACAGATCACCTTTCCAGGCTTGAAAACTTAAATATCAGAAAACTTGATGAACCTGAAATTAATGATTCATTTCCTGACGAACAATTCTTCGCTATATCTGATTCTGAGGTACCTTGGTTTGCAGACATCGCAAATGTTTTGGCTGCTAACATAATCCCAAAAGGTTTGACACACCAGCAAAAGAAGAGATTCTTTAGTGATGTGAAAAACTACTTTTGGGACGACCCTTTTCTGTTTCGCATATGTGCAGATCAAGTCATTCGAAGATACGTTACAAGGCCAGAAACATTAATGATACTGGAACATTGCCACTCAGGACCAACTAGAGGACACTATAGTGGAACTAAGACCGCACATAAAATACTTGAATCAGGTTTTTATTGGCCCTCATTATTCAAAGACGCTAATAGGTATGTGACTCCTTGCGACAAATGCCAACGAATAGGTAATCTCTCCAAACGTAATGAAATGCCTCAAAATTATATGCTTCCTTCTGAAATATTTGACGTCTGGGGTATCGACTTCATGGGTCCATTCCCTAGTTCGTTTGGGAATAACTACATCTTAGTAGCAGTTGATTATTCGTCCAAATGGGTAGAAGCCCAAGCTTTACTTACTAATGATGCTACAGTAGTCATACGTTTCCTTAAGAAACTCTTCTCAAGATTTTGAACACCTAGAGTAATTATTAGTGACAGGGGCACTCATTTCTGTAACACCTAGTTTGAGAGAACTCTTAAGAAATACGGAGTTCATCACAGAACAACTACTCCTTATCATCTTCAGACTAGTCAACAAGTCGAAGTAGCAAACTGAGAAATTAAACGAATCCTCGAGAAAATTGTTGAATCAAACAGGAAAGACTGGGTGATAAAAGTAGATGATGCTTTACGGGCTTACAGAACCGCGTTTAAGACTCCCATAGGAACATCACCTTACAGACTCGTTTATGGGAAACGATGTCATCTACCATTTGAATTAAAGCGCAAAGCTTTCTGGGCTATTAAATTTCTAAACCTTGACCCTAAACTTGCTGGTCAAAACAGGTTGATACAGCTGAACGAGTTAGATAAGTGACGAGCCAATGCATACGAAAACTCACGACTATACAAGGAAGCAACAAAACGGTGCCATGACACTTACTTGAAGTAGCCAAAGCAATTCGAAGTCGAAGATTTTGTCTTGCTCTACAATTCAAGACTCAAATTGTTTCCTGGGAAACTTAAATCGAGATGGTCAGGACCCTTCGTAGTTCAATCTATTTTCCCATATGGCACAGTAGAGGTAAGTCATCCATCACAATGAACCTTCAAGGTAAACGGTCATCGTCTCAAACTTTATAACGGTGAGAATTTTAAGGATGATGGAGAGGAGTTACGACTCCACGAACTACCCTAAATACATCAGTAAAGGAAAGTCGAGCTCAGTCTATAAATAAGCGCTTCTCGGGAGGCAACCCAAGTACTAACATATTTTGATTTCTTATTCTAACACTTTAAATAATAAAATTTTTAAAATTGCACAATCTTACAGAACATACGACCACCCACACGGGCGTGCCTAAAGCCGTGGCAAAACAGGGGAAGCGACACGGCCATACGATACGGCCATGTGGAAACAGGGCAAAGATTTCCCCAAAACACGGGATGCGATAAATTCCCAAGGCCGTGCGACGTGACCGTAGGTGAGGTTGATAGATGAAAACGGGCGTAGGAATAAAAAACACGGGCATGCCAGAGGCAAGGCTCGATTCTGTTTCTCTAACACAAGCGTGCGACACGCCCGTGCCATTAAATCATGGACAACAATACACAGGCGTGGTACTATACACACGGGCGTGGGAGAAGCGAACGAAGCTAAGGATGGTCGTGCGATATGGCCGTGTTTGACACACGCCCAAGACACACGGGCGTGGGTTAGTAGCCGGGCATGACCCAAATTGAAAAAATTTGAAAAACACGAGCTCACCCTCAGAGTACACTGGCGTGGCCATAGGCCATGTGACCCTCCCCTATATAAACAAACCACTGTTCATCTTCTCCCTCTTTCAAAACCTTAGTCGAAATTTACCCTTCCTCAATCTTCAATCCCTAATCCCTAATCCCTAATCCCAGATTCTCACTTTCCCAACCCCCAAACCACCTTCAATTTCACATCGCCACGCCAGCACTTTCACATCGCCACGCCAGCACTTTCACATCGCCACTCCAGCACCACCACCTGAGGCCTCCACTGACGAGGATCATTGAATCCTCTTATCTTTTTATTTTTATCTTTATTCTTATCTTTATTTTTATTTTTATTCTTAATTTTTAATTTCATTTCAATTTTATTATTTTCTTATGAAAGACATATCTATATTAGTAAATTTTACTTTCTTCATTTTTTTTTCTGGTATTTCTAACAAGTAATCCCACTACACTCTCTTCCACACCAACTCTTAATAAGCTCTTCATGATTCTACAGATTTTCAAGCAAGCTACTAGGAATATTTTACGGAATGAGGAAACAAACAGGGAACAATACAAACCGAATGCCATGTTCAATGACCCAATTTCTTCATTTAGCTATGAACAATGGTAGCTACTACTTTCCCCAAACACTACAGCCTCAGAATCAAGCTCCGCACCCATATAACAGGGGGTTTCACCTCCTTCCCTTTTATGATTTTCTTTATTTTGAGTATTCTATCTTTGTACAATGAGGGCAATGTACATCTTAAGTGTGAGGGGGGTGAACATAAACATGAAACCTAACTTTTTGCATTATTTTCAAATCCCTGAATGTGGTCTTGTGCTTAAGTGATTTTCTCATAATATTGATGGAATGAATTCTGATTAATCTATAATTATCGTTGATATGTCATGAATTAGACCAAGGGAATTATGCATGATTATTTGATTGTAGGACCTTAAAGAATCAAGCATGATAAGTTGATATTTTGAGAACTAAAATTTTTAGTTTATTTTCCTGAATTGAGGTATTATCTTGAAATCTTAAGTATATAGGAATGACATCAAAAACCCAAATTTTTGGTGAGATTTTTGAGGCTTTTTTAGCATATAGCTTTCTTTCTTGCTCACTTCTTTTGTGGTTTGAGTGTGTCAACATTGAACTGTTATTCTAGAACTTGCTTCGATTATACATGTAGAGATCACACGTATGATTTGATATACTGAGATGATAAAGGCACTTAGGATTTAACCCACTTACTCCATAAAAAGCCTTCCCACATAATTAAGCCCTTAGTGAACCCCCTTTGAGCCTACTAACCCTTTTTCTTTATTGATTAACCCTCATCATTAGCCCATTAACCTATTATTATTGAAATCCTCTTACTTAATTTGACCCTTTTTATCGAGATTGAATTTAATATTGTTACCTCACTATGATCACCAATTTTTGTTACTGAATCATTGAGTATAACTTCTATATTGTATTGACTTGATTTGTTCTTAAAAAAAAAACCTCAGTATTATTATTGTAATTCTTAGCAAGCTAAAGTTGTCATGAAAAAGAGAGCTCATGTAATATAGTTCTAGATATTTGTTTTCATTCAGTAATTAAGTTTTTTGATAGTAGGGTGATATATTGAAATCATCTCGATTCTAACCTTTGTTTCTTCAGCTTGTATCCATACCCGTAACCTAAACCCCATTACAACCATGCAAAGACCTTTTGATTTGTGTATCATATTATTTACAAGTGGTGGAGATTTGATTTTCATGCAAGCCTATAGTGATAACATCTTATGTTAGACAATCGAGTGCTTAATTTTGAACCTTAAACACTTTGAGTGTTTTGAGTGAATCCTTAGTGAGGATGTCATCTTTTGTATATTTAGGACTAAAGTTAATTACTTAAAGGAAGGAGATTACCTATAATTTTATTATCAAAATATTCGATTTAGATTGTTTGAAGTTCGTAATGTCTCTATGGTTGAATTCTCACTATATGATTCTCCGTGGAATAATTTGTAACATTATCGGTAATGATTATGTGATTGAAAGGAATGAATTCTAGCAGTAAATGAGAGTTTTGCTTGAGGACAAGCAAATGCTTAAGTGTGGGGGTATTTGATAAACGCCAAATTATACATATTGTTACCCCAAATACTTAGCATATTTATGGATATTTACTATTAGATTTGTATATTTTGGTGCTCTTAATCCAGTTATTTCAGGTTTTGTACCCAGGAAAGCACCAAGAGTCAAAAAGAGCAAAAAACGAGCGTAAAAGAGACAAAAAAACCAAATCAAGAAGATCACACGGCCTAAGCCTTGCCACACGGGCTGCTCACACGGCCGTGTCTATCGAGGGTGTCATCCAAGGATTTCACGATTCACACGGCCTGGCCATTGACCCACACGGCCGTGTGAAATTTAGCAGAACGAACACGGCCTGGCAAACATGTCACATGACCGTGGCACACGGGCGTGTCCCTTTTTGAATGAGTTGTATTTTACACGGAAAAAGGATACTTAGGGAAGAAGAAAGCCAATCCAAAGCCTATAAAAACACCCTAAATATGACCTACTAAAGGAGACTTTTCCAACACTTCGAGAACCTTTCTAGAACACAGAACCACATGCAAGGAATTACTTGAAGGAAGCCAGACGAGTCATCCCAAAAGGCCGTAATTTCTCCAAGACTGAAGATCTCTCTCAGAATTCCTTCAGGGGTTTTAGATTTTTCTTTATGTTTTGTTATTTTCATACTTTTGAGATGTACTCTTATTTCATTATGAACAAAACCCCCTAGATACCTAAGGGGGATGAAACCTATGACGGATCTTGTTATTATAATCTGAACTATATGAGAAATACTTGATTTGTTCTTAATTATGTGTTTCTAATGCTTGAGTTAATATTCCGGGTATTGACTCATGATTTAATGTGCTTATGCAGAGGAGGAATAGACCCTGCCTAGGAGTAGATTTGGCATAATTAAGCGGAGTTGATCTAACGCCTAGAGATAGGGTTACGAGATTTTGCCAGATTAGGGTGAAACCTAATATGGGAATCCATAGATCGATTTACTACTTCCCTAGGGGTTTTAATTAGAAAGAGATTTCAATTAATTCAACTGAGGGTTAGGCGTTATTAGTCTCGAAAGAGATAATAATATAGGTTAGGGAGTCTCACGGATCAAGTCAAGTGAATAAATCGTCTGGTTCAGAGTCAGATAACAATTGAAATCTAGGTGGATTCCTCCTTGGGTGTCGTCTTTATCAATTGCTTCTCTTCAAGTCTTTTTCTAAATTTTCTCTTCGCTTTAATTAAATTAGTTAATTAGTTTAGATAATTAGTTTAATAAACAAACCCTTTTATTCCTAGGCTAAATAATAAAAAGATAGTTACTACTAGTACTTTTGGTTCCCTTGGGTATGATATCCCGGTCTTGCCATTACTATACTATTGTTCGATAGGTGCGCTTGCCTTTTCATCGTGATAGTAGTTAGTCTAGGTTTGATCTTTATTATAAATATTTATTACTTGTTACGAATCACGCGATCAATAAGATAAAGCTCTAGTCAGAGGTAAAATCTCCATTTGATTCATAAATTCGATTATCAACGCAAGGGTATTTTTGAAGCCTTTAATAAACTAGTTCTAGTTGTTGACTCAACACTGGGCAACAAATCTCTCATTACATGTTCAATAACCAAGAGGCAAAACATAATCTCATACTATTGAGACAAAGACATATGTTTTCATGTACATAATCGAAATTCTACATGCTAATAGGACATAGTAACAACAATAATCTATACAACTAGAAAGCATTAGAATCAATGGACCTTCGTGCTCATGTGAGGTTGTCTTTCCTAACAATATGCAATGTATAAGAGAAGCTAGAAAAATCGAAAGAATATATTCAAATTTTATAGTACTTTCTAAAGTCACTAGGTTTTCAAAATCTAGAACTTCAATCAAGCATAAAGTATTGAACATTTTAAGTTCACTTTTTTCAAATTTAGGATGATTCCATTTGAACGCGAGTGTAAATGACAACATAAGCACATACCTTAAATTATTCGTTTAATATCATCCAGTTAAAGAATATTTACCTTGCATTTGCAAAATATCTCAAGTATTTCCTCATCTTCCTTTAATTTGTTAGTCTTAGCTAATCTCTTTGGGAAAGGGGGTTGAATCATAAACTACTTTGGTTTATCTACGTTTGACCTATCAATCAATTCTTTGGGAGAAAAAACCTCTTCTTCTTTTTTTTTTTGGTTTCTTTAGCCATGGTTTGATCAAGTTGAAATTTGTTAGGCTTTATTTAATTCCCTACCGTTTTAATAGTAATTACACTAAAATTATGGATTGGGTTGACGATAGTTTGTGAAGGTAACTTACCTTGAGATTCTAGTTTTCGTACTGAGGTTGCGAGTCGGCTAACCTGTTTATTAATGTTTTGAGTGCTAGAATTTATCTCTTAAAGGCCAACTCTTACCTCATGTTGGAATTGTTGAGCGTTAGTAGAAAGAGATTTGGCAATATCCTTAGAAGACATATTTGAATTAGAAAAACTTAATTGAAGATTTTGGAAATTTTGTGCTCTCACTCTAAAACTGAAATTTAGATGTTCTCTTCATCCAGAATTATAAGTATTCAAACATGGATCATATTCCTTTGCGGTGGACTAGGGAATCCTCCAACTACATTTGCATGTTTGTTTGTATTTTCAAAAGTGTAGGGCTTGAATCGATTTGATGGCCATGATTAGCGCATATCCCACACACCTTAACATGTCAGGTATTTCTTAAAGCAATCTATTCAACTAGTGAAGTTAGTTAATCATTACGATTTTCAAGAGCTTATATGTTGACCTCATTCAATCGTCTCAACATATCTTGTCGAAACTCAAACTGTTGTGAGTTAGTAACTATGATTGAAATTAATTCCTTAGCCTCGTGAGGGGTTTTGTTTACTATATAACCATTGCTTGCGGCATTTATCATCTTTTGCTCCATCGATAAGAGTCTTTCGTAGAAATATGAATGAGTAGTTGTTCCAAAATTTCATATTGCAAGCAAGTTGCATGAAACTATTTAAATCACTCCCGACATTCATGAAGGCTTTCCATGTACTTCTATTTGATATAGTAAATCTTTTTCATGATAAATATATCATGCAAAGAAGGAAAAAAAATCATCCAAAAATAATCTTACCAATATAATCCATTTGGTTATAAACCTGAAAGGTAAATAGAAGAGTCAATCATTTGATTTGTTATTCAATTACACATTAGGGTCTCATAGTAAAGCATACCACATAAAATTATTTCAAGTGCTTGTGAGGATATTTGTTCTGTAAACCATGAAAAGTAGGAAGTAAGTGAACTAATCTTGATTTCAATTTGAAGGGGACCTCAAGTTTAAGGTATTGGATGCAAAACGGTTGATGGTTTAGATTTGATGCAACTGGCTCTCTCAAGGTTCTATTGTTAGCCATAATTGCTCAAGGTAGGTTCAACAACCCTATTGTTTTTATAAGCCTGCATAGGTAAGACTATGACCTCCTTTTACTTCTTGGGATCCTTTCTCTTGGGAAAACTACCTAGAAGAACTTTATAAAATAGGTTCCTCCAACTATTAGAAAAATCGGTTAAGAAAATGGTTATTATTTCTACAACAGAAGTTTAAAATTTTGCTTAAAATGCCCTTTTGTGATATTTATAGTTTTAAACCTTGAACCGAAATTATACCTATGCTTTGTGTGAAGTGGACTCAAGCCAATCATGATTTTTAACTAAATGACCTTCTCCGCTATCCTTGTACCATGAATCGCTTCAAGTGTGGGATTAAGCAACAGAAACCAAAACATAGAAAATAAATGATTTACTTACTGTCTGTAGGAAAGTAAGTTCTCTTTATAAACCGATAAAATTTGTAATTCCCAGAAGATAAAATTTATTCTTAGTAAATAAATTATCACTACTTTTTGGAAGAATAACAATATACAAATAATGTATGAAGTGTGTTTTTAGGTCAACCGATGCTTTCTGTTTATAGAGGGAAGTACAAAAGTTTTGGTTGAATAAGTCCTTGATAAATAACAATATCTAAATAGAAGATCCATTCCCACTTTAAGTGTGAGAGAGGTGGGTGGCACATCTTTGCATAGTTACTAGGGTTTCCGCCCCTTATGTTACTTGAGGGATAGATTTGGGTCTCTCATGTATTGGGTTAAATTATAAGTGCTTCTTAGACTTTTGACTCAACACTTTATAATTTAATTCAACCTAATATTTATTTTCTATTTTCCAAAATAATAATTATTTAACCAATTAATTTTAAATTAACTAAATTAATTTCTCAATTAAATAATTTTTCAACTGAATTCTAATTTCGTTAAAATTATAACAACTTTACTGTAATTTATGAGAAAATATATTTAATTTTTTATTTAAAAAATCTCATAATGACTAATTAATTCAATTTCATCTTTGAAATTAATTTATTTAATTAATTAAACAATGATTCGAAGAATCTTTAATTAATTCTCAAGCCATTTTTGTATATAACGAGAAAGCATTCACTACGGATAGTGATTAATACGACCTATTTCTTACTTCATCATTTTTATTCTTTAGTTCTACATGCAATTCGCTTCTGGTTATTTCAACCTAGCGAAGGGATCGATTAAGCATATATAATTTGGGCTTAAATAATTTATAATTTAGTTTCAGCTTTTCGCTTATTAATTATAAACTTAATTAGTCATGAAGTCATTCCACTAAAGTATTGTGACTAAGCTCTTGTAACACCCTTAACCCGTATCTGTCGCCGGAACAGGGTTACGGAGTATTACCAGAACATTTAGAAAGATTTACAAATAACTTATGCAAATTACTATTCATTTACCGAGATCATTCATAACGTCCCTTGATTGGGCCCTCGAGGTTGAATACGAGCATTAGAATTGAGTCGGGACTTAATCAGAAACTTTAAAAAAATTTCGTGACTTTTCAAAATTTTTCCAAGGTGCAGGGCTCACAAGCCCTTGTGGTCCAAGGGACAAACCCGTGCTAGAGGCCGTGTTCGAACCCGTGTAACTCTCTGACTTGCACACACAGTCATGCCACACGCCCATGTGCTAGGCCGTATGGTTAATTAATTCAATTTGAAATTTGGTGCAGGTTTCACACGGCCAAGACACATTCCAGTGTTCTAGGCCATGTGACACACACGGCTGAGGCACACGCCCGTGTCTCTGCCCGTGTGTCACACACGATTTAGATGCACGCCTGTGTGTTTGCCCATGTGAATAAAATGAAGTCATTTCTAGCTTCATTTCTCACCCAAAATTTTACCCAAGACCGGCACTTGAAACACACATCCAATACCAACCAATCCAAGATTCAACTTGAGCAAATTTCATCATTCACAAGGCATATCACTACAAGCATACATGATCACAACCTTACTTTAGTTTAACGTAGGCATTCATAACATTGATCACATATTCTTAGCATAACACATGTGCATATATATATATATATCATAATAATCTACTTAGTCATACCAAAATGAACCATTACTAGCCATTCCAGTGGCTAGATTACAAAATAACATTTCAAGCTACTATTGGCCAAGTTGTCCTATACATGCCATTATACCAAAATGAATTTTTGCTAATTATACCCAAAATGACTAGTTGATAGTGTGACGATGCTCTAGTGATCTCCAACCTTCATGAGCTTCCAAGTACTATAAAACAGGGGAAAATAGAACGGAGTAAGCATTACATGCTTAGTAAGTTCGTATAACGAAAACTAAACTTACCAATCCCGTTTATTAAATCTAAGCATACAATATCATGTTTTCCATCCATTTGGCTAAATTACCTAAACACATACATTCAATCAAACATGTTAGTCACCAAAATCTTCATATCAATCAAGTAACATAGATGAGCTCATCAAACAATATTCTTTCAAGCCATTATCATTTCATCTAAAGATTTTCATGCCATGTCAAGAGTTTTATTTCCTTTAAATCATTGAATTTCGATGGATTCTTAAGTAGTACACTTGAAGTGTATTATTCAATAATCCGTCAATTTCTTATGCAAGGGTATCCATTAGAGCACTTAACCAAGAAACAATCTCTCGAGCCACATATCGTTTAACAAGATTACCAATTCACGCTAAATCATTTACATAACGAAAGCTCAGAGGAGCTCGATTAGGATTACTAGTCTAGGCTAAACCCTAATCATAACGTATGCTCGAGAGGTATTATACCGGGATTACCCGTCCGGGCTAAATTCTTTCCATAACAAGGTCAATCGGATTACTCGTCTGAGCTAAATCTTATCCGCAACAAATGCAGGACCTTATTAGTTTCGGGAAAGCTCATATAATCATTGAAATTCAGTATTCAATCAGGACTTAACCCTTTATCACCATTTCAAGCATGTATCAAATTCTCCATCATAGCATACAAGTAAAGCACATCACTATAACTCACATTACATACAAACACAATAATCAATTAACATAATTACATGTTCGATTAAGTTACACGAACTTACCTCGACACTTGTTCGCGTAAAAAGTCTACTAATCCGAAACTTTTTCTTTTCCTCGATCTATCCTCGAATTAGTGTTGTCCAGATTTATATAAATGAATTTAACCATCAATTTCACACATTTCATATTTAAATGGATTCAATTTATGTTATAGGCAAAATTATCATTTTGCTCCTAACTTTTCTATAAATTCTGATTGTCCCTAGGCTCGGAAAATGAAAATTGTGCAAATTACTCCCTATTCCAAGCCTAACCAAATCCTCATTACAAATTTTACAGCACATGTATTCATAAAATTTCAGAATTTTTCATCAAATTTTACAACTTTTCATTTTAGTCCTTAAATCATATTTTCATCAAAAATCACTTTGTAAAAGTTGTTTATTTATCAATAATCTTTCATTTTCTACCATAAATTTCTAATTTCCAGCATATACGTCCATGACCCATTTTTCATACCATGATAACTTTTCAAGTTAATCCCTCAAATAGAGAGATTAAGCTATCCCGGTTTTAAAAATATCAAAATTACTAAAAACGGGACAAAAAACTTACCCAATTTGGCCTTGAAAGTTTCTTTTCTCTCACCTAAGGTTTCCATGTGTTTTTAGGTTGAAGATGATGAAAATAAGATGATATATTTTCTTTTCATCTTTTAATTAATTAAGTATTTTGCTATTTCCAATTTAGTCCTTGCCTTTTTTCTATATTTCGATGGATGAGTCACCAAGAAAAATCTACATACTTTTCTTAATGGTCTAATTACCATATAAGGACCTCTAGTTTTGAATTCCAAAGCTATTTAAACCTTATAGCTACTAGAATTTAACTTTCACATTTTATGTGATTTAGTCCTTCTCGTAATTAAACACTTAATCGATAAATTTTTTGTATCAACATTTTCACACGACATGCCTATTATAATACGGACCATATAAGGAAATAAAAATAAACCTTATTTTTGGGTCAGATTTGTGGTCCCGAAATCACTGTTCTGATTTCACTGAAAAAAATGGGTTGTTACAACTCTCCCTCCTTAAGGATTTTCGTCCTCGAAAATCTTACCAGTAAAAAGATTCAGGTATTGCTTCTTTATAGTATCCTCCGGCTCCCAAGTAGCTTCTTCAATACTATGTCGTTGCCAAATAACTTTTACTAATGCTACCTTTTTATTTCTTAACTCTTTTGTTTTCCAGGCTAAGATTTTGATTGGTTTTTCATTATAAGTCATATTTGGTTAAATCTCTACCTCTATCGGAGAAATAATGTGTGAAGGATCAGACCGGTACCTTCCTAACATAGACACATAAAAAACATTGTGAATTCGATCAAGCTCTAGTGGTAAAGCTAACCGATATACAACCGGTCCAATTCTTTTAGTAATCTCATATAGTCTAATGAACCGTGGACTCAGTTTTCCTTTGCGACCAAACTGGAGAACTTTCTTCTAAGGCGACACTTTCAAGAATACTTTGTCACCAACTTGAAATTCTATTTCTTTTCGTTTCAAATCAGCATAGGACTTTTGACAATCAGAGGCTGCTTTTAAGTTGTCTTGAATTACCTTTACTTTTTCCTCGATCTCTCAGACCAAGTCAACTCCGTGTAACTTTTTGTCACTGAGTTCTGTCCAATACAATGGAGTCCTGCATTTGCGTCCATGCAAGGCTTCATACGGTGTCATTTTAATACTAGACTGATAACTGTTATTATAAGCAAATTCAACCAAAGGCAAATACCTTTCCCAGTCACCTTCAAAATCAAGTACACAACGCCGAAACATATCTTCCAAGATCTGTATTACCCATTCAGATTGTCCATCTGCCTGGGGGTGAAATGCAGTGCTAAAATGTAACTGAGTACCAAGAGCTTCTTGCAATTTGCTCCAGAGTCAAGATGTAAACCGAGGATCTCTATCTGAAATAATGGAGATAGGCACTTCATGCAATCTGACAATCTCCGAAACGTATAATTCAGCCAATCTATCTAAGGAATAATCCATACGTACTGGAATAAAGTGTGCAGACTTTGTCAACCGATCAACAATTACCCAAATGACATCCTTCTTCTTTGGAGACAGGGGTAATCCCGTTACAAAGTCCATGGTAATTCTTTCCCATTTCTATTCTGGTATCGTAACCGATTGTAATAGCGCATAAGGCAACTGATGTTCGACTTTTATTTGCTGACATGTCAAACACTTAGATACGAACTCAGAAATATCTCGTTTCATGCCTGGCCACTAGTATATCTTTTTCAAATCATTATACATTTTATTTCTGTCAGGATGTATAGACATGTTACCATTGTGAGCTTCATTCAAAATATTTTGTATCAATTCAGAACTTTTCGGTACACATACTCTACCTCTGAATAACAAACAACCGTTAGTTCCGATCTGAAATTTTGAGTTAGAAGTCGATTCACTTTGTACCCATTTTGCTTGCAACCTGCTATCATTTTTCTGAGCTTTGAAGATCTGTTGCAAAAACATTGGTCTAGCTTTTAACTCAGCTATGATTGAACCATCATCAGACAACAACAATCGGGTGTTCATTACTCGCAAAGTATACAGGGATTTTCTACTCAAAGCATCTGCCACTACATTGGCTTTTCTCGAATGGTAGTCAATAATAAGATCATAATCTTTCAATAACTTAAGCCATCTGCGCTGTCTCAAATTCAAATATTTCTATGACATCAAGTATTTCAGACTTTTATGATCGGTAAATATGTGACATTTTTCTCCAAACAAGTAATGCCACCAAATTTTCAATGCAAACATTATGGCCGCTAATTCAAGATCGTGTGTCGGGTAGTTCTTTTCATGTGGCTTTAGCTGTTGTGAAGCATGGGCTACTATTTTACCATCTTGCATCAAAACATAGCCTAAACCATTCAATGACGCATCACTGTAAACTATAAATTCCTTACCCGATTCTGGCTGAACTAACACTGGTGCTTCTGTCAATAAAGCTTTTAACTTGTCAAAACTCTGCTGGCATTTATCAGTCCACTCAAAATTTACATCTTTCTATAGCAAATGAGTCATCGGAGAAGCTATCATTGAAAAACTTTTTTACAAATCTCTGATAGTAACCAGCTAGTCCCAGAAAGCTTTAGACTTCAGACACATTCTTCTGTGGCTTCCAATTAATAATGATTGAAATTTTATTCGGGTCTACTCTGACACCTTCAACAGATACTATATGCCCAAGAAAACTAATTTCCCGTAGCCAAAATTCACATTTACTGAATTTGGCGTATAGTTGTTTCTCTTGCAAAGTTTGCAATACTATTCTAAAGTGCTCAGCATGTTCATTTTCATCTTAGGAATAAACCAAAATATCATCTATAAATACCACCACAAACCTATCCAATAACGAGTTGAAAATTTCCTTTATCAAATCCATAAACACTGCAGGTGCATTGGTCAAGCCGAATGGCATCACAAGAAACTTATAGTGTCCATATCTGGTTTTAAAAGCTATCTTTAGAACATCTGATTCTTTTACCCGTAGTTGATAATAACTAGAACGGATATCAATTTTTGAAAATATAGTGGCACATTTTAATTGTTCAAGTAAGTCATCGATTCGAGGCAATGGATACTTGTTCTTTATTGTAACTTTGTTGAACTATCTGTAATTAATGCACAGCCTCAACGTTCCATCCTTCTTCTTTACAAATAGAAGTGGCACACCCCAAGGTGAGAAACTAGGTCGAGCAAAACCTCTGTTAATCAATTCTTGCAACTGTACTTTTCGCTCTTTCAATTCAGTGGGAGCTATTCTATAAGGTGCTATGGATGTCGGTGCTGTTCCCGGGACAAGATCTGTAGAGAATTCTACCTCTCTTTCTAGTGGTCAACCAGGTAATTCTTCTGAGAATACATTAGGAAATTCACATACTACTGGCACTGATTGAATCTTTGACTCAGATACTTTAGTATCCATCACATACACAAGATAGGCATCATACCCCTCTCTAACATATTTCTGTGTTGATATTGCTGAAATCACATTAGGTAATCCATCTAGTTTATTACATTCAACATGAAACAAATCACCATTCTCACATTTCAATACAATTTATTTCTGTTTACAGTTCACCACTGCATCGTATTGGGTTAACTAATCTATCCCCAAGATCACATCAAATTCATCAAATGACAATAACATCAAGTCAGCCGAAAAGCAATAACCTTTTACCATTAACGGACAGTTCTTACAAACTTTATCCACCATAACACACTGGCCCAGAGGGTTTGAAACTTTAACCACAAATTCAGTAAATTCAACAAGTAAATTTTTAACAGACATTAGGTTCGTGCATATATATGAATGTGTGGAACCAGGATCAATCAATGCAGTAATATCAAAATCAAGTAGAGAAAATGTACCAGTAATGACGTCTGGTGCAAAGGCATCTTTTCTAGCACGAATAGTATATATCCTTGCAGGTGCTCGTGCCTCAGATCTAATTGCTGTATCCTTTGTAGTACCTCGACTACCACTAACATTGCTGGGATGACAGGGTGGTTTGCCTCTTGCAACAGGATTACTTAGCTTTGGAGCTAGCTCTATCTCATTTTCAACTCTTTCTAGACAATCTCTGAGAAAATACTCAAGTAAACCACATCCAAAACAAGCTCCAATTTTACACTGACATTCCCCATGATGAAAATTTTACAATGTTTACATTTTGGTTTGGGATTACCAACACTACCCACACTGGTCATAGATGGAGATGAAGACCTCGGGTTAGAATGTTGAGAGCCCCGCTTTCTTCTAAAATATTGATAAACCATAATATATACATATTTTTATCCCATGTTTGGTATATTTTTAGATGATTTATCATAAGATTTAGTGAATTTGATGCTCCTAATCCTTTAATTTCATGTTTTATACTTAGGTGAGCATAGGAAGGTAAAACGAGCAAGAAACGGGCCACAAACGGACAAAATTGGCTTATTTTAATATTTCACATGGCCTAGGCACTTTCATACGGGTAAACCACATGCCCATGTGAGACACACGGACAGGCCACATGCCCGTGTGTCATGACCGTGTCGACTAAAAACCAACTCAGAATTACACACGGCTGTTACAACTCTTCCTTATTATATGCCATTGCAAAAGCTACTTAATAAATGATCGTCCAATGACCTTGTCATAAGTGTGTTACCCTTATAAGATATCTTTAATCTCTTTGGGATAAATTTGTTCTTCCAATGTGATCTTATTTTATCTCATGGTAACCATTACATCTTCCTTCTAGAAAAGTTAATTATTATCAAATAACAATTAAATCATTTATCACAAAGATAAATAACCCATGACAATGTTCTAATTTTTATCTATCATGTAATGTTGATGAGGGGATATCATTTGCCCTTTAGTTGGGCTATGAATTCCATTGTTCTGGAATGATGCTACATACTATAGAAGTCGTATACCCAATGTACCAACTTTTGATTCTTTATCTATTTGAACTTAGGCCTTCATTTACATCAAAGTATACAGTCACACAAACATAGTCCAATATCCACTCAGGATTAAGGTATGCCATACTATTAACATCACAAGTGAATAAGTCCACAAATGGATCTAGGATTTATTCTTTTCGGGTCTTGTCCAATGTACTATTAGTCTAGTTAGTCACATCTATGTTTCTATTTTCTGGGAGTCATTCATTCCAGTACCTAAGACAAGGTATTTTCCAAATTGGACTTAATAGATGACATATTAGTATTTTAATCGATTTGCTCATTTTGTATTATACTAAGGACATGTTTAGATTATCTACTAATATAAGTTGTCTTTTCGTATTACTATCCAACCACGTAATACCACTTTGTATTAATTGAATGTTAGATTATTAGTGAGTCAATATTTGCTTTCATTTTGCTTTGCATGCAAAAACCATTAAGGAAAATATACAAATGATATTAATGTAACTAATGAATATTTTATTAAACCAAATTATTCAAAAAATACAAGTAACAAAAACGAAAATACTACACTAAGAGCACTAGATCCCTGTAGTCATAAAACCATTTTCATCAATGGCTCCTAACAACTAACCTCTAATTTGTGTAAGTGATGTAGAGACATCTGGTCTTTAAAGTTTTCAGCTTCTAATGGGGACACTCCATTTGGGCTCGTGCTCTCCAAGAAATGTATCCATACCAGGTTTAACTTCAATAGATCAACAAGGCTAACGAAGTACCCTAACTTATAGCGATCATATTGGCCTTGAGCAATGCTATCCTCCAATTGGGCACCCCACATAATTTTTGTCTACAAAGTTCTTTTCACGTCGTGGGAAAAGTAAAGACTCCTAACTTATCTTCTACATAAATAAACTAACCATAATCTTGGTGCCAACTCTTGAGCTTACCAAAAATTGGTGGGCTTACATTTAAAAAAAAAGTAGTAAAGTCAATGTTGTCTTTGTCTGTGAGAAAATTTGACGAACTATTGGTTTCAAAAGCTACTTAGAGGAGGCCCTTCCCCTTTTATGACAATCTCAGAAGAAGACCACCAGGTGGAACCATGAACCCCTACCAATTACCTTGGGGCCATGCCGAAAGAGTCGAACACTTCCACGAACCATGGGAAGGAATATACATTTCCCATTGTTAACAATGTCACCCAACTGCAAACTTATATCTATAATGGGGATCCTAATCGCCTTAAGTTGGAGAACCCTACTCATTAATCTCATTACAATCAACCCAAAATGACAAAATGCTATAATTATATGCTTCATTTTTCCCTAAAAGATAACACCTTATTTCCCCAAAATCATAGTTCTAAGCCATGTCACAGAGGGAGGGCAGCGTTACGATGCCATCAAGGATCAATGACGATCATCACATCATACCTAATCTCATCAATTTTTTTTTTTACTTTCCAAGTTTACCAACATCACATCAGAGGACATTCAAGCCATACCTTAACCTAGATCTAAATTAGACTCTATTAAGGAAGCAATGATGATAGGAGGGACCTAGTCCAAACTCTCCTCCTAAATATACCGGCCTTTTTTTACCAAAATAACCCTTTAATTTTAATTATGTACCAAAATGACCCACTTTTTTAATTAAACACCAAAATGACCTGAAATCTACAGTAAAAATTGGTGGAGCCAAATTAAATGGCGCCACCAACTTGCCACGTCAGCAGGGAGCATAAAAAAATAATTTTTTGGTGGAGCCATGTAGAATGGCGCCACCTGTATAAATACCAGGGAAATACTGAAATTTTTGAAAACATAGGAGGACTTAAAAAAAATTACCCATTTTTCTGGTGGAGCCAAATTAAATGGCGCCACCAGATCTGCCATGTTAGTACCTTTTTTTTTTTACTTTTTAACTTTTTAACTTTTTAACTTTTTTTTGTCTTTTTGTCTTTATTTATTTATTATTATTATTAATTTTAAAAATTTTGAAATATATATTTAAAATATTTTATTAATATATATTTTGAAATTACATTTTTAAATTTTAAATATTATTTTTTTAATATTTAAATATTTTAAACTTTCAAATTTGTTATTAGCTTTGTAATAATTTAAATATTATTTAATTTGTCTTATAATATTTTAAATTATGATTTTTAAATTATTTCTAAAGATATATATTAATAAAATATTAAATTATTTTTTAATATTTAAATATTTTAAACTTTCAACATTTTAAATATTTTTGGATTATTTTTATTAAAAAGCCGAATATCTTTAAAAATAATTTAAAAATCATAATTTAAAATATTATAAAACAAATTAAATAATATTTAAATTATTATAAAACTAATAACAAATTTGAAAGTTTAAAATATTTAAATATTAAAAAAATAATATTTAAAATTTAAAAAAGTAATTTCAAAATATATATTTAAAATTTAAAAAATATATATTAATAAAATATTTTAAATATATTTCAAAATTTTTAAAATTAATAATAATAAATAAATAAATAAATAAAGACAAAAAGACAAAAAAAAGTTAAAAAGTTAAAAAGTTAAAAAAAAAAAAAAAAAAAGGTACTACATGGCAGATGCTCCACCAGAAAAATGGGTAATTTTTTTATGTCCTCTTATGTTTTAAAAAATTTCAGTATTTTCTTCGTATTTATACAGGTGACGCCATTCTACATGACTCTATCAAAAAATTAATTTTTTATGCTCCCTATTGACTTGGCAAGTTGGTGGCGCCATTTAATTTGGCTCCACTAATTTTTACTGTAGATTTCAGGTCATTTTGGTGTTTAATTAAAAAAGTAGATTATTTTGGTACATAATTAAAATTAAAGGGTTATTTTGATTAAAAGGCCAAATATACCCCTATTTCAAGATCAAGAAGGGGACACAAACAAGAACCATTAGGTATATCTCTATCAAAATATCACTACAAACCTGTATCTTTAGTGGCTCTTTGCACTATGGACCACCACCACCATTGTTACCTCTGCACATTATAAAACTTAAATTGTTATAACACAATTATTTAATTTTTATTTTATAAATTCAAACATGCGTATTGCTATATTCTTTAATTATATTAAAAGAATTTATACATGTAAAAGATAAAAAAAATGTATTCAACATTATCGAATTCGAGTCTATCTATTGATCATGAAAACCATGCACAGATTCAGCCACCTAAAAAAGAGAAATTGAGTTCTTCATAGACGGAGAAGATATATATATATATATATATATATATATATATAATATTTAAATCGGAATCTCTTTATAATTGTTTTAAATTTTGAGTATTATTATTTGAGTCTAAATTAAAATAAAATTATTTATCAAATATTTAAATAATTAAATATATACATTTGAATTATATTTTAAAAAATATAAGTAAAATATATTAAATAATAAGTATTCAGTCATTAATATTTACATCCTCTTCAAATCTACCACAAATAATAACTAAAATATTGAATTCTATAATATTTGAATTAAATACCGGCAAATATCCTCAGAATTTATAATATCTGAATAGAATTTCTACAAACATCCTCTTAATCTGATCCTTAGTTCCTTATGATGTCAGTATTTGGGACAAAATGGTGAAAGGGCGGCAGCATTAATGGAGAGAATAATTGTCTTAGATGCCAACCAAACAGCTAGCTGTGCCTGCCTGCATGTTAGGATAGTGGCGCCCCCACTTGCTTTCCTTCTCCCTCACCTTCCTTGCATTTCTTTTATTTATATAATATTTTATTGCATTATGAACCTTCCCTTCCTTCGCAGCTGGATACTCTACAGTCTGTTTCACTTCAAATCACTGCCACGTCCCCATCATTCCTCAAATACTCTTTACTTTTACTTGTTTTTTCCTTCTGAAATCATAAAAAACTAGTATGTTTTTTATAAAATTTCAATCTATTTATTTAGCATTTAGAAATTTTTGAACCTACTTCAATGGTTATATCACCAGAAAAGATTATATAAAACAGTGACATCACGTCATTTATATCTTTTTTTTAATAGTTTAATGTCACGTCAGTATTTTCATTCTTAAAAAAATTTAAATTTAAATGAAAATTCTAAAATTTGAAGATAAAATTACTAATATAGCATTAAACTATTGGAAACGGATAATATTCCTGTTTTATACAATCCTTTCTCCTTCGCACATTATCCATGAGTGTCACACCATTGAGCATACTTTCGTCATAAATTATTTTCATTAAAAGCATCTAGAGTACTTAAAATGTGATAAGATAACCATTGATTGTAAAGTCACCCTATATTATCACATCACCAATTTATAAAATCACATCACCGTCTCTACATAGAGACAAGATGTGACGCTATCGCCGACAAGATGCTTACGTGTGGTATCTCATGTGTCTCATATATAAGTTCTCTCGGGACAATGAGATAACATTGGCGCATGCCATTCATTTAATCAATTAATTTCTCTCTCTTCTCATCTTCTCAACCTTACTTTTCAACAATGATTTTCTGTCTTCAAAGAGTAAACTTTTGATCACTTTCACCAGTTCTTCCCCTTATTGATTCTTAATATCAACGCCACTCGTATCATAAAACCATGGTATTGAAATTTATACTTTTATTATTTTATAAAATTCCATACATTTTTATATTTAATTTTTTTATCTTATTATATGTTATATTTTATATATTTTTAAAAAGTAAGTTCTTTCAAATCTTCAAAGTCTTCTTCAATTTTTTTTTGTTCTTTTTTAGAAAGCATGTCTTGCTCGATTTTTCATTTTATGATAAAAGGGCATCTCTCGAGGAGTTTTTAGGTAG
Source organism: Gossypium anomalum (assembly GCA_025698475.1). Classification (NCBI taxonomy): domain Eukaryota; kingdom Viridiplantae; phylum Streptophyta; class Magnoliopsida; order Malvales; family Malvaceae; genus Gossypium; species Gossypium anomalum. Next base: position 15,870,403 of record CM046967.1, on the reverse strand, counting down.
AAGTAACCAAAACTCTTTATACTATATTTTGGTTTAGTTGTTTTATTAGAAAAGTGAGGAAATTAGCCCTCTAGGTTAGATGAGTAAGTAAAATAGTTCATTCTTTAAAATTATTAGTGTTTGTGTATATGGTATAATAGCAAATTTAGCTCTCAATCTTTACACATTTATTTAATTTGACCCCTAATCTTTTAGTAGAAGTAAATTAGAAATTTTGAACTAATAAGATTAAAAGGTCAAAAAGGTCTTAGTAACAAATTAAAAAAATCAATTAAATCCTTTTAAATATTAAAAATTATTAAAAATTATAAAAATTATAATTTTTTATTAAAATAACAATACCGATCCAATAAAAGAGTAGGGGTCAATTTTTTCTAAAATCTTATAACTATTAGATTTAACGGGTTGGTATTTTTATTTTTCAATAGAAAAATATAATTTTAAAATTTTTATAACTTTTTTTATAATTATAATTTTATGATTTTTTAATAATTTATAAATTTTAAAAGGGCTTAATTGAGTTTTTTTTTTTTTTAATTTGTCACTAAGGTCTTTTTGACCGTTTAGTCTTAATAGGTTAAAAAAAAATCTTAATTTATTTCCAATAAAAGAGTAGGGATCAAATTGAAAATGTATAAAGGTTAAGGGATAAATTTATTATTATACCTTAAATAAATACCAAAACTATTTTATGAACTTATTTAATGTAAAGAAAAAATTATTTAATTTGTTAATAAAAAACAAAAAAGAGATTTTATCATACATTTTTATAATATCTTTCTTGAATTGCGACATTTAATTTGCACAGATATGTGGCATGTATATTGTTAAAGGCGTCTGTATATGTAGAATTGCACAACTTGGTGACATGAGATTGACAGAAATAATGACGATATTCGGAGATATCTGACAAAATACCACAAATGCATTAAAATTTATCAAAATAAAACGCGCTTTAAAGTTTAAATATATGAAAAGCCAACAACATAAAACCACAATGGTTCTTTATTTGACAGTCAAATTTTCTACACCAATTTGTAAGGTTATATATGAATATAACAGGCAGGTCACTTTATCAGAAACACCAACAATTTGGGGATTGAATTTGTAGCAAAAAGTTGTTTAATGAACTTTCCTTGCCGTCTCGCTTCAAGTTAAAACTACATGACAATATTTTACTTGATTTTATCCCTGCGATTAAATAATTGTCATTTTGAATTTTTTATATTTTATATAAAATTAAATTTCAAGAGTTAGAATAAATTGTGTAAAAATGATAGCACGACATGAGAAATTTAAAATACTACAATATATTTATAGCACGAAAATGAAATAAATATACGGGAAATTTTCTTTGAAATAAATAATTTGCGAGTGATTGTACGGATTAACTCATTTAAAGCTACATAGCGAGAAAAGACCAAAATATGGTTTGTAAATATGAAGCAAAACTAAAATGAAGCATTCCACGGGGCATAGTGTTGCCTGACTCTCAGGCTCTACCTCTACTACTCATTTTCGGCTTCTTCACTTGATCGCACTGCTTTTCTGCATGCACAAATCTTCAATCATACCTCCACCCCATGTAAATACGAGATTGAGTTCCAAGTCATAGATATCACACCTTTATATATTTCTCTTCTAGGAAGGCAATGGATTCACTCTGTCGAGACGGTTTCCTCATCTCTTCATTAGAAAGTGAAGTTTCTGATTGACTGTAACACCCCGACTCGATCGTTCAATCGGCGTACGGTAATATTATCAGAAAACAGAAATCATTGCAGTATAACAAAAACAAAGCTTTTGGTAGTTAAGTCATTCAACACGGTTTAGCAATACAGTCTTAAAATATTGCTTGGCAAATTCTAATTTTTAAAGCAAAAACCAAGAGAGAATGAAAGGTACGCCACCACACAAAATATAAAAATTAATGATCTAGCAAAGTGCCATCATTCATTATATACAAAATTTTATAAAAAGAAAATCTCAAATTCATTTTATACAATTTTCAAACAAAAGAGGTCGAAACTACAAGCCGCCCCAATTGATATACATGTTATAGCAACGTCACATCCCAAAAATCGGGTTAGATGAAATTGAGTTAGTGAAACCAAGAGTGATCATGTCCTGATTTTAAGTTATGATTGTGAAAATGTTGTCAAGTAAATTGATCTGTTTCAGTGGATAAGTGCTTTAGATGTGTGTTTGAGGACTTGTGTTCAAATTTTTCTCTTTGAATTTTTTACTAATTTTGTATTTATCTCTATCTCTTTATATTTGACTTAAATTTAATTCTCACGCAAGTTTTGGTAAGAATGAGCTTGCTAGTTTAGTGGTAAGGCTTTAGCTTACCTTTTGGTCTTGTGTTTGAATCCCTGTGTGTGCAAACGAGAAATATTTTTTTTCATTCTCTATTGTGCCACCCATGTGCTTGAAATTGGATTTAATTTGAATTCTGTAGAATCTAATAGGTAGTTAGTTACCAGATTGGTGAGGGTGTGGGTAGTTTTTGAAAATGAAAAAAATAATAATATAGGGAAATATCCCTAAAAATACTCCCCACTCTTGCCGTCAAAGATTTTCCCACGTTCTCTACATCTTTCCTTCTTTCTTTTGTTCATGTAACTTCTCCATTCTATTTTCTTTCTTTTGTTTCATGTTAACTTTTCCTAATAGGGAAATTGTCATTCTATTATTTACTCTTTATTCCTCTTTTGTCGCCACTTCCTCTTATTTTCTTTCTTTCTTTTTCGGTATGCCATATTGCTGTATTGTTAATCTTTTGATCATCATTTAGGTGGGTGTGGGTTGTGATTCTACTATGGTATCATGGTATATTTCTTTCGTACGCATGTAGTTAAGTAGACTTCTTTTACTTTATTTTATTAGTTCGTATGTTGAGTTACTCTTTTTTGTACTAATAAGAGAGTATCGTGAGATGAACAGTGATCCTCTAGAGAGTTAAGCACGGTTAGAGGTTTTCCTTAAGTCATTATTTTCGGTGTAAGTACTCGAATAATGGTTTTGGGAGCTGTTTTTAGTAAAAAAGAGGTATCGAAGTTATTATCTGTTTAATTCAAAGTTGTTGAACAGTATGATTTTATGTTGTATGAAGGATTCGGGAGTGCTATATTGTATGGTCTATTAGAAATAAAATCAGGTGTGTAATTCTAACCCAAAACGTCGATTAGAACTCAGAAAAACCCGAAAACATAAGTTCTTTTCGAAAGTGCTCTGCGTCACACGGCCTTGTGCACCACACGGGCGTATGGTTGGTCGTATGACAGGTCGTGTGGAGCACACGGATGTGTGCAATTACACGGACAATTTGGGTAGGCTATGTGGGGTACACCGGCATGTGTAATCACACAAGCAGATTGGGTAGGCCGTGTGGCTCACACGGGCTGGCCATTTAGGTCGTCTGGGTCCATTTTTTGAAAATTTGCACTTAGGCTCATTTGACTCAAAAATTTGTAATTAAACCTTTCGCGGGATTCGTTTGACTTAAATAAGACTCGAAATGTGACATATGTTAATATGTTTCAATATGTGATATGGTTAAGGTACGTGAAAAACGTATGTACGATCTATGTTCTGATAACTTTGAAAGCATAATTACGTGTAAAAACATGCATGACATATGTATGTGGAATAAATGTTAGTATAAGCAATATGATATGTTATGATCTGTAAAAAATTATTTTTAGGTATGCATGTCATACCATTCATGTGATATGCACGTATGTTATTATGATTATTTATTGGCATTGAGGTGGGCTATGATGATGGAGGAAGTGTTTTCTGGCAGTATTACTACAATTTAAGCAGTTAAACTGCAATATCTATCTGGTAGCTCAGCTGCACCATTATGAGTGACATACTACCACAACCTGGGGTGATTAGATGGATGGACTCTTATAGTCCTATTTGGTGTGACTGGTTGGATGGAGTTGGTATGTAGCAGATGGGGGTCGGATTTGTTCTAGTCTGATATATGTTTCTGAAAATATGACATTCTGATATGATATTTGCATATGTGTACATTATAAGTAAAGTTCTGTGTTGATATTTACATTTGTACAAATTTTATTTGCAAACCGAGTCACACACTGGGCTTCTAGCTCACTCATTTGTTTAATACATTTCAGGTGATCTTCAAACTTAGGATTTGGCGGTGATTTTGGAGCTTGGTTCAGACATTTGGAATCTTAAGTATATTTTGAGTTAATTTTGGACTTTACGAATTTTCAGACTTTTTGGTTCGTTTTGGGGCTTTAATTCTCGTTTCCATATTTATTTTGCAAACGTACCATTTATAACTGATATTTTTAACAAGATGGCTTAACTAACGAAATACTATGTTTTTACAAGTTATGAACTCTAAAGTGTTTTCCGTTGTAATGTTTTGAAGTTAAATACGATGCAAGTGGTTAAGCGAATGGGTTTGGTTTAATAAAATCAATAAAACTAGGTTTTTCGACAAAATGTTTTCACACGATTTTTTGTATACTTATGCTTTTGATAAATTAATAAATTTTGTTTTGCCTTGAAATAAAAATTAATTATTTACGAGAATTAATGAGTAATATTTTTCGTAACAATGTAACATTCATAGCTCGACCACAATGTCCAGGCCAAGTTTGGGGTGCTACAACCAAAATAATGAATGGCTCACAATAGTGTCAATCAAACAAACATTTATAACTTAAAACACATTCATAATATGATTCACAACAAAATCTGAGTATTAGTCGAGTTTGCGAAAGCTCTTTTGTTGATCTTAGCATGAATGAGGATCAAAGTAAAGTTTTGAAAATTCAGGGCCAACGTTGTGACGACGCCTCCTCCACATCGTGATGTCGCCAAACAGATTGTTACATTACAACATCTGTCCACTCGACGTCGGGACATCACAAATTGTTACCCGACGTTGTGACGAAGAGAATTTCTTGTCTTGATGTGGACTCTGTTTTGGTACATTTTAGGCCATTTGGTATCTATTCCTTGCTAGCCAAACAATTAGCTAAAATGGTGCAAAATGCACACTTATATCGTGCAAAAAATCATTCTAAAAATATGTCTAAACATTCATTTAATTATTCCTAAGCTTTCATTCTAACATTTTTCACAAATTTTGCAACCACAAATCAAACCAAGCTATACCAATTCAACCAACCAGCCATTGGTTCATAATTATCCAAAATTATGCATTTTACCATGCCTTAACACATTCATCATACCATTCAAATAATGTTTATTTTAACTTAACATATTTCTAATGCATTCATATCACTTTTAATCTTACCAAATCAAAATATACTCCTAATATCAAGTGACGATAGATCAAAACATTACTACATGATACCAAGCATTACCATTATGCTATGCATTTAATCATTCCATACTTCAAACATTAAACATCTCAAAACAAATTATTCATCCAAGTAAACATATATAATAACATATATATATATATATATATATACATGCCAGATAACCGGATGCAACATTCAAAAGACTACCGATTCGAAAACTAGATAGTGTAAGCTTCAAGATGATCCAACTGACAGGATTCTGCAAATGGACAACTACAGGAAAGAAAACAACAACAGAGTAAGCATTTCGAAAGCTTAGTAAGTTCATAAGTTTTTAAACAATAAGCTCACCTCAATTCACAATTAACATAATGGATTAGCTAACTACGCAACTTTCCTGTATTCACATTTCACAACAGTAAGATGAGATCATCAAATACGAGTTGTATAACATTTCAATCTATATAATACAAATTCAATTTAGTGCCTTTTATCATAATTATTGAACATATACATCTTTTACATCATTCTATTTACATAGAGTCATTTGAGCAACCTTGTAACAATTATCCATCATTTCCCTTTTTAAATATTTAATCCAGTAGCCCGATGGACTATAATAAATAGATTCGAATACATGGGTAACTACACCACACCAGAGAGCATTGAAGTGCAAATAGAAGCACCAAAGTGCAAAATCGCACAAGCACGCAACTAACCCTATTGGCATGCCAATCTTATCCTATCATTTAATACGTTCACTCGGGAACAATTAACACATTTAATGATTTCTTTATAATTCAGTCCAAATCTCACATTGCTGTACCAATTTGTAAATAACTCAAATTTCATATACACATTCACAAATATTATAATTTGAGTACTTATAACAATTAAATATAACAATACCATATGAACTTACTTGACAAAACTCAGTTAACAAGTTGAATCATAGGGACTTGTAAGTAAATTTCTCTTTTTTCTCGATTATCCTCAACTCAATTCAAATATTGATCTATACGATAATTTAATTTAAATTTATCAATTCCAAATATCTTATAACACTTAAATATATGCATATGACATTTTAATTTCTATTTTTCAATGTTCCCTAAAGTTTATCATTTTATTCAATTTAACCCCTAAAATAAAAACTGTCATATCTTACAAATTTGAGTTTTGATTTCGAAATAAATCTCAATTTCATCCTTCTAAAGACCACCAAAATCTATTTTTATAAAAAAATTCATGTCAAATTCGAAAATATTGCACTTTAGTCTCTATGTTGAAAACTAACGATTTTTACTTTACAAATTAGTTCATTTTCATTTCTAAGCTTAAAATCTAACAATCTAGTGCCAAAAGCTTCAAGATTCAACAATGGTAATGTTTATAAATTTTAACAATTTTACAAATTAATCCCTGGGTTAGCTAAATTAAGCTCCCAAGATCTCAAAAACGTAAAAATTACAAGAAAATGACTTGAATTACCTTGGAAATTGAAGGACCAAAGTTGGACGATTTCAAGCCCTAATTTTTCCACTTTGAATCGGTGGGGAAGAAGATGAATACAAAAATGATTTTATTTTCCTTTAAAAATTCCTTTTTATACTTGGTTTAGTAATTATTAAACCTTAATTAATTAAGTTAAGTTTTAATTAACTATCTAATTGACAAAATTTAAGAACCAAACTTTAATTAAACTTTATACTAACCTCATAAATATTAAATAATAATATTTACGGACTCACTCATCGAAAATAAGGTTCTGAAACCATTTTTACATTTTAGGATTATTGAGCAACAAATCAATATATTGTAATTGGAGAAAAACTTGGATCAAGCAAGTAAAGTTTCCAAAGAGTCTTAGTGTAATCTACTTATGTTATGTAAAGAGATACTGATTTTGAAGAAGATAAAATTAATAAAATCAATTTTATTATATTATATAATAAGTGATTTATTTCGAGTGAAATTTCAAAGATTCCTTTGTATCATGCTTGATCTTTTACCACGTATTACAATGATTATTTAAAGACCTTTTCAGAGGAGATTAAAACAACGTTTGTTTTGTTTATGTTAAAAACTTATTTGAATGAAAATATTTTTATAAGTTTTTCTTATTGATTAATTTATAACTAAGCTTTAAATTGGAAAAGTCTTAGTGGGAGAGGGAGAGTGGTCTAGATTGTGTATGGGAGTGGGGTTTACAACGAGATAAGTAAGCTAGACTTAAATCTCATCTTAGTACAAGTTGACTAATAGTAGTGGACAAATTTTTTGTGTCCATCTCTACTTATCCTATTAGTGGCACCAAAAACTCGTAACTCTCGGTTTGTCCAAGTGTACATAATCGTTATCAAGCAATAAGTAAGTAAAAGAGTTATCATCTCCACAAGGGCTATGTATATTAATCAATTAATTGTAAAATTAGAGCTAACAATATGGTGATAAAAACACAATATTTCTGAGTGGTGTGATGTAAAAAATAATTACTAAATGTAATATGATCCCTAATGCAATTTTAATCTAAATGCAAAGTATGAGATGAAATGTATGAAATGAGTTTGGCAGCAAAGACACAAAATTCAACAATTAATAACATGAATAGGCTAGGATAATTACATCATTCAAATTAATTCATTTTTCTCGTGCTTAACAGTGTTTGGAAAATATTCCATGGCAACTTGATCTTTCATGGGCTTGAAACCAAATTAAGTCATTTCAGAATCTTTTAGTTAGGGTGAGTTTGGATGGGCGGTGTGTTTACCTGCGTTTAGTGTAAAAACAGCGGTGGCAGTGAGATTAGATACTGTAGCGATACTGTAGCGTGAGACAAAAAGTAAGCTAAACGCACCGCACCGCACCGCCGTCCTAAACCTACCCTTAGTAAAACATGCATTTTACTGATCATATTAAACCAATAGTTTCTTAGTATTCATGTGAAGTAACAAGCACTGAGTTTGAAATAATTTAATCACATAAACCTAAAATCCATGCAAGGTAATAGAGCTCAGTCAAGTTATTATGAACCTTTATTTATTCTGGGTCAGACATAAATTAAGCATGCACATTTCAATTATTGTCTCTATTAGCCGTCATCTGGTTAGGATCGCTCAACTAATTCTAATGCATCCCTACATCCCTTACTTATTTCCTCCATCTCTCATTTCATAAGCATTCTTCCTCTCATTCTTTCCTCTCTTCATTCCCGCACATAGCATCCCATTTTTCTATTCTCTTTTATCCAGCAAAACCTTGAGAAGATCATCTCTTGGCTGGCCACCTTGAGGAGCCATTGGCAAAGGAGCAACACAAGGATTGGAGGAGAACATCTTCAATCAGAGTCACGAGACTACTGATTCGACAGAGTTTATTCTTCCTTTACTTTGTTATTCTAATTTAAGCATGTTTGCAATGTGCTTTATTATCTTGTCATCAACAGTGGTAACTTAATTCTGTTTAGCTATGATAATTGCATTAATTCAATGAAGTTTGTTTAAATCATGTTTGTTTAAATCATGTTTATCGTGTTTGTGCTTCAGTCGATCATGTTTTCAGTTAAACTCAAGTGTGTATTTCATTAATACGTGATTGGATGCATTAGAATTAGCTGAGCGATCCTAACCACGTGACAGCTAACAGACACAATAATTGAAATGTGCATGCTTTATTTATGTCCGATCCAAAATAAATTAAGGTTTGTAATAACTTGACTGAGCTCTATTACCTTGCATGGCTTTTAGGTTTATGTGATTAAACTGTTTTAAACTATGAACTAAGATAAAACTTTGATTGAAAGGTAAAATTAAAGTTTTATTCATGCAAATGTCATGGTTCAAATCCCACCATATATAAATTATTTATGCTAAGCAACAAATATCTAAACTACTATCTAGTAGGGAAAATTCAACAAACTTTTAGTGAGCTTAAGTGAAGTTAGACACCTAATATCTTCCACAAATGAATATATTAATCATGAATTTAAAAAATTTAAAAATAGATTAAAAAATGTATGAGTATAACAAATTATGAATATAATTATCATTTTAATTTTTTAAAATAATAGGTAAATATCACTTTTAATAAAAAAATTTATTGCCTTAATTTTTTTTTGGAAGTTATGAATTCTTAAAAACCTAATATATATTAAATGAATATTTATACTATTTATAAATTTTTTTTATTAAATTGGTGTCACTCATTAATTTTTTTTATAACCTAAACCTTAATTAGAGAATTATCAAAAAAAAATATTTTATTTACAAATTAAGTTAAATGCTTTTGTGGGTGTTTTTGACTTCTTATGTTTTTCTAAATAAAAATAAAAATTTATTCATAATGAGATTTGAACAAAGGACACTATGCGTATAATTCTTTTTCTTTTACCCTTTGAACTAAAACAATTTTTAATTTTTAATGAAACTTTAATATATAAATATATTTGTTATATAAAATTTTTATATATTTGTATATATGTCATTTCATAATTAAAATAAATTTTATTATTCGAGAATAATTTAATTTTTTATATTTTTAAAAAAATCTAATAAAAAATTGCAAGTGGCTAAATTTGAACCTGCTATTTACATCAATTAAAACATTAACTTTATCACTGAACTAATATTTTATTTTAATATAATATTTACATTTTAATTGTATTATGCAAACTTTATTATCCCATCAATTAAAAGATATTGATAATATTGTTGATTGAGTTGGTGTTGCAATTTAAACACGCCTTTGTGTTCTAAATACATAGTTTTCATACGCATACATATGTGATTGAATTTTCTATTAATAATATTGTTGATTAAGTTGGTGTCACAAATTAACTTGACACCAACTCAGGATTAATGACAATACCACGATAAATAATTGTATTACATTTAATATTCTTAATACGATGTATTTACATGTTTAAATTTCATTCTATTCATGATTTAATTTATTTTAATATCGCACATATCTAATATCTTATTATTAATTAGTTTCAAACTTTACATTTTATTATTTATTATATCTTATTTTTAATAATTAATTATGGTTTTAAAAAAAACTAAAAGTAGATTAAAAATTGGTATAAAAAATAACATTTCTCTTTTTTAAAGAATAGCACTAGAATGGGGCAAAAACTACTTTATCCATTTCGCCTCATTCTTGTACGAGTGTTCAAAAGTTTGTTTTCTCATATTATTCTAAAACCATTTTACATTGTGAATTGAGACTTATTTGGTATAGATATTGTTGTCAACATAAGATGACGTTAATTTAAATGTGCTGAAACGTATTATTATCCTATCTATGAGATGTCAATGTAATGAGTGGGAGTTTAAAAATAAAAATGGAAAATAAATAAAGTTGCATATTTTATGACGTGTTTCGCTCGCATTATAGAAAATTATTTATTAATAAAAGCTCAAAACAGTAATTACTATATTCTATTTTATTTGAAATAGAATAAAGTTGATTAAATGATAAAAAAGAAACATAATTTATGATGACAGAATGGCAAAATTATCAGTAGAGCAAGTTCAATCCTTTAGCAGTGTTTATATAAACTGTTGTTCAGTAACTTAAAAAATCAGTAAACAGTTTAAAGAAATCGATTCATCGTTGAGGAGGAAAGAGAGGGTTTTGTCTTGAAGCTGGTAAGAAGATACGAAATAAGAGAACGAGAGATGGGCAGAGGGTAAGGCTTACATGCATGTTGGTGGCCCCTCCGCATAACGACACATTTTCCTGCATCAGTCCTCATACCAACAACCTCCTCCTCCGGTTGGGTTTGAATAGAATTTTAATATTTTTATTTTATTTAGTTTTTATATAAATTTGATTTATTCAATTTAATAAATTTCTTTATGATAAAGATAGAGTCATGTTGAGTTTGAGCCGAGTTTGACTTTGGGGGTAATTTTGACATGCATTCAATTTTGTTCTATTTTAACAACTTTTTTTATAGAATTAGGGTTAAGTCTAATTAAGTTCGGATAAAGTTTGAACAAAAATTCACTTTTGTGTTTAGTTTTGACATGAGTTTAGTTTTAATGTGGATTTGATTTGATTTGATTTAATTCAACGACCTCCTTTTTTATAGAAGTAATAAAGTCAGGTCGAATAAGATTTTAGATCAAGTTTGAATAAAAAAGGTGTATACCTTTTCTTAGTTTTGACGAGGGTTCTATTTAATTCGATTCAAAAATAATCTCTTCCAACAGAAGAAATTTGCTTAGTTTTTATATGGGCTCGGTTTGATTCGATTCAACAACCTTATTTTTTTCCAATAAAGGTTGGATCAAGTCGAATTGAGTTCAGATCATATTTGAATAAAAAATATTTTCTTTATCTAGTTTTGGCATGGCTTTGCTTTGAGTTGATTCAACAACCTCCTCTGAATAAAGGTTGGGTTAAGTTGAACAAGATTCAAGTTTAACTAAAAAAAAAAATTCTTTTATTTAGTTTTGATATTTGATCTGTTTGATTTGATTCAAAAGTATATTTATATTATTTAAAACATATTAAAATTTTAATAATTTATTTTAATTTTATTATTGATAAATTTACAATTATATTTAAATAAAATATATTTTATTATTTAAGTATTGTAAACTAAATATGAATTTAATTAATAACTATTGTAAGGTATGAAAGTTTCATAAATAGGTTTAGAAGAATTACAAGTGTCCTTTGAATAGATTTAAAAATCTAAAATTAAATAAATGAGATATCCATCATCATTCTAACTCCTCTTGTAAAATCCGATCCTCTTTAAGTTTAGAAAAGTTATATTTCATTTTTGAAAAAATATATGTATATATATTTCTTAAAGTAAGAAGCAAATGAGATTTTTTTTGTTTGTAGTACCAAAAACGAAAGGGGAATTTTATATTCTACAAGTACAACAAAAAGGATTGAGAAATGAGATAAATTATCATAAGAATACACCAGAGGAAAGAGAGAGAGGGGTTAGCATAAGGGATAAACATGTATGTATTTGTTTGTGTCTATACATACATACATACATGCAGATATGTGACATGAAATACTTCAAGTTTGCAAGTGTAAGTCATATATTTTATAAGAAAAAAAAATCAACAACAATTTGAAGAAGAAATTATGAGGAGTCTATAATTTAGATTGTTTTCTTTCTCTTCAACTCCGGATTGTTGCTGTCTCCTTAGATACTTCCTTCTTGGTATTTTGTGGGCTTTTTATCTCTAGTTTTCATTATTATTTTTTCCTTTTCTCTGGTTTTTGTCTTCTTGTTTCTTATTTTATTGATTCCTTGCAAGGTTTTCAAAAGAAAGCTGAAGGGGATGCAAACCATTCCCCCCACCCCCCCTTCCTATGGCACAAACCCTTTATTTTCTTTCAATTATGAGGTAATTTGATTGATTTTTTGAATTCTAGGTTTGGTGGTTTCTAAGAAGAAGTTTGCACATAGTTTTGGGCTGAGAAACAAGATAAGATAGCAAGGAAGCAAGCAAAGAGTTAAAAAGGTTATATATAATCGTTGAGAATGGCCACAGCTTCATCTTCGGCAACTTTCTTCGGAAACAGCGCAGAAAATGAAAACCCGATGATAAAACAACAATCATCCGCCGCACCCACTTCCTCAACTGCTCCAACCACTGCACCTCACTCTAAGAAAAAGAGAAATCAACCTGGAACTCCAAGCAAGTATCTCTTTACATACATCTCTTTATGTTTTTTCTTTCTAGGCTATTACCACATCTATCCTATGAGTAAAGCCAATAAAGAAACAAGTTTTTTTTTTTTTAATTCAAAACCTAAAGATAATCCAATGAACCCTAATCCAAAAGTTGGTCAGCTTTCATCATAATTTATTCTGGGTTTTTTTTCTAAATTTATCGTCTTTTCCCCCAAATTTTCTTGGGTTCTTTTTTGGTTTTGTCATTTATGAAACCAAGCAGATCCAGATGTGGAAGTGATAGCACTATCTCCCAAGTCTTTAATGGCAACCAACAGATTCATCTGTGAGGTATGCAACAAAGGGTTTCAGAGGGAGCAGAATTTACAGCTCCATAGAAGAGGACACAATCTGCCATGGAAGCTAAAGCAGAAGAGCACAAAAGAAGTGAAGAAGAAGGTTTATCTTTGTCCTGAACCCACATGCGTCCACCATGAACCCTCAAGGGCACTTGGGGACCTTACGGGCATCAAAAAGCATTACTCGAGAAAACATGGGGAGAAGAAATGGAAGTGTGAGAAGTGTTCCAAGAGGTATGCCGTGCAATCTGATTGGAAAGCTCATTCTAAAACTTGCGGCACTAGGGAGTACAGATGTGACTGTGGCACTCTCTTCTCAAGGTAATTTTTTATCCTTCCCTTAATCATTAATATAAACTTTTCTTTCTCTGAGGTTATCAAAGTTGACAAACCAAGTTATCATGAGAGCAAAATATTTGTTTGAGAAAGATTTGGGGACTGGGAGTTGGGCAGTGATAAAGCCTGTTCTTTTGTTTCGCCTTTTTGGATTACTTATCTGTAGATTAGCTCTCTCTCGCTCTTTCTCTCTCCTTCTTCTAGTTCTTCACTTTAAACTCTTTAAAAAAAAAAAAAAACTGGTTGCACGTGAACAATAATCTGCGAAACTGCCATGGCTGATAAGGATTCTTGGCAACCAAACAAAAATTAGTAAAAATTTTATTTCTTCATTTCTCCCTTGGTAACATCGCCTTTCATCTTTTTCATATTCACGTGTTCTTAATTCATACGCTGTCATGAAGTGTATTGTTTCTGGATTTGTTCTCATGTGATGAGTGTTACACATATATATTTATTTATATTTATGTATATATTTATGTTTTACTGCCATTGTTTAAACGTTAGGGTTCTTGCCTGTTTTCTCATTTCTGTCACTCTCTTGTTGAGCAATTTGAGGAAATTCTTGATTCTTTCATGCAGCAATTATATATCTGGAGAACAAGAGGGAGAAAAATATATAATTTGTGCTTTTTACCAGTCAGTTTATTCAAATGATCTTATTGTTGAAAATATTGGGCTAAGCCTGAAACTGTTTTTGTCATTTGTTAATGGCTTTCATAGTTATGGAAAAATATTCCTTCCATGAATAATAGACAACTTTTTCAGGGTTTTCTTTCTTCTTTTTAATATGTTTTTCATTTACTGCGGGATTTCATCAATTGGGAAATGATTCCCTCAATTCATTTAAGAAGCACCTTCTTCTCAAAATGGTAAAAACGATTAAAAAGAAATGGCTTGATTTTTCAACCTTGGTTTTCATTAATGGAAGTTTATTAACAACTTTTCTTCTCATATATATATATATACATATATTTGTTCAATTTTCCTCTCATTTATATATGATATCTTTGTTGCAGACGTGATAGTTTCATCACCCATCGGGCCTTTTGCGATGCATTGGCTCAAGAAACTGCAAGGCACCCCACCAATAACTTAACCCCAATCGGAAGCCATCATCTATTTGGAGGTAATCATCATCAAATGAGCTTAGGATTATCCCAGAATCAACCATTATCGAGCAACATGTTGCGGTTGGGAAGCGGCACTGGAGTCGCAAAGTTCGAGCACCTCAACAGTCCCCCATCCAATCCTTCTTCATTGCAGAACATGCCGGCGTTCTTCATGGGGGATGCGGCGAACCAAGGTTTTCTCCCAGAACATCAATCTCATCATGGAAATGGACCATACATAAACAAACCTTTACATGGTCTTATGCAACTTCCGGACCTTCAAGCCAATACTAACAGTACGGCGCCCAATTCCGCCAATCTTTTCAATTTAGGCTTCTTCCCAAGCAACAGTGGTGCGAGCAGCATAAGTACCGGCGAAAACGGCGGAGCTTCGAATTCCGGATTTTTAAGCGGTAATCAGTTTAACATGGGTGATGTGCAGGTTGGTTCGGGGATGGCCTCTCTTTATAGCAGTAGTTCAATGCAACATGAGAACATTTCTCCAAACATGTCGGCAACTGCATTGCTTCAAAAAGCTGCTCAAATGGGTTCAACTACAAGCAACAACACTTGCTCATTGCTACGGGGATTGGGGAGTTCTTCGTCTAGTGGGATCAAATCCGACAGACAAGTTTTTGCCCCTAACAATTTCGAGGGTGGTGGCAGTCTAAGATCACAGATGGAGAATGATAGCAATCTTCAAGGACTAATGAACTCTCTTGCAAATGGTAACTCCTCCATTTTCGGACAAGATCATAGCAACTTCGGAGGGTTCACCGGAAATGGGATGACAGTGGAACATCATAGCAATAACGCCAACTTTTCCAACGTTGATGAAGCTAAGTTACATCAAAAACTTGGGGTAAGAATCGGGGAGAGTGATAAATTAACATTGGATTTTCTTGGAGTGGGGGAAATGGTAGGCAACATGGGTGGAAATGGTCAACATGGGATCAATATCGGGTCTTTGAACCCCGATGTGAAGTCATCGGCTCAAGCAACCGCACAACAATTTGGCTGCCAAAACTTGTCTAAGAGCCAAGCAAAGCTTTTGTAGGATTAATATGTAGGGGGGAAACTCTTTTTTGTTTTTTTAAATTTACAGTTATGGATTAGGGTTTTCATTCCAAAAAGTGTTTTAAAGGTATCCTTAGCTAAACTCAATTATAAGGTATTTTCCCTTTTTTTTTATACAAGGTGTTTTTCTTAATTTTGCTCACTCTTCTTGTTGAGTTTTGCCTTAAAACAAAGATGGTGAGAATTTATTATACCCAATGTGATTTAGGGCATTTCATAGAGGAGAATATTAAAATAAAATAAAATAAAATTCCTAAGGCATAAACATAAATTTAACTTTTAATATTTTTGAATCACTTTTGATTTCAGCTTTTAAGTTTTAGTTATATTATTTTTTAGACGAAAAAATTGATTAAACCATTAAAATTTTAACAATATTGACACGGCAGCTCATGCGGCAAACAATATATATGTGATAAAATTGGAAATATTCAAAAAAATTCATAAAAAAATTTAAAAATAACAGTCTTAACTACACATAGATTGTCACATTATTAGTTTTGACTTTAAAAAATAATCTGATTAAAATTTAAAATTTCAAGGCCAAACTGATCCCAAAATAAAATTTAAAGCGGCTAAATTTATAATTATATTAATCTTGAAAAAGTCAAACTATGTTAAAAATTAGAGTGAAAAATGGGGTTTTAAAATTTGTTATTAAAGATATAAAAGTTTAAAGAATAATTTTGAAAATATAAAAGGTTACTGTAGGAAAAACATATACTAATATTTTTAATATGTAATGAATAGGAAGCGACGAAAGTAGTATAGTTTGATATCTTCACTTGAAAGCAAGAAAACCAAGATTTTTAGGAGCATTTCGTGACCAGCTGCTGGGTCAGGGCGTTAAAATAAAACCTAAATATGTTGGATTATTTTTGGGACATTTATGATGATAAATTAATTAATTTTTAAAATGGTATAGGTAAAATAAATAAATGGATATTTTTTTTAAAAAAAAATTATTGTAATTTAAACCTAGACCTAATGTGAATGAATAGATTTGGTGTCTCTTTCCAAAACAAAAAGTTACTCGGAAATTTCCTTTTTGTCTTTGAAGAAGTTAGATATTTTAGCATTTACTACAAACTAAAGTTTTTGTTGGTAAATATACATCCTTTTTTTTCCTTATGCGAAAATACAAAATCGAAACAAAAGCTGAGCCCTTTGGTAGAAATAAAATGGTAAAAAGTAAAGAATAGGTCAACACATGACATCAAGAATCTTAACATGCTTACTACATTCCAACAGAGTGGACAAGTGAATGATTATTTTATTTTTTGCATTAAAATTTTGATATCATATAGAATTTATTTGGCCACCTAATACCTAACCCCAATACTAATTAATAAATAATATTCATTTGCTCATGTTGACATTCTCCACACATTTTTGCCTAAAATTGCATTATGTTGACTTCAATTACCGTGTCACAAGTCACATTCAAAAAATATAACAATATTATTCTCTAGTTTTGAAATTACCTAAACTACTAAGTTAATTATCTTCTTTTATTTTTTATTTTTAACAATTTTCGTTTATTATTATCATCCTGAACTTAAATTATTAAAATATAAATCAAATGCTGGGGGTCAGAAATTTCTGAAATTCAGGCAGGAGCAAGAAAAGCATCAGGAATTGTTCGTTATTGTAATAATAATTGGGAAAGTGTCGGATAATGTGGCACTTTTGTCGTAATACTTGTCTCTTTTTTCACTTTATGGAATCAATTAGTCCGTGACTGCCAATCTGTTTCACTGTCCTTATTTAGAAAATACTTGAACCCCTCTTCCTCTTTCACATTTTTTTTTCCATACGAAAAACAGAGTAGACCTTTTCATTATTATTCTGGACACGATATTTATTATTTTTCCACTTGAATTTCTTTTTTGAAATTTTCATGTCATCACGATATCAAATTCTAATATCACATGGAATTTATATAAATTATTTATTAATTATAACTTTTCCACTTATGATTTTCCTTAGTAATTTTAACAGAAAATAATTAAATTATGTAATATTTTTACAAATCTTTTATTTTTGATATTTAAAGAAAATATAATCTTTAACAATATTTCATTTTGTGACGTAATTAAATCTTCTTTTCAAGTTTAAGATATTATATATATATATATATATGATGTAAATGTGGGATTTTAAGCATCTAAGTTTAAATCACATTATATGCAAGGTCATGTGTGGATTCTCTCTTAAATTATTTTGGATTTAAATTTTACCCCCATTTATTCCAGTCTAAACTTGGATATACTTTAGTTTTTAGTCCGAGTAGTTTGTATTGAGTTTATTCTAGTTCTAAATGATTGGCTATGTATTATTTATGATTTATGTTTGTGTTTGTAATTTTACTAGAAAACTCTTTTAAAAAAAAGATTTATATACTTTATTAATTTTCAGACATTCATTTTCTTACTTTTTTATTGTACAATTTTTATATCTTGATTTTTATAATTAAATTTTAATAAAAATAATTTATTATGAAATATTATAATTTTACCTGAAATCAAAGAATCAATAAATTGAAATTTTGAAATATGACATCTGCAATTTTTTATTTTATATTTTTGTTTATCTGAAACACGGTTATGAAGTATAATTGAAGTTGAAGAGTGAGAGATTTGAAAGGTAGAGGGGACATTGTCATAAATTTTTTATGTATGTAATCCACCACTTGAACGAATAGGCATGTACAAAATCCGCAATTTGTGCTAGTTGTTGACATCTTCTTTTTTTTTTTTTTAAATATAATTATTTCATTACAATGCACGAGTGTGGATTTGGATAAAAAAAAAGAAGCCAGCTTTGGCTCCTTAGAAAAAGAATATTCTAAAGTAAGAATTCAGTGATGGTAAAAATTTTGAAAACCTTGAACAAGTATATTATAATGAACAAAGATTGTGAGTCATAAATTTGTGACTGGTTGACAACAAAACATTCCGAATCCATTAGCATGTGATTTGATTTGTTGTTTATGGGGTTTATATAA
Source organism: Gossypium anomalum (assembly GCA_025698475.1). Taxonomy (NCBI): domain Eukaryota; kingdom Viridiplantae; phylum Streptophyta; class Magnoliopsida; order Malvales; family Malvaceae; genus Gossypium; species Gossypium anomalum. Next base: position 15,851,546 of record CM046967.1, on the reverse strand, counting down.
TAATAATTTGATACGAGGGGTAGCTTCAATTTGTACATTAATGTTGATTGAAGTTGTGATTCAATTTTAAATTTCAAATAATTGAAATCGATAACCTTACTATAATAATAAAATAAAAATAAAATAAAATAAGGAAACAGGAGAAAGTTATGTTTGTTTCAGGGGGCTAAAAAGTGACTATGAAAAAGATGGTAGCTTGATTAACAGTTGAAGAGAAAAAAAAAGGAAGCAGGTTTTGGTACAAATCTATAAGAGAGAGGTTGATTTCAGTAGCTGCATTTTTGTTGATATTGATTAGCGTTCCAAAACTCAACTCCCCTTTTCTCCATGGACTTGTACTTGACCCACCTTGCCATCCATCAATATCTACCAAAATAAATAAAATTATGTCAATGTTGATCATTATTATCATTTACTTCCAATAGTCCACCAATTTCATATCACTCAATCTATCATCCTTCTTCTTCTTATTAGAGGAATCTGAAACAGATGATGTGTATGCATGCTTTGCCATTTTCTCTCATAACAAACAAAGATTCTTTTTTCTTTGCTTACATCTCATCTAAAACAAGACAATATTGTTGGAAAATGAAACAAATATCTCTGCTAATATTATGTCCAATTCATAAAATATATATACAAACACAACACATTATATATATACAAGCTAAGTGGTGTGAAATTCCAGTCAAGATTTCATTTTCAAATTTATATATGTGGACATTGAGGTGAAAGATGATAAAAAGGTATAGTGATTTTTACTTTTACACCAACTTTTTCTGCACAGTAAAAAACCTAGTACGTAACTGTAAAAAATGTCACCTCTTCGTCGGCTGATGCTTCAAATATGCTAGAGTAAAAGAATAAAACTTTATTTTTTAGGTTACATTAGGCCTCATGGTCCTCTACTTTTTAAACATTTACAATTTAGTTCTTATATTTTTATTTCAACAAATTTAGTCTTTCTATTCTTTTTAAATTAAAAAATGCAAGTTGACACAATTAAAATTCTTTCGTTAAATTTAGGTTTATTATAACATCATTTTTTGTTACATAGCTATTTTTATTTTAAAATATCACATCAACAAATTTAACAATACTAATAATTAGACTTACATTTTGAAATTAAAAAAAAAAGTAAAAAAATTAAATTTCAAATATCAACGTTTTAATCTCTAGTTTTAGGTTAAAATCCAAAAAGCTATGAAAATTACTAATTAGTGTCTGGAACGTGGTGACACCATTTAAGGTTATAAATAAATTCAGGAAAAATAATATGTTATAAATAATTTTTATTTTATTTGATGCATAAAGGCATCAGTTAAGCAGACTATGATTATAAGAAAATTGAAAATTAGCATGATATAAAAATATTTAAAATAGGGAGGAAATAATATAAATAAAAAAGAGAATGCAGTGTGAAGAAGGAATTGGCATGTCTTTTGGGTGCAAATTTGAAAGGAAATAAAAATTATGGTAGAGGAATGAAAAAAAAAAAAAAAAAGAGGAGTGATGATTGATGCATGGCCAAAGAAGAAAGGATAGATATTTGTTGAGGGAATCTAGATTGCTGAGAGCAACACTCGTGACACTGTCAGCCCTTCAATTTATGTTTAAAATATAAAGAATAAAAATAAAAACTAAGAGACAAGAAAAGAAACAAAACCATATGTACTACAACTCATGACTGTCCCATGCAAGACAATATGTCAGAGAATGCAAAGAAACACACACACCTAATTTAAATTAAGAGAAATATTATTTACCCTTGAAATCTTTAAAGTAAAAAACTTTTTTAATCATATTTTACATACCTTTGTACTTTCTTCATATCTTTTCTCTTTTTACTCTTTTTGGGATTTCTTTCGTCACTGGAAATTCCCACGTTCTCCGAAAGATTGCTGGCTTGTCGGCGCCGTTATGTTACTATTTCTCTCTGAACTCAGCCTGCTTATCCCAATTCCTTGTCGTTGTTGTGCCGCTCCTCCGCTCATGTTTCTAACTATATGCCCAACCCCAAGGAAGTCCCGAGTCAATCTATCCGACCCGCCACCGCTAACATTCATACTTTGCGGCGGTGGCGGCGGTGGTTGTTCTTGTCCCATGCTACTTCTATTTGTGTAAGGGCTTTCTTGACCATGTACAGCGTCATAGCCGCTTCCGAAAATGGGGGAATTTCCACTGGCAATGGAGTTCATTAGTTCATGTAGATTGTTGCCAGCCGTATCTCCGAAAATGGCGCCGAAGTTGGAGGTTTTGGTTCCGGTTGAAGAAGAGTTTGCAAAGGTTCTTAGAAGGGAATCTTCGTTGGTGTTTTTGTTGCTTGAAGTAGAGCCCATTTGAGCAGCCTTTTGAAGCAATGCGGTGGCTGACATTTGGGGCACCATGTTATTGTTTTGAACCGATGAGCTAAAGAGAGAAGGGATGTTGGAAGTCATTTGATCACTCATTAAGTTGTTGGAGAAGAGGTTGGAGGCGTTGTTGGTCCCACCATTGCCGCCGTTTTCATTGTTGAAATTATCAGACATGAGCAAACCCGAAGATGTTAAATTATAATCGCCAGCACCGCCATTGTTGCCACTGTTGGAAAGGAAGCTAAGGTTGAAGAGATTGGCAGCCGGAGAAGCGTTGCTTGCGGCGTTGTTGTTGTTGTTGTTGTTGTCGGGAGGAAACTGCATTAATCCTTGGAAGGGTTTGCTGTTTCCCAACAACCCATGCTGGGATTGATGTTCTTGGTTGAAAATCTGATTAGATTCTTCCATGACGAAACCCATGGCCTGTTGTTGAGGTCGAAACGATGATGATGAAGAAGAACCCATTGATGGAGGAAGAAGATGATCAAATTGGGAACTCCTTGAAGGCCCACCACCACCACCACCACCACCAAGTTTCAGGATGTCAGCTGCAGTTTGATTATTATTCGGGTCTTGAATGGATGAAATTTGGGTTCCAACTTGAGATAACCCTAAGCCCATATAATTGCTAGTTCCGTACAAATGGGTGCCAATGGAGTTTAAAGGAGGAGGGTGCCTTGCAGTTTCTTGAGCCAGTGCATCACAAAATGCTCTGTGAGTGATAAAGCTGTCACGTCTGGCAACAGTAACAAGCATTCCTTTAGATAAGCTTCAGACACGCAGTAGAATAACAAGAATTTGAACACATGACTGATCTTGTCTGCCATGTTTTTAACATCAAATTATTGGGTTTTTGAATGTTTTTCCAATCAATTAATTTATGGCTACTAGCTATCTAAAGAACACGAGATAAGAAATTGAAATTGAATGAATAATAACGAAATTAAATGATTTCATTATCTTAATTAATTGATTAATCAAATTCTACCCTCATTTTTACATTTCACATATATAAAAAATTTTGGCTCAAATTTTGAAAATAGCAAATTTAGTGTGAAATTAATAAGTGAAAAATTGGAATTAATATCTACAACTATAAGCCCATTTCATAAAAAAAAAATTTTAAGAAAGGAGTTTAGCTAACAAGGTTCTAAGAAGAAAGGTTATTAGAAAAGAAAATTGAAGGAACCCTAAAGCAACAAGAGAAATATATATATTAGTGAAAAGAGAGAGTAGAAGCTAGGAAATTAAACTAAAATTATCCTAAAAGACAGACAAATAATTGAAGAGAAGAGAAATAGGTCAAAAGAAATAATCAAATTGACTTAATAAACAGCCATTTCAAGAACTGGGTGCTCAATAAATGCGACTAGAGAATGTATTCAAGCAAGTGAAAAGTGATGAATCAACAACCCCAATTCGGGATTTTTAGTTGTTCAATTAATGCAGAAGTCATGGGAATATATCTGAATTTTCCAGTTATGAATATCGTTTTCTAAAACAAGAAGCTGAAAAAGCTTTCGGGTTTTCATTTCTCTCTTTTTTTTTTTTTGAATTCCCAAATCAATCAACTCTGGAACTATCCCTCCCATGCGAAAATTCCCACTTAAAAAGCAACGAGATATTAGACTAGTTATTTGACTGTTTCGGCTAAATCGGCACCGGAATCAGGATAAACACGACCCGGTTTAAAAAGCCGGATTGGGAGGGTAATGACGTTATCATGAAAATAGATACCTGCAAAAGCACAGACCTGAACATGTCTAGCCAACCCACAAGAGAACAAATGTAGTAACAACAACACAGCGAACTATACATGGCAAAGCATCACGTGAATAGGAAATAAAGTTTAAAATTAAAAAATAAAAAAAAGAAAGAGAGAGGGGGGGGGGGCGGTTCCAAGTACAAACAAAAGATGAACTGTTTCATTTTCTTTTTTCAATTTTGGAGGTGGGTTTAAATTTGTTGTTGGATGGATTGAAACCTAGCGAACTTGTATTACCGATGGCTTTTCCTACAGATTATTCACGTGGAACCATGTTTGTTTTCTGCACTACTCACCATTTTTGACGACTTAGTTAGAACTCGAATAAAAGAGATAAGGGGGAAGCAGATGAAGATGAAGAAGATGAATAAAAGTGAAAGTGGGTCGCGGAGAGTACCTTGAGAAGAGGGTGCCACAGTCACATCTGTACTCTCTGGTGCCACAGGTCTTAGAATGAGCTTTCCAATCAGATTGCACGGCGTACCTCTTGGAACACTTCTCGCACTTCCATTTCTTCTCACCATGTTTTCTCGAGTAATGCTTTTTGATGCCCGTAAGGTCCCCAAGTGCCCTCGACGGGTCATGGTGGACGCATGTGGGCTCCGGGCATAGATACACCTTCTTCTTCACTTCTTTTGTTGTTTTCTGCTTTAGCTTCCATGGCAAGTTGTGTCCCCTTCTATGAAGCTGTAAATTTTGCTCCCTTTGGAACCCTTTGTTGCATACCTCGCATATGAACCTGTTTGTAGCCATTAATGTCTTGGGAGATAGTGCTACCACTTCTGCATCTGGATCTGTTTCCATCATTTAAACAGAAAACAAAAAACACCATTAATCCCCCCTGTCATTTCCACTAAAATAACCTTCAGAATTTAGGGTTTCTTCTTGTTGGAATCAGATTAAGATCAATTCTCATTACTTGAGATTTCTCACATACATACAAATACATATATGTAGTAAAAATAAGATGAAAAAAAATTGGATACTTGCTTGGAGTTCCAGGTTGGTTTCTCTTTTTCTTGGGAGGCGGCGATGGATCAACTGGGCCAGTTGATGAAGTTGGCGTATGATGTTGTTGTAGTTGTTGTTTCGTCTGGCTTTGATTCTCTTCTCTAATTCCAAAGAAAGGCCCTGATGAAGAAGATGCAGTCGCCATCTTTAACCAAAACCTCACCTTCTTCCTCTTAATTTCACTTGGTTTTCTACAAATACTCAGAAATAATATCTACTAAAAAAACCCCATTAATCTAACGGCAACAACACCACACTGAAATCTCATCTGCACAAGCTAGGTGGATTATGGAAGGGTTTTTGAAATAAAAGAAAGTAGAAGAAGAGAGAAAAGAAAGAAAATCTAACCTATGGACATTTTGGTGCTTTTAAATGCCAAATTGTGAACAAACTGAATTGTTTTTTCCTCTCTTTATTCGGTGTCATGCATATATATCATCATCATCTCAACCAGATTAATTTCATTATTATTATTATAATAATTATTATTATTTATCTGATTGGCTAATGTTACTTATTTAAAAATAAAAAAATAAAATAAAATGAAAAATGTTTAAGAGAGATGAAGAAGAAGGAGGAGGTCGGTGGACCCAATCCATTAGACGCAAAACGACATAGGATGATGCGTAAGAGCAGCATGAAGAGAACAGCTCCCCCTTTCCTTCCGTCTCGTTTAATTTCGTACTCTCACTTGCAGACAAACTTGCTACCCTCACCCCCATTTCAAATTACCATTATAATTCAAATGTCTTTCTGCAATTCCAAATTTTAAATAAAATTTATATCTAACTGCAATCTCTTTGCTTAGCTTCAACTTTTTCATATATAACCCTAGCATTTTATTGCAAAATTTAACAACCACCCTCACCTTTTTTTCTAAAATTATTTTTATTCTTTTTCGTCTCATTAAATGGTTTTTATTATATAAATAATATTTTATTTCAACCTCACTGATTAATAACATTATATTTTTTTTAATTTGAAATTTAAAAATATTCAAATCTGATGTAAAATTTTAACAGAAAAGGTTAATTGTAGTGAAATGCAAAACTCCAAGTGAAAAACTAGGCACAAAATCACACGACCAATAGATTCTAACTTTCTAGGTGAAACTAAGCTCTTGGGACTGATTTTTCTTTCTTTTTTTTTTTTAAAGTAATTGTACTTTGTAGGTTCTTTCTTTTTTAAATGCCATTCCCATTGATTCAGCTTAACTCCGGTTTTGGTTCCAATTTGGTGTGATAAAAGATGGACCAGGATGTCACATCATGAAATGAAAATGGGTATTTTCGTCATTCTCTTAAAATTTATATTATTAAATTAAGGAAAGACCTAACCCAATCACTGCAGATAAACATATTTTATCAAAATTCTAGTGTATGAGAATTTATCAAAAAATTTAAATAATTCTATGTTTAGTAAATGGAAATATTTAGTATATTACTAGTGGTGGTGAGATGGGAAGTGTATATATATATTTTAATAATAATATATAAAATAAATGAGATATGTGATAAATTTATAACTTTATTTTTGGAGTTAAAAAAAAAAAAAAGTACACTAAATACTCACATAATTAATAAATATAAAATTAAAGGTTCATTTTTATACTTAAAATTAATAATTATTTATTCATTAACAATTTACACAAATTTTCATTAAAAAAAGTAATTATATTCAACTATGTTTAGGTTCTGTCTAGATTTATTTTAGCTTAAATTTCGTCATATATAGGTTCCAAACTACTCTAATTTAAGTTATACTTGATTTGTATTTTATAATGATTAATTTTATTTATAATTATTTAAATTTATTGTTTTTATAATTGCTAATAGAGAAATTTGTATGTGTTCTTTTCTAATAAAAATCATCATTTTAATACATTATTTCTTCTAAAAGAATCTTTTGTACAGGGACAAGTTCTAAATATATATATATATATATATAATTGTCAAAAAGAAAACATCAGATAATTAAAAAGAGTTGAGACGCAGAATTAATGTGGTCAAGAAGATGATATAATAAAGTGAAGGGGTGACTTGAAAGTCTTGAATAAGACAGTTTTTTTTTTTTTTTTTTAATTATAAGAAATTATCTCATCAGATTTCATAATCCATTGAAGTTGATTTTCTTTTCTTTTTTTTAATTTCACACCAATTAAAAAGAAAATATACATACCTCTTTATTAATTTATTTATAAAATGTTTAATTAAATAAACCTTTTAACTTGATTTATTATTTTTTTAACTTTTTTGTAGCATTGTTGATTAAGGTGGATGTCTTGTGTCTTTGAGTACTCAAATTTAAATTTTACTATGCGTAATTGTGGCACATGAATCTCTAATCTCGAATTTTGTCTTGTACTAATTTAATTCTAAATTGTTGTTACTTAAACATATACTTATAATAATATTTTTATTATTTTTATTTAAATATGAGATTTTATTCCATGCCAGCTACAATATTTATTTATTTTCCTCAACTACTTATTAGTAATTATTTGATGAGGCTGTAATAATATTTAGGGAGGATGATAATTATTGTAATTAATTAGTATTTAAGGCTCTACTTAATTTAAACCCCTCATATAAATGTCCCTCGTCAATATGATTGATGTTTAGGAAATTAATTTAATGCTGATATATATTCTTAGTAATTTCTAAATTTTATAAAAGAGAAATAAATGTTACTAATTTAAAGTATAGTTATTAAGTTAAACTTTTTTAAAATTCAATGAAAATGATTTATTAAACATAAGTATTTAAAATTATTAATTGAATAATCTATAATCAATTGGATGTTTTAGAAATTGAAAAATATATAAGGGTGTATTTGGAGAAGAAATTTCATTTGTATCAAGATTTTCATAATTCTATTACTGCTTCGGTAAAAAATTGGAGAATTTCAAAATTTTTGAGTAATTTCAAGATGGGATTTTAGTAGCTCAATTTCCTTTTCCAAATCCACCTAAATTCTTTATAATTTTATTTCATTTAATACTAAAACTTCAAAATTTCTAATTTATTTATAAAATTTTATGAATATAATAATATACATATTGAATTTTTTATATTATTTATTTTTAATATAATTATTATTTAACTCATAAAATTCTAATAACCTAATTTTTCTTAAAACAATTATTTATCTAAACAAATCAATTATAATTGCTGGCATTTTAAATTGATGACAATACTAACATTTTAGAATTCTCCAAATTTTCAAAATTCTTCATCTAAACATATTCTAAGAATTTTGTTGATATATACAAATTATCAATTATTAATAGATCTCTTTGGATATCCATTTAGCATACTATTGTAAACAAAAAAAAAAAAATCTAAAAATTCTTTATGCACATGAAAACCACGTGTTTAGAACATAGACCCTTGTTTAAAAATACATATAATAAGCATGAAATGTAATGTTTGAAACTAATAATTACGTAGATGAGATTAAAATAAATTGTGAGTCAAAAGAAATTTAAATAGGTAAGCACATCGTATTAAAAATAGTAAATGCACTCTAATTGTTTATCATGATATTGTCATTTTCCTTGAATTGGTATAGAGTTTACTTCTGACACAAACTCAATCTATAATATTATCAATACTAATAATTCTATCACACATATACGTGTAGAAATTACATTTTTAAACACACGCGTGCATATGAAAATTAAATAAATAAATAACTAATATATATGATTTGAAACTAATAATAATACGATTTTGTACAAAAATTCAAAATACTACCACGTTAGAATACATATATTTTGTATTAAAATAATTTTGAAAATTTATGTTGGGCATAGTAAAGAGATATTAGGGTAATATTTTTACATAATTATACATATTTTATGCAAAAAGTTCAAATAAGGTAACAATAACGCTTTAATTAAAATGGAAAAGTTAAAAGATTTAAAATGCTTGAAGGTTTAGGTTTAAATTTTATTATTTGCTTATTTTTCTTAAGCCTTATATAAAGGTATGAAATACAAAAGCAAACTTCAAATAATACCAAGTAATGGTTTAAAATTTGATTTTTTTTATATTTCTCTTAATTAAAATGGTGTCGAGTTAACTTATAACATTAACTCAGTCACATAAATAATAGTATAAATATACACACGATGTGGGTAAAATAGTTTATGTAATAGTATTATAATGTATTAAAAAATTAAAACAAAACTTTGTTTAAAGTGATAAAGTTGAGGTGCTATTAACGTGGGTCGCATGGGTTTAAAATTTTTTATATGTAAATTTTTAGGATAAACTACCTATTTAGTCACCCGAGCTTATTTATGTTCTTATTTTGGTCACCATTTTAAAAAGTTGTTATTTTAGTTAATTTCCTTAAATAAATTGTCAATTTTAGTTACTCTACCATTAAATGTCTTTTGTAACCTCACGAAATGCTGATGTAACAATTTTTTGATCAGTATAATAACAAATTTAGCCCTTAACACTTACACATTTTGTCACTTTGGCTCTAATTTTAAAAAATTCAACAAATTTAACCCTTAATATTTTCACATTTTGTCAATTTAGTCCAAAATCTAAAAATTCAAAAAAATTATAATTTTAAAAACTTGAAAATATATATTATTTATTATAAAAAGGAATAAAATATTAAATATTAAATATATAATTCTTAACTTGAAATGTCTGTTGAATTGAATAGCAATTACTTTTAGAAAAAGAAAAAGAAAAAGAAATTCTTATGTTTTCAGATAACAAACAAAAAATCATTTTTATTTTTTTGCTTTTGTTTTAACCCAAAAGCTTCAATTACCCTAAACTCATTTTTTAAGTTAAAAGACCTTTTCAATTTCTTCAAAAGCCTCTCCTCAATTAGCAAAAAATCAGTAAGTCAAATATTATTTTAATCCCTTTTTATAGTTTGAAACTTTCAAATTCTTCAAAAACACCCTTTTTGATTAACATGTTTTAGCTTCAAAATAATTTTGGGAAGACATGAATTTTAAACAAAATAGTTCTTGATTTTTTTTACTCTGTTCAACTATGGATTTAAGAAAAAAAATTTAAGTTTATGGGTGAAATTTTAAGATAAAAATTGACAGAGGAGAGGTCGAGAAATCTATGGGTTTAGAAATTTTGGCTTCAAGAGATGAGAGGTTGAGAAAAAAATCCATAGACTTTATGCAAAATAACCAAAAAAAACTTAATTTATTCAACTAGCAGATATCAGAAGGGTTTCAAAACCATTTTTCTATTATTTTAATTAAAAAGTATAATTTTAATGGCCAAAGATGATTTAAAATTTATAATGTAATTATATATATTCAATATTTTATATTTTTCTTTTTATAATAGATCATATATATTTTCAAGTTTTTAAAATTGTATTTTTTTAGAAGTTTTAGAATTTGGACTAAATTTAAAAAAATGTGTAAATATTGAAGGTTAAATTTGTTGAACTTTTAGAATTAAAATCAAATTGGCAGAATGTGCAAAGTGTTAAGGGCTAAATTTGTTATTATACCAATCAAAAGATTGTCACGTCAACATTTCGTCTGGTGACAAAAGGCATTTAAAGGTAGAGTGACTAAAATTAATAACTTATCTAACAAGAGTGACTAGAATTGACAATTTATCTAACGGGAATGACTAAATAACAAATTTTTGAAATTGGTGACCAAAATAGGAACGCAAGTAAACTCGGGTGACTAAATAAGTAGTTTACCCAAATTTTTATTGTTTTTCTTATAAATATAAAAAAGAAAAGTATCATCGTAATAATATAACATATTTTAAATATGAAATGATTAGTAATTTAACCTACTGAGTTGGTGTCATTTAACTCGTGACAGCAAATTTAGTAGAACACTCAATATTAGTAGAGATAGTTTTCTTAACTTAAATTATTTTTTATAATTTGAGTTAATTGCACCAAAATCCAAAAATATGACCCTCATTCTAAATTGATCCGAAACTTCAAAAAATTCTAATTATATCCCCTAACTATCGGTATTATATCAATCGTGTCATTCATTATTAAAACCATTGATTTAATCGTTAAATGATACCTTAAATCTTATGTAGCTAAATTTAAAATGAAAATTTTAAATAAATATAACATTGTCGCATAACTTTTAAAAGTAAAAACTAAAAATAAAGTAAACTTGAACTAAAAACTGAACGATAAAGCTTTTGTAAACGTTTCAAAAACCTCAAAACTAATATTTTAAAACATCTTTGTTACAATATCCATTTTTCTTAAAATTTTTATTTTAAATTATGCCATATAAGATTTGATGTGTTGTTTAACAATTAAAATAATAATTTTGGTAACAAAAGAACCTAATTGATATGACCTTATTAGTTTAAGGATGTAACTAGAATTATTTAAAATTTACGAACTAATTTAGAATGAAGGTCATAGTTTAAGAATATTTGCTACAATTAAATCTTAAAATTTTTATATAAAGGTTTAAAAAAAACACGCTTGGTATAATATGAATTAATGGTTTAAAATTAGGTTGCACTATTTTCCCTTACTAACTTGGTGTTGAGTTAACTCGTGAACTAACTTAGTTACATATTTAAATAATAGTATTGACACACTTAAATAATAGTATAGGTATACAAACGATGTGGGTAAACCATTTTGCGTAATGCTATTGAAATGTATAAAAAATTAAAGAAAAAACTTCAATTGAAGTGGTAAAGTTTAGGTGTTATTGACGTTAGTGGCATGGGTTTAAATCTCATCATATATAATTTTTTATTGGTTTACTTAAAAATAAAAAAGACAAAAATACTCTTGTAATAATATAACTTATTTTAAATATGTAAGGGTTAGTTAGTAATTTTGACATGGCTTGCTTGAGCTCTCTGAGACATGGCTATCCGGTGCTCCTGTTACATGGTTCTTTGTGAGCAATTATAAGTTTCCTGATATAAAAGTTCTTTGTGAACTTCCTGAGATTTAGCCCGAATGAGCATCCTGATATGTGGCTCAAGAGTGTGCTTTCCGATTATGTGCCCTAAAGGCGTACCACTGGATACAAATTGACGGATTACAGACTTGTACACTTTAAGTGTACTATATGAGTATCCATCGATATTTCAAATAAATTCAACGGGCAAAGTTCTGACAGGGTTAAATATGAACTAAAGATAAGTTGCCATGGACTGAAATATGAGATATGGAATTATGACATGAAAAGAAATTATTTTTACATGTATCTGCCTGAAATATATGAAAATAATGTTAAATGAAATGGTTTGATGAATACGTTCATCTATGAGAATAGATTTGTACACCTTGAGTGTACTATCCGTATAGTTATTGTTATCTCAATTGATTAATGAATAAAGTTCTGACGTGAAATAGATTGAACTTGGGATGAATTAATATGAAAATGTAATTGAAATATAGAAATATGTTTTGAAAACATTATAGGGATACAAGATATGGTAAGGATATGCGTTAAGGCTTGTGATCAAAAAGATTAAATGTGCCATGCATGTTTATATTGAAATGAATGAATATAAATCAGAAGTTCGTTGGATTGGAAGCTTGGAGGAGATCACTCACACTATCCATCGGCCCATTTCGGTATATATATGGTAAATTAATTATGGTTATCATGGCATGTATAGGTTAATTTGGTCAACAATGGCATGTAAAGGTTTGTTTATAATATTGGAATAGCTAGTGATAAACATGTTTTGATGTTTACGTATAAAAGATCATATTATGGTATATGTTTGGAATGATTAATTTATAGAAATCATGTTAGTATAATGATGATGGAATTAATTTGGTTAACATGTTTGTTACAACATGCATAAGAATGAACTGAGTATCTAGTAAATATAAGTATAAATTGACATGGAAATAAATTGTCATCTGAGGTACTTACGGGTACATTGGTTGAATGAGATTAAAAAACATGTATGACACTGGGTTTTAGCATAAATTAATTGTCTTGGAATGGTCTATGAATGTGTTTAAGTATTGGTGTTGGTGACGAGCAAATTGGGCGAAAAATATGGCTTGGAAAATAGCCTATTTTCGTCCACACGAGTAGAGACACGGGTGTGTCTCAGCTGTGTGTGACACACAGCCTAGCACATGGGCGTATGGCCTAGCCGTGTATCCCCTGTAACTAGAGGTGTGCATGGGCCGGGCGGCCCGGCCCGACCCGACCCGAAGGCCCGCCCGAAAAATGGGAGGGTTTGGGTAAAAATATAGGCCCGAAAAATGGGCTTGAGCAAAAAAAGAGACCCGTTTAGAAAATGGGCCAGGCCTCGGGCAAGATTTTTTAAATTTTTTAATATTAAATTTTTTTTAAATTTTTTTTTATTTTAAATTTTAAGTAACTTTAGTTTTTTTTTATTGTTTTTAATGTTATTTTGATATTGTAAAATTTTTGTTATTAATATAATTTAGTTCTTAATTTAGTTCTAATTTGTTTCAATTTTTAATTTTAATATAATTATTTTTATTATATTTTTAATTTATATATTATTTTAAGAATTATTTTAGTCCCATTTTTTTAATATTTGTTTTTATGTTTTAAATGCATTTAATTTATTATATTTTAAAGTTTTTATTTAATAAAAAAGTAAAAAAATTAATATGGTCGTAGGGCTCGGGCCTATCATTTTTTTCTCGGGCCGGGCTTGGACAAAATTCTAGGCCCATATTTCGGGCCGGGCCGGGTCGGGCCCGGGCCTTGAAAACGGGCCGGAAATTTTTTATGGGCCCGGCCCGGCCCATGCACACCTCTACCTGTAACTAGGAAAAAAAATTATGATTTTGCGAAAAATTCTCTAAGATTCTGATTTAGTCCCGATTCATTTTTAATGTATGTTTTGAGCCTCGAGGGTCTATTAAAAGGACTATAAGATTAAATATGTTCGATTTTGAATATGAATAGTAAATGACATAAGTTAACAGAAATTGTTCTGAAAATTTTGGTAATACTCTGTAACCTTGTTCTGGAAACGGATACGGGTTAGGGGTGTTACAAATTTAACCTACTGAGTTGGTGTCGCTTAATTCATGACACCAAATTCAGTAAAACACTTGATATTAGTAGAGATATAAACAATGTGGGTGAAACAAATTGTATAATAAGATTGAAATATATCAAAATATCAAAATAAAGTTTAGATTGAAATTGTAAAGAAAAGAAATTTATAGATGCTAGTACCATAGGTTCAAATTTCAACATTTGTAATTTTTTAAAAGAAAATAAAAGGACAAATGTATCCTAGTAAAAATATATGTTATTTAAAATATGTAAAGTTAATTTAGTAATTTTCTTGACCTAGTTGGTGTCAAGTTGACTTCTGAGACTAACTCATCACACTTAAAAAATAATATAGATTTCAAATATGTAATGTTATTTTAGTATTTTCCTTAACTGAGTTGGTGTCCCGTTAAATCGTGATACTAACTCAATCACACACTTAAATAATAGTATAGATTATGTGATTTATTTTTGGCATAATGTCAAAGTTAATCTTCAATGTTTACATCTTTTGTCAATTTGGCCCTTATTCTTATTTTAAGCTAAATTTGGCCCTCGACTTTTTAAAGACAGTTAAATTTGACAATCAATCTTTCAAAAAAAGTCAAATTGTTGTTATTTTAATGAAAATACTAACTAAACATTTAACTTATTTTTAAGTATTTTAGCCCGTATAGCAATCCACATGTAATCTAATATGCTATTTTTTAAAAATTTTAAATTATTTGTTGATATGGTATATAAGACAAGTATAATGTCATGTGAACATAAAATATATACATGGATTTTCATGCCAACATCATTAAAAAAATAATGTTGGCCAAATTTAACTAAAATAAATAAATATCAAATTAACCAAAAAAAATGTAAACGTAAATAGTATATTTGATATTATATCTTTATTTTTCCATAATTTTAGTTACTATAACTTTTACAAACTCATTAAATTTATAAATTGCGGAGTTTTTTTGTTTAAGGAGTTAAGAGTTAGTAAATGTCAACACCAACCTATGAAATATTATATGGAGGAAATAATATCGTAGGTTTATAATTTTATTGATTGAATATTTTAATTTAGAGTTTTCAAATTAAATCTTTACTAAATAGCTCGATTAATACATATATATTCCCAAATTTATTATGTAATAATCTAAATACGTTGGAAAAAGATTTTTGCTTCTAATAATATTTTCAAATTACATTGCACAAGAATGAAAAAGAAAAATACACCATATGTTTAATGTTTTGAGCCTAATTATGATTTTAAAGGGGTGTTTGGTTCGTCGAATATAACATTACGGTCTGTAATTTTACATTCTTGTAAAATCCCTTGCCCGACCCGATTGTAGGATCTGAGCTATAGGATGTCACGTTCATTGTCGAAGCAATTACAACTACTTCCAAAACAATTTAATCATTTATGCATGCGAACAAGTATAATACATACTCGTGACATGATGCACAATCATTTTTTGGTCTTATACAAGCTTACAAAAACTCTTTTACTAACCTGAAGTCAGTTAAGGGCTTAATTGAAAAGTTTTCAAAATTCCCAGACTGACATCGCGACATCATGATTATCACGTTGCGACTTCATCAATTAGTAAGTGTCGTCACAACTTTAGAAAACTCAGCATCGCGATGCCATTCACTATCGATTTAGGTTGCGACAGTCAAGACTTGTTATCACGATGTTACCCTCTGTTTCAACAAAAATCACTTTGAAACACATTTGACACTTTCTACCAAAACATTCATACATTCATCTGTTCATTCCTAATTCAACAAGTTAGCATATCATGCAAATTTAGGTACATAAGCTTACTAAACATCTTGAGATCAAAGAATTCAATTCTTGACATAATTATACCATCTTCCAACTTTGACATACCAAGTCACCACATATTTGTAAGTTTTAACACATAAGACTTATGCAAGCTCTGAAATCAATAATCAAAATGGCATTAAACATGACCAAAACTAAGCACAAGTTAGGCCATTTACCAACTTTAAAACCTTAGCTCACAAATACAACATTAGCATTCACATTAGAGATGATCATTTACATAGAAAAAGACCCTATATACATGCCACATTATTAAGTACCAAAATGAACATACTTCTACCGTCTTGATGATAGTGTGATATCCACACTGATCCGGCTTTGTGAGTTCCGTAATCTAGGGGTCTACATGCAAGGAAAACAACAATAAGTAAGCATTTAATACTTAGTAAGTTCAAATGGAAATTACAACACTTACCTTGCTCACAGTTGAGCATGTTACTACCAAAAGATTAGGCATATATCTAGCTAGAACATGTCACATAATATCACAACAAAGTGAGCATAATAAACATAAGTATCCATATGTGTTAGGCATTATAACATGTCCAAAACATCACCAAATTATACCAATTCATATAAGACCATCACAATTCCATACACTATCACCAATCTACTAGTTCATACCATTTCAATTTTAATCACATATCTTAACAGCTTATCAAATTTGATTTGTTTCATTTTCTGATTTGAAGATTCAATTTCAACGTTTCGCCTAATGGAATCCTAGTAAAATGGGCTCGGACACAAGGGTGAACTACACTACTCTAAGATAGCTTGTATAAGCATAAACTACATCACACAAAGGCACTAAAGTGCAAAGCCCGTAGGCATCAAATGTATATACGTATTCAAATATATCCTTCCACTACACTAAGGTGTCCGTAGAGATAGTGAATACTCAATGATCCGCAGCAAATGTCGGATCCTGAATTAACATATCATAATCTCTTTATTGTCAACTATCTCATACACAAGTGCAATATGACCTTATTGGCATGCCAACTGTATCCTAGCCTTTTACTAAGTTCACATTGACATCAATCATCCATATTTGCATTTTCAGATCTCGTAACTATCACATCTTAATTTTCAAATACCGTATATTAAATCTGAACATGAATTATGCATTCATTTAATGATACATTTTAAGACCTTTTCCATGTTGGAAAAATGAATTTGGAAAACGCAGCGAAAAATAAATTTAAGGAAAAACTAGAGTTTTAATTTTTTTTTCCAAAACAAGATCTTGCTTGTTATATCTAAAGGAATAAACACTTAATCAAAATTGTACATTTTTTATTCGTCTAGGATGAGCGCTTCGACCAAGTAGTCTTCTCTTCTATCCTTAAGCTCACGTTTGCCGAGTGTGGGCTCGCTTCGAATTAGAAAAATTTTCACAAAAATTACTAGTGGGATGATTTTGCAATTCCTCTAAACTTTTAAGTCAAGTTGTAAATTAGAAAATTATCTTTAGAAATTTTCTGGAATAATCTATTCAAAGATTTTTCTCTCTACAACTTTCTCTTAAATTTAAGTGTGTAAATAATGACCCAAAGCTCTCCTTATATAGGGAGAATTTAGAGAGTTTAACTATGATATTTATCAAGATAAATATTAGATTAAATTTAATATTAAATCTTATTAAAATGATAGAATGTTTATCTTGTAGATAAATATTAAATTTAATTTAATATTAACATAATCAATTTAATATTAAATTAATAAAATACTATTAAGATAAGTATTAAATTAAATTTAATATTAAACTATTGAAATAATATTATTTTGAGAATAATTAATCTGAAATCAAATTCTCTGATAAACTCCCAATAGGAGTGTAATTCTTCCACTGCTCAACCACCAACGACTAACCGCCGTCGGCCACCGGGACGTCGTTGTCATAGCCACCGAGCCAGTTCGACTGCTGCTAGTTCGGTCCAAGTTAATGAAAACTTGACTGGCCCGGTCTAGCCACCAGTTGGACCACCCGCCCAGTTTTACATATCAGGCTCGGGGCCCGGTTTGACCAATTTTTGGGTCTTAGTTTTGGTTTTGGACTCCTTGGCCCAATTTACGATCTCAAGTCCAATTTTTAAGTTTAATTACCCATTAGGCCAATTGTTTGACTTGAAAATTAATTTATAAAAGTATCATATTAATTTATAATTTTACTTGATCAAAATTAATTTTTCCAAAAATAACTTAGATTTTCCAAATTAATTTTTCAATAAAATTCTTTAATCAAATTCTCTAGTTGAACAATTCTCACGACCACCTAATTCAATTCAACATCGAATAAATCGACTCAATTAAATTATTCCCAAAGTCGTAGAATTTTCTTCTAATTCAAATGCAGTCCGATCGAGTTTTTGTTGAGCTAGCGGAGGGACCAATCAGACATATACAATTAGGTTCTAGTGATTACAATTAAGTCCAGAAGTATCATTTCGATAATTCGCAATTACTTAATTATGGAGTCTGTCTACAAAAAGTACCATGATTGAAAACTCCTTATTGTATACTCTTTACAAAAACAATTCATCCAATTGCTTTGTATTGCTTTGTCCAATAACCTCGTCATATGTGTGTTACCCTCATATGATATCCTTGATTTCGTTTAGTTAAATCCATTCGCTCAATACAATCTAATTTTATCTCATTGTCACCAATGTGTTTTCTTAATAATTAATATGATCACTGTACAAGCCCAATTTTTGGCCCAAAACCCCTAACCCGTTTGACCCAGACCCAAAACCCTAACTTAAAAAACAAATAACCCCTAACCCACAAAACCTAACCCACTAAACCTAAACCCACTAAACAAAAAACAACAGAAGCCCAATTAACAGGCCAAATACAAAAAGAAAAAAAAAAACAAAAGCAGAAACCCTAAACTAGGAACCCTAGGTGCCGCCTCTGTCCCCTCCAGCACTGGCCTTAGCCTAGCGCCGCCAAGTCCCATCGCCCCTCAGACCAGCCACTACTCCACCTACGCCGCCGCTCCACGCGCACCTACACACATTAATGAAGAAACGACAGAAGCAAGAAGAGAGAACATCATATTCGGCTATATATAGCCAGATCAAAATGTAAAAAAGGGATCTTTTTTCAGTAGAAATAAAAAAAGAAAACAATTCTAGAGTTTAAAGATACAAGCAAGAACAGAGAAAAAACTAAAAAAATCGCAGCAAAGCAGATTGGAGACCAAATCGAAGGTTTATCCCTATTGCTTCTCATTTTTTTCTCTTCTTTTCGAATCCGTTCATCCATACAATTTTCATCTATTTAAAACAATGTATGTATTAAATGTAAATATATAAGAATAAAATAAAAAATGAGGTAAAAAAATGTACCTTTTCGAAACTCCGGCCACCGCACGCGGTGGCCGGCGACGGCGGCCAGCGGTGGTCTTGCGGCGGTCCGGCGACCCCTCCTGGCCGGAATCTGGGACCATCCCAGAGAGAAAGAGAGAGCTCTCTCTCTTTTTTGTTCTGCAACAGCAGAAAAATGAAACAATTAAAAAATTTTTGGGTTTTATAAGGGTACCAAACGGTACCGTTTTGACCCTTCCCCCCCTAAGGTGCAAAACGACACCGTTTAGGGGTAGAGCGGGCCGACCCGACCCGTCGACCTGGGATCCGCGTGTTTTTGAAGCAGAGGGGTTATTTGCACTTTTGGCCCCTCTGCTTTTATGTGATTTCGCAATTAAATTCTGTTTAATTTTAATTCCACCCTGAAATTTGATTCGATTTTCAATTTAGCCCTTACCCGAACGATACTGTCTAGAAGGGCGGGGATTATTTCACTTTTAGACCTTGCATGTTATTTGCGCTTTCAAATTAGTCCCTAACCCTTTATTAGTTCCTTAAATTGGCCCAAGACTTAATACTAGTTTCTAATTTAGTCCCTTCCTTATATTAAATACGGTTTCTATATTATTCTTACCCTTTGTTATTTTAATATTATTCATTATTCTATTTTACCATTCTCGTATTATTATTTTTAACATATTTTATTATTATTTAGATCCTTTTAATTTAATATTATATATGTATATTTTATATATTCTTATAGTTGTTTTATATGTATTATTATTGTTCCTAATATATGTTTTATGTATACATATTCAAATATTCTATTATGTACTTTTTGTTATATTTATTTTTACCTCTATATTATCAATACTTATTATATATCTCTAATATATACGTATACATTTGCATATTATCGTTATTACTAGTCTTGATATTATTATTTTGTTAATACATTTGTGTCATATAGACATACTTGTAATATATATTTAAATATTATACCACGTATTGTGCTCATGTAAATTAATATTATATCGTGTTTGTCATTCTATTATAGTTTTATATATTGTAAATATCATATTATGTTTTATCATGTATATTACGTATGTAATGCATATGTTTTGATATATTATGTGTATATTTTGCTTCGTATGTTATGTATATATATTACGTATGCGCTATTAAATATTATTATATATCTACTTCAATATATATTTATGAAATGTTTTATTATTATTATTATTATTATTATTATTATTATTATTGATATATATATACACTATGTAATTTTCATCATTGCGTATACATTTTCTACTACGAGTATGTATCCTTTAATATCGTAATATTATTATTGTCACATATATATATATATTTTTCTTTCATATACTTCTTATAACCTCTATTATTATGTATATACCTTAACCTATATATGTGTATACTTTTATATCATTACTTTCATTATCATTGTCATTTCATTTTTCCACTTTTTATATCTATTTATTCATTTATTTGCCTGCGTGTTCGATTATTCCATTTTCCCCACATACGTGTTTACATTTACATGATACTTAGCCTCGTTATTATTTCACCTTTCGTAATCGCTCGTATTATTATATTTGACACTGTCGCACTTAGTATTACGCCATCATTCGCTTTCATGATTACTATAAATCACATTATGTTTCTCACTCGATGCCTTAAAACAATTCTTTCATAAAAAGTGATATTCTGTATTTGGTAATTCGAGACAATCGTGCCCCAACTTACTGGGTTTCGATTTTTCTCATTTAATCTAAATAACGGAATACTCTTTTAAAAACGCAATACTAGTTTTAAAAAATACTTATTCTCGGAGAAACGAAGTGTTGTGCCCTAACTTACCGGGTATGACATTTTGTCACCTCGAAATAAGGATTTGTTTTAAAATAAAGGCAATATTCGGTGTTTGAGAATTCGAGAAAACGTACCCTAACTTACTGGGTTTCGATTTTCCTCGTTTACTCTAAATGATCGAATACCCTTTTAATAAGTTAAAATACGTAAATTTTATATAAAAGGCAAGCTCGCTCTCGAAAATTCAAGGTGTCGTGTCCTAACTCACTGGATGTGACATTTCGTATTCTGAGACGAGAAGGTCTTTGACACTTAAGCATTTTTATAAAGAAGGATCGTATTTTAAACTCTCTCAAGTTTCTAAATTTTCGATACTAAGACACTAATTAATCAACTAGGTACCAATTTTTTGGGCGTATCGAGGGTGCTAACCTTCTTCCTCGCATGCGTAACCGACTCCCGAACTCGTTTTACGATTATCGTGGACCAAAATTTCGTTTTAGTAAATCTTAAATTTTATTAAAGTGATTAATTTAAGGTGATCCAATCACACCGCATCGAAAAAGATTGGTGGCGACTCCCATTATCATTTTCATTTTCAAATTTTAAGTCGATTCCCGTTTTTTTCAAAAAATGGTTACGACAGCTTGGCGACTCCACTGGGGAGTACAAATAAGAGAGTCAAGCCACGAGTTGATTAACTTCTGTCTTTTTATCGAAAATTGAAAATTTAACTTTGAAATACGATCCTTTCATCACATCTCATTTGTTGTTTGCAATATAATACCTGTTGTGCTGGTTTGATCTTTTAAATAATTTTGCATATTGCATTGCATGACCATTCTGGTCACACCCCTCTAAGTGGGAGTGAGAAACTACTCCTTCGTGAGGTTTTCACCTCCGTCTGAGGATAGTGGATCACTTTTGAGTACGTCCGTACCTATGTCTTCGTGAGATTTTCATCTCATGCGGCCATAGGAAACGTATTCTCCTGAACCGAACTCGATGCAGTATGAGCCTATAATGGGTGAAGATCGAGGAATCTGCTGGTTCAGGTACCTTTACTCTAGAGCCGAGCCTCATATAGTGAGCCTTAAGGAACCTAACCTAGGTAGAGCCACTCTAAAACCTTAGTGGTTACCCGAGCAAGTGCTATATTTGATCATTCCTTGTTTGCTTTAGATCTTGTATGAAATACTGACTTGTTTTGTTTTATTTTGATTGTATTTGCATGACATTTTCATCAAAAAATGTGTTGATTTACATTCGGTTGCTAAGAAGATAGCTTATCATGGAAAACGGGTTTTTTGATAAAGTAGAGGACAATGTTCTTTGTCAGGGATGAAATTTGAGACAACACACAATAAGAGAAAGGTGATAGCCTAACCAGAAGTGTACGTGTCGAGTTGTTGGATTTTACTCGGGTTAGCATAACTCGAGAACAATTTCAAGAGATGAAAGAAATCGGGCTCGGTGGGATGACGAGGTCAAGCGGCTATTCTATTGTCATTATGGCGATTTACCTTATCTACTCGACGTCAAGATAGAGCGAACGCCCCGTCCCGAGCCCTCGTTCAATATTGGAATTCACACACTGATTGCTTCACTTTCGGAAGGTAGATTTGGTACCCACAATAGAGGAATACACGGCCTTGATCCGATGCGAAGATTGAGTTGATGAATTTATTCCAAAGTCGCCAATGGCCCAAAGATTCTCAAAAGGTTGATGAACATCACAGGATGAGCGGCGGTGGGTCACGGCCGAATCAAACAAAAGGAGATTGTAGGTGCACTCCTTGGAGGCATTTGAGAGATTTAATCCTAGCACATCTCGACATAAAAAAGAGGTAGATGTCTTCGCCTTGAGCATTTATGGATTGGTTATATTTCCCAAAGCCTTGGGGCATATAGACGAGGCGGTTTCGATCTTTCGATAGGCTTAGTAAAGGGACCACACATGTACTGCGATATTGGTGAAACCTTTCGGATCATTGAATGCTTGTCGAAGAGCGGGTGAAGGAAGATTTATTGGAGTGCGCATACGCTTCGCTATCGTGGTTCCATAGCCATTTCTGGAAGGTTGAAAAGGTCTCGTACCGTGTCTTCTCCGAAAACTACTCTCCACTGAAAGAGTTAGCGGCTACACCGAGAAGAGACGATATCACCGAAGAAAACTGGATGGCGATCCTTCAAAATTTGCAAGAAGAGGATGTCGAATGGAGAGCCCCGTGGATGGTACCTGATTAAATATTATACCGATGTGGAGACTTCGATTGGGTTCCCTTGTTAGGAGTATGGGGGGCCGTAGGGTATGCTCCTCTGCTGGTGTTAAGACAGTACAGGTCCAGACAGTTTACACCACCAACATACGGGTTAGCTCAGTGTGAATTTGTATTCACGGGGAATAACTACAAAAGGAGAGTCCGCGAAATATCGAATGCCTGGAACCAGACTCGTAGAATGAAGAGGTTTGCCGCCAATCCCATGGCCACCCCTGAGTACGACCAGTGGAGGATTCAGAGGACTAACGATAACATCCCCATGCCAGATCAAGAAGGCCCTAGATCAATGGAAAAATGCTTGAGACCGATCCCATCTGAGCTCGAAATCGTCAGACATGATTTCGAGAGAAAGAGCCTGGAACTAGAAAAGAGGATCGAGCAGTTGGAAGAAGAAAAAATGCAGCTGGGATTAGATGTCGATGTCCAGAAGATAAAAGCCGAAAGACTCAGAAAAGGAAAGAACAAAGCTGAGGAAGATTTGGACGGTTTGAAAACTGACTATAAGAAGCTGCGAAGGTCAATGAGAACCGCTGGGTTAGGAAAGACGTCTGAGCAGTGGCGACAGAAAATTGAAGAAGAGCAAAGAAAAGCTAGCCAATGGGAAGAAAGATTTCGAAATGCTCAAGCTCGAGAGGATACTCTAAAAGAAAGTTTGGTAGAAAGCCAGAACGAGAAAGAAGGATTAAAAATGCGAGTGACAGAACTAGAAAAGTCTTTGTATCAGCAGCGTACCCATAATTCTGTAATCGAGTTGAAAGCCAGTCAAAACAAAATTGAAGAGTTAAAAGGAAAGATAGAAGAACTTAAGGTGGCATTACAAGATCGTGAACTTCAGCTAGAATTCCTTGAGATAAATAACGATCGATTGAATGAGCAACTTCATCAATCCCAAGATCAAGTCAGGAATAGGGATTACGTCATAGGTGAAGCTTTGATTCAAGTACGAGAAGTAGCGGATCACTTACAAACATTAGCAGTGCAGGCTGATGTGCTGAGTTTAAAGTATGAATCAGAATCAGATAGAGGACGAGAATTAGCATGGCTTCTTAGGTAGGTCAAGGCCTTAAGTATCAGGGCCAAGCCTTATATGTAATCTATTTTACGTAAAGAAACTTGCTTTCTAGAAAGTTATCTTAATGAAATTGAATTAGAATCAACGCCTTTTGATTGCATTCATTTGTGTTCATTACATCCATTGCATTCATGCATCAGCATTGCATCATGTGCACTAAAACTCACAAAAAACCCTAAAATCGTGGCAGTTACCCTGGAACATCGTTACGGAACACGAGGAAAAACAAAAGCCATGGACCAAAGGTTAGAAAGATTAGAGAAAATGCAAAAAGAGATGCAAGATCAGTTACAAGCACGTATGCAAGAACAGCTGGCCAAAGTCCAGCAAGATATGAGGGACCAGATGCTGGAGTCCCAAAAAAGTATGATGGATCAAATAACGCGTCTATTGAGTGGTGGATTAGAAAAAGGAAAAGTCCCGTAGTTAACACGAGAAGATGATAACGAAGATCCCGTCTACCCTCCAGATTTGCCCCCTATGACGTTCGGACCACGACTGAAATATACCCAAGAAGGCCATCGATCACAATAAGGCCCCGGCCATCTCAGGCTGGTGTGTCAGCACCGATGAATTATCAAGCTGGCTCGGGCTCCCATCCGGAGGATAACCCGACTAACCCTGTTGTCCTCAACCTCGATGAGGTGATAGAAACAGAAAAGACAAGGGTAGAACTCCCGAAAGAGTTTGAAGAGAAGTATAGATGGTTAGAAGAAAAATTTAAGGAAATGGAAAGCAGTGACTATCGTGCTGGAATTGATGCTAAGGAATTAAGCTTGGTTCCAGATTTGGTACTCCCTCCCAAGTTCAAAACTCCAGAATTTGAAAAGTACAATGGGACCAGTTGTCCCAAAGCTCATATCACTATGTTCTGCAGGCGAATGGCAGGTCATGTCAATAATGATCAACTATTGATTCACTGCTTTCAAGAAAGTCTGGTTGGAGCCGCTTCTAGATGGTACAACCAACTGAGTCGCGCCCAAATCGGTTCATGGAAAAATCTCGCACAAGCTTTCATGAAGCAGTACGGTCATGTGGCAGACATAGCCCCTGATAGGATCACTTTACAGAATATGGAGAAGAAACACAATGAAAGCTT
The DNA here is from genome assembly GCA_025698475.1 of Gossypium anomalum. Taxonomy (NCBI): domain Eukaryota; kingdom Viridiplantae; phylum Streptophyta; class Magnoliopsida; order Malvales; family Malvaceae; genus Gossypium; species Gossypium anomalum. The sequence goes on along the minus strand of CM046967.1, from coordinate 15,825,966 downwards.
CAGGCAATATGCCCAACGATGGAGGGAGGTGGCCACACAAGTCCAACCCCCTCTGTTGGAAAAAGAAACGACTATACTCTTCATTAATACTCTGAAGGCACCTTTCATTAACCACATATTGGGTAGCGTGACCAAAAGTTTCTCAGACATAGTAATGTCTGGAGAAATGATCGAAAACGCGATAAGGTATGGGAAAATAGAGGCTGGAGAAAGTACCAAAAGGTCAGCACCAAGAAAGAAAGAGCACGAGGTAAATAATGTGAGTGCATATTCGAAATCGATCACCGTTAGCCAACCAAGGGCAACAACTACCGGTCAGCAGGGCCCTTCCAGACAAGAGCCCAACACGAAGCCAAATAGGTAGAAACTCCAATTCACGCCCATTCCGATGACATACAAAGAGTTATACCAAAGTTTGTTTGACGCACACGTCGTATCTCCCTTCTATTTAAAACCAATGCAGCCTCCATACCCTAAGTGGTATGACGCGAATGCCCAATGCGAATATCATGCGGGGGCCACAGGACACTCGATAGAAAACTGTACCACTTTTAAGAAATTGGTTGAGAGACTCATCAACATGGGCGTCGTGAAATTTGATGATACACCTAGTGCAGAGAATCCGTTACCTAACCATGGGGACAAGGGAGTAAATGCAATAACCGAGAGTTCGGGGAAAGAAATTAAGACGGATGTTGTAGAAGTGAATACTCCATTGAAAGAAGTATGGAAGAAAATGGTGGGAATCGGGTTGATACCACAGAATTCAAGGGTCAGACCCCAAGAAGGGATGACTTATTGCGAGTTTCACAATCAAGAAGATCATGAGATTTAAATGCGGTAAGTCGGGGCTTTAGTACAAGGATTGATGGATAATAAGGAGATAGAATTCTTCGAATATGTCGAAAGCCCAGAAGAAGTAGAAGTGTGTGCCTCAGAAGAAGGGTCGACGAAGGATGTTTGCAAAGCCAGCCACCCGGTGGTTATCATATCACGTCCGAGAGTTAACGAAGCCAGGGCACAAGTTACGCCAAAAGTCGTGATCCAGAAGCCCGTTGCTTTCCCTTATAAAGATAGCAAAAGGGTACCATGGAACTATAGCTGCAACGTGACGATCCCGAGGGAGGAAATTCTGATTAACACATCAGAGGAGGACCAAGATGAGGGTTTCTATACGCGCAGCGGGAGGCGCTATACCCCAAATACAAAAGTCGAGCAGGTTAAAGGAAAATCATTGGCAATTGAGCAAAAGAAGGAGAAGTCGGCAGGACCTGAACCAACGGTTAACGAATCAGTGACTGAAAAAGAAGCAAAGGAATTCTTGAAATTTTTAAAGCACAGTGAGTATAGTGTCGTAGAACAATTACACAAACAGCCAGCACGTATATCAGTATTGGCCTTACTCTTAAGCTCTGAAGCCCATCGCAGCGCATTGATAAAAGTGCTGAATGAAACTTACGTTGCTAACGATATCTCTGTGAACAAACTGGACCGCTTAGTCAACAATATAAGTGCCGACAACTTCATATTCTTCAATGACGATGAAGTACCTCCGAGAGGCAGAGGATCGACTAAAGCTTTGCACATCACAACTCGCTGCAAAGGGTATACATTACCAGGGGTATTGATTGACAATGGTTCTGTGCTGAATGTCTTACCCCTGTCTACGCTGAATAGGCTGACAGTAGATAGTTCCCATATGAAGACATGCCAAAATATAGTAAGAGCATTTGATGGCACGGAAAGGAAAGTAATGGGAAAAATTGAAATACCCCTCTTGATCGGACCGAGTACGTACGAAGTAAATTTCCTGGTTATGGACATTAAGCCTTCGTATAACTGCCTATTGGGAAGACCATGGATACACTCAGCAGGGGCAGTCCCTTCATTGCTACACCAGAAGTTGAAATTGGTAACCGAGGGCCGGTTAGTAACGGTCAATGCTGAAGAGGATATCATTGCGTTCGTTACCAGCAACGCACCGTATGTGGGGACAGATGACGAAGCAATCGAATGTTCTTTTCGGTCTTTAGAGTTTGTGAATGCGACATTCATCATCGAAGGAAATAGGATCCCAATGCCTAAATTATCTAAGACAACAAGAATGGGACTACGGCTAACTGTTGGAAAAGGGGCCATACCCGGAAGAGGACTCGGGAGGTACCTCCAGGAAAGGATTAATGCACCAACGATGAAGGAAAAACAGGATCGTTTTGGGTTAGGATTCAGGCCTGACACGAAGCAAAGAAAGAAGAAACTAGAGAAGAAACAAGAAAGAAGGAGAGCACGATTAAGCGGGGGAGAAATCGAATGGGAACCAATGATCTTTCCCCATACATCGAAGACCTTTGTGTCTGGAGGAGTCATTCACCCCGAGCAGAGGGCATCGGGAAAGGAAATTGTGGAAGGAATGATGGAAAATTTAGACATCAACGCCACATACGAAGAAGGAACTGGAGTTGAAGATATATCGGGCATTCGCCTTATGAGCGGAAAGTGTTCTAGATAAGCTGGGTGCGGAAGAGATTCCTGTAGTCTTTAGAACTAATACAGAGTAATGCTCAAAACACGTTTATTACTCTAGGCCTAGGAGTAATAGGTGTCTTTTTGTGAAATAGGCTTATGTTCTAAAATTGTTATTTCAATGAAATACATTCTTTTGTCTTATTCCGTGCAAGTATTCTTTTATTCTTTCATTCATAACCATACCATACATACCATTGTTCTTAGATTCTTTTATTCTTTGTATCTTCTTTCGTGCCTATAACAGGCTCCAGATATCAACGATGTGAGCGACATTGCTACTAGCTCAGAATCTCCTTTTAAGCAGGATATGTGTCTAGAAGGATCTCAGGACTTTGAAGATGACAAAGACTGTAACTTATCCCCTGATTTGTTAAGGATGGTAGAGCAAGAGGAAAAGCAGATTCTACCTCACAAAAAGCCAGTGGAAGTCGTGAACTTGGGAGATAAACTAGAAAAGAAAGAAGTGAAGATCGGAGCCTGCATAACCGCAGAAACAAAGCAAGACCTTATCGAGTTACTCCAAGAGTTCAAGGATGTTTTTGCATGGTCGTATCAAGATATGCCCGGGCTAAGCACTGACATTGTGGTACACAGACTCCCCATTAAAGAGGATTGCAAGCCGGTTCAACAGAAGCTTCGAAGAATGAGGCCAGATGTTTTGTTGAAAATAAAAGAGGAGGTTAAGAAGCAATTTGACGTTGGTTTCTTACAAGTAGTCAAGTATTCGGAATGGGTAGCTAACATAGTCCCCGTCCCTAAAAAAGATGGAAAAGTTTGAATGTGTGTAGATTATAGAGACTTGAACAAGGCCAGCCCAAAGGATAATTTTCCGTTGCCTCATATCGATACCTTAGGGGACAACATGGTAGGTTACTCACTCTTCTCCTTCATGGATGGTTTCTCAGGGTATAATCAGATCAAGATGCATCTTGAAGACAGGAATAAAACTACATTTGTAACCATGTGGGGAACCTTTTGCTATAAGGTGATGCCATTCGGACTGAAAAACGCGGGAGCAACATATCAGAGAGCCATGGTAACCCTGTTCCATGATATGATGCATAAAGAAATTGAAGTCTATGTCGACGACATGATCGCCAAATCTCGAACAGAAGAAGAGCATGTGCAGGTCTTGAGGAAATTATTTTCGAGGTTGAGAAAATTCCAGCTGAAACTCAATCCAGCGAAATGCACCTTCGGGTCCAGGTCAGGAAAACTGCTAAGATTCATAGTCAGTGAAAAAGGGATTGAGATTGACCCAGACAAAGTCAAAGCTATACAAGAGCTACCTCCACCGCGTACTCAAAAAGAAGTTTGGGGATCCTTAGGAAGACTAAATTACATCGCTCGGTTTATTTCACAACTAATAGAGAAATGTGACCCCATATTCCGTCTCCTCAAGAAACACAACCCTGGTGTTTGGGACGAGAAATGCCAGAAAACTTTCGACAAGGTTAAGCAGTATTTGTCTAATGCCCCGGTGTTGACACCACCTAGTCTAGACAAGTCATTGATACTGTATTTAACGGTGTTTAAAAACTCTATGGGATGTGTGCTTGGCCAACACGATGAGTCAGGAAGGAAAGAAAGAGCAATATATTACCTCAGCAAGAAGTTCACTGAGTGTGAAACGAGATACTCACCAATTGAAAAGTTGTGTTGTGCCTTAATCTGGACAACCCGAAGACTGAGACAATACATGTTGTATCATACGACCTGGCTGATTTCTAAACTGGATCCTTTGAAGTACTTGATGGAGTCAACCGCTTTAAACGGAAGAATGGCCCGATGGCAAATTCTACTCTCTGAATTTGATATTGTCTATGTAAACCAGAAAGCTATAAAAAGGAGCGCAATAGCAGACTTTCTAGCCAGTAGAGCTCTAGAAGACTACGAGCCTCTGAACTTTGATTTCCCAAATGAAGATCTGATGTACGTGGCAACCACCGAGGAGAACCTTCGAGAAGACCATCCTTGGAAGCTAAACTTCGACGGAGCATCAAATGCTGTGGGTAATGGAATTGGGGGAGTCTTAGTATCCCCAAACGGAGATCACTATCCTTTCACCAGTAAGCTGGATTTCGACTGCACGAACAATATGGCAGAATACGAAGCATGCATTGGGCATCCGTGCAGCCATTGAACGCAAGATTAAAGCGCTAGAAGTATATGGAGATTCTGCGCTAGTGATTTATCAACTTAAAGGAGAATGAGAGACGAGGGATCCCAAGCTGATCAATTATCGAAATCTGGTCCTTGAACTAATCGAAGAATTCGATGATATCGTTTTCTGCTATCTCCCTCGGGAAGAAAATCAGATTGCGGATGCCCTAGCAACCTTAGCTTCCATGATCAAGGTGAACAAACAAGAGGATGTAAAACCAATCCAAATGAGCATTTACGAGGCACCAGCTCATTGTTGCAACCTCGAAGAAGAAGCTAAAAATGACGACCATCCTTGGTACCACGATATCCTGCGGTATGTGAAGAACCGTGAGTATCCCACCCAAGCTACTGAAAACGATAAGAAAACGTTGAGAAGGCTGGCCAATGACTATGTTCTGGACGGGGAGATCCTATATAAAAGAAGGAAGGATCAAGTGTTGTTAAGATGCGTAGACGCTATTGAGGCTAAGAAAATCTTGGAAGAAGTCCATGAGGGCGTCTGTGGGACACATGCTAATGGCTTTACAATGGCCAGGTAAATTATGAGGTTCGGTTATTATTGGTCCACCATGGAAGGAGACTGTATTAACTACGCCAAAAGATATCATAAGTGTCAAATCTATGGAGATAGGATTAATGTGCCTCCTTCACCTCTGCATGTCATGACTTCACCATGGCCTTTCTCGACGTGGGGCATGGATGTGATTGGGCCAATTTCGCCAAAAGCTTCAAATGGTCATCGATTCATCTTTGTGGTCATCGACTGTTTCACTAAATGGGCAGAAGCCGCCTCATATGCCAATGTTACTAAATCAGCTGTTAGCAAATTCCTAAAAAGGGAAATCATTTGTCGATATGAAATGCCAAAAAGGGTCATTTCTGACAACGCGTTGAATTTGAACAATAGTACGATAGCAAATGTCTGCAAGCAGTTCAAGATCAGACACCACAACTCATCACCATACCATCCGAAGATGAACGGTGCAGTGGAGGCAGCTAATAAAAACATTAAGAAGATTGTGGGGAAAATGACAGAGACTTACAAGGACTGGTATGAAAAGCTGCCTTTCGCCCTCTATGCTTATCGGACATCTGTCAGGACTTTCACCGGGGCAACGCCTTTTTCATTGGTCTATGGAATGGAGGCAGTTTTACCTATCGAGGTCGAGATTCCTTCCCTCAGAGTTTTGTCAGAGGTAAAACTGGATGAAGCGAGAATGGATCGATCCGATATGACCAAATTGAATTTGATTGAAGAAAAGAGGCTAAAGGCCATCCGTCATGGTCGATGTACGTAAAACGAATGATGTGGGCTTACAACAAAAAGGTCCAGTCTAGGGAATTCCATGAGGAGACCTAGTATTGAAAAAGATCCTGCCCATACAAAAGGACTTCAGAGGAAAATGGATGCCGAATTGGGAAGGACCTTATGTGGTAAAGAAGGCATTTTCTGGAGGAGCATTGATATTGGCCGAAATGGATGGCAAGATTTTACCTAATCCAGTGAATTCAGATTCGGTTAAGAAATACTTCGCCTAAAAAAAAAAAAAAAGAGGAGAGGCCAGGGTGAAAACTCGCAAAGAGCACCTTGAGACCAAAGGGATTTTGAATTGAAAACCCGTAAAGGGCGATTCAAATTTTGATCAAGGTGGGGCATACGACAGTCTTACGACACCTAAATTAACAAAGAAGAGAGATGTTACATCTTGAGGTATCTATTAGAGTACTTTAGATCCCCTAAACATATATTAGGCGAAAAGGGAGTCTTCAAGAAGTTCATACAAAGAAGCTCACGCTGCGATATCTGGGGCACCTATTTTCCTTTTATTTATTTTGTATTCCAACAATGTTTGTTGGCTGTGAATAAGCTATCCCCTTCATTGTTTCTGATAAATTTTAGCCCCATCATTATTATAGTCTTCTTCAAATATTTTGCATTAAAATGATGATTAATGGACTAAAATCATTTTCACAAAAAGAGTTTTGCATATTACTCTGAAAGATTCTAAATGGTACAGGAACCTGAAACAGGGCTATTATTTAGAACTAACCAAACTTAAGGATTGGAAACATTTGAGAAGAAAGAGTTTAAACTGAGACTACCTCTTCAGATTTCCTGTTCAAAGATCTAAGCTGAGCAAGAAGACAGAGTACCATTTCAGTGAAAGAACATTGATAAACAAGGAGAAATGATAGTCTAAACATTAAAAAGGAATTCATGCTCACAACATGCTGCACCCATGCATTCATAGATCATCCATAGTGCATCCAATTAGGAACATTTGCTTCATTTTGATCATAGCATCCTAATTCTTTGGTATAAGCACAGATACATAGAACTGATTCTACAGGTCATGATCCTAGAATTAGTAAGCCTTAACTCCCTAAGCAGTAGGGTAATAGGCTAAAAATTATGGATCTTGTCTCCCCGAAGTTACAGTGGAACAGATCAAATCCAGCGAATCTTGCCTTCCTGAAATTGCAGTGAAGCAGATTGAAGTTACAAGTCTCATCTTCCTGAAGTCGCAGTGGAGCAGACTAAATTTACAAACCTTAAACCCCTAAGCAGTAGGGTATCGGTTTGAATTTACAGATCTTACCCCCTAAGCAGTAGGGAAACAGATCGAAGATTATGGGCCTCAAACCCCTAAGCAGTAGGGTAACAGGTTGAATTTACAGATCTTAACCCCCTAAGCAGTAGGGAATCAGATCGACGTCAATAAGCCTTAAACCCCTAAGCAGTAGGGTAATAGGTTGAAATTTACAGATCTTAACCCCCTATGCAATAGGGAAACAGGTCGAAGATAATGAGTCTTAACCCCCTAAGCAGTAGGGTAACAGACCGAATTTACAGATCTTATCTCCCTAATAATTAGTGGAACAAATCCAAGACAAGGAGCCTTGACCCCTAAGCAGTAGGGTAACAGGCTGAAAATCAAATATCTTCTCCTTGAATGGCATTAGAGCGGTTCGAAGCCACAGCAGATCTCCTTGAAGTTGCAGTGGAGTAGATTGAAGTCACATAGAGTTGCAGTGGGGCAGATCAAAACAAACCCTACCTTCTTGAAGCTGCAGCAAAGCAGTGAAGCGGAGTGAAGCAACAAGATTAGAATGAAGCTATCTGGGAAAATGAGCGCTAAACAAGTCTAGACACTGTGAGGCCGGGCAAAATTGGTCTTTCTTAAGTCTTTGCTTTGTTCTCGTTACACGACAACAAGCAAAGAGGGGCAGCTGTACAAGCCCAATTTTGGGCCCAAAACCCCTAACCCGTTTGACCCAGACCCAAAACCCTAACTTAAAAAACAAATAACCCCTAACCCACTAAACCTAACCCACTAAACCTAAACCCACTAAACAAAAACAATGAAGCCCAATGCGGCCCAAATACAAAAAGAAAAAAAAAAAAAAAGCGAAAACCTAAACTAGGAACCCTATGTGCCGCCTCTGTCCCCTCCAAAGATCGGCCTAGCCTAGCGCCGCCAAGTCCCATCGCCCCTCGGATCACCCATCGCTTCCACCCACGCGCGCTCCACGCGCACTGCCATTAATGAAGAAACGATGTGAAGCAAGAAGGGATAACATCATATTCGGCTATATATAGCCAGATCAAAATGTAAAAAATGGATCTTTTTTCAGTAGAAATAAAAAAAGAAAACAATTCTAGAGTTTAAAGATACAAGCAAGAACAGAGAAAAAACTAAAAAAATCGCAGCAAAGCAGATTGGAGACCAAATCGAAGGTTTATCCCTATTGTTTCTTATTTTTTTCTCTTCTTTTCGAATCCGTTCATCCATACAATTTTCATCTATTTAAAATAATGTATGTATTAAATGTAAATATATAAGAATAAAATAAAAAAGGAGGTAAAAAAATGTACCTTTTCGACGGCGGCCAGCGGTGGTCTTGCGGCGGTCCGGCGACCCCTCCTGGCCGGAATCTGGGACCATCCCAGAGAGAAAGAGAGAGCTCTCTCTCTTTTTTGTTCTGCAACAGCAGAAAAATGAAACAATTAAAAAATTTTTGGGTTTTATAAGGGTACCAAATGGTACCGTTTTGACCCTTCCCCCCCTAAGGTGCAAAACGGCGCCGTTTAGGGGTGGAGCGGGCCGACCTGACCCGTCGACCTGGGATCCGCGTGTTTTTGAAGCAGAGGGGTTATTTGCGTTTTTGGCCCCTCCGCTTTTATGTGATTTCGCAATTAAATTCTGTTTAATTTTAATTCCACCCTGAAATTTGATTCGATTTTCAATTTAGCCCTTACCCGAACGATACTGTCCAGAAGGGCGGGGATTATTTCACTTTTAGACCTTGCATGTTATTTGCGCTTTCAAATTAGTCCCTAACCCTTTATTAGTTCTTTAAATTGGCCCAAGACTTAATACTAGTTTCTAATTTAGTCCCTTCCTTATATTAAATACGGTTTCTATATTATTCTTACCCTTTGTTATTTTAATATTATTCATTATTCTATTTTACCATTCTCGTATTATTATTTTTAACATATTTTATTATTATTTAGACCCTTTTAATTTAATATTATATATGTATATTTTATATATTCTTATAGTTGTTTTATATGTATTATTATTATTCCTAATATATGTTTTATGTATACATATTCAAATATTCTATTATGTACTTTTTGTTATATTTATTTTTACCTCTATATTATCAATACTTATTATATATCTCTAATATATACGTATACATTTGCATATTATCGTTATTACTAGTCTTGATATTATTATTTTGTTAATACATTTGTGTCATATAGACATACTTGTAATATATATTTAAATATTATACCACGTATTGTGCTCATGTAAATTAATATTATATCGTGTTTGTCATTCTATTATAGTTTTATATATTGTAAATATCATATTATGTTTTATCATGTATATTACGTATGTAATGCATATGTTTTGATATATTATGTGTATATTTTGCTTCGTATGTTATGTATATATATTACGTATGCGCTATTAAATATTATTATATATCTACTTCAATATATATTTATGAAATGTTTTATTATTATTATTATTATTATTATTATTATTATTATTATTATTATTGATATATATATACACTATGTAATTTTCATCATTGCGTATACATTTTATACTACGAGTATGTATCCTTTAATATCGTACTATTATTATTGTCACATATATATATATATTTTTCTTTCATATACTTCTTATAACCTCTATTATTACTTATATACATTAACCTATATATGTGTATACTTTTATATCATTACTTTCATTATCATTGTCATTTCATTTTTCCACTTTTTATATCTATTTATTCATTTATTTGCCTGCGTGTTCGATTATTCCATTTTCCCCACATACGTGTTTACATTTACATGATACTTAGCCTCGTTATTATTTCACCTTTCGTAATCGCTCGTATTATTATATTTGACACTGTCGCACTTAGTATTACGCCATCATTCGCTTTCATGATTACTATAAATCACATTATGTTTCTCACTCGATGCCTTAAAACAATTCTTTCATAAAAAGTGATATTCTATATTTGGTAATTCGAGACAATCGTGCCCTAACTTACTGGGTTTCGATTTTTCTCATTTAATCTAAATAACGGAATACTCTTTTAAAAACGCAATACTAGTTTTAAAAAATACTTATTCTCGGAGAAACGAAGTGTTGTGCCCTAACTTACCGGGTATGACATTTTGTCACCTCGAAATAAGGATTTGTTTTAAAATAAAGGCAATATTCGGTGTTTGAGAATTCGAGAAAATGTACCCTAACTTACTGGGTTTCGATTTTTCTCGTTTACTCTAAATGATCGAATACCCTTTTAATAAGTTAAAATACGTAAATTTTATAGGCAAGCTCGCTCTCGAAAATTCAAGGTGTCGTGTCCTAACTCACTGGATGTGACATTTCGTATTCTGAGACGAGAAGGTCTTTGACACTTAAGCATTTTTATAAAGAAGGATCGTATTTTAAACTCTCTCAAGTTTCTAAATTTTCGATACTAAGACACTAATTAATCAACTAGGTACCAATTTTTTGGGCGTATCGAGGGTGCTAACCCTTCCTCGTGCGTAACCGACTCCCAAACTCGTTTTCTGATTATCGTGGACCAAAAATTCTCGTTTTAGTAAATCTTAAATTTTATTAAAGTGATTAATTTAAGGTGATCCAATCACACCGCATCGAAAAAGATTGGTGGCGACTCCCATTATCATTTTCATTTTCAAATTTTAAGTCGATTCCCGTTTTTTTCAAAAAATGGTTACGACAATCACTGTCAACAAATGAATGTGATAAATTGCTCGTTCGAGAATAAGCAACCCGTGGCCACGTTCCATATTAATCAATCCACACAATGTCAATAAGAGGATATCATTAACTCTTTAATTGAACTATGAATTCAACTATTGCTAGTAAAGTCATGTCATACACAAGTCATGTACCCAACATACCGACTATGGGCTCAATCATCTTTAAAGCATAAGCCTCCACTTATATCAAAGCACATGAGTTGCATACGCATAGTCACTAACTAACTCAGTATTTAGGTAAATCACATCATGAAGTCACAAGTGAATTAATTCACAAATGGATTCAGGATTAATTCATCATGGGTCCAATCCAATGTATCATTCTACCAATGAATACATCTATGTCTCTACTCGTGGAGTCAACTGCTCCGATAGCCAAGACTAGCCATCTCCCAAATTGGAACTGTAGACGATATAATAATCCTTCTTAATATTTCAATAAAATATTTATTTTAATTCTTTTACGGGATTACGGACGCATTTAGATTATCTACTGAAATAAATTATCTAAATATTTAGCATATATATACAAAATAAACTATAGATTTTGTATTACAAATCCAAAATGAATCGTAATTACAATTTCATAACTACACGTAAGGCTTAGTAAACAATTAATCATAAATAAAAATGATACTACTTCAATAAACAATCGACAAAATTGTTGTGCATCATAATTACGTTGAAATCATTCCAATTTACAATGTATACAATATTAAATTAAAATACATTTCAAGTTTATAAATTCGTAAATCAACAATATACAAACATTACAATACAGAATGTTGGAACCTACATTCGATACTTAAGAAAAATAGGGTGTGTAAGTGGTGATTTAATATTGGTAGCGAAAGTGGGTATTTCGGATGATATTGTGATGAGTAACAGAAAAATAAAACACACAATAATTATTTATACAGTTCAATTTCTTTATTTCTATAGATCTTAATTTAATGAAATGAATGCACTATTTTTTAACTCAGTACAATATGTGAATATTTTCAATATTAAAACTTTAATCAGCAAAAAAAAGAGAGGAATATTTTCAAAATTAAAACCAAATTGGACCTTCCGTTAATGGAAGCTTGAACTCTGAAAAGAAGCCCATTAAGCGCCGTAAAACCACACCCTCATTCACTGCCTCTTAAATTTCTCCAAATTGGAGTAAACATGCAATCAATTTTTGTAATATGAATTTAGGTCTGAATCTCCAAACATATAAACTTTATAACGAGAGATACATATCATATCAGTTTTACATATTTTTGTAATGATTTATATCATTCATATTTTAACGATTTAATTATTTAATTTATTAATATAAGTGTAGTTATTATGTATGTAAATTTTCGAACTAATTTGATATCTCTATTATATAGATTTAAAACACTCTATATGTTAATATATATTCAACGATTAATTTTCTTTTTTACTTAAAACAAATAGTTAGAAGTTTTAAATTTATATCAAATTGGACATACATGATCTACATGAATAGGCCATAAAATATAACAGTTAAATCATTAAAATATTAATCATATAAATAGCTATGTGCCAATGGTCCTTAAGTGGTTCTTATGGACAATCTGTATCAAGTGGTAGAAAACGAGTGACCCTCATTCGGGTGGTGTGAGCGTATGCAAATGATGAGAGGTTATTGACCAACCGAGTGATCACGACAAATGGTACAAGATAGAAGACCATCCATGGATGCCTCATATTGCCATGTTAAGGCAAAAGTATAATAAATTTTTTAAAAAGATGATAACTAAAAATTTCAATCTATTAATCTTAAAACTTTCGCTAACTAATGTGCAAGACCAAGACATCATTTAATACAACAGTTGAGGTTGCAGTTTGTGGACAAGGAAAGATATTGCAAATTAATGTGGAGACGCGAATCAGAATATTATTTAGATGCCATCTCATGGATGAACTGAATTAAGTTTAGATTTATAAAAAAAAAAAAATTATTAAGTTTGGGCATATAATTTGTTTGAGCAACTATACAAAAAATTAGAATATTGGAGATGTTTTGTTTTTCCTCTTATTTTTATTCCTTTGTCTTGTGGTCCTTTCCACATCCTTACTTGTTTTTAACGCTTATAACTTCTGATGGCATTCTGTTTAGCCTGATTAAGAGACAAATACTAATTTATGTTGCTGTTCTAACATATGACTAATTTAAAAAATTATAGAGTTCAAATAACATATCACCTAAGTGTGTACGGAATTATATATTTATTTTATACTATATATTAAGCTATCGGTTGAGTTAGTGATACAAATCAATTGAGCATCAACTTGTGACACAAATTCAATTGGATAATGACTAAAATATCATTATTTTACAAAATAAAATAAACTATTTTAGGGTGTATTTGTCCTTTTATATCTTTTATATAAAAAAAAAAAAAGAGAAATATCAAGATTTAAATTTAAGACACTCTAATTTTTCAATCAAAACTACATTTATTTTTATATTAATTTTTTATAAATATATTTGTTGCATAATTCCACTTTCCACCCATATATATTTGTAGTTAGATACTTAATTTAAATTTTGGAGTCGTCATTGCTGAAAGAGTTTTACCTAAATTCACTTCGAATTTTGTAATTAAATTATACAGTTTTCTTTGTCATAAATCTCATATTTATTGTTCTAGTTATTCAAACTTATGACCTCAAAGAGGTATCTTGAGCTCTAACCTCATAAATATTTTGATACAAATTCAAGGGTTAACCGAATAGATGGAGGTGGAATCAAAATCCATTTTAATTCCAATGAACTTCTTTGGGGAAGAAGATCCTTTTCAATCTCTTAGATTTGCCTTTTTAGTGTTTTAATTTAAATTGCTTAATTAATTTCAAAACCCTACTAAACGATTTACCTAGTCCCAAGACCGAAAGAAGAGGCCCCATCATAGGAGAACCCTTAAAACAGTGAGCTTTTACGTGACAATGACAAATATATATCATATACTCAGAAACTGTGGGAAATAAAGAGAAAGGAAGCTTCTTGGAAACCTCAAATAAAGCCATTGATGTACCCCCAACGTACTTAAATGTCAAACCAAGACATGGTTTGGAACAATGATGACAATAGTTGGAAAAAGGTTGTGTTATGTATGTCCCATGCTTTCATGCACGCACCAGGAAGCATCCATCCACCAGTGCCATGCAACTTTCCTCCTACCTTTATATTTTTACCATTTTCTCAATAATGTGCTACTATTTTATGAGTAAAGGAAACTACGTTCTCACACAAGAACAAATTGAATAATAAGCAAAATAATGTTTTAAAAAAAAAAGTAATCTTTTGAGGTATTGTGAGATTTTATTTAGAAATTCTTCTCATTTGTTGTTTTGTGATAAAAGTAACTCAAGAAAATTACATTTGAATCTTTACACACACATGCTAGATTCAATTACCACAACTTAATACTTATTGTTAGTGCAACAAGTCACTGATCTTAGCAATTAAGACTTGTTTGCATCTTTTGACTTGAATTATACGACTATTTTTTTTCAATATTTTATGTAGTGTGAAATATTTAGTAGATAACCGATCGAAAGATGTTACTGAAAAATATCTTATTTGATTGAGGTGAAATTTCAGTTAAATATTAGATATATACGTATCATATTAGTTTTATTCAAAAATATCAAATAACGCTTGACAAACGTAACTCAAATCCATACCACACTTAAGGTAATGAACACTTTTAATCATCAGGCCATTACTAATATACAACAAAAAATATTGAGGGTTTTAAAAATAAGTATAAATAAATTTATTTAAAAATAAATATTAATTATAATTGTTAAACACAAATAAATACAAAAGCACCAAAACTCAAAATCTAAAATTCAAAAATCAAAAATGAAAATCCAAAACTTGAAACCCAAAACTCAGAGGTGAAAAAAATATATAAATTATATTTAATTATGTTTAAATATTTTTTATTTTTCACCATTAATAATGTATCATCTTATTATTAACTAATGGTGCATGAGACTTATTCACTAATAGCGTATCAAATATTAATCCTTAATATTTTAGATTTACTGTCAACAATATCTTAATTTAGTAGTAAGAGTATTGTGTTGTATACTACATAAACTTGGATTCAATCTCTATCAATACATTACATTTATCAGTAACAACATTTCCAGAACATAAATTTCAATACAACATTTTCACTAGAACTGGAAACAAACCCATAATGTTCTTCAATGAAACATGTTTATGACCAAATTATCAAAAGTCTAAAACCACCAAATCAAGGAGAGACAGAAAATTGAAGTAAGGGGAATAAGAAAAGGACAAGAACTTGAACAAGTGCAGCTTCCAAAAGAAACTTCATCCATTGCTAAACCTAGAAAAATAACTGATGGGTCCAATGGGCCTTTACTCGATTCCTTCATCCTGTTGATATATTCAAGGCCTAAAAACGATGAGCCACCTCCATGGCTCCCCTCTAAAATTTTAATACGGGAATAACAATACCATTCGATTTTAATATATACATATTTATCTTAAATTTTCATTCCTTTGAATCGAATTTTTATTGAAAAATATCTTTTATAAAATGTTGTAAATTTCTTTTTATTAATTTTAAAATAATTAAATTTTATTTATTTATTTAGTGTCAACAAGCACCATTAATGTAACACCTCGATATCCGACCTGATCGTCAGATCTGAATTACACGATGTCACATTTTTTGTCGGAGTAATTACAATCAAATTACGAGTAAATTTCACCATTAAATAATTAATTTCAATTAAAATGTGTAAGCTTTACTGTTAGGGATAAACCCGATTAAGTAACAAACAAGTAAAATAACAAAGAAATTGAAAATACCAAACACAAATATTTTACGTGGAAAAACTCCTCCGAAAAGGATAAAAAACCATGGACAAAGATTGTCGAAACCATTTTTTTTTAAAAGGCCGACTTTTATTTAAAATTGAAAATGGGAGTCGCCACCGATCTTTTTTATGAGGTGTGATCGGGTCACCTTGTAATTTGATTATTTTAATAAGATATTTGATTTATTAAAACAATATTTTTTAGTCTACAAAAATCCAAAAAAATAGGTTCGAGAGTCGGTTACGTACGAGGAAGGATTAGCACCCTCGTAACGCTCAAAATTGGTATCTAGTTGATTAATTAATGTCTTAGTGTCAAAAGTTAAAAACTCGAAAAGAGTTTGAAATACGATCCCTATTTGTATTAACGTTAATTTTATTTAAAAATTGTTTAAGTATATTGAAACGTATGTTAAACACCCTCTCATCTCGAGGTAACAAAATGTCACATCCACTAAGTTAGGACACAACACCTCGAATCCTTTAGAATGAGCTTTCCTTCTATTCTTTATTTAAAACTCATATAATTTAATTTTAAAAGGATATTCACTTATTTAGGTTTAACGAGAAAAATCGAAACCCAATAAGTTAGGGTACAACTTCTCGAATTTCTAAATACAGAACATTGCTTTATTCTCTTTTAAAAGATTCTTTTTTTGTGTGATAACAAATGTAGTGTTTAAAATAATATGTATTTATCCTATTTGGAGTATAATATAAAAATAATTAATTATTTCTAAACATAATGCATGATGTAGTGATGATGAATCAATATAAAATCACTATATAGATGGAGTATTGGAATGATAAAATAAAAATATACAAGGGTATACTTTAATAATAATGACATGATCTAAGTAAACAGATAAAAAAAATAACCAAAAAAATACATGATTGAAAAGAGATGATTTAAAAATACCAAAAATAAATAAAGGAATGATAAAATAACACAATAAAGAAATGAAATAAAATAGAACAAAAAAGGATCACAATATAATAATATATACAAAATATAAAAAACATGGAATAAAAATAAGGCAATAATGATAGATAGATAGATAAACAAATAATAATAAAGTAAAAAATGTTGAAATTAAATAAAGGATTTAATTGGAATTTAAATGAAAATAGGGGGCCTAAATTTATAAATGTAATAGACCAATTTTAGCCTGGACCCGGAAAAAAAAAATAACCGAATAAATAAAGCCAAAGGATGTAATCGGTCAAAAACAAGTCAAAAAGGGCCAAATTGAAAGACAATCGTTAAATTGGGGCCAAATCAAAAAGATGGAGAAAGCCAATGAGTTATCAAATTTTGTTGACTTGGTAAAAAGCCAAAAATAGGAAGATATTTTTTTATTTTTATTTTTGTTTTTATTTATTTTTATTTAATTTTAATTTATTAAATTAATTAGGCTATTTTTAGTAAACCCCATGTATATAAATAGTGGTATTTTGTTCTTTAAAAAGGATGAATGACTTTTATATTCCTACTTCAATTTGGAATTGGATTATTCTTTTTTTTCCTATTTTCATTGGAATTGAATTATTTTCTTTTCTCTTTCAATTTGACGTGAGAATTTTGTCCATTTCATTTCAATTTCTTTGTTTTTTCTAAATAAGTTCAATTGCTTTTAGCTCTTCTGCTTTTTTATTATTTTGCAATTAAGTTTTTATTATTTTTAATTTTGGCCCTAAAATTTGTTTTTGCTGCATTTTGGTCCTGTTTGAAGCTGTGCGTTTTGGAGGGTAGGGATTATTTCTCTTTTGGTCCCTCCTTGTTATTCGCACGTTCCAATTTGTCCATTTTCGTTTATTTATTTTTGATTTGCCCCCAAATTTTGCTTTAAGGTTCGATTTAATTTTTTTTTAATTTTTGCTATTTTATTATCAAATTAACTAATTTAATATATTATTGCTATTATTATTATGTTTCTATTTATATTTATTTTTTTATTCTAATACTATTATTATTTATCTATTTATATTTCTACTATTATTATATTTCTATTTCTATTTATATACTAATATTATTTTCATCATTATTTTTCTTATAAATGTTTTTTTACTCTTGTTATTAACATTTTATTTATTTATATCGTGTTGTTATTTATTTATTTATGTCCTCTTATATGATTTTAAAATTATTATTATTATTATTATTATTATTATATTTATGTGTTAATATCATTATTTTTTTATTTTTTATATATTATTATTACCATTATTATTACTATTAGTACTATTATTATTTTCTATTATTATTATTATTTTTTTTTTATTTATAGTATATTTATTTACAAATTGCTCCCTTAATTTTATTTTATATTTTAATTTACTCTTCTATTTTCAATATTTTACAAACTACTTTCTTCAATATCTGTTTATATATCTATTTATGTATTCACTAGTCCTTATTGTATCATAAAAATCAGTTTTGTCTTGTTTAGTGCCTATTTCATCTTTGTTATCATTGAAATTATTTGTTATTTATTTTATCTTATTTCCCTTCGATTGTTCGTGTTGGTGTTAAAATGATAGTATGTGGTTATTGCATTATGTATACTAGGATTTGTTAGTATTTCCATATTATAAACATTCATTAACATAACATTTTATTCGTACATTATTATTCCATGTTCATATTGCCATTTTAGTTTGTTTCGTTCAAATTATATCGAGAATTAGGTCCCAATGTATTTATTCATAATGTGTCATTTTATTATACTTCAAACAAAATAAATACACATCGTTTTAAATTTCATATTTTCTATTATTTCATAAAAAAGAAAATTTTCAAAATAAAGTAATATTTCGTATTTGGAAACTCGAGAGATCGTGCCCTAACGTACTGGGTTTCGATTTTTCTCTTTTGACCCAAATGACAAAATATCCTTTTAAAATTAAAATGCATGAGTTTTGAAAATTAAAAGACAAGCTTATTTTCGAGATTTAAAATTTTGTGTCCTAACGTACTGGATGTAACATTTTATTACTTCGGGACAAGAAGGTCTTTAGCATCCGCTTTCGATTTATCCAAACATTTTTTGTAAAATTAACATTAATAAAAAGGAGGATCATATTTTTAAATTCTTTACGGATTTTTAATTTTCGACACTAATACATTAATTAATCAACTAGGTACCAATTTTGGGCGTGTCGAGTATGCTAACCCTTGTGCGCAACCGACTGCCGAACCCGTTTCCTGGATTTTGTAGACTAAAAATCATCGTTTTAAATTTAAAATTTTGTTAAAATGATTGAATTACCAGGTGATCTGATCACACCTAAATAAAAAAGATTGGTGGCGACTCCCATTTTCATTTTCATTTCCAAAATAAAAAGTCGACGACCCCTTTTTTTCAAAAAAAATGGTTTCGATAGCTTGGCGACTCCACTGGGGACTGTTATAGGCCAATTTTGGCCCTTTTAAATTACAACCCAAATACCTTACAACATAAACCTACCAATCCCTTAATACCCAAAACCCAAATGGCCCACAATAACCCATTAGCTAAACCATCAAACTATACCAAGAGCCCAATAAATTAAACCCAAATTTTTACCTAGCCCAAATACTATTAGCCCAAATCCTAAACTAACCTAAAATCAAACCTACACTTCTAACCCTTGTCCCATCCGGCCACTTGCATCTGCCTTTGTCCTATCCGGCCAACCGCCCATCTGCACCACCATGCCTCTGTCACCTCACCCATCCCCGCAAACTGGACAAGACAGAAACAATAAGAAAATAGAGAGAGAGGTTATAAAACCGAATCAAAATTATAAACAGGGGCTTTTTTGGGTTTTCCTTTTTCTTTTTCTTTTTCTTTGTAAACATTCAAAAGAGACTTTGATTCCAATACAAACAAAAACAGATCAAAATATATAAGAAGAAATACAAAAATAACATCGATCCAGCAATCAAAACACCCACATCAAACCCTAAGGTGATTTTTATTTTCATTTCTATTTTAGTTTGAATCTATTTTCTTTTTTTTTATACCTTTAAATACATTGAAATAAATAAACAGAATAAAAAGCAAAAAAAATATAAAAAGTAAAATTTTACCTTTTCCGCCACCCTGCACGGCGGTGGCGCTGCTGTGTGAGTGACGGCGGTCCGGTGACCGTCCCGCGATCGGACTCCGGCCGAGTCCCACCTGAGCTCCCCTCCCTCTCCCTTCTCCCTTTTCTCTCCCCTCTCTCTTTTTTTTTCTCCTTACATTTCAAAATGAACTAAAAACAAAAAAATTTTGTTTATATAGGGTCCAAAACGCACCGTTTTGGACCCCCTTCATTAAACGAAACGGGCTGCTTTTTTTGCTCTGGTCGGACCGACCCGACCCGATCCACTGTGGGGATCCGCGTGTTTTTGAGCGGAAAGGCAAATTGCGCGCTTGGCCCTTCCGCTTTTAGGCGTTCCACAATTAAGTTTTTATTTATTTTAATTTGGCCCTAAAATTTTGTACAGTTTTCAATTTAATCCCCTTGCTACGCAGTGTTTTAATAAAATGGGGATATTGCGCTCTTGGCCCCTCAATGTTTAGAGCGCATTCAAATAGACCCTCTGACTTATCTCTTATTTTAAAATTCGCCCACAACTCTGTTTTTATTTAATTTTAGTCCTTTTTTTTATCTTTTGTTTATTCTTATTTTCCTATTAAATATTCTTATTATTTATATAATATTAGTACTATTACTATTATTATTATTATTATTATTATTATTATTATTATTATTATTATTATTATTATTATTATTATTATTATTATGTATTAGTTTAGGTTTTATTATACAATTATATACTTATAATACGGATACACGCTTAATATATTTGTATATACTTATATAATATTAGTACTAAAGTTTTTTTTTATTTTAATATGTATATATTACCTAAATGTTTAGTATTATATGTATACTCATATTCTTCATATATTATGTTCTTAATACTATACCTTACATATATCGTATATTTTTAACATTGTATTATTATGGTCTAATACTATATTATGCATATTTTTTAACATATATATTGTGTACATATTTTCTAATTTCTTATATATATATTATATTTTTTTATGTTATTTGCTATATGTTTCTTTTGTTATTCCACATATCTTTGTATCGTCTTTATTATTATTAGCCTCAATACACGTTTTATATTATATGCATGTATTCAAATTATAGTGTCTTTAGCTACATGTTTTTGTACTATATTATTTTATTAGTTTTAGCATTATTATTAGTATTAGTTTTGGTTTCAATAAATATTATAATACATATATATATGTATATATATACTTTAGTATCATAGTTATATACTTTTATACGGTCTTGTGTATATATATTTACATGCATATTTTCTTTTATATACATTTTTATCATATATGTATATATGTTTTACTACACTAATTAGTCTTTTCCCTATTTTATTTCTCAAATACTTGATATAGTATATTTATGACTCTTTTATTATATGTATACGCTTTTAATAATATTATTATGCATATTTTCATTGTTTTTATCTCATGTTTAATATTATTATTTACGTTTAATATCATACGATTTATAATTATTGTTTTTAATATTATCATCATAGTCATTATTCATTTTAGCATATACTTGGCACATTTATTTATTTCTATTTCATATCAATTTACTTTGCATTACTTCGAGACTCATATTTGCTTTTTCCGAATTAATTTCAATAATCAAGGCAACATATCGACTTAACGATGAAGTCATCGATTTCATCGCTATGTTGGGTGAACATCAATTGACTCGTGTTAAAAGCGCATACCCTTCTCAAAATCAAAAGAATTGAAAATTCTCGTGCTTCAATCGGATTACAATTAAATATTACATTGAACCCGCACTTTTAAAAATCAAGACAATCCGTGTTTATGAGATACCAATTTTGGGCGTCGCGAGGGTGCTAATACCTTCCTCGCGCGTAACCGACTCCCGAACCCTAATTTTATCTGGTTTTTAACATGGACCTAAATTCAGCCTTCCTTTTATTTTGAAAAATGAATCCAATAGGTGTCCGATCACACCTAGGAAAAAGGATCGTGGCGACTCCGGTTTATTTTTAAAACCAAATTTCAATTTCTAATTTTCTAATAAATCGCCACAATTAGCGACCCGAAACCAAAATTTTTATGTCGCTACAGCTGGCGACTCCACTGGGGACATAGCCTTACGAGTCGAGTCGAATTAAACATGTTTTGTCAAAATTTTCAAACTTCCTTGTTCAAAATAAATATTTGGTCGTGATCCAAAAATCTCGTTTTCAAAAATTCATGCATTTGTATCGTGTTGTAAATATTTCTTCTAACTTGTTATTTGTTTGTTTTTCAGTTTTTATGATTTTAATTCTAGTTTAGTTTCTTCAAATAAAACGTAAAGGTTTGTGATTTTCCCCACACACGTGCACTTGCATTTTGCATAACATGAGCTCTAAACCGGGCCCGTCGTTTAAGTGAAAGTAAACGCTACGCCGCCGTGAGTTAACTCGCCCCTCCGCACAAAGCTAGTGAATACTTTCGGGTTACATATGACTTATGCTTTCGTGAGTTAACTTGTCCTCCGCATAGGCATAAGTAAATGTAATCCTCGAATTGTACTCGTGAGCTTGTAATAGGCTATGATCGAGGCTTCGTACTAATCTTAGCAGATGATAGTACGGGCAATTCGAGTACCTATCTAGAACCAAAACCGCATGTAATGAACCATATGAGCCATCCGACTAGAGCCATGCCGAGCCTTTGTCCATTTACTAGTCACCGAAATAAGTACACGGGAAAAACACATCTTACCTTCTCGCTTTTCTTTTACATTTGCGCTTTCTATGCAAGGGAATCGAGTCCATTGGACCAAGTAGCTTAATTTGTTAGATTTTTCACGATTTTCTCTCTGTTCATATGTCTTTGTGTTAACCAAGGTTGTTTGTCTGTATTTATATTTTTCATCATGCATCATAGGCATCTTGTTAGGAAGGTGTTGATTAGAGATTGGTTGCCAAAAATGGGTTTCTGATGGATGAGTCAATTACACGAGTATCCGAAACGTTGTGTAATAGACTCATTTGGTTAAAGAAATGCCTAAATAGGGGCTATCTTGAAATTAACACCAAATTTTTCATATTCATTCATGACTGTCATTCATTTGACATTCATTCATTCCTCCATTCATTGCATGTACATGTCCCTTAATCATTCACTGAGGCTGAAACCGTATGATCAACAGTTGTGACGCTACGAGTTTAGAATCACGTCATTTGTATAAGACGCGGCTAAGAGCTAGAACTATGGAGGCCGAATTCAATGAGAGAATTGAAAGAATAGAAAGGGCCCAAAGAGAATTGCAAGAACAGTTGGCTAAATCACAGCAGGAAACAAGAGATCTGATGGTAAGATCTCAAGAGGAATCACTCGAGCAAAGGGATCAGATGGCCAAAATGATAGAGATGATGTCAGCCTTAGTTAAAGGGAAGGGACTTATGCAGAGTTCTGACGTTATAGAACCTCATTCGAGAGTCAATCATGGTCAGTATCCGTTTTATCCTCCAAGATTCGCCCCATCTCACGTTCACGTAACACAAAAAGGATGTCCTCAAAGGAACACGAAGGCACGGAGCAACGACACTGTACCACATACTCATCAGGCAAGGTATATTTGTATCAAACCCGGAGTTAACTCTGTTGATCCCAATATTTCATTTGATTGACCCAATAGAGATAGCCAAGTTGAAATTAGACGATCATGATGTTTGGGACAAGTATAGGAGTTTGGAAGAAAGGCTCAAGGCGATCGAAGGCACTAAAGTCTTCTCTGCATTAAGTGCCAAGGAGCTCAGTCTAGTGCCCGATCTGGTTCTACCTCCAAGTTTAAAGCACCGATTTTGGAAAATACGACGGAACGGGATGTCCGAGAATGCATCTTGTCATGTTTTGTCGAAAAATGACGAATCACGTGAATAAAGATAAGTTGCTAATACGCTTTGTTTCCAAGACGACTTGGTCGGATCCGCTCTTGATGGTATAATCAACTTAGTAGAGAAAAGATCCAATCATGGAAAGACTTAGCATCGTTTTTGTGAACAAGTACAAGCATGTATCGACATGGTGCTGATCGGTTGACCTGCAGATGATGGAAAAGAAGCCGACTGGAAACTTTTAGTAAAGATGCGCAGCGCAGAGATGGAGGGACATCTCAAGACAAGTAGAACCCCTTTGACCAAAAGCGAAATAGCGGTTCTTTTCATCAACACTTTGAAAGCTCCATTTTACGATAAGTTGGTAGGAAGTGCTACGAAAGACTTTGCGAACATTGTAATATCCGGGGAACTTATAGAGAATGCCATAAAAATAGAAGGATGGAAGGCCCGAGAGCTCAAAAAGGTTAGCACCCATGAAGAAAAAGGAGCGAAACCAGTGTGATGGGAATAGGAAGCCACTATGTTTCTAATTCATACTCAACTCAATCATGACCTCGATATCACCCACCTCTGAATTTTGCATACTTGGGAGTGTTTCGAGCAATGGGACAGTAGAAGAGATTCGTGTACTTTTAAAGCTAATCTAGAGTAATATTCAAAACATACTTATTGCCTTAAGACCTAGAGGCGATAAGTCTTCTTTTGAGAAATAGGTTTGATCCAAGATTTTTATTTCAATGAAATGCATCTTTTTAAGTAAATTTTCTTCTATTTATAGATTCTTTTATTATTTGGATTTTTATTCTTTTATTTTACATTCATGATCATCCTATACAAATAATCATCCTTAGAATCATTTGTTCTCTCGAATTTGCCTTCGCACCCACAAAGCAGTCCCTAAATATCAATGTCACTGAGCGACACTATTACTAACTCCCTTTGGAGCAAGATATATGTCTAGAGGATCTACGGACTTGAAGATGATAGAGATTATGTCTATCTTACGACTCGTGAAGGATGACAGAATGAGATAAAAGAGCAGACCCTAACTTACAAAGGGTGGTGATATTGTGAGCTTAGGAAAGAGATGAAGACCAGAAACCTAGCCCACCATGCAGAAATAAGGCAAGACTATTGAGTAATTTCCATGAATTCAAGGATGTTTTCGCACGATCATATTAAGACGCACTTAGGAACATCTTGAAAAAGGACTACAAGGGTGTTTAAGGAACACATGATGTGGTTCCAGAATAGCCAGAGCTCATCAATGAGGATCGGATCATTGTTGGTCCACCATGGGAAAGGAATGGCATCGATTATGTCGTCAAGACTCACGTGTTTTTTCATCTTTTACAAACTTTTCAATGCGTGGGGCATAAATGTTACGGGGATGAGCTCGTCAAAAGCTTCTAGTCGATATTATCGTCGTGGCCGTCAATTGCTTTACTAAGAAGGTGAATGTAGCTTCAGATACCAATATTATAAAGTCGATAGTCATGAAAAGAAAAGAAAAATAAAAGGAAAAAGCAAAAGACAAGAAAAACAAAAAAAGAGAGAGATCAAATGCCGGAAGGAATCATGTTTTAATGCGTAACTGTACAATGTCATATCACAATGCAACAAAGGCCGCCAAAAGAAAAATATAAAAAGAAAAGGAAGGTGACCTTCATTCATTCAAAAAAAAAAACAAAAAAAAAAGAGAAATAAAGAAGAAAAAAGAAAAGAAAATGGAGAGGTCAAGGTGAAATCCCGCAAAGGGCACCTTGAGACCAAAGGGGTTTTGAGTTGAAAACCTGAAAAAGGCGGCTCAAATCTTGTTCATAGGTGGAGCATATGGTAGTCTTGCTATACTTGAATTGACAGTGAAGAAGTATGCTACGTCTTGGGGCATCGACAAAGTACTTTGGATCCCCTAAACACATGTTGAACCCAAAATAGTCTCAAAGAAGTTTGTACAGAGAAGCTCAGGCTGCGATATTTGGGGCACTTAGCTTTCCATTTTACCCATTTTTTGAATTTATCTTTGATTATCTTATTCCTTTCAAAATGGGCTTCCAATAAACTTGCATTTGCTCTCATTGTTTAACTTGGTTGTTTCGAGTTATGCTCTTAGGCAATTTTCTTCTTGTCCATAAGTATAATCTTTTTCAAGCATTCGCATTGAAATAATTATTAATGGACTAATCATACTTTCACAAAAGGAGTTTCGCGTATTACTTTGAAAGCTTCTAAATAGTACAGGAACCTGAAACCAGTCGATTGTTTAAGAGCTCACCAAGTGTAAGGGTTGGAAATATTTGAGCTCAAATTGAGTTTATTTCCTTGGATTTTCTATCAAGAAATATCAGTTGAGGAACAAGTTCTGAGATCATACACTCTTGAGTTCTGATGAGGATCTGAGATCCTATAGCCGTGGAATTGTAGTGGAATGGTTTAAAGATAGTGTCAACCTTGTGTCCCCAAATTACAGTGGAGCAAGCTGGTTAAGCAAAATATGATTATTTCCTCGAGTTTTAGGTCGAGATACTAGCCAAGCAATAGGGTAACGTACTATGTCAGTGATAGGGCCCTGAGAGACAATGAGTGATGACACCTTAAGTTTTTCAAAAACAAAAGAAGAAGAGGAAGAAGATATATAAGGATAAAGATCTGAAAGGGTGTCCTAATGAAGCAGATTTGAACCCAACAAGTAAAACGATTCAAGCAGTGAGTCAAACAGTGAGACTAAAGTATTTGAAGCATCTCTGAGAGCTTGAAATCTTCTATGCAAGAAGCCATGCTCGAAAAGATTCTTGATTGAGGAACGTGGAAGAGTTCATGCGTTGAAAGCGTTTTGAAATGACGTACTCTAAACAAAACAAATGTTGAGTATTACCTGGATGAAAATTTGATAAGCGCAAGAGCCTCAAAGCAAGAACAAAGTTTAGCCTGGGGCAAAAGAGTAATATCTGAGAAACATTGATTACTCGTGAAGCTTGAAGACGGGTACGAGGCCTGAAGAGAAAAGTCAAGAATCAAAGCAATGAACGCAGATCCTCAACAATCGCGGCGAAAAGGACATACGACAAACATGCTTAAGGAGCACTGCATAATCATGTAGGCACAAAGGCATTTAAGACAAACATGTGCATATCATGATAACATCATGCATGGCATATACAGATACTCCAGTAGAGCAAGAAATCTTGAATGATAGTTTATCTTGAACCAAAGGAAAGACACGAGTTCTACCAAATGACAGGTTTTGGTATTTTGATATTTTTTAAATTCATGCTTTGCAAGGAAAATCAACTCATATTGCGAGAGGTGAGTTGAGCCGTTTAATTTCTGTTTTCCAAAAAAAAAAAAAAAAAAAAAAAAAAAAGAGGGCAACTCATATTGCGAGAGGTGAGTTGAGCCTTTTTAATTCTGCTTTTTCAAAACCAACTCATATTGCGAGAGGTGAGTTGAGCCTTTTTTCAAAAATCGACTCATATTGCGAGAGGTGAGTCGAGCCTTTTAAACTTATATTTTTCAAAAAAATCAACTCATATTGCTAGAGGTGAGTTGTGCCTCGGGGCACGCCGAGGTATTTTCAATTTTTGTGTTTTAATTTCTGTGTTTCAAAAATCAACTCATATTGCGAGAGATGAGTTGAGCCTTTTAATTTCTGTTTTTCAAAGATCGACTCATATTGCGAGAGGTGAGTTGAGCCTCGGCTCACATCTTTGAGGTATTTTCATTTCTCGCTTTTAATTTCATTTTTCAAAAATCAACTCATATTGCGAGAGGTGAGTTGAGCCTTAGGCCACACACTGAGGTATTTTTAGTTGATGTTGACTCATATTGCGAGAGGTGAGTCAAGCCTCGGGGTACGCTGAGGTATTTTCAATTTTTGTGTTTTAAATCAACTCATATTGCGAGAGGTGAGTTGAGCCTCTGGTCTGTTGAGGTATTTTCAAATTTTGTGTTTTAATTTCTATTTTTCAAGAATCGACTCATATTGCGTAGAGGTGAGTTGAGCCTTTTAATTCTGCTTTTTCAAAAATCAATTCATATTGCGAGAAGTGAGTTGAGCCTTGGCTCACATACTGAACCACTTTCAATTTCTGTTTGTTTTAAATCAACTCATATTGCGAGAGGTGAGTTGAGCTTTGGCTCACGTGATGAGCTATTTTCAATTTCTGTCTTTAATTTCTACTTTTCCAAAATCAACTCACATTGCGAGAGGTGAGTTGAGCCTCAAGGCACGTTGAGGTGATTTCAAATTCTGTTTTTCAAATTTTGCTCATAATGTGAGAGGTGAGTTGAGCCTCGGGACATGCCGAGGTAATTTCAATTCGATTTTTCGATTTACGCTTTTTAATTCATCTTTGTTCAAAAAGCAACTCATATTATGAGAGGTGAGTTGTACCTTTTAATTTCTGTTTTTCAAAAATCAACTCATATTGCGAGAAGTGAGTTGAGCCTCAAGGTCACATGTCGAGGTATTTTCAAAATCGCTTTTCAAATTAAGTCTCAAAACCAGGCTCATCTTTGTGAGAGATGGGTTGAGCTTTGGCTCACGTCTTTGAGTTATTCTCAATTTCATTTTTAATGTCTGTTTTTAAAGAGTCAATTCATATTGCGAGAAATGAGTTGAACTCGAGGATCGCATGCCGAGTAAGAATAAAGATTGAAGTCGATGAAAGACACGGACTTGGTCTCCCTAAAGTCGCAATGGAACAGTCAAAAGTTGCAAGTCTTGTCTCCCGAGGTTGCAAGTGGAAATGATCGAGGATATCAAGTCTTGCCTCGCTAGAGCTCTGTAAGAGAAGATCACGAATCTTATCTCATTGAAGTGATAAAAGAGCGATTGAAGCTGTAGATCTTATCTTTATGAAGCTACATGGAAGCAGATCAAAGCCACAAATCTCATATCTTTGAAGTCACATCGGAGTAGATTGAAGCTATAAGGCATGTGTCAGAAGAGGCAGTGGATTGAACCAAAGCTACAAGATGTGGTGGACTGGAAAGAGACTGCCTTAGCAAGAAGAACACCAATGAAGTCAAGACTCAGCAAGACTGGGCAAAATTGGCCTTTCATTATATCTTTGCTCTATTCCCATTGCATGACAATAAGCAAAGAAGGGCAGCTGTTATAGGCCAATTTTGGCCCTTTTAAATTACAACCCAAATACCTTACAACATAAACCTACCAATCCCTTAATACCCAAAACCCAAATGGCCCACAATAACCCATTAGCTAAACCATCAAACTATACCAAGAGCCCAATAAATTAAACCCAAATTTTTACCTAGCCCAAATACTATTAGCCCAAATCCTAAACTAACCTAAAATCAAACCTACACTTCTAACCCTTGTCCCATCCGGCCACTTGCATCCGCTTTGTCCTATCCGCCAACCGCCCATCTCGCACCACCATGCCTCTCACACCCTCACCCATCCCCGCAAACTGCACAAGACACGAAACAATAAGAAAATAGAGGAGAGAGGTTATAAACCCGAATCAAAATTGTAAGCAGTGGGCTTTTTTGGGTTTTTCCTTTTTTTTTCTTTTTCTTTTCTTTGTAAACATTCAAAAGAGACTTTGATTCCAATACAAACAAAAAGCAGATCAAAATATATAAGAAGAAATACAAAAATAACATCGATCCAGCAATCAAAACACCCACATCAAACCCTAAGGTGATTTTTATTTTCATTTCTATTTTAGTTTCGAATCTATTTTCTTTTTTTTTTATACCTTTAAATACACAGAAATAAATAAACAGAATAAAAAAGCAAAAAAAAATATAAAAAAGTAAAATTTTACCTTTTCCGCCACTGCACGGTGGTGGCACTGCCAGCTAAGCGGACGGCTGTCCGATCCGTGGCCGTCCGGCGGCCGGACTGGCCGAGTCCCCCACCGAGCTCCTCCCTCTCCTCTCCCTTCTCCCTTTCTCTCTCCCCTCTCTTTTTTTTTCTTCTCCTGCTTTCAAATGAACTAAAAACAAAAAAATTTGGTTATATAGGGGTCCAAAGCGCGCTTTTGGACCCCCTTCATTAAAGCGAAGCGGCTGTTTTTTGCTCGGGTCGGACCGACCGACCCGATCCACTGGGGATCCGCGTGTTTTTGAGCGGAAGGGCAAATTGCGCGTTTGGCCCTTCCGCTTTTTAGGCGTTCCACAATTAAGTTTTTATTTATTTTAATTTGGCCCTGAAATTTTGTACAGTTTTCAATTTAATCCCCTTGCTACGCAGTGTTTTAATAAAATGGGGATATTGCGCTCTTGGCCCCTCAATGTTTAGAGCGCATTCAAATAGACCCTCTGACTTATCTCTTATTTTAAAATTCGCCCACAACTCTGTTTTTATTTAATTTTAGTCCTTTTTTTTATCTTTTGTTTATTCTTATTTTCCTATTAAATATTCTTATTATTTATATAATATTAGTACTATTACTATTATTATTATTATTATTATTATTATTATTATTATTATTATTATTATTATTATTATTATTATTATTATGTATTAGTTTAGGTTTTATTATACAATTATATACTTATAATACGGATACACGCTTAATATATTTGTATATACTTATATAATATTAGTACTAAAGTTTTTTTTTATTTTAATATGTATATATTACCTAAATGTTTAGTATTATATGTATACTCATATTCTTCATATATTATGTTCTTAATACTATACCTTACATATATCGTATATTTTTAACATTGTATTATTATGGTCTAATACTATATTATGCATATTTTTAACATATATATTGTGTACATATTTTCTAATTTCTTATATATATATATTATGTTTTTATGTTATTTGCTATATGTTTCTTTTGTTATTCCACATATCTTTGTATCGTCTTTATTATTATTAGCCTCAATACACGTTTTATATTATATGCATGTATTCAAATTATAGTGTCTTTAGCTACATGTTTTTGTACTATATTATTTTATTAGTTTTCGCTATTATTAGTATTAGTTTTGGTTTCAATAAATATTATAATACATATATATATGTATATATATACTTTAGTATCATAGTTATATACTTTTATACGGTCTTGTGTATATATATTTACATGCATATTTTCTTTTATATACATTTTTATCATATATGTATATATGTTTTACTACACTAATTAGTCTTTTCCCTATTTTATTTCTCAAATACTTGATATAGTATATTTATGACTCTTTTATTATATGTATACGCTTTTAATAATATTATTATGCATATTTTCATTGTTTTTATCTCATGTTTAATATTATTATTTACGTTTAATATCGCACGTATAATTATTGTTTTTAATATTATCATCATAGTCATTATTCATTTTAGCATATACTTGGCACATTTATTTATTTCTATTTCATATCAATTTACTTTGCATTACTTCGAGACTCATATTTGTTTTTTCCGAATTAATTTCAATAATCAAGGCAACATATCGACTTAATGATGAAGTCATCGATTTCATCGCTATGTTGGGTGAACATCAATTGACTCGTGTTAAAGCGGCATACCCTTCTCAAAATCAAAAGAATTGAAAATTCTCGTGCTTCAATCGGATCACAATTAAATATTACATTGAACCCGCACTTTTAAAAATCAAGACAATCCGTGTTTATGAGATACCAATTTTGGGCGTCGCGAGGGTGCTAATACCTTACCTTCTCGCGCAGAATCGACTCCGAACCCTAATTTTATCTCGGTTTTAACATGGACCTAAATTCACCTTCCTTTTATTTTGAAAAATGAATCCAATAGGTGTCCGATCACACCTAGGAAAAAGGATCGATGGCGACTCCGGTTTATTTTAAAACCAAATTTCAATTTCTAATTTTCTAATAAATCGCCACAATTAGCGACCCGAAACCAAAATTTTTATGTCGCTAACCCACTAATCAACTTACCCACCAAGCCCAAACTCAACAAAGTGACCCAATCAAAACCAAAATTAAAAACAAACCTAGCCTAAACCACTTGCCCCGCCGCCTCGACTCCCACCGCCTCGATCACGTCGACAAGACAAGTGCCTCTGCTCCACCGCCCATTTTTCTCGAGAGAAAGGATGAAGAAATAATAAAAAGGGATTGTAAAGGCTCTATAAAAGCCGAATAAAAACAGAGAACAAGGACTCTCTTTTTTTTTTTGATTCGACAGTAAAAGAAACACAAAGAAGAAATCAAATATCCAATTCCAGAGTTAATATAGTGAATCAATCAAGCATTCAAATAGATACATAGCATTCAAGCAAACAAGAACAACCTGGATCACTAAATCGTAAACTAGAAAAACTTAAGGTGAATTTCTGTTTTATTTTGAATATTTTTATATCAATATATACATAAATATAAAGTAAAATAGTATTATAAAACAGAATAAAAGAAAAGGAAAAAATTTAGAAAATTTTTACCTTTCCCACCACCGCAGCGTGGTGTGGCCGGCGGCCATGTGACGGCGGTCCGGTCCATGTGCCGGACCACAGCCGAGTCCCACCGAGCTCCCTCTCCTCTCTTTTCTCTCTTCTCTCCTCCTCTTTTTCTCTCTCTTTCTTTCTTTTGCTGCCAATTGAAAAATTTTCAAAGGAATTTGGTTTATATAGTGAAACAAAACGGCACCGTTTTGGCCGTTGTCCCTGGGCGCTTAAACGGCGTCGTTTCACGCTCAAACCCGAAGACCCGACCCATACCAGCCAAGATCCGCGTGTTTTTTCGTAGGAGGGGCTATTTGCGCAGTTGGCCCCTCCGCTTTTTCAATGTTTTATGATTAAGTTTTTATTTATTTCAATTTGGCCCGAAATTTTGTACGCTTTTCAATATTACCCCGTGTTAAGTCTTTGCGTTTTAATGATCGGGATTTTGCTTATTTTGGTCCCCGTTGTTTTCATGCGCGTGTTCAATATAGTCCTTTCCTTTTATTTTTATTTCAATTTCGACCAAAACTATGTTATTAGTTCAATTTTAGTCCTTTCTTATTTTTTTTATTTTTTTATTTTTTGTTTTTTATATTAAATATTATTTATTTTTGCATTCCAATATTATTATTATTATTATATTTATATTAGTATTTATACTTATTTATTTATCTATTTATACATGTACGTGTATATATATATATATATATATGTTTATATATGGTATTATTTGTATTATTTTATTACTTTACTTTGACACTTTGATTTTAGTATACTTGCATTTGTAATTTAATATTATTATCACCATTATTATTACATGTATATATGTATACTTTATATAACATAATTAAAAGTTACTCTTTTAATATTATTATTGTCTTTTGAAGTATAGGTATATCATATGTATTCCTTTAATATGTACTTGTATATATATATTTTTATTCCATGTTATGTATATATATTTAATATCATTATGTATATATATTCTTGAATACTACGTTATATATATGTATTTTTAATACCATATTATATATATTATTATTAGATTTATTTTTATCCTTATTACATTTATATGCAATATTAATACATATATTTTATTATGTGTGTATATATATCCTTTTATATTATTAGTTATGTTTTACTATTTCATGTATATTATTATATATGTATATTGTATATGTTCATATTAAATATATTATGTATATATTTTTCTCACATACATTACGTATATACTCTTAATATCATTTTATATATATATATATATATATATATATATGCGTATATTTACCGTTTTCTCGTATTTGATACTATAATTACATTTAATCTTGTATGCATTATTAGTGTTTTCCTTCAATATTATTGTGATATTTGGTATTTGTTT
The DNA here is from genome assembly GCA_025698475.1 of Gossypium anomalum. Classification (NCBI taxonomy): domain Eukaryota; kingdom Viridiplantae; phylum Streptophyta; class Magnoliopsida; order Malvales; family Malvaceae; genus Gossypium; species Gossypium anomalum. The sequence continues at coordinate 15,792,337 of CM046967.1, read as the reverse complement.
CAAATATGTCTATGTTTCTTCCACTTATTTATCCTTATTTCACATCAAATTTGTTTTTACATTATTTCAAAAATCATATTCTTGTCTTGCTAAGTAATTTCAATAATCAAGGCAATATATCGATTTAATATCAAGTCATCGAGTTCATCGCTATGTTGGGTGAATGTCAATTGACTCGTGTTAAAGCGATATACCCTTCTCAAAAACCGGAATAAACTAAAATTTTCGTCTCTTTTAATCGGATCACACCTAAACTTCACATTGAACCCGTATTTTTGAAAATCAAGACAATCCGTGTTTATAAGATACCAATTTTGGGCGTCGCGAGGGTGCTAATACCTTCCTCGCGCAGAATCGACTCCGAACCTAATTTTTCTCTGGATTTTAACGTAAACCTAAACCTAGCCTTTTATTTGTTTTTAAAGAAAATTTAATAGGTGTCCGATCACACCTAGAAAAAAAAAAGATTGGTGGCGACTCCCGGTTCGTTTTTAAAACCAAATTTCAATTTTCAGTTTTCTAATAAATCGCCACAATTTAGCGACCCGAAAGCAAATTTTTACGTCGCTACAGGGACCTAAGAAAGTCAAGCCGTAAATTGATTAATTTATTTATTTCCATCGAAAATTGAAAATCTGATTTAAAATATGATCCTTTCATTGCATTTCATTTGTTATCTTTGTGGTTTATGTCATAATATCTGCTTCGTTGGTTCAAGTCTTTAAGTAGTTTTGCATATCGCATTGTATGACCGCTCGGTCTTACCCTTTAAGTAGGAGTGAGAAAATAGTACTTCGTGAGGTTTTCACCTCCACATGGGATAATGGATCGCTTTCGGGATACATTCGTACCTATGTCTTCGTGAGATTTTCATCTCCGCATGGCCATGGGGAAATGTATTCCCCTGAACTGAACTCAGTCTATATGAGCCTATAATGGGTGAGGATCGAGGAATCCGCTGGTTCAAGTACCCTTTACCTTAGAACCAAGCCGCATATAGCGAGCCTTGAGAGCCCATCCTAAGTAGAACCACCAAACCCCTAGAGGTCACCCGAATAGGTGCTCTATTTGTTGTTTATTTCTTCTGTATTGATGTGTTTTGTTTTGTTTATAATTGCATTGCATTGCATCATCATAGAAAAGAGGTGATGATTCTCGTTTAGTTGCTAAATAAAGAGCTTGTCATGGAAAATAGATTTCCTGATAAAGTAGAATATAATACGGCAGTCCGAATATGGTCCGAGTAAACGTAATGAGAGAAGGCTGATAGTCCGTGGAGGAATATATGCTTCACTGCCTGAGGATTCAAGCCGACAAGGATTATTCGGGAGCCGTCAACTTTTTTAAAGAAGCTAACAAGTCTCACGGGGATGAGTGGGTAATGGATCATAGCCCGGATCAAGTAAAAAGGAGCTAGTAGAGGCATCCATTGGGAAGTTCGCGAGACTTGATCTTAACATCCAGATATGAAGAAATGGATCGATATCTTCGCCTGGAGTATAAGGGCGAGGCCATACATGTTTCCGCTTTATGTAAAAAGATTTGTTATCTAGAAAAGTTGTTTTAACAGAATTGAACCAGAATCAACGTCTCTTTTTACATTCATTTCATGCATCTGCATTGCATTTTATCATATGCATTAGATTTTCAAAAAAAGACCCTGATTTAAAAAATTATTTTAGTAATATGGAAACGAACAAAAATCTACCAAGTACGTATCCTTACGGTACATGAAGAAGAACTAAAGCGATGGATAAAAGATTGGAAAGATTAAAACAAATACAGAAGGAAATGCAAGAGCAGATGCAAGAACAATTGGCAAATATTCAACAGGATATGAGAGACCAGGTGCTAGAGTCCCAAAGGAACATGATGAACCAATTGACCCAATTGTTGACTGAGGGGCAAGAAAAATAAAAAAGCCCTATGGTCAATTCTAGGGATGACAATGAAGATCCTCTCTGCCCCTTGGTTTTACTCTGACAAACACTCAGACACAACCTGAGGTGTACAAGCGAAGGCCATCCGTTACAATTAGGCCCCAACAATTTCAAGCCAGTGCCACAATGCCATTTAACTATCAAGTAAGCTCAGGCTCTAATCCAGGGGATAACTCAACTAATGCCATAGTCTCTGATCTGGATGACATGGTGGAAGCCGAAAGAGTGAGAGTGGAGCTCCCAAAATAATTGGAAGACTGATGCAGGTGGTTAGAGAAAAAGTTCAAAGCAATGGAAAGTGTTGACTATCACTGTGGGATCAATGCTAAAGATTTGAGCTTGGTTCCAGACCTGGTGTTTCCCCTCAAGTTTAAAACTCTTGAATTCGAGAAGTATAACGGGACTAGCTGCCCCGAGGCTCATCTTACCATATTTTGTAGATGAATAACTGGGTACGTCAACAATGATCAGCTATTGATTCACTGCTTCCAGGATAGTCTGGTTGGGGCACATCCAAATGGTACAACCAATTGAGCCGTACCAAGATCAATTCATGGAAGGACCTAGCTCAAGCTTTCATGAATCAATATAGTCATGTGACGGATATGACCCTTACCAGAATCACCTTGCAAAATATGGAGAAAAAAACCAAACGAAAGCTTTAGGCAGTATGCCCAAAGGTGGAGGGAAGTTGCCACACAAGTCCAACCACCTTTGCTAGAAAAGAAAACAGCCATGCTTTTTATTAATACTTTGAAGGTTCTATTTATTAATCACATATTGGGGAGTACAACCAAGAGTTTCTCGGACATAGTTATGTCTAGTGAAATGATAGAAATGCGATAAGGTGCGGAAAAATAGAAGCGAGGGAAAGCACCGAGAGATCAACCCCAAGAAAGAGGGAGAATGAGGTGAATAACATGAGCACATACAACAAAAATCATTTAAAGTTGATTACTGTGAGTCAGTCAAAGACAATAACCACCAACTATCAGACCCCCCGAGACAAGCAGAAAAGTTACAGTTCACACCTATACCCATGATATATGGAGAGCTGTATCAGAACCTATTTGATGCATACATGATGTCCCCTTTCTACTTAGAACCGATGCAACCTCCTTTTCCTAAATGGTACGATGCAAATGCTCAATGCGAATACTATGCTGGAATCATTGGGCATTTAATCAAAAATTGCACCGCGTTCAAAAAACTAATTGAAAGATTTATTAAAATGGGGATTGTGAAGTTTGACGACTCATCCGCGCCCAATGTAAAAGGAGTTCTACAATGAAAAGGGGCATGAAATCCAAAAATACATCGAGTTCGGGGCTCTAGTGTAGGAAATGATGAACAATAAAGAAATCGAATTTTATGAAGATATTGAAAGTCCGGTGGGAATGTTGGGGAATCTAAACATTAACGGCATATCCGAAGAGGAAACAGGCGAATAGAACTTTTCAAGCTTCTGCCCTTACGTACTTGGGGGTGTTTTGAGCAATAGGACTGTGGAAGAGATCCCTGTATTTCTTAGAGCCAATTTAGAGTAATATTCAAAACACGTTTGTCTATAAAGGTGTTTGAAGAACACATGCTAATGGTTTTACAATGGCCAGGCAAATCATTAGGTTCGGGTACTGCTAGTCCACCATGAAAGGGGATCGTATCAGTTATACCGTAAATACCAAATTTATCAAGACAAGATTCATATGCCTCATTCATTCCTTCATAGACTTTCTTTATGTGGGATATGGATGTTATTAAGCTGATCTTGTCAAAAGCTTCTAGCAGACATCGCCATCTTTATGTCACTAAATGGGTGAAAGTCGCTTCATATGTCAATGTTACAAAGTCGACAATCATTAAATTCCATACAAAAAAATAAAAAGATCATGTGCCGAGAATGAATGCCAGAAAGGATCATATTTAACAATTTACAATAGCACGATATCAAAAGTTTACAGTTTGTTCAAGATCGACGCCATATCACCCTAAAATAAATGGTGCAGCAGAGACAACCAAAAAAATTATGAGGAAAATAACCGAGACTTGTAAATATTGGCATAAGAAGTTACCATTTACCCTTTATGTTTGTCGAACGTTAACCAAGACCTTCTCCGGGGTAGTACCTTTTTCATTAGTTTATGGAATGGAAGCAGTTTGCCATTGAAATCGAGATTCTTTCTCTCTAAGTTTCGATTGAGTTAAGAATTGGATAAAACAGAATGGATCCAGTGAACTTAATTAAAGAAAAGAGGTTGAAAGTTACCCGTCATGGTCAAACGAATGATGCGAGCTCACGACAGAAATGTTCGTCCTGGAGAATTCCACGAGGGGGACCTGGCGTTGAAAAATATCATTTCTATACAAAATGACATCAAAGGAAAGTAGATGCCAAACTGGGAAGGACCTTATGTAGTAAAAAAGGTCTGTTCTGGAGGAGCATTAATTCTAGCCGAAATGGATGGTAAAAACTTACCCAATCCTGTGAATTCAGATTCCGTCAAGAAGTATTTCACCTAGAAAGTGAGAAGCCAAGGCGAAAACCTATAAAGGGCGCTTTGGGACCTTCAAAAAAAAAGGAGAGGCCAAGGCGAAAACCCGCAAAGGGCGCTTTGAGACCAAAAGAGTTTTGAATTGAAAACCCGTAAAGGGCAATTAAAATAAAAGTGGGGCATGCGGTAGTCTTGTTATGCCTGAATTAACAAGGAGGAGGTATGCTACATCTTGAGGCATCGACAAAGTACTCTAGGTCTCCTAAACACACGTCGAACTCAAAATGGTCCTCAAGAAGTTTGTACAGAGAAGCTCAGGCTGCGATATCTGGGGCACCTAGTCTTCATCTTACCCATATCGAATTTACTATCTTTGATTACTTTATTCGTTTCAAGATACGCTCCAAATAAATTTCCTTCTTATTACATTTGCTATATTTGATTAACTTATTTGTTTCGAGCTATGCTCCCAATTATTTTCTTCCTTGTCCATTGTTATGATCTTTTTCAAGCATTTTACATTGAAATAATGATTAATGGACTAATAAAACTTTCACAAAAGAAGTTATGTATATTACTCTGAAGGTTTCTAAATAGTACAAGAACATGAAATAGGATTGTTGTTTAGAACTCACCAAACCTAAGGGTTGGAAATGTTTGAGAAAGAGGAGTCTAAATTGTGACTATCTCTTTGGATTTTCTGTTAAAGATATCAATTGAATGAAGAGACAAGATATCGCATTGGTGATACAACTTCGACAAATAACAAGCAACCCAAGCATTAAAATGGGATCATTCTCGAAAAAATCACATTCTTACATTTTCGCATACACATCTGGTCATGTTACCCAGATCAATTGATTGAAGAAGCCACGAATCCTATACCCCTAAGCTGCAGTGGGATAGATCGAAGATGGTACAAATCCTATACCCCTGAGTTGTAGTGGGATAGATGGAAGAAACCACAAATTTTATCTCCCTACGGTAGCAAGGGAGCAGGCCGAAGATTGCAGTCTTATCTTCCTGATGTAGTAAGGAAACAGACTGAAGATTGTAGATCTTATCTCCCTAAGATAGCAGTAGAGCAGATCGAAGACGGCGAATCTTATCTTCTAGAGGTAGCAAGGGACTAGATTTTAGCCACTAGCCTTATCTCCCTGAAGTAGCAATGGAGTAGGCCAAAGATTGTAGTCTTATCTTCCTGAGGTAGCAAGAAAGCAGACTGAAGATTGTAAATCGTATCTCCCTCAGATAGCAATGGAGCAGATCGAAAACAGCGAATCTTATCTTCCCGAGGTAGTAGGGGAGCAGACTTTAGCTATCAGCCTTATTTCCTTGAGGTAGCAAGAGAGCAGGCTGAAGATTGTAGTCTTATCTCTCTGAAGTTACAGTGGAGCAGACTGAAGATAGCAGATCTTATCTCCCTGAAGTTATAGCAGAATAGATCGAAGATAGCAAACCTTATCTCTCTGAAGTTGCAATAAAGCAGGTTGAAGTAGCAAGTCTTATCTCCCTGAATTTGCAATGGAGCAGACTGAAGATAGTAGATCTTATCTCCCTAAAGTTACAGTGGAATAGATTGAAGATATCAAACCTTATCTCTCTGAAGTTGCAATAGAGCAGGTTGAAGTAGCAATCTTATCTCCTTGAAGTTGCAGTGGAGCAGACTGAAGATAACAGATCTTATCTCCCTAAAGTTACAGCGGAATAGATCGAAGATAGCAAACCTTATCTCTCTGAAGTTGCAGTAGAACATGTTGAAGTAACAAGTCTTATCTCCCTGAAGTTGCAATGGAGCAAACTGAAGACCACAAACCTTATCTCATCTCCCTGAAGTTGCAATGGAGCAGGTAGAAATTACCAACTTTTACCTCCTTGAAGTTCTAGCGGAGTAGATCGAAGCTACAAATATCTTATCCCTGAAATTACATTGGAGCAGATCGAAGCCACAATCCTTATCTCTCAGAAGTTGTAGTGGAGCAGGATAAAAATACACAAACCTTATTTCCCTGAAGTTACAGTGGAGCAGGTTGAAATTACCAATTCTTATCTCCTTGAACTTTCAGCGGAGTAGATCGAAATTATAAATTTCTTTTCCCTAAAATTACATTGGAGCGGATCGAAGCACCAATTCCTATACCTTTGAAGATACAGTGGACTGGAACGAGGTTGCTTGAAGAGAAAGAAAAGAAGCGCCGAGACTCAGATCTAGGCAAAATTGGCCCTTTTATAGTCTTTGCTCTATTCTCGTTACACGACAATGAGCAAAAAGAGGCAGCTGTAGCTTAGACCCCAAAAAAAATAATAACCGAATAAATAAAGCCAAATGATGTAATCGATCGAAAACAAGCCAAAAAAGGGCCAAATTGAAAGACAATCTTTAAATTGGAGCCAAATCAAAAAGATGGAGAAAGCCAAGGAATTATCAAATTTTGTTGACTTGGTAAAAAGCCAAAAATAAGAAGATATTATTTTATTTTTATTTTTGTTTATTTGTTTATTTATTTATTTTAATTTATTAAATTAGTTATATTATTTTTAGTATACCTCATATATATAAATAGGGTTATTTTGTTCGTTGAAAAGGATGAATGACTTTTGTATTCCTACTTCAATTTGGAATTGGATTATTCTCTCTTTTCCTATTTCCATTGGAATTGAATTATTTTCCTTTCTCTTTCAATTTGACGTGGGAATTTTGTCCATTTCATTTCAACTTCTTTGTTTTTCTAAATTCGTTCAATTGCTTTTAGCCCTTCCGCTTTTTTATTATTTTGCAATTAAGTTTTTATTATTTTTAATTTTGGCCCTAAAATTTGTTTTGACTACATTTTGGTCCTCCTTGAAGCTGTGCGTTTTGGAGGGTAGAGATTATTCTCTTTTGGTCCCTCCTTGTTATTCGCACGTTCAAATTTATCCATTTTCGTTTATTTATTTTTGATTTGCCCCAAAATTTTGCTTTAAGGTTCGATTTAATCCTTTTTTTTTATTTTCGCTATTTTATTATCAAATTAAATAATTTAATATATTATTGCTATTATTATTATGTTTCTATTTATATTTATTTTGTTATTCTAATACTATTATTATTTATCTAATTTTTATTTATCTATTTATATTTCTACTATTATTATATTTCTATTTATTATATTTCTATTTCTATTTATATACTAATATTATTTTCATTATTATTTTTCTTATATATGTTTTTTTACTCTTGTTATTAACATTTTATTTATTTATTTATATCGTGTTGTGATTTATTTATTTATGTCCTCTTATATGATTTCAAAACTTTTATTATTATTATTATTATTATTATTATTATTATTATTATTATTATTATTATATTTCTATTTCTATTTATGTGTTAATATCATTATTTTTTTATATATTATTATCATTATTATTACTATTAGTACTATTATTATTTTCTATTATTATTATTATTATTATTATTATTTATAGTATATTTATTCACAAATTGCTCCCTTAATTTTATTTTATATTTTAATTTACTCTTCTATTTTCAATATTTTACAAACTACTTTCTTCAATATTTGTTCGTATATCTATTTATGTATTCACTAGTCTTTATTGTACTATAAAAATCGGTTTTATCTTGTTCAGTGCCTATTTTATTTTTGTTATCATTGAAATTATTTGTTGTTTATTTTATCTTATTTCCCTTTGATTGTTCGTGTTGGTATCAAAGTGATAGTATGTGGTTATTGCATTATGTATACTAGGATTTGTTAGTATTTCCATATTATAGACATTCATTAACATAACATTTTACTCGTGCATTACATATTGCCATTTTAGTTTGTTTCGTTCAAATTATATCGAGAATTAGGTCCCAACGTATTTATTCATAATGTGTCGTTTTATTATACTTCAAACAAAATAAATGCACATCGTTTTAAATTTCATATTTGTTATTATTTCATAAAAAAGAAAATTTTCAAAATAAGGCAATGTTCCGTATTTGGAAACTCGAGAGATCGTGCCCTAACGTACTGGGTTTCGATTTTTCTCGTTTGACCCAAATGACCGAATATCCTTTTAAAATTAAAATGCATGAGTTTTGAAAATCAAAAGAAAAGCTTATTTTTGAGGTTTAAAATGTCGTGTCCTAACGTACTGGATGTGACATTTTATTACTTCGAGACAAGAAGATCTTTAGCATCCGCTTTTGATTTATCCAAACATTTTTTTGTAAAATTAACATTAATAAAAAGGAGGATCATATGTTTGAACTCTTTACGTATTTTTAATTTTTGACACTAAGACATTAATTAATCAACTAGGTACCAATTTTGGGCGTGTCGAGGGTGCTAACCCTTCCTCGTGCGCGACCGACTCCCGAACTCATTTTTTGGATTTTGTAGATAAAAAATCATCGTTTTAAATTTAAACTTTTGTTAAAATGATTGAATTACCAGGTGATCCAATCACACCTAAATAAAAAGGATTGGTGGCAACTCCCATTTTCATTTTCATTTTCATTTCCAAAATAAAAAGTCGGCGACCCCTTTTTTTTTTAAAAATGGTTTCAACAATAAAAACAAGAAAAAGGTTAGCAAAAAGGGTAAAATATAAGGCACTCAAAGAGCAGGGACTGAAAAGGGAAATATCACTTATCCGTACGCGCGTTTTTAATCAGGGGGACCAAAATGAAATAGAAATGAAATTAAAGGGCTAGATTGCAAAATTGTAAAAAAGAATAAAGGATTAAAATGAAACGCGTGAAAGAAAATAGGGGCTAAATGGGACATTATTCCCTGTCCTCAAAACGACGCCGTTTCAGGTGTTCACCTATTGAAGGGTTCAAGGACTAAATTGAAACAAAAATGAAAGTTTGTGGCGAAAATCAAAAAGAAAGAAAATAGGATAAGACCACATTGGAACCAGCCTCAAAAGCGGAAGGACTAACGATGCAAATAGACTATTTTTCCAAAAACACGCAGATCTTAGGCGATTCGGGTTGAGTCGGTCCAGTCCAGCTCAAAACGACGTCATTTTGGCGTCTGAACTTGAATCCCAAAATGACGTCGTTTTGCATAAGCTATACAAGTTAATTTTTTTGACAAAAATTCATTCTGCTTTCATTGAAAAGAAAAAAAAATAAAAAAATTAGAAGTTCTCTCGGTCTCTCTCTCTCCCGGTCCTGGCCATCATCGAGATCCTACCGTGGTGGCGGCAGTGCTCTTCAGGGTGGTTTGGAGAGCCCAAACTTCAATTTTCGACCCCCTTTTGAACCCTCTAATTCAAAAATAAAAAAACAACTAAAACCTTTTACTTCCCTCAAAACCGTCGCGCCGAACCTTTATAGGTTTTAGGTTTCTAACGTGGAGAGAACATCCGACCACCATGGAAAGTGAATCGACGCAGGTAAAAAGATTGTACTTATATTTATTGTTTATTTTCAAAAATAAGACGAAAAAAAAAAGGAAAGAATCACCTTTGATATTTCACAAAATCTCTGTTTTTGCATATATTTCTCTTTCTATTTTTTTGTATTTTTCCTCCGTAAAAATTACAAGGTTTTTGTGTGGCTTTATAGCCGATTTTTTACATTGTTTAGTCACTATTTGGCCTTGCTTTTGCTGCTGTGTTTCTACTTTGTTTTTTTTTTTTTTTTTTTTTGCTTTTTCTTAGGTATTTTGCAGGCATCAACGGAGAGGGAGGAGAGGTGCCCTTGCTATTCTGGTGAAATGGCAGCCGAAGGTGTCAGGTCTTGGGATGAGAAGTCTTGGGACGAGGCGCTGATGCGGCATGGAGGCTGTAACGCCAGAAACCCTTTTTTGTTTAGGTTTTGGGCCATTTTGGGCCATTAGGAATTTGGGCTTGGGGTTTTTTGTAATTTGGACTAGACTTTAATTTTGGTTTCTTTTGGTTTTGGGCCTGGGCAAATTGGGCCTACTACAAAGATAATTTCACTATAACGACAAAAACAAGAGTAAAAAAATAAAGATAAAAACTAAACCCCGAAACCCGAAAATAAGAACCTTCAAAACTTAAACACAAAATTCTCTAAAAGCTAATACCTAAATTTGTAATGGGTTAAATCTTTCAGGGGTAGAAAAGGGTCTATTTATAGGTTAAATTCGTATGTCAAATAATATTAAAATAATCCACACTAATTAGAGTTCGACTGAGACAAATAATCAGAGTTTAACTGGAAGAAGAAAATCGAGAAAATTGCATGACACGTTGCCATGTCGCAATGACCCCTGTCGTTTCGTCACGACGTTGTTTCTGCTTCTCCTCTGTTTTCGTCGTTGTGACGTCACATGGCTCCTCGTCATGACGTTGTTCTCTATTTGTGCCTAAATTTGACTGAAATGCGAAACATACTCTACAAATCTCCACATTGACTCATATTTCCACATGTCTTCTTTTCCAAAGCTTGTCGTTGGCCTATCTCAAACTATGAGGATATTAACTAAGTCAAAGTTGTGCTTGAACTTTGAAGCTGGAAGACTTCTAGCCTTCGACTTGTACATTGCCAAATCAAAACTAACTCGAGTTCGATTTCCATGAACGTAATGCCCTATATTTTCAAAATCTGCACCCAAAAAAGAACCTCTCTTATACAAAAAGGTCACACATTTTTCCCTCCAATGATCAAGTTGTCACCACTTCAAACAAGCCCGACATATTCTGACTAGCTTTCAAGTTTGTACTATGTTACTTTTCGCTTAGTTTTTATATATATTATTTATAGCAAATAAAGAATTAAATATATTATACTATAAGATAAATATTAAAAATATAATAAGTAATAGTTTAAAAAAATGAATGAGCCTAAATGAATGTAGATTAACTATTTACAAATATGAAAGAGTTTCGATAAAATTTGAAATTCATATTTCAATATAGGTCGGACTTTGACAATTAACAATGTGCATAAACTTGACCAAAATCCGATCCGACTTGATGCATGAACAACTTTAAATTGAAATCAAAATTCAACTAGTGAACCTTGCTCTTTTTCAAAATTTATCTTTCAAATTCAATAATTTTTGCTTAAGTTGGAATAGAAAAATTAAATCAATGAAAACAATGCGTAAGAACTTAACTATTAGACTAACTCAATATTTGATATTTTTATTTTTCTATTCTATAAAAAAATTGATTATGAATTGAGTTGTTTTATTTTTATTATAACTATTATTTATTAATAAAGAATTTAAAAATAAATTAAAATTTGAATGAAGGTTGGTTTTTTATGGAAGTAAAAAAAAAAAAAAAAAAAAAAAGGTGATGCGGGTAGAGAATTAAGGAAGTCACCACCGGGTAGAGCATCCATGACCGTCGGTTTTTACATTGGCATAAAGATGAAGAGCCTTCCTGAAAATGGGTCTGTGACCTCCTTGCCTTTCTATCATCAATATACTTTTGATAAATATAAGAGGCAAAAGCACAGAGAGCCAGCAATTACCTTCACACCATCTTGTCATGGAAAACCAAAGACTACGTTGGAGAAGAGAGATGAGATAACAAAAGCCAAGCCCACAACACACACACCACATACTTGCCACGTTATACCTGTCCAAACCAATGTTAACACATAACAAATTGTTCCTCATAATTATTTCTACTACAAAATTTAAGGAAAAATATCTTATACGGGTTTTTAGATTTTACAAATAGATTTAAGATATAGTAAAATATTAAAAAATACACTAAGATTATAAAATAAAAAAAAAGGATAAATTATAAAAATAGTCACTTTTGTTTGTCTCATATTACGTTTTAGTCACTTATGTTTGAAATACTACGTTTTAGTCACTTACATTATCGTTTTGTTACGAAATGGTCACTCTACCGTTAAGCTCTATTATCTCCTTAATGGCAGTCCTACGTAGCAATCCAAATGGGTTTTAAATGTCAACTTTGATGTCCAACGTGGCAATCTAAATTAAATTTATTTAATTAAAAACCTATTTTCATCCCAGTAACTAGACATCCAAGTTGACATTTAAAACTCATTTGGACTGCCACGTAGGACTATCGCTAGGGAGGTAACGGAGTTTAGCAGTAGAGTGATCACTTCTTAACAAAACGATAACGTAAATGACTAAAACGTAACATTTTAAATATAAGTGACTAAAATATAATATGAGTCAAACAAAAGTGATTATTTTTATAATTTACCCAATAAAAAAAGTACACCATCAGTGTATAAAATACTAACCCATAAATAAATTTAATATTTTTTTTATTTTTTAGATGATATTTCTAATTTCATATTTTCTAAAAAATTATTTTTAAAATATAAAATATTTTGATGCAAACCAATTTATAACATATATTTTGAAACATTATTTTTAAAAATATATAGTTAAATTTAATTAATTTTAAATATATATTTCCTATTCTTTCTCTATTTATTCTACACATATATTGATATTGTGGATATACATAAACTATAAGTTTATTAATTCAAAAATTTTAATTAATTTTACGATGATGATTTGTGGCGAATAGAATATAAAATTTAAGTTCAAAATTAAATATTCAATTATAACCTTAAAATAATATCTATTATTCGCCCGATAATTAAAAGTCAAGTTATATTTATAACAAAATAAAATTTTTAACAAGTATCTCAAGCATCAAACCTACATAAAGGTGTGCAAATGACTTTAACTAATTACCTTCGACTCACTTGTTACTAAGTTAGTAATACAATACAAAAGTCAATTAATTACATAAACCATATTTAACCTCAATGCAGTAATGTGGTGGCTAAGCCAAATTCCAAAGAAGAGATTAAACTTAATAATTTTTTGATACTCCAACTTTACAAAAATAAAATTATTTTTGTGATTCGTTGAATTCTTTTTAACCCTTAAACTTCTATTATTTCTCACACAAAAATAGATGGAAAAATCCACACCGATATGGCATACAAATGGATCGCTATGCGGTTACCATGTTAGCAATTAATTAATTTTTTAAAATTTAAAAATTTTAAAAAATATTTTTTAAAAATAAAAATTATTAAATTATTAAAAAAGAATACAAATTATGAAAAAGTATTTTTAAATTTAATTAATTAATAGCGTGGAATTCACATGACAATTCATATGCATGTTGCATCAACAAAGTTAACAAATGTTAATTTTTTCATTCTTTTGGGTGATTGGACAATCAATATAAATTTAAGGGTTAAAAGAGACGAAAAATTGGAGTGCTAAAATAACTTTTTTTTTTTGTAAAGTTGAAGGTGCAAAAAAATCATTATGCATTTCCACCTATATCATGATTCATGGGTGTGATATAAGTTAATATATATAATTATACATCAATTAATTGAACCACAAGAGTTGAGTGACATGGTAAAAGCCTCTTCTACCTTACTCAGTGGTCAAAAATTTAATCCTTACTTTTAGTATGGAGCAATTTTAAAATTTGCAGCCCGCACCTACCCTTTTAATGAATTGACAAACCGTGAAGGATTAATACTAAATTGGGTTTAGTGAAAAAATCTTGGGAACAAAAAAGAAAAACTAGAATCAGCACATCTAGTTAGACCTTTAAAAACAAAAAAGTTGAGCCTGAAACTTTGGAGCAGTTGGGCCTGACCTTCATTTCTGAAAATACAGCATTATCAGTATTGATTGCCTGGTTAAAATATTTTATTTATAATTATTATCCAGATTGAAATCAGTTGTTCAAAATATAGGTTAAATTATGTAGGCATGACATTTATCCATACTAATGGACCAAATGATTTTGATATACTAACTCAAGCATTTGAAAGTTTACAGAAATTTATGAACTTGATATCATTTTAAGAATCTCACTGCCTTTTATTTTGAAAATTTTATATCATTATTGAAAAAATTGAACACAACCTTCACAAATAAAAAGACCCTACCTGCTACCATAAATACATAACTTTTTTCCACCTTTTTACTTATAGTCAAGAGTGTAATCTCATTAAAATGTAAAATTCAATTTTGACCTCTCTAAAATTATATTTAATATTTTTAAAATTTATAAAATTTTATGTTAATGTAATAATAAGAATGTATAATTCAAATATTCCGACCTCTCAAGAAAATGGTCTTAGCCCCTGTGTATATCCGAATCCCTAAGACAACATTATAATCAAGCTTCTTTTTAACAACCAGATATAATATCTTGCTTGAAAAGAAAAGTGCCAATATGCAATGTAAGTTCAGTATCATCAAATGGGTATGTAATTGACAATTACCATGAAAATTCAAAGGAAGCAGATAGCTTGTCCCTTCATTATCTTCAGACAGTGTATAATTTAAACATTATGTGCAATTCCAATCAATCTTCTCCCTCTTCTTTAACATCCATCTTTGGAGGTGCAGGAATCGGAATGTCATAAAGGATCGAGACTGTAACATATTCACGAAAAGAGAGTAACCATTTTTGAAGGGAAAAAGTTGGACATAAAACATTATATATAGAGAGGGGGAAAAAGCACCTGCAATTGCGAGGGACTCTCCAGGAGATGATAGATTGGTTCTTCAGATCCGGAGGCAATGACATGAAAGCTCTCCAGTCTTGAAGCATAAGGTTGAGGTCATGAAGCTTTCTGTCCATACCAATACAGCAATTTACATGCATTGTACATACTACATTCAAGTCCCTGCTTGGTTCACAAAGCCCACCGAAATAAGCTGTATCCAAAAATCTTATCTTCAACCCTATCTTTTTGATCATTTGATCCGACTTTATCTTATTCAGAACATCCTGGTCGTGATATCCTGGATATGTTTCCCGCGATGAATACCAGAACTTATAGAATGCTATGGAACGACTGTTAGATTTCACATAATTAAATCCCCCGTTGGGACTGTTATTCATATCCTCAGGTCTCCCTAAATAATTGTCACATGATATCTGGAAATCAGCATCTGGAAAGAAGCGTGGAAATGGATCCCTAAACCACATGATATCAGCATCCTGGACAAGCATGTAAACCAATGGAAAAGGCAGTCAATATATATACATATGCAGGCAAATAGGGGTCTTACTGAGGCTCATAAAGCCTTTGATGCAAGTTTAATCTGCTTCAACTAATCCTAAAAGCGACAACTTCTTTTCAAAGATCTATTCACAAAAATTGCATAATGCTTTGTTGTAGTTACTTTGTTCCGAAAATAACGTTGCAGGTTAGACATAAGGCTACACATATCAGAAGAATCATCATTCTAAAGCAGAAACATTCCAGAGAAGAACAAATTGAACAAGGCGAATACCGTGAATACGAAACTATAACCCAATTCAAGGACGGTTCGGAGAAAGTCAATCCTTCTCCACATCATCTTCAAGTATTGTGGGGTCATAAAGTATGCTTCTTGATGAAAATCAACACCTTTGGTGACAAGAGCATAGCAGTGCTTATGTACAATTCGACAACGATTATATGCCCTTTCATCCATGGAAACAATCACCAAATGGTCCAAAAGCTTACGGGTTCCATCTCCGAGCATAAAGCTCTGGAGGAAAAGGTCAACAATCGAACCAGTTCTTGCCCAGGCATCATTTAAAGTCGTTAAAATAACAGTATTATTCACCATGGAAGCATTTTTCAAAATTTCTTCAAGCTCGTGCGTTGGATTCTGCAGGAGAAACAACTTTATAATGTAAATATATTGAGGGACATTCATGAGATTGCTTTTGCAGCTAAGCAGTTCATCCTACAAGGACAACATTGACCTTAACTTTACCCCTTGCAATATTTGACATGCATTCCTCCAACATCAAGAACGAGGAATCAAACAGAGCGAGTTTATAATTTCCTTAAACATTAGAAAGAATCTACATGCTAACATGACGGCCTTCTCAATTTGTAGTATTAACTAGAATCCTTACTATAACTCTATCATGCATGGATAATTTGTTTTGAAATTATCATTATACGAAAAGTTATGATCTTAATTAATCATTACATTCATTTATCATTGAATTATCAAACTAACAGAACAAGGCAACTCCAATATAAGTACCGCAAATGGTGAGACTTGTGTTGCCATTGACCAGTCAATTTCATTCTTAGTTTACATCAATAAGCATAGTTAATAATATTTACTCTACTTAACAATGTGAACTGAGTGATTTTTTTTTTCAATTCGAATTAATCAGGAAATTATTCAATGGTAACTTCCAATTGATACTATTTAGAAAATTAAGAAAGGCGAAACAAAGACAATAAAAGAACTGACCGAGGAAGAGGAGTAATTAAGGTAGGAAGGGAAAATGGTAGCGAAGGAGGAGGAAGAAAAGGAACCGGACGACAAACGGTCGGAATCAGTGGCAGTGTAAAGAAGGAAAGCGGAAAGAGTGAGAACCATCAAAACGAGAGCTGCACGGCGGATGTGCTTCGATATTTCCGGAGACATACCGCCGGAGAATGTGCAAGGATACCGACGCCTCTCCTACCTTATATGTTAAAACCAAGACAACCTCAACCGACAACTTCTTCAACAATCACTTCACACTTTTCCATTGTTTTTTTTTTTTTTTAAATTCAGAAAAAGGAAGAAGAAGCATGAAAGAGTTTGGCTGTTTCAGACTTTCCGAATTCTGACTGAGTTTAATGAAAGAAAGATACATGATTCAAAGTTTATTCAACTTGAGAAAAGGAGCCCAACCTTATTAAATTTAGTACCTTTGTTAATTATTAATTTTTAACGCATCTCAGTTATGATTAAAAAAAGAAAAGTAAATATATTCTACCAAAATAAATAAATATATTTTTTAATCCCCGGAATAGGCGTTGAATTTTTTCCAATTATTTTTTCTTTGTTTAAATATGTCACCTTTGTAAAAAGATTTAAAAGTCAACCCATCAGTTTAATTTTAAATGCAATTAATTATATCTATAATGTATAATATATATAAATTGTTACTTAAATCGACATTAAAAATAACAGTTTATTATTATTATTGTGTGATAATAATAAAACGATATTAATTATTAATTAATATGATAATATATTTATATAAAATTAATTAATTTAGTTAGGATAAACTAAATAGATAATCACTCAACTATTAAAAATTTTCATTTTAGGGATTTAGAAGAAAAAACTTGCAATTTAAACACACAAGTATAATTTTAGTCACTCCCGTTAAAATCACAAATATCAAGATAACATGACAATTAAAAATTAATATAATAACAAATTTAGCTCTTAACTTTAACATATTATATTAATTTAGTCATAATTTAAATAAAAAAAAAAGCTAACCCTCAAGATTTACAAATGTTCTCAAAGACAACGAAGTACTAAAATAATCTTTCTTTGTAAATGATATTTTGACTCATATTAGATTGATAGATTAATGTATCTAATTGTTCAATATTTTACTGTCAGTTGTTTTTTACTTTTTTTTTTAATGTTAGTTTATTCTCTCATTAATGAGATTTTATTATAGATTAGATTAATTATTCTTTAATATGTAAATATAAATTAAAAAATATATTATTTAATAAAATTTAAAAATAAATACATAAGATTATTTACAACATGATATAGAAAAAAGGGTGTTAATTAGGATATGGAAGAGTCTTAATCTAACCCGTTGCTGTCGTGTAGAAAAGAAAAGTAATCCCCATAAATACAATTTTATTATCTGATTTTTATTAAGATAAATACAAATGAGACCCATCGATTTAAATATAAATTTTTTTATTCTTATTTTAAGTATTTATTTCTAAAAAGGAGGATCTGAAGGTAAATAAATAAAGTATTTTTAATTTTATTGTGCAAAATAAATTATATATTTTTAACTTTTAAACCTTATTGATAAATGTGCCAACATCTCAGATTTATTTAAACAGTAAAAAAAAAAAGCAGGGGCCGGGAGGGAGAGGAAGCGGCGACTGTCAATGTACAAAATAGAAAAGGCGGCTGATGGTTGGAACGTTACGGCTTAGGAGGAATTCAATTTTTAATTGTTCTTACTTTAGAAGATGAAATTATGGTATGGGAAGATTTAACAAAAGTTCTAATATTATACCCAATTTTTAACTCAATACAATTCTCATCAACTCTAACGCTGACTAGTCTACTTGAGCC
Source organism: Gossypium anomalum (assembly GCA_025698475.1). Lineage (NCBI taxonomy): Eukaryota > Viridiplantae > Streptophyta > Magnoliopsida > Malvales > Malvaceae > Gossypium > Gossypium anomalum. The sequence goes on along the minus strand of CM046967.1, from coordinate 15,773,827 downwards.
GCCTCTTCTTATCAACGGAATTTCCATCCACTCACCAACGCTGATTAGTCTACTCGTCTTATCAATCTCAACTTCATCCACGCTTCATCTTAAGTTAATTATTTTTTATTTAAAATTTAAAGGTTAAAATATATATTTTGTGTATTTAAAATTTAATTTCTAAATTTTTAATAATTTAATTTTTTATTTTTTAAATTTTAAAATTCAAGTTAAATTATTAACGCTTTATTTTAATTAAAATAAAATATTTAGATTAACTAATTAAGATATTATTAATATTAAGATATCAAATTATATAAAAATTTCAAGTATAAAATCAAATCTGATACAACAATGATTAATTTTTAATATTAATTTTTTTAATATTTCATTATACAAAAATATTAAATTTTATTTTAATTTTTTTAAACTTAAAAAGTTACAATTTATTTTTTTAACAAGTTTAGTTTCTTTAATTTTATTTAGTCTCAATTTCCATAAATTTATGACAAATTATTGCAATTCTTATTATTACAATTCTTACTTTTTATTACAATTTACATATTAATTAGCAAATATGCTATATTAAAATAAATTTATAAATCATATGAAAAGTGATTGCTTCAATAATCATAATTATAATAATAAACACATTCAATATATTAATAAATAAATTATGAAATTAATTATAATAACTATAATTTTAAAATATGACATCTAATTTTTTGCTCTTACAAAATATTTTTGTTTTTAATTAGTCTAAGTTTATTTGAGGAAAAATCTAAGTTGATTAAAATAAAAAAAATGATAAATTGGTTGAAAACTAACTGAGATAAAATTACAAAGTAGCCAAAATATTGAGAATCAAAAAGGAAAATCTAAAATTGATAAAATATTGAAAGATTGAAGTATTATTAATGGGAGTTCTGGTATTACACCAAACTTAGTAATTAGATGGAGTTTTAAATTAGTTTAAACAGTTTTTATTATATTTGCGTGCGGTTAGATATTTGTTATTTTTAATCCTTTTCTATAGTGGACACTGGTGCTGTTTATAAATTAGGGATATTTAAATTTTATTTTAAAATATAATTAGTTATTTTTTTCTTTCATGTGATAAATGTTATTATATTTTAAATTCTTAAATTAAATAGCTTGCAAACATATGATTTATAAAATTTAATTAACTAAATTATTTAATTGACACAAAGAATAGTAGGAGTCGGATTCCCCTATCCATTTAAGTCTGTCGTAACCATTTTTTGAAAAACGGGAATCGACTATGATTTTGAAAACGAAAACGAATAGAGAAGTTGCCACCGATCCTTTTGATGAGGTGTGATCGGGTCACCTCGTAAAAGTGGTTGTTTTCAATAAATGATTTGATTTATTTAAACAATGATTTTGGTCCGCGAAATTTAAAAAAATAGGTTTGGGAGTCGGTTACGTACGAGGAAGGATTAGCACCCTCGTAACGCCCAAAATTGGTACCTAGTTGATTAATTAACGTCTTAATGTCGAAATTTGAAAAGATTTTAAAACAAATTTTAAAATACGATCTCTTTTTATTAACGGTAATTTTAAAAAGTTCGAATTACGTTGAAACGAGCATCAAAGATTTACTTGTCCTGAAATAGTAAGGTGTCACATCCCATAAGTTAGGACGCGCCGTTTTAGTCTTTGGGAGCAAGTTTGCCTTTAATCTTTATTGAAAAATTGTGTATTTTGAAATCTAAAAGGATGTTTGGCATTTTAGGCTTAACAAGAAAATCGAAACCCAGTAAGTTAGGGTACGTTTTCTTGAATTCCCGAAACGCAAAATATTACCTTACTTTGAATAAAAACGAACGCGACATTTAGCGATGTGCATTTATTTTGTTTGAAGAAAAATAAAACAATCTATATTGAATAAACACATTTGCAACACGATTTAAATGAAATAAAAGAGAATATAGGGCGTGAAATATTAATACATGAATTAAATGCTAGGTTAATGAATGTCAATAACATGAATCGATTAACAAATGGTTTATAGGGCAACTGTAATGAAAACATTCACATAATACACTATTTTAAGAGCAACATTAACAATACAAAATACATAATAGTTTAAAATAAATAACTTATATCCATTTAACATAAATAGTATATAAAAAGAAAATGAGATATAAAAATCTAAAGTAAATAATGTATGTGAAACAACTTAAAATAAAATAAGATATATAAAGGTAAAAAAGGTTAAATAATATATGAAGCCATCTAGAATAATTGATATTTAAAACACTTTAAAAATAAACAATATAAAATAATTTCATTGTAGTAAAAATAAATAAATAAATCAAATAGTTTAAAGTATATAAAATGGGTTTAAGATAAAACATGTAAGAGAAATTTGAAATATATAATGTATACATACATAAGTATAAGATAAAGAATATGAAAGAAAAATCTTAAAATGGATAATAAATGAAATATTTTAAAATAAATAAATAGAGTTTTTTTAAAAATATATATATAAAATAATTTAAAATAAATAGTTTAAAATATATAATATATAAAAGGAAATCTGGTGTAAAACAATGTATATATAAAAAGGGTCTACATATAAATATTATATATATATAACATTTAAAATAGATAATATAAATATATACATATAAAGGTTTAAAATACTAATATACAAAAACTTACAGCAAAGAATTAATATATATGTATATATATAATATTTAAAACAAATGATATATATAAAATTATTCAAAATAAGTCACATACAATAGTTCAATATAAATAAAATGGTTTTAAATAAATAGAAGAAGTTTAAATCCACACGAATAAGGGCTTGATTGAAAATAAAATGAGATCTTAAGGTCCAAATTCGAAGAAGATAAACGCAAGTATATGAAGGAGGGACTAAATCAAAAGTGAAGTAAAATTAAAGAGACAAATTTAAAGAAAATAAAAGAAAATAGGATTGAATTAAAACAAAACGAAAAAGCGGAAGGGCTTGAAACATAAATAACCCAAAAGCCCAAAAAACGCGCGGATCCCTTTGGGCATCGGGTCGTGTCACACGGTCCCCCCCTTAAACGACACCGTTTCGAGGCGCATGGGGGGGAAGCAAAACGTGGTCTTTTTGCAGGGCTATTAAAGCCAAATTTTTTTTAAAATTTTTCATTTCTTCCTTCTTTTTTTCTGAAAACAGAGAGCAGCCCCTCCCCCTTTTATTTTTCCTTCTCTGCTAGGGTTTTGAAAACCCATCATTGCGCCATCGCCGAACAGCCTTGGCTCCACCGTAAACGGTGGCCGGTGTCACGCCAAGATCGGAATCGGGTAAGTTTTCTCTCCTTCCTTTTTTATTCCACTTTTTTCTTTTGTTAAAAGACTTGTAAAATAAAAAAACAAAACCAACAAGAAACCAAAATAAATAAAAAAGGAACGAAACCTCTTAAATTGTTTTCTGCTTTTCTATCCCTCTCAAAGATGTTCATTTTACAACGTTCTTTCTTAAAAAAAAACCTTATTCAAAATCCCCCCCTTTTACATTCGTTTCCTTTTCTTTTTATAACCGAACTAGAAAATAGTAAATACAATATTCTTTGCTTCACTGTTGTCTGTCTTTTCTTGCTTATTATTTTGGTTTTGCAGGTGTCAGAGGAGTTGTTAGCATGGGCGATGGGACGGGGTGCCGAGCCTTGGGCGTTGGAGGCGTGCCTAGCATGCGGCGGCCTAGGGTTTCCCTTGACTGAGAGTTTGGTTTTTTCTAGGCTAGGGTTAGAATTAGGCTTGTTGGGCTAGGTTTTTTTTAGTTTGGACTGTTATTTTTATTTGTTTATGGGCCCGGGTAAAATTTGGGCCTTACAGCTGCCCCTCTTTGCTCGTTGTCGTGTAACGAGAACGGAGCAAAGACTATAAAAAGGGCTAAATTTGCCAGGACCTGCCGAGTCTTGACTTCTCTTGGCGCTTCTTTTATTCAAGTAGCCTCCTTCTAACCCACTACCACTTCAGAGGTATAGAATTTGTTGTTTTAATCTGCTCTACTGCAGCTACTTGCAGCTTTAACCTATTCCACTGCAACTTCAGGAAGATGAGGTTTGTGACTTTAATCTGTTCCACTGCAATCGTAGCTTGATCTGCTCCATTGCAACTTCAAGGAGATAAGATTTGCTATCTTCAATCTGCTCTACTGCGACTTCAGGGAGATAAGATTTGTAACTTATAGCTTCAATCTGTCCCACTGCAACTTCAGGGAAATGAGATTTGTTATCTTCAGTCTGCTCCACTGCAACTTCATGGAGATAAGACTTGTAACTTCAACCTACTCCACTGCATCTTCAGGGAGATAAGGTTAGTGGCTTCGATCTGTTCCACTGCAACTTCAGGGAGATAAGATTCGCCATCTTCGATCGCCTCACTGCAACTTAGGGAGGTAAGATATGTAATTTTTAGCCTATTACCCTACTGCTTAGGAGGTTAAGGCTTGGTGGCTTGAATCTGCTTCACTGCAATTTCAGGAAGGCAAGATTCGCCGTTTTTTATCTGCTCCACTGCAACTTCAGGGAGGCAAGATCTGTAATTTTCAGCCTACTCCACTACTGCTTAGGGAGGTAGGATCTGTAATTTTCAGCCTATTACCCTACTGCTCAGGCGGTTAAGGCTTGGTGGCTTGAATCTGCTTCACTGCAACTTCAGGAAGGTAAGATTCGCCGTGTTTGATCTGTTTCCCTACTGCTTAGGGGGTTAAGATCTGCAAATTCAACCTGTTACCCTACTACTTAGGGGGTTAAGGTATGTAAATTCAACCTGTTACCCTACTACTTAGGGGGTTAAGGTATGTAAATTTCGCCTGTTACCCTACTGCTTAGGGGTTTAAGGCTTGTGAATTCACTGATTCTAGGGACATGACCTGTAGAATCAGTTCCATGTATCTATGCTTATATCAAATGAATAGGATGCTATGATCGAAATGAATCAAATGCTCCTAACTAGATGTGTTATGAATGTGTCAAATAATTATGATGCTATGATCGAAATGAATCAAATGCTCCTAATTAAATGTGTTATGAATGATATATGAATGAAAATGATTCCTTTAAAAAGGCTTAAGGTATTATTGCTCGTTGTTCATCAGGACATTATCACTGACATATTATGCTGCCATCTTGTTTGGCTGATATTCGTGACAGAAAAGTCAAAGAAACAATCATATTTTGCTCAGCAAGCTTGCCCCGCTGTAATTTTAGAGTCCCTTTCGTTGTACCTTTTGGGGCATAAAGTTTATGCCTCCTACTGTAATTTTAGAGGAATAACATTTGGTTTCTTCTATCCATCCTGCTGCAACTCAAAGACATAGGTTTTGCATCATCTTCAATCAGTTTGATCTGTTACACTATTCCCTGGGTGTAATGATCAGATGTATATACCTGATGAATACAGAGTATCATTTTTCTTTTTCTTAGAATGATTCCATTGCTTGTTCTTTGCCTGGATTATAACACCAATGTAATTTCTTTTTGCTCAACCAATATCTTTCACAGAAAACCCGAGGATATAATTTCAATTTGGGCTTAAATATTTCCAACCCTTGGGCTTGGTGAGTTCTGAATAATAGTCCTGTTTCAGGCTCCTGTACTATTTGGTAGCTTCCAAAGTAATATGCAAAACTTCTTTTGTGAAAGTATTTTTGGTCCATTAATCGTTATTTCAATGCAAAATGTTCGAAAAAGATCAAAACAATGGACAAGGGAAATTAATCAGGAGCATAGCTCGAAGCAAATAAGTTAATCAAGGATAGCAAATGCAATTAAGAAGAAAATTTATTGGGATGTATCTTGAAAAGAATAAGTTAATCAAAGATAACAGATTCAAAATGGGTAAAATGGAAGACTAGGTGCCCCAGATATCGCAGCTTGAGCTTCTCTGTACTGACTTCTTGAGGACCTTTCTGAGCTCAATATGTGTTTAGGGGATCCGGAGTAGTTTGTCGATGCCCGAAGACGTAGCATACTTCTTCATGTTAATTCAGGCATAGCAAGACCACTATATGCCCCACTTTGATCCAAATTTGAACCGCCCTTCTCGGGTTTTCAACTCGAATCCCCTTTTAGTCTCAAGGCGCCCTTTGCGGGTTTTCACCATGGCCTCCCCTTTTTTTTTTCTTTTTTTTTTCAAGACGCCCTTTGCGGGTTTTCACCTTGGCCCCTCACTTTCTAAGTGAAATACTTCTTGACAAAATCTGAATTCACCGATTTGGGCAAATCTTTGCCATCTATTTCGATCAATATTAATGCCTCTCCAAAACAGGCCTTCTTTACTACATAAGGTCCTTCTCAGTTTGGTATCCACTTTTCTCTGAAGTCCTTTTGTATAGGAAGGATCTTCTTCAATATCAAGTTCCTCTAGTGGAATTTTCTAGGATGAACCTCTTCATCATAAGCTCACATCGTTTATTGGACCATGACAGATGGCTTTCAACCTTCTTTCTTCAAATTCAACTGATCATATCAGGATTGGATCCATTTTTATTTGTTGGGCTAGGTTTTTTTTTTAGTTTGGACTGTTATTTTTATTTGTTTATGGGCTCGGGTAAAATTTGGGCCTTACAAAGTCATTTAGAAATTTTAAAGTTTTAAATTAGTAAAGATAAAATTACACTTTAATCTCCCTTAAAAATGATAAAAATTTGATTTAATCTTTTAAAAATTATAAAGATATAAGCTATTAAAAATTTAAATTTAAATTTCGACCTTATTAAAAGAATTTTCTGACTTTACCCCTAAATAGTAATTAACATGAATACATCAAAATATTAATGATTTTATTTAAGATACGTATTTTTGAAATAGGAAAAAAAAGGTTTTGGAATAAATAAATAATGGGAAGAAAAAAACAAATTAAGCATTATTGAATTTGGGTATGGATGTAGAATATTAATTGAATGAGTATGACAAGTACCTAATTCACTTTCAATAATAACGTGGGCCATTCTCCATTTGCAGTTTACTAGTCGTAAAATAGCATTTTTATGTTCCATTCAGTAGGAGTTAAAATGTTACCTATTTTAGTCATAACTTTGACTTTTATAGTTTTTGAATACATTAACAAAATTTCTCATGTTTTACTTTTTCAACTTTTGTTTCTAAAACATAAACTCTTTTTTTTTTTAACAAAAATAATTAAATCTTTTGTTTTGTAAGAATATTTTTATCTTTTTTCAAATATTATGGTAATGAGATTTGAATCTAAAACACATTATTTATAAAAAAATTTACTTGATTTTAATATAAATGTTTTATAATTATAATTTTTTACATAAGTTTTGTCTTACTCATGCCATGGTGTTTCATAATATTTGCATACTCATGTGATATATTGGCTAATTGTGTGTAAAAATGAAAATAATATTTAATCATTTTATAATTATTTTTCATAAAAAATTCATTTTTTAAACTTTTATAATGCTTTTTTAAAATGATATTAGTTTTAATTTTTTTAAAAATTAATTTTTTATATGAATAATATATAAAATTCTTAAATTTTATTCCAACTTTACTTGTTTGTATAATATTTTATATACATTTTATATATTTTTTCATATTTAAATTAGTTTTTGAAAAAAAAACTATTTTATTAAAAAAAGATTTATAAATATAAATAATTTGAAAATTTCATTTTTTTTTTTTTTGAAGAAATCATCTAGATGATTACCATTAAAGAAGGAGAACCGTTACAAAAGAACCTGATTCCTTATTAAATAAACTTTCAAATGCTTTTATTTTGTCAAAGTCAGTTGGTTCATTAGTATGGATAAATGTAATGCCTACAAGGTTAAAATCATTACTTTAACCAGGCAATGACAGTTAAAATCAATACTAATAATACTAAAATTTCAGAAATGAAGGTCAGGCCCAACTGGTCAAAAGATTCAGGCTCAACTTTTTTGTTTTTAAAGGCTTAACTACATGGGCTGATTCAGGTAATTAATGTAACTTGGTGAAAATATATAGTTTCTGTATTCCGCTTAGCCATCACAGGTTGAATAGTAGAAACGTGTATTTTTTATTTTTTTTTTAATTTTTGAAATCAAGATATTCATTATCGGTAGAAGTGATTAATTCTCTCGCTGTAAGCGTGCTTTCCAAAAATATAAATAACTAACTCTGAAATTTGTTTCATTCCATTAGGTGGGGATCAAATCCTAACCTCAAAGTTAAGGGATGAGATGAGCAATCACTACGCTATACCTCATGGTTGTGAAAATATGTTTATGGTATTACATTTAGCTCACTTATTATTGATATATGCTTTATTTAATTAATTGACTTTTGCCTCGTATTAGTAACTAGTGAGTCGAAGATAATTAGCCGAAGTCATTCACACACTTTATTGTAGGTTTGATCCCCGAGATACTTGCTAAAGAATTTGTTTTGTTGTAATTATAACTTGACAATGATAATGTGCAAATAGTGAACATTATTTTGAGGCTATAATCAAATATTTAATTTTGAACTTAAATTTTATATGTTATTCGCCACCTATCATGATCATAATAATTAATAAAAATATTTGGACTAATAAACTTCTAATTTACTATTACATGTAATTCCATGATATGAATATATGCATTAAATAAATAGAGGAAAATTAAATATATATGTCTTAAAAAAATGTTTTAAAAAAATGTTACAAATTGGTTTGCATCTCAGTATTTTATATTTTAAAAATCTTTTTGTAGAAAATATGAAATTACAAATATAATCTAAAAATAAAAAATTTTAAAAAAATAATTTGAGAATGAGGTCAAACTCCTTCCCTTCGACTGATTTATTCACATGGTAATTGTTTTCACTATAAGTGTTATTCTTATGTAGATATGAGATAGAATCTCCCACTTAAGACAAACACAAATATTAAAAGTAATACCATTATTCGGCTGCTTACGCTTTAGATGAGATGATGCAGTGCCATAATTTAGTGACCCTTGCACTAATCACTTTATTTTTCTCTTGAGAATGCGAGAGCCACATTGCTTCAAATCTATACCATTGAAGAGACAATATTCTGTATTAAAAACGAGCGCTCCATGATTTGATTGGATAATAGGCTCAAGGCAAGGCAAGTTGTAAAAGGCTTTATCAATTCTTTCCCAGATTTGGTCATCACCTTTCCCGTTCAGCTGACTTTTGTCCTTTAGGGATTAGCTCAATGAGACCGCAAGTGTTAATACACTTCCTTCCAAAGAGTGGTCCTTTATAAACAACTTGGTTGAAATCTCCAATTAGAAACCAAGGTATATTATCAGTTAACGATTTGAAACTACAAATTTGATCCCAAACCTGGTTTCTTTTTTACAGTATAGGGTCCCATACACACACCAGTTACAACAAGATCAGATTTTCATTGATAAACTGCGAGGTTACATCATAAAGGATTATTTCTATATTCAACTCAAAACCTTGGATATAAATATTTTAGGTTGGACTTTCAACTTTACAAAAAAATCATTTTAATTCTTTATTTAATTTATTATCTCTTCTAATCCGTTGTATCCCATTTAGGTTGCAATATGTAGCGGGTTTTGATAAGAAAATCAATTTCTGGTCGTTACGACTTTACTGAAACGTGTTTCCTTATTCAGCGAGTCAAATGGATGTCTAATTCAATTAACGTCAACAAAATATAACAATTGAAGAAAAAGCAGACCATATTCAATTTGCGGGTTGTGGTCCCAGCAAGCCAGACAAAAGCAGACCATATTCCTCGCTCCTTGACTGACGGATCCTTTCCTTTTCCACATTCCTAAACGGTAATGGGCCTTGTAGCTTGAAATCGCGTTTTCGGCTTTCTTATTTTACTTAGTATAGTCCTCATCACTTGTACATTTTTTCAGATTAATCCTAATTCTAAATAATTTAATAAATTTAACTCTTCTATCAACTTAGTTCTTAAAACACATCTTCATCTGCCCTTGTCTTGCATTCTTTCTTCTTCTCTCTTCTCCAAACTGGAAAAAACCCCTAAATAAATTTTCTTTAATTTTTTCATAGCAATTTCTAGAATTCCAAAACATTTTTCAACTTCATATTAAAGAAATATGGTTGTTGTGATATTTGGACGTGGGACACATTTTCCTCTATCTTCTTCAATCTATTAACTTTTCAGCTTTGCCACTCTAAAAATAAGCTCTACTCTAACCTCTTTGCTGGCACTTTCAAATTTTTAGACCCACCATCAACACCATCGTTACATATCTAATATTCAAGAAGCACTTGTTAGAATTGTAAAATAAATCTAAAATAAAGCTTAATAAACCAGGATCTATCATGTCAAATCATCAAGAATAAAACTGAATGCGGAAGCGTACCTGAATCCATGAATTCTTTGAAATTCTTTCGGATCTTAAGGATTTGATCTTCCAAATTAGCATACAAGAAAACTCGAGAATATTTGCTCTCTCTTTCCTAAGGATAGAATATTAGAAAAGATATCTTGTGTATAATTTAGGGACCATAACCCTAATATTGATAACTTTGGCATATTAGTTCGAATCAAATTCTAATAAATCCATCATTAATTAGAATTTGATTAGAACTCAATTACTAGAGTATCTACACATATTTGACCCATACTTTATCTAATAATTAAAGCCCAATAAAATTCTAACCAAATTAGATTACTTTTAATTTAGGCTAACCTATCATGATATTAAATAATAACATGTAATTACTCTTATTATATATGTGATGTCCATATTTTCCAACAATCTCCCACTTGGACCACATATATACTAATTACTCTATAATTACATGTCATTATATAACCTTATAAACTCAAAATTTTACTATCATATCCAAAAGGTATTCCGAACAATCTCATCCATTAATTATGTTAATATAGAACCAAAGCGACTTTCGTTACATATATCGCAACTAAATCCATCCATGATCACGTATATTAACACAACAAATGACATAGATCAAGTATGGATGTGTAGCATGGAAATTACATACAATATGATCCAAACATGTCTATTTCCAACTGGTCCTCTTTAAACTTAAGTGAGGTCAGTTTCAAAACAATAAACAGAGTGAATAAACTGAATACTTTATTTCTGATCAGAAAATAACCAAATCCATAAATGCTTGAAAACAAACATAAAACAAATAAAATTTAAACTCCCACTAAATCATGATATCCTCAAACAATGTAACACCCATGTGAGTAGTGTGCTCTTGAAAGACCTTGAGTGGTAAACCTTTTGTGAGCGGATCCCCTATCATGGAGTTTGTCCCAATGTACTCTATGGATATTTGACCATTTTGCACTCTTTCTTTTACAACTAAGAATTTTATGTCAATATGTTTTGACTTAGATGAACTCCTGTTGTTATTGGAATACAGCACTGCTGACTTATTGTCACAAAATAATTTGAATGGTCTTTCTACATTCTCCAAAATGCGCAGCCCTGTGACAAAATTTCGCAACCATATTCCATGGTTTGATGCCTCATAGCATGCTACAAACTCTACTGCCATAGTGGATGAAACTACAAGTGTCTGTTTGACACTTTTCCAAGATATAGCTCCTCCAGGTAACAGGTAAATATAGCCTGATGTAGATTTCCTACTATCTTGACACCCAGCGAAATCAGAATCAAAATACCCTACGACCTCTAAAAGATCTGATCTCTAATAAGTAAGCATGTAATATTTTGTTCTTTGAAGATATTTCATAACCCTTTTGGCTGCTATCCAATAGTCTATACCAGGGTTGCTTAAATATCTGCCTAACATCCTAATAATGTACGCAATGTCCGGACGCGTACATACTTGAGCATACATTAAACTCCCAACAGCTAATGCATAGGAAAACTTTTACATTTCTTGAATTTTAAGGTTACTTTTAAGGCATTGAGTAAGACTAAATTTGTCTCCTTTAGCAACAAGGGTGTCACTTGGTCTACAACTCTGCATGTCAAACCTTTTGAGTACTTTATCGATATAGCTCTTTTGTGATAATCCAAGAATACCTTGAGATCGATCTCGGTGTATCTAAATTTCTAAAATAAAAGAGGCGTTCCTAAGATCTTTCATCTCAAAATGCTTAGACAAAAACCTCTTCATTTCGTGTAATAAGCCTATATCATTAGCGGTAAGCAAAATGTCATCAACATATAGAACCAGAAATATGTACTTACTCCCATTAAATTTGTGATAACACAATCATCAACAATACTTATCTCAAAACCAAACGAAACAATTATTTGATGAAACTTATAGTACCATTGACGGGAAGCTTGTTTGAGTCCATAGATGGATTTTGTCAATTTGCAAACCATATTCTTTGAGTCTTCTGACTCAAAATTTTTTGGTTGCACCATATAAATTGTTTATTCAATGTCGCCATTAAGAAATACAGTCTTAACATCTATCTGATGTAACTCAAGATCAAAATGAGCAACAAGCGCCATGATTATCCTAAAGGAGTCTTTTGATGAAACTGGAGAGAAAGTCTCTGTAAAATCAATACCTTCTGTCTGAGTATATCCTTCTTTCTGAGTATATTCTTTTAGTGGTCCATGATTATATCTTTTATTATGTAACGCCTCAAAAATTTTATTTCGACTTTTGTGAAGTGTGACGCAATTGAGTATCTACTTTAGTGGTTATATGCTCTGGGTGTGTGTGAGAGGTTCTAAGTTCAAGCTTTGCTTTAGGCAAAGATTTGGAATTTTTCTAAGTGAGGCTTCACTTTTATTCAGTAGGCTTTTATTTAATTGTTTATAATTCCATAACAGAATGGGCCTGCTGGTCTGGTGGTTAAGATGTGGGTAGATCTACTATAGGTCTTGTGTTCGAATCCCTGCGCGAGCAAGGATGTTATTTTTACTTGGTAGGCTAGAAGAGGTTCGGTCAAACAGGAATTCTGGGTAGTGGGATTAGTGGGAGATAATTAAGGGATTTAGGGCAGATGGATTTTATTTTTATCTTTATTCTTTTTCAAATCTTTCCCCAAAATTCTAATGTCCCATTCCCTCTTTTCTCTTTCTGTCGATTTTTCTTTCCCCAAAACCTCTCTGGCTTTTTTTTATCTTTTCTTTCGTAGTTTACATTTAATTTTTGTTCTCTTTCACTATTGCTGTCGTGATTTTGATCGATTATCATTTTCACGTTAGGATTCTTCAAGTCATTTCGATAAGTTGGGTAAGCGTGTTTTAGTTTCGATATTCTAAAATTAGTAATTAATGGAATTATTTCATGATTAAGAGACCCTTAGGCGACTATAGGTTCCAACCAGTACCGAGGAAGTGCGATTTCGTTATTTTGTGTTCAAGGTATGAGTTGTCGAAAATATTTGGGATTGTCCGTTCTTAATAATTCAGTTTGGTATCGGTTTAAGTAACTGAAATTGGTTTTTAGATGGCCAAAAATAGGTTCTAGAGTGCTTGAGGATCGTTTTAGCTTAAATTGAAACCAGGTGTGTACTCGATTGCACAGAAAACTAGGTTTCAGCGAAAGCTGAGAACCTCACTGTCGACGCCACATGGGTGTGTGGTCGCCCGTGTGGTAGGTCATGTGGTAGGTCATGTGACACAACACAGGCATGTGATCGACGAGGCCAAGTCGTGCGCACAAGACACAGTCGTGTGATGGCCTGATAGGCAGTGTGCGGTACGGCCTAGACTGAGTTGGGCCGTGTGGGCCATACGGGAGTGTGGGATTTTGGGCTAGGCCGTGTGATCCATATGGCCTAGGAAAATTTAGATCGTGTGGCCCATACGGGCAAGCCACATGGGCGTGTGAGCCCATTTATCTGAAATGATTCCTAGGGTTGCACGGGTCGCTCAAGTCGACTGTGAACCTACTGTAGAGTCTGTAAGCGTTACCTAGATCCCTAAATGTATGATCTGAGTGTATGTGATGCATGATAAATTATGCATGATTATTGATATATGTATGCATACGTATAACTGATGGTTGCATAAAGGCATGACATATTGTATGTTTGCATTGCATTGGGTTGGGATGATGATATATGGAGGAAGTGTACTGAAAGGCTTTAAGCCTAATATACTGGCAGCTCAGCTGCAAACTACTGTATTGTGCCGCATTCGGTACTACTTGGAGTGTAGGGATAGGTGGGTTGATTTAATCCCCACATAGAGTATAGGGTTGGACGGAGATGTTGTGTAGAGGCTGGTTGGGTATGACTTTGTACTGTATATCTGTTACTGACGCTGTAATGGGCTAAGGCCCTTATGCATACTGATACTAATACTGATACTGGGGTGGGCTAAGGCCGGACCGTTACTGATGCTGAAAGGGGGCTTAGGCCCAAGACTGATTTGATTGTGCAAGATAATTTTTTTTTCATTTTTTTTACTTAAATATTTTCCAACACCCATGAAAAGAGAAATTCAAATGGGGAATCTGGCTTTAAACATTGAATCTACGGGTATTGAGTTTCATTTTAATATTAAAACTAGGGGTGAGCATTCGATCGAATCGAATCAAAAATTTTTGAGTTAATCGAGTTTTCGAATCTTATTTTATCATCCTAACTTTATTTGAAATTTTCTCGAATCGAGTCGAATGAGATGGAATTCGAATCGAATCGAATCGAATATATTTGTTCGAGTTAAATTTTATAAAATAATTTTGGGTCCTTGTAACCACTGTCACCCATCGTAATAAAATTTTTCCACCTTAATCAAAATTTTTATTAACTTTCATCACCTCATAATTTATTTATTAATCTTTTATATGCGGGTTAGCTTCTTTGTTTGCTTAGTTGTTTCAATTATCTTCAAATTCTTGTCACTATGTATTTTGGAATTAAAAAATATATTAAATGTAAAAATGTGATTTTTTAATAAAAGTTATTTTAAAGATAAAATGTGAAATTGATACCAATATAAAATTTTAACATGAATATTTAATGGCATAATTAATAATTCAAATTTAATATAAATATTCAATACGACTAAACAATTCAATCATATAAATAATATAAAATGTGAAATTTAATTTAATAATATAAATAATAGATATAAATAAAATTATTACTATTTATGTTTAGTGATTTTTTGGATAATTTTTATTTTTATTTGAGAGTGAAAGGTGAGAAGTAAAAGTTTAGGAGAAAATAAAAAGTTTTGGGAATAAAAGTTTGAGGGGAAGTAAATAGGGGAGTAAAATTTTGGAGGAAAATATTAAAAAAATTGGGGGTGGATTTGGGGTAGATGGGAGGTGGGATAGGAAGGAAGTAAAAATTTTAGGGGAAAGTGGGAGGAGTAAAAATTTTAGGGAAAATAAAAAGTTTTGAGGGTTTTGGGAGTAAAATTTAAAAAAAAAAGTAAATGGGAGAGTAAAATTTTGGTGGGAAATGGATTTTAGGTAGATTGGGGGGTTGGGATGGAAGGGGAGTAAAAGCTTTGGGGGGAAAGTGGGAAGGAGTAAAAGTTTTGAGGGAAAAGTAAAAAGGTTTGGGAGTTTGGGGTAAAAATGTAAAATATTATAGTCTGATATTCGAATTATTCGAATTATTCGAGTTATTCGAATTTGAAAACTCAACTCGATTCGAACTCGAAATTCGAAAAAAAATTCGAGTTGACTCGAATAACTCGATTAACTCGAATAACTCGATTCATTTAACTCGAAATTCGAATTTTTTTTCGATTTTTTCGAGTCGAATCGAGTTTTGCTCACCCCTAATTAAAACTGCCTTCTAAGTCCAACTCTGGACCTCGACTCTCACTAATATCAAATTGAGTTTAATATTTTTACCATTTTTCTTACTTATTTGTTTCATTTCTTTTTTATTTTACATATCATACAAAATAGTTCTAGAAAACTTCCTATGTGGTATGACTATTTTTTTTGGCAAGTGGATAGTCTCATTCCATACTAGATAAACATTTTTATATTAAATTATAATGGCCCGACTGTAACACCCCTAAACTATATGCGTTCGCTGGAATAGGGTTACAGAGCATTACCGAGAAATTGTAAGTTAAAAACTTTCATTCTTAAACATTTCATATATCATAGCATAATTTATTCAAACACATGCATAATATCCCTTATTCGAGCCCTCGGGGCCTTAGAACCACTTTAGAAACAATTCAGGACTAAATCAGAAACGTTTATAATTTCATAGAAAAAGATAAAATTTTTCAAACTATAGGGTTCATACTACCGTGTGACTCACACGGTTGGGACACACGCTTGTGCCTCAGGCCGTGTCCCAACCTGTTTCTGTGCTCGGATAACTCACTGAATTGTGCCACACGACCAAGCCACACGCCTGTGTGCTAGGCCGTGTAACACTCGAATGGCCTCATACACCTGTGTGCCAGGCCGTGTGCTAGGCCATGTAACTAGCTTACTTGAAACCTTTAGAAACTACAGGGGACACACGGCCGTGTCACATGGCCGTGTGTCATACACGCCTGTGTCTTAGGTCGTGTGGACAAGAAAATGACCACTTCCAAGCC
Organism: Gossypium anomalum; assembly: GCA_025698475.1. Taxonomy (NCBI): domain Eukaryota; kingdom Viridiplantae; phylum Streptophyta; class Magnoliopsida; order Malvales; family Malvaceae; genus Gossypium; species Gossypium anomalum. Next base: position 15,757,356 of record CM046967.1, on the reverse strand, counting down.
ATTTCTTTCACCCTTTCAAGCATAAACCTACAAGAAATTTGTACATGTATACAAGGCCTTTAAACATACTCAAATTATGCAAAGAATACTAATATCCATACCAAATGTTCATACAACCAATATGCCAAAAGGCACCTCAATCATCAAACATCAAACTTATATATATACATGAGCATATTTGTTCAAACCTTAACTATACATACCTAATTTATCTCAATACTATTTCCATGCTATATAAAAAATAATCTCGCCACGTTTGACGACATTTATACCATTTACCAATTGACTTGTTTCCATACCAATACATAACACAATTGACACATACCATCCTTACCATATTAGGCATACCATATTCCAATCATGCACATCTATTCAAGACTTTTCCGAAGCATACCATGTCTTGGCCATATTAAGATGATACAACACATTCCAAATTTGGTTATTTCTAAACATGCATACCATATTAACCATAACCAACAAGATATCAATAGTACCTTAAGCACATTGATAAACCTATACATATTTATAACCCATTCTTAACGCCTTTTATGAATGATTTTCCCCTTAGATTTGGTGAATTCGACGCTCCTAATGCCTTAATTTCATGTTTTATTCTCAGGTAGGCATAGAAGAACGAAAGGAACGAGAAACGGGCCGAAAACGGAGAAAATGAGCCAAAGCAAGAAATCAACACGGCCTGGACCTCTTCACACAGGCAGATCACACGACCGTGTCAATTTGGCAGAATTGAAGCACGATTCACACGGGTATAACATACGGCCGTGTACCTCGAACATGGCCTGAAGTTATCGCACACGGGCGTGTCACACGGGCTTGTCCCTGTCGAGCCCAAGTTAAGTCCAATTCAAAAAAGGCCACTTTTGAGGGTTCTAAGGTATTCCAAAGCCTATAAATACACCCTAGAGGAGGAAGAAAGGGGAGACGGAGAATAGGGAGTAAGGAATTACTCTGAGGAAGCCGATTGATCCATCTCAGAAGACGGAGTCACCATCAAGACTGGAGATCTCTCCTCAACCTCCCCTTCAGGAGTTTTGGTTTTCTTTATGTTTTGTAATTTTTATTATTCTGAGATGTGTTCTTGTTTAGTTATGAACTAAACCCCTAAATACCTAAGGGGGATGAAACCTATGACTAAACCTTGTTATTATTTCTAAATCGTATGATAAATATTTAACCTATTCTTAATTACGTGTTCTTAATTCTTGTTTTGGTATTTCAGGATATCACTTCAAGTTACTACTCTTAGTTGGAGGAGGAATAGACCCTGACTAAGAGTAACTTTTTCGTAATTAAGCGGAGTTGATTGCGCGCCTAGAGATAGGGTGACAAGATTTTGCCGGATTAGGGTGAAACCTAATAAGGGAATCCATAGATCGAGTTAATGCAACCTTAGGGTGTTAATTAGAGATAACTCTCGGTTATTCAACCTAGGGATTAGACGTTCTGTAACGACCCAAAATCCGTGGGCACTTGAAAAGTGTGTTATCGGGCCTCCGTCTTAGTGAAGTAAGTTCAAAAATAATTATTAAAAATATTTATGAGCCTAGTGGTGTGTCTAATTAGGTTTTAATTAGGTAAATTTAGCTTAATTTAGAGTAGTTAGCAAAAAGGACTAAATTGAATAAGAGGTAAAAGTTTAATTCTAAAGTAATAGAAAGTAAAAAGGGCCAAAATGGGAAATATACCATTAAATAATGGCTGAGGCGGCATAAGTGTATTAAAAAAAATCTAAGATTTTATTTAAATTATATACATATATTATATTATATTATATTATATTATATTATATTATATTATATTATATTATATTATATTACTGATTATTGTAATTATTAATTGTTATGGTTTTATATTATTATTAGTACTATTATTAAATAAATTAAATAGTAAAGAATTGTATGGTAATAAAAATATTGATATATTTGTAATAAATAGATACATGTGTACTTGTTATAAAATAATTTGTTTACTTAATATTAAAGTAATAGATAATTAGATTAAATTATATTATTGATAATTAAATAATTATATCATAAGATTTTTTTTATATATGATAAATAAATTGAATTTATGATAAGTGGATGGTGATAATAAAATACAAATGTAAAATATATATTTGTACATTTGTAACATTTATATTTGTTATTAAATAAATATTTAATAATAATTACTATTTAATTGATATTATATTATTAGATTAATGAATAAATTAATAATTTGACAAATGTATGGTGATAGTAAAGTACAAGTGTAATAAATCATATACATACAATTGTAAAATACATATTTATTTACTTATTATTTAAGAAATAATAATAATTATTATTAAGTTAATATAATAATATAATAAAGTAAAGTAAAAATAAATAGAAAGAAAACAAACAGAATAGAAAACAGAGAGCATTCGAAAACAGGGGAGAAAAAGAGAAAGAAAAAGGAAAGAAAAAAAAAAGAGAGGAAAAACTAGAGATTTGAAGCTTGAAGCTTTGATTGGTAAGTCAATTAAGTCCTTTTTAGTTAATTTTGATGTTTTAGAAGCTTTAGAATAAAGTTTTGTTGAAACTAAGTTAAGGTTGTGGATGTTTTTAGGTTTTTGAACATAGTTCATGTTGAGCAAAATAATGAATTAGGGATTTAATTGAATGAATTTTAAGTTAGAATTGAATAAAGGATTGAATTGTAAACCAAGCTATAAGTTTTGAGTTTTAGGGACTAAATTGAAATAAAATTCGAAATTATGAAAATATGATAAAAATTAAATAGTTAGATGTGAGTTTGGCAAGAAATTGAGTAGCAAAAAGATATGAATTGAGAAAGAAAAATATATAGGTTTAGTTAGGATTAAATCAGAATTAAAGTAAAAGTTAGATAAAAATTTCAGCATTTAAATTGTGTTATGCTAATAATTGCGAAATTATTTTAATTGTTCATAGCTAATATCGAGCCTGAAGCATCGGCCCAAAAAGAAAAAGGAAAGATCGTCGAGGATTAAATCCGAAGATAATTCTGGTTTGTATCACTATAACTCAAGCTTTGTAATTAATATGTGTTTAATTTAATATGAATATGTGGTAAGTATTTTAAGGTAAGTATTTAATGAACTGATAAAATTTGTGATTGGGTATTAAAATTGAGATTGATCTTGAATGAATTATGGGATATGAATATTATTTTGAATACCGAATTGAACTGTGAAATTATTGAATAATGTTACGTATATTGCATTGAATCAGAAAATTTCTAATGAAGTTAATTATTGTATTATCGTGAAAATTTATCAAAATAAAAATTATAATTAATATTGAATCGAAATGGAAATTGTCTTGAAAAATGATTTAAATACCCTATTAACTAGGCGGCTAGTCGGATATAATTGGCATGCCATAGGATATGAAAGAGTACCGTTTTTTGAAACATCGATCGTGCACTTATGTGCCGACTCATCATATCTTATTCGTTATCATATCATATCAGACGATTTGTTCCGATGAGGTACTCGTGTACCGCATCGCCATCGTTATCATCGCTTCGTTTTCGCCACGATGAGGCACTATGTGCCGATCGTGTGTTGGTTGGAATCTGTGTATCCGCCGAGTCCGAGTCAAGTTAATAGGGACAAATGAAATAAATCTCACTGATAAAAATAAATTTAAATGCTATGGCACATGTGAAAGTTGAGAATTGAAATAAATAAATAAGAATGATATATATATATATATATATATATATATATATATATATATATATATAATTGAATGATAACATATAAAAAGATTGAATTATTCATTAAGTGATGATAATTGTAATGTAAAATTATGTGTGATTTAATGTATTTAATTATAAATTGAATTATAGTGATACCACTCGAGTATATGCATACTCAATGCACGGTTGTTTCCGCACGCGAGTTGTAGAAGTCAAGCATTGAACCAAACATCCAAAGCGGACTCGACTTCAAAGAAACTTTTGGTGATGCATATTTTCTTTTGATAATGTGGCATGTACATAGGATATGTATAAAGGTTATTATGTTTTGAAAATAAATGGTTGAAAAATGTTAGTATTACAAGTCTAAGAATTATAATGAAAAAGTTTATATATTTCAATTTAATTAGTATAATGATAAATTTAAATTGATATTATATTGATTAAGTTGATTAGAGAGTATTTAGAATAGAAAATGAAAGTGTGAAATGAACTGGTTGAATTGGTTATGTTTGAAATGGATATGGTTTAAATTATGTGGGGTTTTATGTAAAAATAGCAGTAAATGTCATTAAATTTTATAAAAATAAAATTGGAGTACTTAAACGAGTCCCGTTTCACTTAAACGTATGTTTTATACTTTGAGAGTTCATTATAGGGATTTAGTAATTAAATTATATTATGAATGTTATTTTAGTTATGAATTATTCATAACTTGTCTGATACGTCTGGTAATGCCTCGTAACTCTGTTCCGACGATGGTTCGGGGTTAGGGGGTGTTACACGTTGTTAGTCTTGAAAGGGATAATAATATACATTGGATTTCTACGAAAAAAGTTTAATGAATAAATCATCCGGTTCGGAGCCAGAATAACAAGTAAGAGTCTAGGTAGATTTTTCCTTAGGTATTGTCTCAATCAATCGTTTTCCCAAACAGTAATTACCTAATTTCTATTTTCTGCAAGCTCTTAGTTTAATTAGTTAGTCAAAACAATCCTCTTTTATTCGGCTAGATAATAAAAAGACAGTCATTACTAGTACTCATAGTCCTTTGGGTTTGACAATCTGGTCTTGCTAAAGCTATACTACTGTTCAATAGGTACAATTGCCTACGTCGTGATCATAGTTAGTTTCAAGAACGAGTCATTATAAATTTATAAAACTTATCACACGAAAAATCGAAGATCAAGTTTTTGGCGCTGTTGCCGGGGACTAAGATATTAGGAATGCTCAATTTTTATTACTTTAGCCATTTATTTTCTTGCAATTTAACTTTTATTTTTACTTTACTAAATTTCTTTCTTTTTTTTTCTCCTTGCAGGTTCTTATATTTTATGATAGAAGAAACCCGTCAGGACCATTGCTTTTTGACGAGGAAATTGATCGTACAGCTCGTAGAAACCGACGAGAAATTAGGCGCAGCTTAAGATACACAGAAGGAGAGCAAGAGGACGATATCTCAACTACTACTGAAGAGACGGTTGAAAATCAAGACAATCCGCTACCTCCAGCCATACCCGCTGAATTAGCAAATCAGAATCCTGCTCCTCGTACTATGTATGATTATGCTAAACCTAATTTTACAGGAACTGAGTCAAGTATAGTTAGGCCTGCTATTGCTGGAAATAATTTTGAACTGAAACCTAACACGATCTAGATGATATAACAATTTGTTCAGTTTGATGGTTTGCAGGATGAGAACCCCAAAACGCACTTGGCAAATTTCCTAGAACTGTACGACACTTTCAAAATTAATGGTGTTTCTGATGATGCTATTTACCTTCAGTTATTCCCTTTTTCACTGAGGAATAAAGCTAAACAGTGGTTGAACTCACTACCACGAGGGTCCATTACCACTTGGGAGCAAATGACCAAAAAATTTCTATTAAAATATTTTCCACCAGCAAAAACAACTAAATTACGTAATGATATTTCTTCTTTTGTGCAGATGGACTTAGAAACGCTTTACGATGCATGGGAGAGATTCAAGGACCTTTTGCGAAGGTGCCCACACCATGGGTTACCTCTATGGCTGCAAGTTCAAACGTTCTACAATTGTGTGAACCCTTCGACAAGACAAATGATTGATGCAGCTGCCGGTGGAACCACCAATAACAAGACACCTGGAGAGGCTTCTGAATTTATTGAGGAGATGTCACTGAATAACTATCAGTGGCAAGTCATGAGGACTAAGCCAACGAAAACAGCAGGAGTTTATAACGTCGAATTCGGTCACCATGTTGTCAAATCAGGTAGAACTTCTGAATAAGAGAATTGATGGTTTACTTGGTTCTACTTAGGTACATCCAGTGATGAGGTGTGATCCAAGCGGAGGAAGTGTGCTTACAGAATACCCACCATTCAATCCTTCAACCGAAGAGGAACAAGTCAACTATATGGGTAACAATAATTTTAGATCTCAAAATAACCCATATAGTAATACTTACAATGTATGTTGGAAGAACCACCCAAATTTCTCTTTGGGCGATCAAGGAAACCAAAGGCCACAGAATCCTCAGGGTTTTCAACAGGAAAAGAAGTCGAACCTTGAGGAGATGCTATCCAAATTCATCTCGGTGTCAGAAACTCGTTTCCAGAATAACGAGACAGCACTAAAAAATGAACAAGCATCAATTCAAGGACTCGAAACTCCGATAGGTCAGCTATCCAAATTAATTTCTGAACAACCACAAGGTAGCTTACCAAGTAACACTGAACCGAACCCAAGGGAACAGCTCAACGCAATTAGTACTCAAGATAAAGAAGGATGCGTTGAGAATGAGCCAGAACCAAGGCAAGAAAATGTGGAAAGCAAAGGTAATGGTGAGGTAAGTCATAATAAAACGGTGAACGTAGAATACAAACCTCGTGTGCCATACCCTAAAGTAACAAGGAAATACCGCTTAGATGAACAATTTGGTAAATTCCTTAAACTTTTGAAAAAATTACATATTAACTTACCTTTTACTGAAGCTCTGTCACAGATGCCAAATGCAATGAAATTTCTAAAAGAGCTTCTAGCAAACAAGCGAAAGTTGGACGAAGCGTTACACGTGGAGCTAAACGCAGTGTGCTCGGCTATTCTACAGAATAAGCTGCCCAATAAATTGAAAGATCCAGGGAGTTTTACAATTCCTTGCTTAATTAGTAGTTTAGATGTGAATAATGCATTAGTCGATTTAGGGGCAAGTATCAATGTCATGCCTTACAAAATGTTTAAACAACTAGGTCTTTGGAAACCTAAACAAACTAGGATGAGCATCCAATTGGCAGATAAAACTATAAGATTTCCTAGGGGTATCATTGAAGATGTACTAGTAAAAGTGGATAAATTCATATTTCCCGTTAATTTCGTTGTTTTAAACATAGAGGAGGAAACCAACACCCCTTTGATTTTAGGGAGGCCCTTTTTAGCAACTGCTAAAACAATTATTGATGTTGGCACAGGTGAACTCACCCTTCGTGTAGGAGATAAGACGATCACCCTTCAAGCTCGTAATTCTAGCATCGCATCAAATATGAAAGGGAATGATCCACATCATCTTACTAAAACTGATAATACGACGCAACCTATTGTGTAGAGATTGAGCTTGAAAGAAGTACACGAGCCATGTTCCAACAACACTAGAAGACCCATTCATGAATAACGAAGGGTACAGATAGAGGAGCTAGACGAATGGCAAGCACATAAACCGAGAACACCTGATAAACTGAAACTACGCCAAAATAAGCTCGATACCTCTCCACATCAACTTAAGGTTAGAGATCAAGTCTTATTAGATGCCGCAGACCCTTACATTGTCACTCCCAAACTGGATGAGGAAACCCCTCTTACGGTACTTAGTATTTTTTCATTCGGTACAGTGGAGGTAAGTCATCCCAAGTTCGGCACCTTTAAGGTAAACAATTCCCGGCTCAAACTTTATTTTGATAAGAGTGATAGCAAGAATGAGGAGTACGAACTCCTTAAACCACCTTGACCATTCAACAGAGAGGTAAGTCGAGCTTAGACTATAAATAAGTGCTTCTCGGGAGGCAACCTGAGCACTAACTGTGTTAACTTTTTTAAATTTTAGTGTTTAACACTTTCCATGACTAACGTTGCTCTTGAAAACAGTTTACCACAGGGACACGGCCAAGCACACAGGTGTGTGTATGACCATGTGAAAACAGGGTAAGATTTTCCCAAAACACGAGCGACATGGCCGTGGACGAACCTACCAAAACGACACGGGCGTGCGACACGTCCGTGTCTAACAACTGTGGGCGAACCTGTCAAATTAACACGGGTGTGGGAGAAGCGAACAAGGCAAAACACGGTCGTGCGACACGGCCATGTTAAACAACACGCCCAAGGAACACGGGCGTGTGTCGAATTTCAGACGCGCCAAAAAGGGAAAAACGCGAAACACACAACCTGAAATTGGGACACACGGGCGTGTCCCCTGGCCGTGTGCCCCAAAATCTATAAATACCCTGCACTATTCATTATCTTTCCCACTCAAAAACCCAAACCCTAGCCGCTGCAACTCCACACGGCCTCCACGCCACGCCCGTGCGCCTCCTCTAACTTTGTTTTTGACGTATTTTCTCCTATTCATAGTGTTTGTTTACTTCATCCTTTTCTATTTTATTGATTTTTAGGCTTATTTAGCATGATTATATGCAAGCTTTTGATTCTTTTTCTATATTTTCATCATTCAGCTATCATAAAACAGGATACCCATCATTTCTTTTTATTCATTGCATGAATTATTTACTCTATTCATTTAGTTAGAAGTAAAACTTTCATGATCAAGAGTAATTAAAATTTTCATGCATTTTATGTTCATAAGAGTTGTTAGGAAAGTTTCATTCTTTTACATGCCATTCATATGTTCATCCACATGTCCTCACATTGATCAATGTCACGAAATAATTAAAGAAAATTGGGTTGGTTGTTTTGGTTCATCTTTTTGACTGAAATTGCTTGCTCAAAATTATGGTTTTTGAAGTTCATATACTTATTATCATTTTTCTTCATTTTATATAGGTACAATGTCTTCACGAGGAAAGAAAACCGCTGTCCCCACCTCAAAAAAAAGGAAGGGAGCGTCATCCTCCTGGGGTCTTACAGCGGAAGTTCGCCACCCATTCCTCCAATTCCCCAACGGGCCCCAAGAGGAACTCTTTCAGATACTAAGGGCCCGACCTTTAGCAGCGGACCACTGCATAGACTGGGCTGCCATCGAACAAGTCCAGTTGGCTGAAGCGATCCGGGCCCTCCTTACTACCGATCTATGGGAATTATTTTTTGGGATCATCGAGCCAACATATTTAGGGCTGATGATGGAACTATGTTCCACGTTTCATCTTCAAGATGATGACAAATTATGATGATCCCAACACAGTACAGTTTCGCTTAGGCGGATTAGTCCGCCAACTAAGCATTCTCGAATTCGATACTGCATTGGGTCTTTATACCGAGGAGTTTAGAGAGGAGAATGACTTACACGCTCTTGATCGCCACATCCATCGCTCTCCCTCACATTGTTGGAACGCCCTCATCCCACGTTCGGCCATCTAAGACCCCAGTCGCACCAAGGCATCATCTCTCCCTCCGTCTCTAAGGTACCTTCATTCTCTCTTATCTCACACTTTGACAGGACGGAGGGAGAGCACCGACGTCGTCACTATTCACGACGTCTACTACTTGTGGTGTATGTCCAACGGATACGTCATCGACCTTACCTACTTTATCGCCCTTGCCATACGCTAACAAACAGAGCGACATTAGAGGGGGTCATCTCTATTGGCCCCTACGTCACTCGATTGGCACGACACTTTGGACTCCTTGACACCGTAGCCCAAGAATCATCATTGACCCTTATTGGCCAGATGTCTCCACAAGGCTTCTCGAGCATGCTTAGGATGAGGATGATCTAGAGGCGCCGAGGAACCTACCCTCCCTAATATCATCTCAATCAATCCACTAAAGAGGAGGTTCCCGAAGACATTATTGATGATGTCCCTACCCAACACGAGGACCCGCTTCACCACCCACCACCACTTCCTTCTCGGCCAGTTCATGCGACGGCTTCATATGCTGACATCTCTGAGCGCCTCAACCGATTCGAGCAGCAATGTTTTCAACAATTTGATAACATTGATGCTACTATACAGCAGATTTGTCAGCACTTTCACATCTCATTGCCAGCCCCACCTCGCGAACCATCTAGAAATGAAGATGTTTAGATTTTTTTTTATTTTTTTATGTTTTTATTTTTATTTTCATTTAAGACATCTTTTCATTTTTCTTTCATTTTATTTTTATTAGGACTTATAATATTTATCTAACAATTTTTACTCTCGGCTAATCTTTTACGAGTAAATCATTCTTCCTAATATCCCCTAAACAGTTCCTACTTTTATCACAGTTATCACAGAGCTCCAAAGCTCGCAATCATTTAGGAACTTCCAACTCTAATAGAAAAGGGTCGCTACGGTTACCATGCCCCGCTCAATAAGGAGATATAATATTCTTTTGGCACAGCACTGTGGTACCTAACCTCTACCACCACCGGAGTATCCTCCTCCACCTCTATTTCGCCAAACTAGAGAATTCATTCATTAAAAACTCAGGAAGTTTCAACTCTCTCCCTATCTTATGATCTTATATTTTTCCTATATATCTAACCTTGTACATTGAGGGCAATGTACATCTTAAGTATGGAGTATCTATTTCATTATCTGAAAAACCCCTGAATATTGCTTTGTTCTCTTGTGAATCTCTCATATAATGTTTAAAATAAATTTTGATTGACTAATAATTTTGATTGATATATCTTAAATTAAAACATAGGCATTCATGCATTCATTGTTAAACTTTAAGACACTAGAAAATGAAGCATGATAAGATGATGTTTAAGAGTTTAAAACTTTAGGTTGTTTCCCCAAATTTAGGTTGTAATGACCCGAAATTCACGGGCACCGGAAAAGTGAGTTATAGGGCCTCCGTCTTAGTGAAATAAGTTCAAAAATAATTATTAAAAATATTAATGAGCCTAGTGGTGTGTCTAATTAGGATTTAATTAGGTGAAATTAGCTTAATTTAGAATAATTAGCAAAAAGAACTAAATTGAAAAAGGGGTAAAAGTTTAATTCTAAAGTAATAGAAAATAAAAAGGATTAAAATGGCAATTAAGCCATTGGCTACAAATGAGGCGGCATATTGGTGAAATAAAATCAAAGATTTTTTTAGGTTTTATATATTATAATGATTATTATTATGGTTTTATATTAAATTATTATAATTATTAATTAACATTATGGTTTTATTATTATTATTATTATTATAAAGATTATTATTATTAGCATTATTATTAAATAAATAAATTAAATAGTAGATAATTGTATGGTAATAAAAATATACATGTGTCAAAATTACATTGGTACATTTGTAATTTAAATACTTAATCACTTATTATTAAAATTATGAGATTTTTGTTTTAGAAACAAATTAAATAATGACAATGGTAATAAAATTATTGGTACAAATGTAAAAATAAATATGTATCCAAATGTAATATTAGTATTTGTTATGAAAATAGATATTTATTAAATTAATTAAATATAAAATATAACATAAAAGAAATAAAACAAATAAAACGCAAAAGAAGAAAAAGAAGAAAAGAAAGTTACAGAGAGCAATCGAAACAGAGGAAGGAAGAGAAGCAAAAGAAAGAAAAAGGGAAAATAGGGTTTTTGAAGCTTGGGGTTAATTTGGTAAGTCAATTAAGTCCTTTTTAGTTAATTTTGATGTTTTAAAAGCTTTAAAACAAGATTTTGATGAAATTAAGTTGATAGTTCAAGAGTTCATATGTTTCCAAATATGGTTCATGTTGGACAAATTATGGAATTAGGGATTTAATTGAATGAATTTTAAGTTAGAATTGATTAAGGGATTAAATTGTAAACTAGGCTATAAGTTTTATGTTGTAGGGACTAAATTGAAGAACTTTCGAAATCAAAGAAATATACTGGAAATTTTATAGTTAGATATAAGTTTAGACAAATTTTGAATAGAAAAAGAGAGTGAATTGGATTAAGAAAATAATTAAGATTAGTTAGGATTAAATTGGGAATAAGGTAGGAATTGTTTAGAAATTTAATTATTTATTATAATTAATGCTGTAAATAATAATGTAAATTACTATTATTTTCGTAGCCAACAAAGAACCTGCAGCATCAGCATCGAAAGGAAAGGAGAAAGTCATCGAGGACTAAAACGGAAGAATTACGGTGTGTATTACTATAATTTGAGTTTTAATTATTATTGATTGCTGAATTTTTAATTGTTATGTATGGTAAGTAAGACATGAGGTAAGTATGTGAAATTGATATGAATATTGAGTGAAAATGAAAGTGATGCAAATTGAATCAAATTGAATCGAATAAGTGAATTATGGAATATGTGATTATTTGAAAAGTGTATTGATTGAAAAATGAATGGTGATTTGAACTGTGAATTGAAAGTGATATAGAATTGAGAAAGTGAATTGAATACCCTATTAACTAGTCAGTCTGAGTCGGATATAGTTGGCATGCCATAGGATTGGAAATGTTCAGGGATACTTCGACCTCGAGTCGATGAGACACTGGGTGTCACTATATTTCTTCGGATAGATTCGATGAGGTACTAGGTACCAACTTTACTTCGGCTAGGCCGATGAGACACTGGGTGTCAACTATTACTTCGAACTATCCGATGAGGCACTGGGTGCCATATTGGTGTGTTTGGTTGGGTCCGTGTATTCGCCAAAGTCCAAGTTACGTTAATAGGGTGAAAAATTGAAATGTGAATTTGAGGCATTGAAATGAGAAAAAGAAATTGAATTACGAATTGAAATTGGAATTGTGATAGTAAGAGAAAAGTATGAAATGTATGTTCATAAGTGATATAAATTTAAGTTTGAGAAAATACACTGATTTATGAATTAGTACATATGACATTAATTGTTAGGTATTTTAATAATTATGTTTTTACTATTGTTGATATAATTTGAATTATGGTAATACCACCGAGTATATCCATACTCGTACAGACGGTTGTTTCGTCATGTGCGAGTTAGTAGAAGTCAAGTGTCCGCCAAAGATTCGGAACATTCCCGACTCCAACACAAATTTGGTGATGTATATTTTTCTTTTGGGTAAAGGTGGCATGTACATAGGTGTTGTTTAGTCACTTGAATATATATATTACTTTGGGTAGTGAAGGTTGAATTATAAGATTTAGATGATTAAATGAAATGGTAAGGAAAGTATATGATATTTTGATACATGAACATTAAGTTGTTAAATGAATGAAGTTTTTAATCAATTTGGAATGAAGCTATGATAGTTATTAAGTTAAAATTATGTTAATGATATAATTATTAGTTATATGAATGTGAAATATTGGTGCTGGTTGTTTTAGTTTGAATTTGCAGGAGGTTTTGGGTAAAAATAAGCAGAAATGCTGCCGAAATTTTAAAAAAAAAATTTAGAATACTCGAACAAGTTCCGTTCTACTTTTAATACGTGTTTGAACTTCGAGAGTTCAATATAGGGACTAAATTATTATATTATACTATAAAAGTTATATTAATTGTAAATTATTCGTAAGTTGTCTAATATGTTGGGTAATGCCTCATAACCTCGTTACGGCGACGGTTTAGGGTTAGGGGGTGTTACAATTGTTGGTATCAGAGCTATCAGGTTTAGCTGATTCTCGGGCTAAATTGGGCTCGGAAGTGAGTTTAGAAGTACATGCCACTGTCGAGTCGAAATTGAGTCGGGATTTTTAGATGCTAATATATTTATTTGATTTTGTTTTATAGATAAAATGTCAGATGAAAGAATGGATAATGTTGAACAGGAAATGTATACTGGAAGTCGAGAATTAGAAGAAACTAAATCTGCTACACCTAGTGTGAATCCGTTAGATAATCAATCTCCTAACGTAGGGAGAGAAAGAAATGCCTCACAACTGTTAAGAGATATAGCTGATGCATTACAGTATATAGTAAGAACTATACCTGCTACTACATCTGTACCTACTGTCAGACAGGCCCCGATTAAAGAGTTACGAAAATATGGTGCCACGAAATTTCAGGGATTAAAAGGAGATGATCCGTCCGCTGCTGAAAATTGGATGGAAACAACAAAAAGATTTTTGCAACAATTAGACTGTACCCCCCGAGAGAGTCTGATATGTGCTGTATCACTGTTACAAGGAGAAGCGTATCTCTGGTGGAAATCTGTGGTTAGACATTTGCCGGATGATCAGGTAACCTGGGACTTGTTTCAAAAAGAATTTCAGAAGAAGTAGATTGGGGAATTGTACATCAAAGAGAAAAAGCAAAAGTTTTTAGTGTTGAAACAGGGGAATATGTCAGTACTGGATTATGAGCGAGAGTTCTCTAGATTGAGCAGGTATGCTTTAGAATATGTTCCAACCGAGGCTGATAGTTGTAAACGATTTCTACGGGGATCGCGAGATGAAATCAAGATTCAATTGGTAAGTCTCGAAATTCATTGAACTTGTTGATCCTGGTCGAGCGAGCAAAAATGATAGAACAATCTTTGGGCTGGATAAAAATCAAAAATTGGTAAATTAGCTGGGAAACGTATGGGAACTACTAGTTCTAATCCATTACCGAAGAGATTCAAAGAATCAAGAAGTGACTGGAGATCTAGTTTTAGTTCAGATAGAGGTGGTAGAAGCAGAGGTAAACAGATGACAGTATCTACTAACAGTATGAGAGGTCCATCTCGAAGTGTAGAAATTCCAGACTGTGAGCACTGCGGGAAGAAACACAGAGGAGAATGTTGGAAAGTAACTAGAGGTTGCTTGGATGTGGCTCTCTGAGACCATTTTATCGAGATCGTCCAGAACACCGATAGTGCTGCGCCTGTATCGTCACAAAGATCAGTATTTACTGCTAGAGGCAGAGGGCCAGGTAGAGGTAATTCGGCTTCCAGAAGAGGTGCTAGTAGAAGGAGCAGTGATATTGCTACTCAGCAGTCTGAAGCCAGAGTACCAGCCAAAGCTTATGTGGTCAGAAAACGAGAAGAAGGTGATGCTCACGATGTGGTGACAGGTATATTTTTACTGTATTCTGAACCTGTTTATGCTTTGATTGATCCCGGATCTTCACATTCTTATATTAATTCAAAATTAGTCACATCGGGAAAACTAAAATCTGAAATTTCTAAAGTGTCTGTATAGGTGTCAAGTCCGCTAGGCCAAACAATGTTAGTGAATCAGGTTTGTCCGAGATGCTCATTAATTATACAGAATAAAAATTTTCCTGTTGACTTGTTGATTATGCTATTTGGGGATTTTGATATAATATTGGGAATGGATTTGCTATCCGAATATGGAGTAATTTTGGACTGTTATAAAAAGAAATTTAGTATTCAAACAGACACTGGGGATCGGATTGAAGTAGACGGTATTCATACTAGTGGGCTGGCACGTATCATTTCAGCAATGAAGGCTAGTAAATTACTTCAACAGGGTTGTTCAACATATTTAGCATATGTTATTAATTGATTCGATTGGAAGCGGTGTAGTAAAATCCAGATAGTTTGTGAGTTTCTGATGTATTTCAGAAGAATTACTGGGTTTCTCACGGATAGAGAAGTTGAATTTGCTATAGAGGTTTATCCGGGTACTGCACCAATTTCTATATCTCTGTATCGGATGTCACCTACAGAGTTGAAACAATTGAAGATACAGTTGCAAGATTTGTTAGATCATGGCTTTATTCGACCGAGTATATCACCGTGGGGAGCTCCGGTATTATTTATTAAAAAGAAAGATGGCTCTATGCGACTTTGTATTGATTACCGATAGTTGAACAAGGTGACAATTAAAAATAAGTACCCATTGCCTCGCATTGATGATTTATTTGATCAGTTGAGAGGAGCTTCTGTGTTTTCGAAGATTGACTTAATGTCCGGTTACTATCAGTTAAAGGTAAAATAAAGTGATGTACCGAAGACAGCTTTCCGTACGAGGTATGGCCATTATGAGTTTTTGGTAATGCCATTTGGGTTAACAAATGCCCCAGCTGCTTTTATGGATCTCATGAATTGTATTTTTCAACTGTATTTAGATCAGTTTGTGGTAGTTTTTATTGATGATATATTGGTATATTCAAAGTCAGAGTCAGAACATGATCGGCATCTGAGGATTGTACTACAGATATTACGGGAGAAGCAGTTATATGGAAAGCTCAGTAAATGCGAGTTCTGGTTATCAGAAGTGATATTTCTGAGACATGTAGTATCTGCAGATGGAACCCGAGTTGATCTGAAAAATATTGAAGCAATTGTTCAATGGAATGCACCGAGGAATGTATCTGAAGTACGTAGTTTTATTGGTTTAGCTGGGTATTACAGAAGATTTGTAAATGGATTTTCAAAGATAGCTTTGCCGATGACCAAGTTGCTGCAGAAGAATGTTCCTTTTATTTGGGATGATCAGTGTCAGAAAAGTTTCGAAACATTGAAGCAAATGTTAACCGAGGCACCAGTTCCGACATTGCCAGAATCGGGTAAAGATTTTGTAGTGTATAGTGATACTTCTTTGAGTGGTTTGGGTTGTGTATTGATGCAGGATGGGAAGGTAATAGCCTATGCATCTCGTCAATTGAAACCACATGAAAGGAATTATCCGACTCATGATCTTGAGTTAGCAGCTGTGATTTTTGCATTGAAGATTTGGAGACATTATCTTTATGGTGAAAAATGCTACATCTATACTAATCATAAGAGTTTGAAGTATCTTCTTTCTCAGAAGGAATTGAATTTGAGACAAAGGCGTTGGATCGAGCTTCTGAAGGATTATGATTGTGTTATAGACTATCATCCGGGAAGAGCTAATGTTGTAGCTGATGCATTAAGCAAAAAAGCTGTAATTGAATTAAAAGCAATGTTTGCACAGCTTAGTATCAGTGATGATGGGAGTCTTTTGGCCGAATTGAGAGTAAAACCGGTAATGTTTGATCAGATTAGATCGGTTCAGTTAGAAGATGACAAATTATTGAAGAAAAGAGAGATGGTACAGAATGGCACAGCAGAAAATTTTAGTATTATGATTGTGGATGCTTCAGGTTTCGAAATTGGATTTGTATTCCAAATACTTCTGAGCTTAAAAAGTTGATTCTCTGGGAAGCTCATGATAGTTCATTTGCTATGCACCCTTGAGGCACGTAAAATGTATCGAGATTTAAGAGAATTATCTTTGGTGGCCAGGGATGAAAAGAGACATAGTAGAATTTGTAAGTAAATGTTTGACTTGTCAACGGGTAAAGGCAGAACATCAGGTTCCTACTGGATTGCTTCAGCCTATTAATATTCCTGAATGCAAATGGGATCGCATCACGATGGATTTTATTATGGGATTACCATTGTCAGCAAGCAAAAAGAATGCTATTTGGGTAATAGTTGATAGACTTACCAAATCAACACATTTTATAGTAGTTAGGACTGATTGGTCATTGCAGAAGCTTGCAGACGTGTATATTCGAAAAATTGTTAGATTACATGGAATTCCGATATCAATAATTTTAGATCGAGATCCTCAATTCACATCGAGATTTTGGAGACAGTTACATGAGTCGTTGGGTACTAGACTTAGTTTCAGTACAGCTTTTCATCCCCAAACTGACGGACAGTCCGAACGGGTAATTCAGGTACTAGAAGATATGCTTCGAGCTTGTATTATTGATTTTGAAGCAGGTTAGGAGTGATATTTGCCACTAGCTGAGTTTGTCTATAATAATAGTTTCCAATCTAGCATTCGATGGCTCCGTATGAAGCATTATATGGTCGAAAATGTAGATCACCCAAGTATGTTGGACGGAGTTGATTGAAGGAAAATTAATTGGCCGGAATTAATTCAAGAAAGCAAGAAATAGTCAAAAGATCAAAGATAGATTAAAGGTAGCTTTTGACAGACAAAAGTCTTATCTTGATTTGAAACGTCGAGACATTGAGTATTGGATTGGAGACAAAGTATTTCTTAAGGTTTCTCCTTGGAAAAAGGTTTTGAGATTTGGTCGGAAAGGTAAATTGACCCCACGTTTTATTGGGCCGTACGAAATAGTGGAAAGAATTGGACCAGTTGCATATCGATTGGCTTTACCTTCTGAATTACAAAAGATTCATGATGTTTTTCATGTTTTGATGCTACTAAAATATAGATCAGATCCTTCTCATATAATTTCTCTGAGAAGATATTGAAGTTCGACTTGATCTATCATATGAAGAAGAGCAGTTCAAATTTTAGCACGGGAAGTGAAAGAATTAAGAAATAAAAAGGTTCATTTAGTGAAAGTCCTATGGAGAAATCATAATGTTGAAGAAGCGACTTGGGAACCAGAGGAAACTATGAGAGTACAATATCCTCATCTCTCTCTCGAGTAAATTTCGAGGACGAAATTTATTAAGGGGAGAAATGTAATGACAGAAATTCAGGCACAGAAAAGTGAGTTATAGGGCCTCCGTCTTAGCGAAATAAGTTGAAAATAATTATTAAAAATATTAATGAGCCTAGTGGTGTGTCTAATTAGGATTTAATTAGGTGAAATTAGATTAATTTAGAATAATTAGCAAAAAGAACTAAATTGAAAAAGGGGTAAAAGTTTAATTCTAAAGTAATAGAAAATAAAAAGGATTAAAATGGCAATTAAGCCATTGACTACAAATGAGGCGGCATATTGGTGAAATAAAATCAAAGATTTTTTTAGGTTTTATATATTATAATGATTATTTTTATGGTTTTATATTAAATTATTATAATTATTAATTAACATTATGGTTTTATTATTATTATTATTATTATTATTATAAAGATTATTATTATTAGCATTATTATTAAATAAATAAATTAAATAGTAGATAATTGTATGGTAATAAAAATATACATGTGTAAAAATTACATTGGTACATTTGTAATTTAAATACTTAATCACTTATAATTTAAGTAAAAAGATATTTTTTAAATAAATAATTAAATTATTAAAATTATGAGATTTTTGTTTTAGAAACAAATTAAATAATGACAATGGTAATAAAATTATTGGTACAAATGTAAAAATAAATATGTATCCAAATGTAATATTAGTATTTGTTATGAAAATAGATATTTATTAAATTAATTAAATATAAAATATAACATAAAAGAAATAAAACAAATAAAACGCAAAAGAAGAAAAAGAAGAAAAGAAAGTTACAGAGAGCATTCGAAACAGAGGAAGGAAGAGAAGAAAAAGAAAGAAAAAGGGAAAATAGGGTTTTTGAAGCTTGGGGTTAATTTGGTAAGTCAATTAAGTCCTTTTTAGTTAATTTTGATGTTTTAAAAGCTTTAAAACAAGATTTTGATGAAATTAAGTTGATAGTTCAAGAGTTCATATGTTTCCAAATATGGTTCATGTTGGACAAATTATGGAATTAGGGATTTAATTGAATGAATTTTAAGTTAGAATTGATTAAAGGATTAAATTGTAAACTAGGCTATAAGTTTTATGTTGTAGGGACTAAATTGAAGAAATTTCGAAATCAAAGCAATATGCTGGAAATTTTATAGTTAGATATAAGTTTAGACAAATTTTGAATAGAAAAAGAGAGTGAATTGGATTAAGAAAATAATTAAGATTAGTTAGGATTAAATTGGGAATAAGGTAGGAATTTTTTAGAAATTTAATTATTTATTATAATTAATGCTGTAAATAATAATGTAAATTACTATTATTTTCGTAGCCAACAAAGAACCTGAAGCATCTGCATCGAAAGGAAAGGAGAAAGTCATCGAGGACTAAAACGGGAGAATTACGGTGTGTATTACTATAATTTGAGTTTTAATTATTATTAATTGCTGAATTTTTAATTGTTATGTATGGTAAGTAAGACTTGAGGTAAGTATGTGAAATTGATATGAATATTGAGTGAAAATGAAAGTGATGCAAATTGAATCAAATTGAATTGAATAAGTGAATTATGGAATATGTGATTATTTGAAAAGTGTATTGATTGAAAAATGAATGGTGATTTGAATTGTGAATTGAAAGTGATATAGAATTGAGAAAGTGAATTGAATACCCTATTAACTAGTCGGGCTAAGTCGGATATAGTTGGCATGCCATAGGATTGGAAGTGTTCAGGGATACTTCGACCTCGAGTCGATGAGACATTGGGTGTCACTATATTTCTTCGGATAGATTCGATGAGGTACTGGGTACCAACTTTACTTCGGCTAGGCCGATGAGACACTGGGTGTCAACCATTACTTCGAACTATCCGATGAGGCACTGGGTGCCATATTGGTGTGTCTGGTTGGATCCGTGTATCCACCAAAGTCCGAGTTACGTTAATAGGGTGAAAAATTGAAATGTGAATTTGAGGCATTGAAATGAGAAAAAGAAATTGAATTACGAATTGAAATTGGAATTGTGATAGTAAGAGAAAAGTATGAAATGTATGTTCATAAGTGATATAAATTTAAGTTTGAGAAAATACACTGATTTATGAATTAGTACATATGACATTAATTGTTAGGTATTTTAATATTTATGTTTTTACTATTGTTGATATAATTTGAATTATGGTAATACCACTGAGTATATCCATACTCAGCGTACAGTTGTTTCCGTGCGCAGGTTAGTAAAAGTCACGTGTCCCGACTCAGCATCCAGAACATTCCCGACTCCAACACAAATTTGGTGATGTATATTTTTCTTTTGGGTAAAGGTGGCATGTACATAGGTGTTGTTTAGTAACTTGAATATGTATATTACTTTGGGTAGTACAGGTTGAATTATAAGATTTAGATGGTTAAATGAAATGGTAAGGAAAGTATATGATATTTTGATACATGAACATTAAGTTGTTAAATGAATGAAGTTTTTAATCAATTTGGAATGAAGCTATGATAGTTATTAAGTTAAAATTATGTTAATGATATAATTATTAGTTATATGAATGTGAAATATTGATGCTGGTTGTTTTAGTTTGAATTTGCAAGAGGTTTTGGGTAAAAATAAGCAGAAATGCTGCCGAAATTTTAAAAAAAAAATTCGGAATACTCGAACAAGTTCCTTTCTACTTTTAATACGTGTTTGAACTTCGAGAGTTCAATATAGGGACTAAATTATTATATTATACTATAAAAGTTATATTAATTGTAAATTATTCGTAAGTTGTCTGATATGTTCGGTAATGCCTCATAACCTTGTTCCGGCGACGGTTTGGGGTTAGGGGGTGTTACATAGGTATTATCTTGAATTGAATCCTACAGATTTAAACATCAAAAAGTCATAATTTTGTGAGATTTTTGAGCCTTTTGAGCATCTATTAATTCTTTCATGCTCACTTCTATTATTGCTTTGAGTTTGCCAGTATTGAACTGTTGTTCTAGAACTTGCTTGATTATGCATGTTCAGACCACACTATTTGATTTGATATATCATGATGATAGAGGCACTTAGGATTAACCCACTCATGCCATGAAAAGCCTACCTCCACGATTAACCCTTAGTAAACCCCTTTGAGCCTAACAAGCTATTCCTTGTACCACCATCGATATTAACCATTAACCCTTTATTGTTGAAATCCCCTTAAATTAATTTGATCCCTAATTTTTGTCGAAAATTGATTTGAATAAATTGCTTAACTATGTCTTGTTCTTAATAGTAATCTATGATATTTGACTCGTTCTAAAAAAAAGTATATAAATCAGTAGTTATCGGTTGCTTGTAAGTCTCATTCCATAGTCAAAGAAGAAAGCTTTGTTATACGCAAGTGATGATTTAATATTTTTTCTAGTTAAGTAATTTTTCAAGTCAATCTCGATTCTAACCCTTTCTTTCAGCTTGTAACCACACCCCCTAACTAAGCCTCGTTACAACCCTTTAAAGACCTTTGGATTGATGTATCATCTCCATTTATAGTGGTGGAGATTTGATTTTTATGCAAGCTTATGGTAATAACTTTTCATATTGACTAATGAGTGCTGATTTCATTGTCCTTAAACACTTCGAGTGATTTGAGTGAATCTTTAGTGAGGATGTTAAACTCTGTAAGGTTCCAAATCAATGATAACTACCTAGGGGAGGGGAGATACCTAAGTTTTTCATGATTAAAATACTCAATTTAGAATGTTTGAAGCTCTAATGTTCTTTTAGTTGAATTCTCTATGTATGATTACTTATGAGATGATTTGAGATAATATTGATCGGAATTATAAGTTGACAAAAAGAAAATTTTAACTGTGATCCGAGGATTTTGCTTGAGGACAAGCAAATGCTTAAGTGTGGGGGTATTTGATAAACCGTATTTTATACATATTTATAACCCATGCTTAACGCCTTTTATGAATGATTTCCCCCTTAGATTTGGTGAATTCGATGCTCCTAATGCCTTAATTTCATGTTTTATTCTCAGGTAGGCATAGGAGAACGAAAAGAACGAGAAACGGGCCAAAAACGGAGAAAATGGGCCAAAGCACGAAATTAACACGGCCTGGACCTCTTCACACGGGTAGATCACACGGTCGTGTCAATTTGGCAGAATTGAAGCACGATTCACACGGGTATAACACACGACCGTGTACCTCGAACACGGCCTGAAGTTATAGCACACGGGCGTGTCACACAGGCGTGTCCCTGTCGAGCCCAAGTTAAGCCCAATTCAGAAAAGGCCACTTTTGAGGGTTATAAGACATTCCAAAGCCTATAAATACACCCTAGAGGAGGAAGAAAGGGGAGACAGAGAATAGGGAGTAAGGAATTACTCTGAGGAAGCCGATTAATCCATCTCAGAAGCTGGAGTCTCCATCAAGACTGAAGATCTCTCCTCAACCTCCCCTTCAGGAGTTTTGGGTTTTCTTTATGTTTTGTAATTTTTATTATTCTGAGATGTGTTCTTGTTTAGTTATGAACTAAACCCCTAAATACCTAAGGGGGATGAAACCTATGACTAAACCTTGTTAATATTTAACTTGTTCTTAATTACGTGTTCTTAATTCTTGTTTTGGTATTTCAGGATATCACTTCAAGTTACTACTCTTAGTTGGAGGAGGAATAGACCCTTACTAAGAGTAACTTTGTCGTAATTAAGCGAATTTGATTGCGCGCCTAGAGATAGGGTGACAAGATTTTGCCGAATTAAGGTGAAACCTAATAAGGGAATCCATAGATTGAGTTAATGCAACCTTAGGGTGTTAATTAGAGATAACTCTCGGTTATTCAACCTAGGGATTAGACGTTGTTAGTCTCGAAAGGGATAATAATATACATTAGGGATTTCTACGGAACAAGTTGAATGAATAAATCGTCCAGTTCGGAGCCAGAATAACAAGTAAGAGTCTAGGTGGATTTTTCCTTAGGTATTGTCTCAATCAATCGTTTTCCCAAACAGTAATTACCCAATTTCTATTTTCTGCAAGCTCTTCGTTTAATTAGTTAGTCAAAACAATCCTCTTTTATTCGGCTAGATAATAAAAAGACAGTCATTACTAGTACTCATAGTCCTTTGGGTTCGACAATCTGGCCTTGCTAAAGCTATACTATTGTTCAATAGGTACACTTGCCTACGTCGTGATCATAGTTAGTTTCAAGAGCAAGTCATTATAAATTTATAAAACTTATCACATGGAAAATCGACGATCACACCTCAAATCCAAGGCAACATTTCATACCATAATTATCAACCAAAATGACATACATATAAAACTCATCATTTAAACATTAGATATAGTCCACCTATACATGTGTAAACTGAAAAATATATAGGATTTTTCCTATGTAATTTATCACCTTTTTACTTAAATTCATTGTTAAAACTAAGTAATTGTTTAATAAATTAATGAAATATGTGAAAATATGAAATTTGGACATAGAAATTACTAAAATGTGATTTTATGCTTTATTATATAGTTTTCATGCATAAAATGGCTTATTTTATATTGATTTGAGCATATTATATTTTTAAGACATAAAATGGGCCATGCATGATTAAATTAAATAATAAAATATAAAATTATATTTAATAATTCATTTTAAAATATTTCATTAATAATTTGGGTTTTAATTAATTATTTAAATTGGTTAAATTTTATTCTTTGGTCCTTTAACTTATTAATTTATTTTGGACAGGTCTGATAGCTTTGTTGGATTACAAAATCGTCCAAATTGAAGACCAAGTCAACCCAAATTCAGCTACACATGACTGTTCTTTTAAGCCAATTTTTGGTTTAATTACAAAGGTCCTTGCATTGTTGAAGAAATTAGAGATTTGCCCGAAGATTTGCGATTGATCGAGTCTTAGTCCTGAGTTATTATGACATTTAATTTGCTTAAAAATCAAGCAAAAATCAGCTCAAATTCCACTAATTGTGGTCGACCATCCAAAGAAGAGATTTGAAGAGACTAAACCTAGCTATTTTTAGCAAACTACCCACCTCTCTTCACCTATAAATATGACCCCTTCATTCCCTCATTCATCATCCCTCATCATTCATCATTCTCTCTTCTCTCCAAATTCTCTTAGCCTTTTCCAGTCCCCACGCCTAGTATCATCTCTTTATAGAGATTTTAGCAATTAAGCCTCTTAAAGAGCCCTTGGTCGGCCACCTTGGAGAGCCATCAACAAAGGAGCAAGCAAAGATGCGAATGAGCCTAGTGAGTCAGAGTCTTGGGTGACAGCCACTTTGATTTGGGTTTAATCTTTTCTTTCTTTAATTTAATATAAAAATATTTGCTATGTGTTCTTTGTTCTTGTTTACAACAATGTTAGCTTAATTTTATTTAAGTTAGGATGATTACTTTGATTAAATAATATTTATTTGATTCATACTTATAATGTTTGTGCCTCGATTGATCATGTTTTCAATTAAAATCAAGTCTGTATTTCGTTCATACATGATTGGAATGCACCTGAATAAGCTGAGCGATCCTAACCAGACGACGACTAGTGGACACATAATTGAAATGTTCATGCTCAATTTAGATCCTAACCCGATTAAATTGCAGGTTGCATAACAACTCTAACCAAGCTTTGTTATCTGCATAGTTTTTATATTTGTGTGATTAAACTGTTTCAAACCTAACACGTCCCTGTTACCTCACACGAATACTAAGAAACCCTTAGTAAATAAGGATCAGTAAAATGCGTATTTACTAAGTAAAGGATTCCAAAAGGACCTAATGTGGTTTCCAAACTCATGAAAGATACCTGCTGGCACGTCATGCACTTAGCCACAAATTCGGTAACCTCTCGTTTAAGACCTGGCCACCAGTATAACTCACGAAAGTCACGGTACATCTTATTTCTGCCAGGATACATCGCATAAGGGCTACTATGCGCCTCTCTCAGTATAGACTGCCTCAATTCAGGATCTTTTGGTACACAAATTCTCCCACAGAAATAGAGTACCCCTTCACTATTCAGTCTAAAATCCTCAATATTCCCACTCTCAACCTGTCAGAAACGAAGACCCAATGACTCATCCTCTATCTGTTTACCCTTAATTTTCTCTATCCACGTCGGTTTAAGTTGAAGTTCGGCCAACAGACTCCTATCATCAAATAAACTGAGGCGAACAAACATCGCCATCAAATCAGTCATAGCCCTACGGCTTACAGCGTCGACCACCACATTGGCCTTACCAGGATGGTATTCAATCGTACAATCGTAGTCCTTAAGCTGTTCAATCCACCTACGCTGCATAAGATTCAGCTCCTTCTGAGTAAGAAGGTACTTGAGGCTCTTGTGATCGGTGTAAATGATACACTTCTCACCATGTAGATAATGCCTCCAGATTTTCAGTGCGAATACCACAGCGGCCAACACCAAGTCATGCGTTGGATAATTTGCCTCATGAGTCTTAAGCTAACGAGACACATACGCTACCACTTTACCCTCTTGCATCAACACACATCCTAATTCGACATGTGATGCATCACTGTAAACAGTAAACTCCTTTCTAGACTTTGGCTGTATTAAAATAGAGGCATCAATCAATACAGTTTTGAGCTTCTCAAAGCTCTCTCTTGCTACACATCAGTCCAGTTAAGCGATACACCCTTACGTAGAAGCTTAGTCAAGGGTGCAGCAATCAGTGAAAACCCCTCTACAAAACGTCAATAATACCCTGCCAGTCCTAGAAAACTGTGGATCTTAGATACAGTCTTAGGCTGTTTCCATTCCAATACCACCTCAATCTTTTGAGGATCGACTCTAATCCCCTCAGTAGAAACCACGTCCCAGAAATGTTGCTTCACGTATTCAGAACTCACATTTACTGAACTTGGCGTACAGTTGTTTCTCTCGCAAAGTCTGCAGAACCACTCTGAGGTGTTCATTATGTTCATCCTCGGTCTTCGAATACACTAGTATTTCGTTAATAAATACCACTACGAATCGATCTAAATAGGGCTGGAACACTCAATTCATGAAATCCATGAAAGTAGTTGGTGCTTTCGTCAGTCCAAATGGCATCACTAGGAACTCGTAATGACCGTATCGAGTCTTAAATGCTGTCTTGTGCACATCAGTCTCTTTAACCCTCAACTGATGATATCCTGATCGGAGGTCAATCTTGGAGAAAATCGAAACAATTCAGAACTGATCAAACAGATCGTCTATCCTCAGTAGGGGCACTTATTCTTTATGGTCAACTTGTTCAGTTATCGGTAGTCAATACGCATACGCATGGATCCATCCTTCTTTTTCACGAATAGAACCGGTGCTCCCCACAGAGACACACTAGGGCGGATGAACCCACGATCCAGTAGCTCTTGAATCTGGGCCTTAAGCTCCACAAGCTCATTCGATGCCATTCTATAAGGGGCAATGGACAACGGAGCTGTACTAGGAAGGAGCTCAATCCCAAACTCTACTTCATGATTCGGAGGCAACCCAGGTAGCTCTTCAGGAAAAATGTTCAGAAACTCTTTAAACGTCCTGATATCCTTAACCGAAGAATCCCTAAAATCTGAAACATTGATATAGGCCAGATACGCCTCACATCTCTTACGAACCAGCTTTTAGACCCTTAAAGCAGAAATCACATTCGATAAGTAGTTCCGATATTCCCCAATTATGACCACCTTGCTGTCCTCCTTAGTTCTTAGTACAACCCTTTTTGTGGCACAATATAAGCTCACTCGGTGCTTGACCAACCAGTCCATTCCCAGTATTGAATCTAACTCCCCAAAAGGTAGTTCCATCAGATCAGCAAGAAAAATAGCCCCTTGAACCTCTAAAGGAACCTCTCTAAACAACTTATTTACCTTTACTGATTGTCCCAGCGGACTCAGCATAGTCACCTTACTCGTAGTGCACTCAACCAAGATACCCAACTATTCAGTCATTATACAAGCTATATAGGAGTGAGTGGATCCTGTATCTATCAGTATAGTATAAGGTACATCATAAATAAGGAACGTGCCCGTGATGACGTCAGGAGCATCTCTATCCTCTCGGCGACGAGCAACATAAACTAGAACCGGCTGTCTCGCCTCAGTATGACCAGTACCTCTACCTGGTGCTCTCTGACCACTGCCCAACCTATTACCACCTCTGGCCTGACCACGGCCTCTTGATGGCTGCTGAACTACTATTGGCAGTGGTGCAGTACCAGTACCCGGAGCTTGCATCTGATTGGACCTCCGCTGACACTCTCTAATACAGTGCTCTAGTGAACCGCACCTCAAATAAGCCTCAGTTCTTTTCCAACACTCGTCCTGATGGCGTCTACAGCAGTCAGTACATGACGACTATCTAGTAGCAGTAATAGGAGCCCTAACTCTGATCGGCCCATCAACTCTGGCCTTTTTCTTAGGCCTTAGAATGGAACTCGAGGGCTTCGAATCCCTCTTGCTCCTTCTTCTTTCTCGGTTCTGGTGCTCAGTGCGCTTCACTTCCTTGGCTATTTTTGCCTTATCAACTAGTGCAGCAAAGTCTCACTTCCTCTGTGGAGCTATCAGAACCCTCAAATTATCCCGGAGTTTAACAGCCCATTTTCAGTAAAAATCGGAACAGTAGTTTCAGGACCACAAATCTGAGCCAGAAAAATGAAATTATTTAAGTTTCATAAAATGATAGATATTGTGATAGAAATATGGCATGAAAATTTTTATAGAAAAATTTTATCGATTATGTGTCTAATTGCAAAGAGGACTAAATTGAATAAAATGTCAAAGTTGAATTCTAGAAGCTATAAGGATCAAATAGCTATGGAATTCAAAATGGGAGGTCCTTATATAGCAATTAGACCATTGATGAAAAACATGTAGATATTTTAGTGAATCATCCATGGAAAAATAGAAAAAGGAAAAGGACTAAATTGGAAAGTGGAAAAGTTAAATGATATTAATTAAATTAAATAAAAAAGATATCATTTTATCATCTTCTTCCCCAAAAAATTCCATGGAAACCCTAGGAAAGAGAAAGAAAGCTTTCATGGCCAAACTAGGTTAGTTTTATGTCCCGTTTTTAATGATTTTCATATTTTTATGATCGGGAAAGCTTAATTTCTCTATTTGGGGGATCAAATTGAAAGGAAATCAAAGTTTAGAAATTTAACCATGGATGAATATGCTGTAAATTGAAATTTTATTATAGAAAATGAAAGTTTATTGATAGAGACATCACTTTTACAGAGTGATTTTTAGTGAAAACATGTGTAGGGACTAAATTGAAAAGTAGTGAAATTCTTAGAAAAATTATAAAATTTCTGAAATGCATTTGCTATAAAATTTATATGGAAATTTTGATTAGGCTTGGAATAATGAGCAAATTGCATGAATTTCATTTTCCGAGCTTAGGGACAAAATCGTCATTTATTAAAAGTTTAGGGGCAAAATGGTAATTTTGCCTAAAGTGTAAATTGGACCAAAATGAGTTTGAATTGCATGTAAATTGATGTCAAATTTACTCGTATAGATCAAAATAAATCGAATGTGGAGTTAGAACGAAGAAAGGAGAAAATACCGGATAAATAGACTTTATGTATACGAACATCTATCGAGGTAAGTTCGTATAACTTAGCTATGCATGTCTTTGCGCTTGATTTGAATTGTATTTTTGATTTTATAAATGTACATGTGAAATGATTATATATTCGATAAAGCCCGATGATTGATAATGTTTGAAATAAATGATAACACTCGTAAAGTGATCAATGGCTAAAATGTCATTGTTGAGCTTGAGTTAAATGTGAAATGTAAATTACATAAATGCGTAAAATTATGAGATTGGACATATATCCAGCAATTTCTTGATAAATGCTAAATCCTGTTTGAATAAATGAAAGTCGATGGATAAAGGTGATTACTGATATGAAATGAGATCTTGCATGTGTTGCAGAAAGGTTGTCCCGAAAGGGTAATCTTTTGATCTCATTATGAAAAGGAAATGTACACCTTGTGTGTACCATGTGAAAAGGGATAGCTTCGACTATCAAATGTGAAAAAGGATAGCTTCGGCTATCGAATGTAAAAAGGGATAACTTTGGCTATCGAATGTGAAAAGGGATAGCTTCAGCTATTGAATGTGAAAAGGAAAGGTATACTTTGTGTATACCACATGAAGAGGCTATGTACACTTTGTGTGTACACTTGAAAAGTTATACTTTGTGTATATTATTTGAAAAGGAAAGGTATACTTTGTGTGTACCATTTGAAAAGGAAATGTACACCTTGAGTGTACTACTCGAAAAGGAAATATCCATCAATGTTTTCAATGATTCAACGGGTAAAATTGTGACATGAAAAGAAAAGAGATTATTACATGTGTTCACTTGGAAAATATGAAATGATGTTACATGAAATAGAATATGTAAATATGAGATGTTTATGTTTGGTTTGATAAATACATTCATTCATGAAAATATATTGCTACACTTTGAGCGTATCACCCGAGTGATTATCAGTACTTCAATCGATTATTGAATAAAGATATGACAAGAAATATACTGGAAATTGAGATGAAATGATATGAAATGTATTTGAAATGCATGAAAATAACTAACATACATGTTATATGAACACATGAGCTGAAAAAAAACGTATGTGTATGGAATTTTGAATAAGGATGAGCTTGTATATATGTTTATTGTGGTTTACATGAATTATATGACTAACATGGGTGATGAGAATGTGTGATAGGGCTTGAGAACAAATGGTATAATTGTGTCTTGCATGTTTAACTTAAGTAAGAGTGTTTGGTAAGTTAATTACCAACTTATAAAGACTTACTAAGCATTATATGCTTACTCCATTTTATTTTTCCATATTTTATAGTATATCGAAAGCTCGTTGAATTGGAAGCTCGGCGGAGATCACTCACACTATCCGTCGTTCCAATTTGGTAGAAAAGGTATAAAAATTGTGGTTATAATGGCATGCATAGGTTAAATGGGCAATGATTAACATGTAAATACTTAAAAGTGACTAGCCATTGGAATGGCTAGTAATGTATGTTTTAATGATGATATGGTATGGTATTGTATCATGAGTTGTTTTTGGTTAATTAAGTCATTAAAGTGGTTAGTAATGCATGTTGAGATGGATATGCTGTGAATTAATATAGAAACATGTTGATTTGAGTATTGGTAGTTGGTTAAATTGGTTGGGGTATACTTGTAAGATTTCATACAGGTAAATAATTTGGTTTGGGGTGAGAAATGAGGCTAGGAATGACCTTATTTCGTTCACATGGGTTAGACACACGGGCGTGTGTCTAGGCCGTGTGTGACACACAGTAAACCCACGGGCATGTGAAATGACCGTGTGTCTCCTACATCCTTAAATGTGAAGTCAGGATAGTACACGGCCAAAAGACATGGCTGTGTGTCTTGGTCGTATGAAGGACACGGGTTTCAAGCATGGTCGTGTGTCAAAATCATGTGAAAATGGCTTAAAAATGGTGAAAAATCAGTTTACCACAATACCTAGCCACATGGGCGTGTGCCCAGGCCGTGTACCCCTTTGACACTTAATAAATTGCAACTCAAAATTCCACATGGGCTGGCCACACGGCCATGTCCCAGGCCATACGGGTGTGTGCCCCTATTTTCAAGGTAAAATTTCTAAAGTTGTCGGTTTAATCCCGAACCATTTCCAAAGCATGTAAAATTTTTGACTTGGTTTTATATGAATGCTAGTGTATAGGTCCAGTAATGCCTCGTAACCCTGTTTCGGTAACAAATACGGGTTAGGGGTGTTACACGGAGGCCATCCTCGAAGCGAACGTGATAAACGCCAAATTATACATATTGTTACCCCAAATACTTAGCATATTTATGGATGTTTACTATTAGATTTGTGGATTTTGGTGCTCTTAATCCGGTTATTTCATGTTTTGTACTCAGGAGAGCACCAAGAGTCAAAAGGAGCAAAAAACGAGCTTAAAAGAGACAAAAAGACCAAATCAAGAAGATCACACAGCCTAAGCCTTGCCACACGGGCTGCTCACACGCCCATGTCTGTCGAGGGTGTCATCCAAGGATTTCACGATTCACACGGCCTGACCATTGACCCACACAGTCGTGTGAAATTTAACGGAACGAACACGGCCTGACGAACATGTCACACGGTCGTGGCACACGCGTGTGTCCCTTTTTCAAAGAGTTGTATTTTACACGAAAAAAGGATACTTAGGGGAGAAGAAAGCCAATCCAAAGCCTATAAAAACACCCTAAGTATGACCTATTAAGGGGGACTTTTCCGGACTCTTCCAAAACTTTTCTGGAACATAGAACCACACGCCAGGAATTATTTGAAGGAAGGCAGACGAGTCATCCAAAAAGGCCGGAGTTGCTCCAAAACTGAAGATCTCTCTCAGAATTCCTTCAGGGGTTTTAGAGTTTTCTTTATGTTTTTTTTTTTATTTTCATACTTTTGAGATGTACTCTTATTTCATTATGAACTAAACCCCTTAGATACTTAAGGGGGATGAAACCTATGATGAATCTTGTTATTATAATCTGAACTATATGATAAATACTTGATTTGTTCTTAATTATGTGTTTTTAATGCTTGAGATAATATTCCGGGTATTGACTCATGATTTAATGTGCTTATACAGAGGAGGAATAGACCCGGCCTAAGAGTAGATTTGGCATAATTAAGCGGAGTTGATCGAATGCTTAGAGATAGGGTTTCGAGATTTTATTAGATTATGGTGAAACCTAATATGGGAGTCCATTGATCGATTTACTGCTTCCCTAGGGGTTTTAATTAGAAAGAGATTTCAATTAATTCAACTGAGGGTTAGGCATTATTAGTCTCGAAAGAGATAATAATGTAGGTTAGGGAGTCTCACGGATCAAGTCAAGGAATAAATAAATGCAGTTGAGTCGGATAACAAGTGAAATCTAGGAGGATTCCTCCTTGGGTTTCGTCTTTATCAATTGCTTTTCTTCAAGTCTTTTCCAAATCTTCTTTTCGCTTTAATTAAATTAGTTAATTAGTTTAAATAATTAGTTTAATAAACAAACCATTTTTTATTCCTAGGTTAGATAATAAAAAGATAGTTATTACTAGTACTTTTGGTTTCCTTGGGTACGATATCTCGGTCTTGCCATTACTATACTATTGTTCGATAGGTGCGCTTGCCTTTTCGTCGTGATAATAGTTAGTCTAGGTTTGATCTTTATTATAAATATTTATTTCTTGTTACGAATCACGCGATCAAGTTTTTGGTCGTTGCCAGGGAGCTGAAATATTAGGAACACTTAATTTTTATTACTTTAGCCATTTATTTTTCTTGCAATTTAACTTTATTTCGATTTTTATTTTACTAACTTTCTTCTTCTTTCTCCTGGCAGGTTCTTGTAGTGTATGACCAGAAGAAACCCGTCAGGACCGTTTCTTTTTGACGGGGAAATTGATCGTACAACTCGTAAAAACCGACGAGAAATCAAGCACAGCTTAAGAGATACCGAGGAAGAGCAAGAGGACGATATCTCAACTACTACTTAAGCGATGGCTGAAAATCAAGACAATCCGCTACTGCCAGCCATACCCGCTGAATTAGCAAATCAGAATCCTACTCCTCGTATTATGTATGATTATGCTAAACCTAATTTTACAGGAACTGAGTCAAGTATAGTTAGACCTGCTATTGCTGCTAACAATTTTGAACTGAAACATAACATGATTTAGATGATACAACAATTTGTTCAGTTTGATGGTTTGCAGGATGAGAACCCCAACACGCACTTGGAAAATTTCCTAGAACTGTGCGACACTTTCAAAATTAACAGCGTTTCTGATGATGCCATTCGCCTTCGGTTATTCCCTTTTTCATTGAGGAATAAAGCTAAATAGTGGTTGAACTCACTACCAAGAGGATCCATTAC
Source organism: Gossypium anomalum (assembly GCA_025698475.1). NCBI lineage: Eukaryota > Viridiplantae > Streptophyta > Magnoliopsida > Malvales > Malvaceae > Gossypium > Gossypium anomalum. The sequence goes on along the minus strand of CM046967.1, from coordinate 15,724,238 downwards.
CACTTGGGAGCAAATGACCGAAAAATTTCTATTAAAATATTTTCCACCGGCAAAAGCAACTAAGTTGCGTAATGATATTTCTTCTTTTGTGCAGATGGATTTAGAGACACTTTATGATGCATGGGAGAGATTTGAGGACCTTTTGCGAAGGTGCCCACATCATGGATTACCTCTATGGCTGCAAGTTCAAACATTCTTCAATGGTGTGAATCCCTCGACAAGACAAATGATTGACGCAGCTACTGGCGAAACCATCAACAATAAAACACCAGAAGATGCCTATGAATTTATAGAGGAGATGTCACTGAATAACTATCAGTGGCAAGTTATGAGGACAAAGCCAACAAAAATAGCCGGCGTTTATAACATCGATTCGGTCACCATGCTCTCTAGTCAAGTAGAACTTCTAAATAAGAAAATTGATGGTTTACTTGGTTCTACGCAGGTACATCCAGCGATGAGGTGCGATTCAAGTGGAGGAGGTGTGCCTACAGCATATCCACCATTCAATCCTACAACCAAAGAGGAACAAGTCAACTATATAGGTAATAATAATTTTAGATCTCAAAATAACCCATATATATAATGCAGGTTGGAAGAACCACCCAAATTTCTCTTGGGGTGGTCAATAGAATCAAAGGCCACAGAATCCTCAGGGTTTTCAACAACCACCTTATCTACAAGAGAGGAAATCAAACCTTGAAGAGATGCTATCCAAATTCATCTCGATGACAGAAACTCGTTTCCAGAATAACGAGACATCACTCAAAAATCAAAAAGCATCAATTCAAGGACTCGAAACTCAGGTAAGCCAGCTGACTAGACTAATTTCTGAACAACTACAAGGTGGCTTACATAGTAGCACCAAACCGAAAGAGCATATGAAAGCAGTTACACTAAGGAGTGGGAAAGTGTTAGCTGAAGCTGAAAAGAAGCTAACACAAGAAGCCGTGATAAGCGAAAGGGAGGAAAAAAAACCTAAAAATAATGAGGAACCAATACAGAAGGAATATAAACCATCAGTTCCATACCCAGCAAAATTAAAAAAAGACCGCATGGATGCACAATTTGGTAAGTTTCTTGAACTTTTTAAACAATTACATATCAACTTACCTTTTGTCGAAGCTATCTCGCAGATGCCTACATACGCGAAATTTTTAAAGGAGCTCCTAAAAAATAAAAGAAGGTTTGAAGACTTATCCACAGTAGAGCTCAACGAGGAGTGCTCAGTCATACTCCAAAACAAACTGCCAACCAAACTGAAAGATCCAGGAAGTTTTACTATCCCTTGCTTAATTGGTAGTTTAAATGTTGAGAAAGCACTAGCCGATCTAGGTGCTGGCATTAATTTGATGCCATATAAAATGTTCAAACAACTTGGTCTTGGGGAACCCAAACCCACTAGGATGAGTATTCAACTAGCAGATAGATCTGTTAAATATTCTAGGGGTATTATAGAAGATGTACTTGTGAAAGTAGATAAATTCATATTCCCTGTTGACTTTGTTATGCTTGATATGGACGAAGACGTAGAAGTACCTTTAATTTTAGGACGTCCATTTCTAGCTACTGCTAGGGTTGTAATCGATGTGAGTGATGGTAAATTGGTACTTAGAGTAGGTGATGACGAGATTATCTTTAAAATTTATGATGCCATGAGATTTTCTAGGGAACAGGATAACTCATGTTATTATATTGACTCTATTGATCATGCTACTTAAGACTCCTTTCAGGAAATTATACAAGAAGACACAACAGAACTGTACCTAGCTCAAGAAGAAGAGTCAGATGATGACCTTAACGAACATCCTTCGAGACGAGCAGAGTATAAGGGCATCAAAATGAACGATGAACTTAAGCAAAAAGCCTTTATTGAAGAACCTCCCAAACTGGAACTTAAACAACTACCAAATCACTTGGAATATGCATACCTTGGAAATAATTTTACATTACCAGTGATTATTGCTTCTAACCTGCAACCCAAGGAAAAAGAGGAACTACTCCAAGTATTAAAAGAACATAAAAATGCCCTAGCTTGGAAAATTTCTGACATAAAAGGGATCAGCCCCCCTTTTTGCACCCATAAAATTTTAATAGAAGATGAATATAAGCCTTGTGTGCAAGCTCAAAGACGACTGAATCCCAACATGACAGTCGTGACTAACGAGAAGAATGAATTAATCCCAATAAGGACAGTCACAGGTCGGAGAGTTTGTATTGACTACAGGAAACTGAATGATGCCTCAAGGAAATATCACTTCCCATTGCCATTCATTGATCAAATGTTGGAAAGATTATCCGGGCACATGTACTACTGTTTCTTAGACGGACTCTCCGGCTACTTCCAAATCCCAATAGCTCCTGAAGATCAAGAAAAGATGACATTCACATGCCCATACGGTACGTTCGCTTATCGAAGAATGCCTTTTGGATTATGTAATGCTCCTGCCACTTTTCAGTGCTGCATGAAAGCCATCTTTGACGAACTCGTGGAAGACATCATGGAGGTATTCATGGATGATTTCTCGGTATTTGGTAACTCTTTCCATCTTTGCCTTAAAAATTTGAAGCGAGTTTTAATAAGATGTAAGGAAATGAACCTTGTACTTAATTGAGAAAAATGTCACTTCATGGTTCAAGAGGGTATAGTATGAGGGCATAAAATTTCTAGTAAAGGGATTGAAGTGGATAAATCTAAAATTGAAATAATCGAAAAATTACCCCCTCCTAGTTCGGTCAAGGCTATTAGAAGCTTTTTAGGACATGCCGATTTTTATAGAAGATTTATTAAAGATTTTTCCAAAATAGCTAAGCTTATGACTAAACTGCTAGAAAAAAGATGTGCCTTTTAACTTCAATCAGGAATGTTTAGAAGCATTTAACACCCTGAAAGAAAACTTAATTGATGCTCTGATAATAATTGCACCTGACTGGAACTTACCTTTTGAATTAATGTGTGATGTGAGTGATTATGCAGTAGGTGTAGTTTTGGGACAGCGAAGAGACAAGCACTTTCAACCTATCTATTATGCTAGCAAAACATTGACAGCCACACAGGAGAACTACACCACCATAGAAAAAGAATTGCTAGCTGTGGTTTTTGCATTTGATAAATTCTGATCATATCTTATATTATCTAAAGTTGTTGTCTACATCGATCATTACGCCTTCCATACCTCTTAACTAAAACTGATGCAAAACCTCGACTCATTCGATGGATTTTGTTATTGCAGGAATTCGACTTAGAAATTCAAGATAAAAGAGGAGCTAAAAATCTCGCGGCAAATATCAGAAAACTTGATGAACCTGAAATTAATGATTCATTTCCTGACGAACAATTCTTTGCTATATCTGATTCTGAGGTACCTTGGTTTGCAGACATCGCAAATTTTTTGGCTGCTAACGTAATCCCAAAAAGGTTGACACACCAGCAAAAGAAGAGATTCTTTAGTGATGTGAAAAACTACTTTTGGGACGACCCTATTCTATTTCGCATATATGTAGATCAAGTCATTCGAAGATGCGTTACAAGGCCAAAAACATTAATGATACTGGAACATTACCACTCGGGACCAACTGGAGGACACTATAGTAGAACTAAGACCGCACATAAAATACTTGAATCAGGTTTTTATTGGCCCTCATTATTCAAAGACGCTAACAGGTATGTGACTTCTTGAGACAAATGCCAACGAACAGGTAATCTCTTCAAACATGATGAAATGCCTCAAAATTATATGCTTCCTTGTGAAATATTTGATGTCTGGGGTATCGACTTCATGGGTACATTCCCTAGTTCGTTTGGGAATAACTACATCTTAGTAGTAGTTGATTATACGTCCAAATGGGTGGAAGCCCAAGCTTTACCTACTAATGATGCTAGCGTAGTCGTACGTTTCCTTAAGAAACTCTTCTCAAGATTCGGAACACCTAGAGTAATTATTAGTGACAGGGGCACTCATTTCTGTAACACAATTTGAGAGAACTCTTAAGAAATATAGAGTTCATCACAGAACAGCTACTCCTTATCATCCTCAAACTAGTGGACAAGTCGAAGTAGCAAACCGAGAAATTAAACGAATCCTCGAGAAAACAGTTGAATCAAACAGGAAAGACTGGGCGATAAAAGTAGACAATGCTTTATGGGCTTATAGAACCGCGTTTAAGACTCCCATAGGAACATCACCTTACAGACTCGTTTATGGGAAACGATGTCATCTACCATTCGAATTAGAGCACAAAGCTTTCTGGGCTATTAAATTTCTAAACCTTGATCCTAAACTTGCAGATCAAAATAAGTTGATACAGCTGAACGAGTTAGATGAGTGGCGAGCCAATGCATACGAAAACTCACGACTACACAAGGAAGCAACAAAACGTCGCCATGACGCTCGCTTGAAGCAGCCAAAGCAATTCTAAGTCAGAGATTTTGTCTTGCTCTACAATTCAAGACTCAAATTATTTCCTGGGAAACTTAAATCAAGATGGTCAGGACCCTTCGTAGTTCAATCTATTTTCCCATATGGCACAGTAGAGGTAAGTTATCCATCACAAGGAACCTTCAAGGTAAACGGTCATCGCCTCAAACTTTATAACGGTGAGAATTTTAAGGACGATGGAGAGGAGCTACGACTCCACGAACCTCCCTGAATACATCAATAAAGGAAAGTCGAGCTTAAACTATAAATAAGCGCTTCTCGAGAGGCAACCCAAGTACTAACATATTTTGATTTCTTATTTCTCACACTTTAAATAATTAAATTTTTAGAATTGCACAATCTTTCAGAACACACGGCCACCCACACAGGCGTGCCTAAAGCCATGGCAAAATAGGGGAAGCGACACGGCCGTGCGATACGGCCGTGTGGAAATAGGACAAAGATTTCCCTAAAACACGGGATGCGATAAATCCCCACGGCCGTGTGACATGGCCGTGGGTGAGGTTGATAGATGAACACGGGCGTGGGAATGGAAAAACACGGGCGTGCCAGGGGCAAGGCTCGATTTTGTTTCTCTAACATGGGCGTGCGGCACGCCCGTGCCATTAAACCGTGGACAACGATACACGGGCGTGGTACCATATACACGGCCATGTAAAATTTAACGAAGCTAAGCACGGCCGTGCGTTATGGCCGTGTACCACACACGCCCAAGACATACGGGCGTGGGATAGTAGCCACTCCATCACCACCACCTGAGGCCCTCACTGATGAAGATCATTAAATCCTCCTATCTTTTTATTTTTATCTTTATTCTTATCTTTATTTTTATTTTTATTCTTAATTTTTCATTTCATTTCAATTTTATTATTTTCTTATGAAAGACATATCTATATCAGTAAATTTTACTTTCTTCATTTTTTTCCCTGGTATTTCTAACAAGTAATCCCACTACACTCTCTTCCACACCAACTCTTAATAAGCTCTTCATGATTCTACAGATTTCCAAGCAAGCTGCTAGGAATATTTTACGGCATGAGGAAACAAACAGGGAACAATACAAAACGAATGCCATGTTCAACGACCTAATTTCTTCATCTAGCTAAGAACAATGGTAGCTACTACTTTCCCCAACCACTACACACTACAGGAAAATAGGGCTTTAGCGGCGTTTTTAGCGACGTTTTATAAAAAAACACCACAAAAATTGTAAAACATAGAGCAATAGCGGCATTTTTAAAACGCCGATAAAAATAGAGTAATAGCGGCCTTTTTTGTTAAAACGCCGCTAAAAACAGAGCAATAGCGGCGCTTTTGGTAAAACGCCGCTAAAAACCGGAGCATTAGCGGCGCTTTCGGTAAAACGCCGCTAGAAACCGGAGCATTAGCGGCGCTTTTGGTAAAACGCCGCTAAAAACCGGAGCATTAGCGGCGCTTTCGGTAAAACGCCGCTAAAAGTCATATAACCTCTAAAAACCTAAACCCTAAAAGAATTCATAAACACTAATCTATAATCCTTAAAACACTAAACTGCTAAACTTTAAAAAATCTTAAACCCTAAACTATAACCCCTAAAATACTAAACCCTAAAAAATATCACATGGATGTTGATGTACATCATATGTTAAATATTTTCTTATATAATTGTAAAAGAGATAGTATTAATTTTAAAATATTGAATTAATTATCATTATAGTTTAAGGTTTATGATTTAGGGCATATGGTTAAGGGTTTAAGGTTTACGAGTTACGAGTTACTATTTTAAGTTTTATGGATTACGGGTTTAGGGATTATGGTTTAAGGGTTAAGGGTCTAGGATTAAGAGTTTATATTTTAGGATTTAGGATTTAGGGTCTAGGGATTAAGGATTAAGAGTTTAAGGTTTAGTTAATTAATGTTTTTAATTTATATGATAAATATTTTCTTATATAATTGTAAAAAAGATAATATTAATTTAAAAAAATTGAATCAATTAATCATTATAGTTTAGGGTTTATGATTTAGGGTATATGATTAAGGGTTTAAGGTTTATGATTTACTATTTTAAGGTTTATGTATTATGGTTTAAGGGTTGGGGTTTAAAGTTTAAGGGTTAGGGGTTATGGGTTATGGGTTCAGGGTTAATGGTTTATATTTTAAGATTTTAGAGTTTAGAGTTTAGAGTTTAGGGATTAAGGGTTTAGATTAATTAGTGTTTTTAATTTATATATTAAATAATTTCTTATATGATTGTAAAAGAGATAATTTTAATCTTAATATCTTAAAATTATGATTATAGTTCAAATTATTTAAGAGATAATAGATAAACTTTATATATATTAAATGATTTAGGATTTAAGGTTTACTTGATATTTGTTAAATGATAAAATTTTATACAACCAATTAATACTTTTATTTTAAAAAATATTTAATCTAAACCATTTGATATATTTAAATATTAGATTTAAAAAAACATTGATAAATAAATAACAACATTGATAACAAATAAAAATGAAATACAAAAATAAAAATAAAATATAAAATAGAGATTAGTGGCGTTTTTATGAAAAAAGCTGCTAAAAATATGCAATAGCGGCGTTTTTTTATAAAAACGCCACAAAAAAATGCAATAAAAAAAGTGGCGCCCTTTTATCCCCAAATTTCCCCCCTAAAATTGGTATCCTCAAAACCCTTTAGGTGTTTCTCTCTACCGCTTTTGCTATTTTCCAATTTTCCCAGGTAGATCTGCATTTGAATTCATCAAACAGCCATGGAAGCTCTCCTCTCTCAATTCACTTTCCTCTCAGATCAAGCTTTACAAAGCAACAAGAATTTCGATCCATCTGCCATGGAAGACCTAATAAAGCTTTTCGAGATTGAATCTTACAAAGCATGGGCAGCTTTGGAGCTAGAGGAAAAAACCAAGTGAAAGGAGCTGAAATAACCATGCAACAAGCAGAGGATTATTTTGACTCAGTCATGGAAACCGCCGTGGATGAGTTCAGGCGATTCGAGGAAGAAATGGAACGCGAGGCAAAAGTTGAACTCAGTGTTGTTGATGATACTGCTGAGAAAGTTAAAAAAATGGGGGATTTGATGGAAAAAGGTGCAAACATTGTGTCTAAATTGTATGTTGAAGCTGTTATGAAATCTGTAGGTTTTAATGGACTTTCACCTAACAAGGTTCATCCTTCATGAAAAAAGTTATATATATATATATATATATATATATATATATATATATATATATATTGTATTTATTTAATTTCATTTTTGGTGGTCCTTCGTCATCTTCGGCGTCATCATCATCCTCGTCTTCTTCATTAGCATTTGGTTCCTTTTCTTTTGATCTTCCTCTATTTCGTTCCCATGGCGGTGGTGGTGCTTTTTCTCTTAAGGTTCAATATTTTTACCCCTTTTGATCTAGTCTTTTTGATTTGTGAGTGATTGCTAGGAATTCTTTTTGTATATAATTATTAGTGCTGCAGCTGTTAGGGATTGAATCCCTAGCTGGTAGATTTGATTTGATTATTTTTATTGTTGATTCTAACATTGTTTTTATTGTAGTAGAGATCCTCTTAATTAACAACTTGGTTTTGATGAATTCTATTTGATATTGACTAATTAAAGCCTACAGAGTTAGGTAATAGGTATTGCATTAGAACTTCAAAAGAGAAAGAATGTGATTTAGCTCTAATAGGATCCCTGGGATTAGCTGAATTGTTTTTAATACTTAACTAATTAAAGAATATAGAGTTAAATATTACATTACATCTTTAATGAGGAAGAATTTAATTAGCTTTGTCTTAATTCTTGGTGGGTCACTTAGTATGTGTACTTGCTGTAAATATTGACAAAGGAAAAAAAAATGTAGGCTTTAGGTGGGGCTTTAAGTTGGTACTGTATCAGTTCCTGATTACCCACAAAGGACCTACAACTACAAAAATAGAAAGGATCTTTTATGTTTTTAAACAAATATAGGTGTTCTATTGATAAAAAATTAAATAATTTGTCCTAGTTGTGGGTCACTATTCTTAGCTGTGTTTCAACGATTGTATATGGAAGATGTTTTTGTCAAGGTTAACTGGTTTGCATAAGCAGAACTTAAGCATCATATATCTATATATGTGTTTTTATACTTATCTCACCTTAAACAGCGCCAACCTACATAGGTTAAGGTTTCTCTATTTTTGGTTGTTGTGTAAGTAAAAAAGCTCTTTTAAGTTGGTTTAATTGATTACCACGTGTCTGTTTAAGTATAAATAAACAAGTTAATGGTAAATTATTCAGTGAACATGTATACTTAAATGCACGTGCACTCTCGTGGAGTTTCTAAACTCTACTTATGTATAAGATATATATTTTCTACTTAATTACTTTTTGATCTCCTAATTGAGAATTGTGGAGTACTAGATGTTGGACAAGTTTTTGCATATCCGCCTTTATGACCCCAATAGAAACAAACGGGTTTCTTTGCTAAAGTTAACCATATTATGGAGATTCTTTGTGATGCTATAATAGTATGTGCCTACTTGGTTAATTAGGATAAACTGTGTGTTTAGAGAATGTGAGATTGTAAATCTTGTGTTTGGATCAAATTAGTAGCCTTTCTTTCTGTATTTATGGAAAAGTCAGTTTTGTACTATGATGTTAGATCTAATTTCAATTTCATCATACTTATTATAGCCAACTCCGAAAATAAAATTAGGTATAAACACCCTAAGCTCAATTCACCCACCGTTTGAAGGTCCAAGATTGACTTGCCCTCAACAAAGTTTGGGATTAATATGCCGTTTGGTATTTATCATTATATTTATAATTTTATAATATTTTATGTATCATTAATTTTAACAATTTATATTAATTACATAAAAGGTATTTCAAATTTATATTTCATATATAATTATATTAAATTAAGCATAATATTTCATGAAAATCAAGAGAAAAGAAAAGGAAATGCGAATCCTTATGGTGTAAGTTTCACATTTTTCTCTCCCTTCAATTTTTTTCTTCTTTTTGTTCATTCGATAATTTGTATTCATAATTATACCGAATTGTTGGCGCAGTGGGCTTGATAATTCAGGGAAGACCACGATTGTTTTGAAGATTAACGGAGAGGATACAAGCGTAATTAGTCCTACTCTTGGCTTCAACATTAAAACCATCACATACCAGAAGTAAAACTTTTGCATTTTTTAACAATTTCTAATCATTAACTACCTGAGCTCACCAAGTGTTTGAAAATAAAAATTTTTGGGTTGTTTCTTTTTATAGTTTTCTTCATTATATTTATGATTTGTAATGTTGAATTAGATTTGATTTTAGGTTTCGGCATATATACTCTGAATATATGGGATGTAGGTGGTCAAAGAACTATAAGATCATATTGGAGGAACTATTTTGAGCAAACAGATGGTTTGGTTTGGGTTGTTGATAGCTCAGATCTTAGAAGATTAGATGATTGCAAAATGGAACTGGATAATCTTCTGAAGGAAGAGGTAAGATGTTAATTTGACTTGTTTTTTTCCCCATCAAATGCACGTCTTATATTCATTACGGTGAAGCTATCCATCTTACTATAACAGTTTGAGGTTGCTACAATAAATATTAGAAAACGAAACCTTGCAAGCTAATGCCGCCCAATGTAAAGCGTGGCTTATGCTTTCTTTGTGTTGCAGAGAGGTTATCAGGAGCATCCTTGTTGATACTAGCAAACAAACAGGACATAAAAGGTGCTCTTACACAAAGTGAAATTGCTAAAGTAAGATTACTAGTTGATAATTAAATACTTACTTGACTTGTTAATTTTTTTAATTTCGTTGTCTTTGTCTATGTTTGTTAGAGCTCGCAAAACCGTGAATGCGATGTTTAATTCTTAATTTGAAGACACCAAATTTGGTTTCATTTTTGAAGAGTCAAGTCCTGCTTACCTTTAAATTTGCCCCTCTAGTTAAATTTTTTTAATTATGTGCTCTATTGCATCTTTGGTGATCTTTAAAATGACGTTAAGGATATCCTTTTTTCATTAGTGGACATCATGCAATATTTTAACTAATATTATTAGCATTTATCATATGCTTTTTACATGAATCCATATGATTTTTGGGTTTTATGGAAGTTTGTATCTCTTAAACTGGAATAACAACCATCAGTATGAGTTTTTATTAATGTGCTCTAGATATGAAATCAAATTGTGTTGAATTATATTGTAAAACCACCGGGAAATATTTGTGTCCTCTTAATATCAAACTTTAGAGTCTAGAATCCAGGCACCTCGATGTGGATAATAGATTGTAACTAGATTTATCTACCAAAGTGACAATGAATCTGATCATTTGGTTTTGCATCCTTTAGATATTGAAGGTGCGGCAGAGGATTCAATCCCTTCAAGCTGGAAAAGCCAAGGCTTAGCACTTCTTCAAGTGGAACGTTATTTAATGTTGCATTCCTTGGTCATTCATCTTAGTCGGAACTTGAATTTTGTGTTATGGAAACAGGGTTTGTGTACTAGCTTCTTTAACCATGATGGTTAATTATTACGAGTTTTGTAGCTTCTTTCATAATTGGCCGAGTTAATATAGATTAGATGAGCTGTGAGGTAGAATGCCCATTTATTTAAACATAATATTTAAATTCATTAATTTTTATATTTAGTTTTAAAGTTAAAATTTTAATAGAAAATTTAATTTAATTAATTTTTTTTATTTATCCTTAAAATTATATAGTTTAAAGTTTAAATTTCAAAAATAAAACATAATATAATATTAATCACAGAAAATAAATATTATTTAATTAAAATATATTTTTTAAAGGTTATATTTTTTAGTGGCGTTTATGTGAAAAGCGTCGCTAAAGGTCTGTTTTATAGCGGCATTTGTGAAAAAAGTGCCATTAAAAGTCATGATCTTTAGCGGCGTTTTTGGGAAAAGCGCCGCTAAAGGTCATGGTCTTTAGCGACGTTTGGGAAAAAAGCGCCGCTAAAAGTCATAGTCTTTAACGGCGTTTTTAAAAATAAACGCCGTAAAAATTTGCGGTGTCAGCTATAGCGGCGTTTTTTATGGCGCTTGTGAAAACGCCGCAAATAGTTCTAGTGGCGCTTAAAAGCGCCGCTAAAGGCAAAAAAAAAAAACACCGCTAAAAGTCTATTCTCCTGTAGTGACAGCCTCAGAATCAAGCTCCGCATCCATATAACAGGGAGTTTCACCTCCTTCCCTCTTATGATTTTCTTTATTTTGAATAGTCTATCTTTGTACATTGAGGTTAATGTACATCTTAAGTGTGGGGGGGTGAACATAAACATGAAACCTAACTTTTTGCATTATTCTCAAATCCCTGAATGTAGTCTTGTGCTTAAGTGATTTTCTCATAATATTGATAGAATGAATTCTGATTAATCTATAATTATTGTTGATATGTCATGAATTAGACCAAGGGGATTATGCATGAGTATTTAATTATGGGACCTTAAAGAATCAAGCATGACAAGTTGATATTTTGAGAACAAAAATTTTTAGATTTTTTTTCCTGAATTGAGGTATTATCTTGAAATCTTAAGTATACAGGAATGACATCAAAAACCCTAATTTTTGGTGAGATTTTTTGAGCCCTTTTGAGCATGTAGCTTTCTTTCTTGCTCACTTCTTTTGTGGTTTGAGTGTGTCAACATTGAATTGTTATTCCAGATTATACATGTCGAGATCACACGTATGATTTGATATACTGAGATGATAAAGGCACTTAGGATTTAACCCACTTACTCCATAAAAAGCCTTTCCATATAATTAAACCCTTAGTGAACCCCCTTTGAGCCTACTAACCCTTTTTCTTTATTGATTAACCCTCATCATTAACCCATTAACCCATTATTATTGAAATCCCCTTACTTAATTTGACCCTTTTTATCGAGATTGAACTTAATATTGTTACCTCACTATGATCACCAATTTTTGTTACTGAATCATGGAGTATAACTACTACATTGTATTAACTTGATTTGTTCTTAAAAAAAAAAAACTAACCTCAGTATTATTATTGTAATTCTTAGCAAGCTAAAGTTGTCATGAAAAAGAGAGCTCATGTAATATAGTTCTAGATATTTGTTGTTATTCAGTAATTAAGTTTTTGATAGTGGGTTTGTTTCTTGCTTGTATCTATAGCCGTAACCTAAACCCCGTTACAACCATGCAAAGACCTTTTGATTTGTGTATCATATCATTTACAAGTGGTGGAGATTTGATTTTCATGCTAGCCTATAGTGATAACATCTCATGTTAGACAATCGAGTGTTTAATTTTGAACCTTAAACACTTTGAGTGATTTGAGTGAATCCTTAGTGAGGATGCCATCTCTTGTATATTTAGGACTAAAGTTAATTACTTAGAGGAAGGAGATTACCTATAATTTTATTATCAAAATATTCGATTTAGATTGTTTGAGATTTTTAATGCCCCTATGGTTGAATTCTCACTGTATGATTCTCCGTGGAATAATTTGTAACATTATCGGTAATGATTATGTGATTGAAAGGAATGAATTCTAGCAGTAAATGAGAGTTTTACTTGAGGACAACCAAATGCTTAAGTGTGAGGGTATTTGATAAATGCCAAATTATATATATTTTTACCCCAAATACTTAGCAAATTTATGGATGTTTACTATTAGATTTGTGGATTTTGGTGCTCTTAATCCAGTTATTTCATGTTTTGTACTCAAGAGTGCACCAAGAGTCACAAGGAGCCAAAAACGAGCTTAAAAGAGACAAAAAAGACCAAATCAAGAAGATCACACAGCCTAAGCCTTGCCACACGGGCTGCTCACACGCCCGTGTCTGTCGAGGGTGTCGTCCAAAGATTTCACGAGTCACATGGCCTGGCCCTTGACCCACATGGCCGTGTGAAATTTAGCGGAACGAACACGGCCTGGCAAACATGTCACACTGCCATGGCACACGGGCGTGTCCCTTTTTCAAAGAGTTGTATTTTACACGGAAAAAGGATACTTAGGGGAGAAGAAAGCCAATCCAAAGCCTATAAAAACACTCTAAGTATGACCTACTAAGGGGGACTTTTCCGGACTCTTCCAGAACTTTTCTGGAACACAGAACCACACGCCAGGAATTACTTGAAAGAAGGCAGACGAGTCATCCCAAAAGGCCAGAGTTACTCCAAGACTGAAGATCTCTCTCAGAATTCCTTCAGGGATTTTAGAGTTTTCTTTATGTTTTGTTATTTTCATACTTTTGAGATGTACTCTTATTTAATTATGAACTAAACCACTTAGATACCTAAGGGGGATGAAACTTATGATGAATCTTGTTATTATAAATACTTGATTTGTTCTTAATTATGTATTTCTAATGCTTGAGTTAATATTCTGGGTATTGACTTATAATTTAATGTGCTTATGCAGAGGAGGAATAGATCTTGCCTAAGAGTAGATTTGGCATAATTAAGTGGAGTTGATCGAATGCCTAGAGATAGGGTTACGAGATTTTTCCAAATTAGGGTGAAACCTAATATGGGAGTCCATAGATCGATTTACTGCTCCCCTAAGGGTTTTAATTAGAAAGAGATTTCAATTAATTCAAATGAGGGTTAGGCGTTATTAGTCTCGAAAGAGATAATAATGTAGGTTAGGGAGTCTCACGGATCAAGTCAAGTGAATAAATAAATGCAGTTGAGTCGGATAACAAGTGAAATATAGGTGGATTCCTCCTTGGGTGTCATCTTTATCAATTGCTTTTCTTCAAGTCTTTTCCAAATCTTCTCTTCGCTTTAATTAAATTAGTTAATTAGTTTAGATAATTAGTTTAATAAACAAACCCTTTTTATTCCTAGGCTAAATAATAAAAAGATAGTTATTACTAGTACTTTTAGTTTCCTTGGGTACGATATCCCGGTCTTGCCATTACTATACTATTGTTCGATAGGTGCGCTTGTCTTTTCGTCGTGATAATAGTTAGTCTAGGTTTGATCTTCATTATAAATATTTATTACTTGTTGCGAATCACGCGATCAGAACGCATTGCTCATACTCAGTCGCCGCCATACCATTCGTATAGCGGCTCAGTCACAGAAATTCGGCCTCATACTCGGCCACTGATCTATCACCTTGGGTTAGATTCAGGAACTCTCTCCTGTGGGCACCCACGTAGCTAACACCCACATACTTTCCTTAGAAAGCGGTTTTGAAGAACTCCCGGTCGATCGATAAATGCGAGTGCCCTCATTAACTGATGGGCCACCAGCCGATGCCTCATCACGCAGATGGCGATACCGCCGTTTAATTTTTGCTCGAAGTGCGGTCGGTCGTCCATAATCTTCTCCGTGGCCTCGATCCAGTATTCAGCCACATTGGGGGCAACCCTAACAATACCCCTAAAAAGCTCAGCTCCGTTAAACCAGAGTCGTTCCGTAACTGACCCTCGGCCTCTAGCGTTGGTATTAGGCCTAGCGACTCTCTCCAGAATCTTTAACATGGCTTGGGACAGTGCGTCGTCCCCAGCCACTCGATCGTGAGACCTAATCTCAGTCACAGGTGAAGCGGACGTCTCACTAGTTTCCAAATTAGGTATGTGGCCAAATGATGAGAACCCAGCTCGAGCACCTCTACAGCCTCTACCACAGCCTCTTGTACCCCGTTTGCGAGTACCTCTTGTGTTCATTTTCTATTCGCGTTAATCTGTGTTAACAATTTTATGCATCAGTTTACAGTTTCAGTATTTATTAACAGATATCTTATGAGAGATAGTATCAGAAGTGTAAAGTTTTTTTCGCACAACGCAGAATTCCACAGTCGAGTTTTACAACCTGGCTCTGATACCACTAAATGTAACACTCCAAACCCAGCCTGGACGTTATGGCCGAATCTGGCAATGTCACATTAAAGTGTTTTTTGTAAAGTACATTGTTGTTGAAACCCTCTTTTTCTATTTAATCTTTTTTCATTATCTTACATTGGTACTAAGACGTGTCGTTCAATTTCTCAAATGTGAGTCATTATCAAAAAGTTATTCACTTTCAAAACTTTATTAACTTTCAAAACATTACTTAACACGAAAGCTTTTAAAATAGTTTGTCTATTTGTGTGTATTCTGTTAAAACGATTTATTCTTTTTGAAAACTCGATTGCCCTTTCTACTAATAGTTATAAATCAAAACAATAAAAATCCCAAATTAAAAATAAAATTCCAAAGAGGCCATGATACAGTAAATACCCAAAATAAAATTAAAATTCATAACTAAGTGCTAAATCGAATGAGATAAGTCGTGTGGCCACCGCTGAGTTCTCCACTGCATCAATCCGCCTACGTCTGGGGATTACCTGTATAATTAAATTAGAAGGTTGAGTTTATGAAAACTCAGTGTGCAATCTTATATAAAACAAACAGACAGAAAACAAACACAGTTTGGACCTAAAGCCTTTTTAGTATCAGTGACAGTATCAGTATCAGTTTGGGCTTTAGCCCATCTTAGTACAGAAGCAGTTATGCTTTTGGGCCTTAGCACATTGTAGTTCCAGTAATCAGTACAGTAACGAATTATGCAATATACAAGTCCTACCCGGCCAGCCTTTACTGTCTATCTCCGTTCAGCCCTACACTCCATGTGGGGATATAATCAACCCACCCATCCCTACACTACACTCCATGTGGGGATATAATCAACCCACCCATCCCTACACTCCAAGTAGTACCGAACACGACACTATACAGTAATATGCAGCTGGGCTGTCAGTGAGTTAGGCTCAAAGCCTTTCAGTACACTTCCTCGGATCAATATAAACCCATTCCCATGCAATGCAACGTACATAAATGACATGCTATCTCACAATAACAGTACATACAATTTTCAATTCGGTGTAATAATATAATTCTCGATAACATATATTCATACAATAATTAATCAGTCGTTTCATACAATTAGGGTCTAGGTAAAGCTTACCAACCTTACAGTAGGTTCACAGTTGTCTCGGGCGACCCGTGCAACCTTGGAATCAAAACAGTAAAAATAGGCCCACACGTCCATGTTGTCAGCCCGTGTGGCTTACATAGCCCAATATGGCCTTGGCCGTGTAGATCACACGGCTTGGCTCAGATATTCCATATGGCCGTGTGGACCTACCCACCCGTGTGGCCCACAAGGCCCAATTTAGCCCGGCCTATGAATCGCACATGCCCAGCCTCGTTGATCACACGTCCGTGTTCGGACACATGGCCTACCACACGGGCGGTCGCACGCCCGTATGGCATCAAAAATCACGGTTTTTAGCTTTTCACCGATTTCTGATTTCAGAGTCGTGTTTACACACCTGATACGATTTTTGGTACGCAACGCTCCTGAGATAAATCACACCTAAAACAAATGGCAATTCCATGTCCAACATTAGTCATGCTTAGAACCAATACCATTAAAACAACAACAATCGAACTTCATTTATGTTGCTTACCCCCACTACTCCAAAAAGATATAGCCTACGATTCTGTAGGTAAACCAAGTCCGATGCGATTTGATGCTGTCAAATCAAAATTCGACACAACGGAGGGTTAGGAACTTAACACAATTTAACAAATAAAACTTCCCCAAATCAATTGGGGCATAAATCCCCTCTCTTACCAAAAAACTTACCAACAGGAAGCAGCCACGTTGAACAGGAGTAACTAATTAAGGAGAAGTAGACAGAAAAGAGAGAATAAGGGGGAGTCAAGAAATCGGCTAAGGGTACAGAGAAGAACCAACGCCAATTTTTCCGTTTTCAGAGAGAAATTAAAAAGTTAGAGTGGAGAAAGAATAATAATTCAGCAAAGGTTTTTGGGGAAAAGAGAGACTGAGATGAGTAAATTAACAAAAGAAAACGAATCAGTAAGGACAGGAAGTAGCAAATCGACAGCAATGTTGAAAGAAATAAAAGATGGGACAGAAAACACGTAACAAAAATTCGGTACTAAGGAACACAGAGCAGTCAACAGAAGAAAAGAAAGTTTGAGAGGAGACAAATGCCTAGCCGAAATTTTTAAGAAAAGAACTCCAATTCGGCACAACCTCTAAACACTCTACTTAAACGTCTTCTCAAAATTCTCCAACCACTCAACTATCCAAATCCCTTAACAAGCGAAATCACCCTCATTATCCTCCTAAAAATTGGCCACAACATCCCCACACTCCTCAAATAGTCAAAATTTTACCACATTTCAAACTCCTTCATTGCACATGTACAAAAAAAATCCCCCTTGCACGTATAGGGATTTAAACTCAAGACCCATTGCAACATTAACACTCCACTAAACCACTAGAATAGCAGGCCCATTCTAACATATTTTCCCACTAGAATAGCAGGCCCACTCAATAATTCATTTTGATATTAAATCCTAACCGTGCGAACTTACCTATCAAAATTGCAGAAATGTCAAAGTATATAGGCATTTTGGTAATTTTCCATTCTCCTTGATTTTCCACTCGACCTTGATCTAAATGAATAATTTCATTCAATTTATTAATTCAGACGATAAAAAAATTATTTTATGAAATTTAGTTTTTTATATTTTTGCAAAATTGCCCCTAACATTTTATTTTTAGTCAATTTAGTCCCTGAGCCTAAAACATACAAATTAACCATTTTTAATGCAAATCCATTCTAGCCAAATATTTATGTCATTCATTACATCCCATTTTTGCAATAATTTCACAACAAACCCTTATATTTTTACTATTTCAATAATTTAGTCCCTAATAAAAAATTCATCAAAAATCCCTTAACAAAATACTTTTAAACAACAACCAACATTTCAAATTCATAATTTAATATAAAAAAATCACTAGATTCATCAATGACGACATTCAAAATCTTTAACAGTTTCAAAATCAAATGTACGGGTTAGCTGGACCTAGTTGCAACGATCTCAAAAACATAAAAATTAAAAGAAATGGGCAAAATTTGCTTACCAAATCATCAAACCAAATTTGGCCAATTACTAAGCCCTAGAAATGGCTTCCTTCTTCAACAATTTCGGTGGAAAAACAAAGGTTAAAGAAGATGATGCCCCGTTTTATTTGTTTTACTTTTCTTTTAATTATTAAATTACTAATTTAACCTTTGTTATAATATTAAAATTCACCCATTTAATGTCCACATTTGTCCATTATTTTTAATAATGGTCTAATTTCCAACTAAGTCCCTTTTCTTTATTCAATAAACCATTTAATCACTCAAATCAAATAGTGAATAAATTTTACATCTTTTACGATTTAGTCCTTTTTAATTAATTAACTATCGAAACGTTAACATTTTTCAACGAAACTTTACTACCACCTTAATGACACTCTGTAAATATTTATAAAAATATTTACGACTCGGTTTATAGAAACGAGGTCTCGATACCTCACTTTCTAAAACCACTTAACCTTAGGTTCTTACCACTTGAACCTAATAAATCGTTATAAAACATAAATTACCAAATAAAAAACCTTTTTAAAATCATATTTGACTTGTAAATATTAAATAATAATATTTACGAACTTACTCACTAGATTTGGTGGCCTCGAAACCACTATTTCTAATACCATTGAAAAACGGGCTGTTACCTCGAATATTTCTTAAATCGTGTTTGGTTATAAAGAATTTTGTTAATGTTATGAATATTTTATTATCAAGTGGATGTCCATTAAAATTAAGATAGGTTTGATGTACTTTAAGACCTTAATAGTAATTAGAAATAGAGTTCTATTTCATTTATACTTCTTATTTCTATAAATAAATACTGTAAAGAAGTATTGCAAACATCATATTAATTCATAAAATGCATTCTCTTTTACTCTCCTATTTTTATTTCATAACACGTTATTAGTATGATACTTATTTTTTTTCTTTCACGATTTCTCCTCGTCTAAATTGTTTAGATCTGAAAAAAAAATCATATCCAATCAAAAGCCTTCAACTAGCAACCCTTTTTCAAAGTCCATAACCACATACAAATTGCATACCAGATTCAAATTAAAATAAAATTAAAAGTCAACACTCAAGAGGGGATTTGAACCAATGCCCTCAAATAAGAAGCCCATCATCTTTTGTTATTAAAACACACAAACTGTAACAACTCGTTTTTAGTAGTGTCAAAAACAGTGGTTTCGGGATCACAAATTCAACGAGTCAGTCAGTAAATATTATTTATTTAATATTTATGAAGTCATTAGAGTGTCGTATTAAAGTTTGGTCCAATAATATTTATGTTTAAATAGTTAATTAAGGAAAAAAGACTAAATAGTAAAAACTGTAAAATTTAATTGCTATTAGTTTTATTGGTTAATTGAGTATAAAAGTATAATTGGATGGTTTTAAATGACAATTTTACCATATTTTCTTAGATGATTTGGGTATGATTTTTAAGCGAAATAAAATGTTAAATTAATAATTATAATATAATAAAACATAAAAAAATAACCATGATCTTGCCATTTCTTCTTCCACTGATTTTCTCACCATTGTTAAAGGAAATAAAAGCTTCAAACCTTCAAGGATATTCTTCCCTTGCATGTAAGTCGATTTTGAGTTCGTTTTTTCGTAAATTTTATATTTTTGAGATCGTTTTAACTTAATCTAGTTAGCCTAGAGACTATTTTCTAATACTATCAAAATTTTGAAAAGTTACCATTGTTGTTCTTAAAGCTTTTTGGATGTTCATGGTTGAGTTTGAAGCTTGGTGTTGAAATAATACTATTTTGTAAAGTGAATTTGGATATTTTCTGAGTTTGGGGTCTAAAATGATAATATGTTGGATGTGGCATGAACTTATTGCAAGTTTCATTATTTGTGAGCTGTAGAGGGATGGAAATGAATTTGGCATCATGGTTTTAGGCTTAATTGTGAAAAATAAGCTTGCTTCGATTTTAAAGACTAAATTGAATAAAATGCAAAATTTTAGGGAAATTATGAAAAATATCAATAGGAAGTCATATGCATTAAATTACATGTTATAAGGTAATTGGGACTAATAAATTAAAATAATTTATTGTATCAAGAACCGGTAGGAAATTGAGGAAAAGAGAAAATTACGAATTAATCTCTAACATTTCTATCTTTATTGTTTGCCCTTGGTAAGTTCATAGGGTATAGTCTTGTGTAATTTGTAATGTTTTTGTTGATTCGTGAATGGTGGGTATGTTTGAATATATATATTTAAATGGTTACAAATTGGTATAATGTGAGAAAAAAATTGAATTTAAAAGTATTATACTGTTATATGCACCGAACTTGAATGAACATAGGATAAGATACAATTGACATGCAAATGTGTTATTTTGTGCGCTGCATAGGTTTGATATGAGATAAAATAAGATGATGACAAATGATATATTATTATACACTGAATGTACTGGAATCCAGCATTTGTTGCAAATTTTTTAGTTATATTTATAGTGATTCAGACGTGTTTTGGGGGGAGGATTTTAATCCTATGGGCTTGGTGCTTAATGCCCAAGCGTGTTTCTAGAGGGATGTTAGCCTTCAAGCTTGGCATGCAATGCCCATACATGTTTTTGGTTGGATTAGCTCGGTTGAGCATTCTGGTGTGTTTTAGGTGGATAACTACGTATCTGTATCTATTCATACTAGTTCATTGGGCTGAATCGTGATTGTTAAAAAGATATAATGACTAGAATTGGCGTATTGTGATTAAGTCTTGTTGAATGAATTGTAAATGTGTTCATGCTTATGGATATTATATCATGACTTGGTATTGAATCAACTTGTTTATTTGAAAGGTTATATGGCTTGTATGTAATGAACTCACCTTTTGGATATGGTTGTGGTGATAGGTTTAAATGTTAGTTAATTTTTTTGTTATTTAAACTTTGATAATAAGGTATGTTATATTGTTTTTGATATATGAACTTACTAAGCTCCAATTGAAGCTTACTCTATTTCATTTTCCTTTTTTCGTGTAGTTATCATTTTGCAGAACTTGATGATCGGATCAATTTGAAGATCACACCATCCAGTCACTTTTTGGTAAACTTGAAAACATTTTATTTTGGTTAAGTGGCATGTAATAGAAGTAATTTGTATATATACATATGTATTCATAAAAGTATGTATGTTTTGTGCTTGAACAAATTATGTGTGCTTGTTGGCTAAATGGTATGGTTGCTTATGGCTTAATGTGGTAATGTTGAATGTGGGATTGAGCTTGTATATGATGGAATGAGATAAGTAGTTGGTAAGTTGCAATATGGTATGGAATGAATTGTTAGGTGAGATTTTGGTTGAAACATATGACATAATGTTTTATCTTTGATTTGGATGTTTTAAAGATGCTATGTATAAGGGTTCTTTTAATGGTAAATGTACTGGTGAATATACCTTGGTATATGGTTCATAGTTGATGATATAAGTTATTGTATTTTTGGTGATTCATATATATATATATATATATATATATATATTTTGCTTAGTTGTGCTCAAACTTGGTATGAAATAGGAATCACTTTGGCATTGAATATTGTTTGTGATGGTGCCTTATGACACATTGGTTAGATAGATAGGATGGTGTTTTAAGTTGTATTTTTGGTATGATTTTGGTGTATTTGAGTAGGTTTGATGATATATTGCATGCTTGTGGCATAAGTGAACATAGGGTTTGATAGCTTATTTTGAAAGGTACTAATGGTATACACGGTTTGACACATGATCGTGTGCCACACATGGACATGTGGCATGGCTATGTGTCATTATGTTTTGGGAGGTGAATGGTGTACATGGCATCAGTGAGTTATACGGCCGTGTAACTCTAGCTTACACAGTCTCAGTCTATTACATGGTCCAGGACACGGCTGTGTGACTTTTGTTTGAAATTTTGCATTTAGGTCCACACGGCTTCAATTTGCTACATAACTTGTTGACGTTAGCATGTGACCCTATTATACACGACTTCAGTTTGTGATACGGTTTGATACAAGGTTGTGTTGTTTGACTTCACACGGCCCCAACTTATCACATAGTCTTACTATATGGTCATGTGACCCTGTTTTGTAAAATTTTCTCACTTTTTGTTAAGTTTTTATTTAAGTCCCTATTGGGTTTCTGTTCAATTTAAGAGCTTCTGTAAGCTCGATTTAAGTTTGGATTTGTATGATATCCATGTTTGTTTGAATGTTTAAGATTTGAGGCATGATTTATCATATTATTGAATTTAGTTCATATGTTCCTGTATTGTTATTTGTTGTAGCATCTTGTAACCCTAATCCAGTGACTTTTTTTGTATTTGGTACGTTTTCTGTAACACCCTATGCCTGACCCAATCGTTGGATCTGGGTATGAAGCTTTTCCCGTTATTTAGCTAAAACAATAAAACAATTTCTTTAAACATAAAAAAAATCCAAACTTTATAAAATAACATGAATCTGTAGACATGCAAACAATTTCTAGATAGAAGTTTCCTTCCTATCCAGTATCCAAATGAAAGCCCCACTGAACTGCTCTTACAACTACTTCTTTTTATCTGGTAAAACTTAAAAAAATGTTTAAGAGTTTACCAGCAAACAACTTAGCACATAATCTCATTAAGTTCATTTGAACTTACGAATGTACTGCATTGTATGCAGGGTTAATGGATGACATAAGGGTTGTGTGGAGGGATCAAGCCAAACACTACTAGGCTCACGCGAGTGACGTTATAATTGTATCATGCATATAGAGGGACACCCTTAGAGGCTACACCTTGGGGTTAAATAAGTGAATGTTTATCAAAGTTTTAAATTCCAAGTCGTAGTATATGAATACAAATAGATTTTTTGTGTTAGATGTTTCAAAGAAAATTTTATATTGACTTTTTAATTGAAATAATTGATGATAGTAGCTATTTGGACTAACTAATATAATTATAAAAGTAGAGGATTAAATTAAATTAAATCAAATTAATATATTAAAAAATATAATAATAGAGATATAAAATTGAAATTTAATTATTTATAAGAAAAAAAATAGTTGATAGGCATGATGCGGGCGTCCTGATAGTAGGAGTTCTTTAGTATATATTTTATAGGTTGAACAGATTTACGTAGTTGGATGAGCATCCCATCTCATTCAGTGATGATGGAAATATAGAAACCATGTTTTCCTTTTCCCAAGAACAAAGGGTTAATTCTTTTTATTTTAAATTAAAATACAAATGCTTTAGGGCAATGTCGAATTTGGGAATGGTGGTGGCGTGGATGTAAAGAAAAGAGGATGACAACTCATCTGACATTTTTAAAAATTAAAATAAATATGCGCGGGTCCATATTATTTGAATAAAATTAAATTATGTTGATTATATAATTTAATTTTTATTTTGAATTCAATTATTTAATTTATCCATTCAATTAAATAATAAAAAGTTAAATTAATTTTTACCCATTTTTTACTTTTTTGAGAAAATGCATTTACTCCAAATAGTAATTTATACAATTATTTTTTATTCGTTGTCCATTCATTCACAGTTCTTATTATGCAATCCGTTCAAAGTTATATTGAGCTAACGAATGAACCGATCAAACATATATAATTAGGGCTTAAATAATTTATAATTAAGTTTCGACTCTTCATATATTAATTACAACATTATTTGTTCATGAAGTCAATATACTAAAAGTATCATGATTGATCTCTTCATTATATACCGGTATGAAAGCTACTTATGTTAAGATTTTGTCAAATGACATCATATGTGTACACTCATAAGATATCTATGATTCCTTTTGATTAAATTCGTTCACCTAATTTTATTCATTTTATCTCATGATCACCATTGTATATTTATGTGATGAAAATGATCATTACTCATACTAGTAATGATTAATCAATTTTCTTAAACAAAATAATTATGGTCATGTTCCATTTTCATAATTCATACAACACCAATGAGAGAATATCATTTACTCTTTTAATCGAGCTATGAATTTTACTATTATGAGTGAAGCCATGTGATGCACAAGTTATGCACCAAACATACCGACTTTTGGCTCTTTACAATGAGAGCACATGTTTTCAATACATCAAAGTACATGAATTACACACACGTGGTCATATGCTTATTCAGGATTTAGGTAAGTTATACCATGAATGTCAGAAGCAAATAAATCCATAAATGGATCTAGGATAAATTTAACTTGAATCTTGTTAGACGTATTGTCAATCCAGGAAATTATATCTATACCTCTATCTCTAGGAATCAATCCAAATTCAATAGGTAAAATAAGTTATATCCCCAATCAAACTTATAGGCGACATAACAATCTTAGCATGAATCATTTGCTCAATCAATTTCCATAGGTTATGGATAATTTAGATTTTCTATTAATATAAGTTGTTTTCTTGCATTATAATCTAACCATATAATGCAACTTAATATTAATTAATATGTACATAACTAGTGAACCAATATTTACTTATTCATTTTGTTTTACTTGCAAAAGCAAATGAGGATAAACATAAAAAGAATATTAAATAATATGTGGTGGTTTTTGTTTAGTTAATCAATTTGAAAGATTACAAATAGACAATAATGAAATCATTGTACTATTGATCTAGAGTTGAATAATACGTTGCTGGTAATTATTCCCAAGGTCTAGAGTCCTAAAAGTTTCTCTCAATTTCGCTCTATCAGTCTATGCTCTGTTCTATATAAATTGATTATGCAAATTATTGGTAACCATTTTAAAATGATCATTTCTAAGATTATTACGTATGAGTAGGTTGGATTTATTCCTAGAAGGAATATTACTAAAAATATCCTTATAGCGTAGGAAGTGATTCATTCTATGAAGGGCAGACATACTAATAAGCAATGGATGGTCATTAAAATTGATTTAGAGAAAGCCTATGATGGGGTGCGTCAAGAATTCATTGGTGCCTCTCTCTATGCTTTAGGTATACCAGGCGTTCTTAAATGATAATTATGTAACACCTAGTTACTCGAATTAACTTGGGATTTTGGGAAAACTAGGATTTAATTTAACGAACTAAGAAATTGTCGAGCTCCGGTGGGAGATCAGAAAATTTAGTGGCTAAAATGCTAATAGTTGGATATCAATTTTGGTCCGATTGGGATGGAACTGGTTAGTTCCAAAGTGAGAGATAAAATGATTAAGAATGGATTGTGGATATGACCGATGAAGACCATGCCTGAGTAGTATATATATATCTTAAATGGAGGTAGAATTTTCTGAATTTGGTTGATAGATTTTCTTCTCTCCTTAGCATTTTCTTCTTCAGTTGTCTTGAAGAAAAAAAAAAAGGATACGGATGAGGGGTGCTCTAATTGTGGTGGAAGAGAAGTGAGCTTAAGGTTGGTAATGGGGATATGGAGAAATTGGTAAGTCACCTTATCTTCCTCTGTGATTAGGTATTGAAGAAAGAAGTAGAATAAGACTATTAAAACTTTTGTATAATTTAAGATTTCCGAGTTTTTAAGAATCTACCACCATGAGCTTAACAACAGCATGGTTGTTATGTTTAGCCACCAAGGCAAATGAGGCTCTAGTGTTTGGACTAGCTAAGCTGTCAAGGATAAAAAAATAATGTGAGTATCTGCACTTGGTTTTTTGATTGCTAAATGTTGTTACGAGAAATTGCCATGTTTATGCTTCTCGTATTAATAGATGAACAATGAATGATTATCTGGGGTAGTGCATTGTATAACGATGTCCTGCATGATATGCATGATTAGTGTATGCATGGTGAAAGGGGAGACTAGCAATGGGTTAAACAAAGTTAGAAAAGGAAAAATGGGTGATTCTGTTAGATATCGCCATATGATATTGTAAAGTGTAAACCATAATGGACGAAGCTCTGGGCCTTGCAGAGGGGACACTATAGTGTTCGAGTATCAATGTATAAGATGGTGAAATGAAAGGATGGATGGAATAATAAGGGAAGAGTAAAGATAATGGCTAGGCCACGAGTTCGAATGAAAGCTATACACCAAAAATGAGTAAGACCATAGCTGAAAGATGCTATGTCATCATGACGGAAACGTGTAAGACCATGGTTGAAAGACACTATGGCATCATGGTAAACAATACTAAGACCATAACTGAAAGACGCTATGACATCCTTTGATAGTCCGCTGAGATGATAAGCATAGTTGGAAGATGCTATAGCATCAGACGAGGATTTAACGATAGATTAAGTAAGACTTTAGTTGAGAGACGTTATGACATCATACATAGTCTGCCGGGACATTAAACATAGAGTAGTCTGTCGGGACATTAAACACGGGGTAGTTTGCTAAGATGTTGAATATCGGAGCTAGGGTGTGCAAGGTCAAGTTTGGTTATGGCAACGAGTAATGGTCCGTTAGGACAAGGAATTCGGAAGCTGTCAGCATGAGGAAAAGAAAATTCAGGCATAACTCAAGCAGAGAGTAATGGGGTGGGAGAAAATGATGTGCTTGAAAACTAGGTAAGAGCTCTCAAGTTTAACTAATAAGCCAAGATTGATGATGACCATGAGATGTTCAAGCGGAACCTAAAACTAAGGATCCACAGGTAAGATGGGCATTTAGCCCCTAGTAGGTCCACTGAGGACCACTAGAAAACATCGATTGCCCAAATGTTCAAGTAGCGGAATTTAATGTTATATTTGCCCCCACTTATATTCGGTATGCAAAAGAGTTTCAAGCAAATTAACTTTGAGGATACAATGAAACCTATGACTATTTACGTTTTACACTAACTAGAATAGTTTACTAAGCACTAAGTAATATATAACAAGAAACTCTGTTTCAACGAAGAATTTCTACAATAATACTTTATAGAATAATCTAATAATATTAAAAGAATGGAAGAAGGATAGAAAGAACATTAGAATTTTTTGGTGTGATTTCTAAATGAAATCTCATTCCTATTTATAGGAATTTTCATGTCTTTTTATAAATACTACTTTCAATATGTGTCTGTAATAGCCAATTTTGGCCTAGAGCCCAAATCAACAAAACAAAAATAAAACCCAGAATAAAACAAAATAAATATAAAGTCTAAATTTTTTAAACAGTTCATTTACACATTAAAATAGCCCAAACCCAATGGCCCATTACATACCCAAATTGAACCAAACTCAACAACCTAGCCCAAAAACTAAAACACTTTCAGTAAGCAAAACCCTAGGTGCAACCACCGCATGCCTCTCTGCCCTTGATCAGCGCCGCACGCCACCACGCCTCCTCCACACGTCTGACACCACCTGCAAAATGAAGATCACACGCAAGGCAGAAGCAGACAATGAGAAAATGACAAAAAAAAAAAAACAAGTAGTTTTGTAATAGTCTATAAAAAGAAGGATAGCCATTTTGTATTTCTTCTTTTTTTTTACGAACATTAACCAATCAAAAGAGAAAAAACAAGTAAAAAGGTTGATTTTGGTTTCCATATCTCGTTTTCCTTTTGTTTTCTTATTTTCATTTTCTATCTTTTTATCTTTTATTGTGAATCTGTTTCAAACAAAAAGTGTAAAAAGGGAAGGAAACACTTACCTGGACCACAACGGAGTCGCGCCACCGGAGCCTCATCTCCATCGACAGAGTCGAATCCAAAAAGGGGGTAAAGGGGATCTCCTTCCCTCTCATTTTTGGACTAAAAAGAATGTGGCCCTTGAATGGCTCTGAAACGGGCTGAAAAACCCGTCCCTTGCGACTCAACCACCACCCACAGTGGAGTTGGGACGACAGCGGTAAGGATGGGTCTCAAAACCCTAGATGCAAGAGAAAAAAGGGGGAGGGAGAGAGAACAAAGATGCTCTCTGTTTTTTTAAAAATAGGGGCTGGAAATGAAATAAAAAAAAAGGGTTTTGGTTTAAGTAATAAAGGCAAAACGGCGCCGTTTGGATGATTGGTTTCAAAGGCCAAAACGATGTTGTTTTGATCCTCTGACCCGTTCGACCTGACCCGATTTGAAGGGGGATCCGCGTGTTTTTTTAGGCCAAATGGGCTATTTGCGGTTATGGTCCCTCCTTCCTTCTCGCACAATTCGATTAAGTCCCATTCCATTTTCTTTGTCTTCTAATTTTACCCCAAAATTGGCGTGTCATTTCATTTTGGCCTGCAGTAAGCGCTTGTGCATTGAGGGCACAGGGTATTTTGCTATTTTCGGTCCTTACATTTTTGACACTCACGAATTGGCCCTTTGTTTCATTTTTGTTATTTCAAATTTATACCCTAAATTCTGGTTTATTTTCAATCACGTCCAAAGTCCTTTTAATTCATTTATTTATTTTTTTATTTTAAAGAGTTTTATTATGTGTTATTTTAAATATTTTATATACTGTTTACATTTGATTATTTATGTACATTATTTATCTTAACATGTTTTAATACATTGATTATTTAAAATTGTATTATTATTTATTTTAAATTATTTTTTTATATATACATTATGTATTCTAAACTATTTCGTATATATTATATATATTTTTATTCTTTTCGCATACTATCTATATAGTTTACTTTAAATTGTTTTTATAAATATTATATATATATATATATATATATATATATATTTAAAAAAAACTACTTAGTATATTATTTTTTTAAATCCCTTTTATTTTAAACTTTTATCTATTATTTTTAAAATCGATTCATCTATTGCTTATTTTAAATTGTTTTACATATCTTAGTTTAAACTCTATTTATTTATTTCAAAGTGTTTTATTATTATTATTTGCTCTTTTATATTATTCATTTCACACTTTTACACATACATGTACATACTATTTATCTTAAATTTTTGTATAAACATATATTTTTATCGTTTAACGTGTTATTGATTTTTAAATTTCCTTTTTCACATTATCTATTTCAAACTCATTATTGCTATCTTAAAATGTTTTGT
Source organism: Gossypium anomalum (assembly GCA_025698475.1). Classification (NCBI taxonomy): domain Eukaryota; kingdom Viridiplantae; phylum Streptophyta; class Magnoliopsida; order Malvales; family Malvaceae; genus Gossypium; species Gossypium anomalum. Next base: position 15,694,966 of record CM046967.1, on the reverse strand, counting down.
ACTTCATTTATTTTGTTTTAATTTATTTTATATTATTTTTAAAATTATTATTTAATTCATTGGTCTTTAGCTATCGATGTTATTATTTAAATGATATATGATTATTGCCATTGTGTGTCTTTTAATTCGTTTGTTTCATATTTTCGTATTATTGTTAGTCATTCGTATAGTATTGTGTTCATGTATCATAGTTCTAGGATCATTACTATATTCTATTTCATATCATCGCCTCATGAATCAAGCCTTGTTGTATTTATCCAATAAATTACTTTGTTTTAATTCAAAAAAATATTGCGCATCGTTAAATATCATACTCGCTATATTTCAAAACGAAATTTCAAAACAAGGCAATGTTTCGCATTTTGAAACATCGAGGAACCGTGCCCTAACTTACGGGGTTTTGATTTTCTCGTTGGTCCTAAATTACCAAATATCTTTTTAAGTTTTAAAATACAAGGAATTCCAATTAAAATTAAAGACAACTTGCGCTCGGGAATTCATGGTATTGTGTCCTAACTTACGGGATGTGATATTCCGATATCTCGAGACGAGAAAATCTTTAACAATCGTTTTGAGCTAATTCAATTGTTTTTCAAATTGATGTTAACAAAAAAGGATCGTATTTTAAATCCGTTCTTGATTTTCAACTTTCGATATTAGGACATTAACTAATCAATTCGGTACCAATTTTGGGCGTGACGAGGGTGCTGATCCTTCCTCGCACGTAACGGACTCCCGAACCCATTCTCTCAAGTTTCGTAGACCAAAAATACCGTTTTAGTAAACCAAAATGTTTTATTAAAACAAAGGTGATCCGATCACACCTAATAAAGATCGGTGGTGACTCTCGTTTTAATTTTCAAACAAAGTCTATTCCCGCTCCTCCAAAAAATAGTTTCGACAGCTTAGCGACTCCACTGGGGGCCTAAGAGTCGAGCCGTAAATTGACTAATTTATGTCTTTTCGTCGAGAATTAAAAATTCGGTTTAAAATACGATTCTTTCATCGCATATTCATCTATCATCTTTGTAATCTTGGTTGAAATATCTGCTTTGTTAGTTTGAGTCTTTCAATATTTTTGCATATTACATTGCATAATCGTTCGGTCTACCCTTTAAGTGGGAGTGAAAAACTAGTCCTTCGTGAGGTTTTCACCTCCGTATAGGATAGTGGATCATTTCCGGAATACATCCGTACCTACGTCTTCGTGAGATTTTCATCTCCGTATAGCCGTAGGGAAATGTATTCCCCTGAACTAAACTCGGTCTGTATGAGCCTATAACGGGTGAGGATCGAGGAATCTGCTAGTTCAGGTACTTTACTCTAGAACCGAACTACATGTAGTGAACTCTAAGAGTCCACCTTAGGTAGAATCGTACCCAAAACCCTAGTGGTCACCTAGATAGGTGCTCTATTTTGTTGTTTATTTCTTTTGTACTGACGTATTTTGTTTTGTTTTGATTATGATTGCATTACATCATCATAGAAAGGAGGTGTTGAATCATGTTCGATTGCTAAATAGAAAAGCTTGTCATGAGAAAATGGATTTCTTGATAAAGTGGGTTATAATACGATTGTCTGAATATAGTCCAAGTAAACACAATGAAAGAAGGCTGATAGTCTACTGAGTAATACAAAACTTTGTTTCATTGCCCGAAGATTCAAGTCGACAAAGATTATTCGAGAGTCATCACGTCTTAACTTTCTTAAAGGAGCTGACGAGTATCACGGGGGTAAGTAAGTAATAAGTCGTGACCTAGATCAAGCAAAAAGAGTTAATAGGGACATCTTTTGGAAAATTTGCAAGACTCGACCATGACATCCAAACATGAAGAAGAAGATAGGTGTCTTCGCTTGGAATATGAGGGCAAGGCCGCATATGTAATCCGTTTTATGTAAAGGAATTTGTTTTTTAGAAAAGTTGTTCTAATGAAATTGAATTCAAAATCAACGCCTCTCTTTCTTTTTGCATGCATTTCACACATCTGCATTACATCGCATCATATGCATTAAAATTCATAAAGAGATCCTGATTAATCAAATTATGATAGTTACCCTGGAAACCAATGAGAGTTTACCAACCAAATACCGCTACAATAACCGTCGTAAAACCAAAACAATGGATCAGAGATTAGAAAGATTGGAACAAATGCAAAGAGATATGCAAGAGCAATTGCAAGCACAGATGCAAGAGCAACTGGCTAAAGTACAACAAGAAATGAGGGAACAAATGCAAGAGTCCCAAAATAGTATGATAAGCCAATTGGCGCAGTTGCTGGCTAGAGAACGTGAAAAAGGAAAGAGCACTGCAAACGATAATGAAGACCCCATCTATCCTCCGGGCTTTGCTCCGACAAACACTCAACCACAACCAGAGGTGCACCCACGAGAGGTACTCATTACTATCAGGCCCCAGCAATACCAGGCCGATGCCTCAGCACCGATGAACTTTTCAACAGGCTCGGGCTCTAATTCGGGGGATAATCCAATCAATCCCATTGTCTCTGACCTTGATAACGTGGTAGAAATGAAAGAGGCAAGAGTAGATCTGCCAAAACAACTCGAGTACCGGTGTAAATGGCTTGAAGAAAAATTCAAAGTAATGGAGACCGCTGACTACCATTGTGGGGTTGACGCTAAAGATTTGAGTTTGGTCCCAGATCTAGTACTCCCGCCAAAATTCAAGACTCTAGAATTTGAAAAGTATATGGGACTAGTTGTCCAGAAGCTCACATTACTATGTTCTGTCGAAGGATGACAGGATACGTCAATAATGATCAACTGTTAATCCACCGCTTCCAAGACAGTCTGATCGGGTCAACTGCCAAATGGTACAACCAATTGAGCCCTGCCAAAATTCACTCATGGAAGGACTTGGCACAGGCTTTCATGAAGCAATATGGCCACGTGACAGACGTGGCGTCTGATAGAATCACATTGCAAAATAAGGAAAAGAAGCAAAGTGAGAGCTTCAAACAATATGCCCAAAGATGGAGAGAAATAGCAACACAAGTCCAGCACCTTTTATAGAGAAAGAAACTACGATGCTTTTCGTCAACATTCTGAAAGCCCCGTTCATTACCCATATGTTGGAAAGTGCTACCCTGAGCTTCTCAGATATAGTAATGTTCAGTGAGATGATTGAAAACACAATCAGGAGTGGGAAGATAGACGCAGGAGAAAGCACCAAGAGGTCAACCCCAAAGAGAAATGAAAATAAAGTGAATAATATGAGCAAAATGTATTCCAAATCGGTCACTGTAGACTAGCCGAGGCCCGTGACTACTAGCAATCAAGGCCATTCCAGGCAAGAATCTAACTCGAGGCCAAACACAGAAAGATTCCAGTTTACACCCATCCCGATGTCATATAAGGAGTTGTATCAAAATCTTTTTGATGTGCATGTGGTGTCTCTATTTTACTCGAAACCCGTGCAACCTCCGTTCCCGAAATGGTACAATGAGAATGCTCAATGCGAGTAACACGTGGGAATAACGGGACACTCAATCAAAAACTGCACTACATTTAAAAAGTTGGTCGAAAGGTTCATTGAAATGGGAATTGTGAAGTTCGACAATTCCTCAGAACCTAATCACTCTAACAATACAGTAAATGCGATATTTGAAAGTGGGGGAAAAAAAGTTGCGATGCCTTGAACAAGTCAAAAGCCTGAAAGAAATATCGGAGAATCTGAATAACATATCCGAAGAGGGCACCGGGGAATAAAAGTTTCCAAACCCTTGCATACTTGTAGTGTTTTGAACAATGGGACTGTGGAAGAGATCCTTGTATTTTTAGAGTTAATCTAGAGTAATATTCAAAACACGCTTGTTGCTTTAAGCGTAGAAGTAATAAAAATCCTTTTGTGAAATAGGCTTGTGTCTAAAATCTTTATTTCAATAAAAATGTATCTTTTTGAGCAAATATTCTTTTATTCCATTTCATACTATACAAATAATTATTCTTAGATTATTTTGTCTTTTAAACTCTCCTTCAAATACTCTTTTATCCTTCATTTATGACCATACCATAAAATAACTATTCTTAGACTCATTTATTCTTTGGAATATTCTTTCGTACCTACAACAGGTCTCTAGATACTAACGATATGAGCAATACTGCTATTGACTCAGAACCTCCTTTTGAGTAAGATATGTGTCCAAAGAAACCTCCGGACTTTGAAGATGACCGAGACTGTAGTTTATCTCCTGGTTTGTTAAGAATAGTAGAATAAGATCCTACCTTCCAAGAGTCAGTGAAATCTAGGGCTTTCCTCTATATGGGCATGGATGTCATTGGGGCCGATCTCGTCAGAAGCTTTTAGCAAGTACTGATTCATTTGTGGAGTTGTCTATTACTTCATTAAGTGGGTGAAAGTAGCTTCATACGCCAATATTACAAGGTCAATGGTTATCAAATTCAAATTCAAAAAAAAAAAAAAAACAACAACAACAAAAGGGATCGTGGAAGGTAATCGAGACTTGTAAGGATTGGCATAAAGAAGTTACTATTTATCCTCTATCCTCATCGAGTACCGGTCAGGACCTTAGCCGGGGTAACACATTGCTCATTGGTTTGTGGAACAGAATCGATTTTGAAGACGAGATTCATTTTCTCCTAGTCTTGTCAGGGCTGAAGATGGATAAGGCAGAATGGATCCAATCTCGATAGGATCAATTGGATTTGAGGAGAGAGGGTCAAAAGCTATCTGTCGAGGTCTAGTGCACCGGAAATGACTAATGCAAGCTTACGACAAAAAGGTTCGTCCCAAAGAATTCTATGAGAAAAATTTAGTTTTGAAAAGTATTCTTCATATACGAAAAGATTTTAGAGGAAAGTGGGTGCCGAATTAGGAAGGACCCTATGTGGTAAAGAAGGTATTCTCTAGAAAAGCGTTGATTTTAACCGAGATGGATAGCAATAACCTAGCCAATCCCATAAATTCAGTCGAGAAGTTTTCAAAAAAAAAAAGAGAAGAAAGAAAGAAGAAAAAGAGAAAGAAAAAGAAAAAAAGAAGAAGAAGAAGAAAAAAGAAAAAAAAAGAGAGGCCATGGCGAAAACCCAAAAAGGGCAACTTGAGACCAAAGGGGATTCGAGTTGAAAACCCGAAAATGGCGTCTCAAATTTGGATCAAAGTGGGGCATACAGCAGTCTTGTTGTGCCTGAATTAACAATGAAGAAGTATGCTACGTCTTGGGGCATCGACAAAGTACTTTGGATCCTCTAAACACATATTCAACTCAGAAAGGTCTTCAAGAAGTTGGTACAGTGAAGCTCAAGCTGCTATATCTGGGGCACCTCGTTTTCCATTTTACCCATTTTGAATTTGCTATCTTTGATTATGTTATTCTTTTCAAGATACATCCCCAATAAATTTCATTCCTATTGCATTGCTATCTTTGATTAACTTATTCATTTTGAGTTAATTTCCTTCTTATTGGATTTACTATCTTTGATTACTTTATTCATTTCGAGCTATGCTCCCAATCAATTTCCTTCTTGTCCATTGTTTTGATCTTTTTCGAGCATGTTGCATTAAAATAACGATTAATGGACCAATAATACTTTCACAAAAAAAGTTCTGCATATTACTCTGGAGGCTTCTAAATAGTATAGGAACCTGGAACAGGACCATTATTTAAAACATACCAAACCTAAGGGTTGGAAATATTGGAGAAAGATGATTATCTCTTTGGACTCTTTTAGTGATTGAGTAAAAAGACAAGACATTTCGTCGGTGATACCACTTCAACAAATAATGAGCAATGTCAACCCTAATGTAAAAGAGGGTCATTCTTGGGAAAAAAAATGATACTCTGCATTCATGCAAGTATCAGACATATACATCTGGTCATTACACCCAAGGAATGGTGTAACAGATCAAATTGATTGGAGATGATACAAATCCTATACTTTTGAATTGCAGTAGGATGGACGGAAGAAACCAAATGTTATTCCCATGAAGTTGCAGTGGAAGGTGTAAACTTCATGTCCCAGAAGGTACAGTGGAAGGGACTCTGAAATTACAGTGGGGCAAGCTTACTGAGCAGAATACGATTGTTTCTTTGAGTTTTCTGTCAAGAATACCAGCCGAACAAGAAGGCAGCATAATACGTAAGCGATAAAGCCCTGATAAACTATGAGCAATGACACCTTAAGCACCTAAAAAGGAATCGTTCTCATGACATTTCTGTATTCATATCATTCATTTAGTTAGGAGTATTTGACTCATTCTGATCATGGCATCCTAATTATTTGGCATAAACATAGGCCCATGAAACTGATTTTACAGATCATGTCCCTAGAGGATGGTGTAGCAACATTAGTGAATTCACAGATCTTGTCTCCTTGAAGTTGTAGTGGAACAGATTGATGACGGTGAATCTGGTCTTCCTGAAGTTGCAGTGAAGTAGATTTAAGTCACCATCCTATCTCCTTAAGTTGTAGCGGAGTAGGCTAAGGATTGCAAATCTTACCTCCCTGAAGTTGCAGTGGAACAGATCGAAGACGGCGAATCTTGTCTTCCTGAAGTTACAGTGAAGCAGATTTAAGCCACCATCCTATCTCCCTATGTTATAGCGGAGTAGGCTAAAGATTGTAGATCTTGTCTCCCTAAAGTTGCAGTGGAACAGATCGAAGATGGCGAATCTTGTCTTCCTGAAGTTGCAGTGAAGCAGATTTAAGCCATCATCCTATCTCCCTAAGTTGTGGCGGAGTAGGCTAAAGATTGTAGATCTTGTCTCCCTGAAGTTGCAGTGGAGCAGGTTGAAGTTACAAGTCTTATCTCCCTGAAGTTGCAGTGGAGTAGACTAAAGATAGCAAATCTTATCTCCTTGAAGTTGCAGTGGAGCAGATTGAAACTGCAAGTCACAAACATTATCTCTCTGAAGTTGCAGTGGAGTAAGTTGAAGTTACAAGTCTTATCTCCCTGAAGTTACAGTGGAGCAGACCAAAAATAGTGAACCTTATCTCCCTGAAGTTGCATTGGAGCAGGTTGAAGTTACGAGTCTTATCTCCCTGAAGTTGCAGTGGGGCAGACTAAAAGTAGCAAATCTTATCTCTCTGAAGTTACAGTGGAATAGACCAAAGCTACAGATTAAAAATCTTATCTCCCTGAAGTTGCAGTAGAGTGGATTAAAGCAACAATTCCTATACCACTGAAGACGCAGTGGGATGCAATGAGGCTACTCGAAGAACAAAAGAAGTCAAGATTCAGCAAGACTAGGCAAAATTGGCCCTTTTTGAAGTCTTTGCTCCATTTTCGTTACATGATAATGAGTAAAGAGGGGCAGCTGTAATAGCCAATTTTAGCCTAGAGCCCAAATCAGCAAAACAAAAATAAAACCCAGAATAAAACAAAATAAACATAAAGTCTAACATTTTTAAATAGTTCATTTACACATTTAAATAGCCCAAACCCAATAGCCCATTACATACCCAAATTGAACCAAACCCAACGACCTAGCCCAAAAACTAAAACACTTTCAGCAAGCAAAACACTAGGTGCAGCCGCCGCATGCCTCTACGCCCTTAATCAGCGCTGCATGCCACCACGCCTCCTCCACGCGTCTGACACCACCTGCAAAACGAAGATCACACGCAAGGCAGAAGCAGACAATGAGAAAACGACAAAAAAAAAACAAGTAGTTTTGTAATAGTCTATAAAAAGAAGGATAGCCATTTTGTATTTCTTCTTCTTTTTTAAGAACATTAAGCAATCAAAAGAGAAAAAACAAGCAAAAAGGTTGATTTTGGTTTCCATATATCGTTTTCCTTTTGTTCTTTTATTTTCATTTTTATTTTCTATCTTTTTATCTTTTATTGTGAATTTGTTTTAAACAAAAAGTGTAAAAAGGGAAGGAAACACTTACCTGGACCGCATCGGAGTCGCGCCGTCGGAGCCTCATTTGCGTCAATAGAGTCGATTCCAAAAACGGGGTAAAGCGGATCTCCTTCCCTCTCATTTTTGGGTCCTTGCGGCTCTAACCACCACCCGCAGTGGAGTCGGGATGACGGCGGCAAGGATGGGTCTCAAAACCCTAGCTGCAAGAGAGAAAGGGAGAGGGAGAGAGCAAAGAAGCTCTCTGTTTATTTTTAAAATAGGGGCTGGAAATGAAATAAAAAAAAGGGTTTTGGTTTAAGTAATAAAGGCAAAATGGCGCCGTTTGGATGATTGGTTTCAGATGCCAAAATGACGTCGTTTTGAGCCTCTGACCCGTTCGACCCGACCCGATTTGAAGGGGGATCCGCGTGTTTTTTGTGGCCAAATGGGCTATTTGCGGTTATGGTCCCTCCTTCCTTCCTGCACCATTCGATTAAGTCTCATTCCATTTTTTTCTTCTAATTTTACCCCAAAATTGGCGTGTCGTTTCATTTTGGCCTAGGGCGAAGCGCAGCGCATTGACGGGTCTGGGGTATTTTGCTATTTCGCTCCTTACATTTTCAGCTTGCTACGAATTGGCCTTTTGTTTCATTTTTGTTATTTCAAATTTATACCCTAAATTCTGGTTCATTTTCAATCACGTCCAAAGTCCTTTTAATTCATTTATTTATTTTTTTATTTTAAAGAGTTTTATTATGTGTTATTTTAAATATTTTATATACTGTTTACATTTGATTATTTATGTACATTATTTATCTTAACATGTTTTAATACATAGATTATTTAAAATTGTATTATTATTTATTTTAAATTATTTTTTTATATATACATTATGTATTCTAAACTATTTCGTATATATTATATATTTTTTATTCTTTTCGCATATTATCTATATAGTTTACTTTAAATTATTTTTATAAATATTAAATATATATATATATTTAAAAAAACTGTTTTGTATATTATTTTTTTTAAATCCCTTTTATTTTAAACTTTTATCTATTATTTTTAAAATCGATTCATCTATTGCTTATTTTAAATTGTTTTACATATCTTAGTTTAAACTGTATTTATTTATTTCAAAGTGTTTTATTATTATTATTTGCTCTTTTATATTATTCATTTCACACTTTTACTCATACACGTACATACTATTTATCTTAAATTTTTGTATAAACATATATTTTTATCGTTTAACGTGTTATTGATTTTTAAATTTCCTTTTTCACATTATCTATTTCAAACTCATAACTGCTATCTTAAAATGTTTTGTACTTCATTTATTTTGTTTTAATTTATTTTATATTATTTTTAAAATTATTATTTAATTCATTGGTCTTTAGCTATCAATGTTATTATTTAAATGATATATGATTATTGTCATTGTGTGTCTTTTAATTCATTTGTTTCGTATTTTCGTATTATTGTTAGTCATTCGTATAATGTTGTGTTCATGTATCATGGTTCTAGGCTCATTACTATATTCTATTTCATATCATCGCCTCATGAATCAAGCCTCGTTATATTTATCTAATAAATTACTTTGTTTTAATTCAAACAAATATTGCGCATCGTTAAATATCATACTCGCTATATTTCAAAATGAAATTTCAAAACAAGGCAATGTTTCGCGTTTTGGAACATTGAGGAACTGTGCCCTAACTTACGGGGTTTCGATTTTCTCGTTGGTCCTAAATTGCCAAATATCTTTTTGAGTTTTAAAACACACGGAATTCTAATTAAAATTAAAGACAACTTGCGCTCGGGAGTTCATGGTATCGTGTCCTAACTTACGGGATGTGATATTCCGATATCTCAAGACGAGGAAATCTTTAATAATCGTTTTGAGCTAATTCAAGCGTTTTTAAATTTGATGTTAACAAAAAAGGATCGTATTTTAAATCCATTCTCGATTTTCAACTTTCGACATTAGGACATTAACTAATCAATTCGGTATCAATTTTGGGCGTGACGAGGGTGCTGATCCTTTCTCACACTTAACCGACTCCTGAACCCATTCTCTCAAGTTTCGTAGACCAAAAACACCATTTTAGTAAACCAAAATGTTTTATTAAAACAAAAGTGATCCGATCACACCTGATAAAGATCGGTGGTGACTCCCGTTCAAAGTCGATTCCCGCTCCTCCAAAAAATGGTTTCGACAGTATCTTTTCTGAATAATAATGTCTTTAAATAGACACATAATTATTCATTTAATATTATAACTATTCAACTAATATTGTTTGAATAGTTATAATTTTTTTTCAAAAATTAAGTGATATAACTCTTGATCAATTATCAAAATATTTATCTTTTGATTAATTACACCCATTCATTTATAGTTATTGGATCATTATAAATATTTGAAAATGTTCCAACAATCTCCCCTGCATTTTTAAAATATTTCAGTTCTACAACCTTCTATTATCCGAAATTATAGAAATTTATCCTCAATTTTAAAATATTTACACTTTAGTCCTTATGTTCAAAATTAACAACTAAACTTTACAAACTAGTCATTTTTCATATCTAAGCTTAAAATCTAACCAAATAACACCAATAAATCCAAGAATTCATCAATGGAAACATTTTGAAACTTTGACAGTTTCGAAAAATAAAACACTAGTTAGCTAAATTGAGCTACTACGATCTCAAAAATATAAAAATTACAATAAAAAGACTTGTATTGTAACATCCCGAAATAGGGCCTAAACGGAACAGTGGTTGCGAAACCACAAATCTGAGGTAGAAAAATTTATTTTATTATTATTTTGAGGTTCATGATATGATTGCATGATTGTGTGAAAATTTCGTGATGAAATTCTATGCATAAAGTGCTTAAGTTGAGATTAGTGACTAAATCAAATAATTTGCAAAACTTGCATTCTAGAAGTTTTTAGTATGAAATTGCTTCGGAATATTAATTAGGAGGGTTTAAATAACAATTTGACCAATTTCTAAGTTCATGGACAAAATAGGACATGAATGGAATTTTTGAAAGTTTAATAAGGAAGGGCATTTTGGTCATTTAGATATTAAATGAAATAAAAAGGGAAAAAATAACACAAAATTCATCATCTTCTTCATTAGCACGAAATTTCAAGGGTTCTCCATAGCTAGGGTTTGTTTCAAGCTTTCAAACTCCATAGTAAGTGATTCCAAGCCCCGTTTTTAATGTTCTTTACGTTTTCAGAGTCTCGGTAGCTCGATAAAGCTTATGCTAGCAATAATTTAAGTTAGGGTTCATATTTAGAAAAATACACATAGGTGAAAAGTGTTTATTTTGATGTTTTATGATAGAATATGAGGTCTTAGATTATGTTAGACAACTTGTGCTACTCGGTTTTAGGTAAAAACGAGTAAAAGAGATTAATCGGTAAAAATACCTAATAGTCATAAGTATATGTTAGAGTGAGAAATTGATTTTGCTATAGAAGGGAAAAACGATCAGCATGTCATAAAACATAAGAAAATAGGCTGAAGTTTAATTTACGAGATTTGGGGCAAAAGTGTAAATGTGCAAAAGTTTAGGGGCAAAAATGTAATTTTTCCAAAGTTTGAGTAAAGGACTGTTTTGATAAATGTGAATATTAAATAAATTAAATTTGCTATGATAGATCAAGAAGAGCGAAATTCGGGAGTAGATCGGGGAAAAGAAAAAGTAAAGGACTAAATTGTAAAGTTTAGTCACATTTTGTATCGAGGTAAGTTTGCAGTAAATAAATGCAATATTCTTTTATTTTACATTATTATTGTAAATTTTCAGCATTTATATACTTATTTTATGAGAATATTTGAAGTCGAATTAAAGGCGAAGAAGCCCCGTTTGAACCTTAGGAATGTTAGGATATTGGGGTTGTGGAGACGGGGATGAGATGAGAAATGAGCCATGTAAGTCCATATCAGATATATGGCTTTGGAGACAGGAATGAGCCATGTAAGCCCATATTAGATATACATATGGCATTGGAGACAGGAAAAATTCATGTAAGTCCATGTCGAAGACATGGCATTGGCAGGATATTGATAGGCAGGAACGACCCTAGTATCCTTAGTATTCCAAGTGGTTCAACGGGTCATTGTACACGTTAAATTACAATGAATTATCAGCAAAAGGGAAGGTAGATTATATTTATGAATAGTGAAAGGTAAGAAAGAAGGTATGTGAGTAAAGAAGAAGGTAGAAAATGAGAAGTAAAGAAAGTTTATGAGGCTAGGTGACATTATGTATAATTATTCATTATGTTGAATGTTGTAATTTATTTGCTTGTAAGCTTACTAAGCCTAGTGCTTACTCTCTTTATTTTATTTTTCTTATAGTTTTTATCAAGCCACTCGGGGATCGAAGGAAACGTCGGAGACCCGATCACACTATCGAAGGAATCACATTGGTATAGTTAGACGTTTTGTTTTGTGTATGGCATGTATAGGAACTTGGTTTCTTTTGATATGATATGATCAATGAATGATGTGTAAATACTTGCTAGTGATTAGCTAATAGAATGGCTGATGATATACATGTTTAATAGTATGTATGATTAAGCAGTAACTATCACATGAAAACTATGAAAAATGTGAAAGTAACTTAAAAACGGATTCAAGTATCAGAAATAATGTGAATTTAAAAAATCACTAAAAATCGTAGAGACATGGTTTGATAGTGAATAATATATGAAATTAAAACTCATTGTGTCTATTTTCATATGGAATAAGCAAAACAGGTAAAGGTTTTGTATTTTATAAGATATCTGAGTTTTAGTGAAATAGGACCAGAGCGATTTCTGGATCCCCTATTTTAACTTTATAAATTCACCATAAATTTTAAAAAAATAATTAGGTGGTTTTATTTATATAGTTAGAATCCTTATTGAATCTAGTTTTAATAGAAACAAACTGTATAGTCATATGAATTTTTTAGAGGGAGAAAAGTGGTTCGTAGTAAGTAGAGGTTAGTGCAGTCAAATTCTGAAACAGGGGTAACTTTAACTAATAAACTGTACTAATTAGATAAGTCAAAAATTATAGAAAAAAATTAGTAGATATATATATGAGTCTAGTTTCAGGAAAAATTTACGGATCTTAATTTTGATTTTTGAAACTCGAGAAATGAATTTTTAATCAACCATGACGCAGAAAAACAGTTTATTCCGAAAATTAAAATTAGTGGTTTAGAGTTGTTTAAAAGGTAAAATAAGTTTAGTAACACCTCAAGCTTGACTCCGGTGACGGTTACGGGCGTGGGGGCGTTACATTATACTTACTTATTTTGAAGGACCGAATTTTAAACTCAAAACCCCAATTTTTCCTTCTTGTTTTCTTGGAGAAGACAAGTGGAGAATGAAGAAATAATTTTTTTTTCAATTTTTACCCATATACAGAGTTTTATACTTATTTAATCTAATTTAATTATTTAATTATAAACTTAATTAATCAATTATCATTTGAAATTATTGGAAGGGTTCAATTGCTCAATTGGTCATTCAATTAATTATAATTTCATAGCGATTAACTTTTACCTTTTTAATAATTTAGTCCTTGTACCTTAACGGCAAAATTACTTATTAAAAATTCAATTCACCTATATAATAACTTCGTAAAGGGCTCAATTTATGAAAACAAGGTCCTGATATCTCATTTTCTGACACCACTAACTTTAGGGTTATTACACTTATACCATAATAAATTATCAATTCAATAAAATTTCTAAACCAAAATTCAATATAATTCAAAACAAACTCGTAAATATTAAATAATAATATTTATAAATTTACTCGTCGAAAATGGGGTTTCAAAACCACCATTTTTCGAAATCATTGAGAATTGGGCTATTACAAGGCTAGCTAAAGGGGTCCGTTAGGGATGTTCGTTGCCACCATATCTTTTTTTCTTTTGCATGGAATGAATTGGACACAGTATTCATGTTGCGATTAATAATGGCAAGTGGTGTCGTGCTCTATTCGGCTCTCTCGATCGGGTCTGGCTCTATCACACCTCTTCTTTGCAGATGATTTGGTCATTTTTTGTAAAGTAGACATGCAACACGCTCGTCTACTTAAAGAAATATTAGAGAATTTCTGTGTGTTTTTTTTTTGCCATCAAGTTAATGCTTTTAAAACTAATATTTTCTTCTCTAGTAGTGTTGGTGATGCTTTAGGAGATTTGATTAGTGGTTTTATTGGATTTCAAAGAGTGTAGAATCTTGGGACTTACCTGGGAGTGCCTCTTTTCAATGAAAAGGTCACTAACAACACTTTTACAATTTGTGGTCGAAAAGGTCCGCAACAACCTGTAATGTTGGGATACCAGGCAATTATCTCTAACTAGTAGAGCTACTTTAGCACAATCAGTCTTTTTTACTATACTCAGTTATTGCATGCAGTGCATGATGAACCCTAAGGGAATTTGTGAGGAGATAAAGTGTATGGTTCGACAATTTATTTGGGGTTCCTTGAATGGTAGAAGGAATATGGCTTTAGTTAGTTGGGAATCTGTTTGTCAACCTCGCTCATGTGGTGGTCTTGGATTTAGGCAGTTGAAGGATCAAAACACCTCTTTTCTATTGAAACTTGACTATAATATAGCCTTAACATCCAATGCCTTATGGGTTCGTGTCTTACGCTCGAAGTATGGTATGAAGGAGGAAAGAAATGGAGATTGGATTCTGGGGTATAATCGTTATTTGGGGCAGTGTTCAGTCTTTGATGCTGAATTATGGGGTATTCTGAATGTTCTGGTTCTTTTTCAAGGTGGTCAAGGTGATCAAGGTTCTCCAAGACATTCCATTGGTAGCATCGAGTTCTACTTTGATCAGGCGTAGCCATCAACTTTTGATGCATGTCACTTGTAGGTGTTCAATGATCCTCCTCGAGAAATGCTAGTAATCCTTTACTTTAATAAAGCAAGTGGTGTTTTTGCTCAGTTTAATATAATTTAATTCAAAAGGAATTTTATTCTCAACTGATTGTCATATTTTGTGTTAATTATTTTTATGAGTAATTTACTTTTTTCTCCAAAACATTATTAATTTTGTTTTATGGATAATTATTTTGTTCACTGTCAATGAAATAAAAAAAAAAAAACTCTACAAACAAATTTAAGATAATACCAAATATCCTTTTGATTTATTTAATTATTATTTTATTATACGTTAAAAATAAATAACTCTATTCTAAACCCATTTGTGAAGTACTTTTACTCCAACGAAAATGAATAGAATAATAATCCTTGTTTTATTTTGAAAAAAATGGCCTTAGACTTCAATTTGTCAAAAGTTCTTACTTATCTATCTGTCTGCTTTTGATTTGTGAATTGTTTAGCATTTAAAATCGATTGTTTAAGTTGATTGGTTGATTATTATTATTATTATTATTATTATTATTATTGGAATGAGAAGGAAACTAAAGCATATGCCTAGCCAAAGAAACAATCACACATCAATTGATTATTATTATTGAAATGAGTTAGATTTCTTATTTTACTAAATTAATTAAATATATTGAAAAAAATATTAATTAATAAAATAGGGAGGGAAATAGATCTTTGAAGAGAGAGTATGAAAGCGCGTTTAGTTAAAGCACACTTTCATACTCTCTCCAAAAATGATCTATTTTCCTAAATTTAAAAAAGATGACGTATTTAACTAATTAGCTTCTTTTTTTTTCGGAATTTAACATCCTTGGCATATAAATATATTGTTAGAGGTATATTTGTGTGTATATTAATATATATTATTAAAACTAAAATATTAAATTATAAAAATAAATGTAAAAATATTTTAAAAGATAACTAAACCATAATGATATTAATACATGTCAGTATCATAATAAAAACAATAGCTTTTGGGAGCTAATTATTGACTAATTCAAACTTATATAAATAAAATATTAAAATTAAAGACAAGAACAACTGCATGTGCAGTGCACCTGGTTTGGATGTCAAAGTTTTATTTTAATATATCCAACTTCTTACGAGACGCGTAAGGCTGGTTCATTTATTAAATTTGACGTTGAGACATATTCCTCAACACTGATTTGAGAAGCAATGGAAAAAACCAATCTCTATATTCATCATAAAATAATTTAATTTGAGAGAAATAAAATTTTGATTTTATAATAATAAGAAAAAAGAAATATAATTTTTATGGCAACTTCATTATTGGGCTGCATGTTTACATCTCAATTTCAATTATACTTTTTAGGCCAACTTGGATAGCTATTAATAAAATTAATCATCCACTAATAAAGGAATGTTTTATTTTTATTTTGAAGGGAGGATACCTTTATTTATATATATTAAAGAAAGATAAAAATATAAAATAGCACTAAAGAACATCACCCAAATCATTCTAAAAAGAAGACATCACCCAAATCAAACTAGTTTCTGTTTTTTTGAATAAACCCAAATCAAATTATTATTCAAGCATGTGCATTGTATTTGTAGTCATTTATTTTTTTTATTTTTTTTTTTATTTTTTGCGCAATGAGAGGAAAGATCCGATACCTGGGAAACCGGGAATGAGCCATATTTGAATAGGTTTAGCCAATGAGCGCTGAAACAAGCACTATGGGTTCATGTATAGGACCCGGACCCAGCGTCTAAACAGCGTGGCGCTGGTTTCTTTTGACATCTAGGCCGCCACGCCCTGAGCTTCCCTATAAATACCATTTGTCTCTCCAAGCCTCCTTCACCAAGCAACAACAACAGCATTAGCCTTACACTAATATCTTCCATCTCTCTTTGATTTCTCAAACACATCAAACCATGGTGTTATCTAAGACAGCGTCTGAAACTGATGTCTCAGTTCACTCCACTTTTGCCTCTCGTTATGTCCGAACCTCACTGCCCAGGTTCAAAATGCCAGAAAACTCCATACCAAAAGAGGCTGCGTA
This sequence comes from Gossypium anomalum, assembly GCA_025698475.1. NCBI lineage: Eukaryota > Viridiplantae > Streptophyta > Magnoliopsida > Malvales > Malvaceae > Gossypium > Gossypium anomalum. Next base: position 15,678,196 of record CM046967.1, on the reverse strand, counting down.
TCAGATCATCAATGATGAACTGATGCTTGATGGCAACCCAAGGTTGAACCTTGCCTCTTTTGTTACTACATGGATGGAGCCTGAATGTGATAAGCTTATAATGGACTCCATTAACAAAAACTACGTTGACATGGATGAATACCCTGTCACCACTGAGCTTCAGGTACATATGTATATAGATCTCTACTTTTTCTCATTTCTTCTTTAGATTTCATTTGTATGGACAAGAGACCCAAAAGATGTTCTTGTTTTTGCCCCTATATATCAAGAAAAAAATTAGAAGTCTAAACACTTGAATGGTCAGTTTTACCATTGTAATCTATGAATGAAACATGATCCGAATGGTTGATTATGATGCAGAATCGTTGTGTGAACATGATAGCACATCTTTTCAACGCACCATTGGGAGAGTCAGAGGCAGCAGTTGGTGTGGGAACAGTTGGGTCATCGGAGGCAATCATGTTGGCTGGCCTTGCTTTCAAGAGAAAATGGCAAAACAAGCGTAAGGCTGAAGGCAAACCTTATGACAAGCCCAATATCGTGACTGGAGCCAATGTTCAGGTTTGCTGGGAGAAATTTGCAAGGTACTTTGAAGTGGAGTTGAAAGAAGTGAAGCTTAGAGAAGGGTACTATGTGATGGACCCTGTCAGAGCAGTGGAAATGGTTGATGAAAACACCATCTGTGTAGCTGCAATCTTGGGTTCAACCCTCAATGGAGAATTTGAAGATGTCAAGCTGCTAAACGATCTTTTAATTGAAAAGAACAAAGAAACTGGGTAAACATATCATATCTTTTTCCAGCGACGTCAACTTGATAATAATCTGAAATTTGAGGTGCTAAGTTTCATATATTAATCACCTTTTTTAAATCTCTTTGTACAGATGGGATACCCCAATTCATGTTGATGCAGCTAGTGGTGGATTTATTGCGCCATTTTTGTACCCAGAACTTGAGTGGGACTTCAGGCTCCCCCTTGTGAAGAGTATTAATGTTAGTGGGCATAAATATGGTCTTGTTTATGCTGGAATTGGTTGGGTTATCTGGAGGAGCAAAGAAGACTTGCCTGAAGAACTCATTTTCCACATTAACTATCTTGGAGCTGATCAACCAACTTTCACTCTCAATTTCTCCAAAGGTCACTTTTCCAACCCAATTTCCTTCATTCGCAAACTAACCACACTATTGTTTTTTCCCAGTTCCAATATGTATATATATGTATATATCTCAAAACCAACACTGAAATTGTGTTATGTTTGTCTGCAGGTTCTAGCCAAGTCATTGCTCAGTACTACCAACTAATCCGTTTGGGATATGAGGTGAGAACCTATTTAAGGTCTTTAAAATCTATTCAATTTTGTCAGACGATCTGCTGTCATACACACATATACATACATTTACAGAGAGATTTAAGCCCCATACTTGTGATAGAGAGATTTAAGCTCCTATGATAGGCATATAGAGACTTGAGCCTAATTCATTTTATAGAACAATACTATGCAAGTTTGGTGCGAGCTTGCACAAATTAAATCTAGTAATAATATGATAAAGGGTGTTGGAATTACAGGGATACAGAAATGTGATGGAGAACTGTCATGAAAACGCCATAGTCCTTAAAGAAGGATTGGAGAAAACAGGGCGTTTTAACATCGTGTCAAAGGACAATGGGGTTCCACTGGTGGCCTTCTCCCTCAAAGACAACAAGCGCCATGACGAGTTCGAGATATCGGAGATGTTGCGTCGCTTCGGTTGGATCGTGCCAGCCTACACCATGCCAGCCGATGCACAGCACATCACTGTGCTCCGTGTTGTGATCAGGGAGGACTTCTCCCGCACCTTAGCGGAGCGTCTCGTAATTGACATCCAAAAAGTGCTCCATGAGCTCGACACCCTCCCTGCAAAGGTTAATGCCAAACTGGCTATGGCTGAAGAAGAGGAGGCCAAAAGTGGCACCGTCGTCAAGAAGACTGCTATTGAGACCCAAAGGGAAGTTGCTGCTTTCTGGAAGAAATATGTCAGTGAGAGAAAAACTAACAGGAACAAAATTTGTTAGAATTTGTTTTCTAACCCCCCCCCCCCAAGGCTTCCTTTTTTCCTTTTTCCTTTTAATTTCTAGTTTTTGTTTCTCGCCATGTTTGTTTTCCCCATCTTTTTCAAGCTTCAGCATGTTGAGGAAACTAGCTTAAAGACTACCAATGAATGCATTTGAATCGAACCTTTCGCGTACAATGCTATTTTATTTTGGAATTCTGAATCTCATTCAGAGGTTTAGACTTCAATAAAGTTAATGTGCTGTTGAGGTATTTATGCATTAATAGAATATTTTTATATTATATACATTTTAATTATATATTTTATTTTTTTAAACTTTAATTATACTTTTATATTTGGGTCTGAATTTGTGAATTACTAGGTTTGAACTTTTTTTATCCAAGTTAATTCTTGAACTTCGCTAGTGTTCTCTCATTAAGAGTTAAACTTTTTTTTGTCTAAGTTAATCCATTACTTAATAATTGTTTTCATATTAGGGTTTAAACTTTTTTTGGGTATAAATTAATTCTTGATATTTCTTTGAAAATCCTAAAGTTTAAGCCCAATATGTAATCATTTATCAAGTTCAGGGGCTATTTTGCGAAAGTTGTGATTTAGCCCTATACTTTAACTGATCATTTTTAATCCATATGCTTTTCGAATTATAAAATCTAGTCCTCGTGTAACACCCCATACTCGACCCGATCGCTAGGTCTGAATTATGGGATGTCATATTCGTTGCCGGAGCAACTACAATTAAATTCATATGCAATGCAACTATTTATACCTGTAAATAAGTATATACACATACATAATATGATACATAATCATTTTCAAGTCTTATACAAGCTTATGAAAGCTCTTTTGCTAACTCGAAGTCAAATTAAGACCAAATTGTAAAGTTTGTAAAATATCGGATTGATGTCGTGACTTTAGGGTTTCTCGCAATGCAACTTATGAACTAGGTCTTGTTGTGACGACATGGGCTCAACATTGCTACGTGATTGTCTATTTGCAAACGATCCAAAATGGTGCCAACTTGCACTTGCTAAAACAAGCCAAATCACTTACCATTCACTTTTCCAACCAAAACACATATCCGATAGGTTGAAATCTAAACAATAATACCTTATATATATATCTGCAATACAACCATTTCATCATTTCCATTCAACAAATAAGCTAATTTCATGATGCTAACCATTTAAAACATTTGACATATATACATACTCAAATAAGCTATAAACATAGCATCATTTCATGCATTTCTAACCTCCTGCAAACTCAAATAGACAATCCAACCATTTGACCATTTCTAAGATGCCAATTCTAGCTTCAAATATGAACATGATCTTATATTATACCAAAAACTGATTCAATCTAAGTACATGACATATGTTTAACAAAACAAGACTATACGAACTTTGTTGAGTCGAGGATCACTAGCTAGATGCTAGAATCACTTCTCGTTACCTCGAGATTTGCCTATACCTGTGCACGGAATAAACAAACTGTATGCTGAGCAATAAAGCTCAATGGTACTTCCATGATTCAAGTCAATTAAGCAATTACAACATTATATATATATATATATATATATGCATATAACATCCTTTATGAACATCTATTAATCAACCAAAACATTTATCATTCATGTATCAAAACCGAGATTATACACCATTTCAGTTAACTAAATCATAGCCTTCATCATAAAAATCAAGTAGCATATACTAACAATTCAATTCCAAATCGAATCCATTGATTTGTCATGTTTTCATATCGGCCCTCCGGGCTCATATAACTAATTCAATTCAATATCAATCATAATCATAATCATATATCACAATTAATCTTTGTATCACCAAATCATATTATCAATCCAATTTGTATACCATTTATTCAATTTATACTTTATATCCCTATTAACTTAACTCGAACTCAAACGGATATACAGATTCTAACCAACACACCAATTTGGCACCTAGTGTCACATCGAAACATTTGAAGTATATAGATTACGCCTAGTGCTCATTGGTATAACCAAAGTAAAAGTTGTGTCCAAAACTCATCTGAACATTTGAAGGAAAATGTGCCCAATGCTCATCGACATATAGTTGAAGTAACTCGTACTCAATTTATCCTACGACATTCCAACTATATTCAATTTTGTCTGAAAAATTAATAGGGTAACCACTTTTTCCAATTCCATCATATAGTTCAATTAATATTCCATCTTTCTTGATTCATCATCATATCATATAACATATAACATATAACATATTTCAATTCAATTCATACCAAATATCATCTATCAATTAAGTAATGCTACTTTCTATTCTATTCATTTCAATTCACTTTCTCGATATTCAATCTCAATCATAGCAATTTCATTCAAACGACCATCATCAACTCACCTCAATACCATATTATGCAAAATATCATGAATATGTAATACTTAGATTGATCTTGAATCATAGAAATACAAACCAAAATCTCGCGTCACTCATCGCTAGCTCTCTTTTTCCTTTTCCTTTCAACTATCCAACGTCGTCTTTAGCTATGAATGATAATTCAACAAATAAATAGTATCAAATTTCATCCAATTCACGTTCAAATACAAAGCCAAATATATTTTTCATTTTATTCAATTTAGTCCCTAAACTCGGGATTTAGATAACTTTCGATATATAACTTCGGATTAAAATCCAATTTCACATATACTCATTAGGGGCCCTATACTTTCTATTTCTAACATAATTTCATAATATTTTTTCATTTTATTCAATTTCATCCCTAATGTAACAAAGTTAATGACTAAGCTAAGTAACAATTTAGTCATTTTCATAATCTAAGTTCTTTTTTTTTTTTTTATCAATTTCAAGTCTAATTCTTCATTTTCTCAAAAATGAGAACTTATCAAAATTTCAAAAATTGAACAAATTGATAAATGGTTTAGCTAAATCAAACTCTCATGACCATAAATTTATAAAAATCAAAGAAAAATGGCTTAGAGACTTACTTGAATTTTTAGTCGAATGTTAAAGGGTTTCCAAGCTTTCTTCTTTCTTTTGGATATGGAGGACGGTGTGGTTGAAGGATGAAGATGATGACTTTTGTCATTTTTGTCCACTAAATTTTACTTATATACTTAGATTAGTTTATTAATTAAACTTAATTAATTAGTTTAATCTTAGTTAATTATTCATCATTCATCAATTAATTAATTCTAATGAAATCCACCATCATCATCCACTAATATCTATTTTAAATTGGTTTAATTATTATCTAGGTCCCTAAGCCTTTTCCTAATTAAAAATCTATAGTTATTAGACTTTTACAATTTAGTCCCTAAGCCTTAATTAACCACTTTTTCGGCTAAATTACTTAACTGAAATTCAATATTTTTTTATAATAACTTCATAATTATTCCTATTTAATATTTACAGACTCGGTTTATAGAAGTGGGGTTTTGAAATCATATTTTCTGACACTATTAGAAATTGGGTTATTATACCTCGCCAAACGATAAATGTTAAATTCATTAAGTTCTACTATTTCCAAAATTTGATGCAACTAATATTTTGTCATTTGTCTAACACCATGTCGGCTTGTTATTTCTAGATACTACTCACTAAAAATCCAATTAATGGATTAATGATAATTATTTGCGTCAAGATTGAAATTTCAAAAATCAAAAAGTATAAGCACTTGGAATGATCGAATTGGAGAATATGGACTAAACCTACAACTGTATGTATAGTACAATATTAGTAATTAAATTTAACCAAATGGATTTAATTGCTACCGTTTAGGTCAGGACTAAAATTTCAAATTTTGAAAAATATAAGGATTAAAATTAACAAATTAAAAAATTATAAGAATTAAATTGATAAAATTAAAGTATAATGATTAAAAATCCATAACTTTCACAAAGTGCACAGACTAATTACAAATTTACCATAATTTAATTGAATGGTATTTAATATAAAGTTGGACATCACTTTCAATCTTTTATATCCTATTGGCATAAATGTTTAGTATATAATTAAACATATGCCTAGATTACAAAGGTTCATATCTTAACATTTCAATTTTTCACGATAATTAAATGCTAATATTATTTCATTTAATAATTTAGGTTTAGTTTTTAATTGTTGTTGTAGTTGAAATGTGCTTTTGAAAAGTGTTCTGAGAAAAAATTATGAAGAAGTGTAGTTTGTTAATTTCAAATGTTTTCCATTATTGTAAAAAAATGATCGTGGAAAGTTAAAATTTTCGATTTTAGACATGATTTTAGAAAGTAAAAATTTAGTTAAATCATTTAAATGAATATAATGACACATAAAATATAAATTCTAAATACCTTTTAAGTAATTAATATAAATTATTTTTAAAATTAATGGTACACAAAATATTCTAAAATTTTAAGTATAACGATAAATGATATTTAAATAATTTAAGGGTAAACTACACCCGATACAACTAAACTATTAATAAGTTTACATTTTGGTCACTAAACTTCAAAAAGTTACAAAATGATCACGGAACTATTCAAAAGTTTTCATTTAAGTCACTAAACTATTTGAAAGCTTTTATTTAAGTCCCTGAGTTGTTAAGGTTTTTTTAAAAGTAAGACTAGTGAGATCCAAGCGATGATTCCACGATTAGTGCGATAGATTAGTACCCATTGACGAGTAGAAGAACATACCTTAGATCCAAGTCGATCTGATAGTCAATATTGGAGATCAAAGAAGAAAATTGTTTGGATTTTGATTCGTGAATTCGTGACCTTCAAAGTTGTTTTTATGAAAAAAGAATTGAGCTGTAGAAGAGAAGGGAATGAGAGTTTTTGATTGATGCAGGTAGTGCAAACAGAAAATGCCATACAACAATGATTTTAACAACTCGATGACTTAAATGAAAACTTTAGAATAGTTCAATGATCGTTTTGTAACTCTTTAAAGTTGACTGATCAAGACGTAAACTTACTAGTAGTTTAGTGGCTTTGGGTGTAGTTTATCCATAATTTAATACAATTATACATAAAATATAAATTAATCTAAAATTTTAAATACATTTTAAATATTAGGATAAATAAGGGTATTTTGATAATTCCACTTCAAAATGCAAATGTCAAAAGCCAAAAACAAATTTTTTTTATACAAAACCTAGAACTATTAATAATCCCTCCTCTACTCTTAAATAGAAGGATAAAGAGCATTTAAGTGTGCTCAAATCAATATCCTCCTACACGATGATGCCAATCAAACTAAAATTCAATTAGCAAAAACCAAAAACACTTAAATCTCAATTTTTATGTTTAGGTGGAAAAACAATTTCAAATGTTGTTCATACCTTTTGAGGTTGAAAAGTTTGCTTATTACAATTTATTAACCATAACTTAATCAATGAATTTATGCCACGTAAACAATCTTTCATTTGAACAAAGGTTATTTAATTGATCGGATAAATTAAATTTAGTATGGTATGTTTGAGGATTTAGATTTGAAAATTTGAATTTTAATTATTTTGTAAATGGTAAGAATGTAATGAACAAACTTATTGAGATTGAATCTAATAAATATTTAAAAAAATGAATTTATTAAATAAAAAATATTTTTAAATTTTTAAATTCATTACTAAACAAACTTTTAATAAATCCATAAATTAAAAAAAGTAATAAACATTATATTTTTAAATAATTTACCACTAAATTTATACTATTTTTAAAATTTAAATCCAAATTACTAAATTTTAGCTCTGCTGCCCTAAAATATTCGTGAAGGTGAGATTGGATGTAACAAAGACTAAAAGGAAATTATTAGCGTTGGCTCACTTGATCGACGGGCACCACTAACATAGACAATAGTGGAGCAAATAATTGAATGACGCCAAAGTCTCCATGTTCACACTAATTTTTCATGCCACCTACCCTAAGGCAGTATAAAGAAGGGAAGAACATTCTTATACTGAACCAGAATCTATGAAAATTAGCAATCGACCGGCAATCCTTTTATATAGTGGAAGCATTTAAAATTGGTTAAAAAATAATTACATCTTGAATAAACTAAGGAGGAAAAAAGATGATGATGATGAATCCGCAAGAATGTCTTCCACAATCTACCACAACCAACCCACTAAAACCCAAATCCCACCACCCCACAGTCCTTTATTTTAGTATTATATATGTTGCAACGTTGGTATATGTTAGGCATTCATTGTTTCAATTTTCTGCAAATTGGGTGTTGAAAAGTTTGTTTAGCAGAGATGGGTTTTAGCTTGAAAGCTTACTTCCTTGTTGCACTGGTTGTGTTTGATATAAGTTGCATGGTGTTCATTAAGGATGTTGAAGCAGCTGGGGAGTGTGGAAAGACTCCAATTAGGTCTGCTGCGGTAAGTTTAAGCCCATGCTTAGGAGCGGCTGGGAACGCAAAGGCAAAAGTTCCGCCTGCTTGCTGCTCCAAGGTTGGTGCCTTACTTAAGGCTTCTCCGAGGTGCCTTTGTGCTATTTTATTATCACCATTGGCAAAGCAGGCTGGAATCAAGCCTGGGATTGCCATTGGCATTCCTAAAAGATGTAACATTAGGAACAGGCAAGCTGGAAAAAAATGTGGAAGTAAGTAGCCCTCCTCTTTTGGTCTTTTTAACTTTTACCTTTAATTTAGGTAAACAAGATCGAGACAAAGTTGAAAATATTGATATTTGAATTGCATTTGATTTTAACGTTATGAATCAATTTAACTAATTTTTGAGTTTCAAATAAATTTATAATGCATTTGGGGTAAAGAGAGATGATGGGAATCTTTGTGACTTTGCATAAGCCCTCTAACCCCTCTAAAGCAAAAATCCGTAGACTAAAATGAGTGGGTTTGACACCATTAACCATGCCCACTGACACTGATTAACGTCTTATTTATATCGGTGAATGTACTTAAGAGGTCCTATTTGATCAAATTAGTCTCTCTACTATTAAATAGATCAATTTAGTTCCTGTATTATTAAAAAAAATCAAATAAGGCCAAATTAGAATAGAGCTAACATTTCCTTATTGAAAAAATATCACTTACTGTTTAATAGAGTTAATATTTTTAAAATTTTTAAGGTTATGTAAATAATTTTTTTTGTATAAAATTGAACTGCAATTGAAAAAAATAATATTCAAGACATTTTTTATACAGTAATGTTAATTGTGTTGTAATTTGGACTTTTTGATTCTTTTTAACATTATAGGGACTAAATTTATCCATTTAATAATAGAGAGACTAATTTAATCTAATTCCTATATTATAGAGACCTCCCTAGTTCGTTAAGCTATTTATACCTATACTTTTTAAAAAAAAAATTATATAAAATCTAAAAGAACTTACACATGTGGTTAGATTTAAACCTAAAAAATGGAGATCTCCAAAACTTCAACTTTGTCATTTCAATTAAGTCTCATTTCTTACATAATACTTTTATAAATATAGATTTTACATAACTGTGACATAATCTAGTATAAAAAAAACTGAATAAAAAACCCTCAAACTTTATAATTTTATTAAAGTTTGTACACTTTTATTAGACTCATATAATAATGTTGTTTACTATTGCACCCAATACTTGTTAGGGAACGAACAGTCATGAATCCTAGACATAAATAGAAAAACGAAGATGAAGGATGCCCAAAATAATATGGTAACCATTGATGTGTATTTAAACTAAACCTTACCCTAAATCAATATTTTATTTAATATAATAGCTTATATGGGCTTATTTAAGAAAAGTAATAAAGGTCAGAGGCCATTATAACAACCGAAAGAAAAATGTAACTAATGCATTATTAATATCGATCAAACTCTGAAATAAACTAAGTCTTAATAGATGTTTAAGAAATGAAAAAAAATAAATCAAACTTTCTTCCTCAGTTGTTTTACTCGATGAGCTACCAAGGAAACTGAATCTTAAGGCTAACAAATACAGTTTTTGTGGATTTTGCAGGCTACACAGTCCCATGAGACAAACTAATACCTTATACAAGAAGAGAAGAGAGAGCTAATAAATAAACAAGTGCAGCATTGCATTTGCATGGTCATTGCTGATTCATCCTTCCAAAGCAATTGTTTATGTCTTTTTTAATGTAATCTTCAGCAGCTACGTTACATTATCATCTTAATTGAGCAAATGCTATTTTTATGCTCACTTTCCATTATGTTAGTGTTATTTTCAAAAATAATTTCTCTTTCTCTCCACTACCGATTTGTATTTGATATCTTGATAATATATAAACTTTACTTTTATATTAATATTGTTCCTGACTTAGACAAAACTGTCCAAAGCCCAAGCTATTTATCTGACTCAAAAAGTTTGACCCATCTGAACCAGGCCTAACACAAATTCTTTTACAATTCAAAGCTAATTTATCTAAAAACGCTGAAAAAAAATCAATTGAGAAATTAGGCTTTTTTTTTTTGAAAATTTATCAATTTATGTTATTTTTTAAGGGAAAAAAGTGCGTTCTACAAGGCGAGTTTTCATTGATATGGCAGATGCATTTACTAACTTGATTAGAATAACCAAGTGATATATACCGGCTAATGTTTTTATTTGAATTGAAGTCTAAGTAGGACTTCTTGTTAAAGTAAATGAAAGTAATGCATGCTTGAAGTATGATACATAGTGGAGGTGGGTGCTCTTGAAGAGACCTGAGACATAACTAATTATAAAACTCAAGAAAAATTCAAGTACCTGGAATTGAATATGATGAAAATAAAGAGATTTCAATAAGTTATGTCAGTACGAGAAAATATGAAACCTAAATGAAAATTTTGTTGACAATGTTCTTACTTATAATATTTCTATTGAAATAGCAAAAGAAAATGAAGACGTTAAGCCCAAATCTATTGAGGAATCTAGAAATAGAAAAAAATTGGTCAAATTGGAAAGGTGCAATTTAAGTAGAAATGAAGTCACTCGCTAAACATGAGGTTTTTGGACCCCTAGTCCAAACACCTAAAGATACAAAGCTAGCAGGATATAAATGAGTATTTGTATGACAACAAAATGAGAAAAATGAAGTTGTAAGATATAAAGCATGACTTGTAGCAAAATGATTTTTGCAAAGGCCCAACATTGATTATGAAAAGACATACTCTCCTGTGGTGGATGTAATCATGGTTAGATATTTTATTAGTCTGATAGTAAGTAAAAAACTTGACATGCGTCTAATAGATGTTGTTACAACCTATATGTATAGCTCACTTGATAGTGAAATATATATGAAAATCTCTTAAAAATTTAAAATCCTAGAAGGATTTAGAGTTTCTTGGGAAAATTGCTAGATCAGATTAAAGAAATCCTTACGTGGATTAAAACAATTTGGACTTATGTGGCACAATTTTCTTAGTGGATATTTGTTGAAAGAAGGTTATGAAAATGTTCTAATTTGTCCATATGTTTTTATATAAAAAAATGAATTAAATTTTGTGATAATTATAGTTTATGTTGACGATTTAAATATTATTAAAACTCCTGAAAAGCTTCAAAATATAGTAAATTATTTAAAGAAAGATTTTGAGATGAAAGATCTTGAAAAAACAAAGTTCTGTAAATCAAACATTTAAAGGATGGAATTCATGTCCATCAATTAGCTTAATTAGAAAAGATCTTAAAGAAATTTGACACAGATAAAGCACATCTAGTAAGTACTGTAGTGGTTGTAAGATCACTAGATGTGAATAAAAACTTATTTCATCTTTATGAAAATGATGAAAAGTTTATTAGTTTTGAAGTACCATATCTAAGTAGCATAGGGGCATTGATGTATCTTGCATACAACACACAACCTAATATAACATTCGTTGTGAACATGTTAGCAAGATTTAGTTCTTCACCAACACATAGACATTGGAATGAAATTAAACATGTATTTAGATATCTTATAGGAACCATTTCAATGCGGATATTTTATTCAAGTGATTCAAGATCTCTATTAGTTGACATTAGTTGTTGTCTCTTCAAATTATGCAGAAATAATTGTAATGCATGAGGCAAGTTGAGAGTGTGTTTGGTTAAGGTTGTTGACCTAACATATGTGATTTGTTTTTGCAAAGAAAGATGCCAACTACCATATACGAAGATAATGCAACATGTATAGCCCAATTGAAGGGTGGTTACATCAAATGTGATAGAACAAAACATATTTCACCAAAATTATTCTTCACTCATAATCTTAAGAAGAAGATGATATAGAAGTTCAATAGATTCATTCTAGTAATAATGTGACTGATACTTTTACCTAAACATTGCCAACCACAACGTTTGAAAGACTATATACAATATTGGAATGCACCGACTCAAAGATATATTGTGATGTTGCAATTAGGGGGAGTCTAAAACACGTTGTACTTTTTTCCTTTAATCAAAATTTTGTCGCATTGGGTTTTCTAGTAAAGGTTTTTAACGAAGCAACTTATAATAGGAGATAGTGCTAACTTTTCCTTCATTAGGTTTTTATCCCACAAGGTTTTTCCTAATATGATTTTAACAAGGCACATTTTCGTTAATGGATATCGAAGGGGGAGTGTTGTAAATCTATTGATAAATGAATATCCATATAACTCCCAAAACCCCCAAAATTTATTTTCTTGTAACTCTGTAACCCTTGAAGAATTTATGAGGTGCCTTAATCAGTGTTGTTTGAACCAGATCGGACTAGCCAGTCGGATCGGGAACCGGTCTGGAAAGTGGTAGGAACCAGTATGAATTGGTTGAACCAACTAAAAACCAATTAAACTAGGGGGTTTTTTTTTTTTTTGAATTTTTAATAATTTTTAATCAAACCAGTTAGATTAGTGAACTAATGATTTGACCGGTTCGACCATCGATCCAGTTATAAATAGTGGACAAATATAAAAAAAAGTTTTGTAGCCAAGTGAAAGTTATATCTTCCTTTCGTTATTCTACTTGTTTTTCTCAATTATTCATTTTATAATTCTCTCAACTTATAATACATATATATATTTCTTCGTTTAAATCGCAGTCAGCATATTTATGAATATAATTTTTTTGAGAAAAGTTAATTATTTATTCTTAATCATTTCGATAATTATTTACCGAACATATTGGCTTAAATGGAAATGGAAGGATACAATAACAACTTGGACTTGATTACGAGACTAGAAAAATAATTAACACGCAATAATACACAGACATGTTAAAATTCATATAATGCAAATTGTCACCGTATCGATATATTGCCAGTTCCTGTATTTTCTAAAGATTTAAGATTTAATTATTTTTACTTAAAAAGTAAAAATATTAAGTTCCCTGTAAAAAAATATCAATTCAATTGTTAACTTTGTTAGCATTTTCCTGTTAAAATTTATAAATTTAACATATTGGTTAAGCTATTTTTATATGATTTTAACATATAATTAATGAGAAAGAAATGTCAAAGTGACGAGTTTTGATGAAAACTACAAAAGGCGTTGATAATCAGATTATGATTTTTAAATTTGAACTTTTAAAATATAGGAATTAAATATCAAATTCTGTAAGAGTATAGGGACTAGACACCTTGTTTTAACCCATCCATATTCTTGACACGGTTTTGAGACGCGGAAATAAATGTACAAGTGCAGTACGAATACACGGAGCATCAGACCTCTCCTGCCCTGATCGAATCAAAGCCATAGAACTTAGGGATATAGAGCTCATTTATATGTTGGGCTTTCCATTTCTATTGGGTCTTAAGCCCATTAAAATCCATTTGACATTTTTTCATTTAATTTAGTGTTTGAGTTTTTCTATTAAACTGAAGGATGGTTAAAAGAAAAACAATATAATATAATTTTTGTGTGAATCTGTTTATCATTTAAAAATTTGAAACTATTTTATATGATATCACCAGTAATCTATAAATAAATAACTAAATACTTTTTCCAAAAAAAAAAAAAGAAATAGAAAATACTTTTTAAGTTTTAAAATAATAATAGATAAAATTGATTTTATGTCTCATTAATATTGTTAGAGTTGTGACCCAAATTTTTATTAAAATAAAATACAAGTGGAAAGATAGGGGAATCCATGAGGGCAAAGGTAGCAGCCCATCGTAGGTCTCCAATAAGCAAGATACTAGACTATGGTCGCAACCAGGGGTGTGGGGGCTCTGGCCCCGCGGTACAGTACAGGCTGCACAAAAAGAATCCGTATAAAAGTTTACTTCCTCTGTTTGATATTGATTTCTATAAGGTGTTTCAACCTTACTGGATTACTTCTATTAGATGTTGATTAGAATAAGGTTTTCTAAACTTATAAATAGACACAATCTATACTCTTGCAATCATTCGAATTCGACATAATAAATTTCTTTCTCCTTTGCCCGTGGTTTTTTCTTGAAAGGATTTTTACATAAAATCTGTGTTGTATTTTCTTTTCTTTTCTTTGCGATACATTGCCATTATCAACATTCTATTTTAACAAATTAATTAAAACCTTTTCATGGAGATAGATTCAAGATTTGATTCCAATGGGAGAATTGTAAATATAATCCATAAATAAAAATTAATTTGTTACTTCTTAAATGTTAATATAATCTACTTGTAAAGAAATATAAATTGAAGTACCTTTAGATATAACACAATTTCATGTTAGGCATCCTAAGCTATACTCTTTAATTTTCATTAAATTGAAGTCATCGATGAAAGAATTGATCGAAAATTATTAAGTTATGTCTTTCTGGATATATGCCACCAATTAAGTCGAAAGAAAATCATCATCCATTTTATTTTGGAACCTTGTCTTCACAATTTTCATGGCTGAAAATGCTCTTTCTATTGTTGTAGTAAACACTAGAGGAGTTAGTACAATATGACTAATTCTATCAATAAGAGGATAACCTTTGACTCTCTTTTTTTGTATTTGCTAACACTTGACATAACTCTACAATCATTGACAATTTCTTTAATTCTAAGTTCTAATGGATATCAAGTTCGCTCCAATTGAATCTTCAAATGTTGCTTTTCTAGATCCATACAACCAACTAGATAAATTATTCACTAGGTTGCAAATATCTTCAACGTGAAAAAAATTTAAATTCATCTCGTAGGTCCAAAGCACAGCTAAGTGCCAACAACTCCAGTACATTATCACTAAAACACAAATTAATTTTTTGTAATAGCAAATCTATAATAGAAATGAATGTATCAAATTGATAGTGATGTTTAATTGTAAGGTTATCTCTTTGATTGCGGGACTGGCCTCAATCAGCTTTATGCCGACCACTCAAATTATGGATCTATATCATAGTCTTCACAAAATGATTTCACCTTCTTAAATAAATCATTCCACCCACATTCTCTTAGCTTCTAAAGGAGGGCTTTTGTAGATGACCTTAATTGTTTCATATAAAGTATATCTTGAGATTTGTGCTGTCAAGCTTGGCACAAATCATCAATAATTTCAAGCATCTCAATAATGATATGTAAGATGAAAACAAACTCAAAGGATGTTATTACATCGTATACTCCATCAGCTTCACTCCTTTGAGTAAGATTCGTCAATTTGATGATATCTCCTGGTACAACATGAATTGAATCCAACATCTTCATTAAACTATTGAGAGTTAAACGAGAGCCCCTTCGAGTATCTCCTGAACATTGGAGAGTGCCAACTTGATTTTTTCCCTTTCCAATTTCAAGCTCATCATTATCAATCAATTATGAGGTATGAGATGTCTCAATATCTCTTAATTGATCATGACATTTACCTGAAAAACCAACCAAATTGATTATGCTAGCCAAATATGAAAAAAATAATTGACTTCCAGGAATAACCTACTTAGATGCAACCACCAAAGTTAATTGGAGACAATGAGAAAATCAATTTACATAATAGGCAAATGGATACCTTTTAGAGAATAACGTTTGCAATCCACCCCATTCACCTCACATATTATTTGCACCATCATATACTTGGCTTTAAATATTCTTCACATTAAGGCAATGACGTGAAAGAACCTCACAAATTGCTTTCTCTATAGCCAATGAAGTGGTCTATTTTACATAGAGTAAATCAAATAACCATTAATGTATGAAAGCTTCTCTATTAATGAACCTCAACATAATTTTTATTTGTTCTCTTTTTAATTTGTCATGAGCTTCATCCACTATAATGCAAAACTTAAAGTCTTCAATCTCTTTCGCAAACAAATCTCTGACTCTTATTTGCCAAAACAAAATGAATGTTTTTTTCTGAACACTCAAGCTAATATATAATTCATTTTAGAGGCATTTTCCAAGACGCGTGATCTTATTTTCTCATTAAAATCTCCTGCTTCATTGCGTCCTCTAAAAGCCTAGCCCTGAATGTAAGCCACTTGACAAAATCTACAAACACCTTAAGCTATAGTCAATTTCTTGTAACTTGTTGAGAAGTTTGCATCTTGATAACTCTCTCAATATTTTACAAGTACAAGGAATTCTTAAGATCATGGTAGCTCTTCATTGTTTTATTGGGCAAATAATTTGCATATTTACCCACTTGGGTTATAAAAGGAAATTAGAGCCTTCATTGACTTTCTTCCATGATCAAAATCCCTCACTTGTAGAAGTACCTCCATAATTCCCAAATGGCTTATTGAAGAGAAAATAAAGAAAATAATAAGCGATATTCTTACTTAGTGAAAACTCGAGCCAATCTGGAAATTGCTTGTACTAAAATGGAAGAAACAGATGTCCATTGTTACCAATATACTTGGGAGATTTTGGAAGAGTATATTGATATGGCCCAAATTATTGTAAGCTCAACGAACTTCATCGTATCGATTAGGAAGATATTTCCATATTTAATTCTCAAAGTCTTAAATCACGCTTCATGAAGAAACATCAAAGTAGGGGCGAAATTAGGGAGGGGCTGATAGGGGCCCCAATCCCCTCTAAAGTGGAAATTTTCACTTTTAGCCACTTTATAATTTATAAAATTTTAAGTAAAGGTAAAATTATTCTCCCCTCCCCCCAAAAAAATGATAAAATTTGATTTAATCCTTTAAAAGTTATAAAGATATAGGTTACTAAAATGGTAAATTTGTGTTTTTACTATTGTAAAAATAGACATCTTAATTCTGGCCCCCCAATAAAATGGCTTTGCCCCTGATTAAAGTTATTTATTTCACCTTTAAGAGCCTTACAAGGATATTTAGAAGCTTGGGAAGAATTAAGATGAGATTGTCCATCGCTAGTTGCATGAGGTTGTGAAGTTGATGGTTTATTATCACTCTTAAACTCCCTTTTCTTGAAAAAAGATTCAACCTTTTTATTGTTCATAGTCGTATAACCTAAAATAACAAATTAAGCAAAATCATTCAACAATTCTATTCTATTAAAATTGAATCAATTATTCAATGAAGCTAACATAAGAAACATTGAGTGTTAATATTCAAAGATGACTTCACTTTAAGATAGATTATATATTATAGGTTACTTACTTAAAAATCCTCAAAGATGATGACTTCAAATCAAGTGTTTGTAACGTCCCAAAGTTTGTATATTTGTTTCCATGTATTTATGAAAAAACTGTGTACTTGCTTCAGTGGTTAAGTGCTCTGAGTGTGTGTATGTGAGGTCTTAAGTTCAAGCCTTGCCTTAGGAAAAATTTTTGTTTTTTCTGAACAAAACCCTATCTCTAGTCAGTAGGCTTATAATTAAATATTGGTAAAATGGGCCTGTTGGTCTGGTGGTTAAGTGGAGTGTAAATAAGCTGGAAGTTTGGAGTTCGAGTCCTTGCACAAACAATGGATTTATTTTGCTGCCTGTGTTGTGTGGGTGTTTTGGTTTAGCCGAAATACTGAAGTGTTTGAGTGAAATTTAAATTCGGTAGTTGAAATGAAGTGGTGGACGGTTTTGGAGAGTGGAATTAGGGATATAGGGAGAAAAATTAGGGGTAAGGAGTTTGACAATATCTGAAATTGGGTGGTTGCAAGTTCGGCTCTCTTCTCCCACTCTTTTAAATTTTTTGACGATTTCCCTCTCTGCCAAAACCTCTGTTGATTTTGTTTCCTTCCTCTTACTTCTCTTTGTGCAAATTCGACTTTTCACTCTGGTTCTCAAGTTTTGCTGCCATTTTTGCTCTTTCCAAATCCTCCTTGCTACTGAAATTTGTTCTTTTCTCTGGTGGCGAGTTGTTTCTCCTTTTCCCTGTTGCCAAATTTCATCGATTTTTTTTTGTTTTTCCCCAATTTGTCTTATTTCTGTTCAACATTGGCTGCGTTCGGTTGGTAAATTGATAGGTAAGAAGGTTATGCCTCGTTTGTGTCAGAGAAGTTTTTCTTTTATTAGTTTGTGAAGTTCCTAACTCTTTGTTAATGTCGAATTCTTGATTTGGCAGCAGCAAATCGCAAGGAACGTGGTTTCTCGCGGGACTGTAGTTAAGATCTTTTAGAGCATTAGGGGTAAGCAACGAATTTGGAAATTGATTGTTGTCGGTTTAATGGTATTGGTTTAATTTTGAATCGTGACTGATTTTGGACTTTGGATTATCGTTTTTAGGTGCTAGTTATCTCAGGAGCGATTGCGTACCAAAATTGTATCAGGTGTGTAACCACAACACTGAAAATGGTAATCAGCGAAAAGCCAAAAAATGGGAGCTGTCGACGTCACACGGGCGTGTGGCCGCCCATGTGGTAGGCCGTGTGACGGAATACAGGCGTGTGGGATTTTTAGGTTAGACCGTGTGATCCACACGGCCTAGGCCATTTTGAGCCGTGTAGGCCACACGGGCCGACAACATGGGCGTGTGAGCCTATTTCTACTATTTTGTTGCTAAGGTTGTACGGGTCGCCCAAGACGACTGTGAACCTACTGTAGGGTCGGTAAGCTTACCTAGACCCCTAATTGACTAAAATGACTGTATGATTGATATATTTATTTACATGTTATCGAGCATGATGATATTTAATGAATTGATATTGTATACACTGTTGCCATGATATAGCATGTCATTAATGTATATTGCATTGCATTGGGTTGGGGGTTGGTATTGTTCAGAGGAAGTGTACTGAAAGGCCTCGAGCCTAATTTACTGGCAGCTCAGCTACAAACCACTGTTTAGTGCCGCATTCGATACTTTTTAGAGTGTAAGGATGGGTGGGTTGATTATATCCCCACATGGAGTGTGAGGTTGGACGGATATGGTATGTAGAGGCTAGTTGGGTAGGATTTTGTGACTGTACATCTGTTACTGTACTGATTACTGATATTGTAATGGGCCAAGGCCCTAATGCATGACTGCTTCTGTACTAAAATGGGCTAAGGCCCTAACTGAAACTGAATCTAGTATTGAAAGGGCTTAAGCCCAGACTGTGACAGTATTTTGTCTGCTTGTTCTATACGGGGATTACACACTGAGTTTCGTAAACTCACCCTTCTGATTTATCTGTACAGGTAATCCCTAGGCTTGGGTGGATCGGTGCGGCGTAGAACTCAACGGTGGCCATACAACCTCATTTGACTCTGTTTCGTACTTAATTATTATTTTAAATTTTATTTGGGGATTTTATTGTAAATATGGCCTCTATGGATTTTTCTTAAAATTGGGATTTTTATTAGTTATGGATTATAACTGCTAGTTTTGGGAGAACTCGAGTTTTCAAAAGAACCAAACGTTTTAACAAAATACTCACAAATACGCAAACTGTTTTAAAAGCTTCAGCGTAGAATAAACGTTTTGAAAGCTTTCGAATGATTAATTAACACGATATTAGAATTAATAAGTAATAATGAGAAAATTCTAAACGGAAAACGTTTTAAGCAAAGTTATGGTTTTCCAACCTAAATTACGATTTTTAAACACACTAACATGTGACATCGTCAGATTCAGCCATAACAACCAGGCTGGGTTTGGGGTGTTACAGTGTTAATCTTCGTATCCATATACTATGTATGTTTAATTGATGTCTTTTCTTTTCTATTTTTTAAAATTTTTTAAGGGCGAGAGTGGGAAGAGAGGTCAAATGGATTAAACCATTGATGGCATATTCATATCCCTAGCTTAGGGAGAAAGAAATGAAATTTTTTTTAAAAAAAATATTAAAATCATGTATAAACATGGGCCTAATACTTTGAAAGTAAAATTTAATTATTGGACTATAAAATTTAATTTTATGTTAGTATAAAACTTCGATGAGGAAAAATCTTTAGCACACGAACGAAACTTGAACAGCAAATAAAGAAATAGAACAAGGCTCCAAGGCATGTGTAACACCCCATACCCGTACCCGAGACCGGGATAGGATACGAGGCATTATCGAGATTTTCAGAATAATTTCAATTAATTTATATCATTTAGTATTCATTTTCATGTTTTATGCAACATGCTTTTCATATTATAATTCTCATATCATATCAAAAATTCTATCCGTTGAATCATTGGAGTTCCGATGGATTTTTCAACAGTACACTCAAAGTGTATATTTCCATATTCCATCAATTAATATTCAGAAATAACCCTTAGGACATTTAATCATCAAGTGCTCTCTCGAGTCATATCTCATGTAACTGTAGCAAATCAGGATTACCTTTTCAGGTCAAATCCTATCCGCCTTAAGTTACCGTAGTGAATCAGGAATAAATCCTATTCACTTTAAATTACCATAGTGAATAAGGAACAAATCCTATCCACTTTGAGGTATTATAGTGAATCAGGAACAAATCCTATCCACTTTATATTCTCGAGAAGGCTTTTGTCAAATTAATCGTCCGGGTTATCTATTTCTGCAACACATGCAGGAACTCTTTCATTTGGGAAATCACTTATAACCATCTGGAACCCAATATTTAAACAGATTTTATCTCTTTCAAGTAGTTTCAGAACATGTATTATTTCTTTCATTTCAACATCCATACATTTCATATATTCAATTCAAACATCATATAAAATACGATACAATATTTAAATTGTCATATTTACATGCTCATTCAAGTTATACGAACCTATCTGATTAAATTGCAGAAATGCCAAGATTTAGGAGCATTTTGGTAATTTACCATTTTCCCAATTTTCACCCGATATTAAATTGATAATTTCATTCAATTTATTAATTTAGATAATAAAACAATTCATTCCCTTCAATTTGGTCATTTTTGATATTTTTACAAAATTACCCCCTAATGTTTTACTTTTATTTAATTTAGTCCTTGAGCCTAAAACATGCAAATTAACCATACTAGCTAAATATTCATATATATTTTCCTCCTCCTCCTCTCCATTCCACATCCTTAATTTATATAACATGCTATAAATAACATTATCAATAATTTCACTATTTACTTATATGTATATTCAAAACTGTCTATTTGAGTCATAGTCACTAAATTATTTATATATTGAGCTATAGAAATAAAAATTAAGATCCTATTATCTTTCCTAAAACTAGACTTACATATATTCTTAACATAAAATTTTCAGAATTTTTGGTTTAGCCAATAAGTACAGTTTATTCTTTAAAGTCACCTCTGTTTTGCTATCTGAAAGTTCTGACCCTTCTTCACTAAAAATTAATTATCTCCTCGGACAGGATTCAAATAATGTTCCCGTTTATTTTTATTGAAAATATACTCATTCAGGATTCTAAAAATATAAATTTAATCCCATAATTATTTTTCTCCAATTTTTTATGATTTTCCAAAGTCAGAATAGGGGAACTCGAAATCATTCCGACCTTGTCTCACTTAATTTATTATATCTCATAATTAAAAATTTCATTTCTTACACCGTTTCTTTTATAAGAAACTAGACTCAATAATATTTAGTTTCATATTTTTTTAATCTTCTAATTCGATTTCTACAATTTATGGTGATTTTTCAAAGTTAGCCTATTGTTGCTATCTAAAACTATTTTAGTGCAAGATGTTTATTTACCATGTTTATAATACTCTTATTTTCTTTCTCTACACTATTTCTCCTTACTTTCTCTTATTTTCTCTTCACTAACATATCAAGAACATAAGACCATATAGAAGAAAACTCTACTATAACATCATTTCCGTGCTTTTTCAATAATAACAATCTTAAAAATATATTGAAATCTTCATGTTCTTACATTGTCCTATTGATTTCAATCTTCAACTTGATTTTTCTCTCTCCTCCAGCTTCTATTTCTTGAATCTAACTTGTTATTTTAGCTCCCCATAGTCTCCTTGTCATCTTTCTCTCTTGATGGCTATAGAAATTCTTTTGATTTCAAAGTGAAAATGGTGAATTTTTTGGTGAAAGGACCAAATTGTAAAGAAAAGAAAATTTTCTTTCTTTTCTTCTCTTCCAACGTTGATTGCATGGAAAAGATGGATGGTGTGTGTGTGTGTGTTTTTTTTCCACACACACATATATATATATAGTAAATAAAATAATAAAATAATCATAAATATCTTATTAAAATATTAATAAAATAATATTTATCTAATTAATTAATTTAAAATATCATCAACATAATCATTACATTCTAGAATTCTCTATCTTACTAATTGGCCATTTTGCCCTTCATAATCTTTTAAAATTCAATCATTGAGTCATCCCTTAATTTGAGAAAATTACGATTTAGTCCCTCATAATTCTTCACCTATTCGATTTGGTCCTAATTCATCCATTTTCCTTAGTTTCTAGATTGTTCCACCCCTAAAATATTTTCACTATTGGTCACTCAAATTTTTCATATTTACACTTTAACCCCTCAAATTTTGAGTATTTATTCTTGGGCAACAAAACCTTTTTTTCACTTTTACAATTTAGTCCTTTCTTGAATTAATAATGTAATATATCATAATATACTTCCCAATGTTGACATAATAAAATTTCCCTTTTTGTCACTTTATTTCCTTGTTTTACTATATCAATGATAATATCTTACTGTAAAAATTTTCGAGATATTACAACATGTATCAAGCCACTATCTTTAAGGTTATATTCACCCACACCTATATTCGGTGTGCAAAAGAGTTTTAGGCAAATTAACCTCGAGGATACAATGAAGCCGATGACTATTTACGTTTTGCACTAACGAGAATAGTCCACTAAGCACCAAGTAATGTATAACAAGAAACTCAATTTCCACAAAAGATTTCTGCAGTAATATTTTATAGAATAATCTAATAATATTAGGAAATGGAGGAAGGAAAAAAGGAATGTTAGAATTTGTTGGTATGATTTCCAAATGAAATTTCATTCCTATTTATAGGAATTTTCATGTCTCTTCATAGAGACATCTTTCAATAGGTGTTTTTTCTGAATAATAATATCTTTAAAAAAATACATAATTATTCATTTAATATTATAACTATTCAAATAATATTGTTTGAATAGTTATAATTATTTTTCAAAAATAGAATGATATAACTTTTGACCAATGACCAAAAGATTTATCTTTTGATTAATTACACCTATTCATTTATAGTTATTGGAACACTATAAATATTTGAAAATGTTCCAGCAATCTCCCTTCATTTTCAAAATATTTTAGATTTTGATATTCTTAGAAATCAATTTGCATAAATAAAGGTGTATTACGATTGAACCTTCATAGAGTGAAAACATGTTAAAGTTAATCGAAATTGCATGGTAGACTAAGCTTTGAACCAGCTATTCCATTTGATTAATCGAACACATCTCACACAATAATTTCAACATTGGTCAATGCATAGTATCCAGGGACACTATTATGGCCATGTGTCGGTGTCCTATTTTCATGAGTGTTGTCAGAGCCAAGCCCTTGAGCTCCTAGAAGCGGCCACACTTTCACTCACATAGGTAGATCCCATCAAGAGTGTTCCCATAATTATAACACTATAACATATTTATTTTATGGGTCAATTAAGAGTACATTACTTATCCTTCCTTTCATTACAGGTATCTATCACTTTAATCTTAAGACAGATTTATTTATAGTGCTAACAGTCACATACTAATGATGTACTTTATCTCATTGAACTTAAGACTTGAAGTTATACCAAGCATTGAGTTGAGCTTCCATCATGGGTGACTCTAATTAATAGGCTTGAGTCCCATCCCTTTTGAGGTCTTATTAACTACATCTTTAGCAAGACTTTTTGTCAAAGGACCTGACAAATTTGTAGGACATAACTATGTTTTAATCCAATGTGTATAGATTTTCCATTATATACTTGGCTATATGTCTTTGCTAGAGTAGCCTCACTATTACAATAGATAGAAATAGGTGAAATTGGCTTTGGCCATAGAGGTACATCATAAAGCAAATTTCTTAACCATTTTACTTCTTTAGATGCAACAAGTAATGCAATAAATTCTGCTGCCATGGTGGAATCAGTAATATACGTTTGTTTTTTGGAACCCCAAGAAATGGCTCCTCCATCAAGAATGAAGATTCATCCACTAGTAGATGCATGATCTTTCAAACTTGTAATCCAATTAGCATTTGAATATCCTTCTAAAATTGAAGGATAATCATTATAACACAATCCATAGTTAATAGTTTTCTTTAAGTACCTAAGTAATCTATTCAAAGCTTGCCAATGCAAACTACTTGGATTACTCGTGTACCTACTCAATTTCCCAACAACATATGCAATATCTAGTCTTGTACAAGTTATTATTTACATAAGCCAACCAATTATACTTGCATATTTATTGACCAATTTTCCTACCAATATTAGATACTAATTTTATTTGAAGATCTATGGGTGTAGATGTTGGTATATAGTTGAAAAGATCAAACCTTTTAAGCATCTTTTCAATGTAATATGATTGTGATAAAGCTATAGTGCTTTCATCTCGGGTTATTTTAACCCCAAGAATAACATTTGCTATACCCATATCCTTCCTAGCAAAGTTGTTTGACAAGATTTTCTTTGTGTTTTCTATTTGCTCCAAATCCTTGCAAAAAATGAGCATGTCATCTACATATAAACAAATTATGACACCTTTTCCATTTTCAAATTTGCTATATATGCACTTATCAGATTCATTTATTTTATAGCCATTAGCTAAATCAACCTTGTCAAACTTTTGGTGTCATTGCTTTGGTGTTTGTTTAAGTCCATATAAAGATTTAACAAGCTTACATACCTTATGCTCCTGTCTTGGAACAATAAATCCTTCCGATTGTTCTATGTACACTTCCTCTTCCAATTCACCATTTATAAATGCATTTTTAATATCCATTTGATGAACAACTAAATTATATATTGAGATAAGTGATATTAAGAGTCTAATTATATAATTCTTGCTACTGGAGCATAGGTATCGAAGTAATTAATACCTTGTTTTTATGTAAAACCTTTGGCTACCAACCTTGCTTTAAATTTATCAATGGTTCCATCGACCTTCATTTTCCTTTTGAATATTCATTTACAACCTATTAGTTTGGAACCCGGTGGAAGATCAACTAAGATCCATGTTTGATTTTCCATTATTAAATCCATCTCGTTATTTATTGCTTCTTTCCAAAAAGCAGAGTATTGAGATTTCATTGCCTCTTCAAATGTAATAGGATCAGATTCTGTATTATAATAATAAGGTATCTTATTGCATATACTTTCACCTTTTCATTCTACAAGAAACATAATGAAATCTGGTCCAAAATCTTTGACCTTTTTAATCCTTTTACTTCTTCTTAGTTGACAAAATTCATCATTATTATCAACTTGTTCCGATGAAATCTCATTCTTATTTGAAGAATGAATCAATTTTTATGGCTGTAATTGTCTTGAAATAGCATTAAATATATTTAATCAAAAATAGCATCTCTTGATTCAATAACAATATTAATTGAAATTGAATCATTTGGTTCAATTACCATGAACCTATATGCCTTGCTATTATGTGCATATCCTATAAATATGCATTCAATTCCTCTTTCACCTAACTTTTTACGTTTAGGTGTTGGAACTTTGATAATAGCTCTACAGCCTAAACCTTTAAATAATTCAGGTTTGGTTTCCTTTTCTTCCAACTGTTCATAGGGGGTTCTTTTAGTTTTCTTATTAAGAACTCTATTAAATATATCATAAGCTGTTAGAACAGCTTATCCCCAAAAACCTTGTCTAAGACCTGAATATGATAATATTGAATTTACCATTTTAGTCAAGACTGTATTTTTCCTTTTAGCTACACTGTTTTGTTGTGGTGTGTAAGGGGCTAAAACTTGATGGACAGTTCTAGTAGATTCAAAATAACTTGGATTATAGTATTCTTCACCTCTATCCGATCTTAAGCACTTGATAAATGATTTGCACTGAAGTTCAACTTCAGATTTATAAACTTTAAATTTATCAAGCGCTTCATCTTTTGAATGCAATAAATATACATAGCAATATCTAAAACAATCATCAATAAAAGTAACAAAATATTTCTTTCCACCTAATGTAGGAGTATTATGTATGTCACATAAATCACTATGTATCAAATCAAGCAACTTTGTTTTCTTTTAACCTTAGGGAAAAGTTTCTTGTAATGGCCTAAATTCAAGGTTATCGGAATAGTGGTTTCGTAACCACAAATCCGATCTAAAGAGAAGTTTATTTCAATATTTTTGCATGAATATTTATATGATAGAAAAATTGTATGAAAATATTGATAGAAAAATTTTATCGATTTAGTGGTTAGTTAGAAAAAGAAATTATTGAAGAAATTAGGTAAAAATAAGTTATCGAGACATCTATCTCTTAAAACCGAGTCAAAAATAATTTTATAAATATTTATGAAATGTTAGTAATGTGGTATTAAAATTTCGTTAGGAAATTTTAATGTTTGGATAGTTAATTAAATGAAAAGAACTAAATTGTAAAAGGTGTAAAAGTGAGTAGGATGATTAAATAGCTTAAGTGTCTAATGAAAAAGGATTTAAAAGGAAATTAGACCCAAAATTTATTTGGGCTGGACGGCAAGGGCATGAAAACAGCAGAAAAATTGATGAATTAAGGGCAAAATTGGAATATTGCAAAATTAACTAAATAAAGCTAGGACTAAATAGGAAATATCTAGATTTCTCTTCATTTCTCTTCAATTCCAGCAGCTAAAAATGCCATAGGAGGGTTCTCTAAGCTGGTATTCCATAATTTTTGCACCAAGTTAGTTAACCCTTGCCTTTTTCTTGTAATTTTTGTGTTTCTACGACTTTTACAACTAGGTCCTACTATTAAATTTATTAGTTTTTGATTTCATGGATGAAATTGAAAGTCACTATGGTTGATTTGTGTAAGTTTATGATGAAATAGAATGAAAATAAAGCTTTAAATTGTTTATGAGATGATTTTATTAGGTAATTTCAATGGAAATTGATTTTTAGGACCTAATTGTGAAAATGTTTGGAATTAAAGTATATTTCTGAAATTCTAATTCCTAAAGGTTGTAAACTAGTTTAAGGTGATATAATAAAATGTTAATTTGGAAAAATAAGCTCAATTGAGAGGCTAATTGAGTAGGGACGAAATTATCATTTATTAAAAGATTAAGGGAAAAATAGTAATAAACAGCTTGCACTAAAACAGTTTGGACAGCAGCAGTAGACTAACTTTGAAAAATCACCATAAATTGTATAAATCGAATTAGAAGATGAAAAAAATATGGAATTAAAGCTTATTGAGTCTAGTTTCTCATAGAAGAAATAGTGCAAGCAATGGATTTGTAAATTTTGAGATATAATGAATTTTGTGAGACAAGGTCAGAATGAATTCGGGTTCCCCTGTTCTGATTTTAAAAAATCATAAAAAAATGAATAAAAATAATTAGAGGTTTAAATTTATATGTATAGAATCCTTAATTAGTATAGTTTTAATAGAAAAAAACTATAAGATCATTTGAATTCTTTACAAGGACATAATTAATTTTTAGTGAAGAAGAGTCAGAACTGTCAGACAGCAAAACAGGGGTGAATTTAAAGAATAAACTGTACTTATTGGCTAAACAAAAAATTCTGAAAATTTTATGGTAAGAATATATATGAGTCTAGTTTCAGGAAAAATTAACGGATCTTAATTTGGAGTTCCGTAACTCAATTTATAAATAATTTAGTGACTATGACTCAAGTAGACAGCTTTGAATGAACTATAAATAATAGTTGAATTATAGAGAATATTGCATATGAACATGAAATGTATTAAATTGATAATTAAATTTATTTGTTTAGATCCGGAAGATCCAAATACGAAGCTAGATCGAGGAAAGGAAAAAGTTCGGGATTAGTAGATTTTTATTGTTTACAAACAAGTATCAAGGTAAGTTCATGTAACTTGAATTATATTCTTAAATACTTGAAATGTATGTTATTGATGTGAATATGATTTGAATGTTCATTATATGAAAATTGATGAAATATTGACATATTTGATAAAAAGGGAAAGAAATCTCGGTTGAATGAAAGGAAAATTCGATGGATCTCTGAAAAGGAATTGACGGTAAAAAGGATCTAGCCCGGACGGATGATCCTATCCTGATATAGCCCTCCCGAAGAATATGTGGAAAATGGATTTAGCCCGGACGGGTAATCCGAATTAAGGTCTGAATTTAGCCTGGACTGGTAATTCAGATCCAAGCTCATTAGAGTAATTGTCGTTGTGGGTTTTAGCACGATCGGTAATCCCGACAATACTCTATGAGTTTATATTGCGTGATTTAGCTGGGACCGTAATCCCATTGCAAGGTTGAGGTTCACGGGAGTGTGCTCTCTGAAATGGAAATGTGCGCACATGAAATGAATTGATGGACCCGAATTTGTACACTAAAAGTGTACCTCTGAAAAATCCATTGAAATTCCGAGTAATTCAACGGGATAAATTTAAAAAAAAGAAATAACAAGGGAATGGAAATCATGGTATTGTTGAGCTCATCCATCATAGTATATACTATTGATACATAAAAATTATTGTACTAACTTTAATGTTGAGTTTGTGCATATTAGGGTAATAATGCATTGAATGGATATATGAATGTTTATTATATTGTATTGAAAATATTATGTAAGTATAATTCTTGTTACATGAGCTTACTAAGCACAAAGTGCTTACCCCGTTTCTTTTTTTTCCTGTTTTGTAGCGTTAAGAGCTCGGAGGTTGGATTTGGTCGGAAACACATCACACTATCAATCTCAGGATTTCGGTATATAAAGAAACTTTATTTTGGAAATCAATGGCATGTATAAGCTAACAAAGTAAATGTTAACGTGAAATGAATGTAAAGTTAGCCATTAGTATGGTTAACAAACCTGATTTTAGATATGTGATGACGTTATCTTATAAATATGCATGAAATTTATCTTGAAAATATGTTGAATTGATTTGGTTGATGTGGATTGGTTTCGATTTAATATTGCAGGGAAGGTTAGATATCTGTATAAGGGATTATATTGAATTTTTCAAAAAAAAAAAAAAATCATAAACTCCAGTAATGCCTCGTACCCTATTCCGACAATGAGTACGGGTAGGGGGTATTACATTTCTTGTAATTTTAGTCAACATACATGTATTGCATTTTTTAATATTATTATTAAAAATAGGAATTAAATCTAACTTATGCATGTCATTCAATTTTACATAATTCAAATGACCTAATCTATAATGCCATAAACAATAAGATTCAATCATATAAGAAGAAATAATATATTTATCCTTATTAATAATATTGAGTTTGAACATGCTCTCATACATATATCCTTTCCTTACAAAAATTTCTCCCTTAGGCAAAATAAACTTATCTACCTTAAAAACAAGTTTGAAACCAAACTTATTCAACAGACTTTCAGACACTAAATTCTTCTTAGCTTCTGGTACATAAAGTACATCATTCAAAGTTAAAACCTTTCCAAAAGTGAATTGTAGCTCAACAAACCCTTTGCCTTTGATTATTGTAGTGGAAGAATTTCTCATGTACAAAACATTGTCATTTTTACATTGTGTGAACTTTGTAAACATGCTTTTTTCTTTGCACACATGTTTGGTTGCTCTAGTATCAATCCACCATGCATTATCATCTTGTGCCATTCTAATTTCAGTTATCATTGCAACGAACTTTTCACTATTATCAACCTTAGAAGATGATTTCTTCTTTAAAAATTGACATTCATTCTTGAAATGTCCCGGCTCACCATAATGATAGCATGAGCCCTTTTGTTTTTTGAACTTAGGTGCTTTATCAGTTTGTTTGAACTTTCCCTTAGATGGTTTAGTAGTATGTACTTCCTCCGTAACATGCACTTTGGCATTTTTAGATATTTGGTTCTAATATGGCTTTCGATATTCTTCTTCAATACGAAGATGATTTGCCAAAGCCTTAAGTTTCCTTTTTCTTATGTTTTAAACTTCTTTTAAAGTCTTTCCAAGATGAAGGACATTTGTCTATTATGGAGGATACAACAATCATTTCATCCATTTTCATATCATATTTCTTAAATTGATTAAACATTTTTTCAATATCACGAAATTGTTCCATAACAGAATGACCATCAACCATTTGATAATTATTGAAACAACTGTCAAGAAATTTCTTACTTGTAGCATCTTCGGTCATGTATCTTGTCTCCAATTTTTCCTATAATTTCTTAACGGTTACCTCATTCTGGTAAGTGTCAAATAAATCATCGGATAAATCATTCAATATGTAACCTATGCACATATAATCAACATTGTCTCATTTTTACCTTTCTCGAGTTGCAGTAACAGATTCGTGTTCATTCTCTTCTGGTCTTGGAGTATGCAAAAGGATCTTCAAAGTTGTTAATAAGAAGTGTATCTTTTTCTGTCATCGTCAGAAATTGCCATCATCAAATCGATCAAGTTTGACAAAGTTGGAAGCCAACTCCCTTAGTGTTCCACTTTCATGTGTTGTAGTAGTCATCATGAAATACAACCTTAAAATTGTTAGTACAAAACTTCGCTGAGGAAAAATCTCGAACACACGAATAAAACTTGAACAACAAATGAAGAAAGAGGACAAGACTCTAAGGCGTGTATCAAGCCATTATCTTATATTCACTCCCGATAATTGACACATAAATCCGAGGCCAATAGAGATGAATTTTTAAGAAGTGAGGGTGAATTAATATATATGTGTGTGTGTGTGTGTGTGTGTGTGTGTGTGTGTGTGTGAATTTGAAAATCTTGGGGGAACATCTTGTGCCCCCTAGATCCATCATTGTCCTTTCAAAATAATCATGATGTACTAAAAATAATAAACAACGTATATATATATATATATATATATATATATATATATATATATATATATATATATAATCAACATCTTTATATCGCTTATAACATAAGTGCCCGCCATACATGATTCATTGATACTCAAATTTTTATGAAAGAAATTGTAAAGAGTTGTAGAAGCCAATATAACATGAATGCACCTGGAAAAGAAGTTATAGGAGGCATATGTTATATCACAGGTTGCATAGATTGCTTGCAAAGTAGATAATATGTACACGACAAAAAGTCAAAGTTGCATGAAGCTACAGGATGATAACAAAGCGGATTATGAGAAGCTGTAGGGAGTTGGAAGAAACTAAACTTGATATAAAGATTGCATTCTTGGGCCTATGAAATTTAGGTTATAGAATCACGGCTATAGAGTAATAGTTGTAGAATCATGGTGTCATAGATTTGTCACAACATGATTTATGTTGCAAAATCGCTGCCAAAGAATCTTGGTTGTAAAATTATGAGTAGAGTAAGATTACGAGTTGTACATGACAAAAAAACCAAAGTTTTAAGGAGCTAAGAGGAGCCGGAGAAAACTAACATCATATATTTGTAGAAAGTTACAAAAGTACAGAAGTTATAGAAAATTGCAAAGAACTATTGAGAGATAAAAGATATCTGAATCGTTAAATTACAGAGGTTGTTGAGCAGAGATGAGTACCAAAATAGCATAGAGAGAAAAAAAACACAATGTATCTGGTCAAAGAAAACACAATGTATCTGGTCAAAGAATTTAATCACAGGCAATGTCAATAATTGAGGTTGTTTTTTGAAAAAATAGATTTAATTAATGGAAGTGATTTAAAAAAATTGATAATCAATTAATTTAATTAGGTTATTTGAATGCTATTTTAGTTATTGGTTTGAAATTTTTGTCCTTTTTATTTGTTTTAGACTTTAGTATGCATTAATTTTATATTTCATAGTTTTTAATTTGATAATTTTTGTTTGGTTAAACAAAATCAATAAAATTATACGAAATTATTTTAGTTTCGTTAATTGTTAATTAAATCTGACCATGGGCTATGCCACCTGGTTGAAAGGTCCGCCCGAAAAGTGGAAGATTTGGGTAAAATTATAGGCTTGAAAAATGAGCTTAGGCAAAAGATAAGGCTTGTTTAAAAAATGGGTTGGGCCTCGAGTAAGGCTTTTTTGGCCTGAGCCTGATCCAACCCAGCTCGAATTGTAAAAAAAAAAAAAAGATGATGTCTTTTTATTTTTTGTTTTCTTGTTGTTCTTTACTATTTTGCTGCTATTTTCTTGTTGTTTATTCACTAGTTTGCTATCATTTCACTATTATGTTGTTATTGTTTGGATATTATATATCTTTTATTTTTTTTGGTTAATTTTGTTACTATTTTAGAGGTATTTGTTTGTTAAGTTGTACTTATCTTAGTTATTTAAGTAAATATTTTTTTAAAATTTAATTTCAATTTATTGGGAAACATTTATTTTAATATTTTTTATGTATTATATTTTTTAAAACATTATATAAAAATAATATTATAAAAAATTTAATACAGCCGGGCCAAGCCGAGTCTGAGTTTTAACAATTTTATCTGGGTTGAACTTGAGTAAAATTTTAGGTCCATTTTTCGGGCTGGTCCGAGCCTAGGAAACGAGTCTAAGATTTTAATTGGACTTGTCCTGACCTATAAACATCGTATTTAAAACTTTGATAAATTTTACTTTTAAAAAAAAACTGATAAATTTGATTGATGAAAGTTTGGTTAGAGATTCAACATCCCGACTAATTCCATTAAAAATTAGACCTTTTTTTTTCCTTACAATTATGTAATTAAACAGGTAAATTTTTTTTGAAAAGTCTGAAATATTTGAAACCTTCCAATTAACTTCTGATTCTGGTAAAGTGTGAGAGAGAATTTGAGAAGGACTATTGCCTGCGATTAACCATTTCAACTATGGCACTGAAAAACATGGTGTTCTTTTTGGTATTATTTTTATTTTATAAAGCATACAAATGCAATGAAAAGTGAAAACGACATTCCTTTCCCTAACATTGAATTTGGGTTGAATTTATTTGTGTCAGTATCCTTGAATTGAATGGTTGCTTCCTATTTTCTAGCTGAAATCAATGGTCCCGATAAATGCAAATCCCAAACTCAATGCCCCCACTTTCTTAATCCTTTTTCCCTTCATTTCAACATGCTTTGCTCCTTTTTAAACTAACATAAATTTATATTTTTTTCCAAATAATTCTACATATTATTCTTCTTTTAAGGGGTTTATAGATAATAATTGAATTATATAAAATTTAATAATTTTTTTATACAATTAATATTTTAATAATCTGACCATCATATTTTATTCTTTATTCATGTAGAATATGCATGTTAAATTTGGTAAAAATTAAAAGTTTTTAATTATTTATTTTATGTAAAAAAAATTTAACTGTTAAATATATTAATATAATCAATCAATATGATAAAGATATCAAATCAATTCAAAATTTTATATACATAACAAATGCAAATATATTAATAAATTTAACGATTGGATTGTTAAAAATTACAAATAGGTATAAAACTACTTTAATTTACATAAGTGTAAATTGATCCCTCCCTATAAAAAAGCCTTAAATTATTCTTTAAAATTTTAATTTTAATTTTTTTATAAAGCAAAATAATTATAAATTCTTTTTAACTTTATAATTTTATTAATCTCAATTAAAGTCTTAACGTGCCCAAACTTAAATCAATATTTTCTATAATATAATACTTTATTGGTAACTGTTGAAATCGAAAGATAAAAAGGGATTCCTTAAATACAATATATAATAAACTTCTCTCCTTTTTAAGAGATTTTTTTACCTAATTCGATTTTAAAGTGGAATCAGAAGCCTAATCTAGGAATATGATCCCATATAATTCATATATAATTAGGCTAGTGACTAGTGAGGTATAACTCTTATGGTAAAAATGTAGCAATCTAAAGGATAATCTACAGATTTCCCAGTCTAATGATGGGAGTTGAGCAATTGAATCCCATAATTTCATGTAATAAAAACAGTGGGGAAAACTTTCTTTGGGATAGGGGCAAGGGAGATCATAGGTGAAGAAAATTGGCAATTACGAAGCTAAAAATTTCGAATACATCTCTAGTGAAAACATACACTGATACACATATCCTTGTGCGGGTGTAGGAAAGATAGAGGGAATCCCAAAGCGTGATCATTGTTTGTCATATGGGAATCATTTCACTGCATTCCATTAAATTGCACCATCTACCTTTTTCCGTTAAATCAATTCAGGAACTGTTTACAAATACCGCCAAAGCAAAGCAAAGAAAAAGCTCAACATGTACATCCAAAAATGAAGAGATTCAAGCGCTGACTTACAACCTTTTTCTTCCGTGGCGTGAATAAATTTATATAATCAGTCTCCTTCCCCTTCTGTTGTGGCTGACGACATATAACTCATTGCAATCGAGGTTTCATCAGCTGCAGGAACCGCTGCCATTGATGTTATGAATCGATTCTTACAAGCTTGACAAGTGATCTGCATGATGGTTGCAGTTATCTTTTTTGTGGCTTGATGTTTCAACACTAGAGCTTTCTCAAGTTCATTTTCCGCTTGTTGCTTTATCCGCTTAGCACTTGCAAACTCAAGCTCAGCCATCTCAATCTCCCTTTTCGCTTCCTCTCTAGCCTTTTCAGCATGTGTTTTCTCCCTCATGGCTAACTTCAGCTGCTCACTTGCAAACTCTTTCAACCTAGTCGCTTCCATTGCTGTTTCACGCCCATTACCTTCAGTTGACCCTATAGATAGTTTTAAAAGACTCGCGCTATCTGAGTTCCTCCATGGCCACGAGTGATTGCTTGATGATGGTAGAAGCTGAAGTTCAAGAGTCCCAGTTGATTTTGGTATCGGCAATGGTGGGGATAAGCTAAAGTTTGCATCGATCGACGGAGTGGTGCTTGAAGTCAGTCGAGACTGCAACGCCTGGAATTGATGTTGAACTCCTCTAACACTGCAAATATCTTGGTGCTCAATGAAACTCTCCACCCTGAAACGACAAAGAACAAAAAGAATGATTTCGAAAAGAGAGCATGCTCAACGAGGATTTTGATTCTTCATGGTGTTTTTGGACTTTGGATAATAGGAATGTCCAGGAAGCAATTGTAGTCCAGTTCATGTAGGGTTAGAGGGGAGAAATAAATACTAAATTAAACAAAAGAAATGAACTGGGGTCTGGGGTCTTTGTGTGTCTGTAAATTGAAACACGAGGTCATTTTGAACTGTAGATGGAATCAGTAAATTATTCATTTTTTTTTTGATTAAATAGATTTGTTATAGTACTTTCGGGAAAGGATTACGAAAGAATAGTTAACAGTATAAAACTTTAAAGAATAAAAATAAAATAAATAAAGAATCTCAGGGGGGGGGAGTTTCTTTATTAGGATAAGTTTTTACGAGTATTTTTAGGGTTTGAATCAGAAAGGAAAGAAAAAAAAACTTTTTTTTTTTGGGGGTTCAACAGACCAACCTGGAAAAACACGGCCACAGTCACAGGAATGACCTTTGGTACCACAAGTCTTGAGATGAGCCTTATAATCAGACTGAACAGCATAGCCTTTAAAGCACTTATCACAAACCCACTGTTTGTTAAGGCTATGCTTTCTTCTGAAATGCTTCTTTATCCCAACCAGATCTCCCAGGGCATGGCAAGGGTTGTGGTGCAAGCAACTTGGCTCGGGGCACACATATACCTTCTTCTTAACCACCTCTTGTGTTTCACTTTTCACCAACTTCCATGGCACTTTGTGCCTTCTCCTATGCATTTGAAGGTTCTGGTCTCGTTGAAACCCTTGGTTGCAGGTCTCACATACATACCTGTCCGATTCAAGCAATGTTTGCGGAGATAAAGAAACCACTTCTGCTTCTGGATCTATATATTTAAAAAAAAAAAAAGATCAACACTATAATTAAGAAAACAAGTTAAAAATACCCCAGAAAGAAAGGGTATTAATTCTACACGCATAAGGTTTAGTATATACCTGGGGTACCGGGTGGCTTTCTTTTTCTTTTGCCATTATCAAGAGGAGTGAGACTGAGAAGATCAGAGGAGAATGGAAGTGCAGAAACAGTAGCAGTTTTATCCAACATATTAATGCTCTTGATGTTCGATCCTTTTGATGGAATAATTATGGACTCTATCTATATATGTTGGTGGATTGAATTGAAGTTTAAGAGAATCAATCAATCAACCCTTTTAGCTTCAGTTTTACTGATAACAGGAAAATGGGCTGAGAAAGAAAGAAGATGAAAAGCTACTCATACCTGCTATCAGCTTTCTTAATGATTTTTTTTTTTCTTTGATTGATCCAGGTAAGGTTGAGGAGAGTTTTAACGGATAAATATAAAAGAAATCAATATTTTATATTATTTTATTTTCCAAAGAAATCTCTAAACAAATACATATATTTTATCTTAATAAAAATAATGGATAGGGAATTTCCCTTCTTTTATTTCTTAAGTTTCTACGGATTTTATTTTATTTTTTTAAAAATCCAAGTAAAAGAACTTAAAAATAATCAAAACTAAAATTAGTTCAATAATGAAATAATCTTATATATGTGAAGTGCAGGCCACACATCTCTTGCATGTGAACTTCTCTTTGCCTTTATGAAAAAAAGAAATAGGGAAAAGAGATCATTTCATTTGTTTAATTAAGCAAAACTGGTTTTTCAAACAATTGAGAAAACTTCGACTAGTTTAATTTTCAATTTTCCATTTAACTTGTTCAACTATCAATAAATAAAAAATTAACACATAATCAAATAATAATAGATGCACATTCATTTTATAAATTATAACAAAAAATAAATATTTAAATTAGTTCTAATAAACTTTTTAAATTGCTCGATTTTTTTTTTTTTTTTATGATGCTGGTTGAATTATCCAACTCATTAGTTTCTGATTTAACCACTTCAACTAATTAATTGTATTTGATTCCGACAACCTTGTTTAAAACTTATTAGTTTTTTCTTTTTTTTTTTTTTTTTTATCTAAATGATGCAGCATTAATCTATATAAAAAAAGAAAACTAAAATATAAATATATTGAAAGTTTTATGATATATATTTTTTGAAAGGCTGATATAAATTATTGAAATAACCAAATCTGAATAATTATATTAAAACATAAAAATATCATAATAATTTTTGTGGACAACTTTTCTAAAAGTGAAAGGACATAAGATTACCTATATATTAATTCACTTTATTGTATCAATAATTAAGTTTAAATTTTATGAATAAAAAAATAATATTAAAAAATTTATTTTTGTTTATGAATTTAACCCCATTCAATTCTGAATTTAATTCTGAAACTATCGAATATTAATATGGCTGAAATTTGGTATGTCTTTCATGATTCAATCCTTTCCCCAACTTTTCAACTTTGCAGTAAACATTTGCTATTCCTTCATAATAACTCTTTTGTTCAATAAACGGCAAAAATAATTAAAAAGAAAGGATGGGAATCTTAATAATTGGCTACTTTTTTTAACTTGTAATTAATGTTTCTCTTTTTTTTTTTTTTTTCTTTTTTGCTGTTTTTAGGCTCTTTTATCCTTAATAAATTATCATTGTCTTTAGGGGAAAAAAACTAACAGTTTTAAAAGGTAGTGAGATTTTCAGTATTAAAATATGGTACATCAAGAAATTTGTTGAGAGAAGTATTTATGGCTAGAAGTTTGTAAAATGTTGTTCATGAAAGCATATACATTCCTTAATAAATTTAGTATTATTTTTAATGGAGATTTTATCTCTCGATTTAATTAAACCTCGAATGTTTGGAAAGACAATAAGTTTACAGAATGAGAGATAAAACCTTTATTGAAAACAATTTCAACTCATTGAGGGATTTGTTGGTGTCAGATGGATGACACTTTATATACTTCTTTTGATAAATGTATACTTCTTTCGATAAAGTCAGCCTCTCCTCAACAAAATTAAAAGAAACAAAATATTTAAATGAAAATTTATTTTATTATGATATTCTTTTATCTGAATTTGAGTTGAAAATGAAAAAATTATAATGATAGAATTTATTATTTCAATCATAATACATATTTATAAATTTATTTTTGATAAATTATAATTTTTTTTCTTGAAGCTTATAGTTTGCATTTTGGAATAATAGAAAGATTGTAGTGTTACAATTTAAATTTTAAACAAGTCGAATATATGAATTAATTGAACAAAGTGTATGTTCAATAAAATTATAATTATGCATAGTTTTTCTTCGATAAAATTAGAATCGAACATGACATTTGCAGGTAAATAAAGTTAGACGATGAACAGTCAAAATGTATACTTGGAATTTAAGAAATTACAACTTCAAACTCAACTAATCTTTCTTTATTGGTAGTCTTCTTTAATTTAGACCTGACAACACTATATAATGAATTAGCTCTCAACAAAAACACGTAATTCATATCTTTGACAAAAGGGTTATTGTAAGTGAGATAAAACAATTTCACCATATAAAAGTTGTCACACCAGAAATTCTTTAAATACAGAACTTTAGGGTTAAATTGAAAAGGATCAAA
Organism: Gossypium anomalum; assembly: GCA_025698475.1. Taxonomy (NCBI): domain Eukaryota; kingdom Viridiplantae; phylum Streptophyta; class Magnoliopsida; order Malvales; family Malvaceae; genus Gossypium; species Gossypium anomalum. The sequence continues at coordinate 15,639,394 of CM046967.1, read as the reverse complement.
AGCTAGCGATCTCTATTAAAAAATTAAGAAAAGTTAGGAACGAAATAGAATATGGTTGAAAACTAATCTTGGTCCAGGTAAGATATAACCAGTTGGTCTCTTAGTGGGAGACAAAATAATTATGGATGAATAGTTGATTTACGGTTGGAGACCACGTAGGACGAATTATAAATAGCTAAGAAATGAATCCTCAGACGGATTCCTCTTAGTCTATTTCATTCTTTCCTCTTCTTCATTTTCCATCTCCGAGGAAGCAATGGTATTAAGAAGCTTTGCATGGAGTGACGATTGTGAGGTTTAAGTCGGGAAAGTAGAGAAACTAGTAAGTTGGTAAGGTTCTGAGCCCTTCAGTGTACGTAAGACTTAGAAAAACAAAGTTAAGAGTTTCCAGAAACCATTTTAAAGATCCTGCCTGTTTTTGGAAAACTAAGTTTTAGACAGGGATTACTAAGTTTAACCCATGAACTGGTTGATGTGCTTAGCTGCTAAGAGAATGGAAGCTCTGACATTCGAAAAGGCTAAGCAGGGGGAGAGGCAAAGAAGTATTAGGTGAGTTTCTGTACTCAAACCTAGAACTACCAAAGTATGATGCATTTTTCTAATTTTTGAGTATTTGTCATTTTAGTTTAATATGCATGATAAGTGGAAAATATATATAAAAAAAAAAGGATTAGAAGAAGTTAGAAATGAGAAAAAGGAATGATTCTGTTAGATACCACCATATGGTATTGCTAAATGCAAACCATGAGGGGCGAAGCTCCGGGCCTTACGAAGGGTGCACTGTGGTGTTCGAGCATTAAGGTACAGGAATGGCGAAATGGATGGAATGTGATAGGGAGAGTGAATAAAAAATCATGGCTTTGCCATGGAACCAATCAGAGGCTATACGCCTAAAATGAGTAAGTCCATAACTGAAAGGCGCTATCACATCATGATTAAGATGAGTAAGACCATAGCTGAAAGATGCTATGACATCATGATATAAATGAGTAAAATCATGGCTAAAATATGGTTTGACATCCTAGTAAGCCGTCGGGACGGTAGGGTTAAATTGTATAAGACCATAACTGAAAGATGTTATCATAGATAGTCCAATAGGACGTTAAACATGAAGTAGTCTGACGAGACGTTAAACATGAAGTAGTTTGATAGGATGTTAAACACAAGGTAGTCCAACAAAACGTTAAACACGAGATAGTCTAATGAGACATTAAATAAGGAGTAGTCCGTTAGGATAGTAAACACAGGAGTTTTGAGGTGTAAGATCATAGCCTCAGTTATGGCAACCAATGGAGCCCGCCAGGACGTTAAAATGAGGTACACTTTGTAAGGCCATGGCTCGACTATGGCAACGAAGATAGTCCATTGAGGTAGTAAACATGGTTGGGTAACCAGGAAGGAAATCATGGAAGGATATTGCGAATTGGGAAAAATGGGTTAAAAGGAAAGTCATTCCAACCCCTCCACTTTTCAAGCCTTCACTTTATAGCACTAAGCTAAATTTAGCAAAGTCATTTCAACCCCTCTTCCTAATATCAAGGGTCGGCCATGGGAAGATAAAATCAAGTCTCTCCCATGCTATTTTAGCCACCTCAAACTTGTATAAATAGCCACCTTTCTTGCGTTTCATTTCATGACTCATTCATTCACCATTTATCCTTTCCTCTCATCCCTCTTCTCCTATTTGCTTTCCCATTTTCCCTTCTCCCATTTTCGATTTTTTCTCTTGAAAAAGATTCATGCAAATCCTTTGAGCAGCAGCAATCAACATCTTAGAGGCCCTTGTCAGCAAAACAAAACAGAAGAAAAAAGGGATACACACTAATCTGACCCCAGAGCACACTGGATTTGTCTTCTAGTATCCATCTCTTATTTCTTTCTTTTAAGATTATAAACATGAATGCTAATTGTTTTGATGCTTTTGATTTAATTAAAATGACTTAAATTTTGTTTTTGTTAGATTGATCAAATTATGCCTAGTTAAAATATTAAAATTGTGTTTGTGATGTTATGGGCATTGGTAATTTGTTTATTTAGATAGAATCATGCTTATGTTATTCTTGCATTATCATTGTAAGATTGCAATTGAATTAATTATTTAATCAGATTGAAATTGTAGTTAATTGATACACTATCTAAATGGTTCATGTTTAATCTTCTTAAGTATAAAATTAGATTAAATTAGTAATAATATTAAACAATATTATTGCCTTGCATAACCTAAAAATTATTTTGATTAAATTTGTTTCAGTATAGAAATATATTGTTACTTCACTCTGTCTTATGCCTACGTATGAAAATTAATTAATTATTTAAACATAGACATATGCTAGAAAGATTAATTGATTTTAATGAGTATGTTTGCATCGGTTAACAAAGGACCAAGTTGCTATGGAATTATCCATAACATCATAAATATTGTTTTAATAAAATTTTAAGATTAATTGATTTTAATGAGTATGTCATATTGATTAAATTTGTTAAAGATTTGCTTTCAACTTGTTTTTTTAATTTAATTTAATTTGTTATTTAGTTAATTTTTAGTCTAGGTAATAGCTCACTTTCCTCAAAATATTTTTCCAGTACCAATTTGCGTAAGTATATGTTTCATAAATATTTGCTTGTTTAGTCCCTATAGAGACGATAACTTGATATACTTATCACTTTATTACTTGTCACGATTATGTACACTTGCACATTCATTCATTCCTACTGCATGACTCATTTGGATGCTTTTGATGATCTGTACTAGGATTGCTTAAATATTTGCCTAGCATCCCAACAATATACTCAATATCTAGACATGTTCAAACTTTTGTTTACAATTAGGCTCTCCACTGTTAAAGCATAGGAAATATTTTTCATTTCCTTAATCTCAACATCACTATTAAGGCATTAATCGAGACTGAACTTGTCGTTTTTCGCAACAAGGGTATCACTTAGTTTGCAATCTTACATGCTAGATCTCTTTAATACATTTTGGGTATAGACCATTGGTGATAATTCAAGAATACCTTGAGAGCAATCTTGTGTCTCGAAATCCCTAAAATAAAATTTATATCACCAAGATTTTTCATCTTGAAATTTCTTGTTAAAAATTTATTGGTTTCATGTAACATGCATATATTGTTATTGGCAAGTAGTATGTCGTCAATATATAAAACCAAAAAAATACTTACTTTCACTAAACTTGTGGTATATACAAAATCGTCAACCAAATTCATTTCAAAATTGAATGAGAAAATCATTTGGTTGAATTTGTAATACCTTTGATGAGAAGATTTCTTAAGCCTATAGATATATATTTTTTTAATTTGCAAACCATTAAATTTGTATAACCAGAAACAAAGTTTTTATTTATATATTGCACTATATAAATCATCTTATCAATGTTTCCACGTTGAGAAACATAGTTTGACATCTATTTGTTATACCTCATGATCAAAATATAGCACTAAAGTCATTATAATCTCAAAAGAGTCTTTCGATGCCCAATCATGTTCATTATAGTCAACTCCCCAGTGATAATGGGAAAATGCCTTGGGATTTGCTACAACATTTTCTCTAGGATTAAGATTCTTTAGTCATAAGAATCTAATAGGTAATAAAGTTTATTTGTGGTTGGAGGATAATGGATGTTAGTGGAGGATGTATTTTATGTGTGGGTTGGTGACTAGGGGTGGCTTCACTGGGATTTGCCATCGTAATCTTAGAAATATGAAGTGTAATATCCTGAATTAGGGCTTAATCGGAATAGTGGTTTCGTGACCACAAATCCGAGATAGAAATAATTATTTTATAATTATTTTGATGATTATGATATGATTGCATGATTGTGTGAAAATTTCGTGATGAAATTCTATGCCTAAAGTGTTTAAATTGAAAGTAGGGACTAAATCGAATAAGTTGCAAAATTTGCATTCTAGAAGTTTTTAGTATGAAATTGCATTGAAATATTAATTAGGAGGTCTTAAATAGCAATTTGACCAATTTTAAGTTCATGGACAAAATTAGGACATGGAAGGAACTTTTGAAAGTTTAGTAGTAAGGGCATTTTGGTCATTTAATTATTAAAATGAATTAAAAACAAAATTAAAAGCCAATTTTTGTCCATCTTCTTCATTAGGCCGAAATTTCAAGGATTCTCCATAGCTAGGATTTGTTTCAAGCTTCCAAGCTCCATAGTAAGTGATTCCAAGCCCCGTTTTTAATGTTCTTTACGTTTTTAGAATCCCGGAAGCTCGATTAAGCTTATGCTAGCAATAATTCAACCTAGGGTTTATATTTGGAAAAATAGCCATAGGTGAAATTTGTGTATTTTGATGTTTTATGATAGAATATGAGGTTTTAAATTATGTTAGACAACTTGTGCTACGCGGTTTTGAGTGAAAACGAGTAAAAGGGCTTAATCGGTAAAAATACCAAATAGTCATAAGTACATGTTAGAGTGTGAATTTGATATTTTCATAGAAGGGAAAAATGATCAGAATGTCATAAAACATAAGAATAAGGGATAAATTTTAATTCCCGAGCCTAGGGGCAAAAGTGTAATTATGCAAAAGTTTAGGGGCAAAAGTGTAATTTTCCAAAGTTCGTATTAAATGCTGTTTTGATGAATGTATGTATTAAATAAGATTAATTTGGTATTATAGATCAAGAGAAACGGGAATCGAGTCGCGATCGAGGAAAAGAAAAGATTGTGGACTAAATTGCAAAATCTTTATATTTTGGTACCAAGGTAAGTTCATGTGTAAATAATGTAGCATAATTGTTATTTTTAAGTTATTGATGTTAATTATATGATATGCTGATTTTTTTTATCATGAAATATTATGCTTTATGGTTAATGTTGAGTAATATGCAAATTATGTTTACTACTTGATAAATATGAATTGCTGCCGAGTATCGGTTCCGATATTCCGTGGAAGACGGCTAATGTCAGATCGAGGGAAAAAGCCCGTTTGAACCTTAGGAATAGATTAGGATACAAGTGACATGTCACTAGGATGGTTGAGCATCCGAACTCGTTGAGTTGAGTCCGAGTTTGTGAGATGTAACTAGGCATCCGAACTCATTGAGTTGAGTCCGAGTTCACTTATGGATGCGAACGCCCGAGCTCGTTGAGTTGAGTCCGAGTTCACTTATGGATGCAAACGCCCGAGCTCGTTGAGTTGAGTCCGAGTTCACTTATGGGCGGGTTACATGATTGCTTGATTACATATGTGGCACTTATGTGCAAATTATCCGTGTATCCGAGTTATATTCCGATGTGTTCAACGGGTGAAAATTTCTATGAAATGGAAGAACACTTAAGATGCAAGTGACGCTTTGGTAAATGTTGTGAAATGGACACTTTGGACAGGTATGTACTTAACCTTCGGGTTGAAAATAGATACAACAACGATAAAGTGGTAAGATGATGAATGATGTTTCGAAATGTGATATATGTTTTGGTGATGCCATGCTAAGGTTGTTTGGTATAATTGTATTGTTATTTTACTTATTATTTGCATATGAACTTACTAAGCATTTATGCTTACTCCTTCCTTTTCATTCATTGTAGTTTTGAACAAGTCAGCTCGGGAATCGAGACAAGTCGAAGTTTCTATCACACTATCCGAAGGATTTCTATTGGTAATAGGCTTGTAAAACTTAAGTATGGCATGTATAACAATGTACCTATTTTGTGTAAATAATTTTATGATATGGCCATGTTTGGTTGAGAAAATTTTTGATATTGATAAGTCATGGTGATGGCTAATTAGATCATGTTTGATATCATGGAAGTTTAATAGGTTATCTAGTTCACAAAAAAATTCATGAAAAGATGAAACTTGCCTTAAAACAGAATATTGCTGCAGCAATGACATGAATTTAAAAAATCACTAAAAATAGTATAAGTGGAACTAAATGATGAGTAAGTTATGAAATTGAAGCTTAATGAGTCTATTTTCATGTGGATTGAACAAAACAGGCATATAAATTATATTTTATGAGATATTTAAACTTTTGTGAAACAGGGCCAGAATGATTTCTGGATCCCCTCTTCTGACTTTAACAATTTATAATAAATTTTACAAAAATAATTATAAGTTGTTATTTATATGTACAGATTCCTATTTTGAGTCTAGTTTTAATAGAAACAAACCTCATAGTCATTGAAATTTTTTATAGAGAGATATATGATTCGTAATACACAGAGGTCAGAGCAAATGAACCACGAAACAGGGAGACTTTAACTAATAAACTGTACTAATTGGCCCAACCAAAAATTCTAAAAAAATTATTAATAGATATATGAGTCTAGATTTAGGGAAAATTTACGGATCTTGATTTTGAGTTCAGTAAACTCGAGATATGATTTTTCTTGTAATCGTGATGTAGATAGCTAGAAAGTCGTGAATGTAGAAACAAATGATTGAAGTACTTAAATTGATAAATTATGTTCGGTAACACCTCAAGCTCAATTCCGGCCTCGGTCTCGGGCGTGGGGGCGTTACATTTGGTGGTATCAGAGTAGGTTTAGTCGGTTCTCGGACTACGTGTTGTATGTACGGATTTTTGCTATACATGCCATATGTATAAATTGTGATAGTGTGACTGACGACTCGACCTTTTTAAATGATTTTTATATAGTAAATGGATCCCGATCCAGGTGTGACAGATGAAGTAGAGAGTAATGCGCCAGCTCATTTGAAGAAGGCGTGGCCTGATGAAAACCCACCTCCTACTATTGGTCAGGGAGGAGGAGAAAGGGATCGGGAAGCCTTTCTCCAAATGATAAGTGCATGGTACACTGAGTTCGTTCGTACGAACCCAAATGTACGACCTCCCCCACCTCCTCCAATTCCTCAACCTATGCCTCTGATGCCTCAAGGAGTGGATATGATAAAATTTCACAGAAACCACGTTGATAGAATTTGTAAACAAGGGGCCGAAGAATTCAGGGCAAATATTGATGATGATGCCGAAAGCGTAGAGTTCGCTTAAAAATTTTATCCGGGTATTTGATGAATTATCTTGTACACTGAAGAATGTCCAAATGTGCTACATCTTTGTTGAGAGATTCACCTATAATTGGTGGAAGACTTTAATTTGGTGGTACTAGAAAGAGAGTAACACGGGAATTCTTTCAAGAAGAGTTTTGGAAGAAATATATTAGTGAAAGATTTATTGATCAGAAATGTAAAGAGTTTCTTGAGTGAAGCAACGTAATATGATGATCTCGAATATGAAAGAGTTTGTTCGATTGAGTAAGCATGCCGTGGAATATGTTCCTCTGAAGCCAAGATGTGCCGACGATTTGAAGACGGGCTCAACGAAGACATTAAGGTATTTGTCGGGATCCTGAACCTAGAAAGAAATGGTAGTCTTCGTTGTTGATCGAGCTTGCAAGGTCAAGAACTACTTAAAGATAAGAGAAAGGTAGAGGTGAGAGACACTAAATTGGAAGAAAAGGCCAATGAGTAAGGCACCTTCATAGCAACCCGGAAAGTCAAGAAATATGAATCCTCGTTCCCAAGTTTCATTTGGGCAATCATATGGAAATTTTAAGAAGCGAGAATGTGGGTCCTAAATCTCGAATACTTCTACGGCCCGGTGTAGGGAACTCGAGATTTGTTAAACCCGAAAGTGCCGTGGTGTGGTAGAAATCATTTTGGTCCGTGCAGAGCAAATGAATGTTTTCAATATGGTTCTCCGGATCATTTTATTAGAGACCGCCCAGCAGAGAGCCGAGAAAGAAAAATTTGAGAATGTAAAAGCTAGTGAGTACAGACTTGAGGGAAGGTATCCGAGAAAAGCTAGAAGTGAAACAAGCAAAGAAGAATGTAGCCAGAGATGCAAGCAGATTAGATCCAAGGAAGAGCTCCGGCTAGAACTTATGCTATTATTAAAGCGCGTGAAGATGCTTCCTCACCCGATGTGATTACCGGTACATTTTCTCTTTATGATATTAATGTTATTGCTTTGATTGATCCCGGTTCTACTCATTCATATGTATGCATGAAGTCGGTGTCTAGTATGAATATACCTGTTGAGAACACAGAATTTATGGTTAGAGTGTCGAATCCGTTAGGCAAATGTGTGATAGTTGATAAAGTATGCAAGAAATGTCCTTTAATGATTCGGGGTCATTATTTTTTGGCCGACTTGATGTTGTTGCCGTTTGATGAATTTGATGTTATTTTGGGCATGGATTGGTTGACATTGCATGATGCTATAGTAAATTGCAAAGAAAAGGTTATATAATTAAAGTGTGAAAACGGTGAAACTTTACGGGTTGAATCAGATAAATCAGAGGCATTGTCTAGTGTGATTTCTTCGATGTCGGCTCAGATATATTTGAGAAAGGGTTATGAAGCTTATTTGGCTTATGTAATTAATAAAAAAGTTGAAAGAAAAGTTGAATCGATCATAGGTTGTATGTGAATTTGCGGATGTATTTCGGAAGAATTGCCGGGTTTGCCTCGATCGGGGAAGTAGAATTTGGTATTGATTTGATACAGGAACAGACTCCGATCTCGATTGCTCCATATAGAATGGCACCAATAGAGTTGAAAGAATTAAAGTCACGATTGCAAGAGTTGGTGATAAAGGCTTTGTAAGACCGAGTTTTTCACCTTGGGGTGCTCTGTGTTATTTGTGAAAAAGAAGGATGGTTCTATGAGATTATGTGTTGATTATCGGCGGATTAAACAAGGTGACAATCAAAAACAAGTACCCATTGCCGAGAATTGATGATTTGTTTGATCGGCTAAAAGGAGCGACATGGTTTTCAAAGATTGACTTGAGATCCGGGTATTATCATTTCATGAGTAAAAGAGTCGGATGTGCCTAAAAGCGCTTTTAGAACAATGTACACGGTCATTATGAATTTTTAGTTATGCCATTCGGGTTGACAAATGCTCTGCTTTGTGTTTATGGATTTAATGAATCGCATATTTCGGCCATACTTGGACAAATTTGTTGTGGTGTTTATAGATGATATTTTAATTTATTCAAAAGATGAGACAGAGCATGCTGAGCATTTGAGGATAGTTTTGCAAACTTTGAGAAATAAGCAGTTATATGCCAAGTTTAGTAAAAGTGAATTTTGGCTTCGGGAAGTTGGATTTTTGGGTCATATTGTTTCAGGTGATGGTATACGGGTTGATCCTAGTAAAATTTCAGCCATTATTGATTGGAAACCACCGAAAAACGAACCGAAGTTAGAAGTTTCTTAGGGCTAGCTGGGTATTATCGGCGGTTTGTAAACGGATTTTCTATAATTCTTTGCTCCTATGACTAGACTACTCCGAAAGGATGTTAAATTTGAATGGACGGAAGAATGTCAACAAAGTTTCGAAGAATTGAAAAAGTTATTAACTGAAGCACCAGTGTTAGTACAACCCGAATCAGGTAAAGAATTTGTGGTGTATAGTGATGCTTCTCTAAATGGCTTGGGGTGTGTACTCATGCAAGAAGGAAAAGTGGTGGCTTATGCTTCGAGGCAGTTAAAACCTCATGAGAGGAATTATCCTACTCACGATTTGGAATTGGCTGCGGTGGTATTTACTTTGAAGATTTGGCGACATTATTTGTATGGTGAAAAGTGCCGAGTATATACTGATCACAAAAGTCTTAAATACTTGATGTCACAAAAAGACTTAAATTTGAGACAGCGTAGATGGTTGGAGTTATTGAAAGATTATGAGCTTGTTATTGATTATTATCCGGGAAAGGCGAATGTGGTTGCTGATGCTTTAAGCAGAAAGTTGTTGTTTGCTTTGAGAGTTATGAACACTCAGTTGAAAATGTCAGATGATAGTTCGATTCTAGCAGAGATAAGAGCTAGACCGATGTTTTTACAAGAGATTTCTGAAGCTCAGAAAAATGATCAAGATTTGCTAGCCAAGAGAAGATAGTGTGAAGCTGATACGGGATCAGATTTTAGAATCGGTTCTGATGGTAGCTTGATGTTTAAAAATTGGATTTGTGTACCGAAAAATGATGAGTTGATTCAAAAGATTTTGCATGAAGCACATAATGGTATTTCTGCCGGTTCATCCGGCAAGATGCGAAAATGTATAATGACTTGAAGAAAATGTATTGGTGGAGTGGAATGAAAAGAGATATTTCCGAGTTTGTATCAAAGTGCTTAATTTGTCAACAAGTGAAAGCTGAACACCAAGTGCCTTCAGGATTACTTCAGCCTATTATGGTTCCTGAATGGAAATGGGATCGGATTACTATGGATTTTGTTTTAGGGTTGCCATTAACTCTAGAAAAGAAAGATGCCATCTGGGTAATAGTTGACAGACTGACTAAATCGGCTCATTTTATTCCGATACGTACGGATTATTCTCTTAATAAGTTGGTTGAATTGTATATCCGTGAGATTGTTAGACTTCATGGAATACCTTTGTCAATCATTTCGGATAGAGATCCGAGATTTACTTTACGGTTTTGGCAAAAGTTGCAAGAGGCATTAGGTACAAAGTTAAATTTCAGCACTGCCTTTCATCCACAAACTGATGGACAATCAGAGAGAGTAATTCAGATTCTTGAAGGCATGCTCAGATGTTGCGTATTGGAATTTCAAGGCAGTTGGGAAAGGTACTTACCGTTGGTAGAATTTGCTTATAATAATAGTTATCAAACGAGTTTGAAAATGGCACCTTATGAAGCATTATATGGTCGTAAGTGTCGAACACCTTTGTATTGGACTGAACTTAAGGAAAATCAGATTTATGGAGTGATCTAATAAAAGAAACCGAAGAAAAGGTGAAAGTGATTCGAGATTGTTTGAAAGCTGCTTCAGATAGACAGAAATCTTATGCGGATTTGAAACGAAAAGAAATCGAGTTTCAAGTTAGTGATAAGGTATTTTTGAAAGTGTCTCCATGGAAGAAAGTCCTTAGATTTGGACGAAAGGGCAAGTTAAGTCCGCGTTTTATTGGGCCGTATGAAATAATTGAAAAAGTTAGACCGGTAGCATATCGGCTAGCATTACCACCTGAATTAGAGAGGATTCATGATGTGTTCCACGTATCTATGCTACATCGGTATCGTTCGGATCCTTCACATATAATTTCACCGACAGAAATTGAACTACGATCGGATATGACTTACGAAGAAGAACCGATTAAGATCTTAGCTCGAGAGGTCAAGAAACTAAGAAATAAAAGTGTCGCTTTCGTGAAAGTATTGTGGCAAAAGCATGGGGTAGAAGAGACTACATGGGAACCTGAAGAAACTATGAGAAACCAATACCCATACACATTTCTGCGGTAAGATTTTCGAGGGACGAAAATCCTAAAAAAGGGGAGAGTTGTAATATCCTGAATTAGGGCTTAATCGGAGTAGTGGTTTCGTGACCACAAATCCGAGATAGAAATAATTATTTTATAATTATTTTGATGATTATGATATGATTGCATGATTGTGTGAAAATTTCGTGATGAAATTCTATGCCTAAAGTGTTTAAATTGAAAGTAGGGACTAAATCGAATAAGTTGCAAAATTTGCATTCTAGAAGTTTTTAGTATGAAATTGCATTGAAATAGTAATTAGGAGGTCTTAAATAGCAATTTGACCAATTTTAAGTTCATGGACAAAATTAGGACATGGAAGGAATTTTTGAAAGTTTAGTAGTAAGGGCATTTTGGTCATTTAGTTATTAAAATGAATTAAAAACAAAATTAAAAGCCAATTTTTGTCCATCTTCTTCATTAGGCCGAAATTTCAAGGATTCTCCATAGCTAGGGTTTGTTTCAAGCTTCCAACCTCCATAGTAAGTGATTCCAAGCCCCGTTTTTAATGTTCTTTACGTTTTTGGAATCCCGGAAGCTCGATTAAGCTTATGCTAGCAATAATTCAACCTAGGGTTTATATTTGGAAAAATAGCCATAGGTGAAATTTGTGTATTTTGATGTTTTATGATAGAATATGAGATTTTAAATTATGTTAGACAACTTGTGCTACTCGGTTTTGAGTGAAAACGAGTAAAAGGGCTTAATCGGTAACAATACATAATAGTCATAAGTACATGTTAGAGTGTGAATTTGATATTGTCATAGAAGGGAAAAATGATCAGAATGTCATAAAACATAAGAATAAGGGATAAAGTTTAATTCCCGAGCCTAGGGGCAAAAGTGTAATTATGCAAAAGTTTAGGGGCAAAAGTGTAATTTTCCAAAGTTCGTATTAAATGTTGTTTTGATGAATGTATGTATTAAATAAGATTAATTTGGAATTATAGATCAAGAGAAACGGGAATTAAGTCGCGATCGAGGAAAAGAAAAGATTATGGACTAAATTGCAAAATCTTTATACTTTGGTACCAAGGTAAGTTCATGTGTAAATAATGTAGCATAATTGTTATTTTTAAGTTATTGATGTTAATTATATGATATGCTGATTCTTTTTATCATGAAATATTATGCTTTGTGGTTAATGTTGAGTAATATGCAAATTATGTTTACTACTTGATAAATATGAATTGCTGCCGAGTATCGGTTCCGATATTCCGTGGAAGACGGCTAATGTCAGATCGAGGGAAAAAGCCCGTTTGAACCTTAGAAATAGATTAGGATACAAGTGACATGTCACTAGGATGGTTGAGCATCCGAACTCGTTGAGTTGAGTCCGAGTTCACTTATGGATGCGAATGTTCGAACTCGTTGAGTTGAGTCCGAGTTCGTGAGATGTAACTAGGCATCCGAACTCGTTGAGTTGAGTCCGAGTTCAATTATGGATGCGAATGCCCGAGCTCGTTGAGTTGAGTCCGAGTTCACTTATGGATGCGAACGCCCGAGCTCATTGAGTTGAGTCCGAGTTCACTTATGGGCGGGTTACATGATTGCTTGATTACATATGTGGCACTTATGTGCAAATTATCCGTGTATTCGAGTTATATTCCGATGTGTTCAACGGGTGAAAATTTCTATGAAATGGAAGAACACTTAAGATGCAAGTGACGTTTTGGTAAATGTTGTGAAATGGACACTTTGGACAGGTATGTACTTAACCCTCAGGTTGAAAATAGATACAATAACGATAAAGTGGTAAGATGATGAATGATGTTTGGAAATGTGATATATGTTTTGGTGATTCCATGCTAAGGTTGTTTGGTATAATTGTATTGTTATGTTACTTGTTATTTGCATATGAACTTACTAAACATTTATGCTTACTCCTTCCTTTTCATTCATTGTAGTTTTGAACAAGTCAGCTCGGGAATCGGGACAAGTCGAAGTTTCGATCACACTATCCGAAGGATTTCTATTGGTAATAGGCTTGTAAAACTTAAGTATGGCATGTATAGCAATGTACCTATTTTGTGTAAATAATTTTATGATATGGCCATGTTTGGTTGAGAAAATGTTTGATATTGATAAGTCATGGTGATGGTTAATTAGATCATGTTTGATATCATGGAAGTTTAATAGGTTATCTAATTCATAAAAAAATTCATGAAAAGATGAAACTTGCCTTAAAACAGAATATTGCTGCAGCAATGACATGAATTTGAAAAATCACTAAAAATAGTATAAGTGGAACTAAATGATGAGTAAGTTATGAAATTGAAGCTTAATGAGTCTATTTTCATGTGGATTGAACAAAACAGGCATATAAATTATATTTTATAAGATATTTAAACTTTTGTGAAACAGGGACAGAATGATTTCTGGTTCCCCTGTTCTGAATTTAACAATTTATAATAAATTTTACAAAAATAATTATAAGTTTTTATTTGCATGTACAGATTCCTTATTGAGTCTAGTTTTAATAGAAACAAACCTCATAGTCATTGAAATTTTTTATAGAGAGATATCTGATTCGTAATACACAGAGGTCAGAGCAGTCGAACCCTGAAACAGGGGAGACTTTAACTAATAAACTGTACTAATTGGCCCAACCAAAAATTCTAGAAAAAAATTAGTAAATAGATATATGAGTATAGATTTAGGGAAAATTTACAGATCTTGATTTCGAGTTTCGAAACTCGAGATATGATTTTTCTCGTAACTGTGATGCAGATAGCTAGAAAGCCGTGAATGTAGAAACAAATGATTCGAAGTACTTAAATTGATAAATTATGTTCGGTAACACCTCAAGCTCGATTCCGGCGTCGGTCTCGGGCGTGGGGGCATTACATGAAGGTTGCGTAGTAAGTCCACACTCAGTGTATCAATTGTTGATGTATTCTATGTTGGGAAAAGAGAAGAGTAAATGAGAGGAGAGATAAGATTTGGTGAGTGATGGAAGGTTTACACAAGGACGTGTTGAGAGTCTAAGAGTGAAAATGTCAGAACCCCCTTCTCTCAGTGAATAGAGACTATATATACGTACTCCCAAACAAATGTCTTCTCTTTGGTGTTCATGGAACAAGTCATGAGATATTGTTGACATGTGTGCTAGTGTATATCTCTTAAGCCACGTCTCACCTTACCAAGCCCTTGCAATTTACATGATGGTAAGTGGCGTATGAAACATGACGGGTTTTTGTTATTGATGAGGTTTTGAGACTTTAGAAGATGGACACTTAATAAGATCCATGACAAAGCGAAATAATAACATTAAACTATATATTGCAGTTCATTTTAAATGTTTAATTCATTAAGACTTACTATTTTTTTAAAGAAAATTGATATTATCCTATGGATTATTTTTTTATAAATACTAATTATCTTGATACAGACTAAATTGATTTTATCAATTTATATCGCAATCAATTTTAATAGTTTAGTTATATGATTGGTAATAGTAATAATACAATAAGAACTCTTTTGCATTCTATATGGTTGGTAAAGTACTAAAACCTTTAAAAAAAATCTGTACATGCATCAAACTCTTGCATTCTATGATGAGAAGGTTAAGAATAGTTTAAAAATTGTATAAAAAATTAGGATGTATTTAATTTCAAGAAATATAAGTCATTTTCATGTTTTATAGAAAGAGAAAAAAACACTAAAAAAATAAAATTTGTGAAAATTACAAAACAATAAAACTTATTTTCATTGTTTTTATTAAAAATTATTTGCAAAACTGAAAATGCCTAAGAGTTTTTAACTTTAAATTAAATGAATAAATTAATTATGATTCAAATGTAAAAATATATTTTTTATTCAACAAATTTTAGATATTGAATTTTTTACCCATGATAACATCCATATAAATGTAGGAACTTTCTAATTTTATTTATCATATTTTTATGGGATAATGACATTAGTACTTTAACATTGACAAATATTCTAATGTAGTACGTAAACTTTCAAAAATTGGTTTTAGCACTTGAATTTTGATGTCCTTTATGAATGTGTTAACTCTGACTAATGATATTTATTTAAAATTATGTGTGTTCATATTCGTTTATTTAATGTTCACGAACATGTTCATTTAACTTAATTGAACATATTCACGAACAATGTTAATAAATAATAAACAAACAAACAAACAATAAATACATATATACACACACATATATTGTTTAGATATAAAATAGTCAAATATAAATATTAATAATTATATTATAAATGAAAAAAATACAAGCCAAGATAATTTTATTAATATATTAATGGAATTTTTATAAGAAAATATCATTAATAAATAAGTCATAAACGAGTCAATAAACAAGCTTATAAATGAGCTTGTTCATGAACATAAACGAACAGAACACACCTCTGTTTGTGTTTGTTCGTTTATTAAACGAACATAAAAAATTTTGTTCGTACTCGGTTATTTAGTTTAATAAACGAACATAAGCGAATGCTATATGAACGGTTCATGAATAGTTTATCGAACGTTCTGTTCATTTACACCCCTAGACCGAAACAAGTCTAGTCAGACTGCCAACCTTAGAGATCAGAACGAACTTTTGTTTCCGTCTCTAAGCAAGATTTAAAGGATTTTTGGTTTGTTCCTGTGAAACTAAGCCAACTTTAAGGAAGAGGAAGCTATAGGCTTCGGTTTGGTGTCAGAATTCGACTGGAAATGATGCCAAAGAGGGGTTGGCAGCGACAAAAAGCAGCGGGGATGGAGAGAACCTTGTCTGTCTTAGTTAGGGATGGCAATCTAATTGGGCGGAAGTAAATATCACTAAAACCACCATTTACCACTGCTCCACAGTTGATATGTTTTATTCCACCGTCTGCTCCACTCTAATATAAAATTTTGAAAATCAATACCAATTTCATGGATGTTTGATACATCCATTCTCAATTTACTCCTACTTTGTTTAGCTTCAATTTAGTTTTTGGTACTTATTTTTAACTTTTTTTAATTTTTTTTAAAATCAGGGGAATATTTAGATATAATTCTTCAAAAACATATTTAAACATAAGATATATTTTTTTTTATATTTTGCTATTATATTTTTATCCTTTTAATAGTTTATATATAAAATAATAAAATGATAGTTTTATATAGTGAAATAAATTAAGGTGGAGCAAGTAATTATTATCATCGTTCCATACTCATTATGCGGAAAAAAATTTACCTCCACCCTGTATCTATTTTTTTGAAAAAATCTCCGAATAAGGCTGATTTGAAATTGATCAAGTGGTTATGATTTTGTTATTCCTAGTTTTAGTCTGGAAAAAAAATCATGGGTTGTGTTCTTGAGGAGAAAAGAATACTTGAGAGAAAAATCAATTTATTTGGGTGAAAGAAGCTGTTGGGAGGTTTAATGATGGTGGTGATGGTAGGAGTGATCGGTGTAAAAATGGAGAAGATGAGGAGCTTTGTTAATTTTTTGGGTTCATTTTCTTCAATTAAAAATATTAGTGGCCTTTTTCTTTTTTGGGTTAAATATATAGAAAGGGTTATTTATTTTTAAGTCACTCATACATGTTAGAAAAAAAAAACACTAAAAAAAGGGACATGTGTCATCATTTAATTGAGCCACGTGTTTTAATGGACAAAAATTAACATCATTAGTCAAAGGTACGATATTAGTGAATGGCGTTAAAGTTCAGAAATTAAAATCAACATTTTGAAAGTTCAAATACCGCATTAGAAGATTTGTTAAAGTTTAAGTACCAAATATGCTATTATCTCTATTTTTATTATAGGAAAATAGGTATTTGAAATTATTTTTTTTGGTGTTTTTCAATTTAAAAAAAATAATATTGAGAAAATAAAAATTATTTCAAAAACCGAATAAATTTGTAGTTTTCTGAGTATCCTAATACTAACATGCATGGAGTGAGGATTGGAAGGAAAATGGCTAATGCGCCCCTTGTCTATTGCACTGAAGAACCTGAGGCCTTTTGTCTGCTTTATTTTTGTTTGGTATCGAAAGATTGGTACCTTCAATATAAAGAGTTGAGAGACAATCAAACAAATGAATAATAATCCAACCAAAAGAAAATTCCAACAAAAAATAATGATGGTACAATTAATTTTTCTTTGACCTTTCTAACTTCATAGAATTTATTTTTAAATATTAATTAAGGACTTAATAAATTTTTAATTTTGCTCGTAGACTTAAAAAGAACTCAGTGATTAATTAAAATATAGTTTATTTTTTAATTTAATACTAAATAATTTAAAAGAATTGAGGACATGAAAAAAGAAAGAAAGTAATAACATCGAAAATAATATGTTAAAAAATAATAAATTAAAATGCTATTCTTTAAAATAAATTTATACAATTGTAGTGGATATTTAAATAGATTTTTTTAGAATTTTTAAAAATTAAAAATTTATATATCTTGTTATTTTAAATTTAAATTAAATAATGCATATTTTATGATAATTTTTAAATTTAATAAAATAATTAAAAATAAATTTTAAATGATATTTAAATTTAAATTAATTTTATAATGCTAATTTTTTTATAAATCTAATGATAACAAATTTAAATATTAAATAAATAATATTTATCACAATGATAATTAGATAATAGTTATATATATGATACTATTGTTTATCTTTTTGACAATCTTATATTTATTTTTATTTTTTTACATAAAAATTTTAGGTAAATGTTTCAAAATTTATCTAAACCTTTTAAATTTTACTTAATATTTTAAATTTTATTTATTTAAAAATGTTAAAATAATAATAATTATCCACATGTTAGTTAAGTAAGTTGTCTAAACCTTGTAATATAATATATAAATATATAGGATTAGTGTTTGATATATTGACAGTATATTTTTTTATTCCACAAGCAACCTTAAAAATAATTTGTGTGCCTCTTCTTTTAAAATATTTATTTTTAATAGTTTTACTAAACTCTTATAGGCTTGTTAACCCTTTAATCCTATTGTTGGAGTCTAAAAACTTCACTAATAGTATATCAAATATTATTCCATATATATATAATAACTAGTTTATCCCTGTAGAATGCACAAATTAATTTTTATATTAATTAAATATATTTTAATTAATTATTAAAAAACTATAGTAAGAATATTAAGTAAACTATTAATATGACTATAAAAATAAGAAGCAACAATTTGAATTAAAAAAGAAAAACATGTATATTCAAACTAGTTAGTTTCAACCTAAACAACAATATATATAATATCTATAAATTTGACAATGCAAGATTGAAATACGAGATAATATAGGAAGAATAAACCTTCCTTGCTTGTTTTTCAATTTGTAAAACTATTAAAACATTCTATTATATTAAGTTTAAAGATAACTAGAAATTTCAAATAATAAAACTTGACAAAAACAATTACATTGAATAACATTATTTTAAATTAGAATGGTAATAACACAATTTTACCCGGGCCCAAATTATAAACAAATAAAACAAAAACCAAGTTAAAACAAAAATAATAAAGTCCAATAGAAAAATAAGAGGGTCCATTTACAAAAAAAAACTTAATGGTCCAGTGGCCCAACAACCTAAACTCTTTCTTTCAGAAAACTAAACCCTAGACTCTAGTCGCCACTCCTATGCCTTCACCATGTCAACACAAATGCCGCCCGAAGTTTGCCATCTCACCAAAACAGCAAAGGTGTGCTTCCCACCGCCATCGTTGACTCCACCGCCACCTGCAAAAAAGAAATACAAGCACAGAGACAAACACACAAAGAACAGTTGCAAAGGACAGTAGTGAAACAATAAAAAAACAAAAACAAAATGTATCGTATTCGGCTATAAAAGCCATGGCCATCATGTTATCTGATTTTTACAGAGAAATAGGCAATCAAAGATATAAAAAGAATGAATACAAAAGGTGATTCGTTTTTTCTCGATTTTTTTTTATTTTTTCGTGACGAATAAGAATAAAATAAAACAAAAGAAGGGATTTTTTTTACCTGTGTCGCTCGTCGAAGGGAGAGAAACCGAAGGGTTTCTTGACAGTCGGTTCATTTTTTGACACGTTTTTGACAATTTTAACCCCTAAACGGGGTTCCTGAAAAGAAAATGGGTAAAAAGGTGGGTTTTGAAATTTTTCAGCCACAGGAGACGGCGGTCGCCGTTGCCAATGATCAGTGGCCACGGCAGACGAACAACGGCACCGATGGCCGAACTTGGGATGATTTCATAGGAAAAAAAAGGGTTCTCAAAATTTTTTTTTAATTGGGGGCTGAAATGATTTTTTTTTAAATTTTTTTTAACTTAAATAGGACTGATGAATCGATGTCATTTCATCCAAGCCCTAAACACCCCAAAACGGCGTCGTTTTGAAGAGCGACCCGAGACCCGACCCAAACCTCATAGGATCCACACGTTTTTGGCATGGGGGTCTATTTATGCCTTTAGTCCTTCCTCCTTTGAATCTTTTTAATATGGTCCTGATTCCCGTTTTTATTTTTTATATCGCACCATTTAATTTTAAATTATTTTCAATTTAGTCCTCCAATTTGCCAAAAGAACGGAGCGTTTAATGGACCTGAGAATAATTTCCCAGCTGGTCCCTGCTCCTTTTCGCGCATCACATTTTAGCCCCTTTATTATTTATTTTATCTTGATTTATCCTTTTAATTTCATTTAATTTATGATTAAGTCCTTTATTTATTTTAATTCTTTTATTCATTTATTTACTTATTTATTATTCATTCACTTTTTTTAATATTTAAAATTGGTTTTTTATTTTCTTTTTATCGAGCATTTCTTTTTTTCCTTTTTTCTTCTTTTGTGCCTTTATTATTATTATTATTTTATTATCTATTTATCTATTTATTTATTAGTTCCTTATTTTTTATACATACTTAAGAATTAGATTGTATACATGCTTTTATTGGTGCATTTTTTATTTTTTATTTTCATTATTATTCTATTTTTATTTTTTGGTATGTTCTTGTTATTTTATTATTTCTTTTATTATTTTTGGCACTTTCATGTCATGTCTATTTATCTTTTTAATAATGTATCTTGCTTTTTTTATTTATCTTAAGTTACTTCATTTGTTTATTATTACTATAATATGATTATTAATATTAATAATATTATAATTATATTATTATTATAGCATTCCTTTATTTACTTATTATTTATCATTCTACCCTCAAAGCCATTTTATATTATTTCATTATCACTATATCATACATTATGTTTAAACATTTATCCATTTTTATATTATGCCCAAATAAGTTAAATGCACATCACTTTAAATGTTACGTTCGTTTTACACGATGCATAAAAAATGAAAATTTTAAATCAAGGCAATGTTCATTATTTTTGGAATTAGAAGAGTTGTATTCCTAACTTACGGAATATGGCTTCTTTCTAAAACCGAAATAGTCGAATATCTATTAAAAAAAACGAGATTTAAGTAACGCACAAGTGACGTTTATTCTTGTCTCTGAGGATTTAAGGCATTGTGTCCTAACTTACAAGACATGATCCTCTCTTCGTGATTAACCTGAAATAAGTCCTTTTCGCGAAAATTAGTTTAATTAAGTAATGTCTTAATACAAAAAAGGATCGTATTTTAAATTCTCTTCAAATTTTCAATTCTCAATACTAAGACATCAAGTAATCAATTAGGTACCAATTTTGGGCATAACGAGGGTGCTAATCCTTCCTCAAGCGTAACCGACTCTCAAACCCATTTTCTAAATTTTGTAGACCGAAAAACATTGTCTTAGTAAATCAAACCTCTTATTAAAACAATCAAATTATGGGGTGATCTGATCACACCTCATGAATGTGATTGGTGGTGACTCCATTTTAGTTCTTTAAAAAAGAATAAAAAGTCGTTTTCAAAAAAAAAGGTTTCGACAGCTTGACGACTCCACTAGGGACCAAATAATAAAGTTAAGCCGTGAGTTGATTACTTTTTATTCTTTTTGTCGAAAGTTGATAATTTGGTTTAAATTAGCGGTCTCATTCTTGCATTTCATCCTTCATGTTTTGTTTTTGGTATCTTGGATTATATAGAGAGCTAGTATATCTATTTTATTGGTTCGAAAGTTTCTTTTTGTATGTTTTACGCATATTGCATTGCACAATCCTTCCATTTTACCCTTCTTAAGTGGGAGTGAAAAACTATTCCTTCGTAAGGTATTCACCTTCGTATGGGATAGTGGATCGCTTTTGGGATACATCTGTACCTATATCTTCGTGATATCTTCATCTCTGTATAGCCATAGGGAAATGTATTTCCCTGAACTGAACTCGGTCTGTATAAGCCTACAATGGGTGTGGATCGAGGAATCCGTTGTTCAGGTACCCTTACTTTAGAACTGAACCGCATATAATGAGCTCTAAGAACTACACTAGGAAGAACCATACAAAACCTCCAATAGTCACCTGAATAGGTGTTCTACTATTTCTTGCTTTGAATTCCAGCTTTGTATGAAATATATTGACTTGTTTTGCTTTGTTTTGGCTATGATTGCATTGCATTTTCATTATAAAAAAGGGTGTTGATTCATATTCAGTTGATAAATAGAGAGCTTGTCATGGAAAAGGGATTTCTTGATAAAGTGAAAGACAATGCGGCTGTACAAATATGGTCTGAAAGAACACAACAAGAGAAGGGTGACAGCCTAACAATGGGGTACTTGTCAGAATTATGGGATTTCACTCGCATCAGTGTAACTTAGAATAATCTACAAAAGTTGAAAGAGGTATAGGACCAATGGGATGACGAAACCAATCAGTTATTCTACTGTAACTATAATGATTTGCCTTATTTACTCGATGTCAAAGTGGATAAGCACTTATTCCGAGCTCTGGCCCAATATTAGAATCTCGCTTATAACTGCTTTACTTTTGACAAGGTGGATTTGGTGCCCACCGTAGAAGAGTACACAACTCTGCTCTGTTGCCTGAGGATCCAAGCTGACAAAACTTATTTTAGAGCCGCCAACGTCCCGACTTTCTTAAAAAAGCTAATAAGTATAACTAGGATGAGCGAGCAATGGGTTACGGCCTGAATTAAACAAAAGGGAGATAGCAAATGAGTCACTTGGAAAAGTTTGCAAGATTTGATCTTGGCACATCCGAATACGAAGAAAAGAGTCGACATCTTTGCCTTGAGTATTTATGGGTTAGTCATCTTCCCCAAAGCATTAGGACACATTGATGAGACAGTTTCATATCTATTTGGCTGACTTGACAAAAAGGTCACGCTCGTCTCAGTAATTTTAGTTAAAACTTTTAGATCTTTAAGTGCATGCTAGAGAGCGAGTGAAGGAAGGTTTATCGGGTGTGCGCAACTCTTGCTAGCTTGGTTTCATAGCCACTTTTGGAAGGTAGAAAAAGTCTCTTATCGAGTATCCTCCGATAACTACTCTCTGTTGAAAGAATTCGTAGCCACCCCAAGGCAAGACAACATTTTTGAAGAAAAGCGGATGGAAATTTTCCAGAGTCTCCAAGACGAGGACGTTGAATGGAGGGCCCCTTGGATGATCCCTGATGAAATTTTGTACAGATGTGGAAACTTCAACTGGATCCCTCTACTCGGGATATGGAGAGTTATTGGATATGTCTCTCTACTTGTATTGAGGTAGTATAGGTCGAGGTAGTTTATGCTAGCAACGCAAGGCTTGGCTCAGTGTGAGTTTGTGTACAAAGGTGATAATTACAAGAAGAAGGTTCGTGAAATATTGAACGTTTGAAACCAAACTCACAAAATGAAAATATTTACCGTAAATCCCATGACGACCCCCGAATATGGTTGGTGGTGGGTAAAAGAGTCAATGACAATGTCCCTATGTCAATTCAAGAAAACACTCGGCCAATAGAAGAACACCCACAAGTGATCCCGTCCGAGATAGAGACCATAAAGCAAGGTTTTGAAAAGTGGAGTTCAGAGTTGGGGAAAAAGATAAAATAATTGGAAGAGGGAAAGATACGGCTAGGATTAAACGTCGATGTCCAAAAGTTAGAAGCCGAGAAAATGAGAAAAAGAAAGAACAAGGCTGAGAAAGACTTGGACAGTCTAAAAACAGATTATAAAAAGTTGCGTTTCTCAATGAGGACTGCCGGGTTGGGTAAAACATCAGAACAATAGAGGCAAGAAATCAAAGAAGAAAATATTAGAACTGATCAGTGGGAAAAGAAATTTGAAGATGCTTGAGTTCGAGAAGATACTCTACAAAGGGATTTGTTAGAAAGCCAAAAGGAAAAAGTTGGATTAAGAGCCCGAGTAGTAGAATTAGAAAGGTCACTGCACCAATATTGTAGTCACAACTACGCAATTGAGTTGAAAGCAAGGCTAAATAAGATTGAAGAGTTGAAGGGAAAGATAGAAGAGCTTGAGGCCGCACTACAAAATTGTGAACTTCGAGTTGAGCTTCTTGAAACGAACAATAAACACTAGAAAGAGAAACTCCAACGCTCTCAAAGTTAGATTAGGGATAGAGATCACATCATGGGTGAAGCTGTGACTTAAGTACGGGAAGTAACCGACCATTTGCAAACCTTAGCGGTTCAAGCTGACATGCTAAGCTTGTCGTAACCATTTTTTTGGTAAAACGGTAGTCGACTTGGATTTGAAAATGAAAATTAAAATGGGAGTCGCCACCAATCTTTTTTGATGAGGTGTGATCGGATCACCTTAAATTAATCATTTTAATAAAATTTAAGATTTACTAAAACGATAATCTTTGGTCTATGAAAAGCAGAAAATGAGTTCGGGAGTCGGTTACGCACGAGGAAGGATTAGCACCCTCGATACGCCCAAAATTGGTACCTACTTGATTAATTAATGTCTTAGTGTCGAGAATTGAAAACTTGGAATACTTTGAAATACGATCCCTCTTAAAAAAATGCTCAAATGTTAAGGACCTTCTCGTCTCGTGATAATGAAATGCCACGCCCAGTAAGTTAAGACACGATATCTCAGATTTTGAGACTGAGCTTGCCTTTTGTATAAACTTACGTATTTTAATTTGTTAGAAGGGTATTCGGTTATTTAGCGTAAACGAGAAAAATCGAGTCCCAGTAAGTTAGGGTACGTTTTCCAAAGTTCACAAACACCAAATATTGCCTTTGTTTTAAAGCAAATTCATATTCTGAGACGACGAAATGTGATACCCAGTAAGTTAGGACACAACACTTCGCCTCCGCGAATAATTACTTTTCAAGACTCGTATAGCGATTTAAAAAAAGTATTTCGTTATTTAGTTATACGAGAAAAAAATCGAAACCCAGTGAGTTAGGGCACGATTGTCTCGAATTACCAAACACGGAATTTTACTTTTATGAAAAATTGTTATTTTGTCGAGAAAAGGTTGGTGCAACATAATTTTGTAATAATAAGATAAAGAATGGATAGATGAATGCAAATTTCGGTGTTGACAGGTACGACAAAATGAATATAAACATGAGTATGAACAATAGCGATAAAAGCAAAAATGAAATGAAACAAACAAAAGAAATAAGAGAGGAATGATGAATGAGTTGAAAAGCATTTGAAAAGAAAATGGTAGTAAATGAATATTGTGCGACTAAAAAATGATAATGATAATAGAGATAATAATTAATGGTAATAATACGGGTAATAATTTAAAATGTCGTATGAAAATGTACGTATGTATACGTATATATAAATAGGTAAAAGCAATATATAATGTGAATGATGAATAAATAAAGAATGAAAATAAAATAAGTATATTTAAAACAATAGGTGAAAATGTAGGAATAATAATGATATAAACAATAATATCAAAATAATATAATAAACAAGTGAAAACATTAAGTATGATAATATATAAAAATAATGGTGCTATATAAAGAATATATATATATATATATATATATATATATATACACATGTATATATGTATGTATAAAAATAGATATAACATTAATATGATATTTTTAAAAAAGGGTATATATTTTATATGATGTTAAAAGATGCATACATAATATATATTAGGAATAATAATAGTAAAATGATGCTTACGTAGATATAGTAATACATAATATAGTTGTTAAAGATACATATGTGACATATAGAAAAACAAAATTTTAAAAAGGATGTATATACGATACACATATATAAATAATGTTAACAATAAAACTATATATGATAATATAACATATCTATATATATATATACTAGAAAATATAATATATATAAAATATATATATGCATATATTATATTGAGAAAAGTAGAAATATACATAATAAAAAGTTTGGAAAATAATAGTAAACAACTAATAATAATATTATATGATATATATACATATAAGTATTAAACGAAAAAATAATACTAAGGCCCATAAATAATAAGTATGATAATAATAATAATAATAGGATATAATAATAATAAATAGAGTAATAAACAACATAAAAAACAGTAAATAATATAAAAATTGAATTAAATTTAAAAAAGGGATTAAATTTGAAGCAACATGAAGTTTTGGGGTCGATTTAAAAATTAATAAAGGGGAAAAGGGTTAATTTGAAAGCGCGTGCGACTACCGAGGGCCAAAAGGGAAATTTTCCCTAGCCGCTTAAAACGACATCGCAGAAATAAGGACCTAATCGCAAACAAAATAGATTCTAGGGCCAATTTAAAAGAAATTAAAACCTGATTGCTGAACATATAAAAAGCGGAAGGACCATGCGCGTAATTAACCCCTAGGAGCAAAAACACGCGGATCCTAGGCGGGTCGGGTCAGCTGGATCGGGTCATGCTCAAAACGACGCCGTTTTGGGGTTAAAAGGCAGCCCCCAAAACGACGTCGTTTTGGGAGGCTATAAAAGGGCCATTTTCAAGAAAAAAAAATCATTTGCTGCTCTGGAGAAGAGAAAAAAAGGAGAGAGGAGAGGGGAGGGGCGATTTCCGGCAGTTAGGCCGGCCACCGTCCGGTCGCCGGGATGCACAAGACCTGCCGTCGCCAGCCACGCACGTGTGGCGGAGTTTCAAAAAAGGTATTTTTTTTCCTTTTTTATATGTGTTTGATCTTCTTTTTTTTTTTTGTGTTTGATGCATGTATAAATATAAATATGAATAAGTTCGTAAATGAAACAAAAACGGAAAAGCTAAATCACCTTAATCTCGCGATAATAACTTTGATATTCGGTTGCTGGATTTAGTGCTAAACTCGTGCCTTTTTTGATGTTATTGAGACACTGTTTTGTATTTAAGTTTATAGATTTAAAAGATTGCCGAGAGAGACAATGGTTTTCTGCTCGGGCTTTTTTATATCCATTACATTTTCTATTTTTCTTAATATATGTCTATTCCTTCACTTAATGCTTGCAGGTGAAATGATGGTGCAAGTTGGAGGGTGGTGGGGCGGTGCTGCAGGCGTCGGTGGTGAATTTGACAAGCAGGAGGTGGCAGACGGCCATAGGGTTCTAGGTGGGGTTAGGGTTTTTTTCAGATTTTTGTTTGGGTTGGGTTAGTTTGGTTTGGGTCCTTAGTGTTTGGGCTTGGCCAGATTTGGCCCATTACAAAGCTTAAGATACGAATCAGAATTAGATCGGGGCCGAGAATTAGCTTGGCTTCTTAGGAAAGTCAAGGCTTTGGGTATTAGAGTAAAGCCGTATATATAAAATATCTGTTTTATGTAAAGAGATTTGTTTTCTAATAAAGTTGTTCTAATATAATTGAATCAGAATCAATGCCTCTTTCTGCATTTATTTCATTCATCAGCTTTACATTTCATCATATGCATTAAATTTCATTAAAAAAATCTAATGAATCAAATTATGATAGTTACCCTGAAAACCAACAAGAATATACTAACTGAATATCGTTACAGTACTCATGGCAAAACCAAAACAATGGATCAAAGATTAGAAAGATTAGAACAAATTCAGAAAGACATGCAAGATCAATTGTAAGTGCAGCTGCAGGAACAATTAGCTAAAGTACAGTAATACATAAGGGATCAAATACAAGAGTCCCAATGAAGTATGATAAGCCAGTTGACTTAGTTGCTGGCTGGAGGGAATGAAAAAGGGAAAATGACTGTGGTTAACTCTGGGGATGATAATGAAGACCTTAAATATCCCCTAGGCTTTACCTTGGTGAATGTCCTAGCCCAACCAGATA
The DNA here is from genome assembly GCA_025698475.1 of Gossypium anomalum. Lineage (NCBI taxonomy): Eukaryota > Viridiplantae > Streptophyta > Magnoliopsida > Malvales > Malvaceae > Gossypium > Gossypium anomalum. The sequence continues at coordinate 15,611,983 of CM046967.1, read as the reverse complement.
CTTATCCATAAAGGGAACCCATTACCATAAGACCTAAACAATATTAAGCCAGCACCTTAGCATTAGTGAATTACCCAACAGGTTCAGGTTCCAATCCCAGGGATAATCCTACCAACCCTGTCGTTCCATATTTAGATGACATGGCAAAAATAGATAGAGCAAGAGTAAAATTGCCGAAATAGCTGGAAGATCGGTGTAAGTGGTTGGAGGAGAAATTTAGAGCTATGAAGAATGCTTGCTGACTACCTTTATGGTGTTGATGCTAATGAGTTGAGCTTAGTCCCAGATCTAGTGCTCCCATCAAAATTCAAAACTCCAGAATTTAAAAAATATAATGAGACTAGTTGACCTGAAGCCCATATCATAATGTTCTACCAAAGAATAACAAGATACGTCAATAATGACTAATTCTTAATCCACTACTTCCAAGATAGTTTGATCGGGTTAGCTGCCAAGTGGTACAACCAGCTAGGCCATGCCAAAATTAACTCATGAAAAGACTTGGCACAGGCTTTCATGAAACAATACAGCCATGTGACTGACATGACACCTAATAGAATTACGCTGTAAACATGAAAAAAAATAAAGTGAAAACTTTAGGCAATATGCTCAGAGATGGAGGGAAGTGGCGAGGCAAGTTCAGCCACCTCTTCTGGAGAATGAGACAATAATGCTTTTCATAAATACTTTGAAAGCCCTATTCAACAACATGTTGGGAAGTGCTACCAAGAGCTTTTCAGATATAGTAATGCCCGAAGAAATGATTGAAAATGCAGTAAGGAGTGGGAAAATAGAAGTGGGGAAAAATGCAAAAAGATCAGCCCCGAGAAAGAAAGAAAATAAAGTGAACACCGCAAGCATGTATAAAAAAGTTATTTGAAACTAGACACTGTAAGCTAGCCAAGAATCGTAACAATCAGCCATCAAGGCCCATCGAGGCAAGAATTTAACTTAAGGCCAAACACGGAAAAACTCTAATTCACACCACCCCGATGACATATAGAGAGTTATATCAGAATTTGTTCGACGTGCACATGGTATCCCCATTTTACTTAAAACCCATGCAACTTCCGTTCCCAAAATGGTATGATGTGAATGCTAAATACGAGTACCATGCAAGAATAATGGGACACTAAATTAAAAATTGCACTGCATTTAAAAAGTTGATTGAAAGGTTCATCAAGATGGGGATCGTAAGGTTCGATGATCCATCGAGACCAAATGTGGTAGGAAATCTATTACCCAATCATTTAGATCAAAGGGTAAACGCGATAATTGAGAGTGAAGGAAAGAAGACTAAAACCGATGTGGCAGAAGTAAAAACCCCATTAAAATGGGTTTGGTAAAAGATGATAGACTTAGGATTAATCCTTCAAGATTCAAAGGAGGTGCCCAAAGGGGTGATGAGCTACTATGAGTTCCACGCTGAAGAAGGTCATAAAATCTAAGAGTTAATCGATAATGGATCTGTGCTGAACGCCTTACCTCTATCCATACTGAATAGATTGCCAGTGGATAGCTCTCATATGAAGACGCGACAAAATATAGTGAGAGCATTCGATGGTAAAGAAAGGAAGGTTATGGGGAGGATTAAAATACCTCTCTTAATTGGTCTGAACACATATGAGGTAGACTTTTGGTTATGGATATTAAGCCCTCTTATAATTGCTTGTTGGGTAGGCCTTGGATTCATTTGGCTAGGGCAGTGCTGTTGTCACTACACCAAAAGCTGAAGTTGGTAACGGAGGGTCGACTGGTGACGATAAACGCTGAAGAGGATATCATTACATCCGTAACTAGTTACGCACCATACATAGGAGTGGATGAAGAGGCAATAGAATGTTCCTTTCTATAACTGGAATTTGTTAATGCAACTTTCATTTTCGAAGGAAACAAGATCCTAATACCAAAAATATCCAAAACCACGAGGATGGGTCTACAGTCGACAGTTGAAAAAGGAGCCTTGCCTAGAAGAGGACTCAAAAAATATCTTCAATGAAAAGTTGAGGCACTAATACTGATGGACAAGCAAGATCGCTTTGGCTTAGGATACAAGCCAGATATGAGGCAAACGTAGAAAAAGCTGGAGAAGAAACAAGAAAGAAGAAGAGCGTGACTAAGTGGGAGAGAGATTAAATGGGAACCGATGATCTTTCCCCATAAATCTAAAACATTCGTGTCAGGAGAAACCATTTACCCAGAACGAAGGAGGTCAGAAAAAGAAAGCCCGAAAGGAATGTTGGGAAACTTAAACATCAATACCATATCAGAAGAAGGAATTGAGGAGAACCTATCAGGCATTTGTCCTTATATCCTCGGAAGTGTTCTGAGCAATTAGATTGCGGAAGAGATCCTTGTAATTTTTAGAACTAATTCAGAGTAATGTTTAAAACACACTTATTGCTCTAAGCCTGAGAGCAATAAGAATCCTTTTTGTGAAAAAGGCATATATCCAATATTTTTATTTCAATAAAATGTATCTTTGTGTCTCATTTTGGAAAATATTCTTTTATTTTTCCATTTTATTCATGCTAATATCACACAGATAATTATTCTTAGATTCATTTATTCTTTGTGTCTTCCTTTATTCCTACAATAGGTCTCCAGATATCAATAATATGAACGACGCTGCTGCTGACTCAGAGTCTCCCTTTAAGCAGGATATGAGTTTAGAGGAACCTCAGGACTTTGAAGATGATCGAAAAGAAAAGGGGTAAAAAGGTGGGTTTTGAAATTTTTCAGCCATCGGGGACGGCGGTTTCCATTGCCGACGATCGGTGGGCACGGCAGATGAACGACGGCGCTGATGGCCGGACTTGAGATGATTTCATAGGAAAAAAAAGGGTTATCAAAATTTCACCTAGGTTAAAGTAATCGAGAGATTGAGAGAGTATAAATTTGTTCAAGTTAGAAACGTTTTATGTGTGTATTATTTTTGTAAGCAATCAAGAGTCCCTTGTATTGCAAAACTAAACTTTCGAGGGAGAAGCTTAGTGAGAGAGTGATCTAGTTTTTTTACAACGGTGAGGTCACTAAATTGGTGAGAGATAGACTGATGATAAGACTTAAATCATTAGTTGCATTGTGAGAAAGATAATAGATCATTGCTCTGGCTAAGGCCCCACAGACGTAGACTGAGGTCGAACTGCGTAAACAATCTTGGTGTTCAACTCATTTCTTGCATTTTTGATTGCGTGGTTGAAACTATCGTTACAATTCCAAGCACTATTTTAATCACAATTTCTATTTGTAAAGCAAGTTCCCTCGCTTGTACAAACAGTAAGGTTAGATACCCATGTGTTTGGACAACTTCTTACAATGAAAGTAGTGTGATATATATGCTAAAAAAGTATTGATTAACAATTGTTGTGAATTGGAACTTTGTTTGATGTTTATTATTATGATTATTAATGTATGTATGAATAATATGCTTTTAAGTTAATTATTTGCATATAGAAATGGTTAGAATGTATTAAGTCACCATTGAGCTTGTAAAAACTCAATGTTTCAAATTGGTTTCCGAACATAGGTAAAGCATGAAGTTTTTTGTTCACAACAACTTGTCTTGAAGTTTTCACCCAACTTTAATTTTGTAAAAGCTTTTTTGAATTCATTTCTGTTAAGGCGTTTACTTAGGAACACTAGAGGTTTTAAAATTTGATTTGATTTGTTTTCATAATGCTTTTGGCCATATTGGCATAGTTTTAAGTTAAACTATTATTTTGATTCATTTTTTATTTTTGGTTGATTATATATAAAGATTCAAATGTCTTAAAGTTTATAGTATGTACGCTGTTAGGAATAGGCGTTTAAAATTACCAGATATGTTATCATTTGCAGAAATTGATTATGGTGAAAGCGTGTCGGTGTATTGAGCATGCAATGGTAATTAAAATGTGTTGGTACCACGCTGGTAGTGAAATTAATTTATTTAGGCATTGGTTATAATTCATAAATTATTTAGTTATGTTCTTTAATCACTACAAGAAAATAGGGCTTTAGCGGTATTTTTAGCGGCAAACGCCGCAAAAATTTTAAAATACAGAGCAATAGCGGCGTTTTACAAAAAACGCCGCTAAAAACAGAGCAACAATGGCGTTTTAGTAAAAAATACCGCTAAAAACAGAGCATTAGCGGCGCTTTTGGTAAAACGCCGCTAAAGACAAGAGCATTAGCGGCGCTTTTGGTAAAACGCCGCTAAAGACCAGAGCATTAGTGGCGCTTTTCGTAAAACGCCGCTAAAGACCAGAGCATTAGCGGCCTTTTGGTAAAACGCCGCTAAAGACCAGAGCATTAGCGGCGCTTTTGGTAAAACGCCGCTAAAAGTTATATAACCCTTAAACCCCAAAAAAATCATAAACACTAATCTATAACGCCTAAAACAATAATTATTAAAATTTATGGTTATACAATATATTAAATATTTTCTTATATAATCGTAAAAGATATAGTATTGAATTTAAAATATTGAATTAATTATCATTATAGTTTAAGGTTTATGGTTTAAGATATATGGTTTAGGGTTTAAACAGGTTTATGAGTTAACTATGGTTTAAGATATACGATTTAGGGTTTAAGGTTTAGGAGTTAGCTAGTATTTGAAGGTTTATGATGAATTATGGGTTTAGGGATTATGATTTAGGGTTTAAATTAAGGTTAGGGTTGAAGTTTACAATGGGACAACTATTAACTTCTTAAGAGATAATTTCCTTTCCAGGTTCTTACCTGGGATGCTATTAAGAAAGGGTGATTTTGATTGTGGCAAGCTTAAATATTAATCAGCATTTGTTGAACTATGTATAATTTCCAAGTTTATATAACATAGAAATATCTTACAGAGTGGACATTATAACTAGAGTGCTCCAATAGAGAAATTGTTTTATTAAAGTTATGTAACTTTGTATAAATAATAGAGTGTATTTTTATCTATTTTTTTTTGTTTAAATATATTTAGATTAAATAGAATGTCTCAAATAAAATATGTTAAAAAGGCGATTAGTTATTTGTGTTTGCAATATATAAATATAAAATGATGCTATATCAGTAATTATATTAATAATGTTAATATTAATTTTAAAATATTGAATTAATTATCATTATAGTTTAGGGTTTATAGTTTAGGGTGTATGGTTTAGGGTTTAATTTTTAGCGTTTAGGGATAAATATAGGGATCAGGGTGCAATTGTATATATGAATTTTAATTTGATCTAGTTCTTGTAAATTATTAACACAATTATTGATATAACACTACTTTATATTTATATTGCATACATAAATATTTATATTTATTCAATATAAAAATATATTGATGTATTTATTTTTTAAAATGTCTATGATTAAATCAAAAATAAAAACTTAAAAATTTAATATTTAAAATTTAAAATTTTAGTCCATATTTCAGTTAAAAATTTAATATTCAAAATGAAAAAAATTCAAAAAAATGATAATCTCAACATAAAAATTTTGAAAGAAAAAAATAGAAAAAAATATGTTAAAAATGAAAAAAAGTTAAATTAAAAAATAATAAAATTCATGAATTACCGGCGTTTTTTAAAAAAACGCCGCAAAAAGCCATTATTTTTTTATAAAAAAACGCAAAACACCACTGACTCCCAAAAGTTATTTCTTGGTTACCCGCTCGTCAACCAAATCCCCCAAATTTCTTTTTCCCTTCTACTCTCAAAATTTGCCCCCAAATTTCCTTTTTCCTTTTCATTTCACTGCACTAAATTCACCCACCATAGCTACTCCTTTTCTTCTTCTTTTTCTTTCTTAGTATTATTTCTTTTCTCTTTTTATTTTTTTTTGGCCTACTGTGTAATGTATTTACCGGTAAATTTTTATAGGTTGATGTAGAGACGGAGGTTGCGGCGGCCGGTGTGCCCAAGAAGAAAACATTCAAGAAGTTTAGCTTCCGAGGTGTCGATTTGGATGCTCTCCTTGATACGTTCATCGATGAGCTTGTCAAGCTCTTCCCCTGCTCGAGCTTCATGAGAAGGTAATAACACAATATTCATTTTTTGCTAACATTTTCCCACTCATTTTTAAATAGAAAAATATGAAATGGGTTTTATTTTTTTATTGTTTCTTTTTTGTTATGTGATTGTAGGTTCCAGAGGGGTTTGAAGAGAAAGCCCATGGCTCTAATTAAGAAGCTTACTTGCAAAGTGTAAGTTAATCTTTACTTTTTGCTCTTTTAGTTCTTGCTTTTTAATCGATTATATCTATGGGATTTATGTTTAGATCTAAGGTTGATAGGTTCATGTTGAGTTCTTTGGAGTTTTCATTTTATTTTTGTATATAGTTGTAGCCTTTTCTCATTAATGTTTAAGCTAAAAGAAACATAGCATTAAAGTATTCTTTTATTGGCCTCATGAATCAAAATTTTATACTATTATTTATATATGAAGTGATTTTCATTGGAAATGTATTTTATTGTTGATCTTACTAGTCGAAGTTGATCTTTCCTTTCTTAGAAGAATGTTTTTGTAAATTGTTTTTACTTTTTTGTCTCATAACGTATCTCATTAACTTAATGATTATGTTAAAAATTATGCACCTTTAGTTTACTCGTATAACTACTCATAGGTGCGGTGTGCTTTGTAGAAAAGGTGAAAATTTTGATGTAGAAGACAAGCTTCCAGCTTTTATGTTGATTTTAGTATGCTTTGGGCTTGCTATTTCTGAAATAGTAGTAGGATTAAGAGTAAGTGAACTAAATTAGTCATATTCTAGAGGTTGAGGTCCTGCATAACTGAGAAATGGTTGAATGAACATAAGCATCAAATAAAGAAATTTGAATAATTTCTTTTTCTAATATCATCAATGTTATTGTAGATGCAGTGACTGGTTCCAATGTTCATAGAGGGCTTCTTGCATAGTCTAGGAGCAAAGCCACTTGTGTTACCAAGCGCATTTTCTGTCTGATCTTTCTCTTCATCATGGCCATGCTTCTCATTGTTGTCTGAATTATATCTTGTGTTGTTCAGCATCATAGAGTCATACTAACCCCATCCTTAACTTGTGTTTCAGTCTTTCCACTGCGGGCATGGAAAGGCTTATCTCTTTGATAAGGTGTAAGTATTTCATTGCTATGCACTCTTTTTTTTTTTTTCTTCATGGAGTGTTCTCTAAAAATAGTCTTATCTATTTTAAAACCATGCTCATGATTTCACTTTCTATGCATTTCATTGTGTTTGGAAGAAACAAAGAAGTGTTTGGAATAAATAAATAAATGTTGTCAGCATGTTAGCACCACAGTTCAATGGTTATATACTTAAAAAGAAGATTCATAATAATTAATTAATTTACATCATCAAGTGGATTATTGTTTTTAAGTTTTTTATTACAATAACTATTAATGTCTTGGTGTTATCTAAACCATTAGGGTTGCTCTCAAAGAATCTTCTTACATTCACACTTTGAATTTTTATGATATTTATCTTCAAAAATTGGCAAATTACATCATTTGCTATTTTTTAATTAATGCAAGTTTCAAAATTCGAATGAGTTTTGGGCCATTTTTCGAGTTTGGTTACTTTTTTTTAATTTCTAATCTAAATTGATTCCAAATTAAATTTGGATGGTTAATTATGTATTATTTGTACTGCAATTTATAGTTGTAATATATATATTTTTTAATTTGAAAAATATTTTGTCCTGATTAATAGTCAGAATTTGTCTCCTCAAATAATAACATCGTATATCATTTTAAATTAGTTTTCATTCTTGCAGATTTTAAAATGGAGTAACCTATAACATTTTGTCCTGAGTAACTATGGTGGATACGTTTATTGGTTTTTTTTTTCTTTGCTAAACTAAGTCATGAAGGTTCTTCTTGGATAGCAATTTATTGAGGGGGTGGAATATTTTTCTTAAACTAACAAAATGGGTGCAAAGTAGTATTTAAGCATTTCAAGCTGGCAAGGTGTTTATTTATCATCATTATTGTTGTGCTTGTGCAGTTCTCCTAACTGTTAAGTTTGATATGCCTTTGATGCACCAACTACTTTAGACTATGATTTTCCCAACCCTTGATGGAATAGATGATAATCTGCATAATTTAATTGTTTCTAATATTAACCTTACGGTTCTAAGTCTTTGATATTCACTCATTTTACAGATTCAAATGCTCCGGGTGTGCAGGAATAGGTAAACATCCCAACTTTTACAGCTATGGATTTTCTTGAAATCACTATGGATGTTGATTATCTTCTACTCATCAGGTCCTTATAAGGAAAATAATCAAGCTGCACGACAAGTATATGGCATATGTGACCGACTATTTTCAAAACCATACTCTCTTCCACAAGGTTTGTGTTCTAATATCTAAATTTTTAATAAGGATCATGTTCAATGATTTCATCTAAAACATCCTGGTGATTTGACAATGACTGTTCTAATATCTAAACTCAGCTACACATCCTGGGATTGATTTGTGATGGATCGTTCTCACAACAGATTTCGCCAAGTTATAAATCATTTGACCTCAATCTCCCTACCGAGATGGTAATGATTGAAGATGATATTCCTTGATGATGGGACTAACTTTATGTTTTGACTGGTGGCAATAGCTCTTTTATGTTTTGACTGGTGGCAAATGGAACAGGAAAAACCAACTACACTTTGCGATCCAAGAACAATTTGCAGGAGGCACATAATGACTAGCTCCTACCTCTACGAATGCTTGTGGGAGGCATTGCAGCAGCGAATAAGGATGATAACATGCGATTGACACCGTATGTGCTATGAATCCAATTGTGTGTGACTTTTAGATATTTTATGTGCAAAAAAGTATTAGAGTGTCTTATGTTTGTATGTTAGTTAAGCAGATTCTAGATAGAACCTACAGTAGGATCAACTAATTAGTTGATCAAAAGCTACACCCTATTTTGTAATCGTCTACTTGCATATTTGCATATACTTAATAATAATCTCGTGTCAACTAATTATTCTAATTTTTTATTTAATTGCTTTGTTTCAACATTTTATTTTTATTTGAGTTGAAAGAAGAAAATTTATTATTAATTATTTTTATTTTGCATATACTTTTGGATTTTAATTGTGTTATTAATTTATTATTTTAAATTCTAATTTTAAATTCATTAATTTTTTTATTTAGTTTTAAAGTTAAAATTTTAATAGAAAATTTAATTTGATAATGAATTTTAAATTTTTTATATTTTTCATGACTTTTATAATATTTTGTAATATATTTTTTTTGAATTTCATGACTTTTAGCGGCGTTTTTGAGAAAAGCGCCGCTAAAGGTCGTGATCTTTAGCGGCGTTTGTGGGAAAGCGCCGCTAAAGGTCGTGATCTTTAGCGGCATTTTTTCAAATAAACGCCGCAAACTTTAGTGGCGCCGTCTATAGCGGCGTTTTTTGCGGCGCTTAGTGCCGCTAAAGACCTTAAAAAAACGCCGCTAAAAGTCAATTTTGCTGCAGTGAATAATTTTTACTTGGATAGGTAAATTTTGTATCGCTGTTGTTTGATATGTTTAGAATGCATTATAGATGTGTTATGATGTGTTAAATATGTTGAATATACATTTGGTAGTATTTTAGGATAATTTGACATCTTTGTGTGCTTTTTTTTTAAATTTATTTTTGTAATTTTGGGCACCATGTCTCGAGATAGGACGAATAAATTATGTTAAGCATGCATTCCCATGTGAATGTCTTGAGATAAAGTGGGCTATGTCTCGAGACATGGCTCATGTCGTTGTTGAAACCATTTTTTTTAAATCGACTTATATTTTGAAATGAATATGGAAGTCGCCACCAATCCTTTTTATTTAGGTGTGATTGGATCACCTAGTAATTTAATCATTTTTAATAGAAGTTTAAATTTACTAAAACGATGATTTTTGGTCTATAAAATTCTGAAAAATGGGGTCAGGAATTGGTTACGCACGAGGAAGGATTAGCACCCTCGTAACGTCCAAAATTGATACATAGTTGATTAATTCATGTCTAAGTGTTGAGAATTAAAAATTTGAAAAGAGTTTAAAACACGATCCATTTTTGCATTAAGGCACTACTTAACTAAAGTAATTTTCGCGAAAAGGGCTTATTTCAAGTTAATCGAGAAAAATGATCATATCTCGTAAGTTAGGACATAATGCCTTAAGTCCTCGGAAATGAGAATAAACACCAATTGATCGTTACTTAAATCTCTTTTTTATTTATTTTAAAGTAAATATTTGACTATCTTGATTTTAAAAAGAAGTCATATTCCATAAGTTAGGAACACGACTTTTCTAATTTCAAGATAATGGACATTACCTTGATTTAAAAAAAAATTTATACATCGTACGAAGACGAACGTAACATTTAAAGTAATGTGTATTTAACTTGTTTGGGCACAATACAAAAATGAATAATTATATTTAAACACAATGTATGATATAGTGATAATGAAATAATGTAAAATGGCTATATAAGTAGAACATTAGAATAATATATAATAAGGAAATGAGGAATACTATAGTAATACTAATGTAATTAATAATAATAATAATAAATAATCAAATCATAAGAATAACAAAATAAATAAGGTAACTTGAAATAAGAATAAAATAGAAAATGCATGATCAACAAATAGTTCACATAAAAGTGCCAAAATGTAAAAGCAATAATAAAATAATAAGAACACACACAAAAAAACTAAAAGAGATAATGACAATAAAAATGCACTAATAATAGCACGGCGATAATCACATTAGTTACTATTCTAATATTAATTAAATAACAAAAGAAAAATAAATAATAATGATAATAATACTACTACTAATAATAAAGATAATAAAATATAAAAGTATATAAAATGAATATAAATAAATGAATTTTAATTATTAAAAAAAGGCTGAAGAAATAATAAATAGATAAATAAAATAATAAATAAAACAGTTTGTTTAAAAAAATTAAAGTTAAATAAACCAAGGATCAAATTAAAATCAAAATGACATTAAGGAGTATAAATTGTAAATAAATAAAAAAATATTAAAACGTAACACGCTAAAAATAACAAGGGCTAAATGGAAAAATATCCCAAAACTCCTGGACATGCGTCCTTCCTCGGGGGGTCAACAGTCTGAGGACAAAATTGAAAAAGGTTTGAAATTAACGGTACAATCTAAAAAAATAAAGGAATTAGGACCAAATTGAGAAATAATGAAAAAGCAAAAGGACTAGGGTTGCAATTAGACCCCCATTAAAAAACACGCTGATCCTTGCTAGGGTCGGGTCGGTCTCCAAAATGACGTCGTTTTGGGGCATTTTAGACCATCCCAAAACGGCGTCGTTTAGCAGGCCTATTTAAGTCGATTTTTTTTTTAAAAAAAATCCATTTCAGCCTATGTTTTAAAAAAAACTTTAAAAAATTTTCTTTTCTTCTCTCAAAGGCTTTTTTGGCCGGCCTTGGCTCCGGCGAGTCATCGCCACAACAACCCCGCCGTCTACGGTGGCCAAAAAAAAAAAAGAAACCTCATTTTTGGCCATTTCAGCTCCCTAATCCGGAATCTAAGGTCGGTTTTTTAGAAACTGGCCAAAAAAATCGCCGAAAAGGCAAAGAACCTTTCGGCTTCGATTGTAGAAAATGACCATCAGGTGAGTTTTCTTTTTTCTTTTATTTATATATATAAAATAAAAAATTTAAAAGAGGAAAAATAAAAAACAAGGATCACTTTTGAAGTTTTTTTTTAATTCTGTATTTTGGTGATTATTTTTTGTATATTTCTCATTTTTTCAAAAAAAAAAAACCCAACAATCTATTCTTTTTAGGCTTTTTATAGCCGATTACACTATTATTTATATCAATTTCTCTACTATTTCGTACTTGCTATTGCGTGTGTTGCTTCTTTTTTGCAGGGGTGGTTAGCGGCGGCAGAGGCTAGGGTGCGACACTGACGTAGGAGGAGCGGCGGCAGCAGGCTAAGGATTTAGGGTTTTTGTTTTGTTTAGGTTTTGGGCTTGTTGGGCCATTAGGTTTTTATTTTGGGCTATTTGGGCCAGATGTAATTTTGGTATGATATTTTGGGCTGGTATTGTAACTGGACTGGACTTTTAATATTTTGGAATTTTTATTTATTTTTTTCTATTTGGTTTTTTGCATGGGCCTGGGCTGGATGAAATTGGGCTTTCACAGCTGCCCCACTTTGCTCGTTATTGTGTAATGAGAATGGAGTAAAGACTTTTTAAGAAGGACCAATTTCGTCTGGTCTCGCCGAATCTCAACCTCTTTGGTGCTCATATTTTTCAAGTAGCTTCATTCTAACCCACTGCAACTTCAGGGAGATAAGATTTGAAGCTTGTAGCTTTAGTCTATTCCATTGCAACTTCAGGGAGATAAGACTTGCTATGGTAAATTTAATTTGACCTACTGCAGCTTCAGAGGTATAGAACTTATCATTTCAATCTGCTCCACAGCAATTTTAGGAAGATAATATTTGTAATTTGTAACTTTAATCTGTTCCACTGTAACTTTTAGGGAAATAAGATTTCTAGTTTTAATCTGTTCTACTGAAAGTTTAGAAAGATAAGAGTTGTTATCTTCAATCTGCTCCACTGCAACTTCAGGGAGATAAGATTCACCTTGGTGACTTCAATCCGTCCTATTACAACTTTAGGGGTATAGGATTTGTGGTTTCACTTATCTGTTACACCGTTCTATGGGGAACATGACCTATAGAATCCATTTCATGGGCCTATATTTATGCCAAACGATTAGGATGTTATGATCAGAATGAATCAAATGCTCCTAACTAGATGTGCATGAATGATATTTGCATGAATATAGAATGTCATTTTTCGAGAAGGTTGACTTTACTCGTTATTCATCAAGATTCTATCACTGATGCATTACCCTGCCTTCTTGTTCAGCTGGTATCTTGGACAGAAAACCCGAAAAAATAATCACAATTTAACTATTCATTCTCAAACATTTCCAACTCTTAGATTTGGTTAGTTTTGACTAGTGGTTTTGTTTTAGGTCCTTGTACTATTTAGAAAATCTTTCAGAGCAATACGCAAAAATCCTTTTACTTGAATATTATTTGTCCATTAATCATTATTTCAATGAAAAATGCTTGAAAAAGATCGTAACAATGGACAAGATTAAAATTTATTGGGAGTAAAGCTCAAAATGAATATATTAATCAAGATATCAAACACTGCTAAAATACAAAATAGGTAAGATAAAACTAGGTGCCCCAAATATCGTAGCATAAGCTTCTCTGCACAAAACTTCCTAAGGACCATTTTGAGCTTAATATATGTCTAAGAGATCTAGAGTACTTTGTTGATGCCCCAAGATGTAAAGTTTCTCCGCATTATTATTTCTGAGAGGACAAGACTACCACATGCCTCATCTTTGATCAAAATTGGAGTTGCCATTTCCTAGGTTTTCAACTCAAAACCCCTTTGGTCTCAAGACGTCCTTTTGCGAGTTTTCGCCTTAACCTCTCATTCCTCTTTCTTTTTTTTTAGGTGAAGTATTTCTTGACTGAATCTGAATTCACCGGATTAGCCAAGTTTTTTTCATCCATCTCGGTCAGAATCAGCGCTCCTCCAGAAAAGGCTTTTTTTACCACATAAGGTCTTTTCCAATTTGGCATCCACTTTCCTCTAAAGTCTTTTTGTATAGGAAGGATCTTTTTCAATACCAGGTCCCCCTCATGGAATTCTTTGGGGTGAACATTTTAAACATAAGCTTGCATCATTCATTTTTGGTACATCTTACCATGACAGATGGCCTTCAACCTCTTCTCTTTAATCAGGTTCAGCTGATCATATCAGGATTGGATCCATTCTGCTTCATCTAACTTCAATTCTGACAAAACTCAGAGAGAAGGAATCTTGACTTTAATGGGCAAGACTGCCTCCATTCCATAAACCAATGAGAAAGGCGTTACCCTAGTAGAGATCCTGACAGATGTTCGATAAGTATAGAGGGCAAATGGTAACTTCTTATGCCAATCTTTATAAGTCTCTGTCATTTTCCCCACAATCTTTTTAATATTCTTATTGGCTGCCTCTACTACACCGTTTATTTTTGGGTGATAAAGTGAGGAGTTGTGATGTTTGATCTTGAATTGACTACAGACCTCTGCTATTGTACTATTGTTCAAATTTAATGCATTGTCTGATATAATCCTCTCTGTAATCCCATACCGACATATGATCTCTTTCTTCAAGAATTTGCTGACTGCTAACTTCGTGACATTGGCATAAGAAGTGGCTTCCACCCACTTGGCCAAGTAATCAATGACCACAAAGATGAATCAATACCCATTGGAAGCTTTTGGCGAGATCAGCCCAATGACATACATGCCCTATATAGAGAAAGGACATGGAGAAGTCATAACATGAAGAGATGAATGAGGTACATGAATTTTGTCTCTATAAATTTGGCATTTATGACATCTCTTGGCATAACTAATACAATCCCCTTCCATGGTAGACCAATAATACCCGAATCTCATGATTTGCCTGGCCATTGTAAAACCATTAGCATACATTCCACAAACGCCCTCATGGACTTCTTCCAAAATCTTCTTGGCCTCAATGGCGTCTACACATTTTAGTAGCACTTGATCCTTTCTTCTTTTATATAGGATCTCCCCATCTAAGACATAGTCATTGGCCAGTCTCCTCAGGGTCCTTTTATCATTCCTGGTTGTCTGATCAGAGTATTCACGATTCTTTACATATCGCAATATATCGTAGTACCAAGGTTGATCATCCTTTTCCTCTTCCACGATGTTGTAACAATGAGCCGAAGCCTCATAAATACTCATCTGGATAGGTTTTACATCCTATTTTTTGTTCATTTTGACCATGGAAGCTAAAGTAGCTAGGACATCAGCCATCTGATTTTCATCTCACGGAAGGTAACATAAGGTGATGTCATCAAAATCTTTAATTAACTCCAAGACCAGCCTTCTATACTCGACTAACTTGGGATCTCTTGTCTCCTATTCTCCTTTGAGTTGATAAATTACTAGTGCATAATCCTCATATACCTCTAGTATTTTGATCTTGCGTTCTATGGCTGCACGGATACCCATGATACATGCTTCGTATTATGTCATATTTTTCGTGCAATCAAAATCCAATTTACCAGTAAAAGGATAATGATATCTGTTTGGGGATACCAAGACTGCCCCGATTCTGTTATCCACAGCATTTGAAGCCCCATAAAAATTTAGTTTCCAAGGATGTTCTTCTTCAGTGGTTGCAATATATATTAGATCTTCATTTAGGAAATCAAAATTCAAAGGCTCGTAATTGTCTAGAGCTCTACTAGCCAGAAAATTTGCTATTACACTCCATTTTAATGACTTCTGGTTCACTTAAACTATATCAAATTCAGAAAGTAGAATTTTCTATTAGGCCATTCTTCTATTTAGAGTAGTTGACTCCATCATATACTTTAGAGGGTCCATTTTTTAGATGAGCCAAGTTGTGTGGTACAACATGTACTGTCTCAGTCTCCGAGTTATCCAGATCAAGACACAATACAACTTCTCAATTGGGAAGGATCTTGTCTCACATTTAGTGAACTTCTTACTAAGGTAGTATATAGCTCTTTCTTTCCTTCCTGACTCACTGTGTTGGCTAAGCGCGCATCCCATAGAATTCCCAAATATTGCCAAATACAATATCAACAGCTTATCTGGACTAGGTGACATCAGTATTGGGAAATTGGACAAGTAATGTTTGACCTTGTCGAAAGTCTTTGGCATTTTTATCCCATACACCTAGATTATATTTCTTAAGGAGACGGAATATGGGGTCGCATTTTTTGGTTAATTGTGAAATGAACTGGGCGATATAATTTAATCTCTCTAAAAAACCCCAGACCTCCTTTTGAGTGCGCGGTGGAGGCAACTCCTATATAGCCTTGACTTTGTCCAGGTTGATCTTGATCCCCTATTCGCTAACTACAAATCTTAACAATTCCCGACCTAGACCCAAAGGTACATTTTGTTGGATTGAGCTTTAACTGGAATTTTCTCAACCTTAAGAATAATTTCCTTAGGAATTATACGTGCTCCTTTTTTGTTCGGGATTTTACAATAATATCGTCGACGTAAACCTCGATTTCTTTGTGCATCATATCATGAAAATAAATTACCATGGCCCTTTGATACATCGCTCCCGCATTTTTCAATCTGAATGGCATCACTTTATAGCAAAATATTCCCCACACGGTTACGAATGTGGTTTTTTCAATATCTTCAGAATGCATCTTAATTTGGTTGTACTCGGAGAAGCCATCCATGAAAGAGAATAGTGAATCACCTACCATGTTATCTACTAAGATGTCGATGTGAGGCAACGAAAAATTATCTTCCGCGCTGGGTTTGTTTAAATTCTTATAGTCTACATACATTCGTACTTTTCCATCTTTCTTAGGGTAGGGATTATATTAGCTACCCACTCTGAATATTTAACCACTTGTAAGAAACCAGTATCAAATTGCTTCTTGACCTCTTCTTTTATTTTCAAAAGGACGTCGGGTCTTATCCTTTGAAATTTCTGTTAAACTGGCTTGCATTCTTCCTTTATGGGGAGCCGGTGTACCACAATATGAGTACTTAGCCCAGCATGTCTTGATACGACCATGAAAAAACATCTTTGAATTCTTGGAGCAACTCAATGAGTCTCGCTTTCTTTCTGTGGTGATACAAGCTCCGATCTTCGTCTCTTTCTTTTCTTGTTCGTATCCTAAGCTCACAATTTCTGCTGACTCTTTGTGATGTAGAATATGTTTCTCCTCTTTTTCTACCATCCTTAACAAATCAAGAGATAGGTTACAATCTCGATCATCTTTAAAATCCTGAGGTTCCTCTAGACACATATATTGCTCAAAAGGAGATTCTGAGTCAGTAGTAGCGTCGCTCATATTATTGATATCTGGAGACCTGTTATATGAATGATGGAAGACCCAAAGAACAAATGAATCTAAGAATGATTATCTGTGTGGCATGAGTATGAATGGAATGGAAAGAATAAAAGAATATTGGCCAAAACAAGACACAAAGATGCATTTTATTGAAATAAAAATAATGAACATATGTTTTTTTTTTTCACAAAAGGATTCTTCTTAATCTCAGGCTCAGAGCAATAAGTGTGTTTTGAACATTACTCTAAATTAGTTCTAAAAATTACAGGGATCTCTGCCGCAGTCTAATTGTTTAGAACACTTCTAGGAATGTAATAACGAATGCCTGACAGGTTTTCCCTAATTTTTTTTTGGATATGCCATTAACGCTCAATTTTGCCAACATTTCTTTCGCAGTTTCTTTTCTTAACGTTTTTCGTTCAGGATAAATGGTTTCTCCTGACACGAACGTTTTGGATATATGGGAAAAAGTCATTGGTTCCCATTTGACTTCTTTTCCACTTAGTCGCGCTCTTCTAATTTCTTGCTTCTTCTCTAATTCTTTCTTCTTTTGCCTCGCATCTGGCTTGTATCCTAAGCCAAAGCGGTCTCGTTTGTCCATCCGCATTGGTGGTGCTTCGACTCTCCCTTGAAGGTATTTTCTGAGCTTTTTCCAAGTAAGGCTTTTTTTCCAACCGTCAACTGCAGGCCCATCATCGTGGTTTTGGATATTCTTGTTATTAGGATCTTATTTCCTTCGATAATGAAAGTTGCATTGACAAATATCAGTGATCGTAAGGAACATTTTATTACCTCATATTCCGCTCCTATGTATGGTGCGTCACTAGTTACGGATACAATGATATCTTCTTCAGTGTTTATCGACATCAGTTGACCCTCTGTTACGAGCTTCAGTTTTTGGTGTAGTGATGATGGCACTGCCCCAGCCGAGTGAATCCAAGGTCTACCTAACACGCAATTATAAGAGGGCTTGATATCTATCACCAAAAAATCTACCTCATATGTGTTCGAACCAATTAAGAGAGATATTTCAATCCTTCCCATCACCCTTCTTTCTTTGCCATCGAATGCTCTCACTATATTTTGACATGTCTTCATGTCAGAGCTATCTACTAGTAATTTGTTTAGTGTGGATAGAGGCAAGACATTCAGCGCAAATCTATTATCGATTAACACCCATGGCAATGTATATCATTTACAACGAATAGTGATATGTAGGGCTTTCGTGGACCCCATACCCCCTGGAAGTATTTTATCATCATTATAAAAGATGAAATTTTCAGCACTTATATTGTTAACCAGGCGGTCCAACTTGGTCACAGAGATATTATTAGCGACATAAATTTCATTCAACACTTTCATCAATGCGCTACGATGCATCTCTAAGCTCAAGAGCAAGGTTAGTACTGATATGTGTGCTGGTTGTTTATGTAGCTGTTCTACAATACTATACTCGCTATGCTTTAGAAATTTTAGGAATTTTTCAGCCTTGTTTTCAGTTACTAGCTCATTAACAGGTGATTCAAGCCTAGCCGTCTTTTCTTTATTTTTCTCAACTGCCAAGGTTTTTCCTTTAGTGGGCTCGGTTCTTACAGGGTCATAGTGCCTCCCGTTGCACGTGTAGAAACTAATATCATGACCCTCTTCTAAAGTTCTAACCAAATTCTCCTCTTCTGTGATCATCACGTTGCAGTCATAACTCCATAGAACCTTTTTGCTATCCTTATAAGGAAAAGCCACAGGTTTCTGAATTATGACTCTCGGCGCAGCTTGTGTTCCTGCTTCATTATTTCTCAACTATGAAATAATCACCACCGGATGATTGACCTTGTAAACCTTCTCCATTGATCATTCATCTGAGGCGTAGATGTCTTCTCATTTCGAGTCTTTGACATCTTTAAAGAATTCTAACTCCTTGTTATCTATCAAACTTTGCGCCAAAGCTTGGAATTCAGTGCAGTCCTGAATCTCATGACCTTCTTTAGTGTAGAATTCACAGTAGTTCCTCATCTTTTTGGATACATTCTCCGAATCTTGAACGACTAATCCTACGTTTATCATCTTTTGCCAAACCCATTTTAGTGGGGTTTTTACTTCCGCCATATTAATTTTGGTCCTCTTTCCTCCACTCTCAACTATCGCATTTACTCCTTGATCTGAATGATTGGATAATAGATTTCCTGCCACATTAGGTCCCGATGGATCATCGAACCTTACGATCCCCATCTTGATGAGCCTTTCAATCAGCTTTTTCAATGCAGTGCAGTTCTCAATTGAGTGTCCCGTTATTCTTACATGGTACTCGTATTGGGTATTCGCATCATACCATTTTGGGAACGGAGGTTGCATGAGTTTCAAGTAAAATGGAAATATTACATGTGCATCAAACAAATTAAATATAACTTCCTATATGTCATCGGGATGGGTGTGAATTGGAGTTTTTTTGTGCTTGGCCTTGAGTTGGATTCTTGCCTTGAAGGGCCTTGATGGCTTGTTGTTACGGTCTTTGGTTAGCCTACAGTGACCAATTTTGAATAACCTTTATTATATACACTCACGGTGTTCACTTCATTTTCTATTTTTCTCGGGGTTGATCTTTTAGCGTTTTCCCCTGCATCTATTTTCCCACTCATTAATGCATTTTCAATCATCTCTCCAGACATTACTATATCTGAGAAGCTCTTGGTAGCACTTCCCAACATATGGTTAATGAACAGGGCTTTTAGAGTGTTTATGAAAAGCACTGTTGTCTCCTTCTCCAGAAGAGGTGGACTTGCGTTGCCACCTCTCTCCATCTCTGAGAGTACTACCTAAAGCTTTCATTTTGCTTCTTCTCTATGTTTTGCAGAGTAATCCTATCGGGTGTCATGTCGGTTACATGGTTGTATTGTTTCATGAAAGCTTGTGCTAGGTCTTTTCATGAGTTGATTTTGGCATGGCTTAGTTGGTTGTACCACTTGGCAGCTGACCCGGTCAAACTATCCTAGAAACAGTGAATTAACAATTGGTCATTATTGACGTATCCCGTTATCCTTCTGTAGAACATTGTGATATGGGCTTCAGGACAACTAGTCCCATTGTATTTTTCAAATTCTAGAGTTTTGAATTTTGGTGGGAGTACTAGATCTGGGACTAAGTTTAGCTCTTTAGCATCAACCCCGCAGAGGTAGTCGGCACTCTCTATAGCCTTGAATTTCTCTTCCAACCACTTGCACCAGTCTTTTAGCTGTTCCGACAATTCTATTCTTACTCTATCCATTTCTGCCATGTTGTCTAAATTTGTAACCACGGGATTGGTCAGATTATCTCTGAGGTTGGAACCTGAACCCGTAGGGCAATTCACCGGTGCAGAAGTGTCGACTTGATATTGTTGAGATCTTATAATAACGGGTACCTTTCGTGGATATGTATCTAGTTGGGCTTGGACATTCACTTGGGTAAAGCCTAGGGTATATAGGGTCTTCATTATCATCCCCAGAGTTATTTATAGTACTTTTCCTTTTTTCAATCCCTTCAGCCAGCAACTGGGTCAATTGGCTTATCATGCTTCGTTAGGACTCTTGTATTTGGTCCCTCATGTCTTGCTGTACCTTAACTAATTATTCCTGTAGCTGGGCTTGCAACTAATCTTCCATGTCCTTTTGAATTTGTTCCAATCTCTCTAACCATTAATCCATGGCTCTGTTTTACCTCAGGTACCGTAACGATATTTAGTTGGCAATTTCTTGTTGGTTTCCAGGGTAACTGTCATAATTTTGATTAATTGGGGTCTTTTTATGAAACTTAATGTATGTGATGAAATGTAATGTTGATGAATGAAAAATGAATGCAAAAAGAGACGTTGATTCTGATTCAATTCTATTATAATAACTTTACTAGAAAACGAATCTCTTTACATAAAATAGATGCATTTTACATATATGGCCTTGCCCTAGTACTTAAAGCCTTAACTTTCCTTAAGAAGCCAAGCTAATTCTCGGCCTTGATCCAATTCGGATTCTTATTTTAAACTCAGCATGTCGACTTGAACCTCAAAGGTTTGTAAATGGTCGGCTACTTCCAGTACTTAAGTCACAGCTTCGCCCATGATGTGATATTTATCTCTAATCTGACCTTGAGAGTATTGGAATTGCTTTTTCCAGTGTTCATTGTTCGTTTCTAGAAGTTCAACTCGAAGTTCACAGTTTTGCAGTGTGCTCTCGAGCTCTTCTATATTTCTCTTCAACTCTTCAATTCTATTTAGGCTTGTTTTCAACTCAATTGCGGAGTTGCGACTACGACATTGACCCAGTGACCTTTCCAATTCTGCTACCATGGCTCTTAATCCAACCTTTTCATTTCGGCTTTCTAACAATTCCCTTTCTATAGTATCTTCTCGAACTCGAACATCTTGGAATTTCTTTTCCCACTGATTAGCTCTAATATTTTATTCTTTGATCTTTTGCCACCATTGTTTCGATGTTTTACCCAATTTGGCAGTCATTATCGACAAGTGCAACTTCTTATAATCTATTGTTAGACTGTTCAAGTCTTCCTCAACTTGGTTCTTTCCTTTTCTCATTTTTTCGGCTTCTAAATTTTGGACGTTGACATCTAATCCTAGCTACATCTTTTCCTTTTCCAACTGTTCTATGTTTTTCTCCAGCTCTGAACTCCTCTTTTCAAAGTCTTGCTTTACAATTTTTATCTCAAACGAGATTACTTGTAAGTGTTCCTCTATTGGTCAAGTATTTTCTTGACTTGACATAGGGACATTGCCATTGACTCTTTTACCTTACCACCAATCATACTCGGAGGTCATCATGGGATTTGTGGAAAATCTTTTCATTCTGTGAGTTTGGTTCCAAGCGTTTGATATTTCACGAACCTTCTTCTTGTAATTATCACCCTTGTACACAAACTCGCACAGAGCCAACCCTTGAGTTGTCAGTATGAACTGCCTCGATTTATACTGTCTTGGTATAAGTAGAGGGGCATATCCAATAGCTCCCTATATCCCGAGTAGAGGGACCTAGTCGAAATCTCCACATCGGCACAAAATTTCATCAGGAATCATCCAAAGGGCCCTCCATTCAACGTCTTTTTCTTGAAGACTCCGGAGAATTACCATCCACTTTTCTTCCGAAATGTTGTCTCGCCGTGGCATAGCCATGAGTTCTTTCAACGGAGAGTGGTTCTCGGAGAATACTCGATAATAGACCTTTTCTACCTTCCAAAAGTGGCTATGGAACCAAGTTAACAAGAGTTGCGCACACCCGATAAACCTTCCTTCACCAGCTCTTCGGCATGCACTTAAAGATTTGAAAGTTTTAGCCAAAATTGTCGGGATGGGCGTGACCCTTTTGTCAAGCCGGTCAAATAGGTCTGAAACTGCATCATCTATGTGCCTTAGCACTTTGGGAAAGACGCCCAACCCATAAATTCTCAAGGCAAAGACATCGACTCTTTTCTTTATATCTGCATGTGCCAAGATCAAATCCCGCAATTTTTTCCAAGGGATGCATTTACTATCTCCGTTTTTATTTTGTCTACTTGGATCCTTGGGCAATGGAGCAGAGTTATGTACTCTTCTACATTGGGTACCAAGTCTACCCTCCCAAAAGTGAAGCAGTTATAGACGGGATTCCAATACTGGGCAAGAGCTTGAAATAAGTGCTTATCCACTTTGACATCTAGTAGATAAGGCGAATCACTATAGTTACAGTAGAATAACTGTTTGGTTTTGTCATCTCATTGGTCTCATATTTCTTTCAACTCCTGGAGATTATTCTGAGTCACACTAATGAGAGTGAAATCTCACAATTCTGACATATATCTCTCCATTAAGCTATCACCCTTCTCTCGTTGTGTCTTCTCAAACCATATTCGGACGGCCACATTATCTTCCACTTTATCAAGAAACCATTTTTCCATGACAAGCTCTCTATTTAGCAACTGAACGTGAATCAACACCCTTTTCTATGATGAAAATGCAATGCAATCATAACCAATACAAAACAAAACCAGTCAATACAAATCTAGAATTCAAAGCAAGCAAGAGATAATAAATAGAACACCTATTCAGGTGACCACTAGGGGTTTGGTGTGGCTCTGCCTAGGGTAGGCTCTTAGGGCTCATTATATGCGGTTCGGTTCTAAAATAAGGGTACCTGAACCAACAGATTCCTCAATCCTTACCCATTATAGGCTCATACGGGCCGAGTTTGGTTCAAGGGAATACATTTTCCTATAGCTATACAAAGATGAAAATCTCATGAAGACATAGGTACGGTTGTATCCCGAAAGCGATCCACTATCTTATACGGAGGTGAAAACATAATGAAGGAATAGCTTCTCACTCCCACTTAAGAAGGGAAAATCGAATGGTTATGCAATGCAATATGTGAAAAACACACAAAAAGAAACTTTCGAACTAATAAAACAGATATACTAGATCGCTATACAACCCAAGATATAAAAACAGGAAGTATGAAATGTAATGAAGGGATCATAAATTTAAACCAAATTATCAATTTTTTTACAAAAAGACCAAAAGTAATCAACTAGTGGTTTGACTCTCTTATTTTATCCCCAGTGGAGTCGCCAAGCTGTTGAAACCCTTTTTATTTTGAAATCAACTTATATTTTGAAACAAAGACGGGAGTTACCACCAATCCTTTATATTTAAGTGTGATTGGATCACCTCGTAATTTAATCATTTTTAATAAAAATTTAAATTTACTAAAACAATGATTTTTGGTCTAAAAAGTCCCGAAAAATGGGTTCGAGAGTCGGTTACGCACGAGGAAGGATTAGCACCCTTGTAACACCCAAAATTGGTACCTAGTTGATTAATTGATGTCTTAGTGTCAAGAATTGAAAATTTGAAAAGAGTTTAAAACACGATCCATTTTTGTATTAAGGCACTACTAAACTAAAGTAATTTTCACGAAAAGGGCTTATTTTAAGTTAATCGAGAAAAAGATCATATCCTGTAAGTTAGGACACAATGCCTTAAGTCCTCGGAAACGAGAATAAAAGCCAATTGATCATTACTTAAATCTCGTTTTTATTTCTTTTAAAGTAAATATTCGACTATCTCTGTTTTAGAAAGAAGTCATATTCCGTAAGTTAGGAATACTACTTTTCTAATTCCAAAATAATGAACATTACCTTGATTTAAAAAAAATTTTATGCATCGTACGAAGATGAACGTAACATTTAAAGTAATGTGCATTTAACTTGTTTGGACACAGTACAAAAACAAATAATTATATTTAAATATACTGTATGATATAGTGATAATGAAATAATATAAAATGGCTATATAAGTAGAACATTAGAATAATATATAATAACTAAATGAGGAATACTATAGTAATACTAATGTAATTAATAATAATAATATTATTATTATTATTAATCAAAACATAAGAATAACAAAATAAATAAGGTAACTTGAAATAAGAATAAAATAGAAAATGCATGATCAACAAATAGTTGACATGAAAGTGCCAAAATATAAAAGTAATAATAAATTAATAAGAACACACACAAAAACTAAAAGAGATAATGACAATAAAAATGCACTAATAATAGCATGGCGATAATCACGTTAATTACTATTCTAATACTAATTAAATAATAAAAGAAAAAAAAATAATTCTGATAATAATAATAATAACAATAATAGTAATAATAATAATAATAATGATAATAAAATATAAAAGTACAAAAAGGAATATAAATAAATGAATTTTAATTATTAAAAAAAGGTTGAAGAAATAATAAATAGATAAATAAATAAAACAGTTCGTTTAAAAAATTTGAAGGTAAATAAACCAAGGATCAAATTGCAATTAGAATGAAATTAAGGAGTATAAATTGTAAATAAATGAAAAAAGACTAAAAAGGGCTAAAACGTAACACGCTAAAAATAACAGAGGCTAAATGGGAAATATCCCAAAACTCTTGGACACGCGTCCTTCCCTGGGGAGTCAATGGTCTAAGGACCAAATTGAAAAAGGTTTGAAATTAATGGTACAATTTAAAAAAATAAAGGAATTAGGACCAAATTGAGAAACAATAAAAAAGCAGAAGGACTGGGACGGCAATTAGACCCCCATTAAAAAAACGCGGATCCTTGCCAGGACCGGGTCGGATCTCGGGTCGATCTCTAAAATGATGTCATTTTGGGGCATTTCAGACCATCCCAAAACGGGATCGTTTAGCAAGCCTATTTAAGTCAATTTGTTTTTTAAAAAAAATCCATTTCAGCCTATGTTTTAAAGAAACTTTAAAAACTTTTTTTTTTCTCTCAAAGGCTTCTTCAATCGGCCTTGGCTCCGGCAAGTCACCGCCGCGACAGCTCCGCCATCCACGGGGGCCAAAAAAAAAAAAGAAACCTCCTTTTTGGCCATTTCGACTCCCTAAGCCCGAATCTAAGGTTTTTTTTTTTTTTTAGAAACTGGCCAAAAAAATCGCCAAAAAGGCAAAGAATCCTTCTGCTCCGATGGCAGACAACGACTACCAAGTGAGTTTTCTTTTTTCTTTTTCCTTTTATTTTTTAATATATATAAAATAACCTTTGAACTTTTTTTTATATGTTTTTTTTTTTTGTATATTTCTCAGTTTTTCAAAAAAAAGAACCCCCAACAGTCTGTTCTTTTTCAGCTTTCATAGTTGATTTCACTATTATTTATATCAATTTCTCTACTGTTTCATACTTGCTATTGCGTATGTTGCTTCTTCTTTGTAGGGGTGGTTGGCGGTGGCAGAGGCTAGAGTGCGATGTTCACGTGGGAGGAGCGGTGGCGGCAAGCTAAGGATTTAGGGTTTCTGTTTCTGTTTAGGTTTTGGACTTGTTGGGCCATTAGATTTTTATTTTGGGTTATTTGGGCCACATGTAATTTTGGGTCTGATATTTTGGGCTGGTATTGTAACTGGACTGGACTTTTAATATTTTGGAATTTTTATTTACTTTTTTGTCTAGGCCCGGGCTGGATGAAATTGAGCTTTCACAATCTCGAAACATTCAAAGTTAGTAACCAAACTTCATTCCAGGTGCCTGTCTTAAGAGATTATCAATACATTAGCCTAGGTATTAAAATAGTACCTTGTTTTTGAAATTTATGCCCCAAATTGATGTTTTAAGACTCATTTAAGCCCAAAGCTTGTTTGTGGTTAGAGGTGATCATGGGCCGGGTTCGGGCCGGGCTCAAACAAAATTTTAGGCCCATCTACTAGGCCCGGGCGGACAGGCCGAAATATGGGCCTAAAATTTTGCCCAAGCCCGGCCCGAAATAAAATTACTAAGCAGAGCCCGCCCCGCCTGCCCATATTAATTTGTTTTTCTTATTTCATTAAATAAAAAAATTTAAAAATATAATAAATCAAATATATTTAAAAACATAAAAATAAATATTAAAACAAATAAAAATAATACTAAAACAATTCTTAAAACAATACACAAATTAACAATATAATAAAAAATAATTACATTAAAAATTTAAAATAATTAAAAATAAAATAAAAAATATATATTAATATATAATTCGGGCCAGGCCGGGCCAAAAACTCTTACCCGAGCCCGGCCCATTTTCTAAACGGGCCTCGTTTTTTTGCCCAAGCCCATTTTTCGGGCCTATATTTTTACCCAAACCCTCTCATTTTTCAGGCGGACCTTCGGGCCGGGCCGGGCCGCCCAGCCCATGATCAGCTCTATTTGTGGTGATATTTGGGTGCTTGAAACTTTAATTTACATATTTATAACTCAAGTTTTATATGAATTATTTGTACGAATGATTGATCAAGTAACTCCTACGACCAATGTAAAGTTTCATAATCAAACTCGGCCCCCAGATAGAGTATGAGGTGTTGCAGAAATAATTTGGTGAAAGCTTTTCAAACGCACACTGAGATTTCTAAACCACATAGCATTAATAGACAAGATCCAAAGAGCATCAATAGACAAGATCCAAAGAGAAGCTCAGCAGTCTAGTATAACAATAGATTGGTTCCATTAGAGTTCACAACTTGTATAACTTGGAAGAAAGGAATCAGAAGGATTGAAGTTGCCTACATAATTCTTCATAGAGGAGAAGGCATAACAGCAATCCTCTGCATCACTTTATAATTTGAAGATCTTCTACGGGCAAAACTTCACATAGTAAGAGAAGCATTTTGGCAGGTCGATAGAAGTGGCAATAGAATGGCATCTAGTTCGTCCTAACAAGAAGCTGCGAGCCCTTCTATGGAGTACATTGTTCAATTGGAAATATCAACCTCTTGTGGAGGACATCAAGAGGTTAAACACTGAAGCAACAATACTAGCATGGAATCAAATGCATGAAGACTACTTCAAAGAAACTATGAAGTGGTTAAAGTCTAGTTATTGGTTTCCCTTGATTAGTTAATTGCTTGAATTGGTGCCAAATAATAATAATGATTTTCGACCTTTTATTACCATCAGAAAGGAAAGCACGTTGTTGTTTCAGTTCCCATATATTCCCTCAAATTCCATTACCATGAACAAATATAAAATTAAAACATGAAGAAAAGAAGCTTTGAGTAGGACAATTTGAGTTCCTACGCTCACCCTTTGGCCTTCTTCCCCAACTGCATCAATGCAATGCATTTGGATAGGTAGAGCTACAAGCAAAAGCAAAAATCAATCTTAAAACGTTGGTCTTGCTAACTGCATTTGAATCCAGTTACTTGTTTGACTGAAAGCAACTTGTTAATCTGTTCCAACATCCCATCACCTCTTTTTCAAGTGGTTGTTCGAGGGGTACCTTGAAATCTGCTAGCTCACTAAGCTCTTGAAATGCATCCACGAGATTTTGGAGCCTTGCAACGAACTCAATCAAGAGTGAAGTGAATGTTGCTAAAGATAAAGAGCTAGCACTTTGATATATTTTGGATTCCCGACATTGGGGCAGCAATGCATCTGCAGTAAACGAGAGACAGGGCCACGACAGTTTATGCATTGTACTCTCGGGTATAACTACATCCGAAGGGTCCACTGAAATATCGCTTAGGGATTTCATGTTCAGTTTATGCTCATCATCTTTAGCTTCTTCTTCATGTTCCTTGTTATGCAGTGGGGTTGCCCAGGTTTCTGAATTCACTAGAAGGTATGATTTGTCATCTATCTTCATTTGCAAATCCTCGCCAGCCTCGTGAACTTCCCTCAGTATGTCTCCGTGGCTTAACTTTTCCATCTTTTCAACCTTCGCTCCCAGCTCACGCAGCACTTTAGCCCCTTCATTACCAACCCTCTTAATCTCCACAGCAAAAACTTGTCTCTTCTCTGGTGGTGCCTGAATTTCTGAAAGCATACATCCATGCATTGCCATCACCATGAATGCACAATGTCTCAATGCACCACTTACTTTGACATAGTTTCTCCATGGGTAGTTGAAAGATTTATAAGGACCATGTGGTGGCTCCCATGAGGCAAAATTTAGCTGGGGAAAAAAAATAAAAATTAGTCAAAGCAACTCCAACATTCATGGAGACCAAGGCATATGAGAACATACTAGAGTCTCCTCCTGACATGAAGATTGCACAACTGATCTGTAGGCACTATATAATGGATCATCAGATGCTTGGTATGTAAGAATGTTAGAAGAGATCCTCTCATATTCAACACATTGCAGGTACCCATTAACACACCCTAGAAAAAGATATGATTTATCAGTTTAGCACAGTAGTTCAAAATTCCATAGTGAAGCACTAGTTGAAACGTAAAGCTAACCTTCCAAGGAAGAAGCCGCATTCTTGAAATTTTTTACCACCAATTTATGTAAATCCTCCCCTGACCAGATGGGGTATATACATATGTTTATAATCATAGACAAGCCAGCACCAAAGAAGATATGCAACAATCGAAAAACAGCTGTGTGGATGAAATTCCTTGAGTTGTTTCCAGACACCAGCACAATACAAAATGTCAACAAGAATACCCGAAAACCGTATTCATACGGTTTCACGCGAGGGTACAATTTGCAGTAGCTTGAAATAAATCCTAATGCAGAATGAAATATTTTTACAGAGTTGATTGAATACAGTATAAAAGAATTCTCATGTGTAAACATTCATATATAGTATTAACTCCAACCTGTTATGAAAATGCTTATCAAAATAACAATTTCTTCGTACTCTCCAGACTTTATTGATAGTTCTGCAATTCCTAAAGCAATGGCTCCAGCAGATAAAGTCCCTATAGCTCGATTGATCCCTTTGCTGAGTGTTGCACCTAGAATATACGAATTGGTTTCACTATATCAACATCTGTTAAAAATAGCAGACAATGTGGATTGGCATAACGCTCGACTAATATAATATACCTACGCTGAACTCGAAAACCAAGACAACGGTAAGGATTGCCCACACAGAATACTGACTGACACCCCTTAGAGGCTCTTTGAAAAGCATAAGCAATGATACAACCGTTAGTGAAAGCCCCATTTTCATAGCAAAGAAAACCTTGCGGGGATCTGATCGACCCATTTTATATAACTTGGCAGACACCTGTTGAAAACCATTCCAAAAGTTATCAGTGGAACCACAACATGATCGAAAACACCCTCTTTTAGCTCCCTCTTCAGCACCACCTAATCCCGAACACCCTTTCTTCGAAAGCAACCTTTCTTTACTCTCCGTACTCCGCCAAAAAGAACCCCTCTCCATTTTTGCATCAATAGATCAAAAAATCTCTTCTCATTGTATTATATATTCAACTTAATGAATCAGATGAAATTATTGGTACAAGTACAACAATCTCCAAGAACATACATCTAGATGTGGTGAATATGTGCTTGATCTAACGTGAGAATAGTGTTGTTATTATTATTATTATTATTATTATTATTATTATTGATGATGGTAGATTGATTTGATTGAAGGGGAAAGGGAGATGTAAAACAACTATCCAAAATAGAAATTATGAAAGAGTCAGAATAGATTGCCAAGAGAGAGGAGGGAGGGCTTCAAGGCTCAAAATCATCTCCCTCCACGCGTCACCAGCCACTTGATTCTTAATTAAATAACAAATTGCTTGGATAAGTAGTTGACAGTGATGAGTGAAAACCATCCATCAAAACTGATCAAAAACTATTGTCCCCTGTTTTATGTTCATTTGTCATTTGGCAAATTGCATTATATCTTGCACGAGGTTCTATCTTGAAACCTCAGAGGCTCAGACAGTAAACCCCAATACAGATATTGGCTTGAGTTTGCTTAACTCATCAACTTTAAATTTGCTACTAATGGATGCATGTTTTTTTGGTGCTTTCAAGATATGTTTTCGTCATTAGGCATGTGAGAATTGACAAGGCTTGTTAATCTAATAACGATAAGGACCAAATAACCAGATCCCTGTTATTTTTCTTTAATCTATTCTCGGTTTATAATTTATAACCATAATCGGGGACACCAATGTTTGTAATTCCTTTTTCTTATCTAGAGCTAAAGTAGAAGAAAAAAACAGCTTGGAGCCATTGAGCCTTTTGCTTATTTCACATACAAATCTGCTACTCTCGTTTTCTTACATCCTATCTCGATAATCAACATTTGTAACTTTGATTACTTCAGTATACTAGTTCTCTCATGTGTTGTCTTGAGCCTTAGAATTTTTATTTGCATGTTTCTCCTCTTCACTCATCCAAGTAACCTCTGGCTTTAAAATTTTTACACTATCAATATTATCAGAAATTCAGAATTGAGCGTCATGTCTCCTCATCCATAGGCTTAATGAAGGCTTTCATCTTAATTCTCCAGCAAATTCTTCCGAGGTGTCTTGTTACAAAAAAAAGAAAACCTTTAATCTTGAGCAATACTCAACAACAGGATCACCATTTAGTGCCTCAAATGTATTTTTAAAATCAGGCAGGTGGTTGAACTGATCAAACTACAAATTTTTAGTTTAAAATTTTTAATTCAACAGGTCCAATATCCTCTTCATAATAAAAATCTACTATAATATTATTTAAAATAAATTAAATATTATTTCAAATAAAAAATATGCTATATTCTACCATTTGTTTAACTTATTATTTCCCCTTTCAAGGTGAGCCGTAAATACACAACAACACTCTTCAATTTTCAAAGTTTTATATTATTATTCTTTGAATAAAAAGTCATTAAAACTTTTCATTTTCATTTTTTGATTTGTTCAGTTCTTAATGTTCTCTTTAGTTTTTAGTTTTCCATTTTTCCTTTGGTTCAAAGCTGTTTAAAACAAAATAGCAGTGGATGGATACACTGGCAAGCCAAGAACCACTGATCTGAAGTAGACGGGGGTGAGCAGGGAGAGGCCAATACTATAGAGGCAAGGCGAAGCCAGAAAATTTTTAGAGGCCCAAATGAAATTTTAATTTTTAATAGTCTATATCTTTATAATTTGTAAAAGATTAAATTATTTTTTTATAATTTTAAGGAAACAAAGTACATTTTTTTCTTTTCTAATTTAAAATTTTAAAATAATTTAAAATGTTTAAATAGCAATTTTTCATTTTAAGGAGAACAGGGCCTGACAGCCCCTCTAGATTCGCCTTTGTATAGAGGATTGTGTGTTGATAGTGAGTGAGTCTTTGTTTTTGTTTTTTTTTTTTTTTTTATACTTTGTATTTTCCATATTTAGAGATGTTGGGAAGCGTAGAGACATAGGCTGGGGCTTTTTTTTCATTTGTTTTAACAAACTTGGGTTGGGGGTTTTTTTTTTTTATCCGACCTAATCTAATTTGGTCCTGTTATGTAAAAACTAGTTGAATCGATTTTTTATTGGTTTTTTCAATCAATGGTTCGCGATTCAATCATGGTTCTTGTCGGTTCATGGTTAAAACGGTTTTTATCACACAACAGACTGGACTATTAATCGATTTCTGATCTAACCAATCTGATTGATCGATTCGATCCGATCCGATTCGATCTGGTTTCAATAACATTGAGTGTCAAACTTCAATACTAAAAGAAATAATATTGATTTTTGCTTAGCAGATACAAGTTCAAATATAAAGTAAGTTACAATTGAACTCTCTGATTACTATAGGTAAAAATGGAGACGAAACACCAAAAACTTTTTTACAGTGTTCAAATACCTCATACGTCTACGAGGCCTAAAGAGTCAATCCACTATACTTCGATGAGTACAAATTATGATTTAAATCTTACTCGCCAAATAGCAACCTCACTCCTATACTATAAATAAGATTCCCTTCTTTTAAGGCTTTCTCCCCTGAAAGCTTAAGTGTAAATAGGTGACTCACTTTAGTTTACTTACACTTTAGTGTTAGAACATTTTCAAAATATATATAGTATTCCAATAGTTGCATATGAAAAGTTGTAAGTAACCAAAAGTTATAACTCTTGATTATCATCCAAGAGTTGTCACTATTCAAAAGTAACGAGTCATGTTTCTTGTTACTAAAAGTTATATTACTTAATTATTAATTAAAAAATTTATGATTATTCAAGTAATATGTAATGAATAATTATGTTCATTCTTAATAGATGTGACTATACAAATAGACATCGATTATATAGTCATATCTCTATACTATAAATAAGAGTGGAATTTCATTTACATGGTATATTAAGATATACCATGACACACCAAAATATTAAGAAACAAATATTTCTTTATTTTCCTCCATGTTCTAATATTCAAATATTATCCTGTAAAGAATTGCTAGAAAATTTCTTTATAAAATTTGATACTCTTGTTATGCTCAACTTAAGCCTCTGACATTACACAACTCAACAAAATCCACTCGTTTCGAATTATGAATCAACCCAGCTGTGACACATGTGACTTGGTTATATAAGTGAAAAAGGTATGACTATTTTAAGTGAAAAAGTTATGGCTATTTTAATCAAAATAGGCCTTCTTATAGGCACAATAGTTGGAAAGTTAAATTTCAACAAGCATTGCATTTATGGGAAACAGACCCGAGTTAGCTTCGATTTGCCAGTGCATAAGACTAAAGGGACTCTCGATTATATTCATTTCGATTTATAGGGTCTGACCCCATTCGTCTCCAAAAGAAGTAGCAAATATCTTTTGACTTTTATCGACAACTACTCCAGGAAAGTTTGGGTTTATTTCTTGAAGCATAAGAATGAAGTCTTCAGGATCTTCAAACAATGGAAGACTTTGTTGGAAAAATAGATTGGGAAGCCTGTAAAGTGATTTAGAACAAATAATGGGCTCGAATTCTGTTCAACCGAGCTTAACAATTTCTTCAAACGAGAAGGGATTGAGAGACACTGCACAGTTGTAAGTACCCTACAGCAAAATGGCATAGCTAAATAGATAAACAAAATGTTACTTGAGAAAACCTGATGCATGTTTTCCAATGCAGGTTTAGAAAATGAGTTTTAGCTCGAAGTGGTTAATCTCGCAAGCTACTTGGTGAGCTGATCTCTGCATCGAGTTTTGGACGAAAAGGTTCCCGAAGAGATTTTGTCCGGTAATTCTCCTAATTACTCTAATCTTAAAGTATTCAGATGTCTTGCATATGCTCAAGTTAGTCAGGGAATGCTTGAACCAAGAACAGTAAAGTACATCCTTTTGGATTTTGCAGTCGGGATAAAGGGTTACAAGCTATGGTACCTAGAAACAAGTAAGATCATAGTCAGTAAAAATGTTACGTTTGATGAAACATCGATGATTTTGTCCAAAATGGGGTCCTTAGGTCATAACAACACTGAAAAGCTGAGTGTTTCGAGTAAGGTGAAGTTGAAGACCGAAATAGACGGTGACATCATGATGTCACAAATCCCGTCGTCGCAACGACGCGACGAATAGAGGTGATGTTTCGATAAGGAAAATCAACTCGTCACAACGTTATGTAGAATTTCTAAAACTGACATTTTTTCGATGCAATAAAAGGGTTCTGAGGCTTCTCTATCTCAATTAGAGACCCAAACATCTCAAATTCGAGATTATAAGTTAGCCCAAGACAAAAAGAAGAGATATTAAACCGCCAAAAAAATACTATGAAGGAAATCTTGTGGCATATGCTCTAGTGTAGCAGAAAGCATCGACTCAGCTGATCCTTCAAATTATTCATAGTTAGTTCAGGCTTCTAATTCTAGTAAGTGGCTTGTTGCCATGGAAGAAGAGATGGAGTCTCTTCATAAGAACAACACATGGAAACTTGTTAAACCACCCACCAAAAAGAAAATCGTTGGTTGCAAGTGTGTGTTTAAAAATAAAGAAGGCTCAGGTCAATGCAACATAAGATATAAGGCAATATTGGTCGCAAAGAGCTACAGTCAAGTGGAGTGAGTTGATTTTTATGATGTTTTCTCTCCAGTTGTGAAGTATAAGTCAATTCGAGCACTATTAGCTCTTGTTGCATTATACAATCTTAAATTGGAGCAGCTAGATGTGAAAACTGCATTCCTTCACAGGGACTTAAATGAGGGCATTTACATGCAGCAAACCAAAGGCTTTAGGATCGAAGATAAAGAAGATCATGTTTGCCTTATTTAGAAATCATTATATGGCCTGAAATAGTCTCCTCAGCAGTGGTACACAAAGTTCAATTCTTTCATGTTAGGGATTGGTTTCATTCAAAGTAAGTACAATAGTTGTGTTTATCTACAACATTTAGGTGATGGATCATTTATCTATTTAATGCTTTATGTTGATGATATGTTAATTGTGGCTAAGGATCCATCCAAGATTGAACGACTTAAAACCATGCTTAACTTTAAATTTGAGATAAAAGATCTCGATACGACTAAGAAAATCTTAGGATGGAAATTTCGAGAGATCAACGCTCCAAAAAGATATTTCTGTCACAACAAGGATGCATCAAAAGGATTCTCGAACAATTTGGAATGCAAGATTCTAAATCAGTTAGTACTCCCTTAGCTGCCCACTTTAAACTTTTGAATTTAGACTCACTAAAAACCAAATACGAAGAAAGTACATGTCTTTTTATTCCTTTAGCGCGGTCAAAAACTTAATGTATGCAATGGTTTGTACTCGTCCTGATATTTCACATGTTGTTAGTGTAGTAAGTAGATATATGGCCAAACCCGACAAATTATATTGGCAAGTTGTTAAGTGGATACTGAGATATTTAAGAGGGACTTCAAGTACTTGTTTGGAATTTGGAAGATGTTCAAAAGGTCTAACCGGCTATGTAGACTCAGATTATGCCAGAGACTTAGATAAAAAAAATATTCTCACAGGTTATCTGTTCACCTTCAAAAATTGCACTATTAGTTGGAAAGTCACCCTTTGGCTACTGTGGCTCTATCGACTACCGAAGCTAAATATATGGCTATCACAGAGGCTGTAAAAGAAGTCATTTGGTTGAGAGGTCTATTTGAGAAACCGGTTGATAAAAACAAAAAGATTGTCATATATTGTGATGGTCAAAGTGTCATACATCTCATGCAAAACCAGATGCATCACAAAAAAACAAAACATATAGATATTCAGTACCATTTTTTGGGGAAGTGATTTCTCAAAAAAATGTTCAGATTCTCAAAATCAACACAGAGAATAACCTAATGGACATGATGGCAAAGGGTCTTCCAATTTCCAAGTTCAAGCATTACTTAAACTTGGTGAATATTCGACAGAGATCGAGTTAGGCCCCTGGCGGGGCTCTGTAAAAAAGGCATTTTGGAAATACGAGTCAAGGTAGAGACTTGTGGAGTATGCTTCACATTTTTTACCAAAATAGAGTTGATTCCTCGATGAGGAAGAAGCAATGTCTCGGTGACGCGACCACTTATGTCACGACAAGAAGATTTGCCACGTCTCGAATAGGCAGCAGCCATATCACGACGTGGCAACATGTTCCAAAGCTTCTTAGTTTTCTTCTCTCAATTAAACTCTGACTTCTTTTTCCTATTTAAACTCTGATTATTATAGGGATGTCTTAGTCAAATTTTTGTACCAAATTCAACCTATAAATAGGCCTCATAGAAATCCTAGAAAGGTTGAGAATAACACAACAAAATTAAGAGAGTTTGTGGGAATTTCGGGAAAACTTTGTAATTTGAGTTCGAAGCTTATTTGTTTCTCTATCTTGTACTCTATTTTTCTGGTTTTTTTTCGTTTTAGTGAAGTTTTTCCTTGCCCGTGGTTTTTTATCCTCTTTGGAGAAGGTTTTCCACATTAAATATTATATCTAATTTTCTCATTTTTCGTTCGTGTTTATTGCATAATTCAAGTTCAACCCCAACATATACCATATTAATTTTTAAAATCATGGCAACAAACTTTCCGATATCGTTAGCTTTAGAAGAAGTGTTCTTCTTTAAAAATTGGCATTCGTTCTTGAAATGTCCAGTCTTACCACAATGGTAGCATGAACCCTTTTGTTTCTTCTTGAACTTAAGTACTCTAGCAGTATATTTAAACTTTTTATTGGATGATATAGTAGTTTGCCCTTCTTCCATAGCATGTACTTTGACATTTTCAAAATATAAATTCTAATCTTGCTTTTTGTATTCTTTTTCAATTAGAAGATGATTTGCCAAAGCCTCAAGAGATATACATGCTCTTTCTTATATTTTAGATTTCT
This sequence comes from Gossypium anomalum, assembly GCA_025698475.1. Classification (NCBI taxonomy): domain Eukaryota; kingdom Viridiplantae; phylum Streptophyta; class Magnoliopsida; order Malvales; family Malvaceae; genus Gossypium; species Gossypium anomalum. Next base: position 15,575,543 of record CM046967.1, on the reverse strand, counting down.
TTTAAAATCTTTCCAGGATGAATGAAGTTTATCTATAATGAAGGATACAACAATCATTTCATTCATTGTAATGTTATATTGTTTAATTTGATTTAACATTTTTTTCAATTTCACAAAATTGTTCCGTAACAGAATGACCATCAATCATGTGAAAATTATTGAAACAACTAACAAGAACGTTCTTACTTGTAGCGTCTTCAATCATGCACCTTGTTTCCAATTTGTCTGATAGTTCTTTATCGGTGGTCTCATTCTGGTAGGTGTCTAATAAACCATTGGACAAATCATTCAATATGTAGCTTGTGCACATGTAATCAACATTGTCACATTTTTCTTTTCTCGGGTTGTAGCAATAGATTCATTTTCATTCTCTTTCAATTTAGGTGTATCTAAAATATAAGCAATCTTCAAAGTTAGTAAGAAGTGCATCTTTTTCTACCATCGTCGAAAATTGTCACCATCAAACTGATCAACCTTGGCAAAGTTGCAGGCTAACTCCCTTTGTGTTTCACTTTCATGTGCAGTAGTAGCCATCGTAAAAATGAATAGAACCTTAAAATTGTTAGTGCAGAACTTTTAAGTTGTCGGTAAAGAAAATCTCGAGGACATGAACAGAGCACAAACAATTACTTGAACAGAAAAATCAATAAAAAGGTCAAGGCTCTAATGTGTATATCAAGCCGATATTTTTAAAATTCTATTCGCCCACATCTATTCTTAGTGTGTAGAAAAGTTTTAAGCAATAAGCATCAATTATTATTTGTGTTTTAGACTAAAGAAAATAACCCAATAAATATTGGGTTGAGTATAATAAGTAAAACAGTTTCTTTGTAGGAGAGTGGTAAAATATGGAAGAAGAATAGATTATCATTAGGCTTAAAACAAACACCTTTCCCTAATAAATCATTGTTTGAATCTTCCTAAGTCTCCTTATTGTTGTCTGACCCCATAAAGTCATTCTACGCACTATTTGGTCTTGCACAACCGTCATTAACTCCTTGAATGCGGTCCCACTCAACCTATGATTTTGGTCCTAATTACTTTATAGTGGAAAATTCAATTTTCTTAGCATTAAACTAAAGAATTCCGTGCTCCTTAATTGAATTTACATTTGAATTTATATGACCCTCCTTCAACCTAAATACATGTCTTCAGCTTTCTCTTATTTTGATCTCATTCAGGGCTTGGCTAAAAGACAATTGTTATACCATCTAATCATCTTGCTCCTATCTAATGTTATAAATTAATCTTTTTAATAACTCAGAATAATAAAATTATTAGAAATTAAAAGTATTCATAAGTTAAGCGAGCGATAAATGCTATACATCTTGAGCCAAGCTTAAATTTATATTTTTACTTTAGGCAGTTCAACTCAACTCATTTTATTGTTTAAAAAATAATTATATACTAATAATTATATTTTTATAATTAAATTTAAATAAAAATATTTTTTATTACTTTTTGAACAGTAAAATAAATTAACCTAAGCCACCTAAGATCGGTTCAATTCTGTTTGAAAATTTACAAGTGTTAACTCACGAATCAAACATCAAACCAAATAGATTTAATTTATTACTCAAATCGAAATCACACCAAAATCAAATCAAATTCAATAAAAAAAAGGAACCAAAGCTTGAACTAGATTTTCTCTCAAATCCTATTTGCCTGGCCTCATGCTTTCATCAAAACGTTTGGAAACCAGTCATTTCCTGCTTCGATGAACTGATATAATCCGTTATGATTATGGAAACTTGTAAGCAGTATTAAACCCATAATCATTTTTCCCCGTTAAACGTGATCTTTAACTTTTAACAGAAAATGGGTTATCTTCTTTCAAGGGAAATGATTCAGAGTCAAAGCAACATCTTACATTGTTTCTGACTTTTCATTCTGCTTAAAATACTCATATCCAACATCCCCATCAAACACATACTTAAGCATGAGTACAGAGATATAATTCTAAAGACCCCTATAGATACAAAGACAACCAAAAAACAAAACCTTCAAAAAGATTAAATATATACTTGCGCCAGACTAACACTCGTAGCCAAATTCAAGTAACAAGACAGCATGGGACAATCCAGTTAATCTTAGACAAAAAGCATTTCCACCAAAAAAAGAAAACATCTGTTTAACCTTTTTCAGGCAATATAATGCTACAGGTTACCAAAGGGAATACACCAGAGATGTAGTTTTCACCTGTGGGTCAAGGAGAGCGAGGAATTTGTCCTAAAAATAAAGGGGTAAGCTTATAAGCTTTTATCCTTTCTCTCTCCTGATTTCTGAGATCTAAACAGAGGGTAGCTTACCTTGAAACCGAGCAGGAGCCCAAAATCCAAAGAAAGCAGTGACTAAGTCCTTGTAGGAGCTTTGAGTTCATTTGGACAAAACTCATCTTGAATGGATTTTTATTTATTCTACAAGTGAAATACAAAGGGCAACAGCCATGCCAGATGCTAGTGAGAGTAACTGCATTGCGGTATTTTTCAATGTTGTTTTGCCATTGTTATTCATTTCTGCAAGCACTCCAGCAACAGCAATGTATATAAATCCACCAGCTGTAAACCCCTGCGAGAAAGGGGGAAAAAAGAAACAAGAAACTGTGAACTTCAGAACATAACCATCAAAACTAACTTAACGAACATGACTCCTAGGTTGCTGTATTACCTCAATCAAAGATGACTGTCCAGGATCTTGTCCCCAAAGCAAAGCCTATAAAAAGAAAAAAGTTTGTAACTACTCTGCCTATCATTTGAGGTAATAATTGCACTAGCTGCAGAGAATACAGACCATTGCAGTTCCTGCTAGAGCCACCAGTGCTGAAAGGAAGTTGAAGAACAGGGCTTTGGAAACACTGAACCCAGATCTTACCAGTATACCGAAATCACCAACCTGCACAGAGGAATAAACCAAGCCATTGAATTGATATATATGAGGATACCCAAAGCAAAAATTCAAACCACACCTTTTAAAAGAAAGTTCATATTGTGCTTCCATTTTATCACGTTAGGATAGTTTTCATGGTTCAGTCATGCATTATAAGGGATGGTTTTTGTGTGCCTGTGTGTGGATGCATGCATGATGGGAATGGTTTGGAGGGGTTAGTAAAGAAGGTAATGTGGTTTTCTTGTCAATCAAGACAAACCAAAGAGCCTAACTGTTGTGGATGCTTTTGAGGCCAAACCTATGTCAGGAAAGGCCATTACTTTCAGGTCTCTAATAAAGGCTTAGGGTTTTGGATTGCATTTTGTTTCAATTGATTTCTTTCCTTAAATTTCTTGACTGCAATTTTATTTGATTTCTAGCTTTTCTAGAATAGGTTTCATATTTATGTAATAAGACTGATCCTTAGTTAAAGCGATGTATAGACTAATAAAAGCTAAGCAAAACTTTTATCAAAAACCATATAAAAATCTAGGTCTCTCTTTAGTCTCTAACGACTCTTAAGGTTTCAGTCTCCCTTTAATGAGTTTGAAATGTCAACCACAATGTCATTCCAAAAATCAAGATAAGGGGCAGACAATTGACTTCAACTTCCCTATCAATCACCCTGTGACACAAAATTGTTCGAGTACTTATAACTACCTGGCGTCAAAGCCGACCACAATGATCAATGACATACAAGCATTATTTCAAGAACACCAAACACTTACAAATCCTAGGCAAAGGCTAAGTTTATCAACTTAAAAAAATTGCATAAACAACCACCTGCAACAAATGACATCACAAATCCTGGAGCAGATGAAAACACTAATTTTTTACTGTGTGTAAATCAACAATTGGGGACTGTGACACAAGCAGTAGTACAACCTGACTACACCAAGCACCTTTCCCACCAACTGTTAGAGAAGGTGCAACACCACCACCGTGGAGTGAGGTGGTTCTACCTAGGGGTGAGCATTCGATCGAATCGAATCGAATCGAATCAAAAATTTTCGAGTTAATCGAGTTTTCGAATCTTATTTTATCATCCTAACTTTATTTGAAATTTTCTCGAATCGAGTCGAGTGAGATGGAATTCGAATCGAATCGAATCGAATATATTTGTTCGAGTTAAATTTTATAAAATAATTTTGGGTCCTTGTAACCACTGTCACCCATCGTAATAAAATTTTTCCACCTTAATCAAAATTTTTATTAACTTTCATCACCTCATAATTTATTTATTAATCTTTTATATACGGGTTAGCTTCTTTGTTTGCTTAGTTGTTTCAATTATCTTCAAATTCTTGTCACTATGTATTTTGGAATTAAAAAATATATTAAATGTAAAAATGTGATTTTTTAATAAAATTTATTTTAAAGATAAAATGTGAAATTGATACTAATATAAAATTTTAACATGAATATTTAATGGCATAATTAATAATTCAATTTTAATATAAATATTCAATACGACTAAACAATTCAATCATATAAATAATATAAAATATGAAATTTAATTTAATAATATAAATAATAGATATAAATAAAATTATTACTATTTATGTTTAGTTATTTTTTTTGGATAATTTTGATTTTTTATTTGAGAGTGAAAGGTGAGAAGTAAAAGTTTAAGGAGAAAATAAAAAGTTTTGGGGAATAAAAGTTTGAGGGGAAGTAAATAGGTGGAGTAAAATTTTGGAGGGAAAATATTAAAAAAAAAAATTGGAGGGGTGGATTTGGGGTAGATGGGAGGTGGGATGGGAAGGAAGTAAAAATTTTAGGGGGAAAGTGGGAGGGAGTAAAAATTTTAGGGGAAAATAAAAAGTTTTGAGGGTTTTTGGGAGTAAAATTTTGAAAAAAAATAAATGGGAGAGTAAAATTTTGGTGGGAAATGGATTTTGAGTAGATTGGGGGGTTGGGATGGAAGGGGAGTAAAAGTTTTGGGGGGAAAGTGGGAAGGAGTAAAAGTTTTGAGGGAAAAGTAAAAAGGTTTAGGAGTTTGGGGTAAAAATGTAAAATATTATAGTTTGATATTCGAATTATTCGAATTATTCGAGTTATTCGAATTTGAAAACTCAACTCGATTCGAACTCGAAATTCGAAAAAAAAATTCGAATTGACTCGAATAACTCGATTAACTCGAATAACTCGATTCGTTTAACTCGAAATTCGAATTTTTTTTCGATTTTTTCGAGTCGAATCGAGTTTTGCTCACCCCTAGTTCTACCAATTGGAGTTGTTCCCATGTACACAAAATTAGATGTTCCTACTTTTGATGGGTCAGAAAATCCATTGATTTGGCTGCATCGGAGCGAACAGTTCTTCGAAGACCAACACACCAATGAGGTAGATAAGTTTGGAAGCCTTCCACATGCTAGGTGAGGCACAACTTAGATATTATTAGATTAAGCTGGAGGGGCATGTGATGAACCGGTTAGAATTCCACAATAATTGCTCCCTACATTTTGGTCCTCTAGTAGGAAGTAACCCCTTCGGATATTTGGTTAGTTCGAAACAGATAGGAACCATAGAGCTGTATTAATGACTATAACAGGAAAATATTAGCATAGGCTAGTCATACATTCGGGTAGACCAACATGACAGGTTATTCATGGTTGAACTTGATGATTGCATTCAATTGGACCATATGCACAAACTCCCTGACTTAGCCAAGGCTATGAGCCTCGCTAGAGCCTTTGAACAGAAGCAGCAAATGCTAGAGTTCAAGAATAAACATAGAGGAACTCGGCAAGGCAATGAGGGCAATTTTATTTCTCCTGCAAATATGACAGTCTTGACATCCCAAATTTCTGAGAGCAGCAATACATTAGGAGGAACTACTGAAGCAAATTCAGTAAATTTATCTACCCCATTTATTAAAAAATCAAGGGCAAAAATGGCAGAAAGAAGGGCAAAAGGCTTACGTTAAAATTGTGATGAACTGTACACAATTAGGCATAAATATAAGAAACTCTTTTGGCTAGAATTAGCTTATTTGAATGAAGTACAACCAGAAATTGAAATTGAGACAGTCTTATTTATATCGTCAAGTTTATTAGACTTCAAGCTTAAGAACAAACTCTTTCTACAGGAGAGGAGGTAATGTTGCGGATGCTCAAGTGGCCGAACCTATGTTAGGAAAAGCCATTTAGTTTTGGTTCTTTAATTAGGGCTTGAGATTTTAGATTGTGAGTTTATTTCAATTGATTTCTTTCCTAGGTTTCTTTATTGTGATTTTACTTGATTTCTTTCCTTTCTAGAATAGGTTTTCTGTTTATGTAATAAGGCCAGTATGGAATAATAAAACCTAAGCAATTCTTTTATCAAAAAGCCTAAAGAGATCCGGATCTCTCTCTAACGAGTCCTGAGGTTTCAATCCCCTATGAGGAGTCCAAACTGTCAACCACAATAGATCATTCAAGAAATCGACATAAGGGCAAGGCAGTTGACTTTGGCTTCCCTGTGACATGATTCTGTTTGCGTATTCATAACACTACTTTTCTTTTCTAGAATTCACAGAGCACCATCGAATCAAATCTCACAGTGAACCTGAACTGTGAGAACTAACAGAATAACCTCAATGCCCTTTTTTGTGCCTATGCAGAAGATAGGGCTAGAACCCTAGACCTGCTAGAAGTCTCAAGCCTAAGGGGTGGGTTAATAGGTGGCGCGAAGGCAATTGACCTCCTAGCAGCTTTCTATGGTTGTTTGCCATTTAAATAACTCCTGAAAGTTCAATTCATTCCCTAAGCTTCAGCATGGTAATTATTAGTTCAAAACTGGATGGATTTCTCAAATATCAAATAGACTGTATTCAAATGCGGCTTCTTAATTTAATAGTTGCCACAATTTAGGAAGATTAAAGTCTTGACCTCGGAATGCTAAATGACATCTCGCATTCCCGAGCTAAAGAGGGTAGCCATCAGGGGCGAAGCTAGGAATTTTGATTAGGGGGGAGGGTCAAGATTATAAAATTTGGGGGGCCAAAGCTAAACATTTTGTATTAAAAATGCTTAAATTAAATTATTAATTTTTCAAAAGGAACATTTAATCATAAGTTAAAAAGGACTAAATTGAATCTTGTAATTTTAGAGAGGGACTATAAATGCAATTATCTCATTGAGCCAAGGGAGGGCCAAGGCCCCTGCCTGCCCCGCTTTGGCTACACCCCTGGTAGCCATGGAAAAGAATGTATATGGCTAAACCTCAATGCTCAAAAACCATCTTGGCATGTCAATCAATGATGCCATGCCAAAACAAAGCAGAAGATTCAATTATCAGTAGCATTATGCTCAGTAGTAGATAAAAGTTGCCATGGTCCATTGACACAAAGATAGTCAAGGCATGGAATCCATTCGGATGCAGCACTGAATGAATAATATCATGATTCTAACACGTTTGATTTTCAAACTTTCTTCCCATTTTCCATATTACAAGCATATTACCTAATATCACTGTTATCTTCAAGTTGTAAGGACATCATTTTTGTTGTTAGAGAGTGAGTTAAGGACATTTTTAGAATGACATATATCATGCTCATCAAATCATAAAAGAACTCAAACCTCTTGGGGAAGCTCGTGTGCAAGCAAAAATAAAGTTCTGGACCACCCACCAACAGATCCATGAAGCAAAAATGCACTTCCCAAAGCCATCCCATCAGTAAAATTGTGCTGCAATAGTAGAACACCGAAAAGAACTGTTATTCAAGGACAAGAACATTAGGTTTTGCAAATACACAACAAAAAAAAATACTTACAACACCATCAGAGAAGAGATTAAGATAGCCAAACACCAAGTTCGATTGTGAATGAGAAGTTTCCTTTAGTGCCGAGGTTTTAACACTATTTGCAGAGCCATCTGCAAAACCGATATCTGATTTACCATCATTGGTACCAGCAGAGCTCTTTCTCTGTCAGATAAAATATGTTAGATGATGTTGAACATGTATTTATGCATTTCAAACTAATTTACAATGTTGTCATCAGAACTCTTCAAGTGTTCTACATCTCACTGTTGTCATTTTTTTTCAAGTTCAATCTTTTCTTTCAAAACTAAGGTTTAAGGAATTCAGTTTCCAAAATGGGCAGAATATCTTTACAGGTAACAAATGTTATACAGATGATACAAAACATATCTACACCTCATGCAGTGCAACCCAGTTCAGCTCCCAGAATTTGTAATAATGCCATAGCTAGAAAATATGTATATGCAGTCTCAGTTGTATGAAATCCGTTAGTACAAAAGACCTCCAGCGTAAAAATTCGAAGACTACCTTACGGATTTCAGGCTGAGTTGCATCATCTGCATTCAAAGAGTTGTCTGGTGTGTCGCCTACTGGTTGCGAACTGTTTCTTTGAGCAGCATCTTCATCCTTTTTTTTCAAATTTTTATTGCTTTTGTGATGATGGTGGTGATGACCATGGCTCCATCCACTAGCCCCTCCAGAGTTTTCTTCAACATATCTGACCAACTTTTCGACAATAAGAAATAGTACTATCCCAGCTGTGACATACAGAAAGACCATGACACAACCACCCAAAATAAGGTCAAGCAAAATGAAGAGGGGAAAAAAAGAAGAGAGAGAGAAAGAGAGAGATGGTCTTTTATGAAGTCATTTAAAACAAAATACATGCATACCCACAAAGTATTACTGCACCACCTATTCCAAAGCAAATAAACACCACTTCCACTCTATAAATTACAGATTCCACAGGATATTATGCAAAACCAAAGTTCAGAAGATTCCAAATGACAAATTTTCAAAACAAACTCTAGCTCAGGGGAAAGCCATAATGCAATCTGTCCAACAAATCTAGCTATAAATAAAATTCTCATCAGGCTTTCAGCCTGTCACCAAATAATTAGTTGGCACACCCAAGTATATTTGGCTCAATGGTAGGTGCCTGTATACTCTTTGAAGTCAGGTTCAGGTTGCCCCTTCTCCATCAATAGAAAAGGGTTATCCGACTTCAAGAGAAGCCTACATCTCCATGACGTAAAATCCATCAATCATGCAGGGACAAAACCATTTAAGTTCTTCACTTCCATTTATTTATTTTCTTCTTTTTGAGATTTCACTTAGAATTTCTATAATTTCATGTAGACACCCAATCCCATCTATTCCTTAACCGCAAGCACATAGTGCCAAGGTTCTTACACTATACCTGTTAAAACTTCGTATCAAACAATCAAAATTCTCAAAACAAAATGTTGACCTCATTTAGGCTTAGTAGTTACCAAACAGTCTAGTATGAACAAAACCTAGGTTCAAACACAGGCACTTCCCCCAAAATCTTTCTTGATTTACAGGAAAAAAAAAGCATGGGATGGCAGAATGTCAGTGTGCAAATGGTCAACGAAAGATTATTCAACTTCAGGAGAAACAAGCAACTCATAGTGTTTCTCAACTTCTTCTTTTTCCCTTCCTTTTATAATAGAGTATGATCCAGATCAAAAGTAATTTCAAATCCACATCTCAAACTAGGTGCCAAAACATGCTAGAACAGTATAGCTCCAGAGATGATTTCTCCTTTGAAATGATTCGATATTTAGTTTTTGTTGTAAACTTTATTGCATTAGCTGCTTAAATTACTCATAGACAAATAACATACTTGTAACCACAATCTCTATCTTCATCCTACCAAACAAGTTACAAGCATCTCTTGTAAAATATGTGCATGAGTTTCATACCTCAAAGCAGGCAAGAGGGAGATGCAACCCATAGAGTAAATAATATATATATATATTTTTTTGGGGGGGGGGGACTATGAGAAAAGTAACACTAAGAAACAAGCTTAATTTATCACTATTCAGCTCCAACTCAACTGCAATAGAGATCAGCAAACTTCACAAGAAAAAATTCAGGATGTTGCTAAATTGTCAAAAATATATATCTGGAAAACACCCTTCCTGTTAGTATTTCACTCATGCATTTTCTTATGATAAAATATTAAATAATTAAGAGGAAATGATGGACAGCAATTAGCATCCATAGGCCAAGCCAAGCCCCATTTTTTTAGAAGTATTAAAATACAAAATATAAATACTAAGGCTCCGCTTGGTTTCTGAAAATATTTTCTATTTTCATTTTCCATTTTCAGAAAACAGTTTTCATTTTCTACTTTTTGAATATTGAAAAACATGTTTAGTAAAGAGAAATAAAAAATCATTTTTAATAATGAAAACATGTTTGGTAACTATTTTTCTCTAGCAAAAATAAAATAAAAAATTTTTACATTTTTATGAATTTGAACTAGGCTATTAGATTTAATATTAGAAAAACTTTAGAAAAAAGGAATATTTTGCATTTATATGGGTTTGAACCGGAGTCAATTCATCAAAAGTTAAAAACAATTTTTATCATTTTCACTTTTACAAAGCATTTTTAGGGAAAACAATTTTAACAAATTTTTATTGTTTTCTAATTCACATATTTTCAGTTTCATTTTCATTTTTAAAAATGTCAACAAAACATGTTTTCTTTAATGTTTTCCATTTTCCAAGAAAACAAAAACGAAAATGGCCTCTATTTCCTAAAACCAAACAAAGGCTAAGTTTTTTATGGCCAAGAAAAACAAAGGCTAAGTTTTTAAATTTTAAAAATATATTTTAGAATAAAAAAATTAAATAGAAAACAAATTTTTATTAACAAAAGAGTGTTAAGAACCGTGTCCAAGGTCCAAACCGCAAGCCGAACTATGTAAATAAGAGCATCTCTAGCAAATCAAGCCAATTTCAAGAGACTCATGTCATAGAAGAAGTGATCTACCTAGGAAAATGAAAGGTGATAGAATCAACTTGATCATTCTTGCATGCTTATTTATAAATCAACTAGGTAGAGTACATAAGGAATGCCTGATAACTCTTCTAACATCAAGGAGCAAAATTCAGCCATTTCTTTCCTCAATTTATTCTTACATTAATTGCTTAAAACAACCAACAAAGTCCATTTCCTAGAGTGTGTGGCAAAGATTTAGGGTGCATTTGGATAGACACCTAGTAATAGGATTTGAGTACAATTGCTTGTAATTACACTCAAATCTAATTATCCTATGGCTTTCCAAACACACTCATACATAATTTAAGTTATTTTTGTATAATAATATTACTTTAATTTTAATACATCTATTTTTTAAAATATAATTATATGTTATTTTACTAAACTAGTCTAAATAATTTGAAATTTTATTGATGAGAGATAATTTATCATACATTTTGACCTACTAAATGTTTAACTAAATTACATAGTATTTACTATAAATTAGTATTTATTATAAATTATTTATACTAATTTTAACTAAATTACGTTACATTAATTATTTGTACTTGACCAAGGACAAATCGAAGATAACAAGAAGCATACGTTTAGAGGAAGCCCAACACATATTAAATGCTAGAGTAATTAGATAAATTTGTATAAAATGTTTTTTTTTTCTTGTTAATTTTATTAGTAGTTATATTGCCGAATTATTTTTGGACTAACATATTTCATAAAAAGATTGGATTTTAAATTTTGTTACTTATTTAGAGAATGCTTTCTCAAATATTATTGATAATTTAATAATTCTATTTTTTTAGAATTTAAAATTTTTTTTAGAATTTAAAATTATGTAATTTTGTAATTATAAATACTATGATTTAATTTTGGATTTGGTTACTTTTTTAGAGTTTTTTTTTCATCAAGTATTATTGATAACTTTTTATAACAAGTAATATTCTTTTTTTGAATTTAAAATTAAGCAGATGTGTAATTACAATTTATATTACAAAACATGACAAAGTAATTACGGTTAATTACACACTCTATCAGCCAAACACATCTAGAAAATTAGAATTCCTTGTAATTACAAGAGGGTGTAATAACTACCCTAGTAATTACACATTCATCTATTTATTCTGTAATGCCCAAACATACCATTATTAAGGTTCGCAAGCAAAGACAAATGAACACATGAAGCATATCCTAAATATGTAATACTCACTGTCATATCTACTTAAGTCAAACTCCTATTGAAACTAACACATTTACCAAGCCTCATTTCTTTTCAACGTAGCAACTAACTTTCAATGGAATTCCTTCAGCATTATACAAGTCTAACTGCTTGAGAAAACATAGAACATTTAGATCATCTATCTATGATATGCACTCAAAATTTTAATTAGTGATATTGAACAAGAAATTTCTTACATCACAGCAGATAAAAAAAAATGATATAACCAGCCTAACAACAAGTTCCCCCATATTCATATATATACACACACAAACACACTTTCCTAATATTTTGCTACTTACCAAGAACGGACAAGCCCACAGAAAGATCCTTTAAAGAGTGTGCATGAGTATTATCATGCCCAGTATGAGTATGATGTGCATGATCCCCGTGGTCATCATGTGAGTGGGAGTGTGCACCGCCTGCAAATGGTTTATTAGTAAGTGACTTGTCTACTAGCACAATTCAACCAACAAACCACAGTACAAACTGCACTTACAAAAATTTAGTCAACTTGTTTGGCAACAGAATTTTATATTTGACTGTTCTTTTTAATAAGATTAATAAAATCGACAAGGAGATAAAAAAAGAAAAGAAAGCCTAAAAATGATGCTTTCATTACCCATCTCTCTATAATTTCACAAATTCCATAGGATCACATCAAGATTTTCATGAAAAGAAGAATTTTGATGCATCACTAATATGACTACACACCTTGGGAGCCCCAAACTAAAGCTGAAGAAACTTAGGTCCATACATCTACTTAGGCTACTCAGGAGTTACAGCTCCAGTAGTAGTTGCAGTTTTAGGCTTTTTTGTTAGGTTGGGGAAATAAAGTAACTTGCAGTTGCATGAACAAACCAAAGTCATGGTCCATTGGGAACATGTTTTGAGTGAAGTCATATTAAGGAGCCTTCAATCTTTGATTATTTTACATTTTCCCCCATTTCCCGAATCCAAAATGCAAAAGTCCCTTTGTCAGCAACTATCTAACATCATTACAACCTCTAAAGCATGCATGATGTATATGGTTCCAGAAGGCAAGCAGTAGCCTGGAAGTTCAAATAGCAGCCCTGTAATGGAACACCCAAAACCACCTAATGGCTTGCAAATGGAATTAAATTCTGTGGCCTCCCTTGTCAAGACATACTCAACCACGTATAAAATGTAAATGCAAAGTAAACATCTTACTGATTGCTAGGAAACTGAAACACATGGATTATATTGATCCTAGAACTAGAAATAAAATTCCTGCATTAAAACCTCAAATATACCACAAAAGTCATGGCTTATTACTAAGTTGAACAATCATAAGTTTATACATGATCAAAATTATACCAAAAGAATGCGGCAACTGGTGCAGAAAAGCATCTCCCAACATAGCTCCTGCCTGTAATATCCAGGTACAACAAAACGTAGAAAACTAGTTAAGAGAGAGTGCTTTGAATAATGAACACTAAATACTGCTCAAACCCAAAACTAAGCAACAGTTCGATCAAGTACTCAACAGATGCTATCTTGACAATATTTACTTACAAATTCACATGTCAAATGAAAGGTTTAAAAAATCTAACCCCAAATAAGGCCAATGAATCAACAACTGCCTTGGAAGGCTTTCCTTGTACTGCAATAACATTAGCAAATTTTGAGCTCCATTATCAAGGATAACATCTTAACATGGAATAAAAAAGCAATAATCAATTCAGCAGAAAATAGAGCTGATGTGAAGACCAAATATGTAAATAGTTATGCTTCAAGAATTAACTTACTAAATATCACGGGTAAAATAATCAGGCAAACAAGAGAAGCCAAGCTTACTAAGAGCGAACAGCCCAATGCGCGTAACCAAAGGCCTGTCAAAAACAAAAAAGTCCAAAGAATGCTCAAACCTCATATCAGAACTGCATCAATTATATGAACTTGAGACATGTTGATCAGAACATAATAAATGGATATAGCAGCATCCAGAGGAGTGCAGGAATTCCAACACAACAAGCAATCAGAGTGGAAAAAACAAAATCCAAGAGCATCATACCAATATCAGCATTAAACTCAATGGTTGGTAACCAAAGATTTTCTGATTTAACACCTTCGAGACCATTTTAGGAGTAGAATTCAACTAAGTCTACCAGTTCAGTAAAAGAATGAAATTTCTGAAATCCATAATAGATATTTATGCAAATTCTTCTCCAATTAATTTAGCCAGAACGCCAAATAAAAGGATAAGTGTAGGGAGCAAGAGCCAATTTACCTAACACACTTAAGCTCACATGATGCAAAGATATGTTCCACTATAATGTAGCATTAGATTATCACAACACATGGCCCACTTTAAGAGAATTATACCTTCACAGTAAGAGCTAAAGCAAGGGGGAATTCCGCTCAACATTTGCTGGAAAACAGTTCAGACACTTTGCCTCAAGGACAAATGGCTAAATGATAAGTGTTAGAAGCTTGTATTATGTGTGATTAAACCCAAAATGCCAAGCAGGTTCAAGCACTATAAGGAGGCAGGCCTCACCCATCCAACCAGCAGCCATATGGTGGATGCTTAAACACAAAACCCATAGCAACTAATTGATACAACATTAAACCAGCTACAGACTAGACCTTCACTATTGACTTTCTGGCTACAAGTCACACTAGCTGAATAAAATGCAATAGGCCAGTAAGATCCATTTTAGAAGGGGCAACTCTGCCCATCTCAAGTAAAATTTCACTCTTAAATTTTGATTAAAACTGATAACCTAATCTCATAAATCTCAACTTTTAAGGAAATCACATTCAGTCACACCAAACCTTCAATGACTACATAAAGTGTCCGTCCTACTTCCAAAATATATCTAGATAAGCGGATACACATGGCTTGTTATATCAGTGGGTAACTATAATCAAGGCTGATTTTTAAGTCGATAAAATGAACAACTCAGATTTGAAAGAAAGGCTTTTCCCTCAGAACTAATGTCAAACTCCAGAAAGCTTCACCTTTTCCACTGAAACTCAACTTAAAAAGACATCAATATATTGCAAAATAGACTTAAAACGTAAATTTCATCTAAATTACCTAAACTGGAGAGGTCTTGATGATGATGATGATAGTGATCGTCTAGATAGGGCCCAAATCCGTACAATTTCATATCTTCCTCCTCAGCCAACTCCTCCGGCAACATCATCTTCTTCTTCTCCTCCGCCTCCACATGGCGGTGGTGATGATGGTGGTCATGCCCATGTCCATGATCACAATGATGATGATGCCCATGGTCACCATGCGCCGGCGACATACCGAGCTCACTCCCGAAACACAGATCCAAACTCACCAAAACCAAAACCACCATAAAAAAGATCGGTGTTTTCTCGAACACCATTTTCTTTCCTTCCAAATAAAACAAAAAAGAAAAAATCCCCTTTTTATTGGCTTTTAGTGAAATTGAAAGCAAATGACAAAGAGTTTTGATGCGGAAGCGAAAGAGAAAAATTGAAAACAGCAACAAAGAGGGGGGGGGGGGGGACCCAAACTAAGAACGGCGTTTGCAAGTGCCTTCAATGGTTATGAAACAAACAATGACTAAAAAAACCAGGATTACGGCTACTATGATGCCGAAGGTAACCACATCCATTTTTCGTGTACCACTTAGCTTTACTATCTTTGCAAGAACATATTGAATATTTTAATTAAATTTCCCACTGCCAAAATTAAAATTAATTTGAAGAGGGTTATTGATAAATAAAAATCTTCCTTATTTTCCTTTTACAACTTTCATTCATTCTCCTGTGCAATTATTATTAGTACGACATATTAATATTATAATTATAAAAGGTAAATAGGTTTCCTTATCTGAGTAATGAATATTGAAATTTCCCTCATTGATCCAGCACCAAATTAATTTTTAGGGGCTTTTATTTTCATCCCTTAAAGGGAAATTTTAATTAAGGATTAGTATTTTGTTTTTACTTTGTTTTATTTTAAAAATAATCTTAAAAATTTATCATCTCTATCTTTTTTTAGTATTTATTTTATTAATATTATGTGCTATGATAAATGGGCTAAATTTGAGAAAAAAGCTTATTTAAAAAAAAAAAGGATTTTAGGCACATATTTAGGTTCGGGCATTTGTTCATATAATCTCACTAAGAGGGCGTCATTTTCATTATTCTTTGTTCCAAATTTGTTAAAATTAGGTGTGCACTGCATCATGACTCGATCTTGGTACCAGCCCATAATGATCAAAGTCGAAGCGTGAGCCTATTAACGAAGCAAATTCAATAAAACAACAACTGGTACCATAAAGAAGTGGCCATAAACTAGTAAGTCTTAACCAATTTGAAAGATCGTTTAATGTAGTTAAAATAACTAAATTTTGGGTTGTTCGATCAAGTAATGGAAATTCGATAGAATCCATACTCAATGTTATTATTATTTTGACTTTTTTCTTTCTGAGATATTTAGGAAAATAGATTGATTTTAGATAGAAAAAGTGAAAACGCCTCTAGTAAGACACATTTTCTGCTAATGTGGCTAAAAGTGTGTCCTCCTGCCATGTCAGCTGAAAACATGCCCTGGTGGACATGCTTTAGTCTGGCATGGAAAAAAAGCATGTCCTATAGAGCGCGTTTTCGGCAACGGTAAAATCACAATAGTTACAAAACTCCAACAGCTATAAAACGATTAATTTATTTCCTATACAAACCCTATCCATTTTCTCCATTTTGCATTCAAATCAAATTCTCTCAATTCTCTCAAGTTTTTAGTTCTCAATTTTTCATTAGATTTCTCTAAATTTCTTGTTGTTTTAATTTTCTATTTCGTATTTTATTCGTTTTAATTTATTTTTATAATGATAAATACTCTTATTTGTTTCAGTGGCAACCACATTTTCGGCATCCAAATTCAAATAGTAAGAAAATGTTTTTATTTTTTAAAATTTTAATTAAGTTCATTATTAAGTTGTTAACATTATTAAATTTATTTTTTATTTATTTTTTTATATTCAGACTAAAGATCAGATTTTGAATACATACATACACAATCTATCAACAAGGGCACCACATGTAATTGAACAATACTTGCAAGAGGCAGGATTCTTGCATGTGTCTCGTATGCTGGGGGTGTAGATTAGATCCCACATTTATCAACACATTGGTGGAAAGATGGAGACCTGAGATACACACATTTCATCTTCCATGCATGAATGTACAATCACACTCAAGAAGATAACTTTACAACTCAGTTTACTAGTGAATGAGTCAGTCATTACAGGATCAATGGTCGTTAGCGGTTGGAGCGGCATTTGCGAGCAACTATTAGGCAATGTGTCAGACAAGTTTTTTGGTAGCCGGATAAAGATGAAATGGTTTCATTTATCTCAACGAAACCTCAAGTGCCCTTAAAAAAGAACAACACGCCCGAGCATTCATCCTGAGGTTATTCGGTAGTGTTGTAATGCCTGATAAATCTTGAAATCTGGTACATTTAAGATAGCTACTAAAACTCGTTGAATTGAAAGAAATGGGCCGATTCAGTTCTGAATCAGTTGTGTTGGCCACGTTATAACGAGAGATGTGTCGGGCAACACAACTAAAAAAAATTAAAATTAGAGGTTGCATGCTCCTTCTATAGTCATGGCATGGTTTCGGCTACCATTTTTATATCCCCGAGTCAACACCCCTTAAACTTTCTCACTTGTAACAAGGTAAAATTCATTTAATAATAAAGTTATCATAATTTTTTTTCCTTATTATATTTTTAAATAACATGTTCTTTGAATTAGTAGGACAATCGCGTGAGTCATGTAGGACTAGCAGAAGAGCTCGAAGATATCTGACTACCGTTAGATCAACGATCAAAAGCCGAGCTTAATTTTTAAAATTTTAAATTATATAATATTTACCTAAGGATTTGAAATTTATTATTATGTAGATAATAAATTTTATTATTTTGTACTATAGTTTGAATGAATGTATATGCCGATCTGAGAATTCAAGCATACATCTCGGCCAATTTTTTTGTTAATCCTAATATCTGTCATGTGAATGTGTCATTGATAGTTTACATGACGATGGAGATGCACAAATCTAATTGAGTGATACAGCAATTCGAGTCTAGGCAATGTATTCCACCATCACCCCAAGACATTAAAGCACTGCACAATATCGATTTGTGGGGGAGAATCGACAAAGATTAACCTAAATTTCACAGGAAATATATTAACATTTGAGAGCATAGGTACGATTTCAGATCTAGCCACAAACCATTTTGCCTAGGAATTAACGACCTCTTCAGACTACATGTCATGGTTCAGACATCACGGTAAGCCATATCTTCTGTTAGAAGAGGCAAGGACTAGGCAACATCGTACTTAGAGGCCAAGACGACACCACATCAATCTTAGGTTAAGAGTGCATGCCTCGATAGAGCCATCATCAACTCCAACCCAACACGAGGCACCAAGAGTTGCACCATCTCCTCGTCAGCATGATTCATATTATTTTGGTGATGCTTTCACTAGCCCTATTATTTTTACACAAGCACCACACTATGCATCACCATATACTGTTTTAACACTATCTACAAGTATTTTTTTACTACTTCCGTCACTGACACTATATTACACGCTAATGCCGACAACAATACCAACGTATCTGTCACCTCCAACAATTTCAACATTTAATCTGCAATCGGGTTATGCGACGCCATACACTTATCTGTCAATAGTGTTGCAAACACCCTCAATTTCACTGTTCTACAAAGGTGGCTCATCTTCGTAACGACTTGTTAGTGGAACGTAAGATATACAATGGTAATATAGGACGACACCACACTCAACCACAGAAGAAAGAGATGAAGATGGATATAGAGCTCGAGGTAAAGACGAAGACGATGAAGATGATGAGCTGAAACCCTAACTTTTATAAAGAACTCCATCTTGCAACGGGCACCCACCAGGTTATGGCACACATTCGGCCCGACAACATTGATGATTTTTTTTTTGGCAAAAGTTTTGTCATATAAATCATCATTTAGTTTATTAACTTTTAATTTGTATTGTATTAATTTTTTCCATCCATAATGTATTTGATATCAATAATGTATATTTTTCTTTTATAATCTATGAATTTTGTAACGTAGAAGTTTACTTCATACTTGATGTTGTACTACTTCACCGTAACGGCCTTCTATAGGGAAAACTCCATGCCAACTTGTAAATTGTCGACATTTAATAAAGAACTCACATAGTCCAGTCTTTTATGAGGGAGCTTTAGAAATTCTAACACACCTTCAGCATCAAGGTCGACATTATGCATGTGGGTTGAAGGTGCATATGGCTTGAAATCCAGATGGGTTCCTCTAGTATTGGCCGAACCTTCACAGTTGGAAGAACCATCTTCTGGTTCAGTAGGAACTAGCTCTGGTTCAAAAAACAATGCAAATTCTGAACTATCCGGCCCGAACTCCTAAATTAGATTGTTATCGAATTTATATCCCTCTTCGTTATCAACCCCAGTTGCATGTCTAAGGTTGAATGCCCCTTCGCTGATCCAAGTTATAAGGGGTACATCATCCCTTCTTGTGTACCTTTAGTTACAATCAAAGTCACTTACAAGTTGCTCACTGGTATAACTTAATGACATACTCGTATAAGAGTTTTCGACGTAGAACATCGATGCTTGCAAGTTGAAATCAAAAACACTAATAGAATATTGTGTTGAGGTGTTATAGTTACGATTACCAACAAACGCTGACTGCTAACGGACTGTGCATCAAATTTGAAATCGAGGATTGAAACTAATGAATGTCTTCTCATTGATGATTCCGATATTTCAAAATGAGAGCTTTGCAATCATGTTGTGAACCCACCACACAGCCATGTGGTTGGAATTTTAGCTTCATATTCCGTTTCAGCATTAACTGGAACTGTTGTCGAACTTGGACCACTTTCATCAATGTCAAAAAACTCCACATATAACTCTAGTATAACTGATCCACTAGAGCAATGTGTCTCGAGCATCACCTTGATCGTCTTGTCGCTTTTAAGCTCAAATATTCCATACCTAACAGGGTCTACTAACGATAGATATCTATATTTCAAGCTCGAAATTCTCCTTCAGCTTGAACTTCTCATTTTCCACCTAATTCTTGACTGAAGCTCCAACAATTTATAGTCCAGTTGAAAGCCATTTCTGTTGTTTGGACTGATGCAAAAACGACCCCAATATCGAAATTACAAATTTCATCATCATAATAAATAATGGCTTTAGCTCGTCCACTATTCTTCAACCAAATAACTTGTTTCACATGTTTAAAACGAAAACATTATGTAAAAAAGAACACTACTAATTCTCCAATAACAACAACCACAAACTTTACTTGATCTAATTTAGTGTGTTAAGTCAATTTTTCAACTCTTTAACGTAAACAATCTTATCTTTACGCAAATCTCCTTATACCGATAGTCTACTCGAAATTTCATTATAGAAGGTCTACTGAAAAAAGGAGTTTGGGAAGCACAACCAAAATAAGTTTAAGGGAAAAACCAGAATTTTAAGATTTTTTTTTTCAAAAAACAAGAATTTAGTTGTGATATCAAAAATAAGAATTTAGTTGTGATATTTAAAGTAATAAACACTTAATCAAATTTGTACCTTTTTTATTCGTCTAGGATGAACGTTTCAACCGAGTAGTTTTCACTGCTATCCAAAATATCATGCCTATCGAGTGTGAGCTCGCTTTGAATAAAAAAAATCACAAAATTACTGGTAGAGTAATTTCTAAATTTCTTTAAACTTTTAAGTCAAGTTGAAAATTAGAAAAATATCTCTAAAAATCTTCTAAAATAATTTCTTCAGAAAATTTTCTCTCTACAATTTTCTCTTAAATTCAAGTCCGTGTCAAATAAGGACTCAATGCCCTTTTTATATAGGGAGAGTTTAGAAAGTTCAACTAAGATCAAACTTAATTACTTTAATATTAAATCTATTAAATTAATAGAATATTTATTTACAAGATAAATATTAAATTAATAAAATACTATCAAGATAAGTATTAAATTAAATTTAATATTATTTTTAGAATAGTTATTCTGAAAACAAATTATCCGGTAGGGTCTAGTAATAGTAGTGCAATTCTTCCACTGCTCAACCATAAACGAACCACTGTTGCCGACCATTTGTCGGCCATTGAAATGTTGTAGTCGCAACCGCTGGCACTGTCGTGCCCGGTGGTGTCAACGCAGGTGCGACACCCTCACGGGACCCCAAGTCGGTTCGGGTGTTGTCGGTTTGATCCGGGTCAGTGATGGCCTGACCAGTTTGATCTAACCGCTAGTTGGACCGTCAACTTGATTTTATATACTGGGCTTAATTTCACATACCGGTCTAGTTCAACCAGTTTTGGGTCTCGATCGCGGTTTTTGGTTCTCGGTTCCAATTTTCAATCTCAGGTCCAATTTCTAAGTTCAATTACCTATTAGGCCAATTGTCTGACTTGAAAATTAATTTCCAAAAATATCATATTTATTTTAATTAATTTGATTAATTTAATTTTACTTGATCAAAATAATTTTTTCCAAAACTCACTAGATAATTCTTAATCAAATTTTCTAGTTAAACAATTCTCACGATTGCCTAATTCAATTCCATATTGAATAAATCGACTCAATTAAATTATTTTCAAAGTCGTAGAATTTTTTTTATTCAAGTGCAGTCTAATCGAGCTTTTGTTAAGCTAGCAGAAGGACCAATCGGACATATACAATTAGGCTTGAGTAATTGCAATTATGTTCATAAGGATCATTCCAATAATTCGCAATTTACTTAATCATGAAGTCAGTCCACAAGAAGTATATTGATTGAAAACTCTTTAACGTATACTCTTTATGAAAGCAATTCATCCAATTGTTTTGTTCAATGACCTTGTCATGTGTGTATTACTCTTATATGATATCATTGATTTCTTTGAGTTAAATTTCATTCACTCAATACAATCATATTTTATCTTACTGTCACCATTGTGTCTTCTTAATAATTAATATGATCATTGTCAACTAATAACTGTAATAAATTGCTCGTTCGAGAAGAAACAACCCATGGCCACGTTCTATATTTATCAATCCACCTAGTGCCAATGAGAGAATATTGTTAACTTTTTAATCTAGTTATGAATTCTATTATTGCTAGTAAAGTCATGTCATATACAAGTCATGTACCCAACATACCGGTTATTGGCTATCATCTCCTCCACTTATATCAATGCACATGAGTTACATATGCATAATCAGTGACTAACTTAGGATTTAGGTAAATCATACCATGAACGTCACAAGTGAATTAATTCACAAACAGATTCAGAATTAATTCAACTTGGGTCTAGTCCAATGTATCATTCTTCGAATGAATACATTTATGTCTCTACCCGTTGAGTTAAATACTCTGATAGCTAAAACTAGCAATCTCTCTAATTTGAATTGTAGATGGCATAATCCTTCTATGTATTTGAATCAAATGCTCACTTTGATTCTTTTATGAGATTACAGACTCATTTAGATTATCTACTGAAGTAAGTTATCTTTCTCGCAATGTAAATGCTCTTACAATGCCACTTATCATCAGCTTGAACTTAGACAATCAATGAGCTAATATTTGCTTGTCACAATTTCATTATGTATGCAAAACATGAAAGACGGAAACACAAAAGACATAAATAGTGAAATATGAATTTAACTTTATTTATTTATCCATCGTTCAAATACATAGAAAACAATTACATGTTTACTACAATATGAGCACATTTCGCAACACTTTCGGTCTGTATGACAGCCATTTCAGCTGAAAACGCATCCTACAAGGCACTTTCAATGAACATTTCTACCACCTCAGCTGAAAATGCATCCTGTGGGGCATGTTTTCCCCTCCCATTTTCAACCCTCACCCCAACCAGTGAAAACTTTCTAAAATCCCAGGATAATTTTTCAAACATCCCGAGATAATTTTAGATTCGTCTGTTACATCTTTTTCTTTTTATTTCTTGCCCACCCATTCCAGGATAATTTTTTAGACATCTCGAGAATCCCGAGATAATTTCAGATTCGTCTGTTACATCTTTTTTTTTTCAATTCTTGCATACCCAATTCCCTACATAAAAGGGGGGTTTTCTCCCTTTACTCCATAAACTCTCTCGGCCACCACCCCTCAACCCTGAAAGATTCTCTCCTAATTTTTTTTTGTTGAGTGTTGAATTTTTTCGATGAAAAGATTTATTTGTGTTTGAGGGAGACAATGTGCTAGCTTTAAGGTGTGTTTGAGTTTACGATGATGCAGTAGCGCTCGAGGACCCATACATTTCATCTGTCGTGCCAAGATGGAACTATTGCCTTAGAAGCCCATCGCATTATAACTCAGGCTCGGACTTCGATGTTTATACGATCACAGGTTGAAGTATAACTAGGGCTCCTACTTAACAAATGTTAATGTGCGGTCACGGGTTGGAGTGTAACTCGGGAGTCTAGTTGGCGATGGTTATGCGATTACGGGTTCAAGTTCCACCTCACCAGAAGAGGATGGTTTGTAAACCCGATACATAAGTTTGATATTACAATTATAGGGAAAAACAAATGGGCTTTCCAGTATAATCACCTTAATCTTTTTCTTCATCTCCACTAAGGACGATATCATTAACCTCCAACTTCCCTAAAACCTGTAATGGAGTTGGGGGCAAGAGGACCTGTTAGGGTGTGCTTTCAACCACATAAGTTAAAAACGTGTCCAGCAGGATGCATTTTCATTTTCTCTCTCCAAAATCAGCCTGTTTCCTTACATGTCACAGAAACCAGCCTAAATCTCTAATTTTTTTTAAAAAATGATATTTTTTATAAAATTTAGCTTATGGTGGTTATTTCTTTGGCTTATTCAATTGTAATGACATTTATTGCAAATATTTCTGACAATAGTTGAATTATTTACCACACTAATTTTATTTGAAAGAAATTTTCACCAAGATAAAGGGCTTCGTTAGAAATTTCACATAAATGAGTGTAAGAATAAAAAAAAATAGTTTATTCTTCATTCATTCTTAAAAATTCAAACTTGGAAGTAAGAATGTGAAGTTTGGACATGTAGACTGATGTATTCCTTAATGTTGATTTTAGAGAATTGTCCGACATCTTTAGTGAATTCACACATAGAAAAGATTTTGAATTATTCAATAACAACATAACTGCATATTACATTAAGAGCTTTTCAATTCCAAATTGGCAACCCTTTCTTCCACAATATTGTAGTTGTTTTTCTGTCTTAGAACTCACAATGTTGTAGCTACTTCATTAAAAATTTCACATAAATGAACTTTAAAACCAAAAATAGTTTCTTTTTAATTCATTCTTAAATTTTCAAATTTGAAAGTAAGGATCCAGAGTTTGGACATATTGATTGCATTCCCTTCATGTTGATTTTAGAGAATTGTCCAAATATCTTTGATAGATTCACATATGGAAATGATTTTGAATTGTTCAATGTCAACATCATTGCATATTTCATTAAGAGCTTTTGAATCCAATTGGCAACCCTTTTCTTCCTCAATATTGTAGTTGTTTTTTTTGTCTTGTCTTAGGAATCACTAGAGTAATAAATGTAAGTCAAGTCCAAACATCGCTTTTCATCGATTGACTTGATAAAAGCCTCATCTTCGATTTCCAATAGGTATAACTTGCCACTCAATTCAACAAGGGTGGATGTTTGATGGTGCTACCTTCCATCATAGCCTTCATGGATGTAAACTAGACTCTAGATTTCACCAAATACATCTGGTGTCAAGCTCTTATACCAATTGAAAGTGCACACATTTGATTTGTATGAAACTATTTTAATGAACTGTAAAAATAGATATTGTAATTGTTGTTTCAACAATGAGTTTCAAGAATTAAGAACAGTGAAATATAAGTAAAGAATGAACAAAAAGGAACCCATGAAATCGATTATGCAATTCAGTTCAACAACCTAAATCTATAAGGCATTACCTGGAGAATAAATCCAATATGCAAACTTTCACAATATAACCTTAGATAACCAATCCAATCTACCTAAGTTTACCAAAGATTATTGTACCCTCAAAGTTGCACAATTTCTGTGTACTTACTCTCCACTCAAACAACCCTTCCCGGAAAAGGAAATAATCAATTAAACAAAAAGTGAAAGTAACAAAACAATATGCTCTCAGTATATTCCAATTCAACAAGATATTCTCACAAGATCAGTGCTTATAATAGAGGATGCCAAGCTCTTTTTATAGGCAGACTTGTACTAGTTTTAATGCATCTCAAACTCTTCAAAATTATACTCAAAAAATAGCAGATATTATCTTCTTAATAGAACTCTTATCTGCGTTATCATATCCCTTTATCAAGTCTTCTAAGTCAATCAGCTATCACCTTCAAAAGTTTCCAGTATTAAAGCACTAACAAGTTTCCAGTATTAAAGCACTAACCATGAAGCAAGTGATGATCTTTATAGTACAAGGACTCTTAAGAGATAAATTAGTTTCCTTGTGGCACAATGATCCTTTATTTGCTACTTTACACGCGATTAAAGATGAAAGTTTTTACAAATCAAAATTGTCAACTTAAAACAAGTAACATCACTGTCACAACACGCTAGTGAATTTAGAATTGCAACAATTTGTTTGGCCAGTTCAGACAATCAATATTGTTCTAATCAACACAAGAATCATACATGAATATTCACTTCTTTTTAAAATGAAAAGTCAAAAACATAGCAGAAAAGTTAAAATGGTTGTAGGTTGATCCAATATTTTTACCTAAGCTACCTATCTAACTTCTTTAGTAAATTATATAGTTAATGCATTCATTAAATTATCAAGAAAACTTGCACATTTTAAAATTTTGTTTTTATCATTAAAGGGATAATCAATCATCAAAATTATTTACTGTCAGTTGAGTGGAGACATACTATAAAGCTGCTTTGACTATAGAAACCATTGGCTAGCTATGGGGCTCAAACACATGCGTAAGAATGTCCTTGACCTTTTCACCAATGTCCTCTTCTTTGTATGAGGTTACAAACTTCACTGTAAGAAAACAGAGAAAAAAAAACATTTCTTAGTGCTAAAATTCTAATAGCATAATGTTAATTCAAAAACTGAATGCCTTTGGTTTACATTATAAAATACTTTTAAGAAGAATTCAATCAAGCAATAATATCTTAGGAAGTTCATTATTGGCATGACTGAAAATCTGAAATGGTCTTGGTAAAAGAAATTTTCAAAGAGTCTACAACGCCATTTAATAAGTATCATTCAAATTCCAGCATTTAAATTTTTTTCACTTAATCTTAAGTTGCAATCTCTTTGTACCAAAAGAAACTAGTAAATTTTAATCATGCTCTAGCGGTATATAAAATCATGATTATGCTCATACATGATCAAAATTTAATGAAGATAACATTGTTCTATCAAATAAAATGCCAAGATTTAAGTTCATGGTAAACTAGGTCACACGTCTTTTTATGGTGAAAGTAGACGACATTGACGAAGGGCTTTCTGCTTACATATGGCAATTTTCCATGGTAAATTTAAATGTTAAATTTAGTTGAGTTTACGCTTGAGACTGACATGCTTTTTACTCATTGGACATGAGTGAAAAAGGAGAAGGGTTGGAGTAATAATCTAAAGTATACTACATCAATGTAAATCTATAATAGGACTAACTAGTTTTAACTGTGATTAAAGTCAACTTTTTTTGTTACTGAATCTAGAAAAACAGTTGTCTCATTTTATGCAAAATTCGAAATCTAAATTCTAACGCTTGACCAATCGCCTTTCTACTTGATGGTAGATATATGGTATTTCACATTTGAACTTCGCTAGGTTTAAGGCCATGATCCCCTACCAAATCCCCCTCCCCTAGAATACTGCGATTCAAATGGCAGCATTAACCTAGCTATGGCCTTATTAATATGACGCCAGTATCTAATACAAGGGGACTTATTGTAGGCATGTTCATACAAAAGAAACCCCTTGGCCCTAGTTACCTTATCCCTAAAAAAAGATAAACATTGAATCTGAAAATGATTTAAATACATGGAGATAAAGACTGAAAAAACTTGTGCAGTGCACGAGAGAAAACTGAAAAATTACCCCAGGGAAGAACTGGAAATTCCCACTGTTGTTTAGGGACCGTGACCACATATGAAGCAACCTACAAAAGGCCAACAAGCAGCAGCACAAATGAACGGTTTTAGTATATTTTGTTTGGATTGGGGTGAATAACAGATATTATGCGTCTGACACGGATAGGTTTAACTTTTTTTTTTTTTCAAGTTTTTCATATATTTGAAAGATCAAGAGTAACAATATTGTAACATAGGTTTTATCATTTTCTTCTTAAAGCACAAAATTGAAGACTGAAAGAAAACTATTGATTTATTTTACTATGACTGAAAACATGCCAAGATTGATGCAGCCAGAGAACATGGAGCACTAAAAAGAAGTGATGTCTCCTCCTTTTCGTAAAGAAGATCCATCACATCCATACATGCTTCAAAGCTCACCAATCCCCCAACCTTTGCAACTCCCCTATAAGCAAAATCCAAAAAGATTTGATACTAAGATGATAGAACTTTTCAAGTGCTTCAAATGACTAGAACTGGATACTGGAAAGGAACCAGAATATTACTTGAACTGAATAAAAAATTCCTCAAGGAATATGAAAGCTACATTTGATATCCCAATTTCAAAATTCAACACCTATACATTAAAAAGAAAAAGAAACGGAAAACATAACAAGAAGAAGAGAAAAGATCATGTTTAGTTGAATCTGATAGCCACTCAAAAAATAATAAAATGTAAACAACTTATTTTAATGTTTTAATTAGTAATTCAAGTCAAGTCAACCCTATTTTAAAATCAGCTTATTTAATACCTAGCCCGTATAAACCAGAACAAATAACCTTACATTAAAGCCATAGATTTTACCTTAAGGAAGACCACCTCCTGCAAAATGTTTTACTACGTTAATAAATTTATTACAAATGATACCAGATATCATTCAAAGTTTGCAATCACAAGATTATTTCAACTTTGGTTAATAACTTTTTTTAAAGTTAAAACATCAAACGAAAAGTATTGAGAGACGGAAAGTATTGAGAGATAAACCGTAAAATTAACCATGAAGTAAATAACTTACAGCTTCCACGAAATCTCTAATGGTAAAATGCTGATCCTTAATGAATTCGTCTCCGAACGATTTTAAACATTTTACAGAGAGAGCACGAGAATCGTGTATCTACAATAACAAGCGGGGAAAAAATTACTTCTAATAAGAAGAATAGCGAGCATGAAATCTAGAAACTCAACTTTACTTGAAATCCATATTGAAATAAGTGAAAATAACTGCAGATTGCTCTCTTCCATGGATCGTAACAGCCAGCTTCCAATCTTATTCCTCGTTTTTATTAAACTGTAAAGCAAACAAAAGAATCAAACAAAATCTAATATTTAAAAAGAAAAAAATGAAAATGAAATCGAGGAAAAAGAAGATTTACGCGGTGAGAGAAGGGAGAAATCGATCAGCGAAGAGAGATAAGGCACTGTATTTCACTATCGGAGAAGCTCGCAGTTGCTTTCAAATCACAACAGCAAAATGAAGTTAATAATGAAGTAATTTTAGCTTTCACAACAGCAAAATGAAGTTAATAATGAAGTAATTTTATCTTTGTTCTAATCTTTTACAGATATAATTAATTAGATTTCTTACATGAGAAGATCGAATAAGAAACTCCACCGATTTCTTTCGGAGTGGCTTCATTTCATTGAAGGAATCAGTTTGGCGGGAGACTTCCATTTTAACAAAAAGGAACAAAGGCGGAATGGCTTCTACTGAAAGTTCAAAACCAAACCTTCAATAGCGTCTTGCAGCAAGACCGGAATGGCTTCTATTCTTCCAACTGCTAAACCGCAGTTCAATCAACCTTACAAAATAATTGAATTATTGTTATTTTACATTTTATTAAAAATATGGATTACTATTCGGAGAAATTATTTCTACTTATTTAATGACCATTTCCATATTGACATATACCTTTGTTAATTTTTGTATCTCGAACCCGAATGCTAAAACTTTAAATTTTAAATCTTAAACTTGAATTTGGAATCCAAAACTCGAACCTAAAATCTCGAACTTGAACCCTAAATCATTCAGGATTCAAGATTCAGAGTAAAAAAGTCATTAAAATTATATGTTAATGAAATGAAAAAATTTATTGAAATGTCATCAAATAATTGAAAAGGAACCATGGATAATATGGAACCCTAGTTAAGGATTGATTTCCGGACTTGTGAGGACAAATTGATTAAAATATCTTTGAGGATTCAATTTGTCGAATTATATTTAGTTAGTATCTATAAATTTCTTGATTTAGTTGGTCTCTAAACTTATATGATCTGTCAATTAGGTTAGTAGTTTCACATTAACATCATTTGTGTTGATGTAGCATTGATAGTCAATCTGATAATGTCATATAATAGTTTTTGAAAATATCACGTGACAAACTTAAATTAAAATTTTTAATTTAATTTATATTTGTCACGTAGCTTTATAAGAGGCTAATATATGGTATCATCGGATTGACTAATAGTGTTACGTCAACACAAATTAACGGTGTTAATACAAGTATATCAACTTGATTGACGGATCACAAATTCAGTAACCAATTAGGTCAAAAATATTTTGGAAACTAACTAAGGGTCCGTTTGTTTACATGTAAAAGATTTTACAGAAAATGTTTTCTGCATTTTCCCGTGTTTGTTTCACAGAAAATAGTTTGGTCAGTGGAAAATGACTTATAGGTCAAAGTAAAATAAGTCATTTTTCTGTAAAATAACTTACCATTTTGAAAAGCGTAAGTCATTTTCCGGAAAAGAGCTCATCTAATATTATTAAACATACATATTTAATTATTTATATTTAGTCATATAATAAATTAGTTATATAATAAATATAATTTATTATTTTAATAAATTATTTAATATTTTAATTTTATTTTAATAATAAATTTTAAAAATAATAATTTTAAATGATATTATTCACATATTATTGAAAATATCTAATATTAATATTTTAATAATAAATATTTATTACAATTATAAATATATTAATAATAAATGTTTTGTAATATAAAAGTTAAAATATGTCATAAGTCTAATACACTTAATAGATTTGTAATTTAGTCTTTGTACTTTTATTTCAAGAATTTAGACCCTTTATTAATTTTTTTTGTCAATTTTATTGATATCACATCTTTAAATAAAAAACACCCACTTAGTAGTCATATAATTAAAAAAATGACGTTGTAATGAATTTGAATTTAACATAATATTTTTAATATATGCAAATACAATGTAAAATATAAAACTATAGATAAAAATAAATTCAATTAAAGAATGAAAAAATAATAAAATCTCACATGTATGTTTGTTTAATTGAAAAATAATTTTAAGAAATCTACCAAACTAACAGAAAATATTTTACACAAATTCATTCAAACACAAAAAAATATTTACTTTTCTAAAAGGTAAATTATTTTTTAAAATTATTTTCCAAGAAATTATTTCAGTAAAACAAAGGGAACTAAATACAAATCAACAAATTTAAGAGCAAATTATATATTATCCAAGTAAACACATTTAAAATTCAAAATAAACATCTAAATAAATTAGAAAGAAACAAAAACGTGTACGTTACACGCGGTTCATTTAGGCCCTAGTTGCAATTTGCAATGTCTTTGATCACACCTATTTAAGAGGAGAAATAAAACGCAGGACTTGGAAGTTTTAGAGCAGATTCTCTTTGGAAGACTGAAACAACTGTACACTACTCAACTCAGTGCCATCTTTGCTCTATTTTCTCACCACAAGAAAAATGGCAGCTAATATTATAACCCAATCATCTCTGCTTCAACCAAAACCTGCACTTTCTGCTAAAACCCTTCAAATCCCATCTCTGCATCGCTTATCCGGCCTCCCTCCTCCATCAAGTTTCTCTCTTTCTCTCTCTTTTTTTGAATCTTTTGTTGGTGTAAAAACTATCAAATGATTTATTCGTTGGTTTTACAGGGGTTGGTTTTTTGCTGGAAAAGAAAACGGGGATTGTTGGAAAAGCTGCATTAAAATCGGCTGTATCGGACTCAACCTCGTCAGTTTTGGAGAACAAGAAAATCAGAAAGAATCCCATTGTCGTCATTGACAATTACGACAGTTTCACTTACAATCTTTGCCAGGTTTAATTAATTGCTTTTTAATTTTTTTTTATCATTTACTTTGGTCAATCTGTTGCTTTCTTTCAGTTTTGTTTATGGTTTAAGACTTATTCTGAATTGATATTTGGTTGCTTACAAATCTGTTGGAAAACAATAGAAAACAGAATAACTGGATATGATTATTGTAATTGCATGTGAGATTATATATCTTGATTGATAGGGAAGACTTGATAATTTAATTGAAGTTAAAAAACCCGATTAAACCCAGTATAATAGGAAGAAAATGTCGTGCTTAGATTTGTTTCTTCTGATAAGAAATCAGGTAAGATACATGCATACATTCATATGTATGCATGTATGTATATGGTCTAGAGAAAATTGCTATAATTCTCTAGTTCTTTCTTTGCGAGGGAAGGATTCAGATTTCAATTGAGGTGCTTAATCATAAATGTAACATTTTTATGGCTATGATTGTCAAATGAAAGCAAATGTGAAGAAATATGATATATAAAAAGTGATTCCTGCTGAATAATCTTATTGTGGGAGGAGTCCAATAGCATCTTTGATACCAGTGGTTACTCGGTTTGATGATATTGACCTATGAAAGTTAATAGCAGGCGACAATTTTTTATATTTA
Organism: Gossypium anomalum; assembly: GCA_025698475.1. Taxonomy (NCBI): domain Eukaryota; kingdom Viridiplantae; phylum Streptophyta; class Magnoliopsida; order Malvales; family Malvaceae; genus Gossypium; species Gossypium anomalum. Next base: position 15,543,731 of record CM046967.1, on the reverse strand, counting down.
TGTTACAGCAAATTCTTTGATCAGAGATTATTACCATGTGATCAGAAGTGATTTGTCTCCCGACAAGAATAACTGCTGAGAAACTGTCCATTAGGGAATACAGTGACATCTGCATTGAATGTAGGGAATCGACTTCATTTGGCTCTTATCTTTCTCCTTTTTAGCAGCAGACAGGGCAGATTTGATTGTCGCCTTAATTAAAGATTTTTCTGGCACCAAATGCTTTATACTTCTTTATTCTAAAGTTTTATTTTTTGTATGATTAATCTCTTACTACTTTCCGAGTTGTATTCTTGACTGCGAGCAGAATATCCTCTCAATTTACCTGTAATTTTGTAGTATATTGGAGAGCTTGGATGTTACTTCGAGGTTTTTCGAAATGACGAATTAACTGTAGAAGACTTAAAAATGTAAGAATTAACCTTTTGACAAGAGCGAAATTGTTTATTAATGTAGCTGTGTTACATGATAATCTCTAAGGTGGTTAAAGGTTATTTTATTAACAAATCTCTAAAGATTTGGTTCAATAAATGACAACTTTTTCTTTATATTGTAGGAAAAACCCTAGGGGAGTGCTTATCTCTCCTGGTCCAGGTAATAGTTTGCTATATAACATTTTAAACTATAAACAAATAAAGCATAAGAATCTGTCATATTTAAGCATGTTATGCACTTTATATCCTTTTTATAGGAACACCCCAAGATTCCGGAATATCACTGCAGACTGTTGTGGAACTCGGACCTACTGTACCTTTGTTTGGTGTTTGTATGGGTTTGCAGTGCATTGGTGAGGCTTTTGGAGGTGAGTGTTCTAGGATGCGAGAAGTTATTTTTATTCCCTCTTTTTCTTACATTATGTCAATGTTTATTCTAAGAAAGCTAGATTGGAGATTAATTCATATTTGTAAATGTTTATCTCGGAACCTCAGCTGATTGCTGGTGGGATTTTAAAATAATCTGTTTGACTTCATTGCGAAATGCAGGAAAGATAGTGCGTTCTCCCTATGGTGTTATGCATGGCAAAAGTTCCCCTGTATATTATGATGAAAAGGGGGAAGACGGTTTGTTATCTGGATTGTCAAAGTATATATTACTTCTTCAGACATGATTTCCCTTTTAAAATTTTTCGCGTGCTTAATTTATGTGCCATCTTTGGTCAAACTATCAATTTTTTCAATTTTCTTTTTCTTTAGATCTCTTCTACCTTTTTTAGGATCAATATTCCTTAACAGCATTTTTCTCATAATAAATTTCAACCTTGAGGAAATTTTATGTACTTTATGGGCAAAATAGTAGACAAGGCATCAAAATCATCCTCAAAGGAAAAAGAAGCGGGAGGAAGAGATAAAAGGCTTAAGAGTTCGATGGGTAGGGTAGTCTGGACAAATAAAATCTATGAATATTCTAGTTTTAACTTCAAAGAGTTTCAAATTCCACTATTTCTTCCAGTACCTCTCTAATAACGTACTCTTAGGATTTGAAAGATTCAAGTATATTTGTTATTATCTTTTAGGGGAGTCATCTCATACGCCTTCGTCTAAGACATGGTTTTTGATCTTGGTGTATACTTTTTTTTACCCTTTTGCTCAAATGAACATATTCTTGGATCTTCATATAGCTCCAACTATTTACTTTTTTTCCTTTGAAACAATGTCAACTCGTGCTCACCAAAGCCAATTAAACGGCTTTCTTAATTACCAGCCAATCATCGGCTCATATCTACTAGTTCAAAGTGGTGAGGTTCATGCTCAAGTACATCACGATATGCATAGTATCCAAAATCACAATGCTCACAATTTAGTTGATAATATTCCTGATTTAGTTCTTCTCTGCCATAACTCATAAGAGCTCACATCACAACATTCTCATTGGAAAACTTTACCTTTGTCCCTTCATTTGTTAGCATTTTTTTTATCATCATTGATCTAAGATTGCTGCTCAACCAACCATCAATTTTGCAGGGGCCTAATGATCTTAGGATTTGAAAGATTCAAATATATTTGTTATTATCTTTTATCCTAGTTTTGAATTATTGTTTTATCTTATCTTTATTCTAAATGTAATCGTTTAGAATTTTTCCCAAGATTGTTGCTCAAGATTGTTGTTTTCCCATCAATCCTTAGCATTTTTCTTGTCATCATTGATCCAAGATTGCTGCTCAACCAACCATCAAATTTGCAGGGGTCTAATGATCTTAGGATTTGAAAGATTCAAATATATTTGTTATTATCTTTTATCCTAGCTTTGAATTTTTGTTTTATCTTATCTTTATTCTAAATGTAATCGTTTAGAATTTTTCCCAAGATTGTTGCTCAAGATTGTTGCTTTCCCATCAATCCTTAGCATTTTTCTTGTCATCATTGATCCAAGATTGTTGCTCAACCAACCAGTAATCTTGCGCTTAGGATTTGAAAGATTCAAATATATTTGTTATCATCTTTTATCCTAGTTTTGAATTATTTTTTTATCTATCTTTATTATAGATGTATTCGTTTATCTTTACCTCTTGTGGAGTCATGTCATAAGCCTCCCTTTATTTCTATATGAGATAAACAATCTTGACTCCTTGACAAAGCAGTTTAGAGCCTCTAAGCTTTTGTTTCATCAATGTTTTTAGATCTCTGGTTCAACTGTTTAGGACTCAAAAAAGTCAATAGAGCTCTTTATATAGCACGTTAGATATGTTGTTCATGCAATACCGCATGCTGCACATAACATGCATAGTTAAATAATATGTACTTATTGTTTTCCTATATTTTTTGTGGCCATTGAAATAACCAGAGATATAAAAGAAATCTGATCTTCATTAAAACCTCATATTAGCAAAAGGAATGTGTGAAAGGTAAGGAACAGCATTTATTTATTACTAAATTTTATGTTTGTCATGAAAATCATCATGCTGCTTCCTGGCCTTGGTCTAGCATTAAAGGTATGAGATTGGCAGGGCAAGGCAAGGCAAGGGGTGTCTGGGAGGGGGGAGTCAATAAAGCTACAGACAAAGAAGGCCAATCATTAAAGTTCATAATAGGAGTGTAAATGAGACACTAGTACTCTAAAAAATTTTGAGCTCGATTTGGTAATTTTTGAGCCGAGCTCGAGCTAATCGAGCTGAGTTCGAGCTTAGTAATACTTGACTCGAACAGCTCGCTAGCCTTATCGAACTTTTCATATTTTTATGTTATTAAATTATGTTATTGCCCTTAGTATATATTATTAACCCTAAGCTTAATTATTGAGTCGAGTTCGAGTTCGAGCATGAGTACAAATATTGGTAAACAAGCTTAATCGAGCTCGAGCTCAAGTGGCTCGATTATATCTCGAGCTTAAAAATAGATGTTCGATCTAGCTCGAGCCGAGTATTGAGCTTTGAATTTCAATTTGAGCTCAAGCTCAGCTTGACAGTATTCGGGGTCGCCTCGGCTTGATTACACCTCTAATTGAGCATTTTGCACTGCTCATATTAAGAAAATAATCATCACAAATAGCTCCTCATTGCGGCCTCTAGTGCCCATATGAATGTAATGCATTGATCAAAACCTACCTTTTCTTTTATGTTATTATCCTTTTTTGCTAGACACTTGTGAAGCATCTGTCAAATTACTTTATAAGTTAAAACAATTTCCAATTTATTTTCATTAACTACACCATGTTATTCTCAGTTCTTACTATTATTGCACCTTTCCAGCCCTTTCAATGCTGGCAGATATCACAGCCTCGTGATTGAAAAGGACAGTTTCCCTGAGGAAGCACTTGAGGTTACTGCTTGGACAGAAGATGGACTGATAATGGCTGCTAGGCACAAAGTTTATAAGCATGTACAGGTAAGATTGCCTTCTCTTTTACTTGTAACAAGTTAGCACTATGATTTGCTGAATTAGAAGGTCTGCCTTCCATCAATTTGGTTACTAAACAGGTTGGCTGGTCAGAATTTATTTGCTACACTAGAACCGATTTCTTCATTTAAATTAGTTGCAGTAATAACTGCAAAAAATTACTGTGATTATACTGTAACTACCCTGTGTCTAGAATAATTGGAGTATGTTATTGGTCTAATTATGAATTTCATTCTTCTACTTTATGAAAACTGAAAAGTTAAGTCTCTTTATTTTAATTTGTCAAATTTGTCAATTTTTGGTCCTCATACGTCTATGAAAACTAAAAAAGTTAGTCTAATTAGATAATACTACTTAACCTTGCCATTAACTTGCTAACCGAAAACTTAAAAATTTATCTGTGATGAATTAGTTAAATCAGCATTTCAACGATTTATGTGCTACAAATTAACAAAAATCAGCAATTTAAGTTCTGGTGTTTACTTACAACTGGACTAACATTTTAGTCTTTGTAAAGTGCAAGAATCAAATTCTGACAAATTTAAGTAGAGGGACTAACTTGGTTTTCTTAAAGTAGAGGGATGGTATTCAGAATTAGACCTATATTATTCAGTATGATAACCTAGGTATAAATTCCCAATTTGCTCTCATTCTTCAATTTTTTTTTTTTTGAAGTATCCGTGTTCGAAAGACATGAATATGGGAATGTAGGAAAAACTTAGAAAAATGTAACCATAACCCTGTTAAATACATATCCGTATCTGGCATTCATTTCTGAGTTAGAGTAACAGCCTGTGAGCATTATTTGGAGAATCATAATATTGGAACTATGTAATTGATTTAAGAATGCTTGAATCAGAGTCTTGAATTCTTATCCTTTATGTAATGTGTTCTAATCTTCTGTTTTTTTTTTTTTAAAGTTTATCAAATGATATTTGATACCAAACATTTTTGTCTTTGGTATTGAATTTTTAATGATGTCATGTTGTGCATGTTGAGCATTTGCACCTTTTAAATTTTACGAGAACTATTAGCACTAAAATGCTAAATTAACTACCTGTTTAATGTTAAGAAATCAAATTAATTTCCGTTTTTTGGGCTTCTCTTCCTTTTATTTCTCTCAAATTCTCTTCCTTCTCTCTTTGGCTTCAGCGTCCTCTCATAACAATGTGACCACCCTTTTCCTTTTCTGTTCGGGACAGTTATATTCCTCTCCAATAAAGGCCCTTTTTGTCATCAGTTCCATTCATATCCTCTTTGTTATTGTGCGTTGGTGAAGCCCTAAAAGGTGGCAACATATACCAGGTCTTCATGCCTGTCACAAGTTTCTGTATTTATCCAAAAGTTCATGTAGTAAAGGCTAGTTCTCATCTTTTTAGTGTCCTCTGTTCCAACAAAACCCCAAAAATTATCTTTAATGCCATAATGGGAATGATCTTTACAATTTCAGTGCCTTAAAATTAACACCATCAACACCCGTGTTTGCAGCGTACATGGAAACTAGCATAACTATTTTTACATCTTCAACCCCCCATCGCTACTAGGATTTTTGTTGCCTACCTAACATCGTTTTCACAAGACAGCCAATAACGTTGTTTACAATTATATCTTCACATCTTCCACCAACATTCCAAATGTTATTGCCAATATCATGTGCATTTCATCGTCCAATTTTAGCATATGCTGGTGTCATTCTATTTTGAATGCCATATTACCATCTAAAAAGGCACTGGGAAAACAAACACTTTTAAATGCGTTCAAGCCACCCAAAAGATGCCATCAAGAATCTATAAATTGATTAAATCTACGTTTTAGTGTATTCTTGTACCAACACCACCTTATGAAAGAAGAAACTCCATACAAACTTGGCCCTTTGTGGCTGTGGTAAAACATGTAAACTCCAACAGGCTTCCTTGGGTATGATACTTTTATACTACGTTGTTCTGACTCTTCATTTTGATTGGAGTATCCTTATTTGACACGTGTATCAAACACCTAATTGGACATGGATATGGGGGTATGATTCTCCAAATATATGAAAAAAGGAAAAATTAAGTATACCCGTGACATATCAATATCTGATACTCACCCTTGGATCCAAGTAGCATAGCTTTGAATTTATGTCTTCCCTGATTGTTATGGTTTTTTGCTGCTTACCATGTATTTTGAATCTTTAAGATAACTGTTTTTATGAGATATTTTGATTATTTTTGGTTCTTCTACGTTCTTTGCTAATTAACTTTGATGTACAAATTGATTGAAACCTGTAGGGTGTTCAATTCCATCCAGAGAGCATCATAACCTCTGAAGGAAAAACAATTGTTCGGAATTTCATCAAACTAATCGAGAGAAAGGAGGTGGCAGGATCCAAGAATTAGAGGTCTTCTTCTGCATATAGAAATACTTGAGTTGTGAATGTCGCATATCAGCATGGCAACATAACCTGGAATCCTTTCTCCATTTCCTTTTCTTTCAGTCATGTAAGTGTAGAACTTGAAACTCGGTGGCTTCATATTCATGTTTTGAAAAAATTTCAGAATGCATCTCCTTTTCTTTGTGGAAATCATCTTCCAGATGTCTATGCTTTTGGACTATCATTTATGTTTCTTGCAGTTCCTTTTTTTTAGGAAAGAATAAAATAGAAGAAAAGAAAATCTTAGGCAGCCACTTCTTATCGATCTTAGTATTATATGAATAACTCGCTATTCGCTCCAACTAACAATCATTTACTTAGACCTGAAATAAAGTGTTTGAAACTTAAATATAATAATTAAACCATTTCTTATCGATTTTGAGGTAATTTAAGATCTGCCACTTTTCTGAATTCATTTTGAAAACTTAAACAACAAATCAGAAAACTTAGAAACTGTTTCAGACTACAGAGATATAGCAAAAGAGAGCAAATCTTACAACTAGAAATGAACAAATCCAAAAATCAGAAATTGTGTTCTTTTATCTAGCGTCAGCTGATGTAAACGAATCTGCAAACCCGGAAGGCAGGCCTGTTATACTGGTCTGTGTAGTGCCTGTACTATCTAGCAATGATGAAGAGTCATCCAAATTGCTATTCTCAAATACTTGCCATTTTTTCATTGCTTGTGGTAATGTCAGTTCAAGGTTGACCCCATATATGTCGGCCGAATTGGGAGTTTCTGGTTTCCATAGCTCGGCTAGCGATGACAACACATTGACCACATGACTCATATCCGGCCTCTGGTAGGGCTCCCTTGCACAGCAGTGGCAAGCTAGTTCGGACACTGTTCTAATACTGGTAAGTTTTCCATCATCGAGATGAATGGTTTTGTCGATGACCTTCTCGAATGTGTCCTTGTTTATGTACTTCCGACGAAACCATGTCACAAGGTGCAAACTCTCCTCAGGCTGAGTTTCATCTAGCGCCTTACGGCCCGAGATCAACTCCATGAGGATCACACCAAAACTAAATACATCCACCTTCGTGGTCACGCGTCCGGTAACTGTCAAAGTGTGAGCAATGTCAATTCTAATGCTTTCGTTTCGTAAATTTGAAGCCTCGATGGAAGCAAAACAAACTAACAGAATATTGAAAAGGAAAGAAAAAAAATGTGCAGGCGTTCGCCATCACAAAATGAAAGAAAAACGAAACAAGTTACCTGCATACTCCGGTGCCATATACCCAAACGTTCCTGCAAGTCTTGTTTCAACTGACTGTTTACCATCAGCAGGAGCTAGACGAACCAAGCCGAAATCTGCAACTTTGGCACGCATATCATCTCCAAGAAGAATATTTGATGGCTTAAGGTCTCGATGAATGAAACTCTGTTGTGCCAGTCCGTGTAGATACTCAACACCTCGAGCCACATCAAGGGCAATTGTAAGTCGTTGAGTCCATTCAAGTGGTTTCAACCCTTCATCCTTCCAGTTGAATAGGTGCCTACTAAGGGTCCCTTGAGGCATGTATTCATAAACTAGAAGCCTCTCATTTCCATCCAAGCAATACCCGAGATTTGCAACCAAATGGCGATGACGAACCTTACTAAAAACCGCAATCTCTGACTTAAACTCGGCCAAACCCTTGGCACTTACAACACCAGATTCCATCCTTTTCACGGCAATCTTTGTCCCATCATGCAATTCCCCTTTGTAAACTATTCCAAAACCACCTCTTCCCAATACGTTTTCATCACTGAAATTACTTGTAACGTTCTTCAAAACTTGAATTGAGATCGCCATGCAACCAGACTCAACCATGTGAACATCAGTAGGTCCACTGCTTGCCTTGCTGAAAGTTTCACTTGGACCAGTGATACTTGATCTGGAAACAGTTATCTTAACTCCTTGGTCACTGGAATGATGACGATGAACGCGTACAGCAGTCAGACTTTGTACCTTACTAGTATACTTTCGTGTTCCGGCACACAAACAGATAACCGAACCAAGAAGACTCAAGCCACCAACAACACCAATTATAGAACCCAAAACTGTACCTTTATTGGATTTCTTTTCACCATTTCCAGTAGAAATGCCAGCACTCTCTCCACCAGGGGACCTCGCTTCTGGTGTAGGGGCCGTATCTTTTCCGATATCATGGTTTCCAGCAGTAACTACATCGACATTATCCCTAAAAGATGGTATTTTCCCATAGAGCCGATTGTTCGAAACATCTAATCGAGCGAGATTCGGCAATGAAGCGAGCTCCATAGGAATGACGCCGGTAAGATTATTATCTGAAAGATCCAATGTTTTTAATGAAGTAAGCATCGAAAAGTTGCTAGAGATCGTACCGGTAAGCCCCTTTCTTGCGAAAAGAAGGGAAACAATGTTTCCTTGAGCACATACAATGCCAAGCCAATTATCACAAGGATCATTCCCTTTCCATTCATCAGCAAAATTATGTGGATAGTTAACAGATTGGAGGATCGATAACAATACATTAACACGGTGATCGCAAGCAACATTGGGATCATCCAAGCAAAATCTATTACTACCAGCATTCATATCAACAATCACATTATCAGCAAATTGAGGGGTTGACCCTTGAAGTTCGTTATTAGTCAAATTCACAATATAAAGCGACTTTAAATTAACCAAAGACAAAGGAACAATACCAGTGAAGTGATTATCTCTTAAACTCAAGTTCCTCAACTGAGTTAACATTGAAAAATCAGGTAAAGGACCTGAAAACTTGTTCTCATGTAACCATACCTCTGTCAAAGAAGACATGTTTTGAATCACTTCAATTGTGCCATTCAAACTTTGCCCATTTACCCATAAAGACTGAATCATTGAACCAGAGAACTCAGCAGGCAATTCTCCTTCAAGTTTGTTTAAAGCCAAATGAAGTTCAGTCAAGGATGGGAAAGTTTCAGGGTCAAAAAAACCTGGGAATTTGCCTTTGATATTAGCATTGTTGGCTGAGAAAGTTTTCAAAGAAGTTGCTTCCTTTAAGCTCACTGGGATCTCCCATGGTTCAAAAGGGTTGTTGTCAAGGTGAATAGAAGTCAATGATGTTAAACCGGTGAAGAAATCTGAAGGGAAAGATGAGAAATTGTTGTTGTGGAAGTTAGCTTCTTGCAACTGGATTAAACCAGTAAGGCTTGGGATTGGACCATTGATTTGGTTGTTCATTACTTCAAAGATGGTGAGCTGAGTCAGGTTCTTGAGCTCAGGAGGAAGGGTTCCACCAATATTTTTGCTCGGTATTTGGATCCTAGTGACCCTATTCTCTTGACATCCCACTTTAGCCCACTGACAAGGGTCAGGGTCAGACCAGTCAAGTGAAGATGGGATCTTTAAGCTTTTTTTAAGCTTTTCCATGGCTGACAAGTCCGGGCTTGGTTGAGAACAGACCTTCAAAGTGAAGAAGCAAATGACTGAAAGAAAACGTAAAACAAGACAACCGAGAGAATGGGGTTTCTTCATTGTAGTTCTCCTTTGTTTTTCGTGAGAAAAAAGAGAGAGAAAGTGAGGGGGATTTGGAAGGAATGTTGCCAGCTTTATGTTACTATTGAGATAAATGGTTTTCTTCCAGGGTTTACGGTGGCATTGATGATGATATAGGAGAGGATCAACTAAATTCAAAAGGATAGACGTAAGAAGAAAGAAAAGAGAAGGGTGATTGAGAGAGTGAAACGGCGGGGAATGAGGAAAATGACAAAAGGTTCGATACTTTTTCTTTTTTTTTTTTGAATTAGTTGTTATTTAATTTCATATTTTCGCATCAATATTAGCAGTTTTTGTGCTGATTGTTAATAATTAATACTGTTAATAAATTGGGGTAATGTGAAATTGAAGCAATATGTGTGATAAAATATAAGTTGAGGTATAAATTAGGTAAAAAAAAAAAGTTCAAGCGTCATTTAAGTATTTTTATATAAGTTTAGGGGTAAATTACATATTAACCCATGATAAAATAATCAAGTTTTTTTGAAGTTTGGGGAAACTATACCCAAAGTTACTAAATTATTAGTAGATTTAAATTTAGGTCACTCAACTTAAAAAAGTTATAAAATAGTCACTGAATTATTTAAAAATTTTCATTTAAGTTACTAGATAATTAAAAATATTGCTATATAGCCTTCATTATTTGCACCATCTGTTCAAATTAAAAGTTTTTTTTCCCTTTTTTTTTACAGATTAATTTTCCTTCTTAAAATAGTTTTAAAAGTTACAAATTTATTAATCAAAATCCAAAAAGAAATTCTTCAATGTTCAACATTGACTATTAAATTGAGTTGGATCTAATATATATATTCTTCTATTTATTGATGGGAATCAATCCATCCTACCGCTTTTCAAACTTTTTATTAAAAAATAATAATTTTGTAACTTAAACAAACTTTTGAATAATTTAATAATTTTTTAAAGATGAATAATTAAACATGTAAATTTACTAATGATTTTACTCCTAAAATTTTTACTTTTTTACTGGACTTGAAAATTCTGAACGTTAATTAACATTTTGGAAGTAAGAGTGAAAAAGTGTTGCTTTTGTTCCAAGCCTGTGATTGGTTCCTGAGAAAGGGAAAGCAAATTAGTTTGCACATGCAAATGGTCCTATACCTTAGCCACCATAAAAGGTACACAAAAGGTAAAAATCCCTCTCTGTTCTCTCCTTTTCTCAAAAGGATATCCTATTGGACAAATTAAAATTGCTCTTATTTTAGAAAAAAATTGAAAGCATATTTTCTTTTAGGTGATTGCATCTTAGAGGTCTTCTTAGGACGTAATTAAATTAGTTCACTACACTAATAAAAAGAATTAAATAAGATCAAATTAAAATAGAGTTAATATTTACTGTTTAAAAAATATTATTTTTTATAATTTTTTTGATAAATTATATACATTGGATTTTATCACATGAACAAAAGTATTTTATATTAAAAATCATATTTATAAAATTATTCAACAAATGATTATTGGTGGAATGGTAAAATATTTCTATTTGATCTTGCTAGTCTTATATTTTATTCTCAAATCATGTTTTTCATGTTTTATTTGAAATATTATATAAAAGTACTAAAAGATAAAAATACCCTTAACCTACAAATTGGTGCCTAAACTATACCATTTTTCTTATTTTGATACATTTTTTTTAATCAAAAGTTATACTTAAACTATTATTTTCTCCAAATTAGTACTTTCGTTGATCCAATTATGATTCAAACACGTTAAAAGTTGTAGTTTAAAAAGATAGCCAATTAAAAATCTTCATGTCTAAAAAAAAAAGGGAAAAAAAGTATTGTTTTCTCTTTTTATGAATGTATATATATATTTTTTTCTTTGTTCTTTTTTCTCTCATTGTGAGATCCTTGTAAAAATGTGAGTATTTTAGGCTTTATGATTTTGACCAAGGTTTTTTAGAATTGGTCTAGTGGTCGAAGCACCCAGGCCATCGGTTTTCAATTCAATCAAATGAATTATTTAAAAAATTAATAAAATAAATAAAAATAATAAAAATTGGTTCAACCGAGTCAACCCCTCTATCTAGATTGATACCCTAACTGGTTCTCGGTCTAATTGGTCCGACATGCTAGTTTGATCCAATTCTGAAAGCATTGGTTTTGATCAATGAAAAAAAAAATTCGATCTTATTAAGTTGAGCAAACAGGCAGTGCAATTTGAAAACAGAATTAATCATCAACATCTCCATTTCAGATGGCGAATTTTGAGCATTGTTAGCATTGTGAAACATCATAAAGGAAGAAGAAAGAAAATGAAAATGAAAACAATTTTTTTTAAAAAAGTATTTTTTAAAAGCATTTGATGTGGAAATCCATTATGGATTGAAACTTTTTTTAATGGATATAAAGTTTTAGTATAAAATGAGTAACGAAAAAATAGTTTAAATATCACTTGTGATTAAAAAAGAAAGTTTATGTACCAACTCAGGTAAAAGAGTATAGTTTAGGTACCAATTTATAAGTTAAACCTTTTTTTTTAAAATAGACTTGACTAAGGGTTAGTTTGGCAATACTTTTGAAAAGTGTTGTAGGAAAGTGCTTTTGAGAGGTGCTTTTGAAAAGTTTGGTTTAAAATTTGAGTGTTTAGCATTGCTGTTAAAAAAATATGTTTGAGAAATAAAATTTTCATTTTAGACATGTTATTATCAAGTAACAAATATGCATTTAAATAATATTTAAATTAGTTAATATTATTATATTTTAGTAAAAATATAAAAAATTATTAGAACTTGCTGTTAATATTTTAATATATGAAATATAAATTTTAAATATTTTTAAGCAATAAATATTAATTATTTATAAAATTTAATTAGAATATATAAACTATATTTTAAATATTTAAATATAACCATTAAATATTTGAAATTAGTATTTTAAAAAAATTTATTTTTATTTTTAATCAATGATTTTAACACATTTGTAATTAAGCACCAAAAAAAAAAAAAGGGAAAATACTATGTTATTGGAGGGATGAAAAAGTAATTAAGCACTAAAAGTGCTTTTGGGAGGGGAAAAGCTAAAAATTTTAGCTTCTCTTTTTTAAAAGTGCTTTTGAAAAATACTTCTGAAAAGCTAAAAATTTCAGCCAAAAACAGTTTGTTTAGCACAGCTTTTCTTTCAAAAATATTTTTAGAGCCAGAAGTGTTTTTTTTAAGCACTACAGAATAGGCCCTAGCAGTTGGACTAATAGAGATACCAACTTAGGGAAAAAATTAGTTTAAAATTTAGAAACCAAAATGAGAAAAATAGTATAGCTTAAGTATCAAGTTGTGGGTTAAACTATTATAATAATACTAATTTTAAGGATATTTTAATAATTTCACAATTAAATTTATATCAAATCAATTCATAATACGAACTTCATCAATCATTATATATATATATATATATATATATATATATATATATAAATATAAAATTGGTTCAAAATTTATGCATAGTAGTGCAATTACATCTAAGTTCAATAACCATCCGTTAAATCCACCAGAAAAAATTAATATCTGTTAAAATATTAATAATATCTAAGGTTTTCTTAATAGGTTAACCCTTAAATTATACTCAATTTTCACATCGATTTTTAACCTTTTTTTTTAAATAGAGCTCTAAACTTTTTATTTTATTTTATTTTATTTTACTCAAAAGATATATATGAAATTCAATAAGAACATGTAACATTTCTCAATCTTATCAATGACTTTTTTTTATTTAACAAAATTAATATTTCAAATATCAATTTTTTTTTAAAAAAATTTAGAGATTAAGGTATAAAACCAATTATAAAACATTTGTTTAGAAATTAAGGTATTGCTTAGAATTGTTTTTCCTATATTCACTTTTTTTTTTTTTTTGAGTTTCAATAAATATTTAAGGGAAAGAAACAGGAAATTTGTGTAAACAAAAAAGCTTAAAAAGGATAATTAAATTAAAGTGTTAGTTTTTATGATTAGACAAAGTAAGAGTTTACTTGCAATTAGTGTTTATATATATATAAAAGAGGAAACATCATGATTGAAATGTCAAATTTCAATTTGAATCTTGACTAAGCTTCAATCATGATGTTTACAATTTATTAGATTTAGGTAGGCCTTAAATACTTTTAAATCTGCTGCTTACATTATTATATGTGATGAGATAAATGGAATGGTTGGTTGGTTGGATTTAAAATTCTCCAAAGTTTGTCCCATATTTTATGATAATATATAAATTTGTTGGGTCCAAAAATCAAAGTTTAGGTAAAAACACAAAAATCTAATTCTAGAATTCAACATTTCTATTTTTTATCTAAAATAATTTTATTAGCAATATTAATTTTTAAAAATAACTATTGGACAATTATGCATGGATATATTCATATTTTAGAATTTGATTATTTTGTGAATTTTATATTTATTATTTTAGGTTTCTTTTTCTCCACTCACATTATATATGTATATTAGGTTATGTGATACTCACAACATCGATAAAAATATATATATTATGGGAAATTATACGTAACACCCTCTTGAAATATCAGATGAATTTTTTTTTATTAATATCTTAGAATTACACGCTCAAACTTTGATCTTGTAGTTTTTTTTAAAGATTTTACATAAACTATTAAGATATAAATATCTTTACAATAATATTTGTTATTTGCTAAAAATGATATTTTAGTCATTTCTCAACTAAATTGGTGTCTAATTAACTTACGACACCAATTCGACCAAAAATTTTATTATAGTAAAGATTCATACGTACATGTATATATATATATATGGATCGTCACAAATATATTATTATGTGTTTAAACTTAAAAAGAAATTCTTTAAAATTATTTAAATTTGTATAATAAAATAAGTCTTAAAACTCAATTTTTTTCCACAAAATTAGTTCACGATTAATAGAATCACTTTTAAAAACTATTATTAAAAATTTTAAACTCAATTTGTAGTACTAAAATTTTAAAAAAAAAAAAAGAAGTATAAATACATAACCTTTTCCTTAATTATTTTTTTCCCTAAAAAATATGAATCTCTCAATTAATATTACTTTTTTTGTGTGTGTATATCCATTTTACTGTATATAGAAATTAATCCTTTTATTTACTTAGATAATCCATTTTATTCATAAATTAAGGAGAATGAAATAAATTTTTCTACTAATTTGACTGTTGAAACTAATTAGCAATTTGCAGTTATCGTGATTTGATTTATTAAATTCACATAATTGCCATTTATATAAATTAGATATTTATTTAGTACTTGTACTTATTAAGTTGGAAAATGAAGTAATTTGTTTATGTATGGTCACATGTGCTCATTTACTTTTGTTTTAATACTACATGTTTAATTAATGAGAAATCATAAACCAGTAAATTGCACTTTTAATCATCTATCTTTAGTTAAATTTTATTTTGGTCACATTTCATAACTATATTTTGATCATTGAAGTTTTCTTTTTTTGGCTAGAAAAGCAAAACTTGAATTTCATATAAGAAAACTTTATACAAACAGACATTTGTAATCTCTCATATACAACATCCTTACGCAGACCGACATGTAACAAGATTTTAGAATACCTTACATGAAATAATAGATTCCTCATTTCTTTATCCTTCTCCTTCTATCTTAATATAAGAAAAAAAATACTAATTCCATCGCTCTCAAATTTTAATCCCATGCATGCTTTAAACCAGATGCATCTACTTCACTCACAACTCAATCACTTTTCTCGACTTCATTACATGGAGGGCAATTTGGAGAGCTTTTAACCTTTTCTTTTACAAAGAGGTAGGCAGTAGTAGACGAGAACAAGTCCAAAAAAAGAAGGCCTTAATTTTACTAGGTGCCTTTAGAGACCATATCTCTTCCTATACATTCATATCAAATCTATTTGCATCATATCCATAATAACTCTCCTTTAATGCAAAGTACCTTGATTTCACAGTGTACTCTCCATTCTTACAATCTGGCCACATTAGCACATCTATCCCCCCCCCCCCCCAAAACCCACTAAAGCTAATAGGAATATCCAATGTTGCCTCCTTAGCCTTTTTATTAGTCATTTCTCAATACGTTCACATTTTATTATTAAAGTACTTGATTGATAAATTTTTCAACTTTAAAAACTCAATTAGAGGTAAATCTTTTTTGATTTTTTGCTTAGAGTTCTTTTAGCCATTAAGCTTTAAAATATAACTATAAATACAAACCGAGTGTTGACTTTGTAAGATACCTCTTTTTGAGATTTGAAAACTCAATAACAAAGCTTTTACAACAAAATTCATAAAAATCAGAACCCCATTTTCGAACAAAAGATCCCAAGTCTCCAGATAGAATCAAAGCATCCCCTTTGTAAAGATCTATACAAACAGATGGGGATGCAGTTTCCTGGGGTAGTATACAAATACTCTGACTCTAATTGCCCGAACATGCATGCATGTTTGCTTTCGATGCAGTCCAGAATTCTCGGGATCTCCAGGAAACTATATGCAGTGTTTTTAAAACCAAAATGCACCAGAAGGAAAATTTCGCTGAAAAAGTCCAACCAGCTTTTGGTTTTGTTGACTTTTCCAATGATGGTGCAAGGTGTTTGACTACAATTCCGAGATTGGTTTGGCTTTGAAGAACTTGGCTACTGCCTGGTAGAGATTTTCTTCCTCGAAGGGCTTCGAGACATATCCATCCATCCCACATTTCAGGCACTCATCATAGGTGGCATGTATTACGTCGGCTGTCATGGCTAATATCGGGACATGCCACTTGCCTTTCCGGGCAGACTCTTCATCTATGCTGCCTCCATTGATCTGTTCATTTGCTTGGCTCTCCATCTTTCGTATCCGACGAGTTGCCTCAAACCTGAAATAAAACTTCATGTTATTATGACGACATAGCACTAGATAAAGACTTCTCTTTTTTTCTTTCTTTTCAATATCCTGATTGTTGACTTCTTACCACAAAAGATATGATAATACATAATTACGTACCCGTCCATTTCCGGCATCTGAATGTCCATGAAGCAAGCATCGAAATAGTGTGGAATCTGAAGCAGTTTTAGTGCAGCTTTTCCACTGTCGGCACATTCTACAGCAGCTCCAAACTTCTTCAATGCACCAGCGGCAACTCTCCGATTTACCATATTGTCATCTACTACTAATATTTTCTTCCTGTAAAGTAGACTCCGAAGGACCGAGGATCCATTCAACATATCTTTTCCTGCCTGCCTCTTCTTCCCTATCCCGAGCACCTGCTGAAGACATGCAGCCACCATACTAGCCCTCACTGGTTTCATAATTGTAGTATCTGAAAAACCAGCTGCCTTTGCTTTCTCAAGTTCGGCATTCGTAATATTCGTCGCAAGAAGAATCATCTTAGGCAACTTAAACACATGTCCATTCTGCTTCCGGTCCAACATCCCTAAACTCAAACCACCATCCTCGCCAGAAAGCCATGAATCCTTCTCGACAAGAATTACATCCGGCTGGTTTTTACTTCTGCTTATTCAATGAAGCAATTAGCTTAAGTTAAAAATTATATTGGTCCCCTCCCCCCCCCCCAAATGATCCATAGTATTTGGCCTTCTTACAGAAACTTGACGGTTGGTTTTGATTTCTAAAACCATCTTACATTTTCAGCGTTCATTATAAGCAAAAAATAAGTATTTCATGTCGTAAAAGTGCCATGCATTCAGTATCGCATTCTGCTTGGTAAGCTTTTTTTCAACTTCTAAATGATGAAAAACATCTCTAATATTCCCCTAAAATACTGTCTTTCCCAGGAAAAGCCCACTCTAACCCAGCAAAAATGTTAGAAAACAATTGAATCATCAAGTAAATGATGGCCACCATGCAAATTCCCGAAATATAAGACATAATTGAATTTATGAATAACCTTCCAAATGAAAATAATTCTAAACCAGAATTTGACTTACCCGCATGAAGAGCCATTTTTCCCACCTGCAGAAGCTGCCATCTTTACACTACTTCCAACTTCAACCAGCATACCGAGCCTTTTCAAGTGGTATCGGGTTACAGCAGCTCTAACTGGTTTCCCGTCAACTACTATTGCTTTCAATCCTCGGAAACTGGAAGGAAGATCTTCGGTATTGGATTTTTTGGTATCACTAAATGAAGCATTTTTACATCTCCCGAAAGCTGCAGTAAATGAGAATGTGCTTCCAACTTGTGGCCGGCTAACAAAGCTTATGTGACCACCCATTAGCTCAACCAAACACTTGGTAATGCTCAAGCCTATACCTGTCCCACCGTAATTTCTCGAAGTCGAACTATCTGCCTGCATAAATGGCATGAAAACCCTATCCTGGGCAATTAAAGGGATCCCAATACCTGTATCTTCCACAGATACCATCAAAGTGACATTCTGAGAAGTTTCACCAGCAATTGGCATGTTTATCGGGGCATTATATTGCGATTCTTCATCAGCAACTAAAAACTTGAAGGAATCCCAACTGTTGCGCTCATCAGCTGCTTCATAACCACTTAAGGTTTTGAACTGATGCGCACTTGATACCAGCACACCTTCATCTGACCCTCCATTCAAACAAGTTTCAGCTTTTGCCTCCGCCATGGGCTTCGAGTTTTCTGCTAGATGAACTTTAACAAATATGTGTCCCCGTTCTGTAAACTGTCAAACATACAATTTAAATGACTCAATTAATGCAAATTGATCCAAGGAAAAAAAAAACTAAACAAAATTTCTTTTTGGATAAGATCAAAAACCTCAACCAATTAGGTAGATAAGAACCCCAAGAAAAGGGGCATGGTGAAAATTAACATATGCTTAAGTTACTCGGAATCAGGTGGGAGTGTCAGATAAGGGTATGTGTTTGACACAGGTATGTACGATGTTTCCAAATTTTTCTATGTATTTTGAGGGTCCTTAGAGGGTTGAATACTTATATCTGGATATGTGTAGGACATGAGTCCTTCAAGAAAAATGGAACGTCAGAACAACATAGACATATACTACCTAATGAGTGTTAAACAAATAAAGATAAAGCAACCCACTTACTTTAACAGAGTTCCCAACAAGATTCGTAATAATCTGTCTGAATCTTCCAGGATCCCCCATAACCATTTCCGGAACTTTATCCGAAACAAAGACCGCCAGCTACAGTTCCCAAACAATTACAACGCATTTGAGTCATCATAAGCATCAGGTACATCACCATTTATTGAAGTCAACAATCCATCAAACCGAGAAAAGAAAGCAGGAAAAAAGAAGACATTGAGTTAGTTCAAGCATTATAAACCGTCAGATTTTTCCGTTACCAGTCAGGCATACCCTATAAGCCTATAGCCTATAGGAATTAAAAACAACCCGAAGAATGAAGTATTAGATTTTCCATTAATTTTATCCAGACTTACCTCAACACCTTTGTTTCTAGACTTCTCGGAAAATAAAGAGAGCACATCATCTAGGATAGATCGAAGATCAAAGGGGACAGTTTCCATCTCCAACTTTCCAGCTTCAATTTTTGCCCGGTCAAGCACCTCATTTATCAATGTTATCAGTGCCTTTCCACACACTTGAGCAGTCTGAGCGTAATCCCTTTGAGTTGAACTTAAATCCGTATCTAAAAGCAAAGCAAGCATCCCTGAAACCATTCAAAAAGTCATTGGAACATTGATGATTGAAATCAGTTAATGCCCTCAAATGTATGGTTCATCAAGAAAAACTT
Organism: Gossypium anomalum; assembly: GCA_025698475.1. Lineage (NCBI taxonomy): Eukaryota > Viridiplantae > Streptophyta > Magnoliopsida > Malvales > Malvaceae > Gossypium > Gossypium anomalum. The sequence continues at coordinate 15,524,278 of CM046967.1, read as the reverse complement.
AAGGAGATACACAGAACATACCAAGGATGCCATTCATGGGAGTCCTAATTTCATGAGAAACTGTTGCCAGAAACTGCATCAAGAACAAATCATAATTAGTTTTAGCTCGGAATCGGTAGTCAACAAAGTGTTGGTAGATGTATTTTGAAAGACATACCTGTGATTTGGCAACATCTGCAGCTTCTGCTCGAACCTTCAGTTCTTGCATTTCATGGAAATCATCTTCGACTTTAACAATGTGTATTGCGGCACCATATAAGATATAACCAACTAATAAGCAGATAACAAAGAATAAGAAAGCAGTGGTGAGTGCCGTCCACGATGTTGGTGCCTTCTGATGATATCTGCTCAAAAATGGCGACTAGTAAGCACTTCTAAAAACAACTGCTTTCGTTCTGCGAATCTTGTGAATAAGTAGCTGGTCATACACTCACCTACATATCATTGTATGCTTCCTGAATGGATCTCCAAAATCGAGCTTACTTTCATGCAACAAAGCCAAGTCACCCTCTTGATTTTGGTGACCGTACATGATCAGGTGATCAGAAGAGTTAGTAACATCATACACATTCACTAGTATAGCCTGATTTCCAGCAAGTTGCCCGAGCAGATTCTCAACAAGGGACTCCACATCGAAGGCTCCACCAAGGTATCTGTGTTCAGTTACAAGGTTATTTTTAATGCACAAGAAAATCTACTATACACGTAAAAATATGAATAAACCGCAGCAATTAGCCCAGTTAATGCATAAGGGTCCATCCAGACTCCCAGAGGCAAAAAGAAGATCAAGATTTCTAGGTGTCTACTAAACAAAGAACAGTTGCTTTTCAATTTGACCAATGAACGTCAAAAGCATTTCAATTAGCCCAGTTTATGCTATGCATAAGGCACTCATAAACTATCTTTTGTTGCTTTTCAATTTGACTAATGAATTTCAAAATTACGTTGAAGAATGCACCAACTCTAGTAGGCAAAGCTTACAAACACAACCAAGCATAAATAAGTTTCAGAAAGACAGAACTTTCATTTCCAATTTGAAATACAGGGAGTAGGACTTACCCAGCAGTTGCTCCAATGCGCTCTGCCACAGTTGGCCTCAGTGGGAGCTTGGATTTGTAGACAGGGAACGTCAAAACAACACCAAGATGATGAGAACCAAGAAGCCTGAACGGTCTAGTTAGGACGGCTTTCCCCGAAGCCCCAGCCCTTAAGATGTTTTCTCGGTCTTCCTGTGCAATGCAACACGGGCAATGCCAATACTGATTTTAAACATCAGAGTAAGGTAAAGCTTAGAACTTATAAGCAGATTGTGGATAGTAAATGGCATACCTCCCCTGACATCATATCAATTGATTCGATATAAGATACAGTTTCTTGAGAGAATATCACCGGAGCATATTCATCTCGAATAGGAGAAGGTTCCCTCTGCATTGTTTTTATTGTCCAGCCATGCTGCCTCTCAAATTCCTCCCTCTTTGAATGCACTACTCTTTCTGCATAGGCCACCCCACTAAGCAATGGCCTCTCAAATGCGGTTCTTGCAGTGTACTCAGCAAAAGTCTCCTGCATTTATTGCAAAAAAAAAAAAAAAGAAAAAAAAACCAAAGTGCACAATCAGAAAAAGCAATGATCAAAGATGCCACTTTTGATATTGTAAAACTCAGACAGATATGAACTAGAAAAACAAATCACCATCGTTGACCCAAAAAAAGAAAAACAATTCACCATCAAAAAACAGAAGAAAACACCCCAAAGTGCACAATCAGAAAGAGAAACTATCCAAGATGCCATTTTTTTATATTGTAAAAATCAGGCAAATGATGAACTAGAAAACAAGTTCACAATCTAGGATTTCCAAGAAAATATGAGATCAACCAGACCAAGCTCCAGAAAGGGGCTTTTCTTTCCTAACAAAATACAACAGATATAGAACTTTGATTCAAATAGAAACATATAAATTTCCAAATTCAAGAACACGAAGGCTCAACCTGATCAATAGCAGATGGATTCTTGTAGTAATGAAAAGTGGAAATAAGGATGGCCAAGGCATGAACATGGTTAACGCTAACACTGAATTGATCTTGCAACATCCTTGCCCTCTCATCACACATGCTACTCAATACTTCCTTCCTCCTTACTTTGTTGTCAGCATCCATCTTTTTGTAGATCCAAGTGCTCAAAAGAGCCATCACCATTACCCAAAGCAAAAGAAATTTTGGTAACCAAGCTCTGTTAGCCTGAATAAATGTGTACCCTCTTTTGGTTCCCATTTGTTCATTCACTTTGACAGCCACCGAGTGGTGCTGGTGCTGGCTCTGTTGCAACTTTAGACCCATTAGTAAAAGCGCTACACAAATATCTGAACTTGTTCTTCTTCTTCCTCTTCTTCTTCTTCTTTCTTTGATACCCACGTCATATCTGAGCTAGAAGAAGCCCCCAATAAAACATGCATACACTATATATAAGGGTCAATAAATACCTTTTTTTTTTCCTGGAACAAGGAGAAAAGATACGAGTTAAGCTACTCCATGTTATTTATCACCATAACATTGTTTTGTGCGATTCAAGGACAAAAAGAACTTGGTGGGAAAAAAACAATACAAGCTTGAACAAAGAAATGAATCGGAAAAAATTAATTGAAAAATACAACTAGAGAAGAGATGGGAAACCCAGAACTCGAAAAAGAGAAAACTTTTCAATTCTCAGAAAGAAGCAAGCATGACTCTCAAAAGATGCAAAGACAGCTCAAATTCCAAAGATTTCTCGTTATCTCTCACTACAAAATAATGGGTTATTTTTCTATTTTCTGTTGCCATATAAAAAAAAAAAAGCGATTTCACATAGAAACAGCACTAATCATGTTCTCTTTCCAAGTGTGGAAGTGTTGGTTTAGTTTTAAGAGAACAAAGACAAAGAAGAGCACGTTTACAGTTCACTGTTTTTCTTCGATATTAAAATCAAAATCTGCAAATTGACCAGCAAACACTCACAGCAAAGCACAACAGAGCAAAGACCAAGGAAGACAAAAAAGAAAAAATGAAAGATAAAGTTGAAGACCTTTGGGGGAAGAAATGGGGTCAATTGAAATGGCATAACAGGCACAGGTCATTGAATAATAGTAAAATATTTGTATAAAATACATAGTACCAAGTTTTTCTTTGGTCGTCCTTTGATCGGTGCAGTCTGCAGTGGGGTTCCCTTTTTTAATTAAAAATTGATATTAATTTAATTTCAGAACAATTATTTAATGTTTCCAACTTTCTTCATTGCTTTTTAAAGCCAAAACTGAATCGAATTTTTTGGATTTTTTGCAGATACGCTGTTGTCTCCCTCTAAGACAAAGCCTACATTAAATATTTAAAGCCAACCACCCCTTCTCTCTTTTCCGTTTTATTTTTCTATCATAATGTAAATTTTAAGCTAATGGTATTTCTCAACGTTGGTTGACAAGCAGAATGAAACTGACAAGTGAAGTTTGTGTCTAATTTCATATTTAATATAATCTATTATTTATTATTTCATAGTTTTATATTTAATGTAATGTATAAATCACTCGCTAGCTTCATTTTTTTTAAAGGATGTGAATAGCTTGTTAAAATTTTTATTTTTAAGGTTAGTTCCTCTACTTTGACAAAATTTAAGATTTAATCTTTATATTTAAAAGTTCAAAAATAAGTCATATTTTTTATTTAAAATTTTTAATTCATTCATTAAAATCGTAAGTATTTTCTGTTAAAATTTGTCAGCTTGAAATTTTGATTAGTTGATAAATTTTGACAAAAACTACCAACAGCGATAATGTTTAGACTAAAATTTTTAAATTAAAAAAATAAAAAATTTAAATTTTTAACTTTTTAAATATAAAAATAAATTCTCAAATTCTATATAAATACAAATATCAACAACATTTTTTTAAATTAAAAATTATTTGCATTTATCTTTAAGGAGTTTAACAAAGGTTGATCATGTATTATATATAAATTCTTATTTTAATGAGATCTTAGGTTCATTGTTCATACTAATAATGCATAAAATCACGTGTCAGTTCTTTCCATTGAAATTTATTTTTTATTTTAATTTAATTTAATTTTCATCCTACATGACTAGATTTATTGTAGTATAATTTTTTGTACTACATTCTAGTACAAATTAAGATATATAACTACTTATAGTTCCTTTTCAACTCATAAATAAGGAGATAATGCGTTTCAAAATACTCGAACTTATATCCTCTTATATTGACAACAATACTTATATCAATTAAATTAAGACTCAATCGATAAATATAAATAATTATCTGATATATGTAATTGAATTTTTTTTATAAAAAAAAGCAAGAAAATAGTTACATATCCTTAATTAATACAAAACAATAAAAATAAAAATAAATAAACCATAATAAAATATTTTAATTCTAAATGTAAAATTAAAAAAATTAACATTAATATATTAAATGATAACCCTTAAAAATATATGGCATCATTTAAACTAAAAGTGAAAAGGAATATGATGAATATTACACAATAATTTAGAAATGAAAAAAAAAAAATATTGAGATGTCAAATGTTATTGGAGGCAGGGGGGTTTACCTTCAACATGTGATTTGATTGTGTTTTTGATTTCTTTCAAATAAAAAATTATGGCTCTGCTTTTTCTATTCTTTCTCTCTCTAACGTGTATGAGATCGTAGAGATAAAAAAACATATAAAAACCATTACTATATACATGATACAAAACATAAATACAATTTTTTTTTTAAAAAAAATGGCTCAACTCAACGGATAAATAAAAATACAATAATAAATAAAATAAATTTAAAGAGATTTCGGAGGGTCTAAAAATCAGCATCACATATCTTTTAGAAAATGACCTGCGACAAGCCACGGATCTTATTCCCTTCATTGATTTGACATCTGTACCCTTCCCTTCATCACTCTATTTTCCACTTTACCCTTTTGCATTTTAGACTTTTCCTTATAGGCGCCTCATCTGACCTGACCAATAGAGGAAATTTGGGAAGTAGTTTAATTTTCTGTTCATTCATGAAAATTAATATTTTTTATTTTAATTATTAGATTTGGTTTGTATCCTCATATTATTTTTGAAATTGAGAGTTTAGCTTAGTTGCTGATTATTCTTTCTAATAAATTTTGCCTCTTTTGCGGAATAATTATTAAGAACCAATAGTTTAATTGTCTATAAGTAAATATCAATCGTTTAAGTTTATGGATTCCTAATTACTTAAATTTTAATAAATTAAAAATATTAATTTAGATTCTGAATTATATTAATTAAAAAAATTAAAGAAAATTTGTTTTAAGGGTTAAGGATTACATACATTTCAGCTTTTGTATTTATTCCGACTCACATTAAATTGTATAATTGTTATTTGATTTTAATCGTATAACATATTTAATGAAATATTTTGATGATACTTAATATCAATGTCATTTTTATATTATCTAAATATTTTTAATTTGTTAAATAATTATCATATTATTATTTTAAACTTATAAATACAAATCAAATTTTAAATATTTTAAAATTTTAAAATAAATTATTAAGAAAATTGAAAAAAGAAAAAGAAAAAAAGAACACGTTCCGTTTGTTATCGTTTATCAATCACGGGCAATTAAAAAATATGCTTTCCACATACATTTAATCTATACAGGTATAAAATCTTTAATTAAATTGATATCCGCTGTTAATTAAGTGAATGATATTTAATTTTTTAATAAAAAACGACTCATTTAAAATTTAATTTGTATATTTAAGTTTATTTTATTCTTTGAAGATAATTTACTGACTTCAATGATATTTCAGATTGTAATGATAAAAAATATTTCATATTTTAAATTTATTCTTATCATAATGAAAATAGTTTTTTCATCCTGGGTCTGATAAATTTTGATACTTTAACGAAAAAATAATGAAATTCTCTTCTTTTCCCCATAGTTTTCAATTAAATAAAGTTAATAAGATTAACGAAATTCAAGGCTTTGATTTCTTAATTTATTATCTTCTTAAAAAACAGGATAAACTATAAAAATAGTCATTTTTGTTTACTTCAAGTTACATTTTAGTCACTTATGTTTGAAATGTTACGTTTTAGTTACTTACGTTATCGTTTTGTTACAAAGTGACCACTCTACTGTTAAACTCCGTTTCCATCCTAACGACAATCCTATATGACAGTCCAAACGAGTTTTAAATATCAACTTGGATGTCCATTTTTTGGGATGAAAATAAGTTTTTAATTAAATAAATTTAATTTAGACTACCACGTATAACATCTAAGTTGGCATTTAAAATCGATTTGGACTGCCACGTAGGACCTCCATTAGGGAGGTAATAGAGCTTAACGGAAAAGTGACCACTTCGTAGCAAAACGATAACGTGACTAAAACGTAATATTTCAAACATAAGTGACTAAAATGTAATCTGAAGCAAATAAAAGTGACTCTTTTTGTAGTTTATCCTAAATAATAACATTTAATAATTTTTAAAAAGAGTTACTAATCAACTATTTTTTATTCTAACTTAACATCTTTATTTAAAAAAAACAATTTGTAATAAAAAAATTAAGAAAACAATAGTAATAAGTAAAAGCTAGATGGAAGGTACCGGGAACTTTTTTTTCATTTTTCAATTTCACTTGCAATAAGCTTTATTTGTAAGCTCATTTACATTCAATGAAGGAAAAAGAGTACACAATCTCTCATTGTACATTGCCTTGTTAAAAATCTTTACCAGGAAAATCCAATGGAACAAAATCTTGGTTAAAAGAAAATAGTGCAACATACTTTGGACTCCCCCTAATGATGATGTCACTTAACATTTTTTAGGCAAGGCATTCCAATTTTGTATATCAGCCTTTCAAATGTTGTGGCTAGTAATATCATGCTAAATGTATCTGCTAAATTATCACTAAAACGAACTTGTTAAATTTCAATATCATATTTCTTCTCAAGATCATGAGTGAAAAATAATTTTGGTGAAATATGTTTTGTTCTATCTCCTTTAATGTATCCTCCCTTTAATTGAGCTATATATGCTACATTATCTTCGTATAAGATGGTTGGTGCATTTTTCTGTAGATGTAAATTACACATATTTTGGATATGTTGAGTCATTAGCCTTAGCCAAACGCACTCTTAGCTAAACCTATTTATGAGTCGAGCTACCCGTCTAGGCATGAAGGCCCACTTTAAATTTGGGAGGGTTTAGGTAAAAATATTTTGCTTGAAAATGGACTTGGACAAAAAAATTAGACCCGTTTAAGATATGGGTCGGGCTCAGGCTTGAACATTCAAGGCCTAAGCTTGGCCCGAACTGACCCGATTTTAAGTTTATAATATTTTATTTTATTTTATTTTATTTTCATATATTATGTAATTTATAATACTACTCTAATGTAAACATTAAAATAATGTTAAGATAACTATATAAAAAATATATTAAATATTTAATTAAAATAATATACATATTTTAAAAAAAATAAAAAATTTAATATGGGCCGGACTAAAATGGGTTTGGGTTCATCTTTTGCAAATATGGGCATGTAACACCCCTTAACCCTAAACCGTCGCCAGATCAGGGTTACGGAGCATTATCGGACATATTGGACAACTTAGAAATAATTCATAAATAAATAACATTCATAGCATAGTTTAACTTTTAAGTCTTTATAATAGACCCTCGAGGCCCAAAATAAGTATTAGGAGTGGAACAATTATTTTTTTTTTAAATTTCGGCAGCATCTCTGCTTATTTTGTATAAAACCCCCTGCAAGTTCAAACAAAAAACAACCAATACCATATATACTATATAAAATTTTGTACCATTTCATTAGTATAAACATTAAAATACTAAATACCATTTATTTATTTACAAAAAAAAAAGTCTTGTAACATTCTGATGTGATCAAAATAACACCTATGTACATGCCACTTTTAATTCAAAATATGGTACCTACTTATGAAGCTCTTAAGGATATGATGAGATGAGAGATCTTCTAGCCGACTCTACCTCTCCGAGTCTAACTGTACCTACGCGTTAAAATTAAACGCGTTAAGCCGGTGAAGACTTAGTAAGCACTACAAGAATAAATAATATAGCAATTAAATCCTATTAAAATATTATAATCCCATTTGATCAATATATATTTATATGCATAAAAGTTTCTTTAGTTGTATCTTATATTAACAAAATTTAATTTATTATTATACAAGTTATAAGACTTACCTTAGTATATTGATAATTTGCTTTGGTTCACAACTTATAACTTTAGCCCAAAGTAGACTTAATAGAACACACTTTGGATATACTGGAACAAATACTGAAGTGCATTATTATGCACAAACAAACAGAGAGCACTAAAGTGCTATACAGAGAGCACACATGTGCTAAACAGAGAGCACTTAACGTGCTAATAATAGAACGGAGAGCACTAATGTGCTAATAATCAGAGAGCGCGCTAGAGTTCCTTAATGGCATGCCACTAATATCCTAGTAGTTCTAAATTCATCTACTTGGGCATTAAAACTGAATTTCATACATTTAAATACTTTACATAAATATCCCGAAAAAGATTTCTCACTTCTTCATCATTACAATTTAGTGCATATTATATAATTCACAAATATCACATCATTTTCACACATATACTTTTGTCACAACATTATTACTTAATGTTCAAACAATATAACTTCTTATACTCTCCAATTATAATTTTCTTTCCAAATTTCATAATTCCATAATCTATCATTATTATTATCATTATTATTTATTTACTTATAAATTTAAATATATACATATATATTACATTTTATTTCTAAATAATTCTATACTACAATGTAAGCATCTAAATAAAATTAATTTAAAAAAAAAATCTTGTAGTACTTACAACAAAAAGATTGAGATGATGTCTTCCTTCACTCCTTAGCCTTCTCTTTTCCTTTTTCTTCAATTAGGTCCTCTCCTTTCTTTTCTTTCTCTTCAATTTCATATAAAACATATAACATTTATATGTTAGAGAAAAAAAATTAAATGGCTTTCCTATACTATTTAAAAAAAAATAAACATGTATGATATAATAAATTCATCATTTCTTACATTAACTTACATTTCAATTTATTCCATAACTAAAATTATTTCCATTTCTATTACAATCTATACTTCATTTTTATTTAAATTCTACTTATAACTTAGTTTAACTCCCAAATTTTCACTAATAAACCCCAATTTCAAACTTCTTATAATTTACTCCTTATTGCAATCTATTTCACAATTCAATCTTTTTTTTTTTCAAATTCTAATTTGGATTTTTCATGAGTTCAATCTCTAATTTATCCATAAATTCAACATAAACTACATAAAAAAAAATCTACTAACTCTCAAAATTTCAACATATACTTAATAGTATTTTGTTCTAGAATCATAAAAACTAAATAATTACAAGAAAATGAATTAAATTGGCTTACCAAATTGAATTTGAACCCTTGAAATCCCAAATTTTCTTTTTTTCTTTTTCTTTCTCCCTTTTTCTCTATTTCGTTCCTGTATTCTGTTTTGTTTCTTCTTTCTATTATGTTTCTTTTCTTTACTTATGTTTTATATATTATATTATATTATATTATATATAATAATATATTATATTATATACTAATACTTAAATATTAAGTTAATATAATATATAATATATATTTTATATCCAAAAATATCTTAGATTTTTTTTTCTTTCAACATTAAACCGCCTCATTTTATAATATGGCATATTTACCTATTTAGTACTTTTTATTTTCTTTAATCTATAATTAAACTTTCACACTTATTTCAATCTAATCCTTTTTCCTAATTACTTCTAATTAAGTCGAATTTACCTAATCAAAACCTAATTAGACACACAACTAGCTTCGTAAATATTTATAATAAATATTTACGAATCCGATTTATCAGAACGGAGTCTCGAGAATGCATTGTTTTTCTTTTCTCTTTTTATCAATGTAACTATATAATCAATAAAATTTTCCTATCAAAATTTTCATGCAGTATTCCTATCGTAATATAGACTATGCCACAATATTAAAATAAATTTTCTTTCTAGATCGGATTTGTGGTCACGAAACCACTATTCCGATTTTACTGAAAATGGGCCATTACAACTCTTCCCCTTAAGGATTTTCGTCCTCGAAAATCTTACCGAGAAAAGAGATTTGGGTATTGTTTCCTCATTGCCTCCTCCGGTTCCCAGGTGACCTCTTCAATTCCGTGTCGTTGCCAAAGAACTTTTACCAGATCTATCTTTTTTTTTCTTAATTCTTTTGTCTCCCGTGCCAAAATTTTGGCTGGTTCTTCACCGTAAGTCATATCAGGTCGAATCTCAATCTCTGTCGGAGAAATAACATGTGAAGGATCGACCGATACCGCGTAGTAACATAGACACATGGAAAACATTATGAATTTATCAAGTTCGGAGGCAAAGCTAACTTGGTATGCAACAGTCCGATTCGTTCAAGTAACCTCATATGGCCCAATAAAAGCGTGGACTCAATTTACCTTTACGACCGAATCGAATGACTTTTTTCCAAGGTGATACTTTCAAGAATACCTTGTCGCCAACCTGAAATTCTATCTCTTTCCTTTTAAGATCGGCATATGACTTTTGTCGATCAGAAGCTGCTTTCAAGCTATCTCGGATCACCTTTACTTTCTCTTGATTTCGAATCAAATCAACTCCATGTATCTTTTTCTCACTCGATTCGGTCCAATATAATGGCGTTTTACATTTCCGACCATACAAAGCTTCATACGGTGCCATTTTAATACTAGGCGATAACTATTATTGTAGGCAAACTCAATCAAAGGTAAATACCTTTCCCAACTACCTTCAAACTCTAGTACACAACATCGAAGCATGTCCTCTCTAATACACGAATTACACGTCCGGATTGGCCATCTGTCTGAAGATGAAATGCAGTACTGAAATGCAACTGAGTCCCCAATGCTTCTTGCAACTTGTCCCAGAAACGAGACGTGAACCGAGGGTCTCTATCTGAAATAATAGAGACTGGTAGCCCATGTAACGACAATCTCGGATACATATAATTGACCAACTTATCTAAAGAAAAATCCATACGTAGCGGTATAAAGTGTGCCGACTTTGTCAACCGGTCAACGATTACCCAAATAGCATCTTTCTTATTCGGAGACAAAGGAAATCCCGACACAAAGTCCATTGTGATTCTTTCCCATTTCCATTCTGGTATCGTAATTGGCTGTAGTAATCCCGAAGGTACCTGATGTTCAGCTTTAACCTGTTGACATATCAAACATCTCGATACAAACTCAGAAATATCACGTTTCATCCCTGGCCACCAATATATCCTTTTTAGATCATTATACATTTTATTACTCCCCGGATGTATAGACATAATACCACTGTGAGCTTCGTGCAAAATCTTCCGTACAAGCTCTGAATTCTTTGGTACACATATCCTGCCTCTAAACAGTAAACAATCATTATATCTGATCTGAAATTCCGAATTAGTACCCGATTCACACTGCACCCGTTTAGCTTGTAATTCATTATCACTTTTCTGAGCTTCACAAATTTCTTTGTAGAAACATTGGTTTAGCTTTCATTTCATTTATAAGTGTACCAAGATTACCATCATCAGACAATGACAACTGAGTATTCATAGCTCGTAAAGCAAATAAAGATTTTCGGCTCAAAGCATCAGCAACTATATTAGCCTTACCCGGATGATAGTCAATAACCAAATCATAATCCTTTAGCAACTCAAGCCACCTACGCTGTCGCAAATTCAAATCTTTCTGTGTCATCAAATACTTTAAACTTTTATGATCGGTATAGATATGACATTTTTCACCATACAAGTAATGACGCCATATTTTCAATGCAAACACAATGGCTGCTAATTCAAGATCATGTACCGGGTAATTCTTTTCATGTGGTTTTAGTTGTCTTGAAGCATAGGCTATTACTTTACCTTCTTGCATTAAGACACAACCTAAACCATTTAATGAAGCATCACTATAAATAATAAATTCCTTGCCCGGTTCAGGCTGTACTAAAACAGGTGCTTTCGTCAATAGATCTTTCAATCTGTCAAAACTCTGCTGACATTCTTCAGTCCACTCGAACTTTACATCTTTCTGTAATAGACGTGTCATCGGAGAAGCTATCGTAGAAAATCCCTGTACAAATCTCCTATAATATCCAGCTAATCCCAAGAAACTTCTAACTTCGGACACATTCTTCGGCGGATTCCAATTGACAATAGCTGAAATCTTACTTGGGTCTACCCTGATGCCTTCAGCAGATACAATATGTCCAAGAAACCCAACTTCTCGAAGCCAAAACTCACATTTACTAAATTTAGCATACAACCGCTTTTCACGCAAAGTTTGCAGTACAATTCTTAAATGATATGCATGCTCATTTTCATCTCTAGAATAAACCAGAATATCATCAATAAATACTACCACAAACTTGTCTAAGTACGGTCTGAATATTCTATTCATCAGGTCCATGAATACAGAAGGTGCATTTGTCAATCCAAACGGCATCACGAGGAACTCATAGTGCCCATACCAGTTCTAAAAGTCGTCTTTCAAGCATCGAGACTCCTTTACTCAGAAGCGATAGTAACCCGATCGAAGATCAATCTTTGAAAATACTGATGGCACCCTTCAGTTGATCAAACAAGTCATCAATCGAGGCAAAGTGGATACTTACTCTTTCTTTGTAACTTTATTGAAATGCCTATAATCGATACATAGTCTCAAAGACCCGTCTTTCTTTTTCACAAACAAAACCGGAGCACCCCAAGGTGAATGACTAGGTCGAGCAAAACCTCTGTCAGTAAGCTCTTGCAACTGTGCTTTCAACTCTTTCAACTCGGTAGAAGCCATTCTATAAGGTGCTATAGAGATCGAAGTTGTTCCTGGAACTAAATCTATAGAAAATTCTACCTCCCTTTCCGGTGGTAACCTGTAATTCTTTCCGAAACACATCAGAAATTCACATACAACCAAGCACTAATTGAACTTTTGACTCGGATACTTTAGTGTCCAATACATAAGCAAGATATGCATTACACCCTTTTTCGACATACCTCAATCTTTGTCATGGTGAAATCACATCGGGTAACCCATTTAACTCATCGATTCAACCCGAGCAATTCGCCATTCGACATTTTATTACAATATATACATTTACAATTCACTACTACATCATGTTGAGTTAACCAATCCATTCCCAAAATCACATCAAATTCGTCAAAAGGCAATAGCATCAAGTCACTAGAAAACAATAACCCTTTACCATCAAGTGGACAATTTTACAAATTTTATCCACTATAACTTGTTGGCCCAGGGATTCAAACTTTAACCGCAAATCCAAAGTGAATTCAACGAGTAAATTTTTAACAGATGCTAACTTTGTACATATGTATGAATGTGTAGAACCAGGATCAATCAAAGCAATAACATCGATTATCAAGTAAAGAAAATGTACCGATAATAACGCCCGGAGCGAAGCATCTTCTCGGCTCGAATGGCATACGTCCTGGCAGGTGCCCGTGCTTCAGATCTAACCGTTTCTCTCACCGATCTTGTACCACTATTAGTGCCACCAGTAATTCCAGGTCGTCTACCTCTTTGTGAAACCGAGCTACCTTTTTCAGACTGTTCTGTAACACTTTCTGACATTTTTGGACAATCTCTGATTAAATGATCTTTCGATCCACATCGAAAACAAGCTCGAGAATTCAATCGACATTCTCCCCAATGATATCTTCCACAATACTCACATGATGACAACATTGGTTTTCTTCTGAAACTCCCAGTACTAACCCTAGAGGTCGCCTGCTGAATTTGTTTTGTCTGACTTCTGGATCTTTGCCCAACAGTAGTAGAAGTGTATTTAGAATCTTTAAAATCTCTCACTCTTTTTGAAGACGGTGGTAGTGCGGGACTAGTTGCTAATCTCTTTCCAAAACTCTTTTCTTTCGAACGAGCTAACCCTTCTTCCAGTCTCTGTGCTCTATCAACCAACACAGGAAATTCTTGTAGATGTAATGGTATGAGAGGAACATAAATTTCTTCATTTAAACCCCACTCAAATCTCCTGCACATATCCGCTTCACTTGTTACTAGTTCCTTAGCATATTTGCTTAATCTGATAAATTCACGTTCGTACTCAGCAACAGACATGTTGTTCTGCTTCAGATCTAGAAATTCTCTTTTCTTTTTCTCAAGATAAAGTTGACTCACATATTTCTTTCTGAATTCAGACACAAAGAAATTCCAATTAATTTTCTCTGCAGGATGAATGTTCACGACAGTGGTCCACCATTGGTAAGCCTCACCCTTTAGTAAAGATACTGCACACTTCAACTTTTCATCTCTAAAAGACACTGCAATTCTTCAAATATTCTTTGACTATTCTCTAACCATTCTTCGGCCTCAGCTGGGTCATCATCTTTCTTTCCTTTAAACTCTTCAGCTCCATATTTTCTTATTCTTTCCAAGGGAGATCGATGACTAATTATAGATGGTTCTGGATGTGGAACAGCAGGAAGAGAAGATGGTGGTGGAACAGGTGGAGCATTATTAGTTCTTACAACTTGCTGTCAGAACAACCGATTCATTATCCGTAACAAGGTGCAATTGGAATTTCTTCTCTAGGCGGCATCGGCTCGATTTGATTGAGTTCTTTCTTCAAATTCAAGCTCCTATCATCTCGTAAGTTTATCGATTCACTTGAGCTTGGGTTCTATGTTGATCTCTTTCCCTATCAAAGTTTGGCGCCCTACTCTCCACTTCATTTTTCGACTCTTCATGAGATCTATTTGACATCTTTAAGTTTTACAATATTCACAAATTATACAATTAAATAATTAAATAAATAAACCTCATCTCATCTCATCACATCAATATATAAAATGGCATGTACTGAATAGACTCTTTCTCGGCCCAAGAATTTAGAAAACCTAGGCTCTGATACCAATAAATGTAACACCCCTTAACCCTAAACCGTCGCCAGATCAGGGTTACGGAGCATTATCGGACATATTGGACAACTTAGAAATAATTCATAAATAAATAACATTCATAGCATAGTTTAACTTTTAAGTCTTTATAATAGACCCTCGAGGCCCAAAATAAGTATTAGGAGTGGAACAATTATTTTTTTTTTTAAATTTCGGCAGCATCTCTGCTTATTTTGTATAAAACCCCCTGCAAGTTCAAACAAAAACAACCAATACCATATATACTATATAAAATTTTGTACCATTTCATTAGTATAAACATTAAAATACTAAATACCATTTATTTATTTACAAAAAAAAAAGTCTTGTAACATTCTGATGTGATCAAAATAACACCTATGTACATGCCACTTTTAATTCAAAATATGGTACCTACTTATGAAGCTCTTAAGGATATGATGAGATGAGAGATCTTCTAGCCGACTCTACCTCTCCGAGTCTAACTGTACCTACGCGTTAAAATTAAACGCGTTAAGCCGGTGAAGACTTAGTAAGCACTACAAGAATAAATAATAGGCAATTAAATCCTATTAAAATATTATAATCCCATTTGATCAATATATATTTATATGCATAAAAGTTTCTTTAGCTGTATCTTATATTAACAAAATTTAATTTATTATTATACAAGTTATAAGACTTACCTTAGTATATTGATAATTTGCTTTGGTTCACAACTTATAACTTTAGCCCAAAGTAGACTTAATAGAACACACTGGATATACGGAACAAATACAGAAGTGCATTATTATGCACAAACAAACAGAGAGCACTAAAGTGCTATACAGAGAGCACACATGTGCTAAACAGAGAGCACTTAACGTGCTAATAATAGAACGGAGAGCACTAATGTGCTAATAATCAGAGAGCGCGCTAGAGTTCCTTAATGGCATGCCACTAATATCCTAGTAGTTCTAAATTCATCTACTTGGGCATTAAAACTGAATTTCATACATTTAAATACTTTACATAAATATCCCGAAAAAGATTTCTCACTTCTTCATCATTACAATTTAGTGCATATTATATAATTCACAAATATCACATCATTTTCACACATATACTTTTGTCACAACATTATTACTTAATGTTCAAACAATATAACTTCTTATACTCTCCAATTATAATTTTCTTTCCAAATTTCATAATTCCATAATCTATCATTATTATTATCATTATTATTTATTTACTTATAAATTTAAATATATACATATATATTACATTTTTATTTCTAAATAATTCTATACTACAATGTAAGCATCTAAATAAAATTAATTTAAAAAAATCTTGTAGTACTTACAACAAAAAGATTGAGATGATGTCTTCCTTCACTCCTTAGCCTTCTCTTTTCCTTTTTCTTCAATTAGGTCCTCTCCTTTCTTTTCTTTCTCTTCAATTTCATATAAAACATATAACATTTATATGTTAGAAAAAAAAATTAAATGGCTTTCCTATACTATTTAAAAAAATAAACATGTATGATATAATAAATTCATCATTTCTTACATTAACTTACATTTCAATTTATTCCATAACTAAAATTATTTCCATTTCTATTACAATCTATACTTCATTTTTATTTAAATTCTACTTATAACTTAGTTTAACTCCCAAATTTTCACTAATAAACCCCAATTTCAAACTTCTTATAATTTACTCCTTATTGCAATCTATTTCACAATTCAATCTTTTTTTTTCAAATTCTAATTTGGATTTTTCATGAGTTCAATCTCTAATTTATCCATAAATTCAACATAAACTACATAAAAAAAAATCTACTAACTCTCAAAATTTCAACATATACTTAATAGTATTTTGTTCTAGAATCATAAAAACTAAATAATTACAAGAAAATGAATTAAATTGGCTTACCAAATTGAATTTGAACCCTTGAAATCCCAAATTTTCTTTTTTTCTTTTTCTTTCTCCCTTTTTCTCTATTTCGTTCCTGTATTCTGTTTTGTTTCTTCTTTCTATTATGTTTCTTTTCTTTACTTATGTTTTATATATTATATTATATTATATTATATATAATAATATATTATATTATATACTAATACTTAAATATTAAGTTAATATAATATATAATATATATTTTTATATCCAAAAATATCTTAGATTTTTTTTTCTTTCAACATTAAACCGCCTCATTTTATAATATGGCATATTTACCTATTTAGTACTTTTTATTTTCTTTAATCTATAATTAAACTTTCACACTTATTTCAATCTAATCCTTTTTCCTAATTACTTCTAATTAAGTCGAATTTACCTAATCAAAACCTAATTAGACACACAACTAGCTTCGTAAATATTTATAATAAATATTTACGAATCCGATTTATCAGAACGGAGTCTCGAGAATGCATTGTTTTTCTTTTCTCTTTTTATCAATGTAACTATATAATCAATAAAATTTTCCTATCAAAATTTTCATGCAGTATTCCTATCGTAATATAGACTATGCCACAATATTAAAATAAATTTTCTTTCTAGATCGGATTTGTGGTCACGAAACCACTATTCCGATTTTACTGAAAATGGGCCATTACAGGGCAGGCTTGAGCAAAATTTTAGGCTCATATTTTGGATTGGACAAGGCTTGGACAATCATAAAGTATATTAATATCATGCTTAGAATCAACTCAAACCCAGCCCAACATTGCCCATGAACACATCTATTCTCGGCTAGCCTCATGCATTACAATTATTTCTGCATGATTTGAAGAGACAAGTTTATTTTTTTGAACGTCATGATATAGATGTACCTTCAAATGTAAAAAAAGATAATGTTTGGAATCAACCTTGATGAGGATCTATTAAATATTCAACATCTGCATAGCCAACTAATTGAGAATTTAAATGATTTGAATAAAATAACCCTAAAATAGTTGTTTATTTGAGATATCTAAATATATGCTTAATTCCATTCCAATATCTACGTGCTGGAGAAGATTTCACATTAATACCCCTACGACATTTAGATATGGTACTTCAGAACCAAGTAGCTCTTCATCATCTTCCTAAGGACGAAAGGGGTCTTTATTCACATCCAGTGATCTTACAATCATTGAGGGGCTCAATGGATGAGCTTTATTCATGTAATTTTTTTGTAAGATATTTTATGTATAAGATGACTAATGGACATGGATTCCATCTTATACTTGATCTATATATCAAAACAAAACTTTGTTTTTCTAATATGTTTCATTCAAATTCTTTCTTAAATAATTTACTGCATTTTGAAGCTTTGCAACAGTTCTAATAATATTTAAATCATCAACATAAACGACAATTATCACAAATTTTGATCCAAATCTTTTTTATAAAAACACATTGGTAAAATAGGTTCTTTGTATAACTGTCTTTCAAAAAATATTCACTAAAACGGTTGTACCACAATCGTCTACATTGTTTTAATCCATATAATGATTTCCTTAATTTGATTGAAAAATCTTCCTAGAAAACTTTGTATCCTTCTGGGATAGTAAATCCATTAGGGATTTTCATATAAATTTCACTATCCAGTGAGTCATATAGACAAGTTGTAACAACATCCATTAGATGCATATCAAATTTTTTATGTACTGCCAAACTTATAAGATATCTAAATATGATTGCATCTACCATAGGAGAATATGTCTCTTCATAATCAATGTCAAGCCTTTACGAAAATTATTGTGCTACAAGTTATGCTTTATATCTAACAACTCCATTTTTCACAAAAATACTCATTTGTACCCTACCGGCTTTACATCTTTAGGTGTTTGGACGATAGGTCCAAAAAAACCTCATGTTTAGCAAGTGAATTTAATTCTATTTGTATTGCGTCTTCCCAATTTGGTCAATCTTTTCTATTTCTACATTCCTCAGTAGATATAGGTTCAAGATTCTCATTTTCTATTGCTATTTCAACATCAATATTATAAGCAAAAATGTCTTCATTATCACTATTTTCGTGTACTTGAACCTCTTTTGGTGTTTTCTGATCAATTATGTCTCTGGCCTCTTTTTAGGCACTCGCCTCTATAATATGATCATCTAGAGCATTTACTCATTCTTTTTACGAGAATTCTTATCTTTGGAACTGATTGGTCTACCACGCTTCAAGCAAGGCTTACTTTCATTTGCATTAGCAGATTGTCCTACAAGGACATCAAATTTTATTAGAGCATTTTTAGTTGGTATGTGAGATTTAGTAACTCTTTTTAGGTCAGTAAATGCATCTGGCAACTGATTTGCATTATTTTGCAAATGTATTATCTTCTGAGTTTCTAGTTCACATTGATTTGTTCAATGATCTAAATGAGATGATAATGATGCATCCATGTAATTCCATTTACCAATTGCTTTCTTTCTCCCTCTCAAGTTGGGAATATTGTTTCATCAAAATGACAATAGACAAACTATGCCGTAATCATGTCATTGGTTCAAGATGCTTAATCATAGAAGGGGATTCATACCCAACATATATTCCCAACCTCCTTTAAGAACTCATCTTTGTGCATTGTGGTAGAGTAATTGGAACATATACTGCACATCTAAAAATACTAAGATAGGAAATATTTGGCTCCTAGCCAAAAGCCAATTGCAATGAGGAGAATATATGATAACTTGTTGGTTTAAATATCCTTATTTAATAAATGATTCAACTAGACCATTTTGTGCATAAACATGAGCAACAAGACTTTCAATTGTTATTCCAATAGGCATACAATAGTCATTGAAAACTTAAGATGTGAACTCGCCAACATTATTAAGAAAAATTGTCTTGATTGTATAATTTGAAAATTGTGCCCTTAATTTAATTACTCATGTAAGTAATCTTGCAAAGGCTTGGTTGTAAGTTGATAATAGACACACATGTGACCATCTAGTAGATTTATCTATTAAAATCATAAAAAACCTAAACAGTCCACATAATGGATGAATAGACCCACATATATCACCTTGAATATATTCCAGAAATGCAAAGGATTCTATCCCAATCCTATTTGGTGATGCTCTAGTAATTAATTTACCTTGAGAACAAACAACACGTGAGAATTCCTTGAATGAAGAATCTTTTGTTTATTCAATGGATGACCAAGTGAAATCTCAATTATTTTTTGCATCATTGATGATCCGGGATGGCCTAACCGATCATGCCAACTAGTAAATGTATTTGAATCAATAAACTTATGGTTTACTATAGCATGTGTTTCAATTGTACTAATAGTTGTATAGTACAAACTTGAAAATAAGGCATGTAATTTTTCTAAAACACATTTCTTTTCAAATATAACTGTTATAAATTGCAAATACCCAATATTTTTCTCATTTGTAGTCTCAATATGATATCCATTTCGATAGATATATTTGAAACTTAACAAATTTCTCTAGGACTTTGATGAAAATAGTGCATCATTTATAATAAATATTGTCCATTGGGGTAATAATATCGTAGCAATTCCAGAGCCTTTGTTTAATTTTGCATTACCCGATATAATGTTGACATTTTCATTGCTTGCAATTAAATGAGGAAAATATTTCCCATCTTTAAGTATGGTATATGTTGTAGCACTGTCTGCTAGACATGTCCCTTCATTTTTTATCTTGGATTCAACCAAAAGATCTATATTCTTCATTAAAACAAAACACTTCATAAGAGATATTGTAAACACTCAAAATTTATAATAGAAACATACTAAAAGTACACTAGAAACAAAAAATAAAATAGCAACTCAAGGATAAAACAAGAATGAAAATATAAGAGATTAGAGTGAGAAGTGATACCTAGAAATTTGATCAGCTTTGTTCTTTTTCTATCGTTTAATGCTAAAAACCTAATGATGATTTATAGGTCTTAATAGTTAAAATGACATATTTCAAAACTGTTAATAATTGTACGTAGGATCAAATTTTACTTTCCATATAATATCAATCAAAGAAGATAATCGTACTGATAACGTGTTATAGAAAAATTAAGAAAACAATAGTAAAAAGTAAAAGATAAATAAAAGGTACAAGAGAAACTTTCTCATATTCCAATTTCAGTTTTAAGTAAATGATCTTCT
This sequence comes from Gossypium anomalum, assembly GCA_025698475.1. Classification (NCBI taxonomy): domain Eukaryota; kingdom Viridiplantae; phylum Streptophyta; class Magnoliopsida; order Malvales; family Malvaceae; genus Gossypium; species Gossypium anomalum. The sequence goes on along the minus strand of CM046967.1, from coordinate 15,503,145 downwards.
TAATTTTCATTGAAATATTTAAGTTACTCTCGTATTTATAAACGAACTAAAGAGTTTTATCTCATCACTTTAATAAATGTTTAATGGATTGTAAACATTACAACATTACTTAATTTTGTTGGTTGTACCTAAAACCCAAATTAAAAAAGAATCAAATATATGTATATGCTAAGATGGCTCTGATTTTAATTAATCAATTTATTAAATTAGGTTTACATGTCAAGAAATGTATTAGAAATTTAAAAAAAAATTATAGTAGCCGTATCAGTTTTTAAAGAAAATAAAATTTTGTTTCCGCTTCGTCGTCTCTAGTTGTAGGGAGGATAACAAATTATTTTGAGTCATTATTTTTAAATTTTAATTTATTTTCTTTTAATCACTCGACATTTTATTAAATATTTTTTCACAAACAAAAGTAGATTAATTAAAACAAGGTTCAATATAAGGGAATCAACAGCAATAATAGAAAAGTTAGGAGTTTCTAAATAAATAATAGTGTTTCCATTTATGTCAGCAGTAGATCTAATTTTAGTGTCCCGTCGAGCCAGAATGTCAACATTACGATTCTCTTCACAAAAAAGGCTTAAGCCTTAAGGCTTGTCGATACTGCATTTATTGCTTATTTCAGTTCTTGTGAATTAGAGTCATCAAAATCACAGAACAAATTCCGAATTTTCCCCAAAAAGCCCTAAACACAACAAAATACTTTCAAAAAAATAAAAGGTGATGGAGAATAAAAACTCTCTCTCACACACATTTCACCTGTATTTTGGTTTCGAATTTGGAAAGGAGGAAGAGAAAACATTAAAAATTCATCAAAGCTTAAAGCATGATTTCCCACTAAATTGTATATATTTTAAATTTTGGTTTTATTTTTTTAGCTCAATTTGGCATGTTAAGTTACATTAAGAAAAATTGACTGACATGCTTGGTACTTTCACCAAATAAAGTGTGATTTGTGGCATCTGTGTAGATAAAAATTATTATTTATATATAAACTCTAAAAAATAAAATAAAAATTAATCTAAAAACAATATTTTAGAAAAATGGTAAATTTATATAAATATAAATTCTATAAATAAAAAAGTTTAAAAAAAAAACTAAACTTTTATAAAATTAGGTTTAATACACATTTTAGCCCTTGAAGTATATCGCTTATAAAATTAGGTTTATAAAATTTTATAAAACAAAACTTTTGATGTTAAAAATTAACGAATGGAATATCCAATCAATCATATGTTGACATGTGTCATACAATGACATCACAATGATGTCATCATGTAAAAAAATCTTTAAAATGAAAAGAAATTACAATAAATTATAAAAAAACTATAAAATTAAAAAATTAAAAAAACAATATAGAAATTACTAAAATTAAAAAAAAAAACACATTAGATATTTTAATATTTTTAAAATTTTATAAATCACATTTACTAGAGCTTAGACACGGTCTCTTGGAAGGATATCACCTACAATAATTATTTTATAATTTAATTAATCGAAATTTATAATTAGTAGATAAATTTGGATAAGTTTTTTTTAAAAATTATTTAAATAATAAAAAATAATGTTATTTCAAATCAATAATATTTTTAATTATTTCAAATATTTTTTTACTATCTCAAGACAATTTATTTGTCTCTAGACCAAAATCTTAAAAACTATTGTTGAATGTTTAACCATTCTAAAGAACTTTGGTACAAAATAAAAAGAGCATGTGCACAATGATAAATGAAAAATGTTTACTCCATAAATTAAATAGGGAGCCAAGTCAAATAAAACACTAGTAAAGTACTAAAAATTGATATATTTTAAAATATTAAAAATTTGATATAAAAGTTATTCAATTCTTATTAAAATATAATTTTTATAAAAAATAATTGCATTATTATATACAATTTTTATATCAAATTTTTAATATTTTAAATATGATTAGCAAATATATACTTTATTCTAAGATATAATAATTTTACTAGTTTTTTAAATTTTTAAATAATTATTTATAATATTTTACGATTTCTAATCATTTTTATAATTTTTTACAATAGTTTACAATTTCTAATAACTTTTTAATTTATTTATAATTTTTACAATTTTTAAAAAATGCTAACATATTTTTAATTTTTAAACAATCATGTATATTATAATTTTATTTTAATTATTATAAATTTTATATTTTTAATTTTTTTTACTTTTTTTAGCTGATGATATTATTATGACATCAGTGTATGCCATGTGGCAATTTATAATTGGTTAGATACCCCAAACCACTTTTTTTAACGTCGAAATGATTGAACTGAGAATGTTTGATAACGTTAAAGACTGAATTGAAAACATCTGATAACGTTAAGGATTGAAGTGGGCCAAAAAAATGTAAAGACCAAAGTGGGAAAAGCAATATACTTCAAGAACTAAAGTCTACATTAAGCCAAAAAATAACAAAAACTGTTTAAAATTTTTAAAAAACTTGTAAATTCTAGAAAATTTTAAAATATATAAATATAAATCCAAAAATAGGAAAAAAAATTAGTTAAACTTAATAAATTTACAAAAAAAATCAAAATTCTCTCTATATATATAGGGGTAAAGGGAGAAATTTTGTTAGGTGTCAGAATTAAATTATATATTTTTATTATAGAAAAAAATATATAATTTTTCCTTTTTAATAATTTATATCTTTATAATTTTTAAAAGATTAAATTAAAATTTTATCATTTTTAAGAAGGATCAAAGTAAAAGTTTACCATTACTAATTTAATTTTAAAAAATTCATTTTAAGGAGTTAGAGCTTAGCTTAGCTTTGCATATATATATATATATATATACACGCTAGACAAATTGCAATACTTTTTTTTTTTTTTGCTTAATCAATAAGTTGATTTGCAAACTATTCTATTTTTCTTATCTTGGCACTTAAATTATTTTTTCTCAAATTGACACCTTTGCTAATTAAACAATTAAATCTATTTTAAAAGAAGCTTAAGCCACAAATTATTTGTACAAATAGAAAGTTACTGATAAAATGATATACTTTAGATACTAATTTATAGATTAAGCTTCGAATGTTTAATTATTTTTTAAAAATTCCTATTAAATTTATTATATATTTTTAATTTCAATACAGATGAATGCGACATGCTATGTTCTAACCGGTCGAAAATCCCATGTTATACATTTTAATAAGCGCCACATGTTAATCCACTTTTTCAACCTCAATACATTGAATCGATTTAGTAAAAAAAAGAAAAAAGAAGAAAGTATAGTGTAGGGCTAAATCATTCTTTAAATCTAAAAGGAATGATGGTCGATGGAACAACAATGAACGGCCCAAAGCATACTTTACTGCTCAAAATAATATTTAAAAATTAAGTCATTAATATTAAAGGTTAATTTAATATGAACTCGCGTGTTGGCATGATAATTAGAATGTTTACTGTCTTAGTTATAGTTTGGGTTTGAATTGAGCTAATTGTATTACTATTAGAACTTTGCTCTCTTCCTATAATTCACAAAAAAAAAATTAATATAATATTTTTAGACAGTCGAAAATAATATTAAATATACCTTAAATTTATATATATATTATTACAGTTAAATTTAAACACAATTTTATTATTAAACAACAATTTTTATAGATATTAAATATTAATGATTAATATGTAGTTTGTTCCATGAATTTATTTGAGAGCATTTAGTTGGTATCTAGAATTTTATTTTGAATCTAATCGGTATCTGAACTTATATTTCGTCACCTAGGTTGCTATCTCTATACTAACGCTATTATTTTATACTGATGAAGCACTAATAATCAATCTGTTGATGATGCGAGGCAACTTCTTAATATAATATGTGGAAAATATATAATTAAAAATTAAAAAAACACTTCTAAAAATATATAAATTAATGTTCGTCACATGCTATATTGTGAAGTTACTATATGTCACCATTAGATTACGACTAAAAAGTCAACTTGATTAACAGAATATAAATTTAAATACTAACTAAATTTAAAAAAATTAAAATACCAACTAAATATTTTTAAATAATTTTAGAAGATAAACTACGTATTAAAGCAAATATTAATTTAAACCAGCCTAAATTCATAAAACTTATGTACAAAATCTGACCCTTGGTGTAATGAAAGGACAAGGGACTCTAAAGATATGTAGCAATAGAATAGCTTTGGGTTTCCTTTACTTATTTAGGCTTCTTCCTCAATTCTATTCTTTTTTCTTCTTCCTTTTCTATGTAAAACATTGCCCACTCGGTGTGTGTGGGTGTGTGGTGCTATGGGAGTGCTAGTGAAACCTCTCCCCAAAATAATGCCTAAAGTGTTTATGGGTAGGTTGAAGTCTGAGTTTAGGGATAATATTTACATTTTTATGTTTGTTTAAGTTTGAGCCAGATTTTGTCTAAGTCTATTCATATTTATAAATAGTAAATTCAAATTCATTTTAAGTTCAACTATATTATATTTTTAAAAATTTAAAAATATATTTATATTACTTTTAATTTAACATTTAATAATTTCATATATTTTTTATTTATTGAAAATTTATATATAACGATTTTAACATTTTTTAATGTTTAATTATATTAGTATATAATACCATTATAGATTTAATTTTTATGTGTTATAAAATACATAATATATAAAAATAATATAATATAAAACTTTAAAAATTTTAAAAATAGACCGGATCAAGCTCAGGCCTTGAATGTTTAAGCCCGAGCCTGACCCATATTTTAAAAAGGTCTAATTTTTTCTCAAGCCCATTTTTAGGCCAAATATTTTTATACAAACTTTTCAAATTTTGGGCGGGCCTTTGGGCTTGGGCAAATAGCCTGACCCATGAACAAGTCTACTCAGAATTATCCATAACCCATCCTCAACCTTTAAATAGGAGGATAAAAGTGTTTTAACGCGCTCGAACTTACGTCCTCCTGCACTAGTAATAAGGCGGATGTCAACTAAGCTAATACTCAGTTGGCTCTCCCTAAAATAAGCTTAAGAAAGCAATAAAAAAGTCGATTGGGTCTTAATTTAATTAACACTGTTGTTATTAAAGTAGTTTTACAATGTGGAGTTTAAGCATGCTTAAATATATTATCCTTCAATTTAATTAGTTTGGGATTTGGGAACTTTAAAAGAAATTAAGAAATATGTAAAAGAAGGGGCTCAACCAACAAATTGGTACATAAATTATATTTTTTTCATTTTGGTACTTAAACTTTTTTTTAGTCACAAGTGATACCTAAATTATTTTTTTTCTTAAGTTGGTACCTCTGTTAGTTCAAACATTAGTCAAACTGTTACGTCAATTTTTTTTAAAAAAAGGCCTAATCCAAAAATTAGTTCCTAAACTATATCATTTTCTCAAGTTGGTATCTAAACTTTTTCTGTCATTAGTGGTACCTAAACTATTTCTTCATTACCATTTTTACATCAAAAATATTATATTGATTAAAAAATTCCAGCTAATAATAATACCTAAACTATATTATACTATATTGATTAAAAAATTCCAGTCAAACCGTTAATGTCAATTTTTTTAAAAAATGCTTAACCCACAAATTAATATCTAAACCATATCATTTTTCTTAAGTTGATACCTAAACTTTTTCTATCATAAGTGGTATCTAAACTATTTTTCATTACTAATTTTACATCAAAATATTATATTGATTAAAGAAATTTCAACTAATAATAAACTGTTACATTATATAAACTTTTAAAAAATAATTTTTAAATTCTTTTATTTTCTTTTACATTATTTTTTTTCACAAAGCCAACAATGCTCAAAATTTGCCCTCTCGAGGTTGAGGCGTTGGCGATTAATTTTATTTTCAAACTTTATTGACTACTCGCTTGACCTTACAGGATCAAAAAAGTTTTTCCATTGATTAAAACCAGTATTTTCAAATGGGACCGACAAAGGTGTTGGTCCAAAGATAAGGGTTGAATGGATTGACTCGCAAACTAATGGTCCGATATTGATCAGTTGAATTGGTTTTCTCTATTTTAAAATATTTTTTATTTTATAAAATTTTAATTGATTTGATCGAATCGGACGAACCAATCAAACCGAGAACTAGTAGCTTGATCGATTTGACCATTGATTAAGTTTTGAAAACATTTATCAAAATCATGAAGTCCAAAATGTTCACACTTATTAAAAAAGCACAAAATGAGAGGAAGAAGGAATATATATACAACCTAACCTATATTTGATATTGTAATATGTTGTTTTATTTTTATAATTTTTATCACATAAAAATTAAACTTATAATAAAAATTAATGTTATAATGTGAATATTAAAAAAATGTTAAGTTGTATATATTTAAAATTTTAATAGAAGAAAAACATATAAAATTATTGTATAATAAATTAAAAGTAGCATGAATTATTATTATTTTTTATTTTAAAGAAAAATAGGGGGGTTTAGACTTTAGATTAATCATTTACAAATTGAAGTATATTTTGTTTTGAATTAAACTAGACTTAAACAAAGAAGAAAAATTTGTTAACGCCATAAAATAACTTGACTCAAACCCACTCTCAATTCTCATCCAACCCACCAACAACACTAATCGCAACAACCCTCGTTGTAAAAGCAGAAAATGAGCTTATAGCAAGGATTTCACTCGGCAATCAATCGCTTAAAAGGGAAGACACTCATTTCTATCCTTTTGCGATTGGCTTGGAGTTGATATGGAAGGAACGCAACAACAGACCAATTGAGAATTCAAGGAGCTCCGAGCAATAAATGGTTGGTAAAAATAAAAGGATGTAAAGTAATGGATTCATATAATTTTTTACATAATTGTAAAGGACTATAGTATTTTTGTAGCACGAGTTTGCTTTAGAGTTGTTTAACGGTAAATATACTCATCTAACCTTGTTCAAATTTTTAGAAGGTTTGGACAAAAATATTAAGCCTTAAAATTAAGTTTAAAAAAATTAGTCTCATTTTAAATATGGGTTAAGCTTAAGCTCATGCATTCAAAGCCCAAGCCTAACTCGACTCATTTTTTAATTTTGTGATATACTATATTATATTATTTTTATATATTATATAATTTATATCACATAAAAATTAAATCAATTAAATTTATAGTAATATAAAATATAATAATGTAAACACACATTTAAAATATGTTAAGTTGCCAATACATAAAAATATTAATTATTAAATTAAAATTAATATAAGTATTTTCAAAAAAAAGAAATGGACAAATTTGAACAAAATTTTATGTTAATATTTTGGGTTGGACCGAACCAAGCTTAAGCAAATATAAAATATATTAATATTATGCTTAAGTTCGATCTAAACCCAATTTAATTTCCATAAAAAAAAAGTTAAATTTGTCAAGCATGTATGGCCCGATTGCTCTTGTGAATGAACTTAAAATCGAAGATGAGTACCGGTTTGGCTGGTAATCAAACAACGATGGATTCAACAGCATAGAAAGCATGGTAAGGATTAAGGAAGCAGAAGTAATGATGTTTCAAAGCACGAAGAGAAGTTGAGAGTTATATGATGACTCGGGTGAAATCTGAAAAGTTCGAAGAAGAGTATGCGGGAAATTTCTCGAGTCGAGAAGAGACGAAGGAAGAAAATGGAAGAAGTAAAAGTTTTGGAACATTCACATTGTGATTATTACACATTATATATAATAAAAATAAAATTATTATATTTTTTAACTAAATATTAAACACGCAAATAATTTTTCTAATTTTAGAACTTTAAATCTTAATAAAAACCCACTAAAATCAAATCGCTCATTGCTGATTCTATATTTGAAAGAAAAATGCCAAAAAGAATAAATAAATAAATAAACACCGTATGCTCAGGTGTGTTTGAATGTATTCTATCATGTTTTTGACAATATTAGGTCAAGTTAAACAACTGAATCATAAATTATAAATATAAATAAATAAATAAATTATGCTTGTTATTATCATAACAATAAAAGAATCGAGACTGATCAAAGTTTGGTGCAACAAAAGAAATTATTCTCAATATCAGCACCGAAGCACCAAAGGAAAAAAAAAAAAAAAAAAAGCGCAGTGCTGGAAATGGTTGATGGAAGGATAAAGGGGAAATATGGAAATGCAACAGCAACATTGATTTTAGGCCACAAATTACTGTTGGGACTATAGAAATTTTAAATTGCAAAAGCCAAAATGCCATTTGCCAATGAGTCACGGCAACTTGTATTGGTTGGTTTCCCTTTTCGACATTATTTCCATCTTCATTATGTCTGTCAAATCTATAGAATATCTCTATTAATAGGTATAAACATCTTTACTCAGTTTCTTTTCAATATAATAATATTCATAGCGATGTTTTCCTTTAATTTTTCGATTTTTACATATTTAGAAGATTATATATTTATGTTGTTGATGTAGGGTAAAGCAAAGGTGGTTTTTAAGTCATTGTATGGTGCCTGAAGATAGAGAAAATCAAGAATAGTAATATTAGGACGAAGGGTGTAATGAAGAGGGTTGCTTATACTTTCTTTAGACATGTCTTGGGGAGGCTTCAATGTCCAAGTCAATGTTTGACCACGGCGCACATGTAACTCTCGGCTTGTTACGTGTTCTGCTTCATCGGTTCTTTAGTTTTGCTCCAATAATTTATATTTGAAAATGGGGGAGGAAGTAAAACATGTTTAGGAGAAGTTGGAACTACCCAGCATTCACGAATTAAGGTAGAGTTTGAATGGTCAATTGAGTGTAATACGGTGCATTTAATTATTATAGCATTATAACAGTATTTAATCTTATCGTCACTACTATTTTTACAGTTTGAATATCAATACCGAGTGTCCGATTATAACTATCTATATATTTAAAGAATTAACTGTTATAAATTTTGAATATAAAAATTTAAAAAAAAAGAAAATTTCAGATAATATAAGAATTGAGTATGACTTTCACATGATTTTTTTTTTTTTTAGTACTTAAAGATATTTAAGGTTGGAATTTCATAAAAATAATTCAGTATCAAGGTTACTGTACCTTTATACGATTGTCGTTTGTTTCTGATTTGGGCGTATTGCGTAGCGTATTCCATCATCATAGCCATAGGCGGCGTTGGTTACTTACCACAAGGCCATTACATAATGACTTAAATTTAGCAATTGTTTAAACTTTGACTTGTATGAAGAGGCAACCACTGGCTGATTTCCCTTAATTATATATGTGAAAGGAAAGCTTCTAACTATACAATCAACATCCTCTCAAAGTCTTTGTTCATCTGCACGATAAAATATCTAATAATAAAAAAGTTCAATTTGATACTTAAAAAGGTTTTTTTGTCCATTAATTACTTGAACTTTATTTTTTAATTTAAATTGGTATTTATGACTTTTTTAGTTCAAATTAATATTTACAATAAATGATTTATTTTAACCGATTTAAATTATAAAACCAAATTCAATTACCAATTTCAACCAAAAATATTAAATTTATGTACCTAATTAAACAAACAAAAACCGAAAATACCAAATTAAACCATGAAACAAAGTTCAAATACCAAAATATATTTTACCCAATAAAAACTTCCACTCAGATTTCAAGACTCAAGTCAAGCATCACACAGTTTCCCCATAAATGGATTAATAAATATATGAAAATTTTTGTAACCAACCAAATCAATAGTCAAAAAGTCTTTACGTTATACCAAGTCAATCCATTCAAAGCCGCCATTAATACTCGACTTTAACTCTGTTCATACTATAAAGAAACTATCTCCAATTTCTCCATTAACAAAGCAGCCATTGAAACACCATGCCTTTGCTTTTCTTCTTCTTCTTCTATTTCTTGGTTCTCTTCCTCTGTAACCTTCCGCCATTGTTGTCCCAGCAAGACCGATCCTTCAACTTCTCGGATTTCCCATGGACTCCATCTCAAAACAAGTTTCTTATCTCTTCAAACAAAGTCTTCGCTGCTGGGTTTAAGTCAATAGGTTCTTCTGCAAATCTCTACACTTTCTCTGTTTGGTATTACAACATATCTGGAAATAACACCCTTGTTTGGTCGGCTAATGATGATTCTCCGCTGACCCGAAATTCGTCTCTTGTGATCGGGGACAATGGCGAGCTTCGTTTAATAAACTCGTCGGGCCAAAACTTGTTGCCGGGGCAGCCATCAGCGACTGGTAATCGGAATTCGACGAGGCTGGTATTGGAAGATGAGGGAAATCTGGTTTATGGGAATTGGCAGAGTTTCGATTTTCCAACCGATACCATTTTACCCAACCAGAGGATGAAAACAAATGGGACGACTATTCGTTCAAATAACGATAAATTCATCTTCCAGAACAGCAAAAGCCTTGTTTTCAATTCATCTCAATACTGGGCCACTGATAATCCGTTTCTGAGACTGGAATCAAGTGGGGAAGTGGTTCAAGCTAATGGGGCGACTTTGGTTTCTTCCGATTTCGGCGAACCCAATCGTTTACGAAGACTGAAATTGGATTCCGATGGAAATATCAGGATTTACAGCTTTGATTTGAGATCCGGTGAGTGGGAAATCGTCTGGTTAGCCGTTCAAGAAATCTGCACCGTTCATGGAACTTGCGGGCCTAACGCTATTTGTATGAACGATGCAACGAACTCGGATTCAACATCTTGCGTATGCCCGCCGGGATTCAAGAAAAAATCGGGTGATAATTCTTCATGCGAGATCAAAATCCCGCTGGGGGAAAACACCAAGTTTCTTCAGCTGGATTACGTTAATTTCTCTGGCGGTGCAGATCAAAGTAATCTCAAGGTTCAAAATTTCTCCATGTGTCAATCCAGATGCTTGGCAAATCCAAATTGTTTGGGATTTGCTTTCAAACTTGATGGAAACGGCTACTGTGTACTCCAGATTGATCGGTTGTTGTTCGGGTATTGGTCTCCAGGGACGGAGGCCGCATTCTACTTGCGCGTCGATAAATCCGAGACAGAACAATCGGAGTTCAGAGGCATGACGAGCTTGTTAGAAACAACATGTCCCGTTACTATAAGCCTTCCTTTACCGCCCGAAGAATCCGATACAACGACGAGGAATTTAGTGATAATATGTACCCTTTTCGCTGCTGAGCTTATTTCTGGGATTTTTTTCTTTTGGGGGTTCCTGAAAAAGTACATCAAGTATCGAGACATGGCTCGAACGTTCGGACTCGAGTTCTTGCCTGCAGGCGGGCCTAAACGATTCGCCTACGCTGAGCTGAAAGCGGCGACAAATGACTTCTCGAATCTTATTGGGAAAGGAGGGTTTGGCGATGTTTATAAAGGGGAATTACCTGATCACCGCGTTGTTGCGGTGAAGTGCTTGAAGAATGTGGCCGGTGGGGATGGGGAGTTTTGGGCAGAGGTTACCATCATCGCTCGAATGCACCATCTAAACCTGGTCAGGTTGTGGGGTTTTTGTGCCGAGAAAGGCCAACGAATCTTGGTGTATGAGTTTGTCCCAAATGGTTCACTCGACAAGTACCTTTTTCGATCCACTCCAGTCCCCGCTAATGAATCGTTAGCCCAAGTCCTCAATGCCCCTATTCTTGATTGGAACATCCGATACAGGATCGCCCTCGGGGTGGCAAGATCGGTTGCATATTTACATGAAGAATGCTTAGAATGGGTGTTACATTGCGACATAAAGCCCGAAAACATACTTTTGGGGGATGATTTTTGCCCCAAGATATCTGATTTCGGGCTAGCAAAGCTGCGAAAAAAGGAGGACATGGTTAGCAAGTCACGTATACGGGGGACTCGAGGTTATATGGCACCAGAGTGGGTGAAAATGGATCCAATAACACCGAAAGCAGACGTTTATAGCTTTGGGATGGTGTTGCTAGAGCTGGTGAGTGGGGTTCGAAACTTTGATATGCAAGACTCATTGTTGGATAATAGTGAAGATTGGTATTTCCCAAGGTGGGCATTCGACAAAGTGTTTAAAGAAATGAAAGTGGAAGACATTTTGGACGGTCAAATTAAGCATTGTTTCGACAATCGAATGCATTTGGAGTTGGTGGATCGGATGGTAAAGACGGCTCTTTGGTGCCTACAAGATAGGCCAGAGGCGAGACCATCAATGGGGAAGGTTGCTAAGATGTTGGAAGGGACTGTGGAAATTACGGAACCTAAAAAACCCACAATCTTTTACTTGGTAGACGAGTGAGACTTCAGGTTTCCTTTTCGTAGAGTATTCGTCTCCCACATCTAAAGCTATATAATATATATTTAATTGTTAATATTTGTATCTGCTCTAAATTTATTGTGGATAATAATTAGAATATATATTAAATCTTAAAATAATAGATATTTGTATCTTGTACATACTCAAATATGTCTAAAAAATTCTCAAAAAACAAAAATCAATATACCCCTCTTGAAAATATACTTATATTCAGGGGTGAAAGCAAAAAATATTTTTAAGGGGTCAAAATTAAATTTTAATTGTTACGATAATAAAAATGTAATTTTACAATTTAAGTAACCTATACCTTTATAATTTTTAAAAGATTAAATTAAATTTTTATTATTTTTAAAAAGAGCCAAAATGTAATTTTATCTTTATTAATTTAAAATTTTAAAAAATTTAAAAAGCTTAAATAAACATTTTTCCATTTTAGGGGGTTGGGCCCCTGCCAACCCCCATTGGCTATGCCCCTGCATATATTTAATATTTACACTTAAGTATTAAACTAAGCTTTGACAATAAATTCAAGTATTAAATTGAGACTAAGAAAATTAAATATTAAGTTAAACATTGAAACTAAATTAAGAAAAGGGTAAACTATTAAAATAGTTATTTTTATTTATCTTAGGTTATATTTTAGTTATTTATGTTTGAAATGTTATATTTTAGTGACTTACATTAACCAGTTGTAATAATTTAGTCACTGAGTCGTTAATTGTCGTTAACAATATAACGGTAACTTGACATAGCCCATTAAATCATAATTTCAAATAAAAATTTTAGGTTAAATTATACAATTGGTCCCCATATTTTTTCGTTTTGAACAATTTACTTTTTTTCTTTTATGTTATTTTAACTTTTCTTTATTTTCTATTCTTTTCTACTTCTCCCTTTGTTTTTCTCCATTCTCCATATCTTTTAACATAGTTTTTCTATATTTTTCATTTGTTAAAACTTTTTTATATTTATGGAAAACATAGAAAAAGTACGTTAAAAGGGAGAGAAACAGAGAGAGAAGGAGAAGAGAATAGAAAATAAAGAAAAAAAGAGAAAAAAGTTCAAAGAATAAAAAAGAAAAAAATTAAATTATTCAAAATGAAAAAAAATATAGGGACAAATTGTATAATTTAACCCCTTTTTTTTTGTGAAATGATGATTCACGTCAGTGTATCATTACACTGTTAACAGCAATTAGCGCTTAGTTATTAAAATGTTACAATATGATAACGTAAGTGACTAAAACATAACATTTCAAACATAAGTAACTAAAATGTAATATGAGACAAATAAAAATGACTATTTTAATAGTTTACCCTTAAGAAAAACCAAATAATAAGGTAGAAGATAATTATGAATTTTATTGGAATAAATACATAAAAGTATTAAATTGGGCAAACTTGTTCACATTCAGAGTCTTCATCAAAACATCCCAAATTATACAACAGCAACATACACGAGGGCCTGGACATTCGGCTATACGACATGTTATTAATGTTATATTCACACCTTCCTTTTTCTTCCCATTCAAATCACCAACTCTTCTGTTCTTGCCTAAAACATTTTAAAAATATAAATAAAATCTAATATTAAATAAAATTAGACATCTTAAATTTATTTTAAACTTCACACAAAAATTTATTTTATAAATTCATCTTCTGAAACAAATGCGAAAATGATAATAAAATATATGGAAAAAACATACATTCGTAAACATCCGATTTGTCAACAAATATAATGCATAAAAGAATGAGATAACTTTAAAGAAATTTGGAATTTGCCATTGTATGAGATGAAATTTTGATAGTATTCATGTTGAGAACTTGGGTTTATATATATATATATATATATATATATATATTAAGGATTTTCGTTTTTTCCAGTGGCAGAGTAAAGGGGGTTGGCAAAGGATTTTTGGCCCTTCTAAAATGAATTTTTTTTATTTAAGCCTTTTATAATTTATAAAATTTTAAATTATTAATGATAAAATTACACTTTGGTCCTAAAAATGATAAAAAATTAATTTAATATTTTAAAAATTGTAAAAATATAGACTATTAAAATAGTAAAATTATATTTTTATTATCATAAAAATATATAATTTAATTCTGACCCTTCAAAAAAGTTTCTAGCTTTGCCACTAGTTTTTTCCTTAGAGTGAATATGATTTTTCACTAATATGGAAGAATTATTGTATTCTTATGTGCTTAAGATCTTGGGTTTATACATATGGCACTTAATCTTTGGGTTTTTTGAAAAGGGGAATATGAATTTTTACTTATAAGAAAAAATTAATGTATTAAGATCTTTTGAACCTTTTTAAGTTTTTATAGTTTTCACTCATCTATACTATTATTTAAATTTTTTATTGAGTTAGTGTCATCGAATTTTAATTTAGTTAAATAAATTATGAAAATACCATTTGATTATAAACAAATTATATCATTTTAAGGGTACTTTTCTCTTTTTATTATTTTAATAAAATCAATGGATATATCCCAAAACTATATATGAATAATGGTTTAATGTGTAATTGTATACATGAACTTTGATTTTGTGCAATTTTATACATGAAATTTTAATTTGATCTAATTCTTGTAAATTATTAACACAATTATTGATATTACATTATTATTATTAGTTTCGAATATTACATTTCATTAATTATTGTATATTATTTTTAAACTGTGTTTTAAATAAGTAATTTCCACATGCATATGTTGTGATAGAATTTCTAGTATTTTTTTAAGATCTTAGTTTATATATAGCTTTGGATTAATTATTATGAATCTAAATTTCTTCGTCAATATGAAAAAATTAAAGGCATAATGTCAAATTTAGCTCTTAATGTTTATATCTTTTGTCAATTGGGTCATTATTTTTTCTTTTGGAGCTAAATTTGGTTGTTAATATTTCCAAAAGAGTTAAATCGCTTTTTAACAGAAATGCTGACTAAAATATTAAAATTTTAACGATGTTGGCATGACACCAGCGTGGCAATCCATGTATACTTTATGCTAACATAATATTATTTGTCTTATATATATCATGCCGACAAATAATTTAAATTTTATAAAAGAAATATATTCAAAAATTATAACTATAAATTATATCAATTCAAAAAATGTTAGCATGGAGTACACGTGGATTGTCATGCAGACTAAAATGTTCAAAAATTTACAAAAATTTAAAGTTTTACTTAGTACTTTCGTTAAAAAAACCCTCAATTTAACTCTTTTTAAAAATTTATGTTTATATTTGACTCCTTTTAAAATATAGAGTGCCAACTTTAACTAAAATAATAATAAGGGCAAAATTGATAAAATATATAAACATTAAGGGTAAATTTGATATCATTTCAAAATTAAATTCTTATATATGTATAACACTTTTTTTCGAAAGCGGACTTTTGATTATTTTGAAGTTGAAAATTAATCAAACAGCTGAATATATTTAATATAATTGTACTTTTAATGAATGTAAATCTTTTAATAGATATGAAACCTCTAAATATTGTTTAACGATTGAAAGTTTTTTACGTTAAACAACTATAAATAGTTAAAATTTTTTAATTTACTACAAAATTTACGTACATGATCTTAATAAATAGAAAATGAAATGTGATTATTAGATTATTAAAATATTAATCATATAAAAAGGTATGTAAATATATGCATATTTTATACCTATATAAATGAATTCCTTCCCTATATATGCATATATTATAGCACATTAGCATATAAATTACTTTATCAACCAAATATGTGAAAATTATAATTCTTTATAATTACAAGAAAGTATAATTACTATACTAATAACCCTTAATCTTAATTTTAATTTTAACCTCAAGCAAAACAACAGTGTAATACTAATATATGAATGAGAAAGAATACAAAATTATAATAGTTTTCATATTTACCAAACATTTTCTACTATTTATATAAAGTAAAAAAATGCTAAATAATTATTAAATTAAAAATTTTGAAAATTTATTGTCAATAAATAGAAAATGATAAATATGAAATAATTTTATTTATCCATTTCATGAATTTATTGAAATTAATACAAAATAAATGAGATTATTAATAAGAACAAATCTTTTCACAATAAGCCTGTACATTAAAACATCTGAAATCAGGTTTTGCAATACAACAATAACAATTATGTAACCCATTGCAAAACAATCTATGGCATGGGGACAATGTTATTGCATCGCTCTGAATTTTCTTCCCATTTTCTTCAAACCAATCTATATCATTTCCGGTACCCGCAAGTTTTCTGGTTTTACTTACAAAATTAAACATCCAATATATAATTATTTTTCTAATGGAATAAAAAATAATAATACAAATATATATTTTTTATTTTTTATTGACGAGTAAGAAATGTGATTTTCCAGTTAATTTGAACCTGAAACCTCATATAAATTATGCCAATCACATATATACTTACATTCATAAAGATTCAAGTTTTTAGCGAAGATAATACATAAGAGAATTAGACAAATAGAAAAGAACTTGAAATTTGCCATTATATCAATAGACAAAACGATGGTATGATTTAAATTGAGAATTTGGGTTTTCATATATATATACATGTTTTAAGTTTATTATTTTTTATTCTAAAGTCTAAATTTTCACACCAATATGGAAACAAATACTTTTAAGATTTCGTGTTTCCATTTGCATTAATTATTTCGAACTTGGACTTTTCATTCATATGGAAACATTAACTTATTCTTTCCTTTTTAAAAATCTTATAAAATCTTTTTGAGGATCTTTGTTCTAATTTTTTTTCCTATAAAGTGAAGCTTGTAAATACATATAACTCTTTAGTTATTAGTTTAAATATGAAGCTTTGAACAATATTTGAGGGGTTTGAACAAAAATAAAGTTTAAAAATAGGTTTAGATAATAATATTAAATCTATTTAAAATATGGGTAGAATTTTACTTCAATAATCAAGGCTCAATTTTTTCCATATTCATTTTTTTATAATATGTTGAGCTATTGCTCTTTTTTCTCTATTGTCTTACTATCCAAGGAGTGTTGCTGTCGTCAATTTTGTTGGCTTCTCTAATCACGGTGGGAGACATTTGATTCCTTTCATCTCCTTTTCCTCACTGTACGGGTCACTGTTCTTTTTTTGTTCTTGTTTCCCGTCTTTCGCCCAGTTCAGTTTGTGGAATAGTTACTTTTTGTTAGGATCTTATTATGCGATATTATTTTTTAAAAATTTGATTTCTAATGGATATTAAATAATATTATCTCTTAGCAATTTGATTCTTAATAGGATATTATAATATATTATTATGGAATATTATCTTTTAGCAATTTGATTCCTATGTAACTACTACTGTATAAATATATATACAATTGAGATCCATCAATAAAATTCAAGATATTACTCTACTCTAAATGGGCAGTGAGACTTCTCCTCTTCCTCCACCACCACCACCACCACCTAAAATTGAACCTAACTCTCCATTTTTCTTGGATCCTCAAAATTGACCCGATGACTTTATTACTCATATTCGATTAAAACTCGACAATTTCAATGATTGGAGTTATGCTATTCGTGTCACTCTATCTTCTCGGCACAAATTTGGATTTCTTGACAGTACCATTATAGATCTTGCTCCCTCTCACTCGAAGGATGATTGGGTTACCATCCATTGTATGCTTGTGTCTTGGATTCTCAATACTATCGATCCGAAGGTAAGATCAATGCTTTCCAATTATGATAATGTGAAAACTTTGTGGGATGATTTACATGAATGTTTTTTCGTTGTCAACGGCCCACATATTTAATAATTAAAAGAAGATATTAGTCATTGTGAGCAAACCAAGACTATGAGAGTTTCAATTTATTTTAGTAAATTAAAGGTTTTGTGCGATGAATTAGATAATCATGAGCTTTTGATTTGTTGCAAGTGTGGACAATGTTTATGTAACTTAGGAAAGGCGCATGGACAACGTCGTCAACATGACTGGCTTCATCAAATTTCTTCTTGGTCTCTATTTTGATTATTATGCCCAGAATAGGTCTACACTACTTTTCCATCCTTTGCCTTCCTTAAATCAGACATTCCAACAAATTACTCAGGAGGAATGCGTACACAACATTACACAGGTTAAGGAAGAGAAGCCCGAAATTCTGGACTTTGTGGTGCACATAAAGGTCGTAACAAAGGTCGTGCTGATTGAAACACCCCTATCCCGTAACCGTCGCCAGAATAGGTAAGGGGCATTACCGGACTTGTAACTCATGCCAGATCAGTAAAATTTTGAACATTTTCTTGAAGTAAAGATCATTCAATTGGATCATTGCTAGACACAACCAGGGATAAAATTTTAAAAATTTATAAAAGTAAACATTCGAAAGATGTCATATTCGCATGGCTTATACACATTAACCAAAATATCCTCCCACTACTAGTCTATTCTATACATGCCATAAGATAATCCAAAACATAGAAGTACCGGAGTTGTGGATAGTGATAGTGTGACAAGTTCTTTGACGATCCAGAGCAAAAAAATCCAGAATCAACAATCTATAAAACAGAGAAAACATAACAACAGAGTCGTCACTTTTGTAAGCTTCGTAAGTCTTAAGCATTTTAAAACCAAAGTGAACTCAAATATGACCAATTGGTTTATTTGATTCGGATATAACATTTCATTTCATATCTATAGTTATCCTCATTGGACAAATCAAAATGTATATCTCCGATATCCTATAGTATTTCTCCATAACCGAATACTCACATATTCATATGGCATTTTCATATTTGCTTTTCACTTTACAATCATGATTTAATTACGATGGGTCTAACATGAACAAGTATTTATCACATACACGACCAACCAAATTAAAAGTCGATCTTACGAATTCTCATATAACCTCTTTCTAGGTATACTTCCCTTTTTGGCGAATATACACAATTACGTAATACACGATAAGCGAGATAAATTCTCACTTGATAGTGATATCTTATAAACATTAGTACATTACGTATTTTCACCTAACTTTTCACATTGACCAAATGCGCAATAATCATAGAAACAGTCTTATTGCTTTACTCACATATGCATCACATAACAACCTTGTGATTTAATCCAAATCAAGCTTAAATATAATGTCAAAATACATACCGAACAACTTAACGCATTGAACGTATTTATTACCAATTGTTCTTTGTGAAGTCGTATAATCTCATGCTTTACCGGATCTTCAGCGAGACCTTTAGCTCGAATAATCCCCACATGTAGTTATCGGGTCTTACCCGAGTATATTTCAAGTTTCATGTACATTTAGTCACATGTTACAACATTCACATCGATTATCGTATTTGTAGTTCATTTGCCTCATCAAATATCTAATAATACACACCTTTCACATTTGGTCATTCGGCCACAATATACACACATCTCCTACATATTTCACATTAGCCATTCGGCTTTACCAAATATACATATCTCAAACATATTTCACACTAGCCATTCGGATTTACCACATATATATATCTCATACATATTTCATATTAACCATTCGGCTTTACCACATATACATATCTCATACATATTTCACACTAGCCATTCGGCTTTACCACACATATACATATTTATCTTGTACATCAATTTCAGCAATGGCTTATAAGCAACTCAAATAGTTTCATCAATGTTTACAACAAAATCACATATTCACTACAAGCTGTTTTCCTGAGCAATAGTCACTAAATTATTTATAACTGGAGCTACAAAACTCCAAATCAATTTCCGTTAATTTTCCCTGAATATAGACTCATATATCTTCCATCCATAAAATTTTCAGAATTTTAGGTTTGGCCAATCAATTCCAGATTTTTCTTAAAGTTTCCCCTGTTTCACTATTTGACTAATCTGACCACTCTTCGCTACAAATCAAATTTCTCATTATACGGAATTCAAAATGTGTTCTATTTGATTTCATTTGAAACTAGACTCATTAAGGAGTCTAAGCATATAAATTTTATTTTATAACAATTTTTGTACAAATTATAGTGATTTTCTAAAAACAGAACAGGGGATTTCGGAGTCATTCTGATACTGTCTCACACAACTGTAAATATCTCTTTATAGCAAATTTCTTTGCTCACACGGTCTCTTTTATAAGAAACTAGACTAATTAAGCTTTGATTACATATTTTATTCAGCCTATAATTCCACACCAACAATTTATGGTGATTTTTCAAAAATTACGTTACTGCTGCTGTCCTAAGCAAATTATTACAATTTGCTCTTAAATTTCCAAGTCCAAACATTCATGAACTTACCATTTGAGTTTAAGACATATCATGGCCATATCATATCTTATTAAATCAACTCATTATGTCCTATTATGATTGAATTTACTCAACGTTTAATCACTTAAAACTTACCTCAGAAGTGGTCGACGACTAGATATCCACGGCTATTCGTTTGCTTTCTCTTTTCCCCTATCCGACTTTGATCCTCTTTGCTCTTAAGCTTAATTACAACAATAGATTTGCTTAAGTACTTAACTAATATTATTCACTTAACAATCACATTTGGCAATCACATATCATTGAATCTATATCTAAAACAATAGATTTCAATATGTATCATATTTAATAAAACATGCCATGACTCGATTTCATGCTTATTTAATTTATATCTAATTCACATTCACAAGCAAAGAGTCACTTAATTTATCATGCTTCCTTATACATGAATTTAATCATATTGCCGTATGTCCTTATGTGTACATGGTACATACATAAGGCATATATATATACATATACATATATATACCTATATATGACCATTAAAATTTAAACATTTAATCATAATCGGTAAGCTTTATTTCAACTATTTAAGGTGCAAACCAATTATGTTATTCATTAACATTTAGTCATATTAAATCTTTGATTAACCAATTTAACACATACCAAAATCCAATCATACATCTAACCTTTATCTCAATACCAAACCGAGTTGTAAGATTATACATTATACTAAGCATATCATTAAACATACCTATTCAATTTAGCTAATTTCATAGCCGATTAATCACCTTACCCCACATTACTCAATGTCGAATATTAACCCAACATCACAAGCATAATCACCATGAAACTTACCTTAATACACATTTTATCCCATTGCCGAATACACATGTATATTATCAAACAAATATTTATTCACATAACAACAATTCATTCACATCTCTATAAATGATCATAATCGGGCATTATAAACAAATCAACTAGTTTAGCATTCAAATTCTTCTAACCATTCCTCAACTCAAAACACATTCATCACTCACCATAACTAATTTCATATTCGGCAATGGCCTCCAATATAGTGACCGATTCTTCTCAACTAGCACCTAGTGTACACACATGATCATTTGTTTGATTCAAACACTTATTCACCAAAAAAAATTCATCCAAATTAACAAGAACATCCACCACATTCCTTGTTATCTACCATGACCAAAACCCATATTCATTCACCAAATATCAAAAATTTAACATGGGTTCAATAAGGAACTTAGAAATTTACTAGGATTTAACTAATATTTCAAAAATTAACCAAAACTTCTTACCTTAATTCCCAACACAAGATGACCGAATGCCTTAGGTGTTCTTTCTTCCATTTTTCTTTTCTTCTTTATGGTTTCGGCAAGATGAGAAAAAAAAAATGATGAAACTTTGTTTTTATCCCCCACTTACTAATATAAATTTATTATTTCTATATATAAAAATTATTTTATAATAAAATGTTTATTTATACCTTTATTATACATAATTCCCACCAATTAAAAATGGAGACAAGAGAACACATTATTACATGCATGTGTTGGCCGGCCATTTACATTCAAAAATGGTCTAATTGACATGCAAGTCCACATTTTTGAAGGCCTGTTCTATTAGATCATTTTATAAATTTACCTATCCTATTTTACCAATGTTTCACATAAGTCCCGTTTCGAAATTTCACATACAAATAGCAAAATTAATGCTTGAAATTTTTACATATGCATTTACTCACCTCATGAACATAGAATATAACTTTCAATTATTTATAAAACTCGGTTTCGTGGTCCCGAAACCACTTTTTGACTAGGGTCAGATTAGGGGTGTCACACTGATCGTATTGATAAGTCGACCTTGTTGTGCACTCATTGTCGTCGCAAGGGGCATGAGGTGGTTACCTGTTTTGACTTACATGGCCGCCCAAATTGGTGGCTTGAGAATTATGGGAAGCCGGAGATGAAAAGTGATCGCCACTGTGGCAAGACAAGTGTCGTATCTTCCACACAACAAGTTTCTCATGGCAAAACCAGTGTGCGAGCCAACGCTACTACCGTTGTTACCAGCCATAAAGTAACACCAGCGCAAAACACAACAGGGGCGACACTTGCTAGTTTTACTGTTGAGCAATGACAACCTCTTTTTGGCGATGTTTGGTAATAAACAATCAACTTCCACTCGATTGAATGGTAAGTCCAAGAATAATTGGATTATTGATATTGGGTGTTCAAATCATGTTACAGGTGATCTTATGTGTTTGGCAAAATTCGGAAAAGCATGATGAACACATAACTGAGATGAACAAAACGAACTAAATCAAGAAAATCGAGTGAGAGGTTAGGGCGAGACGCCCTAGCTAAACACATGGTAACGCCGGAGCATTAGGGCATTGTTGCAATGCGCATCGACGTGAAAATTCATTTTTGTGATCAAAATAACCAAGTTGGTACACACGTTGATAATTTTATTCACCTTATTCATAAAATATTGGACTATCAACAGATCTATCATGAATTAGGTAAGGAATTGCTGAAAGAGTGGACTGATAGGGGCTTCTCACTCTTCAAAGGTGTTGACAGGTTTGTTTGGAAGCATAATTGTTCGAGATTAATTTTTTTTGTTAATAGTGCATATGAAGATTTATGGCCATACTATGGTAATGACACAACTCAAGGTTTTGGATTTAATTAGACTAAATTATGGAGCATAAAAATCCCTTTTAGGGTATGCGTGTTTATTTTGAAGTGCTACAATAATTTCTTACCCTTGAGCATTGAATTGAGGAAACGATCTATTTAGGTAAATGAAAGATATACGCATATTACAAAGTGAAGTTTGTGTACACGACAATCAGTCCAAAGACGTGCTGTAACATTAAATGGATCGAATGACGAAGTTAACTGTTAACTAGAGAATCTACTCTACTCTAGCTGCTCATGATTAAAATTTGTTTTGTTACCCAAAATTCCTCCAACCACCAAAAAAATAACCCCAATAGAACTGATAGTTTGTTAAAAGAAATTTTGTGTAGAAGGTGATTTTTCCAAGGTTGTTACTTGCACCAATAGCACGTGAGATGTTGAAAAAATGAAAGGGATACGGTAATATTTAGTCCTTAAATTTAGTGTTTTTCTCAATTTAATCCCTGAATTTTTTGTTGGTTCACATTAGTCCTTAAACTTGGCATTTTCTTTAATTTTGGTCCATGTGATGACGTGGTGCTCTAAGATTGTGCCACATCATCACATAAATTATAATTTTTTTTCTAAAATATTTAGGTGATAATGTGACACAATCTCAAAGTGTCACGACTAAAACTGAGAAAAGTTGCAAGTTTAGAGACTAATGTGTATATCATATCATTTTTTGTTTATATATTGTATGCACGAATAATTATATTTATTTAATATAAAAATAAATTAATATATTTATTTATTTAAATGTGTATGGTTAAATCAAAATTAAAGTTTAATATATATATTTGAACCACAATCAAAATTTTATATGTATAATTATATCAAATTAAAATTATGTATCAAATTGCATACTAGATTAAATTTTATGTATAATTTTGAGATTTGTCCATAAAATGATATGGAACACATTTCTGTAAACTTCGAATTGCCGGTAACAACCCGCTTAGCTCCAATTTGGCCCAAAACAAATCATCCGAATCTAATTTTGAAATCTCGAGTATAAATTTTATATCAATTTTATTATAATTATTATTAGTTCTGGATTTCCCTCAGGTGCTTTTTGTGTAACGACTAACCATGGCGTTGAGATCGTCAGGTAGTCGAAAGCTCTCTTTCGAGATTTTAAGCAAGAATAAATATTTAGAAGGAGGAGACCCATCTTTAATCTACCAATCGAGTTCAGATCCATTCCAATCCCAAAACGGCGGTAATCCCTCCCGCCATAATCGCAAGAAGAAGAAACATAAGAAGAGAAAGGATTCTACGACTGACCTCCCGATTATCGCGGAAGATTTGGTCGACAAACAGCGCGGGAGCAGTGGCGGCAGCGTCTTGGCTGAGTCGAAATCGGAGAACTATGGGAGCAGAGACAATGGAAACGTTAACAGGATCAGTTACGTTGGTGGCGGGAGCGTCGTGGTTCTGGAGGAGAGCGTGTGCCAGAATGTCTGTGGTTTTGGAGAATTGAGGCAGAGGAATGTAAATGGAGTTGTCGCTAGCGGAGGGGATGATATGGAGACCGTGGCAGCAAGGGCGGACGAGAGTGTTGCTGAGGTGAGTAGTTCGAAGGAGCCGTTTCCGCCAGTGGCGCCTCAGTCAATGGCCAATGGGAATGTGGTGAATACGCTGGAAACATCTGAGTCGCTGGATTGGAAACGGGTCATGGCAGAGGATCCTAACTGTGAGTTTTTTTCGCAATTCCATTCTTTTATGAGTTTCGTTGGTTTCGAAATTGATGAGAATCTATTTTGGTGTATGGAACATAATAGAGACGAAACTAAGAAACAAGTATAAATAAACTGTTCAAAGAAGATTTTTTTCCTGATAAGCTGCTCAATGATGATTTTAATCATTATTTCCTACCCAATTCAATAAAACAGTTATTATAATTTTATAAATGATGGTGGGTGATGGTAGAGTGTCAATCATATGTCAGCATTAGCAGTTATTAAAATGGTCTTGGTTGATGTTGTAGAGACTGAGAAAAGAGATTGCTATGGAGCACAAATTGTAATCTTTTGGAGAAACAAATGTAACTCATTAAAGCGGTTCAATGAGTTAAAGAGCTTTTTAGAGCTCCTGGTCTGATTTCCATCAAACCTCTTCACAAACCATAGTTGAGTCAAACGGAGGAAATCATGTGGCAGACCTGAAGTAGTTTCTGATTGAGGCTGACTTGTATTAATGTATGTTATCAAAATGGTGGCAAATGTGCATCATAATTCTGCAAAACATGAAAGAGAATGCTACTTATGCATGCATCATAGGTAGAGTTTGGCATGCTGTACAAAAAAGCCTTTGCTTTTCTTTTGGTGTAAGTTGCAACCCCCTGTTTTTTGCCTTTGTCTCTTTGATTCAAAGGGAACCTAAAGGTGCTGGCAGAAGCATGTACCGGTTATTGAATGGTTGACTATCATATTTTTATATCTTCTTATCTTTTGATTCTCTGAGCGATACTCCTGATGTTGGATCCAGAAAGTTATGAATGCTGACATACAGTCTAAATTCTTTGTGGAACTTTCCTTAGAAAGATGTCCTCTTTTTTTATTAACTGAGGATTCTGACCTTAAGTTAGGTTTCTTGGGGAAAAAATTAGGGAAACTGACAATTATATATTTCTATATATACATTCTGTGGTTTATTTCAGTTATATGTTGTGGAAATGTAAGTTTAAGATCTACTCTTGTTTTGGTCCTTGGCTTGTCAGATCTTTATACTGTGGATAAATCGCCATTAAAATATTTTTTGGACGAAATGCATAATGGAAATTCATTGCGGAACACTACAACACTTGGTAGTGAGAAAGAACGAGAAAGAGTATATGACACCATCTTCCGCTTGCCATGGAGATGTGAAGTGGTAATCTTAGCTCTCCTTTTTTGAATTTTAATAGAGATAAAAGAAAATAGAGAAAACAAATAGATGGGTTTTGTTGGTAATTTTCTACCTGTATCTTTATGGATAGTAAGTTTCCTTACACTTCTTATTCAGTCTTTCTTTGATTTAAATTTTACCCCATTTGATTACTTAGATAAGATTGAATTGTGTGAATTGAAAATAAATGTCTACTCTTTTTTTTAGAACGCTGAAATAATGGTGTACTACTGGTCGATTGCTTAATCTTCAATTTATGTTCCGGTAGCTTTACTTTTTGAAACATTCTCAAGTGTAGTAACATTATTTCAGCTAATATCTGTTGGGTTCTTCATCTGCTTCGATTCATTTCTGTCCTTGTTAACTATCATGCCGACAAGGGTTCTGATTACGTTTTGGAGGCTCCTGACTACAAGGTTAGCTATCATTTTAAGATGTATATGCACATACATACTTTTGCTACATATGATTTGTTGGAAATGCATGCATGGAAATGTACAACTGAAATATATGCAAATAGATGAGCATTATTGGGTTGGTTGATTAATCTTACTACACCTCGTTACACATTTAAAATGATTTGGATTCCCCATTCCTGTAACAAAATTGTGTCATACAGTTCTGCATTTTCTCTTTTCTGCTCATGCTTGAAAGAGTATAACTATTCCCTTAAATTATGACTCATCCTTTAATTTGGAAGCTTCACTTTTCTTAAAGACAGTCCTCATAATCATTCTTTTTTTTTTTTCTTAATTGGGTTATTAGAACTCTGATCCATGCATATACTTAATACTTCCTCTTACTTTTCCTGATTATTCTTTTTATTTTGTTGAGAAAACCACTTTATTCAAATAATAATTATGCTTCAGCAGATATGAGTGTAGATTCTGGCTTGTGATTTCTGGACATTGTGTACCTCAAAGTGTAGTATTGTGATAGTAGGTGCTAAAATTGGAAACCTGAAAATTTTCAGGGTGTTTTTTTTAATGGTAGGCAGAAATAAATTTAAATGACCCCGCCCCAAAAAAAAAAAAAAAAAGAAAGATGGTGAAATTAGGGTGTATGATTCTATTTTGGGACATAGCGCAGTTATTGTAACTTGTAATGATTGCAAAATAACCTAACCATGTTTGTGGCAGGCAGTTCAAATGGCCTTCTGCAGCAGAACTTTGTGATTTTGGCTGCTTTCTTGTTCTGGGCTGTGGAGTCATTGTCTTGGGTCGAACAGGTATATCTGCCCTATCACTGCATGCATGTTTGTAGTATAAAATCATTAACATATTGTGTTGTTGCTGCTTCTTAAGACTTTGACGCATAATTAATGCTCTTCCACAAGTGGACCAAGAGTTGAACCAGTGGTACTGATTTATTAAGCGGTGTTCTTTTCTAATTTTTAGTTTTGGCTTCCCAGATATCAGCCTGATATATCACATGATTCGTGGTCAAGGAACAATCAAACTCTATGTGGTTTACAATGTGTGGGAGGTGAGAATGAACAGCCGAACCTGATTTTTACTTATTTTAAATTACTTTGAGGGGTTTAGGATATGCATTTAAGGGCACAGACCAGAGGTTACAATAAACCAAGCAATGAACTGTCTGAGATTTTGGTACTTAATGGATTTA
This sequence comes from Gossypium anomalum, assembly GCA_025698475.1. Lineage (NCBI taxonomy): Eukaryota > Viridiplantae > Streptophyta > Magnoliopsida > Malvales > Malvaceae > Gossypium > Gossypium anomalum. The sequence goes on along the minus strand of CM046967.1, from coordinate 15,475,441 downwards.
GGGGCTGACTTTGATGAACATGTTGGTTAGATATTTTTTTTTTTTTGGGGGAGTTCTTTTCTTCCACTTATAGGTTAAAAGTTTGCATAAAAGCAGAGAGGGAAAAAAGTGGAAACATATGGGAAAAGCTTTTGGAATTTCTCTCCATAGATTTTTAATTGAATGTCATCATCAACAGGGTGCAAAAGAACTTCTTCAAGCAGACTTTCTTTGTTACTAATAGAATTTTCGGATCTCACAGTCTAGTAATGCTAGAATCAAACAAACTCAACAAGTGCTATTAGAGGTGTTTACACTATTGGACTGTGCTGGTGTTCATAATTGGAGTCCACTTTGGTTTTTCTAACTTCAGGAGACACTAACAAGTGCTACTTGTTGAGAATTAAATATTGCTTGTTTCATATATTGAAAAATGAGAAATTTTAGCTCCCAGCCTTTTAATCATTAAGCTCCATAATTGAAAATTGTCTGCACAATTGCTTATTTCATATTTTCTTCCATGCTGTTAATCAAACTATTTAAAGTTGGGAGTTGGGACATTTATTTTCTGAGGGAGAAGTATAGAAGAATATCTCAAAGGAAAGGATTAAGGTCATGGATTCAAAGTTTGCTTAGTATGCTGCTTACGCTTAAATAAATTCTATGCTTTTGGAATATGTTGTTTATTTTCATCACAGTAATATAATTACTAGTATGTTATTATCAAAGAGTCATATGAAGGTTTTCTAAAGTAAGATTAGAAAGTCTTTTAGAGTTTCCTTTTTCTTTTTCGTTTTTTTTTGGGAGGGTGGGGGGATTTTTATGATTGTTAGGTGGTATCTAGGGTTTCATTCATTTTGTATTTTATAACTAGCACGTGTTCCTCAAGTATTCATTTTATTCTACCACCATTAGCTATATCTTTTCACAATATCTAGCTGAATTTTCTATATATTATTTCTTGTGTCCACATACAGATATTCGATAAATTATGCCAAAGATTCGGTGGAGATGTGTTAGAAACCCTATTTAATTCTGCAGAAGGACTAGCTAATTGCTCACAGGAAAACATGGGATTCTGGATTCGCAGATTTGTTTCTGACCAAGCATTGACTATGGCTTTCTCAAATATCCTTATGCTCAAGCACTGTTCTCTATCTCACTTTCTCCCTTCTTCATAAATATTCTTGTTCTATTTGTTTCCTTGACTGTTATTACTTCTTCATTCCTTTATTTTATTAGCTCAGGCAATTACTTTATCGACTTGCATCGTTGCTCATAATAATGCACTATTTGCTTTGTTGGTATCCAATAACTTTGCTGAGATAAAGAGCAATGTCTTCAAGCGCTTTAGCAGGGATAACATCCACAGTCTAGCATACTCAGGTGAGTTGCCCTTTGCACATTTCTTTTTATGGTAATTGTGTGCTGTGATTGATGATGTTTTGGATTCTTGAGGAATTTAAATTACGAATGGAGCTAGTGTAATGTTTGTCAGATGATGATGTTTTTTTGATTCATGGGAAATGTTGTAGATGGTTTCCTATTAAAGTCATTTTGAAAGTTATGAAACCAGAATCCAAGTTATGGCCATGGTCTTTAATGTTCCATATACCTGATAATATCTCATATCTATCATGGTTGTCATATTTGGCTTGCTTTCCTTTAGGCTGTATCTTTTTTTATATTTATTTTTCTATAAAGTACATGTATTCTTTTTTGGCAGCTTAGTTGAAATTTACCACTTTACACTCTCTTGTTTCCCTTTTTCAATACCTCTCATTCTCTTTCCATCCTTTCCATCTAATTTTATTGTTGACTTCTCTTCCTTTTTTGGTAATTTTTTTTTTGACTCCTTGTGTTTTACCTTGTTTGTTGCTGCAAACTGCCTTGTTCCCTTCCTCTGAGAGATAGTGTTTTTAGAAGGTATTTATGAATACTTCGGGGGAAGGCGATGGACCCCTCACCGATTTTAATCTTTATTCTTGAAACCTATCTTACATTATGGTTAGGATTTTTCTTACTGGCCATTGTGATTGAGTATGCTTGAAAATGCACATATCTTTTGAAAATATTGAGCTGCCAAGCTGATTGAAATATCAGTTAGAAAGCACAAGAAGTAACTGCAGAATGCACAGGTCGTATACCTGTATCAGTTAGTATGTAACAACAAACTTGAACTATTAAAATCATGTACGTGCACACACACACACACACATATCATTTTGTTTCCATGTTTCCTTTTTGTTGATACCAAAATAACAATGTTTCCTTTTTGTGGTATGGCTAATTGCTGTTGTTTTATCTTTTTGCTTAAATATAAACTATTGAATTATTTTACCTCTCAGACTCGGTAGAGAGATTCCACATTTCAGCATGTCTCTTATTCGTTTTAGCTCAAAATATTTTGGAAGCAGAAGGTCCTTGGTTTGAAAGTTTTCTATTTGTAAGTCACTGTATAAAATCATGGTACTTTATGTTTTAAGATATTTTCTTATCAGAATACTTTAGAGGATTTTCTATAGTTTGCTCATATGTCATGTATGAACTGAACTCTGCAGAACGCGTTTGTGGTTTTCGTTTGTGAAATGTTAATTGATATCATAAAGCATTCATTCCTCGCCAAATTCAATGATATAAAACCCATTGCATACTCCGAGTTTCTCGAAGATTTATGCAAGCAGGTACGTGCTTCTGTAGCTAATGACTGCTGATCATTTCCCCTGAAACTGTCATTTTGGCAACTAAAATTGCCCTCATATATAATTTCGTCTGTCATACTTCTCTTCTTCCATTTTTCTTTCTGTAGATTAGCTTCTTTATTTATAAAAGAAGGAAAAAAGTAAAAAAAAAAGATCATTCTTTAGTTGCTTTAACAATCTTGTATTAATAAAATTTTAAAGTTAATCAATGTCAACATTTTCAGACCTTGAATATACAAACTGAAGATTGCAAGAAAAATCTCACTTTTGTACCTCTTGCACCAGCTTGTGTGGTAAGTGCCTGTTATGTTTTGTTCTGTTGTTTATCTTTACAGTGTTTTCTCTTATGTCTTTTCTTTTGCAGTTCTTTTTCCTTCTCGTTTCAATGTTAAATGAAAAGGTTTCTCCATGATTGCATATTCTTCCCTAAACACTCTTTGATGGCATAATAACGTTTGAAAGTAGAGCCCAAATTTTCAAATATTAAGGGAAAACCTGACAGATATTCACCAGCTAACCATATTACAAATTACTTACTGTTTTGTGTTTTTTTGGTGTTTTTAAGGTAATTCGAGTGTTGACTCCGGTGTATGCAGCTCACCTTCCATGCAGTCCTCTGGCATGGAGATTCTTTGGGATCCTTGTATTGATTTCCATGACCTATATCATGCTCACAAGCTTAAAAGTGATGGTCGGTACGGGACTACAAAAACATGCAACTTGGTATGTCAGTAGGTGTCGTAAAAGAAAACATCATCTCGATTGATTTGATTCAAAAATGGTGGCCCGTTACCTGTTGCATGCATTTGGTTGTTTTGGGTTCAGCCCTTATCAATCAATCATATAATAAATGCAACAAGAAGATGGAGGTTTCAGAATGAGACTGGTAGCAGGACATAACATATGATATCGCGATCTGACTACCGACGAGTATACTGATTCTTTTGTAGAGAAGATGTTCTGTTGCTGGGTTCAGGGAGTTAGTCTTTTGATATGATTGAAGGTTTAAGTATTCCAACTCCTCTTTAATCTTATGCTGCTGCTGCATTTCTTGCATTTACATTGCTTCTTCTTCTTCTTTTTTTTTTTTTTTTTTTTTTTTGTGTGTGTGTGTGTGTGTAGTGAGGAAGGGGATGGTGAAAATAGAAATAAAAATTATTTGTATAGTTTTATCTAATTTTTGGCTCCTAATGCCTTGTTGGCCCTAATCTTCTAACTAGTCCCACGTTTCCACTTTGTAGTTGACTGTTTAAAGTCCAGTTAATAAAATAAAATTTGAAGTTGAATTATATATGAACTTACAAACGTTTAAATATTGAAAAAAAGAACTAAATTAAAAATATCTAAACTTGAAAAGTATGTTAAAATGATGATTTAGTTAGCAAAATCTAAAAGTAATCTAATTAACTCCAACACTCAAATCGAAAGAAAACATAAATTCTGAAAAAAAAAAATGTAAGATGAAAATGATACTTAAAAATAGAAAAGACCAAACCTAAAACTGCCTAACGTCCCCATTTGCCTCGGACTAAGATTCGTGCCGTCAATTTAGATAAAGGGAATTTTTATAAGTTTTGATTTTTGATATTGAAAATATAAAATAAAAAAAAATTGCATTTTGGTTACCAATGATCTATCCAATTTTAGTAGGCTTTTATTTTTATCACTTATTTTATCTTTTTAACTTTTTATGTTTTCTAGAATTAGTTTTAATTTTTCTCAACAAAGGAGAAAACTTGGAATTTTACAAAAGATTACCTAAGTTTTTATACAAGATTTTTTGTTTTTTACACGAAAATTCATTTTATTTTTTAAATAAATTTTATTTTTTCAATAAAAAAGAGAACTTTTGTTTCTATAGGGAAAAATCATTTTGTCTCTTTAATTCCATTTTTTTAGAATTAATTTTAGTTTTTTTTAAAAAAAATAAAATTAATTCTAAAAAAAGGTATAAATATTCAAAATGAAAATTTACTAAAGTCATGTGACTAAAATGAATGTAAAATAACATTGCATAACATCAAATTAACGGCAGATGATTAAAATAAAAACGGCTGTTAACAAAAGTGGCCAAGATGTAATTTTTTTATTTTATTTTCAATGCCCAAAATGAAATTTATGAAAGTTCAATAACTAACTGTGACTGTGTAGTTTACCTTTTAGACATTGAGTCGAATGTCATAAGTTATAGTTTAATCCCTTTTTAGAAGTAAAGTAAATCTTACGAATAATTAACTTAGTTAGGAGAGTATTTTTTTATTTGTCATTCAACTATAAAAAAAATTCAATTTAGCCATTAATATTTTCAATTTTTTTATTTTTGATCATTTTGCCATTAAACCTTTAGCGGAAGACTGACGTGGCCCTTTTTATTGACATAATTACAAATTTAACTCTCAAATATTTATATATTATATCAATTTGGGCATAATTCTAAAAAATCAATAAATTTAGGGGTAAATTACACCCATGGTCACTCTAAATTTTTTTCTCTCAATTTAATCATTCTAATTAAGATAATTGTTCAAAGCAATCACTGCCATTAAAATTTTCGTCAATTCACCAACGGCTTACTAATGTGGCACATTAGCCCATTGAGTGACAGATTCATGACATTTTTTAGAAACTTTTGATTGAATTTTTTAATGGATCCAACATGTCACAGTTGTCTCGGGTTCGGCTTCAGAAATGGCTTTGCCATCTCCAAAAAAAAAAAAAAAAAGTGAGAGAAGAGGAAGAAAAAAATATTTTGGCCTAATTATAGAGAGGTCTCCGGATTTAGTCAAAAGTCAAAATGTCACTTGTCAGTCACTCAATATGTAACATCCCCAAAACCCGATTGGGTAAAAATAATATAAGATAGATTTTTAGTGAAATAAGATATAAAGAAAGTAAATGATAAGGGGTGTTAGAGAAAAATGAAATAAGAAGTATGTTGTGAGATATTAACTTGAGTTAGGGATTAAATCATAAAAATATGAAAAGTTTTGTGGTTCAAATGTAAATATTTAAAATGCGAGAGGTTAAAGTATAAATATGAAAAAGTTGAAGGCCCAATAGTGCAGAATCTTAAGGGTGAAAGGGTCTAGAAAATAAGGAAAATGGATGAATAAGGACCAAATTGAACAAATAAAAAAAATAAGAAGGATTAAATTAAAATTTTACCAAAAATATGTCATGAAAATGATGAAATTTTAGAGAAAGTATAAGGGTAAAATAGTTATTTCCTAAATAAGATAATTATAAGAAAATATCTTGGATATGGACAAATTTGGGCCATTGGATTAAATTGAAAAGTAAAAAAAAAGTTATGGCTTTAAAACTTAGATTATTTTATTAATTAATAATATTTTATTAAAGATATTTTGATAGAAAATTGGATAAAATTCTCCATTTCTCCATGCTTCAATCGTCCAACACCAATATAAAGAGGAGAACAGTTTTGCTTTTTATGCAATTTAGTCCTTTACCAAGAAATCTCACTATTTCATCCAAAATTCTTGGAAATTTCAATAAACACTGAAGAGGAAAGAGGAAATAGAGATCCTAGAGAGCATGTTCATCACTTTAGAAGCAATAAATAGGTAGATGAAAGTGAAAAAAATAAAAAGAAAATAGAAGGATAGTGAGAAAGAAACGGAAGTGAGGAAAAAGGGAAGAAATTCTTAACGAAAAAGGTAAATTTTCATACAAAACCATACTTGTATGCAATAAGTTGAATAAAATGTATGAAATGTGTATTTTAATCTAAATTCTTGAAATAAGAATCTTAAAATTCCAAGCTTTCAAGTAAGAGATAATATGATGTGTGTTGTAAAAAATATTAAGATTAAGGAATGACATATAAATATGAATGATTAAATAAAAGTAATGTAAAGAACCTTTTCTGATTTGAGACAAAGATTAGCCTCAGCTCCGACAATTGTTGTCCAATAATTGTGAATCTTTTGTTTCATTTCATGCTTTCAGAAGTTTATTATTGATATTTAGTTTTTTTAAAAGCTAATATAATGTAGTACAAATAATATAAATATATTTCTTGAGTTTTATATTTTTATGTTTTTTTATTATAATTTTTATCAAAAATTTTTAGTAATATTCCATTTTAAAAAAATTTATACTTATTATTTTTTGAATTTTTTAGAATTAGGACTAAATTGATCGAATGTGTAAACATTAAAAGTTGAATTTATTAAATTTTTTTAAAATTATGATCAAATTGATAGAATATCTATAATGGACGGTTAAAACCGTGCAAACGAATGGAATTTAATGATTTATAAAGCATATTGACCAACATATTTCAATGTTTGAAATAGTCATATTTAATTGTGTTGATTATCCATATTTTTAAAAAGGCTTTCGTCAAGGAAATAAAAATTGGGTTGCAAAGTGATGATAGGCCTGAAGAAAGACGAATGCAAAGTTGTTAGATAAACACAATCACGAAATTCTTACCCTTAGAAGTACAAATCCGCATAGTTGCAGAAGAAGAAAAAAAGGAAGAGAATATAAATGAATGTATCGAGCAGTTGCGCAAAGACTTTGTCTAGAAGCATTGATTGCAATCAAGAAGAACTTTGGGGAGTTCCTTTTTAGCTCTTTTAAGTAGGTCCTTTGACCCTATTAATGGAGAAGGCAAAAGCATGAGAGGGTTGGAAAAAGGATGTCTACGCAAAAGAACTGTGTTTAATTATTTATTTTTTTTAAATAACTCATTTAAAATAAAATAAAGAGGAGATTTTATGTAGATGTGTATATTAATAATTTTTGTCTTTAAAAATTGATCACATATCTTGTGAAAAATAAAATAAAATAAAATAAAATAAGATAAGATAAAGAACACACAAATTTTACGTGGAAACCCTTTCGGGAAAAAACCACGGGCAGAGGAGAAAAAAATTTACTATGTCGAATTCGAATTGATTACAAGAGGAATAGACTATGTCTATTTATAGGCTTGTAAAGCCATATTCTAGTAAGACCGAAACACCTTATTCTAATCAATATCAAATAGATGGAATTTACTAAGGTTTAAAAAACATTATTCTAAAATAAAATAAAAGAAGTGTAATTCTATATGGATTCTTCTTTTATTTTATTTTACCACTGTATTTTATTTAAATAAGGATTCGAGTCACTTAATTCTAACAATCTCCACCTTGACACGAATTCTCAATGAACAAGTTCTTCATCGCGAACTCTCAACGAACAAGTTCTCCACCTCTTCCATAAAACCCCTTACGGGTTTTACTTCAACAATGAACACCAACCAAGTTTGAGCAATGCTCAAACTTGGTTATAAGAAGTGACTTAGTCATCATATCTGCAGGATTTTCATGAGTACTAATTTTGCTCACAACAATATCACCACGAGCAATAATATCACGAACAAAATGATACTGAACATCAATGTGTTTTGTTCTCTCATGAAACATTTTATCTTTTGTAAGAAAGATGACACTCTGACTGTCACAAAATACTGTGCTGATTTGAAGGTCTTCATTGAGTTCACTAAAGAGTCCCTTCAACCAAATAGCTTCTTTACAAGCCTCAGTAATCGCCATGTACTCAGCTTCAGTGGTAGACAAAGTGACTGTAGTTTGCAAAGTGGCTTTCCAACTTATTGCACAACCTTCGATTGTAAAGACATAACCTGTGAGAGATCTTCTTCTATCAAGGTCTCCAGCAAAATCAACATCAACATACCTAATAACTCCATCTTCAGTTCTTCCAAACTGTAAGCAAACATCAGTAGTACCTCGTAAGTATCTTAAAATCCACTGAACTACTTTCTAGTGTTCTTTACCAGGATTCGCCATATATCTGCTAACTGCACTGACTGCATATGGTAAATCTCGACGTGAACAAACCATAGCATACATGAGAGATCCCACTGCACTAGAGTATGGAACATGTGACATGTACTCAATCTCATCATCTGATTATGGAGACAACGCTGATGAAAGTCTAAAATAGGCTGCTAAAGGAGTACTAACAGGCTTAGCACTCTGCATATTGAACCTACAAAGAACTTTCTCAATGTAACCCTTCTGACTTAGGTACAATTTACTTGCTTTTCTATCTCTGAGAATCTCTATACCAAGTATCTTCTTTGCTGATCCTAAATCTTTCATCTCAAATTCTTCACTTAGTTGGGCTTTGACCTTTCTTAACTCTCCTTTATCTTTTACTGCTATCAACATGTCATTAACATAAAGAAGTAGACACACAAAAGAACCATCACTGTTTTTCTTGAAGTAAACACAACTGTCTAAACTACTTCTTTTGAAATCATGAGAAGTCATAAAGGAATCAAACCTCTTATACCACTGTCTTGGTGACTGTTTCAAACTGTAAAGGGACTTTCTCAGCAAGCAAACATAGTCCTCTTTTTCTGAGACTATAAAACCCTCTGGTTGTTGCATGTAAATATCCTCCTCAAGTTCTCCATACAAAAATACAGTTTTTACATCTAACTGCTGAAGCTCCAAATCATGCATGGCCACAATACCAAGCAAAGCTCGAATCGAACTATGCTTAACAATTAGAGAGAACACATCTGTGAAGTCCACTCCTGGAATTTGACTATAACCCTTTGCAACAAGCCTTGCTTTATATTTGGGTTCTTCAACTCCTGGAGTCTCTTCTTTCTTTTTAAACACTCATTTACAACGAACAACCTTTTTACCTTTAGGAAGTTTCACAAGGTCCCATATTTTGTTTTTGTGGAGTGATTCCATCTCCTCTTGCATAGCAAACATCTATTTTTCTGAGTCTTCACAGCTAATCGCCTCAGAATAATTAGATGGCTCTTGATTTGCATCTATATCTTCAGCCACATTTAAAGTATAAGCAACTAGATCAGCCTCAGCATACTTCTTTAGAGGTTTAATTTCTCTTCTAGTTCTGTTTTTGGCGATAGAGTATTGCGGCAAAGAAGCAACTCTATTCTCAATTTTTGTACTGGCTTGAGGAGTCGACTCTGTATTAATCTGATGCTCCACCTACTTTTGATTTTCTTTATTTGAAGAGTCTTTAAGAGATAAGTTAGGTAGCATAGTAGTTTTATCAAAAACAACATCTCTGCTAATCACAACTTTTCTATTTTTAGGACACCATAACTTATACCCTTTTACACTAGCTTTATAACTAAGAAAAATGCATTTAATAGATCTCGGTTCCAATTTTCCATCATCAACATGAGCGTACACAGGACACCCAAAAATCTTTAAATTAGAATAATTAGCAGGATTACCAGACCATACCTCTTGTGGAGTCTTTTTCTCAATGGCAACGGATGGAGATCAGTTGATCAAAAACATGCGATGAGAGGCTATCGCCCAAAATGACCGGTAAGTTGGCATTTGACAACATACATCGAACCTTCTCCATGATCGTTCGTTCATTCGTTTCTACAACGCCGTTTCTTTGTGAGAGTATGACGACGTCAAGTGTCTCATGATCCTTCCGACTTGCACAATCTATTAAACTCATCATAACAGAACTCTAAGCCATTGTCTGTACGGAGGTATTTTATTTATTTTCCCGTCTATTTTTCAATCATAATTTTCCAAGACTTAAATGCGAAAAACACATCGCTTTTCTGCTTCAGGAAGAATGCCCAAACTTTTCTGAAAAAATCATCAATAAAGGTTAGCATATAATTAGCTCTACCTCTCGAAGGATCTCTGGATGGCCCCTACAGATCAGAATGAATATACTCCAATGTTCCCTTCGTGTTATGGGTTCCTCTAGTGAATCGAACTCTCTTTTGCTTCCCAAAAACATAGTATTCACAGAAATTCAGTTTGCAAATTCCTTATCCATCAAGAAGTCCTCTTTTGCTCAATTCTGCCATGCCTTTCTCACTCATATGCCCTAGGTGCTTATGCCAAAGTTTAGTAATATCATCATCTGACAAGGAAGAGGAAGCGGCAATTTTCACCACGATATGATGAAACCCTGCAAAACATATAACTTGGCAATTTTTCTCTGCCCTTTCATCACAACAAAGGACCCTTTGGAAATCTTTAAAACCCCACTTTCAGTTGTGTATCTGTACCCTTTTGAATCAAGATTACTTAACGAAATTAAATTTCTTTTCAATTCTAGAACATGCCATACGTCACTAAGTGTTCTGACAACTCCATCAAACATCTTAACTTTAATTGTTCCAACACCTGCGATTTTACACGAAGCATTATTTCCCATCAAAACAACACATTTAGACAATATTTCGTAAGTTGTAAACCAATCCCGATTGGGACTCATGTGGAAGGTGCAGCTTGAATCAAGTATCCACTCCTCACTTACTTTAGAATCATTGACAGAAGCGACTAGAAGTTCACCATCGCTGTAGTCTTATACAACATCAGCTTCACCGAAATTTTCTGGTTGTTTTTCCTTTTGATTCGCAGCCTCCCTTTTAATCTTATTTTGTAGCTTATAGCACTCAGATTTAATGTGCCCTTTCTTCTTGCAGAAGTTACAAGTTTTACCTCTATTTGAAGACTTCGATCTACCCTTAGATTTACTACGAGTATTTCGTTCTTGTGTCCTACCACGATCATCATCAGCATTCCGATCTTGTCTCCCACGAACAATGAGACCCTCTCCCTAAGAGTCGGGTTTAATCACAAGATTTTTCATCTTATCATACGAGGTTAAAGAATCATAAACCTCATCAACTGTAAGAGACTCGCGGCTATATAAAATCGTGTCTCTAAAGGTTGAATAAGACGACGGCAATGAACAAAGTAGAATCAACCCTAGATCTTCCTTATCATACTGAACCTCCATGGCCTCCAAGTTTGAGAGAATTTCTTTAAACACTGTTAAGTGTTCGTGTACAGACGCACCTTCCTCCAAATGATGAGCATAAAGACGCTGCTTCATATGCAACTTGCTTGTTAGAGTTTTCGACATACATATTTGTTCTAGCCTCTTCTATAATGCAGCGGCAGTCTTCTCTTTCATCACATCTTGCAAAATTTCGTTGGACAAAAGCAGATGTAATTGTGTTAACGCCTTTCGATCCTTACGCTTCTTCTTTTTATTTGTTAATGTCGAAGGCATCTTATCTATCACTAGCAGGGCATCCTCCAGATCCATCTGCGCAAGAACTGCTTGCATCTTAATATGCCACAATGCAAATCTAGTGTTGCGATCCAACAGCGAAATTTCATACTTCAAAGACAACATTACTGTGATTGAGATGAACAACCCGGAAGCTCTGATACAAATTTGTGAAAATAAAATAAAATAAAGAACACACAAATTTTACGTGGAAACCCTTTCGGGAAAAAACCACGGGCAGAGGAGAAGAAAATTCACTATGTCGAATTCGAATTGATTACAAGAGGAATAGACTATGTCTATTTATAGGCTTGTAAAGCCATATTCTAGTAAGACTGAAACACCTTATTCTAATCAATATCAAATAGATGAGATTTAATAAGGTTTAAAAAATCTTATTCTAAAATAAAATAAAAGAAGTGTAATTCTATATGGATTATTCTTTTATTTTATTTTACCACTGTATTTTATTTAAATAAGGATTCGGGTCACTTAATTCTAACATATCTTTATTTCATTAGTTCTTAAAAATTAAAATTTTTAGGGTTATTATATATATAATGTATATAAACTCAACCATAACAATCGAATCCATACTCAAAACTTTTTTGAAGGTTACACTCCAAAAAATTTAAAATCTCTCAATTTAGGGTTAAGTTCAGGGGTTAGTAAAATTCGATTCGATTCGAAAAATTTGATAAAAATTCAAATTTTGAATTAAATAGTTCGAGTTATTTGAGTTAATCAAGTTATTCGAATCAACTAGAATAAAAAATTAAATTTTTCGGTTTAACTCGAATATGAATTACCAATTCGAGTTATCTAAAAATCCGAATAAGAAAAGACAAAACTACATCGTTTTGATAAATGTTTATTTTTTAAAAAGTTAAAATTCAAAATAATTAAGTTAAAAGGAAAAATCATTATATTGTTCATGTAGTTAAATAATCTTGTACTTCGTCTACTAGTTAAATAATCGGTCCATCTAAATGCAACATTAAGTATAAATAATATGATTCGTTTACTCGACTCGAAATTTTTTAACTCGATTCGATTTGGAAAAAATTCAAATTTAGTTCGGTTGCTAAAATAAGATTTGTTAACTCGACTAACTCGAAATTTTTTGACTCGATTCGACTCGACTCAATCGAATACTCACCCTTAGTTAAGTTGACATTATTGTTGCTATGCAAAAATGCTTTTAAAAAATTGTGTTTAAAAAAATACTGTGAGAAAATGCTGTAAAAAGTGTGATTTATTAATTTAACGTGTTTAGCATTATTGAAAAAATTTGTTGTTGAAAGTCAAAATGTCCATATTGAAATTAAAAAATTCATGTAATAACTAGTGTTAATAGTTCCACAATAACAATTATTATTAAAGTTAGGGTCAACTACATTAATAGTCATTCAACTATGGTTTTTTCTTTTTTGGTTATTCAATTATCTTAGACTTTTGGGTAATTCTATTTTTACGTTAATCAGTTGGTGACAAAAAATAAAATTAAATAATTGAGTGATTATTTTATAGTTTTTCATAGTTGAATGGTTTAAAAAGAAAAATAATTAAGTAACATTTATTATACTTTACCTTTAAAATTAAATTAAATGATATTTATATCATTTAATTTAATTACCTAAGTCATAGATAGTAGTAATATTATAGCAATTACTATTAAATTAATAATAACAATGACTATTTATGCAATTTTAAAAAATTAATATGAGTGAAATAATATTTTCACATTCCAAACCCCTAAACCCAAAAGTCACTACACTTAGCTTGGCTCTAAAAGTGCAAAATTAAAGTGATTTAGTATTTTTTATATAATTAAACTTTTGCATATTAAATTTTCGTTCCAAAAATTACACAAAAATAAATAAGAAATCATATAAAAATAATTTTTAAAGATGGAAAAACTTTTTAATTTTACATTTTTCATCCAAAAACAAAGTGGTTTTAATATTAAGGAAGTTTCCTCTAAATATGTAGTCTAAACAATTTAAAATTAAAATTAATAAAAACATAAATATTTTTATAATAGAATTTATCACTTGAATCTGGTATCAATTATAGATATAGATGAAATGGTTTATGCCTATCAATTGGTAGTCAAAAGTCAGAGAATGAGAGGGTGGGTAGGTCACTTCCAAAATTTTCTCTTCCCATTTTTGTTTCAATAACTTTCACTGCACATTCCTCATTTTACTCTTACCGCGTTCTCGACTCTCTTCTTCTTTTCCCACCATCTTTCCTTTCCTTTCTCTATATTTCTTCATAACAGAACACCATTCATCACTCATCATATCTATATTAATCAGTCTCACAGCAAAGAAATGGTGAGTGTATTCTTCCATCACTAACTGTTGCTGTCTCTTTTTATATTGTTTTTTGATTTGATGTTAGTTTTCCTCTCATGGTTGGTTCCCAGGAAAATTTAGATTTTTGAGTATTGTATTTATTGCATCACTGATATTCTCAGGAAAAGAACAGGCAGTAAAGCTTCTTGGGTTAATATATATTTTTTACTTTTTTAGTTGGTGTCGAAATTAATATGTTTCCCAGATTGTGTATTGATTGCATCGTTGCGTATCCATGGAATTTGAGTAATTATTAAAGCAGCAAAACTTGGAATGAATTGTTATTTGTAGGTGGGCTGCGGGATATACATAAAGAAGGAAAGAGATTGGGTTAGAAGCCTTGTGGAAAGCGAGTTCTTTGGGGTTTGTGTTGAGCATCAAAACCTGAGAAAAAATGAGAAAAACGTGTTTTGCATCCATTGTAGTATTGGGTTTTGCAGGCATTGTAAGGCTCACACTCACCATCCCTCCTTTCAGATCTGCAAATATGTCTATCAAGATGTTGTTCGTCTTCAAGAAATCCACAAACTTCTCGACTGTTCGAAAATTCAGGTTTTATTTCTCTCTTCTTTTTTTTTTTTTGTCATAGCTACCTGGGTGATTGTGGTCATCTCTATAATTATTTCCCAATTTTAATTTTTTTATAATTCCCACAAAAATCTGGGTTTGGTTGAATCATGTGACAGACATACAAAATCAATGGTGAGAAAGCTGTACATTTGAATCCTCGGCCTCAAGGTAAAGATGCCAAGCCATGTACAAAGTCAAAAACTGGTGCTGCTTGTGAAATTTGTGGAAGATACCTTCAAGACCCTCCTAATCGTTTTTGTTCCATTGCATGCAAGGTAATTTCACTTTTAATTCTCCGACTGGCATAAGTAATAAAGTGACCAACGCCTGAATCCGAGTAATTAATAATATTGAAATGGTCAGGTAACGGCCGTTGATTTGAAGCCTAAAGACCCAAGTCATAAACTGGAGTTGCCAATACAAGAGCTTACAGATAAACTTTCCAGGAAACACAGTCAAAATGCAGAAACAAACTCGGAAGAAAAGCAATCCACCATCTCGTCAACCGATGTTTCGGAGGAGATGAAACCATGTTTAAGCACAAGTTTAAAGCCTAGGAAACGAATGACCAAAAGAAAAGGCATTGCCCATAGATCTCCTCTCACTTGATACTCAAACAACAGAAATCCATAGCTATATAACAGTTGATGTATAGGTAGAATTTCAACTGCATTTTTAAATTATTCCTCCTCAGATACTGTACAGTATAGGATAGAAAATGGATGAAATGTTAGATTGTGAAGCATTATTTTAAGTTCCATTTTGAATATTTTTATGTACCACTTGTTAACAGATCTTGTTTTCATGTTTTTTTTAAATCCCAAACATGATTTAATTATCTTAGTCATGTTTTAATTAGTGTTATATATTAAGCATGGGTTGTAATGGACCAACTGCTTGTCTGGATCTTTGTCGGTATAAGGGCTGGTGTTTATTTTCGTCTCATATCTGTTTTTGGGACCCATCTCCTTTGATTATGGCAGCAACGTGTTCTTTACATATTTATTTATAAATATACACCTCTAGTTTTTATTTTTAAATATAAGTAATTAAAATAAAAAAAATCAAATAACATAAAAACCTTAAAATTTAAACAATTCTTATTACAATCCAACTCAAATTTAAAAAAAAAATGATTGCATAAAAATAAAAAATTATTAACTTTGAAAAAAAATATTAAAAGTTGTAAAAGAAATAAATTTTGGAAAATTAACTATTAAAAACTTATTTAATTAAAGTTAAATTAAACTGGAAAATATAGTTGATATAGATGAGTGTATAATAATGTTTTGCTATCTTTAAAATTTAATGAAGTGACACTATTTTATTGAATCCTAAAAAATATACTTTTTATAATGATACTAATATGAATTATTCCTTAATAAAATATATGAAAAAAAATTATTTGTACTTCAATTTCAAATAAAAAAATCATTTATAGTATTATAAAAAAATTAAAATATTAAATTTGTTGATAATAAATGATATATATATTTAGAAATTTCCATTATTTTTTTCAACATGATAAATATTTTTTAGTGCGTTCGAATACATGTTCTACTCACGATATCTTACCTTAATAATAATATTAAAATAATTAAATCTAATAAATAATATTTTTTTAAACAGTCAAATTATTTCTAGTCTCCTATACAGCAACAAACAGAGTGCTGTATGAATGGATCAGATTTGATATATTTGGTCCATGGTGCGAACCATTAAAATCACTTCACAATCTTTGAATCACGAAAACATGATATGAAATCTGTGCCATAAGTGGTGGTAGACCCGCACGTTATTATTATTATTATTATAATAAAAAAATTATAGATGAAAGAAAATGTTCCCGTAAAAATAACGTGTGAGAATGAGGTCTCAAAGGGGTGGGTTGCAAAATTTTATATATTTTGATGTTAATTATTTTCACTTATGAAGTGAGTCACATAATTTTATTATTTTCATTTTTTAAAATAAGATTTAGATGTTATCTAGAAATTAAACTTGTTAATTAAAATTTTTACCCCTTTTTTGAGAAAAAAAAGGCCTTTAATCCGATAAAGTCCAAAAAGGAAGTTAATAAACAAGAAGTAATTGGAGATAAAAATGAAGAGCCTTTAATTTCAATACATAATATAAAAAGATAGAGAAAAGGAAGGTTTGAAAGTAATTTGTTATATGGGATCAAGATGTTAAATTAATTCCACTAAAACTAATGTAACTATGAAACTACAAGCAACCATTCGGCTAGGAAGCTTTGCATTTTTTTTTTTTTAAACCTAAAAATATCTGAAAAAAATAAAACCTAGAAATATGACGTGGGAAAATATTTCATCAGTCCTTGTTCCGCTCAACAACATGCCACATGTCGCTCTTTTAATGAGCTACGTGTCAATTTCTGATACATTCTAACACGGAGTACCAAAAGACAAGATGGGAAATAGTACAGGTATTAAAATAACAAATTAAAAGTACAGATGCCACATTGATAAATTTGTCAAAGTACAGGGGTGAAACTTGCTATTATCCCAATATAAACTATGAAAAAAAATATTACAACCAGTTTTTAAAAGAAAAGAAAATTAAATATTAATAAATAAAACTTGGAATCTCAGCCCATTTCTGGGGAAAGGCTGATTATTATCCGTTTTCTTACTGTTGAAAGTTAAAACAAAAAGGTTAAAACTCAACACGTTTTACGCTCATAAAGACGCTTTTGCCCCTATCTCTATCACAATCCGATTCCATCCAAGCTACATTGTTCCATTGATATCGTAGGTTTCTTTGTGAATCTTCTTCTTGGGAATTCTTTCTCCAATCATGTCGGTGAGTTTATTTCTTTACCTTCTTTTCTTCTTCATCTTTTTTTTTTTAATGTTTTCGATGAATGGTGACCCTTTGTTTAGTTAGATCCAACAACTTATTCTTTATGGGGTGTTAAAAAAAAAGACTTACTGAAAGAGAATTGTGGGTTTTGCTGTGTTTGGTTGCTGGGAAAGTATAGGAAAAATGAGACCGTAAATGCTGGGATTATATTGTAGTTCTTGGGGTTTTTAGACTCCACCTTCGTGGGTTGTGAAAACAACTTCGATACAGAGATTCAGTTGGAGATACTTCCTTTAGTTTTTTTTTCCTTTTCTTTTTGAAGCAAAACTTGGAGCTTATGAACTGATATTGAAAAATTATAAATTGCCCTGTGAAAATTGTAATTTTGATGTTTTTAACCAAAAAAAGATCGTAGTTTTTCCTCTTATGTTGTATGAAATTGGAGTTTGATGATCATTTTATAATTACTTGTTTGGATTTGCCTTACATTTCATGCTATTTCTAGTTTATGAATCTTGTTTTATAGTTTTTAATGCAATATTTGAAACATGATTCGTTGATATATGATTTAATTACAATTGATGTTTTGTTTCCAAGCATTATAAGCATATTCAGCATTGTTTCTGTTGATGTGGCAATGACTAGTGAGCATTTTCCTTTGGTAAATTATTATCTGTATTCCGCTTTTACTTGCCATCTATATTACTCCGACTCCGGTGCATTGGATATGGGCATATTCAATTGTTTAAAGTTTTTCCATATATTTGGAGGATCCTTGGAATGGTTTTATGCCCATACCATGTCCAAATATGCATCGGATACTGGATACTTTAAGAAAAATGAAGAGCCAGGCAATGTAGCTTTCCGTGAATCCTCTGGTTGAATATCTTACAATTATAATTGTGAATCTGGTTTTTGTTTATGTTTGTGGTGTTCGTTTAGTATATCGATTTCCATCATACCTGTCCCATGCTATTTAGCTCAATATTTCATTTTTTGCCAAGTAGAGCTTCTCTCTTTTACACCTTACTGATTGTGGCATATGCAGGTCACTTTGGATCATATGGATCTCAGTCTTGGAGCAGTACCACGTACAAATGCTACAACTAACTGGATGATTAATGTTTCGGATGTGAGGAAAAAACGTTTTTATTATTTTTTTGGGTTGGTGCAATTAACAATGGAGCTCTGTTGATTATTATTTCCTATAGTTAAACCTCTTTTAGACTTCTAAATTAGATATTTACATTTGCAGCCTTTTTATAATAGCATTTAGTATCGAAAAATCCGTGAATTTTTGCCCTCTCGCACACTATTTTTGGGTTGAGAAGAGTATAAATTAACTTTTACCTCTTCCTTTTTCGAAAGATTTTATACATATCATAAAAAGTTTTATCTTGAAATTTTTTGATGAGTATGACTCTTATGTTATCCACTGGCTGTAGAACTCGAAAACAAAGCAAGCAGGTTCATATTTTAGCTATATGTTGATTTAATTGCAAATTAAGGTATCAAAAGGTCGAGTTGTGAAATTAAGATACTTGAATCAATTCAAGATGTAACAAACATCAAAACCTGCTTGTGACGTATTCGAACTTTATCACCATTATATAGGAATAATAATCGGAAATTCTAAAAGCATCCTTGTTATAAAATGCAAGCATAATTTGTCTGCTCTTTTGTTCTGTACAGATAAGAACAGTTAAGGTCAGTAATATCTCACCATCTGCTTCAGAGAGGGATATCAAAGAATTCTTTTGTTTCTCTGGGGACATTCAGTATGTTGAAATGCGAAGGTGAGTACTGTCAATTGGAGTGCAACTGAGTTGTTTCAGGAAGTGGTGCTTAAGATTGTGATGAATTTTGCAGGGAGACTGGAAATGCTCAAGTCGCTTATGTTACCTTCAAAGAGTCGCAAGGAGCGGATACAGCGATGCTGTTGACTGTATGTTAATCAGTGAGATTAAATTTTTTATGCTTAAATCTCCTCAGCAAATCTTAAACTTGATAGTATCGGAGGACAAAAGCTAAATTGTTTTGACTCTTCATTTTTTTCTTGAAATACTCATGTCCAACACATATCCAGACATGGGAATCGAGAAATGATTTTCAGAGGACTCTCCAAATTCATTAAAATTTTGGCAAAATTAAGCATATCCATGTCAAACACATAACTATATTCGACAGTCTCTTTGAGTCTAAGTAACATAGGGTAAAAGCGTTACCAAAGGCACTGAGATATCTTGAGATATTAGCTTTAATGCTTTATGAATTTTGAATTGATAGGAAACTTGAAACATCTGGAAATAAATTAATAATGTTTTGCATGGTCAAACCTATTCGAAGACATCTTTCAGAAAGAGAAATCGGAAGTGAAGAATCAAACTTGACTCAAAGTTTAAAGGTCTGTTCTTTGCAAACTATTGTCTTTGTTGTATCTTAAAAGTTAAGGGGGTTCTTGTGAGAGAATCACTATCCGAGTCCTAATGGTAAAACCTCAAATATGCAGCTGTACATGCTTGCTTTCCACTTATTTGAATTGAGTGCTCATTTTGATTAATTCAACTTATTCATTGATTCAGGGAGCTACAATAATTGACTTTTCAGTCAATATCTCACCGGCTGAGGATTATGAGCTACCCCCCGGAGCTCTCCAGTCTAACGTGGTATAGTTCCTCCTTTAAACTGTATCATACAGCTTTTATCTCTATAGGATGATCGATGCAGTACAACACTTCACATGACATGCATCAGTGAGAAAAATACCTATATTTAGTTGTCTCAATATGTTTATAACCCTTCTATCGTGCTTTTAGCTCGTGGGAAAATGCCAGTCTATGTTTTGTTTTTGGATGCATTTATTATTTATGCCAGTAGCTACACCTACTTACTTCCAGATACTATTATAGCAAATGCATGATCACTCGTATTTCAAAACTGTTGCTTTGATTCTTTATCATATTGAACACATATTTATGAGAACACAACAACTACATATTTTGCTCTCGCTCGAGTAGTCTTATTTGTATTTTTGTGCTTATATCTATTTGCAAGTCATGTTTTTCTCAAGCATTCATTAGAATTTGATGGAAAGAAATGAGTGCATTTTCGCTGTCTTATGCTTAAATCATCATTTTACGGTTATCTTTATGAAGGAGAAAAAGCCAGATGCTACGGATTCTAATGTGAATAAGGCTGAAGATATGATGAGCACGATGCTGGCCAAAGGTTTTATCTTGGGAAAGGATGCTATCAGCAGGGCAAAGGCATTTGATGAACGGCATCACTTGATTGCAAATGCCTCTGCTGCAGTCACTTCAATTGATGGGAAAATGGGTCTGCGTGAAAAGTTTAGCATCGGGACAACCGTTGTAAATGAAAAGATGCGAGAGATGGACGAGCGGTTCCAAGTGTCCGAAATGACAAAATCTGCATTGGCTGTTGCTGAGCTTAAGGCAAGTAGTGCAGGAACAGCCATCATGAGCAACCCTTATGTATCCACAGGAGCTTCGTGGCTTTCAAATGCATTCAGTGTAGTTGCGAGGGCAGCAGAGGACGTGAGCATGTTGGCAAGGGAGAAGGTTGAAAAGGCTGAGGCAGAAAAAAAGGACATTATTTACAAGGAGAGAACAGGGATCATCAATGACTTTGCTCATCTCCATCTCGATGAAACTTCATCACCAAGCCTATGATAATTCCGACTTGTTGATTCAACCGATAGCAAACTGTAAGTATGGAATGATATGATTGGTTTTGAATTTTTTCAATTTTCCCTTTAATGCCTTGATTCTTTCCATCCTTGCTTGTTGTACAATACACTGTTACAAGGGATTATGATTGATTCAAATAAATTTCAAATGTAGAGTTTGTGTAAAATATTTTATTATTTGTCTTTTTTTCTTTGGTACATATTTGTTGTTCTTTTGAAAAGCTTTTAATAATAATAATAATAATAATAATAATCAATTGATTATTATCCTTTTAATAAGTGATTAATTACATTTTTTCACTTATTTTTAATGAGATGAATTCGTTTTTCAAAAAGGGTTTATTTGTATTTATTTATTCTATTACATCTTAAATATGATGCATGTTCTTTAAACTTCATTCCATTGAATTTATCAAATAATTTTGTAAAAGTATATATATAGTTTTTAACTTCTTATTTATTTGCCTTGGTTTATATTCACATGGGATTGAACTCTATACCCAAGGGATTGACCCCCATTTTAAGAGGTTCATCATTTCTGTTTTGGTCAACTTTCGGTAGCTTTCAGAACGTATTTAAAAAGCGGGAAAATATTTTCAAATAGAAAAAAATGGTTAATTTCTCATTGACAAGTTCATTTTTTTTTTTAAAAACGCCAAACATTGTAAAAAAAAAAAAAAAAACTCGTCTTATATAACTATATGAATTCTCTTAAATTTATTCTAATTAATTTTAATTAAGTTTAAATTTAGTTATTCAATTAAGTGCTTTTAGTAGTTCCTTCTATGGATATGTTATAAAAAAAATAAAATCTTCCTTATGTATAGTATTACAAAACTTTTTCAACATATTGATTATACTTACTATTCCTGCACATGCAGAAAAAAAAAAAATCACATTCGCTTCGGCTACAATTACTTACAACTTACGACTGATGTCCTTCAACTATCCTAATCTTATTATTCCGGTGAGGTTGAGGTGGCAGTGGGGGCAAATTTAGTAACCTGTAATCGGTGGTTTGATAAGGCTTTGCTGACGTCTTGTAACCCACCTTCCCATGTGATGGTGAAGGAACGAGGGTAATAGCAAATGATGTTGGGATTCCTTTCTTTTGCCACTATGCTACCTTACATACTGTACCAACCAGTCCAAGCTCTGTTTAGTCAACATTATCAGTAAATCTTAATGTAATGAAATCAGTGATAAATATGAAGCAGAGCAGCAACATTTTTAGGCATTATAACGATGTAATAGAAGATTATCTTTTATAGCAATAGTATTCCATCGTGTATTACTAGTCTTACCTTCATGCATTCAGGCAAATCATTATCTTTGGTTCTCATATGAATCTGCAATAAACACAAGTTATGTGAATCTTTGACACTTTTTTTTGACAACATCAGAACATAAGGACGTTTTCGCATGAATTTCGATACCATATAATATATATACGATTAATTCAGGTCAATGAGTCATTTATGCTGTGTTTTTTACCTCAATGACTTGGTGGTACAGTCCATGTTGATTGCTATCCATGGAAGCCATGATGACGACCCCAGCGGCAACAGTTGAAGGCCAATAACGTAGCTGTTCATGGTCTGACAATGCAAGCACTGCCAGGTACTTTGCCCTCTTTTCAACATCTGCATCGGCCTTGGCTGCTTTCAGATAGAACCTAAGGATGATTTGTTGTAGATAAAATCTTGGTTCAGCACTTGTATAATGTTGTCTAGGATCTTTCATTAGAACAAAATAATAATAAAAAGAAGTGTACCATAAGAAGTTATAGATGGTAGGCAGGAAACATTGGAAGTTGAGAACCTCCATCACCAGCCATTCCATGGCCACCACTTCATTTCTGCTGTACTTGTTGGTTCCTATGTAAATATTCCTTTGCCGCACACTGACATAGATAATTAGCCACAAGTTCACATTAGCCAAAACCCCTTTTTTTTGCCGAAGGTTAGGTTCGTGGAAAGATTGAATGGGACTAAGCTTATAACCTATTGTAAGGCTGATTTTCTTCGATTCTGGTGGCCAATGCAAGGCAGGCTATTCCAACGATCTGAAGACTCCTTTTATTTCTGAAGAACCCTTTGCTTAAGAATCTGTCAAGCAAGCAAACGCCAAGGAAAATTGTCTCCTGCTGAAACTCCTTTGCAGTACTTTGCTGCTTATTCATAATTAGTAAACACGAATCATCTTTAACAACAGATTATCATTAAACAAGTTTACAATATATAATATACATTAAGTCATGCTACAGCCTAGTTAATAACAAAGACAGCCATAAAAAAAAAAAAAAAAAAAAAGGAGCTTTTATGCCTAATCCATGGCCCAACCAACCTTCATACATCGTCTATTACGTGGAATTGCTTTAAGAATCGAAAATCGAATTCCAATGCTTTTTGATCTTTTCTTTCTCTATTAGAACTTCAAACCATCTAACTCGCCATCTCGATATAAAAGGACGTCAGCAACAGAGAATCGGGTTTAGCTCAAAACGACGAGTTGTTGGACGCTTTGATTAAACCCATTGAACGAGTTTAATTTTACACACAAGTCTCATTCGGTTACAAGCTAATTTGGGTGAATGCGCTCGCTATAGCACCGAAATTACTTGCCACTGTAAGTAGAGCAGTCTATCACCCAACGGTTCAAACAAGATAAGATAGCCTTGGCCAATGCGAAGCAATCCAAGGAAAGCGAACTAACTGTAGATTATTCGAGTAACGACTCAACTTTCATGAACGTAATGGGTGGTAGTATGTCTTTTCATGGACTAAAATGGTGACGTGTCGCAATTTGATTCAATTACACAGTGCTCGTGAAAAATCGTCAATGCAAAGAACATCTAAATGTACTTCTTTGCTTTGATTCAAGCTTATTTTCAAACGTGTTCAGAAAAATTAACCAAAAAAAATGACTGACCTCAACAATCCAGCGGATCATGAAAGAACGTTGCTGGAGAATAAGATCGCCGTAGTCGGTCATGAATCGGTATTCCTCGGCATAATCGTGCAAATAAACTTGTCGTCTCTCTCTGTCCCTCAACCTTTTGTAACTCTCCTCGTCTTCCTCATTTTCAAATCTCGCCAACTTAAAAAGAAAAAAAAGAACACAAATCATTAAATTAATTCAAATAAAAAATTCAACATATAACTGTAAAAAAGACTTGAGTAGACTTATTACTGTAGAATTAAGTTGACGCTCATCTTCAGCGTGCGAAGTAAATTTAGGATCTAAACGAGAGGATGATCTGGAGAATTGTTGTTTGAACTCGAGAAAAAGAGAGTAAGTGGCTGAAGTAGGAGAGTCATTCGTCGATTTCTCAGAGAATTGGCTTCCGGAATCATAAGATAGTACAGGAGTATAATCTGAAAAATCTAAATCCGATGTTTCAGGGAAAAAATCTGATTGCAACTCAGAGAAAACGGTCTCGTGACTCGATGAGTAATCAGATACGAGTACGACTTCTTCCAATGAGAACTGTTCATTGCAAGCGAGATGTGAAGAATCCAAACCGGAGAAGCTCTTCGGCTTTTGGTCCACAACGGACTCCGAGTTCGAAACGGTGAAATTGGCGTCCACGACGTCTTTTACATTCTCTTTGATTGCAGTGTCTAAATTCGAAGTTGAGGAGTATTCAAAGCCGGAAGTCACAGAAACGAGGTCGTTTTCTTTATTCTCCGACGAGAGTTTTGAGATTTCATGAGGAATCAGCTCGACGCCGGAAATGTCAGATTGCGTAGCCGCTCCAAGAGAAGCAGAAACCGCGTCGTTTTTCTCAGTTTTCTCTAAATCTTGGCTTGGCTTTCTCAACTTAGAACTTCGTTTCCCAAAGGCAAGAAAATCAGTACCAGAATTGGATTCGACGCATGAAGATTCGCTCACATCAGCAGCTTGTTCATGTCCTTTGGCTTCTCGCTCCTTCTTGTAATACGATCTGGTGATCCTCCTAAACTTTGACTCTCCAATTCCTTCATTTCCTAAATTCTTCTTAGCTTTAGCTACACAGCCACCTTTGATTTCAGCGAACTTCCTCTTCTTTTGATTAGAAACACTGCATGAATCGCAAGAAACATCAATAACGTCGAAGTTGGAGCAAGAACCGGAATCAACGGAGAGATCAATGGTTTGGTTTTGGATAACAAAAGGAGCGATCTGAGAACGTCCTCGCCGAGGTCGCTTCGAACGGAGTTTCTTAATTATGAATATGGACGACGTTGCAGCCAGTGGTAGTGCCTCTGGTTCCATTATCTTTTGGTTCTTCGTTGATTTGATATTCAATTTCATTTCCACTGATTTTGCTTAAAATTTGATTTAGGATTTTTGAAAAAGAAGTTTTGTTTGGAAATAGATGTTTGAATTAAGCAAAAGGTGGCGAAGGTGAAGTTGAAGCTATTCAGTTATGGACGTTGTGGGGGGCGTAGTGGGACTGGGACTGGTACTGGTACGGGGGACAACTGCGTGATAGATTTTTTATATGCTGTGTGCGGCCTTACGTTAGTACCCATGAAGATGCATTTATACTAATGCTTTAATTAAATTGTTTTTCTATTCATTTTTGTATCCAATTAATGGTATAATTTTTTTTTGTATCTAAGTTTTATTAATTAATTATAATTTCTCATCAAATTAATTTTTTAATAATATATTCAACATAATTTTATATAAACTTTAAGTTGGCATGGTTGTTTAGACTTTTCTATAAATATAAAATTAAATTAAGGGGTTAATTCTTATATAAATTTATAATGTGATTATTATATATACTATTAGAATTTAACTTTTTTTTTTATCCTTTATGTCTGAGGTTTTAGGTTCAAATTTCGTGATTATTTCTCATAGTAATGTTATTTTCAAGATTCACTGTATTTTCTTTAGAGGTGCAATATGCTTAGGAGAAAGTAACATCAGATTTTAACAACAAAAAAAAATGACGCAATAAGTTGTTTTGATTTCGATTTAATCAGGTGAGGCGGGTTGGTCAATTTTGATTTCGATTTAATCAATTTTGAAGGTTGGTTCTTGATTTTTAATCTCGAAATAAAATTGATCGAAAAACCCAACTTATTTTATCTTATTTCTAAATCATTTAAAATATATTTATTTTTATAATATATGATAAATATATTACTATGTAAATCCAGCCCAATAATTCTAAACTCAACTCAATCAAATTGTTCAATTTGATGAAATTTTTTTAATTAAAATCAATTAGGTCAGTTTGATGGAATCGACTGATCTCTTCCCTAAATATGCTTTAGCATTACCCACTTTGTTGGTAGAAATTAAAAACTTTACAGATTAATAAGTGATATACATCCAAATATAGTGTATAATAAAATAACAATAAATTTCAAATGTTTCATCATAAACATGAAAAATTATCCGAAATAATAATAATTTATGAGATTTAACAAATTGCTAGTTAGCCACATTCATGATCAACCTGCTGCATGTATTCAGTATTTAGACATAGCGTAATGAAAAGAAGAAAAGAAACAGAAAGAAATTTTATATAAATTAGACATAAGATAACAGGCAGCAAGGATGCGCGGCTATTCGAAATTTTACTTTTCTTCAAATATTTGTTTAAAACTGTGTCCGATACATATAATATGATTCTTCAAAGATATGAACAAAATTAGACAAAATTTGAACATAACTTGTATCATACACATTCATATGTTCTTTCAGAAGTTCTAAGTTCTGAGATATCTGCAATTGCCATCCATTTACCAGTTGGTTCAATCTCCACTTTTTGTGATTTCCTCATAATTTTGTAGTAAAAGCTCGAAACTACAAGTTTTTTCCAAAAGAGCTCAAGAACCTGATATCTCCATTCCCATACCAGAGTAAAGGGATCCGTCTTCATCTCGATTTCCTTCATCATCATTATTCCCCTGAAAATCGTTTGCAAGAAGCTTTTCCCATGCACCATCATCGTGCAAATCCGGAGGAAGGAATGGTGTATGACTTTCATCCATAAGCGCTTTAACAAAATCAATATCCATCCAAAAATCTTTGGTTTCGGATTCATGAGGATTTTCAGAATCTATCATTGGTGTCAATACAGGCTTTGAAGTTTCGATTGTTGGTGGCTGATACCGGACTATCATATGCTCAGAAGCCACTGGTTCAGTATCCTCTGAAACTTGTTCTAGCATATTGTTTGCTTCAGTCATGCGCCAATTATTTTCTTTCGGTTGAATCAGTTGGACCAAAAATCCCGGGCTTTGCATCGCCATTATTAAGAATGACAACAACTGTTGCTGACTTTTCTCCATTCCTTGAAGACGATCCTTCAAGAGAAGCAACTTATTGTCCGCAATCTGCTGGTACTGCCCAAGTTTAACTAATTCTTGCGTAAGAGCATTCTTATCAGTCTTCAAATTTTCAACTTCATTCCACAGCCTATTATTTTCATTGTTTTCGCATGATCCAACAGAGTTCTCCGGCTGCTGTTGCTGCTGCAGAGACTTACGCTGCTCGGGTCCCTGAGAGTATTTCCGCCTAGCAATATTCTTCAGCAAGTCTTTTCGACTTCTGACAAATCCATCATTTGCAAATTCCCAACGATCGGTATCAATTTTTCTAAAACCCTGGAAAAAATTTCAAGTGTTACTACTTGTCAATGTCTTCAATAATGGTTAGAAAACAGCCATGCATTACACACCCCCTCCTCCCAAAAAAATTGTATTCTAATGCAATCGGACAGATATACGGGCATGTACAATACACACATACAAAGATGCTATAATTGCTCACTAAATCAAACTGCTTCATTTCTATCATAAGCAAATGTATCCTGAGTATCAAGATTTCTGGTTTATTAATCCACTAGTCTTGCCGGTTGACAGAAATGACAAGAGGTACATAATATAGGTCAACTGTGCCTCTAATTATCTAATGATACTGCATCCATCTAGGTTGCTTTGACTCTTATTATTTTTCAAAGCACCCATGTCTGGCATTCATGCCTGGCACATAACCGAACATGGGTATGGGACATAACTCTCCATGAACCCTCTAGATACGCAGAAATACTTCAGAACAAAAATTGAACACTCCCCTATCCAACACTTACGTCCAAGTAATATCGGTATAAGCTCATGTATCAGATACGAACTAAGCTGCCTACCTGTTTAGACTCAGCATAAAACATTTAAATTCAGCATCTTACGGGCTTGTGTCAAAATGTCAAATTAATGCCCTAGACAGCAAAATTCCGCACAAACAGCACAACTATTAAGGATTCCATTATTTGAAAGTTGCCCTAATCGAGCATGAATTAGTGAGAAACCTTCTAGTCCAGAAGCAATTACTTTAGTACATCATGTAAAAGTTTATTGTTCACAGTTACAACAACTATCAGTTGTAACAAAGAGGTAACGAAGAAAATTCATTAGTCGACCAAGCCCAGCCTATATGTTCGGACCTTTATTTTCATATTCAATAGATTTAACTAATGAAAAGGCGCTCTGAGGCTATTGAAACTCATTTGACGAATACTTCATAGTGGAACAGATCTAAAAGGGGATCCTTTATCGATCAGCAGAACAGTCAAAAACAATGCGAGACCGGAAAAAAGAAGAGGAAAGACCGACAACCTAAATGCCAGTGGAAAAGGGGCAAAAGTAGTTAAAGACTCTGCCTCTTTTACCACCTACAACAAAGTACAAAATCGAGATGGAAAAAGTCGAACAAAGTTGCAGAAATACCTTATGACTACCTTCTAAATAATCATGAAATAAATCACTGAAAATAAACCTCTGAAAAAGTATCAAGAATTTAAATGAATAAATCATTTCATTCTGCTAACACAAATAAGAACCAAATAGAGCAGGAAAACACGAGGGCAGATGACTGTTGGGAAATAGCAGTTGGATAAAATAATTTCAACAACTTTTTCCGAAATCTAACCAAAAGGGCATTAGACAACATTTAGATGTTGCTCATTGTTAGAACTGTGATATTAGCCATGAATTAGGCACACAATATCAGGACCCAAAGCAAATAATTCCCCCTTTTTGTACCAACAAGAAATTTTACACTGCGATTTCGATTGAATCGAATCATCCCCATGAAAATGAAAGGATCAATCTAACAAAACTTAGTCATAGTCAAGCTTTGTTAGGCCTAAGATAAAAAAAAAAAATAAAGAAGTCCAACGAAGCCAACCATCTTTACTCGCATAAATCAAATCAATCAAACAAAAAAATTGAGCAAACATTCAACCTAACTGCTAGTGGTAGCGTATAGTCCTTTCCCCGTAATTGCTACGTATTGAAACCAAGCCAAGAATCTCTACAAATTTAACTTCCGAAACTTGAATTCCCACTACTTAGAATATAACCCCAAGACTGCAAAGTGAACACCAAAATCAAGCTCTCACAAGCAAAGAACCAAACTCAAAACTACAAATAAAGCAATATTAACAAAATCCCAAATATTCAAAACAATAAAAATTCCAGCACAGATGTACCAAAGAACCCGGTTCAGAACTCCAAGAACCAAACACACATACACACAAAAAGGAAAGAAAGAAAGAAACCAAATTTGACGTGTTTTAAAAAGGAAGGAGGAGGAGGAGGAGGAGGGTAGAGATACTGACATAAATATTGAGTTGCCTGATGAAAGAAGAGAAATTGCTGTGCTTGAAGTACTGAGGAAGCAAACGAACTGAAAATTCAGTCATATCCCAGATTACAAAGCTATCATTATTTTGGGTCCATGAAATTATTGAATTGGTAGCCTCATCATCTACCATTTCATAACATTTTCTAAGAAACGGTGCTATTGACTGACACCCAGTTTCATTGGGTTTCACCATACTGAAGTTGGGCAAGAAAAAAGAAGTTAGAACCTGAAAATAGAATGAAAATAATTAATTATAGATTGTTGTTTAAGAAAAGAGAATGAAAAGGGCGTGTTGGGGGTTTTATGAAAAAATCTTTGCTTCTTTAGAACCGCGTGAAGTTTGGAATATGCTGTGGAAAAACAACACCGTCCCTCCTTCTCTCTCTTCTATTTGAAGGGGGCGAAGATATTAAAAGAGTGTGTTGTTTGTCTCGCAATTGATGCAATGTACGACCAATCACCATAACTTGCGTCACCTTTTGGAGAATAGGAAGGGATAACCAAGTTTCTTTGCCCTTGGCTTTGCTTTGTAATTACAGTTTCAATTCCGTTCGTTTTAATCGATGAATGTCGATTCAATTTAGTGGACCGCTATTAGATCTCTCCAAAGGTGGGTAGTCCGCCCGGCCCGGTATTTAATTTAAATAATAAAAATTATTTAAAATTTTAATTTTAATTTTAATTATAAGAGTATATAAAATATCAATTATTTTTTTTCATTAATTTTTGAATAGTGAAATATTTTTTTTGGGTGGGTAAAGTCAACTAGAGAACGAATTTTTTTAGAATTGAATCAAGCCTGATACTTCTAATCGCTATTAATAAATTTTATAATTTAAAAGGGTTGAATTAATTTTTAAATATAAATTTAAATATAATTTTCAAAAAAAATTAAATATAATACTTAATCTATATAATATATATTATATGTCTATAATATATATATATAAGCATGAGTTTAACATATTCAATAAAATTGGGTATCAGTCAATAACATCGTCCAGTCAAGAAAAACTATTTTGTACATTAAATATAGTATAATTATTTAATTATAATTATTTTTAAATGTCAAACCCTGTTTGAAATTGGCTCATAACTGACTATAGTGGCTAGTTTGACTAACTGATTCTATTAATCACTTATTTAAAAGTGTTTGGTAAAACTTAACTGATAGCAAAAATGTTTATATGTGTAAAATGACAAATAAATGCATGACACATTTTATTGTTAATTATTTATTTGTTTATAATACTTTAGTCTTTATTGGGTGAAATTATTGAAATAAAACACTATTACCAATTAATTCAAATATCCATTATGGAAATTAATTAGTAGATATTTTTAAATTTTCAAATAAAAAAATTATTAACTTCCTTATTTGCAAATATTAACCTTATGGAAATTGATAAATAGTAATAGTGTATCAATATAATTGTAAACTATATTATTAGTTATAATTATGTCATGTTCTTAATATGGAAATTAATGATAATTATGTCACACTCCAAATAAATTTGTCAAGTAGTATATATCAATTAATATAAAGTTGCATAATAAATCATTTTACACAAGTAAATTAAAAATAAATTAAGAGTATATAAATATTCAAAAAACAGATACAACTGATAAAAAGAGTCATTTTTGAACAATCATGTGGCAAAGGGAGTAATTTTTTAGCGTTTTTTGCTTTGGAGATTTTAGTTTAACAAACTCTTACAAACCTCCATTCACCAAACGCTACAAGTAGAAGATTTGACTACTCAATCTTCTATTTGTGCCCAAATCAACTAAAAAAAACCCCAAAATTCTTTTTTTTTAACTAGTTTGTTTATTACTTGGGCCTGAAAGTTAACAAGAGAAGTCCACATCAAAACACAAAACCAAACAAACAAAAACAATCGGAAAATAAAAATAAAAAACGTAAAAGAAAACTGACGAACCACCATCTTCTCCAACCAGCAACTCCCAGGCACATTTCAAAGCTAAAAAGACCCCACAAATAAACGACAAAATCTTCCCAATTCCAGCAATGAATCCCCAGAAAAGAAAGCAGTTGAGACAGGCAACCCTTATGTCGAATTTTCTCAACTCAAGCAAAACCTCAGAGAACAAATTATGGTGGTCAACTACTCCGACATCTGAATCGGGCACTTCCAAAGCTTTCAAAGGCGCGTCTTCAACCCAGAATGAATCTCCTTCGGTTCGCATACCCTCAACAGTCATTGCATGCGCTGCTCCATTCCCTTCTCTTGCAATGAACTGAAACCGACAGTCATTGAATTTCCTCGCCAAATTCTTCGCCTCCCAAGTAAACTGTCTAGATTCCGAATAATCCTCACTCAGTTGTTGAATATTTTGAACAACCAATCTCGAATCACTCTCAAGAAAAACCTTCGTGAAACCCAAATCCAGGGAAAATTGAAGGCCATGAATCACAGCCAGTGCTTCAGTAGTCACCACCGTACGAACCAGGTTATGTCCTTGAAACCCCGACCCCATTATCAAACCCTCATCATTCCTAATGATAAAACCTGAAACTGCTCGTTTTTTGACAACTGACAGTCCTGCATCAACATTAACTTTCACTCACCCCTGCGGATGAGGCATCCATCTTACCAAGGCTCTCGGCTGATGATGCTTCAAATTCACAGTGCTATTACGATACCCCAATCCGAAGCCCCTAATGAAGGTAACAATCTCCTTCGAACTTTGCAATTTCCTCTCATGTACAAATTTGTTCCGTGAGAACCAAAGTGCCCAAATGGTAATGGTAATCACCCATTGTTTGCTACTATCTGAGTTCTCCAACAACTAGCCCAGCCACTCATTAAAATTTGTATTTGCTATTAAAACTGGCCACTGGATATATAACATGGTCCAAACCTGTGCAGCGGGCAAACAATCCCAAACAGCATGAGTTGAAGATTCGCATGACTGGCCACAACGCAGATATTTGTTATCAATAGTCAGTCTCCTAAAATGTAAGTTCTGAAAAGTAGGCACATAGTTTTTCACAAATTTCCAGATACAAATGTCGAAACCATCTTTAATTTGAAAAACGGGAGTCGACTTAAAAACAAAAATGGAGTTGCCACCAATCTTTTTTAGAGGTGTGATCGGATCACCTTGAGATTGATCATTTTAATAAAATATTTTGATTTATTAAAACAATGGTTTTAGGTCTACGAAATTCGAGAAAAAGGGTTCGGGAGTCGATTACGCACGAGGAAGGGTTAGCACCCTCGTAGTGCCTAAAATTGGTACCTAATTGATTAATTAATGTCGAAAATTTGAAAAGATTCTAGAATACGATCCTTTTATTTAAAAAGAACACTAGAATAAATTAAATTGGATGCTAAGACCCTATTATTTCGAAGAAATAAAATGTCATACCTAGTGAGTTAGGATACGACATTTCACATTTTCGAAACTAAGCTTGTCTTTTGATTTTTAAAACTCATGCAGTGAAGTTTAAAAAGGATATTCAATTATTTGGGTCAAATGAAAAATCGGAACCCAGTAAGTTAGGGCACGATTTTTCAAAATTCCAAACATAGAATATTGCCTTTATTTTTTAGAAATCATTATCTCGAGATACAAAATGTCATATCCAGTGAGTTAGGACAAAACACCTCGAATTCCTGAGAATAAGCTTTTATTTGAAACTTATACGTTTTGATTGAAAAAGGGTACTCGGTTACTTAGATTCAAAGAGGAAAATTGGAACCCAGTAAGTTAGGGCACAATCTTCTTGAAGATGTCAAATACCGAGTATTGCCTTATTTTGAAAACTTTTGAATAAAATGATTTTAAAACTTAAACGATATTAAAACACGACCTTTTAAGCGAATAAAATGCGATGGAATAATAATGTACAACACAAAATAATAATTCATAAACAAAATGTTATAATAATGAATCACAAATAACAAATAAATACAAAGTAAGAAAATCTAAAATAAAATATAAAACAATTCTAAGCAAATAATACATAAAATGGATTTAAAATGGATGTTATAAAAGCAATCTAAAGTATATAAAATAATTTTAAAAAAAATTAGTATCCATTCAAGATAAAATAACATATAAAACTCTTTAAAAATAATATATAAACAATTCAAAATATATAATGTGTAAAAAATAGTTTGAAATACATAATCTATGAAAATATTAAAGTAAATAATGTATAAAAATTTGAAATGAGCGTTATAAAAAGCTAAAATAGATAATAACAAAAAATGTAAATAAATAAATAGAATGTTAATAACAAGAGTAAAAAAACATATATAAGAAAAATAATAATGAAAATAATATTAGTATATAAATAGAAATAAAAATATAATAAATAGAAATTTAATAATAGTAGAAATATAAATAGATAAATAATAATTAGATAAATAATAATAGTACTAGAATAACAAAATAAATATAAATAGAAACATAATAATAATAGCAATAATATATTAAATTAGTTAATTTGATAATAAAATAGCAAAAATAAAAAAATTAAACCGAACCTTAAAGCAAAATTCTGGGGCAAATAAAAAATAAATAAAAGGAAACGGACCAATTTGAACATGCAAATAACAAGGAGGGACCAAAAGGGAAATAATCCCCACCCTCCAAAACACACAGCTTCAAGGAAGACCAAAATGTAGTCAAAACAAATTTTAGGGCCAAAATTAAGAATAATGAAAACTTAATTGCAAAACAATTAAAAAAACTGAAGGGCTAAAAGCAATTGGACGAATTTAGAAAAAAAACAAATAAATTAAAATGAAATGGACAAAATTCCCACGTAATTGAAAGAGAAAAGAAAATAATTCAATTCCAATGAAAATAGGAAAAGAGAGAGTAATCCAATTCTAAATTAGAGTAGGAATACCAAAAGTCAATCCATCCCTTTCAAAGAACAAAATACCCCTACTTATATACATGGGGTTTACTAAAAATAGCCTAACTAATTTAATAATCAAATCAAATCAAATCAAATCAAATCAAATCAAAATAAAATCTTCCTATTTTTAGCCTTTTACCAAGTCAACAAAATTTGATAACCCCTTGGCTTTCTCCATCTTTTTGATTTAGCCACAATTTAATGATTGTGTCTTTCAATTTGGCCCTTTTTAGCTTGTTTTCGACCGATTGCATCCTTTGGCTTCAGTTATTATTTTTTGGGGCCCAAGCCAAATTTGGCCTATTACAACAAATACGAATTTTTGAAGGACACTTTAAACTCCATATCTACTTGAGAAGTTTTTGCTCATTTAAATTCTCATTAGTAGCATCTAGTAACATTTCGTAGCCACTCTTCACAGAATAGGTGCTCGGATTATTACCAAAGCAAACTACTTTATTAGATTGATTAGTAGTAGGAATATGGAGACTTACAATTTGATTTGCTTCTTCAACCGAGAAAGTCGAGTAAATGAGATCTCTATTCCAATGATTTGGATTTGCCAATATTAGATCAACCACCCTATCCAAACCAGCCACCCTATCAGTAGAAATCAAACGTTACGTGTTCCCTGGCAACCAACGGTCTTGCCATATTGACACCAAAGTTCCAGACCCAATTCTCCACTTCAAGCCAGAGCCTAAGAGCCCCTTAGCACACTAGATACTTTTCCAAACAAATGATGGATTCGCTCCTAAAGAAGCTGCCAAAAAATTTGAACCACTATAGTACTTTGCTCTAAGCAGACGGGCAAACAGTGAACTCGGATTTTCCATAAGACGCCCACCCTGCTTAGCAAGAAGTGCGATATTAAACTTGGCTAAATCACGAAACCCCATCCCACCTTCTTCTTTTGGTATCGACAATTCCTTCCACAAACACCAATGAAGACCTTTTTTTTCCGCTTTCTTTTGCCACCAAAATCGAGCCATGACCACTTCCAAATCTTTGCAAACTGATGACGGCAGAAAGAAACAATTCATAGCATACAACGGGATAGCTTAGAGCACAGCTCGAATAAGAACTTCCCGTCCTCCAATGGAAAGTAATCTCGAGCTCCAACTAGAGATTTTCCTGATCAACTTCTCTTTAAGCTCCTTAAAAGCCTTCTTTTTATTACGCCCCACCATTGAAGGGAGACCAAGGTAATTGTCCATATTTAAACTCCGATTAACCCTTAAAAACCTACTCACCTCCTCCCTTTTAATCTGATCAACATTAGAACTAAAGAATATCCCTGACTTATCAAAATTAACTTCCTGGCTGGAACACGTGGCATAAACCTCCAAACAATCCTTAATCACTTTCGCTCCGTCAACAGACGCATCTCCAAAAAGAAGGCTATCATCAGCAAAAAAACAAATGGGTGACCCGAGGGGCTTGCCTATTAACCCGAAAGCCATTAAAAACTCCCCTTGAAGCAGCCATTCTAAAGAGAGACGACAAACCTTCTCCACATATAAGGAATAAATAAGGGCTAATAGGATCTCCTTGTCGAAGGCCTTGTGATGGAATAAACACAGTACCCACTTTTCCATTCATAACCATAGAATAAAAGACTGTTGTCACACAACGCATGACTCTCACAATCCATAAGTCCGAGAACCCCATCCTTCGAAGCATAGCTTGCACAAAACTCCATTCGACCCCGTCGTAAGCTTTACTCATATCAAGTTTTAAAGAAAATGACTTCTTTCTCCCTACCCATTTTCTCCTCATAGAATGCAAAGTTTCATATGCAACTATGATATTATCCGTAATAAGTCTTCTGGGCACAAAAGCAAACTGTGCTTCGTCAATACATAATTGAAGGATCTTTTGAAGCCTATTCGCCAACATCTTTGAAATAATTTTATATAAAATGTTACAAAGGCTAATAGGCCTAAATTGGTTCATGCATCGAGGAGAGTTAACCTTGGGAATCAAAACAGTTCTTGTACTGTTAATCTCGGCTATATTATGCATCCCTTGCAATGCCTCTATACAGAAATCAGCCACATCACTACCCACAATGTGCCAAAATCTTTGGTAAAATATCGCCCCTAAACCATCTTCCCCTGAAGCTTTTAAAGGACTCATAGCTTTTAAAACCAAGTACACTTCTTCATATGTAAAATTCTTCTCAAGATCCTCATTCATCTGTTGAGAAATACATGGCTTAACACCTTCCAAAATAGACCTTGGATCCCCAACACTCTTCGCTGTAAATAAGGAGGTAAAATAATTAGTAGCAAGCCGTAGTAAAGCAGCATTATTCGTATGAGAGATACCCTCACCATCCACCAACTCTTCCACTCTATTCCTCCGATGATTATCAGTTGCCGATTGGTGGAAAAACCGAGTATTTCTATCCCCATTTTTCAACCAGTTCGCTTTCACTCGCTACTCCCAATAGAGCTCCTCCCTATCCGCCTTCATGTTAATCTGCAACTTAGTTTCCACAATCTCACCCAAAACATCATCCGTGGGGATCGTTTCATTCAATCGGAGTAACTGTTTTTCCAATTCTGTCCACGTAAGAGCCTTCTCTTTTTTAATCTTCCGGAACCATTCCTCAATACCCACTCACATTGCCTTTATCTTGTTTGGAACAGTCCCTAAACTTTTAACCCAAATCCTACTCACCTTCTTTTCACATGAGTCTTCTATCAACCACAAAGCTTCAAATCTAAATTGCCATTGCTTCGAATGGTGATTCCCTAAATTTGAATTAAACAACAAAGGACAATGATCCAAAAACGCATGAGGTAGATGACATAACTTAAAGTTAAGAAACAAATCCCACCAAAGAGGATTCGCAATACCTCAATCCAGTTGTTCTCGAATATTATTAATTCTCGTACGTCCTTTCTCTCAAGTAAACCACTGACCCCTGAATCCTATATCAGTAAGGGAACAGTCATCCATAGCTTCCCGAAATCTACATATTTGTCTTACCCTCTTTGGAAGTCCCTCTTTCTTCTCAGATGAATATGTAATTTTATTGAAATCCCCTAAAACAACCCAAGGAATTTGAGGGGAATCATTCAGTGATCGTAACAAATTCCAAGATTCTTCACGTAAATGCTCTTCAGGTGCACCATAAAACCCTGTACATCTCCAAGCTTTCCCCTCCACGTCCTCATCAATCATAACATGAATGTGCCTACTTGAAAATGATCGCAGAGTGATCTTACAATCATTATTCCAACCTAACGATAAACCTCCACTTCTCCCGTTCGAATCAACATCAATTCCATTAAGATATCCACACTTGTACCTCAGTTTCTCCATCTTACACCCTTGAAGCTTAGTCTCAATTAAAAACACCACCGAGGGATTGATATCTCTCAGCATATGTCAGAGATGATTCACAGTTCGAGGCCTCCCCAAACCCCGGACGTTCCAGCTTAGGAGTTTCATTACTCCCGGCTGGCCTGTTTAAAAAGGCCTGCCGATTTAAAGTTATTTTGTACCTGTAATGAAGTACCAAAAGCTTTATTCGAATCATATTCAGAAAAGCCTAAAGCCATAGATTGTATACGGGGTCGTTTTAGTCAATCACTATACATTATTGGACTATTTCCTTCTTCTTGGGCTAGCATCTCCTCATCGAATTCAACATTGTGCTGGGCCAAAGTATCAATTTTTACTGGGCCTAAATTAACAGTAGCCTTTTATTTCCCTTTCCCAGAAATAGAAACATAATATTTTGAATTAGTCCCCCAATTATCGCCTTTATTTACTAGATTTGAAGCCAGGATCCCCACATTCCTTCTTTCTCCCATTGACCTCATGTTACCAAAATTAAAAATATACCTTCCATCGTCATCCACCAGCCATCTGCTCTTCCATGTTTGATTTTTTCTTGGTTGAGTACGGAGAGAAATATCCCAATTAAAAACATATTCTGACTGAGGCTGGATAACTCTAATCGGACAAAAACTTTCTCCATGTCCTAACTTGCCACATAAAAAGAAAAATAAAGTCAGCTTCTCGTACTCAAAACGAACATAAACAAATTCACCATTTCTAAGCGCAATCCTATTCTTCCTCTTAAGAGGATTTCTTACATCCACTTTCACTCTGATCCTCATAATGCGTTTATATTCCAGTTGAACAGTAGCAGTGTCATACTCAATGAATTCCCCTATGAAATTGGCCAACTGATTGGCAACAGAGTCTGCCATAAAACCAAAAGGGAGATCATATATTAAAACCCAGAAATCCACCTTATATAGCTGAACACTTAAAGGATCCTCTCTCGTCTGCAATCGATAAAGAATCAGAAGATGAGAATTAAAATTCCAAGGCCCATTCTTCATTACCCTCTCCGCATCCACGTCATAGTAGAAACGAAATAAATATCTCTCCTTACCCAGATCCGAGATTGAAACACCCCCTATTGGGTGCCAAACGCTTGCCAATGTCGATCTCATTGCTTGAAAACGGACAACATTAGAAGTAAGAAATGCTCCAACCAAAGAATTCTCATACGAAAGCTCTTGATTCGGCTCCTCTCTCTCTAACTGAATAACCTCGTCCTCTTCATCATCCAGTGACAGTCCCGCAACTGAGTCCTCCATTAATATGCTGACTAAAAAAAACAAAAGACAACTAAAAAAACAAAAGAAAACAAAATAGGAGCAAGACAAAAGAAAAGCGTGTCAAAAGGCAGAGAAAAAGCAGCGTGTCAAAAGACAGAGTTAAAAAAACCCCAAAATTCTATTTACCAAACACCCCCAATATAGTAATATTCAATAAATAGTATGCAGTAGTTAGACATATTCAATAAAGTACCTTCTAATAAAAATTACCTAAAAAAAGGGTTGCTTAGAATTAATAAGTTAGAATTATCCAAATAATAACGAAACATTGAAGCAAGTTTGAAATAACTTTTAAACGAGAGAGAATACATTTTATTTTCTATTGTATTATTAAATTAATTTAAAAATAATTTAGAATTATTAGTTAAAAAATTGTGATAATTTAAAAATAGATTTATTACTTTAATATAACTCTAAACATAATATATATATATATATATATATATATATATATATATATATATATAAATTTGTGATAATTATAATTTAATTTACCATTATTAGTTAAACAATTTTGAGGTAAAAAAAGTTTTGTCAAATTTTTTTTAATTATGCTCATTTTATTTAGGTAAATACTTATTATTAGAATAGAAGTCTAGTATCTTAATTACCACTTAATTAATATTAAAGTTATATATCAACTAAAATTTAAATTTAGCTTTATAAATAACGTGCAAACATTTTTGCCACATCAACACTAAAAGTGGCAACACCGATATTTTTTTATTTCTTGGTGCCACTTATTAATGTGGAAATAAAACTTACAAAATATGTTTTTTATAGACCAAAAGTCTCATTTCTCTTTTTTTTTAAGCGATGTGTGATGTGGGATGTGGGATATGAATATATATAGACTCATAATTCATTTGCACATTGTTCCTGGAGAATGTGAGATTGCTTACTCTTTTAACTAACAACATAAGATTAAAGGTTACACTATATTTTATAATTTTTTTATGTACTTTCATTTTTTTTATGAAAATTTTATACATTACTGTATTTGTTTTATTTTTCATTTTTATAATAATGTATTAATTTATATTTAGAAATGTTATTTACTCTTGCAAATTTTTTATATTTTTTTATAAATAACAACATAATATTAAAGGCTATACAAACCTATTTTATCTATAGGAATATATAGAGTATTCTAAAATATGTATTAAATTGAAAATAAAAAAATATGAATGTAGAGTGTTGTATTTTTATTTTTATTTTTATATTGAAATTTTATTTATTTTTAATTAGTTTTGTTGACTCCATTTCACTTAATTCATAACCAACTTTGGAGTTTTAGTATTTGTGTACACACCAATGAAAGAATTATATGATCTCATAATTATCACTAATAGCCATGTTTGTTTGGTTATTATTATTATTATTATTATTATTATTATTATTATTATTATTATTATTATTATTATTATTATTATTATTATTATTATAATACTATTGTTGTATAAAATAAAAGTTGGAATAAGCAACCTTCAAATTATATATATATATTTTTGTTAGATATTTAAATTTAATTTTTTGTCAAAAAACAATCTAAACAACAATTTCATAACTATTATGGCCTATAAAAAATCTTTCAACTAATTACGAGTTGATACATGACATTTTTAATAATATTAAAAAATTAAATTAAATTAAAATATTATTTAATAATCTCTCT
Organism: Gossypium anomalum; assembly: GCA_025698475.1. Lineage (NCBI taxonomy): Eukaryota > Viridiplantae > Streptophyta > Magnoliopsida > Malvales > Malvaceae > Gossypium > Gossypium anomalum. The sequence continues at coordinate 15,434,356 of CM046967.1, read as the reverse complement.
CACACACACACAACTTCACCTTTCTCTCTCCCTTTATTCACAGCACCAAATATGGGAAAAAATATTGATGTAAGAGTAAGTAATCTCACATTGTCTAAGAATAAGTTGCAAATGAATAATGAGTCTATATATATATATATCCATATCTCACATCCCATATCGTTTAAGAAAATAAGGGAAATGAGACTTAAGTTTATATAAAAACCTGACTTGTAAGTTTTATTTCCACATTAAGAGGTGGCATCAATAAATGAAAAAAATTATTGGTGTTGGCACTTTTACGGAAGTGTTTTCGTTAAAACGGCTTATTCCCGTAAATTTCCCAAAACTTGGCATAATTAGGTAATCATTTGAAAAAATCGGCATTTATGAGTATTTTAGTTGGAAAATTACCCGAGCTTGTCAGGATTAATAAATTAGAATTATATAAAAAATAATGGAGCATTAAAACAATCATTCTTCAAAGAGGTAATATTAAATCATATTTGAACAACGTCAAAAAATGATCAAAGATTGTTTTAATTGATGATAATATAATATAATATTGTGATTTTTTTTAATTTTTTTAAGTTGTTTTTACTTAAAGTACTCTTTAAAACCATTTGTTTATCTATTTGTTATTTGTTTGGTGTTGGAGGAAAATATTTTATGGGTTTGTTTTTTTTTTTTTTAAAGTCAAATTTTATCAATTATTTTTAATCACTATTATTAACTGTATTTATTAATCTAGTGTATATGTTTTTAATATTTATCATGAACTATTACTATAATTGTTACAAATTATCTTAAATTTTTTTAAATTAATATTTGTAAGTAACAATGATTTTAAATAAATGATTTAAAAATTAATTAAAAAATTAAACGCACAAAATGCAAACTAATAAAAATTAAAAGTGCGGCACGAAAATAGATTTGATAAGGAGCTTTCTAGTGGTTTAGACCGTGCTAGTGTTGAGAGCCATTTGCGGATGTTGGGTTGTCGGAGGATTTCTGCGTAGGTTTGGTGGATTTCTATTTAGTGGTGAGGGATGTCCCATTTGTAGGGACACGACTTCCTTCAAATGATTATCTTATGGTGTATGGTCAATTCAGTTAAATAAACATGACCCCAATACACAGATGATGGCTTCCACCTTCACAATGCAGCCTCTAAGAAGGTTCTTTGAATAAAATTTCCCTCCAACTGGGAACATTAATTAATGCACCTACATATACTTTGAGATACAAGACCTCTAGTTGTTTATGCTACAAAAACACCCTCAAAATTTTTTTCAACTCTCCAAAACATGATACATGTATTTTTAAATACCAAAATTAAATAAACTCAACACAAGTGAAATCCGAATCTAATTGCCTGAATGAATTTACCCCCGGCAAGATCATAAGAGCAACTCAGCGATCTGAACAGCATTGAGGGCGGCTCCCTTCCGTACTTGGTCACCACAGACAAACATGTCCAACCTACTATAAAATTTCGTATTCACATCAAAATTATCTACAAGGGAACACACACAAAAGAAATGTAGGGAAATAAGAAAATTTACCCATGATTGCCTTCTTGAGACACATCCTGGCGAATCCGGCCAACTGCAACCTCATCTTTGTTTGATACCTCCAATGGGGTTGGGAAGCGATTAGAAGTCCGATCATCGATAACTGCAACCCCTGGTGCAGTTTTCAAAATTTCTCTTGCTGTGTCCTGATCAACAATTTCCAAATAAAGAATCAAGATAAAACCAATGCTATATTTATCATGAAGAAGATTTATTAGGCCAGAAAACAGTTTGTTTGTCAGTGCACAATTTCTCCACAAGATCAAAGCAATAAACAAGCTTCTAAAACCCCGAATATTCCAAATTTAGTTTCAATGTGTAACGGATACTCTCATTTCTGTTGCGGTCTGCCCTCTTCCGTTTGATACAGGCATCTATGATTAGGAATGATATAAATCAAGGTCCAATGCTGTTCTTCTAGTACTGTACATTTTCTTATTGAAACCAACATGCTAAGATATCATACTCAAAAAATAGTTGTCTCCGACAATGTGGCTTGAAAGTATGAACATGAGATGTTTCTGCCATTTCTAATTTCTCTTGTTCTAGTCATAAAATTGAAACTAAAATGATGAAAGGAAAAAAAAAGAAAAAAATAGGGGGCGACAAACTCATAAATACAAGTAAAATGAGAAGAAGCCCTAAAAACAATTAACAAAGAGCTTCAAAACTTGAAAGATGATGCAATGCATGTAGAAGCACAAAACTAGCTATAATGACAAGAATAAGTCAAATGTTTGTGGCTTTTTACATTACTTTTATTTCATATACTGATGATACAATTGCAAATCTACAACTTATTAAAATATTACCTCGTCAAGGGGCTTCTCAAACTGAAGATTCACGCTCTCAGCATGAGCACGCATCACAGGCACTCGTATGCATGTAGCAGTGACTTTAACATTCATGTCGTTCTGATTAAAAAAAGGAACACAGTCATGCAAATAAAACATGCCCCTCTCAGATGATTGTTCTTCACAATAGAAAATTCAAAAGAAAAGAACATATTTGATGATTTATACATACAGAACACTGATTACTTACCCAGATTTTTCTCGTCTCTTTTACCATTTTCATTTCCTCTTCGTTATATCCATTCTCAAGAACCGGAGCATTATGTGAGAACAAATTAAAGGCACACTGCATACGTGCAAGAAATAAGGGAAAACTGTAAGAAGCATTGTGAGACGAAAAGCATTTCGCACAATGTAAGAGAAATATGCATACTTGTTGTTTAAAGATATTACAAGTTGGTGGTTTCCCTTCCAAGACCTAAAATAATGCAGCAATTAACCAATTTAGAAGAATTAGTCAAACTATCACATAAAATAGGAAACAATAAAATGAAAAGGGAAAAGAAACTGAATCAAATAACCTCACGGGTTTGAAGCTCAAGCGCATGCATAGCAGCAGCACCAGCACCACTGGCTGCTTGATATGTACTGACCACCATTCGAGTCACCTGCCGCGTATCATGAATAGAATCAATGTTTGAAGCATAAATTGTCGGATGTTTAAGTTGCTTGATGAGGGAACTGAAATGGCAAAATGCTCTAAACAATGAACAATACATATCCTACACTAAAGACTAAAAACATATAGTTTTCTTTCTCAATATCTCATGTAAATTTCACACTATAAAATACAAACGGCACAAAGCATTATACCATACTAATTGAAACTCTCATTATTCATTTCTTACTTCATGTCTTCAATTTCTTAGTAGAATTCTAATTCATGCAAGTGTTTCTATATATTTGGAGGGTCATATTCTCATACTCATATACGGGAAATAGGTGTAGGACATGGATATTTCAAGAAAAATGAAGATTCCCGGCATCGTAGTTTTCAACTGCAACCTCTAACAATCATCCATGAAATCCAAATTAAAGCATAAAACAAACAATGCAAAACTAAATTCTACAATTAATCTACCAATCAAAAAGCTTAAATATTTAGAACATCCCCCAAAAAATGAAATGAAATGAAAGTTTTTAAGTTATACCTTAGCATGGCGATGAAGAGGGGTAGCAGCCATTAAGCAGATAATAGTAGAACAATTGGGGTTTGCAATCAAAGCACCCTTTTTATTACCAATTTTAATCCCGGCCATTGCTTCCGGATTTACTTCAGGAATAACTAATGGCACTCCATCAACCATTCGAAACGCTGAGCTATTATCTACCACGATGGCGCCTTTATCAGCCGCAATGGGACCGAACTGTTTGCTTATCGACCCACCAGCACTAAAAAACGCGATGTCAACGTCGTCAAAGCTGTCGGTGGTTAGTTCTTGGACGGTTAAGGTGCGGTCTTGGAATGAAATGGACTTCCCAGCGGAGCGTTTGGAGGCGAGAAGCTTGAGGGACCGGTAAGGGAAGTCACGGTCGGAGAGGACGGAAATAAATTCTTGGCCGACGGCCCCAGTGATGCCCACGACGGCGATGGAGGGGCCTGATTCTTGGAAAGACATGCGGACTTTGGTGGGGCATTTGTTGGTTTGAAGTTTGGGCTTGGGTGGAAAGAAAACGGGGTTTGAGAGGGTGGCTGAGAGAAGCCATTGTTATGAGATCACTGAGATGTAAAAGGCAGAAAGAATGGGAATGGAAAGGGTGGTAGCGGCGGCGGCGGTTTGGAGTGATTGTTACTATGCAGACTGCTGCTCTTTTTAACTTTGATTTTCTTATTGAGACATGCAACGAGTACTAATCTAATACAACAGCATAAGGGGGTTTTTTACTAATATGGGTTTAAAAATTTTATTATATACTAAAATAGGTTCTTAGATTATTTACGAAAATAAGTTATTTTTTTAGTCGCGCCTATCAGAGAGGCGCGACATAATATTTTAATAATAAATTTTTTAATATTGTTATTACTATAATATTTAAAAAAAATTCGGGTAAAAAATAGGTCGTGCCTGACCCGTAGGCGCCATATGTGGCGCTTGTTGCAGGGGCGCCACACCCTGCAGTCCCATCACACTCCAGGAGCAAAGAGAGAAAAAGAAAAAAGAAGAAGAAAAAATTAGTAATTTTTTATAATTATTTTAAAATTAAATTGTTAGTAATTTAAAATTATTTGATAAATTTTTGTGTTTGTAATTATTTTAAAATTAATTTATTAGTAATTTAAGATTATATATTCTAAATTATTTTGTTTAGTTTAATAATGTTAAATTTATTTTGTTAAATATTTTGTTATAAATAATTTGCAACTGTAAAGAAAATAATTTAGAAATTTTTAAAAGTCTAGAGACTAAAAAATCGAAAGTAAAAGAGATTAAGAATAAAAATTAGAAAAGACGAACGAAATTGAATGGAAAAAGATGATATGGTGAAAGGTTTATATAGTATTAGAGTTTGAGGGCAATAAAATTTGTAAATGTTGGTGCAATAAAATTAATTTCTAAAATGGTTGTGCAATAAAATTATTTTTTAGTAATGTATTAGTGTATTGTGATTTTTTGATAATGTATTTTAAAAAAATATTTTTATAGCTATTTTATTAGTAATTTATGATTTGGTTATATAAATTGTTAGTGTTTAGTGGTTTTACAAGTATTTTACCTATTTCGTATAAAAAAATTTATTATATACGAAAATACGATAAAATACGGGTTGAGCCTCCTGAGTAGGCACGACATGTCGCGCCTGTCAGGTAGGGGCAACATGTGGTGTCTCCTCATTAGGCGCAACCCATTTCCCCTATATATACCCCCTCTCTGAAAACCATGAGCAAAAAAACCAGTAAAAAAATTAGTAGAAGGAAAAAGAGAGAAAGAAGAAGAAGAAAAATAAGGTATTTTAATTTATTTATTTTTAAATAGAATGTAGAAACTTGTTAAAAATTTTATTATTTAATATTATTTTGTTGGATAAATAATTTTGTTTGTTAGGTTCTGGATGAAAAATTTTGCATCAAAAATTTTGAAAATTTTGAGAATTTTGAACTTTTTTTAACAGATCTAGTATTGAAGATGGAGAACAAATTTTTCGTATGCGTTTATTTTGATGGAGAAATTTTGACAACAAGCGTCGGATGTATTTTTGAATGCCGCAAACAAGTTGCAATGAGATTTAATAGAAATATCTCGTTTGATGATATGAAGGAAAAAATTAGTGAAAAAATTTATAGACGTTGTGGGAGAAGGATCTCGAAAATTTTCTACAAGTTTCCAATTTCGATGGATCCCATAAAATTTACCGAAATGGAACTTGTAGACGATGAAGATGTGAGAATGAATTTCCAGTGCTTCTTGACTTATCTACTTGGGAGGTTCCTCGGATGAACTTTGGGCTTATCCCAGACAAAGGGTTGCGTTGGAACCCGAAAGGTTGTCCGCAATCATCCAGAATCCGTAACGAAATGGACATTAGAGAGAAATCCGACGAGAAGCTGTGTGGATTATGCAGAGTAGCCAGTCATAATCGAAGTAAATGCCCGCTCCGAAACTACCACACTAGACAATCATCGCGATCGGATAGAAATTGAGATATTGTTCATTACAAGTTGTTCATTGCATAATGAAAGAAAAAGTCTTGTCTCTTTAATTTTTAAGTATTTTAAAATTGATTACTTTTTAATACTACTATTTTTTTTCTTATTATATACTTTAACCAAGTAATTCCAAAATTCACCCTCAAATTCATAAATAAAATGCCAAATAAAATTCATTACATAAATATGAAGTTATTTATATTACAAAACCCCTTAAAATTGATGGTTTGATGGTGTCGTTCTAGGGGTATATCTTTGTGGAGCTCGACGTTCACGTTGCGGACGATTACGACAATCAATATTCTCTTCATCCATATCAAATGCAATCGATAAACTCAAGTTGAGGGGAGTAGAGAACGACGGTAGATACGACTCTAGAGGAGTAGAGTATGGTGGTGGATACAAGTCGGGAGGAGTAGAGAATGTCGATGAATACGAGCCAGAAGGAGCGGAATACGGTGGTGGATACGAGCTAGAAGGAGCGGAGTACGGTGGTGGATAGGAGCTAGAAGGAGCGGAGTATGGTGGTGGATACGAGCTGGAAGGAGCAGAGTACTGTGGTGGATACGAGCCGGAAGGAGCGGAGTACGATGGTGGGCTGAAAATATCAAACTCTGAATGATATCCGTGAGATGAAGAGCCCGGGAAATAATTATCGCCTCCCAAATCTGGATGATAAGAACTATTCCCAGAGTGTAGTTCCGGCTCTGGCTCTGACTCCGGCTCCGGCTCTGGTGCATGATGCGAATGTGATAAATGCTGCCCAATTCGTGTCGTATGCGGGGGGACTACCATCGATCGCTCACCAAATAAAAATGGTTTCCCCTTCTCATAGTACCACTGTAGGTACTGTGGTGATGGCTGCAGATCCAAACAACGATCCATCTGAGATACCCTACTAAATCGGTTGTTCCACATCGTAATATATTGTTCATGCTCATCTCCCCAATCAGTTCCATGCCTCCCCTTCCTAGTCATGCCATGTAGCTGTGCATCCAATCGTACTGGCTGTGTCGGGATATATTGTATACAACTGAACTGTCGAAGTACCCAATCGCCATGATACCACTCCACCGTCTGAAAATGGATAAGGGATGCGCTAATGCACCATAAGTGTGAGTGGACCTGAGCATACGATGGAATAACAGTTGTAACTTCAGGAACAGAATATGGCATCCAAATGAACTGCACAGTTCATAACATTTTTATATTAACGTGGGTCAAGTGAGATAAAATAATAAAATAAAATTAATATTAAAAAAACTTACTCCCTCTCCAGAATGATTCTCAATCATCAGACGGTATATCGGAATCGTGTATGACCTCCCGATACTTGGATTCGTGCTCCATCTATGAAAACAAATTGTTAGAACAATATAATCTGAAAAAAGAGACAATTAATTGCTGTAACGCGTAAAGATTCATCACCTATTAACGAGTGGAAATGTATATGATTGGTGACTAATTGATGCCAAGAATGGCATCCGATAAAGCGCCCACGATTGCAACAGTATGAGACATCCACCTATGTCCACCGCAGAGGGATCTGTCGTCCAACAAAGTTCGCGGTACAAAATGGCTAACACTACGGACCCCCAACTGTATGAACGCGTGTTATGCAAATCGGATAGTAGCGGTATGTACATCAAGTGGACGTCACTGTCGTGTGTATCCGTCATGAGTACACCTCCTATAAGGTGCATAATATAAGCTCGAGCGGCCTGCATAACCTCTAATTCAGTGCCAGTACTCGGCAAATGCTCAAAATTGGCCTTTAGCCATGAAAACCTCAAGGTGGCAAATTTTCCCTCACTTGGTGAGTGTCCAAGTAAGTCATAGCAAAGGTGAGCCGGCCTGGAGATCAAACTTACGCCCGTGACCGCGTTCCCATCGATAGGGAGCCCCAGCTGTAATGCAACGTCCTCTAGCGTGATGGTGCACTCCCCGCACGGCAAATGAAATGTGTGGGTCTCTGGACGCCATCGCGCTACTAAGGCAGAAATCAAGTTATATCGTAGATTAAAAGTCCGGATCAATGCTGCTGATCCAAACCCGGCTAACTCTAAGAACGGTATTAGGCGTTCATCCGGCTGAAACCCTAAACTATGAATACGGCCCTTCAATACGCGGTACTCGACCTGACATTATTATATTAACGAAATAGTTAATACAATATAATTTCATTCAACAAATAATGTGAATATCAAATAAAAATTTCATTACCATCTCATTAATGTTACTTGATATGTGATTATTATTATCGATCAATGAATCCATTTGTCGCAAATCTGCAATTAAAAAAATTAAATTTATTTCAAAAATTTCAAAAATTTCAATAAATTATTTCAAAATTTTAGAAACAAAATACGATAAATATCTCATAATTCCCCATCATTTACATACAATAAAAAATAAATATAAATTATCTAAAGATTAAAAAACATATAAATTAAAAATAATTGAAATTGAAACATACCTAAGTAGTTTCTTTCACACAACCTATAAAATTATATAACAACAAATTTAATCAAAATTTTAATCAATCAATAAAAATTATCAAATAAATAAATAATAATATAAATTTACATTATATAAAAATTACATTAAAAATTCATAAAACACTAAACTATAAACACTAACAACTTATAATCATTAATTACTAACACAAAATAACTATAAAATTATTTTCTTAAAAAAAATACATTTCTAAAAAATCATAATACAGTAAAATCACTAAACACTAACAATTTATATAACCTAATCATTTTTTTAAAATACATTATCAAAAAAATCACAATACACTAATACACTACTAAAAAATAATTTTATTGCACAACTATTTTCGTAAATAATCTATCTGACAATCTATTTTTATATATAATAAATTCTTTTATACCAAATAGGTAAAAAACCCGTGTCTTTTTCCTTCAAAATCAATCTCTGCTATTAGTCAATAATCATCTCATTAGAATTTTTTTAAAAAAAATTCTTTTTTCTTTGCTAAATTCGGGTTTTTTACTAATATGGGTTTAAAAATTTTATTATATACGAAAATAGATTGTCAGATAGATTATTTACGAAAATAGATTATTTATAACAAAATATTTAACAAAATAAATTTAACATTATTAAACTAAACAAAATAATTTAGAATAGATAATCTTAAATTACTAATAAATTAATTTTAAAATAATTACAAACACAAAAATTTATCAAATAATTCTAAATTACTAACAATTTAATTCTAAAATAATTATAAAAAATTACTAACCTTTCTTTCTTCTTCTTCTTCTTCTCTTTTTTTTTTTTTTTTTTTCACTCTTTGCTTCTTCCTGGACGCACAAACATTTTGGGGGACTTTATATGGTCCCCAATTTTTGTCCTATACAAATTACTTTCATCCCTCCCCATATTGACATGACTATACACTGGGGAGGGCTAAGGGTTAATGACAGTGCATGGTAAGGCTGCAGGGTGTGGCGCCCCTGCAGCATGCGCCACATGTGGCGCCTACGGGTCAGGCGCGACTCGTTTTTTACCCGATTTTTTTTAAATATAATAATAATAATAATATTAAAAAAATTATTATTAAAATATTATGTCGCGCCTCTCTGACAGGTACGACTAAAAAAAATAACCTACTTTCGTAAATAATCTATCTGACAACCTATTTTGGTAAATAATAAAATTTTTAAACCCATATTAATAAAAAACCCGCATAAAGGTTTTGGATGTGTGACATCCAACTTACAAATAAGGTTAAAGAATTTATTATTAGTGTAGATTTTAAAGGTTAAAGAACTTATGACCCACAAATTTCTTTTTATTTTTAAATAAGTTTTCTCAACCATTATATGGACAAAAGAAAAACTCACTCCTCGTAGATACAAATTTAACAACAAAGTTTTTCATAGCCTCAACCTCATTAGCTTTACAACAATAAAAAAATTCAAACAACTAACATGATTAGTATAACTCAAACTTAAACTACACTTAAAATAATAAACACTCCATCACATGAGCTTCACAAGTATTTATTTTTTTCATAATAAAAAATGAGAAATACTTTTTTAACTTCAACTTTATTTAATATAAATAAAATTTAATTACTTTTATTATCAACTTTCTTAATTGTCCAAAAACTCATAAATGGAAATACATTTTCGTCATTAAATTTTTTTTCTATTTTGATAAGATAAAACGAAAGCCACACTTTCATTAATTACCCTTCCAACCAAAAAGTCACATTCATTACGAGATATTTTAGAAAAAAATAGATAATTATAAGTTAAAAATTATTAGTCAAAATAAATTTTATATTCTTTTTCATATTTGTAAGGATTATAGTTAAAAACAAAAAGAACATTTAATTAGAACTTTCCTGATTTCCAGAACATCAAATTTTCAAATATGCTTGACATTTCTAATTTTTCAGAACATTTTAAATAGAATAATGAAAACGTTTTCTTTTCCAAAATTCTCATATATTTTTATTTTCAAAATTCATTTTTTCAGTAGTGCTTGATTTTCCAACAAAATGAAAACAAAAATAATCCTAGTATCTAAAACCGTTCTTGGTTCAGTAATTCTAATTAATTATAAACTTTATAAAAAACCTCTAGATAATTTTTATATCCTATTAAAAGATGTCAGTTAATATTTTTCTAACAATACGCGTAATCATTCTGTTCATATTCTTTCTTTTTGCATATTTTATAGTATCGCATGTTTCATTAAAGTGATTTCTGTAACGTAAACAGCTATTACACTCTAAATTAAAAAACTTCTATGCTGGATGTAACTTAAATGTTTTTGAGTTTCGAACAACCTGAAGTTAAACCAGTCAAACGTCTAACTTCCAATTTAACTAATTAAACCGACCAATTCAATTATAATAAACAATAAATATAATGAAGTTTATCTACCTATCTTCTCTTTCTAATTTTCTGTTTTGAAATAAATGACCATTTCTAAGCCGAATCAAAAGTTTGCTTTTTTTTTTTTTTCTTTTTCTTTTTTAAAAAAGGGAATTAACGTATTGAAAAGTAATAAGGGGATGAAAGCTATAAAATCCAACGCCACATACATTAGGTAAATCAACATCACAAAACTCTTCCCTACGACAGAACACGTATCCGAATCGAATATGAAAATGGATCTATAGGGAAATAACAACAAAACCCCGCCCACATACCTTCAACATAGTATAATATACCACCACTGCCCCTCTATTTCAAGTCTACCCTCAAGTTCAGGGACTGTTAGTAAAATACAATCAACAGAGAAAATCATCCCACCATTGCGAGCACAAAGGGAAGGCTCCAAACAATTACCATTCAACAATACATCTAGTTTTAGATATTATATGATAAAAAATTCGGTAATGACAGATTCCAAGACAATAGCAGGTTCTTGTTATGCTACATGGAACAACAGTCAACATGAGTGGAAACCATGGGAGAGAAAGCAAACTTACAAATTTGGGGTAACCCAAGTTTGTTTCACTAGCTTTCACTTAGCAAAATAAAGAGTTCCTCGTCAGCAATGGCTCCCTTTTCCATAGCCCTTTCTAAAGCACTTAATCCACCCCAATCTTTAATGGTTGATCGTGAGCCTCTGCATTGTATTGCGAAATTAAAACAGTTTATCCATTTGAGATGAGATTAACAAATAAAGCAATATATTAGAAGTGATACGTAGCTCCTCCTTTTATCAAGAATCAGAAGAGCAATAAATAAGGTGAATAATGCAACCTATTACCTATATAAAATAGATTTATGAAATAACTTGGTACGTGGTAAAGCATCCATCTCCAAATTTGGGGACAATATAAAATTTCATTGAAGTTAAACCAGAATTAAGCCATGAGTATTCTCACAGCTCTACCACAAACAGCTTCTCAGTTACAGGTATTATACAATTCTCTGGTCAAACTAGAACGATCAGGACCTCCAAGTGAAAGAAGGCTATATACCAAAGGAAGAATTTTAACATTAGAATTATGTAGCTAATACATATTTGACGTGGGACTCAGCACACACCTGCACCACATGATGGCTCTGTTTGCTGATGAATTCTCATCAAGGTGAGTCACACTATTTGGTATACAGTATCCTTGTGCAACCAAGTCCACATGATAGTGTCTCCAGAGGGGCCTATAACAACTTCATAGTGAAGGTGTATCGAAGTCCCACACTTCATGTAAATAAACTAGAGTTGTCTTGGGCATATAAATATATGAAAGGTGAACACCCCCACATAGCCCAGTCTTTTGGGTTGAAATCCAGGCTTGTAACAAGTGGCATCAAACCACTCGGGGGGAACTGTGATGTCATAGATTGCCCAGGAGAGCTGTTCTGGGGTGCGCAGGTGTATGCCAAGTCCAACATAAGATGCGTCTACAAAAATATTGGGCATAAGTACAGGTACGGTCACCTCACCCAATGGGTAGTCATTTGTATTGAGACCAGGCTAAAATTAGTATCCACCATTTGGACTTAAGGCATGCTTCGATTGTGTCATCTATTTGTCAGAAATATCAGATTTCTTGTGGATAAGTAATTACGCAAAATATGCAGCCTACCTTCTTAGTAGATGCTTTGCCAATGGGTTGTTCCCCTCAGAAATGCAATGGTGCAAAGGAGTCCTGCCATGGAAGTCGCGCATATTTATATCAGCACCAAATTGCAGCAACAGCTCAACCATCACAGGATTGCCACGTTGGCATGCCAGATGCAAAATGGAACAACCTTGTAGACAATTCCCTGGCTCATTCGAATCCTTGATTCTTGGACAGGATGATGGATCCCTTTCCTCTTTGTCGCTATCAAGTGATGAGTCTTGTGCATCAACAACATGGTGATACAACTCAACGGTAAAAACATCATCAAAGGTGGTATTTACAATATTGGTGTCTGATATTGCAATTAGACGATACACTTCTCGCAAGTTATCAGCCTTAACTGCTTGCCAAATGTTAGCAGAGTTTGGAAGAACCCCAGGTTGCACTGCATCTCTGACGATTAGCAATTTCTCAACGTACTGGTTAAGAGAAGGAAAAATGTTAGGCTTTATATTGGAAATCACAGCATTTCTTATCAGAGGAATGCAGGAAATGAAAGACTACCTAAACAGCATGGCTATTCGCACTTATGCAAAATTGCAATAGTCTAAGGGGACAGGTGTGTATGCAAGTTCACCTGCTTTTCAGCAGTATACATGAATGCTACTGAGGGTATGAGGGGCAAAGAATCCATCATGAAATGATCTTGAACATGAGGAATAACACATAATATCCTAAAATGGTTTATTCCTTTCTTGCGTAAGAAGCCAAATAATCCATCAAGCAATGTACAAAATGATTACAAGTAGCAGAAGACCAATATTCACACAATACTTAAAAAGGAGGTGAGTAAGCAAGAAGAGGCTTCCTGCTGACTGAAAACCAATCCAACTGCCCCTTAAATGGAACAGTGCAAGGAGAGCAGAGATGAGGCAGAATGAATAAATGCATTGTTTGTTAAGTATGAATTTTGATGCATGAACATCAAAAGAAAAAGAAATCCAACAAAATACCTTAGCATTAATGTATTTCTCTCTATGGGAAATCGGATCTTTGGCGCATGGTTTTGTTATTGATGTGCCATGAGCATTTGATTCATCCACTCTGCAAAGAATTACATTTAGCATGAAATGGAAAGCGATTTATTGTATCACTAGGTACTAGGAAACAAATAAGCTAACATGTCAACCATTCATTGATCATAAGTTAAACCACTATCAGCTTTTGATTTCCTCAAATTCACTCATTTAGAACGTAACCAATTATCATGCTAACATATCTAACAAACACAATGCATCATTTTAGGAAATTTTTGGCTCACATTTTAGGGGGAAAGGGTGTGTTATAGCAAAGAGTAGGACAAAAAGAAAGGATGTGATAACTCCTACCAAATGTCATATTATACAGAATAAACAAAAACAGAATGAGGGTTTTGCTTTTCCCAAAAAATATAGAACAAAGCAGAACAAAAGAGAAAAGGATATTATACAGAACATTATTTAACAAAAAAGATAAGCTTTTCCAGTTTAAAGTTCATTGTAAGAAATAGCACTACAAATTAACAAATCAGTTAGGTCGCCGCACTTTCATTTTCTTGTTAGCCTGAGGAAATCTTACCTCTTATTCTTCTGAAGCAAACCTTCCCATACAGAGTTACAGTACGCATTACCCAGAGAACGAAATAATTCCACAATTGAGGATTCCCACACTTTGACATCTAACGTCAAAGATCTCACCTGCATTGAAAAAAATAGTATATTTTATGAATGAATCTTAAAATAAAAGAAAAGTCATGATAGAAATTCCTATCAGCTGTCTCCTTATTTGTACTTTGATTCTTAAATTTTCTTATCATGCTTGTAAAAATAGCAGGTGAACGTTCATTCAACTCATAAAATTCAGAGGTTGGAGCTTTACAGCATGACTCGTATAAAATCCACCATATTTTCACAGAAAAACAACTTGTAAATCAATGACAGGAAAATCATTTGGAAATATAGAAGGTTTGACATTGTACAACAGAGTATCCCAATAGCCTGCCGCAGCACCCAAACGTGTAGAAAAACTAATCAAGTCAATTGAGCGAAGGTAACTGAAAGTATAAAAGCAGGGTTGAATGTACAATATATTCTCCTAACAAATAGGTTCAACACCCAAAAATGTTGGGAGACGAAGGGAAGTAAATACTTAAGGGATCATAATTTGATATTTAATTCAATTTCAACAATCTAAAACGAAAGACTACTTACCTGGTACAGCAACTGTATAGGCAGTAAAAATTACGACATGATATATAATGCATAAAGTTCAGTTTCATGAAACCAAATGTGGAAAGTGTAATATCCAAAATAACGACAAGAATAGGAAGAAGCCTTTGCTGCTATCTAATATCCTTCAATCTCCCCACTATAGCTATAGGAATAAATTTTCAGTGGCATAAAAAGAACTACATCAGAGCTAAAAGTAGACACTAATTTTTAGTAATATCAAAGAGCATAACCTACATGTTACTAATAAGTCTTAAACAGGTTGAAGACCAAATATAGAATATTAACTAGAAACTGAAAACCAGCATAGCAAAATTAATAAGGAAAAGAAAAAGGGAGGTCCCTTTCTCTTTGAAGAATAAATCGCACCTTTGAAACGTGTACACCAAGGTTACGGTGAACACCTGAGCATTCGATGCATAATAATATGCCAAGATTAAGAGATGCCCAGTCTGGTTCTGGAGCATTGCATTCTGCACAAACATCATTTCCAGAAATTTCTCTGAGAACAGCTGAGACAGGTTTTGCTCTGTTGCTAACTTGGTCAGTCCCTAAAGGAGGAAGGCTATTAGGTGACCTAGCATTCGAAGACGCGCTGTGAGAATAATCATTATTCTCTACATGCTTTTTTCCCGAATGCAGCCACAACAGACAACCAAATCACCATTAGTAGCAATTTAATGAGAACTGTTGCTTGAAAATCACAGAAAATGGAAAAGGAATGACTTTAAAGGGAAAAAAACCTGCTGCCGGATACGATAATTGAAAAGAGATGTAATAACTGCAGTTATTTTGTTAACCCAGTCCATTCTATCTGCCCCATTTTCAGCCTGCCCAGAACAGCGACAAAATGTACCAGCACAGATATCATGAGGAAAATAATACTATCTAATTCAAATATAATCGTAATAATTGTTTCACAATTAAGTTTGGACAAGGGATTATCCATGCTTCGTTCTCCTTTTAAGGGCACTATATCAAGCCATCGATCATCAGGAGTTCAAAATTTAGTCAGTTTTAAATAGCTAAAGTTAAGGTTTCATGAGAAAATTTACCATACACATAATGTCACAAACAAAAATCAACGATAACACCAAGAAAACTAACCCAACACCAAGAAAACTAACCCCTTTTTCATACTATATACAGTTAGCTAAATGGATCATATAATGTGCCTTTGATTTGCTTTATACTATTTCCTTGATTAGTTCAGTAAAGTGAAGGGAAAAAAAGGGAAATTCAATGACCAATCAAATGTCACCTGCAATGTGTATGTTTTCAGTGGAGATATGATCCTGAAGCAAAGCCGTAAATCTGTATCTTCTGCATCCATTTTTATTGTTGAAATACGAAGATCAATGGTATGGTAGCCCAAAGTTTCTTCATTAAATGATGATGACCTATTATGATTAGCACGAAATCTTGAAAATACACCACTGTTGTGTTCAGCCGAACCAGTATACTGATGGAGAGAACCCTGGAAATAAAGCAGATAAAGTAAATATCATCCCTCATCAAGATCATTTTCACTTCATTTTCAAATTGCTCTATTGTCTAAGGTAAGAATCTATGCAATGCTTCTTTCATGGAACCACTTATTGATTGCAATCTACCATCTATACATTTCATGCTTGTTGCATTTCAATTTCAAATTAACTCTAATATCTGCATAACTAGACAATTTGAAAATATAAGAGAAAACACTGAATCAAACAGCCAATTAGAGGGAAAATGAACCACTTGAATATATTATATGGGTTTCATGTCGCCTATATGTACATAAAAGTCTTCTGTATAATGATATTCATTCAAACAGGAACAAACATGGGAAACTGCGATTACCCATAAGAATTTTGCCCTAAAATCTTAAAGAATGAGTTCTGAGATAGATAAACACCATTGAACAAGCAGTCATATTTACTGCAGGTCAACATTTTATGATGAAATATAATTGTGCAACTTAGAAGCCTTTTTCTTTCTCTCTCTATCAGCTAAATATAACATAAGACAACTCACCAGTCTAGTATTTAGTTACAAAGTATAGAACAAAGCAAGTTCATGCAGGTTCCCAACAAACAAGGAACTCGAACAGTTTGGAAGATCTGGCTGGAATACAAGGTTAAAATTATCTTGACTTTTCACTTTTCAGAAGTTAGATGCAGCAACTTCGTAAGTTTGAGCATATCCTGACTACATCATGTTTTGGGTTAATAGGAGAGAAGAAGATGGTAAATATATGAAGGGCTTTGACAGGAATTACAGTCTCTCCATTTTAAAGTTTGAGAGTTTTTGACACACATTTTTATCACTAGAATCATGTAGAATAATATTAATCATTCTCATTTCTCTCCAATAACCAAATGGAGAGATAAAAAAATGAGTCAAAAGAAAAACTGTATGTCTTCCCTTTTCACTTCTCCCCCGAACTTGCAATGTGAATGAGAAATAATAATCTCTCCATTTCCCTTCTTTTCTCTCTATATTTTCTTAATCTGAAAGACACTGTTATAGCACAACAAAACCATATAAACACTCAACTATCTCATCGCGTACCCTCAAATTTGTCAAAACAACTGATTACAAGCATCAAGACCAAAATCCAGATACATGCTCCCATTATCCATAATCATATTTAAAAGACAACATGTTTCATGCTAAATCATTAAACTTGATCAACCAAAGACAGTAATAAAGACAATATAACATACCATTGGTTCAGTACCCTTATTCCTGTAATAGTATAAAGTTCCTTGACTATCAAGTACAAAGAACCTCCTGTTCCAGTCTCCCCTCAAACTTGAAGGGCGCTTTAACAAATATCCTTGCTTGATTACCTGGACCTGCAAAAGGAATGAAAAAGAAAATATTATTTCATTCTCGAGTAAAACTGTTGGTTAAATAACATGATGCCAATATGATAAAAAAAAGAGAACAGAAAGATATGAAGATCAATCACTCACCTCCCCATTTGTAAAGGACTGCATGATTGCCTCTATGTTTTTGTCTGAATTCACGCCAATAACATGAATGCCACCAGAACTTGTTGAAGGCTCAATGTTACCAGAAGCTCGTAAACTATCTATCTCGGCTTGAGTCCTGAATTCTTGAATACGTTTTTCAAGCTTATTTTTCTCAGCATTTGCTAATTCTTTTGCTTGTTGAGCATATGTCAATACCTGTTATATCAATCATATTAATTTAAATTAGAGGACAGACAGGTTAAGGGCATGGGATCCCAAAGTCACCATTTTGAGATGACAAGTGTGCCTGTATTCTACACACAATCTAAGATCATCTGACAGAGATGGAAATTATGCATTTATATAACACAAACATAAATGAATACTATTGCATTCAGGAGATGAAATCTGTTTTATATGGACTTGGTAAAAAACATCAGATGCAAGTATGCACCCAGATGTCTGATTTGTCTTTTGCTAAAGTTCCAGACTAATGGATTTGAACAAAAAGTGTCCAAAAATAAGACATGGTCATGGACACTTAAAATTACAAAAATATAATATTATTGGTAAATTTAAAAAAAGAAAACCCAGAAAAGACTTCAACAAAACTCTTTTGAATTATTTGTTCTTTTACAATATAAAGACTGCATGCTCGTTGGGCCTATGCTGACCAAAAATTGTGCTGGAGTAGTGTAAAAGTGTGACCTTGAATTGTGCCTATCTAATTTAAGTTTAAATTGTGCTGGCATAGTGTAAAAGTGTGAGCTTGAATGCACTTGGTATTTTATTACTAGGAGTTCTGAAGACCATTAAAACAAAATCCAAATAACTTTGATTGAAGAAGTCACATTAACCCCTTATATCCTGAACCTATTGCTCTTCCTCTGATTTAAACTTTCCCTTCTTCCACCTATCATTTTATCTTTTCCCTCTCTTTATATTCTTTTCTTGTTCTACCTTTACTTCCATAGGATGTTTCTTTGATTTCTCTTTTCCTCTTACTTTATCCTTTGTGAGTGTAATTGTATTGTCAATAACTGGGTTTAATCTTTTGTATTTAATGATTTTTAGTTTTATGCCAACCCAATTCCTCAAAGGCAACAATTTTTCTTAAGCCAGCAAACCCAGTATCACCTTTAGCATCCATTTTGATGTGGCTTAGGGAAGAAAACAGCAGCAATTAAAGAATTAGGGTTGAACAAACAAATAGGAAAGAAAAAGGAAATCTAGAAAACTTAGGGTTATAGAAAACCTCCAAATTTTTAATTGATTCAAAGAAAATAATAAGAATAATAATAATGATAATGGCTGTAAAGCCTACAAGTTATATATATAGGTTTTCTTTCTTGCAAATAAAATTTTATTCCTAGTCCTAGATTTAAACCCTAAAAAATACTCACTGTTCAAAGTATATCTAAAACTAAATATTATAAAACTGAAATAATAAAATATTATAAAATAAAAAAAAGCTCCTGCATCACTAGTTTTTTTCTTTTTACTTCTGAATTGATAATTTGCAAGAACCGAAACAGTAAGACCACTGACTGCCAAGTCCTTTTGTTCAACACCATATAGGACTAGTTTTCAGCACTCATTTCCATTTCATTCATGTCAACACAGTAAGGTGCATTAAATAGCTGAGCCTGAATAAAAAACTATGAAATTTGTGATACAAGAATCACTAAGAAGGATAAACCATACAACTAGATGATTCTAGGATATACGATAAATTTACAAGCATTGCACAGACAGAATATTCTTTGACAAGGTAACCCCCAAAAGAACAAACACACAAGAATACAGCTATGCGTGTCTTGTATGTGCCAATCTATTTACGCTTTGTAACTAAAAACACTTCTAATCATATGCTTGACAAAATAAAACGGGCATGCAAACAATATCCACAGTAGCCTCTAAAGGAATAAACAGTATTCAAATAATTGTATGGATTATTTATATTGATGAAAATTCTTTTCTAATTTCCAATACAGCATCCAACACTGCTGTATTCATACTTCATAGCTCGTAGCTAATTGCAGAGCCAACTTTTCTATGGAAGAATTTCCGAAACCATTGATTCTACTTACTACATATCATTGACTTATTTTAACATTGTGGAGCACAACCATCATTAAATAATTAATTCAGCTAATGGATAGTGGCAATCAACATTTCTCCCATTTTATCTAAATAAATAATGTAATATATTACCTGGTGAATAAATGGTTCCAACTGGCTCAATAATTCATACCCCTGCGACAAAAGCAATCAATCATATTCAGTCCACAAATGCAACATGCATAACTAGCAGAAAATAAAATAAGTCATAAAAGAAAATACAAACCAGCTTAAAATATCTAAGATGGCCATCCATAATTGCACTTATAGATTCTAGAAACTCGTACTTCTTTTTTGCTTCAATATTCATTAGAGAATTTACCTGTTTTCCTTAAACCAAAAAGAAAAGTCACGAAATCGTGCATGAAATATACCGAGAATTGAACATAAATAAGCAGGGAGTTTCACAGCCGAAGTGAACATACTAAATTGAAGCGGGTTCTTTCAAAAGCAGATTTTGAATTCTCTAGATCCTGTGAAAAACAAAATCCAACCCAACCCAGAGCACAGCCAGGTTAGTTTTATTAGGGAAAAGACAACTGCTCTCTACAGACAAGGTAGGATGTTATCATGAAAACACAAGAGATGTGGAAAATGATATGGCATAATCTGAACACATAATGCATCCATTACAAAAAAAACAAAGCTACTTTAATACAAGGGAATGACTAGTTAGTTAGGTTCCAAATTCTTGAAGAGAAAGAGGGAATGATTAGTTACTTACAGGATCTTGGAAAGAATGCTCAAGATTGCACCTAACATATCTAATATTTGCACCTAATATATCCAATATTTGCACCTAATATTCATGATTTCACCTATTGGACTCAGAGGTATTTAAAATTTTATCAATGCAGATCAGAATAAGCTATCAGATACTGGAGACAACAGAATAGATACCTAAGCAGAAAAGACCAGATTGTGTAAACATTCCATCCAGGTAACTAGAAACATACTTTTTCATATTAAGGTGAGCAAAGAGAACGAATCAAGCACATAAGTTTTCAAGAAAAAGGCATAACATCAGGATATATAGCTCAAATACAAAAGAAGTACAATTATTACAAGCTAATGTGATATCAGATCCATAGTTCAATGATCAAGAGAAACATGTGTTCTCTTTCTTTCTGATGGTACAGAAACAGTTAAATATTTACCAAATAATGGACCAGATTCAAAATGACAGAAAAGTGAGAGAACTAGTGAAAGACAAAGAGTATACTATACGAATATCATCTCTCAGCCTTCTTTAAAACAAGTACAATAATTACATCCTGACAAAAGACTCCGTTATGAAGAGTCACTTTCATCTTAAAGAGATGATCAATCAGCTGGTATTTTTGTAAAACTGACCTGTAACGAACATGTGGGAAGTCAATAATTAAGTAAGGAAGAGCATACCTCTTCTAGCACAGCAACAACATCTCCCGGTGTGTTCTTCTTCAAAGACACGAACTTTTCACGTGCCTGGCAGTACAGAGCATTTAGCAAAAAGCATTATCTACTAAAAAAATCAAGGAACATGATGCTTTTAATGGTTTTATTATGCTTACTTGGTAATTTTTCATTAAATTTTAGAGGAAAAGTAGCTAATATTTAAGACTAATATAAATCCATCCGCATAACTTTTGAATTCACAGCACTTGTATCAGTAAATCCACTGGAGAACATTGAAGATAATAAACTAGCAACTAGTCTTTTTGCAGCAAAGAATACTCAGAGTTTATAACACAAGACATTTCATCAAGTTGCTCAATCAGTTTCTCAGTTATTCATGGCTATTAGTTAGCTCTTGATTTAGAAGAATTCTGTGGTAGCACAAATAACAGTCTGCTTTTACTAAATAATTGGTTAGTTCCAAAATTTACTTCAGATGATCTCAAAGGTAAGGGGATGAAAGAGCGAGAGAAATGGTGAAGGAGATACGAACTGTCATTAACATAAAAACCCAAAATTAACTTCATGTCAAAAAGTAAGTTTCCATCATCTTCAATACCTGAGAATATCCATTCGTAGCTTTGTCAAATCGTTGACGAGACTCCTGAAAAAGACAGGAGGACAAGAGCTGTCATATAATTTTGGTTGGGGGGGCAGGAGGAATGAAGACATGAGTTTAGCTCTAGACTCTAATCTGATTAACAAGAAAAAATCATCATAAAAAATGTTGAGCTACTTTCATAATGAATGTAATCAATATGTTTCCCCATCCGATTCAATCTCCACCCTGCACACCCACCCACCAAACTCCACCATCAGAATTTATTGTATTCTGACAAGACATCTCAACCCAAACTGCAACTATTTGGCCTCCACAATTATCAACAAGTCAATCCAAATGTTTCATCCACAACAAGTTCTTATGCAGACAGTATACAATCCCTCCTAAAAGACCATAATGTCCATGATTTGGATAAGAAACACTATCGTATGTCCTCTGTAAAAATGAAACATAATATGGCTCAATGTTTCATCCTTCTATTCATTTGAGGATCCCATTTTTCCTGACATTCTGAGTTTCATATTCCCAAGCGGATTACTCAGGTTTGTTCAAGAAGGCTCCACTATCAAGACAAGAAGAAAAAGGAAAAGAGGCAAATTTAATGTAAAAAGTAAAGGAATATTCTTACTTTAAGTGCATGGATTAAAAAAACATATTTTTAGGCTAACAGCAAACTACATGGCTACGTAAGGAAGTAGGATAAAGGAAAAAGATAAGCTTCAACCCGAAACAAGGGAGATGAGAAAACATAAAACACAAACCATAGAAGTAAAAAGACCATAAAAGAGTATGTAATAAGTTGTTTATAGTGGAGGAAATATTTCAATGAGGCATGCTCCCCCCTCTAAAGTGTCTCAACTTTTCCAAACTTAGCACATGAATAGACTAAAGCAAACATGACAAGTGATTAAGTTGGTTATAAAACCAAAGTGGTTTGTTTAACAAAAAAAGGGTCATCCTGTGCCATCCAATGTACCTAGATCAAATTTAAAGATTCACAAGAAAACCCAAGGAAAGTGTGGCAATCATTGCCAATCCCCAGTGCAAACACATCCAATTTTCAATGCAGAATCTCAACAAGGGAGTAATCAAGTTAATCTCTAAATGACCCAGACTAAATGCGGCAAGTTAATAACAACTTCAATTCCAAATTGATGACCAAAACCACCAAATTTAGAAAAAAGGAAGAAAAAAAATGAGATAGTAGCTAAATCATCTTCACCTTTGCATCTTGCAAATCAACAGTTGTAAAGTGCATCAGCCGATCAACTAACACATGCTCCACCTGTAATGGATATTCAAATTTCAAAATCAGAAACAAAATTGAGCATCCCAAACAAAATAAACCAAAGATAAGTTACTAATCTCTTCGGCATGTAGCATGGCATGAGGTAAAAGGTAATATTGGCTCTCCCATATAAAAATTGTTTCTGAAGTCATGCAGCGGGTGGCCTCAAGATTGTTAGCCTTCAGGCATCACATATTTAATGCTCAAAATACTATGATATTAAAGTGTAAGGTAAACTCTGACAGAAAACGTAGAATTTACAAAGTAGTTGCACATGTAGAAATTAACGTGTTAAATAGTTTTTAGAGCAAAGCTACAATCTGACCAGGTGAATCTAACTTTGGTAGAAGATATAATTCATAAGACTGTTTGTAATAAGGTACAGGTACCGTACATAAGTGCACTTAGCATGTTTTTTAAAAGACAAACTGCAAAGGTCTTTGATTTTTATCACATGTCACCTAATTTCCACAATAGAAGCAGGTTAAAGGAGTTGATGCCTTATATAGGCAAACCTTTTACAAATGCAAGCTTTAAATGTCCATCATATATATCAACTAGGAGCTTATCTAAGATTAAGTACGTCTTTAACACTCATGCTGGGAGTAAATGCATGGTGATTATGACATCTGACACAAACTTTTCCCATGTAATTTCATTAAGAAATATCACAAATGGTTTATAAGATCAAACAGCTTAAAAATATACACACACATATCAATCCTTAAAGACCTATGTATACCTGAGGCACCAAAACTATGTAATCAAGCACAATCAAGTCAAAAACTGAAAGGAAACTTGAGTTGCCAGAGAAAATAACATTAAGTAGAATGTTGGTAACAAACCAGATACATTCATAATAAGCATTAATAAGACAAAGACTATGTATCCCAGTCTTATTCAATTGCAGAAGAAAGAATTTCCTTCTCTAGATGGTAAATTGATACCCACTTGTGAAAAAAGCAACTCCTTATAGCTAGCAAGCTCACGAAAGGCACTGATGAACTTGGACATGATCGGCCCTACAAAAGGAAACATTCAAACTTTCAGCTAGGTAGTTCTATCTTCAACAGCACAATTTTGAAATCAGGCACATCATCTTCTCTATTTTCATTTTACATCTTAATCTTTGATGAGTAAATTTGCGTAAGACACAACAAAGGGGGAAAAACATTATTGGAACCTATATATGGCCATCACATAAAGAAATAGATAACCAGAATAATAAAAAAATAAAGCATCAATTAAAATTTTCAACCTCCTTGTACAAGCACAGCAGAGAAAAAAATCTCAGTCAACAAACAAGCAAGCTCCTAAGAAGCAGTTTAGTAAGAGGAAGGGAATCTAAAAGCTTAACCCTTATTAGTAATTTAATGGAACAAGAGGATAATCTCCCCATCATCTTCCAGGAGGACAACTCAACCATCAAAAGCGTTTTAGCCAGCAAAAATAAAGAGTAGGAATATAACACACAATCATTGCCAGCAGCCAAAGAATGAAACAATAAATCATAGACCACTCTTTCACCATATCCTTTCCCGGAAAAAAGAAGGCTTATATACCCTATGCCTTCTGAATTGATTAAAATCTCCTCAAGCAAAAGTTCCAGGCAGCTTTCAGACAATGATCTTGAGAGGTGCTATGGCATTCCAGACACTCATCTAAATATAATATTTTACAAGCACCAGCATCAGTAAATTGTCATAGAGCGTAAGCCAAATCTTCCTGGCACAACTTTTGGGGATTTTACATGGGTCAGAGGGTTAGTCAATACAGAGAAGTAAAATCCTTCCAACTAATGGGTCTGTAGCTTCTTTCTACAGCTAAACCAAGCAACTAAAAAACAAAAGCTTCATTGGTCATTAGTAATGGTAGAATAGGTTCTTAGGTTTCTCCTGATCCACAAGAAAGTAAGTATTTTGTATATAAGCATCTGAAACACAGGGAAAGCTAACCTTGTAGAAGCTTCTCATTACCATTGTACTCACCCATATAATTCAGCTCCACGATAACATGTCTTTCTACCACATATTTCACACAACCCCACAAGAAATTATTGGGATATTTTCCTAAAAGTCTAAAACCTCAACTGGATAACATAACTTCTAATCTAGAATGGTACACATCTTTTAGAGAACTAGAATATCCTGAGATAATCTGGAGAGCTAGATCCATCCACTTCTGATCCAATCTTGTTCAGGCTTCAGTCCCAAGAGCTCTACCTTTAAAGTTAAGAGGTCAAATATGTTGCATTATGCCTACATCAACAACTCTGAATAAGAGTACATAGTTCTAAATATGCACCAAATAATCTGCAAACTAACTTCATTTCCTAACCAATTAGATCTCCTAACTTTTTTTTTTTTCTTGCCTTCATGTTTTAAATACATTATACTGTAATAAACGCAAATCAAGTGGCCAGAAAGCAATTACCATTTAATAGCATTTGCTGTGCAAAATGGAAAAATAAAATTTTGTTAAATGGTATTCAGCTTTTGGCCATTGATTATACACAGTAGTTTACTTGAGAAATGTTATTTTGGCAGTCAGTAACACAGATACATGCAGAGCAAAATGCACATTTGCATTCATATCCAGTAATTAACAGAACTTGTTACACTAGAACCAAAACTTGTTAACATTAACTAGTAAGAAACAACTAGGCTGACTGGTGATATAGTCAAAAAATTGAATAAGAGACATTGGCTACCTCCTATGGAGGCACTAAGAGGATCATCATGTCCACAACCAAATGCTTCTAAAGACTCAGCAAAGCTATTGTCTGCATTATAGGCTTCTCCAAGAGCTGCTCTGCAAAGGAAACAGAGATGGAGCAAAATAAATAGATAAATACACATATGAAGAGAGAGAGTGAGGAATCTTAGATAATTCTTGTATTTTACAACTTAGGTAACTAAAACGAGCCCTTGAACCTTTTTCTCATGCTTTTATTTATTGGTTTTGGGCAATAATATAACCGTATACTGTTTTCTTATTACAGCTGAAATTAGATAACAGTAGCAAAGAGAGAGGATAAATTCAAGGTTGGATGCTAACGGAAATAAGACCAGATTTTTTAACCCTCGAGCTCCAAGCTTGCTAAGAAACTGATGCTTTTGCATGTAACTTTGGGCACATTCAGAATATCTTTTGGTCTATGTTACTCAACTCGAGCGTGGGATATGTTTAATCTTCAAAAAGTTTTTGATACATTCAGAGGTTCAGTGGAGGGTCATATTCCCATGCCCTAGTGCAAATGTGTGTCAGACATGGGTAATTAAAGAAAAATGAGCAACATAGTTGTAAGTTATTATCGTCTGGAAGCAACAAGAGAAATGGAAATCAATCAGAACAACCCTAATAAGAATGAAACTTACTAGTCAGAAATCATAACCTCCATAAATTATAACAGACAACAATTTAATCCAAGCATTTGTAGCAGGAGAAAATGAATAGGTGAAAATAGAAAGAGAAAAAGTATGCATACATATATTTTCTACTTCCTTCGGTCAGTACTTGACAGCGATTTTTCAACTCATCAGCCATCGACTCCAAAGAACATACCTGTTCAATCAACAAACAGAAGTTGTTTACTTTTCAGAAATAAAGAAAAACGGAACAACAAACTGCTAATCAGCAGAGATTCAACGGAAATTTGATTATTCGGTGAACGGTTTTACACTCGACTGATTAACTAATGAAACAAATTTGAAAAATAAACAAAAAATAATTCTGGAATCAGAAAGGTTAAATAAAGTCGAGAAAAAGGAGAATTCTGGAGTTACCTGCTTTTGAAACATAGGAGAATCTTCTAGCTTGAGAAAAGCCGCCATTGCTAATTTCGAATCTCAATACTGCAAAATCTCAGGGTCTCAATCTCGGATCCAGAAACGAAAATCTTTGAAAGCAAAATCCTTGTCGCTGTTGAATTAAATAAATATGAAGGAAGGATAACTCATGTTTGGTATCACATCATGTGTTTGCGGGTCATGGGTCTCTATCTGGGCCTTCATAGTTTGGGCTTAAAACCGACTCTATATTGGGTTGGCCATCGGGTGGTTAATCATCTATAAAACACAAAACTACATTCGGTTCGCTAGAATTTGAGTAGTTACACGGGAATAAAATAAATAAGTTGCAGTAGTATTATCTTGATTGACTTGAGTAAAACATGTATACCATTGCATTGTTTGGGGGTTAGTATAGAAAAAATTCATTTGTATTTTCCTTACATATTAAATTTATAATATTTTTATAATATTAGTTTTTTTAAAATTTTAATATTTTTTTTAAAAATCATTAATAAAATAAAAAAGTAATATAATTATAAAATATTTGTAACATTCCTAAAACCCCCTTAGTCAAAAATAATATGAGATAGACTTTTAGTGAAATAAGATATAAAGAAAGTAAAGGATGAGAGATGTTAGAGAAAAATGAAATAAGAATTATGTTGTGAAATATTAATTTGAGCCAAGGACTAAATCATAAAAATGATATATGTTGTGAAAATTTTTATGATCCAAATGTAAATATTTAAAATGTGAGGGGTTAAAATATAAATATGAAAAACTTGAAGGGCCAATAGTGAAAATATCTTAAGGATGGAAGGGTTCAAAAGGATTAAATTGAACAAATGAAAAATGAGAAGGACTAAATTGTAAATTTTACTGATAAGATCTCATGAAAAGGATGGAATTGTAGAAAAAGTATAAGAGTAAAATAACCATTTCTTAAATAAGGTAATTATGGGAAAATATATTTGGTTATGGACAAACTTGAGCCATTAGATTAAATTGAAAAATAAGAATAAATTGTGACAATGGATTGAAATCATGACTAATAGATTTTTTATAATATTTCAATATTAATTAAGAGATTTTTTTATCAAAACATGAAGAAAATTTTTCATGCTTCATCAGCCCACCGTCCATCACTAGTATAAATAGGGGAAGTTTAGCTTTTTATGCAACTTAATCCTTTATCATGAAATTCTACCATTTCTCTCAAATTTCTTGGAAATTTCCCTAGGCACCAAAGAAGAAAAATGAAAAAGAAATCCTAGAGAGTACGTACATAAATTTAGAACAAGGAATTAGTAGATGGAAGTGGAGAAAAATTTGAAAGAAAGAGAAGGATGGTCATGATTTGAAGAAGGAAAGGAAAAGAAGCAAAAAGAGAAGAAATCCTTGGTAAAAGAGGTAAGTTTTCATGTTAGCTTTAATTGTATTTCAAAGAATTGAGTTAATTGTGTTATGATTAGAATGCATACTATATGAATTTAAATAAAATAGTATAGTAAGTAAGTAAATTTATATAAAGCATCAAGTTTCCATGGGAAAAATAAGTGTATTTACTAAAGCAATTTTGGATAGTAGTACTAGCTTAACTTTGAAAATTCACAAAAAAATTTAAAATTGAATAATAGGTTTAATTAAATATAGAATTAAAGCTTACTGAGTCTAGTTTATCATAAAAGAAACAGTGTAAGTAGAGGAGTAGTACATTATGAGATATATGAATTTTTGTGAGACAATGTCAGAATGATTTTGGCTTCCTCTGTTCTAACTTTGAAAAATCATTATAAATTGTAAGATAATTTTTAGGAAATTAAATTTATATGGATGAAATCTTAATAAGTCTATTTTCAACAGAAACAAACAGTAACTTAATACGAGACTTGTACTAAAAGATAATAGATTTTTAGTAAAGAAGAGTCAGAGTTGCTTAGTAGTAGAATAGGGGAAGATTTGAAGAATAAACTATATTGATTGGCTTAAGTAAAAATTCTAAAGTTTTTTATGGTAAAAATTTCAGTGAGGGTCCGTTTGTTTACTAGGAAAACATTTTCTGGAAAATGTTTTCCTAGTTTTCCAGTGTTTGTTTGCTTGAAAATAACTTACATTGGTAAAACGTTTTCAGAAGCACAGGAAAATGAGAAGGAATTTTAGGGAAAATGTCTTACAGATTTTTAATTAGTAAGACATTTTCCGGAAAATCTTCCTCTACTCTCACCATATTCTGTTAATACATACTTTATCCGGCTAAATTATGCATTTGAGTGAAAACTGTATAATTTAGCCGGATGAAGTATGTATTAATAGATATACTTAAAATCTAGTTGGCACTTAAAATCATTGCAATATATGTAAAAACAATTTAAAATATAAATTTATTAATATATATATATATATAATAAACTCAAATAAACAATGAAAAGATAATAAATTCTTAAATATATATTTGTTTAATTTAAAACAGCTTTTATAAAATATTTTCAGGAAATCTACCAAACAACGGAAAATATTTTACATAGATTTATCCAAACACCAGAAAAGTAAATCATTTCCAGAAAAGTAAATCATTTTCTAGAAATTATTTTCCGGAAAATATTTTACTAGCAAATAAACGGAGCCTGAATCTAGTTTCAAAAACAAAATGCAGATCTTAATTTAGAATCCTCTAGGCTGAGGTACAAATATTTTAGCAATTGTCACTCAAATAGACAGCCTTGATAAGAATATATGTATATGATTAGAAAATCCTTAATTAATGTCATACATAGGCATGATATGTTAAGAGCCAAAGATTTATTTATATAAAAAAAACATTAAGGATGTGGATTCGAGAGGAGGAAGAGGAAAATAATTGAAGAATTATAATACAAAGAAATTGTTACAAATGATGGTTTTGCTAATACATAAAGGAAGTGCAAATGTTTTATTAAAATACTAAGTAGCTGATATAAGATGAATTAAGGAGACCCTAATTGACAAATTGATTGGTAAATGTTAATAATAACAATGTCATGTAAAGAGGATAAACTATTTTTAGTGTAAGTCCTCTAAAGGATTTTTTTTTTTGTAAAATGTTGATAATTGTGTTAAATTTATAATTTTGGAATTAATGGCATGTTCAGAAGGTTCATTACAAAACATCATATGTTTAAGAAATAAGTAGTTGGGTAATGATTTTTTATAATAATTGTGATATGTTTTAAGACTGGAATAAAAAGGGACTTAATTGTAAAACTTGATACTTGCTTAAAATTATATGAGATAATTGTAATAGCCCATTTTTGCCCGGCCCATTTCAGTATTTAAAATAATAAACCCCCCCAAAAAATAAAACAAAGTCTAAGTCCAGTACAAAATTACAAACATATAATTTGGCCCAATCGGAATAACCCATTACATGAAAAGATAATCTTTAAGGATATGCAATCTTAGATATGATTGCAACCTTAGATATGATATCTAAGATATGATTGCAATCTTAGAAGATATGATTTTGTAATCTTGGAGATTTAATTTGTAAATATCCTTTAATCTTAACCGTTGATGTAATTGATTTGTACCGTTGGATTTGGGGAGGCTCAAATATAAATAGAGGCCTCTCCCTTCATTGTAAATCACTTGAGTTTTGGGAAGCAATAAAAATTCTTGAGAGCATTCACTCAAATTTCTCTCCCTCTTGCGTTCTTACTCTCTGTGGTTTGTTCTTATTTTATTCTTCGTCTATCTTAGTTTTTCAACCTTTTTTTATTTTAATTTCTTCATTTTTCAAATATGTATATTTATTCCTATCTTTTATACATTTGATTATGTATTTTATATATTATAATATTTAACCTTTTTATATAGTTTATTTTCAAATATATATTTTCTATGCATGTATATATATTATATTATCATTTCATGTATTTTGAACTATTGCATTATATTTTTATAATTTGTAAATGTTTTATTTATTCATTTTTTTAGTGTATGTCATTTATCTTATTTGTGCATAGTTTCATTTTTTTATATGCTATGTTTAATTATTTCTATTATGTGCTATTTTATGATATATATTGTTGTATAATTTTTACATGTATTATGTTTTTCTTTTAGTTTACTCATGTTTTTATTTGTTTATTATCTTATATTTACCCAAGTATGATTTTTTTATTAAACGTATGTTCATGTTATTTAGTTTTGTCTTAATGATATTATTTATGTTTGTATGGAAATGTTAGAATATTTTGTACATCTATGCTTCATGATGCATTAATATGTCATCCTAAAATGTCATTTAAAATAATATTCTAAGGTTTTTTAAAAAAAAAATAAAAGGCAATGCTTGATGTTTGGAAACTTCGAGAAAGGTAGTGCCCTAACTTACTGGGTTGCGACTTTTCTCGTTGAATTCGAGTAGTCAAAGCACCCTTCTAAGTGATTTTGAGTTTTCAAAACTTAAATAATTATTTCGAGATTTCAAAACATAGTGTCCTAACTTACTAGATATGGCGTTTTGTTGTTTAGAGATAGAAATTTTCGAAAGACGAGCTTAGTTTCGAAGGTTTTAAAATGTTGCGTCCTAACTTACTGGATGTGATGTTTTGACTCTTTTGAAATAAGCGAGCCTTAATTTTCAAAATTGAGACATTCTAATTAAAAGAGGTTTGCATCTTAAAATTTTCAAATTTCCGACATTAAGGACACTTGATAATCACTTAGGTACCAATTTTTGGGCGTTACGAGGGTGCTAACCCTTCCTTGTACGTAACCGACTCCCGAATCCGTTTTCTTGACTTTTGTAGACCAAAATTAATGTTTTAAAACAAAACATTTTATAAGGTGATCCAATCACACCTAAAAAGATTGGTGGCGACTCCTGTTTTCGTTTTTCTTAAAGTCGATTCCCATTTTCTAAAACTCGATTTAAAAATGGTTTCGACAATAATTATATGCTTATGAATTGGTACATAAAATTAGAATTAAAGGATGTTTGGAGATAATTTGGTATATGGATTGATATGGTTAAAGTTGACAAGTAAACATGGACTAAAAAGAGGGTAAAATATGAAGGATTAAGGTGGTAAATTAACCCTGGCATAAAATAAAACATCAAATGACATTTTGGTATCGATATCAAGCTCATAGTATCGATAATCTGAAGAAAATATCGATACATTGGACAAGGTATCGATACATAGGGTATTTTTCTTGAATTTTTCAACTTCGAAACTCAAAACAGTATTAATACAACACAGGGCCATTGATACCTAAGCCCATGTATCGATACATTAGTGCTAGTATCGATACTTTAGGCATTGTTCTGCATATATGTAACACCCCTAACCCATATCTGTTGTCAGAATAGGATTACAGAGCATTACCATAAAAACGTAACTTAAAATCATTCATTTCAAAAACATTTCGTAAATCATATCATAGTCCAATCAAACACATGCATATTGTCCCTTATTCGAACCCTCGAGGCTTTAGAAACACTTTAAAAATGATTCGGGACTAAATCAAAAACATATGAAACCTTAAGGAAAAACTTAGAAAAATCTAAACTACAGGGGTCACACGACCGGATGGCCAGGTCGTGTGACTCACATGGCTGAGACACACGCCCGTGTCTTAGGCTGTGTAACTGCCTGACTTACTACCCTTTGAAACTTACAAGGGACACAAGACCGTGTTGCATAGCCATGTGTCACACACGATTGAGACACACACCTATGTTTTAGGCCGTGTGGACAAGAAATAGGCCAAATTCAAGCCATTTCTTTCACTCAATTCAATTACACACCTACAATTCATGTGCACACACAATCAAGCATTAAAACATACCTAAAACATGCATAATAAGACCAATTCGAATGACCAAATCTCATTCAACCAATATGCCATATAAGGCACCTCAAAAACAAGAATTCAACTTAACCAAACATATGCATAATTGGTACACACCTACAAGTGATTTGCACGCACAATCAAGCATTAAAACATACCTAAAACATGCATAATAAGACCAATTCGAATGATCAAATCCCATTCAACCAATATGCCATATAAGGCACCTCAAAAGCAAGAATTCAACTTAACCAAACATATGCATAATTGGTCACCTTGCTAACATTTTATAACATACCATAATTGACTTATACCATGTCAATATAACTTACCATTTGAACCATTATTCTCATGCATTTCAAACACACATATTCCTAAACTTATACATATTTTATCATAACTCATCCATATATATTTAGCTTCATTCCATACCAAGTTATACTATAATCGACCACATTGAATTGCACTAACATATACCCAATTGGTCATTTTTCATACAAACACAATTAACTAAATTTCATATTCAAGCATACCTTAATTAACCATATTGCAAACATGCCAAACTTACCTCTTTGGTCGTAAAATCATGCATCAAGTTAACAATATTAACACCAACCATCAAGATATCATAAGTACATTAACCATAATGATACTTATACATACCAAAACAACCACTAGATTATTTATGCAAAAATCCACCTATACATGCCATTACAACCTTTATTAAGACATCAAAATCCACCAATATAATCACTGGATAGTGTGATAGATCTCCGACGAGCTTTCAACCCGATCGAGCTTCCGATAATCTGTAAAGTAAGAGAAAGACAACTACGTAAACAATGAATGCTTAATAAGCTCGTAGAACATGAAACATAACTTATCACTTCTATACTATAATACATAGATTAAACATGATTCAACACTAATACTTTAAACTTAGTATAAACCCATTGAACACCATTCAACTCACAATTGAATATATTCAATAAGATCACATATACTTTTCATAAATAACATACTAGGATTTATAAGTCGTAATACATAATCATCAATCTTTTCATAAGATTATAAACCATTCTATTTACATCCCAATTATAAACTTACCGTTTCAATCCTTTTAATAATTTCATGACATATTTCATTTGAAGCACATACCTTACTTTTCCTTTTCATGCCTGTTAAACCAAATAAAACAACATCAAATAATTGAACCAATATTTACCATACCAGTTATCAATATAACACACCAAAACAAAGCCTGCTAGGCTTAAAGCCTGATACAATTACACTAGCACAAAATATACTAGGCACAAAGTCGAAATATCACCGGCACAAAGCCTGCTAGACAGAAAGCCTACTAGGCACAAAGCCCGAATATCATCGGCATAAAGCCTACTAGGCACAAAGCTCGAATTAATGTTACGTTCCAATTTCTTAAAACATAGCTAATTGACATTCAATATTTAAAAAATAATGAAATAGTATGAAATATTCAATATAATTAAGACTAATCGTATAACGAACTTACCTGGTTAAATTGCAAAAATATCACAGTTTAGGGGCATTTTGGTAATTTTTATTTTCCTTGATTTTCACCCAATCTTGATTTAAATTAATAATTTCATTCAATTTATTAGTTTAAACAGTAAAAAATGTATTTCATGCAATTTGGTCATTTTTGACATTTTTACAAAATTACCCCTAAAGTTTTACTTTTATTCAATTTAGTCGTTAAGCCCAAAACATGCAAATTAACCATTTTTAATGCCAAATTATAACAGCCAAATATTCATGGCACCCATATCAGCCCATATTTGTAATAATTTCACATAAAATCCTTGTACTTTTATTATTTTAATAATTTAGTCTCTAATCGGTAAATTCATCAAAAATCACTTAACAAAATACTTTTAATTATCAATCAACATTCCAAATTCATCATTTAACATAAAAAATCACAAGATTCATCAATGATAACATTCAAAATCTTTTAACAGTTTTCAAATCGAAGGTATGGGCTAGCTAGATCTAGTTGCAATAATCTCAAAAACATAAAAATTATAAGAAACGAGGCTAAATCAGACTAACATGCATCCTATGAAGTTTGGCCGGAGCTTGAGCTTTCTTTCATGGAGGTTCGGTCACCCAAGAAGAAGAATGAAGAAAAATGTTGATGAATTTCATTATGTTTTAAGTTACATTTCAACTTATTTACAAATTTGCCATTAAACATATTTTATTTTATATTTTCATTAGTCCAACCATATTAATTAAGGCTAAATTACCGCATAGGTCCTTTATCAATTAATAATAAAGCCATTTGGTCACTAAATGCATTAAATAAAAAAATTTACACCTTTTACAATTTAGTTCTTTTTCTTTAATTAACTATCTAAACGTTAAAATTTCTTAACGAAACTTTAATATCACCTTAATGACACTCCGTACATATTTATAAAAATATTTACAATTCGGTTTATAGAAACAAGGTCCCGATACCTCATTTTCTAAAATCACTTGACTTTAGGGTCATACCATTCAAACTTAATAATCGCTTAAATTACAAAATTTATCAAATCAAAAACCTTTTTTAAAATCACATTTGACTTGTAAATATTAAATAATAATATTTACGAACTTACTCGTCAAATTTGGTGGCCCCAAAACCACTGTTTCTGACACCTCTGAAAATCGGGCTGTTATAATGTAAATGATTCAAAATGAATTTTTACTTAAAAGTTTCACTTGATTTTAAGTTGTACACTGAAGATATGTTAAAAACATGTTCGTAGGGTTAAAATATGATCAGAAAAGAGTTCAGATGATTGAATTTAGTCAGGATTACTCTAGCACTCAAATGTGACATACTTATATTTGACTTGGTATTCAAGTCGAGTATAGGGATGTTACAATATTTTTTAAAATATTTAACTAGTTTAGAATTAGTTATATTAATATTATTTAATTTTAAAAATATCTAATATTAAAATAATACAAAAAATTATCATGATTGAATATTAATATTAATATATTATAATTTAAATAATTT
The DNA here is from genome assembly GCA_025698475.1 of Gossypium anomalum. Classification (NCBI taxonomy): domain Eukaryota; kingdom Viridiplantae; phylum Streptophyta; class Magnoliopsida; order Malvales; family Malvaceae; genus Gossypium; species Gossypium anomalum. Next base: position 15,398,428 of record CM046967.1, on the reverse strand, counting down.
TATTAATAGTTTTTACATATTATTTATTATATGTATTGTCAAATTAATTTGCTTTAATGTTAAAATTATTAATATTCGATATTTTGTAATTTCATATCTTTGCTATAACTTAATTAATGAATGTAACTAACTCTTACAATATTTGAAAAACATAAAATTAATTTGATAAATGTTCTTAATAAGTGCCTTTTTTAAAAAAACTATATCTTAAGTTTAACAATTCAATATTTATTAATTTTAATATTATAACATTAAAAGCTAACTCATTTAAATAAAATATTAAAGTAAAGAGATAATTTATTTAAAATCAACTTTATTTTTAACACATAAAAAATTATAAAGAAGAATTTCAAAGGAAAGACATGGAATAACTTTAAAAAACTAAAAGGCAAGGAGTAAAACAATAATTCATTCAAGTTATAAACAAGTATTTCAAATGGAGAATGTCATGTCTCAAAAAGTAGTATTGTGATATGACTATTTATTAACCTTGTATTGCTATAATATATCAATATATATGATATGCCAAAAATTACTATTATTTTTTTGGTAAATAATAAAACATTAACCAATGCTAAATTGTATTAGTATTAATCTTCAACCATCAATATACTCATTGCACGATGAATGTCATCTTCTAGTAGACTTTTCATGTATTCTGATGGATTTACATGGATAAATAACTATTCCGTTTCGCCTTTAGCCTCCTTAGCAATACGATTAGCCACTCTGTTGTTGCCCGTCATGATCTGGCGAATTTCACTATACTTGCTACTCGCAGCTAACCCGTTTTGGATGATGGCAATCAATAAAGCATTGTCGCTTTCAATTTCCACTTGGTAGAATCCTTGTGCCCAAGCGAACTTTAATCCCTCAAACAATGCTCGAGCTTCAACCTAAAAATTATATGACAGTCATATCATCATCTCAAAACCCCTCATCCAACCTCCATTTGGTCCTCTCACCACTCCCCCTATTGTCGCATTTGGTCTCGTTGTTGACATCGAGCTATCCACATTCACCTTAATCCATCCATTAGCTGGAAACTACCAACAACCTTTAGTCATAGAATTACAAATCCAATTATCCAACTCTCCTTTAACACCTAAAGACCTTGTCTAAGCTTCTATCGAAGTTAACAGAGACTGACTACTACCACTTATCTGTTTGAAAATGAAGTCATTTTGGCTTTTCCAAATAAACCAACTCATAATGGAAAAGAATGTAGGCCATTCACCTTTTTGGAAAAGAATGTTCCAGATAATCCATTGAACAACTGGTAATCTAAAGAAAAACATTCTAAAGACTTCTAGGTACAACTAATTTCCAAATTAATCTAGAATGTATGCCATTCACCTTTTTGGAAAATAATGTTCCAAATAATCTATTGAACAGTTGGTAATCTAAAGAAAACACTCTAAAGACTTTTAGGTACAACTGATTTCCAAATTGATCTAAACTCATTGTGGTGCTCTCACTTTCCATGTCAGTTCATTGCTTGTAATTCTAACAGGCGTATTATTGACAAACAAGTGCTTATAAGATTTCGATATGGAGAAATTTCCCTTGGATAGCCATCTCTAAGTTAGATGACCTATTCATGCATTCAATGAATGAGGTGTACATACCAGGATATGCTCTACAACCTATTACGGGAATACCGAGGCTGGCCATTATCGATCCCACATGCAACACCCCTAACCCTTATTTATTGCCGGAACAGGGTTACGGAGCATTACCAGAGTTTACAGATTAAATAAAAATACATTTCTTATAATACAACATTCATGTTAGAAACCAATCGAAATCAAACATATTGTCCTTTATAAGAGCCATCGGGGCCCAAAATACGCATTAGAAACAAGTCGGGACTAAATCGGGTACTCAAAGAATTTTTCAAAGAACACTGAAATTTTTCAAAGTTGCAAGGGTCACACGGTCAGAAGACACGCCCGTGTCTCAGGCTGTGTGGGCATTTGAAATAGGGACACACGGCCGTATCCAGTGTAACAGCTCGGTTTTAGCTAAATCAAAATAGTGATTTTGGGACCACAAATTCGAGTTCAGAAAATTATTTTAATATTATTTATGGTTTTTATAGTATGTGAATAAGTATGTGTGAAAATTTTGTGAAATGATTTTAGCGTTTGAGTGTTTAATTTGACGAAATAACTAAATCGCGTAAAATGGAAAAGTGGCATTTTATATGTTAAATGTGTTTAATTGCTATGGTTGATTAAAGCGAAGGTCCTTAAGATGTAATTAGACCATTATAGGGTTAGTGTATGATAATGGCTAGGTATAATTGTAATTATTAAAGCTCATTAAGGTTAAAATTTTAAATTGGTTATTAAAGGTTAATTAAAATAAACAAACAAAATCGTAATTTGTTTCATCTTCCCAAACTGATTTTGAGCAAAAGAAATCAATCATTTTTACGGTTACAATCATCCAAGCTTCATTTGTCAATTAAGGTACGATTTTAGCTCGATTTTTAATGATTTCTACGTTTTTTAGATCGTTGCAGCTTAATTTAGCTAGTCCGTACCTTCGTTTTTGAAACTGTTATAGATTTTGAATGAAGCCATTGTTGAATGCTCGAGTATTTAAATGTTTAATGATATATTATGAAGATTTAATGATAGATATACAAGTTTTGTTGAGCGATTTTTGACAAAAATGTCAATTAGGGATTAAATTGAGAAAATATGAAACGTTGTGGTTAAAAGTGTGAAATAAATGAAAATATGGGCTGCTATGAATCTATAAAAAATTCGGCTAGCATGGGTTGTCCTTAAATTTCATGAATTTGCAATTTTATGAAATAGGGACTAAATTGAATAAATGTGGAACTTAAGAGGCTAAAGTGTAAGAATGCCAAAATATGTGTTTGTGGATGAATTTGATTGAGTTGGTGATTAAATTGATTAATTTTGAATATATATAGATCAAGAACGAAAGAAATTAGATTTAGATCAGGGGAAATCGAAAGTTGTCTAGTAGTCGATCCGATCCGTTTAGTGTATATACGAGGTAAGTTCATATGAAAATAAATGTTTTAAAATTGAAATATATGTTTATTTGTCCTTGAACTGCTATGAATGTTGAATGAGCAAATGCGAGAAAGAATCGACAGAGTTACGACATCCGAAAGTCCCGTACGAACCTTAGGAATAGTATAGGATACGAATGTCATGACATTAGGTTATAGAGATGTGATTACATGTAAGACCATGTCTGGGACATTGGCATTGTATTGTGATTACGTATAAGACCATGTCTAGGACATTAGCATCGTATTATGATTTCGTATAAGACCTTGTCTGGGATAGTGGTATCGATATATGATAACATGTAAGACCATATCTGGGATATGACGTTGTGCGAGCTTATGTGATTTTCGAGTATCCTTAACAATTCTGAATGGTTCATCAGGAAAATTCAAGTTGAGAAAGAATGTGTGAGTGAGATACGTGACTCAGGTATGTACGAGATTCATACGAGTATTGAAAATGGGAAGTATTTGATGAATGCGATTAAGATATTGAATATGTGTTTAATGAGAAAGGTTTGTGAACTTGTATGTGTTTAGCTATGCTTAGCATATTTGAATTGATATGCAAATATTCATATGATGACTTTATTTGTATATGGCTTGCTAAGCTTTTAAAGCTTACTATGTTTATTTTTCACTATTTTATAGATTATCGAAGCTAGCTCAGACTCGGGGATCGTTAGGAAACGTCATCACACTATCGATCATCTCATTGGTACTTTTGAAGCTTTGTATATATGGTATATGGCATGTATAGGCTAGTAAGTTGATGATATGATTTGAGTTATGATTTTGAGCCATGAAATTTGACTTGTAAATGTTGGTATGTATTTGGCCATTTAAGTTGGCTTAAATTATGTGTTTGATAAGTGATATATGTGATGTATATAATGCCTTATGTGTTGGCTTGTTTGGTGTGGTTATATGATTGCTCTTTTGGATAGTTGTAAGTTGGAGTATTATTACTTAGAAGTTGGTATATTGTGGTTTAATTTTAAGATGATGATATGGCATGTTTTGTGACATGAAATAGTTGATAAGTTGATAAGGAAATGCATTTGATACTTATGTAAGCTTTGTTGATTTTAGCATAATGATTTAGTATGTTTTAGATATGGAATTTAGTAGTTGAAGTGGTTGAGGATAGATGGCATGAAATATGTATGAAGTAGCATGCTTGGGTTGCTTATATATGTATAAAATGGTGCAAATTTGATGTGGTTTAGGTATGCTTAAGGAGGGTGAGAAATGTGGCTTTTACCAAGCCTATTTTCACTCCACACGGCTGAGCAGATGGGCGTGTGGCTCGACTGTGTGTGACATATGGTCATGGTACACGGCCGTGTGTCCCCTGGGGTACCCTCTCGAATTAAGTCAGTATACCCTACAGGTTTGACACGGCCTAGACACACGAGCGTGTCTACTGGCCGTGTGTGGTACATAGGCGTGTGGCCGGCCGTGTGACCCAAGTCCGTAACCCCTCCAGATTTCCCACGGCCAAGGCACACGGGCATGTCTTCGGCTGTGTGGTGCAAGTCAGTATGTATGTCCTATTTTCATACGGCCTGTGACACGGACGTGTCTGCTTCACACGGCCTGTTCACAAGGGCATGTGACCTTTTAATGTTTAAAAATTTTCTAAGTTACCCAAAGTTTTAAAATGTTATCAGTTTAGTCCCGAACCTCTTCCAAGCATGTTTTAAGGTCTCATAGGGCCTTATAAGGGACAATGTGAATGTGTTGAATGGATTTTGATTATGAATTCTTAAATGTATGTGTATTATCCGGTCATACCTCGTAACCCTATTTTGATGACGGATACGGGTTAGGGGTGTTACATCCAGCCCGTGCCCGTACTCGTGTAACTCTCTAACTTGGGTCACACGGCCAAGTCACACGGCCGTGTGAGCATACTGACTTGCATTCTTAAGAGATATAAGGGATGCACGACCGTGTCACGTAGCTATATGTGACACACGACTGAGATACATGCCCATGTCTCTGCCCGTGTAGGCGAAAATAAACCATTTTCCAAGCCACATTTCTCACCCAAATTTACATCAATCTAGACTCAACAAATTGTACATCATCAAGCCATAACAAGGCATTCAAAACAAGCTAAAATCAGGTCTTAAACATGTATTATCACCACATACAACCAATATGCCCTTAGGCACCTCAAATTACAACTTAAAAACATGTCAACTAAGCATCCAAACTTACCTAAATAATTACCTAACAAAGTTACCCAAGTTCACTACAATTCAAATACATATATACATATATCACTCATACTAACATCACAATTATACCTTATTCTCATACCAATATATAAGTTGGTTATATAAATAAAATATTATTCATAATATTTACATAAGCCAAACTTAAACCAAGACTGTACAAAAGCCTATACATGTAATATAAACCTTATTTAACGTTTCAAAAACTATCGAGATAAGTTGGATAATGTGACTTGAGTGCTGATCCGATTGTCCAACCTTCTGAAAATCTACAAAGACATTAAACAATACAAATAAGCTTAATGAAGCTTAGTAAGTTCGACGGGTTAAACAAAAATCTTACCGAACCTACTATAACAAGTCGAATAAATAAAATCATTCATGTCAACTCCCTGTCATTCACAACTTCAATTGATAAATACCTCTGTATTCAAATCAATACAAAAATACATAACATGCCTTTCAAATTCTTTAAATAAATCACTTTACAAAAATTTTCCATTCAAAAAAATAACTTATGGATAAGAGTACATCATCAACAGAAACTCATAAGAGCTGGTCCTCCCGAATACGCCAACAGAAGTTTGAAAGCTAAATAGAAGCTCGTAAAAGCTAAACAGAAGCTCGTAAGAGCTGAACAGAAGCTCATAATAGCTAAACAGAAAGTAAAATATGAGAGTTCGCAACAAATGCTAAACTCCAGTTTACTTGGGAAAAATGTCGTTGTCTCCTTCCAATGCCATCATATACCAAAATACGAATGTACTCAAATCCCGCGTTCCATTCAAACCGAAATCCAATTCAATATTATAATTCCAACAATAATCCATTTCCAACAATAGAATAAATAAATAATACCATTCACCAATTTATACAAAACATTAAATTTTAACCGTACACACTTACCTGGATTGAATTGTAGTAATTGTAGAAGTTTAGGGACTATTCTACTATTTTTCATTTTTCACGAGTATTTACGGGATCTTGATCTAAAATATAAAATTACTCACTTATTAGCATATATTTCGTTTCCAACTCACTTTACAATTAATACCCTTTTATTTTTTAAATTTACATAATTACCTCAAACTTTTGAAATCTTTGCAATTTAGTCCCTTAATTAGTTAATCTATCAAATTAACTAATTTTTCTCAATCAATAATCTATCCAAATATTCTAGGCCTTCATATAGCCCCTAATAAACCCAAAATTTCACTATCAAACCCTAATATTTTAACCTTTTCACAATTTAATCTTAAAATCAATATTTAACAAAATCACATTATAAAATCATCATGCAACATAATCAAAGCTATAAATCCATGTTATTCATCAAAAAAGCATCTAATATTTATCAATGGAAACTTCCAAAATTTTTAATTAAAAACAAAAGTATGGTTTAGTTGGACCTAATTGTAACAATATCAAAAACATAAAAATTACAAGAAACGGGTAAGAATTGAACTCACATGAAGCAAAAATTGAATAACCAGCTTAAGCTCTCTCCTATGTCTGTTTTGAACCGAAAATTGAAGAAGAAAATGTCTAGAAACTTTCCAATTCCAAATTTGTTTTATTTTAATTTCACCAAAATTACAATTTTGCCATTTAATAGCCTTATTTTATTATTTTCCTTTATTATGCTGCCTTATCTTTTAATTTAGGTTTATTTTCTTCTTAAGTCCTCCCTCATTTATTAATCAAGCCATTTAATTACTTAAATATTATAATTAACAAGTTTTGTACCTTTTTCGATTTAGTCTTTTTTTAATTAATTAACTATCGAAACGTTAAAAATTTTTAACGAAACTTTAATACTACCTTAAGTACACTCCATAAATATTTATAAAAATGTTTACGGCTCAGTTTATAGAAACGAGGTCCCGATACCTCACTTTCTAAAACTACTTGACTTAATAAATCATTATAAAACACAAATTACCAATTCAAAAACTTTTTTAAAACCATATTTGACTCGTAAATATTAAATAATAATATTTACAAATTTACTCGCCAAATTTTGTGGCCTCAAACCACTGTTTCTGACATCACTGAAAATTAGTTGTTACACCACACTCTTTCTATCACCATATCACAAACCCGAAGTGATTCTAGAAGGGCCCCGTGCCCAATATAATAATGTCATAGAATACCCAAATTTGGTAACTAATCGTCGTTCCAAAAGTTCACCAACCTACCATCACCCACTACCTAATAGATCCCTTTTTCACTTCATTCCATATATTGGCTATGGAACGCCAAATATTGGAGCAATTGCTTCTATGTATGTAACCTGGCAGTATTTCATGTACTTTGTACTTATTCTTCAAAATTTGAACCCACAACTCTTCTATATTAGCAACCAACTTATAACCTAACTTCATAAGAAATAATTTGTTCTGATCTTGCAATCTTTTTAATGTTTAAGCTCCCATATTCTTGAGGTTTACAATAAATCCCCCAATTTACAAGTGACGATTTCCTCTCAGAAAAGGTTAATCCCCACAAGAAACCACGAGCCAGTTTCTTAATCTCATTACAAACCGATATAGGTGTTCTGGTTGCTGTCATTAAATAATTTGAGATAGTAAGTAACATCGATTTAACCAATGCTAGGCAACCAGCCAGAGAAAGCTCTCTTACCTCCCATCCATTTAGCTAAGTACGAGAATGAAACACCCAAATATTTACCCAGCTCACTCACCTTGGTAAAGTTGAGTTTGTTACAAAAGGATTCAGATTCTTCCACTGGGACATTGTTAGAGAAAAATACCTGAGTCTTTTGACAATTAAACCGATGACCTGAAATGTGGCAAAATACATTAACTATCTGTCCAAGACACTTAACATTCTTATTGTTAGCTCTGCAAAAGAGCACCAAATCATTGGCGAAAAAAATGTGAGACACCTGACCCTATTTTGGAAAGAAGAAAGGTTTCCCAACTTCCCTCCTCAATAGCTGCTTCAATTAGGTGTTTTAAACACTCCATTGCCAGAATGAACAAATATTGAGATAGAGGATCCCCCTGCCGTATTCCTTTTTTCAGAGTAAATTTGTCAGTAAGTAAACCATTTCATAACAGTTACATTAATGAAGTGGAGACACAACTCATAATTATTCGATTAAGAGGCGTAGATAAGCCCGTTTCATATAAAGTATCTTTTAAGAAATCCCATTTGACCCGATCATAAGCCTTTTCAAAATCCACCTTAACTGCCATCCACCTTTGTTTACCTTTCGTATGTTTCATTGTGTGAATTGCCTCCTGCGCAATTATAATATTATCATAAATATTGCCTGACGGTATGAAGCTAGACTGATCCTGCTTAAACAATGTTTGTATCATCTGTCGAAGATGAATGTCAGTTGTTTTCGTTATCACCTTGTATAAAATTGTGCACAAACTGATTGGCCTATATTACTTAATCAACTTCGCACCAAATCTCTTAGGAATAAGAACAATGAGTGTACGGTTAGTGCAAGGATCTAATTGACCACTCAAAAACACATTTCGAACCATCTCAGAAATAGTACTCCCCACTATATCCCAACTTGTTTGAATTTTTTTTACATGAAAACCATCGATCCCTAGTACCTTTAAAAGGGCCATACTGAACACCGAATGTCTAATTTCCTCTATCAAAACCTCTTCCCTAAGTACTCGAAGTGATTGCGATGAAATTTTTGGAAAGCATCCTCTAACAGGAAAATCCCCAATCGTGTATTGCTCAACAAAATACAACGCTGTGAAATAATCAATCGCATGTTTCTTTAAGGTTTCCTCATCATAGCACCAACCAATATTGTCAATCATCAACGCCACAATCTTGTTTTGTTTCTGTCGTTTCATGGTCCGACTATGAAAAAAATTTGTATTTTTATCACCATTTGATAACCACTCACTCCTAGATTTCTGAAACCATAACATATCTTCTTGTTCCAAAATATTTTCAATTTTAGTTCGAACGACGACTTCCTTTTTTTGAAGTCTAGTTGTACTTCACCTTTCCAACGCTCATTGTATCCTTTCTAATTCCCGTATAGTTCGCCCTTTCCTAGTGAAAATATTTCCAAACACCATTTTGTTCCAATTTTGGACAGATTAGGTAAAGTGTTTAGACTTACGAGCAATCCTCTCATCACCTTGCCATGACTCTACAACCATATTCTTGAACTCTGGGTGCATCAATCAGCTAGCGAGGAATCTAAACGGTCTATCAGCTCTCCTCATTCTCGCTTTATTAGTCGATACCAGGATCTAACGATGATCCAATTTCAATTTGTGTAAGTGTTGTACCATTGAGTTTGGTGCAAAAGAGTGCCACAGATCATTATAGAGGCTTCAATCAAGTCTTTGAAATAGACTCCCTCTGTTCCAGGTGAAACATGGTCCATAAGACCCCATATCATGAAAACCATGATCGAACACGAACGAATTGAAATGGTCTCCGAACCTCTTTTCCAACGCATAGGTAAAAGCTTGTAACATGTGTACTATATGGTATAACAAAAAAAAAAAAACGTATATAAATAAATGAGACACTTTTCACTTTTTTAATTATACTTGTGTAATCTAAAAACTCTACAATTTGTGTATCAAAAAATTACTTTATTCAGAGGTGAAGCCGGAAAATATTTTTTTAGGGCCGAAATTAAACTATGCACTTTTATGAACACTGAATTGTAATTTCATCATTATATTAACTCATATCTTTATAAAATTTTAAATTTTAAATAAAAAAATTAAAAAAATCATTATTTTTGAGGCAAAAATGACTAACTAATAATTTTATAGATGTTATGACATCAAATTCTATTTTTCATGGGAGGCCTTAGCCTTGCCACCCTCGCCCTCACTACCACCATTATTTTAATATACTCTTTATTTTTTAAATTATATAATATTAATAAAAATATAAAAATAAATTATTTTAATTTTAATAATATATTAAAAGAATATAAAATAAAATTTAAAAGATAATATAAAATAATATATTTTCATTCTTATTTATAATGAAGTTTTTTTTTCTTATCTTATTAAGTCATCACATTCTCTTTCTATCTCTACAACGATTTCTCTCCACCTTCTTGTTCACCAAAATTAGAGAATACAACTTACAGTTTTCCATATTCCAACCCAAAATATCATCGTTGACCACCAACATCAAAGCTTAGGAAATTCCCAAAACTTCTTTTCAACCCTCTACTTTACGTTTTTTAACTGGATTTCCTTAAAAGTCATTAAAATATCCTAAATTTACATTTAGATTTCATAATTTCTCATTCTCTGTTTTGTTAATAGCCGCCACTTCGAAGAGCCCTAGTTTTAGATATATTGTCTCTTCCCAATCTGGCAAACTCTTAATCCCAAAAGTTATAAGCTCTCACTTTACACCTTTTTGTTATTTTTTCTACCATTTAATTTGAAGTTATCAAATAAAACTAAAATAGTGTTGATGAAATGAAAATAATAGTCTTAAAGTGAGATTGCGATCACAGTTCAATCGGACCGGTTGAATAAAAATTGTTGTAAGAAAAAAAATTATATAGCCTTGAATATGGTCGTAGTCATTCAATAGGAGGCCACTTGTAATAGAGATTGAAACGATAACATCAAGAATAGCCCAAAACGTATGTGAATCAAATAACCTATTGCATTGAATCGCTTATTAATTCAACCAAACACGTTATACGGAATTCAGTCAATGTCATTCCACTGGAATTTTTTTTTTTGAGAAAAAAAAAAACCCAGCTACCAATAAAGCAAAATATCAGCTGATAGACAAAACCTAAAGGACGTAGGAAATCTCAAACAGCTGGTACACAAGAACCTAAACCAAAAGATACGCATTGGGTATACACAAAACAAGAATAGGTTCAATCATTCACCATTCCAGGCATATGAACATAGGAGAGAGAGCTCCAGAAACCCAAGGGGAAGTTCAACAGACAAAGAACACGAAGAAAAAGGAGCAGAAACAGCACCAAAGAATGCAAATTAGTCCCTTAAGCACCTGCCGCTTGTCCTCCCGTATCTGCTGCACCAAAAAGCACGGCTCCTCCTCCATCCAGTAACGGTTACCCCCATCCTTCATCCCTGTTACCGCAAGGAGGTGAGCTGCTTTGTTACATTCCCTGGGAGTGAAAAGAGCCTCCCAAGAGAGGAAGTGTCGAAGAAATAACCTGGCATCCTCAATAATGGGTCTGATTGGTGAAAAATCCGGCGACCTCTCTTGCAGCTTCTTGATAATACATAGTGAGTCTCCTTCTATAACTACTCTCCAAAGCCCCATCTCCAACGCTTGAAGGGCACAGCAGGCAGCTCTAGCTTCTGCTGCAAATGGGCTGGTAACATTAAGGAAAATTTTGAAACAGGCTACAAGAACGTCACCAGCATGATCCGGAACAAAAATCCCGATAGCTGCTCGCATCAAAATTAATCTTAACCATACCTTCTCTAGGCGCCCCCGCAAGATACAACGGCTCGCCATTTCCTTCACTAATGGCTGGTGTAAACATTCAACGTCCGTCGGAAAATATATTATTTCTTTAATGGCTATTAGCAATTGGATCAAGATTTTCACTAATGGCTATTATCTAATTTTAATATATTATTATATTTCTTTAATTAAAATTTTACTTTAAAGGCTTTTAAATCATTTACTAGTTTACTTGTGTTTTTTTTGTCATAAAGGAAAATATTCATTCATAAAGATGTTTATCGAATCATTCTAAGATTATCAAGAATGGAAACAGCCAAAATGGAGAACAAGCACCAATAGTTGTTTGTTTGGCTACCTAGTCAACCACTTTGTTACCAGATCTAAGAACATGATTAAAACAAATAGACCTTAGATAAGAGGTTTGCGAGAAAATATCACCCAGGACTGCAGCAGCATCCCAAGAAAAATCTAAGCTACCTCTCATCATTTGGATAGCTTTTGAGAAGTCAGATTCAATAGTTACAGTTGCCACTCGTTACGATGAATTAAATAGGAACCTATCCTTATAGCAAGGGTTTCAGCCGCAAACGCATTAAGGGATTAGTCTGTGCATTGATTCGGTCTATCACAACTCCATTATTATCTCTTGCCACTGTCACAAGACCGGCCACGTTCAATTTACCGATAAAAGAAGCGTTGCAGTAAATCTTAACCACATTTGGTGGAGGGCGAGACCAGCGCATTTTTCTTGGCGAGGCTCTTGAGGAAGATTCCCTGGTTGGAGAGGTTGCCTCCATAAATTCAGGAAAGTTTTCAATAGTTTTTCCTAGATCCTAATGGGATCATCTTTCAAATCGCGGAAACTCCAATTGTTTCTAGAATTCCAGATACTCCAACATAGTCAAGCAATGAGACTTGTGCTTGGAAGGAATTCAAAGTCAGGGACGTCAAAATTAATTTTGGACCACCAAGTTGCCATCGAGCTAAAACCTGTAGAAGCAGGAGAGTAGCTAAAGGTCGAGGCTCTCCAAACAACTTGTGGCAAAAGGGCAAAAAAATAAAATATGTTAGATCGCCTCTGTTTCGGCTCCCCATCAAGAGCATCCTTTGAAGATAGAGTGATTCTTCTGTGAGGTTTTCATTGGATGCAACTGAGCTATGAATCACTCTTTAAATACAGGGCTTAATCTTCTTCGGAGTCTTCAGTCGCCAACACAGTATTCCGGTCCATACCACTCCATTAGTGTTGGAAACTTGGTTTGATTGGTTAAGAGAAATCGAAATTGCTTGAAATGAGGTGATAACCTATAGGAATCATGGAAATGGCTTCAACTTCATTTGTAGTGAACGAAAATTGAAGCAGATGTCTATTCCATATTATGTTATTTTCTCTAAACTGATGTTTAACAAGAGTCAATCTCGGTTGTGACTGTTGAGTGGAGGAAATTCTAAAAGATGGTATTGAGGGAACCCCTTTCTCCTCCCATAACAAATCTTTTTCCTTTGTTTCCAACATTCCATCTCAGTCAACTTCAAGAAAATCCATGACTTGTGATAAGTTGTTCCAGGCCCAAGAGTAAGATCTTCCCTTTATGTCTTAAGTCAAATTCGAATTGGGATAATAAATCCCTTTAAGAAATTTTGCCAATTTCGCAACCGATTCTGGAGTGAGTCGCCAAGTCTGTTTGGCTAGGAGAGCCACGTTGAAAAGCCTGGAAATCTCCAAAACTCATTCCTCCCACTTTGTTTTGCACAACCAACTTTTCCCAAGATATCTATTGAATGGTGTTTTCGGAAGGATCGGCTCTTAATCATCAGAACCAATTGAGAATGATGTTCATTTCATTGCAAAACGTGATATGGATTTTAAAATAGTGCATGATGTAGATCGAAATCGCTGAAATGACAGGTTTGATAAGGACATCACACCCCATTTGTGTAAGAAACTGTCCTTCCAATTTTTTACTTTGTTCATCATCATTTCTTTCAAGAAAACAAGTGCCTCCTTTTTGTGACCCCAAATGGATGGTCAGCCAAGATATTTGGAGTTTTCAGACACGGAGACACCCCACAATAGAATATTTCATCACGGCTTAAGATTTTTACAGAAGAAAACTAAAGATTTCTCTTTGTTAACTGTTTGCCCCGTTGTTGCCTTGTTTAATTAAATGCATTGGGAGATAGTTGCTCCATTGTTCATATCAATAGTACAAAAGAGCAGACAGTCATCTGCAAACAATGGGTGGGACATCTCTGGACATTGTAATTTGATAGCCGTCAATCATCTCTGAAGCTACATCTTTACTAATAATATCGAGAAGACATTTGCGACTGGTGAGAAGGGGTCTCCCTGAAAAGTCCCTTTCCAGGAATGATTACTGCAAGTGATGTTGCCAAAACGCAACTCAAAACTCTCTCTATCCAAGAGTAAAAAAAATCCCATTCGTATCATGGCTTTCTCACAAAATTTTGACGTACGCCTTGGGGAGATCAAGTTTTATAGCCATAATTCTTTTCCTCCCCCCATTTCTTTCTTTTTGTTCCATAGAAAAATATCTTACACCCTACTCAGTTGTTAGATTTAAATGTATAATATCATTACATAATCGTGAAATTTAAATCATAATTATCATTTAAACCAATTTAATCATCAATTATACTCACATGTATGCATTCATAGTGTTTAAAATTCAATTCATCATATTGCTGAGGTTATGCATGGTTAAATTTAGAGTTAGAACTCGAATTCAAATTTAACTATCAAATTTTAGAGCTTGTGTCTCGATATGAAGGGCTTATTGTCTCAAGACAAACCTTATTTATTTTAGGCATTTTTGTTTCAATGTCAATATGTCTGCAAGGCACTAAAGGTGGTATCTCGAGATAAGGTTCTTTATATCTTGAGACCAACCTCCACTATTTCTTTAATTTTGCTTTGATATTTAAATATCTCGAGACAATATGTTCTTGTCTTGAGGCTTTAATAATGTAACACTCCTAACCTATATTCATCGCCGGAATAGGGTTACAGAGCATTACTGGAGTTTACAGAACAAATATAGTTAATTCATATCATTTACAATTCATATTCGAAATCAATCATATTGTCCCTTAAATGGGCACTTAAGACCCAAAATATGCATTTAAAACAAGTCGGGACTAAACCGGGAACTCAGAGAATTTTTCGCAAAATCTCAAAAATTTTCCAAAGTGTAGGGGACACACGTCTGTGTAGTCAGGTCGTGTGGCTCACACAATCAAGAGACACTCCCGTGTTTCAGGCGTGTGGGCATTCGAAATAGGGATACACGGCCGTGTCCTAGCCTGTCTCCAAATTAGGGTGGTTACTGACTTGGGTCACAGGCTAAGCCACACGCCCCTGTGCTAGGCCGTGTGAACATTTTAATTTACACTAATTAGGAGCAGGGGCTACATGACCAAGTTACACGCCCGTGTGCCCCACACGGCTAAGACACATGCCTGTGTCTCTGCCCGTGTGAAAATACTTGAGTATTCTGTTTTGTAATTTTAAAGATGTAGGTGACACACAGTCAATCCACACACCCGTGTGCATGACCGTGTGTCATACACAGTTGAGACACACGCGCGTGTCTCTACCCGTGTGGACAAAATAAGGCCATTTCCAAGTCTTATTTCTCACCCAAACTTGTCTTCCACCTACATTAACACTTAAACACAATCCCAAGCCAATATAAATCATTCAATTCAATCAAAAAGCAAGTTTTATGCAACACATATCAACCAAAATACCATATGTACAAATTGGCATATTCTATCAATTTTACCATCATAAACCAATATGCCTATATGATTTTCATCAATTATCCTTTTCAATCACACATCAAGCATATTAAAACCATTTTACATATTAAAACTTACCATTTACAAGCCATATCAATGACTAATTCTAACCAAACACATACATACCATCCATGACCATTTTAGCCTATACATGCCATTATAACCAAAATGTATTTACTATATATATCGAAATAAGCTGATGGATAGTGCAATGATATCTCCGCCAAACCTCCAACCTAACGAGCTTCCGAATTACTATAAAATAGAGGAAATAGAACATAGTAAGCATTTAATGCTTAGTAAGTTCGTATAACGGAAATTTACTTACCATTTAATTGCATTTAAGGTAATTATACATAATATATTCAAAGCAAGTTGGCCAATAGCCTATACACATATCCTCATAAAAATGTTAATCATTTATTTCGCTTGAATGTCAATAAACAAGTATGAACTTATCATTAATCAAGTTTCCTTATTCATGTACTTTCCATATCATGTATTCAAACTTCATATACAAGTCATGTTCATGTAGTCAAATATATGTCCACAATCTTTCATCACAAACTCATATTGTTATTTATCATAACTTTACCCGTTGAACCACTTATAATATCGATGGATACATGGTTAGTACATACAAAGTGTACATATTATATTCCGTCAATTCATATTCAGGAATGCTCATTAAGCATTTAAATGGGAAGCTCTTCCAAGCCAAATAACAGAAAGCTCATGTGAGCTTGTAATGAGAAGCTTATCCGGGCTTAATAACAGGAAGCTCATAAGAGCTTAAATCAGAAAGCTCATGCGAGCTTAACGGGTAACTCCGAAGAGCTATTATCGGGAAGCTCATGAAAGAGCTTTTAATCAGGAAGCTTCAGATAGCCATATATCGGGACACTCATAAGAGCTGCGATGTGTCCACAACACTTGCAGGATCACTACCGATTAGAATGTTCATATGAGCATACAAACGGGAAGCTTGGAAGAACCATGTATCGGAAAGCTCAAGAGAGCTTATATCGGGATGCTCACGTGAGCTATAACGGGACGCTCTTGTGAGCTATGGTGTGTTCGCAACATATGCAAAACCACAACCACTCTGGAAACCTTGTATCCATCTAATTTCATTTGTTCAAACGGGATTTATTTCTTGTCGGACATTGTCGGATATGTGATTTATTTTCATACTTAACAATTATTCAAATCACATATATATAAATCAAGCATAACACATAAATATACAATTTAGTTACAAGAACTTACTTAGACAATATTCGTGTTTGTAGGGTATTAATCCGATACTTTTTGTTTTCCTCAATCCAATTCCATACTAGGTCTATCAGGATCTAATTAGGCCAAATAAGTTTTTTTTTCTTCAATTCTCCATGGCTATAGTTTCCATATTTTATTTGGGAAAGATGATGATAAAATGATGATATTTTATTTATTTTATTATTTATCATCTTTATTTATCATCTTTTCAATTTTATCCTTTTTTTTTTCTAATTTTTCATGGATGAATCATCAAACTTATCTACTAACTCCTCTTAATGGCCTATTTTCCATATAAGGACCTCCAAGTTTGAATTTCATAGCTATTTAATCCTTTTAGCTATTAGAATTCAACTTTTACATTTTATGTAATTTGGTCATTTTATCAATTAATAATGTAATTGGTAAAAATTTTCTTAACAAGATTTTTATACGATATTCCTATTATATGGTAGACCATAAAATAATTTTAAAATAATTTTTTTCTTACGGACTCAGATTTGTGGTCCCGAAACCACTGTTCCGGTTTTACTTAAAACGAGCTGTTACAAATAGGATTGTCTCAAGACACTAAGCATATAGATCAAAATATAAGGTAAATTTTGTTCTTATGGTTTCGAGAAATGTTCATACTATCTCGAGACTCAATGGTAGAACAACTTAAGATGCATTTTTTTAAGTATCCAAACCATATCAAATAATACCTTAAACATATTTAAACTTCACATCAAATTAAAACTATCAATTGAACACGTATAAACATAACTAAACTTCATCAAATTATAACCATTAATGCAACATCGTTTAACCAACTAATTCACGTAAAAAAAACTTATAAAAACTAAAATAATTATCTACTAATTGAAAATTTAAATTCAACTTAAAAATTTATAAGCCAATATCTCAAATATACCCTGATAACCACTTAAACAATATGCCTAAAACAATCACTTAAAAAATATGCCTAAAACAATTTAGGTACATATCATTTAAACTCAAACATATATAATCTACGTCTATAATCTACATCTACTCACTTTCGATACCTACGCATAGAAAATAAACATAATCGTACACTGTGCATTAAGAATAAACTAAGTAAACTAAGTATATATAACAAGTATAAATTATTTTGGTAAATACTATTTTCGCTCATCATATCATTTTCTGACTTTCTTATTCATTTCTCACATTTTAGTATCAATTTCAATGCTTATTCATTCTAGCCCCTATTATTCAACAATAGACGTCAGGACAGATACATAGATCTATTTTATTCTATCATCTTAGGTTGCTCGACAATTATGACTTTTAGAATTTGTATAGTTTACCATATTGGGTTTCTCGACAACGATAACTTTTACTATTTGTATGTACTATTCATTCTATCATCTCAGATTGCTTGACAATGATGGCTAATAAATCACTATATCAATGACCCTATGGCATGCAAATTATACTCGAACTATCTAGTATCATTTAACGGGACATTACATCATAATTACCTTTATAACATATATCATCATAATATCAACATCTCAACATTTATGTACATAGTAAACACAATTTCGAGTATTTATCACATATTCTAAATATCACCAATTGAATCCATTATTTAAAGTTTATAGAGAAAGATATCACTATCTTGATGCATAGACATATTGGTTATAACGATTAATTAGTCTACGTAAGCAATTTGAAATTGAATTATTAAAGCATAAACCGTCAAAGCTAAACGACGTCCGACTTTTCTATTCCTTTTGACTTTGCCGTTCCAGCGTCGTCTTTGGTTACATTTGATAATGCAATTATGAAAACGCTGTTAATTATATAAGTTAGCACAATTCAACAAAATCAAATAAGAATGCATTTAATTCAATTTAATCCTTCACTACTCTAATATTTGAAACTTTTATATTGTACAATTTATCAGATCGAATTTAGATCCACCTTAGTGAATATAGTACAAGGTTTTCCTAATTTTATTATTTATCATCTAGAAAAAGTTTCCATTATCAAAGAAATTGCTAACTACAACAATCACGGCATCTTTAATAGAATGCTAAATATTTTTGTAAAAGACACCCATAAAGCCACTAGGACCAATGGCCTTACAAGGAACATAGCATTATAAATTTCTTCAGGTAGGACTTCCTTTTTTAATGTTTCATTTATGTCATCGACAACTATCTAAGATTTTATGGATTCTGCATTTTTGAAGAGATTTGAATAGATGAATAAAATTGCTCATAAAGATGTTAGATTGATTTTCTTCCCTGATCCCTCCGGATCCTGAGAGTGGCATTCTATCTCCTCTAGTTGGCAGTAGTGGCATAGAATATTCAAACTGAAAGACATGAAGATAATTTGTTAACCTTTCAATTTCTTTTTGTGGGTTCCTAAACTTGTTTTTATTCCATTCAACCCGCGGTTGCATCCAAAATATTGTCAAAACCATCATTCAAAGTAGGAGTATTCAAATGGTTAATCGATCGGTTAATTGAATTGAACTAGTATTAATTAAATTAATTAAATTTGTTAATTCTTTAACCGTTAACCGAATCGAAATTTTTTCAGCAATTAAGGTAAAATAATTTTTTTAATTTTCAACCTTTACATTTTTTTTATCAATTTGATAAATATACATAAAAAATTATAAAGAAAATTAAAATTAAAAGTTTTTGTTGTTTTCACTAAAACTTGAAAATTAGTAGTTTCTTATAAAAAGAATATAAAAAAAACCTATAAAAAAACAAAATTTTCATAACAAAAAGGTCCTCATTCAACCCTTATCAATAAAATTATGACTGTTTTTTGTGAGAGAGTTGAAGATTCATGTGGATAACGCTCAAAACAATGAAACTTTGACTCTCTTGTTGAATTTTTTTTAAGTTTTGACTTCGAATTTGTTCATCTCTTTAAAATGGTTGTTTTTATTCAATAAAATCACAGATTATTTGTAAAAAAAATTATTATTATTTATTTAAAAAGATATACTTTTATATATTTTTAAAGAGTAAAGACTAAATTAACAAAACGAAACGTTGAGAACTAAAAAATTATTTTGCCCTTTTATAATTTCCACATTAACAACTCTAAGAGTAAAATTGGAGAGAGAGACAAAAAATTTTATATAACAAAAATTAGATACTCAATATATTAAAATTAAAGTGTAAGGACTAAATTTAAGTTTTAAAAGAGTATACACACCTCTAACATATTTAAATCTAAAAAAACTACCCACTTAAAATTCAAAAAATAAAAATAAAAAATTGGGATATCAATTTCTTAAATAAACATTTTTTTTGAAATAAAGGTTTAAACCACAAAATAGTACTTAAACTATACCAATTTTTTTAAATTAGTACCTAAACTTTTCTTTGGTAATAAGTGGTACTTAAACTATATCCTGTTATCCAAATCACCCAATCATTTTGAAATATTTTTTTATATAATTACTTTTATTTTCTTTAAATTAAGAGTTATTTTTTAACTTCATGAGTTATTTATTTATTTTATTATTTCTATGTGTAATTATTTTATTAGATTATCTAAGTAATAAATTACATATATTAAAAATATTCTACATATAAAATTTTACGTCATCCTATTAACTGTAGTTTCATCAGATTTGTTAAAAAAATAATTTTAAAAAAATAAAAATTAATAAAAAAAACTTAAAAATACAATTAGAATTATCTAGATAAAATATGTAAATATTAGTGATCAAGTTTGTCATTAAATCTAATTAAAAAGATTTAAAGTTTGAAAATTAATTTAAAAGAGGAGAGAATGACTTAAAAACTTTTTTATAAGAACTTTAAAATACTGTGTTGATCGACCGCAAATTCGAAATTCTTGCGACATGAACTCAACGTGAATGATGAATCAGATTACACTCACTGCTTACAATAATAAAGAAAAGGAAACAGAGATGGAGAGAAAAGCCAGTTAAAACTTAAAAAAGTGGAAAGTCCACAATAATTGGTATTAAATGCTTATGGGGATTCGCATTTCGCCCTGTTGCTGAATTCCGAGATTTGCAGACATCAATTATACATATATCTATGCCACATTTATAAATTTCACCTATAAAGAATAAACCTTTTTTTTTCTTGGTTTCTTCAATCTTTGCCTTTGCCTAGCAAAGCATTGCTTCCCCAGTTCCCATTGGGTGAAGTCTCTCCAGAAGAAAATGGAGAGATTAAACAAAGTAACAAACAAAGACAAAGAACCCCACACCTCCAAAATAAACAAATAAACAAGTATTACGAAAAAATAAAGTAGCAGTAAAACAGCAATTGCAGCAGTAGTGAAGTTTTTAGATTTTAGTGAGAAAGAAAAAGGCATAACCAATTAGGGCCTTGTCGGAAAGTTGCCCACAAAAAGGTAACTTCACGTCTCCCTGTTCACTCTGTTTTTAGCGTCGTCGTGTTCTTTGATTCTTTTTATTCAATTAAATTTGATGGGATTATTTTTTTATAATTGTAGGATTTGGTTTGGGTTGAGTTTTCTTTTTCAGATTGCTATGGCATTTTTTTGTCCTTTGGTATTTGTGCTGTATAGGGTTTTGTAGGATTTTGATGAGCTGAAATGAAAAGAAAAAATGGTAGCTTTTGAAGGAAGTTGTTAGTTTAAATTTTAAAATGACGGGGAGAAATTAAGTTAGATTTTCACATTTGGATTTGGTTTGGGTTTTCAGTGAAGTTTGTTCGTGAAAATAATTTAGGTTCTATGATGAATCAACACGACATATCTTTCCAATCAGCTGCTATTGACAGTAGTTCCGAGATGATTCCGATGGGTGGTTACTTTGCACCTTCCCCCATGAATTTCTCTGGGAATTCCAGTATTTTTACTACCTCCCCTGCTTTAATCGAACCTGGGAACTCTTCTGGCTCTTCCCTTATTGACTCAGTCGCAGGGTTCACGCATGATACAGGGTTGGCTGTCGAATGGTCCGTTGACGAGCAGTACTTATTGAAGGAGGGCCTTGAAAAGTATGTCTTAATTAATTCTTCTTGCTTTTTGGAGACGTAGTCGGTTTCTTACTGTTTATGCAATTATTGTGATTCAATGCTACTAATATAAATAATGAAGTCAAATTGATAGTAGTTAATATTAAGTATTAGGTCCCTAGTCATGTTCTAGTATTGCTAAGCTGCCACAAGATAGAACTGCTTATTTAGAAGGTACTTATTTTGAAATAAAGATATAGATCTGCTTATTTAGAAGGTACTTATTTTGAAATAAAGATTCTGCTGATTTTCATTTTTGATATACATGTATATAGATATAAAAAGGAACCAAATATTATGAAGTACATAAAGATTGCGGCTACATTGCCTGATAAAACTGTACGTGATGTTGCATTGAGGAGTAGGTGGATGCAAGTAAGCTCCTTTCTTCTTTGATGATGTATTTCCATCTATTGTATCTTGTGATTTATTCCCCCATTCTTTGTCTGCATATGAAAAAGTGATGTGGAAAATGATTATTTTTAATATTCCAGTTGGAATGTTGAATTAATAATCAAGTGCTAAAGAGAAGTTGCACCAAAATGCGTCTGCTTAATTATTTTTGCTCATTCTTAATCCATTGGGTTTTTTTATTTGATGATAATTTGCGTGTTCAACTTGATAATGGATTATTTCTCTGTAAGTCACTGTAGCATGTCAATCTTATGTTGATTGAAATGTCTTCTGCCTTAATACTTTATTCAGTTTGGTCCATCCCTAAGTAGGCCAGAATGAGTTATTAAGCAAATGAGTCAGTAAATTATATTGTAGCTACGGAGCCTTATTAAGACAATAGCTAAAAGCTGGTGGCATCTTTTGATTCCTCCCATTTGAAGATATTGCTAGCTGCTATTTTTTATTATGGCAGTTTTGACTTGCCAGGTATAGATTTGTCTTCAAGAAACATGATTACATAGGAATTGACTGGAGCCAATGAAACACGATGAATCTTGTTAATGTGCTTTTTATTCTTTTTTAAAATTATTTGTTGATTCATTTGTTTTAAGAGATAAAGGTATGTTTTGGAAATTGGCAGAGAAAGCGAAGGAAACCGGAAGAACTTAATGCGGGTAAAAGGGTTAACAATAGGAAGGTATGCTGACAATTTTTAGTTCCTTCCCTAAAATGATTTTAAGCATGTTAGTTAAGTTTCTTGAGACAAGGCACATAGAAGTATATGATCCATGAATTCTGATTTTCTTTGTATAAAATGGTTTTTATCATCGGTATAAACAATAACGATTGCTTTGTCCATTGTGAAGTTTTTGTTTTTTGAACATATCCTGCACTACTATTTATGTCTCTTCCACATGACTTGATTGGGATTATCATATAACTACAAGTCATAATGTTGTATTTCTTAAGATGAATCTCAAGCTTTTTCACTAATTCGGTGAGTACACTGATTCTTTCACTGCTCTGGCTGTGATGCTTTTGTACTTTTTGTTGGAAAGAATTACAGTTTTTCTCAATTGTGTTTCTTCTTTCATTCAAATTACAAACAAAACTGCTAATTATGACAAAGAATTGACATGAATTGCCTTTACTGTATCTCAATTCGCTAAGTTGGATGCTACAACTGGGACTCCTGTTTTAATTTCCTGAATCAACTAATGTCTTTAGGATGTAATGTGATTGAAGAACCAGTATTCTAAAGATCATACTTCTTCAGGATAAGCTGGTGGAATCATCTTCAAAGATGAATATGCCTTCAGCTTTGCCACAAAACACGGCTCCATATCCTCTCACAATGCACCCTCTAGACCAGAATGGGAGAATACCTTCTGAAGGTTTGTAATTTATATTTCCACCTAGAAGCATCCATATCTATCTTTCAGTCGTAATTGCCTTTAGGTAATATCTTTTTATTGATATTTGTCCACATCTCCCATTTTATTATGTCAAGTAATGTAAGAAAAACTTTTGGTAATCTTCCAAAATGATGTTTATAAAATAGATTTGGGTAAGAAACTAGGTTTGGGGTTTGGAATTGTGGTATAAATTTACATTTATTAATGAATTAGGGATGGACATCAAATATGAAATTCATGCTTAAGTTACGAGATTGGTAATATTAAATATTTCTTATATTAATTAGGTTTTTAGGTATTGCAAGTGCTATTGATGGGTTTTAGGTATTGCATCATTAAAGTTAATTTCTTCTGAGTTGGGCTTGACACTATGTGTACATTCTCCTTGATTTATCAAAGTTATATTTATTTAGATTTTCCTTCACTTGCTTTTTTTTTCTCTTGGGTGTTTATGTAAGGTTTTGCTTAATTAAATCCTTGTTTAGGTTGCGGTGAATTTTAAGGTCTGACCTGCAAATTAGGCCTGCTTGTGGCATAAATGGTAGTAGTTGGATTTGATATATTGTGAATATCTTGTATATGTGCTTGTGGTTAAATGTATCGGCTTATAAAAATCTACTTCTATGATGCCTGTTTTCAGGAATATTTGGTACAACTATGCATCTTCTGAAGCAAAATTCTCAAGTACTTAGTCAAATCACATCCAACCTTTCTGCATACAGGGTGAGTGTATCATCCCTAATTTATGGCAGTCCTTGATTGCTAATATGCAGTCAGATGGTGAAAAATACTTGTTGGATGAGATGAACACCTTGTCGTCTTGCTTGTGCTACTTTTTATTGGTTAGTCTGCAAGTTATGTTTGTTTATGCTATAAAGTTTGAGAGGTTAACTAATGTGATAATTATCCATTTAATGATGAATGTTGATGGCATTATAATGAGAATTGGAAAAATAAATTTCACTAATGAAACTAGGAAAATGAAAATTTTCAGATATATCATCATCCTCCAAATGTTTTAGCTTCATTTACAAACTGATGTCTGGGTTCTTAATCAGGATAATAAAGAACATAGCAACAATCAGGCTTATATACTTCTAATTGTGCTTTTTTATGCTCTTTGACTTACAGTGTAGTAAACCTATTTGATAAGAACAAAAAAAAGCTTAGTTCTGCATCTGCTGCCAGATAAAGCTTGCTGTTGTTGATGGGGTTCAAATTATTATTGTTCTTTTAATTGTGCTCACGTAAATTTTGTATGTCATTGCCTCATATCATATATGATTCTTGTAGAAGTTTTATGAGGCTGGCTTATTAAGTAAAGCTTTTATGAACAGTTACAGGATAACGTTGATCTCTTTTGTCATGCAAAGAACAATATTACCGCCATGCTAAAAGAGTATGTGGACGTTCTTTCTAATTATCAATTGGTGATTAATGCCCAACTGGCAAGCATTTTCATTATTTCTTGGGTTTAGTGTTGCCTATGTGTTGGGTTATTAATTTCTACTACAACTATTTGCAGCATGAGAGATATGCCGGGTTTAATGAGCCATATGCTGCCATTGCCTGTGTCTGTTAATGAGGATTTAGCAAATAGCATGTTGTGTAGCGCAACTCAGGTAGGTTCTCCTTTAAATTGACTCAGTTCTGTATTGTGCTGAGGTGGATGGCCAGAGTGGTAAGATCATATAAGCTACCATAAGTTAAAGAATTTCTTCACTTTATGGGATATATTGTTAACTTTATCTCATTAAGGTTTCATTCAAAGCCAATTTTCTCCTGGTTGAGATACAACCTTTCCAGGTTGCAATCTACATATGCATGTCATGTTAGAATTTCAAACTTTATAAATCAAATTCGTACCCTCTGTAACCTTCCCTAGTAATACACCCTTAACTTATGAGCATGTGAATTCCCGTACTCCCATTCATTCCTGTGAGGACTTGTAATCCCCATCGCATTTTCTCCCTTAAAAGTTTTTCAAGTTTTCAGGTATCTTTCTCTCTCTAACTAATTGTTTTAATCTCTTTCAAGTCCCAGATTTCACGGAACCCTCCATCAACCTCCATTCTCCATTTGATGTAATCTAGTTTTTGAATGGATAGTTGATATTTTACGGCTATTGTCAAAAGCACAAGGATAAGAATCCACTTTCAGTTGCCTATTGACCAGACATTGTGAAGAGATTTATAGATGTCTTATGTAACTATCTGTGCGATCGCCCATCGGTTCCGTCATATTAATGCTGTTTAAAGTTTTACTCTGTCTTGCATTCAATATCGCATTAGCTTGTTGTTGGCACTGCAAACTTCTCTTCTTGGCATGACTACCTTTTTGGACCTCTTGGTATGGTCTTCTGACCAAAACGGTTTCACGGCTAGCCGGTTGGTCATAATCCTGTTTTTCTATCATCATACTGCAAGTGCTGCAAACCTCATCTTATCTGCAAATTCATGTTCTGTAAAGTCTTTGTACTGACTGTTTCATGGCTTGTTGGTCAAATCCTCATCTAATCATTCATGTGTCTTGATATTAAATCCGTATTTCCAAAATCTTTCTCCAATTATTTTCGCATATTTCACATCATACCAGCATATCCGCCGCTCCTCGGTATTACATATTAATCATGTTATTCAGTTTCATTGATGTACATTTAGTTTTTGAATTCCTTTGTGGAACAACAATCTGCTTGACTCCTTGTTGATGACATGCAAACTGGCATATATGGTCATCCTAATGTGTGGTTAGGTCACATAATCCAACAGCAGGAAATTAGTTGTCCCGCAAGGTGTATGACATCTTGTTTTTACTCGTGTGTCCAGGCAACGATTCTCGGGATCAATCTCAAGCAGGAGCCAAGGTGCTGATTGGGAATTGTTGAGGTCGAGTTTCGATGTATCCGGTATGTATAAATTACGGAAAAAAATTTCTACTGTAAATTCATAAGAAACTGATATGAAGAATTTGTAGAAATCCCATTTTTCGAAACCTCAAATATTTAGATATCAAATAAACCCTAGCACCAGATAATAGGAATGGTGAAATATTCATCATCTCATATCTCAAGTTAGAAAAGGAAGAGAAAAAAAATTATCCAACAGGTTCAGCTGAATTTTGCATTGAAGCTTTCATGTGTTTACTTTGTAACTTGCTAACCTTATTTGGTACTTGATTTATATAACTTCTTGTAGTTTATTATCTCATTGTTCAGTATTTTTGGACCATTTTCAACACAACTAAAATCGTAACATAATGAGTATCAGTTAAGTTATTCACCACATAAAATCGTAACATAATCAAAGTGATTGGATTCAGCACAACCAAAATAGAACTAAAAAGTCCAATAAATCAAACCATTCCCACAATGGAAGTAGCTTTAACATTCTACAAATGCAACCAAAAAACAGAATAAAAGCCTTTACAGAACAATTCTACAGCTAGTAGAAGAATGAAAGTTTGAATGGGAAAGAATTCGACATCTAAATCAATGCCTACCAAATCTTAGGCTATTTCACAGGCTTTTTTCTTCTTCTTTTTTTATTTTTATTTTTATATGCTTAGATGTTCATCTCTAGGCAAACTCTGAACCGTGTCAGACCATCGTCCTGGCGAATGATCGCTACTGTTTGACGATACTTGAGCCTCGGCCCTCACATCTCTAATCATCTTCAAAACTTCTCTCATTGCAGGCCGGTTATCCGGTGCAATAGCAACACAAGCCATTGCAATGTTCAAAAGAGCTTGAAGCTTCCCTTCGGATGCTTCATTACCCGAATTAGGATCATCGCCAGACTCGGTTTCTTCTTCCCGGACTGATTTTACCCATCTAGGGATGTCCGAACCGTGCTCCTGAACAAGGTCTTGGAATGGAGTTTTGCCTGTTAAGAGCTCCAAGAGAAGAACGCCGAAGCTGTAAACATCAGCCGGTTGAGTCGATGATTTCCGGATATCCCGGCACTCAGGTGCCCTGTAGAAAAATGTAGCAGCACCAGGTTCTTCGACTGAATCTGGGTCTCGGAATATAGTGAGACCGTAATCAGTGAGGCAAGATTCAAAGTCAGGACCTAACAACACATTAGATGATTTGAGATTTCCATGAGTTAAGCCTGGATTTTGGTGAATATAAAGCAGTCCAGTAGCCAAGTCCTCGGCTATTTTCAGACATGATGTCCAGTGAAGAGGCTTTCCACCACCACAAGTTCTTGTTCCTACAAGGTAATCCAAAAACAAAACAAGCTTATATTATGCCTATGGGACATAAACAACATATTTCCACCCATTTAGATGTTCGGATAAAGTAGTAATTCTTCAAAAGAATAGACATATTTATTCAATCTGGTTCTCTTATTCTTCTCTGAATTTTAGTAAACAAAAATTAAAAGATAAGTGAGTGGGGGCAACTGACAACGATAACATGCTGGGGGTGGTCAGAATCTGAACTACGAGTTGTCAAATTATAGTGATGCACCCTTCTCGATGTTCTGCTTTGTTTCATTTTATTTGAAAATTAAATAAATAAAAAAGGAAAAGAAACACAACTCAGCCACGAATTGTCCTTATTTACCTAAATCTATTAGGATCATGATTGATAGAGAAATATTTTCTATATAAAGGAAAATACTAGTCATTTCATTCGAGATGAAATTTTACACACGATCATGAATTTCTTTAATGCAAAGCTTTGAATAATTTAATTCAAAGCCTAAAAATAGTACAAGTAAAAAGGGAGGTAGACAAAAGGTGGGGCATGGATTGGATTATTGGATTGTGAGAAGCGGAGACCCAAAGAAAAAAACATGGGCTGCCTAATTTCCACGAAACACACTAAACCCCACAATCTCATGCACGGATACAGGGAAATAACCACAATATTATCTGAATAAAATAAATAAATAATTAGAATTTAGAAATTTGGGATGTACAATTATTGTAACTCCTTTTATGAGTTATAGTCATTTAAGTAACTAGCTACGTACAAGGGCAAGTCCATAA
Organism: Gossypium anomalum; assembly: GCA_025698475.1. Taxonomy (NCBI): domain Eukaryota; kingdom Viridiplantae; phylum Streptophyta; class Magnoliopsida; order Malvales; family Malvaceae; genus Gossypium; species Gossypium anomalum. Next base: position 15,369,765 of record CM046967.1, on the reverse strand, counting down.
TGTTTTCAGCCTTTTCTTGCTTGAGATCTCCCCAAGGCCCAAGGCTCCTACTTGTCTCATCCAATTAACTTTATTATCAGGATCTTCAATTTTTTCGTTATGCCAAAAAACCCTGACTTCCAAATTTCTAAGCCATCAAATGGTCAAAAAGTACTAATAAAAGTATTTTTTCTAAAAATATGTTACTAATCTGAGAAAGTAATTGTAATGTCAAAATTAAATTTATTGATTTTTTTAAAAAAATAATTATAATTAACTAAAAAGATTAAGGAGAAATTGAGCGTTACTTAAGTAAAAAGAAAGTAATTATTATTACAAATTACGCCAAACACTCATACTTTTAACCGTTTGACCGCTGATTTCAAGTCAAAGAAGGTTTAATGCAATTTCAGGGTTGTAAAGAGTTAAAAAAACACAATGAAGACCCAAATTAAATCCCATATACAATCTAGTTCACTATGGAAATATGTTAATAAAAATACAATTTAATTCAAATATTTCACGATGGAAATAAAATATTTATATAAAAAAAATGAAACTTGTATGTATTAATTGCAAGTTATTGGATATTAAAATATTAATTCAATATAGGTATACTAACAAAATAATTAAAAGAACTGAAATTTGAGAGTCACCGACATACCGTGAATAAGAGAGAAGAGGCTTCCATTGGGGAAATAGTCGTATACGAGCAAGCGTTCCTCTTTGGCTTGGAAATAAGCTCTAAGTGGGACCAAGTTTGGGTGCCTGAGCCGTCCTATCAGATCAACGTGTCGCTTGAACTCCTCTAACCTTGGATATCTCGCATCTTTCAACCTTTTGACGGTCACGATGAACCCTGATTCCATCACCGCTTTATACGTACTCCCCATCGTACCCCTCCCCAATGTCTCCGCCGATGCCTTCAGCAAATCCTCTAAGCTGTAATTCATTTGCTGATCACCTGTTCCTAAGAACACCAGACTCCCTAGACCCTCAGCCTCCCAAAACCCCCCTTGTTTCCCACTATTATTACCTCTCATGCCACCACTCCCTCCGCCACCGCCGCCATCCATCGCCTCCCTTCCTCCTTCAACCCCTTCAACGCTAACAACCCCTTTGCTTTTAACATCATTTTCCTTACCCTTTCCTCGCCTCCTTTTGCTAATAAAACGCACCAAAAACACACTGATAAGTAGCAGCGCTAACCCACCTATACAACTTACTATTACGATCTTGATCAACCTGCTATGTTTTTTCGATGTGGGATTTGAACTCGAATTGGGATAAACTGGACTCATTGCTGGCCCCAAATTGATCGTTCGACATGGGTTTCCAATCTGTTCGCCGCAAAGATCGATATTACCAGAAAATGAAGACAGGTTGAACCGAACCAGAGCTGGGGTCACAGGGATTTGACCATGGAGTTGGTTATTTGAAACATTGAAGAATCTAAGACTGGTTTGGTTCAAAGCTGGGAGTGTACCATTGAAGCTATTGTCTTGCAAGTAAAGAGTGTATAATCGTTTGAGCTTGAGTAAAGAAGCAGGAATCTGACCAGTGATTTGATTTCCAGACAGAACTATGGTTTTCAAACGATGTAAGCTTGTAATGGACTCTGGGAATTCACCGGTGAAGTTGTTGTCGTTGAGATAAAGTGATTTGAGGTTGAGTAGGCCAGAAAGGTCAGGTATTTGACCTGAAAGGGAGTTGTTTTTGAAACTCAGAACCCGAAGTTGATCTAACTGGTTCAAGCTTTGTTCATCTAAAGGGCCACTCAAGCTTAGGTGTTCTAAAACAAGTTTTGTAACTCTTCCATTCATGCATTGCTTGATTCCTTCCCATGCACACACATTGGTTCCTTTCCATGGCAATGAGTTGAAAGGGTCGATGGATGATTTCAGGGTTAAAAGCGCCTCTGCATCCCCTGATCTGACAAGTGGAATAAGAGAAAGGAGAGAGATGAAGATGGAGAAGAAAAGAAAGCAGTACCTTGAAACAATGGGTTCCATTCTTTGAGCCTGTGATTTTCGAAAATACTCTTTGGATCTTTCAAATCATCACCGTTAAACAATGCAAACCCTTGATTTGAATTTGCATTGAATAGCTTTCCATAAGCAAAGACATTGACGTTTTCAACCTTCCAAAAAAAAAATATCAAAATCCTATCACTGTCCCAAAGTCCAAAACTTGAGATCTGCCATTGTTTCCACGCACAGCATGAGAGTGGTTGAGTACAAGAAAGAAGCCAATTTGGGTCATTTTCAAGTGGCGCCCTCTTGACGGCATCTAAAGCATGAAACAAGCAGCAATGGGGAACAAGCTTATTTACTCACTGAAGTGACTTTGAAAACCCTGAGAAGAACTCCGTGTGCATTTATGGCGAAGGAGGATCAGAGCGGATGCATTGCATTGCATAGCAATGGTGAAGTGGGTTATCTCTCAAATACAGCAAATGCAGCTGAGCTGAGGCATCTTTTTCTCGAATTCGTTACTTGCAATAATCACGGACAAGGCAGCGTATTCTTCACGTGAAACCTCAGAATTTGCAGACCATAATATAATATATGTATTTTACTTATGGTTTCTATATTCCTGAAACTGCAGTATCTAACAAAGAATCTTGACTCAAATTTCTAAATTGTTTCGGGCTGCTCAAACGTCGTTTAGCTTATTTTGAAACTCGGAAGTAATGGGATCCAATACTTTCACTTTGATGGTTGTTGAATGCAATATGCATACAGTCAATCAAATCAAAAAGCCTTTTCAAAGTTCAAACCCTGAACCTTTGAACTTAGAAACCTGGGATTTTTTTCGCACAGAATAACCACAAAAAACCCAGAACTTTAAAATCTTCAAACAAATTATTGAAGCAACCAAAAAAAATTTAAAAAGAAAAAAGAAATTTACCCAATGCCATAGATCATAAAAAAAAACAGTAAGAACACCATTGTTTGTCAGATAAAAAAAATCAAGTTTTTCTTCAAAAGGAAAGAGTTTGAGGGTAAGTAAAATGAAAAACAAAGAACAGGTAAGGAGAACAGAGGTAGAGGATAGATAGATCTACCTGTACTGAATGTAATAAATCAAGAGAGAGAAAAAGAGACTTGAGTTTCTGAGCAGTCTCAGGGAAAGGGTGAAGGAATTGAAAGCAAAGAAGAGAAAGTAATAATTTTGGAGTTTCAACATGCCATTCAAAGATGCATGATTGCCTGACATATGTGTTATTTTGCTACATACAAGTGGCAAAAGCTCGTTTCATATAAAGTGAGCTTCCGTATATTTTATTTTTTTAATTTAAAATTATAAAAAAATATTTAATAATTTATTTGAGTCTTTAATTTATTAGTTGCTTTCGTGATTCATAGAAAACGTAAAGGGTAATCATAAATCTATTCACGCGCCTTTCATGAATTTGAATAAATATTATTTTATTTTTAATTAAATTTTCATTTTATGATTTAGATTAGATTAACTTGATTTTTTTTAAATGATGCAGTTCACTTCATCAACATTTAAATTTGTTGTTATTAAAATAATATAATTTAAAGTTTAAAACTTTAATATTGACTTTAGATTTTGTGATTAAAAATTCAAGATCCAACATGAATTAAGGTGAAATTAGTTATCGGATGAGATTAGAAATTGTAGTAGTAAGATTAAAATTAGTGGTGAGATATACACTTGGATTCAATTGCAGTTGTAGCAGTGAGATAAAAATATAAAATGATTATTAAAGATAATAATATGTATCATAATATTTTTTATAGATATTTTAATTATTTATTTTAAATTATTTATTATAATAAATCACTATTAAGTACAATAGTTTGAGTTTATAATATAATAAATAATTATTTAGAACCATTTATATTAAAATTTTAAAAAAGGGCATGTATATTAAAAATTAAATTATTTAAGATTATGGTATATTAAATAATAATTTATATTGTATTTATGATAATAAAATTTTATATTATTAAACTATGAATAAAAATATATTTTTTATAATTTTTATATAACAACAAAATTTATTTGTATTCACTTTGAATAATTATTATATTTTACATTTATATTATCTAATGATACTATTTTTTTTTTATAAAAACTCAAAAATAAAAAATGGTAATAAAGAATTTCAACTTAGCTTTTTCTCCACTAGTAACTTTGGGGGCTTTTTTTACCTTTATAATACAAATTAAAAAATTAAATATTAAAATGATATGCCAAAACCATTATTTATCAAAAAGAGGTGTTTGAAACTGTTCCAACTTTCAAATGATGTTTGAAAAAAAGTTTATCTAAAACGAGTAACAACATATAAAATCAAATCATTGTTTGGATTATATTAGTCTAAGAAAATATTCAACAATATGATTGCTAATAAAATTAACAAGAAAAATAAGCATCTATATAATTTTATTTAATTTCTCTAGTATTTTGTATTTGTTAAGATATTCTCTTTCCAACCTTAAACATATACTCATTGTCATTTTTGGTTGGTCCTTGGCTGAATCAGAAAAATTAATAATAAATACTATAAAGTTTAGTTAAAATTAATATAAATAATTTATAATAAATACTATGTAATTTAGTTAAATATTTAGTAGGTCAAAAGGATTTTTTACTGAAATAATTTTAAAAAAAAAATTTATTTACCAAAATAAGTTGTCAGCCCGATTATTTCTAAAATGGGCTGTTTTTCTCATTCACGCCTATCTGACAGGCGCGATTCAATTTTTTATATTAATTTTTTAAATAAAATATTATTTTTTTATTTTCAGATTAGTATGACCCGCGTATAGATACGAATACAGGTTGCGCCGATGTCAGAGGCGCGACTAGTTGAGCATTTCTCAAAGGCGCGACTAATCGTGCCTATCTCAGAGGCGCAAATGGTAGGGCCCACAAGAATTTCTGTTGCTTAAAATACAAAACACTAGAAATATTAGTGAATCTGCTAATACATACTTCATCCGAATAAAGTATGCATTATTAAAATTAAATTAAATTATTAAATAAGAAATAAAATTATAAAACAATATGTTATTTAGAAAATAACTATTATTGTAATGACATACATGTTTTATTAGGTATAAGTATTTAAATTTTTGTTTTTGTAATGTGATACATGCGTAAGTAAATATATATAATCATATTAGTGAATCGGCTAATACATACTTCATCCGGATAAAGTATACATTTTAATAACACATGAAAGATGTGGACATTAATATTTAAGGCAAACTTGTGGATTATATAATCGATGAAAGTTGGTAATATTATAAAGTTATTTTTAATACTCGGTTTTATTAGGTATAAGTATTTAAAATTTTGTGAATTAGTTTATATATTTTTTAAATAGCTTTACTTTGAGTAAAATATATTTAAAATAACAGGTCCCTAAATCTTTTAAATCATTATTTTTTATTTTTTTTACTGTTTTGGGTCAGAAATTCAGGGTGGTGCTGCCTATGCACTACCCTCCACCAAGTCAAATGGACCATTTTGGTATTTAATTTTTGAAACAACTTATTTTGATATTTTATTTTATTTTTTATATTATTTGGATAAAAAACCCCCTAATCTTGATATCCAAGTTGATATAAAAAAAATTAAATGAGTTAACAGCAACCATTAACATACCAATACTTAACAGTAACTTAAAAAATTTAAATGAGCTTAAACATCATTTATCCAAATTCATTTTCAAAATGAAATAATTTTTAATTTTTTTTATAAACTTATATGTTAAACTCACCAAATACTAAATTAAACACAACAATTTATAACTTAATCCTAAATTACTAATAAATTAATTTTAAAATAATTACAAACACAAAAAATTTTAACATAGTCCTAAATTACTAACAAATTAATTTTAAAATAATTATAAAAAAAATTACATTCATACAAAATATTAATCCAAAACTATAAATACTAAACATAAATATTTTATAATTAATAATTAATAACAAAAAATTTACATGTATGCAACAACAGAGGTTGCAGGAGAGCTACTGTGTGGGCAGAAAGGGTAGCGGGGTGGGCGGTCTGCTGCTGCAGGAGGGGGACTATGCGGGCAGCCCATTCGCACCTACCTGTCAGGCTCGATTGATCGCGCCTATCCGACAGGCGCGACCCGTATTTTGACCCGTTAGACCGTATTTTTATATGTTTATATATTTAAATATTTTTAATAAAAAAATAATATTTTATTCAAAAAAACAATTTTTTTTAATATAAAAAATTGAATAGCGCCTGTCAGATAGGCGCGAATGAGAAAAACAAACCATTTTGGTAAATAATCGAGCTGACAACTTATTTTGGTAAATAATTTTTTTTAAATTATTTCAATAAAAAACCCTAGGTCAAAATATATGAAAAATCTCTCATCTATAAAATTTACATATTATTTAAACAAGATTAGTGTAGAGGATTGACCCATATAAAGCAACGAACAAGTGAGTGAACTAAATCGAAAAGATCAAACACGCAAAATTTAACATGGAAAAACTCTTCAAATGAGGATAAAAAAATCACGGGCAAAAGGAGATTTCACTATAATAAAAAGAGAGTACATGATATGGAGAGAATTAAAAAAAAAACCCTGAAAATCCACAAGAAAACCCCTATAAAGCAAAGAATAGAATTCTCTTAATCTAAATATTTCTTATGTGTGTCTAACTTAGAGTAATTTGGCCTATTTATAGCCTAAAATTCATAGTATAATATGACTAGAATACATCCAAATTAATCAGAATTTAACTGGAAGAAGAAAAGTCGAAAACTTGAATTGGGCGTTGCGTCGTTGCGGCGCTGCTTCTCTGCTCATCGAGATGAGCCTCTATTTCTCCTCGGGACGAGACCCACTGTTTAGTCCAAATAAAGGCATTCTCCTACAAATCTCCACATCGACTCGTATTTGGACCAACTTCTTTGCCGAGCCCTATTACAGGCCTACTTTGATCTTTGTCAGATACTTACTAAGTCCAAACAATACTCGAACTTTGAAATTGGAAGACTCTTTGTCAACATGTCAATTGGATTGTGCTCTGTGCCGATTTTAATAATTTGAACATCCCTTTGAATGATCACTTCTTGAACAAAATGGTAACGAATGTCTATATGCTTTGTTCTCTCATGATGTATTTGATATTTGGTGAGATGTATTACAATTTGGCTATCACAGAATACGACATTTACCTCTTTTTCACTTACTAATTCATAAAACATGCCCCTCAACCAAATTGCTTCTTTCATTACTTCGCTAATTACCATGTATTCTGCTTTAGTAGTCGACAAAACCAATGTAGCTTAAAGTGTAGCTTTCCAACTAATGGCACAATTCTCAAAAGCAAATAGGTAACCTGTAAGAGACTTTATTTGATCTAAGTCTCCTAAATAATCAGAATCAACATATTCGATTAAGCCCTTTGGGCTTATTCCGAACTCTAAGCACATGTTAAAACTACCCCGCAAATATCTAAAAATCTACTTAATTGCATGCCAGTGTAACTTACCGAGATTGGCCATGTATCGATTAACAACACTAATAGCATGTGAAATAACAGAACAAGTGTATACCATTGCATACAACATAGTTAAACCAACAATTCTTTTATCGATGGATGGTTTAACTAGCCGGCAAGTCTCATTCTTATGAAGGGATTTCATCCTTTTTTCCATTTTAACGAGCCATTTGTTAGAATCAGAGGCTTGAACTGCCTCATAATAACATGAAGGATCGGTTGAATTAATGCTCTCAACAACACTAAGAGCATAAACCACTAGGTTTCTTTCACAATATGGTAGTCGGATTTCTTGTCTCTTCCTGTCACAAGCCAACTTATAGTTCATTAACTAAGATGGTGAGGGTACTTGAAGGTAGGATGAAGCCCTAAATTGGTCTGAAACAGATTTAAAATTGTGAAAATCAAGATTTTGTCTCGTCGTCGCGACGTCAAGTGACTCCTCATTGGGACGAACCCTATATTCGTCATGTCATTACTATGTAGAGTGTTAACTTATCATGACGTTGCCTACTGTTTCTCCCTTAGTCCAAGACACTATGATTTATTGTGTCTTTAAAGGTAAAAGGCCTATTTTCTGATCGAAACTTAGTAGATTCATTGAATGTAACATATTTGCTAACAATGATTTTGTCGGATTCCAAACACCACAACTTAAAACCTTTTGTATTGATAATGTATCTTAAAAAGATGCATTTAATGACCATTGGATCGAGCTTTCCTTTGCTAACTTTAATATAAGCAGGAGAACAAAAAATTCTAATATTAGAATAATTTGGAGGATTACCTGACTATATTTCCTCTAAGACTTTACCATTCAATGCTAAATGATTAGATTGGTTCACTAAATAACTTGTCAGATTTACGAATTCAACCCAAAATTCCTTCCCTAAGCCTGCATTAGAAAGCATGCATCGGGCCTTTTCTAGCAAGGTTCTGTTCATTCTTTTTGCAACTTCATTCTGCTGTGGAGTTCCAATAACAGTTTTATGTCTTTCAATTCCTTCTCGTTTGCAAAAATAGTTAAAATTTAACGAACAAAACTCAAGGCCATTATCCGTTCTCAACTGCTTCATGAATTTTTTGATTTATTTTTCTAACAGTGTCTTCCATTGTTTAAAGATTCCAAAGACTTCACTTTTCTGTTTAAAAAAAAATCCAAATTTTTCTGGAGTGATCATCAATAAAAGTTAATAAATATTTATTACCTTTTTTTGAGATGTCGGGAGAAGGACCCTAAAAATCAGAATGAATATAATAAAGAGTACCTTTTGTTTTGTACACTGCTAAATCAAAATTAACGATTTTGCTTCCCAAAAACGCAATGTTCGAAGAAACCTAACTTATCAACTCTAGTGTCTTTTAGAAGACCTCTATTGTATAAGGTTGTCATACCTTTCTCACTCATATGACCTAAACGCATATGCTAAAGTTTGGTTGAATCAGAATCTGTAGAGAAGAAGTCACGTCGCGTCATCAGGACGTGGAGTGCATTCTTGTTGTGACGTCGTGACGTCGTGTTGTCACGACACTAAGATCTTCCTCATCTCGACGTAGATACGATTTTAGCTGTTCTTTAATAATCGCAATCACACAAGTTATCGTAGATCCTTGTAGAATGTATAGGCTGTCATTTTTCTGTCCTCTCATCACAATGAGAGCTCCACGAGAGACTTTTAAGTCATTTAATTCAACGACTATCCTGCTACTATTAGAATCTAAAATTCCCAACGGAATGAGATTTTTCTTTAAACCACGTACATGGCATTTGACATTGTTCAAATGATTTCGTTATGCATCCTGATTTGTATGGTCCCTACCCCGACTATTTTACACGAAGAATTATTCCCGATTAGCATAACTCCACATTCAACCGAACTGTACGTAAAGAACTAGTCCTTGTTGGGACACATGTGATAGGATCACCCTGAATCTAGGATCCATTTGAAAGTATGAATAGAGTTTTCACTTTGTGACATCAATAAGAAATCATCACTTTTATATTTGGCTACACTAGCATCAACAATATCAGCTTTCTACTTATCTTTCTCATCGCTTTTGGCATCCCTTTTGATTTTATTTTGGAGTTTCTAACATTCTGTCTTAACGTGACCTTTTTTTTTACAATAACCACAAAACTTGTCATAATTTTTGGATTTGGATATCGCTTTAAACTTGTTACGATTTGTGTTTCTGGATTGTTGTCTACATTTTGCAACTAGGACTAAAGCTTACCCGTCTGACTTTTCGTTTGAGTCTAACTCATTGTCGAGTTTATTATTGCTCAACTGAGAGATGATCTCTCTTATAGATTAGAGTTTCCTTAAAAGTTTTATAAGGAGAGCGCAAAAAGCACAACAACAACATAGCTTGATCCTCGTCACTAATCTTTACTTCAATATTCTTTAGATTGTTAAGAAGGGTAACAAACTCACTAATATGAGATCTAAGGGACTCACTTTTGGCCATTTTGAACCTGTAGATACGTTGTTTTAATACTAATTTGTTGGCCAAAGATTTCGTCATGTATAAGGCTTTCAGTTTCTTCCATAACTGATATGTTGTTTTCTCCTTCAAAACCTCCTGTAACATATTGTTTGTTAGGCATAATTAAATTATGGATAGAACCTTTCGATCTAAACTATCCCATTCTAATTGTTCTATGTCTATCGGTTTTATTTTTGCAAGGATCCTCTCTAGATCACTCTAGATCAAAATTGTTGACATGCAAACTTGCCACAAACTAAAATTTGCGATGCCATTGAACTTATCCATATCAAACCTTGATATTGCCATCTTTGAACTGGTTGATTGCGAAAATTGATCTAGTTTTGATACCAGTTTGTAGGGGATTGACCTGTATAAAGCAACGGACAAGTGAATGAACTAAATCGAGAAGATTGAATACATAAAATTTAATGTGGAAAAACTCCTCAAATGAGGATAAAAAACCACAAGCAAAAGGAGATTGCACTATAATAAAATGAGAGTACAAGAGATGGAAAGAATTAAAAGAAAACCCAAAAACCCACAAGAAAAATCCTTCAAAGTAAAGAACAAAATTCTTTCAATCTAAATATTTTTGTTGTGTGTCTAACCTATAGCCTAAAATTCGTAGTATAATATGAATAGAATATCTCTAGATTAATCAGAGTTTAAGTGGGAAGCTGAAACAAAGTTTAACTAGGAGAAGAAAAGTTCAAAAACTTGGATTGGATGTTGCATCGTTGTGACGCTGCTTCTCTGCTCATCGGGATGTCAAGAAAATTGCATCGTTGAGATGAGCTTTTGTTTCTCATCGGGACGGGACCCACTGTTTAGGCCGAATAGAGACCTTCTCCCACAATCAGTAAAGTAACATACAATTATATTTTTTAAAAGAATATCTTAAAATTAAAATACTTTTATTAGTATAAAAACATCTTCTTAAGCTTAAATCATGTATAAATGTGTTTGGAAAGCCATAGATAATTGGATCTAAATGTAACTATTTGTAGTAATTACCCCGAATCTCATCTTTTCTTTGGAGTGTAATTGTGATGCTCTAAGTACGTTCAGTTTAATAAGATCCACTAATTATAATGGTTAACCAAATGTGCCATGAATGTGTAACTACAAAATCACTATACCTCGATTCAATTATTAGGTTACTTTCGAAATGCCCCCTAAAAATACTTTGCAAAATTAAAAAATATTAAAATGAGATAACTTTAAAATTAATTGATGAACTAACCTAATTCAAATCCATATAAATACAAAAAATGTTTTTAATATTTTATTTTAGTAGTTAACTATAATAAATTAGTATAATATTAAAAAAATTAATTTAGAAAGATAAATTCAAAATTTATCCTTTTTTACGACATAATTTTTAAAAAATTTCAAGTGTGTTTTTCATTAAATAAAAAATTTAAGTTAATTTATTAACATTTTATAGTTTAATTAATTTTTAACATTAAATTAAAATATAGAAGAATTTTGTTAAATTTGTTTTCAAATCATATTATTTGGTAAAATTTAATACACTTATATATTCTCAAATATAATGACAAATTTTAAGATAAATTTATAATTTAACCTATAAAAATAATATACTTCATTCAGAATCAGACCCTCTATAACAAAGAAACAAACCACAGCGTAGATACAAGACAGAGCGTTTTTAGTACGTGGAACCAAAACTGGAACCTTGGACGGAAGAATCTCCCACCTCAACATTCATAGTTTTCACCATCAGAGTAAAGCTCCACGTATCTTGTTCATGCAAATTAACCTACAATTCTCTTACAGAATATATAGAATCCCCCACCTCACAATGTATGTAAAATTGTACCCGAAAACAATGGCCAAACTCACGCTCTTAGCAGCTTCCTTACTCCTTACCCTTTCTATTGTTAATGTTGTTGCAGCTTCTTCCTCTCGCAAAGGTCTCAGGGGTTGCGAGAAATTTTTGACTGAGAGCTGCCGGCGCGTGAGGGACGATAGCTGCCGTGAACGAATGAAGTTATGCTGTCGGGAACTAGAGCGTATTGAGGTGCAACGGCGGTGTTCGGTGATAAGGAGGTTGGTGAAGAAACTGCTGGAAGATTTCAGAAGTAAACAAAAGCAAGAAATGTTGCAGAAGGCTAGAAACTTGCCGGCTTTGTGTCGCATGGGAATCGGCCGTTGCGACATTCGAATTCCATTTCCACTGTCTTGGTTTACTAACTTTGCCTATGTGTTCGGTTGAAATTTAAATCTTAAATGTTTTAGATTACCACTTTTTTTTTTTCTTGTAACTTCTTGTCTTGTTTATCTGGTTTCTACTTGGATTTTGATTGCAATATCGTAGTTGCAGACGTAAATTTGATCGTATCTTAAGAAATTAGGTGTTGTTGAAAATCCAATACCTTCTTTTAAGATACAAATGTTCTTTCCAATAATACATAATCAACAGTGTGTGTATATATCCTTGCTTTGTCTGTGTGTATAAATAAATGCGAAAGATAGTTGGATGTTTTGGTTGAAGATATTTCATCACAAGTTACCAGACCAATCATAATCCTGATACATAATGTTAATATGGCCATCATCAGCCAAAAGATGGGCCAAAAGCCCCGATTGCGTAGAATCCAAGTACTTCATCACCCATTTCAGGATATCTTTCTCGGTTCCAAAATCTTCATTGTACCATTTGATGATACGAGTTAAATAAACGGTCCTCTTTTCCATGTTAAACTGAATTGCACCTCTCTGGAAATACTCCTTGGCAGCACATCTTAACTCACTTTCAACACCATCAGCAGTGAAAAACCTCACTGCAGGGCTGGACCTTGTCCCATTGCATAGTCCAAAATGTATCAATGGATTCAGTTTGGGAGGAGCCAGCTGTGATTTTCAAAATAATTAATATTGATATGATCAACTAAGACTGGTTACAACAATGGATTGGGATGAAGTAGAGACGGTACCACTAAGCGGCGGTCACCTTTGCTGAAGGGTCTGAAGAAGGAATAAGGGGAGGTCCGATTGCGACGGAGGGTACCATTGAGAATAATGTTAAGGGAGTAAGGGTATCCACCAACTAGATATAGGAACTCATTGAAAAAGGCTCGCTTGTCAAGCACTCCTTCGGGGTGTCCGATGCTAATAACAGCATGGATGGCCATGGCGTTGTGCAAGTTTAAGAACAAGGCTAGCCTTTCATTGGGACTCAGTAATTTCATATTCACCCTTTGCAGATCTCGAGCCACATTTAAGTATCTGCATCACCCACACCCACCCACTCATAATCCATATAGCATGTTTGGTTGATGAGATAATTAGTAAAATAACAAGAAGAAGGGGGGATAAGGATGATAAAACCTGCGGAATTCTTCACTTCTGTCGATGCCACTATAATTTACGTGGAGCCTGTCATCCGATGCATAAGCTTCGAGAATGGCAAACATTAGTTTGGAAAGCCTATCGGCAAGAAAAGATGCAGGTTTGGGCTCACTATCGTTGGTTGAACTTCGATAATTGAAGCATCCCATTATGAATGGCTCATGTTCTAGGAATCGGTAAAAGTGGTTTCCTTCTTCAAATTCATTCTCCCTACACCATTTTCATATCATTAAATTATTTATTATTTAATGACAATCTTTACTACTTAAGAAAAAAGACTAAAAATTGAGCTGTTCTTACCCGAAAACATGATGGAAGAAGTGCTTCTGAGCCATAAGCTTTGCAGTTATGACGCTCTATGAAAACAAAAATTTGTAAATTAATGTTTGCGGAATTTCAGCACGAGGAAAAATAATATGTTGATGATTCTCGGAAAATATTAACCGCTGAAAATTACATTACCACAATCCACCCATTTCATATAATTTTAATAATTATATGAATGCACTATTCGAATTTACGAACAAAATTTTTTATTTTAGATATATACCTTAAATATGAAAAGTCATATCCAATGATTATACATCCCGATTCGCTTCATCCAAACTAATTCAACTGGATTGTTTAGTGAAAAGATAAATTGAATATTAAGTAAAATATACAAAATAATATTTATAAAATATTATGTGAAAAACCAAATTATAACTTCCTTAAATTGATTGAGGTTTTAGAGAAGAGACCATGATATCAAACTTTCTATATTTAAATTTAAATTTAAATTAATTTTATTAAAATTTAAGTTGTATGCTCTTAATTTTTTCACACTAAACTTAGTGTTTTTAATCTATTGATACTAATGATACATGTAAAGAGATTTAATTTATATTTTTAAATTCAAAATGTAGATAACTTGAAATAAAAAGACTAAATTCCAAATATTTCAAGAGCATATTTTAACGTAAATGTTTATGTAAAACCAAATAAAGCATTGATTAAACTAGTAAGTTGAATGTTTAAAAGCATAGTCTTATGTTTGAATTTTACCATGTGTGCATAACAAAATTTTAAAAAGGTAAAAACATCCTTATAATAATATAATTTATTTTTTAACTAATTTCCAATTAAATTGATACTCAATTGACTAATAACATCAACTTAATTAAAGGTTTAAATAATAATATAAATAATAGATGGTTTATCAATTAATTCAACTTGATTTTTTCGATACTATTTAAGAACCTTATCAATAAATCACAAAAATTAATAAAATTATAACAGTTATATGGTTTTTTTAAAAACATAATAAATATATTTTTAAAATTACCAATTAATTTATTAATAATATAAATTTATTCGCATGACGGTATTTTAAAAATGTTACTTAATTCTAACATCATATAAAAAGGAAAAAGTGCTAAAATTATGGCATGTAATAAAATGGTATGAAAATCCATTGATGCATCAGATATATAATTAGAATTCTAATTAATTTAAGATTATGTGATATAATTATAATTAAAAGTGATATAAAGCAAGAGTAGCAGTACCTTTTTCCTACCACGGTCAAGATGATCCATAATGCCTTCGACCAAATCAACACCAGAGAAGCAATTCTTAACCATTTTCATCTTAATCAAACGATCTTGAATAGGCAAAGTCTTCCTCAGAGACCTCACCGTCTCCAACAACACGTCGTCTTCTTCCTCCTCATCATCCACCCCATATACTGGTATTGCCGGAGCTCCCTCCGGGCATCTCTCCCCCACCATTTCCCTCAATTTCACTTCCATCTCCCCACTATTCCTTAATTCATTCAAAGCTGTCAATCCTCCATACCACTTCTCGTTGAAGAATATCTGCGGCACTTGGCTACTCCCCGTTCTTTCTATCAATTCCTTCTCCCTTTTCGGGAACACGTCGATGTTTATTTCCACGTAGATAAGCCCTTTCTCTCTAAAGAAATGTCGGACGGCGGTGCAATCTCGGCAGTTCGATCTCGTGAAAAATGATATCCGACCTTTCAAATCCAGCCCCAGTCGTTCGGCTTCGCTTTTCAGCTTTACTATTACTTTCACTCCTGGGATATGGAACTCCGTCACCTCTAAGTTCAACGAGTCGTTTTTCACCACCAAGTCCCCGTTATCCTCTTTCCACGACGATAAACGTCTGACGATTGCCGCTGAGAAACTGCTGCTTCGGTCGCTTATGTATTTGCCAATGGAAGGCATGGTTTCTGCGATGGACAACGATTGCGAACGTTCCACCCTCGGCGTCGCTGGTGGGTCGGGTTTAGGGAGATGTGCTTGTGATTTAATGGCCGGCAAGTAATGGTTGCGGGCATTGCAGAATATTTTAGGACTATTAATGGTGATCTCCTTATCGTTGAATTCTTCGGTTTTGCTGGAAATGGAAGTCGATTCTTCCTTGCTTTCTTGTGGGGGCTTCTCCTCTTTCTCTCCATTGCTTTTCTCAATCTCGACGTCGTAGAAGTCTCCGCTATCTTGATCAGCAGACGAGGCGGTTCCTTTCGCTTCGCCGCCGTCTCCACCATAACCGTTGGCAGTCTTATCCTTCTTCTTCTCAACATCAATATCTCCGTCAACTTTCTCTTGCTCTGAGGAGTCCATCGCTCTTTGATTTGTAAGGAAAAAGTATAGAAAAGGAAACGAACAGATATAAACATATAAAGGAGAACGGAGATTAAGCATAAACAAAGCGATGAAAACGGGAAGATTTAATGGAAGGGAAATATAGTTAAAGATGAAGAATAAAAAACAATGGTGGACATTGGCAATAGCTTTTGAGTTGAGAGAAACCAGTAAAAATAGATTTTGGGAAATATTTCTACTTGCGTTAATTTTAGAAAATAATTATGATAAATTGCATGAAATCACACGTCACAATATCACAGTAAAACTATTTAAAATACATTTGTTGAGTCTCTACGTAACTACGATGTAAGAGGTTTTCAGAATGTTTTGTCAGAATACTTTTTGAATTTTTTATTGTGATTTGTATTAATTTGATTTTACACAGTAATTGCTCATATTATTATTTATACTTTTGATTAAGTTAGTGTCACGAGTTAATTAGGTATTAATTAGGTTAAAAAAATTATTAAAATATTTTTTTATAATTAAAATAAGTTATATTATTCTATGGTACTTTAATATTTTTATTTTAAAAAAATAATATATATATATATATGGTGAGATTTCAACTCATGTCAATTATATTAATAAAACTTTAAATTCATTATTCGACTAAAGCTTTATTTTGATGTTTTTTATATACTTTAATTTTATTATGGACAATTTATCATCACCATCAATTTAATAATATTATTGATTCAGATGATGTCTTAAATTAACTCGACATTAACTCATGATTAATATCAACACCATAATAAACAATTTTGTATTCATCTAGTATTCTTAATCTAATGTATTTATGTGTTTAAATTTTATTTTTCTCACAACTTAATTTTATTTTTTTATCTTAATATCGTACATATTTCATATCTTATTATTAATTCGTTTCAAATCATACGTTTCATTATTTATTATATGTTATTTTTAAACGCATACTATGTGTTTAAATATGTTGTTTTGACATACATACGCATGTGATAGAATTTCTATTAAATATAAAATCTATTATTTTTATAAAGAATATAAACCTTGTTAAAATTTAAATAAAATTTATTTTTATAAGTTTAATATAAAATAAATTGTTAATACTAAATTATGGCACACTCATAATGTAGGTGAAAAAAAATTGTAATAAATATATTTATAAAATATTAATATAAAAAAATTAAATAAACCTTTGGTTGAAATATTAAAGTTGAGATGTTAATCATTATCAGGGGCGAAGCTAGAACAAATTTTTAGGGACGCCGAATAAAATTTTAATTTTTTATAGTCTATCTCTTTATAATTTTTAAATGATTAAATCGAAAATTTATAATTTTAGGGGGCCAAAGTGTAATTTTACCTTTAGTAATTTAAAATTTTAAAAAAAATTCAAGGGCTTAATTTCAAAATTTTCATTTTAGGGGGGCTAGGGCCCATGCCAGCCAGTCCCCCTGGGTTTCCGCCTCTGATCATTATTATGTTTTATGATCACGTACATGTAATTTTTCAATTGCTAAATAAAAATATAAAAGGCAATTACACTCTCGTAGTAATATTTGTTACTTAACTTTTTTTCGTGTGTGTAATTTGTCAATCAAACTCATACTTGATTGCTAAGTGGCACCAATTCAATTAGCCAATTAAAAAAATTTACACATGCACAAATTTTTTTACTACTTTAAAAAAAATAAATACTTTTTTTATCAATAGAATTAATATCACAAATATTATAATATTTATCTTTGTAATAGATGACTTGATTATTATTTGATAGTAATTGATTTTTCATGAATGAAGATGTAATGGTTATCATGAGATAAAATAGGATCATATTGAAAGAACAGATTTATCACAAATAGATTAAGGATATCCTATAATGGTAATTCACTTATAACAAGGTCATTAGACTAGCACTTATTAAGAAGCTTAGTAACGATATATAATTAGGGAGGCTTAGTCGCGATACTATAGTAGAATGACTTCGTAACTAAATAAATTTACAATTAATTGGCAAAAAACTGAAACTTAATTATTAACTATTTGAGCCCTAATTATATATGTCAAACCGGTCCCTCCGCTAGCTTGTTAAAACCATAAATGAATTGCATGTAGAACCAAATGAACAAAAATAAATAGAAATGAAGTTTGAGAGATGGGTTGCGTTCACAAATGCACATGTTTTCTCACTAAATATAGAAATCATTTGAGAATTAATTTAAGGTTTTTGAATTATTATTTATTTAATTTTAATGAAGTAATTGAAGTTCGAAAATAGAATTAAATTAATTAGTCATTATGAATTCGTTGAATATTAAAATTAAATATATTTCATCATAGATTCTTTTATTATAAAGTTGTTATAACTTTAACAGAATTAGAATTGGTTGAGAAAATTATTTAATTGAAAAATTAATTTATCTAATTAAATTAATTAACAAATAATATTTATTTTGGGAAATAGGAAAAATATGTATTGAGTTGAATTAAATTATAAACTGTTAGGTTAAAAGCCTAGAAAATACAAATAATTGGACTCAATATAAGAGATGCCCAAATAATATATTGAATCTCATTTGATATACCCATATGAATCACGTTATTGGTCCACTTGTTCAAGTAATATATTATTCCAAAATATATAATAATGAAAAAAATATGATAATTATATTATTAAATGCACAAGTGGAAATTGGTGAGGGAAATTTACTTAAGGACGTAAATATGGTAAGTGGTACCGTGCCCATGACTAAAGAAAGAATATACATACACCAATTTTAATTTTCGGTGCTTTAGCACCTCGACACATCTCTCGGTACAATGTAACCAAGATAGTTGATCCCCAACTAAGCTGCTTGACTTCTTTTAGGTTGATTAGTTCAAAATTTATTTATATAATACATAACAAAATATCTCCCTAAATAACAATATTCTATAATAACTACCAAAAACATCAAATATTTACTCAAATTCCTAATGAAAGCACAAATTTCTAACCAAATACTCAAAGTCATATTAGAAACCAAGCTTTGTAAAAGATCTTACAAAATTTTAAAAAAAACGTGAACTTTTTAGTGCTAAAATAATTATACTTTTTATGAATTTTAATAATTTTTTATGATTTTTCAACATATTTATTTATATAACAACATTTTATATGGATAACAAAATCTATAATATATACCAATAAATCTATTTATATAATAAAATCTCTATTGGTCTGCACATACAAAGTAACTTATAATCGGTTGATTTGGTAAAAGCTTTTACTATTTTTTTTTGGGAGCCTACAGCAGAAGCTCCCTATTTATAAACTTGGCATTCCCTTTAAGCCTTAATTTTAGGGCACACTTTCTAAGAAACAGCCACGATAACCATTTAAAATGTTGCCACCTGTCACATATCTCATAATCACCTCCAAAAGGTGTGCAACTCAAGTAACAATTCAAATCATGCTCCGTTAAGTCACGCCTTAACATCAACTTAACAATCTAAGTCATTATTTGAAATTTAAAGTCCAAAAAATTTAAAATCACTAGATTTTCGAATTTTTTCATTGTAAGGAGAAGTTATCCTCCACATTGGATGGAAATGAGAAACTTTCACCACACAACATAAAAACGTCTGTCTTTGAGAAGGTGTAATAACCTAACTTTTAGTGATACCAGAAAATGCGATTTCGGAACCCATTTCTATAAACTAAGTGTGCAAATATTAAATATGAATATTTATAGGGTTAATATAAAAATATATTGATGTTTGGTCCATCAATTTTGTCAATTAAATATTTAATTTAGGCACATGGACTAGATTGTAAAGTTTCAATTGCTATAAAATTTTAATTGCCAAAAGGTTTGAGGATTAAAATAGCAATTAGCCAAGGGTCCTAGATAGCAATTGGACCATTTCTCAATAGGAGAAAGTTAATAGTGATGTTGGAGTCCACTAAAGTTGATTAAAATTAAATTAAGTTAATTAAACCTCAATTATGTTAATTAAACTAGTTTAAATAAATCTTAATCAAGGTATATAAGTTAAATTAGTGGGAAAATAATGTCATCTTCATCTTTTATCTCCTCCTTGCCATCCATGGAAAGAAGAAAACCATATTTGAAAGCTTAATATTCAGCCAACTAATAGACATGAAATTTAAGTCATTTTCTTGTAAATTTTATAGATTTGAGCTCATGGGAGCTTGATTTAGCTAGCCCATGTACCAATTTGTAAAACTATAAAAGTTTAGAAAGTTTTCATTGTTGATTTCTTAAAGATTTAGGCTTGAAATTGATAGATTTTAAGCTTAGATTATGAAAAGGATTAGATTGTAAAGTTATTTAACTTGTTAGTTAACTTATTTACATTAGGGACCAAATTGAATAAAAGTAAAACTTATTATGAAATTAGGTTAAAATAGAAAGTATAGGGCCCCTATTGAGAATACATGAATTTATATTTTTATCCGAAGCTTGAAATCGAAAGTTATGACTATCCTGAGTTCAAGGACAAAATTGAATGAAGTATGAAATTTTAGGGATATCGAAAAATGAGTTCATATAGGTTCATTCATATCATGATATAATATGAAAACATTTAGTATTGATTGATTGTATAAAATAATTGTATAGATCAAGATTTGGATCCAAACGGAGCTAATAGGGAAAAAGCTAAAGTTACAAATTAGTCCCTGAAATATCCACTCTTTTCACATTTTGAACAAGTAAGTTCATGGAAACTTACTATTTATGTTTGTTATGTATGTTTTATGGTTGGTTTCATATATGTTTGAATATAATAGGATTATTTGTTAATTGGCATGAAAGACTGGACCAAATTGAAATGCTATGTGAAAATTGGTATGTATTAGTACAAGATTCAAATGTGATGGTTTGATTTATTACATGTATGTAAATGAAATATGTGATCGCGTACAAGGTACGATATGAAAAATGGATAATTACAGGGATATGTGATGGTTATATGTGTAAAAGATGTTCGTATCAACTTAGTAAAGGGTTAGGATACAATTGACATGTCAATAAGGTCTTATGCTTGCTTGTACGAGATATGTGATTATACAGAGATTGTCATATGTTATATTGAGATCCAACATTTGTTGCAAATCATCGAGTTTTATATGTCTCTATGGAGACCCTGGTGTGGTGGAAGGATGTATTAGCATATGAACATGCGTATAATGCCTACGGGCTTTACACTTCGGTGCCCAGGTGCGTTGTAGTTTTAGCTTGGACGAACAACTTGGTGTGGTGTAATTTACCTGTGTATCTGAGTCCGTTTACTAGGGTTTCATCTGGCGAAATAGTTTAAATGAAATCGAAAACCTGAAAACATGATGAAATGTACTTGATAAACAATCAAAATGCTATTGAAAAGGTTCAAATGCAAATGTTACATAATAATGTATTGATAATAAGAAATGTGATTGAAATGAATTATGAATGATTGACTTACATGAAATGAATTATGAATGATTGACTTACACTTATGAATTGTTGGTTGAATATGTTTTATGATCGGTTATATATACCATTGATATGATTTGAGTTGCTTATAATGTTTAATGTCATAGATATGTATGTATGGATATATGCTCACCTTGTTAATGTTGTAAAGTGCTATGATCTAGCCAACATTGTGCCAATTTAAGGTAGCTAACATGCTTAGGTGAAAATAAGGTAAGCATAGTACTTCCCATTTGAACTTATTAAGCATTCTATATACTTACTTTCGTTGTTTTCCTTCCCTTGTAGATTGTCATCTTGTGGAACGTATTGAGTCGGATCAGTATGAAACACACACTATTAAAATATTGTAGAATTATGTTCTTTTAAGTACAAAATTGTACGAACACTTAAGTGTTCAAATGCTCATTTTGGATAGCTAGTTTTGTGACAAATTGAGCATAATTGATTTTGAATAATGTAAGTTCTTTGTGGCTTGGTAAGTGCATAGAAATGAACATATTTAATGCTATTACAAGTAATAGTCATAATATTGAGTGATTTGGTAGTTAAATTGATGTTTAGCTAGTAATGGTATTAACTCATATAATCCTTGAAATATGTATTTAGTACTTGGTGTTTGTTGTTCATGCTAAAGTCACATAAGTTATTGATGCACAAAATGTATAGAAATGTATGTATTGAAGTTGAATGTCATGTCTTAAAATGTTTTGGTATAGGTAGATTTGGCATTTGAGTGAATGTAATGAAATAAATTGGTTTTGAATAGGTGGAGCTCATGTTTTAGTTGGTTTTGATTGGAATGGTTTGGTGATTTGTTTGGCATGAAATGGTATAATTTGAGTTGCTTTTGATGGTATAAGGTTGTATAAATCATTTAGGTAGTATTGCACATCTTGAATAGGAACCAAAATGGTGTTTTTGCCAAAAATAGAGTCCTCGTCACGACCACTAACTCCCAATGTCACAATGTGATGTCAACAGTAAGGGATGTTGTGACATCAGTATGAATGAAGTAGCGACGTGACATACTGAGTTGGCGACGTCATGATGTGGAGAGAGTGAGGTCACGACATCAACCCAACAATTTTCAAACATTATAGTTTTGTCCTAATTCAAGCTGGAGTTAGCAAAAGAGCTTTTGTAAGCTCGTGCGGGACCCAAAAATAATCATGTAACATATCATGTATGTGAATGTTAGTTATATACGTGTTAAATGATCAAATGTTGTTTAATGGTATGAAATTGCTCCGACAATGGTTATAACATCTCGTAGCTCAGACTCCATGACCAGGTCGAGTATGGAGTGTTTCAGAAGGTCACTGTGTAACATTCCCTTCGACTTGGGGCAACTGTTACACATATATGTTTTGCCACCAAGTTACCTACGTTAAATGCCATGGTTTTTTGAATCAGTGGTCTAATTAGTTTAATCTGTACAAAAAATTTGAAGAAGTACAGAATCAACACAAAATCGATTAAACTGGACAAAAAACCAGTTAAAAACATTTGAATCAAATTTAAATTAGTTTAAATGTTTAATTTGATTTTTATAATTTATAAAATGAATGTTTATTTTCTATTATTTTTCATTTTTATATATTCATTTTTCCTTATTTTCATGATTATTTTCTTTATTATTTTTATTATTTTTAGATTTTCTAATTTTGTAATAGTTGAACCGGAAATCAATGGTCCAACCAATTCAACCACCAGTTTGATTCTTAAAACATTACTGAATGCCACTAAGTAGAGGTGTTCATGGATCGGGCCGAATCGGGCCCATGCAAGGTGTATATAGACCAATTTTCCAAGCTCGAGTCCGATCCGAAAAATGGGCTTACTTTTTTACCCAAGCTTGACCCAATTTAAGGAAGGTAAACCCAAGCACGACTCGACCCTCTCATATTTGATTTTTTTAGATTAGTTTTATTTAAAAATAAAATTTTTAAAAAATATAATATACTAAATGCACTAAAAATGTGCTAAAATAAAAATTTTCTAACACATTAAAAAGTATTTATATTAAAAAAAAATACTACCATAAAGATAATAAATGTTTTATTATATTAAAAAACACAAATAAATATAATAAATATTTTATTATATTAAATATAAATTTTAAAATTTTATATTTTGGGTTGGGTTATTTAGTTGGGTAAGTTTTCTTTTAGGTTTTGATTAATGGATTTAATTGTTATTAGGTTAGTGATTTAATATAAATATATATAATTATTATTTAACATATATAATTAATATAACAATTTTTATAATATAATATATTCAGGTCAGGCTAAAAACATCTTGCCCAATGCCCGGCACATATAAAAAATGGACCTTAAATTTTTATCAAGTCCATTTTTCAAACATTGTATTTTGTTTAAATCCTTCTATTTTTAAGTGATCCTTTAGATCTGGACAAATAACTTGACCCTGAATAGACCTACTACTAAGCCACCCTCACTAAAACACCACAACCATCTTACTTCGCCTAATATACCTCCTCCACCATTGGAACTATTTCACTAGATCATAGGAAATGAGCAAGCTATCTAGTTCTGATTGTCAACAAATCATTTCGATAAAACATCCATCAACTGTCACTCACACATCTTATAGTCTAATCAAATCATGTTACATTGTTAATCCAACAAGAAACAGTAGAAAGAACCAGCCAACCTGTCAAGAAACGACGCATGGCAAGAGAGGACTAAAGCCCCTATAAATACTCCTCTTAACCCGAAGGAACTCTCGAACTCTTATAATACCTTCTTCCTCCAGTCCGTCCTCCCTCTCAGCCCCTCAGCTCCATTAAAAACTGTACGGTGCCTAAGTAGGATGAGCCGACACTAGTCTCCTCCTCGCCACCTTAGGTATCAACACTACTCATTTGCTGTTTGTAACTTTGCAAAAGCAGAAGCCAATTTTCAACTTGAATTCATGATGACCGATTGATAAAAATACAGTTACAGTGCTCCTTTGTTGATCAATTCTTCCTCACCGTCATGTTGGGTTTTCAATTCTACTTCAAATATTCTAAACAAAACTCACACAAAACAGTTCTTAAAACAATGTATGATGTTCAAGCATGTTTTATTTCACCATAAGCTACAGCAAGTTACGTTTCTTTTCATTGGTAATTAACATTTAATGATGTTTTACAAACAAAACACGTTTGCACACATATATATGAAACACCATTTGTTCATATAAAAAGTAAAACCTGCAACTACAGATCAATTACAATGTTCTTCTCTTTGACTTTCTATCCATCGTCAACAAACTCAAAGCTATGGTAATGATGGCGACGCAACAGCAAATATTATAACCAAGCAATGACATGATTGAATGCAAAACCGGGACACTATCCTTAAAACAACATGCTCACAACATATTAGGCATTGAATTCAGCGTCATCTTCCATTTCTCGAACAGCTTGAAGAGGACCACTACCAAACATGAAGCCTCGATCGGAGAGATTGTTCAAAGGACCATCTCCATATAAACATACCTGTGGTTCAATCCGATTCAAGCGGTTCCACTCATCATCTGACAGAGACCAGTTAAATATGTCGATGTTTTGCTTTATCCTGTCGGGTTTTAGGCTACATGGTAGAACACTGGTTCCTCTTTGAAACCCCCACCGTAGAATTACCTGCAAACAAGCAAAGCGGACAGACATGTCCAGAACATATTCAGACATGGATACGGAGATACAACCCCCAAAAAATCTTTCAAATACATGGAAAAACTGAGAAAAATTAACATACCCACATCTGACTTAGAGTCCAAGTAACATAGTTCTAATAAAAATGGCTGTTATGATCAACATTTGCTCTACCATAAATGATCGTGATCCTAAATGCTCCGAAAATGACAGACATGCTAAATAACCCACAAATTTGGATTCTTGTAGTTGCAAGTTATTTGATAAGAAAACCATGCATTATACACATGAAGCTTTAAATACATAAGATACCCTATGCCAACCATCATGCTGATGTTAAAAGAAAAAATCTTGGGCCAATCCTGCTGCACATCTCATCGCATTTCCGAACACATCTGTTACAGCCCAATCATGATAATACAAACATATATACTCATAAAAGCATAAGAATGTTCCTTGCACAGATAACTTTAATCAGTTGTAGGCTTCCCTTATTATATGGTGTTATTTTGTTGGGACGGAGTTGAATGCAACTCGTTTTCTCCAATGTTCAAGCTTTGTGTTAGTTCTGTGAGTCTTTTGTCCACTTTGCTCAATGCAAGGTTATCATCTGAAAGATCTAAATTAGAAAGCAGTTGGGCATACAAGATTGACCTAGAGATTCAACAAATTTAACCATAAGCGTACGGGGAAGAGTTGGGTAAGGAAGCCCCTCCCTCTTTACTTTTGATGTGAAATGGCAACTAGTCTTAAATTGTTTCATAAAGTCCGACACATTGATGCATATAAGTGAATCCTACAATATGGATTTTTGTTTTCTCCCGCAAAAGATACTGATATTCCCAACTCTTCTCAGTTTTGTTTCTTGTAAAAGTATAGACTTAGTTTTGATAGATGATAAACACAAGCTCTAACCGAGCTCTTGTGTCAGCTCAGCAAATAGCTCTATGTTCAAGTAGACCCTAAGCTGGATGCATCGAAATTTTGTATCCGTAAGCATTCATTATATACTCATGCACTTCAGACACAGATAATAATCTAAAATAGTTCAATTGTGTTTATTATTGTTCCTTCCACCTTATATCATTTTGACATTCAGAAATGATCCCATAAATCCGACAACAAAGTAAGGGATAAAATAATTTGTCAGTTACCAGGATCAATAGGTTGATATTTTACATCAATGAATGAGGTCAACATACTGTCAACAAATTTGAAGTCGTTCATTAGCCTACTTTAGGTCCGAAGAAACACAGAAAACGGAAGGTAGAATGATAAATAAAGTAAAACTAGAGATGATATTGTTAATAAAAGGTATACCTGCTCAGGTGTCTTTTTGTGCCTATCTGCTATCTCTCCAACAACTGATAATTTCAGCATCGGTCCATGTACTGATCTAGACCTCCGAAATGAAATCCGAGGAGTTCCGGGTTCATCTTCCCCACCCGATCCACTATCGGACACTCCAGGACTTGAAGTAGGTACTCCCAAAGGTGTATGAGCCGATACATGGATACCCTTCATTTGGCAGAACTTCACCAGCTCATCTTGCCTCCAAAAAGGATGCAACTCCACCTATAAAAAAAATATGAATTAGCTGTATAACTCAATGAATTTCGCCAGATATGGGATTCGGAAAACAGAAAGCAATCAATGAGAACAATAAAGGTCAATATCTGGAAAAGTATTACGAGATCGAAGTGACAAACAAAACGATGTGCATCAACTACAACATAAACAAATATTCTAAGTCCATCATCAACTAGTAAAGTTTGCCTTAAATGTTGCGGACTCGCATTCGAACATTGTAGAAAGGACTGGAGCTCACCAACTCCGTGTTCTTAGCCAGGCAAATAGAGTTGGATCAAAAAGAGAACTTAGAAATCATCTCAAATTAAATGAATGCAAGCAAAAGTTCATAGATTCATGCTAGCAAATCCCACATTTGAGTCACCAACAATTATTCCAATAACTACACATCAATCAACATATGGACAAATATGTAAGCATTCCTTTAATTTCACGGTAAAGTTCTCAACAAATCTACAAAAAGATCGAAGACTGTAACAAATGCAAAGTTAAAAAATGCGTGAAAATCTATCATACCTGATTAACAGCAGGTACGATTTTTGCGAATTTAAGCAATTCTTTGATCTGATGAACACCGAAATTGCTAACACCGATAGCTCGAACTAAACCGGAATCAACTAGGCCTTCCATGGCCTTCCATACCTTCTTGAGGCGATTCAGAAACTGCCTATGCTCACTCCCAGACTTCAAAGGCGGATCAGTTGCATCACCAAAACCAGAGCTCTCAGGCCAATGCATCAAATAAAGATCCAAATAGGAGACTCCAAGATTCTTAAGAGACACCCTAACATAATTCTCAATCTTATTCAAAGAGTTCATGGTACAATAAAGCTTAGAGGTTAAAAAAATATCCTCTCTTTTTAAAGAACCTTTGAAAGCTTCATTCAATGCTTCCCCAACTTCGATTTCATTACCATAAAGATGTGCACAATCTATGTGTCGGTAACCGACCGACAATGCTGATTTAACAGCATCAACACAAAGGTCTCCTCCACTCTGCCATGTTCCAAGTCCAATGGCGGGGATTTTAGCTCCAGTGTTCAATACATAGAAATTCCCTGGAATCCCAGATTTTCCTTTCATTTTCCTTGATTTTCTCACCCACCAAACAAGAAAAAGGGGCAAGCTTTTCAACTATATATTCACTTCTATTTTGGTATTTGAATTACCGTAAACACTCTCCCAAACCCAAAAATCTCAGTATTGCACTAAAATATGCAAATTAAACCAAAAACCCAGTAATGGAATCTCAAAAACAAAACAACCCAAATCAGCAAAAAAAAAAAAAATCCAGCAGTAAAAGAAACTAAAGAAACTGTCTTTTATCCACAAAAAAAAAAACAAAACTTAACTTCAAAAGAGAAAGAACCCAGCTTGTTTTTATCCATTAATCTGAAAGAACACAACAATGGATCGTTCATCAAAAACACCACCCTATACAAACCTTAAAGACAAAGCAATCGAATAAACAAACCTTAAAAATTCAGACCACAACAACCAAAAAACTAAGGACTTGTTTTTTATTTTCTTTTTTTCCTATATATCATACATATAATATTACAGCTAAACTTCAAAAGAGAGGGTCACGGTCAACAAAGGCAACACAACAAAAGGAAGAAAAATAAACTTGCAAACTAAAACTCTCCATCAAGAGATAAAACAAACCTCTTACCTGTAGGCTGGAGTATATGTATATTTTTTATATATACCGTATCAAGTTACCAATCTTTATATCTATTTTTTTATATATAAAGAAAAAGACAAAAGGTCAGAGATATAATAATTGTATTCATATTATTTTGTTGGGATTTTGAACACTATTGTGTATGTTTGTGGAATATTAAAAAGAGAAATGGAAAATTTAAGGGCTACCTGCCAAGCTATTATTATCAACTTCACATCTACGCTCACTGTACATTGTTCTTTAAAATACCTTAAATTCGAAAAAGAAATAGTAAATATTGAGATTCCAACAAAAAATTTTAACTTAACGAAGTAAAGTTTAATTGTTTATTATTATTTGAAGATATATTTGGTGGTGATTAAGCTGTACTTATAGATTTCAACGTGAGAATATTCCTTATGCTATGACTTGGTAACTTCCTACAAACAAACAAGGAAACTTGGGGACATTGTTGTAGAAACCTAAGTAAAGTTTCATCATACAAATCAAAGGCACCCCCAGTTTTGCTTGTGCCAATTTTATTTTATTTTTTATGTAAAATTGTTTCTTGGTTTTTGTTTATGAAAATTTTCTGTAGATGGTGAACGAAACTAGTTAAAATTCATTGTACCCTATTTAATACTTGGTTTTTTTCTAGTATTAGTAAGTGTCTTTTGGATGAATTGAATAGTTTTTAGGTCTTTTTCAAGTTTATAATTATATACAAAGAAAAGAACATATATAAAATAAATAAATACTATAAATAAAGATGAGAACTTTTTTGCACGTTTCTATTCTGAGAAAGTGTCAGCAATGATGCAAGAGAAGACCAGAAGTGGTGATTGAACTATTATTACAAAACCCATAAATAATTATAATGATAAGTGCTTAAACTTTTATTTAGTATTCATATATTCTGAAGTATTGGATCGTCTAGATAACAAAAAGAATGGACTTGTTCAGTTTTTTTTTTTAAAAAAGAGAGCAATCTTTTAGGTTATTTTTTTAGGATCTAGACGAGTATGAGATACAGAATTATTCATTTTTTTCTAAAAATATATAATTCTATATATATTAATACGTGTCTAACATAATATTAAACATAAATACTTAATCATTGATGTTTCCATCTATGGTATATTATATAGTCAGAGTATTATAGAAGGCAAATATGGATTTATGCATGTACTCGAAGTCTTAGAAGCCAAAGCAGAGTTGTTGTTTTTTTTAACTAAAAATAGAGCAACCCTTTTATTCCTAACTTCCAACTCTCTCAAACAATTTCCCTTTTTCGACTAAAACACAGAAAGAGAAAATAAATATTAAACTCAAAAGAAGGCATCAGAAATTCATGTTTACATGCCCTTTATGCTCTCTTATGTGCTAAAGTCCCGTTGCTTCAGCTCCCACATCGCCATTTTAGCTTGGCTGGGAAGTACTGCAAATAATTGTTTAACCAATAAATTAACTATGGTACTCTGATTCTTCACTGTTTTTTGAATATATGCTTGAGTCAAAGTAACATTGTTATGTAGTTAATGTTAATTAAAGATTTCGAAATGGGAATTTTACCTTGTTGATGAGAGATAAATAGTATGGCTTGACTTTCTCAACATGTATGTGAACTTTGCTTTTGCTGTAAAGATCATATTTACTGAAAATCCAAACAGAAAAAAAAAGGGGGGGGGGGCAATAGTGCTTGGATGAAAATGATCTTCCTGTTACATATAGAGTAAAATAAATAAGAGAAGGGGTTAAATTATTTACTTGAATATCTTCAGCCATTTCAGATTCTCAATATCTTCTTCATGCATTAAGTGCATATATGCACCACACCTAAGCAAAGCTGCAAATGAATTGGTTCCAATAATATATGTCAACTTTATCTTTATTACATTCATGTTATTTTAAGCTGATTAAAGTAAAAAAAGAATTCTTTTTTTTTTTTTTATATTTACCATAGAAAGAGTGATATCTTATGATAAAAAGTCTAAGTGAAGGAAGAGTACTCTTGTTCTCGTTAACAACCTAAAATGTAATTAAATTTAACTCTCGTAAAAAAAACTCAAATTCTGCTCAATCATAAATAAAACTTTCCTTATTTTTAATTAGGAATAAATTTTTTTTTAATTTGGACTCAAATTCAAACATAAATGATCAAAGTTGATGTTAAGTATAGGAATCAAGCTCTTTTTTAATAGGTAAATGAGCTTTAAT
Source organism: Gossypium anomalum (assembly GCA_025698475.1). Classification (NCBI taxonomy): domain Eukaryota; kingdom Viridiplantae; phylum Streptophyta; class Magnoliopsida; order Malvales; family Malvaceae; genus Gossypium; species Gossypium anomalum. The sequence continues at coordinate 15,339,139 of CM046967.1, read as the reverse complement.
TGAGGGGCCTAATTAACTAATTAGATTTTATCTTGAATTGAGCTTCACCTAAGCTTCAAGCCTTGAACTTATTGTAGAGTGAGATTGGTTCAACTTGATTACAACTCGAACCATATAGTGTCGAATAAAATTCAATTTAAAACAAAAGAAAAAGGAGAAATGGGGTTGGAAGTGTACCAAGTACATCATCATGCCCCCATGACATCAAGACATTGTGTAAGCCACAACCTTCAGAGTAAATCCCATATTTAGTGTTATAAGCAGGATTTTTGTTGTCAGGATTTTCCTGGAAATACTGTAAAATATGCCCAACAGAGTATAGCAATTAGAAGATTTAAGTAAGCTGATGAAAAGAATAATAAAATTGAAGAACAAGTATAGAAATGAGTAATGACCTTATGGTCAACGATTGATTCATCAAAGGCACATCCAACAGGAAACGTGTCTCCTGGAATGACAGCAATCATTATTAATTAATTAGTAGCTGCAATAATGGAATCTCTGTATATCTTAGAGACTAAATACTATGTGTGAGTGCCCACTATATACATATATATATTTAATATGGAGGATCTTTGAAATTGAAAGATAATAATCCCATGCCATAGCCAAAAATGTGTTAAACATGCATTTCAAAAAAAGAATACTCGAAAAAAATTCAGAGCAATATAGATTTATATAGCAAAACAACAGAAAGAAGAAGGAAGTAGGAGGCACTCACCCACCATAGCCCATTGAGGAAGCTCACCAAAAGCAGGATGAAGAAGCACTTTTCCAAGATCTGCTACACATTGTGAAATAACAATAAGTCTAAAATAGCAGCATATCTAAATCAAATAAGCTAATTAAAAAGCTCTGTATGGTATTCAATCAATCAGGTTATGATATATAAAATGTACCATGGATAAGGGCAGTCAAGTGGAGCCAGTCCTCATCTGGATAGTCTTTTCTAATAGCTTCAGCAGTTTGCAGCAAGTGCTGAATTTGAGGTTCATCCAAGTCAGCATCACTCTCATCAACATATTCATTCAGAAGCTCACAGCATTCCCATATGCTCATTTCCACCCTCTCCATTTTTCCAAATTCCTATCTCATTCTCCTCACCTGCTCATTTTCATACATACATACATACGTGCATGCATGCAGACATAGTTTTTAGAATCATTTATTATTTAAGAATATGAAACAATTTGGTAAGAGAAATATCACTTACAAAGTCAACAGTCTGGTTAATATGATTGGTCCTGTAGAATTCCTCAACTCCCTTTTGCCTTTCACTTTCCTCATGATAATCTCTGTTATGCATTTTCAGGAATAGGTTACCTCCTCATCAAATCAAATAATTTCAAAATGGCCTATGTTTTCAAGTGGGATCAAACCCTTCCCTTCAGCAGTTCTGGATCAAACTAGTAAAAAAAAAAAAAAAACAGAAATTTTATATGAATTTTAATAACAAATGTAAAGAGTGCAAGACCTGAAATTGTGGCCAAAAGAGTTGATATGTGAAGCCACAAATCCCCCATCAGAAGTTTTTAATTCATTCTCATCAACAGCAACCTTATGCCTCTCCTCAATCCCAGCTTCTATACCATCAAAGAAAAAAAAACGAATCATAATATAAACAACAAAAAGTGTCAAAAAAATGAACACTTAACACAAGATCGTTAATGGAAGAACCAAAAAAGAACTCACAAAAATCAGGCTGGTCAATGAGAATAGCCATCCTGAACCAAAACTGAAGCTGAAAAAAAGGAAGAAGAATGTAGCTATGGCTGCTTGTAATGTGTTAGGTTGAAAAGGAGGAGAGAATTTATAAGAATGAGGGAAGTCCTTCCCTGAGAATTTTCTGAGTATCAAAGTCCTTCCCATATTTGCATGGCAAGGACAACCCATAAGTCCTTGCATGAAAAACTACGTACACTGACACGTCAAAGGGACATAGAAGAAACGAGAATATTAGAAACTAAAAAGAAAAATCATGTGGACTCTTTAATCATGCCTTCCTTATGTTTTATTTATATTTGGATTTTAGTGTTATATATTTTTAGCATGCCTGACATGTATGTATCACCATCCTTATCAAAATTATGTCTGTAACGTAATGAATACGTGTGGGAGGTTAATGGCAGGAAATAAAACCAAGAAACTTGAAAGGCTAAAACTAAAACTAAAAGCGTCGAAAAGAGCAGAGGCGGCAATGGTTTTGGGTCTAGGGTAGTCATCAAATTGTGATTTTAGAGATAAATTTGGTGTCCCCTTCCAATAGTTAAAGAGAGTGATGACTCAGTTTGTAGTGTTTTAAACGCTTTGATTGAGACCTACAAAACTTGCCATCTACTCAACTCTTCAAAACACGAATTCCTACTTCCTTCCTTTTGCATTTCCAATTTAAATAGTTGTGTTATTTTGATATGCAATTGCCACTTCAATGGACAATAGTATACAAATGGATGCAATAAACAAATTTCTTTTTACGTAAATGAAGTTGCCCTGTTGTAAATACTGGAATTCAAGGTTTAAATGCATGGGATATTATTGTTTTAATTTAAAGAGAACTACATGAATTAATTGGGTTCAAATTAAAGATGTAAACGAAACATTTATACTAATTAGCAACTTGAATTCAGCTCCAAAATTTTAATTGACAAAAATTAAATGAATATTTTTACATTTGACTAAGTCTTAACTTTTTTATTTTAATTTTCAAATTTAACTTTCACAATAATTAAGTTCACAAAAATTAATCTCCTTTTTCTATTAGGTAAACAAGCTTAATGGAATGTATTCTAGTTAATTTAGAAAGTTTAATTTTTTCTCTTGATTTATAATATCCCATAAACCCAAGGCATGAATTTTGAATCGAGCTAGAACTTCGATTGCGCCCTACTTCAGACGACTTTCTTCTCTTTCTCATAATATATTTCAGCTACCATTCAAAAAAGAAAAGAACAGTAACTGAAGGCAAGTTGACACTCAGGCTTAGAATGGTAGGTTTTTCATGGATCCACAAGTCAACCTCCAGATAGGCTTTATATATTTGCCGTCTAATTGCTGATTCTGCTGTTCGCGATTGAAAATTGCCCATCTAATCTTCTCTCTCTCGTCCACATATTTTTTGATTCAGCTGTTAAGTAAGAAATGTAATCATTTTGCCAAGGTACGTCTCAGATTTCTGTATGTTTTCATCTCTTCCTCAATATCAAATCTTTATTTCATAAACACTGTTAGAAAGTTATTTCATAAACACTGTTAGAATAGCATTCCATAAAATCAGAAAACCATCCTTGGTTTTGCTTACATGACTGTATGGTGTACCAAAATAGTCGATATTCTCCACAATTTCTACTCCAAAAAAAAAAAAAAAAAAAAAAATAACCTACAACACCTTCATTTGAACACAATGATATGTTTAGAATCCAAGAGATCAGCTTGTGCGTACAAAACAAACCACAAAACTATCAGTTTTAGCCTTCACTATTGCTAATTTTCTGTCCTTTTTTTTTGCAGGGTACACAACAAGAGCCATGTTGTAAAATCATCACAAAAGCATCCGACATCGTTCAGCGTATGGGATGATACTGTGTAATACCTCGTTTTGGTGGCAACTTCCTCAAAATGAAAAGGACCAGAGATGAAGGTAATATCTCCACCAACTGCTCAGCAAAAGAAACCGAGTCACTTAAAATATAGTTCACTCTCTTATTTGTAATCAACACTAAGAAACAAATACACCTTTTAATTTTGAACACAACACGAAAATAACTAAAAGACCACACAAATCACAAGACAACCACCAAAAAAATTTTGAAATATAGCAATTCCTCTCAATTTTGGTAGCAAAAAGTAGATAACCGCTAGGTAGCTCATACATGAATATAGTGGTGCACATGGACACTTCACTAATAAAAGTAAAACCAGTTCTTCATTCAATTTCCCCTCTATTAAAGCCATTTAGTCTAGCATTATCAGGTTCCTCTTTTTTACCCGATTTACCATCATTGCTATCCACATATCTGATACCCAGCAAAGAATTATTATTCACATGCCTAAAATTTAAAATTTTTATATAATGGATCTTAGTAGTGTATAAAATAATGGTAGGGAGATTTTTGCACTCTAATTGTTTCATTCAGTTATCTTGTAAACTTGAAACTGCTCATTGCTCGGTAGGTAGACACTCACTTAGCCTGTGATTATTGTCTATATTGAAGTAATAGATAAATAAAGCATTTGACTAACAGATAAATGGTATGACAAATTCCACTCAAAGAGCCAAATCACACGTAGTGCAAGACATGTGCTGGCTATATTAAAAAATAAGTACACATTCAACAATAAAATCAGAATGATGGTTGCGATAATAAATCTATTTTATTAATTAAACAAAATGAAAAGAACAAATTTCTCAAATAATAAGAATACAGTTGTTCAATTTCATTAGTTAAAATTGAAAAACCTAAGATGTCTAGCAGACGCAAGTCTCAAATATCAGTGAAACTACGCAAGTAAAATTATTAAACCTAAACTCCACGGGCTAGTTTGCAATGAGGATAAAAGTTGGGTGATGGAACTCTAGCCGACCTAATCGTATATGTGGTGTTAAAACAACCTCCTGCTCTTCAAAAAGTCATAAAAGTTTTATTAAAGCAGACCACAAAACATTCTTTGACATAACAATCTGATGTCAAAGACTTGTAAACTGGTTACTGAACTATCAGTTTCCTGAAATATACATTCCTATTTAACTAAAAAAAAGTTATGAAGCAAAATAATGAGGCAATTGCAGCAAAATTTTCAGTTTTCATATGGCAATAACATGAGTTGGCAACCTTCACACTGTTTCAGTAGGAATATATTAAACAGTATCAATATATTTATCTAACTTACCAGGTAATATATGAGGTTTAGAACTGGATGGTTCAAAACATCAAGGTCAGCAGCTTTGTCAAATGCATTAAAGCACATCTAGACAAAAAATAACATTAGAGATCAAATTTTATAAACTTTGGACAAATAACCAATGATTGATCAATTAGATAGTGATCTAAATCTAAACCATACAGCAGCTAAAGGTTCAACTAGAATACATTCATTTTGTAGCAAAAGTCCTTATAACACTATATGTATCTAAAAGTTTCTAAGGTCTAAGAAAACATGCTTAAAGCATGTCAGTTTGAAACATGTAGATAGTAAAGCAAGAAAGTAAGGAAGAGATCTACCATAATGCATCTGACTAGGAAACATAAGAAGCAAATTGTGGTCACATAACCAACCTGCCCAAGCCAAAAAGAAATAACAACTAAATATTGTCAATAAAAGGAAAATTTACTGGAAAAAAAACCACAACTACAGAGTAAATATGTACTTCTTGCAGCTTCTTACGCCGCCCTTTGGACTCTACAGGAAAGCGCTGCAACATTAAGAAAAGCCTGCAAGGAAATATATGATTATATAGCTTTTCCATGCGATATGCATACAAATCATATGAAATGCATCACATTAATTGCAAAAAGCATACAGGTAAGTGGAATTCAATATTTTAAAAGGATAAAAAATTTCAAATACCAAGAAAGCATTTCATAATTTTAAAAAGATAATAAATGTATCGAAAATAAGGAAATGCTATTTCTGTTCTCACAAGATCCCAAACCCCTTAAGCCACTTTAATACGCAGTATCTACATTATATATATTGAATTAGCTTGAGGACCAAGTAAGATGTCCTGGACATTGTGCTAAACCTGTAGATCAGAAGAAAGACCTTTTAACAAAGAAGATGAAGAGCTACGAATAGAAGGCAAAATTTCGGAATTACATAGGAAAGACAATGATATACCAGTTTCAGCACAGCCTAAACGTAAAACCAAATACTCACACAAAACTTGACCTTATGCCATTAAAACAATTAGAAACAGAACAACAAATAGAACATAATTACCTTCCACCATATAGTAAAAACCCAAGGGCTGCAAACAATGATACACCTGCTCATACACATATGTCACGTTAAATAATTTCATTCATTACTGAAAAATTTTAACTACCATGAGATTAATGTCTACAAATCATCTAAAATTACTAAGGTTCCATTTGCTAAATGCTTCTCTTTTTTTCCTTTTTCTTTTTTTTTTTTTCAAAAAGTAAATGAATAGGAAAAGAAAAAATAGCAAAAAAAAAATATCTATTTGAAAGAATGTCTTGGAAAATGCTTGGAAACACTCTCAGCACAAAGTACCATGTCTATTTCCACTTTTGAGATTTTTAAGCAAGTCTTGACTGGTTCTTCTAATAGATTTGCGATTCTTGAAACTGTAAATTTGGTGGAAGATCAAATTACAGATAGTCGAAACAGAGAGATTTGAACATATTGAGATTGGGAAAATTGCCCACGGGGAAGCTGAGTCTATAGATCTTGTTGATATGGGTGTTTCTCCTAAGAAACCTAGAGCTGCAATTGCTGGAGTAGCTGACTTAGTAAAAAGCTTGAAGAGTAAAAGAAATATGCAAATTTCAAAGGGGAAAAAAGGAAATAAGATAGTAGTAGGTGCCTATGGAAGTTTACAATCTAGCTCTAAAGCATGAATTGTTTTGTGTGGAATGTCAGAGGCCTTAATAAACCTCTGAAGCAACATGCAGTGTATAATAGAATTAAAGATAACAGGGCTAGGGTTGTTTGTTTGATTGAAACTAGAGTAAAGCGTAATAAGATGAGGGCCAATCTTGAAAAATGGTTCAATGGTTGGAAGTCTTTTCACAATTATGTTGAAGCTGATAAAGATCTGGGTTCTATGGAAAGACTGTCTTCAATTGTCTTTGGTGTATACTACTGATCAAAGCATCACAGTCAGTTTTAGTGCTGATAATTACCTTCTTTTCTTGACTGCCATTTATGGGAGGAATATGAGTAGTGAGAGGAAAAGGCTTTGGAAGCATTTGCAAGGATTGCATCAACTGGTGTCAGATCATTCATGGATCCTTGTTGGCGACTTTAATGTCATAGCAAGCTCTTTTGAAAGCTCTGATTTCAGGGTACCTTTAACCTGACTCTGGTTGTTTTGGTCCCAAAAAAGCAGAATGCTAGCAGCATTAAGGATTACAGACCTATTTTGTGTTGCATTGTTTTTTATAAATGCATCACTAAGGCATTGGGTATGAGGCTCACCAAATTTCTTCCTAGTAGCATTACTAGAAACCAAAGTGCTTTTGTTCTTGGGAGGAGCATTAGTGACAATATTCTACCGGCCCAACAGCTTGTTAGGGGTTATAACAGATGCACCTTGTCACCTAGATGTACTTTGAAAATTGATCTCCAAAAAGCCTTTTGACTCTCTTAATTGGCAGTTTATTCTTGCTGCTTTGGCTACTTTGGGATTCCCTAGTCAATTTGTTAGTTCGATAGAGAAGTGCATCACTAAGCCTCGATTTTCAATTTCAGTAAATGGGGGTTTGATTGGCAAAATTAGAGGTGCTAGGGGAGTAGGACGAGGGGATCCACTTTCCCCTTACCCTTTTGTGATTTCCATGCATGTTCTGTCAAAATTACTTGATGTTGCTGCATTTTCTGGGTTATTTAGCTACCATTCGAAATGCCATAAGCTTACGTTAACTCATTTAAGCTTTCCTGATGACTTATTAATTTTCTCTAAAGGAAATTTGGAGACAGTATTGGGAATACAATGTGTTTTGCAGCAGTTTTATTTCTTCTCACGCCTATAATTAAATCCTGCCAAGAGTGAGATTTTTTTCTTCAAGAATCTCAGAAGAGGATCTTCAACATATCTGCAGTCTTACTGGGTTAGGAGTTCGATTAATAACTCGGAAATTGACAGTGGCCGATTGCTCTCCATTGATTGAGAAGATAAAGGATAGGATTAGATAAAGGATAGGATTAAAGGATGGACAACTAGACATCTTTCTTATGCTGCAAGAATTTCATTCAATCTGTTTTATTCAACATGCAAAATTTTTGGTGTAGGCATTTTATTTTCCCAAAAGGTGTTCTTAAAGCTATTAATCTTTGCCTCAATTTTTTCCTGGAAAGGGCAAAATATGGATGCTAAAGGTGCAAGAGTGGGATGGTCTACAACTTGCAAACCTAAATCAGAGGGAGGGTTAGGTTTGAAGGAGCTTGATAGTCGGAATCAAGCTTGCATTATGCAAAATTTGTGGTCTATTTTGATTCAAGCAGGACCTCTTTGGGTTGCTTGGATCCAAGCTTATGATCTTAGGGGTAGGGATTTGATGCAGGTTTCTCCTTCTCAGACTAGTAGTTGGAGCTAGAGGACACTTCTCAAATTGAGATGTTGGATCGGGTTGATTAGAGATCCTCAAATGGGTGAACTCATTGTCCCAAGACAAAAATATTCTGTTAGTTAAGCATGGAATGGAAGTAGAGGTAAAGTAGCCAAGGTAAATAGGTGTAAGCTGCTGTGGTTCCCTTATCATATTCCAAAGCATTCAATGATTGGTTGGATGGCAATGCTTAATCGACTACCTACGAAGCATAGGCTATTGGCTTGGGGATTGCAAGTTGATGGCTGTTGCTGGTTTTTTCATAGTGAGATGGAGACTAGAAACCATTTATTTTTTTAATGCAACTATTCTAAGAATGTTTGGAAAGAGGTGTTAAGTCTTTGCTCATTGCAAAGATCCCCTAGACAGTGGAATTTTGTGTTACAATGGCCAGTACTGAAATTAAGAGGAAAAGCTTTGATTTCAATTGTATTGTGGTTGGCATGGGGAGCTTTCTTTTACTGGATCTGGAGAGAACAAAACTGCAGAATTTTTGGTAACACTCGTTTGTCTGAGTGGAAAAGATTAAAGATGCAGTTCTTATGAGTTTATCTAGTACTAGAATTAGATCTGATGAAATTGTAAATAATCGAATTTGTATAGCTTGGGGTATAGAGTGATTTTACTGTATAGCTTTTGTTTGCATTGGAATTTCCTATGTTGTTTTGTTGTAGCAGATTTTCTGCTTCTGGATAAATAATATTTACAAAATTATAAATAATAATAAAAAGCAAAAATAAAATTTGAATAGAAAACAGAAAGCAAAGCATTTTACAGAACAGAGCCTAAGTGATCATACATGATAAATCTAGAAACACCCAAAGTTAATCAATAGTTAACTATTATGAAACTATTAAGAATACAGCACATAATTACCTGCAAAGAACACCTTTGAGAGGACGACCAAAACTGGGATATATTTCCACCATAATATTAGCCACATTCCAATCTGAAATCAATTCCGCCAGGCCCACATCACAAACAGGAACTTTACTAAGACCTTCTAAAAGTAACAGTTCCAAAGTAAAACAAGTATGCAACAATACTTACAAGGTTCCTAGAATGTCTACCCTGCTTGGATGAGATAATCGATACTGTGGTTTCATATTTACTACTAAAATCTAGAACAAGTTCCATTAACATCCTTGTCACCGTTATAGCCAAAGTAATATTGTACTCTAACCTATTCGCTTGATTTTATGATTACCCTTATCCAACCAACACTTATCTTATAAAAAACTGTAGCTTATAAGCATTGTTCCAGCAGAAGAAATCATGAAAAGCATGAAGGAAAAATAAGCTACTGCAAACTGTGTGCAGAAGTTCAGAGCACCATAGATAATAACATAGTTTTGATTTGAGCAGTGAAGTAGGAAAACATAAGGTATTTAGTATAATGTAAAAAATGAGAAGTTCCAAACTTCAAATCACTTCTTAATCTTATCTATGTAGCCCTCTCTAAATTTATCTTCTCCCTAGAAGTTGACATGTGCCTTTTGCCTTGAACCCCAAAGCCCGAGCTTTATCTCATAGATGTAAAAGAGTTCGTTGTTTTCAACTAATGACACTGCATATTGGACCTTTGATTATTTCCTAATTCAATTCTCATACAATTAACACTATGTTTGGATTGCACAAAACTAAGGAAAGGAAAGGAAAGGAAAGGAAAGTAACCCTTTCCTTTGTTTGGATAGTTTCGCCTATTTGAGCAAAGGAGTTGTTTATCCCTTGCTTTCCCTTGGTTTACTTAGTTTTTAATTACCCCAATTCAGGGGGGAAAGCTAGGGAAAGGAAAGTGAGGTTACTTTTAAGATGTGAAATTACTTTTTTATCCTATTAAATTTTACATGAATTATTTTATAAAAGGACATAATTGAAAAAAAAAATCATTATAATCAATCATTTCCTTTACTTTCCATAGTTTAACCAAACAAAGATTGTAAATATTAGTTTACTAATTCTATCTATCCAAACAAAATAAACAGACATAATATCCTTTCTTTAACCCTCCTTTCTTTTCCTTTCCTTTATAATTATTTATCCAAACATAGGGTAAAAGAATTAAAACAGAAAACTAGCCTAACAAAAAACTTTTCATGTGGGACAGAAACTTCAGATCCTCCCTCCAAGAAAAACGAAGATCATTTATGAACAATATGCTTATTGATGTCATCCCATTTACACTATTTACAAAGTCACAAAAGGGTATCAATCTCTGTCAAAATTTGGCACCCTTCTCCCAAGTAAACATTCATAATTTGCAAGAAATTGGCCGAATAAGTTAACTGGGGATACAATAAAATAGCAATGTGTTATAAAATATAACTAGCTTCCAAATAGAAAGAATCCAACTTCCAATTCTCTTTTTGGTCGCACTTATACCAAAATAATAAAACATAAATTTCACCTGGATAGTATAAACCACTGCATTAATAGTAAAGAAACTTGGCCTCAGTCCATCAGTCGATACAGCACGTGCCTGTTTTAGGATAGGCTGAGTTGAGATGAAGTGAAGCAAAATAAGAAACACCAGGACAGGGAGACAAACTGGCAAAGCTCAAGTCACCTAACCTGGTAGTAGATCTCAGCCCAAAATAAGACCAAAAGAGCATATGTGGTGAAGAAAGCTAGACTTGGCATGTCAAGCAAGATGTGTTGAACAATCTAAGAAAAATGGAAGACCGGGCAACAAACCATAAACAATTCATGTTCAACTATAAATCGAAAAGAAACGTCAAACATGTACAGTTTATTGCGAACCTCTGGATGTAAGTTCTGCACGTCCCGTCTGAAAACAAATACAAGCCCACGAACTGCAATATAATTGAAAGCAAAGTAAATACAGAAACGAAAACAAAGCCCACAAAAAATTGCTAAAAATAGAAATTCTCTTCTTTCGAAAAAAAAAAAAGAAGAAGAAGAAGAAATTCTCAGATACAAACCCCCATTCACCAGAAAATTCAGAAAATGGAAGACCTTCTGTGTGGTCCAACCATACTCAGGAACCCTCAATTGTATCCGAATCAATTGGACCTAAAAACATCAACAATTAAACGAGTTTATGAACAAAGCTAGTCTTTAATAAGTATAATTCTTGACAACAACATCATATCAGGTTCTTAATTGCACTTAGTTCTTTTAGTTTCTCTTATTGGAACCTTCCTTCTGACATTAAAAGGAAGAAGCATCAAATAAGGAAAACCTTTTTTGTTTTCAAATTGAAAAGGCTAGTCATCAATTTTCCTAGACAAACAAGCAATCAAACGGAAAGCTAAACCCTAACCACTAACAAATAGATTAAAGAAAAACAGCAAAATCTAAAGTATTGATGAAAAAGGGAGGAGATGCATACGAGAGCAACGGCGGCGACGAGACCGTAAAGAGCGGCGAGGATGTGAAAAATCCGATCCTGCCAGAGTGTAGATTCGTTAATGTCATGCCACCAATTCGATGCATCTTTCAGCTTCAAAGCTATCACCGCCTCATCCACACCGTAACCCTCCATCTCTCTCTAATCTTCTTCGTCTTCTCTTTTCTCCTTTTTCTTGTTTCTAATATTAATGTTATTAATCCAAATCAAGTTGATTGATTTGATTTCTGTTCTTTTATGTGAAAAAACAAGATTTGAGGATCAAAATCAAAATCCTAAAAGAAAAAAAGAGTTTTAATCAAATTTGATTTTATGATTTCTGTAATTTTGTTTTTCTTTTTTCCTTCTAAGAAATTATTATGGAGCAAAGCAAACAAGGCCGACCAAAGGGAGAGCATGGAAGAGGAACGAAGGGGATGATTTTTTATTAATTTCTTTTTTTGTGGAAGCTACCGGCAATTGCCGGTAATCAGTTCGAGAAATGACAGGATATGTATGGATGGGATGATCTTACGTGTCCTTAGGCAACCGTCAATGAATACTGTACTGCCAAATGCCGGAATTGTATTGGATAAGGCTTTAGGGTTACAGGTTTTAAGTAGACCCACTGTACGCGTGTCCTATTACGTGTTTTTACTGGTCACGTAAATATAATAATATAAAATCATTAAACTGTATAAATATTATTAATTTTTACAATGATGATCCCATTCCCATTCCCATACCAAATTATTTTTGGAGATGTATTATTTTCCCGAGGAATTCTGTTATGTACCTTTTTTAATATACGTTTTTTTATAATTTTTTATATATGGCTTGAAATTTTAGTATTAGTATAGTGTTGGAAATTATAGTATAACTATTGAGGTCATATACTTTGCAAAAGTTATTAATTTAGTCTTTGTATTTTAATTTGGTATTTTTTTAGTTTATGTACTTTTTAAATATTAAAATTTCAGTCATCAATAGCTTTTAAATTCATTAAGTTTAGCTATTTCTAAAATCTAATGTGACAAACATATTATCATATGTATAATATCATGTTAGTTTTTTTTTTTACATAATACTTTCTAAAAATCCAGTTAATGAATTAACAACGATCATTTACGTCAAAATTGAAATTTGAAAACTTGAAAAGTATAGGAACTTAAAATGAACCAACTGGAGAATATTGATTTAATTTACGAATAAAAATATAGTACAGGACTAATAATTGAATTTAATCAAGTAGATTCAACCATTATTTTTGGATTAAGATTAAAATTTAAAATTTTAAAAAGTTCATAGATTAAAATTGACCAATTCAAAAAATCACAAAGTATAAAGATAAATAACAAAATTTAACCTACATTTCAACATTATCAAGTTTGGGTTTAAGAAGATTAATCATTTATAATTAAATTTTGTTAACAAGTACCTATTTTTTAGATAATTATACATGATAACATACTCATTTAAATGAGGTTAAATGGAGTAAGTTATAACTTTTTAGAAATGGAGTCTATTAGTCTAACTAGATTCAATTACACATCATCTAAGAAACGGGCATTATGTTTTGGTTATTTTGGGATAAACAAGTAAATAAAGACATACTTTACAGATTTTGCCAATTCACGTCACGTGCGTGCAAACTATATTACACGTCAGCTTTGTTTTCATTTGTAAAATTTTACATATACTTTTATATGTATCATTTTTTTAATTTTTTTAGGGTGGGATTAAATTCAACCAATTGACCAAAAAAAACTCTTTTCTTTTTTAAATTATAGAAATGGGCTGGTTTTTTTAAAAATAACGGGAATGGTCTGTTTTTACAAAAACGCGCTAAGTTGCCATCGTTTTCAAGGGAAATGCAGAAAAATACATCTAGTTTAGTGCTTTTTTCCCTAATCTCAAGTAAAACGTACTGATGCGCTTTTCTAAAAAGCGTCCACATGGGAACACTTTTGCTCGTGCTCCAACGGTCAACTCCAACAGCTATTTGAACTAGTCGTTAGGCCCCAAACACATTTTTCACACACAATTCTCACAAATTCTCTCATAATTTCTCAAGTTTCTCACAAGTCTCAAAAAGCTCTCAAATTATTATCTTAAATTCTATTTTTATCTAAGTTAATATTTTTATTATTTTTTATTTGTAATTCCAAGAAATAGTATTTTTTTATTAAAAATTTGCTCGTGTTCAATTTAACAATGGCTGGATCTTTAATCCGTTTTGATGGCAAGCACATATATGGCAATCAATTGCAAATGGTAAGAATAAATTTTAATAAAATTTAAATTTTTTTAATTTTTTTATTTCATAGTTATAATTGAACTTAATATTTTTTATAACTTTTTATTTAAATAGGTCAAAGTTCGAATTTTGCAATGTCATATTTGTAATCTACTCGGCCCTCCATTATCGTTAATTGAAACATATTTGAAGGAAGTTGGTTTTTTTCACGTGGCCTACTTAGGCCGGGGGTGTAAGTTGGACCCCAAAACTCATAAGTGCATTGGTGGAGAGGTGAAGATCAGAGACGCATACATTTCATTTGTCATGCGATAAGTGTACTATCACTCTAAAGGACGTGCAGTTACAGTTGGGGTTACCCATGGATGAATCGATAGTCACCGGGTCTGTTCATTTTGCTAATTGGGGACCGTCTGTTAAGAACTTTTAGGTGTGGTACCAAAGATGATTACTGGAGATCATATCAAAATGGCCTGGTTAGGAAATAATTTCGCGGAACTGGTGAAGGATTCTACTAAAGAGAGAAGAGTATGATACGCTCGGACGTACATCCTTCATATTATTAGGGATATTCTAATGCCTGATAAGTCACGAAACCTTCTACATCTAAGGTGGCTGCTGAAACTCATCGATTTTAGATAGGCTGGCGAACTCAGTTGGGGGTCTGCAGTGTTGGCGACATTGTATCGGGAGATGTGTCGGGCAACAAAACCAGAAAAATCATAATTGGTGGTTTCCTTTTACTACTACAATCATGGGCTCCATACCACCTTCCATTTTTACATCCTCTAATGGACTACCCGTATACATTCTTACTCGTAACAAGGTAAAATTCAGTATATATTACCATTATTAAATTGATTTAAAATAAAATTATTATGCTAATAAGTTGTTTAATTAGGTGGAACCATGCCATGCCCCGAGTCACGTAAGATTACCTACCGAGTTTAAAGATATACGGCTTTTATTGGACCAGTGATCGGAAGCGGATATATGTATTTATTTAATTTTAAACTATATAAAATTGCGTTGTCAATTCTGTATTTAGTATTTAGTAGTATATATATAACTAATGTTTTTATCACATTCATATAGTTTGAATAGACACCATACGAAGACTCAAAAATTTAGGCAGTAATTCTTGAGGAATTCTTTGTGAATCCCAGCGCCTGGCACGTTAAGGTCCATTGGTAGTATACACTACCGTCGAGATGCACAAGGCGGATGAGTGTTGTGATAGTTCAAATTCTGACAATCGATTCTCGTGGCACCTTAAGAGATTGATAATCTGCATCGTATAGACTTACGAAGATCGGATACGAATTGGCCGGTATTCCACTCGCAAAACATCGAGATGTGGATAATCAATATGATTTTTTACTTACTCGTAACACAATTATCATTTCAGAGTTAGCATGTGATCTGGATTACATGTCATGATTTAGGATCTATGGCAAGCCATATTTGTTGACAAAAGAGGATAGACATCGATATCCCTATCCGAGTGGGGCACGACGGGCCCCTTTAAATTCAATAGGTGGTGAAACAGACCCATCATCAGCGCCTACGTAAGAACTGACCCCGATGGCATCAGTACCACCACCCTCACCATATCCCATTCATTGTGTACCGTCTTATTTTAGTCTGTATCCTAACTCTTTTATTTTCACACAAGCATAAAATATTGCACCACATTTTTCTGTTTCTACTTTTATGACAGGTTGGATTGTTGGTCATCCATCACTGATTTGGTATACGCTCGGGCCATCTCATTTCTCGATGGCGATGACGCATACGATGATGTATAGGCCATCTAAATATGAGGCACCGATGGGAAGTCCACTCATTATCCCATCAACTTATGGGACTCAACATAGTTATGCTCATACGTCATCGCTAACGCAAACACCTTCGGCATCTTTATTCTATCAACGTGGGTCATCTTCCCAACCACCTAAGTATAGACTAGAGGTTGTACGAATGCAAAAATCTACATTGACCGAAGGCGAAACCTAACAACTACAACCTCGGTCGAAAGCTGAACCTAGAAGGAATCCAACACGTAACCGTCGACCACCCCAATGTAACACAGGTTTCGATCGGCATATGCACTGATGAATTGTAAATTGTATCATTTAAATTAATATAAGTTCTTTTGAATTTTTTTTATACTATATGATTTAGCTATCCATTAAACCCTAATCAAAATTCAAATTTACCTAGAATATTTTCACATAACATTGCAATAAGATTTTATTTGAACAGAAATATCAAATGTTTTTGTTAAAAATTCACATGAATAAAAATTAAATTTATTTTTTATTAACAATGGCTAATAATTCTCATGAAGGCATACTATAAAGTTTAACTTCGATGTGGACAGGACGACATTGTATGACTCAGGTTCCTATATCACCCGCATAACATCTGTTGGTTTGAGTGCTCCCGAATATCTATGTTGTCACGAATTCGGGTCGAGCACGGTCGACCTTTTAGTTTACGACGTAGATCTCTATCAAGTAACAATTTAAATGGAGCAAGCGGTATAGGCGACCACTTACATTCATCTGGAACTGGTGGGAATACGTGTCTCTACATGTTGTACGAATTTTTTAATTTGTACACTTCGTCAACAAAACCCATTAAATCCAAACAGAGATTTATACAACTTGCAACTACATGAGTGCATGGATAACGAAGTGCATCAAATATCCTACAATCACAAGCCCTATTTCTCAGGTGTATCCGATACACCAGCAAGTAATACCTTGATTTGGCCTGTCGAACTCTGTTACTCAAAACCATAAGTCGTCACACGAGTGACACATTGTGTACATGCAGTTTGCTCGTGCCTTACCATTATAAATTTCTTCCACTACCATCGGACACCATACATGGCCTCCCTACAATTGCTCAGCATAACTCACCGCTCGTTTTGGGAATAGTTCCGCCAGATAGAAGTATATCTCTTTTACAACTGCGGTTATCTACAAATGACACGTTCCCTTTAAAACGAAATTGATGCATTCCCTTTAAAACGTGAATCGTGGATTTTCTTCATCTTTATCTTTATCACCCCTTTCACCGTCTTCAAGTTTAGTTGGGATAGGCTCCGATTCAGAAAATAATCCAACTTCTGAACTGCCGGAACTAGGCTTTAGAGGTGGATCCACATCGGATTCACTGTTATCTTCATTCTTCGACCCAATAACATCTACCATGTTAGAGGTCCCTTGGCCGGTGGATGTCGTAGGGAGTAAATCATCATTTCTCGTGTACGTTTCGGAACATCCAAAATCACATGTCGATTTTCAATCACTAGAAGATGATGTCATTCCTCAGCAAGTATTCCCAATATCGAACATCGACCCACCGAGGTGCATGTCCCATCTACTAACTGAATGTCATGCAAATGTTGTGTATTCCGTTCTACCACCAAAACCCGATAGTTCTGTGTTCTGCCTCCCACGATTAAAATCTAAGGCTGAGACGGATGAGTGTCTTCCCATTGATGATCCCAAAATATCATAATAAGAACTTTCTAACAGAGTGGTTGTACTATCAACATTTTCAATCGTTTTCACCTCTTGGACAAGAACAGATGTTGAAGTCGCAAGTCCTTCATCCAGTCTTGAAAATTTCACATATAACTCAAGAAACAATGATCCACTTTTAAGGTGCGTCTGTACCATCGCCTCTAAGCCCCAAGCACATTTGATATCAAATGAGGCATATCTCACGGGATCGACCGAAACACAAAATCGATACTTAATAGGCGAAACTTTCATTACAATATATTCGAAGATTTTTTGCCTAATTTTTTTACGAAGTTCTGTCAACTTTATGTTCTAGTTAAAAGCCAGTCGCACTGTATTCTCTGGTAAAAAAGTCACGCTGTTCTCGGTGTCACAGACCTCACCGTCGTAATAAATAATAGCATTAATTCATCCACTCATTTTCAACTAATTTATCTATCGAGAAAAATTCAAAACACAAAAAATCAAAACATTATGCAATAAATATAATGCTTCAGATAAATATTAACACGAAAAATCAACTTATACCTTCAACCCTAACTTCTATTCTTCTGAACTTCTTCGATTTCTATTGCTCTAACTTATGTCATCAGAGGCTGAAATATGAGTCATTTATAGCCTAAGGGAATACATCCCACTCCTTTCTGTAAAATGCCCCGAATAGTGAGGGTTGAAATTTGTAGAGGAAAAATGCTTCAAGCAGGATGCACAAGCAGTACTGAAAAGGGCATCCAGCTGGAAGTGTTTTTAGTACTTTTGCTGATTGTGCATCCTACTTGAAGCGTTTTTCCTCTGAAAACCTCAACCCCCACTATTCAGGACATTTTTCACAAACCTCATCCCAAGAATCCCATGAAATTTTTTCAAAATCATCTCATCAAATTTATTTTCTCAGAAACAGCAATACTGAAAATGGCATCCAGTTAAAAATCTTTTAAGTTCTTTTGCTGACTGTGCATCCTACTTAAAGCGTTTTTTCTTTATAAAACTCAACCCATCTCATCAAAATTATTTCTTTAGAACCCATCCCCTCAAAACTATTTTTTCAGAATCCATCCTGTACAAATTATTTTTTTCATACCCCTAAGCCCTAAAAAATAAAGGAAATCCTAAACCTAGACACTTAAAAAATAAAACCCTAAACCCTAATTATAAAGGCCCAGTTTTAGATAAATTGGAATGGTGGTTTCAGAACCATAAATATAAGGTCTTAAAATTATTTTAATATTATTTTTGGTGTTTACAGCATGTGATTATATATATGTGAAAGTTTCGTAAAATAATTTTATCGTTTAAGTGGTTAAATTGAGAAAAAGACTAAATCGCGTAAAATGCAAAAGTTGCATTCCACTTGTTAACAGTGCTTAATTGCCATGGCTTATTAAATGAAAGGTCCTTATGTTGTAAATAGACCATTAATAGTGGGAATGGACATAAATGGTCTTATATTTGATGTTTTAAAATTGTTTTAAGTAAGGTTAAATTTGTAATTTGGTTATTAATGTTATTATTAATAAAAAAAATCAAAATTTGGCTTCATTATCATCATATTCCACCGAAAATCAAAATAAAATAAGATATTGAAGCTCATTTAGGGTTCGACCATTGATAAGCTTGATTGAGGTATGTTTTGAGCTCGGTTTTTTATGATTTTTATGTCTTTGTGATCGTTACTTAGTAATCTAGCTAGCCCGTATCCTAATTTCTGAAATTATTGATGAATTTATAAGTTTCCATTGATGAATGCTTGAGCTTTTGAATGATTGTTGATGAATTTTGAAAGCTTGATGATAGATATTAAAGTTTTGTTAAGTGATTTTTAGAGAAAATACAAATTAGGGATTAATTTGTGAAAAGTGTAAATTGAGGGGTTAAATTGTGAAATAAATAAAAAATATGGGCTGCTAGGGACCTATAGAGAATTCGACTAAGCATGGGTTATATTGAATTTTGTGAATTTTGTGTATTTATGAAATAGGAACTAAATTGAATAAATGTGTAACTTTAGGGGCTAAAGTGTAAAAATGCCTAAATATGTGTTTGTGGACTAAATTGAAAGATTATGTGATTAAATAAGTTGAATTTGTTCTAATATAGATCAAGATAAGAGGAACCCGGACTTAGATCGAGGCAAGAACAAAGTATTCGACTAATCGACTAGTTTCGTCATTTTTACGTTCAAGGTAAGTTCGTACGTGATAAATATTGTTGCAATTATGTTTTGAATGATTTAATATCGCATAAATTATATACATGAGACTACGGTTGAGTATGACGACAAATTGACTATGTTTGGCACTTAGTGTGCGTTTCGAGATATCTTCGGCTATATATAGCACTTAGTGTGTAAATTGGAATAGCTTCGGCTATATGTGGCACTAAGTGTGCGATACTGAAATAGCTTCGGTTTAATGTGATGGCACTAAGTGTGCGATATAGTTATAGCTTCAGCTAATCATTTTTGCACTAAGTGTGCGAGTTTCTTGAGTATTGAAAGAATTCCAGAGGGAGTAACGTATTGAACAAAGAGGTGAAAATGTAATAAATAAATACGAGAGAGTACATGTATGTACGATACCTATGTGGTAGTTTATACTATGTGTATGAAGCTTGATGGATTTTGTATATATATGATAAATGGTCATGGGTTAGAATTGAGTGATGATATGAGATTTATTAAGTGTTTATTAATTGACGATTTGAATATTTGTAATACCCCGAAAATTTTTATAGTAAAATATAATCCGTGATATAGTAAAATAAGGAAATAAAGTGATAAAAAGGGAATTTTGAGTTATTTCAATATTGGGAAGTATATTATGACATATTGATTCAAGAAAGGATTAAATTGTAAAAGTAAGAAAAGTTTTGTTGCACAAGAGTAAATACTCAAAATTTGAGGGGTTAAAGTGTAAATATGAAAAAGTTGAAGGACCAATAGTGTAAATATTTTAAGAGTGGAATGATCTAGAACCTAAGGAAAATGGATGAATTAGGACCAAATTGAATAGGTGAAGAACTATGAGGACTAAATTGCAATTTTACCAAATTAAATGATGACTCAAGGATGGAATTTTAAAAGATAACAAAGGGCAAAATGGTCAATTGGAAGAGAGAGAAATCTAGAAAGCAATGATGATGTTGGAGATATTTTAGATTAAATAAATAAATAATAGTTTATTAATATTTTAATTTAATTTTTTTAAATGATATTTTATTATTTTATTATTATTTTATATAGTATATATATAAGGAAAGAAAGATGAAGAATCATCATCTTTTTTCCATGCACCAACGTATGAAGAGAAAAGGAAGAAAGAAACTTTCTTTTCTTTACAATTTGGTCCTTCTACCAAAAATTCACCATTTTCACCCAAAAATAAAAAGAATTTCCTTAGCTACCAAGAGAGAAAAATGTTAAGGAGGCTATGGGAAGTTAAAATATGAAGTTGGATTCAAGAAATGAAGGCTGATGGAGAGAGAAAATCAAGATGAAGGTTGGAATTAATAGAACAAGGTAAGAACATCATGATTTCAATATATTTTTAAGTTTGATATTATTGAAAAAGCTTGGGATTGATGTTAATGTAGAGTTTCCTTACATATGGTTCTATGTTTTTGATATGTTAGTGAAGAGAAAATAAGAGAAAGTGATGAGAAATAGTGTAGAGAAAGGAAATAAGGGTGTTATAAACATGGTAATTAATATCTTGTACTAAAACAGTTCTAGACAGCAGCAGTATTCTAAATTTTAAAAATCACCATAAATTGTAGAAATTGAAATTGAAGATTAACAAAATATGGAATTAAAGCTTATTGAGTCTAGTTTCTCATAGAATAAACAGTGTAAGCAATGGATTTGTAAATTTTGAGATATAATAAATTTTGTGAGACAATGTCAGAATGAATTCGGGTTACCCTGTTCAGAATTTGAAAAATCATAAAAAAATGAAGAAAAATAATTATGGGCTTAAATTTATATGTATAGAATCCTGAATGAGTCTAGTTTTATTAGAAACAAACTAGAACATCATTTGAATTCTGTACAAGGAGATAAATATTTTTTAGTGAACAAGGGTCAGAACTGTCAGACAGCAGAACAGGGGTGATTTTAATGAATAAAATGTACTAATTGGCTAAACCAAAAATTCTGAAAATTTTATGGTAATAATATATGTGAGTCTAGTTTCAGATAAAATTTACATATCTTAATTTGGAGTTCTGTAACTCAAGAAATAAATAATTTAGTGACTATGACTCAAATGGACAGCTTTGAATATACATATAAGTAAATAGTGAAATTATTGATAATGTTACTTATAAGCATATTATATAAATTTAAGGATGTGGAATGGAGAGGATGAGGAGGAAAATATATATATATGAATATTCAGCAAGCATGGCTAATTTGCATGTTTTAGGCTTAAGGACTAAATTGAATAAAAGTTAAACTTTATGGGCAATTTTGTAAAATGTCAAAAATGACCAAATTGCATGAAATGGATTAATTTTATTATTTAAATTACAAAATTGAATGAAATCATTAATTTAATTCAAGATAGGGGGAAAACATGTTTTAGGGATTAAATTGAAAAGTGTTGAAATTATGGAAAAATTCTGATATTTTACAGAATTCATGGATTGTTATCAATATGTATGAGAATAATAGCTAGAAATAAGGATTAAATTGCAAGAATTATATTTTCCAGCCCTAAGGATGAAATCGTCATTAATTAAAAGTTTAGGGGCAAAATGGTAACTTTTCCTAGAGCATTAATTAAATGCATTAGAAAATGAAATGAAAGAAAATGATGATCAAATTTATTTATAAAGATTCAGACGACTCAAATATGAAACTTGATCGTGGAAAAGAAAAGATATCGGATTAATGAAATTATAAACACAAACAAGAAATGAGGTAAGTTCATGTAACTTGAATTATATTCTTAAATACTTGAAATGTATGTTATTGATTTGAATGTTCATTGTATGAAAATTGATGAAACATTGATATATTTGATATAAAGGGGAAGAAATCCCGGTTGAATAAAAGGAAAATTCGATGGATCTCTGAAAAGGAATTGACGGTAAAAAGGATCTAGCCCGGACGGGTGATCCTATCCTGATATAGCCCTCCCGAAGAATATGTGGAAAATGGATTTAGCTTGGACGGGTAATCCGAATTAGGGTCTCAATTTAGCTGGACTGGTAATTGGATCAAGCTCATTAGAGTAATTGTCGTTGCAAGGGATTTAGCCTGGACTGGTAATCCAGACAATACTCTATGAGTTTATATTATAGGGATTTAGCTTTGGACTGGTAATCCCACTGTAAGGATGAGGTTCGCAGGAGTGTGCTCTCTGATATGAAATGTGTAAGACCATGGTTGAAAGATACCATGGCAACCTGATATGAAACGTGTAAGACCATGGTTTGAAAGATCCCATGCAACTTTGATATGAAACGTGTAAGACCATGGTTGAAAGATACCATGGCAACTCGACATGAAATGTGTAAGACCATGGTTGAAAGATACCATGGCAACTGACATGAAATGTGTAAGACCATGGTTGAAAGATACCATGGCAACATGACGGGAAATGAATAAGACCATGGTTGAAAGATACCATGGCAACATGACAGAAAATGAGTAAGACCATAGTTGAAAGATACTATGGCATCATGTCAAAGATAAATAAGACCGTGGATGGGAGACGCTATGATATCTCTTGAACAATTGATATTCGTGTAATACGTATTAGATGACGAATGGTTACGTGAAATGGTTGTGTGAAATGTTTACAAGAACTGGTCATATGGAAATATATGTACAAAATAGTTGTATGAAATAATTATGAAGATAGATAAACAAAATAAGAGTAAGCACATGGAATATAATTTATGTTAAGTTTGATATAAACTTTTCAGGAATAAATATACTTAAAATATATGGAAATGATGAAACATGAAATATTGATATAATGAAACGATTGATATATACTTATAAAGAAAAGGTAATAGAATTAATATGTTTCATGTCATGAACATATATGATTATCTTTGATACGTTGATACAAGGAAATTATGTAAGTGAAGACAATTATTAAACTCAAATGTGACATGTCGAGAAAATAAGTATATCAATGTTGAATTTATATGAAATATATTGAAGTATACTAACAATGATGTGGCTTGACACTTAGACAAAGGACAAACTATTGATTGAATGGTAATATATTTAATTACAAGAAGCATTGAAATGGTAAGTACTTAGATGAAAATAAAATTTAAGATTTTGCGAAATTTTTTTTATATAATCTCGATTTAATTCCATTTGGTTTCTCGTGTATGTTTGGGCTTCGAAGGCCCAATAAAGAGACGTTATGATTATTTTCAAAATCTGAATAATAAATGACTCAGAATTATCTGAAAATGTTCAGTAAACTCCGGTAATGCCTCGTACCCTATTCTGGCAATGGATACGGGTAGGGGGTGTTACAATATTATGAACTGTCGATTTTATTTAATACGAACTTACTAAGCTATGAACCTTACTGTGTGTTATTTGTCTATGTTTTATAGAGAATCAAAGCTAGCTTGGACTCGGGTATCATCGGGAACATCATCGCACTATAAAACACCTAAGTTGGTACTTTTGAGATATGTATATATGGTATATGGCATGTATAGGCTAGTGTCATCTTGGTATGTTTTGAGTTGTAATTTTAGCCATGAGATTTGGCTTGTAAATGTTGGTGTATATGGCCATTTAAGTTGGCTTGAATTATATGTTTGATAAATGAGATATGTGATGTATATAATGCCTTATATGTTGGCTTATTTGGTATGGATATGTGTTGGTTATTTTGGATAGTTGTAAGTTGGTGTATTAATGCTTGCAAGATTGGCATATTGTGGTTTGATTTTGAGATGATGATATGGTGTGTCATGATATAGATGATAATTTGATGAGTAAAAGCATTTAGTAGCTATGTAAGTTGTAATGATTTTGGCTTAATGATTTGGTATGTTTTAGTTGTGGAATTGAGTAGTTGAATTGGTTGTGAATAAACGACATGATATGAGTATGAATTGACATGTTAATTGTTGCTTACAGATGTATGGAAATGGTGCTATTTTGGTTGCTATGTGTGCTTGTAAAAAGGGTGGCAAATTGGCTTTACAAATGGCCTATTTTTGTCCACACGGGTAGGGACACGGGCGTGTGTCTCTGCCGTGTGCAACACACGATCATGTTACACGGCTGTGTGTCCTCTGGTGAATAATTAGAAATTCAAATCAGTCTTGAGCATGGCCTAGACACACGGGCGTGTCTAGTGGTCGTGTGAGTCACACAGCCTTGGCACATGGGCATGTGTGGCCATTTCGAAGGGTACACGGGTTTGACATACGGACGTGTGGTCAACCATGTGGTTAAGTTAGTAACCTCCCTAATTTTTCCCACGGCCATGGCACACGAGCGTGTCTTCGACCGTGTGGTGCAAGTCAGTATGTATGCCCTGCTTTCACACGGCCTGTGACCCGGGCGTGTCTGGTAGCCGTGTGAGGCACACGGCCTGTTCACACGGGCGTGTGACCCTTAAATGTTAAAAAATTTTATAAGTTTCTCAAAGTTTGCATATGTTATCGGTTTAGTCCCGAACCACTTCTAAGCATGTTTTAAGGTCTCATAGGACCTTAGAAGGGACAATATGATTAAGATGAATGGATTTTGATATTGAATGCATAAATGTATGTGAATGATGCGTATTGATCGGTAATGCCTCGTAACCCTATTCCGACGACGAATACGAGTTAGGGGTGTAACATTAATTTTATAAACCATAAACCTTAAACCCTAACCTTAACCCTGAATAATTAAAAATTAAAAAAAAACCCTAACTGGCTTTGGAAAAACACGGGTAAAAGCGCACCTACGTGGATGCTTTTTAGAAAAGCGCTTGCACTTCCACATCAGCGCGTTTTACTTGACATCAGGGAAAAAGCGTTGAGCTGGACGCGTTTTTCAGCGTTTCCCCTGAAAACGACGCCAGCTCAGAGCGTTTTTGTAAAAATGGACCATTCCCGTCATTTAAAAAAAAAGCCTATTTCTGTAAATTTTTTTTAATAAAATGACTTTTTTGGTCAATTGGTCATTGGATTCAGAAGTCATTGTTTATAATTATGTACCGAATATATTTAGATAATCATTTTGGTTAGTGGATTTACTTAATTAATTGTAATCAAATCATTTTAATTATTTTTTTAATTTTTAAAGAAGGCTGAGAGTTACAACCAATTACATTTAAATCTAATTATTTAATAACTTTTCAATTACACCAATAAATGAATAACAACAGTTTTTTGTTATAGAATAACAACAGTATTTTATTTTTATGATATATATTTTATTTATAAAATATGATACGTTATTTTACTAATTACGATAGAATAATATGAAGTTTTTATTACTAAAATTGTTCTAAATATTTAACTAAATTACATATTATTAATTATTTATATTTGTCCAATGTCAATCAACATGATTTTACTTATATCCCTTCAAAAAAATATTTATATTTAGTCAAGGATCACCTGATGTTGACAAAAAGTATATGTTTAATGTTAGAGAGGGAATAACTCAATAAATATGAAATGCAGAGTAATTAGATAAAATTACATTGGATATTTATTTTTCTTTTTAGCTTTATTATTAATAGTCTTGTTGAATACTTTCTTGAACTATCATACTACATATGATGATTTCATTCTAGGGTTTTTACTTGTTTAGGGTGAGTTTGGATGGACGGTGCGTTTACTTGTAGTAAATATAAAAACAGCGGTAGAGGTAAAATTAGATACTATAGCAATACTATAGCGTGAGACAAAAAGTAAGCTAAATGCACGCACTATACCCAATCGCCCATCCAAACCCACCCTAAGACAATTTTGTTCTCAAGTATTATGGAAAATTTTTTATAATAATTAATATTCTATTTTAAATTTTCATATTATGTAGTTCTGTAATTAATTTTTTTATTACCTAACGTTTTAGCGAATTACAATGTAATTACATTACGTCAGCCTAACACATCTAGAGCATTATAATTCTTTGTAATTACAAGAGGGTGTAAATACACTTTAATTAAATTATTTTATGATGTCCAAATACACCTTTAATATATCTATACTATACTTAGAACACTTGATTGAATTGGTGTCATGAGTCAACTAGATACCAACTCGGTTAGAAAATGAAAAAAAATCCATGGTTGTTAGAAAATGATTGGATCAACCAATTGAATTGAAAACCGATGATCCAACTGGTATCATAAAACCAAAAGGGGATAGAATCAGTACGGAATTGATTGAATCAATAGAAACCGATTGAACCAGGCAAAAACCAGTTAAAAATCATTTGCATCAGATTTAAGCTAGTTTAAATATTTTATTTTATTGTTATGATTTATAAAATAAATGTTTATATTTATATTATTATATATTTTTGTTTTTTTTTTCTATTTTTGAATCATTATGGATTTTTAGATTTTTTTAAATTTTATTTTGTGATGGTTGAACTAGTTGGAGATATATCTTCAATGCTATCTCAATTTAATCTTCGCAATCTAAGAGATCCAGTCCAATTCAATTTTCAAAATAAGTTGCCCCAAAAGAATTGATCTTCATAAATGAATTTGTATATGTCGTAACCATTTTTTGAAAACAGGATCGACTGGATTTTGAAAACGAAAATTAAAAAACAGGAGTCGCCACCGATCTTTATTAGGTGTGATCGGATCACCTTTATTTTAATAAAACAATTTTAGTCTACTAAAATGACATTTTGGTCTACAAAACTCAAGAGAACAAGTTCGGGAGTCGGTTACGTGCGAGGAAGGATTAGCACCCTCGACACGCCCAAAAATTGGTACCGAGTTGACTAATTAGTGTCTTAATGTCGAAAATTGAAAATCGGGGATGAATTTGAAATATGATTTTTTAACATAGATTTTAAAATCTTTAAATTAGCTTGAAAACGATCGTTAAAGATTTCTTTATCTCGAGATATCAAGATATCACATCCCGTAAGTTAGGACACAATATCGTGAATTCCCGAGCGCAAAGTTGTCTTTAATTTTAAATTGAAATCCCATGTATTTTTTTAAAAAAACTAAAGGACATTTGGCAAATTTAGAATCGATGAGAGAACCGAAACCCCGTAAGTTAGGGCACGATTCTTTGATGTTCCAAAACGCGAACATTGCCTTGTTTAGAAATTCTTTATTTTAAAATATGACGAGTATGATATTTACGACGTGCATTATTTTTGTTTGGAATAAAAGGCGAGCGATTCGGGTTTAATAAACATGTTGTTAGGTTGATATTCGATATGACTTAAACTAGGTAATATATATATATCTATATATATATATATAATATGGAGTTTGGAATAATACAACACGAATTCGACATTACATGAGTGACAAACAATAATATGAGGATACAAAATAGAAGAATTAAGGCATACACAATGGCAATAATCACATGGTATATGTCACTTAAATACCAACAAAAGTAATCAAAAGAATGAAATAAATAACATAAAACCATAATAAATAATGAAACAATTTAAAATGAGTAATACATAAAAACGGTTTTAAAATAGATATTATATAAAAAATAGGTTTAGAGTGAATGATATGATACAATCTAAATAATTAAATAATAAAGTAATTAAAAATGAGATAATGTAATCTTAAAATGAATAATATATGTAACAATTCAAAAAAAAAAAAAAAAAAAACCCGTAGAGTCTAAAATAAATAAGAATAAACAATACGTATAAAAACAATATAACAAGGGTTTAACATAAACAATGTATGAAATCTTAAGGTGAGGACTAATAAAAGGGCTACAATAATAAAAGGATTTAAGATAGTTTTTATATAATATAGTGTAGCTAAATAACGTAAGGAAAGAAAATAACATATATGATGGTTTAAAATGAATATCGTGTAAAAATATTTTAAGATAAGTGATAAGTATAGTAGTTAAAATAAATAACATATGTAAAATATTTTAAATTTATAGCAATCTAAAATACATAAGACGTTAAAGAGGGTTAAACTAATCAACAATGAAATGGTTTATAACTAATAAATGAAACAACTATACATAAATAATGTAACAAAATAGTCGCAAATGAACAATGTATAAAAATTTAAAATAAACAATACAAAGCTTAAAATAAATGATATAAAAATTTTAGGGTAAATAGAGTATAAAATAATTTAAATCGACGACTATATGGAAATAAAGTATGAGGTAGTTTAGAATAAAGAATATATAAAAATATTTTTAAATGAAAAATATGTAGAAAGTTAAAAATACATAATAAATAAAGAGACTTAAAACTATTAACATATACAATAATGTGACCAAATAACGCATAAAGAGTTTAAAAATGGATGGTGTCCATATAACGAATAATTTGAGACAAGAAAAATATATATTTATGTGCATTACAAAGTTAAAAACGAATGATGTGTATAATATTTTAAAACAAATAATGTGTATATATATATATATATGTAGTTTAAAATGATCAAAAAGTTATAATACATAATATGTAAAAAATAAAAATAAAAATAATAAATAAATAACAATGACAACAACAGAATAAGCGATAGAATGATTTAAAGATGTATAAAAGAACATTTAACGAATGAAATATGAAATAAATAATATACATAAAACCTGAATAAATAAGTAACAAAAAGAGAAGGATTTAAATCAAGTTGATTAGAGGCTAAATCAAAATAAAAATGAAACTAGAGATAAAAAGTTAAAACAAAATAAGCTACGGGGTCAAAAATGAAAATATATGCGAAGTTTAAGGACCAATCGGGCAAAAAGACCAACACTAGGACACGTGTCCATGTTCCAGTGCGCTGGGATCAATTTGAAAAATGCAGGAAATTTCATGGCCAAATTTGAGGAAGTAAAAAAATAGATTGCAGCACCCCATAGGATAGAGGGACCTCGCGTATAAATATCCCAATAATGGGAAACGCGCGGATCCCTCAGGGCATGGGTCGGGTCGCGCGAGCAGAGGCCCTATACGGTGCCGTTTTGCTTGCTGGTGGCCTTAACGTCAGCGCAGCAACATTTGCTGCATCCCTCAAACCCCCTTTTCATTTTATTTTTGTTTCATTATTTTTTAAAACAGAATACCCCCCCTTTTTATCCTATTCGTGCTCTGCTAGGGTTCCTCTTGGAACCCATCATCGCCATCATTGCACCACGCCACCATGGACGGTGGTTGAGGTCACGTAAGGGGTTCTTTTTAACCCCGTTTTGGGCCCTCGAGGACGACGCCTCTCTCGGTCTGAGAACCCGAGCCAAGAGACCTTATTTCCCTTTTGGGAATCGATCTCAACGGCGGAGCAAGGATTCTAACGGCCGATTCCAAGCCTCCGGTGAACTCCTTTTTCTTTTCTCTTATATATATCTTTATTAAAAACTGATTTGAGGAAAAAAGAATAAAAATGAAAGAACAAAATGGGGACTCAACCTTTTTTTGCTTTCTTTCTTATTGCTTGAATCGTCTCCTTCTTTTCAAAAAAAATCCTCCTCTACAATGTTTTTACTTCTCAGTTTATATAGGAGAAAATACATTTGATTTAATGTTAATACTGTTGCCTATGTCCTTGTTGTTTCTCTGCTTCCTTTCTGCTTTCTACTCTTGTGGTCTTGTTTTGTTTCTGTTTTTGCTTTCTTTTGCAGGCATGCCATGGGTCAACGGGTTGTGGGTGGCCATTTTGGTGCAAAGAAACGACCCTTGGGCGTTGGGCGTGCCGACAGAGCACGTGGAGGCAGCGGCGCAAGGGCTAGGGGCTAGGGTTTGATTTTCTGAAAATGTTTAAAATTTTGGGCTATCTCGGTTTTGTTATTTTTGGGTTAGGGTTTAATTTTGGGCTTATTGGGCCAGGGCAGATTTGGGCCCGTACAGCTGCCCCTCTTTGCTCATTGTCATGTAACGAGAATGGGGCAAAGACTTAAAAAGGGCCAAATTTGCCTGGTCCGGCAGAATCTTGATCTCTTGGTATCTTCTCTTTTTCAAGTAGCTTCGTTCCAATCCACTGTATCCCCAGGGGTATAGGAACTGTTGCTTTGATCTGTTCTACTATGACTATTCGTAGTTTTAACCTGTCCCACTGCAACTTCAAGAGGGTAAGGTTTGTGGCTTCAATCCGCTTCACTGCTACTTCAGGGAGATAAGACTAGTGACTTCAACCTACTCCACTACAACTTTAGGGAGCTAGGATATTTAAATCTGCTTCACTGCAACTTCAGAAAGCCAGATCTTCAATCTTCAACCTACTCCATTACAACTTTAGGGAGCTAGGACTTGCTTAAATCTGCTTCACTGCAATTTCAGGAAGCCAGATCTACAATCTTTAACCTACTCCACTACAACTTTAGGGAGCTAGGGCTTGCTTAAATCTGCTTCACTGCAATTTCAGGAAGCCAGATTTACAATCTTCAACCTACTCCACTACAACTTTAGGGAGCTAGGATGGTAGCTTGAATCTGCTCTACTGCAACTTCAGAAGGCCAGATTCGTCGTCTTCGATTTGCTCCACTACAACTTCAGGGAGACAATCTTCAACCTACTCCACTACAACTTTAGGGAGCTAAGATGATTAAATCTGCTTCACTGCAACTTCAGGAAGCCAGATTCACTGTCTTTGATCTGCTCCACTGCAACTTCAGGGAGACAATCTTCAACCTACTCCACTACAACTTTAGGGAGCTAGGATGATTAAATCTGCTTCACTGCAACTTCAGGAAGCCAGATTCACCGTCTTTGATCTGCTCCACTGCAACTTCAGGGAGACAAAATCTATAGAATTGGTCTCATGTATCTATGATCAGGATTTTATGATCGAAATGAATCAAGTGCTCCTAACTAGATGTGATGCTTAGGTCAAATTATTAGGAAGTTATGATCGAAATGAATCAGATGCTCCTAACTAGGCGTGTTATGAATGGTACATGAATGCAGAAATGATCCGTCTTGAAAGGCTTAGAGTATCATTGCTCATTATTCATTGGGACATTATTACTGACATATTGATCAGTCTTTCTGCAGTTGGTATCTCTTGAAGGATTTAGGCTATTCTTTACTCAATGTTTCCTTACACTTGGGTAATTCAAACTAATTAGTCCCGTTTCAGGTCCTTGTATCATTTAAAATTAATTCAGAGTGATATGCGAAATTCCTCTCAAATGTCATTAGTCCATTAATCATTATTTCAGTGAAAAAGGCTTGAAAAAGATTATAGCAATGGACAAGACGGAATTTTATTGAGAAAAATCTTGAAAAGAGTAAGGTAATCAAAATGACAAGTTTGCTGAGATACGAAATGAACAAAAGTGAAAACAGATGCCCCTGATATCACGGCATGAGCATCTCCGCTTAAAACTTCTTGAGGACCCTTTGAAACTTGATATGCGTTTAGAAGACCAAGAATACTTTGTCAATGCCCCAAGGTGTAACATCCTTCCTTTTTGTTGAATCAGAGAAAACAAAATTACTATATGCCCCATTTCCGATCAAAATTTGAATTGCCCATTCCTGGGTTTTCAACTCAAAACCTCTTTGGTCTCAAAGCGCCCTTTCGTGGGTTTTCGCCTTGGCCTCTCCCCTTTTTTTTTTTTTTTTAGGTAAAGTATTTCTTGACTGAATCTGAATTCACAGGGTTAGGCAAGCTTTTGCCATCAATCTCAGTCAAGATCAGAGCTCCTCCAGAGAATGCTTTCTTCACCACATAAGGTCCTTCCCAATTTGGCATCCATTTTCCCCTGAAGTCTTTTTGTATGGGGAGAATCTTTTTCAAAACAAGGTCTCCTTCACAGAATTCTCTAGGGCGAACCTTCTTGTTATAAGCCCGCATCATTCGCTTTTGATACATTTGACCATGGTGAATAGCTTTCAGCCTCTTTTCTTCAATTAGATTTAGCTGGTCGTACCTTGACTGGACCCATTCTGCTTCATCTAACTTTAGTTCGACAATACCCAGTAGAGAAGGAATCTCAACCTCGATAAGCGAATCGCCTCCATTCCAGTAAACCAAAGAGAAAGGCGTTGCCCGGTAGAGGTTCCGATCGATGTTAGGTAGGCATAGAGGCAAAGCGGTAATTTCTCGTGCCAATCTTTAT
The DNA here is from genome assembly GCA_025698475.1 of Gossypium anomalum. Lineage (NCBI taxonomy): Eukaryota > Viridiplantae > Streptophyta > Magnoliopsida > Malvales > Malvaceae > Gossypium > Gossypium anomalum. The sequence goes on along the minus strand of CM046967.1, from coordinate 15,306,481 downwards.
AAGTCTCCGTCATTTTTCCCACGATCTTCTTGATATTCTTATTTGTCGCTTCTCATCGCACCATTCATCTTTGGACGATATGGCGATGAATTATGGTGTTTGATATTGAATTGGCGGATGCACCTCATTATTGTGCTATTGTTCAAATTCGGCGCATTGTCCGATATGATCCTTTCGGGCATCCCCGTATCGACATATGATTTCTTTCTTTAAGAACTTGCTGATTCAGCGATTTTCGTGACATTGGCATAAGAGGTGGCCTCTACCCATTTAGTGAAGTAATCAATAACCACAAAGATGAACCGATGCCCGTTAGATGCTTTCGGCGAGATCGGCCCGATGACATCCATTCCCCACATCGAGAAAGGCCATGGGGACGTCATAACATGGAGCGGTGAAGGAGGTACATGAATCTTATCCCCATATATTTGGCATTTATGGCACTTTTTTGCATAGTTGATGCAATCCCCCTCCATAGTAGACCAATAATACCCAAATCTCATGATTTGTCTGGCCATTGTGAAACCATTAGCATGTGTTCGCAGACACCCTCATGGACCTCTTCTAAGATTTGCTTAGCCTCGACGGCGCTCGCATCTTAAGAGCACCTGATCTTTTCTTCTTTTATACAGGATCTCGCCCGTCTAAGACATAGTCACTAGCCAGCCTTCTCAACGTCCTTTTATCATTCTCAGTCGCTTGTCCGGATATTCACGATTCTTGCACATATCGTAGTATATCTTGATACCAGGGGTGATCATCTTCTTCTTCTTCTTCGTCAATGTCCGCTGCGGCAATATGCGGGGCCTCGTAGATACTCATTTGAATAGGTTTCACATCCTCTTGCTTGTTTACTTTGACCATAGAAGCCAGAGTTGCCAAAGCGTCAGCCATCTGGTTTTCATCTCGTGGGAGATAGTAAAAAGTGACATCGTCAAACTCCTCAATTAATCCCAAAACCAGCTTTCGGTAATTGATTAATTTAGGGTCTCTTGTCTCCCATTCGCCTTTGAGCTGATAGATCACTAATGCTGAATCTCCATATATTTCTAGCATCTTGATTTTTGCGTTCAATAGCGCATACGGATACCCATGATGCATGCTTCATATTCTGCCATATTATTCGTGCAATCAAAATCCAATTTACTAGTAAAGGGATAATGATCTCCATTTGGGGATACCAGAACTGCCCCGATTCCATTACCTATAGCATTCGAAGCTCCGTCAAAATTCAGTCTCCAAGGATGATCTTTTTGGGAGTCTTCTTCCGTGGTCGCAACGTACATTAAGTCCTCATTTGGGAAATCAAAACTCAGAGGCTCATAGTCTTCTAGAGCCCTACTGGCCAAAAGGTCTGCTACCGCACTTCCTTTTATGGCTTTCTGATTCACGTAGACTATGTCGAATTCAAAAAGTAAAATTTGCCAACGAGCCATTCTTCCGTTCAAGGCATTTGACTCCATCATGTACCTCAGAGGATCTAATTTTGAGATGAGCCAAGTTGTATGGTACAACATGTACTGTCTCAATCTTCGAGTTGTCCAGATCAAAGCGCAACACAATTTCTCGATCGGCGAATATCTTGTCTCGCAGTCAGTAAACTTCTTGCTAAGGTAGTATATCGCCTTTTCCTTTCTTCCTGACTCATCATGTTGGCCTAATACGCACCCCATGGAGTTCTCGAACACTGCCAAATACAGTATCAGCGGTTTATCTGGGCAAGGTGGCATCAATACTGGGGCGTTAGACAAGTAATGCTTGATTTTATCGAAAGTTCTTTGGCACTCCTCATCCCATACACCTGGATTGTGTTTCCTAAGGAGGCGGAATATCGGGTCACATTTCTCTGTCAGTTGCGAAATGAACCGGGCAATATAATTTAGCCTTCCTAGGAAACCTCGAACTTCTTTTTGAGTACGTGGTGGAGGTAATTCTTGTATGGCCTTGACTTTATACAGGTCAATTTGATCCCTTTTTCACTTACTATGAATCCTAACAACTTTCCTGACCTAGCTCCGAAGGTACATTTTGCAGGATTGAGCTTTAGTTGAAACTTTCTTAACCTTAAGAACAATTTCTTCAGGACTCGTATGTGCTCCTTTTCTGTCTTGGATTTCGCTATCATGTCGTCAACGTAAACTTCGATCTCCTTGTGCATCATGTCATGGAACAGAGTTACCATTGCTCTCTGATATGTTGCCCCTGCATTTTTTAGCCCGAATGGCATCACTTTATAACAAAACGTTCCCCACATGGTCACGAATGTAGTCTTTTCCATGTCTTCGGGATGCATTTTTATCTGGTTGTATCCCGAGAATCCATCCATGAAGGAGAAAAGTGAGTAACCTGCCGTGTTATCCACTAATGTATCAATGTGAGGTAGTGGTAAATTGTCCTTTGGGCTAGCTTTGTTCAAATCTCGATAGTCCACGCACATTCGTACCTTCCCGTCCTTCTTAGGAACTGGGACTATATTGGCTACCCATTCGGAGTATTTGACCACTTGTAAGAAGCTGGCGTCAAATTGCTTCTTGACCTCTTCTTTTATTTTCAAGAGAACGTCAGGCCTCATCCTTCGAAGCTTTTGTTGCACTGGCTTGCACTCTTCCTTTATTGGGAGCCGGTGTACTACTATATCAGTATTCAACCCGGGCATATCCTGATACGACCATGCAAAGACATCCTTGAATTCTTGTAGCAACTCAACGAGATCTCGTTTTGTTTCTGCGGCGATACAAGCTCCAATCTTCACCTCTTTCCCTTCTCCTAGGCTCACAGTTTCCACTGATTCCTTGTGAGGTAGAAGTTATTTTTCATCTTGTTCTACCATTCTTAACAAGTCCGGAGACAGATTACAGTTTCGGTCATTTTCAAAATCCTGATAATCCTCCGCACACATATCTTGCTCAAAAGGAGACTCCGAAGTCAATAGCAGGCATTACTCATATCATTGATATCCGGGGACTGTTATAGGAATGAAGAAAATCCAAAGAACAAAAGAATCTAAGAATATTTATTTGTATGGTATGATTATGAATGAAAAGGAAAGAATAAAAGAATGTCTGCTCAAGATGGTACGCAAGAGTGCATTTTTATTGAAATAACGATATTGGATAAGAGCCTATTTCACAAAAGGATTCCTATTGCCCCTAGGCTTAGGGCAACAGGTTTGTTTCGGACATTACTCTGAATTAATTTAAAAGTTTACAGGATCTCTTTCGGTCCAATTGTTTAAAATGCTCCAGAGGCACGTATGGGCAAATGCCTACATGATCTTCGTTTCTTGTTCCTTCCTCGAATATGGCATTAATGCTCAAGTTCCCTAGCATTTCTTCGGTAAGCCCTTTCTTCGTCGTTCTTTCTCTAGCGTGAATAGTCCCTCCTGACACGAATGTCCTAGATATGTGGGGAAAGATCATTGGCTCCCACTTGACCTCTTCTTTATTTAAGCGCGCTCTCCTCTTCTCTTGTTTCTTCTCTATCTCTTTTTTCTTCTGCCTTGCGTCTGGCTTGTATCCTAGGCCAAAACGGTCTCGTTTGTCTATGAGCCCGGGTGCTTCGATCCTTCCTTGTAGATTTCTTCCAAGCCCCATCCCAGGCACAGCTCCTTTTTCAACTGTCAATTGCAAACCCATCTTGGTAGTTTTAGAGATTTTAGGTATCGGGATCTTGTTCCCTTCGACAACGAATGTAGCGTTGACAAATTCCAAAGATCGGAAAGAACACTCTATTGCCTCATAAATGCATTTCCTACATACGGGGCATCACTCGTAACGGATGCAATGATGTCTTCTTCTGCGTTTATTGTTACCAATCTACCATCAGTTACCAACTTTAACTTCTGGTGTAGTGATGATGGTACTGCTCCTGCCGAGTGAATCCATGGCCTTCCCAACAAGCAATTATAAGATGGCTTGATATCCATTACTAAGAAGTCTACCTCGTAGGTACTTGGGCCAATTAAAAGGGGTATTTCAATTCTCCCCATCACTTTTCTTTCGGTATCGTCGAATGCGCTCACTATGTTTTGACATGTTTTCATGTGGGAACTATCTACTGGCAATCTGTTTAATGTGGACAAGGGCAGGACGTTCAACGCCGATCCATTATCAATTAGTACCCCCGGCAGTGTATGTCCTTTGCATCTAGTGGTGATGTGCAGGGCCTTTGTAGATCCCATTCCCCCCGGCGGTATCTCATCATCATTGAAAAATATGAAGTTATCAGCACTTATATTGTTGACGACACGGTCTAACTTGTTGACGGAGATATCATCTGCGACGTAAGTTTCATTAAGTACCTTCATTAACGCGCTTCGATGTGCCTCCGAACTCAAGAGCAAGGCTAGTACCAAGATGCGAGCCGGTTGTTTGTGTAACTGTTCAACCACGCTGTACTCACTATGCTTTAAGAATTTTAGGAATTCTCTAGCTTCTTTCTCAGTTACTGGCTCGTTGATTGGCGATTCAAGCCTAACCATCTTTTCTTTTCTTTGCTCAGCTATTGGGGTTTTTCCTTTAGCAGTTTCAGTTCCTGTACTTGCGGGGTCATAACGTTTTCCACTACGTGTATAAAAGCCTACATCTTGACTTTCTCTTAAAGCGCTGGCTGAGTTCTCCTCACCCGAGATCGTCACGTTGCAGTTGTAATTCCAAGGGACCTTTTTACTATCCTTGTAAGGGAAGGATACTGGTTTCTGAATTATGATTCTCGGTACCACTTGTATTCCCACTTCATTATTTCTGGGTCGTGAAATGATCACCACTGGATGATTGACTTTTTGGACCCTTTCTATTGTTCCTTCCTCTGAGGCGTAAACTTCTCCTTCTTCCGATCCTTCAACTTCTTCATAAAATTCCATCTCCTTATTGTTCATCAAATTTTGCACTATGGACCTGAACTTATCACACTCTTGGATGTCATGGCCTTCGTCGGCGTGAAATTCGCAGTATTCTCTTGCTTCCCCGGGCCTTTCCTTTGAATCTTGTGTGATTAAACCTCTCCCGATCATTTGTTTCCAAACCCATCTCAGCGGGGTTTTCACTTCTGCTATGTCAACTTTGATCTTTTTGCCCCCATTCTCAACTATCGCGTTTATCCCTTTGTCTGAATGGCTAGGTAGAGGATTCCCGGCCACATTAGGCCCTGTGGGCTCATCGAACTTCACAACGCCCATACCTATGAGCCTTTCGACTACCTTTTTGAAGGCGGTGCAGTTTTCAATTGTGTGCCCCGAGATTCCTGCATGGTATTCGCATTGAGCGTTTGCGTCATACCACTTAGGGAATGAGGGCTGCAGGGGTTTCAAATAATAGGGTGACACTACATGGGCATCGAATAAACTCTGGTATAACTCCCTATATGACATTGGGATAGGCGTAAACTAGACTCTTTCCGTGTTAGGCCTTGGGTTTGAATCTTGTCTTGTAGGGCCTTGATGGTTGGTATTCAATGTCTTCGGTTGACTCACAGTGACTGGCTTGGAATGGCTCTTATTATATACACTCGCGTTGTTCACTTCATTTTCTTTCCTCCTCGGAGCTGATTTTCTTTCCCCTGTTTCAATCTTCCCGCATCTTATCGCGTTCTCTATCATCTCTCCTGACATTACTATGTCTGAGAAGCTCTTAGTAGCGCTTCCCAACATGTGGTTGATAAATGGAGCTTTCAGAGTGTTGACAAAGAGCATAGTCATTTCCTTCTCCAATAGAGGCGGTTGGACTTGCATCGCCACCTCCCTCCACCTCTGAGCATACTGTCTGAAACTCTCACTTTGTTTATTTTCCATATTTTGTAACGTGATTCGATCGGGTGTTATGTCTGTCACATGGCCGTATTGCTTCATGAAAGCTTGCGCCAAGTCTTTCCATGAATGGATTTGCGTGCGACTTAGTTGATTATACCATTTGACCGCAGATCCGACCAAACTATCTTGGAAGCAATGGATCAATAGCTGATCGTTATGAACGTACCCTGCCATTCTTCGACAAAACATGGTGATGTGAGCCTCTGGGCAGCTTGTTCCATTGTATTTTTCAAAATCAGGGATCTTAAACTTAGGGGGAAGGACTAGGTCTGGGACTAAGCTTAAATCTTTGGCGTCGATCCCGCAATAATAGTCTGCGCTCTCCATCATTCTAAACTTTTCCTCCAACCACTTACATCGGTCGTCCAATTCTTTCGAGAGCCCGTTCTTACTCTTTTTTCTTCTTCGCCATATTATCCAAATCGGGATTGTGGGATTAATAGGGTTATCCGAGGATTAGAACTCGAACCCGTTTGATAGTTGATTGGCATTGAAGTATCAGCCTGAAATTGCTGAGGCCTGATCGTAACAGCCGGTCTTCGGTGTGTAGCTCGGGCTGTATTTGAGCATTCATTGGGGTGAAACCAGGGGGGTAGAGGGGATCTTCAGTTACAGATGGTCTCTGTGTGTGTGTCTCATGCTGCGTCGTAGCGTTTGCTGGGGCAAAACCAGGGGGATAAAGGGAATCTCCGTTGTTTTTTCCCATATCGGCCACAGGGCTCTTTCCTTTGTCCGGCCTATTAGTCAGTAGTCGGGTTAGCTCTTCCATCATATTTCTTTGAGATTCCAGCATCTGGTCTCTCATTTCTTGCTGTATTTTTTCTATCTGTTCTTGCACTTGTGCTTGCATCTGCTCTTGCATCTCTTTCTGCATTTGCTCCAGTCTTTCTAGCTTTTTATCCATTGCTTGATTTTTTCCTTGTACTGTAGTAGGGATGTGTATTCGGGGAGATTTTCGTTGGTTTCAGACATCAAACGTTTTTAATTAATTAGAATCTTCTTATGGCATTTAATGCATATGATGTAATGTGATGCAAATGCATGAATGCAAAAAGAAGGCGTTGATTCTAATTCAATTTCATTAGAAGAACTTTACTAGAAGAAAAATTCCTTTACATAGAACAGACGATTACATATACGACTTTGCCCTAATGCCTAAAGCCTTTACTTTCCTAAGAAGCCAAGCTAAGTTTTGGCCTCGATCTGATTCTGACTCGTATCTTAGGCTTAATATATCGGCCTGAACTGCCAAGGTTTGCAGATGATCGGCTATCTCTCGAACTTGAGCCACGGCTTCCCCCATGACATAATCTCTATTTCTGACTTGATCTTGAGAGTGGTAAAGTTGTGTTTTGTAATGTTCATTGTCTGCCTCGAGAAATTCCACTCGATTTTTGCTATCTTGCAGTGTTATCTCAAGTTTCTCTATTTTCCTGTTCATCTCCCCGATCTTGCTCAGGCTGGCCCTCAACTCAGTTATAGAATTACGACTACGATTTAGATGTAGTGACTTTTCCAATTCGGCTATCCGAGCTTGCAGTTTCTCTTTTTCGCTCTGGTTTTCTGATAAACTCTTTTTCAAAACATCTTCTCGCACTTTAATATCTTGGAACTTCTTCTCCCAATGATCAGCTCTAGTCTTTTCTTTCTCGATTTCTTGACGCCACTGATCCGACGTTTTGCCCAAACCGGCAGTCCTCATTGACATACGCAGCTTCTTATAATCAGTCTTTAGACTATCTAAGTCTTCTTCGGCTTTGTTCTTCCCTTTCCTTAGCTTCTCGGCCTCTAGCTTATGGATGTCGACATCCAATCCTAGCCGTATTTTTTCTTCCTCTAAATGCTCTACCCTCTTTCCAAATTCTAAGCTCTTTCTCTCGAAATCTTGCTTGATGATCTCTAGCTCAGATGGGGCTACTCGCAAATGCTCTTCTATTGGCTGAGTGCTCCCTTGATCCGGTTTAAGAATGTTATCGTTGACTCTCTTAACCCACCACCATTCATACTCGGGGGTTGTCATCGGGCCCGCGGTGAATCCTTTCATTCTTCGAGTCTGGTTCCACGCATCTGATATCTCACGGACCTTTTTCTTATAACCGTCATCTTTATAGGAGAACTCACACTGATTTAACCCTTGTGTTGCCGGTATGAACTGCCTCGATTGATATTGCCTTAACACAAGTAGCGGAGTGTATCCAGAAGCCCCCCATATTCCAGCTAGAGGGACCCAGTCAAAATTACCGCACTTATATAAGATCTCGCCAGGGATCAACCACGGAGCTCTCCATTCGATACTTTCGGCTTGCAAATTCCGGAGGATAGTTATCCATTTCTCTTCTGAGATGTCATCTCGTCTTGATGTAGCCGCTAATTCTCTTAATGGGGAATAGTCCCTAGAGAAAACCCGATAGGAGACCTTTTCTACTTTCCAAAAATGGCTATGGAACCAAGCCAAGAGAAGCTGTGCACAACCAATGAATCTTCCTTCGCCCGCTCTCAGGACACGCATTCAAGGATCCGAAAGTTTACGCTAGGATTGCCGGGACGGGTGTAGTACCTTTATCAAGTCGATCGAATAGATGCGAGGCGGCTTCATCTACGTGTCCTAGTGCCTTAGGAAAGATTATCGCACAGAAGTAGAGGCTCAAGGCGAAAACATCAACCCTCTTTTTCATATCTGGGTGTTCTAGGATTAGGTCCCTCAAATTCCTCCAAGGAATACACTTACTGTCCCCTTTCTGTTTGATACGAGCTGAAACCCATTGTTCGCTCATTCCCGTGGTCTTCATCAACTTTTTCACAAAAGTTGGAACATTAATAGGTATTGAATAAGCCCTGTCGACCTGAATCTTTGGGCAATTAAGTAACGCCATGTATTCTTCCACAGTAGGCACTAAATCAACTCCCCCGAAAGTGAAGCAACTGTGGGCGGGATTCCAAAACTGCGCGAGGGCTCGAAACAGGTACTTGTCTATCTTTACATCAAGCAAATAGGGCAGGTCGCCGTAGTTACAGTAGAAGAGTCGCTTGACCTCGTTATTCCAACTATTCCATATATCCCTTAATTCTTGCGGGTCATTTTGGGTCACACTGATGCGAGTGAAATCCCACAACTCCGATTCATATCCCTCGGTCAAACTATCTCCTTTCTCTTGCTGTGTTTTCTCGGACCACATTCGGACGGCCGCATTATCCTCCACTCTATCAAGGAACCCTTTTTCCATGCTAAACTCTTCTATTTAGTAATCGAATCGTGAATCAACACCCCTTTTATGATGAGATATCATGCAACAACAACAAAGCATAAACAAGTCAGTATTAAAACAAAGAATGGAAATTAAGGCAACCAAGAAATAATCAAGCACCTAATCAGGTAACCAGTAGGGTCTAGTGTGGTTCTACCTAGGGTAAGCTCCTAAGTTTCTCTATATGTGGCTCAGTTCTAGAGTGAAGGTACCCGAACCAGTAGATTCCTCAATCCTCACCCATTATAGGCTCATATGAATCGAGTTCGGTTCGGGGGAATACATTTCCCTATGACCATGCGGAGATGAAAATCTCACGAAATCATAGGTACGGATGTATCCCGGAAGCAATCCACTAGCCCATGCGGAGGTGAAAACCTCACGAAGGTATAGCTTCTCACTCCCACTTAAAGGGTATGACCACAACGGTCATGCAATGCAATGTGCGAAGATATATGCATAAGAAAAACTGGAAACAATAAAGAAAATAGGAAGAATAATGAAAACCGTAAAAGAATGGATGAAATGCAACGAAGGGATAATAAGTTTAAAAAAATGAATTTTCAATTTTCGACAAAGGACAAAAATTAATCAATTTATGGCTCGACTCTCAAAGTCCCCAGTGGAGTCGCCAAGCTGTCGTAACCATTTTTTGAAAACAGGATCGATTGGATTTTGAAAACGAAAATTAAAAAACAGGAGTCGCCACCGATCTTTATTAGGTGTGATCGGATCACCTTTATTTTAATAAAACAATTTTAGTCTACTAAAATGACATTTTGGTCTACGAAACTCAAGAGAACAAGTTCGGGAGTCGGTTACGTGCGAGGAAGGATTAGCACCCTCGACACGCCCAAAAATTGGTACCGAGTTGACTAATTAGTGTCTTAATGTCGAAAATTGAAAATCGGGGATGAATTTGAAATATGATTTTTTAACATAGATTTTAAAATCTTTAAATTAGCTTGAAAACGATCGTTAAAGATTTCTTTATCTCGAGATATCAAGATATCACATCCCGTAAGTTAGGACACAATATCGTGAATTCAGAAGCGCAAAGTTGTCTTTAATTTTAAATTGAAATCCCATGTATTTTTTTAAAAAAACTAAAGGACATTTGGCAAATTTAGAATCGATGAGAGAACCGAAACCCCGTAAGTTAGGGCACGATTCTTTGATGTTCCAAAACGCGAACATTGCCTTGTTTAGAAATTCTTTATTTTAAAATATGACGAGTATGATATTTCTGACGTGCATTATTTTTGTTTGGAATAAAAAAAGCGAGCGATTCGGGTTTAATAAACATGTTGTTAGGTTGATATTCGATATGACTTAAACTAGGTAATATATATATATATCTATATATATATATATATATATATAATATGGAGTTTGGAATAATACAACACGAATTCGACATTACATGAGTGACAAACAATAATACGAGGATACAAAATAGAAGAATTAAGGCATACACAATGGCAATAATCACATGGTATATGTCACTTAAATACCAACAAAAGTAATCAAAAGAATGAAATAAATAACATAAAACCATAATAAATAATGAAACAATTTAAAATGAGTAATACATAAAAACGGTTTTAAAATAGATATTATATAAAAAATAGGTTTAGAGTGAATGATATGATACAATCTAAATAATTAAATAATAAAGTAATTAAAAATGAGATAATGTAATCTTAAAATGAATAATATATGTAACAATAAAAAAAAAAAAAAAAAAAAAAACCCGTAGAGTCTAAAATAAATAAGAATAAACAATACGTATAAAAACAATATAACAAGGGTTTAACATAAACAATGTATGAAATCTTAAGGTGAGGACTAATAAAAGGGCTACAATAATAAAAGGATTTAAGATAGTTTTTATATAATATAGTGTAGCTAAATAACGTAAGGAAAGAAAATAACATATATGATGGTTTAAAATGAATATCGTGTAAAAATATTTTAAGATAAGTGATAAGTATAGTAGTTAAAATAAATAACATATGTAAAATATTTTAAATTTATAGCAATCTAAAATACATAAGACGTTAAAGAGGTTAAACTAATCAACAATGAAATGGTTTATAACTAATAAATGAAACAACTATACATAAATAATGTAACAAAATAGTCGCAAATGAACAATGTATAAAAATTTAAAATAAATAATACAAAGCTTAAAATAAATGATATAAAAATTTTAGGGTAAATAGAGTATAAAATAATTTAAATCGACGACTATATGGAAATAAAGTATGAGGTAGTTTAGAATAAAGAATATATAAAAATATTTTTAAATGAAAAATATGTAGAAAGTTAAAAATACATAATAAATAAAGAGACTTAAAACTATTAACATATACAATAATGTGACCAAATAACGCATAAAGAGTTTAAAAATGGATGGTGTCCATATAACGAATAATTTGAGACAAGAAAAATATATATTTATGTGCATTACAAAGTCAAAAACGAATGATGTGTATAATATTTTAAAACAAATAATGTGTATATATATATATATATATATATATATATATATATATATATATGTAGTTTAAAATGATCAAAAAGTTATAATACATAATATGTAAAAAATAAAAAAATAATAATAAATAAATAACAATGACAACAACAGAATAAGCGATAGAATGATTTAAAGATGTATAAAAGAACATTTAACGAATGAAATATGAAATAAATAATATACATAAAACCTGAATAAATAAGTAACAAAAAGAGAAGGATTTAAATCAAGTTGATCAGAGGCTAAATCAAAATAAAAATGAAACTAGAGATAAAAAGTTAAAACAAAATAAGCTACGGGGTCAAAAATGAAAATATATGCGAAGTTTAAGGACCAATCGGGCAAAAAGACCAATACTAGGACACGTGTCCATGTTCCAGTGCACTGGGATCAATTTGAAAAATGCAGGAAATTTCATGGCCAAATTTGAGGAAGTAAAAAAACAGATTGCAGCACCCCATAGGATAGAGGGACCTCGCGCATAAATATCCCAATAATGGGAAACGCGCGGATCCCCCAGGGCATGGGTCGGGTCATGTGAGCAGAGGCCCTATACGTGCCGTTTTTGCTTCTTGGGTGGCCTTCGCCGCCAGTAAGACAACATTTGTCGCATCCTCAAACCCCTTTTCATTTTATTTTTGTTTCATTATTTTTTAAAGCAGAATACCCCCTTTTTATCCTATTCGTGCTCTGCTAGGGTTCCTCTTGGAACCCATCATCGCCATCATTGCACCACGCCACCATGGACGGTGGTTGAGGTCACGTAAGGGGTTCTTTTTAACCCCGTTTTGGGCCCTCGAGGACGACGCCTCTCTCGGTCTGAGAACCCGAGCCAAGAGACCTTATTTCCTTTTTGGGAATCGATCTCAACCATGAGCAAGGATTCTAACTACGATTCCAAGCCTCCAGGTGAACTCCTTTTTCTTTTCTCTTATATATATCTTTATTAAAAACTGATTTGAGGAAAAAAGAATAAAAATGAAAGAACAAAATGGGGACTCAACCTTTTTTGCTTTCTTTCTTATTGCTTGAATCGTCTCCTTCTTTTCAAAAAAAATCCTCCTCTACAATGTTTTTATTTCTCAGTTTATATAGGAGAAAATACATTTGATTTAATGTTAATACTGTTGCCTATGTCCTTGTTGTTTCTCTGCTTCCTTTCTGCTTTCTACTCTTGTGGTCTTGTTTTGTTTCTGTTTTTGCTTTCTTTTGCAGGCATGCCATGGGTCAACGGGTTGTGGGTGGCCATTTTGGTGCAAAGAAACGACCCTTGGGCGTTGGGCGTGCCGACAGAGCACGTGGAGGCAGCGGCGCAAGGGCTAGGGGCTAGGGTTTGATTTTCTGAAAATGTTTAAAATTTTGGGCTATCTCGGTTTTGTTATTTTTGGGTTAGGGTTTAATTTTGGGCTTATTGGGCCAGGGCAGATTTGGGCCCGTACAGTATACATAGTAATTATATTTTGTCTGAGTCAAATCAGAATAAGCTCAAATTCATGACTTCTTGTATATTATTATATTTATTATAATTATACTTTATTATTTATTAATATGATAAAAAGAAAAAATAGAGAGAATTATATATATATGCACGGTTGAATAACTTTTATGTTAACATATACATATAGAGTACATCTATACACGTGGGCTAAGGTTATAATATTTATGTACATACGTGGGCAATGGAAACGTCATTCCTTTTAACCAAACCATTAATACATAGAAGAACAAGAAGATATGCTCATTCGCTGGTTTATTAGCTGTATATCATAGTCACGTTGCAAGCCTATTAGCTGTGTGATACAGTCATACAACCACGTCGCAAGTCTGCTGCAACGTCTTTTGTCTCTATTCTCCGTTCTGTTACAAATGACAATTTTACAATATTATATATTTACATTCACTGTAATTGTAAAGAATAGGTTTTTCAGCAATACAATGCTTTAGCAAATATTTTCTCTTAGCATGTTTAATATGGGATTTGAGCCTGGTTTTTTGATCCTCCATACCTGAACTTGATTCTGTTGAATCCTTCTTTTTCTTTATATAATGTCTGACTTAGATGATAGTCCACCATCCCTCACTGCTGCCCTCACCTCAGACTCTCAATCGCCATGTTTTTTTTCCACCAAATGCGTCAATGTCAGATTGGATGAGAAAAATTACCTTCTTTGGAAATAGCAGATCCTATTTACTGATCAAGGTCATAGTCTGGAACATTTTCTAGACAGTTTCGCCACCCTACCCCCAAATTTTCTACCAGTGCATCTGGTGAATCTATTCCAAATGCAGCTTATACTCATTTTGTCAAACAAGGTTGTGCCCTTGCCTCATGGCTTCTGTCCACTATTAGCTCCAATATCCTCCTAGATGTTGAGTCTCGTCTTCACGACCCTCTCTATCTTCCTCTATCGATTAATACTGCTCAAGTTACAGCACCTACACCTACAGATTTTGTTTCCAGCCCGCGCCGTAGGCCCAACACTTCTGGCCCGTCAGCTTGCTCTATCCCTTTTCCTGGTCAAACCCAATTCTTAGGACATTTCTTCACCTCTCATTTTGTTCCTAGGCCACGATCATCTTACAGCAATCGTGGCAGAGGCAGGAGCGCATCGCGTCTACAGTGCCAACTCTACCGTCGGATGGGACACTTAGTTGACCAATGTTTTTATCGTTTTGACCAATCTTTTTTAGGTATCCAAACCTACTCTCCACCTCAACCACCAGTTGTCAACCCTTTTGTCAACACCTACACCTATAACAACCCTTCCCAATGCTATGAACTTGCATATTATATCATAAAACTTAACACTGCCATATCTTCTCCAACGCCCCCAACAAATACATATTCCCTACAAGTTACTAACACTACCATCGCTACGGTATCATCTCCCAGAATACAAAACTGGGTTCCCGATTCTAGCGTTTCTCATCATGTCACCAACAACCTCACCAATCTCTCAACACATAGTCCCTACACAGGGTCTGGTAAGGTTACTGTGGGTGATGGTTTTTCCCTCCCAATTAATCATATTGACACTTCCACTATATCTTCCTCATTTCGACCGTTATTGTTGAATGAATTACTACACGTGTCTACTGTTTCTAACAATTTGCTTTCAGTTTCCAAATTCGCAAAAGATAACTTTTTTTACTTTAAGTTTCATCCTGGTTACTGTCTTGTCAATGATGAACATACAAACAAATTTCTCCTGTATGGTGTGGAACAGGATGGTCTGTATCGATTTCTCGCTGCACCAGCTCGACCTCAACTAATGCAAACTACTGTCATGGATGTTGCTCGCTCTACTTTACCTTTCTTGCCTGTTGAATTTTGGTTATGGCACAGACGTCTTGGCCATCCCTTGGTTGAGGTGTTGAATAAAGTTATGAAGAAATGTAATAAATCTCAGTTTGTACGACAACAAATTCCACTGTATGAGGCTTGCTACATAGGGAAGAGTCATCATCTACCTTTTGTTAACTCAACCACCACTTACACTAAAACTTTTGAGTTAGTCGAGCTTGACTTATGGGGACCAGGTCATGAACCTTTATCAGGTTATCGATATTACTTGTCCTGTATTGATGCCTTTTCAAGGAACTGTTGGTTGTATTTACTGAACTCAAAAGATGAAGCCATTATTGCCTTTGATCTTTTTAAGAAACTTGTCTTTAATCAATTTTCCACTGCTATTACTGCTATTCAAACTGATTGGGGAGGTGAATTTTGAAATTTTACTTCATATTTGGCTAACTTTGGTATCCAACATTATGTTACTTGCCCTCATACATCTCAACAGAATGGGATTGTCGAGCAGAAACATAGGCATATCGTTGAGACGGGTATTACCTTATTAGCTCAAGCAAATCTACCCTTCCAATTTTGGACAGATATATTTCTTAGTGCTGTCTATCTCATAAATTGACTTCCAACCAATGTTCTTGGTGGAATCTCACTGAATGAGAAACTTTATGGACGACCACCAAATTATAAGTTCTTACGTGTCTTTGGATCTCAATACTTCCCTCACCTTCATCCATTTATGCCGTACAAGTTGAATTTTCGTTCCAAAGCTTGCGTTTTTCTGGGATATAGTCCAATACATCATAGATATAAGTGTCTTGACAAAGACTCTAGTAAGATCTACATCTCTAGACATGTACTATTTAATGAACATGTTTTTCCTTTTGCAACTAGTCAATCATCTTTGGTGACCAATACTCTTACCGAATTTGAATCCCCTCATCTCCCTGTGGTCTCCTTCCCTCAGTTAAGCTCTTCCACTATATAGTTTGGGTCCTTACCACCATCTCATTACCAACGATGCCTACTTCCCTTTCTACAACTATAAGTCACTCCAATGATCGAGAGGACTCTTCTGATGTTATCATTCAAAGTCCACCTTCTCCACAAAAGACACACCTTGATTCACCTCTAGACAATGATGATACTCCTGAAGATACTGACACCACCAATAATTGTCCCCCCACCAATGTGCACCCTATGATTACACGCAGCAAAAATAATATTTATAAACCTAAGCTTTATTCTGCCATTCTTGAGAACCATGAACCAATGAACATCGTTGATGGATCTAAAATGGAGAGAAACAGTCATTACAGAATACAACACTCTCATTGCAAACAACACATGGTCTTTAGTTGAATTGCTACATGATCGCAAACCTATAGAGTGCAAATGGCTTTTCAAGTTGAAGAAAAACCCAGACGGTACAGTAGCACGGTATAAGTCTAGACTTGCTGGTAAAGGCTTCTCTTAAGTCCCGGGGTATTATTTTCGTGAAACCTATAGCCCAGTAGTTAAATTTGCTACCGTTAACATGTTTCTTGCTTTGGCAGCATATAATTGCTGGAATCTAAGACACATTGTTATCAACAACGCATTCCTAAAGGAAAATTTATCAGAGGATATTTATATGACTCAGCCTCTTGGTTTTGAACAATATCATGATAACGGCAAGGCTCTAGTTTGCAAACTTCATAAAACCATATATGGCTTGCGTCAAGCACCAAGAAATTGGTTTTACAAACTACAACAATTTCTGCTTACCATTGGTTTCACTCCTTCTAAAGCAGACCCCTCACTATTTATTCTTAAAGATGGGGGAAATATTACCTACATGATTGTGTATGTTGATGATATACTGCTAACGGGAAGCTTACATGGGACAATCGAAAATACAGTTGATCAACTTCACAAACAATTTTCTTTGAAGGATCTAGGTAGTCCTGAGTATTTTTTGGGAATCGAAGTTCAGCCCATTGGTAATGGTTTCTTCATCAATCAAAAGAAATACACTTTGGACTTGCTTGCTCAAATTGACATGATGAATTGTCAACCCACAACAACACCAATAGTAGTCGACAAGAAACTAGCTAAAGATGATGGTATAGCTCTTAGCGACCCTCAACACTATAGAAGCATAGTAGGGTCACCGCAATATCTCTGCCACACAAGGCTAGACATATCATATAGTGTCAACAAGGTTGCTCAATATGTGCAAAATCCTAGAGATTCTTACTGGGTTGCTGTTAAGTAAATTCTTCGCTACTTAAGAGGTACTTTAGATTATGGATTGATATTCACTTCTGATAAAATGATGAACCTCATAGCATACACCGATGCCGATTGGGGAAGCGATGTTGATGATCGAAGATCAACATTGGGTCACTGTGTTCTTCTAGGACCCAACATCATCTCGTGGAATTCCAAGAAACAAAGGTCTGTCTCTCGATCGACTGCGAAAGCAGAATATAGAAGCTTTGCTGATACGACCTCAGAAATTATATGGTTACAGTCCCTGTTATTAGATTTCCAAATCAACTTAATTGAACCACCCAAAATTTGGCGTGACAATTCAAGCACTGTTGCCATGGCTGCCAACCCTGTACTACATTCGAAAATAAAACATGTTGATTTGGATCTTCACTTTGTTTGCGAAAAGGTGCTCAACAATCAAATTTATGTTAGATATGTTCCAGCAAAACATCAAGTTGTTGATGTCTTCACTAAACCTCTTCTGACCAAGGCATTTCAATAATCACGAGAGAAGTTGCGTGTCATCTCCTACAATGATGCTACCACTATGCTTAACAAAGAAAAAAGACAGAAAACATAGCAAATATTAGCTGTATATCACAGCCACGTTGCAAGCCTATTAGCTGTGTGATACAGCCACGTCGCAAGTCTGCTGTAACGTTCTTTGTCTTTATTCTCCATTCTGTTACAAAGGACAATTTTACGATATTATATATTTACATTCACTGTAATTGTAAAGAACAGGTTTTTTAGCAATACAATGCTTTAGCAAATATTTTCTCTTAGCATGTTTAATATGGTTGTATCGACTTTGAATGGCAAAGCAAGATGGCCTTGGACTTTCGAGCGTTGATGACGTGAGAGAGATGAACCGTTTTGTCTGTGTAGCTTCGCTCTAAAAGGAGATCCGGAAGCAACTCAAAGTGATCAGTTAGTTGGTAAAAGAATTCCTTGATTTGATCATTTACCTTTTATATTTTTAATGTGATCATATGCATAGCTTAGTTGTTTTCAAGTTCAATGCTTGGTTGTTCCATGTGCCATAATTTCCTTACGCGATATGGGATAAAATAAATTTATGAGAAATTAATAAAAATTTTAAGGTGTGTATCAATGTCATTTTTTTTAAGGTTTTATTCACCTTGCTTATGTTATGGTATGCAAAAGAAGTACTAGTAAATAAATGTTGAGGATACGATAAAATCCAATGAATGTTTACGTTTTGCACTGATAGAAACAATCCACTAAGTACTAAGTTGAGCATAGTAATGATATCAATTTTTATAAAGAATTACTATAAAAAAAATTTATAGAACAATCTAGGAATATAAAATATGGTGGAAGAATAAAAAGAAACTTTGTTTTTATATTTTTAGGTGTGTCATGTAAATAGAATTTCATCCTATTTATAGGACTCATGTCGCTTCATTGGATATAACTAGTCATATTTTTTGTAATAAACATAATTATTCATTAAATATTTATTTGAATAATTTTTTATTTGTAACTACTAAAGCACTATATATACTGAAAATATTTCAACACTGTCGTGACTAGTTACTTATATGATATGTTTTTGATTTCATTGTCTTTTTATATATTGTGTTGCTAGTTTTCGACTTAAACCTTGGAATTTAGTGTGTATATACATGTTTGTATAATTCATGCGTGCATAGCTATTAAAATCTAGTCTGATTTTACAATCTTGATTTAAACGTAGTTCAGCATGTGTGCATTTACCCTTGAGTTTCTTTTTTGAGTTTACAATCTAGATTTTACAATCTTTTTTGAGTTTCTTAAACAACATGTGTTAAACGAGGTATTAATTTCTGAATGTTGTAAGGGTGTTAATACTTTCTGCATATGTAATCGACTCCTGAACTCGATTTTTTTTCATCTGGTTCTTTAAAACTTGGACCAAATAATTATCTTTTAAAAAGTGCTGATAGCAAGTTAATTTTGTGTGTTGAATATACTTATTTTTGGTCAATTTTCTAATAGAATGTTATTAAACTTGTGATTTCTTTCTTAAATTTTATCATGGATGCAATTGGAGTGCCGAAGTCCAAAAATAAGTAAAATCGGGTTAAATTGGAACAAAAAGCAAGATGATGAGCTAAATTGAAAATTGCAAAATTATTTTTGGGTTGATAAATAAATCAAATTTTTTACTTTGACAAAATCCTATATGTAGAAAAAAAAAATCTGATTTTGTGGTTGGTTGTTAAGCATGATTCTAGGCGAAAAGCATCAAACATTCTGTCATTTCTTTCTTCTTTTTATATTTTGGTGTAATTGCCCTTTTAATTCTCTCTCTTCTTCACTTATTGTCTTTCATTAAAATCAATTCTCATAATCTAATCAAGTATGATTAATTTCATGCTCAACTAGCTTTAGACCGGTCATCATTCCAATCGAGAATCGTGAGATATGAACTCGCGCTAAAACCTTACAACACAATATTTATTATCTCTCCAGAGTATGAGATAGTCACAATCGTCCCTTAAAGTTAATTCAATTTCAACTCAAAAAGTGCATGTTGGGTTGGAGTACTTTGGCATACAATTGGGAAAACGAGATGGTCGTCTGCTGTGTTCGAATTCCCGCAAAAAAATTGGCGTGTCCAGGTGAGAAAATGCCAGTTGAATTCCGCCAAGAGAGATAGTGATCAGATTTAAATGACCTACGCAGTTAAGGTCGTTAATTCGAGTTGGGCTCTTCTAGATTGCAAGGCTACCAAGATCTTAAATTCCAGACGCATGTTACATGGTTAAATAGTCAGTAAGGGTTGGTTTGCAGGTTGTACCGGAATCAACTACACAAAGAAGAGTTGGCAGTTGAGGCATCCTTAATTACTATAACTAGCTTATCGTTTGGAAGGAAAAATTCGCTTTCAAGAATCGACTCGAGTCTGGAATATTCCAAGTCTAAGACTAAGAATTCACATATTTGATTTCCTAATTCAATTCAATTATTTAATTTTATTTTGCAATTATAATTCAAATATTATTTCATTCTGTTCATTTTTATATTTTTTTAACCTTAATCTTAGTCCTTGTAGGGTCGACCCTACTTCTCTATACTACTGTTAATACAGTTAGAACGTAGGAAATTTATATTTAGGATAAAAAAATTACCAAAATTATATATCAATGATATAGAAAAAATTGCTGAAATGTCATTAAATAACTGGAAAAAAGCCATGGATAATGTGGTGGGAAGGGTCCATAAAATAATTTCTCCTAAATATGACAGGTAACAGGGTCAGTGATAACCATAGGGGCCACTACAGTTAACACTTTGACATCTACTTCAAAAATTACATAAACAAATACTTCTACTTTCAAAATGTTCAATTTGATACTTGAATTTTAGTTTTGTTTATCAATATGATATTTGGTCGTAACACTATTATAATTTTTGATGACATAACATACTAATTAATCAGGAGGTGGCAAATGGTACACCATTAAATTTTGACTAACTTTATCACCTCTTTAATGCTACCACTTGCCATCATCAACCCATAACTTCATCCAAGGGCAGAGCCAGAAAATTTTTTGAAGGGTAACCGGAATAAGATTGTATATTTTTACGATAGCAAAAGTGAAATTTCACAATTTTAATAGCCTATATTTTTATAACTTTTAAATGATTAAATCAATTTTTTCTCATTCTTAAAGGGAGCAAAGTGTAATTTTACCATATACTAATTTAAAAATTTTAAAATTATAAAAAGATTAAAGGTGAAAAATTCTATTTTAGAGGGAATTAGGGCCTCTGCCAACCCCCTTGGCTCTGCCTTGACTTCATCCCCATCACTCTACCAACCAATAGCCACCCTCACCATAATCCATATTTCACATATTTAATTACTATAATATCTTAACTCATAAATCTCATTCCAATCATGAGTCAACAATAATAACACATAAAAAAAGAAAAAAAAGAAACTTTTCTCGACTCTGGAAAAGAAAAGAGAAACTTAAAAAAAAAAAAATCTCATGATTCAATTCCACACAATCTCATCCTAAGCACGAGATTCATGAAACTTAAACCATATCATCTCCATTTTCTTTGTTTGGTAAAGGTATAAGATTGTCTATTGTGTTTGAGATTGATTGAAATTGTGTAGGCGTCGAGTTTGGTGATAATTAAGGTGATGAAGAAGATATTGATTGAAATCGAATGTTATCAAATTTAATATAAAAATGAAGGGACGGCTGCACAATAAATTTCCAAAGAGATGGTGAAAGGACGAAGATTGATGATTCTAGAGTCCCCTGACGTTGATAATGTTTTTCGTTTCTATTTTCGATTTGAATTTTCATTGTTTTTTGGGTTAAAAATGAGTTTGGTATAATCGTATTTTGGTCCCTTAAATTATCTAAATATATGAATGATGTGGCAGATTCATTCTCATGCCATTTGGTTACCGCATTGATAAACGGAATGAAACCTCTAATATTAAATTGAACATTTTAAAAATAAAAATACTAGATTAGAATGAACCTTACAGTATAGGGGCCAATCATACTATTATGCCTTTAAAACATTATGACATTGGCACGTCTAATGGCAAGTGCTACCGCGGGCCTCCGACCTTGACCCACTATGCTTTTTCCTTTACAAACAAATTAACACAAGTAAAACGTGATTCGAAGCGGAAGTGCGGGTGAATGTGATACCTCATGAAATAAAAAGTCAAACTCATCGATTATATTGGAAATTGATAAATTTGTCAATAGTTTTATAAAATTAATTTTTTTGAATAATATAAAAATCGAATCTTAATTAGTCAAATATCAGTTCAATTGATAAAAAAAACTATTTCATTTAGTATATATTTTAAGTAAAAATATATTTTCAATTACATTAAATATTATTTTACATCAAATTAATATTTAAACATTACTGTTTTCTTGGGTTCAATAATTAAACATTACTGTTATAAATATAAAAAAAATTTTTAATTATATAAATTGCGTCTTAGTTTGATTGGCACGATATTATTATAAATATAGGAGGATGTAGGGCTATGGGTAGTTTTAAATATTGTGTAAAAAAAATAATAGGTATGATCAGAATCTATAATGAGATTGTTAAAAAAAATTAAGGGTAAATTAAACATGTTGGCCTGGCCTGAAGGCCCGCCTAAAAAGTGAGAGAATTTAGATAAAAATATAGACCTTAAAAATAAGCTTAGGCAAAAAAGAAAAAGAAGCTCGTTTAGAAAATATGATAGGCCTTGGGTAAGGCTTTTTTGACACATACCTGACTTGGCCCAACCCGAATATGCAAAGAAAAAGCTATTGTTGTTTTTTTGCTTTTTTTTTTTTACTTTTTTTGCTATTTTCTTGTTGTTATTTTTTTTTCACTATTTTTCTACAATTTTACTATTATGTTACTACTATTTTATTGTTATTGTATAACTCTTATTTCATTGTTAATTTTGTTACTATTTTAGAGGCATTTGCTTGTTAAGTTGCACCTATTTTAGTGTTATTTAAGTGTAGATATTTTTTTTAAATTTATTTTCAATTTGTTGAGAAACATTTATTTTTCTTTTGATGTATTATATATTTTTTAAAAAAGTATATAAAAAATT
Organism: Gossypium anomalum; assembly: GCA_025698475.1. Taxonomy (NCBI): domain Eukaryota; kingdom Viridiplantae; phylum Streptophyta; class Magnoliopsida; order Malvales; family Malvaceae; genus Gossypium; species Gossypium anomalum. The sequence continues at coordinate 15,283,723 of CM046967.1, read as the reverse complement.
TAATACGGCCGAGCCCGAATTTTAGCATTTTTATTTGGGTTGGGCTTGGGCAAAATTTTAGGCTCATTTTTTTGGCCGAGCCTAGCAAACGAGCCTAAAATTTTGGTTGGACCTGGCCCGACCCATGAGCACATCTAGGGTAAACTATAACTAAGGTCACTAAACTATTGGTAAGTTTACAGTTTGATTACTTAACTTCAAAAAGTTACAAAATAGTCAATAAATTATTAAAAAATTTTCATTTAATTCATTGAACTATTCAAAATATTTTATTTAAATCAATACAGTGTTAAGTTTTTTATTATTTAAAAATTGACTTGTGAATAGAGGTGATCATGGGTTGGGCTACCTGGTCGGCCTGAAGGCGCGCCCGAAAAATGAGAGGGTTCGGGTAAAAATATAGGCCCAAAATATGAGTTTGGGCAAAAAAACAAAGCCTGTTTAGAAAACAGGCCGGCCCTCAGGTAAAAATTTCTTGGCCCGGGCCTGGCCCGACCCGAATTATATACTAAATAATTTTTTTATTTTTAATCATATTTTATTTTTAATTTTCAATTTTAATATGACTACTTTTTATTATATTTTCAATTTGTGTATTGTTTTAAGAATTATTTTAGTCTCATCTTTTATTTGTTTATTGTTTTAATATTTATTTTTATGTTTTTAAATATATTTGATTTATTATATTCTTAAATTTTTTTATTTAATGAAATAAGCTAAAAAAAATTAATATGGGCAAGGCTCGGGCTTAATAATTTTATTTTGGGCCGGTCTTGGATAAATTTTTAGGCCCATATTTTAGGCCGGGCCAGACCTAAAATTTTGTCTGGGCTTGGCCCAAACCTGGCCCGGCCCGACCTATGATCACCTCTACTTGTGAACTCGACAATTTGACAATTAATATGATACATCAATATTTATAGATATTTTGTAATTTTTTAAAGTTAAGTGATTAAAATATAAAATTATTAATAATTTGATGCTTTAAATTAAAAATTAGAAAATTGATATATATTTAGCCTCCGACCTTGGCCTAAAAAGAAAGGAAAAATATTGAGACACAAACAAAACGTGAAGGCATGGTATTGCCACAAAAATAAATCTCTGCCCAACTTCCGCTACTTTTCCTATTCACTATTTGCTGTCCATCACACAACTTCAAAATCGCAACCATTTCCCTTTTCAAATATAATATAGACATAATTGAAGGTCGGTTAATCCCCCCAATCGAAAAGCATTAAAACCCCATATCTTGTTCATTCTCCTGCTTTCATTTCAATTCGCTTCTCCCACTTCATTCATGTTTTTTATCACCATTAACAATTATGTTTTCTGTTGTTATTCCCACTTTTCTACTGGGGCTTTGTTGAATACGTTCCTCCCATTACCTTTAATAAATGATCTTTCTAAAACCACCTTCTTTTTCTTCCAGTTTCAGCTTCCCTCTTCTTCTTCCTTTTTGCCCTTGTAAAACCAACCTCTGTTTCGCAACTAGGAATAAGAATAACAAGACCCCGCTCATCAATCGCTTAATCCCACACCGGAAATATTGTCTTCTTGCTTGTGCAATTCCCAGTCCAAATCCCAACAGGCTTAATGTAAGGGTAGCTAGAAATCTTGTAGCCAATGGCTTTTCAAGTGAGTTTGTGGATGGGGAAAGGGAAAGGGAAAATGAAAGTCAAGAATCTTCAATCCAAATGGGTTCAAATTTCGCTAGTTTCGAACAAGACCCCATTGTTGGCAAATTACGGACTCAGCTAGGTGTTATCCACCCAATCCCGTCCCCTCCAATTAACCGTAACATTGTTGGGTTATTTGTTTTTTTCTTTTTTGTTGGGGTTGCTTTTGATAAAATCTGGACTTCAAGGAGGAGGAGGGGCAAATTGGGGGCTTTAGATGGTGACCTTGTTAGAATGGGAGGAGGGGTTTGGCCTCAAGTCCCGACTAGTTTTTCATTGTTCTTGGAAAAGGATTTGCAGAGGAAAGAATCAGTTGAATGGGTTAATATGGTGTTGGGGAAGTTGTGGAAAGTTTATAGAGCTGGGATTGAGAATTGGATTATTGGGTTACTGCAACCTGTTATTGATAATCTTAACAAACCTGATTATGTCCAGAGAGTGGAAATTAAGCAGTTTTCTTTAGGGGATGAGCCTTTGTCTGTTAGGAATGTTGAGCGTAGAACTTCGCGGCGAGTCAATGATTTGCAGTGAGTTTTTTGCCACTTCAAAACTACGAGCACTTTGTATTTTGTTGTTGGCATAGTTATTAGTGCACTTGTACTGTCTATTATTACTGATTCCTATGTTTGTTCATATACAAAGTTCTAATTATCAAGTTTGAAGTGTTCTTGATACATAAAGTAGCTTTCATATTGCTTGGAGCTTCAATAAAACTATGATGCTAAATTTGTTGCTTAATGTGCCATTTTTTTATTATTTGAGGATATTTAGAGGTTCTGCTTATAAAGTTGAGAGTGCATTTGACTAACTTTCATTTACTTTATGTAGGTATCAAATAGGGCTTCGTTATACTGGTGGTGCTCGCATGTTGTTGATGTTAACATTAAAATTTGGCATTATCCCAATTGTTGTGCCAGTTGGTATTCGAGATTTTGACATTGATGGAGAACTTTGGGTTAAATTGCGATTGATACCGACAGAACCTTTTGTTGGAGCTGTGTCATGGGCTTTCGTCTCACTTCCGAAGATCAAGTTTGAGTTATCTCCATTTCGCTTGTTTAACTTAATGGGTATGTAAATACAAGCTAACATCTTTTGGTACTATATTAGTCCTTTAATTCCTTCTAAGTACATTCATTGAAAGTATGATGTCTCTTTCTGTCTCCACTGATCATGCAGTTTAAAAATGAAAAAGTTGTATAAAGTTTCCCTCTCCCTTGCACTGTATGTTAAGATAATTCTTGTATTTAAGTAATTGGTTATCTGAGCATTGCTTAAATTACTTGGTTTTCTCCAATAACTTGAGTATGCTCATTACCTATGAAACTGTGAATTTAGTAGTTGGTTTAAAGGGTTAGAAGAAATCCTTACTTGATGGCAACAGAAGAAAACAATGCATTCTACTCTCCTGTAGCGAAATTTAGTTAATGGGAGTTTGATTATATAACTATGAAATCAAGAGAAACATTCCTTTTATTTTATTTTCCTCATTGAAGTTGTTTTTCTTTGGAGATGACTGCGTTCAATTCCCTTATCTTCAAATAGAAAAAATTAATAGGAATTGTCCTTCAATTGACATCAAAGATACTGATGGATATTTCTTTTTCTCTTCTTTTCTGCATGTGCCGGACTATACCAGCAATTCCAGTTCTTTCAATGTAAGTACAAACTTTTTTACAGTTTCTGTAATTTATGCAAGCTTACTGATCTATGATTCTTTTTTTTTTTTTTTTTTAAATTTTTTCCATACTAGTCCGAAAGACTAGACTTTCTTACCTTACTAATGGTATTATTTTAGATTAACATAGTTGTTGGGAACATATTCTATAAGAACCTTTCTGGTTTGAACTATTGTCATAATCCCCCTCCCTTCACAGTATTGAAGACATTACTTTACAAAACATCTTACTAGTTCGCTACAATTTCCCAAGCTTTTGATGTAGGTTTCAAGAATATCTCTGAACTATATATAGTCAAATGGAAGAATTTATCTGAAACTAAAACCTACTTATTTGATTTTAGTTAAAATTAATATTTTATGTAAGCTTGATCCGGTTGTACAACTCACTCTTTATCAATTTAAGTACATATTTAGGACTAATCATTAGTAGATAAGTTGTATTTGGTAGTGTTTGCCATCTCCTCTTTGTTTTTCCCCTCCCACTTTTGACACAAGCATTCAACTTAGCCCATGTATACTCATACTAAACACCCATATTAGCTGAAAGCTTTATCATAATTCACCTTTTACTTTTTACGCAAAGATGGCTTTGACAGCTTTCTGTGTATCTCATTCTTCTAATATTTTATTCATATGGTGTTTGACTACATTTATATTCAGGTTTTTGAGAAAACTGCTCACTGTGGATTTGCCTCGATTATTTGTCCGCCCAAAGAAGATTGTTCTGGATTTCCAAAATGGGAAAGCAGTAGGCCCTGTTGCAAATGATCTGAAATCAGGAGAAATTCAAGAAGAGAAGAACAAGGATTTTGTTGGAGAACTATCCGTGACTCTTGTAGATGCCAGGAAACTGTTTTATGTTTTTTATGGTAAGAACCATTTTTCATTTAAGTGCTGAGAAGATTTATTTTTCCGATTTTGAAGGGGAAATGATTACTTTCTATATGTTTTTACTTTTGACTTCCTATGATGTATCTTAAATGTTCTATTTTCATGCTTAGTAAGCCTGGGTCAACATTTGGTTTAAGCTGCTGTAAGCACTGGAAAAATGTCCGCTGTCACTGACTGCTTATCATGTGTTGAGAGCTTTTCTTTAATTGCTGAATCAGACACTTCTAATACAACACGTCTGCAACCCTCTCTGTTTTGAAAATTGTTCAAAAGTGACTAGGCTGTTTAAGGTTATGAATTTTCCATTTAACCCTTGACTTAATGGAAAGTACAGATATCTGTGCATGTAAATCTTATGTTGCTCGAGCTCAGGCATGGGTGTTGTCTACGATAAGGATCTTAGTATCCTACTCTTCAAAATATTGGTAATTTGAGATGCTGAGATATGAGCCTGAAATAGGTTATGGGTACTAACACACAGTTGTCTAAAAATTAGGGATGTAGGCTGAGGATTCTATACTTTCCAGTGTCCTTGAAGAGCTAAGTTTATAATAGTCGTGCAACACTTTACAGGTTGCTCAAAATGTGGATGGAAGCTTGTATAAATATATGTGTGTGTGTGTATGGCCATACCTTTTTAAGTTTGCTTCTGCTTAGCTATGACTTGTGCTATAGAAATAATCAAGAAAAGCAAAGGGGTAAAAGACAAATTGTGACCATCTGTTTTTTGTGTATATGTGTGTGTATCCATTGCCATGCTGATCTTAGCTAGCCTGACCCTGAATTTTGTAGCAAGAATGGGAAGTTGGAGGATAGCACCGAAGAGCGAAGACTGCCTTAATGAACTTCAGCATGTCATTATTGTACTTAAGTTGGTCACTGCCTTTTAAGACTGTGAATGTGCCCCACTGAAATCTTTTAGGATTTGTTTATTTACCTCTTTCTCTCTTCTCTTGCTTTGCAATGTCTTTCTGTTAAGACACAAGGTCCCTCTTTTGAATCTTTCTTTTTACCTACCTTTGGAACACAACCAGAATAATGTCCCAAACTTTCTCTCAAGGTTCAGTTCATAATCCACCCTTTACTTGTGTTACTTAGCGACATTGGTAAGACAGAGAAAACTGATAAGTATGAACTACAGAGAGGTAAATTACTTGTCATTGTTGCCTAACATGCAATTTGAGATAGGGCATAACTCATGAGGATGAAATACAGGTTTTCTGATACTTATATGAATATCTTAGTAGAATCCTTTATGTGAATGTATATCTTCACTTTCATTCACTGTGTTCATTACCGCTCTTCTTTTGTCAGGCAAAACTGATCCATATGTTACTCTAAGCCTGGGGGATCAAGTTATACGCAGTAAAAGGAACAGTCAAACCACTATTATTGGGCCTCCTGGTGAGCCAATTTGGAATCAGGTATAGCCTCTTTTTTATTGGGAATACTATCATCTATAATAAAACTTCCAAACTGGATGAACAAAATATTTTAAGCCGTAAGATTTCTTTAATTGATAATTGTTTTGGCATTTTGGCAGGATTTTCATTTACTTGTGGCAAACCATAGAAAAGAAAAACTATGCATCCAAGTGAAAGACTCCCTTGGGTTCTTGGATTTGACAATTGGTACAGGAGAGGTGAGTTTTTATTCGTAAAAGCAACTTATGTAATTGTACAATATATGCTGAAAATCATCTTTTCATATGGGAATTGTTACCTAGCTTTGAGATTTGATGCTTACATACAATAGTTGCGTATATAATTTTTAAAGATTAGATATTACTCACACACGTGTGTGTTCCTTTAGAAAAGGGCAAAGATTGGTCGAGATGAGAGACTCGCCGGCAGCTATGTGCAGTAACACAAGGCTAGCTAGTTGTTCAAGGCACTTATTGACCCATAGGCAAGATGATCTGTCTTTTACATGCTAGTTGCCACCTATTTGTTCTGATGAGCAGCAGTATTTTTTCTGTTTGAGACTGCTGTATTGCATAACATACAGACTATTCTAGGTAGAGCTTTAGATTGTATGAATATGGTGATGAAGACCGGTGCCTTGCCTAGGAAGGTTGATGGTCAGTAGGGTATATATCCATGTCTTGCTGCTTCTGCTACCTGTTTGATTGAGTTCAAATATGGATGAATCCATGATAAAATTTTGCTTTATTTGAAGACTAATCGATGATAGATTGCAATGATTTTCAGTCAATGGTTTTCCCTTTTCTATGAATATATTCATCTGATGCATCAATACTTTTCAGGTTGATCTTGGGACTCTCAAGGACACTGTTCCATCGGATCAGATTGTTGTCTTGCAAGGAGCTTGGGGAGTGTTTGGAAAGAGATCTGCCGGAGAAATATTCCTTCGGTTAACGTATAAAGCTTATGTTGAGGATGAAGAAGATGACACAACTGTGGCTGGATCTGTTGATACGGATGCTTCAGATGATGAATTATCTGATTCTGATGAACCAAATGTGACAAATGTGCAGGGTGTAAAGCAATTTACAGATGAAACAGACAAGGAGTCCTTTATGGATGTTCTAGCAGCTTTGATTGTTAGTGAGGAATTTCAAGGCATAGTATCGTCCGAACCTGGGAGCAAATCTTTTGATGACATATCAAGAACAGGATCTCTGAAAACAAGATTTAGTGGTGTTAATGGGGAATCTTTGCCATCAGGTTCTGATGAGGGTTCTGAATCATCTGGAGGTGTGACACTTAAATCTCTGTATATAAGATTAAGTTTCAATCGTGTATATTTGAATGCACTCAATAATTTATCTTCTGCAGGATCAATCTTATTATGGTTTGCTGTGATTACAAGTATATCAGTGTTAATTGCACTCAGTATCGGTGGCTCGAGTTTCTTCAACCCTTGATATCACGTGATGGGCTAGCTAAGAGTTAGTCCTTCTGCTTGATCAAGTAATTATTCTCTTTCGAATATGATTACAGTTGCCCGCAGTTGCATTTTCATATATTTTTACATCTCATTTGAGTTGCCACTGGCTGCTAATTCATTAAACTGTATATTGGCAGGTTTAAAGCCAGCCATCATTTTGCAAATCCGATAATGGCTTGGAAGGAGACCTGGAGTTCTCATTCCGGTACTATACACTTACCAGCATGCATAATCGTGTTTGTTAGCAGAGTGTTCGATTGGCGGCAGGCAAAATTTTGGGTTTTATGATGTAGAAAGTACAAGCCATAACAGATAAGCTATGTATACATGTCATGATTTGGGTCATGAGATTAGAGAAGAGAGTGAAAAATTATGACCCTATTCTTTTCGTAACCAAGGAAGGATAGAGGGCCGTGAAACCTTGATCTGAGTCGAACTACTTGGGCTTAAGTTATTTTTTTGCCTCTAAAATGCAGAACCAGGCAGTGTCATGAAGGTTGATATTGTACCCGGTTCTTTTCAAGCATGCATCCGTATGTATTGTGCATTAGTTTCTGACGATTTTTTTCAGTTGCATTTACATGGCAGTAATTAAATTTCTTTTGATGAAAATCATAACCAAATTATTTGTTGTGGAGTTTCGAGGGATGGCAGAGTTCGCAACATCAAAGCATTTGTTCACTACTACAATTGAACTTCCACTCTTTTTTATATGTTAAAAGAAATAGAAAACACATGTACTATTTCATTCTTAAACTATAATTTCTGCCAGTTTTAATAAGAAAAAGGTACAAGGAAGATAGGTATTGGCATATGGCATTCCTGTGGTTGTATGAACAAAATATCATATACAAAATTTGTATATAATTTCTAACTATCATCTATACCGGATTTAACCCAACAAAATGAAGATGACGAGGCAGTATTTCCTTGGTTATGCCAAGAGATAGCAGTCCAAGAAGATGGCCATTGTTTGCTGCTAGACACCACCGTGGTTGTTGCGGCACCTATTTGTTTGATTTCGGGTGAATTTAATAAGTCCCACATCACCTGTACGTCTTCATATCCACACATCTTTACATCATCTTGAAGCTTTAACAAACCATTTCCACTACAGGTTTCACCATCTTTCCCACCTACTCATTTTTATTTCATCAGTTCATTCAAAAACCAAGAATCAATTTCCAAGTAAAAAGGAAAAAAAAAACAAAAAAGGGATTGAGATTGATGATCATGGAGAATGGAACTAAACTGACCTTTGACAGTGGGTTTATGGGGTTTAAGCCTGTCGGAGACAGACACCCAGACCCTCCTCACCTTCCGCCATAAGTGCATGGTATTTTGAGCTCCAAATGAACTTTGGGTCAAGCTCCACTGGATTGATTTCAAGTCTGAAATGCTGAAAATTTGAATAAGTAGGCAAAATAGCGGCCGCCCAGCACCGAAATCCATTAACACGTTTCTTGATGGCCGAGCCAAACGTCTCATATTGCTTCAATCCACCAGTCTGATTTTCGTTTGTGCCGCTTCCCCTCAGTTACTCTATTTTTGGCTGTTTCTTCATTTCACATTAAAAGAAGATTGCTTTTCACAATTCTTTTTTCTTTTTCTTTTTGGATATAAAATTTTGTTTTCGTAGTGACGACATGATTCATGAAACTGCTGACATTCATGCATTCATATTTTCTTTTTTCACGATGACGCCAACTGCTTTGTTTATCTGCCTACCGTTTCATATTGTAAGATTAAAGGGCCAAAGCATTTATTTATGTATTTATTAGAATTTAAGTTCTTCCTAAACTTAAAATTTATTCAATAATTTTAAAATTTTCTTTTCTTTTTCTTCATGTCTTTCCTTCTTCTCTTTTGCCAACTAACGGTATCAATCTTTGGTTGGTTACCATTCTCCCTCCTTCCTACCAACTTCTCTTTCTTTCTTCTTATTGACTCTATAAGCTTTCTTTCTTTCCGTATTAAAATCTCCTATCCGATTAATTACAAACACTTTTTGAAAAATGTTTGTTGTCGCAGCAGGTTGTGTGAACCAAAAACCTATTAATAGATAAGAACACATTCCAACTAATTCCCAAAAAATATAAATTCGTATCAAATTTGAACTAGTAACTAATCCCAACATTGAAGTATTGAACAAACTCATATAAGCAAAAAATCTCAAATATCCTTCATCATGAGATATATAATTGTCACTATAAATAAGAATAAAAATTCCAATAGTAGTGATTAATATTGACATAATAGAGGTAAGTGAATCAATAAAGTAGCCAAACTCGAAAGAAAAATCATTATTGATGGTCTAAGACCATACATATTGATAAATAGAACTTCCATTTATTTGCTGAATAGACAAATCAACTAAAAAATCATAACTATACTTAACAATAAAATATTGGGAAAAGCCCACATAAGACGAAGGTTTTTTGTTGCCATCGGGAAAAATAGGAGTCCCATTCTTATTTGAGTGCTCTCTTATTTCAACTTCCCTAGAGCCTTAAGTAGCACAGCCGAGACTACAATGGGTTCTCTGTCATTGCTAGGATCGAGTGACAGAAGTTTTGAGAATTCAAGAGAAGGTTAGGGCGAGATAAGCCATTTATCATTACGATATGTGTCAACCGGAAGTGCAATGATGTATGTATCTGAGACATCCTAACAGACCGGTAGACTTGAATCTTGTTCCTACATGACCCGATCAATTCGACTAGGCACTCGCTGTAATACCCCAAAAATTTCTACAGTAATATTATCATTGATATAGTAAAATAAGGAAATAAAGTGACAAAAAAGAAATTTTGAGTTATGACAATATTGGGAAGTATATTATAATATATTAATTCAAGAAAAGACTAAATTGTAAAAGTGAGAAAAGTTTTGTTGCCTAAGAGTAAATACTCAAAAATAGAGAGGTTAAAGTGTAAATATGAAAAGATGAAGGACTAAGAGTGCAAATATTTCAAAGGAGGAATGATCTAGAAACTAAGAAAAATGGATGAATTAGGACCAAATTGAATAGGTGAAGAATTATGAGGGACTAAATTGTAATTTTAACAAATTTAAATGATGACTTAATGATGGAATTTTAAAAGACCATAATGGGCAAAATGATCAATTGGAAGGAGAGAGAAATCTAGAAGGCAATGATGATGTTGGAAATATTTTAGATTAAATAAATAAATAAATATTAGTTTATTAATATTTTAATTTGATTTTTAAATGATATTTTATTATTTTATTCTTATTATTTAGTATATATAAGGAAAGAAAGATGAAGAATGATCACATTTTTTCCATGCACACAATGTATGAAGAGAAAAGAAAGAAAGAAAGAAACTTTCTTTTCTTTACAATTTGGTCATTTTATAAAAAATCTACCATTTTCACTTAGAAATCAAAAGAATTTTCATAGCCATCAAGAGAGAAAGATGACAAGGAGACCATGGGGAGTTAGAATATCAAGTTAGATTCAAGAAATAGAAGCTGGAGGAGAGAGAAAATCAAGTTAAAGATTGAAATCAATAGAACAATGTAAGAATATCAAGATTTCAATATATTTTTAAGTTTAATATTATTGAAAAAGCATGGAAATGATGTGAATGTAGAGTTTTCTTATATAAAGTTTTATGTTCTTGATATATTAGTGAAGGAAAATAAGAGAAAGTGATGGAAAATATTGTAGAGAAAGGAAATAAGGATGTTATAAACTTGGTAATCAACGTTTTGTACTAAAATAGTTTTGGACAGCAGTAGTGGTCTAACTTTGAAAAATCACCAAAAATTGTGGAAATCGAATTATAGGTTGAATAAAATATGAAATTAAATTTTATTAAGTCTAGTTTTTCATAGAGGAAACTCTGTAAGAAATGGAATTGTAAATTGTGAGATATAATAAATTTAGCGAGATAAGGTCAGAATGATTTTGGGTTCCCCTGTTCTGACTTTGGAAAATCATTAAATTGTATAAAAATAATTAGGGGTTTAAATTAATATTTTTAAATCCTTAGTGAGTATAATTTCAATATAAATAAATGGGAACATAATCCAAATCCCGTACTAAGAGATAATTAATTTTTAGTAAAGAAAGGTCAAAGCTGTCAAACAACAGAATAGGGATAATTTTGAAGATTTTACTGTACTTATTGGATAAATAATAAATTCTAAATTTTTTATGGTAGAAATATACTTGAGTATAGTTTCAAGAACATTAAGTGGATTTTAAATTGGAATTCTGTAACTCAAGATATAAATAATTTAGTGACTATGACTCAAATGGACAGCTTTGAATAAATTTATAAGTATAGTGAAATCATAGATAATGTTACTTATAAGCATGTTATATAAATTAAGGATGTGTAATGGAGAGGAAGAGGAGGAAAATATATATGTATATTCAGCTAGCATGGCTAATTTGCATGTTTTAGGCTCAGGGACTAAATTGAATAAAAGTAAAACTTTATGGGTAATTTTGTAAAAATGTCATAAATGACCAAATTGCATGAAATGGATTATTTTATTATTTAAATTACAAAATTGAATGAAATTATTAATTTAGATCAAGATCGGGTGAAAACATGTTTTAGGGATTAAATTGAAAAATGTTGAAATTATAGAAAATTCTGATATTTCATAGAATCCATGGGCTGTTATCAATATGTATGAGAATAATTAGGCTTGAAATAAGGATTAAATTATAAGAATTTATTTTTCTGAGCCTAAGGATGAAATCGTCATTAATTAAAAGTTTAGGGGCAAAATGGTAATTTTGCCTAAAGCATTAATTGAATATATCAGAATATGAAATGAATGAAAATGATGATCAAATTTATTTATAAAGATCCGAACGACTCAAATACGAGACTTGAACATGGGAAAGAAAAGATATCGAATTAGTAAAATTATAAACACGAACAAGCAACAAGGTAAGTTCGTGCAACTTGAATTGAATTCTTGAATGCTTGAGTATATTTATGTGACATAAATGTGAACTGAATGTTTAATGTATGACAATAGATGAAATGTTGATAATACTTGATAAAAAGAGAAATAAATCCTGGCTGGATGGAATGGAATTCGATGGATCACTGAAAAGGATTTGACGGTAAAAAGGATCTAGATCGGACGGGTGATCCTGGTATTAGCCCTCCCGAAGAATATGTGTGAGTCTGGATTTAGCCTGGATTGGTAATCCAGACAAAGCTCTATAGAGTATTTGTCATTGCAGGGGATTTAGCCTGGACTGGTAATCCCGCTGTAAGAAATGAGGTTAGCGGGAGTGTGCTCTCTTAAGGGGATTAAGCCTGGACTGGTAATCTCCCTGTAAGTAATGAGGTTCGCGGAAGTGTGCTCACTAAAAAGGACTTATGTATATATGTGTACGAATTGACGGTTAATGAGATTGTACACTATAAGTGTACTACTGGAAATCCATCAAAATTCTGAGAAATCCAACGGGATAAATATAGAAAATGGTAAGTACTTGAAATCACAAAATTAAACTTTAAATACATAGAAATGATAATTATTTGATATATTGAAATATGACATGGAAAATACATGTATGTGAAACTTGCCTGATAATTATGCATATTCAAGATTATGAACTGCTACTGGAATAAATATACACTAAACTCATGAAAATGATGGTACATGAAGTATTGTCATAATGAATAGAATGATTTATATTTAGGAAGAAACAACAAGAGAATGATATGTATCATGACATGTAAATATAAGACTATCTTTGATACATTGATACAAGGAAAATTATGTATATTAAGACAAGTAATAAGTTCAAGTGAGACATGTCGAGAAAATAAGTTTGTCAATATTAAAGTACGCTAACCAATGTTGTTGCTTGAAGTTTAGGCAAGAGCCAAATTACTAATTTAATGGTAATATATTTATTTATATGATGCATTGAATCGGTAAGTATTTAAGTGAAATTTTTTTATGATCTATAAATTCTCGTAATGCCCTGATACCCTGTTCTGGCGGCGGATACGGGTTAGGGGTGTTACACTCGCCATCTATTTTCATTGTTAAACTCTTTGACAACAAGAAAAATCAAGTTTTATATATATTTTTTTGTTTGTTTTTTATTGTTTAATAAGTCTTTACTTGAAAGTTTTTGTTTGCTCTTGTAGCTTGTTTTTTAATCTTGTTTATGCATGTACCCTTGTTTTTGCAAGTTTTAAGGATGGTTTTGTTGTCATCCTCTCCAGTTCGATGAATGCTCAATTCTTTTAGCGATTTTTGCCTACTGCTTTGGACCATTCAGAGCTGATTTCCTTATCGTATTAGGTTATTGCAATTACTTCAGATATGACATGCTTGAATTGTGACAACCAATTGTCATTGTGTCATAATGTTTTACTGATGTTGAAGATGAAGTCTTTGTTGTGTTGGTGGAGCTTATCTTTCTCACCCTATTACAGGTGTTTGTTGTTTTTTTTTCTCGAATCGTATGATCCCATTCATAGAATGAATTAATGAATTTCAATTCTTTTAAAATATTATTCAATAATTTTTTTTTGTAATTAGGGCATCCACCCAAGCAACAGTGACTAATCTCTTGCCATGAATACTCTTCGAAAAGGTAACTAACTAGCCATGAAGTCTTTTACATTTATAAAGTCTTTAATCTTATACCTTTCAATACTTTTTTCAAATGTAAATAAATATAAATATTAACAAAATGTCAAAATTTAATTCTATATGAGACTATTTGATTGCTAAAATAAATCTTCGTCATTTCTTTTTACTTCAAAAAACAATGAAAAAGTTGAAACCGATAATTTTTTGCTATCAAATACTAATCCATATTCACTATTCTTTGATAGAGAAACGAGACATTGCAAATAAGTGAATAAGGTGCATTAGAAGAAGATAGAAAGGAAGACTAAAACAAATTCGATAACACTAAACTCAACGATAGACGATGGCTATTAAGGTAAAGAAAGGTAAATGTGGCTAACAATAAGGCTCAAGAAAGAAAAAACAAGTTGAGAATTTTAGTAAGAGGTTTAAGAGTCAGAATGTCAAAATGACAAAAAACCTTTCACTATTTGTGAGAAGCTTCTTTTTATAGTATTTCAAAAATAAGAGTTTCAAAGCTAGCAATTGATGAGAACAATAACTAATATTTTTCAGTTACAAAGGCATTAATGATTCTTTTTATTATGAAATAATTTTGTAGTGATGGTGAATAGTGAATAAGAATACACTATATTTCTAAAAGAAGGGAGAAACACTATGTTACAAGAAAAGATTAAGAGGAAAACCATTTAACTATCTCCATATTTAATTCATTAAGCCAAACTCTTTGGAAATACTCAAGAGTGAAAATAATCTAAAAACTTGTCATATTCCGATGTTATTTCCACTTCTTTTAGTTCAGTGAAGTAATATCATGGGAAACATATTTCGCGAAACATATCTTGAAGTGCAAGATGAGGGTTGTTTCTAAATAAGAGTTCTTCCGACTTATTCCAACGTGAGTTATTCCCAATTTTATTAAAAAATTGGGATTAAAGTGCAAATTTACCATCATACTATAGATGAATATTAAAATTTGCCACTATATTTTTATTGATGTTTGCCATTATATTTTTAAACTATGAATAAATTTGCCATTCAACTCTTACGTGATTGAATTTTACCCCTAAACTTTGAATTTCATTAAAAGTTTCCACCAACTTTGATTTTTTTAATTAAAATTTATCATTCAATATTAAATTTGATGATTTAAAAACATAATTTTATAAGAACAATATTTCAAATATTTTATTTTAATATCTAACAATAATATAACTTATAATTATTAAAAATTTGTAAACTAAATTAGAATTTCTATTTAATAAAATAAAACCTTGAAAAAGAAAAATACATATATTGTAAAAGAAAAAAGTTTATTTTTATAAAACAACCATTTTGTTTAATTTTAATATTATATTAAATAAATTATTATTGTTAAATATTAAAATAAAATATTCGAAATATTTTTATTAAATTTTGTCTATGAATTATTTTAAATTAAAATTGTGATAAGTGCGTAATTTCTCTATTTATTTGTGATAGTTCTCTAGTTCAATTACTATTTATGTTTCTAATTATATTATTTATACTTATATTTTATTATTATTAATTTAGGGAATAATTGGAGAAAAATGAGTTTAACTTTTATTTTTCACAAGTTTTTGCGATTTAGACTTTTAACAAGTACAATTTCAGTATTTTGGCTATAACTTGATCTACAAGTGTCCTTTTTGGGCTCATAATATATCGATTTGAAGAGAACTAAAAGATATAGTTCAAGTAATACTAAAAAACCCTAGCCAAGAGTGCTTTGCTTAAGCATCCTAGAGAGAACAGTTTTTTCTGCGGCTTGGGATGAAGGAAAGTGGTGGTGACGAATCTGCACTATTTGGACAAAAAAATCCTATAGTCCAAATAGTTTTAGGGCACAGATGAAAAGTATTTGGAAAACAAAGAAAAAATTTGAGATCCAATTGGCAGGGCAGAATATATTCTTGTTAGTGTTTGATAGTGAAGAAGATTTAGAGACAGTTATGGAGGGACAGCCATGGCTATTTAGGAAAAATTTAGTGCTCTTTGATCGGTTAACTATATCGATGGAAAGGAGTCAGATTCGGCTTAATTCATCCCCATATTGGATTAAGATTGGTCCATGCTTACCAGAATTCGATAAAAAAAATTTGATGCATGCTATTGGGGCTACTTTTGGAGGTATTATGAGATCTGGAATTAATGGGGATTTCTGTCGAATTAGAGTGCAATTAGATGTGCTAAAACCCTTGCGCAGGGGTATTTTCGCCTCAACAGAAAATCAGTGTAAGTCTTGGGTTCCTTATAAATATGAAAAATTACCAACTTTTTGCTTTGGTTGTGGAATGATGGGGCACGGGCTCCTTTGAATGTCTTAAGTCAACACTGCTGAGAAAAAATAAAATAAGAGATGATCCTTCTTTTTCTTTAGCACTAAAAGCAGAAGTAAATTTTATTGGTAAGGAGTGTTTAAAGTTTAGTGCTTTTTCAAAAATGATGCAGACTCAATGTTCATATACAGGTGGTATAGAGAAAATCTCTGAGCCAAATTTTGAAGAAAAGGGTAATAGTGATATTGACCAGAATAGTCAGGATAGTGCACAATTCACAGGAAAGGAGAAAGCAATAATGATGCAGGAGGGAGCGATAGTTAGAAAAGAATACGAGAATGGGGAAATCAACAATCACGAAGGAAGATCGAAGCCAATCAAGAAGCCAAGATGGAAGAGATTAGAGACAGTAAGAGACATGGATAGTGGTAATGGAGAGAGTAAACTGAGAAAGAGGAAATCGGAGGATATAGAAATTGAAGATGACAGAAACAGGAATTCTTGCAAAGTGGAAGCAAAAAGAGTGAAGTTTAATGACCAAGATTCTCACAACAACGGGGACACACTTTTGACGACAGAAATTCTCAAGCGATGTGGTATTACCAATCAAGATAGATCGGCAGCTGTGTAACGCCCCGTACCCGAGACCGTCGCTGGAGTCGAATACGAGGTGTTAACAAACTTAATTCATTACTTAAACAGCTCAAACAATTAAATTTTAAAATTTTCAGACAAGCTGAAAATCTGCATCACAGTCGCTTAAAAATTCATATCTCGAGTTACGAAACTCAAAATTAAGATCCGTAAATTTTCTATGAAACTAGACTCATATTTCTATCTACTAATTTTTTTCTAGAATTTTTCGTTGAGCCAAATAGTACAGTTTATTAGTTAAAATCTCCCCTGTTTCAGGGTTCGACTACTTTGACCTCTGTGTATTACGAATCAGATATCTCTCTATAAAAAATTTCAATGACTATGAGGTTTGTTTCTCTTAAAAATAGACTCAATAAGGAATCTGTAAATATAAATAAAAACTTCTAATTATTTTTTTAAAATTTATTATGAATTTTTAAATTCAGAACAGGGGATCCAGAAATTACTCTGGCCCTGTTTCACAAAAGTTTAAATATCTCATAAAATATAATTTATATGCCTATTTTGTTCATTCCATATGAAAATAGACTCATCAAGCTCCGATTACATAACTTATTCATTATTTAATTCCATTTCTACTATTTTTAGTGATTTTTCAAATTCATGTCACTACTGCTGTCTGAATCTATTTTATGGTAAATTTTACCTATTTCATGGTTTCCATGGATTAGCTAGCAATTTGACATACATAACACCAAATATGATCATGATTAGCCATTCCAATGGCTAATCATTACCAAGAATTTTCATACCACTCAATAACCATATCATAAGACCATATATATAAAATGATTATAGTGCTATACATGCCATACTCAAAATATACAAGCCATTATGCCAAGATGGTATACGGATAGTGTGAGCGAGCCTCCGACCGTTCCCGATTTCCGAGCTGACTTGTTAAAACTACAAGGAGTGAAAAGGAGGGAGTAAGCATAAATGCTTAGTAAGTTCACATGCAAATAGCAAGTAACATAACCATATAAGCAAACATAAAATATCATTTGCATAATCATCATCAAGACATTCATGTCATATTTTCATTTATCATCTTACCACATTGTTGATATATCGAGTTTTCAACCCGAGGGTTAAGTGCATACCTGTTCAAAGTATCCATCTCACAACACTTACCAATATGTCCCTTTCATCTCTAGTATTCCTCCATTTGAGTAGAACTTTACCCGTTGAACACATCGGAATATAATTTGGATACACGGATAATTTGCACATAAGTGCCATATATGTAATCAAACAATCATGTAACCCGCCCATAAGTGAACTCGGACTCAACTCAACGAGCTCGGGCGTTTGCATCCATAAGTGAACTCGGACTCAACTCAACGAGCTCGGATGCCTAGTTACATCTCTCGAACTCGGACTCAACTCAACGAGTTCGAACATTCGCATCCATAAGTGAACTCGGACTCAACTCAACGAGTTCGGATGCTCAACCATCCTAGTGACATGTCACTTGTATCCTAATCTATTCCTAAGGTTCAAACGGGCTTTTTCCCTCGATCTGACATTTTCTGTCTTCCACGGAATATCGAAACCGATACTCAGTAGCATTTCATATTTATCAAGTAGTAAACATAATTTGCATATTACTCAACATTAACTACAAAGCATAATATTTCACGATTAAAAATCAGCATATCATATAATTAACATCAATAACTTAAAAATAACAATTATGCTACATTATTTACACATGAACTTACCTCGTATACGAAAATGGCTACTTTTACCATTTCGTCCACAACTTGGTATTTTCCCCATTTTAGCCCGAATTTCAGTTTTCCTTGCTCTATCATTTAAAATATAGTCTAATTAGGACTCACATTATTCAAATTGACCCAAAATCATATTTTGGCAAAATTACAATTTTGCCCCTAAACTTTTGCATATTTACACTTTTGCCCTAAAGCTCGTAAATTAAACTTCAGCCTATTTTCTTATGTTTTATGACATTCTAATCATTTTCCCTTCTATAGCAACATCAAATTCTCACTCTAACATGTACTTATGAACATTAGGTATTTTTACCGATTATGTCGTTTTACTCGTTTTTACATAAAATCACTTAGCAAAAGTTGTTTAATACAATTTCAAGCTTCATATTCTACCATAAAACATCAAAATAAACACATTTCACCTATGGGTATTTTTTCCAAATATGAACCCTAGCTTAAATTATTGCTAGAATAAGCTTAATCGAGCTACCGGGATATTACAGGCTGCCAGATGGCAAGCCGACCGGATACAATGAAAACCATCTGTTGGAACGTCCGTGGATTAGGGAGTCCACGGGCAGCAAAAAGGCTTCGGTTTTTGCTGAAGCAACATAAACCCCAAATGGTTTTCCTTATGGAGACCAAAATCGATGGAAAGTGCATGGAAAGAATTAGAAGGAGATGTGGTTATGAGAATGGTATTGATGTTGGAGCAGAAGGCTCTAGAGGTGGAATTTTTTTTGCATGGAAAGCAGGAATTATGGTTCAGCTAAATAATTTCTCCAAAAACCATATTGACGTGCTGGTAAAAGCGGATAATGTTAATCAAGAGTGGAGATTTACAGGGTTTTATGGCTCACCTTACGTTACTAATAGGGATGACTCGTGGAATTTGCTGAGGAGGTTAGGTCAAATTCAAAACCGCCCATGGTTGGTATGTGGTAATTTTAATGAAATATTGTATTCTTTTGAAAAAAAGTGGAGGTCAACCGAGGGAGGAAAAAAGAATGGAAGCTTTTCGCGAGGTTTTAGAAGAATGTCAATTAATAGATGTGGGGTATTCGGGGGTGTGGTTTACATGGGAGAGAGGGAATCTACCGGAAAAAAAATATTAAAGAGCGATTGGATAGAGGCGTGGCAAATGACAAATGGATACATCTTTTTCCAAAAAGAGCTATTCATCACTTAGCACACTCGATTTCAGATCATTGTCCCTTACTTATTAATACTAATGAAGAGACGACTTTTAAAGGGAGCCCAAACTTCAAGTTCGAGGCATGGTGGACAATGGAGGAATCTATTGAACAAGAGATTAAAAACTCGTGGGAGTCATCGAATGGAACTATTGTTGAAAAGCTTGAAAGGCTGCAGATTAGACTGATTAGGTGGGCAAGTTTTATAAACAAGGGCAGGGAAGGGTTAAAGAATAAAATCATGAAAGAACTTGACGAGTTACTGGCAGGGGATAGGGATGATGACACAATGGCAAAGCTGATTGATACTAGAGTTCAACTCAATATTGAGATTGATAAAGATGAAATGTACTGGGAACAAAGGGCACGAGCCAATTGGATTCAACTAGGAAATAAAAATTATGCTTTTTTCCACAAACATGCTTCTGTTCGTAGACGAATTAACACCATTACTAGGCTGGAAACTGAAGACGGGAGGGATATCTTTGATGAAACAGCAATTAATGAGGCAGCTTCAAATTACTTCCAGAATTTATTTTCTTCAAGGGGAATTGACAATTTATCCCACCTTCTAAGAGGTATTAATTCTAATATTTCATCGGATGTTAATGCAGATTTATTAGTACCCTTTACAGCAGAAGAGGTATTTTTAGCTTTGAAAGGAATGGGGCCCGCTAAAGCACCTGGTTGTGACGGCTTTCCAGCTTTATTTTTTCAAAAATTCTGGCACATTATAGGTAAAGATGTTGAGAATTTTTGTTTGGGAATTTTGAACGAGGGACGAGATATAGACTCTATAAATCTCACAGACATTGTGCTTATCCCTAAATTACCAAATCCCATGAGTCTTGTTAATTTTAGACCTATCAGCTTATACACAGTTTTATACAAAATTGTGGTAAAAGCAATCGCTAATCGTCTTCAATGAGTAATTGGAGAATGTATTGACACGGCTTAAAGTGCTTTTATCCTTGGAAGGCTAATTACTGACAATATGCTTTTAGCCTATGAACTCCTACATACACTACGTCAAAAACAGACTGGGAAAAAGGGGTTTATGGCAGTCAAATTAGATATGAGTAAGGCTTACGATAGAGTTGAATGAGCTTTTCTAAAAGAGGTTATGATTCAAATGGGATTTGCAGTGGAGTGGGTGACTTTAATCATGAAGTGCATCTCCACAGTCTCGTACACAGTGAGTGTCAATGGAAGAAGAGGAGATGTTTTTAAACCCACCAGAAGGCTTCGTCAGGGAGATCCTGTAACACCCCTTACCCGTATCCAAGGCCGGAACAGAGTACGAGGCATTACCAGACTTAACAACACATAGACAAAAACTGGGCCATAAAATTTCATTTAATTTAAAACTTTTCGAACACATGCATAACAAACAAAGCTAACTGTATCATTACATCAAAACATATGACGTAGCATGATTAATTAAACTTATAAACCATAATGGATAAGGACCACATCTCATAATCATATACAATAACTCAATGCAGACTGATACGTACGATCAAAATCATAATAAAAATACATATTACAAACCAACTTCCTATACATGCCACTCACTTGATATTTCCAATATTTGAATTAATTCTCCCAAAAATGATAGTTTGATAGTGTGATTTTGCCTCCGATGATCTCCAACCTTGAGCCGACCTATCAATACTAAAGAAATGGAGAGGATGGGTAAGCTTTACGCTTTAGTAAGTTCATATGAAAATAATAAGCAATTACTACCATGCTTTTCAAGATAAAACACTATAATTGTACAATTACATATATTCAGGTTAAGCTGTGTTATTGAGTTACAGTTACTAAATCATTCATATCTGAAGCTACAAAACTCCAACTTTAGTTTCGTTAATTTTATTTGAAACTAGATTCATATGTCTTTCTCCCATAAAATTTTCAGAATTTTTGGTTTGGCCAATTAGTACAGTTTATTAGTTAAATTCTCCCCTGTTTCAGAGTATGACTACTCTGACCTCTGTGTACTACGAACCAAATTTCTCTCTGTACAGAATTCCAACGACCATGCCGTTTGTTTCCCTTAAAAATAGACTCAATAAGGAATCCATGAATGTAAGGTATGACTCTTAATAAGTTTTGTACAATTTATGATGAATTTCTAAAGTCAGAACAGGGGATCTCGAATTCATTCAGACCCTATTTCACAATAATTCAAATACCACACAATATAGAATTCTTCTGCTTCCCCTGTTTCTTTCATGTGAAAATAGACTCATTAAGATTTATTTTCATATATCATTTGCATTTTTATTCAACTTCCACAATTTTTAGTGAATTTTCAAAGTCACGCAACTGCTGCTGTCCAAGACAATTTTATTGCTAATTCACTCTTTCACACTTTCTTTGTATTAACCTCATTTTAACATACATATCACAAATCATTTTCACCACATTTCATACATCACAAGTATAGGCCCATGATTACAAGGTCACCATAAAATCATCCTCATGTATAACTTAATTGTTTATAACCTTACCACAACCCGATCACTTAATGAACACATTATTCACATAACCAAATTCTGCACTTATTCATCACAAAACTCACAAAGCAAGACATAATAAGTCTCCCGTTGAACACTTCGGATCAATCCTCGATACTTGGTGGTTTCCGCAAATAGCTCCACCCATCATAAAGTTCGGCTCTCTTGTACACATGGTGAACACTTAGTATCACCCATGTGACCTAGCCAGTTTATCTCGTAGCTCTCTTGTCTACATGGTGTCCTTCACTGGAACCACGCATGCGACCTAGCTACATATATCCCGTAGCTCTCTTGTCTACATGGTGTACACATAGTATCACCCATGTGACCTAGCTACATCATAATATCTCGTAGCTCTCTTGTACACATGATGTGCACTCAAAGACCATACATGTGACCTAGCTACATACCATCTCAGATCATCCAATCTTTCAGAAGGTTCAACCGGGATTTCTCTCTCATTTTTAACAATTTCACCAATCAAGTAATTAGCAACAAACATATTTCCAATATGTTACAAATTTATTCATAGTCCTTTTTCAATTTTCAATTTACAGCAAATAGTCAATCTATAGGTAGCCACATTTCATATGATAACAAAATATAAAAAAATAAAATAAAATAAATCGATAAATTATTTACGTACAAACTTATCAAAATCTCATTAGGTACAACCGTGCAACAATTCATACAACCCAGTTAATAGTAATTTAACACTCAATTCTTGTAACAATAATTCCATTCAATTTCACATGACACAACTAGCATTACATTTTTTTTTTATATCATACGTACCATCCATCAACTTCTCTTAAACATATTAAATCATACAATTTATGCCATATCAATAGAGAATTACAATTCATGCACAGTATTGCATTATTATTAACACACGAACTTACCTCGATTCAGAAACGGCAATTTACTATTTTAATCCATAACCTTGTATTTTCCCGATTTAAGCCCGAATCTCGATTTCCTTCATCTATAATATCACATTTAGCCTAATAATTAGTCACATTATTCATAATGGGTCCAAAAATCATATTTTTACAAATTTGCATTTTGACCCCTAAACTTTTGCATATTTGCACTTTTGCCCCAAGACTCGAAAATTTAATTTCAGCCCTTATTCCTATGTTTTATGACATGCTGAACATTTTCTCTTCTACAACAACATCAAATTATCACTCTAACATATAGTTATGAACAATAAGTATTTTTACCGATTATGCTTAGTTTTACTCGTTTTCACTTAAAACCGAGTAGCACAAGTTGTTTAACATAATTTAAAACCTCATATTCTATCATAAAACATCAAAATACACAAATTTCACCTATGGGTATTTTTCCAAATATGAACCCTAGCTTAAATTATTGCTAGAATAAGCTTAATCGAGCTCACCTGGGATTCCAAAAACGTAAAGAACATTAAAAGCGGGGCTTGGAATCACTTACTATTGAGCTTGGAAAGCTTGAAAACCCTAGCCATGGCCTCCCCATGCTAATTTCGGCCTCCATGAAGAAGATGAGCAAAATTGGCTTTTAATTTTGTATTTTAATTCATTTTCCCCTAAATGACCAAAATGCCCTTACTACTAAACTTTCAAAAATTCCTTCCATGTCCTAATTTTGTCCATGAACTTAAAATTGGTCAAATTTCTATTTAAGACCTCCTAATTAATATTTCAATGCAATTTCATACTAAAAACTTCTAGAATGCAAGTTTTGCAACTTATTCAATTTAGTCCCTAACTTTAAATTAAGCACTTTATGCATTGAATTTCTTCACGAAATTTTCACACAATCATGCAATCATATCATAGACCTCAAAATAATCATAAAATAATTATTTCTATCTCGAATTTGTGGTCTCGACATCACTATTCTGACTAGGCCCAAAATTAGGGTGTTACAGATCCGCTTAGTCTTTTTCTTTTCTTGATATGCAGTGAAGGACTCTCGTCGTCAATAAGAATGTCAAAAGTGGAGGGATCAATGAAAGGAGTGAGGGCTAGTAGAAGAGGACCAGAAATATCACATCTGCTATTTGCAGATGATTGTATATTGTTTGGTGAAGCAACACATACAGGGGTAAAAATTTTAAAAGAAATTTTGAAAGAATATGAACAGTGCTCAGGCCAATGTGTGAATTTTGGTAAATCGACAATTTTTTATAGTTCAAATACAACTGAAAGAGACAAAGCAGAAACTTCAAGTTTGCTAGGTGTTCGATGCTCCACCAATCTGGAAAAATACCTACCTAATGTTATAGGCAAGCGAAAGAAGGAAGCTTTTCAGAATCTCAAAGATAAAATGAAGCTGAGAATTGAAAACTAGAGTACACGGTTACTGTCACAAGGGGGAAAGGAAGTCTTTATAAAATCTATTCTTCAAGCAATTCCAACCTATGCTATGTCATGTTTCCTAATACCAAAATCGTTATGTGGAGAGTTGGAAAATATCTTCGCAAAATTCTGGTGGCAAAAAGGTCAGGGAAGGAAAGGGATCCATTGGTGCCAATGGAAGTTTATGTGTCGATCAAAAGAGGAGGGGGGAATAGGCTTTCGAAATTTAGCGCAATTTAATATTTCACTACTAGCTAAGCAGGGGTGGAGGCTTATTACAAACCAGAATTCCTTAGTTACACAAGTGTTTAAAGCTAAATATTTTCCGAATGATAATTTTTTAAATTCCTGATTGGGGAAAACTGGTTCTTATATATGGAAAAGCATGTGGGCAGCGAAGGGTGTTTTGGAAAAAGGCATGTGTTAGAAGGTCGGTACAGGTGCAAGTATATATATCAATGCTGTTAATTTTAAGTTATCTTCAGTTATTAATGCCATGCAGGATGTTAAGGTCAATGAGTTGATCAATAGTAATGAGAGAACATGGAAGAGAGATTTCATAAACAATACCTTTTCAGCGGATGATGCTGGAAAAATCCTCCGTATTCCTTTAGCACGCACACCTCACGAGGATTTCTTGGTCTGGGGAGGCGAGTATTCAGGCGAGTTTTCGGTTCGCAGTGCCTATAAACTATTACAAGCTTTGGAGGAAATTCTTAGAGCTTACGCTTTACAAACAAGCTATATGAACTTTTACAAAAAATTATGGCTCCTAAATCTACCAAGCAAAGATCTCATGGAATTATTTGCTGACGAGGCCAATATGCAGCATCGTCAGCTTGTCAGTAACACAAACTGCCCTCGGTGCGGTGAAAGTGCTGAAACAATCGACCATATTTTTTGCGAATGTCCTGTCACAGTGGAAGTTTGGACTCTATTAAAAATTCAGAATTTGATTCTGGTTCCTAACATGGATTTTTTATAGTGGATTACCTAGATTTTTTATCTATTTTCCTTGCAGCTGAGGCGTCTCTTCTGTTGTAGACTGTGGGCTATCTAGGGAGAGAGAAACAGAAGAGTACATGAGCAGAAAAGCAGTACATGGCAGCAAATAGCAGACTTCATCAACAACTATATTGCTGAACTTAATGGGCTAGAAACAAGAAGGTCAATTAAGGGGAAGGAGACAAGAAAGTGGAGCGACCCACCTCGAGAGTTTGTTAAAATAAATTTTGATGGTGCATATGATGAGACTCACCATAAATCTGCCTCAGGGGTTGTGGTCAGAAACGAGGAAGGGCTTGTCCTTCTTTCCTGCTCAGAGATCCACCACGGGGTGTCTTCCGCATTTGCAGCCGAAGTAATAGCGTGTAGAAAAGCGGTCCAAGTAGGAGTGGAACAACAATGGCCGAAGGTGATAATAGAAGGTGACTCCCTTACGATAATAAAAAAATACAGAAACAAAAGTCAAGATCGTTCACATATAGGAGCATATATACACGATATTCAACAGAACATTAACAGATCTAGAAGCTTCTTTTTCAAACATACATTAAGATCTGCAAACAACCTTGCGCATGTAATTGCAACGGAAACTTTAAGAAGGGAGGAGGAGATGTACCTGGAAATAGGGGTTCCGGTGTATGCTGAGATTCAACAAAGAATGGATCAGAGACGAGAACCAGATTGATAGCAGAGGGGAAACAGAGAAATGAAAGGAAACTAAAGAAAAGTAGAAGAAATGGTTTTTGAAAGGATAAGTTGTCCTAAAAGCTGAATCGTCAAATGGAAATTGAAAGGGTATTCAGTTGATAAGACGGTTTCCAGCATGATCTGATTGGGCATTGATTAGGCACATCAATCTATAATTTTTGAATGTTTGATAAATATCTAGATATTTTCTAATTTGTTTTTGGGCCTCTCTAGTTTCAGGCCGTGTCTTGTTTTAGGTGCTGATTGGTTTTCTTGTTGTTTTTGGACTTTTACTATGTACTTTTATTTTATTCAATATATAGCCCAGTCTGAAGTTTTCAAAAAAAAGAAGAAGATATAGTTCAAGTTATTTCATGGATGAAACCCAAAAGCGTCAAGAAGATTTTCAAAAATAGAGTAGAAGTTTGATGCGAAAATTACTAAAATATCTTGAAAAATTCTACTTTATTTAATTAAAGGCACTTTTGTATTTTCTTCATCATATTATTTGTACAGCCCAAATTTTGCCCGGCCCAAAACCAAATAAAATAATTGACAGCCCAATTACAAAACAACCCAAAACTAACAAAAACCCTAATGGCCCAGGCCCGAATACTTAAACTAAGTTTTAGTAAATTAGTAAAAAACCTAGGTCCCATGTGCGCCGTACCCCTCCACTGGCAACGCCTGCAGCACGCCACTGTCCTATCACTCTCGTCAACGCCTGCAAAACAGATGCAAGTCGACAAAGCAAAAACCAAAAATAGTGGCTAAATGGTACAAAACAGTAGCAAGGGCAGCAGAGAGGGAAAAAAAAAAACAAAAAGCAAGAGCATGTATCAATTTCGACTATATAGCCAGAGAAAAAATGTAATTTTGAGAACACAATAAAGAAACAACCAAAAATAGATTAAAAAATTGGAGACGTGTTCATCGTTTTTTTATTTTCGTTCATTTCATTTCCTTTTTCGCAAATCGGCTTTGATACAAACTGAAAAAGGGGGGATTTTTAAAAAAAAAACTCAATCTTCAAAATAAAAAACCCCATAGAAATCAAAATAAAAAAAGAAAACAAAAAGGTGATTTTCATTTCTTCTCTTCGGGCTTTTATTTGATTTATTCATTTATCTTTCTTTCATTTTGATACAAAAATAAGAAGAAAAAAAGAGGAAGGTTTTCTTATCTGCTGTTGGTATCGATCTAGTAAAAGTTTGCTTCCCCTGTCCAAAGGTTGATGGATCCTTGTGGATCTAGTTGAAACTGAGACGGTGGTGGAGGTGCATTAGGCGCCGATGAAGCCCAAGAGACTGAGAGAGAAGAGCGTTTTGAGAGAAGGTTTTGAGTTTTTTTTCTTTTTTCTTTTTCATTTTTTGACAGAATAATCGGTCAAATGAGTGCATTTGGGCAAAATTCAGTTTATATGTATGTTTAAAACGACACTGTTTTGTGCATTTTGGGTTATTTGTGAAATCGATCCTCCCACTTTTTCGATCTGTTTCGATTGGTCCCCCTTTTTTGTTCCTTCTTTTTCTTTTAATTTTGGCTCAGAACTCTGCTTGTATCCCATTTCAGTCTCGCATAAAACGTGGCGTTTAAGAGCATAGGGATATTTTCTCTTTCGAACCCTCTGTTTCACTTGCGTGTTACAGTTTGGTCCCCTGCTTCATTATATTTTTTTCTCGTTCTTTAAATTCCTTTAAACTTTTACTCAAGCCTCTTTCTTTCATTTATTTATCCATTTATTTACTTATTTGTTTAGTTATTCATTATTCTTTTATTTTATTTGTTTAAACATTTACTTTCTTATTCATATATTGTCATTTTATTTATTTTTAATCCTTGCATGTATTTATTTACTATGTTTTGTTTTATTTATGCTCCTATTATTATTATTACCTTATTATCTATTATTTTATTATCGCCTACTCGTTTATTTATCACTCTTTTTGTATATTAAAGAAAAATATATTAGATTGTATATATATATTTCTTTTATTTTTAAACCTATTATCATTATTATTATTATTATTATTATTATTATTATTATTATCATTATTATTATTATTATTGTTGTATCTCCTTTTTGTATTTATTTATCAACTATTTTTAAATACATTCATTTCTTTTTATTATTTTACTACTTATTATTTTATATCCTTTTATATAGATTTAAAACTTTTGACTTTCATTATACTATTAATATCATTGTCACTATTATTGATACTACTGTTCTTTTTATATTATACTATTTTATTTCCTCACCTATTTTTAATAATTCAAGTTGATTTACTTGTATTCTTTCATGTACTTTTATATTCTACTATTATTACTATTATTATCATCATATTATTAAACTAATTAATTTTATTTTGTTATTATTACATTATATATTTTATTTTCATATTTACTTACATTATCACTATTATTATTATCACTATTGTATTACTACTACTATTATCATCATATTGTTTTCCTTTTTCGTATTTACGCATAAGTTATTTTTATTATTATATTAAATGAGTTAATATATATATATTTTTACACATTTATTTTTTTTTATATATCATCACTCTTATTATCATCATTATTTTTATCTCGTCTTTGCTATTTTATTATTTTTCATATTTGAAAGGATTCCTTACTTAATATTACACATATATACTTTATTTACCTTTCTTATATACTTCATGTATACATATTAAAGTTCGCAAGGTTAATGTTTTCTATATAAATAATTGTTGATTCGTATATTTTCTTACTACTAATATTTACTCATGCTTTTGGTTCGTCATTTGCTTCCTTTTCATGTATGTGGTTTCATTGTACTATTCATTTATGAACATTTTACGTTATGTTTGTTTATCTTCACATCATGTATCCTTGCTTATTTGTTTTATTCATTTATCGAGATTTGTTTACTAATATTATATCTACCTTTGTAATTTTATCATTGTCATCATAACATTGTATCACATATTGTATATCAATTTAAATGTTGCATTAATTTTCACCAAAATTCATAAAAGGGGTTCTTTAATAAAGGTGATATTTTGTGTTTTAGAAATTCGAGAAATCGTGCCCTAACGTGTTGAGTTTCGATTTTTCGTTTGACCAAACGACCCAATACCCTTTTTAAAATTTCGTCCGTGTTTTCTTTATTAAAAAAGGAGGTCAATAATTCGTGTTTGGCAATTCGAGAAAAGGTGCCATAACTTACTGGGTTTTAATATTTCTCGTTTAACCAAAATAATCAAATATCCTCTTAAAATTAAAATGCATGAGCTTTGAAAATCAAAACGCAAGCTTATTTTCGGGGGTTTAAATTGTCGTGTCCTATCGTGCTGGATGTGACATTTTATTACCTCGGGATAAGAAGGTCTTTAGTATCCACTTCGATTTATTCAAACATTTTTGTAAAACTAACGTTAATAAAAGAGATCATATTTTAAATCCGTTCCCGATTTTTAACTTTCGACATTAAGACACTAACTAATCAATTCGATACCAATTTTGGGCGTGTCGAGGGTGCTAATCCTTCCTCGCACGTAACCGACTCCCGAACCCATTCTCTTTAGTTTCGTAGACTAAAAACACCGTTTTAATAAACTAAAACGTTTTATTAAAGCAAAGGTGATTCGATCACACCAAATAAAGATCGGTGGCGACTACCGTTTTAATTTTCGTTTTCAAACAAAGTCGATTCCCCTTTTTTTTTGAAAATAAAAAACGGTTTCGACATTATTTTTATCCTATAAATCAACATAATTAGGTTAAGACCGAGGAGACTTTGACCTAGCTATTCTTAGTTTTATTTTGTTTTCTTTATTTTATGTGTTTCTAAACCTTCTTTTCCACTCAAAGGTTTTATTGAAGTTTGATTTAATAAATTCACAGGACTTATTTGCATTTTAATTTTTCTTTGCTATTTAATATTCATGCATCTTTTGTTTTAATTACAATTGCTTAGTTTTATTAAATATTCGACCAACATTTGATATCTTAGAATGGTTGCCTTGTTAATTAGAATAATTAAATTTGCATTTGTTCAATTTATTCTCATATTAGTGACAAACTGCATAACTCGTTTATGCCGTAGTTTACGTTTATGTGGTGTGGATGTGTATCTAGCTTAAATGAACTCCGTTGAGGTGAGTTTGTTAGTTAGAATTAGGTCTCTTTAGTTCTTAATGTTGCCAATAAGTTAAACCTTGGGCATTGAGTTACGGGACTATTTACCGATTAGGGAAGTAATTTCAAATGAGTTGCCTCTTGGTTGTTGAATAGGTAAGGAGAGATTGGTTACCCAATGTTGAGTCAACAACTAAAACTAATTTATTAAAGGCATTGAAGTTATCCTTACATTGATGATCAAATTCTTAAATAAAACGGAGATTGACCTTTCGTTAGAACTTTTTCCCATCAAATTTTCTAAAACTTTTAATTATTGCTTTTTTCAATCTAAATTTTTAATTAAATTTGATTCTAGTTTAATTTTAGCTTTTGATTTCATAGAACCCTCCTTCCAATTTACTTTTATTGTTTTTATTTGAAGAAATAAAGTTATTATCGATCTTTGTGGATAAGACTCTACTTGTTGCTTCTACTAATTAATCTTTTTCAAGTAAATTTTATTTTTGTAAGTCTCAATAGCCTTACAAATTGAATAGCAAAATTTTAATTTAAAAAAAATTAACTTTATTGGCAAAATTCATCAAATAAAAGTAAAGTCACAAAATTCAATAAAAAATTAATGTGTAGTGGTAAATTTATCTCTAGTTCATGAAAACAATGACAAATATCAATCAAAGTGAAGTAAAATGATAATTTTCAATTTCTACTTAAAAATTGTTTTGGAGAGAATAACATCCATCAATTTTGATAATATATTTTGCTAAGTTAGCTTTGAGTTTCGGTTTATTTATTTTTAATTTCATTACTTTGATTTGGATCCAACTTGGGTCAATCTACAACAATTTTGTTAGGTTAAATCATTATTTGAAGTTTGAATTTGATAATATTTTACATTAGGGTTTGAATTTTTTTTTTTGGTTTAAGTTAGGTCCTAAATTGTTTTCACATTGGGACCTAGACTTGACAATTTTTTCCATAATGGGGCCTAAATTATTTTTTTTCAAGTTAGGCTTTGAACTTGGCAATTGTCCCCACATTGGGGCTTAAACTTGATAATTATTCTCACATTAATGTTTGAACTTTAGGGTTTTCAAGGACTAACTGGGATAAAAAAAAAGTTGAAGCCTCAATTTGGGAACATTTGCCAAGTTCAAGGCCTAATTTGGACAAAAAAAATTCAGGCCTCAATGTGGGAATAATTGTCAAATTTAGGGCCTAACTTGAATAAAAAGAAAGTTCAAATTCTAATGTAAGAAAAGTTGTTAAGTTTAAATCCGAAAATGTGATTTAATCCAATAATTTTCATGTATAACAAAATAGTAAAAAAGAAAGTATTTATATATTTTTATAATTAAATTTAAATAAAAAATAATATTATATAAATATTGAGATTACATTGATAAAATCTTGGTCACAAGCAGACCGGTATGAGTTGCATTTATTGAATATTTGAGTTGGAATGGTGTGAAATAAAAGACAAAAGCATTAATCTCCACTTCTGGGTAATGTATGGCACCAAACGGTCATACACAACAAAGCAGTACAAATTTTGTTGGAAATTTATTCCAATGATCTCTTTTTCTTTTTATCCCCAAACAATTCACATTTTAAACTAAGTCCAAACAATCAAATTCAAAAGCTCTCCAATTAGTTCACCATGGCACAATGTTTCCTAATCTCACCTTGATTCCCTGTAAGTACTTCAACTTTACCCATCTTCTCCATCGACACTGCAAAATCTTTAGCAAAAGTCGATCCATGGCGAGAAGCTTGCAAGACGTAAGCTTTGGTCTCCGCATTGTTGAGAAGTGCGGCATCAGATTCAAAGAGCCCTTTTCTTTTAGAGACGAGTGTGTAGTAAGCTTCGTCAAAGGTCTTGAAGCTTCCAGGGTCCATCTCCAC
Source organism: Gossypium anomalum (assembly GCA_025698475.1). Taxonomy (NCBI): domain Eukaryota; kingdom Viridiplantae; phylum Streptophyta; class Magnoliopsida; order Malvales; family Malvaceae; genus Gossypium; species Gossypium anomalum. Next base: position 15,251,469 of record CM046967.1, on the reverse strand, counting down.
CAGTGATGTGATGTCTCCTGGCTTGCATTTTTGCTTCAACTGAGTGACATAGGTCGGATCCATCGATGGGTCGGCGTCGCCTTTGCCACTGAAATTGTAGAGACGGAGGCCAAAGGCAACGCAATGAGATGTTCCAATGGTGTGTCCTCCTTTATAATTTGAAAACAGCTTTAAATTAACCATCAAGTTGTCAAATTTAATGCAAGTAGTAGAACATATATGTTCATGGGTTTACAGCTCTGATTATGCTTCCTCCAAAGTTAACCCAAGATTTAAACAAAAAATAAAAAACTATTTGACAAATAAATACGACTTGTTTTTATAAAAATTGTACCAATTATTTTCTTTTGATATAATATTTACTTGTACTCATAAATTTTTTTAAAACTTAAATCAGAGAAAAAACATAGTTAAGTGCATTTAACCCTACATTCTCTTTATTGCTGCAATAACAACAATTCCAACTAAACAACAATTCCAACTAAGTTAGGTGACTTTTTAAACTTATAATAAAATTAAAACCACCTGATAGAACTGCCAAATCTTTCATGTTTAGACCTTTAGAAGCAAAATTTTGTTTGAGTTGTGTTGCATTGAAAAAGGGAGAAGGCAAGTTTGCGAGTGCCTCGCTCAATTTTGAAACTCTTCCATCTCTTCGGCCTAAAGGAACTTTCCAAGAAGGTCCATTTATCTGAAAAATTTAATTCAAAACACCCGACCATAAATATAAATATCAAAATATGAGTATGTGTCACTTTAGACATTAATACATTTGAAAATTTTTCCTAAAATTTTCCAAGTATTTAGAAAGTTATATTAAAAAGTTCAAATTTATATAAATTATGAATACGGTACACAAATTTTAAAAGAAAAAAAAAAGAAAAAAAAAAGAGTTACCATGGAAACTGAATCTCGAGCAACTAAGGCAAGGATATCAGCACAAGAAACCACACCAGGACAGGCTTGTTCGACTGCAGATTTGACAGCATCAATTACATGGTAACCTCGTAAACTTAGGTTGGGGATGGCGTCTTTCTCAGCTTGGTTTTTAGTGGAATTTAGAAGAACTGATCCATCACATCCCTGCCCGGTCAACAACAGTTGTTACATGCTACATTACTTGATTTTGGCGCCCATTCCACTAAAAATGGGTCCACATAAGGTTGAATAAACTTACTCTAACGAAGCAATCATGGAAGTGGAGCCTGAGCAAAGGAGCAGCAAGAGTTGGTGCTCTAGAAATGAACCCATACGTAGTTTTCCTTATAATAGACTCTGCATTTGGACAAGTCTCGCGGTAAAACCCCAGCTTCAAACCTTGTGCATTGCTATGGTTTAAAACCATAACAACAATAATAAGCTGAATATGAAGACACAACAAAACCCTTTGCCCTATTTCCATTTTGCCTTGCACTGATTCTTCAGCAATTGCTTATAAAACATATATATATATATATATATAAATTTACGTGAAGGAAAGACAAGAGAAGAGATTGGTTGAGCTTTGATAAACTAAATCACAGAGCATTTTTTTTAGCAGTTAGCTTAGGGAATCGTATATTAATTATTGATAAATGATGTTAATGTTTTAACTTGAATTTTTAACAAAATTAATTGGGCTTCGAATGTATTTGAATTGATTGACCCTTCTCAACCAACACAGATACATATATGACAATGAATATGGATAGGGATATGTATATTTATATAGATACCCAATGGAAATGACAAGATTTACTGGCCAAAATATAACCAACATCATGATGGTGAGCTGGTAACTAATCAACCAAAAAACATTAATTAATATAAGATTCTTCTTATATCAATCAGCGTTAGTACGACCACTATAGTTTACCATTCATGCTTCTGTCTACTATATGTTGTTTTTTGTCCATTAAATAACGGGCAATCGCAACACTTACCACTGTCAATACGGTTGGATTCGATTGCTTGAATTAATATTTATTTATATATTTAATTATAAAATAGTATAATTCAAGACAGCTGGAATTACAGAATTCCTTATCCCAAAATTTGAGAATTGGAAACTTAGAGATGGGTTTATTAGAAAAGAAAAAGTGAGAGGAGAAAGAATTGATGTAAATCCTTGGTGAAGCCAAGCTCCATTCCTGCATTTCATAATAGATGCATAGATTCCTTCCCAACAACCACACCATGAAAACATTGGTTGGATCATAGTTTAAGATAAAGTCTACGAAACAGCTGTTAAGAGGTGTGGCAGTGTGATTATTGGAAGAATTTTGTGAGGCTCCTTTTGTACTATTATTTGATTGTTAGAGCAACTTTCATTCATTTCTCTGCCGACAGCCATCGCCAAATGTCACCCACTTGACTCTTTCAATGTGGGGTCCGCTGCCTAAACCTCGTCGGAAATGCTTCCAGTAATACTAAAACAAACATGCGGATTTTTCTTGCATATACGGCCGCTACTTCTCTTGACTTTGCGCGTGGACACAGTAGCAGCCGGTTAGGATACTAGCTGAATTCAAGCTAGTAAATGAGAATATATTGGTAAACTATGATCCACAATTTGTATTAAGTGTTAGATTATATTTTATTATTTTATTTAAAAAATAGATAAATTAATTCTTATATATTAGATTAAAGCGTAAATTAATTCTTTTGTTAAAACTTTTATCAATTTTTATCGTTAAAAACGGATTTATGTACATCGATATAAGGTACACATGACATGACATATGTCACTGTCTAATTTTTAACATTACAAATGAATAAAATTTTTAATAAAAAAGATCTATTTACTCTTTAATTTAATTTATAAAAACAACTTTACTAATTTATAAGTAGAGAAAGAAAATATAATTTAATTCTTAATATAAAGCGGAAATACTTTCACCGAATATATCTAGATGAATCACTAACAAGCCAAAATAAATACAGACCTAACGTAGATTTGAACTAAAATCTCAGACAGCGCAAAAAGAAGAGAAGAAAAATGACTTTATAACTTTTCCCCCCTCCCCCACTATAAGAAATGAGACAAAAAGACAAAGAAATGGATTATTGATAGAAAATGAAACGATTCCTCTTGTATTTATAGCTTAGGCTTGCACCACAGATTCAACACTAATTCCAGATTTTCTTTTCTCGTAAGTGGTGGAATGGTAATGGTTGACTTTTATCAATCTCAATTATATGAATTTCTGACATACAAACTTCTTTTATTTTATTACTTCAATTTGTTGAAGTTTTACCCAAGTGTTAGGCTTGTTGGTATAAGTATACATATATATATATATATATATATATCATGAAAAACAAAGCTAAGTTATGGTGATATATGGTTGTTAAAAAGGAATCAATCCTAAGATTTAATTAATTTCAATATTCTCACCTATATATATTATTAGCAAAAGTCCAATCTTCCAAAGTTTTTTTTTCCCCTTAGCCTCCTCTCTCTAAGAAATACATATTTATAAAGAATTATATATGGTAGTGTGTGGAGCCTAAAAATTCTGCTAATAAGTTTATTACCATAACATGTATTTTTATAATAAAAAGTTAGGTTAAATATAAAATTAGTATTTAAATTTATCCATTTTTCTTAGATTGATACTTAAGATTTTCTTTGTTTCAGATTGGTATCTAAACTTTTTTTCCGTCAACTATATTGGTACCCAAGCCTAACACTATTACTTTTTGCTGACATGGTAGCGCCGATCAATCGTGTAGTGCCACATGGACTGCTATTACCTCTTTTTCTTTTCTTTTTCATTTTCCCTATTTTTCATTTTTTTCTTATTCTTTTTCCTACCCAGATTTTGTTCATTCTAGAGAACCCAAATTTTGTTCGATGGAGAGTTGTAACCTGTAGGGAGGTTATTGCCACTGTCAATGGTGGTTTCATGGTGGCAGAATTTTGTACAAGCAACTAAGGAGAGAGTTAAAGCGAATATGTCGCAGAAAATGAATCTGGAACATGCATCGTTGTGGCTATTGGAGATAGATTCTGCATCACCAATGAAAAAAAGATAATAATGAACTGATTAAGTTTAATCGATTCATTGCGAGAAAATTTGTATCTCAAAATTTTCCCAGAAAATTTATTACTTCGCTACTACTGTTTTTTAGCTGCAAATTTTTGTATTAATTTGAAAAGGGACTTAAAAGGCTAGTCATTTGAGGCAAAAGGAAGGCCATGCCTTTCTTTATAATATTACTTTTTTGTGTTTTATCTTCATCTTTGCTCCTTTATTTTTAGAGTTCTGATCAGAATGAGCATAAAACACATTAAGAAAGTCAAAATTTGTAGCAGATTAATTGGTTATTCCAAGTTGTTTTATGTTTTCTTTTCCTCCAAAGTTTGTTGAACAAAAATGGTTGGTTGTACTATGCTATTTTAGCTGAATAATTAGTGTTTCATTGCTTGGATTTCTTTCAGCTGACAAATGGGGTGGGTTTGAAATACAAGAAAATCACAATGCACTTTAATTTTTTAACCCTAATTCCCAATCTCCCCTCTCGCTTCTTAGCAAAAATGGCCTCCAAATTACCCGACGAATCACCATGCGATATGAAGGGAATGGACAAAGGAAACATTGTGTTCAGGAAGAAATGAAGAAGGAACTAACCCAAATTTATAAAATAAAAAGAAATATCTTTGTTAAAAACCCATTCATTCCAACTGATGCTCAGCCCCATGGGTTCCTCTATCGATACTCAAAAAAGGAAGAAGGGAAAAGCTACCCAAATTAATACCAGAAAGAGTCATTGTACAATCTTATCCTCTTGACATGGATGAAAGTTTGAGAGCAGCTGCTCATATCGAAGAGTGGCAATTCATATCAATAGCGATGACGGTGGTGGCGATGAAGCAAGACAAAGATAAAAATGGAAGAAAGAGAAGAAAGAATGAAAAAGGGGGAAAGGACGATGAAGAACGTGAAAGGAAAAATGGAAGGGTAAAAAATAAAAAAAATGAAAGAAAAGAAAAATAATGGCATTATCATGATTCACTAATGACACATGTCGTTTTCTGATATTGCCACATGTCCCAAACTTAACAGCGTTAACAAAAGTATCAAATTAGTTGACGGAGAAAAAGTTTTGGTACCAATTTAAGACTAAAAAAATCTTAAGTACCAATCTGGAAGAAGTGGACAAATTCAGGTACCAATGGTATATTTAACCCTAAAAAGTAAGATAATTATTTTTCTATTTGTTAATAAGACAATTTTTTTTCTACTTGTTAATTCCGTTTATTAAATTTAAAAAATAAAAACAATTTCTTATATTTGTTTTTCATACTTTTAATCCACCAAATATATGAGTGAGGATTCACTTAAATTAATGTAATAACTTTACAAACTTTCAAGTTTTTTTTTGTATTACTAATATTTTAACAATTTGACCATCCATTTTTTTCCCATTTTTGTTGAGCACTGACATCTTTGTAGCACATGTCCCTTTGCCAACATCCAGAGCACCAGCTAAACCCATATTTGTGTCATATGATAAAAAATCAGGTCGTTACAATTAATATGGATTTTCTAGTGAAGATTTGTGTTATGTATAACATCATTTATTTTACCTATTCATGTTTTATTCTTCCCACTCATTACCACACTCAATAGGCTACTTCTAAATGGAATTGAAAAGTCAAACTCATATTGTCCATTTTGTGCCCTCGATTCTCCAACAATGTTCTCACCATTTTCTCTAGAGTAATGCACTCAAAGGAGTTGGTTAGACACGAGAGTATCAAACTCTCTATATTTGTTTGGGTTCTCCTTGGGCACTTTTGCTATGTTATTTCCTTTACCCTTCTTTCCTCTTTTTTTTTCCTTACCAACTATCCTCTTATACTATATTAAGTAGCCCAACCACAAAAATTGTAAATGAAGGAAGTTCCTTGCTCAAATGGCATAAAAACCACCCTCTCACAAAACCAAATCTCCTACACATAATAAAGAAACACAATGAAAACTTACCTAAATTGTAACAGTCCGTCCGATGAAGTCTCTATATCTGATTATTGTTTATTGTATTAAGCGTAGTTTTGAGTAAGTAAAGTATTAGCTATGACTAAGTATAGGATTTTGTGTATGCATTGATTGGCGAATTCTGTGTTTTAGTGAGATCTGTGGATTGGCAGATTCTTCTGTTAGGTATATGCCACCTCAGATGTTTTGGCGAAGTTGTTAAATTCGTAGTTTAATAGATTTGTTTATTATTTTAGAAAAACTATTTACTTAGTCCAATGAGAACTTGTTAGAATGAAATTATGATACTGTAGTTGATAAGACTTAAATTATGATAAGTGTACTTAATAACAAGAACCAAGAGTGTTAGTGGAATAATCTGATCTTTCCACTAAACCTTTTTTCCACGCTTAAGTATATAAGGGTATCAGTGTCTTCACCAATAAGCTTTGCATATTATTTGCATTCATCTTCTTCTTGATTTTATCTACATTCTCTCTCACAAAGCTTAAGCCTAAAAACCTTATTGAGGTTGGGTTCGTTGTATTCAGCAAACTCCCACATTTGTTTTAGCTCTCTGGTAAATACTGATGAACCCTAGGTTATTTTCATAGTTATTTAGTTATTTTTAGCTCTGCATGCATAAGTGTTAGTGTCGAAACCATTTTTTTCGAGTTTAAAGAAAAACGGGGAATCGACTTTTTGGAAAATAGATGTATGGAGTCGCCACCGATCTTTTTGTTTTGGTGTGATCGGATCACCTAAGAATTTGGTTATTTTAATAAAACATTTTTGGTTTACCAAAACAACCATTCTGGTCTTACGAAAATATGAGAAAACGGGCTCGGGAGTCGATTCACGTATGAGGAAGGATTAGCACCCTCACTACGCCCAAAATTGGTACCAAATCGATTAAATACTGTCCTTATGTCTAAAATTAAAAATGTTTTCGAAATGCGGTTCTTTTTAATAACATTCGGATAACCCGAGTTGATTGTCAAGAATCTTCTTGTTTCGACATCCGAAAATTTTTAATTTGAGAATTATAGAAGGATACTCAACTATGTAGTCCAACGAAAAAAAATGAAACCCAAAGACAAAGAGGGTAGTGCGATTCTCGAATTTCTAAATATTGACCATTGCCTTACTTTATAAAATACGTGTGAAAATTTCGAGGAGATATCCGATTATTTTGGACAAATGAAAAAGCGCAACCCAGCACGATAGGGCTCGATTCTCAAATCGCCAAATATTGAACATCGTCTTTGTTTTTAAGTATTTGTTTTTAAAACATGAGAGAGAAAGTAAAGGAATGTTCGATTATTTTGAGCAAACTAGAAACCACAACCCAACCCGATAGGGCATGATTCCCGAGTTGTCAAACACCGAATATTGCATTCGTTTTAAAATTTTTTTAAAAGATACGAATGGAATTTTGAAGGGAAACCCGATTATTTTGAGCAAACGCAAAATTGCAACCCGACACGTTAGGGCACGATTCCGTGAATTGCTAAATACCGAACCTCGTCTTTTCTTTGAAGAATTTTTGAATGGATGATTATAAAACTAGTTTAAGACGTATTAATTCGATTTGAAATAAGGCGAAGTTAATCATAAAATTTGGGCTTTATAGAACCACATTTCAAAAATTAAGTGAAACGATGATATGAGATAATATACTCACATAAGATACAATGCCAATTAATAAACTAATAATCAAGTATGGCTAATCTAAGACAAATGTAATCGAACTTCTAAACATGGGTGGAGAGCAATTGACATAACAATAAAATGAATAAACAATATGCAACGATAACAAACATGACGTAATATAAAATGATCAAAACAAGATGCACAAAATAAAATGCAAATAAAAAACAATATGTATAAAACGAGTTTAAAACAATGATAACTACTTAACATATATATATATTATGTAATGAATTGATGGATTAAAAAAACTAGAGATACATAATCATTTAAGATGTGCATTGTAGAATGAAGATTTTCAAAGTCAAATAATATACAAGGTGTTGAAAAAGATTTAAAAATACATTCAATAAAAGATAATTTAATAATGAAAGGATAACCGAAATGCATGACAAAATAGAATTTTAGAAAATATACTATGTATGTAATGGATTAAAAGCATACGCACATATATATAAAATTTAAAAGTAATTACATGTAAAAAACAAAATAACATAGAAACGATAATACAAGATTAAATTAATTTAGTTATATGTGTACAAATATATAAAAACATTTAAATGAGGTACCACGTAATATATTAAAATAATATGACATAAAGAAAATTTTCAAAATAATAATTTTATAAACACAAAAAAAACAAAGTTCTCAAATAACTTTACACACATAATTAAGTGAATTAAAAAAAAAATAAGTATTTTTAAATAAAAAACCATTAAAATAATATATGTATAAATATACACAAAAATATCTAAATGAGATGTTGTATATAATATGATAAAACCAGCTTAAAAAATAATAATATATAAAAAAAACAAAGCAAAGTTAATAAAATAAATAAAAGTATCAAATGAATTTTAAAATAATAAATATTCCAAATAGAAAGCTCAATGTGAATATTTAAATAAAATTTTACGCATAACGTAAAATAAAGTAAAGATTTCGAAATAATGATTTATTTAAATAAAAATAAAAATTATTAAAAGTTTTGATAAAAAAAAAAAATGAATCTTCTCAAAATAATGAATCATGTAAACAAAAACCTAATTGAAATAAAATTAAAATGAAAAGGGGTAATTTATAAATTTTGAAATTAAGCGGAGGGCTAACGCACAGTGCGCGTAAATGCCAAGGGACTAAAGTTGGAAATTTCCCCGACCCAAAACACTACGTTGAAGCGAGGGTTACATTGTAGCAGCACACAAACTTTAGGAAAAAATTTAAAGAAAAAGAAAAAAGAAACTAAAGCATTAATTGGAACTAATTGCATTGCAACGGAAAAGGGGAGGACCCAACTTGAAATTATCCCTCTCCACTTAAACAAGTGGGTCCCAGGGGTAAAGAAAACAGCATCACTCAATGCTGCCAATTTAAAGCTTCTTAAAAGCCAAATGTTTTGGCAGAGCAAATTGAAAAAGAAAAAACCTAAAGGTCTGCTCCTATTCGGCCGCCGCTCAACCCTCCTTTCAACAACACGACACCTTTAGATCCCCTTTCGGCTTCGATTTCAACGAGACGAACGGAGATCCATGGCCGATTCGCAAGGTAAGACTCGCTTTCTTTCTTTTTTCTTTTCAGAAATTGTTTTCGAATTTTTCTATTCAGTTTTCGTATAGTGTATGTGTGTGTAGATAAATCAAAGAAAATAGAAACTAAATTGAAAGAAAAACGAGACTAAGATCCCCTTGTAGAAACTTTTTTCAAGCCTTTTTTTGTATTCTCTGTATGTAATATTCGTCTCTCCCTGAAAACACATTGTTTTGTTGGCTTTATAGCCGAAATAATAAAGAGAATACAAATTTTCTTCGTTTTTTTATTTGTTGTTGTCCTGCTGTTGCTCTCTTGCCTTTTCTTGCAGGTACGGGTGCGTGGCGCTCGGGTACGGGACTATGCTGGCGCGGGCATGGCTACTGGAAGTAGGTGGCTGTCGTACGGCGTGAGGCTAGGGGTGGTACGGTGCTTGGGGGCTGTGGTACTAAGCAGAGGCTAGGGTTTCTGAAATTTGGTTTAGGTATTGGGTCTTTGGGCCATGTATTTTTTGGGTTAGGGATTTGTTAATGTTTTGGGCTTTGGACTGTAAACATTTGATTTAATTTTTATTTATTTTATCTTTTAGTGGACCCGGGCAATTTGGCCCGCTTACAGTTAGAATTATATGTAAGGAAGGAAACTTCTTGATTCTGGGTTATGTGTTTGTGTTTCTTGTATGCATTGAGTTCTTTCTTATTTCCATATGTGTAGTATTCTTGCTTTATATTTCGTGTAAGGTAAGTACTTATAATATGCAAAAGTGAAATGTGTGTATATGAAAATTGGTTGTTCAAAGTTGTTAGTCGGGGCCTGTAATATTTATGTTAAAGTGTAAGAACCATTCTTCATGCATAAGTCACTACCTTATGCTTCTGACAAGAATGATATAAACTGAATCATAGAAATGATGTTAAAGAAGTATATTCATGGCGTTGCCTTCGATGGAATGTACATTGAACTGGTGGATTGCAATACATGAAAATGGTTGTGTAGCCTCTAGTAGGGCAAAAGTATGTTGCAAACCAGATTAACAAAATATGACAAAGGATGCAAACCAAAGAACTATGAATGGAATGAATGAGATGAATCTGACTAAGGATCTAGGCACGTGGTTGACATGAAGAAGGTTTGTTTGTATGGTCATATGGGCATATTGTATGCACCAAAGAAAAAGTAAACTGATGTATAGATTGTTTGTGTATGGTATTCACCATCTAGCGAATTTGTGTGATTGTTTTTGAATCTTTGATAAGATCTGCTTGAAGTATTAGTAACTATTGATATGTTTTCTTCTTGAATTCACTAAGTTCTTTTGAACTTACTTAGTTACATTTCCTTCTCAGGCTTGTTGTTGAAGAAAAGGATATTCTGTTAGACTCCGCTAGAGAACCTCTTCTACTGTGAGACTTTTGTTATTTTGTACAATGCATGACATAAGGGGGTGATGTCAAGATGTTTACTTTAGAGAAAGAATTTGTTTATAAAATATATGTTTCATAAACTATGTTTTTAATGAAGTTACAGTAAAGTTTCAAGGGTTTTAAAGTGTATTATATTATTACACCTTCTACACCAATTGGTTGGTACTTTACTTATTTTACTGTATTAGCCATAATTCAAACTATGGTTTTATAAAGTTTATGCTAGAAACAATTTAAGATAATGGTTTATAAGTAGTGACATAACATACTCGGGTCCTCCTAAAGTATTTGGTTTGGCGTGTTACATAAATACGCAAACCTTGGAAGTCCTATAAAATCTTCACTAAGGAAATAACCAACAAAAATTTTGCAAAAGCTTCTTTTTGGTTTGAAAATGGAGATGAGAAATTTTGAATTTGGCCAAAGGCATATAAAGGCTGTCAACCGAAACTTCCTTAACACATTTTCTAATACACACAATCTAGCATCAATAATCACATTACATGTAGCAAATTTTCTCCAAAAATACCCCATTGCTAGCCATTCACAACACAACACATAAACCATCATTCATTAACTATTTAATGCTCATGCTCCCATAATCGACTTACATGCACATGTTTCCCCAAATCATGTTTACACTAACTCTTTAGTTTATCTACCATGTTCCACATGTCTTACCAAAACAAACAAGTCCTTACCTATAACTCTTGCCTTGGTAAGATAACTTTTATGACCTCCCATTCGATTGGGGTAATTTGTTAGAAAAATATAAAATATAAAATTGAAACAAGAAAAATAAAATAGTGTTGGTAAAATATAATGGTTTTGAGGCATGTAGAACACTTTTCCTTAAGTCTTTAATATGCCTCCAAGATATAATAAAGCCCTGAACATTCCAAGAAGAATAGTAAAAGTGACTAATAGAAAAATGTTTTATATAGACATAGAGTAGGTGTATCCTTCCATGAGATATCATTTCATAGGGACATATCTTTTAATGAGATACCATTTCATATAATTATATTATTTTACAAAATAACTTTACATAAAATTATATCTTTACAAGACAACTTTACGTACAAAAGTTACGTTTTTACAACACACCTATTCATTAATAATTATAATTTGTTAGACTTTTCTAGATAATAAAATGTTATTACCTACCAACATCATAAACTACTAACAATCCCCCCTTAGTTTAAAATGTTAGTAACTTACTTTATAGTCTCTCTCACAAATAAATATTATGCATACAAGATGCGTATTTCTCAATTTGAGCCATCAATTAGTGGACATATTTTAGAGTTCTAATGAAGTTCTTAGTGCAGAAAGATTAGACCTTTACTCCTAGTATTAATATTTAAATACACCACACATAATATTCATTTATATTTTTGTGAGAGGTTGTTCACTTTTAGCATTATTATGGTCATATGCTTAGATTGTTCATAATAAACATTTAAATAAAAAAAATATTATAATTCAAAAAATTTCTAATTTAAGAAAAGTATAAATTATAAAAGTTATAAAAGATTATTAAAAATTATAGAAAAATTTTAAATGTTTTAAATTTTTTAGAAAAACATATAAAATTTAATACAATATTATAAAAATATAAAAAATTAAAGAATAAATATAAAAATTAAAAATTGCTACACCTTTTTATTTTCTCTCACACACCATCTTACATGATATCTCAACCCATCCTCATCAACTTCCCTCCGCATCATCCTTCCTCAAGTAAAACATTACCCTATCACTAAAGGTATTCATGGACGGGGCTGAGCTTAGGCCTGATCTCAAGAGAAAATTTAGGTCCAAGCCCTACTAGACTTGGCCCATCAAAATGTTTTGTTTCACTATTTTAAAAAATAATAAAATATTTTATTTAAATTTAATTATAAAAATATGTAAATTATATATAACAGTAAATTTGATTAGCCCATGAACACTTCTACCCATCACTCACCTTAAACCATCAAGCACTCAAACCTCTCACTTGGTAGTTGGCACCCCACATAAGTTGACCATCACATTTCAATCTCCTCATTTCTTTATTGATGAAAGCAAAATCTCTAAACTAGCAAAATAACAACATTTTTCTATATTTTTATATTTTTTTAATATTTCAAAGAAAATTTAAATAAAATTTTTTTATAAACTTTTATTAATATTAGTAATTTTCTATAACTTATTTATAGTTTTTAAAGTTTTTTTTTAATAACCGTTAAATTTTTCTAAGATTTTTATTATAATTTATAATATTTACTGATGTTTAAATATTTTTTTATAATTTTAGTAATTAAAAAATCAATTAAACCCTTGTAAAGTAATGAAAAAAGTCAATTAAGCTATTGTAAAATAATAGAAAAATCAATTAAGTTCTTACTGTCAACATTTTTCTATGTCAACTGTCACGTCAGCACTTAATGGCCCATCAAAAGCATAAATGGAATAAATAAATTTAAGTGGTTTTATAGTGTACAGATCATAATTCAAAAGGTTCAAATTAAGTGCACTTTTTGAAGAGGAGTTTAATTGAATTTTTTAATAATTTTCGGAGGACTTACTTGACGTTTTAGCCAAAATTTTATATAAAATAAAAAGATAATATTGTTATCAAACACAATTAAAAAAAAATCTTACAATTTTTCATTTTCATAAATTTTTTTAAAGATTTATCAGTTAAATAAATTGGTGCTACTTTATGCAGTAATAGTAATGGTGTATAAATGCTTCAAATGACATACAATGCAAGTGGAATGAGTATATATTAACTGGCAAAGTTACAAAAACGGTTAATGTAATTGCCAATGGGCATGATTTCTCATTCATCAAACGTGACCTATCACTCATCTTCATATCCTGAATCTAATTTGCATGATTTTTCATTTCAAGTTTCAATCACAAACAAAGGAAGAAAAATAAAAAATAAAATAAAAATTCATGCATTGAATAAAAGCTGAAATCTAGCCTCGCATATAAGCTGCTTTTAGTCGGGTTTGGCGCAATGAGAGTAACCATTGTTGCCTGGGGACGAGAATTCGCCATGGAAATCGGTTTCCAGGAACCTGTGTTAGCGATCAAAGGGAAGTTAGAACAGTTTCTGGGAATTCCAGTAGGATCGCAAACACTTTCTGTATCCGGTTGGGAGCTTGTTGATGGATTAGACATGGAGGATTACCCGATCATCACTCACGGTACCAAAATCGACCTTATCACGAAACCGCTTTCGCATCCCTTTAACCATTGCAGTAAAATGCAAATCATTGTAAAATTTTCAGCTAAACAGATTGCCATTGAAGTTGATAGAAGCGAAACAGTTAGCAGCTTAAAAGAAAAAATCCACATTGTGGATGGCACACCGATTAAAAGAATGTCACTGTTTTTCTCCGGAATAGAATTGGCAGATGATTTCCGAAACCTGAGTGAATATGGGATTTCTGAATACTCAGAAATCATTGTTTTCTTGAAAACTATGAGCCGTTTAAGGGAAGACCCTCCAACAAGGAAGCTTAATATAGTGGTCCAAATGTCTTCGAGCCTGCTAAATGCGGCTGCCATTACATTCGAAATGAAGGATTGTAGCACTGTTAATGATTTGAGAGAGTTATTGCTGAGCAGAAAAATTCTTCCCCAAGATGATTATTTGTTCATACACAAGCAGAGGATCATGCGCGAGAATTGTAGCTTAAAGTGGCATGGTGTTGAAAATGGGGATTGCCTCTATGTATTTAGAGGCACTGTTAGTCGTAGTGGATGTTGAGATGTACAAATTCAACGTATTATCAGTTATTTGAATATAGATAATTTAATTTGGACTTTTATTTTATGCAATTCTCCTGCAAATTTGATTATTTCTTCCATGTTTGCATTGAACGCTAATCTTGAAGGGCTCTCTATCTAACAAAACTAGCTGCTAATCAATAATATGTGAAGAGGAATGATTCGCGTAAAATTCCTTCTAATAATTAAATTTTGTATGATTAACATAGATGCATACACTCAACAACCCAAAATCTTTCATTGGTTTTTAGAATTTAATGTTAAATTGGGTGTTTATTTTGGGGTCTCTGGGTTCATTTGAAGCAGGGTCAGTGTTTACTTGTTTTCATGGGACTATCCTCTATTATTTCTGCTTTGGAAAGTTTCAATTTGTTTCTAGATTATTTCCCTTTATTTTCAAGTTAATGATTTAGCATAGCATTGTTGAGGTCCACTAGTGGATATGGTTAAATAGTAATGTCGAAAATCGTAAGCGATTCTATTTGTTATAGAGAATTTTGTGAATGAGTGAATTATGAAAATTAAAGAGTTTGCGTGAAGTTTAAATTAATACTTTATATGGTCCATGATTAGTAAGGTTTGTTTATGTTTGGTTATGAACTATTCATCAAACGTTTTATTCATTTACAACCTTAATGATAGGTAAGGCACTCCTACTCTACAGCTTGTTTAGGTGAAAACAACATTTCACAAACTTTTTCATTACAAAGTCAAGACCACCTATGGCTCTTAGAATTGTTGTTCAACTATATGAACCACCCTTGAGTGACAACATAAATGCATGGGGCAAATTCCACCGTATTCAAACTTTTCAATTTTTGTGGTGGTTGAGGCACTCTTAATTTATGGCTTGTTTAGGCGCAGATAATGCTTCATAAAATTTTTTAGGCAAAGCCAAAGTTGTTTGTGACTCTCAACATTGTTATTCAACCATGTAAAACACCTTCCACTTGCATTAAAATACGATACATGTTAAGGATCCAAACCTTCAACCAAAAAAAATGTGCTATTTTTGTTAAAAATTTTCAACTCTACCAAGAGAAATTTGTCAAATATCGTTTACCAAAAGCTAATGGACCCTTAACATGTCTAGAATTGTCCCTCAAAGGGCTTTGTCTCTTACCTTTTCTAAGAGCCATGTAGATTCATTGAGTAGGAGTGTCTCACCGATAAAGGAAATTAAAGAGTTTGTGTACGGTGTAATTTAAACCAATTCCCTATATAAAAGGCATTTATGGGTAAGTATAGCGTCATAGTGGCTACTAAGACCGTTATACAAATTTTGAAAAATAAGGAAGTTGTCATCCTTTTTTTTTTTTTGGTGAATAATAACATGAGATAACTACATTAAACTAAAATGAAGAAAGGTACATGAACCTTGTCTTGTCCAAGTGTCAATTAACTCCCTAGGCACATTTTCGACTACCTGCATACCCTCCTTATTAACAAAAGAGATTTTGGCTATAAGATCAACGACTTTATTACTCTTCCTAGCTACATGCCTTATCACCCAGTGATCTCTTCTCTGTAACACCTACTGAATTAATCGAAACAAAGCCGAATTTGAAGACACAGAATAATCTTCTTGAATAACTTTGACCACCTCCAAACAACTTTTTTTTGTTTAAGTGTGATTGGCCACTTATAAAGTTTGTTTTTTAATTAAAGTTTATTAAAACAAGAATCTTTTTAGGTTTATAAAAACAAAAGTGGGACTTAGGAGTTTGACTACTCGTGAGGAAAGTATTAACACCTTTACGACTCCCATTTATAAAAGTTGTATCATTCAATTATGTGCTATGTTTAATTTTAAAAGTAATAAATTTAAGTTTGATATATAAAAATAATTATTTTATCATAAATAAAATGAGTTTGCTTCAAGATGAAAATATTGAGGAATGCCCGTACATAGTAATTCTCAAATGGAATTAAAAAATAAAATACATTTCAAATACAAAAAAAGTTCAGGTGGAAGCCGAACAATAACTCACAAAATTAATCTGGCTCTAAAATATTGTGTTTTGCTTATATACGATAATGATGTGGGAAATAACAATCATATGATTTAAATCTATATTAAACTATCGCTTCATTTGACTTTAGATACAACATTGTCTTATACATTAAATAATTATTTTTATTTTTGTGATTATAATTTTTTTTTTTGAAATAATGAACGTAGGTGTTAACAACATATCTAATCGCGATCCCACATAGACAAAGACGGGTGAAGATAGAACAATCTTTTAGGAGAGTTGGATGAAATTTTAGTTTTTTATAATCTATAAATTAAATTTTTATAAGTTTAAGGAGTTAAAGTGTAATTTTATCTTTATTAATTTAATTTTTTTTTAAAATTTAAGAGCTTAAATAATAATTTTATATTTTAAGGGGGACCGGGGTCTCCGCCAGCTCCTAAATTCACCTCTGGACAAAGACATGAAATCACACAAATAACCTAATTAACAAATTATAACATATTTAGATACATATATATTACACGTTGAATAGTTTCTTTTTAATTTTTTAATTTTTTCTATAATATTTTACCTAATAATAAATAATAATGAGAATTATAACATTTGTTAGTAACATGCAGCAACCATCGTAATAATAATTATAGTAACCAATTTTCAATTTTAGTCGGATGATTTCTTGAAAAGTTATGAAATTTTTAGTTAAAAGAATGGAGTTTTATTTTTTTTTAAAATGGGAATCCTCATTACTAACTTTTTTCGTCCATAACAATGTCAGGTTCTATTCTTAACAGCATCAACACCCATCTCGACGCTCGCACTGCCTCCGTTCTCCTCCGCCACTGTGAACCGAAGCTCCTCTTCGTCGATACCCTCCCTCAGTCTCTCGCCCTCGAAGCCATCTCCCTCTTTCCCCCTAACGAATCCCCCCGATTCTCGTTAATCCAAGACAATTACGATGATGCCGGGGGTTCCAATTCGTCATCATCCACCGTTGATTCTCGCCTCTGTTGCACGTACAAGAGCCTGGTGGAGAAAGGCAACCCTAATTTCAAATGAATTAAACCTAAAACTGAGTGGAGTCTGATTGTTTTGAACTATACATCAGGCACCATATCATCCCCCAAAGGAGTGGTTCATAGTCACAGAGGGGTTTCAACGATGACCATTGATTCTTTAATAGATTGATAAGTTCCAAAACAACCACTTCATTTATGGACACTAACAATGTTTCACGCTAATGGGTGGAGTTTCACTTGGGGCATGGTTACCGTCAGCGACTCCAATGTTTGTGTTCGCAAATTCGATGCCTCCATCATATATAGTTTAATTAAGAAACATGGTATCACTCACATGTATGGAGCGCCTATTGTGCTTAACATGTTATCGAGTTCCCCTGAAATTAAGCCACTCGAAAATCCTGTTAAAATCCTTAGCGCCGGAGCTCCACCGCCGGCCGCTATGCTGTCTAGGACCAAGTTACTCGGTTTCGTCGTGAGTCACGACTACGGGGAGGGCTTGTGGTCTCTTCAATATCAAAATATGATTTCAAATTTAAGTAGTAATTAAATTTAAAATAAAATTTAAATATTAAATAAATACAAACATCAAGTTTAGGGAAAAGTATATATTAATCCATTGAAGAATTCTCGAAATAAGTCCAATGGTGACTGTGGTGATCCAGTGAACTAGGCAAAGCAATCAAGAAATTCATAATATTAACACCAAAAGTGAAGATAATTTCAAAAAGAAAAAGAGAAATCAACCTCGGAGTTATCATACTAAAGCAAATAGCAACCATGAGGCATTGTACAAATCCCAGGCATTTGCTTTTATATATATATATATATACTGCAAACCAAAACTGAAACAATCACCCAATGCAAAACCCAAACACTTGGATGTAATCCTAACTCAGATTGGGCATTGGATTATTGTAAGAGAATCTTGAAGCCCAATACTTCTGAATCTCCTCGGCTGTTCTTCCAGGGATTCTCCCTGCTATCAAAGACCACCTGCAAAATGATTTCAACATTGGTTTTCTTTTTTCATCAAAAAATCCAAAACACAAACCAAAACCCACCTTTCTCCAACCAAATTGAACATTCTAATAATGAGGGTTTCCTCATCTTCTGAGAAGTCAAGCTTGGAATCTTCACTGGATTCCTCTGCAACAAAACAGCTAAAAGAAACCCATTAATTTCTTTACTTCAACACAAAGATGGGAAAGTTATTAGAAGTGGTTGAGAGTAGTAGGAAAATGGGTTACCTTTAGAATCAACAGAAGAACCATCCATGTCAGCCATAAAGAGGAGTTTGAGACAGAGTAGTTGTTGTTTTAAGTGTGGAAATTGAAGGAGTAGTAATAGGCGACATGGTTGGTTGAGAGGGGGAAGAATGGTAGTTGACAAAGGGGGGCGTTGATAGGTAGTTGAATTTCTTTACTTATGGGTTGGACGGTTGGTGTCTGCATACTGACAAAGTCTCTCAAGTGTTTATCTGGAATTTCCACTTATTTCACTTCAATTATTAATCTCCAATAACCCCCCAAACTCCTATTTAATCACCTATCACATTCCTATTACTTCCACACTCTTATCCTTTAGTACTCAATTTTGGGATTTTATTTCCTTAAATTATGTAAAAGAATATTAATTTTTACTGAATATTTTAAATATAATTACTGTTTTCTTTCACCAAATTATTATTGTAGTAAGGCAACATATTGTTTTAGGACATATTTAAAAATAAAATAAAAAATTGTTGATGCAAGCTTTAGTAGCCTAGTCATTTGTTTATGCAATTACTTAAGCCAGGGTATATACAAGTGCATTCACATTAATTTTTGATAATTATAAATTTAAGGATACATTTAATCTCACACATTTCTCACATTAAAAATATTATTAGATTATTATTTTATTTATTTAGTTTAAAATCAACTAATAATATTTTAAATTCCTTTGTCTATCAAACAATAACCTTAAACTATTTTGATAAAATATATTTTATTCATAATTTAATTCACCTACTTCCAACATATTCATTGGTTTTTCAAGAAAGAAAGATGTTAGGTGGATGTAGATTCATCATTGAGTGACTTACATGAGCAGTAATTAAGAAAATGCCAAAAAAAATAACTCACACCACTTTTTCATGACAGCCATAAATTATTGTCGTCCCCTGTCTCTTTGTAGAAAAGTATTATTTATTTAGTTTTGGTACTTTTCAATTATATTTATATAATTATAATTTGCAAATATAATTAATACACTTGTGTAATTAAGAATATAGAAATAGATAAGTTAGAAATCGGAATGTATTTTAACTTAGGTTACATATCCTGGAATTCGAATCAGGGCTTTCAATATCTCAAAACTTTACCTTATAATTATGTATGTGTTGTTTCCTAAATTTGTCCAAAACTACTTAGTTGGTATCTAAACTTTTTTTGGACCTAGTTGATACTTAAATTTGTATTCTATCAATAAGGTTGGTATCTTCCCACTAACCGTTTGTTTATGCTAATGTGTCATTGATAATCAATCTGGTGGTGACATGTGATAAGCTCTTAGTATGCCATGTGGTGGACATAAATTTTTAAAAAATTAAAAATATATAAATTACTTAAAAAAGAGTTTATTCTTCACATAAAGAATGAATTTTGTCCAGATTAACCATTTGTCCAAACTCATTCCATATGTATTTTTTAATCAATTTATATTTTTATAAATATCAAGTTATTTATATTATTATTTTTGGAAATTAAAAATAAATAAAATTTTAATAAATTTTAAAATATATAAATTAATAAAAAATATATAAAAAGTTTTTCCATTAAGAATGAACCTAAACAAATGGTTATCTAGATTCAAATACATCTAGAGAACCATTTATCTAGATTCAGTGTAGACATATTTTTTAGTTCTTTTAAATATTTATATTGTTTTATAAATTTATGAAATTTTAGTTCTTTTATATATTTATATATATATATATATATATATATATATTTATTAATTTATATATTTTTAAAAATATTTTATTTTTTAATTTATGTTCGTTATATGATATACTAAGATGTTACCATGTGGCACCATCAGATTGATATTAATGCCACACGTTACTACAAACTAATAATATTAATATAAAAATATCAAACTAGGTGAAGTAATACAAGTTCGAATACCAATTAAATTTAGAAAAATTCAATACTAGCTAAATACTTTTAGCAAACTATATTAATTTTTTTTTAACTAAAAGTGATAAAACCAAATCCAAACAGACGCATTGCAAAAGGCATCAAACGCCCTTGTGTAGGAATGAAAGTATAAATATTTTTGGACCCATTTTCTCATTATGATTACCATCCTCTACAATTTTAAGAAACTAGTTTGTAAGTGATACATAGCTAATCACTTCTATCAATTAGGATCAGTTACAAAATAGTAATTAGTGAAAAATGAAAAAAAAATCAATTCATCCATTAAAAGAAAAATTCACTCTATTAAATTTTTAATAATTAAAAAAATAATTGTCGTAACCATTTTTTGAAAAAAACGGGGATCGACTTTGGTTTGAAAATGATAATTAAAACAGGAGTCGCCACCAATCTTTCTCGATGAGGTGTGATTGGATCACCTTAAATTAATCATTTTAATTTAAGATTTATTAAAACGAGAATTTTTGGTCCACGATAATCAGAAAAAGAGTTCGGGAGTCGGTTACGCACGAGGAAGGGTTAGCACCCTCGATACGCCCAAAATTGGTACCTAGTTGATTAATTAATGTCTTAGTGTCGAAAATTTTGAAAACTTGAAAGAATTTAAAATACGATCCCTTTTGTATTATTAAAAATGATTGAAAAATTTAAAACGGATGTTAAGGACTCTCTCATCTGAAGTGATAAAATATCATGCCCGATAAGTTAAGACACGACATCTCGAACTTTGAGATCTGAGCTAGCCTTCTATTTAAAATTTGCATATTTTAATTTATTGAAAGGGTATTCGATTATTAGAGTAAACGAGAGAAATCGAAACCCAAATAAGTTAGGCACGTTTTCTCGAATTCTCAAACTTTGAATATTGCCTTTATTTTAAAGCAGATTCTTATTTTGGCAGTGACAAAATGTCATACCCGGTAAGTTAGGGCACAACGCTTCGTATCTCGAGAATAAGCATTTTTCAAAACTCGTGATTGCGATTTAAAAGAGTATTCCGTTATTTTAGGTAAAATGAAAAATCTAAACCCAGTAAGTTTAGGCACGATTGTCCCGAGTTACCAAATACGGAATATTACTTTTTATGAAAGGATTATTTTGAGGTATGGAGCAAAAAATATAATGCGATTTATAGTAAAATATAAAAGCAAATTATGGTATTAATATGTGTAATATTATAATAAAAAAAAGTGCGGCGATGTCAAAAACAATAATATGAGCAATTATAAAAGATGAAATAATAGCAAGGCTTAGTAACATGTAAATGTAAACAAATGCACGAGGATAATGAAATAATCGAATACATAAGTGAATAAACAAATAAATAAAAATAAATAAAACATGCCAAAATAGAAATGATAATGACAAGGATAACTAAAACGATAATAATAATAACAGTATAAATAATAGTATAAAACGATAATGATACCTATAGTATTAAACATGATAATAATGGTAATAATGTAGTTGTGAAATAGTAGGGAACACATATATGCGAAACATATAATACTAGATTAAAATATATACAATATCTATTGAAAACAGTAGTAATATAAAAAAACTAATAATAACGATATATAAATATATACAAATATGTATTAAAATATATACGTAATAATAGAAATAAAAAAATATAAACGTAGTATTAAAAATATATACGTAATATATACATACTAGAAATAATAATATTGAAAAACAAATATTACATAAATATACACATATATATATATATATATTGAAAATTTACATATAATAATGATGTTAAAAGTATGTACAAAAATAAGAATAGTATAATATAAAGTGGAAAATAATGATAAAAATATATGGATAAGAAAAATATATATATATATATACATATATACATGTAATAATCTAAAATACCAAGATAAATGCAGAATCTTAAAATAAATACTACATATGGTGATTAAAAGAAATGATATATATGTATAAATTATTTAAAATTAGTAATAATTTAAAATGCATGATATGTTCAAAAATAAATGCAATAATAATAATAGTAATAATAATGTAGATAAATACATAAAAATGATAAAATTATAAAAATAATAATAAACTAAGGAATAACAAAGATACTAATAATAATATCAATAAAAATATAAACAACAAAAAAATAGCAATAGCAATAATAATAATGGAATGAAGGTAATAATAATAATAGCAAATAATATGCAAGAAAATAAAATATAATACCATAATGTTAAATAATAAAATAAAATATAAAAGAAAAGGACAAAAAGAGGCTAATTTAAACTCTAGACAGAAATTCGGGGCAAAAATAATAAAATAAAAAAGAAATGGGACCGAATTGCTAATATACATAAGTTTCAAAGCTAAATTAAAAAGAAATGAGGCATGATAGAGTGCTTGCGCAAATGGGGAGGACCTAATGCGCAATTCCCCCATTTTCAATTAAAAGGCACATATTAGGCCTGTTAAACGGGTTAAAGTGTGGCCCCTTTTTTTTTTTTTAATGACTTAAAACCTTTTTTTTTGTATTTCCAGCCCCCATTTCTTAAAAAACAGAGCGACCCATCGCTCTCTCCTCTCCCTTTCTCCTTAGTTGCTAGGGTTAGAAAATGACCCATCATTGCGCGCCAGATGACCACCACGCCACCACCGTATTCGGTGGTCGCGATACACCCAAATGGGCTCCTTTAACCTTCCTTTTTACATGTTGGGGCTTGCTCTCCAAAAATCGAAAGACAAGGGTTCACCCACCCTCTCTTGGACCGCGACCACGCCGAACGGAGAGGAGCTCGACACGCAGACCACGGGGTGGATCTGGTGAGAATCCCTCCTCTTTTATTTTATTTTATTTTCTTTCTACTTTGTTTAACAGATTTGTATTGAGATTTAAAAAAAGGAAATATTGAAGAAATGAAAAACGAAATGAAAAAATGAAGAAAATAAAATCAGAGATCAACCTTTTTTATTTTTTTTGATTGCTAGTCGTGTGAAAATACAAAAATTTCTTGTATTCCAAAATCCCCCCTTTTCATTGATAAACAATGGCCTTTATAACCGATTTTTCCTTACACTATTTTCTATTGTTTACATTTATCTCTGCTACCATTTCTTTGCCTTGCTGCTGTGCTCTGTTTCTTCTTTCTTTTTGCAGGCTTTGCAGACGATGGGACGGGGCGCCGACAAGGCTAGGGCGGCTGGTGGCAGAAGGTGGTTGAAGACCTAGGGTTTTTCCTACAAATTTTTAAAGTTTTGGGCCTCTTAGGTTTGGGCTAGGGTTTTTTTTTAATTTTGGGTTTGGGGTGTTTTTGGGATTGGGCTATTTGGGTTTAGTGGGTATTAGGTTTATTGGGTAGGATTGGTTTTCGGCTTGTTGGGGCCTGGGCAAAAAATTGGTATGGACAGCTGCCCCTCTTTGCTCGTTGTCGTGTAACGAGAACAGGGCAAAGACTTTAAAAGACCAATTTTGCCCTGGTCCCATCGAGTCTTGACTTCCTTGGTGTCCCTCTTCTTTAGGTAGCCTCATCCTAGTCCACTGCGTTTTGTTGCTTTGATCTGTTTATGCATCTTGAGAGAGATAAGACTTGCTATCTTGGTATGCTCCTTTGAAACTTCAAGGGGATCGGGTTCGCTATATTCGATCTGCTCCACTACAAATTCAGAGAGAGGCAAGATCTGTAATTTTCACCTATTACCCTACTTCTTAGGGGTTAAGGCTTGGTGGCTTAAATCGCTTTACTGCAACTTCGGGAAGACAAGATCTATTTTGATGCGCTCTCTGCAACTTCAGAGAGATAAGATCGTAATTTAGCTTCAATCTGTTTCACTTTGTAACCGTGGGAAATAAGATTTACTATCTTCGATCTGCTCCGCTACAACTTTAGGGAGATGAGACTTATGACTTCAATCTATTAGTTGAAACTTCGAGGAGATCTGTTTGGCTTCTAACCTCTCGGTGCCATTTCAGGGAGAAGAGATTTGCAATTTCGACTGTTACTCTCTCGCCTAGGGGTTTTAAGGCCCATTGTCTTTGATCTGTTTCCCTCTTTGCTTAGGGTGATAAGATCAGTAAATTCAACCTTTCACCCTCTCGCTTAGGGGCTTAAGGTTCTTCATCTTCGACCATCTCCACTAATGCTTAGGAGATAAAATCGGGATTTTAGTCTGCATTACCCCTACGCTAGGGGTTTAAGACCCTTCGTCTTTGATCTGCTCCACTATAACTTCAGGAAGACAAGATCTGTGATTTTCGACCTACTGCTTAGGGGTTTAAGGTTCGTAAATTCAGCTTGTTACCCTTCCGCTTAGGGGTTAAAGTGGTTATCTTCGATCTATTCCCCTCGCTGTAGGGGTTAAGATTTGTGCATTCAACTTTGTTACCCTCGCTGCTTGGGGTTTAAGGTCCATCATCTTTGATCTATTTCTCTCTTTGCTTAGAGGGTTAAGATCCGCAATTCGGTCTGTTACCCTACTACTTAGGGATTTAAGACCCTTCGTTTTGATCCGCTCCATCGCAACTTCGGGAAGGCGAGATCTGCGATTTTCGACCTATTACCCTACCGCTAGGGGTTTAAGGCTTGTAAATTAGCCTGTTACCCTCACCGCTTAGGGAGTTAAGGCTTGATGCACTCACTGATTCTAGGGATATGACCTGTAGAATCAATTCCATGTATCTATGCTTGTGCCAAAAATTAGGATATTATGATCGAAATGAATCAAATGTTCCTAATTGGATGCACTATGAATGATGCATGGGTGCAGCATGTTGTGAGCATGAATCCCTTTTTTTTAATGTTTAGGTTGTCATTGCTCTTTGTTTATCAAGGTTCTTTTACTGAAACGGTACTCTGTCATCTTGTTCAGCTTAGATCTTTGAACAGAAAATTCGAAGAGATAGTCCCCATTTGAACTCTTTCTTCTCATATGCTTCCAATCTTTGAGTTTGGTTAGTTCTAAATAATAGTCCTGTTTTAGGTTCCTATACTATTTAGAAACTTTCAGAGTAATATGCAAAACTCTTTTTGCTAAAATGGCTTTTAGTCCATTAATCATCATTTCAATACAAAATGTTTGAAGAAGCCTATAATAATGATGGGGCTGAAATTTATCAGAAACAAAATTTGAAGGGGATAGCTTATTCACAGCCAACAAACATTGCTGGAATACAAAATGAATAAAAGGAAAATAGGTGCCCCAGATATCGCAGCGTGAGCTTCTTTGTATGAACTCCTTGAAGACTCCATTTTCGCCTAACATGTGTTTAGGGGATCTAGAGTACTCTAGTAGATGCCCCAAGAAGTAACATCTCTCTTCTTTGTTAATTTAGGTATCGTAAGACTGTCGTATGCCCCACCTTGATCAAAATTTGAATCGCCCTTTACGGGTTTTCAATTCAAAATCCCTTTGGTCTCAAGGTGCTCTTTGCGAGTTTTCACCCTAGCCTCTCCTCTTCTTTTTTTTTATTTTTTTTTTAGGCGAAGTATTTCTTAACCGAATCTGAATTCACGGGATTGGATAAAGTTTTGCCATCCATTTCGGCCAATATCAATGCTCCTCCAGAAAAGGCCTTTTTTACCACATAAGGTCCTTCCCAATTCGGCATCCATTTTCCTCTGAAGTCCTTTTGTATGGGCAGGATCTTTTTTAGTACTAGGTCTCCCTCATAGAATTCTCTAGGACGGACCTTTTTGTTGTAAGCTCGCATCATTCGTTTTTGGTACATCTGACCATGACGGATAGCCTTTAGCCTCTTTTCTTCAATCAAATTCAGCTGATCATATCGGGACTGGATCCATTCTGCTTCATCCAGTTTTACCTCTGACAAAACTCTGAGGGAAGGAATCTCGACCTCGATAGGTAAAACTGCCTCCATTCCATAGACCAATGAGAAAGGCGTTACCCCGGTGGAAGTCCTGACAGACGTCCGATAAGCATAGAGAGCGAATGGTAGCTTTTCATGCCAGTCTTTGTAAGTCTCTGTCATTTTCCCCACAATCTTCTTAATGTTTTTATTAGCTGCCTCAACTGCACCGTTCATCTTCGGACGGTATGGTGATGAGTTGTGGTGTCTGATCTTGAATTGACTGCAGACGTCTGCTATCGTACTGTTGTTCAAATTCAATGCGTTGTCGGATATAATCCTTTCTGGCATTCCGTATCGACAAATGATCTCCTTCTTTAGGAATTTGCTAACAGCTGATTTAGTAACATTGGCATATGAGGCGGCTTCCACCTACTTGGTGAAATAGTCGATGACCACAAAGATGAATCGATGCCCATTTGAAGCTTTTGGCGAAATTGGCCCAATTACGTCCATGCCCCACATTGAGAAAGGCCATGGTGAAGTCATGACATGCAGAGGTGAAGGAGGCACGTTAATCCTATCTCCGTAGATTTGGCATTTATGACATCTTTTGGCATAGTTAATCTGATCTCCTTCCATGGTGGACCAATAATAACCGAATCTCATAATTTGCACGGCCATTGTAAAGCCATTAGCGTGTGTCCCTGAGCAGGCGCCTCATGGACTTCTTCCAAGATTTTCTTGGCCTCTCGATAAGCGTCTACGCATCTTAACATGAGATTTGATCCTTCCTTCTTTTATATAGGATCTCACCATCCAAGACATAGTCATTGGCCAATCTTCTCAACATTTTCTTGTCGTTTTTTGAGTAGCTTGGTGGGATACTCACGATTCTTCACATACTGCGCAGGATATCGTGGTACCAAGGATGGTCATCATTTTCACTTCTTCTTCGAGGTTGCAACAATGAGCTGGAGCCTCGTAAATGCTCATTTGGATTGGTTTCACGTCCTCTTGTTTGTTCACCTTGATCATGGAAGTTAAGGTTGCTAGGGCGTCCGCCATCTGATTTTCTTCCCGAGGGAGATAGCAGAAAATGATATCATCGAATTCTTCGATTAGCTCAAGGACCAGATTTTGATAATTGATCAGCTTGGGATCCCTCGTCTCCCATTCTCCTTTAAGTTGATAAATCACTAGCGCAGAATCTCCATATACTTCTAGCGCTTTAATCTTGCGTTCAATGGCTGCTCGGATTCCCATAATGCATGCTTCGTATTCTGCCATATTGTTCGTGCAGTCGAAATCCAGCTTACTGGCGAAAGGGTAGTGATCTCCGTTTGGGGATACTAAGACTGCCCCAATTCCATTACCTCTGACATTTGATGCTCGTCAAAGTTTAGCTTCCAGGGCGATCTTCTCGAAGGTTTTTTCTTGGTGGTTGCCACGTACATCGGATCTTCATTTGGGAAATCAAAGTTCAAAGGCTCATAGTCTTCTAAGGGCTCTGCTAGCTAGGAAGTGCGCTATTGCACTCCCTTTACTGACTTTACGGTTTACATAGACAATGTCAAATTCGAGAGTAGAATTTGCCATCGTGCCATTCTTCCATTTAAAGCGGTGACTCCATCAAGTACTTCAAAGGATCCAGTTTAGAAATCGGCCCGGTCGTGTGATACAACATGTATTGTCTCGATCTTGGGTTGTCAGTTAGGGCACAACACAACTTTTCAATTGGCGAGTACCTCGTTTCACACTCGGTGAACTTCTTGCGAGGTAATATATTGCTCTTTCTTTCCTTCACGACTCATCGTGTTGGCCAAGCACACATCCCATAGAATTTTCAAACACCGTTAAATACAATATCAATGGCTTGTCCGGACTAGGTGGTGACAATCATGGAGCATTAGACAAATCTTGCTTAACCTTGTCAAAAGTCTTCGGCATTCCTCGTCCCAAACACCGGGTTTGTGTTTGAGGAGAGACGGAATATGGGGTCACATTTCTCGGTTAGTTGTGAAATGAACCAAGGCGATGTAATTTAGTCTTCCTAAGAATCCCGAACTTCTTTTCGAGTGCACGCGGTGGAGGTAGCTCTTGTATGGCTTTGACTTTGTGCGGGTCTATCTCAATCCCTTTTCACCGACTATGAATCCTAGCGGTTTTCGACTGGCCCAGAAGGTGCATTTATTTGGATTGAGTTTGTTTGGAATTTTCTCAACCTCGAAATAACTTCCTCAAGACTTGCACATACTCTTCTTACGTCCGAGATTTGGCGATCATGTCGTCGACATAGACTTCAATTTCTTTATGCATCATATCATGGAATAGGGTTACCATGGCTCTCTGATATGTTGCACTGCATTTTTTAATCCGAACGGCATCACCTTATAGCCAGAAGGTTCCCACAAGGTCACAAATGTGGTTTTATTCATGTCTTCGAGGATGCATCTTGATCCGATTGTACCACGAGAAACCATCCATGAAGGAGAAGAGTGAGTAACTTTGTAGTGTTGTCCACTAAGGTGTCGATATGAGGCAACGGAAATTATCTTTTGGGTGGCCTTGTTCAAGTCTCTGTAGTCTACACACATCCGAACTTTTCCATCTTTTTTAGGGACAGGGACGATGTTGGCTACCCATTCCGAATACCTGACTACTTGTAAGAAACCAGCGTCAAATTGCTTCTTAACCTCCTCTTTTATTTTCAACAAAACATCCGCCTCATTCTTGAAGTTTCTGTTGAGGCTTGCAATCCTCTTTAATGGGAAGTCTGTGTACCACAATGTCGGATTTAGCCGGGCATATCTTGATACGACCATGCAAAAACATCCTTGAACTCTTGGAGTAGCTCTCATGAGGTCTGCTTTGTCTTTGCGGTTATGTAGGCTCAGATCTTCACCTCTTTCTTTTCTAGTTCATCTCCTAAGTTCACGACTTCTCATCGACTCTTTGTGAGGTAGAATCATTTCTCCTCTTGCTCTACCATCCTTAACAAATCAGGGGATAAGTTACAGTCCTTGTCATCTTCAAAGTCCTGAGATCCCTCTAGATACATATCCTGCTCGAAAGGAGACACTGAGCTAGTAGCAATGTCGCTCACATCGTTGATATCTGGAGACCTGTTATAGGCGCGAAAGAAGATACAAAGAATAAAAGAATCTAAGAACAATGGTATGTATGGTATGGTTATGAATGAAAGAATAAAAGAATACTTGCACGGAATAGGACAAAAGAATGCATTTCATTGAAATAACAATTTTAGAACATGAGCCTATTTCACAAAAAGACACCTATTACTCCTAGGCCTAGAGTAATAAGCGTGTTTTGAGCATTACTCTGTATTAGTTCTAAAGACTACAGGAATCTCTTCCACATCCAAGTTATCTAGAACACTTTCTGGCTCATAAGGGCGAATGCCCGATAGATCTTCTATTCCAGTTCCCTCTTCATATGTGGCGTTGATGTCTAAATTTTCCATAATTCCTTCCACAATTTCCTTTTCCGATGCCCCCGCCAAGGGTGAATGACTCCTCCAGGACACAAAGGTCTTGATATATGGGGAAAGATCATTGGTTCCCATTCGACTTCTCCCCGCTTAATCGTGCTCTCCTTCTTTCTTGTTTCTTCTCTAGTTCTTTCTTTCTTTGCCGTGTTAGGCCCGAATCCCAACCCAAAGCGATCCTATTTTTCTTTTTTATTATTGGTGCATTAATCCGTCCCCTGGAGGTACCTCCCAAGTCCTCTTTCGGGTATGGCCCCTTTTCCAACGATTAAGCCGTAGTCCCATTCTCGTAGTTTCGAGATAATCTAGGCATTGGAATCTTATTTCCTTCGATGATGAATGTCGCATTCACAAACTCTAAAGACCGAAAAGAACATTCGATTGCTTCGTCATACGCCCCACATATGGTGTTGCTGCTGTAACGGACGCAATGATATCCTCTTGATGATTGATCGTTACTAACCGGCCCTCGGTTACCAATTTCAACTTCAGTGCGGCGATGAAGGGCGCCTGCTTGAGTGTATCCATGGTCTTCCCAATAGGCGGTTTATCGAAGGCTTAATGTCCATAACAGAAATCTACGCCCGTGCACGTACTCGGTCCGATCAAGAGGGTATTTCAATTCTTCCCATTACTTTCCTTTCCGTGCCATCAAATGCTCTTACTATATTTTGGCATGTTTTCATGTGGGAGCGTCTCACCGGCAACCTATTCAGCGTAGAGCGGGGTGTTGGACATCGTGTGCAGAACCATTGTCAATCAATACCCCTGGTAATGTATGCCCTTTGCGGGAGTTGTAATGTGCAAAGCTTTAGTCGATCCCTCTGCCTCCCGGAGGTACTTCATCGTCATTGAAGAATATAAAGTTGTCGGCACTTATATTGTTGACTAGACGGTCCGGCTTGTTGTGAAATGTCATTAGCAACGTAGGTTTCATTCAAAGCACTTTCATCAATGCCACTGCGATGGGCTTCGGAGCTTAAGAGTAAAGGCAATCTTCGATATGCGAGTGGTTGTTTGTGTGCTTGTTCCACGACACTATACTCATTGTGCTTTAGAAATTTCAAGAATTCCTTTGCTTCTTTTTCAGTCACTGATTCATTAACAGTTGGTTCAGGTTCTGCCGGCTTCTCTTTCCTTTGCTCAATTGCCAATGATTTTCCTTTAACCTGCTCGACTTTTGTAGTTGGGGTATAACGCCTCCCACTGCATGTATAGAAACCCTCATCTTGACCCTCCTCTGATGTGTTAGTTGGGATTTCCTCCCTCGGGATTGTCACGTTGCAACTATAGTTCCATGGTACCCTTTTGCTATCCTTATAAGGGAAGGTAACGGGCTTCTGGATCACAACTTTTGGCGCAGCTTGTACTCTGGCTTCGTTAATTCTCGGACGTGATATGATAACCACTAGGTGGCTGGCTCTAGGGACATCCTTCATTGACCCTTCTTCTGAGGCACACACTTCTGTTTCTTCTGGGCTTTCGACGTATTCGAAGAATTCTATCTCCTTATTATCCATCAATCCTTGCACTAAAGCCCTGAATTCACCACATTTCTGAATCTCATGATCCTCTAGATTGTGGAACTCGCAATAAGTTATCCCTTCTTGGGGTCTGACCCTTGAATTCTGTAATATCAACCCCATTTCCACCATTTGCTTCCATACTTTTTTGGTGGAGATTTCATACGCAATATTCGTCTTAATTTCTTTCCCGAACTCTCGATTATTGCGTTTATCCCTTATCCCCATGGTTTGGTAGTGGGTTATGCGCACTAGGTGTATCATCAAATTTCACAACGCCCATGTTGATGAGCCTCTCAACCAATTTCTTAAAAGTAGTGCGATTTTCTATCGAGTGTCTGTGGCCCCGCATGATATTCGCATTGGGCATTCGCGTCATACCATTTGGGATATGGAGGTCGCATTGGTTTTAAATAGAAGGGAGATCGACGTGTCGTCAAACAAACTTTAGTATAACTCCTTGTATGTCATCGGGATGGCGTGAATTGGAGTTTCTCCCTATTTGGCTTTGTGTTGGGCTCTTATGCGGAAGGGCTCTGCGACCGATAGTTGTTGCCCTTGGTTGGCTAACGGTGATCGATTTCGAATATGCACTCACATTGTTTACCTCGTGCTCTTTCTTTCTTGGTCTTGACCTTTTGGTATTTTCTCCAGCCTCTATTTTCCCACACTTTATCGCGTTTTCAATCATTTCTCGGACATTACTATGTCAGAAACTTTTGGTCGCGCTACCCAAAGACATGTGGTTAATGAAAGGTGCCTTGAGAGTATTAATGAAGAGCATAGTAGTTTCTTTTTCCAACAGAGGGGGTTGGACTTGTGTGGCTACCTCTCTCCATCGTTGGGCATATTGCTCAAGCTTTCATTGTGTTTCTTCTCCATGTTACGTAAAGTGATCCTATCGGGGGCTATATCCACTACGTGACCGTACTGCTTCATGAAAGCTAGTGCGAGGTCTTTCCATGAACCAATTTGAGCGCGACTCAATTGGTTGTACCATCTAGAAGCGGCCCCTACCAGACTTTCTTGGAAGCAGTGAATCAAGAGTTGATCGTTATTAACATGGCCTGCCATTCTTCTGCAGAACATAGTGATGTGAGCTTGGGACAAGCTGGTCCCATTGTACTTTTCAAATTCGGAGTTTTGAACTTGGGAGGAGTACCAAATCACGGAACCAAGCTTAATTCCTTTGCATCGATTCCGGCCACGATAGTCAAGTGCTTTCCATTTCCTTAAATTTTTCTTCTAACCATCTATACTTCTCTTCAAATTCTTTTGGAATTCTACCCTTGTCTTTCTGTTTCCATCACCTCATCGAGGTTGAGGACAACGAGGTTAGTCGAGTTATCCCGGATGGGAGCCCGAGCGGCTGATAATTCATCGGTGCGGGCACACCGGCTGAAAATGGTGGGGCCTAATTGTGACCGATGGCCTTCTTGGGTATATTTGGGTTGTGTCGAGCGTCTCTTTGGGGCAAATCACGGAGGTAGGCAGGATCTTCATTATCATCTTCCGTGTTAACTACGGGACTTTTCCCTTTTCTAATCCACGGCCAATAGGCGCGTTATTTGATCCATCATACTCTTACGGGACTCCGGCATCCGGTCCCTCATATCTCTGCTGGACTTTGGCATTTGTTCTTGCAGCGTGCTTGTGGCGATCTTGCATCTCTTTTTGCATTTGCTCTAATCTCTCTAACCTTTGGTCCATGGCTTTTGTTTTTCCTCGTGTACTGTAACGATGTTCGAGGGAGTAAGCTATCACGATTTTAGGGTTTTTGTGAGTTTAGTGCACATGATGCAATCTTGATGCATGAATGCAATGGATGCAATGAACGCAAATGAATGCAATCAAAAGGCGTTGATTCTAATTCAATTTCATTAAGATAACTTTCTAGAAAGCAAGTTTCTTTACATAAAATAGATTACATATAAGGCTTGTACGATACTTAGGGCCTTGACACGCCTAAGCCATGCCAATTCTCGTCCTCTATCGATTACGATTCATACTTTAAACTCAAAGACATCGGCTGCTGCGCTAACGTTTGTAAGTGATGCGCTACTTCGTACTTGGTTCAAAGCTTCACCCATGATGTAATCCCTGTTCCTGACTTGTTCTTGCGATTGATGAAGTTGTTCATTCAATCGATCGTTATTTATCTCAAGAAACTCAAGCTGAAGTTCACGATCTTGTAATGCCACATTGAGTTCTTCTATCTTTCCTTTTAACTCTTCAATTTTGCTTTGGTGGCCTTCAACTCGATTATGAATTACGAGTACGTTCTTGATACAAGGATTTTTCTAGTTACGTCACCCGCATCCTTAATCCTTCTTTCTCGTTCTGACTTTCTACCAAACTCTCTTTTAGAGTATCCTCTCGAGCTTGAGCATCTCGAAATCTTTCTTCCCATTGGCTAGCTTTTCTTTGCTCTTCTTTAATTTCTTGTCGCCATTGCTCAGACGTCTTCCCTAGCCCAGCGGTTCTTATTGACCTTCGCAGCTTCTTATAGTCAGTTTTCAAACTGTCCAAATCTTCCTCGGCTTTGTTCTTTCCTTTTCTGAGCCTTTCAGCTTCTAACTTCTGGACATCGACATCCAATCCATTTGCATTTTCTCCTCTTCCAAGCTGCTCGATCCTCTTTTCTAGTTCGGGCTCTTTCTCTCGAAATCATGTCACGCGATTTCTAGCTCGGATGGGATTGGTCTCGGCGAGTCTTCCATTGATCTAGGTCTTTCTTGATGCGGCGTGGGGATGTTATCGTTGATCCTCTGAATCCTCCACTGGTCGTACTCAAGGGTAGCCATAGGATTGGCAGCAAACTTTTTCATTCTACGAGTCTGGTTCCAAGCATTCGATATTTCGCGGACTCTCCTTTTGTAGTTATTCCCCGTGAATATAAATTCGCACTGAGCTAACCCGTATGTTGGGGGTGTAAACTGCCTTGACCTATCTTGTCTTAACACCAAAGAGAGGAGCGTACCTACGGCTCCCCATACTCCTATCAAGGAACCCAATCGAAGTCTCCACATCGGTATAATATTTCATCAGGCACCATCCACGGGGCTCTCCATTCGACACCCTCTTCTTGTAAATTCCAAAGGATCGCCATCCAGTTTTCTTCCGTGATATCGTCTCTTCTCGGTGTAGCTGCTAACTCTTTCAGTGGAGAGTAGTTTTCGGAGAAGACGCGGTATGAGACCTTTTCCACTCTCCAAAAATGGCTATGGAACCACGATAGCGAGAAGGTATGCGCATCAATAAATCTTCCTTCACCCGCTCTTCGACAAGCATTCAATGATCTGAAGGTTTCAGCCAATATCGCAGGCACAGGTGTGGTCCCTTTACTAAGCCTATCAAAGAGATCAGAGACCGCCTCGTCTACATGCCCCAAAGCTTTGGGAAAGATAACCAGTCCATAAATGCTTAAGGCGAAAACATCTACCCTCTTCTTCGTGTCGAGGATGTGCTAGGATTAAATCTCTCAAATGCCTCCAAGGAATGCACCTACAATCTCCTTTTGTTTGATACGGTGTAAACCTTCGCTCGCTCATTCCGTGATGTTTATCAACTTTTCGAGAATCTTTGGGCCTTTGGCGGCTTTGGAGTAAATTACATCAACTTTGAATCTTGGGCATCGGATCAAGGTGTGTATTCCTCTATTGTGGGTACCAAATCAACATTCCCAAAAGTAAAGCGGTATAGTGAATTCCAATATTAAAGCGAGGGCTCGGAGCAGGCGTTCATCTATCTTGACGTCGAGTAGATAAGGTAAATCGCCATAATGACAGTGGAATAGCCGTTTGACCTCGTCATCCCACTGAGCCCAGATTTCTTTCATCTCTTGGAGATTGTTACGAGTTACGCTAACTCGAGTAAAAATCGACAACTCGACACGTACCCTCGGTTAGGCTATCACCTTTCTCTTCTTTGTGTTGTCTCGGCCCATATCCAGGACAATGACATTGTCCTCTACTTTATCAAAAACCCGCTTTCCATGATAAGCTATCTTCTTAGCAACCGAATGTAAATCAACACCTTTTATGATGAAAATGTCATGCAAATACAATCAAAACAAAACAAGTCGATTATTTCATACAAGATTCACAGCAAACAAGGAATAATCAAATATAACACTTGCTCGGGTAACCACTAGGGATTGAGTGGCTCTACCTAGGGTAGGTTCCTTAAGGCTCACTATATGGGGTT
This sequence comes from Gossypium anomalum, assembly GCA_025698475.1. Taxonomy (NCBI): domain Eukaryota; kingdom Viridiplantae; phylum Streptophyta; class Magnoliopsida; order Malvales; family Malvaceae; genus Gossypium; species Gossypium anomalum. The sequence goes on along the minus strand of CM046967.1, from coordinate 15,215,836 downwards.
GGTTCTAGAGTAAAGGTACTGAACCGATGATTCCTCGATCTTCACCCATTATAGGCTCATCTGAGACCGAGTTGATTTGAGGGAATACGTTTCCCTATGGTTTGCCTGAGATGAAAATCTCACGAAGACATAGGTGCGGACGTACTCGAAAGTGATCCACTATCTGCTTGCGGAGGTGAAAACCTCACGAAGGAGTAGTTTTTCACTCCCACTTAGAGAGGTGTAACGAATGGTCATGCAATGCAATAATGCGAGTATATATAAAAACTCAAGCGATTAGAAAAATAGGAATAAAGCAATGAAAATCGTAAAAAGCAGTGAAATGTAATGAAAGGATCGTGTATCAAAACCAAATTTTTAATTTTCGACAAAAAGACAAAAATTAATCAACTTGTGGCTTGACTCTCTTATTTTGTCCCGAGTGGAGTCGCCAAATTTATGTCGTAACCATTTTTTGAAAAAAGCGAGGATCGACTTTGGTTTGAAAATGATAATTAAAGCAGAGTCGCCACCAATCTTTCTCGATGAGGTGTGATTGGATCACCTTAAATTAATCATTTTAATTTAAGATTTATTAAAACGAGAATTTTGGTCCACGATAATCGAGAAAAAGAGTTCGGGAGTCGGTTCACATACGAGGAAGGGTTAGCACCCTCGTCACGCCCAAAATTGGTACCTAGTTGATTAATTAATGTCTTAGTGTCGAAAATTTTGAAAACTTGAAAGAATTTAAAATACGATCCCTTTTGTATTATTAAAAATGATTGAAAAATTTAAAGCGGATGTTAAGGACTCTCTCATCTGAAGTGATAAAATATCATGCCCGATAAGTTAAGACACGACATCTCGAACTTTGAGATGAGCTAGCCTTCTATTTAAAATTTGCATATTTTAATTTATTGAAAGGGTATTCGATTATTAGAGTAAGCGAGAGAAATCGAAACCAGTAAGTTAGAACACGTTTTCTCGAATTCTCAAACACTGAATATTGCCTTTATTTTAAAAGCAGATTCTTATTTGGCGTGACAAAATGTCATACCCGGTAAGTTAGGCACAACGCCGTATCTCGAGAATAAGCATTTTTCAAAACTCGCATTGCGATTTAAAAGAGTATTCCGTTATTTTAGGTAAAATGAGAAAAATCTAAACCCAGTAAGTTAGAACACGATTGTCCCGAGTTACCAAATACGGAATATTACTTTTTATGAAAGGATTATTTTGAGGTATGGAGCAAAAAATATAATGCGATTTATAGTAAAATATAAAAGCAAATTATGGTATTAATATGTGTAATATTATAATAACAAAGTCTGACAGATGTCAAAAACAATAATATGAGCAATTATAAAAGATGAAATAATAGCAAGGCTTAGTAACATGTAAATGTAAACAAATGCACGAGGATAATGAAATAATCGAATACATAAGTGAATAAACAAATAAATAAAAATAAATAAAACATGCCAAAATAGAAATGATAATGACAAGGATAACGAAAACGATAATAATAATAACATTATAAATAATAGTATAAAACGATAATGATACCTATAGTATTAAACATGATAATAATGGTAATAATGTAGTTGTGAAATAGTAGGGAACACATATATGCTGAAACATATAATACTAGATTAAAATATATACAATATCTATTGAAAACAGTGAGTAATATAAAAAACTAATAATAACGATATATAAATATATACAAATATGTATTAAAATATATACGTAATAATAGAAATAAAAAAAATATAAACGTAGTATTAAAAATATATACGTAATATATACATACTAGAAATAATAATATTGAAAAACAAATATTACATAAATATACACATATATATATATATATATATTGAAAATTTACATATAATAATGATGTTAAAAGTATGTACAAAAATAAGAATAGTATAATATAAAGTGGAAAATAATGATAAAAATATATGGATAAAGAAAAATATATATATATATACATATATACATGTAATAATCTAAAATACCAAGATACGTCACAGAATCTTAAAATAAATACTACATATGGTGATTAAAAGAAATGATATATATGTATAAATTATTTAAAATTAGTAATAATTTAAAATGCATGATATGTTCAAAAATAAATGCAATAATAATAATAGTAATAATAATGTAGATAAATACATAAAAATGATAAAATTATAAAAATAATAATAAACTAAGGAATAACAAAGATACTAATAATAATATCAATAAAAATATAAACAACAAAAAAAAAATAGCAATAGCAATAATAATAATGGAATGAAGGTAATAATAATAATAGCAAATAATATGCAAGAAAATAAAATATAATACCATAATGTTAAATAATAAAATAAAATATAAAAGAAAAGGACAAAAAGAGGCTAATTTAAACTCTAGACGAGAAATTGGGCAAAAATAATAAAATAAAAAGAAATGGGACCGAATTGCTAATATACATAAGTTTCAAAGCTAAATTAAAAGAAATGAGGCATGATAGAGTGCTTGCGCAAATGGGGAGGACCTAATGCATTAATTCCCCATTTTCAATTAAAAGGCACATATTAGGCACATTAAACGGGTTAAAGTGCAGGCCTTTTTTTTTTTTTAATGACTTAAAACCCTTTTTTTTTTTTGTATTTCCAGCCCCATTTCTTAAAAAGCAGAGCAGCCAACGCTCTCTCTCCTCTCCCTTTCTCCTTAGCCGCTAGGGTTAGAAAATGACCCATCATTGCCGCCAGATGACCACCACGCCACCACCGTATTCGGTGGTCGCGATACACCCAAATGGGCTCCTTTAACCTTCCTTTTTTTACATGTTGGGGCTTGCTCTCCAAAAATCGAAAGACAAGGGTTCACCCACCCTCTCTTGGGCCGCGACCACGCCGAACGCGAGAGGGGAGCTCGACGACGATTTATGACCACGGGGTGGATCGGTGAGAATCCTCCTCTTTTATTTTATTTTATTTTCTTTCTACTTTGTTTAATGATTTGTATTGAGATTTAAAAAAGGAAATATTGAAGAAATGAAAACGAAATGAAAAAATGAAGAAAATAAAATCAGAGATCAACCTTTTTTAATTTTTTTGATTGCTAGTCGTGTGAAAATACAAAAATTTCTTGTATTCCAAAATCCCCCCCTTTTCATTGATAAACAATGGCCTTTATAACCGATTTTTCCTTACACTATTTTCTATTGTTTACATTTATCTCTGCTACCATTTCTTTGCCCTTTCTTTGTGCTCTGTTTCTTCTTTCTTTTTTTGCAGGCTTTAGAGACGATGGGACAGTATGCCGACAAGGCTAGGGCAAAGTGGTGAAGGTGGTTGAAGACCTAGGGTTTTTCCTACAAATTTTTAAAGTTTTGGGCCTCTTAGGTTTGGGCTAGGGTTTTTTTTTAATTTTGGGTTTGGGGTGTTTTTGGGATTGGGCTATTTGGGTTTAGTGGGTATTAGGTTTATTGGGTAGGATTGGTTTTGGGCTTGTTGGGGCCTGGGCAAAAAATTGGTATGGACAATAATCAATTAAATTTTTCCGTTAATGGAAATCGTTAGTTTGTCAATTTGACTATTTAAGGGTTCAGCCATGGTAGCACCAAGAGATGATACATGGCAGGATGTCGTGTCAGCAAAAAAAAAAGTTTTAAAAAAATTATAAAAAGACTAAGTAATACTAATTACGTCTTAAATGAACATGGATAAATGATTGTCCAGGTTCATTTGAATTTGGACGACTATTTGTCCATTTTTATTATAGATGAATTCAAAAATTAAAAAAAGTTTAAAAAATATAAAAATGTTAATATTTATTTAAATTATAAAAGTATGAAAAAAAAATCAATACTTTAATAAAATAATTTTTATATATTTGAATAGTTTTATGTTACATATAAAAATTTCTAATAATTTTTATATACAAAATTCAGATGTAAAAATTATTAAATCAAATTTTCAGTTTGAATTTTTTAATTTTGAATATAAAAAATTCAAATTGAAAAATTGAAATTTGAATATTTTTTTTTAATTTTGAATTTAAAAAATTTTAAATTTGATTTAATAATTTTTATATTCAAATTTTGTATATATAAAAATTATTATTAAAAATATTGGAATTTTTTATATATAATATAAAATTATTTTTTTCAATTTTTTAGAATTTTTAAATAATTATTAACATTTTTTATAGGTTTTAAACTTTTTTAGTTTTGAACTCATCTAAAATGAATCTAGACACTTGGTTTTCCAAATTTAAATGAACCTAGATAACATTGTGTCCTTGTTCATTCTAGATGTATTTTTATATATTTTTAAAAAATTATTTAAAACTTTTAATAAAATTGAATTTTTTTTGCTTACGTGACATGCCAAGTAAGCATCTACCACATGTCATCTCTTGGTGTTGCCACATCAATGCATTTAATGATCTGGCAACTAATAGTTTTTGTTAACGGAAGAGTGTAGTTGATTATTTTTCTGTTCATTAAAGACTTGATAGGGTGCATTTTTTTAAAAGGCTCAATTGATTTTTTTTTTCTAAGGTTTTTTAACCCTTAAGCCTATTAATTAAATTAAAAACAATTTTTTTAAATATCAATTTTTATTAAATCAAATGACATTTAATTTTATTAGGCATAAAATTGTTTTAGGTTAAATTATGGATATGGTTCTTCTATTATGTTTAAATTTAGGAGTTAATATTTATGTTTTAATTTGGCAAATTTTGGTTTCTTTACATAGTATCATTAGTTAGTCAAAATAGTTGACATTCTTAATTATTTCAATTAAAATGTTGATGTCAAATATTTCTTAAAAATATCCATTCCAACTTATCATGCTTTTGTGTGTGTGTGTGTATTATAAGAGGTTTTTTAAGAGAAATTCACATCATCACTTTAACCGAAATAGATAAGGATGTTAACTATTTAGACTAATGTTATTGTAAAAGTAGATGATCAAATTAAATCAAATTAAAATATAAATGCTAAATCCTAAATGTGAAAATATTAGAAGGATCAAAACTAGAATTTAACCATTATTATATAATGACTAAAAAAAAAAAGAGTGAGTCTTGTTATTAATTAGTCCAAATAATTAACACAATTATTTTAGTAACTAACATGGATCTTTTTAAAACACCTATTCTAATTTAGCATGCCAAAGTAAGTTTTTTTTATAATAGTATTTTAAAAAATTCACGTAAATAAATAATATTATTTTTATGAAGCAAATTAAAATATAGAGATTATCTCAAATTTAGGCACATGAGAGATAACCAAAAATGGGATTTGAAAATTTTCTTATAATTAGAGGAAAAAGTGAATTAATAGACATTTGCCACTAATAATGCCATTGACTGCATTGTTATCGCTAATTAATGAAGTTTCAATTTAATTAAAAAAGTATTAAAATTTATTTTTTATAAATAAAAAAAATTACGTATAATAAATTTTAAACCTTCAAATTTTTGCCATTCTAGCTAAAGCTATTGACTCTCTATTGCTTTATATACTTGGTAGATATCTCCCAACACATAATCACATAAACTAGGGAAAGTGAGGAAGGGCTGACACCAAAGGTAAGACTAAAGTAGTCGAAGATTAAAACCTAAGCAAGTGTTAAAAACCTTGGAAATTCGGTTTGTGCCCTACAAGCTTTAAATTATAATGTTTTTGAGTTTAGATGTTTAGGTAATTTCATTGTGTATGTCTTAAAATTATAGTTAGTAATAATATTACTAAATAGTGTGTAAAGCATGCTAAATGATAGGTCCAAAGATCAAAAGATAAAATGTTGGTGCCTGTGGGATAAGGTAAGTATATTATGTAGCACTAATATAATACAAATTGTTATATTGAGTGAATTATGAGTTTGATTGTAAAGATATCATTGAAAGTATATCATTAGAGTTAAAGGATTAAGAAACAACATAACTTAAATAATTGAAAGAATAATATAGTAGTTATTACCAAAATTCTAGCAATGCACTTGTAAGCTAGATATGCCATAGGATCATGTAGTAGTATTGCATCTCTTAGTACTTTGTGCTTTGGAGAGTTTGGAGGGGTTTTTATTGCACTCAGTGGTAGATGCTGGGGGATGTAATAAAAATTTTAGGAGTTTAATGAGAATTTAAAAAAAAAATTAAGAGAACTTAATTAGAATTTTCAGAAACAGTTAAAAGATATAATGAGAATTTTTAAAAATTTAAGAGATCTAATTAATTTTTTAAAAAAGCTTCAAGGGAGAAATGAATTTATTTTTCAAAAATTGAGCCTAATTAAAATTTTTAAAAACTTGAAGAAAGAAATCAAAGATTGTCAAAATTTTGGGATTACCAAGGCCCCATAAGCCTTTATAAGGATCCACCTCTGATTGCACTGTATGTGCCTGACCATTACAGTAGAATTCTATATTGGCACTTTGTGCTGTTTGAAGAGTTTGGTTGACTTTACGACATATATTACCTATTAGGAGAGTTCAATTGTACTTAAACCCACCTATTCGATTAGTTATCCCTCTAGTGTTATTTGGGCGGAAAAATGATTAGGACGTAAATAAAAGACACTAATTAAAGGTTGAATAAAAGCAATAAAGATTTAATGTAGGATAGGCATGGCCTTATGTAGCTCAAAAGATCATAGCTAACAGAGTTTGCAAGTCTGTGAGATAATTAAAGTTGAACTAAAGTCTTAAAAGAATTCATAATGTCAATAAAAACATCATAGTGAGTTAAAAAAGAAAAAGAAAAAGAGAGTAATATATGAATAGTTGATAAATAGTGGGAAAATAAATGTATTAAAAACTTGGATTGATATTAACTTAGTAAAAGTCTCAAGGGATTTAGAGTTAAAAACACTCTAATATAGTGTATGATGTCTTTTGTTACTAATATAAAAATACAAAATCCTGCCCACATTTCAGAGAAACCATTGTGTACTTCCTCTCTCTTCCTAGACCATGCTTAAAATTATGAGTAGGTTTTTACATCAAATGATAAAATGGGTTTATACTCTAGCCTGGGCCTAGACTTGGATAAAGGAATTTTTTTCTTTGTTTTTTGAGCATACTCAAGTACCCAACCCAAACCCATAGAAGATTCTAAGCATACCTTTTTTATGCCTATTCATCCTCCAATACTTTTTACAAAAAAACTAAATTAGATGTTGACTAAGTCCAAAATATCAAACCTTCCTCAAATTTGTAAATAGAACCTAAATTATTTTAAAAAAAAAATTTAAAATATTATATATATTAATTTATTATTTAATAATTTAATACATTTTTTTGTTTTTTATAGTTTTTTATATAGTCATCTTAAAATTTATAATAGTATTATATATTATTATAAATTTAATTTTTATGTGTTATAAATTCATAATATATAAAAATAACATAATATAAAACATTTTAAACTTGAAAAACGAGTTGGGTCAGGATTGGGGCTTGAATGTTAAGCTTGAACTCGACCCATATTTTAAACGAGTCTAATTTTTTTTATCTAAACTCATTTTTCGAACTTAATATTTTTTCTCAAACTCTCCCAAAATTTGGATAGATTTTTAGGCCTTAACAGGTTTATGACGCGCCTGTATTATACAAAGTTTTATGGTACCCACATGATGTTGGTAAAACAATTGTATAACAAATATATTTATATAAAAATTAAAATATGATGTATTGGTATTTAAAGATTGAAAATAGTTTTTTTTATTGAAAATATAAAAGAGAAGAAATACTTTGGTATTTATATAAAAAGATATTTTAATAAAATCATAAGAGGAATTAAAAATCCAAAAGTATCAAACTCTACCCTATTAAAGTCAAACTAGGATTCAAATTTTAATAAACCAGTACTACTAGAATTCGCAAGAAGAGCTCCAAACATAATAAATTTCGAGACGAAGTCCAAAGAGCGTTCAACTTTCAAAATCTAACAAAATTAAGCACATCCTTTTGTTTGTTTTCTTTAGTTGTTGCTATGAAATACTCAATTTTACCAGATTAATTGGAATTATCATCATAATTTGCAATCATCTCAATATGGGCACTTCTCGAGGTCTCAAAATATGCTGTGGGGTGACTGCAATTTTCACAGTTATGATTGCTATAATTTTCACTATTTTGGCCTTTACTGTTTTCAAACCCAAGGACCCAGAAATCGCAATTTACCCTCAAGGCCTCGAAAACATTGGTTTTGGTTTAGGAGGGATTTCGAATTTAAGCACAGCAAACGTTAACGTCTCGGTAGCGATGATCGTCGCCATTAACAACCGTAATTATGGGAGCTTCAAGTTCAAGAACGCGACGGCTTTTGTAAACTATCGTGGGGATGTGGTTGGCACGGTTCCGATCGAGCAAGCGCGGGTTCCCGCACGTGGGAAGCTCAACATCAGCACTGTCGCGGCTTTCATGATGGATCGGTTGATTGCAAACGCTTCGTTTTGGGCGGATGTTTTGGCGGGTTCCGTCAACTTTTCGACGGATGCGACGATGCATGGGAAGGTGACCATGTTTAAGGTTTTCAAGATTCAGGCATCGGTTCCTAGCAGATGTGATATCTCCCTTTTTATCCAATCTCAAAGCGTTGAGTCGATTTGTAAGACCAAAATTAAGCTCTAAAATGGTGGGCGTAAGTTGGGATTCAATATCATATCCGTGTTGTTTGATTGTTTTATATGATTTTGATTCTACTGTTGTTTCTGTGACCATTGTCAAAGTGACAAGGCCAGATTTTAGATCAAAATATCAGATTACAAATGGATTCGCCAAATCCCTCTCTCTCTCTCTCTCTCTCTTTTTTTCAGTTATATACTATATTATTTTTGTTTGTATATATACAGCTTCCTCGCAACCAATTTATTAGTTTGAAGAATTTAAGGAAATATAAAACGGAGACTTGTTATTGATTTTTCTGCTAGGTATGATCAAATCATCTACAGAATTATCTTTGAGAAAGAAATTGTGAAAAATCTTTTAAAAATATAATTTTTGAGTTTCCGTTGAAATCTAGAAAAGATTTCGAGTTTGAATGAAAGTTTTAGCACCGTTGTGATGCTTAAAATTGATATCTCAAAGTCAGATGCTCAAAATGGGCATTTTTGTGAGAAGTCTTTTAAAAATATAATTTTTTAGGTTTGTGATGAAGTCCATAAAAATTTTTGAGTTCGAATGTGTAATCCGTGTACGCAACAAACAAGTAAATATAATAAAATTGAAAAGATCGAGCACGTAAATTTTTTGTGGAAAACTCCTCAAAAGTGGATAAAAAATTATGGGCAAAAGAATATTTCACTATAATAAAGAAGAGTACAAAAGATGGTTAGAAGAATTGGATTTGTGGTTGATTGATTGATTGAATTTAATTTTGAATACGCATAATTATTAAAGTGTGTTCATGTATGTTTTACTATAACTAAGCATGATTTGTATAATCTATATATGATATACGATATGTTAGAATAGGAAAAATTGGCATAAAAACACGAAATAATATGTATAGGTATCAATGTATCATATGTAGGTTGGGCTTATTTTGTTATCTTTGAAATTGAGTCTTGTTATTGAAATCCCTAAATGCTATGAATTGACTTGAAATTTTGCATGATTAAGTCTTATTTGGATAATTCCATAATTTTACTCTCGATTCTACAAAAATGTTTTACTATAAAATTTTACTAAAATTATGATTTAGTCTTTAAACTTTTCTTTAAAAATTAAATGAGTTTTACTTATCAGTTCTAGAATTCTCTTTCAATTATTGCCCTTATTAAATTATTTTATACTATACATATGATTTAATTGTTGAATTACGAATGTTACTTATGCCATATGTTAAATAAGAAATGAATATTAGGCTTGATGGTTTCTGGGTATCTAAGTCATTTTATTAGAGTTTACTAAGAGTGAAATAAATTAAAATATTAATATTGAGACTTGCCTATGAGTATTAATTGTTATATATAGTCTAAGAGGAATGGGCTAAGAACTATATATACGTTAAATAAGTTAATAAAAAATTGATTAAATGTGTAAGCTAATAAAGAATATGTAAGTTGAGCCTGAAATAAATATATACAGTTAAGAAACAAGACTAAACATGAAGTAGGATTCAGGCTTAATAATTAAGTGTTAACTTTTTTCCTTAGAGAACCTAGGGTCAAATCTCATTCCTCCTATTTCTTTTTCTTTTAATTTTCAGCATCTTAAGATAAAAACCACACTAAAATAAAATAAGAAATTGTTTTAGGCCTAATGTTTAGCACGCTTGAATCCTTCCATGAGGTCCTAGATTTGTGTCCCTCTTTCCTTTTTAGTTTTGAGATTTCAACAAAACATAAAATATAAATTGTTGGGGATAAAATTTAATAAGAAATGAGCAGTAGCCCAATGGTTAAGGCGTTGGTACTCTTCCAAACTTAAGTTCGAGCTCCTTCCTTATTTTTTTATTTCATTATTTCACCAAAAATGCCCCAAAACATATCAATATGATTAAGCATTAAAAATAAATAAGAAATGGGCGATAGCCCAATGGTTACTTGAGTTTGAGCCTCAACCTCCTTTCCCCGTTTCATTTTAATTTCAAATTTCAAATTTCAACAAAACTTTGTGAAAATTGCAGGTGATGCCCCTACAAACGCAAAGAGTTTAACCAATTCTTTCCTAATTAAAATTCATATCTTTCCCTTCCTTAAAATTCTAATAGAATTAGAATTTCACCATCTTTTTATCTTCTTTTCTTAATTAGAATTTCAATTTGTCGCTTCTCAAATCCTAATAGAATTTGCCTCCATCTTTCTATTTATTCTCTTTCTCTTTTCTTTACATCGTATTTTCATCCTGATTGTTGATAATTATTTTGTTTTCTTGAATCAAATCATCTTCTATTCAATTTTTCTTTCTATCAATTTTGTAATGATCGTCACTAGCATCCCTAACTTTGCCAAGAATCGATAAGTACACCTCATTTCCAATGTTTAGATCCTGAATTTTCTTAATATTTCTATCTGACGCTAATATTACGTTTGATTAATTAATCTTTTTCAAGTCTTGCCGAATCTTTCAATAATCTTGATAAATCTTGACATCAATCATTAAGTCGTGTATAAATGTAACAACCCATTTTTTAGTGGTGTCAAAAATAGTGGTTTCGGGGCCACTAAATCCGATGAGTAAGTTCGTAAATATTATTATTTAATATTTACGAATCAGATGTGATTTTTTTAAAAAAAATTGATTTGATAATTTATGTTATACAAGTGATTTATTAAGTTCAATTAGTTTTAGAAAATGAGGTATCGGGGTCTTGTTTTTATAAACCAAGCTGTAAATATTTTTATAAATATTTACGGAGTGTCATTAAGGTAGTATTAAAGTTTCGTTAAGAAATTTTAATATTTCGATGATTAATTAATTAAAAAGGGTCAAATAAAAAAAGTGCATTCCCGGGACTCCGTTCCTGTAAATTAGACTCAGTTAATTAGGTTTTGGTTAGGTGAATTTGCATAAATTAAGAGTAATTAGGTATAAGGACTAAATTACATATAGGGTGAAAGTTGAATTATAGATTAAAGAAAAACTAAAAGAGACTAAATAAGCAATTATGCCATTGTTCTTTAGGTGAGGCCCATAAGTTAAATATATGTGAATTTAATATATATTATATTAAAATAAGTTTACTTAATATATAAGTATATATATTATATATTATAATAATAATAGAACAAACAAAATAAAGAAAGAAAGAAATAGAAATACAAAGGTTGAAACGAAACAGAGAAGCAAAACGAAAAAAAGAAAAAGGAGAAAGAAATAGACGAAGGGCCTTAGGGTTTTAAAAGTTCCAAATTCAATTGGTTAGTCACTTTAATCCCTTTTTCTTGTAATTTTTATGTTTTTAGAATTCCGGTGTTAAGTACTACCCGACCCATGTCAAAATTTTAGAAATTATTGAGTTTTTAAATATTGTTTATGTTGAATAATTTGAGTATTAGGGATTAAATTGATAGATTTTCAAGTTAGAAATGAAAAAGGATTGAATTGTAGAATAAATTGTAAATTTTGAGTAATAGGGACTAAATTGTGAAAATTTTGAAATTTAGCTATTTAAGTGAAATTAGAGAGTTAAATTTAGTTTAAAGTAGAATTTGTATGAAAATATAGGATTAATTGTAAAGAAATAAAGTTAGTCTCAGTTTAGGGACTAAATTGGAATTTAAGTAAATATTGAGTAAAGATTTAAAATATTAAATATGAGATTGAATTATGTTGTATTGATGAATTTTAATTGTTTTAATTTCATAACTAACGTCGTACCGGAATCCTCAGCTAAAAAGGGAAAAGATAAAGTCGAAGAGGAATAGCTCGGAATTTCCTGTTTGTATTTCTATAATTCGAATTTAGTTGTTAACTGTTATAATTGAATTTAATGTATATCGTAAGTGTTGAGGTGAGAATTATTGTGTCTTACAATTGAAATAGATTGATTTAGTATGTGATGAATTTATTAAATTTATATTGATTGAATTGGTCTATATATATTGATTATTTGAATTGAAGTGAATATTAGTTGTATTTGAAAAGTGAATTGGAACCCTATTAACTATATTGGGCTAAGTCGAATATAGATGGCATGCTCAGAGCGAGTCGGGTCGGCGCGCAGATCCTAGGGATGAAACGACGTTGTTTTAGGGCTATTGTGGCCAACCTTAAACGACACCGTTTAATGGGCCTATAAAAGTCAAATTTAAAAAAAAAATCATTCTCTTCCAACCCTTTCAAAAAAAAAAAAAAACCAAAAAACTCTCTCAAACTCTCTTCCCCTCTCCAAGCTCTGGCCACTGGCCACCTTGGTGGCCACCGATCACCAATGACGGCGCTGCAGTACACAGTGGCCGAAAAATTCCAAAAATGCCTCTTTTTATCCCCTTTTTGAAACTAGGTTTAGATTTACAGGCGAAAGCCTAAAAAGAAAGAAAAGAATTTTGCCGACGCCCTCTTCTGCCTTTTGACTTCTCGCATGCCTCCCTTTACGAAGCCTAAATGAAAACCTAGAGGGCCTCCATGGCTTTCGCGAATGGAGAAAACCTCTGATGGTGGCGAGATACGAAGAAACGGGTAAGTTTCAACCTTTTTTCCTTTTTTTTTATATATTTTTGTTTAAAAATAGATTTGTAAGAAACTAAAATATAAGAAAAAGATCACTTTTAGGAATTTTTGAATTCTTTTTTGATTAATCTTGTCTTTTCTGTGAAAAAAATACATTGATAATTTCGTTGCTTTTATAGCCGAATGCTACATTATTTCCTTCACTATTTTTGCTACTGTTTTGTCACTGTTTCTCTGCTATCGCGTTTCTATTCCTGTTCTTTTTCTTTGTCCTTCTTTTTGCTTGTTTGTAGGCTTTGACGGAGGCGGAGAAAGTGGTCTTTTGCTTCTTTGGTGAAACAGCGGCAGCAAAGGTGTCAGGCCTCGGGACGAGGTGCGCTGACATGGCACGAGGGCATCGGGGCCAGAAACTCTAGGGTTTCTGGCTTTCTGAAAATTTTTAAGTTGCTTTGGGCCTGTCAGGCATTGTAATTTTGGGTTTCTTTTATTTTTGGGCTTGTAAGATTTGGATTGTTAATTGTTTTATTTTTATTTGATTTGGTTTGGGCCCGGGCAAAAATGGGCCATTACAGCTGCCCCTCTTTGCTCGTTGTCGTATAACGAGAATGGAGTAAAGACTTTTAAGAATGAACAATTTTTCTCAGTCTCACCGAATCTCGATTTCTTTGGTGCTCCTCTTCTTCAAGTAGCCTTATTCTAGCCTATTGAGACTTCAGAGGTATAGAATCTGTTGTTTCAATCTACTCCACTGCAACTTTAGGAAGATAAGATTTGTAGTTTCAATCTGCTCCACTGCAACTTCAGGGAGATAAGATTCACTACCTTCAATTTGCTCCACTACAACTTCAGGGAGATAAGGTTTGTAGCTTGTAGCTTTAGTCTATTCCATTGCAACTTCAGGGATGTAACACTTTCAATAGTAGATCTAATCCAACCCATTGCAACTTCAGAGGTATAGGATTTGCCGCTTCAATCTGCTCCACTGTAACTTCAGGGAGATAAGACTCGTATCTTCAATCCTCTTCACTACAACTTCAGGAAGATAAGATTTTTGGTTTCAATCCGCTCCACTGTAACTTCAGGGAGATAAGATTCGTAATTTGTAGCTTTAATCTATTCCACTGCAACTTCAGGGAAATAAGATTTGCTATCTTCAGTCTGCTCTATTGCAACTTTAGGGAGATAAGATTTGTGACTTTAATTTGCTCGACTGCATCTTTAGGGAGATGAGATTTGTGGTTTTAATTTGCTCTTCTGCAACTTTAGGGAGATAAGATTAGTGGCTTCAATCTGCTCCACTGCAACTTTAGGGAGATAAGACTCGCCGTAATGATTTCAATCCATCCCACTGCAATTTCAGGGGTATAGGGTTTATGTTTTCTCTGATCTTGTTACACCATTCTTTGGAGAACATGACCTGTAGAATCCATTTCATAGGTCTATTTATGCCTAGGGGTGAGCAAAATTCGATTCGATTCGAAAAAATCGAAAAAAATTTTGAATTTTGAATTATTCGAATCAAGTTAATCGAATCAACTTGAATTTTTTTCGAATTTCGAGTTCAAGTCGAGTTGAATTTTTGAATTCGAATAACTCGAATAATTCGAATAAACCGAATATAAACTATATTTTTTAAGTTTTTTAATAGGCTTTTACTTAATTACTTTAAGTCTTTAACCCAATGCCAATTTCCCCCAAGCCCAAACATTTTATTTTTTCCTACTTCCCCAAGCCTGTTTTTCCAAGCCACGAAGATTTATTTTCCCAAATCCCAATTCTTCCCCCAAATCACCCCCAACAAATTCCATCGTCCAAACCCCCATTTATTTTTCTTCTTCTCTCTGTTTCCATTCCATTCAAAGTTCAAACCCTAAAATCTATTTTTCTCAAAAAACCCTAAAATAAACCCTTCTTCGTTCTTCTTCTTCTTAATTATTAGTTCATTCAAACCCTCAAATCAAAATTCTTACCTCCAAATCGAGTTATTTTTCCTTCTGATCGAGGCAGTCTGTTCTCTTCCATTGTAAGCTCAAATTTTTTGCATCTGTAAAGTTTTTCTTGAAATATTTTTGAATTATTGAATGATTTTAACTCTATTTGCATCTGTTTCGCTCTATTGAATGATTTTCGCTCTATTTTCCTTCTCCACTTACCTGCTTGCTGTTGTAGAATGGGGCACAACACAATCATCATCGGGGTAATTTTTTAAAATGAAAGAATTTAACTTATTTTATTTGAGACTTTGAGTGCAGTTGTTGGAATCTCTTGGTAAAGCCATTTTTGGCTTTAAAATAATTAAAAATGATACCTCTCCACTCAAATGAAACCTTTAATTACACTGTTAAAATAATTAAAAATGAAACATTTAATTGCTGTTTGTCTTTTTTTGTTTTGGAAGATGTAAATTTTATTATTATTATTAATAACTAAGCAGGAAGTACAACCTAATATAATATTAGTAATAATGTAATATTAATAGAGAAAAAATGTTAGCCAATTAATTTCCCAAAGTAATAATGTAATATTAGTAATAATATAATATTAGTAATAACATAATATTAATAGAGAAAAAATGCATAAAATGTACTTCTTTTTAAAGGATTTTGCAGCTTGCTAATACAATTTGATAAAATAACATTAAATGATGAATAAAATATTGGATTATCATACTTAAATTATAAAAAAAATTAAAATATTAAATACCATGTTAACTAATTTTAAAGTTTAAACTGTAGTTTAATAGACACCTAAATCTTTTAATAATAAATCTTTTTGGCAAGTTAGATATAAAGAAAACTAGGCTTCAATTAATTAATTTATGCTGTTGTACTTGTACTATTATATTAATTTAGGCTTCAATTAACTAACTTTAAAGTTTAAACGGTAGTTTAACAGACTTTTTTTTTTGTTTAATTTATGCTATTGTACATTTGTACTATTATATTAATTTAGGCTTCAATTAATTAACTTTAAAGTTTAAAATGTAGTTTAACATACTTTTTTTTTGTTTAATTTATGCTGTTGTACTATTATATTAATTAATTTTTAATTTAATTGATTTATTAAGTTTGATTTTAAATCAATTTTTGGTCATGGTAAGTGATCGCAACAAATGTTTACTTGTAGATGAGTGATCCAAAGCGAGATGGTTCAACTCAAAGTTCACAAAATTCTTCCCCAAGTAGAGATGATCAAACAACAACCAAGGAAAATGTTTGAAAAAAGATTACTCCAAGGGCAACTTGTTGGAACCATTTCACCAAATTTGTGACTGAAGAGGGGGAGAAGAGAGCAAGGTGCAATGCATGTGATGTTACTTTCACAATGGAATCAACTTCGGGTTTTACAACAAATTTGAATAACCATTTGAAAGCATGCCTAAAAAGACCTCGAGGTAATACTTCTAATCCGAAGCAATTAGAATTAACATTTGTAAAGGTTAGCCAAAAAACAATAGATTTATCAACTTGGGTGTTTGATAAAGATGATGTTAGAATAGCATTGGTTCATATGATAATTATGGATGAACTGCCTTTTAAAATTGTAGAGGGAGAGGGTTTCAAATACTTTCTTTCTATAGTAGGCCCACGGTTTAGTCTTCCATCTCGTTGGATAATTAGAAGGGATTGTCTTGATTTATTTAACTCTATGAAGAGTGTGATGAAAAATTGTTTTGAAAAAGATATAAGTAGAGTTTGTTTGACGACAAACACTTGGACTTCATTGCAAAGGATATCTTATATGGTTTTAACAGCACATTGGGTAGATGATGAGTGGAGGTTGCAAAAAAGGATTATAAATTTTTGCCCACTATCAGCTCATAGAGGTGAAAACATAGGTCAAGCCATTGAAAAATGTCTTCGAGATTGGGGGATTGAGAGGGTCTTCACTATTACGGTTGATAATGCATCCGCTAATAGTGTTGCCATTGAATATTTGAGAAAGAAATTGAATCATCAAAATGCTTCTGTTGCAAATGGAAAATTTATTCATATGAGATGTGTTGCACACATTTTTAATCTCATTGTGCAATACGGTATTAAAGATGCTTCTGTGTCTGAGGATTGAGTTAGAGGTGCTGTGAGGTATATAAGAGCATCACCATCGAGGTTGACAAAATTCAACCAACGGGTAAAAGAAGAAATGATAGATAGTAAGGCTCAATTGTGTTTAGATGTGCCTACTAGATGGAACTCAACATATATGATGTTAAAGGTGGCCGAAAAATAGGGGTGAGCATTCGATCGAATCGAATCGAATCGAATCAAAAATTTTCGAGTTAATCGAGTTTTCGAATCTTATTTTATCATCCTAACTTTATTTGAAATTTTCTCGAATCGAGTCGAGTGAGATGAAATTCGAATCGAATCGAATCGAATATATTTGTTCGAGTTAAATTTTATAAAATAATTTTGGGTCCTTGTAACCACTGTCACCCATCGTAATAAAATTTTTCCACCTTAATCAAAATTTTTATTAACTTTCATCACCTCATAATTTATTTATTAATCTTTTATATACGGGTTAGCTTCTTTGTTTGCTTAGTTGTTTCAATTATCTTCAAATTCTTGTCACTATGTATTTTGAAATTAAAAATATTAAATGTAAAAATGTGATTTTTTAATAAAAGTTATTTTAAAGATAAAATGTGAAATTGATACAAATATAAAATTTTAACATGAATATTTAATGACATAATTAATAATTCAATTTTAATATAAATATTCAATACGACTAAACAATTCAATCATATAAATAATATAAAATGTGAAATTTAATTTAATAATATAAATAATAGATATAAATAAAATTATTACTATTTATGTTTAGTGATTTTTTTTGGATAATTTTGATTTTTTATTTGAGAGTGAAAGGTGAGAAGTAAAAGTTTAGGGAGAAAATAAAAAGTTTTGGGGAATAAAAGTTTGAGGGGAATTAAATAGGTGGAGTAAAATTTTGGAGGGAAAATATTAAAAAAAAATTGGGGGGTGGATTTGGGGTAGATGGGAGGTGGGATGGGAAGGAAGTAAAAATTTTAGGGGAAAGTGGGAGGGAGTAAAAATTTTTAGGGAAAATAAAAAGTTTTGAGGGTTTTTGAAAGTAAAATTTTGAAAAAAAGTAAATAGGAGAGTAAAATTTTGGTGGGAAATAAATTTTGGATAGATTGGGGGGTTGGGATGGAATGGGAGTAAAAGTTTTGGGGGGAAAGTGGGAAGGAGTAAAAGTTTTGAGGGAAAAATAAAAAAGTTTGGGAGTTTGGGGTAAAAATATAAAATATTATAGTTTGATATTCGAATTATTCGAATTATTCGAGTTATTCAAATTTGAAAACTCAACTCGATTCGAACTCGAAATTCGAAAAAAAAATTCGAGTTGACTCGAATTACTCGATTAACTCGAATAACTCGATTCGTTTAACTCGAAATTCGAATTTTTTTCGATTTTTTCGAGTCGAATCGAGTTTTGCTCACCCCTACCGAAAAATATGAGCGTGCATTTGAATCATATGTACGTGATGACCATAATTTTTTTCTTGACCTTACTACTGGAGATGGAATTCCTACATTTGATGATTGGCAAATTGTTCGAAGAGTTATAAAAGTATTAGAGCCTTTTTATCATCTTACATTGAAGGTGTCCGGATCTTTGCATGTTACCTCTCATTCACTTTTTGAAGTATTGACGGATATAGATGGGTGGCCAGATTGTGGAGATCTAGACATAATTTCTATGACTTTCAAAATGAGAGAGAACTATAATAAGTATTGGGGTGAAGGAAACAAGATCAACATGCTAGTTTATTTGGTGGTCATCTTTGATCCGCGATGTAAAATGAGTTTTTTAGACTTTGGGGTCAACTTGCTTTTTCCTAATGTTGCTAATGACATTATGAAAATGATTGATAAAGAATTGCATTGCTTGTTCAATGAGTATTCTTCTAATGCCAGGAGAATTGAATTGTTTGAAGGTAGATCTAGTTCTTCGACAAATCTTTGCAGTTTAATGGAAATAGATCAGTCAGAAATGAAGACGGGCTTGGCCAAACAAAAATACCTTAAGAAGAAGAAACAAGTTGGATTAGAAAGCAAATCTGAGTTGGATAGATATTTGGGTGAGGATGAAGAAATAAACAATTCAAGTTCATTTGATTTACTATTGTGGTGGAAAATGAACAGTCCTAGATTCCCTATTCTTGCACGAATGGCTCAAGATATTCTTACCATTCCTATCTCAACAGTTGCCTCGAAAAGTGCATTTAGCACGAGTGGTTGTGTTCTCGATTGTTTAAGAAGTTCTCTAACTCCTCTCATGGTCGAAGCTTTGGTTTGCACACAAGATTGGCTTCGGAAATCTAATGATGCCATCAATCTTGAAGATTTTGCTGATGAGCTTCAAACCATGGAAGATGGTAATAAATAAATTTTAATTTATAAAATAAGCTTTTGTATTCTTT
Organism: Gossypium anomalum; assembly: GCA_025698475.1. NCBI lineage: Eukaryota > Viridiplantae > Streptophyta > Magnoliopsida > Malvales > Malvaceae > Gossypium > Gossypium anomalum. Next base: position 15,196,276 of record CM046967.1, on the reverse strand, counting down.
ATATCGGTAAGCATTCCCATAATTTAACTAACACTTTTGTTTTTAAATTTGCTAGACTTATCCAAAATACCCGAAGATCAAGAAGGTAACATACTTAGTATTAGTTTATAAAGTTAAATGTTTATTTAATTTATTTTTGCAAAAAAAAATTATTATTTAACTAACTCATTCAATACTTTTACTAGATGTTTCAAGATTATCAACGGTGTTTGAAGCACAAGAAGAAACTTAAACGATTCTATAATGGTTTTTGAACTAATATGTTATTGTTATTAGTTTGGTTTGGTTTGTTATTCTTGCTGGTTAATTGGAATTTTGTTGTGTTCTTTTTTTTTTTTGTTTGGACTGGTGTAGGTTTCTATTGTATTTTGGACTTTTGCTTATGTTTTTTTTATTATAATGTTGTTGTTTACTTCGACTCATGCTATTTACTTGGACTTTTACTTATGTTTTTTTTATTATAATCTTGTTGTATTATTTTTGTTGTTTATTTGGAATCATGTTATTTATTTGGGTTGGTGTTGTGTTGCTTTTATTTATTCACTTATTTACTTCAATTTTTTGTTGTATGATCATGTTTAAAAACTTTAAAGAAAATTATTTTTTGAAAAATTACATAAAAATAAACAACACTAATTTCATTTTTTTTAAAATTTAACTCGAACAAATATATTCGATTCGATTCAATTCAAATTCCATCTCACTCGATTCGATTCGAGAAAACTTTAAATAAATTTAGGATGATAAAATGAGATTTGAAAACTCAATTAACTCGAAAATTTTTTATTCAATTCGATTCGATCGAATGCTCACCCCTATTTATGCCTAGTGATTAAGATGTCATGATCAGGATGAATAAAATGTTCCTAACTAAATATATATGAATGATATTTGCATGAATACAAAATGTCATTTTTCGAGAATGATCCCTTTTTAATACTTAGGTTAACACTGCTCGTTGTTCACCAAGGTTCTACCACTGACGTATTACCCTGCCCTCTTGTTCAGCTAGTATCTTTGACAGAGAACCCGAAAAAATAATCACAATTTAGACTATTCTTTCTCAAATGTTTCCAACCCTTAAGATTGGTTAGTTCTGAATAGTGATCCTGTTTTCAGATCCTTGTACTATTTAAAAAACCTTTCAGAGCAATATGCAGAACTCCTTTTACTTGAATATTATTAGTCCATTAATCGTTATTTTAATGTAAAAGTGCTTGAAAAAGTTTGTAACAATAGACAAGATTGAAATTTATTTGGAGTAAAGCTCGAAATGAATAGATTAATCAAAATAGCAAACATTGCTGAAATACACAGATGAATAAAATGAAAATAGGTGCCTCAGATATCGCAGTATCAGCTTCTTCGTACTAACTTCTTAAGGACCTTTTTGGAGTTGATATGTGCTTCGGAGATTCAAAATACTTTGTTGATGCCCCAAGACATAACATCTCTCATCCTTGTTCATTCAGGGATAACAAGACTACCACATGCCCCATCTTTGATCAAAATTTGAATTGTCCTTTTCCTGAGTTTTCAATTCAAAGCTTCTTTGGTCTCAAGAAGCCCTTTGCGGGTTTTTTGCCTCGGCCTCTCCCTTTTTTTTTCTTAGGTGAAGTATCTTTTGACTGAATCTAAATTCACAGGGTTGGGCAAATCTCTGCCATCCATCTCGGTCAAAATTAACGCTTGTCTAGAAAAGGGTTTCTTTACCACATAAGGTCATTCCCAATTTGGCATCCATTTCCCTCTAAAATCCTTTTGCATGGGTAGGATCTTTTTTAATACTAGGTTCCTCTCATGGAATTCTCTGGGACAAACCTTTTTTTTGTAATCTCGTATCATTCGTTTTTGGCACATCTGACCATGACCGATAGCTTTCAACTTTTTCTCTTCAATCAAGTTTCGCTGATCATATCGGGATTAGATCCATTCTGCTTCATCCAACTTCAATTCTGCCAAAACTCGGAGAGAATGAATCTCGACTTCAATAGGTAAAACCACCTCCATTCCATAAACCAAAGAGAAAGGCGTTGCCCCGAGGGAGGTCCTAACAAACATTCGATAAGCATATAGAGCAAATAGTAACTTCTTATACCAATCTTTATAGGTCTCAGTCATTTTTCCCACGATCTTCTTTATATTCTTATTGGTTGCCTCCACCGCACCATTTATTTTTGGGCGATATAGTGACGAGTTGTGGTGTTTGATCTTGAATTGACTACAGACCTCTGCTATCGTACTGTTGTTTAAGTTCAATGCATTATCAGAGATGATTATTTCTGGCATTCTATACCGACATATGATTTTTTTTCAAGATTTGCTAACTACTTGCTTCGTGACATTGGCGTAAGAAGTGACTTCCACCTACTTGGTGAAGTAATCGATGACCAGAAAGATGAATCGATGCCCATTAGAAGCTTTTGGTGATATCAGCCCAAGGACTTCCATGCCCCACATAGAGAAAGGCCATGGAGAAGTCATGACATGAAGAGACGAAGAAGGCACATGAATTTTGTCTCTATAAATTTGACACTTATGACACCTCTTGGCGTAACTGATGCAATCTCTTGGCCATTGTAAAACCACTGGCATGTGCTCTACATACACCCTCGTGGTCTTCTTCCAAGATTTTCTTAACCTCGACAACGTCCACACACCTTAGTAGCACCTGATCCTTTCTTCTTTTATATAGGATCTCCCCGATTAAGACATAATCGCTGGCCGGTCTTCTCAACGTCCTTTTATTATTCTTAGTTGCTTGGTCAGGGTATTCACATATCGCAGTATATAATGGTACCAAGGGTGATTATCCTTTTCTTTTTCTTTTTTGATGTTGTAACATTGAGCCGGAGTCTTATAAATACTCATCTAGATAGGTTTTACATCCTCTTGTTTGTTTATTTTGACCATGGAAGCTAAGGTAGCAAGGGCATCAGCCATTTGATTTTCATCTCGTGGGAGATAGCAGAAGGTAATGTCATCAAACTCTTCAATTAGCTCCAGAACCAGGTTTCAATAAGTAATCAACTTGGGGTCTCTCGTCTACCATTCACCTTTGAGTTGATAGATCACTAGCGCAGAATCCTCATATACCTCTAGCATATTGATTTTGTGTTCTATGGATACACGAATACCTATGATGCATGCTTCGTATCCTGCCATATTATTCATGCAATCAAAATCCAATTTACTAGTAAAGGGATAATGATATCTGTTTGGGGATACCAGGACTGCCTCAATTCCGTTACCCACAACGTTTGAGGCTCCGTCAAAATTTAGCTTCCAAGGATGACCTTCTTGAGAGTCTTCTTCAGTGGTTGCAATGTATATTAGATCTTTATTCGGGAAATCAAAATTCAAAGGCTTATAATCTTCTAGAGCTCTACTGGTCAGAAACTCTGCTATTGCGCTCCCTTTTATAGCCTTTTGATTTGCATACACTATATCAAATTTGAAAAGAAGAATTTGTCACTGGGTCATTCTTCCATTTAAAGTAGTCGATTCCATCATGTACTTTAGAGGATCCAGATTTGAGATGAGCCAAGTTGTGTGGTATAATAAGGTTACCATGACTCTTTGGTACGTTGCTCCCGTATTTTTCAGTTCAAATGGCATCACCTTATAGAAAAATGTTCCCCACATGGTTATGAATGTGGTCTTTTCCATGTCTTCAGGATGCATCTTTATCTGGTTGTATCCCGAGAAACCATCCATGAAGGAGAACGAGTAACCTGTCGTGTTGTCCACTAAAATGTCGATATGAGGTAATGAGAAATTATCTTTCGGGCTGGCTTTGTTCAAATCCCTTTAGACTATGCACATTTGTACTTTCACATCTTTTTTAGGGACGAGGATAATATTACTACCCATTCTGAGTATTTAACCACTTGTAAGAAACCAGCATCGAATTGCTTCTTGGCCTCTTCTTTTATTTTCAACAAAATGTCGGGCCTCATCCTTCGGAGCTTCTAATGAACTGGTTTACACTCTTCCTTTATAGGCAGGATTTGTTTCTCATCTTGTTCTACCATCCTTAACAAATCAGGAGATAGATTACAGTCTCGATCATCTTCAAAATCCTGAGAATCCTCCATACACATATCTTGCTCAAAAGGAGATTTCGAGTTAGTATCAACGTCACTCATATCATTGATATCTAGAGACCTATTATAGGGATGAAGAAAAATCCAAAGGACAAGAGAATCTTAGAATAATTATCTGTATGGTATGGTTATGAGTGAAATGGAAAGAATAAAAAAATATTTGCTCAATATGATACGCAAAGATGCATTTTATTGAAATAAAGATGTTGGACATAAGTCTATTTCACAAAAGGATTCTTATTGCTCCTAGGCTTAGAGTAATAAGCGTGTTTTGAACACTACTCTAAATTAGCTCTAAAAACTACAGGCTCTTCCGTAGTCCAATTATTTAGAACACTTCCAGGTACATAGGGGCAGATGTCTGATAAGTTTTCTCCCCCAATTCCTTCTTCGGATATGGCGTTGATGTTTAGACTTCCCAACATTTCTTCTACGATTTCTTTTCTTGACATCTTCCGTTTAGGGTGAATAGTTCCTCCTGACATGAAAGTTTTGGATATATGGGGAAAGGTCATTGGTTCCCACTTGACCTCCTCCCCACTCAATCGAGCTCTTCTCCTTTCTTGCTTCTTCTCCAGCTATCTCTTCTTTTGCCTCGTATCTAACCTGTATGCTAAGCCAAAGTGGTCTCATTTGTCTATTAGAGTTGCTGCTTTGACTTTTCCTTGGAGGTATTTTCCTAGTCTGTTTTCCAGTAAGGCTCCTTTCCCAACCGTCAGTTGTAGGCCTATCCTTGTAGTTTTAGAGATTTTGGGCATTAGAATCTTGTTCCCTTCGACAATGAAGGTTGCATTCACAAATTCCAGCAATCGAAAGGAACATTCTATCGCTTCATCGTCTGCCCCTATGTATGGCGCGTCACTGGTTATGGATGCAATAATGTCTTCTTCTGCGTTTATCGTTACCAGTCGGCCCTCAGTTACCAACTTTAGCTTTTGGTACAATGATGACGGCACTGCCCCAGCCGAGTGAATCCAAGGCCTCCCCAACAAGCAATTATAAAAAGGATTGATATCCATCACTAAGAAATCTACTTCATACGTGTTTGGACCAATCAAAAGTGGTATCTCGATCCTTCCTATAACCCTCCTTTCGATACCATCGAATGCTCTCACTATGTTTTGACATGTCTTCCTATGAGAGCCATCCACAAGCAACCTATTCAGTGTGGATAGGGACAAGAAATTCAGTGCAGATCCATTATCAATTAACACCCCTGGTAATGTATATCTTTTGCAGCGGATGGTGATATGCAGAGCCTTTATAGATCCCATGCCCCTTGGCGGTATTTCGTCATTATTAAAGAAGATGAAGTTGTCGGCACTTATATTGTTAACTAGGCGGTCCAGCTTGTTTATAGAGATATCATTGGCGACATAAGTTTCATTTAGCACTTTCATTAACGCGCTACGATGTGTCTCTGAACTTAGGACTAAAGCTAGCACTGATATGTGAGCTGGTTGTTTATGTAGTCGTTCTACAATACTGTACTCGCTATGCTTTAGGAATTTCAAGAATTCTTTAGCCTCTTTCTTAATTATCGGCTCATTAACAGGTGATTCAAGTTTGGCTATCTTTTCTTTCTTTTGTTCAACAGTCAAGGCTTTTCCTTTTACAGGTTCAGCTCCTGTATTTGATGGATCATAGTGCCTTCCACTGCGCATGTAAAAACTTAGATCCTGGCCTTCTTCTAAAACACTAATTAGGTTCTCTTCTCCTAGAATCGTCACGTTACAGTCATAATTCTAGGAAACCCTCTTACTGTCCTTGTAGGGAAAGGCTACAGGTTTCTAGATTATGACCCTTGGTGTAATTTGCACTCTGGCTTTATTGCTTCTTGGTAGTGAAATAATAACCACTAGGTGATTGTGTAACACCCTTTACCCGTATTCAATACCGGAATAGGGTACGAGGCGTTATCAAACTTAAACACAAGCAAACATACAAAATTGGGCCATAAAATTTCGTTCAAATCAAATTCATTCATACATATGCAAATTGTCCCTTACATGGGCCTACGAGGCTCAAAACATACTTTGGGTGTAGTTCGGGACTAAACCAGAAACTTTAGAATACTTTGGGAAAACTTAAAAAATTTTCATGAAACAAGGTCACACACCCGTGTGGGTAGGCCGTGTGGTCACACACGCCCATGTGGCTTGGGACACACCCGTGTCCTTAGCCCGTGTAACTTTCTATTTATAACGTCATCAACACGAATAGGGTCACACAGCCAAGTCACACGCCCGTGTGCTTAGGCTGTGTGGCAAATTAAATTCCAAAAATTAAGTGCAAACTTCACATGGCCTTGGCACACGCCCGTATCCTGAGGCCGTGTCCTTCACACGACTGAGACACACGGTCGTGTCTCTACCCGTGTATTTACTACTGGGCATTCTATTTTGCCTAATTAGGGTGCAGGGGACACATGGCCAGATCACACGCCCATGGGCCAGACCGTGTATCACACACGGCCTAGACACATGCCCGTGTGTCTACCCTTGTGGACAACTTTGAGGCTATTTTCCAAACCACTTGCCACCCTTAAAAGCTCCCTCCCTTATACATTTTTGATGGCATGCAACATAGCATATTTAGTCACTCAAATACTCACAATCATGATTAATCCATGACTTTGTAATGCCAACAGATCACATGCTCAAACCATCATGCTTTCATAGGGCATTCCAGACCAACTTCATATTTATTCATCCTTATAAACCTACTTTCAACCTACTCAATTTTACCATGAACATGGTCATACCTATTAGTCTTAATTCATTTATTAAGCATATGTGCCATTTATCACATCCATTACCAACAAGTGATCACCAACCACATCACAAAGCATAAACACATTACATACATGCATAATTAATTAGGGTTACAACCCGAGAAGCAAATATAAGCCACATCTCATGGCCTTATAAAAAATGAATCATAATACCATCATGAGCCAATTCATTTGGCTAATCAATATGACACATAACAAAATAACCAAGTCCTCTATACATGACATACTCAAAATGTTGAGACTAACTATACCCAAATGTCCAATTGATAGTGTGATCGAGTCTCCGACGTCCTTCGATCCCCGAGCTAGCTTGGCGACACTACAAAAGATGGAAAGGAAGAGGGGTAAGCATTAAAGCTTAGTAAGTCCATATGCAAATAACATGCTATCTAAACAAGTATTTAACATACATTTAACATAATGAACATAATTTATATTTCATCAAATCACTTGAACTTACTCATCACATCAACACCTTTGCCATAAGTTCATCACATACCAAGGCATTACTCATGAGTTCGTTATACATACCTGCATCAACTCATAACATAATCTCTTACTCATTCTTCTCATTAACTTACCCCTTGGGTCTTCTGTCAAGTTACTCAATAATTTACTAGTTGAACACTCGGAATACTATTGGATACACGGAAGGCTCGCATGTAAGTGCCACATACGTAGCTAAAGCTACCTCATATCATGTAACACAAAAAAGCTTATTCTCGAACTACTCACGGGTCTGCCCATACAAACTGTTGGTTAGGATGTAGCTACGCGAGCTACTCATACAAGCTGTCAGGTATCCGCAACACATGCCGGACTACCCAGCCGCTGGTAGGATGTAGAAAACCTGCACCCGGAACCACATAAACATCTATCACTTATCTCATGAGCTCATAAATCATATAGTTCCTAGTGACATGTCACTTGTATCCTAAACTATTCCAAAGGTTCAAACGATATTTTTTTCGATATCACATCTCTATCAAGCTTGCTGTAATGTTGATCTCAATGACCATAATACCAATTATCAAAACCATTTTTTTTTGAAAAACGGGGTCGACTTTGGTTTTGGAAATGAAAATGAGAAAACAGGAGTCGCCACCAATCCTTTTTGATGAGGTGTGATATGGTCACCTCGTAAAAGTGGTTGTTTTTAATAAATGGTTTGATTTATTTAAACAACGACTTTGGTCCACAAAATTCAGAAAGACGGGTTCGGGAGTAAGTTACGCGCGAGGAAGGATTAGCACCCTCGTAACGCCCAAAATTGGTACCTAGTTGATTAATTAGTGTCTTAGTGTCGAAAATTTAAAAATTTGAAAGACTATAAAATACAATCCCTCTTTTTGTAAAAACACTCGAATGTTAAAAACCTTTTCGTCTCGAAGTAATAAAATGTCACGTCTAGTAAGTTAGGACACGACATCTTGAACTTTTGAGAATAAGCTTGCCTTTTATTTAAAATTCGTGTATTTTAGCCCTTTTTTAAAAGAATACTCGATTATTTAGGGTAAACGAGAAAAAATCGAAACCCAGTAGTTAGGGCACAATCTCTCGAACTTCCAAATACAGAATATTGTCATTATTTACAAAAATCTTATCTCGAGGTAACAAGATGTCATATCCGGTAAATTAGGGCACAACACCTCGAATCTCAGAGAGTAAGCATTTCATTCAAAACTCGTATTGCGATTTAAAAGAATGTTCCATTATTTAGATGAAATGAGAAAAATCGAAACCCAGTAAGTTAGGGCACGATTCTCGATTTTCCAAATACGAACATTGCCTTTATAAAAGAATCAATTTTAGATCGGGTAAAAGCTAATACAACATAAGTTGTAATAAAATGTGATAGTAAAGAATGCATAAACAAATACAAATTTCGGTATTGACAGGCATAACAAAATAAACATAGACGCGAATGTGAACGATAATGATAAAAGCAAAATTAAAATAAATAAATAGAATGAATAAGCTAAAATATAAATATAAAGGAAATAATAAATAAGCTAAAAGTATTTGAAAATAAAAAAGAACTAGTTATAAATAAATAAACATTATGTGAAACTATTTTAAAAAAGATAGTAATAGTGATGATAATAATAATAATATGAAAAATATAACAATAGTAAAATAATAATATTAATACCTAAATATAAATATAGATATAATACTTAAAATATAATAATAATGAAAATATAAATAGATAAGAAATATAAATAGATGAGTAATAAGAAAATAAATGTAGATGAAAATATAATAATAGTCATAATACAATAGTAATAGTAATTACAAAGATGATGATAATAATAATAATAATAATAATAATAATAATAATAATAATAATAATAATAATAATAATAATAACAACCGTAGTAATAGTAATAAAAATATAATAGTAATAATAATGATAATAAATATTAGCAGTAAAAAATAATAAAAAATAATAATAATGATAGTCGTAATAATGATAATGACAATAAATAATAATAGTAAAAAATAATAATAGTAGGAATAATCATGATAATATATAAAATAATAATAATAATAGTAGTAAAAAGATAATAAGAATAGTAGCAATAATAATGGTAATAACGATAATAAATAATAGTAGTAAATAATAAAAATAATAATAGTAATAATAAGAATAGTAATAATAGTAAAAATAATAATGATAATAGTAATAGAAAATAAAAAAATAATAATAATATAGTAATAGTAATAGCAATAAAAATAAAAATAATAGTAATAATAATGGTAAAATTAATATAAGTAATAATAGTATAATAATAATAATGATAATAATAATATATTAGATAGTAATAGTAAAATAATAATAAGATTAATAATAAAAATAAATTTGATTAATTTTAATAATAAAATGGCGAAATAACTAAAAAGGGACTAAATTGAATTTTAAAACAGAGATTTGGGGCGAATTCGTAATAAAAAGAAAGGGGGAGACCACATTGAAAGCTGCGGATAACATGGAGGGACCAGATGGAATATTCCCAACCTTCAAAACGCTGCACTTCATATGGGACTAACATGTAATTAAGATAAAACACGGAGTATAAATTAAAATTATAAAAAAACTTGATTGTCAAACACTTGAAAAGCGGAAGGGTTGAAAGTGCAATTAGCCCTTCCGCAAAGAAAACGCGTGGACCTTGGCTCAGCGGGTCGGGTTGACCCGTTACACACCTAACGATGTCGTTTAGTGTCCATAAACACTAAGCCAAAACGGTGCCATTTTCGTTCCATTATTTAAGTTAAAAAATCTAATTTTTTTAAAGCAAACTTCTCAAAAAAAAAAAAAAAAAACAAAAGGCTCTCCCTCCTCTCTCTGACTCTTCTCCTCAGCATGATCACCGGTGGGAGCTCTGGCAAACCGCCGCTGTATACTGCTACTGGAAGATCGAGAGCCCCTCTTTTTTAGGCGAAAAATAAGGTGATGATTTCTCTTTTTTTTGTATTATTCTTAATATATATGTATATAAAATAAAAAAATAGATTCGAAAAATAAAAACAAAGAAAATAAGAACCTTAGCACGTTTTTGACTTTTCTTCCTCTTCAATCTACTTGCTGTTTTTTATTGTTTATTCGGTATGCTTGAATCCTTTTTTTAATATTTAGATGTATATTTGAAACACTGTTTTTGCATTAAAAAATCTTCTGATTTTTTTTCTTCAAAAAATCCCCTTTTACAATCTTTGAATAGACTGCCCACTTCTGACATTGATTCTTTCTGACGTTCTTTATCGGCACCTAGTCTCTCTCTCTCTTTTTTTTTTTTGAAGTTTGATGACTATCGACTTAATAACAATGGCATATGAAGCGACTTTCACCCTTTTCGCGAAGTAATCGATGACCCCAAAGATGAATCAGTATCGGTTAGAAGCTTTTGACGAGATCAGCCCCATAATATCCATGCCCCACATATAGAAAATATGTGAAGAAATTGAGAAGGCATAAAAGTCCTGTCTTCCTCCGTTTGGCATTCACGGCTTGACTGATACAATCCCCCGAATCTCATGGTTAGCCTGGCCATTAGTATGTGTCCTTCTAACACGCTTAGGGACCTCTTTTAACAGCATTCATGGGTCTTAGTAGCCCAAGTGTATCTTGATATGGACGCTTCGCTTTGTTTTTGTAGTGACGCAAGTTTCGATCTTTGTCTTTTTCTCTTCTGTTAGACCTGCTGTTCATTGACTCTTTGTAAAGTAGGATATATTTTTTCATCTTGTTCTACCATCCTTAACAAATCAGGGGATAGGTTACCATCTCTGTCATCTTCAAAGTGCTAAGATCCTTTTAGGCCCATATTTTGCTCAAAAGAAGACTCGGAGTCAGTGACAGCGTCGCTTACGTCATTGATATCTGGGGACCTGCTGAAGGCAGATTTCAAAGAATAAATTATTCTAAGGATGATTATTTGTATGGTATGATCATGAATGAAGAATAAATGAATTTTTGAAAGAAAGTCCAAAGAACAAAAAAATCTAAGAACAAATATTTGTACAGTATGAAATGGAAAAACAAATAAAAGAATATTTGTTCAAAAAGATGCATTCTATTGAAATAAAGATTTTGGGCAAAAACCTATTTCACAAAAGGATTCTTATTGCTTCTAGACTTAAAGCAACAAGCGTGTTTTGAATATTACTCTAGATTTACTCAAAAAATACAGGGATTTCTTCCACAGTCCCATTACTTAAAACATTCTCAAATATGCAATGGTTTGGAAACTTTTATTCCCTGGTTCCCTCTTTGGATATGTCGTTCGGATTCCCTGATATTCCTTCCAGGCTTTTGACTTGTTCAAGGCATCGCAACTCTTTTGCCCCCACTTTCAAATATCGCATTTACTGCATTGTCAGAGCGATTAGGTTCTGAGGAATCGTCAAACGTCACAATTCCCATTTCAATAAACCTTTTGACCAACTTTTTAAATGTAGTGCAGTTTTCGATTGAGTGTCCCGTTATTCCCGCGTGGTATTCGTCTTGAGCATTCTCATTATACCATTTTGGGAACGGAGGTTACACGGGTTCCGAGTGGAACGGAGACACCACATGCACATCAAAAAGATTCTAATACAACTCTTTATATGACATCGGGATGGGTGTAAATTGGAGCCTTTCTGTATTTGACTTCGAGTTGGATTCCTGCCTTGATGAGCCTTGATAGCTAGTGGTTACAACCCTCGGCTGGCCTACGTTGACCAATTTGGAAGGCGTGCTCACGATGTTCACTTCATTTTCCTTGTTTTTCAGGGTTGACCTTTTAGCGCTTTCTCCCGCATCTATCTTTCCGCTCTTTATTGCGTTTTCAATCATCTTACCGGACATTACTACATCTGAGAAGCTTATGGTAGCGCTTCCCAACATATGGGTAATGAATGGGGTCTTTAGGGTACTGATAAAAAGCATGGTTGTTTCCTTCTCCAAGAGAAGTAGTTGGACTTGCGTCGCTACTTCTCTCCATCTTTGGGTGTACTGTTTGAAGCTCTCACTGGGTTTCTTTTCCATGTTTTGTAGTGTAATTCTATCGGGTGCTATGTCTGTCACGTAGCCATATTGTTTTATGAAAGCTTGAGCCAAGTCTTTCCATGAACCAATTTGGGCAAGGCTCAGTTGGTTGTACCATTTGGCAGCTGACCCGATCTGACTGTCTTGGAAGTAGTGGATTAACAGTTGATCATTATTGACGTATCCTGTCATCCTTCGACAGAACATAGTGATGTGAGCTTCTGGACAGCTAGTCCCATTATACTTTTCAAATTCTAGAGTCTTGAATTTAGGCGGGAGTACTAAGTCCAGAACCAAGCTTAATTCCTTAGCATCGATTCCACCACGATAGTCGTCGTTTTCCATTTCTTTAAATTTTTCTTCTAACCATCTACACCGTTCTTCGAGTTCTTTCAGAAGCTCTGTAACACCCCTCGCCCGTATCCCTCGCCGGAACAGGGTTCGAGGTGTTACCCGACTTAAACTCAGTCAATCACACAAAAACCGTGGCAAAAAAGTTTCAATCAATTTAAAACTTTTCTTTTCACATGCAATCTATCCCATATATGGGCTTACGAGGCCCAAAACATCACTATCCAACATAGGTCAATTCACATGGCCAAAACACTTTATCAATACAGGCCAACACCTTTGGCTAAATTATAATATCACATACTCAACATAAAAACCCTATACATGCCATAGACTCGAAATACTAGGATTTACTTACACCAATAGCGTGAGCTCGACAGTTTGATAATATCTCCGGCGAACTCCAACCCGAGCAAGTAACTGGAGCCAACAATCTATAAAACAGAGGAATGTAACAACGGAGTAAGCTTTCATAAGCTTAGTAAGTTTTAAGCAATGCAAACAAATAAATGCAATTATACTTCGATTATTCAATTTCTCAAGAGGCCATAGTCTAGGTATATTGCCATTTGGCTGAATATACACAAACACATAATGTACATTCAGCATTCTCATCACACTTAATCTGAATTCATATAACATAATTAAATCAAATACTTTCACATACTTTCACATATTGACCAAATGTATCATGGTCATAGATATAATTATAGCATTTATTCACATATGTATCACATTATACACTTGTGATTCCATTCAAATCGAACTCACATATGAGTACATAGTGCGTACCTGGCCCACTTAACGTATTGAATGTAATCATTTGTCAATCTAATACGAGGTGTCTTAACCTTAAACTTTTATTCATTCACCGGCATTTCGCCTGCTAGGCTCGAGGCCTGATATCATTTCACCGACATTATAGCCTGCTAGGATCGAAAGCCCGATTAGTATCTCACCGGCATAATAGCCTGCTAGGCCCAAAGGCCCGAATAATGTCTCACCGGTATAATAGCCTGCTAGGCTTAAAGGACCAAATAGTGATTCAACGGCATAATAGCCTGCTAGGCTCAAAGGCCCGAATATAATACCAAAGACTAGGCTCATGGATTTAACCCGGATATAAGACCAAGACGAAGCTCATGGATTTAACCGGATATATTACCAAGACGTAAGCTGCGGGATTTAACCCGGATATAATTCCAGCATATAGCCTGAGGGTCTTTAAGCCTGGATACACATCAAATATCATGCATATTTAATCATATATTAACACATCTCATTCAACATATCACATTTGTAGTCATTTGGTACATTCAGATATAAACTTTATATGAACACCATCATTTACATTTCGGTTCAAAAGTCATGCATAAATATCATATATCCATTTCACCATTCAAACTTAACCCATAGTGACCATTCGACTATAAGTCATATACATAAATTATTTATCGCACAACTTGATTCAAGTAGAACCAAAAGGTCACAATTCATCTAATATATACATATTGCTCAATGATTCGCACACAACCTTTCAAATTAGCAATTATAAGATGGTTCCGTACATAGCCCATCCTTATCGCTAATTTACGATGGTTTTACCCTTACTCACATATATGACATAGGCATTTTTACCTATGCTTCTCAATTCAGATTCATGATTCAATTCCAATCGATTTAACATGCATTAGTACATATCGCATACCTGACCAACTTAATGTATTGAACGAAATCGAATGTCGACTTAATACAAGGTCTCATAGTTGAACATAAACATGAAACCATTTCTTATATGTTCGATTCACATCAATCATCAAATTTATTTAATTCACATGTACTTAATTAGGTTGTTCGTACCTGAATAATTTACTTTACGGAACGAATCCACATATCGTATTAGCCCATAGTCTTATAGCACCACACTTTTAATAGTTTACCTCATCGAAGTTCACATTTAATCACTTTAGTGCCAAGCCATATTCGGCTACCACAAAGGACTACTAATAATAATTTATTCATTGTAACACTCATTTAGTGCATCATGGTTTCCTTTAGATATTTAATAATCACAAATCGTGATATCTCTACCAACACATATACGGCATAGTTTATTCATTGTAACACTCATTTAGTGCATCAAATTTCCAAATCCAATTCAAATTAAGCATAAAAGCCATAATCGGCTTATAGCCTTAAATCATTACATATTCGGCACATTAACTAAATAAAATTTACATTCTCTTTTCCATATTAATTTAACTCTTAGGCATATAAAAAGAAATCAAGCTTAAACACTTAAGAACTTACCTCAAATGTTGCCGAACGATCATAGCGGCTATTCGATTACTCTCTCTTTTACCTTATCCAAATTTGCCCCTCTATGCTCTTGAATGATCATAGTAAGCTTATAAGAAATCAATAAGTAACTCATTAACAAATTTTTGTCAATGTTTACCACATAATCATAATTTCACTGCAAGCTGTCTTCCTGAGCAACAGTCACTAAATCATTTATAACTGGAGCTACGAAACTCCAAATCAAGTGCAGTTAATTTTTCTTGAAAATAGACTCATATATATTTTATCCTTAAAATTTTCAAAATTTTTGGTTTGGCCAATCAATACCATATTTTTCTTAAAATTTTCCCTTGTTTCACTGTTTGACTAATCTGACCACTCTTCACTACAAATCAAATTTATCATTGTACAGAATTCAAAATATGTTCTTGTTTATTTCATTTGAAACTAGACTCATTAAGGAGTCTACGCATATAAACTTTATCTTATAACCTTTTTTTTACAATTTATAATGATTTTATAAAAACAGAACAGGGGATCTAGAAGTCATTTTGACCCTGTCTCACTTCACTTCAAATATCTCATTATTGGAAATCCTTTTGCTTACATGGTTTCTTTTATAAGAAACTAGACTCATTAATCTTTAATTACATAATTTATTCAGCTTCTAACTCATCTCCCACAATTTATGGTGATTTTCCAAAATCACATTACTGCTGCTGTCCCAAGCAGATTTATTACCAATTCACTCTTTCACACATAACTTGCATACATGTTATTTAAACATGCATATCACAAATCAATCATCACATACCTATAAATTCACTTAAGCATAATCTCCATTTCATCATTTTAAAGCACAAACATTACTCAATATTGTCCAAGTTCACATTCGGCCATAATACACACAACATGTTAGCAGATTTTCCCCCTTAGCATCTAAGGCACATGCATGCTCATTTGCTAGGCTCAACTTCACCTATCTTCCATTTTTTATAAAAAGAACATGAAACAACAACCATTTCCCTCATTTCAATTCATTATCGAATGCTCACAACACAACCAAAAATCAAAATATGCTTCATGAGTTAAGGTAGAATCAAGAAGAACCCATGAACATCAAGATAGAAGTAAACTACTATGGACTTACCTTGGATTTTTCTTCCCCAAGTGGTCAAATATTCAAGAGCTCTCCCCTCTCTTGCTCTCCTATTTTCAGCTATGAAGAACAAAGATGGACCAACTTTTCCCTTCCATCATTTTGTTATTTTTAGTCTTTATTTTATGACATAAAATGACACATATCAATTAGTACCATAACTTCATGTCTTAAATTATTACTATCTAATGCACATGTTGCTTCCCACCAACATCATGGTCGGCCACTACACATAAAATGGGGAGTTTGACATGCAAATCCTCCTATTTTGCACTACTATTTATTTGGCCACTACAAATTAGCTTAAGCATTTTCAAAAATTTTCACATAGGTCCTATTTCATAATTTCACTCACAAATGACAAAATCAAAGCATGAAATTTTCACACATGCACTTTCACATGTAATAATCACAGAATAACATTTTATTATTTTTGTGACTCAGTTTCGTGGTCCCGAAACCGCTTTCCGACTAGGGCCAAATTAGGGCTGTCACAAGCTCTACCCTTGTCTTTTCAGTTTCTATCACATCATTGAGATCGGGGACAACGGGGTTATTTGGGTTATCCCTCGAATTAGAGCCTGAGCCAGCTTGATAGTTCATCAGCACCGAAACATCGGCCTGAAACTGCTGGGGCCTAATTGTGATAGATGGCCTTCTTGGGTGCACATCAGGTTGTGTCTGAACATTCGTTGGGGTAAAACCCGGAGGGTAGATAGGATCTTCATTATCATCTCCCGCATTGATCATGGGGATTTTTCCTTTTTCTAATCTGCCAGCCAGTAGTCGTGTTAATTGATCCATCATACTTCTTTAGGACTCTAGCATTTGATCCCTCACATCTTGCTGGATTTTAGCCAGCTATTCTTGCATATATGTTTGTAGTTGATCCTGCATCTCTTTTTGTATTTGTTCCAACCTTTCCAACCTTTGGTCCATTGCTTTGGTTTTTCCTCTTGTACCGTAACGATGTTCCGGGGTAGCTTAGGCTTTTGTCGGTTCCCAAGTTAGCTGAAATAATTTTACCTAATTAGGATCCTTTTGTGAAAATCTAATGCATGTGATGAAATGCAATGCAAATGCATGGGATGAATGCAAAAAGAAAGAGAGGCGTTGATTTTGGATTCAATTCCATTAGAACAACTTATTTAGAAAACAAATTTCTTTACATAAAACGGATTACATATGCGGTCTTGCCCTCATATTCCAAGCGAAGACACCGATCTTTTTCTTCATATCCAGATGTTATGGTCAAATCTTGAAAATTTTCCAAAAGACGCCTCTATTATCTCCTTTCTGCTCGATCCAGAATGCGACCTATTGCTCACTTATCCCCGCGATGTTCGTCAGCTTCTTTAAGACATGACGACTCTCGAATAATCTTTGTTGGCTTGAATCATCAAGTAATGAAGCAAAGTCGTGTGGTCCTTCATGGACTATCAGCCTTCTCTTGTTGTTTACTCGGACTATATTCGGACGATCGTATTATATTCCACTTTATCAAAAAATCTATTTTCCATGACAAGTTTTTCTATTTAGTAATCAAATGTGACTCAACACCTCCTTTTTTTGATGATGTAATAAACTGCAATCATAGACAAAACAAAACAAAATACGTCAGTGTAGAAGAAATAAACAATAAAATAGGACACCTATCTGGGTGACCACTAGCGTTTGGTGTAGCTATACCTAAGGCGGGTTCATACGGCTCAGTATATGTGGCTCGGTTCTAAAGTAAAGGTACCTAAACTAGTAGATTCCTCGATCCTCGCCCATTATAGGATCATATAGACCGAGTTCAGTTCAGGGGAATACATTTCCCTATGGTTGCACAGAGATGAAAATCTCTCGAAGACATAGGTATGGATGTATCCCGGAAGCAATCCACTATCCTACGCGGAGGTGAAAACCTCACGAAGGAATAGTTTCTCAATCCCATTTAAAAGGGTAAGATCGACTGATCATACAATGCAATGTGCAAAAAGATACCAAAATTTAAACCAATACAACAATTATAAACCATAATGATGAAGATCGTAGCACAAAACAGATGAAATGCAATGAAAGGATCGTATATCAAAACCAAATCTTTAATTTTCGACAAAAGACAAAAGTTAATCAACTTGTGGCTTGACTCTCTTATTTTGGTCCGCAGTGGAGTCGCCAAGCTGTCGAAATCACTTTTGTTTTTTAAATGGGGTCGACTTTGGTTTTGGAAATGAAAATGAGAAAATAGGAGTCGCCACCAATCCTTTTTGATGAGGTGTGATCCAGCCACCTCGTAATAGTGGTTGTTTTTAATAAATGGTTTGATTTATTTAAACAACAATTTTGGTCCACAAAATTTAGAAAGACGGGTTCGGGAGTCGATTACGCGCGAGGAAGGATTAGCACCCTCGTAACGCCCAAAATTGGTACGTAGTTGATTAATTAGTGTCTTAGTGTCGAAAATTTGAAAACTTGAAAGACTTTAAAATACGATCCCTCTTTCTGAAAAAACACTTGAATGTTAAAGACCTTTTCGTCTCGAAGTAATAAAATGTCACATCTAGTAAGTTAGGACACGGCATCTTGAACTTTTGAGAATGAGCTTGCCTTTTATTTAAAATTCGTGTATTTTAGCCCTTTTTTAAAAGGATACTCGATTATTTAGGGTAAAAGAGAAAAAATTGAAACCCAGTAAGTTAGGGCACGATCTCTCGAACTTCCAAATACTGAATATTGCCTTTATTTACAAAAATCTTATCTCGAGGTAACAATATGTCATATCCGGTAAGTTAGGGCACAACACCTCGAATCTCAAAGAGTAAGCATTTTATTCAAAACTCGTATTGCGATTTAAAAGAATGTTCCGTTATTTAGATGAAATGAGAAAAATCGAAACCCAGTAAGTTAGGGCACGATTCTTGAATTTCCAAATAGGGAACATTGCCTTTATAAAAGAATCAATTTTGGATCGGGTAAAGGTTAATATAACATAAGTTGTAATAAAATGAGATAGTAAAGAATGCATAAACAAATACAAATTTCGGTATTGACAGGCATAACAGAATAAACATAGACGCAAATGTGAACGATAATGATAAAAGCAAAAATAAAATAAATGAATAAAACGAATAAGCTAAAATATAAAGGAAATAATAAATAAGCTAAAAGTATTTGAAAAAAAAAAGAACTAGTTATAAATAAATAAAGATTATGTGAAACTATTTTAAAAAAGATAGTAATAGTGATGATAATATTAATAATATGAAAAATATAACAATAGTAAAATAATGATATTAATACCTAAATATAAATATAGATATAATACCTAAAATATAATAATAATGAAAATATAAATAGATAAGAAATATAAATAGATGAGTAATAAGAAAATAAATATAGATGAAAATATAATAATAGTCATAATACAATAGTAATAGTAATTATAAAGATGATGATGTTGATAATGATGATGATGATAATAATAATAATAATAATAATAATAATAATAATAATAACCGTAGTAGTAGTAATAAAAATATAATAGTAATAATAATGATAATAAATATTAGCAGTAAAAAATAATAAAATAATAATAATAATGATAGTCGTAATAATGATAATGACAATAAATAATAATAGTAAAAAAATAATAATAGAGGAATAATCATGATAATATATAAAATAATAATAATAGTAAAAAAGATAATAAGAATAGTAGCAATAATAATAGTAATAACGATAATAAATAATAATAGTAAATAATAAAAATAATAATAGTAATAATAAGAATAGTAATAATAGTAATAATAATAATGATAATAGTTATAGAAAATAAAAAAAAATAATATAGTAATAGTAATAGCAATAAAAAAAAATAATAGTAATAATAATGGTAAAATTAATAACGATACTAACGAATATAGGTAATAATAGTAAAATAATAATAATAATGATAATAATAATATATTAGATAGTAATAGTAAAATAATAATAAGATTAATAATAAAAATAAAATTGATTAATTTTAATAATAAAATGGTGAAATAACTAAAAAGGGACTAAATTGAATTTCAAAACAGAGATTTGGGGCGAATTTGTAATAAAAAGAAAGGGGGAGACTGCATTGAAAGCTGCGGATAACATAGAGGGACCAGATGGGGGAATATTCCCAACCTCCAAAACCAAAAGGCTCTCCATCCTCTCTCTCACTCTTCTCCTCAGCACGATCACCGGTGGGAGCTTCGGCGGACCGTCGCCGTATACGGCAGCTAGAAGATCGAGAGCCCCTCTTTTTTAGGCAAAAAATAAGGTGATGATTTCTCCTTTTTTTTGTATTATAAAAATAAGGTGATGATTTCTCCTTTTTTTTGTATTATTCTTAATATCTATGTATATAAAATAAAAAAAATAGGTTCGAAAAATAAAAATAAAGAAAATAAAAACCTTAGCACGTTTTTGACTTTTCTTCTTCTTCGATCTGCTTGCTGTTTTTCATTGTTTATTCGGTATGCTTGAATCTTTTTTTTTTTTGTATTTAGATGTATATTTGAAACACTGTTTTTGCATTAAAAAATCTTTTGATTTTTTTTTCAAAAAATCCCCTTTTATAATCTTTTTTCATGGCTTTTATAGCCATTACATATTATTTTTTCTATTGTACTTTGACGTTTGTGTGTTTCTTCTTCTCTTTTGCAGGTCCAGTTGGTGGCAGAGCAGTTGGCATGGCGGTGGAACAGGTGGAACAGGTGGATGGTGCAAAGCAGGCTGGTCAGAGGCGGCAGCACTAGGGGCGGCAACCACTTGGATTAGGGGGCTAGGGTTAGGTTTTCTTTTTTCTTTTTTCTTTTTCTGAAAATTTTGTGGTGTTGGGCTTATGGTTTGTTTGGGCTTGTAATTTGGTTTTATTTAGTGGCTAGGTGGGTTTTAAGTTGGCTTATTGGCCCGGGCAATTTGGGCTTTCTACACAAATCACTTACTCATGGAGTAACCAAAGCATAACTCATAATAGCATTAAAGAATTGGAATTCACATAATACTTAAGCATCGAAAATATAACATAACATCACATTATTTGTATATGAACTTACCTCGGTACAAAATGATGAAAACAAACCTGTTCTTCGTAAACCTTATTTTTCCCCTGATCAAGACTCGAATCACGTTTTTCTTTATCTATAATGCCAAATTTAACTTCTTTAATACATACATTGTCGAAATCGACCCATAGCACATACTTTGGTAAAATTACCTTTTTACCCCTAACTTTTCACTTATTTACAAATTGGTCCTTAAGCTCGTAAAACGAAATACATGTATTTTCTTTGTTACCCAAGCCTGGCCGATTCATATTCCTACTCCTAGCAGCCCACATGTTTCTTTATTTCACATATTTACTACCCATTTTACAACTTTTATAAATAGGTCCTTTTTAGGTGTTTTTATGCAAAATCACTTTGTAATAAATGTTTATCACACATCAAACTTTTATATTCTTCCATTAAACATCAAAATACATGGATGTCACACATGGGTAAGTTTTTTAACATGAATCCTAGCTCAAAATAATGGTAGAAATAGCTAGATCGGTTGATGACAACTTAAAAAATGTAAAGAATATTAAAAACAGGGCTTGGATGCACTTACTATTGAGCTTGAAAGTTGAAGAAACCCTAGCTATGGCGAGCATGAAAATTTTGGCCCTAGCTTTAAGAAGATGAGTAAATTTTGCTTCATTTTTTCCTCTTTATTCTTTTAATTACTAAATGACTAAAATGCCCTTAAGGCTTTTCTTTCAAAATTTCTCCTAATCATGCCCATTTTTGTCCAAAATTTTAGAACTTGGTCAAATTACTATTTAAGGACCTCTAATTGATAATCCATAGCAATTTCATGCTTAAAGCTTCTAGAACTCAAGTTTTGCAACTTATTCAATTTAGTCCTTAACTTCAAATTGGACACTTTAGGCATAAAATTTATTCATGAAAATTTCACACAAACATGCATTCATATCATGGATTATCAAATAATCATAAAATAATTATTTTTACTTTAGATTTGTGGTCTCAAAACTACTATTCCGACTAGACCCTAATTCGGGATGTTACAGGTTGACCTTATGGACCTTCTCCGTTGATTTTTCCTCTGAGGCTCATATATCTCCTTCTTCTGAGCCTTTGGCATATTCAAAGAATTTTAATTCCTTATTATCTATCAGATTTTGCACTAGGGCCCTGAATTCAACACATTCCTAGATGTCATGACCCTCTTTGGCGTGGAACTCCCAGTAGTTCCTCATCCCTTTGGGTCTCTCCTCTAAATCTTATTTAATTAATCATCCCTCTACAATTTTTTTCTAAACCCATCTCAGTAAGGTTTTTACTTCCGCAACATCTATCTTGGTTCTCTTCCCTCCATTCTCAATTATCGCATTTACCCCTTTATCAGAATGACTGGGTAACGGATTTCCTGCCACATTAGGTCCTGATAGATCATCAAACTTTACAATACCCATCTTGATGAACCTTTCAATCAACTTTTTAAAAGTGGTGCAATTCTCTATTGAGTGTCCTGTGATTCCCACGTGGTATTCATATTGAGCATTCGCGTCGTACCATTTAGGGAATAAAGGTTGCATAGGTTTCAGATAGAAGGGGGATACTACATGTGCATCAAACAGACTTTGATACAACTCCCTATATGTCATCGAGATGGGTGTGAACTGGGGCCTTTTTGTATTTAGCCTTGGGTTGGATTCTTGCCTTGGAGGGCCTTGATGGCTAGTAGTTACTATCCTCAGCGGGCCTACAGTTATTGGTTTTGAATAACCCTTGTTATATATACTTCCATTATTCACCTCATTTTCCTTCTTCCTTAGGGCTGATCTTTTGACACTTTCCTCGGCGTCTATCTTACCACTTCTCACCGCATTTTCAATCATTTCGCTGGACATCACTATATCCAGAAGCTCTTAGTAGTCCTTCCCAACATATGGTTGATGAACCGGGATTTTAAAGTATTGATGAAAAGTATTGTGGTTTCTTTCTCCAAAAGAGGTGGCTGTACTTGCATTGTCACCTCTCCCCATCTTTGGGCATATTGCTTGGAGCTCTCACTTTGCTTCTTTTCCAAATTCTGCAACGTGATTCTATCGGGTGTTATGTCCGTCACAAGACTATATTGCTTCATAAAGGCTTGTGCCAAGTCTTTCCATGAACTGATTTTGGCACGACTCAGTTGGTTGTACCATTGATCTGCTGACTCGATCAGCTGAAAGCCGTGGATTAATAGTTGATCATTATTGACGTATCCTGTCATCCTTCGACAGAACATATTGATGTGAGCTTCAGGAAAATTTTGTCTCATTATACTTTTCAAACTCTGGAATTTTGATCTTCGGTGGGAGCACTAAATCGGGGACCAAACTCAGATCCTTAGCATCAACTCCGCAGTGGTAGTTAGCATTTTCCATTGCTCTGAATTTTTCTTCTAACTATCTGCATCGATCCTCAAGTTGCTTAGGCAGTTCCACTCTTGCTTTTTCCATTTCTGCCATATCATCTAGATCAGGAATAACAGGATTAGTTGGATTATCTCTCAGATTGGAGCCTGAACTCGTCGGGTAGTTCGTTGGTGCCGAGGTTTCGGTTTGATACTGTTGAGGTCTAATAGTAATTGGTACCCTTCATGGCTATGCCTCTAGTTGTACCTGGACGTTTATCGGGGTAAAACTCGGGGGGGTAAATAGGATCATCATTATCATCCCCTGAGTTTACTGCAGTGCACTTCCCCTTTTCAAGTCCTCCAGCTAATAACTAAGTCAATTGGCTTATCATACTTCTTTAGGATTCCTGTATCTGATCTCTCATATCCTATTGTACTTTTGCTAACTATTTTTGCAGTTGTGCTTGCAACTGATCTTGCATATCTTTTTGAATCTATTTTAGCCTTTCCAATCTTTGGTCCATTACTTTGGTTTTGGTGCGAGTACTGTAACGATGTTCGGTTGGTTGGCTCTTATTGGTTTCCAGATTAACTGAAATAAATTTGTTTAATTAGGGTCTTTTTGTAAAATTTAATGCATATGATGCAATGTAATGCAAATGCATGAAATGAATGCAAAAAGAGGCATTGACTCTGATTCAATTTTATTAGAATAACTTTAGTAGAAAACAAATTTCTTTACATAAAACAAATTACATATATGTTCTGATTTCTTTACCCTAATACTTAAAGCCTTGACCTTTCTAAAAAGCCAAGCTAACTCTTAACCCCGATCTGGTTCTGATTCATACTTCAAGCTTAGCACGTCAGCCTGAACCGTTAAGGTCTGTAAATGATCAGCCACTTCTCGTATTTGAGCCACAGCTTCACCCATGATATGTTCTCTATCCCTGACCTGACCTTCAAAACGGTGGAGTTGCTCTTTCCAATGCTCGTTATTTGCCTCAAGTAGTTCAACTCGGAGGTCACAATTTCGTAATGCGGTCTTGAGCTCTTCTATTTTCCTTTTCAACTCTTCAATCTTGTTTAAGCTCGCTTTCAGCTCAATTGTGGAGTTGCGATTACGATACTGATGAAGTGACTTTTCTAGTTCTGCTACCCTGGCTTTTAATCTGACCTTTTCATTTTGTCATTCCAATATCTCTTTCTAGAGCATTTTCTAGAACCCGGTCATCTTGGAATTTCTTTTCCCATTGATCGACTCTATTCTTTTCTTCTTTGATCTCTTGTCGCCACTGTTTTGATGTTTTTCCTAGCCCAGCAGTTCTCATCGACAATCACATTTTCTTATAATCTGTTTTTAAACTGTCTAGATCTTCCTCGGCCTTGTTCTTTCCTTTTCTCAGTTTATTGGCCTCTAGCTTCTGAACATCAAGATCTAGTCCTAATTATATCTTTTCCTCTTCCAATTGCTCTATCTTCTTTCCTAGCTCTGAATTCCTTTTTTCAGAATCCTGCTTTATGATCTCTAGCTCAGATGGGATCATTTGCAAGTATTCCTCCATTGGTCGAGTGCCTTCTTGACTTGGCCCAATGATGTTGCCATTGACTCTTTTAACCCACCACCCATTATAATCAGGGGGTCATTTTCAGACTTGTAGCAAAATTTTTCATTCGGTAGGTTTTGTTCCAGACGTTAGACATTTCTCGGGCCTTTTTCTTGTAGTTATCACCCTTATACGAAAACTCACATTGGGCCAACCCTTGCGTTGCTGGTATGAACTGCCTCGATCTATTCTGTCTCAACACAAGTAAAGGAGCATATCCAACAGCTCCCCAAATCCCAAGTAGAGGAACCCAATAAAAGTCCCCACACCAGTATAAAATCTCATCGGGGATCATCTAAGGAGCTCTCCATTTGACGTTCTTGTCTTGGAGATTCTGGAGGATCATCATCCATTTTTCCTCTGAAATGTCGTCCTACCTCGGTGTAGCCACTAATTCTTTCAATGGAGAGTAGTTCTCAGAGAATACTCGATAAAAAACTGTTTCTACTTTCTAAAAGTAACTATGAAACCAAGTTAGCAAGAGTTGCGCACATTTGATGAATCTTCCTTCACTCGCTCTCCAGCATGTATTCAAAGATCTGAATGTTTTAGCCAAAATTGCCAGGACAGGTGTGACCCTCTTATTGAGTAGGTCAAATAAATCTAAAACTGCCTCATCTACATGCCCTAGTGCTTTAGGGAAAACAACTAACCCGTAAATGCTCAAAGCAAAGACATCGACCCTTTTCTTCATATCTGGCTGTGCCAAGATTAAATCTTGCAAACTATTCCAAGGGATACATTTACTATCTCCTTTTTGCTTGATCCGGGCTGCAACCTATTGCTCACTCATCTCCACGATGTTCATTAGCTTTTTTAAGAAAGTTGGGATGTTGGCGGCTCTGGAATAAACCTTGTTGACTCGAATTTTTGGGCAACGAAGTAAGGCCGTATATTCTTCCACAGTAGGTGCCAAATCCACTTTTTCAAAAGTAAAGCAATTGTAGGCGGGATTCCAAAATTGAGCCAGAGCTTGAAACAAGTGTTTGTCCACTTTGATATTGACTAAATAGGGCAAATTACCATAATTGCAGTAGAATAGCTGCTTGATTTCATCGTCCCATTGATCCCATATTTCTTTCAATTCTTTAAGATTGTTCTGAGTCACGCTAATAAGAGTGAAATCCCACAATTTTGACACGTACCCCTTCGTCAGACTATCACCTTTCTCTATTTGCGTTTTCTCGGACCATATTTGGATAGCCGCGTTATCTTCCACTTTATCAAGAAATTCATTCTCCATGGCAAGCTCTCTACTTAGTAACTAAACGGGAACCAACATCTTTTTTATGATGGAAATACAATGCAATCGCATTCAAAGCAAAACAAGACGAGTCCGTATATTGCATACTAAGCGAGAACTTAAAGCAAACGAGAAATAATAAATAGAGCACCTATTCGGGTGACCACTAGAGGTTCGGTGCGGTTCTACCTAGGGTAGGCTTTAAGGGCTCACTATATGTGGTTTGGTTCTAAAGTAAGGGTACCTGAACTGGCAAATTCCTCGATCCTCACCCATTATAAGGTCATACTGATCGAGTTCAGTTCAGGGGAATACATATCCGTATGGCTATACGGAAATGAAAATCTCACGAAGATATAGGTATGGATGTATACCGAAAGCGATCCACTATCCTATACGGAGATGAAAACCTCACGAAGGAATAGTTTCTCACTCCCACTTAAAAGGGTATAATTAATCGGTTATGTAATGTAATATGCGAAAATATATCCAAAGACTCGAACCAATAAAGCAGATATATCAAAATGATGTAAACCATGCAACGAAAGGATCGTAAATTTAAACCAAATTATCAATTTTCGACAAAAAGACAAGAAATAATCAACTCGTGGCTTGACTCTCTTATTTTGTCCCCAGTGGAGCCGCCAAGCTGTCGAAACCAATTTTTTGAAATTGACTTTTTATTTTAAGAAACGAAAATGGGAGTCGCCACCAATCATTTTTTATGAGGTGTGATCGGGTCACCTCGTAATTTGATCATTTTAAAATTTGTTAAAACAATATTTTTTTCGGTCCACAAAAATCCAGAAAACTGGTTCGGGAGTCGATTACGTACGAGGAAGGATTAGCACCCCTGTAACGCCCAAAATTGGTACCTAATTGATTAATTCATGTTTTAGTGTCGAAAGTTGAAAGCTTAGAAATAGTTTAAAATACGATCCCTCTTTGGACTAATGTTAATTTTACCTAAAAATTGCTTGAATAAATCGAAAAGTATGTTTAAGACCCTCTCATCTCGAGGTAACAAAATGTCACATCCCGTAAGTTAGGACACGACACTTCGAATCCTTGAGAATAAGTTTGCCTTTATTTTTTTATTTGAAATCTTATGTATCTTAATTTTAAAAGGATATTCGGTCATTTGAGTTCAACAAGAAAATCGAAACCCCATAAGTTAGGGTACGATTTCTCAAATCCCCAAATACGAAACGTTGTCTTAACTTTAAATTTTTCTTTTATGCATTGCGCAAAAGTTAACGTAACACTTAAATTAGTAATTTAATGTATTCGGCTATGGTGTAAAACGAACAAGTATGTTTGAATGTAATACTTAGCACAAGTATTAGCACAATATAAAATAACGTATAACAAGTGAATAAATCAATAGAACGAAAATATTATGCTAGGAAATGATGAGAATGGACTATGATGATAGAATGGATAAATAAAAAATAACAATTTAATGAT
Source organism: Gossypium anomalum (assembly GCA_025698475.1). Classification (NCBI taxonomy): domain Eukaryota; kingdom Viridiplantae; phylum Streptophyta; class Magnoliopsida; order Malvales; family Malvaceae; genus Gossypium; species Gossypium anomalum. The sequence goes on along the minus strand of CM046967.1, from coordinate 15,168,287 downwards.
AATAATAACAATAATTATAATAGTAACTATCATAATATTAACATCAATAATAATAATAATAAGATATATAGTAAAAAAATAAATAATCTAATTTTTAAAAGTATAAAAAAGGGGTAATAAATAAATAGGTGAATAAATAATAATAAAATAATAATAGATAATAAAATGGTAATAATAATGAAGCTATAAATAGAATAAATAATCAATGAAAGAAAATAAAAAGTTAAGAAAAATGAAAGAATAATAAATAAATGAATATAAGGGTTAAAATAAAAATAAATAAATAAATGAATGAACAATATATAAATAGACAAGTAAATGAACAAGCAAATGAATAAACTAAAAGGAATAATGAATAAACAAGTAAATAAATAAATGAATAAATAAAAGAATTAAAATAAAAGGGGTTAATTATAACTTAAATGAAATCAATAGGACAAATTGAAATAAATAAATAACAAAAGGGGTTAAAATGTAAATAATAAAATAATTAAAACAGAGACAAGGACAAAAATGGAATGCGCAAAAAGGAATGAGGATTAAACATGAAATTATACTGAATCCCTTAAACACTACATTCCAAAATAAAATTATAGGGCATAAATTAAAAAAAACAAAAGGGCTGGATTGTAAAAAAAAATTAAAATCGGAAGGGCCAGGACCGCAAATAACTCATAGGATGCGAAACACGCGAATCTTGACTATTTTCTGGTCGGGTCTGTAGGTTGGCAAAATGACGCCATTTCGGGTTTTCGTCTAATTAAAATGGGCCAAGACCAAATTGAAACACAGCTAAAAATAAGCGGCTAAATCAAAAATAAAGAAATAAGGTAGGACTAAATCGAAATAAGCCTCAAAAGTGGAAGGATCAAAAGCACAAATAACCCATTCGTCCAAAACGTACGGATCCTCAGAGCGAGTCGGGTCGGCGCGCGGATCCTAGGGGTGAAATGACGCTGTTTAATGGGCCTATAAAAGTCAAATTTTTAAAAAAATTTCATTCTCTTCCAACCCTTTAAAAAAAATCGAAAAACTCTCTCAAACTCTCTTCCCCTCTCCAACCTCCAGCCACTAGCCACCGTGGCGGTCGCCGATCACCAACGACGGCGTCGTCATACACGGTGGCCGAAAAATTTTGAAAATGCCTCTTTTTAAAACTAGGTTTAGATCTATAGGCGAAAGCCTAAAAAAAAAAAAGAAAAGAATCCGGCCGACGCCCTCTTCTGCCTTCTGACTTCTCGCATGCCATCCTTTACGAAGCCCGAATGAAAACCTAGAGGGCCTCCATGGCTTTCACGAAAGGAGGAAACCTCTGATGGTGGCGAGATACGAAGAAACGGGTAAGTTTCAACCCTTTTTCCTTTTTTTTATATATATATTTGTTCAAAAATAGGTTTGTAAGAAACAAAAATATAAGAAAAAGATCACCTTTAGGAATTTTTGAATTTTTTTTGATTAATCTTGTATTTTCTATGAAAAAAATACATTGATAATTTCGTGGCTTTTATAGCCGAATGCTACATTGTTTCCTTCACTATTTTTGCTACTGTTTTGTCACTGTTTCTCTGCTATCGCGTTTCTTTTCCTATTCTTTTTCTTCGTCCTTATTTTTGTTTGTTTTCAGGCGTTGATAGAGGCGGAGAAGTTGGTCTTTTGCTTCTTTGGTGAAACGGCGGCAGTAAAAGTGTCAGGCCTCCGGTCGAGGTGCGCTGACGTGGCATAAGGGCAACGACACCAGAAACCCTAGGGTTTATGGCTTTCCGAAAATTTTTAAGTTGTTTTGGGCCTGTCGGGCATTGTAATTTTTGGTTTCTTTTATTTTTGGGCTAGTAAGATTTGGACTGTTAATTTTTTTATTTTTATTTCATTCGGTTTGGGCCTGGGCAAAAATGGGCCATTACAACTACCTTCCAGGGAAAGTATGTGGGGGCGAGCTGTGTAGATGCTCGTAGGCGTGAGTTCATGAATATCACGCAAGGTGATAAATCTGTGGCTGAATATAAGGCCGAATTCCTTAGGTTGAGTCGCTACGCTCGAGGCATGATGGCATCTTAGTATGAGAAGTGTGTCTATTTTGGAGATGGCCTGGGAGGTAGTCTGAGGGTTCTGATTACTCCACAGAGAGAGTGTAAGTTTGCAGTTTTGGTTGATAAGGTAAAGATTACCGAAGAGGTTAAATGCATGGAGCGCTAAAATAGGGACCGCGAGAGAGGCAAGAATAAGAACGATTCAGAGCCATCTAGTTCTATTCTGAGGCCTAAGAAAAAGGTCAGACCTGATGGACCGGTTAGAGTGGGGGCTCATGTTGCTCTAACTGGGATTTAGCCATATGGAGATTGTGGTAGGCGCCATCCGGGCGAGTGTTGGAGGCGGACAAGGGCTTGTTTGAGGTGTGGGTCTCTAGAGTACTATATTAAAGAGTGTCCACAACGGGCAGATCAGATGGAAGCTTCAAGATCGGGTATTGTACAACCTCAGAGGGCAGTTCAACAGCCACCTAGGGTCCGTGGACCGGCTAGGGGTGAAAATGGTATAGGCCAAGGATAGAGAGCACTGGGCATAGGTGTTGGTCAAACTGAGGCAAGGCAGCCTGCGTTGGTTTATACATCTCGACGCATAGAGGGTAGAGATGCTCCAGATGTTATCACCGATACGTTCTTAAATTTTGATATACCTTATACTGCTCTAATAGACATAGGTCCTACACACTCCTATGTAGCTAGTTCTGTTTCTGAAAACCTAGAGATTTTTGTCGAGAGCACTTCTAGTGAGATTATTGTACTAAGTTTATTGGGGTAGTCTATTCGGGTTAGTAAAATTTATAGGGATATTCCCTTAGAGGTGCAAGGGGCTGTATTTTAAGCGAATTTGATGTCGTTACCGTTTAGGGAGTTCGATTTGATTCTAGGTATGGACTGGCTGATTAAGCATAGAGTTAGTTTGGGTTGCGCAACTAAGAGGGTCGTTCTGAGGGCTGAAGATGATAAGAAGGTGGTTGTGATAGGTGAGCGTCGAGATTATTTGTCCACTGTGATATCCGCTCTTGTGGCTGAGAAACTGGTTCGGAAAAGGTGTATGGCGTATTTGGCTTACGTTAGTGTTTCTATTTTTGGAGACTCTTCTATCGGGAATATCAGAATAGTAAAGGATTTTCTGGATGTATTTCCTGAGGAGTTACTAGGTTTACCTCTGAATCGGGAAGTTGAGTTCAGCATTGAGCTTCTTCTAGGTACAACTTTGGTATCTATCGCTCACTACTGTATGGCACCGAAAAAACTTAAGGCTCAACTTCAAGAGCTTTTAGATCATGGTTTTATCTGTCCTAGTGTCTCTCCATAAGGGGCATCAGTTTTGTTTGTAAATAAGAAGGTTGGAACCATGAGGATGTGCATCGATTATCGACAATTGAATAAGCTAACTGTGAAAAGTAAGTATCCACTTTCGAGGATCGACGATCTGTTTGATCAATTCCAAGGGGCTTCTATGTTTTCGAAGATTGTAAAGTCGTCAGCTTAGGACACACGAGGGGAATTATCCGACGCATGATCTCGAGTTGGCTGCGGTGGTTTTTGCGTTGACAATCTGGAGGCACTACCTGAAAGGTGAGAGGTGTATTATCTACACTAATCATAAGGGCCTCAAGTACGATTAGTGAAATTCTACATTTTATTCTGGTTCGGACAGGTTACTCTTTGCAGAAGTTAGCGATATTCTACATTTTTGAGATTGTTAGATTACATGGGGTTTCGGTTTCGATAATTTCTGATAGAGATCCTCGCTTTACTTTTTAGTTCTAGAAGAAATTGCATTAGACTCTTGGTTCGAGATTGGATTTCAGTATTGCGTTCCATCCTCAGACCGATGGTCAATCTGAGAGGGTGATTCAAATACTAGAGGATATGCTTCGGAGTTGTGTGATTGATTTTTGAGGTAGTTGGGAGGATTATATGCCGCTAGCTAAGTTCGCCTACAATAATAATTTCCAGACTAGCATCTAAATGGCACCTTACAAGGCTTTGTATGGTCGTACGTGTCGTACTCTGCTATGTTGGACTAAGTTGGGTGAGCGTCGGGTTTTGGGTCCTGAGTTGGTTTCTGAGACCGAAGATAATGTTAGACTGATTCGGGATCGTCTGAAGGTGGCTTCTAATAGACAGAAGTCCTATGCGGATCTGAAGAGGAGAGATATTGAGTAATCTGTAAGGGATTTTGTCTTTCTTAAGGTTTCTCTGTGGAAAAAAGTTCTGAGGTTTGGCCGTAAGGGCAAGTTGAGCCCTAAGTTTATTGGGCCGTATCAAATTCTGAAGCGTGAGGGACCGGTCGCTTATCAGTTGGAGTTACCTCCGGAGTTAGACCGTATCCACGATGTCTTTCACGTCTCGATGTTGAGACAATATCAGTCTGATCCATCTTATGTTGTTTCTGTTGAGGATATCGAGGTTAGACTGCATTTAACTTTGGAAGAGGAGCCAGTTCAGATTTTGGATCATGATGTTAAGGTTCTGAGAAGGAAGTCCATTTCGTTAGTAAAATTTCTATGGCGTAATCATGGCACTGAGGAAGCCACGTGGGAACTTGAGAACTTGATGCGTCAGTAGTATCCTCATCTATTCTGATCAGGTAAATTTCGAGGTCGAAATCTCTTTTAGGGGGTAGAGTTGTAATGCCCTGATAAATTTATTTCTGTATCTATAAATATCTGACACAATTGTGTATCTGCTTCAGTGGCTAAGCGTTTGGGGTGTGTTGAGAGGTCTTGGGTTCAAGTCCCACCTTTAGTAATTTTTTTTATTTTAGATTCAAGTCTTACCCTTATTGAGTGGGTTTATATAAAATTGTCTGTTAATCCATATCAGAATAAGTCTGCTGGTTCGAGTGGTAAGGGGTTGTTGTGTTAGAGGTCTTGTGTTCAAATCCCTGCGCAAGCGTGGGTGTTATTTTTGCTCGGTTTAATGTTAGTATTCTAGTGGTGTTAGGATTCTGAGGAAGTTGAGATTATGTGGTTACTGGGGAGAAATTTGAGGGATTTGGGGTATATTCATTCTATTTTTCTCTTTCTGGAAAACTTTTAAGAAAAAATTTACGTTCATTTTCTGTATTCTGGCAAAATTCTTTTGTTTCCTTGCTTTTGAAATTCCATCATAATTCTGTCATTCAATTTTGGTTTTCAGTTCTTTGGTGTGTTTGCGCGGTTTGGTAAGTGTAAAGGTGTTTTCGTGTGGGTTAGGGAAATCGTTTTAACTGTTCAAATCAATGCTATTCTTTTCTTTCCGTTGTTAATTTCGAGTTTTGGCAGCAGTGAATCGGGTAGAAAGGGACTCTCCTCTCACTAAATCATAGTTGAATTCATTCGGGGTGTTGGGGTAAGTGATGAACGTTTGAATTGAACTATTTTCAATTTTGTAGTTTCGGCTTAATCATAAATTAAGACTGATTTTGTGAGTTTATTGTATCGTTTTAGGTGTTGCGTGGATCGGGAGTGTTTTTGCATCGAAATCGTACTAAGTGTGTTCCCAAATACGAAAAATGAAGTTTTGGAAAAAGCCTAAAATGTTCACTATCGATGCCACACAGGCATGTGCCTGGCCGTGTGGACACCTGTGTGCCTAGCCGTGTACGAGACACGGCCATGTGATCGATGAAAGCATGACTGTGTGTAAGACATGGCCGTGTAATGGCTTGAGTGTGGTCGTGTAGGCCACACGGGCGTGTGGATTTTGGGCTAGGCTATGTGGGCCACACAGACAAGGTCATTCTGGGCGTGTGTGCCACATGTGGGCCCATTTTTCTGAAATTTTCCTTAAGGTGACACTGGTCGTTCCAATAGTGCCCGTACACACCACGTGGGGTATAAAGCACTCACCCAGCCTTACACACCACATAGTGCCCGTATGACACTTATCAGAATAATTGTAGTCATGCTGCCAGAATAATGACGAAATATCGCCTAACAGATTATTTCCTCCACATATACATACTCCACCCCATGCACAGATACATATAACAGAATAACATATAATATATATGCTTATACATAACAGACAATATGCACACATAAGCATGACAAAACAAATCATACATACCATGTCTCATACATCTAATTTAAACATTATTTAAGCTATTTTCAATCTAACAGAGTAACATGTCTCAAGCTTAAGGGTTTGTTTTACCCATACCGACCCTACGGAAGGCCCATAGTCGATCGGAACAACGCATACGACCCTAGGGAAAAATTTTGAAATTTGAGCCTACATGTTACTGTGGCTTGCTCGTGTGGACCCACACCCCAAATTGGCCCTGCCTGTGTGGCACACATGGCCTGGCTCGTAGCCCACACGCCCAAATTGGCCTAGGTCGTGTGACCCACACGACCTCACACACACCCACCACACAATCGTGTGTCACACAGGGCCTACCACAAGGCCGGCCACACGCCTGTGTGGCATCGACAGGCCAGATTTTTTACTGTCACTGTTTGATATTTTCTCGTGTTTTCGTTACACACTTGTTTCAATTTTGATGCTACAACAATCCCAATACCTCCAAAACCTAAAAACAGTATCTCAAACACCGTTTTAGCAATTAATTTACGAATTCAAACAATGATTTGATCACAATTAAGGCCTCTCAAAACCGAACTACTCGTAATACATTTACCACCAATGAGTAGAAACCACTTAACACTCAATTTGTTGAAGGAGCACTAAAAGTATCTTGATTTTCCCCAATTTGAACATTAAGACGAACACCAATGGTAAGTTCATGTTACAAAAGTAACTAGAAATTCCCAAAACACACAAATAACGAATTGCCCAACAACATACCTATTCCGAACAAATCTAATAAGGCAAATGGACAGCACCACCACTACAACACGATCAATCAAAGTCAAAGAAGACAGGCAGAAAGAGCCAACAAGGAGGCGAAATCAAAGGCAAAAGAAAAACGTCAAAAAGAAAGGAAAGAGAAAGGAAAAAAATGTGAAAAAAGAGAACGTCAGAAATGGGAGGAATTTTTGGGAAAAAAAATTAAAAATAAAAAAAACCAAAATCCCAACTCCACACGAACTAACCTATACCACTAAAATCGACATCAGATTCTCGTCCAACAACCTCAGAGTTTCAGTTCTACTTAACCTCTATCACACAACCGAAGCAAAAATTATCATCCACACTTACAAAGTAATTCGAACAGGAGACCTTAGGATAAGCTAACACCTTACCACTTGAACAAACAAGTTCATTCTGATATGAGTTGGCCGAAAATAAAATATAAGTCCAACCATTGAAGATAACGCTAGGATCAAAAATAGCATATTTCCAAAAGTGGAACTTGAACCCAAGACCTTAAACACACAATCAAAACACTTAGCCACTGAAGCAGATACATATTGTAAAATTCACAAAAACAAAGTTAAATAATTCAAGGCATTACATCTTCAGAGAATTTTCTCTCTACAACTTTCTTTTGAATTCAAGTGTGTGTAAAATAATGACCTAAGTCTCTTTTTATATAGAGAGAGTTTAGAGAGTACAACTATAATTAAACTTAATCACTTTAATATTAAATTAATATAATACTTATCAAGATAAATATTTAATTTAATTTAATATTAAGATAATCACTTTAATATTAAATTAATAAAATACTATTAAAATAAGTATTAAATTTAATATTAAAACTATTAAAATAATATTATTTTTGGAATAGTTAATCTGAAATTAAATTATCTGGTAGAGTCTCAGTAGGAGTGTGATTCCTCTACTGCTCAACCGCCGAAAGACCGTTCGCCGGTCACCGGAATGTCATTGTCGTCGTCACCAACATCGTCATGTCTGGTTGTGCCATCATAGGTGGGACACCTTCACGGCACCCCGAGCTAGTTAGATTGTTGCCGATTTAGTCTGGGCCAATGACGGTCCGATCGGTCTGGTCCTTTCACCAGTTGGACCGTCGGCCCAGTTTCACATACCAAGCCCGGTTCGACCAATTTTCGAGTATTGCTCTCGATTAGATTCTTGGGTCCAATTTTTTATCTCAAGTCTAATTTTCAAGTTCAATTACCCATTTGGCCAATTGGCTGACTTGAAAATTAATTTCCAAATATATCATATTAATTTTAATTAATTTGATTAATTTAATTTTACTTTATCAAAATTAATTTTCTCAAAAATCACTTAGGCTTTCCAAATTAATTTTTCAAATAAATTCTTTAATCAAATTTTTGTTTTTGTAAAATATAGTAAAATGTGTGTATTTATATACTATTTATTAAGTGTTTTACTAATTTGGTGTCACCCTCAACTTGGTCACCATATTTAGGGGTGAGCATTCGATCGAATCGAATCGAATCGAATAAAAAATTTTCGAGTTAATCGAGTTTTCGAATCTTATTTTATCATCCTAACTTTATTTGAAATTTTCTCGAATCGAGTCGAGTGAGATGAAATTCGAATCGAATCGAATCGAACATATTTGTTCGAGTTAAATTTTATAAAATAATTTTGGGTCCTTGTAACCACTGTCACCCATCGTAATAAAATTTTTCCACCTTAATCAAAATTTTTATTAACTTTCATCACCTCATAATTTATTTATTAATCTTTTATATACGGGTTAGCTTCTTTGTTTGCTTAGTTGTTTCAATTATCTTCAAATTCTTGTCACTATGTATTTTGAAATTAAAAATATATTAAATGTAAAAATGTGATTTTTTAATAAAAGTTATTTTAAAGATAAAATGTGAAATTGATACAAATATAAAATTTTAACATGAATATTTAATGACATAATTAATAATTCAATTTTAATATAAATATTCAATACGACTAAACAATTCAATCATATAAATAATATAAAATATGAAATTTAATTTAATAATATAAATAATAGATATAAATAAAATTATTACTATTTATGTTTAGTGATTTTTTTTGGATAATTTTGATTTTTTATTTGAGAGTGAAAGGTGAGAAGTAAAAGTTTAGGGAGAAAATAAAAAGTTTTGGGAATAAAAGTTTGAGGGGAATTAAATAGGTGGAGTAAAATTTTGGAGGGAAAATATTAAAAAAAAAAATTGGGGGGGTGGATTTGGGGTAGATGGGAGGTGGGATGGGAAGGAAGTAAAAATTTTAGGGGGAAAGTGGGAGGGAGTAAAAATTTTAGGGGAAAATAAAAAGTTTTGAGGGTTTTTGAAAGTAAAATTTTGAAAAAAAGTAAATAGGAGAGTAAAATTTTGGTGGGAAATAAATTTTGGATAGATTGGGGGGTTGGGATGGAAGGGGAGTAAAAGTTTTGGGGGGAAAGTGGGAAGGAGTAAAAGTTTTGAGGGAAAAATAAAAAAGTTTGGGAGTTTGGGGTAAAAATATAAAATATTATAGTTTGATATTCGAATTATTCGAATTATTCGAGTTATTCAAATTTGAAAACTCAACTCGATTCGAACTCGAAATTCGAAAAAAAAATTCGAGTTGACTCGAATTACTCGATTAACTCGAATAACTCGATTCGTTTAACTCGAAATTCGAATTTTTTTTCGATTTTTTCGAGTCGAATCGAGTTTTGCTCACCCCTAACCATATTAATAAAGAAATTACAAAAATACCATTTTGTAATTAAAATAAGTTATACTATTTGAGGGTATTTTAGTCTTTTTATTTTAACAAAAACCAATTAAAATGTTCATATGGTAGGATTTGTACACACATCAACTAAGTTAATAAAATCTTATATTTACTACTTAACCAAAGCTTCATTTTAACATATTTTATATATATTTTTTATTTTGATATGCACAAGTTATTATCTTTATTGGTTATATATTTATACTATTTATTAAGTATTAATTGAGTTGGTGTTACAAGTCAACTCAACAGTAACTCACAATTGTTGATAAAAACATGATAAATAATTGTAGTAAGCAATTATATATTTTTATTTCACAAGTGTTAATTGAGTTGGTGTCACACGTGTATCTCATACTGATATACAAAAACATGATAAATAAGTTATATATTTTTATTTTACGTTACAGTATTTAATTTCACTACTACACTAATCATAAATAAATACACTCGCCGTTGTATTGTGAAGTTTAGAAAGGCTCCAAGGGTTTGATATCCGAGATTTGCAATAAGAGATTTCATAAATGTAGTGTACCTACAACACAAATCCTGGCTTCCAATTTTAATGAGTTAAATATTTATAATAACTTGTATTTAAAAAAACATATAAAGAAACTGGGCATAACATAATATTGAATATAAAGTGAGTGAAAAATGATTGAATGTCTACCGTATCATCCGGTTCCATTGTGCTTTCTGTTTGTATAAAATACAATGATGAAGATACGGGATTCTGTTCTAAGATTTTATTCTCTCTTCAATTAGATTATTTTAAGTAAAAAGGTAGTTGGTGGCCGGCAAATAAACTGAAAAACTGATCCCTATACAATGTTTTTAACCAAAAACAAAGATTAAGAAATTAGTAATGTGTTGAAACTTTATCCTACATTGTCCCCCCCCACTGTTGTAATGGTATTTAGGAGGGAGATCGCCCCCATCAAACCAATAATTTGACATGAGTAAATGCTAAAATAGATGGTCATTTTCTTCAAGTTAGGCAACTTGAGAATTAGTGTTTTGCCTTGCTACTTTTCACATCTTATTGTGTGATGGGTACAATTATTTACTATTGAATTCAAATGCTCTTAAGTACATAATCTACATTTTAACATCTTAATTTCAACAAATTAATTAATTTTCCCCACCGAATTAATTGTCAATCATTAGGAGTCTCTTTTGCTTAAAATCCAATTATGGTCACGAGACCAAATTAAAATGCGTCACCCATTTTCTTCTCCTTTATCACCGGCTCCACATTCACCCAAAGTCAATATAGTAAGGAATAACAATGAAATTGAGGTTCTTGGCTGGGTGTAACCAAGCCTACTAATCCAGTCGGCAGAGGGTTTTATTTTATTTTTCCAACTTTTAATTCAACCAATCTCTTGTTTATTTTTGAATTTGTTCGTGTTCAGTTTGTGTTTATTAAAAATTTTAATTTTGTGTTCATGTTCATTTATGTAAAATTATGTGTGTTCATCTTTGTTTTTAAATTAAACAAACATGTTTGTGAACATTAAATGAACATGTTTATGAACATATAATAATAAAAATAAGCACACAAATAGTAAAAGTAATTTTATTAAACGAGTTTGTTCATGAACATAAAAGATCTGAACAAATTTTATTCATATTCAATTTGCTTAATAAACGAACTTCAAAATCTTGCTCATATTAATTTATTTAGCTTAAAAAGAAAATAGAAATAAACAGAAATCAAACTATTCATCAAACACTCTATTTATTTACATTCTTAATAAGAATTGACGTGTTAGAGCTTAACTAATAAAACTTTTTATATAGTAACACTTGATTCTAAATTCTATTATCTATTCTTGAGTTCGGATGGAGACTTTCATTTAATACTATCTAAAAATATTTTGATTAGATTTATCGTTTCTCCATTGATTAATTATATATTTTGATAAAAAAATTAGAAATTTTAGCATGATATAAAATATTTTGGTATAACCGTAAACCCTCAACAAAAGTGAGGCACTTGTGGTTGGTTGAGGTGTACGCTATAATGATATGAAGTTGGAACTGAAATCTTGATTAGCTTGTAAACATGAGACTCAAATTATAGCTTTAATTGCAGATGTTGCGAAATTTCAAATTTATTGAACTAAAAGTGAATACTTAACTCAAAGACGAAAAGGCTAGGCTTACGCATGCTTCTCATTTTAATTCATCAATTCTGGCCCACTTATTTGTTCTAGAAAGCCAATCACCAGCGGTAATCACGCAAACCAGGACTACTTTCTTTTTCTTTGCTAATTACTGTATTTTAATCAAATTTATCTATTTTATTTTATATATTTTTATATAAAATGTAAATATTATTAATTTTTGTTTCACTTAAGAATAAATAAGTTAAAAATTGTTATTATGTCAATAAAAAAGAGACGACCGTTAGTGATTTAATGAATGAATGACTAAAATAAAATATTAAATTTTCGACAATATTAATGACTAAAATAAAAAATTTTAAACCTAAATGATCAAAATAAAAATACTCTAATAATTGAGTTGTAACCTAATATTTGAAATTTGTAATCAACTAGTTGAGTTTGAAAAGACAACCCAATAATTTAAGCAGACACTTAAATGCCTCTTAAACTTTCTTTATTCATTCCCTAAACACCCAGTGCACAGTTTTACAATTATTCCTCAACCTTTCTCCCTCGCCTATTTCAATTTGCTAAACCCTTTAGTTTTTTTGCACTTAAAGAAATGGGAAAAATAACATTTTCACCCCAAAATTTGTCATTTTCTCTCTTTCCTACTGAATTGTTAACTTTTTAGATAATATATGCTCATCAATTTGAAATTTAAAATCTTTTACCTATTTCTTTTTTCTTTTTAATAATTTACAAATATGTTATGGAGTCTACCTTTTTCATAAAAAGTCTACAATGTGTTGTTTATCTAGAGGGCTTGACTCAAGGACATATTGACTCGTTGAGTGGTCCGTTAGTTCCAAACAGACGACATTTTGAAAACTTCTCCTCAAAGAGTTGGCCACTTCTCAACACATGCATTCCCTTAGATGTCATATAAGGGGCAAGGGTTAAAATCCTATCGAAAGCTTGATACTCACATTCTCTTGGTAGGTGGTCGTGCATCATGGATGATCCTATCTGATAGGCTCTCTCGTTTTGTGAACCCCACCTCCGACACTCAAGCTCTTGACAGAGTTGGGAAACAAAATCCCGGTTCAATTTTGGGATAATACGACCCGTTGAGTGGTCCACCGACTTTAGGTGAACGACAGTTCACAAAATTATTTCAAAAAAGGAATCAATCTCCTCTATAAAAAAGGCACTAGATCAAGTGGTAGCATGTGTGCCTTATATACCATATAAGGGGCAATGGTTCAAACCCTACCAAACGCACGATCTTTACATCCTCTTGGTAGGTGACCGTATGCCACGCATAACTTGATCCAGCGAAGTGTCCCCACTGTATGATCTTCGTCTCTACTTAGGCTCTCAATAGAGTTGAGATAATGAAACTCTAGCTCAATTAAGTGACAATATTGACCCATTTAGGGGTCTACCGGTTTTAAATGGATGACATTTCGAAAAACTTATTTAGGAGGAGTCGACCTTACCTTTACAAAATCTATTATTAAAGAGTTCAAGTCTTAATTTCCAGCTGTAACAACATAATATATGTATATATATACACACATAAGAAATCTACTAGAAAATTATAATAGTTTTATAATTTTTCGTGTAATCATCATCGTATTTTATTTTCTATTCATATAAATAATGTAGGTAAAATTTTAAATATATTAAAAATATCTAATATTTTTTTATTTTAAAAACTTTTAACCATTAAATATATATTATTCTCAATCAATAAAATAAAAAAAAAATGAAAAAAAAATATATTCCTTTTGAAGATATGTCTCACAAAGTTGATAAGATGTTTGTTCCGAAGTCTGGAGATAAACAAAAGTATAGGGTTAGGCCCTACAAACGAAATAAATGACATTACTACTCAAAACTGAGGGGTGAGTTAGAACTTCATAATCCAAATCACATCATTATTGTTTGTTAATCAATTTGATTGATGACCTAATCCTTTTCTATACATTTTTTTCGCAAGATAATATTGGATTAAGTTCCATCCTACCAACATAACATTTTTATCAGACTGCATGTCCGTTCATCCTTAGCTATTCATGCATGGTATTGATATATGCTTTGAATTGATTACTCACTGAGCTTTTATTTATTTATTTAGGTTAATTTTGGAGTGAATTCCTAAATATATCATCGGAGAGAATGGCATAAAATGATTATCCTACTTGTGTTCATGTTATATATATTTTAAAACAATCCCGACTCCAAATTTACCTTTTTTTCCTTTAAAAATTATTATTCTTCCAGTCACAATATTTGTACCTCATTTTACTATTTTCAACCTACTATGCAAATAGGAGAATATTTATTTTATATTTCATCCAGTAAATAAAAAAATTTGTATAAGATTTTATAAACAAATAATACTTCCAAGACCTTAATTAACATCTTAAACTCTAAACTTTAGCTATAAGAGTTATAATTATAATTAAAAGAAATAATAACATCTCTTTATAAATCCTCCAAATTTGATTCCATACAAGCAATAATTAATTAAAGAATTATTATTTATTAAATTGAAAATTATGAAGATATTAACCCAATCATGGAGTTGCCGGCCATGTGCAGAAAAGAAACTCATATTCTGGTTAAATGCTTCCGCAGGTTACAGCTTGAAAATCTTTATTTTTTAGTTGAAAACACAGGTTAAATTCCATCCACTTTTATTATAAAATCTAATTGCTTAGTTTGCACTACATTGTGTACATGAATGCCCTTTCCACCAACAATAATCAATTCATTAAGCTGCGTCTCTCCATTTATGCATCTTCCTTTGTCATGGAACCAAAATCCATTTCTTTTATAAGCTATGTAGGGCTACACTAATTTTATAATTTTTACTTAATTTAACTGTACATGAATTGAAAGCTATTATCCAAGTTGACATATTTATGTAAGTAAAGATTTAAGGGTAAAGTATGGCCCTCCTATGACTTATGTCACAACCAGGCTTTTGGAGTTCTTAATTTTTCTTTTTTCTTTTTTTTTATAAATTAACAAAGCTTTTTAGAGAAAAGAAGAAAAAACATTAATTAGACAGTAGTTCAAACTTATCAATTGCAGCAACATAAATTCAAAGAAAATACTGCATGTTTGGTGGAAACTATCATCTTTTTAACTATATAATACTAAATTAAAAATATTAAGAAAAGCGGACACAAAATATTATTTTATATAATTTCAAGTGAATAATTGGATTTGAGTATAACTGACGTAACAATAATAATTAATGGATCTTATTAAATTCTTATAAGTTAGAAATTAGGTGCATTATATAAGTGATTAGATATTACACTGATAAAACATATCTAAAAAACTAAAATTCTTTATAATTATAAGATTATGAAGTAATTACATTTTTACAATTACTTTATAGTATTTAAACACACAAACATATTTATTGTATGATTCATATTTGGGATTAATGAGTAGCAATATAGTGTTATGCTTGTTTAAGCAAGAAATGTAAGATTGCTTAAAGATGAAGGTGAGGCATTGCTTATAAAACAGCAAAAACAGACATTTCATAATCCTTGGATCAAGGATATATAATAAAATGCAAGTAGAAGAAGAAGAAGAAATGGAGGTGAACAAGTGTGGATTGTGTAGTGTGCATAAACCTGCCATTAATGCTTGAGCACATGGAGGGGTCTTCCATTGCAGCCCCTTCTGAAATATTTAAATGAATGGTCTGCAAGCGGTGTTGGATATTTATTAATATTTAAACCTTTGTCTTTCTTATTTATTTATTTATTTTGGGTTTTAGGTACCAAATCAATGTTAGATAAACTAATTTTTAATACTTTAGACACTGCTTTTTGCAATTTCATTTGTGTCTCAAGAATCCCCAACTTTTTTTTCTTTTTTTTTGTGGCCAATAAAGAATCCCTAATGTTTAGGCCAGTTTTTTTTAAAAAAAATAATATTACGCATTGGATTTTGTTTCTTCAAATTAAAAAGAAATAACTTCAAAGTAGAAAATGTTACCCATAGTCTTGAATTGAAATTTATAAAAAATAATTGTAATTATATAACCATTAAATTTATTTGTTCAAATTTTATTTGTTATAGTGATGTGGTTTTTATGCTTCTATAACAGCATACCGTTATAGAGACATAATCGTTGTAAACTTACAATAAAATTTATATATTGAATCTTCATCAAATAAAGAAAATGAGAACTATGTTTAAAAAAAAAAAAGAAAGTGAGAATCAAATCAACAAAATTAAAAGACGTATAATAGGTGCATGTATTATTACTTTTGTGCATATTTTATTTTACATTTTTTCACATGATTAGTTAATAAAATTTAACAAGTTCAATATGAGTTATCAAATTAAATTAATTAATTTATTATGAGTTACTAAATTAAAGTCAATTTATAAGTTTATGTTGTTTCAAATTCATGATAGAATGTTTTATTAGAGAACATAATAATTTTTTGAATTGGTGCCCTTAATTCCACTCATTAAAGATTATTTTCATTTAATAAAATATGATTAATAAATTTCTTCACGTGGAATTTAATCATTTTATTGAAATAATATTTTAATGGAGATAATTTTCATTTAGTAAATGGTAACTAATAAGCTTGCTTGTATGAAATAATTATAATTTTACTTGAAAATTTAGATTATATGTTAATATATAGAACTAATTTGATAAAGAAAATATTCATAACAATGGATCTTATTGTTATAAGTGAAAAATTGTTATAGAAAGTTAAAATAAAACATTAAAAAATCAATTCTTTTAAATAATTGATTGTTATAGCAAAAATACGATTAGAGCAAGTGGTTATTATAGATAGAGCCGATTTTACATTGCTTTGTATTGAATTAAAAAAAAAAAACTAATGCATTAAATGAGGAAAAAAGTTTTTTTTTTTTTTCTAAAAAATCAATTAAATAATCTTTAGAACCTAATTAATGGAAGCCTTAAAAATAAAGAAATATTAAGGAGTAACTAATGAGATTGGTAGATATTGTTAAAAAAAATAGATAATTTGCTCTCAACACATGAAATATAAAATGTGAAAAGATAATGGTAATTTGGTTTCACTCCCTTGGAAAGTTTGGGCAACAAATTGATCATAATCCTTAATTAATTTGTTTTTGAGAATAATATTTAGTATTTAGGTTGGTATTCTTTATAGTGATTTTATGATTGTTGTTTATAATTTATAAAATAAATATAGCTTTAGGAAAAATATATAAAAATTTGAGCCCTCAATTTATGTGATGGCAATCTCTTTATAAACCGAATTTTTGTTTATTTTGGATTGATCTGCTTTTCAATCACTCACTAGATGCCACATCTTGTTATCCCATTACAAGCAGGACCACTAATTTCTTTTTGCTAATAATTCATAAATAATAAAGTTACTGTTAGATATGATTTTTAATTAATATTACATTCTGTGAGAAGAAGAAAAAGTATATTTATTAAAAATTAATTAATTTTATATAAAAAGAAGTACAATTTTTATAATAATATAAATCATTTTGTATATAAAAAGTAATTTAATTTTTTTAAATTGAGTTATTGCTGAATTGGTTTGTGATATCAAATAAATTAAAATCTTAAATACAATATAAATAAATAGAGAATAAATGAAATTCCTCTAAAATATATTTAATCATATAATTAATTAAAAAAGGATTGTTTAATAATGAAACCTTAATCAAATATAAATGGAAGACTTGAATACACATCCTTTACGGCTAGCTATTGAATCCAAATTAATAAGTAGCTTTTGAAAATTGAACTCAAAAAGCTTTTCACAATGCTTCCATTTGTTACCTGCCTGAATCACCCAAGTTAGCATCTAAATTGATGGATTTATGTTTATTTTTTTGAAAAATCAGTGGAAATTATGTATTATTTGGGAGAAAGTACACAATTGAACTCTCTTTTTAATCATAAATCACAGCATTTTCAAATTGAAGAGATACCCATTAATAGATAAATCTCATTTCATCACTTTTTTTTTCTTTATTTGTTGCTTTCTTTTTTTTAATATTTCACCATTCTTATTTCACATAAATTTCTTTAACAAGTATTCGAAAAAATACATATAAAAATATAATCTCTTTAAAAGTTAAATAAAACATGGATTATATTTACGACGTCCAACACATACTTCACTCATTTTTGAATATAGATAATTGGGTGTATCTTTATACAAGAAAAAGAACTTCATCATGTGATAATATACATATATGTTCATAATAGAGTGAGCAATATGAAACTCTCTTTCTGACAAGCACTACTAGCTACAAGGAACACATGAGAGGGAGAGAGTGGTTGAGCCCCCCCCCCCCCCCTTTTCCCTTTTCTTTATTTCGGGTTTAATTGTCGTCGAAATTCATTGTAATTGATCGCAACCCGTTATGTTGTCACCACCAGATATACGAGATGATTGGAAAGACGATGAGGCCGGCAGATTAATGGTATTAACCAAGATAGTTAGCTAACATTGAGAAAGGAACTAAACACAACCCTCTTTTGTTTAACTCCGTACAATCATTCTTCCCATAACGAAATTTCAATTTGTTTTCTTCTTCAATCTGTATGTCTGTGGCAGTTTCCTTCCCCTAATAAGAAAAAACCAACAAGTTCAACTCTTTCGGTCAACTATCTAACCAAAACAACCAATCTCATGAACATATGATTCTCAGAATAATTCATGAGTTTACCAGAGAACTATGGGCTTGGTCTTCTCTCTTTCTAGGATTCATATCATTTGGTTTCAACTCATCACTAACCTATAATTGGAAAAAAGAAAAAGAATTGTTGAAGCATCATGTTATTAAGAAGCACCTCAGCTATAAAGAAATGCAGAAATAGGGTGAGTTTGTTTGTTCAATGATTTTTACCTTGGGACTGTTGACAGGTGAGCTTGCAGTATCCTCCAAAGAATCATCTTCCTCATAAATCTCTTTAGTTCTTGTTTTCTTGAACCTTAATTTCTTGGGGAAAACATGGTGATGATGGTCAATATTGTGGGGTGATTTCCATGCAGTAGCAGCATCTGAGATCAAGGAAGAACCACAATCAAAACTATAAGAATAACTATCTTGTTGCTGCTGATGATTTGAGAAATCTTCAAAATAAGCAGTCCAGCCACTTTCTTCAACTGAGTCGTCCTTAGAAATAGCAGATTTGTGTATAGATGAATTGATAGAGTAATCTTCCATATCAGTATAATTAAGCAGAAGAGAAGAGGGACTCTATAGATTGGAAAGAAGAAACTCGTGAAGCTCTTAGCAATGGAAGATTTATAATGGAAAAGATGATGATGATGATGATGATGATGATGATGATTAGCTTAAAATAATAGAGACAAGGGAACCCATAATTTAGAATCTTGGTGTGACCCAAGTGTGGGCCAAGGGTAGTTTGAGGAAATTAAAGCAGCAGTTGCAACCAAAAAAAAGAAATAAAAACTAAGGCTGAGATGGAGAAATAGAGGACGTGCAAAAGGAAAGTTAATTTTATATTCAGATGATATAATTAATTAAAGGGGAAGAGGTTGACCTTTCAGGTTTAAATTGGCACTCAACAATGGCAGCCATTTTCTTTGTTAGGACTTACCTTTCAACCAAAAACAATGAATAAGTCGATTGAATTTATCCCAATAACAACATGACTCAATGTCTCAAGCAAGCAACAAATTCAATGTTAGGGTATTAAGCCTAGTCATGTTTCAAGATGTGCTTTAAGATTAAAAAACATTTCAACAAAAAATTGGTTTAAATAAAAATTAACTCTATTAAAAATTGTTTTCTACCTTCACTTTAAAGTTAAAAGCATGTGATAAAAATTTTAATATTGTTAATAATTCTTTGAATTTATGGGATTGTTTTAATTAAAATAAAATATTATTAATATTGAAATACAAAATTATGTACAACTTAAAGAATCTCAAATTTAAACATAAAATTAAATTTAAAATTTAATTATTTTTATATTATTAAAAGTAGAGGGACCAGAATTGAAATTTATTTACTATTGTTAAAAACGTTAAAAAAATAAAAATATGTAGCAGCAATGACAGGTCTCAAAGAAGGCCTTTCTTTTATATATGGTAGTATAGATATAATATTTTTATACAATTTTATGTAATTTACATCTTATAAACAATAAAGGGGTGCATTTTGTTTGGTACGATGGAAAGTAATCACTTTCCTAATAATTTAATCAGTTGGAGTATATCAAATTTTATTTACTTTTCATTGAGAGTTATTTTCCCATGAACATGATAATGTGATTTTTATGGTAGAGGGTGAAAAAAAATTGAAAAGTTAAAATAATATTAAGATAAAAATAACCTTATTCTATATTAGTTTAGGGTATTAGTCTATTAATAAAGGTAAAAAAGGAAGAAGCTATTACCTTCTTCTTTTGCCCTACTACTTGATTTTCTCTATTATTTCAACGGATTATTTGCAAGTATTATATATATACATAATTTTTTTAATTTATTCAAAAAGAAATTTTATACATGCATGATTTTGTATGTGTATTATTATAATTTGAAACAATTTTACTTTCAATTAACATTATAAATAAAAATTTTGAAAACTATCAATTAAAATTTATTATTAAATATTTAAGACTAAAATTTATTATAAAAATTAAGCGTTATGCTTTGCTTTCACTTTGTTTTGTCTTTCCAGTCTTTTTGATTTTTAATGAATATGTTTTGTCTTTCAAAAAAAATTAAATACATAAATATTATCTTTTATTTATTAAAAGTAATTTTATAAATTATCATTAGGCTACATTACATAATGAAATTTCCTTTTAGTTTTAACTACTTTTTAATCATTAGATTAAAATTAATTTATGGTTGAGATTAAAAGTTAGATTAGAGATAGACCTTTTTCTTTTATTTTTGTTAAAGAAGAAAAGATTGTATCTTTCAAGGTAAAACATTAAAACCTTTCATTTTCTTTCTGGCAAAGACAAGCTTTCCTTATTTAAAATTTCCCTTTTGCATTCCATTAAAATAGATGAAACACCGGTACAAAAAGATCAGACATAATTAAGAAGGATATTACAAGTTGAAATTTATTTGCAAATAAATTCATTCATTGGTTTCATCTAGCTTATTATCCAATTTCTAATAATTTGGTTTGAGAGGTAAAACTTTTAAACAAGTTACAAACTTGTAGCGACGTAAAAATTTTGGTTTCGGGTCGCTAAATGTGGCGATTTATTAGAAATTTAGAAATTCAAATTTGGTTTTAAAACAAACCAGGAGTCGCCACCGATCCTTTTTCTAGGTGTGATCGGACACCTACTAGATTTCTTTTTAAAAGCAAGAAAAAGGCCGAGTTAAGGTCTACGTTAAAAGCCAGAGAAAAAATTAGGGTTCGGGAGTCGGTTACGCACGAGGAAGGTATTAGCACCCTCGCGACGCCCAAAATTGGTATCTCATAAACACGTGTTGTCTTGATTTTCAAAAATACGAGTTCAATTTAAATCTCAACCTTGATCCTATAAAAAACGAAAACTTTCCATTCCTGTTTTTTGAAAAGGATATACCGTTTTAATATGAGCCGACAAATTCCATCCAACATAGCGATGAAATCCACGGTTTAATGCTAAATCGGTACATTGCCTTATGTATTGAAATTTATTAGAAAAAAGATTTTCCTTTAAACATAAAACAAATCGATATGAAATAAAAATAAATGAGAGACAGGTCTAGAAGTACATTGAGACAAATTTAAGTGTGACAATAACATTATAAGCACTAAACATGATAAAATCAATAATGTTGCCTATATATTTATTACACATATATATTAAAATTTAAACATAATGTTAATATTACAAAGTATGTACATGGATAATGTTAAAAATACGTACATGATATAAAATTATTTTAAAATATATATATAAAAGATAATATGTAAAATATAGTATTCGAAATATTTACATGATATGTAAAAAGACAATACTAAAAGGTATATATATATATATATATATATATATATATATATATGTGGTATATAAAAATGCATAAGATAATGTTAAAATATTTACATGATATATACATAAATAAAATGAACATTGAAAAATATACATACATGGCATATATGATAAATATATACATAATAAAATGAAATACATGAATAATATAATTTCAAATATATAAAAATATAATATATAATAAAAAAATAATGAAGACATGAGTAAAATAATATACATAATAATATAATAAGAGAATAATATATTTATGACGAATACTTAAAACATCTTTTTGTATAAATATGTATAACAATGAAGATGATGAATATAGTAGTTGTGAAAATAATAAATATAATAATAGAAACAATAATAGTAATAATAATAATAATAATAATAATAATAATAATAATAATAATGATATAAAAAGAATAGATAAAATAGTAGTGAAAATAGGTACAATAATAATAATATATAAAATAGTGTTTAATGCTTATATAATATGGTACTTAAATATATACATAGTAATATGATAGGAAATAGCAATAACATTGAAGCAAAATTTGATAATATTATATACATACATATACGCATATTAAAGACATACATATGAATAACCAAACTTAAATTAATAATAACAGTGATAATAATAATAATGTAAATAGTAATAATTAAAATAAAAATAAAAAATAAGAAAAAGGGATGAAATGGCATTAACATTGAAACTTCTGGGGCGAATTTAAAAATAAATTAATGGGGAAGGGACCTATTTGAATGCGGGTAAAACCATGGGGTATTAAAATGCAATAATTCGAACTCTCCAAAACGCGCTGCGCATGTACGGGGTTAAATTAAAACGGGCAAAATTCGGGCCGATTTATAAATAAAAAAACCTTGATTGCAAACGTTAAAAATGCGGAAGGGCCAAACGCGAAATTTACCCTTCCGCTAAAAAAAACACGCGGATCCTGGCTGGGGCGGGTCGGGTCGACCCGACCCGCACCAAAACGACGTCGTTTCATTGATTTTAAGGGGGGGTCCAAAACGGTGCGTTTTGGACCCCCATATAAGCTAAAAAGTTTTGTTTTTTCATTTGAAGCATTTGAAAAGAAAAAAAAAGAAAGAAGGGAGAGAGGGGAGAAAGAAGAGAGGGGAGAGGGAGTGCTCGGCCGGGGGCGATCACGGTCCGATCGCCGGACCACTGTCCCCGCTGGCAGCACATGCACCGCCGTACAATGCAATGAGAGGTAAAATTTCAAATTTTTTTTTTTTTTTTATTTTTTTATTTTTTTGTATTACACTTGTGGTTATAAATGAGAAATATGGACTGGTATATATAAAACAGAAAGAAACCGAAATAATGAAATCGATGTTCACCTTTTTAACTGCTTGAATGCTTTTTTTGATGTTCAAATGCTTCGACTTTGCTTTGCCTTTGTATCTAAGGGATTATTATTTCTGATTTTTTCGTCCCCAAATCTCTATATCGAATCCTCTTTTTAAGGGAAAGAAAAAGTCCAACCTCTTTTACATTTTCCTCTTCGGGTTTTTATAACCCCTTACAAATATTTGTTATTTACTTGCGTGTGCCTATTTGATTGCAGGGTATGGGTATGTGCGGTGGAGCAGTGGATGTGACTTTGACAGAGGCAAGTGGGGGTGACAGAGGGTCGGTGGTGGCAGAAGACAAGTGGGGAGCTAGGGTTTCGGTGGTTTTCGGTTTGGTACTGGGCTTTGGGCTGGTGAACTGATGGGTTTGATGTGTTAGGTTAGTAGTGTATGGGTTGGGGTTAAAAAGGGTATTTGGGTCTTAGGTTTGTAATTAGGATTGGGCTGGATAAAAAATTGGCCTGTACAGCTGCCCCTCTTTACTTATTGTCGTGCAACGGGAATAGAGCAAAGACATAAGGAAAGGCCAATTTTGCCCCGTCTTGCCGAGTCTTGACTTTATCGGCGCTTTTCTTGTTCAGCCAGTAGCCTTGGTTCAATCCACTGCATTTTTTGATATTCGCCTTGTAGCTTCAATCTTTTCTAATGCAACTTTAAGGATATGAGATTTGTGGCTTCGATCCATTTCACTCGTAGCTTCAGAAAGAAAAAATCTACAGCTTCGATCCACTTTTCTATGGCTTCAGTGAGATGAGGTTTGTGATCTTCTCTTCTGTGACTCTAAAAGGCAAGCTTTGATATCTTCGATCGGCTCCACTACAACTTCAGAGGGACGAGACTTGCAACTTTGACCTGCTCTACTGCAACTTCAGGGGATCCAAATCTAGTGTTTTCCATCAGCTTCAATCTTTATTCCTTACTCAACATGTGGTCTTGAGCTCAACTCATTTCTCGCAATACGAATTGACTCTTTAAAAACAGATATTAAAAATAGAAATTGGAAATGGCTCAGCACATGAGCTAAGGCTCAACTCACTTCTCGTAATGTGAGTTGATTTTTGAAAAACAGAAGTTAAGAGGCTCAACTCACCTCTTGCAATATGAGTTGATTTTTGAAACATAAATTAAAAGTAGAAATTAAAAGGCTCAACTCACCTCTCGCAATATGAGTTGATTTTTGAAACATAAATTGAAATTACCTCAATGTGTCTTGAGGCTCAACTCACCTCTCGCAATATGAGTCGACTTTGGAACATAAATTGAAATTACCTCAACGTGTCTTGAGGCTCAACTCACCTCTCGCAATATGAGTTGATTTAGAACATAAATTGAAAGGCTCAACTCACCTCTCGCAATATGAGTTGATTTTGGAAAACATAAATTGAAAACAGAAATTGAAAACACCTCAGCGTGTCCTGAGGCTCAACTCACCTCTCGCAATATGAGTTGATTTTTTGAAAAACAGAAATTAGAAGGCTCAACTCACCTCTCGCAATATGAGTTGATTTTTGGAAAACATAAATTGAAAATAGAAATTGAAAACACCTCAGCGTGCCCCGAGGCTCAACTCACCTCTAGCAATATGAGTTGATTTTTGAAACATAAATTGAAATTACCTCAACGTGTCTTGAGGCTCAACTCACCTCTCGCAATATGAGTTGATTTTTGAAAAACATAAATCGAAAACAGGAATTGAAAAGCAGAAATTGAAAATACCTCAGTGTGCCCCGAGGCTCAACTCATCTCTCGCAATATGAGTTGAGTTTTGAAACATAAATTGGAATTACCTCAACGTGTCTTGAGGCTCAACTCACCTCTCGCAATATGAGTTGATTTTCCTTGCAAAGCATGAATTTAAAAAATATATCAAAATACCAAAACCTGTCATTTGGTAGAACTCAGGTGTCTTTTCACTGGATTCAATGCGACTCTCATTCCAAATTTCTTGCTCTGCTGGAGTACCTGTATATGCTATGCATGTTGTCATCATGATGTGCACATGTTTGTCTTAAATGCTTTTATGCCTACGTGATTATGCAGTGTTCATCAAGCGTATTTGTTGCTTGTCCTTTTTGGTCACGAATTTTCATGATCGGCGTCCATTGCTTTGGCTCTTGACTCCCTTTTTAAGCCATGTACCCATTTTCAAGCTTTACAAGTAATCGACGTTTCTCGGATATCACTCTTTTGCCTCTGGTTGAACTCCGTTCTTGCCTTGAAGCTCTTGTGCAAGTTTTCATCCAGGTAATGCTTAACATTTCTTTTATTTAGAGTGTGTCATTTCACTATTTATCATGTAAATAAACACAAAATGAGATGCATGAAAAAGGTCAAGTAGGGACAAAAATGATATCTCATATTCATTTATTTCAAGCGTGGCAAACAAAGGAAGTTAACCAATGAGAGTAAAAATGTCAAAAAGAAAGAAAGGATCGTATTCAACGGATACAAATGCTCTAGATATTCAACACATGAACTCTTCCACGTTCTTCAATCAAGAATCTTTTCGAGTCTGGCTCCTTGCGTAGAAGATTTTGAGCTTTCAAAGATGCTTCAAATACTGTAGTCTCACTGTTTGTCGTGCAATTTAAAACACCTTGCCTTGTAAGCCGAATGTTTGCTTCATTAGAACGCCCTTTCGGGTTTTCATCCTAATCTTTTGTATTTAACCAAAGCGCCCTTTTCGGGTTTTCGCTCTGATCCCTTTTTTTTTTTTAAGATGCCCTTTTCGGGTTTTCATCTTGATCTTTCTTTTTCAAGCATAGTACTTCTTCACCGCATCTGAGTTCACTGGATTCGGTAGCTCCTTACCATCCATCTCGGTAAGGATCAAAGCTCCTCCTGAGAATGCCCTCTTTACGACGTATGGTCCTTCCCAATTTGGTGCCCATTTTTCTCGCAGATCTTTTTGTATCGGGAGAATCTTTCTCAGCACGAGTTCTCCTTCATAGAATTCTCTTGGTCGTATCTTCTTGTCATGGGCCGCGATCATTCTCTTTTGGTACATCTGCCCGTGACAAATTGCTCTTAGACGTTTTTCTTCGATGAGGTTCAACTGATCATATCGAGCTCGAACCCATTCTGCTTCTTCTAACTTTGATTCCATTAAGACTCGCAGAGAGGGGATCTCAACCTCGATAGGAAGCACAGCTTCCATTCCATAGACTAGAGAGAAAGGAGTTGCTCCCGTAGATGTTCGCACAGATGTGCGATATGCAAACAAAGCAAATGGAAGTTTCTCGTGCCAATCTTTATATCGTCTCGAGTCATTTTCCCAATGATCCTCTTAATATTCTTGTTAGTTGCTTCAAAATACCTCGTTCATCTTTGGGCGATAGGGCTAAGAGTTATGATGCTTTATTTGGAACCGCTCGCACACTTCTTTCATCATCTTATTGTTGATTCGTGGCATTATCTCGAAATGATTCTTTCGTGTAAGCCATACGGCAAATGATCTCCTTTTTCAAAACCCGCAAACCGCGATCCTTGTCACATTGGCAAATGAAGCGGCTTCTATCCATTTTGTGAAGTAATCGATGACCACAAAGATGAATCGATGTCCGTTTGATGCCTTTGGAGAGATTGGGCCTATAACGCCCATGCCCCACATAGCAAAAGGCCACGGAGAGGTCATGACATGAAGAGGAGAAGGGCCACATGAATTTTATCGCCGTAGATTTGGCATTTGTGACATTTTTCTCGCAAAATTGATGCGATCACTTTCCATTGTCACCAATAATAACCGAAGTCTTATGATCTTTCTGGCCATATTGAAACCATTGGCATGTGTTCGCGAGTTCCTCATGGACCTCTTTGAGTATTTTTCTGGCTTCAACATCATCTACACATCTTAAGAGCATCTGATCTTTTCCTCTCTTGTATAAGATGTCCCCGTCAAGAACAAATCCAGCTGCCATTCTTCTGATTGTTCTTTTGTCGTTCTCGTTCGCTTGTTCAGATACCTTTGATTCTTGACATATTCTAATACATCGTGGAACCATGGACGTCCATCCGCTTCTTTCTCGATGCTACAACGAAGTGTGCGTGGACCTCGTATATGCTCATTTTGAGGGCATTATTTCGCTTCTTTACTTGCTTTGAACATTGAAGCCAAAGTGGCGTGGCATCGGCCGCTTGGTTTTCTTCTCGTGGGAAATAGTGAAAAGTTACCTCTTTGAATTCTTTGATCAATTCAACCACTAAATCGCTGTACTTAATCAATTTTGGATCCCTCACTTCCCACTCTCCACGGATTTGGTAAATCACTAGAGCCGAGTCTCCGTACACCTCTAGGATTTTGATGTCTCGATCAATAGCCGCACGAAGCCCCATGATACAAGCCTCATATTCTGCGATATTATTGGTACAAAAGAAGTTCATCTTGCAGTGAAACGGATAATGATTCCTCTCTGGTGATATCGGGATCGCTCCGATTCCATGCCCCAAAGCATTCGGACGCACCATCAAAACACATCTTCCATGATTTCCCTTTTGAGGACTGGATTCCATTTTCGTGATACACATTAAATCTTAAATGGGAAATCGAATCTTAACGGCTCATATTCTTACGCTGTTCGAGTTGCTAGAAAGTCACTATTGCGCTTCCTTTTATTGACTTCGACTTACATAGGCAATGTCATATTCAAAAGAGAATCTGCCATCGGGCCATCCTTCCTGATAGTGCCGGCGATTCCATCATGTATTTTATCGGGTCTAGCTTTGAAATTAGCCATGTCGTATGGTACAACATGTATTGTCTGAGTCTCCGAGCTACCCAAACTAGAGCGCAACAGAACTTTTCAATGGACGAATACTTTGCCTCATATTCAGTGAACTTTTTACTGAGGTAGTAGATCGCCTTTTCTTTCTTTTCCGTCTCGTCATGTTACCCCAGTACGCAACCCATTGAATTTTCGAACACGGTCAAATACAATATCAATGGTCTCCTCGGAGTTGGCGGTACTAGCACTGGAGGACTAGACAAATATTGATTTATCTTATCAAAGGCCACCTGGCATTCCTCATTCCAATCTCCCGGGTTATGTTTTCGAAGAAGCCGAAAGATTGGGTCGCATTGGTTGGTAAGTTGAGCGATAAATCGGGCGATATAGTTTAATCTCCCTAAGAATCCTCTAACTTCCTTTTGCGTGCGTGGGGGTGGTAACTCTTGAATGGCTCTTATTTTATCTGGATCGACCTCGATACCTCTTTCACTGACAATGAAGCCTAGCAACTTTCCGAGGTAGCCCGAACGTACATTTGGGTGGATTGAGCTTTAAGCTTGGAACTTTTCACTGTCAAACAACTTCTTGAGATTCACTATATGCTCTTCTTCCCTGGATTTAGCAATCATATCATCGACGTAGACCTCTATTTCTTTATGCATCATGTCATGGAATAACGTCACCATAGCTCTTTGATACGTTGCCCCGGCATTCTTTAACCCGAATGGCATCACCTTGTAGCAGAATGTCCCCCACATTGTTATGAAGGTAGTTTTCTCCATATCTTCAGGGCCATCTTGATCCGATTATACCCCGAGAATCCATCCATGAAAGAAAACAATGAATGTTTTTTGTGTTGTCTACCGATTGTATCAATATGTGGCAAGGGAAAATTATCCTTTGGGCTTGCTCGATTCAGTCACGGTAATTCACGCACATTCGTACTTTGCCATCTTTCTTTGGTACAGGGACTATGTTAGCCACTCATTCGGATATTTGGAGGCTTGTAGGAAGCCGGCATCAAATTGCTTCTTGACTTCCTCTTTTATTTTCAGTAGCATTTGGGTCTCATCCGTCTTAATTTTTCTTTGGATGGGTTTGCATTACGGGTTTTAATGGAAGCTTATGGACCACTAAATCTTCATCTAGCCCGGCATGTCTGGTATGACCATGCGAAAACATCTTTGTATTCGCAGAGTAGAAGCGATCAAATTATGCTTGGTGCTTTCAAATAGAAGTCCCAATCTTCACTTCTTGTTTCCCTTTCTTGATTGCCCAAGTTTATTGTTTCCACTGATTCTTCATGAGGCAAAATCTGTTTATCCTCTTGTTCCACCATTCTTAACAATTCAGGAGATGAGACGTAATCTTCAGCATTTTCTTCGGCTTCAAATTCCCCTAAGCAAACAGCCTTCTCAAAATCAATTTCAAGACTCGTAACGGGTTTGTTCATGTCATCGATAACTGAGCACCTGAAAGTTGAATGGAAAAGGAAACTATAGAGGGGCGTCCGAGTATTGGAAACAACAAACAAAAATGTTATGGCATAGAATGTGGCACATGTGAGTATAGGCTATGAAATGAGAAAATGATCATGAAATTAGCGATAATGCAAAAAAAATCATGACAAAATGCATCTTCATTGATATTCATTTGAATGATAAAGAGCGAATGCACGCTCTTACAAAAGAATTCTATTATATCTATAGACACAATAGAAGGTTAATGTTTGGCATTACTCTGAAGACTTATAAACTACAAGAAGCTCCTCGGAAGTCCAATTGTTCAACATGAAACCAGGAGGGCAAAGGCGTATCCTCGAGACATCTTTACTTGTACCAATTTCTTTGTCAATGACATTTATATCGACATTACGAAAACCCCTTTCAATTATCCTCAGCATGTTTCGTGGATCGTCTTGTCCAGGGTATATCATTCCCGCAGATTTAAATGTTTTTGATAAAGGAGGGTATTCTATTGGTTCCCATTCTGGTTCTCGGCCCAAAGTTCTTGCAATCCTTCTTTCCTGATCTTTCTTCCATTGTCTTCTTCTTTGACGCATGTCGTGGAACCCAAACCCGTATCGGGCCTTGTGGTGCAATCGGCTTTAAAGCCACGACTATT
The DNA here is from genome assembly GCA_025698475.1 of Gossypium anomalum. Lineage (NCBI taxonomy): Eukaryota > Viridiplantae > Streptophyta > Magnoliopsida > Malvales > Malvaceae > Gossypium > Gossypium anomalum. The sequence goes on along the minus strand of CM046967.1, from coordinate 15,138,295 downwards.
CCCTGCAGATGTACGCCTAAACCTTTTCTTGCTCGAGCTCCTCTTCCTACGGTCAATTTGACACCCATTCTCGGTACTTCCCAGCGGTTTCAAGATCTGGAATTCTTTTTCCTCAAAGAACGAAAGTGGCATTCACAAATTCAAGGGATCGGAAGGAACACTCCATCGCGTCTTTGTTCACTTCCAAGCACGGTGCATCTGCGCAGAGATAGATGCGACAAGATCTTCTTCTCCTTCGATCGTGACGCAGACAAATTGGTCCATGATAAATTTTATTTTTGGTGGAGGATGACGGGACCGCTCAGCAGAATGGATCCAGGGTCTCCCCAAAAGGCAGTTATACGATGGCGTAATGTCCATGACTTGGAACTCAACATCATAAATGTAAGGGCCCACTTCTAAAGGGATCTCAATCTTTCCCATAACTTCACGCCTCGTCCCGTCGAATGCCCTTACTGTGGAATGGCAAGGCCTTAAATAGGACAAATCCATCGGTATTCTAGAAAGTGTGGCCAATGGCATAACATTTAATGCTGACCCATTATCGATGAGTACATTCGGTATTATGTAGCCCTTGCAGCGAGTCGTGATATGCAGCGCTTTTACCGAGCCTCTACCATTTGGTGGTATCTCATCATCACTAAAAGAGATGAAGTTATCCGCATTCAGGTTGTTTACCCACCTATCAAGCTTTTCCGTAGATATGTTGTTGGCCACATAAGCTTGATTTAACACCTTCAATAAAGCATTCCGGTGTGGCTCTGAATTTAACAAAGAGAGATAGAATCGAGATTCATGCGTTGGTCGCTTGCTCAATTGTTCCACCACACTATACTCGCTGTGCTTGATAAATTTCAAGAATTCTTGAGCTTCTTCCTCATTCACAGGCTTTTTAGTTTCTTGCACGGGTGGAATTTCTTGCTCGACTTTGACTTCGTGCATCACTGCTTTCCCTTTTTGCTTCAAGTCGCTACTTTTCTTTACCGGTTCAACTTCTTTGGAATAGCACCGTCCACTTCGGGTAAAATGACCTACCTCCCCAACATCTTCAAATATGGATTTGGACTTTCCAACTTCCGGTGTGATGATATTGACATCATATCTCCACGGTACTGCTTTGTTGTCTTTATAAGGGAAAGGAGATGGTACTTCGATTATCATTTTTGGTTTCACTGGCTCCTTCTTGGCGTCATAATAAATCACCAATGGTCGATCGTCGCTTATAAGGGGACTGATGGTTGATTGTCGAGGCATATATTTCTCCACTATCGGCCTCTTCGGCTTTACAAAAAATCTCGATCTCCTTGTTATCCATCATACTTTGCAATAATCCTCTGAATTCATCACAGGACTGAATGTCGTGCCCTTCGATGCCGTGGAACTCGCAAAAATTGTGACCCTTTGCATCCCTTCCTTCGAATACTCCATTAAAACGACAAAGCAACCCATTTTCAACTAGCACCTCCCAGATTCTCTGCAGAGGTGTTCTTACTTCGTAAACCCATCTTTTACTTGTCGCTTATCCTCCTCCCCTCTCGCTCACATTCCTTCCGGTGTGATTTGGGAATGGATTCCCACTGCATCCGCCAGTACCATCAAATCGCAAAATGCCCGCGTCGATGAGCCCTTGAACTCTCCTTTTGAAAGCAAGACAGTTCTCTGTAGAATGCCCTTGATTCCCGGCATGATATGCACAACTAGCATTTGGATCGTACCATTTCTGTATGGAGGTTTAAGGGGTGCCATGTAAATGGGAGAAATCAGTTGTTTCTCCAAAAGTTTTGGGTACAATTCCCCATATGACACAGGATGGGAGTAAAGCTGCGGTCTCTCGGGATTAGGCCTTCTTTGGTCTTGGCTCATTTCTGGGTTGGTTTTGAACGGGTGCAGTGTTTTGTGAAAAAGTGGTAACGGGTCTTTGATTGTTCATGGCGTATACGGGGTAGGAGGGAGGTTTTGTTTGGTAGTAAGGGGTTTGAGGAGGATAATGGAAATTTGAAGGTGGATAATGTCGGGGTCGAGGTTGGTTAGGATATGAGTTGGGAACATAACGATTTCCAGTTCCCACCATGTGGGCTTCTGGCTCTTTTTTCCTTATGGGTGCTGCTTTTCTTGAGCCTTCTGATCCTTCCATTCTACCACTCTTGACAGCATTCTCTATGAGTTCACCAGATATTACAATATCCGCAAACTCTTTCGTGGCACTTCCCACTAATTTGTCATAAAACGGGGCCTTTAAGGTGTTGATAAAGAGAACGGTTATCTCCGTTTTTGTTAGTAGGGGTTCCACTTGGGGGTGAGTCGTCTCTCCATCTCTCGCGATATCTTGTCTAAAAGGTCTCGACGGCTTTTTCTCCATCATTTGCCGGTCTGGTACCATGTCTGATACATGCTTGTATTGTTCGCAGAATGTAGATGCCAAATCTTTCCAGGATCTAATCTTTTCCCTGCTGAGTTGGTTGTACCAACGTAGGGCTGGCCCGGTTAGACTATCTTGGAAGCAATGTATAAGTAACTTATCATCATTCACGTAACCAGTCATTTTCCGACAGAACATGATAAGATGTGCTTTTGGGCACCTAGTCCCATCATACTTCTCAAAATCAGGCGCCTTGAACTTCGGTGGCAAAATTAGATCAGGTACGAGGCTGAGTTCCTTGGCACCTAGGGCGGAGAAGATCTCAGTGCCTTCTATTGCTTTGAGTCTTTCCTCCAGACTCCTATATTTTGCGTCATGGTTATCCAATTTCAATTTGGCTACTTCTGCGGGGTCATCCAGATCTGGAACTAGGGGATCAGCAGGACTGGCTCCTGGGTTTGACGCGAATATTCCTGGCCCCAAATTAGTGGGTGGAGCAGTGGCATAGGTCGATGTTCCAAGCTGCGCAGTTCTCCTTGAGCATACCCCTCTGTGTTGTATATGCGGGTGGTGGAGTGAATCCCAGAGGATAGAGTGGATCCTGATCGTGGTGAATTCTCGATTGAGGTTCCATAACATCGGGGTTCTGCATGGGTCCCTTTCCCTTGGCCTAAGTTGTCATCATCTCCATAATTTTGGCCATCTGATCTCTTTGCTCAAGTGAATCCTCTCGAGATCTTACCATTAGATCTCTCGTCTCTTGTTGTGATTTAGCCAGTTGCTCTTGTAATTCCTTTTGAGCCCTTTCCATCCTTTCGATTCTCTCATTGAACTCAGCTTCCATTGCCCTAGTTTGTCGACGCGTTCTGTATAAATGTCATGATTCCAGTCTTGAAGTCTTGCAACTGCGGATCATATGGCTCTTTTAGTTCGGTGGATGATTATGGTGATATGTACATGCGATGAATGAATGAATGAGTATATGAATGGATGAATGTCCAAAGAAATAAATGATGCATAAATGTTAGTTATGAGTAAATATGCAAGAATTTGGTGTTGATTTCAAGATAGCCCCATATGTAGGCATTTCATTCATCAGAAGAGTACATTACAAAAAGTTTTCATTTTTCCACGATTACACAAATTTCTAGCCACATTGCCTTGTTTCTTCACTTGCTCTAAAAATTACGATATGCTCGATCTACGGCTCGGAGGGAATTGGCAACTGAGAACTTCGGCTTCATCCGATGATTGAACAACTTGCATAGCCGGCATGAATTTCATTAATCAAGAAGTTGAGCTGCATTTCCTTTTCTTGGAGAGTTCCTTCATGCGCGTGCATGTCTCTATCGATCTTGATCATTCTTCTCTTCTAGAGCCTTTCGTGAGGTTATCTAATTGTTGTTGATGAGATTGTAGCATATTTTCTAAATCTCGTACTCTCCTTTTAATTCTCGATGTTCAGATGACTATTCGCAAATTCTGCATTACCCTTTCATACTCGGCATTCTTCCTTCTTAACCTATTATTGCAGTGTGCTGCCTTTTCCTCTTCTTTCTTTGCTTTTCCTTCCAAAACTCCATTCCTCCTTTGATGTTGCTAATTTCTTCTTTCCACTCATTTGTTGACTTGCCCAATCCACTATTCTTTATAGTGCTTCTTAATTTCTTGTTTTCCAAATAAAGGTCCCTTAAGTCGTTTCTCACGATCTCGGCCTCCCTTTGTACTTTTTTGATTCTGGACCTTTCAACTTGAGCTTCAATCTTCAAATCGATAGTTTTCTTCTTGAAAGGTACCGAGGTCCCTAGACATCTTAGCTTTTTCTCGCTCGAATTCTTGTCTAGCGATGTCCAACTCGGACGGCATTTCCTCCAAAAAGGGGTTCTGGGCAGTGCATTTTGTTGATGAGATTTGCTGACTACTTACCCGTTGCTTTCTCCATATGTCATAGTGTTGGGTAAGGGTATCAAGATACAAGGCTAATTCCATGAAATGAATTTCATTCCAAGACTTTGCAATATCTCGGACTCTCTTCATATATCCTCACTGCTGAAAGCGAACTCGAATTGTGCCAACCCTCCAGTTGCGGGTATAAATTGTCGCGAAGAAAATTGCCTTTGGACTAATAGCGGAGCGTATCCAACTCCTCCCCATAACCCGAGTAAAGGTACCCAATCTTGGCCTCCACATTTGTATAGCAGATGAAGGACGGATCAGTGGTGCTCTCCACGTTATATCCTCAAGGCAAGATTCTGAAAGACCGATACCCAATGTTGCTCGGTGACTTCTCTCGGCCATTCTTTCTTGAGGTAAGCTTTTAGCGGGGCGAATATTTTTGAAAACATGTGGAATGGAGTGCGCTCTACTTTCCAAAAATGACTCAAAATCCAAACATTGAGCAATTTGTGCACACCCGATAAATCATCCCTTTCCTACCCTTCGACAAGTACTCAAGGACACGAATGTCTCGGCTAAGATAGTCGGGATGTGGTTGACTCCTTGTTTTAGCCTTTCAAGAAATCAAACACTGCGACCTCAATATGTCCGAGAACTCTCGGAAAATGACCAAACAGTAAATGGCCAAGGCGAATAGATTAACTCTCTTCAATATGTCCGGATGACTCGTAACCGATTCTCGAGGGTGGACCATGGAATGCAAACGGTTTCATTCTTCTTTTTATTTGTTTTTCGCCCATGCATCGGTCATGTCATCAGTCTTACTAATTTTTTCCTAAAGGTCAATGGCTTAGGCTCCTTCACGTATATCTTGCCGAATTGCACATTGTCGATGCGGAGTAAAGCAAAGATACTCTTCTATGGTTGAGTCATGTCCTCTTGATTAAATGTAAAGCAATCGATAAGTCGGGTCCCGAGAATCGAACCATGGCTTGAATCAACTGCTAAATCGCACGAATGGTAATCAAGTGAGCTATATCTCCATACCTCTCGGTGAAAATGCCCCTAGTGTCTGAATCCCATTGGTTCCAAACTCGCACCAAATCCTCAAGGTTGTTTTGGCGAACATTCACAGTTGTATGTTCGGGCAAATTGACAACACATCCTTCCACTAGGCTGTCCCCCTTTTCTCTCTGAGTTTTTAGAGACCAGTCTCGAACCACGGCATTCTTCTCGATTATTTGTGTAATTGACTCCTCCATCAGAAACCCGTTCTTTGGCAACTATCCTTTAATCAACACCTTCCTAATGTGATGCCTATGATGCATGATGATAATAAAAATAAAAACAAACAAACTTGGTTAGTAACACAACAAATATATTTTGAGAAACAAATTAAACTACTCAACACAACTCTTTTACATAGACAGTGTAAATGAAAGGCAAAAGCATTTCCCCGTGTACTTATTTTGGTGACTATAAGCGGATAGAGGTTCGGCATGGCTCTAATTGGATAGCTCGTATGGTTCGTTACATGCGGTTTTGGTTCTAGATAGGTACTCGAATTGTTCGTACTATCGTCTACTAAGACTAGCACGAAGCCTCTGGTCGTAGCTCATCACAAGCTCACGAGTTCAATTCGAGGATTACATTTACTTATGCCTATGCGGAGGGACAAGTTAACTCACGAAAGCATAAGTCATATGTAACCCGAAAGTATTCACTAGCCTGTGCGGAGGGACGAGTTAACTCACGAAGGCGTAGCGTTTACTTTCACTTAAACGGACGGAGCCCGGGTATAGAGCTTATGTTATGCAAAATGCAGGTGCACGGTGTGTGGGGAAAAACTCGTAAACTTTTACGTTTTATTTAAAGAAACTAAACCAAAATTACAACCATAACAATTGAAAATTGAAAAACCAACAAGTTTGGAGAAATATTTACAGCATGATGCAATTGCATGAATTTTTGAAAACGAGATTTTCGGATCACGACCAAATATTTACTTTGAACAAGGAAATTTGGAAACTTTGACAAGATGTGTTTATTCGATTCGACTCTCAAAACCTGTCCCCAGTGGAGTCGCCAGCTGTAGCGACGTAAAAATTTTGGTTTCGGGTCGCTAAATGTGGCGATTTATTAGAAATTTAGAAATTCAAATTTAGTTTTAAAACAAACCAGGAGTCGCCACCGATCCTTTTTCTAGGTGTGATCGGACACCTACTAGATTTCTTTTTAAAAGCAAGAAAAAGGCCGAGTTAAGGTCTACGTTAAAAGCCAGAGAAAAAATTAGGGTTCGGGAGTCGGTTACGCACGAGGAAGGTATTAGCACCCTCGCGACGCCCAAAATTGGTATCTCATAAACACGTGTTGTCTTGATTTTCAAAAATACGAGTTCAATTTAAATCTCAACCTTGATCCTATAATAAACGAAAACTTTCCATTCCTGTTTTTTGAAAAGGATATACCGTTTTAATATGAGCCGACAAATTCCATCCAACATAGCGATGAAATCCACGGTTTAATGCTAAATCGGTACATTGCCTTATGTATTGAAATTTATTAGAAAAAAGATTTTCCTTTAAACGTAAAACAAATCGATATGAAATAAAAATAAATGAGAGACAGGTCTAGAAGTACATTGAGACAAATTTAAGTGTGACAATAACATTATAAGCACTAAACATGATAAAATCAATAATGTTGCCTATATACGTACACATATATATTAAAATTTAAACATAATGTTAATATTACAAAGTATGTACATGGATAATGTTAAAAATACATACATGATATAAAATTATTTTAAAAAATATATATAAAAGATAATATGTAAAATATAGTATTCGAAATATTTACATGATATGTAAAAAGACAATACTAAAAAGGTATATATATATATATATATATATATATATATATATATATATATATATATGTGGTATATAAAAATGCATAAGATAATGTTAAAATATTTACATGATATATACATAAATAAAATGAACATTGAAAAATATACATACATGGCATATATGATAAATATATACATAATAAAATGAAATACATGAATAATATAATTTCAAATATATAAAAATATAATATATAATAAAAAATAATGAAGACATGAGTAAAATAATATACATAATAATATAATAAGAGAATAATATATTTATGATTTAATACTTAAAACATCTTTTTGTATAAATATGTATAACAATGAAGATGATGAATATAGTAGTTGTGAAAATAATAAATATAATAATAGAAACAATAATAGTAATAATAATAATAATAATAATAATAATAATAATAATAATAATAATAATGATATAAAAAGAATAGATAAAATAGTAGTGAAAATAGGTACAATAATAATAATATATAAAATAGTGTTTAATGCTTATATAATATGGTACTTAAATATATACATAGTAATATGATAGGAAATAGCAATAACATTGAAGCAAAATTTGATAATATTATATACATACATATACGCATATTAAAGACATACATATGAATAACCAAACTTAAATTAATAATAACAGTGATAATAATAATAATGTAAATAGTAATAATTAAAATAAAAATAAAAAATAAGAAAAAGGGATGAAATGGCATTAACATTGAAACTTCTGGGGCGAATTTAAAAATAAATTAATGGGGAAGGGACCTATTTGAATGCGGGTAAAACCATGGGGTATTAAAAATGCAATAATTCGAACTCTCCAAAACGCTGCGCATGTACGGGGGTTAAATTAAAAACTGGGCAAAATTCTGGGCCGATTTATAAATAAAAAAAACCTTGATTGCAAACGTTAAAAAATGCGGAAGGGCCAAACGCGAAATTTACCCTTCCGCTAAAAAAAAACACGCGGATCCTGGCTGGGGCGGGTCGGGTCGACCCGACCCGCACCAAAACGACGTCGTTTCATTGATTTTAAGGGGGGGTCCAAAACGGTGCGTTTTGGACCCCCATATAAGCTAAAAAGTTTTGTTTTTTTCATTTGAAGCAGCTGAAAGAAAAAAAAAAGAAAGAAGGGAGAGAGGGGAGAAAGAAGAGAGGGGAGAGGGAGTGCTCGTGCCGGCGGTCGGCCAATCGATCCGGCCCGGACCATCCGTCACTGGGCTGGCGCATGGCACACAGACACCTACTGGAGAGGTAAAATTTCAAATTTTTTTCTTTTTTTATATTTTTTTATTTTTTTGTATTACACTTGTGGTTATAAATGAGAAATATGGACTGGTATATATAAACAGAAAGAAACCGAAATAATGAAATCGATGTTCACCTTTTTAACTGTTTGAATCTGTTTTTTTGATGTTCAAATGCTTCGACTTGCTGCCTTTGTATCTAAGGGATTATTATTTCTGATTTTTTCGTCCCCAAATCTCTATATCGAATCCTCTTTTTAAGGGAAAGAAAAAGTCCAACCCCTTTTACATTTTCCTCTTCGGGTTTTTATAACCCCTTACAAATATTTGTTATTTACTTGCGTGTGCCTATTTGATTGCAGGGTATGGGTATGTGCGGTGGAGCAGTGGATGTGACTTTGACAGAGGCAAGTGGGGGTGACAGAGGGTCGGTGGTGGCAGAAGACAAGTGGGGAGCTAGGGTTTCGGTGGTTTTCGGTTTGGTACTGGGCTTTGGGCTGGTGAACTGATGGGTTTGATGTGTTAGGTTAGTAGTGTATGGGTTGGGGTTAAAAAGGGTATTTGGGTCTTAGGTTTGTAATTAGGATTGGGCTGGATAAAAAATTGGCCTGTACAAAACTACAAAATAATCTTTTCATAAGCTGTTTCCTCAATTTATTGCAGATATCAAGAGTAATATACACCAATGCAAGTAATGCCATTTTGACATTAACTTCAAATGCCACACTTTTGCTTTGGAAATGATCTCAGTGGGAAGGTTACAATCCAATTAATACTTGGAAATGATTTTGTTGAAACGTTAAATGTTTTGCAAATGGCAACCAAGAAGTTGGTCATGAGAGATAAAGGGCAACACACCTGAAGAGGGTGTGCCTTGTTTTGCTTTTTCAACATAAATATCAAATAAAAAGGCAATAAAAATTTGAGTAAAGCTCTTGCTCATCGTCTGTCAAACAAGAGCTTGTCTTGTTGAGAAACGAATTCAATAGAGAAGGACATTTCAAGAGGCTTGTTGATGGTAGGGAGATACAATTAGGGAGGCTTGTTGATATTAGTTTCTATCCTTGAAGGCTTATCTAATCTTTTGTTGTTGGTTGTTTTGTATGAGTCAAACCAGAAAAATAAATTAAGGAAAGTTTGTAAGTTCCAACAAAATTTTTAATGTTTTAGCTTAATTGAAAATAAGAAAGAAAGGAAAGTGTTTTTAACTTTTAATCTTAGCCATAAATTGGTAATACAGATTATACAATTTTATGTCCTATAAAGAATAAATATATAACATCATAAGGAAATAAATATATTTTTATTAAATATATAATTTAAATTTAAAATAGTAGATAGACAAGACTCCAAATTAATCAAAATATAATTCAAATCTTATATAATACTACTTTAATTTTTTATAATTTAAAAATAGTGATTCTTCTAATGCATGTGAAGCTACCTCAATTTGTTTTTTAAACATAACCCCTTCTTTAATAACTTGAAGTGCATTCTGTAGGATTGTCCAAATTCACAGAACTGAGGAGATAAGTTGAGATATATGCATACTTGAAATCTTATCTCCAACGTGATAAAATCCATTGAGTCCATATTTCATTAACACCATTATAATGGAGAAGTGATCATGCATGCCTGCACAAATAGCCGTTGAAATTGAACATATTGCATATGCAATGCACTTTTGTTTCTGCACAGTTATAAAAAATTCAATTTTGGCTACTTTGTTCATGTCACCCCATGAGTGTGCTTTCACCAAAAAGGTTTTGATCCATCCATTGTTGCACACTCCTCTTGTATTAAAGCATGATAACATTTCCTCCACTTCTACTTGAAATTTCTCAAATATAGCAGCAATGTACAATTTGGACATCTCATTCTCATAACAACATATTGTTTTTATCATTGGTTCTACATGCTTGGAATCAAAATCAGCTCTTGCCTCTTTTTGATGCTTATCCTGGAGTGCTAACTTGTATTGACTAACAAAATCACTCAAAGTTGTCTATCTATGCACATAACCATCAAAAAACCATTCATGCTCTCACTTCTTTGTGTGGTGGACATACCAGCAAAAAAACCTTTCAAATATACAGACCCACTTTTGTCGCAATTCATACAATGTTTGGAGCACCTGGTTTCCACCAAGGTCATAAACGTGAAGCATTTTCAAATTCATTTATTCTAAAAGAATCATATATTGTCAGGTGTCGAAACCATTAAAAATAATTCCTCTAAAATAACTCTAAATTGTAATAAAGAGTGGTAGTAGATTCGGGTCCATAGGGATTAGATGTTATAATTAACTTCCGTGTTTAAATTGTGAACAGAATGTTTGTCATGTCGAAAGTCGTGACAAAAGTCCTGCCCACTACTCCAAAAGGACCTGCACAAAAATAAACAAATAAATCAAGGGGTTTTAAAAATGTTTAGAAAGTAAATAATCGATTCAGTGTAAATAAACAATTAATTAATATTGGAAATAAATTTAAATCAGGAAATAAATTCAGATTTTTGTAAATAGAGATAATAAGCTTTAGCCCTAGACTCGATGGATTTCGGATTTCTGAATCGATCCTTGAAATTAATTTTCTCCTCCAAACAATAAGTTGGTTATAGCAGTTAAGAACGTCCTAACAGCCAATCCTTCCTCTCGTAGTTGGTCCCGGTACGACCTGCAAACCAACCCTTACTAATTATCTAACTGAGATACACATGTTCCCGATTCAAGATTCCGGCAGCCTTGCGCTCTGAAGAACCCAACTTGAATTAATGGCCTCAACTGCATGGGTCGTTTAAACCCGATCACTTCTTCCTTGATTTGTTCTCGGAGATCCGAATACAGCACGACCGTCTCGTTTCTCCAACTATTAGCAAACATGACTCCAACCCAACGTGCACTTTTTGTCTTGAAATTGAGTTAACTTTAAGGGATGGGTTTTCAATCCCGATACTTAGGAAAAATGTGAGTACCGATTGGAAGGATTTTTAGCACGAATACGTATCTCACGATTCCTAATCGGAAAGAACACCGGCCTAAAGCTAAGATGAAATTTAGTGAAATATGGATTTAATCATACTTGTAGGTTATGGAAGGTGATTGGATTTGTATGAAAGATGGTGGAAATTGGGAAAGAAAAGGACTTGGAAGGCAATTAAACAAATTTTGAAAAAAACAAAACAAAAATTGGAAACAAAGCAATAGAATGTTACGCACCAATTCAATTTTAAATTGAAATCAAAATGTGAAATTAAATGTGTCTTTCCTAAGTACATTAAAGCCCTATTTATACACATGGTATTTACTAATTCTGGCTTTAACCACTTCAACATATAATTAAAATTAAATAAAAAATAAAATAAGATTTTTTCTATTTTTGGCTTTTACAAAGTTAAAAGAATTTTGATGAGTCCTTGGCTTTTTTCCATATTTTTTTATTCGGCCTCATTTCATTGATTGTATTTCAATTTAGTCCTTTTTTGCTCGTTTTTTACTCTCAGCATTTCAATTGCACCCCTGATAAGATTAAAACATAAAAACACTAATTAAGCAGGGATCAATTCAAAAATTAACCAAATTAAATGCAAAAAGTCATGCAAATTAACATGTTATCAAATCTCTCCTACTTAGCTCATGGTTTTCCTTAAGCATATTGTACTTTCAAACATTAGAAATTATTAATTAATCGCGTAGTAATAAAAATTTTAGATATGGTCAAACCTTTTTACGTGAACTAGGATGACAACCCAAGCATCCTATCCAGGTTACTCAATTCAAACAGTCTTTTTTTTTAGGCTTAGCGGAATGTTTGTAAGTTTTTGATTTGTAACTCGAACCTTTTTGCGCGAGATGAAATGACAACCCAAGCACCTCACCCCGGTTACTAAATTCGGTCACGTTTTCGAAAATTGAGCTCATAACTTGAGCTTTTATTTATTTATTTACAAGTAATTTTTTTTTTCCAAACAATCAATTTTTTATGAAAAGTCTAGTTACATATATCAACTTTAAAACACACATGTCGATTAATCTAGATATTTGAACACTTTAATTAAAAAATCACCCAATTGTCCAAATCGACTAAGTAATGAGATTAGAGGCACAATGTCAAATAAATTATCGAATAAATCTAGCATAAGATTGAATATATGCAAAAGAGAAACATACAGCAAAAATCAATCAATCATCCATGCATACTTACAATTTCAATCCCTTACTTACTCTATGTCTGTCCTCAAGCATATTTTATATGGAATAAAGTTCAGGAACTCAAATAACAAGCAAAGAGAAAGGTTAAGAATACTCTCCATGTGTTGTCGGTGTTGGGAAACAATTTTCAGCATTTAGCACGGTGTGCCCACACCACCATCAGCATCTGATTTTGGGAAAATCGACAACCTTCATTACGTACATGAAAATATTACATTAACCTGATAAAATAATAATATGGTTATTATTCATTTTATTTTTAATCCAAATTAAACTAAAATTCAAAAAATTTTCAATAAATTAAAAATAAATTTGGGTTGCCTCCCAAAAAGCGCTTTTGTTTAATGTCGTTAGCTCGACGACCTTAAATGTTATCTGTTTAGCTCATTGAGAATTAAATTTTCCATCTCGTGCACTTAGATATTCTTGCAGAAAAGTTTCGACCTTTGCCCACTCTCCTCGAAGCCCTTCCTGGATTCCTCTATCATTAGTGGATTGAGCTTTGAGCTTCTCCATTCAAGTTTGCATTTTTCTCTGTCGAAATCCTTGTACGTTCTGGAAATGGTTTCACCTCTAATTTCAAGGTTTTCATGACAGCTTCACGTATTGGTTTTTTTATCATCGATAACTTCTCTTGCTAAATATCGAGATCTACATTCTTGCAAGGCACGATTTGTAACTTATCATTTGGATGTCCCATATCCTCATAAACATTAAACTTAACTACTTCTCCATCAAATTCCATAGTAAGTGTTCCACTCCAAATATCAATTTTCATTTGCACGATACTCAAGAATGGTCTCCCAAGAAGTATCTCAGACGAATTGGCTGAGTTGTCATCCTCTATGTTGATGATGTAGAAGTCTGTAGAAAATATCAGTTCGTTTACCTGAACAAGAACGTCCTCCAGCACTCCTTCTGGATGCACTATAGATCTATCTGCAAGCTGAATAATTACACTTGTTTCCTTCAAAGGACCTACATTAAGTAGTTTATAAATTGACAAAGGTATAACATTAATTAATGCGCCTAAGTCACACATGGCTTTTTTAATACAGAGACTACCTATTTTTCAAGATATGGAAAACATACATTGGACCTTACATTTAGGTGGTATTTTCCTTTGTAAAACAGCAGAGACATTTTCTCTAACACTCACCTTTTCATTGCCTAGGAGCTTCCTCTTACTCGTGCATAATTCTTTTAAGAATTTTGCATACCGTGGAATTTGCTTAATCACATCAAGAAGAGGTATGTTGATTTCTACTTTTCGAAAGGTGTCGAGGATCTCTTTCTCTTCTCGCTCCTTCTTGAATTGGATAACTCTTCTAGGAAATAGAGGTAATACTGCAAATGATTCTTGTGGTGCTGACTCCACTTGAGCTTTTCTTCTCATCTCAACCAGCGTCGTGGGCACGACTCACGCCAGGTATAGGCTCTAAAACCTTCCCACTCCTCAACGTTATAGCACTTACATTGTGTTGATGATTAGACTTAGTTTGAGATGGTAACTTACCTTGGGACTCCAAATGGTTAACCGTAAGTGCAAGCTTGCTCACTTGCTTATCTAACTCTTACAAATGCATTTCAATTTTTAGCTGAAACTTCTCAATACTATTGGCTAGCCTTTCCACTATGGCTTCCAAATATGACTTTGGGGGCAGTAATTATTGATTCGGAGGCAGACTTTGTTGGTAAGGTTGATTGAACTGAGGATTTGACCCATAACTTAGATTTGGGTGATCCTTCCACCCCACATTATATGAGTTTGAGTAGGGGTCATATCGCCTTTGGGGCGGTCCTGGAAAGTTTCTGACAATATTTGCTTGTTCTGTCAAATCCTCATATAAAATTGGACATGAGTTCGTCAGGTGATCTGGCTTAGCATAAATTCCGCACGACCGTGCTGAGCCCAATTTATCTATAAGCAACGTTTGAACAACATTAGTTAGCTTATCAATTTTGTCTTCTAGAGATAAAGAACTTAACCCATGAACCCATCTTATGAGTTCTGTGGCTGGTCAGAATTGTTGAGAGTTAGAAGCCATTGTTAAAATCAACTCTCGTGCTCTCTAAGGGTCATATTGACTAGTGCCCCTCCACTTGCAACATCTATCATATTCATTTCCATCGGGAGCAAACCCTCATAGAAATATTGCAAGAGTGACTGTTTAGTCAGTCCATATTGTGGGTAACTTGCCCACAACTTTTTGTATCGCTCCTAGTAATCATAGAGTGATTCAATCTCCTTTTGACAGATTCCTACGATGCCCCTATTTAGTTCGGCTGCTCGAGCTACAGGGAAGAACCTGTCAAGAAACAAATGAGAAATGTCAGACCATGTGTTGACAGATCCTGAGGGTAAATAAAATAGGCACTCTCTAATAGAGTCGACTAATGAGAAAGGAAAAGCACGAAGTTTGATTTGGTCTTCAGTTACTACCTGAGGCTTCATGCTTGTGCACACCGTATGGAACTCTTTAAGGTGGGTGTACGAATTTTCGTTCTGTAATCCACGGAAAGTGGGTAGTAAATGAATCAAACCCGACTTTAACTCGAACGACGTTCCTCTCGCTGGATAGGTTATACATAAATGTTGTTTTTCATCCAGTGCCGCTGTGAGTTGGCGTATAGTTTGTTTGGCCATCTCGTTTAGTTCGTCAAACTGGAAAATTTCTTTGGTGTAAGATACGATTTTGAATTCGAGATTTTGTCGTTTTCCGCACCAACTGGCTTCTTTCCGCAATTGTCAGGCCAATTTCTCATTTTCTAATTCAAACTCTAGAGTTCCCGGTTCTGATCTGGCCATAAGGTAAACAAACAAAAATTAGATAAAATATCTCCAATCCCCGACAACGGTGCCAAAATTTGATAGGTGTCGAAACCACCAAAAATAATTCCTACAAAATAACTCTAAATAGTAGTAAAGAGTGGTAGTAGGGTCGAGTCCACAGGGATTAGATGTTATAATCAACTTATGCATTTATCTTGTGAACAGAATGTTTGTCATGTCGAAAGTCGTAACAAAAGTTGTGCCCACTACTCCAAACGAACCTGCACAACAATAAACAAATAAATCAGGGGGTTTTGAAAATGTTTAGAAAGTAAATAATCGAATCAGTGTAAATAAACAATTAATTAATATTGGAAATAAATTTAAATCAGGAAATAAATTCAGATTTTTGTAAACAGAGATAATAAGCCTTAGCCTTAGACTCGGTGGATTCTGGATTTCTGAATCGATCCTTGAAAAATAATTTTGTCCTCCAAACAATAAGTTGGTTATAGCAGTTAAGAATGTCCTAACAGCCAATTCCTCCTCTCGTAGCTGGTCCCGATATGACCTGCAAACCAACCCTTACTGATTATCTAATCGAGATACACGGGTTCCCGATTCAAGATTCTAGCAGCTTGCGCTCTGAAGAACCCAACTCGAATTAAAGGCCGCAACCGCGTGGGTTGTTTAAACCCGATCACTTTTTCCTTGATTTGTTCTCGGAGATCCGAACACAGCACGACCGACTCGTTTCTCCAACTGTCAGCAAACACGTCTCCAACCCAACGTGCACTTTTTGACTTGAAATCGAGTTAACTTTAAGGGATGAGTTTTCAATCCCAATACTTAGGAAAAATGTGAATACCGATTGGAAAATTTTTTTGCACAAATACGTATCTCATGATTCCTGATAGGAAAGAACACCGGACTAAAGCTAAGATGGAATTTAGTGAAACATGGATTTAATCATACTTGTAGGTTATGGAAAGTGATTGGATTTGTATGAAAGATGGTGGAAATTGGGAAAGAAAAGGACTTGGAAGGCAATTAAACGAATTTTGAAAAAAAACAAGAATTAGAAACAAAGCAACAGAATGTTATGCACCAATTCAATTTCAAATTGAAATCAAAATGTGAAATTAAGTGTGTCTTTCCTAAGTACATTAAAGCCCTATTTATACACATGATATTTACTAATTTTGGCTTTAACCACTTCAACATATAATTAAAATTAAATAAAAAATAATATAATATAATTTTTTTCTATTTTTGGCTTTTACAAAGTCAAAAGAATTTTGATGAGTCCTTGGCTTTTTTCCAAATTTTTTGATTCGGCCTCATTTCATTGGTTGTGCTTCAATTTGGTCATTTTCTGCTCGTTTTTTACTCTTAGCGTCCCAATTGCATCTCTGACAAGATTAAAACATAAAAACACTAATTAAGCAGGGATCAATTCAAAAATTAACCAAATTAAACACAAAAAGTCATGTAAATTAACATGTTATCAGCCTCCAATGCCAATTTCATTGACTCATATTGATGATGTCCGTTCAATTTTTGGGGAAGCTTGTCCTATGATATGATTTAGGAAAAACCTCAATAATTGCATTTTTAATCGCTTTACATTGATTAATATTGAGAATAGAAGGATAAGAACTTGACGTACAATTAAGCCATGTCTTGAACAACCAAATAAATGATTTTTGTTGTTTCATTTACAAGTAGCCCATAACCTAATAAGATAGATTGCTTTGCTCTAACAAATGGGGTAAAAGGGCAAAATGCATGTTATATTTATTTGTCAAGTAAGTTGTATAAAAAGTCACCACATCTCCAAAGTATTTGTTGAAATGATAATCAGAATATTATGATGAATAGAACTATCTTCAATAATTTGTTAACATCTACTACTATCTTTTTATATACAAGATAAAAGAAAAAAAAAAACTTCACTAACCTCTTAATTGGTTTCTATTACAAGTTACAAATTAATTCTTTACACTCCCTCTCAAGTTGGTGAGTTATAAATATTTCGAACTCCCAACTTGGATACAAGATATTCATGTTGTTATACACCCAAACCTTTGGTCATGATATCTGCTACTTGCTCTTTCGTTGTAACATGCTTAGTGTAAAGCAACCCACTTTGAGTTTTCTCTCTTATGAAGTGACAATCAATTTCTATATGTTTGGCTCTTTTATGAAACACCAGGTTTGTGGCTATTTACAACATTGCTTTACTATCACAATATAATATTGTTGATTCTTGACATTTGACCCCTATCTCTTCATGCAACCATTTAACTATACCAACTCAGCCACTGTTGTTGCCATAATCCTATTTGGCTTCGATAGATGAACGTGAAACTGTGTTTTGTTTTTTTTTTTATTTCCATAAGATTAACAAGTTACCCAATTTAATACAAAAACTAGATACTGATCTCCTCGTCATTGGACAAGATGCCCAATCCGAGTCACAATAAACATTCAGTTACAAATCACCTTCAGCTGGAAAAAACAATCCACACCCTGGCTCATTTTTTATGTATTTTATAACTTGCATGGCTACTTCATAATGTGAGTACTTGAGATGTTGCATAAATTGACTGAGGTGTTGTACTGCAAATGTGATATCCGGCCTAGCGTGTGTTAAATAGAGTAATTGTCCGATTATCCTTTGATACATAGTGGCATCTTCAAGGATTCTGTCATCACCAACAGCTAAAACTTGCTCATCAAGTTCCAATGTTGTAAGCTTTCAATTTTGCTCCAAAAGAGTAGCCACACTTGTAACACCCCTAACCCGTAACCGTCATCAGAATAGGTTATCATTCACATACATTTATGCATTCATTATCGTAAACCATTCAAAACAAGCATATAAAGCTTTAATCATACATTCGGGACTAATTCGGTAACTTATAAAAATTTCGAATACTTAGAAAATTTTCAACATTTCAAGTACCACACGCCCGTGTGCCTCACACGGTTACTAGACACGCTCGTGTCATAGACCGTGTGAAAACAGGGCATACATACTCACTTGTACCACACGGCCGAGACACGTCCGTGTGCCTTGGCCATGGTTGAAACTGACTTGCTCACATAGATGACCACACGCCTATGTGTCTAAACCATGCTCGAGACTGACTTTAAATTGTAGGACTACCCCAGGGGTACACGGCTGTGCAACATGACCATGTATCGCATACGGCTGAGACACACGCCCGTGTCTCTGCCCGTGTGGACAGAAATTGGCCATTTAACAAAAAAAACCAATTTGCCACCCTTATCTCTTGTTCACCTAGCCATCAAAATAGAAACATTTCAACTCATATATAGGCAGCCAAAACATACCTGTAGAAGCCCATTTTTGTCCGGCCCATTATAAACCGAAAAAAACCATAAAAATAAGTTAAAAGTTTAATAGTCCATTTATACAAAAAAGGCCCAAATAACCCAAGTTACAGTCAGCCCAAAAGGCCTAAAATTAACCTAAACCCTAATGGCCTGATAGGCCCAGCACCTAAACTAATTCCAGCAAAGTTGAAACCCTAGCTAGCCTTCAGTGCAGCGCCTCCCTGCTGCCTTCACGTGCTCTGTCAACGTGCCCAATGCCCAATGACTGTCTCTTTGCGCCACAATGGCCTCCGTTGACCTACAAGGAACACAGAAGCAGACAAAGAACAACCACAAATAGCAATATGAACAGTAGCAGAAATAGAGCAAAAAAAGTAATAAACAGTAACAAAAATATTGTATTTTCGGCTATAAAAGCCATTCCCAAACCGATGTAAAAGAGGAGATTTTTTGGAATACTAAAGAGGGATTTTTCTCACTCAAATACATCGAAAATAGATTCCAATATACAAAGCAACAAATTAGTCGAAGAGAAAAACAAAGTATTAAGGTCGTTGTTTTATTTTTTATTTTCTTTTTTTTCGAAACTGTATACCAATATCTTTTGATTTTCTTTGTTTTTTTTTAAAAACCATTTACATATAATAATATATTCAAAAGATTTTAAAACAGGAAAAAACTTACCTATTTTTTATCCCGCCAGAAGAAGGTCGACTTTTAGCCTTCCCGCCGCTGCACACGACGGCGTCGGCACCGGCGAATGATGACCGGAGCGGTGGTGACCGACCGGAGCCAGGCTGAAGGTGAGTTTGGCTTCAGAAAAAAAAAAAGAAAGACTTTTTGAGTTTTTTTGGAAAACAAACAGAAATGAATCTTTTTAAAAAAAATTTGGCTTTTATAGACGTTGTAAAATGGCGTCGTTTAGGGCTGATTCCCATAGCCCCAAAACAGCGTCGTTTTGTTTCTTGACCCAAAAGCCAACCCGCCCCAACTTCACGTCTGCGTGTTTTTAAACTAAATGGTCGATTTGCTTTAATGGGTCCTTCTGCTTTTTCGCCCACTTTTAATTTGATCCTTTTCTTTCTTTTGCTTTTTTAATTTTACCCCTGTAATTTTTGCATTGTTTCATTTCAGTCCATACTGGAACTATGCGTTTTGGGGAACAGGGATATTTTCCCATTTGGTTCCCCATCTCATTCGCGCTTTACATTTTGGGTCCGATACTTTATTTTTATTCTTCTTTTTCCATTTAGATTCTATTTAACTTTCGATTTAGCCCTTTTTTTATTTTTTTCCTACATTTACATTTTATTTAGTGTCTTACTTATTTAAATTTATGCTTCTAAATTCATTCTAATCCCGATTTAATCCTGGGCTATTTAATTTCAACCCTATATATATTTTATGTGTGTGTTTACTTGTCTATTTATTATTTATTATTTATTTTATACTCTTTTCATATATAAAAAATTTCAACGTTAATATTTTCTTTGTTTAAACATTTGTTGATTCACGCTATTATTTTGCTACTGTTATTTACTCTTTTATCCATTTATTTATTATTATTTTTATATATTTTTTCATATTTCATATTTTACTATTTTATTAATTCTTTCATCATATTTATATTATTCTTGAGGTATCTCGCATTTTACTCCTTTATTTATATTACTTTATTTGTTTATTTATTAATATCACGAATTAATATTTTATTGTTACATTTATAATGATTTTATTAAAATGTTCCTTTATTTGGTTATATTATCATATTCTCTCGTATAGTTATTTTATATCGATTCACTATCCCCACTTCATGCATTTTGTTTAGAAATGATTAAATATTTTTACTTTATGCCTCAAATGAGATGAATACACGTAATTTAAATGTCACATTAGTTATTATTTAAAAATGAATTTTTAAAATAGGCAATGTTCGTATTTGGAGATTCGAGAAGTTGTACCCTAACTTACTAGGTTCGATTTTTCTCGTTGAACCTAAATAATCGAATATCCTTTAAATTTTTAAATACATGAGATTCGATCAAATAATAAAGTAAAAGGAAAACTTATTTTCAAGGATTTAATGTGTTGTATCCTAACTTACGGGGTACAACCTGTTAATTACTTCGAGAAAAGAGGTCATTTTACACGTTTTCTTTAATTCAAGAGATTTTATTAAAAATGCATAATATAAAAAGGATCGTATTTTAAATTTCTTTTCAAATTTTTGACTTTCGATGCTAAGACATTAATTAATCAACTAGGTACCAATTTTGGGCGTTACGAGGGTGCTAATCCTTTCTCATACGTAACCGACTCCCGAAACTATTTTCTGGATTTTCGTAGACTAAAAACATCGTTTTAATAAATCAAATCTCTTATTAAAATGATCAAATTATGAGGTGATCCGATCACAGCTAAAAAAAAAATTGGTGGCGACTCCCATGTTTGTTTTTATTTTCAAAATCAAAATCGACCCCGACCCCATTTTAAAAAAAATGGTTTCGATAGCTTGTCTACTCCACTGGGGACTTAAAAAAAGAGAGTCAAGCCACGAGTTGTTTATTTTTTGTCTTTTTGTCGAAAATTGAAAACTTGGTTTAAATGTACGATCTTTTCGTTACATTTCATCCGTCTTTGTTACGATATTCATCATTGTGGTTTATAATTGCTGTGTTGGTTTGAGTTTTGGTATCTTTCTGCACATTGCATTGCATGATCGGTCGATCTTACCCTTTTAAGTAGGAGTGAGAAACTATTCCTTCGCGAGGTTTTCACCTTCGCATAGGATAGTTGATCGCTTTCGGGATACACCCGTACCTATTTCTTCGTGAGATTTTCATCTCCGTGCAGCCATAGGGAAATGTATTCCCCTGAACTGAATTCAGTCCATATGAGCCTATGACGGGTGAGGATCGAGAAATCTGTCGGTTCGGGTACATTTACTTTAGAACTTAACCGCATATAGTGAGCCTTAAGAGCCTACCCTAGGTAGAACCACTCCAAACCCTAGTGGTCACCCGAATAGGTGCTTTATTTTTTCCTTGCTTGTTTTTGCTTTGTACTAACCTGTTTCATTTTTTGTTATGATTGCATTACGCTTTCATCATGAAAAAGAGGTGTTGATTCACGTTTGATTACTAAATAGGGAGCTTGCCATGGAAAATCGAATCTCTTGATAAAGTGGAAGATAGTGCGGCTGTTCAAATACGGTTCGAGAAAACGTAACTAGAGAAAGGTGATAGTTTGATGGAGAGGTACGTATCAGAATAGTGGAACTTCACTTGTATTGACGTGACCCAGTACAATCTCCAAGAATTGAAAGAGATATGGGTCCAATGGAATGATGAAATCAAGCAGCTGTTTTACTGTAATTATGGTGAGTTGCCCCATCTATTCGACATTAAAGTGGACAAGCATTTGTTTCGAGCTCTGGCTCAATTTTGGAATCCAGCCTACAGTTTCTTCACTTTTGGAAAAGTGGATTTGGTACCTACGGTGGAAGAGTATACCACTTTATTTCAATGCCCGAGGATTCAAGCTAACAAAGCCTACTCTAGAGCCGCCAATATCCCGATTTTCCTAAAGACACTAATGAGCATCAAGGGGATGAATGAGTAATAGGTCGTGGCCCAGATCAAGCAAAAAGGAAAAAGCAAATATATCCCTTGAGAAGGTTTGCGAGACCTGCTTTTGAGGCATCTGGACGCAAAGAAAAGGTCGATATCTTTACCTTAAGTATCTACGGGTTAGTAATCTTCCTTAAAGCACTGGGGCACGAAGATAAGGCAGTTTCAAGCTTGTTTGACCGACTTGATAAAAGGGTCACACCCGTCCCAACAATCTTGGCTGGAACTTTTAAATCTTTGAATGCATGCTGAAGAAGAGGTGAAGGTAGGTTCATCGGGTATGCGTAACTTCTAGTTCCATAGCCACTTTTGAAGGGTAGAGAAGGTTTCTTATTAAGTATTCTCTGAGAACTACTTTCCATTAGAAGAATTAGTGGCTCAAATACAAGAGGTGGCCAATCGTTTGCAAACCCTAGCAGTTTAGGCTGACATGCTAAGTTTGAAGTGAATCAAAACAAGGTCGGGATTAGGAGTTAGCTTGGATTCTTAAGGAGATTAAGACTTTGACTATTAGGGAAAAGTCGTATACGTAATCTGTTTTATGTAAAGAAATTTATTTTCTAGAAAAGTTGTCCTAGGAGAATTAAATCAGAGTCAATGCCTCTTTTTACATTCATTTCATGCATCTGCATTTCATTTCATCATATGCATTGAATTTCATGAAATGACACTAATTAATCAAAATTATGGCAGTAACCCTGGAATATCGTTACAGTACACGAGGAAAAACTAAAGTAATTGACCAAAGGTTGAAGAGATTAGAGCAAATGAAAATGCAAATGCAAGAGCAATTGGTCAAAATTCAACAAGATATGAGAAAGTAGATGTTAGAATTCCAAAGAAACATGATGAGCCAGTTAACCTAGTTTCTAGCTAGAGGGTCAGAGAAAGGAAAAAGCCCTACGGTCAATTCCAGGGACGATAACGAGGACCTTACTTATCATTCAGGCTTTACTCCAACAAACACCCAAGCACAACCAAACACGTATCCACAAAGGCTATCCATTAACATTAGACCCCAATACCAGACCAATACCACGGCACCGGTGAACTTCTTGACAGGTTCAGGTTTTAACCCGGGGCGTAATCTAACCAATCCTGTTGTCCTTGATTTGGATGATATAGCGGAAACATAAAAGGCGAGAGTGGAGCTTCCAAAGCAATTTGAAGATAGTTGCAAATGGAAAAAGCGAAAGTGGAGCCCCCAAATCAATACTTTAAAGGCCCCGAGGAAGAGGGAAAATGAGGTGAATAATGCGAGTATGTATAACAAGGGATATTCAAAATCGAGTACCGTATGCCAGCCAAGGACAACAACTACTAGCCATCAGATCCTTCCAAGGCAAGAACCCAATCCACGGCCAGACTCAAAAAAACTCTGGTTCACGCCCATACCAATCATGTATAGGGAGTTGTACCAAAGTTTGTTTGATGCACATATAGTATCCTCTTTCTATTTAAATCCTATGCAGCCCCCATACCTTAAATGGTACGATACGAATGCCCAATGCGAGAACCACGCGGGGATCACAGGGCACTTGATCGAGAACTGCACCGCTTTCAAAAAGATAATTGAAAAATTCATCAAAATGGGTATTGTGAAATTCGATGATCCATCTGGTGCAGAAAATCCGTTACCCAACCATTCTAACAAAGGGGCAAACGTGATAATCGAGAGTGCAGAGAAGAGAATCAAGACAGATGTAGTAGAAGTAAAAACCCCACTGAGAGAGGTTTGAAAGAAAATAGTAGGAGGATTAATCACACAGGATTTAGGGGAGAAACTCAGAGAAGCAAGGAACTACTGTGAGTTCCATAATGAAGAGGGTCATGAGATTTAAAAGTGCAATGAATTCAGAGCCTTGGTGCAAGGCCTGATGGATACTAAGGAACTAGAATTCTTTGAATATACTAAAGGCTCAGAAAGAATGTTTGGAAATTGGAGCATCAATGCTATATCCGAAGAAGAAATTGAAAGAGAAAATTTATCAGGCATTTGCCCTCATGAGCCTGGAAGTGTTCTGAACAATTGGACTGCAGAAGAGATTCCTGTAGTTTTTAGAGCTGATTCAAAGTAATATTCAAAACACGTTTGTTGCTTTAAGCCTAGAAGTAATAAGAATCCTTTTTGTGAAATAGGCTCATGTCCAACATATTATTTCAATAAAAAATACGTTTTTCTGTCTCACTTTGAGCAAATATTCCTTCATTTCATTCATATTCATACCACATAAATAACTTTTCTTAAATTCATTTATTCTTTGGATATTCCTTCATGCCTACAACAGGTTTTCAGATATCAATGACATGAGCGACATTGTTACTAACCCAGAATCTCCTTTTGAGCGAGACATGTATCTAGACGGATCTCAAGACTTTGAAGATGACAGAGACTATAACTTATCTCTGGATTTGTTAAGGATGGTAGAACGAGAAGAGAAATAAATTCTACCTCACAAAGAGACAGTAGAGATTGTGATCTTGGAAGAAGGAAAAGAAGTGAAAGTTGGAGCGTGCATTATTGTAGAGATAAAGCGAGACCTCATTAAGCTACTTCAAGAATTCAAAGATGTATTCACATCAAGATATGCCTGGGCTACTAAGATGTGTGGAAACTGTTGAGGCTAAGAAAATCTTGGAAAAAGTCCATAAGGGCGTCTGAGGAACACATGCTAATGATTTTACAATGGCCAGGCAAATCGTAAGATTCGGGTACTACTAGTCCACCATGGAAGAGGATTGCATCAGTTATGCCAAGAAACACCATAAGTGCCAAATTTCTGGAGACAATATTCATGTGCGTCCTTCATGTCATGACTTCACCATGAACTTTTTTTATGTGGGGTCGATCTCGCCCAAAAGATTCTAACAGGCACCGATTCATCTGTGTGGTCATCTATTACTTCACTAAGTGGGTGGCAGCTACTTCATTTGCCAATGTCACAAAGTCGATAGTCAGCAGGTTCCAAAAGAAGAAGAAGAAGAATAAGAAGAAGAAGAAGTCATATGTCAGTAAGGAATGCCAAAAAGGATCATAAATGACAATGCACTAAATTTAAATTTGTAGTCTATTCAAGATCAAACACCATATCGCCCCAAAATGAACGGTGCAGTGGAGGCAACAAAAAAAAAAGATCATGGGGAAAATAACTGAGACTTGTAAATATTGGCATGAGAAGTTACCATTTACCCTCTATACTTATTGAATGCCTACCAGGACCTTCGCCGGGGCAACACCTTTCTCATTGGTTTATGGAATGGAATCAATTTTGCCCATTGAAGTCAAGATTCCTTCTTTCCAAGTTTTGGCTAAGCTAAAGTTGGATGATGCAGAATGAATCCAATTTCGATATGATCAAGTGAGCCTGATTGAGGAAAAAAGCTATCCATCATGGTCAAATGTACCAAAAATGACTGGTACGAACTTACAAAAAAAGGTTCACCCAGAGTATTCCATGAAGGAGACTTGATATTAAAGAAGATCATTCCCATACAAAAGGACTTCAGAGGAAAATGGATGCCAAACTGGGAAGGACCTTATGTGGTAAAGAAGACATATTCTGGAGGAGCATTGATATTAATCGAGATGGATGGCAAGGACCTGTCCAATCCGATGAATTCGAATACAGTCAACAATACTTCACTAAGAAAAAAAAAAAGAAAGAAAGAAAGAAAGAAAAACAAAAGAAAAAGGAAAAGGAAAAGAAAAAAGAAAAGAAAAAGGAGAGGCTAGGGCGAAAACCCGCAAAGGGCGCCTTGAGACCAAAGGGGTTTTGAATTGAAAACCCGTAAAGGACAATTTCAATTTTGATAAAAAAATAGGGTATGTTGTAGTCTCGCTTTTTCTGAATTAACAAGAAGGAGAGATGTTACGTCTTGGGGCATCAACAGAGTACTCTAGATCCCCTAAACACATATTGAGCTCAGAAAGAGTCCTCAAGAAGTTTGTGCAGAGAAGCTCATGCTGCGATATCTGGGGCACCTATTTTTCTTTTATTCATTTTGTATTTTAACAATGTTTGCTTTATTTGATTAATCCATTCTTTTCAGAATTTGTTCCTGATAAATTTTAGTTTTGTTCATCATTATGATCTTTTTCAAGCATTTTGCATTGAAATAACGATTAATGGATTAATAATACTTTCACAAAAGGAATTCTGCATATTACTCTGGAAGCTCCTAAATAGTACAAGAACCTGAAACAAGACTATTATTTAGAACTCACCAAACCTAAGGGTTGGAAATATTTGAGAAAGAAGAGTCTAAATTGTGACTATTTCTTTGGGTTTTCTATCAAAGGTATCAGCTGAACAAGAAGATAGGACATTGCGTCTGTGATAGAACTTTGATGAATAATGAGCAATGACAACCCAAAAATTAAGAAGGAATTATTCTCATGACATTCTGCATTCATGTAAATATCATTCATACATGTCTAGTTAGGAGCATTTGATTCATTTTGATCATGACATCCTAATCATTTGGCATAAGCATAGGCCCATGAAATTGATTTTACAGGTCATGTCCCCAAGAGGACGATGTAGTAAGATCGGTGAATCCACAAATCTCATCTCCCTGAAGTAACAGTGGAGCAGATTGAAGTTGTAAATCCTATCTCCTTGAAGTTACAGTGGAGTTGATCAAAGATGACAGACTTTATCTTCCTGAAGTTGCAGTGGAGCATATTGAAGCCACCAGCCTTATCTCCCTGAAGTTGCAGCGGAGCAGACTGAAGACAGCGAATCTTATTTCTCTGACGTTGCAACGGAACAGATTAAAGCTACAAATTATGGAGAATTTTATCTTCCTGAAGTTGTAGTGGAGTAGATTGAAGCCACCAGCCTTATCTCCCTAAAGTTGTAGCGGAATAGACTGAAGATAGCAGATCTTATCTTTTTGAAGTTGCAGTGGAGCAGATTGAAGCCACCAGCCTTATCTCCTTGAAGTTACAGCGGAGTAGACTGAAGACAGTGAATCTTATTTCCCTGACATTACAGTTGAACAGA
Source organism: Gossypium anomalum (assembly GCA_025698475.1). Classification (NCBI taxonomy): domain Eukaryota; kingdom Viridiplantae; phylum Streptophyta; class Magnoliopsida; order Malvales; family Malvaceae; genus Gossypium; species Gossypium anomalum. Next base: position 15,110,901 of record CM046967.1, on the reverse strand, counting down.
TTAAAGCTTCAAATTATGGCGAATCTTATCTTCCTAAAGTTGCAGTGGAGCAGATTCAAGCCGTCAACCTTATCTCCCTAAAGTTGCAGTGGAGCAGACTGAAGATAGCAAATCTTATTTCCCTGAAGTTGCAGCGGAGCAGATTGAAGCTACAAGTTACGAATCTGATCTTTCTGAAGTAGAAGTAGAGCAGGTCAAAGCCATAAACCTTATCTCCCTAAAGTTGCAGACAAATAGATCGAAGATAGCAAATCTTATATCCCTGAAGTTACAGTAGGTTAGAAAAAGAATATGAGCACCAAGAAGTCAAGATTCGGCAAAACCGGGCAAAATTGGTATTTCTTAAAAGTCTTTGCTCTATTCTCGTTACACGATAATAAGCAAAGAGGGACAGCTGTAGAAGCCCATTTTTGCCCGACCCATCATAAACCGAAAAAAACCAAAAAAATAAGTTAAAAGTTTAACAATCCATTTACACAAAAAAGGCCCAAATAGCCCAAGTTACATTCAGCCCAAAAGGCCTAAAATTAACCTAAACCCTAATGGCTTGATAGGCCCAGCACCTAAACTAGTTTCAGCAAAGCTGAAACCCTAGCTAGCCTTCAGCGTCGCGCCTCCCTGCTGCCTCCACGTGCTCTGTCAGCGTGCCCAACGCCCAAGGACTGTCTCTTTGCACCAGAATGGCCTCCGTTGACCTACAAGGAACACAGAAGCAGACAAAGAACAGCCACAAATAGCAATATGAACAGTAGCAGAAATAGAGCAAAAAAAGTAATAAACAGTAACAAAAATGTTGTATTTTCGGCTATTAAAGCCATTCCCAAACCGATGTAAAAAAGGAGATTTTTTGGAATACAAAAGAGGGATTTTTCTCACTCAAATACAACAAAAATAGATTCCAATATACAAAGCAACAAATCAGTCGAAGAGAAAAACAAAGTATTAAGGTCGTTGTTTTATTTTTATTTTGCTTTTTTTTCGAAACTGTATACCTATATGTTTTGATTTTCTTTATTTTTTTTTAAAAAACCATTTACATATAATAATATATTGAAAAGAGTTTAAAACGGGAAAAAACTCACCTATTTTTTATCTCGCCGAAAGAAGGCCGACTTTTGGCCTTCCAACAACCGCACATGGCGACGGTGACTGGCCGGAGCCAGGCCGGAGGTGGGTTTGGCTTCAGAGAAAAAAGAAAGACTTTTGATTTTTTTTTTTTTTGAAAACAAACAAAAATGAATTTTTAAAAAAATTTTTTTTTTGCTTTTATAAACGTTGTAAAACGACGTCGTTTAGGGCTGATTCCCATAGCCCCAAAACGGCGTCGTTTTGTTCCTTGACCCTAAAGCCGACCCGCCCCAACTTCAAGTCAACATGTTTTTAAACTAAATGGTCTATTTGCTTTATGGGTCTTTCCGCTTTTTCGCCCACTTTTAATTTGATCATTTTCTTTCTTTTGCTTTTTTAATTTTACCCCTGTAATTTTTGCAATGTTTCATTTCAGTCTATACTGGAACTATGCGTTTTAGGGAACAAGGATATTTTCCCATTTGGTCCCCCATCTCATTCGCGCGTTACATTTTGGGTCCGATACTTTATTTTTATTCCGTTTTTTCCCTTTAGATTCTATTTAACTTTCGATTTAGCCCTTTTTTTATTTTTTTCCTACATTTACATTTTATTTAGTGTTTTACATATTTAAATTTATGCTTCTAAATTCATTCTAATCCCGATTTAATCCTTAGCTATTTAATTTCAACCCTATATATATTTTATGTGTGTGTTTACTTGTCTATTTATTATTTATTATTTATTTTATACTCTTTTTATATATCAAAAATTTCAACGTTAATATTTTCTTTGTTTAAACATTTGTTGATTCACGTTATTATTTTGCTACTATTATTTACTCTTTTATCCATTTATTTATTATTATTTTTATATATTTCTTCATATTTCGTATTTTACTATTTTATCAATTCTTTCATCATATTTATATTATTCTTGAGGTATCTCGCATTTTACTCCTTTATTTATATTACTTTATTTGTTTATTTATTAATATCACGAATTAATATTTTATTGTTACATTTATAATGATTTTATTAAAATGTTCCTTTATTTGGTTATATTATCATATTCTCTCGTATAGTTATTTTATATCTATTCACTGTCCCCACTTCATACATCTTGTTTAGAAATGATTAAATATTTTTACTTTATGCCTCAAATGAGATGAATACATGTAATTTAAATGTCACATTAGTTATTATTTAAAAACGAATTTTTAAAATAGGCAATGTTCGTATTTAGAGATTCGAGAAGTTGTACCCTAGCTACATTAATTAATCAATTAGGTACCAATTTTGGGCGTTATGAGGGTGCTAATCCTTCCTCGTATGTAACAGACTCCTGAACCTATTTTTTGGATTTTCGTAGACTAAAAACATCGTTTTAATAAATCAAATCTCTTATTAAAATGATCAAATTATGAGGTGATCCGATCACACCTCAAAAAAAAAGGATTGGTGGCGACTCCCATGTTCGTTTTCATTTTCAAAATCAAAATCTACCCCAACCCCGTTTTTAAAAAAATGGTTTCGACAATACCAATTCAATCACATATCATGCTATCGATATCATTAATCATATCCATATACAATTTCAACTCAAACATGCTAATTCCATATACCTAATTCATACCATGAGCATATGATTCATATCACATTTATAACCATTTCAAGATCATAAAAACCTTGTAAATCAATCATGAATCATATCATTTCAACCACACAACTAACTTACCCAAAAAGACCATTTTTGCATAATATATCATTTACCAAAATCAAACCATCAGTTCAACCATAATCAAGCCATATCTCATGGCATGATATACCCATCTCAAAACATACCACATTAGTCCTAGCCTATACATGCCATATTTTGCTATATACATTTTCAAATGGTACCAAAATAAAGTCTGATAGTGTGGTGATGATCCTTGACGATCCCCGAGCTTCCAGTTGCTTTGATATCTATAAAACAATGCAAACACACACAAAGTAAGCTTTCAAAAGCTTAGTAAGCCAAATACAAATAAACAATTATAAACCAATTCATACATATGAATCAAACACGATTGCAAGATCTTATTTCTCATATAGCTCAATTATTCATAATCACTTGCTTATAAACACATAATATTTTCATATAGTTCACATCTCACATGATCATATTCATTCTTACTTCTCATTGCTAAATTTTATATACCTTTTGTACATACCTAAATCGGATTCACATTCACGTGATCATTTATTTCTCAATAATTCCTGTTGAACCGTTCAGAAATAATAAGGATACTCGGATAGCTCGAAAAGCTCGTACAATGCCAACGTCCCAGACGTAGTCTTACATGTAATCAAATATCGATGCCACTGTCCCAGATAGGGTCTTACACGAAATCATATACGATGTCGATGTCTCATACATGGTCTTACACGTAAATCAAAAGTAGATGCCAATGTCCTAGACGTAGTCTTACACAATATCATACCTTGGAATCCTATGTCATGACATATGTATCCTATACTATTCCTATGGTTCATAGAGGGCTTTCAGATGTCGTAACTTTGTCGATATTTTCTCAGATTCAATTATCCAGCTATAATAGCAATTCAATACATTTCCACAACAATCAATCGTATATTATTCAATTGAAATACGTTTATTTGCATATGAACTTACCTCAGAAATGAGAACGGCTAAACGAGTCAATTATTCTACAACCTTTGACTTTCCCCGATCTAATTCTGATTTCTATCGTTCTTAATCTATATAAATTTAGATTTCACTAATTTAATCACAAATTCATTCAATTCAATCGATAAACACATATTTAGGACATTTTATACATTAGCCCTCACATTTTCACATTTTGACAATTTAGTCCCTATTTCATAGAATCACAATATATAAAAAATTTCTATGTACACATGCTTAGCCGAATTTTCCCTTAGCTCATTTAAGCCCACATGTTTCACTTATTTCACATTTTATCCCCTCAATTTCTCATTTTCACAAATTAGCCCATAATAATCAAATTCATCAAAAATCAAAATACAAAACATATTAACCCAACACATATCTTTCATTTTCCATCAACTAACATCACAAAGCTCACAATTTCATCAATGGCATAACTCAATTTCATCATCAAATTCAGAAATTGAGACATGGGCTAAATAGAACACTAAGCAACAATCACAAAAACATAAAAATCATCAAAAACGAATAAAAAATCACATCTAAATTAGCCAATATGAGTGTTGAATGCTTCTAAGCACGTAAAACCTATTTCTTTCATGTATTTTCAGCAAAATGATGAAAAGATGAAGCAAAAATCATGTTTTGTTTAATTAATAAACATTAATTCATCATTTACCAAAATAACCTTATTATATACATTTAAAATCCACTAACCCTTGGCATATATGCCCATTCATAATTTCAATGGTCTAATATCAACATAAGGACCTTATAATTAATAAGCTATGTCAATTCGGCACTTATTCATGTGATACACAACTTTCGCATTTTCTACGATTTAGTCCTTTTATCAAATTAAGCACACAAATGATTAAATTTTCATACGAAAGTTTCACAAATGCTTAACCACATACTGTAAACACGAAAAATAATATTAAAATATTTTTTGACTTAGATTTGTGGTTCCAAAACCACTATTCTGACTAGGGTCTAAACCGGGCTGTTACGACACTATTCACTCACATAAACCAGCATCAGAAATAAGTTCTAGCGTATATTTTCGCTGATTCAAAACAACTCCTACCTTCGATCTCATCTTCTCTATACCAAGAAAATATTTTAGATTCCTCAAGTCCTTCATCTTGAAGTTCTAATGTAAAATCATTTTAAGTTCCTCCATTAGTACACTATCGTTTCTTGTTATTAGTAAATAATTAACATAAATCAGAATTATCACTAACTTATCTCCTTTCCACTTTGTAAACAATGAATAGTCATATTTACTCTGACTAAATCCATTATTGAGAAAAGTTGCCGTAAGCTTAATATTCCACTACCAAGAAGCTTGCTTCAAAACATAAAAGGACTTTCTCAATCGACAAACATGAGTCTCCCCCTGTATGCGAAATCCCGGTAGAAGAGTCATATATACCTTCTCATGAACATCCATTTGCTAAAATGCATTATACACATCTATTTGGAACATGGGCCAATCAAACCTAACCATAAGAGCAATAACAACTTGAACAATAACTTGTTTAACAACCGAAGAAAAAGTCTTATGGTAATCAACTCCCGGTTGTTGAGTAAACCCTTGACCAACCAACCTTGCCTTGAAATGCTCTACCAACCCATCCGAATTAAACTTAACTTTGTATTTCAACTTACAACCAATCAAGATCTTGCCAAGGGGCAATGAAACCACTTCCCATGTGGCGTTAGCTTCCAATGCTTGAATCTTTTACTCCATGGCATCCACCCATCGCTTGTCCTGAACAGCCTCCTGGTAACTCTTATGTTCAATAACATGAGAAAGAGAAGTAGTGGAGTGTTGAGAATGAAAAGGTAGATGAGAATAAGAGAGCTTTGGAAATTGACTATGTACAGGTAGAGCAAGTGATGAGCATTGAGAAGTGCAAACAAAGTCTTTCATTCATTAAAGCTATCAAAGAGATTGGGAAGTGTGATGCGAAGGTTGAAGATTAAACCCAGATGAAGGTTTGAGGGTTTGAAAGGAAAAAAAATGGATTGAGAAGAATTGGAATTTTTATGGGAAAAATTAGGGGAAGAAATAGGTTGTATGGGAATATGGGATAATGAGACGATGGGGGTTGAAAAAGGTAAAAAAGATGAGACATGTGGAAAAGTTGACTCATGTGAAGAAGAATCGAGTGACACATGGGTTGACTGACTAATGGGAGTAGGTAGCTTATCATGTGGATCTATAGTGTCAAATAAAAAATCAGTGAAAAAAATAGTTTCAGTAGTGGGAAACAAACGAGAGGTGCTATTTTTTTTTGCTGAAAAGGAAAAAAAAAATGAAATATCACATCTCGATTAACAAAAAATTATTTATTTTAAATATTAAAAAGTATGTAACCCTTTTGAGCAGTCAAATAGCCCATGAACACAAAAGGAATAGAACGAGATTGAAATTTACCGGTAAGATAAGGATTTTTTGCATAAGCAAGACACCTAAAAATCTGAAAATGATGTAAATCAGGAGGTTGATTGTATAATAGCTCATATGGTGTTTTCCAATTAATAACGATAAAGGGTAAGCGATTTAAAATATAACAAGCAGTGAGAACACATTCCTCCCAAAAACGATTAGTAACATGATATTGAAATTTAAGTGCACGAGCAATTTCTAACAGATGACGATGCTTGTGTTTAGCCACACCATTTTGTTGAGGTGTGTGAACATAAGAAATCTGATGAATGATACCTAAGGATGAAAAAAAAATTACATTCAATAGCAAAAAATTCACTGCCATTGTCACTTCTTAGAAATTTTAATATCTTTGGAAAATTATGTTTTGATCATGATAATAATTCGTTTTAAAACAACAGTGGCATCACTTTTTAACTTGATAAGATACACCCAAGTAGAACAAGATTAATCACCAACAATGGCAAGGAAATAACGATGACCCATATGTATAGGAAATTTATAAGCCCCCCAAGATCAATATGAACTAAAGAAAAAAGTGCATCCGTACGTGTTTGACTTAAAGGAAAAGGTAAATGAGTTTGTTTCACAATAGGGAAAAACTTGACAATGAGCCATATATCCATTGTCCAAATAATTACAATGCAAGGTATGCAATTTATTTGCAATTTATTCAATTTTGAAAACAAGGTTTGCCCAAAACGAGCATGCCAAAAAAAAATGTATTATCTCGAGTAGACAACAAAGAAGTAGTCGGAGGAGAAACACAACTATCCTTGCTTGGGAATAGAGAGTGGGTAGGTATTAGGAAATAAAGACCATGATGCTCCTTACCAATCCCCTTCACCGCTCCATTACAAAGGTCCTGCACAAGACAAAAATGAGGATAAAAGGATACAGAACAATTATGGTCACGTGTTAACTGAGATATAGAAAGAAGGTTAAAATAAAAGTCTGGTACATAAAAGACATTAAAGAGAGTAAAGTTGGGTGAAAGGGTAACGGAACCAATGTAGGCAATAGGAAAGGATTTACCATTCGACAATTGAACAATCAATGAACTAGATTCACAAGGAACCAAAGATTTTGAACAATAGATGTTTGATGTCATATGATTGGTGGCTCCAAAGTCCACGATCCAACATTTAGTAAACGTGTGTGAGAGATTACCTGTAACACCCCCTACCCGTATCTATCACCGGAATAGAGTACGAGGCATTACCAAGAAGTTCGAAACACTTACAAATAATTTAAATATATTTTCATAACAATTAACATACATAAATATTAATCACCATTCATAAAATAATATTGAAATTTAATAATATTAACAAATGGTCACTAAAATTTAGTTATATAAATTCACAAGTTCGATTTTTTGTATCATAGCGATAATCATAATTTCATAATAAACATTTCAAATAAAACATTATATCATTTCTAATTCAACGTTTATCTATTATAATTGGGCACGTGGTCAATTTATACACAAGTCATTCATACACATATGTATATTTTTCCTCCTCCTCCTCTCCATCCACATCCTTAGTATAAATAACACACTTGTAAGTAACATTATCCATAATTTTCACTCTTTACTTATGTGAATATTCAAGCTATCCATCCGTGTCATAGTCACTAAATTATTTTTATCTTGAGCTACAGAACTCAAAATTAAGATCCGCTAATTTTTCCTGAAACTAGGCTCACATATATTCTTACCATAAAATTTTCAGAATTTTTGGTTGGGCCAATTAATACAGTTTATTCATTGAAGTCTCCCCTGTTCTGCTGCCTGACAGTTCCAACCCTTCTTCACTAAAAATTAATTATTTTCTCGTACAGGATTCGAATGATGTCCTCGTTTGCTTCTCTTGAAAATAGACTCATTCAGGTTCTAAACATATAAATTTAAGCCCATAATTATCTTTATCCAATTTTTGATGATTTTACAAACTCAGAACAGGGGAACCCGAAATCATTCTGACCTTGTCTCACAAAAGTTATTGTATCTCATGATATAATTTCTTTTATAAGAAACTAGACTCAATAAGCTTTAATTTCATATTTTATTCATACTCTAGTTCGATTTCTACAATTTTTGGTGATTTTTCAAAGTTAGACTACTGTTGCTGTCCAAAACAGTTTTAGTGCAAAATATTGATTTCCATTTTGCCCCAAATTTCATAGTTCATACAATTCAATCCTTTCTCAATTAACCCCTCAATTCTGTTAATTTTTAGCATTTAATACTTTATTCTATCATTTTAAACAACTTCATAACCCTTGAAAACCAGAAGTTTAACACTAGACCTTAATTCCAAACTCTTTCACAATTAGGTCCTAAAACCAATTTTCATCAATTTTACTTGATAAAATCACCATATATCAAAATTAAAGCTTCAATTATATGTTTATTCATCATGTGATTCCAATACTCATCCATAAAAACTTCAAAAATTAGTCATGGAATCAAAAACTAAAGAAATAGTAAGTTGGACCCAATTGTAAAAGTCCAAAAACATAAAAATTTCAAGGAGAAAGCAAGAATTAAACTTACATGAAGCTAGAGTATGAAAACCAGCTTGAACCCTCCTCCATGGCTATTTTTTTCAGCTGATAAATATGAAGAGAAATGAAGAGAATTCTAGATATTCCAATTTAGTCCCATTTTTATTTAGCTAATTTTGGCAATTTTCCAATTTTACCCTTATTTCACCTATTTCCTGATTTTTCTCAGCTATTGCCGCCCAAAATATCTCCTTTGGGCTTATTTGCACTTTAGGTCCTTCCTCATTTGACAATTGAGCTATTTAATCATTTTAGCAACTTTTACACATTTTACAATTTAGTCCTTTTTATTTAATTAACCGCCCAAACTTCAAAATTTTCTGACTAAATTTTAATACTACCTTACCAACACTCCGTAAATATTTCTAAAAATATTTATGGCTTGGTTTATGAAGTCTAGGTCTCGATACCTCATTCTTGACCCAATTTACCTAATTAATTCTTTTAAATCACCAAATTCACTGGTTCAAAAATGCTTTTATATTCACATTTGACTCATAGATATTAATTTATTAAATTTTTAAATCACCCGTCGGATTTAGTGATCTCAAATCTCTATTCCCGATACCACTGAAAATTAGGCTGTTACATTACCTACCATATGTGCAGCAACTCCAAGTGGCAGAGATGAGTCCACGCCATTTCCAAGAAGAGTTAAAATTTGCTAGTATTATTCTTGTGTAAAAAATGGATCTGCTAGAGGAGAAACGGTGGTAAAAGTCTCTCAACCCATAGCATTATTTGCGGTAACGGAGAAACTTGACTTGCGTTTGGTGAATTTGAAGTCCAGTGGATATCCAATTAAGCGATAACAATTCTCTCATTTGTGGCCCTTAACTTTACAATGATCACAAGTGCCTTGAAACTTCTTCTTGCTCGAACCTTGACTATTAAAGGAATACAACGCCGTAGGTTCACTTGAGACAAAAATGGAAGAATGCATTTGTTGGCTTTCTTCTTGAAGAAGCATTGTGTATGCTTGGTTTAGGGAAGGCAATTGTTGTATGAGTAAAATTTGACTAGGGGTTGTTGTATAGGACTCACTTAAACCCATCAAAAATTGAAATAAACGTTGTTGCTGTACATGAACAAGATTCTTGTGTGAAATGGCACAATCACAAGTTGAAAATAGAACCAATGCATCATACTCAACCCAAAGAAGTTTTAACTTGCTGAAATAAACCGAGATTGATGCAATACCTTGCGAAAGTTGAAAATAGAACCAAGGTCGGTCTTATTTTTAGCTAATAGAGTAATATGCATCGACCAACTCCACACTATAATTTTCAATTCCGGTTAGCTGGTGTGAAATCAGCAAAGTCCTCGGAGTGTCAAAAGGATAAATAGACAAAGGATGGTGAAAGTCGACTGTCTCAATAACTTCTATTAAAAGCTAAAACCGAAAGCGAATGAAAGAAACGAACCAAGAACAAAAAAAACCAAAAATCAAGAAGATGATGAATATCTAAAAATTTGAAACTAAAAACCTAAATCTGATACCATGTTGAAATGATAATCAAAATATTATGATGAATAGAACTATCGTCAATAATTTGTTAACATTTACTTTTATCTTTTTATATACAAGAGAAAAGAAAAAACACTTCCCTAACCTCCTAACTGATTTTAATTGTAACACCCCTAATCCACATCCGTCGTTGAAATAAGGTTTTAGAGCATTACCAATCAAATAGACATAATTTAAATGCATTTCATATTATATAATATTCAAGTCAAAACCAATCAAGCTAATACATATTGTCCCTTATTCGAGCCCTTGAAGCTCAAATTACGTGTTGAAACAAATCGGGACTAATTCGAAAACTCAAAAAAATTTTCGAAAAAATAATAAAAATTTTCAAAGCTGGTTCACACGCCCGTGTGTCTGGCCTTGTGAACTCAAAATGTACCTTTAACAACAAGTTTACCATTTCCTGCAAGCTTGCACACTAAGCAACTCAAAAACCATTCGTTTAACCAATTCAAAACACAATCGAACACAGCCAAAACATGTCAAAACAATCATCCTAGGTGCCTAACCAATTTACCCTCAATGGTACAACAATTATATCATCAAAACATATCATCAAAGTACCATTCAAATCCAAAATTCAAACATACCAAATTCAATCAAATTTTACCTAAATTATGAACACTTAAGCATTAATTTAACATACCATATTAAGGCTTCAAACACAAGCACATGCTTATAGATATATGCCAACAAACATTAAACTTATAATCTCATTTACATTCAATCCACAAAACGATTAATATTTAGACAGCTTAGGTACATCCCGGCAAAAAAAGAAAAACATCACCACGTTTGAGTTCGGGACCGCTGTTGGATGCTGAATCGACGATCAAAATTTAGTACCTAACCTGTGCACAGTAAACAAAACTGTACGCTAAGTATAAACTCAGTAGTATTTCTATAATCCGAATATTAAAGGCAAGATAATTTAATACATATATTTAATCACACAATAACATTAATCATTCAATTAATCAATTCATCAATACATCATTTATAACATATTCAATTCTCATCTCTTGCTATTTCAAATCTCATACTTGATATTCAAATAGCTTTTCACATTCAATGTTTTCCAATACCAATCATAGTATCATTTCATTTAATCACCTCTATTAACACGACTCGGACTATGACAGATACACGGATCCAACCAAAACACACCAGTTTGGTACCCAGTACTTCATCGGATAATTTGAAGTAATAATTTGACACCCAGTGTCACATCGACTCGAAGTCGAAGAAATCCCTAAACTCTTCTAATCCTATGGCATGCCATCTATATCCGACTCAGCCTGACATAGTTAATAGGGTTCAATTTCACTTTCCAATAATAATATCCAATATCATATTTGCACAATATTACATTTACACATATATATTCATAATATATATTCCAATACCATTCAATCAATATAAATTCAATAATTTCATCATATACCAAATCAATCTATTTCAATTGCAAAACACAAATATTCTCACCTCAACACTTACCATATACATTAAATAAAAATTACAACAATTAATAACTAGCTTCGGATTATAGAAATACAAACTAGAAATTCCAAGCTATTCCTCTTCGACTTTATCTTTTCCCTTTTTAGTCGAGAGTTCCGGTATAACGTTAGCTACAGAATTCAAACAATTAAAATTTATCAATACAATACAATTTAAATTTCATATTGAATATTTCAACTTTTTACTCAACATTTGTCTAAATTCCAATTTAGTCCCTAAACCGAGACTAACTTTTATTCTTCACATTTAATTCTTTATTTTCATGCAAATTCCACTTTAGACTAAATTTAACTCCATATTTTCACATAAATTCCTAAATTTTAAATTTTTTACAATTTAGTCCCTATTACTCAAATTTTACAATTTATTCTACAATTCAATACTTTTCATTTCTAACTTAAAAATCTATCAATTTAATCCCTAATACTCAAATTATTCAACATAGTCAACATTTAAAAACTCAATAATTTCTAAAATTTTAACATAGATTGGGTAGTATTTAATATCGGGATTCTAAAAAACATAAAAATTACAAGAAAATGGACTAAATTGACTAATCAATTGAACTTGGAACCTTGAAACCCTAGTTTCTCCTTTCTTTCTTTATTTTCTTTCTTTCCTTTCTTTTCTCCCTGTTTCGTTTTCTGCTTTGTTCTTTCTATTCTTTTTCTTTTATTTATTTATTTCATTTACTTATTTATTTTATTATATTTACATTATTATATTATATATATTTACATAAATATTAAGTAATACATATTTTATTAATATATACATATGTATATTATTTTTACACATGTAATCACTATTACCATCCACTTGTTGAAATAAGGCTTAATTGTTTATTGAGTCCCTTTACATTTTCTTTAATCTATAATTCAACTTTCATCTTTTATGCAATTTAGTCCTTATACCTAATTACTCTTAATTCATGCAAATTCACCTAACCAAAACCTAATTAACTACATAAATAGCTTCGTAAATATTTATTAACGAGTCCGTTTTACGAAAACGAAGTCCCGAAAATACACTTTCTGATACCCGTGACTATTGGGTCATTACATCAATAACAAGTCACTAAATAATTCTTTACAGTAATGATAAGAAGCTTTTGACATCGCATTTGCCCAAAAACACATTTCTTAGTTGGCCATCATCATCCAAATCCATCACATAATAAAAGTTTGGATTTTCAACTACATCTTAAAGAAGTAATTATATAAAGCTTGTGCATCTCCTCCCTCAAGTTTGAATATCTTGCACTTTCCAATATGATTCAAAGCATCTTTTTCATCAAATGTTAAATTTTGATAACCTCCAGCCTCTACGATAATTGAATGGAATGATTTGCTTGGTCTAGTACTTGTATCATGACGTGCTCTAATTTCATTTTCATCTCATCATTCAATTTTTTGTATGATCTATAAGATCGAGCACTAGATGGAGTTGGAATGTAACACCCCTAACCCCTCTCCATCGTCGGATTGGAGTTACGAGTATTACAACCAATCAAAATATTTAATTACATCATAAGCATTTGTGTAAGTTAACAATTAAGATTATATTATACATAGGCAGATCATGCCAATCTAATACTTTCATACTAATGTCTTATATAACCGAATAATATATCATACTATGCAATGCTAAACTTGGTATTCCACTGTCTACACTCTTATCACTATTTATGCCCTTTAAAAAGCTAGAAGTTGGATACATAACAAGGCTATTCCAATTATTAGCATTGGAGTATTGAACCATACTCCAGCTACTACTATCTTTGATGATATTAGTAGAATAACCTACTTCACCTAGCTTGGGTTTGCTATTTCATTCTAAATCAGAGTAAAAATGGTCTCACAGTCCTTGATACGAGTCTACAGGACCCTAAAAATAGTCTAAAAACAAAAATAGGCTAATTTGAAACAATTCTAAAATTTTAGGGCAAATTTCAAGATACCTAAAACAGAGGTCACACAGCCATGTGGCTAGGTCGTTTGACTTTCGAAGTTGGGACACACGGTTGTGTCCCAGCCGATGTCTCTGCTTGTCTAACTCACTAACTTGAGTCACACGGTCATGTCGTAGGCCGTGTTTCAGCCCGTGTGGCTCTTAACATGGGTGTGTGACTATCCTACACGACCGTGTAATATATCACACGCCCATGTGTCTGAGTCGTGTACTTCTCGAATTAATCTCACACGACTGTGTCGCAGGTCGTGTGTCAGCCCGTGTGGAAACTACACCTATATTGTTTTTCAACACGTTCAGGGCATACGTCCGTGTGTATTGCCAGTGTGTGACACACGACTGTGTGACAGACCGTGTCTCAGGCCGTGTGTACCTAAATGTACTTTAAAACCCAAGTTTACCATTTCATGTTTACTTGGACACTGAGCAACTCAATTACCAAGCATTTAACCTATTCAAACACAAATAAACATGTTCAAAATATGTCAAATCAATAATCTAATATACCTAACCAATGTGCCCTCATTGGTACCACATTTTATATCTTCAACATATCAACAAAGCAATCAACCATTCAAAACTTCTATTCATACAAAATTTGCTCAAATTGAACTAACTTTCAACTAATTAGGTTACCAAATTTTAAACTAAACACATACCAACATTGCCTCAACCATAACCATATATATATACAATTAACCACCATTTCACTAAGAGCCCAAAATATCATCACATCAAAAACAACATTAACTAAGGACCCCCTAGGTACATGCCGTTACAAAATAAAACATCACCACACTTAAGCTCAGGATTGTTGTTGGATACTAAGTCAACGATACTAAGTATAACTCAATGGTATTTCTATAATCCGAAAAATTTAAACTTGATATGAATAGTTAAGATATAGAGATGCAATAAGTAATGTTATAAAACAAATGTATCAAACCGGTAATGCCAACTTACTTATTTTTTTATTCACATTCAATAGAGTTCACAAATTTTGGTACGTGGCAATAGTATTTCATATGGCATTTGAGAAACCAATTCATTTAGTGACATATTTCATCTCTACTTCCACTTCATGATTTCATTTCTCATAATTCAATCCATATTCACAACAACCTACCATTTCATATTTCATTTCACATCTCATTTCCATTTCTCAACTATGTCATTTCAATATCGAACATATCGATTTTATCATTTATTTTCCCTATTAACACGACTCGAACGGATACACGGATCCAACTAACACCAGTTTGGCACCCAGTGCCTCATCAAATAAATTCGAATTAATAACTGCGCCCAACACTATATAAGTTGACACCTAGTGTCTCATCGATTAAACCGAAGCAAATTGGCACCCAGTGCCTCATCGACTCAAGGTCGAAGAAATCCTTGAACTCTTCCTATCCTATGGTATGCCATCTATATCCGACTTAGCCCGAAATAGTTAATAGGGTTTCATTTCACTTTTCAATACATCATATGTCTCAATCTCATATATATATATATATATACATTATCACATATATTCAATTCAATATTCAAATAAGCAACACATTTTATAATATACAAAATTAGTCCATTCTAATCAACTATGGATTCAATTTAATCCCAAAGTACAAGAGTACTCACCTCAAATGCTTACCATACATAACAATGCAATATGCAATAGTTTATAACTCAATTTAGATTACAGAAACACAAACCGTATATTCTGAGCTACTCGACGTCGACATTGTCTTTCCCCTTCTTACTTGAGGATTCTGGAACGACGTTTGCTATGAAGTAAAATAATTAAAATAAATTAATAACATACCACTCAATTTAAAAGAATTTTAATTTTCCTACTATATTTTGTTATTCTTCAAATTAGTCCATAAACCGAGACTAATTTTAATCTCCACATTTAACCTCTAATCTTTATACTAATTTCACTCTAAGCTAAATTTAGCTCCCTATTTTTATTTCTACCCCTTAATTTTGAATTTTTCACAATTTAGTCTCTATTGCTGAAAATCAATAATTACTTCACTATTTAGTCCTTTTTCACTTCTAACTTTAAAATTTATCAAATTAACCCCTAATACTTAAATTACTCAACAATGGCAACATCTAAAATCTTAAACAATACTAAAAGTTATAACATGGGCCGAGTAATTGGGATTCCAAAAATATAAAAATTACAAGAAAAAGAACTAAATTAAGTAACCAATCGAAGTTGAAAAGTTAGAACCCTAAGTTTGCCGTCGATCTCTTCTTGTTCTTTCTCTCTTTTTCTTTCTTTTAATTTTTTGCATAAAAGAAAATGGTTTTGGCTTTTGTTTTAAAGCATTATCTATTATTATTATAACTTATATATATTAAGTTAACATAATATTATATATATATCATAAATGTTTCATTATGACCGTCCATTAAAAAGAAACAATGGTATATTTACTTATATAGTCTCTGTAATTAATTTTAATTTATAATTTAACTTTCAACATCTACGTGATTTAATCTCTGTAATTATGTATCCAAAATTTAATTTACTACTAAACTATCCTCGTAAATATTTTCATTTTATGGGAATAGAGTCTCGAACCTCACTTTCTATCACCCCTAATTATCGGGTCGTTATATGAGACATGATTGTGATAACTTCCATTACTCTCCATTTTCGGGATTCCACCAATTTTATTTTCAGCATTGTTTGACAACCACTTCTTCTTCCAAGTTTTTCTTGACTAGATTCTTTTATTGTTTTACATCCTCCACGATCTCCTTGGAAGCATTCTTCTTTAAAGACAAAAACCTCCACAAAGCTGAGAATACTATAATAATTGATTTTGCCCCCATATACTCCATACAACAATAGCTTTAAAGCACCTAAGCAAAGCATGGTTGATATCTTCATCCCCTACCATTTTGTATCTTTTAATTTTTTGCCCTTCATTTATTATTATTTGCATCTTTTAGTCATTAAATTTGTATTTTTTATTAAAGTATCTCAAAATAGATAAAGAAAGTTAACGTTTGTTAACTTTGATGATATGGCATACAGTGGATTACTAATAGATAACACATGAGCATTTAATTAATTTTTTAAAATTTATAAATATTTAAAAAAGCACTTTATTTTATAATTTTTATATATTTCTAAATTTTAAAATAGTTTCTATAATTATTTTTTGAATTTTTAAATTTTAAAAAATTAATTAGATGTTTATGTGTCATCCACGTGGCAATTCCCATCTATGCTGCATCAGCAAAGTTCAAAAAATGTTAATTTTTTCATTCAAAACGAGAGTTTAAGAACTAAAAAAACGAAAAGTTAAATAAAAAATTAAAATAATTTTTTTTATAAATCATTATATTAATTTTTTGATAACTTGACCGTCTCATCCATATGTTTCTCCTAACAAACATCTTATGTCATAAGTTTTCTATAGAGACAAATATTTTAACATTAAATTAAAACTGCATGAATTCAAAATGCAATGGATATTTATCCTTATTTCTCCCCATGAAAAGTCTTGAAATTATGTGGTTTTATTCTTTAAAAATTTCAAAATCCAATGAAATTGTTGCAAGTATAATTAAAGAAGTGTGGAATAGGGATCCCTAGAGACAAAATTGAGTTTCCATTTTAAGCAAAAATATGGATAAATTTGCATACCTACTATCTAATGCAGTCAATCATCCCTTTAAAAGTTCATGTCACCTAAACTCAAAATCATTGTCCATACTTATTTTGTAAAATATATATTGGGATTCATTGATTTTCAAGATAAATGTAGTTAAGGTTATGTTATCTAAACTCGAGATTACTTTAAAATGTTTAACATAAATATATATTATTTTAATTAAAAAAAAACATAGTTTTCGATCATTTATATCCTCACCTTCAGTTTCCAAGTAAAACATAATTTTTTATTAGTCTGAAATATATAATGTTTATTCTAACTTTTTTCAGGTTGATCGGAATTCATTTTATGTATATTTTTTTCTATTATAATGAATTGACAAGAATTAAAACAAATATAAGTTTTTTCTTGGGAATATTATTACCAAAATTTGAACTCCGATAATATAGAGTTTTTGATTTTTTATGAATTAAAAATAAGAAAATCCATTGAAATATATAACTATTTACTTCATAAATTGTCAAATTTAGTTTTAGCATAATTAAAAATACACCCCTAACACTTTGGGGTTTTTCGATATTTTTTCTTTCTTTCTAAATGCCACCCGCACTATTGTAATTATTTCAAAAAGTTTGATTTTTTTTTTAAAAAAAAAAAAAGCAAGCATGGTTGTTAATTAACTGTCAACCAATTTTTCTGACATGACATGACACTTTAGTGATGACTCTGATAACTGGCGTGACACGTCTTTAATGATGCGGCATATTTTGGGTTTAAATTATAAAAAAGAAAAATGGGAATGCCTAAGGTGATTACCAAAAAGGCTTTCCTCTTGGTCACCCAAACTACAACCCACCGAGCATTCCTCATGTCGAATTGTTTGAGTTTCCATCAACAATTGGTGGGAGTAGGGGTGGTATTGGGTTTTCCTTAAAAAGCTAAAGACATGTGAGATGTGATATAAGAGAAGTTGTGGGATCTGATAAATTTGTCCTTGCACCTACAATTCTTTAGACTAGTCCCAATAACTATCGATGGAGATTTGCAGATAAATCTTTAATGTTGAAATTAGTAAGCTTCTTTTCTTCAAAGACGGTAGAATTTTGAGTTTTTTCTTTCTTATATGGTAATGGTTACTGCAAGTTGTTCGGAAACAAAATAGTAGATCATAAATTAAATAGAAATAAAACAAAAATAGCATATCTACAAGACTCTCCTTTATCGCATAATTTCCAAATGAAATGTAGTTTTAGAGTCCGAATAAAACACCAAAGTTTACTTGGCCGCATAGGATTTTGAAGATAAGGGAGTTGTCCACATTGGATAATTATAATATAATCGATTTATTACATTTTGATCACTAAGCATAGAATGTTAATTAAATAGCTTCACTTCTTTACTTGATGTTGGCACAATAATTTGAATAATGATCACAACAGTCATTTTGTAGTTGACTCTTTTAATCCTATATGTTATGGGCCAACTCTGCCCTGGGCCCACACAAACCCAAAAATCCAAAACTCAATTTCAAACTCTAGCAGCCCAAATTAATAAACAAGAAAATAAAAAATAAAACCCTAGCCGCTACTGCCATTGTTGCCTCTGCCATATCAACACCGCCACTGTCATGTCCACCACCCTCCACTTGCACTATCACCTGCAAAGGACCAAAAATGCAAAAGTGACAACATATAAAATAATAGATTGAAGTTTTGTAAATGGCTATATAAGCCATGTGAAACCAATGTTTAAAAAAAAAAAAACATTATTCTCTAAAATGCAACCAAAATAGATTCAAATATACAGTCTAACAAAAAAACAAAGCAAATTGAAAAAAAAACAAAGTTAAAAAATGTGCTAAGGTTATATGGCCGGAGCTAAGGCCGGATTTGAGGGCTTTGAGAGGGAGGGAGGAGAGTTTTTGAATTTTTTTTTTTTTTTTTTTGAAGGTTGGAATGATTTTTTTTGAAAATTTTTTTATTTATATAGGCATGTAAAATGACACTGTTTTGGGCCATAGTCCAGGCATCAAAACGACGTCGTTTTATCCCTGAACCGACCCGACTCACCCGCTTCAGGATTCGCGTGCTTTTTTAAGAAAAGGGGTTATTTGCGCTTTCAGCCCTTCTGCTTTTTTGACTATTTCAATTTAGCCTTTTTTTCTTTTAATTTTACCGCATAATTTTGATTTTATTTCAATTTAATTACTTAAAGGAACGACACCGTTTTGGAGGCCTGGATAAATTTCCTTTTTGGTCTCCCTCCTTTCGCGCGCGTTACAATTTAATCCTTTACTTTATTTTTATTTCTAATTTCACCCCTAAAATTTTGTTTAAATTTCATTTCAATCTTTATTATAATTTTGGCTTTTACTAGATTATTTTCCTTATATATATATATATATATATATATATATATATATAGTTATTATTTTTTGGTGCTTTAATATTTAAAATTGTCTTCTTCTTTTTTTCTTTTTTTATCGTGTATATTTTTCATATATATTTTTTATATTTTCATTTCTTTTTTAGATTATTATTACTATTATTATTATCATTTTTTATTTGTTTTATTTAATATTTTTATTCTTTTATTTATTTGCTTATTTTCAAATTTTATTTAAACCTTTTATTAATTTTTATTTGTTTATTTACTTATTATTTTTCTTTTTATTTATGATTAGCTTGTTTATTTTATTTATTTATCTTATTTTATTTTCTTCCTTACCATTGTCATTATATTATCGCATGTATTATTATTCTGTTGTGCATATTAGTACCGTGATTTATTATTACTATTTTTACATTTTTACTACGGATTCGTGTCGCATTAATCTTTCTGACACATCAAAAAGGAAAATTTCAAAGTTAAAGCCATGTTTCGTATTTGGAAATTCGAAAGGTCGTTTCCTAACTTACGGGGGTTTGACTTTCTCGATAAATCCAAATAAACGAACTTGTTTTTTTTTATAAGAATGAAACTTGAAACATTCTCGAGAATTAAGAGAAAATCATGTTCTAACTTATGGAATATGATTTCTTTCTAAAACCGAGATAATCAAATATATTTTAAAATAAATAATTTTCGGTGTTTATTTTCGTTACAGGGATTTAAGATATTGTGTCCTAACTTACGGGACATAATTCTTTTCCTCGATTAACGTGGAATACGCCCTTTTTTTCAAAAAAATTCAATTAAATAATATTTTAACAAAGAATCGTATTTTTAATCTTTTCAAATTCTCAATTCTCAACACTAAAACATTAATTAATCAACTAGGTATCAATTTTGGGCGTTGCGAGGGTGCTAATCCTTCCTCGTACGTAACCGACTCCCGAACCCCTTTTTTTGAACTTCGTAAACAAAAATCATTGTTTTAATAAATCAAAATTCTTATTAAAATAAGCAAATTGCGAGGTGATCCGATCACACCTTATAAAAAAATAATTGGTGGCGACTCCCACGTTCATTTTCGTTTTCAAAATCAAAATTGACCCCCTTTTTCAAAAAATGTTTCGACACTATAAATTTATTTTGGTTATGAAAGGGAGAAGAGAGAAAAAGAAATGGAGAAGAAGAAGAGAAGGAAAATAAAGAAATAAAATGAAAAAAGGAGAAGGAAAATTAAAAAATAAAAATATAAGAAAAAGAATTAAATTATTAGAAAAGAAAAAAAAGTAGAGGGACTAGTTGTAGAATTTAACTTAAAATTTTCATCTGAAATTATAATATAATGTGCTATGTTAGATCGTTACTTCTTTAATAATAGTTAATGATCAATGATTAAAATGTAACAAATCAGTAATGTTAATGACCATTATAGCTTTTTAAAGTTGGGTGATTAAAACGTAATTTAAACTTGTATAGAGTGATGGTTAAAATTCTTGTCATACACCCATTTGACATGAATTCAAACTCTATCATCCCATCCTTACCTCGAATTGTATAAATAAATAACCAAAAAAATTAAAGTGAGCACCCAAAATTAGTAAATAGGCTTTTGGTAATAAAAAAAAAAAAAGTAAACTACACAACTGGTCACCTAACATTCATAAGTTTTCATTTTGAGCATTAAAAATAAAAACTTTGCAATATAGGCACTATCGTTACATACAAGCTTTTATCATTTTAGTCACTCACCATTAATTTGCAATTAGATACACTCATTTTAATCACTCAACTTTAGTAAATTTTTATTTTGTTACTCATTCTATCTTTTGAATTTCTTTTATTTTTTTAAGAATTCATTTTAGTGTTTTTTAGTAAGGGGAAAATATGGGTTAGAAAAACCATTTTATTTTTTTAGTTTCCTTTATTTTTCTTCCTTTTTGAAATTAATTTCATTTTTTTTCTTAATAAAAGGGAAAAAAACATATGGTTTTACAAAGAATTACCTAGTTGTTGTAGGAAAAAAAGCTTTAGTTTTCACTGGAAAAGCCAATTTGTCTTTTTATTTTTCCTCCTTACGTGAGGTTTTATAGGAAATTGTCGACGGTTTAATAGAAAAAACTTGGATTTTCTGAAGGAAAAATCAATATATCTTTTTAATTTTTTTTCCTTTTTAGATTTAATTTTAGTTTTTTAGTAAAAAAAGAGATATCTAGGTTTCTACAAGGGATTGCTTAGGTTTTTTTTACTAGTAAAAACTACGGTTATATGGTAAAAACTACGATTATTTAAATTAGTTTGAACTCGTCGGTTGGATTGAGAATTGTCTAGGTATCGATCTAGAGAAAGCCTTTAGACCAATTGAGTTAGGAATCGATACAAACTTGTTCAACCAAGCTAATTGATTAAACCAATTTTTAATATATATATATTTATTTTTATTAATATTTTAATAATTTATTTAATCAGATCGTTCGGACGAAAAACTGATGGGTTTATCAGTTTGATCATCGGTTCAATTCTAAAAGGCTAGGGAAATTTTTGAATTTTTACATGGAATTGAGTTATAGGTGAAAAACTTAAGTTTCATCTTAGCATATGAATAACTTAATTCTTTAGAAAAACTAAATTTTAAAAAGAATAGCTCTAAAATAGAAAATAGATAACCAAAATAAATATATTTAATAGAAAATTAAGGGTGAGTGATAAAAAGTTATGTAAGGATACGATAGTGATTAAATTATAAATATTTTATTTTTTAACTTACAAAAGTTGAGGAATGGATAAAAAGCTACCTGTTTGGAGAAAGTGTGTTGAAGAATCACACCTGGATAAGTAATTTGAGCCTATGTTTGCTTCCTCAGTTGGGCTGAAGATTTGGGTTTTATTTCAACTTCATAAGCCCAAATATCAATAAACTATTCCATTTTTTACTACGTATAAGTTTTCTCCTTTTCTAAATTACCTTGAATTCAATTCAACATTGAATTTTTGTCAAAAAAAAAAAAAAAATAATAATAATAAAACATTGAATTAATACATGGTATAACTTTTTGAAAATTATATTTGCATTCAATATTTTAGTTCCTTCAAATAATTTAAAACAAACCTAAAATCAATATTTAATTAAAAATAGAATTAAACATTAAGTTAGTACATACTACTATTATAAATAATGTAGAAATTCAGAACTAAATTTAAAAAAAAAAAGCATAATATTTTATTACTTCATCATTAGTTAATATAATTTTTATCTCTCTGGTGTTATTGTTGTTCAACTATGATTTGATATTACTTCTTTAAAGAACTATTGCTCTGATACTCTATTTTTTAAATAAATTAACCATCTCTATTATTTTTCCAGTCAATTTTTATTAGTTGTAACTTAATTGACCTAACAATGGATATTATTTATAGAACTAAACTTAAATTAATTGGTATATAACTC
The DNA here is from genome assembly GCA_025698475.1 of Gossypium anomalum. Lineage (NCBI taxonomy): Eukaryota > Viridiplantae > Streptophyta > Magnoliopsida > Malvales > Malvaceae > Gossypium > Gossypium anomalum. The sequence continues at coordinate 15,087,619 of CM046967.1, read as the reverse complement.
TAATTTTAATTATTAGATAAAATCATTTCCTTTATTTTATGCTTGGAATTATGTAAAAATCAAAACTCAATATTTCATCATTCATTTTAATTGAGTTTAAAATAATAAATTTTGTCACAATTTTACATAAGCATTGTGTAGTTAATAATTATAAATTAAATTATCACAATCACTTATTTACATAATTATTTTTGTAATTAATAAATTTAAATTAGATTTTGTATATAAACCTGATCATGGGTTGAGCCGAGTCGATGCAAAAGTTTAGCCCCATTTTTAGTCCTGATCTCAGCTCGGCTCGAAAAATGGGCTTGAAATTCTACTCCAAGCCTGATCCAAATTAAAAATGCTAAACCTGAGCCTGGCTTGGCCCGCTCGTATTAATTTTTTTTAGATTATTTTATATATAAAAACAAATTTAAAAAATATAATACATCAAATACACTAAAAACTTTAAAATAAATATTTCTCAAAAAATTGAAAATACATTAAAATCCTCCTCGTGAAATAGCAACAAAACAACATAGAAATAGCTAATTCAGTCCGGACAAAAAAATCCTACACTCAGCCTGACCTGTTTAGAAAACGAACTTTTTTTTTGTCTAAATCTATTTTTCGGGCTTATATTTTTATCCAAACCATTCCACTTTTTAAGTGAATCTTCGAGCGTAGGTAAATAGCCTAACCCATGATCAATTCTCTCTCTCTCTATATATATAACTCAATTCAACTTAAAACTTAATTTTATATGAATTTAAATTAAAAATATTTTTAATAAATATTTACACCATTTTTAATTTACTAATAAATCCAAATTGTTTATGTCAACCTTTTTTTTAATTAAAATTTTGTATTTATTTTACATTAAATTAAATCATAATTATTTTAGATGCCAAATTAGTATTATGATAAAAAGAAAAGGTATTCTCATTGATTGAAAAGTTTATCAAAATTTGTGTTTTTATATATCACTAGTTTTGACTACCACATACGTTACACGTGATATTATCTGTTACTTTATATAGTTAACGCATTATACATTATTCAAAATAATAATTAATAAGTATAAGTAAAATATATCAATTGTTTTGATAATTTAAATATTATAAAAAAATAATTCCTAATATTTATTGAGTTACGAAAATGCATTATAATTAAAATTTGATTTTTGAAATTAAAAGAATATATTTTCCTTTTTTCCTTTCTATTTAATGAAAATAAATTTGTTTTAGTTATTAAATAAATCAATAGAAATTTTAATTTTTTTTTATGTGTTATTATATAAAATATTTAATAAAGGTACTTCAAAACTTAAAAAAAGAAAAGAAAAGAGGTGTTTTGGCATAATCAGAATTCTTATTTATAAGAATCATAAATCTTTTTATTAATTAAATTTAGTTAACCAAATATTCTAATAAAACTATAAAGTTTATATATAAATGAAACAAATGCTTATAAATAATAAAATTTTATTTAAAGAAGAATTAGAAGAAATTAGAGATGTTTTTTGATCGGATCCATGCAAAGTATTTAGACTAAATTAAAAATTTATATTAAAAAACACTACCATAAATATAATAAATGTTTTATAATATAAAAAAACATAAATAAATATATTTTTTAAAATTTTATATTTTGGGTTGGAATATTTAGTTGGGTGAGTTTGTTTTAGGTTTTGGGTAATAAATTTAATTGTTATTGGATTAGTGATTTAATATAAATATAAATATATAATTATTATTTAACATATATAATTAATATAATATTCTTTATAATATAATATATCTGAGCCAAGTTAGATAAAAAAAATTTACCCAAAGCTTGACCCATATAGAAAACAAGCTTTAAAATTGATCCAAGTCTAACCTTTAAATATAGGCAAATGACTCATTCTATGAGCAAGTCTAGAAGAAACCAAATATTATCAAATAAAAGATTTGAATTTTGGTTATACATGTCTTCAAATAAATCGGAAATCACATTTCCCTTATTTTCATAAGAAATATGTTATATGAGTTTATATAAACTCTTAATCTTTTTATCTTTTGTTCTTAAACAACGTGAGAATTTTGAATCTTTTAACTAATAGTATAAGACTAAGGTGTTTTCTAAAACTAAAACCAAAATTTTGTACAACAATAGACATTAACAAAATATATTTTCCAATAAATTGACGTTAATATTCAACATTTGACTGATTGTAAGGATTACCAATTACATAAAAGAGCAATAAAATCATTTGCCGATAAGTCTTCTCTATTTTTTATTTTTTATTTTTATTTTTATAAACATAAAACACCAATAGAAAAACAAGTCATTTTCATCATTAAAAGCTCAAGTTGTTACTTGATAGAGCATAAATCAAAATACTCAATAATTTTCTCCCTCCCACAAATAAACCAAAAAAAAAAAAAAAAAGTGATTAATCATCCACCAAATACACCAATTTGTGGAAATTGCATTTAAAGAATTAATATTCACCTGACAATTATCAAAGTGTCCGTACATCAGTATTTTAAGTAATTAATAGTTAGTCGATAATATATTCTTCCATTTCTTTCTTCTTTTACTAATTAAGTTCACAATTAATTTGGGAAATATACATTCAATTTCAGGGACTTTCTCTTTTATCTATTAATTTTAGGTATAGTGACCAAATTTACAGTTATTATTTTGTTTTTTTATTTTAGCCTCTATTGTTTTATTTGAATTTATTTTTTATCAATTCGACCATCCATTTTGGAGTGATTTGATTAAAAAAATACAAATTTTAAAGCTAAAAAAGATAAAAATTTAATGAATGACTAATATAATTTTTTTTTGTAAAATTAAAAGAGCAAAATAAATTATTATGCCAAATATTAAATAAATTAGTGATGTTATCATTAATAATTATATTTTATCCTTCTCTTTTAGCTTTTGTTATTCTAAATAAATTTTTTATGTAAATACATATTAACTATTTAACCATAGTTTTAATTTAATTATATATTATTTTTGAGATTAGTTTTTTTTTCTTTTTTCTTTATTTTTCTTATATATTTTAATATTTTTATGAAAATTTTTTAAAATATATTTAATTTTACAGTAATTCAATATATAATTAATATTTTCATTATTTTGTAATTAAAATGGATAAAAATAAAATAAAATTAGCCAGGTGAAAGTGCATATGATAATGAGTTATGGTTAGAGTGGTTAGGGAAAGTCAATGCTGCATGAGGCCCAATGCCCCAGTACAATCCTCCTGCCACTGCTGCAGCTGCATGATCTTAAAACCAACAAACTTGACCCCATCATCGATGCTGCACCGATACTCAGTGGCCCTACTTGTTTTATGTTTACTTTTTCAGCTCAGCACCGTTGAGTGTTCATACTTCCCAGACATAGTGTTATATGCAGGGTAAACAGTAGAATAAATGATGACTTTTACCCCTTTTTCTCATCTCAATTGGTTGATATAGTAATGCAAGTGTACTTTTAAATGTCATGATTGTATTATAATATTATATATTTTTGTAAATGTTTTATTAGTAAATTCAACCTTTAACTGTATCTCAATTTCCATATTAGCTTTTTTAATAAGGGCAACACTCCTAGTTTGAGAAATTCCAAGCCGATCCCTTGTAAGGATTTCCCCCATCCCATTTGACAATTGATTGAACTGCATCAGCCCATAGTTGTTCCAGAATTTGTATTTGGCCATGAAGTCTGCCACAAGGTTTGCTTCCCTATAAACATGCCTAAAGTGAACACTCAATTTGTCGCAAACAAAGTTGCTTAATATGTCTCAACATTGCCAGGCCATTATCATTAGCTTTATCACTCTCCACAATGATCTTCCGAGCTCCCTTGTTCCATCCTATCAATATCCCATCGAGGAGTGCCCATAACTCAACTTGAATGATTCAACACAAGCCAACGTTACTGCAAAAACCAATCCGATGGCTTATGGAGTTGTTGTTTGCTGAATGCAGTCTCCGTAGATCTTGCTAAGGCTACACCCTCGATCACGATTGCTTCCGATGAGAAGTGACTCCCTTTAAAGACCATCCAATTCCTATGTTCCCACACATACCAACATATAATTCTAAACGTATTCCAGTTAATCCTACACCTTTTGGTTGCCCCTAGCTTGCAAGTTTTCCATTAACCACAGCTTCAATGGCAAAGAATTGAAACTTTGTAGGGGTCCATCCGAGATGAATTTTTTCTAAACCTACTACACATCTCCAATCGCCTTCAAAATACATTTCTTGTACATGGCCCTTGGAAGACCTCAATAATCGTGTCCAACAACTACATTGTCAGGGTAATCTTGTAACGTGGAAAACAATGGTGTCCATGCTTGTATTATTAAGTAGTGTCCATAAATAACATATAGGCCTTTAGAAATTTTGCCTAATCATCCGCCAACTGTAGTTTTCACTGGTACTCATTGTCGAAACCATTTTTTTAAAAAGATGGACTTATATATTTTGAAAACGAAAATCGAAAATGGAAGTCACCACCGATCCTTTTTATATGAGGTGTGATCGGATCACCTCAAACTTGATTTTTTTTAATAAATGAATTAATTTATTAGAATAATATTTTTCGGTTTACAAAAATCTAGAAAACGGGTTCGCGAGTCGGTTACGCACGAGGAAGGATTAGCATCCTCGTGACGCCCAAAATTGGTACCTAGTTGATTACTTGATGTCTTAGTGTCGAAAATTAAAAACTCGAAAAGAATTTAAAATATGACCCCTCTTTGTATTGTATTATTTTAGTAAAGTCCTTTAAATAAATCAAAACGTATAAAAAGGTTTTCTTATCTCAAGGTAGCAAAAGATCATATCCCGTAAGTTAGGACACGACATCTCGAATTATCGAAAATAAGTTCGCCTTTTATTTTTATATTAAATCTCGCATATTTTAAAAGGATATTCGGTCATCTAGGTTCAACGAGAAAGTTGAGACCCCGTAAGTTAGGGCACGACTTCTCAAATCTCCAAATACGGAACATTACCTTATTATTTGAATTTTTTTTATATATCGCGCAAAAATAACGTAACACTTAAATTTTAATATATTCGGCTATGGTGTAAAACGGACATGTATGTTTGAATACAACACCTAATGCAAATATTGGCATAACATAAAATAACGGATAACAAGTGAGTACATCAATAGAACGAAAATATCATGCTAGTAAATGATGATAATGGACTATGACGATAGAATGAATAAATAAATAAATAAATAATAACAATTAAATGATAATAATAACGATAATTATAATAGTAATTATCATAATCTTAATATGAATAATGATACTAATAGTAATAATAAGAAGAACAATATATGTAGTAAAATAAATAAATAATCTAATATAAAAAGGTACATATATATATATATAAAATGGTAAATAATAGATGGATGAATAAATAATAAAATAATAGATAATAAAATGGTAACAATAATAATCAATAAAAAAGAAATGAAAAAACAATAAATAAATGAATACAAAGAATTAAAATAAAATATAAATGAATAATGTATATATATAAATAAGTAAATAAACAAGCAAATAAGTAAAATGAAGGAACAATGGATATATAAACAAGTAAATAAATAAATGAATTAAAATGAAAAGGGCTTAATCGAAACTTAAATGAAATTAAAAAGGATAAACCGAAATTAAAATGAAATTTAAAGTTTAAATTATAATAAAATGGAAGAATAAACAAAAAAAAGGATTAAATTGAAACTTAAATGGAATTTAAGGGCATAAATCGGAATAAAATAAAATAAGGGACCATATTGAAAAGCGCGAATAACATGGAGGGACCAAATAAGGAAATATTTCCTACCCTCCGAAACGCACCGTTCAAAGGGGACCAAATCAAAATTGAAATAAAATTCTATGGCATAAATTAAAAATGCGAAAGGATCAATCGCGTAAATATCCCCTTGAGGGACAAACACGCGGATCCTAACTGGAGCGGGTCGGGTCAATCCGTTTCACACCAAAACGACATTGTTTAGCGTCAATGGGCACTAAGCCAAAACGGCATCGTTTTATTAGACTATTTAAATTAATTTTTTTGATTTTTTTAATTTTAACCTTCCTCTCAAAAAAAATCCAAAAGAAACCTCTCAACTCTCTCTCTCATTTTCCAGAATCCGGCCACCGGACCACCGTGGCGGCCGTCTATCACCAGCGACGGCGTCGCCATCCACGGTGGTCTGAGAATGCGAAAAGAGGCATTTTTTTACCCTTTTTTAAACCTAGTTCTAGATCTAGAGGCGGAAGCCTAAAAAAGAAGAGAAAAAGGAAAAAAATCGGCCGGCGCCCTATTGTATCCCCTTTTTGACGAAGCCCGAACACTACCCTAGTAGGTTCGACGGCTTACGAGGTTGGAGGAGGCCTCCAATGGTGGCGCATCGTGACCAGACAGGTAAGTATTCTTTTGTTTTATGTTTTGCTTACAAAATAAAAGAAAAATAAAATAAACAACAGAAAACAAATCACCTCTTTTTTAAACTTTGAGTCCTTTTTTTGATTAATATCTCTCCCCCTTTACAATCGTTTTTCGGTGGCTTTATAGCCGAAAAGATTACACTGTTAGCTATTGTTTTCTGCTATTCCTTGCTGTCATTGTTTCTGTCTTTCTTGTTCTCTTTTGCAGGTTCGGCGTTTAGTCAACGGGTAGTAGGAGCAGATCTCTCGCTGTTTTGGTGAAACGGTGGCAGGGGCGTCAAACCTCGGGACGAGGTATGCTGACGTGGCACGAGGGCAGCGACGCCAGAAACCCAAGGGTTTCTGGCTTTCTGAAAAAATTTTAAGTGTTTGGGCCTGTCGGGCCTTGTAACTTTGGGTTTGTATTATTTTTTTGGGCTTTGTAAAAAAAACTAGACTCTTATTTGGGTTTTATTTATTATGTTTGAATTTGTTTTATTTTGGAATCTGGGCTCGGGCTAAATTGGCCTATTACAGCTGGCGACTCCACTATGGACAAAATAAGAGAGTCAAGCCACGAGTTGATTATTTCTTGTCTTTTTTATCAAAAATTGATAATTCGGTTTAAATTTATGATCCTTTCGTTGCATTTCATTTTCTGCATCATTTTGATATGTTTGCTTTATTGGTTCGAGTCTTTTAATATATCTCTGCATCTTGCATTGCATAATCGGTCGATTTTACCCTTTTAAGTGGGAGTGAGAAATATTTCTTTGTGAAGTTTTCACCTCTGTATAGGATAGCGGATCACTTTTGGGATACATCCGTACCTATGTCTTCGTGAGATTTTCATCTCCGTATAGCCATACAGAAATGTATTCCCCTGAACTGAACTCGGTCCGTATGAGCCTATAATGGGTGAGGATCAAGGAATCTGCCGGTTCAAGTACCCTTACTTTAGAACCGAACCACATATAATAAGCCCTAAAAGCGTACCCTAGGTAGAACCACACCAAACCCCTAGAGGTCATCCAAATAGGTGCTCTATTTGTTATTTATGCTTTTGTACTGAATATTTTCTTTTGTTTTGGTTTATGATTGCATTGCATTTTCATCATAGAAAAGAGGTGTTGATTCACGTTCAGTTGTTAAATAGAGAGTTTGTCATGGAAAATGGATTTCTTGATAAAGTAGAGGATAATGCGGTCGTCCAAATATGGTCCGAGTAAACACAATGATAGAAGGGTGATAGTTTTACGGAGGAGTACACGACTTTACTTCATTAATCGATGATTCAAACCGAAAAGATTATTTAAGAGACGTTAACGTCTTAAATAAGCTAACAAGCATCACGGGGATGAGTGAGCAATTGGTCTCAGCCCAAATCAAGCAAAAAGGAGCTAGTAGAGGTATCCATTGGAAAATTAGCAAGATTTGATCTTAACATCCAGATTTGAAGAAAAGGATCGATGTCTTCGCTTTAAGTATTAGGGCAAGGCTGTATATGTAATCCGTTTTATGTAAAGAAATTTGTTTTTTAGTTAAGTTGTTCTAACAGAATTGAATCAGAGTCAATGCCTCTTTCTGCATTCATATCATGCATTTGCATTACATTGCATCATATGCATTAAATTTCATGAAGAGACCCTAATTAAAACAAAATTATTTCAGTTAATCTGAAAACCAATAAGAGCCAACCAACCGAACATCGTTACAGTACTCGCGCCAAAACTAAAATAATGGACCAAATATTGAAAAGATTAGAGCAAATGCAAAAAGAAATACAAGATCAGCTGCACATTCAACAAGACATGAGGGATCAGATGCTAGAATCCCAAAAGAATATGATGAGCCAATTAACCCAATTGCTGACTGGAGGGCTAGAAAAAGGAAAGAGCCCTATGGTCAATTCTAGGGACGATAACGAGGAGCCTGCTTATCCTCCAGGCTTTACCCCAACAAACACCCAAGCACAACGAAACATATATCCACAAAGGGTGTCCGTTAACATCAGGCCCCAATATCAGACAGGTACTTCGGCACCAACAAGCTTCCCGATAGGTTCAGGCTCCAACCCAGGAGAGAATCCAGCAAATCCAGTTGTTCCTGGTCTTGATGATATGGCAGAAATAAAAAAAGCAAGAGTGGAACTGCCAAAGCAATTTGAAGATCGATGGAGATGGTTGGAAGAAAAATTTAAAGCAATGGAAAATGTTGATTATCATTGTAGAATTGATGCCAGGGACTTGAGTTTGGTCCCTGATTTGTTGCTCCTCCAAAGTTCAAAACTCCAGAGTTTGAAAAGTATAATGAGACTAGTTGTCCAGAAGATCACATCACTATGTTCTGTCGAAAGATAACAGGATACGTCAATAATGATCAACTGTTCATCCACTGTTTCTAAAACAGTCTGATTGGGTCAGCAGCTAAATGGTACAACCAACTGAGTCGTGCGTGCCAAAATTAATTCATGGAAAGACTTAGCATAAGCTTTTATGAAGTAATATAGTCATGTGACAGACATGACACTCGACAGAATCACATTGCAAAACATGGAGAAGAAACAAAATGAAAGCTTCAGACAATATGCTTAAAGATAGAGAGAGGTGGCGACGTAAGTCTAGCCACCTCTTCTAGAGAAAGGAACCACGATACTTTCATCAATACTCTGAAAGCCCCGTTCATTAACCATATGTTGGGAAGTGCTACCATGAGCTTCTCAGATATAGTAATGTACAGCGATATGATTGAAAACGCCGTAAGGAGTGGAAAGATAGACGCAAGGGAAAGTGCCAAAAGATCAACCCTAAAGAAAAATAAAAATAAAGTGGATAACGTGAATGTGTTTAATAAAGAGTATCCCAAATCAGTCATTGTAGGCCAGTCGAGGGTCATAACTACTAGCTATTAAGGACCCTCAAGATAAGAATCCAACCCGAGGCCAAATACAGAAAGACTCCAGTTCACACCCATCCCGGTGACGTATAGGGAGTTATATCAGAATCTATTTGATACGCATATGGTATCCCCGTTCTATTCAAAACTCATGCAACCTTCGTTCCCAAAATGGTATGATGCGAATGCTCAATGCGAGTACCATACGGGAATAACATGACACTTAATTTAGAACTGCACCATATTTAAAAAGTTAATTGAAAGATTCATCAGGATGGGCATCGTGAAATTCGAAGATCCATCAGGACCTAATTTGGCAGGAAACTCGTTACCCAGTCATTCAGACCCAAGAGTAAACGCAATAATTGAGAGTGGAGGAAAGAGATCCAAAACCAATGTCGCAGAAGTAAAAACCCAATTGAAATGGGTTTTGAAACAAATAATAGACAGGGGATTAATCATTCAGGATTTGGAAGAGATACCCAAATGGATGAGGAGCTACTGTGAGTTCCACGCGGAAGAAGGTCATGAAATCCAAGAGTTGCTGAATTCAAAGTTTTTGTGCAAATTCTAATGGATAGCAAAGAGTTGGAATTCTTGGAAGAGGTTAAAGGCCTAGAAAGAATGTTGGGAAATCTGAACATTAACGCCGTATCCGAAGAGGGAGCTGGGGAAGAGAATTTATCAGGCATCTACCCTTACATACTTGAGAATGTTTTGAACAATGTGACTGTGGAAGAGATCCCTATATATTTTAGAACTAATTCGGAGTAATGTTCAAAACACGCTTATTGCTTTAAGCCTAGGAGTAATAAATTTTTTTTTTTGAAATAAGCATATGTGTAATATCTTTATTTCAATAAAATGCATCTTTATGTCTCATTTTAAGAAAATATTCTTTTATTATTTCCATTTCATTCATAATCATACTATACATATAAATATCTTTAGATTCTTTTGTTCTTTGGATCCTCCTTCATTCCTATAACAGGTCTCCATATATCAATGATATGAGCGACACTGCTATTGACTCAGAACCTTCTTTTGAATAAGATATGTGTCTAAAGGAACCTCAAGACTCTGAAGAGGATCGAGACTGTGGCTTATCTCCTGATTTGTTAAGGATGGTAGAACAAGATGAGAAACAAATCCTACCTTACAAAGAATTAGTGGAATCCATGGCCTTTCTTTATGTGGGGCATGAATGTTATTGGGTCGATCTCTCCAAAAGCTTCTAGCAAGTATCAATTCATCTTTATGGTCATCGATTATTTCACTAAGTGGGAGAAAGCTGCTTCATATACCAATGTCACAAAGTCAATAGTCAGCAAATTCTTGAAAAAAATAAATCATATGTCAGTATAGAATGCCAAAAAAGATCATATCTGACAATGTACCAAATTTGAACAACAGCGCGATATCAAAAGTTTACAGTCTGTTCAAGATTAAAACATCGTATCACCCCAAAATGAATGGTGCAATGGAGGCAAAAAAAAAAAGATCATGAGGAAAATGACTGAGACTTGTAAAAATTAGCATGAGAAGTTACCATTTACCCTCTATGCTTATTGAATGTCTGTCAGGACCTTCACCGGGGCAAGACCTTTCTCATTTATTTATGGAATGGAAGCGACTTTGTCCATTGAAGTTGAGATTCATTCTCTCCGAGTTTTGGCTAAGCTGAAGTTGGATGAAGCTAAATGGATCAAATCTCGATATGATCAATTGAAATTGATTGAAGAGATAAGGTTAAAAGCTATTCATCATGGTCAGATGTACCAAAAAAATGATTGATACGAGATTACAACAAAAAGGGTTCGTCCCAAAAAATTATATGAGGGAAACCTATTACTGAAAAATATCATTCCTATACAAAAGCGACTTCAGAGGAACGTGGATGCCAAACTAGAAAGGACATTATGTGGTAAGGAAGGCCTTCTTTGGAGGAGCGTCAATTTTGACCGAGATGGATGGCAAAGAATCTGCTTAATCTTGTGAATTTGGATTCGATCAAGAAATATTTCACTAAAAAAAAAAGGATAGGCCAAGGCAAAAACCCGTAAAAGGGCGCCTTGAGACCAAAGGGGTTTTGAGTTAAAAACTCAGGAAGAGCAATTCAAATTTTGATAAAAGGTGGGGCATATGGTAATCTTATCCTATTTGAATTAACGAGAAGGATAGATGCCACATCTTGGGGCATCAACAAAGAATTTTAGGTTTTCTAGACATATATCAAGTTCAAAGGATCATCGAGGAGTTTGTGTGGAGAAGCTAATGCTACGATATCTGGGGCATCTATTTTCATCTTATTCATTTTGTATTTTAGCAAAATTTGTTATCTTAATCAATTTATTCATTTCGAGCTTTGCTTTTAATAAAATTTCTTTTGTCCATTGCAATAATATTTTTCAAGCATTTTTCATTGAAATAATGATTAATGGACTAATAAACATGTTCGAGAAAAAGGAGTTCTGCATATTGCTCTAAAAGGCTTTCTAAATAATACAAGGATCTGAAAATAGGACCACTATTTAGAACTAACCAAATTCAAGAGTTGGAAACATTGGGGAAAGAATTGCCCAAATTGTTATTTCTCCGGATATTCTGTCAAAGATACTAGCCAAACAAGAAGGCGGAGTAATACACTAGTGGTAGAACCTTGATGAACAATGAGCAATGTCAATCAAAAAAGATATTCTGCATTCATGTAAATATCATTCATATACATTTAGTTAGGAGCATTTGATTTATCCTGATCATGACATCCTAATCACTAAGCATAAATAGGCCTATGAAAGGGATTCTATAAGTCATGTTCCCCAGAAAATGGTGTAACAGATTAGACAAGTTATAAATCCCATGCCTCTGAAGTTGCAGTGGGACGGATTGAAGTTATTATGGTGAATCTTATCTCCCTTAGGTTGCAGTGGAGCAGATTGAAGCTACAGATCTTATCTCCTTGAAATTGCAGTGGGGTAGATCGTAGATAGCAAATCTTATCTCTTTGAAGTTATAGTAGAGTAAATTAAAGCTATAAACCTTATCCCCCTAAAGTTGCAGTGGGGTAGGTTGAAGTTACGAGTCTTATCTCTCTAAAGTTACAGCAGAGCAGATTAAAGCTATAAACCTTATCTCCCTGAAGTTGCAGTGGAGCAGGTTGAAGTTACAAGTCTTATCACCCTGAAGATACAGTGGAGCAGACTGAAGATAGCGAATCTTATTTCCCTGAAGTTGCAATGGAACTGATTAAAGCTACAAATTACAAATCTTATCTCCCTGAAGTTGTAATGAAGTAGATTGAAGTTACAGATCTTGTCTCCCTAAAATTGCAGTGGGGTAGATCGAAGATAGCAAATCTTATCTCTCTAAAGTTGCAGTAGAACAGATTAAAGCTATAAATCTTATCTCCCTGAAGTTGCAGTAGAGCAGGTTGAAGTTACAAGCCTTATTTCCTTGAAGATGACAATAGAGTAGATCGAAGCACTAATTTCTGTACCCCTGAAGATGCAGTGGGATGGAATGAGGCTACTTGAAGAAAAGAAGCACCAAAGAAGTCAAGATTCGACAAGACCAAAAAAAATTGGCCCTTTTTAAAGTCTTTGCTCCATTCTCGTTACACGACAATGAGCAAAAAGGGGTAGTTGTAATAGGCCAATTTAGCCCAGGCCCAGATTACAAAATAAAACAAATTCAAACATAATAAATAAAACCCAAATAAGAGTCCAGTTTTTTTGCAAAGCCTAAAAAAACAAAACAACCCTAAAGTTACAAGACCCGACAAGCCCAAACACTTAATTTTTTTTCAGAAAGCCAGAAACCCTAGGGTTTCTGGCGCTGCTGCTCTCGTGCCACTTCAGCATACCTCGTCTCGAGGTCTGACGCCCCTGCCACCATTTCACCAAAACATCGAGAGATCCGCTCCTACTACCTATTGACCGAATGTTAAACCTGCAAAAGAGAACAAGGAAGACAGAAGCAATGACAGCAAGAAATAGCACAAACAGTAGCTAATAGTGTAATCTTTTCGGCTATAAAGCCACCGAAAAAACGATTGTAAAGGGGAAGAGATATTAATCAAAAAAAGAACTCAAAGTTTAAAAAAGATATGATTTATTTTCTGTTGTTTATTTTATTTTTCTTTTATTTTGTAAGCAAAACATAAAGCAAAATAAAACTTACCTGTCCGGTCACGGTGCGCCACCATCGGAGGTCTCCTCCAACCCCGCAAGCCGTCGAACCTACCAGGGTAGTGTTCAGGCTTCATCAAAAAGGGGACACAAGAGGGCGCCGGCTGATTTTTTTCTTTTTCTCTTCCTTTTTTAGGCTTCCGCCTCTAGATCTAGAACTAGGTTCAAAAAAGGGTGAAAAAAATGCCTCTTTTCGCATTCTCCGGCACCGTGGATGGTGGCGCCATCGCTGACGATCAACGGACGCCACAATGGTCCGGCGGCCAGATTCTAGAAAATGAGAGAGAGAGTTGAGAGGTTTCTTTTAGATTTTTTTTTGAGAGGAAGGTTAAAATGAAAAAAAAATCAGAAAATTTAATTTAAATAGTGGAATAAAACGGTGTTGTTTTGGCTTAGTGCCCATTGATGCTAAATTGCGTCGTTTTGGTGTGAAACGGGTTGACCCAACCCACTCCAGTCAGGATTCGCGTGTTTTTCCCTCAAGGGGATATTTACGCGATTGATCCTTCCCCATTTTTTAAAATTTTAAAATCCAGTTTCCTATTTTTAATTTATGCCATAGAATTTTATTTCAATTTTGATTTGCTCCCTTTTGAACGGCGCGTTTCGGAGGGTAGGGAATATTTTTTTATTTGGTCCCTACATGTTATTCGCGTTTTTCAATATGGTCCTCTATTTTATTTTATTCCAATTTATGCCCTTAAATTCCATTTAAGTTTCAATCTAGTCCTTTTTTGTTTATTCTTCCATTTTATTATAATTTAGACTTTAAATTTCATTTTAATTTCGATTTATCCTTTTTAATTTCGTTTAAGTTTCGATTAAGCCCTTTTCATTTTAATTCATTTATTTATTTACTTGTTTACATATTCATTATTCCTTCATTTTACTTATTTTGTAACACCCTTAACCCGTATCCGTCATTGGAAAAGAGTTACGAGGCATTACCGGATAATAGACATCATTTATATACATTTATGCATTCATAATCAAAATACATTCAAATAATTCACGTTGTCTCTTATAAGGCTCTGCGAAACCTTAAAACATACTTAGAAGTGGTTCGGGACTAAACCGATAACATTTGCAAACTTTAAGAAACTTATAAAATTTTCACAAATTCAAGGGTCACACGCCCGTGTGAACAGGTCATGTGCCTTACACGGCCACTAGACAAGCCCGTGTCACATACCGTGTGAAAACAGGGCATACATACTGACTTGCACCATACGGCCAAGGATACGCCCGTGTGCCAGGCCGTGTGAAATCTAAAAGGGTTACTGACTTGGCCACACGGCTGGCCACACGTCCATATACCAGCCCGTGTGCCACATACGGCTAGTAGACACGCTTGTGTGTCTAGGCCGTGTCAAACCTGTAGGGTATACTGGCTTAATTTCGAAGGGTACCCCAGGGGACACACAACCGTGTAGCATAACCGTGTGTCGCACATGGCTGAGGCACACGCCCGTGTCTCTGCTTGTGTGGACAAAAATGGGCCATTTATAAAGCCAATTTGCCACCCTTCTCTTATACACACATAGCAGCCAATTTGGTACCATTTCAATTACTCAATTCTATATTAAAAACATATCAAATCAATATGCCACAATCATCAATCTCACATAACTACTAAATGCATTTACTCATCTAATTATCATCTATATCATGTATCAAAACACGCCTTGTCATCATTTATAATCATACCATAACATATCATTCCTCAAGCATTAATAACTAACCAAATGGGTAACCATTTAGTCATATCAACAACCATGGTAAATAATGTCAAAACAAAAGACATTAAATACATCACATATAACACTTATCCAACACATAATTTAAGCTAACTTAAATGTCCAAATACATACCAACATTTTTAGCAAAAGCAAGCAAAATCTCATGACTATATTAAACTTTAAAACATATCATCAATTCACTAGCCTATACATGCCATAAAACCAAGCCACAAGGTGTAAAATACCAAAAATCAATAGCCGGATACTGTGATGCAATCTCTGTTGACTCCCAACCCGAGCGAACGTCTGAGACACTCGATCGTCAAAACGTCGAAATGAATCACTAGTCCGAAACTTTGTTTTTCCCTTGATATAGACTCGTATGAAGCTTAACTTGATCTAATCAATCAAATTCAACTATTTCAATTCATATTCTATTCATTTTAACCCAATTTCATATTTTGGTAAAATTATTATTTTACCCCTACACTTTTGACCTTTTTACAAATTAGTCCTTAAACTCGTAAAATGCAAATTTAATCAATTTCATCATAGCCCAAGCTAGCCGAATTTCATACATGCTCATAAAATCTCATATCTTTTATTTATTCACACTTTTACCACACAATTTGTAACGCCCCTAACTCGAATCCGTCACCGAAATAGAGTTATGGAGCATTACCGGAGTTACCGATTTATTTATCAGATATTTCATTTTATCTAACGTTCATATTTGGAACCAATTAAAATCAAACATATTGTCCCTTAACGTACTTATTTTTCTCGATATGTTTTACTTGAATTTATTACTCGTCTCAATTTAATTAATTTCCTTGTATCAACGTATCAAAAATAATCACCTATTTACATGTCATGATAAATATCATTCTCTTGCCATTTCTTCATATACATAAAATCAGGGAATTCATTATATCGATATTTCATGCATTTAAAAATACAATTCAAGTTATACTAACTTACCTCGTTACTTGTACATGTTTATAATTTCATTAATCCGATATCTTTTCTTTTCCACGTTCAAGTCTCGTATTCGAGTTATCCTGATTTTTATGAAGAAATTTGATCGTCATTTTCATTTATTTCATGTTGTAATACATTCAACTAATACTCTAAACAAAATTACCATTTTACCCCTAAACTTTTAATTAATGACGATTTCATCCTTAGGTTAAAATAAAATAAAATTATTGCAATTTAATCCTTATTTCCAGCCGTTATTCTCAAACAAATTGATAACGACCCATGAATTCTATAAAATATCAGAATTTTCCATAATTTCAACACTTTTCAATTTAATCCTTAAAACATGTTTTTCCCTGATCTTGAGCTAAATTAATAATTTCATTCAATTTTGTAATTTTAAATAATAAAATAATTCATTTCATGCAATTTGGTCATTTCTGACATTTTTACAAAATTGCCCATAAATTTTTACTTTTATTCAATTTAGTCCATGAGCCTAAAACATGCAAATTAGCCATGCTAGCTGAATATTCATACATATTTTCCTCCTTATCCTCTCCATTCCACATCCTTTATTTATATAACATGCAACAAGTAACATTATCAATAATTTCACTATTTACTTATATGTATATTCAAAATTGTCCATTTACGTCATAGTTACTCAATTATTTATATCTTAAGGTACAGAACTCGAAATTAAGATCCGCTAATTTTCCCTAAAACTAGACTTACATATCTTATTACTATAAAATTTTCACAATTTTTGGTTTAGCCAATAAGTACAGTTTATTCTTTAAAGTTACCCCTGTTCTGCTGTCTGACAGTTCCGACCCTTCTTCACTAAGAATTAATTATCTCATCGTACGAGATTTGGATGATGTTCCCGATTATTTATATTGAAAATAGACTCATTAAGGATTCTAAACATATAAATTTAAGCCCCTAATTATTTTTATCCAATTTTTGATGATTTTCCAAATTCAAAACAGGGGAACCCGAAATCATTCTGACCTTGTCTCACAAAAGTTATTGTAGCTCATGATTTACAATTCCATTGCTTACATAATTTCTTTTATAAGAAACTAGACTCAATAAGCTTTAATTTCATATTTTATTCATCCTATAATTCGATTTCTACAATTTTTGGTGATTTTTCAAAGTTAGGCTACTGCTGTTGCCCAAAACAGTTTTAGTGAAAATATTGATTTCCATTTAGCCCCAAATTTCATAGTTCATACAATTCAATTCTTGTTCAATTAACTCCTCAATTGAGATAATTTTTCTCATTTAATACTTTATTCCATCATTTTAAACTACTTCATAACCCTTGAAAACCAGAACTTTAACACTAGACCTTAATTCCAAACTCTTTCACAATTAGGTCCTAAACCAACTTTCATCAATTTTACTTGATAAAATCACCATATGTCAAAATTAAAACTTCAATTCTATGTTTATTCATCATATTCTTCCAGTACTCATCCATAAAAACTTCAAAAATTAGCCATGGAATAAAAAACTAATGAAATAGTAAGTTGGACCCAATTGTAAAAGTCCAAAAACATAAAAATTTCAAGGAGAAAGCAAGAATTAAACTTACATGAAGCTAGAGTATGAAAACCAGCTTGAACCCTCATCCATGACTGTTTTTCAGCTGATGAATATGAAGAGAAATGAAGAGAATTCTAGATATTCCAATTTAGTCCCATTTTTATTTAGTTAATTTTGGCAATTTTCCAATTTTGCCCTTATTTCACCCATTTTCTGATTTTCTCAGCTATTGCCGCCCAAAATATCTCCTTTGGGCTTATTTTCACTTTAGGTCCTTTCTCATTTGACAATTAAGCTATTTAATCATTTTAGCAACTTTTACACCTTTTTCAATTTAGTCCTTTTTATTTAATTAGCTATCAGTACTTTAAAATTTCTTGTGAAACTTTAATACTAACTTATTAACACTCCATAAATATTTATAAAAATATTTATGGCTCGATTTAAATTTTTTGAGGTCTCGATACCTCGTTTTCGATTCTAATTATTTTAATATATATATATATTTTTTGTACACTATTCACTATTTCAAAATTTTTCCTAACTTAACATTTAACTTATACTCACTAAATTAATAATATTTCTTACTCATTTGTCGGGTTTAGTGATCTCGAATCATTGTTCCGACACCACTGAAATTAGGTCATTACAACTCGCTTTCTTTAGGGATTTTCGTCCCCGAAAATCTTACCAGAAGAAGTTACTTTCAACACTCATAAACACTTTTACTAACTTCTCAGAATCACAATTTGATTTAACCTCGAATATCTTTTTCCTGTCACCTTTGAACTCTAGAACACAATGTTGGAACATACTGTCAAAATTATAAATTACCCTCTCAGGGACACATATACTCAGCTGATCTGTCAAAGGAAAACTCCGTACTTACTGAAATGATCATACATATCTTTCTTTGTCAAATGAATAACCATAAACTAAATAACATTTTCCTTTCCGATGTTAACGACAATCCCAATTCGAAATCTATAGTCATTCTATCTCATAACACACTAGTATTATCACTTGTTCGTAATAATCCCAAATGTTCTTAATGTTAGAAACACTTGCTAACAAATAGACATCTGAGTTTGAACTCAAAAATATTATGTAACGCTCATACAATCACTAGTACATCTAACTCACAAAAAGATAATAAAGATCTTGATAATTTCTCAAAGAAAGCCAAAAGAAAAACATTGCTTACCGACTCTGGACTTCCATCATAACAGAGATAATATATTCCCCGCATGTATAAAACAAAATCATGATCAGTAGAAACATAAGAATAGTCTCACATAAATTTTTACCATTAACTTCATTTCCAACATATTAAAATAGAATTCCAAAAAAGATGAAGAAATGACGATCATAAACCGACCAGACCAATAGAGCTTTCGTCTAACATCATAATTAACTAGCATTCTCAAAACATCGAACTCCACCGGAGGTGAATAACACACACATATCTCTCGAGGATAAAAGAATATATAGAATACCGAAAAGATGATCATATTCGTTTCAATTTGTAACTATCACGCACAATCATCTTTACTACTCAATTATCATTTTTCTAACTAATTCTGTCATCATAAACCCGCATTATTCCATTCACTAACGAAAACCAATTCGGGAAAAATTTCAGATAAACACATACTTGGATATCATATCCGAATAAGTCGACTAGCCGAGGTTAACTTTTTCTTTAACCGAGTCATTACGTAATCTGAACGATCTTTAGAGTAATCGATATCTTTTTCAAAAGCGTATTTACTTGTCAAACTATTTTCAACTCCGACTACATTATTAATTATTCAATTATTTGTACTCTTTAGTTTCCCATTTGTGAACTTATTCAACAATTTTTTTTTTTTTTTTTGTAAATTTTCATTATAAAATACTACATTGGTAAGAGGGTGAGGTCGTAAGGCCTCTAAGCGAACTCTCATAAATACACACATATAACTTAGCATTTATCATCAACATCATATCATCACAATTACATAATTCACTTCAAACAAATTAACATACTTTAATTATGCTTTAATTTCATATCTCGACAATAGTCTTTCATCAAATAGCATCATATATCATCTATACTATCTTTAATCAATTCATGAACCTTTGGTTCAAGCTTTCAATCTCATATCTCAATTTCAATTCACATTTCAATTTTTAATTCCACTTTCTTTCTTTTTTTCATACTTTCAAAAGTTCAATCGATCAAATTCATTTGATTTTCTCATTTCATTTATTCAATCTGATTTCAATATCAATAATTCAATATTTTAGCAAATTCATGAACCTTTCCAAATCTCACATTTCATTTCAATTGAGAATTCAACTCATAATTTCTTTCTCATATATATATATTTTTAATAATAACGAGCAACCAAATTTATTTAATTTTCTCATTTCGATTATTCACCCTATTAACAATCCGGACTTTGACGGATACACAGATTCAACCCAAACACCAAGACACGGCACATAGTGCCTCATCGGTCGGCAAAGCAGAAAGCGATAACGATGAGCGATGCGGTACACGGTGTACCTCATCGGAACAAATCCGGAGCGATGCGAATGATGCGGTAACAATATCCGACACACAAAGTGCCGAATCGTTAACGGTAACAGTAACCAGCACATAAGTGCCTAATCGGTAAAGCCGATAAATCCCGTACTCTTCCAATCCTATGGCATGCCAATTATATCCGACTAGCCCGACAAGTTAATAGGGAATTTAATTCTTATTTCAATTTTACTTAATATTCATATTTACCCCTATTAACAAGACTCGGACTTTGGCGGATATGCGGATTTCACCCAAACACACCAGAATATCCAGCCCAAACACACCCGGAATATTATAAATCCTTCATAACACACCAGTATAATATAGCCTCCCAAACACACCAGTATATCATATCCTCCCAAACACACCAGAATGTCCAACCCAAACACACCCGGAATATTATAAATCCTCCATAACACACCAGAAAGGCATTTAATGCCTCTTCGGATAAACCGAAGTTATAATAACAGAAACATCTTCTCACGAACTACAAATCTCCTCATCACATCATAAATCCAATGGCATGCCATTTGTATCCAATCTAGTCCGATCATCATTAATTGGGTATTTGATTCACTTTCTCAATTTAATAATTCCTTTATCAATATACCAATCTAATATTCATATATATTCACACATTTTCATAATTTCATACATTTTCATTTAATTCAACAAATATATTTCAATTATTCACATAAATTCATAATTCTATACAATTCAATTCACTTTTCAATAACAAATATTCAAATATCACAAATCTCATATTTAAAATTTTTAAACAATTTATATTTCAATTCAAATAATCAAATATACTCATAATTCAATTCAATTCAAATAATCAATATATATTCAATATATATATATACACCAATTCAATCAATATAAATTCAATAAATTCATCACATACTATATCAATCCATTTCAATTGCAAAGCACAATAATTCTTACTTACCATACATAACAATTAAAAATTCAGGAATCAATAATAATTAAAATTTGAATTATAGTAATACACACTTTAATTAATCATAATTCCATTCCATTCCATTCAATTCAATTCAAATTCACTTTTCCACTTTCTAATCAGTATACAATTCAATACCAATACATATTTCAGATATTCACATATAATCATACTTCACATGTACTACATTGGTCCGAGAACCGACTAAACCTTAGCTCTGATACCACTAAATGTAACGCCCCTAACTCGAATCCGTCACCGAAATAGAGTTATGGAGCATTACCGGAGTTACCGATTTATTTATCAGATATTTCATTTTATCTAACGTTCATATTTGGAACCAATTAAAATCAAACATATTGTCCCTTAACGTACTTATTTTTCTCGATATGTTTTACTTGAATTTATTACTCGTCTCAATTTAATTAATTTCCTTGTATCAACGTATCAAAAATAATCACCTATTTACATGTCATGATAAATATCATTCTCTTGCCATTTCTTCATATACATAAAATCAGGGAATTCATTATATCGATATTTCATGCATTTAAAAATACAATTCAAGTTATACTAACTTACCTCGTTACTTGTACATGTTTATAATTTCATTAATCCGATATCTTTCTTTTCCACGTTCAAGTCTCGTATTCGAGTTATCCTGATCTTTATGAAGAAATTTGATCGTCATTTTCATTTATTTCATGTTGTAATACATTCAACTAATACTCTAAACAAAATTACCATTTTACCCCTAAACTTTTAATTAATGACGATTTCATCCTTAGGTTAAAATAAAATAAAATTATTGCAATTTAATCCTTATTTCCAGCCGTTATTCTCAAACAAATTGATAACGACCCATGAATTCTATAAAATATCAGAATTTTCTATAATTTCAACACTTTTCAATTTAATCCTTAAAACATGTTTTTCCCTGATCTTGAGCTAAATTAATAATTTCATTCAATTTTGTAATTTTAAATAATAAAATAATTCATTTCATGCAATTTGGTCATTTCTGACATTTTTACAAAATTGCCCATAAATTTTTACTTTTATTCAATTTAGTCCATGAGCCTAAAACATGCAAATTAGCCATGCTAGCTGAATATTCATACATATTTTCCTCCTTCTCCTCTCCATTCCACATCCTTTATTTATATAACATGCAACAAGTAACATTATCAATAATTTCACTATTTACTTATATGTATATTCAAAACTGTCCATTTGCGTCATAGTTACTCAATTATTTATATCTTAAGGTACAGAACTCGAAATTAAGATCCGCTAATTTTCCCTGAAACTAGACTTACATATCTTATTACCATAAAATTTTCACAATTTTTGGTTTAGCCAATAAGTACAGTTTATTCTTTAAAGTTACCCCTGTTCTGCTGTCTGACAGTTCCGACCCTTCTTCACTAAGAATTAATTATCTCATCGTACGAGATTTGGATGATGTTCCCGATTATTTATATTGAAAATAGACTCATTAAGGATTCTAAACATATAAATTTAAGCCCCTAATTATTTTTATCCAATTTTTGATGATTTTCCAAATTCAGAACAGGGGAACCCGAAATCATTCTGACCTTGTCTCACAAAAGTTATTGTAGCTCATGATTTACAATTCCATTGCTTACATAATTTCTTTTATAAGAAACTAGACTCAATAAGCTTTAATTTCATATTTTATTCATCCTATAATTCGATTTCTACAATTTTTGGTGATTTTTCAAAGTTAGGCTACTGCTGTTGCCCAAAACAGTTTTAGTGAAAAATATTGATTTCCATTTAGCCCCAAATTTCATAGTTCATACAATTCAATTCTTGTTCAATTAACTCCTCAATTGAGATAATTTTTCTCATTTAATACTTTATTCCATCATTTTAAACTACTTCATAACCCTTGAAAACCAGAACTTTAACACTAGACCTTAATTCCAAACTCTTTCACAATTAGGTCCTAAACCAATTTTCATCAATTTTACTTGATAAAATCACCATGTGTCAAAATTAAAACTTCAATTCTATGTTTATTCATCATATTCTTCCAGTACTCATCCATAAAAACTTCAAAAATTAGCCATGGAATAAAAAACTAATGAAATAGTAAGTTGGACCCAATTGTAAAAGTCCAAAACATAAAAATTTCAAGGAGAAAGCAAGAATTAAACTTACATGAAGCTAGAGTATGAAAACCAGCTTGAACCCTCATCCATGACTGTTTTTCAGCTGATGAATATGAAGAGAAATGAAGAGAATTCTAGATATTCCAATTTAGTCCCATTTTTATTTAGTTAATTTTGGCAATTTTCCAATTTTGCCCTTATTTCACCCATTTTCTGATTTTTCTCAGCTATTGCCGCCCAAAATATCTCCTTTGGGCTTATTTTCACTTTAGGTCCTTTCTCATTTGACAATTAAGCTATTTAATCATTTTAGCAACTTTTACACCTTTTTCAATTTAGTCCTTTTATTTAATTAGCTATCAGATTGCTTTAAAATTTCTTGACGAAACTTTAATACTAACTTATTAACACTCCATAAATATTTATAAAAATATTTATGGCTCGATTTAAATTTTTTTGAGGTCTCGATACCTCGTTTTCGATTCTAATTATTTTAATATATATATATATATATTTTGTACACTATTCACTATTTCAAAATTTTTCCTAACTTAACATTTAACTTATACTCACTAAATTAATAATATTTCCTACTCATTTGTCGGGTTTAGTGATCTCGAATCATTGTTCCCACACCACTGAAATTAGGCTGTTACACAATTTATCATATTTCACAATTTAGTCCAAAATTGACATTTTTACCAAAAATCACTTAACAAAACATATTAATCTATCAACAATTATTCATTTTCCATCATCAAATCTCAAAAAAATAAAGCTATCATCAATGGCAACTCACAGATTCATCAACAAATTCAGAAATTAGGGTACGAGCTTGCTAGAACACGAAGCAACGATCACAAAAACATAAAAATTATCAAAAATCGAGCTCGAAACAAACCTCAATTAAAAAAAACAAGGGCCGAACCCTAAAATACTTCCATGGCTGTTTATTTTATCTACATTTGGTGGAATATGAAGGAAATTAACATGATTTTGGCTTTTATTTTATTTATTATTAACTTTAATTACCTTTTTACCTTTTTACCCTTTAAAAACATTAATAATTACTCCAAATGCCACTCCACTAACATTCACTATCTCATAAATGGGCTATTTACCACATAAGGACCTTCACTTTTAAGTTCTATGGCTATTTGACACCTTTAGCTTATAGAACACAACTTTTACGTTTTACGCGATTTAGTCCTTTTTTACCGAATTAACCACTTAAACGATAAAATTTCTTTACAAAAAATTCACAAAACTCTAATATCATGCTATAAATATTAAAATAATAATAAAATAAAATTTTCAAGATTGTGGTCCCGATACCACTGTTTCGATTAACCCTAAAAACGGCGTGTTACATATTTGCTTGTTTATTTACTTATTTATATATATTATTCATTTATATTTTATTTTAATTCTTGTATTCATTTATTTATTGTTGTTTCATTTCTTTTTTATTGATTATTTATTTTACTTATACCTTTATTATTGTTACCATTTTATTATCTATTATTTTATTATATTTATTCATCTATCTATTATTTACATTTTTATATATATGTACCTTTTTATATTAGATTATTTATGTTTTTTACTACATATATTGTTCTTCTGCTTATTACTATTAGTATCATTATTCATATTAAGATTATGATAATTACTATTATAATTATCGTTATTATTATCATTTAATTGTTATTATTTATTTATTTATTCATTCTATCGTCATAGTCCATTATCATCATTTGCTAGCATGATATTTTCGTTCTATTGATGTACTCACTTGTTATCCGTTATTTTATGTTATGCCAATATTTGCATTAGGTGTTGTATTCAAACATACATGTCTGTTTTACACCATAGCCGAATATATTAAAATTTAAGTGTTACGTTATTTTTGCGTGATATATAAAAAAAAAATTCAAATAATAAGGCAATGTTCCGTATTTGGAGATTCGAGAAGTTGTGCCCTAACTTACGGGGTCTCAACTTTCTCGTTGAACCTAGATGACCGAATACTCGTTTAAAATATGCGAGATTTAATATAAAAATAAAAGGCGAACTTATTTTCGAGAATTTGAGATGTCGTGTCCTAACTTACGAGATATGATCTTTTGCTACCTCAAGATAAGAAAATATTTTCATACGTTTTGATTTATTTAAGGGACTTTACTAAAATAACATAATACAAATAGGGATCGTATTTTAAATTCTTTTCGAGTTTTCAATTTTCGACACTAAGACATCAAGTAATCAACTAGGTACTAATTTTGGGCGTCACGAGGATTCTAATCCTTCCTCGTGCGTAACCGACTCCCGAACTCGTTTTCTGAATTTTTGTAGACCAAAAAACATTGTTCTAATAAATTAATTCCTTTATTAAAAAAATCAAGTTTTGAGGTGATCTGATCACACCTCATATAAAAAGGATCGGTGGCGACTCTCATTTTTTATTTTCGTTTTCAAAATATATGTCTACCTTTTTCAAAAAAATAGTTTCGACACTCGTTGTTTTCAAGATCCATAAGATTTATGGATAGCTGTGCATCAATCTTATTTAACAGAGCATTAAGGCCTATTTTCCTACCAAGTAACTTGATGATTATCAGTTGAGACAAACTTTTAGCTATGAAAGTATGGATTCTTTCGAGAAATAGATTATCTACGATTTTTGTATGAACATATCCATTGTTCTTTTCAACGTTAGTAGTATCACTTCTTTAGCCAAGGAGTTTGTCTTTAAATGACATCGATTCTTCCACAGGTGAATCGGTGGCTTCATCTCTGATATTTGGAGAGGATCATCCTCACATTGTCGGACTTTTTTCTATAATTAATCTCTTGCTTTCCTCGTCTCTCCATTTTCCCACCCGTCTAGAGTTGATGATATCTTTTGTATTTGAATTATAGATTTTCTCATTTTACCGAAAAAAATGTATGATATCCAGTAAGAATACACCATCTGTCACATTTATATTGGTTGCCTTCTAGTTTTAATTTAGTTTCCTTACCTTAAATATGAAATAATTATATTTGTCTTGCCGAAATAGTTGCACTTGAAGTTATAAAGTTGTTGTGTGTTAACATGATCCAAAGTCTAATTTTTGGTAATTGGTCTCCTTTCTTGAATTTGTAATGTTAGACAAAATAACAATTATTTTAAAAAAAAAACCATATTTGTCTTATGTCTTAAAATTTGATCCAATTTAGTTGGTAATGAATTATCTATAATATGAATAAAAACATAAATTTAAAAAAAATCGAGTTTATAAAGGAATGCGTTTTATTGTTTATTATATTATTACATTAATACTTACATAATATATTTTTTATTATTAAATTTTCAATTACACATTCATTAGCATTTAAATTACTTAATTTTGGTTGATTGAGTCCTAACTCGATAGGCATAGACATTATTATTAATGTAGAAGAACATAAGTTCAAATACGTTAAAACGTATTTTCCTCCTATTTAGAGGTTCGTAATATTACATTATATAATATTGGAAGAAAAGTTTAGGAGTGGTAATATAAATAGTTTGAAAACACTGAAAGCAGCCTCCAAGTTTTACTACTTTCTCAGTAGCAAACATCATGAAAACATAGAAATCATTCCCCACTCCTTTTAGCTTTTTTTTTAACTAATGAAGCGCAGCGTTTTGCCTTTTAGCAACCCATTTACGTCAATAGAATAGATCCATACTAATCCCACACGCGCACAACACGCACTCGCCGTCCTCGCGAACAATTGCTACTTTCGATAAGAGATGGCGCGTGGCTTTCACAATCGATATTAGTTTTTTTATTAGATTATTGGAATATAAAATTATTTAGGAATTTATTATATTATTTTATTTGGCTCACTCAGTTTGAATATAAAGTTTTTAATATGATACAACGTAAGAATACTTAAAATATATTATATTAAAGCTTAGATTAGTAATACTTCTCAAAAATATTTTTCGAAAAAAATACTTTTCAAAAAAATATTTTTCAAAAGGGTTAGTTTAGTTTAGTAATATTATATTAAGGCTTACTTTTGAGGACAAGTTAAAATTTTCAACTGTTTAAAAAAATGTTTTTGGCCACTTTTTGGCTAGGGAAAAACACTTTTTTTTCTTTCTCAAAAAGTAGCTTTTTTAGGAATGATTTTGTCTCAAAATTGTTTTTTTCTCAAAAATATTTCGTAGAAGTAATACTAAACACATCCTAAATCATTCTTATCAATGGTGAAGCTAGAGGGCTGGTAGGGACCTCATCCCTCTAAAATAAAAAAAAAAATTATTTAGGTCTTTTTATGATTTATAAAATTTTAAATTAGTAATGATAAATTTACACTTTGACCCCTAAAATGATAAAAAAATTTGATTTAATCTTTTAAAAATTATAAAATATAAGTTATTAAAAAGGTGAAATTATATTTTTACTATCATAAAAGTATACAATTTAATTTTGCCCCAAAAAATTTTCTGGCTTCGCCCTTAGTTCTCATAGAATTTGCATCATTTATTTATTGATTACAGCATAAAAGTTAAGGCTAGACCTGATCATGAATCAGGTTATCTACCCAAGCTTAAAGGTCCGCACGAAAAGTGGGAGGGTTTAGGCAAAAATAGAGGCCTGAAAAATGAAAAAAAATAAGACTCATTCTTCTAAATGGGTTTAGCCTTGGTAAGTTTTTTTGCCCAGGCCCGACCCAACCCAAATAAGTTGTTTTGTTGCTGTTTCGTTGCTATTTTGTTGTTTCTTTATTGTTTTGCTACCATTTTGCTATTATATTGCTATTATTTTTTTGTACCGTTTGGATATTGTACAACTCTTATTTTATTATTAATTTTGCTACTATTTTAAAAGAATTTGTTTGCTAAGTTGCAACTATCTTAGTTTTGTTTAAGTATAAAGACTTTTTTTAGTATAATTTCAATTTTTTAGGAAACATTTATTTTAATTTTTTTAGTGTATTTGATAGATTATATTTTTTAAATTTGTTTTTGCATAAAAATAATCTAAAAAAATTAATACGAATGGATTGAGTTTAGCATTTTAAATTTGGATCGGGCTCGGGTAGAATTTTAAGCGTATTTTTCAAGTTGGACCTAAAAAACAGGCTTAAAATGTTGCATTCACCCGACCCAAACTCAATTCGACCCATGATCAAGTCTAGTTGAGGCTTATAAGTATTTTATATTACTCATTTCTCTAATAAATTATTTCATAACTCATTTCTCAAATAAATAAATTAAAATAGGAGAGGAGAGATAAGTAAATAAAAAAAAGGAGAAAAAATACATTCTTTTAGTAAAATATGTTATGGTTTAAAGACAAATTTGACAAGAACGATAAAAAAAAATGGTAACTTTGCTATAAAAGTAATATTCATAGTAGAATATAAGAAAAAAAATGTAATATAATAGATTAGTACCATGTTTAATAGAAATATTATTTTCTTTCACGTGTTTTAGTAAATGAGTTCGTAGTAAGCTAATTATAAATTGTTAATTTTAGCTACTCTAGTGATTTGTTTGTGACAAAGAGGAGATTATTATTTTATTTTTTTTACTTATTTTGAAAATATGTTAATTTTACAAAATTTTTA
The DNA here is from genome assembly GCA_025698475.1 of Gossypium anomalum. Lineage (NCBI taxonomy): Eukaryota > Viridiplantae > Streptophyta > Magnoliopsida > Malvales > Malvaceae > Gossypium > Gossypium anomalum. Next base: position 15,058,531 of record CM046967.1, on the reverse strand, counting down.
TTTATCTTTCTAATTTCAAATCTGAATTTGTACTAATCATTTTAATACATAGACATTAAATAAGCTTTTTCCTCACATTATTACACATGTAGCCAAATATGTCATAAATGTTATTTTTGCTGGACTTATGATAAAACATATATAGTTGAAATGCTATTTGAAGGATATATCTATCAACTAGATAAATTGGTCAATTGAAAATAGTATTAAAATTGTAAAAAGTAATACATTACTAATGGAATATAATATTACTTAAGGAAAATGTGGTATTGAGATTATCTTTAGATTCGAGAATATTGATATTGTTGGAAATACAAAATTACCGATCCAAGATAATGTTTGAAACCCAAATATAAAACTCTTATGCCAGAATTTCACTTTACCTCGAGAATGTTCCATTCTATAAACCCAATGCACTTTGATAGTGTAAAATATATATTCATGAAAATAAAATAAAATTGAATTTTAAAAAAGATGTCAACATAAATTTAATAAAATTAAAGAAATCATAGGTGACAAATAAAAATTTTAAAGAATATTAATATTTAAAAAGTTTCAATGAAATTATTCAAGTTAAATTATAAAATTGAAAGAAAAATTAGTATATATTAGATTATATCACGGAATGAAAAAAAAATTATGTAACTAATATAGTTATAAAAAAATTACATAAAAATAAATTAAGTTATGGTTGAAATGATAAAGTTAAAATATCAAAGAGTTATGTTTTAAGTTCAAATTTCATCATATGTATATTTTCTAGATTTTATATAAATAAATAATATAAAAAGACAAACAAAAAAAACTCATAGTATATTTGTTATTTTATAAAATAATTGGACATTTGGTAATTTCTTAACTGAATTGGAATTTGATTGATGAATGACACCAACTCAATCAATCCCTTAATATAATAACTAGAAATTCTCTCATATGTGTATACGTATGGAAACCATGTATTTAGAACACAAAAGTGTATTTGAAAATAACATATAATAAATAATCAATCGTATGATTTGAAACTAATAAATAGTACATGAAATATAAATGATATTAATACATATATAATTGATTGAAGTAATAAAATATGCATATTAAAATGAAAATGTATAAAAAATATTAAAATAAATCTTTACTTGGGTAGTAAATTATACCTTTGAATAATATAATTTATTTTAATTATGAAAAAATATTTTCATAATTTTTTAATCGAATTAATGTTTGGTTGGCTCCAAACACCAATTCAATAAATAACTTAAATATTAATATAGGTAGAAGTTAAAAAAAAATAGAGGTAGATATGGAATATAAGGAGGTGTGCAAGGGAGGCATGAAAGCAGTAAATGAACCTTTGGCATTGCAGAGGCAGTGTGGCTCAGAGGCATTTAATGTGAAGATGCAAAGCGCACACACATATATATAATTTATAAAGTTCAACATACAACACAAAATATTTAAGAAGTATGACAGTGGAATTATTAGAATATAAAAATGTAAATTTAATTATAAATGGAGGATATTTATTTTTGTTGGGTTGAATGGTGGAAGTTGAAACTTGCAAAGGCCCACCTACAAAGCTTAAAAGATTACACCCAATTTGCGGTAGGCGAAAGGCGGAAACCCTAGCACTCAAGTAACTTTACAAACCCCAAGTATCCTTGCAAAGATTGATCATGTAATTTTAATAAACTGATATCTAAATGCAAGGAAATTGTTGTGTGCTTCAGCAATAATTTTTAGAAAATGGAAAGTTTTTTGTGGCATATGACTCACCCACCTAACCTTATTCCTTGCCTTATTTGCTTTCTGCTCATTTCATCTCTAGACCCAAATCTTGATTTGGAAAATATCAAAGTCTAATTAATACAAGTTTGTTGGCAATAGTCTAATTAATACAAGTTTGTTGGCAATAGTCAATGGTTTTAGACAAATAAAGCAAGTAAACAACTTAAATGGTATTCTACAAGCCAAACCCAACATTTTATTTTAGATATGATAAATATGTCTATAATCATTATTTACTTGTCCTTTTAATACGTTATTTTATGAATTTCAAGAAAAATGTTATCTATTAAATATTACCTTCACTAGTGTGATTAGGACTGCTTAACATTTCCTTTTTTTCTTTTCATGATTTGATCGAAATGTTTTTCCATGTTCATGTTATTGAAAACATTTATCTTTAATCCTCAAATCAAAGTTATTCTTCACCATTATGCATGCAACATTGAAAATATACCAAAGGCTTGAATTAAAGTATAGATTGAAAAAAATCATTGAAACCATTCCCATGTTATTATTTTAACTAAGCAAAGATAATAAATTAAGGTTTGGGTAGATGACAATATTTCTAAATTAATATTTGATGTTATTCACCAAGCCATTGTTTGTGATATACATATGTAGCCATGAAATAATGTAATTGAAGATGAATATAGTGATTGACATTCATGCAAATGTTTGTGTGATAAGTGCTTTGACTCTTAATTCAATTAAATTTGAAGGTAGGGAGGGATGGGGGAGATGAAAAAAATAAACCAAGTTTGGTAGCCGTTATTCGTTGCACCAAACAAGAAAATCTCTACTAAGCGGGGGAAAAGAAAGAGTACTTTAAAGGCCAAATTCTCTTTCTTTCTCTCTCACTAGCCTTTACACCTTACCCTCCATTAAATGCAATTGCACCCTCGCAATACGCTCTGCAATAACTCTTTGCTACCACAAATTTCTTCATCTCTTCCCCCTTTTATCTCCCCCTCTTCCTTCCTTCTCCAACTCCATCTCCTACTCCTGCTTTTTGTGTATATCTATATCACTTTCCTGCTTCACCTCACCACCTACTTCTTACACCATTAAACCTCAACTCCAGTCACAACTGCCAACCACTTCCTCTTCTTCCTGGGGAGTTTCCTTTGTTAGGTCAAAGTTTCTCTGGAACCAAGTTTTTTGGTTACCTTTTTCAGTTCTTTTTTTTTCTATCTTACGTTTTTTTATTCCCAAACGATGCAGGCACAATCCAAGACAGAAAGGGAAGAAGAAGCTGGTTTTGAGAGATATGTAGACAGATAAGGCATAGTTGGATTCTCTTAGATCGTCGTCGGGACGTAATCTATAAATATTATATATTTTTTCATTTTGAGGGGCTTTTAACCCGATTTTTGTCTTGATAGGACTGTATCGAATTTGTCATCGTTTAACTTTTTTTTTTTTTTTTTTTTTTATAGATTCTGTCTCGCTTTGTACATCAGCACATAAGAATCTTCGAGGATAAATATATACTATATATAAATCCCAAGGAGCCAAAACAAAACACACACACACACACCCACCCCAGAGTCAACTTTGTCTCTCACTGCTTGAGAATCTAAAGAGAACGTAGTCTCTCTCACTTAAATCAAAACACAGATTTAAGAAGTGTGAAGAAGCTATCTATATGTGAATAAATATCGTTTCTGGACTATGCCGGCCGGTGTAATGGTTCCGGCGAGAAACATGCCGTCAATGATCAGTGGAAACGGGAATGTTGGTGGCTTCGGAACTATCTCAGGACTTACCCTTGGTCAGGTTAGAACTATCTGCCCTTTTAAATCTAATCTATGCTTTCTAAAGGACTGATCTTGTTTGTTTTAATTTAGTCTTTTTCAGTTTTCATTTTGTGATTAATATTTTCCAGCTTTTTCCTCTTTTTCACACTCATTGACCTTAATAGTTTAATGGGTATTTTCTCAAATTTCCCTTTCTTTTTCACACTTTAAACTAAAGCGCATATCTTTATCTCCTAATCCACTGTTTGGAACTTATTTCGAAGTAATTTGGTCTTTTTGAGGATCTTCTTTGACAATTCGAAGCAAAATCCTCCTCGGTATTTGAGAAACGCTTAATATTCTCTTAACTTAGCTCCAGTGCTTCTTATTTACTCAATTTACCAACATAAACAAGCACTTATCTCATAAAAATTTTGTATACTTTTTACCACAAATCCAGCACTCAAATGATTTTCCTTTGATTTTTCCATATTTGGGGTTCGTTTTCGCTTAGTCTTTGAGTGGGAAAGTTTTCCATTATGTTTTTTTAGATTGAAAAACCATAAGCTTCGGAATCTTAAAGATCTGTAGATATAATATGTTCCAGCAGCCTAATAACAACATGATGGAAGGTCAGCTCCACCCTTTTGAGATGACCCAAAACACTTCTGAAAGTGAAATTGCTCGAATGAGAGATGAAGAATTCGACAGTGCACTCAAATCTGGTAGCGAAAATCATGAAGGTGTGTCTGGGGATGATGATCAAGATCCTCGTCCTAACAAAAAGAAGCGTTACCATCGACATACCCAGCATCAGATTCAAGAAATGGAGGCGTAAGCTAAAAAAAACCCATGTAATTTAAACATTTTTTTATTCAACAACAACAAAAAGCTTATTTTTGGCCAAATTTGTACCTTGCTAATAGGTTTTTCAAAGAGTGCCCGCACCCAGATGACAAGCAAAGGAAGGAACTTGGGCGTGTATTAGGGTTAGAACCATTGCAAGTTAAATTTTGGTTCCAAAACAAGCGCACCCAAATGAAGGTATATAAACACATGTTTCGTTTGCCCTTTTAGCTTAAGCCTTTTTGGTTTGAGATTTACCATTCTTTAAGGCCCTGAAATAGCTTGATGAATAGTTATAAATTCTGGGTTTTCCCCAATGGAAACTCAAGCTAGCTTAGCCCATGTTGTCTTCACACGTCAGTACTTCTGTTCTGCAGACCCAGCATGAACGGCAAGAGAACTCGCAACTTCGAGCCGAGAACGAAAAGCTAAGGGCTGATAACATGAGATATAGGGAAGCTCTTAGTACCGCTTCATGCCCGAATTGTGGTGGTCCAACTGCTGTAGGACAAATGTCCTTTGATGAACATCATCTCAGGCTTGAAAATGCTCGGTTAAGAGAAGAGGTATGAAATTATTACTCTCACTCTGTGTGTCTATATATGTAAATATACTTACTAGTATTTGTTTTTGAGCACCATTCCAGATTGATCGTATATCAGCAATAGCTGCAAAGTATGTTGGGAAGCCAGTGGTGAGTTATCCTCTTCTCTCTTCTCCTATGACTCCTCGACCACTTGATTTTGGTTCACAAACTGGCTCCGGAGAGATGTATGGTGCTGGGGAACTTCTTAGGTCGATAAATGCGCCTGCGGAGGCTGATAAGCCAATGATTATTGAGCTTGCCGTTGCAGCTATGGAGGAACTCGTTAGAATGGCTCAAATGGGTGAACCATTGTGGATGACCAGTCTTGATGGCTCAACCACCGTGTTTAATGAAGAGGAGTATATTAGGACTTTTCCTAGAGGAATTGGACCAAAACCTACCGGCTTCAAATGCGAAGCTTCAAAAGAAACTTGTGTTGTAATCATGAACCACATTAGCCTCGTTGAGATTCTCATGGATGTGGTAAGTTTTTTATAATATGAACCCATCAATACCCTAGAATTCTAACATGCCGGAAAGCATTTCTAAGCCCTAATGTCTGGGTTTCTGAATTGAAATTCAGCAACAGTGGTCTACTGTGTTCTCGGCAATAGTTTCAAAGGCTTCCACTTTGGATGTCCTATCAACAGGGATTGCAGGGAACTATAACGGAGCTCTACAAGTGGTAAATATTCAATATTTTACTTTGCCAAATGCCGATTTATTCCATTTTCGTGACATTTTTTTAATGATATTTAATTTCACAGATGACAGCTGAATTCCAAGTTCCTTCACCTCTTGTTCCAACCCGAGAGAGTTATTATGTAAGATACTGCAAACATCATGCAGAGGGAACATGGGCTGTGGTTGATGTTTCATTGGATAATATACGCCCTAATCCAGCAATGAGATGCCGACGAAGACCATCTGGATGTTTAATTCAAGAAATGCCCAATGGGTACTCAAAGGTTATAAACAATCATTTTTAATTGATTCTTAATAATAATAAAGTGCTGTATTCATCATCATAGCTCTCAATCAATGGCTTTTATGCGAACCAGGTTACATGGATTGAACATGTTGAAGTCGAAGATCGAGGTGTTCACAATCTTTACAAGCAGCTAGTAAGTTCGGGCCATGCTTTCGGAGCCAAACGTTGGATTGCTACTTTGGATCGACAGTGTGAGAGGCTTGCAAGTCTCATGGCTACTAACATTCCTACTGGTGATGCTGGGGGTAAATACTAATCCTACATCTCTTGTCTTTTAATTATACACTGAAATTTCACTTCTCTTAAGTACAAATATTAAATGCTAGTTGTTAAATATTATGATATTTTGGTCAGTCATAACAAACCAAGATGGGAGGAAGAGCATGCTGAAGCTAGCCGAGCGAATGGTGATCAGTTTCTGTGCCGGAGTGGGTGCCTCGACAGCTCACACATGGACGACATTATCGGGAACTGGGGCGGATGATGTAAGGGTAATGACCAGAAAGAGTGTGGATGATCCAGGCAGACCTCCTGGGATTGTGCTAAGTGCTGCAACTTCCTTCTGGCTTCCAGTTTCACCCAAGAGGGTATTCGATTTCCTCAGAGATGAGAATTCTCGAAATGAGGTATTCCAATGCAGCTTCATATTCCATGATTGATATTGAAAGACACAAATTTAACTCAATTTGTTTGTGTTTCTTGTTTGGCTTGTATAGTTTTTATCTGACTTGTCTTATTTTAGGCATTCGAATATGGAAACCTTGTTGTATATTTAACATCATATTTGTTTTTCGCCTATTAATTTGGTATTCGAATTTAAAACCATTAAATAAAATTACATGTTGGTTTCTTGTGGATACAGTGGGATATTCTTTCTAATGGTGGAGTTGTCCAAGAAATGGCTCACATTGCTAATGGCAGGGATACAGGCAATTGTGTTTCACTACTTCGAGTCAATGTAGGTCCATTTCTTTGATTAATTTGTCCAAATTCACTTTGAATATTATGTGAATCTTGAAAACATATCAAATGATTACATGCAGAGTGCAAATTCAAGCCAAACCAACATGCTGATATTACAAGAGAGTTGCACTGATCCAACAGCTTCATTTGTAATCTATGCTCCTGTCGACATTGTTGCAATGAATGTGGTTCTAAACGGTGGCGACCCTGACTATGTCGCCCTTCTTCCATCGGGTTTCGCTATTCTTCCGGATGGGAGTAGTGGGAGCACTGGAAGCGGCATGGCTGATGCGGGTGGTAGCTCTGGTGGATCACTTCTAACCGTTGCGTTTCAGATTTTGGTGGACTCAGTTCCTACTGCAAAACTATCTCTTGGATCGGTTGCAACAGTTAACAATTTGATTGCATGTACGGTTGAAAGGATAAAAGCTTCTCTATCATGCGAGAATGCATGAACTGGCACAGCCTCCATGGTTTAGGTACAAGGTATGTTAGCATAGTTCTTTACCTTGCAGTTTTCTATACATATATATGCAAATAGATTTGGAGATATGAAGTACATAATTTTGACTAGTGCATGTTTTGTTGGATGCAGAAAAGGGAAGGTAATTAAATTGAGAAGAATGGTGATTGAGGAATTTTGGAATTTTAGAAAATGGGGGAGAAGTCAAGAGCGCACCTTGCATGATCATGTGTTTTAAGAGTTAGAGGTTCGGGATTTGACTTTCCCAAGATAAAAGAAATATATATTAGCAGCAGACAATGACGTTTATTTTATTTGAAGTAAAAGGATTTTAGTTCCCTTTTTTTCCTTTGGAATTATTGATTGGCACCTTTTAATTTCTCTTTCCTTTTTAGATTATGATTTAGTTGAATATCAAAAACAAAATGTTTAATGCATTTCACAAAGCAATTCTTCAAAATTTTGATTTTTTTTTTTTAATAGACTTATTGGAGTCTGGAAATACTATCTTTTGGGTACCACACCAATCATGATTTGTTTTTGTCAATGTTATATATGAGTATTGGAAATTTTTTTTATTTGTTTTTTATGCACGAAGGAAGATTGTTCATTTTAAACAAGTTAAAGTGATCCCTGCATACAACAGATTAAGTGAAAGAAATTACATTAGGAGTAAAGACTTGCTTTTTTACGTATTACAACAATGCATGCAACAACCTTATACTTATAAATTTACAAATTAATTTCTTTTAATTTCATACATCCATTAACACTCAATTAGAATGGTACTACATTAGACTTAGGTGGACATTAACTATATTGAATTTCTAATTGCATTTTAATTCATAAGGAAAAAAAGAAAAGAGAAATAGAAGAGAATATCTTGAACTAAAATGTAAAGTCTTGAATTAAAAAAAAAGAAAAAGAAAAAGACAATTTAATTGCTGTAGAAACATTAACACCCATCTTTGATACGTTAGGATCATAATAATTGCAATATTAATGTTTCCAACACATAAATGCAAACATTGCTTAAGATTTACAATCCTCTGCCTCCAAAACATAAAATAAAATGATGAAACTCGATTTTTTTTGTTGTTTTCGCCATTAAGACAACTCTCTAAACATTAATTACATGTTTTGCTGACATTTCCAAAGACAAATACATTTATATAACTCTCCTTGTTTTGCCCTCTGTAATGCCAGAAACATCATTATTTTCGAATGTACTTTTTTTTTATATTTAATGATTGGTCCTTTTAAACTTAAATATACATCCTTCAATTGTCAATTAAATTCTAATTTTATTAGCGTTTTATGACAAAGTGTATTTGTTGATTAGCTAATGCTACTATAAACAAAGCAGTTGATAATTATTTATAGTTTTAAATGTGTTGTACTATATTTTAGGAACGGATAATATTTTCGTATTGCCATAATTAGCATATTTTCGTACTGCCATAAATTTTTTAGGCCATAGTGATGCCACCATTTTAAATATTTAAAAATTAAATTTCAATTTTCCACCAGAAAAAAATGAGAAATTCAGTTAAATTAGCTAATAATGATATTTGTTGATTCAAAGTACAACAAGGGGCAAGATAAAGAGAAGGTTGTGATGGTATGGAGAAGACTAATTCACCTAAATAAGCAAAGAGTTGAAGAAATACAAGAGGATAGGGAGAAGACTATGAGAGCTAAGGAAGCTAGGTTGCAAAGGGTAATTGCTTAAGGGGCCAAAGTATCCCTTTCTCATTATTTGGGAGAGTATTTGTAAGAGAGGTCCTTTTTATATGCTTTGTGACGTAGTAAGTTGTTACAAAGGAGGTTGCCATCATAGAATACATGAGGGATGTGTATAGTGGGCCATCCTATTATTCCTTCACGTTGTTACGTCTAGGTGGGTTCTAGTAATTCTTGAAAGGAGTGTTCATACTGAAAAGCATGTGGCAATATGTAGGGGATGACTCTTTTATCAACGGTGGCTTACCATGGGTAGTCAATCTAAAAAGTTAGTCCATTGAGGATAACTTGTCAGATGGTGAATAAAGATTTGCTCTCAAGTGTCCAGCTAGCACTTTTTAAAAGTGCCATGTGTCTAGCTCATGTTATGGTATAACAATATACATATAGGACAATATATAGCCCAGAAGTTCAATAGATCTATTCCAAAGAAAGATAAATGATGGCAACCATAGTTTTATTCAACTTCAATGAAGGGTAGTTATGTTCATGGGTCATACAAAATCAATTTTGTACTCGATCATTATATGTTTAGTCCGACTTAAAATATAAACTTCAAATTTTATCTAAATTTATTCATATATAAATAAGTAGCCCAATTTCCATTTATACACATTCATATTTCATAATTTTTTTAATAAAAATTTAACTTATACTATAATATAATTTAATATTTAATAATTCAATATGTTTTTTTTATGAAATTTTAAACATAGTGAACCTATTTTTAATGCTTATGTTATATTATTATATATTATCATATATTTAATTTTTATGTTATATAAATTACATAAAATATAAAAAATATGATTACATTTAAAAACAGGCCGAGTCGAATTGTGTCGAGCTTGGACCTTTAATGTTAGAACCTAAGTTAAGCTTATATTTTAAACATGCTTAATTTTTTTACACAAATCTATTTTTCAATCCTAATATTTCTATCCCACTCAACAACATTACAAGCAATGGGTCAATTATTACAATCAAATGGAAGTTAGTTAGGCCATTGGAACAAAAAATTCGACTATTACTCGTACATCCACTAACTTGTCTTAGGTTCCTATTCAATTAACCAAGCCCTTTGTAGATACTCAATTTTAGTTACTAACATTTTATTTCTGCCTTGAAATACAAAATGTTATATTTCAAGAAATTGTGTTTCCAAGCGTATTTCTTTCGGAGCAACAATTCTTATTTAGAATAGTTGTTTAAAGTAACTATTGTTCGAGAATAACAATGTCCAGAATAACTATGTTCAGAATAGGGCTTTAGTTAGAATACTTTTCATGTAATGTAGTTGCTATTTGAGAACAACTAAAGTTTGGAATAACTCTTGTTTAGAATAATGACATTTCAAGAACAATTATGTTTAAAGCAACCATTGTTTGCAACAACTTGTATTTAGGACAATTCTCTCTGTGTGTGTGCTTTTTTTTTTTTTTTCCCATAAGGGTCATTATTTAGAACAAGCTTTACCAAGAAAATCATCACCACAAGATAACTCTCATCCAAGAACAACCATCATCTTGCATTTCGAGAGATGTTTCACGAAGATTCTTTTGATAGAGAGAGGAAGCGTTGCAAACAAGTGAACATCATGTATCGGAAGAAGGCAAAGAGGAAGGCTAAAGCAAATCTAGTAATATGAAGTCTAGCTAGCTACTCACTAAGTATTATAATACGACAATTCATCATCAAAGAATAATTACACTATCTACCACCGGGAATGACTAAATTGCAAAACAATCAAAAGTGCACAAATAAAAATTTAATGGATTAATGTGGTCGGTTAACTTCCATGTTGTCGATCAATTCTTAGATTAGGGATCTAAAGGGTTCAAACTCCTAATTGGTTCAATTTATCTTTCGGTCACCATTACCTAATTAGACGATTTAATCTGATTTATCTCTTGATTTCACTAAACTAAATCAGGACAATCAAATTGGTTTTCGATAGCCTCTCCTCTCGGTCTCACATATCTAAATGTTCACTTAGAGGCGCCAATTCTAGGTTTTGAAGTTTATTTTATTTACTCCAATTTTTACAATTTAGTCCCTAACCAAAAACTAACCATGTAACATTTCCATCAACAAATACCATGAAATTTAGTTACTACCCATCATCAACACACAAACATCAGTCAAATACATGCTCAAATGATTCATTAAAGAAAGCATGAAAAGCAAGGTTAAGAAAATCTTAGAGACTCTTGATGGGGTTTTTGGAGAAGATGATAAGAACAACAACAACAATGGTGAAGAAGAAAACATAACCAAAGTTGAAATTCTTACACTTTTGAAAGTTAACAAAGCTAAAATCTATTGAAGGATTTAAAAGGAAATCAAAATACAATGTAAGTTTTTTTTTTCTTTAAATCTAAGTGCAAGGAGGTAAAAGCTATAGTAAAAACTAAGAAAACCACCAACTGCAACCACTATGCTGAGAAAGATAAGAGCTAAAAATCTAAAAATGGAGAAAATAAAAGCTAAGCTAAAAAAAAAAATGATAAAAAGGTGCTTCCTTAAAGTTTGACAACAAAAGCATCTTTAATATAGCCAAAATTCAACCCTAAAACTTGAGAAAAATGCTCTCGAAATGTATAAGTTGACTTGTGTTTGTGTTGAAAATAGACTTACCCCTGCAGTATTTTTCACCTTGACAGACATCAATGTCGTGACATCCTTGACAGACTGCTTGAAGTTGGTTTTTCGTTTAAGTCTTGCATCCGTGAGGTGATGGAGGCTCGTTGTCATTATATTTTGGCATTAGTGTCGCGACACCCATGTTCTCTCAAGATTTGATTGTTGTCGTTTCCCTATAGAAACTCAAGCACACCATTAGACTCCCAATGACACCATTTTACTAATTTGGGTCTCAACAGGATTAAAATTAAATAAAAATGATCATTAATACAAAAAACTAAAAATCAACGAAAAACATAGAGAAAACTCATAAATTGTTTTAGAACAAAATTATTTAGTGTTATAAGGAACCTAATTTGAAATATCAAATTATGTGAGAACAAAGTCATTAAGTTTTTTTTTCCCTTTAAAATTTGTTTTTTCAACAGGGTGTGATAAATGCTAGTTTATTATTTATTTAGCTTAATTGTGGCTTAAATTAAGCTCTAACATTTTCTGAATTTACAAATAAATAATTATAATAATAGTTTAATCAAAATAAATTATTATAAATATTAACTGAAATAAATGAACTCACCTCAAATTAATTATTTAACCAATTCACATAATTTTCACATGGTAAACCTTAAATGTAAAAGCTAAAATTCCAATACTTTTACCTTTGCCTTGTTGACTAATTAAGCTGAAGTGACGTTTGATTATGGCTTTGTTTCAAAAGTGTTGTTGGAGAGATAAAACAATGCAAATAAAATAGCTTTTTAACTTAAAAAGCAAAAACAATTTATTTATAATCTAATATATTTTAAGCAAATAATTATTTTCGTATCAAAATTTATTTCAAATATGTAAAATTATATATTTAAATTTATAATGGTTATATTTTGATAATATTTAAAATATTAATTATATATTCAAATTAAATTTTACAAATAATTAATGTTAATTACTTTAAAAATTTATATTTCATATGTTAAATTATAAATAATGTTTTTGTATATTTTTATTAAAATGTTAAAACAAATAAACATGAATATAAAAGTAGACTTAAATTTGGAACCAAAGACACATCAGTTTTTAAAAACCAATAAAAAATGGTGGTTAAGGTATGGTAGCGGAAGTGTGAAGGCGTTGAAGTATTTGTGTTTTCTTTTGACGGTGGATTAAATATAAATTTAATTATTTTGGCCATTCTTGACCAGCATCTGCAATTCACGCCACTATGGACTCTAGTTGCCTTATAATCATAATTTTGAACTAAATCATACAAATTAAAATAAAATCCTTCAAGTGTAGAAACATTTTCATTAATCAAAGACAAGTAGGCCATTAAAAACTGCGATACACACTGTAAACAGAACAAGCTGAAAATGCAGCCTAAGCAAGCTTTACAAATACTATTAGATTGCTAATATATTTGTAATTTGCCTACTTCGTTTTCTTTCTTCTTCTTTTTTTTTATCCTTATTTAGCTGCGGATAAAACAGAATAGAATCCCTCCCTTATTATTGTATTAGCATGGTCTCTTAAAGAAGATGTTTAAAACTTATCCGGGCTCAACTTAATTTAAGCCCTCTTTTTCACAGCCGACGAAGGTCCATTGCCAATGGATGGAGCAGCCTTGCTCGATAGTCCAACCACCCCTCGCACTATAGCCAGAACCCCTAATGGAAGAAACGGTGGATAATACATGGCCATCAAATTGGCTGATGCCTTCTGGGAATTGAGAATGTCTCCCACCATAGCTGTCTGAATTCAGAACGGAATTCAAATATAAGTATAACGAAATGGATCATGTTTATAAAATTAATTTGCATACTAAAGAAAGAAAGATAATTATTTTAGTTACCGTAGAGGCAACGATAGAGGCACCAAAGAGGAGGCAGGTGGTGTTGAACCAGGGCTTGGAGTATAACAACCCATAGATGTTAAGCAAAGCGAGAGGGAGTTGGTAAACAAGTTCCAACGTCATAAGTGCCTTGAAAAAACCAGGCTGCTCAAGCACCAAATAATCCTGGGTTAACGAGGTATAAACTTGATAGAAGGGATTGTAGGCGTGGGGGAGGATGGACTCGGGGATGTCCAACTGAGCTGTTAATGTGATGCTGAAGAATGATAACAATAGAAGGTAATCCACCACCTTACCTAAAACTCCCATGTTTTCCATCTATGCTTGATCCTCACTTTTTTTCCCCCTTTTTCCTGTAAAGCTTACAAGTGATTTTGATCCTATAAATACTTGATCATTTAAAGGAGTGATGAATGCAGACTGAATTATATGCAGTCATCGATTACGACTCAAATATTAAGAAACGCAGCCAAACATTTTTTTTAATTGCGCCAAAAAGCAGCCAACTTTGACGGAAGGAATAAAAAACCAAACACCCAACAATGGTGGGTTTGAAACTGTTTTTTTTAGTTTTCTATTTCTTGGTCTCGGTAGCGTAATCAGTCAAGAGTTGAGGGCTAATATTTTTAAATATAACAAAATAATTAGTTTTTTGTGTTTATAAATCTACATACTAATAATAGTAAACAGATATTTCCTTAAGAAAAAGAAAAGTAAACGGATATGATAACTTTTTAAAAATCCTCAACATCTCCTTATTGTAATAATAAATATAGAAATTTAAATTTTAATGGTAATAATTTCATATCTTTTTTTAAGTTGACATTTCGATTATCAATATTTCAATTTTTACAATTAAGTTATGGGCATTATTGATTGATAACAATGTGACCATTGTTCCTTTAGTAGTCGTTAAGGGTTGGATGGAAATCATAGATGACAGTACAATAATTGTTAAATGGTCATGTGAATGTCATATCATTGTCACATATTTAAGCATATTTTTTTACAAATAATAAATTATTAAAATATTTAAGAAATTGATAGTTAATTGCATATAACATATGACAAACCTTCATAATTGTTCACTGTTTCAAAATAAAAAATAATGATTCCTAGAGTATTGTTGGAAATTTTGGCTTCCTTGTTGCTGTTTGGAGTAGTCAAAGTTTTTGGTGTTGGTGTATTTGACTTTTAGTGGCTTGCGGTTTAATTTTGTTATGCAACAAAATAAGTAATTTTTTACTACAATCTAGATTTATCATCCTCATCCATTTGACTACTTTGAAAGAGAAGGGAAAAGTTTAAAGTATTGAATATGCTTTTCCTTATACTTATCATTATCCCTTAAGAGATTCTTGAAGTTGCTCGAAAATGCAACATTCCTAACTCATATCTGTCACCGGAATAGGATTTCAGAGTATTACCAGAATTTACAGATTAAAATACAGATAATTCATATCATTTATACAATCATATCAGGAATTAATCATAAAGTCTCTTACAAAAGCTCTCGAGGTCCAAAACATTCATTGGAAACAAGTCGGACTAAACTGGGTACTCAGAGAATTTTTTCATAAATCTCAAAATTTTTCTAAGGTGCAGGGGACACACGCTCGTGTGGCCAGGCCGTGTGGGCATTCGAAATAGGGAACACGACCGTGTCCCAGCCCGTGTCCGTACCTGTGTAACTCTCTGCCTTAGGTCACACAGCCAAGTCACACACCCGTGTGCTAGGCCGTGTGAACATAATAACTTGCATTAAATAGGTGCAGGGGTCACATGGCCAAGCCACATGCCCATGTGTTAGGCCATGTGATCAATTGTGAGCATTCTGTATTAAAAATTTTAAGATGCAAGGGATACGCGACCAAAACATACGCCCATGTGCTAGGTCGTATGTCACACATGACTGAGACACACGCCCGTGTGGACGAAATAATGCCATTTCTAAGCTAAATTTCTCACCCAATTTTGGCATCAACCTATCACAATAAATTTCACATTTACAAACCATATCAAAGCAGTCAAAACATGCCAAAATCATGTCTTAAACAGGACATATTACCACATTCAACCAATGTGCCTTTAAGGCACCTCAAATGACAATTTATTTTCATGTCTACCTAATACTCATATGCATATTCAATCTCCATTTCACTTTCATTCATTCATCCACACACACGCCCAATTTATGATACCACATACATATATATATACATCAAAATGTACCGAATACTAGCCATTCAAATGACTAATCTCAACAAAACATTTACTTGCCAACATTGGCCAATTAACCTATTCATGCCATTATAACAAAAATTAGTTTTATATTTGTACCGAAATGGGCCGATGGATAGTGTGATGTGTCTCCGACCAGCTTCCAACCTTAATGAGCTTCCGAGTGCTATAAAACAGGAGAAAATAAACAGAGTAAGCTTTAAAGCTTAGTAAGTTCATATAATGGAAAATTAACTTACCATTCATTTATATATAAGGTAAGTACACAAAATACATCCAAAGCAATTTGACCAACAACCTAAACACATATCCTCATCAAAAAAGTTAGTCATACATTTCGTATGAATTTCAAGAAACATGAATGAACTCATCAAATATCAAATTCTCATGTTCATAAATTTCCCACATCTTGTATTGATATATAACAATTCCATGTATTTCAAGGTTATACGGGAAATGATTCATTTAGTACTCATATTTTTATCATGTCAGGATTTTGCCCGTTGAATCATTGAAAATATTGATAGATACACAGGAAGTACACACAAGGTGTACAAAACTATAATCCGTCAATTCATATACACTAATGCTCATACAAACATGAAAACGGAAAGCTTTTTCGAGCTGTAAAACGGGAAGCTCATGTTAGCCATGTAACAGGAAACTCATACGAGCCAATAATGGGAAGGTTCAAGTGAGCCAACATCGGGAAGCTCCGAAGAGCCATTAATCGGGAAACTCATAAAAGAGCCTTTAATGGGGAAACTCATGAAAGAGCCTTTAATCGGGAAGCTCATAAGAGTTGCGATGTGTCCTTAACACATGCAGGATTACAACCAATCGAGATGCTCTGAAGAGCTATTAGCGGGAAGCTCGCAAGAACCATATAATGGGAAGCTCATGAGAGCTAATAGCGGGACGCTCTTTCGAGCTGTGGTGTGTCCGCAACACATACAGGACCACAACCAATTCAGGAACCTTGTATCCATCGAATTTCATTTATTCAAACGAGACTTGATATTTGCTGGGCATTGTCGGATATGTGATCAATTTCATATATATGGCATTTACAAAATTCACATATACAACATTCAATTTTAAAACATATAAATATACAATTTAGTTACACGAACTTACCTCGACAATGTTCGTGCACACAAAAGTTACGAATGAATTTAACATCAATTTAATACAATTTACATTCAATTAAATCCATTTCACATCTTAGGAAAAATTATCATTTTGCCCCTATACTTTTAATTAATTCTGATTTCGTCCTTAGGCTTGAAAAATGAAATTCATACAATTTAATCCTTATTCCAAGTCTAACCGATTTTTACATATAATATTAGTAGCACATGTATTTCATAAAATTTAGAATTTTTCTATAAATTTTACATCTTTTTAATTTAGTCCCTAAATAACAATTTCATCAAAATTCACTTTACAAAAGTTGTTTATCTAACAACAACCTTTCATTTTCTACCATAAAACTTCATAATTCATGCATACATATCCATGGAAAAGCCCTATTACTTTGATAACTTTACAAATTAATCCCCGAGATAGCTTGATTAAGCTATTACGATCTCGAAAATATGAAAATTACTAAAAACGGGACAAGTAAACATACCTAATTGAGCCAAATAAGTTTGCTCAAAACCCAATTTCCATGGCTAGGGTTTCCATGTTTTTATTTGGGAAAGATGATGATAAATGATGATATATTAGATTTTTATTATTTATCATCTTTAATTATTTCATTTTTCCAATTTCATCCTTTTCTTTATTTAATTTTCCATGGATGAGTCATTATACTTATCTACTAACTCCTATTAATGGTCTATTTGCCATATAAGGACCTCTAATGTTGAATACCATAGCTATTTGATCCTTTTAGCTACTAGAATTTAACTTTTGCATGTTATGCAATTTAGTCCTTTTATCAATTAAACATGTAATCGGTAAAATTTTCTTAACGAAATTTTCATACGATATTTCTACCATAATGCAGACCATGCAATAATTTTAAAATAATTTTTTTTTCAAATTCGAATTTGTGGTCCCAAAACCACTGTTCCGATTTCATTGAAAACGGGCTGTTACAAAAAGCTTGTTTATGAAGACTTTTATGTGATAAATAATCAGTATAATTAATGAGATAATTTCAAATTTTAAATGAGAGTGTAAAACTTATCAAAACTCTATTGGGTTGCACAGACTCTTGTATTAGCCTATAAATAGGCTGCTTGTGGCATCACTTGGACAGTGTTTTTAACGTGTCTTTGATAAGCTTCTTGTGATTTATTTTGCTATTTTGTGTGACACTTAGGTTTTTTTTGAAGAGTATTATTATTTGTATTGTGAGGTATTTTGGGTGACTGATTTGTAACAATTGGGATCGGTGTTGGAGTGACAATTACTTTTTTGTGTAAAGGTATATTGGGCTTAAACCAATAGGTGATTCAGACGGTTATTGAATAAAATCATTCATCGAGTGAGGCCCTGTAGAGTTAACAAACATTGCATGTAACAACCCATTTTTAATAAAATCGAAACAGTAGTTTTAGGATCACAGATCCGAGTCTGGAAAGAAAAAAATTATTTTAATACTATTTTATGATCTAAAGTATGATAATAATATTGTATGAAAATTTCATAAAGAAATTTTATCGATTACATGTTTAATTTGATACAGGACCAAATTACACAAAGTGCAAAAGTTGAGTTCTAATAGCTAAAGGGATTAAATATCTATAGAACTTTAAATTAGAGGTCCTTATATGGTAACTAGACCATTAAAAATACTTAGTTGTTAAGGATAATGATCCATCGAAACTAAAATAAAGAAAATGATGAAATTGGAAAGATAAAAAATAAAAGATGATAAATTAATTAAATAACAAAATATCATAATTTTATGTCATCTTCTTCCCCAAAATGCATGGAAACCCTAGAAAAGAGAAAGAAAGCTTTCTTGGCTAATTAGGTAAGTATTCAAGTCTCGTTTTTAGTAATTTTTATATTTTTGAGATCGGAATAACCTAACCTAGCTATTTTGGGAATTAATTTGTAAAGTTATCAAAGTATGAAAATTTTTCCATGGGTGAATATGCTGAAATTTTGAAACTTATGGTAGAAAATGAAAGATTGTTGATAGATAAACAACTTTTACAAAGTGAATTTTTATAAAAACATGATTTAGGGATTAAATTGAAAAGTTGTAAAATTCAAGGAAAAATTCTAAATTTTATGAAATACATTGTGATCGTGATTTTCCTGTGATAAGTTTTATAAATTTATAATGAATCGTACTTGAAACTAACTATTATCACGACGTAGGCAAGTGTACCTATCGAATAGTAGTATAGCTTTAGCAAGACCAGATTGTCGAACCCAAGGGACTAGGAGTACTAGTAATGACTGTCTTCTTATTATCTAGCCAAAGAAAAGAGATTTGTTTTAACTAACTAATTAATTAAACTAAGAACTTGCAGAAGATAGAATTTGGGAAATTACTTTTGGGGAAAGCGATTGATTGAGACAATACCTAAGGAAAAATCCACCTAGACTTTTACTTGTTATTCTGGCTCCGAACTGGACGATTTATTCATTTAACTTGTTCCGTAGAAATCCCTAATGTATATTATTATCCCTCTCGAGACTAACAACATCTAATCCCTAGGTTGAATAACTGAGAGTTATCTCTAATTAACACCTTAAGGTTGCATTAACTCGATCTATGGATTCCCTTATTAGGTTTCACCCAAATCCGGCAAAATCTTGTCACCCTATCTCTAGGCGTGCAATCAACTCCGCTTAATTACGACAAAGTTACTCTTAGCCAGGGTCTATTCCTCCTCCAACTAAGAGTAGTAACTTGAAGTGATATCCTGAAATACCAAAACAAGAATTAAGAATACATAATTAAGAACAGGTCAAATATTTATCATACGATTCAGAAATAATAACAAGGTTTTGTCATAGGTTTCATCCCCCTTAGGTATTTAGAGGTTTAGTTCATAACTAAACAAGAAAACATCTCAGAATAATAATTACAAAACATAAAGAAAACCCAAAACTCCTGGAGGGGAAATTGAGGAGAGATCTTCAGTCTTGATAGTAGATCCGGCTTCTGAGATGGATCAATCGGCTTCCTTGGAGTAATTTCTTACACCCTATTCTCTGTCCCCCTTTTCTTCCTCTTTTAGGGTGTATTTATGGGCTTTGGAATGCCTTAGAACCCTCAAAAGTGGCTTTTTTCAAATTGGACTCAACTTGGGCTCGGCAGGGACACGCCCATGCGCTATAACTTCAGGCCGTGTTCGAGGTACACAGGCGTGTGTTATACCCGTGTAAGTCGTGCTTCAATTCTGCCAAATTGACACGGCCGTGTGATCTGCCCGTGTGAAGAGGTCCAGGCCGTGTTGATTTCATGCTTTGGCCCATTTTCTCCGTTTTTGTCCCGTTTCTTGTTCTTTTCGTTCTCCTATGCTTGCCTGAGAATAAAACATGAAATTAAGGCATTAGGAGCATTGAATTCACCAAATCTAAGGAGAAATTATTCATAAAATGCGTTAAGCATGGGTTATAAATATGTATAAACTACGTTTATCAAATACCCCTACACTTAAGCGTTTGCTTTTCCTCAAGCAAAATCCTGGGATCACAGTTAAAATTTTCTTTTTCTCAACTTATAATTCTTATTAATATATTCTCAAATCATCTCATAAGTAATCATACATTAAGAATTCAACTAAAATAACATTAGAGCTTCAAACATTGTAAATTGAGTATTTTAATTATGAAAAACTTAGGTATCTCCCCTCCTCTAAGTAGTTATCATTGATTCGGAACCTCACAGAGTTTAACATCCTCACTAAAGATTCACTCAAATCACTCGAAGTGTTTAAGGACAGTGAAATCAGCACTCATCAGTCAATATGAAAAGTTATTACCATAAGCTTGCATAAAAATCAAATCTCCACCACTATAAATTGAGATGATACATCAATCCAATGGTCTTTAAAGGGTTGTAACGAGGCTTAGTTAGAGGGTGTGGTCACAAGCTGAAAGAAAAGGTTAGAATCGAGATTTGACTTGAAAAATTACTTAACTAGAAAAAATATATATTAAATCATCACTTGCGTACAACAAAGCTTTCTTCTTTAACTATGGAATAAGACTTACAAGCAAAAGATAACTACTGATTGTATACATAGGTTTTATTTTTTTTATTTTTTTAAGAACAAGTCAAATATCATAGATTACTATTAAGAACAAGATATAGTTAAGCAATTTATTCAAATTAATTCTCGACAAAAATTGGGGATCAAATTAATTTAAGGGGATTTCAACAATAATGGGTTAATGGTTAATATCGAGGGTGGTACAAGGGATGGCTTGTTAGGCTCAAAGGGGTTTACTAAGGGTTAATCGTGGAGGTAGGATTTTCATGGCATGAGTGGGTTAATCCTAAGTGCCTCTATCATCTTGAAATATCAAATCAAATAGTGTGGTCTTGACATGCATAATTAGGCAAGTTCTAGAATAACAGTTCAATATTGGCGCACTCAAAGCAATAATAGAAGTGAGCATGAAAGAATTAATAAATGCTCAAAAGGCTTAAAAATCTCACAAAAATTTATGGCTTTTTGATGTTTAAATCTGTGGGATTCAATTCAAGATAATACCTAAAATTAGGAAAATAACCTAAAATTTTAAATTCTTAAAAATCAACTTATCATGCTTGATTTTCTAGTGTCTTAAAGTTTAACAATCAATACATGAATACCTATGTTTTAATTCAAGATATATCAATAAAAATTATCAGTCAATCAAAATTCATCTTAAAAATGATATGAAAGATTCACAAGAGAACAAAGTAATATTCAGGGATTTTCAGATAATGAAATAATTACCCCCCCACACTTAAGATGTATATTGCCCTCAATGTACAAGGATAGATATATGGAAAAATATAAAATCATAAGAGAGGGAGAGAATTGAAACTTCCTGAGTGGTGAATAAATGTCCTGGTTCGGAGTTATGGAGGTGGAAGAGGATACTCCGGTGGTAGTAGAGGTTGGATACCACAGGTGCTGTGCCAAAAGAATATTATATCTCCTTATTGAGCAAGGCAGGGTGACCGTGGTGGACCTTTTCCATTGGAGTTTGGAGTTCCTAAATGATTGTGAGCTTTGGAGCTCTGCGATAACTGTGATAAAAGTAGGAACTGTTTAGGGGATATTAGGAAGAATGATTTACTCGTAAAAGATTAGCTGAGATTAAAGATTGTTAGATAAATATTATAAATCCTAATAAAAATAAAATGAAAGAAAAATAAAAAGTTTTCTTAAATGAAAATAAAATGAAAAACATAAAATAATAAATAAAAAACAAAATTTTCTAAACATCATCATCGCTAGATGGTTCGCGAGGTGGGATTGGTGATGAGATGTGGAGGTGCTGACAAATCTGCTGTAGAGTGGCATCAATGTTGTCGAATCTTTGGAAACACTATTGCTCGAATCTGTTAAGGCGCTCAGAGATGTCAGCATATGAAGCCGCCGCATGAATTGGCCGAGAAGGTGGTGGTGGTGGTGGGTGGGAAAGTGGGTCCTCATGTTGGGTAGGGACATCATCAGTAATGTCCTCAGGAACCTCCTCCTCGGTAGATTGAGCGAGACGATATTGGGGAGGATAGGTTCCTCGGCGCCTCTCGAACATCCTCATGCTCATCATACTCGAGATGCCTTGTGGAGACATCTGGCCAATAAAGGTTAAGGATAATGCTTGGGCCGCGATATTAAGGAGTCTGAAATGTCGCACCAATCGAGTCATGTAGGGGCCAATGGAGATGACCCCTCTCCGATGTCGCTCCGTCTTGTGGCGTATGGCAAGGGCGATGAAGTAGGCAATATCGATGACGTGCCTGTTGGACATACACAAAAAATAATAAATGTCGTGGGTAGTGACGATGCCGGTGCTCTCCCTCCGTCCTGTCAAAGTGTGAGATAAGAGAGAATGAAGGTACCTTAGGGACGGAGGGAGGGATGATGACTTTGTGCGACTGAGGTCATAGGTGGCCAAAGGTGGGACAAGGGCGTCCTAACACCGTGAGGGAGAACAATGGATGTGGCGGTCAAAAGCGTGTAAATTATTCTCCTCTCTGAACTCCTCGGTATAAAGACCCAACACAGTACCGAACTCGAGAACGCTTAGTTGGCGGACTAATCTGCCTAAGCGAAACTGGACTGTGCTGGGATCATCGTAGTTGGTCATGACGGTTTGAAGATGGAATGTCGAGCACAGTTTCATTGTGAGCTCGAGGTACTTCAGCTCGATGATCGCAAATAATTACTCCCAAGGGTCAGTGGTAAGAACAGCCTGGATTGCATCAGCCAACTGGACTTGTTCGATAGCAGCCCAGTCTATGCAGCGGCCCGCTGCTAAGGGTTGGGCCCGTAGTATTTGATATAGTTCCTCTTGGGGTCCGTTGGGAAACTAGAGGAATGGGTGACGAATTTCTGCTATAGGGCCCGCAGAATATGATGCTCCCTTCTTTTTCTTCGAAGCGGGGATGACGATTTTCTTGCCTCGTGAGGACGACATTGTGAACCTATACAAATGAAGAAGAATAACAATAGGTATATGAATTTGAAAAGCCATAATTTTAAGCAAACAGTTTCAACCAATATATGAACCAAACACAACCAACCCAATTCCTTTTGACAGCATAATTTTGTGACATTATCAATGTGAGGACATGAGGATGGGCAAAGTAATGGCATGTAAATGAGAAAAGAATGAAACTTTCCTAACAACTCACATGAATATAAAATGCATGAAAAATTTCAACTACTCTTTATCATGAAAGTTTTACTTCTAACTAAATGAATGGAGTAAAGAATGCATGTAATAACTCAAACCAAATAATGGGTATTCTAGATTACGATATTTAAATGATGCAAAATATAGAAATAAAGTCAAAACTTGTATATTATCATGATAACTAGGCCTAAAAGTCAATAAAATAGGTAAGGAAGAAGTAAACAAACACTAGGAAGAGGAGAAAATACGTCAAAAATAAAGTTAGAGGCGGCGCACGGGCGTGGCGTGGAGGCCGTGTAGACTTGCAGCGGCTAGGGTTAGGGTTTTTGAGTGGGGAAGACAATGAATAGTGCAGGGTATTTATAGGTTTTGGGGCACACGGCTAGGGGACACGCCCGTGTGTCCCAATTTCAGGCCGTGTATTTCGCATTTTTCCCCTTTTGACGCGTCTTGAAATTTGACACACGCCCGTGTTCCTTGGGCGTGTTGTTTAATAAGGCCGTGTCGCACGACCGTGTTTTGCCTTGTTTGCTTCTCCCACGCCCGTGTTAATTTGACAAGTTCGCCCATGGGTGTTAGACACGGGCGTGTCGCACGTCCGTGCTAGTTTCTCAGTTTCGACCACGGTCCTCAGGCACGGGTGTGTCGCACGCCCGTGTTGTTTTGGTAGGTTTGCCCACGACCATGTTGCACTGCCGTGGCAATTTATTGTTGCCCGTGTTTTTGAAAAAATCTTGCCCTGTTTCCACACGGTAGTACACACGGTCGTGTGCTTGGCCGTGTCCCTGTGGTAAACCTGTTTTCAAGAGCTATGTTAGTCATGGCAAGTGTTAAACACTGAAATTTAAAGAAGTTAGTGCAATTAGTGCTCAAGTTGCCTCTCGAGAAGCACTTATTTATAGTCTAAGCTTGACTTACCTCTCCGTTTAATGGTCAGGGTGGTTTAAGGAGTTCGTACTCCTCATTCCTGCTATCATTCTTATCGAAATAAAGCTTTAGCAGGGAATTATTTACCTTAAAAGTGCCGAACTTGGGATGACTTACCTCCACTGTACCGAATGGGAAAATATTAAGTACTGTAAGAGGAGTTTTTTCATTCGGGTTGGGATTGACAATATGAGGGTCTGCGGCATCTAGTAAGACTTGATCTCCAACCTTAAGTTAATTTGGAGAGGTATCGAGCTTGTTTTGGCGTAGTTTTGGTTTGTTGGGTGTTCTCAGTTTATGTGTTCGCCATTCGTCTAGGTCCTCTATCTGTAGCCTTCGTTCTTCATGAATGGGTCATCTATTGTTGCTGGAACATAGCTCGTGTACTTCTTTCAAACTTAATTTCTGCACAGTGGATTGTGTCATATTATCAGTTTTAGTAGGATGGTGTGGATCATTACCTTCCATGTTCAATGTCATGCTAGAATTACGAGCTTGAAGGGTGATCGTTTCATCTCTCACGCGAAGTGTAAGTTCACCTGTACCAACATCAATAATTATTTTAGCGGTTGCTAAAAAGGGCCTCCCTAAAATCAAAGGGATGCTGGTCTCCTCCTCTATATCTAAAACAACGAAACCAACGGGAAATATGAATTTATCCACTTTCACTAGTACATCTTCAATGATACCCCTAGGAAATATTATAGTTTTATCCGCAAATTGAATGCTCATCCTAGTTTGTTTAGGTTTCCCAAGACCTAGTTGCTTAAACATTTTGTAAGGCATTACATTGATACTTGCCCCTAAGTCATCTAATGCATTATTCACATCTAAACTACCAATTAAACAAGGAATTGTAAAACTCCCTGGATCTTTCAATTTGTTGAGTAGCTTATTCTGTAGAATAGCTGAGCAAATTGCGTTTAGCTCCACATGCGATGCTTCGTCCAACTTCCGCTTGTTTACTAAAAGCTCTCTTAAAAATTTCATTGCATTTGGCATCTGTGACAGAGCTTCAATAAACGGTAAGTTGATATGTAATTTTTTTAAAAGTTTAAAGAATTTACCGAATTGTTCATCTGAGCGGTCTTTTCTTTTCGTGTTAGGGTATGGTATACGAGGTTTGTATTCTAAATTCACCGTTTTATTATGACTTACCTCATCATCACCTTTGCTTTCCACATCTTCTTGCCTTGGTTCTGGCTCAGTCTCAACGCATCCTTGTTGAGCATCAATTGCATTGAGTTGTTCCCTTGGGTTCGGTTTAGTATTACTTGGCAAACTACCTTATGGTCGTTCAGAAATTAATTTGGATAGCTGACCTATCTGAGTTTCGAGTCCTTGAATTGATGCTTGTTGATTTTTGAGTGCTGTCTCGGTATTCTGAAAACGAGTTTCTGACACCGAGATGAATTTGGATAGCATCTCCTCAAGGTTCGGCTTCTTTTCTTATTGATAAGATGGCTATTGAGAACCCTGAGGATTCTATGGCCTTTGATTTCCTTGACCGCCCCAAGAGAAATTTGGGTGGTTCTTCCAACCTGCATTATAGGTATTACTATATGGGTTATTTTGAGATCTAAAATTATTGTTACCCATATAGTTGACTTGTTTTTCTTCAGTTGTAGGATCGAATGATGGGTATTCTGTAAGCACACCTCCTCCACTTGAATCACACCTCATCGTTGGATGTACCTGCGTAGAACCAAGTAAACCATCAATTTTCTTATTCAGAAGTTCTACCTAATTTGACAACATAGTGATCGAATCGATGTTATAAACGCCTGCTGTTTTTGTTGGCTTAGTCCTTATGACTTGCCACTGATAGTTATTCAGTGACATTTCTTCAATAAATTCAGAAGCCTCTTCAGGTGTTTTGTTATTGATGGTCCCACCAGCAGCTGCATCAATCATTTGTCTTGTCAAAGGGTTCATACCGTTGTAGAACGTTTGAACTTGCAGCCATAGAGGTAACCCATGGTGTGGGCACCTTCGCAAAAGGTCCTTGTATCTTTCCCATGCATCTTAAAGTGTTTCTAAGTCCATCTGCACAAAAGAAGAGATATCATTATACAACTTAGCTGTTTTCGCTGGTGGAAAATATTTTAATAAAAATTTTTCGGTCATTTGTTCCCAAGTGGTAATGGACACTCGTAGTAGTGAGTTCAACCACTGTTTAGCTTTGTTCCTTAGTGAAAAAGAGAATAACCGAAGGCGAATGGCATCATCAGAAACACCATTAATTTTGAAAGTGCCGCACAGTTCTAGGAAATTTGCCAAGTGAGTGTTGGGGTACTCATCCTACAAATCATAAAACTGAACAAATTGCTGTATTATCTAAATCGTGTTAAGTTTTAGTTCAAAATTATTTGCAGCAATAGCAGGCCTAACTATACTTGACTCAGTTCTTATAAAATTAGGTTTAGCATAATTATACATAGTACGAGGAGCAGGATTCTGATTTGCTAATTCAGCGGGTATGGCTGGAGGTAGTGGATTGTCCTGATTTTCAGCCATCTCCTCGGTTGTAGTTGAGATATCGTCCTCTTGCTCTTCCTCTGTGTATCTTAAGCTGCTCCTGATTTCTCGTCAGTTTCTACTAACTGTACGATCAATTTCCTCGTCAAAAAGAAATGGTCCTGACGGGTTTCTTCTAGTCATAAACTACAAGAACCAGCCAGGAGAAAAAGAAAGAAAATTAGTAAAATAAAAATTAAAGTTAAATTGCAAGAAATTAAATGGCTAAAGTAATAAAAATTGAGTGTTCCTAATATCTTAGCCCCCGGCTTCTGAGTGGATCAATCGGCTTCCTTGGAGTAATTCATTACTCCCTATTCTCCGTCTCCCTTTTTTTCCTCTTTTAGGGTGTATTTATAGGCTTTGGAATGCCTTAAAACCCTCAAAAGTGACCTTTTCTGAATTAGACTCAACTTGGGCTCGACAGGGACACGCCAATGTGACACGCCCGTGTGCGATAACTTCAGGCCGTGTTCGAGGTACACGGGCGTGTGTTATACCCGTGTAAGTCGTGCTTCAATTCTACCAAATTGATATGGCCGTGTGATCTGTTCGTGTGAAGAGGTCCAAGCCGTGTTGATTTCGTACTTTGGCCTATTTTTTCCGTTTTTAGCCCGTTTCTCGTTCCTTTCGTTCTCCTATGCTTACCTGAGAATAAAACATGAAATTAAGGTAGTAGGAGCATCGAATTCACCAAATCTAAGGAGAAATCATTCATAAAATGCGTTAAGCATGGGTTATAAATATGTATAAACTACAGTTTATCAATGTGCTGTAGATATTACATGTAAAAATCAGCTAGGCTTGGAACAAGGATTAAATTGCATGAATTTTATTTTCCGAGCCTAGGGATGAAATTGTCATTAATTAAAAGTTTAGGGACAAAATGGTAATTTTGCCTAAGATGTGAATTAGACTGAATTGAGTTTAAATTGTACTAAATTTATGTTAAATTTACTTGTATAGATCTGGATAGACCAAATTTTGAGTTAGAACAAGGAAAAGAGAAAAATGTCGGATTAGTAGATTTTACGTACACAAATATTTGTCGAGGTAAGTTAGTGTAACTAAATTATGTATATTTATATGCTTGAATTAGATGTTGTGTATGTAAATTTTATAAATATTATATACGTGTGACATTAAAAACTTATCTGAAAAAACCCGATAAAAGATAATGCCCGATAAATGATAAATGACAAAAATATTACTTTTATGCTTGAAATAAATGTGAAATTTGTTTATTTGAGTATTGTGAAAATTATAAATGTATGAAATAATCACATGCTTGATAATGCCTGAAAAATGTTAAATCCCATTTGAATAAATGAAAGTTGATGAATACATGATTTCCCGTAATGAATATAGTCCTGCATATGCTGCAGATGGGATTTAGCTCGGACGAGTAATCCTGATAAAAGCCCTCTCGAGCATCCTGATATATATAGTTCCTGTGAGCATCCTGATCGGTAGTGATTTAGCATGTGTTGCGTACTACCGTAGCTCTTTGTGAGCGTCTTGTTACATGATTCAATCGGTTGTGATCCAACATATAATACGGACAAAAATGCAACTCTACGTGAGCATCCTGATATAGGCTCTTATGAGCTTCTTGACATGGCTCGCTTGAACTCCTTGTTACCTTATCTGGTGCTCTCTGATACTATCTCTTCAGAGATATTTGATAAGTTCTATGAGCTTTTTGAGTAAAACTCTTATGAGTCTTGATTAGCCTGAATAAGTGTCCTGTTACATGGTTACATGGCTCATCTGAGTATCTTGATACATGGCTCGAGAGTGTGCTCCCTGGTTATGTACCCAAACGGGTACCCCTGAATATGAATTGACGGATCCTGATTTGTACACCTCGAGTGTACTACTTGTGTATCCATTGATATTTCAAATAAATTCAACGGGAAAAATTCTGACATGAGAAAATATGAATAAGAAATGAGTTATTACACGTATCTGTCTGAAATACATGAAAATAATGATAAATGATAATTGATATATGGAAATATGAGATAATGATATTTGTACACAGAATTTATTTGATGAATATGTTCATCATTGATTATAAATTTGTACACCTTGAGTGTACTACTTGTGTGACATTGATATTTCGAATGATATGAGTAAAGTTCTGATATGAAATAATCTGAACTTGAGATGAATTATTATGAAAATATACTTGTAATATAAAGATATAATTTATACATGTTAAATGAATATGTGATGTGGAAAGCAAATGTGCTTGGAAATCTGATTGTTATGGAGCCTATATATGTTTTTTGATGATATTATGGAATGTATGACTAACAAGGGCAATTAGGATATGTGTAGGGCTTAAGATCAAATTGATTGAATGTGCCTTACATGTTTATCTTGAAATAGAATGAATGGTAAGTTAAGTACCATGTTATAAGAACTTACTAAGCATTATATGCTTACTTAGATTTATTTCCTATTTTATAGTAAATCGGAAGCTCATTAGATTGGAAGCTTGGCAGAGATCACTCACACTATCCATCGACCCATTTCGGTATATATGGTAAGTCAATTATGGTTATAATGGCATGTATAGGTTAATTTGCTATATTGGCATGTAAATGTTTTGAATGAAACTAGCCATTAGAATGACTTGTGTTTGACATATTTTGATATGCTTATAAGTGGATCTATTATGTTTAAAGATGAATGTGACCATGCATGTCTACATTTGGTAAATAGATAAATATGAAAGATAGATTAACATGATAATAAATTGTCATTTGTGGTACTTAAGGGTAAATTGGTTGTATGTGATATTATGTTATGTTTAAGACATGATTTGGACTTGTTTTGAATGCTTTGAAATGGTTTGTGAATGTGTTTAAGTGTTGGTGTAGGTGAAAGACAAGATGACTGAGAAATGTGGCTTGGAAAATAGCCTATTTTCATTCACACCGGCAGAAACACGGGCGTGTGTCTCAGCCGTGAATGACACATGGCCTAGAACATGGGCGTGTGACCTGGCCGTGTGTCTCCTGCATCTTTAAAATGTTAAAACAGAGTGGTTAGAATTAATAATACGGCCTGGCACACGGGCGTGTGACTTGGCCGTGTGACTTCTGCACCTATACAAGGCTTCGCACACAGGCGTGTGACTTAGCCGTGTGACCAAATTCAGAGAGTTATACGGTCTAAGACACGGGTGTGTGACCCCTGCACTTAGAAATTTTTTTGAAATTTCACGAAAAATTCTTTGAGTACCCGGTTTAGTCCCGACCTGATTCTAATGCACGATTTGGGCCTCGAGGGATCATGTAAGGGACTATATGATGAAATTTGATTGAAATTTGATATGATTATTATAGAATTATGAAATGTCTGTTATTTGTTCTGTAAACTCCGATAATGCTCCTTAACTTTGTTCCGGCGATGAATTCGGGTTAGGGGTGTTACATTATTAGTATCAGAGCTACAGTTTAGTTGGTTCTCGGACTGAACATAGCATATGTGAAGTCTAGAAGTACATGCCATTATAAAACCTGTGATAGTGTGATATCTCCCGACTCTGATGAGAAATTATTTTACTAATAGATAGAGATGGTTTCCAGCAGAACTAACTGCGATAATGCTGAAAGTGATACTCACGTGTCTGAGTAAAAATTTTATGATGAAATGAAACTCATAAAATTATGAAATAAATGTTTTATAATGAACATGTTGATGATAAATGTTATGATATATGTGTGTATATATGAAAGTCAAATTTTGAGGCCTTACGATCTTCACCCCCTCACCAGTACAGTTTTATACAACAAAATTCACAAGAATCATATTGATTAAGTTTACAAGTGTAAAACTGACGAGTTCAATAGCTGAATGATTAATAATGTAGTCAAGGTTAAGAATGGGTTAGTAAGTAAAGATGGTATCAAAAGAAATATCAGATTTTTCTGAAGATTATTCTGGATATGTGATGTCACTGTTAAGGAAGAAGTTATTCATGAGTAATCGACTTATTCAGGTATGATATCTACAGAACGGATTAGCCAAAAATTTCTTCCGAATTGGCTCATTTAGTGCACTAAATAATATGAGATTACTGATGACTTTATTAGTCAGTGGAGTAGTGATGAAATTGCAAAGATATTTGAATGAAACTGTTATAATCGGGTATGTTACTGCAATCTCTTCTAGGTATTCTATATGTTCTGTTATTCTCAAAGGCATATGAAATTGTTCATGTTCAGATATAATATTTATCATGTTGGAAGGCTGGCTAATTATAATAGATGGAATTATTATAAGTCTGGTTGATTCATGAGCGGTATTGCTCTATCTTTCTTGGGTTTTCTAATTCATCATTATTGATAGAAGACTTGATGACAAGATTCATATGATACTATTTTCTACTTCTACTAATTAAAGCCCTGAATTACGAATATGCAAATTATATTGTCTTTATTACAGTTGTTTCTACTGCGTATGTGCTCGATCATGAAATTTGGTGATAGGGATCACAAATTATAGAAACTATATTACTGCACTGGTTATTATTGGGGCCATTTTCGATTTTTCTCTTCTAATTTGAGGTGCACTATTGATGTTGAAGTATTGTTTTATTTATACTGCTAAAATGTCAGTCATATTATAGCACTATGGTTTTAAATCTATCTGATGGTTGTGGCCTCGAAAAAACTCAAAGCTTTAATTTAATAATTGAAATAGCTATATTGATGACACGATTATTACAGAAAAGATGTAAGATTTGAATGGACCGATAAATATTAGTAAAGTTTTGACCAGTTGGAAGCCCTGTTAACCGAAGTATCAATTCTGGTTCAGCCTAAATCGCGTAAGGAATTTGTTATTACAGTGATGTATTATTGAATGGGTTAGACTGTGTTTGATGCACAAAGGCAAAGTAATAGCCTATACTTTCCGAAAACTAAAATCGTATGAAAAGAATTACCCAATACATGATTTAGAATTTATAACTATTGTATTTACATTTAAAATGTGGTGACATTATCAGTTGGTGAAAAATGCAGCATATTTACTGATTATAAAAGTTTAAATTATATGATGTCGCAAAAAGATTTGAATATGAGATAGTGCAAATAGTTAGAACTATAGAAAGACTATGATTTGATAATTGATTTTTATTTGGGAAAAGCAAGTGTAATTGTTGACGCCTTGAGTAGAAAATCCCTGTTTGTCTCGCAATCAATGAATATTCGATTGTTATTATTTGATAATGGCTCAATTTTAGCTAAGTATAAAGTTAAACCGATGTTTCTACAACAGAATTATAAAGCTTAGAAAAAAATGATAATGAGTTACAAGTTAAACGAGTACAGTGTGAATTAACTCTTGATGTAGAATTTTAGATTGGATCTGATAATTGTCTGTTATTCCGAGGTAGAGTCTGTGCACCGTAGAATTTTAAGCCTGTACAGAAAATTTTACACAAATGGCCACAGTGGTACTATGTCTATTCATCCGGGGAATGATAAAATGCATAACGATTTGAAAAAGATGTATTAGTATCCCGAAATGAAATTGTGGTATTTCTAAACTTGAATATAAATGTTTGATATGTTAGCAAGTTAAATATGATACCTTCAGGAAGGTTACAGTCGGTGATGATACAGAAATGAAAATGGGATAAAGTTACTATGAATTTTATATCGGGATTACCCTTACCTCTAAAAAAAAATGCTACTTGGGTAATCATTGATCATTTTACAAAGCTTGCCCATTTTATTCTGGCATGAATGGATTTCTGATGGTCGCTAAACTAACTAAAAATTTGACTAAGGCAAGCGCACCTATCGAGCAGTAGTATAGTTACAGTGAGACCGAAAATATCGTATCTATAAGGACTAAAAGTACTAGTAATTATTATATTTTTATTATCCAGCCTAAGAATTAAGGGAGGATTTAAACTAAAACTAATTATTTAATTAACTAAGAGTACGACAAAGATTAAAACTGGAAAATACTTTTGGAAAACTTATGAAGAAGACAATACCCAAGGAAGAATTCACCTAGACTTCACTTATTACTTCTGAATTAGACGATTTACTCACTTGACTTAATCCGTAGAAATCCCTAATTTATGTTAATATCTCTCTCGAGACTAAAAACAACTGACTCTAGGTTGACTAATTGAAATCACTTTCTAATTAAAACCCCTATTGTCGCATTACCTCGATCTATGGATTCCCTTATTAGATTTGACTCTAATTCGGTAGATTTATGTCGTCCTATCTCTAGGATTGCATGCAACTCCGCTTAATTATGAGGATCTACTCTTAAACAGGGACTTTTGCTCCACTGAATAAGTACATCAAAACCTGAATTAATACCCTGGAATATTGAAACAAGAATTTAAAACTCACAATTAAGAATAAGAACAAGTATTTATCATATAATTCAAATAGTAATAAGATTCGTCTTAGGTTTCATCTTCCTTAGGTATTTAGGGTGTTTAGTTCATAATAATGGAAAACATCTCAAAATTGGGAAAACAACAAAACATAAAGAGACCCAATGAACTTTTAGGAAATTGAATGGAGATCTTCAGTCTTGAAGTAGATCTGCTTCCGAGCTGATTTCGATGGTCGTCCTTGAGTATTTTTTGCCTCCTACTCTTTGTGTCCCCCTTAATCCTCTTCTAGAATGTTTAAATAGACTTTGGAATGCCCAAAATAGCCCAAAATTAGCCTTTTCTGAATAGAATTGGACTTAAGTTTAATAGGGACACAGCTGTGTGCCGCGCCCATGTGCAAGTGCTCAGGATGTGTGCAATTCTGAGTTGGTTTTTAGTCGACACGACCATGACACATGGGCGTGTGGTCTGCCCGTGTGTTTCACACGGGTGTGTGCTACACTGAATTAGGCCCATCTTATCCGTTTTTGGCCCGTTTCTTGCTCTTTTCGCCTTCCTATGCTCACTTGAGTATAAAACATGAATTTAAAGGATTAGGAGCATCAAATTCAATGAAACTTGTGATAAATCATCCAAAAATATGTCAAGCATGGGATAAAAATATGTATATGTTATGGTTTATCAAATATCCCACACTTAAGCATTTGCTTGTCCTCAAGCAAAATCCTCAACTCACAATTAAAATTATCCTTTTCAACTTATAATTCTCATTAATAATGTTTCGAAGTAATCCCTAAGTAATCATACATTGAGAGCTTAACTAAAAGAACATTAAAGTTTCAAACAATCCAAGTTAAGCATTTTAATCATAAAATCATAGGTATTCCCCTTTATCTAAGTAATTATCTTTAATTTCGAATCGACAAGGGTTGACATCCTCACTAAAGATTCACTCAAAGTGTTTAAGGTTCAATAATTAAGCACTCAATAGTCAAACCTGAAAAGTTATTACCATAGGCTTGCATGAAAATCAAATCTCCACCACTATAAATGAAATGATACACTAATCAAAAGGTTTTTAACAGGGTTGTAATGGACTTGAGTTAAAGGTGTGGATAAAAGCTAAAAAAGAGGGTTAAAATCGAGATTAATTTAATAAATTACCAAACTTAGAAAAATAATGCTGATTACTAAATTACAAATAAGTGCCAGAATTGGAATTATCCAAACTAATGAAGCGAGATTTTTCTCAATATAATAACTTTAACTTATCCAAGCTCTTTAATACAATATGTAATAATATGAATATAGCTATACAGTTTTTTTTGAATAAGAACAAGTACAATAATGGAAAGTGCATAATAAGAATTATTTCAACAATTGAAATGAACGAACATAGTTAGGTAACTAATCAAATCAAATCTCGATAAAAAAGGGGGTCAATAAAAAGGGAGAAATTCTAAAGGAATAAAAAAAAGGTTAAGTTGTGGTTTAACATTAAGGGAAAAATCAAGAAACAACGGTTAAGACTCAAAGGGGTTCACTAAGGGTCAATTGTGTGGATGGGCTTTTTATGGGGTAAGTGAGTTAAAACTTAAGTGCCTTTATCATCTCAGTATATCAAATCAAAGGTGTGGTCTTGACATGCATAATCGAAGCAAGTTCTAGAATAACAAATCAATGTTGACACACTCATAACCAATAAAATAAGTGAGCAAGAAAGATATATGCTCTTAAAAGGCTCAAAATCTCACGAAAATTATGGGTATTTGATGTCAATCCTGTAAATTCAAAACTTCAAGATAATACCTCAATTCAGGGAAACAACCTAGCAATTTTAATTCTCAAAAGTCAACTTATCATGCTTGATCTTCTAATGTTTTAAATTTTAAACAATCAATGCACAATTACCTATGATTTAATTCAAAACATATCAATAAAAATCATAAATCAATCAAAATTCATTCTAATAGAAATATGAGAAAATTGTTTGAGAACTAGATAAAAATTCAGAGATTTTCTGATAATCACATAAATAACCTCCCCACACTTAAGATGTACATTGTCCTCAATGTACAAAGATATATAATAACAATATATGCATAATATCAAAATAGAGGGAGAGAAGTGAAACTGCCCCGAATTTTTGGATGAAATCCTTGGAATAGCGAAGGCTGGAATTGTAGATATGACCAATGAAAGGCATGATTCTGAGTTACTAATAAGAAAATAAACACAACTGTGGAAGAGAATTAAGGGCTTATTCGATAATAACCATTAAGATAAACATAGTTCAAAATATAAAAACATAAGTCTTCAAAAATAAATAAAAGATACATAATAATAATAATAATAATAATAATAATAATAATAATAATAATAATAATAATAAATGGACTCAAAGGTCCTTACCATTGGTGTCATGAGCCGATGGCGCTGGAGGAGCGGTATGGAGGTGCTCGCGAATCTGCTGCAAAGTCTCATCGATACTGTCGAACCTCGCTTCAAGACTGTCAGACCTTTGGGCACAGTACTGACGGAAATCAGTAAACTTCTCGAATGACACTTCTCGAAAGCTGGCAGCAGAAGGAGTGTGGCGGTGACTCGATAGTGGAGGCTGTGGTGGATCCTCGTGATAGGGAGGAAAATCATCAGCGAAGTCCTCATCATTATCCTGAGTGTCAGAATGTAATAATCGGTACTGAAGAGGATCCACTCCTCGTCGTCGCTCGATCATCCTCATATGAGTCATGCTCGAGATACCCTGAAGGGACATCTGGCCAGCTAAGTTAAGTGTCGAGGACTGATCCATTGTGTCGAGTAAAATGAACTGTCGAGCTAAGTGAGTTACGTAAGGACCTAAGCAAAAAGGGCCCCACTTATGTCGTTCAATTTGATGGCAGAATGCTAGTGTGACAAAGTATGCCAAATCGATAATATGGCCGTAGGCCATGCTCCAAAGAAAGTATGGGTCGTGAGTGCTGACGACGCCGGTGCTCTCTCTCCGACTGGTCAAAGTGTGAGCTATGAGGGCATGGATGTACCGTAAGACTGAAGGGAGAGAAGTCGCCTTCGAGCGACTCGTATCATTTGTAGTCTGGCCACCTGTGAGATCGGTCCAACAACACGAAGGGGAATGATGAATGTGTCGATGAAGCTGGAGGAAGTTCCTGGCAGACATGAACTCCTCTGTATAAAGGCCCATAGCAGCGTCAAATTCTAGGATACTCATGTGTCGCATCAAGCCACCAAGGCTGAAAGAAATAGTGTTGGGCTCGTCATGGACCGCTATGACCTGCTGGGCTGAAAAGGTAGCACTAAACTCCAAGGTGAGCTCCGTGTAAGTGGGCTCGATGATATCAAAGAATCGGTCCCATGGAGCGGTAGCGATAATAACACGCACGCCATCGATGAGTCGGACCTGCTCCAAACTGGCCCAATCGATGCATCGGCCCAACCTAAATGGTCGAGCTCGATGTAACTGGTACAGGTCCTCATGGGGGCCCATCTGAAATCGGAG
This sequence comes from Gossypium anomalum, assembly GCA_025698475.1. NCBI lineage: Eukaryota > Viridiplantae > Streptophyta > Magnoliopsida > Malvales > Malvaceae > Gossypium > Gossypium anomalum. The sequence continues at coordinate 15,021,509 of CM046967.1, read as the reverse complement.
ATAGGGATGGCGAATCTCGACGGGTATGCTCGAGGAGGAGGTCGAGCCGGGGCCTTTCTCTTTCTTTGACATGGGGACGGTGGTCTTCTTGCTTTGTGTGTTCGTCATAGTGTCCCTACAGAAGTAAAAGAAAATAAATCAATTTAACGAATCGACATAATAGGCAAGGTCATAATAAACAACTCAGTTTAGCTTAATACTTTAGACAAAATCATAAGAAAAATAATAATCAAAATGCCAGCTACCAAATAGAACCCTAGCAAGAGTAACTAAAACTAATAATGATCCTAAATAAAAATGAAGAAACAAACTGGCAATAAAAATAACATAAAAATAGCAGCAAGACTCAAATAGAAATAAGAATGTATAATAGAGCCAACAGTAATCATGAGAAAAATGGCCATCCAACCTGATTTTAACAAATAGAGGAGAAAAGTATCAAATAATAGTAGAACGACTAAAATGGAAGATGAAATAGCAAAAAATAGGAATAGCAGAAAGAGTAATCTAAGAATAAAATAAAGAGAATCAAATACTGTTTGGTGGCTAGTGCGGCACGAAGGTGGGAGGGGAGGTGATGGGTTATGGGAAAGGAAAAAAAAAAGGGGACGGTGAGGACGATGGAGGGGCGACGGCGGTCGGTAATAGAGAGGTAAAGGGTGCGGCGGCGGCTAAGGCCTTAGGGGTTAGGGGAAGAAGACAAATGTCAAATTAGTTTAGGGTTTGAGGGGTTAAAAAGGGTGACACGGTCGTGTGAGGCCCGTGTTAGGCCACACGGCCATGTCATATGCCTGTGTGGTCTCTGTGTAGCCCGTGGACGATTAAAAATTCAAGCCCAGTTTTCACACAGCTTAGGACACACCCGTGTGGCTCACACGGTCGTGTCGCATGGCCATGTGCGATGTCTTTCGTTTCTACCATGTCCGTATTACCTCCCACACGCCCGTGTATTCGAACACACGGCCGTATATCTTGCCCATGTAGCTCCCTGAATTATTTAAAATTTGAAAGTTTAGCTCCAGTTTTCACACGGCCAAGGACACGCCCGTGTGTCTATCAATTTTTGGGGAATTTCAGCCCTATTTCCACACGGCCAAGGACACGCCCGTGTGTCCAGGCCGTGTGAGTCACTGTACCTGTATAAAAACACGAAAAAATAAAAAAAATAGATTAGTTAGGGGGTTAATGCTCGGGTTGCCTCCCGAGTGGTGCTTATTTAAAGTCTAAGCTCGACTTACCTCAATTTCGTGTGATCATGGTGGATTGAGGAGTTGAAATTCGTCACCTCTGGTATCAATTTTATCAAAATAAGGTCTGAGTCGAGTATTATTTACCTAAAAAGTTCCAAATTCCGTATGTGTTACCTCTACTGTACCATGTGGGAAGATTTTCAGTACCGTGAAGGGAATCGCTCCATTTGTATTGTGCACTGAAGTAGCAATTCGAAGGTCCTTTTTATCTAACAATGCTTTGTCCCTGACCTTAAATTGCTTTGTTTCATCCCTACGCTCATCATGCGTCGCTTTGATTTATCGTGTACTTTTGGTTTCTCCTTGACATGTGTTCACCATTCATCTAGTTCATCGATTTGTAGTCTTCGTTCCTCATGAGTCGCTCTGTTTTTGTTGCACAGATTAGAATGAGGCTCTATCACATTCTTCTTAGGGGATTCCTGCAAAGAAGTTTATGCCTTAACATTATTCGAGTTAACAGAACTTAAACAATTGTCTCCATTACTAGATATATTAGCAAAATCACGAGCTTGAAGTTTAATCGTGTCATCTCCTACACGAAGAATTAATTCACCTGTGCCAATATCAATGATAGTTCTAACAGTTGCTAAAAATGGCCTTCCTAGAATTAAAGGTACGTCACTATCCTCATTCATGTCTAAAACAACAAAGTCAACTGGGAACTTAAATTTATCAATTTTGACAAGCACGTCTTCAATAAGACCCCTAGGAAATCTAATTGTTTTATCTGCCAATTGAATACTTATCCTAGTTTGTTTGGGTTTCCCAAGACCTAGTTGTTTAAACATTTTATAGGGCATGACATTAATTCTCGCCCCTAAATCAGCCAAAGTATTGTTAAAATTTAAACTACCAATTAAACAAGGAATTGTAAAACTCCCTAGATCTTTCAACTTGTTGGGTAGCTTATTCTGTAGAATAGCTGAACAAACTACGTTTAGTTTCACATGTGACGCATCATCTAACTTTCGTTTATTAGCTAAAAGCTCCTTTAAAAATTTCACTGCGTTTGGCATCTGCGAAAGAGCTTCAATAAACGGTAAGTTAATATGTAATTTTTTAAATAATTTAAGGAATGTACCGAATTGTTCATTTGTGTGGTCTTTTCTTGTCACATTGGGATATGGCACACGAGGTTTATACTCTTTAATGATCGAATTTTGCTTATTTTGGCTTCCCTCAACCTTACCGTTGTTTACCACAGTTTCTTGCCTCGGTTCAGCTTTGGATTCAGTTAACCCTTCTTCATTTCGAACAGTAATTGCATTAAGCTGCTCCTTTAGGTTAGTTTCAGTATTACTCGGTAAGCTACCTTATGGTAATTCAGAAATCATCTTTGCCAACTGGCTTATTTGATTCTTGAGCCCTTGAATTGACACTTGTTGATTTTTAAAAGTTGTCTCGGTGTTTTGGAAATGTGTTTCTGATACTGCGATGAATTTCGTTAGTATCTCCTCAAAGTTCAGCTTCTTTTCCTGCTAGTAAGGTGGTTGTTGAAAACCTAAAGGATGTTGTGGTCTTTGATTTCCTTAACCACCCCACGAGAAATTGGGATGGTTCCTCCAACCTACATTATAAGTGTTACTATACGGGTTATTTTGAGGTCTAGAATTGTTACCCATATAGTGGACTTATCCCTCCTCGGTGCCAGGGTTGAAGGATGGATAATCCGTATTGTGTACTCCTTCTCCATTTGAATCACACCTCATCACTGGATGTACCTGAGTACAACCATACAAACCATCAATCTTTTTATTTAAAAGTTCTACCTGGTTAGATAGCATAGTGACCGCGTCGAGGTTGAAAACACCAGTTGCTTTTGTCGACTTCGTTCTCATGACTTGCCGCTGATAGTTATTCAGTGACATCTCTTCGATAAATTCGTAAGCTTCTTCAGGTGTTTTGTTGTTTAAAGTTCCACCAGCGGCTGCGTCGATCAGTTGCCTTGTTGAGGGGTTCACATTGTTGTAAAAAGTCTGAACCTGTAGCTATAGAGGTAACCCATGGTAAGGGCACCTTCTTAATAAGTCCTTGTATCTCTCCCATGTATCATAAAAAGTTTCTAGATCCATCTGCACAAAAGAAGAGATATCATTCTTCAATTTAGCCGTTTTAGCCGGCGGGAAATATTTAAGCAAAATTTTTCGATCATTTGTTCCCAAGTGGTGATTGACCTTCGTGGTAACGAGTTCAACCACTGTTTAGCCTTATTCTTTAATGAAATGGGAAATAACCGAAGGAAAATGGCATCGTTTGAAATGCCATTGATCTTAAAGGTGTCGCAGAGGTCTAAAAAATTCGCTAAATGAGTGTTTGGATCCTCGTCATGCAAACCATCAAACTGAAAAACTGTTGTATCATTTGAATCGTGTTAGGTTTCTATTCAATATTATTTGCAGCAACAGCAGATCTAACTATACTCGATTCAGTTCCTGTTAAATTAGGTTTAGCATAATCATACATAATACGAGGAGCAGGATTCTGATTTACTGGATCTGTAGCAATCGCAGGAGGTAGCAGATTATTTTGATTATCAACCATCTCCTCGGTTGTATTGTGGATATCGTCCTCTCGCTCTTCCTCTATGTATTGTAGGCTTCGCCTTATTTCTCTTTGGTTTCTACGAGTTGTGCTCTCGATCTCACTGTCAAAAATCAAAGGTCATGACGGGTTCCTCTTAATCATAAACTAGAGACACCTACCAGAAGTAAACAAAAGAAAAATTTAGAAAATAAAAATTAAACTAAAAAAAAAATAGTAAATTGCAATAAAAGTAAAATTGGCTAAAGTAATAAAAATCAAATGTTCCTAATATCTTAGTCCCCGGCAACGGCGCCAAAAGCTTGATGGTCGCTAAACTAACTAAAAATTTGACTAAGGCAAGCGCACCTATCGAACAGTAGTATAGTTATGGTGAGACTGGAAATATCGTATCCAAGAGGACTAAAAGTACTAGTAATTATTATCTTTTTATTATCTAGCCTAAGAATTAAGGAAGGATTTAAACTAAAACCAATTATTTAATTAACTAAGAGTACGACAGAGATTAAAGCTGGAAATACTTTTGGAAAACTTATGAAGAAGACAATACACAAGGAAGAATTCACCTAGACTTCACTTATTACTTCTAAATTAGACGATTTATTCACTTGACTTAATCCGTAGAAATATCTGGTTTTATGTTAATATATCTCTCGAGACTAAAAACAACTGACTCTAGGTTGATTAATTAAAATCACTTTCTAATTAAAACCCCTATTGTCGCATTAACTCGATCTATGGATTCCCTTATTAGATTTGACTCTAATCCGACAGATTTATGTCGTCCTATCTCTAGGATTGCATGCACCTCCGCTTAATTATGGGGATATACTCTTAAACAGGGACTTTTGCTCCATTGAATAAGTATATCAAAACTTGAATTAATACCCTGGAATATTAAAACAAGAATTTAAAACTCATAATTAAGAATAAGAACAAGTATTTATCATATAATTCAAATAGTAATAAGATTCGTCTTAGGTTTCATCTCCCTTAGGTATTCGGGGAGTTTAGTTCCTAACAATGGAAAACATCTTAAAATTGGGAAAACAACAAAACATAAAGAAACCCAATGAACTTTTAGGAAATTGAATGGAGATCTTTAGTCTTGAAGTAAATCCTGTTTCTGAGCTGATTCCGATGGTTGTCCTTGAGTATTTTTTGCCTCCTACTCTCCGTGTCCCCCTTAATCCTCTTCTAGGGTGTTCAAATAGACTTTGGAATGCTCAAAATAGCCCAAAATTAGCTTTTTCCGAATAGAATTAGACTTAGGTTTAACAGGGACACGGTCGTGTGCCACGCCCGTGTGCAATTCTGAGTTGAGTTTTAGTCGACACGACCATGACACACGGGCGTGTGGCCTGCCCGTGTGTCTCACAGGGGCATGTGGTACACTGAATTAGGCCTATCTTATCCATTTTTGGCTCGTTTCTTGTTCTGTTCGCCTTTTTATGCTCACCTGATTATAAAACATGAATTTAAAGGATTAGGAGCATCGGATTCAAAGAAACTTATGATAAATCATCCAATAATATGTCAAGCATGGGATAAAAATATTTATATATTATGGTTTATCAATTTCTCACTTGATAGATTGTCTGAATTATTTGTTTCTGAGATTTGTCAAAGTACATGGTATGCCAATTTCTATTATTTCTGATTGAGATCCACGGTTCACATCCCGATTTTGGGATAAGTTACAAGAAGCTTTGGGGACGTAATTTCATTTTAGTACCGCATTTCATTCTCAGATGGATGGTCAATTTGAATGTGTGATTTAGATTTTTGAAAGATATGCTTTAGTGCTATGTTTTAGAATTCGAAGGAAATTGAAAAAGAAATATTTACAGTTAACCGAATTCACATATAAAAATAGTTTCCAGTCAAGTATTAAAATGATACCATACGAGGCTCTGTATTATCATGAATGTAAAACTCCATAGTATTGAGCTGAGCTTAATGAGAAAAAGAATATATAGAATTGATCTGATCTGATCTGTGAAACCGAAAAAAAGTGAAAGTGATTCGATATAGTTTTAAAGCAGTTTCTAATCGTCAGAGATTTTATACAGATCTTAAATGAAAAGAAATAGAGTTTCAATGACACTTGAAAAGAAAAACTACTTTAAAAGTAATAGATTTTATACAGATCTTAAATGAAAAGCAATACAGATCTTATACAGATCTTACAGTGAGAGACTAATTGAAATTCTAGCACTCGAAGAGAAAAACTGAGAAAATAAAAAGGTAGCTTTAGTAAAAGTTTTCTGACAATGACATAATATAGGAGCTACTTAGGAACCGGAGGAAACTATGAGAAAAGACTGATTGAAATTCTAGCACTTGAAGAGAAAAACTGAGAAAATAAAAAGGTAGCTTTAGTAAAAGTTTTCTGACAATGACATAATATAGGAGCTACTTGGGAACCGGAGGAAACTATGAGAAAATAATATCTGAATCTCTTTACCAGTAAAATTTTCAAGGACGAAAATTCTTTAAGGGGGGAGAGTTGTAACAGCCCAAATCAGAATAGTGGTTTCGGGACCACAGATCCCAGTCTGGAAAGAAAAAATTATTTTAATACTATTTTATAATCTGCAGCATGATAATAATATTGTGTGAAAATTTTGTAAAGAAATTTTATCGATTACATGGTTAATTTGATAAATGACCAAATTGCACATAGTGCAAAAGTTGAGTTCAAATAGCTAAAGGGATTAAATAGCTATAGAACTTTAAATTGGAGGTTCTTATATGGTAATTAGACCATTAAAAATGCTTAGTTGTTAAGGATGATGATTCATCTATCGAAAATAAAATAAAGAAAATGATGAAATTGGAAAGATGAAAAATAAAAGATGAAAAATTAATTAAATAACAAAATATCATCATTTTATGTCATCTTCTTCCCCAAAATGCATGGAAACCCTAGGAAAGAGAAAGAAAGCTTTCTTGGCTAATTAGGTAAGTATTCAAGTCCCGTTTTTAGTAATTTTTATATTTTTGAGATCGGAATAACCTAATCTAGCTATTTTGGGAATTAATTTGTAAAGTTATCAAAGTATTAAAATTTTTCCATGGGTGAATATGTTGAAATTTTGAAACTTATGGTAGAAAATGAAAGATTGTTGATAGATAAACAACTTTTACAAAAGATTGTTGATAGATAAACAACTTTTACAAAGTGAATTTTTATAAAAACATGATTTAGGGATTAAATTGAAAAGTTGTAAAATTCATGAAAAAATTCTGATTTTATGAAATACATGTGCTGTAGATATTACATGTAAAAATCGACTAGGCTTGGAACAAAGATTAAATTGCATGAATTTCATTTTTCGAGCCTAGGGATGAAATCGTCATTAATTAAAAGTTTAGGGACAAATGGTAATTTTACCTAAGATATGAATTGGACTGAATTGAGTTTAAATTGTATTAAATTTATCTTAAATTTACTCATATAGATCCGAATAGACCAAATTTTGAGTTAAAACGAGGAAAAGAGAAAAATGTTGGATTAGTAGATTTTACGTACACGAACATATGTCGAGGTAAGTTAGTGTAACTAAATTGTGTATATTTATATGCTTGAATTAGATGTTGTGTATGTGAATTTTATAAATATTATATATGTATGACATTAAAAACATATCCGACAAAACCCGATAAAAGATAATACCCGATAAATGATAAATGACAAAAATGTTACTTTTATGCTTGAAATAAATGTGAAATATGTTTATTTGAGTATTGCGAATATTATAAATGTATGAAATAATCACATGCCTGATAATTCTTGAAAAATGTTAAATCTCGTTTGAATAAATGAAAGTCGATGGATACGTGATTTCCCGTAATGAATATAGTCCTGCATATGCTGCAGACGAGATTTAGCTCGAACGAGTAATTCTGATAAAAGCCCTCTCGAGCATTCTAATATATATAGTTCCTACGAGCATCCTGATCAGTAGTGATTTAGCATGTGTTGCGCACTACCGCAGCTTTTTGTGAGCGTCCTGTTACATGATTCGATCGGTTGTGATCCAGCATATAATGCGGACACAAACGCAGCTCTAGGTCAACGTCCTGATATAGGCTCTTATGAGCTTCTTGACATGGCTCGCTTGAACTCCTTGTTACCTTCTCTGGTGCTCCCTGATGTTATCTCTTCGGAGATATCTGATAAGCTCTATGAGCTTCCTGAGTAAAACTCTTATGAGTTTCCTGATTAGCCCGGATAAGTGTCCTGTTACACAATTACATGGCTCATCTGAGTATCCTGATATGTGGCTTGAGAGTGTGCTCCCTAATTATGTACCCTAAAGTCTCGACCTGATTCTAATGCATGATTTAGTCCTCGAAGGCTCATGTAAGGGACTATATGATGAAATTTGATTGAAATCTGATATGATTGTTAAAGAATTATGAAATGTCTGTTATTTGTTCTGTAAACTCCGGTAATACTCTGTAACTCTGTTCTAGCGACAGATTCGGGTTAAAGGTGTTACATTTATTGGTATCAGAGCTATGGTTTAGTCGGTTCTCAGACTGAACATAGCATATGTAAAGTCTAAAAATACATGTCATTATATAACTTGTGATAGTGTGATATCTCCCGACTCTGATGAGAAATTGTTTTACTAATAGACAGAGATGCTTTCCAATAGAGCTAATTCTGATAATGCTGAAAATGATACTCACGTGTTCGAGTAAAAATGTTACTTATGATGAAATGAAACTCATAAAGGTATGAAATAAATGTTTTATAATGAACATGTTGATGATAAATGTTATGATATATGTGTGTATATATGGAAGTCAAATTTTGAGGCCTCACGACCTTCAGCCCCTCACCAGTACAGTTTTATACAACAAAATTCACAAGGAATTATATTCATTAAGTTTACAAATATGAAACTGAAGAGTTTAGTGGCTGAATGATTAATAATGCAGTCAGGGTTAAGAATGGGTTAGTAAGTAAAGATGGTATCAAAAGAAATATCAGATTTTTTGAAAATTATTTTGGATATGTGATGTCACTGTTAAGGAAGAAGTTATTCATGAGTAATCGACTTATTCAGGTATGATATTTGCAGAACAAATTAGTTGAAATTTTTTTCCGAATTGGCTCCTTTAATGAACTAAATAATGTGAGATTACTGATGTAACACCCTTCACCCGTATCCGACTCCAGAACAAGGTTCGAGGCGTTACCGGACTTAAACATTCACAAACATATAAAATCGGGTCACAAAGTTCTGCCCAAAATTAAAACTTGCAAACCACAATAAATAAAGACCACATCTCACGGCCATGTACAAAAGCTCAATGTAGGCCAATACGTAAACCAAATCATAATAATAATACATGACATGAAATAAACTTCTTATACATGCCACTCACATGAAAACATTTAACATATACTAGCCAATACTCCAAGGGTAATGGCTTGATAGTGTGATGTTTGCCTCCGACGATCTCCAACCCCGAGCTGACACGACAAACTAAAAATAAATGAAAAGAAGGAAGTAAGCTTTACGCTTAGTAAGCAAGTACATAAATAATGAATAAAGAATTTAGTATGATTACATAATAACTCAAGTGTATCTACTTTTAATTTCACTATTTATTCCACTTTGGTCAAGCTGTCTCTCCTGCGTCATGTTCACTAAATAAATCATAACTCGAGTTACGAAACTCGAAATTCAATTCCGTAAATTTTCCTTGAAAATAGACTCATATATATATTCACTAATTTTTTTCTAAAATTTTTGGTCAAGCTAATTAGTACAGTTTATTAGTTAAAATTTCCCCTGTTACACAGATCAACTGATCTGACCTCTGTTCACTACGAATTTAATTTCTCCTAGTATACAATTCAAATAATCATGAAACCTGTTTCATTTAAAACTAGACTCAATAATGAATTTATTCATATAAACTATATTTCTTAATTTGTTTTGTACAATTTTTAATGATTTTTCAAAGTTGGAACAGGGGATCACATAGTCATTCTGAGCAAGTCACACACAATTATAAATATCTCAAAATATAGAATTCCTTTACTTGCTCCGTTTCTTTTATATGAAAATAGACTCATCAAGCTTCTATTTCACGTCTCATTCAGCCTCTAGTCAAATTCCTACTATTTTTGGTGAGTTTTCAAAATCACGTCACTGCTACTGTCCCACAACAGTTTTAGTGTTAATTCACTCTTTCACACTTTCTTTGTATTAACCTCATTTTAACATACATATCACAATTCATTTTCACTACATTTCATACATTACAAGTATAGGTCCATAATTACATTGTCACCATAAAGCCATCCCGTTGAACAATTCGGATCAATTCCGATACTTGATGGTTTCAAAGACACAGCTCCACCATCATATTTCATATAATTCGGCTCTCTTGTACACATGGTGAACACTTAGTACCACCCATGTGACCTAGCCAATTTATCTCGTAGCTCTCTTGTCTACATGGTGTCCTTCACTGGAACCACGCATGCGACCTAGCTACATATATTCAGTAGCTCTCTTGTCTACATGGGATACTTCCGTATCACACATGTGACCTAGCTACATTTATCTCTCTCTCCGTAGCTCTCTTGTCTACATGGGATACTTCTCGTATCACACATGTGACCTAGCTACTACATAGTATCGTGTAGCTTTCTTGTACACATGATGTGCACTCGGCATCATACATGTGACCTAGCTACACTCCATCTATATTATTCAATTCTTAGAATGTTCAACCGGGATTTTCTCTCTCTATTACTTATTTCCATTCTTCCAATAATCAATTTATGCTTCAAAATCGGCTAAAATATATATAATAGGCTGAAATATAAAAATGTAAATGAAGTTAATGTATTATTTACATACAAACTTACCTCGGTGCAAAATATAGAAATTTTGCAATTTAGTCCAAAACATTTTCCTTTCCCTGTTAGAGATCGATTCCACGCCTTTCTTGATCTATAATATCACATTTAGCCTAATAATTAATCACACTATTCATGTGGGTCTAAAAATCATATTTTTACAAATTTTTATTTTGACCCCTAAACTTTTGCATATTTGCACTTTTTCCCCAAGACTCGAAAATTAAACTTCATCCTATTTCCTTGTGTTTTATGACATACTGATCATTTTTCCTTCTATGGCAACATCAAATTCTCACTCTAACACATAGTTATGAACAATAGGTATTTTTATCGATTATCTTAGTTTTACTCGCTTTTTCTGAAAAATCACTTAGCAAAAGTTGTTTAACACAATTTCAAGCTTCATATTCTACCATAAAACATCAAAATAAACACATTTCACCTATGGGTATTTTTTCAAATATGAACCCTAGCTTAAATAATTGCTAGAATAAGCTTAATCGAGCTACCGGGATTCTAAAAACGTAAAGAACATTAAAAACGGGGCTTGGAATCACTTACTATTGAGCTTGGAAAGCTTGAAAACCCTAGCCATGGCCTCCCCCACGCTAATTTCGGCCTCCATGAAGAAGATGAGCAAAATTGGCTTTTAATTTTGTATTTTAATTCATTTTACCCCTAAATGACCAAAATGCCCTTACTACTAAACTTTCAAAAATTCCTTCCATGTCCTAATTTTGTCCATGAACTTAAAATTGGTCAAATTGCTATTTAAGACCTCCTAATTAATATTTTAAAGCAATTTCATACTAGAAACTTCTAGAATGCAAGTTTTGCAACTTATTCAATTTAGTCCCTAACTTCAAATTAAGCACTTTATGCATTGAATTTCTTCACGAAATTTTCACGAAATCATGAAATCATATCATAAACCTCAAAATAATTATAAAATAATTAAAAAACAGTTATTTCTATCTCGAATTTGTGGTCACGAAACCACTATTCTGATCAGGCCCTGATTCGGGTTGTCACAACTGATGACTTTATTATTCAGTGGAATAGTGATGAAATTGCAAAGATATTTGAATGCAACTGTTATAATCGGGTATATTACAACAATCTCTTCTGGGTATTCTATATGTTCTGTTATTCTCAGAGGCATATGAAATTGTTCATGTTCAGATACAATATTTATCATGTTAGAAGGCTGGCTAATTATAATAGATGGAATTATTGTAAGTCTGGTTGATTCATGAGCGGTATTGCTCTATCTTTCTTGGGTTTTCTAATTCATCATGATTGATAGAAGACTTGATGACAAGATTCATATGATATGATTATTAAAGAATTATGAAATGTCTATTATTTGTTTTATAAACTCCGGTAATGCTCCGTAACCTTATTATTAGGGGTGTTACATTGCATGTTATTTATCCTTACTTTACTCATTGATTTACTTTGCATTTAATCTATTCTACTCAATTTTGTCCCATTCCCCGTTAAAGCGAAACTGTCTTGCAATCAACCAAGTTATCTGTTTGAACAAATGTTGGAATGAAGTGCAAATCGAAGCTTTTTCAAGTATATTTAGCCAATCTTTTCTAAACCGTCCAAATAGTACCTATGAAGAAATTACAACAACCTATATTTTTTATGCCATAAAAGACCTTTCATAGAAATGCAAGACACAAAGTATTAAATTTACAAATTCAATTCAGAACAAAATAGTAGGAAGTAGACAAAAAAAATTTTATCACCAAAAAAAGACTCAACAAAAAGTTTTGAAACTATACATTCAGTTTATCCTTGATCTTTTTGAAGCTTGTGACTATTGTGTTGGAGGAGTAGGGGCAATGGAGTCTTGGCTTTAAAACCATTTGACTGTGAATAGTTGACCAAAAGGTGTCGTCCTCTTATATGGTATTTTAGGCCTTGGATGTTAAGTAGAATTTAATATTTCCTGGTTAAAAGGTTAAGGTTGTTGGCTGAAAGCTTGCTAGCTAAAAGGTTGGGCTTGATGGTTGGAGGCTTATTGGCTTGAAGGCTAAGGCTGGCCTTGCTGGGTTGAAGCTTAAAGTTATTGGGTTGGAGTTTTAGGTTGATGAGATGATGGTGTGGACCTTGTAACCTATACAGAAGGGAAAAAAATATAATGTTAATAATTGAGAAGACATACAAGTGATCATTATAAGAAGTTATGCACATTACCTTATTGTTACCCTAACTAACTCGTTGCAAGTCTTTGAATTATGGTCTGGTTTCCAACATTTTTTACAATTTATTGTATACCTTTTTCTGCTCACCTTTGACCACTCTTGCTGGTTTCACCAGCTTCTTTCTTCCTTGCCTTTGAAGGTTTTTTTGGTAGCCAGAGGCATCAACATAAAATAATATATATACATGCCATGTCTCACGAAGGTTCGAAATAAGAAAACTATTCCTGTTCTCCTTCAACTTCCTATAATATATTATCTACTTTCTAAAATAAATTATCTCATAATCTTGCATGCAAATCTTTCTGTAGTACCCCATCAAGTTGGAGCATGTAAATTGTAAATGCCCAATTTGCTAAATAAAAGACAATCAAATTGTTTATTTCCCAAAATCTTTGTAAATATATCTGCTAACTGATCTTTAGTAGAGACATAGGAAAGAGAAATAAGACTCTCTTGAATTGTATCTCGAATAAAATGACAATTTGCCTCAATATGCTTTATAATTTCGTGATTAATAAGATTACAAGCAATATATAGAGCAGTATGACTATCACAAAATAATGGAATAACTTTAGGGTGATACACCCTGAGACTAAACAGCAAAGCCTTTAACCATTTCAATTCACAAGTAACAAAGGTCATAGAACAATACTGTGCTTTAGTTGATGATCAAGAAACATTATGTTGCTTCTTAGTTTTCCAAGAGATAGGCGACTACCCAAGAAATATGAGCCAGCTAGTTGGAGACTGTCAAGTGATGGGACACGCGACCCAATCTGAGTCACACCAGCCTTATAAAGACAACTTGTTAACTGAATAAAGGAAGGTACCCTGGCCTGAAGCACCTTTTAAATAACGAACTACTCGAATTGTCGCGTCCCAATGCTCCTACTTAGGATGCTGCATAAATTGAGATAAAACATGCACAAAGTATGCTAAATCTGGATGCATAACAACATATATAAGTCGACCCATCAGTTGCCGATAAGATTTAGAATCTACAATCAATTCTCCTATAACATGTACAAGTTTGTGGTTTTTTTCAATCAGAGAGCCAGCTGGTTTGGCTTCCAATCATCTTGCCTCAGAAATGATATCAAGTGCATATTTGCGTTGACACAAGAACAAACCTTGAGGACTACGAGCAACCTTAATAACCAAAAAATACTTTAGTATTCTTAGATCCTTCATATGAGAATAATTATTGAAATACGCCTTAAAAAGCTTCAATGCAGCAAAATCGTTAGTAGAAATGATCAAATCATCAACATACGCAAGTACATTAATCTGCACAGCACCCCTGGTATATGTAAAAAAAAAAAAAAAGAATAATCGGAATAAGATTGTAGGAAGCCATATCCCTTTAGAGTCGTAAAGATGGGAACACAGTTTTCCAACTTGATCAATATAGGTTCTACGAATTCATTAGTGAGGAGCATGGCCACTGCAAAGCTAGTTAGAAAATGATCATTCATGTAACGTCGCATACTATAATAACTTTCCTCAGCCCGTGCAACTTCACCTAAGAAAGATGGATCTGATGATAGGGTGGTTGGGACTCATTAGTAGGAGTGTTCAAACTTTGATTAAAACCGAATTAACCGACCAAACTAATCTAATTTGGTTAATTGGTTGGTGACCGAACTTAGTTCAACCGAAGGTCGGTTAATGATTTTTGGGAATTTCAGTTATCATTTAGTTAGGTTCGAAATCAGGTAATTAACCAGACTTAATAATTAATATTATATATTATATGTATTAGCCCAGTGCCCACCCAAGTCCCAACCACCGACCCATCCCCTAGCATTCCTAAGTCCTACCAATATAAACCCAATCCAATATACATTTATAAACCCAAACCCAATCCTAAAAACTAAAAAAGAATTTAATAATTTAACAAATAAAATCTAAAAATCCTAAAAACTAAAAATAGCACATTGAAATCACTAATCCTAAATCTTTAATCTTATCTCCCAAATTTGAAAATTCCTAATCTAAAATCTCCCAAAATCCCTACTGCCAGTCACCACCGCCCGACGTCTACCAGGTCACCATCATCGTTCGACGTTTGTTCGCCATTGGTCATTGTCTTTCATGCCTTAACCCAACGTAGTGACACACCTTCGAGTTCGACGTCACTCACCACTGTCTGGCACTCACCTTAGATTTTTCAGTTTTTTTTGTTAGAAGTCTTTTTTTTTTCACTAGAAATGGAGCTGTTAACCTTTAGGATTAAAGATATCTTCTTTTTTTATGACAAAAATTTCAGTCTTCCAATTCTCTTTCTTTATTTGAAATTATGAAATTGGGTTCTTGCTGTTTTCTTTTATCTGCTTTTGTTAGTTTTTGTGAGGTTTAGAATGATGCATGTAAGGAAAGGGCACTCATTATGGGTAATGGGTCAGCCTATGAGTTGTATCAGTATGGAAGAAAAAAAACCAAGTCCTTGGAGCATGGAAGGCGACTATTAAGATCTGTATTCTTGTTTTACCTTTTAAATTTACATTGAGTCAATTTGTTTCATCATTTAATTATGGTTTTGAATCTTTTTACTTGGTGGAAACTAAAAGAAACCCTAGAAATGCTTTTTCCTTTTTTCGATTTACTGTTGTCCCACTACTTTTGGAAACAAAGTTTTGGTTTCACTTTTTTTCCCATATATCCATCAACCCACATTTTAATTCTGTTAGTTCAATTAACTTTCAAGATAAATGAACATTATCAATGTATTTTTTTATATGTTTTCTACTTGTTTTAACCAAAAGATAAAAATATATAAATTTCAGTTATTATTTTTTTAAATTTCGATTCGATTAATGTTAAAGGATTTTACAGTTCGATTAATTCAGTTAATGCTAGTTTGGTTTGATTAATTACCGAACCGATCGTTTGAACACCCCTACTCATTAGCAGTCAAATACATAAAATAAATACTTAAAAAAAAGGAGACCACACTTTTTTATGTTTGCTTATAGAATAAAAAGAATTACATTTTCAGCTTACAAAATACTAATTCATAATATACTTCTAATACTTTTTTTATTTTAAAAATAAAATTCTAATTTTTTTCAAAAATATTTAAATATTTTAACTGGTATCTCACTAATAGTTAAATTTAATTTTAGGTTCACTTTCAATAAAGTGTTGACTCCCGTAAAAAAAGGTTTAATATACACTTTAGTCTTTGAAATATACAATTTTTCCCACTTTAGTTTTTAAAGTATTTTTTGTCTACTTCAGTTCCTAACATTATTAGACGTTCTCAGTTTAAGCCTTTAAACACTGCCATTTTATATGGCAGTATATGATTGACTGAATATGCCAACCATTAATTTTTAACATCCACAAAAACTAAATTATGCACTAAACCCTTTTTTTTACAAGGGTGAACATTTTATTGGTCGTCAACCTAAAATTTAATTATATTATTTAAATACCAACTCAACATAGAATTTCAAAATTTTAAATTAAAAAGACATTTAATGTATCAAGTTATTACAAATTATCAAATTTAAATATTTTTGTATATATGGCATATTAAAAGCCTAAAAGTGATTTTATTTACATATTTAATATTTGATGGTTTGATGGAGTGGCTGGTGAAGGCCGATCATGCAGTCATCGTTTATGACTAAATTACACCTAAAAAATTCATCAAAGAGAATATATATATGAAAAAAAAGAAAGCAACCAAATTGATATTAAAAATAAAGAAGTAGGGAGTACTTTTTTTTCTATATTCGGAAGGGTGCCGGAGCTTTTTACGGTCTCGATTGCATTAAAAATGTGATATTGGAATTTGATAGTGGTGAAGTAGTATGCTGGTTATGTAGCCATGGCAGTACAATGCATTATAATCAGGGGGTATCTAGGGATTGGTAGGGAGATGGAAATTTTTTTATTTATGTTTTTTAATATTTTTACAATTTCAAATTAATAAAATTAAAATTACATTTTAATTTTTTAAAAATAATAAATTTTTAATTTAATTTTTAAAATTCATATTTATTACTGTTATAAAAATTATAATTTAATTTTCAACCTCCTAACAATATTTTCTAACTTCTGTCCTAGGGTTTGCCCAGAATTGCAATTATTGTTGAACGGGGATTGGAAAAAGTCCAACACGTGCTCTTGTTCTTGGTCTTCGTCTTGGTATTTTAAAAAATACAACTAATAAAAACAATTTTGATTTCTTGATTTTGGTACTTGTTCAGAGGTAAAGATTTTAATATAAAAGAAAATAGATAAAATGTCTTTTAGTTTATATTTAAATTTATATAATAATAACTAACACATGATGATATCATATTAAACAATTTTAATACTTCATTAAAAATTTAAAATTTAATATAAATAGTTGACTAAACCATAGTTTGTTTGGTTTTGACGTTGTCCGTACAAGAAAACATAGTTTTAAGTGTACTGAAATGTTTTTATTTTTTTATTTAAAGGTTGGAAAGAAAATATAAATAATTTTAAACTGTGTTAAATATAAAATTTTCATTTTAAAATCCAATTAGATTATTAAAATTAGACTGATATAAAAAACTTAAGGATTCATAATTAATTTTCTTATCAAATGGATTGGATATATATATATATCAATCAAAATGACTTTTTAAAAAAAATAATAATTAATTTGTTTTTTTTTTTCAAATTAAAGATATATTAAGTCCAACCTATTGCATCGAAAACACTTAACATAAAATTAGGTTTCATGTTATAAAGAATTAAAAATAAGTGATGGAAAAATTAACATAAAATATTAATTTTTTTTTCATAAGTGTGTTTTGTAGGAGAAATAGAAAAATTGAAAAAATTAGTAATTTTATTTTCATCCATTACTTGATAGAATTGAAAAAAAAAAAAGAGAGAGAAATAAATGTGAAGCTTTAGAAAAATACATAATTATGAACTATCATTCATCTTTTCATCATTTTCTCCCCTTCTGTAATTCAAATTTAAAGGGATTGGTTTTTACGTTATAGGATGAGAAACAATCATTTTTCCTATTTTTTTTCTCACTTTTATTTCCTATCAAGTATATCCAAAATTTATTTTCTTTTCACTTTTTTCCTCACTCTTTCTGTTCTACCATTTTTCAACCCAACCAAACACATCCTTAAATATTTTGTTTTATGAACAATGCAACATTTAGTTCTTATTTGAACTTTTTGATATATATAAAAATTCAAAAAAATATATAAAAATTCTATAAAGAAAATTATAAAAGAAATTATAGAAAGTTTATTAACAATAAGAAGTGATAAAAAAATTATAAAAAATATAGAAATTATTAAAAAAACCTTAAAATTTTACATATATATGAAAATTTAGAGAATTAGAAAAATAAAATAAAAAATCTATTTTCATAACAACTAATTTTTATGTTACTTGTATTGTATATAAATATACACATTTAATTATTTTCATTATTTAATAAAATATTTCATTTCATGTAATTAATGTAAGTGTTTGAGAATTGAGATTAAATTGTACATATACACCAATAATAGATCAAATTAATTATGATTTTACTGCATAAAAAATTATCAAATAACTATTAATTTTAAAATATAATGCTAAAAAATTAATTAAATTTAAACAATTATTGATGAAGAAACCATAATCATAATTGGTTAAACTTTATTAAATTTTACGAATATCTATAATTGTTTTAAAAATCAATAAATTAATGACAAATTAAAAAACAACTTCCTAAAACCAATTAAAATAAAATTATTTTTACAAACAAAAAAAAAAAGGAACTATCTAAACAATATAAATATAATTCAATTTAAAAATAAATACCAATAATATTACAAAAATATTTAAATTTTGTTAATCATGATATTCTTCTTCAATTTATCATCACCATCATCACCTTCTATCAATATGGGTTTTTATTTGTCAACTTGTTTAAGTTATAATACAATTAATTACTCCCTACATCCGATCCAATCGTCGGGTTCAAATGCAAAATATCGTATTCATTTCTAGAGCAACTCAGACTAATTTCGTACATTGAATTCAATAAAATTTCACAAAAAAGACAAATTAGATCAACCACTTTAAATACTCAAAATTCATTTTTAAGACTTTAAAATCAAGTTATAAACATTTTGAAATGATCCCTAAAGTTCCAAAAGTGATCGAGACCAAATACAAGTCGTCGGAGGTCAAAACAACTCAATACAGGAAAGGGACCCTTATGTTCCATAGATGTATCTATACAAGTGGGGGACTTGTACCAATACAAGTATAGTTTTTTTCTTACTAACTTACTTGTTGCGATACAACTCGCTTCATGTATTGATACAATTATGCCAAGACCCAAAAAATCACCCTAAAACTCAACTATTTTGCCCTTAACACTTCAATATCAAGTTTGGGACTTCAAGGACCTTAAAACATCATACACATAGCAAAATACCCTATATTTAGTAGATCCAAATATGGTACAAAAACATGATTTCAAACACATACTTGAAACATATACAAACTAATTCAACATTAAACTCCAAACATATTCATCATTTAGACATCTATATTCACAACATATTATCATCATTTATCAGCTCCTCACATGTCATTCAAATACTCAAGACACCATGTTAGAATTAAGTGACTCGGATCCTTATTTAAATAAAATACAGTGGTAAAATAAAATAAAAGAAGAATCCATATAGAATTACACTTCTTTCATTTTATTTTAGAATAAGGTTTTTTAAACCTTATTAAATTCCATCTATTTGATATTGATTAGAATAAGGTGTTTCAGTCTTACTAGAATATGGCTTTACAAGCCTATAAATAGACATAGTATATTCCTCTTGTAATGATTTGAATTTGACATAGTGAATTTTCTTCTCCTCTGCCCGTGATTTTTTCCCGAAAGGGTTTTCACGTAAAAATTTGTGTGTTCTTTATTTTTTTATTATTTTATTTTATTTTTCACAAATTAGTATCAGAGCTTCTGAGTTATTCATCTCGATCACAATAATGGCGTCTTTGAAGTATGAAATTCCGCTGTTGGATCGCAACACCAGATTTGCGTTGTGGTAGATTAAGATTCAAGCAGTTCTTGCGCAAATAGATCTGGAGGATGCCCTGCTAGGGATAGATAAGATGCCTTCGAATTTAACAGATGAAGAGAAGAAGCGTAAGGATCGAAAGGCGTTAACACAGTTACATCTGCATTTGTCCAACGAAATTTTACAGGATGTGATGAAAGAGAAAACCGCCGCTGCATTATGGAAGAGGGTAGAACAAATATGTATGTCGAAAACTCTAACAAGCAAGTTGCATATAAAGCAGCGTCTTTATGTTCATCGTTTGGAGGAAGGTGAGTCTGTACACAAACACTTAACAGTGTTTAAAGAAATTCTCTCAAACTTGGAGGCCATGGAGGTTCAGTATGATAAGAAAGATCTAGGGTTGATTCTACTTTGTTCGTTGCCCCCGTCTTATTCAACATTTAGAGACACAATTTTATATAGCCGCGAGTCTCTCACAGTTGATGAGGTTTATGAATCTTTGACCCGTATGATAAGATGAAGCATTTTGTGGTTAAACCCAAATCTCAGGGAGAGAGTCTCATTGCTCATGGGAGACAAGATCGGAATGCTGATAATGATCGTGGAAGGACACAGGAACGGAATCCTCACAGTAAATCTAAGGGTAGATCGAAGTCTTCAAATAGAGGTAAAACTTGTAACTTCTGCAAGAAGAAAGGGCACATTAAATCTGACTGCTATAAGCTATAGAATAAGATTAAAAGGGAGGCTGCGAATCAAAAGGAAAACAATCGAGAAAATTAGGTGAAGGCGATGTTGTAGAAAACTACTGGCGATGGTGAACTTCTAGTAAACTCACATCAATGATTCTAAAGTAAGTGAAGAGTGGATACTTGATTCAGGCTGCACCTTCCACATGAGTCCCTATCGGGATTGGTTTACAGCTTACGAAATAGTGTCTGAAGGTATTGTTTTGATGGGAAATAATGCTTCGTGTAAAATCGCAAGTGTTGGAACAATTAAAGCTAAGATGTTTGATGGGGTTATCAGAACACTTAGTGACGTGCGACATGTTCCAGAATTGAAGAGAAATTTAATTTCATTGAGTACTCTTGATTCAAAAGGGTACAGATACACAGCTGAAAGTGGGGTTTTAAAGATTTCCAAAGGTTTCCTTGTTATGATGAAAGGGCAAAGAAAGACTGCCAAATTATATGTTTTGCTGTTACTGGTGATGTAGCTGTCACTTTTTCTTCCTTGTCAGATGATGATATTACTAAAATTTGGCATATGCTCCTAGGGCATATGAGAATGGCATGGTAGAATTGAGCAAAAGAGGACTTCTTGATGGGCAAGGAATTTGCAAACTAAATTTCTATAAGCACTGTGTTTTTGGGAAGCAAAAGAGAGTTCAATTCACCAGAGGAATCCATAACACGAAGGGAACGTTGGAGTATATTCATTCTGATCTGTGGGGGCCATCCAGAGTGCCTTCGAGAGGTGGAGCTAATTATATGCTAACCTTTATTGATGATTTTTCCAAAAAAGTTTGGGCGTTCTTCCTGGAGCAGAAAAGTGATGTGTTTTCCGCATTTAAGTCTTGGAAAATTATGATTGAAAAACAGACAGGAAAACAAATAAAATACCTCCGAACAGACAATAGCTTAGAGTTCTGTTCTGATGAGTTTAATAGATTGTGCAAGTCAGAAGGGATCGTGAGACACTTGACAGTTCGTCATACTCCATAGCAAAACGGTGTTGCAGAACGAATGAACAGAACAATCATGGAGAAGGTTCGATGTATGTTGTCAAATGCCAACTTACCGAAGTCGTTTTGGGCGTATGCCTCTCTCATCGCATGTTTTCTGATCAATCGATCTCCATCCGTTGCCATTGAGAAAAAGACTCCATAAGAGGTATGGTTTGGTAATCCTGCTAATTATTCTGATTTAAAGATTTTTGGGTGTCTTGCGTATGCTCATGTTGATAATGGAAAATTGGAGCCGAGATCCATTAAATGTGTTTTTCTTGGTTATAAAGCTGGCGTAAAAGGGTATAAGTTATGGTGTCCTAAAAATAGAAAAGTTGTGATTAGTAGAGATGTTGTTTTTTATGAAACTGCTATGCTACCTAACTTATCTCTTAAAGACTCTTCTAATAAAGCAAATCAAAAACAGGTGGAGCATCAGATTAATACAGAGTCGACTCCTCAAGCTAGTACAAAAATTGAGAATAGAGTTACTTCTTTGCCGCAATACTCTATCGCCAAAAACAGAACTAGAAGAGAAATTAAACCTCCAAAGAAGTATCTTTGAGGCCGATCAGTTGCTTATGCTTTAAATGTGGTGAAGATATAGATGCGAATCAAGAGCCATCTAATTATTCTGAGGCGATTAGCTGTGAAGACTTAGAAAAATGGATGTTTGCTATGCAAGAGGAGATGGAATCACTCCACAAAAACAAAACATGGGATCTTGTGAAACTTCCTAAAGGTAAGAAAGACATTCGTTGTAAATGGGTATTTAAAAGAAAGAAGGGACTCAGGAGTTGAAGAACCCGAGATATAAAGCAAGGCTTGTTACAAAGGGTTACTGATCAAATTCCAGAGTGGACTTCACAGATGTGTTTCTCCCAGTTGTGAAGCATAGTTCGATTCGAGCTTTGCTTAGTATTGTGGCCATGCATGATTTGGAGCTTGAGTAGTTAAATGTAAAAACTGTATTTTTGCATGGAGAACTTGAGGAGGATATTTACATGTAACAACCAGAGGGTTTTACAGTCCCAGAAAAAGAAGACTATGTTTGCTTGCTGAAAAAGTCCTTTTACAGTTTGAAACAGTCACCAAGGCAGTGATACAAGAGGTTTGATTCCTTTATGACTTCTCATGATTTCAAAAGAAGTAGTTTTGACAGTTGTGTTTACTTTAAGAAAAACAGTGATGGTTCTTTTGTGTATCTACTTCTTTACGTTGATGACATGTTGATAGCAGCAAAAGATAAAGGAGAGATAAGAAATGTCAAAGCCCAACTAAGTGAAGAATTTGAGATGAAAGATTTGGGACCAACAAAAAAGATACTTGGTATGGAGATTCTCAGAGATAGAAAAACAAGTAAATTGTACCTAAGTCAAAAAGGGTACATGGAGAAAGTTCTTTGCAGGTTCAATATGCAGAGTGCTAAGCCTGTTAGTACTCCTTTAGCAACCCATTTTAGACTTTCATCGGCTTTGTCTCCATAATCAGATGATGAGATTAAGTACATGTCACATGTTCCATTCTCTAGTGCAGTGGGATCTCTCATGTATGCTAAGGTTTGTTCACGTCCAGATTTATCATATGCAGTCAGTGCAGTTAGTAGATATATGGCGGATCCCGGTAAAGAACATTAGAAAGCAGTTCAGTGGATTTTAAGATACTTACGAGGTACTACTGATGTTTGCTTACAGTTTGGAAGAACTGAAGATGGAGTCATTGGGTATGTTGATGCTAATTTTGCTGGAGACCTTGATAGAAGTAGATCTCTCACAGGTTATGTCTTTACAATCGAAGGTTGTGCAATAAGTTGAAAAGCCACTTTGCAAACTACAGTCGCTTTGTCTACCATCAAGTCGAGTACATGGCGACATCGAGGCTTGTAAAGAAGTTATTTGGTTGAAGGGACTCTTTAGTGAACTCAATGAAGACCTTCAAATCAGCACAGTATTTTGTGACAGTCAGAGTGCCATCTTTCTTACAAAAGATCAAATGTTTTATGAGAGAACAAAACACATTGATGTTCGGTATCATTTTGTTCGTGATATTATTGCTCGTGGTGATATTGTTGTGAGCAAAATTAGTACTTATGAAAATCCTGCAGATATGATGACTAAGTCACTTCCTGTAATCAAGTTTAAGCATTACTTAAACTTGGTTGGTGTTCATTACTGAAGTTAAACCCTTAAAGGGTTTTATGGAAGAGGTGGAGAACTTGTTCGTTAAGAGTTCGTGATAAAGAACTTGTTTATTGAGAATTCGTGTCAAGGTGGAGATTGTTAGAATTAAGTGACCCGAATCCTTATTTAAATAAAATACAGTGGTAAAATAAAATAAAAAAAGAATCCATATAGAATTACACTTCTTTTATTTTATTTTAGAATAAAGTTTTTTAAACCTTATTAAATTCCATCTATTTGATATTGATTAGAATAAGGTGTTTCAGTCTTACTAGAATATGGCTTTACAAACCTATAAATAGACATAGTCTATTCCTCTTGTAATGATTCGAATTCGACATAGTAAATTTTCTTCTCCTCTGCCCGTGGTTTTTTCCCAAAAGGGTTTCCACGTAAAAATTTATGTGTTCTTTATTTTTTTTATTTTATTTTTCACACACCAGAATATCATAGTTCATAATGAAATATCAATATCTTATAATGAAATATCATAGTTCAAAATGAAATATCAATATCTCATAAAATCATTTCCTTATTTTCATCAGAATATCATAGTTTGGTTTGTAATACCCCATACCCGGTCCAAACGCTAGTCCCGAGCTACATGATGCTACTATAATAAACTGAAACATTCATAAACAATTTAGCCATTAACATTCAATAAATCAATATATTCAAAATAAGTTCATATTAAACATACATTAAAGTTAAAATCGAGTCCCAAATTAACTTACAAAGCACTTAAAAAATTTCAAAATTTAATTACGACCAATCTGAATCATTTACAAAATAATAGGTAAAATGTTAAAACAGGGATCACACGGCTGTGTGGCCAAGCCATGTGACAGGATTGAGGCCGTGTGGTGCTATCACACAGTCGTGTCCCTAACCCATGCTAAAGACTAATGCTGTGTAATCTAGGGTCACATGGTCGTGTCGCCAGACCGTGTAATAGACTGTGGCCGTGTGAGCTATCCTGCACCTAAATTAAATAGACCACATGGTCGTGCCATGCACCCATGTATGGCACATGACCATGTGGCAGACCGTGGCATAGGCTGTGTGTGTCTAAAATGCTTTCCACAATAAGCAAAAATGACCTAAAATCCTTTAAGCCTCAAGTCAAAGCAATAAACCCTTGATTAACCTGTTAAGAAACACCGAAAATGTACCAAAACATAACATAATTCAATCAACCTGAGTTCCTAACCAATATGCCACATTTGGCACCATAATTCAATTATTATACAATAACTATTCTTTACCATTCATACCCAATTATTCATACCTAAACATAGATGTACAATCATAATTTCTTTAGCTAAATTATCAATTGACCAAGTACATCAATTAGCTTAAAACATGAATACATAATTCAACAATCAAAACATATAATATTCACCAATGCCTTCGTCCAACTTAAGACTCAATTCAATCACACCAAACATATACATTTACCTATCACCTCCAAAGTCCAATGTCATTTCATGCCATTACCTAAACATATATATATAATGCCATTCAAGTTTATGCCATTTTCATCAATCTACTAAGTATCAAATTGGTACCAAACACTTAAACACCACAGGGTTATATATATAAATTTATACACAACCAAAGTATCACAACATGTTTATTAATTTGCAAAGTAAACATCCTATATACATGCCACAAGTAACCAACTTCAAAACATCTAAAGTCTACCGAATCGAGTAACAATAGGTGTGAGCTTCTCATTGATCCGATTGACACGTTTCGAACATTCAAAACCTACAGAAAAGTAGTAACACGAGTAAGTAGATAAAATACTTAATAAGCTCATACAATATAAACATTCACTTACCTCAATTTCTTATCACATGTAAAATGACTATGAAATATAAATATACCTATCAAGATTGAAACCACATCATTAATATATAAGACTTTGACTTCAATCACATAAATAACCATAATTATTCTCATTTTTAATCAAAACATAATCATCACTTAGCCAATCTCAAATGGCCTATCTCGAGAACTTCAATCACAATTCTACCTAATAAAACTTCATAAAAGAACTCTGTATACAAGTGGAAATAATAATTCTTGGTTACCCGTTAGGGTTAAACCTACACGATGAATAACATGGCTAAGGCTTAATATTTCTGTATTTTTGAGTCTACAACATATACAAGAGCTCGAAATCCAAACATTTATTCTTGAGTCCGCAACATATGCAAGAGCTTGGAACCTGGGCAAAATTCATTACCTTGTATAAGAGATTTTTACTAATTTCATTAGGATTTATCTCAGGTTATAACACAATTTCAACACCAACAATCAGTATTAATAATTTTAATATAACACATTAGCATAAACAATTAAATTATACTATATGAACTTACCTAAAAAAATCGTAGTAGTTTAGCTAATAGGGACTAGTCAACAATTTTTCATTTTCCTTGTACGTCCTCCGTTTGTTGAATTTCTTGATCTAAAACATAACTTAACTTAATTAACCATTCCAGTTAATATATAACAACATAGTACAGTCATGCCTTAGCTCAATTTTATCTTTTATAGTTTTTACGATTTAGTCTTTTTTCTCAATTAACTATTCAAACGATAAAATTACTGAACTAAAACTTAATACAAAACTTATATAACTTTATAAATATTAAAAAAATAATATTTAACAATTCACACGTCGGAATTGTGGTCCCAAAATCACTGTTTTTGACACTACTGAAAAATGGGTTGTTACATGACTCATGTTTCATAAATTAACATATCAGAATACCCTCAGCGTGTTTGCATCTCAATTTCACATATCGAATAGTCTAGTTCATTTTCATAGTATCGCATGGCCCCAGAGCTATTAACTAGCATCGCGCAGGGCCTTTCACATACTATTCATACTCTTATTCAGTAACTTCTTAATCTTAAATTCAAGCATAAGTTATCATCATATTTCAGTCACATGTCACTTTTGTATTTTAACCATGTAACACTTACATTACATATTCTTCATATCACATGTTACGTGTCACGATGTAATATGTTTGGAATGCTGCGTTTTGGCTTGATTTGGTCTAAGTGACCACCCTAACCGAATTTCAAACTCCGTGCAACCTCTTTTTTTTTTTTTTTTTTTTACCTTTTAACAGCCAAGGCAAGGGAGCATCGGTTTTGCTGAATATTGAATGGTCTTTTCTCTAGTGTTATCTTCTTCAATTCTCTTTGTTTTCTCTATCTTTGGATCAACTTTGTATCAGTATTCAGGAATTGAGACTTAAATCTTCATTCTCTATGTTGGTTTATTTTTTGTCTTGTTTTTTTATTAATGAACTTTACTCTATAGAAAGAAATGGTTTATAATTATAAGTTAGAAGGGAGAAAAAAGGCAATGCATTAAAATTATTACTCATAATCACACCTTTTAAAATAAAACTTTCTAAACATGACAGAGAAACAACTACAAATACTATTAGATTGCTAGTAGTATTTGTAATTTTTTGTACTTTGAATTTTGATCCTTATTGTTGTAACATGGATATCGCATTTCAAGGAAGAAGATGATGTTTTATAATTCATGTGTCAACTTCAGGCCTTCTTTTTCAAAGCCGACGTTGGTCCGTCGGCAATGGTTTTGGCAGCGTTGGGGGATTCCGAAAGCAGCCCCCGCAGTATGGCTAGGAACCCAAATCCTATAAAAGGCGAGTACATCGACGCCAGTTTACCTGCTGATGGTTTGTCGGATCCCAGCATGTCTCCTACCATAGCTGTCTGAAATTTACCATAGAGTTTAACTAAGTGTTAGAATTGAAGTGTTTGTAAAAGTTAATTGCATTTTATATATAGTAAACGACGACATAGGAAAAATAGAAAGATATTCAAAACTATGTATCATCGAAGAATTGACTTGAAATCAAATCTTGGTTAACACTAACTCATCGGTTCGAACACTCAACATTCCTCTCCTCTTTAACAATATATATAACATCAATTAGCTGCAAACCAATGTTTACAGATATATATACAATCATTAAAATTAACATTTACATCTAAATTGTTCGTGTAAGCCTGTCGTCAGAGCAGACCGAAACCCCATTTTTTATAAAGGTTTTTTTTTTAAATAGTTTTAGTATTAAAAATAAGGTTAGTATTTGGCACCGTGACAATATTTTTTTTTTCCACAAGCGGTTTTAAAAAATTGTCATCCGGCTTTTTTTAATAATTTACTATATCCTTATAAAATACTTGTCAACTTCAAGATTCTATTTGTGGAGTCTAAATATAAAATAAATTATTTTTTATTAATATTTATAAAGTTTTTATTTTATTATTAAAATAATAACTCAAACCGGTTATGAACAATTTGGAGTAGAAATGACTACAAAGCAACTCTTTGCTCACTCCGACTAAAATTTTTTTATCTCTTACTTTGACTTCATCCAAGAGCTAATTTTATTAGGGCTAATATATACGAATGTACATGAACTTGACAATTTATATCTATTTGATACTTTTTTTTTTATTTAACCAGTACATGAACTTGAAAACCATAAGCCAACTTGATAATTTTTTAGCTACTTGATTAACACTGTTAAAATACTCAGATGTGACACTGACAATTAATAGTATGATGACACATGGCAACCTCACATGTTGACATCTGACAAAAAAATTAAATTTTATTTTAAAATTGCTACATGTCACCGTGCTATTGATCGTCAACGCCACATCAGCTTTTTAAAGGATGTTAGTCAGGTACTTAAAAAAGCACCAAATTGGCTTATGACTTTTAAGTTTAAATACCAATGTTCAAAAATTATTTTAAATTCTAAATAAGTATAAATTGTCAAGTTCAAATACCTCTATTTCCCATTTTATTAAGACTTTTTAATTGTGATCCCAACCTGACCTTGAAATAGTTTCCATACCCTGCCACGATTGATCTCAAAATTTTAAATATTGATTTATTTTTTGTAATATTAAAAATTAATAAAAAATATAATTCTTATAAAATTAATATTTTTATAAAAAAAATAAAAATATGAGTATATTTGTAAACATATCGGGATAAGCAGATTAGACCTAAACCCCACCTTGAAAATTTTAATTGAAAAATTGATTTGTCTTATCTCGAAACTTGTTTTTTTTTTTTTTTAAAAGAAAACATATAGAATCGGGATGGATTGAAACCCATTGGATTCGAGAGCAGAGGTGTTAGAACAGTAGTTGAAGACTAGAGATGAAAAGTAGTAATATTTGAATTCGTGTATTGGCCTTATAATTAAAGTGTTTATTATTCCGGATGTGACGTGAGTTTGAGTCGTGCTAGTCGTATTGTTGTTAGAGTTTTTTCTCTTCTTATAATTCACCAAAAAGAAAAAAATAGTAATATTTAATGCAAGGAAGAAAAGTAAAGATTTAATTTACCGTGGAGGTAACAAGAGCAGAACCGAAGATGAGGCAGGTGGTGTTGAACCAAGGCTTGGAGGTCAACAAGCCATAAGTGTTAAGTATAGCGAGCGGCAATACTAAAACAAGCTCCAATTTCATAAGTGCCATGAAAAAATGAGGCTCATCCAACAGCAAATAATCTTGATATGTGGTCGTATACCATGTATATACACGACCCAGCACATCGGGGAAAAGGGCTTTAGGCAAAAGTACCTGGGCATCCAAGAACGCTGGCACCACCGACATGGACACGAATGTTAGCAATAGAATCCCATCCACCACTTTGCCTAAAACTCCCATCTCTTCTTTTTCTTTTTCAGCTATGGTGGTCCACTTTTTCTAATGCGAACTTAAGAATTGATTGCATGTATATATATTCGATCATTTGATGGGGTGGTAGGTGAAAACTGAAGAAAGAGCAGCCATGTTTGACTAAAGGAATAAAAAATTACTAGTCTTGAAACTTGGGCGAATTTCTTTCTTTTTTCCTTATTCGCCGGCGCCTTTGCAATTAAAATACGACATAAATATTGTGTTTTGTAGCAAAATCAGTCAATTTTGGTTTCTTGGTCTTTGCAGCGAAAATAATATTGGATATTTGTGTATAATGACGAAATTAATATTAAATAATAAGCTTGTTTTTTTACTAAATAATATTCATATTGTTGATGGTAAAAATTCAGAATATTGTCCATTGATCATATCACACTTGAAAGCAACTTATTTTATTTACAATCCAAAATGGAGAATAAAAAAAATGAACAAATTTAGATATTTTCATTTGTTCCAATTTGAAGGAGAAGAAAATTTTCAAACTTCTTTTTTCGCTTATTATTCTAGTCTTATCGTATTAAACATGTTGCTCATCTTACAAAGTAATTCAGGTATAAAGGTTGTTAGTCTTTACATTTCTATTTTATTATAGAAAAAGTAAATAATAATGTAGGTGCTTTTCATTATTTACATTTTTCTCTTTATAACAAAAATTGTTACCACTTGTAAAAATATTAGAAATATCAATTAAAATTTAGATGTGCTTTAAAAAAAAGTTGAGTATTTGTGGGAAAAACCTGCAGATGGAGTGGATGGTAAACACAAGAGTTTTAGAATGAGTCTCGCCATGAGTAGGAACTAGAAGTTTGATGAAGTGGATGCTAACAACAAAAACTTTATAAACTTAGATGGAAAAGATGACACACCTTATATTGTATTAGAAATTTTGAAGGTGGTTGGTAGAAATACTGATTTGTCTAAGTAAATCACATTAAAATTCTTTAAAAGTAATTTTACTTTATCCCCTTTTTTTCTAATTATAATCATGAGATTGGCTGTACAAAATTCACAGAAAGATGTAAGTAAATAACCAAAATATTTTAATCAAATATGCCAACAAATAAGGCAAGTTCTAAAACTTGAGCAATGCTACGTGCAAGGATCATCTAGAAAGCGAATTGTTTTGAATGCATTCAGACAGAAAAGCTAACATAGATGTTATGGCCGAATTCTTATTTCATTTTGTTCCTACCTTATCTTTATCTTATTTATATTCTATTTTATTTAGTTCATTTTTTTTTATCCATCTTCCATAAAGGAGTCGAATGAAACTAAAATTTCATGTTCGGTTTTAAATTAGAGATGCTAAAAATAATGAATCAACGTCAACTATAACCCCTAGCCTTCCAAGCTAATGATGCGGGTTCGATTCCCGCTACCCGCTCGATGTTCGAATTCTATCTATTTGAATATTTATTAATTCAATTCAACGTTGCATTAGCATCATTGAATTGAATTAATAAATACACAATTCTTAACAATACGATTTTTCACATGTTCTCTAGTTTTTCCAACCAAGAGAAAAGAAACTGAACAAGAGAAAAAAAAGTCAAAATGTCAAAAAATCGTAATGAAAAGCATCCATTTTCTAATGGATAAGACAGAGGTCTTCTAAACCTTTGGTATAGGTTCAAATCTTATTGGACGCAATTTAGAATCGATTTCTCTATATTCCATTAAGTTAGAATTTTTTATTTATAATTGTTCCTGAAGTCGAAAACTTTCCATTTGGTCCTCAACATCCTACATCCATGGAGATTGAATTGAAGATCTTTTACGTCGCAACACCTAAAGACTATAAAGATGTTATCAAAGAAAGAAATAAATACCAAGAATATAAGTCCATTTGTCGTGGCTACATAATGATCTCTTATACAAATTGTCTTTATGACCTCCATAGAGACATGACTTGACCAAAATAAATCTAGATGGCACTCTAGAACTCATACAAAAACAAGAAGGAAGGCACAGATAAGTTTTAGCTTTAAAATATTTTGAATTTACCATAAAATATTATGGATCAAAGTGCATGAGTCACAGATTCTAGTTTCAAAATTAAGTGGACTAGAAATCAAGATTCTTGATTCACTTCAATTTGATGTAATTTAATCCAAATTGCCACCTTATTAGAATGGATATAGGAAGAACACATTATATTTTTTGAAATCATATACTAAATAATTCTTTCTTTTTTACCCATTTACAAATTGAGCTTGAAAATCACACTCATGATGTACTTATTCTTAGTTCGAGTGTCAACCTTTGTAGTAGCCCATTTTCTGATGGTCGAGTTAGTAAATATTATTTATTAGTATATACGAGTCTATTATAAGGTTATATTGAACTTCACTCTGGTAATTCTGTTGATTGAGTGGTTAATTAGGGTATAAGGACTAAACCGTAAAAGTTAATCGCTATAAACTTTTTATTATTTAAAAGCTTAATTATTAATTGTACAAAGATATAAAAGGCAAATAGACCCTTCTTGTTAATTTTGGATGGTTAGTGCTTGAATTTTAATTAAAATATATGTTGATATTTATGTTAAAAATTAAGTAAAATATATTAAAAACATAAAACAATGGTCATCTTCAACCATTCTTTCCTCTCACCGTTCAAAAATAAGAAAAATAGAATAGGAAGCAATTTTTTTTAGCACTTCCAAGCCTTCAAACTTTGCATGTAAATGTATTTGAAGTATGTTTTTCTTAAATTTTATGTTTTTGAAATCCCGGGAGTTTAATCTAGCTAGCCCAAAGGCTATTTCATAAAACTGTTAAAGTTTTAAAATGTTTCCATTGATGATTTTTTAAGCGTTTGGTGTTAAATGGTTTGATTGAAAGCTTAAATGTGAAATAGGACTAATTTGTAAAGAGAATTTTGTTAGTTTTGAAAATAGGAACTAAAATGTAAATATGTCAAATTTGATATGAAACTTCTATAATTATTGTTTCTAGAGGATTATAGCATGATGTAATTGAAAACAGAGCTTAAATGTGAAAGATATGATAGTTTCGATTTTTGGGACTAAATTGAATAAACTGTGAAACTTTAGGGAAATTTGTGAAAACTGAAATTAAGTTGACATATGCATTGAATAAGATGATTTAAGGTAATTGGCACTAATAATTTGAAATGAATTACTATATAAATCAAGAATTGAACCGACCGATAGATAATTGAGGAAAAGAGAAAATTACAGACTAGTCCTTAAAACTTCTGCTATTATTGTTTATACCTGGTAAGTTCATAGGATATACTTTTATACCTAAATGTGATGTTTGTGCTAGAATTGAACATTTCATATTTATTTAATATACTTTGGAGTTGTATGTAAATTGGTACAGAGCTGAGAAAGGACTGAATTGTAAATAATTGTTCTGATATGTATATTAAGCCCGGATGAACATAGGATAGGATATAATTGGCATGCCAATAAGTTTATTTCTGCAATTGTACGGGATTTGCACTACGGTACCCACTGCTCTACACTTCGGTGCCTACTGTTCAACACATCAATGCCTACTGTTAAAAAGCACTTCGGTGCCTACTGGTGTGGTGTAGTTACTCGTGTATCCTTATCTATTATTATAGTTCATCTGGATAATAATTCTTTGAAGGAAATGTATTGACTGATTCGGTATAGTGATTGGAAATGAATGTGATCATACAATTATATGTGTTCATCTGTTTTGGTTAAGCGAATGTTGCATTTTGCTTGATAGTTTTGATGAAATGATATTGAATTGAATAATACAAATGAATTGATGGATTATATGACAGGATATGAAATACTCAACCATGGAATCTAAATTCATAGTTTTAGTTGTAGCAAGCAAAGAAACATAATGGCTAAATTTTGTTATTAGATATAAAGTTGTGACCACAACCAATATCGGCCATTTCTTTGCTTTGCAAAGTGCAACCACTATGTCTAAAGCATATAGTGATATATATAATGGAAAATCTAGACATACTAGCATAAGACATGATTATATTAGAGAATTGATTTCTAGTGGGGTAATTACCATTATTTATGTCAAATCATTGAGCAATTTAACACATCACCAAGGGATTTGGTAAGTAGTACTACAAAGGAATGGGATTAAAACCCTTATTACACCAACAATAGGAACCTAAATTTTAATTAGTAACCTCTAATTATAAAGTTCAAAGGGTAAAAACTAGTAGTTGCATGTGTCTGTAAAGCACTAGTAAATCTCATTCTAAATAGAAAGTGATATAAAAACTAGTGCGGTCCATTGTTTTAAATGATGAGTTGAATACTCTTAATGGAGTTCATTGATCGATGCATTATCTAAAGTAATGGAGACAATAAAGGAACTCTACTTACATAAAAATAAGAAGTGTCGTTTCAATAAGAAGAATTAAGAGCTTCTTTTATAAATGTTTATTAAAAAGAGAAAAGCACTTAGCCATATTAGTGCCACGTGAAAAAAAAAAACCTTCAAATTAAGTTATAAATAAAATTATGTGTGATGTATCTTCAATTTTAATATACATTATGGTCAATCTACGGATATCAACAATTTCATTAAAATTCTAAGGTGTATTCGCTAATTGATGATTCAGTTCAAGAGATACCATCTTGTATTCATTTTATTTTTATTTTTATAAAAGGCAAATTAATTACTAGTAAGAGATTGTTGATAATTTTCAATGTTGAGTAATCTTACATTACTAAGAAATGAACAAATTAAAATGTTTATATATGATGTTGTTTTAATTTAGGCTAATTCAGCCTCATCACTATCCATGTAAAGTGCTTGAATGAATAACCCACTTGCCAAAAGTGCATGCTAACGAATAATTACATGAAGGTAATTAATTATTCTATTAAAAGGATTAACCATTCTGAAAAGATGTCACAGGGCACATCTTTTGCTAAACTTAAATAGTTGGATGAATTTCTAATCCATCTGCTTGAAATGGAGTTATTTTTTTTTAAAGTGGATGTGAGGTGGGGTGGATTTTTTTTTTCTTCTTGGACAAGGGTATAAAGCAGTTATGGTAATTGCTTGTCCCGTCCCGCCTCACTTCACTATCTAAATTTATCATTGTATATATAAAAAATTACTCAACATTCATATGTTTAAAACTATTAAAAGGATAAAAATGTAATAATGTATTATATAAAAAATTCATATGTTTTATGTTTAAATATTTACTTAATTTTAAAAATATCGAAAATAGCAAAAATTAAATTAAAGCGAAATGGGATGGAACAGAAATGTATACATCCAACATCTATGGAGGTGGTAATAGTTTTTAAATGTAGAAATTCATAATGGAGCAGGATGAATGGTGAAGCATAACGTGCCTACTGTGAAGCGGTGATAGATTTAACAACATCTACATCATCCTACTCCATTGTCATTCCTAATTTATTCTTTAAAAAGATTTTTTTGGTGGCTTACATAAACAAGAACATATTAATACCTTTTACTAATCTATTTTCCGTGGCGGAATCAGAAAATTTTTTTGGGTGGAATTAAATTGTATGTAAAAATATAATTTCATCATTTTAATAATCTATATGATTTTTAAAAGATTAAATTAAAATTGTATTTTTAGAGAGTTAACGTGTAATTTTATTATTATTAATTTAATATTTTATAAATTATAAAAAGTTAAATGAAAAATTTTTAATTTTAGAAAGTGGGGTCGTGAGATCCCCTAACTTCGCAACTGTCTACTTTGTTGATTGACTTCAAGTAATTTATGCTTCAAATCTCGTTGTTCCCCCAACCGTAATTGTGAAGGCAAAAACTTTTGGGAATGGAAAAGTCCGCAGTGATACCATTGTTGACATATTTTTGCAAATTAAAAATTCAGCTGGCATGTATGTTGCTGCCATGCAAGTTTCAGCAATATATCTTTTTACTTGAATAATAGAAAATAATGTTATATTGAAATTAATTAAGATAGCGTCCACATCGGTGGCATTTTCTTTTTCTTTTTTTTTTTTAAGTGTTCGACTTTAAATAAATTAAACTTGGAATGCTACTGAAACCCATTTTTTAGTATTTGGAAAAATATATTTATTAATTAATTGAGCTGAGTCACTACCTTAGTTCAATATTATTTGTTGTAGAAGGATTCATGTGGAGACAAAATTTTATTTATATTATCTTTATAAGCCTACCATTTCTGTTTGTAATTATTTAAAATATAAGAGCACTTCCTTCTTACGTATTATTATCTTTCATGACAATTGATGATACACGTAAGCTCTATCCTAATTCTACACGCCACCTATTATAATTTGTAAAAAAAAAAAAAAAATGCACCAGTCCAAGTTTCATTATTAGTAGTAGCAGCTAATTCTTCAAATGTAGAAAAAAAATGTAGTCCAAACTTAAAATTGTATTGAACTAAAAATTAAAGATATAGTTATCATGCGAAAACCCTCAAAATATTCAGCTTTCTAATGTAATATTTTTACAATCAGACCATAGCATCTATAAATCAAAAAAGAAAAATGTAATTGTAAAATTAAAGAAGCCCTCTAATATTTTGGTAGCCAGAGAGGGCCCTTTGGCACACCAAATCTTCATCAATTTATCTATTGCTTTCCGCCATCCCACCTAATATAGCTCTGCTCCCTGCATGTTCATCTTAAATTTACATCATTATTAACTCTTGAATTTTCAAGAAAATATATATACACACAACACAAGCATGGTTAAAATGTTCCAAATTTTTACATTAACAAGATCGTTACCTATGAACACCACACTCATTATTGATAAGGTAAAAAGATGATTCAAATAATAATAATTAAAAAAAACAAATGTTTAATTTTAAAAGATAACTTGTCAACTTAAAAAGTTTTGTACAAATTTTCATTCAATCTTTCCTGCTACATGCCCCCTTTTTTTGTTGAATTTATGATACATCTCCTAATTATTGTCATGTTCTGCTGAGCAATTTGACCAAGATTGTTTTTATTTATACACTGATTAGACATCTAATATAATCCAAAGAAGACGAGAATGTATTATTGAGTAATGAGTTGGAAAGTACTGACCTGAATCTTAGTTTATTATACTAATTTGTTATGATAAAAAGGTAAATTGGAGAAGAGATATGGGATGGTTGGGGCATTCTATTTCTCCTACTGGATCAAGCCCTCTTCTTCCTACCCATACCAGCCGCTGGTCTTTTCCCCATGATTGGAGTCTTGCTAGATTGTGGAACCAGCCCCCGTAGCATGGCTACAACACCCGCTCCCATGAAGACCCAATACAACTGCAACAATTTTTCTGATGCCTTGTGCGATCCTATCAGCTCTCCTAATACAGCACTCTGAATTTCACACCCTTTCATGTTAACAATTTACTTACTGCTACGTAATGTTTGATATATGGAGTAAATGAGTGTGTAGATTTACCACGGAGGTGATAACAGAGGCGCCATAGATAAGGCAAGTGGTGTTAAACCAAGATTTGGATGCTAGAATCCCATAAATGTTAAGTAAAGCCAAAGGCCATTGGAAAGTAAGCTCCAACCAAACCAGTGCCACGAAGAAATGAGGCTTCTCCGCCATCAAATAATCTTGGAAGTCATCGGAGTAGCATTGTTTCAGGTGAATTAGCGCCTCCGGGAAGCTGGTTTCCGGCAACACTGTCTGGGCACATATTAGAGGTGCCATTAGAAACGCCGCTAGGAACGCCACCAATAGCAGCGTATCTACCATTTTGCATAGACTTCCCATCTCTTTCAATTTGGTTTTCTTGTTCTTTGATGAAGATTTTCAGAAAAATGAAGGGATTGGATGGAAAATGGGGGATTTTTGTGAAATATTTTTAAGGTTTGAAATGGTCGACGCTGGCTTTAGATTTGTGCCTACCTCCAATCCCCCGATAATTTCTATGCTATTAAAAGTTAAACGAACAGTAGAGAACTAAGAGTCCCCTCCCATGCCTTCAATATGTCGAATCATAGTATCTACAAATAGTTTCTTACATCTCTACATATGTGAAATTCAAGATCCACCATGTAGATTTTGATGTAATAATATACCCAAAATAATTTTCTAATTTATTGTCGATGAAGTTAAAATACTATATGTGTTCTTAGTTATTAAAAAACATAAAATTACGTTTTACTCATTAACTATTTAAAAAATTTTGTATGATCACCACTGTTATTGATTTATTACATTATGGTTATTAAATCGGTATGGCTGCAAGTTGATGTAGTATGTTAATATCACCATTTTAAACGAAAATTTAAGATTAAATTATATAGCTAATCTATATACTTTGTTTTCTTTTTAAGCAACTCAATTCTTCTTTTTTCTTTCATTCTTTTGTTTTCCTTCTCTTCTTTTTCTCTCTTCTCCCTTTCATAACTAAGGGCAAAGCCAGGGCGGCTGGCATGGGCCCCGGCCCTCCTAAAATATAAAATTACTATTTAGGCCTTTAAAATTTAAATTAGTAAATGTAAAATTGTACTTTGGCCCCCATAAAATTATAAAATTTCGATTTAATCATTTACAAATTATAAAGATATAAACTATAAAAAATTAAAATTTCATCCGACCCCCCTAAAAAATTGTTTTGGCTTCAACCCTGTTCATAACCCATAAAGAAAATAAAAGGAAGAGAGAAGAAG
Organism: Gossypium anomalum; assembly: GCA_025698475.1. Classification (NCBI taxonomy): domain Eukaryota; kingdom Viridiplantae; phylum Streptophyta; class Magnoliopsida; order Malvales; family Malvaceae; genus Gossypium; species Gossypium anomalum. Next base: position 14,983,234 of record CM046967.1, on the reverse strand, counting down.
AAAACAAAGAAATTTAAAAAAAAGAAAGGAAATTTGAATTTAAATAAGAGAAAATAGATTAACTTGTTTCAAAAGAAAAAATATTATCTGAAATGATGATATTAACATGTCAAATTAGCTTGGCATCATATCATTAAGACTTGTCATAATATAACAAATTGATAACATTAGTGATCATACAGTAATTTTTAAAATTTAAGCTAACATAAATCACTAAATTTAGAATTTATCCTTTATTTAACCTCTATAGATTCAATCTATTCAAATAATCATTAAGTTTTATCATAAATTTTCACTTTTACTTTGCAAAAATAATTATATCTATAAAATATTGGTTTTCCATTGTTGTTTTTACTACTTGGACAAGTTTGCTCAACTGAATCCGGGACGCACTGATCAGCAGTAGAATACGATGAAACTATTTAGGCTTCCTTTGAATGCCCGATTGCTTCCAGTGAAGCACGATTGTTCTTGAAAATGGTGAAACGCACCTTAGTCATTCGTTTGGATGACATTAATTTTTGCCAGTGAAAGAGATTTTATCGCGCTGGGCACTTGGTTTTGGACTGAAGCATGGAGCTCCAGTAAAGAAAAAGAAGCTGCGGTGGTTTTGCCTTTTACCATTTTAGCCTGTTTTGCTTTGGCTGGGTGATTGTGCTTTTTGTTTTGAAAGTGGACTACATAAAAGTTAATTATATTATAGTATTGCACTAAATATTTATATTTAGTAATTATAGGAAGTAATGGCATTAATAATTATGTTATTATATAATAATATATAAACTTTTTATTATGATAATATATTTTTAATTATTCAAAAGATATATAAATATTTAACCTTAACAAAAATATGATTTTAATTTTTTGAAATTAATATTTTATTAAATAATTTAAAAAACTTCTATTATATATAATTTCTACTCTAATGTCGTTAAAAGTCATTTTCTATTCTCACCGCTACACCTGCGTTTGAATCCAAACACACACTCCATCGCTGTTTTTAATCTCACAGCTACAATATTCAATCTCACCGCTACAGTAACTAATCTCATCGCCACCGCTGTTTTTAACCTCACCGGAGATAAATACACCGCCTATCCAAACTAAGCCTTAGTTTCTTATTCTTTAAGTTTCAAATGATATTAAAAAGAAAAAAGGTCTAGATGATCATTGGGTCAAAATGCAAATCGCTAATATTGCAAAGATGGAGATTTGTACTCAAACCTGCAAACTATCATTATTTTTTGGGAGGGTCGAACTAAATATCATTATATTACGACAACTTGAACTTGCCTGCGGGATATCAACAATGGTATAACTATGTATGATGAAGGTTACATAAATACAAGGACTTCCTTAAATATGCTTAGTTCCTTGCAGCTTCTTACTTTTTCCTTCTCCTATCATAACTGTGGAGAATATGGGGTCTCCAACAGTACTGCTCCGTTAAACAACTCGAATCATCACTAGACCATAATTACTTCAAATAATAAAAGACTTCAAATCTGGTGACCGGTTGGCTAAGGATCAATCTCTTTGGAAATTTGGGCAGCATTTTTTTCTTTTGTGTGTCTACAGAATGAAAATTTAGAAATCAATGATGGGTTCTCCAATGGTAAGATTGCGTTCTACTGTCCATGGCAGATCAAATAACTTGGCAGTAACGAATTTGAAGATCTTGTTTACATTGATGTTGTATGTAGCACTTGAAAAGAATAGTGTAGCATTTATGGCCTTTGCATATGCTCTTGCCTGTCATAAATAACAAATCAAAATTCAACATCGATGACAGAACTGTATTTACATACAACTATCCAATGTTCCTAAAATGGTTCCATTAAACAAGTGGAATTTGTTCTGTTTGATTGATTGATTCAGACTTCAACAAGAACGGTAACACAGATATACCTGACTGGCTATCGTCCACTGCAAATCAATGGGAAGTTGGATGAATTCATCAAATTTGGTTCCTATTAAAATTGGTATTGCTGTCTGCATCATCAAACTCTGCATGATCAGGAATATGAAGTTTTCAACAATGGTATGGTATGACAAAAAAGTAAAAGACAGAAGTGAAAACCTGATTCCATTTCCTTGCTTCTTGATACCAGCTTATGACACTGCAAACCACAGAATATAAAGACCCCTTCAATTTAGAATACTACCCAGATTTTGAAGTTCCAGGAAAGACATTGTTGATTGAAATATAGAGATTAGAGAATGGAGTCAATGGTTGAGGATCATACTTGTTTAGAGTACATCTGCTTGTTAGATCAAACATGAATAGAATTGCTACAGAGTCTCGGCAAGCCTTTGGAATATGATCCGGAGATTTCTCAGCTCCTGCATTTTCAATTAATAAAAAAACAAGTTGTCAGTTTTGATGCATATACATATATATATATATATATATATATATATAAGTAAACAAAATGAAAACCTGAACTTTTTTGAAGAAAAAAAAATGGGATACCATCAACTTCCCAAATGCTGTAATATATTCTGGCTCCTTGTACGACAAATGTTTTATCCATCAAATTCAATCCTTTCTCCTGATGGTCTTCTCCCTGTTCATCTTTCTCATCTCCAATATATTTCGCCTTCAAAACATAAATATGAAAATTATGGAAAGAAAAAATAATGTTGGATATATAGTTGTAGTGTTTAAGAACAAACCAGAAAACTAGTTTTTCCAATTTGAGGATCACCCAAGAGACTGATCTTCAAAGGAACCCAATCGGAGTCCTTAGGATGACACAAAGGCGAGGGCGGGAGGCTCCTGGAAGAAGCTATAATACTGCCGTCAGCGGCGGCAGAAGGAACGGCGGGGGTGGGAGCACGCGATAACATACGATACCTAATAGGTTTCCCGGGGGAACAAATGAGAAGTCTGTCCCAGAAACAACAAAAGCAGCGTCGCAAAACCAAAACGCGACGCTGAACTCTGTGCCTAAAGTTGTGTCTAGTCATGCTGGGGCAAAACTGGGTCATAGTTCCTCATTTTTGATGGCCACCTCAATCTAATGTTATTATTATGATGATTTGACCATGAGAAAAAAAAAAGAAAACAAAACCCTGGGTTAATAAATTCTCATAATCTTCGATATTTTTGGAAAAGCGCTCCCATTTTCAGTTTCAACTCGCAATGAGACCTTTCTAGCGACGAAATAGACTACTTTAACGGAACGGTTGACCGGCATTATGGTGATGGTAGAGTAAGGTAGGGACATTCATTTTTGGACCCTATCACTACTGCTTTCTAGATGCTTTTTTGTTTTCTCAACTTTCTACTTCTTTCTATTATTATCTTTTTGTGTTATAAGAGGAAAACAAAGCTTTGATAATAACATGATTAGTGCAATTCAAACCTAAATTCTAATCTAATCATTAGATTAACACATGATACTTTTCTTTTAAATTTCTCCGCCCTCCAACATTTATGAAATTCTACATTTTAATTTTTAATACATTTATGATATAACATTTCTCTTATTCTCTAATGAATATAAAAAAGAAAGTTAAATATTTCAGTACCATTGATACTGCACTCAATTCTACAACGTGTCAACACTGTTAAATTAACTTCAATGGAATTTTGAAAGACAGAAAATATTGGAATAAATAAATAAATATGTGAAAACTTTGAGAATCGAAAAAATTGAACTACAAACTTATACAATTATTGTTGTACGATAGTAATGCAGAATGAGGCCAACAATTTCTGATTTTCCTTTTTTTTTTTTCTTTTTTTTTGTCCCTACAGAAAATTGAAAATCAACCAAGGCAATGGAATTCGGATAATTGGATTTATGAATTTTGTATTAATTCAGATTCTATAATATAAACAGAAAAAAGAAATATTTGAAGTTCCAAATGATCCGATCAAAAATGTGTTCGGATTTTTTTCTCTTAGGAAGGTGAACTTGCTTGACCATCTGAGAAACTATGGATGCTAGTCTGTTGTTTATTACTATTACTGTTCTTTCTCTTCAACATCTCCTTAATCTCTTCTTCTTTCTTATCTACAAAGTCAATAATCTGCTTGAAGCTTGTTGAGCGGATGGACCGTCGACTTGACCTCGACGGTTCAATCGTCTCAATCTCACTTTCCTCGTCTTCGGGGCTGAATCTGCGGTACTGTGTAAAGACTCTACAGCAGAATATGGTAAGAGCCAGTACGCAAGCAATGCCACAAATGAGGAACAGGCCCCAAAAGCTGTTAAGGGAAAGTTGGTTCTCGTCCACTTGGTTCACTTGACTCGAGCACTCGCTGTGTGTCAGCCATTTGTTATGGATTTTCTGGAGATCCCCGTTTTCCGAGAGTTGGAGGATGGCAGTTGACATATCAACTGCAAGAGGGGAGTCCCTTTGGAAAGCCTGAAACCATGAATGACAATGACAACTACAATGGATTACATTTCGGAAGCAAATAATTAGAGTTGCATTGCCATAAAATCACTGTAGGAAGTTTGATGTTGATACTTACAAAGCCCCATCCGCTCTTTGTAAATTCTGGGCCAACTATCCTGTATAAACAATTGGTGTTTGATAAGAAGAGTTCGACATAAGGAAGCTCATCAACGATGGCAGCTACACCACCCTTCTTCGGTCCAAGCTTAAGGGCTCTGAGATATGCTTCTGGATTTTTTAACTTAACTATCCTAGATTGTGCTATATTGAGCTCGTCAACCAAATAGTTCAATGCAAATGAACCGTCTTGGATTCCAATAGGTTCAGTACTTGAGATCAAGCTATCAATCCCTTGAATCCCTGATGTTAGCTGCTGCACGGTAAGTATCGATGTCAAACTAGCAGTGTAGCTCGAGTTAATAATCAGAACTACAAATAGCCATATGATCAACACCATTCGTCCCAAAGTGCTCACTGTGTTTTCTCCTGCATTAAGCCGAATCAAAGAGGATTTTACAAGTTTCTAGCACGGATTTTTGTAGAAGCATATTATTAATATAAACAGAATTCATAGGGAGTAAAATGATTTACTTACTGTGCGAGAAAAACATCGTTGAGAAGCTAAACCTGGAATTAGGGGGGAAATGTTAATATAATCCGTCTAGTGAGCTAATAGAAATTAACTCCAATCAACAGCAACCATACAGAGTCATAACAAATCCGAGCCTGTTGTTGCAGCCTCAGCGTACATGCATGGAACCATGAAATATGATGCACAGATAAAATGTGAACTCTCATAAAGATTTATGCTATGATTTTCACAATATAACACTTTAATTTATAAGTTAAATTTAATATGATGGAGCCATCTACTGAAAAGAGGGTTGCTAATGAGTTAAATAGACTAACCAACAAATTGTTATAAGCTGTCGTCTGGGAGGACCACGAAATTCACTGTTTATCCGGTGCTCAAGAATCCACACTACAGCTCCGACAAAAAGAAAGAACACAGCAGTGACAAACCACATTTCTGCAGTAAATGGCTTGAGGAATGCCCAAGGGTTTGACTTTGCCTCTTTCACCGGTGCAACAACAACCAGTCCAGATTCCATATAAGGCTGTGTAAAATCTACAATCTTTGTCCTGTTCGTGACAATCGTAATATCTCCAACAGCAGCATCATATACCTAAAATAAGAAAGGAGCAAGTCAAGATAGTTACTAGCCCCTCGATTTTTAGTAGGGAACCGAAAGTCCAAAACATTCACACAATATCAGATTAGCTATATCCAAAGGCCTATCATCTAAGTTATACCAGTTAAAGCTGATACTCACATTTTGAGCAACCCTGCTGACAAGTTCATTATAGCTTGGATTTCTTTTACCATCTCCATATAACATATATGTGCGAGGGACAGCATATGGGAGCAAGCTAATTGCAGCTTCAAAGACATCAATGCAGTATCCTCTTACACCCTGAGGACTCTTGTCTTTTGAGGCAAACTCCTTATAACCCACTCGGTTGGGGACAGCGATTCGCAGAGGCTGCCCATTGTTAGGGAATACCCATCCCCTCGGTGTTGAGGTAGTATCACCAGGCCATATTACACTGTAAAGATGTTGACTGCCAGTAGAGATATTGGGAGGTTTCGTGTATAAGCTCTCCGGGGGAACAACCGATAGATGAGAATAATTCGACCAGTAACCAATTCTACGAGTTCCGGTTCCAACAATATTAAGAACATCATATGCTGGATGAACTAAATGTTTGTCCGGATCAAACTGAATCTGTCCACTTACACCAGTGAAGTTCATCCTCAGAAGTGTTTGAAGAAGTTGTTCACCGCCATTAAACACACGAAGGGATGCTAGATGCAGCATGCTGCCATTTGTATCATGCAATTTCGGGTCATAAGAGAAAGATAAATTCCCACCTTTGTTGAGAAAAACATCAAGGGCATGTGCAGCCAACCAAACCGAATCATAAGCATAAAGCGCATATGAATTGAAACCTGCATGACCTGCACTTCCCTTATATTTTAGGGTGTTCCACTTAGACATAAAACTCTTCTTGAGATCAGTATCAGGGGTGTAATGGCGGAGAGCGATAACCCCTTGCAAGATATTCATTGTGTTGGAATCAACTGCGTCCTTTGAATCTAAGTATGAAGGAAGCCAATCTGTAGTAATCCAAACATAGCCACTACCCATCATATTAAGAGCCTTAGCAACAGAAAAGATATTCAGACCAGTATCTGGATTCACATGAACTACATAAACACGAGACTCCATCAGGTTAACCTCCACAAGCAAGTCATTAATCTTACTTTCGTTGTCTCCAGGGCTGAAGGTGGCCTTATAAGAAATCTTGGCACGTTTTTTGGCCAGGGCATCACCCAAAACAGAAATCCCACCTCTTCCATAATCATCATCCACAAATATCGCTATTACTTCCCTCCAGCCATAATAGTCAACTATATCAGCAATCGCATACATCTGGAAGTGGTCGCTTGGTGTAGTACGGAGGAAATATGGATACTGCATGGAAGAAAGAGTAGGATCTGTAGCTCCAAATGAAAGAAGAGGGACATGAAGCTCATTAACAACATGGGAGATGACATGAGCTATTCCAGAAGATTGTGGACCAATTGCAGCAACAACCTCACTTTCCATTAGCTGCAAAGCTGCACAAACAAGGACAACAGGTTAAAGTTGAGTTACTAATCAATAAAAGTTGTTCAAAATAGAACAGCAGTCCCAACTAATGCATTTCCAAGTATCAGACAGTTTGGGAGGCACAAAAAGTAACTGCAGATTTGTAGCATTGTTGAATAAACATATGCATGATGACAGACAAAATGCTATTCTTACCCCATTCTCACTGTGTCCCACATGGGTATCTCCTACTCTCAGGAAATTACTTTATACACAAAGAAAGAGCCATTGGCTTCCTTATACCCTTTAGAAGATACTGATTTTCTGTCTACAACTATAGCTCAGTTTAATTGCTTAAAAGATAAATACAATCCAGCAAGTTTAAACAGACAAATAGTTGTTGAAGATGAATAAAAAGTTGCAGGGTATAGAAGAAAATACCTTCCATGGTTCCAATAAATCCACTGCAGTTTGTGTCGCTTATGAGGAGTTTCAATTGTACCCCATTAAGAATGGTGGGATCAGAATTGACATCATCAACGGCAGCTTGAATTGCAGGCTTTGCTGCTTCTCCAACGACTGAATTCAACGTGAACAAAGCTCCAATGTTTATAACTTTTGGCTTTGAAGAAGAATTTGAAGAAGCTGACACATTTCCAGTGTCGCAGACAACTCCTGGAGGGAAGCATAGGAACCAAAGACTCAACAAAATCAAACTTCTTGTAATGAATCTTGAGATCAACAAGACCTCCTCCATGTCTTGTTCAGACAAAAAAAAAAAAAAACTAAATACTTGGTCTTTGAAACCAGACTAACTGAACTTCTGCCTCAAACTATCATGAATTCAAGATTCCAAGCACCACCTGTAAACAAACATGAAAAGCAGGAATCAAGAAGAAACCCTGCAATTCTGAGTATGAAACCAACATGGGGTTTTGCTAAAATTTTCAATAACAAAAAAAGAAACAAGTATGAAAAGAACAGCAGTAAGGGTTTTTTAATTTTTTTTCTTTTTTCCTTTCTAACAAAAAAAAAAAAAATCTAACAGAAAACGATTCCCTAACCAAAGCTATTAAACACTTACAAGGTCCAAAGCCCACAAGCCATGGTTTATTATTAGACAGCTCTAGAAAATGTTAATAAAACCCAAAGTATATTCACAAGAAGAACACTTGGATTTTAACATAATTTTATATTGGCGTTGTATGGTTGATGATGAAAAGAAAATAGTAAAAATAATAATAATTTACAAAGTGCTCAGACAGCCAGAGAGAAAACCAACACATGCAAAACCCAATCAGCAAAGAAAAACAATAATTTATGTATATATATAAAAAGGAAAGGAGACATTGCTCTGGTTGAATCACCTTCACAAAAGCGTTCTTAATGTAAAGGTAATTAATAAAATGAAGTAAAGTGAACAGCTAAGTAAGGGAGATTTGTGTTGAAGAACAACTTGCTATGAGCATATTACTCAAAGCTTCTTAAACAGTTTTGCAAGCTTAAGTAAGGCATATGATTCCCTGTCTTTTTCAGTGGTTATATCTGTTTCCATGGCTGGCTGCTCTGCCTTACAAATTTCCACCTTTTTTTTTTCTTTTTCTTTTTTATATTATATTTCTTTTAATTATCTTAGCCTTTTTAGTTTAGTATTGAATTCTTAATATATTAAAAAAAAGAAATAAATAAAAAGACAGAGATTCTGCTACAAATAGATGCACTATACTCATCAAATCAGATGCTTGAAACTGATAGATCTTGTTTACGAATATGCTTTTTATTTTTTCCCATGGAAAATATGAATAATTATTTTTAGAGTAATTAATCTTACTCAAATTATTCATCCCATTATACTTATATTTGCAATTTATTTTATTTTATTAATAAATTTATTGAGTGGTCCAATATTTATGGATTGTCTCTCACTATTTTTTTTATATGTAATCCAAAATCAAGGGTTTCTTATATATTACTGTTTTTCTTTTTATTTTATTTTGATATAAAGATAAATTTAGCTTTTAATATTTATTTATTGTCATTTTAGTTTTTTTATTTTCTTTTATCATTTTCATCCTCAACTTTTAAAATTTAGTCTTGCTTTTAGATAGAAAAAATAATTGAACTGCTAAAATTTTAATGGTACTATCTTGACAACTCATGTTGCATTTTAGATATATTTTCCGGCTAACATGGATAAATTTACTAAAAGTTTTTATGAACTTTTATAAAAGTTGTTGATTTTTTGAATATTTTTATTAATTATTTTTAAATTTTTATGAATTATATGTGGACTATCACGCGAGTGGCTACTTCAATGTTGTTAAAATTTTAACAATTTAGTCAATTTTTTATTTAAAAACAAACAATTTAATTAAATTTTAAAGGTTGAAGGCCGAAATAATCTAAAATAATAATAAAAACTAAAATGATAAAAAACGAATAAATGTTAAGGAGTAAATTTATTTTTAAAATATATTTTAACTAAATTAGTCTGAAAGCAAAAGTGGATGGATTGGATTGTAATTATATGGGGTAATCGGATAAGAAATAAAATGTTTTAAATTTTGTGTATCAGTTTAGATTAGTAATTAGTTGAACTATCTTATTTATATTTATTATGAAATATAAAAAAGATAAAGTAATTGTGTTTGATTTGGAGAAGACCTTGGTGGGTCCGAACTCCAAACTTGTCGGTCTATGTGGAACACGTGGGTGATAATTATATTTTTCATTTTTTTTAATTGTATATTTATCTCAGTGAAAATGAATTTATTTTGTTTGTTATCACAAAAGAATATGAAGTTATTTTTGTACCTACCCATTTTTTTAATGTTATATAAATTTTGCAACTTTGAAAATTAAAAATTAAAGATTTTCATTTAAAAATTAAATCTATTATAAGTTGGAACTTAAAATTGCTGATGGAGTTAAGCGAATTTCAAGCGATTATTTGATGATTAATAATTTTTTTTGATCTTTGACATTAACAGTTAGATTAATTTGGATATAAGGTATATTCTTTTATTTATTAAAAAAAAACCCTAAACTCTAGTATCCATCAATAAATAGAAAAACATACATTATTTTCAAATTGATCTAACAGTCAATGTCAGATATCGAAGAAAAAAGCTACTTAAATTTTAATCCGTAGACTCATGATGTTGAATATTGTTTTCACAAAAAAAAAATTGAACTGTAAAAGAGAATAGGAAAGAGAGATTTTGATTGATGTAGACAATATGAATAGATAAAACTAACTTAAGTGAAAACTTTTAAATAGTTTAATAATCAAAATAAAATTTTATTTAATTAAATCACTAAAATAAAAATTTACACAAAAGTTTACCTTTAAAAAACTACCTTCTAAAATTGAAACGGGTAAAATTATCTCCAAGACCGCCGAGAGGGTAGGGTCCATGTGCAGGTGGTAGGCCTTAAGTTTATTTTGTCCTGTAAACCCCACCTCTCCTATCATTGATAAGATTTATTTCTCCTTTTTGTTTGTATTCTTCATGATAAGAATATTTTATAATCACAAAATTATAACATTTATTTCCAGCTCCAATTTATAAAAATAAAAAAATAGTATTTTAAAATATAAATGCTGAATTAAATTAAATAATAATTTTTTCATAATTTTCAATAACCAATTATTTTTCATATATACTAATTTTCTTTTCTTTAAATGTCCTTAAGATATTTAATAACAAAGTGTTGTATATTCTAGTTATTTTATGTCACTAAAAAGGATTATATTTTGCCAAAATTAATGTCTTTAGAAATTATATCAAAATGTATATCCTTAGAATACATACATTTCCTAAATAAATAACTACTCCACTTTTAACATTATATAATATTATTATAAAAAATATTCAAAAAATTCAAAAAAATTAATCGAATATCCTTAAAAAAATCCACAAAGCATGTTATGTTATATTTTATTTTATTGGGTAGCGGCTTCCCTATTTAATGTAATTTTGCGGGTTTTTTACTTAAATATATTAAAAAAAATTAAATACCTAAATAGGTTGTCAAGTGAATTATTTACAGGAATGATACGTTTCCTTTTAGTTGTGCCTATCTGACAGGCGTAACTCAATTTTTTATTTTATTTTTTTATTTTTTAAAGTAAAATATTATTTTTTATTAAAAATATTTAAATTTATATACGGGTCAAAATACAGTTAAAATATGGGTAAAAAGGATCCGAAACAAGTCGAGCCTGTCAGGTAGGCGATACTAGTTGCGCTTGACAGGTAGGCGCAACTCAGCCCCCTTACCGCGTGCTGGCCTCTGCCGCTGCTTCTCCTGGCCTAGTCTGCTGCTCTCTGCCTTTGCTGCTGCCCCTGGTCTGTATAGTCCCTTCAAGGGAAAAAAAAGGGTAAATGGGGGACCTTATAAGCATGGTCCCCATGTTGGAGTTTTAGGCAGCCACCAAAAGAGAGAAAGAAAGGAGAGAAAGGAGAAGAAGAAGAAAGAAAGAAAAGAAAAAAAAAAAGGTAATGTATTATTTTAGTAAATAATTTGGTTTATAATTTAAAGAGTTTAATTAAGATGTTGTGAAATTTTTTTGTTATTGTTTATTATTTATAAATTGTTTATGTTTAGTGTTAATTTTTGGTTAATATTTTGTATGAATGTAATTTTTTATAATTATTTAAAATTAAATTGTTAGTAATTTAGGATTATATTATAAATTTTTGTATTTGTAATTATTTTAAAATTAATTTATTAGTAATTTAGGATTATGTTATAAATTGTTGAGTTTAGTTTAGTATTTGGTGAGTTTTTAGTAATGTAAACTTACTTATTTTGTTAAATATTTTGTTAGTAATTTATTATAAATTGTTGTATTTTATGAGTTTTTAGTAATGTAATTTTTTTAAAAAATAATTGTATAGTAATTTTGTTAGTAGTTTATGATTAGGTTATAAATTGTTAGTGTTTTGTGTTTTGTTATAGTTATTTATTTTGTTAATAATTTATGGGATTAGATTAGAAATTGTTAGTGTTTTGTGGTTTTTTAGTAATATAATTTTATTTTAAAATAATTTTATAGTTATTTTGTTAGTAATTTATGATTAGGTTATATAAATTGTTAGTGTTTAGTTATGTGTTTTGTGATTTTTTTAGTAATGTATTTATTTTAAAAATAATTTTATAGTTATTTTGTTAGTAATTTATGATTAGGTTATATAAATTGTTAGTGTCTAGTGTTTTGTGATTTTTTAATGTAGTTTTATATTTTTATTTATTTATTTGACAATTTTTATTGATTTATTAAAATATTGATTAAATTTATTGTTATATAATTTTATCGGTTGTTTGAAAGAAACTAATCAGGTATGTTTCTATTCCTATTTTTTTTAATTCGTATGTTTTTTATGTTTAGATAGTTTATATTTATTTTAATTATATTATTATTGTAATCTAACATAATTTTTTTATTGTAGGTAAATTATGAGAAATTATGAGATATTTATCGTGTTTTGTTTCTGAAATTTGAAATAATTTATTATATTTTTTGAAACAAATTAAATGAATTATTTTTTTAATTGCAGATTTGTAACAAATGGGTTCTTTGATTAATAATAATAATCATGTATCAAGTACTATTAATGAGATGGTAATGAAATATTTATTTGATACTCATATTATTTGCTGAATTAAATTATATTGTATCAATTATTTTGCTAATTTAATAATGTTAGGACCCGTACCGCATATTGAGGGGTCGTGTTAAGAGTATAAGGTTTCTGTCAGATGAACGCCTAATACCATACTTAGAGTTAGCCAGGTTCGGATCAACGGCATTGATCCGGACTTTTGATCTGCGATACGACTTGATTTCATCTTTAGTCGAGCGATGACGTCTGGAGACCCACACATTTCATTTGCCATGCGGGGAGTGCACCATCACTCTAGAGGATGTTGCACTACAGCTCGGGCTCCCCATCGACGAGAATGCGGTCACGGGCGTAAGTTCAATCTCGAGGCCGGCTGCCCGTAAGTTCAATCTCGAGGCCGGCTGCCCTTTGCTATGAATTACTTGGATGCTCGCCAAGTGAGGGGAAATTTTCCAGTTTGAGGCTTTCATGGCTAAAGGCCAATTTTGATCATTTGTCGAGTACTGCCAATGAATAGGAAGTGATGCATACCGTTCGAGCTTATATTATGCACCTTATAGGGGGTGTACTCGTGCTGGATGCAAACGGCAGTACGGTTCACTTGATGTACTTACCCCTATTATCTAATTTGCATAACACCCGTTCATACAGTTGGGGGTCCGTAGTGTTAGCCATGTTGTATCGTGAACTTTGTCGAACAACAGATCCTTTTGCGATGGACATAGGCGGATGCCTCATACTACTACAGTCGTGGGCACTTTACCGGATGCCATTCTTGGCATCCATTAGTCACAAATCATATATATTTCCACTCGTTAATAGGTGATGAATTTTTACTCGTTATAATAATTAGTTGATTTTTTTCGGTATATTGTTCTAACAATTTGTTTTCGTAATCGGGAAGTCATACACGATTCTAATATACCATCTGATGATCAAGAATCATGCTGGAGAGGGGGTAAGTTTTTCCAATATAAACTTAATTTTATTATTTTATCTCATTCGATCCATGTTAATATAATAATGTTATTAATTGTGCAGTTCATTTGGATGTCATATTATGTTTCAGAAATTATGATGGTTGTAGTAGCCCATTTCTGCCCGAGCTTTAAAACCAAAAATGAAAAATAAAAAAATAATAAATGAATATTTATTATTAAACAGTCCATATACAGAGCCCAAAATTTAAGTCTACCCAAAGCTCGATTACAGTCTATTGACCCAAGACCCAAGTACACCCAAGCCTGTATGCTACCCAAAATACACAGGGCCCAAGTGGCCCAATCTGTTAACGGGAAGCAGAGAGACCTAGGGTTTCAGAAACCCTAGGCGCCGTAAGCATCCCAAGCGCCATGACCATTCGTCTCGTGCCGTTCCAGTGGGCTCCATCGGCGCTGTGACTTTGGCCTCGTACCACGCCGCGATCAACGCGTGAATCGACACCACCGTGATATTCTTGCGAATACCTGCAAGACAGAACAAAAGAAACCAACAGACACGAAGCAGAAAAGGAAACCAAACAGACAAAAATAATAAGAAATAGCAGCAGATAAACTGAAACCAACAAGGAAAGAAATCTTTGATTTCTTCCAATCTGTAAAAAGGACGGTTTTTTTGGAAGCACACATATATAATAAAATACAGCAGTTTATCGAAAAACAGAGGTGATTATTTATTTTTCTTTTTTACGAATACATACATACATCTAAAAATAAAAAGGGCGGAAAGGTTTTACCGACGGATTTGCGTTGAAAACGAAGCTTTCCAGCTTCCAGCCGCCGCGTGTGGCGGAGTTAAGGGCGGCGCGTAGGCGCGTGGGAACCGATGGACGGAGACTCAACGGAGCTCCGAGGACCAGCCCTCAATCCTCTTTCAGAGGATTTTTGTTGTTTTTTTTTTTAAATGGTGTTTTAAAATGATTTTAAGGCTAAAATTTGATTTATATAGCCTTAATAGAACGACGTCATTTAGCTTAAAACGGTAAGCTCCAAAACGGCGTCGTTTCAACAAAGGATCCGCGTGTTGACCCGTGACTCGGGGAAGGATCCGCGTGTTTTTTGGAAAATGGGCAAATTGCTCGTTTGATCCTTCCGTGTTTTTAAACTTTTAGTTTCATTTTTATTTTTATTTTAAATTAGCTCTAACTTTTTACGATCATTCCAATTTAGTCCCAGAGGCCATTAAACTCCATTCTGAAGAACGACGTCGTTTTCTAGGATAAGGGCTAATTGCCCAGTGAGTCCTTCTATTTTAACGCGCTTTTCGATTAAGCCCAATTTTTATTGTTACAAGCCCAATTTATCTTCCCCTAATGTTACCCAAACAGACCCAAAACCAAATACCCAAACCAAACTAATGGCCCAATTAAAAAACCCATCACAGACCCAACTATCCCACAACCTTTTGTCAGAAATCATAAACCCTAGCCACCGCCCTAAGTCTCCAGCCAACTACCCTCTTCTGACACCACTCACCTGCCCACTGCCTCCACCGTCCCATTGCCTGCACAGATCTGCAAACACACAATAGAAACAACAATAGCAGATAGAATAGCGAGCTAGTAATAAACAATACATATTATTTGGCTATATAGCCACAAGTTCTTGAATGTAATGCCTCTTCTTTTTTTGGGGGGGAAAATACAATAAAAGGGTCGACGCATCCAGACGTGACAAAAAGGGTCGACGCTCTAGCTTTGAGTATTTACGGTATGGTGATTTTCCCAAAGGCGTTGGGGCATATAGATGAGGCGGCTGCGGATTTATTCGATCGACTTGGTAAACAGAATACTCCTGTACCCACAATCTTAGTTGAGACGATAAGATCTTTGAGTGCATGTCGAAGAGCTGGTGAAGGAAGGTTCATTAGATGTGCACAGTTGTTGTTGGTTTGGTTTCATAGCCACTTCTGAAAGCTTGATAAGGTTCATTGCCGAGTATTTTTTGAGGGCTATTCTTCCTTAAAGGAAGCAGTGGACATCCTAGGAGAGATGACATTTCAGAGGAGAGGTGGATAGACATTCTTCAGAATCTTTGAGAGGAAGATGTTGTGTGGAAGGCTCCTTGGTTGGTTCCTAGTGAAGTCCTTTACCGATGTAACAGTTTTGATTGGGTCCCACTGCCAGAAATTTAGGAAGTTGTTGGATATACACCATTGCTTGTTCTAAGGCAATATCGAGCGAGACAGTTCATACCGGCTACATAGGGTTTAGCTCAGAGTGATTTCTCTTATAAAGGAGATCACTACAAGAAGAGGATGCGAAAGATTTCTGAGGCTTGAAGAAGCCTTTCTGTATAAAGATCTTGACTGAAGGTTCGACGTCAACCCTTGAGTATAAAGGGTGGTTTAGTAGGAGAGTCAATGATAATGTCCCTAGGCCAATTTTGGGGGTGGCTCGATCATTGGAGGAGAGCTTACGAGTGATTCCATCAGAGTTGGAGGTTATAAAGTAAGAGTTCGAGAGAAAAAATTCAGAGCTTGAAAAGAGGATGGAGAAGCTCGAAGAGGAAAAAATGTGTTTGAGTCTCAATGTCGATGTTCAAAAGATGGAAAAAATGTGTTTGAGTCTCAATGTCGATGTTCAAAAGATGGAAGTCGAGAAGGTGAAAAAATAAAAGAGGAAGATCAAGATGATTTAAAAATGCACTACAAGAAAGCCCAGGTAACGTTGAAAAGGGTCGGATTAGGGAGATCTTCAGAGCAGTGGCAACAAGAGATTCAAGAGGAAAGAGCCAAAGCTGAGTATTGGGAGAAAAAGTTCCAAGAGATGCAGTCACGTAATCAGGCCCTAGAAAAGGAAAATCAAGGACTAAAAGTTAAGGTGACAGAGCTTGGACGATCTCTTCATCATCACCAAAGTCGTAACTCTGCGATCGAGTTAAAGGCAAGCTTGGATAAGATTGAGAAAATAAAGCACAACATTGGAGGGTTAGAAGCAGCACTACAGAACTGTGAGCTACGGATTGAGCAGCTCGAGGCAAGAGAAGAACAGTGGAAGGGAGAACTTCACCATCTTCAGAATCAAACGGGAGATAGAGATCATGTCATGGAAGAGGCCCTAGTTCAGATTCGAGAGGTTGTCGAACACTTGCAGGATTTGGCAATACAAGCTAGAACGCTGAGTATAATGTATGAGTCATCATCAGATAGAGGACGAAAGTTAGCATTGTTATTGGATAGGGTTAAGACTCTAGGCCTGCGGGTGAAAGTGTATTTGTAATCCATTTTATGAAAAGATTTTAGTTCCTTAAATAACGTTTTCTAAAATGAAACTGAATCAGAATCGACATCTTCTTGTATTCATGCATTTGCATCTCATCACATCATATGCATTCAAGTTTATAGAAAGACCCTAATTAGTTAAAATTATTAGGGAGAAAGAGAGTAAGAGAAAGAAAATCTGGAAGCAACACATCCTTACGGTACACGCGCTAAGTCAAAGAATATGGACCAAAGATTTAAACAATTACAGAAAGACATACAGGACCAATTGGAAGGCAATTGGCAAAAATGCAAAATGACATGAGGGAACAAATGTTAGAGGCTGAAAGGAACATGATGGCTGAGATGACTCAAATACTGAGAGCCACTGATAAGGGAAAGGCTTCCATGGCAATCACTGAAGAGGAGAACGAGGGTTACCCTCCTGGTTTCACTCCACCTCACATACAAACCCAACTTGAGGCATATCCCCGAGGGCCGTCTGTCACAATAAGGCCTTAACAGGGTCAAGTCGATACTGGGATCCCCATAAATTTCCCAACTGGCTCAGGATTCAATTGGGTGACAATCTTGCAAATTCTGTCATTCTTAACTTAGACATGGCTGAAAAAGAGGATTTAAGAACTAAGGCTGCAAGACAGTTGGAAGAACGCTGCAAATGGTTGGAGGAAAAATTTAAGGCTTTAGAGAATGCTGATGGGCATCATAGAGTTGATGCCAAATATCTAAACTTGGTTCCAGACTTGGTGCTTCCTCACAAATTCAAGACGCTAGAATTTGAGAAGTACAATGGGACTACTTGCCTAGAAGCCCACATTACGATGTTCTGTAGGAGAATGACTGGGTACGTAAATAATGATCAACTGTTGATCCACTGTTTCCAAGATAGTTTAATTAGAGCAGCAGCCAAGTGGTATAATCAACTGAGCCGGGCCAGAATAAGTTCATGGAGGGATCTTGCACAGGCCTTCATACAGCAGTACAATTATGTGACTGACATGACTCCGGATAGGATCACGCTGCAAAACATGGAGAAAAAGCCTAATGAGAATTTTAGGCAATATGCACATAGATGGAGAGAGGTGGCAATGCAAGTTCAACCACCGTTGTTGGAGAAGGAGACCACCATGTTGTTTATCAACACTCTGAAGGCTCCATTTATCACTCACCTAATTGGGAGTACTACTAAAATTTTTGCGGATATAGTTATGACGGGAGAGATGATCGAGAATGCCATAAGAGGTGGTAAAATTGAGGAAGAAACAACCAAAAGATCGGCCCCAAGGAGAAGAGATGATGAAGTGAATAACACAAGCACCTACAACACAAGGGCAATCACAGTTAGTCAACCTAAAACAGCTGCAGTTGAGCAACAAAGTTCTCAAAAAAAGGAGTCGGGTACAAGGCAGAATTCTGAAATGATGTAATTCACACCTATCCCTGTGACGTATCGTGAGCTTTATCAAAGCTTATACGATGCACATGCTATTTCTCCTTTTCACCTGAAACCATTGCAGCCCCCATATCCCAAATGGTATGATGCAAACGCCAGATGCGAATACCATGCTGGAATACCAGGGTATTCAATCGAAAACTGTACTGGTTTTAAGAAGGCCGTAGAGAGGCTTATTAAGATGGGGGTAGTAAAGTTCGACAATACCCCTAATACAGAAAACCCGTTGCCAAATCATAGCGACCAAGGAGTGAATGCCATTGGCGAAGCCAGTGAGAGGAGAATAAAGGAAGATGTTGCTGAGGTGAGGATGCTTATGAAGGTGATTTGGGAGGAAATGATGAAGAAAGGAATGTTAACCTCTAAAAATAAGAGAGAAGAAACAAGGGACTGTGGTGAGTTCCATGAGGAAGAAGGAAATGAAATTCTAAATTGTGAAGAATTCAAGGCCTTGGTGCAAGGCTTTATAGACAATAAAGAGCTACAAATTTTTGAAAGAAGCTCTTGTAAAGAACAAGTATGTATGCTGGAGGATGAACAGAAAGGAACTAGCCGGCCAAGGATTATTATTTCCTTGTTGGGGAACAATGAGGTAGGGACACAAATGGTGCCTAAGGTCATTATCCATAAGCCTACGCCTTTCCCTTATAAAGATAGTAAGAGGGTACCATGGAGTTATGAATGCAGTGTGACAGTACTGGAGGAGGAGAATGTAGCCAGTACGTCTAAGGATGTACAAGTTGAAGGTTCCCATACACGGAGTGGGAAGCGGTATGATGCGGTGGGCGTCATAGACAAGCCCACAAAAATAAAGAATACTAGTGCGAATGAGGAGAAAGAGGCTGAAATGCCTGTCAATGAGCCAGTAAAAGTGGAAGAGGCTAAGGAATTTCTAAAGTTCCTTAAGCATAGTGAGTATAGCGTGGTCGAGCAGTTGCGTAGGCAGCCGGCCCGTATATCAATATTGGCTCTACTTCTGAGTTCTGAAGTGCATCGGAAGGCATTGATAAAGGTGCTCAACGAAACATATGTCACCCATGACATATCCGTTAATAAGCTGGACCAGTTGGTGAATAACATAAGTGCGGATAATTTTATCTACTTTAACGATGATGAAATCTCATCGAGGGTAGGGGGTCAACTAACGCCTTGCACATCACTACCCGATGCAAGGGGTACACACTCCCAAGCGTGCTTGTTGATAATGGATCAGCCTTGAATGTTCTACCATTATCTACATTGAATAGATTACCCATTGACGATTCTCACATGAAAACATGTCAAAATATGGTAAGAGTCTTTGACGGTACAAAAGGAAGGTGATGGGAAGGATTGACATCCCCTTGGAAATTGGACCGAATATATACGAAGTAGACTTCTTGGTGATGGTATCAAGCTTTCCTACAATTGCTTAATAGGTAGGCCATGGATACATTCAGCGGGAGCGGTGCCCTCATCATTGCACCAGAAATTGAAGTTAGTGACGGATGGACGGTTAGTAACCATCAATGCGGAGGAGGACATTATAGCCGCAGTCACTAGTAAAGCCCCTTATGTCGAGACAAATGAAGAGTCTATTGAGTGTTCCTTTCGCTCTTTAGAATTTGTAAATGCAACATTCATTTCAGAAGGGAGTGAGCTATTGGTGCCAAAGATAGCAAGAGCTACGAGGATGGCTCTACGAATAATGGCAGGAAAGGGAGCCTTACCAAGAAAAGGGTTAGGAAAATACCTACAAAGAAGACTCAAATCCCAGAACTTAAAGAGAAGAGAGATCGTTTTGGTCTGGGCTTCAAACCAGACTATAAGCAAAGGAGGAAGGAAATTGAGAAGCGCTAAGAGGGAAGAAGGGCGCGCCTTAATAGAAGAGAAGTGGAGTGGGAGCCGATGACATTCCCTCCAATATCCCAAACCTTCATATCGAGAGGGTTACTCATAGAAAGAAGTCGTCAGATTAATGCTATACAAGACGAATGATTGAAGCAAGAAAACCTTGAAGGCATTCGCCCTTACGAACCGGGAAGCTCTTTGAACAATTGGACTGTGGAGGAACTTCCTGTAGTCTTTAAGAATTCTTCAGAGTAATTCTCGAAACATTCTTATTACTCTAGTGCCTAGGAGTAATAGAATTACATTTGAGAAAAAGGCTTATGATCATCTATTATTTTTAATAAAACATAACTTTTATCAATTTGAACGAGTATTGTTTCATTTTTATCAACCAATATTCCGTTCTTATTCTTTCATTCATAGCATATAAATAATCATTCTTAAATTTATTCATTCTTTGTATATTCTTTATACTTCACAAATCCCTAGATATTAATGACATGAGCACTAATATATCAAATCATGATTTCTCTCGCGAGCAAGACATGTGTTTAAATGAATCTCAGGATTTTGAAGATGTCCAGGATTATGATGTGTCTTTGGATCTTTTAAGGATGGTAAAACAGGAGGAGAAACAAATCATGCCCCATGAGAAAGAGACAATAGAGGATGTAGCCCTAGAGGAAGGGAAAGAGGTGAAAATTGGCACGCGTATTGCCAAGGACACAAGGCAATGACTGAATGAGTTGCTATGTGAGTTTAAGGATATCTTCGCATGGTCCTATCAAGATATGCCAGGGTTAAATACCAATATTATAGTGCATCGTCTTCCAATAAGACAGGATTGTAAGCCAGTCCAATAGAAGTTGCGAAGAATGAGGTCAGATATCGTATTGAAGATAAAGGACGAAGTTAGAAAGCAATTCGATGTAAGATTCTTACAAGAGGTAAAGTACTCTGAATGGGTAGCTAACATTGTACCAGTCCCTAAGAAGGATGGGAAGGTACGAATGTGCGTTGATTACAGAGATCTGAACAAAGCTAGCCGAAAACATAATTTCCTTTTACTGCATATCGACACTTTGGTAGACAACACAGCGGGATATTCGTTGTTTTCCTTCATGGATGGTTTCTCAGGGTACAATCAGATAAAGATGCATCCTGAGGACATGGATAAGACTATATTCATAACATTATGGGGTACCTTCTGTTACAAGGTAATGCCCTTTGGGTTGAAGAATGCAGGGGCAACATACCAAAGGGCTATGGTGACCTTATTTCACGATATGATGCATAAGGAAATTGATGTGTATGTCGATGATATGATTACCAAATCTCGAACGGAGGAGGAACATATTGAAATTTTAAGGAAACTATTCTTGAGATTAAGGAAGTTTCAGTTAAAACTTAATCCGGCAAAGTGCACTTTGGAGCTTGGTCAGGGAAATTATTAGGCTTTGTGGTTAGCGAAAAGGGAATAGAAGTTGAATCAGACAAAGTTAAAGCCATACGAGATTTGCCTCTACACGTACTCAGAAGGAAGTTCGGGGTTTTCTTAGAAGATTGAATTATATTGCTCGGTTTATCTCATAATTAACTGAGAAATGTGACCCTATATTTCACCTCCTTAGAAAACACAACCTAGGTACTTGAGATGAAGAATGTCAGAATGCTTTTGATAAAGTCAAGTAATACTTGTTAAACGCTCCAGTACTATCTCTACCTAGTCCAGATAAACCACTAATTCTGTACTTGTCAGTGTTTAGTAATTCCATGGGATGTGTGCTTGGTCAACATGACGAATCAGGAAGAAAAGAGAAGGCGACATACTACCTCAGTAAGAAATTTACAGAGTGTGAGATGAGGTATTCGCCAATTGATAAATTGTGTTATGCTTTAATCTGGACAACTCGAAGGTTAAGACAGTACATGTTATATCATACTACTTGGCTTATTTCAAAACTTGATCTTTTGAAGTATATGGTAGAGTCAACAGCTTTGAATGGGAGAATGGCGAGGTGGCAAATTCTGCTTTTAGAGTTTGACATAGTTTATGTGAGCCAGAAGGCTATAAAAGGAAGCGCGATAGCAGAATTTCTGGCTAGTAGAGCTCTAGAAGACTATGAGCCATTGAATTTTGATTTCCCAAATGAGGAGTTGATGTGTGTGGCAACTACAGAGGATTGTCTTTGGAAGTTGAGCTTTGATGAGGCATCCAATGTAGTGGGAAATGGAATTGGGGTAGTCCTTGTATCTCCAAATGGCGATTATTATCCATTTACATGCAAATTGAATTTTGATTGCATAAACGATATGGCCGAATATGAAGCATGCATCATGGGACTCCGAGCGGCTATAGCACGAGGAATAAGAACCTTGGAAATATGGAGACTCTGCGTTGGTAATTTACCAGCTTAAAGGTGAATGGGAGACAAGGGATCTTAAATTGATCAATTATCGAAAAATAATTTTTGGGTTGCTTGAAGAGTTCGATGACATCACTTTTAATTATATCCCATGAGATGAAAACCAGATGCCAGATGCTCTAGCAACCTTGGTTTCAATTATTAGAGTGAATAAAGAGGAGGAGATAAGACCCATTCAGATGAGTATCTTTGAGGCTCCAGCTCGCTGTTGTAATATTGAGGAAGAAGAGAAGGATGATAACCCTTGGTATCAGGATATATTGCGATATGTAAGAGATCGTAAATACCCAGAACAGGCAACTGAAAATGATAAGCGAACTTTAAGGAGATTAGCTTGTTGGATGGGGATATCTTATACAAAAGAAGAAAGGACCAAGTATTGTTGAGATGTGTTGACGCCGTGGAGGCTAAGTTAATCTTGGAAGAAGTTCACGAGGGTGTTTGTGAAACACACGCTAATGGTTTCACGATAGCTAGACAAATCATAAGATTTGGATATTATTAGTCTACTATGGAAGGGGATTGTATCAACTATGCTAAGAAATGCCATAAATGTCAGATTTATGGAGACAAGATTCATGTACCACCTTCACCTCTACATGTTATGACTTCTCCATGGCCTTTTTCCATGTGGGGCATGGATGTCATTGGGCCAATATCACCAAAAGCTTCAAATGGGCATCGCTTTATTTTGTGGTCATTGATTACTTCACGAAGTGGGTAGAGGCGGCTTCTTATGCAAATGTTACTAAGTCGGCTGTAAGTCGATTCTTGAAGAAAGAGATCATTTGTCGATATGAGATGCCTGAGAGGATCATATCAAACAATGCATTGAACATAAACAACAAAACGATAGCAGAAGTTTGTAGTCAGTTCAAGATTAAGCATCATAATTCATCTCCATATCGCCCAAAGATGAATGGGGCAGTGGAAGCTGCTAACAAAAACATCAAGAAGATAATGGGGAAAATGACTGAAACATATAGGGATTGGCATGAGAAGTTACCGTTTGCACTCTTAGCTTATCGCACGTCCATCAGAACTTCTACTAGGGTAACCCATTTCTCGTTAGTTTATGAGATGGAGGCAGTGTTACCCATTGAAGTTGAAATACCTTCTCTTCGAATTTTATCGGAAATAAAACTGGATGAAGTAGAATGGATTCAATCACGATATGACCAGTTGAACTTGATCGAAGAAAAGAGGCTAAAAGCTATTCTCCACGGTCAGATGTATCAGAAGCGAATGATGCGAGCTTATGACAAGAAAGTGCGACCAAGAGAATTCCACGAAGGGGATCTTGTGCTAAAAAAGATCTTTCCCATTCAGAAGGACTTTAGAGGAAAATGGATGCCGAATTGGGAAGGGCCGCATGTCGTGAAGAAGGCTTTCTCTGGGGGTGCATTAATCTTAACAGAAATAGATGGGAAGAGTTTACCCAATCCAGTAAATTCAGACGCAGTCAAAAAATACTTCGTTTAAAGGAAGAGGAGAATCCAGGGTGAAAACCCACAAAGGGCGCCTTGAGATTTCGAACAAAAAAAATGGAGAGGCCAAGGGGAAAACCCGCAAAGGGCGCCTTGTGACCAAATGGGTTTTGAGTTGAAAACTCGAAAGGGCAGCTCAAATTTTGAAGGGTTTATAGTAATCTTGCTATATCTGATTCAACAAAGAGCGAAGCGCGTTGCATATCGAGGCATCAACAAAGTACTGTGATTTTTAAACACATGTTAAACTCACGAAAGACTTTATGGAGCTGGTGTATAGACGCTCAAGTGGCGATATCTAGAGTATCTAACTTTTATCCTGTTTACTATCTTTAGATTCTATATCTTCTTAAAGATAGGCTTTCAGATTAATTCCCTTTGTATATTTGACAAATTCATTCAAATCTAATTATTCTTAAGATTAAATTCATCTTTCATTATTTTTAAAGTGTGTTGCATTAAATAATGATAGATGAACTAAACAATTTTCACAAATGAAGTTTTGCTTATTACTCTGAAAGTTTCTAGATAATACAAGAAACTAAAACAGAATAATTGTTCGGGGAATTCACGTAAGTAAGGTTTGAAAGAACTCGAGGAAATTCTTTATTTAGTCCAGAATTATGATTGGACAAATCAAACGATTCGATCTTGAGAGAAGATCATCTTATAGACATTTTGGTAGGTCATAGCATTTGACAAATGGTACAAATCCATAAGCTGAGAAGGAATGATACTTCGAGAGAAATAAGGATAAAACTTCAAAGAAGGATTGAGTGGTGACGTCTGGAATAGGGGTCATATTCATAAACATTTTGCATTATAAAAAGTAATCATTCGACTCACTTAGGTCATAGCATCCTAATCATTAGGCATGAACTCATATACATTGTACAGGTTATGTTCTTCAAAGGACAATGAAGATTGATGCGCCTTAACCCCCTAAGCAGTAGGGTAAAAGGCTAAAACATAGCAGATCTGACCTTCAGGTATTTACGCTGAAACAGATCCAAGATGATTTGGCATCTCTTTATGGTCAGAGAATAAATTGAAGAAACAGATTTGGTATCTCTGTATTCGACGGAGAGCAGAGCGAAGACATAGTAGATCTAACCTTCAGATGTTTCATATTGAAGTAGATCCAAGATGATTTGGCATCCTTGCGTTTACAAGGAGCAGATCGAAGCACAGCAGATTTGGCTTTCATATGTTTACACTGAAACAAATCTAAGATGATTTGGCGTCTCTGTATTGTCAGAGAGCAGATCAAAGATAGCAGATTTGGCGTCTCTGTATTGTTAGAGAGCAGATCAAAAATGACAGATTTGGCGTCTCTGTATTGTTAGAGAGCAGATAAAAAATGACAGATTTGGCGTCTCTGTATTGTTAGAGAGCAGATAAAAAATGACAGATTTAGAGTCTCTGTATTGTCAGAGAGCAGATAAAAAATGACAGATTTGGCTTCTCTGTTCTGTCAGAGAGCAGATCGAAGATAGTAGATTTGGCATCTCTGTATTGTCAGAGAGCAAATCGAAGATAGCAGATTTGGCGTCTCTGTATTGTCAGAGAGCAGATCGAAGATAGCAAATTTGGCATCTCTGTATTGTCAGAGAGCAGATCAAAGATGACAGATTTGGCGTCTCTGTATTGTCAGAGAACAGACCGAAGATAGCAGATTTGGCGTCTCTGTATTGTCAGAGAGCAGACCAAAGATAGCAGATTTGGCGTCTCTGTATGGTCAGAAAGCAGATCGAAGGTCTCAACATGGCGTCCCTGAGGTTGCAGGGATCAAGTGAAAGATAGCAAATATTGCCTTCCTGAAGTTACAGTGAAAGCAATTTGAAGCTATCATATTTATGGTCCAATACTTCTGAAGTTGCAGACAGGATGAAGACCATTTGAAGAAAGATCTCAAGACTGGGCCAGACCGGGCAAAATGGGTCATTTTATAGTCTTTACTCTATTATCGTTACACGACAATGAGCAAAGAGGGGCAGCTGTAGTAGCCCATTTCTGCCCGGGTTTTAAAACCAAAAATGAAAAATAAAAAAATAATAAATGAATATTTATTATTAAACAGTCCATATACAGAGCCCAAAATTTAAGTCTACCCAAAGCCCGATTACAGTCTATTGACCCAAGACCCAAGTACACCCAAGCCCGTATGCTACCCAAAATACACAGGGCCCAAGTGGCCCAATCTGTTAACGGGAAGCAAAGAGACCCAGGGTTTTAGAAACCCTAGGC
Organism: Gossypium anomalum; assembly: GCA_025698475.1. Taxonomy (NCBI): domain Eukaryota; kingdom Viridiplantae; phylum Streptophyta; class Magnoliopsida; order Malvales; family Malvaceae; genus Gossypium; species Gossypium anomalum. The sequence goes on along the minus strand of CM046967.1, from coordinate 14,956,876 downwards.
GCCGCAAGCATCCCAAGCATCATGACCGTTCGTCTCGTGCCGTTCCAGTAGGCTCCATCGGCACCGTGACTTTGGCCTCGTACCACGCCGCGATCAACGCGTGAATCGACACCACCGTGATATTCTCGCCAATACCTGCAAGACAGAACAAAAGAAACCAACAGACACGGAGCAGAAAAGGAAACCAAACAAACAAAAATAATAAGAAATAGCAGCAGATAAACTGAAACCAACAAGGAAAGAAATCAAAGATTTCTTTCCTAAACATGTATAGTCTAAAGGCTATAAAGCCTTTCTTCCAATCTGTAAAAAGGATGGTTTTTTTGGAAGCACACATATATAATAAAATACAGCAGTTTATCGAAGAACAGAGGTGATTATTTATTTTTCTTTTTTACGAATACATACATACATCTAAAAATAAAAAGGGGGGAAAGGTTTTACCGACAGATTTGCGTTGAAAACGAAGCTTTCCAGCTTCCGGCCGCTGCATGTGGCGGAGTTAAGGGCGGCGCGTAGGCGCGTGGGAACTGGTGGACGGAGACTCAACGGAGCTCCGAGGACCAGCCCTCAATCCTATTTCAGAGGATTTTTGTTGTTTTTTTTTTTAAATGGTGTTTTAAAATGATTTTAAGGCTAAAATTAGATTTATATAGCCTTAATAGAACGACGTCGTTTAGCTTAAAACGATAAGCTCCAAAATGGCGTCATTTCAACAGAGGATCCGCGTGTTGACCCGTGACCCGGGGAAGGATCCGCGTGTTTTTTTGGAAAATGGGCAAATTGCTCGTTTGATCTTTCTGTGTTTTTAAATTTTTAGTTTCATTTTTATTTTTATTTTAAATTGGCCCTAACTTTTTACGATCATTCCAATTTAGTCCCAGAGGCCATTAAACTCCATTCTGAGGAACGACGTCGTTTTCTGGGATAAGGGCTAATTGCCCAGTGAGTCCCTCTGTTTTAACGCGCTTTTCGATTAGGCCCAATTTTTTATTATTTTTGTAATTAACCTAATTTCTTTAATTAAATTCAATTTTAACCCTTTTAAAATATTTAATTTATTTTAAATACTTTATATATTATTTAATTTTATAAATATTAGTTATATAAAATGATATATATTATTTTTATTTAAATATTATCCATTATATTATTTTTATTTTTATTTTATTTATAAATATTATTTTATTATATATATTATATTATATTATTTTTATAAATTATGTATTATTATTCATTAATTTTGTAATTTTTTTAAATTATTATTAAATAATAGTATATATTATCTTTATTTATAGTATTTATATTTCATTATATTTTATTTATATTTTATTGCATTTTATTATATATATATTTATATTATTTATCATACGATTTATATTATTATATATTTTGGTTATAAATTATATTACATATATTTTACTATATATTATCTCTTACATTACTTTTATTTCATTATAAAATATATACTATTTTATCATTCATTAATTATATAGTTTTTTATTTTATTATTAAATAAATATGTGTAATATTGCTATATAATACATTATGTTTTTAATATATATATTAAGTTATTATACCCAATAATATGGTTTATATATACATATTAATCTTTATTTGAAAAAAAATTTCCTTTATTATCTTCATATTATTCTAAAAATTCATGAATATCTTTATTTCTTTATTTTTATTTAATTTATATTTCATATGCTCATAATTTGCTTATTTACTTTTTGTTCCCTTTTATTTTGTTATGGTTTAGTAGGTTAAATTTTCATATAATGTTTGTTATTGTTTTTTACATATTTGCATGAAAATTAATCATTTATGTTGATTTAAGGTACATTTGCATGAAATGTTGTTATGCAATTTATACCATTAAATTCATTATACTCTATGTTGTGTTTAGTATGTAACGATAATGCATGTATATTTGTGTTTATAATAATATGTATATAAAATGATAATCTATATGATATTATTTATTATTCTTTATGCTATATTTGCATAAAATGATAAAGCATGTATTATGTAGCTAGGTTTATTTAATGTTAATTTCTTGTAAAATGTAAAATACATCATCATTTTCAAAACAAAAAAATCTCATTTAATTCAAAAGGAATTTTTTTTTTTAAAGTGAGGCAATGTTTTTATATTTAGGAATTCGGGAAGTAGTGCCCTAATATGCTGGGTTGCAATTTCCCGTTTGTCTAAATACCTAAAATATCTTTTTAAACGAGTTTTACAAATCACAAGATGATTTCAGTTAAAAAAGTTTAAAGATATCGTATCCAATCATGCTGGATGTGATATTTGTACTCTTTTAAAATGAAGGAATCTTGATTTTTTTAAATTCAAAACATTACAGTTTTAAGGAATCTCATTTCTAAATTCTTTCAAACTTCTGACACTACGACAAAATTATTCAATTTGGTACCAATTTTGGGCATTACGAGGGTGTTAATCCTTCCTCGTACGTTACCGACTCCCGAAGCTATTTTCTCATAATTTCATAGACCAAAACATTTTATAAAGTGATCCAATCACACTTTAAAAGATTGGTGGCAACTCGCATTCCCGTTTTTCAAAATACCCTTACCATTTTAAAAAGGTTTCGACAGCGGTCATTCCCTTGTCTGCCCACGTCCACTCAAACCTATGGTGCATTAACTCACCCGTTATCAATTTTCATATAGTAGAGTGGTTTTATGGTGATCGAGTACTCCACCAGTTCGGTTGCGTATAGTATATCCCGACACTGCCAGTACGGTTGGGGGAGATCCATGGGATGAACAGGAGGGGGAAGTATGGAAATGATTGGGGACAAGTGCATGAAGAATATATTACGATGTGGAACAACATGCCAAAATCATTTTTTGAAAAAGGGTCGACTTGGTTTTGAAAATGAAAAAAATATGGGAGTCGCCACCAATCATTTTTTATGAGGTGTGATCGGATCACCTCGCATTTTGATCATTTTAATAAGAAGTTTGATTTATTAAAACGATGATTTTGGTCTATGAAATTAAAAAAAAAAGGAGTTCGGGAGTCGGTTACGTACGAGGAAGGATTAACACCCTCGTAACGCTCAAAATTGGTACCTAGTTGATTAATTAATGTCTCGGTGTCGAGAATTGAGAATTTGAAAAGATTTTAAAGGTACGATCCTTTATTAAAATATTATTCGATTGAAAATTTTAGGAAAAAAGCATATTTCACGTTAATCGAAAAAAAGAATCACATCCCGTAAGTTAGGACAAAATGTCTTAAACTTCCGATACGCGAATAAACACTAAAAAGTTTGTTTATTTTAAAAGATATTCGATTATCTCAGTTTTAGAAGGAAATCATATTCCGTAAGTTAGAACACAATCTTTTCTTAATTCCCAAGAATATTTAAAATTCGTGCTTTTAAAGAAACCCCATAAGTTAGGGGACGACTTTTCGAGTTCTAAAATACGAAAGATTGCTTATAAAAAAAATGGAAGTCTCATGTATCGAAATTAATGTAACACAAATTTGTGGTGAAAATAAATCATGATGGCAATATGCGTAACAAAATAAATGCAATAAGCAACAACAAGGAAGATGAGAATGAACGAATAAAATGAACAAGTTAGTCATAAAGAAAAATAATAAGTAAGCTAAGAAACTCAAAATCTAAAAAAAACAAATAGTAATCGAATAAATAAATAACTATCATGTAAAAAGGGATTTAAAAATAATAATACTAATAATAATGATAGTAATATTAATAATAATATAATAATACAAATAATAAATATTCTAGAGCTTGAAATTATTTAAAAGGATATAAATAAAATGAATGATAAAATGATAATAATAAGAGTAGTGATATATAAAAATAAATGCACTAAAAATAATGTTAAATTATTTAATATAATAATAACGTATAGGTAAATACAAAAAAAAAAATAATGGTAATGGTAGTGATAATACAATAATAATAATAACAAAAGTAGTAATAATAATAGTAGTAAAAATAATAGTAATAACAATAATAATAATAATGATAATGATGATGATGATGATGATGATGATAATAATAATAATAATAATAGAAACAAAGATAACATAAGCACAAATAAAAATGAGTAATTAACGGAAGATTATTAAAGCTTGGAAGAACAATAGATAAAAGGAATACAAGAATTAAAATAAAAATGCAAATGGATAATATATATATATGTCAAATAAATGAACAAGCAAACAAATAAAATAGAGCAATAATGAATGTATAAACAAGTGAATAAATAAATGAATTAAAAAAGGGTTGAAGTGAAATAAAAATAAAAATATAAGGTGAAAATAAATAAAAAAGGGACTGAATAAAAAATAAAGAAAAATTAAAAGGTCAAATTTAAGAAGAAAAGAGAATGAGGGTCCAGATATAACGTGCGACAGAAGATAGGGATTAAATGTGAAATTATTCCCTGCCCTCGAAACGACATCGCTTCAGGCGTTTACCCTTCTAAATGTCCCAAGGACCAAATTAAAACGAAAATAAAAATAAGAGGTCAAATTAAAAATAAAAGAAATACGACAGGACCCTATTGAAACCATCCTCAAAAGTGAAAGGACTGAGGGAGCAAATATACACTCAGTCCAAAAACACGCGGATCCTAGGCGATTATAGGTCGGGTATCGGGTTATTTCATTGAAACGATGTCGTTTTATGTTTTAAAGGCCTAAGTGAAACGGTGTCGTTTCACAAAGGCTATTTAAGTTATTTTTTTCTAAAAAATTTTCATTTTTCTCTACTTCTAAAAATAAACAAAAGGGGCTTTCTAATCCTCTCCCCTCTTTCGGGCCTCCTACTGGATCTTTGGCGGAGCTCTCATGTGGTGGTTCCGCAGTGCGTCTTAGGAGATAAAAACGTTTTAAATTCCTTTCTCTTTTTTTTAAGTTTTCTTTTCTAAAAAATAAACCCTATTTGAATCCCTTTTTAAAACCAGAACAAGATAAAAAAATGAAGAAAAGAAAAAATACAAGAAAATAAAGGTGGTCTCGGTTCTACTGCTCCTCTTTTCTAGACCCTCATCGAAAACCCGTTGGGTTTCGAGGTGTCTGATCGTCGGCCATGACCTCCAACTATAGCGAGGAAGCCCAAAATAACTGGTACGTTTATATTATTATTTATGCTTTTATTTCGAGGAAAATGAAAAAAAATAAAAGAGACACCTTTGAAATGTTTGCTTCTAATTGTTTTCTTTTTCTATTCAAGAATCTGTAAAAAAATACAATCTAGTTTTGGGGCTTTTTATAGCTGTAATACAATTGATTTGATTTGATTTTTATTGTTTAGGCTTCTACTTTTGCTGTTTCTATTTGCTTTCTCTGTTTTGCTGCTTTCTTTTCTTTGCTGTGTTTGCAGGTCATGGAAAAGTCAACGAGGTAGAGGTTACCATTTTGGTGCAAGATGCCAAGAATGGTGGTCTTCGGGCGACGAGCGTGCTGACTTAGCACATGGGGGGTGCGGCACTACAAAGGTTCAGAAACCCTAAGTTTTCTGAGTTGGTTTAGTTTTTTAGGCCTATTGGGCCAATAGGAATTGGGTTAGAGATTTTGGGTTGTGGTTTGGGTTTGATATTGTAATTGGGCTTTGAATTTTAGACTTTGGACTAGTAATTTTTGGTTGTCTACTTTGGGCCTGGGCCGGGCAAATTAGGCTTGTTACACAACCGATTGGAGAGGGTACCTCAGATGGATCGTGCTTTGAATCTGCAGCCATCGTTAGAGTATATACAGTATAGGGAAACCATTTTTGCTTGGTGTGCGGTCGATGGTAGTCCCTACGCATATGACACGAATTGGGCAACCCCTTCCAGATCCGCATCATGCACCATAACCAGAGCCAGAGCTGGAGGCAGAGCCGAAACTACACTCTGGTGATAATTCTTATCATCCAAATTTGGGGGGCGATGACTATTTCCCGGGCTCGTCAGGCCACGGATATCATTCAAAGTTTGATATCTTCAATCCACTACCACCTCAGTACTCTAGTCATCCTGGCTCGTATCCACCTCAATACTCCGCTCCTTTCAGCCCGTATCCACCGCCGTACTCTACTCCTCCCGGCCCGTATCCACCGTCGTATTCCAATCCTCCCTGCTCAAGTTCATCGATAACATTTGAGACATATGATTTTTCATCTATGTTTCGCACACCCCCACGTACGGATAAAGAGAACGTTGATCGCTGCAATTGCCCGCAACGTGAACATCGAGCTTCACAAAAATATACCCCTAGAACCACACCATCAAATCATTAATTTTAAGGGGTTTTGTAATATAAATAACATTATATTTATGTAATGAATTTTTTGGAATTTTATTTATCAATTTAATTTTTTTTGTAATTTAAGTAGTTAAATTTGTATTTATGTAATGACTTTTTTGCCATTTTATTTATCAATTTTATGGTTTTCTTTTTGCAATTTAAATAAATAAACTTTATACTAACTATGTAAGTCAAATTAGATTAACTGCAACAAATTGTAGACAAACTTTAGATTCAATCCTTTCAACATGTAATGAACAACATCTCAATTTCTACCCGATTGCGACGATTGTCCAATATGGTAGCTTCGGAGTGGGCATTTACTTCGACTATGACCAACTAATCTGCATACGCCACACAGCTTCTCGTCAGATTTCACTCTAATGTCCGTTTCGTTATGGATTCTGGAGGATTGCAGATGACCTTTTGGGTTTCTACGCAACCCTTTGTCTAGGACAAGCTCGAAGGTCGTCGAAGGAACCTCCCAAGTAGATAAGTCAGGAAGCACGAGAAACTCGTTCTCCCATACATGCAATATGCGTTCGAGGGTATACACTTCATCGATAAATTGTTCTACATTAAGTGAGACTTTAGCTCAAGCTGTCACGACATGTGCACATGGATAATGAAGTGTTTGAAACCTCCTGCAATCGCACTGTCTGTTTCAGAGATCAACTCCGTAGGACTTAGGTGGTATATCGGGTTGAGACCGATGGTCTTTGTAACTTGAAAAGTTTTATCACGTCGTGAATATACTTCTACAGTTATCGACCTCGCCATCCGACGGTTTGCAACCATTGCATCCCTAACATCTTCGACAAACATGTGTCCCACCTCCATCTGGTTGACTTGTTGCTGACCCATTCTTGGCATCAATGTAGCCAACCTGTAAAATGTAGCTGAGAAGACAGATGAAATCGGAAGATGTTGTATTTTCAATAACATAGTGTTGATCCCCTCCACCAAGTTTGTGGTCATTTGACCATAACGAAAGCCTTCGTCAAAACTTTGAGCCCATTGCCACGGCTTCATAGTACCCAACCACTGTCGGAAAGATGTGTTTGTTTAACCCTCCATGTCACTCTCAAGTCAAGTCATTCTTTGGAGGAAAATATGTGGCTCTAGCTCGTGCGCTGCATATGTATTAAGAAAAGATAAGTTATAGTATTGCCCTAAAACATTAAAACTTATATTGAAAAGATAAGGTAATCATTTACCCATTCTCACAACTTGTCTCTTCCAATCTGCATTTTTATAATCTCGTTGGAAGTTAGCTGTGATGTGTTGGATGCAGTAAACGGATCTCCATGACACACTGGAATGCCTAATGGCGGCAATTAATCTTTTCCCTCTATCGGAGATGATGTAAATATTATCGTTGCTAATAACATACCTCCGCAGGTTGGAAAGGAAGAATTCCCACGATTCTATATTCTCCTTATCGATAATGGCAAATGATATCGGGAGCATGTTCCTGTTGATGTCTTGAGCAATCACAAGAAGTATGATCTGTGTATATTTTTCATATAGACAGGTCTCATCTACTTGCACAAACGGCTTGCAGTGGGGAAATGCACGCACACATGGATCAAACATCCAGAACATCCAATGGAAAATTCTTTTTCCTGATTGTAGTTGGTCATCTGGTCTGTAATAAGGTCGTGTCTGCAACTCAATGACAGTCCCTGGCACGTACTCCCTCATAGCGGCTATCCATCCCTGTAACTTATTGTACGATGCATCGAAATCTCCGTACAATTGCTCCATTGTCATTTGTTTAGCTATCCATGCCTTCCGGTATGATACTCGATACTGGAATCGTGCTTGTATTTCAGAAATTAGTACAGAAACTTTAATGGTTGGCATGTCTTTCACCATTGGCATGATGCACGTACAGATAGTTTTAGAATCAAGTTTTTAATGATCTTCTGTCATACGTGTTGAAGTACATGTGTGAGGCCCAACAAATTTTCGTATCTCACACATCTTCGACTTCTGGATAAATACAGCTCGTATCTGTCAATTGCAGCCTGTCACCGACCTCTAACACTCTCCAATATATAATATCGGTTTAAACACGATGACTTTGTAGTCTACTGATATATTAATGTTATACCGCTTAATGAAAAATACGCATTCTTCCTTACTTTCGAATCTCTGGCCCACGGCAACTCATTAGGATCAGAATATACAGTCATCCTGTGAGCAGGTAGTATTTCAGGGTACTTCGGGAACTCGGCTACGTGCGCCGTATCGGGGTCTATCCGAGACATGTATGCCTCAGGATTATTGTGTATCACAATACGATAAATCTGGTTCCCGACTGAAGACACATTAATGTTTCCGTCCTCATTCACGCCTTCATCTTTAATATCATCCGAGACCTCGTCCACATCGGGATCACTCTCACTATTGACTTCATGACCAGAAGGATCACTACTATGGTATACATCATCACCAACCACATTAGTCTCAGGTGCAGAATTAAGATTAATGTCGATCTCGTGTATAGTTGATTGACCGACGTACGATATCGGAACCACCATACATGGCTCTTAAGCTCTATCTTCTTCACCTAATGAAGTGAAATCTTCAATTGTCTCCACACCAGCTAACTCAGTAAATAACTGAATCGGTGCATTTTGGTTGCTCCGAGTCCCACAATAAAGAGCGATCATTGTCTCCACGTCTTCATCGTATACAAGTTTCATTTAGGTGAATTTTATGATATACATCGAAACTGAAAACTTGTAGAAAAATTTCAAGATCCTTCTCTCACAACGTCTATAAATTTTTTCACTTAATTTTTCATTCATATAATCAAACGAGATATTTCTATTAAATCTTATTGCTACTTGTTTGCGACATTCAAATATACATCCCACGGTTGTTGTCAAAATTTCTCCATCGAAATAAACGCATACGAAAAATTGATTCTCCATCTTCAATACTAGATTTGTTAAAAAAATTTCAACATTCTCAAAATAGTTTCGAATAGCAAAAAAAGTTACTTAAAATTTGTAATGCAAAATTTTTCATTTAGAAGCTAACAAAATTAATAACCTAACAAAATAACTTTCAAATAATAAAATTACTAAAAAAACTCTACATTCAATTTTTAAAAAAAAAACCTTATCCTTCTTCTTGTTTTCCTTTCCTTCTTTCTTCTCCCTATCTTCTTACTTCCGTTCTGCTAAATTTTGTGTCTGTTGCTCATTTGATTTTCGGGGGTATATATAGGGGAAAAATTAAGCACCAGACACTCCTGTGAGCCCCACCATTCGCGCCTGTCAGATAGGCTCAACTAGTTGCGCCTGTCAGATAGGTGCAACCTATATACCATTTTCGTATCTATACCCGGGTTATATACTGATCCGGAAAAAAATATTATATTTTACTTTAAAAAATAAAAAAAATTTAATATAAAAAATTAGGTTGCACTTGTCAGATAGGCGCGACTAAAAGAAACGTACTTTTCCCGTAAATAATCCACCTGACAACCCATTTAGGTATTTAATTTTTTTAAAATATATTTGGGTAAAAAACCCTAATTTTGCTATCTGAAAATAACGTCTCTTTTATTTATTTTGTACTTGTCTCTATTCTTATTTTAAATAAATTGTAAAATTATTTACTTGAATATTTAATAAAAAATTGTGCAAATTCAATGAAATTTCAAACTTGAAAATTGAAATTCATGGAATTTGTAAAACCAAAATTATTATAAAAGCTAAATCATTATTTTAAATTGATGTTGAATATTCAAAAATACATTATTCGATACACCCATTTTCATTTTCGCATGTGTAGTTATCCACATCAATATTCTTCTAATAACTTTCATATATATATATAAAATCTAATTTATGTTTCACTAATAAAAGTATTATAATAATTTCTACATTATATTCTACTAAAAAAATAAATTAATCTATATATTTTAAATGAAGTAGAAAAATAATCTTCTCATTAAATTTATACAGTTAAGTTGCCTAAGAAGACATAGAATCTACCTTCGAAAAAGACTACATTTCTATCAAACTCATTTGCCTACTACCCGATTTAGCATTACTTCTAAAAAACACTTTTGGGATAAAAAATATTACTAAACAAAATGTTTTCAAGTCTTTTAAAAGTACTTTTGGGACAAAAAATATTTTGCAAAAACACTTTTTTAATCAAAAGCAAAGTTAAAAATTTTACTTTTTACTCAAAAGTGATTTTTAAGAAGCAGTAATAATCCAATGTCATGACTTCTTCCAAAATTATTAGAATTTTGTGGGAATTTTTTTTCTTTCAATTTAACACGCTTTTGGGATTTCCAAAAGGTAAAAGTACTATGAAGGTTTTTATATTAAGAGTCAAATTGTATTTTATTTTTTTACTCAAAAAATAAGTAAATTAGTACTTATACATTAGTTTAAAATGTATATTGGTCCTTTTTGTTAAAAATTTCATCTATTTATACCATTAAAAACTAGCGTGATTCATGGAATGACCGGACAATAATACATGATATACAATGTGATGCTAACGTACAGGACCCATTTTTAACGATAGAAATTAATGAAATTTTTAACAAAATGACTAGTTTGCTCTACAAGGACAATTTTGCCCATTTTTTAGTAAATAAAGCAAAATGCAATCTGACTACTGGTACAGATACCTCTATAATACTTTTATCAATTTCGAAGAAATCTATTGTGATTCCGTCTTTACCTTCAAGCTTTACATATAGAGAAGTTTGAATTTTGTGAATCTTTTTTTTCTTTTTTTTCTAAAAAGGGCTAATGCATTGTTTGCCCCCTAAAGTTGCACTTGATTATCATTTTGGTATTTAAATTTTTTTTATCTCAATTTGATACTTGAAGTTTCCAATCGTGTATCATTTTACCCTAGTCGTTAATGGTGTTAAAAAAAGAGGATGCGATGCACTCTCAATGCACTACATCACCCACTTCATTTTTTCCTCAAATACATTAAAAATTAGAATAATTCATATTAAATTTTATTATTTTTAAATCTTTCCATATTTTTCTAATTTTTAAAAAAAATATTGAGATTTTTCGAAATTCTTTGACATTCTTTTGTATTTTCATTCTTTTTTTTAACTTTGTGTATTTATTAGAAATAAAATTATATATTTTAATTTCTAGAAATTTTATACAACTTTTCATTTTTTTTCTGATTTGTTAAAATTTCTTGAGATTTTTTTATTTTTTTAATTTGTTTGACATTTTTTGTGTTTTTGCTATTTTATGTTTTTTAAATAAAAATAACTATTTTTAAATTTCTGAGAATTTTTTATTTTAAATTTTTTTGATAATTTTTCTAATTTTTTTGTTTTTTTTTATTTTCCCGATTTTTTAATTTATTTGAGGAAAATATGATATGGGTGACTTGGCGCATTAAGAGCGCACCACACCAATTTTTTAACGTCGTTAACTGCTAGGGCAAAGTGATGTACAATTGAAAATTTTAGGTACCAAATTGATAAAAAAAAAAAAAGTAACAAAGGGATAACTAAGCGCAATTTTGGGGGGCAAACAATGCATTAACCCTCTTAAAAAATGAAGTGGAAAGGAACAGCAGAAGAAGAAGAATGGCATGAGAGAGACCGTGAAAATGAGGGTAGGGGGAGAACTAGAAGACAGGGTAGTCAACAATAGTAGAAAAATTATTAGAAGTGATTTTTTTAAATTATTAAAAGGGGGTTGAGGGAGAAGAAAAAAGTAGAAGAAGATTATTAGAAATTAATTAACCAATAGTAGAAAAAATTATTAAAGGTGTTTTTTTTATATAATTAAAAGTGTTTTTTTAAGAAGTTAATGAAAGGTTGAGAAATAATTTATTCTAAATAAAAAAAATAAGAGCTAAACTGAATAAAAGTGTAAAGGTTGAGAGTTAATTTTGTTATTATACCTTAGATACAAAACACTAAAATAATCATTTAATGAACACAATTTTAACAAGACTATTTTGCTCTTATATCTAACATACATGGTTCAATTTGCACATTTTTCAATAGATAAATCAAAATGAAATCCGATGTATAATATAGGGACGGCTCTGATACTTTTGTCTTAATAAATCATGTTATATATTCATGCAAAGACATTACTTACATACAGATAAGGAGTGTTTGGTTTGTGAAATCTTACATTATTGGTGCTAATGTAAATATTCTAAGAATATAATTACCATGTTTGAATTTTAAAAATTCTCATGAGGCGGTAATCTCACATCCCCGAGAGTATTAAGATTTTAGAATATAGGGGATAATCTTAATGCCACCTCTTCCTTGGGTAATATTAAATTTTGGATAATTTTCCTTTTGATTTTATTATTTTAATCAATTTCATCCTTTTTTTATATATAAATAAAATATAAGTCTAATTAAAAACATTATGTTTAATGGAGGTTTCACTTTCAAACATTATTTTATCAATCTGTTTATTATTAATTATTATATTATTTAAAAGGGTTATTTTAAGTTTCCAACAATTCTAAGATTCAATTGGTTGGTAAAAAGGTGAGAAGTCAAGAGTGCTCTCTTAGGTCGCCCGAAGAAATAGTAAATACTGTGGTTGGGAAAAAGATGAGTGGTGACTTCGGAACGATGGAAGATAGGAACGAGATTGCCCTTCTGGAAGAAGAATTAATCCAACTATCGGTGAAAAGTTCGTTAGTGGTTCCATCTGAGAATTCGACGCTGATTTGTTCGGTTTGGACAAGGAAAACGTATAACCCAGATAGTTTGAGAGCATAATTAAGAAGCATCTGGAAAACAAAAAAGAAGTTCGAGATTCTTGTCGCAGGTCAAAATTTGCTCACGATATCTTTCGAAGATGAGGAAGACTTAAAACAGATTTTGGAAGGGCATCCATGGCTTTTCTGAAAACAATTAATCATCTTCGATAGACTGATGCAACCTGTTGAGCGAAATAAGATTCAACCGGTTTATTCTTCGTTTTGGATAAAGGTTGGCCTATGCCCTCCTGAATGTGATAAGAAGGACTTGATGCATGCAGTTAGGTCTACTTTTGGGGGTATAATTTGAGTTGAGATAAAAGGTGAGTTTTGTCAAATCAGAGTTAATTTGGATGTTCAAAAACAACTAAGAAGAGGTATTTTTGTTTCTCCGAATGGACAAGGAAAAATCTGGCTATCTTTTAAATATGAAAATCTCCCAATTTTTTCTTTTGGATGTGGCTGAATGGGACACGGGGTTAAGGAGTATTCGGAGATACATTCTGGAGGTCGTAGGAAGGTAGATGATGATTACCCTTTTTCATTAACACTCAAGGCAGAATCCTCCATATTAGGGAAATAGAGTTTACTATTTGGTTCACTGATGAAAAAAATCAATGAAATAATGTTGTTACATAAGGGGAAGCGGTGAACAAAGATGATGCTTTCTTACCGGAAGTTACGAAACTGTCTCACCAGACGATGAAAGAAGGTTACTCCGAGAAGAACTCTGTGAATTAGGAAACGAAAATAACGTAGAAAAATTTTAGAGATATTGATACAAAATTTTAGCCTCAATTTTCGCCTACAAAAAGAAAGGATAAGTCCAACAAAAACTGGTGCAGTGAGGTAGATATTTCAAAAGATAACTCTAAGAAGATGGGGCCTACAGATGAGGAGGGAAAGTCCAACACAAACTGGTGTATTGAAGTTGATAATTCAAAAAACAATTCTGAGATGGAAGGGCCTACCAACTTAGTATAAACTCATCATTTGGGCCACAAAAATAGAAGTTGGCACCGTTTAGTCAACAGGGATAAAAGTGATTCAAACATGACTGAGTTAACAACTGGTGAACGAAAATTTAATCAAGAGCCAGCAATAGGTCGCGAACTATATGCTAAAGACGCAACAAAAAGAGCTAAATTCAATTATGGGAATTCAGAAGTTGTTACAATAATAGAGCCTTTTTGGCCTATTACGAAGGATGGTGCTGATTTTTCACAAACTCTATCGGCGGCTGCCAAATGGTCAGCTGACCGGAAACAATGATAATCCTATGTTGGAATGTCTGAGGATTGGGGAATCCTCGGGCTACTAGAAGGCTTCAATACACGTTGAAGCTCTATAAACCCCAAATGGTCTTCTTAATAGAGACAAAATTGGATAGTAATCAAATGGAACGTTTTCGAAAACGATGTGGCTTTCATAACAGATTGGATGTTTCAGCTAATGGTTCGCATGGTGGGTTAAGTCTTGCATGGAATGGAAATAATTTAATCAAGTTTATAGCTACTCAAACAACCATATTGACGTGGAAATTAACGAAAAATATAATCCAAATAAATGGCGATTTACTGGATTTTATGGTAATTCAAGTCAATCAAATAAACAGGAGTCTTGGAATCTACTTCGCAGATTAAAAAACACTTGTTCGTTGTCATGGTATGTTTGTGGGGACTTTAACGAGATAATGTATGCACATGAGAAAATTGGAGCGGCAACAAGGGATGAAAGACAAATGGAGGAATTCTGGAAAGCTTTGGAAGAATACAATCTAGCTGATATGGGCTTTAGTGGATAGAAGTTTACTTGGGAAATGGGTAATTTTGTGGATACAAATATAAGAGAGAGACTTGATAGGGGAGTAGCAAATTTGGAGTGGCTGAATTTGTTTACTGATTATTCGGTACAACATCTATCCCACTCTTTCTCTGACCATTGCCAAATTTTTATTCAAACGGTGCCAAATATGAAACACTCTGGGAGTAATCATTTTAAATTCGAGTCTTGGTGGATAACTGAGCCTTCATAAGAAAAATTATCAAGAAGCTATGGAATGAGAAGTCCGGTAATGTCCTGGATAAATTAGAGCATATCCGGGTTGGTCTATAGAAATGGGGGAAAATATTAAGGGAGATCGTGAAAGAAAATCAAAGAATCTTTAGGAAAGGTTGGTTGAACTTGATGGAATAGATAGGGACGATGATACTTTAGCAGAGATAATTGATGTGAAACTATAATTAAATTGGAAGATGGGGAAGGAGGAGATGTATTGGGAACAGAGAGCTAGAGCGAATTGGCTGCGCCAAAGGGACAAAAAT
Source organism: Gossypium anomalum (assembly GCA_025698475.1). Taxonomy (NCBI): domain Eukaryota; kingdom Viridiplantae; phylum Streptophyta; class Magnoliopsida; order Malvales; family Malvaceae; genus Gossypium; species Gossypium anomalum. The sequence continues at coordinate 14,941,502 of CM046967.1, read as the reverse complement.
ACGACTTTTTTCATAACAAAGCATTTCAGAGACGAAGGATGAACAAAATATGAGGGCTGGAAGACATTGATGGTATTCTTAAAATAGAATAGGAAGATATGGAAGACATTATAAGAGACTACTTTATGAGGCTTTTCCAATCTAGTGGGGTCGGTGACACTAATCATCTCCTTTCAGGTGTTAACCGAAGTATCAATGAGAATATGAATCAGTTGTTAATAACGAATTATAAAGAGGCAGAAATAACTGAAGCACTCAACAGTATAGGGCCGATCAAAGCATCTGGACTAATGGTTTTCCAACCATTTTCTTTCAGAAATTCTGGCATATTGTGGGGAGGGAGGTAAGTGATTTTTACTTAGAAGTCCTTAATAAAGGTAAATCTTTAGAACCTTTAAACCATATAAACATCGTTTTACTCCCAAAGAACCCTCACCCGAAAAACCCATCAAATTTTAGACCAATTAGTCTTTGCTCGGCATTTTATAAAATAATCTAAAAAACTATAGCAAACAGATTTCAAAAAGTACTATATTATTGCATTGATCCTACTCAAAGTGCCTTTGCATTGGGAAGATTAATTACTGGTAATGTCCTTCTCTCCTATGAAATTATTCATTTTATGCAGAATAAAAGGGTTGGGAAAAAAGGCCTTATGGCACTTAAAATTGACATGAACAAGGTATATGATCGGGTGGAGTGGGAGTTCTTGAAGCAAATGATGACCAGAATTGGTTTTGATGAGCTATAGATTCGACCTATTATGAACTGCATTAGTATTGTCTCATATTTGGTTGTTCTAAATGGTGTACCAAAGAAGGCATTTACTCCAGAGAGAGGCTTATGTCAAGGGGATCCTTTGAGTCCTTTTTTGTTTCTCATTTGTAGTGAAGGGCTATCTACTTTATTAAGACTTGCAAGTGAGGAAGGGGTTTTGAGAGGGGTTAAGGCAAGCAGAAGAAGCCCTCAGATTACTCACCTTCTTTTCGCGGATGATTGTGTTTTATTTAGGGAAGCAACTGAAAAAGGTACAGCAACTTTCGAAAATGTTTTAAAAGAATATAAAATTTGCTCGGGGTAATGTGTTAACTATGGGAAGTTGACTGTGTTCTTCAGTTCAAATACCATTGATAAAGTCCGGTTCGTTATTTCGAATAGGCTGGGGTCAAAAGGTCAAACAATTTCGAGAAATATTTGGGTCTGCCAAACATGGTGGGTATAAGGAGACGTCTGGCGTTTCAACATCTAAAGGATCGTATAGAAATGAAAATTGATAACTAGAGTACTCGTCTATTATCGCAGGTAGGAAAAGAAGTTTTCATAAAAGCTATTTTACAAGCAATTCCAACTTACACAATAGGATGCTTTCTATTATCGAAATCAATATGCGAGGATATGGAACAAACAATAGCAAAATTTTAGTGGCAAAAGAGTCATGGGAAACGTGGGATACATTGGTGCTCATGGAGCAATTTATGCGAACTAAAGGAGTTTGGTGGTCTTGGTTATTGCAATTTTGCAAAATTTAACTTGGCCCTCATCGCAAAGCAAGGTTGGAGATTAATTGAAAATCCTAAGTCTTTTTTAGCATGAAATTTAAAATCCAAATATCATTTGAGCTCCGACTTCTTGAATTCAGAGCCAGGGAACTTACCTTCATATACTTGGAAAAGTATATGAGCTGCAAATGGTCTCTTGCCAACAGGATTATGCTGGAGAATAGGCAATGGACGTGACATTAGAATTGAAGATGATATATAGGTCTCGAATGCTGAAGGTCTGCATATTCAAAAAATGATTAGAAGGCAGAATATAACAAGGGTAGCAGATTTGATTGAAAGTAATAATAGATCATGAAAAACTGAGTTGATTTAGAGTACCTTTTCTGAAGAAAATACTCAAAAAATTCTCCAAATTCCATTGGCTCATACTCCCCACGATGATTTTCTGGCTTGGAAGGTGAGTCAACGGGAGAGTACACAGTGAGGAGTGGATACAAATTACTATTACATGGTAATTTTCTCAATGATAATAGAAACAACCCAATTGAAAATAGGAAACACTACAAAAAGTTGTGGAACAATGACCTCCCTTCAAAATTAATTATTACAGCTTGGAGAGCCACTTTAAACTTTTTACCTACACTAGTAAACCTAAGAATAAAAAGACTAACAAATGAAGCAGTCTGCCTGAGATGTACACAAGGATTGGAGAACAGGGAACATATCTTCCGTTATTGTGCTGTTACAAAGGTAACATGGGATAACTTAAACTATGCATGGCCTCAAGATATATCCCATATGGAATTTATGGATTGGTTTACCTGGATTATGCTAAATAGTAGGATTGATATTTGCCAAACCTTTATTTATGCCATCTGGGCTATCTGGTCCGCTAGAAATCAATGGATTCATAAAGGTCATAAAAGATCTGGAGCAGAGACAGCAAGATATATTTTACAGTATCTACAAGAATTAAATAATATTAATCAAATACATCTTGCCTTAAGCCTAGAATCTATTATATGGAGACCTCCGGAGCAAGGTTTCTGCAAAATAAACTTATACGCTGCAGTGGACATCAAAAAACATAGATCATGCTCAGGAATCGTCATCAGAGATTGTAATGTGGATGTTTTGGCCACAAAAATAATAATTCATGAGAACATACCTTCAGGATTCGCAGCCGAAGCCGTTGCATGTCTATAGGTGGTTATTATGGGTAGGAATTTGGGATTAAAATATGTTGAAATCAAAGGGGGCTCTCTAATGGTAATCAAGAAAGTCCAAAATACAAGTAGGGATAAATCGGTAATAGGATCATATATCCAAGATATTAAAGAACTGATTAAGGTTTTCTATGAGAGCAAGTTTCAACATGCAAGACGAACAGCAAATGAACATGCGTAGTTTGGCATCAAAAGGGTTAAAAAAGGAGGAAAATGCTCACCTCGTTCATAGAACTGCTGGTCCAGATATCACAAAAGCGGAGGTCAATCGGGGATGGTGTTGAAGGCTATCAAAAGGGTATGAGAATATGAGAAGATAGTTAATGAATTATAGTCTATTGATCTTCTCCAGGTGCTGTCGATTGTGAAGCAGATATTTTCATTAGAGTTTTCTAGAAAATGACAGCTCATAAAGTTGGGTTGCTACTTTCCATTTTCTTATGTCGATTTAGTTTCTTTCTCTTATTATTGTTCTGATAGGACTGGTAGCTCATTTTTCTATTGGGCCGTGTTTTGTTTTATTAGGATTTTGTTTGGACTTGTTTTCCTATTTATACAACCCAGTATTCTATTTCAAAAAAAAAAAAGATTCAATTGGTTGGTGATGCAATTATGATTTATAAATTTATTCAACATTATATATTTACCTATTTAATTATGAAAAATAAATTATCAATTTTTCATATTTTTAAGAATTTTTTTATATGTTTAGATTTTTTGGATTTACCATTAAAAGATATAAAAACATTAAATTTATATTTTAATTATAGTTAAGTGATCAAATTAACTATTAAACCTATGAATTAATGTGTCATGTCATTAGTCCGTTACTGAGTTAACAGACAAGTGACCAAAACATTACAAATTGATAACATCAATGACCATTTTGCAATTTTTCAAAATTGGGTGACCAAAACGAAAGCTTACAAATAATTGAGGGACTAACGATGCATTTAAGGAATAGTGACTTGACAACTCACATTGACATTCGTTACCAAGGTAACGGAATGTGACATAAATGATCAATTTCAAATAGTTGAGTGACTAAATTGTAAATTTTCATAATTGAGTAGTCAAAGTGTAAACACATTCCCTACATTTTTATTCCACATATTCACAGGTTATAAAAATACAAACATAACATATATTCACAACACTTAACGATTAAGATTTTAATTCACAATTATTAAGCATTTTACTTTCTTATAACACTTTACTTAAATACTTTATTTCACTATTTTAGCACACTTAGTAATTTTTGAATATTTTACAATTTAATCCTTAAATTTATGAAAAATTTAATAATTATTATTATATCACTTTACACTTCATTACTATCACATAATACTTTTTTTAATTCTTTAATCACAATATTGGTTTCACATAACACCTTTTGTATGATTTACAATTTAGTCATCTCTATAGTAATTTCACTATACTACATTTATTCACTTATCAATTTATGACAAATAAATAAATTTTCACTATTTGTAATTTAATCCTTAGGTTCATAAAATTCACTAAACACTAAATTATCACTTTATCATTTCTTACACTACTAACATACCTTTATTTACATATTCACTACTAAATTCAATATTCATAATCATATCTTATTTATTTTCATATTAAAATTTTAAATACCCAAGCATTCAAAATAAAATAAACAAACATGAATTCAATTCAGTACGTACTTATTTCTTCACTCAAACTCAACCTTTGTATTCACTTTCCTATGCTTTCCTTCACTTTCTCTTTCAACTAATTGACTTTCATGATAGAAAATGATCTCATAGCACTCTAGGATATGAAATTAAGCTATGCTTTTAAGGTAAAACTCAAGAAAAATTCATGATTTTTTTTTTCCTTTTCTCTCTTTCTTTATTTCTTTCCTTCTCCTTGCTGCTGCTTGCTGCCATCCCATGCCAAACTCATATATAGAAAATTCTACAATTTTCTTTTCCTTTAATATCATCTTTATTTTCCACCAACCAATCAAATTTCAACAAGTTTCATCCTTAATTACCATATTCCCCCCCCCCCTTTAAAATTTACACCTCACTAGCATAGAGATTTTAATCTTACCATTATGTCTGCAAATATCAATTAAAATGTTAAAATTTCATTCAAGTCCTTTTCTCATAAAATAGGGAATTTACCCTTTAGCCACTATACTTTCCACCACTATTCAATTTAGTCCATACTTTGATTTTCCAACTCCACACATCAATACATATTCATGTAAAAATCATAAAATTATTTATTCAATTTCACCTCCTTTCAAAAAAGTCAATTTCTACTTTTAGTCCTTCAACTTTTACAAATTTTTAACTTAGTCCATACTAAATTTTCACTATTCATACTTTCTCTCCAAACACTTAATTCATCCTCAAAGACTAAAATTTTGGGTTGTTACATAAATGGAATTATATTTTAATATAATCAGATGTTATATATAATGTATTGTTCAGTTAATATATGTAAGTTTTTTCGGGGAAGTTACATAAACAATCACAGTTGCAATTATAAATAATACATTTGAATAACTATAACTATAATTGATCATTATGAAGCATGATCATTGACATATAGTAGGACATAAACCAGAATAAATATAAATCAAGAACCTACACATGGTTTTATATAGAGTGAGACTCGAACCTAGGATCTTAGAGTTCTTATGACTTTAACTTTTGCCATTAAGTTAAGGCCTTGTTAAAAGAGGCCAACTTTATCGGGAGAAGTCTGCGAAGTGTTATTTGTTGGGAGATGACAAACCCCTAAGCGAGTTTATATTGTTTTTGGTGGGGGTTATCTCCCGACTCTAATGAGAACTTGAGTGCTTGAAGAACGACGAATTTATGGTAAGAGAGCGCTTCATCGAGCGCCCAATAAGAAAATATTTAATTATAACATTAACTTTTAAGATAATTCTTTTACTATTACATTTTAATCAAATTTTCTATTAAAATCTTCTTAATAAATAATTTAATGAAGGTTAATATATAATCGAATTAAATATAATTTAAAATATTTAATTTTAATTGAATTGAAATATAATTCTTATGAAAGAAGCAAACTATATTTAATTATACATCATTTCAATATGCAGTTAAATTTTCATTATTTTGACATTAAAATAGAGAAATGAATAAACTAGATAGGAAATATATAAATAAATAATAACAAATGGCATAATTATTTTTATTTAAAATTTGCTTGATAAATAGATTTAAAGGAGTAATGAGATTTTATTTAAACATAACTAGAAAATTTTAAACATAGAGATAAATGTATTTTACTTGAGAAGGTAAGTGTCTTTTACCCTTAATTTATATTTATTTTAAGTGTTTTAATGAGTTGGTATCACGAATCAATCGACCACCAACTTAATTATAAAATTATTAAAATACCTTTTTATATGCAAATTAACTTTTACTTTATAAGATTATTTTTGTCAATAAAATAAAATAAAAATTATTTTATAAGAGTGTTTTTATTTCTTTATATAATAAATCAATAAAAATTAATTATAATAAAATTTGAATTTAGAACACAGTACATGATAAATAATTAACTTTATTATAACTAAAGCATCAATTAATTGTATATGAAATTTTGTTAAATATATTAATTACATAAATAATCTTCACCAATATTATTTCTGTATCATAAAGTCATTAAAACCACGATATTATTCTACAATTAATATAAAATTACTTTAAATAATCATGCCTCAAAGAGTATTCTTAGATTTGTCCATGGGTCGGACCACCCGACCTGAGCCGAATGCCAGCTCGAAAAGTTGGAGAGTTTGGGCAAAAATATAAGTCCGAAAAATAGGCTTTGGCAAAAGAAATAAGGCTTGTTTAGAAAACGGGCCGAGCCTCGGGTAAAATTTTTTCGGCTCAGGCCTGGCTTGGCCCGGCCTGAATTTTCAAAAAAAGAAAAACTATTGTTTTGCTGCGTTTTTCCATTGTTTTCCTGGTGGCTGGTGTTTTGTTGTCATTTCACTATTATATTGCTACTATTATGTTGTTATTATTTTGATATTTTATAATTCTTGTATTATTATTAATTTTGCTATTATTTTAGAGATATTTACTTGTTAAATTGCATACCGATCTTAGTGTTATTTAAGTATAAAGATTTTTTTAAATTTATTTCAATTTATCGGGAAATATTTATTTTAATGTTCTTAGTGTTTTTGATGAATTATATTTTTAATTTTTATATAAAAAATAAAATAAAAATTTTAATACGGGCGGGTTGGGTCAAGCTCGGGTTTTAGTATTTTTATCATTGTTCAAGTTTGAACAAAAATTTAAATCCATTTTTAAATAAAATTAAGTCCAAACCTATTAATCGAGCTTAAATTTTTATTAAGACCCAGATCAAACCTGGCTCGATCCATAGAGTTGTGAAATTTTATAAAGTAGGTATCGCTAACTACAAAATGTTTGGGAATATACAATTTCCCTTAAAAAAAAAAATCAAAAGTGAAATACATAAATAAATGATGCAAGAGTAATGATTTTCTTGTTGAAGTCAATGCTGAAGTTTATTGATGGACAACTTCATAATAATTTATGCTATTTAATAGCTTAAAGTCTTCTCTATTATTAAAATGATAAAAAATCATTTTTATTATATTTATATTTCATAATTTGTTTTAAGGTATTTAATATTTATAAAAAATTAATATATTAGTAATTTATATTATAATTTTGATATATTTATATATTTTTGTAATGACGTTTGATGTCCATCCAATTCAATTATCAAATTAAATAAAAAATAAAAAAAGTTGAATGGTGGTATTTAAAAGGGGATGGTGTTTCACACTTTTTTGTTTTTTAAAAATTTTCAAGATATTCATGTGAGTTTGGTGATTAATTTTTTTGCTTTCTAGTGATTCTGAATGGTTGACTTTTTTTCTTCTTAAATTAAAAAAAAAATCAGTGCACAACTATTTAAATAGTTATTTTTCTTTTGGTAAAAGATATTTATCTGAAATGCACTTATTCCTATAGTTTTAAGGATTTCCTTTTATCCATTAGGTTTGAAGAAAATTTCATAAATCACTTAAAAATTTTGTTTATTAAACAAATTTCAAATATAATTATGCCATTTTTTTATATTTTCTATTTTTATTCATTTTTAGCAATTTTAATTACAATAAAATAAAAAATTAATTACATATTATAGATCTATAAAATTAAATTTATTTGCTTTTTTCATAAAAAAATATATTTAATTTCAATTAAAATTAAATATTTTAAATTTATATTTAATTCAATTATATATATATTTATTTTATCTAAAATTAATCAGTTTTTATTATTTAGAATGTTTTTTATGGAAAAAATTTATTAAAAATATTATAATATAAAAATTATCTCAAAGTTAATATATACAATTAAATTAAAATTTAAATAGCTAAATTTATTACATAAAAATTATTAAAAGGAAAAAAAAAAGTATAGAGAAAAGTAAAATATAATTATCATTGACCACTTGTGTTTTCTTAAATAAACTTACGACCATAACTTAATGGTAGGGTCAATGCCTTAAGAACTTTAAGATACTAAGTTCGAGTTGCACTTGTATAAATCATGTATGGGTTCTCAGTCCATATTTATTCTTATTTATGTTCCATCATATTTAGATATTATATAGATTTATTCGAATTTATTCATTGTAATTACAATCTAACCATACTTGTAACTTCAAAAAGGAAACTTACATATAATAATTCAAAAAAATATGTTATATTTAACACCATATTATACTAAAATATAATGTATTTATAATTTAATTAATAGTAATTAAAGTATTTTTATAATTAATTATAATTTTTTATTATTTTCAATTGAAAATACATGTATAGATTTATCATGGTCTGTCTAATTGAGTTTTATGATAATTAATTATGAATATATTTATTCAAATGTATTATTACTAATTATAATGTGATTGTACTTATTTAATATATGATAATATTAAAATATAATGAAATTTATAATTTAATAGTAATTAAAATATTTTTATAATAATTAGATTTTTATTATTTTCAATTGAAAATTATCTATAATATATATAAAACCCTAAACCATTATGATCTTTATTCTTCATTATATTAATTGTTATTTTAAACTATTATTTATAAGACTTATCATATATATGAATAAATAATTCTAATTTTATTAAATTTTTAAATATCTGATTAAATAAATTTATTTAATAAAAAATTTTATCACACTTATAAATAAGAATTCTGATTATATTAAAAGACTTGTTAATAATTTTTTAATAAAAAATAAAAAATAAAAATTTATATTGAATTATTTATCTTTATAGTATTACTTCTTTCAGTAAAAAAAAAGTAAAAGTAAAAATTATATTACCTGAGTTTTAAATATCAAATTTTAATTATTCATATAATAAGTAATTATATATTCCATATATAAAATTTTATAAATAATAAATTTATATACTCCAACATAATATATTCTATTTATATTAATTATATATTATCTATCAATTCATTCACTATCAAAAATAGCAAATCAAGAACCAAGAGGTATCAATTTTTAAGTACGATAGTCAATTAGGGAATTGAATATGGATGCCAATTCCAATTGTGTGCCCTTTGCCACATTCTCAACTGAAAAATCACGTTGCTGTGGATGTCCTTTCGGCCTTTTCTCCATCTACTATGATTCTTTTCTTCTTCTTTTTTCAATTATTATTTAAATGTTTGCAGAGTCTGATAATATAGTATCCGGTCAGTTTGCTTTACTTTTTCGCTGCATACACGTACACTATGACAAAAGTCTTCAAAACATAAGAATAATCTCCACCACGTGCAACCCATTGAACGAACAGCCACTCCAATCATGGTTGACATCAACTTTGTGCAGTAAGATGATCAGTTATCTCAAGAATTTAAATTCATTAAAACAACATCATTATTATATTTAAATCTCAACATCCTTATTATGTGCAAACTAGAAGATTGGTTAATGAGTTTGTGCGCAATATCAATATGCCGATGGAAAAAATTGACTGCATTTCTCAAAATAATAATGTTGGTTCTTCAACAGCAGACACAGCCTGTCTGCAAAACTAAATTGAAGGGGGAAACTACCAAGTCCCGGTAATGGGAAATTTTCGGTTATTTGATAGCCTTATTTTTATTTGCATCTCACATTCTACATTTGATGGAAATCTTGGAAAGGCAGGCTCCCAACCCATGGATTTACTGCTTAATCAAGTTTCTGATAACATATGGAAGTATACCACCATTATTGAAGTAGGCCAGTTCAACCTGCAGTTTCAATCACAAGGCTCAGTTTTAGTATTATAAAGTCCCAAAAAAAAAACAAAAAACAAAAAACGTATAGCATATAAACTTTTAAACTGTTCTCACTATGCTTACATGCAGTGGCGTTTGATGCAAGGAATACATCAGTTCAAGGGAATCACATCACACCCCAAGCATTAATTTGCTTGGAGTACAAGATAAATATGTACACTTTCCATCAGTAAGTTGCCAGGCATAAAGATACAAGCTATGTTATTTGGATTTCGATGGGCATTGCATGATTATATGTCCGAAACAACTATGCTTTTAAAAAAAAAAAAAAAGTTTATCTATATATTTGGAAGGTCTTTGAAAGATCATATTCTGATATTCATATCTGAATGTATTGGACATGGATTTTGGATGGAAACTTCAAGAAAATAAAGAGTTGAAGCAACATAGCAAGATTGGAAATAAGTAAACTTTGATTTCTGTAGATAAACATGTCATGTAAGGACTAAGGAATTATCTTACTCGGACTTAAGGACAAGTATTAAATAGGTTGTGTCTTAGATGAACATATTTAACTTTTAATTTTTTTAAAATATTAAAATATCTTATTTTCATATTCATGTCTGAATATTTGTCAAAACTGATGCTTAAAGAAAAAAAAAAAGAGAGTAACGTATATTTCAGACAAGGAAGAATGTTGAAATGTCCAGGCAGCGATAATCAGACAATAGGAGATTATAAAACAAATGTATGATGGATTACGTTGCTCATAACAAATTATTGTGAAACCATTTATTACCTCAGTGTCGAAGCGGACAGTGCAGGTGAAAGACTTCCCATTGTCAGTTGTGACAGCCACATCTTGGCCGGGTCGTATTTCATCTATTTTGCGTGGGAGATCAATGGTGTAACGCTCGTGACCTGTTAAACCTAGTGTGTCCGCGTCCTCACCAGACTTGAAACAAAGTGGAATGATTCCCATTCCTACCAAATTACTGCGATGGATTCTCTCAAAACTTTTTGCAATTACCGCTTTTACTCCCTGTTCATACAAAACATTAGCACGTTACTTGAATTCGGGACTAGTATCAGATATAGATATATGCCTCATACAAGAATGTTCAGCTTTTCGTTTCGTAGATAACATCCCATACTCATATCGAAATATGTGCTGGACATGAATACTTCATGAAAACTAAAAAGTCAGAGTATCATGGTTACTAGAGAGAAAAGGACAAGCACAAAAGACCAATAAGAATTTCCTCATTGTGGCGAAATCAGGACTTACCAATAGCATTGGGCCTTTGGCAGCCCAATCTCGGGAGCTACCACTTCCATACTCAGCTCCAGCCAAAACAATGGTGTCGTGTCCTGCATCTTTATACCTCTGCAATTACATGCCAATCAAAACCAAAAATTTGATTGTAAAACTAACAAGAATGGACTAGTTTCTCTCTAATGAAAAATGGAAAATGATATGTAGTTGTTTCTATTGAAAAACAAATTGGTTTTATGTTAAATTGTAGTATACATTTAACATTGAAGAACTTACCATTGCTGCATCAAATACATATAGTTTCTCTCCTGTGGGGACATGTATTGTCTTAGGTCCAACTTCCCCATTCAACAGCTTATTCACAAGGCGAATGTTAGCAAAAGTCCCCCGAGCCATCACTTCATCGTTACCACGACGACTTCCATATGAATTGAAGTCCTTGCGCTCCACCCCACGGTCAAGTAAGAATTTTGCAGCAGGACTGTCCTTATGGATACTTCCTGCTGGCGAAATGTGATCTGTTGTGATGCTGTCACCAAAGTTCAGTAAGCAGTAGGCATCCTTTACACCATGGGCACCAGGTGGCTCCATGGTCATGTTCTTGAAGTATGGAGGCTCATGAATGTAAGTCGAGTTGGGGTCCCATGAGTACATAGTGGAAGAAGGCACTGATAGCTGATTCCACATGGGATTTCCCTTTGTAATAGCCTCATAAGTACTTTTGAACATATTCGGCAAGACACTGGATTGAACAGCCTAAACAGCAGAGAAGCCCTAGTATATTAATTTCATTCTTTTATGCATGAAAGTTGACATTTTATGCAAATTTTAGGGCGTCTACCTCTGCAACTTCTTCAGTAGATGGCCAGATATCCTTAAAATATACACTCTTACCATCCTTCCCTGTTCCGATTGGCTCCTTATCGAAGTCAATATCAACCTGGATCATCACATTTTGAGTTTGTCATCAGAGTATTTGGATCGTATAAAGAGAATATTAATCTTGGTAAATATTTTACAAATAAAGACATCAATAATACTTATTAGATATTAAGTACCGTGCCAGCGAGGGCATAAGCAACCACTAAAGGAGGTGAAGCAAGGTAGTTGGCCCTTGTTAAGGCATGAACACGACCCTCAAAATTCCGGTTCCCAGAAAGCACAGCAGCTGCTATAATGTCTGTATACCATTAAAATTAACTTCAATTAGTAAGTGGAAAAATGAACATTAAATTTGGAAAAGGAATACCGCTTAACACATTAGAACTAACACAATAGTTCAGTATTTACGAGCTTATATTATCCAAGTTAAATTTTATAATGGTACCATTTTCTGAAATAGCAGAGGCAACTGATTCATCTAAGTCCCCTGAATTTCCAATACATGTTGTGCAGCCATATCCAACAATATGAAATCCCTGCTTATTCAGATATTCTTGCAGCCCACTGGAAAAAATCCAGAATTAGTTAACAATTATCTCATAATTATGTAGAAATATTCTACAAATGTTATCACTCTAAGTCAGTTTAAATACATCTGGAAATTAAGGAATACCTCTGAAGTAAATATTTTGTAACAACTCCTGAACCTGGTGCAAGGCTTGTCTTTATCCAAGGTTTGACCTGAAGAATAATTAAGGAAATTTTTATGCACATTTATATTACCATTCGTGTAGTTCTACTGAAGAGGAAGAAAAAGAGAGAAAAAGGGGGAAGGAAGTAGAACTGGAACTGTAAGGGAGAAAAAAACGAGAGTAGGAGAGATCGATGAGAAGGAAAGAGTAGCAAAAACATATAAACAAAAATTTGGCATACCTGTAAACCAAGTTCACAAGCCTTCTTTGCAACAAGACCTGCCCCAAGCATGACACTAGGGTTTGATGTATTGGTGCAGCTTGTAATTGCAGCAATCACCACACTACCATGTTTAAGCTCTGCTGGCTGCCCGTGGAATGAAAATTTTGCTACTTTGCCCTGTGCCTCTTTTGGCACGGCAAAGCCCTACAACATGGTAAGACGTTCATCAGAGTGTTCAAACGTTTTAACCGAAGGTCATACTGTTAAATTTACATATTAAAGCAGAGTTCGGATTGAACTTGGATTATTTCATGTCCTTTCCTACCTAATCTTTTTTTTTTTCCTTTATTTTCCTACCGAGTGGTTCACATTCTAATTGCTATAGTCACCAGATTTCTAGAAAAGCGGAGTATAAAGTTCCAGAAGATAAGACAGGCAAAAGTTCTAGAAAGAATGAACAAAGAAAGAGAGAATTTAGCCATGTGAAGAGTCAAGGTGGACATCTTGTTCTATGTCAGATTCATGATAGAAATTTGACACCAATTACTAAGTTAGTCACATAAGGAAATTATCTTATATGGAAAGTTATATAAAAAAGGAATCAATCAAAGATAGTTTTCCTGATCATCATAGTTTATATCAACTTGTTACGTGCTTTGTTCAACTAACCCAGGGGAAGTTAGAGAAACAAACTATCAAGCAATACACAATAATTAAATTTGTAAGTAAAACAAGAAAATGTGCTCTAATCAAGACATAGATGATGAAAACTTGGATATGCACCCAGCTCAAGACTCACCTTGAAACCAACTTTATTATTAAGACACGAATTCCAATCAGCCTTCATTTCTCTCAAAGGAACTCGATCATGAGGTCTGAAAAGATTAGAAGCAATTACCTCAAATTAGTACAATACATCCAATACCAAAGAAGAACAAAGTAGCTAATGCTCTGAACCTGAACGAAACAAATAAGAAACACTGGCACAGAAGGCAAACCTCTTAGGTCCCGAAATACAGGGTTCAACTTCCGCAAGGTTTAGTTCAAGATATGAAGAGTAAACTCTTTCTTGTTGGGGCTGAAGTTGGGAGAAAAAAAGAAAGAGAGAGAAAATAGTAGAAAGGATGAGATTAGTTATATCCAAATACTAGTAGAACAACTGGAAGCTGACAATCTTAAACAAGAAAAATTGAAGAAGAAGAAAAGTTCTTGCCTCGTCATAGTCAACAAACATATTATTTGCACGGAGATATGATTCTATCACTGCCACCTGAATTTAAGGAAAAGGAAGTCAGCTAGTGCTTCAAATTAATAAATGCAGATCAAGCCAGTAATATTATGTAGTAGAAGACTCACCGTTTCGTCACTTCTGCCAGTCAATTTGAGATATTGCAGAGTGACGTGATCAACAGGGAAGAATCCCATGGTTGCACCGTACTCAGGAGACATATTAGCAATGGTAGCTCTGTCAGCCAATGATAGTTCACCCATACCATCCCCTACAAAATTGTACAAAATAGAGAAGTAAAACCTTATATAAAGAATTCGAGAGCCACACAAGCAAGGAAAGATAACTTCAGATTAGCCCCATGAGAAGTAATCACCATAAAACTCAACAAATTTGCCAACAACACCATGTTTCCTCAGCATTTGTGTCACAGTCAGAACCAAGTCAGTAGCTGTCACACCATTTCTTAGTTTTCCAGATAACTGGAATCCAACAACACCAGGCAAAACCATGCTCATCGGCTGTTAATTTCAAAATAGACTAATCAGAAAAAATACAAATGATAGAGATTTATATTCAAGCAAATGAATAAGCACAAGAACAGCCTTTTTGAAAGAAAATAAAAATAAAAAGTTCGATATGTACAAGCATTCATAAAATGCAAATTGAAAGAAGCTAAAAAGAAGCCACTAAATAAAGGCTACAAAAAGTAATCGAGACAAAGATCACATGCAGAAACAATCAAATTAATGAGCAACTTGAGTTCAAAGAGACTTCACAACCCTGCAGTGAAAGTTTAGATTCACCTTTTAACCATTCATTTTAGCACTTCATACCGAAACATTAATTTGTTGCCTTACTAAGCAGAAAGGAATCATGTTCTGCTTACAATTGAGGTGCAGAATTTAACTAGCAACGATCATCAACAGCTTTTTTCCGAGGGTAAAAATATTGGTGGCCTATGGCATTACCTACCTGACCAAGCATGGCGGCCTCAGCTTCAATACCTCCTACTCCCCAGCCAGCTACTCCTAGCCCATCTATCATGGTTGTATGAGAATCAGTTCCAACCACACTATCAGGGTAGAGAATGCCATCGGTGTTGAACACAAGCCGACCAAGATATTCAAGATTAACCTGAAATGTTACAGTGTCAGCTCACTTGGCCACCATATTCACATGATTTAATGTCCACAGAAAATTCAACATAAAGAAAATTATAAGCTTCTTTGTTTATGACTTATATGCATGCAATAAATGAGGTCAAAAGCATTTATTGCATATTGTACACTAATTATCAAATTAACAAACCATACCTGATGCACGATACCAGAACCAGGAGGAACAACAAGCATGTTACGGAAGGCAGAAGATCCCCATTTAAGGAATGAAAATCTTTCCTTGTTTCGCTGAAACTCAAGCTCCATATTTGCTTGCACAGCATTTTCTGATCTTGTTACATCAACTTGAACTGAATGATCGATAACAAGATCTACAGGAACCTGAATACAAGATATTTTCAGCAATACATAATAAAGATAGAGTAGACATACAAACTATTACAAAATACCCAGGCATGTTGTAATTGAACATTGGGCATTCAAAACTACATATCATTGAACTGATATCAGTTAGAAACTTCTACATAACGGCCTATAGATGATATACACAGCAATAAGACTCAAAGAGGAAAAACAAGATGTCTCATATTAATAAGCTTATGTTTCCTGAAGTCAAAGGGGAATGTCAAATACGGGTGCATTTGACATTGGTAGGCTCAATTTTTTCTATATTTTTTCATATATTCGGAGGATTATACTGCTCGATTATGTGTCAGACACAGGAGCCGATAGGGGTACTATAGGGAAAATGAAAAATCTAAATAGAATAGCTAAGAACATGATAAAAAGCAGTAGGAAATGCTTGCACACTAACTAGAAATTTGATATGTAAAAGTTTTCTCAATATTGACACCCTTAATACCTTATTAAGCCAAAAATATGTAAAGATTGCAACCTTAACCTATATAACCTAGAAATTGCTCATCCCTCACAAAATAGAAAATGGTAGACCGAATTTTCAGCACTCTTTGCGTAAACATTCATGCAAATGATATAAACAAACACACCAGAGGATTAATCTTGCTTGTATCACTGCCAAGCTTGTGCATAGCATCACGCATACAAGCAAGGTCGACCACGGCTGGCACTCCGGTAAAATCCTGGCAACAAAGCAGAATGGATAAGAGATATAACAAACATTATTTATTTCTTTTAATGAAATAAGTATATGCATATATATATATATATATAAATAGGTTAAACAAATACCTGTAAGAGAACACGAGCAGGTTTGAAGGGGATCTCGACTTGCTTTGGTGCTGTATTTTCCCAATCAATTATTTTCTCAACATCTTCCTTCTTTACTTGGAAGTTATCACAATTACGAATTGCAGATTCAAGCAAGATTCGGATAGAGTAAGGCAGTTTATCTATTATATGTACAACAGAAACAAGGAACACATATGATCAGTCACACAACTAACCGAAACTGCTAGACTGGACACAGGCATGAATTAGTATATCAGTCATCAAGTGAATCAACATTATATGTATAAGCTGTACGAGAAAATTTACCAATCCTTGGGTCGTTGAGCGAAGGCAAGCTATAGAACTTTCCAAACTCACCGCCACCAGGCCTGGGAAGACTTGTCAAAACTGCCTTAAACGGATGTTCAGCGGCTGGAAATAATAAAAAAAGTTAATTAAATAAACACCCTCAGCTGATCAATTTTCAACTTAATTATCAGTTTTAAGATACTTCATAAGATTAAAATCTGGTAAAAATGATGCTAGATAAATATCCTTTAACAATCGTTATGCTGATACAAACTGTCCTTTTGATCCTTAAAGTATGAGTGATAATTTAATTATTATTCGGCTAAAAAACTATTCATTTTTTTTAAAATCTGAGACTTCTTATTATTGGAACTTAAGAGGTTGGCAGAGACCTTAACTAATCGAGTTAAATTAACAAATCATATAATAAGCAGTTCAATGGAAGCTAAATATGGGATTCAAAAATCAAGCAAAAGAAACAAACTCCGAAAGTCTGGGAGAGTAGTACCCATGGTAGCAAACTTCCTCTGTAACTTTTCAATGATGGGGTTAAATGCTCTGATCTCAGAACGGAGGTTAAGAGGAGATCTCCAATCGAGACGGTGGCTCCACCGCGGAACAGAGCAGTGGAAGGAGCGAACGGCGGCGAAGGTAAGAGATCGTCGGTGGTAGTTGATAACAGAAAGAGAGGCCTGATTGGTGGAAGTGAGATTCCGAAAGGAAGAACGAAAGAAGCGAGTTGGAGAGTAAGTGGAAGCAGCTCTTAAGAGAGATGAAGAAGGTGAAGATGAGGCCGTTATATACATGACGTCGAAAGATCAATATCACACGGTTTAACGGGCACGAATTCACATAAAAATGGCAGTAATCAGGAAGCAGAAGATAAGGAGATAATTCAATGAATGCAAGGAACCAAACAGAAATTCATGGCCGTTTCTGGCTTTATATCGTTAAAACATGAATCAATGAGAAAGGTAACAGCGTGTGGAGAGAGAGAATGAGGAAAGAGTCAACATGTAAAATCGAGCCGAGCCGAGGTGACGGTGTTCAAATCCAAATTTGGGGCTCAAAAAGCGATTTCTAATTAAAATTTTATTTCTGCATGGAAAAATAAGTTTGACCCATTTTTTTTTTAAGCTCTCAAATTTGAGTTATTCAAAACTCTTTACAGTTAAAAAGGCTTTATGTATGAGCATATTTAGAATATCTCAATTTTTATTATAATTAAGGATATATATTATTTATTTATCATTTATAATTATAATTGTTTTTTTATATAATGATGATGGCTAATTTTGGGATAAATGAACATTATTTATTATTTATATAAACTTTTACAAATATATTTGATGCATAAATACAATTATAATTTTAAAAGTAATTATGAAACATATTCGAATAAAGGGACGGACCTTGAGCTGCGTGCCCACTTTCTAGAACGGATCTGGCCAGTTCAGATGCAAGTTCCTCCTGAATTTCTGGTCAAGAATTAATCAGCTGCAGTAATGTTTAGGAACAGTTAGCACCAACCCATTTGACTGTACCAATCATACAACAATACCAAACAATGTGATGATCAGATGGTTGTCCAGCGAGTTACTGTAGGGCGGACGTATCTGCAAGTGGAGCCAATGTTTGAGAACTATTGGCCTTTCATATCAACGTTTACGATTCGCCATTAAGGACATTTGGCTTCTTTATTAAAAAGGAAAATCTGGTCGTGTAAATGGACCTTTTAGGTAGGGACCAATCGCAGTGGACAATTCTTTCTCCCTTTCCCACTGCAGCTGTTTATCTTTTCAAATTTATAGGCTTAATTGACAATTTGACTTCTAAAATATATTAGTTTTTTCAATTTGGTATTTAAATTTTTTATTCAAATTGATACCTAAAATGTACTTACTTCTCAGTTTAGTACTTAAAAGTTATATTTTTTAGTCAATTTTTTTATAGATGTTAGAAGAATTTTATAGCCAATCACAAAGCGTCATGTGGCGTATTTATGTAAAAAATAAATATTTTCTTTTATTAAAATGCAGCTGCACATTAATAAATATATAAAAATAGAAATAAATATATAAAAATTCAGAATAAATATAAAATATAGAAAATATATATATAAATTTATAGAATATAAAATAAAATTTACAAAAGATACAATAATTAAAAAGAAATTACTTGAAATTAATAATATTATTATAGACAATGTAAACCTAATTGCCACGTGGCATTTTCTTCATTGGCCAAAACATGCCACGTGGTACTTTTCCATTGGTCTGGGTTCCCTAATAGATTTTGTTTAATGTCCGTTACAAAATTGACCAAAATAGAAAAAAAATTGATATTTTAGGTACTAATTTGAGACAAAAAGAAAATTAAGTACGAAAAGGAGAAAATGAATATACTTCAAAGGCTAAATCGTGAATTAAGCCTAAAATTATAAAAAAATTTTTAATATAATTTTTAAGAATAATTTAAAGTAGTTTTGTACTTTATATATATATATATATATAATCGCGGCCAAGGGTTAAATCAAATAATGAAAAAATTTATCAAAATAATATTAAAAAACAATTTAGGAAATGAAATGAATCTAAATTACATACGATAATGGTATGTTTTTACAATAAATCGCACCAAGGAGGGGACACCCTCCAAACCCTTACAATTCACGTGGGCGAGGAGAGAAATCTTACATAAATTAGAGATATTTGTTATTTAGGTCCCTCAATTTTAAACTTTATTTTAATTCCAACGTTACTTTGTAGTTTTAATTTTTTATTTAGTCTTTTTTTTAATTTTTTTAATTTAGTTTACATCATTTTTTTTGGTTGTTAATGCGTACAATTAATCTATATTAAAAGAGACAAATAAATAGATATAACTAAAAATATATGGTCACCCATTTGTTTTTTGCTGATGATAGTCTTATTTTTGGAGATGCGTCTGTTGATGGAGCGAAAGTGATCAAGGATTGTTTGGAGGTTTATGCTACGTGTTCCGGCCAGGAAGTTAATTTTGATAAGTCAGGGATATTCTTTAGTTCTAATGTTGATCAGATTGAAGGGGAGGAGGTGAGTAGGTTTTTGGGGGTTAATTAGAGTTTAAATATGGACAATTACCTTGGTCTCCCTTCAATGGTGGGGCGTAATAAAAAGAAGGCTTTTAAGGAGCTTAAAGAGAAGTTCATCAGGAAAATCTCTAGTTGGAGCTCGAGATTACTTTCCATTGGGGGACAGAAAGTTCTTATTCGAGCTGTGCTCCAAGCTATCCCGTTGTATGCTATGAATTGTTTCTTGCTGCCATCATCGGTTTACAAAGATTTGGAAGCGGTAATGGCTCGATTTTGGTGGCAAAAGAAAGCGGGAAAAAAAGGTCTTCATTGGTGTTTGTGGTAGGAGTTGTCGATACCAAAAGAAGAAGGCGGGATGGGGTTTTGTGATTTGGCCAAGTTTAATATCGCACTTCTTGCTAAGCAGGGTTGGCGTCTTATGGAAAATTCGAGTTCACTGCTTGCGCGTCTGCTTAGAGCAAAGTACTATAGTGGTTCAAATTTTTTAGCAACTTCTTCATGAGCGAATCCATCATTTGTTTGGAAAAGTATCTGGTGTGTTAAGGGCTCTTAGGCTCTGGCTTGAAGTGGAGAATTGGGTCTGAAACTTCGGTGTCAATATGGAAAGACCATTGGTTGCCAGGGAACACGCAACGTTTGATTTCTACTGATAGGGTGGCTGGTTTGGATAGGGTGGTTGATCTAATTTTGGCAAATCCAAATCGTTGGAATAGAGATCTCATTTACTCGACTTTTTCGGTTGAAGAAGCAGATCAGATTGTAAGTCTCCCTATTCCAACTACTGATCAATCTGATAAAGTAGTTTGGTTTAGTAATAATTCGGGCACCTATTCTGTGAAGAGTGGCTACAAAATGTTACTGGATGCTACTAATGAGAATTTAAATGAGCAAAAACTTCTCAAGCAGATATGGAGTTTAAAGTGTCCTTCAGAACTTACATTTTAGGAGATTGGCTATTGATAACAAATGTCTGCGTTGTGGCCAGTTGTGCAAATCTTCAACTCATACTGTTCGGGATTGTTTGCCTGCTGCACAGGTTTGGACCATGTTAGATATCCAGTGGCCAGTGTTAATGGCAAATACGAATTTTAAAGAGTGGCTGGGCTGGCTGTTGGACAACTTAGATAGTAGCAAACAAGGGGTGGTTGCCATTACTATTTGGGCACTTTGGTTCTCACGGAACAAATTTGTACATGAGAGGAAATTGCAAAGTTCGGAGGAGATTGTTACCTTCATTAGGGGCTTCGGATTGGAGTATCATAGTAGCGCTGTGAATTTGAAGCATCCTCAGCTGAGAGCCTTGGTAAGATGGATGCCTCCTCCGCAGGGGTGGGTGAAAGTTAATGTTGATGCAGGATTGTCAGTTGTCAAAAAACAAGCAGTTTCAGGTTTTATCATTAGGAATGATGAAGGTTTGATAATGGGGTCGGGGTTTCAAGGACATAACCTGGTTCGTGCTGTGGTGACTGTTGAAGCACTGGCTGTGATTCATGGCTTCCAATTTACCTTGGATTTGGGTTTCACGAAGGTTATTCTTGAGAGTGATTCGAGATTGGTTGTTCAAAATATTCAACAACTGAGCGAGGATTATTCGGAATCTAGACCGTTTACCTGAGAGGCGAAGAATTTGGCGAGGAAATTCAATGACTGTCGGTTTCAGTTCATTGCAAGAGAAGGGAATGGAGCAGCGCATGCAATGACTGTTGAGGGTATGCAAACCGAAGGAGATTCGTTCTGGGTTGAAGACGCGTCTTTGAAAGCTTTGGAAGTGGCCGATTTAGATCGTCGGAGTAGTCGACCACCATAATTTCTTCTCTGAGGTTTTGCTTGAGTTGAGAAAATTTGACATAAGGGTTGCCTGTCTCAACTGCTTTCTTTTCTAGGGATTCATTTCTGGAATTGGGAAGATTTTGCCGTTTATTTGTGGGGTCTTTTTAGCTTTGAAATGTGCCTGGGAGTTGCGATTGGAGAAGATGGTAGTTCGTCAGTTTTCTTTTGCATTTTTTTATTTTTCGATTGTTTTTGTTTGTTTGGTTTTGTGTTTTTGATGTGGACTTCTCTTGTTAACTTTCAGGCCCAAGTAATAAACGGACTAGTTTCAAAAAAGAAAAAAAAACTAAAAATATATATAAGGCAAATTGAATCTTCACCCTATAGGCATTAATTATTAAAAAACTATACAATATGTACACTAAATTCAAAAATATTAAAAGAAAGGACAAAATAAAAAAAAATATTAAAACTATGAACTAAGGTTAAAATTAAAATAAATTTTAAAATTAAGGGACGTAAATAACAAATATGTCAAAATCATATAGAATTGGAAAGGTATGGATATGGAAGGTGTCGCCTGTTCTTGGTGCGCCAGCGCCACCCTTATTAATAATAATTAATTTGGATGGTATAGTTCTAGGGATGTGCGACACTATTTTTTTTTATAAAAAACATATTATTTTTTACATCTAATTTTTTTACATTATTTTAATAAGTTTCTCTCAAATTATGGTTGACGTTGATTCTAATTCTATACATAAATTCTGATTTTTAAAATATTAATTATTGAATAATAGTATTTAAAAAGTATTGCAATCGTAACTCTAAATCCAATATTTAAAATCTTAGCTTGTTGCCTTTTTAGTTATAGTTTTCTAATAGAAGCCTCCTAGAAGCTAATTCTATGAAAATATGATTCCTCAAAAATCCAAACACAACTTGCTCCGGGAGTGGTCCTAGTGGACCAGCGGATGGGAGTAGCCGAAGCAGGCCTCGCCAGTCCATCGGCCTTAGGCCTCAGGCCTCTTGGCTAAGCCCTAAAGTGGCGCCTGCGGACCATCTCTTTCAAAAACCCCGTTCCCTCCCTTATTTTCCCGCTCTCTCATTCCTTAATAATCAATCAATCCACCCACCCTAATCTTTCCAAACGGCCAAACCCTATCTCCCTCTCCTTAACAACAGTCGCCATACCAACACCCTCCGTTTTCGCTATCTCTTAACCCTCCGTCTCCGATCATGAATCGTAGGAGTCGGTCCTTAGCCAGGCATCCCCTGCCTCGATCCGAACCCTTCCTGAAATTTCTCAAACCAGGCGCCCTAGCTCGCCTACGGGACTCGCGAATCAGCGCCAGATCGCACCGCTCCACCTCCCTCTTTCAGATCTCTCCGTCCTTTCCGCCTTCTAACGGCAGTCAGCCTTTCTCCACAGCCATGGACGGCTTTCCTTGCTTTGTGCCAACACCTACAGTCTACGGGCCCCGTTGTCCCCAGAGGAAGAAGCTAATCGCAACCAAGGGAATGCTATTTCTGAGTTCAACACAGTCAGCTCTGGATTTGCCAGATACGGTTGTGGATTTGTTAACTAGTGAATGAAACTAGTTTAATCTGTGAATTTGAGCTCTTTCTTTTGCCCTAGGCTTGTAGATTCAGTTACACTTCTCTTGTTTAATGATTGAGAAATTAAATTAATAATAGCTGTAATCAATTTTCAATTGTCCCTTTTGAATCTGTTATTTGCAATTTTAGACAGCTTTCCTATATGGTTTAGGAAATCAAATCTGAGTTCCATGTTTAATTAATTAATGAAAAAAGGAAAAAGCTGTTTGATAAATGTTTTGATGAATTGGTTAAGTAAATTTATTACTTGGTCTATTTAGTCATGTTAGCGTTAATTAGGGTTCTGATTAATTAAATCTATTGTTCTTTCATTGATTAACTGCTTTCGTGCTTGTCAGCATTGCGTCCGACGTAGCTACATTGTTGCGAAAACTGTGCTTAGATTGTGAATATTACCGATCACATCACTGTTGATAACCTTTCCGCTTATCATTTGCAGGATTAAAACCAGATTTTCACTGGAAGTACGCGAGTTTGCTTAGCCAAATATGAACAATTGGCTTTTGGGTTTAAAATTTTGTAGAAAAGTGATTTTCTACTCGCACTCATAAGTAGGGGTGAGTAAAATCCGATTCGATTCGAAAAATTCGATAAAAGTTCACATTTTGAATTAAATAGTTCAAATTATTTGAGTTAATCAAGTTATTCGGATTAACTCGAATAAAAAATTAAGTTTTTCAATTTAACTCAAATAAGAAAAGACAAAATTACGTCGTTTTGATAAATGTTTATCTTTTAAAAACTTAAAATCCAAAACAATTAAGTTAAAAGATAAAATTACGTTGTTTTGATAAATATTTACCCATTAAGTTAAAAGGTAAAATTATTATATTGTTCATGTAGTTAAATAATCTTATACTTCGTCTACTAGTTAAATAATCGGTCCATTTAAACGTAACATTAAATATAAATAATAGGATATGTTAACTCAACTCGATTTGACTCGACTCGATCGAATACTCACCCCTACCCAGAAGTTGAAGATGTAGGTGTTTTTAATTTTTATTGCTATTAACTATACAAAAGTATCTAAAAGATTAGATTAATTTATAATTTATTAAATTAAATTATTTAAATTTATATTTAAGTTTTTAAAATATTTTTTGTATTATTAATTTTACAAATAATTTATATTAATTAGTTAAATTAGTATTATATTAAATTATTTAAATATCATATAACTTAATTAATTTTTAACTTTCCACTCTTATGTTTAAAAAAGATATTTTAACTTCTGACCGTAATTTTTGACAACAATAAAAAATATTAAAATTTAACAAACTATATTTTTTATAAAACTTTTCAAACGCATTTAAAAAAAGAAACTTTTGGAAATCACGGTTTAACCGAAACATCAATGGAGAACTTGCTTTTAATATACAAAAGCATTAAAGTGATGTGCTTAACCAAAGTAGTATTTACAGGTTGGAGCAGCTGCTGAAACCTTTCGAGACAGTATGATATGCATTGACATCCATGCTTTTTCAGATTGTGGCAAGTTACCATTAGTTGAAGTCAACTATTACATAAATGATGTCCTTTTGCTTGCATTTATGTCCATATTTTAGCAACTCTTGTTGAGTGTAATGAGTCCAAATCTTATATTTGGGTAATAGGGAGTTCTGATAGGAACATCGGCTTTTGGGAAACCGTATCACTTCCGGGAGAGAGGTTATAAATATTCCATAGCTTTATTTGTTTTGAATGTAGATAAGAGAAAGTTAAGCACTTTTAAGTTGTTTTTCTTTTGGTTGTGGATTGTAGAACTAGTTTCAACAAGGTATGGAAGTGCTGGTATGCCTTGCAAGTACTGGTTTGATCTCCTGAATGAAGAACAATGAAATTAAGCCTTTTGGTAGGAGTGAATGAGCTACACGGTATTCATCCATGAGAAAGGAGCTCCAATGATTGACTATTGAGTATGCCACAAAATGGTCTAAGTCAAAATAGTAATTAATTACTCAAAAACATAATTCGAAGAATCTCATATTCAATAAACTTATTTACGTGGGTTCAAAATTTTCAAATAACAAAATTAAACACAATTTCATAAAATCAAATATTTTATTAGTCTTTTGTAATTATTAAGGTCATATTTTAATCTCAGTGACAAAGATTAAAACATTCAACCCAATGGCATGGGTCGAAAACCATGTCATTGAGTTAAAAGCTACGATTAACCCCACTACAAACCACTATTATAAACCAGTTGCACAATAAATTGACTTTTATCACAAAATGCATATATGACCAACATTTAACCTCTGCTAGTAGGGCCACAGTCACAACATAGTCATACTATGAGACAAAATAAAACATAGATGGTCAGTCATCTCTATAATAATATTTCATTATAACAGTTAACTTTGCTGCAGAATCGAATTTTTATATTTTAGTTTTACTCTTTATCAAATAAGCTCTCTATAATAACCTATTATATCAAATTTTAGAAAATTAGTTCTATTCTAAGTGAAATAAAAATAATAAATTTTAGATAAAATATTATTTCAATACAAAGTTTTAAATTTTATATAAAATATACTAATTAAATTTTATTAAATGAAAATAATATTTAATAAATGAAATTACATTTGAAATTTTTTTATTAAATATTCGATTTAAATCTCACTAATTAATAATATCATTAACATATTATAGTCATTTAATTTGAAATTTAAAAAAAAAAATCCAACATGATCTAAATCTCAAATGCTTTTGTTCACCTCTCTAAACATTTAAAATATTGACAAACAAATAAGACTATTATATAGAAGGTTAATTATATTCTCGGATTACTCAACATTACAACATTACAAAGAAGTGGTAACATTTTATTCAAAATAAATCATATTAAAAAATTCAATAGCATTTCATGTTTTCTTTCAAATTAAATTACATAGAAAATCAATTTTTATATAAACAATTTACCACATTTAAAAATTAAATATTGAAAACAAATTATTTTTGAATGAATTATTAATAATATAAATTTCATATAAGAATATCTCACATACATAATTTGGATGCTTAATCTAATTGATGAAACCAAATAACAAAACATTTATATATTAAATTGATTTTTAACGTGTTAAACCACTTACTTGAACTGAAACCAAAAACCAAAAATTATTTTTTCTGAAATTCCTTCTTTCCAGCAACTTAAGATTACCAAAAGAACTTATTCAAAATCATATAAATAGGCATTCTATAAACTAATCCTTATAGATAATAGCTTTGCCAACTTGCATAAGATTTACTGAATTAATCATATCTTAATATACAAAACTTGAAATTTCATATATATATATAAAATCTCAGTAGTATTCAGACCAAAATCAATATTTCTTGTCTCTTAATCAAAAGAGAGGATTTACTTACTTTAATAAAGCGTTAATCTTCATCCTTCTTCTCCTCTTTTAGGGTTTTCCGCTGCTTAGGTTTCCTTTTTTTCTTTTTTCTGTTGCACTTGTGGGCTACACCGGTTTATAGGCTTTTGAGCTCAACATTACGACTTAACTAAAATAAGTTTAAATGTGCTTGAACAACTCCACCAATTGATGAAGTTAAATTTGAGTATCGAGTAATTCGTAAATTTATTCCAACATTTTTTAATATATATTTATTTTTTATTACTATAAATTTCAGCTCAAATAAAAATAATTATCGGTAACAATAATATATATGTTTGGATTCAAACGTTGTAGTGATGTTATTTTAAAATAAAATATGATCATTATGGAAATTAGTTTATAATGTATTTATAATACAATAAATAATTATATTTATATTTATAACATAAACTAAAACTATATTTTATAAAATTTAAATATTTTTAAATTATATTCAAAATAAAATATATTTAACTTATTTTATATTAAATAATAATTTTATATATTTATTAAATTGTTATAAAAAATTTATATAATAATATTTACTTTCTAACCGTTAATTAATTACCAAACTTATATATTTTTCCATTAAATAATATATATATATATATATATATATATATATTTGACCAATCAAAACTCTAATTCTTTTGCCTTCTCCTCCCTTAAAACACCTTCAACCTCATGTCCACCATCCAGTCGTTTTCCACCAATCCTTAGCCTTGTGCACTGTCGCCCAAGCTCCTAGACCAGCCACCATTTTAGCATCTCCTTTTTTGCGGCAACCATCAACAATTGTTTCTAATATTGCTGCTAAGAAGGGTTAAATGGTGAAAAAAAAATCCTTACTTGAGGTATTTTTCTCAACTGGATCTTAATCACAGCTGCAGTGCGATAGAAATGCTTTGACTAAATCAAAACATTGTTATCCAAACAGATAATTGCGGTGCCTTTGCACAAAAATCAAGAAAAATCTCACCTCACCGGAACTAAACGGGCATCCAAAGGTAGAGGTGAGAATTACTTATTGAACGAGGTTAAATAAGTGTAATCAAATTAGTTCCAACTCATACTTACCATGGTTACGATGGAGTCCCTCTCAAAGTAAGGAAATTAGCATATTTGTAGGCCAGGTGATAGGAATAGAATTCATCGGCTGAAGGGAAGTTGAGTAGGATTTGTGGACGGCTACTTTCTAACACGTAACTTCCTGTCACCATATTAGCACCCACAAAAGGAAGCGCCTGCCACCCACCCATTGTATTAGCTTTGAGGGTCAATTTGTAAGTTACTGTCCAATAAAAAGCATTGCTCTTTATAGCAACTCTACAAACTTCAAAGAAGCACACGGTTAAATAGAGTGATTGACTATCTTAAAAACGTAAATTGATAGATAATAATAATAATAACAACAACAAAAGCTAAGAATCCTCGTGCTTATGCCAGCATAGGAGCATTATAGCACATCTCCATAGTATGTAAAATCTTGATTTCTGCTCCTTAGCCTTTGCCAAACATCTGTTTTTGTAGCTAGAAATCTCTTTAAAGCTTCGACCCATGCTTTCTTTTATTTGCCTCCTCTCGAGTCTGGATATGTCTTAGGTTGTCTTAGTTCAGCTCCAAAGATATAGGCGTTTATATAAAGTAAGAAGTAGAGAGAGAGCAAAGAAGTAAGAGATACAGCAAAAAAGAAGTGGTCCAAACAGTAACTTGGAAGGTTCTGAGACCTGGGTCAAAACAAAATGGGCCAGAAGTGAAGATGGGTCGCTCTTGGAGAAGTGACTAAACCTCGAAAGAACGCACCAGTTGGACCCATTGCTGGTTTCCAGAGAATGCTCCTTCATTAGTTGATGTGCGCCTAGGGACGTTACCAAACTCTAACCGCACGTCTGGCTGCTTCCAATCCTCTCCGGCCCTGGTGCTGATTTGTTATTATTCAAATGTTAATGTAATTTTTTATCTCCCAATTAGGCAATTTAGTCCCTTTTTATTTTTAAATTTTATTTCAAGTCCTTTTTTTGGATAATAACTTTATTATTATTATTATTATTATCAAGTTGATACTTAAGCAACTGTTGTCATTAATATTTACTGATTTGATATTATTAACCAACCAAATTATATTACAAATTTAATTAAATTATTCCATGTGTATTAAAAAATAGATCGAATTTAATCAAGTATGAACCAAGAAACGAGAATCAAAGAAGAATACAGAATTGAAAAGAAATCTTGAAGAAGCCAAAGCCAAAGTCAAAGTCATATTCAAGTAAATTGGGAGGGTTGATTAAAAGTATTGTAATTCTTTATTGGTGCAAGTTCGTCGGAGAAGGCTAGGCGACTTATCCATTTATGTTGTCGCCTTTCACCTATCAGCTTCTGCCTTCGATTTTATCATTCCATTCTTCCATCTTTGTTTCTTTTATTTAATTATGAAAATTCTTGATTTTTAATTTGTTTAAGGTTTATTGAAGGTTTAAAAATCCTTATTGTCGAGGTTTTCTTATTTTCGAAGAAAACTTGTTTTATTATTTTTCATTCGGTTTACTTACCAAAAGATTGACGGCGAGAAAAAAATCCTACCCAAAAAATTTTGAGAGTAGATCTCTTCACAACCTCCTTAAAACTTCTATCTTCTTTGAAACACTAGAACAACCAAAGTCCTTCACAAGTAAAGCAATTTATAGAAGAAGGGGTAAAGTGTAAGGGTGTGCATACTTCGGTCAAAACCAAAATCAGTTCAATTAATCTGTCTGCCATCAAAATTAATTCAATTAGAAATCGATTAAAAATTTTGTAAAGGTTTGATTATCAATTAATTCCATTCAAAAGCGGATAATTAATTAACTGATTAGCTTAATATATGATATATGAACCCAATATATATATAAACCCAATGACTTATAGCTATTGATATAATGAGCCGAAGAAAAAAAATACTATGAAAAGTAATCTTAATGTAATATTTTAATTTAATGTTCCAATGATTATTGTTTTTAATGTAATGTTTGTTATTATGTTTTTACTGTAATATTTTTGTAACACTTCACATGATTCGATCGTTAGATCTGAGTATGAAATGTCTCATTCGTTGACGAAATAACTCATACTAAACATACATGTCATTCCATATAATTAAACCACATAAATAGATATAAAGCACAATTTAATCATTTCGGGTTTAAATGAGGTTTAATACGAGATTATGAATCAAATACAAACTCTTTTTGTCAAGTTTTAACAGCATGTCTCGAGACAGGCCTTATCATAAATTTTTAAAATTTTGCTTCGATGTTTACATGTCACGAGACAATGAAGTTCATGTCTCAAAACAATGGTTCTCAAGTGTAATAGCCTAAATTTTCAGTGGTGTCGGTACAGTGATTCGAGATCACTAAATCCAAAAAATGAGTAGAAAATATTATTAATTTAGTGAGTATAAGTTAAATGTGAAGTTAGGAAAATTTTTAAAATAGCGAATAATGTACTAGAAATAAATATTAAAATAATTAGAATCGAAAACGAGGTATCAAGACTTTAAAAATTTTAAACCAAGCCATAAATATTTTTATAAATATTTATGGAGTGTTAATAAGTTAGTATTAAAGTTTCGTCAAGAAATTTTAAAGTTCCGATAGTTAATTGAACAAAAAGGACTAAATTGTAACAAATGTAAAATATAAGAAATGATTAAATAGCTTAAATGATAAAAGAAAGAGGGTTTAAAAGGAAAATAGACCCAAGGTCTATTTGGGCTGGACGACAAGGGCATGAAATCAGCAAGAAAATAAGGAGAATTAAGGGTAAAATTGGAATATTACAAAATTTACTTAATAAAGCTAAAACTAAAGTGGAATTATCTAGATTTCTCTTTATTTTTCTGCATTCTCATCAGCAAAAACACCATAGAAGGGTTTCCTTAAGCTGGTTTTTCATATTTTTACCGCAAGTAAGTTCAATTCTTGATTATTTCTTGTAATTTTTGTGTTTTTGTGACTTTTACAACTAGGTTCACTTGTTGAATTCATTAGTTTTTGATTCTATGAAAGAAATTGAAAGTTTCTATGAATATGTGCTGTAAGTATATGATGATTTAGCATGGAATTAGAGCTTTAAATTGTTTATATGTTGATTTTATTGAAAGAATTGAATAGAAAGTGAATGTTTGGGACCTAATTGTAAAAGAGTTTGAAGCTAGAGTTTTATGTGGAAATTCTAAATTTATATAGTTGTGAAATAACTTATAATGTCTAGGTAAAATATTAATTGAGAAAAAATTAGCTTAATTGAGGGGTTAATTGAGCAAGGACTGAATTGTATGAACTGTGAAATTTGGGGTAAAATGGAAATCAACATTTTGCACTAAAATAGTTTTGGACAGCAGCAGTGGCCTAACTTTGAAAAGTCACCAAAAATTGTAGTAATCGAATTAGAGGATGAATAAAATATGAAATTAAAGCTTATTGAGTCTAGTTTCTTATAGAAGAAACGGTGTAAGCAATGAAATTATAAATCATGAGATATAATAAATTTTGTGAGACAATGTCAGAATGATTTTGGGTTTCCCTGTTCTGACTTTGGAAAATCATCAAAAATTGGAGAAAAATAATTAGGGGCTTAAATTTATATTTTTAAAATTTTGAATGAGTCTATTTTCAGGAGAAACAAACGAGAACATCATCCGAATCCCATATGAGGAGATAATTAATTATTAGTGAAGAAGGGTCGGAACTGTTAGACAACAGAATAAGGGTGAATTTAAAGAATAAACTGTACTTATTGGTTAAACCAAAAATTCTGAAAATTTTATGGTAGAAAGATATGTGAGTCAAATTTCAGAAAAATTAGCGGATCTTAATTTGGAATTCTGTAACTCAAGATATAAATAATTTAGTGACAATGACCCAAGTTGATAGCTTTAAAAGAACATATAAGTAAATAATAGAATTAATATATTGAAAGAAATTATCAATATCAAGTGGGCTTAATGTTATATGATGATATTGTAAAGTGATTTTCTTAAATATTGATGTTAGAATCAAGTTGAAAATAAGGTAGAAATTGAATAGAAATTCAATTATTCAATATAAATTAGTGATGTATTAATAGTATAAATTATCTTAATTTTTCATAGTTAACATCGCACCCGAGGCATCTATGAAGAAAGGAAATGAAAAGGTGGACGAGGAGTAAACTCAAGAAAAATTCACGGTTTGTATTTCTATAAACTTAGCCTTTAAGTTAAATATTGTATGTATTGCTTTATTATGCATGGTAAGTAAATTAAAGGTAAGTATTGTTAAATTTGAAATGTATTAACTGTTATACGGAAATTTGAAAGTGAAAGGCAAACCTTATTAACAGTGTTGGGCTAGTCGGATATAGTTGGCATGCCATAGGATTGGAAGTGTTCAGAGATATTCCGACTTTGTGTCGATGAGACATTATGAGTGTCGCCTTACTGTTATTGTTCTGGATTCGTTCCGAAGAGGTACTCTGTACCTTACTGTTACTGTTACTGTTCTAGATTTGTTCCGATGAGGTACTTGTGTCTTTGTCTTTTGCATTCTTTATCATTACCGTTACTAACACGGTATTGTATTAAACCGATGATGAAAAACTGTGTGCTATCCCGGTGAGTTATTTCACAATTACAGTGTTTGAGTTATTTCAAAATTACAGTGTTTCATCGGCTAAAGCGGGAATACACCATGTCGAGAATGATAATGATATGATATGATGATGTGAGTATGATATGCGTACGCAGAGTACCTTATCGGAACAAATTCAGAACAGTAACAATAACAGTAAGGTACAGAGTACCTCTTCGGAACGAATCCGGAATAGTAACAGCTCTATCGAGATCCATTTACTATATGAAAGCACATTTTCAAATGTCAGAAGTCATCACACTATCGCAGTATAAATTATGGCATGTATAGTTAAACTCACACACGCTATGTTAGTCCTAGAATCGACTAAACCATAACTCTAATACCAATAAAATGTAACACCCCTAACCCGTATCCGTCGCCAGACTAGGGTCACGAGGCATTACTGAACAAAAACAAAATTCCAAACATTCACATATTCATATAAGTCATACTCATAAATATATTAAGCATATGGCTAATTAAATATTAAACATACTTTATTTATCATATTGCATTTACAAATCATACCTCAAAATTCAACCGAATCTATACCTTTCAAATAATCACATTTTCATTAACAAATATAAACATATGCATATACTTTCATTATATACCCAAACCATCATTTGAATTAACAAACAAAGTACATGTATATACGTACACATAATTATAAATTTTGCAAAAAAAATACATATAATGCTCATGGTGTACTATTACATAAAATCACTATTCAAATGGTGATTTATCAATGTCTCACTTACAAGCATTATTAAACAATATAATCTCAATAATTCACCATTAATAAACTTATAACTAATTATAGTACTTATATATTTTTCCATGCCAACCAAACTAAACTAATCTTTGCATATTCGAATATACAAATTCAAATATAATATCACTTTTGTGCATACCTTCATGGTCGAATATTCAAGATCCAATATAACATCACACATGTACATACCTATGTGGCCGAATATATACAAGATCATTTAGCTCAATTTTACTCGCTCAATTTCCACATCAACTCGAAATCTTATAAGCATAGGCTTGAAAATAAATCACCGGTATAAAACCTGCTAGGCATAAGCCTTAATCACACACCGGCACAAGGCCTGTTAGACTCAAGGTCTGATATTATTCACCGGCAATAACCTGCTAGGCATAAAGCCCGATTACATTCACCAGCATAAAGCTTGCTAGGCTGAAAACCCGAATATCACTATTATAATGCTGTCTCGTACACAATTCATATAACAAAAACTCCATATATTCCATATAGATCATACAAACTTTTAAATGATATAACTCTGTCGAATTAAACTCAAATACAGTATTTCTATGCTTAAAGACATTCGACTAGATCTTTTATGAATCAATAGATTCCAAACAGCATATTAAACTAACTTATATAAAAATAAATAAATGATGTTTAATTGCATAAAGACTTATCTCGGACGATGAAAAATCAGTACGGATCGGCTAGTCAACAACTTTACTTTTTCCCCGATCTAAATCTGATTTTCTCTTTTCTTGATCTAAATTAATATAAATTAAACTTATCAAATCAAATATTCAACCAAATTCATCCAAAAACATACAAATGGGCAAATTTCAATTTTACCCCTGATATTTCACATTTTTCACAATTTAGTCCCTATTACATAAAACACAAAATATGCAAAATCTCACAACAACATTGTTAGGTCGAATATTCCTTATTCTCATACTAGTCCATTTATTTCATTTATTTCACATTTTAGTCCCTCAATTTATTATTTTCACAATTTAGTCCTAATTACTCAAAATCATTAAAAACTCCAATACAAAACATGTTAATCTAAAACATATTTTTAATATTTCATCATCAAACATCTCAAAACACAAATATTAATCAATGGCATAACTCAAAACATTCATCAAAATCAGAAATTCTAGCATGGGTCTTGTAGATAACTTAGTAACGATCTCAAAAACGTAAAAATTATCAAAAACCGAGCTAATTACATACCTTGATTGAGCTTAATAAGTTGCCGAACCCTTAAAGCTTTCTTTTCTTTCTTTTTTTCTTTAGTTTCGACAATAACAAAGAACATGCATGGTTGTTTTTAATATATGTTATAATATATACATATTATTACTTATATTATAACTTTAATATTATTATAATATTATTTCCACCCACTAACTAGTGACCGAATGTGCCCATGCCAATTTCAATAGTATAATTGCATTATAAGTACTCCACATTAAAAGAACAAAGCAATTAGGCACTTTAACAATTAGCATGCAAATTTTACATTTTATGCGATTAAGCCTTTTTATTAAATCGGCCACTCAAACAACAAAATTAAAACACAAAAGTTTTACATATATAAATTCACACATAATAAACATAGAAAATATTTTTAAAATATTTTTCTAACTCGAATTCATGGTCCCGAAACCACCGTTCCGATTAGGGTCTAAATTGGGCTGTTACAAGTAAAGTGTGAAAGGTTCATTATAGAGTCCACACGGCCTGGCACACGAGTGTGTGACTAGATCGTGTGAGACAAATGGCTTGCACACGGGCATGTTGTTAGGCCGTGTGTCCCCTGCACCTAAAATGCTATAAAACAGATTGCCACACGGGCTGAGCACACGAGCTTGTGTCTTGGCCGTGTGAAATTAATTTGTTCATAGGCAAAAGTCAGATAGCTCTACAGGTAAAGGATGTAACACCCTCTAACCCTTATCCGATCCCGGAACAAGATTACAGGGTATTATCGGTCTGTACAGTTCAATTATAGTCATTTATTAAAATAAATGTTTCTAACCTGCAAATTAAAACTTCAACCAATACAATTTGCCAACATTCAAATAATCCAAATACACTTAAATATACTCAAATCTTACCAATCACAAACATTTTATAACCTATCCAATGAATCTTTTTAAGTATATCACTTACTTTATCAATTATTTCAACTTCATGCCATATACCATTGCCAACCATAATTTACTTATTTCATCAATACTTTCACAACCTAGATGACTCTCATAAGACATTCTAGGTATATGCCATTACCAATACTCAACATACTTTACCTCATCGAATTCGGGATAGGCCTGGGATGCTGATTCAATGGTCTAGCCTTAACTTAACCTACGCACGGAAACAAACCGTACGCTGAGTATACACTCAGTGGTATTTCTATAATCTAAACACTTAAACAATTATAAAACATATTAATTTATATATATTGAACTTTTCAAACTCAACGAGTATTCAAACATTCACTTTCCAACAAATGTTTTGGTCTACTTTAAATTCAAAATCATTTATTATTTTTCAATAGCAATTAATCAATCGGTAATATTCATTAACGATTAGTCAATCAGAACAATTATTTATTTAGTAATAGTCAGTTATTCGGTAACAATCAATTATTCAATAATAATCAGTTATTCAATATCAATCAATTGATCGGTTATCCAGTAACAGTCAATTATTCAGTAAAAATCAGATATACAGTAACAATTAAATTATTCAAGATAATGGTGATCTTTCCAGTTCCTTTATTTACCCTATTAACATGACTCGGACCTGAAGCGATATACGGATCAAACCAACACACGATCACGGCACATAGTGCCTCATCGCCAAGGCGGCGAACGATATGATAACGATGGCGATGCGGTACATAGAGTACCTCATCGGAACAAATCTGAAAGCGATATGATAATGATGCGGTACACATAGTACCTCATCGGAACAAATCAAAAAGCGAATAATGATATGAAACAATAACAATATCCGACACACAAAGTGCCGAATCGGTAATGATAGCGTAATAGCGATAAGATGATGGTCGGCACATAAGTGCTCGATCGATGGCGGTAAAACCCGTACTCTTCCATATCCTATGGCATGCCAACTATATCCGACTAGCCCGACTAGTCAATAGGGTATTTAATTCACTTTTCAATTTTCAATTAATTAACTATATATTTTCAATTCAATATAATTCCATTCATTTTTCACTAATAAATATTCAATTTCACAATAATCACATTTTTCTATCAATTTCATCACACTTCCAACTACATATATTTTCCAATATAACAAATATTTATTATTCAATTTCCACATCAATATTCATTTTAATTCAAACACTCACATATATTCATAAATCAATTCAATATAATCAATATTCAATCTAATTCAAATAATCATCTCAAAACACCTACTATATATATATATATATATATATATATATATATATATATATATATATATATATATATATATATTAAATAATAAATCCAACAATTTAAGTATTAAATTCGGATTCTGAGAAATACAAACTGTATTTTCTCGAGCTAACTCCCGTTGTCTTTGCCATTTTTCCTTGCTTAGCCGAGATTTCCCGAAACAACGTTAGCTATTACAACTTCAAGCTTCAAACCTTCAATTTTCCCTTTTCATCTTTCTTTTCTCTTTTTCTTTCTTTCTTTCCCCTTCTCTCTGTTTCGTCTCCTTCTATTCTCTTTTCTATTCATTTATTTACTTTGTTATATATATATATATATATATATATATGTATGTATGTATTTATACTTAAATAGTAAGTATTATTTATTTATTCATGTGTATATTATTAATACATTTGTATCCATTTATAACCATATATTTATAACCATATATTTGTCATAATTTAGTATATTTATTTCATAAAAATCTTATAATATGATCATTTAATTAGTAAATATATTTTATAAATAATAAATATCTATTAATGATTAAATACATGTATTAGAAATGTATATATTTTCATTTATACACTTGTATCAAATCATATCCACACATTTGTCTTTATTTAATTTATTCATCATATAATATTAATTTAATGATAATAAATACATACATATTTTACAAATGTATGTACAATATTTATTACACATGTATTTTATTTTTGCCATACACTTGCCTTTCTTTTTAATTTATTTAATAATAACACCTATTAAATAATAATAGTTTAATATAAAACCATAATAATAACAATTATAACATTTAGTATACATAATTCAAGAAAAATCTCCATTTGCCGCCTCATCTGTTGTCAATGGCTTAATTGCCATTTTAATCCTTTTTACTTTCTTTTAATCTACAATTTAACTTTCATCCTTTATTCAATTTAGTCATTTTTCCTAATTCATCTTAATTAAGCTAAATTCACTTAATTAAAGCCTAGTTAATTACTCAATTAACTTCGTAATTATTTTTAATAAATATTTTCTAATCTATTTTTCAGAAACAGAGACCCGAAAATACACTTTTCCTATAACCTTAAAGTTCAGGTCGTTACAGAGGACACGGGCGTGTCACATAAGCCACACGGGCGTGTCGTACTGTTTATAAAAGGGAAACTTTAAGAATTTTATGAAAAATTTTATAAGCTTCCGATTGAGTCCCGGTTTGGTTCTAACATACATTTTAAGTCTCGAGGGCCCATTAAAGGAACATTAAGATATATTTTATGAACTGAATTGTATTTCTTTCTCTATTAATTGTAATCAAACTGTAGTGACTGGTAATACTCTGTAATCCTGTTCCAACTACGGGATAGGGTTAAGGGGTGTTACATCAAGTTTGGAGGTTGAGTCTTGAGACAAGCCTCCATTGTCTTTCTATTTTAGCTTTGATGTTTACATGTCTTGAGATAAGGGGTTCTTGTCTCGAGACCTGGAGCGGGAAAAAATTTATTTAGCTTCGATATGCCCTTGTCTCGAGACTTAGATGAGTTTGTCTCGAGACCAAATTGACATGTCTTGAGACATTAAGCGATTGAAAGCATGATAAGGTAAGTTTTTGTTCTAACGATCTTAAAATATGCTATTATTGTCTCGAGACTTAATGGTCAAATGACCTAAAAAACACATTTTCAATCATTCAAACCTTACCTAAATGTACCTAAAACATACTTAAATTATTAACCCAATGCTAAATCACCACATTAACACATGTAAACACAATCAACCAGCATCAAATCCTAGTATCCAATGCATTAAGGTTTAACCTATTAATTAACACATTCAAACTTATATAAACAGACATAAATAGTCACAAATCAAAAGATAAAACTTAACCCTTTAAACTTTATAGGTTATAATACCAAACGAACCAAATATTAACATAAGAACATACCAACTGACTTAGAAACATATTATACGACCTAAAACACGTATATACATACAAAATAGTAACAAGATTACTTCTAAATTAAGTGTGAGAAATTGGATGCTTGACCTCAAGTCTACTAAGCTCTTATCTTATGCCAATGCACCAGAAACAAACAAAACCATACGCTAAATAATAGGGTTTAGTGGTGCTAACATGATTCCAGACAATAATAAATTATAACCAAAATAACATGTACGCTTAATATGAATTTCAACGATAACTTAAATCATGTTTACATTTTTTTTCTCTCATGCTTTTAATATCATGTTTTCATGCTTACTTTCATGTCACATATCAATATTTGAAATAATCTATAATGCCATCTTAATTACATGTAAATTAAAGCATCTCATATGGACAATTCATTTTCTCAGGTTTCGTAATAACCGAATTGTATGGTCTTTCACATGCTATCATTAATGTTTATATACAATTCGGAATTCATCATTCAATATTTTAATATCATTAACCAATTTGCATGTTTTATAATCTCTATTAACCAGACACAGATTCAAGATGGATACACGAATCAACCAACCATCACAACAATATAACTAGCACTTAGTGCATCATCGGACCGTCTCAAGTAAATTGTGCTCTACGCCTTATTGGTATAAACCGAAGTAATATATACAAATATGCCTAGCACCTCATCAGTATGTCCGAAATATAATGTGCACTCCACACTTCATCGATGTAAACCGAAGTAAACCCCGTACACAAATCCTATGGCATACCAACTATACTTAATCCTATTCAAGACCGTTAATAAAATATTCAATGTTCAAAACATATATAATTCACATGTTAAAAGACATTATGTAACAATTTCAGATCACACTCAAATCATTATATACCATTACATAAAATCACATAACATTATCATGCCTTGTCATGCTATTTGGACATTCATTTTCTACTCAAATCTTTGCATCAAAACATCATATCCATATCATCATATATATATATATATTTATTTACACATACGAAATCATGAGAAAGCATATAAACACTACCTTGGTCAAATTAACACTTATCAAACTATATTTATATTGAAATCAAATCATGAAAGCACATATAAAAATAGACTACTTGTCTATGGCTTTTATCTTTCCTTTATTTTGAGACGACCTAATGTCGTCTTTACATATGATAATAAAAATAATATTAGTTTCACACAAACACATGAAAACACTACAATTTAACATAATTTATTTTTATTCATTTTATTTCTTATATCTGAAATGCTTTATCTTTTGATATTTAGCATTTAATCAAAATTTGATTTTATATTTATTCACTAGGAACATTGTACTTTTAATCCATAATATAATCTCTGAACAACTTTTAATTTATTCAATTTGATTCCTAATTTCAACCATGATTAATCCCACAATTCAACTTTTTTTTTTAAGCTTAATTCACTATTTCTACCGCATATCTAACGTGCTGTTACTAAAAACTAATTAAAATCTCACATGCATGCATAATTTAGCTACTAATGTCATATTTCTCTAAAATTTTCCAAACAATAGAACTTAATCCAAAACCATTAATTCGATAATCTAACATTCGGGCTAGCTTAATCTAATGTTATATGCTAAAATTTTCATCCAAAAAAAAATATAGAAACTCACATGTTGAAGTTAATTTGAATCCGCAATGAGAAGAAAACTAAAAAGGTTTTTTTTCTTTCTTTTATGTAGAAAGATGGAGAAGATGTTTTCCACCTTCTCTTGCCCACTAAAATGGCTTATCATGATTAATAAAATAATTTAATTAATCTGGTCTTAATCCATTACTAATTATAAGTATTATTATTATTATTATTATTATTATTATTATTATTATTATTGTTATTGTTATTTATTATTATTTAATGCCAATTGATAGACAATGATGAAGAAAGTCATCAATTCCCACTTTCATATTTTTAATATGGAATAATTAATTCTAAGGACTTGTGAAATTTTCTAATCATTTTTCTATCATTTCAATCACTTTACAATTTAATCCTCATACTATTTTTACTAACTCAATCAATTTAATTATTAACTAATTCCACTTTCTATTCCCTTGTTTAACCTATAACTTCATCTCAACTTAAAATTTTTGGTCCATAGTTAACTTTTCCAACACCACAAAAATCTATTTGTTATAGTTTTTAACTTAGTGTTGTCATTGTTATTTGTTGTTTTATCTTATTTTAAACTTATTTGAACTAGAATAAAGAAAACAAACCTTGTCATTAATCGAAATTAATTTGGTT
The DNA here is from genome assembly GCA_025698475.1 of Gossypium anomalum. Taxonomy (NCBI): domain Eukaryota; kingdom Viridiplantae; phylum Streptophyta; class Magnoliopsida; order Malvales; family Malvaceae; genus Gossypium; species Gossypium anomalum. The sequence goes on along the minus strand of CM046967.1, from coordinate 14,900,536 downwards.
CAATTATTGAGTTTTAAAAAAAAATTAGTTCGATTAATAGTAAAGAGGTTTAGAACTTTGATTAATTCAAGTCATGATAGTTCGGTTCAAATAATAACTAAAACGACTATTTGAACAACCCTAGTAAAGTGTATGAAGGAAGTTTAAAATGAAACAACTTTCAAGGACCAATACCTTTATGCCACGTCATGCACAATTATGACATGCCGACTCCCCTTCCTATCTCAAGCAAATGCATGTCCTCCCCATTTGTTGGCGAAATATCAACAAATGCCCTTTTCAAATTTAAATAAAACAGTAACACGTCTTCATCTACATACGCGCTACCTTCCTATCAAGCATGTATCACACACATGATCACTTTTACCTACCACAGAAGCTAAATTGTCTCAAGAAATGTCACTTTATAACCTTGCCCTCGACTAGAGGCAATTGTTATAGATACCTCACCTATAGACTTCGTTGCCACAACCTCATCGCGTAACAATTGTGAACACCTAGACCTCGTCAAGGGCAACACTTTGTCAAGGTTAGGCTCCATGAAGATACATATGTTTAACACATGGAGCTCCTTTATCCTACCTTGCCAAAGTTAGGTGTTAGGCCTTTTTCAGTAAGTCTCACATGAGGGACCTTGTCTAGCCTGTCCCTATCCCATCTTCACCCACTTAGAATTCTAAAGTGTCGCCCAAGTGGCTGACCATGATATGACCTATGCCATAGGTATGACTAGAGCCCAAGTTAAGAGAGTCACTTTCACTTATAAATACCTCTTTAACCACATGTGAGAAAATCTTTTTATTTCTGTTTTTCAATCTCTCCTTCTAGAGACTTACTTTAACTATTCACATTTCAACCTCCCACTTCTCTCCATATATGATTATATGAGTTGTCACCAAACTTCCAACCGTTTTTTGTCCCCGCTAAAATTTGAAAGTTAAATTCTTGTTGTTGTTATACCTTGTGATTAAAACTCAACAACACCTTCTGATTAAAACTCTAAAAACTTCTATTCTCAACATAAAAATAGGCAATGATAAGATTTTTCCATATCAATGAAATAAATTAGCTACATTTAGTTTGACATCATAGTAAATTATTAAAAAATAACTTAATTTAGGGAATACTTAAAGTTAAACCTTTTACTGTCAAACGTTGACTGTTAAAATGTAATGAAAACAGAAAAATAATAATAAAAATTTATTGAATTGGTACATTGAATAAAATTCATGTATGATATGATTTAAATAATAATAATTAAAAAATATTTAATTTATAAACGTATTTTTTAAAATTTTCAAAAACTCAGCATTAGTAATTTCGTTGACATTATTATTATTTTAGCAGTGTTGTATCTAAAATTCAAACGAGTAAGAGTACAATTAAGGGTGAAATTAGAAATTTTTTTTAAGGGAGTCAAAATTACGATAGTAAATATAATTTTTCTATTTTAATAGTTTATATATTTATAATTTTTAAAAGATTAAATAAATTTTTTATTAATTTTTAGAGTAAAAATATATTTTTATTAATTTAAAAATTAAAAAAATTAAGTGAAAAATTTTACCCCGAGTAGAATGTGTCATACGTACACATGTTGAAATGTTATTTTTTAGTGAAGTGTTAAATTGAAGTGAAAGTAGAAAACTGGTCCTTACATAGATTAATGAAAATTGGTTTTGGAAGAGCGGCCCCCACACGTGTAAAGGAAACAACTTCTTTCATAATAAATCAAAAGATATTTGTATTGTTTTCTTCAATCCCTTAGACCACTCACTCTCCCCCTTCGGATCGGTATGTAACATTCTCCGTGTCTCTATATTTCCTCTTTCCTTTTTAACGAATCATATTAATTAGTTTTGATCGATTTATCTATTGAAATTTTCTTTTGCTTTTTGTTTTTGGTTTGTAGATTTTGTTTCTATGGCCAAGAGCTCCTTTAAGTTGGAACACCCTCTCGGTTCGTCTTCATCATCTTTTTTTTATCCGATGTTGCTCCTGTTGATCTTATGACTCCCCAATTTTAATATTTTCCCCTATTAATTTACTCTAACCCTTGAAATTTTTCTTCTTTTGCCTGATCATTCCATTTTTTTAATTGTTGCAATATTTCCCAGTGATAGAATCAATTTTGGAACACCCAACTAAGAGATAATAATAATCAGACAAATAATAATGGGTTTGGAAAAAGGAACAATTTATCATGTTATATTTATAATGTTGAAGCGTTTGTTGTTTGTTTTGTGCCAGAAAGGAGGCAAGCTGAATCTGCACGCATTAGGGAAAAGTATCCGGACAGAATCCCAGTATGTCATATTTGATTTATGTGTATTTGAATGCAACTTTAGACTTGGTATTTTATATTTCTATCACTTTCAATACACTAATAATAATTTGTGTGATATAAATTTTGAGATAATTAACATTGGTGTTTGATTGTTTGGTGTAGGTTATTGTTGAAAGGGCCGATAAGAGCGATGTGCCTGATATTGATAAGAAAAAGTCAGTTATTCTTTCTCTACTTGTTCTTATGTGGGCGTGGGTTCTAACTAACGTGGATAAATATTTCCTAGTTAAAAAGGTTATATAACTAGCAGTGTATACAAGACAGGTTAAAAAGGTTATATAACTTAGGTTTGGCTTGTTATTCATGATTATCAAGTCGAGCTCGAGCAAGCCAACTTAGATGTCCTAATGCTAGATTCTAGTAGGTTGCAAGTGTAATCCATCTCTTTTTTTTTCATTTTTTTTTTAAAAAAGAATGTAAGAGAGATATATATTTATTTTTAATTAATATTGAATTTTTTCAATTTTAACTCAAGCTTGAGCACAAATAATTGAGCTTGAAGTTGTGCATGAGGATCAAAATCATTTTTACTAGATAAATGAGCTTAATCAAGCCAAACTCAGTGAGCTTAAATAGTTTGATCTTTATCTCAAATTGAGCTTGAGCTAAGTTTTTAACCTCAAATTTCTCAAGTTAGCTCAAGCTTTTTACAGCATGAGTTTTGACTTGGCTCGACTATATGCCCTAGGTCTAACCATTTGGAGATGGGGTTGCTCTGGAAGGAAAGGTATCATAGTAAGAACTTATTAGGAGCATGAACTTGTATGCTTTCACTGTGATGTATTTGCCTGGTCTAATTTTCTTGAATTAATATTCGTTCATGTTGGATATTGCCCCAGCATGAGCAGGAAGTTTAAATATATTCTGTTACTTAGGGCACCCACTGAATATAAATATGTTATTGATGTTGTTGATGTTTGTTAGGTAATTTTTAATCTGAATTGTCATTATTCTGTTTGTTAGGTCAGATGGTGTTTCTAGTATGATACTTGGTTGTTCCTGTTGAAACATGATATTAAATTTTTTAGCACTGGTTTCTTTTTATTTTATTTGGATTTTGGTCCTAGCATAGAATATATGTCCGGAACAGGTATGCTTCATTATTTGGAAGGTCGTATCTGTGTATCCAATCCCAGGTGTCAAAAATGAAGAGCTGGAGCAACATAGTTCTCTGTTCCTATTCCTATCCTGAATTTCACTTCTTTTGAAGCTAAAGGTTCTCCTAATGCAGATATCTGGTTCCTGCTGATCTAACTGTTGGTCAATTCGTTTACGTTGTCCGGAAGAGGATCAAGCTTGGTCCTGAGAAGGCTATATTCATTTTTGTGAAGAACATTCTACCACCAACTGGTGAGATTAACGCTTTAGATCTTACAACCCACTTTTGTTGCATTTTCTGTATTAACAGTTTTTTTTTAACAAATGGTGTATGGACAATGTTGGTGCAGCCGCTATGATGTCTGCCATATACGATGAAAACCATGATGAAGATGGTTTCCTTTATATGACTTACAGTGGTGAAAACACATTTGGGATTCATTGAGGCATGTCGTCAAGGGATATCCATGTGAATATGATTTGCAAAAGAATATAAAATTAGTTTAAGATGTACATTCTTTATTGCTCTCTGGTAGGTCTAGGTGGATGTGTTATTCGTACTCGGATGAGTGTTGAATGTGTGTGTGTCCAACATGGTTATGTAAAATTATGTTCAAGTTTCTCATGTATTTGGTAAGTCTTTCAAGGATCTAATTATAAGGTGCTATTATTAATCCAGTCCACCATTCTCAAGCAAATTATCTTCTCTTACAATTTAATTTAATATTGGTAACTTGTTTATAGTTGCTAAGCTAAGTTTGCTTTGATTTGGATGTTTGCTCCGTTGGTTTGATTATAAACATTTCTTTGGATTTTCAAAGATTTATTGGGATTAAGCTCAGACCATTGTCTATGTTCATCACTCATCCCATAAAGGTGTATATATGTACTTTACCATTATCTATGTTCATCACTTATCCCATAAAGGTGTATATATGTACATTACTCTTACATGTTATCATTATGTGTGAAATATGTAAATATCTATACAAGTTTTACTTTTCTAATTGACATTAAAGAAATGGCTTAAATGCAAATTTAACTCTCAAGCTATAACTTTTTCTCACTTAGGTAAGTTCTTGTTTTTGTCAAAAATAGTATTTAAACTATAATTTGATGTCCCAACTTTTTTCTCTCTTCCTCTCTTATTCGCCAATCAGAAAAATCGACGAGTAAATACAATCTCTCATTCACTTTTCACCTTCCTTTTTAATTCAATGTCATCCATTCCCATGAAGCCGCGGGCATCAATCAGTCATTTAATTCAATGTCATCCGTTCCCATGAAGATGCGGGCATCGATCATGACTGAACTAAAAGTGAAAATTTAAAAAGGAATAAAATAAATAGATAACAAAATTAAAGAAAGAAAAGAAGCATTTTTATAATTAATTATAATTTTTATAACTAATGCAATTTAATAATAATTATATACTTAGTTTTTTTTTTTTTAAATGCCACATGCTACAATATAATTAGAATGAAAGAAATTTTTAATAGAGCACACGATTGAAATGTTTTATGTATAAAAAAAAATCATATTCTAGGCATTTTTTGGAAAAAAAACCACACCTTTTATGTATGTGAAAAAAACACTATAATTCGAGAGCCAATTTTCATCTAAGCCTGTATAAATATTTATAACAGTATGAACAAAATGTTCATCTCGTGTTACTCATTTTTTATTTTTTTATTTTGCCACACCAACTTCATCCATGCATTTCAACTATTTAGAACTATACTGTGAATTTCATTACTCCATTTATTATTACCAAAATCCGCCTAAGGTGAAAACTCACTATTTTCTTCTTTATGTGAAATCTATTTTTGTTTCTTTTTGGCAAGGGAAAGGGATTTATTCGAACCTTAAAGCTACTGTCAACCAGACTTCAAATCGACAATAAAGTTTGGTCACTAAAACAATGAGTTGGTAGGCGAAATCATTTTATTTTGTTTCCCAATTAAAAATAATTCTATCCTCTAATAGTTTCATTCATTGTAATTTTTTTTATACAAGAAAAGTTATCACATTTTAAGATATATGAACTCATATTTCAATCAGATTTGAGGACAAAAATATATATAACAAACTCGGATTTGGAGCTCTGCTTCACACAAATCAACCAACAAAAAAACAAGGCTCCTATAATAGAAAAACCAACCCCAATTTCAATATATCTTTTCATACGGTACTATGAACAAAGAAGACGAACTTTCAGCTTTAAAGCTCGATGATTAATGGACTTACCGTACTCGACATCAACAATTGAGAAGTAAAACCAGATAAGTACCTCATCGATTTAAAGCAATCTTAATAGCATCTTGTTGAGCCCGTGTCAAACACTGCAATTTTCATGAAAAAGAATATGCATTCCTTCAAAGTTATTGTCCGGAAAGAGATTAAGCGCATGCACACACACACATATCAATTCCTTAACAGGTACTGGATTTAAATGCTTGACAAGAAACCAAACCTGACAAAGATTATCAAATAGTTGTTGGTCACTTTGAGAGAACTTTGATAAGAAGTCAGCGAGATAATTTGCCAAGTAGAGCTGCAAGATTGATCGGTAGAATTTGGCGTTTATATAAAATTTTAAAATGTTGAGCATGTAAATAAGTTTAGTGGTAAAGAATTTCACCTCGTTAAGGGGATCTGTAACACTTAATATGTTGTCTTCATACTCATCCTCTTGATTCTTCAAATTCATGATCAAGAGTTAAGATTAATAATGCCGAAGAAAAAAAAACCACAGAAGAAGAGAGAATTCACTGTTATTTCTATTCAATCAAACCTCGTTATATGCTTTTGCCATTGCTTCAAGATGTTCATATCCGGACCTGCCAAATGGTGTGGCAGCAGCTGAGGATAACAAATCTTTGTCAGAGTCCATGTCTCCATGAATTTCTTCCCAATCACTATCCTGCAAAAAAAAAAAAGGTTCAGATCCTAAACATCCATCGTCGGTCAATAGTATCATTATTTGGGGAAGTGGGACTATTAAACTTGGGGATTAACCCACTGGCAATACAGGAAACCTGGATTTCAGGACGGGAACTGGAAATACCCCCCAAGAACGTAAGAATTAATAGAAAAGGACAAAAACTACCTCATCCTCAGCATCCCGAACCTGTTCTTGTATTTCAATCAATGCATCCGCCAGTAAAGCCAATATCTGCAGTACTAAGCTAGTCAGACTATTATTTTTTGTGTTCAATATTCGCATGTTAATCCCACTCTCGGTTGTATTTCGGAATAACCTAGAAATACCTTTGCTGGAAGTGGCACTATAGTCCACTGATCTGGGGCAGATTTAGCTTTCGAACGAGTGGTTATTCCCGAGATAGACTTTTTTTAAGGAAAAAGAAAAACAAGAAAAGAAAAAATATCAAGTTACTTCCTCGTAAGCATAACCAAGAGACAATGATGTTCAACCATTTAAGAAAATATCATGAACCTTAATTAGATGGCCTTGGACATTAATATTTGTTAATTCAGGATGCCTAGTGGATAGCAGTAGGGCCAAAGCACTGGTGGTAACTTTGATTTGATATGCCCCCTGAATCTCCCCTGCACTCCAAAGGATGTATGAGAAGAAATATCAAATGCAAGCTTACTTTCTTGCAAGAATGAACAGTCCATTTTCTCTTTCATAAATATTGAATTTGGTTCATAATCACAAATAATTAACAAGAGACAAAAGATTACACATCCTTGTCATACACTGTAAATCATGGAAATTGCAGAAGCAAAAGAGCTTGACACCGTAAGACAATATAGTCCAGCAAAGATATTGTTAAGAGAAAACAAATCATGCAACTTATACTAAAGAGAAATAAAATTAGGTCACAATTTTGTCCAAGACAATCTATTCAACCCCTCATATTAGAATTTAGACATGCCAAATTACACTGGAAGGGCAAGCTCCTTTAATTTTGTTTTTATGTTTTATCTTGTTGAATTGAATTACAACCAGTCCTAGGACAGCTTACGAACACTAGTGACTGCTTCCAGCATTCGTAGGTGCTAGGTCCAAAGAAAATGCACTGAATACCGTGAAATTTCACAAACAATTGATTTGTTTGCATCGAATGAGCACCCAAACAGACATTGACATAACACATTACCACTTTACATTACTTTTTTCCTTTGCTTAAAAGTAGGAACGCATACAGAAACTTGCCTTGTTGTTTGGTCCACTCTGACATGACATAAACAAAGGCATTTTGATAGCCTTCAGCCGGGATAGTCATCAGCAGATTAATAAATTGTTCAACATTTGGAGCACTCAAATGAATCTGCATATAAAGAAATGCAATGGTTATCCATGAAAAAGAAGAAGAGGGGAGACTGACATCTAATCATACACCTGTAAGAACTGGGAAAACAGAGCGAAGATAGCAGAACATTAGGACTTACTATAATAAGGATTACTGTTCTGTTCCAGAAATAAATGATGGAAACAAGTTCTAGGTTAGCTGAAATACATTCTTGCTTTTCAGAATAAAGGTTCTTCTATGCAATATATATTTTGGAATGCCTCAGATTGTTTTGAAATAATAACTTAAAAAACCATATTAATCAAAAGTTACAAATATAAGCAATAAAAATTGTCAATCCTACTTTAATAGTTAGCTTCTTGTTATTCATTTTTCACAAAAAAGGAATTGTAATTGTTCTGCTTAACAATCCAGAAGACGTTAAAAATTTTACTCTGTTGAATCTATAAGGTAGCGTTTGGGAACTAGGATTTTAGAATTTAGATTTGAATTTCAAAAATAGTGTAAATTGAGTAATAAACTATTTAGAAATATATCACTCATGATACTTTCTCAAACCCATGGATTTGTTAGGTGCCTATTCAGTAATAAATTTGAAATTCTTAAAATATTTTTGGATTTAACAAATCCATGTTTTTAACCTTTTCTAACATATATTGTATTGGAATCTCAACTAATTTGCTCATAATATATGCATCCTATTCTTACCATTTACATAATAAATGAAATCCAAATCCAAAATTTGAAATCCATATTCCCAAACAGAACATAAAAGTTGACAAGGAATTAGATTAATCAAGATGAAGTTGAAACGTAGACACAATACCAATCTAGCAAAAATAAGTAGCAATGAGCTTCTCAATCCTTCTATTGAAGCCGATTGCATACGTCGAACAAGAGCAACAATCAAGTTTTGAATGTGCTGCCCCATTTGTGAGGGAAGATGCAATATAAGTTGAAGGATATAGCTGCCAACAAAAAGAGACCCAGAGCTTTCTAGATCAGGGTCAAGAAGCCTGCAAATCAGATTGCACAAAATAAGCATCCAAAAACATGGACATGAGAAAACTTTACTACTAGAGTTTAGCTAGAACAATTTGCAGAAATTTGAATTCACTGCAGGTATCTTGTATTTGATAAAGTTATTTCCAAATCAGTAGATTATACAAGAAACACCCCCCCTAAGCCCTCAGAAATTTTTTTTGGTGTATCGATACTTTGAACAAGCTTTCAAATATAGCTTGGCACTATACTATGAATATGCAACAATTTAACTAACACTGAGAAGCAAATCAATTGGCTATCATCAAACATGCAATCCTTGTACCATGATCCCAGTTCAATTCTGACAGCTGTTGATAAAGCTTAACAAGAGAACCTTGGGTACATTGAAGAATAACAACTCTATGTAAAATTACTTTTTTAGTTATCGGTATTCGTAGCGGAACCATAAACACCTTACTAACTCACAAATTCCCACGCAGTAAAAACAAAAGCAAAGATAAAAAACAGCTTGGAAGGAGGAAAAAAGGTTGGGCTGTGTGGGTGCAGGAAGTAAAGAATCAAGACAAGAATAAGTAACCTTGAAGCTGCATCAAGCAAACTCCGCATTGTAAATCCGGAATCACTACCCCAAGAAAGAAGTTCTTGTCTTCCACCAGATACAAAAGATGCCAAACATTCTGTTGCATTCTGATCAATGTAGCAGAAAGCGGCACTTATGTTCACATTATAGATAGCCAATTACCATTAAAGAAAAAGAAACATAAGTGAACATTATACCTGCATTTCACTGTGGTCATCACTTTCAAGAACAATCCGGATAATAGCATCAAAACAAACATCATATGCTGCTTTTACCACATCAGTAGGAGCATTCTGTACAATGCTATCACAAACTGTAATTAGCAAAACATATAATACAATTATAACATTTTTGAAATAAAAAAAAAATCTAAACTCAACAAAAGAGGTACATATGACAATTTCCATCCAAGTACCACTTGCCTTCAATAGCATAGTTAGCAGATCCAATGACCCAGCCACTAGTCCATTAGGCTGTTGTTGGGGCTGGAAATTTGCCATCAAAAGATGCATTAATAACAAATCATTTTAACTTTATTTCAAATATCCATTACCAAGAAAGTAACTTGAAAAGTCATACCTTGTTCAATACTGGACCAATATATGGTAAAATTCGGGAAGCCAAAGGAAGAAAACAACCCGGAGTATTTTTGATTGCCTGAGTGAAATTTTCAAAATAGAAATATCAGAACTAAATTTACATCCCAAAAAATATTAAAGAAACACAGAACTAATTAAGAATGTCTGGAAAAGTATAAAAAGGAAAAACCATACATCTCAGATGATTATAGATGAAAAAAAACGTGCATAATTCAATCCCATAAATTAGTCCAATAAAAAATTCATAAAAATAACATAGTAAAAACTATCAAGGGAATTAAGGTTAAATAATGTAAAAATCATCAAGGGAATTAAGGTTAGATAATGTACAGTAACATATTTCCACAAAACTATTTGCCCAAGAATGAAGGCAGAAATTTAGGCTATCACTAGCTTTCAAAACAAGATATTAAACTTTCAATCAACACAGTCCCATGACTTTTACTCAACGAAAAATGACATTATACATAGCCTAATGATACCGGGACTCAGATGTGTCTGGCACCTAGCAACATATAATGATGTTCAAACTTGCAAAACTTGTTAACAATATAATTTTAAAGCAAAACATTCTCAAACTGTTTATACTCATAGCACTATTCTGCTAGGCCTTAAGAGTTGCAATTCAAGTAAAATTCTGTAAAACCATGTATATAAGTTTTCTAGAGGTACTTGGGTATAAACTGCAAATTTTGAAGGTGCTCAGATAGTATTAGCAATGCTTTACAAGGGTTTCATATTTTTTTTTCTGTAGACATGAATGAATACTTCAAAAGTTCTAGCAACTGGAAGTATTCAAAACCTAAAAGATATGGAAGACAATTAACAGCAGGCATATCAGGTATCTTATATCTCAAAGTTATCATGTTAAAAAATAAAAGCACAACTATGCATTTAAAAACAATGGTCACTAAAACAAGTTGCAAAAGCGAATTATGAAGATCTTAGCTGCCACATTGCAAGAGCAAAATAACAACAAATTAATTAGTTACTATGCAGTAAATCATAGTGGTAATGTGAAGCAACCCTTCTGCTACCATCCACATTACTATGGTAGTTTTTCTTTGGCATAAAGACAAATTTAGCCCCTAACCTTTATGCATTTTGTCAAGGTGACAAAATGTTAAAATTTTCATAATTCTTTTTTTTTTTTCGCTGTCCCTCAAACTTCAAAATTTAGTCAAATAGCTTTGTTTCCGATAAAAACCTGACTAAAATGTTAAAATTTTAATGGCATAGATGTGACAGCCGGCTTGGCAATCTACATGTACTTTATTATTCATGTGGACAATTTTCTAAAAAAATTATGATTTTTTAATAACTTTTTTGAAGTATAAATGGACTTTCACATAAGCTGCCACGTCAGTGTTGTTAAAATTTTAATGATCCAATTAACTTTTCCATCTAAAAAAAAAAAAGCAATTTGACTAAATTTTGAAGGCTGAAAGCCCAAGTGATCCATAAAAAATAAAAGAATCATAGCTAAAGTGACAAAGAAGCAAACATTAGGGGCTAAATTTATCATTATGCCTTTTTCTTTTTGGATAATTACTACAGAAACTTTTATATTATAGGTTTTCGTGTCCTTTTTTGCTTCTCTTCAATTATTAGTATAGTTGGGACCAAGAATAATTTTGAAAGCTAGACTTATTTTCTTATAGTTTTGTACTGTGTTTAGTAACATGAAGTACTCCTCTTCAACGTGGCCAAATTTTATTGGCAATAACATTCAAGAAAGAATCTATGTGCTCCCTGACCTTAGAGTAAGAAACCAGGAGTGAGCCATTTAAATGAGTTTTGATCCCTATTGTTCTTCCTCATGAGTCTCTTTTTTCTCCTTAAACTAGAATTCTAATTTGGATTTTCTGCCTACAATTATGAAATGAAATATTTAATCTCTGTTTAAGTACTATAATTTTAATCAACGTGAGATCAAAGGATATATTACCATCGCAAATTGACACATGAAAATATAATCTCTCCTAACATATACAAACTAAATAACCAGACTTGAGGAATGGAAGCCAAGTATAAAGTGGACAATTCTAAAAATTAAAAAATGGAATATTAAGAACAAAAAGACACTAAGTTACTGCTTATTATATACTGTTAACAGCATTTGCATTACTACCTCTAGAACCTCAATTGCATCAATACAAATGAAAGGATCCGAAATGTGCAAGACCCACATATTGAGGATTATAGGAGAAATAATAGGCTCTGCAGACGCTGATAACTCATGACCTACAGCAAATAAAAATGAAACATAGAAGTACTGTAATGTAAAAGAAAATACCTAAATATATCATGGAGATGAAAATAATTCATGAATTACATATCCAACTATATCTAAACTCACCAGCTTTAATTGCCGCTTGCAGTGTTTCAAGTACCAGGTGTAATGTCTCATCAGAAGCCTGAAATCAGAATCAGAATACAGCCATTAGACGTATTGTCACTTCAACAACTGCTTTCAAGAATTACACAGTTGTACATTACCCGATGAAGAAGATCAGTCAGTGATGACAATAATCCCATCATCTGAGGCTCAATGGTACTCTTGTTTGCTTCAGGAAGCAGCTGTGAAAGTGCTCGACAGGCACCTACTTTCACAGCTGGAGGGCTGCCAATAGAAAAACTCAACATAAGATTTTATGCTATCAATTACCTGGTGGAGAAATATCAAAATGCAGAAGGTACACTTACACGTCCATGCCAATTGTCTTCATAGCAGCAAGAAGAAAGTGTTCAAGAATTCCACCGCTCATCTGAACAACATTTTAAAAATTGAATTAGATCTTTCTGAAAGGACATAACCATAAGATAACCTCAAAAATAGGGAGAGGACATCCTTACCACAGAGGAAAACTTAGCAACTGATATGAACATACGAGCATAAAGAAAGGGATATTCATGTACACCTGAAAAACAAAAATGGCAAGACTTTCAGGCTCATGTCACGTTTAGGTACTGCAGAAGAAAAAAACTGCAAAATCTGATCCAATTTATCATAATTGACAAGATGTGTCCACTGAATCAATGATATAATATAACTATAAAACACAATAAAATAAAAAACCAAGTGAATACCAATTCCCATATCTTCAGTAATCATTTGCTCTAAAAGGTTCCCTATGCTCACTTTTGTAAGTCCGGAAACCTGCTACCATAAATTCAATACAACATCAAAGTTGAAACCTGTGATAAGTCCTTGGACATCATGCCTCAGGCCTAAGGAGAAAGTGATTACTCATAATTGAAAATTATCATGGAAAGAACAAACCTCTGCCTCAAGTAATTGCTCACACAAGGAAGCCAAAGCAAACAAAGTAGCCTCTTTCATCTATAAAATTTACCATTCAAAAATGAGTTTTGAGGAGGTCTTTAAAAAATAAATAAAGAAAACAAAAAGAGAGATTGCATGAAGAAAAAGGTAGTCCATTAAAATGATTTAGAACAGGATCTTCCACATGATTATGAAAAAACCAAGCTCACTAAACAAGTTATGCACAGAGAGAGGAAGACATTTAAAGAAAAAGTTGAAAGGACACTCCAGCAAGACAAATGCTTAGAGCCCAAAAGATAAATCCTTCATAAATGGTAGGCCACAAGAAAAAATTCTACTTACCCTCCACCAAACCACAGAACCATCAGCTTTTTCTTGTTGAGACTGGCTGAATCTTTTGCTCGCAGCATTTATAATAGCATCAATGCCATCTCCCCCACAACAAGTTGCCACCTCCTCTAGTAAAAGGGCACCTACAGAAAGTAAATTTTTATAGTAAATTACTTTTTCATAAGGTCAAGGAAGTCTTGATTTCTTTGAGATGGGCAAATGTAAGAAGGAGATGCTATCAGATCCATAAGCAGATTTGAAGACTTAAAATGGCAGCATTATGCAATTGCAATCAAAGATTTGTCAGAGACAAAGGCAACTGGGTTGAAGCTGGGCTGTGCCTGAGAACAAAAAAGAGGATAGATGAAGATAGACAGAGAATGATGTTTTGGAACTACAGACTGCTGACTGTTGACAACTATATGATAATTGCACCTCAAGAACAAACCAACTAGGATTCAATGGACTGTTGATTCCTTCTTTCAAGTTTCATCAGGAAGCATAAGAAAACCTAAGTTGAGATTATTAGTGACCAAAGGCCTTTCTGTCTCTTAATCTTAATCAAGCATATCACTTTGAGACAAAATCAATAGTTTTTACAACTCTGTTTTATCTTTAATTTGTATTGCAAACATAGTGATAAGAATCCACTGCCACCGCCTCTATTGGCTTATTCTAGAAAGAGGGCATGCAAGAAAATGGATGACCAGCATCTTGGCTTAATACAGATGTCTCAACCGTCTAGCACCTGTGACACCGCGGATGAAGCAATCAAGGGAGGCCTGCACCTACTTTCCCATAAATTTCTGGTGCACTAGACCCACTTCACGTCTATATTACCTCCACCAGTTCTATTTCTTTGAAGTTTGTTTAATTGTTTCTGAATAACACACGGTTCTCAGTATATATATATGTCCCGCTAGAAATTGTCTAGATCCTATTTGAATATTTTGAGTACTTGTTTAGGAGTTTTGTAGCTTCCATAAGTTCAAGATTCTTGAGCTATTTTCAGCCAATAAAACTTCTTAATTCTTTTCCATTTTTCAGTTGTTCTTTTCCATAGTTGCTGCTCCTATCACATAGTTTGCATGATGAATTTCGTGGAGTCAGGTTGTTTGCAACAGATATTCTAAAGGTGCTGTCATCATTTGAAGCATTTTCACTTAATATGGAAAAAGGACAAGCTATCGGTTTCCACCATGACCAAAAGAATGTCCTACTAAACACATAGAGGCATGGAATACATGCTTCAAGAGAAACACAACATCCATATATAACAGCACTAAGGAATTCCAATTAGTCTGGGTGCCAATAGAAATATCAGATCACAAGTTACCAATGTACAAGCTACTTACCAGACACACGGCAGCTATAAGTGACATCATCCTCATCAGCTACAAATTGATTAGCATCCATTGACCACGTATGTACCTAGAAAGGATTCAAACATAAACATAAGAAAGGGGGAAAGTGTGGAAAATGAATCTTAGAAGAAATAAATTTAAAGGGAATCAAAGGTTATGTTAAGAGAAGAATTCAAAAGATTTAAAGTTTTTACTGCAAAAATGAGAAAAAAGGCAGATAAAAATTGCATGTCTAGGTCCTCTGAAACATAAGGAAGGAAATGAAGGGTTATGATAAGAGGAGCTTCCTTTGGTTGTAATTGATGATTGAATGAAGAGATTCAACTGCTATTACGAATCATCTTTGCCACAAGAAATCACACTGATGAAACTCGAGCATATTTTAAGATAGTTAACTAGATAAAATTAAGTTTGAAGTTCTTGTACAATGTTTTGATTGTATATAATTCTCATCTGCAAGTGCTAAGCTATTGTACAGTTATTTAAAGATGAACCACCATGATGAACTGCAGTCAATGGCATGAGGTCAATGACTAGTGTGAGTAATAAGTTTGCAGCAGTTAAAATATCAGGCAAGTGATTTGTATAATTTTTCGAAGTAACTCACCACAATGGTTTAATTAATTTTACCAACACTGAATGATCAGTAGGCATGCATGTCCACTAGTTTCATAGAGTGTGAGAAAAGTAGTGATATCAGGATGTAATGCAGGAGAGGGACTGCACAGATTGGATTGGAATATACATTCCAAGAAAAGGAAGACTTAATAGGCATGTCAGTCATGCTGAATATGTAAACGACTATGACAGCATTGTTGAGATGATTAACAAAATGCTGCAGGTAAAACTCCATTTTATTTAGCTTCAAAGATAAAAGAGTGGCAAAGGAAGCACAACGAAGGGTTACTTTAAAATTGTGCAAGGAATTGGATTCAGTTAAGATGAATAAAGCCCCTATGTTCTCAGTTCTCAAGATGGCAGACCAATAAGATATACGTCAAAGTCCACTCTGACATCAAATAACGAATAGTTACCTGTTGTTCTGTCACTTGCAGAAAAGCAATAGTGTAATATACCAAGTCTGCAATATTATTTGCAACAACCTACATGATCAATTTTATAATAAATTATTATAATAAATCATTATAAAATAGAAATAGTAATTAAAAATGATATAGAGTCTTCTAACTTCACCTGTACAAATTTCGTGCTACCGACAATAGTCAAAAGGAACTCAAACAACTGCAAGTTCAAAGTCAAACACAAAAAATGGAGAGGAAAGATCAATTAAACGAGAAACAACTGATATTTGTGCACTTGACAGAAAACCACAGTTTTAGGAGAACCCAAAACTATATACAAGAACAAGCCTGCTACCACTTTCTTCAAATAAAATCAACAATTGAAGTTTAAAACATTCACTGCAGCTTTTTATCACAGCCATCTACCTCCTTATTGCCAACCAAACCAGGGATAATTCATTTTCACTTTCCAAATGTTTTTGGAATAACTTCAAGAAAAATTAACCTGTTGACACCCTAACCTAACCATAACAAGATTGCTACTTTACATTCAGCTTCTCCCAACTTTGTACAAATACCATAGCATTCAACCAACTCAGAATCCAACTCTACTTATATAAATTGATTTATAATCTGTAGCAAACCCTTTTATCTCAACCTTTTATAGGTTAAACACTTCCAAGTTTATCACCAAAAGTTGATTAGAAAGCATCTGAATGTGCACGTCAGTCCCACTCTTGGAGAAAAACCAAATTAGAAAAAAGATCAGGATCTACTTCTACCTATATTGTTGTGTATCAAATAAACAAGCATTTTTGTACTTAAATTTAAAATCACCTTTTCTTTTGGCCACTAATATTACCTGAATAACAAAGGAATCAAGGCTTTTCTCTGCACCATCAGAGTCATAACTGCCTTCATAGGGATCCTCTGTACCCTCTATTGATGATCGAGTATATACACTCAGAGATGATACAAATGTCTGCCATAGTGGCCCCACAATAACTGCAAAATGGAACCTCAGGAAGGCACCATTAGTAATAAGACATCAAAACTAAAATTCAGAAAATATGCTCAAAGAAACATATACAGAGCTAAGGCCAACTAACCCATAAATAGGCTCTCATTGAAGCTAGGAAAGTTCTGAACAAACTGATTTAAGCATTTTAAAACCTGGGAAATTTGAGTTGTAAGCAAAAAGTACAAAACATGGCAATGGAAAGAGATGAAAGCATAATACCAACCTCCATTCTGATGCTCCAATCATCGGTATCTTCAGGCTGTACAGGATGTTCCAAGATAAAAGAGAACTGATCTAACCATGGTTTAAGCATTGGTTCCATCAATGCATTACTTTCTACCTGAACATGAATATCTTAGTTCTGTTAATTAACAACAAAATTAAACTGACAAAATATCAAGATCCAGCACAACAAAAAATAGGTCGCATGAGAGTACCTGATATACACCACTCATAGCCCCCAACATGGAAGTGCAAGCATAAACAACAGAGAGAGCTTTTGTGCGCAAATATTTGTTATAGGTCTGCAAAAGGAAGTCTTATCAACATGTTAGGAGTTTCTATTTTATATATGTGACACTCATAACAAAGGAATTTGGAGACTTCCCAAATCACTAATTTTGGGCAAATACAATAAAATTACATACTTGAAAATTGTTAAATACTTAAATTTGTGGTTAGATTACACATATAAAGCTTTCTTCAGACAGCATCTGCATCATGTGCAGTCATACATGAACACATGCACAGCTACACCAATACCACACATCCCAAAATCATCATCTCCAGAAAATAAGATTCAAAATCATATGAAATTAAACACACACACACACCAACACCGCCAACAAAAAAAGACCTACTTAAAGCTATATCAAAGCAAAAGAAAACTGACCTGAGAAGATGACACAATGGTATACAAGCAAGGGAAGAGGACAGGTACTAATGTTGGAATCATCGTGTCGTCTAGATCCCCAGAGAGAAGTGCTAAGCACTTAAGACCACCATGCACTGCAAAAATTGGGAATGCTTTAATCCAATGAATCCAAAGGATAAAATTGACAATGGCAAAAAGCTTAAAGGCAACTAAAAATATTCAATACTTTACTAATAGGGATAACCATAAGAAATAAGAAAGTATTAAGGCATGATGATAGGCCACAAAAGAATCAACATGAATAAATTAAGGACCCAGGAAAATAGAAGGAAAAAGGTTCCTACCACAAAGGAACTTTGATATAAAAGAGTTAAAAAAGAAAAATATATATAAGGGAAAAATAATAGATAACCAGATGAGAAGATTTATATCTACACAGACCTCCTTAATAACAACAAAAACATAAATAAGCAATGAATCCTTCACCAGACACCAAATTCTCAGAGTGTACTAATAGTAACACACTTAAATACAAATAGAACTTTATGGAAAAGGTTAGAAAGAATAGCCATCAATCATTCAAAACTAAATTATTACAAAAAAAGGCATCTACGTAAGCCATCTAGGACGGCTATCAAACCACCAAAACATGAAAAGAAAATGTTCAAGATCAGGAAACAAAAAGCAATAGTATTAATTAGAGCACGAATGCTCTATTTCTTACCTCCATTCATGCTAGTTTGATCACCAATCAACTTTAGGAGGAAGGGCAACAAGTCTGGCCAACTTTCTGGCCAGTCGTAGACTGCAATAGCTGCTATAGCCATACTGATTGCTGTGCAAAGTTTTCTATTAGGATCATCCAAAGTTGATAAAAGTAGTCCGCGGATAACTGCCTGACAATATAATCATGATTGATTTAATATGGAGGTGGACAGGGTATATTAAACACAAGATGTTTACAACTTCTTGATTACTAGCTACATTTAGAGGTGGAAAACCCATTCATATGTTTCATCTCAAAATTTAAAGTGAAAATTAAGATAGAGAAAGAATGCCAAAAGATATGTGTATGTTTGTGTCTAGAGCAGCTCAATAGCAGGTAATAACAAGAGGAAAAACATTTTTTTAACACTTATTGGTAACCATGTATAGATAAGGAACCAATAAAAAGCATGGCTAAATGTTTCAGCCAAGCCATAACTATTCAATAGAAGTAGAACTGCAGAAAAACAAAAACGTACAAAGGCATATTTAGAACTATGCAAAGAAGCATTGAGGCTTTATACAGTAACCAATGCCAGAAGTATACAACAAGAATGAATTAAAAGCCAACAAAAGTAGCACAGAAAGAAGCTGTCAAATGCCCTCAAGCCAAAGCTTCCTAATATTTATTAGAAATGCATGTACTGCAGCAACTATTCAGTAAGGCACAGCTTTTATTGTAATGAATTTCAAGCAAACAGTTAGCTAATTTCATCATAATTGCCACCAAAATTAGGGGTTTACTTAAAAAAGGAAAAACTCAAAGCTTTGACTTTGCATTTAAAACTGATGAACATTTTGCTAAATTAAATAGTGAACAGATTTTAATGCAGTTTTACATAAGACAAACTCGTAAATTATATGAGAAATTTTACAATATACACATATATATATATATGTGTGTGTGTGTGTGTTTGTGTGAAATTTTACAGATTTTGCAATCAAATAACAGTAACATGATGAAATAAAATTTTGACTATATAAAAATAAAAGGATTTAAAACCATATTCTAGTAAGAGTATCACAATCTTAAAGACAAACTAAAAGATCAATAGATCAAATCATTCAAAAGTTTAATTCTCAATACTTTACTGGTTTATCTACTATCAAGAAAACCCTAGCTAAAGTTTTGTAGCTTAGGTCAAAGATTTATATGTAAAAGAAAGGGCCAAAAACCAAAAAATGAATTCTATTAGCAAGAAATATCATGAAAATCTCTTATCAAACAACTGATGAAGATTAGAAGCCTTTATCCACAAAAAACTATTACCTGGAAGATAATTCCCTTTGTCTAGTAAGCACAAAGAAAACTTGATAATATAAAATTATTTTGTCAGTGAAGTAAAAATAAAAAATTTAAAATAGAACTTCGCAAATGACTTTCCTATTATGAAGTTATCTAATTAGATTGACCCACTAACTAAAGAGTACAATATGTTTTTCAACTAGCTTGCAAGACACATTCGAGGAAATTGTTTGCCACAAAAGGAATTCCATCAAAAAGCTTCCTTAGACCAACCAAATGAGGCCTAGAATCAAAAACAAAATTATGAAGTACACAACAAATGAAGAGCTAGAAAAAATTCATATTCCTTTAAAAATGCAAAGAAATAGGTCTAAAACACACATGTATAGATTATTTTTGAGGAAAATGCTTTCCACAAAAATTTCTTGAAGAGGTTATAACTTGCCAACCAAATGAGGCCAAAAAATATGTAAAGATACAGCAGTAAAGTACACAAAAAGCATACAACAACAAAGAGAAAAAAGAGGCCCATATGAATTTTAAATATGCAAAGAAAAAGTTTACAGAGTAGGAAATAAAATTGAACTATTAAAGTGTCATATTTCATTATGTACCTTCTCGTCGCTTGAAACAGCAGGAGGTTGAAATGATTCATCACCCTCCTGCCAATGTTTTCTGATGAACTGCTTCAAAATGAGAGCAGCTAGGTAGAAGATGTTAAAGCTTCACAAAACTAAAAGCCTCGCATTGTATTAATATACAAGACAATCCAGTGATGGCCAAGAAAGTTTTTCTTTCAAGTAATCAGCAGAAAGATGGAAACAGCAAAACACCTTTTTTCTCTATTTCTTCTAATAGTATGAAGGAAATAAGATGTTCACAAATATAACATGCAGACAGAGGATTGCTTTTCTTCAAATAAAACAATAAGAAAGAATAATAAAATTCAAGAGACTAAAGAAACATTTGACAGATTCTTTCTGAGTAATAGATGAGCCGTAAGCGAATCTATCAACAGGAAATCAAATGGGAATATCATTGGAACTCATTAACAAATAATACAACAGGAAATTAAGAATGAATTAAGTGAATCAACTTTCAAAAAAGGATATCTGACGCAATCCAAATGGAAGGTCTCTGTTTGCAGCAACCTGTGATAATCCCCTGCCAAAGCCTTCAGAAGACGACAAGGAAAGATGGGGATGATAGCCATATAAGACACAAGTGAAATATTATGATTAAAAGGGGGAACTAAAAAGGATTTGATATTATCTATGACTATTATTTCATCTCTACAAAACATGCCATTACTCTCTAGATTAAAAACAAATCAAAGCTGCTAGGCTGCTAATGTACACTTGATTTTCTAAAAAAGAGTATAGCAAAGAGGAATTAAACACACATAGGCGCACATATATGTAAACCTGACACCTTAGCTGTCACTTTGAGGGGCAGAAATAGAAATTTTTACATAAACCAAGCTATTGCAGTGTCATTAAAGAAGCAGGACTTAAAAACAACTTAGTTTCAAGTCAAATGCTAATAAAAGTGTATATAGAAACAAAGTGTTGTCATTTTGTGTTCCTAACCATAACTCCTCTCCAGCTCTCAAATATTCAGCTGATCTTTCTCTGATTCTAAAAGCAAAATGAAAAATTGCTTGTCGTTGTTCCTCTTACCCAAGGTTGCTTTTTTTTTCTTACAAGGATGTTTGCTTAGATATATGGAGGAGAGGCTTTACAAAAAACAATTTCTCATTTATTCTTTTTGCAGTTTATTCTTTGTTTTGCAGTTAATTTTTTATTTTTTGCTTTTTACTTTCTATTAAAGAAAAATAAACAAAAGCACCAACAAAATCAGAGCCTTCATTGCTTGAGCATGAAAGCATTGTGGTTACTTCATTTGTTTAAAGAAATTTCTGTTAAATATCTATTTTGTGTCTTTGAAATCTTTGACTGACTGCACAATATTCTCAACCCCTTTCAACTTATATTTAGAGGAAAGAAAAACAAAAACAATAATCATACAAATAAAGATTACTAGTTGTCAGTTACTTTTGTTAGAAGTACCTTTCTAGTGTCTATTCGTCTGGAATGTTTTTTATTGAATATTTTATGAATTATGTTAAAAATTACTATTTAAATACACTTTTTTATGAATTATTTATTTTTTCAACAAGTTTGACAATTAAGGTTCCATTTCCTCGATACTTTTGCTTCTTAAAATCTCGCTATAAAGTAAACCTAAAAAAAGTTACGATTGATTAAAAATGAACAAAAAAATTCAAAATGTAACACTAAAAGTAACATCATGCAATTTGTTATCTATCAATGTTTATTTAATAATACTTCAAAAACATTGTTTCTCTTGTTAATCTAAACGCGTACAGCAGACCAACTAGTTTCCATTAGTAAGTTTTAAAATTACGATCAAAGCAGGCGAGTATCAGACTAACATTTCAAAGGAAAATAATTTAGAAACAGAAAGAAGGAAATTGTAAAGAGAGAAATGAGAGGAACCTGGTTGAAGAGAGGCTTGGTCAAGGGACGCTTCAGCGAAAGAACGAACCTCCTGGTTAGGGTCCAGAGAAGCAGATAAGCAATTCATTAGCCATTGTTGATCTTTATCCACTGCTACATTCGCCATCACTCGAAGAAAAAAACACAAAACCCCTAACTTTACGCTCTTCTGATGTTTTTTGAGCTCCTAGTCTTCGTTTCCCGCTCTTTGAAACAAAGAGATGAAAAGAAGACAGGAAAAAACACTGACTCAGGTACGAATAGTGGCAAAATTGAAAATTCTTTCCATGTTTGATGCTCTCCCGCAGAGATATTTTAGGGTTTGGGTTTTTCATTTTTTTTAAATTGAAAAAACAATTATATTTTGTTTGCTATCCCCGGGCCTAGCCCATATTTCAAGAATATAAATACTCTTCTTGGGCTACAGTCCAATAGTGTCCAACCTATTTCGGCCTATATTCGGTTGCAATTTAAGTTTGATCCAATTATACATTAATATTGATTTAATGTGTAATTGTATACATAAATTTTAATTTAGTGTAATTATACAGATGAAACTCTAATTTTGGTTCAAATATGTACTTAAAACTTTAATTTTGATTTAATCATACACATTTAAATAAATAAATATATCAATTTATTTTTATATTTGATAAATATAATTATTTATATATGTAATATATAAATATAAAATGATGTTATATCAATAATTGTGTTAATAATTTACAAGAATTAGATCAAATCAAAATTTTATGTATACAATTGCATATTAAATCATAGTCCATGTATAGTTTTGAGATTTATCCCTTTTAGAAATAGTCGTTTATGTATGATTTAAATTACGTTTTGGTTATCAAACTTTAATTTGTTACGAAATTGTAACTAATATTACCGTTTTGTAACATTTTAATCATTGAGCCATTAACCGCGGTAATGGAAAACTAACGTGACACATTAAATTATCAGTTCAAACAAAAATTTTAGGCAAAATTGCACATGTACTTTTTATACTTTTTCTTTTTAAGCAATTTTTTTTCTTTTTTTTCTTCTTTTAAGTTTCCCTTTTTTTTTCCCTTTTTCCTTTTACTTCTTTATTTTACCCTTTCTTTTTTTATATAAAAAAATAAGAAGCAAATGAAATAAGCTTAATTTGTCAATTAATATTATTGTATTTTAGTTTGATACTTTATCCTTGGGTTTATGTTGTAATAAAGATTGATTCTCTCATGACATTTTAATTTTTCTTTTTTGACTGCTAGATTCTTTTTGGCCATCAATTTTGATTGCTAGATTTACACTAAGGGCCTCTTTAAATAAGCAGTGTATTTACTTGCGGTTAGTGTAAAAACAACGATGACGGTGAGATTAGATACTGTAGTGACATTATAACGTGAGACAAAAAAAAAAAACTAAATGCACCGCACTGGAGATAATCATCCATTCAAATGGCCCTAAGTTATTCAAGTGCTCTTGTTAGGCATTCGATACTGACAAGAATAAGGTAATCTCTTGAATTTTATTGATTTATCTCAGAGGCATATATATTTATACAATAGTAGTTATGCAGGAATTAAATTGCTAAAAGATAATATGCCATAATCATATCCTATTAGAAATAAAATTGCTAATAAACAATATCTCATAATATCCTATTAAAAATCAAATTGCTAAAAGATAATATCCCATAATAATATCCTAACACACCCTCAAGTTGGACCATGCAGACCATAAATGCCTAACTTGTTGCGAAGATATTCAAATTGCAGTTTACCAAATGCCTTTGTAAATATGTCAGCCAACTGAATAGAAGTCAAAACATAAGAAGGTGCAATCAACCCATCTTGGATTACATCCCTAACAAAGTGACAATCCACTTCAATATGTTTGGTACACTCATGAAATACGAGATTCTTGCAATATGGAACGCATATTGACTATCACAAAATAAATGAATTGTTTTAAGATGATGAACACCTAAGCTCAATAGCAAGGCATTCATCCACTTGAGCTCACAAGTGACGGGAGCCATAAACCTATACTTAGCCTTAACAGAAGAACAGGAAACAGTATGTTGTTTCTTAGTTTTCTAGAAAATAGGAGATTGTCCCAGAAAGACAAGTTAGTCAGTAAGCGAATGTCAAGTTAACGGACAAGTAGCCCAATCCAAAACACACCACCCTTTCAAGGGCAAATCACTATCAGATCTCAAAAGAATCCATTGGCCAAGTGAGCCTTTCAAGTACTGGACAACACACAACATCGTGTCCCAATGCTCTTACCTTGGCTCATGTAACACCCCTTAACCCTAGACCGTCGTCGGAACAAGGTTACAAGGCATTATAGAACATGTCAGACAATTTACAATTAATTCGAAATAAATGACATACATATCTTGATTTAATCATAAAATCCCTATAATGGACCTTCGAGGTCCAAATCACACGTTAGAATTGAATCGGGACTTGTTTGGGTACTCCGGAAATTTTTCGTAATTTTTTTTTAAAACTCAATATAACCCTTTTATAAATATCTAACATTCCTTGCAAGTTTCAAAATGATACCAATCCAAAACAAATCTTTCAACCAATACATTTGCACATTAAATATACCTAAATTATGCCTATAACTTTGACTTAACCATATAATCAAATTACATTCATAAAATCATATAAAATTTTACTAACTAGCTTTATTCATTTTTCTTCCCAAGTTTAATACCAAACTTACCAAATTTGTCAAACCATTTCATTTAACTTAGTACCAAAACATCAAATATAATTTATTACAACCAAAATCATAAAATATTTTAAAATGATCATTACAACACCTATGTACATGCCACTTTCATTTAAGGAAGAAAACATTACCAAAATTTTTGTGTTGGAATCAGGATCGTTCGGATGCTGGACCGAGACTCTGGACTCCTATTGACTTGTGCACGGAAACAACCGTACGCTGAGTACTTCATATTCAGTGGTATTACCATAATTCAAATAATAATAATAATAATAATGGAATATAATTATCAAGCATATAACTATCCAATTTTTCAAATATCAATTCATTCTTAAAGTTTCATTAATTAACAATAACAATGTAATTTTTTTTTTAGCTATTCTTCAATTTCATTCACATATCATATGTCTCAATTTCAATCACTACATGAACATTTAGTTCATGCCTTTCATTTCCAATCTCAATTTCAATCTACAATTCAACTTTCTCACATTTTCAATAGAACAATCAGTCAAATTCATTTAATTTTTCCCATTTTGGTTATTCACCCTATTAACAAACCCGGACTTTGATGGATACACGAATTCTAACCCAAACACACCAGTACGACATATTGTGCCTAAAACGATACATAGTACCTGATCAGTATACGACACATAAGTGCCTGAAACGACACACGTGGTGCCTAATACGACACACGAGGTGCTTGATATACGACACGTAAAGTGCCTGATTGGCAAAGCCGATAAATCCCGTACTCTTCCAAATCTTATGGCATGCCAACTATATCCGACTTAGCTCGACTAGTTAATAGGGTATTCCAATTCTCAATTAAATTTTCACTTTCATACCAAATTTAAGATCACTATACAATTTCAATTTCACATTCAAATCAATATACAATTCAAATATACATACACATTTACCATCCAATCCAATTCCCATTCAACTCAAATATTAACACTTACCTTATACTCATTTATTAAATATAAAATTTATATAAAACATTTAATAAAAAGTAATTTGAATTATAGTAATCCAAACCTGGATTTGTTCGATTACTCCTCAACATGTAATGGCCTAAATTCAAGGTTATCGGAATAGTGGTTTCGTAACCACAAATCCGATTTAAAGAGAAATTTATTTTAATATTTTTGCATGAAAATTTATATGATAGGAAAGTCGTATGAAAATATTGATAGAAAAATTTTATCGATTTAGTGGCTAGTTAAAAAAAAAATTATTGAAGAAATTAGGTAAAAATAAGTTATCGAGACCTCTATCTCGTAAAAACCGAGTCGAAAATAATTTTATAAATATTTATGAAATGTTATTAATGTGGTATTAAAATTTCGTTAGGAAATTTTAATGTTTGGGTAGTCAATTAAATGAAAAGGACTAAATTGTAATAGGTGTAAAAGTTGCTAGAGTGATTAAATAGCTTAAGAGTCTAATGAGAAAGGATTTAAAGGAATTAGACCCAAAAGTTATTTGGGCTGGACGGCAAGGGTATGAAATCAGCAGAAAAATTGATAAATTAAGGGTAAAATTGGAATATTGCAAAATTAACTAAATAAAACTAGGACTAAATAGGAAATATCTAGATTTCTCTTCATTTCTCTTCAATTCCAGCAGCTAAAAACGCCATAGGAGGGTTCTCTAAGCTGGTATTTCATAATTTTTGCACCAAGTGAGTTAATCCTTGCCTTTTTCTTGTAATTTTTGTGTTTCTAAGACTTTTACAACTAGGTCCTACTATTAAATTCATTAGTTTTTGATTTCATAAATGAAATTGAAAATCACCATGGTTGAGTGCTGTAAGTTTATGATGAAATAGAATGAAATTAAAGCTTTAATTTGTTTATGAGATGATTTTATTAGGCAATTTCAATAGAAATTGATTTTTAGGACCTAATTGTGAAAATGTTTGGAATTAAAGTCTATTGCTGAAATTCTGATTCCTAAAGGTTGTAAACTAGTTTAAGGTGATAGAATAAAATGTTAATTGAGAAAAATAAGCTCAATTGAGAGGCTAATTGAGTAGGGACGAAATTATCATTTATTAAAAGCTTAGGGGAAAAATGTAATAAACAGCTTGCACTAAAACAGTTTGGACAGCAGCAGTAGACTAACTTTGAAAAATCACCAAAAATTGTAGGAATCGAATTAGAAGATGAACAGAACATGGAATTAAAGCTTATTGAGTCTAGTTTCTCGTAGAAGAAATATTGTAAGAAATGGATTTGTAAATTTTGAGATATAATGAATTTTGTGATACAAGGTCAGAATGAATTCGGGTTCCCCTGTTCTGAATTTGAAAAATCATAAAAAAATGAAGAAAAATAACTAGGGGTTTAAATTTATATGTATAGAATCCTGAGTGAGTCTAGTTTTAATAGAAAAAAAACTAGAATATCATTTGAATTCTGTATAAGGAGATAATTAATTTTTAGTGAAGAAGAGTCAGAACTGTCAGACAGCAAAACAGGGGTGATTTTAAAGAATAAACTGTACTGATTGGCTAGACCAAAAATTCTAAAAATTTTATGGTAAGAAGATATACGAGTCTAGTTTCAGGGAAAATTACCGGATCTTAATTTGGAGTTCCGTAGCTCAAGTTATAAATAATTTAGTGACTATGACTCAAGTAGACAGCTTTGAATGAACTATAAATAATAGTTGAATTATAGAGAATGTTGCATATGAACATGAAATGTATTAAATTGATAATTAAGTTTATTTATTTAGATCCAGAAGATTCAAATATGAAGCTAGATCGAGGAAAGGAAAAAGTTCGGGATTAGTAGATTTTTCTTTGTTTACAAACAAGTATCAAGGTAAGTTCATGTAACTTGAATTATATTCTTAAATACTTGAAATGTATGTTATTGATGTGAATATGATTTGAATGTTCATTATATGAAAATTGATGAAACATTGATATATTTGATATAAAGGAAGAAATCTCGATTGAATGAAAGGAAAATTCGATGGATCTCACGAAAAGGAATTGTGGTAAAAGGATCTAGCCGGACGGGTGATCCTATCCCGATATAGCCCTCCGAAGAATATGTGGAAAATGGATTTAGCCCGGACGGGTAATCCGAATTAAGTCCAATTTGCTGGGTGGTAATTCAGATCCAAGCTCATTAGAGTAATTGTCGTTGCAGGATTTACCACGGTGGTAATCCAGACAATACTCTATGAGTTTATATTGCGAGGATTTAACTCGATCGTAATCCATTTGCAAGGTTGAGGTTCATGGAGTGTGCTCTCTGAAATGGAAATGTGCGCATGAATATGAATTGACGGACAGAAAATGTACACTAAAAGTGTACCTCTGAAAAATCCATCGAAATTCCGAGTAATTCAACGGGATAAATATGGAAAAACAACAAGGAATGGAAATCATAGTATTGATGAGCTCATCAATCATGATATATATTATTGATATATAGAAATTATTGTACTAACTTGAATGTTGAGTTTGTGCATGTTAGGGTAATAATGCATTGAATGGATATATGTAATGTTTATTGTATTGTCTTGAAAATATTAGGTAAGTGTAATTCTTGTTACATGAGCTTACTAAGCACAAAGTGCTTACTGCATTTCCTTTTCTCTGTTTTGTAGTGTTAAGAGCTCGGAGGTCGGATTTGGTGGAGACACATCACACTATCAACCTCGGGATTTCGGTAAATAAAGGAACTTTATTTTGGGAATCAATGGCATGTATAAGCTAACAAAGTAAATGTTAACGTGAAATGAATGTAAAGTTAGCCATTAGTATGGTTAACAAACACAGTTATAGATATGTGATGACGTTATCTTATATAAATGCATGAATCTATCATGAATATATGTTAAATTGATTTGATTGATGTGGATTGGTCTCGATTTAATATTACAGGAAGTTTAGATATTTATAAAAGGGCTATATTGAATAAAAAAAAGAAAAAAATTTAATTCAGTAAACTCAGTAATGCCTCGCACCTATTCTAGGCAATGAATACGGGTAGGGTATTACATTTATTAATATCGAGCTACGGTTTAGTCGGTTCTAAGACCGATGTAGCAAACACGGAATTAGCTATACATGCCATTTAAATTATTATTGATAGTGTGATATCTCGACCATTTAAATGTGTTTTTTTATAGTAAATGTCTACCGACCGAGCTCAACTGAGGAAGCGGGAGTCATGCTCGGCTCGAAAGCAGGCACAAAGGGAAGTCGAAGTAACTAGTAGTACAAGGCCCGTATCGAGGCCAAGGGAGGAGGCAAAGCGAGCCTTCTTTCAAGTGATGAATGAATGGTTTAGTCAATATTTAAGAACTAACCTCAGTAGTGCAACAAGCTCAAGCTCCCTTCCCCGCTCCTCCACGGTTCAGAGATCCAATAGGTATGTGCACTGAATCTGTCGAAAAAGGAAAGCTCCTGTAGATAAAATCCGAAAATATGGGTAGAAATTTCGAGCAGCGAGATTGATGATGATTCGAACAGTGAATTCGTTAGAAAACACTACTCGGGTTACGGAGGAATTATCTTGTACACGGAAGAATGTCCGAAATGTGCCGTCTCACTTGCTAAAAAACACGACTTACCATTGGTGGAATACTAAAGCTTGAGTTGTTAGAAAGAAGAAATTACATGGGAATTCTTTGCATCGAGTTCGAGAAAAAATATATCAATGAGGTTCCTTGACCGTAAAAGAAAAGAATTTCTTGGTAAAACAGGGGCAATAGATCGATATCGAATATGAAAGAGAATTTGTTCGATTGAGTACATATGCTCGAGAATGGGTGCGATCGGAATGTGGTGAAATGTGCAAACGATTGAAGAAGGGTTGAATGAAGACATTAAATTCTTGATCGAATTCTTGAAATTCGAGAGTTTGCTACATTGGCGAGAGAGCTTATAAAGCGGAAGAATTGAGCAAAGAAAAGCAGTGAGAGGAAGCTCGAATTTTTAGTAAAAGACCGACGGAAAATCCCATTTTACGCTTCAAAGAAATTGAAGAAATATCGGGATCGTTCTACTTCAAACTATTGGGTATTCGGGCAAAGAGCGAGGTTCTCAACGCACTAATCCAAGGCCTTCTACTCCATCGGTGACCGGTGTTGGCGGTGTCGGAACTCCTAAACCGAGATGCGATCGTAATAAAGCTCATTTTGGTGAATGCCGATTTAAGAGTGGGGCTTGTTACCGATGTGGTTCTTTTGACCATTTCCTCGAGATTGTCCGAGAAAGGGTTGAAAAAGAAGTCGACAGAGATATTGAAGCCGAGTAATCCGGTTTAGAGGGTAGACCACCTCGACCATCCGGTAATGTCATCGGTAGTCGAGGAGCTACAAAAGATCTGCAGTAGGCACGAGGTACGAGCACTGCTAGGACATATGCCATTCGTGCAGAGAAGATACCTCAAGACCGATGTTATTATGGTACATTTTCTTTACTTGACACCGATATTACTACATTGATTGATCCACGGCTCTACGCATTCATATATATGTGTTAAACTTGCAATTGTTAAAAATTTATCTCATTGAACCTCATGAATTTGTGGTTAAAGTCTCGAACCCCCGGGCCAATCCGTGTTAGTGGATAAAATTTGTAAAAATTGTCCACTTGATGGTAAGAGGTTATTATTTCTCGGTGATTTGATGTTATTGCCATTTGATGAATTTGACGTGATATTGGGTATGGATTGGTTAACTTGACATGATGATGCAAAGAGTAAATTGTAGACATAAATATATTATGTTAAAATGTCGAATGGTGAGTTGCTTGGGTTAAATCTAATCAGATGTGAGGGGTTATCGATGTGATTTCGATAATGGCAATGACACAGGTATGTTAAAAAGGGTATGATGCTTACTTGGCTTATGTACTTGACACCAAAGTATATCGAGTCAAAAATACAGACGATTCGGTGGTATGTGAATTTTTCGATGTGTTTCAGAGGAATTACCGGGATTGCCACGAGAGAGAAGTGGAATTTTCTATAGATTTGATTTAGGAACTACTCCGATCTCCATAGCTCCAGATCGTATGGCTCCTACTGAGTTAAAGGAGTTAAAGACACGATTACAAGAACTTGTTGATGGGGTTTTATCCGACCGAGTCATTCACCTTGGGGTGCTCGGTTACATTTGTGAAAAAGAAAGACGCGGGTCTTTGAGATTGTGTATCGACTACGATGACTTAATAAAGTAACTATAAAGAATAAGTACCGTTACCCGGATCGATGATTTATTTGATCGGTGAAAAGGTGCTACCGTATTTTCAAAAATTGATCTTCGATTGGGTTATTATCATTTCACGAGTAAAGGAGTCGGATGTGCCAAAATGACTTTTAGAAACAGTGCACGGGCATTATGAGTTTCTAGTTATGCCGTTTGGGCTAACTAATGCACTGCAGTATTCATGGATTTGATGAACCGGATATTTGATTTGTACTTAGATAGATTTGTAGTAGTATTCATTGATGATATTTTGGTTTATTCTCGGGATGAAGAATAACATGCAGAACATTTGAGAACTGTGTTACAAATTCTGCGAGAGAAGCAATTGTACGCTAAATTCAGTAAATGTGAATTTTGGCTTCGAGAAGTGGGTTTTCTAGGACATATTGTATCTGCCGAAGGCATCGTGGTAGATCCGAGTAAAATCTCGGCTATTGTCAATTAGAGTCCATAGAAGAATGTATCCGAAGTTAGAAGTTTCTTGGGTTTATTTGGTTATTATCGGAGATTTGTACAGGATTCTCTATGATAGCTTTTCCAATGACTCGATTATTGCAGAAAGATGTAAAGTTCGAGTGGACTGATGAATGTCAACAAAGTTTCAACCGATTGAAAGACCTATTAACGAAAGCACGTGTATTAGTACAGGCTGAACAAGGTAAGGAATTTGTTATTTACTGGTGATGCCTCATTAAATGGTTTAGGTTGTGTCTTGATGCAAGAAGGTAAAGTAATAGCCTATGCTTCAAGACAACTTAAACCACATGAAAGAAATTACCCGATACATGATCTTGAATTATTGCTATTGTATTTTCTTATTTGAAGATATGGCGGCATTACTTGTACGGTGAGAAATGTCATATTTATAACGATCATAAAAGCTTGAAATATTTGATGACACGAAAGATTTGAATTTGAGACAGCAGCAGTGGCTTGAACCGATAAAGGATTATGATTTGATTATTGATTACCATCAGGTAAGGCTAATGTTGTAGTGATGCTTTGAGCCGGAAATCTCTGTTTGCTTTACGAGCTATGAATACCCGGTTATCATTAAGCGATGATGGTTCAATCTTATTTGAATTGAGAGCTAAACCGACATTTTTACAACAGCAAATATGTGAAGCTCGGAAGAATGATAAGAAGTTACAAGTTAAAGCGGGCGCAGTGTGAGTCAAGTAATGATCCGAATTTCGGGTTGGTTACGATGGTTGTTTATTATTCAAAGGTAGGGTATGTGTACCCTGTAATTCGTGAGCTCATACTGAGAAGATTCTACGCGAGGCTCACAGGCGGTACTATGTCCAGTACATCCAGGGAGTAATAAAATGTATAATGATTTAAAAAGATGTCTTGGTGGTGGGGAATGAAACGTGATATCTCCGAGTTTGTATCAAGGTGTTTAATATGTCAAACAAGTTAAAGTGAGCATCGTGTACCTTTAGGGTTACTTCAACCAATTACTATACAGGAATGGAAATGGGAAAGAATCACTATGGATTTTGTATCGGGGCTACCTTTGTCTCCGAGGAAAAAGATGCTATTTGGGTGATTGTTGATCGATTGACAAAGTCGCGCACTTTATTCCGTGACGTATGGATTATTCTTTAGATAGACTAGTTGAATTGTATATATATCCGAGATTGTCAAAGTTACATGGTGTGCCTGTCTCTATTATATCGATAGAGATCCCCGATTTACGTCTCGTTTTTAGGACAAATTGCAAGAAGCCTTGGGTACTCGGTTGTATTTCAAAGATCGCATTTCATCCTCGAGATGGATGGTCAATCGGCGTGTAATTCAAGTATTGGAAGATATGCTTTGATGTTGTATACTAGAATTTGAAGGTAATTGGGAGAGATATCTACCTTTGATTGAATTTGCTTACAATAATGATTATCATCCGAGTATTAAAATGGCTCCGTATGAAGCTTTGTATGGGAGAAAATGTAGAACACCGTTATATTGGACAGATGAGCTCGATGAAAGGAAGATACATGGGGTTGATTTGATCCGGAAAGCAGAAGAAAAAGTAAAGGTTATTCGGGATAGTCTAAAAGCGACTTCCGATCGTCAAAAATCATATGCCGACCTTAAGCGAAAAGAGATTGAATTTCAAGTTGGTGACAAGGTATTCTGAAAGTGTCTCCTTGGAAGAAAGTTCTCGATTCGGTCGAAAGGGTAAATTGAGTCCAAGATTTATCGGGCCCTATGAAATCATAGAAAGAATTGGACCGATCGCTTATCGATTGGCATTACCACGGAACTTGATAGAATCCATAATGTTTTTCATGTATCTATGTTACGACGATATCGATCAGATCCTTCACATGTTATTTCTCCGATGTAGTGGAGATTCAACAGATATGACTTACGATGAAGAACCAGGTCAAGATTTTGGCACGGGAGACAAAAGAGCTAAGAAATAAAAAGATATATTTGGTGAAAGTATTGTGGCAAAAGCACGGGATTGAGGAAGCGACATGGGAACCGGAGGAGACAATGAGGAAACAATACCCAAACCTCTTTATTGGTAAGATTTTGAGGGACGAAAATCCTTAAAGGGGGAGAGTTGTAATGGCCTAAATTCAAGGTTATCGGAATAGTGGTTTCAGTAACCACAAATCCGATTTAAAGAGAAATTTATTTTAATATTTTTGCATGAAAATTTATATGATAGGAAAGTCGTATGAAAATATTGATAGAAAAATTTTATCGATTTAGTGGCTAGTTAAAAAAAAAATTATTGAAGAAATTAGGTAAAAATAAGTTATCGAGACCTCTATCTCGTAAAAACCGAGTCGAAAATAATTTTATAAATATTTATGAAATGTTGTTAATGTGGTATTAAAATTTCGTTAGGAAATTTTAATGTTTGGGTAGTCAATTAAATGAAAAGGACTAAATTGTAATAGGTGTAAAAGTTGCTAGAGTGATTAAATAGCTTAAGAGTCTAATGAGAAAGGATTTAAAAGGCAATTAGATCCAAAAGTTATTTGGGCTAAACTAGGACTAAATAGGAAATATCTAGATTTCTCTTCATTTCTCTTCAATTCCAGCAGCTAAAAATGCCATAGGAGGGTTCTCTAAGCTGGTATTTCATAATTTTTGCACCAAGTGAGTTAATCCTTGCCTTTTTCTTGTAATTTTTGTGTTTCTAAGACTTTTACAAGTAGGTCCTACTATTAAATTCATTAGTTTTTGATTTCATAAATGAAATTGAAAATCACCATGGTTGAGTGCTGTAAGTTTATGATGAAATAGAATGAAATTAAAGCTTTAATTTGTTTATGAGATGATTTTATTAGGCAATTTCAATAGAAATTGATTTTTAGGACCTAATTGTGAAAATGTTTGGAATTAAAGTCTATTGCTGAAATTCTGATTCCTAAAGGTTGTAAACTAGTTTAAGGTGATAGAATAAAATGTTAATTGAGAAAAATAAGCTCAATTGAGAGGCTAATTGAGTAGGGACGAAATTATCATTTATTAAAAGCTTAGGGGAAAAATGGTAATAAACAGCTTGCACTAAAACAGTTTGGACAGCAGCAGTAGACTAACTTTGAAAAATCACCAAAAATTGTAGGAATCGAATTAGAAGATGAACAAAACATGGAATTAAAGCTTATTGAGTCTAGTTTCTCGTAGAAGAAATGTTGTAAAAAATGGATTTTTAAATTTTGAGATATAATGAATTTTGTGAGACAAGGTCAGAATGAATTTGGGTTCCCCTGTTCTGAATTTGAAAAATCATAAAAAAATGAAGAAAAATAATTAGGGGTTTAAATTTATATGATAGAATCCTGAGTTTATATGTATAGAATCCTGAGTGAGTCTAGTTTTAATAGAAAAAAAACTAGAATATCATTTGAATTCTGTACAAGGAGATAATTAATTTTTAGTGAAGAAGAGTCAGAACTGTCAGACAGCAGAACAGGGGTGATTTTAAAGAATAAACTGTACTGATTGGCTAAACCAAAAATTCTGAAAATTTTATGGTAAGAAGACATACGAGTCTAGTTTCAGGGAAAATTAACGGATCTTAATTTGGAGTTCCGTAGCTCAAGTTATAAATAATTTAGTGACTATGACTCAAGTAGACAGCTTTGAATGAACTATAAATAATAGTTGAATTATAGAGAATGTTGCATATGAACATGAAATGTATTAAATTGATAATTAAATTTATTTATTTAGATCCAGAAGATTCAAATACGAAGCTAGATCGAGGAAAGGAAAAAGTTCGGGATTAGTAGATTTTTCTTTGTTTACAAACAAGTATCAAGGTAAGTTCATGTAACTTGAATTATATTCTTAAATACTTGAAATGTATGTTATTGATGTGAATATGATTTGAATGTTCATTATATGAAAATTGATGAAACATTGATATATTTGATATAAAGGGAAGAAATCGATTGAATGAAAGGAAAATTCGATGGATCTCGAAAAGGAATTGACGGTAAAAGGATCTAGCCCGGACGGGTGATCCTATCCGATATAGCCCTCCCGAAGAATATGTGGAAAATGGATTTGCTTGGACGGGTAATCCGAATTAGGTCTGCAATTTAGCTGGGTAGTAATTGGATCCAAGCTCATTAGAGTAATTGTCGTTGCAGAGGATTTACCTGGACCGTAATCCCGACAATACTCTTTGAGTTTATATTGCGAGGATTTAGCTCGGACCGTAATCCCATTTGCAAGGTTGAGGTTCGTGAGTGTGCTCTCGAAATGGAAATGTGCGCACATGAATATGAATTGACGGATTCGAAAATGTACACTAAAAGTGTACCTCTGAAAAATCCATCGAAATTCCGAGTAATTCAACGGGATAAATATGGGAAAACAACAAGGAATGGAAATCATAGTATTGATGAGCTCATCAATCATGATATATATTATTGATATATAGAAATTATTGTACTAACTTGAATGTTGAGTTTGTGCATGTTAGGGTAATAATGCATTGAATGGATATATGTAATGTTTATTGTATTGTCTTGAAAATATTAGGTAAGTGTAATTCTTGTTACATGAGCTTACTAAGCACAAAGTGCTTACCCATTTCCTTTTCTCTGTTTTGTAGTGTTAAGACCTCGGAGGTCGGATTTGGTCGGAGACACATCACACTATCAACCTCGGGATTTCGGTAAATAAAGGAACTTTATTTTGGGAATCAATGGCATGTATAAGCTAACAAAGTAAATGTTAACGTGAAATGAATGTAAAGTTAGCCATTAGTATGGTTAACAAACCTGGTTATAGATATGTGATGACGTTATCTTATATAAATGCATGAATCTATCATGAAAATATGTTAAATTGATTTGATTGATGTGGATTGGTCTCGATTTAATATTACAGGGAAGTTTAGATATTTATAAAAGGGCTATATTGAATAAAAAGAAAAAAAAAATTTAATTCGTAAACTTCGGTAATGCCTCGCACCCTATTCCGGCAATGAATACGGGTAGGGGTATTACACAACAACTTTTCCCTTTCCTTTCGATGTCGATGCTTCGGGTTCTTTGCTAGCAATTAAAGCTTAAAGCTCCCAAACCCTAGTTTCTCCTTTTATTTTCTTTCTTTCTTTTCTTTCCTCTATTTCGAAATGCTTCTGTTGTTCTTTCTTTCTTTTGTTTTCTTTCTTTATTTCATTTCATTTATTCTTTTACTTTATTAACTTAATAATAATAATAATAATAATAATAATAATAATAATAATAATAATAAATATCTTTTTTAATAACAAATATATATATTACAATTGGACACGCATATATTTTACACTTGCCTATTATCATCACCATCCAATTGTCCTTATTTTATTTTTTTTATATAATTTAATGTTTTAATATAATAAAAATATTTTTACTTAAATAAAAAGTAACTAAATAAATGTATTACAAATGTATAAATATATGCATTACACTTGTATAATTTAATCACCATACATTTGTCTTTATTTTAATTTATTTTTAATAATAATCATAATTTAATAATATAAATTATAATTTGATAGAATAATAATAATGATAAATAAAAAATATCTATTTACTTAAATAAAAAGTAATTAAATAAATATCTTACAAATGTATGCATACTATTATTACATTTGTATATTTTTATCATCATACACTTGGCTTTAATTTAATTTAATAATATATTTTATAATTAAATTATATATATTTACATGATTAAAATCTAAAAATATATTAGATTTTAACATGTTTGCCTCCTCAACTTATGCTAAATGGTTTATTTGCCATTTTAGCCTTTTTTACTTTCTGTTAATCTATAATTTAACTTTTACCCCTTATTCAATTTAATCATTTTTCCTAATTTCTCTTAATTAGGCTAAATTCACTTAATTAAAGCATATTTAAACACACAACTAGACTCAAAAATATTCCTAATAAATATTTACGAACCCATTTCGCTAAGACGGAAGCCTGATAATGTACTTTTTTGATGCCCGTGAATTTTGGGTCATTACAACTCATGCATAAATTAGGATAAGACATGAACCGAGTATGCCAAATCAGGCTTGGTCACTGTAAGAGCCCAATTTCAGTGAAATCGAAACAGTAGTTTTGGGACCATAAATCTGATCCGAAAATAAAATAATATGTTAGAAATGTCATGTGAAAATTCTGATAATAAAATTTTATCGATTAAGTGCTTAATTACTGGATGGACTAAATTGCATAAAATGCAAAAGTTGAATTCTAGTAGCTAGAAGGATTAAATAGCTATGAAATTCAAAACTTGAGGTCCTTATATGGTAATTAGATCATTAAAGAAAACTATGTAGAAATTTTTGTGACTCATCCATGGAAATTTAGAAAAAGGGCAAGGACTAAATTGGAAATTGACTTAACATAATTAATTAAAAGATGATAAAAGAATTATCATCTTATTTTCTCATCATCTTC
Organism: Gossypium anomalum; assembly: GCA_025698475.1. Classification (NCBI taxonomy): domain Eukaryota; kingdom Viridiplantae; phylum Streptophyta; class Magnoliopsida; order Malvales; family Malvaceae; genus Gossypium; species Gossypium anomalum. The sequence goes on along the minus strand of CM046967.1, from coordinate 14,862,286 downwards.
CTCAAAAATACATGGAAATCCTAGGAGAGAGAGAATAAAGTTTCATGGCTTAATTGGGTAAGTTTTTTTTGTCCTGTTTTTAGTAATTTTGATATTTTTGAAACTGGGATAGCTTAATCTATCTATTTGGAGGATCAATTTGAAAAGTTACCAAGGTATTGAAATTAGGTCATGGATGAATATGCTGAAAATTTAAAATTTATGGTCGAAAATGAAAGGTTATTGATAGATAAACAACTTTTACAAAGTGATTTTTGATGAAAACATTATTTAATGACTAAAATGTAAAGTTGTGAAAATTGATGAAAAATTTTGAAATTTATAGAAAATATGTGCTGTAAATTTCATGTTGAAATTTTAGTTAGGCTTGAAATAGGGAGTAAATTGCATGAATTTCATTTTCTGAGCCTAGGGACGAAATTGAAATTTATGGAAAAGTTAGGGGCAAAATGGTAATTTTGTCTAAGATGTAAATTGAGTCCAAATGAATACAAGATGTGTGAAATTGGTGATTAAAGTTATTTATATAGATCTGGACAACACAAATTTAAGGTTAGATCGAGGAAAATGAAAGGTTTCGGATTAGTAGATTATTTACGCGAACAAGTGTCGAGGTAAGTTCGTGTAACTTAATCTAGCATGTAAATATGTTAACTTGAATGTTCACATGTTTACATGTAAATATTATAAATGTGTGAAATGTTTACATGTTCGGAAATGTTGGAAAAAGGGTAAAGTCTCGTTTGAATATTGAATTCCGACGAATATATGTGCTTTCCCGAAATGAATGAGGTCCTGCATTTGTTACTGAGGATTTAGCTCAGACGAGTAATCCTATTGATCTCATTGTAGAAAGGATTTAGCCGAACGGGTGATCCTGATATAATTCTTCTCGAGCATATGTTACAATTAGGATTTAGCCTAGACTGGTAATCCTAATTGAGCTCTTCTGAGCATACGTTACATAAAGGATTTAGCCTAGACTTGTAATCCTGTAATTACGATATGTGGCTCGAGAGTGTGCTCTTTGATTAAATGCCTTAATGGGTACTCTTGAATAAGAATTGACGGGTTATTGAATTGTACACCTTGAGTGTACTACTTGAAGATCCATCGAAATTTCAATGATTTAATGGGCAAAACTCTTGGCATGATGAGGGAATTATGAGACGAAATGAATAATGTCTTGAAAAAAATATTGCATGATGAGCTCATCTATGTTTACTTGATGTATATGAAAATTTTGTGACTAACATGTTTGATTGAATGCATGTGTTTAATCAATTTTGCCAAGTTGATGGAAAACATGATATTATATGCTTAGATTTAATAAACGGGATTGGTAAGTTTAGTTTCTGGTATACGAACTTACAAGCATGTAATGCTTATTAGATTTTATTTTCCCTGTTTTATAGTGCTCGGAAGCTTGCAAAGGTTAGAGATCATTGGAGTATCATCACACTATCCACTAGCTTATTTTGGGTATATAGTAAAATAATTTTGGTATAATGGCATGTATAGGCTAACTTTGCCATAGATAGCTTAAATATGTGGTTTGTAATCTAGCCATTGAATGGTTAGTAATGGTTGTTTTTTATATACTTGTAATGTCATAATATGGTAGCTACATAAATGTTAATGGTTGTTCAAATTATGCCTAACATATGGAATATACCATGGTAAGATTATAAACATGTATGCATGTAATGATATACCATGTTGAATGATAGAGTTTGCTTAATTTTGAATGCTTGAAATGGTTGGTATTTGGATGTAAGTTTAAGTGCAGGTTATTGGTATAATTTTGGGTGAGAAATGAAGCTAGAAATGGCTTCATTTTGTCCACACAGGCAGACACACGGGCATGTGGTCAGGCCGTGTGTCCCTTGCACCTTTAATTGAAGAAACAGAATGCTCAGAATTGAGCACACGGGCAGAGACATAGGCGTATGTCTCAATCGTGTATGCTACACGGCCTAGAACACGAGTGTGTGTCTTGGCCGTGTGAAACCTGCTCCTAATTTTGAAGAAAATTAATTAACCACATGGCCTAGCACATGGGCATGTGGCCGACCGTGTGGCATAAGTTAGAGAGTTACACGGGGTTGAACACGACCTACAGTACGGGTGTGTCCCTTGGACTACACGGGCGTGTGAGTCCTGTACTTTGAAAATTTTTTGAAATGTCGTGAAAATTTTTTAAAATTTTCGATTAATTTCCGACGCTATTCCAAAGCTCATATTGGGCCTCGAAGGTCTATTTAAGGGACGTTACGAATAATTTTGAAAGATGAATAGTAATTGATATAAATTATCTGTAAATGTTCTAAAAGCTCTGGTAATGCTCCGTAACTCTATTCTAGTGATGGATACGGGTTAGGGGTGCTACAGTCACTGCCAAATAAATCAAATGACCCATTAATTGTCTATACGGCTCAAGATTAGACAAAACCCTATAACATTAGTTATTTTACGATTTTGCTCTATTGACGATCTTACAGGATTTGTTACCAAAAGACACGCCTCGGAATTATATCAAGTGCATATTTCCTTTGACAACGAAATAACCCTAAAGAGCTACGAGCTACCTCTATCCCCAAAAAAATATTTCAAAACACCAAGATCCTTATATGAAAGCAAGAACTGAGATACCCTTTAAAAGTTTTCAAAGCAGAGGAATCGTTCCCCTCTCCAGAAAAAAACAAATCATCAACATAAACTAGCACATTAATGTGTACAGATCCCTTAGTGTATGTAAAGAGAGAATAATCAGAATATGATTGAAGAAATCCATGCCCTTTCAGTGCAGTAACAAGCTTCGCAAACTAATACCGAGGAACCTGTTTCAACCCATACAAAGACTTGTGCAAATGACAAACCATTCCAAGCTTATTAGGAGCAAAAACTGGAAGAAGTTTCATGTAAGCCTTTTCATCAATATCACCGTGCAGAAAGGCATTATAGACATTAATCTGATGTAATTCTCAAATTTTCGAAGTTGTAATAGCTAAGAAACTCGAATAGTCACCATTTTCGCCATAGGTGCGAAAGTTTCATCATAGTCAATACCTTATACCTGATGATTATCAAAAACAGCAAGACGAGCTTTTAGTCCCTCAATACTTTCATCGAAGTTATATTTAATCTTGTACATCCACTTATTACCTAGTGCTTTATTTCCAGGAGGAAGTGTTTCTATAGGCCAAATATCATTATCCTCTAGAGCATAAATATCATTTTGTATAGCATCACGCTATCCTGCATCCTTCACAGCCTTTTTAAAATACCGTGGTTCGACCCCTTCAGTAATAGTTGCAAGAAAATTTTAGTGTTTCACAGTAAATTTGTTACAATTAACATAATGCGCTATAGGAAACGGAGTACCTAAGGAAGGCTCTAAAGCAGGTGAGGTGGGAGATGAATTTTTCTTTATGACAGTATGAGTGTCAGAATTCTGAAGCTTCACACACACTCCCCCAAAAAAAGATATAGGTAAATTTCCCTGAAAATGCAAAACACGAAACATGTTTGGCCATAAGGGAGTCGCACGAAACATGCTACAACATCTCTCACATTGGTCAAACACATAAGATCACCAATAACATGATTTGAACACTCCGTATCAGAAATCCAATTATTATTGGACTTACCATTCAATCAAGTGGAAGTTGATTATTTATCACCGAACACAGCTAGAAGAGACTATCATTACTCAACAGTAAAACCAGGAAGTGTTGCCCCCTGGACTTGGTGGTGATGGAGGAGGAGAAGACTCATTGTTAGTCATTTAGGATGATGAAATAACTTTTTTTTGTCAAAAACCTTGCTCAGATGCCATGACAAGAATAGAGTAATCCATTGAATAGTAGTTATGTATGGATCAAATTGCTAAAAGATAATATCCTATAATAATACCCTATTATAAATCAAAATGCTAAGAAATATACATGAAGTATATAATGGAGTTGTTTCATAAAACCAATATACATGAAGCATATGTTGTCAACACATCTATGGCAGTGTCTCGAAAGTTGTCAAAGTTGTTGGTTGCCTTATTGAGGATGTTTAAGACTATAGAAGCGTGGTTGGTGCTCTCTGTCGAAACCTTTTTTTTTTTAAATTAACTTTTATTTTAAAAACGAAAATGGAGTGGCCACCAATCATTTTTATTTAGGTGTGATTGGATCACCTCCAAACTTGGTCATTTTAATAAAGTGTTAGATTTATTAAAATGATAATTTTCAGTCTATAAAATTTAGGAAATAGGTTCGGGAGTCAGTTACGTATGAGGAAGGGTTAGTACCCTCATAACGCCCAAAATTGGTACCTAATTGATTACTTAATGTCTAAGTGTCGATAATTGAAAATTCAAAAAAAAATTGAAGATACGATCCCCTTCTTGCATGATTGCAAACTAAATTGAATTTTATGGAAAGAGCCTTCTTATTTCGAGTCAATCGAGAAAAGGATCATGTCCCGTAAGTTAGGGCACGATATCTCAAATTCTCGAAAATAAGGATTCTCATTATTTGATTATTACCTAAATCCTATATATTTTGAAATTTTAAAAGGATGCTCGTTTATCTTGGTTCAAAGGGAAAGTTGTACCCCGTAAGTTAGGGCATTATTTCTCGGATCCCTAAATAAAGAAACATTACCTCGGTTTTAAAAAAATTCCTTTTTTATGGGTCGGGTAAAAATTAATATAATGTTTAATGCAATATGTGATTAATTTATTCAAGTGTTCGTACAAAAATAAACGAATATTTAAACATGTTGCATAATATGGAAATGACAAAAATAGTATAGAATAGCTACGTAGTCAAAAAAATGATAACAAAATAATAACAAGTGGTAGTTGGAATAAATTTTAGCTGGTTAACTATTTAATAATGGCAATAATAGTAAAATAATAAGTGGAACATTAGTAATGACAAAAAATGGTAAAATAAAAAAAAATGATAATGCTATGATCATGGTTGTGTAATATTAGTGATTACAAAATAAAATATTAATTCGCAAAAATAATCGTTTAACAATAACATCAACATTAAAAAATATAAAAAAATAAAAACCAAAATGAACTAAAATTAGATGATTAAGAAACTTAAAGATAAAAATGCAAGTTATAAATAGGGAATTAAACATGCTAAAAATGAAATAAATAAAAAAAGGCAAGATTAAATGAAAAAGATTAAATTGAAACCATAATAAAATTTTAGGGGATAAAATAATAAAAACAACAAATAAAGAGGCAGAATTAAATAAATGAAGGATTAAATTGAAACTTAAACAGAAATTAAAGCATAAATTGCAAAATAAATAAGAGAATGGGAAATAAATGACTAAATTAAAAATATAACAAAATTTAATGTATAATTTATGAGAAAATAGAACATAAAGGATTAAACTAAAACAGAATAGAAAGACCCAAAGGGAAATTATCCCAACCCCATGTCATTTTCTTAGCTCAACAGTGGGTCAAATGACCGATTTGCAAGGAAATTAAAATTATGGGGTAATTTTTTTTTAAAAAAGGAATAGGACGAAAATAAAAAGGAGCAAAAAAGCGGAAGGACCAAAAGGCCAATTAAACCCTTTTTTTGAAAACACGCAGATCCCAGATGGATCCGAATTGGGTCATCGGGTTGGTTCCCAAATGACATCTTTTTGAACGTCTGAAGCCAAACCCAAAACGACGTCATTTTGAAGGGCAATATAAAATAGAAAAAAAAAATCATTTGAATCAGTTTTAAAAAAATGCTTTCCCTTTTATTTTTTCTCTAAAGCTTTCTTTTTCTTCTGGCAACAAGGCCACTACACATCGCCACGGCCACCGGTCATCGGCGCCAGCAACCGCCGCCTCCGGTAGCTGAAAAATTCCCAAAGTTCTATTTTTTCCCCTTTTTACGCTTGGATTCCCAATCTGGGATTTAAATCTCCAAAAATCCGATCAAACTCGACAAAATGAACAAGAAACTTTTTAGTTTCTCTCCTTCCAACAAAGCCTTAGACGAATCCCAAAAGGTTCAGAGGCCCAAAAGAGGCCACCTACGACGATGATGAAGCAAGGTAAAACAAAGTTTAAACCTCATTATTGTTTTTTTTATGTTTTCTTCAAAAAAAATAAAAATAAAAATAAAATAACCACATTTTTGAAATCTGTTGTTTTTTTTTCTATTGATCTTTTGTAAAAAGTTACATGTGTTTGCTAGGTTTTTATAGCCAAATTGATTACATATTTTATCTTTTTTATTATTTTTCTGTTTCTGCTTTGTTTCTTTTTTCTTTATAGGTGGTGGTGGAGGGTTAACGGCGACGATGGGAATGTGTACCCTTAGCCATTTCAATGAAACGATGGCAGAGTGGCAGACCTCGGGGCGTGGGTGTCTTCAGGAGAAGTGCCTGCTGACGTGGCAATGAGCGGCAGCTGGAAGCTTTAGGGTGGTTAGGGTTTTCTGAAAATTTTAAAGTTTTGGGCTTTAGTTTATTGGGCTTTTAGGGTTTTGTATTGGTTTGGATTTGTAATTTGGGTTTTATTTATTTTGTTTTTGTTTGGGTTTATGTATTGGGCCAGGAAAAATTGGGTTACTACAGCTGCTCTTCTTTGCTCGTTATTATGTAACGGGAATGGAGCAAATACTTTAAGAAGGATCAATTTTGTTTGGTCCTGTCGAATCTCGACTTCTTTGGTACTTCTCTTTTTCAAGTAGCTCATCATTTCCATTCACTGGTTACTCTACTTTACTACATCTGCTTTGCTATAACTTTAGGAAGGCAAGATTTAGCATTGTAGCTCCATCTTGAGATAAGATTTGTTGTTATAGCTTTATACCAACCCATTGCAACTTCATGGGTATAGGAATTGTAACTTCAACTTGTTCTACTGCAATTTCAGGGAGATAAGATTCGCTATTGTAGCTTCATTCAACCCCTTACAACTTCAAGGGTATAGAGTTTGTAGCTTTATCTTACTCCACTGTAACTTCAAGGATATAAGATTTGCTATGGTAGATTCAATCCGACCCATTGCAACTTCAGGGGTATAGGATTTGTAGCTTTAATCTAATTCACTGCAACTTCAGGGATATAGGAATTGTAGCTTCATCTTGCTCCACTGTAACTTTAGGGAGATAAGATTCGCCACTGTAGTTTCAATCAACCCATTGCAACTTCAGGGGTATAGAATTTGTAGCTTCATCTTGCTCCACTACAACTTTAGGGGTATAAAATTTGTAGCTTCATCTTATTCCACTGCAACTTCAGGGAGATAAGATTCACTATGGTAGATTCAATCCGACCTACTATAACTTTATGGGTATAAGATTTTTAGCTTTAATCTGCTCCACTGCAACTTCAGAGAGATAAGATTCACTATGGTAGATCTCACCCACTGCAATTTTAGAGGTGCAAGATTTGTAACTTAAATCTGTTCCACTACAACTTCAAGGAGATAATATTTGCTATGGTGATTTCAATCTAACCCACTACAACTTTACGGGTATGGAATTTGTGGTTTCACTGATATATTATAACGTTCTCTGGAGAATATGACCTGTAGAATCCATTTCATAGGCCTATATTTATGCCAAACGATTATAATGTTATGATCAAAATGAATCAAATGCACATAATTAGATGTATTTGAATGATGTTTGTATGAATGCAGAATGTCATTTTTTAGAATAGTCTCCTTTTCAGTGCCTGGGTTGACATTACTCGTTGTTCGTCAAGGTTCTATCACTGATGTGTTACCATGCCCTCTTGTTCAGATCTAGTATCTTTGACAGGAAACCTGAAGAAGTAATCATAATTTAGATTATTCGTTCTCAGATATTTCCAACCCTTAAATTTGGTTAGTTTTAACTAGTGGTCCTATTTCAAGTCCTTGTACTATTTATAAACCTTTCAGAGCAATATGCAGAAATTATTTTACTTGAATATTGTTAGTCCATTAATCGTTATTTCAAAGTAAAAATGCTTGAAAAATGTTGTAAAAATGGACAATATTGAAATTTATTGGGAGCAAAACTTGAAATGAAAAGATTAATCACAATACCAAACATTGCTAAAACACCAAGTAAGTGAAATGAAGTTAGGTGCCCTAAATATCACAGCATGAGCTTTTCTACACAAACTTCTTACAGATCATTTTGAGCCGGATATGTGTTTAGGAGATCTAGAGTACTTTGTTGATGCCCTAAAATGTAATGCTTCTCCTTTTGAGAAGACACGATTACCACATGCCCAATCTTCAATCTAAATTTGAGTTGTCATTTCCTGGGTTTTCAACTCAAAATCCCTTTGGTCTCAAGGCGCCCTTTGCGAGTTTTCGCCTTAACCTCTCCTTTTTTTTAGGTAAAGTATTTCTTAACTGAATCCGAATTTATGGAATTGAGCAAGTTTTTGCCACCCATCTCGGTGAGAATCAATGCTATTCTAGAAAAAGCTTTCTTTACCACATACGGTCCTTCCCAATTTGGCATCTATTTTCCTCTGAAGTCTTTTTGTATGGGCAAGATCTTTTTTAATACCAGGTCACCCTCATGGAATTCCCTTTGGCGAACCTTTTTGTCATAAGCTCGAATCATTTGTTTTTGGTACATTGACCATGACGGATAGCTTTCAACCTCTTTTCTCCTATCAAGTTTAACTAATCATATCAAGATTGGATCCATTCTGCTTCATCTAACTTCAACTCTGATAAAATTAGAAAAGAAGGAATCTCGACTTCAATGGGCAAAACCGCCTTCATTCCATAAACCAGTGAGAAAGGCATTGCCCACGTGGAGGTCCTAACAGATGTTCAATAAGCATAAAAGGAAAATGGTAACTTTTCATGCCAATATTTATAAGTCTCTGTTATTTTCCTGACGATCTTCTTAATGTTCTTATTGGCTACCTTTACAACACCATTCATTTTTGGGCAATATGGTGTTGAGTTGTGATTTTTGATCTTGAATTGACTACAAACCTCTGCTATCGTGCTGTTGTTTAAATTTAATACATTGTCAAATATAATCCTTTCTAGCATTCTATACCGATATATGATCTATTTGTTTAAGAATTTACTGACTCCTGACTTCGTGACATTAGCGTAAGAAGCGACTTTTACCCGCTTGGTGAAGTAGTCGATGACCACAAAGATAAATTGTTGCCCATTGGAAGCTTTTGGCGAGATTGACCCAATAACATTCATGCCTCACATGGAGAAAGGCCATAGAGAAGTCATAACGTGAAGGGATGAATAAAGCACACGAATTTTATCTTTATAAATTTGGTATTTATGACATCTCTTCTCATAACTGATACAATCCCCTTCCATGGTGGACCAATAATATCCGAATATCATGATTTGGCTGGCCATTGTAAAACCATTACCATGTGTTCCGCAAACACCCTCATGAACTTCTTCCAATATTTTCTTGGCCTCAACAACGTCCACATATCTTAGTAGCACTTGAACCTTTCTTCTTTTATATAGGAACTCCTCATTTAAGACATATTCATTGGCCAGTCTCCTTAGCGTCATTTTATTATTCTTGGCTGCCTACTCATGGAATTCACGGCTCTTTACATAGTGCAATATGTCGTGATACCAAAGGTGATCATCCATTTCTTCTTTCTTGATATTGTAACAATGGGCTGAGGCCTCATAAATACTCATATCAATAGGTTTTACATCCACTTGTTTTTTCACTTTGACCATGGAAGCTAAAATATCCAGGGCGTCAGCCATCTGATTTTCATCTCGCAGGAGATAGCAAAAGGTGATGTCATCAAACTCCTTAATTAACTCAAGGACCAGCCTTCGATAATTGATTAACTTGGGGCCTCTTATCTTCTATTCACCTTTGAGTTGGTAGATCACTAGTATAGAATCCCCATATACCTCTAGTACCTTGATCTTGCGTACTATAGCTACACGAATACCTATGATGCATGCTTCGTATTCTACCATGTTATTTGCGTAATCAAAGTCAAGTTTACTGGTGAAAGGATAATAATCTCTGTTTGGGGATACCAGGATTGCCCCGGTTCCTTTACCCACAGAGTTTGAGGCTCCGTCAAAATTTAGTTTCCAAGGATGTCCTTCTTGAGCATCTTCTTTAGTGGTTGCAACATACATTAGATCCTCGTTTGGGAGATCAAAATTCAAAGGCTTGTAATCTTCTAGAGCTCTACTTTTTAGAAAATCTGCTATTGCACTCCCTTTTATTACCTTCTAGTTCACTTAGATTATATCAAATTCGGAAAGTAGAATCTTTCATCGGGACATTCTTCTATTCAAAGTAGTCGACTCCATTATATACTTTAAAGGGTCTATTTTTGAGGTTAGCCAAGTTGTTTGGTACAATATGTACTGTCTCAGTCTTCGGGTTGTCCAAATTAAGGCGTAACACAACTTCTCAATTGGTGAGTATCTTGTCTCACATTCAGTGAACTTCTTACTGAGGTAATATATCATTCATTCTTTCTTTCTTGACTCATCATGTTAGCCAAGCACGTATCCCATAGAATTCTCAAACACTACTAAGTACAGTATCAGTAGCTTATCTGGACTAGGTGGCATCAGCACTAGGGCGTTGGATAGGTAATGTTTGACATTGTCAAATGTTTTCTGGCATTTTTCATCCCATACACCTGGATTATGTTTCTAAATGAGACAGAATATGGGGTCGCATTTCTCGGTTAGTTGTGAAATGAACCGAACGATGTAATTTAGTCTCCTTAAGAAGCCCTGAACCACTTTTTGTATGCGCGATGGAGGTAACTCTTGTATAGTCCTGACTTTATCAAGGTCAGCCTCGATCCCATTTTCGCTGGCTACGAATCCTAGTAATTTTCTCAACCTAGCCCCGAATGTACATTTTGCTGGATTGAGCTTTAGCTAGAATTTTTTAACCTTAAAAACAGTTTCCTCAAGACTTGTACATGCTCTTTTTCTATTAGGGATTTTGTGATCATATCATCGACATAAACCTCGATTTTTTTGTGCATCATATCATGAAATAAAGTTACCATGGCTATTTAATACGTCGTTCCTGCATTTTTTAGTCCAAATGGTATCATTTTATAACAAAATGTTCCCCACATGGTTATGAATGTGTTCTTTTCCATGTCTTCAGGATGCATCTTTATCTGGTTGTATCTAGAGAAGCCATCCATGAAGGAGAATAGTGAATAACCTATCGTGTTGTCCACTAAAGTGTCGAAGTGAGGTAACGAGAAATTGTCTTTCGGGCTGGCTATATTGGCTACCCACTTCGAGTATTTAACCACTTGTAGGAAACCAGCATCAAATTGTTACTTGACTTTTTTTTTTTATTTTCAGTAAGACGCCGGGTCTCATTCTTTGGAGCTTCTATTGAACCGGCTTACATTCTTCCCTTTTGAGAAGCCGGTGTACTACGATATTAGTACATAGACCATGTATGTCTTGATACAGCCATGTGAAGACATCCTCAAATTCTTAGAGTAACTCAATGAGGTATCGCTTTGTCTCCGTAGTGATGCAAACTCCGATCTTCACCTCTTTTTTTTCTTATTTGTCTTCCAAACTCTCAATTTCTACTGAATCTTTGTAAGGTAGGATTTGTTTATCATCTTGTTCTACCATCCTTACAAATCAAGAGATAAGTTACAATCTCAATCATCTTCAAAGTACTGAGGTTCTTCTGGACACATATCCTACTCAAAAGGAGACACTGAGTCAGCAGCAGTGTCGTTCGTATCATTGATATCTGGAGACTTGTTATAGGAATAAATGAAGACCCAAAGAACAAATGAATTTAAGAATAATTATTTGTGTGGTATGAGTATGAATGAAATGGAAAAAATAAAAGAATATTTGCCAAAATGAGATACAAATATGCATTTTATTGAAATAACAATAGGGGACATATGATTTTTCACAAAAAGGATTCTTATTGCTCCTAGGCTTAAAGCAATAAGTATGTTTTGAATATTACTTTGAATTAATTCTAAAAATTATAGGGATCTCTTCCGCAGTCCAATTGTTCAGAACACTTCCGAGGATATAATGACAAATGCCTCCCCAATTCATTCTTCGAATATGGTATTAATGTTCAAGTTTCCCACTATTCCTTTCAGACTTTATTTTTTTTGATATCTTTCGTTCAGGATAAATGATTTTCCTGACACGAACGTTTTAGTTATATAGGGAAAAATCATCAGTTCCCACTTGACATTTCCCCCACTTAGTCATACTCTTTTTCTTTCTTACTTTTTTTCCAGCTCCTTCTTCTTTTGTCTCGCATCTGGCTTGTACCCTAAGCTAAAGCGGTTTTGTTTTTCCATCAACATTGGTGCCTCAAGTTTTCCTTGAAGGTATTTTTTGAGTCCTCTTTCATGTAAGCCTCATTTTCCAACCGTCAACTGTAAGCTCATCCTCGTGGTTTTGGATATTTGTGGCACTGTGATCTTGTTTCCTTTAACAATGAAAGTTGCATTGACAAATTCTAGTGATTGAAATAAACATTCTATTGTCTCCTCATCCGCTCCTATTTATGGTGCGTCACTAGTTACGGATGAAATGATATCTTCTTCAGCGTTTATTGTTACCAGCCGACCCTATGTTACCAGTTTCAATTTTTAGTGCAATGACAATGACACTGCCCCAACTGAATGAATCCAAGGTCTACCCAACAAGTAATTATAAGAGGGTTTGATATCCATCACCAAAAAGTCTACCTCATATGTGTTCAAACCAATTAAGAGAGGTATTTTAATCCTTCTAATCACCATCTTTTATGTACCGTCGAATGCTCTCACTATATTTTGGCATGCCTTTATGTATAAGCTATCCAATGGTAATTTATTCAGTGTGGATAGAGGCAAGACGTTCAGTGCACATCCATTGTCAATTAACACCCCTGACAATATATATCCTTTGCAGCAGGTAGTGATGTGTAGAACCTTCGTTGATCCTATGCCGTCTGGAGGTATTTCATCATCATTGAAAAAGATGAAATTGTCTGCACTCAGATTTTTAACCAAACGGTCTAGCTTGTTTACAGAGATATTATCAGCAACATAAGTTTCATGTAACACATTCATCAATGCGCTACGATATGTCTCTGAGCTCAAGAACAAAGCTAATACTGATATGTGAACTGGTTGTTTGTGTAGCTGTTTTACAACATTATAGTTGCTATGTTTTAAGAACCTTAAGAATTTCTTAGCCTCGTTCTCAGTTACTGGCTCATTAACAAGTGATTCAAGTCTAGCATTTTTTTCTTTATTATGCTCAATTGCAGGGTTTTTCTTTTAACGGGCTCAGTTTTTGCACTTGCAGGGTCATAGCGCTTCCAACTGCGCGTGAAGAAACCAATATCCTAGCCCTCTTCTGAAGTGCCAACCGAGTTCTCCTCTCCCGGGATTATTACATTACAATCATAATTCCATGGAACCATTTTGCTATCATTGTAAAGAAAATACATGGGTTTCTAAATTATGACTCTTGGCACAGCTTGTGTTCCTGCTTCATTACTTCTTGGTCGTGAAATAATCACCACTGGGTAGTAAACCTTGTAGACTTTCTCTATTGACCCTTCCTCTAGGGCGCAAACATCTCCTCCTTCCAAGCCATTGACATCTTCAATGAATTCTAATTCTTTATTATCCATCAGGCTTTGCACTAGAGCTCTGAACTTAGCGCACTCTTGGACCTCATGACCTTTTTTAGAGTGAAACTCGCAGTAGCTCCTCACTCCTTTAGGCATCTCCTCTGAATCTTGAATGATTAATCCCATATCTATCGTTTTTTGCCAAACCCATTTTAGTAGGGATTTCACTTCCGCAACATCGGTTTTGGTCTTATTTCTTCCACTATTGATTATCGCGTTTACTCCTTGGTTAGAATGACTGGGTAACGGATTTCCTGTTACATTAGGTCCTGAAGGATCATTGAACCTTACAATCCCCATCTTGATGAACCTTTTGATCAACTTCTTGAATGTAGTGCAGTTCTCAATCGAATGCCCCGTAATTCTTGTGTGGTAAGATTGCATGGGTTTTAAGTAAAATGGGGATACTATATGCGCATTGAACAAATTCTGATATAACTCTCTATATGTCATCGGGATGGGGTGTGAATTAAAATTTTTTCGTGTTTGGTCTTAAGTTAGATTCTTGTCTTGAAGGGCCTTGATGGCTAGTTGTTACGGTCATTGGTTGGCCTATAGTGACCGATTTTGAATAACTTTTATTATACACATCCACGGTGTTCACTTCATTTTCTTTCTTTCTCTGGGTAGATCTTTTAGCGTTTTTCCCCGAGTCTATTTCCCCACTCCTTACTACATTTTCAATCATTTCTCTAGACATTACTGTATCTGAGAAGCTCTTGGTAGCACTTCCCAACATATGGTTAATGAACGGGGCTTTTAGAGTGTTTATGAAAAGCATTATTGTCTTTTTCTCCAAAAGAGGTAGCCGAACTTGCATTGCTACCTCTCTCCATCTCTGAGCGTATTGTCTAAAGCTTTCACTTTGTTTCTTCTCCATGTTTTGCAGTGTAATTCTATCAGTTCTCATGTCGATTACATGGCTGTATTGTTTCATGAAAGCATGTGCCAAGTTTTTCTATGAGTTGATTTTGGCACGGCTTAGCTAGTTGTACTACTTGGTAGCTGACCTGATCAAACTATCCTAGAAGTAGTGTATTAACAATTGGTCGTTATTGAAGTATCCCGTCATTCTTCTGCAGAATATTGTGATATGGGCTTCAGGGCAACTAGTCTCATTATATTTTTTGAATTTTGGAGTTTTAAATTTTGGTGGGAGCACTAGATCTAGGATTAAGCTCAACTTATTACCATCAACCCCACAAAGGTAGTCAGCATTCTCCATAGCTCTGAATTTCTCCTCCAACCACTTGCATCGATCTTTTAGCTGTTTTGGCAATTCTATTATTGCTCTATCCATTTCCGCTATGTCGTCCAAATCGAGAACAACTGGGTTGGTTGGATTATCCCTGGGATTGGAACCTGAACCTGTTGGGTAATTCACCGGTGCTGAGGTGCCGACTTGATATTGTTGAGGTCTTATGGTCACGGGTACCCTTCGTGGATATGTATCTAGTTAGGCTTAAACATTTATCGGGGTAAAGCCTAGAGGGTATGTAGGGTCTTCATTATCATCCCTAGAGTTAATCACAATACTTTTCCCTTTTTCAATTTATCTAGCCAGCAATTGGGTCAACTGGCTTATCATACTTCGTTGGGATTCTTGTATTTGATCCATCATGTCTTGCTATACCTTAGCCAATTGTTTCTACAACTGCGTTTGCAACTGATCTTGCATGTCTTTCTGAATTTGTTCCAATCTCTCTAGCCTTTGATCTATGGCTTTGGTTTTACTGCGGGTACCGTAACAGTATTCGGTTGGCAAATTCTTGTTGGTTTCCAGGGTAGCTGTCATAATTTCGATTAATTAGGGTCTTTTTATGAAGTTTAATGCATATAATGAAATGTAATGCTGATGAATGCAAAAAGAGGCATTGATTCTGATTCAATTCTATTAGAACAACTTTATTAGAAAACAAATCTCTTTACATAAAACGTATATATTTTACATATATGACATTCCCCTAATACTCAAAGCCTTGACTTTTCTAAGAAGCCAAGCTAATTCTCGGCTTCGATCTGATTCTGATTCGTATTTTAAGCTCAGCATGTCGACTTGAACCGCTAGGGTTATTAGAATAAATTTACTAGAAAACAAATCTCTTTACATAAAACGGATATATTTTACATATACGATCTTGCCCTAATACTCAAAGCATTGACTTTCTTAAGAAGCCAAGCTAATTTTTGACCCTGATATGATTCTGATTCGTAATTTAAGCTCAGCATGTTGGCTTGAACCGCTAGGGTTTAAAAATGGTCGGCTACTTCCCTACTTGGGTCACAACTTTGCCCATGATGTGATCTCTATCCCTAATCTGACCTTGAGAGCATTGCAGTTGCTCTTTCCAGTGTTCATTGTTCATTTCAAAAAGCTCAACTCGAAGTTCACAATTTTGCAGTGCGGCCTTGAGCTCTTCTATCTTTCCTTTCAACTTTTCAATCTTATTTAGGCTTACTTTCAACTCAATTGCGGAGTTACAGCTACGACATTATGCAGAAACCTTTCTAATTCTGCTACTCGGGCTCTCAATCCAACCTTTTCATTTCGACTTTCTAACAAGAAACTTTTCGGTTTCTCTCCTTTTAACGAAGCCTTGGACGAATCCCAAAAGATTTAGAAGCCCTTTTAAAGCCTGAGGAGGCCACCTACGACGGTGGCGAAGCAAGGTAAAACAAAATTTAAACCTTTTTATTATTATTTTTTATGTTTTCTTTAAAGTTAAAAATAAAATAAAATAAAATAACCACCTTTTTGAACTCTGTTGTCTTTTTTTCTATTGATCTTCTGTAAAAAGTTACATGTGTTTGCTAGGCTTTTATAGCCAAAATTATTACATATTTTATTGTTTTTTCTTGCTTTTCTATTTCTGCTTTGCTTCTTTTTTCTTAGCAGGTGGTGGTGGAGGGTTAACGGCAACGATGGGAATGTGTGCCCCTAGCCATTTTGGTGAAACGATAGAAGAGTGGCAGACCTCGGGGCGTGGGTGTTTTCAAGAGAAGTGACTGCTGACGTGGCAAGGAGGGACCGCTGGAAGCTTTAGAATGGCTAGGGTTTTCTAAAAATTTTAAGGTTTTGGGCTTTAGTTGATTGGGCTTTTAGGGTTTTGTATTGGTTTGGTTCTGTAATTTGGGTTTTATTTATTTTATTTTTGTTTGAGTTTATGTATTGAGCCGGGCAAAATTGGGTTGCTACACTCTCCAATACATTTGTCATACACGCCTTGACATTAGTTTCAGTGTTAACAAGGTTAGGAGTGTTCAAGTTTCTGTTAAAAGCGAAGTAACCGACCGAATCGAACTAATTCAGTTATCGATCGTTTAACCGATCTAATTCGATTATCGATCAGTTAACCGATCTAATTTGATCAAAGATCGGTTAATGATTTTTTGAAAGTTTGGTTATCGATTAATTCGGTTCGAAATCGAGTAATTAACCGAATTAGTTGAACTTTCAAAAAACCAATATTATATATTACCAATTCGCTTAAATTTGGTTAATTTCGGTTAAATGAACATTATCAATTTATTTTTTGATATATATTATACTTGTTTTTACCACAAAAACAAAAACATAAAAGTTTTGGTTAATTCGGTTAACCGATCAAATTAACTGAAATAGTTCGGTTCGATTAATTTGTTTTGAAAAAAATTCAGTTCGGTTAACGGTTAAGGGTTTAAAAAGTTCGGTTAATTTGGTTAATGCTAGTTTGGCTTGGTTAACTGATTGAACACCCTTAAGCAAGGTTGCTCAATATATGCATGAGCTTAGTGATGTACATTTGACTACTTCAAGCGAATCTTGAGGTATCTCAAAGGAACGCTTCTCTATATAAATGATCTTAAAATTTTGATTAATTATGTAAATGACCCCCTATTCTAATTATATATGTAAATGACCTAAAATAAACAGTAAAAGTTGGTGGAGCCAAAAAGAATGGTGCCACCAACATGCCACTTCGGCCACCTAAATGAAAAGATCAAATTTTTAGTGGTGCCAAGGAGAATGGCGCCACCTTTATAAATACCAAGAAAATACTTCAATTGAAAATCATTTGGGGGGGCTTTAAAAAAATAATCCATTTTTTGGTGGAACCATTAAAAATGACACCACCACTTTTTCACATGTCAAGTCTTTTTTTTTTGGGTTTTTTAAATTTTAAAAAATTGATTTTATTGAGTAGTTCCACTTAGACCACCGATCCTCTATTTCTTGATTTTTTTAAAAAAACCCTTATCAAACGATTGAATCACATTACAAACATGATTTATATTAAAATTATTTTAAATTGCCAACATTTCAAATAACTATAAATTTACATAATTCACAAATTATATTTTACAAAATATAATTTTTCATTTGCAACATTCCAAAATAATTTCACTTAACTTACAATATATAATTTTACAATACGAACAACTTTCTCAGTACTAAGAAAAACATAATTAAACGATTTTGTTCAAGACCGACAACATTATGTCTTACAAATAAAACATAATTAAATAATTTTGTTCAAAACCGACAACATTATGTCTTACAAATTGAAAACTACAATGTTTAATCGCAACACGAGCAAGTTTCTCAATGCTATTAAATTGTAGTTCGGATGTTGCCGATATTGGTGATTTCACCCGTGCAGTTCAATTTGGAATTTCTTAAAACCTTCAAACATCTCGATGAACCAAGAAATCTCAAATAATCCACCTGTTGGCTGCATAAACAATTTGAACCCGTTACCAAATAAATAACTGGCATCCGAAAATAACCATTAAATTTACCAGTGTTGAAGCTCCATCGGATTATTGTTAAACAAAACATACCTTTAAATTAAAAAAATTACTAAATTAACAAAAATGCAAATACATAAAAAAAAGCTCATCATCTTTCTTCATTCATTCTCTAACAAAATATAATTGAAAAAAAATTATTCAACTTAGATTGATTTGTCATTGCGGGTTATATATACCTATTTGATTACACCAAAAAGAGTTACTCCACCAAATAAAATATTATTTTTTATATTTAATTAAAAAAATTTAAAAAATAGCACAGTGCACTGGTGGCGCCATTCTAAATGAAGCTACGCCATTCTTAATGGCTCCACCAAAAAATGGATTATTTTTTAAAAGTCCCTCAAATTCTTTTTAATTGAAATATTTCCCTGATATTTATATAGATGACATAATTCTCCTTAGCACTACTAAAAAATTAATTTTTTTATTCAGGTAGCTGGCATGGCATGTTGGTGGCGCCATTTTCTTTAGCTCCCAACAACTTTTACTGTTCATTTTAGGTCATTTACGTATATAATCAGAATAGGAGATCATTTACGTAATTAATCAAAATTTTAGTGCCATTTATATAAAAAAGCCTCAAAGGAACCATAGATCATGGGCATATTTTTCTTCCATGAAAGTTTTGCATGCTGCAGCATTCTCATTTGCAGATTTGGGGAAGTGATGCGGATGATAGGTGCTCCACATCAAGGTATTGTGTCTTCCTTGGATCAAAGTTAATTACATGGAGCTCGAAGAAACGTTGGTGTCTTGGTCCACTACCGAGGCAGAATATAGGAGCCTTGCTCATGTAGCATCAGAGGTAATGTGGGTATAGGCTGTCTCGGGGATATTGGAGTGGACATTTTTGATACTCCAAAAATTTAGTGTGACAACACCAATACAGTAAAATGGAACCCT
This sequence comes from Gossypium anomalum, assembly GCA_025698475.1. NCBI lineage: Eukaryota > Viridiplantae > Streptophyta > Magnoliopsida > Malvales > Malvaceae > Gossypium > Gossypium anomalum. Next base: position 14,842,940 of record CM046967.1, on the reverse strand, counting down.
GTTCTGCATGCTAAAACTAAGCATGGCAATCATGATTTTCAGGAAAAAGTAGATAGGGCCTTGCTTCAAGTTAATTATGTACCAGCTCACTTGCAAGTAGCTGATGTTCTGACCCAGCCAGTGTCTGTAGAGTCGTTTGTTTCCTTGAGGGAGAAACTTTGCGTGTTTACAGCAAACCAATTTCTAAACCAGAGAAAAGAAGAAGCAGGGCGAGAATTGTAAAGTCAGTTTTTTTTTTGCTTCATTAATTCAGAACTTTGTTTCTTTCAAGCTTCTTAGAAATTCTATGCTTTCTTTGCTACACCGCCCATTCTCCGTTTCTTAATATCTTGCATTTCTTGGCTTAATCCCGTGTTACACTCACGATCATCACTGGTTTTGCACACTCTCACTTGGACAACCACTTTTGTTAGGCTTAGATAACAAACCTCGAATCTCGTTGGTCTCAGCAAGTCATCTGCTACACATTTTTTAGAGAGAAATGCTTCAGCTATATTGGATTAAGATATGGCTCATGTCAGTGAGCTTTGATCGTTTTTTTTTTTTAACTTAGGAAGATAATATAATTCCAGTTTCAACCTTGTTATGAATATCCAATAAGGTTTTGGAATTGAAAGATACTCTTTCTACATCCAACTACCTGGAAAACAAAAGAAATTAATTTGGTTGAGATTCATATTGGTGCTACCTTATGAACATCTTCTCTTGCTTTTATTTAAAAAGGCTCTATAGCAACAATCAATACATTTCTCTGTCAAAACAAGCCACTTGATCTTAGACATGAATACAAAGTAAAAAACAGAGATTAAAAATTTGAAAGATTGGGGCTACAAGATTTTCATTTTTCTGGTGATTTGAAAATCCATCGCCATCCCTTGAAACTCTTTCTGCTTTGTTTGATCTCTCTTTCATCCACTGTTATCTGACATGAACTTGCATTTTCAATGGAGCAACCATTTCTCATGCTGCCAAAAGTTGACAAAGCACCCTTAGTCTCTGCTTGAAAACCAAATTTTAAGTCAATGAAGCGTGAATCATCATCCCGACCATTAAAATACCTTTGCACCCGCCTGTTTGCACCACCATCAACTTCCATGAAACCCCCAGAACCAGCTTTTCTCGTAGCTTTAATATCTGCTGCACTATCAGAACCGCTTTTCCTCGGTTCTCCTAATTCACTAAGCCCACTTTTCCTTTCACCATCGAAACCCAAACCGTCATTGAAACCAGAACTCCGAGCAGCTGAAATGGAGTTCCTAGCACCTGAAAATTTCGTCAAATCGCCTCTATCTTCCGATCCAAAAAACCCACCACCCCTGAAACTACAAAGAGACCTTGACCTTGATACGCCAGTGCAATCAACGACCAAGAAATCGCTTTTCTCATCAACTCCACCTTCACTCTTACCACAATCATTACAATCTTTGTCTCTTTTTTTCCCGAAAAATCTTCCAATCCCCCAAAACCCATTCTTTTTCTTGATCTCGGCGCAGCCACTATTGCTTCTCTTGATTAAGAAGATCTCTTCTGATTTGTTTCCAGCACTAGTACTCCTTCTAGGCTTGGCATTCGGAACTTGCTCCTTGTTTTCATTCTCAATCAAGAACGAGACACGCCCAATGCCGGCTGCCTCACCGCCGCGACCAGCGCATGAACAAGACGAGAAACGCTGAACACCACAATCTGAGCAAACCAAATTGATCAAACGATCTCTGAGACAATAAGCACATACACCAGCTGAAGATAGCTGCGGATGTTCCTTACATGGAACATTCGACGAAGTTCTATCATAATCATGGAAAATATCAATGTTGTTGTACACTTCCACTGCTTTCCCTCTTTCATGGCTTATCTTCATCATCAAATTCTCAAAACTTGGAAGGACTGGCTTATAGGAAGAAGTGCTTATCAGACAAATTGAACAGAAAACTCATAAATCTAAAGAAGTATAAAGATCAAAATGCTTTGCTTTAATGGGCATATACAACTCATCAAGGAAGCAAAGCAAGCAATGCTTTTTTTGATAAGGGTAGGATTGTCTAAAGAAATAGAAATTAATGTCCATTGAAGACTTAATACAAATGGTTAATTATTTCATTTGCGGTCCCCTGGACAACTTAACAAATATTATTACAATAAATATAGATATCTGATAGCTTTGATTTTACCCTGTGGGATACCTGGGGTAGAGCTTCATTTAGGTCTTTAGAGTCCCACCTTGAAAGAAAAGTCATTTGAATCATTCATTATATCGTTCAAATCCATCAATCTATTACGTGTTTTTGTCAACTTTCTTTTCCCCTGGATTTTTCTCCATCGTCTTTCTTTTGTATTGACTTTTTTTCCATGTTAAATGCTAACTGACACCCACTCTCTATTCAATGTTTCTTCATTTTTCTTCTATTATTGGATTGATAGAAAGTTAACTTGCTCCACCTTCTTTTGCAACTCTGCCACGGTTCATGAAACCCACCTTATCTTATTTGCTATCTTTTTTTTTTTTTTTTTTCATTTTCTCGTATTTATATTTAATGGTTGTGTCGGAGGTATATTTTGGTATACCAGCTTTCAACACATTTATTGATTTTGTCAACGTATATTCTTTTGTTGTTGTAAAAATTATACCATTCTCTTAAAATTGAATTTTCTTTTTAATCTTGAAAAACATTTATCAAAGGATATAAAATAATGATTAGTTTAACTTTACTTCTGAGAAGTGTTTTAAAAAAGTGATTTTGATAGTACATGGATAGATGCATCTTTTGGTAGTGCTTCTACTGCATTTTCTTGTGTATTTGTTGTTAGCTTATGATTATACTTTACATTATTTTAATATCTTTTGATAAGCCTTATAGGAGAGTTGTTAATTTTTGTAAGGTTATTTGGGGTGAGTGGTTGTAATAAGTCAGGGTTATCTATTGGGACTGTAATTATTTCTTATGTAAGAGTAGATTGGGCTTAGGTCTGCTACCCTAGCATGATATTGTCTGCCGCCTCTGGTATGAGTTATTAGGTCTTATTGTTTATGTCTAGTTTTGTTCCTTTTTGTTTATCAGTTTGCATTTGGCGCCTTAAGCTCTTTTACTCCTACGATTTGGAGAGAATTGGTATCGTTTTCTGGCCATCAAACCTGCAATCATGGAAGCTGAATTAGCCCAATTGACACTTAATGAAGAAGAAGAAGAAATTTTGCAGATCCAGGTAGATCCGAGCACGGAAAGAGAAGTGGGGGAGTTTCAACTAGTAGGATGCTTCCTAACAGCCAGTATAATCCACTTTCCAGCCATGAAAAGTACTATGGCAAACCTGTGGCATCCTGTTCGTGGGGTTCAAATTCGAGATCTAGGAGAAAAAATGTACCTTTTTCAGTTCTTTCATAATATGGACATGGAAAGGGCTTTAAAGGGTTCACCATGGACTTTTAATAATCATTTATTGGTGCTTTACAAATTAAAAAGGGGGGATTATCCATTAAGAGTACCATTAATTCTTACTCCTTTCTGGGTACAAATTCATGATGTTCCAATTAGGTTATTTTCTGAAAATGTAGCAACACAACTGGGAAATTTTATAGGGATTTTTTTAGAATATGATAGATCAATTTTGGGGAAAGAAAATCGCAATTACATGAGAATAAGAGTACAGATTGATATTCGGCGCCCTTTGAAAAGAAAGAAACAGGTTATGTGTTGTGGGAGATGTTTGTATGTCAAATTTAAGTATGAACGTTTATCACTTTTCTATTTCTATTATGGACGTTTGGGGCATAGCGACTCTTTTTGTGAGGCAAAAATGATGCTAGGGGTGGAAATTGTTGAAATGGGTTGGGATTTATCATTAAGAGCACAATTTTGAAGAGCTGCATCAATGAATAGCATATGACTACGAGAAGAAGGTGAAGGAAAAAGGGAAGGCAGCTGGCAGGATAATAGGATTTTGGGATGTAGATCATGGGAGGGGACAAATAAAGAAAGAAGTGGGCAATTTATTGATCCACATTTGGGATTTAACATAGAAGGGGGAATGTCATCTCTTGATCAAATGAGGCAGAAATATTGGTTGGATCAGATGCAAACTGTCATGGAGCATGATTTAGAAGATGGTATTTTAATAGGGGAAGAGGGGAAAAAGCGTAATCTGGGGGGAGATGCAAGATTCGACAGGAAAAGAGGAAAGTGATAATGCAACGGCAAGGAGTAGAAGAACGATTGATTTTAATCTTTTATCATCGGCGACTGCCACAAGGCAAGCCGACCGGGCACAATGAAAATCATAAGCTAGAATGTTCGTGGGTTGGGGAGCCTATGAACGATTCGTAAACTTTGGCATTTTCTGAAGTCACATTATCCCCAAATTGTCTTCTTTATGGAGATAAAGCTTTGTAAAAGATAGATGGAACGAGTAAGTAGATGTTGTGGTTTTGTGAATGGTATTGAAGTTGATTTAGATGGTACGAGAGGCGAGCTGTGTTTAGCTTGGAGGAATGATGTTAATATTACACTCCAAAATTTTTCTAAAAGACATATTGATGTGGTAATTGAAGACAAAGAATCAGGAACCAATTGGAGATTTACAGGATTTTATGGATCCCCATACGCACAAGATAGGAACGATTCATGGGCAGTTTTAAAAAGTTTGATTTCTGATGTGGATATCCCTTGGTTGGTTTGCGGAGACTTTAATGAAATTATGTATGGATTTGAGAAAAAAGGAAGGCTACCTAGAGATGAAAGAATGATAGAATTGTTTCGAAAAACTTTGGAAGAATGTCAACTGAATGACGTGGGTTTTTCTGAAAATTGGTTCACTTAGGAGAGAGGTAATTTACCGGAGACAAATATACAAAAACGATTGGATAGAGGTGCTGCTAACGTAGCATGGATCACTTTGTTCCCGGTGGTGAAAGTTCAACACCTGGTACACTCTTTTTCAGGCCACTGCCCTCTCTTAATTAATACAAGAATGAACGAAGAACGGTTGAGGAATTGTACTTTCAAATTTGAAGCTTGGTCAACTTTGGAGGATTCTTTCATTAATGAAGTTAAGGTTCTGTGGGAGAAATCTTCAGGGGATCTATTACAGAAGCTGGAGAATTTTAAAAAAGGGCTGAAATAGTGGGCTGGGCAAATTCAAACAAATAGGAAAAAGAAAAAAACATGTTCTACTGGAAAAATTAGCTGAGCTGGCTGAAGTTGATAGAGATGATAAAAATTTAGCTGAATTGATTGACACGAAAATTCATTTAAATTTTGAGATTGAGAAAGATGAACATTATTGGGAGCAGAGGGCCAGACTAAATTGGCTGAAATTTAGGGATAAAAATACAGCATTTTTCACAGTCAAGCGACACAGCGCCGAAGGGTAAATTTTATTCATAGGTTGCAAAATGAAGATGGGAGAGAAATGGAAGCCTTGTAGGGAATCGAAAGGGCTACACGATCTTATTTTCTAAATTTGTTTTCTGCAGTGGAGAGGGGAAACTATGACCATTTGATGACAAGAATTGATCGGTGTGTTCGTGAGGAAGACAATCGATAGCTCAAGAAACAGTGTTTGCCATGGGACCCACAAAGGTACCAAGGAAAGATGGATTACCAGGCCTTTTTTTATCAGAAATGCTGGCATATTATTAGAGAGGAAGTCACCTCATTTTGTTTACAACTTTTGAATGGGGACATGGAGGTGAGTTCAATTAATTCTACTAATATAGTGCTTATTCCAAAAATTTCCAATCCTTCTAATATGACGTAGTTTAGGCTAATTAGTTTATGCAATGTATTTTACAAAATTCTGGCTAAGGTAATCGCAAATCAGTTTAGAGGAGTTATTGAGAAATGTATTAATGGCGCGCATAGTGCCTTTGTACCAGGACGATTAATATCAGACAATGTCTTATTAGCCTATGAAATACTGCATATGCTAAAACATAAGAGATTAGGGAAGAAAGTATATATGGCAGTTAAACTCGACATGAGTAAAGCATATGATAGGGTCGAATGGAATTTCATAAGGAAGATAATGATACGAATGGGATTTGATCAAAAATGGGTTGATGCTCTTATGAAATGTGTAACTACTGTTTCTTATTTAGTGGTTATTAATGGGCATATTGGAGAAAAGTTTCTACCTACAAGAGGTCTCAGACAGGGCGATCCTCTAAGCCCATTCCTATTTCTTTTATATGGAGAGGGTCTTTCGAGCTTATTAAGACTTGCAACAAATGAGAGGTTTTCCAAAGGTGTTAAGGTTAGTAGAAGCGGTCCACCGATTTCCCACCTTTTATTTGCCGATGATTGCGGTTTATTTAGGGAGGCTACAACCAGGGGAGCAAACTTATTTGAGGACATCTTACGTGAATATAGATCGTGTTCGGGTCAATGCATGAACTTCGACAAATTAACAGTATTTTTTAGTAGGAATACTACGGAGGAACATAGAAGATTAGTTGTCAACTTATTGGGGGTTCGCAGCTCGAATGAACCAAAATGATACCTAGGGTTGTCGAATATGGTGGGTCGGAGAAAAAAAGATTCTTTTCAAAGTTTGAAGGATCGACTCAAAAAACGGATTGATAATTGGAGTAATAGGTTCTTATCTCAGGGCGGAAAATAATTTTTTATAAAAGCCATTCTTCAAGCTATACCTACTTATACGATGGCTTGTTTTTTATTACCTAAAGCTCTATGTGATGAACTTGAAAGTATGGTTGCGAGGTTCTAATGGTAGAAGGGACATGAAAAAAAAGGTATTCATTGGTGCGTTTGGAAAAACCTTTGTTTTTTGAAAGAAAATAGTGGATTAGGTTTTTGAAATTTTGGTCAATTCAATATTGTGTTATTAGCCAAACAAGGCTGGTGTCTTATTAATTATCCAAATTCATTATTGGCCAGAATTTTAAAAGTAAAATACTATCCGCGATCAAATTTTCTAAATGCAGAGTTGGGGAATTTACCTTCACTTACCTGGAAGAGTATTTGGGCCGCAAAGGGACTTCTCCAAAGAGGGTTGTGCTAGAGAATGGGCAGAGGGGATAACATTTCAATCTGGGATGATAGTTGGGTTCAGGGGATTGACAAAGTTGAAGGAAAGAACAGACCAGAAAATGAGGAGTTACAGTTAGAGGTGTTCATGGGCTGGGCCGGGCTCAACTAAAAAATCATGCCCATTTATTGGGCTCGGGCCAGGCCGGGCCCAAAAAATAGACCTAAAATTTTGTCCAAACTCCACCCAAATAAAAATACTAAAACTTAGGCCCGGCCCGACCCACTCGTATTAATTTTTATATTATTTTTAAATATATATAATACATTAAAAATACTAAAAATATTAGAATAAATATTTTCCAACAAATTAAAAATAAATTTTAAAAAATATATAGACTTAAATAACACTAAGATAGATGTAACTTAACAAGCAAATGCCTCTAAAATAATAAAAAAATTAACAAATACCTTTAAAATAATAAAAAATTTAATAATAAAATAAGTTTTATATAATATCCAAACAATAACAACAAAATAGTACTAAGATAATAGTAAAATGGTAACAAAATAGGGAGAAAACAACAAGAAAATAACATTAAAAAAAGTGCAAATATTTTTTGTCCTTTAGTGAATTCGGGCCGGGCCGAGCCGGGCCCGGGCTAAAAATACCTTACCCGAGGCCCGACCCATTTTTAAAACGAGCCTTATTTTTTGTCCAAGTCTATTTTTCGGACCTATATTTTTGCCCAAACCCTCCCACGTTTCGGGCCGGCCTTCGGGCCAGGCCGGGTAGCCCAGCCCATGAACACCTTTAGTTACAGTCAGTTTGGGATCTTATTGACATTCCAAACAAAAAGTGGAAGACGGATTTGATCTACAATACCTTTTCAGCAGAAACTGCGAAGAAAATTTTACAGATGCCACTTGTAGAAACGGATCATGAAGATATTCAAGTCTAGAAAGGAGAACCGTCAGGGGAATTTTCAGTTCGCAGTGCCTATAAACTATTACAAAGGGCTAATCCAGATCCTAGTAATTTCTTAATACGAACTAAAACTATAGATTTCTACAAAAAAATAATGGGGTTTACAGCTTCCTTCAAAAATCACTATAATTATTTGGAAAATCTCTTGGGATTTCATCCCTCATCTAGCTAATCTCAGATACAGAAGAGTTTCTGCAAGTGATAGATGTCCCCATTACCGTTCTTGGGTTGAAGATAGTCCTCATATCTTCCGTCAATTCCCTGTAACAATAGAAGTGTGGCATTTTTTACATCTATCTTGGGTCATGAACAATATGGATCAAACTATATGGGAGTGGCTAACCTGGGCTCTCAAGAGAGGAACTACGGAACAATGTCGCCTTTTCTGTATTACTTTATGGCTAATCTGGTTTTCCAGAAATCAGCTCATTCACGAGAGGAAGGAAACGACAGGTAAAGAACTTGCTCAATGAATACAGGGGTATATAGCAGAAAATGAAGGGGTGAGAGAAACTCAGGATCCTTTTAACACAAACAAAAATCACAGAGGTCAGGAGGACATACCAAGAATAACGATCCAGTTCGATGCGGCGTTCGGCATTCGAAACTTCAAATCAGCGACAGGTCTGGTGGTTTAGGGCCTGACGGGCGAGCTCCTGGTCTTAAAGTCGACCCTTCACAACAATGTTTCTTCCCCGTTCGTAGCAGAAGCATTTGCATATTTGGAAGGCATAAAGTTAGGGATATCAAAGGGTATACAATTGGTTAAAATCATGGGGGATTCCAGAACAATAATTAAAAAATGTCAAACGTCTTCAACAGATAAATCAGAGATCGGAGCAATCATAAAAGACATTCAGAACAAGAAAGTTTGTTTTCAAGAGATTATCTTTCAGCATATTCATAGATCAGGGAACTTGCAAGCACACAGATTCGCAAAGAATACTCTAAATAGAGGAGAGATCTCTTACCTGGTGGGAGAGGAGTTGAATCGACTTCCTTTCGACTCGGAGGGAAGATGGTCAAGAAGTCTAGATTGAAGAAGGAGATGAGGAATCTGATTTCAAAAGTGATAGCAAATAAAAGCTTTATTCTTGGAAATAGCTATCGTCAGAACGGATGGGTGCTTTGAAATGACAAATCAATGAATGGTATTGGAGGCCAGCCGTTTGAGTTGACTAGGTAGATATTTAGTTTCCTGTTTTCCATCAGAATCATTTAATGCTTTTTGTTTCCTTTAAGTTATATTTATTTTACAGTTTTTTAGGAGGGCTTCATTAATATACAAGTTAATGTAGCCGGATTTGAATTTAGGTCTGATGTAATAGGCCTGGGCCATGGGTCTTTATTCGGTCTTTTTGTTATTTTTCCTCTTCTTATCTAATAATATACCTGGCCTATTGATTTCAAAAAAAAAAAAAAGAAAGAGTAGATTAGGTTTTGGCCTATAGGTTTTTGGATCGATTGTGGAATAAACCATTCACTATGCTATTGGAAAATCGAGTTTGGAAAACGTAACGAAAAATAAATTTAAGGGAAAAATTAAAACTAAAACTTAGTTATGATATCTAAAGTACGGCTAAGTAGCTTTCACCGCTATCCTCAAGCTCATGTATGCTGAATGTAGGCTCGCTTCGAATCAGAAAATTTTTCACAAAATTACCAGTGAGGTAATTTCGCAATTTCTCTAAATTTTTTAGTCAAGTTGTAAATAAGAAAAATATCTCTAGAAATCTTCTGAAATAATTTCTTCAGCAAATTTTCTCTCTACAACTTTCTCTTGAATTCAAGTACGTGTAAAATAATGACAGAAGACTCTTTTTATATAGAGAGAGTTTAGAGAGTTCAACTATGATTAAACTTAATAACTTTAATACTAAATTAATATAATACTTATCAAGATAAATATTAGGTTAAATTTAATATAAAATCTTATTAAATTAATAGAATATTTATCTACAAGATAAATATTAAATTAATTTTGATATTAAGATAATCACTTTAATATTAAATTAAAAAAATACTATTATGATAAGTATTAAATTAAATTAAATTAATTAAAATAATATTATTTTTAAAATAATTAATCTGAAATTAAATAATTCGGTAGAGTCTCAGTAGTAGTGTGATTCATCCACACTCTCATAGCACCCTAAGTTGGTTCGGTTGTAACCGATTCGATCCAGGTCAATGATGGCCCGATCGGTTCGGTCTTGCCACCAATTGAATCGTCAACCCTGTTTCACATATCAAGCTTGATTCAACCAATTTTTAGGTCTCAGTCTCGATTTTGGGTTCTCGGGTCCAATTATCGATCTTAGGTCCAATTTCAAGTTCAATTACCCATTGAGCCAATTATTTAACTTGAAAACTAATTTTCAAAAATATTATATTTATTTTAATTAATTTGATTAATTTAATTTTACTTGATCAAAATTAATTTTTCAAAAAATTATTTAGATTTTTCAAATTAATTTTTTCAAGAAAATTCTTTAATCAAATTCTCTAGTTGAACAATTCTCATGATCGTCCAATTTAATTCCACATCGAATAAATCACTAAAACAAATTATTTTAAAGTCGTAAAATTTTCTTTTGATTCAACTGCAGTCCGATCAAGCTTTTATTGAGCTAGCGAAAGGACCAATCGTACATATACAATTAGACTCGAGTTATTGCAATTATGTCTAGAAGTATTGTTCTGATAATTCACGATTCACTTAATCATGGAGTTAGTCCACAAGAAGTACCATGATTGAAAACTCCTTATTGTTTACTCTTTACGAAAGCAATTGTAACACCCCTAACCCGTATCCGTTGCCGGAACAGGGTTATAGAGTATTACCGGGGTTTACAGATAAATCAAGAGAAACTTACTATTCACATTCGATAATAATCATATAGTCCATTAAATGGACCCTCGAACCCCAATATGAACAGTAAAAACGATTCGGAACTAAATCGAAAACCCTAAGAATTTTTCGCGAATTTACAAAATTTTCCTTATATACAATGCCTACACGCCCGTATAGTTTAGAGGCACGCCCGTGTGATTAGGCCGTGTGACTCACACGACTGTGTCCCTAACCCGTGCAACTCTCTAACTTATAAGGCATGAAGAAATTTAGGTCACACGGCCAAATCACACGCCCGTATGCTAGGCTGTGTGGTTAATTTAATTTTCATAAATTAGGTGCAGTTTGCCCATGTCCAAGGCCGTGTCACCCACACGGCTGAGACAGACACCCGTATCTCTGCCCGTGTGCTTAATTCTGAGTATTTTGTTTCTTATTTTTAAGGTGCAGGGGACACCCGACCTAGACACACGCCCACGTGGACGAAAATAGGCCATTTTAAGACCACTTTTCTCTCCATTTACACTATAAACCTGCATATGATACTTTCACATGCCAAAATACACCAATCAAACAGCCAACACAAGTTTTAATACAAGCTTTAAACCTATATTTTGTAACACAACTCATTTGCATAAACTTACCATATAATCTCATTCATTGTCTACTTTTAAATTCTATTTAACATGTACATATACTAACACATATGTGTATGAGGCATTCAAGACCATATTACAATATCATTTTCTTTTCATTCAAACCTATACATGCCATATAAGCCAAAAGTTGTACTATAAAATCTACTGGTAAAATCTGGATAGTGTACTCCGATGTGTTGATCCCATCCTCTAAACTCACGTCAATCTACACAGAACATTAACACACAGAAGTAAGCTTATGAAAGCTTAGTAAGCTCATAGGCTTAAAACTTAAATCTTACCGAATTACAATAACAATTCAATAACAAGTTTTTCACTAAAGTTTCCTGTCATACACAATTTCAAATGATGAATTAACTGGATTGAGCTCAATATCAATAACTAGCTAAATCTTAACACTTGATTTCAAGTAACACTTACCATTACTTGTCAAATTAGGGAACGTCTTACAGAATTGAGTACGTCATTAGCTTGATGCCAATTCCACTTTGGTTTTGCGCACACTTTACCATGACTTTGCCATGATCACATACTTAATCACATTGCCATAGCCTAACTATGGTCTTACACTTGCACAAATATATAACTGTCATGATTCAATCATGGTCTTACGTTCACTTTCACTGTGCCATAGCTCCGCTATGATCTCACATTTCACACTTTTGTCATGGTTTAACCATGGTCTTATCTATTAATTCATCACTGAACAATGAATGAATGTATTCAATCTTGCGTTACCTTTAATTCGAACTTTCAATTCGATTTTCATATTATTACAATTATCATATTTTAATAGCAAAAATATAAATTAAATTTACAAAAGTAATAATTAAACACAAAAATTCAGCCATATGAACTTACCTGGGCTAATTTATGAAAGTTGTAGAAATTTAAGGATTAATCGAAAATTTTCTCTTTTCCTCGTTTATCTTCAAATTCTCGATATATAATATAAAATTTTCTATTCATTAGCATCTAATTCAATTCTAATTCACTTCACAATATATACCCTTCAATTTTCAAAATTACACTTTTACCCTATAATTTACAATTTTTACAATTTAGTCCTTGCTCAATTAACCCATCAATTGAGCTAATTTTTCTCAATAAACACTTTATTCCATCATTATAAACTACCACACAACCTTTGGTATTCAAAATTTCAGCACAAAACCCTAATTCTTAACTGTTTCACAATTAGGTACTAAAAATCAATTTCTATTGAAATCACTTAATAAAATCATCCCATAGCAAAATTAAAGCTTCAAATCCATGTTTATTCATCATAAAATTTCAGCACTAAACCATGGTAACTTTCAATTTCACTCATAGAATAAAAAACTAATGAATTCAATAAGTGGACCTAATTGTAAAAGTCACAAAAACATAAAAATTACAAAGAAAAAGCAAGAATTGAACTCACATGGTGCAAAAATATGAAATACCAGCTTAGAAGGTCTGATATGGCGTTTTTAGCTGAAGAAAAATGATGAAATCTCTAGATTTTTCAATTAAATCCTTTTTGACTAATTAATTTTAGGTTATTTCCAATTTTGCCCCTTGTTCACATTGTTTTCTTACTTATTTCATGCCCCAAACCGTCCAGACGGTTAAATTTGGGTCTAATTCCTTTTAAACCCCTCCTTATTAGACATTTAAGTTACCTAATCACTTTAACAAGTTTTGCACCTTTTATAATTTAGTCCTTTTTAATTAATTAACTATCAAAACGTTAAAATTTTCTAACGAAACTTTAATACTAACTCAATAAAACTCCATAAGTATTTCTAAAAATATTTATGGCTCAGTTTTATAAATTTGAGTTCTCGATACCTTATTTTTTTGACTCATTTGACCTAATAAATTCTTTTAATTCACAAAATTCACTAATTCAAGAATATTTATAATGTCACACTTGACTCATAAATATTAATTTATTAAATTTTCAAACTTACTTGTCGGATGTATTGATCTCGAATCAATGTTTCCGACACCACTGAAAATTAGGCTGTTACAGCAATTCATCCAATTGCTTTGTCCAATGACCTCGTCATGTGTGTGTTACCCTCATATGATATCCATGATTCCTTTTGAGTTAAATCCATTCACTCAATACAATCCTATTTTATCTCATTGTCATTATTGTGTCTTTTTTAATGATTAATATGACCACTATCAACAAATAATGTGATAAATACTTTTTCAAGAATAAGCAACCCGTGGCCACATTCCATATTTATCAATCCACACAATGCCAATGAAAGGATATTGTTAACTTTTTAATTGAGCTATGAATTCCATTGTTGCTAGTAAAGCCATGCCATACACAAGTTAAGTACCCAACATACCGGCTATGGACTAGATCCTCTTTATGTCATAAGCCTCCACTTATACCAAAGAACATGAGTTAATACGCATAGTCAGTGACTAATTCAAATTTTAGGCAAATCACACCATGAACGTTACAAGTGAATTAATTCAAAAACGAATTCAAAATCAATTCAACTTGGGTTCAGTCTAATGTATCATTTTTCCAATGAGTACATCTATGTCTCTATCATCCATCTTTTATTTTTTTCTAATGTAATTATTATTTAATTGTGACTCGATATTTTCTTATTGAAAAATCATTAAGATATTTCTAACTTATGAATATTAATAATGCCCAAGTGTTGGATGTTATTTGTATTGTTAAATTTTTATTTTAATTGGTGTATGATTATAACTAATTAAGTGATAATTAATTTAAAATCATCATTGTAATTTAATATAAATAAAAACTCTTAGTCTAAATGTCTAATATTGATTGATGAGTAATTATGTATTACTTAATTTAATAAATTTTTTTTAAAGTAATATTAATATGATTTCATTTATTAATAATAATTAATAATAATAATTATTAATGTCTTGTTCTAGCCTAGCTCACACGGCATGAGTTGTGTCGTGAGAACATAAATTAAAATTATTTTTTTGAGCCCACAAATCCCTGAAGGTTTTGTTTCATTTAAATGCACATTTAAATGTTTTAACTCATGTCGCAACCCAAATATGAGTGCACTATGCAAATCAATTGGTATCTATTATGGTAAGAGTGTACTCATATGCGTATTGTGATGTAAACTCGAATATCTCGAAATGTAGTTAAATGACAAAAATTTTATGAGATTTGTGGAACTCAAATAGAACAATCGAATTGTGATGGTTAACATTTTATATCCATCAGATCAATTTTAAAGTTTAAATGAATAAAAACTCTATTATATAAAATATTTATTATCAATAAATGTTGTTAATAAGTAATAAAATGTACTTTCTATCGTTTTGATTTAAATGGAATGGTGATTAAAGTTATTGTCGAAACATCTATTTAATATGGGCTCAAACTATATTACTCTCATTCCTTATCCTTAATATTATAACGAGAAAAATACGGTTTAAAAAATTCTATAAAAATCATATTTGGATCTAAATCCAAAAAGATGTATGTAGATGAGAGGTGTTATAGCAGCACATCCAATTGCCTGGGTCCCGACGAAGATTGAATGCCAAACTTGTTTGGCATTTTATTCCTGGAATTTTCTGATGGAAATGAACTGTTCTGATATGCTAGGGTATATGGATAATCTTGTTGATAGAGACGTATGAAACAATTTATTCACAACCAGAACCTGAACTAGGATGATGTCAGACTAGATGTCTCACATTACAGACTAACCAATGATGGCCTGGTTTAATCTACAAGGGCGGCTTTGGATCATCACTAATTAATATATAATTACCAAAAATATAGCGTATTAAGTTTATATCATAATATTAAATTTTTTTGTGTGGGGTTAGTTGTGTATGAATTAAAGTATATTTAATATTTAAAGATTCATCACCATTGTTCTAAAGATTGGGTGTCCTTATCTATAGATGGAGTTGTAACCAGATCTTCAGCGAATGTCTCAGCGGGTGGAGAGGTTCGCGATCGAGATGGACATTGGATCTTGGGGTTTACACATTATCTAGGCAGATGTTCACCTTTTGAAGCAGGATTTTGGGGTATCCTTGATGGCATCCTCATACTTTTAACTAAAGGGTATAAGAGAGTCAGGATTCAGACGGACAATATGGAAGTGGTCAGAGCCTTAAGCATGGAAGAAACTGTGGACTCTAGTATTACCTTGCTTAGAAGAGTCAAAAGAATTCTGCGTTCTGAAGGACAGTGAGAAATCATGAATGTCCTCAGAGAGTATAATCTAGTTGCTGACAAGCTAGTGACGATTGGCCTTTCTTGGCAGACCTCCCTCTAGATTTTTGAAGTCTCTCCTGATGTGGTGACTACGTCCATCCAACAGGCTCAAGATTTTAGCCTTTCTTAAAGTCTTTTAAAGTTGTCTTCTTGTTCATGTTCTTTTCACAAAAAAAAAAAAAATTTCTTTTAAAAAACTCGAATTTTTATTTAAATAAAGTTTTTATTTTTATTTAAATAAAATATAATAAAAATATATATTTAATTTGTATACATATTTAATTAACAAATCGTAATGTTTTTTAATATATTTTAATCACGTTTTTAACATTTACATAAATTTTTATAACATTTGAAAAGATAAAGTTGTTTTAAGCAATTTGTTTAAAGATAAGCAGGTTAAAACGTTTTCAAAATTTTATTTTAAAATTTTTTAAATTATTATATAAATATTTTTCAATTTAATTTTTAATTTGCAAACATATTTATTTAAAAAACTTATATAGGAAATGATTATATGCGCAAAAACTGTAATATTGATTAAAAAGTAACGTATATTTTTTTGAAGATAAAGATCAAATAATTTATGAATTAACGTATATGGAATGTTAAATTGGTTATTTGTAAATTCAAGTTATGAAATTGAGCTATATTAAAGTAAAATATAAAAATTACTTTACTGTAAAATAATTTTTAATAAAATTATTATGTTTTAAATTTTAATTACTTTACTAACCTATGTGTAAATTTAAAGAAAAGAAAAAGAAATAGTGTAACAAAAATGTCATAAATTTCAATTCATTTGAAATTTTTATTTATTTATTGATAGAAAACTCACAGAAATTACAATAAGTAAATAAAAGGTCTTATAACGAACTAAAACAAAATTTTAAAAAAAAATGTAGCAAAAATTATTGTAAAGAAGTGGCACAGCTTAAAAGAAAAAAATTAAATATTAAAAACACGCTGGAGGACTTAGTTATGAAATATTGAATATATTATATAATTTTTTAAACATGTTGGAGGACTTATTATAGAACAAAAAATAAAAAAGTAGCTTCAATTGTAAGTTGAATTATTAAATATAAGCAAATTGAAAGAATTTATTAAAAATTATATAAAAAGTAAGGAGGGTTTATGTTATAATTTCCCCTCCACAAATGCTTATTATTATTACAAAATCTCAAATTTTTATAGTGTGAACACATTAAAACTTAAAAACCTTAATTTTAGGGGTTTCTCTATTCCATGAGAAAGTTAAAAATAATACTCTGCGCTTTGTAGTGGATAAGGTTCGTAGAAAGCTCTGCAGTTGGGATGCTAGACAGCTCTCTCTTGCTGGGAGAATCACTTTAGCTCAGGCGGTGTTGCTATCTATTCCGAGTTATTTTATGCAATCGATGATGATCCTGAAGGGTTTATGTGATGAGATTGAAGCTATGGTTCGGCAATTCATTTGGGGGTCCACTAATGGAAACAAGAAAATGGCTTTGGTTAGTTGGGGTGAGATATGTCAGCCTAAAGCCAATGGTGGACTTGGTTTAAGATCTCTACATGACCAGAATACCTCATTCATAATGAAGCTAGGTTTTAAGTTGGTGTCTGACTCTTTTTCTCTACGGGCTGAGGTTATTCGGTCTAAGTATGGGATTCAAAGTGGTTTACCGGAATCTATATCGAGGGGACGTTGTTCTTTCATATGGCGATCTCTTTCAAAGGTTTGGCCGCTTATACGTGAAAATCTCCTTTGGTCGGTAGTAGATGACCGAAATATTAACTGCTGGAAAGATTCTTGGATTCCTAACATTGAGCCTCTTTGCAAAAAGGTAGTTTCTAACTCTCGCTTGGATATGGATTGCCCTCTTAGTGATATGGTCACGGAGAATGGAGATTGGAACTTAGATGTAACACCCCTTACCCGTATCCATCGTCGGAATAGGGTAGGAGGCATTACCGGAGTTTACCGAATTAATTTTCCATTAATACGAGTTAAATACTATTTATTTACTAAAACATGTCATGGTGTCCTTTAGATGGGCCTTCAAAGCTCAAAACATGCTTCGAGACCAAACTAGAATTAAATCGAAACCATAGGGAATTTTTCGCAAAATCCCAAAGTTTTTTTTTTTTTGCTCAATATAACCCCTTTATAAATATCTAACCTTCCCTGTAATTTTTAAAACCGAGACCAATACAACCAACCAATTCATTTCAATCAATTTAATACAAAATTATACTTCTATTATAATTATACTATTTAACATACTCATCATTCTTTACTTTAATGTATATTCATTATACAAGTCTTAATATTTATATAATCACCAAGCCTTATACATGCCATATAAATCAAAAAGGAAATTTTAAAAGCTAAGGAGATAATCTGGATAGTGTGATCCTCTGTATTGATCCGATCCTCCGTATATTTCCACGTCAATCTACAAGAGACATTGAATACACTCAAATAAGCTTATAAAAGCTTAGTAAGTTCATAAGCATAAAACATAAATCTTACCAAATATTTATACACTTATACTATATACACAATTATTAAGTTCACCCGTCAATCACAGTCATTAGTGAGTTCCCTATATAAACTCACTACCACTTATCATTCCATTAATTCTTTTGGGCCCATTTGTCATATATCATTCTTTAACCAAATTAGGGAATGGTAACGGAAAATTGAGTACTTCACTTTCACTTTGCCATAGTATAACTATGGTCTTGCATATGATCACTTATCACTTTTTAAAATCATAATCCTGTCACGGTCTTACACTGATCACATTTATCACTTGTCACTGATCAGATAAGTGTAGCTAAAGCTACCACTTATCACTTATCACTTGTCACTGATCAGATAAGAGTAGCTAAAGCTACCACTTATCACTTATCACTTGTCACTGATCAGATAAGAGTAGCTAAGCTACCACTTATCATTTGTCACTTATCACTGATTAGAAGTACTCAAATCCGACATTCCACTCAATTTGATCATTTATTCGATTTTCGGGTTGTTATTTTATTTTATATTCATCAATAAATATATTTCATCATACATTATATAATTCATAAAATTAACATATAATCATTAAACTTCAACCATATGAACTTACCTGGGTCGATTTGTAAAATTTGTGAAAGTTCAGGGACTAATCAGCTACTTTTTCTTTTCCTCGACTTGCTTCGGGTTCTCGATCTATCATTGTAAAATCATTCATTTATCAGTATTGACTTCATCTTCAACCCGCTTATAAGTAATATTATCTGTAATTTAATTGTTTACTTATGTATATTCCAATGCTGTCCATCAGTGTCATAGTCACTAAATTATTTTTATCTTTAGCTACAGAACTCCAAATTAGGATCCGCTAATTTTATCTGAAACTAGACTCATATATCTTCTTATCATAAGATATTTAGAATTTTTGGTTTAGCCAATAAGTACAGTTTATTCTTTAAAGTCACCCCTGTTCTGCTGTCTGACAATTCCGACCCTTCTTCACTAAAAATTAATTAGCTCTTCGTACAGAATTCGGATGATGTCCATGTTTGTTTCTATTGAAGATAGACTCATTAAGGATTTTAAAAATATAAATTTAAGTCTCTAATTATTTTTCTCCAATTTTTTATGATTTTTAAAAGTCAGAACAGGGAATCCCGAAATCATTCTAACATTGTCTCACAAAATATATTATATCTCATGATCTACAATTCTGTTGCTTACATTGTTTCTTCTATGAGAAACTAGACTCAATAAGCTTTAATTTCATATTTTTTTCATCTCCTAATTCGATTTCTACAATTTATGGTGATTTTTCAAAGTTAGACTACTGCTACTGTCCAAAACTGTTTTAGTGCAAATGTTGATTTTGATTTTTGCCCCAAATTTCACAGTTCATACAATTCGGTCCTTGCTCAATTAATCCCTCAATGAAGCTAATTCTTCCCAATTAATGCTTTACCTTAACATTATAAGTTATTTCACAATTATTTAAATTCAGAATTTCCACATAAAACCCTAACTTCAAACTTTTTCACCTTTAGATCCCAAACATTCACTTTCTATTCAATTCTTTCAATAAAATCAGCATATAAACAATTTAAAACTCTAATTCCATGCTAAATCATCATATAATTCCAGCACATATTCATATCAGCTTTCAATTTCTTTCATAGAATCAAAAACTAATGAATTAAACAAGTAGACCTAGTTGTAAAAGTCATGAAAACACAAAAATTTCAAGAAATAATCAAGAATTGAACTTACTTGCAGTAAAAATATGAAAAACCAGCTTAAGAAAACCTTTCTATGGTGTTTTTGCTGATGAGAATGCAGAAAAATAATGAGAACTCTAGATAATTCCACTTTAGTCCTAGTTTATTAAGTAAATTTTGTAATATTCCAATTTTGCCCTTAATTCATCAATTTTCCTGCTGATTTCATGCACCTTGCCGTCCAGCCCAAATAGACTTGGAGTCTATTTGCCTTTTAAGCCCTCTTTCTTTTATCATTTAAGCTATTTAATCATTTCCCATAATTTTACATTTGTTACAATTTAATCCTTTTTACTCAATTAACTATCGAAACTTTAAAATTTCTTGACGAAACTTTAATGCTAACTTATTAACACTCCATAATTATTTATGACTCGTTTTAAAAATTTTCAAACTCTCGATATCTCGTTTCCGATTCTAATTTAAATTTTTTTTTCTAGTACACTATTCGCTATTTCAAAAATTTTCCTAACTTAACACTTAACTTATATTCACTAAATTATTAATATTTTCTACTCATTTGTCGGATTTAGTGATCTCGAATCACTGTTCCGACACCACTGAAAATTCAGGCTATTACATTAGACATCTTCCGTCTGTGGTTACCTGAGGATATCGTTCTTTGGATTATAGGGATTCCGCCACCCCATCCAAATTCTGGATTAGATAGAATCATTTGGGGGAGTTCTGTGTCTGGATCGTTCTCAATCAAAAGTGCGTATAGAAAACTTCGAGAGAATTCATGGAACGTGAAAGATGACATTTGGAAACTTCCGTGGAAGTATCAGGGTCCGCAAAGAGTTAGAGTTTTCATTTGGCTTGCCCTCAAACACCGTCTGCTCACTAATGTTGAAAGGGTACGAAGAGGATTGGGATCAGATACGGGTTGTGGTGGTTGTGGTCATAATTACGAAAGTATCCTTCACATTCTAAGGGACTGTACACTGGCAAGAAATATTTGGATGCAGCTACTCCCTACAGGTAAGGAATCTATTTTTTTTGGAGGAAATTTCTATAAATGGATAGAGCTCAATCTTCGGAATCAGAAAAATATTAATCTAGTGGGAGGAGTCAATTAGTCTTGCCTGTTCGGGATTATCATTTGGCGCATTTGGAAGATCCGTAATCTCTGCATTTTTCAAGGTCTTTTGTGGAGTGCTAATGAGGTCATCAAAACGTCACTATGTTGGGCAAAGCAGTATATTTCGGCATCAGCTTTACAAGGATCCAAATTATCAAGAACAGATTCAGTTCCGGTGTCTTTGGAAGGATGGGCTCATTTGTATACGGATGGATCTGTTAAATTAGGAGAATTATTCGCCACGCCAGAGGACTTTTGGAAGATCACAATGGAAAGTGGATCGCTGGTTTTACAAGATATTTGGGTAGCTGTGAAGTTACTGATGCCGAGCTATGGGGCATTCTTGATGGGCTACATATCGCCCTCAAACGGGGCTTTCAGAAAATCATCATTCGGGCAGATAGTCTTGAAGCTATTAATCTTATCCAGGATGGAGTTCGGAATGGCTCTAACTCTGCCTTGGTGAGGAGAATTCTTTTACTCTTAAAGCTTCTAAGTCATTGGAATCTCAAGTATATTCCTAGAGAAGAGAACAGGATCGCTGACATGATTGCCAAGTCTAGGCAAGACAGAGGACCGGGTTTGCGCTTAGTTGACAATGATTATGTCCTGAGTTTTAATACTTAAGTTGTAATTTTCCTTTTTCTACCAAAAAAAAAACCTTAATTTTAATTTTAAACCCCTTTTATTCTTAACTACTTGTATTACTAAAAATAAATTATTACCAGTCTTTGACACATTGTGGATTGGTTTTATTCACAAATTTGCTCTTGAAGATGCTTATTTTCTCAATTTAGTATCTAAACTTTTTTTGTCTCATTTTGTTAAACTATTACTCCATTATACTTTTTGATCCAAAATTTTACCAGTGTTAAAAAAGTTCAACCAATCAAAATGTGCCATGTGTCCACTATTAACCAATGACGTGGTAGTTGATTGGAAAAAAAAATTAAAAACAATAAAAATTATAAAAAAATTAAAAGTTATAACATTGTAAAAACTTATTAAAAAATTGCAAAAATTATAAAAAATTGTAAATATTAACAAATTATTAAATAATTGTAAATAATTATTAAAACTTATTGTGATATGGGAATTGGTTAAGGTTGAGTAAATCTAAAAGCTATGGGATGATTTTGATTTTGCTTTCTGGGCAGTTAAAGGGCCCATCGGATGTTTTGGGTTTGTCCATTCAAACACATAATTTTCAATAGCAAGGATCGTCCATTGGGTTAATCAGATTTGTTTTACAATTTGATTTATTTTCCGTTTTGAATAAATTTTTTTCCGGTCAATGGGCACGTAATCATTCAATGGTGGACACATGGCATGTTTTTATTGGTTAAAATTTTAGGGTTAAAATTTTATTTTTGGGTTGAATTTAGTAATTTTTCTCATATTGTGGTCTAAATTTTTTGGGGTTCAGATTAGGCCCTAAACTTGGCCCGATTAGAACTGACCTGATACAGAGGCGGATGCAGGAGGCTGGCAGAGGCCTTGGCCCTCCCTAAAATGGAAGATTTCAATTTAGGCCCTTGATTTTTTTTTTAAAATTTTAAATTACTAAAGGTAAAATTGCACTTTGGCCCCCTAAAATTATAAAAATTCGATTTAATCCTTTAAAAATTATAAAGATATAGACTATAAAAAATTAAAATTTTATTCGGCCCCCCTAAAAATTTGTTCTGGCTTTGCCCCTAACCAGATAGATATGTTTCTGTATTAAGTCTTCTAGAATCTGAATTTCTCATTCTGACTGTTCGTCTATTTACCCATAAATGCACAAAATTTATTCCCGAACCTGAGGATAAACTCAAATACGTGTAACTCAATTAACTTTTCAATGAATAACCCACTCTGATTTAATTTTATCTATCAGATAATAACATTTCAAAATAATCCCTTCTTCTTGTTGTCAAGACAATCTAAACACACTATTTATCACAATTCCCTCAGAATACTAATCAAAGATCCTTAAAAATTGCATTAACTTAAACGAAACATAACATCCCATTTTAATTTGTTGACATTAATCAAGATTACTTGAGGAATGAAAACCAATATACAAGTTTGAACTCAATCTTCCACCTTCTACTCTTTTGCCGATATCAACCCTTTTACGAAAGCTAAAAAAGAATATATATAATAAAGCTATTTCAATTATTAACATCGAAGCTTTGAACTATACCGAAGTCACAACCATTAGATAGATTAAAAACCATAGTGCTATAATAGGACCGACGTTTCAACTGTATAGATAGAACAATACCTCAACATTAATAGTGCACTCCAAAATAGAAGATGAAAACTAAAAGTAGTCCCAATAACAACCAGTGCAATAATACAACTTCTATAATCTGAGATCCATATCGTCGAGCTCCCATGATTGAACCAGGATTTATAACAGTAATAAATGTAATTACCTCTGGCCAATGAATATCTTTTACAGATGAATAATGTTTGATAAATTAAACAATAAGAATGATAAGAAAACAGAGATAATGAAATCCAAGATGTGAAGCTATATTGAATTTCTGAGAATAAAAACCGCATTGAATGATAAAGAGATCGATGATATCCCAGAGAAAGTCCAGAAGAAGAATATCGCTTATACGTACTAGAAACAGTTGTGATAGAGATAATGTAAATTGTATATATGTAATTCAGAAAATCAATCAGTAGAAGTAAAAAAGAGCTTCATATGAGTCTTATCATCAAGTCTTCTATCTAACATAATGGATTATAAAACCAAAGAAAGATAGAGCAATGCTGATCATGAATCAACCAGACTAATAATAATTCCGTCTAACATTATGATTAGCTAACATTATCTTACGATAAGAATCACCTTTGAAGATGAATTATTACATATACCTTTGAGAATAAATGAACATATAGAATACCCAGAAGAGATCACTATAAGGTACTCGACTATAACAGCTGCATTCAGATATCTTTGCAATTTCAACATTCTACAGTCATCAATGATCCCACATTATCCCAATCACTAAAGAAATCAATTCAGAAGAAATTCTGGTTAACCTGTTCTTTAAATACCATACCTGAATAAGTTGATTACTCATGAATAAGTTTTTCCTTAATAGTGACATTGGGTATCCCAAATAATCTTCAGAAAAATCTTATATCTCTTTTAGAACTATCTTTACTTGCTAACCCATCCTCTGCTCTGGTCGCATTATTATTAATTCAGCTATTGAACTCTTCAGTTTCACACTTGTAAGTTTAATGAATATAAATCTTGTAAATTCCAATGTCTAAGACTGTACAGGTGATGGGGTGAAAGTCGTAAAGCCTCAAAATTTGACTCTCATTTATACACACGTATAACATAACATTTATCATCAACATAATCATTATAATTATTTGACATTTTCAACTATAAAACAAAAACAAATATATCAGCATCCAAATCCTAACTCAATTCGACTCAATTATGGTATGTACCTCTAGACTCAATTCCGAGCTCGATTTAGTCTAAGAATCGGCTAAACCTGTAAAGATTTGATACCACTAAATGTAACACCCCCAACCCGTATCCCTCGTTGGAACTGGGTTACGGAGCATTACCGGAGTTTACAGATCAAATAGACAAAAATTTCAAACATTTCATATCATAAAAACAAGTCATCAAAGCATCATTTTAATCCAAATTATAAACATACCAAATCTAAATCAATTTGCCTAGTTCATGAGCACTTAAACATAGAATTAAATTCACATGCACCTATCTAGATTTAGTTCAATTTACCATGCTATAATATGGCTTCAAAAACAAACAAATATTTATATATATAAAACCAACCAAAATTAAACTTATAACCTCATTTACAATCAAACCACAAAATAACTATTATTTAGACACCCTAGGTATATGCCGACACAAAAGATAAACATCACCACTTTTGAGTTCGGGGTCGTTGTTGGATGTTGGATCGACGATCAAAATTAAGTATCTAACTTGCGCACGGAAAACAAAACCGTACACTGAGTATAACCTTAGTGGTATTTTTATAATCCGAATAATTAAAAATAATATAATATAATAGGCATAATTAAATATTAAGCACAATTGAATATTTAAAATTCACATTTATTTATACAATAGCATTAACCATTCAATATTCAATTTATAATTATATCATTCATACCATACCAAATTCTCATTATTTGCCATAAAATAGCCTCTCACAATATGATACATATTTCACTTAAACAATAATAATGTTCATTCCATGTCCAATTCATGAATACACAATTCATGTGTCTCAATCCATATTTTAATTCATAGTCCCATTTTCATTTCACATATAATATCATCCAACATCGATCATAGTGTCATTTTATTTAATTATCCTTATTAACACATCTCGGATTCAGATGGATACACGGATCCAACCAAAACAAACCAGTTTGGCACTCAGTGCCTCATCGGATAATTCGAAATAATAATTTGACACCCACTGTCTCATCGACTCGAAGTCGAAGAAATCCCTAAACTCTTCCAATCTTATGGCATGCCATCTATACCCGACTCAACCCAATACAGTTAATAGGCTTCCGATTCACTTTTCCAATACAACCAATATTCATTTCAATTCAAATAATCAATATATTCAATATATATACCAATTCAATTCCATTAATATAAATTCGATAAATTCATCACATAACGAATCAATCCATTTCAATTACAAAACACAATAATTCTCACCTCAACACTTACTATATATATAAAATTGAATTATAACAATTAACAACTAAGTTCGGATTATAGAAATACAAACTAGGAATTCCGAGCTATTCGATGTCGACTTTATCTTTCCCCTTTTTAGTCGAGGATCCCGGTACGACGTTAGCTACGAAATTAAAACAATTAAAATTTGTTAATACAACATAATTTAATTTCATATTAAAAATTTTAATTTTTACTCAATATTTGCCTAATTTCCAATTTAGTCCCTAAACCAAGACTAATTTCATTTCTTCACAATTTAATTCTTTATTTTCATGCAAATTCCACTTTATACTAAATTCAACTCCCTATTTTCACATAAATTCTTAAATTTTGAATTTTTCACAATTTAATTTCTATTACACAAAATTTACTATTTATTATACAATTTAATCCTTTTTTTATTTCTAGCTTAAAAATCTATCAATTTAGTCCCTAATAATAAAATTATTCAACATTTATAACACCTAAAAACTCAATAATTTCTAAAATTTTGACATGAGTCGGGTAGTATTTAATACCGAGATTCCAAAAACATAAAAATTAAAAGAAAAAAGGGACTAAATTAACTAACCAATTGAACTTTAAACAATTAGAGCCCCTAGGGCGGTGGCTTTCTCCTTCCTTTCTTTCCTATTTCTTTTCTTTCTTTCTTTCTCCCTGTTTGGTTT
Organism: Gossypium anomalum; assembly: GCA_025698475.1. Taxonomy (NCBI): domain Eukaryota; kingdom Viridiplantae; phylum Streptophyta; class Magnoliopsida; order Malvales; family Malvaceae; genus Gossypium; species Gossypium anomalum. The sequence continues at coordinate 14,816,436 of CM046967.1, read as the reverse complement.
CTATTTCTTTTTGTTTCTTTGTTTTATTTTATTTTATATAATATAATATAATATAATATAATATAATATAATATATATAATATATATTTACTTAAACATTAAGAATATATATAATAATATATATATATAATAAACTTATAAATATCTATCTTATGACAGCCTCAATTTTAAGCAATGACATAATTGCTTCTTTCGTCTCTTTAAATTTTCTTTAATTTATAATTTAATTTTTACCCTATATACAATTTAGTCCTATACCTAATTATTCTTAATCCATGCAAATTCACTTAATCGAAACCTAATTAACTACACAACTAAAAATATTTACGAGTCTGGTTTACGGAAACGAAGTTCCAAGAATGCATTTTTTTAATTTGATCCTTTTTAATTAATTAACTATCGAAACGTTAAAATTTCTTAACGAAACTTTAATACCACCTTAATGACACTCCATAAATATTTATAAAAATATTTACAGCTCAGTTTATAAAAACAAAGTCCCGAAATCACTGTTTCCGACACCAATGAAAAAAAGGCTGTTACACTAAGAAATTATGAAATGGTAAACTTGGATTTTAAAGTTCATTTTAGGGCCACACGGCCTGAGACACGGGTATGTGCCTTAGATGTGTGCAACACACGGCCGTGCGACACTGCCGTGTGTCCCCTGTAGGTTCAAAGCATACGGTCTGGCACACGGGTATGTGAGATCATTTTGAAGGGTACATGGCCTGGCACACGAGCATGTGGCTTGGCCATGTGACCTAAGTTAGTGAGCTATATGGGTATGGACACGGGCTAGGATACGACCGTGTGTCCCTATTTCGAATGTCCACATGGCTTGAGACACGGGCGTGTGTCTCAACCATGTAATTCATACGGCCTAGCCACATGGTCGTGTGACCTCTGCAGCTCAAATTTTTCAGCTTTTTCCTAAAATTTTTCTAATGTTTCTGATTTAGTCTCGAACTGTTTCTATAGTATTTTTCAGGGCCTCGAGAGCTCGATTAAGGGACATTATGAATGTATTTGTATGAAATTTAATTATGTTTGTATTAATATATGATTTGAATGATTTAATATTCTGTTTATCTGATAATGCTCCGTAACCCTATTCTGGCAATGGTTATGGGTTAGGGTGTTACAAAAAAAATAAGCACACTTGTATTTTCTTCAACAATACCAATTAAATCAACAAAAATTGAAATATATATTATGCATAAAATATCCCAAGATAAGGTTTCGCCACAGAACCTAGGTATAGTTTTCCATTGAATTCCAGAATTTCGCTTACGGAATTAAAAGTGAGCCCACCATTCCCGTCCAATTGCTTCAAAACCTTCCCACCTTGATCGTACTTTACCCCAATAGGATCAATGCTAAACCCAAGCCAATCAGTTTGAATGCTTTCTCTTCCCGTGTTTAGTGCAACCCAAAATTCTCCTTTCTCATTGCTTTTGATATTATCTGGGATTCTTGATAACTGCACTAACTGTTCTGGAACATAACCCTTCCCTCCGTCTTGCACCTTGAACTTCAATATTCTCATTTTAATCGATTCTGCAACTAGAAGGAACGAATGGTCTTTGCTTAAAGCTACTCCGTTAGGAAATGCTAACCCTTTGTACATCACACTTACTTCCTTGGTCCGAGGATCATATTTAAGTAGCCTTCCACTTCTGTCAAAAGTTATGGCAGAAAACAATATTTGCCTACAACAAATCCAAAATGCTGGTTACTTCTTTTTGCTACTACCATAACATCATGGGAAGGAATTGAAGAAGAGAAACTAAAATGAAAATTTAAAATTTAGAATTAAGTACCTTCTTTGAAAAGTTTTGCTACTATCAGTAAAATAAATCATCCCTGTATTAGTATCGATGTCTAAAGCATTTGTTAATTTGAATGGGATTCCATCTGCGGAAGTAGCAAGTTGTTGAGCTTTACCTCCATTCCTACCTACTACTAATAAACCGAAATAAGCGTCAGCAATGTAAAGATCACATGTTTCAGAATTAAATTTTAAACCCAAAGGTCTTCCACATATTGGTTCAAATTCTGGATTTGTTGACCCATCACACACCTTCCTATCCCTAACAAAACAAACAAAATATTAGTTACCAATTCATGAAATGTATATATTATTTATTATTATTTCAAAAAATTAATTAGCAGAGACGGAACTACATGAGCCAGGCGGCGAAGCCGCCTAACAATTTTGAATATTTTTTTAGTATATGTATTTTTATATATTTACATTTTAAATAAATTATATTGGTCCCCATTAACTGTAATTCTTTTTATTATATATTAAATAAAATTAAGTTTCTCAAAATATTTTTTTTTGTAATTTTATTTATAACTTAATTGGGTTGTGTGATAAAAATAAATCACAAACATGTTAATTTTATTCCTTTAAATGTTAGTTTCTCATAGAAGCTTATTGGTTGTTCCTTCTTTCTAAGAAACTAAAAAGACCTACATGTTTTTTTAGTTTCATCTTTGTTTTTTTTTTTTAAATATGATAATAATTAATAATATTAAATTATTTTCTTATAATTAATAAAAATTAAAGATATGAGATTAACATTATATATGAAAAGATAATATCAATATATTGATAATTTAATTTTATTTATTAATAATATTTTCATTACCAATATAATAATTGTTATCACTTAATTAAAATTTAGATCCATATTAAATTACACTTATTTTAGATTAATTCTTAATTAACGTTACAATTATATACCAATTAACGTTAATATTCATTATTATAAATATATCTATTAGCAAGACATTTTCATTCAAAATAATATATAAAGAATTGTTAGAAAAATAATATTTTAGCATTATTTAATAGGGTTTGTTTTCATTAAAAAAAAGGTATGATTTTCATTATTATTTGAGATATTTAGTTACTATTATTGGATACTTTATAACTTTATTGTTATTTGATTTTAATAGTTTTTACATAATTGTGAATGTTGTTTACCATCATGTTATGAAATATTATATCAAAGACAATGAAATATTAAAGTAATCATTCTTTGTACATGAAATTTTGACTACAAATTATTTTATTTAAGTTCTTAATATTTTACCATTGATTATTTTTCATTTTTATTTTCATTGCTTTTAAAATATTATTTTATTCTCTCAATTTTTTTTCAATAAACTTTTGTTATAAATTAGACCAATTCTCATTTAATTATCAAATATATATTTTTAAAGTTTATAAAATATATTATCTAATAAATTTAAAAAATAAACACATAAAATTATGAATTAGTATTTATAAAAATAATAAGAAAATGTATAGTCTTAGAGTTGGCCTTAGACCTGCTCATGGGTCGGGTTGGGTGCCCACCCGAAAAGTGAGAGGATATAGGTAAAAATATAGGCCTAAAAAATGGGTTTGGGTAAAAAAAATAAGACCCATTTAGAAAACGAGTTGGGCCTCAGGTAATGCTTTTTTGGCCTGAGCTCGGCCCGAGTATAAAAAAAATGTAGTTTTTTTTTTAGTTTTTTTATTGCTATTGTCTTATTTTTTTTTTCACTATTTTGCTATCATTTCACTATTATGTTGCTACTATTTTGTTGTTATTGTATAATTCTTGTTTTATTGTTAATTTTGTTACTTTTTGGAGGCATTTGCTTAATAAGTTGCACCTATCTTAGTGTTAATTAAATATATATATCTTTTTAAATTTATTTTTAATTTGTTGGGAAACATTTATTTTAATGTTTGTAGTATTTTTAATGTATTATATATTTATATTTTAAAAATAATATAAAAATTAATACGGACCGGGTTAGGTCGGGCTCGAATTTTAATATTTTTATTCGGGCTAAACTTGGGCAAAATTTTAAGCCCATTTTTTAAGTTAGACCTAACCTAAGTCTAACAAACAAATTTAAAATTTTAGTTGAACCGTACCGGCCCAACCATGAGCATCTCTAGTTGGCCCCAAACCCACTGGTCTCACGTTCCGCAACAGTTAATTGGTTGATTTCTATTTGGTAGAGTGGGTATATTACTTTATGGTGCTACAATATTCTTTTCTATAGTTTCCTTCATAGATAAATATTTGTTACACTATTACGAGTCTTTAAAATTATTAATTCTCATTTTCTTCATCCAATTTTTCTTGTGAAACAAAAGCTCAAGCGTTTCTAGCTAACTAATGGTTGGATGGCAATTATTGGAAAACAGAATATATATATATATATATATATATATATATATATTTGGTATTATACAGTATATATTAAATAAAAAATTATTAAAATATTAAAAATTCTATTATACGCGTATGCATATGAAAATCATATATTTAAAGCACAAGTGTTTTCTAAAAAAAATCGCAAATAAGATACAAAAATAATGAAACATAAGATTTAATAATATGTACAAATTAAAATAAAAATATTTTTAGTTGTGAGTAAAATAAAATTTAAATAACTAAATACATCAAATTAAAAATATTAAATGCATTCCAATTATTTATCATGAGTTTTTCATTTTTCTTGAGTTAGTGTCGAGTTGATTTGTAACACTAACTCAATCAACAATATTATCAATATAGACAAATATTATGGATGAAACAATTTGTATAATAGCATTAAAATGCATAAAAATATCAAAAAGAAATTTGATTGAAATGGTAAATGAAATAAATTCAACGGATTTTAATAATATAGTTTCAAATCTTAACATTAATAATATTTTATTATTATCTTTTGAAATGCATAATATTTTATTATTTTAAAAAAACAATATCATTGTAATAGTGCCAACCACGTATATATTGGTGGTCCTATAAATATTTTTAGATTATTTTATATTGGTATAATTTTTTGATAGAATATTATATTATATGTATGTTGATTATTTATTAATTTTTTTAACAATTTCATTATAGGTTCTAATTATATCTTTTTTTTAATTAAAATACTTAGAATTATACATAGTTCATAAATAAGAAAACAATGTACTTCAATAAACTCAAATTTATATCTTTTTGTATTAACAATAATACTTATACTACTTGAACTAAAGTTGAATGTGATATTAATTTTTCGTTATACAAGAGCTAACAAATCTTACATCAGCCACCGAAGCAATGGCCCTCACAACTAACAATTGCATTTATAAAGGCAAATCGAGACCACCGATCAGAGTCTGACCAAATTTTACGTATCACGTTATACTATTAAAACTACCATTTACTAAGGAAAGAGACGTCTAGAAAATGATAAGCTTACGTAGATGCATGCATTTAAGGAGAAACATGGAGAGTTTGTTTTTGTTAAAACTAAAATTTACAAATTTCATGCATGGGATAGATAAGACCTATGTACTCTAATTTTTTATTTTTTTAAAATTATTTGTTATATATATATATTAACATGAATATTTGAGTACCTATTTAGTCTAATTTTCACTTTTATGATGTAAACACTTGCTTTGAGCTTAAGAAACGTAGGGGGTAATTAGAGTACCTGTTTGGAGAAGTAATTGCAAACTCTTTCCAACCAAGATTTGATTCTTGCCATTTGAGTATTCTACCGTCAGATACACCAACATACGGTCCTTCGTTTTTACAATCAAAGGCGATGCTTTCTGGACCAGTGGCTTGAGTGAGTTCGATTTGAAAGAAATTTTTTGAAATAGGAAGTTGTTGACAAGTTTGTAGGATGTTTTGGGAGAGGAAAAATGCAATGACCAGAAACTTGATTGAAAGAAGAAACATTTCTATGCTAGAACTCTAAAATTGATAATACAAACTTGATTCAAATAGCTAACACCTTTCAAATTATAATATTTGATAAATTTAGGTCCAATTTGCAGCTAAGACTTCTCTTCTACAAATGGAAAACTGAACTAGTACTATATCAATGTAAAAACAAGTTATAGAGTTCAACAAAACACACCAGAGAGAAAGTGAGCATTGAATATATATAGGAGCGGGAAACTCAGAGTCAACTACTAGAGTAATTCGTAACTAATGTAACCAAAACAAATGGTCGCAAAAATTAAAGTCTACATGAAGAAAAACCTTGTGGCTCATGCCCCACTCAACCATCAGTTGCCAAGTTAGTTGCCATTACTAAGTCCTTCGACTAAAGAATATAAACTAGACATATATATTCTTTGTGAGTTTGAGAAGAGTAATTACAAATTCAAAAAACTTAATAAAAATAAATATGAAAAATATTTTGGTTAAAAAAAAAGTTAGTGTCAACTCAAATTAAATTAAAAAAAAAATATTAGTATAGATTTGTTTGAGTGTAAGATTTTATTTTATTATTTAAAATATTTAAAAATATTTACATTATTAATTATTTCGTTTTGGTTGATGAAATTAATGCAAATTAATTGAAAACTTGAAAATATAGCTGTGTATTTGGCTGTATTTCAATTAATTTTCTTTGCTATAATTAGTTGGCGACAGAAAAGTCTAACGTCCAGAATGTGGTATGGATAAGGTAAGCTTAGAGTTTGCTTTAAAATTTAAATAGGAAAATTTGTTTTGTTTTAACTTTTTTAAATCAGAAAGGTTTTATTTTGGTTTATTCCTGAAACTTGACTGTTGATACAAAAGTGATGACATGAAAATTTCCTTTTCCTTTTCCTATTTTTTAGTCAGAGTAATGTGATAATTTAGCAATAAATTTGTATATAAAACATGGATGACACAAAGTGAAGTTCTAAAAGAAAGAAGATAAATATGCGTATCAAATAAATGCTTGAAATTGTTTAAAAAAAAAATCCTCATCACTTTAACAATAGTAGACCAAATTTATATAAAATTAAAATAAAGAGATTAAATTTCAAATATTCAATATAATAGGAGGAGTAAAATTATAATTAGACAAAAAACTTTCAAGGAACTTTTTTCATTGACATCATATATATAGAAAATATTTAGTATATTGTCAGTAGAGTTTTTAGACTTTACAAGTAAGGTCGGGGTTGATAAGTATCCTATAAGGGTATCGTATAATATTAAAAAAATATTTAGAAAAAAAAGACATGTTGTAATTTTTTAAGGCTATTTGTGAATAAAAAAGATACACTGCCGATGTACCAAATATTGACCATATATATATTATTTGATACACAGCCACTAGAGTTTTTAAACTCCACAAATAAGTTTAAAGAATTGACAAGTGTTTTATAGGGGTATAGTAAAATATTTTAAAAAAGAAACACATACCAATTTTTTAAGACTGTTTGTGAACTAAAAAATATATACAATTAGTGTACCAAATACTCAATATATATAACCAACTCCTTTTTGAAGTTATTAGAAGTAAAATCGGGATAGATTTGATATTTTAGAAAAAAAAATCAAGGTGAAAATAGGATTTTATAAAATAAAAAATGTTTTTTTTATATATTTCAAATCCTATTTGATTAATTTAATTTTAAATTTTTATTTCCAAATTAATGTAATTTTTTTGAAGCAAAATGTGTGGATCTTTATTAAAAAACAAAACCACAAAACCAAGCCTAACAAGCCTAGTGTAAAAAGAAACAGAAAACAATTCAAAACAAGTTAAAACCCAAACCAAAACAGAAATAGAAAAACAACTTAACACGGGCCTAAAAGTCCAATCCAAATCAGAAAAACAAAATTAAAGCGAAAAAAGATCCAACTTGGCAAAGATGGGGAGCTCTAGAGGCTTCTACCAGCCAGCTGTTTCCCATTCAACCCATCTCTCAAAAATATCAAAAAGGCATCTGGGAAAACGTTACTTTAATGATGACCTCCATTTATTGTTGTCCAGTGCCCATCATTTCCCCAGAAAATTCAAAAAAGAGTTTCTCTCTTTCTCACCTTTCATTATTCACCTTTCAAAAGACTTTCCTGATGCAATCCACTACAAGTCAATCTCGTAAGGACTCCACCCATCGTTGATTTTCATTCAGAGCTTCTTCCACACCAGAAGTGAACATATTCTGCAGATAAGTTGTCTCCTTCTTCTATAAACCCTTCTTAGCAATAAGATGAGCCACTTTGTTTGCCTCTCTTGATACAAATCGAAAAACACAGGACTCAAAGCCTAAACTCAGGTATTTTGAATCTTTTATAAAAACTTCAATTTCTGATTTGTCATCGACTTTATCTTGCAGTTTTCAAATCACTGTTCGGGAGTCGCCTTCAACTTCTACCTTTCTCAGCCCTTGATGTAGCCCAAGACGGAACGCCTGGAGGCACGCCATCGCTTCAGCAGCAAAAGCAAAAGGTATATTCTTATGAAAAATTATTTTAGCAAAAATGACTTTTGCCCTTGCGTTCCTTACTACTAAACCCGAACAAGACTATTTTAATTCCTTTTTGAAAGCAGCATCAAAGTTGATCTTTACCCATGGATCCGTCGGGACATCCCATCGACTAATAAGAACCCGCACCGTTGGTAAGCCCGAACTCAACCCATCAAGTTCTCTGATGTAGTTCTTAATAAAGGCCGCCGTTTGAGATCCAGACTTTAATTTGCCTTCATGTATAAATCTGTTCCTTGTATTCCACAGCACCTACAAAGCACATGCAATCGTCCTGCACTAATTGAAAGAAAATAGCTCAAAAATGTTATTAAGCCAATCACTGAAATCTGAGTTATCCTCTTGAATAGGCCAGTTAAAGCCTAACATAGACCATGTTTCTTTTCCTATAGGGCACTCCTTGAATACGTGCTCATTGAATTCCGGTCCATTATGACACCTTCGGCAAATAGCAGATCCCATCAGTCTCCTGTAGTGTAGATTACAAAAAGTAGGCAAGAAGTTGCGAAAAAGCCTCCAATTTGTAATTTTAATCTTAGGAGGTAGATCTAGGCTCCATATTCTTTTGTAAAAATGCCTGTAATTAGAATGTGTTTGGTTTTGTCCCTCTTATACAATTAATCTGTGTCCGCTACAAACCGTGTACTCCCCTGTCGGCTCCTCACGCCAGATTATGTGATCCGCCTGTTGATTCATGGACAGAGGAATACATAAAATCCTTTCCGCATCCCTGACCGAAAAGGTATCGAAGATCAATTCAATTTTCCACTTCCTTGTACTAGCATAGATTAAATCTGCCACTAGTAACAAATTCGAATTAACATTCAAATTCTGAACGTTATACTCACTGCTTCTAGGAACCCAAGCATCACCCCAAATAGAAACGTTCATGCCATTATCGATCCTCCATCCCATCCCATTCAAAAGGAGACCTTTTGCCACCCATATACTTTGCCAAGTAAGAGAATGTAAATTTCCTAACGTGGAATTTAAAAAATCTGACTCTTTAAAGTATTTGGCTTTCAATGTACGCGCTAGTAACGAATTAGGATTTAGTAAAAAATGCCAACCCTGTTTGGCCAGTAATGCAATATTAAAAGAATTCAAATTGCGAAACCCCATCCTCCCTTCCTCTTTTGGAACACATAACGACTTCTAATTGCACTAGTGAATTCCTCTCTTCCCATGACTTTTCTGCCACCGAAAAACCCTTAATATATTCTCTAATTCCACACACAAGGATTTTGGTAAAAGGAAACGAGACATTGTATAAGTAGGAATGGCCTGTAAAACTGATTTTATAAATACCTCTTTTACCCCCTGAGATAGATACCGAGTGCTCCAACTGTCAATCTTCCGTTTCAGTCTATATTTCAGAGGTTGAAAAGTCATTTTATTCCTTTGACCCACCATATTCGGAAGCCCCAAGTATCTCTCAGCCTCTATCGAACACTGAATATTTAGGGTTTGCAAAGCCAGATTCTTATCATGATCAGCCACATTGGAACTGAAAAAGACCGTAGACTTTTCAAAATTACCACATTAGCCCGAACAAGATTCTTATTCTCTTAAAATATCTTTAATTACCTGAATCCCCCTATCAGTAACCTTGCCAAAAAGTATGCAATCGTCGGCAAACATAAGATGTGTGATTGGTGGAGCCGATCTACAAACCTTAGCCCCAAAAATTTTCCTATCCTGTCTGGCTAGTCTCATCAGCGCGGACAGACCCTCTCCACAAAACAAAAATAAGTATGGGCTTAAAGGATCTCCCTGGCGTATCCCTCGTGATGAGTTAAATTTTTGCCCTTCTTTTCCATTAAGCAAAATTGAGTACTGAATCGAACTAATACATTGGATTATGAAATCAATAAAAGAATTTGCAAAACCCAGCTTTGTCATTATACCTTTGATAAAAGGCCACTCCACATGATCGTAGGCCTTACTCATGTCTAGATTTAGAGCTATAAAACCCTTTCTTCCTGATCTTTTGTTCTTAAAATAGTGAAGGACCTTGTACGCCAGTAACACATTATCAGTTATGAGTCTACCTGGTAGAAAAGCACTTTGAGAGTCTTCAATACAACCATCTAAGAATTTTTGGAGGCGATTAGCCACTGTGTTGGTGATGATTTTGTAGATAACAGTACAAAGACTGATTGGTCTAAAATTCTTCAAGTTGGTCGAATTCACAATTTTTGGGATTAGCACTACCTGAGTTCTGTTTATTTCATTCATTGACTTTCCATCATTCAAGATTTCCAAGCAGAACTTGCTAGTATCTTTTCCAACAATGCTCTAATATTTCTAATAAAAAATTGTCAAAAAACCATCTAAACCTGAAGCTTTTGTAATACCCCCTACCCGTACTCATTGCCAGAAAAGGGTACGAGGCATTACCGGAGTTTATGAATTTTTTTTTATTTTTTTTAAGAAAACTCAATATAATCTCTTTTACAGATATCCAACCTTCCCTGCAATATTAAATCGAGACCAATCCAATTCAATATATTTTCAAGATAGATTCATGCATATTTATAAGATAACCTCATCACATACCAAAACCAAGATTTGTTAGCCATACCATTGGCTAACATTATATTCATTTCACAAAATCATTTACTTTATCAGCTTATACACGCCATTGAATCCCAAAATAAAGTTTCTTTATATACCAAAATCCTGAGGTTGATAGTGTGATGTGTCTCCGACCAAATCCGACCTCCGAGCTCTTAACACTACAAAACAGGGGAAAAGGAAACAGGGTAAGCACTTTGTGCTTAGTAAGCTCATGTAACAAGAATTATACTTACCTAATATTTTCAGTACAATACAATAAACATTACATATATCCATTCGATGCATTATTACCCTAACATGCACAAACTCAACATTCAAGTTAGTACAATAATTTCTATGTATCAATAATATATATCATGATTGATGAGCTCATCAATACTATGATTTCCATTCCCTTGTTATTTTTCCATATTTATCCCGTTGAATTACTCGGAATTTCAATGGATTTTTCAGAGGTACACTTTTAGTGTACAAACCGGTCCACAATTCATTTCATCATGTGCACATTTCCATTTCAGAGAGCACACTCCCGCGAACCTCAACCTTGCAGCGGGATTACCAGTCCAGGCTAAATCCCCTGCAACGACAATTACTCTAATGAGCTTGGATCTGAATTACCAGTCCAGGCTATAAATCCATTTTTCACATATTCTTCGGGAGGGCTATATCAGGATAGGATCACCCGTCCGGGCTAGATCCTTTTTACCGTCAATTCCTTTTCAGAGATCCATCGAATTTTCTTTTCATTCAACCGCGATTTCTTTCCCTTTTTATCAAATATGTCAATGTTTCATCAATTTTCATATAATGAACATTCAAATCATATTCACATCAATAACATACATTTCAAGTATTTAAGAATATAATTCAAGTTACATGAACTTACCTTGATACTTGTTCATGTACAAAAATCTACTAATCCTGAACTTTTTCCTTTCCTCGATCTAGCTTCGTATTTGAATCTTCTGGATCTAAATAAATAAATTTAATACATTTCATGTTCATATGCAACATCCTCTATAATTCAACTATTATTTATAGTTCATTCAAAGCTATCTGCTTGAGTCATAGTCACTAAATTATTTTTATATTGAGCTACAGAACTCCAAATTAGGATCCGATAATTTTCCCTGAAACTAGACTCACATATCTTCTTACCATTAAATTTTCAGAATTTTTGGTTTAGCCAATCAGTACAGTTTATTCTTTAAAGTCACCCCCGTTCTGCTGTCTAACAGTTCTGACCCTTCTTCACTAAAAATTAATTATCTCTTCATACAGGATTCAAATGATGTTCTCGTTTGTTTATATTAAAAATAGACTCATTCAGGATTCTATAAATATAAATTTAAGCCCCTAAATATTTTTCTTAAATTTTTTATGATTTTTCAAATTCAGAACAGGGGAACCCGAATTCATTATGACCTTGTCTCACAAAATTAATTATATCTAAAAATTTACAAATCTATTGCTTGCACTATTTCTTCTATGAGAAACTAGACTCAATAAGCTTTAATTTCATATTTTTTTCATCTTCTAATTCGATTCCTACAATTTATGGTGATTTTTCAAAGTTAGTCTACTGCTGCTGTCCAAACTGTTTTAGTGCAAGCTGTTTATTACCATTTTTCCCCTAAACTTTTAATAAATGATAATTTCGTCCCTACTCAATTAGCCTCTCAATTGAGCTTATTTTTCTCAATTAACACTTTATTGTATCACCTTAAACTAGTTTACAACTTTTAGGCATCATAATTTCAGCAATAGACTTTAATTCCAAACATTTTCATAATTAGGTCCTAAAAATCAATTTCTATTGAAATGACCTAATAAAATCATCTCATAAAAAAATTAAAGCTTCAATTTAATTCTATTTTATCATAGACTTATAGAATTCAATCATGGTGACTTTCAATTTCATCCATGAAATCAAAAACTAATAAATTTAATAGTAGGACCCAGTTGTAAAAGTCTTAGAAACACAAAAATTACAGGAAAAAGGCAAGGATTAACTCACTTGGTGCAAAAATTATGAAATACCAGCTTAGAGAACCCTCCTATGGCATTTTTAGCTGCTGGAATTGAAGAGAAATGAAGAGAAATATAGATATTTCCTATTTAGTCCTTGTTTTATTTAGTTAATTTTGCAATATTCCAATTTTGCCCTTAATTTATCAATTTTCCTGCTGATTTCATGCCCTTGCCGTCCAGCCCAAATAAATTTTGGGTCTAATTTCCTTTTAAATCCTTTCTCATTAGACACTTAAGCTATTTAATCATTCTAGCAACTTTCACATCTTTTACAATTTAGTTATTTTTATTTAATTTACTATCCAAACATTAAAATTTCCTAACGAAATTTTAATACCACATTACTACCATTTCATAAATATTTATAGAATTATTTTTGACTCGGTTTTACGAGATAGAAGTCTCGATATCCTATTTTTACCTAATTTCTTCAGTAATTTCTTTTTCTAACTAGCCACTAAATCGATAAAATTTTTCTATCAATATTTTCATACGACTTTCCTATCATATCAATTTTCATGCAAAAATATTGAAATAAATTTCTCTTTAAATCGGATTTGTGGTTATGAAACCACTGTTCCGATAATCTTGAATTTAGGCCATTACAACTCTCCCCCCCTTTAAGGTTTTTCGTCCTCGAAAATCTTACCAATAAAGAGTTTTGGGTATTGTTTCCTCATTGTCTCCTCCGGTTTGCATGTCGCTTCCTCGATCCCGTGCTTTTGCCACAATACTTTCACCAAATTTATCTTTTTATTTCTAAGCTCTTTTGTCTCCCGTGCTAATATCTTGACTAGTTCTTCACTGTAAGTCATATCTGATTGAATCTCCACTTCTGTCGGAGAAATAACATGTGAAGGATCTGATTGATATCGTCGTAACATAGATACATGAAAAACGTTATGGATTCTATCAAGTTCCGGTGGTAATGCCAATCGATAAGCGACTGGTCCAATTCTTTCTATGATTTCATAGGGCCCGATAAATCTTGGACTCAATTTACCCTTTCGACCGAATCGAAGAACTTTCTTCCAAGGAGACACTTTCAAAAATACCTTGTCACCGACTTGAAATTCAATCTCTTTTCACTTAAGGTCGGCATATGATTTTTGACGATTGGAAGCTGCTTTTAGACTATCTCGAATAACCTTTACTTTTTCTTCTGTTTCTTGGATCAAATCAACCCCATTATCTTCCTTTCACTAAGCTCTGTCCAATATAACGGTGTTTTACATTTTCTCCCATACAAAGCTTCATACGGAGCCATTTTAATACTGGACTGATAACTGTTATTGTAAGCAAATTCAATCAAAGGTAGATACCTCTCCCAATTACCTTCAAACTGTAGTATACAACATCGGATCATATCTTCCAATACTTGAATTACACGCTCATATTGGCCATTTGTCTGAGGATGAAATGCAGTACTGAAATACAACTGAGTACCCAAGGCTTCTTGCAATTTGTTCCAGAAACGAGATGTAAATCAGGGATATCTATCCGATATAATGGAGACAGGCACTCCATGTAACCTGACAATCTCATATATATACAGTTCAGCTAGTTTATCTAAAGAATAATCCATACGTACCGGGATAAAGTGCGCTGACTTTGTCAATCGGTCAACAATAACCCAAATAACATCTTTTTTTTTCTCGGAGACAAAGGTAATCCCGATACAAAATCCATAGTGATTCTTTCCCATTTCCATTCCGGTATAGTAATTGGCTGAAGTAACCCCGAAGGTACCTGATGCTCAGCTTTAACTTGCTGACATATTAGACACCTTGAGACAAACTCAGACATATCACGTTTCATTCCTGACCACCAGTACATCTTTTTCAGATCATTATACATTTTATTACTCCCCGGATGTACAGACATAGTACTACATGTGGGCCTCGCTTAGAATCTTCTGTATGAGCTCTGAATTCTGAGGTACACATACCCTACTTCTGAATAATAAACAATCATCAGAACCAATCTGAAATTCAGAATCATTACCTAACTCACACTGTGCCCATTTAACCTATAACTTGTCATCATTCTTCTGAGCTTCACATATTTGCTGTAAAAATGTCGGTTTAGCTCTCAATTTAGCTAGGATTGAACCATCATCAGTCAGTGGTAACCGGGTATTCATAGCTCGTAAAGCAAATAGAGATTTTTGGCATAAAGCATCAGCTACAACATTAGCTTTACCTGGATAGTAATCAATAATCAAATCATAATCCTTTATCTGTTCAAGCCACTGCGCTGTCTCAAATTCAAATCTTTCTGTGTCATCAAATATTTCAAGCTTTTATGATCAGTATAAATATGACATTTCTCACCGTACAAGTAATGCCGCCATATCTTCAGTGCAAATACAATAGCAGCTAATTCAAGATCATGTACTGGATAATTTCTTTCATGTGATTTACGTTGTCTTGAAGCATAAGCTATTACTTTACCTTCTTGCATCAAGACACAACCTAAACCATTTAATGAGGCATCACTGTAAATAACAAATTCCTTACCCGGTTCAGGCTGCACTAATACAGGTGCTTTCGTTAATAGATCTTTCAATCGGTTAAAACTCTGCTGACATTCATCAGTCCATTCGAACTTTACATCTTTCTGCAATAATCGAGTCATTGGAGAAGCTATCATAGAGAATCCCTGTACAAACCTCCGATAATAACTAGCTAAACCCAATAAACTTTTAATTTCAGATACATTCTTCGGTGGGCTCCAATTGACAATAGCTAAGATTTTATTCGGATCTACCCTGATGCCTTCGGTAGATACAATATGTCATAGAAAACCCACTTCTCGAAGCTAAAATTCACATTTACTGAATTTAGCATACAATTGCTTCTCTCGCAGAATTTGTAACACAGTTCTCAAATATTCTGCATGTTCTTCTTCATCCCGAGAATAAACCAAAATATCATTAATGAATACTACCACAAATTTGTCTAAGTACGGTCTGAATATCCGGTTCATTAAATCCATAAATACTGCAGGTGCATTAGTTAGCCCAAACGGCATAACTAGAAACTCATAATGTCCGTACCTGGTTCTAAAGGCTGTTTTTGGCACATCTGACTCCTTTACCCGTAGCTGATAATAACCCGATCGAAGATCAATCTTTGAAAACATAGTAGCACCTTTCAGTTGATCAAATAAATTATCGATCCGGGGTAACGGGTACTTATTCTTTATGGTTACTTTATTAAGCTGCCGGCAATCAATACACAATCTCAAAGACCCATATTTCTTTTTCACAAACAGAACCGGAGCACCCCAAGGTGAATGACTTGGTCGGATAAAACCCCTATCAACAAGCTCTTGCAACTGTGTCCTTAACTCTTTTAATTCTGTAGGAGCCATCCGGTACGGAGCTATGGAGATCGGAGTAGTTCCCGAAATCAAATCTATAGAAAATTTCACTTCTCTTTCTGGTGGCAATCCTGGTAATTCTTCTGGAAACACATTGAAAAATTCACATACCACTGGAACTGCCTGTATTTTTGATTCAGATACTTTGGTGTCGAGTACATAAGCTAAGTAAGCATCATACCCTTTTTTAACATACCGTGCTTTGCCATTATCGAAATCATATCGATAACCCTACAATCGATCGATTTAACCCGAAGCAACTCACCATTCTGACATTTTAGCACAATATATTTTTGTCTACAATTTACTACCACATCATGCTGGGTTAACCGATCCATACCAAATATCACGTCAAATTCATCAAATGGCAGTAACATCAAATCAGCCGGGAAACAATAACCTCTTACCATAAGTAGACAATTTTTATAAATTTTATCCACTAACACAGACTGGCCCAGGGGGTTCGAGACTTTAACCACAAATTCAGTAGGTTCAACAGATAAATTTTTAAAAATTGCAAGTTTAACACATATATATGAATGCGTAGAACCAGGATCAATCAATACAATAGAATATCGATCGGTGTCAAGTAAAGAAAATGTACCAGTAATAATATCGGGTGCTGAGGCATCTTCTCTGGCACGAATGACATATGTCCTAGCAGGTGCTCGTACCTCAGGCCTACCTGCAGTATCTTTTGTAGCTCCTCACTACCACTGACATTACCGGATGGTCGAGGTGGTCTGCCCTTCAAAACTAGATTACTTGGATTCGATATCTGTTCAACTTCTTTTTCAACCCTTTCTGGACAATCTCTGAGGAAATGGTCAAAAAAACCACATCGGTAACAAGCCCCGCTCTTAAATCGGTATTCACTAAAATGGATTTTATTACAGTACTGGCATCTCAGCTTAGGAGTTCCAACACTGCCAACACTGGTCACTGATGGAGTAGAAGGTCTTGGATTAGTGCGTTGAGAACCTCGCTCTCTGCCCGAATACCCAGTGGCTGAGGTAAAACGATCCTGATACTTCTTCAATTTCTTTGAAGCGGAAAACTGAAATTTTCTTATCGGTCTTTTACTAAAAATTCGAGCTTCCCTCTCAGCCTGTGTCTTTTCTTTGCTCAATTCTTCTGCTTTATAAGCTCTCTCTGCCAATGTAGCAAACTCTCGAATTTCAAGAATTCCGATCAGTAACTTAATGTCTTCATTCAACCCTTCTTCGAATCGTTTGCACATTTCGACTTCTGACTGTACCCATTCCTGAGCATATTTACTCAATCAAACAAATTCCCTTTCATATTCAGATACTGATCTATTGCCTTGTTTCAGCTCAAGAAATTCTTTTCTTTTCTGGTCAAGGAACCTCTGGCTGATATATTTCTTTCTGAACTCGGTCTGAAAGAATTCCCATATAATTTCTTCTTTTTCTGCATAACCAAGCTTTAGTATTCCACCAATGGTAAGCCGTGTCTTTTAGCAGTGAGACGGCACATTTCAGACATTCTTCTGGTGTACAAGATAATTCTTCCAAAACCCGAGTAGTATTCTCTAACCAGAATTCAGCCCGTTCGGAATCATCATCAACTGCTGCTCGAAATTCTTCGGCCCCATATTTTCGAATTTTATCTCTTTGGAGCTTTCCTTTTCGACAGATTCGGATGCACTGCACTGTGGGTGGGATCTCGGGAACCGGTGGAGGAGCAGGAGGGGGAGCTTGAACTTGCTGCACTACAGGGTTAATTCTTAAATATTGATTAAACCATTTATTCATCACTTAAAATAAGGCTCGTTTTGCCTCCTCCCCTTGGCCCTTAGATACGGGCCTTATACTACTAGTTACTTCGGCTTCCTTCTGTGCCCGTTCTGGAGCAGGAGCATGACTCCCGGCTTCCTCAGATTGAGCTCGGTCGGTAGACATTTATTATAAGAAAAACACATTTAAATGGTTAGGAGATATCACACTATCAATAATAATTTAAATGGCATGTATAGCTAATCCCGTATTTGCTACATCGGTCCTAGAACCGACTAAACCGTAGCTTTGAGACCAACAAATGTAATACCCCCTACCCGTACTCATTGCCGGAATAGGGTACGAGGCATTACCGGAGTTTATGAATTTTTTTTTATTTTTTTAAGAAAACTTAATATAATCTCTTTTACAGATATCCAACCTTCCCTGCAATATTAAATCGAGACCAATCCAATTCAATATTTTTTCAAGATAGATTCATGCATATTTATAAGATAACCTTATCACATACCAAAACCAAGATTTGTTAGCCATACCATTGGCTAACATTATATTCATTTCACAAAATCATTTACTTTATCAGCTTATACATGCCATTAATTCCCAAAATAAAGTTTCTTTATATACCGAAATCCTGAGGTTGATAGTGTGATGTGTCTCCGACCAAATTCGACCTCCGAGCTCTTAACACTACAAAACAGGGGAAAAGGAAACAGGGTAAGCACTTTGTGCTTAGTAAGCTCATGTAACAAGAATTATACTTACCTAATATTTTCAGTACAATACAATAAACATTACATATATCCATTCAATGCATTATTACCCTAACATGCACAAACTCAACATTCAAGTTAGTACAATAATTTCTATGTATCAATAATATATATCATGATTGATGAGCTCATCAATACTATGATTTCCATTCCCTTGTTATTTTTCCATATTTATCCCGTTGAATTACTCGGAATTTCAATGGATTTTTCAGAGGTACACTTTTAATGTACAAATCCGGGTCCGTCAATTCATTTCATGTGCGCACATTTCCATTTCAGAGAGCACACTCCCGCGAACCTCAACCTTGCAGTGGGATTACCAGTCCAGGCTAAATCCCTTGCAATATAAACTCATAGAGTATTGTCGGGATTACCAGTCCAGGCTAAATCCCCTGCAACGGCAATTACTCTAATGAGCTTGGATCTGAATTACCAGTCCAGGCTAAATTCAGACCTTAATTCGGATACCCGTCCGGGCTAAATCCATTTTTCACATATTCTTCGGGAGGGCTATATCAGGATAGGATCACCCGTCTGGGCTAGATCCTTTTTACCGTCAATTCCTTTTCAGAGATCCATCGAATTTTCTTTTCATTCAACCGCGATTTCTTTCCCTTTTTATCAAATATGTCAATGTTTCATCAATTTTCATATAATGAACATTCAAATCATATTCACATCAATAACATACATTTCAAGTATTTAAGAATATAATTCAAGTTACATGAACTTACCTTGATACTTGTTCATGTACAAAAATCTACTAATCCTGAACTTTTTCCTTTCCTCGATCTAGCTTCGTATTTGAATCTTCTGGATCTAAATAAATAAATTTAATACATTTCATGTTCATATGCAACATTCTCTATAATTCAACTATTATTTATAGTTCATTCAAAGCTGTCTACTTGAGTCATAGTCACTAAATTATTTTTATCTTGAGCTATAGAACTCCAAATTAGGATCCGATAATTTTCCCTGAAACTAGACTCACATATCTTATTACCATAAAATTTTCAGAATTTTTGGTTTAGCCAATCAGTACAGTTTATTCTTTATAGTCACCTCTGTTCTGCTGTCTAACAGTTCTGACCCTTTTTCACTAAAAATTAATTATCTCTTCATACAGGATTCAAATGATATTTTCGTTTGTTTCTATTAAAAATAGACTCATTCAGGATTATATAAATATAAATATAAGCCCTTAAATATTTTTCTTAAATTTTTTACGATTTTTCAAATTTAGAACAGGGGAACCTGAATTCATTCTGACCTTGATTCATTATATCTCAAAATTTACAAATCCATTGCTTGCACTATTTCTTCTATGAGAAACTAGACTCAATAAGCTTTAATTCCATATTTTTTTCATCTTCTAATTCGATTCCTACAATTTATGGTGATTTTTCAAAGTTAGTCTACTGCTGCTGTCCAAACTGTTTTAGTGCAAGCTGTTTATTACCATTTTTCCCCTAAACTTTTAATAAATGATAATTTCGTCCCTACTCAATTAGCCTCTCAATTGAGCTTATTTTTCTCAATTAACACTTTATTGTATCACCTTAAACTAGTTTACAACTTTTAGGCATCATAATTTCAGCAATAGACTTTAATTCCAAACATTTTCATAATTAGGTCCTAAAAATCAATTTCTATTGAAATGACCTAATAAAATCATCTCATAAAAAAATTAAAGCTTCAATTTCATTCTATTTTATCATATACTTACAGAATTCAACCATGGTGACTTTCAATTTCATCCATGAAATCAAAAACTAATAAATTTAATAGTAGGACCCAGTTGTAAAAGTCTTAGAAACACAAAAATTACAGGAAA
This sequence comes from Gossypium anomalum, assembly GCA_025698475.1. Lineage (NCBI taxonomy): Eukaryota > Viridiplantae > Streptophyta > Magnoliopsida > Malvales > Malvaceae > Gossypium > Gossypium anomalum. The sequence goes on along the minus strand of CM046967.1, from coordinate 14,795,781 downwards.
AAGGCAAGGATTAACTCACTTGGTGCAAAAATTATGAAATACCAGCTTAGAGAACCCTCCTATGGCGTTTTTAGCTGCTGGAATTGAAGAGAAATGAAGAGAAATATAGAAATTTCCTATTTAGTCCTTGTTTTATTTAGTTAATTTTGCAATATTCCAATTTTGCCCTTAATTTATCAATTTTCCTGCTGATTTCATGCCCTTGCCGTCCAGCCCAAATAAATTTTGGGTCTAATTTCCTTTTAAATCCTTTCTCATTAGACACTTAAGTTATTTAATCATTCTAGCAACTTTCACATCTTTTACAATTTAGTTATTTTTATTTAATTTACTATCCAAACATTAAAATTTCCTAACGAAATTTTAATACCACATTACTACCATTTCATAAATATTTATAAAATTATTTTTGACTCGGTTTTACTAGATAGAAGTATCGATATCCTATTTTTACCTAATTTCTTCAATAATTTCTTTTTCTAACTAGCCACTAAATCGATAAAATTTTTCTATCAATATTTTCATACGACTTTCCTATCATATCAATTTTCATGCAAAAATATTGAAATAAATTTCTCTTTAAATCGGATTTGTGGTTACGAAACCACTGTTCTGATAATCTTGAATTTAGGCCATTACAGCTTTTGTAGGGCCTATTCCATTTAATGCCTCAACAATTTCCTTCTCGGTATATGGAATGAGTAAACACTGATTCATACTTTCTGAAATGCAGCAAGGTACCCCTAATAGGATGTGATCCATATTGCCAGTCCCACGAGAGTCGAAAAGATTAACAATATAGTCTCAAGCAATATTTCCAAATTTAATGCTATCTGTAGCCACAGAGCCATCCTCCCTTTGTAAACCATGGATTCGATTTGTACGTCTCCTTTGAGAAGCAAATTTGTGAATGAACGAAGTGTTCCTATCACCCACTTTTACTTACTCGTTGCTCCCAATATCGCTTTTCCTTGTCCATTTCCAAATTTAACTGTATTTTAACATCGACCAGCTCGGCCAAAGACTCATCTGAACGCTCAACGCCATTCAAAACCTCCAACCTCCTTATTAATATTTTGACATCACGTCCTCTTTTGGACTTAATCAGTCTCGCCCATTTTTTCAATCCCTTTGCAAGAGCTAAAATACGATTTGGGAATGAACCCAAGCTACTTGCCCACAGCTTTTTTACCTCTTCCTCTCATGAATCTTCTAAGGCCCACCATGCCTTGAAACGAAAGCAATCAATTATGTTCTCCCTACCTCATACCTCCATCTCTATAAGCAAAGGATAGTGATCAGAGAAAGAGTGCGGAAGGTGTCTCAGCGAAAAAGAAGGAAAAAGTTGAATCCATGCGTTGTTAGCAACACCTCTATCAATTCGTTCACGTATATTATTTTCCAAAATTCGTCCCTTCTCCCAAGTAAACCAAGGACCAGAATATCCGATGTCCACCAACTGGAAAGATTCTAAAGTTTGACGGAACACCTCCATTCTAGCCTCTTCTCTTAAAAATCCACCTTACTTTTCAGTAGCAAAAAGTATATCGTTAAAATCACCTCCAACCAGCCAAGGCAATGAATTGTTTCTTCCCAACATTTGTAGAAGCTCCCAAGTCCCTGCTTTCTCTCTTATATCCGGGGGTCCATACAAGCCTGTGAATCTCCAAATTTGACTATATTTCTCTTCTTGGATTTCCACATCAATATGGTTTTTGGAGAAACTCTTCAAAGTAACCAATTGACTTCCATTCCACCCGATACTTAATCTCCCTCGAGAACCCTACGCAGATACTTCAACACCATTTAAAAAACCACGTCTCCTCATATTTTCCATACAACTAGCCTTCAATTTTGTCTCCATAAATAAGACAATTTGCGGATGATAAATTTTCAGCATATGCTGAAGTCGACGAACTGCTTGTAGACTCCCCAGTCCACGAAAATTCAAGCATAACATTTTCATTGTTGCCGATCAGCATACCCACTGGTAGCCACTGATAAATTTTTTAGATGAGCTAATCCCGCCCTACTAACCTCCAATGAATCTTGAACATTAGAAACATTGGAAATTAAAAATTTAAACCTTTAACGTTTCTTACCCTCTTCATTGAAAATTGCCTCATCCTCCAATTTACATTCCATTCTCGTCGAATCCACTCCATTACCCCTACCCACGTCATCTAGATCCTTAGTTGAACCCCAACTTTTCAAACGAGAATCTGGTTGTTGACTTTTGCAAAGTGCCAAATCTTTCCCAATAAAGTGGCAAGATTCCTGACTTTTATTTAAAATAGTTGAAGATTTGGGTCCCTCCAAATTTATCCGAAGAATGGAATTAAAATCTGCCCGTGATCCTCTCCCGTAATAATTCCTCAAATTTGGATCAGATTGCTGCTCAGCATGATTCTTTCCTAAAAAAGAGTTATCACCCTCCTTCTGCAACTAGATGCTGCTAACGGTGGTGGCCCTCCTCGGCTGTGCCCTCTAGGACAGGTCCTATCCCATTTCCATTGCCTGTACCCCAAAATGTAGTCTTTTTGGACAAAAACTATCCCCATGTCCAAGGCATCCACATAAAAAACAAAATAAAGTTAACTTTTCATATTTAAATTTTGCGTAAGTGAAGTTCGATTCAGACAACATGATTTTCTTTTTCCTTTTCAGGGGCTTACGGACATCGATCTGAACTCGAATACGCATAAAAATTTTGTAGCCATTTGATAAGTTCTTACTTGTGAAACAATATACCATTCAATATACCAAATTAATGTATTTAGTAAGCTTTAGTTACTATATATTTTTCTATCATTTCTTACTTTGATTTAAATTTGATTATGTATTATATATCCAATTTAAGGTAAAACAATTTTTAGTTATTCAATTTTAAATTTTACTTTTAAAAATAATGTACACTATAGAATTAAAATATTATATACATTTTTATCATTTAGTTGCTCCAAATTAAATTCATAGTGAAAGTAATTCAATAAATTTTAATTGTTTTAGTTTTATTGAAAGATTTTGTGTAATACCCCAAATCCAGTCTAAGTGTTTCGATCGAATCTGGAGAAGTTACAACAACCCGTATAAAAAACAAATTTAAAATCTAGCTTAGAAATCGTATGATTCGAAATCTTAATTTGGCTAAGCTTATACGAGTTTCAGGAAAATCACAAGTTTAACAACACCTATTTCACAGCAAATCTCTTAAACATTTACTTATAAAACAACGAAAACTTTCAAAATTGCTCTCTAACTTTAGTAATCACGTGATTTGAAAATATTAATTTTTAGCAAATCTATTACATGTTATTTTGGAAATTGCAGACATAACTTATTTTTAGCAAATCTCTTACATTCTGCTCCCTGCCTCAGCCCTGTACTTATCTGCCCCATGTTTCTAATCTTTATGTTTGGATCTCCCTTCAACCCCCTTCCCTTCTTTGGTAGTTTTGATCATATTGGGCATTTCCAAACTTCCTCCTTCTCCCATCTTTATCCCAGTCCATTTTTATCCTTCATCCCTCCATAGGATCCTCACGTAACCACTTACTAGTAGTTGGCGTCACCCTCGGTGGTGGGGCTCTCAAGGAAATATCCCACATCAACACCGCTTCTTGTGAACCCAAAGTTAATCGGATTGGACAGAAACTTTTCCCACACCCCAATCTTCCACATAGAAAAGAGAATAATGATAGTTTTTCATTTTAGAAGTATGCATATGTAGATTTATCCTGCCCGTATATAATACGCTTCTTTCTCTTTGGTGGTAATCGAACATCTAGCCAAACTTTTATTCACATGAAATTTCTAACCCCCTTTGCTATTAATGCAACACCATATTCTATGAATTGCTCGATGAAATTCCCAAATTGGCTTGTCATTCCATCCTACGTGAGACCTAACGATATATTATGAATTTGCACCCAAAACGTGGTATGAAAAAGAGGAACTTGTACATGATCCTTTCCCTTTATCATTTGGTGCAAAATAATAAGATGTCTGTTAAAGAACCACAACATGCCATCCCACACCCTTTTCAGATCTATCTTATTGTAAAATCGAAATAGAATTCTATTTTCTTCAATCTCCATGATGGATACCCCTTCTAATGGATGCTATAATTTTGCTAGTATGTTTCTCATTGAAGGAAAGTGTACTACGTTATCCGTTAATACCCTTCCTACTAGACAGAGATTATACTATTCTTCTACTGTGTCCTCATCTTCTAGTGTTTGTACTGGTTCTTCTTCTTCTTCGGTGATTTTGAGATTTGCCAATTCCTCTTCCATTGTTGCCATTTCGACGAGATCTTTTACCTTCCTTCAAAACAAAACCCTAATTTTTTAATAGAACGCCTCCAACTCGTGCACCTTCGATAGATAGAAAAACCCTATTTATTTGAATGATTTTAAATAACAATATTCATCTTTAGTTAAGTATTCATAAAATAGATAACACGTTTTACTAGCTATATTTTCAAGGCTTCTGGTAGAATTTTTTTGGAATATTTGATATATATAAGTCATGTTTTGTGAGATCAATGAGAATGAAAAATTAAATAATCTAAATACAAATAAACTTAAATTTTATTTACCTGTTTTAAAAGATAATTTGTTAAAATAATATAATTATAATATGATTTGTTTTAAAATTTTACTTGCATGCATTAAATTTTAAAATCACTATTTAATTATCATTTGTTTATTGCGATATTATTCTATATGATACATTCTCATGAGATATCGAAAATATATTTTATTTGGATATATCTAAATTGGATATTTATTCAATGTTTTAGTTAGGCATTTAAGCCGACAATTTAATGCCCAAATTTAATATTTATTGCTATTTGTTGTGATTGTTTAGTTTGACTATTCTAACAAATATATTTTTATTAATTTTTTGTTGTTATCTAATATAGTCATTGGACTTGGTCCAATGAATAATCTTTCGCACGTTCGGTAGTCTTATTAAGGGTAGACATTAATCACGAGTTTAAAAGTTATTTCATACTAGAATGATGATCGAACTCTCAACTACTTTTTTACTAAATTGAGATAATTTGATTTATTTTTAGGGAAGTTAGTTGAGTATTTTTTTCCTTCTTAATAATGTTATTATTACATATTTAATTCAATAAATTTTATATTAAATTATTACTAAATATTAATTATTTTAATTAAGCTATTTAAAAAAAATTAATATGTAATAAATGCTGATAGTAACATTGGAATAATTAAGATTGTACAATAAGCATTAACAAACATTATTATATAATAAACTATTGCATAATAAATATATTTTAAATTAGAATTTAAGAGATCCATTTTAATTTTAATTTTTCAATATTATTTCTTTAGGAAATGAAAATTTTAAATCTTATACGTAAAATATAATTTAAAAATATTCTTTACTAAAAATATTTCAATAAAAAAGGATTATCAATGTTTTAATTTTAATTTCAATAATTATTTTTATAACGTACTATTTTTAAGTTTCTTTTTGAATATAAACATTTTTAAGATTTATTTTGAGTATGTAGGGGTAATTTGGATATTTTAAAAAAATATTAAATAAAAAGATTATTATTTATTGAAATAATTGTAGTTATTTTTATTTATCTATTTATCAATTTCAATTAAATCTTTTAATCATACCAATTATGTTAAGTGTTACTCCTATTGCCATTAACTTTTTGGATGTTTAGTATTATGATATTTCAGTCAAGATTATTGTATTAATGTTGTTGTAATAGGCCCATTTCGCCCGAGCCCGTTAGAAAACCAAAAAACCAAAAATTAAAAAACAATAATAAACCAATATAATAAAAGTCCATTAGCCCATGACCCAATTAACCAAATCAATTTATGACCAAAACATTAAATTTAAATTCTAGCCCAAATAAACTAATACCCTAGTAGGACCAATCCTGAAATTAGCCCAACAGCCCGGATGGGGGAGGACTCTGGAAATCCCAAGTCACCAAACTGCTGCTCGCACGCATCGCAGCTTCCCCACAAGTGGCTTTCCTCCGTACAGTCGAACCTGCGAGAAGAAGCGGATTAACAGAATACGCAGCAATTTACAGCAAAGCAATTTGATTTTTTCTTATTTATTCTCGTTTTTAGGCTATAAAAAGCCACTGGATGTACATGGAAGGGGATCTTCTTTCCCCAAATACATACACGAATATTAAAAACAGCAATCAAAAAAATTGAAAAGGTATTTAAATATTTTTTCTTCTTTTTCTCTTTCGCTTCCATTAATCTTTCATTAGAGTTTACATGCATTTGAAAATAAAGAGAAAGCAAGAGATTTACCTTGCGAATGTGCTAAGAGACTCCGTCTTCTTCGTTGAAATCGGAGTGTAGATAGAACCTCGTGGCCTAGATGGTCGTCCCTTGAAGCCCGAATCTACTCGTCACCATTGATAGAGGTAGATTGGTGCTTAAAAGAGGGGTGTTAGAATCGGTTGAGGGAAAATCAAGAGAGGCTAGGGATTTGGCTTCTTAATCGGCCAAATGAAGATAGATATGGTGAAGGATTTTGCTTCAATTGCTGTAGAAAACGGCAGGGTGCCATTCAAACAATTTTTTTAGGGTTTAATGACAAAATAAAGACGTCACCGTTTAGTCTTTAGAGGCCAATTAGCTACTCTGGGTGAATTGCGCATTTGGTCCCTCCCCTTTTGCGCCAATCTTTAATTAAGCCTCAATCACGTTTTATTTGGTTTATATTTTCCCTGAGATTTACACATTGTCACGGTTTAATCCTTATTTGAATGCTGCGTTTTGAAGCTTGAAATATTTATGTCTTAGGTCCTTGATCATCGGTACATGTTTCATTTTAAAATTTTTTTTCCTTTCGTTTACAAATTGACCTCTTAATCTTATTATTCGTTTCAACCAAGCTTTGTTTAGTTTATACGTTTACTCGTATTTATGCAAAATTTTAGTATTTGTTTTTTTAAATTTATCTTAGCATCATTTTTCTAAGTATTACTTTAATTTGTTATTTCTTTCATTTGTATAATTGCTTCTTGAAATTGTTTTGTTATGTTAATATACCTTTGCTTTAAAAATTTAATTGATATTTATCTAAAAATAATTTTATACATAGTTATTATATTGTTGGTGAATTTTTCGTGTATATATATACATATATATATTTTATATGTTGATATGTTGATATATATTCTTTTAACTCTAAATATAATTTATTTCTTTTAAGTATTTTATTGAAATCGAACACTGTTTTATATTATTATTCTTGTATATGTATTTATTTATATCAAGTTTTCACCTTACATATTATTAATCCTATGTTATTTTATACATATAATTTTTTTTAAATCTACTTATATACGTAATTATTTTTTTTTAAAATCTATTGCATATATAATTTATGATAAAATTAATTTAATCTTATAATTCACATTTTAATTCCATGTTATCTTAGCATACAATTGTTTCTAAAATTTATTCATATGTAAATAACTCATATTAAATTATTTTTTTATTATAGTCCATGTTATCGATTTCATATTAATATTTTTTTATGTATATATATTTTTCTCTAAAATTATTTATGTGTATAATGCGTTTCTTTTAAAAATCATATTTTAAATCATACAATTTATTTATTGTATACACTTTCATATTTTATTATCCTTATGTATGTATTATTTATATGTGCCATCAATCCAAATCAATTTGTTACATGTAAAATTATGCTATATGTCATTTGTTTCAAAATTCCCTTTATAAATATAGATTTATAAATATACATCACTAGATTTAGGTTTTTTTTTTTTTTTTTTTACCTTTTGAGTACATGATTATATTTTTAAAATTTGTTACATGTATAATTTATATATTTTTAAAATTTTTCATACATTATTAATTTCATGCTATAATTATTCTCAAATCTACTTGTATATACATGTTTTATGAATTTATTATGCATATTATATTATATCATGTATTGTTATTCCCTCATATTTAATATATTATTCAAGTTATCATGTGAATTATCAATTTTTGAATGAATTTGTGTTTTAAATATTTTGTATATAATTTGATTTGAACTTTGAATTTTATAATAACTATTTCAATAAACATATATCCCAAGTTTTATGCAAACGTGTCAACTTATATATATATATATATTATATGATCATTAATTCTTCATTTTGTTTCATACATATTTTTGTGCATCATTTTATTTTGTGTTATGATCGTGTATATTATTTTTATATTAATTATTCATTATCCATGCTTAAAGAATTTTTTGTTACATTATACTTGGAATAATTGTTAGATGTATTACGTGAGGTTGTACTTTGTGTATATTATTTCATATTCATTAACCTTTTTTTTTATATATATACGTTTTGTTGCAATGCATTAAATATTTCATTTATTTTAAAACAAATAAACGTAAGTAAATTTCTAATTTTCTACCATTCAAAAATTCTGAAATAAGGCAATATCTAATATTTGGGGAATTCGAAAAATCATGCTCAATCGTACTGGGTATGACTTTTTCGGTGAACTAAATATTTGAATAACCTTTTATAATTTAGTATACGAGTTTTCAAAAGCCAAAATTCAATCGTATTTTTAAAGGTATAAAGGATCATATTCAATCGTGCTGGGTATGATATTGCGTATCTTAAAACGAGAGAATTTTGACCACTAATTTGAACTATTCAAACATTAAAAAAAAAAAGAATCATATTTTGGAAAATCTCTTCTTTTAAAACCTTTTGGCACAAGGATAGCATCGAATCAATTTGGTACCAATATTTGGGCGTAATGAGGGTGCTAACCCTTCCTCATGCGTAACCGACTCCCGAACCCGTTTTTTTATTTTTCATGAACCAAAATTTATTTATCATAGCATAAAATGTTTTAGTAGGTGATCCAATCACACCTCAATCAAGAGATTGGTGGTGATTCCACATTTTTGTTTTCAAAAGTCGATCCCCATTGCTTTCAAAATAAAAAAAGGGTTTCGACAGCTGTCGTTGACTATAATTTGTTGGTGGATAGATAATCTTTTTATCAATAATAGATGAAAATACAAACAAAAAAACCAACTAATAATCAAGAGAAGCAAATGTAATTAATACACTAATGAGTAAGATTGGGGGAGTAGTAGCTAATGCAAAAACAACCAACTGAGATTTACTATTGTAGGGTTACTTAAAATATGACGTGAAATATTTTTATTTATAAATTATTTTTAATAATAATCACTTTTTTTAATTACATATTTTATTAAATAAAAATAAAATATTTGAAAGTACTAAATTGAAAGAAATGAATGGTCTAAAGTGAGAAATTTAGGGGACAAGCTAGGGTTAGATTAGAGTGTGTGAGTGTTACCAAATTTGGAAGCTTTATCATGTCTTTCATTTTTGCCTTTTAAGGGACAAAACCAGGACTTTGGTCATTTTGGTGTACAAGTTGTTCAAAAATTGTAGGTCCTCCATTAAAACATAATCAAGTAGTGAAAAAAAAGGAACAACTATTTCCTACTCATTTTGGGGTTAACTTTTTCATTTTTGGACCATATGGTGAATTCGCCTTTTAATCCCTTGTATGACCCCTGATGAGCTCTATCAAACCCTACTTAGTAATTTCTTTTGTTGATTAATAATAGTAAATTCATAGAGCTAAACAATGAAAAATAAAGACCCAATTTGACAAATGATGGGAAGACATAATATATTTTATGCAAGTGTTCCTTTTGTTCACTGGTTATATATATTAAAGGTAGAAGTCCCTTTGTCCGGTGTGGTATCGTTGAGTTGAATTTTTTTTGATTAATTGATTGACCATCGAAATTATTCCGTTTGAAATAAATAGATTTTTTGAATATTTTTGGTTATTGGTTTATTTGATTATTAGGATAAACGAAACTAGACTAATTAATAATATCACCTTTTTATATATTAAGACTTGAATAAGATCTCTTCTTATGGTTGTGAATGTATATGTGCTGTTTCCACTTCTCTATTGACATATAGACTCCAACTTGAATGATTCATTAGGGAATATTTACTTTTGATATTGAACAACCATGTTGTCGAAACTAAACAAATCAAAGAAAGCTAGAAAAACCAGTTGAAACTAAGAAACCAGGGGACTACCTGGCCTGGCCATGAATTGGACACTTTGCTTTTGTTGAAATCATCATGAATTTGCATTGAGCTGGATGTCCTTTTATGTCCAAGGAAAGCTAAATGTTCTCAAGAAATATAAAGTCAGCCTCCACACCCACCGAACCCATGTATCAAAATAAGCAATCATCGACCTTTGCTTCTTATCATCATTTCTGTTTTCTGTAAATAAGAATCTATATTATAACTTATAAATATAGATTTAAATATCTCTCTCTCTATAATAATAATTGTGAAAAATAGAATGTCGGTAATGATAATATATTGCAAAGAAAAGAGAAATAAAAATAAAGAACACACAGATTTTTATGTGGAAACCCTTTTGGGAAAAAAACCACAGGCAAAGGAGAAGAAAATTCATTATGTCGAATTTGAATTATTACAAGAGGAGTAGACTATGTCTATTTATAGGCTTGTAAAACCATATTCTAATAGAAGTGTAGTAAGATTGAAACACCTTATTCTAATCCATATCAAATAGATGGAGTTTAATAAGGTTTAAAAAACCTTATTCTAGAATAAAATAAAAAAAGTGTAGTTCTATATGGATTTTACTTTTATTTTATTTTACCATTGTATTTTATTCAAATAAGGATTCGGGTCACTCAATTCTAACAATCTCCACCTTGACACGAATTCTCAATGAACAAGTTCCTCATCGCGAACTCTCAACAAACAAGTTCTTCACCTCTTCTATAAAACCCCTTAAGGGTTTAACTTCAACAATGAACACCAACCAAGTTTAAACAATACTCAAAATTGGTTATAGGAAGTGACTTAGTCATCATATCTGCAGGACTTTCATGAGTACTAATTTTACTCACAACAATATCACCACAAGCAATAATATCACGAACAAAATGATACTGAACATCAATGTGTTTTGTTCTCTCATGAAACATTTGATCTTTTGTAAGGAATATGGCACTCTGACTGTCACAAAATATTGTATTGATTTGAAGGTCTTCATCGAGTTCGCCAAAGAGTCCCTTCAACCAAATAGCTTCTTTACAAGTCCCAGTAATAGCTATGTACTCAGCTTCAGTGGTAGACAAAGCGTCTGTAGTTTGCAAAGTAGCTTTCCAACTAATTGCACAATCTCCGATTGTAAAGACATAACCTGTGAGAGATCTTCTTCTATTAAGGTCTCCAGCAAAATCAACATCAACATATCCAATGACTCCTCTAGTTCTTCCAAACTATAAGCAAACATCAGTAATACCTCGTAAGTATCTTAAAATCCACTGGATTGCTTTCCAATGTTCTTTACCGAAATTCGTCATGTATCTACTAACTGCACTGACTGCATATGATAAATCTGGACTTGAGCAAACCATAGCATACATGAGAGATCCCACTGCACTAGAGTATAGAACATGTGACATGTACTCAATCTCATTATCTGATTGTGGAGACAAAGCATATGAAAGTCTGAAATGGCCTGCTAATGAAGTACTAACAGGCTTAACATGTAACATCCCTTACCCGTATCTGACGCTGGGACAGGGTACGAGGTATTACCAGACTTGTAACTCAAACCGGAACAGTAAGACTTTAACTTATCAATCGTCAACATCATTCAACACTAATCCAACATATCATGCTTAAAACAATTATATAAGCTTATACTAAAGTGACCATTCCATGTAGTCACATATATATAAGCATCTAAATACCACTTACAAATTAATCACATTTCAACATTCTTATCAACTCATCCATAAGTACATATCATTCAAACCAAAATACCAATTATAAAATTTAACACTAAATGCACACATCATATAATGCTTTCGTATCAAACCAACTTTTCTTATATCAAGCCATATCACATAGCTTGATCATAATACTCAAAATTCATCTCACATTCATATAAACAAGTGACCATATAATCAACTTATTAACTAGCCTATACATGCCATATTACCCAATTTCAAAGAGTTCAGGAATACCAATTACCTCCTGGATAGTGTGATTAAATCTTCGATGACTTCCAACTTGAGTGAGTATTCGAATTACTGTAAAATACAGAGAATAGACAGAGTAAACTAATAAGCTTAGTAAGCTCGCATAATTATCAGCACTGTATAAAAGATTTAACATAAAGCTTGTCATTTTAAGCAATAAGATTGCTTTTAAACCAACCTCATCTAATTCAATATTTATTTCCTTAACAGTCATGTAATTCATGTGTAATTTATCACATCTACTCACGTGTCATATAAATTTATCAATGTCACTTGCTTGTCAAGTGTACTATGTATACCTGTACTGATTTGTATCATCATTTCTATTATCGCAGCATCACATTTACAGTTGAACCGTTGATACCAACATCGAAAACCCTGTATCTTGCATACTAAATGCCATATATGTGACTAAACCATTTATATCACATATCACCAATACAATATCAATATCATAGAATTCATATAGCATTGGGTCGATTTATTTCATTACGTATAACCTGTAAAACCTTTATATAACCGATAGTAAAATTATACCCGTATAAATATTAACTCATCAGTAACATCAACAATTCATAATTTATAACAAATAATCGTTTTACTTACTTACTTAATTTTGAATAACAAATAAATTAGGTCATACCTGACCATCCAACTCATCTTACACATTCCGTACCACATTGGCACCCAACTTTGTAAGCATCGAGCCTAAAGTAATACACCGGTATAAACTTGCTAGGAATAAGCCTGATAAAACTCACCGACTCAAAGCCTACTAGGCTTTTAGCCTGAATCATTCACCGGCACAAGGCCTGCTAGACCCAAGGTCTGATATTTATTCACCGACAATAAGTCTTCTAGGCACAAAGCCTGATCAAATTCTTCAACACATAGCCTGCTAGGCTAGAAACCCGAATATCATTAATTCACAATCCACTCAAGCACACTTTCATTCATAAGAAAATTCGATTATCATACATTTTCCATTCAATTTCTCAATATCAAAACTTAATCCAAACAACTCAAACATTCTTATTCTATCCTTACTACATTCGGCTATAATTCATTTAGCCATATATCCAAAATTAACAGTTTAAACAAATTGTTTTATTCAAACAAGAACATTTAAATTTCTTATAGACTTGCTACATGGTATCGTATATAAATATATATAATCATATCATTTTACTCATCCAATTTGTACATCTATCATGCAACCTTCTTTACCATTATCAATCATACAGCTTTACGATCAATAATATTAGCCCTATAGGTTTGATACTCACCTGCTCAAATTCAAATTTATAAATCATAAATACTTCTCAAGAAATTCAAGGCAAAAATACTTTCAACCATTCCCAATTACTCGAAAAGTCGCACACTTAGTGCCAATAGTTATTCAACATTATATATCGAATTCGCACACTTAGTACTAGCTACTTAAGCTTGCACACTTAGTGCTCAATAATCAGACCCGTACACTTAATGCAATTTTTACATCTATCACTTTTTATACTCGCACCCTCTGTGCCGAAATTCAATTACTCACTATTCATCAATTCAAATTTATCAACTTTATTTGCATTCGGCAACCTCAACTTTTTTTTTTAATATATACATTTCAATTTGGCACATATATGTATATACAGTATTTAATTTAATCAACAACAAATATTTCCTTAGTAACTTACCACATACAAGACATTTAATTTATCATATATTAAAGCTCAATTAACTCCAATATACATTTACCCAACCACAAAGTACTTCATTACTTTCAAACACAAGACCGAATATATATTATGGCATTCCATCATCATGTAATATTAATATAATCAAGTACAAAGCCATTTAACATATCTACCATTACATACTTACAATTTGGCCGATTACCCATCATTTCTTATATCATATAATTTTTTTTTAAACCATATGAACTTACCTCGTGTATCCGTCGACTATTCATCTACTTTCCGATTTTTCCTCGATCAAAATCTTGAATTCGTTTGGCTTGATCTAAATTAACCAAATTTAACTCAATTATTCACTAACATAATAAATTAAATACATATACAAGTATTTGGCCATTTTGGAAAATAGCCCTTATATTTCTATACTTTAACAATTTAGTCCTTAATGCATAATTATACAAATATACACAAAACCCCAATATAAATGTATTTAGCCGAATTTTCTATAGTATTTAAACAGCCCATAATTTCATTTTATTCACATTTCTAACCACAAAAATTCTATCTTTTTCAATTTAATCCCAAATACTCAATTTCATTAAAAATCTCTTTATAAAACTTGTATATCTATAAACAACCATCAATAATTTAATAAGAAATATTAAAACAAACATGCACTCATCAATGGCACATTTCAAAAACACAACCAATTTCAGAAATTGAGGTATGAGTTAGTTAAACCGAGCTGCAACGAGCTCAAAAACATAGAAATCATTAAAAACGGATCAAAAACCGTACCTAAATCCCTTAGAAAGCCATGGACGAATGTTAAAGCTTCTAAAACCCTTTCTTTGTTTAATTATTCGGTTGAGGATGATGAAAACATAATAAAAATATCATATGGCTTTATTTTATTAAGCATTATTCCATAATTTACCAAAATACCCATGTTTAATAACCAAATAAATTAAGAAATTCAAGGTCCACTACCGTCCACTCAAATATGCAATGGTATAATTACCATGCAAGGACTCCCATTTATAAAGCCATTATCAAATAAGTCATTTTACTAATGGCACACATAGTTTTCATTTTACGCAATTTAATCTTTTTTACTGAATTAACTATTTAATCGGTAAAATTTCTTTACGAAACTTTCACACAGTAATACTACCACACTGTAAACATTATTAAAATAATAAAAATAATATTTTTACTCGGTTAAGGGGTCCCGAAACTACCTGTTCCGATCAGACTCGAAATTGGGCTGTTACATAACACTCTATATATTGAACCTGCAAAGAACTTTCTCAATGTACCCCTTCTGACTTAGGTACAATTTACTTGTTTTTCTATCTTTGAAAATCTCCATACCAAATATCTTATTTGCTGGTCCCAAATATTTTATCTCAAATTCTTCACTTAGTTGGACTTTAACCTTTCTTATCTCTCATTTCTCTTTCGCTGCTATCAACACGTCATCAACATAAAGGAGTAGATACACAAAAGAATCATCATTGTTTCTCTTAAAGTAAACACAACTGTCAAAGCTACTTCTTTTGAAATCATGAGAAGTCATAAATGAATCAAACCTCTTGTACCACTGTCTTGGTGACTGTTTCAAATCGTAAAGAGACTTTTTCAGCAAGCAAACATAGTCCTATTTTTCTGAGACTGTAAAACTTTCTGGTTGTTACATGTAAATATCCTCCTCAAGTTCTCCAAGCAAAAAATGTAATTTTTACATCTAACTGCTCAAGCTCCAAATCATGCATGGCCATAATACCCAGCAAAAATTGAATCGAACTATTCTTCACAACTAGAGAGAACACATCTGTGAAGTCCACCCCTGGAATTTGATTGTAACCATTTGCAACAAGCCTTGCTTTATATCTGGGTTCTTCAACTCCTGGAGTCCCTTTTTTTTTTCTTTTTAAACACCCATTTACAACGAACAACCTTTTTACCTTTGGGAAGTTTCACAAGATCCCATGTTATGTTTTTGTGGAGTGATTCCATTTCCTCTTGCATAGCAAACATGTAACACCCCTAACCCGTATCCGTTACCGAAACAGGTTTACAGAGTGTTACCAGTACATCTGAGAACATTTCTGATTAATCAAAACATTACTATTCACTTTCTCGAGATCATATATATATATATATATATAACGACATTTATTTGGGCCCTCGAAACCCAACATGAACATTAAAATCAAGTCGGAGCTCAATTGATTTCTCATAAAATTTTTCGCTTAATTTTTTTTCTTTTTTTTTTTTTTTTACATCCATGAGATTAGGCCGTGTGGAATCCACGCTTTTGCGTGTGGCTTGGGACACGCCCGTGTCCCTTGTCCGTGGAGCTTTCGTTTATGACATCATCATCAATTTAGAGGCACACGCCCACATCGCACTTCGTGTCCTAAAGTCGTGTTCCATATCCCAATTTTGAGACACACTACGTGTCTCTGCTGTGTGGTCAATATCTAAGCTATTTTCCAAGCCTTGGTCAACCTTAATCTCTTAACGCTTATATAAAATCAAAAGCATATAACATGGTATTCATTTAATGATTAAACATTCTCAATTAAACTACAAACATAGCATTTGTATGTCATCATACATGTATCTCTCATACTCATTTTACCTTGTCTATTATGGTGCCACTTATACTTTTATACCATGATTATCATCTTACCAAATATTTTCAGCTTAATCATCAAACATTTATATTTAAAGCTAGATCATATCTTTATAAAATACTACATTTGAGATGATGCTGGAATAAAATACTTGCCTTAGACATTTCAATCCAACTTCATACCCAACAAGCATCATATTGAAACTAGTCATATATATACATATCATGATATGTATCGTTCTCATACTGTTTTCTTATAAACATATATCATTTGTTTTCATCCTCCTCCTCTCCATTCCACATCCTTAATGTATATAACATTCTTGTAAGTACAATTTCACAATTTACTTATTAATGCTCATATCAAGCTGTTCACACGAGTCATAGTCACTCAATTATTTATAATTCAAGCTACAAAGCTCCAAATTAAAATCCGTAAATTTTCCCTGAAACTAGACTCACGTATCATTCCACCATAAAATTTTCAGAATTTTTGGTCTAGCCAATTAGTACAGTTTATTCATTTAATTTTCCCCTGTTTCACTATCTGACAGTTCTGACCTCTCTTCACTAAAAATTAATTATCTCCTCGTACAAGAGTCGAATGATGTTCCCGTTGATTTCTATTGAAAATAGACTCATTAAGGATTATAAGCATATAAATTTGAGCCTCTAATTAATTTTCTACAATTTTTAGTGATTTTCCAAAGTCGAAACAGGGGAACCCGAATTCATTCTAACCTTGTCTCACAAATTTTATTATATCTTATAATTTACAATTCAATTGCTTACACCGTTTCTTCTATGAGAAACTAGACTCAATAAGCTTTAATTTCATATATTATTCATCCTCTAATTCGATTTTTACAATTTATGGTGATTTTTCAAAGTCAACTTACTGCTGCTGTCCAAAACTGTTTTAGTTCAAGATGTTTATTACCATTTTTCCTCTAAATTTCACAAGTCATACAAGTCAGTCCTTGCTCAATTAGCCCATCTATTAAGCTAATTTTTCTCAATTAACATTTTATTCCATCATTCTAAACTATTACACAACTTTTGAAAATCAGAATTTTAACACTAAACCTTAATTCATAACTTTTTCACAATTAGGTCCTAAAATCAATTTCTATTGAAATTACTTGATAAAATCATCAAACAACAAAATCAAAGCTTCAAATTCATTTTATTTCATCATAAACAGCCAATACTTATCAATGATAGCTTTTAATTTTGTTCATAAAATAAAAACTAATGAATTAAACACTTGGACCTAATTGTAAAAGTCACAAAAACATAAAAATCTCAAAGAAAAGGGCAAGAATTGAACTCACATATGTCAAAGTATGAAAAACCAACAGCTTTCAGACCTCCCATGGCGTTTTTGCTGAGGAAAAATGATGATATCTCTAGATTTTTCAAATTTGTCTTGTTTTATATGTTTAATTTGCAAAATTTCCCATTTTGCCTTGTTTCTCCTTTTCTTTTTTTTGCTGATTTTCTTGCCCAACCGTCCAGCCCATACAATTTGGGTCCAATTGCCTTTTAAATCCCTCCTTTTAATTACTTAAACTATTTAATCACAATTTAATAAATTTTGCACTATTTTCAATTTAGTCCTTTTAATTAATTGACTAACTAAACGTTAAAATTTTCTAATGAAACTTTAATACTAACTTAATAACACTCCATAAATATTTATAAAATTATTTATGGCTCGGTTTATGAATCTGAGGTCTCGATACCTCGTTTTCAACCCAATTTACCTGATTAATTCTTTTAAAATCGCAAAATTCACTAATTAAAAATAATTCTTTTAAGTTTCGCGCTTGGCCTATAATTATTATTCGTTAAAATTTCTAAACTTACTCGTCGGATTTAGTGATCTCAAATCACTATTTCCGACACCAAAAAAAAATTTTGGTTACAACTCTCCCCCTTTAGGATTTTCGTCCTCGAAAATCTTACCGAGAAAAAGTTGCTTTCAACTCTCATGAAAAACTTCCACAGAATTTCTCAGAATCACAACCGAATTAATCTCAAACATCTCATCCCGATAACCTTTAGACTGTAGCATACAATGTCGGAGCATATCATCAAGATCTCACTTATTTTCTCATAATTACTTATACTCAATTGATTCATTCAATGAAAATTTTGTACATACCGAAATGATCATACGAATCTTTCTTTGTCGAATGATCAACCACAATCAAATAACATCTTATTTTTTTTCAGAAAGAATGACAATCCCGATACGAAATCTATGACAATTCTATCTCATAACTTACTCATCTCATCACTGACTTTATTAGTACTAAATACACTTGGTTTCTCGTCTTTTACCTGTTAACAGATCAATGTCTGAATACGAATCCAAAATATCATTAAACACATACAATCACTAGCACAACTAACTCACATAACTGCACACCTTATCTCTCTTGGATGAGCAGACTAACTACTACTGAGCCTTGTGCAAAAACTTCTATATAAACTTCAGATTCATCTATACATACATTCTATCTCGAGATAACAATAATAACAAAAATCATGTTCGACCTGAAATTCAACATCAGAAATAAATTCGCTCCAAACTTATTTAGATTACCACTCATTATCACATTTCTGAGCTTCTCAGTTTCACAAAAAAAACCCCACTTTGGCATTTAACTGGGTTGGAATAAAATCATCATCAAATAAAGCCAACATGTAATCAACATTCACAAAATAATCAAGATTTTCCAATACGTATATAATGCAGAGTAACAACCCGTAAAAACAGAATAATAGCTTCACATGAATCTCACCATTTACTTTTATCTCAAACATAACAAAATAGTTTAACAAAGAAAAATGAAGAAGTCCCAATCATAATTTAATTAGACCAACGTTGCTCTCATCAAACATTTTAGTTAACTAGCATTCTTATACAATGAAAATTTCATCAGAAAATGAACAGCCACATATTCATCTGACTAATTCTGTCATCCCTAATCCCATAATATTTCATTCATTAACAAAAATCAATTCAAAATAATTTTTCGGTAAGTACACTCTTTAGACATCATATCTGAATAAGTCAATTTACCGAAATTAGTTTCTTCTCTAACCATGACATTGCATATCTCGAATGATCTTTAAAACATTCTAATACCTTTTTTCAGAACTGTATTTACTTTTCAAACTATTCTCGTCTCTGTATGCCTTAATAATCACTTCACCACTATACTCTCCAATTCTACACATGTGACTTTATTAACATAATTCTCATGAAATTTTGTCATAATTACAACTCTAGTAAAGGGGTGAGGTCGTAAAGCCTCTAACTTAACTCTCATAATTACACACATATGACTTGACATTCATCATTAACATAACATCATCGTTTTCACATAATTCACTTCAAGCAAAAATTAATACACTTATATAATCTATCAATATTTTCTGCCATCTACAATTTCAAACAATGAATTCACTTAATTCAACTCAATATCAACAATTAATCAATTTCAATCTCTTAAGTCCATTTATCACTTACCTTTCTTAATCAATTTAGGGAACAATTTTGGAATTGAGTACTTCGTTTTCACCATGCTATAGTAAAACTATGGTCTTGCACATAGTCATATATCACACATGAAGTCATAGCCCGACCATGCTCTTACACAGATTACATATCACACTGATGCCATATCCCAGATATGGTCTATATTGAATAATATAAAAATTGATAACATCTCAGAGAGATTCCAGAAGAATAACATTGCATATTCACCATTCAAAGTTTCCACCAATGAAATAAAAGATAATATCATGTGAATCTTAGTATAAAGTATTCTATCACATATATTGACTTGGATAACCAAAGAAAGATAGAGTAATACCACTTGTGAATCAATCGGACTTGCGATATATTTTCTCATCATAGCATATTTATCTAACCTTTTCCATATAATGATTATAGCATCCAAACATGAACAGTTGCATATACTATTGAAAATATTAGTACATATAAGACACCTATATAAAATCCCCAACAATTTTTTTTTTTTACTGTAATATACCTATTTATAATAGCTATATTCAAATATTTTTGCAATTTATTTACCAATTCATTGACTGGTATAGTCATCAATAATTTCACATCATTCCGTTCATTCAAGAAATTAATTCGGAAGAAATTTTCAGTTAATCATTCTCTAAATTCCATATTTGAACAAATCGATTTTCCTATAAATAACTTCTTTATTTAATGATGAGTCTTTGTATATCCCGGCTATTTTTTGAGAAAAATTTGATGTCTCTATTCGAACTCATCTTTACCTATTAACTCATTCTCGATTCGATTTGTATTATCAATTGTTCAACCATTGAACTTTTTCACTTTCTACTTTTGAAATCAATATAAATCTCATGAATTCCATTATATATAATCTGTACTAGTAAAGGGTATAAATCGTAAAGTCTCATAATTTAATTTTCATATATTTTCTCATATAACATTTATTATTCTCAAGTATTATAAAATATTTATCCGTATTTTTATGAGTTCTTGCTTTATCATAACTAACATTTTTTTTTTTTACTCAGAGATAATCCTTTATCTTGTAACGAAAATTTCTTTACTTTTTACTTAGCAGAGGCCCGATGAGACTAGATAGAACACTTCGGATTTACGGGACTTATACAGAGGTGCATTATTATGCACTAATGAACAGAGAGCAATGAAGTGCTATACAGAGAGCACAACTGTGCTAATCAGAGAGCACTGACGTGCTGAATATCGAGAAACCGCGTGCTAATAATCGAGAGAAACCTTTGGCGTGCTAATATTCGCAGAGAGCACAGGAGTGCTAATATTCGTGAGAGCACCGGAGTGCTAATATTCGAGAGAGCATCTTTGAGGTCCCTTAACATCCTAGTAGTTCTAATCTTGTCTACTTGGGCAAATTATTTCATACATGTATATCACTTTTACACCTTTCGCATAATATTTTTACATGCTTTACAATTTAATCCTTGTACCAATAATTCATATACTTATATCTTCTGTATCTTCAATACATGTAATATATTTCAAAATTCACTATTCATTCATAATTCTCTAATAATCCTTATCATGTACTTCATATATCACATTTATATATTTTGTAATTTAGTCATCAGCATAATATTTCATGTAGTAATATAATTTGCTTTTAATAATACATATAACATAATATTCATCATCGACATGTATTATAAAACTTTTATTCATGCCCTTTTTCTTTTCTTTTATACCGATTCTTCATAATCAACTTTCTACTCGTATATTTGAGTATCGCTTTTAGCATTATCAGAATTAGCTTGGTTGAAAAACATCTCTTTCTATAAGTAAAACAAATTTCATTAGAGTCGAGAGATATCACACTATCACATATTTTAATGACATGTGTTTTTAGACTTCACATATATTACGTTTGGTCCGAGAACCGACTAAACCATAGCTCTGATACCATTAAATGTAACACCCCTAACCCGTATCCGTTATCAAAACAAAGTTTCTGAGTGTTACCCGATTACATCTGAGAACATTTCTGATTAATCAAAACATTACTATTCACTTTACGAGATCATATATATATATAACGACATTTATTTGGGCCTCGAAACCCAACATGAACATTAAAATCAAGTCGGAGCTCAATTGATTTCTCATAAAATTTTTCGCTTAAATTTTTTTTTTTTTTTTTACATCCATGAGATTTAGGCCGTGTGGAATCCACGCACCCGTGTGGCTTGGGACACGCCCGTGTCCCTTGTCCGTGGAGCTTCTTTTATGACATCATCATCAATTTAGAGGCACATGGCCACATCGCACGCTAGTGTCCTAAAGTCGTGTTCCATATATCTGGTGAGACACACTACCGCAGTCTCTCGCCTGTGTGTGGTCAATATCTAAGCTATTTTCCAAGCCTTGGTCAACCTTAATCTCTTAACGCTTATATAAAATCAAAAGCATATAACATGGTATTCATTTAATGATTAAACATTCTCAATTAAACTACAAACATAGCATTTGTATGTCATCATACATGTATCTCTCATACCCATTTTACCTTGTCTATTATGGTGCCACTTATACTTTTATACCATGATTATCATCTTACCAAATATTTTCACTTAATCATCAAACATTTATATTTAAAGCTAGATCATATCTTTATAAAATACTACATTTGGATGCGGAATAAAATACTTGCCTTAGACATTTCAATCCAACTTCATACCCAACAAGCATCATATTGAAACTAGTCATATATATACATATCATGATATGTATCGTTCTCATCTTGTTTTCTTATAAACATATATCATTTGTTTTCCTCCTCCTCCTCTCCATTCCACATCCTTAATGTATATAACATTCTTGTAAGTACAATTTCACAATTTACTTATTAATGCTCATATCAAGCTGTTCACACGAGTCATAGTCACTCAATTATTTATAATTTAAGCTACTGAGCTCCAAATTAAAATCCAGTAAATTTTCCTGAAACTAGACTCACATATCATTCCACCATAAAATTTTCAGAATTTTTGGTCTAGCCAATTAGTACAGTTTATTCATTTAATTTTCCCTGTTTCACTATCTCGATGATTCGACCTCTCTTCACTAAAAATTAATTATCTCCTCGTACAAGATTCGAATGATGTTCCCGTTGATTTCTATTGAAAATAGACTCATTAAGGATTATAAGCATATAAATTTGAGCCTCTAATTAATGATAGCCTCTAAAATAGACTCATTAAGACTTATCAATGATAGCTTTTAATTTTGTTCATAAAATAAAAAACTAATGAATTAAACACTTGGACCTAATTGTAAAAGTCGCAAAAACATAAAAATCTCAAAGAAAAGGGCAAGAATTGAACTCACATATGTCAAAGTATGAAAAACCAACAGCTTTCAGACCTCCCATGGCGTTTTTGCTGAAGAAAAATGATGATATCTCTAGATTTTTCAAATTTGTCTTGTTTTATATGTTTAATTTGCAAAATTTCCCATTTTGCCCTTGTTTCTCCTTGTCTTTTTTTGCTGATTTTCTTGCCCAACCGTCCAGCCCATACAATTTGGGTCCAATTGCCTTTTAAATCCCTCCTTTTAATTACTTAAACTATTTAATCACAATTTAATAAATTTTGCACTATTTTCAATTTAGTCCTTTTTAATTAATTGACTAACCAAACGTTAAAATTTTCTAACGAAACTTTAATACTAACTTAATAACACTCCATAAATATTTATAAAATTATTTATGGCTCGGTTTATGAATCTGAGGTCTCGATACCTCGTTTTCAACCCAATTTACCTGATTAATTCTTTTAAAATCGCAAAATTCACTAATTAAAAATAATTCTTTTAAGTTTCGCGCTTGGCCTATAATTATTATTCGTTAAAATTTCTAAACTTACTCGTCGGATTTAGTGATCTCAAATCACTATTTCCGACACCACTGAAAAAAATTTGGCCGTTACAAAACATCCACTTTTCTGAGTCTTCACAGCTAACTGCCTCAGAATAATTAGATGGCTCTTAGTTTGCATTTATATCTTTAGCCACATTTAAAGTATAAGCAGCTAGATCAGCCTCGACATGCTTCTTTGGAGGTTTAATTTGTCTTCTAGTTTTGTTTTTGGCAATAAAGTATTGTGGTGAGGAAGCAACTCTATTCTGAATTTTTATATTGGCTTGAGGAGTCGACTCTGTTGTAGATTTTGGATTAATCTGATGCTCTACCTGCTTTTGATTTTCTTTATTGGGAGAGTCTTTAAGAGATAAGTTAGGTAACATAGCAGTTTCATCAAAAACAACATCTCTGCTAATCACAACTTTTTTATTTTCAGGACACCTTAACTTATACCCTTTTACATAAGCTTTAGAACCAAGAAAAACACATTTAATGGATCTCGGTTCCAATTTTTCATTATTAACATGAGCATACGCAGGACACCCAAAGATCTTTAAATCAGAATAGTCAGCAGGATTACCAGACCATACCTCTTGTGGAGTCTTTTTTCTCAATGGCAACGGATGGAGATCGGTTGATAAAAAAATGCAGTAGAGGCTGCTTTGGCCCAAAATGACTTTGCTAAGTTGACATTTGACAACATACATCAAACCTTCTCCATGATTGTTCTATTCATTCGTTCTGCAATGCCGTTTTGCTGTAGAGTATGACAAACTATCAAGTGTCTCACGATTCCTTCTAACTTGCACAGTTTATTAAACTCATCAGAACAAAACTCTAAGCCATTGTCTGTGCGGAGGTATTTTATTTGTTTTCCCATCTGTTTTTCAATCATAGTTTTCTAAGACTTAAATGCAGAAAACACATCACTTTTTTTTGCTTCAGGAAGAACGCCCAAACTTTTCTAGAAAAATTATCAATAAAAGTTAGCATATAATTAGCTACACCTCTCGAAGGCACCCTAGATGGTCCCCACAGATTAGAATGAATATACTCTAATGTTCCCTTCGTGTTATAGATTCCTTTGGTGAATCGAACTCTCTTTTGCTTCCCAAAAACACAGTGCTCATAGAACTTCAGTTTGTAAATTCCTTGCCCATCAATAAGTCTTATTTTGCTCAATTGTGCCATGCCATTCTTACTCGTATGCCCTAGGCGTATAGGCCAAAAGTTTAGTAATATCATCATCTGACAGGGAAGAGGAAGCGACAGCTACATCACTAGTAATAGTAGAACCTTGTAGAACATATAACTTGGCAGCCTTTCTCTGCCCTTTTATCACAACGAGGGAACCTTTGGAAATCTTCAAAACCCCACTTTCTGTTGTGTATTTGTACCCTTTTGAATCAAGAGTACTCAACGAAATTAAATTTCTCTTCAATTCTGGAACATGTCGTACGTCACTAAGTGTTCTGACAACTCCATCAAACATCTTAACTTTAATTGTTCCAACACCTGCGATTTTACACGAAGCATTATTTCCCATCAAAACAAGACCTTCAGACACTGTGTCATAAGTATTAAACCAATCCTGATTGGGACTCATGTGGAAGGTGCAACCTGAATCAAGGATCCAATCCTTGCTCACTTTAGAATTGTTGACAGAAGTGACTAGAAGTTCACCATCGCTGTAGTCTTCTACAACATTAGCTTCATCGAAATTTTTTGGTTGTTTTCCCTTTTGATTCACAACCTCCCTTTTGATCTTGTTCTGTATAGCACTCAGATTTAATATGTTTTTTTCTTCTTGCAAAAGTTGCAAGTTTTACCTCTGTTTGAAGACTTCGTTCTACCCTTAGATTTACCGTAAGGATTCCGTTCCTATGTCTTTCCACGATCATCATCATCAGCATTCTGATCTTGTCTTCCACGAACAATGAGATCCTCTCTCTAAGAGCCGATTTTAACCACAAGGTGCTTCATCTTATCATACGAGGTTAAAAAATCATAAATCTCATCAACTGTAAGAGACTCGCGGCTATATAAAATTGTGTCTCTAAAGGTTGAATAAGACAGGGGCAACGAACAAAGTAAGACCAACCTTAGATCTTCCTTATCATACTGAACCTCCATGGCCTCTAAGTTTGAGAGAATTTTTTTAAACACTATTAAGTGTTCATGCACAGACGCACCTTCCTCTAAACGATGAGTATAAAGACGCTGCTTCATATGCAGCTTGCCGGTTAAAGTTTTCGATATACATATTTATTCCAGCCTCTTCCATAATCCAGAGGCGGTCTTTTCCTTCATCACATCCTGCAAAATTTTGTTAGATAAATGCAGATGTAACTGTGTTAACGCCTTTCGATCCTTGCACTTTTTCTCTTTCTCCGTTAATGTTGAAGGCATCTTATCTACCCCTAGCAGGGCTTCCTCTAAGTCCATCTGTGCAAGAACTGCCTGCATCTTTATCTGCCACAACACGAATCTGGTGTTGCGATCCAACAACAAAATTTCATACTTCAAAGACGCTATTACCGTAATTAAGATGAATAACCCAGAAGCTCTGATACCTATTTGTGAAAAATAGAATGTCGGTAATGATAATATATCGCAAAGAAAAGAGAAATAAAAATAAAGAACACACAGATTTTTACATAGAAACCCTTTCGGGAAAAAAACCACGGGCAGAGGAAAAGAAAATTACTATGTCAAATTCGAATTATTACAAAAGGAGTAGACTATGCCTATTTATAAGCTTGTGAAACTATATTCTAATAGAAGTGTAGCAAGATTGAAACACCTTATTCTAATCAATATCAAATAGATGGAGTTTAATAAGGTTTAAAAAACCTTATTCTAGAATAAAATAAAAGAAGTGTAGTTCTATATGGATTTTACTTTTATTTTATTTTATCATTATATTTTATTTAAATAAAGATTTGGGTCACTCAATTCTAACCATAATAAATCCTTGAAATCTTTTGGTAATGAAATTGTTGTGTTACAAATCAATTTCATCATTATTAAGAAAACTGATGCATCGTATCAAAATAGTATACCGTTAATATCAGTCTAGAAAATGATTAGTTTGGGATAAAACTTAAAAGAAATTCAGTTAGATTGATTCATGAATCCATCTCTGTGAAATAAAAGTATAAAACTATGATATAGTGTGTGCGCGTGTATATATACAGAGGGCGGGTTTTGCTTTATAAAGTAGTGCTATTGGATTGATAAAATGTGACAGTCTCTTGACTGTATGAGTGTGGAGACAATGGTGAATATATAATAATCGAAAAAGGCGGCACCTAACACCCAAATATAAGTAAATAAATAAAAAAGAAATGCGTAAAATATGATTGACACAACAAAGATCTCAAACAATCTCCAGCACAATCCCCTCCAGATTCCCACCTTTTTTCTTCATAAAGAAATGGCCTTCCTCAGGGAATTGTTGGATTCCCCACCACAGGCCACAGTGGAAGCTTAGTATATCTAAGCAATCCCGAACTCTTGTTCTATATAATTTCACCACAAAAAAAATAATACCAACATGTATACGTATTATTTATTTGATGAAGTGTCAATCATCTTTTGGGGTTATCTAGATTTGGTTTGTGTATCTTAGGTTTTACGTATTATGACTTTTTCTCTACTTTCTATTGAACCAGTGGCGGTTATCACCTATGTTACTTGAAACTCTTTCCATGTAAGGAAACCATGGGAACTTTCAGTGCACATTGCATAAAACAAAACAATTATACTTGGCATCACTTCAGTTCAGTTCAGTTGAATCTTTTGCTTACAAACTTCAACCAGCTCCTTACCTGCTTCCTAGTTCCTTACAGAAAAAAAGAAGAAGAAGAAGCTGCTTTTGGTTTTATTAAAAACTACTGAAGTAATGGAAATCAGGAAAGAGAAGTTTGGTTTGAGTTATGTGGCCTTGCTCTGCTTGTGGACTTTTGCTGTGGATTGCTTTCACCCAAAGGTGTTAACTTTGAAGGTAATTTCTTTTAAAATTTAACTGTATGTAAAAGAAGGGAAAATTTTCAAACAGGAAATAATACTTTTATTGTTTCATTTTTTGGGTTTTCTTTTCTCCAGTTCTAGCTTTAGTGGGGATAAAATCATTTCTAGTTGATCCTCGTGGGGTTCTTGATAATTGGGATGATGATGTTGTTGATCCATGCAGTTGGAATATAGTCACCTGCTCTAATGATGGTCTAGTCATTAGCCTGTAAGTAGTTCTTTTTTCTTTATAAAGTTAAAACACACAATACATGCGTCCACTAGGATGTCTGATACAGATACTTCAAGAAAAAGAAAGTAGAAGCAATTTAGGTATTTGATGTGGTTAAAATGATTTTGTTTCAGTGGAGCTCCAAGCCAGAATCTGTCTGGTATTCTTACCCCTAGTATTGGAAACTTGACAAATCTTCAGCTGCTGTGAGCATCAAATTATCATCAAACAAATAGTATAGTCTACAGTTTCAGCAATAGCTAAAATGCCTGATCAAATGAAAGTTTTTGCAGGCTTTTACAGAATAATAATATATCACGAAACATGCCCTCTGAATTAGGGAGACCTCTCAAACTTCATACGCTTGATGTTTCTAACTTCTCTGGTCAAATTCCCACAACTTTGTCCAATTTAGAAAGCCTCCAGTACCTGTAAGTACATATACATCTTAATATTGCTTCCGTTTTTAACCTAAATTATGGTTAATTACTGAAACTTGTGTGAATCTGACAATAGGGTTTTCTTTGAATAACAAGAGGCTAAATAATAATAGTCTCTCAGGAACAATACCTTCTTCTTTGGCAAACATGGCTCAGCTCACTTTCCTGGAAATTCTCTAAATCCTATAAATCCATGTGAGTTTTCCTTTCCAAACTGATGCATAAATGTGGTATTTGTTCAATTTTACAGGGATTTGTCTTTCAATAACTTGAGTATTCGAATACCAGGATTGCTTGCAAAATCGTTCAAGTAAGTTATTCGTGGATTGAGCTTATGTTCCTGTGTTTTACCCTGTCTAAAACAATAAATTTTAACTATAAAAACAGAATAATTTTAATACTATTTTTTGTTTATTATTTGTTTAGCTTACATAATGTATTAGTTGATACAGCATTGTTGGAAACCCTTTGATCTGTGTTGCAGGGGCTGAGCAAGTCTGCTCCAGAACAAGACCAATGTCAATGTCTATTTCCTTTAATAATTCACAAAGCATAGACAATGTTGCTCCCCTGAAGTACTCATATCCGCTTCATATCTAGACGTGGATACAGAGATATGATCCTCTAAAAACCCTCTAAATGCATAGAAAATATGAAAATTTTCAGACACAGCTACGTCATACACATCTCTGGAACAGTTCTCCCTTCTTCAATGTTACTTTTCTAACTATTGGTCACCTTCCTTTTGATTTTACTGTAAAATTCATGATTTGAGTCAGCATGTAGAATTTATGATTTCTATAAGTTTATGCTATAGCCTGCTTTAAGATTATTGAATCATTTTCTGTTCCTGTTAGTCTCGCAACCCTCTGGTAGACCCAAGAGCCACAAAATTGTTTTAGCCTTCGGATCCAGCCTAGGTTGCATCTGCCTACTTGTTCTTGGCTTTGGTTTGTTTCTCTGGTGGAGACAAAGACACAACCAGCAAATATTCTTCGATGTTAATGGTTAGTGAAAACTGAAAACAGAACTTGTTTTGGTTAAGTATTTATATCCAATATTGGTGTTTGACACATACTCGAAAATGAGTATAGAGATATGTCGCTTCTATTACATGAAAAACTTCACATATATCTGTTGGTGTTAAGAACAAGGAAGAAACTGGTTCTGTAATATCCCGAATAAGGGCCTAATCGAAATAGTGGTTTTGTGACCACAAATCTAAGATAGAAATAATTATTTTATGATTATTTTGAGGTTTATGACATGATTGCATGATTGTGTGAAAATTTCGTGAAGAAATTTTATGCATAAAGTGCTTAAATTGAAATGAGGGACTAAATCGAATAATTTGCAAAACTTGCATTCTAGAAGTTTTTAGTATGCAATTGCTTTGGAATATTAATGAGGAGGTCTTAAATAGCAATTTGACCAATTTCTAAGTCTATGGACAAAAATTGGACATGGATGGAATTTTTGGAAAGTTTAGTAGTAAGGGCATTTTAGTCATTTGGTAATTAAAAGAAATAAAAAGGGAAAATAAAGCCAAATGTAATGGCCTAAATTCAAGGTTATCGGAATAGTGGTTTCGTAACCACAAATCCAATTTAAAGAGAAATTTATTTTAATATTTTTGCATGAAAATTTATATGATAGGAAAGTCGTATGAAAATATTGATAGAAAAATTTTATCGATTTAGTGGCTAGTTAAAAAAAAAATTATTGAAGAAATTAGGTAAAAATAAGTTATCGAGACCTCTATCTCGTAAAAACCGAGTCAAAAATAATTTTATAAATATTTATGAAATGTTATTAATGTGGTATTAAAATTTCGTTGGGAAATTTTAATGTTTGGGTAGTCAATTAAATGAAAAGGACTAAATTGTAATAGGTATAAAAGTTGCTAGAGTGATTAAATAGCTTAAGAGTCTAATGAGAAAGGATTTAAAAGGCAATTAGACCCAAAAGTTATTTGGGCTGGACGGCAAGGGTATGAAATCAGCAGAAAAATTGATAAATTAAGGGTAAAATTGGAATATTGCAAAATTAACTAAATAAAACTAGGATTAAATAGGAAATATCTAGATTTCTCTTCATTTCTCTTCAATTCCAGCAGCTAAAAACGCCATAGGAGGGTTCTCTAAGCTGGTATTTCATAATTTTTGCACCAAGTGAGTTAATCCTTGCCTTTTTCTTGTAATTTTTGTGTTTCTAAGACTTTTACAACTAGGTCCTACTATTAAATTCATTAGTTTTTGATTTCATAAATGAAATTTAAAATCACCATGGTTGAGTGCTGTAATTTTATGATGAAATGGAATGAAATTAAAGCTTTAATTTGTTTATGAGATGATTTTATTAGGCAATTTCAATAGAAATTGATTTTTAGGACCTAATTGTGAAAATGTTTGGAATTAAAGTCTATTGCTGAAATTCTGATTCCTAAAGGTTGTAAACTAGTTTAAGGTGATAGAATAAAATGTTAATTGAGAAAAATCAGCTCAATTGAGAGGCTAATTGAGTAGGGACGAAATTATCATTTATTAAAAGCTTAGGGGAAAAATGGTAATAAACAGCTTGCACTAAAACAGTTTGGACAGCAGCAGTAGACTAACTTTGAAAAATCACCAAAAATTGTAGGAATCGAATTAAAGAAAAAATATGGAATTAAAGCTTATTGAGTCTAGTTTCTCATAGAAGAAATATTGTAAGCAATGGATTTGTAAATTTTTGAGATATAATGAATTTTGTGAGACAAGGTCAGAATGAATTCGGGTTCCCCTGTTCTGACTTTGAAAAATCATAAAAAAATGAAGAAAAATAATTAGGGGTTTAAATTTATATGTATAGAATCCTGAGTGAGTCTAGTTTTAATAGAAAAAAACTAGAATATCATTTGAATTCTGTACAGGGAGATAATTAATTTTTAGTGAAGAAGAGTCAGAACTGTCAGACAGCAAAACAGGGGTGATTTTAAAGAATAAACTGTACTGATTGGATAGACCAAAAATTCTGAAAATTTTATGGTAAGAAGATATACGAGTCTAGTTTCAGGGAAAATTAACGGATCTTAATTTGGAGTTCCGTAGCTCAAGTTATAAATAATTTAGTGACTATGACTCAAGTAGACAGCTTTGAATGAACTATAAATAATAGTTGAATTATAGAGAATGTTGCATATGAACATGAAATGTATTAAATTGATAATTAAATTTATTTATTTAGATCCAGAAGATTCAAATACGAAGCTAGATCGAGGAAAGGAAAAAGTTCGGGATTAGTAGATTTTTGCTGTTTACAAACAAGTATCAAGGTAAGTTCATGTAACTTGAATTATATTCTTAAATACTTGAAATGTATGTTATTGATGTGAATATGATTTGAATGTTCATTATATGAAAATTGATGAAACATTGACATATTTGATATAAAGGGGAAGAAATCGCGGTTGAATGAAAGGAAAATTCGATGGATCTCTGAAAAGGAATTGACGGTAAAAAGGATCTAGCCCGGACGGGTGATCCTATCCGATATAGCCTTCCGAAGAATATGTGGAAAATGGATTTAGCCCGGATGGGTAATCCAAATTAAGTCTGAATTTAGCCTGACTGGTAATTCGGATCCAAGCTCATTAGAGTAATTGTCGTTTGCGGGATTTAGCTGGACCGTAATCCCGACAATACTCTATGAGTTTATATTGCAGGGGATTTAGCCTGGACTGGTAATCCCGTTGCAAGGTTGAGGTTCGCGGGAGTGTGCTCTCTTAAATGGAAATGTGCGTACATGAATATGAATTGACGGACCCGGATTTGTACACTAAATGTGTACCTCTGAAAAATCCATCGAAATTCCGAGTAATTCAACGGGATAAATATGGAAAAATAACAAGGGAATGGAAATCATAGTAATGATGAGCTCATCAATCATGATATATATTATTGATATATAGAAATTATTGTACTAACTTGAATGTTGAGTTTGTGCATGTTAGGGTAATAATGCATTGAATAGATATATGTAATGTTTATTGTATTGTACTTGAAAATATTAGGTAAGTGTAATTCTTGTTACATGAGCTTACTAAGCACAAAGTGCTTTACGCATTTCCTTTTTTCTGTTTTGTAGTGTTAAGAGCTCGGAGGTCGATTTGGTGGAAACACATCACACTATCAACCTCGGGATTTCGGTATATAAAGGAACTTTATTTTGGGAACCAATGGCATGTACAAGCTAACAAAGTAAATGTTAACGTGAAATGAATGTAAAGTTAGCCATTAGTATGGTTAACAAACCTGGTTATAGATATGTGATGACGTTATCTTATATAAATGCATGAATCTATCATGAAAATATGTTAAATTGATTTGATTGATGTGGATTGGTCTCGATTTAATATTACAGGGAAGTTTAGATATTTATAAAAGGGCTATATTGAATAAAAAAAAATTAATTCGTAAACTCCGGTAATGCCTCGCACCCTATTCCGGCAATGAATACGGGTAGGGGTATTACACCAAAATTGACTCATCTTTTTCATGGAGGCCGAAATTAGCATGGGGGAAGCCATGGCTAGGGTTTTAAAGCTTTCCAAGCTCAATAGTAAGTCCGTTCTAACGCCGTTTTTCAAGTTCTTGACGTTTTTGGAATCTCGGTAACTTGATTAAGCTTATGCTAGCAATAATTCAACCTAGGGTTCGTATTTGGAAAAATACCCATAGGTGAAATTTGTGTATTTTGGTGTTTTATGATAGAATATGAGGTTTTAAATTATGTTAAACAACTTGTGCTACTCGGTTTTAAGTGAAAACGAGTAAAAGGGCTTAATCGGTAAAAATACCTAATAGTCATAAGTACATGTTAGAGTGAGAATTTGATGTTTCCATAGAAGGGAAAAATGATTAACATGTCATAAAACATAAGAAAATAGGATGAAGTTTAATTTCCGAACCTTGGGGAAAAAGTGAAAATATGCAAAAGTTTAGGGGTCAAAATGAAAATTTGTAAAAATATGATTTTTGAAGCCGTATGAATAATGTGACTAATTATTAGGCTAAATATGATATTATAGATGAAGGAAATCAAGATTCGAGCTTAAATCGAGAAAATACAAGGTTATGGACTAAAATAGTAAATTATCGTTTCTGGATCGAGGTAAGTTGGTATGATAATAATACTGCAATAATGTTGTAATTTATATTTGAAATTTAAATTTAGTGAATTAATTGAATTATGTTAAATTAAATGTTATGGTGCTAAGTTTATGAATTGATTTAAAAATATGTCTATGGTACATGAAGTGCATTGAATTATCATACATAAATGTAATTTCTATGATTATGGATATTATGAGCAATTGTAAGTTCATATGATTTTTAATAATGCAATGTGTAATTTAATGTTATTGCCTTGATATTAAATGAGATGTAAGTAATATATTAATTTTACTTGTATTATGATATTTTATAATAATATTGGAAATATGTTTGTTGATAATTACTTGATTGGTGAAATTGTTGGAAAAGAGAGAAATCTCGGTTGAACCTTCGGAAAGATTGGATGATACAGATGGTATGTAGCTAGGTCACATGTATGGTGCTGAGTGCACATCATGTGTACAAGAGAGCTACGAGATATTATGATGTAGCTAGGTCTCATGGGTGATACTATGTGTACACCATGTAGACAAGAGAGCTACGAGATATATGTAGCTAGGTCGCATGCGTGGTTCCAGGTGAAGGACACCATGTAAACAAGAGAGCTACGAGATAAACTAGCTAGGTCACATGGGTGATACTAAGTGTTCACCATGTGTACAAGAGAGCCGAACTTTATGATGGGTGGAGCTATGTTCTGAAACCACCAAGTATCGAGGATTGATCTGAAGTGTTCAACGGGAGACTTACTATGTACTACTTTGTGAGTTTTGTGATGAATAAGTGCAGGAATTTGCTTATGTGAATGATGTGTTCATTAAGTGACCGGGATGTGGTAAGGTTAAAAACAAGTAAGTTATACATGAGGATGATTTTATGGTGACCTTGTAATCATGGGCCTATACTTATAATGTATGAAATGTGGTGAAAATGATTTGTGATATGTATATTAAAATGAGGTTAATACAAAGAAAGTGTGAAAGAGTGAATTAGCAATAAAATTATTTTGGACAGCAGCAGTGCCGTGACTTTGAAAATTCACTAAAAATTGTGTAAGTTGAATAAAAATGCAAATGATATATGAAAATAAAGATTAATGAGTCTATTTTCACATGAAAGAAACATGAGAGCAAAAGAATTCTATATTGTGTGATATTTGAATTCTTGTGAAACAGGGTCTGAATGAATTTGAGGTCCCCTGTTTTGACTTTAGAAATTCATCATAAATTGTAAAAAAATTATTAAGAATCATATTTTACATAAATGGATTGTAACGACCCGAACTTTAAGGTTATCGAAAAATATATTTTCGGGTCTCCGTTTTTAAAAAATTGATTAGTAAATATTTAAAATATATATATATATTTATGAAGTTAGTAGGGTGGTTAATTAGAGTTTAATTGAATTTAGCTTAATTAAGAGTAATTAGGAAAATGACTAAATTGAATAAAGGATAAAAGTTGAATTGAAGATTAAAAGAAAATAAAAAGGACCAAAATGGAAAATAGACCATTTAGTATAGTTGAGGCGGTAAACAATGAAAAATCTAAAGATTTTTCTAGATTATTGTTGAATTATAAATTATAAATTATTATTAACTATTATTATTAAAAAAAAAAGAAAAGTGACAAATGTATGGTTTTAAATAGATACACATGTATTAATAATATACACATGTATAAATAATAAATAAGTATTACTTATTATTTAAATATAAATAATATTATATATATATATGTATATAAAACAAAAGAAAAAAAAAAAGAAGAGAAGAAGGGAAGAAACAGAATAGTAGAAACGAAACAGAGAGGGAAGGAAGGAAAAAAGAAAAGAAAGAAAAAAAGGGAAAATTTAAGGTTTGAAGCTTGAAGTTCAATTTGGTAAGTCAATTAAGTCATTTCCTCTTAAATTTGATGTTTTAGAAGCTTTAAAACAAGGTTTTATTGAAATTAAGTTGATATTTTGAGAGTTTATAGATTTTCAAGTATAGTTCATGTTGAATAAAATAGTGAATTAAGGGTTTAATTGAGTGAATTTCAAGTTAGAATTGATAATAGGATCAAATTGTAAAGTAAGTTATAAGTTTTGTGTTGTAGGAACTAAATTGATGAAATTTTGAAATTAGGAAAATATGCTGGAAATTTAATATTTAAATGAGAGTATGGATGAAATTTGAATAGAAATAGAATGTGAATTGAATTAGAAACGTAAGTGAAAATTAGTTAAGAATAAATTGAAATTAAAGTAGAAAATTGAATAGAAAATTTAATTAATTAGAAGTGAATTAATGAATATGAATTGTTTTAATTTCCGTAGCTAACGTTGTCTCGAGAAGTTTCGGCTAAGTAAGGAAATAGCAAAGTCGACGAGGAAAAGCTTCGAAAAGCTCGGAAAATACGGTTTATATTTCTATAATCTGAACTTAGTGTTTAATTGTTGTATTTTTATTTAATGCATATAGAGATTGTTAGTGTTAGAATTGTTGTGTTTTATAATTGAAATGGATTGATTTGATATATAATGAATTTATTGAATTTATATTGATTGAAATTATTTTGATTGAATTTATATTGATTGAATTATATAATATATATAATTTATGTAAAAATTTGAATATTGAATGACTGTTAGATTGAAAAATATATTGATTGGAAATATGAGGAAATTGATATGAATATATGAGATTTGTGATATTTGAATATTTGATATTGAAAAGTAAATTGAATTGTATTGAATTATGAATTAATGTGAATAATTGAAATATATTTGTTGAATTGAATGAAAATGTATGAAATTGTGAAAATGTGTGAATATATGTGATTATTAGAATGGTATATTGATGAAAGAATTATTGAATTGAGAAAGTGAATCAAATACCCTATACTTGATGATCGGGCTAGGTCGGATATAGTTGGCATGCCATAGGATTGGAAGTGTTCGGGGATACTTGACCTCGAAGTCGATGAGACTTTGGGTGTCACTATATTTCTTCGGATAGATTCGATGAGGTACTAGGTACCAACTTTACTTCGGCTAGGCCGATGAGACACTGGGTGTCAAATATTGCTTCAAACTATCTGATGAGGCACTGGGTGCCATATTGGTGTGTTTGGTTGGATCTGTGTATCCGCCAAGGTCCGAGTCTTGTTAATTGGGGTAAATAAGAGAAAAGATAAATCGAGTGAATTTGATTGATTGAGCTATTGGAATGAAATGAGAAATTGAATTGAGAATTGAAATTGAGATCTGAGATTGAAAATATGAACCAAAAGGGTTCATGAAATGAGTGAAGTTCAAATGGATGATGATTGATGTTAGAATGAATTAAAATGGTATATTGTTAAGAAGTAAAGTGTGAAAACAAGTGAATTGAAAATATATTGTATAGAATTTATACGGTAAGTAAATGAAAAGAATTGAACAAATATGTTATTGTGTTTGTTATATGACTTGTATAGAATTTTTTTTATGGTAAGTAAATGAATTTTATCTATAAAACAAATAAATGAATACTTATAATTGTTATTGTGACTTTAAGTTTAATTGTTATATTATTAAGTGTTCGGATTATGGAAATACCACTGAGTATACCATACTCAGCGTACGGTTTGTTTCCGTGCGTAGGTTTAGTAAAGATAGAACGTTGAATCACCATCCCAGCTCGATCCCGAATTCATTAAGGTAAAGTGTGTTTATTATTGGTAATGGCATGTACCTAGGATGTCTTATGTGTGTGTCATTTTGAAATTGTAAATGTAAGGATGAATTGATATTGTATGGAATAATAGTGGTGAATGAATAAATATGGCCTTGGCAGTTTTGGGTTACTGCAGTAGTATAAATTTTAAAATTCACCATAAATTGTAGAAATTGAATTAAGGGCTGAATAAAATATGAGATTAAATCCTGATGAGTCTAGTTTCATATAGAGGAAATGGTGCATGCAATTGGATTTTATGTTATGAGATATTTAAATTGTTGTGAGGCAGAGTCTGAATGACTTCGAGATCCTCTGTTCTGATTTTGGAAAATCATTAGAAATTATACAAAAATAATTATAATTTTTAATTTATATATTTAAAATCCTTATCGAGTCTATTTTCAAGAGGGATAGATAGGAACATCATCTGAGTCTTGAATTATGAGATAAAAAAAATTTTAGTTAAGAGAGGTCAGAACTATTGGACAGCGAAATAGGGGAAATTTTTAGAAATAAACTGAACTAATTGGCTAAATTAAAAATTCTGAAAATTTTATGGTAGAAAGGTATATGAGTCTAGTTTTAAGGAAAATTAACGAAACTTAATTTGGAGTTTCATAGCTCCAGATATAAATATTTTAGTGACTATTGCTCAAGAAGACAGTTTTGACATGAACATAAGAAAATAATGGAATTATGTGTAATTATTCTGTAAACTCCGGTAATGCTCCATAACCCTCTTCCGGGATGGTTTGGGGTTAGGGGGTTTTACATAGATTCCTTATTGAGTCTATTTTTAAGGGAAACAAACGGCATGGTTGTTGGAATTCTGTACAGGGAGAAATTTGGTTCATAGTGCACAGAGGTCAGAGTAGTCGTACTCTGAAACAGGGGAGATTTAACTAATAAACTGTACTAATTGGCTAAACCAAAAATTCTGGAAATTTTATGGGAGGAAGATATATGAACCTAGTTTCAAATAAAATTAACAAAACTAAATTTGGAGTTTTGTAGCTTCAGATATGAATGATTTAGTAACTGTAACTTGATAACACAGCTTAACCTGAATATGTGTAATTGTACAATTATAGTGTTTTATCTTGAAAAGCATAATAGTAATTGCTTATTATTTTCATATGAACTTTCTAAGCGT
This sequence comes from Gossypium anomalum, assembly GCA_025698475.1. Classification (NCBI taxonomy): domain Eukaryota; kingdom Viridiplantae; phylum Streptophyta; class Magnoliopsida; order Malvales; family Malvaceae; genus Gossypium; species Gossypium anomalum. Next base: position 14,757,147 of record CM046967.1, on the reverse strand, counting down.
AAAGCTTACCCATCTTCTCCATTTCTTTAGTATTGGCAGGTCGGCTCAGGGTTAGAGATCATCGGAGGAAAAATCACACTATCAAACTATCATTTTTGGGAGAATTAATTCAAATATTAGAAATATCAAGTGAGTGGCATGTATAGGAAGTTGGTTTGTGATATGTATTTTTATTATGATTTTGACCATACGTATCAGTCTGCATTGAGTTATCGTATATGATTATGAGATGTGGTCCTTATCCATTACGGTTTATAAGTTTAATTAATCGTGTTATGTCCTATGTTTTGATGTAATGATATAGTTAACTTTGTTTGTTATGCATATGTTCGAAAAGTTTTGAATTAAATGAAATTTTATGGCCCGGTTTTCGTCTATGTGTATTGCTAAGTCTGGTAATGCCTCGTAATCTGTTCTGGCCTTACATATGGGTAAGGGGTGTTACAGGTTCAGCTCAGGCTTGTGTAGCAAGGCTCGAGACTTGCTCAAGAAACAACCAAAACTCAAGAACAGAAAATGAACAAAAGCAAAGAAAGATGGAGAGTATCTTGAATGAAAATGTTGATAATTTCATTAACATTGAAGTTGGCATAATGCCATTACATATACCAGACATAAGCTGGTCAAAATAAACAAATTTTCACCTAAACATTTACCTACCACCACTAAACAACCTTGAAACTTGTTAAACATTTCTTGTACACTTTGACAAGTTGATTTATCAGCTCAATACTACCTAATTATATCAAATGCATCAGCAACAAGTTGAAAATAAACTAAATTACATAACAGCAACTTAGAGTAACAAAATGAACCAAAATGAAACAGTTTCTTCAGTTGCATCTGCTTGGCTCGGGCTGCATGACCTATTTTTGGCTGGTTCTTGTGCCACATGCTGGCCAACTTCAACACCCCTCCTTGGTTAGCATGTCGCATACTCTCATTTGCCTTCTCAACTCGATAAACCTTGACACGCTAAGAGGTTTTGTCAAAATGTCAGCAACTTGATCTTTAGAATTGCAATGAACTAGTTCCACTTCCCTTGCTTGCTCTATTTCTCTAACAACATGGAGTTTAATACTGAAGTGTTTTGTTCTTCCATGGAAAATCGGATTCTTTGCAATTGCAACAGAAGATTGATTATCACATTTTATCTCTGTTGCTCATTCTTGGTGCAGATTCAGATCAGCCAAACTTAGCCATACTGCTTGATTCACAGCTCCAGCAGTTGCTACATATTCAGCTTCAGCAGTTGACTGAGCAACTACATTTTACTTCTTCGAACTCCAACAAAAGATAGCTGAGCCAAGGGTGAAAACATACCCTGAAGTGCTTTTCATGTCATCTTTTGAGCAAGCCTAGTCACTATCAGTATAGCCAACCAACCTTAGGCTTTCAGCCTTGCTATGCAACATTCCATAACTCAGGGTACCTTTGATGTACCTGAGCACTCTTTTTGCTGCTTGAAAATGCTTCTCATTACAGCAATGCATGAACCTTGAGAGCAAACTCACAGCAAACATAATATATGGCCTAGTGGCAGTCAAATATAGCAAGCAACCTAACAAGCTTCTATAGACAGAGCAAGCAACCTAATAAGCTTCTGTAGACAGACTCACTAACCTGTTTAAAGTCACATTGGCTCGATAGCTTCTCTCCAACAGTAACCGGTGTGCTTGTTGCTTTGCAGTTTTGTATGGAGAATTTTGTCAAAATTTTAGAGGCAAAAGACTTTTGACTTAGAAAGATTCCTTCTTGAGTTTGTGTCACTTCCATGCCTAAAAAGTAGGACATTTGTCCCAAGTCAGACATCTTAAAGACTTGTTTCATTTTGGCTTTGAAATCAGCCAACATTGTTTGATCTCCTCCTGTAACCAAAAGGTCATCAACATACAAGGATACAATGAGCTGAGCCTCAATTCCTTCCTTCTTGACATACAGATTTGGCTCACTAGTACTCCTTTCAAATCCCAAATTGACCAAATAGCCATCAATTCTGCTATACCAGGCCATTGGTGATTGTTTTAAGCCATATAAGGCCTTTTTTAGCCTGTATACCATATGTTCCTTACCAACTACTTTAAAGCCTTGAGGCTGGTCAACATAAATTTCTACTTCCAGAAAACCATTGAGAAATGCTGATTTAACATCAAGCTGATGAATGTTCCAATGCATCTGTGCTGCTAAGGCAACTAGCAGCCTGATGGTATCTAACTTGGCCACTGGTGCAAAGGTCTCTAGGTAATCCAAACCATACTTCTGATTGAACCCCTTGACAACTAACCTTGCTTTCAGCTTGTTCAGACTCCCATCAGCATTTTGCTTAGCTCGATAGACTCATTTCACTCCAATGACCTTCTTGTTGGCTGGTCTTGCAACTAATTCCCATGTCTGGTTCTTCTCAATCATGGCAATCTCATCAGCCATTGCCAGTTTCCAGCCTTCATGAGCTTTAGCATCTTCAAAACATTTTGGTTCTTCCTGAGCTACTTGAGCCCTCTTATAAATCTCAGCCAAAGTCTTTGTACCCCTGACTAGTTTATCATCAATGTCCATTTCAGGACCATTTTGATCAGCCTCAGTCTGATCAGCTATAAGGTCTTCAGAAACTGTCTCTAGCTCATTCTTCTCCCAATTCTAGGATGATCTTTCATCGAACACTACATCTCTACTAACTAGCACCTTGTTTGTTGAAGGATCCAAGATCCTATGGCCCTTTTGACTGTGTTATAGCCTATCAGAATACCAGGTTGTGCTTTCTTGGACAATTTATCCCTCTTCACAGCTGGGATATGTGCATAGCATATGCAGCCAAAGACCTTCAGGTGAGCCAGTGATGGCTTTAACCCAAACCAGGCCTCAAATGGAGTTTTGTAACTCAATGCCTTAGTTGGGAGCCTGTTTTGAATGTAAACAGCAGTGTTAACTGCCTCTGCCCACAAGGTTTTGGGCAAATTCTTCTCGAACATAAGATACCTGGCCATAACCATCAAACTTTTATTTTTTCTTTCACTTACACCATTCTGTTGAGGTGTATAGATGTTGGTGAGCTGGTGTTTAATGCCTGCTTCTTCACAAAAGGCTTGAAACTAAGCTGAGGTATACTCAGTTCCATTATCAGACCTTAGGGTCTTGAGCTTGCAGCTTGTTTCAGTCTCAATAGCAGACTTGAACTTCCAAAACACTAAGGCCACCTCTGATTTGTGCTTCAAGAAGTAAATCCAGCAAAATCTTGAGTAATCATCAATAAACAGAATGAAGTACCTGCTACCATTCAGTGACTGAGTCTTCATGGGGCCACACACATCAGTGTGCACAAGCTGCAGCCTTTCTGAGGCTCTCCAGGGCTTGTTTGAAGGAAATGGAAATCTGGCCTGCTTTCCTAGTTGACATACCTCACAAACCTCTTCTTTTTCAACCGAATTAGTGAAGCTTTCAACCAAATTCTCCTTGACCATCTTAGCCATCGATCTATAGTTAGCATGACCAAGTCTTTCATACCAAAGCTTGAGTTCATCTGAAGAAACAGTATAGACACTATCTAGGCCTTTGTTCCAGTCCACAACAAAGCTTTTGCCTGTCATGGCCACTGTCATGAGCTTAGATCCACATGGATCACTGATTTGGCACTAATTTCCCTTGAACACCACAGTATAGCCCTTCCCAAGAAACTGAGCTATGCTGAGCAGGTTTCTGTCAATTTCAGGTACTAATAGAACATTTGAAATGAGCTTGTTACCTGTAGGAGTCTAAATCAAGACATCTCATTTACCTTCTGCCTTGATAAAGTGCCCATTGCCCACCTTTACCTTGGTTTTGCAGCTTCTGTCTAATGACTTGAAGATAGTAGCATCTGGTGTCATATGGTTGGTGCAACCACTATCTAAGAGCCATCCATTTGAAATTTTCTTTTGGGCAGCTGAGCAAGAGACTGCAAAGACCTGCTTGTCACGGTCATTACCTTCTTCAGCTACTCGAGCCTCAGCCTTTGGCTGTTGTGGCTGACCATGCCTTGGTTTGCCTTTGTTTTTGCAAACCTTTTCAACATGACCCATCTTTTTGCAGTATTGACATTGTACATCTGGTCTAAACTAGCAATTGGCTTCTGGATGACCAGGCCTTTTGCAATGTCTGCAGGGTTGATCCCTTCTTCTTGGAGCATCTGACTTAGGCTTGTCTCTCCAAGTCTTTTTGCCTTTGTAGGTAGAGGTACTTGAGGCAAGTTTGGTTTTGACTTAGAAGGCACCTTCTTGGTGCTCCTCCAGTCTGCTGGCTCTTCTTTGCTCTTGTGCATAGAGAGCATTGATCAGCTTTGTCAAAGAGATACTGGTCAGGTCCCTTGAGTCTTCGAGGGAAGAAATTTTAGCCTCATACCTCTCAGGTAAGGTAGATAGCACTTTCTTCACTATCTTTGCTTCACTAAACTACTCTCCAAGAAGCCTTATGCTACTTACCACAACCATAATTCTGTCTGAGTACTGCTTGACAGTTTATTCCTCATTCATCTTCAAATTCTCAAAGTCCCTTCTCAAGTTCAATAGCTGCTGTTGCCTTGTCCTCTCTGTCCCTTGGAACTCCTCTTTCAATCTATCCCAAGCCTGCTTTGGTGTTTCACAGGCCATGATCCTGGTGAAGATGACATCTAACACACAATTCTGGATGCAAGACATGGCATGTGCCTCTTGGTCCTTTCATCAGCATGCTGCCTGATCTGAGCCACTGTTGGGTTGGCTCTAAGTGGTGTTGGTTCAACATCTGATTTGACCACCTCCCATAGGTCAAATGGCTACTGGTAGGTCTTTATTTTGACCACCCATATGTGATAGCCCTCTCTATTGAAGATTGGTGGTGCAGCTGGTGAGAAGCCTAATGAAGCCATTCGGTTTTGAAGGTTAACTAGAACAAGTCCACTGAGATTATAGCTCTAGATGCCAATTGTTGGTGTTAAGAACAAGGAAGAAGCTGGTTCAGCTCAGGCTTGTGTAGCAAGGCTCGAGACTTGCTCAAGAAACTACCAAAACTCAAGAACAAAAAATGAACAAAAGCAAAGAAAGATGGAGAGTATCTTGAATAAAAATGTTGATAATTTCATTAACATTGAAGTTGGCATAATGCCATTATATATACTAGACATAAGCTGGTCAAAATGAACAAATTTTCACCTAATCATTTACCTACCACCGCTAAACAACCTTAAAACTTGTTAAACATTTCTTGTACACTTTGACAAGCTGATTTATCAGCTCAATACTACCTAATTACATCAAATGCATCAGCAACAAGTTGAAAATAAACTAAATTACATAACAACAACTTACAGTAACAAAATGAACCAAAATGAAACAGTTTCTTTAGCTGCATCTGCTTAGCTCGGGCTGCATGACCTATTTTTGGCTGGTTCTTGTACCACATGCTGGCCAACTTCAACAATATCCTTATCCAACACTCATAATCAAATTCACGTCAAAGTAATGCATGCTCTAATTCACATTCTTTTGAACATTTCAGAACAACACAGAGAAGAAGTTTGCCTTGGAAATTGTATGAAGTTCCATTTCAAGGAACTTCAGGTAGCTACGAACAACTTCAACAGGAAGAAATTGGTTCGGAAAGGAGGTTTTGGAAAAGTGTATAAAGGGTATCTCCAAGATGGAACAGTGGTAGTTGTAAAAAGGCTTAAAGATGGGAATGCAATTGGAGGTAAAGTCCAATTTCAGAAAGAAGTTGAGATGATTAGCCTTTCAGGTCATCAAATCTCCTTTGGCTTTATGGATTTTGTATGACAGCAACTGAGAGACTTCTAGTTTATCCCTATATATCCAATAGTAGTGTTGCTAGTAGACTCAAAGGTAATGCAGCAGTGTCTGACGCATATTTGGACATAGGATGATTTCGTCACCTATCCTGAATGTCCGTGTAAGGCAAAGTTCATCACAGAATAACGTTAGTAACTTCTGTTTTTGCAACCAAACCAGCATTGGATTTGGGAACTACGAAAAGAATAGCATTGGGATCAGCTAGGGGCTTATTGTACTTGCACGAGCAGCGTGATCCAAATGATCATTCATAGGGATGTTAAGGCCGCAAATATACTTCTTGATGATTACTACAAGGCCATAGTAGGTGATTTCGGGTTGGTAAATTTGTTGGATCACCGAGATTTACATGTAACAACAGCTGTGAGGGGCACTGTGGGACATATAGCCCCAGAATATCTATCCACTAGTCAATCCTCTGAGAAAACTGATGTTTTCAAGCTTGGTATCCTTTTACTTGAGCTTATATCTTGGCTGAGGGCTCTTGAATTCGGGAAGATGGTTAACCAGAAGAAAGGAGCCATGCTTGATTGGGTGAGCCAATAAAAAGGAAAAGAAAAACTCTTCACTTTGGTAGACAATTCCCGCAATGAATCAAATTATAGAAATCTGATGTAACTGATTATCATTATTATTACATACTGGTAAGAAAAACTAAGCAAGAAAAGAAACTTGAGATGATAGTTGACAAGGACCTAAAGAACAACTATGATAGAATTGAGGTTGAAGGAATGGTTCAAGTAGCTCTTTTATGCACTCAATACTTTTCGAGCTATAGACTGAAGATGTCCGAAGTGGTTTGGATGCTAGAAAATGATGGACTTGCTGAAAAATGGGAAGCTTCTCAGAGATCAGCTGAAGCAACCAGCAGTAGGTCCAGAGCTAATTCATTGTCGTCTTCAGAGAGATATTCTGATCTTACAGATGACTCTTCCTTGTTGGTTCAAGCAATGGAGCTCTCTGGACCTAGAGAACATAAAGAGGTTTCCAAATTTTATTTCCACACAGTACAAGTTTGCTATATATGTTTGAATCTATGCATGCATGTATGTGTGATTTGTGATGGCATCTATGTATAATGCTAACAATACAAGTTTTCAGCCTATAAGAGGAAATACTAATAGAACTACTAGTTCTCAAAGAAAATCTTACATTCTCATAACAAAACAGTCTATTCGGATGAGACATAACCTACTGCTTTTTCTTCAAGATGTTCACTTTTTAACTTTATAGATTATATCAATTTGCTCAATAATGTTATTATTCACTTTATATGAACTAGTTTTTGGTATGTGCTATGATACTAAAACAGTGTCTGAATTTCACATCGATTATACATAAAGTTTTAGCTGCAGATATAAATTTTTATATCATCTTTCAACTTGTGAGATGGCTTTTGGGCAAAATCTAGAAGTCGATGAATTAGAATGGAACATACTTTATAGGATAATTGTAACGATATTTATGATTGTTAGGTTCAACGAAAATTCTATTATTTAAATGTTACTTCTAATCATATTTAACATAAATCATAGATATCAAAATAAAATATAAATCAAAGATAATATATATGTGTTGGGGTCAACTCTTATGTGATATAGATGTTAATATTCTGTTGTATCTTGATATTTTGCAATTTACTTTTATCAATTAAAAGGACGAACTCTGAAATCCACTATTCTTATCTACACCTAGCAGTGTCTTTTTCATTGTTGATTAAAAAAGTTCAAGTAAATACGACAGCAAATAAATCCACAAGCAAAATAGTAAAACACAACAAAAGAAAAATAAGAAAAATATAACAATACTAACAGCATGATTAAGTGGTTGAGCTTTTAAGCCTGTCGGAGCCAACCAGAAAATTTCAATATAATTAAACACAATTAAGGTTCCAAGTTCGGTTCTGATGCCAAAATTACCCGGATGCACTTTACTAGAAAACCTGAGAGGACGAGTTACAAAGAAAGCCCCTAAATAGAAAGATTCCCAGACCACCAATGGTCAATGTTGTTAAAATTAGAGGAACTTTAATAGGTTCTGCACCAGCCACCATGTATTTCCTTCTTGTATTTGCTTGCTTAGACCTCTCTCCAAGTCTCTCATGGAGGAGATTACTAAGGCTGTCTAACTGATGCATGATTCGACGTTGTCCCTCTGCAACAGTAGATATCTGCTTCATAGACATACATAATCAAAGTTTTGAGCCAAATCAGTTGGCAATGAAACTTCAAATGAATAAACATAATCACACAGATATAGGTTAATTGCATCTGTATTTTGAATTCCCAGCCATTGTTGATGTTATAAATTATGTTGGATTTTCAAGTTGATCCCTTGACAATCAAGATCAGCCCTTACTAGAGATAAAATCCATCCCTATCGGTTTTTCTAACTTTTCCGGGACCAAAACGAGCCATTAGCATTGATGTTCTAAATTATGTACGTTGGATCATCTCACTTGATCCCTTGACAATCAAGAACAGTCCTTAATAGAGATAAAACTGATGCCTAACACTTTCTAACTTTTCCAAGGTTCAAAATGAGTCTTAAATGTTTCAACTCTTATTGCCAATGATCTAGATTGTATTGTAACTCTGGCAATTCTAGATTTCTTATGCATAAGAAACTTGAATAAAGAGCATAGCCATAGTACCTCTTCCATTAAAGGTGAATCCTTAGCCAGTTGGGAGGAAGATGAAGAATTGGTTATTATGGAACCACTGCCTAAACCATTTATAAAGTAAGAAGTTGATGCAGATCCATTGCAAGATTCAGCTCGAAAAGCCAGGTTTTGTTGGCTGGAAGTCCTTCTCTTGATGGTTAACTTGGAATTCAACTCTTCGACACGGGTTGTAAATTCATCCATTCTATCATTTAGAGAGGATATCTGCTCCGAAAGCTGATTAATGACTACCTGCATGGAAAACAAGAAAAATACAGGAGATATAAGTCGCCAAAGCATTCCATGAGTATAAAATCAAGTATAATGTAAAAAGAGCGGCATAAAGACCTTGTTTGCTAGAGCTGACTCCGAGTTTCTCTCACCAAACCTCTGGTTATTCATACTATATCCAGCAAAGTTTGATATATACTTCTCTCTTTGAGTTGAATATGAAAGTGACATACCACTAATTTCGTTAGCATACATCAGTCTATGATTTAAATGCAATTAAAAAAGGACCATTAAACAACATTCTTATGCAGCAGAAAAAAGAACTGTATCAGAAGTTCACACCTCCTGAGATGCATATTTCTCAAAGCAACCATATCCATGGAGGCTCCCAAGAGTGCTTCTTTGGGGCTTGACACCAAATCCTTATCTAGGCTGAGCTTTGTCTTCAAATCCTCAGGCAGAGCCTGTTGGATGATTAGGTAAGAGCTGTGCTATAATTGAAAAAGACATCATAAGCTTTTGAGGAATTGCAAAATTCTCATACCATAACCTCATTTACAAGCTTTTCCAATCGAATTTGTTCAATATAGGTACGTGGAATGTAAGAACCTTCCAAACCAAGCCTCTCTGCAACACCTTTTACAACTGACCTATCTCTTCCTTGTACCTGTTTAAGAATGTCAACTCGCAATGCATTACAAATTACCATAATATTTTGAAGCAAGAAATATTTCAAATGTTTTAAATGAAATAGTTAAGCATCAAATACACCACATGTTATCTAAGCTCCTCCAAAATAAAAAGTACAAGCTAAAATCTAAATTTGATAAATTTCCAAGATAAATGGCACTTCAAAAGCATTCATGTCATGAATCATACATAAATCCGTGCTCAAAATTTTGACCATTCCAATCGATATGTCCACAAGTTGACAAAATATGACGTAAAATGTCAAATTTGCATTTTGAAGGGAAAAAAAGTAATTAAAACATGATGCCAGTAACTGATAAGAGGGGAAAGAAAATGAAGTAAATCACTGAACATTTATAAAAACTAAAAAATCCAGAATGGGTTTTCAACTTTAACAGGTTCGGAAAGTTATACTAAAACACCACATCTTGTAGCACTCAGCTTTGAAGAAGATTTCAGATTCTTAGAAGTACCTGAAGATATTGACGATTTAGCTGCTCCAACCAATCAATTTTCACGCAAACACTATCATCGGAGAATACATGGCTGTTTCTTTTAAGGATGGCTGATATTGTATAACCCAAGGCCATTAGCCCACCAAGAAGGCGAACACTAACTTCAAATGTAATTCTTGGAGATATGACAAATGGAATATCTGTTACCCATTCCTGGAGATGTGAATCACAAACTATCCAATCAGACTCTCATTGGTTGGGTACAGTTTCTTAGCAAACATTCACCGGCGAAGAAAGGTTAGAAATCAAGCACAAAGAACACAGATGATTAGAAGAACAAAGAATCTCAATCGAACATTTAAACCCCAAAATTTTACAGATAAAGGATTGTTGTTCTTTTTTTTCTTAGTAAGAAGACTTCACCAAGATCTATCCACTACTAAACAACATTTGCCATTTTAATACCAACCTAGGTATTTTAATTAAGACTATTCCAGAAGGAATTCTGTAAACCTAGAATCGTCATTGGATGCTATTTGTTCAGACATGAATACAATATCAAACGCATGCAGTGACAAACATCTTGTTTGTCATAAGTAATATCTACTTAGAGCTAGACACATGCATAATTTCTCAAAACATCTACTGTGAAACCACCAGAGTTGTAAATTACCCTTAAACTGTACAATATCAAACACATGCTGTGACCAACATTTTATTTATCATAAGTAATATCTACTCAGAGCTAGACACATACATATTTCCTCAAAATACCTACAGTGAAACCTCCAGAGTTGTATGACACCCTTAACTCTTGTAATGCATGAACTATAGGACCACTGAAATTGTCAATGGCTTATGAAGATATGATCTCACGTAGGTATGACCATAGCTCATGATAATAAGAGCTAAAAAACTGAGGAACAAACCTCAAACATGAGACTGTATTTTCCATCTTTATTTTGCATCCGCAGATATGATTGGCAAGAATCTGGATCTTCACCAGGAGGTAGAAGGTATATATCATAAGTCTGCTCCTCTGTTTCCATATGTGCTTTGGATACAACACTCTTAATTTGATCAACTGTGAACTTCCTTGCTGACTACAATAAACAGAAAAACTGAGATGCCAGGAGAAATAAGGACATTGATACTGGAGTAGCAATAAGTACATTACCATTATTTTGTAACATAGAGAAACAAGCAAAGAGGTGGGGCAAATGCTAACCTTTAAAATATAAGTGGGGCTTTGAAATCCGGTAAACGGGTTGAACTTGTTAATGATTTTTATATGTGCTGTTTGGAGATCCGGCTCAATAAAGGCCTTGTACATTGGATATACCTGCATAATAGAGAGCATGAGACTTCTTGCAGAAAACAACAATAGTGCACCGAAATGAAATTAAAGTACCTAACTAAAATTTAACAAAATAACTACAAACTCAACCTTTTTTCATAGCAGCAATAAATTTCACCAGAAAAATAGGAGCTGAACATACAGTTTCAGAAATTTGGTGGATTATTTCTTCAGGTTCTTGGCCAGCACGCTGTATGTCTCGTAGAACTCGTTTAACGAGGTCAAAGTGAACTCCTCCAGTGACAGATACTCGAAGATCCAGCATAGGTCTCAACTTTTCACTCAAAGCATAGATGCCTTCAATAATTACAATTCGGGAGCTTGGAACTTCAAGAGTCCTATTACAGATACATGCTAGATTAAATTAAAATCTGTAACCCAGTTATGAAAGTAGTATAACCTATCTGATTAAGAGTATAATTGATCTTATACTAACGATTTACAGTAACAGTAAATCCAATTCCGTAAACAACATTAATCAGGATTTCTATAATTCACAATCAAATGTTAATGCTGTTACCATTTACTTTTCTTTTGGCATACCTGTGAAAACTTAATCCTTAACAGCTTTTTAAGCAAATGATAGTACTGATAAGCACTAAATGAAGCAGGGTTCAACCTGTATCCTGTTCGAGAACTAGTCTTGAAATCATAGATGGGAACCTGGACATCCTTCCCTTCCTTTAAATCATGAACATTCTGGAGCAGCATATCATAATCTGTCAAGCGTGGATCTGTTGTTTAAAAGAATCAGAAGGTTCATTTTACTGCTTTGCTTGCTTTCTGTTAAGTTTGTTAATTTCCAAACAACATCGATATTCAAATAATTCTATAGCTTCTTGCTGAGAAGCTCCAACAGAATCACATTTTCAAAAGGATGGAAAATTGAGATAAAAGATGAGTTTACCATCAAAGTTGCCATCAACTATCCGACTAGAATCATTATAGTTGTCCATCGTTATAATAGCAATGTTGGGCATGAAGTTGAGCATCTTTTCGGTAAATACAGTCTTCCCTGCCCCAGAAGGACCTGCTAATCCCACCAATATTATTCCATCATTTTTTTGTGCTAATGATTGGCATGCACGGATAACAATAAAGAACCCCTTCTCAAAAGACAAAGGATCTTGGATTGAAACAATCTCATGGCGATCAATATCCTTTCGCTTAACCAGTGGAACTTGATCTTTTAAAAGACCTGGTTTCTTATGGCATGTTTCAATACCAGAAGCGTCTTGAGCCATTGAAAATATGACAGCTACCTCTGGCATAAGTGAACAATTAAAAATATAAGTAGTGCCAGTAAAAAAATTAAAATGCTTTAATCTTTTCAATTTCCAGTACTAAGCGCATGCCTCCAAAAAAACGTCAATGAATTTTCATTTAACATAAGATGGACAATTTTCAACTGGAAATCGATACAGCCATTTATTTTCTGCAAATCTTTTCTACATAAAAGTTGCATGTAAAAAACAAGAAAGTAATCCCAATCTCAGTCAATGACAAAATTGAAAAAAGAGTATAACTCGTTGGGAAAACTGAAATTATCTCGCCACAAATAAAAAATAAAAAATTGCATTACTTGATATAGGCACACTAGAAGGCAAAGTCATACAGAAATTTTAAGCAACATCAAAGTTCAACATTAGGTATAAGGTTAGGAAATGAATCACCAAGATGCTATGATTATATAATTCTAAGCATTATATTGGTCAAATGCCATGACAGCAGTTGAGGTAGAATCAAGGACTCAGTCATTTAGGCTCACCTTTTGTATAAATTTTAAGGAGGAAAAAAACAATATAAATAATAATAAGAAAAAAAAAATACCATTCCTTCAAGGATGGACACAGCAGTAAGAGTTTTATGGAAATAACAGAAATGACCAACTCTTTTTGTACTAAGTAAGAGGGAAATCAAGATGATTAATTATCTTTGTAAAGCATTAATATATTCACACTGATCCATAAAGGTAAAATGAAAGTACCAATTTCCACATTGATAAGAGCAAGGCAAGCAACTATTAGACATCATGCTAAAAGATTACAGCAGTACATATTATCATCTCCTTCAGTCACTAATTGTCATGATACAAGCAATGAATATCTCATTCTTAACATTAAACTCAAACAAAAACTGTCGCGCATTAGCTGTAAAGGATCCAAAGAAAGAACAAAATCAAGCAATACCAAAAGAAAAAAGAAAAAAAAAACTATTCTGTTAGCTCTGCTTTACTCGGTGAACACTAGTCAGAAAAACAGATATGGAAACTACATGAAGAATAAAAGTAACAACTTCAAAGATAAAAACAAACAGCTTTTACATTAAAAAAAAAAAAAAAAAAAAACACCACCACCACAAAATTTTGATTTTCAATGACCCAACATTCCAAAAACATATAAAGAATCACATTCAAAGAGGAAAATGACAGCAACGTCAACGAAGTATTAAACAGAAACTTACCAAAACATCTATTCTAACACATTATTTGAATCTTTCGCAACCATCTTGCCCCCAAAAAAAAAAAAATCAAAGCAAACAATGAAATAATAATAATTACCCAGATAACAAAATGACAAAACAAGCTATACCCAGATTCCGTAATTAGAGTATATATCAAATTCAATAAAAAGAAAGGTTTTTAGTAATGACGATGATTATACTCACCGAGACACACCGAATGAGTCGGGGTTTTTTAATTTGTTTATTTATATTTTTTCAATGTGTTCTACTGTTGTTATAGTAAATAAGTCACACTGGATTAACCCTTTCTCCTTGTATAAAAAATGGTCATTCTATTTCTCTGGTTTCTTTTTTCGGAATAGAAACGAATGTGATATTCCGGGATTTTCCTCGTTTTTTTCTGGAAGTTGGGAATTCTAGAGAATCTAAGGGGAGGAAAAAACACTTTCTCGAGAATGCATTCACACAAAGATAAAACAAGGAAGAGAGAGGTATTTAATACTAGTACTGGCAGCAGTTTCGATTCTTTTCCGGGGATCGATGAAATGCTCAATCCTGGGAAGCCAAGTGTTTGTGTCTCTCCAATTGACTGTTTTTTGCGCTTTGGAAGTTGGAACTTTACTTACAATTCCAAACCGAACTAATTACCTGGGCTGGGCTGTTGAAATTGGATTTTTAATATAATAAAAAATTATCTTAATTTGAGAACAGAGAATTAAATTTAGATGCCTAAATATTAATATTTGAATTTAAATTACAAAATTTGTTTGGTATATTATCTCTTCCATAAAAAAAATTTTAAGTTATGAAATTTAGAATAATTGCAAGATTTATCGCTGTACTTTAATAAAATTATTAATATAGTATTTATATTTTTTTCTGTCTATTATTTTAGTACTTTTGTCTGATAGAGTTAAAAAATTATCAAAAATTGACATGTGGATCACCAGATAAATAACACGTGAAAAAGAAGCTTGATTAGGGTGGTGAATGATCAAGGGTCAAGAAAAAGGGTTCCCTTTTTTAAACTAAAAAATATATATAAAAAATAATACATTTTCCTCTTTTTTTTCAACACTAATTCTTTTGATTTCTTTTCTTTCCGTTCCTCTCATTTCTTCTCATCTCCTTTTCTTTTTTTTCTCTGTCTTCTTCCTCCCTCGACCTTACCCTGCACTTAGCCTACACCATCATGATTGGCCTCTTTTCTAGCCCAAAAATGGTATCTAATTGTTGTTTTTCATTCTCTCTTTTGAATGCTCCTATTAAATTTCTTGAAAAATTTTCGATTAATTTTATGTTCAAATTTTTTAAAATTATTTAAATATTATTAATTTTATTAATTTTATTAATTAAATTTTATAAATGCTATTTTTTAAATTGAGTAAGCTTTTAAAGTAAAACATGTTTTTAAAATTATTTTTACTTATAAATTTTCTTTTATATATATATATATATATATATATATATTTCAAGTAAACTTTTTTAAGTTATTTAAATATTTTATAAAGTTAAGTAATTTTATTAATTTAAATTTATAATTCTTTTTTAATTAAGTTTTTAGTTTAGAATTTATAATGTTATTTTTATTGTTATAATGATAAATTTAGCTCTTATTCTAAATCTATAATGTTTACATTTTTATCAATTTGGCTCTTAATCTGTTCTAGGTCTCGAGACAAGAACTCCTTACCTCGAGGTATCCAAACATCGAAGCTAAATTAAAAAAATAGGAGGAATGTGTCTTGAGACCTTCCTTGAGACATGAAGAGTCAAATCTCAAGATATGTCCACATTGAATCAAAAATGTCAAAACAAGAGAGTCTGTCTTGAGACTCACTATTAGATTTTTATACTTAAAGTTTGGATTTGAATCCTAACTATGCATTTGGCCCTGTACAACCCCTATACATTTCAAATGAGATCAGTTAACATCCATTGAACTTGGGTATGTAATGAATTAAATTATATGCGATATAATTGATTGAATGCCATGTTAGTATTAGTGAAATAATGTAGAATTAGTCTGAGTTGCTCCGGTAATGTAATATGATGTCACACATTCAGATCTGACAATCGGGCTAAGTGTGTGGTGTCACATCGATACCTTAATCAAATATAGATACCTCAATAATAGGTGTCTAGAATTACCTATGGCTATTGACTTCTCAAAGTATCAATACTTTAATGTTGGGCATTGGTACTTATACCATTAGTATGATACTAAATTGCTTTAAAATTATCTTAAAACATTTTAAAATAACTTGGGATCATCTAAAAAAAGACAAAAACATTTGCTATAAGATAAAAACACATTTAAAATATATTTTTAGTATTTTAATAATATTTTTAATAATACTTCCACAAAATAACTTAGAAATAAATATATAAAATTTTATCTTGAATGTGGTTATATCACAAGTTTAATAACCCAAAAAATAACAGTATTTTTTTTAATCTCTTGAGTTAATTTTGGATTCTTATTTTCTTGAATAGTTAATAATGTGTTTTTATATAATAATCTATGAATAATTATTTAATAAACTAATGATAAAAAATTATAAATTCATAAGCGAAATTAGAAAATTACTGTCTTTCGTTCACATTTAATTTTTTGTAAAAAAGTAAATGATAAGCATGAAAAAATTTCCGTAAATGTTTCAGGTGAAAAAAATGTAATTTATATATAATAACCATATGGGTTTTAGAAAAAGTACTTCATTGTTTGAAATATATAAAATATTAAATTAAAAGAATTATTTTTTCAGTCGTAAGTGAGCTAAATTTTTTTCAAAAGTTTCATTTATTTATTTTATATTTTAAATATGCATATTAATTATATTAATTTTCATTTTTAAAATTAAAACGTGTGTGGGATAATTATATTTATTTTGTGGAAGTATAAATAAATAATTTTATTTAATTTGTAACTTTTTCAAGGCCCAATTTCATTTCCTCCAACCTAAAAAAGGCAATGTTTTAAAGCTGCAAGCAACGAAGCCAATGCTAATCGTGTGGATCACCTTGTCCTAACTCCTAACCAATGTATGGTACAAAATTAAAATATTTTCGTATCTTTTTCTACTGTTAATATTTTAACGATTTCATTATTAAATTTTATCAATATTTTTGTATTTGTAAGTTTATGTTTCTCTAATATAAAACTAATTTAATTTTATATTTTCATAACTTTTTGTATGACTAAGATTTTTTCATATTCTATTCATACAAACAATGCATGCTGAGTAAATTAAAATTATTTAACTATTTATCTTAATTAAAAAGATTCAATCGTTAAGTACATATTAGAAAAGATAATATTATAGATCAATATAATATTGATAGAGATATGATATCAATTTTAAAATTTACATGAATCGCAAATATAACTGCTTTTATAAATTTAATGATTGAGTTGTTAAAATATTAAAAGTAGAAAATATTATATGACTATTAACGAAATATAAGTTTTCAGGTGATGATGTGACACACATCACCATACTTTAATAAATCCATATTTAAGTGTAGCGACGTAAAATTTTTTGCTTGGGGTCGCTAATTGTGGCGATTTATTAAAAATTTAAAAATGGAATCTCGGTTTTATAAAAAAGGGGGAGTCGCCACCGATCCTTTTTCCTAGGTGTGATCGGACACCTATTAGATTTATTTTTTAAAACAAAGGAAGGCCGAGTTTAGGTCTACATCAAAAGTCCAGAGAAAAATAAGGTTCGGGAGTCGGTTACGCGCGAGGAAGGTATTAGCACCCTCGCGACGCCCAAAATTGGTATCTTATAAACACGTGTTGTCTTGATTTTCAAAAATACGAGTTTAATGTAATATTTAGTCGTGATCCGATTGAAAAGACGAAAAATTTTAGTTTTTCGATTTTTAGAAAGGTTGTTCCACGAGCCGACAAATTTCATTCAACATGGCGATGAAATCTATGGCTTAATGTTAAATCGGTACATTGCCTTATTTATTTGAAATTAATTAGAAAACGAGAACAAAATTTTCGAAATAATGCAAAGCAAATTGATGTGAAATAAAAATTAATATAAGACAGAGCTAGAAATATATTGAAGTAGATATAAGTGTGATAATAATATATAAAAAAATAATAAAGATATATGCGATATTAAACGTAATACTAGAATTAAATATGAAATGGAAACATGGGATATATATACACAATAATGATATTAAGAGCATGTACATAAAATATATATATATATATATGAATAGTGATAATGTTAGAAATATACTATATACAGTGTTTGAAATAGATGCCTAAGATAATAAAAATATAACTTGTAATGTGAAAATATATACATAATATATACATATATAAAATAAATATCGAAAAATGTATGTACATAACATATACGAAATATATATACATAATAATATTAAAATAAAATAATAAGTGATAATAATGAAAATAATAGGTATAATAAATAATATAATAATATATGAGAATAATACTATATATTAAATATGTATGCCAGAATAATGAAATGTACGTACATAAGGTCGTCTAAAAATATATAACAATAATACTGAAGTGTATACATAATATATAGAAAATATAATATTTAAAAAGAAAAATATACATAAATACAAGAATATTTAAAATAATAAATAAAAAATAATAAAGAGATGAATAAATAAAAAATATATATATAATAACATAGTAAGAAATTAATCTATTTATAATAAGTACTAAAAACATCTATATGTATGTACGTAAAAAAAAATAGTGAAAATAATAAACATAAATATAGATATAATAATAGAAATGGTAATACTATATAAAAAAGAATATATATTCATACATAATAAAATATACACTAGTATTAATAACGAATATAATATTATAATACCAACAATGATAATATGAAATTAAAGTAACTAAGTATAATACCATATATATACGTATGCATGTATAATGCAAACATACACTAAAAATGACAAATATATTGATAACATTAATAATATTAGAATAATAATAATAATATTTAATAAAGAAACAAAAATGAATAAGAAAGGACTAAAATTGGACTGCTAACAAAGTGTTGGAGCAAATTTAAAAGGAAATAAAGGAAGAAGGGTCCAATTGCACACGCGCTGAAAATGTCAGGGGGTGAAAGAGAAAATTCCCCAGGCATTCAAAACACACAGCATTGAACAGGGTTAAATTGTGAAACGCTACAAATTTTAGGGTCAATTTATAAATAAATGTAATCTAAATTGAAGAACGCTTTAAAAGCGGAAGGGTCATTCGCGCAATTAGACCCTTCCGCAAAAACACGCGGATCCTATCCCCAACGGGTCGGGTAATCGAGCTAAAGGGCTTAAACGACGTCGTTTTGGGGCTTAAGTACAGCCCCCAAAACGATGTCGTTTCGGAGAGTTATAAATAGGCCTATTTTCAGAAAAAAAAATTATTTGTGAAGGGAGAAGGAAAAAAAAAAGAAAGAGAAGAAGAGAGAGAAAGAGAGAAGAGGGAGAAGGGAGGGATTAGCGGGAAGTGCAGGTCCATCCATCGGAGTCTCGCTTGGGGGCAGCAACCGGCCACCGCGGAAAGGTAAAAATTTATTTTTTTATTTTTTTATTTTTTATAAATTATTTGTTTTATATTTTTTTATGTGTTTTAGTGTATATATATGAAAAATAAGCCTAGAAAACAAAACCAAAATAGAGAGAAAAAAAGATCACATTAGATTTCTAGTTTTCGATTTTTGATGTCTTTGATTCTCTGATTTTGGTGGTATTTGAAATGCTGTTTTTGTGTTATTGTTTTTGTATTTTTTGAACTGCCGAATATGCTGCTTCTTTTTTGATTTTTTTGAAAAATACCCACCCTTTACAAAGTGTTTTGATTCGGGTTTTATAACCCTTTTTACATCCATTTTTTATTGTTTCTGTCTTATCTTCTTTTTTGTTTTGTAAGAGCAGTTGAACGGTGGAGGTGATGGGGGCACAGAGGCGGTGTGGTGGGTGCAACAGATGGGCTGCGTCGAGGAGGGTTGTTGCACGCAAGCTAGGGAGAGGGTGGCTAGGGTTTCAGCTTTTCTGAAACCCTAGTTTGACTAATGGGTATTTGAGCTTGGGCTAGGTAATTGGGCTGCTATTGGGCTTAGTGTAAATGGGTCATGGGGTTTGGGGTAATTGGGTTGTATTTGGGTCTTGTAATGGGTTTGGGTAATGTATTGGGTAGCTTGGTTAATTTAGATGGGTAATTGGGTTATATGTGTAGATGGGTTTATTTGGTTGTTTTGGATGTAAACGGGCCAAGGCAATTTGGGCTTCTACAACTGCCCCTCTTTGCTCATTATCATGCAATGGGAATAGAGCAAAGACTTTCAAGGAAGACCAAACTTGCCCGGTCCTGCTGGGTTTTGACTTGCTTTGGAGCTTCTCTTTTCTAAGTAGTCTCTTTCTAGTCTACTGCATCTTGTGGCTTTGGTTCAATCCACTGCATCTTCTGACATATGCCTTGTAGCTTCAATCTTCTCCAATGTAACTTCGAGGGTATGAAATTTGTAGCTTCGATCTGCTTCACTATAACTTCAGAAAGATAAGATCTACAGCTTCAATCTGTTCTTCTATTACTTCATTCAGATAAGGTTTGTGGTCTTCTCTTCTGCAACTTTAGAAAGGCAAGATCTGATATCCTCGATCTGTAACACCCCTAACCCGTATCCGCTGCCAGAATAGGGTTTCGGAGCATTACTACCATTTGCAGATCACTAAAAAAAATTCACTTAAATACTTACCAATTCAATGCATCAATAAATATATTACCATTCAATCAATGGCTTGGCACTTGCCTAAGCATCATCAACAACACTTGTTAGTGTACTTACACATATTTCATATAAATTCTTGTTTTCTCAATATGACATATTTGAATTTAATTACTCGTCTTAACTTGCATATTTTCCCTATGTTAACATATAAAAGATAATCTCATATGTACATGTCATGATACATATCATTCTCTTACCGTTTCTTTAATAACATATATCATTTATTTTATTATATCAACATTTCATGCACCATCATTTCCTTATATCTTAGGTATATTTATTTCGGTAATAGTTAAGTATTAAACTTAACATAATTTAAATTCCATGTACCTATACTTATTTCATTTATCTATCTTATTAAATATTTCATACAACTATTTTGTACATTTATTTCCATATGACCAATTCCTGTAAACATTTCACATTACCATTTTGTATAACCAATTCATTTAACCATTTGTTATATTACGGATATTAGTTATTCAATGAGATATCTTGGCATTTCTCTTCCGCGATCTTATTTATCTTCGACATGATGCCATAGTGTCTTTCAACTATGGTCTTACTCATTTTCTGTCATGTTGCCATGGTATCATTCAACCATGGTCTTATTCATTCCCCGTCGCGTTGCCATGGTATCTTTCAACCATGGTCTTACACATTTCATGTCACGTTGCCATGGTATCTTTCAACCATGGTCTTACACATTTCATGTCACGTTGCCATGGTATCTTTCAACCATGGTCTTACATATTTCATATCAAGGTTGCCATGGTATCTTTCGGACCATCACATTTCATATCAAAGTTGCCATGGTATCTTTCAACCATGGTCTTACACATTTCATATCGAGAGCACACTCGCGAACCTCATCCCTTAAAGTGGGATTACCACCCAAAGCTAAATCCTGTAATATAAACTCATAGAGTATTGTCGGGATTACAGTCAAAGCTAAATCCCACGCAGCGACAATTACTCTAATGAGCTTGGATCCAATTACAGTCTAGGCTAAATTGGACCTAATTGGATTACCCGTCCGGGCTAAATCCATTTTCCACATATTCTTCGGGAGGGCTATATCAGGATAGGATCACCCGTCCGGGCTAGATCCTTTTTTACCGTCAATTCCTTTTCAGAGATCCATCGAATTTTCCTTTCATTCAACCGGGATTTTCTTCCCATTTTATCAAATATATCAATGTTTCATGAATTTCCATACAATGAACATTCAAATCATATTCACATCAATTACATACAATCTCAAGCATTTAAGAATATAATTCAAGTTACACGAACTTACCTCATTTCTTGTTTGTGTTTATAATTTCATTAATCCGATATCTTTTCTTTTTCACGATCGAGTCTCATATTTGAGTCGCCCGGATCTCTTTTAAATAAATTTGATCATCATTTTCATTCATTTCATATTCTAATGCATTTAATTAATGCTCTAAGCAAAATTACCATTTTGCCCCTAAACTTTTAATTAATGACGATTTCATCCTTGGGGTCAGGAAAATAAAATTCTTGCAATTTAATCCTTATTTCCAACTATTATTCTCATATATATTGATGACAGTCCATGAATTCTATAAAATATCAAAATTTTCCATAATTTCAACACTTTTCAATTTAATCCCTAAAACATGTTTTCCCCCGATCTTGAACTAAATTGATAATTTCGTTAAATTTTGTAATTTAAATAATAAAATAATCTATTTCATGCAATTTAGTCTTTTCTGACATTTTTACAAAATTGCCCATAAAGTTTTACTTTTATTCAATTTAGTCCCTGAGCCTAGAACATGCAAATTAGCCATGCTAGATGAATATTCATACATATTTTCCTCCTCCTCCTCTCCATTCCACATCCTTAAATTTATATAATATGCTTATAAGTAACATTATCAATAATTTCACTATTTACTTATATGTATATTCAAAGCTGTCCATTTGAGTCATAGTCACTAAATTATTTATTTCTTGAGTTAAAGAACTCAAAATTAAGATCTGTAAATTTTATCTGAAACTAGACTCATATATATTCTTACCATAAAATTTTCAGAATTTTTGGTTTAGCCAATTAGTACAGTTTATTCATTAAAGTCACCCCTGTTATGCTGTCTGACAGTTCTGACCCTTCTTCACTAAAAATTTATTATATCCTTGTACAGAATTCAAATGATGTTCTAGTTTGTTTATATTAAAACTAGACTCATTAAGGATTCTATACATATAAATTTAAGCCCATAATTATTTTTATTCATTTTTTTATGATTTTTCAAAGTCTGAACAGGGGAACCCGAATTCATTCTGACCTTGTCTCACAAAATTCATTATATCTCAAAATTTACAAATCCATTGCTTACAATGTTTATTATATGAGAAACTAGACTCAGTAAGATTTAATTTCATATTTTTTTCATCTTCTAATTCGATTTCTACAATTTATGGTGATTTTTCAAAGTTAGACTACTGCTGCTATCCATAACTTTTTTAGTGCAAGATATTAATTACCATGTTATAACACCCTTATTTTCTTTTTCTACACCATTTCTCATCACTTTCTCTTATTTTCTCTTCACTAACATATCAAGAACATAGGACCTCATGTAAGAAAACTCTACTATAACATTATTTCCATGCTTTATCAACAATAACAAACTTAAAAACATATTGAAATCTTGATGTACTTACCTTGTTCTCTTGATACCAATCTTTAACTTGATTTTTTTTCTCTCCTCCAGGTTCTATTTCTTGAATCCAACTTGATATTCTAACTCCCCATGCTCTCCTTAACATTTTTCTCTCTTGGTAGCTATGGAAATTCATTTGATTTTTGGGTGAAAATGGTGAATTTTTTGTAAAAGGACCAAATTGTAAAGAAAGTAAAACTTTCTTTCTTCCTCTCTTTCTCTCACGTTAGTGCATGGGAAAAATATGGATGAGAATTTCTCATCTTTCTTTCTTTATATACTAATAAAATAATAACAAAATATCTTATTAAAATATTAATAAAATAATATTTATCTAATTAAATAATTATAAAATATCAAAATATCTCTAGCATCATTATTACTTTCTAGATTTCTCTCTCTTCCAATTGACCATTTTGCCCTTCATTATCTTTTAAAATTCCATTCTTGAGTCATCATTTAATTTGGTAAAATTGCAATTTAGTCCCTCATAGTTCTTCATCTATTCAATTTGGTCCTAATTCATCCATTTTCCTTAGTTTCTAGATCATTCCACTCCTAAAATATTTACACTATTGGTCCTTCAAAATTTTCATATTTACACTTTAATCCTTTAAATTTTGAGTATTTACTCTTGGGCCACAAAACTTTTCTCACTTTTACAATTTAGTCCTTTCTTAAATTAATATATCATAATATACTTCTCAATATTGACATAACTCAAAATTTCTCTTTTTGTCACTTTATTTCCTTATTTTACTATATTACTGATAATATTTTACTGTAAAAATTTTGGGGTATTACACGATCAGCTCCATTGCGACTTCAGGGAGACAAAATCTGGTGTCTTCAATCAGCTCCAATCTTTATTCTTCACTCAGCATGTGATCTTGAGCTCAACTCATTTCTCGCAATATGAATTGACTCTTTAAATACCATAAACTAAAAAACAGAAATTGAAAATAGCTCAGCGCGTGAGCCAAGGCTCAACTCACCTCTCGCAATATGAGTTGGTTGGTTTGAAACTTACAAGCAGATTTTAAAAATACCTCGACATGTGACCTGAGGTTCAACTCACTTCTCGCAATATGAGTTGATTTTTAAAACATAAATTGAAAAAAATAGAAACGGAAAATACTTCAGCGTGTCCTGAGGTTCAACTCACCTCTCGCAATATGAGTTAATTTTTGAAACATAAATTAAAACACAAAAATTGAAAATACCTCAGCGTGCCCCGAGGCTCAACTTACCTCTCACAATATGAGTTGATTTTTTTGAAAAGCTGAAATTGAAAATACCTCAGCGTGCCCTGAGGCTTAACTCACCTCTCGCAATATGAGTTGATTTTTGAAACATAAATTGAAATTACCTCAACGTGTCTTGAGGCTCAACTCACTTCTTGCAATATGAGTTGATTTTCTTGAAAAGCATAAATTTAAAATACCTCAGCGTGCCCCGAGGCTCAACTCACCTCTCGCAATATGAGTTGATTTTGGAAAAGTAAAAATTAAAAATAGAATTTGAGCAACAGAATTTGAAAATACCTCGGCATGCAACCCGAGGCTCAACTCACCTCTCGCAATATGAGTTGATTTTTGAAAACAGAAATTAAACATCAAAATACCAAAATCTGTCATTTGGTAGAACTCAGGAGTATTTTCCTTTGATTCAATACAGCTATCATCACGTCCACTTGCTCTACTAGATTACCTGTATATGCCATGCATGATGTTATCATGATATGCACATGTTTGTCTTAAATGTCTTTATGCCTACATGATTATGCAGTGCTCCTTAAGCATGTTTGTCGTATATCCTTTTAGCTGTGATTGTTGAGGATCTACGTTCATTGCTTTGATTCTCGACTTTCTCTTCAGGCCTCGTACCTGTCTTCAAGCTTCACGAGTAATCGACGTTTCTCAGATATTACTCTTTTGCCCCTGGTTAAACTTTGTTCTTGCTTTGAGGCTCTTGTGCTTATCAAATTTTCATCCAGGTAATGCTTAACATTTCTTTTGTTTTAGAGTATGTCATTTCACTATTTATCATGTAAATAAACACATAATGAGATGCATGAAAAAGGTCAGGTAGGGACAAAAATGATATCCCATATTCATCTATTTCAAATGTGACAAACAAAGAAAGTTAACCAATGATAGTAAAAAATGTCAAAAGGAAAGAAGGGATCGTATTCAACGGATACAAATGCTCTAGATATTCAACACATGAACTCTTCCACGTTCCTCAATCAAGAACCTTTTCGAGTATGGCTTCTTGCATAGAAGATTTCGAGCTTTCAGAAATGCTTCAAATACTGTAGTCTCACTGTTTGTCGTACCGTTTAAAATGCCTTGCCTTTTAAGCCGAATGTTTGCTTCATTAGAACGCCCTTTCGGGTTTTCATCCTAATCTTTTGTGTTTAATCAAAACGCCCATTTTGGGTTTTCGCCTTGATCTTTTTTTTTTTAGATGCCCTTTTCGGGTTTTCATCTTGATTTTCTTTTTCAAGCATAATATTTCTTCACAGCATCTGAGTTCACTGGATTCGGTAACTCCTTCCTATCCATCTTCGGTAAGGATCAAAGCTCCACCTGAGAATGCCTTTTTTACAATGTACGGTCCTTCCCAATTTGGTGCCCATTTTCCTCGCAGATCTTTTTGTATTGGGAGAATTTTTCTCAGCACGAGTTCTCCTTCATGGAATTCTCTTGGCCATACTTTCTTGTCATGGGCCGCGATCATTCTCTTCTGGTACATCTGTCCATGACAGATTGCCTTTAAGCGTTTTTCTTCGATGAGGTTTAACTGCTCGAACCCATTCTGCTTCCTCTAGTTTTGACTCCATTAAGACTCATAGAGAAGGGATCTCAACTTCGATAGGTAACACAACTTCCATTCCATAAACCAGAGAGAAAGAAGTTGCTCCCGTAGATGTCCGCACAGATGTGCGATATGCATACAAAGCAAATGGTAGCTTCTCATGCCAATCTTTATATGTCTCGGTCATTTTCCCAATGATCCTCTTAATATTTTTGTTGGCTGCTTCAACAGCTCTGTTCATCTTTGGGCGATAGGGCGAGGAGTTATGATACTTTATTTGGAATTGCTCGCACACTTCCTTCATCATCTTGTTGTTCAGATTCATGGCGTTATCCGAAATGATTCTTTCAGGCAAACTATATCGACAAATGATTTCTTTTTTCAAAAACCTGCACACTGCAGTCTTCGTCACATTGGCAAACGAAACAGCTTCAATCTATTTTGTGAAGTAATCAATAACCACAAAAATAAACCAATGTCCATTAGAAGCTTTTGGGGAAATTGGCCCTATAACATCCATGCCCCACATAGAAAAAGGCCACGGAGAAGTCATGACATGAAGAGGAGAAGGGGCTACATGAATTTTATCACCATAAATTTGACATTTGTGGCATTTTCGTGCAAAATTAATGCAGTCACTTTCCATCGTCAGCCAATAATAACCGAGTCTCATAATCTTTCTAGCCATACTGAAACCGTTGGCATGTGTTCCACAGATACCTTCATGGACATCTTCAAGTATTTTTCTAGCTTCCACATCATCCACACATCTCAAGAGTACTTGATCTTTTCCTCTTTTGTACAGGATGCCCCCATCAAGAATAAATCCAACTGTCATTCTTCTGATTGTTCTTTTGTCTTTTTCATTCGCTTGTTCGGGATACCTTTGATTTTTAACATATTCCAAGATATCATGGAACCATGGCCGTCCGTCTGCCTCTTTCTCAATGCTACAATAGTGTGCAGGTACCTCGTATATGCTCATTTTGAGGGGCATTATTTCTGTTTCTCTACTTGCTTTGAACATTGAAGCCAAAGTGGCCAGGGCATCGGCCAATTGGTTTTCTTCTCGTGGGAAGTAATGAAAAGTTATTTCTTTGAATTCCTTGATCAATTCAGCCACTAAATCACTATACTTAATCAATTTTGGGTCCCTCACTTCCCAATCTCCACGGATTTGGTAAACTACTTCGGCTGAGTCCCCGTACACCTCTAAGATTTTGATGTTTCGTTCAATAGCTGCGCGAAGTCCCATGATACAGGCCTCATATTCTGCTATGTTATTGGTACAGAAGAAATTTAGTCTTGCCGTGAACGGATAATGATTCTCGTCTGGTGATACCAGAATTGCTCCAATTCCATGTCCCAAGGCGTTTGACGCACCATCAAAGCTCATCCTCCATGGCTTCTCTTTTGATGACTCGGATTCCTTTTCTGTTGTAACACCCTTTACCCGAGACCGTCGCCAGAATCGAGCACGAGGCGTTACTAGACTTATCTTACTAATTCAGGCATAAAATTTGCTTTTAAAAATAATTTATTTATATTCATTCAATATTTTCCTAAAAAGGACCCTCAAGACCCTAAAACATGCAATTGAAATGGTTCGGGAACAAACCCGAATCAATAAAAATTTTTCGATCACTTAAACAAATCGAAACAATTATTTCATCTTTCACAAGTAAACTGTCCATCTGCGTCATAGTCACTAAATAAACAATAACTCGAGTTAAGAAACTCAAAATTCAAATCCGTAAATTTTCCCTGATACTAGACTCATATATCTTCTTACTAATTTTTTTTCCAGAATTTTTGGCCTAGCCAATTAGTACATTTTATTAGTTAAATTTTCCCCTGCTGCACTATTCTACTATTCTGACCTCTCCTCACTACAAATCAATTTTCTCCCTGTACAGAATTCAAATAACCATGCCGTTTGTTTCTCTTGAAAGTATATTCACTAAGGAATCTATAAATATAAACTATAACTCCTAATTAATTTTGTACAATTTTTAGTGAATTTATAAAGTCAGAATAGGGGATTTAGAAATTGCTCTGACCCTGTCTCACTAAAATTCAAATATTTTTTAATATACGCTTCTTTTGCTTATTCTGTTTCTTTCATATGAAAATAGACTCAATAAGATTTAATTTAATATTTTATTCAACCTCTAAGTCGATTATCACAATTTTTAATGATTTTTCAAAATTGGACTACTGCTGCTGTCTAAAACTGTTTTAGTGAAAAATGTTGATAACTAAGTTTATAACACATTCACTTCCTTTCAATCAAACCCTATACATGCCATTATCAAACCTAAACTTACTTATTTCACCATTACATTCACAATCCAAATGACACACTTAAGACATCCTAGGCACATGCCATTACCAACTATTAACACGCTTTACCTCATTGAATTCGGGATCGGCCTGGAATGCTGATTCAACGTTCTAACTTTGATTAACCTGCGCACGAAACAAAACGCATAATCGAGTATGGTATACTCAGTGGTATTTCTATAACCGAACACTTAATAAAATATAACTAACACTTAAAATCATAAAACAATTACAATTAATCAATTATTTAATTCATAGATAAACTCATTATAACTCATTCCATTCTTTTCACTTACTAACCTGTATAGCTTTCACTGTATAAATGTGATTTATAGATCTCAGACCACATTTCAATTTATCAAATAGCATCATATATCATCAATTCAAATTTCAATCATTTCATGAACCTTTGGT
The DNA here is from genome assembly GCA_025698475.1 of Gossypium anomalum. Classification (NCBI taxonomy): domain Eukaryota; kingdom Viridiplantae; phylum Streptophyta; class Magnoliopsida; order Malvales; family Malvaceae; genus Gossypium; species Gossypium anomalum. Next base: position 14,728,391 of record CM046967.1, on the reverse strand, counting down.
TCATGCTTTCAATGTCATATCTCACATCTCAATTCTCAATTCAATTTCTCATTTCATTCCAATAGCTCAATCAATCAAATTCATTCGATTTATTTTTTTTCACTTATTTACCCCTATTAACAAGACTCGGACCTTGGGGATACGGATCAACCAAACACACCAATATGGCACCCAGTGCCTCATCGGATAGTTTGAAGCAATATTTGACACCCGATGTCTCATCGGCCTTCTTGAAGTAAAGTTGGTACCCAGTACCTCATCGAATCTATCCAAGAAATATAGTGACACCCGATGTCTCATCGACTGAGGTCGAAGTATCCCCTGAACACTTCCAATCCTATGGCATGCCAACTATATCCGACCTAGCCCGATACTGTTAATAGGGTATTTGATTCACTTTCTCAATTCAATAATTCTTTCATCAATATACCATTCTAATAATCACATATATTCACACATTTTCACAATTTCATACATTTTCATTCAATTCAACAAATATATTTCAATTATTCACATTAATTCATAATTCAATACAATTCAATTCACTTTTCAATATCAAATATTCAAATATCACAAATCTCATATATTCATATCAATTTCCTCATATTTCCAATCAATATATTTTTCAATATAACATTCATTCAATATTCAAATTTTTACATAAATCATATATATTATATAATTCAATCAATATAAATTCAATCAAAATAATTTAATCAATATAAATTCAATAAATTCATTATATATCAAATCAATCCATTTCAATTATAAAACACAATAATTCTAACACTAACAATTTCTATATGCATTAAATAAAAATACAACAATTAAAGACTAAGTTCGGATTATAGAAATACAAACCGTAATTTCCGAGCTAATTCCCGTTGTCTTTGTCATTTCCTTGCTTAGCCGAGATTTCTCGAGACAATGTTAGCTACGGAAATTAAAATGATTATACCATTAATTTTCAGCACTCATTATAACAAATAATTGAATTTCTATTCAATTTACACCTTATTTTCAATTAGGTCCTAACTAATTCATTCACTTTACTAACTTAATTCATACTCTATTTCTGTTCAAGTTCCATCCAAACTCAAATTTAACTACTAAATTTCTAGCATACTTTCATAATTTCAAATTTATTTCCATTTAATCCCTAAAACTCAAAACTTATAGCTTAGTTTACAATTCAATCCTTTATTCAATTCCAATCAAAATTTCTATCAAATAAACCCCCTATTCCATCATTTTATTTAACATAAACTATATCTAGAAATTTAATAACCTTCAAAATATCAACTTAATTTCATCAAAACTTTGTTCTAAAACTTCTAAAACATTTAAATTAAGTGAAAATGGCTAAATTGACATACCTATTTAAACCTTAAGCTTCAAACCTTCAATTTTTCCTTTCTTCTTTCTTTTCTCCTTTCTTTCTTTCTTTCCCTGCTTTTCGTTTTGACTATTCTGTTTCTATTTCTTTTTCTTTCTTTATTTCATTTACTATATATATATATTATAATAATATAATATAATAATAATTCTTATATTATAAGTAATTATATAATTGTATTACACATGTATGTATTTAATTCATTACACATGTATATTTTATTACCATACATTTGTCAACTTTTAATTTATTTCATAATAAATATCAATTAATAAAAATAGCCTTAATAAATATCAAATATGAAACCATAATAAATAATAATAATAATAATAATAATATACATATTTATGCATTTGCCGCCTCAACTATATCAAATGGCATATATGCCATTTTGGTCCCTCTTTCTTTTTATTAATCTATAATGAAACATTTACCCTTTATTCAATTTAACCCTTTTACCCAATTATCTTTAATTATGCTAAATTCACTTAATTAAACTCTAATTAATTACTCAATTAACTTCGTAATTATTTTTAATAAATATTTTTTAATCCATTTTTCAGAAACGGAGACCCGAAAATACACTTTTCCGATAACCATATAATGCGGATCGTTACATCTGTGATGCACATTAAGTCTTCATCTGGGAAATCAAACCTCAAGGGCTCATATTCCTCTGTCGTTCGAGTCGCTAGGAAATCAGCTATTGCGCTCCCTTTTATCGACTTTTGGCTCACATAGACGATGTCGTACTCTGACAATAGGATCTGCTATCGTGCCATTCTTCCAGAAAGTGTAGGTGACTCCATCATGTACTTTATTGGGTCCAGCTTTGAAATCAACCATGTCGTATGGTACAACATATATTGTCTGAGTCTCCGAGCTACCCAAACCAGAGCGCAACAAAATTTTTCAATGGACGAATACTTTGCCTCATATTCAGTGAACTTTTTGCTGAGTAAGTAGATCGCCTTTTCTTTCTTTCCTGACTCGTCGTGTTGCCCCAGTGCGCAACCCATTGAATTTTTGAACACAGTCAAATACAATATCAATGGTCTTCCCGGGGTTGGCGGTACTAGCACTAGAGGACTAGACAAATATTGTTTTATCTTATCAAAGGCCATATGGCATTCCTCATTCCATTCTCCCGGGTTATGTTTTCGAAGAAGCCGAAAGGTTGGGTCGCATTGGTTGGTAAGTTGAGCGATGAATCGGGCGATGTAGTTTAACCTCCCTAAAAATCCTCTGACTTCCTTTTGCGTGCATGGAGGTGGTAACTCTTGAATGGCTTTTATTTTATCTGGATCAACCTCGATGCCTCTTTCACTGACAATGAAGCCTAGCAACTTTCCCGAGGTAACCCCAAACGTACATTTGGTTGGATTAAGCTTTAGCTGAAACTTTTTCAGCCTTTCGAACAACTTCTTGAGGTTCACTACATGCTCTTCTCCCCCTCGGCATTTAGCAATCATATCATCGACGTAGACCTCTATTTCTTTATGCATCATGTCATGGAATAACGTCACCATAGCCCTCTGATATGTTGCCCCAGCATTCTTTAATCCAAATGGCATCACCTTGTAGCAGAATGTTCCCCACATTGTTACGAAGGTAGTTTTCTCCATATCCTTAGGGGTCATCTTGATCTGATTATACCCCGAGAATCCATCCATGAAAGAAAACAATGAATGTTTTATTGTGTTGTCCACCAACGTATCAATATGTGGTAAGGGAAAATTATCTTTTGGGCTTGCTCACGGTAATCCACGCACATTCGTACTTTGCCATCTTTCTTTGGTACCGGGACTATGTTAGCTACCCATTCTGGATATTTGGAGGCTTGTAGGAAGCCAGCATCAAATTGCTTCTTGACTTCCTCTTTTATTTTCAACAGCATTTCGGGTCTCATCCGTCTTAACTTTTGCTGGATTGGTTTGCATTCTGGCTTTAATGGGAGCTTATGGACCACTACATCTTCATTTAATCCTGGCATGTCCTGATATGACCATGCGAATACATCTTTGTACTTGCGGAGCAAAGTGATCAAATTATGCCTGGTGCCCCCTGAAATAGAGGTCCCAATCTTCACTTCTTGCTTCCTTTCTTCAGTGCCCAAATTTATTGTTTCAGTAGATTCTTGATAAGGCAAAATATGTTTATCCTCTTGTTCCACCATTCTTAACAAGTCAGGAGACGAGACATAATCTTCAGCATTTTTTTCGGCTTCGAATTCTCCTAAACAAACAGCCTTCTCAAAATCAATTTCAAGACTCGTAACGGGTTTGTTCATGTCGTCGATATCTGAGCACCTGAAAGTTGGATGGAAAAGGAAACTATAGAGAGGCATCCAAGTATTGGAACTAACAAACGAAATGTTATGTCATGGCATGAGGCAAATGTAAGGATAGGCTATGAAATGAGAAAATGATTATGAAATTAGTGATAATGTGGAAAATTGTGACAAAATACATTTTCATTGATATTCATTTGAATGATAAAAAGCGAATGCAAGCTCTTATGTAACACCCCTTACCGTATCCAACGCCGGAATAGGGTACGAGATATTACCGGACTTGAGTACTTGTAATCATTTAAAACCGAGACATAAAATTTCATCAATTTTAAACTTTTTAAACATATTCAAGACTATCTACATTAAATGACTTTATACAATAGAGACCTTCAAATAACATAAGTCAGCATTTTAGGCCAACTCCTAGCAACTTAATAACAATTAAATGAGTATCCATACATGCCAAAGACTTAAAAATACTTTAAAACCTTTATATATATCGATCAATAGTTTGATAGTGTGATTTAACCTTCGACGACCTCCAACTCGAGCTAACATCTGCGACACTATAAGAAAAAGGAAAGGAAGGGAGTAAGCATTTTAGCTTAGTAAGTAAATATGTAAATATTAATAAACAATACATTATCATACATTAAACAAAGTCACAATATGTTCCCGGAATATTACCATCACAAACACACATACTTTCACTATTACAATTATAAACAGATTCAAAATAAGCTGTCTAGCAGAGTACCAGCAGCTAAATTATTTATTTCTGGAGCTATAGAACTCCAAATTATAAACCGTTAATTTTCCATGAAACTAGATTCACTTATATTATTACCATAAAATTTTCAGAATTTTTGGTCTATCCAATTAGTATAGTTTATTCATTGAAGTTACCCCTGTTTCACTGCTCAACTGTTCTGACCACTCTTCACTACAAATCAATTTTCTCCTTGTACAGAATTCAAAGGATGTTCTTGTTTATTTTATTTGAAACTATACTCATTAAGGATTTAAATCATATAAATTATATCCCATAATTATTTTTATACAATTTTTAATGATTTTTCCAAGTCAGAACAGGGGATCACGTAGTCATTCTGAACCAGTCTCATAGAAACTTAAATATCTCAGAATATAGAATTCTTTTGCTTGCTATGTTTCTGTTATATGAAAATAGACTCATTAAGATTTAATTTGATATCTCATTCAGTCTCTGATTCAATTTCTACTATTTTTGGTAAATTTTTAGATTCTCATCACTGCAACTATCTAGAACAGTTTTATTGTAAATTTTAATCTTTCACACGTCAATTGTATTCATCACTTACCCATAACAATCTTTCCAATTTCCAATCACATATCGAGGATATTACTCATAAGTTACACACGTATATACTTACACTTATCATCACAAAGTCATACATAATTTCATTTAATCAATTTCCCAGTTGAACGCTTCGGAATAATAACAGATACGCAATGGTATCGCACACAGCCCACCTTTAAAATCGAAGCTCTCTTGTACACATAGTGGCCTTCACTTAGCACCACTCATGTGACCTAGCTCGATTGTACACATAATTTTGGCTCTCTTGTACACATGGTGAACACTTAATACCACCCATGTAACCTAGCCAGTTTATCTCGTAGCTCTCTTGTCTACATGGTGTCCTTCACCTGGAACCACGCATGCGACCTAGCTACATATATCCCATAGCTCTCTTGTCTACATGGTGTACACATAGTATCACCCATGCGACCTAGCTACATCATAATGTCTCGTAGCTCTCTTGTACACATGATGTGCACTCAGCACCGTACATGTGACCTAGCTACATACCATCTGTATCATCCAGTCTTTCCGAAGGTTCAACCGGGATTTCTCTCTCTTTCTAATACTTGATTCCATACTTCCAATAGTCAATTATGATTCAAAAATCAGCTACAATACATAAAATATGCTGAAATATAAAAACATAATAACTATAATGTATTATTTACATACAAACTTACATACTTTCTCATTTTCATGTCGAATTAATATTGAACATTTAAATCATCATAATTATACTTACTTTCAACACCTCGGCAATCATAGTAAATATATCAACTTTACATTGAAACATGCATAAATTAATACTTATTATACATATGAACTTACCTCGATACTAAAACGGCCATTTTACCAACATTCCCGATTTTCAATTTTTCTCCCATTCTAGGTTCAAATCTCATTTTTCGGGATCTAAAACATCATATTTTACTTATTTAATTAATTTATTATTCAAAACAGTCCTTAACTCAAACTTTGGAAAAATTACAATTTTGCCCCTAAACTTTTGCATATTTACACTTTTGTCCCTAGGCTCGGGAATTAAACTTCATCCCTTATTATTATGTTTTACGACATGCTGATAATTTTTCCCTTCTATGGAAACATCAAATTCTCACTCTAACACATAGTTATGAACAATAACAACTTTTACCGATTAAGCCGTTTTACTCATTTTTGCTTAAAACCGATTAGCAAAAGTTGTTTAACATAATTTTAGCCTTCATATTATACCATAAAACATCAAAATAAACACATTTCACCTATGGGTATTTTTCCAAATATGAACCCTAACTTAAATTATTGCTAGAACAAGCTTAATCAAGTTACCGATATTCTAAAAACGTAAAGAACTTGAAAAACGGGACTAGAACGGACTTACTATTGAGCTTGGAAAGCTTGAAAACCCTAGCCATTGCTTCCCCCATGCTAATTTCGGCCTCCATGAGAAAGATGAGTCAATTTTGGCTTTATTTTCCCTTTTTATTTCTTTTAATTACCAAATGACTAAAATGCCCTTAAGGTCTTTCTTTAAAATTTTGTCCTATTCATGCCCATTTTTGTCCAAACAAAATATAATGGTCTAATTACCATTTAAGGACCTCCTCTTTAAACTCCCATTTCAATCAAGTACTTATGAATTAGAACACATATTTTGTAACTTTTGCAATTTAGTCCTAAAAGTCCAATTAAGCACTTTATCAGTAAAATTACTTAACGATATTTTTACACAATATTTTAATCAATCAATAAACCTTAAAACTTAATCAAAATAAATTTTTTAGCTTCGAATTTGTGGTTCTAAAACCATCGTTGCGTTTAGGCCCTAAATCGGGCTGTTACAGCAACTTCTGCAAATAAGCCCTAATAGGCAAATTAAACATGCAATCTATAAAATTTCTTATCAATACTCTAACGCATGCATCTAATCACTTGGTAAATCATAAAAATTAATCGAAATAAACTTTTCTATCTCAAATTTGTGGTTTCGCAACCACTATTCCATTTAGGCCTTATTTCGAGATGTTACATCTTACAAAAGAATTCTATTATATCTAAGGACACAATAGAGGGTTAATGTTTGAGCATTACTCTGAAGACTTATAAACTACAAGAAGGTTCTCGGCAGTCCAATTGTTCAACATGAATCCCGGGGAACAAGGGCGTATCCTTGAAACGTCTTTACTTGCACCAGCCTATTTGTCAATGACATTTATACTGACATTCTGAAAACCCTTCTCGATTAATACTAGCGTGCTCCGTGAATTATCATGCCCCGGGTATATCACCCCTGAAGATGTAAATGTTCTTGACGAAGGAGGGTACTCCATGGGTTCCCATTCTGGTTCTCGTCCCAAAGTTCTCGTAATTCTTCTTTCCTGATCTTTCTTCCGCTGTCTTCTTCTTTGACGTACGTCTGGCTGGAAACCTAAACCGTATCGAGCCTTATGATGTACTAGACTCAGAGCTCTGACTATTCCTTGCTGAAATTTTCCAAGACCTTTCCTCGCTTGGGCTCCTCTCCCCACAGTCAGCTTGATACCCATCTTGGTATTTCTTGACAACTTAGGCACGGGAATTCTGTTTCCCTCAGTGACAAAAGTGGCATTGACAAACTCTAAGGATCAGAAGGAACATTTTATTGCATCTTTGCTCACTTCCAAGTACGGTGCATCAACAGAGATAGATGCGACAATGTCTTCTTCTCCCTCGACTGACCAAACAGCCATCCATGATAAATTTCACTTTTTGGTAGAGGGATGATGGGACTGCTCCGGCGGAATGGATCCAAGGTCTTCTCAAGAGGCAATTGTATGATGGTGTAATGTCCATGACTTGAAATTCAACCTCGCATATATAAGGGCCCACTTCCAGAGGGATCTCAATCTTTCTAATGACTTCACGCCTTGTCCCGTCGAATGCCCTTACCGTGGAATGACAGGGCCTTAAATAGGACAGATCAATCGGAATTCTAGAAAGCGTGGCCAACGGCATGACGTTGAGCGCTGACCCATTATTGATGAGCATGTTCGGTATTATGTAGCCCTTGCAGCGAGTTATAATATGCAGTGCTTTCACTGAGCCTCTACCGTTTGGCGGTATCTCATCATCATTAAAAGAGATGAAATTGACAGCGTTCAAATTATTCACCCACCTATCAAGCTTCTCAACAGATATGTTCTTTGCTACGTAAGCTTGATTTAACACCTTCGAGAAAGCGTTAGGTGTATGGCTCGAATTTAACAAAGAGAGATAAAGCGAGATTCGTCTTTGCCGCTTACTCAATTGTTCCACCACATTGTATTCACTATGTTTGATAAATTTAAAGAACTCCTGTACTTCCTCCTCATCCACAGGCTTTTTAGTTTCTTGCACGGATGGAGTCTCCTGCTCGACTTCGGCCTTATACATCATTGCTTTTCCTTTTTGTTTCAAGTCACTATTCTTCTTTGCCGGCTCAGTTTCTTTAGAATAACAACGCCTACTACGGGTAAAATGGCCTACTTCCCCAACATCTCCAGTTGTGGTTTCGGGCTTTTCACCTTCAGGTGTGACGATGTTGACATCGTACCTCCACGGTACTGTTTTATTATCCTTATAAGGGAAAGGAGATGGTACTTCGATTATCACTTTTAGTTTCACCGGATCCTTCTTCGCATCGTAATAAATTATTAACGGTCGGTCGGTGCTATACGAGAAACCTGTTGATTAATTGTCAGAGGCGCATATTTCTCCTCTATCGGCCTCTTCGCCTTTATAAAAGATCCCAATCTCCTTATTATCCATCATACTTTGTAGTAAACTTCTGAACTCCTTGCAGGACTGAATTTCGTGCCCCCCAATACCATGGAGCTCGCAAAAACTGTGATCTTTTACATTTTTTCCTTCGAATACTCTGTTAAGACGATAGAGCAACCCTTTTTCAACTAGTACCTCCCATATTTTCTGCAGAGGTGTTCTTATTTCAGTAACCCATCTTCTACTTTGTCGTTTGTCCTCCTCTCCTACTGCGCTCACATTCCCTTCGGTGTGGTTTGGGAATGGATTCCTGGTCGTACTGCCAGTACCATCAAATCGCAAAATACCCACATCGATGAGTCCTTGAACCCTCCTTTTGAAGGCAAGATAGTTCTTCGTAGAATGCCCCTGGTTCCCGACATGGTATGCACAACTAGGGTTTGGATCGTACCATTTCGGGTATAGAGGTTTAAGGGATGCCATGTAATGGGGAGATATTAATTGCTTCTCCAAGAGTTTCGGGTATAGCTCCCCATATGACACAGAATAGGAGTAAATTACGGTTTCTCGGGATTGGGCCTTGCTGGTCTTGTTTCATTCCTAGGTTGGCTTTGAACAGGTACGGTGTTTTGTTGGAATGTGGCCACGGGTCTTTGATTATTCATGGCGTATACAGGGTAGGGAGGAGGTGGTGTTTGGTAGTAAGGAGTTTGAGGAGGGTAATAGAAATTTGGAGGTGAATAATTTCGAGGTCGGGGTTGGTTTGGATGTGGATTAGGGGCATAACAGCTTCCCCTTCCCACCATGTAGGCTTCTGGCTCTTTCTTTCTTACGGGTGCTGCCTTTCTTGAACTATCAGAACCTCCCATCCTTCCACTCTTGATGGCATTCTCAATAAGTTCTCCGGATATTATGATATCCGAAAAATCCTTCGTAGCACTTCCCACCAGCTTGTCATAGAAGGTGCTTTCAGAGTATTTATGAAAAGAACCGTTATCTCAGTCTTCGTCAGTGGAGGCTCCACTTGGGCCGAGATATCTCTCCATCATTTGCAGAGTCATTCGGTCAGGCACCATATCTGACACATGCTTGTACTGCTCACAGAATGCTAACGCCAAGTTCTTCCAGGATAGGATCTTTTCCCTACTAAGTTGGTTGTACCACCGAAGAGCTGATCCTGTTAGACTATCTTGAAAACAATGTATGAGTAGCTTATCTTCGTTCACATAACCGGTCATCTTCTGGCAAAACATGATGAGATGTGCTTTTGGACATCTTGTCCCATCGTACTTTTCAAAATTTGGTACTTTAAACTTAGGAGGCAAAACTAAATCGGGTACCAAACTGAGCTCTTTAGCGCCCAATGCAGAGAAGGCTTCAGTACCTTCTATCGCTTTGAGTCTTTCTTCCAAAATCTTATACTTTTCCTGAACATCATGATCATCCATTTTTAACCTGGCTATCTCTGCTGGATCGTCCAAATCTGGAACGAATGGATCAGCAGGACTAGCCCCTGGGTTTGATACGAACACTCCTTGCCCCAAATTAGCAGGTGGTGCAGGTCGTTGTTCCAGGCCTGTGGGTTCCCATTGAGCGTACCCTTTTTGTGTTGCATGGGCGTGCGGTGGAATAAATCCTGGAGAATGGGATGGATCCTGATCGATGTTAACCCTTGACTGTGGTTCCACAACGTCAGGGTTCATAGGTCCCTTTCCTTTTACTAGAGCTGACATCATTTCCATCATTTTGGCCATTTGGTTTCTTTGTTCGAGCGATTCTTCTCGAGATCTCACCATTAAGTCTCTTGACTCTTGCTGCGACTTGGCCAACTGCTCTTGTAATTCCCTTTGAACTCTTTCCATCCTTTCAATTCTTTTATTGAATTCAGCCTCCATTGCCCTAGCTTGTCGACGCGTTCTATACGAATGACGTGATTCCAGTCTTGAAGTGCCGCAACTGCTAATTATACGGTTTTAGCCTTGGTGGATGATTATGGTGACATGTATATGCAATGAATGAATGAATGAATGCATGACAAATGGATGATAAATAAATGTTAATCGTGAATAAATATGCAAGAATTTTAGTGTTGATTTCAAGATAGCCGCATACTTAGGCATTTCATTTATCAAAAGAGTCTATTACAAAAAGTTTTGCCATTTTTCTTGATTCAAAAGTTACACAAATTTCCTAGCCACATCGCCTTGTTTCTTCACTCACTCTAAGAACTCTGACATGTTCGATCTTCGGCTCGGAGGGAATTGGCAACTGAGAGCTTCAGCTTCTTTCGACAATTGTACCACGTGCATGGCTACCCCACGAATTTCATTGATCAGATAGCTAAGTTGCATTTTTTTTTTGGAGACCCTCTTCGTAAGCACGAATGTCTCTATCATACTGATCATTCTTTTCTTCCAAAGCTTCCAAGAGAGTATCTAGCTGTTGTTGACGATCTTGAAGCATACCTTCTAAATCCCGTATCCTCTCTTTTAGTTCTTGACGTTTAGATCGATAGTCATGACCTCGACAGACATAGCTTCATATTCAGCGTTCTTCTTCCTTAACTCCATCATTGCCCGCGCGGCCTTTTCTTCTTCTTTCTTTGCTTTTCCTTTCCAGAATTCCATCCCACCTTTGATGTTGCTTAATTCTTCTTTCCATTCTGCTGATGACTTGCCCAGCCCACTATTCTTGATAGTGCCTCTTAACTTCTTATTTTCAAGATGAAGGTCCCTTAAGTCATTTCTTACGACTTCAGCTTCTTTTTGTACTTTCTCGGTTCTGGATCTTTCAATCTGAACGTCAATCTTTAGTTGGTAGTTTTCCTCTTGAAGAATACTAAGGTCCCGAGACATCTTGGCCTTTTCTCGTTCAAATTCTTGTCTTGCCATTTCTAGCTCAGATGGTACTTCTTCAGAGAAAGGATTCCAGACGGTGTAGTTTGTCGACGAGATTTGCTAACTATTCACCCGTTGCTTCCTCCATATGACATAATCTTGGGTGAGAGTGTCAACATATAGAGCCAATTCTATCAGATGAATTTTCTTCTAAGACTTTGCAGTGTCTCGGACCCTTCTCATATAACCTTCACCTGTGAAAGCAAACTCGGACTGTGCTAATCCTCCGGTGACGGGTATGAATTATCGTGAAGAAAATTACCTTTGGACCATTAACGGGGCATAACCAACTCCTCCCCATAATCCAAGCAGTGGCACCCGATCTTGGTTTCCCACCTTGTATAACAGAACCAAAGGGCGTATCCACGGTGCTCTCCAAGTTACATCTTCAAAGACGAAGATTCGAAAAGCTCAAACCCAATCTTTGTTGGTGACTTCCTTTGGCCATTCTTTCTCGAGATAAGCTTCTAACGGGGAGAATATTTTAGAAAACATGTGGAACGACGTGCGCTCTACTTTTCAGAAGTGGCTCAAAATCCAAACATTGAGTAACTGCGCACATCCGATGAAACGACCTTCCTCTTTTCTCTTACAAATGCTTAGCGATCTAAAGGTTTCGACCAGGATAGTTAGGACAGGGTTGATTCCTTGTTTTAACTTTTCAAAGAAATCTAAACAGGGTTGATTCCTTGTTTTAACTTTTCAAAGAAATCTACTACTGCAAATTTTATATGCCCAAGAACTCTTGGGAAAACGATCAGACCATAAATGGCCAAAGCGAACAGGTTTACCCTCTTCAACACGTCGGGGTGGTTCAGAACCAAATCTCGTAGGGAAAACCATGGAATACAGCTGGTTTCATTCTTCTTCTTTATCTGTTTCTTGGCCCATATGTCGGTCATATCTATCAATCTCATTAACTTTTTCTTGAAGGTCATCGGCTTGGGCTCTTTCACATATATTTTGTAGAATTGCACATTATCGATACGAAGCAAAGTAGTGTATTCTTCTATAGTCGAGATCATGTCTTCTTGATTGAAGGTGAAACACTGGTAAGCTAGATCCCAGAATCTAACCATGGCTTGAATCAATTGTTCGTCAACGTTGATGGCTATATCCCCGTATCTTTCAGCGAAGATTCCCTTAGTGTCCGAGTCCCACTGATTCCAGATTCAGACCAAGTCTTCCAGATTATTCCGATGAACATTCACGGTTACATGCGCAGGTAGATTAGAAACATATCCTTCCATTAAACTATCCCCTTTTTCTTTCTGGGTTTTCAAAGACCAATCCCGGACCATGGTATTTTTCTCGGTTGTTTGTATAATCAACTCTTCCATCAGAAACCCGTTTTTTTGGCAATCGATCTCTAGTCAACCCTTTTCTAATATGATGCCTATAATGCATGATAAAAAATAAATCAAAGACGAACAACCCTGGTTAGTAGTCAAATATAGGAAGAAAAATCATGAAAATTTTGTCAAATTACACTATCCGATCTAGTTTATTAAACCAACCCAATCCCCTTGCATACAAAGTGAAAGTACAAAAGGTAAGAGGCGTTTCTCCTGTGTAATTATTTTGGTGGCTACTAAACGAGCGGAGGTTCGACATGGCTCTAGTTAGGGGCTCGTACGGTTCACTATATGCAGTTTTGGTTCTAGGTGGGTACTCAAATTGTTCATACTATCGTCTACTAAGACTAGTACGAAGCCTGGTCGTAGCCCATCACAGGCTCACGAGATCAAATCGAGGGGTTACATTTACTTATGCCTATACGGAGAGACAAGTTACTCACGAAAGCATAGGTCATATGTAACTCGAAAGTATTCACTAGCCTGTACGGAGGGACGAGTTAACTCACGAAGGCGTAGCGTTTACTTTCACTTAAACAGACGAAACCCGGGTATAGAGCTCATGTTATGCAAAATGCAAGTGCACGGTGTGTGGGGAGAAACTCACAAACCTTTCGTTAAAAAACAAACTACAAAACTAAAACCATAAAACTTAAAGCTGAAAAACAAAAAAGGACAAAACGAGTTAGAAAAACATTTACAACATAATGCGAATGCATGACTTTTGAAAACAAAAATTTGAGGATCACGACTAAATGTTAATTTGAACAAGGGACTTTGAAAATTTTGACAACGCGAGTTTAATTCCAGACACGACTCTCAAAAATAGTCCCCAGCGGAGTCGCCAACTGTAGCGACGTAAAAATTTTTGTTTGGGGTCGCTAATTGTGGCGATTTATTAAAAATTTGAAAATGGAATCTCGGTTTTATAAAAAATGGGGAGTCGCTACTGATCCTTTTTCCTAGGTGTGATCGGACAACTATTAGATTTATTTTTTAAAACAAAGGAAGGCCGAGTTTAGGTCTACGTCAAAAGTCCAGAGAAAAATAAGGTTCGGGAGTCGGTTACGCGCGAGGAAGGTATTAGCACCCTCGCGATGCCCAAAATTGGTATCTTATAAACACGTGTTGTCTTGATTTTCAAAAATGCGAGTTCAATGTAATATTTAGTTGTGATCCGATTGAAAAGACGAAAAATTTTAGTTTTTCGATTTTTAGAAAGGTTGTTCCGTCTTTAACACGAGCCGACAAATTTCATTCAACATAGCGATGAAATCTATGGCTTAATGTTAAATCGGTACATTACCTTATTTATTTGAAATTAATTAGAAAACGAGAACAAGATTTTCGAAATAATACAAAGCAAATTGATGTGAAATAAAAATTAATATAAGACAGAGCTAGAAATATATTGAAGTAGATATAAGTGTGATAATAATATATAAAAAAATAATAAAGATATATGCGATATTAAACGTAATACTAGAATTAAATATGAAATGGAAACATGGGATATATATACACAATAATGATATTAAGAGCATGTACATAAAATATATATATATATATATATATGAATAGTGATAATGTTAGAAATATACTATATACAGTGTTTGAAATATATGCCTAAGATAATAAAAATATAACTTGTAATGTGAAAATATATACATAATATATACATATATAAAATAAATATCGAAAAATGAATGTACATAACATATACGAAATATATATACATAATAATATTAAAATAAAATAATAAGTGATAATAATGAAAATAATAGGTATAATAAATAATATAATAATATATGAGAATAATACTATATATTAAATATGTATGCAGAATAATGAAATAATACGTACATAAGGTCGTATAAAAATATATAACAATAATTGAAGTGTATACATAATATATAGAAAATATAATATTTAAAAGAAAAATATACATAAATACAAGAATATTTAAAATAATAAATAAAAAATAATAAAGAGATGAATAAATAAAAATATATATATAATAACATAGTAAGAAATTAATCTATTTATAATAAGTACTAAAAACATCTATATGTATGTACGTAAAAAAAATAGTGAAAATAATAAACATAAATATAGATATAATAATAGAAATGGTAATACTATATATAAAAAGAATATATATTCATACATAATAAAATATACACTAGTATTAATAATTGAATATAATATTATAATACCAACAATGATAATATGAAATTAAAGTAACTAAGTATAATACCATATATTGATAACATTAATAATATTAGAATAATAATAATAATATTTAATAAAGAAACAAAAATGAATAATGCAAACATACACTAAAAATGACAAATATATTGATAACATTAATAATATTAGAATAATAATAATAATATTTAATAAAGAAACAAAAATGAATAAGAAAGGACTAAAATTGGACTGCTAACAAAGTGTTGGAGCAAATTTAAAAGGAAATAAAGGAAGAAGGGTCCAATTACACGTATTTGAAAATGTCAGGGGGTGAAAGAGAAAATTCCCCAGGCATTCAAAACACACAGCATTGAACAGGGTTAAATTGTGAAACGCTACAAATTTTAGGGTCAATTTATAAATAAATGTAATCTAAATTGTAGAACGCTTTAAAAGCGGAAGGGTCATTCGCGCAATTAGACCCTTCCGCAAAAACACGCGGATCCTATAAATAGGGCTAAAGGGCTTAAACGACGTCGTTTTGGGGCTTAAGTACAGCCCCCAAAACGATGTCGTTTCGGAGAGTTATAAATAGGCCTATTTTCAGAAAAAGAAATTATTTGTGAAGGGAGAAGGAAAAAAAAAAGAAAGAGAAGAAGAGAGAGAAAGAGAGAAGAGGGAGAATGGAGGATTCCTATGAAGTGCAGTCAGGTCATCGGAGTCTCATTGTGCTTGCCACCAGCGGAAAGGTAAAAATTTATTTTTTTATTTTTTATAAATTATTTGTTTTATATTTTTTTATGTGTTTTAGTGTATATATATGAAAAATAAGCCTAGAAAACGAAACCAAAATAGAGAGAAAAAAAGATCACCTTAGATTTCTAGTTTTCGATTTTTGATGTCTTTGATTATCTGATTTTGGTGGTATTTGAAATGCTGTTTTTGTGTTATTGTTTTTGTATTTTTTGAACTGCCGAATATGCTGCTTCTTTTATGATTTTTTTGAAAAATACCCACCCTTTACAAAGTGTTTTGATTCGGGTTTTATAACCCTTTTTACATCCAATTTTTATTGTTTCTGTCCTATCTTCTTTTTTGTTTTGCAAGAGCAGTTGAACGGTGGAGGTGATGGGGGCGCAAAGGGCAGGTGGCCGGTGCAACAGTGGCTGCGTCAGAGGGTTCGGCGCCGCAAGCTAGGGAGAGGGTGGCTAGGGTTTCAGCTTTTCTGAAACCCTAGTTTGACTAATGGGTATTTGAGCTTGGGCTAGGTAATTGGGCTGCTGTTGGGTTTAGTGTAAATGGGTCATGGGGTTTAGGGTAATTGGGTTGTATTTGGGTCTTGTAATGGGTTTGGGTAATGTATTGGGTAGCTTGGTTAATTTAGATGGGTAATTGGGTTATATGTGTAGATGGGTTTATTTGGTTGTTTTGGATGTAAACGGGCCCGGGCAATTTGGGCTTCTACATTAAGGATTAAATTGGGAAAAGCTACCTAGTTCCAAAATTAACATGGACAAAAAAAAGTATGAGGATCAAGGTAAGAAAAGTTGTCAAATCTAGGACTAAATGTTGCTTTATCCCCATAAATTATTAATTGTAATAAAAAGGTAAATATGGATAAGCAAACGTGTTAATCTATACTATTATTTAAACACTTTATTGAGTTGGTGTCACCTTTAATCAGATAACCAACTCACTTGTGAAATTACAAAAATATACTTTTTAACTTATAATTAATATTATTATGATGACGCTTTTATCTTTTCATACTTTTATATCATCTTTAAATAAAAAATTGAAAATTAAAAATCTAAGGATCGGAGAAATGTTTAATAGTACTAAAATACAAGTTCATTATCACTCTATCTATATTCATTATTAAATAAATTTTTTTAAAAATAATATAAAACATTTTCTATTTTTTTTACCCACATCGTGCATGTGACAAAATCTAATTATATTAAAAGCTTTATTGATGATTTTGCCATGAACTATACCACTTTTCCATTTTAATACTTAAACAATTTTTTAGCCTAATATGATATTTAAAGTTTAATTTCGTCCACCAATTTAGCCCTCTAGAATTAATGGTATTAAAAAACTAAATGTGTCACTTGGTGTTTTTTGGCTTATGTATGCATGATATGTAATTTACATGTATTAAAATAAATTAAAAAAAATTCAGTAACATATATAAATAATTTTTTTATCCTTGCGATGCACGAATAGATTATATATATTAATTTGTAATTTTTTTAAAAAAGTTTACCACAAAACTTTAAAAGAATATTTTTATGTGGAAATTTGTTTCTATATTATAGGTGAAATTAAAAATTGCCACTATATTTTATTTTAATTGATATTTATCATTGTACTTATAAAATTAAAGACAAATTTACTATTATTCTTTAACTCTATATTAAAGTTTGCCACTTTACATTTATTTAATCGAATTTTATCTCTAAAATTTTATTTTTTTATTGAAATTTTCTACTCAATTTTAATTTAAAATAACTTGAAAAGAATTTAATAATTTTTTATTTTATCTTAATATTTAAAAATAAAACAATACAATGTCAAAATTAATAAAAAAACTTTTTTATAAAAATAAATTTACTTTTATATATGTATTTTATTTTTCAAGTATTTGTTTCATTAATTTAAAATTTATAAGAAAATTTATTATTTTTTGATATTTTATAAATTAAATTATTATTAACTATTGAAATAGAATATCTGAAAGAAGTTTTATTATTAAAATTTATTTTTAAATCTTAAAAATTAATATTGAGTGATAGAATTTAATTAAAAAAATGAAAGTTAGTGGAAAAATTAATAAAATTTAAAGTTTTATGATAAAATTCATTAGCATAAAAATTGATTTTCAAATTTACTCATACTAAAAAAAACAACGGAAAATATTAATAAAAATAAATATAGTAGCGAATTTTAACATTTATCTACGATGGTGAATTTACACTTTTAACCCTTTTAAAAACACAATATTTCGAATTTTTAAAATAATATGATAAAAAAATTTGTTAAGAAAATTTACGTATTTTAAAACATAATTATTGTAACGGTTGTTTTAATTTTTTTACCAAACATAATTTTCAATATTTTTAGATAATTTGGTAAAAAGAATAATTGTATTTTAATGATTAAATATTATGGTAATTTAAAATAGTTTTAGTAAAAAATCATATATATTTAATATAATTACTCATCATCAATTTGAATTTATCTTAAATAAGTTATTGAAATTAATAAATTTTACATATAGTATTGATTAATAAATATAAAGTCTTTTATTGACATTATCAACATTATATAATATTTAATTTTATATTTTAATATTATTATACTAATTTTTATAATAATCACATACATGTATATGTTAATTAATTTAATATACATTAATGTTTATTATATATACACATCGTACATGTACTAATTAAATTTATATGAATTTATTATAAGTTAAATTATTATATATGTATTTGGAATATCTATTTATTCTCGTTGTGTAGGTTTTTTTTAATTGTATTTTAATTTTAATTCTTTTTTTTTTATTTGTATCACGTATGAGTTTATTTGTATTATTTAAATTATTTAATTTTAGAGATCTGCTAGAAATATTTAAAGGGAGTTGACAAATTATATAATTAATTTAGGTTTTGATTTTTCAGTTTATTGTATTTCATTTGAATATATTTCTAAATTTATTTGCATAAATATTAAAATATAATAATTATTTTAAAATAATTATAAGATAAATTTATTTATAATTAATGCTTGACATCCTAAACAAAGTGGGGTGTAAAATAGTTATTACAAATTTAAGATTAAGTTCTATTAATTTAAAAATAGATTACAATTTTAAAATATTATTTTCTATTAATTAAAAAATTAGATATATAGATAGATTGAATTGTCATGTGTCAATAGGATAAACATGTCACATGTCAAGAAATTATGTTATCATGTTAGCTGAGACCTCAGGACCTTGTAATATAATATAAATATGATTCAAAAAAGCTAAAAGAATAAAAATATTTAAATATTTAAAAAAATATTAAATTTTTGAAATAAAATATATTTTAGAAAAATCTAAAATTCCAAAAAGTATATAAAAATTTCAAAAATATGAAAAAAAAAAGTAATTAAAATTTTTTTATAAAGTTATATATATATAAACTCTAAAAAATAAAATTATAAAATAGTTAAACTTTTAGAAAAATAAAAAATAAAAAATATAATATATATATTCTAAAGAAATTTAAAAGTAAAAAATTAATAAATTAAAAGGACTGAGGTTAACTAAGAGTTGATCAAATGTTAACTAACATTGACTAGATATTAACCATAAGTTGACCTATGCTGATCGACATTGACTTAGTGTTGATTAATATTGATCGGTCAACATCAAGTTAACATCAACCAATATCGGTCAGCACTGTCAACGCCGGTAAACATCTAGTTAACTTAGATCAAATTTTAATATAATTTTTTTAAAAAAAATTTAGAATACAAAAAAAAAAAATCAAATTTTTAAAATTTTTAACTAAACTTTTTTCTATTTGTTTTATAATTTTGAACTTTTTAGCTTTTATTTTTTGGATTAGTATTTAGTATATTGGTAGTATATTTTTTAAAATGTTTAATTAATTTTTAGATTTTTCTAAAATATATTATTAATTTTTAAAAATGTTTACATATTTTTAATAATTTTTTAATTATATATTTTTTGAATTTTTAGAAACTTTTAGAAGTTATACATATTTTCTTAAGTTTTTAATACATATGGATGTCACGTTATGTTGACATAGGCAAAAACAATGCGTGGTGCATTTTAGTAAGCTCAACGTGACCTCCCATTCTTTTAACGTCGTTAACTTTAGGGGCTAAACCCGCAGATGAAGTTAAACCTAAGTATCACTCTGGATGAAAAAGGTTAAACTACACCAAAGGTCACTAAAGGATTAGTAAGTTTACATTTTGATTACTCAACTTCAAAAGGTTACAAAATAGTTATTGAACTATTTGATAGTTTTCATTTAAGCCACTGAACTATTTGAAAGTTTTTTATTTAGGTCAATGAGCTGTTAAGGTTTGTTTTTTAAAAGTTCGGTTAGAGTGCTCCAAGTGAATATTTAGCGATTAGTACGGTGGATTAGCACCCATCAACATGTAGAATAACTTACCTTAGATCCAAGCCGATTAAATGGTCACTATCGGAGATCAGAGAAGAAAGTTGTTTGGATTTTAGTTTGTATATTCATGACATTCAAAGTTGTTTCATGAAAAAAAAGTTAAATTGTAGAAGAAAAAGGGGAATTAGAGTTTTCGATTAGTACAGACAGTACAAACAAAGAAAACCATACATCAATGATTTTAACTGTCACGGCCCAAAATATAAGGGGTTAATTGAAATAGTTAAACAAAAAATGAATTAGGCTTAATGTCTAAGTGCTAGAGAGTCTTTTTTAGAGACCTAAGTTTGAGCTCTCTTCCTCCCATTTTATTTTTGGCAACCTAGGGTAAAGTCACACCCAAAATATATATGGTCAGAAATTAAAAGTAAACAAGAAATGAGCTTTGGGTTTGATGGTTAAGTGTAAGTTTCCTTACCTAGAGGTTCTAAGTTTGAGCTACTCTTTCCCAAATGCATTCATTTTATTTTTGGCCAAAATTTTGGGATATTTGCCATTGCCACCCCTAAGGTTTCAAATCCTAGGTATTTAACCCACTTTCTCCTAATTATACTTTGCATCTTTTTTTTTCTTTTTAAGTTTTAATAGAATTTTGCCTTCCCCTCTTTATTTCTTCTATTTTTCTCTTCTTTTCTTTTTTCTTTACACCATATTTTCACCTTATTGTTGTTGATTATTTTGCTTTCCCGAATCAAATGCTTTCCCTTGTTCAATATTTTTTTATTGGATTTGTAATTGCCGTCAATAACATCTTTATCTTTGCCAAGAAATAGTAAATACATCAGCGTTTTAATGGTTCTTGCCAAAGCCTTGATAATCTTGTCAAATCTTGATACCAAATGCTAATTCATGCGAATTTGTTGTTGAAGGATCGAAATTAGGTGAATCAGACCAAAATCGAGCGTAAGGAATGTCAATCGGAGCTGTGGTGAAAGGTGTGTGTTCTTTATCAAGTGAATATGGAAAAACTGTGTGTAGGCATAGGGCCACACAACCACCACATGACCATGTACACCTATAGATTTTAGGGACTTCGTGAACCACGCAGCCTTAGCCTGTTACAAGACCTGCCACACGATTGTGTCTCTACTGCAAGGTAAATTATCAATTTTCACACGACATCAGGTTGTTACATGGCCTCAAGACTCTCACACGGACATGTGACCCTGTTTTATAGTTTTGCCTACAAATGTATAAATTATTCAATTTAATCCCTGTATAGTCCCCAAATTATTTTTAGAGGTTTTATGCACTCAATTGAGTCCCTGATATTATGCATATGCTAGAATCTGTGAATTGATGACTGAATTGCTATCGTTATAAAGTATGATATGTGAATGTAACTTCTCGAATTTTGAGCCTAGAAGTTTAGAGATTTGAGCATAGGGGCAGTGAGGAGGCTGCACATAAGTGATTAGTTATGCACTTTAGTGACAAGAATGGGCCTGCTAGTCTGGTGGTGGAGTGAGTGTTAATTAAGTTCAAGGTTCTGGATTCGAGTCCTTTGAAGCACATTTTGGGAGAATCTTATTAGTTGGTTTTGCTTTTGGTTAATAATAATAAAATCTTATTATGATTTATTGAATCATTATTTTTTTAAGAAGTTTTATTTTATTTTTGAGTTACACGTTCTCCCTCTCTCTCTCCCTCCCTTTTTTTTTTTTGCTTTTTTCTCTTTTCTTCTTACGGAAACGGGTTATTTGTGGATTGGGGAATCTCGTGCCTCTGTTGTCTTCTTCGATCGCAAAGAGGTGTGGGATTTAAACTGTAACTACGCTATTTTTATTTGTTTATTTAATTTGCAAACTCTCTGTTCGACTTTTCTTGACTGTAGGCTAACCCGTTGGTTTTGGGTTTTTAGTCGATGAAAGTGATGGGAATCGTCATTTTTTGATATGTGTTGATAGGGCAAAGGTTAAGGACGATTCTGGTGGCTGAAACGGCAGATTTGGGGCTATTTTAGGTTAGTTTCGTGATCACCCCGACGGCCACACGGGCCTGTGCCGAGGCACAAGGCTGTGTAGATTTGAGAACTAGGGTTCCGGGCCAAATTGGGTGCCACACGGCCTTGTGCCCGATTTGGGGATTTTTTCAGAATTCACACGGCCGTCTCCCTTGAGCACACTGGCGTGTGAGTTTGGGAATTAGAGATTTGAGATTTGGAGTCATACGGCTTGGCCACACGACCGTGTGGATAATTTGGGGATTTAGGGATTCCACACGGGCGTGTGTTTCAGAACACACGGCCATGTCTATGTCTCACACGGCTGTGTGTGCCCTGCACCTTATTTTAGCAAAATTGGATAGTGAGTTACGCGGTTTGTTCACATGGTCGTGTCTCTGCTGCGCACGGGCGCGTGCTACCCTTCACACGGGCATTTGGACCCTCACACGGCCTGGATTTCTCCACACGGTCAGAGCAAACGGGCGTTTGACCCTATCTCGCCAAATAATGATTTTAGGTCAAAATGTAAGTGCAATCGTGACATTACGTGTTTCAACCCTTAGC
The DNA here is from genome assembly GCA_025698475.1 of Gossypium anomalum. Lineage (NCBI taxonomy): Eukaryota > Viridiplantae > Streptophyta > Magnoliopsida > Malvales > Malvaceae > Gossypium > Gossypium anomalum. The sequence goes on along the minus strand of CM046967.1, from coordinate 14,705,455 downwards.
TAAGCTTTAGTGAGGGTGGTTACGACTCTAATCTGAGTTTGGATAATGCGTTATTTATTATTGGTTGTGTGACGTGTTTGATTCTGAACTCGGTTAGCTGGGTGAATGTGTATGCAACTAGTTCTATCTGACTGTCTAACTACGTGTCACTGATATGTGTGGTTATTATGTAACTGATACTGAACTTGAGTTATGAGTGTACACATACACAATTCTGTAGCTGACTGACTGGATGTGAATGTCTGCTTCTGACTGATTATCTGAGGCTGGTATTCTGATTGTGTACATCTGACTGCATACATACATACATATGCATAAACTATTTTGGGCGGGTTTTTGAAGAGAAGGAAGATTGACTGAACTGAACTGAACTGATAGCTGATCTGTTGGTTATTAGCCCCTAATACCCAGAGGGTTATAAGCGGTCCTAATACCTTGAGGGTCGTGGACAATTTGACTGAACTAATAGTTTTACTGTAACCTAACGGTATAGCAGTTTACCGCATTGTACTATACCGCATGTACGTTAGCTATGCTACGTACCACTATCTGATCTGACAGTTTATACTGCATGTCTGTACCGCGGTTTACCGCTTTGCACGGTACAACTTATACGTTAGCTTTGCTGCGTAATATACGTGACTGGCAGTTTATCTGCATGCTGTTAGCCCCAATACCCAGAGGATCGTGGGTAGTCTCAATTCTCTGAGGGTCGAGGACAATCCTGATAGCCATCATTGCCGGGCAACCTGGGATGATATCAGTTGGTGTGCAGGGTTGGATGGGCCTTACGAGGTCCTAAGTGGAGTGATTGGTGGGATGAGCTTAAAGTTTTTATGAGGAGTGATAGGGGACGGAGAGGTGTGTTGGCTAGATGGGTGGGTTTTTTCCTTAACTCAATTGCATTCAAATGCATCATATTGACTGATCGACTGAAATGTCTGATTGACTGTTCGACTGTAAGGCACTTGTGCCTATGAGAATTTTGTAGACTTTGACTGCAACTGTTTGACTAGTTGGTTACTGTGACTATGGAGAATTACTACTGCTGCTGTGTTTGAATGGTACGTGAGACTGTATGTGTCTGATTGACCCATATGACTGTAAAGTAATATGGTAGGTGTTTGTTTTTAGGTGAATTCGCTCAACTGTCATCTGCCTGTAAGTATGTTCTGCTTCTGAACTACTTCTAGTTCCATGTTTCCATTTTTGTAGCTTAACTGGTTTGATCTCACACTGAGCTCAAGTAGCTCATCCCCTCTCCTGTTTCCCTTTCAGGTACATTTCGGAATTTTGGATGTTGGACTTAGTACGCGGAGGTCTCAGACAGTCTCAGCGCAATAGAATGTCCGATTTTATTTTCTATTACGACTTTATTATTTTTTTAAATGTCGAATTGTAGGGTTTCCTTAAAGTTGTGGTACAAATTCTGTTTTAAGTTTTATTTGTTTTAATTCTAAATTTATATACTAAACTTAACTGAAATTTACTGTTCAAGTTTTATATGATAAAATGTTTTAATATGACGTAGTAGTTTATTTTTGTAAAAAATTACCGACGATCACCTCGGTGATCAATGTAGTATTCTGGATTCGGTCTAGACTTCTAGGCCGGGTTTTAGGTGTTACAGTGAATGTTATATGTAGACTGTCTTTGTATTTTGTTGGAAAAAACTTGGTTTGAAAACGGTTTTCTTGCACAGCGAAAAATTAAAATTTTAAAAATCAACCTGGTTTGTGATATTTATAGCAATAAACCTTAACCAAATACGCACCTGTGTTTTCTAATAAGTGGATCCTTGATATTTTTCGGCTTTCAACCAAACAATCTTCTCTGTTATTCTCATACCGTGAACTACTTCGAGTGTGAGCTCGAACCAATTGAACCAAAACGCAGAACTAGAAAAAGTTTTCTTTTTAGGGTGAAAATGAAAATTCTCTCTTCTTTAATAGAAACCGGTAGAGTTGTTATTCTGGAAAAATATCTATGTAACATTTGAGAATAAATTCTATATTTTTTGGCAGAATAACAATCTCTCAAAAGTTATGTAAATAGCTCTACCGGTGCCATTTATTTATAAGAAAAGAAGATAGAACCCTTGTAGAGTTGTAGAGGTTTATTTTAAATAGAAAAACAACATCCTACCTAGAGTAGGAGAGGGGTGAATAACTCACCCTTGTATTTCTAATAAAGTTGCTGCCCCCTTCATGTTATATAAGGGGTTTTGGACCTCTCTCACATCAGGTACAATTACAAGTATTTCCTTGGCCTTTTTGACCCAATACTCTGTAATATGATTTAACCCAATTCAGTTTTTCTATTTCCCAAAATAAACTTTAAGATCTACATATTAAATAATTTTTTCACCTCAATTTTACCTGGTAAAATTTATCGGTAAAATTTTGATGATTTTAGCCCTAGTAAAATTTCGAAAAAATTTATTTAATATGTCACAACTAGAGGTGTGCATGGGCCGGGCCGGGCAAGGTTCGAGCTGGGCCCATAAAAAAATTTAGGCCCGTTTCCAAGGCCTGGGCCTGGCCCGACCCGAAATATGGGCCTAGAAATTTGTCCAAGCCCAGCCCGGGAAAAAATGGTAGGCCCGAGCCCGGCCAAGCCCGGCACGGTCATATTAATTTTTTTTACTTTTTTTATTAAATAAAAAATTTTAAAATATAATAAATCAAATACATTTAAAAACATAAAAACAAATATTAAAATAAAAAATAAATAAAAAATGAGACTAAAATAATTCTTAAAACAATACATAAATTAAAAATATAATAAAAAGTAATTATATTAAAATTGAAAAATTGAAACAAATTAGAACTAAATTAAGAACCAAATTATATTAATAACAAAAATTTATTTACAATATCAAAATAACATTAAAAACAACAAAATGAGTAAAGTAAAAGTACTAAAGTTACTTAAAATTAAAAATTAAAAATTAAAATAATTTAATATTAAAATCGGGCCGGTCGGGTAGGGCCCGGGCCAAAAAAATCTTACCCGAGACCCTGCCCGTTTTCTAAACGGGCCTCATTTTTTGTCCAAGCCCATTTTTCGGGTCTATATTTTTACCCAAACCCTCCCATTTTTAGGGGGCCTTCGGGCCGGGCCGGGCCACCCGACCCATTCACACCTCTAGTCACAACTCAACATATTCATTATGACCAAATGATTTATTTTCATTTTCCCGCTTCAAAACAGTCCAAAAACATAAATTCATTCTTCCATTATTTTTAATATAAGTTGTAAGAATGGGTAAATGATAACATTATCTTTTCAATATAAGTTTTAATGTTTTAGAGCAATAATGTAACTTATCTTTTTGTAATACATATACAGCACACGAGCTAGAGCCACACATTTTTCGCCAAAGAATGACTCGACTTGAGAGTGATATGGAGGGTCAAACGAACATATCTTTCTGATAGTGATTGGGTACCATAGAGCCGTGGCAATGGGCTCAAAGTTTTGACAAGGGCTTTCGCTATGGTCATATGACCATAAACTTGGTAGAGGGGATCAACTTTATGTTGTTGAAAATACGACATCTTTCGATTTTATCTATCTTCTCGGCTACATTCTACAGGTTGGCTACCTTGATGCCAAGAATAGGTCAGCAACAAGTCAACTAGATGGAGGCGGGACATGTGTTTGTCGAAGATGTCAGGGATGCAATGGTTGCAAACCGTCGGATGGCGAAGTCGATGAATGTAGAAGTATATTCATGATGTCTTGAAACGTTTCGAGTTACGGAGACCATCGGTCGTCGACCCGGTATACCACCTAGGTCCTATGGAGTTGATCTCTAAAATAGATGGTGTGATTGCAGAAGGTTCCGAACACTTCATTATCCATGTGCGCATGTTGTGGCAGCATGTGCTAAAGTCTCGCTCAATGTTGAACAATTTGTCGATGATGTGTACACTCTCGAGCACACGTTACGCATCTAGAAGAATGAGTTCCCCGTCCTGCCTGACCTGTCTACGTGGGAGGTGCCTCCGACGACTTTCGAGCTTGTCCCAGACAAAGGGTTGCGTAGGAATCTGAAAGGTCGTCCGCAATAATCCAGGATCTATAATGAAATGGACATTAGGGAGAAATTTGACGGTAAGCGTTGTGAATTATGCAGATTAGCTGGTCATAATCAGAGTAAATGTCCACAGCAAAACTACCATATTGGACAATTATCACGATCGGGTAGGAATTGAGCTTATGTAATCCAATGTACCTAATTTATATTACAAAGTTTGTTCCAAGTTTTAATGTTATAATGTATTTAATTTATATAATAAAATTTATTTAATATTGTAATGTATTTAATTTATATTACAAAATTTATATTATAAAGTTTGTTCCAAGTTTTAATGTTGTAATGTTGCAATGTTGCAATTAATCTAATTTATAACCATAAAGTTTGTCCCAAGTTTTAATGTTGCAATTAATCTAATTAAATAAATACAAAAATTGTTTTTTTCTTGATTTATTTTTTTTAGAATAAAAAAGTACAAATTTTGTAATATTTAAATTGTAAGAAACCCCTAAAATTGATGGTTTGATAGTGTAGTCCTAGGGGTATATTTCTGCGGAGGTCGACGTTCACGTTGTGAGTGATCGCAGCGATCAACATCCTTTTCAGTTGTAGGTGGGGGTGTGCAAAAAAATGAAGAAAAATCATATGCGTCGAATGCCATTGATGAACTTGAGTCGGGAGAAGTGCTGTACTGCTGTGGATACGACCCAGGAGGAGTGGAGTAATGCGGTGGATACGGGCCTAGAGGAGTGTTGTACTACAGTGGTACTGGACTAAAGATATCAAACCCGGAATGATATCAGTGTCCTGACGAGCCCGGGAAATAGTCATTGACCCGTAACTCCGGATAATAAGAACTATCTCCGAAATATGTATGCGATCGTTCGGGCTCAAGCTTTGGCTCAGGCTCTGGCTCTGGCTCGGCCTTTATATCCGACACTAGCTCGTATGCCCCAGGTCTATGCATGTGCAGGGGGACTACAGTCGACTGCCCACCAAGTAAATATGGTTTTCCTGCACTAGAGTACCATTGTATGTACTCTAACAATAGTTGCAAATCGAAAGAAATATCTATCTGAAGTCTCCACGCCATCCGATTATCCCATACTGCAATATATTTTTGGTGCACAACCCCCCAATTATTTCCATGTTTTCTTTTCTTGTTAATCCCGTGAATCTTCCCCAACTGCATTGGCGGAGCTGGGATATACTGGATGCAACCAAACTGTCGGAGTACTCGATCCCCGTTATACTACTCGACTGTCTGGAAATTGATAATTGGTGTGTTAATGCACCACATGTGAGAATGAATGTGGGCAAATGAGGGTATAATGGCTGTAATTTTTGGTCTCTGATACGACATCCAAATAAACTGCACGATTAATAACATGGTTAAAATTTAACACGGTTCGAGTAAGATATACAAAATAATTACATGTCACGAATATTGGAATAGCTTACCCCTTCCCCGACATGTTGTTCAATCATCAGACGATATATCGGGACAGTGTATGACCTTCCGATACCCGGATAAGAACTCCATCCACGAAAACAAATTACATGTTAGAATAGTATCATTAGGAAAAAAAATGTCAATTAATTGCTATAACAACTTAAATTTTATCACTTGTTCACTAGAGGAAATACGTATGCTTGATGCCTAACTGATGCCAATAATGGCATTCGATAAAGAGCCCATGACTACAGCAATATAAGGCATCTGCCTATGTCTATGGCATCAGGCTTTGTCGTTCGACAAAGCTCACGATCCAATATAGCCAGAACTGCGGAACCCCAACTATACGAATGAACATTCTGCAAATCAGTTAATAGGGGTAAATACATCAAATGAACCCAGTTGTTGTTCGCATCTGGCATCAGTACACCCCCTATAATATGCATAATGTAAACTCGAGCTACGCACATCACCTCTTTCTCAGTGGCATTAATTGATAAATGTTCAAAATTGGCTTTTAGCCATGAAAATCTCAAACCCGTAAATTTGGACTCAGCATCATTGGGCGAGACTCTTAGTAGGCTATAACAAAGGGTAGTCGGCTCAGCTATAACAAAGGGTAATCGGCTCAGCTATCATACTTACGCTCGTTACGGCACTCCCGTCGATTGGGAGCCCAAGTTGTAATGCAACATCCTCTAGAGTGACAGTGCACCCCCCACACGGCAAACGAAAAGTGTGGGTCTCCGGGCGCTAAACGCTCGACCAATACGGATATTAAATCGTACCGCAAATCAAATGTCCGGATCAATGCTGCTGACTTGAATCCGGCTAACTCCAATTATGGCATCAGTCGTTCATCCAGGGGATATCCTAAACCATTTACCCGACCCCTCAATGCGCGGTACAGGCCCTGACACTATTAAATTACAGAAAATAGTTATAAGAACATAATTTATTTTCGAAAATGACGTAGAACTTTTTTTAAGGGAACCCGTGATTAACAAATAACAATATATTACCATATTATTAACTGTGTTTGATATGTGACTATCGTTCTTAATCAATGAACCCATTGCGATACCTGCAATTTCAAAACAAAATTCGGTAATTAATTTCAAAGTTTGATGCATTTTAAATATTTATCAAAATACCTAAATTTTATATATTGTTTTTAATTACAAAAAAATACCAAACAGTTTTGTCCACATCATATTTTTTGTTATACTACATTAACAAAGTAAATAAATTTTATAAATTCCAACTTAAACTCCAACTCAATGGTCACATTCACAAATTCCATCTCAATGGTTTAATCTTTTACCTACATAAAAAAACAAAAAAAATATATTAAAATAATAATAATAACATGCTAATAAAAAATATATAACAAAAACATAACATAAACTATCTCAACATAATAAATACGATTATTATTATTTTAAAATGATAATAAGTAAAATGTATTGGTTTAAAATATAATATATATATATAATAACATGCCAACTTAATTATTGTCAAAAAATATAATTTTTTTTTGTATAGAAAGATTCAAAAGAAATTTCATTTATAAAAAACATAAAATAAAATTTAAAAACATAAACTCTTATTCTCAATTATAAAATCTTAAAAAATTAGAACATGTAAACTATTATTCCTAATTTATCTCATAAATTCCAACTTAATGGTCCCATTCACAAATCCCATATCAATGGTCTCATTTTTTACCTACATAAGAAATAATAAAATTATATTAAAATAATCAAAATAACATGCCAAATAAATTACATAAAAAAATAAATCTAATCAACCTAAAACACACATAACAAAATAAATTACATAAAAAAATAAAACATTCTTTATACATAACATAAATAAACTTTTTTACTTCAATAAACATTAAAAATAAATTATGAATGAATGAAAATATAAAATAAATACAAACATACCTTAATAGCTCTTTTTAATCAAATAATGCCTTACAAAAATAAAATTAAAAATTAAATCCGAATTAAATCAACAATAACAATATAAACAAATTAACATATATTTATAACAAAAAAAATTACCTTTTCTTAAACACCAAATCTTCCCTAAACAACAAATTCACCTTTCCTTTTCTATTTACTTATTTTGCCTTCTCTTTTTTTCTTTCTTTTTCCCCTTCCCGCTCTCTCATTCTTCTTATTCTCTTCTTCAAAATTTTTTTTCTCTCTTCCAACCAAAAATGGGACATTTGGAACCTTATAATGGTCCCTAAACACACAACTCACGAGCTCAATTCTGACCCATCCCATCGCCTGATAGTCGCAGGCCGATGCCGCTTGTGGAAATGGTGTGACCGGGGTGTGCCGCTTCTGCAGTAGGCGTGACCAGGCGTTGCTGCCTCTCTAGCAGGCATGACCCCTGCGCATCAGTTGTGCTATCCCATCTATGACAGCGAGTCGTTTTTTTTCGTATATGGGTCGTATTTGACCCGTATTTTTTTAGGTGCCGCCTATTTAGTTTCCTTTACCAGTTTTTTTTTTTAGTCAAATTTGTTAGAATTTTAAGGTGGTGCCGCCTATGCACCACCCTCAACATGTTTGAATGTACCATTTTGGTACATAATTTTTTTAACATGCCATTTTAGTATTTTTTTTAATTTTATAATATTTAGGGGGAAAAAACCCCATATTGCATTGTATGGGGTGAGACTATTGAAAGGAGGAAGTATTGACAATTTAATATTCTTCAAACACTTATGGTTCATCCACAACTTACTGACAGTTTAACTGCAAACTTTTGTTTTAAAATACCGGTGATTTACCCACAATTTTTATTGGCAGTTCATCTACAATTACTGGTGACTCATCCACAAAATGGAATGATATTGGATGGATGAATTTTGGGGAACTCTTACTGTGGAGTGTAGCGGAGTATGAGTAGGAACTATCCTGTTATACTTGCATTTCATCGACACTCATAAGCATGCTCAAACGAACTGTAGAATTCTGCTTTGCTATACGAATGTGATTGTTCTAAAAATTGTTATTACTTATGATTGATCTCTTTTTTTTTTTTTTTTTGCATTGATTTTCTTGTGATTAAGCACATACTGAGTTTCTTAAGCTCAACCCCCTTAATTTCATCTTTACAGATAACCCACCAGGTTAGGACACGAACTCTACATACGGAGGGCTCAACTCGGTTCAATATTTTCATTAAAAGTATTTTTAGTCATTTTTTATATAATTTCTATTATTTGGAACTGTAATGTTCTATTTGAAATGTGATATGAGACTTAAGTTTTTGGGTTTATTTGGCATTCATGGCATTAATTTGATTTTAGGTTGTTGAAACATAGAACATGATTTAATTTTGCATGAAATCTGGTTTTCATTAAAACTATGTTAAATATCACTTTTCTACTGCATGATTATGTAAATGAGATTTGAAACATATATATATATATAACTAGAATCCAACTTTTGCTAAATAATCATTAAGATCAACCAGTTTCTGAAATTAAATTGTACCCTTTGGAAATACACTAAGTTTTCTACTAAAGTAAGCAAATGTTTTAAAAAGATTGCTTTACAAACTCTGATAGTTTTACTAGGCCATTTCGGTGGCCAATGTAATCTTTTGAATTCGATCATAACGTCTAGGCCGGGTTGGGGAGGTTACATTAATAGCTCAGTGACTTAAACAAAAGTTTTTGAATAGTTCAATTACTTTTTTTGTAAAATTTTGCAATTAAGTGACCAAAATGTAAACTTACTAATAATTTAGTGACCTCAGATGTAATTTATCCTAAAAAAATACTAAAAATGAGAAAATGGTATGATTAAAAAAATCATGAATAAAGTTTATATTTAAACATGTTGAGTTAGGTGCCACATATTCAAATTTAACATATCCAAAAGAAATAAAAAGAAGAAATTACATATTTCATCAATTAATTAGTAATTTGAGAGTTATTCTTATAATTTGTTTAAATAAATTTAATATTTATAAAGGATGTATGGAATATTTTACTCATAATAAGTAATAAATTTGTAATATTTTACTTTTAGAAAACATGTATGGGCTGGTATAGAAAAAATAAACATGTACGGCCTCTTTGTGCCCAAATAAAAGTAAAGTGAATATAGACTTAAAGTAAACTACCATTAGTTATTAAATTATGAGTAAATTTTTATTTTAGTCATTTAACTAAAAAAAGTTATAATTTGATATTAAATTATCTAAAAATTTTCATATAAGTCATTAAGATGTTAAAATCGATGCTATATATATATTTTTTGTTGAGTTTTCTTAAAAAAGGGTATTTGTCATTATTAGCAGTGACTAATCCCCTCACCATGGGTTCTCTTCAAAAAGGTAAATAGTCCTATAGGCAATGATTAAACTCCTAACCTCATGGATGAGCAACCACCATACCACATCTCATGGTTGATGTTATATGGTTTTTTTTATTCACATTGTTTGCACCAATTGAAAGCTTTCCCTTCTCTTCCACAATTCAATTTCTTTCAATAAACAGGTTTTGGCATCACGAATCTACGAATAAAAAGTCAAACAGTTTTTTTCTTCGATCTTTGATACTTGATTGTCAGATCAACTTGGATTTAAGGTCTGTTCTTTTACTCGTCAATGGATATTGGTCCATCGTACTGATCATCAAATCATCGCTTAGAGCTTGTTGGTGGAACTTTAAAAAAAAAAAAATATCAGTTACTTAAATAAAAACTTTTAAATAGTTCCCTAACTTAAATAAAAACTTTTGAATGATCTAATATTCAAATTGTAATTTTATTTTAGTTAAGTGATCAAAACAAAAACTTACTCATAATTTAATGACTAATGTTGTATTTTTTTGGAATAAAATGGGAAGAACATTTACACAAAAATAATTAAAAAACAATTAATATGTAAAAATTTATTTAAATATATAGCATTCTAAAGAATAATAAGAATACTAAATACATAATTGATTGAAGTAGACGCAAGAGAGAATCAAAAATTTACAGAGTAGGTTTGAAATTAATAATGTTACAGGAAGGAACTTCAAATTTAACTTGAAAGAAGTTTTTATTTGATTTCCTAGACACAATCAAAGGAATCATTAACAAATATGGTGGGTGTTTTTGCAGGTATTTATTTTTAAGTGTTAACAAATCTGCAAGTCTTCCTGACTTCACCATTGATAAAGCTATCCGACTTCGTAATGTTGCCCAGCTTCACCATTGAATCCGAGAACTGATTGAAGAAAGCGAGAGGGTCGTCAGCATATTTTCGGACCAGCTTCTTAGTTTCGATTCCAAAAACGTTGGAATACATTTCTTGGTCTGAACTTAGTAACCCTTCCCCTCTCAGCAGTGTATGGTAAAATGAATTGTCGAAAAGATTTGGTGTAACATTGTCCATTGCTGTTACGTTATTCTCTCCCGAGCTACTAATTGCAGCAGGGCAGATGGATTTCAAGTTTCTGAGGTATGAATCTGTTTCTCCAAAATCTCCATAAATTCTAGCTCGAAAGTTCTCACACCGTGCCATTCCAATGGTGTGAGCGCCTGGAAACATAAAGAAATTTAGCCATAAAGTTTGCTCAAGATGAATGTAATGTATATATTTTTTAGAAGATTTTGTATGTAAATTGCTTACCAGCAAGAGCTACCATATCAGTCACTGATAGACCTTGATAAAGAAATTTAGCCATAATACTGAGAAGACCCTCATTTGCTGTTGGAATGTTTTCCCTAACTAGATCATAGTTGGCTGTTTTTGAATCCTTTCTTCCCACTGGTACATCCCAGTAAGGTCCACCCACCTGCAAAACAACCATTAAATCAGTGCCCTCCCAAGAAAATCAAGACCCCCAAACAGAAAAATGATTAAATCTAGTTTCTTGTTATACCAGAATCACTGCATCTCTAGCAGCAACGGTGAGGATATCAGCACAGGAAACAGTTCCAGGACACTCGGATTCAAGCTTGTTCTTAATCCTGTCAATGATTTCGAAACCTTTTAGAGAATTCACATTTGCCGAAGCTTTCTTTTCTCCTTGTAAACTGATTGTATCATCAAGCAAAACTGACCCATCACAACCCTGCATATGCATGCATGGACAAATCATTATACATATATGAAAACTCATAATGGAAATCTTTTTAACTTTCCCGATATATATGCAGTAATATGTGTGTGTTTGAATTAAAAAACCTGAACAAAGCAGTCATGGAAATGCAACCGAAGAACCAAAGCTGCATTTCGAGGATCAGAGTTTACTTCACACTCCATTTCTTTCCTCACAATCTCAAACACAGTGGGGCATGTTGATTTGTAGTAATCCAATGTCAATGGAGCGTCTGGACTAGCTGCAAAAATGGTCCAACTGAACAAGGAAATACAAACCAGAAGGATTGAAAACCATTGCAGACTGATCAGGGAAGGTTGATGCGCCATTGTTTTGAACAAATGCGTGGGGGCCGGGAAATGTACTTGAACATATTTATGGGGAAATATTAGTGCTGTTTTTATAATTTATTTTTTTACTTTTCGGGCATAGCTGGCCGAGTATTATTTAGTACAAGTTAAAATTAAGTGCAAACAATTAGTCAATAGAGGATGGAACTAATGTTGGCATGGTTGGTGAGTGCTCTCACACCAAATATGTTTCTTATAACTCACATACAAAGAGAGATCCCAATACCTGCTCATTGTCTTAATTCTTAAATTAATTTACTTTGAAAGATTTATGGGCCACCCACCAAATCATGCATCGACACATAACAACAAATGTTTCTTTACTTCTTAATAATCCAACTTTTATTTTTATCCTATTTTTATAATTAAATTTCTAACATTTGCAACTTTTCTTTTTTAAGCTACGTTAATTTTAAAAAGTTATAAAATGATCATTAAACTATTTGAAAGTTTTTATGTAAGTCACTAGGATGTTAAAGTTTCCTTTTTAAAGTTCGACTAGCGAGCTCCAAGCGATTTGATGATCGGTACGATGAATCAATACCCATCAACGAGTAGAATAATATATTTTAGATCCAAATGATATGACAATTAATGTCGGAGATCGAAGAAGAAAACCGTTTGGATTTTGGTTTACAAATTTGTGACGTTCAAAGCTTTTTCATGGAAAAAATAGAAAAGAGAGTTTTTAATTGGTGTAGATAGTGTGAACAAAAAAAGTCATACAACAACGATTTTAACAATCCAGTGATTTAAATAGAAAGACTTTCGAATAATTTAATAACCATTTTATAATTTTTTAAAATTTAATAACCAAAACATAAATTTTCTAATAATTTAGTTACATTAAGTGTAATTTATTATTAATAATCATCTGTCATGTTTTTAGAGAAAGCCATGGATATTATATAGAATGTGCAGTAGAGTTTAACTAGGGATGTAAGTGAACACATCATTTTTCAAGACACTTTACTGGACAAAATATAAAGCTTAAATTATTGAAAGAAACAATATCCTGCAATTGGTGCCAACACTGATATTAAAACCTCTTTTTTTAATAACTTGTGGAGGATGTCATAATCCTAAAGAGGCCTATGAATCCTACATCTACTATTAATCAGGAACTCCACATGTTATTGCGTGTCTTATTTGTAATTTAAAAATGAAGAAAAAAAAAGCAGCCTCTTTGGTATAGGGTTGTCATAATCCAATCAACGAAAAAAGAAAAGAAAATAGTGATGATCTTTCTTTTTCTTTTTTTAGTTTAATACGAATGGACTTAACCAGTTGAACATATTAGGTTAAACCAAGGCTTTAAATATTGATCATTTTCAGTTGACAAATTGGAATTCAGCTCACTTGGTGTAATATGAACAGCTTTAGTCATTACTTGGACTTTCAACCCATTTAAATAATAATAAAAGGAAGAAAGATTTTCTCAAAGTTAAAACTTCCACGTTATAGGCCCTTTGCCTTTGTTACTTGACAAACAAGAATGATGTTTAAAACATTCATGATCATGATCCTTGAAGTTCAAAACTAGTTTCACGTGGAGATGGTAGCCACTCCAATATTTATATACTTTATTCTTTTATTCAAAAAGACAAGCATGTAGTCAAAAATTGATAAATTTACTATATTATTAATCTCGAAAAGAAGAAAGAAAAAAAAGAGCTTTGGTACCATGTTAATGACAGTTTCATAAGCTTTGACACTCGAGTCTACAACAATGTAATCAAACTTCAACTGAACTAAGACAAAACGGATCAATTGGTTTTAAGGGCTAAAATTTTGAAACAGTAAGATAACCCTCAATCTGGCTGACGACTTATCTTCGTGTTTGATGAATTAGGTTTTCATGGTAGACATGTTATCTTTACAGCAAAAAATTTACTGGTGACCCAACTGACCTAAACCCCATATTGTGAAGGTGCCAAAGCCGGACATCAAAAATCAACAACTAAACTTCTCCAGTCCCATAATTCATCATGAAACAATATAAAGTTTCCTTCTATTACAAGGAAACGTGCGTATTTCATTGAACTTGAAAGAATATCGATGTTTAAGGCAGGGATGTTCTCCATCTGCAGGACATACAAAGAGCCCTCTCTATCAGTTCCACTGAAAATGGACCTGCTCAGAAGCTTACAGAAAAATGGCAACAGTGAAAACCGACACTTCACACAAAAACAACGCGTTCACTCACTGGCCACTTGTTCACAATGCCAGATTTCGATGATGGTTTTAATCTGAACCAAAGTGTGAAGGTCTATAACAGATTTTGCTCCTTAAAATGGTGACTACTATGAGGTTTTCAAATGAAAGTAAATTTACCTTTTCATGAGTCCTTCCGAGGCCCTATTGCTTGTTTTTGGATCAATCTTCATGTTCATCTTCTGAATCTGTAAAAAGACAATAAAAAGATAAATTGAAGATAAAATAGCCAGCTATGAAGTTCAAAAGGGAAAGCCACTTGAAAGCACATTCTGGAGAATAACAGCATGGATGTATATTATACAAGGGTATGAAACTCTTTTTTAAAGTTATTACATATGAGAAAAGAATGATGTAGCATCCTAAGGTGCGTAAAATAGATGCAGTAGGAATGATTCGTATGGCCTCCATGCAGCAGCAATCATTATTTATCAGTCAGGAAGTAAGCCAATTAACAATATAAATATACAGACACAAATTCACACATACACACAACAAATCCATGTCTTTAAAGTCAGAAGTTACTACTGAGATTGATTTATCACTTTATATAGTTAATCTGCGTGCTTACATGCAGTTATTTCCAAGAACAAATACATATATATATGCTGTACCTACCAGATCTAACATCTTCACTAATTTTGCCTCCAGCTTGGATTTGGTTGACTAGCATTCGATACATCAGTACCCACCAATAAATATGAAGAACAAATAGGCAAAATAGAAGTGTGTTGAACAGATAATAACAAATTGGTCCAACCACTGGATGCTTTTCCTTGTCCAATGTCTGGACAACTTCATAGCTGCCATAGAAGACAGAAATAAGATTTAAAAAAAAAAGAACAAAATTATAAACTCAATCTAAGTGGATTTTTATTCTCTGTACATTATCAGAACCCGAAGGCAAGTTTAGCATATATATTTTTTTTTCTTTAAAAGAAAGCCAGTTGCCATCACATTGTAGCAAGACAAAGCTCTTGGAACCCCGGAACTTACCCCTTCCAAAATGATCAGTAATCAGTGTGATAAACCTTCATATATACTGAAGCAAGCAGATAGCAAAAGGGATTATCAAAAGTTCCTAAATCAGATTTAAATCTAGAGATCTAAAATATAAGTTCGTGGTACCAGGACTATTCCAACGTCTAGGACTTGCAACAGGGATGTGTATAAGCTAGAAAAACATCGCAAAAGTTTCCTTTCTTTATTCATATAAGAGAGAGAGACAGATTGCTGGTTACTTGACTGATGTAACCAATGATTACTTGGTGCAAGCCTTATATTTTTTATAGTTGCTTTCTCTTCCCTTGACTTCAGTGCTATGTGTATGGATTTGGGTTTGTTTCTCAAGTACTTGAGAGGAAACCTCATAAAATTTTGGCAGAAAAAATATATCAGACATGAAATCATACAAACCTTGTACTCCATAGGACCCAGAAAGGGAAGTATATGAGGCGCAGTAAGATCCATGACATAACAAAAACTATGAATGCAATGCTAGCGAGTTTTTCAGCACCACAATATTTGCTCATCTTCCCTATCTCCAAAAATACATCGCTAGCATCATGAATTGCTAAAACAACTGAACCGACACGGCCAAATCTGCATAAAACTGGCATAAGGAAAAGAAACAACTACTCTCTAAAATCTCAAGATTCAACAAGCCTAATATCTTACATTAGAGTAAGAGTCTCCAAAGCATACCTAAAAATGTAAGATAGCACAATGAGGGTGATAGTTGCAAAATGATGACCCATTAAGACTCCAAAGTCAGAACGCCTTGTTTCCCAGAAAATTAAAGCAAATATAGAGTATGTATAAAACCCAGCAGCATACATATAAAGTCCCTTTAATTTCAATCTGGAAAACAAACATAATAGTTAACCTGCCGAGTTCATAAAGTTGTATATCTCATATCTTTGAATGTATAGTAATCGCAAAGGTACCTTTAAGTCGATGTTAATATTTGAAGCAAAAAGGAGCAATTTATTGAATATTGATAATGAAGCTTACTTAATTTTTTGATCAGGCCAGACCTGATCCCCTGGCCCTACCCAAAAGTGTCTTGTATTGTTAAACCAGGGCTCCTTAGAAGTTACATAGAGAGCCAGAAATTCTGCAGAGAGAAAATAAATGCATTTCCAAGCTGACTCCTTAAATTTTATAACCTTATTCTTGTTGTCTGTTGTATTGGTATCTAGCATCTGATATGCCTTTCCAAAAATCAACCGCCTTCCAACTCTCTGAAACCATGTAAGATATTTTCTAAATGAATAAACTGTTAGGAGGATTGACGTTGATAGAAAAAAGAGAGATTGAACAATGGAGAGGAGTGACCAAACTAGCTAAACACATATAGCAATTACATTACATTACATTAAAAAACATTTCAGACAAGCACTTTGATCTACTTAATTTATGATTTTACTTGATAGTATCAACAATGATATGGACCTTATCCGCACTCAAATAGCACTTGACTTTAATCTATTTCAAGCGTCATTTAGCAAATAAATTGCAACAAACTATCTCCCCATATTGGTAAAAGTTTCAAACTTTAGTCAAAATACTTGTACATCAACACACGGCACCTGGATGCACTGAAAATAATCTGGAAGCAAATCTTCAGATAGCACTGCACAAGTCCACACACAATGTAGTCACCTATTTCATAGGAATATGCCAGTGTTTCAACATGTGATCATGAAAAGAAAGACATTAAGCTTTTATGTAGGGGAAGATTTAACGAAAATAATTCTACAAAATGGTAAAACTCTAGTTATTTGTGAATAACCCATTAACATACAACAGTCAAGGCAAAGTCTCACTCAATAACACACTATAGGTTCAAACAACATCCTGGGGAATTAGGGTCAACTTAGGGATCACACTTATTTATTGCTTTAAGCTCTTAGGAGAACTAATCTTAAGAAAACAAAATAAAGAAAAGAACTACATTTCAGTCAGACTAGGGAAATAGAGTCCAACAGTTCCATTTCCAAGTACCGAAAGCCTTCAGTTTACATTTGCTTCCTTTTTTTAGAATTCATTGACATCAAACATCTATTGCTAACACTTCAAGCTTAGACTCCCAGCAGCTCTATACATTTAAGTGAATCATGCTCAAGCTTCAAAGAGATAAAATATATTAACAGAAGCTTGAGCCAAGCTAATTTGTAGCTGATCCTGAAGCAACAAGACCAATATAGTCCTTCACTCAATTCCATATTACGCAAGCTACATCAAAATACCACAAATCCTTTTCACTAATATGACCCATAGTGTTATGCAGAAATAAAGGCCAGAAGCAGCTCTCAAGAAAAGCCACCAAAGATAATACAAGTTTCTTCCGAAGAAATCTGGTTCCAACACAGCTAAAGATGTATCAAAAGAAATAAAACTTTCAATGTGTTTTCGAGCGCATAGATTTAGCTATAAGTCTATGCTGCGGCACCATTAACTCGCCAACTAAGTTAAATAGGCCTAATGGAAGCCTAGACTCTTGCCTTGTGGTTTGAGTACCAGCCATGTCGGGTTGGAATCTGCAAGTAGTGGATTCAAAGTTCAAACACAGTATCTGCCATAGCCTTGCGGGGTGTTAACGTAGACCAGCCCAAATTCAAATTAAATAAAACCTCTTTTTATTTAAATTGTATTATAAAAAGTATATATATGTATATATATGTTGACATAAAATATATTTTATATATGAACAGCACAATGGGTCAAGTCAAGCCAAATTCAGGCCCGGCACGAAAATTTTCTGAAACCAAGTCACGGCCAGGCATGTATACTGTTAAGGTTTTTTCTGTTCTTAATATACTGTTAAGGATAGAGGGAGAGATATCGTATTATTCAATCCCACTTAGATAAAGACGACATGCAGCCAATCCAATACAAATGCATTTACTAAGAACATTGATTTAGATGCATTTCCACTCTATATCTATTTCTTATTTATTTTAAATATGGATACGATAACCAAAAAGCATAATTAAAAGAAAGTTGAAGTAGGATCTAATTCCAAATATCCAAATCGATTTCTTTATAGCATCATATCAAAAGCATAAAAGTACGTATAATGCCATTCTCATGCAAAGAAACAACTAGCGGCACCAAAGAACACGTATGAATCCCATATTATTCAATCCCATTAGAACAAAAACAACCCATCAAACGATTCAATAAAGCTAAAAGAAAAAAAAGAAGCAGCAGAGTTTCAAAAGCATTTCAAACTTAAGAAGTAATGTCAAAATCCAATCAAATTATCATTAAAAAAAAATGTGTCTGAAAGGGATAAAAACAAGTACCTCAAACAGAACTCTATCGAGAAAGAACCGAACAGAGGGGAAAAACATAAAAAAGAAAGGAAGGACAATGAAATCTTCTTGTGCAGGATAATCTTCTTCTTCCCAATTAATCGATTTGATAAGCTGAATCAAACCCATTTTGTTTTTCGCAAGTTTTGATTTTTCATCCAAAATTTTCTCAGGAAACAGTCTAAAGAAGGACGTTGAAGAAATGGATCACATGCAGAGGAATACGCAGAGAGCCCCCAGCCACTCTGGTTCTCTCTTTTATTTTTGTATCCTTTTTAATGAATACAATAAATTAATAAATTTATTAACTCAAAATAATACAAATAAATAAATAAATTTATTAGTTCCCGCATGATACAATGGCCCTAGTTTTGTTTAGATTTTCTAGATTGTAACTTTTTTTGGTTACCCTTTGTCGTAACCATTTTTTTGAAAAAAACGAAATTAACTTAGATTTGAAAATGAAAGAATGGGAGTCGCTACCAATCCTTTTTTGATGAGGTGTGATCGGATCACCTTAAATTAATCATTTTAATAAAAGTTAAGATTTACTAAAACGATAATTTTTGGTCTACGAAAATCAAAAAATGAGTTCGGGAGTCGGTTACGCACGAGGAAGGATTAGCACCCTCGGTACGCCCAAAATTGGTACCTCGTTGATTAATTAGTGTCCTAGTGTCGAAAATTTGAAAACTTAAAAGAATTTAAAATACGATCCCTCTTTGTTTTAATGCTAATTTAAAAATGATTGAATAAATTAAAACGGATGTTAAAGACTCTCTCATCTCGAAATAATAAAATATCATGTCCAGTAAGTTAGGACACGACATCTCGAACTTTGAGACTGAGCTTGCCTTTTATTTAGAACTAATGTATTTTAACTTCTTTTTAAAAGGATATTCGGTTAGTTAGGGTGAACGAGGAAAATCGAAACCCAGTAAGTTAGGGCACGTTTTCTCGAGTTTCCGAACACCGAACATTGCCTTTATTTGTAAAATAAATCTTATTTCAAGGTATCAAAATGTCATACCCGATAAGTTAGGGCACCACACCTCATATCTCTGAAAATAAGCATTTTTAAGACTCGTATTGTGATTTAAAAGAATATTCCGTTATTTAGGTTAAATGAGAAATATTGGAACCCAGTAAGTTAGGGCACGATTATCTCGAATTACCTAATACAGGATATTACTTTTATGAAAGAATTGTTTTAATATATTGAGTAAAAAATAACGTGATTTATAGTAAAACATAAAAGCAAATTATGGTATTAATATGTATAATAACATAACAATAGGTGTGACAGTGTCAAAAACAATAACGTGAGCAATTATAAAAGATGAAATAATAGCGAGGCTTAGTACAATGTAAATGTAAACAAATACATGAGGAAAATGAAATAATCGAATATGCAAGCAAATAAATAAATAAATAAATAAATAATGGAAAAATAAAATGACAATGATAACAGAAACGATAATAATAATAACGATGTAAATAATAATAGTATAAAACGATAATAATACATATGGTATTAATCATGATAATTGCGAAATAGTAGGGAACATATATATGTGACGCATATAATACTAGATTAAAATATATACAATATTTACTGAAAACAGTAATAATATAAAGAATAAATAATAACGATATATAAGTACATACATATATGTATTAAAATACATACTTAATAATAGAAAATAAAAAAATATATATGTAGTATTAAAAATATATATACATAATAATAATACAATATTAAAAGATATATATGCTTAGTATATAAGAAAATGTATACATAATATAATATTGAAATATTTACATAATATATACATATTAGAAAAAATAATAATGTTAAAAATCAACTATTAATAATATTATATAAATATATACATATATATTAAAAATAAATATATGATAATATTAAAGGTATATACATAATATGTACATAATACATATATAATATACATAATATATTAAGAATATAGACATAATATATATAAATATATATATTAAAAGAATACATATGTGACATACAAATACATTAATAAAAATAATAATATTAAACTATTAATAATACTATATAACATATATATATATATAAGTATTAAGTAAAAAAGATAATAATGAGATGCTAATAAATAAAAATATAAATATAGTAACAGTAATAAAATATAGTAGTATGAATAATATTAAAATTAAAATGGAATAATGAGAAAAAGTAAAAAAGAAAGGACGAAATTGAATTGAAAATGAGATTTTTGAGGCGAATTTAAAATAAAACAAAAGGAAGGGGTTTATTTGAACGCGCGTAGAATATAGGGGGACCAAAAGGGAAATAATCCCCTTCCCCCCAAAACGCACTGTTTTAATAGGGACTGAACTAGAATCCAGGAAAGATTCGGGGCCAAAATCGAAGAAATCAAAAAACTTGATTACAAAATAATAAAAAGGGGGAAGGACCACGTGCGCAAATTCCCCCTTTTCCAAAAACACGCGGATCCTGATGGTCGGGTTGGGTCATCGGGTCTTGATGTAAAACGACGTCGTTTTGGCGCTTGAAACCAAGGCCCAAAACAACGTCGTATGGTCCTTTTATAAATACCAAAATTCCAACAAAAAAATCATTCTTTCAGCCCTTTAAAAAAAAAATTCATTCTCCTTCTCTCCTTCTGGGCTAAACCCAGCAACCGGCCAAGAAGGCCACCGACGGCCGATCGTCGCGCCACCGTGACTCCGTCGCCGTCGACCACCATCCACGGTGGCCGGAGCTCGAAAAGAAGCCCTCTTGCCAGCCGATTGGAGAAAAGGTAAAAACAAATCCTTTTTTATATATATTGGTATATATGTATATATAAAATAATTTCAGGAAAAATAAGAAGAAGAAAATACGACAAGAGAAAGAAATACCCTTTCGACCTTGATTTCTTTGTTCGATTTCCCTCTATTTTCGTATTTTTTGTATTTTGAATTTTTTTTTGCTTGAATCTCTTCTATTTTTCTTTAGAACTCGTTTTTTATTGATCTCAAGTCAGTTTTTGAATATTGGAAAATCTCTGCTTTCGAAATACAATCGTTTTTTTTTAAGATCCAATCCCCCCCTTTACATTTATCATTCGGCCTTTTAAAGCCGATTACAAATATTAAAAAAATGTTTCTGCTATTGTTTGCGTGTTGTGTTTATCTGCTCTTCTTTGGTCTGTTTTGCAGGGATGGCAGAGAGTTGATGGTGACAGCAGGATGGGCATGCTGGTACGGCTGCTAGAGTTTCAGAAAAATTTGATTTTCTTTCTTTGCTTTTTTTTTTTTTGTGTTTGGGCTAGGGTTTAGGTTGTTGGGCCTGGACAGATTTGGCCCAATACACCCTTTGCTAAGGATGTTAACATTTGGAATCAAATAAATTTCGAATCGAGTTGATTAAAAAATAAATTAAGTATAAGGTGGGAAGTTTTTTAAATAATAAATATAAAATAATTATGATAATTATTTATCTTACTCTTGTATAAAATTATCATTTTACTTTAATTTAAAAATATTAAAAAGATAAAATTATAAAAATGCATTATAAAATAACTTTAAATTCTTAAACCTTTTCTCTTTTAATTGTATTTCTCAAAATTAAAGTTTAAATTGAAAATATTAATTTTTTTTGAAAAATTATGTTTAAATATTTACTTGTCTTTAAAATATTAAAAATATTAATAATAACAAAAAAAAATCAAATTGAAATGGACGGTTTTCTAGATTATATATTCATGATAAAGTGAGATTGGTGGTGAGCACTACATGCCAACCATGAAATGGTAGTGATGAATTTGGGAACGTTCACTTCTATCTTGCTCTAGTGTCATAACCTTAGAAGGAATCATGCCAAATTCATATGCTAAATTTGGTATGATTCCTCCTAAGATTATACCTAACAACCAACTAAAATCAGATTTTTTTTTCTATTTATAGAGTTTGACAAATTCAAAATCTAATTTTTAATCAGTCACTAATTCTTCAGCTTTTCAATTTGGCCTCTTTTATTGTTGTTCGTTCCAATTTAACCAAATCTACTTGTTTTTTCGAACTTCGCCAGTCCAATTGCATCTTGACAAAATTTAAACAAAAAATCATAAGCTTAGTAGCATTCTATTCAAAATTTGACGAAAAATAAGTACATTAAACACACAAAATTAGCTTGCTATCAAATCTCTCCTACTTAGCCGATGTTTGTCCTCAAGCATGTTGTACATTCCCATACTAGAAATCATTTGACAATTTTTTCAAAATCAAGTCTCTCTCCACAACCAAACTTAATGCAAACAATTTAAGTGAAACATGAACAAGTAATTGCTAGGTTTAACCAACAAGCATTTTATAAAATTTTAACATTATGCAAAAATCAACTACTTCACTAACTTAGAGCTTAATCAAACTTGTAAGGCGATCGTTCTTAAAAGTTTGGGATGTAATTGAATCTTTTTACGTGAAATGAGATGATAACCAAAGCGCCTCACCTCGGTTACTTAATTTGACACGTCTCCAAACAAATTATTTTTCCTTACTCATAGCAGCTCGGTTAGCGGAGTTTTTGCAAGTTTCGGTTCGTTACTCAAATATTTTGACGCGAAATGAGATGTCAATCCAAACACCTCATCTCAATTACCCAATTTGGTCACATTTCCAAAATCTTCACTCATAACTAAGCCATTAGCGGAGTATATGTATTACTATTTCAACTTGTTTTTTTTGACAAAAGATAAAATTACTTATATGAGGCTCAAGTGTTTTTATTAAGAAAGTTTAAAGAGCTAACAATTTTCATGAAATGTTGACTTAGTCACAATATTTTCAATTCTACAAAACACTTGGCAATCAAATTAAGCAATAAGCAATTATTCATAAATTACCTAATTATTTGAATTAACTAAGCATAGGAATTGAATGTTTAATTTCAAAACAAATTAAAGAATAATCTCAGTATAAGAATTAATACATGCAACGAAGAATAAGTAATAGTATGACATGTACTACGAATCCCCCTACTTAGCCCACATTGCCCTTAATGTGCAATTTAAAAGAATAAAAAAGAGAATGTTAAAGTGTATTTCCCGTGTATATTTAATTTGGTGGAGGATGTTAGAAATGTTTATTTTACAATATGGTGGGGATTTTTGAGATTTGAGCTCCCATTGTGTCAAGGCGAGTCTCGATGCGGTTTAGTCGTGCCTTTACAGCCGAAGGGGGTTGCTCATCTTGCTCCTTAGGAGCTAGATTGTGTCGTTGACGAAAACCTCTATTGTTGCGAGCAATTTGTGCACCTGAGGGAACAAAATGAAACGCAGTAGGGGTGCCGACAAACAAGCCCATAAAATCCAAACAATATTCATTTAAATGATCCATAATATATGCATATGTAAGAGATGGAAAATCAATTCTAGATGGAAAAATGTTTTTAGCTAAATGTGTGATATATGGACCGAGTATGAGTGGTCGGTGAGCCCGCAAAACAACATAGAAACTTTGTGCAAACCAACTAGATTGACTTTATAATCGGAATGCATACACCACAAGAAAAATAATTTTGTCTTAGTTAGGACAGACGAAGAATCGTTGCGGCCCGAATAATTAAAAATAAGAAATCTATGAATGTATCTTAGGGCTGATTCATGCACTAGTAAGGCTTTAGAGGTCTTAGAATTGTAAGTGTGTGATATAGAGTTAGTCAAAGCCAAGTAAGCAACATCGGCATCGAAATTGCTTGGTATGTCAAGTAAAGCAGTATGGTATGAATCAGATTGAACATCATTAAGGTCAGTGAAACCCATAGCTATATTGAAATTCGAAACTAACATTCTAAATGTTTTACCAAGCAATCGGAAGCAGACAATGTCTTGAGTTTCCACAGTCCTAATGGCATTTATTTTGAAGCTAAATGTTGCATAAAATTCATATACGAGTTTGTAGTAGGCAGCACAATTAATATTCGCATAAGATGTCCAACCAATAGTATCGAGATAATTAAAAACATCATCATGTAAATTAAGTCTGTCGAGGTTGTAGAGATTGGAATTGTAATTATACCAAGAAAGTGACATAAAAACAATGATGGAATTGTAGAGTTGATTAGGGGCAAAATGGTTTTTTCTTAAATAGATAATTATGAGAAATATCTCATAATTGTTGGCCCATTTTAAGCCTTGAAATTTTTACGAGAACTTAGATTGAATATGGGCCACATGTTGAAAACGATGATGTTCATATTTTTAAGTTATAATTATAATTTTATATTCATTAAATTTAATAGATTTTTATAGAAAAATGTAAAATTTTCCATCCATTATCATCCTTTCCAACATAAACCTCTATTGTTCATGATAATCAAATTTCATTTTGTTTCATTTTAGTCTTGTCCACCATTTTTAACTAACCCAAGTTTAATTCCTTCAATTCCTTTTATAAAATTTTTAGTGAAAATAATAAAGCAACTTTATAGTAAGTTTAGTTTCATGTAGAGACAAGTGATGTTCAACTTGGAGGAGAAATCAAACTTAAGTTATGGTTTGGTATAAAGACTAAGGTATGGATGATAAGGTTTTATCATTAATCTCATGTTTATTTCAACAAAAGAGTATGTAAATATTATTTTATTATTGTTTTGATATTAAATCTTGTATATGTTTTCTTACGAAAACAAAGAAAAAGAGAAGATGGGTGAATCTCAAGTTGGTGATAAGGGAAAAGAAGTAGCTAAAAAGTGAAGGAAAAAGAAGAAAGCTCATCCAAACACTTGGCTGTAAGTACCTCAAAAATTTCACTTTACCTAATAAAACTTAAGTGAAAATTTATTAAATTTGTTATAGTAACATTTATGTAAGTAAATTACATAAGATAATGATTGATAATTACTATGAAACCGATTTTAAAATAGTGATGTCAAAAGATGAATTTAAATGACAAAGAAAAATAATTTATATGTAGTGAATTTGTTGTAAAGAGGACTAAATTGAAATTGTACAAAAAAATTAGATAAGCAAAACAAAATTATTAGATATAGAAATTAAATTAAGTGTTTAATGATAGTGAATCAGATGCCAAGTGATATTTTAATGATTATTGAATTTGATGTAATTAAGGACTAAATTGTAAAAGAGTGTAAAGTTTGAATCACCATTAATTGTTGAGTGAATGTGATGATTTTAGCATATTTAATGCTCATGTAGATAAGATATGAACTGATAGGATATAGATGACATGCCATTAGGAATTTTTATGCGTGCTAGTGATAGTGGCACTTCGATGCAATACAGTGATACTACAATTTGGTGCTAGTGACAGAAGCATTTCGATCTATTTCAATGACTTTGCACTTTTGTGCATATCAATGTACGCATATTTATGCTAGTAATTCAGTGTTCTTTTTGCATATCTTGTGTGTTCTATTGAGTCTACATATGGGCTAACATGAAACAAAAAATAGAATTTATTAGTGAACTTAGTAAGTGACATATAAGAAGATAGTTGAGAATTGTTAATGCTTAACCTCTATTTAGTTCCATTTTATATTATTATAAGTTATGTATTTGAATGTTAACATTTGTTATGATTTTTGATGTATTTACCAAGCTTTTATAAGCTTAATGCATTGTTTTTCAATGCATAGGTAGAGGCTTGACTTGAAGCTTTAAAGTGAAGTTTCTATCTCAACTCATCTCATCTCATTACATCTCAAGGCTTAGAAGAGAGTACGGATTTAATCTTTTGATATTTGTTTATGGCATGTACATAGGTTTAATTTAAGTACATGTTTGAGATTACTAGTGGAAAAACTTAGTAAACTTTGAGTATTTTGTTAGCTCTGTGAACTTGATTGAGCTTGTTTGGAATACACACACACGCACACACACACACACACACACACACACACATATATATATATATATATATATATATATATATATATATATTGTATCACATGTTATTTTGATGGTGCTTTATGTTTAAAATGGATAATTGAGGTATGGGAATGAAAGGTAATGATTTTGGCATGAAAAGAGAGCATTTTGACATGTTTTAGGGTTCTTTACACTTGCGATGCGGTACCCTTAGAGATAGGTGTCAGTACCTAACTTCTAGAATGAAAAAAAAATCTACAATAACTTAGCTAGGGTACCAATACCTAGCTCAGAGGTATTGATACACGTGCTTCTAATCCTTACATTTACACTGTTTTGACTTAAAAGGGTCCCGAATGACCCTTGATTACAATTAAATTTTAAGGATTGCTTAAAAGTGTCCTAAATCACTCTAAATGAACTCAATTTGATTAAAATAAATTGAATTTGACATTCGTTGTATGTAGACTCAATTCTCAAAAACTCTAAATGCTCTTAGTGTCCAAATATGACATTCATTGTATGGCTTAACCCAATAAAAAATATCACAAGATTACCCTCGTTTATTAGTACCCTCCTATGCCCTTGAAGAGGAATAATGTTTCTCTTTCTACTTTTTTACGTACTAAGCCAAAGACACCTACAATCTCTTACAACAACTCTTCATACGCCACCGAGTAAAATCATCACCCAAGCTTCCAACTCCTTCCTCTTAACATCATTTAAAATTTACATTACAAACGTCATTGATATATTAAATTTTATAAAAAAAAATATAAAGTAATTTAAACACAACAATAATACACAAAAACACATAAAACGTAATCGATTTAACTATTAATCAATGAAATCATATTTTAAGCTTATAGGCTTTAATATATTAGAGCCTGACAAAGAGCTTGTGAATCGATTCAAATGCTATAATTTATGTCTCATAACTATCTTTAAATTAATAATGTGTTTATATATTTATTTTATTGGAGTATTTTTTTTAATTTCCATTAATATTTGATTCTCAATTCATTGGAATGCTAAACTGCTTGGTTTCTCATGGCATTGTCCTCGACATGTTTAATAAGTTATTAATTAATTACAACTTTTTTTAAACGTGTCGGTGATGTAAGCCGCGATTTATAAGTTTACAATAAAAACTTAGGTTAAAATATGTTCTAGGTCCCCGTACTTTTATAGATATTAAAATTTAGTTCCTCTTTTTTTTTTTTAGATTTAAAAGTGTAATTCAATTATTGGCACTGTTAAAATTATTCTGTTAAATTTAAGTTTATTAGAATGCTATTTTTTTATTACAGAGCTACTAAGTGAATATTTCTTTCGTTTCAAAATAACGTACCGATAAATTTAACAGAAAGACTTTAACGCGGTTAACAATTAAATCTGAATTTTGAAATCTAAAAAGTAGGACTAAATTTATAAAAATAAAGATTAAGAAATTAAGTTCTAAATGCATGAAGAGTACAAAAACTTAAAGTATATTTAGTCTAGAATTTATATATGCAAATAAACTTAAAGTGTATTCAAAAGTAAATTGCATCGTATAATAATGAGTATGCATTTTTTGGTTAATTTAAAAGGAAACATTAATTAATGTTTAATGATTTTGATTAAGATAAATTTAAAAAAAATAGACAAATAATTTGAAATAAATTTTTTTACTTTTATACAATATTTAATTAGAACTACCATTAATTCCTTCCCAACCCTTAAATAGAAGGATAATGCACTTCAGCACATTCGAACCCACGTCTCTTCTGCACCGGTAACAATGCCCATGCTAATCGAACTAAGACTCAATCAACAATAAAAACTTTTTCTTTTAATGTAATAAAAAAGAACCTTTTTAATATTAATGGCTAATATACTAAAAAAATTCCCTTAAACTACTACACTTTGTTTAAATAAATCTCTATCTTATATTTTTTATTTAAAAGAGCCCTTGATTTTAATAGTAAAGGAAAATTATTATGAATTTTATGCTTTTAATTTTTCGTTGATACAATAAATAAATTCTATATACTTTTAATTTTAACATACAATTTAAAAGAGTAATAAAAAAAATAATTAAATAGGTTATGTATATAAACACTTTCAAGAAATTTTAAAATATTATTTTGTTTTACTTTTAAATGTATTATTTTATTTTTATTTAATAAATTATTCTCATAAAATTTACATAGACAAAATGTAAATTAGTTTCAAAATTCAAATCATTTTTACACTAATATTAACATCAAGGGTTTTTATGGATAAAAATTGTAAGACTTATTTAACTACAAAATAACCTAAGGACTTGTTTAAACACAATATAATAGTTTAAGGGGTTTTTTAAGTATATTAACCAATATTAAATGAAAATAAATACAAATTAAATAGGTCAGATAATGAAATTAACTATTGTATTCCAACAACAAGTAGACAGGTGCTCACGTGCATGCATCTGCATGTACAGCTTACTTTACATATAAGTCTCTCTGCATCGTCCCTAAACCCTGAAAATGGGAAAATGAAAATACACTTCTCGATGATGTTCATCAAAGGCGATGTTTCCTAGGAAACAATGTCATCCCTGTCCCCCAACTGGACTTTGCCAATCTTTTGACTTTTTGGCTTTTTTGATGATTTTATTGCTCCTTTTATGAAATTACATACAAATATGATACGGGAAAGTATAAATAACATATACAAATCATATGAATATAACGGAATATATTAATCCATATTTTTTTGGTTCAATATATTAAATAATCAATAAATTGATTCAAAAAAATAAACATAAACAAACTAATCAAAATTTAAAAACTTAAACCTCATATAAATAATGCAGACTGCAGTTGTTATTGCTTAATTCCTTTCTCCGAGCTCTCTTCAAACTGCAAAAAGTTAAAAAAAAAAAAAACAAAACAATGGCAAAGGGCTTCTTTTTCTTGATATTGGCTTTGCTTCTGCTATCAACTGCAAAAGCCAGGCCTCTTTCCAATGACCTTCAGAAGCTACCATTTTCTACGCCAGTAAGTTAATTTTCTTCCCTGGAACATATCTATTCTTTATGTAGTGGGTATATTTTTACTGGATTTTTTTCTATGTTAACTATTTATAGGAATCGATAAGTTTCATTGATGGTGAGTGCAGAGGTTTGAATGATGAAGAATGTATGATTAGAAGGTCATTGGCTGCTCATACGGATTATATTTATACCCAGGAAAATGATGCTCCATGATCTTTTCTCTATGAATTCCAATCTTTACTTCTCTGGAATGTTCATAACTTAAACTGCTTACTTCTTATGTTTTTTGCCATTGATAAAGGTTATAAGCTATGTAAATCGAAATCATGGCATGTATTAAATGAATCTGATAGACCGATCAAAGATCATATCATACCAGAAGAAAACAAAAAAACACTAAAAAAATAATGCAGACAGAATTCTCATGCAGGAGCTTTGGATTTTCAGATTGGCCCTTAAGGGTTTTTCCTTTTTCTTTTTCGTGTTTTGACACTCTATCTGATATAAATTAATTAGTGATCTGGATAACTTTAAAAGCATGAATATACTTTTTATTAATTGGACATGAGTGGAATACACGTGCTCCCATAATGAAATCTAACTTCTTTCTTGCGTCAATTTTGGGTGCTGAGCCTTCAAGTTTATTGCTTATTAGGATTCAGAAATCTCAAGAGCTGATGAGATTCTGAAACCAACAGATGAAGTCTCAAGCAATGACAAATTACATTTGAACAATATAAAGAACAAGTGAAGCCTGTGCTTTGATGTCGATGCTTTTTGGTGAAAACAAGTAAACCTGGGCTGAACTCAAGTTGTTAGGCAGGCAAATTGATCGATGCCTCTCATCAAAAAGCTTAAAAATAGTAGTTTAGGGTTATGTTAGTGGATAGCCTTTTTTCTAATGTTCTGCGCTTGGTAGTTGGTATATAGTAATTGTTTGAATGATGAAGCCACTATTAGCAGCCACCTCCACTATCATTTGTCATCTTGTCCCTGTTATTGTGACCAACACTGGAGATTGAACTGCCTTTATGGGACTGCACTTGTGGCATGACTGGACCCTGTTCATTGAAAAGACCACCACTTTAAAACCAACTTGTTTCTTTACAATCCAATACATAAAATTCATATCATCCGTAAGAATTCTCAGTGCTATATACTGTTGTTTCTGTAATTCATGTCTCAAGTGAAACTTCTATAACCAGAGTTGGTGGGTTCATAATCATAAAATGGTTAATGGCTAAAAGTCATAATTGAGTGTTTGATTTGCTTCTGATGGATTACTATTGCTGATATCATTTTCTGCCATAGATATGTTATGCGGCGAGAAGAGCTGCAAACAGTTGTTTCAACTAGTATTTAAAATGATTAATAGATGTAATTGCGTGGCTAAAACTAAGGAAAAGGAGGAACATAGACTGATAGGATTGTTATTTATTGCGGCATAAGTGTAACTCTCATCTTAATAAAGCAAATCTACAGAGTTAGCAATGGATTGGTTTGTCGGCTCAGCTCTCAGGTAAGCAGTGTTGCAGGGAACGTCTTCCAGCTCTCTCAATGCTAGAGAATACGGGCTGCCAGTTCTTAAGTCCGTCACCATTCGACGAAGATCGGAGGCTTCTTCCTTGAGTCTTGCATTCTCTTGAACAACTTGGTCATGGCAGTCTGATACATGTTTCAACTTGTCTATGAGAGACTGGTTCTCATTTCGAAGCCTGACTACCTGAGACAAAAGTTCATCCAGGTGCTTCTGTTTCCGCATCCTCGACCTACGAGCGGATTCTCGATTCGATATCATCCTTCGTTGTTTCCGCTCGTCGATGATCCTTCTCAGCTGGTGTTCCTCCGCTTCATCTGAAGTTGAAGTACACAAGGACTGTGCAATGAATTCATGAGCGGGCAGTGGGATGTGGGAATTGGATTGGATGTTTAAGAATCTATCGAAATGAAAACCTGGGATTGTGTTTTGCATCATTCCAAGGTTGTCTGGAATCAGGATCGGGTTTTCTGTTGCAAGGTAGTGAAGTCCAGTACTGAGTTCACTAGGAACCATGGTTTAAAGTTTTGAAGTCGATGTCTGAGGCTGAAGGGTTGTAAAATTGTAATGTTTTGCAGTGATTGTTGAGCCTCTGAAGGTTTTATAGGAAGAAAAAGGCTTCAAAGGTGGGCCACTGTCCTCAACAAGTGTAACAGTTTCAGAGCTTATAACATTAGAAATCAAACATTTTTAATAATGTGGAGTGTCACTAAACGTGTCCATCAAAAGGCTTTACATCAGATACATGATCTTGAGACACGTATGGATGTATGTATGTATGCATGCATGCATGAGATTAGATGTGTGAGCATGCCACAGAAATTTCAGAATCGTGTACTTTAATCTGTTGTCCGATATAAATAAAAAATAAAAATTTGAGGAATAAAGTTGAAGTCAATTTCATGAGAAAATTTTCATTAGTTGAAAACTCCTGCAGGGAAAAGTGGATTTGTGCCTGATGACGCAAAGTAGTGCACTTTAAAAGGTTAACCACTAACTAAATTATAGTTCCCGTGACTAATTTTATTAACAATTAGATGACTCATCCAGCACTTCAATTCAGTCATTTTCATAGTTTGATATCTCAATTAGGATGAGTAGTTGTTAGGAAAAGTTATCTCCCAGTCTTAATAGTTTATTTGCTTTGCCATGAATTGCTTTATATCTGATAAGTTATGGAACAAAAAACCTTGAAGACATCGACTGAAGAACACTGCAATGTACGCGTGGGATAGTTCAGTGCTTCATAAATGGTTAATCAGTTTTGTTATTCTTTCATCACATATCATTGATCGGCACGTTTGCCATCGATCTAAGTGCCAAAAGTATACCTTTGCCATGTAATGTTATTAATTTATATGTCAAGGAAGAACTGGCAGCATCTTTAATCATCAGTTCCCAGTCAGCTGTGTTGTTGATGATTAAATTAAGTACATTGCTGCTAATCTTTTATATCCTTTGAGGCCCACTTTCCAACATGATAAGGGAGAGATTTATCAATGGGTTATTATATAAATCGACTCTCCAAGTATTAATCAACTATGTCGAGTACCACTTATCGGCTTAATTTTGCTTAATGATCGTGATGGAGAACCCATTTACGTATTTATCCTTACAACTTTCATGTCTCCGTACGAATGCCTGTCATAATTGGATGAAGCCTTAAGGTTTGGAGATTTCCATTCCATTTATAGAAGTTGAAATGGCAAATTGGCCGTACATCCATGATTTCAGGTGCCATATATATTTGCCTTCTACCTGTCCGGGAACATTGAGGGTTTTAAATTTACTTAAATTATTTTGCCATTTTTTTTCGATATTCATTATAATTTATTGAATAATATTTGCAGTCATGACCAAAGTTACCCAATGGATATTTAAATCTATTCATATTTGAAAATCTAGTTCTCCCCAAAGTGCTGCTACAGTTAAACCAGCAATTCCAATAATTTAAATTGGTCTTACAAAGGTAGCTATGCCATTTAATATGGATAGAATTCTAATAATGAGATTTAAATTGCGGTTTAGACTGCTTTTCGATTGCTTCGATATTGCTGTAATAATAAAATTATATAAGGTATTGGTGTTTTAAAAAAATAGAGAATTGTTGTAGGATGTTTGTCTTATAAGTAGTTGAGTTCTTTTATATCCTTATTTCATGTGCTCATGCACTTGAGGGAGGTGTTTATATACAACGTTGGCTTGGCGTGGATTTTGACCATCGACCACTTCTTTCTATAGGTACAGGTAGTTGAGTGATGAGTGATGTCTAAGTTTGAAGGTGATGGGATGATAGGAATTGTGAAGTGTTATTCTTTATTTAAGATTATTAAGCCCTTGGTGAGATTGAGTTTCGTCGAATCTTCAAGTGTTGGGTGGTACGGGAAAGATTTGATTTGCTTAAGTATAATAATTACTTCTTAGACAAAAAGTAGGTTGTACAATGACTTAGGTTGATTCGTTTCTCTAGCAAGTTTTGGAAGTTCTAGCAAGGCTTGAAGAAACCTCAAAGCGTCATAATTCCAATCATTGTTCCTTGTGTTAATTGATTTTAGACCTACTTCATCTTTGATTGAGGTTTGAAATAGTAGCATTTCTTTGTCATCGTTGCTTTTCTCCAAGAGTCATTTCAGTTTCAAAAACTTTTATTTGCTTCTACTTTTTCACATGTGATCTTTTTTCTCATCTCTTATTTTTGGTTGAAAGATTCCTTTTGCACTTTTATCTTCATATGCTTGTCCTTTTATTTTTTGAAATGGTTGTTGATTTTTTTGAAATTTCGAGTAGAATACTTCAGTAGCAATTGAGGAATGATCATGTTCCACTACCGAGATAGAAATGACAACCATGTTGAAACTACGATGTCTCAACCTTGTGACATTGGCTTCACAATTTTGCTAAATTCCCTTGCATATGCATCCCTTCACCTACGC
Source organism: Gossypium anomalum (assembly GCA_025698475.1). NCBI lineage: Eukaryota > Viridiplantae > Streptophyta > Magnoliopsida > Malvales > Malvaceae > Gossypium > Gossypium anomalum. The sequence continues at coordinate 14,671,581 of CM046967.1, read as the reverse complement.
AAAATAATCCCACAATAAACTTAATTATTTATTTATAAAACTAAGTTAAAACCTAATCTTAAGATGAGCAAAACACTCGTTAACCCAAAACACTAAAAATAACATTAAAACAACTAATTTTACTTCAAAATAATGAAAAGGTTAAAGTGCACTATTTTACATAACCGAGTTGGATTGATTGATAGGATCGGTTGAATTGAAAATTGGTCTGGTACTGGTCTAGAATAAGGAGTTGGATCGGCTAATTTTTAAACTTTTATAATGGTTGGATATTTTACTAAGGTGCACATTTTTTTTTACGTGTCTTAGATATAACTATAGTATTTTGATTATTGATATAAATTCTAGGCAAAATATTAATGGTTAATCTGCTTAATTATGTTCTAAGTTAAGTATGATGGATTAAGAGAATTGTGCTAGAGGGAAGATAGTTGAGGTAAGTTTTTGAAGTGACTTTCCATGTCCCAAAGGAATTGCCCATTTCAGTCATCACTATGTTAGACTACTTTCTTGCCATATTTGAAAGTTGACAATTTTTGAAACAAAATCTTTGGGCTATGATCGATGTTGATATTGTAGATATATCAAACCCATTAATGATGATCAATCTATTTAGAGAAACGCGTCTTGAAAATTGGTTTTAATTAGATCAAGCAATTGAATCCCTTTGCAGAGATTGGATTGGTAGCATTGAAGTCATATCTCCAAAACAATCCATTTTACTTTGGCCTTTATTATTATATTGCATTTAGCTATTTTAGTTACTATTTAATAGGGATTGGGTTGTAATTGATCTCTAGTATGTTAGCAAGTCTCGAATATATTTGAAAGACTTGTATAGGTCTTTTACTAAGTATTGAGAGCATTTATTAGTTTATTGAGGAATGTTTTTATGAGTGCATTTGAGACACTAAACTAGTTTGTAGTTTGGTTTTACAACCTAAGAGTAAGGTTGTTATATCAAAGTGTGATAGAACTAAGGTCACTTATTGTATTGCGATCAAAGATAATGAATTCATCTTATGGAGTCATGCTTCGTAGACATAAAAAAATCGAACTGTATAAATAATTTCTTATCTCCTGTTTGTATTGTGTTTTGCACAGTACCATCAGAAATTCCTACTTCGACTGTCATTTCCATTCATACTCTAGTTTTTTAACATATTAGCAATCGATTTAGATCAACCAAATAAATTTCATATAGGTGCCACTACTTTCAATCATGGTCCGAGTCTCTTGGAAGTCTTTGACCAAACAACCTAAGAAATCACCCCATACTATTAAAACCGGCCTTCTTTAAAAATAAATAGTAGTTACAATGCAATATTACGGTTTCATTGTTTATATTATTATGATAGATCAAAATCAAGCTTGCAATTAATCTCGTAGAAATTTCACCTTCACGTGTACTGAATGTGCACATAAACAACCCAGCCTTTTTTTCCTTTTCTACCCACATTTTTCAGTGATTGCTTTCAAATAGGATAAACTCATCACCATCTTTCCTCTTCTCTACTAAACCCTAAAATTCTTGACAAAAGGGTTGTTGTCAATGACATATATGCTGTTAGTTTTTGTAATAATAAAGGTGGATGCTACATTTAGAATATTACTGTAACTCGCATGCTTAATATCTAGCTTTCAAATAGCTTTATTAAGGTCTTAATCAACAAACAATGTGGGAACTAAAGTTAATGTAGGTCGTTTAAAGACATGTATTAGTTTAATCAGTGATTTCAAATATTATATAAATCCATATTGATTGCATATTTATTATTATCTTTTTGGTGAGAGCTCTCAAAGTCTATATTACTTGACTTTTTATTTTTATTTAAAAAAAATTACATGTATCCGACACATATTCAAGCATAAATATAAGAATATGATTCTCTAAATATATGAAAAAATTTGCGAAAATTAATCATATTTGCACATTATATTTACTTTGAATCTGAATAATTGCACAATGATCCACTGTTAGATTTTTGTTGAAAAAAAATATGATATAGGAAAATCATAAAGTCACATTGTTGGTGAAGTTGGAACCGGTAGACGTGTGAGGCTGATCAATCTCTATCCATAGGAGTATGGATGAATAATGAAGCTCCACATGTCCTTGTCTTTAATGGAGAGACCTAAGTTCTTCTTGCTAATAGATAGGCCTCAGCTTGCTTGGTGATCTCATTGTCATATAATTCCTTTAACCAAATCAGATTTAAGAAGCTGATATATGCACATCTTCTTAATTCGAATTCCTATAGGAATGATAAAGGGGATTCTCCAAGTAGCCTGAGCCACACAACTCACTAATGGCAAATACATAAGCAATACACTTATAATATCTGTACTAGGGGATAAGTATAAGATACAAATATGAGAAAGATCATCTCTCTGGGGTTGTGTATTAGATACAAATTATATATATATATATATATATATTTAAAAGTACAGCTCACAAGCAAGGACTTTGTGGAGATATATGTTTTACTAATGACCACTACTTTGAAGCTAAACAAAAAAGTGGCGAAAGCACGTCAAGATCAAAACTTCGGTGTCTCCATTAGTAAGTAAACTGCATCATGGGACTAGCTCATAGGGTTAACTAAACCATGGTTTGTTTACACTCGAATTAGAGTTATTGAAAATTTTCAATATTAAATAAAAGTAAATCAGACTTATTATGAGCTAATTTAATAAAATAGTAAAATACTTAAAACAATTATTAAGTTGTTGGCTAAGTTAGGAGCATGTCTGGTAACATTACCGTACACACGCGAGAAAGATGCAGGAAACAGTCATCTATAGAGGGAACAAGAAGTGCTGATTTACGGAGTATGCCAAAGCCACTTACAAAGAGACAAAAGCCAGGTAATAATGAGTGCATCTTCGAGTAGTCACTAAACTAATTATAAATACGACTAAGACAAGCGCACTTATCGAACAATAGTATAGTTATGGTGAGTAAGGAATATTGTATTCACGAGGACTAAAAGTACTAGTAATTACCGTTTTTCTATTATTTAGCCGACAAATTAAAGTGATTATTTTTAATCTAAAATTTCTAAACTAATCTAACTAAGAACGCAATAGAGAACGAAATAGGATAATAATCGAAGAAAACCAATGAGATACACAATACCTAGGAAAAAATCCACCTAGACTTCACCTATTATTATGAATCTGAATTAAACGATTTATTCACTTGTGTCTTGATCCATATTTGGGTTTTTCCGTGTATTTGGGAAGTAGGGTGCGAAATCCTGAAAACAGCTCTATTTGTCCGATTTTAGCTTGTTTTTTGCTCCTTTCGTTCCCAAATGCTCTCTTAAGTATAGAAACATGAATTTAAAGGATTAGAAGCATCAAATTCATTAATGTATAATCAATCATCTAAAAACGCATTAAGAATGAGATTAAAATATGTTACTTTTACAGTTTATCAAATATCCCCACACTTAAGCGTTTGCTTGTCCTCAAGCAAAATCCTCAACTCCCATTAAAATTAATATTTCTTAACCTGTAATTCTCATCAATAATGTCTCAAAATAATTCACAAATAGTCATGCATTGACAATTCAACCAAAAGAGCACTAAAGTCTCAAATAGTCCAAGCTAACATTTTTAAATACGAAAACATAGGTGTCTCCCCTTATTTAAGTAGTTATCTTTAATTCAAGATTTACAAGAATAGACATCCTCACTAAAGATTCACTCAAATTACTCAAAGTGTTTAAGGTTCATGAATAAGCACTCAATAGTCAAACAAGAAAAGCCATTACCATATGCTTGCATGAAAATCAAATCTCAACCGCTATAAAATGAGATGATACACAAATCAAAAAGTCTTTAAGAGGTTGTAGTGGGCTTAGGTTAAGGGTGTGGAGAAAGGCCGAAAAATATGGTTAAAATCGAGATCGAATTGATAAATTATCAAACTAGAAAAATCACAAATGTTGAATTAAAAACAAGTGCATAAATCAATAACTATTCAAGAATAAGAAAACGAGCTTCTTCTCAAAATATGAATTTAACTGTTCAAGCTTAATCATAGAACTAAAATAGTAATCAATATGTCGAAACCATTTTTTTTGAAAAAGGGTCAACTTGATTTTGAAAACGAAAAAATGGGAGTCGCAACCAATCCTTTTTATGAGGTGTGATCGGATCACCTCATGATCATTTTAACGTTGGATTTACTAAAACAACGTTTTTGGTCTACGAAATTTAGAAAATAGGTTCAAGAGTCGGTTACGTACGAGGAAGGGTTAGCACTCTCTTAACGCCCCAAATTGGTACCCAGTTGATTAATTTGTGTCTTAGCGTCGAAAGTAGAAAACTCGGGAAGAGTTTCAAAATACGATTCCTCTTTGTATTAATGTTAAATTTTCAAAAATGCTTAGATAAGTCGAAATAGATGTTAAAGACCTTATCTTGAAGTAATGACACATCCAGTAAGTTAGGACACGACATTTTAAACTCTCGAGAATAAACTTGTTTTTTTTAATTTTTAAAACTCGTGTATTTTAATTTTAAAAGGATATTCAGTTATTTTAGGTCAACCGAGAAAAATCAAAACCCAGTAAGTTAGAGCACGATCTATCGGATCTCCGAATACAAAATGTAATACCTCAATTTTGCCCGGCCCATTGGAAGCCAAAGCACAATCCAAAATATCAAAAAATAAATAATAATAAAAGTTTTTTTAACAGTTCTTTTACAAATGTAAAAAACAATAGACCCATTTAGCCTAAACCCAACAGACCCGTTACACCCAACAGGCCCACTGTCACTATCCAAAACCCCAAAGCAGTCCAGTAGCCCAAATGCACAGACCCAATACCTAACCCGACCTAACAGATCTAAATCACCCCTACCCATTACAAACCCAAACTCACAGAAGCCCAAAACCTAAAATTACCAGCTAGGGTTTCTAACTCTAGCTCTTTCTCCTCGCGCCGCAACAGGTTCTGGAAGGTTCAGGGAGCGTCTGTCCAGCTCCCGAATCGAGGCTACCATTCAAGGCTCTGCCTCCGTAATCAGCGCCTCACCACCAGACTTCAGGCCTCCATCAACGCCAGCAACCCTTCCATCACCAAGATCTTCGGGGTACCTGCAAGAAAAGGAAGGAAATCAAAGCGAGACTGCAGTAAATAGATTAGAACAGAGAAATCTTTCAATTTCTTTTCAAAATAGGCAGTAAATCAAGGCTATAAAGCCTTTTCTCAAGTCTGCAAAAAAAATACATAGATAGATACAGAGAATACACAAAAAGACAGAGAAAAACACATCACAAAAACACATCCATACTTTGTGTTCTTTTCTACGAAGATATGAATCGTTCATGTTTTTTTTTAAGGAAAAAGTAACGTTTTAAAAGGAAAGAGGTTACCTGTGGAAGGACGAAGGTTTTTGAACCTTCAGACCACCGCGTGCGACGGCGCATGAAGCGCGTGTGCAAGCACTGCACTGTAGCCGGATGCCAGAGCTGGGCTCTCTCTCTCCCCCTCTGCAGGGTGCTTTAAGTTTTTTTTTTAAGACTGGTGTAAAAAATGATTTTAAAGCTTTAAATGTGACTTATATAGCATAAATGAGGCGGTAGTATGTTTTGGCTTAATCCAATAAGTATAAAAGCAGCGTCGTTTCTAGGCACGAGATCGCCGTTGACCCGATTGCCCGGGGAGGATCCGCGTGTTTTTGAAGATTGGGTTAATTGCTCAATCGGTCCTTCCACTTTTCTTTGTGTTTATAATTACGCTTTATTTGATTTATGATTTGGCCCTATTATTTTGTTTTAGTTTTAATTTTGTCCCTGCAATAGCTATTTTAAGACCTGGATTAAAACGCTGCCGTTTTGGGAATAGGGCGATTTGCCCAATGAGTCCCTTTCGTTTTACACGTGTTTTAATTAGGACATTAATTCAGCTTTATTTTTAAATTTGCCCCTGTAATTTTATTGAACTTCAAATCTAATCCTATATATATTTATTTCTATTATTATTATATATAAATTTTTGATATTGTTATTTGTTCTATTTTCAACCTTATTTTATATTATATATTGTATAATTATTTTACGATATGTTATTCATATTATTATTACTTATTGTATAATATTTTTCATAAATTATTATTATTTTATATTATTATATCATTATTACGTTTTTACTTGTATTATATATTAATTATATATATTATTTTTACATATATACTTTATATTATATATTATAATTATTTTATATTATTATGTCATTTTTATACTATTATATATATTTATTTATATATATTATTATTTTTAACTTGTATTATATACTTAATTTTATTTACATGTTAATAATTATTTTACTTATATTCTATTATTACACATTTTGAAGATATTATGATATAATAATTTGTACAATACGTATATTTCATCATTAATTACCTATTTCATATCATTCTAAACTTATATTTATATATATATATATATATTATATAATTATTTTATTATAAATATAAACTCTTTTACATATTTGATATTTTATATATTATTTTCTTAAAACTAATATATTTTATATATTTTAATCATTATTCTTATAAATGTATTTTTATTATATATTATATTTTAGATCTATTATTAAATATCACATTTTATATGCTAATGCTATTTATCAATTGTTTATATTATACATACATTTTAAAAAAAAACTTATGTTTTTATTATTATACAATATTTGATTTTACTTTGGAATTAATGTATTATTGCCATGTTATGTATTTTATATATCTTAGACTTTTATAATTTACTTTCAAATGCATATTTTTTATATATATGTATATCGTGCATCATTTATATGTTTAAATATATGTTGAATTACATGTTTATAAGTTTTTACCTATTCTTCTTGAGTATGTGTTGCATTTTATATATATCTTTCTTTTTATCATGTTTTATTTCTTATATGTATTGATTAGCACATAATATTTATGCTGTTGTGCTATTATTATAATATTTTATCTCAAATGTTATGTTAATATGCTCCTTCATGCATCAATTTAAAAAAAAAAACGAGACTCTAAAGTTTTCAAAAATAAAGGCAATGCTTGGTGTTTGGAAATTTCGAGAAAAGTAATGCCCTAACTTATTGGGTTGCAATCTTTCCTCGTTGAGTTCAAATAGTCAAGTACCCTTCTAAGTTTTTTTTTAAGATTTTCAAAATACGAGCAACTGTGTTGGAATTTCAAAGCATTGTGTCCTAACTTACTGGATGTGGTGTTTTGTTGTTTCGAGATAGGGATTTCTAAAAAGGCTAACTTAGTATCAATATTTTGATATAAACGAACCCCAATTTTCAAAAAAATCAAAATATTTTTAAAGAGGATTGCATCTTAAAATTTTTAATTTCCGACCTTAAAGACATTTGATAATTAATTAGGTACCAATTTGTGGGCGTTACGAGAGTGCTAATCCTTTCTCGTACGTAACCTACTCCCGAACCCGATCTTTTTATTTCGTAGACCAAAACTAATTATTTTAAAACAAAATGTTTTAAAGGTGATCCAATCACATCTAAAAAGATTGGTGGCGACTCCCATTTTCGTTTTTCTTAAAGTCGATTATCATTTTTCCGAAACCCGATTTAAAAATGGTTTCGACACGAAATATTGCCTTTATTATTTAAGATTTTCCCTTTTTTACAGACTTGGATAAAAATTAACGAAATATTTAAAAACGATATATATACTTAGTTTATTTGAGTATGACTAAAACATGAATTCGTATTTAACAAATGACGATACAACGTGACTTTGTGGTGATAATGGCACAACATGCTTGATAATAAATATAAAATAGCAATCATGAATCATGGTATAAATATGCATAAATATGATGATATAAATGGCGATGATAGGAGTAAAAAAAAGGCAACGAGATAAACAAATGAAGAAGACTAGTTAATTAGAAATAATAAAATAAGCAATACATGAATGAACTAGGCTTTAAATAAAACTTAAAAGCAAGCAAAATGAATAAAAAATAAATAAAAGAAGGAATTAAAATAAAACAAATAAAAGAAGGTAATGATGATAATAACAATGATGATGATGATGATAATAATCTAAACTTCGAAACATATAAAATGTATGTATAAAGAAATAAATAAATAAACAATAATGAGAGTAATAATAATAAAAGCGTGTTAGAAAAATAATAATAAGTGAAGGAACGAAAAGAAGAAAGAAAAATAAATAAAAATAAATAAATGCTAAACATTACATTAATTAATTTAATAATATGATAATATTAACAAGAAAGGGCTAAATTGAAATCAAAATGGGATTTTGGGCAAAAATCGGGAATAAAATAAAATGGAGGGACTGAATTGAAAAGTACGAATAACATCGAGGGACCAAATGGGGAAATATTCCCCGCCCTCCAAAACGCGTCATTTCATAAAGGGTCGAAATGAAAAGAGATGAACTTATGTGGAAGAATCATAAATACATAAAACTTAGACAGGACTAGATTAAAAAATATAAAAATACGGAAGGATTAAAGTGGCAAATGACCCATCAGTGAAAAGACGCGCGGACCCTAGGTTGGGTCGGGTTAAAGCGCGGGTTAGCCTCCCTTAAAAGACGCAGTTTTGGCACTTAGATGGCTAAAGTGAAACGGCGCCGTTTCACATTATTATAAAACCCAAAATTTTTTCAAAACATTTCATTTCTACTCTTTTTTTTCAGAAAAAATAAGATCTATTCTTTCAAATCCTCTCCCCTTTCCAAACACTGGCCTAGGCTCCGACGACCGGTCACTGCGCCTCCGCCGTGGCTCCGCCATAGACGGTGGTCGGAGGTGTGCAAAATCGGGTCTTTTCGACCCTTTTTAAACCTTCTTTCCTCCTTTTTGAAGTAAATTTTCAAATCTAATTTCTTGGAAATAAAGAATACTACACAAAAAGAAACAACGGTCCTTGTCTCCCTTTCAACCCCTCATCAGAACCCATATGGGTATGAGTATTTGAACACCGGCGATGTTCGGCTGTGAGGGAAACCAATCGACGAGGTAAGATTTTTTATTTCATTTATTCAGTTAATTAAAAACATAAAAAATAAAAGAATGGAAAAAAACCTTTGATTTTTGAATCAAACTTCTCGTTTTTTGTATTTGATCTCTTTTTTTGTTACATTCTTGTTCTCGGGCTTTTATAGCCAAGAACATACATTGTTTATTATTTGTCTGTTGTTGCTTTTGCTGTTTCTTGCTCTGTTGTCTGTTGTGTTTCTTCTTTTGTTCTTTTTGCAGGCGCACAAGGGGTCAATGGAGGCAGGTTTCCGTTTTGGTACAAGGAGCGGGTGGTGCACTTGAGGCACGTGGGGGAGCTGCGGCGCTGGAGAGGGGAACCCTAGGGTTCCTCCGAAAATGTTAAGTTTTCAGGCTGGGCTTAGGGTTTTAGTTTGGGTCATGTATTTGAGTAGTGTTTTTTTTTTATAAATCTGGGCTATTTAATTTTGGGCTTTCATTTGTTTGTATTTTGTTTTTTAGGTTTTAATGGTTTGGGCCCGGGCAAATTTGGGCATTTACACAATATATATGTATTTTTTTATTTTTTTATTTTTTTTAACAATAAGAAATAATTCAACAAATTCAACAAAAGAGCATAGTTAGACAACTAACCAAATCAAATCTCAACAAAAAGGGAGTCAATAAAACGGGAAAAATTCTTAACAAATAAAAAAAATGAGTTATGGATTAACATTAATGGGTAAATTAAGAAACGATGTGTTAGGCTCAACGGGGTTCACTAGGGGTTAATTAAAAAGGTAGGCTTTTTATGTGGTAAGTGGGTTAAAACCTAAGTGTCTTTATCATCTCAGTATATCAAATCAAAGGTGTGGTCTCGACATGTATAATCGAAGCAAGTTCTAGAATAACAAATCAAATTGACGCACTCATAACCAATAATAAAATGAGCAAGATGAATGTATGCTCTAAAGGCTCAAAATCTCACAAAAATTTATGGTTTTTGATATCTTCAAGGTAATACTTCAATTTAGAGAAACAACCTAAAAATTTTAATTTTTGAAAAATAGCTTATCATGCTTGATTGTCTAATGTCTTCAAATTTAAATCAACCAATACACAATTATCGGTAAATTAATCTAAAACACATCAACAAAAATTCCAAATCAACAAAAATTCATTCTAATGGAAGTATGAGAAAATTACTTAAATACAAGAAATAATTCAGGGATTTTCTAATAATTATATAAATAACCTCCCCACACTTAATAAGTACATTGTCCTCAATATACAAACAAATATCATCACAGTATAAGCAGAATATCATAAGAGAGGGAGAAAACTGAAACTGTCCTGTGTACAGGCCAATTTGGGCCTTTACCCCAAACCCAAATACATTTTTAAACCCATCAAACACAACCCAAAACCCAAACCCTTACAAACCCATTTCATATTAAACCAAACCCGAATGGCCCACTACAGAGCTCAATTACCTTTTTTTTACAACAGACCCAACTAACAGGTTAGGGTTTCAGAAAACCTGAAACCCTAAACCATCTATCCCATCAACCCATACCCCTCACCCCCACTTGCCTCTGACGCAACTACCCCGACGCCACCATCAGCTCTGCAGCACCGCCCATGCCCTTCCACCTGCAAAATTTAAACAAAGAAAAGACAGGAAGAAAGACAAAAAGAATGTAAGTAGGCTATAAAAGCCATTTGTAAAAACAGAATAAGGGGTTCGACAGTTTTTAAAATACAGAGAAAATTACTTCCAATTCAGAATCAAAATATCATTCCCATTATCATTTGTACACAATAATATCATCAAATCAAACAAATAGATCAGAGATCGAGAAAAAAAGAAAAAGGATAAAGCATAAGGTAACTTCTTCGTTTTCTTTACTGTTTTGCTTTTTTTCTTACACATAAAAACTTAAAAACATTATAAATATAAATATATCATTAAATAAAAAAAAGGAAAAAATTTAGAACTTTTTACCTTTTCCGCCATCGCACGGTGGTGGTGGCGCGGCAAGTGGCAGTGGACGGTGGTCCGGTGACCGGACCGTTGACCGGCCGACGACCGGGGCCTGGCCGGATTCCCTCCTCTCCCCTCTCCTTTCTCCCCTCCTCTTTTCTCTCTTCTTTTTTTTTCTTCCCCCCAACACAAATGATTTTTTTTAAAAATTTTTTGACTTATATAGGGGTCCAAAACGCACCGTTTTGGACCCCCCTGATTAATAGAGAAACGACGCCGTTTTGGAAAAAAACGACACCGGAAGGATCCGCGTGTTTTTAACTGCGGAAGGGCTATTTGCGCAGTTAGCCCTTCCGCATTTCCAGTGTTTTACAATTGAATATTTCAAGCTTTTAAATTCGGCCCTACAATTTTTCACGGATTTGGATTTAGTCCCTAAGCTGCGCAGCGTTTTAAATGTAAAGGGGGAAATTGCTGTTCTGGTCCTCACTGATTTCACGCGTGTTCAAATAGGCCCTTCCCTTTTGTTTTCTTTTTAAAATTTGCCCCACAATTTCGTTTTGGTTTAATTTTAGTCCTTTATTTCCTTATTTCATTTTGAATTCGCCCCGAAATTCTTTTCTTGCTTCAATTTCGTCGTTTTTCGTTTATCTTCTTTTTTACATATTATTAATATTATTGTTATTATTTTTTTATTAATATATTAATTCTTTTTAAAGCATTATTGTTATTAATAATTGTTATTTCTATTCTTATCATTATCATTAATGTTGATATATGTATATCATGAATGTATGTATATATAATTACTTTATTTCAACGTTACAATTTTTAAATACTAAGTATACTTTGTGTGTATATATTTTCATATGTAGTATTATATTTAGTCATTTTAATTCCATATTATTATTAGTATTATAATATCATATTTATTATTATATCTATTATATGTATATATGTATGTAGATTTTTTTAAATACATTATTTTCTTATTATGTCATTATGTATATTATTTTCACTCATCTCTACATTGTTTTTTATATATACTCTTATATTTCGTATTTTTTTTTTAAAGAAATATTATATTTTTACGTATTACATATGTTTTTTATATATATCCTATCATTTATATATTTTATTATCTCATGTATATGTTTTAATAATTATTATGTACATATATATATATACTTTTTTTATCGTATTGTGTGCATGTTTTAATATATATATGTACATACATATAGCATTATTAGTATTTTTAATGTCATCATCACCTTACTTACTATTGTTATATGTTTACATACATTCGTTTTATTTCATGTTTAATACTATTATTTTCACATTTAATATCGCATGTATTGTTATTGTTTTAATGTTATAGTTATTATTTGCTCTAACGTATTTCACCCTTTTTTTATTCCATATCAATTTTGTTTTACATTGCCTTAAGAATCACATGCTTGTTTCTAATTAATTTCTAATCAAGGCGTTATACCGATTTAACATTAAGTCATCGAGTTCATCGCTATGTTGGGTGAATATCAATTGACTCGTGTTAAAGCGATATACCCTTCTCAAAAAACCGAAATAAATTAAAATTCCTCGTCTTTTTAATCGGATCACAATTAAATTTTACATTTAACTTGTATTTTTAAAAACCAAGACAACGCGTGTTTATAAGATACCAATTTTGGGCGTCGCGAGGGTGCTAAAACCTTCCTCGCGCGTAATCGACTCCCGAACCCTAATTTTTCTCTGGCCTTTAAAGTAGACCTAAACTCGGCCTTTTCTCGTTTTTAAAGGAAAATCTAATAGGTGTCCGATCACACCTAGGAAAAAGGATCGGTGGCGACTCCCAGTTTATTTTAAAAATCAAAATTTCAATTTCCAAATTTTTAATCGCCACATTTAGCGACCCGAAAGTAAATTTTTACGTCGCTACACCCTGAATATTGGATGAAATTGCCAAAATGGTGAAAAGCAGAATTGTAGGCAAATCTAGATGTAGTGCATGAGTCCAAGCAAACTAATAAGAAAATAAACACAAATATTAAAAAAGATTAAGGGGTTATAACTCGAGTAGAAACAACCATAAAAATATAGTTCAAAAAATAATAATTAAAAGTACGAGAAAATAAAAATAAAACAAAACAACTAGAAATAGAAAAAAAATAAAATAAAATAAAAAGAAAACAAATAAAATCAATGATCCTCATCGTCAGAGGCATCAGTAGGGTGAGTAGTCGGTGCCGAAGAAGAGATTTGGGGGTGTTGACAGATCTACTGCAATGTCACGTCAATACTATCGAACCTCTGAAAGCAGTGCTGCTCGAAGCGAGTGAACCACTCGGAGAGGTCCTCGAACGTAGCAGCAGAAGAAACAGGATGGTGACTTGAAGGTGGAGAAGGAGGTGGGTCTTCATGATGGAAAAGAGACATCATCAATGAAGTCCTCGGGTGCATTCTAAGAGTTAGAATGAAATAATCAATACTGAGGAGGATCCACTCCACGAAGTCGCTCGATTATCCTCATATGGGTCATGTTTGATATCCCCTATGGAGACATCTAGCCGGCGAGCGTAAGCGTATAGGACTGTTCCGGTGTGTTGAGAAGACCAAAGTGTCGAGTTAGTCGAGTCACATAAGGGCCTAAACAAATAGGACCCTTCTTGTTGCGGTCTGTCTAATGGCGATGAAGTAGGCTAAATAAAAAATATGCCCGGTAGCCATACTCCATAAAGAATATGCATTGGTAGTACTGATGAATCCAGTGCTCTCTCTCCTACTAGTCAAAGTATGAGCTAAAAGGGCATGAATATACCGTAAAGCTAGAGGGAGAGAAGTCGCCTTCGGGCGGCTCGCGTCATAAGGTGTTATACTCGCCATAAGATCTACCCAACAACTAGATGGCGAGTAGTGGATGTACCAATGCAAGCAGAGGAAGTTCTCGACACTCATAAACTCCTCAGTGTATAATCCCAAAGCAACGCCAAACTCAGGGACACTCATATGGCGCACCAGCCACCGAGTCGGAAAGTGATGGTGCCCAGCTTGTCATAAGTCATCATCACATGCTAGAGAGTAAATGTAGAGCAGAACTCTAAAGTTAGCTCCGTATATGTGGGCTCGATGATAGAGAAGAACCGGTCCCAGGGGTCGTGGTAATAAATGCACGCACATGATCAGCTAATTAGACCTGCTCCAAAGTGGCACAGTCAATGCATTGGCCTAAGCCAAGTGGTCGCAGTCAAAGTAGCTGATATAAATCCTCCTAGGAACCTTGAGAAAAGTGGAGGAATAGATGGCGTATCTCGATGGAAGCACTCGAAGAGGAGGTCGTGCAAGGGGTTTTCCTCTTTTTCGAAGTGGGGACGACGATATTAGATTTGCTGCGTGTGTTTGTCATGTGGCCCTGCAAGAAAAATGACCAAATAATAATTTCAGTATTCAAAGCAAGAGTACGAATCAACACAATGGATTAATTTAACTAAGCTCAAAACGAAACGCAAATTCAACTTAAAATAAAAAATCATGAGATCGTACACTAAGTAAAAAAAAAGCTTATAATTGAGTCTAACAGTCACAGACAAGTAACAGCAAGAAGAAGATAATAATACTAAGAAATACAAGAATACTAATAGTAGAAAACAAAACCCTAACGTAATAATAAAGAAATAAAAATGAATTATCAAATCCTAATGTAATTTCAAAAAATAACAAAATGACGTATAATAATAACCAAAAATAGAATTAAGTAATAATCAGAATAATGATGACTGAAAAACATAAACCTAAATAAAATGATAGTGAAGATGAAAGTAATAAATGTAAGACTAAAAATAATAAACAAAATAACACTAAAGGCAATAGGGAAAAATAAGAAAAGTAAAATAGTAAAAATGTCCAGAACTAAATTAAGAATAAACACAAAATCAAAATTAAAGAAAATAAATAAATAAATAAATACTCAGTAAAAATAATACTTAAAAAATAAAAAGAAAGAAAGAAAGAATAATAATAATAAAAGAATAAGGGAAAAAAGGGAGAACCGATGGCGGTAGAGGCGGTGGTCGGAGTGAATGGTGCGCACGGTGGTCAGGTGTTGGACTGGCGCGCGACAAGGCTGAGCGAAGGCTGAGGGAGAGGAGAGGGGAGAGCGATGTGTTGGCTGGTCGTGGGGGTGGTTCGACAGGAGAAAGAGAAGGGAAAGGGAAGGGCGAGGGGGCGTGTGCGACTCGAAGCAATGAAGAAAAGGGAAAGGAGAGAGGTTGTGCAATGGCAGTTTCGACGAGGGAAGAGAAATAAGAGAGGGACGCGGGGGTGATAAGCTGTGACCGAAAAGAGGGCGGTTGTAGGAAGCGGCGGCTAGGGTTTGGGGAGTGAAATTTGAAGAAGATGAAGTAAAAAAATCAAAAAAAGGATTAGGGTTTAAAATGGGTGACACGGTCGTGTGAGGCCCGTGTTGGGCCACACGGCCATGTCATACTCCTGTGTGGGGCGTTTTCAGGCCGTGTACGATAAAAATTACCTACCTAGTCTACACACGACCTCAGACACGCCCGTGTGTCCAGGCTGTGTGGAACACACATCTATGTGTAGGCTCCTTTGTTTCTCCCACGCCAGTGTGAGTGCCCACACATCCATGTGACCCAGCCGTGTCTCACACACAGCCGTGTGTTTTGCCCGTATAACTCTCTAACTTGATTTAAAATTAAAAAAAAAATAGTTTCAGGTTTTACACAGCCTAGGACACGCTCGTGTGTCTAGCCGCGTGGACTGTTTCAGGCCATGTCACCATCGAATTTTTGAGAAATTAAGTCCCAAGATTCACACGGCCAATGAGACACCCGTGTGCCCAGGTCGTGTGCCCACATGGCCATGTCGCCAGGTCGTATAACTCACTGTCGAACCTCTTATAGTACACATGGCCTAGGACACACCCATGTGTCCCGCTCGTGTGTCCAAGCCATGTGGGTCAAAAACATTTTTTTTTAAAATTAATTAATTTTAAAAATAACATGAAATAAAATTAAGAAAATTAGCAGTGTTAACACTTAGATTGCCACCTGAAAAGTGCTTATTTAAAGTCTAAACTCGACTTACCTCATATTCGCACGGTCACGGTGGTTCACGGAGTCGAAACTCCTCTTCCTCATTATCAATTCTATTATCAAAATAAGGTTTAAGTCGAGTACTATTTACCTTAAATGTGTCACATTCAAAATGAGTTATCTCGATTGTACCGTATAGAAAGACATTCAGTATCGTAAAGGGATTTGATCCGTTTGCATTAAGCTCTAAAGTGGCAATATGTGGATTTGTTTTATCTAGTAGTATCTTGTCCCCAATCTTAAATTGGTTTGTTCCATCCACATGCTCATCATGGCGTCACTTTGGTTTTACATTGTGTATTCTCGATTTCTCCTTGGCATTTGTCTAGTTTATCTATCTGTAACATTCGTTCTTCATGAGCCGTTCTGTTTCTATCGCATGGACTAGAACGTGGCTCTATTACATTTTTTTCGAGGGGTTCCTACAAAGAAGGTTGAGCCACAAGGTTACTCATATTAACAGAACTTGTATAATCATCTCAATCACTAGATGTCTTAATTCACCTGTACCAACATCAATAATAGTTCTAGCAGTTGCTAAAAAGGGCCGACCTAGAATCAGAGGTATATCACTATCCTCATCCATGTCTAAAACAACAAAATCAACTGAGAATATGAATTTATCAATTTTTACAAGTACGTCTTCAATAATACCCCTAGGAAATCTAATGGTTCTATCTACTAATTGAATACTCATCCTAGTTTGTTTGAGTTTCCCAAAGACCTAATTGCTTAAATATTTTATAAGGCATGACATTAATACTAGCCTCTAAATTAGCCAAAGCATTATTAATAGCATTATAAATATCCAAACTACCAATTAAATAAGGAATAGTAAAACTCCTTGGATCTTTTAATTTGTTAGGTTATTTGTTTTGTAGTATGGCTGAGCAAACTGCGTTTAACTCCACAGTCGACGAATCATCTAACTTCTTTTTTTTGGCTAAAATTTCCTTTAAAAATTTAACAAAATTAGGCATCTGCGAAAGAGCTTCAATAAATGGCAAGTTAATATGTAATTTTTTCAGAAGTTTAAGAAATTTACCAAATTGTTCGTTCTTGTGGTCTCTTTTCGTCAGGTTAGGATATGGTACTCGAGGTTTATATTCTTTACCAACCAGTTTTTGCTCATTCTGGCTTACTTTAACCTTACCATTACTTACCACACTTTTTTGCCTCAGTTCTGATTCAAATTCAACTAACTCTTCTTCATCTCAAATGGTAATTGCATGAAGCTACTCTCTTGGGTTAGTTTCGGTATTGTTAGGCAAGCTACCTTGTGGTCTTTTTGAAATTAACTTAGCAAGCTGACCTATTTGGTTCTCAAGCTCTTGAATCGATACTTGTTGATTTTTAAATGCTACTTCAGTGTTTTAAAAACGGGTTTCTGACACCGAGATAAACTTCGTTAACATCTCCTCACGGTTTGGCTTCTTCTCTTACTGGTAAGATTGTTGTTGGAAGCTTGGAGGGAGTTGTGCTATTTGATTTCCTTGACCACCCCAAGAGAAATTGGGATGGTTCCTCCAACGTGCATTATAGGTATTACTATAAGGGTTATTTTGAGGCCTAGAATTATTACCCATATAATTATTTGTTCGTTCTCTGTGCTAGGACCGTAGGGTAGACATTCTGGATCATTCCTCCTCTATTCGTATCGTACTGCATCACCGAATGTACCTACGTAGAAACATATAAACCATTTATTTTCTTATTTAAAAGTTCTACCTGATTCAATAACATGGTGACCGCATCTAAGTTAAAAACACCAGCTGCTTTCATCGGCTTTGTGCTCATGACTTGCCACTGGTAATTATTCAGTGTCAACTTTTCTATAAACTCATAAACCACTTCGGGTGTTTTATTGTTAAACGTTCCACCGAGTACTGCATCGATCAACTGCCTAGTTGAGGGGTTCAAACTGCTGTAGAAGGTTTGAACCTGTAGCCATAGAAGTAACCTATGGTAAGGACACCTTCTCAATAAATCATTGTATCTCTCCCATGCATCATATAAGGTTTCTAAGTCGATCTGAACGAAGGAAGAGATATCATTCCTCAACTTGACTGTCTTAGCCAGTGGGAAGTACTTCAGTAGGAATTTCTCAGTTATTTGATCTCATGTAGTGATAGAACCTTATGGTAAAGAATTCAACCACTGTTTAGCTTCGTTCCTCAACGAGAAAGGGAATAACCGTAGGCGAATGGCATTGTCAGAAACGCCATTTATCTTTAAAGTATCATAGACTTCTAGAAAATTAGCCAAATGAGTATTTAGATTTTCGTCTTGCAAACCATCAAACTGAACAAATTGTTGTACCATCTGAATAGTGTTCGGCTTCAGTTCTAAATTATTTGCAGCAATAGTGGGTTTCACAATACTCGATTCATCCCTAGCTAGAGTGGGCTTGGCATAATCGTACATAGTATGAAGAACAGAATCTAAATTTGCAGCAACTGTAAGAGGTAGCTAATTATTCTGATTATCACCCAATTCCTCAATAATAATAATAATGTCCTCTTCCTCGTCTATTATACTCTATCGACTCTGCCTTGCTTCTTTATGATTTCTGCGAGCTGTACTTTCAATCTCATTGTCAAATAATAATGGTCCCGACGGGTTTCTTCTAGTCATAAACTAAAGGAACATGCTAGAATCAAATAAAAGAAAATTAGAAAACAAAAATTAAACTAAAAACCAAATAAAAATTATAATAGAAATAAAAATTGCTAAATTAATAAAAATAAAGTGTTCCTAATATTTTAGTCCCCGGCAATGGCGCCAAAAACTTGATGGTCACTAAACTAACTATAAATACAACTAAGACAAAAACACCTATCGAACAATAGTATAGTTATGGTGAGTAAGGAATATCGTATCCACGAGGACTAAAAATACTAGTAATTATCGTTTTTCTATTATTTAGCCAACAAATTGGAGTGATTGTTTTTAATCTAAAATTTCTAAACTAATCTAACTAAGAACGCAACAGAGAATGAAATAGGAAAATAATCGAAGATAACTAATGAGATAGATAATACCCAGGAAAGAATCCACCTAGACTTCACCTATTATTATGAACCTGAGTTAAACAATTTATTCACTTGTGTCTCGATTCGTAGAAATCCCTAAATTATGTTTATATCTCTTTCGAGAGTAAGAACAGCTGACTCTAGGTTGATTAATTAAAATTTCTTTCTAATTAAAACCCCTATCGTCAGATTAACTCGATCTATGGATTCCCCTATTAGATTTGACTCTAATCCAGTTGATTTATGTCGTCCTATTTCTAAGATTGCATGCAAGTCCACTCAATTATGTTAGATCTACTCTTAAACAAAGACTTTTGCTCCATTGAAATAAGCATATTAAACATGAATTAATATTCCAAAAATATTAAAACACAAAATAAACATACATAATTGAGAACAAGAATCAAGGATTTATCGCGTAAAAATAGAAATTAAATAATAAGATTCATCATAGGTTTCATCCTCCCTAGGTATCTAGGAAATTTATATCATAATCCTAAATAGAAACATCTCAAGGTTAGGATAACCACAAGACATAAAGAAACTCAATAAAACTTCAAAAGAGATTAAATGAAGATCTTCGATCTTGAGGGAGATTCGCTTCCAAGTTGATTCTGATGGTGTTCTTCAAGTGTTTTTTTTTAATCTTCTCTGATTACCCCATGAGGTCTTCTTCTAATTGGTATTTATAGACTTTAGAATGCTCAAAAAGCCTAAAAATTAAATTTTTCAGTGTATTTTGGAAGCAAGGTGCGAAATCGACACGGGCTGGCACATAGGCGTGTGGCCAGCCCGTGTGGAAATGCCCAGGCCGTGTGGATCCCGAAAATAGCTCTATTTGTCCGATTTGACTTGTTTTTCGCTCTTTTTGCTCTCAAATACTCTCCTAAGTATAGAAACATGAATTTAAAGGACTAGGAGCATCAAATTCACTAATTTGTATAATTAATCATCTAAAAATGCATTAAAAATGGAATTAAAATATGTTACTTTTACAGTTTATCAACACTTCATGCCTATATTTGTCATGGCATTCCCATTTTCCAAAAACGACTAAATTGTTTACCCTTATAGTGACTTAATTGGTCCAACTTTTCTTTCTTTTTTGTACATTTAACTTCGTCCTTACAAACTAGCAACATATTTTCCCCTAAATAGTTTAACTAATAATCCATCTCAACTTCTAGACGAACTCTAAAAACAAACAAATTGCCTATATTCTACTAAGTTTTTACGCATTTGTAATTAATCATTTCTTATTGATTTATGGAATCATCTGTTTTTCTCCACAAAAAAAAAAATGCGCCTTTCTTTGTAAAAAGGAAAGGAAAAGCCCTGTTACGTACTTGTCAATTGATGAGCTGTGGGTTTAACCACCAAACAAAGGACAACAAGGCAAATGGAGATGGACAATTTTCCATGTTGCCGAAAGCACCCAGTCCACATCATCGTTTCGAGGAAAGTGTTCTATTTATATTTATTGAGGATAACTCTATTATATATGCTTTTACGTTTCCAAGGTTGCCCATTCTAGCACCAAAAGTCTTCTTATTGTTTTATAGACATTGGCTTGAACACCCTCTTTATCTGATGTAGTATTAAAATGATTTCAATTATAATGGAATTGACAACATTGATGGTTTGCAAAGTTTTTTTTTTTTTTTCTTTCTGGTATTTGTTAAGAACTTTGAATGATTCTGATGCGTATATGTATAATTTTCTTGCTGATGAGCCATCAGTCATGATTAAAGCAGTAAGGGTTATAGTTAAGCGAAATAGAGAAAACGAAATTTCTGGTATATGTTACGAAATTTCATTGGTAGACGTCTCATTTTCTGGTATATTTTGCAGCACAATTCATGTTAAGGAGTAAAAAATTTTCACCATGTTTTACTATATGACTTAGTTATAAATTAATTTTAATCGGTTAATTTTAGTCACTTATATAGCTTTTTTCTTTATCTTATATGGTATATGTAATAAATAAATATTTTTCTCATGTTATTTCATGAGTAACCAAACAAGTCATCAATGATATCATCTAACATCCGAGGATCTACGTATATTAAGACTTAAGTCTACGTTTGTGAGAAGTTTTTCTTTTGTAAAAATAAAATTCACTAACTTCTTGTAGGTGAAATTTTTTTTGGACCAATTACAAAATGTCACGTGTCAAGCTAAAATTATCGTGAGTCAAAGTGAAAATTACCATGGTGAAAATGATAACATCATATATGTGTAAAACAATTAAATGGTGAAAATAGTTTAAATTTTTGTAGAACAACTAATTGGAGTAATTAATTTATGCAATAACTCTCTTTTATTAATGTGATTGGATTAAATAGAACAATTAAATTCTACAAAAGCTCTCTTTTATTCATGTAATTGACACTATAAAAGGGTCACCCTGAGTCATTTTGGACATTGGCAAGTTCAAGAAATCTAGATAATCTTTGCAGTATTCTCTAAAGAAGTTGAAGAACTTGAAGTAATTCTGAAGAACACCACATCGATTCCAAAGAAAAGTCACCTTTT
The DNA here is from genome assembly GCA_025698475.1 of Gossypium anomalum. NCBI lineage: Eukaryota > Viridiplantae > Streptophyta > Magnoliopsida > Malvales > Malvaceae > Gossypium > Gossypium anomalum. The sequence goes on along the minus strand of CM046967.1, from coordinate 14,649,921 downwards.
GGTCCAGTTCAATCGTGGAGAAAAAGTCAATAGTCATTTATAAAGAAAGTTACATTTCGATCCGTTTCAACTTAAGTATGAGAGTCCAAACCCATTTCAAAATCAAGTCAAACGAATTTTGAATCAAAGTCAAAGTGGAGAAAAGAATCAAAAGAGTTTCAAGAGATTATAAATTTCTTTAAAACTATCAATAAAATTTGACTTCAAATGTTGAAGTCAACTTTCAACATGAAATTTATGTTTACGATCAGACATAAAGTGTTAAAACTTGAGTTAATGAGGAACCCAGTAAGCCATCAAATTATGGAAGTCATGAGTAGAGGAAAGTAGATAATTTGTTTCTCCAAGTGGAAATGATTGCAAAACTAAATAAAAATATGATGCTTTTATTCGTTTATTATTCCTCTTGCAGCATATATAAAAACTAATTACATACATGAACTCCATTTTCGAGTAGGATGTTAGATTCCAATAAAACTATCATGTATGTTGTGCTATTGAATTAGATACACCTGCACAATTAAAATAACATTTTTTTTTTTTACCTTTCATTTAACTTTTTTAATACACTTAAAAAATAAAATTGAATTGGAGAAAATCTGATTAACAACAATTTTTCCCTTAAATTATTATTTAAAAATATTTTTATAACTAAATATAAATAAAATAATGATTAAAAATATTGGAAAAGAAGAGAAAATAAATCCTTACAAAAAGCTATGCCTATGAGCAAAATTATAAGAAAAGAAACTACGCCACAAGAATACATTTCAGAGATTTAAATTCAATTCTTTGTATTTTCAGTATTGAAGATTGTAATTTTTAATTTCTTTGTAATATTTTTTAACTATATAATTTATATTTTATTTATTATTAATTTAGCGAATAATTGGAGAAAAATGAGTTCAAAGTTCATTTTTGACAAGTTTTTGTTAATTGAACTTTCAATACAATGTAGTTTTAATATTTTGGTCATAACTTGAGCTATAGATCTTTATTTTTGAGCTTATAATATACCAATTTGAAGAGAACTTAAAGATTTAGTTGAAGTTATTTTACAACTCAAGCCCAAAAAAGTCACAAAGACACCCAAAAACGACTTGAAAATTTGACGCAAAATTTACCAAAAAAATCTAAAAAAAACTCTACTTTATATATTCAATCGCGCTTTTGTATTTTCTCCATTATATTATTTTTATCCTATAAATAGACATTATTAGGTTGGGAGAAAGACATAGCTGCTCTTAATTTTATTTTTTATGTGTTTTATTTTCTTTCGATTGCTAAATTTTTTTTCTAGTCAAAATAATATTCAAAGTTTGATTTTGTACAATTTATGAGATCAAATTATTCTTAATGTTTTCTTTGTTCTTTGGTATTTGTATGTCTTCTAGTTTAATTACAATTGTTTAGATTTGTTAAATATATTGTCAGAATTTAATAGTTTAGAATGATTGTCTTGTCAATTAGAGATTTAGTTGATTGATTGATTTCTAATATTTGTGATAAACTATATAGTTGTTTGTGTAGTGTAGGCAGCAATCTAATTTAAATGAACTTTAATTGTATGTGTTTGTTGATTAGAATTGAGTCTCTTTCATTTTTAATGCTATTGATAAATTAAATCTTAAGTGATCATTATAAGATTGTTTTTTAATAAAAGAAATAATTAATAGCGATTGTCTTGATTATCGAAAAGATAAAAAAAAAATTAGGTTGCTAAGCGAATTGAAATTCATTTTTACATTAATAATTAAACTCTTGAATAAAAAGGAGAATTTGCTTTAAGTAGAGTCATGAATGTTTGGAATCTATATTATGCAAGGTGACATTGCTTTTACTAGTTCAAATTGAAGGGTGATATAAAATCGGTCTATTTCCGACATCATATTCATAGTTAACGCATTCATCATAGTTAGAAGCTCCAGCTCCATATCAAGGTCACGATCAATAGCGTCACTATCATCAATATCGTCACTATCATCAATATCGATATCATCAATAAGAAAACCTTTAAACTTGTTATCTAGGAACTTGTTCAGAAATACTGTAATAAAAGGAACATAGGAGTTTGTTGCTAGGTATTTGAACAAATAAGATCGACAGGTTCCTAAAGAACCTATCACTAAAATACCCCTAGAGGGAGATAAGGCTAAGCATAGCGAAAAGGGTTTTCCACAATGCGGGAAATGAAAACTATCAACCCCACACTTTGTGAATAAGTGATTGTCTAATAATGAAAGAAATATCCGCCTTTCTGCTAAACAGGATGTATTTAACTCATTATTCATTAGATACTTTTTAGGAATGTCAACTAAGTATCGTAAGTAAATTGATCCCAGTTATTCAATCATTTGATAACCAGAGTCATTCTTTGATAAATGATCACTATGAGTCAGACTCAATAGAATTTAATAAACTAGAGTCATTCGCAGGAACATAGGAGTTGGAGAGACAGTGAAAGGAAAAAAATCCACCATGCTCTCACTGCAAGAAAACCAATCACTTGGAGAGGTATTATAGGTTCAGGCCAGATATTCAGTGTAGAAGCTGTAAACAATCTAGTCATATAGAGAAGGTGAGCAAAAACAAATAGCAGCAAGAGCAACAGCCACAACAGCACAATGCTCAAGCTCAGGCAGTTGATTGGAACTAAGCTCAGGAGGAGCATCTATTTACTACCTCTCATTCTGTTTCAAGCAGCAAAGTAAACAAGAGTTGGTTGATTGACGGTGGCTGCACAAATCACATGGCCTCTAATGAGAGCATTTTTGTTGAAGCTGACCTCCATACAGCTGGTATGAAGCAAATGCAGCTGGAAGCTGGCCCTCAAGCTCGTGACAAGGTTGCAGCAGCTATGGTTACTTGTTGCTGTTAGTTTACAACCAATGTTTTGTTATTTTGTAATCTAGTTTGTTTATTAAACTTAGTTGGTGATTTTTTGATGTAATCCATTGATTGATTGACTGAAATTTCAGCAATACAACTTGGACACTTAACTTAGCTGTTTTCAATATAATAGAGTGGGGTTAGGTGTGATTTGGTAGTCATTTTGACTTGTTTACCACAACTTTCTTTTGATATATGTAATGGCAATCTGCCTATGTTTTCTTTATGAATGAAATACACTTCATCTCTATTAATATTCTCTACATTTCTTCTTCCTTATTCTTCTTCTTATTTGCTCGTTTCCCTCTTGTTTGTTCAGCAAGTATCGTGACTTGCAGCATAAGTCACAGTCACACCAGCTGCTTGCTTGCTTGATAACACCAACAATTGGTATCAAAGCCTTTGTCTTTGAGGACCTGTTCCACCTGACTCAAAACTTGAATGGCTTCTGATAGCTTCTCTCCAGCAGCACCACCAGTCTTCACTGGTGAAGGCTTCCATATTTGGTTGGTCAAGATGAGAACATACCTTGAGCGTTTGATCGTGGGAAGTGGTGAACTCGGATCTTGAGCCGGCTCCACGAGAGGCCAATCCTACGGTGGCTCGGATAAGGCAACATGCAGATGAGAGGACCAAGAAGCACAAGGCCATGTCCTGTATTCAGAACTGTCTTTCTGATGTAATCTTTACCAAGATCATGACCTGTGAGACCCAAGCAAGCTTGGAACAAGCTTAAGGAGGAGTTCAGTGCTTGAGAGGACCAGCAAAGAGCAGGACTTCTAAATCGAGAAGGGATTTGAGAATCGAAAATGAAAGAAGAGAAAGCTGTCAAACAATATTACTCGAGGATAATGGGTTGTTGTAAATGACATAAGGCTCTTGGTGAGCGGTTTGAGGAAGTAAGGATAGTTGAGAAGGTTCTCTCTACTCTACGAGAGAGATATGAGGCAAAGATATCCTCCTTAGAGGACTCGAGAGACTTGACAAGGATCTCCCTAATCGAGCTTATCAATGCTCTCTATGCTCGGGGAGCGAGAGAAGAGCAGAGGATCGATGAGCACCAGGAGGGTGCATTTCAGGCCAAAAGCAAGCCTAGCTCGAGTAATGCTGCCTACAAAGGCAAGAAAAACTGGAGGGATAAATCCAAATCTGATGCCTCGAGAAAATGGGATAGACCATGCAGGCATTGCAAAAAGACTGGTCATCCAGAAGCCAGATGCTGGTTCAGACCAGATGCCATATGTCAACATTGCAAGAAAAGAGGCCATGTTGAAAGGGTCTGTAAAGAAAAAGACAGACCTGACCAGAATCAACCACAACACAAGGCTGCTGAGGCTCGAGTGGTTGAACAAAGCGTGTGATGAAGAAGAACAGTGTTTGCAGTTTCATGTCTAGCTGCAAAAGGCAAGGTTAAAAAGGGATGGCTCCTTGACAGTGGCTGTACCAACCACATGTCACCAGATGCAACCATCTTCAAAACTCTAGATAGAAGCTGCAAAACTAGAGTAAAAATTGGTGATGGACACTGTATTCAGGCAGATGGCATAGGTGATGTGATAATATGCACTCCATCAGGTAACAAACTCATCCCAAATGTCTTTGTTTGTACACGAAATAGATAGAAATTTATTGAGCATAGCTCGATTCTTTGAAAAAAGGGTATCTTGTGGTCTTTAAAAGAAAGGAGTGCCAAATCGGTGATCGAAGGGTCCATACTCATGCAAGTGCCCATGTCGACAAGAGTTTTGTTGTGGTGGAATAAAGACCTAGAAAGTGCCTATCTGTTGCTTCCATAGAAGAATCCAAGCTTTGGCATCAAAGGCTTGGTCATGCTAACTATAGATCAATGGCTCGAATGATTAGCAAGGACATGACTGAAAACTTCATCGAATCTGTTCAAAATGAAGATGTGTGTGAAGTTTGTCAATTAGGAAAGCAAAGCAAAGCTTCCATTTCCTACAAACACAGCCTGGAGAGCCTCAGAAAAACTTCAATTGGTGTACACAGATGTGTGTGGCCGTATGAAGACCGAGTCACTCAATGGCAGCAGGTACTTCATTCTCTTCATTGATGATAGTACCAGGTACTGCTGGATTTATTTCTTAAAGAGGAAGACTGAAGTTGTTCAAGCCTTCTTGAAGTTCAAAACAGCAGCTGAGACAGAGACTGGCTGTAAATTGAGGTCTATAAGATCAGACAATGGGACAGAATATATCTCAGCTCAGTTCCAAGACATCTGTGCAAGAGCTGGCATCAAACATCAACTAACAAATGTGTACACACCTCAACAAAATGGGGTAAGTGAGAGGAAAAATAGGAGTCTACTTGATATGGCCAGATGCATGATATTTGAGAAGAACATGCCTAAAAATTTATGGGCTGAGGCACTGAATACTGCTGTTTATGTTCAGAACAGACTTCCAAACAAAGCTTTAGAGCAAAAGACTCCATTTGAGGCCTGGTTTGGATTCAAGCCATCACTGGCTCACTTAAGAATCTTTGGCTGTTTATGCTATTCACAAGTTCCAGCTGTTAAAAGATATAAGCTTAACAAAAAAGCACAAGCAGGTATTCTGGTAGGCTATAGCTCAGAGAAAAAGGGCTATAGGATTTTGGATCCTTCAACAAACAAGGTATTTGTAAGTAGAGATGTTGTGTTCAATGAGAGAGCAAGCTGGAACTGGGACACGAATGAACCTGAAGTTGTCTCTGAAGATCTTGTGGTTGATCAAACAGAGCCAGAAGAGTAGTCCAGAGATAGACTTTGATGATGTGCCAATCAGAGGCACCAGATCCCTGGCTGAAATTTATGAGAGGGCACACATAGCTTTAGTAGAGCCTACCTGTTTTGAAGAGGCTGTGAAGCATGAAAATTTGGAAACAGCAATGGCGGATGAAATTTCCATGATCGAGAAGAACCAGACTTGGAAACTGGTTGAGAAGCCTGCTAATAGGAAGATCATTGGAGTAAAATGGGTCTACAAGGCCAAGCAGAATGCTGATGGAAGTCTAAATAAACTGAAGGCTAGACTTGTGGTAAAAGGATTCAGTCAAAAATATGGACTGGATTACTTTGAAACATATGCTCCTGTTGCCAGATTAGATACAATCAGACTGATTGTTGGATTGGCTGCTCATATGCAGTGGAATGTCTATCAACTAGATGTGAAATCGGCCTTTCTAAATGGAATCCTTGAAGAGGAAATTTATGTCGAACAACCAGAGGGATTTGAAGTACGGGCAAAGAAGAGATGGTTTCTGAGACTAGAAGAAAAGCTTTATATGGCCTAAAATAAGCCCCCAGAGCATGGTATGCCAGAATTGACTCCTACCTGCTCAGTTTGAAGTTCGAAAGAAGTGCTAGTGAGCCAACTTTGTATGTCAAAAAGAATAAAACCGAGACTCAGCTTGTGGTATCATTGTATGTTGATGACTTATTGGTGACAGGAGGAGATGAAGTTGACTTCAAGTGAATTCAAGATAAAGATGAAGCAAATATTTGAGATGACTGATCTGGGGCTGATGACATACTTCCTAGGAATGGAAGTAAACCAGACACAAGGAGGGATTTTTTTGAAACAGAATCATTTGCATTGAAGGTGTTGACAAAGTTTTCAATCTTTGAATTGCAAACCAACTCCTACACTGTTGTAGTGGGTAAAACTATCAAGTCATGAGGGTCATGAAGAAGTCTCGTGAAACTACCTATAGAAGCCTGATTGGTTGTCTTCTATACTTGACTGCAACGAGACCAGACATCATGTTTGCAGTAAGTTCACTTTCTAGATTCATGCATTCTTTGCAATGTACTGACATTTTCAAGCTACAAAAGCAGTAATTGAGATACATTAAAGGTACTCTAAGCTATGGTCTCTTGTTTAGCAAGGCTGCAGAACTGAGATTAAAAGGTTACACAGATAGTGATTGGGCTGGTTCTAAAGATGATATGAAGAGCACATCAGGGTATGCTTTCACATTGGGATCAGCAATGGTATGTTGGAGTTCCAAAAAACAGTCTCTGGTGGCTCAATCGACGGCTTCTGTTGAGGCCGAGTATGTAGCTGCTGCTAGTGTAGTAAATCAAGCCATCTGGTTGAGGAGAATCTTAGCTGATTTAAACTTAATTCAAGAAGAAGCAACAGAGATACTTTGTGACAACAAGTCTGCTGTTGCAATTGCAAAAATCTGTCTTCCATGGTAGAACTAAGCACTTTGATATAAAGTTGCATGTGATAAGGAGATGGAGCAAGCTTGTGAAATAAAACTGGTTCATTGCAATTCGGAGAACCAAATTGCTGACATCTTAACCAAGGGTCTTGGTGTGTCAAGATTTAACAAGTTAAGGAAGCTCATGGGAGTTTGCAGCATGGAGCTCAAGGAGGAGTGTTGAAGCTGACCTCCATACAGCTGGTATGAAGCAAATGCATGTTTGGAAGGCGGCCCTCAAGCTCGTGACAAGGTTTGCGTGAAACTATGGTTACTTGTTCTTTGTTAGTTTACAACCAATGTTTTGTTATTTTGTAATCTAGTTTGTTTCTTAAACTTAGTTGGTGATTTTTTGATGTAATCCATTGATTGATTGACTGAAATTTCAGCAATACAACTTGGACACTTAACTTAGCTGTTTTCAATATAATAGAGTGGGGTTAGGTGTGATTTGGTAGTCATTTTGACTTGTTTACCACAACTTTCTTTTGATATATGTAATGGCAATCTGCCTATGTTTTCTTTATGAATGAAATACACTTCATCTCTATTAATATTCTCTACATTTCTTCTTCCTTATTCTTCTTCTTCTTTGCTCGTTTCCCTCTTGTTTGTTCAGCAAGTATCGTGACTTGCAGCATAAGTCACAGTCACACCAGCTGCTTGCTTGCTTGATAACACCAACAATTTTCAAGAAGACTGACACTAGTTTTGCTTCCAAAGTAAAAATTGGAAATGACCCCTTTATTGAGGCTAAGGGAAAAGGTGATGTGCTTCCAAAATTAACACTAGTTTTGATTGACATAGTGGCTACACTAGTGTCGCTTCCAAAGATTTACACTAGTTTTGCTTCCAAAATGCAAGTTGACAAATGTGCGAGCTGCAAAAGTGCGAGCTCCCCAAAATGCCAGCTCATCAAACTACAAGCTTGCGAGCTGATCAAGATGCAAACTGGCTGATATACTAACCAAGCCACTTGGAAAGGTCAAGTTTGAATATTTAAGGAAGATGAATGGTGTTAACAGCATGGAGGCAAAGGAGGAGTGTTGAAGATGACCATCCATGCAACTAGTTGTTTTTTGGTGTTTGCATGTAACAATCACAGTTTGCACGCATGCATGCAACACATTGTATGTTGCTTAGCTTTTAGTTTCATTATTAGTTCTTTTGTTATGGTGTTTAGTTGTAAATGAACTAAGTTGGAAAATTACTTGTTTTTAGGTACTGATTTAGACAAATCAGCATGTGTACAAGTTATGTTTCACTTGTTACTAGGCAGATTAGTGGGGTTAGGTGTGTTTGGTGAAAAACAACTGACTTATATTGTAATCTTTTGATGAAGGAAAAATTGAGAGACAGCAGATAGAGCAGATCAGTTTGCAGATTAGTTGAGGCTGCAATCTTTGGGGCAATTTTTCGCTCTCATATCTTTGCTTAAGCATCAAAAACATTATAGTCACTTTGAATCGATTGTTTTGTCGATGGACTTGATTTTGTTGTTGTTTGAATCGATTTAAAATTGTTTGAATCGATTTAAAATTGTTTAACTCGATTTAAAACCCAACAGGATTCCACAAAAATCTTTCAACAGCTGCAGTATGCGTTTCAAAACCAACCGATCCATCCGAATTAAGTTTTACCCACTCATCCTTCGGAGTTATCCATTGTTTACTATCATCAACAGTCATTTCAACTGGCCTTTTAGCCATAGTGTTATCATACGACAGCACCCATGAAAATCAAATACGCATTAGTTCCTGCGAATCGATGTGTGTCCCTTGAAACACAACGGAATTTCGCAGCTTCCAAAGGAGCCAAGTCGATACTGAGAAAAAAGTGACCCAAATACCATCGTCAAACTAAATCTTGTCATGATTAATCAAGTTACAGTGCATCCATTCATGTAGGGGCAGTGAGAAGAACTTAGCCTTAGACCTGGTAGGAACGATGGTATTCTGAAACCCCTTAGCATACATACAGTCTCTCAAAATATGTAAAGTTGATTCAACCTTTGCACCACATCGAACACAACACTTATCTCTAGTTAATCCTCTTCTTCCATGCTCTTCATTGGTCAAGAGGCGACCTTTAAAGACAATCCAAATGAATTGTCGCACACGTTAAGGAGTTGGGCACTTTCAAATCAGCAATCAATCAAATCATCAACCCCCAAGACGCGCCAACATAATGGTTATAAGTTTCAGCTATAGGGAACATACCATTCGTAGACCAATTCCAGGCTAAAGCATCTATGATATCCAAACCGCAACATATTTTGAAGATCAGTTTAAATTAGATTTAGGACATTGAATTTCCTGCTTTGAAGAGATTGAACCAGATTGGGTAAACTTGTAAGCATATGCTTAGAGCTTATTATCCTATTGTTTTCTAGGGAAAGACTGATTGTAATTGATCTACAATGTTAGCAAGTCTTGAATGTTTATAAATTGAGGAGACTTGTACAAGTGTGGTACTGATTTAAGAGCACTTATTTCTATTTGAGCATAAAATCAAGTGTGTTACTTGGTTTTTATCTTAAGTTTAGACGGATATAGTTGTTAGGTGCAAAAGTGAGACTCTAACATAGTGAGTGTTAAGAGTTTGTAATCACTTGTTGCATGAGGTATTAAAATAATGGTTTATCTCTTTAGACAAGGCCTTACACACATAGGGAAATCAAATTGCGTAAAAATATCGTTGTGTTCTTCATTGTTCTTTTTTGTTCTTCATCAGTGCCGCAGTTGACACTGCTCGTAGCATTGCTTCTGACACTGCTCAGTTTTGCTGCAAACATCGTTCTTAGTTTTTTTTAATTGGTATGATATCCTACCATTTAACCCATCTAGTTGATTTACCGATGTTGATATATGTTTGCAATAAAAAGTTCATCAATGTCTCGTCTCCTGTGCTTAATGGTGTGGATTACACTTATTGGAAGGCTAGAATGGCGGTTTTCATCAAGTTTACGGATGAAAAAGCCTGAAAAAGTAAACAATGGCATTCTCTTGTCCTTTACTGTCATGTCTTGCTTGTATTACATACAATCCTGGTCCTTCCAAGGTCTGAAACACAAATCTATTATTAATGATTCTTATTTAATGATGGATGATAATAGTCCAATGGAATATATTTTCTTACAGTCAAGCTACCAGCAATGATAAAATATACACAGATAGTTAAGCTGCAACTCCATTTTTCTAGAGCAAGGATGAAGAATCAAGTTATAATATGTAGGAAATCCAGATGTTTTAGAATGAGTGAGAAATGCTAAAGCATTAGACAGTCCACTAACTTGGAAGAAATAAACGTTTATAATTGTCTTTTTAATATTCATTGGTTTAATGTGGTATGTTACTAGTCAGCTCTAAAGCAAAATTATACATCATCCAATTGATTCCTTCAATCAACTTTAAAAGGTAATATCTAATTACTATACTTTTAAAAGCAAGAAAGAAATGGTAATGGCAATCGTAAAACAAGTTTTCTTTTGTTTTCTTCCCATCACAACTTGGAACTACTACGCAACAAAAATGGTTGGCTTGTTTTCAGAGATGAGCTTCCAAAACTGAATTGAAATTCAAGCATCTTTTCATTACATGCTGTAATAAGTAGCTGAAGGAGTCGGCATCCTGTTTAAGTGCCTCAAAATTTTCTCAGCCATCTGCTTCATACTATCATTCCCATTATGAAAAGCACTAATCAATGAAGCAGGCAGTTGTCTGTCCTGTGATATATCAGAAACTGACTTATTTCCACCTCTTGCCAAGAATTTTTCGATCATCCAAAATGATTTCTGCCATAGACCCTCTTGTTTATGCTCTTTCACTACTTTTAATACATATTGAATAGCATTGATTTCACTTAACAGGCTCACACTGGCGTCTACATCAACCTTGTCATCCAACAAAGTACAGATAGCTGCCATTGAAGCTTCAACTACTTCATAATTTTCATGGCCCAGGCATACTAACAGCCTTTCAACTGCCTTAGCATCGATCAAACAAAATGTGGTTTCTGAAGAACAAGCACCTCTATGAACTGGACATAGAACTGGCATCTTTCTGGTTTTAACTGACCTGGAAGACAATAAATTCGGTAGGCGGAAGAGTTTTTTAGACCCAGTTTTCTTTATCTGTGGTGGCCGGGATAGATTTATTGACTCTAATGAGAGATTCTCCAGTCCAATTGCTGACAATCTTTGAACTTCATCACTGGATGTTTTGATGAGCAGTTCTGTAAACACTGATGTCAAGTTGTGAGTTCTTGCAAGAAACAACATTTGGGGTTCATACAATGTAGTTGTGAATCTAACAAGAATTCCAACAAGACCCTCTAAGTACACAGTTGCATGCCTGCTAGTTCTTGTTCCATTTCTTTGGATTAGAAAGATTATCTCAAGGATTGTGGGGACGACATTGTTGTTGAGAAGAGCAAGGTTGAGTGTGAGATTCTGTTGAGGGAGTTTTGCCAGGAATCCTGCAGAAAGTGCTTGCTTCTCTGTAATGTGGTTAGTTCCAGAAGGGCATTCCATTAAACTCTGAGGTTGTCCCCTGGTTTTGCAGAGCCTTTCAACTAGTGTGTTACCGACATGCGGCGCAAGCAAAATCAGTAGCTTGATTACGGCAACCCCAAGTTGTTCATGTGGGTTATTGATGAGTTCAATGAGGGTATAGCTTGCTTCAGTCTCGTTCACAACCGAAACAATTGTATCCATTGATCTGGGTGACTTTGTTAAGCATAACAGAATCCGGATGAGATTGATGTTGAGCTCTTCTGGAGTTGAGTTCTTAAGCATGTGGATAATGTTGTAAACAGCATAATCTGAGCTTAACCTACGGCCATGAGTGTTCGCTTTGATGCTGTCATGTTCAACCCCAGATTCAAGAAAATTTGCAAGTATTGCAGCAGCCTCTTTCTTTGAATCCATTAGTTCATCATATATCCTGCGAGTGAACATCATTTCAGCCATAATGTTGAGAATGCCAGCTTCTACAAGGATTTTGCCATTTGGTTGATGAGATGAGATTTGTGATAGAGCTTTAAATGCTGCGTTTCTGAAAACGGTGTTCCCACTTTGCACCATTTTAATAATACCTGTAGAAGCCTTCTCAGCCACATACGCTTTGCTGTCATTACAAAGGATGAGTTCCCCCAAGTAGCTTGTCATTTCCATTTGAACCTCCTCAGAACCTGTTCAGTTAACCACGTAACTGTAATCAGCATGCTTATGTTTGACTTTGAAACATGTTTGAAACTTATTATCAGAAGTTAATCATCCTTCAGCAAATCTAACTCAGAGAAATGTTTAGTTTAGAACTGGTTCTTTTGCCTACAAAAGGACCTCTCAATAGGTGGAGCTTTTAGATTGGAGTGTTACAAGTTATCAGCTACAACATAATGAAATTTAATTACCTTCTGTTAGATGATTTAAAAGCGGATCCAAGAATCCATTTTCAGCCATCTGCTTTATATTATCTGGAAACCTCTCCAGATTCTTTAAAATTTCATCTGCTTTTTCTGCAGCGAAGGAATCAACATGATGATTGAATTTAACTCTGATCAGCATCAAAATTGCTCCAGTAGCTGAACCAATTTTTTCACCCAAAGCTTGAGATCTTGAAAGCTCAACTAAGAAAAGCAATGAAGCATGCCTAATTTCCTGGTGACTACTTGACATCAACTCAATCATTGCTGATATATCCATTATATTAGCAATCATTTCCTGAAAATATATATAACTGTTCATATCTCCAAGGTAAACATGGGTTTATTGCAAGATCAAAGATATATATGTATGCATATATATATCATAGATGCTAAGCTTAAGCTCAAAATCATGCTATAAAAATATCAGGAAAGGGGTAAGAATCAAACCTTTCCTTCATCATCTTCCTCCATCAGTTGTCGTAATAATTCCAAAACCTCACATCTAACATCTCTATCTTTATATCCAAGTAACCTAATAAGCAATGGCAATATTCCAACACTAACTACTAGTACCTTATTATTCCGTCTTCTTTTGCAAATATGTTGCAGATCTCTTATTGCTTCTAATATCATACTATCCGAACAAGCCAACGATAATGCGGTACGGGCAACTTTGATCCTCGCAACCTCAGTCCTCTCCTTCCATTCCTCTATTGTGGTCCTTAGAGCAACATTGGCGCTTAAAACTCTGCTTTTTAGCTTCATCCCTGTGGTTGGACAGACTATATTGTCTTGATGACTGAAGGTTTCAAACCACTCTGTTATGACCTTCCGCTCGTACGTCACTCCATTTTCAATGGTAACTGGGTCATCCATAACCTGCTTGGTTAATGGACAGAAGAATGTGTTGTACAATGGTTCGATATAGTGAGCTACATGTGGCAATATCACCAAAGATTTGTCCACGTTTTCATGTTGCTGTTGGCTTCTCTGATTTGTACTCTTAATGAAATCAACCGGGCATGGCATACTCAAAACTTGAGAACTCTCTGTAGGCACCAATACTTCGTCATCAACAGGGTAAAGATCTGATTCTTCCGGCAATGGCAACATTTGAGAACTTGGGATCTGCATTGCATAAGACATCTGTGATTCTATAGGTTGCTTGAATTCAAAATGAACATTCTGCAATTCATCGGAAAGAGACCAGACCGCAGTTTCCACATACTTCTGGCCCCCAAATGTTGTAGATGGTATCAAACACAAACATTCACCTATGTCTTTAATCACCCTTACTAGCTCAGCTATGATCTGCACAAGTTCAGCATCTGAGACTGGATGGTTCTCTTTATGGCATTCTCCAACAAGATCTTTAACCAAATTGACATTCATGGAAAGAGATTCTACAATCACTTTTGTATTTTTTGGGGGATTCTCTGAAAACTGCAACTCCATTATTGCTGGAAAAACTCGATAAAGATAGCATCCCAATTCAACAAAGTTTTCCTGCTCAGCTTGTATACATTCTACAGATTCTATGATTGATGAAATATCTGCCAACAAGGATTCAGAAACACTAGCAAAGGAAGTGTTCTTGATCTGAAAAAAAAAAAAGTATTGCATACTAATATAAGAAAGCTATGTTCCTCGGATTAGAATGTAGCATAAAATATCGTATGTCTAGAGAGTATTTAGAGGACTATATCCCCATACTTATGTGCAAGTTTGTATTGGACACAGATTCTGTAAGAAGAATGAAAAGTCAGAGCAACATAAGTAAAAATACATGTTCAAAAATTAAGGAGCTGGTGCAGTCCATTGTCTCAACATATTCTGCAAGTCTGCCAATCACGTCCTATTGAAGATAACAGTTACCTTTCCTCAAATTCATAGTTCAAGTTTCAAAATCATATACTCGTTGTTTTGTATATAAAGTAGGGAGTATACATGGGATGGGATGCCTGAAAATTTCACCGTGATTACTTCGTAGGAATCTTTCCAATAAACTGTTGATGGTTTATTCTAGTTTATAGGTGTAGTTCCTAACAGGCTGGTTGATGATACTGAAATCCATACTTGTTACGGTTTTCTAAGACAAACAGTGAACTTCCGGATCAAAATATTATTTTAAAAATGGTAGCAGAACTGGGTTGTACGTGAGTTGAGATACATGAAATGTGTGATCCACAAACACATCAAATTCGAACAGGGGAGTTGTTATGTCCTAAAGCTCTTTAAGATTGAGATTGGGGCGTGCCATTAAAAAACTTAAACTAACAAAAAACAAAAGGGTTAAATTATTACACTCGAATTCAACAGAAAAGAAAATGGAAATGAAGAAGAAAAGAATCTGAAAAGCTCATACCGACATGCTTGGTGGAGTTGAAGAAACTTGCAGAAGCAGAAGATTTGTGTTGGAAATGATGTTAGACTCATTCAATCAGTCTTTTCTCCTGAAAGTGAGTCAAATTAATTGCTTGACATCAAAAGCACTATCTCTATTTTATCTTCCATACGTAATTATGTATGTATCTATATTTACTTGATGCATATTCGTCTTCATATACATATGGACAACACCTTTTTTGCTTAACAAAGGAAACAAAAGATTATGAACGCAGCAAGACACAAAGAATAGTCAGACAATAGTGTCGTGTTTAATATTAATTATATTAGGGTTTCTTTAGAAAGCAAATACGAGTGTTGAACATGAGGGCTGAA
Organism: Gossypium anomalum; assembly: GCA_025698475.1. NCBI lineage: Eukaryota > Viridiplantae > Streptophyta > Magnoliopsida > Malvales > Malvaceae > Gossypium > Gossypium anomalum. The sequence continues at coordinate 14,634,678 of CM046967.1, read as the reverse complement.
ACCAATTGTTTTTCTCCCATACAGGAGTTCATTCGACCAATAGGATTTGATGACCATGTTAATCTGGGATGTACGAAAAGATGTGGGTGTGAAGTTTAATGATGAAAAAGATAGTAATTAAGCAGTAGTTGGATTGTTACACCTTCTTTGCTTTCTTCTAACATGGCAACATACTGGTCAACAATTTTCATTAAAGTGCCTGCCTTGCATGTGGGTGAAGTTGAGCCAAACACCAACGAAACAAGATTACTTTCCAATCAACTACAATTCAAAATTTTAAGATTTTGATGTAACATTGATTAAAATTTTGAAAAAGTTATATCCATAAAGTTAATTCATTAAACACTTAGTAGAAAATGTTATAATAACTTTTGAAGTTAGGCCCATTAAATAAATATATATTTTTTAATTATATTTATTATTAACAAAAGTTATATTTGTTTGTTCTTAAATATTATTTATTTTAAATAAAAAAATTAATACATTACTCTAAAAAGTAATACATGATTAAACTTAAATATAAATTAAAATTTAATTCAACCATACTTAAAATAAATATAAAATTAAATAATTTTATGATTTTGTAGCTAGAACAGTATATTATATAAAAATAATGAAAATAAATAAATAAATAAAATAGATCATTTTCTTCCTAAAGTTTTTCTTTCCAACCATATGAGAAAGTTGCTTTACACCATTATTTAAATGAGTTACATTCTCATGTTCCTCTGAAAATAATTTCCAAAGGAATGACACAATTTTTTGAGAAAGTTATTTTATTATACTACACACCCACTAATTAAACTCAAAAAAAAATCACTACTTCCTATCTTACCAAACATATGAACTCTGAAATTTATTTAAATTAAAATTTCATGGTTGATTTTATCCTTTTGAAAATTGAAAAATATTGAGTGTTTAGTTAAAAGAATTCTAAAATAAATTATTTAGCGATTTTAAGGGAACTTATTTTCATATTTCCATTTTCATTTAACAAATGAGTTCTTTAATTTTCAATTAAAAATAAAATATATTTTATCAAATCATATGAAGCATTACTTTACTAACACAAATTTCTGAATTTGATTTACACGGATGAAGTGACACCAAAAATAAATAAATAACCTCCCTTCAATATTTTTTTTTCTTTTGTTCGTCCGAATAAACAAACATGAGTATAAGCTTTGACCAAAAAGAAAAGATGATAAGCATCAGTCAACCATTTCTCATCATGAAAATGTTGGATTCTAACAACAAAAATCAGCAAGTGAAGTAGATGATCTTAACAAATGAAGAAATTTTAACTTAAACCTCTTTTACTATAAGAAATAAAGTATTTTTTTATTCAAAGGAACAACCACCATTCCAGAAAACTGTGTCGCAGGTGAACTATACAATAGAGGAACAATGAACACACACACCAATGATGCCCATAATAACACTTGAATGAGCCTGGTCATGAATGGAAAGACCAGCGTCCAGGGCTGCTGTGGTTTGTTGCTCCAATGATTGGAAAAAGCTCTGCTGATCCACGTGCTTGATTGAAGTTCCCATTCTTGCTCTAGATCACTTCCTCAATCACTTCTGTATAGCTTAAATTGAACAGTCTAGTTTCAAGACCATTGGCGCCGTTTATTTCTTTGAATTCTTTAAATATAGCGGACCAACGCCCCAACTTCAGCCATGGGGCAATAAATTTGAAGGGAATCTCCTAATTGGTTATTTTGTATAGCTAATGTACAAAAATGCCCACAGGGTAATGGCTGTTGTTAGCAAGCCCATTGTTGATGCATTCACTTCAGACCTTACTCTTTAATGAGGTGGAAAAAAGGAGCTTTGCCACTTCACAATCTCATCCCTTTGGTGAAAGAATATATATGATTGCCATCATAAGTCGCTCATCCAGCTAGTTGAAGAAATAGGGAGATTCCAAAACCTCCCGAAGATCAAAGTCCCCTCGCTCAGGTAACGGTGGAAAGTTCAATAAAGGGAAGGCCTTCTGAAAGCTTTCCAATAACTGTAACCAAAAATTCAACCATCATCGTGTAATCAGCAGAAAACATTAACCAGCAAACATAACAAATGTTATATCAGTTGAGAAATTTGTTTTCCACCATCTATCGAATATACATGAGAATTAGGATGAAACTTAGATATACAAGACTGTTCATGTTATATACACAAATATATAACCAGTTTGCAGATATTCACCTCCATACTAATACAAGGTTATCCCAATATGCCATTTCTATATTACCTTTTCCATTAATGTGTTTAACATGAAACGAAATCATCATAATGGAACTTCGCGAAAGGCATGGAAGATCTTAGAAATTTGACAGTGTCTCTTAACTCTTTTCTTTCTTCTTTTTTTAAACTTGAATTTGGCCGATATACTACACATTTCACAAGGAAAGCCTCTAAAATAAGCCAAGCATCAATATAAATTCTAAAAGAGTGCAGAATCAGAGATACATTACATTTTCTAGTATTGGTGCCTCGTAGAGTTCAACAAACTTTTCTCTTAGTATCCTATTCATTTCATCAACATCGCATGCATGTGTCCAGTATGAATCATGGACCCCTGTGACGGCAGAAGCATTGAATTTAGACTTCATCAGATAGGCAAATATATGAACGCATGGATGCACTAAAAGTCACTACAGGAAAAAATTCACTACATACCTGCAAAATTCAAGCCTGCCTTTTTACAGGCAACAGCAGTCATCATCATATGGGAGCCATCAAGGGAGTGAACAAAATTTGGGGGGAATGCGGTTCTCTGCCGCTTAACCATGACCTACGATCACAGTTTTAACAGAATTAGAAGTTACACATGGCAACATAGCAAATTGGTTATGAACATAAGCAAATCTAAAATTGCACTGTCAATGGAGATCAAGAAAATGGTTTATTGCCATGGATATAAAATCCTAGAAAATTTGACAATCATTTCCTTTGTTCAGCAACCATAAAAGGGCACAGATAATGGAAGAAAAGTACCTTGTCAGTTTCTCGTTGTAGAGTCAACACCTGAAGAGAAGTTTTTATCTGCATCAAATTAACGATATGAGAATTTTTGTTAATGCTTTCATTTTTGCATAGTAAAATATTCCCATTTCAAAGTTCCATAAATGTCTTAGACAATTACAAGATGCCGCCCTAATTGCCGGTAAGGTTGTACAACCGGAAGACCAAGAGGAGTGACCCAACGCACTGGCTGATTCTCAGAAGCTATAACCTGTTTATATTCATCTGTCAGCATGTGGAAGTATGCTAGAAAGATCATAGGAAAATACAAAATCAAGAGCACATATATCAAACAAATCAAAGATGGAAAGCATGTCAAAACAACGCCATAAAAACAAGTTAGTAGGAATCACCAACTGAATTAGATATTGTGTTAGTAGTTCGATTCTCATTCTTAATTACTTAACTAATTTTCACCAGAAGCTGTCACCAATTGTATAGCCAATATAAAGATTTTCATAAATTCCCTTAAGTTTTAAGTCTAGAAATACATGTGCCAAACCAATGAACATTTCATTCTATTCTTTTATTCTCTACTTTTCTAGCCTTCTTGCATGTATGATAAATTCATAAATCTGTTTGTAGAAGAGCCATTTACCAACTTCAGAGTCAGAAAACATTAGCAGTATTCACAATCACATAAATACCAAAAGAAAACATTAAAACAATAAATGACTGACCTTTGCACATTCACCAAGCCAACCCATGATACTTCTTGCAGCTTGAAACATCTCTCCTAGGGCAGTCAAGGTGGTCTGAACATAGAAGAAAACAATCAAGTTAATACACAAAACCAGCCAATGATATGCATACATGCACACACAAGAAAATTCCTCACTCTTGCTGCATAGCAAGATGCAACGAAAAGCTGTGTATCATCTGCAATAGCACCTCGCTCCTTCAACCGTCTCTTGATCTGGTCACGTGCACCAACATAAGTAACACCATATACAGAAGTCATCACAGTCTGCTTCACCAGCTTCCGATCAACCTAAAGATTTGAAATAGTGAAGGATAAGTGATAAGATTAACACAAGTGTGAGCAATGAAACTCCTTACACCAGGAACTAACCGCCTGAGTACACGCATTGCAATTTTAGTTGACCAAATGTACAAATTAGATAATAGAAGAATTCCACATCCTATTTAGTATAACATTTTTCCCAGATCATCATTTTCCTCTTTTCAGCCAACAGAAGGTGTTAGTCCTCAATTAATTATTAGATCAGGTTATTATTTTATTAGAAGTATTAGGAGATATTATTTATGAGTATTTGATATCTTTAGGAGATATTTTATAATTAAAAGTATTTTAGAGAGATATTAGGAGTCTTTCTTTATTTACAGTCATTGTTTTAATTTTCTTGGCTTATAAGTCTTCTACTCAAAAGAGTAAACCTATGTAACCTCTATTTAAGATGCTGAGTGATAGCAATAAAATTAAGTAAGGAATTATTCCAATATTTAGAGGTTTAAGACTCTCTCTTAACAAGTCTAAGGTATGGAATTCCCTTTGACAAGTTCCACATATTCATCATAGGATATTCGCGTGGAAGAAACAGAAACAAGGGAAAAAGCCCCGCTGAGTCAAACAGTTTGTCTACAAACCGTCCAGTGACTTGATCAGTAACTCAGGACCATAACAGAAGGAAATGAAACAAACCTGATTGATTAAAAGCCGTGCATGTAGCGCATTAGGATTTGTTGCAGGATCTTCCTGTGCATCTCTCTTCATAATATCAAGAACCCTACACCAGAATTGCAAATTGAGTGATAGGTCAATGAGAGAATATAGCTTTTGGTAAAAATATACCAAGATGATTTTTGTATAAATTCTGAAGCACTGCAGAAACCTGGCAAAACCATTCATCTGATCAAGTAAAATGAGCGATCCATACACTTAGTTGGACCAGATTGTTAACAAAAATACATGGATTCATTAATGTGCCTTAGTTGTCAGAAATGGAGTCTGCCTTTGCATTCAAAGGTTAATAATTTACCACAGTTTAAAGCAAAAGTGTAAAGTAACCTTATCAGAATAGGGATTGTAGTTTATATTTTGAATCCATACTACTTAGACAGATATTGCTGTAGGGCATAGTTCAGGTATAGTCTACCCGCTTGGAAATTAGGAGGGCAACGGTTGGAAAATTTTGAGGGTTTTACAGTAAAGGACCTTGATCTTAGCCTTCGGAAATCAAAGAGGTAAGAATGATCAAACCCGGGTAATGAAGCCTCTTTAGTTAGCATTTACATATAAACCAAAATTGTTGAGTCTCCTGCCCAGCATGGGTGGTGGAGACAGGAGAGAACTAGAGAGAAGAAGTTAGACTTACCGGGCAGCAATTCCTGAATACACATCAGCTGGTTTGTCCCCTGCAACAAGATTCACTGCAGCTGCTCCCAACTGAAAGCCAAAGCAGTTCAATTAACATACCAAAGAACAAAAAAAAAAAGGTATTCATCCAGATCTAAGCTAATTGAATCACTCATTCACTATATATACAAGCTGGACATTCAGTTAACATGGAGAAACACAGACTACCGTATTTAATCAAACTTTAATGACTTTTCACTTGCTACGAGTGAAGAAGCCATTCTACAAAACAAGTGAGAATGAAGAGATACCCAGATATTAAGAAAAACCACATTTAAGAATCAATAATCCATGTATGGAATGTAGTTGAACTTGAACATTTTGTAGATCCCTCAAATCTCTTCCCCTCTATAGCCAGACCCAAAACCTTGATTGAATCTTTCTTTAAATTCTAATTAACAACAAAGTTAAAAGCATAATTGGATTATTGAAAGTATCAATAGTTATGCTTTCTGCTTTTAGTATAAGGAAAACAGTTTGAAACATCCGAATTTGGCAAAGCTGGATAAAATATCTCTATGAAATATGACTAAGAGAAAAGTGCATTACCTTATCTCTTCCCAATGCAGCATAGTGTTGTAAACCATTGCACGAACCATCCTTGCAGAAGATTAAGACATAAAAACCCAATATTATGATTCAGGCAATTGAAATACAATGAAACCCTCGGAGCATTGTTCATCAAAATGACCATGAACACCAGAGAATACAGCTATAGTGGCAATAACATCACATAAAATACAGCACTTCTAGCAGTTAGCACTATCTATCAATCACATGAAGCAAACGGTCTCATCTTTTAACACAGTGATAATGATCTCAATAAATCCTAGATAGAGGGTATTGCATCCTCAAAAGGAGAAAACCTCCAAAACCTATAGAGTAGGAATGTACACACAAAGGTGTTTCTATGTATAAATTCATGTGTGTTGTTTCCTAGAAGCATTTGACTAAAAACCCAAAGAACTAACAGAGAAATAAGAAATTCAGCATCTACTTCTCATTTTTGCTAGGGGAAAAATACCTGGTGGACAGGCATGTGCGAAATGGTAGCCTCTGGTGTGGAACTTCTCAAAGCTTCAGAGAGATTAATACATGCTGCCAAGCATTGGAAAGGGTCCTCTGCACTTAACCACCAGCGCTTTCCTTCAAGAGGTCTGTCCGCTGAATCAAAGATATCATGCAAATGACTCTCTGTAAATTCTACTCGACCCTCATAGGACAACTTGTCCACTCCTCCAGCATATAAATTCGCCAAATGTATCTTCAGCCAGTGTAAGCCTGATTTCCCAAGGGGACGTCCCTCTGCAAACTCCAAGACACCTCGACATAGATCAGAGCCAAGATGATTTAGGTATGGATGCATAGGGTATGCTCGGCCTCGAAAATCAAGGTTGTGTGGGTAGTAGAAGCCAACCTCATCTTTCATCTTTCGAGCCACCTATCTCCAATAGAAAATAAAGTTAACGTGCAATATTAAAAACATGATATGACAGAAAGTCAATGAAACTGATTAAGGCAGCTTCTTACAGCAAGTTTAAGTTCAACATCACACCGCTGTGAATGCCTTTCATTATTCTCCTTTTTAACAGCTTTTACCTTCCACTTCCATTTCCGAATTTCTGTTTCATCTTCAGTGTCTGGCTCCTCAGGCAGAGGAACCTATTTAAAATTTAACAATTAAAAGGTGATGGAAGATCATTAACTTGAAAATTAAGAAAGAGCAAATTAATATTCAATAAGCAATAAAACAGTAGACTTCACAAGAAAACAAATTCTCTCTCCTCAGAAACAAAAAAATAATGAATAAAAGATAATATAAACCAGCACAAGAAAATCAAATTCTACTTATTTGGCATGTACCCACATCTTCACGGTCAACCAAGTCTCCAAGACGACCTCCATTAGCCCATAATCTGTCTACTACACCAAGAATCCTTCTATTTATCCTCCATTTGGTGTTCCCCAGTGTATCCAGGGCCTGATGCATGAGAAATAATAGAATCATTGTAACAAGAGGCTATACTGAACAGTGATATAAAGTTAGTGAGTGACAACAATTTATCAAAACTGTTCTCATTTTTAAGCGCAAACTTATACATTTATTCAATTATATAATTAAAACAGCAATCTTATATAAAATTAATAATATAATATTTAATAAATATTCATAAAAAATGAATAAAATATGTAATTACATAGTAAATTAAATGAAATAAGCCGACACTTAGAAGTGCAGAACATAGAGATATAAATATAAATCTCAAGGATTTCAAACCTCAAAAACAGGCTCTAATTGCTTCCTTGGAGTTCTTTTAACAGTTTCACGCTGTTGTTTTGCTCCATGTGTCCGCATGACATATGATGGTAAAAACAAATAAGCACCTTGGTCATACCTGCCAAAGTATCACAAAGTTCATCAGTGATTGGATAGGAACTGAACAAGTGGGAATATAATCATATATATATAGCTTTTTCAAGTTGACATATGAAGATATTTGCATAAGCAGGAAAATTTTGTACCAAGCTGTCAGTATATCTGAATGAGTAGAGGGAATAAACTGTACAAAGATAGGGCCTTCAGTACATACCCTGTCCAGTTTTGTGGAGGCACTAACATTGGCATATAAGGAATGACCATGTGCTTAGCCTGCTTGCACAAGCGATATTAGTTTATCCATATGCTTTCAAATAGAGAAATTTATTCAAGGGGGTTACTGTTTATGAATGGAATGCTTGTTAAGTGCCATCTATTAAAGACTACTTACAGTTTTCTCAAGTCCTTTGCGAACTAGTGGATCACATTCAATAACACCATATCTTCTACTGCCTTTGCTGGTAAAGGATAAACACAAAAAATAAGAATTCTATTGTGAGTTATAAGTGAATGAAGAATAAGTCAAAAGTGAGAGAGAGGAGATGACTATTTACTTTCCATCTTTGATGACATTTTTTAGAGCATGTACAAATGCAGGGCGAATATCCGGTGGGCCATCTCCTATCTGATCAACTGGTGGTTGTATGTAGGCATTTTCCATCAATAACTGAATCAGACGGCAGCCAACCTATAATGGCAACCCCATGATATAACATCATGAACACACAATGGCCAGAACAGATTTTATTTTCAACTGCAACAATTGAATACCTTAACATGTGCCTCCTGACCCCAAGGCTTTGAAGTATCACGTCCCTTCACTATTTCCCGTACCTGATGCACCTTTTGCTTTTTCATCAACTGAGTCACCTTTTTCCTCAGCTTTTCCTCGTTTTTGGCCAGTTTCCCTTGTTCAGTGGTCTCAGGTTCAGATTCAGTGGAAGATTTTTTATCTGTTGTGTTCTTTTTCTTTGTCTTCTCCAAGAACTTCTGTATCCTGGCCTGATCCACATATGAAACACCCACAAACAAGTTCTCATCAAGAAATAGCAAATACTCCTTTATAAGGCACAAATCTTTGTTATAAATCTAAAATAAGTACATCTATCTCGCATGTTAATCTCAAACTTCATATTTTCACGCCCAACTTGCTTTAACAATAACCAATCTCCTAACCCCCACATACTTAAAATTGCCTGAGTCTATATCATCCAGAAATTCATAAATTCTATCCTGTGAAACAGAAAACAAAATTGTGCTGATAATCTCAACTCCAACTTCATTTCCAGAGTGCACTGTCCAATGAAAGACAAACCATTCCTATGTGACCAATTACCATTTTAAATCTAGAAACAGTCCCACCAATCACAAGACTGAACCTTTAAGTAAGTCCCACTTTACTAGGACATGGATATTTTCAACAACAGAATATCATAAACTCCAGCAATAATGTTATCAATATATATAGATCATGTTATCAACTGGAAATTTTTAACAAAAGCTCATAGTTCTCTTAAATTTCATCCACCATAAACATCACATATTATGTCAATAGAACAAATTCACTGGCAAGAAGAATTATAACCTCCTCACCTCATTTTCAATGGCTTCACCAATCTGGCAAGCAGCTTGAACGACCCTAATGCCCCCAGTTCCAGCAGTATTAGTCATCAACAACCCCATTAATTTGTGCATTGTAACAACCGCCATCATATCCGCTGACAACTCATTAAAATAAGCAGCATGACTTATCTTAAAATTCCTCTTGCACACCTCTTGCTCAGCAGCAATAGAATCTCTCAATGGCTCAAACCAACCAAGAAACAATGACTTAACATAAGGCAAATTGGGAGCAAGCTTCTGCTCGCACATATCCGCTATTAATTCTTGATATTCTTTAGCTGCCTCTTCCCATGCCTCAGTCTCAATCTTTATTTGCCGCCTCTTTAACGAATTGTACTTCGCCACCCCCATTCCTCCTACCATTATCTTTGGTTGCTTTGAAAAAGACTCTTTCTTCTCTTCTTTGATCATTGCTTCTACTAATTCATTGATTTCTTCAGAACCCGAAAGGTCGTCTTCATTAGAAACAATAGCCTCAGCAGCACTTGCATACCCTTTGAAGTTCCAAAATTTCCCAGAAAAAGTTAAAGGGTTACCTGAGTGGGAGAAACCGAATCTGCCCAAACAATCCTTTTGCGAGGGAAAGACATAGTTTTCTCGAAAACCCAGAATCGGGCATCCAGAAAAACCATGGTTTATGGCCTTGGAAGGTCTGAATTTATTGATAAAAGCAGAAGTCTGACAAAACCCTGTAGAAGAAGATGACGAAAGCGAGGAAGTACATGATTCAGGAACAAATTTGGACTTGTGCGTATTGGAAGCTTGTTTAAGTAAGCTTCTCCACATGTTTGAGCTATGTCGCTTTTGTGTACAAGGAATGCCTACAATTCAAAGCTTTCTCTAGGATTTTTCCTTTCTCGTTTTGTCTACGAAAAAAATGAAAGAAGTGGGAAAATTTTAGAGGGGTTGAGAAAGGAAGAAAAGGGGGGGAATAATGCAATGAAATATTCGAAATTGTAAGAAAGGGTGACAGGATCTTAGAAGAGAAGGATATGGAGATTGGACGTGAAAGGGGGAGGAGGGTGTTTTGTTCGCAGAGACGGATAGCCGCCTTTAAACCCTCCTAAAAACCTATGATTTTTCTCTGAATTTTGCAATTCCATTCCCATGGGTTTAAATTTAACAACCCATACGCTCTGCTAATTAGCCCAACGCTTAGTTAAGGGTCATGCCCTTGAAGCTAAGCCCTAACAGCTTAGAAGGCTTGGGTGTAAAACAGATAACATCACTATCGCGAACAAAATAGATTTGATTAAAAATTTGAAATTGATTTTTTAACCTTCATTTTATACTTTAAAATTATTCAATTTTTTATTTTTTAAATTTTTAAACTTTTTTTTTAATTTAACTACATTTTACTTTACAATTGTAATACATTTTAAATAAATTATTTTTTATTTTTATTTTGAAAAATACGTGCTTTCACTATTTTTATTATTGAAAATATTTTTTTATCCCCATTAGCTAAACATATTTTCCAATTTTCAGAAAATAAAAAATAAAAACATAAAATGTTGTCTAAAACCAAACACGCCCTTATTTTATAATGCAATTGTACTTGGTAATAGATATTAGTTCTTTCATCATTTGTGTTACACATAAATATACATTTTTTATTATTTAATAAAAATAAAATATATTAAGTTTGTAATAATATATTGTATTTAATAATAAAATTATATATGTTTACTTATACAATTTCTATTAAACAAAATCAAAGTATTTTTTAGATTGAAAAAGTTGTTCCATTAACAACTATTTAGTAACTCGGTTTTTTCCACCTATCCATTTGTAATAATATAGGCCTTCAAAAAAATCTTTGAATTTTGCTATAGTATCATTAAATATATTAGCTTAAGTAGTGCCATGGAATTTAAAAAAAAAAACTTACAAATAATTTGAATAAAAATAAACTTTAAAATATAAATATAATAGTATTACATTATCATTGATTAAAATAATTTTTTATCTTTTTTCGATGTCATTATTGTTTGAATATAATTTAGTATTTACTCTTATTAGAATCATGATAATTTTAATAATCTGCACTTTTCTATGTACTTCTAATTTATTAATGTTAGCAAAATATAAACACTGAAAAAACAAATCTTTAGTTTAAGAGCTAATAGGGTGGGTGGGTAGTATAGTGTATTGTATAAACGTGTTAAATATGTCTTATATGTTGTTATAGTTTGTAAATTTTGTTTTACAGTAATAGAAAATTGATTACAAGGTTGTCAGATCAGTTAAATTCTCTAGATTTTCAACTGCACCAAATATATTATAAATAAGTTTGTCATAGTTTTTTAGATATTAAAGTTGGTTTAATAAAAGAAGCAACCTATTTTTTCTTATTTGTTTTTCTTCTCCCATATTCTTTCCTCATTGCATTCTTCCATGTTAAATTCTTGAGTCTTCTCATCATGCTTAAGAACTATCATCATGGTATCAGAGTTTCTCCAATCAATGGTGGAAACGTGTGTCATTGAATTGTTCAACGATTGAAGCATATTGAGACTTGCGCTTAAAGAGTGATGAGTTGAGTGTTTGTCTCAAATGTTATTAGCTAATTCAAACTATGTTTGGTTAGTCTATCTAGTATTGATCTTGATTTTACTGCTTGATATGGTTTTATACGTTCATTGCAATCATTTTGTGTTCTTTGATTTGATTGTTTGGTTTGTGTTTCATTCAATGGGTTGTGGTTTAAATTTTTTTTACTTTTGTGTTTTTCTTCTTCTTTTTTCTATTTATCGATCTCTAAATTCCTATTAAGATTTATTTGTTTTCCGATCACAGAAAGATCCAACTCATGTTACAAAATTGATATGGAATAAGATTCAGTGATCTTTGGAGTAATATGATAAATTTGTTAGTTTTTAGTTTTATCTTAAATCTTTCTAAATACCTACTTGTTTTGATACGAGACTCGCATTGCAAACTTGATTAGGAGTAGGATTTAATGATAATTGGAGTGGTCTGATGTTGGAAAAGTTGATTGTGAAAACAATTTTATCGCATAATGGAATTTCAAAAATTTTCATAAAATTGAACTTTTGTTGTGTTATCTACGGTAATAAATTTTTCCAAATTTAGTACATGTACTGTTTTTAAACTAGTGAGACTTGTTGAGTCTTGAGATTCTACCAAATGATTTTCTCTACTATCCTTAAACCCTTAGATTCTAAAAGAGTAGGTTCTTATCTCAAACTGAACACAAAATAAAAACAATAGCTTTCTAGTGGGAAAAGTTTTACTTTCTCTATGGTAAACCAAATTTGAAAAAAAAAAACACTAATTCAAATATTCGTGAATTTATAATTTATTTTTTAGGTAAATAACTTTTCTTAAATTTTGACAGAGTATCCATGTATATGATTAGTCTATTTTTCGGCTACCCATAATTCCTTTATATAAGGGGAAATCACAAGAGTTCTACTAAGAAGAGAAAAAATAATATTTTAATAAAAATACAGATTCCCCTTAAGGTTGTACCTAGTGGGTGGTGCACACTAGGTTTCTTGTACCTATTGTGCCCCCACCCTACCTGGTATAGGACTTTTTTACTGTTTTATGTATTGGGTACAATTATATGCGCAGTTTAGTTTTAAATTAAAACAAGCTCGTATAATTATCAAAAAAGTAATAAATTCGATTAAATTATTTTCTCAACCCAATTTTAATATCGTAAAGGTCATGTTGGTTTTACCATATTAGAATTCATGAGTAAATAAATTAATTAATTCTTCCTATTCAGTTAAGCTGTGAGGAATAATTAATTTAATATTCACTTTGAACTTATTTATTTAAGGGTAAATTACACCAATAGTCACCCAACTTTGGGGTAGCTGACAAAACAGTCACTTAGGTTTCATTTCAGTCACTCAACTTTCGAAAAGCTATAAAATAGTCACTAACGTTATAAAAAAGTGACAAAATAATCACTAATTAACAGTTTCCGTTAGGGTGTTAACGGAATGCTGACATGGCAAGTTAACTTGCCACGTTGGTGATGATTGTTAGTGTAAAGGTTCCTACTTCCTTCCTTCCATCTCAAGGACTAAACTGTAATTTTCACTTATTTTCTCTCACCATCTTTTTCGGGTTGGAACTTCCACAAAACGCCGCTCTCAAAAGAGATCTTAATGCTTCCGAACTCCAGCAGCGCTACTATATACTCTCCTAAAAAAACAAACAGCTCTTCCACCTTTCTTCATCTTCAACCTTTTTCATTTCTATGGCTGCTTCTTTTCATCATCTCACTTCAGTTAACCATTCTCTTTATGGCTTGCGCCATCCCTTTCTACAATCGTCGAACCTATTTCCCGAACCCAATATTCGACCCGTCGAACCCATGTGCTACATCAGTTAACGATGGAGTTTACAGGTAAAAAGAAAATTTGAAAACTTTACTTGATAAAATTACTTTTAACATTTAAAACTTCTATGGTTGCATAAATTACCCCAGTTTGTTTGAGTATGATTTGGATGATGTTGTAGATGTGGATTTGCTCAAAGCCAAGAGGCATATGATGTTGCGATGAGTGGTTTGTTTAATACACTAGATAGGATCGATGATCACTTGGGTAGTTCACGCTACTTGTGTGGAGACAGATTGACTTTTGCGGATATTTGCTTGTTTACTACATCGATTAGGTTTGATCTTGTCTATAATGTTTTGTTCAAATGTACCAAGAAAAAGCTGCTCGAGTATACCAACCTTCACGCTTACATGCTCGATATTTATCAGGTACCGCATGGTTAAATGTTACGAAATTGTTCAGATCATAGTTGTAAACAATCATATGCATATATGTCTAAATTCTTAAACCCATTGCACTTTAACCACTCCAACTAAGCTCAAGCCGCTAGTTAATGTGAAAGAATAAGGTGATTTTAGGTTGCTTGGCAATTCAAAAAATCCTTAGTTATGAAATGTAGATCATTTTCATTTCTACTTATGCTTTAGCTTAACTTGGCCTAGAAAACCTTGTTGTTTCTCCATATTTGGGCAGTGAATTTAGTTGGTAATGCTTATGTAAAGCATCTTGTATCACTCACTATAAGTCTGTTTAGGGGCGAAGAATAGCATCTATTAGGATTCTGTTTTTGTTAAAGTTTTCAGATTTAAAATCTACAGTATGTAGAACTGTAATGCTGTGCTTCTTATCAGATTCTGAAGGTTGCCGCCAGTTGCAATTTTTTGGAAATTATTGATGGGTATTACTGGATGCTTTTTCCGTTAAACCCCCTTCCTTCCATCTAAAGGACCAAACTGTAATTTTTACTCATCTCTTCTCACCATCTTTTTTGGCCTGAAACTTCCACAAAACATCACCCTCAAAAGAGATCTTAAAGCCTCCAAATTCCATCAGCGCCGCTATATACTCTCCTAAAAAAATAAACAGCTCCTCAACCTCTCTTCATCTTCAACCTTTTTCATTTTTATGGCTGCTCCTTTTCATCATCTCACTTTAGGTAACCATTATCTTTATGGTTCACGCCGTCCCTTTCTACAATCGTCGAACTCATTTCCCAAACCCAGTAATTTTCTTCTTCTTTTTCTTCTTCTTCTTCTTCTCTAACCCTAAAAAGGTGCTTGAAGGGCTGTTAAAGTAAGAGTAACCGGCTAGCTGGATAGTTTTTTGACCCCATTGACGCTGTCACCTGCCATGTCACTTTACCGTGACGTCTGTGACAGAAAACGACAAAAAGGACTATTTTGTAACTTTTTGAAAGTTGAGTGACTAAAATGAAACCTAAGTGACTGTTTTGTCAGCTACCCCAAAGTTGAGTGCATGTTGGTATAATTTACCCTTTATTTAATTACAATCAAGTTATCTCTTACTCCTTTCGGCAAAATACATTTATTGCGGATAGTAATTCATGCAATCTATTTCTCTTTCATCGCTTTCATTCATTATCATAGTGGTTTTAATTGCAATTCATACAGAGTTGTGTTGTGTTAGTAAAGGAACCAATTAGACATATATAATTAGGACTTAAATAATTTGCAATTAAATTTTAACTTTTTATCAATTAATTACCACATTATTTAGTTATGAAGTCAATCTACTAAAAATACCATGATTGAATTATCCATTACATACCATTATGAAAGCAATTTTGATTTATGCTTTATCCAATGATCTTGTCATTAGTGGGCCAGAATCATAGGATATCTGTAACATCTCAAAATAGGGCCTAAATGGAATAGTGGTTGCGAAACCATAAATCAGAGATAGAAAAGTTTATTTCCATTAATTTTTATGATTTACCGAGTGATTAGATGCATGTATTAGAGTATTGATAAGAAATTTTATAGATTGCATGTTTAATTTGCCTATTAGGGCTTATTTGCAGAAGTTGCTGTAACATCCTGATTTAGGGCCTAAACGGAACGATGGTTTTAGAACCACGAATTCGAAGTCAAAAAATTCATTCCAATTAAGTTTTAATCTTTATTTATTGATTAAAATATTGTTTAAAAATATCGTTAAGAAATTTTATTGATAAAGTGCTTAATTGGACTTTTAGGACTAAATTGCAAAAGTTGCAAAATATGTGTTCTAATTCATAAGTACTTGATTGCAATGGGTTTTAAAGAGGAGGTCCTTAAATGGTAATTAGACCATTATATTTTGTTTGGACAAAAATGGGCATGAATAGGACAAAATTTTAAAGAAAAACCTTAAGGGCATTTTAGTCATTTGGTAATTAAAAGAAATAAAAAGGGAAAATAAAGCCAAAATTGACTCATCTTTCTCATAGAGGCCGAAATTAGCATGGGGGAAGCCATGGCTAGGGTTTTCAAGCTTTCCAAGCTCAATAGTAAGTCCGTTCTAGCCCCGTTTTTCAAGTTCTTTACGTTTTTGGAATCCCGATAACTTGATTAAGCTTATTCTAGCAATAATTTAAGCTAGGGTTCATTTTTGGAAAAATACCCATAGGTGAAATGTGTTTATTTTGACGTTTTATGGTAGAATATGAAGGCTAAAATTATGTTAAACAACTTTTGCTAAGCGGTTTTAAGCAAAAATGAGTAAAACGGCTTAATCGGTAAAAGTTGTTATTGTTCATAACTATGTGTTAGAGTGAGAATTTGATGTTGCAATATAAGAGAAAAATGATCAGAGTGTCATAAAACATAAGAATAAGGGATGAAGTTTAATTCCCGAGCCTAGGGGCAAAAGTGTAAATATGCCAAAGTTTAGGGGCAAAATTGTATTTTTTCCAAATTTTGAGTTAAGGACTGTTTTGAATAGTAAATTAATTAAATAAGTAAAATATGATGTTTTAGATCCTGGAAAATGAGATTTGAACCTAGAATGGGAGAAAAATCGAAAATCTCGAAAGTTAGTAAAATAACCGTTTTAGTATCGAGGTAAGTTCATATGTATAATAAGTATTAATTTATGCATGTTTCAATGTAAAATTGATATATTTACTATGATTGCCGAGGTGTTGAAAGTAAGTATAATTATGATGATTTAAATGTTCAATATTAATTCGACATGGAAATGAGAAAGTATGTAAGTTTGTATGTAAATAATACATTATCTTTATTATGTTTTTATATTTCAGCATATTTTATGTATTGTAGCTGATTTTTGAGTCATAATTGACTATTGGAAGAATGGAATAAAGTATTAGAAAGTAAGATACTTCCTGTTTGAACCTTTGGAATCGAAAGATACAGATGGTATGTAGCTAGGTCACATGTGTAATACGGGATGTATACCATGTGTACAAGAGAGCTACGAGACATTATGAGGTAGCTAGGTCGCATGGGTGATACTATGTGTACACCATGTAGACAAGAGAGCTACGAGATAAATGTAGCTAGGTTGCATGTGTGTTCCAGGTGAAGGACACCATGTAAACAAGAGAGCTACGAGATAAAGTGGCTAGGTCACATGGGTGGTACTAAGTGTTCACCATGTGTACAAGAGAGCCAAAATTATGTGTGCAATCGAGCTAGGTCACATGAGTGGTGCTAAGTGAAGGCCACTATGTGTACAAGAGAGCTTCGATTTAAAAAAGCGGGTGTGTGCGATACCATCATCGCAGATCTGTTATTATTCCGAAGCGTTCAACTGGGAAATTGATTAAATGAAATTGTGTATGACTTTGTGATGATAAGTGTAAGTATATACGTGTGTAACTTATGAGCAATATGCTCGATATGTGATTGGAAATTAGAAAGATTGTTATGGGTAAGTGATGAATACAATTGAAGTGTGAAAGATCAAAATTGACAATAAAATTGTTCGAGATAGTTGCAGTGATGGGAATCTAAAAATTTACCAAAAATAGTAGAAATTGAATCAGAGACTAAATGAGATATCAAATTAGATCTTAATGAATCTATTTTCATATAACAGAAACAGAGCAAGCAAAGGAATTCTATATTATGAGATATTTAAGTTTTTGAGAGACTGGTTTAGAATGACTACGTGATCCCCTGTACTGACTTGGAAAAATCATTAAAAATTGTAAAAAAATAATTATGAGATATAATTTATATTCTTGAAATCCTTAATGAGCCTAGTTTCAAAAGAAATAAACAAGAACATCCTTTGAATTCTTTACGAGGAGAAAATTGATTCGTAGTGAAGAATGGTCAGGGTAGTTGAGCAGTGAAACAGGGGTAACTTCAATGAATTAACTGTACTAATTGGCTAGACCAAAAATTCTGAAAATTTTATGGTAAGAATATACGTGAATCTAGTTTCAATAAAAATTAACGGTTTGTAATTGGGAGTTCTGTATCTCTAGAAATAAATAATTTAGCTGCTGGTACTCTGCTAGACAGCTTATTTTGAACCTGTTTATGATTGTAATAGTGAAAGTATGTGTGTTTGTGATGGTAATATTTCGGGAATATATTGTGACTTTGTTTAAAGTATGATAATGTATTGTTATTTAATATTTACATATTTACTTACTAAGCTATAATGCTTACTGCCTTCCTTTTCTTTTTCCTATAGTGTCACAGATGTTAGCTCAAGTTGGAGGTCGCCGGAGGTTAAATCACACTATCAAAATATTGATCCATATATAAAGGTTTTAAAGTATTTTTAAGTCTTTGGCATGTATGGGGACTCGTTTAATTGTTAGTAAGTTGCTAGGAGTTGGCCTAAAATACTGACCTATGTTATTTGAAGGTCTCTATTGTATAAAGTCATTTAATGTAGATAGTCTTGAATATGTTTGAAAAGTTTAAAATTGATAAAATTTTATGTCTCGATTTTAAATGATTACAAGTACTCAAGTCCGGTAATACCTCGTACCTTGTTCCGGCGTCGGATACGGGTAAGGGGTGTTACAATATCTTTAACCTATTTAGGTTATATTCCTTCACCTAATATGATCTTATTCTATATTATGGTCACCATTACATCTTCCACGATTAAAAAGATTATTAATAACAAATAGTAATAACAATAATTTGTCCCTAAATGACACTTGTGTCCACATTTCTTTTCCATAATCCATGCGATGCTAGTGAAAGAATGTCATTTACTCTTTAATCAAACTATGAATTCCACTATTGTAGGTGAAGTCACGTCATACGTAAGACCTATACCCAACATACTAGCTTTCAGCTATAATATTGATTGAGCATAGGCTTCCGATATCTCAAAGTATATGAGTTACATACGCATAGTCAGCTATTTACTTAGGATTGAGGTAAGCCATCTTATGAATATGTCACAGGTGAATTAATCCATAAACAGATCTAAGATAAATTCAACATGGATCATATCTAATGTATTGTCAATCCAAACAATTACACCTATGACTTTATTTTTCGGAAAGCTATCCACTTTAATACCTACGATAAGTTATCTCCCTAATTGAACTTGATAGATGACATAATAGTTCATTGAATTAATTGCTCATTTTGATTCCTTAGACTCTGGACAATTTAGATCACCTATTAACATAAGTTGTCTTCCTACAAATATAATCCATCCATATGATACAACTTACTATCAACTAAACTTTAGGTAATTAATGAGTTAATATTTGATTTGTTCATTTTACTTTTTATGTAAAAATTAGTGAAGACAATTATATAAAATATAATAATTTAACTATGAAATTTTATTACCAATATATTAAAAATTTACTAGTATGTTTGACGAAATAAATGTACTAAGGGCCAAAATCTGATGGATTAACTGAAAATTTTTTTTTAATCTTTATACCGGTAGTATATGCTCTTTGATGCTTCCTTTCTTTGGTTCTTGGTGGATTATTGCATAAACTGATTATGGTTATAACAATATTTTCTTTTTGTATCGTGGTTGGTTATTCATCTTCATGGTCCACATGATGAGTCTCGCCTAACAAGTGGTAATCCTACATTAGCTCAAAGAGATGCTACAGGTTTAACAACTAAAGCGAATGGTATAAGTCTAGTAATGATTTACACTCTAGTTTCTCTAATTCTTTTCAGATAATAGATATTGTTCTTTTGTCTAATACCATCTACATTTTATGGAAACATCAAATCATGTCGATTATAGAAGCATATGGTTTGAGTGGATGTATTCCAGGCACAACGGAGATACCAGCTTAGATCGTTCAAGGAGAGAATGGAAAGTTGATTGAAAATCTTGAGTTTTTGCTCTATCTACAATAAGACAAGTTATTGGCGTCTTCGCTCTTGACTACTATTAGTAATAGCATTTATCTTCATTTCACTGGTCACAGTGCCTCTTTAGCAATTTGGAATGCTATCACCAGGCTATGTGCACCTCGTACAGATACAAAAACCTCAAATTAAGGCATACTCTCCACTCCCAAAAGAAGCGGAATCTTACCATCATTGAATATCTAGCTAAAAGGAAGTTGATATGTGAAACTTTAAATCCTTCAAGTCAACATGTCTATGAGCAAGAATAAATAAATGTCATATTAGTTTATCTTTCTAATTATGAGTTTGTGATAGCAGTGGTGTCTTCCTACCAAGAGTCTCTTTCTCTTGATGAGGTAACTGAAATGTTATGTGAATCTAGGCAGCAAGATTTTGTAGATGAAGTGGCTATGCATGCAAATTTTGGTTATTTTTAGCACTAGTAGTGGTGGTTCTCCTGTTGGTGCATCTTGTATTGAGTCTTCCTTTCCTCATGGTTCTGGATTTCAACTAATGCAATCTCCATATGACTTTTCATAGTAGTAGCAAACTTCTTATTCTCGGTTGTTTACTTATAATGATTCTTCTCAGTATGGTGGATTTCAATCTCCTTTTCAACCTCACGATGTTCGTGGCAACTTTCACGACAAAGGTCGTGGGTAATTTAACAATAGAAATCGGCCCCAATGTCAGTTGTACAAACGGTTTGGTCATCTAGTTCAACGCTATTACTACTGCTTTGATCACTCATTTACGTGTCCTTTATAAATAGCATTTTTAGACTTTGATTATCATCTAGCCCGAATGTCCGCCTGAAAAGTAAGAGGATTTAGATTAAAATATAGGTTCAAAAAATGAGATTGGGCAAAAAAAAAAATGAGACAGTGCCTCAAGTAAGCTATTTTGGTCCAGACCCAGCCCGGCCCGAATTTGCCGAAAAAAAGAAATTTGTTGCTGTTTCTATTGTTTTGGTGTTGTTTTGCTGCCATTTTGCTATTATATGGCTACTATTTTGTTGCTATTATTTTGACATTGTATAACTATTGTTTTATTATTAATTTTCCTACTATTTTAGAGGCATTTGCTTACTAAGTTGCACATATATTAGTGTTATTTAAGCATAAATATTAAATACTTTTTTTATTTATTTTCAATTTGTTGTAAAAAAATTATTTTAATGTTTTTAGTATATTTGATGTATTATATTTTTTAAATTTATTTTTATATAAAAATAATAATATAAAAAAATTAATATGGGCGAACCGAAGTGAGCTTGGACAAAATTTTAGGCTCATTTTTCTAGTTGGGCTTAAACCTAAAATTATATTGAAACCCGACCTGGCGCATGATTACCTCTAATAGCATTAACATTTTAGCATTTAATTAAAATCAACCTTAATCATACAATTCCCAAGTATGAAGCAAGATTTAAACACTGAAGGTAGATAATAGGTTTTGTTTTATCAACTTTATTTTTATATCCATATATAATGTAATATTATGATGATAATATTTGTTTACATTTTTTATTCTCTAAATTGCACCATGCCTTGTGATATTGGTTAGGTAATAATAGAGTATGAAAGGAATGAGGATAGTCTATTGCGGACAGAATTCATGCTAGAATAAGCTTTCGGTTTTTTTTTTTTTCTCATTTATTCACAGTGCTGTTGTAGTTGTTAGCTTTTTAGTTATGTGTTTGTCCAAACAGATGTATAAATATGCTATACAACATGTTGAATGCAAATCAAAGTGAAATTATTTTGTTCATTGAACGTGCATGGCATTGCAATGCATTCTTTGTCTGACGTTTGAAAATTGCTTGTAAGACTTCTGTTCCCTTCTTTGAGTTACAATCCACTAATCTAGATTGCCTTATACTGAATCGGGTCTAAATTGAATTACATACTTTGGTTTAAATGATAAAATATTTTTATAATTTTATAAATATTGTTATTATTGTAATTTTATATTTGCTTAATCAATTTGCTACTTGAAAGTAATTAATTGCATCAGAGATTCAATGTTAATCGAAAATAATGACGATAATGATAAATTGAAAGAGAAGATCAAGATCGAATCTGATAATTTGAAACGAAAGATTAAGATATGTTTATAATTTTATTAGTATTTATCTTTAAATTATATGTTATTTTAGTTTTTTAGGAAGTTAGATTTTTTTTAAGTTGTCTAAATATACTTTTATTTGAATTGTTTTAAAGGAAGTTGAAGTTTTTTATTTGTCTTCAAATTATTTATATTATTTTTAAAATATATATAACTAGATTATTTAATCTTAATAGTGGTTTCATTTCACCTATGAAAATATATTATTATAAAATTTGAAAATATATTAATTATATAAGTTGATGTTCAACAAGATTCATAAAGTTTTCTTTGATTGAATTTGATACAATTTGAATTAACTTTTTAATTAATAACATTGTTATATTGTTTTAAAATAGAAAAATATATATTTAATATTATAAGATGTTAAAAATAGTTTTTAATATTAAAAATAAAAAGGATAAAGTTAATGTTTTAACAAATTTTTTTTAGTGAAAGGTGGGAATTTATTAAGGAAATAAAACACACACAACAACAACAACAATAAGTACAACAAAAAGAAACAAGCCAGCACTTAACAAAAGAAGAAAACAAACAAAAAGGAACACTAAACTCCCAACCGCCTTTGATGAGCTCTCCCCGGCCAACTCCGGATATGCAAAGGAAAAGAGAAGCTCCCAACACCAATCTGTCGGTGCTAGGGTAAAGAGTAAAACGAACAGCCAGCACCCCCACCATCTGCACCCGACCAACTAATGAGAAAATAGACACCGAAAAAAGAGAAGGCTGAAGCGAGTGCCTCAGTCGGTGAACCCTGAGCCAATCCACCTGACACCCCTCCTGCAAATTGACCAACCACGACCCACCACAGCCTCGCGCACCACAGACCAGATCCAAGCCCAACACCCCATTGCTGCAAACGCACTAGACCACAAGGGAAGCCAGGACAGAACACCCGCATGCCGACTCAAAGTTAATTTTATCTATTATTAGTGTACACATGCAAATTAAATCAAAGTCTAATCTCAATTACTTTTATCATGATTTGAATTTTTTTAAAATATTATATAATTTTCATAATTTTTAATAATGATTACATATTACTTATATGTAATAAAAATATTTATTAAATAATAAAATATAAATGTGTATATTCATGTGCAAGGCACGTGATATCGAAAATTAGTAATATTAAAATGTATAATAAAAATACAATTTTAGTTAAGTTGGTAAAGTTAAACTTTTATAAATGTCAGTGGAATGGGGATTTCTTCAAATGTAATTTTCTTATTAGATTTATTAAAACCACAAAAAGACAAAATTATCCTTATAATAGTATAATTCATTTTAAATATAAAAAGATATTTTCATAAAATTTTTAATTAAATTAGTGTTTAATTAACTTGTGATATCAACTTATTCAAAAGTTTAAAGTAGATAAAAATACGTGAAAATATTTTCATAACATTTTTAATCAACCTGATATTTTATTAATCTCAATAAAAAATTTAAAGTTGGTAGAAATATATTCTAACTTCAAACATCACAATACTTGTCCAAAATTAGTGTTTAATTAACTTGTGATATCAACTTATTCAAAAGTTTAAAGTAGATAAAAATATGTGAAAATATTTTCATAACATTTTCAATCAAACTGATATTTTATTAATCCGTGAAACTCAATAAAAAATTTAAAGTTGGTAAAAATATATTCTGACTTCAAACATCACAATACTTGTCCAAAATTATTTAGGTTTATAAAAGCCCAAAAATACAATGAAACAACTTTGTGTTTTTGGTCCAGATAACTAAAACAAAGTCCATGAGTAGACCAGAAAATTTAAGTAAAAAGGTCCATGGCGGTGGCATTTTGATTGAGAATATTTGCCCACAATTATACCCTCCCAACTTTATCCATTGTTTTTTTAATAGTAACTGATAATATTATTGCTGATTATCTTAGCAGGCTATATGAATAGAGGTAAAAAATTTCTAAAAAAAGTTGGTGAATGGACTACTTTCCATAAAAAACCTAGAAAAGGGAAAACAATAAATCCTAATTAAGGATTTTTGACATTACCTGTACAAACATCTTTTAATCCTAATCAAGGATATTATATTCCATATCTAATTGTAAGACAACCAGTTAGAACTCATTTATCTTTTACACCAAGAACGGTAAGTCAATTTCATTGGTCCCAATATCCAAATTCAGTATATCAAACTAGATATGCTGAAATAATAAAGGGAGCAGAAAAGTTTTGTTTATCAGAAAATTTGTTGAAACAACAACAAATTCAAGAAATAAAATATTTTTATAATCCAGGCTTACCACTAGAATTATATAATTTAATTAATGAAATATGGAAAACCTATATTTCTAAACAAAGAGCTAATTTCAGAAGAGCCCTTACTAAGCTTTCACAATTTTTAGTTGAAAAAAACTAAAGAAAATGAAGATCATGATTTATTACTAAAATCTATTTTATATAGAGATTGGGAAGAATTAGAAATAAGATATTTAGATATTAAAGAGATAAATAATCTTTTTTTATATATTTCAGTATTTTATTAATAAATGATTAAATAGTCCTATTATGAATAAAATATATAGGCTATGTTTATATAATAAAGTTAAAAAATTTTTACCTGTGAAAATATTTACAAAAATAAATGAAGCTATTTGCAACCAGCAAGCTCAATTTCAAAAAGCTTTTTTAGAATATTTGCTACAAGCTTATGTTTTGCAAATGATTTAGATGAAAATTTTCCTACTATAAAATTTAGACTGGATCATGAACCATTTGAAGTAAACAGTATTGAATGGGGTTTTATTAAAGAAATAATAGTTTAAAATTTTTCTTTTCATCTATTAAAAGATTTTCCTACATCTATTAAGTCTATATAATTAAGCATAATAAATGAAGATGACTTATTACTATTATTTTTATCTTGAAATAAGCAGTCTTATTGGTATTGCTGAAAAAGAAAAATTTTATCAGCCATATCAAATTTGGATTATTCAAAGAATGATTGGAAGTCCCAAACTTTCAACAATCAAAGAAGACAAAGGACAATTGACAAAAAATATTGACAAGTGTTATAATAATATCAGTTATTATCAAATCCAAGCAGGGATAGATTTAATGACAAAAACTCAATATTTACTTCAGCAAAGGACTCATAAACTCTAGACTGATGGAAGAAAAATATTGGCATATGAAACTGGAAACATCCAGAAAGACAGAGATGAAAAATTTGTGCAACTATTAAAAAAGATAATTTACATGGAGAGAGATGATTTTTCATCACACATAATAGAAGAAATCAAGAACACGTGAGAGATTTGGAACTCACCAAGACTGTCAACAGATTCATTACATCTATATGAAATAGAGTTAATGAATATAGATAATATTCAAGAAGGACAAAGCCAAACAAGGAAGCCACGTGGGAGAATAACATCTAAGAAAGGAACATTCAAGTTTGGAGGTTATTTAAAGAATAATGCATCCATATACAAACAAAAAAAGATCGCAACGTGGAAGCAACCATTAATGATGTGACAAGACAAAAAGAAAACTACGTGGAAATAACCATTAATTCATCATTAATGAGATATTATCCTTATCAAAAACACTATGCATGATTCAAAAAAAATAAAATAGAGTTTAAGAATTCTCTTATAAATAGAGATAGAGGAAGCCTAAACAAGGCATTGAAAAAAATAGTTTAAAAATCCTTCTTTTTTACTTTTCATTCAACATACTTTTCCTTTACTTTTTATAAAAATAATATAAATATTGCAAGCAAGATTGATGATGGGTTTCTCTTTTTTTTTTATAAGAATAATATTATAAAATTAATTAAATATAAAAACAAAATAAAAAACAGATTAAATACGAAAAATAAAATATACGAGGAATCCAATTTTATCTTATTAAAAATACTAATATAGAACAATAAGATTTTATTAAGTAAAATAGGTTATCAATTCTAAGGAAGTTTGATCAAATGGCATGTTTTCAGCTCACACTTGTATCCTGGATTTTAAGGGTTTAAGTCTACGCAATTCGCCCACCAGCCTACCCATATCCTGGATGGAGCTTCCCTCTTTACTCACCGCTTCCAATACTTTTTCCTTCAATTCTTTAGCCTTATCCTTCAACCCACCCGCCTCGCTCATTGACTCACCAATCATACGGCTCAACTCACCCGCCTCAGGAACCGACCCAGCACCCTCGCACACCCTCACTCCTACCCTTATATCCTCCACCAGCAGCCTCACATTCACAAATTGGTCAGCTTCCATAGGCCATGCCAGTATCACCACCCCACCCATTATCCCTTCCAACACCGAGTTCCACCCACAATGACTCAGAAACCCACCCATCGCCTCGTGACTCAGTATCGACACCTGCGGTGCCCATTCCTTTATCGCCAAACCCCGATTCGCCACCCGCTCTTCAAACCCATCTGGCACATTTCCAAACCCGTCTTCTCGTTCTTGGGTCGAACCCGTTTTCATGACCCAAACAAATCGAGTGCCACTCTTTTCAAGTCCAAGAGCCAAAGCTTCCATTTGTTCCCTTTTCAACAGCTTTTGACTCCCAAAACAAACATAAACAACAGAAGCTTTGGGGCATTCGTCAAGTCAAGTCAGTAGTCGCTCATTCAGATCAGACCCAGAACCCAAATTTCCCAGACCTGGAAACTTTAGTGGACCAACCTCTAAAATCTGATCGTGGCTCAACTTTTTCTTCAGATAATCTATGTACTCGCCTTCAAATGCTTCAAAAGAATTGAAAACGCAACCCCAACTCTTGGTATTTGCAAGCTTGAGATCCTTGACGAACTCCCAGTCAGGATCAGATTTTTTATACAAACGAAACAAAGAAGGCAAATGATGAGGTTTAAAAACATGAGAACCAGGCAAAGCAGAAAGCTCAACGTGGTCCAAAGTTTTAAGTTGTTCAACATTGTTCCATATATAATCGTCTATAGCAGCCAAAAAAGCACCGGAAGGGAAAAAACGAGTCTGGGTATGTTTAATTTGTGGGCAAGGTGTAGGGTCTAACCAAGGAAGAAATCAAAGATGATGGCAACGGGTGGGTCGGGGTGAGAGTTGAACCAGTGGAGTAAAGAGTCGTGAAGTTTGGAAAGAGAGGTTAACATAGGGAGGTTACCGAAGTGGCCGAGGTCTTTGACGTTTTCGACTCCGGGAGGGATGGAAGGGTGAGAAGGGAAAGGGAGGATGAGGGGAGTGATGGAAGAAGGGTGAGAGGAAAGAAGGAAGGAAAAGTAAGGGAGGTTTTTGGGGGTGATAATGATGGTGATGGTTGGGCCGTGGAATGAGAGGCGGTGGGCTAGGTGGAGGAGCGGGAGCATGTGGCCTTGCGTTGGGAAGGGGAATAGCAAGATATGGCAGTTGTTGATGGTGGTTGACATGGTGAGTTGAAAGACTGGAGGATGGATGCAGGTGAGTTGAAGGAACTGCTTGCTTTATTATTACAACTTTTAGATAATATCATTTTTGGAAATCATTTATCTTATTTACTTTGTTGCTTTATTATTGATAATATCATAATTATTAAAAATATAAAAACAGAAATAAATTATACTCCAAAAGTCTATTTACCCAAATAAGGTGATAAATTAATTTTAGAAACTGATGCATCACAAAATTATTGGGGATGTATTTTAAAAGCTAAAACAGCAAAAAATAAAGAAGAACTAATATGCGGATATAGTTCTGGAAAATTTAAACCAAACGAAATTAATTATGCTATATATGAAAAAGAGTTATTAGCCATTAAAAAAGCAATAAAAACCTTTTTTATATACCTAGCATCTGAAAATTTTATTATCAGAACTGACAATCAGGCAGTTAAACAATTTCTTACTAATAATAGTTTAGAAAATGTACCTAGAAGAATTAGATGGTACAATGAATTGTGTAGTTTTAATTTGAAGTTTTATATGTTAAAGGCAGCGACAATGTTATTCTTTGATTATCTTAGCAGAGCCTTATGGATAGAGGTAAAAACCTCTAAAACAAGTCGGAGAATGGACTACGGTTCATAAAAAACCCAACAAAGGGAAGCAAACAAATCCTAATCAAGGATTTACTCCGATATTAACATCATATTATGCCAATCAAGGATATTATGTTCCTTATCCAATGGTAAGACAACCAATTGGATCTTCTCCATCTTATGCACCAAAAATGGCAAGCCAATACCCACCAAGAAGAATAAGCCAAACAAGCCAATTCCCTTGGTCTCAAGATCCAAACTCGACTTTCCAAGCTAGTTATTATTACGAGGTTATAAAAGGAGCGAGGAAGAATTGTTGAAACAACGACAAATCTTTCTGAAGTAAAAGACTTCTATAACCTGAGTTTACCTATAAATTTATATAACCTTATAAATGAAATATGGAAAACCCATATTATAGATCAAAGAGCAAATTTTAGAAGAGCTCTTACAAAACTTTCCCAATTTTTAGTTGAAAAAACAACTATAGAAAATGAAGCACATGATTTATTATTAAAATCCATTTTATACAGAGATTGGGAAGAATTCGAAATAGAGTTCAAAAATATCAATGAGATAAATAATCTTATTGATATATTTCAATATTTCATTCATAAAGGAACAAATAGTCCCATTATGAATAAAATGTTTAGAATATGCTTATATAATAAAGCTAAAAATATATTACCATTTGAAGTTTTTGAAAAAATTAATAGAGCCATTTGCAACCAGCAAGCTCAATTTAAAAAAGTTTTTTCTGAATACTTTTTACAATCTTTTATTTATATAAATGAAATAGGAGAAGAATTTCCTACTATAAAATTTAGACTAGACCATGAACCATTTGATATAAGCAGTATTGAATGGGGTTTTGTTAGAGAAATAGTAGTACAAAATTTTTCCTTTCATCTTTTAAAAAATTTTCCTGCTATTATAAAAGCTATATTATCATTATTAGTATATGCAGATGATTTTTTCTACTATTTTTATATCCAAATAAGTAGTCTAATTGGTATTCTTTGAAAAGAACGTTTTTATCAACCTTATCAAATATGGATTATTCAAAAAATGATTGATAGTCCTTATTTATCAGCAGCCAAAGAAGACAAAAAACACTTGACAAAAACTATTGACAAGTGTTACAATGATCAAAAATATTTTCAAATCCAAGCAGGAATTGATTTAATGTCAACAGCTCGACATGTACTCCAAGATCAGACATATACACTATATACTGATGGAAGAAGAATAATAGCTGATAAAAATAGTGTGAGGCAGAAGTCGAGAGATGAAGAATCCATACAACTGCTAAAGAAAATAGCAGATATGGAACTCGATGATTTTCTTTCTGACATAACAGAAGAAATCAAAAACACGTGGAAGGCTTGGAACTCACCAGAGCCATCACCAGAATCTTTACATCTGGATGAAATTGAGACATTAAATCTTGACAACATCCAAGAAGGATAAAGACAAAACAAAAACCACGTGTAGAGTCAACAAGATTTTCAAGAAGATTTTCAAGATTGGCAGTAAATAAACATTCAAGGCATCCAAGTATGGACAAAGAGATGAAATGACATCTGACAACATACGTGGAAGCAATAATAAATTCATCCTTATCAGAAACACTGTTCGGGATTGAAGAAGAAATTAAATAGAATTTGTAAATTCTACTATAAAGAAGAATGTAAAGAGCCCAAAAGAGGCATCGAAAAAATAGTTTAGATATCTTTTCTTTTTACTTTGAATATTCTCTTTTGTAAACAATTTTTCCTTGTAAAAACCTTTCCTTTCCTTTTAATAATATAACCATCTTCCGCACCTATAGTATCCAATCCCTTGTGACTGGATACTATAGGTGGAGGTAAAAAAGGTTTTTAAATATTGGTTTTTACTATGGTATCTAAAAAATTTTATATCCAAAAAGGACTAGATATTATATTATCATATTATATGTTAAATTTTAATGTTTAACCATTTTATTATGATAAATAAAATACAGATAAATAATATTTTATATCATATTAAATGATAAATATTATTTGTACCTACTTTTTGGATATTGAAATCCCTTGTGACTACATAAGATTATTGACTCTCCACGTGGTTTTTGTTTTGTCTTTATCCTTCTTGGATGTTGTCAAGATTTAATGTCTCAATTTCATCCAGATGTAAAGATTCTGGTGATGGCTTTGGTGAGTTCCAAGCCTTCCACGTGTTTTTGATTTCTTCTGTTATGTCAGAAGGAAAATCATCGAGTTCCATATCTGCTATTTTCTTTAGCAGTTGTATGGATTCTTCATCTCTCGACTTCTGCCTTACACTATTTTTATCAGCTATTATTCTTCTTCCATCAGTATATAGTGTATATGTATGATCTTGGAGTACATGTCGAGCTGTTGACATTAAATCAATTCCTGCTTGGATTTGAAAATATTTTTGATCATTGTAACACTTGTCAATAGTTTTTGTCAAGTGTTTTTGGTCTTCTTTGGTCATTGATAAATAAGGACTATCAATCATTTTTGAATAATCCATATTTGATAAGGTTGATAAAAACGTTCTTTTCAAGCAATACCAATTAGACTACTTATTTGGATATAAAAATAGTAGAAAAAATCATCTGCATATACTAATAATGATAATATAGCTTTTATAATAGTAGGAAAATTTTTTAGAAGATGAAAGGAAAAATTTTGTACTACTATTTCTCTAACAAAACCCCATTCAATACTGCTTATATCAAATGGTTCATGGTCTAGTCTAAATTTTATAGTAGGAAATTCTTCTCCTATTTCATTTATATAAATAAAAGATTGTAAAAAGTATTCAGAAAAAACTTTTTTAAATTGAGCTTGCTGGTTGCAAATGGCTCTATTAATTTTTTCAAAAACTTCAAATGGTAATATATTTTTAGCTTTATTATATAAGCATATTCTAAACATTTTATTCATAATGGGACTATTTGTTCCTTTATGAATAAAATATTGAAATATATCAATAAGATTATTTATCTCATTGATATTTTTGAACTCTATTTCGAATTCTTCCCAATCTCTGTATAAAATGGATTTTAATAATAAATCATGTGCTTCATTTTCTATAGTTGTTTTTTCAACTAAAAATTGGGAAAGTTTTGTAAGAGCTCTTCTAAAATTTGCTCTTTGATCTGTAATATGGGTTTTCCATATTTCATTTATAAGGTTATATAAATTTATAGGTAAACCTGGGTTATAGAAGTCTTTTACTTCGAGGAAAGATTTGTTGTTGTTTCAACAATTCTTTCGCTCCTTTTATAACCTCGTAATAACTAGCTTGGAAAGCTGAGTTTGGATCTTGAGACCAAGGAATTGGCTTGTTTGGCTTATTCTTCTTGGTGGGTATTGGCTTGCCATTTTGGTGCATAAGATGGAGAAGATCCAATTGGTTGTCTTACCGTTGGATAAGGAACATAATATCCTTGATTGGCATAATATGATGTTAATATCGGAGTAAATCTTGATTAGGATTTGTTTGCTTCCCTTTGTTGGGTTTTTATGAACCGTAGTCCATTCTCCGACTTGTTTTAGAGGTTTTTACCTCTATCCATAAGGCCTGCTAAGATAATCAGCAATAACATTGTCAGTACTTTTTAACATATAAAACTTGAAATTAAAACTACACAATTCATTGTACCATCTAATTCTTCTAGGTACATTTTCTAAACTATTATTAGTAAGAAATTGTTTAATCGCACGATTGTCGACGACGATAATAAAATTTTCAGATGCTAGGTATATAAAAAGGTTTTTATTGCTTTTTTAATGGCTAATAACTCTTTTCATATATAGCATAATTAATTTCGTTTGGTTTAAATTTTCCAGAACTATATCCGCATATTAGTTCTTCTTTATTTTTTGCTGTTTTAGCTTTTAAAATACATCCCCAATAATTTTGTGATGCATCAGTTTCTAAAATTAATTTATCACCTTGTTTGGGTAAATAGACTTTTGGAGTATAATTTATTTCTGTTTTTATATTTTTAATAATTTCTGAGTCTTCTTTTGACCAGCTAAAAGTTTTTCCTTTTTTAATTTTTCATATAAATCACCTATTTTTTTTGACAAATTAGGAAAGAAGTTTCTTCCATAATTAACTATTCCTAGAAATTGTTGAAGTTGTTTTTTATCTTTAATTTCTTCAGGAAATTCTTTTATTTTTACTATAATATGATCTTGTAGTTTAAGACCATGTGAGATAAATTTAAACCTAAAAATTCTATTTTCATTTTTTCTAATTCTATTTTCTTAGGACTTAAAATAATTCCATGTTTTATGAATTCTTGAGAGATAATATTTAAATGTTTTCTATGTTTTTCCAATGTTTCTGAAAATATTAAAATATCATCTATATAAACTACACAAAATTTTTTATATTTATTAAATATAGAATCCATCCATCTTTGGAAGATTTGAGGTGCATTACATAATCCAAATGGCATTACTCTCCATTGATAATGACCATTAGGTGCACTAAAAGCTGTTAATGGTTTAGATTCATCAATTAGCATTATTTGCCAAAATCACGATTTCTGATCAAATTTACTAAAATATTTTGCTTGTTTAGCTTGATTTATCAAAACATCTTTTCTTGGTATAAAATATCCATCAAAAATAGTATTTTGGTTTAGTCTTTTATAATTAATTACCATTCTAGCTTTTCCTCTTTTTATTTCAAGCATGGTTTCTTACCATAAAAAATTTGGACTTGAGTGTGGACTATTAGTTTTTTCTATTAATCCTTTTTCTAATAATTCCTTAATTTGTATATCAAATTCATCTATATCTTGTTTAGTATAGATCATGGGTTTGATTCTAATAATTTTATTAGGATTTTTTAATTTTATCTCGCAATATCTTGGATTGTTTTCCCATAGTTTTAGTGGTTCTTCACTAAAATTATTTTCTAAAATTTTAAACAACCATTGATTTGTTTCTAGTTGTTTAATTTGTTCTTTTCTTGTTGGTCTAAAACCTTTATCACATATAAATTTATGATTTTCTATTAAAGGTATTTCTCTGAAGTTTTTCTGTTGATAATATAACTAAATTTCTATCTATAGAAAATGGTAAATGATGATATATAAAATTATTTCCTAATAATATATCTCCATGCATTTAGGAAACATAATATTTTAGGAATTACAAATCTAACATTATTTATGTAGATTGGTATATTTCTAGCTTTAAATTGAATTATGGTTTCTTTACCATCTATTCCTATAGCTCTAATTGGATTTTCATTAATTCCCATTTTCTCTGTGTATTGCATTTTCTCTGCAACTCTTTGGTGGTAGCTCTGTATCTAACAAAGCATGTAAAGAATATGTTTTATATTCTCTAAATTGAAATGTAATTTTATATATGTATAATACTTTCTAGGTTGAAAGTTTGAAAATGTAATAATATCATTTTTTCCCATTTTCATTTGTTGAATAATGGTGTGCAGATTGTATTTCTTCCATTCTAGTGTTTCTAGAATTTCTACTAGGTTCTGTAGGGAAAATAGGTATTTGAACATTTTCATACCTATTGGTGTTGAATTTGTACTTATATTATCCTCATCTTCTTCTGTTTGGGAATTAGAGGTAAAACTAAATTGTCATTCGTATTTGTTATAGCATTATTTTTAAAATATAGTCTATCTCACGATGACACATATTCTATTGTACTTACTTGGTTTTGAAATCTTGGCTCCACTTATTCTATCTATTATCCAATCTCTTGGTATTGATAAATCTTTTAAATGTAATAATTTAGGCTGAATTTCTGTAGTAAATTTATTAGGCTCAAATAGCTCAATTATTTTATTATTAATTTCTTTAATTTCTACTTCTGCCGTGTTGGTATATTCATTAATAGAAGTCCAACTTATTGCTAGATCTTCTGCTAAATCCTTAATTTCAGAATTTTTTGTCTGAATTTTTTGTTGCCAATTTGTGGCAGTAGTGTGGACAATGCAAAAAAAAAATGGTGAATAGGCTGATTTTAAGAAAAATTACGGGAATAGATTTTTTTAGGGTTACTGGGCTTTAAAGTTAAAGGTTTTTGGCATTTCAAGTGGGGATTTAAGTTTAGTTTTTAGGGTTTTAGCTTTTTAATTATTTATTTTGTAATAATTTTTTGAGATGTTAAAAAAAATTTATTTATTTCAAAATTTAAAAATGTTGTATTTATATCAATCGTATATTCGAATTGGAAAGTTGAATTGGATTTATAATTGAAACTCGATTTACTCAACGGGAATGAAATATTAGTTATTAATTTTTTTGCTTTCTTAATATTAGTTTGATTTGATTTTTCAGTAAATTATTTATTTTCTTATCTATTATTTTCGAATAGATAGGTCTAAAAAATAAATCCCAAAATCTCGGGATATATGATAGATTTCTTATAATAAGGTTAGAGTTGAAATTTATAGAGAGAAAACACTCCAAGTAGGATGCATTTTCATCAAAAGCACTGAAAATGTGTCTACTTGAAAGCGTTTTTAACTGACATGGTACTAAAAACACTTTTAACTGGACGTTCTTTTAGTATTTTTGCTGACAATGCGACGTCTTCTTTTTACAATTTTTCTTAAAATTGATCTATTTACATAAAAAAATTTTGACATTTATTAGTAAATTAGTCGGGAGTGTTATGAATTTTCCATAATTTCTTTTTTGATTTGACAGAGTAAAGTTCAAAGATAAATAAAATTTTGCTATGTTAGGCCCTAGCCTTCTCCACCAGTAAAGAAAAAAAATGGAATTGGCTACGTTTAAAGAAACTGTGTCCTTCAAACCAAACCCATATCTTTGTTTGGTTAAAAAGGTTCGAATTTTAAGTTCATTTTAAAATTTGAAATTAATTGGATATTCCTATTAGATTTGTTCGTTTAATAATAAAGAATCAATCAAATTCCAAATAAATCAATACTCAAAACATAATGAAAGAAAGGGGTCTGAAGTGAGCTTGGATGCAAATGTAAATTTCACCTATTCATAAATTAGATTATCTAGTTCGAAGATTTGTTCGAAATTTGAGAGAATTTAAGTAAAAATATTAGGTCTTAAAATGAATTTAAGCAAAAAAAAAAATTAGGCTTGTTTAAAATATGAGTTGGGCTTGAGTTTGAAAACCCAAGGTCTTTATCTAACCTGTTTTTAAGTTTATAATAATTTATATTATGTAATTTACATTAAAAAAACAAATCTATATTAAATACATAGTAGCATTGTAATGTAAACATTAAAATAATGTTAAGATGATTAAATTTTTTTAATAAATAATAAAATATATAAAATTATTAAATATTAAAATAAAATAATATATATTAAAAAAATAAAAATAATATGGATGGGGCTAAATGGGTTTGGGTTAGTTTTTTCCAAATATGGATGGATTTGGGCAAAATTTTATACTCATATTTTAAATTAAGCTGGGCTTAAAAAATATAAAATATGTTAATATCATGTTTAGACCTGACTTAACCTGACTTAAACCCAGCTCAATCCAACCTATAAATATCTCTAATTTGAATTATGGCACGTGTGTTTATTAATTTGAAGGAAAGAAAGGTTAGAGTTTTATTTGATAGAACTTGTGTCTAAATGGGCTTACAACTGCCTCCCTCCATGGCCCCATTGCCTCTCTAATGGGCTTTCTGTTGGATACATCCAATCCAACTTCCATTTCTTTACTCCCACATGGGTTTTAGATTAAGACTGTAACTAAAAGTATTTGGGTTTATAAATTACATTAATCAAGTTTGAATTTAAGAGATTGAATGAATCATTTCAAGTATTATATCAACTGTAATTTCAGGGTTTTTTTTTTTTCACTTAAAAATGCTAAAAAATCATGAGGATGACGTGGAATCATAGTTTCATTCACTCCTTTCCTTATAATGCTTAACTTGAATAGTTTATGAGTTAATCAAGTCTAAAACTTAAACTTAAATGATTATGAAATCAGATAAGTTTAGCAAACTTCTTTTTTAAGGATACAAGTCCCTTTAAACGTGAATATGCAGTTACGGGAAGCCTCTTACTTGAAATATGACAGAGGGACATAACCTAAATATGTAGTGTATTGGCTAGATGATTCCTTTAGGCTAATTAGCTCCTCTCCTTGGTCTTTACTTAATCATATATATATATATATGCAAATCATTTAACAAAGTTAAGAGATCAAATATATATTTAAGCTTTTAAAGAAGATCTATTCAACTCACATTTAACAATCAAATAATAAAATCATGAAAAATTTACCCTTGAGTATAAAATAAATTTGTTTATTTCAGAAGATGCTCATCTAAGCAATAAAGAGAAAACAAATGTAGAATTTTCAGAAAAAGGCAAAAAAACTGAATTTATGAGAAGCAAATAAAAGGATGGGAGTATGGATATGAGATCCAAAGTTTGAGAAAAGGAAAATGAATATGGAAATGAAGTTGATGGGTGTAACTGTGTAAGCAGTTAATGTTAGAGAAGCTGGGAAGAGCTTGTCTTCTTTATGTTATTATTTCCTTTTCTTCTTTTACATGTTTGTTTGGTTTGGCTTTAAATTTGCCGACAAAGATTGATATTTGGGCACCATCATTCAACTCATCTCAAATTTGTTGATGGTTTTTCTTTTTCTAGAAAGATATCAACATAATACAAGTTCTTGGACATTGTGTGTTAAGGATGAGATATCTTTGTCTATGCAGACCAGAGGTTTGCCTCAACCTGGAGAGGGGTTATAAAGAGTGCAAGTTAAGAATTTATATACATTTGGACCCCATTCCTCTTTGCTATTCAGAAAAAGCCACTGCAACTAAAAAAAAGCACCCTAATTAATATATCTCTTCTTTCATCATGCCATTGTCATTTCACCTAAAATAGACCCTTCACAATATAATTTTATTCCTAAAATGGTTTATATGAACATTTTTAAGTTATTTTATTTGATCTAATTATTTATATCTTTTAATCTTCTAAATATATTAAAAACTTTAAAACAATGAGTATAATTATGTGGAAAAAAAAAAACAAATTATTCTTTAGTAGTCATTATCTTTCATATTAGCATGAGTAATATAACAAATCAATGAATAATCCAAATATTAAAATTTTGGACCAAACTAAAGACATGGACTAAGTTACCAGACACACACTGACATTTAAAACAGCTGTTTGACGCAAATTTTGCATGTAATTTTTATTAACTCAATATTAATCAGTTTAGCCAAGGCCTATAACCAATAATTATTTGAATTTTTTTAAATAAAATCTTAATAAGTGTTTTTATTGTAAAACAAAGACTAAATTAATATCTAAAATCTGTCTAGTATCAAAAATAAAAATAAAAAATTGATCCCTTGTTATTTGTTTTGCTTACAAAATAGGGAGCCAAAAACTTAGATAATATTCATATGAAATTCACATTTCACCAACTTAGGTATGGCTTCACATAATATACATATATAAAACCCCAAACTTTTACATCTACCGACATCAAAGTAGAGAGGAAACACACACACACACAAAAACCCCCATAGAAACAAGTCCATGTTGTTCTCAAACATGTCTAAAACAAATATGGTAAGGAGACATGTACTAGAGAAGAAGAGATCATGTTCCAAAGAGAAAGAAAGTGGTTGTTTATCTAAACATCTGAAGAAAATCTACCCGATTGGGCTTCAAAGAACCTCTTCATCTTTATCGTTATCATCCTTGTCCTTGTCTTTGTCACAAAACTCCAATGATTCATCTCTTACAGACCATTCCAGCACTCCCTTGGAACAAAAGATTTCATTGGCACTTAGCTTGATTGCTCCTCACCGTGAGCGAAGAGAGTTCCCCATGGTTGTCAAAACTCATGTCCATCATCATCACCAGCAGCAGCAGCAGGATCCTCCTGGCAATGGTGAAGTGAGGAGGTGCCATTGGGTTACAAAGAACAGTGGTAAGTTTCTTCACACAGCAACATTGTCGGAATTCTCAAAACAACTCTGAATACTAATAATGGTCGTTGGTTTTTAGTGTTAAAGTTTGATAGCAGATCTTCAATCTTTGTCTTCCTTAATTAATTTTTACCACATCCAAGACACAGTAATCAACCTCATTTAAACTATTTTATTACATTTCAGAACTAATGTGTTGGATGGCCAGAATTTTCTTTTCATTAATGAATTAAAATTCATGTTTAATAATAATAAGTTATATGGTATTTACAGTGTCAAAGTAGTTGCTTTAGTAACAGATAGAAATAAAACAAAGAGAAGAAAAAGAAAGAGTAA
Organism: Gossypium anomalum; assembly: GCA_025698475.1. Classification (NCBI taxonomy): domain Eukaryota; kingdom Viridiplantae; phylum Streptophyta; class Magnoliopsida; order Malvales; family Malvaceae; genus Gossypium; species Gossypium anomalum. The sequence continues at coordinate 14,596,216 of CM046967.1, read as the reverse complement.
AAAGGATGGAAGAAGCTGTTAATAACTTGATGCCATAGAAACTAAGAAAAGTTTTTGATACAGATAAGGTTTACATATCATTTCACGATGAACAATGGGGTGTTCCTGTTTATGATGACAAGTAAGTTTTAAGTTCCAATTCATTAACATCAAATTTCAGACATCTAATCAACTAAAGTTTTTATTGACATCTTCAACTGATATATCAATCAAACAGCAAATTGTTCGAGCTGCTTGCACTGTCTGGTATGCTGATGGATTATAATTGGACAGAGATTTTGAAAAGGAAGGATCTATACAGGTGCAATGTTCTTCAATTTGCAGATACATACTGCAACTTTTTTTTTTTTTTTTTTTTGGTATGAACACTGAACTAAAGCTTGCAGTTACGTTTTTCTTTTTTTCTTAAATCATGTAGAGAATCATTCTTGGGTTTTGATCCTGAAATTGTTGCTAAAATGGGGGATAAAGAAATCCATGAGATATCATCAAACAAAGCAATGATGTTGGCAGAGAGTAGAGTAAGGTGCATAGTAGACAACGCCAAGTGCATACTCAAGGCAAGTTCTAAACGCAACATTTTAATTCATTCTGGTATTCATTTTCCGGAACTAAAAGTGAATGAATTTTGGGGATGAAAATACAGATAGTGAGGCAATATGGATCTTTCAGCAGCTTCATGTGGGGATATGTGAATTATAAACCAACCATCAACAAATACAAATACCCCAGAAATGTTCCACTTAGAACTCCAAAAGCAGAAGCCATTAGCAAGGACTTAGTGAAGCATGGATTCAGGTTTGTTGGGCCAGTGATTGTGTATTCATTCATGCAAGCAGCAGGGTTGACCATCGATCATCTGGTTGATTGTTTCAGATACACTGAATGTGTAAGCCTAGCTGAAAGACCATGGAGACACATTTAACTTCATTTCTCTGCTAACCCTAATTCTTTATCTTTTTCCATCCTCCTTTTTGCTCTTACTCAAACGCAAACTAAGCTCTTCATGTATAAATTGGCCTGTAAAGATAGCTTTATATAATACGATTGTTTTGTATATATATATATATATATCAAGTGAAATAGAAACCTTGGGTTGTAATTATAAGATCACATGATCCCACAATATATAAACATATACGTATTATATCCAAACCTCACATTGGTATCTATGAGTATAGATATGATGGAATTGATGTCCTAACAGCAATAGAATAATTGAAAGGATTACATGGTAAACCTGTTTCAGTCTATCCGCGGGTAGTTGGGAGGGTTGGGTAGATGAAATGTAGTGTTAATATATGGGAGCCAATCATTAACCAAAACTTACTTGTTTTATTGATTTAAACACTTTGCACATATGAGTAAACAGATGGGCATCAGTACTTGTGTCTCTATCATCAGTCAAGAGTGTGAGGAACGCAAATCAACCATCCACCTTGAAACTTCAACTGGTTTCATTTTGCCCTGAAGGCCCAATTGCCTGCAAAATCCATGGATTTCCCTGCTGCCTGCACCGGCGGTTTAATTCCAACTATCTGCAAAATCCAATTATTCTTTACCTCAACATTGTTAATGTGTGTTTGCCATGAATCTGCTGAAACTCTCAAGCCCCTGGAATATATGCAGGCAGCATATATATGGGGTCCTTGTTTTAACTAATCACGCTTTGTCAAATTGGAGTTCCCACAATAATATATGGATTAGGTCTCAATTCCCAAGCTGGATCATGTGGTTGATTCATCTCAGTGCTAATATTGGGTGACAAGTTGTTTAAAATCAAATGATATACACGTAAAACCGGCCCAGCTTTTGCTACTCATCCGGTTCTTAAAAATAAGTTGCATGAAACCGCTGGTCTAAAAGTTCCGGTGAAATTAAAAACAGTCGGTAAAATTAATGTAATAGTAAGATTGAATAATATAGTGATGAAAAATATGTTTGGATTCAATTGTGGTAATAGTTAAATAATAATTAAAATTAACATTAAAGATATTTGATTAAACTTATATATAAATAAATAATTAAAAATATATATTTTTACATTAAATAATAAAATATATACTAAATTTGTATTATTAATTCATATAACTTTTATTATATATTTATTAAATTATTACAAAAATCAAAATATATATTATATAATAATATTAATAAATAGAAAATTTTTGCTTCATTTATTTTGTAAATTTAAAAAATACTTCACCTCCCACCTTTTGCTCTGAAAAATATAAATAAAAATATATTCTTTAAATTCCATCTCACCATAGCTGTGGTGAAATCTAAAAACAACTTAAGTTAGAACTAATATGATATTACTTTAGATTCTTTTTGTTGTTTGTAATTAATGTATTCATTGTCAGTAATAGTGACTAATTTTCTCATCGTGAATATTTTTCGAAGAGATAAACAACTGGTCACAAAATGTGCTTCATTCTTATGAAGAATTAAACTCTGACCACATGATTAAGAGATGAGATGAATAATATTCACTACACCATACCTCATAATTTACTTTAGATTCTCGAACGCAACACTAATTAAACTCTAAAATCAATTATTGATGTTAAGTGCTAGCTTCCTCCACTTTTATCCCATGTGATATTAAAGAGCCATTTAGACTCAATTTATGGAATTCATGTTTATCTCCATGACTGAAATACTTCACCTAAACCCCAAGTTATAATGTTACTCGAACATCTACCCCAAAAATATTCTCTTTCCAAATATTGTTATGTTACTGAGATATGGGGTTATGTAGGTGTTGGACGTGGATACTAATTTAAAACATTAATGGTGATCAGTTAGTTTGATGGTGGAAGCAAAAGAAACATAAATTATCCAAAAAGATGGTCAGAAAAGTGAGATGCAATAAGGATCATTGAATCCCCTTTTTCATGCACATGCTGATGAATTGTTCCCTAAAGTTAATCTTTCACCAAATGTAACCATCATTTTGCTTCAATGATACTGGGGACGACAAACAACCTACCAAAGCCCCCCCCCCCCCAAAAAAAAAACTTTTTGCCTGCCCCTCACCTTCTCTCTCCTCATTTATCATTTTACCTTCAACTACAATCAATGTGAATATACTAATAATATAATACCAATAAACCCCCCAATTGCAAAAAAACAAAAAACAAATGGCAGCAAGAGATTAGGGTTTGCCTTGCCATGTCCAAATTGTCCACAACAGTTCGGTAAGCTTTTAATTTTACACTTCATTGTTATATATAACTTTATGGTCAAATTAAGCAGCTGCTGCTGCTCCATGATTACAATCTTAGGTGGAAAGGCTTAATCTGCTAGCTACAATTACTTCATCAAAGCCTGAATGTTTATGAACTTTGGGTTGCACCCATGATTGTAACTTTGCTGATGTTGACCTCTATATAAGACCCAATCTCTTTCCAACTACTATACTACTCCAGTTCCTTCATTTTTAAATATATATACATACATATATGCTTGACCATTGTCATGACTAGTTTGGAATATAAAGTAAATCATTTGTGCACTGACTTGCGTGTTATATTTTTAGTTAAAATTCGTAGATGAACATTCATCTATTTAGCATACTAAATAAATTGGTATCTATTATACGGGTGTATCCATTTATATAATATCTTTCTAGTTCAAATTTGTAGAGTGGATATTCAAAAAAGGCAACTTCAGATTATACACTCATGGCACAGTTCAACAAGTCAAGCTTAATTGTAGCAATAGTTGTAATCAAATTATATTACTTGAATTCGAGTATAAATATCAAATATGAATAGGATTACAATTATATGTTTTACTTTTTCATTAATTATTTTGTCAATATACTTATTATGGTCATTCATCATTATGCATGGTTTTATAAATGACGAATGACCACATATATATATATATATATATATATATATATATTTATCTATAACAATTATTTAAATTTTTTGTAGATTAATTAAAAATACAAGAATATCTACTTTTATCGAAGTTTAAAAAATAGTAAAACTTTTTAATTTTACATTATGGTTTGGTTTTATTTTATAAATGGAATATAAAATATGATTATTATAATACTAAAATCATATATATATTCTTTCTTATCTACAACAAATAATAAAAGTTGTCCCCAAATTGAGAATTTAGAATTGAGAAGCGCTTATTAACAAACACAATCAAATTTAAAAAATAGAAAATTTAAGGATAAATTTACGTATTTAGGGTTTAAGTTTAATTTATTATTAGTAATTTAAAAGTCAGTTGGGGATTTATATTATGTTATCACATTTATGTATTCATATTTTATTGGTAAAAAGATCTTTCAAGTCCTTCTCAATATCGACATTGAGTAAATTGGTCCATTTGAAAAAAATTAGAGTAATTTAATCATTGTCAATTTCAAAAGTGAGCAACTAAAAAAAATTGATCACGACGTTAATATTTTCTATCAATTGTACATAATTTTAATTAGTATAATAACAATTTTAACCCTCAAAGTTTACACATTTTATCAATTTGGTCATGATTTAAAAAATTTAGCCCGAAACAATTATGTGAATATGTAAATGTTGAGACTAAATTTGTTGACCAAATTGACAAAATATATAAACATCAATGACTAAATTTGTTATTATACCAAACAAAATCATGTACAATTGACGAAAGATATTAACACCATAATTAATTATCCTTAGTTACTCACTTTCAAAATTGACATAAATTAAATTTCTCTATTTTTCTTAAAGAGACTAATTTACACCATATCAAAATAAAAATAAAAAGGGACCGGAGATGTTTTTTTACCTATTTTGTTCATATTACTTTTTAATTATGTTTATTTTTTGGTCTGTTCAAAAGTATCATACATTTACATTTTAATTCTTTGGTTAATATTTTTTTTATAAACTTGTATATGTATTTTATGTTGATGATATTTTACATAATATTTTCATAGTGACGCAATATAGTAAATAATTTATGTGTTCCCATAATTTTTAAATATATATATTTTTTATAATGGTATAATGATTTATTTGGTACTTCAATTTTATAAAAAAAAATATCATTTTAACCTTTCATTTAATTTTTCACCTTTTTTAGTCTTTAAATTTGAGTTTTTTTTGTTAAATCACCTTAAAATAGTTAAAAAGATTAACGTTTTCTCACTTTGCTAATAGGGTATATATCTGGACTTCCATGTGGATGACACATGATAATTTAATTAATTTTTTAAAAATTAAAAATCATTAAAATTATTAAAAAGTATAAAATTTATAAAAATATTTTTTAATATTTTTAAAATTTTTAAAAAATAATTAAATGTTGACATGTCATTCGTGTGATAATTTTTCTATCCATTTTAAGGTGATTTGACAAAATTCAAAAGCCAAAAGAACAAAATAAATAGAGAATTAAAATATTTTTTTAAGCTGAAATAATCACTATGCTTTTATAATTTGTGATGGCCGTTCAATAAAGAGAATATTTTTTTTTTGTCATATTTGCATTATTGTTCTGTTTAAAGTATTATCAATTTATATATTTACACATTAATAATTATATTATGCACATTCATTATTTGTGTCTATTTATGTTATATTTCATATTTTATGCAATGTCTCGATTAATTTCATAAATTACATAGTATTTCATTTTAATTATAAATTTATTTAGACAAAATTAATCACTAAATCTAATCTAACATTATTTTGTGTTGATATTCTAGTCTAATATTTAATCTGCATAAATACACAAATTATTAGACCTATATTGGAAACCAAAGAAAAGTAAGATTATCGTATTAGATATTGATAGATGCAAAGTAATGGAATGAATCTCGACTTAGTTCATATTAAATTTTGGTGTCCGACTTTTAGTATGTACTAATTTGATGTTTTATTATGGAGTGATATGCATTGCTTTGATTTGATATTTCGATCGAATACTAATTATACTAAAGAGCATCAACTCTAATAACTATTATCTATCATGTTTTTAGTAAAAATAACATCCAAGTTGATAATATCTAAACATAAAGCAATAATCGTTGTTGAGAAGTTTTCCTTCGCTGGATCTAACCCAATTTTGGCAGAAAGATTTAACAAACGGAAACTGATGGCATTTGATTTGTGTAGAATGATGGAACACCCTTAATCCTATTAATTGCTGTGGTTACTTCAAACCATTTCACTTGATAATCTACATAAACGTGGAATATGCATTATTTACATGTTATTCGGCTTTTCCTTTGAAAAAAAATGGATGAAGTCATCCACAGATTCAGAAACAATAATATATACAAGATGTGGATGACAGGCGGAAGCACTTTCGGAACACTGAAAATGACATCAATGACAATCAATCTATGTTTAGCAAATACCGACGTTTTCCTAACCAACTGTAGCTGTACCCCAAAATCAATTTAATAATATCTGCTTCGCAAATCATTTTTAACATGCACTGCTATCAACAACATTTAAATTATTATATTTGTTTCGTTAACCTCACTTGCGTAACAAAATACATGCAAGACACTCACCTCCCTAAATACACTATTTCAGATTTCAATACAAAATATGATTTAATGGTTGGATTCAACAACTCGTTTGTCACATATATTCATAAAAAATGGGATGCGATTATACACTACGAGCAATAGTATAATTATAATCTCCACCATGGAAATGCCCAAAGTCACATAAATATTCATTTCCTTTTTAACTTCAATCTACAGATTATTTATCAAACAAAGTTAAGATGGAAAGTCAAAGGGGACAAAAGGAAGAAAATCAAAGCTAAAGGGTTTAAGGAAAAAAAAAATACAAGCAATTCTACTAACCTCAGCTCTCTCTCCACTTGGCTGAAGCCAAAGAATATTTACAGGGGAACTCATCCTACAACATTCCATGCAAAATCCATATCACTGTATCTATCCTAACAATCCATTCATCTCAACTCCCAACAAACCTACAACCTCTTATTTCTTCTTCACTCAACTCAACTTGCCTCTTTTGGTATCACCTCAATCTCAAAACTGGCACGATGTACCAAGCCTCTGCATCTGCTTTTGACCTATGGTAACAGATTTTCGTTTACTGAATGCCGGCTTCAGCAACTCCTGGAACTTCTCCAAGAACAAGTTCCATTCCTCTTCATTCAGGTCAGCCAGCTTCACAAAGCTCACACTCGCAGGAAGTTGCTCATTTGCACTCCTATGCCCCGATGAGCTTGTAAGATAACCATTTTCTTGTTTTGTTCCTGAAAATTTGGAATATTTCTGGCTCTTGTCACCTAAGCAAGTATCTCTAAGCGACATTGAAAGCTTCGAAATGGATGGGATCCTTTCAAGAGCTTCGAAAGGAGAAAAACCATTCTGCTCAGCTTCCAATTCACTTTCTTCATCTTCCTCAAAGCATTCCTCCAGCTTCGAAAGTGGTAAACGGTGGTGGTTATTCACAAATCCATTTCCAAATTGGAATGATGCTCTGGTCATAGAATCATCAGTTGCCATTTTTGGGATGAACTCTGATTCTGGTTCCTCACAGTCAATTTCAAACTGGAACTCTGCATCTCCCACTTCAGACTTAGGAGATGACAGCTCCCGCTCTGCAATCAACCTCCTTGCCTCAAGACAAACAACCTCTAGCTCACTAGGTTCCTCCTCTCCAGCTCGAAATTCTCTACTCATCATCTGACCAATTTCAGCAAGACAGAGACCGAAGGCTGCAGCTTCTTTGAGGAAAATTGTGCAGAGAACCAGAACACGTAGGCAAGCTTCCCGTATCATGGGGAGTTCCCTTCGCAGCATCTCGCAATCTTTAGTAGGATCAAGCTTCTCTATGTACTCAAGTTCATCCTCGGAGAAAGGAATTGAAGCCTGAGGCCAATGAATCCACTCAAAGTATGGATCCTCCAAAGTTTCTGGCAAGCAAAGGCCATGATCAATAGGAATGAGTTCTACCTGACCAAACCTCCCAATACCATCAAGCTTCCGCACTAAAAGGTTTCCTGCATGTCTGTCTGTGTTAAATATTCGTATATCAAGTATCCCTATGCGGTGCACAGCAGAAACGGGGAAGCTTGAGGTTCCATGATCGCTAGCATCAAAATCATGTGGTATAAATTGTTGGAAAGACGCAATCTTGCTAACCAGATTCTTCTTGAGAGGCTTATGTGCATTCACCCCATCATTGACATTGAAGACTGAGTGAGTAATCTTCACCAGAGCAGTCGGAGGCACATTCGCAAAATGACCATAGTCCAGAAGGTAAGCCACAACTTCTCTAAAACCTGTCTCCCCTACTCGGACAGATAGTTTCAAACCAGGTTGTCCAAGGGCTTTCCCAACAAAGCCTTTTGGATTGTTTGGTGCAAAAGGTTCTTCATCTGTTGGCTTCACAATTGCAACACTCTCACCTCTGGGGTTCCTGAAGTAGTAGGCACCTCCCAGGCCACTATGAACAGGAAGTGGATCAACACCCATCTTAATCGCCTTAACAACATCCTTAACCAGAATTTTTAATACGTTAAAGCTATCAGAATGCCCCAGTATCTCAATAGGACCACTCCTATCTCTCTGCTGAAGGTCCCTTCCAGTAGGCGAAAGACAAGGAGTAGAGGAGCTTCTATGGAGATAGTTCCGTGTCAGGAGAAGTGGAGAATCATTCCGAACGGCACTAAGATCATTCTTCAACTCCACATCGCCAAAAGTCAGCGAGCTTTGCTCTGTAGGGAAATTAAGGGCAACCTGCAACCTTCTCTTAACTGTATGAGCATTGTCACTGCGATCTAACTCCATGCCCAAGACACAGCCGGTCTCAGTCTGAACAAAAACCCGTCTTCTTCGGGCAGGTTGTTTCTCTTCCATCGCATTGTTCCTAGGATATTCCCCTCCAAGAGGACTCTTAAACACTGCCACAGCCATCTGAGTTTGAACAGGACTGTCCAACTTACACGACATGAAAAATGGAGAAAAACCGATCACGGCTTTCCTGGTAGCCGGAGGCAGAGTCGAGGATGGAAGAGAACTTCTTGTCCTTCAAGAAGACCCCAAACTCCAAAGCCAATCGCAAATGAACCAGAAAAAACTCTAATTTACCAGCAATCATCAAATAATAAAACCAAAGCCAAAAAGCCCAACACAGAAGCTAAAGGAGAAAAAAAAAAAAAAAAAAAAACCAGACAACAGATCGCAGACGAAAATGAAGATCTATCCCTACACTACATTAAATGAGCCATCTTTAGCACCCATAAACAGAATGGAAGCCCAGAAAACCTGTAAAAAAAACCAAGATTTGATTCAAAACCCTATTCTGATTTACCACATAAAAGAAATACTATCATTATATATGCCAAAGCATTCTCCAAATGGTTAGATTTAGCTTTAGTAAAGTAGCAGTTACTACAATGAATGCATTCGTGAAATACAAAACAAACAGAATCTCACATCCAAAACAGAGTGAAATTAATGCATTTCTTCAACATATTCAAGGAATCTACGAAAAGGCAAGGAAGCCGCTAATATGAATATTAGCTTAAAATGCATCCATATTAATAACTGATCCAAGAAACTTCCACAGTAAATAAAAAAACGCCTAAAGAAAATTAAAGATTTTCAATTAATTCCAACAAATAAAACATAACATGGATAAAATCTCAAGACATTGATCTTCAACGTTCCATTCTACTTAATACCCGACACTGAACCTACGAATTGAAGAAATTAACTTACCAAATTCCGAGATCTGAAGGAAATGGAACAAAGAAATGCCGATTGAACTTTAATTTCGAAGAAAACAAAAAAAAAAAAAAACAGAAATAAAATCTCAAGTGGACGAGTTCAATAAAGAGAACGAATCAGGGAGAGGGGGGAGTGTGAAAGGAGGCAAGGAATCGTCCGAGTTGACACAGTTGTCTAGACACAGTAAAGCTTCCTTGTCTCTCTCTTTCTCTCTCTATCTTTTTTTTTTTTAATTCTTTTCAGCTAGGTCTCTCCTTCATCGAAGAAACGCTCTTTAACTCAGTTTTTGCCCTTACCTTGCTATTGAGTTAAACTGACTAACCCTAGTTAACTCTATTACTACTTTCATTTTTTATGTTAAGGGGGGAAATGGAAGGATCTAGAACTGGGAATATTGGCCGTTGGATGTAGGGGGAAGAGGGATTGGGCCGTTGGATGTGCTTTTGTTTTTATTTTGCATTTAGTGTTTAAAGATTTTAATACTTGTGGAGGCGACGTGGACATAGTGGATTGGATGGTGACGTGGCGGAAGTCACCGTCTTTCCAGGAAGTGTTAGCAAATGGCCCGGTTATTGCTAACTTTTTACTTGTCGATTTGATCTGCGATGCCTAAATGACCCTTATGGAGAATCACCAAAATACCCCAATTTTGTTGAAAAAGCTGGACTTCTTGGTTAAATTCTTTTCTTAGTCCCTGTTTTTTTTAAACATTATGGGTTTAGTCAATTCATTAAATAAATATGGAAATAACATGCTAAATTGCCATTACACATATGATAATATATCTGGAAAATTAGATTTAAAAAATATCAGAACTTGACTTAAAATGGACTTCAATTGGTGAGGACTAAAATTCCAAAATTTGAAAAGTAACAGGGCTCGAAATGACAAAATTAATGTACAGGGAGTAAATTCATAAATTTCGCAAAGTATGGGGACTAATAGCAGAGTTTAACCCGTAATTCTTCTTCTGCTTAGGTTGGGTCCTAGCGTACCTGATAAGTTCCTTTTCAGGAAATTTGATCGTACGGTTTTGATTTGACGGAATTCTCAATCTTTGACCTCAATTTATTTGGGGTTAATCAGTGGACTGAACAAACTCCACAACTAAATTTATTAATTTTTTTATTTCAAATAAAACTTTTAATACATTGAAAATATTTTATAAAGATCGATGGAAGTGCAAATTGATTAATAAAAACTGTAAATTGTAATTAAAAAGGCAAAATAATTTAATACTCTTTAAATGTCTAGTGACTACATTAATTAATCCGTCAAACAAAACTCACGTTTACTGCACTATTTTAATTTAAATAAAGTAAAAAAAATGGTTTACATCTTAGAATATGTATACGGAATTTTATATTCCACAATATATTGTCTCTATGGAAATACAACGAGTAGTAGTACACTGTCTAATATAAATGGTTCGGTTTACTCGTCTAACCTCGAATGTATATTTGAAATTTAAGAGGGTTTAGACAAAAATAGTTGGCCTGAAAAATGAATTTGAGTAAAAAAAATTAGGCACGTTTACAATATGGGTTAGGCTCGAGCTTGAACGTTCAAGGCTAGAGCCTAGCCCGACCTATTTTTAAGTTTTTAATACTTTATATCATGTTATTTTTATACATTATATAATTTAGAACAATTAAAAAATAAAACTATATAAATATATAATATTGCTTTAATATAAACATTAAAATAATGTTAAGATGACTACATAAAACATTTTAATAAATAAAAAATTATAAAAATAATAAATATTAAAATAATATAATAAAAAAATTAAAAATTTAAGAAATAATATGAGAGGACCTAAAATGGATTTGGGTTAGTCTTTCATAAATATAGACGGGTTTGGACAAAATTTTAAATCTATATTTCAGGTTAGGCCAGAGTTGGGCAAACATAAATATGTTAAAATTATGCGTAGGCCCAACCCGACTCATGAGCACCTCTAATATCGATATCTAATATTGATTCAGCATTTATTATACGTGAGCCTAATTAGTTAATGTAATACAAGAGATGTCAACAGGGTAAATATAGAGGTCATTTTTTATAAATACCCCCACACCATTCTTTTATGTTTTAATCGAAAACCTTTGCTGATGAAGAATTTTAAAACTTAGGAAATTTTCAAAATGCTACTTTTTTTAGAATTTATAAATTGAAAATACCAATTTGTTTTGTTTAGATAAATAATTGTTTTAGAAAAATTAAATTTATAAAAATTATAAAAAAACTAATGATATTAAAAAAATAAAATAAAAATAATCAACATGGAACACTAGAGTTTTTAGAAGTTCAAAAATATTTTTAATAAAACAAAATTTAAAAATTACATCGAAATTAAAATAAAATTGAATTTTAGACATTAAGTTTTTATTTTATGGTAGAACAAGATGTTTTTAATGAAAAAAATTGAGAATTTTTAAAAAAACCACTTCTTCAGATAAAATTTGAAAAAGAAAATAAAAATACTGAAATCATCTCTTAAAATTCTTTATTATTTTATCTAAATAAATAAATTTATTTTTAAATTTTCGAAAACTTTGATATAAAAAAAAAAATCTCTCCCACCTAACAAAAAAGCCCCCTTAAATTTTCTACTTCTCTTTTAAAAAAATTGCTCTAAAGTTTCAAGAAAAACACATAAATTATCATACCATAAACATGGTAAAATTACTCACATTATCTTTTTTAATTTTGTTTTTATTAGATTTTATTATTATGAAACATTTTTTTTAAAATTTTATGAAATTAAATATTATTTTTTATATATTGAACAACAAAAGGATCGAAGTGTTCATACCCGATATAATTTAAATTTATCGAAGCCTAATGATATATAGAATGTCACTTAAAAGAGACCTAGTCTATTAGCGACATCTTGATTAATCAAGTTTGCAATGATGCCAAAGTTACTTGCAGTGTCACTGAAAAGATGGAGGCCAAAATAGTATACCGTTCATTTTTCATGTATGAAGCAACTATAACTCTAATAAATGTAGCTTTAATAATCAACCTTTGGATCGACAAAAAGGGAGTAATGAAAGTTAGCAACATTATATTAGTATCTTCATGTAATTAATTGTTTGGTGTTTCGTTGGACAAAAAGAAGAATAAATGTTATGATAATCGGCTAAAGACACTTATCGAATTGACATTTTCGTGTAATGCAATTGTGGATCAAATGAAATTATATGCTTAGGTCTATAGCATGTGGTGAGTGTTTAATTTATATATACTTTTGAGTCAAATTAGTGCTTAAAAGCTTTTTTCGATTTTCCCATGCCATTGCAGGTGGTGAAGCAGAGCAGAAAGGTGGCCCTCACCCCAGAGGGGTGTATTTTTCTATCCTACTATTCTCTCTATTAACTACCATATTAGATAGTAGCTCTTTTGCATTAACATAGATAAACCTCTTAAAGACTCAACCACAGAATCATATTATACCAATCTCTTAGCCTTTATAGTGCCCTTAACTCAAGGGCAATAAAAAGCCAATGAATTCAATGACCAAAATAAGCACATTTAGTGGCATCATATAATGCCACTAAACCCATGACTCAACGCTTGACAAAAGAACGCGAAATCAAGACATTTATTGGCCAATTGTTGAGGATTCTCGACAACTTGGATCACAGCATCCTTGATTGGTTAGAATCCTCAACATTTATGCTTCTTTTAATTGTGAATCATAGGTAAAGTCCTAATTAAAAAAAAAAAAAAAACTCTCATCAATCTTTAGTTAGTATCGAATTGACTTATAACACTAACTCAATCAACAAAGCTTTAGTTGAAGTGGTCAAGTTGATGTGCTATTGATGTTGGTGATATGGATTCAAATATTTTTGTATGCAATTTTTTATTGTTCTTTTTAAATATAAAAAAGACTAAAATTTTCTCATAATAATATAATTTATTTCAAGTATTAAGGGATTAATTAGTAATTTAATTAACTGATTCGGTGTCATGAGACCAAACTTAGAAAAGACTTAATATTAATGGAGATACAAATTTCTTTATTAAATTTTTTAAAAAATATAACAAGACAAAAATATTTTATTGATAATATAATTCATTTTAATTATTAAGAATTAAGTAAAATTTTAACCAATTAAATTAGTGATACAAAACTCGAATATTTTATAAAATCGTGAAAATTGAAAAGGTTAGGTTGAAGTTGTTTGTTAGTGAACATTTTGATTATCAAAGGTTTATGATATGATTATATGTCCAGAGTTGACATAACATGGGTAGCATAGGTTGTTTACTTTGGACTGTTGAAAATGGCTTTAATTGGACATAAGTGCCCTTTATTTGTTGTGGGGCTATCATGTCTAACTTCTATATTACCAGATTCAAACCTTCACTAACTCTCTTTTTTTTCTTGTATGGACTTTTGTGGCAAGTGATTTGAAAATGATAGATTAGGAAGGAATACAGCTTTTTAATTTAATTTTGTTTTTATAGTAGTATTTTTTGTATGTTGTAGTTAGTTTTAGGTAATAATTAATAATTCCAATGAGATTAAATCAAATCTAAAGTTATAATTACATCAATAGATAAATTTTAATATCTTTCATGTTCATTTTACGAATTATGAAGATTCACATTTTTTTGAGTTCATACCTATTATTTTTAATAATATTTTTTCTAATGTTCAGATCTGAATTTTGTTCTTTAAGAGTATAATGTGCCTTACTATTGCACAGAACACTTATTGATTATATTAACAAATAATTTAATTTATACAAACTAATTAATCAGAATAATTCCAAGGGTGGGTTTGGATAAAGAATTTCAAAATTATAAATTTTAAAATTTGAAATGCATTATTTTGATATTCGTTATTCTGTTAGGATAAATAATTTAAAAAAAAAACAGGTTAATAAAAATTAAAAATTTTTAATAAATTATAAAAGAAAAATAATGATATTAAAATATATAAATATAAAACATGTAATTTTAATTTGATATTAAAAAATAATGAGATTAAAATATAGAATACAAGAATTTTAATAAATTGTTTCTTTTTAATTATTGTGTTTACACCCAATCAAGTAATACCTTTTAGATTTTAAAAACCTTATTATTAAAATTGAAAAGCTTCACCTAAAAAAACTCTAAAACAGAACTCATACATAAATTACACGCAATGAGACTTAAATCTGAGGGGAAATTTGCAATATTTAACTCAGTTAGTAGTAAATGAATAAGATTGGCAAATCTACAAGTTTTTTCCTTTGATTCTATTAAATTCAAATCTAATCTAAAGATCCACAAAAGAAGTTGGAAAATAAAAATAAATTACGCCTTTTTAGTTGAGTATAGAATCAAATTAATGCAATTTAATAGATGTTGCATTCAGCTTTCCAAAATTCAATTTCTTTTTAAGAAAATGGATTCTTAATAGTGAAAGTGGAAGCTAGACCTTTAACTATACTTTTACTTTTCTTTTTGTCTTTTAAGGTTTCTTTCTTACTAATCACCTTTTCGGTGTTTTTCATGGCGATTTAGTATCGAGATACTACCGTATCAAATTTGTATATAAATAATTTTTGATATTTTAGTTTTTAATTTTCAACTTTTTTTTTAGTCGGCACATATATAGATTTATTAAGGTAAGAATGTCTTCAGATCTATTAAGAATTATTATTGGATGATCTCATCAAGATTGAGAATTATGATGGTGTTCACAAAATTAGACTCCAAGATGTTGTAGAGAAAGATATATCATTTGACATTATTTTTTGTGCATCATTAATGTAGTGGACCTCTTGAGATTTTTTGATGAGCTATGTTCGTCATCAAGGAGGCCTAATGATAATGGGGTTAGGATGTAATTATTGATAGTTGATTAAAGTGATGCATTTTTAGTTGTTTTTAAATTTTTGGGTTAAATATAAAATTGGTATTCGAACTTGTCCACTTCTTTCAGATTAGTACTTATGATTTTTTATCCCAAATTGGTACATGAACTTTTTTTTCCATCAACTAAATTAGTATCCGAATCTAACATCGTTAAGTTCAGGACACATAAAGGAACAAGATTGTGACAAAAAAAAAAAAGGAAATTAATTATAGACAAAAAAATTTGGGGGAAAAGAGTAAAAAAGAAAATAAAATAGATTACGACATCATCATGACATTGGTTATGCTAGGTGTTATAATTTTATTCTACCAGTGTCCTAAATTTAACATTGTTATACTCAAATACTAATTTAGTTGAGGAAAAAAAAGTCTTAAAAACAATTTGGGACCCAAAAAACCATAAGTAATAGTATGAGAGAAATAGACAAATTCAAGAACTAATTTTATATTTAACTCTTTTTAAATTCTTTGAATATTGTGGTTACTATCCGCTTATATTTCTCATTTATTTGGATTTTTTTAAACAATGATACTTACGTATCAATTTATAATGATTTATTTATAGTTTATATTATATGCAATATCTATGTATTCCTTATTTATGGTTGATTGGTTGCTATTAATAATAAATATTATTCTTAAAAAAAATATCATCGTAACTGTCGGCCATGATCAAACAAAACAAAATATTATACAGTGTGTGTTGAATTGTGGAGAGAGAACGACAGAGGTGAGGTGATGGAATAACTTAAAAGTCAAGAGTTGTGCGAGTGAAAAAAATTAAGAGGGTAGAATTTAATTATCATTTTCTGTATTTTTGTATAGAAATGTGTAATCCGATTGAATTCACCAATTTCCTAATATTTTTTACTAAAAAACTTCTCCATATAACAACCTTTTCTTCTTCTCTTTTTTAACCCATTACCTCCTTTATATATATATATATACATAAAAGTTGAGCATTTAACACTATTAAGATTTGATGGTTTCTTATTTTATCCATACGTATATTTAAACACTTTATTATATTGATGTCACTCTTCATTTAATCGTTAATTCAGTTATGAAGCTATAAAAATATTTTTTTAAAATTATTGTTATTACTACATTTTCGTTTTCTTATACTTTTTATACCATTTTAAATATAAAAAAAATAAAAATTACAAATACTAGGATCAAATATATGTTCAATAGTATTAAAATACAAGTACGTTACTGTTCCATCTATATTCTTATTGAATCAATTTATATATATATATATATATATATATATATATATATATTTAACAAAAAATATTTTATTTCACCCATATCATAGGTGTGACAAAATCTAATAATAATAAGAAACATCAATATATCTTAATATTGAATATCCATGTAAAAGCGAGTAAAGATATTATACATCTACTAAATTATGACACCCAACGATGTAAGTAAAAACATTCATATAACAAATATATATATATATATATATATATATATATATAAAAATATGTGTGTTTTGATTGAAATGATAAAATTGGGATAGCTAAGATTCCAATAATATTTTGGGTTCAAATATCATTATTCTCATGCATATATATATATTTAGATTTATTAAATATAAAAATTATAAATACTCTCAAAATAATTTTTTCTATTTATATAATATAAAAAAATATTTGGTAATTTCCTGACTGAGTTAGGATTCACCTAATGGGTGACATCAACTTAATTTCTCTCTTAGTATGTAGTATAAATAATATATAAAGCGAGTAAAGATAATATAAATATAACATTATATAAGAATTTTGTCTAGAGTAGTGTCATGAATTAATCAAACACTAATTTAATCGATAAAAAATTTAAAACAACTTTTTTAATAAACAATAACTACTATTACAAGGTTATTTATGTATTTTATTAATTTATACAAAATCTTAAAAATAATATATCTAAAAATTACAATGCTGGAGTGTGAATCACAAACCTTGTGATAGAAAAGTCCTAACATTTGCTTTTAAGATGATATATTTTTTTTAATTTTAAAAGAAGAATTATAAATACTATAAATTTTATCATACGCATATGTATGTGAAAATTATATATTTAGAACATGAATATGTTTAAAAATAACATAAAATAAATAATGAAGCCTATGATTTGAAATTAATTAATAATAACTAGAAATTCTATCATCTGCGTATGCACGTGGAAAACCACGTATTTAGAACACAAAGTTGTATTTAAAAATAGCATACAATAAATAGTTTGAAACTAATTGATGACTCTAATGTCTTTGAGTTATTTGTTTTTTTTTTTTTTTCTAGTAGGACTTTAATTTATTTTCTAGGTTACTTTTAGTAGAATTTAGGAATTTTCTTTTATTTATATTTAATTTGTATGTTAAGTTATTATATATTATTAGTGTTCATTTTCGAGTGTTTCTTACCTATTATAGGTTCTTCAATAAAGTATAGAAAAAGGATAACTTGATAAATGCAAGTAATGTAGTTTTTCGCTTCATTGAAAGATTTGTCCACAAGAGCGTGCATACAAGGCGAATAGTGACAGGCAACTTTCCGCTCCAACAAACTCCAGCGAAAGATTTGTCTGCTGGAGCAACACAATTACTCGATAAATTAAGGGCTACGAACTTTTATGGAATAAACAAGGAAAGAAATGACCTAACTTTAAGAAAAAGCATGGGGAAAAGGGGAGAAGCCACTAAAATCTTCAAGCATCAAGGATCGACGAATATCATTGAGAAGGCTCAATTTCTTCATCTATTTCCTTTCTTCTTTTTTTTCTATGATTAGTTTTTGTTTTTATTTCAACATGTTTTCAAATTTTCCATGAACTAAATTTTTTTTTCTAGGGTTATAATTAGAGGTGTGCATGGGCCGGGTTCAGGTCGGGCCCAAACAAAATTTTAGGCCCGTTTTCTAGGCTCGGGCCCTAAATATGGGCCTAAAAATTTATCCAAGTCCGGCCCTAAATAAAATTGTTAAGCCCGACCCAACCCATATTAAAATTTTTTAACTTATTTCATTAAATAAAAAATTTTAAAATATAATAAATCATCAAATACATTTAAAACAAATATTAAAACAAGAAACAAATAAAAAGTGATATTAAAACAATACACAAATTGAAAATATAATAAAAAGTGATTATATTAAAATTAAAAATAAAATGTAAATATGATTAAAAATAAAAATATATATATTTAGTATATAATTCGGGCAGGGGCCGGGCCAAAAAAGTTTTGCCCGAGCCCAGCCTGTTTTCTAAACAGACTTTTTTTTTTGCCTAAACCCATATTTTGGGCCTATATTTTTACTCGAACCCTCTTATTTTTCGGGTGGACCTTCAGGCTGGGCCTGATAGCCTGACCCATGCACACCTCTAGTTACAATGGGTTACATGCTTATTTAATTGAATATTTTTCTATTTCAATATCTTTTTATTATTGATAGGGATTTGACTAACCAACAATTAAATTGGCAAAACCTAAAGAAATTGGAAAATGTTTTTATTTTTAGGTTTTGAAATGAATAGCTATTGATCTAAATTAGATGAGTCAAAACTTTATTTGTAATTAGAATAGGAATACATTTGATTACATTAGGTAGCTATAATTGGGGATTGTTTTTAGTCGATTTGGTCAAATTATTGGCATGAATATAGCTTAATAATTAGATTAAGTTAATTCTTTAATTGCTTGGAAGAATTGAGGGAAAATTAGTACCCGGATTAGTATTCAACTCTATTAGGATAGATTGGGTGGAGATAGAACAATTAGCTAATACATTAGATGATATTGTAATATTAGGCTTTTATTAGATGATTTTGGTTTAAACTTGTTTCGCTATTTTTTTATTTACTAAAGTTAGTTTGAAATTTTTTACTACCGATTTATTTGGATAAGCTATAGAGTAATACTTCGTAATTAACGTTAGAATTAATAATAGCTCCCAACTAATGTTGGAATTAATAATAGCGCTATGTGGAAACAATATTTTTACACTACTTGTCACAATATATATACACTAATTAATAATAGTAACACAAGAAATATGTACGATATTCAAATGAAAAAAATATATTAAATTCTAAGTAAAATAAAATTTATACACAAATACATCAAATTAAGAATTATTGTATAAATACAATTATTTACTATGGCGTTGTCATCAATCTTGAGTTGGTGTTGAGTTAATTTGTGACGCCAATTCAATCAACAATATTAATAATATATACAATTGATGAAAATAATAAAATTAAAATGTATAAAAAAAATAAAGCTTCGGTTGTATGGTAAAATTAAGGTTTTTCTAACGCATTTAGCGTAGGTTTAAATCCTACTACATGCATATTTTTATTGTTTTTTAAATAAAAAATCTAAAGTACCATCGAATAATATAACTTAATTTAAATAAGGAAGGACATTTAGTAATTTTCATAATGAGTTGGTGTCCAATTGACTCATGACACCAACTCAGTTAGGGATTTAAATATATATATATATATATATATATATATATAATTGATGGGGCTAATAAAATGTACATAATAAAATTAAAACGTATAAAAAAAATTAAAATAAAACTTTGGTTGAGTGATAAATTTAAAGTTTTTTTAATGCAATTGGCACTAGTTTAAATCTCATTATATGTATATTTTTTTATTATTTTTAATAAAAAATACTAATGTATCATTGAAAAATATAACTTATTTTAAATACCAAACGAGATTTAATAATTTTCCTAACTAGGTTGATGCCCGGTTGACTTGTGGCACTAACTCAATAAATGGTTTGAATAATAGTATTAGTTATTCATAAAACCGAGTTGGTGTCCAGTTAACTTGTAACACCAACTCTATTACACACATATGCGTATGGAAACCGTATACTTGGAACGTAGAGGTGCGTTTAAAAACAACAAATAACAAATATGATTTGAAATTGAATAATAATAACACGTGAAATATGTACAATATTAAAATGAAAAAAATTAGATTAAATCTTGAGTATAACAAAATTTAAATACATAAATACATCATATTAATAATATTAAATGAACACAATTATTTATAATGATGTTGTCATCAATTCTAAGCTGGTGTCAAGTTAATTGGTGTGACATTATCTCAATCAACAACATTATTAATATCTACAATTGAGAAAGGTAATAAAATGTACATAAAAATTAAAATGTATAAAAAATTAAAATAAATCTTTAGTTGAGTGGTAAATTTGAAGTGTTTCTAAATAATTAGCATGAGTTCAAATCTCATCGTATGAATTTTTTTATTATCCGTAAGGGTAAACTACATAGGTAGTCACCCAACTATAAAAAATTTTCATTTTAGGCACCAAAATAAAAGGTAATTTAAGTATCCATATTACATAGTTCGGTCGTTTTTGTCATTCTCGTTAAAATCACAAATGGCAAGCTAATGTGGTAGTTAAAATCGATATAATAACAAATTTAGTCATCAACATTTACATATTATATCGATTTAGTCATAGTTATAAAAAGTTAACCCTCAAAATTTACAAATGATCTCAATTTTATCATAATTCTTAAAAAATAAAAAAATATAAAACTACATAAATATTTTTTAAAAATATAATAAATTTAACTTTTATATTAATATTTTTATTAATATTAAACAAATAAAATTATATTAATATAAATAAAATAAAAATCCCTCTACCTTTCTCCTACCCAACCTCCCCCACCATCGTCTCTATCCCTTTCTGCTGCTGTTGTATGGTAATGCTGGACGAGAAAGGTGGTGGGGGAAGGGTGGAGGATTTTTATATTATTTAATATTAATTTAATTATATTCATTTAATATTTATATAACTATTAATATAAAATTTACATATATTATTATATATCTTTAAAATATTTATTTGAATTTTTTAGAATTAGAATCAAATTAAGAATATTTGTAAATTTTGAGGGTTAATTTTTAAAATTATGACTAAATCGATATAATATATAAAAATTGTGGACTAAATTTGTTATTATATCATTTTTTGAACTGCCACGTTAGCTTTCCATTTGTGATTTTAATGGGAGTGGCTAGAATGACTGAACTACGTAACGTGAGTGCTTAAATTGTAAACTAACTATTTTAGGTGCCTAAAATGAAAAGTTTTGATAGTTGGACGACTTGTAGTTTACATGATTTTTTAAATAAAGATACTAAAAGAGCCTTAAATAATATAACTTATTTTAAAAGCGAATAGAAATTTCAAATAATAATACAAATATATAATTGATGGAGTTAATACAATAGACATAATAAAATTAAAAAAATATAAAAAAATATAAAAATAAATTTTTGGTTGAGTAGTAAATTTAAAATATTCTTAACCCAATTAGTATAGGTTCAAATCTTATCGTATGTATATTTTTTTAGTCTTTTAATTGAAAAATTCAAATAGAAATAGAAATATATATTTTTAAAAGATATTTTTGTACGTATAGTAGACCAAACATAATATAATAATATGTATTCGTGATGGTAAAGAATTAATTAATTTATCTGTTTCGAATTTAATAATATAAAAAAAGAGAGATTTATAATTGATTTAATCAGACATCGTTATCGCTATGGATATGGTTTAACAAGTGTTAGGTCGTGCAAAACGGTATCCTGTTCATGTGCTGGCGACAACAAATAACATAAAGCCCTGGTTTTTATTATTTTTAAACATTTCTTTTGTTTTAAACTATACTCCTAATGATAAAAATAAAAAGATAATATTCCTATTAAAATATTATTTTTATTATAAAAAAATAAAGTATACGTTTTGATAAATTAGAGCAAAACTCAAATTATAAACACAATTAGGGAGGCTCAAATCTAAGAGCCATAAATACTATTGACTATCAATCTATCATATGGGTTCAATAATTAAAAATTAATTAATTAATTTAAAACTATATATATAGTCGACATTATTATCAAATAGTTCACTGATTAATCTGAGGAAAGAAAACAGTTAACTGATTAAGATATAGTAAATTGATAATAAAAATCAAACGGTCAAGGTCAAACAATAGCATGTACTGTGCACGTGACGGTGACTCGACAACATTTTCTTTTTCTTACTTGGTATTATCATGCCACGTCTTTTTTTGTCAGTATTGTTTATTTAATTATTTCATTTTGTTTTCATCCGTAACAATAAAAGAATATTAAGTATTAGGCTAAATTACACTCAAGATCATTAAATTATTAGTATGTTTATATTTTGATCATTTAATTTTAAAATATTATAAAATGATCATTAAATTATTCGAAAGTTTTTATTTAAATTACTGAATTATTCAAAAAAATTTATTCGAGTCATAGGTTGTTAAGTTCTTTTTCTTTTTTTTTTTTTAATTTAGCTAATGAGCACCATGCAATAATTTGACAATCAGTATGGTGGATTACTATTCATCGATGAGTGAAAAAAATATATCTTAGATCCAAATCGATTTAACTATCAGTATCAGAGATTGGAGAAGAAAATTGTTTGGATTTTAATTTATGGATTTATGATGTTCAAAGTTGTTGTAGCGACATGAAAATTTTTGCTTGGTCGCTAATTGTGGCATTTTAGTGAAAACTTGAAAACCGAAGTTTGCTTTTTTTGAAATAAACAGGGAGCCGCCACCGATCCTTTTTCCTAGGTGTGATCGGACACCTATTAGATTTCTTTTTAAAACAAAAAGAAGGCCGAGTTTAGGTCTACGTCAAAATCCAGAGAAAAAGTAGGGTTCGGGAGTCGGTTACGCGCGAGGAAGGTATTAGCACCCTCGCGATGCCCAAAATTGGTATCTTATAAACACGGGTTGTCTTGATTTTCAAAAATGCAAGTTCAATGTAACATTTAGTTGTGATACGATTGAAACATGTGAATTTTTTAATCTTTTAAATGTTTTAGAAGGACATACCGTTTTAACACAAGTCAATTGATGTTCACCCAACATAGCGATGAAATCGATGACTTATTGTTAAATCGGTACGTTGCCTTGATTATTGAAATCAATTAGAAAACAAGAATATGATTTTCGAAGAAATGCAAAGCAAATTGATACGAAATAAAATAAATAAAAGACCGATCTAAAAGTGCATTGAAACAAATATAAGCATTACAATAATATTATAAACAATAAAGATATAATGTAATACTAGAATTAGGTATGAAATAGAAACAATGAATGTATATACGTAATAATAACATTAAGAATATGTACGTAAAATAGGATAAAAAGGTTTGCAAATCAACACTAATATGGGTATGTAATATATATATATAGAGAGAGAGAGAACATATTTAAAATGAACATATACTAATAATAATAGTAAAGATAGTAACAATAAAAAGATATGTGTACACCAAATAACATATAATAATACATATAATAATACTAAGATCACAAGGGACAATATGGAAAATAATAAATATAATAACATATGAAAATAAAACTATATATATATAATGTGTATACAAGAATAAAATATATGTGCAAATATTAATGATAAATGAATTAGGAATAAAACAAGCATGATAATAGTATATATACAATATGGTATAAAAATAAACATATATATATAATAGAATTTAAAAATATATATACATGGGATAATGTGGAAATATGTACATAGAGTAATATATACAAAAATATAACTAATAATATTGAAAATACATGCTTATAATATATATATATATATAAAACATATATATAATATACGAATATAAATACTATTAATGTTAAAAACTTAGTAATTATATTGCATAGATACATTATAAAAATATATACGTAATACATATATGATAGTAACTATAATAATAATATATTAATAATAAATATAAGAGGAATAAAAAAAATAACAGTAATAATATAAAAAAGAAAATAGAGACAATACGAAAATAAACTTAAATTTGAAGAAAGGACTAAATTTCAAACAAAAACAAAGTTTTGGGGTGATTTTAAAAAATAAAAACGAAGAGAAGGACTTATCTGAACACGGGCAACACTAAGGGGGATCAAAAGCGCAATATTACGAATTTTTCAAAACACTGCGTAGCACGGGGGCTATATTGAAATCTATGAAAAATTCTGGGGCCAAATTAAAATATAAAAACTTAATTGTAAATGCATGAAAAAGCGGAGGGGCCGATTGCGCAAATAACCCCTCCATCAAAAACACGCGGATCCTTAGCGATTTTACCGGTCGGGTCAACCCAACCCGGGGCCCAAAACGACGTCGTTTTATTATTAACAGCTGCCCCTCTTTGCTCATTATCGTGTAACGAGAATAGAGCAAAGACATAATGAAAGGCTAATTTTGCCCAGTCTTGCCGAGTCTTGACTTCTTTGGTGCTCTTCTTGTTCAGGTAGTCTCCTTTCAGTCCATCGCATCTTGTAGCTTTGGTTCAATCCACTGCATCTTCTGATATATGCCTTGTAGCTTCGATCTTATCCAATGTGACTTCAAGGATATGAGATTCGTGGTTTCGATCTGCTTCACTTGTAACTTTGGAAAGGTAAGATCTATATCTTCAATCTGCCCTTTTATCGCTTCAGTGAGATAAGGTTTGTGATCTTCTCTTCTATAACTTTAGAAAGGCAAAATCTGATATCCTCGATTAGCCCCACTGTAACTTCAGGGAGACAAGACTTGCAATTTTGACTTGCTCCACTGCAACTTCAGGGAGCCTAATCTGGTGTCTTCCATCAGCTTTAATCTTTATTCTTTACTCAGCATGTGACCCTGAGCTCAACTCATTTTCCACAATCTGAATTGACTCTCTTGCAATATGAGTTAATTTTTGAAAAACGTAAATTGAAAACAGAAATTGAAAATACCTCGGCATGCGAGCCAAAGTTCAACTCACTTCTCGCAATATGAGTTGGTCTTTCTGAAACTTAATTTGAAAAGTAGATTTTGAAAAACAGAAATTAAAAGGCTCAACTCACCTCTCGCAATATGAGTTGATATTTGAAAACATGAATTAGAACAGAAATTGGAAATATCTCAGCAAAGCCAAGGCTTAACTCACCTCTCGCAATATGAGTTGATTTTTTTGAAAAACAGAAATTAAAAGGCTCAACTCACTTCTCGCAATATGAGTTGATTTTTGAAAACATGAATTTAAAAAACAGCAATTGAAAATACCTCGGCATGCGAGCCCAGGCTCAACTCACCTCTCGCAATATGAGTTGATTTTGGAAACGTGAAAAAACTTAAACAGAATTTGAAAATACCTCAGCATGTGACCCAAGGCTCAACTCGCCTCTCGCAATATGAGTTGATTTTTTTTTTTTGAAAAGCAGGAATTGAAAAGCAGAAATTGAAAATACCTCAGCGTGCCCCGAGTCTCAACTCATCTCTCGCAATATGTGTTGATTTTTGACAAATAGAAATTGAAATTACCTCATCGTGTCCTGAGGCTCAAATCACCTCTCGCAATACGAGTTGATTTTTGAAACAACAGGCCAAAATAAAAACTTTTTATTAGTGAAAATAGGATAAATAAAGAAAACCATACAATAATAATTTTAATAATCTATTGACTTAATTACAAACTCTTAAAATTACTAATCATTTTATAACTTAAATTTACTGACATAGTTTACCGTAAATATTAAGAAAAAGAAAAAGGGACATTGTGTTTGGTGATGAAGGTAAATTTTGGTAATGCTTTTGTTAGGGTGGTACTTGTTAAAGTTTAGGTCACGTGTAGGTCGTGACATATGTATTCAATCTAAATAAAAAAGTGATTGTATGAAATTGTGATTTCATGTTATATTTATCTTTTTTTAATAGGAGAATGACAAATTAAATTTTTCTCTTATTAAAAAGTAATGTGGATAATGTGAAATTACAGTTTCATATAATCTCAATTTTATGCAATTCTTTCTCATCTAAGTATGCGTATGAAGCGTGATGAATGAATCACGATATTAAATGCTATGGTTAAAGATATAAATAGCAGAAATGTTACGTTAGTGGGTGAACAGGTTCATTGAAGTGTAAGGAAACGAAGAAGGGACAAAGTGGTAGTTCAAGAAGCAGGAGATTGTAGTTTTAAGGAAAGGTATGGATTTTGCTGAAGATAATGTGGTCACGCATCACCCTCAGAGGCTGTCTCATATATAATGTTAGCTGTTATATATAATGGGGGAATATTTATTAAGATTTCCGGTGGGCGCGTTTGTACACAGAATTCCCTGCATAATTGCGCCTCACGTTTTCAGACACTAACTCCCCAACCTATTATCTCCTTTTTTTCATGCATGGCCCTCACGCAATTCCAATATATATATAAATATATATATATATAACTGTTAGGAATTTGATTCCATTATCTTCTCTTCATATTTGAGATCCAACGTGACTCAAATTTACGTGTTAAATTTGAGTAATTGGTAAATTAAATCTTTATATGTGTTTTTATTTTGATATTTTAATTACCTGTATAAATTTTTATATTTTTAAAAATAATAACCTTAGCTTTAATGAAATGGGTTTGAAATTTTGATCATTCACTTTTGTTTTAAGTTCAATATTAGTTAAAATATTAAATTCCAATCAATTTAACTCAAATTTAAAATTCAAGTTTTGTAGTGCATCAACTTGATTTGCAGCTTTTATTGAAGTTCAGCAAATAATTATTTAAATAAAACACAACGTCGGATCTTGGTATTAAATTTTGGGAAGTTAATAAAAAATTTTAAAAATTCTAAGAGTTTTAGTGAGAATTTTCAAAAATTTGGTCAGTCTAATTAAAACTTAAATTTTTTAGAGATTTTATGAAAATTTTTAAAATTTTTAAGAGTCTAATAAGGTTTAAAAATAATTTTCAAAAATTTTGAAAAAGTCTAATTAAATTTCTAGAAAAATTTTAAGGGTATAACAAAAATTATAAAAAAAAAATTATGAGGATCTGCCTTTGCTTAGAGATTTAGCCATTTAGGTACCTATTTGAAAACACACCAAGTTAATAGATTTTCGAAATATTTATAGAGTGAATTTCAATAGTTGAAAAATGTAATTTAGAACAATAAAATAAATACAAAAAAAAGAAGTAATAGTATAGACATGAGATTTTTTATATAACCCCATACTACAATTAAATTTGTGGGATCTTATCTAAAGAATGAATCCATAAAACAATTCTATGCCAACCATTAAGGACAAAAGCAATGAGCATCATATGCAGATATATGTAAGGGGACACTTTTTCACATTTAGTCCTGTGGCAACCAACAAATTTCTTCATCCTCGTGGTGTGGATGATGAAAACTTCATTGTTGAAGATTATTTTCTCACCTTTCAACTCACCAACATTGTTTGATCTACTTGGTCCGAAGGACAATCTTTCAAGACCTCTGAACTAGAGCCCACATATACGGCCCTTGCAACCAGAAACTGGCTCCTTAACAAGAACAGCATGGTGGTTAGCAAAAGGATGGCAACCTTACTGTCAAGGTGGTTTCATTAATTTCTTTTAATCTTGGTTAAGTAATCTTTGATGAAATTGTTAAGCATGCAAAGGCCGAAAACAATAGGCATATATATGTGCCTTTTCGTTCGGTCCATCCATCAAATTCTAATTAAGCAAACGAAGAAAATAGTGCATGTTATCTTCAATATACAACAAAAGGGGGTGAAATGGTATTTATAAAATTTACAAAAATAAGCTCAAGAAAAATGACACAAGAATATATAGTGATTGAGCTTCAAATGCTTTTCTTCACTACCTTAATTTTTTACAACTAAATTTTTTTCACTAACTGATACCTTTAATGGACAATGTATAACTTTCTCTATATTTTGAATAGCTAAAACTGAACCATTTTCCCTCAAGGTTTTCTACCCAAAACCTTAATTATTTTCACAAACAAGAGAAATGAAATTAAGAATGAATGAAAACTTCTCAAAGGAAAATATGCAATGGTTTAGTTCTCACTAATACAATTAAACACTTGAAAAGAAGAATAACAAATGACCTTACAAGTGTTTGTACAAGAAAATGAGTACAACAATTAATGCAATTTGCAAGGTCAAGTCTCGAGTTTTAGAAGTGTACTTTTGAGACTTGGTTGAAAAATAATTATTAGAAAAGCCTGGGTATCAAGACTATGAAGGCAAGTAACAAGACTTTCCTTCCTTGAAGCAAACGTTGGCTATTGATTTTGCTAGTACTGAGATTTGCTACTAAATCTCGAGGCTTTCATGGTAGTCCTGATACTTTGCTCCTCTAAAGCAAAGTTTGGCTACTGACTTACAAAGTCTCGATACTTAGCTGCAATGCTACATAATCAAGCCTAGAAACTTTTGTAAAATGACTTGAGAGTACTCAAAAACTTTTATAATATTTCTAAGGTATTTGGAAATTTGATTTTGAGTTTTTTAACACTTGAAAATAATCTTAGTGTTGTCAAATTAATTTTTGAAATTTGATTAAGAGAATATTACTATTTATTTATTTTGTTATATCAAAATATTTGAAACAAAATCTAATAGTGAAGAAGGATAATGTTACCGTACCTCAAGTATTAGAATTGAAGTATTATTTAAAGTGGAAAATGGGCAAACATGTTGTTGATATAGATTTAGGAGCTAAGATTGAGGATGATGAAGATCCTACACTAGTTGATGTTTTAGTTGCAAGGGCTTTCTAATGCTGATAAGGTTAGATTAATGTAACATTTAGATGAAGACTCAGTCTACATTAATAAACAACTACAAAATTTAAAGAGCCTAATGAAGTTGTAGAAGGGACAAATGACTCGTGTTCTCTGTTACAAGAAAATTTTGCTTGCTCGTAATGCCTTTGCTTTTTTTGATAAAAAAGAAGAAGAAAAGTAATGAGTCAAGTGAAGAAGTTAGTGAGAATATAATTTTTCTTTTCACTTATAATTTTGTTAGGTGGATTTTATTTTTGGCCTCTAACTTTTACATTTTATTTTGTTAATACTCCTTTACTTTTACGCACTCGTAATTGATTTCATAATTTTGTTTTCATATATGGATGGTTGGATTAAAAGAGAGTGTCGTGTTGAAGATCACATTATCTTTCTTGAATATGTTGTTATGTTTTGGTAAAAATGTCAAAGGTGAAATTGTTAGTAACAATTACGTTGTTCAGATGTAACTCCAGTTACAACTCAATTTGTGCCTGTCACATTGTGTAATTTGTCATATTCTATTGGCATCATTTGACCAAAAACTTAAAGACTTTTTTAATGCACATATTTAAAGGATTTTTAACAGCATATTACTAAGTTAAACTTAAATCACGTCTTGAATTGTTGATTCATAATAAATTAATCTCCAAATAAAATTGAAAAATTTATAAAGTGTATGATTAAATTTGTGTAGAAATGTAGAGATAGGCAAAATGAACTACTATCGTATCGTAACAATTTATAAGAGTAAAAATAATAGGGGTTGTCGCGAATTGATATAAATGATTATTTTTATGGTAACATTGCATATAAAATATGTTTGGTGGTATTGGCTAATAATGAAAGGTAAATACTAACTAAAATATGAGTGGTGATTATAAAATTAAATGGATCTTCATATTTTAATGCCCATGTCCAAGAAATGAAACTAAAATCGAAGAATAGAGCCCATTTATTATTTGGATCTACCTTCTGTAACTTTGAACAATCACTCTTCCTATTTGGACCCATCTAACTATGATTACTTTTTATTTAATTATTAGGTGTTTCTTTTACAAAATATCAATTTCATTAACTTCGAACAATACAAGCATTGGGCTCCAAAAGCCTACAGGATAACACTGTCAATACAAAGGCTAAAAGGCAAATCCACCACTAAGGGGAAGTCAAAGCCACAACAAGAGCCTGGAGAAGGGTCACCGTCACCACAGTGGACATCGTCAGGAGTCACCGACTTAAGGAGATTTCAAGCCTTCGGAGCCACGCACGAGCTGACGAGGGTTATCGATGACGGTGGCTCCACCAAATGTAGAAACCTTGCCGGAGCAGAAGAAACCGAGAGCCGAGGAGACCCATGGCCAGAGAAAAGGAGATGTGCTCTGAGAGAAAAATGTGAAAAACCACATGGTAACCGAGAGTTGCTCCACCACGTAGGATTCAAATAGTATCATATATATATATATTCTTTTTTTTTTAATTCTTGCATTTTATTTTTTATTGTAACGTAGATGTCGCTCTTAAATCCTGTTTCTAAAATCTAAAGATTTCATAATTAATTCAAACAAATAATAAAAAAAAAGACTTGTCGCATATAATTATTTTTAGGGTAAATTACACCAACAGTCACTCAACTTTTGGGTAGCTGACAAAACAGTCACCTAGGTTTCATTCAGTCACTCAACTTTTAAAAAGTGACTGTCGAAACCACCTCTTTTTTATTTATTAATTTTTTTAGGTTTAATAAGAAAAGTGGGGAATCGACTTTTTGAAAATAAAACATGTGGAGTCGCCACCAATCTTTTATTTAGGTGTGATTGGGTCACCTAATAAAACACTTTGTTTTATTAAAATCGATTTTGGCCTACGCAAATATAAGAAAATAGATTCGGGAGTCGGTTACGTATGAGGAAGGATTAGCACCCTCATTACGCCCAGAATTGGTACCAAATCGATTAGATACTGTCCTTATGTCTAAGGTTCTAAAATGCTTTTTGAAATGAGGTTCTTTTTTAATAACATTTGAATAACCCGAGTTGGTTGTCAAAATTTTATTGTTTCAATTTTCGAAAGTTTATAATTCAAAAATTACAAAAGGATACTTGACTATTTAGTCCAGCGAAGAACCGAAACCCAGCGCAGTAGGGCACGATTCCTCGAATTTTCAAACATTGAACATCGCCTCGCCTTAGACAACACGAGTGAAATTTCAAAGGGATATTCAATTATTTTGAACAAACGAGAAATTGCAACCCAGCACGATAGAGCACTACTCCTCGAATTGCCAAACATCGAGTATTTCCTTTGTTTTAAAGAGCTTTTTGGAAAACGTGAGTGAAATTCAGAAGGAATCTTCAATTGTTTTGAACAAACGAAAATGCGCAACCCAGCACGATAGGGCACGATTCTCAAATCACCAAATCATCTAAGATCGCCTTCGTTTTGGAAGATTTTTAATATACATGAGCGAAAACCTAAAGGAATATTCGATTGTTTTAAACAAACGAGAAATCACAACCCAACGCGATAGGGCATGATTCCCGAATTGTCGAACACCGAATGTTGCCTTCGTTTTAAGGGATTTTTAGAAGACATGCATGAAAATTTGAAGGGATATTTGATTATTTTAAGCAAACGAGAAATTGCGACCTAGCACGTTAGGGCACTATTCCGCGAATTGCCAAATATCGCACATCGCTTTCATTTAAGGGATCTTTAAAAGACATGGGTGAACCGTGAAACTAGCTTAAAACGCACTAATTCGATTTGGAATAAAACGGAATACTTAGTTTTAAAGAATTGGAAGTTATAAAGCAACATTTGTAAACCAAGAAAAAATGAAGACATAGGATAACATGTATGCATCAAATACATAAATAAGATAAAACATCTTTTTTTAAAAAAAGAAGAAAGAAATTGAGTAAATAGCAAAGCAATTTAAAAAAATGAATAATGTGATAAATTAAAAAAAAGAACATTATATGCACCTACATGATAATATAAGATAAATAACATGTGTTTAAAATGAATAATAACCATAAATAAATAATGAACCGATAGAAAACAACAAATTTTGAATTACAAATTTTAAAAACTATGTAATATGCATAAAGATAATAATTAATGAATCGGTTAATATATAAAAATGTGGGGAAAAAAATAACATAAAATACAAGATCTTAGAATAAACAGTCATGAAACAATTTTTTAAAATAAATAATACATAAAAAAATAATATATAAAAAATAGTTTTAACTAATTAATATAAACAAACATTTACAATCGATAATATATATTAACATAAATAATATGCATGAAAGAAGGTTAAATTGAAATAAATAATATATAAGGAGATTTAAAATAAACAATAATAAAACAAAAAAAAGTAATATATAAATAAATCAAAACAAGTTACGGACAAATTTGAAATTAAAACAAAATCTGAGATCTAAAAGCTAAACATTACATCAACAAGAGGGGCAAGATGGAATTCACGAGAACCAATAGGGATTAGAACAGCAAATAAACCAAACCCAATTTTATTTGTTTCCAAAGACTTAAACAACGCTACTTTATCAGTTATTAAAGCTAAAAAACTTTGAAAATGTTGTCTACCATTTTTTAAAGAACAGACCCATCATTTTACTAGGGTTTCGACATCTCCATGCCCCAAATGGCCGCCGCAATGTCAAAAGATTAGAGGAAATTTCTCCCTCCGAAGGCCAACTTCGACGACAGGGGGAGAGTAGCCGACGATGGAGGAGCGAGTCAACTTAGGTATTCCTCTTTCTTTTCTCTCTCTCTTTTTTTTTTATTTTTTGTTTTACACAAATAAAAGGAATAAAAAAAATCAAAAGAATCAAACAATCGAAAGGAAAAACTGAAAACACCTTCAAGATTTGATTTGTATTCATATTTTTGCGTCTGTTTTTGTGTGTATTCCCTTTGCTAGTGTATTCGTAAAAAAAAAGAAACGACCCTCTCTATTCGTACACTTCCTTCACTGTAAGGAGTGATTGACGATGCGCAGATGCCATGGAGAATCAAATCTCAAGGACTATCCCGCCGACTTGAGATCCCATCTTTACTTCGATTGCGACGAAGAAGATGGGCTACAATCGCTAAGGTAAATCCCTTTCTTTCTTTTTATTTTCTAAAATGCGATGATGAAAGATTTGACGAAATAAATTACCAAGTAAAAAAAAGAAATTGCAGAAATCAAAACAGAGAATTCTTTTTCAAAAATGGCTTTCGAATATTTCCTATTCAATCTCCGTGTATACTATGCGTTCGTTTTTGTGCGTATGTGTGTGTGTTTTCTCACCTTTACAAAAGGAAAGGTTCTTGGCTTTATAGCCGAACCAAAGAAAATGACAAAGAAAAATACAATTCTTTTTCTCTTTTTTTTTTCTCATTCCTCTGCTTGTTTTTTGCTATTGCTGTCGTCCTTTGCTTGTCTTCATTTGCAGGTACAGAGGCAACGTGGTGAGGGTAGCTGCTGGAGGGTACGGAGGCGGGGCTGCTGGCCGGTATAGCAAAGCCGCGCTAGGGTTTTTCTCGCCTTGGCTCTTGTTTTAGGCATTGGGCCTATTGGGCCGTTCGAGTTTTGGGTTAGGGTTTTACACTTAGGCTGGTTAGTTTGTATTGGGCATGGGTTTAGCTATTGGACTTTAAACATTTAATGAACTGTTATAATTTGGTTTTATATTTATTTTGTATTTTGGTAGGCCCAGGCTAAAATTGGGTATTACAGCTGCCCCTCTTTGCTCATTGTCGTGTAACGAGAATAGAGCAAAGACTATAAAAAGGCCAATTTTGCTCGATTTGGCTAAGTCTCAAAATCTTGATCCTCATATTCCCCAAATGTATTCTGATGTCTTCAGGAGTGTCAAATTGGCTATCCTCAACTTGCTTCTTGAAAACTCGGGAACACCAGTCTGTTATTTTTTATCTACTCTCTGTCAATACAAAGATGCCAAATCTGTCATCTTCGATCTGCTATCTGTCAACACAGAGATGCCAAATCTGCTATCTTAGATCTGCTCTCCGCCAATACAGAGACGCTAAATCTGCTATTTTCGATCTGCCCTCTGACAATACAGAGACGCCAAATCTGCTATCTTCGATCTGCCCTCTAATAATACAGAGACGCCAAATCGGCTATCTTCGATCTGCTCTCTGCCCATACAGAGACACCAAATCTGCTATCTTCAATCTGCTCTCCGCTAATACAGAGATGCCAAATCTGCTATCTTCGATAATACAGAGACGCCAAATCTGCTATCTTCAATCTGCTCTCTACCAATACAGAGACGCCAAATCGGCTATCTTCGATCTGCTCTCCGCCCATACAGAGACGCCAAATCTGCTATCTTCGATCTGCTCTCCGCCAATACAGAGACGCCAAATCTGCTATCTTCGATCTACCCTCTAACAATACAGAGACGCCAAATCTACTATCTTCGATCTGCTCTCCGCCAATACAGAGACGCCAAATCTGCTATCTTCAATCTGCCCTCTGACAATACAGAGACGCCAAATCTGCTATCTTCGATCTGCCCTCCGCCAATACAGAGATGTCAAATCTGCTATATTCGATCTGCCCTCTGACAATACAAAGACGCCAAATCGGCTATCTTCGATCTGCTCTCCGCCCATACAGAGACGCCAAATCGCTATCTTTGATCTGCTCTCCGCCAATCTGAGCGCCAAATCGCTATCTTCGATCGCGCCTCGACAATACAGAGACGCCAAATCTGCTATCTTCGATCTGCCCTCTGACAATACAGAGACGTCAAATCTGCTATCTTCGATCTGCCCTCCGCCAATAAAGAGATGCCAAATCTGCTATCTTCGATCTGCCCTCTGACAATACAAAGACGCCAAATCTGCTATCTTCGATCGCTTCTCCATAATCTGAGAGGCGCTAAATCGGCTATCTTCGATCTGCTCTCCGCCAATACAGAGACGCCAAATCTGCTATCTTCAATCTACTCTCCGCCAATACAGAGACGCCAAATCTGCTGTCTTCGATCTACTCTCCGCTAATACAGAGACGCCAAATCTGCTGTCTTCGATCTGCCATCTGAGACGCTAAATTTGCTGTCTTCGATCTACTCTCTGCCCGTACAGAGACGTTAAATCTGCTATCCTCGATCTGCTCTCTGCCAATACAGAAACGCCAAATCTGCTGTCTTCGATCTGCCATCTGAGACGCCAAATCTACTATCTTCGATCTGCTCTCCGCCAATACAGAGACGCCAAATCTGCTATCTTCGATCTGCCCTCTGATGATACAGAGACGCCAAATCTGCTATCTTCGATCTGCTTTCCGCCAATACATAGACGCTAAATCTGCTAACTTCGATCTGCTCTTTAACAATACAGAGACGCCAAATCTACAGGATTTGCCAATGTCGCTACATTGTCTTCTAAAGGCATGATGTGTAGAATGGGTTTCCTGTATCTGTGTATGTCAAATAACTAGGATGCTATGATCGAGATGAATCAAATGTCCCTAACTAGATGTGGTGTTTATATCAAATAACTAGAATGCTATGATCGAAATGAATCAAGTGCTCCTAACTAGATGAGTGATTTTGAATATAGAAATGTCATGAACGCTTAAGGTGTCATTTCTCGTTATTCATCAGGACATTATCACTTTCGTATTATGCGGTCATCCTGTTCGGCTAGTATTTTGACAAGAAACCCAAAGAAACAATCACATCCTGCTCAGCAAGCTTGCCCCGCCGTAATTTCAGAGTCCCTTTCCATTGTATCTTCTAGGGCATAAAGTTTGTACCTCCCACTGTAACTGCAGGGGAATAACATTTGGTTTCTTCTATCCAGTTTGCTGCAACTCAGAAGCATAGGATTTGTATCATCTTCAATCACTTTGATATGTTACACCGTTCCTTGGGTATAATGACCATATGTTTGACATCTGTATGAATGTAGAGTATCATTTTTCTTTTCTCGAGAGTGACCCCTTTTACACTTGGACCGACATTGTTTGTTTTTCATCGAGGTTGTGTCACC
Organism: Gossypium anomalum; assembly: GCA_025698475.1. NCBI lineage: Eukaryota > Viridiplantae > Streptophyta > Magnoliopsida > Malvales > Malvaceae > Gossypium > Gossypium anomalum. The sequence continues at coordinate 14,559,874 of CM046967.1, read as the reverse complement.
GAAGAAGCATCTTACCTCTTTATTCAACTGATACCTTTGATAGAAAATTCGCAGAGATAGCCACCATTTAGACTCATTTTTCTCAACATTTCCACCCTTTAGGCTTGGTGAGTTCTAAATAATGGTCCTGTTTTAGGTTCCTATATTATTTAGAAGCTTTCAAAGTAATATGCAGAACTTCTTTTAAGAAAGTATTATTGGTCTAATAATCGTTATTTCAATGCAAAATGCATGAAAAAGACTGTAACAATGGATAAGAAGGAAATTGGGTAAGAGCACATCTCGAAACAAATGAGTTAATCAAAGATGGCAAATGCAATAAGAAGGCAATTAACTCAGCATGAATAAGTTAATCGAAGATAGCAATGCAATAAGAAGGAAGTTTATTTGGGGCATATTTTTGAAACGAATATAGTAATCAAAGACAGTAAATTTAGTGTGGGTAAGATGAAAACTAGGTGCCCCAGATATCGCTGCCTGAGCTTCTCTGTACAAACTTCTTAAGGTCCATTTAGAGCTCAATATGTATTTAGGGGATCCGGAGTACTTTGTCGATGCCCCAAGACGTAGCCTACTACTTCATTGTTAATTTAGGCATAGCAAGACTACTGTATGCCCCACTTTGATTCAAATTTGAGCCGCCCTTTTTGGGTTTTCAACTCAAATCCCCATTGGTCTTAAGGCGCCCTTTGCGGGTTTTTGCCTAGGCAGCTTTTTTTTTTTTGAAGGTCTCAAAGCGTCGCCTTAGCCTTCACTTTCCTCTAAAGTCCTTTTGTATAAAAAAAGGATCTTTTTCTACGCCAGGTCCCCCTTGTGGAATTTTCTAGGACGAACCTTTCTGACGTAAGCTTGCATCATTCATTTCTGGCACATTGGGCCATGACAGATGGCTTTAAACCCCCTTTCTTCAAATTCAACTGATCGGGATTGGATCTATTCTACATGATCCGACATCAGCTTTGACAAGACATGGCCAAAAGAAGTCTCGTTTTTAAAACCGTTTCGAGCAATGTATTATCCCGGAGAAGGTTCTGGCCAACGTTCGATAAGTATAGAGGGTAAATGGTAACTTCTTTATGCCAATCTTTACAAGCCTCAATTATCTTTCACCCTTTTTTTTTCACGTTATGATATGGCATCTGATCTTTGAACAGATTGCCAACTTCTGACATTGAATCTTTCTGACGTTCTTTATCGGCATCTAATCTCTTTCTTTCTTTTTCTTTTTCTTTCTCTTTTTTTTTTTTGAGTTTGGTGACATCGACTTAGTATCATTGGCATATGAAATGACTTTTACCCTTTCCGTGAAGTAATGGACGACCTCAAAGATGAATCGGTATCGGTTAAAAACTTTTGACGAGATCGACCCCATAATATCCATGCCCCACATATAGAAGATCGGTGAAGAACTTGAGGAGGCGTAAAAGTCTTGTCTTCTTTCGTTTGGCATTCGCACTTAACTGATACAATCCTCTCCCATGTTGGATCAGCAGCACTCGAACCTCATGATTAGCCTGGCTAAGGTAAAACCATTTGCATGTGTCCTTCTATATTCATATGATCCCTTTTTAACATCCACAGGCCTTAGTAGCCCAGGCATACCTTGGTATGATCGTGTGAAAATATCATAGTATTCTTAACATCTCGCTTTGTCTCTGTAGCATTATACACTCCAATCTTTATCTCTTTCTCCTCTCTCAGGTTCACGACGTCCATTGCCCCTTTGTAAGGTAGGATCTTGTTCTACCATCCTTGACAAATTAGGAGATAGGCTACAACCTCTATCATCTTCAAGGTCCTGAGATCTCTCTAGACACGTATCATGCTCAAAAAGAGACTCGGAATTAGTGACAGTGTCACTCACTTCATTGATATTTGGAGACCTATTGTAGGTACGGAGGCAGATTCCAAAGCATAAATGATTCTAAGGATGATTATTTGTATGGTATGATCATGAATGAAAGAATCTAAGAATAATCGTTTATACAGAATAAAAGAATATTTACTCAAAATGATAACAAACATGCATTTTATTAAAATAAAGATTTTGGAGATAAGCCTATTTCACAAAAGGACTCTTGTTGTTTCTAGGCTTAAAACAACAAGTGTATTCTGAATATTACTCTAGATTAGCTCTAAAAATACAAGGATCTCTTACACAGTCCCATTGTTTAAAACACCCTAAGACGTGAGGGCAGAAGCTTGAAAAAGTCTATTCTCGGGTTCTCTCTCCTGATACGTCTTTAATGTTTGGATTCTCCAATACCAGGTCTTGCATTAGAGTCCTGAGCTCGATGCACCCTTAGATCTCATGCCCCTATCCATCATGGAACTCATAATGTCCACCTCTTTAACAGAAAGGTTAGATAACAGGTTTCCTGCTTTAGAGGGACCGTCGAATTTCACGATACCCAATTTGATAAATCTTTCGATTAGCTTCTTAAAAGCGGTACAGTTCTCGATGGAATGCCCCATGATCCTCGCATAGTATTCACATTGGCTGCTTGCATCGTACCATTTAGGGTATGGGGGTTGTATAGGTTTTATGTAAAAAGGGGATACAACATGTGCGTCGAACAGAATATGGTACAACTCTCCGTACGTGATTAGAATGTGCATGAATTGAGGTTTTTCTGAGTTTGGTCTTCTACTAGGTTCTTACCTTGGGGAGGCCTGATGGCTGATGGTTACCCTCCTTGGCTGGCTTGCTATAATCGGCTCTGAACAACCCTTGTTGTACCTACTCGCACTACTTGCTCCCTTTTCTTTCTTCTTTGGGGCCTTTAAAGTCCATTCTCCCCTTTCCTTCATTTCTGGCTGAACGATTGGTTTGGATTGATCATTTTTTGGGTTAAGACCTGAACCCATCGGGAAGCTTAATAGTGCCGATTTATCTGTCTGATATTGGTGTCTGATAACAACGAGTACCCCTTGCATGTCTGGTTGGGTCAGGACGCTTATTGGGGTAAAACCTGGAGAATAGACGATCTCTTTATTATCATCCTCACTATTGACCACTAGGCCACTCCTCTTTTCAAGTTCTCCGACGAGTAACTGGGTTAACTGGCCCATCATATTTCTTTGGAATTCTAGCATTTCTCGCGTATCTTATTGAAGTTTGATCAATTGCTCTTGCATCCGTATTTGCCTTTGCTCCATTCTTTCCAACCTTTGGTCCATATCCTTTGTCGGTTCTGAAATAATTTTACCTAATTAAGGTCCTTTTGGGAAAATTTAATGCAAATAATGCAATGCAATGCAAATGCATGGGATGAATGCAAAGGAAAGAAAGATGTCGATCTTGAATTCGATTCCCTTAGAACAACTTTTCTGAAAAATAAATTCTTTTACATAAAATGGATTACGTATACGGCCTTGCTTTCATATTTTGGGCGAAGACCCTGATCCCTTTTCCTCGTGAAAGTCTGATCTAGCAAGCTTCCGATAAATGCCTCTACTAGCTCATTTTGCTTGATTCAGGCCACGAATTACTATCCTTGCCTTGTTGATTAACTCCTTTAAGAAAGTCAGGACGCGACGGTTTTTGAATAATCTTTATCAGCTTAAATCTTTAGATAAAGTCTTGTTTTCTTCCGCGAACTGTTAGCCTTCTTCTGTCGCGTTCACTTGGACCATATTCGGACAACCGTGTTGTAATTCACTTTATTAAGAAATTTATTCCCTTATGACAAATTGTTCTATTCGGAAATCAAATATTAATCAACACCTCCTTTCTACGATGATGTATTGTAATGCAGTAAAAAACAAACAAACAAAAAACACGTTAGTACAGAAATAAATAACAAATAAAGTACCTATTCGGGTGATCACTAGAGGTTCGGAGTGGCTTTACCTAGGGTAAGCTCCTAGGTCTCTCTATATGTGGCTCGGTTCTAGAGTTAAGGTACCCGAACCAACAGATTCCTCAACCCTCACCCATTATAGGCTCATATAGATCGAGTTCGGTTTAGGGGAATACATTTCCCAATGACCATGCGGAGATGAAAATCTCACGAAATCATAGGTACGGATGTATCCCGGAAGCAATCCACTAGCCCATGCGGAGGTGAAAACCTCACGAAAGCATAGTTTCTTACTCCCACTTAGAGGGTGTGACCACAGCGGTCATACAATGCAATGCAATATTATTCTATAAGACCCGCACCAAAACAATCATACAATCAAATGCAATCATGATTTCAAAACAAATTTTTAGTTTTTGACAAAAGGACAGCAAACAATCAATTTTATGGCTTGGCTCTCTCGTGACGTCCCCAGTGGAGTCGTCAAGCTATCGAAACCACCTCTTTTTTATTTATTAATTTTTTTAAGTTTAATAAGAAAAGTGGGGAATCGACTTTTTAAAAATAAAACATGTGGAGTCGCCACCAATCTTTTATTTAGGTGTGATTGGATCACCTAATAAAATACTTTGTTTTATTAAAATTGATTTTGGCCTACGCAAATATGAGAAAATGGATTCGGGAGTCGGTTACGTATGAGAAAGGATTAGCACCCTTATTATGCCCAGAATTGGTACCAAATTGATTAGATATTGTCCTTATGTCTAAGGTTCTAAAATGCTTTTTGAAATGAGGTTCTTTTTTAATAACGTTTGAATAACCCGAGTTGGTTGTCAAAGTTTTCTTGTTTCGATTCCCGAAAGTTTATAATTCGAAAATTACAAAAGGATGCTTGACTATTTAGTCCAATAAGAACCAAAACCAAATGTAGTGAGAGGCACGATTCCTCGAATTTCCAAACATTGAACATCGCCTCGCCTTAGACAACACGAGTGAAATTTCAAAGGGATATTCAATTATTTTGAACAAATGAGAAATTGCAACCCAGCACGATAGGGCACTACTTCCTGAATTGCCAAACATCGAGTATTTCCTTTGTTTTAAAGAGCTTTTTGGAAAATGTGAGTGAAATTCAGATGGAATCTTCAATTGTTTTGAACAAACGAAAATGCGCAACCCAGCACGATAGGGCACGATTCTCAAATCACCAAATCATCTAAGATTGCCTTCGTTTTGGAAGATTTTTAATAAACATGAGCGAAAACCTAAAGGAATATTCGATTGTTTTAAACAAACGAGAAATCACAACCCAACGCGATAGGGCATGATTCCCGAATTGTCGAACACCGAATATTGCCTTCGTTTTAAGGGATTTTTAGAAGACATGCATGAAATTTTGAAGGGATATTTGATTATTTTAAGCAAACGAGAAATTGCGACCTAGCACGTTAGGGCACGATTCCGCGAATTGCCAAATATCGCACATCGCCTTCATTTAAGAGATCTTTAAAAGACATGGGTGAAAATCCAAAGGGACATTCGATTACTTTGAGCAAACGAGAAATTGCAACCCAACACGTTAGGGCACGATTCCACGAATTGCCAAGTATCGAATATCGTCTTCATTTTAAAGAATTCTTAATAACCGTGAAACTAGCTTAAAACGCACTAATTCGATTTGGAATAAAACGGAATACTTAGTTTTAAAGAATTGGAAGTTATAAAGCAACATTTGTAAACCAAGAAAAAATGAAGACATAGGATAACATGTATGCATCAAATACATAAATAAGATAAAACATCTTTTTTTAAAAAAAGAAGAAAGAAATTGAGTAAATAGCAAAGCAATTTAAAAAAATGAATAATGTGATAAATTAAAAAAAAGAACATTATATGCACCTACATGATAATATAAGATAAATAACATGTGTTTAAAATGAATAATAACCATAAATAAATAATGAACCGATAGAAAACAACAAATTTTGAATTACAAATTTTAAAAACTATGTAATATGCATAAAGATAATAATTAATGAATCGGTTAATATATAAAAATGTGGGGAAAAAAATAACATAAAATACAAGATCTTAGAATAAATAAATCATGAAACAATTTTTAAAATAAATAATACATAAAAAATAATATATAAAAAAATAGTTTTAACTAATTAATATAAACAAACATTTACAATCGATAATATATATTAACATAAATAATATGCATGAAAGAAGGTTAAATTGAAATAAATAATATATAAGGAGATTTAAAATAAACAATAATAAAAACAAAAAAAGTAATATATAAATAAATCAAAACAAGTTACGGACAAATTTGAAATTAAAACAAAATCTGAGATCTAAAAGCTAAACATTACATCAACAAGAGGGGCAAGATGGAATTCACGAGAACCAATAGGGATTAGAACAGCAAATAAACCAAACCCAATTTTATTTGTTTCCAAAGACTTAAACAACGCTGCTTTATCAGTTATTAAAGCTAAAAAACTTTGAAAATGTTGTCTACCATTTTTTAAAGAACAGACCCATCATTTTACTAGGGTTTCGACATCTCCATGCCCCAAATGGCCGCCGCAATGTCAAAAGATTAGAGGAAATTTCTCCCTCCGAAGGCCAACTTCGACGACAGGGGGAGAGTAGCCGACGATGGAGGAGCGAGTCAACTTAGGTATTCCTCTTTCTTTTCTCTCTCTCTTTTTTTTTTATTTTTTGTTTTACACAAATAAAAGGAATAAAAAAAATCAAAAGAATCAAACAATCGAAAGGAAAAACTGAAAACACCTTCAAGATTTGATTTGTATTCATATTTTTGCGTCTGTTTTTGTGTGTATTCCCTTTGCTAGTGTATTCGTAAAAAAAAAGAAACGACCCTCTCTATTCGTACACTTCCTTCACTGTAAGGAGTGATTGACGATGCGCAGATGCCATGGAGAATCAAATCTCAAGGACTGTCCGCTTCGACTTCAAGATCCCATCTTTACTTCGATTGCGACGAAGAAGACGGGCTATAATCGCTAAGGTAAATCCTTTTCTTTCTTTTTATTTTCTAAAATGTGATGATGAAAGATTTGAAGAAATAAATTACCAAGTAAAAAAAAGAAATTGCAGAAATCAAAACAGAGATTTTTTTTTCAAAAATAGCTTTCGAATATTTCCTATTCAATCTCCGTGTATACTATGCGTTCGTTTTTGTGCGTATGTGTGTGTGTTTTCTCACCTTTAGAAAAGGAAAGGTTCTTGGCTTTATAGCCGAACCAAAAAAAATGACAAAGAAAAATACAATTCTTTTTCTCTTTTTTTTTTCTGATTCCTCTGCTTGTTTTTTGCTATTGCTGTCGTCCTTTGCTTGTCTTTATTTGCAGGTACAGAGGCAATGTGGTTGGGGTAGCTGCTGGAGGGTACGGAGGCCAGGGCTGCTGCAGCGCAAGCAGAAACTGTTAGGGTTTTCTGCCTTGGCTCTTGTTTTAGGCATTGGGCCTATTGGGCCGTCCGAGTTTTGGGTTAGGGTTTTACACTTAGGCTGGTTAGTTTGTATTGGGCATGGGTTTAGCTATTGGACTTTAAACATTTAATGGACTGTTATAATTAGGTTTTATATTTATTTTGTATTTTGGTAGGCCCGGGCTAAAATTGGGTTTTACAGTTGTAGTAGGCCAATTTTGGGCCTTACCCTTAGCCCAATACATTTAACCCCTTTTAAACCCAGAAGCCCAAACCCAACTAATTAACACCCACAACCCATGGCAGACCAAATCAAACCCACCAGACCCAACTAACCTCAACCTAAAACCCTAAATACATTTTGACCCATTTAATAACCCCCTATTAGCCCAATATTTACTAAACCCGAATGGCCCAGTTAAAACACCCCTAGCCCAACTAACCCATCAACTAGCAGCCCAACACCCTTAGCCCAATTCTAGCTTAACCTATCAGAAACCCTAAACCGACTCAGGCACCTACCCTCCCCACTTGCTCTGCGCCCCATGCCTCTGCCACCTGCCCCAGGGTCACTTCCACCGCCCTCTACACCTGCAAAAGGAGGACAAGATAGAAATTAAAAAGATAGGAAGTAACTTGTAAAACTAGCTATAAAGGCCGAACGAAAACTATTGTAAAAGGGTTCGAATTTTTCAAAAATCAGAGAGAAATACAATTGATTTCAAAACAGCAAAGAATACAAAATATATCTCAAACATAATATATCAAGATTAACGAGTCAGAGATCAAAAAACCAAAAGGTAATATTCTCTTTTACTCCTATTTCATTTTAAACCCTATTTCAGTCACTTAACATATTAAAATATAATAATATAGTAACATAAAACAAAATAAAAAAAAAGGAAAAAAATAGAATTTTTTTTTACCTTTCCGGCCACCGTGCAGTGGGTGGCGCACTGCCGCGAAGTCGGTGATGTGGCCGTGATGTGACAGAACCGTGGCTGAGCCTCCCCCCTCTCCTTCCTTCTCTTCTCTCTCTCCTCCCCCTTTTTTTTTTTTCTCTAATTTTGCACAAATGAGGAAAAACAAAAATTTTGACTTATATAGGGGTCCAAAACGCGCCGTTTTGGACCCCCCTCTGTTAATGAGAAAACGATGCCGTTTTAGAGTGGGTCGGGTCGACCCGACCCGCACCTAAGGATCGCGCGTTTTTTTAGCGGAAGGGCAAATTGCGCGATCAGCCCTTCCGCTTTTCTGGGATTTTACAATCAAGGTTTTTCTTATTTTTAATTCGGCCCCATTGTTTTGCCCCGAGTCCATTTTGGTCCACCACGCTGCGCTGCGTTTTGATGAAAAAGAATATTTACCATTTTAGTCCTCCTAAGTTATGCGTGTGTTACTATTAAGTCCTTTTTCTTTGATTTTATTTTAATTTGACCCCACAACTCTACTTTTTATTTAATTTTAGTTTTTTTTTCTCTTTTCGTTTTTTATTCCTTATTTCATATTATTATTATTATTATTATTATTATTATTATTATTATTGTTATTATCATTATACATTATTATATATTTATGCATATACATATATATGTATTTGTGTTTAGTATTTTAGCTACTTTTTAAAATATTTAAATGTATTATGTAAATATTTTAACGTTATTTAACATATATATTTTCGTTTTATATATTTTACGTACGTTTTATTATATTTTATATATTTTTAGTATATATATATTGGTGAAATATCCTCACATGTTCTATTATTATTATTTTTAACGTGTATATATTGTATACCTATCTCAACACTATCTTATATATACATTTTTGCGTCATACATATATTTCAAATATTGTACATTAAATATTTCCATCATCTTTGTTATTCATACCCATGTACATACGAATATATATAATGTATTGGCAAGTCCATTTTATACTGTTGTCTTTTCAAATACCATGTATATATTTTTATTTTTTATTATTATTTATTACTTATGTATTTTAGTGCATACATATACTTGTATATTATTATCGTTGGTTATTTTTATTATTTCTGCTTTCAATACACATTGTATATACCTTTAATTCAGCATTATATTTTATATATATATATATATGTGTTCTTTACCATTTTATGTTTACATCATTACTATTATCATGTTTAACGTCATATGTATTATTATCGTTTTATACTGTTATTATCGTGTGTACACTGCTAATGTTTTGCATGATATTTGCTTCATATATTTGTAACTTCTTATTATCTATCTGTTTCAGATTTAGCCTATTTGTTCATACTTTATTTCAACCTTAATATAGCTTCCTTCTTTATCTTTAAATATTTTCATTCTCGTTTTCAAATCAATTGCAATAATCAAGGCAACGTATCGATTTTAACATTAAGTCATCGAGTTCATCGCTATGTTGGGTGAATGTCAATTGACTCGTGTTAAAACGGTATATCCTTCTTAAAAATCAAAAATTCGAAAGTTCTCGTTTTTAAACCGGATCACGATTGAAATTTTAAATTGAAATCGAATTTCTGAAAATTAAGACATCACGTGTTTATAAGATACCAATTTTGGGTGTCGCGAGGGTGCTAATACCTTCCTGGCGCGTAACCGACTCCCGAACCCTAATTTTTCTCTGGATTTTAACGTAGACCCTAAACTCAGCCTTCTTTTGTTTTAAAAAGGAATCTAATAGGTGTCCGGTCACACCTAAAAAGATTGGTGGCGACTCCCTGTTTATTTCAAAAATCAAACGTCAGCTTTCAAGTTTTTAATAAATCGCCACAATTAGCGACCCGAAACCTAAAATTTTACGTCGCTACAACAGTGACAAAACAGTCCTTTTTGTCGTTTTTCGTTACAGATGTAACGGTAAAGTGACGTGGCAGATGACAGCATCCAGTTAACTGGTTAGCATCAATTTAAACAGCCATATCAGCAGTAATTTAGGGTTTATATAGTAGAATAATAAGAGAAAAAGAAGAAAAAGAAGAAGAAGAAGAAGGAGAAGAAGAGAAAAAATGGAGATGCTTGGAGATAAAATAGATGAAAACATGTTCTCTCCTCTGTAAATCATATTACACTTCAATTTCCCCTTTCATAAATCTTTGGGTTTTCATGGTGGAAATCAATTTCAATTTCCCCTTTCATAAAATGTGACTTACCCTAAATCTTACTCTGTTTTCATCCACCAATTTAACAGCCTTGTCATCAAGCCGACGATCATACAGTCGAAGACGGACCGCCAAGTCCTGTGTTAGTTCTTGAACAGTTCTTTGTCGAAGAGAGCGTTAACTCTCTTAGCACTGTATCTCTAACAGGTGAATGAATTCTTTTAGTAGAAATTGCTTATTATAGATAGGGCATTTGTTTTCTTTTTAATGGTGAATTAACACCTGAATCTTGTGCAGCTGAACCATCGGTCGAACCATTTTGTATATATATATCGAAGAACACAATGCAACTTCGCTATTGGAATCCCAGTTGGATCTGAAGAGTACTGTAGGTACTTCCAAGAATAAGCAATGGTTTTTGTCTGAAAGCATAAGAGCAGTTCTCCAAGTTTCTGGTCAATTGGGGTGAGCTCTTTAGGAGATGGCTTTTGTTAGACCAAATGCCTGATGCATCCTTGTTCAATAATGTTGAAGTATGGCTTGAGAAGTCCTATACCGAACGTAAACTGCTTTTGGGCTATATCAATGAAGATATTTTGGAGATATATCAATGTTATTTTGGATGCTCCCCATGGATTTCGCTTCTCTATCCATGACTTCAACCGGCTATGTTATCAAAAAATCTAGTTCATAAAGTGCTGAGACATGTCGATTGGCAACTCCTTTTGGAGCTGCCCCAACAGACATTACATCAACTTGTTGAAAAGGATTTGCACAAATCTGGAATATGGATGGATAACCGACTCGATATGGAGGAAGTTTTCATAGAGTTAATTGACAGCATTTTAGAGGATTTGGTAATTGATGCTGCTATTCAACTGCAAACGTAGAAGAAGAACAAAATTAAGCAAATAAGACTTTTCTATTAAAGGGGTTTTTTTAGTGTTTTTTGTTTAATTTCTTCCTCCAACGTGGCAAGTTAACTGGCCACATCAGCTAGTTAACTTACCACATCAGCAGTTCTGTTAAAACACTAATAGAAACTGTTAGTCAGTGACTGTTTTGTTATTTTTCAAAATTTAGGTGACTGAAATGAAACCTAGGTGACTATTTTGTTAGCTACCCTAAAGTTGAGTGACTGTTGGTGTAATTTACCCTTATTTTTATACCTACCTATTTTCTTTAACTCGTAAAATAGATCAGAAGACTAGATAGGACTTAATGCAGGCATGGACAAAAATTCGTATCTAAGGGACTACACCATCAAGCCCAAGTTTGTGACCCATGAATAACATGTTTTAATGTAATAAATCCAATAATATAAATAAAGTAGTTACAAATATCATATTTAAATTTAATCAAATTCATAAATTGCTTTTTTTTCTCCTTATTAATATGACATCAAAATTATGACATTTTAATCTATTGACATAAATATTATTATTAATTCAAGAGACTATAAGTTTGAGTGTAATAAAACATATCATTTTCTATTTATAAGTTGGTGAGGAATTATAAATAATTCTAGTAAAAGAAGGGCCATGTAATATAAAGTGCCCAATTTAAGCAAACCTATCACGGAAAATCCACTCACATGACTCGCACTCCATCCCTTTTCTTTTTGTCTCCCTCTCCATTCCATCAAAAAAAGAAAGACAACTTTGTAGTTTAACCCCCCACACACAGTACTGTTGTTCTCGCCGGGAACCAACCTACCAACAATCCTCCATATTTTCCTTTCCATTTCCCCCACTTTTTTGCTTTTTCTCTTCCCTTTTCCTTCAACCTTACAAATTGTCTTTTTGCTTTTTCATTCTTTTTATACTTTTGGGCGGTTTCCTTTTTATAACATATTATGTATATTTTGCTTGTGACATCTGGAGAAGAAAAGAAATGAGAAGGGGAAAGGCAAGTCAAGAGGAAGAAGAGTTTGGTTCCAAAAAGACAGGGCCTTCTTCCTTTCGTACTCTCTCTGTCAACGCCAATACCAATACCAACACCAACATCAACAATGGTATATCATTAGATTGGATCCCACTCTTTAACCCAGATCTCCCTTTTCCTTTATTACTATATTTCTATATGGTTGTTTCTTAAAGGGTGTTTTTTTCTTTTCTTTTGTTGAATTTGGAATTCTGGGTTTGTTTCATTTTTTTTTTTTGTTTGTTTGTTTGGGGCTGTAGAAGCAGACGGGAAAGACAGTGATAAGGCTAAAGCTATACGATCAAAACACTCTGTCACGGAGCAGAGGAGGAGGAGTAAGATTAATGAAAGGTATCTCCATTTGTTTTCTTCCAGTTTCAACGTCCATCTTTTATCATTACTATGGAAATTGAGGGAAGGGGACTGAGCTGAAGTTCAAGTAATTGCATAAACCATTGAATGTAATGGTTCAGGATACGTTGACTCTAACAAAGTTTTTAACTTTATCAGCTTTGGTTGACTTTGTTATGTAAATATTGATGATTGATACAAGGAATTGTATTTTGTAGCTAATTCACTGTATTACGAGTAGATGATGATTCTACTGAGCGTTTAAAAGAATGATTAAGTTTATAAAATTCTAACTTGAATTGGCACCTGAAATGTTGACGTTATTGGCCATGTTATGGTGATTGAAAATGTTTGCTTCTTCTCTTGCTAGCACTGAGTTAAGTGCTTGTTCTACATGGAAGCTTGGATCCAAAATTAAGTGCTATTGTATTACTGTATATGTACCATGGATTCTTGAGAGGTTACAAATTGATGATGCAGCTTGCTTAACTTTATGAATAGTAGTAATTCTAATAGCTTTGCCGTCTTTTAGATTTCAAATATTGAGAGATCTTATACCAAACGCGGATCAAAAGAGAGATACGGCTTCATTCTTGCTAGAGGTATGTTATGAATCCAGAATGGTGTTTGTATAACTATTTTCCTTCTGAAGAACTATGCTTGAATAATTGTTGTTGGATCAATCTTCTTTTGCAGGTCATAGAGTATGTCCAATTTTTACAGGAGAAGGTTCAAAAATATGAGGGTTCTTACCAGGGATGGACTTCAGAGCCCACGAAATTAATGCCATGGGTATGTTCTAATGTGGAATGCTTTCCATTCATGTGGTTTAAGTGGTTAATTTCCATGCTATGATGATTTGTGTGTATATGCTTTATTAAGCTATTAGATATTCTATTTTCTTCATGTCATTGTTATTATTGGAAATTCAGTTCATTAGGCTTGTTAATGACGTATGTGATATTTTACTGGTCTTATTTTTGAATATGCGAATTGCTTTAAGTCATTGTTGCAATTCTTCATTGTGGTGATAAGAGAATATACTCGATTCATTTATTTGTATGGTATTGATATTTTAAATTTTTTGTTAAGCGTTGCAATAATTGGATGTGGAGGAGTATCTTATCTATTAGTCCTTATATGATTTTTGTGAATGTGAATTTGAGGCCATGGCACTGCTTAGAATTGCAATTTTCAAGTGCTTTGTATTGTTTTATTTTGAAGGTGTTGATTGCTTGCATTAACAATTTACTTGGTGTTGAAGAATGTGGCTGTAGATGGTGCCTGCTTATTTGTGGTATTAACCTTCCGATTAATTACTTACTCTTGCCTTCCTCGAATAGAGAAACAGTCATTGGCGTGGTCAGAGTTTTGTTAATCACCCTCAAGCTATTAAAAATGATCCTGGGCTGGGGTCAACATTTTCTGGGAAGTTAGGTGAGAATAACGTCAATATCAGCCCCTCAATGATCGCAAGTGCATTGGATCCATCAGAAGCTGATCCAATCAGAGATAATGAGCAAGCTGAGTTGGCTGTGCCCATTCAAGGTGGGCATTCACTTCAGAGACTTGTGTCTGAGGCTCAAACAACGGAGTGTCTTACCAGCAATGGTACACTGAACCAACAGGATGATCTGGCCATTGAAGGAGGAACGATTAGCATCTCTAGCGTCTACTCTCAAGGGTGGGTATATCCCCCAGCAACATTGCTTGTTTTGCATACATCATGAGGCACTTATGTTGCTGAATGTTGTTTATGGATGATAATGTGAAGCAGGTTATTGAACACACTCACACAAGCACTGCAGAGAACGGGTTTGGATCTGTCACAGGCCAACATCTCGGTGCAGATAGATCTCAGAAAGCGTTCCAATAGAGGGCTAACATCGTCTGCTAAGGTATTAACTCAAATTAAGCAAAACATGTGTTGGTTGAACCTGTTATAGGGTTTATCATCCCATGTTTATTACTGAGATGGGTTAATATAACACTACATCATGCATGTTCTGCTATAATATTTTTACAGGAGTCTGCCAATGGAGAGGATTCAAATCCGGTTCAAAAGCGGCTGAAGAAATAACATTCAAGTTTTATCCTTCCAACTGTTACGTATCTGTTTTGGTTTCATTGGGTTATTGTACATGCTTGGGTTTTGGTTGTAGCATATGTTTTTGTGAGATGGTTCCTGGGATTTCCATCTGTGGAATATCGATGTTTAACTGTATTATAATGGATCATGTATGTATATAACAAATCATCTTGATGGCGAAGGTTAGCCATCTGAAATCATAAAGATGCCTCAACTGCCAATCAATTGGTTATTCAAAAAACACAAGCATCAGTAACTCAAAAAGGATTGTATGAAACAAATCCCTTTGTTTAATATTTTATTTTCCCTGTTAATTAGTTACATTTTATGAGAGACAATTTTATTGCTAGTTCATGTCAACTCCCATGGCTTTAACCAGAAAAGCATAGTCGTAAGCCACTTCCTCGCACTGAATATAGCGGCCACCTTCACCGAAATGTCCTCCGCTCATATTGGTCTTAAGAATCACAGAACGAGAACATGAAGAGCAAGCAGAATCTCGCACTTTAGCCACCCATTTGGCAGCTTCCCAAACTCCAACCCTTTGAATCAATGTACAAAAAGAATTTAAAGCCATGGATTGGCACAAGTATGGAGACATTCATGCAAATATAAACTAAAAAATAGAAGTGGATGAAGCTGGCTTTTACCTCGAGTCGTTAAATGATGCTGTAACAAGAACTGAAGGGTGGCAACCTCTGGGACGAATGTTTTTATATGGGCAATAACTTGATATGCACTCAAATTCAGACTTTATCCCAGGATTCCCAAATTCTTCATAGTCCAACATTGTGAGAGGCAAACTAGGATCCAGTAATGAGTTCAATATATCAAGAAAAGGTACCTGTTTGAAATATTAACAAACTCTCTATTATGACTCTTTAACGACAGAAAACCGGAAAACAACAGCTTCCTCATGGTCTTCCCAGTTTTATTAGCAAAAGAGTACAGGAAAAAAAATTTAATCTTTGATTTAGCACTGGAAGGCTTCTTATCAGTACTTCAGAACGAACTTCTGTTTATTTAAAGTCTGCTTATTAGCTATGTAGTACTCGAGCAAGAAAGAGTAATATTATAATAAATGTCGGGTATCTTGCTAAAATGGCTAACCTTCAAGATTGCAGCACGGAACAAGTTTGGGTACATATTGAGAGCCACCCCTATAAGAAGACACCCGGCACTGACTCCAATGGCACTCAGTTGATCTCTCTGAACATAGCCCTCATCAATTAGGTACTTGCCACACGACACGAAATCATGTATAGAATTTTGTTTAAACAGTCCACTGCCGGTTTTATGCCATGAAGGATCATCACCGCCACCACCCCTGTTGAGAAACGTATTGAGCATTTGAGATAACAAATAACAATATCCAAGACTGTTATATACCGGCAAATGTTTATTGAATTCTTTCCATTTTTTAACTGAACATGAAGTACAAAGCATGAAAAAAAACATTGATGCAAACACAATGCCAGGAATGTAAAATCAAGAATGTGAACAAGTACTTAAGGAGAAAATGATTCAAACAAATGGGGGAAACAACTGATCAGACAAGAAAGAGAATAATGACTTCTAGTTGCATTTTGTCACCCTTCTAAAGATCCATATGCTTATGTACAAAAATCAACAATATTGAAGACAGAAATAGACAACTAAATTCACAAATTAGTTGAAAATGATGTGGTCTAGTTCGAAAAAAGGGATGCCAAACAAATTTGATAGAAGGAAAAAAACATGAACCAACCTTACATCAGCAAATGCAATCACCCATCCACGATCAAGTAAACTGAGGCGGTCCACACGCCAACTTTTATCAAGGACTTCACCGTATGCTCCATAACCATGTAAAATTCCAGGAGACTGACTGCTCTTCCATGCTTTTGGGGAGTACAAAATGGTCAAAGGAACCCGGATGCCATCATGCGAAATAACTTCCTTTCTTTCGCAACAATAAGTACTGGAAAAGTCCTTCAATCTTTCTAATTCAACATTTTTGTCCTTTGCATCCTTTTCAATGCCACGATGTTGCAGGGTATCTAGTTCATATCCTGAAGAGCATGATCGAGCATTACTAGGAGCACCAAGCACTTCCTCTTGTTGGACAATTGAGAAAGTTCGTCTTGCCATGTCATAATCAACAATCACATCAGGTATCTAGAGAAGCAAAAAGACAGGCTAAACAAATTCAGAGTCAATCAAACAAGATAAACATCCAAGCTCAAGTAACTAAAATAAGCACAGCACATAAAAAACAATACTGACTAACCAGTTTTTACTTTTTACTAAGCAGAGAGATGAAATAACTACGAAAATAGAGAAGATCAATAAACAGTTCATTTTAGTGACTTGAGAAAATGTAAGGTTTCCCTAGAGTCTTGAATCTCTTGCCATCAGCCTTTAAAGCTCCTTTTCTCAATTGGAGAAAGGCAGATCATTCATACTCATCAGCATTGCAAGAGCTTTGTCATGTTTGTAAACCAAGAAATGAACTGAAAAAGTAATTTCAGTGACAGAGATGCACATTAAGCATATTGACATCAGATGTAAGAGAGAGAAAGCCATAAAGAGTCCAAAGCATCAAGATATTAAAAGTAACTGTATCATAATCAAGCTCATAAGAAACTTACCACTGGAGATGACAGCACAACTCTGTATACTGAGCTCATGAAGTCAAGGTTTGAACCTGGTTCAACACTACATGAATTTGAGAGTATAGGGAACAACCATGGATTAAGATCCTCGATCAGCATTTGATGCTACAAAATAACTCACCACATTGAAAATCAGTGCAAGTAGTAACAATGCCAAAATCAACAAAATGATAAAATTTATTATCTAGAAATTTTTTAGGCAGTACTTCATCAATATCCTTTTATGTACTTTGACTAATACTTATTTCTATTTTCATAACTTGCAAGGGTGAAAAGAAATCATCAAACCATATAAAATTGAAGGTTGCAATTAGGAGTTTAAAAACCCAAAATTAAAAAGCGTTTCCACAGTGAAACTCAATATTGTATCAAAAGGAAAGGAAAACTAAGTTTCTGTGCTAAAAAATGAATAATATGTTACAAGCGACTTAAGAGTTCATGAAGCATAGAACGAAAAGCTTGGAAACAACAAACAATAATTCATATTGCACATTTATTTAATAAAAGAGAGACAAAAGCAGAAATTGCAATACCTTGCAATCAACATTAATAGGCAAATCAATAGAACATATCATAGGAAAGCCATCCTTATTGAGAAAAAGCACCAAATGTCCATTGAAAATATCCATATCCTGTATACAGGTATCTTCACCTGGATAGAAAATATTCTGGGAAAATATACATACAGATATGTATCATGATGTGCATAAAGGATAGTTTGAATAGAAATTTTCAGTTGAGAAAAGATAAATACAAAAAGGAATCGGGTATCCACTACTCCAGATAAGAATAGAACAAACCTGCCAGGTGATTGACTGGATGTCTCCAACTCGACATCTAGCTAAATATAAACCTTCATGGGAACACTTTATGTTTTCTTTCATAGGAGCATTTGTAAGAATATAAAAGAAACCAAAATGATGTTCCAAAAAATATTGTACACCAGAAACACGCTCATGTACTCTTTGCAAGCCATTCAAAGGTTCAGTTGCATCTACAACATAAACCTGTAATAATACAATGGAGATAGGATTGGCATAAGGGATAATTATAATCTAAAAAGGGTAAAAGGAAAAGGTAATGAAAAGGTAAATGCCTTCCTCAGATGAACTCCTTGAATTTGAATTAACAGTTATGAACTTGCCATCTTTTGTACTTGTTAGGTCCACACAATAGCTAGGATCATTTTCCATAAATACCAAGGTATCATCTGTATTACCCGGTTCTAATTTTGTGCAAAGAACCCTGCAAAAAAATTAGAGATATGTTGGACAACATATCAAGTTCTAAGAAAAATAAGGCAACACAGTGAAGAAATATGCCTGTAAGGTCTTTGATTCTCATCAGCAATTGTATAGAACAGAGTCTTGCAATCTTGAGCCCATGCCAAGCTAACAACTCCATTTACTGGTGCCATTGGAATAATACATCCATTTCTGAGGTCCTTAATTTGAAGCATGAACTGTTCACTGCCAGTAGCATCAAGCGTGTATGCTAGAAAATTGTGATCTGGTGAAATTCGACACTGACCCACATGAACATAACCTGCACATATGACATAATAACACCAATCAAAACCTTAAGCAAAGAAAATTATTTCAGTTTTAGTCATACATATGTGATAAAGAACAATACTATGGCCAAATAATCAGAACCATAAACTTTCATTTTCTGTTTAAAAGGACTCACTTTTTGCTATTCTATCATATTCATTCAAGTTTTGAAGTTTTTAACAGTAATAGACAGATAGTGATGGCATAACATGTGCTGTGCCTCCATCCAATACAGATACAATAAAAGTTCAAAGAAAATTTACCATGTTTTTCAGCAACTTCATTCCAGTCAAGCAAAATTTCCTCCCTTCTAAACTCAGCTTTCACATAACTGAGAATCTTTTCCGCCCAACCAGGTTTGTTAGTTTGTAACCTCCTGCAGAGAACTGGGTATTCCTTCCCTTCTGGTATGTACTCGTAATACAGCCTGCGTAAAACGTATGTAAACTCAAATTTTATTAAGCTGCAAGCGTTGGCTAAGATTCTAATAAATTTTAAAGATTAGGTGATACCATGTTCTACACCAAAAACAAGCAGACATCCGTAAATTTTCTAAAACAGACACGATGTAATAGCTCTAAGAAGGCACCACTTAATAAAAACCCAAATCTAAATACTAGCATAAACCCCAAATAACAACACAATCACTAATGTCAAAGAAAGATAGAAATTTCATATTTTAAAAAAAACTAAAAACTTAGCTAAAACTATGAAATGGGGCATATCAGAAAACACAAACCAGGGTCCAAAACATTCAACAGGGGTGGCGACCTTAGAGGGCATCCGGTTTTTCATCTCAGCAACAAGAGTTCGTTGCAGGGATCCAGTGTCAGCCATGAAAGCTTGAGCATAAGAGTTTTCTTGGTTGAGGTAGTTTAAGAAATCAGGGTCGTTGGTGTTGCGCATCCAATGGTAAGGATCTTGCCAGGAATGGCCGTGAAGGGAGAGTGTGAAAGGAACCCTTTTGGGAACTGAAGGGGGTTGAGAAGGGACTGAGATGCGCTCTGCTCTGCATTTGGAAGAGAAAGATGAAGAAGCAGATATGGAGGGGATTAAGGCGAAAGACAGCGAGAAAGAGTGGGCTCTGAGTGAAGTGTTGGAGACTGAGCGGGAGAGAAGGTGCATATCGATGTAGTTTCTAAGACCCAAGACCGTTTGCCTTCACTCTCTCTCACTATATACTACAGTATGAAAATCCCACAATCTGACTAAAGGGTTTATGGAAAAAGATATATAAGTTTATTTAAAAATCAAATCAAACTTTGTTTCAAATCTTAAATTTGATTTATATTTATCTTAAAAAATTTAATTATATAAAATATAAAAAAAAACATCTTTAAAATAATATAATTCATATTTTATAAAAATTATGGGTTTAATTACTTAGTTAAACTCGAAATAGTTTGAACAAAAATATTAATTAAAAAATAAGCTTATTTAAAATAAAAGCAACGCGAAAGTTCCAGTATAATTCCAAGCTTAAGCTATTTTCCAAGTTTATGATATATTATTTTTTATATAGATAATGTAAAATTTTTTTGAAGGTATATAAATAATATAATTTATATTATATGAAAAATTAAACATATTATAATGTAAATAATATATGAGAAAATAATATAATTTTCCGGTTATTAAAAAGAATAAAGAAGAAAATCAACTAGCAAATCAAATGGAGCTTAAACTCATCTTGGAATTGAGCTTGAAGTTGGATTCAGTATAAGTATATTAAATTTTTTGAACCCACTGGACGAAACTGAATTACGAATACAAATACATAGGAAAAGCATTAAGAAGAACAATCTGATTAATAAGAATGAGCTTCTCTGTACAAGGAAAGTAATGATGTTCTAATTGTTTCTTGCGTTTAAATAAATGAATAAATACCATATCATAATATCTCTTTGCATAAACCAAACACACTGAAATCATTTTCTCAGACTACCCCCTTTCTTTAACAGCTTCTGCCATCCCTTCTCCTCGCCATCAGACTTACTCCCATTCTAAGCTTTAGTTCCTGGTGCATTCTTCTTCTCATCTTCAACATCCTGCAATTAGCCAACAAATTTGAATCATATAATGTTACGACCAATTCAAAGAAGGCAGAACCACCTTAGGACCAACATTGTTGAGCCAAAACTTAAACATGCTACGAGATGTAGATCCCAGGATGCAACAGACCTATTAGGAGTTAGGGCACCTTAATAACAGGATGTATAAAGTTATTCAATCTTACAGAATTTTCAATCTTGTCAAAATCATCGTCCAAGCTCCCATCTGCATCAGCATCATCTGAAAAGCATGCAAATAATTAGCTTACTTATAGTAAAAAATCACTAATGCAAATAATGAAAGAATATCAAAGAATATACCTCCACCACCATCGCTATCAAAATCTCCCAACAAAAATGTATCCAAATCTTGCTCGGCAGATGCACTTGATGTTTTAGTTTTCAAACTACTTTCTGGCTCTGCCTTCACAACAGGTTTTTGCTGCGGTTTATCCTCTTTTACCCCCTCCACTCCTCTCTGTTTAACTTCCTCCATGTACTGCTTCTCATAACTGATAAATATAAACACCTTAAATCATAATTAGAATCTGATTGCTAACCCCAAATTATCATAATCATCACATCATCATCATAATTAAACACTTACGGTGCAACATGAGTGCTTACAAGAGTGAAATATATCCTCCAAAAATTCCTTTCTTTCATCAAACGAGGACACAATTCATATCTCAATTTCTTGATTTCCTGCATAAGAATAATATGTTTTGCATAAATTAATTATTAGAAGTATAAAATCTGAAATGTTTCATGCAATTCTTACTAAACTTAAGTCTAGCTTGACATTTCCTTTTGGAATACAAAATTATAATGATACAAAGAATTGACTTCAGGGAAAGTTCATCTCAATGCCAAATTCAGCAATTAGGATTAAACACAAGTACAGAGTAGAGCCAAACGCAGCCTTAGAACTACAAAATCTATAGTGAAATGTAACACACGCACACACACATATATACCTTCACAGTAGTAAGAACAAGAGTGGCATGCCTCTCTTGCCATTCACTCAGATCCTTCCGTACATTGGACCCCGCAGCAGTCGAATCGGACGGCTCTGGTTCGTCTACAATGAAATTTAAAACTTCCAGACAATTTTATCTTTCAGAAGAAAAAAACACACAAAAGAAATGCAATTAAACGAAAAGTTTACCTTGGACAGGGGAAGGGAAGTTCTGGAAAGTAGTTGAAGTAAAGCCTTTGACAAAATCTCTCAAATCATCGGTGAGTCCGAACTTGCGGAGCTCCGAGTCGGGGATAGGAGGAGGATCGGAAGAAGTAGAGGGGGGAGAGGAAATGGAGAGGGAGGAGAGTTGAGGAGGGATAAAATCGGAAATGGACTTAGAGATGGATTGGATTTGGATTTGGTCGGCTTGTTTGAGAGCGGCAGTTTTGAGCTCATCGGCTTTCTTGGTGGCTTCGACAGCAAGTTCCTTGGACTTCTTGGCGGTTTCAGCGACAAGATCGGCCAATTTGTTGGGCGAAGTTAGGGTTTGCGATTTCTTAGCTGCTTCTTCAGCGAATGATTTCGCTCGCTTCCAAAAATCTTCCATCTTGGGGATCTGATAGATTTGATTCTTCGCTTTCTCTGTTTCTCTGTTTGCCGTCTTAAGAACTTCGCTTTTACTTCTTGGAGGACTCTCACGAAATGGCGCCGTTTCCAGAGTCAATAGATCTCCAGATCCCGGCTACTATTCTTATTTAAAAAGTTTTTTATAATTAATTAAAAGGCAATCTACAAAAATAGTCATTTCTGTTTGACTCAAGTTACATTTTAGTCACTTACGTTTGAAATGTTACGTTTTAGTCACTTATGTTATTATTTTGTTATGAAGTGATCACTCTACCGTTAAGTTCCGTTATCTCTCTAGCGGTAATCCTACGTGGCAGTCCAACTATAGGTGCCAATTTGGATTTCTAAATAGGATGAAAATAGATTTTTAATTAAAAAATTTAATTAATTAAAATTTTTAAACCTAAACCTTAACTAAAAAAACTGTTCATCTCCTCTGTTTAACCTACACATTTCAAGCCAAACCCAGAAGAAGAATGCACTAATTAAAGAGAGGAAAACATAAAATAAATTCGAATAAAGCTATGCGGGAGATAAACAATATAAATAATATTATAGAAATGATCTTAAAATGGAAGGAATTGCTTTTTGGGGAACTATTAGACAAAAAGGCAACAATGGAAGTGAAGTGCATCATTGCAGGAGCTAGTAGGAATTTGATACAAAGTTTTCAAGTGACAGAAATCAATAACATGCATTATGAATGGTACAAACACAAACTATTTCCAAAATAATACCTAAGTTAGGAATAGAATAAATACACAATGGGTGAGCTGATAACTATTTAAACAAATGTTTCAAGTTGTACCTACTAGAATGTCTTAAAGGAATAAGAGAAGGCAAGCAAAGAGCAAGGTATTTTTAGGACAGATAACAGCACAGCTAACATGATACTCATGGCATTCAGCAAAGCCCCAAAGGTGCATCTTAGCATTCTCTAACTCCAAGGTTTTACATGGCCAAAAAGAATCCAAGGTTTTACCAACAAAATAAACAAGAAATAGTAGCTCGGTTCTAAATTTCGAATGCATACATTTATTAGGCTTGGTCATTATGTCATAAGCTTTTAGGTCAAGAAAATCACATTTGATTACCAATGGCTATTAGTCATGTCACTGCAACTCCCTGCCATTGTTCTTACCTTATTCATCATTTTGTCTTTCAAGAAGGTATGCGAATTGCCATTGTTAACAAAAGAATCGCAACAAAAAAATAAAGGAGAGGTTTTCGTCAAAAGGTTTTTTAGAAACAAAGACAGGAATGGGAGGCAAGGTCTCATATGACCATGGAACAGAAGTGAATAGCTGGCAAAAAAGTGTAAAGTATCCTAGCAAGAAATTATCATAAAATGATAGCTTGTGCAGAGAAAGGAAATTACCAGAACAAGTCTAATTATATTTGTTGGGTTTCCATAACACACTGGAACTCTGCTATGACCCACTGCCATTACTTTTTTTTCAATGAAAAAAAACCATTGAAAAGAAGAAGAGACGGAAGGAAAATTAAAAAGAGGAGATGAACAGTTTTTTTAGTTAAAGGTTTAGGTTTAAAAATTTTAATTAATTAATTTTTTTAATTAAAAATCTATTTTCATCCCATTTAGAAATCCAAGTTGGCACCTAAAATCTAGTTGGACTGCCACGTAGGATTGCCGTTAGAGAGATAACGGAACTTAACGGAGGAGTGATCACTTCGTAACAAAATAATAACATAAGTGACTAAAACGTAGCATTTCAAACATAAGTGACTAAAATGTAACCTGAGTCAAATAAAAGTGACTATTTTTGTAGATTACCCTTAATTAAAATTCAAATAAAAAGCTTTGTAATTATGAGATAATTATTTGAAGTGGGTCCCATTGTTTAAGGCCTAGCTTGGGTGGGCTGGATCGAACGGTTGTACGAATGACAAAGTCGCAGTTCCTATTTCAGGTTAACTTTTTTATTTATCTTTTCTTTTTTGCAAAATTAAAGTCATTATTCAATTATTAAAAGGACAAATAGCCATATTGTTTTTTTTTTTTTAAATAGTAATTAAAAATACCTGACTGTTTGTTAACTTCACTTAATCCACAATTATCCTTTCTTTAAATCCTCAATTAAATAACATAATCATCTAATCGATGCCAGTTGATTTCAGTCTTATCATCCATCCGCCCAATCCACTATTCTGAATTTCAGTAAACCAAAAAGTAGGCCTAGCTCTCTGAGGCCACCATGCTTCAAACTCGGCCGAAAAGTCCGATTCATGTATATATATTTTAAAAAAGAAAACCTTAGTAATTGAAGAAAAATAAAAAATAGTTATGTTGGAATTACGTCGGATAAATAAATGAGAAAAATAAAGAACTGTGGCAACATAATTTCAAGCATATCCAGCTTGACATTTAACAACAATTCCAGCCCTTAAATCTTGGCAAACGCAGACTTTATCATCAAGTAAAACAATATGACACTGCAAATATTATCACTTTCAGATTCAGTTCAATTACATGAACGATGCAATATGTTCTTGGAACTGAATGAATTTAGCGTATGGGCTTGAGATTATGGACAAAAAATATTCTGGGTAAATAGTAGGAAAAAGAATACGAACAATGAACACTCTTTATCTGACGTTAAAAGATGATACTATGAACAAATTGAAAAAACCAAAACCAACTGCTCCAATGGTAATGAAAATGATAAGACATTGCTTACAGCTCAATTTACATGCATGCGATCAACCCCCCACCCCCAACAAAAAAAATATAATTTTGATAAGCACAAAATAATATATTTGTATAACCTATGGATTGAATAGAGAAGTACTCAGAATCTACAGCAAAGGAGGCCCTGTCTCCAACCTCGGTGCTTCCTGTAATGTCTCCTCTCAGCTTTTGCCATTCTTACCGGGCTGCTATTCCATTCAGATTGCAATCTGTAGGAATGAACAATATCCAAGCAGCCTATGATTAGTTTTGGGTTGGATATGAAGGACAAGTTACGTGCAAGAAACGAATGGTACTTACATAGGGAAGGCAAAAGAACGAGTGCTTGTTGTGCTGCTATCTGATCTATGAGAGAGACTGCCTGAATATGCTATTGGCCCAGAGTAAGTTATTAGACCTGCAGCAGAGAAACTACACTCTCCATAGCCGCGTTGAAGATTGCTCGACAAAAGCTGATCAGCTGGATCTTCCAGCTTGGACGTACTTCCACTTGCAAGAGGTTCAAGATCAAGATTGTGGCAACAACGATCTTTGCTGCTTGTTTGTGCAGAGGAATCAGATACCTCATCGACAATTCTGCTGCCGGTTGATTCCTCAGAAGCGGAGGCCAGAACAGGACTGATCAAGGTAGCTTCCCATATCACATGCTCGGATTCTTCAGCTGCAGAAACCAAAGCAGGAGCTGAGAGAATTGCCTCCTCATTGCCATTGTTTGATTCCTCAACTGGAGAAACCAAACCAGGCATCAACGTCGCTTCCTTTTCGCTCGAGTTCTACATGCAAATAGAAACATATCATGTTACTTCCTAAAATGTGAACCCTCTCCTCCTGAACAATCAGTATACATAATGGATATTCATAGATTTCTAATATAAATACTGTCATACTTGTTTTCTTTAAGCATAGAGATCTATTTTCATTGGAATTTCAGTATAATACATCAACATTTTAGTAACTTTGATTAATTAAAATTTACCTGAAGATTCTGTTGTTGGCTTCCATCACTTCTGCAATCGGAACACACAATTTCAGCTTTCACTGTGCTCATTTCTGACATCAAAAGTAACTCTCCAAGTCCAAGGGCATACAACTCTTTGGAGACGTCTTCTTTAATCATTTTCACTGCATCTTCCTTCATTTCCCTTGATAAAATCAAATCCTTAGAATCACATTGATATGGGATTCCCTTGTTAGACTCACTTTCTTCTAGTAAGGAAACATCTTGTATACATGTGTCAGCATCAAGTTTTTTCTTCGTGCTGCATTCATCGTCAATATCCTTGCCAGATTGATTTCCTTCAGGATGGGCTTTCAAGTTTTCTTTCACTAGTTGAGCTTCTAGATTCATTTCGGAAGGCAAAAACTTCTCATTCGCACCACTGTCGAACAAAAACTTGTCCTTTGTCAAGCCTCCATCATCAATACAGATATCCTTGACAACATGATATGTACTCTCTTTATAACAAACTACCAATTCAGGCAAATTACATTCCATCACACTTCTATCCAAATAAAAAACCGAGTCCTGAATTGAATCCATATTCTTTGAGAAATGAGAGTTTGATCTCACGAAATCTGTGACCTCCGTTTCGTTATCAAAGGAAAAGTCATTTACGCTCATGCAAGACTCCGTTCTGATTTTCCTTCGGCTTTTAGTCCAACCAAATCCAGAGGCTTTTCTTTGTTCTCAAAAGGTTCTATGTCAACCAAGTATGAATAAGTCTCTAAGTCACTCTTGTAGCCTATTGTTGAATAGAAGGGCACTTGTTCATTATCTGCAAGTACAATAAAATATTCAATAAAACCTGTGACCTTCGTATGTAAACGATCAAATATGTCCAGCAGAATAAAGGACAGCAAGAAAAAACATAGATCACGCCATTCAAAACCATCTAGTAGCCATGTTAAACACCTTCAAGTTGTGAAATTTCTATTGAACACTGGCCGCACGTAAATTAAACATAAAACTAAAACAAAGTAGTAACTCACTAAAGCAAAGACCGACTTTAGTATAGAAGTCATTGTAAAGCGAAGTTACCAAAAGTGCCCGCTACTTACAGGATGAGATATCAACCAAATATCTTAAATAGCGATTCATGTGGAAGAGATAGACTATAGAGACCAAATCAACAAGAAGGAAAATTAACGATGGTGTTATTACTAAGTTCTTCCTGCTTCGTGGTAACCAAGAGTTATGTCTTGCACTAGAAAGCTACTCTGTACATGAAATTTAGGACAAGTTTGATCAGCAACAAACTCAAATTATTCAAGTTCGCAGAAAACAGAAACAGCAAGAAGCAGACATATTAAACATAAAGTTGCTCGAAAAGGATGGAATAAGAACATTTCACCAAGACAAAGCTGATCATATGATCAATTGAAAGTTGGAAAGCACTATGTCATGATTTTTGTTTAACTAAATTAGTCGAAAAGGAAAACAACCATCCACGTCCATGGAAGCACAGAAATATATGAAACCAAACAAGGAGTAAAGGGCTCATATGAACCGAGCAGCCTTAACCCGGAAACTAATATCCAGAGATTAAGACAGAAAGCAAAAGAAAAAGGATAGACTTCAAAAGAAAAGCTAAAATTATCGCAGTGCTGAGAGAATGATAAAACCAAATCAGAACAACCATGTAATTCAAGCTCATTCACTAGCTTAGAAACCAACAATTATCCAATTCTATGCACTACCTAAAAGTGCTAATAGTATCCAATTAAATACAGCAATAAAGTGCAAAAAGTAATATTCACAAATAAATTGCTCCATCACCAAAAACATTTCAGCTCGAGGGGAACCTTCCTTTAGTCAGTACTCAAAATACAAAAAGACGAGACTCAGAAAAGTTTATTAGGGGAAAAAAGCTTACATAAACTTTCAACCACTAAATTATGACTCAAAAGTTAAAAAGCTGATTTAAAAACCCCCCACATAAACCCTTTCCATCTGTTATATTTTCTAGCTTTAACCAGATCTAGTCCATTATAATTGGTTATAAGAAAACCCCAGATTTATTTAACTTCAAATACATGAAAAAGCTGCAGTAAAAAACAAAAGGAGAGAATGTCAAAGATCTAAAGCAGATCCCAACAAATACAAAAAGAAACAATCATACAAAACAAAACATTAAAATAAATTACAGTTTGTTTGTTTGTACCTTTTCTTCTCTGTGATATGGAGGATGAATTTTCACCAATCTTCACTGCAAAAGAGCCAAGAGAAAACACATTATAAATGAAACAAAGGGGGATCCTTAGGGAAAAGAAGAGCCTTTGGAGGTTAGGGGTTTCTAAAAGAAGAAGCTTTGGGTGCTTCCAAGAGGCCTTTTTAACAACAACAAAGTAAAGAGCAAAAGCAAGGCAAAAGAGTAGAAAATCTAAATTAATGCAGAAATTAAATGACATGCAACTATCGAAACATAAACGTAATAAAAAGTGTCAAAATCAAAACCTCACACTTATATCATGAACCCAAAAAAAACCATTTTTTCTCTCTTGGGTTTAGAGTTTTTGAGAGATTCCAACTGCCACAACAACCCTTTATTTATTAGGTTCAGTTTTAGCATTAACTATACCCACCCCATTTTTAGAACTATAATAACCACACTGACAACGCCACCCTACCTGTTCACTTTCTCAGGAAAAAGAAAAACCAAATTTTCCTTCCAACCAAACAGCTGCCTCAACAAAATGCATGAGAAATAAAAATGTTTTACTCTTTCCTTTTGACTTTTGCTTTCTTGGATGCGGACACAAAGATATCGAAGAACCTCATCAGCTCTCTTCTTTGAAGTCAAAGGAGCTTTGTTTATATATAAAGTATAAACTGCAAGTGCGAATCCACTGAAGGTGATGACGGTGACGATGATTCAAGTTTAAACGTGTTGGTTTTTAATTGGATATGTTGAGCTGTCTGTTTTCGCGTGGGTCCCCTTCTTGTCTAGTTTAATCCTCGCCATTTTTTCTCAGGTCAAACTCTCTATTGTCTCCTCCCCCGAAATGATCCTACACAACCGTTTTCATTATAGAACCAAGGGCTCGCCAGTTGGATTAGATTAACTGGTCATGATTTTTTAAAACATGTCCTCCATTGTTACCGACGTTTTTGTCAATCAGACCGGTAGTTCATCCCATCATGTTATCGAATGATTCAATTTTAATAGTTTATCTAATTTCATTAAATAAATTATTACAAATATAGAAAAAAATCGATTGAATTTTTAATTTAATTAATTTGTATTGATTCACAAATGATTTAGTTCAATCTCTTTGTCGGAACTAGTGTATCGATCAACTATCAGTCCAATCAATTAATCTAATTCGATTCTAATAACTTTGAACCTAAATTATTTAGATTAAGTTAAAATATGACCTAAGTTATTGTACTCTTCATAATTTTAGAATTTACTGATTATATTTTTATTTTTAGGAATTTAGTCTCTATTTTTTTAACTTTCAAAATTCAAGCTCATTTGTTAACACTGTTAATTTTTTTTGTTAAATTTGTTAGTGTGGCAGTTTAAAATTAAAAAAAAATACTTATTTGATAGCAATGTAATTGAAAAATGATATTATAATAAACCTAAATTTAACGGTGTTAATAGTTGGAGATGAATTTTAAAATATAAAAAAAAAGAAGACTAAATTCCTAAAGTTAAAAGCATAAAAACTAAATTCTAAATTAACAAAAAGTGTAGGGACTTATGATACTGTTGATATTTTTGACAAATTTACCATTTTTTTTTATATTTAGTAAGTCGCAACTAATTTTCTTTTCCTTCTATTATTTTTAACATTTTAATTAATTTTAAATTAGATGGAATTAAGTAACTAGTTTAATAAGATTTGTATATTTTTATCAAAATGAACCGACTTTAATTATCTCAAAATTTCATCCCTTGATCACCTCCCAAATCCCGAAGAGAAATAATTCCAAAATAACTTCAACTTAAGAAAATTGGAATAAAAATGCCTTTTGGTGGTTGCAAATAATGGTGTGCTTTTTATATACTAAAAATTGAATAAACCAAACCTATTTAAGTGAGCTCAAAATTTTGGTTTGTTTTTATCTTTTATATAATGAAAATTGCACAACCACCGTATAAACTAGACCAAGGACATGGGTGAAATTTGCCAGGAAGAGAAAAAGAAAGTTGGTGGAAAAATAAAGAGAGAGTTAGTGGATGGTGGACTATGGTGGCTACAGGCTTGCTTCATGGCGGTGGCTTCATTTTGGGCTTGTGGCGCCTGAGAGAATGGGAGAATAATGAGATTTCTTTTTTATGTCAGTTTAACATATCCATGCACACGTAGCTAATATTACATTACTATGTTTAAGAGTTGATCCTATTATGAAATAGGAATATGTTTATGATTTTATCAGACTATGCAAATAGGATGAAATACGTTGAAATTTAAAGCTTGTTGGATAAAATATGTTGTGATGTACTCCTCCACTTTCTCAACTCCTTTTCTTCATGATGCTTACGTTGCCTATGTGTTTTTTGTTCGTTTCATTATACCACGGATTGTTAAAATTATTTTTCTGGAGGGTCGGTTTTGAATAATAAATTTTTAAGTGAGCTAAAAATATAATTTCATCATTGTATTAATTTAGGATTTTACAAATTTTAAGAAATTAAACTATAAACTTTTTATTTTTAGAGAGGGCATAATTTAATTTTAAAATTTAGGAGGATCCAAAATACAATTTTATCAATTTATAAAATTTTCTTGGGGGGTTAGGGCCCTTGCTTGCCCCCTCTAGCTTCACCCCTGGTTCATACTAATAATTGTTATAAAATGGGATCAAAGTGAAAGAGTGTTAACTGACATTATCCTTAAGGATATTTCACAAATAACATAATTTCAGAATTCAACAAATACTTATGTTTCTCAAGAACATATCAATAAAGAAAAAGGCAAAGAATTTTTAGAGAGAAATAAGAATACTCAAAACTAAATATTTTAAAATACTGACAATGCAAAAATGTGTTGTATAGAGGGAGAATCAAACGATTTGCACTCGGTTGAGCTTTTGGGCTCAATTCTCATGTACAAATGTTCATCTGCCTATTTCTACTCTTATAAAGCTAATTTCAAGTAATGTTATATAAATAAATTTCATGAGGCTTCACAAAGAGATGTGTGATTGAAAATACAATATATCATCTAATCAAGTTATGATTCATCTCGGCCTGTCAACAAGTTTGGTGTGCCCTGGTGGCTTTTCGTGCCACTTGACATGGCCATTCTCAAAATAGCATTCATGTATCCTGTTGCAGTTTCAAAGATGTGTTTTTAGCATGTACTCCATCTTTCTTTTGATGAAAAATTCCTTTTATGACGTTGGAGTTTATAGTATTTTAGAAGCACCCGAGTAACTTTGATTGCCACTTTTTCTCTTCGTTTCAGTCACTCAATTGGATGGGGAAAGGGAAACAGAGTCCGTATTTTGTTGAGCCATTTTCCATGATCCCATGGAAAAGCCTTCACTTTGAGCTGTCACATAACCAAGGACTTGCACATTTATGTTTCTTTTCACTTTGAGCTGTCACATAACCAAGGACTTGCACATTTATGTTTCTTACTGTATTAAATAAACAAAGTACAACTATATGAATCTTTTTTTATTATTATTTAAATAATGGTCTATCCAGAACGATAAAACCAGCCAAAGACAGCACAATCTCCCTCGTCTGAATTGGACAAAGTGAGGAGAGCATGTTGTGGTGGGGGGACAACACCAAATCTGCCGAATTCTGCCATCTTATTTGTTGCCTCCCATTCAATTTCCATTACATAAATGGACAAAACCCCAATTGCCTTTTTCTAAATTGCAAACCATCGTACCCTTATAAATTGTACTTTAAGATAAAACGAACTATTAATCAATATTGTAGCACTTGGATTTTAATATATGGGTCCGAACCACTAATTTATACCATCAATACTGGCCATGTTTTTCTTTACGATTTTAATGAAAGAAAACTAGATATTGCTGTAACCCAACAATTACTCCATTTGTGCTTCCAAAGGTCATATATTTAGCACAAAACCCATACCATTTGAGCATGCTTTGCTTCATCCAGCGGCTATAATGAAGTCAATGATGTAGGAGTAGTAGTGTTTTTGCCCTTGGATTTTGTTCCTGGCAACCAAAGGCATCTTGGCAAATTGTGCAACTTTCATAGTGGCCAAATCAGTTCTGGCCATTGTTTTTACTTGATAAAAGAAAAGCATAATAACTTATCTTGAAACTAAAACTATTTTAGTTTCTCATTTAAATTTTTTTAGTTATTTACTTTATATTATTTGTGAAATGATTATTAAAATGGATGGAAATGTTAATATTTATTAACTTTACTAACATGGCATGTATGTGGCTATTCACGTGTATGTTAACAATTAATTAATTTTAAAAAAATTAAAAAATATATTTTTTTCCTTTTTTAATAATTTTAAAAAATTAATTAATTGTTAACGTGACAATTTATGTGTATGTCACGTCAATGATAAATAACACAAGTTTAAAGGTTAAAAGAGACCAAAATTACATGAATGACTAAAATAACTTTTATTATAAAATTGAAAAGCGAATTAAAATATTATGCCTAAAAAATATTGATAAAGATTTTTATATACATTATCATAATAATGCAAATCTTAAAAATATTTGGAAAATTGGGATGTAATCAAGAAATTGTGTTATCTAAAAAGTCTGAGATGGAAGCCAAGATCAGAAACACCCTCCTTTGATTGAACCAATGAGAAAAATTGAAAGCAATAGCAGCCAATTGAGAACGTGAAAGACTATTGTCATGTATGTATAGGAAAATAATGGGTTTTTTCTTTTCCTTTTCCAGGCTTGCCAGCCAAATGGGGTTGAAGGGTCAGAATTTGAGATAATAAGATGGGTATGGGGGAAAGGGTTAGGATGAGTTTAGAAGGGACATGAATGATGGTGATTTTGAGTTGGGTATTAA
Source organism: Gossypium anomalum (assembly GCA_025698475.1). Taxonomy (NCBI): domain Eukaryota; kingdom Viridiplantae; phylum Streptophyta; class Magnoliopsida; order Malvales; family Malvaceae; genus Gossypium; species Gossypium anomalum. The sequence continues at coordinate 14,526,576 of CM046967.1, read as the reverse complement.
AGCTTAGCAGCAACCTTTTATAAAACGAAAACCGTGGCTATCTTTGACAGAAAAGGTTTGAGGTTGTACATTTTCATACTAATCTCAATAATTTTTTTTAATTGTTTATCAAATTACTTCAAAATGAAGAAAAAATTAATGTTTATTTATTTTATTGACGTAATATATATGTGAATTGTCACGTGAATATCACATTAGCAAATAATTAATTTTTTAAAATTTAAAAAAAAATTATAGAAATCATTTTAAAAATTAAAAATTATTAAAAGGTATAAAAATATTTTTAAAATTTTTAAAAATTTAATTTATTATTAATATGACATACATGTAAATTGCCATGTGGATGCCGCATCATTAAAGTTAACATATGTTAAATTTTTCATCCATTTTGAGAGTAATTTGACAGATAAATGTAAATTCAAATGCTAAAAGAAAAAAGATTAAATGGAGAGCTAAAATTACTTTTTTTCTAAAGCGAATGGAGGAACAAAAAAGTCATCATGTCAATTTTAAATATGAGTTTTTTTTCTTTAACTTTTTTTTAAAAAAATTAGTATTTTTCATTAAGTGTTTTCGAAGCAAAAATTTGAGTAAACAATTCAATCTTTGGTGATATTTTTATTAATATCAGAAATTCTATCACATACATATGCATGTGAAAATCATGTATTTAGAGGTTAGAGGTGTGTTTGAAAATAATATACAATAAATAATTATACGTATAGTTTGAAACTAATTAATAATTACAGATAAAATATGTATAATATTAAAATGAAAAAAGAATTAGATTAAACTGTGATTAAAACAAAATTTGAACACGTAAGTACATGCAAAATTAAGAATACTAATTGAGTACAATTATTATCATGGTGTTGTCATCAATCTTAAATTGGTGCCGAGGTAATTTATGACATTAACTCAATCAACAACATTAATAATAAATACAATTGATGAAAGTAATAAAGTGTGCATAATAAAATTAAAATGTATAAAACAATTGAAATAAAAATTTATAATTTTTCTAATGCAATTGGATGAGCACAAGTCTCATCATATTCATATTTTTTATTGTTTTTTACATAAAACGATTAAAGTAACTAGGGGTGAAGTCAGAAAATTCTTTGAAGAGGACGAAATTAAATTGTATATTTTTATTATAGTAAAAAATATAATTTCATCATTTTAATAATCTATATTTTTATAATTTTTAAAAGATTAGATCAATTTTATCATTTTTTGAAAGAGCCAAAGTACATTTTGATCATTACTAATTTAAAATTTTATAAATTATAAAAAAAATTCTAAATGAATCATTTTATAGGAATCTCTATTAACCCCTAACTTTGTTTTTAAAAATAACTTCAATAATATAATTTATTTTAAATACAAAATATTATTTTAATAACTTTTCTATGTTAGCGTTGAATAAACTTATGATATTAATTCAATATAATATAGAGGTGAAAATATTAGCAAGGAACATTGGAAAAGGGAAGGAAGAAGAGAGAAAGGGGACCACACACAACACAAGTGGATGTCTTAAATGTGTCTCTTTCAGTTAGATACAGTGTTTGATTTGGGTGTAAATGATTAAATGCGGATTTCAGGATCAGCACCGGGACTGTGGGGCGGGGCGTTATCTATATCTACGCTACAAATGACGGCTAATGGGCCTTTCCCTATTCACTATTCTGCGCCCTATCATTATTACGCATTTAAAACCCTCCTAATTCTAAACCTTTCAAAATTATTTCCAACTTTTATTTCAAATAAATTTTTAGATTTAATTGATTTAAACCATTAATTTAATTCAATTTTAAAAATAGTATTTAAATCATTACTTTTTTGAAAGAATATATTAAATTAAATATTTGTTTTAAAATAATAACTTTTCTCTCTCTAATTTCATATTATTTTTAATTGGTTGAAACTACCATTAAAATATTGACTTTATTTTTTCTTAAAATATTAATATTAATATTTTACTTTCACCATATGCCCTTACATGTCTCTTTTAACAGTGTGTCATACGATGGCAGACTTTTCACCTTTCACAATAGGCGAACCTTTGAGCTAAACAAGTTTAGCGAATCTTGTATCACACTATAGCGACAAACTTGTATGAGGTGATCTTCGCTAAACATACATAGGATACAAGTAGGGGAGATAGACTTATTGATTACCCAGCAGTCTTAAGACGTCACATCATCGTCACTACAAGAGAATAAAGCATAACTTTACTGTCAACAATCTTTAAACACGTAAACATTCATGTTCCCCAATATAAAAGCTCAGGATAGGAACTGAAGATAACTAACTTCCTTTCCAAAATTTCATTCCCTTCCTTCCACAGACCAATCAGCTAAAATACCCAACCAATATTCAGTGGCTCTTCGCCTTAATCTCAAATGAACCACCATCCATCACTTCACCCTTTTGTTAATCAAGCTAGTTAACAATTATAAAAATAAAGAATTAAATTATGATAAATTAAATGATAAAAACTAAATCTTAAACTTGAACATGCTAAAATGACTAAAATAAAAATTCTACTAATATATTTGGCTTCAAAATTCCTTTAACCCTTTGAGAATTCCTCCTTTATATGTCATTTTCTGTTTAAATTTTCATTATTCTCATCCCGCCATTAAAAGAGCGAGACTAAAATTTGTTTTTTTTTTAATTTATTAAATTAATGCTTGATATTATTATTATTATTATTGCCATCTAACATGGCGAGAACATTGTTGGAGAAAAAATATTATTATTTTTCTAAATAAGAAAAAGATGTTATGAAATAAATAATAAAGAAGATAAATAACAAGAAAAACAAGAGAATAAAGAGAAGTATGAATTTTATTAATCAAATAGGGATGTTTACAATGCTTCTCTGAAGTCTATATTTATAGGCATAATAAGTATAATTGAAATAAAACTCAACTTCTAATGATTATTAGAGTCCTAAAGTACATTAAACTTATATTGATCTTAATGGGCATCCACTTAATAATAAAATATTTATAACACTCCCCATTGAATGTTTATTTGTAGATAATATGTCTTATTAAAACTTACTGAGCTAAAAATCAATCTTAGTGAGGGAAAATAAGTACACTTATCTATAAAATACACAATATGTTACCTCATAACAATCTTACCAAGAAAACCTAGTGAGACAAAACCTCGATTAAAGGAAAAAGAGGGCAACGTTTATTTACTCCTCCTCATGATAACATCACGTAATATCTCAAATTCTACGTATTCAATCTTGAATACTAGCTTATTAAATAATTACTATAAAGAATTTGCTAAACATTTATATCATCATTCTTCCAGTGTCATGAGTGAACAATTTTGAGGAAATATATTTTAATCTCTTTAGTGGTTTTAAAAATAATCATAGCAAACTTTGATTATGATCCTTCTATAAAAATACAAATACGAATTTTGGATCATTTTATAATCTTACTTCAACTACTATTCACTAGGTCAAATTTACCACGAATGTTCAAATCATTTCAACTTATATAAGTATTTGCGCAAACATATTGTAAAATTTCCCAATAATTTCTACACGTTTCAAACATTCTAAATCCTTCAAATATTTTAATATAAACTTCCACTCTATGGTGATTTATATAAAGATTGTAATAACAATCATAAGACGAATATTAAATTTTTCATGAACTGCCACATTAATAATATATCTAAAGGTTATTGCATCCAACACAGCAAAATATCTTTTCATAATAATTGTTAGGACTTAGCTAAAAACTTCATTTTTCTTATTTTATTTTCACAAAGAACTACTTATTTGTACTCCCATTGGCTTTATGCATTTAGGCGTTTGGACTATTGATCTAGAAACTTCACAAAATTAATTATATTTAAATTGCATCTTTCTATTTTGGCCAATTTATTCCTTGTCTATAATTCTCAACAAATTTCTTTAAGATCTGTATTTTCTTTCATTATCTTAGTGATAAAAATGCATGCAAAACCTTTATTGATAACTTGTCATCCAATAAAAGGTTTATACACCACATTATGCTTCAAGAATGAATGTGTTGTTCCAGACATAAACGTATGAACAAGAATTCTTCTGGGGCATCTTTTTTTGTTATGGTCGCTGTATTGAACCTTTTCACAAAATCTCATAAAGGTTCTTCCTAATGTTGCTTAATAGACAATAGACATGCAGGTGATTACTTAAACTTCTTGTTTTCTAAGAACCTGCTCATAAACAGGTCCACCAGTTTTTCAAAGTTCATAATAAAGTGTTGTGGTAGCTGTAAATACCACGCTTGGGCTAAGTCCTTCAACATCATAGAAAATGCTCTACACTTAACTTCACTTGAAGCTCCAAAATATGTTCATATGGTTTACATTGTAACGGCCCAAATTTCAGTGATACCGGAATAGTGATTTGAAATCACTAAGTCCGACATGTGAGCTTAGATATTAGTAAGTAAATGTTAAGTGTGGTTTTAGAAATAATTTTGAATTAGTGAAATTATGTAGTGTAGGAAGTTGTAGATAAAAAGGAATAAAAACGAGGTATCGAGACCTCGAATTCATAAACCGAGCCATAAATATTTTTAAAAAATATTTATGGAGTGTAAATAAGTTAGTATTAAAGTTTCGTTAAGAAATTTTAAGGTTTGATAGTTAATTAGGTGAAAAGGACTAAATTGAACTAAGTGCAAAATTGTGAGATGTGATTAAATAGCTCTAGTAATAATTAAAAGAGGACTAAATAGGCAATTAGACACCTATTATTGGGCTGGACGGCATGTGTGTGCAGGAAAATTAAAAATCAAGTGTGAACAAGGGGCAAAATTGGAAATAATGTAATAATTTAATTGTAAAATATGATATATTAGGTAAAATCTAGAGTTTCTTCATTTTTCTTCATCTTCATCAGATAAAAACACCATTAGAGAGTTTTTAAGAAGCTGGTTTTATATCCTACAGCATGTAAGTTCAACTCTTGATTATTTCTTGCAATTTTTGTATTTTTGAGACTTTTACAACTAGGTCCATATGTTTAATTCATTAGTTTTGATAATTTTGAAAGTTGCCATGAATAAGTGCTGAAATTATATGATGATTTATTATGGAATTGAGGTTTTAATTTTATTATATGATGATTTTGTGAAGAGATTTTTAGAAATCATTATTTAGGACCTAATTGTGAAAGTTGTGAGATTAGGGTTTTGTGATGAAACTTTGAGTGTCAAAGGCTGTGAAATAGTTTATAATGTTTAAATAAAGTGTTATTTGAGAAGAATTAATTCAATTGATGGGTGAATTGATCGGGGACTAAATTGTAAAACTATAAATTTTGGGGTAAAAGTGCAATTTCAAAATTTGAACAGCATAAATTGTGAAGTGAAATAGAATTGAAATGGATGCTAATGAAGGAATGATTTTATAATTATAGATCAAGAAAACGAATCTGAATCGTGGAAAGGAGAAAATTCAAGAATAGTCCCGAATTTCTACGACTTTTGCAAATTAGTCCAGAGTAAGTTCATATGGCAAATTCAATGTTTTAGTATGAAGATATTATGATTTTTAAGTATATTATTGTAGATGAATACCATCAATTTGTAATAAGTATGAAATAATAGTTAAATAAAAGTACACATTAGTTGAAACAATGGATTTGAGTGCTTTCATTCGTGACCATGATGAATTGACGGAAAAGATATGATAAGTGCGCCGTTTAAGACCATAGCTGGGCTATGGCATCGGTGCAATGTGATATGTGTTCTCAGATAAGACCATAGTCGGGCTATGGCATCGGTGAGATGTGATAATGTGATTCCGTATAAGACCATGTCCAGGATATGGCTTCGGTATGATATGTGAACCGTGTAAGACCATGGCAAGGCTATGGCTTCGGTGTGTGATGCGTAACAATGTGAAAGTCCATATTTTACTATGGCAATGTGATAATGAAGCACTCAATTCCCTTATTGTTCCCTAATTTGACAATGAAGTAAATGAGAAATAGGCCTAAGGGAGTTAAATTGTGAACAGCCATATGGAAATTATTCCAATGAGTTATTAATGAAGTTGTGATTTGGAGGATGAAGTAGTTAAACTAATAGATATATGATTGAGTACAATATTTGATATGATTTGTGTTTATATGTCTATGAGCTTACTAAGCTTCAACAAGCTTACTAAGCTTCAACAAGCTTACTTGTGTGTGTTTAATATTTCTATGTAGATTGACTTGAAAGAAAGTGGGTAGATCGGATCAACACAACAGGACACACTATTCAGATCAATTCCGGTAGTTTTTGTTTTATGTTTAAAGATTTATATGGCATGTATAGAGTTTGAATGAATTGAAGTAAAGATGATATAAACTAGTTAACAATGTTTGTACTAAAACAGTTTTTGGTTAGTAGCAATAGTTTGACTTTGAAAATTTACCATAAATTGTGGAAATTGAGTTAAGGGCTGAAAAAAAAATGAGATTAAAGCCTAATGAGTCTAGTTTCATATAGAGGAAACGATGCATGCAATTGGATTTTATATTATGAGATATTTAAATTGTGGTGAGACAGAGTCTGAATGACTTTGAGCTCCCCTGTTCTGATTTTTAAAAATCATTAAAAATTGTACAAAAATAATTAGAGTCATACTTTATATGTATGGATTCCTTATTGAGTCTATTTTTAAGAGAAACAAACGGAATGGTTATCTGAATTCTATACAGGAGAAATTTGGTTTGTAGTGCACAGGGTCAGAGTAGCTGAACCCTGAAACAGGGGAGACTTTAACTAATAAACTGTACTAATTGGCCCAACCAAAAATTCTAGAAAAAATTAGTAAGTAGATATACGAGTCTAGATTCAGGAAAAATTTACAGATTTGGATTTGAGTTTCGTAACTCGAGATATGATTTTTTTAGTGACTGTGATGCAGTTGGACAGCTTATCTGGAAAAGGTAAAATAAATTGCCCGAATTTGTTTATGTGCTCAAATAAGTTTAGTAATGCCTCGTGCTCGACTCCGTGACAGTCTCGGGTAAGGGGCGTTACATTTATTGGTATCGAGCTTGGTTTAGCGATTCTCGGAATATGTATAATGTGAAAAGTGTCTAGAATTACATGCCATATAAATCTGTGATAGTGTGATGTGTATGATCCGATCTAATCCTTGCTTTTATTATAGATTATCTTCGATTTGAAAAGATGTCAAATAGACCAGAACAAACTGAGCAAGAAGAAGTTAACAACAGAGTACAAACCTCTGAACAAGGAACAAGTAGTGAAGTTCCAATTTCATTGATGCGAGAACAAGAACTCAAAAATATGATTTATGGCTTCATGAATCAGTGGTATAATGAGAATGTACGAGAAAGAAATCAGACTCCGCAACCTCCTCCCCCTATTTCAACATCGGTAGTACCCCCGGTTGCTCCTCCACCTCCTTTGATAATCGAACTGTAAACGTTCTCCATTTGAAAAGCTTAGAAAACATAAATGAAGAATTTGGGAAAACAGATGATGATCCCTGTGAAAGTTGAATATTGGTTACAAAGTATAATGAGGGTTTTTAAGCAAATGGCGTGCTCACCAAATGATTACTTAATATGTGCCGTGTCGTTATTGAAAGAAGAAGCTTATAATGGTGGGAAACAAAGAGAAGTCGTTGAAAATTCTACTGAGAAGATCACTTGGGAATTTTTTCAAAATGAATTTAAGAAGAAATATGTCAGTAGAAGATATCCGGATAAGAAGAAAAGAGAATTTTCGACTTGGCGGCAGGAAACAGTCGCATGGCTGAATATGAACGAGAATTTGTTTATCCGAGCAAATATGCTCGAGATATAGTACCCATCAAGAAGAAATGTATCGATTTGAAGAAGGGCTTAATGATGAGATTAAAATGATGATAGGGGCATTGAGATACGAGAATTTGTTGTTCTATCGATCGTGCTCGAAGTCGGAAGAAGTATATAATAAAAAGATGCAACGAGATAGAAGAAGTAAAGAATCTTTCAAAAGAAGTGCATCTAAGTCATTTTCACTTTACCAGTGAAGAAATCTAAAGAGGAATTCAATGAGCCACTTGAAGACGGAAAGATCGGAAAAAGTAGGCCAAGACAACTGATTTCAAAGCATCCGATGCACTCCATCATTGTTAGTGTGGGTAGTGTACAAAATACCCAAAGGCCTAAATGTCAACATTGTGGAAGAAGTCACCCCTGAATGTAGAAGTAAGTTAGGGGCTTGTTATAAATGTGGGGCCACCGATCATTTTATTCGTGATTGTCCCCAATTACAAGTAGAAGAAGTGGAACAGAAGGAGAAACAGAAAACTCCTCCTCAAAGGAAGACGCTCTGGTGGAGCGTTGCACTGAGGGCTACTCGTTCGGGTATGAAAGATACCGCTAGTCGATCGGTTAAGGCCCCACTCGTGCTTATGCCATTCGAGCAAGAGAAGAAGAAGCAATGACTCGGATGTAATTGCTGGTACTTTCTATCTTTATGATGTTCCTGTGTATGCTTTAATAGACCCGGTCTACTCATTCATATATTTGTACTTGTGCTAGCATCCGAAAAGAATTTATTTGTTGAGCCTCATCGATTATGATGTACAAGTTACAAATCCGTTAGGTCAAAGTGTGGTAGTTAATTTAATATGTCATAACCGCCCACTTTGAAAGTTAAAGGGTCGTGATTTCCACGATTTGATGTCATGCTACCCTTTCGGGAATTTGATATTATCTTGGGCATGGATTGGTTAATGAAACATGACGCGGTAGTGAATTGTCGAGAAAACGAATTAGTTTGAAATGTCAAACAGAGATATTATTGTGGTTGAGTCCGGAAATTTGGATGATACGGTTAGAATGATTTTCTATGTCCTTTTCGTAAATTGTTGCGTAAAGGAAATGAGGCATATTTCGCCTATATTCTTGATACTCAAGTTCGAATCAAAGTTAGAGCAACTATCTGTTGTGAATGAATTCATGGATGTATTTCTGAAGAATTACTGTGTTTACCACCCGATAGAGAAGTTGAGTTCGTGATAGATGTGCTTCCGGAACAGCTCCCATATCAAGAGCACCGTATAGAATGGCTCCAGCAGAATTAAGAGAGTTAAAAACACAATTTGCAAAGAGTCTGTTAGACAAAGGGTTTATTAGACCGAGTATGTCGCCATGGGGTGCACCTGTCTTATTTGTGAAAAGAAGGATGGTTCATTGAGGTCGTGCATAGATTACTGAGTGACTAAATAAGGTAACGGTTAAAAATAAATATCCTTTGCCTCGTATTGATGATTTATTTGATCAACTTAAGGGTGCTCAGCAGTGTTTTCAAAAATAGATCTCGAGATCTGGGTATTATCGATTAAAGGTAAAGGAATGTGATGTGCCAAAAATGACTTTTAGAACTCGGGTATGGTCATTATGAGTTCTTAGTTATGCCATTCGGTTTGACAAATGCTCCGCTTTGCTTTTATGGATTTAATGAATCGAATTTTTCAGTCTTACTGGATAGATTTGTGGTTGTGTTTATTGAAGATATAATTGATCTATTCAAAGACAGAATCCGAGCATGCTCAGCACTTGAGAATTGTGCTACAGATTTTGAGGGAAAAACAGTTATATGCAAAATTTAGTAAATGTGAATTTTGGCTTCATGAAGTAGGATTCTTGGGTCACATTGTGTCGATTGATGGTATACGGGTAGATCCGAGTAAGGTGTCGTGGTGATTAATTGGAAAATTCCAAAGAATGTTACTGAAGTACGAAGTTTTCTTGGATTAGCTGGGTACTATCGTCGATTTGTGAAAGACTTTTCACTGATTGCTTCACCGATAACCCGATTATTACAGAAAAATGTTGAATTTGTATGGTCTGATGATTGCCAACGAAGTTTTGATCAATTAAAGAAAATGTTGACAGAGGCTCCAGTGTTAACTCACCAAGCGGTATGCCATATGTAGTGTATAGTGATGCATCTTTGAATGGTTTAGGTTGTGTCTTGATGCGATCAGAAAAGTTGTAGCATATGCTTCTCGATGAGCTTGAAACCACATGAGAGGAACTACCCTACACATGATCTTGAATTAGCCGCCATAGTATTTGCTTTAAAAATTTGGAGACACTACCTATATGGAGAGAAATGTTATGTGTATACAGATCATAAAAGTTTGAAATATTTAATGTCGCAGAAAAGAGTGAACTTGAGACAGAGGCGATGGTTAGAAAATGTTGAAAGATTACGATCTTGTCATTGATTATCATCCGGGTAAGGCAAATGTAGTGGCGGATGCACTTAGTCGGAAATCGTCGTTATTTGCTCTTGGGCGTTAAATGCTCACTTGTCTATTAATGAAGATGGTTCGTGTTAGTTAAATTAAAGACAAAACCGGTATTCTTTCAACGAATTCGGGAATTGCAAGATGAAGATCCAAGTTGGTGTTGAAACGACAAATGGTTCGGGATAATTTGAACTTAGATTACTCTATTGATAATAGTGGTATGCTATACCATCGTAATAGAATTTGTGTCCCGAATAATCTAGAATTGAAGAAGGATATCTTATCGAGGCTCATAGTAGTATGTACTCGATTCATCCAGGGTAGTACGAAGATGTATTGTGATTTGAAGAAAATGTATTGGTGGCTGGTATGAAACGGAAATTTGTGAATTTGTGGCCAAATGTTTAATCACAATGTGTAAAAGTCGAACATCAAGTGCCTACAGGTTTGTTACAACTCGTAATGATTCCAGAATGGAAGTGGGAACATGTGACGATGGATTTTGTATCCTGGGTTGCGGTGACTCAGAAGAAGAAAGATTCGATTTGGGTGATAGTAAACAGATTAACTAAATCGGCGCATTTTATTCTCTGTAATGCATTTTTCGCTTGATAAGTTAGCGGAATTATATGTATCGTAAATTGTGAGATTACATGGGGTGCCGACATCAATTATTTTCGATCGAGATCCGAGGTTTACTTCGAGATTTTGGAATAAACTACAGAGGAAGCTTTAGGTACTAAGTTAAAATTTAGTACTGACTTTTCACCTCTCGCATGATGGACAATCGAGCGAGTGATTGATTTTGGAAGATATGTTAAGGTGTCAGATACTCGAGTTCGATGGCACTGGAAAGGTACTTACCTTTAGCTGAATTTGCTTATAATAATAGTTATCAAGCTAGTATCAAAATGGCACCGCTTGAAGCTCAGACGGAAGGAAGTGCAGAACCCGTTGTATTGGTCGTAATTAAGTGAATCGAAATTAGTCGAGTGGATTTAATTCGGGAAACTAAAGAGAAAGTTCGGATTATTCGAGAAAGTTTGAAAGTCGCTTCCGATCACAAAAGTCGATGCAGATTTGAAAAGAAGGGATATAGAGTTCAATGTGGGTGATCATGTGTTCTTGAAAGTTTCTCCGTGGAAGAAAGTTTTACGGTTTAGTAGAAAAGGAAAGCTTAGTCCACGATTTATCGGACCATACGAAATCATTGAGAGGATCGGTCCCAGAGCTTATAGATTGGCCTTGCCTCGTAACTTGAGAAAATCCATAATGTATTTCATGTATCTATGTTGAGACGATATAGATCGGACCCTTCACATGTGATTCCTCATAACCGAGATAGAGCTACAATCAGATATGACTTATTCGGAGGAACCCGTGAAAATATTAGCTCGGGAAGTTAAAGAACTACGGAATAAACGAAAGTACCATTAGTAAAAATGTTATGGCATCGACATGGATTGGAGGAGGCAACTTGGGAAACGGAAGAATCTATGAGATCACAAAGATCCGTGATTTGTTTTGTGCACGAAATTTCGAGGACTAAATTTCCTAAGGGGGGAGAGTTGTAACGGCCCAAATTTTCAGTTGATACCGGAATAGTGATTTGAAATCACTAAGTCCGACATGTGAGCTTAGATATTAGTAAGTAAATGTTAAGTGTGGTTTTAGAAATAATTTTGAATTAGTGAAATTATGTAGTGTAGGAAGTTGTAGATAAAAGGAATAAAAACGAGGTATCGAGACCTCGAATTCATAAACTTGAGCCATAAATATTTTTAAAAATATTTATGGAGTGTAAATAAGTTAGTATTAAAGTTTCAAGTTAAGAAATTTTAAGGTTTTGATAGTTAATTAGGTGAAAAGGACTAAATTGAACTAAGTGCAAAATTGTGAGATGTGATTAAATAGCTCTAGTAATAATTAAAAGAGAACTAAATAGGCAATTAGACACCTATTATTGGGCTGGACGGCATGTGTGTGCAGGAAAATTAAAAATCAAGTGTGAACAAGGGGCAAAATTGGAAATAATGTAATAATTTAATTGTAAAATATGATATATTAGGTAAAATCTAGAGTTTCTTCATTTTTCTTCATCTTCATCAGATAAAAACACCATTAGAGAGTTTTTAAGAAGCTGGTTTTTATATCCTACAGCATGTAAGTTCAACTCTTGATTATTTCTTGCAATTTTTGTATTTTTGAGACTTTTACAACTAGGTCCATATGTTTAATTCATTAGTTTTTGATAATTTTGAAAGTTGCCATGAATAAGTGCTGAAATTATATGATGATTTATTATGGAATTGAGGTTTTAATTTTATTATATGATGATTTTGTGAAGAGATTTTTAGAAATCATTATTTAGGACCTAATTGTGAAAGTTGTGAGATTAGGGTTTTGTGATGAAACTTTGAGTGTCAAAGGCTGTGAAATAGTTTATAATGTTTAAATAAAGTGTTATTTGAGAAGAATTAATTCAATTGATGGGTGAATTGATCGGGGACTAAATTGTAAAAACTATAAATTTTGGGGTAAAAGTGCAATTTCAAAATTTGAACAGCATAAATTGTGAAGTGAAATAGAATTGAAATGGATGCTAATGAAGGAATGATTTTATAATTATAGATCAAGAAAACGAACTGAATCGTGGAAAGGAGAAAATTCAAGAATAGTCCCCGAATTTCTACGACTTTTTGCAAATTAGTCCAGGTAAGTTCATATGGCAAATTCAATGTTTTAGTATGAAGATATTATGATTTTTAAGTATATTATTGTAGATGAATACCATCAATTTGTAATAAGTATGAAGTAATAGTTAAATAAAAGTACACATTAGTTGAAACAATGGATTTGAGTGCTTTCATTCTGTGACCATGATGAATTGACGGAAAAGATATGATAAGTGCGCCCGTTTAAGACCATAGCTGGGCTATGGCATCGGTGCAATGTGATATGTGTTCTCGTATAAGACCATATTTGGGCTATGGCATCGGTGAGATGTGATAATGTGATTCCGTATAAGACCATGTCTGGGATATGGCTTCGGTATGATATGTGAACCGTGTAAGACCATGGCAAGGCTATGGCTTCGGTGTGTGATGCGTAACAATGTGAAAGTCCATATTTTACTATGGCAATGTGATAATGAAGCACTCAATTCCTTATTGTTCCCTAATTTGACAATGAAGTAAATGAGAAATAGGCCTAAGGGAGTTAAATTGTGAAATGACCATATGGAAATTATTCCAATGAGTTATTAATGAAGTTGTGATTTGGAGGATGAAGTAGTTAAACTAATAGATATATGATTGAGTACAATATTTGATATGATTTGTGTTTATATGTCTATGAGCTTACTAAGCTTCAACAAGCTTACTAAGCTTCAACAAGCTTACTTGTGTGTGTTTAATATTTCTATGTAGATTGACTTGAAAGAAAGTGGGTAGATCGGATCAACACAACAGGGCACACTATTCAGATCAATTCCGGTAGTTTTTGTTTTATGTTTAAAGATTTATATGGCATGTATAGAGTTTGAATGAATTGAAGTAAAGATGATATAAACTAGTTAACAATGTTTGTACTAAAACAGTTTTTGGTTAGTAGCAATAGTTTGACTTTGAAAATTTACCATAAATTGTGGAAATTGAGTTAAGGGCTGAAAAAAATGAGATTAAAGCCTAATGAGTCTAGTTTCATATAGAGGAAACGATGCATGCAATTGGATTTTATATTATGAGATATTTAAATTGTGGTGAGACAGAGTCTGAATGACTTCTGAGCTCCCCTGTTCTGATTTTTAAAAATCATTAAAAATTGTAAAAAAATAATTAGAGTCATACTTTATATGTATGGATTCCTTATTGAGTCTATTTTTAAGAGAAACAAACGGAATGGTTATCTGAATTCTATACAGGAGAAATTTGGTTTGTAGTGCACAGGGGTCAGAGTAGCCGAACCCTGAAACAGGGAGACTTTAACTAATAAACTGTACTAATTGGCCCAACCAAAAATTCTAGAAAAAAATTAGTAAGTAGATATACGAGTCTAGATTCAGGAAAAATTTACAGATTTGGATTTCGAGTTTCGTAACTCGAGATATGATTTTTTTAGTGACTGTGATGCAGTTGGACAGCTTATCTGGAAAAGGTAAAATAAATTGCCTGAATTTGTTTATGTGCTCAAATAAGTTTAGTAATGCCTCGTGCTCGACTCCGGCGACAGTCTCGGGTAAGGGGGCGTTACATACATAATGAGCCAAATGGTCTTGAGGATCACCTCAACTATCATACATTAATTTTGGAAACTTAAAGGTTAGAGAAACATGATGCCACAATATTTTTTCAGCTAAAGGTACATTTTTATTTATTTTTTCACTAAGCTCAGTGATTTAACCTTTTGAAAATATTGTATATATTTTTCTAACCTTTTTTTATTTTTTGTTAAAAAGTATTCTAACTAGAATATTTATAACTATCATCATAATCTTCATTAGAGCTATCATGCCTATCAATATCATCTACTAAATCTTCATTACGTTGACTTGCATGTTGACGATCGTGTTCAGAGTGAATGGGTTCTTCCCTTTCATGCTGTGGATTTTGGTCACGAATCATTCAACAATTCATCCTCCTTACTCTTAACTTCTCAATAAGTTTTTCATTTCTTTCATTTTCTTGTTTATGTCTATCCATTTGTTCCTAGATAAACTTTTGCTGCTCTTCATATCTTTTCTGTTGGGAAGACATTTATTCATTCATGACTCTTATTCTCTCTTGCATGTCCAAATAGTGTTGACCATGTAACACCCCTAACCGATATCCGTCGCCGGAATAGGGTTACGAGGTATTACCAGATAATACACATTAATTATATACATTTATACATTCATAAGAAAAATCTATTCAAATCATTCACATTGTCCCTTATGAGGTCTTATGAGACCTTAAAACATGCTTAAAAGTGGTTCGGGACTAAACCGATAACATTTGCAAACTTTGGGAAACTTAGAAAACTTCCAAACATATAAGGGTCACATGCCCGTGTGAATAGGCCGTGTGCCTCATACGGTCACCAGACACGTCCGTGTCACATGCTGTGTGAAAACAGAGCATACATACTGACTTGCACCATATGGCCGAAGACATGCCCGTGTGCCATGGCTGTGAGAAAACTTAGGAGGTTACTAACTTGGGTCACACGACCAGCCACACGCCCATGTGCCAACCCGTGTGCCACACACGGCCAATAGACATGCCTGTGTCAAAACTGTAAGGTATACTGACTTTAAATCGAAGGGTACCCCAAGGGACACACGGCCTTGTAACATGGCCGTGTATCACACACGGCTGAGACACACGCCCGTGTCTCTGCCTGTGTGGACAAAAATACGCCATTTGAAAAGCCAATTTGCTACCCTTTCCACAAGCATACATAGCAACCAAAATAGCACCATTAAAATACAAGTTTAAGTAACCAAAAAATGCCAATTCATACTCATATAATACCATCTATTTGCAACCATTTAAAACACTCAATTCCATATTCAAAACATACCAAATCATTATGCCAAAACTATCACAATTCACCTAATTGCAAATGCATTAACTTATCAACTTATCCTCAATTTCAAGTCACTTAATATACCATATCATCATCTCAAAACAAACCACAATATGCCAACTTCCAAGCATTAGCACAACAATTAACAACTAACCAAAATAACCAATACATAACCATACCAAATAAGCCAACATATAAGGTATTATATACATCACATATATAACACTTACCAAACACAATTTAAGCCAACTTTAATGGTAATACATACCAACATTTACATGCTAAACCTCATGGCTAATATTATAGTTCAAAACATACCAAAATGACACTAGCCTATACATGCCATATACTAAATATACAAAGCTCCCAAAACTACCAACGAGATGATCGATAGTGTGATGATGGTTTCCGATAATCCTCGATGTCCGAACTAGCTTCGATGATCTATAAAACATGGCAAGAACACACAAAGTAAGCTTTAAAAGCTTAGTAAGCCATATACAAATAAAGTCATCATATGAACATTTGCACATCAATTCAAATATGCTAAGCATAACAAATCATATACAAGTTCACAAACCTTTCACCTTGAACACATATTCTATATCTTAATCAAATTCATCATATACTTCACCTTTTAATACTCATATAAATCTCATACGTACCTGAGTTATTTAACTCATTCACACATTTTTTCTTGACTTGAATTTACCCGTTGAACCATTCAGAATCGTTAAGGATACTCGAAAATCACATAAGCTCGTACAATGCCATATCCCAGATATGGTCTTACATGTTAACACATATCGATGCCACTGTCCCAGACAGGGTCTTACACGAAATCGATTAACGATGCCAATGTCCCAAACATGGTCTTACACGTAATCTCAATACAATGCCAATGTCCCAGACATGGTCTTACATGTAATTACATCTCGGTAACCTAATGTCATGACATTCGCATCCTATACTATTCCTAGGGTTCGTACGAGACTTTCGGATATCGTAACTCTGTATAATTTTTTTAATTTATATATTTTGTATATATTAAATTTTAATTTTAGTTTAATTTTTACATTTAATTATTTTTTTATTTAAATAATTTTCACCTAAATTTTGAAAAAAAGTTTAAAAGTATGTTTATGTTTTTAATCTAAATGAAAATAATTATATTTTTTAACTTGACAAAATAATTAACAAATTTTTATTAGATCTCAATTTGTAACTGATAGTTTAAAGTATACGTAAATTGTTTTTATTAATAAAAAAGGAGAGAGTGTGTTTTGTTGCCAAATCCTTGGGGGTGGAGATGATTTGGTTTCAACTTTTGACCCCTATTTTGAGGAATGGGGTCCTTCTATGTTATTAACAAAATCACACTAATTTGAAGAACTCCACTAAATTTTGTTCTTCCTTTTTTTTTTTTTAATGCTTCATATTTCTATATTATCTCTTTTTTATGTACTTTTATGATTAGTTGATTTCCAATGACTTCTTCTACTTCTTTTTTAATTTGGCATTCAAAAATAAAAAACGAACATTTTTAAAGAAATTGATGTTTATTAAGTGAATATTCATTTGGTAGAGTTTTATTTCATTTATATTTTTTATGTCTATAAATATAAATTTTAGAGAAGTATTGTAAAAATTCGTATTTGATTATTAAAATTTATACTTCTCTTTATCCTTTTATTTCTCTTGTTTCTTATCTTCTTTATTATTTATTGCATAACACGTTATTAGCACAATTTTATACCAAAACACCACAAGCTATATATATTTTTTAAGCTCTTTGACCACTGAAAAAACAACGGGAATCAAACTTAGGCCTTGCTATCTTCCCACCTTTTCTTAATTGCTCAACCATTCAAGTTTTACTGTTATTTTGAGTCTAGATTATTATAAATTTTATAGCCTCTAGAGATGAACAAAGAAGCAAAGCAACCGCAGCAAGGGTTTGAAACTACAACCTTCAACAACTCTCCCCACCATTGAGGTTTTAGACACAAGATGTTGAAAATTGTAGGAAGTTTTTTTTTTTTAGAATATTTTATGTATAGATTTGTTTTTATTTTTATTTTTGGTTAGCTTATTTTTTTTCTATTTTAAGGATGGTGAAAGATTTGATTTCAAAATTGATTTTGGTTTTTGATCTTACACTTATCAAGCAAAATTTAGATTGGTAAGAAATTTCGAAATATTTTTAGTTGAGGTTTGATTCTAATTATTGTTATTTTTTAAAATTTAATTGAATTATTAAGTTAGATTATTAAATGTGGGTGGGTTCATAAGGCTTACTAATCAATCTTTATAATATATATTTTTAAATAATTGTTTATAATGAAAGAAAGGTCATATATTAATATTCTTTACTTATTTAATATTTAAAAAAAACTTGGGTTTTGATAGAAATATATCAATATCATGTTTTTATTATTATATATTTGAGTACTTATTATTTTCTTATCAAATGTTTCTTGTTTAAATATGTACTATATTGATTGTTGACTCAACCATAAGTTTTTATTATATCCTTCCTCTTTAAAGAAAAAAATTATAGAGACGTTTAAAAGTTCGTCCTAATAAATCTATTGCATTTCCGAAAGTGAATGCAAACATTAAAAAATTGAACCATATGATAATGGTTGTTATAAGCGGCATAATAATAATAACCACTAGAAATGGAAATAAGGTAATAAATAAGAGAATAATGAGAGTTCTCAAGATAACCTTACAAACGGAAAAGATAACTTATATTATCAATCTTATATGAAAGATCATTGGTCATATGGTTGCCATATGCCCAAATATTTTCTAACAATAAATGTCATCCTTATAGTAGAAAGTATTTATCTTAGTTAGTATTACAACAAGCCAATTTAATGCAATATTTGGCGGTACAGAATTAGTTGAAAGCTCTCGGAGAGCTAATATATTTATGCTTGATGTATCAAAATTTGTGATTTAATGCAATTTCAAAGAAATTATGAAGTTTTCAAATATATCTATTGTAGGAGATCTTATATTGAGATTATGAATGAGAAAAATATATACTTAATATGAATCACTCTTACTACGAATATCTATGTATTTTGATAGAGAAAGATCCAGTCTGTAACGACTCGATAGTCAGGGGTGTCAAAAAGTGCAATTTTGGGACTCCGTTTTCTTAAAAATATTTACGAAGTTAGTTGTGTAGTTAATTAGGTTTTGGTTAAGCGAATTTGTGTGAATTAATAGTAATTAGGTATAAAGACTAAATTGCCTATAGGGTGAAAGTTGAATTATAGATTCAAGAATAATTAAAGGGACTAAAGAAGCAATTATGCCATTGTTCTTTAATGAGGTGGCATTAGGTAAGATATTTGTAAATTTAATATATATAATATAAAACCTTAAGTATTAAGTATTAAGTATATATATTATATAATTATAATAAAACAAGTAATTAAAAAAAAGAAGCCAAAGGAAACAGAAAGAAAAAGAAAAAGGGAAGGAAAGAAGAAACACAAAGCTTAGGGGTGTTACATTTAGTAGTATCAGAGCTTTACAGGTTTAGCCGATTCTCAAACTAAATTGAGCTGAGAATGGAGTCTAGAGGTACATGCCATAATTGAGTCGAATTGAGTCGGGATTTGGATGTTGATATATTTGTTTTTGTTTTATAGTTGAAAATGTCGGATAATTATAATGATGATGTTGATCAAAAGATGTATACCGGAGATTATGTCTCCAATGAGTTAGATGGAACCGAATCGACAACATCAAGTGTTAATCCAATTAGTACTCAACAACGATCTCGAACTTAAATGTGGTGATGTTTATCTTTTGTGTCGGCATGTACCTAGGGTCTCTAAATAATTTTAACAACCTGTTTTTCAGTGGTTTCGAGGCCACCAAAAAATCCGACGAGTAAGTTCGTAAATATTATTATTTAATATTTACGAGTCAAATGTGATTTAAAAAAAAAAGTTTTTGATTTGCTAATTTATGTTATATAAGTGATTTATTAAGTTTAAGTAGTTTTAGAAAATGAGGTATTGGGGCCTTGTTTTTATAAATAGAGTTGTAAATATTTTTATATACATTTACGGAGTGTCATTAAGGTGGTATTAAAGTTTTATTGAAAAATTTTAACGTTTCGATAGTTAATTAATTAAAAAAGACCAAATTAAAAAAAATGCATTCCTGGGACTCTATTCCCGTAAATCGAAGTCGTAAATATTTTTAGTTGTGTAGTTAATTAGGTTTTGGTTAAGTGAATTTACTTAAATTAAAAGTAAATTAGATATAAAGACTAAATTACATATAATGTGAAAGTTGAATTATAGATTAAAGAAAAACTAAAAGGACTAAAAAAATAATTATGCCATTGTTTATTTACGAGGCGGCATAAGGTAGATTTTTTTTTGTGAAATCATTATAAAACTTTAAGGTAATATATAATATTTACTTAAGTATTAAGTATATATATTATATTATATTATAATAAAACAAAATAAAAAAAATAATAATGTATAATAAAAAAATAAATGAAAGAAAAAGAAATAGAAAGTGAAACGAAACTGAAGCTCCGTTTGTTTGTCAGTAAAATATTTTATGAAAAATAATTTCTAGAAAATGATTTACTTTTTTGCAAATGATTTACTTTTCTGGTGTTTGGATGAATCTATGTAAAATATTTTCTGTTATTTGGCAGATTCCCTGAAAATATTGTCCGGAAAGCTATTTTAAATTAAACAAATATATATTTAAGAATTTATTATCTTTTCACTGTTTAATTGAGTTTATTATATATATTAATAAATTTATATTTTAAATTTTTTTTATATATATTGCAATGATTTATTTATTTATAAATAAATCAAATTAAATATATAATAACACTCAATTATTAAATTAAAATATTAACCGTCATAAATTGAAAACAACCAAAGTCAAATAATTTCAAATAAATTATTTCTAATTGTGTTATAAAAAAATAAAAAACAAGAATTGAAATAAAAAACAAGGATTAAATGCCATCTTAATTAAATTAAATTCAAATCATAAAATATAGTATGATATAGATTTATTTATATGCAAGTTAATTCATTAGGATGTAAATCCACTCAGTAGATCGTAAATTTACACCTAAAAAACAATAAAGTATATCAAGACCTGCATCGAATCATCTCTTTACCCATCGATAATCATCAGGTAATTTTTAAACCTCCATCATCCTCTTCCCCACTCTTTTCACATCAACTTCTAGTGGGATCTAAATAAAAATCAAATCTCTTCTCCCCCAGTTTGAAATTTTGATACCCTCAATTGGATGTCAAATATTTACTAACATATTGCGCACGGACTAAAAATGCACACCACTAGAAACTATCCATCAAGCCATGTTCTTAATCATAGGCAAATGCAGTAGCCACTTCCCCTAAATTAATTTTCCATGGTTCCTCCTCTCCATCATCAATGGTGAGTGCCTTAATATTATCATTCGTATTTTAAAACCAAGAATTAATAAAAAGCAATCGAGGTATAAGAGCAGACAATTAGAGAAAAAATATTCTATAAGAGCAGGTTGAAATTCCATTTGTAAATTTTATTAAATTCATGGAACTCAGCATACATGCATATATTTATGTATATGTCTAAAACTTGTACTTTTGCGATAAGAGTGAATTCAGTGCTTAAAATGTTGATGTAGTCTGAAATCTTGTGCCACATCCTCTATTTGGAAGCCACCTTATGGTGTGCAGGCACCTGAAGTTGATCCAGCCTGCAATTACAAAACAAACCACATTTTTTACTATCTATCTAACATTGAAGGTCTGCAGATATTTGAGAGTGGGGTTGGACACAAATAATTGAGCTCAAAATAAGTAAAAAAAAATGGTTTATATTAATCTAAGAACCACATTCATTTGCAAAATGTAATTTTGACTTACTACACATGCATGAATATCATCACATCCATATAACAGCTTTCCATTCAAAGTATCGACAGCTTGGAATGATCCTCCTCTTTCACTCCTCTGTGTAAACCAAAACAAGAATATTTTCAGGTTTCAAAGAAAATGAGCTGAATCAACAAGAAACAATTAGCAACTTAAAGAGTGAACAAAGGAACCTTGTAATAATCAACAGTAACAAAGTTAGCCCAACAGTTACCAACAACCGCATAGCAAGTACGAAGCATGTTAATCAGATCTCCAGAATTGTCCTCGCATGTCTTCTCTTTGCTTGACATTGAATGAAAGTAATTTACCAATACCAACGACATAATCTTGTCGTCTAGACTTGACGACTCTACCCTGTTCGAGTAACTTTCTCCTTGCATTCTGCCATCCTTATCTGCCAATTTCGAATTCAACCACTCTGTGTTATCTCGACTTTTCGCTTTTCCTTAACCATTTCAATGTCTAAAACTTAATTAATAATGGATATATATACATATATATATATATTTATATATATGGTTTATATTGATTTTCAACCATGTAGTTCCACTGGTAAGTAATTCCTTCGCTTGCTTCCTTGGACTGAATTGAGGTGAAGACAAGTAGTCTTTGGTTATTAGCCACCATGTCACT
Source organism: Gossypium anomalum (assembly GCA_025698475.1). Lineage (NCBI taxonomy): Eukaryota > Viridiplantae > Streptophyta > Magnoliopsida > Malvales > Malvaceae > Gossypium > Gossypium anomalum. Next base: position 14,504,131 of record CM046967.1, on the reverse strand, counting down.
GACTAGAGGGTAGTCTTCACCATTTTTGGGCATGTATTGACCCTCTAGCAACCTGATTTTATTATTTTTTATTATATTGGGATCCAAAGGCCTCCCCGATTCTAGCATTCAATACAAGTATTACTCAATTTCTAATCCCTATCTATAAAAATACAGCTTCTGTTCTAAACTCTGTCAGTTTTCTCTCTTAAACCATAGTTTTATCCTCAATTTTCTGTTCTAAAACCATAAATAGATACAAGAAAAAGAGAGCACTATCAAATCAACATATGAATCTCTTCAAAAAGTGTAAGCAAACAACCAATTTAAAGTTAACAACAATTAGAATTTAAGCTTTTTCTTAGTTTTTTAATGTATTTAGAGGATACTCATATCCATGTCTTAATATGTGTTGGACACAAGTGTTGATCATGGGTACTTAAGGAAATATGAAGCGTTTGGTTAGCATATGCATGATTGGTTGTACAGTTGATTATATTTTTAGATTTACCTCCAGCATCCCACCAGAGATGCATTTGGTTGTAGAAATATTTGATTTTACAGGATAAAAGCTGAAACTCCAAGTAGAAGATTTCCATGAGTGGAATGGACAAAATATTCTTATTCTCTAAAGGCTTTTAAGAAATTTCTTCTTCAACTGTGCTTTAAACCTCTAGCCAGGCCGGATAGGCTCTTGTTCTGAATTAGATCTTCAAATTTTTATTTGAACAAGTAAAGTTAAGGTGTTTCTCAGGTTATTAGTTACATTACTTTCATAAACGCTTTATTAGTCTTTTTTATAACTTTGATTTGCTTTACTTTATGTATGCAATGAGACATCCAATAAGTTTTTAAAATCCCAAAGGAGATTTGAAAGACCAATTGGTGTGTTTTCTGGCAATGTGACGATGAGTTTCATAATAATAGCCATTGAAAGTAAGAAAGAAACCTGTAAGAAGATAATTTAAGAACAAAACAACAATGGTGGGAAGCATGAAAATGATACAAAAGCACAACAAGGGATTTGACATATCACATGCATTATTGTCGATAAAGCAGGGAACCCCACTCCTCTAGTTTCAGCCTTTTTCAATGTATTAGTAGCATAAAATTTCAGATAAAACCCAGAAAAAACCTAAAATTTCAACATCAAAAATTAAAAATAAAGAAACAGAGAAAGGCATAAAATTTCATGCAAATGAATCGAAATTTCAACATAACCAACGCTACTTCACTTTCAGATAAAACCCAAAATTCAGCACAAAGAACGAAAGGGTATTCAACATTATAAAAATTAAAATCAAAATTCTAGGGAATTGCCAAAACTATCTGTTAAAAAGTGGACGAGTAAATAACAAGAAGAAAAAAAAGAGCTTTAAAATGAAAATAAAAAAAGGCTATACCTTAAGCCAAGACCCTTCGAAGAGGAAGATTTGAGCTAAACGAAACAGCAGCCCTGAGAAGAGAAGATATGCGACGGACACAGCTAAGGAAAAATGAAAATAAAAGATGAAGAAAAGAAGAAGTAGAAGGAGGAAGGTTACCTGGATGAAGAAGAAGGAAGATGAAGAACGGCTAGGAAAGATCGGTGAGAATTGGAAAATGTCTTACAGAAAAAAAATAAGTAAGACATTTTCCTTAAAAGCATAACATTTTACCCGTGTTTTTGAAAACCTTTTACATATGTAAAATGTTTTCGATCAAACAAACACCGAAAAATCAGGAAAACATTTTCCGGAAAATATTTTCTTGGTAAATAAACGGACCCTGAAGGGAAAAAGAAAGAAAAAAGAAAGAAAATGAGAAAGAAAAACTAAGGGTTCCAATTGTTCAAAGCTCAATTGGTTAGTCAATTTAATCATTTTTTTTGTAATTTTTATGTTTTTAGAATTCCGGTATTAAATACTATTCGGCCAATGTCAAAATTTTAGAAATTATTGAGCTTTTAAATGTTGTTTATGTTGAATAAATTATAAATTTTGAGTAATAGGGATTAAATTGTGAAAATTTTAAATTTTATGGATTTATGTGAAATTAGAGAGTTAAATCTAATTTAAAGTGGAAATTGAACAAAAATATAGAATTGATTGTGAAGAAATAAAATTAGTCTCAGTTTAGGGACTAAATTGAAATTTAGACAAATGTTGAGTAAAAAATTAAAATATTTAATATGAAATTGAATTGTGTTGTATTGATAATTTTTAATTGTTTTAATTCCATAGCTAACGTCGTACCAGGATCCTCGACTAAAAAGGGGAAAGATAAAGTCGACGTGGAATAGCTTGAAATTCCTGGTTTGTATTTTTATAATCCGAATTTAGTTGTTAATTATTATAATTTAATTTAATGTAAATGGTAAGTGTTGAGGTGAGAATTATTGTGTTTTGCAATTGAAAAGGAATTGAGTACAACCATAATCACACATTCACCATACAACCATTCACTCATGCAAATTAAAGTATTTCACATTTATTATTAAGTTATCTTATTTAGTACTGTAACAAGCCAATTTCATGCAATATTTGGCGGTAAAAAATTAGTTGAAAGCTCCTAAAGAGTCAATATTCAGTGTTACTCATTTTGGTTCGGTTTAATAAGTTTTTCCTAAGAGTTAATAAATTATTTTCAGTCAGATTGTAAGTAAGTTATATGAGTTATTTCAAACTCGTAAAGTTGTGGGTTTTTGGTTTTGAGCTAAAATTTTGGGTTTATGCATGGGTTTTGGTTGTTGGTTTGATAGTCCATTATGTTAAAAAAAATTTACCAAGTTTTGGATTTTAAATCCATGGTTTTCAATCAGAAGGGGGAATGAATGAATTTTTGTTGATACACTGGTTTAAACCTCGATCAACAACTTGCTAATATGATATGTTTTCAAATTTTAAAACATTAGTTGTTAATTTGGTTTTAAATTAATTTATACGATGATTAAATTAATATTGATAAATATAAGATAAGTTTAATATTGATTTTATTAAGCATGAGAAAATGATGCTTTTGAAATGAAATTGTGGAATTTAATCAATATTTTGTTGTGGGCCATTTCGGTGGCCAATGTGACCTTTAGGATCTGATCAAAACTTTTGGGTCGGGCTTTGGGGTCTTACATAAGTCCCCGCAAGATGAGGTATTTTATCGTGAAATATAGAAACTTATTAACTTCATACGAACTTACAAAGGTTTTACCTATGCCTACAGGAATTGTGGGATAAGGAGCTTGAGGAATCGTGTTAGATCTAGGATCATTGACGGTGAAGGGTCATACACATAGGAAGGGGTATTTTTAAAAACTTAAATATTTACGAAGCTAGTTGTGTGATTAATTAGGTTTTGGTTAGGTGAATTTACTTGAATTAAGAGTAATTAGATAAAAAGACTAAATTTGTAACGCCCCAAAATTCATATTGTTGTTTCTGGATAAATTGGACACAAATGTGTATCTGCTTCAGTGGTTAACTGTTCTAGGTGTGTATGTGAGGTCCCAAGTTCAAGCTTAGCTTTGGCAGTCTGTAAGTATTCTAATAAACTGTTATGATATTAGAGGCAGTCTGTTGTGAAAACACTCTAGTCAGTGTATACCAAAACATCTGTTAATAAATACTGGAACTGTAACTGATTCATAAAAAGTTGTAATACAGATAAATCCGAATAGACATGAGTGCCAGAGGTATTCATGGACATGGTTTTAGAGGCCGAAGTAGAGGCCGTTGGAGGGTTCGAGCTAAGTATTATTCTCTAGGCAGTATGCCGAACCTGGATACAAGTGAGGCGTCGGTATCACCTGCTACTAAGACTGAGTCTCAGGATCGCATTGCTGGGGACGACCCATTGTCCCAGGCTATGTTAAGGACACTTAAGAGGGTCGCTGGGCCCAATACTGGATCTGGGGGCCAAGGGTCAATTACGAAATGACTTCGGTCACTGGAGCCGCCCCTAATGTGGTTGAGTACTGGATGGAGGCTACTAAGAGGATAATGGATGATTTAGACTGTACCCCTGAGCAGAAATTGAAGGGTGCAGTCTCGTTGCTTAGCGATGATGCCTACTAGTGGTGGTTGACCGTTAAGGATGGCACTCAGCCCGATCATCTGTCTTGGGAGTTCTTTAAGTCTGCCTTCCAAGGGAAGTATGTGGGAGCAAGTTATATCTATGCTCATAGGCGTGAGTTTCTGAACCTCACGCAGGGGGACCGATTAGTGGCTGAGTTTTTGAGACTAAGCCGCTATGCGCGAGGTATGGTGGTGTCTGAACATGAGAGATGTATCGTTTTAAGGACGGCCTTAGGGATAGTCTAAGGGTATTGATCGGTCCATAGAAGGAGTGAAAGTTCTCTGTTTTGGTAGAGAATGCGAAGATCGCTGAAGAGGTTAAGCGCACTGAGCGCCAAAACAGAGACTGTAAGAGGATTAAGAGCAGGAGGGATTCGGAGCCTTCGAGTTTGGTGTAGAAGCCTAAGAAAAAGGCTAGGACTGATGGGCTGGTGAGAGCTGGGCCCCTGTTGCTCCTACTAGATTCCAACAGTGTGGAGATTGTGGTAAACGTCATCAGCGCGAATGCTGGAGGAGGACCGGGGAGTGTTTGAGGAGTGGGTCGTTAGAACACCGCATTCTGGAGTGTCCGCTTAGAGCCGATCAGATGCAAGCTTCGGGTTCTGGTACTTCGCAGCCATAGAGGGTAGTTCAGCAGCCACCGAGAGGCCGTGGTCAGGCTAGGGGTGGTAACGGTATGGGCTACGGACAGAGAGCACCTGGTAGAGGTGCTAGATAAACTGAGGCGAGGCAGCCTGTTCTTTTTTATACTGCTCGTCACCGAGAGGACAGAGACGCTCCAAACATCATTACCAGTACGTTCTTAAGTTATGATTCACCTTACTTTGCTTTGATAGGCGTAGGGTCCACGTATTCTTATGTTGCTAGCACTGTGTCTGGAAACTTGAGGATTTTGGTTAAGAGTACTTCTAGTGGGGTGACTGTACTGAGTCCGCTGGGGCAACCAGTTCGGGTTAGCAAACTATATAGAGATGCTCTGCTAGAGGTTCAAGGGTTGGTATTTCTGGCTAATCTGATGGAGCTTTCATTTGGGGAGTTCGACCTGATTCTGTGTGTGGACTGGTTGGTCAAACACCGTGTCAGTCTAACTGTGCGTCTAAGAGGGTCGTATTAAGAACTGGGGGGATAATGAGGTAATTGTGATTGGAGAACGTCAGAATTATTTGACTAATGTGATCTCTGCACTGGTGCATGAGAAACTGGTTTATAAGGGATGTGAGGCGTTCTTGGCCTATATTAGTGTTTCCATCTTTGGAAGCTCTACTGTCAAGGACATATGAACTGTAAGGGGTTTTCTAGACGTCTTTCTTGAGGAGCTACCGGGTTTACCTCCGAATCAGGAAGTGAAATTTGGGATTGAGCTTCTTCTTGGTACAGCTCTGGTGTCTATCGCCCCCTACCGTATGGCACCAAAAGAGCTTATAGAGCTTAAAGCTCAACTGTAAGAACTTTTAGACCGTGGTTTCATCCATCCCAGTGTGTCTCTATGGGAAGTACCGGTTGTATTTGTTAAGAAGAATGATGGGACCTTAAGGATATGCATAGATTATCGGCAGTTGAACAGGCTGACTATTTAGAACAAGTATCCACTTCCGTGGATTGACAACCTGTTTGATCAGTTCCGAGGGGCTTCTGTATTCTCTAAGGTTGATCTCCATTCAGGGTATTATCAGTTGAGGGTCAAGAAAGTGGATGTGCATAAAACGACACTTAGGACTTGGTATGGGCATTACGAGTTTCTAATCTGGATCAGTTCGTCGTGGTCTTTATCAACGACATCCTAGCATACTCTAAAACTGAGAATGAGCATGACGAGCATGTTAGAGTTGTGCTTCAGATTTTGTGTGAGAAACAACTCTATGCTAAATTCAGTAAGTGTGAGTTCTGGCTTCGTGAAGTAACTTTTCTGGGGCATATAGTTTGTGCTGAGGGGATTCGAGTTGACCTTCAGAAGATTGAGGCTGTGCTTGATTAGAAATAGCTTAAGAATATGTCGGAGATCCGTAATTTCCTGGGTTTGGTGGGTTATTATCGGCGGTTTGTGAAAGGTTTCTCACTGATTGCAGCACCCTTAACTAAGCTGTTATGTAAGGGTGTATCGTTTGTCTGGATTGATGTACAGCAAGAGAGCTTTAAAAAGCTCAGTTTAAGACTGTTCTGACTGAGGCTCCTATTCTTATACAGCATGAGCTTGTGAAGGAGTTTGTGGTTTACAATGATGAATCACATGTGGGTTTGTGTTGTGTTCTAATACAAGATGGTAAGGTTGTGGCATATACGTCTCGCCAGCTGAAGACACATGAGACAAACTATCTGACAAATGATTTGAAATTGGCCGCCGTAGTCTTTGCTCTGAAAATCTAGAGGCACCATCTGTACGGTGAAAAGTATATTATGTACACTGATCACAAAAGCCTTAAGTACCTCCTGACTCAGAAGGTGTTAAATCTTAGGCAGCGTAGATGGATTGAGCTACTTAAGGACTATGACTGTACTATTGAGTACCATCATGGCAAGGCCAATGTGGTGGTCGATGCGTTGAGCCGTAGGGCGATTACTGATTTGAGAGCGATGTTCGCCAGACTTAGTTTGTTCGACGACAAAAGTTTGTTGACTGAGCTATAGGTTAAACTGACTTGGATAGAACAAATTCGAGATAGGCAGTTAGAGGATGAATCGTTGTGTCTTCTGTTCCGTCAGATTGAGAGTGGCAGCACTACAGACTTTGGGCTAAATTATGATGGGGTACTCTGTTTCCGTTGTCAGATTTGTGTACCGAATGATGCTAATCAGAGGCAGTCTATTCTGACAGTGGTGTATAGTAGCCCTTATGCTATGCATCCCGGTGGGAATAGGATGTACTGAGATTTTTAAAAACTGTACTGATGGTCGGGATTGAAACGGGAGGTTTTGGATTTTGTGGCACGATGTCTGACATGCCAGCAGGTCAAGGCTGAGCATCAGTTACCTTTGGGTTTGCTGCAGCCAGTTAAGATTCCCTTGACACCCACTAAGAAAGATTCTGTTTGGGTCATCGTGGATCGATTGACCAAGTCTGCGCTCTTCATTCTAGTTAGGAGCGACTATTCTTTTCAGAAGTTGGGAAAGCTCTACATATCTGAGGTAGTGAGACTGAATGGGGTACAGTCTCAATCATTTCTAATAGGGATCCTCGCTTCACGTAACGATTCTAGAAAAAGTTACATAAGGCTCTAGGCTGGATATTGGACTTTAGTACTACGTTCCATCCTCAGACTGATGATTAATCTGAGAGGGTGTTTCAGATACTGGAGGATATGTTGAGGAGTTGTGTTATCAATTTTTGAGGCAGATAAGAGGATTATCTGTTGTTAGTCGAGTTCACCTACAATAACAGTTTCTAGTCGAGTATTCAGATGACACCTTATGATGCTCTGTATGTGGTAAATATTGTACTCCTTTGTGTTGGACTGAGTTGGGTGAACGTCAAGTTTTGGGTCCTCAGTTAGTTTCTAAGACTGAGAATAAGGTTTGACTGATTCGAGATCATCTAAAGGATACTTTGGATAGACAGAAGTCCTATGTAAATTTGAAAAGGCGTGAGATTGAGTATTCTGTGGTGGACTTTGTGTTTCTTAAAGTCTCGCCATGGAAGAAGGTTCTGAGGTTCGTTCGCAATGGCAAATTGAGCCCTAGGTTTATTGGGCCTTATCGAATTCTAAAGCGAGTTGAACCGGTCACTTATCAGTTAGAGTTACCTCCAGAGCTAGATCGTATTCATGATATATTCCACGTCTCGATGTTGGGGCATTACCTCTTTGATCCTACTCATATTGTCCATGTTGAGGAGATTGAGGTTAGGCCAGATTTAACCTTCGAGGAGGAGCCGGTTCAGATTCTTGATCGCGATGTAAATAGTGTAACAACCTAATTTTTAGTGGTGTCAGAAACAGTGATTCGAGAGCAATAAATCCAACAAGTAAGTTCAAAGATTTAACAAAATAATATTGTAACACCCAAACCCTTATCCATCCCCGGAATAGGATTACGGAGTATTATCAGTCAATACAGTTCAATCACTTTAAATCGCATTCAAACCTACTCAAAACATGTCAAATTAAATATTTTATGTGCCTATTTGATAAATCATTTTAAGTATTTCACATACATTTTCAAATAGTTCAACTTCATAGTAATTAAGCCAATTCCTACCATATACTATTACCAAATCTAGAATTTACTTATTTCACATTTACATTCATAATTCAAAATGACATTCAAATGCATATGATATCCTAGGTACATGTCATTACCAATAAATAATATACCTTTCCACTTAGAGTTCGGGATGGGCCTGGGATGTGATCCAACGATCTGACTTTAACTTATCTTGCGCACGGAAATAAACCGTACGCTGAGTATGAACTCAGTGGTATTTCTATAATCCGAACACTTAACAATATAACATACACTTAAAATCATATGCCAATCACAATTATATATTTGTTCACTACAAAAACAAATCCTTTAACTTACTCAATTTTTCTCATTTACAAACTCAATTAGCTTTCCAAAATAAATTCACAAATCGTTTGAACAAAAATATTTTCCATTCATATCTAGTTCAGAGATACATAATTCATATGTCTCACTCATACTTCAGTTTACTGCTCAATATCAATAAATAATATTCAACTATTCATTTCTCAATCAGTATTCTGTACTTATCTATTTCAGTAGTAGTCAATATTTTTCGGTAACGATCAATTGATCTTTATTATTCAGTAACAATCAATCATTAGAAAAATCAGTCATTCATTATTTTTATTTACCCCTATTAACATTACTCGGACATTGACGGATACACGGATCCAACCAACATACCAGTACGGCACTTAGTGCCTCATCGGCTTTGTCGAAGTAAACAGTAACAGTACGGTACTCAGTACCTCATCGGATTAAACTGATGTAACAGTAGCAATACGACACACATGGTGCATCATCGACTTGAAGTCGAAGTAACAGTACGACATTTTTAGTGCCTCATCGGCTCAAGGTCGAAGTATCCCTGAATACTTCCAATCCTATGGCATGCCAACTATATCCGACTTAACCCGATACAGTTAATAGGGTTTTAATAAATTTTTAGTTTCCAATCAATACACATTTCAATTAATCATATAAATTAATAATTTAATACAATTTAATTTACTTTTCATTAACATATATTCAAATTCCACAATAATCATATATTTATATTTCTTTCATCACATTCCTCGTTAATTTAATTTTCAATATAACATACATTCAATATTCAATTTCCACATCAATCACATATATCCATATAAATTCAATAAATTTATCACATACCAAATCAATCCATTTCAACTGTAAAACACAATACAAATAATTCTCACCTTAATTACTTACCATAACATTTAATCAAAACACAACAATTAATAATTAAATTCACCTTTCAATTTCATTCGATGTTCACTTCAATTCAAATAATCATCTCAATGCACTTACCATACATATTAAATAATAATTTCAACAATTAAATATTAAGTTCAGATTATAGAAATACAAACCGTAATTTTCGAGCTCACCCTCGTTGACTTTGCCTTTTCCTTCCTTAGCCAAGATTTTCCGAAAAAACATTAGCTACAGAAATTAAAACAATTAAAAAAAATTATCAATACACTACATTCAATTTTCACATTGAATATTTCAATTTTTATTCAATTTTTGTCTAAATTCCAATTTAGTCGCTAAACCGAGACTAACTTTTATTCTTCACATTTAGCTCAATATTTTTATTCAATTTCCCTAATACCACCTAAATGTAAATATTGTGGGAGGTATCATTCGGGTGAATGTAGAAGCCAAATGGGAGCTTGTTTTAAATGTGAAGCTACAGACCATTCCATTAAAGATTGTTCTCAACTGCAAAAAGAAGAAATTGAACAAAAACAAAAGTAAATAGTTACCCCTCAAAAGGGTAAACGCTCAAGCCAAAGTAGTGCTACTGGGACTATTCGTTCGGGAATGAGAGATTCTGTTGCCCGGTCAAAAGCTAGAGTACCTGCACGTACTTATGCTATCCGAGCGAGAGAGGAAGTTTCTGCTCCAGACGTTATAGCCTGTACTTTTTATCTTTTTAACGATTCTGTGTATGTGTTAATTGACCCTGGGTCTACACATTCATATATTTGCACTGCATTAGTGTTAGAAAAGAAATCGTCTATGGAATCTACTGATTATGATGTGCAAGTCACTAATCCATTAGGACAAAGTGTGTTAGTTAATCTAATATGTCGAAATTATCCACTGAAAACACAAGGTTTTGAATTCTCTGTTGATTTAATGTTATTACCCTTTCGGGAATTTGGTATTATTTTGGGAATGGATTGGTTAACAAAGCATGATACTGTGGTGAATTACTGAGAAATGAATTGATTTGAAAATTCAAATAGAGGAAGTCATTTCAGCTGAGTTTGGAGGTACAAAAGATGTTATTAGGATTATTTCAGCCTTTACAGCTCGGAGATTGATTCGGAAAGGTAATGAAGCATTTTTAGCTTATATTCTTGATACTCAGGGTTCTGAATCATAGTTAGAATAGTTACCAGTTGTCAATGAGTTTACTAATGTGTTTCTTGAGGAATTGCCAAGTTTACCAGCAGACCGTGAAGTTGAATTTGTAATTGATGTGGTTTCGAGAATAGCTCCAATATCAATAACACCGTACAGAATGGCACTAACTGAGTTAAAAGAATTAAAGACGCAGTTGCAAGAGTTGCTGGACAAAGGGTTCATCAGACCAAGTACATCACCTTGGGGTGCACCTGTCTTGTTTGTGAAAAAGAAAGACGGCTCTTTGAGATTATGTATCAGTTACAAACAATTGAATAAGGTAACAATCAAGAATAAATATCCTTTGCCTCGTATAAATGATTTGTTTGATCAATTAAAGGGTGCAGCGGTATTATCAAATATAGATATCAGATCTGGGTATTATAGGCTAAAAGTGAAAGAGTGTGATGTGCCAAAGACTGCTTTCAAAACTCAGTATGGTCATTATGAATTTCTAGTGATGCATTTCGGATTAACTAATGCTCCTATTGCTTTTATGGATCTGATGAATTAGATTTTTTAACCTTATTTGGATAGATTTGTGGTTGTTTTTATTGATGATATATTGGTCTATTCCAAGACAGAATCTGAACATGCACAGCATCTGAGAATTGTGTTACAGATTTTAATAGAAAAACAATTGTATGCAAAATTCAGCAAATGTGAATTTTGGTTACATAAGGTTGGATTTTTGGGTCATATAGTGTTAGCTAAAGGGATTCGTGTGGATTCAATAAAGGGATTCGTGTGGATCCAAGCAAAGTATCAGCGGTGGTAAATTGGAAAGTTCCGAAGAATGTATCAGAGGTGCGAAGTTTCTTGGGATTAGCTGGATATTATCGTTATTTTGTCAAGAATTTCTCGATGATTGCTTCACCAATGACCCGATTATTACAGAAGAATGTTGAATTTGTGTGGTCTGATGAATGCCAATAGAGTTTTGATCAGTTAAAGAAAATGTTAACTGAAACTCCAATCTTGACTCAACCAGAATCAGGTGTGCCGTATGTTCTATACAGTGATGTGTCTCTGAATGGCTTGGGTTGTATATTGATGCTGTCGAGAAAGGTAGTGGCTTATGCTTCTTAACAGTTAAAACCACATGAGAAGAATTATCCTACACATGATCTCGAATTGGCTGTCATTGTTTTTACTTTGAAATTTTGGAGACACTACTTGTATGGTGAAAAGTGTTAGTGTATACAGATCACAAGAGTTTGAAGTATTTGATAACTCAGAAAGAGTTGAATTTGAGATAGAGACAGTGGTTAGAGCTACTGAAAGATTGTGATTTGGTTATTGATTATCACCCGAGAAAGGCCAATGTGGTAGCTGACGCACTTAGTCGAAAGTTGTCTTTGTTTGCACTTCGGGCAATGAATGCTCATTTGTCTGTTAATGAAGATGGTTTAGTATTAACAGAATTGAAAGCAAAACCTATGTTCCTTCAGCGGATTCGGGAGTTGCAACATGAAAATTCGAAATTGGTGATGAAAAGACAGATGGTTCAAGATAAACAGAGTTCAGAGTATACCATTGATGATAACTATATGTTATATTATCGCAATAGAATTTGTGTTCCAAATAATTCAAATATGAAAAATGATATTCTTGTTGAAGCTCACAATAGCAGGTATTCTATTCATCCAGGTAGTACGAAAATGTTTTGTGATCTAAAAAGAATGTATTGGTGGCCTGGTATGAAACAGGAAATTTGTGAATTTGTATCCAAGTGTCTGATTTGTCAACAGGTTAAAGCAGAACATTAGGTGCCAACGGGATTATTACAACTTGTCATGATTCCTGAATGGAAGTGGGAGCATATTACAATGGATTTTGTATCCGGATTACCTGAGACACCGAGAAAGAAAGATTCAATCTGGGTGATTGTTTATAGATTGACTAAGTTAGCACATTTTATTCCGGTTAAAACAGATTTCTCACTTGAAAAGTTAGCAGAATTATATGTGTCTCAGATTGTACGATTACATGGAGTTTCAACCTCCATAATTTCAGATTAAGATCCAAGGTTCACATCGAGGTTTTAGGGTAAATTGTAAGAAGCTCTAGGCACTAAGTTGAATTTCAGCACAACATTTCATCCTCAGACAGATGGGCAATCAGAGCGAGTGATTCAGATTTTAGAAGACATGTTGAAGTGTTGTATACTCGAATTTGGTGACAGTTGGGAAATGTATAACTGATATTCATGTATTAGCATGTCATATACTGTATGTTGCATTGCATTGGGTTGGGATGTTGATATTTGGAGGAAGTGTACTGAAAGGCTCTTAAGCCTATTATCTGGCAGCTCAGCTGTAATTTCCTGATTTTGTGCCGTATTCAGTACTACTTAGAGTGTAGGGATGGGTGGGTGTTTTAAACCCCACATGGAGTATAGGGATGGACGGAGATGGTGTGTAAAGACTAGTTGGGTAGGACTCTATTTACTGATTAATGTATATTTGATACTGTTATTGTGATGGGCTCAAGCTCTAATGCATATCTGATACCGAAATTAAAATTGGCTAAGGCCCGAACTGCTACTAAAACTAAAGTGGGCTTAGGCCCAAGCTACATTTGACTGATGACTGTTGTTTGACTGTATGCATGTCTTCTGTAGGGATTACACACTGAGTTTACGTAAACTCACCCCTATTTGTTTTATCTGTTCAGGTAATCCTCGGACTTAGACGGATCAGTGCGGCGGAGGACTCAACGGTGACCACATGACTATTGAACTGATTTAATTCCATTTAAGGTTTTTAGTTTCTATTATTTTTGGGGTATTTTTTTATGTAATTTGGACTTGTGGACTGTTTGCTTTACTTTGGATTCCAACCGGTTTCATGGATTTTCAGACTACAAACACGATGAAAACTCAGTTTAATTAAAAACATTGTTTTCCCTAAACGCAAAAGATTTTCTTTAAATATCACGAGTTGAAAAGCTTCCGCTACAGAATATGTTTCAAACGAACCAAATTAACAAGAAAATGATTTTGAAGTTGACGAGAGATAAATAGAAACTAATAAACGGGAAGGGTTTTAACTTGATAAATTTGGTTTCAAATTCCATTCCATGTGACATCGCCAGATTCGGCCATAACGCCTAGGCCGGGTTTGGGGTGTTAGAAAATTGTATATAGGGTAAAAGTTGAATTATAGATTAAAGAAAAATTAAAAGGATCAAAGGAGCAATTATGCCAAAGTTTTAAAATGAGGCGGCATAAGTGAATATTATTATAAAAATTAAAGGTAAAAATTATATTATATTATATTAAGTAAGTATAATAAATAAAAGAAACAAAAAAAGAAATAGAAAGAAACAGATAGAAACGAAACACAAGGAAAAAAGAAAGAAAAAGGAAAGAAAAGGGGAAAGACCAAAGCTAGGGATTTCAATTATTCAAAGCTCAATTGGTTAGTCAATTTAGTCACTTTTCTTGTAATTTTTATGTTTTTGGAATTCCAGTATTAAATACTACTCGACTCATGTCAAAATTTTAGAAATTACTGAATTTTTAAGTGTTGTATATGTTGAATAAATTTTATTATTAGGGATTAAATTGATAGATTTTTAAGTTAGAAATGCAAAAGGATTGAATTGTAGAATAAATTGTAAATTTTGAGTATTAGGGACTAAATTGAGAAAATTAAAAATTTTAGGGATTTAAGTGAAATTAGGGAGTTAAATCTAGTCTAAAGTGGAATTTGTATGAAAAATATAAGATTGATTGTGAAGAAATAAAATTTGTCTCGGTTTAGGGACTGAATTGAAATTTAGGAAAATATTGAGTAAAATTGAAATATTGAATATGAGATTGAATTGTGTTGTATTGATGAATTTTAATTGTTTTAATTTCATAGCTAACGTCGTATTGGAACCCTCGACTAAAAAGGGGAAAGATAAAGTCGACGAAGAATAGCTCGAAATTTCCAGTTTGTATTTTTATAATCCGAATCTAATTATTAATTGTTGTATTTTGATTAAATGTTTATGGTAAGTGATTGAGGTAAGTATTTGACATTTTGATATTGAATTGAATTTATATGTATATGTGATTATATGAAAAATTGGTATTGGATATTGATTGTTTTTAAAATGTGCAGTTAAATCCTATTAACTGTATCGGGCTGAGTCAGATATAAATGGCATGCCATAGGATTGGAAGAGTTCAAAGATTTCTTTGACTTCGAGTTGATGAGACATTGGGTGTCAATTTACTACTTCGAATTAATTCGATTAGGCATTGGGTGCCAATTTACTTCGGTTTAGCTGATGAGACACTGGGTGTCAATTTATTACTTCGAATTATCCGATAGGACACTGGGTGCCAAACTGGTGTGTTTTGATTAGATCCGTGTATCCATCCGAGTCCAAGTCGTGTTAATAGGGGTAATTAATTGAAATGGTACTATGATTGATATTAAATGATATTGTTTACAAAATGAAAATGAGACACATGAATTGTGTATTCATGAATTAGATATGGAATGAACAATATTATTGTTTAAATGGTATGTGTACCAAATTGTGAAAAGCTATTATATATAGCAAGTGATGAAAATTGAGTATGGTATATAATGATGTATTCATGAATTGAGTAATGTGTGGCTAATGTCGTTGTATGAATAAATGTGGTTTTAAATATTCAATTGTGCTTATAAGTAACATATGCATATTATATTGTTTTTTCTTTAAATATTTGGATTATAGAAATACCACTGAGTTTTACTTAGCGTACGCTTTTGTTTTCGATGCGCAAGTTAGGTACTTAATTTTGATTGCCGACTCAACATTCAACAATGATCCTGAACTCAAACGTGGTGATGTTTATTCTTTTGAAATGTGTCGGCATGTACCTAGGGTGTTTAAATATTAATTATTTTGTGGATTAATTGTAAATAAGATTATAAGTTAATATTGGTTTGTTATATACATATAAACATGTGTTTGTTTTTGAGGTCATATTAAGTTCATGTTTAAATGAACATGAATTAGTCAAAATAGATTAAATTGGGCATGTTTACAAGTTGGATTTGAATGATGCTCTATTGATATGCTTTAAGGAAATAATTGTGGTACCTATAAGGGTACATTTGGTTAGGCACCTGGGATGATTGTTTTGGCATGTTTTGAATGTGTTTGATTGTGTTTTGAATTGGTTAAACGAATGATTTTTGAGTTGCTTTTTGTTCAAGCTTGCAGGGAATGGTAAACTTGTCATTTAAGGTACATTTTGAGTCCATACGGCCAGACACACGGACATGTGACTAGACCGTGTGAGGCATACAGTTAGCACACGGGCGTGCGAGGCCATTTCGAAAGGGCACATGGTTTGGCATACAGGCGTGTGGCTCAACCGTGTGACCCAAGTCAGAGAGTTACATGGGTATAGACACAGGCTGGGACAGGGCCGTGTGTCCCTACTTCAAGTGCCCACACGATCTAAGACACGGGTGTGTCTCTTGGCCGTGTGAACCGTGCAGCTTAGAAAATTTTTAATATTTTTCGAAAAATTCTTTGAGTTTCCGACTTAGTCCCGATTTGTTTTCTAACATGTATTTTAGGCCTCGAGGGCTCGAATAAGGGACAATATGTATGAGTTTAATTGATTTTTGATATGAATATAATATGATAGGAAATATTTGTAAATTATGTCTGTTTGATCTATAAGCTTCAATAATGCTCCAAAACCCTATTCATACGACGGATGTAAGTTAGGGGTGTTACAAATGCAGTGAAATAATTCCTTAAAGTTGAGATTGGAGATAATAGACTTTTGTTTTAAAATTTAATGTTTCTGTTGTAAAAGATAATTATTTTTCTAATAAGGTCGATTTTTAAATTACTAGGTTTCAAATTTGGAATTTAGTTCATTTCGATCCATTTGTGACATTTTACACTCGGATTCAACGATCAGGTTGGGTGAGGGTGTTACAAATGCCATATATGTGCATAATGTGCAAGAAATCGATGAATTCAGGTACGCTTTCCATCTAGTTTTGTTCTTGAATTGTTCTTGATAACTTGACATGATAGATCTTGGTTTATTAAGTTTTATTTCAAATTCATTTTACAATTCTAACATAATGTTCACAAGTTAGGTAAAGGAAGTGGAAAGGCATGTTTAAATGGTATGGCATAGGTAAAAGTAGATAATTTAATGGTTGGTTGATATGTTTTGGTTCCATATGAAATTGTTTAATTTTGATTGATGAATAAGTATAGATTGTAATATTGAGAAGTTGAAGTTGAGTATTTAAACTTGTTTGGCATGTTTTGATTAAATTGAATTTGGTATCTGATGAATATGTTGATAAGTTTGGTTGGAAACTTTGAAATAGGTACCAAATGACTCAGTTTTACCAAGAATAGGGTCCTCATCTCGAAGGCATCTTTTCTTGTCGCAACATCGGTCGATAGTATGTGACGTTGCGATGTCGAGTGGCCTGATGTCGCACATCACAACGTGGCAAACTATTTGGTGACTTCACGTTATGGAATAGATGACGTCAGGACATCAACCCTAAACTTTTAAAACTATGCAATTTGATCCTAGTTTGTGTTCGAGTTGACAAAATTACTTTCACAAGCTCGATTAAGACTTAGAAATTATTGTTCAACATGATACGAACGTGATTGATGCCTAATTGCATGTGCTAACTTAGGGTTTGTTTGGACAACACATAGTAATTGAATGAAAGTATAATTAATAAGGTTGAGGGTTTAGTAGTAATTACATTTTCTTGTAATTACAAAGAATTATAATTCCTTAGACGTGTTTGACTGATAAATTGTAATTGAATTGTAATTCCCTATGTCATGTTTGTTAGTACAAATTGTAATTATACAGTTACATAATTTATATTTTTTAAAAATATTACACTATAAAAATATGAGCATAATAAAAGAATTTTCTAAACAAGTAATAATAATTAAAATCAAATCATCGTGTGTATTATGCCAGTCCAGAAAATTAGTTGATAAGATGATTACTAATAAAAATAACATGAAAAATAAGCATCATATGTAGTTTTATCTAATTGTTCTAGTGTGCTATGTTTGTAAAGTTATTCCTTCTTTTAATATTTGACATAAACTCATTTCTATCAAATGTTGGTATTTGATTGAGTTCATTATCATCATCATCATCATATGAATCTATGTGATTCATCAAGATTTTTTTTCTTCCAAGTACTCTTCAAAGTATAGATCATCTAAAATATACTTATGAATGAAGCTATGAAGTGTGCAACATGTTAGTACGGTTCAACATTGTTTTTTTATGCTATACTAAGGTGATGATGTTAATATGTAAAATACTTTTTTAGAATAACAAATTTCCTCTTAACCGCATTTCGAAGCTTTGAATGTCTCGAATTAAAAAGTTCGCGAGTTGTCTCTAGTGTTTGTGTCTAACTCCATTCTCTCGACATGTTGAAATAAAACTTTTTTGTATTTGCATAATTAACATTTATCATGTAATATTTGGGTTTATGGTGAAAATAATATGAAGTTTTAATCATAAAAACTTATATAAACTTAATTTGGAGAAAGAATTTTTCTAGGTTATAACTTTTATAAAAAAATTATAAATTATCCAAAAACTTTCATAATACTTCTTATAAATAATATATATTTTTTCCAACTTTAAAATTTTATTTTTTTTTACAAAATGATAAAAAACTATAACACTTTTTTTTTAACAAATAAGCATATTATTTTTATAATAAATAACATGGACAAATAAATAAGTTATGTCCAAACTTTTTGTCATAATTTTTTATACATAAATATATTATAAAACTTTTATAATATGTGAACTATTTTTGTTAACAAACATTTTAGCTATAACTTAAAAAAAATTATTTTTATAACTTTGTAAAAAACACAAATTATTTTTATAATTTAATTTTTTTTAGGATTTATAATATAATAAATATTTGACCATAACCATCCCAAACACTCATACATGTTTATACTTATAATATAAAAATTTATAACTTAAATTTGTATAAAAATAATTTTTAAAATTAAATTTGGATGTAATTACCTGCATAATTATTTTCATTCTCACCCTCTTTTAAGAATTGAATAGTTTAATTAGGATACTTTAGTTATACTTAATTCGATGAAGGCCCATTAATTATAGTGATTACCCAAATGTATTACATCCAAATTTAATTACTAGATAACTTTTTAAACAGATCTAAAATTTTTAATAGTATAAGAAGTAAATTAACAAGAACATAAACTGTGTTATGTCGGGTGTATTAATTATTAGAAATATAAAATCTCCATAAATAATATCTGAGGTTATATGAATTAAGTTTGGGATGAGATTAGACTTTATAAAAGGAAATCAATGATACAAAAAAAAGAAGAAGAAGAAAAATGAGAAAAAGACAAAAAAGGAAAGTTAGTCAATGATGGTTAATAAAGGAAAGAAACAAAATGAATAAACTTATTTCCTAATATTATTTAGAATAAATCGAAAATTTGATCAACCATCTAGTTTATGATTCCATACAGATTTAAACGAGGAATGAGTAATTTAAGTTTCCCAATCTTATCTCATATTTTTTTAGACCTTAAAGCCTTAATGTTGCCTAATTTAGATATATAGAATGTTACACTGTTTGATGACGTTTTGATATTATCCTAAAAGCTTTAAAGTGAAGATGTACAAAGACGTTGGTTGAATAAGCTTAAAACTAATTTTGTAAATTAATTGAATTTGTTGGTAGAATGTTTGGAGGTGATGCTTAGAGTGATTCATATGAACATGTTGAAGATTATTTGCGGAGGTTATGGATATTTTTTAAAAGAAAGATTGTCTCGAGAGTTTATCTAAAAGACGAGTTTAGTGTGAGCCCTTCTAAACAGATGTCATTTTCTGTAAGGTTGATAGTAAGGTTATGAGTGTCCCGTCAAGGCGTTATGGAAGTTTTTTAAAAGAATGATTGTCTCCAGAGTTTATCTAAAAGACGAGTTTAGTGTGAGCCCTTTTAAACAGATGTCATTTTCCGTAAGGTTGGTAGTAAGGTTATGAGTGTCCTGTCAAGCTGTGATTTGATGGTAGATTAAGTAATATTGTATAGATCTAATAATAAAGTTATAAAGGAACTTTAGATGTGATAAAAAAAAGGCTTTCATCAAATGAGTCCTAAATGAAGTAATTAGGTTGAAAACAGTTAAAACTTAAAAATTCATTTCCTTTGCATTATGAAAACAATTCCATTAGACACCACAACATACAACTATTAAGTGTTTTTTCTTTTTTAAAGTTTACAAATATATCTAAAGTACAAATACAATTACACATTGGAGCACCCGTAAAGTGTAAAATCAAACTATTATAGAATAAATGGATTAATAAGTGTAAAATTAAACAATTACAACATAAAAAGATTAAGAAATAAAATAATCTATACTAGAACTGATTAATTGAACTAAAACCGACATAAATCAACAATATATGGCAGGACTCGAAGACTCACACGTTGCACATAATGAACCTCGAACTTGGATATTCAAAACATAAAATCTCTATCTTTACTAACTATATTGAGACTTCATTGAGAACTATAAATGTAATTGATACATGTGAATGTTCATAATTTTCATCGATAAAGCACCCAACTCATAATTTAACCAAAATTCACTTTAAAATAAAATAAAATATATAGAATTAATTTAAACCACTTGCCTTAATCTCTATGGGTAAGAATTAAATGTAATAAACGAAAATAAAATCACGTTTTTCTTAATGTAGATATGGTGGGTTGAATTAGGCTGAAATCTAACCTTTTTTGTATTAAAAAGGCTAGGGTTTAGGGAATTTAAGACAGCCTTAACTTTAAAAAACCAACCAACCTCAACAAGCCAGCTAAGTGAAAGTAAACTCCATAAACCTTGGAAGATCAAAACCGACTGTCAAGTTCAACTCTGCTTAAATTTAAACACGTGGGCTAATGCTTTCAACTACTTCCCTAAAAATGCACTATCCGCAAAAATCGTGATATAATATATAATATTTTGATTATTTAAAATTGAAAGGAATATTATAAATAATCGAATTGAATTTATTGATTTAGTTCGGTTTAAGTATTTTTGAAGCTTAAAAAATCATTATTTTAAATATTTTACTAATTTAGAAATAAAAAAATTATTTGAATAATGTATAAAAATATTAACTCATATATAAAAATAAATTAAATTGGTTTAGATAACTATAAATAAAAAAATCCAATAAACTAAATATAATTAACAAAACAAGACTGAATCCAGATCAAATTGATTTCAATTTTGTTTAAAGTACGCCGTCGTGTGTCTTTGCTAACGTACGCCTTCCTCTCGGGGTTACTTTTTTACAAAATTGCAGGTTTTTGGAGCATCGTGTCGGGGTGTGTCTGATTCTGATTCAAGAATTATTATAATAATATTATTATTATTGTGATTTCTTATTTGTCAAAATTTTTAATTTTTGAGATATTTTATTATATTTACCTTAATAAGAGTGGGAGGATTCAGGGAGTCTAAAGATTCTATTCTTTTACTATATAAATAGAGGTTTTTTTTTTCTTTTATCAATCCATTTTTCATATACTGTTGCAGAAAAACAAAAAGCCTTGTTTGTTAAACAGAGAATCAAAAGTGAGAGAGACGAAGTTTGGTTAGTCCCACATCACAAATTTCTCAAACAAAGCTATAATGGGTATCCATTTTTTGCATCTATCTCCTTTGGGTTTTTCTCTTCTTTTTTCAGAGCGTTGGTTTTGTTTTTGTTAATACTGAAAATTTTCAAAGTTTTTAGATCCAGAGTCTTATGCTATGAAATTTGCTTTATCTTCTAGTAAGTTTTTTTTTTTTTTTTTTTAAAGAAGTTTTTCTGTGGATTTGATTTGGTAGGTTTATTTTCTTTACTTGTATGTTTTTACACCAATTGACAAACACATAGAGAACTACATTTCCGGAGGGGGTTTCGGCTATGTTTAATGACTTTTCCAAGTCTTGAATGGCCTTTTCTTTGTTATGGTATAAGTCAATATTCTGTTTCTTCTTTTGGAGTCTTCTTAATTGCTCTACTTTTTTTTTTTTTTCTCTGCTTAAAAGTTTCAAGTTTTTAAGTCTCATCTCTCTTTTACTTCATATATATGTTTCCAAGAGTCCTTGTTTAGGTCTTACCACCCAAGGTTCTGCATAGGCTTTGGTTCTTAGTTTTTGATTGGTTGCTCTTATTTCGAACTTCTATCCTTAGTTTCTGTCATTGACTGAATCTTTGTTTCTTTTTTCTAGAGATGAATATGAGCTTTTCTCATGACATGGATGATGAATATGAGAAATTCATTAGAAGAATGAATCCACCCAGGTAACCACAAGCTCTTCTTTATGCTACTTTCATTACAATTATTGAGATGGAATAGAAAAAACTACAGTATTACTCACTTACCTTTCTTGTCAGGGTTGTGATTGACAATGAATCCTGCAAAAATGCAACTGTGATAAGGGTATGTATGGCCCTCCTGAGTTTTATTTCAATTTTTTTTGCATCTTCTGGTTCTTATTAGATTTTCTAATGCAGGTTGATAGTGCAAACAGACATGGAATCCTTCTTGAAGTTGTACAAATCCTTACTGATATTAATCTTATTATTACTAAAGCTTACATATCTTCTGATGGCAATTGGTTCATGGATGGTAAGATATCCCCTTTTCTTTCCCCTTTTTAATTATAAAGTTGGCTACCAAGTACAAATTTGATTCTCAGTTTTTTTTTTTTTTAAAACCAGTTTTTAATGTCACTGATCAAGACGGAAACAAGATCCTAGATGAAGGGATTCTAGATTATATAAGGAAGGTAAGCAGTACAAGTTTTAATTGATTTAACTTTTTTACCTATTAATTTCCTTGGTTTTTTGTACATTCATATGTTATTTTGGTTGGGTCTTCAGTCTCTAGGACCAGAATCTTGTTTCATGCCTTCAATAAGATCAGTTGGGGTGAAGCAATCAATGGATCACACTGCGATCGAGTTAACAGGAAGTGACAGACCAGGATTGCTGTCTGAAGTGAGTGCTGTCCTAAGGCATCTTAAATGCAATGTAGTAAATGCTGAAGTTTGGACACATAACACTCGTGCTGCCGCTGTGATGCAAGTGACTGATGAGGAAACAGAAACTGCAATTACTGACCCGGAAAGGCTATCCAGGATAAAGTCACTTCTTTGCAATGTACTGAAGGGAAGCAACAAATCAAGTTTAGCCAAAACTGTTGTCTCTCATTCAGTCACACATACCGAGAGAAGGCTTCACCAGATGATGTTTGCTGATAGGGATTATGAACGAACTGGGGGCGATGTCTTGGACGACAGACAAAGGCCAAATGTTGATGTTGTTAATTGGCATGATAAGGACTATTCAGTGGTTACCATTAGGTGTAAAGATAGGCCGAAACTTCTCTTCGATACTGTTTGCACCTTGACAGATATGGACTATGTAGTATTTCACGCAAATATTGATACTTTGGGGCCAGATTCTTATCAGGTAATGCCATTCTTTTTTTTTCTCTCTTTCACATAGCAGTTTCTCATATGAGTTCTGGGACTAAAACTATGTTCTGTTCGTAGGAATATTACATTCGACATTTAGACGGATCCCCAGTGAAATCTGATGCAGAGAGACAAAGGGTAACTCAATGTCTTGAAGCAGCAATCGAGAGAAGAGTATCTGAGGTGAGTAAATTAATCTTTTCATGACATCAAAGTATCACCTTTTTCTTCATATGTTTTATGCAATATTTATTTCTATAAAATAACATACAATTTGTTAGGAATCATTTTCCATGTGTTTGTACTATCCTAGGGCTAGTGAATAAATTAATCTTATAGTGTGGAATTTGTTTGCAGTTAATGGTCCCTCTTTCAAATTTAACCATCTTAAGCTATTTAAATAATTTGGTACAGATATTGACACAAATTGTTTATAAAACATGAATCCATACATATTGTAATATAATAATAAGTAGTCATAATCAAAACATTATAGCAGTCCAGTCTAGCAGACCCTCCAGTCAAAGATCTCTAGCTGCTCCAGTGTTGACTCTTTTGTCAAATTATGTTATCTCATTATCTAGCTAGCTGTCTCCATCTATATACTCCTACTCTTCATTTTTCTTGAGTTACTCATGTCAAATGATGTGCCTGATTCATATCCGACCCACCAACTCCATGTTTAATAAGATATGTAAATTAGAGGACTCCTTTCATTAAAATTTGCATTGCTCATAAACTTGTCTCTAATCCAGGGTTTGAAGCTAGAACTTTGCACAACAGACAGAGTGGGATTGCTGTCTGATGTAACTCGGATCTTCCGAGAGAACAGCCTGACAGTCACCCGAGCAGAAGTGACAACAAAAGCAGGCAAAGCTGTGAACACGTTCTATGTTCGTGACGCATCAGGCTATCCTGTAGATGTTAAGACCATAGATTCTATCAGACAAGTTCTTGGCCAGACCATTCTAAAAGTTAAAGGTAACCCTGACGACAGTAAACCAGTTTCCCAGGAATCTCCAACCAGCTTCCTTTTTGGTGGTCTCTTCAAATCAAAATCTTTTGTCAACTTCAGCTTGGTTAGGTCTTATTCTTAGGAATCTATATACATATATAGGTCCTTTGACGTGTAAATGAAAACCCACTTTGCTTTAGATGATGGATTCCAGTTTAGATGTTGTGGAGTCTAAGAAATCATTTCTCAGTTCTGGTATTGGAAATTAAACCATAGAAATAGAAATGGAAGGGCGTGTAAATATGGGAGCTCACCCTTTTTTTTTTATTTACTGTGTATTCAATCTATAGTTGGATCCACAAATGCTAAAAAATGAAACAATGACTTTCTGTACAAAACCCAAGTCTCTCAATTTTCATTGCTTTGACTGATGCTGCCGTTGTTTTGACTGTAATTTTGGACTATTATACATAGATTTGACCTATTGTGTATATATATATAAAACAGCAACTGGAAATTGAAAAAAAAAAAAAAAAGAGAGTAAAAGCAGGATTTCGAAATTAGTGAAGATCACCCATTTAAAATAAATATATAGACAAACTGAAATAAATGTCAAGCATGAAAATGTTTAAATTAGAATAGTTAGAAGAGAAAATGAGGAGATGGGATTATTTAAAGTGGAGGGTGACTACTTAGGGTTTGACTGATGATCCCACCCACCACCAAATCAGCCATTAGACACGCAAATAAGGATGGCGGCTTTGGTGTTTGTTTTATATTCATTTCTAAAGTATTCCATTTCCAACTTCTACCAAGTTTTCTATGTTAATCTTTTTAACATTGCTTTCACTCCAAGAATGCAATTATTTTTAAAGAAAATTTTTTTATATGTTTTTTTGGAGATAGAATGCTAATTATTAACGTTCATCATTCTCATTTTGAATATCTACATTATGTAACTCTTACTGTATGGGTAGAAAAGATAGATTAGGTTTATAATATATTTTTTAAGACCATGGTATTTTTTAGGAGTTAATTTTTTGCCAACTCTTTTTAAGTGGATGATTTTTTTATAAAAAAGTATATTACATAATTATTTTTTTTATATATGCTATTAATGCGATTAATTTTTAAATTATTTAAGAAAATAGACTGTTTATGTGATTGAATTAAAACGTGCTATGTATGACACGCTTTTTGAAAAACGCATTTTAAACATGTTTTCTACTAACAAAGCATTTGACCCAGTATATTGGTTATATATGGAATTTGATTAGTGTGAGAATTTTATGTTTTTATTTTTAATTCATGTTATTTTAAAGATTTTTTTTTTATATTTTCACTTTTTAATTAATAATTTTTATTTATATAGATAAAATAATAATTATATAATTATATAATGAAAAAATATTTTTAATATATAGCATTATGTTAAATATATTTTAATTTTTTTTAAGATCAACTATTTATTTTGATATATTTTTTCTTGTATATATATTCTTTTACTTTTAGTTATTTTTTAATTAATAGATTTTTTATTTATATAGACAAAATAATAAATATGTAACTATATTATGAAAATATATTTTTACAATATAGCATTATATGCATCAACTATTTATGTTGATATATTTTTTCTTTTATAATTTAAAATTAATATCGAATATTAATTATGTACATAATTATTTTTTAAAAATTTCATTTTATATCAAAAAGTCAAACACCATTATTCGGACTTGATTAGATTTTGATTCAAAAGAAAAAATCCATGGAGCTAAATCAACTCAAAAACACCTTTTAAAGGATTATATTCTACGATTCAAACATTTATTGTTTTATTTGATGTTTGGTCAATCACTCTTTTACCTACAAATGCAATATAAATATTGGGTTCAACAATATGATATCCCCAACATATCAAAACTTGTAGTTAATCCACTGGCGATGTAAGAATTGATATATAAAATAATTTTTTTATTTGATTGGTAATCATATAAAGGGCAAAATATTTTAGCCATTTGAAAACACACACTAGAATAAGAAGTAACGAATTATCTGTAGCATATTCGATTAAACGAGTGATTGATAATCATATTTGATTGCTATAGGAATACCATTTAGTTGACTCGTGTCTGTTTGAATAGCCTCAGTTAATCCTATCTCTTTTTGATAAAATATATCAAAATATATAAGAAAAAATATATCAAAATAAATAGTTGAGGTTTTAAAAAAATAAAATATACGAATAAGCAGTTGGCTGCAATGATAAGACACATTTAACATAATGATATATATATATATATATTGAAATATATATTTTCATCATATAATTCCATACTTTTTTTATTTTATTTATATAAATAAAAAAATTATAATTAAAAACACGAATTAAAAGTAAAAAAATACAAGAAAAATATATCAACATAATTAATTGATTTTTAAAAGATAAAATATATTTAACATAATGCTATATATATAAAATATATATTTTCATCATATAATTACATATTTAGTATTTTGTATATGCAAAATAAAATATTATTAATTAAAAAACATAAATTAAAAAATCTTTATAACAACGTGAATTAAAAATAAAAACATAAAATACTTGAGAGAGGATTTGAACCCGAATCACACTAATAAAATATGACTTGACTTTGTTAGCAAAAAACGCATTTTGTAGAAGCCTTATAAACACAAAAATGGTATATTTCTTTGAATAATTTTAAATATGATCTAAAATCTAATTTTTTTTTTATACATTGAGTTGATGTGGCAAAACATAACACTAAATTTAGTCAAACATTTTATAGAAAGAGATGTAGAGTTTAAAAAGATATTAATGATTTTTCTAAAAAAAAACTAGTTTATTTAGGAATATTTATTTGAATGGAAATAAGATATGATGGTGATATGGAAGGAAGGAAACCCCGCCTTTTCTTATGGTTGAAACATTTTGTTATTTAGTAGCTGTGCATTTGACCTATTTATGGTGAATTAATTATAGGAGGCAGCCATGTTGGAATTAGAGCAGTTGTTATTGGAGTCTCCAAACTTGAATCAATTTTCAAACTCATTCATTTCATGCTTTTCTCCATTGCAATCCTTCTATGGTCCACTCTTATCACCCTTTAGCTTTTGCCTAATATTTCCCAATACTAAACACCCAAAGGGAGAAAATGATAATAGCATAATTTACATCTTGAATAGATGATTGAATGAAAGCTTAATTAATGTTTTTGTAATTATGAGAAATTTTAATTCTATAAACTTGTTTGTATTATAACTTTACATAATTTTGAATTCTAAATAATATTAACTTACAATACTTAATATCAAATAATTATATGTAATATGTAAGTAAAAGAAAGCATTCGATAATAATACAATTACTAATAAATTTAGGGTACTTTTTTTATTCTACAAATAATTTTAAAAAAATAACATGTATTTTTCTTTTTTAAAATTTCTTATAAAACACTTGTTCTTTGTGGAGTATGAAAATTTCCCTAATAGTATATCATAAACTTAACCAAAAAAAAAAAGAAAAGAATCTTATACAATTTTACTTAATGACTTCAACATTTCAGAATTTTTTTCTCTTTTTAACTTTTTTCTTAGATAAAGATAAGTTTGTATATCAAAGTGATGGGCAAGGATGCTGCCACGTGGTGCATGGAAGAGCCGCCTTAAGAAAGAGGTCAAGGTGCATAAATAAATATGAAACCCACCAACTCTACGGTTGTCTTTCCAGCCAGGTTTGCACATGAAAAGAAAAAGACGGCATATGATTTGCCCTTTCATATATGTATTAAATTTAAGACTTTATTTTAGGAGTTCAACTTCATCATGGTCTGCACTGTTAGATGCAACCTTGCCAAATAAAAATAAAAATGGCATAATACTAGTGCTAATGAATTCGATTTTTCTTAGAAGTTTTTAAATTAAATTTTAGTTGGATTGAATGAAAATTGGATTTGAAATTATTTAAATTCTAAAAAAAACAAATATCTAGTATAAAAATTATTGGAATTAATATGTATGATCAAAATTTAAAATATTATGGTTCAAGGTTAATTATCTAGATTTACCTGGCGTGGGAATTTCTATCTCCACTGTTAAGTCTTTGTTTCTCTTTTATCAAATAGGGACGAAGTTAGAAAATTCTTTTAGGGGACCAAAATTAAATTTTAAATTTTAATAATTTATATATTTATAATTTTTAAAGAATTAAATTAAATTTTTTATCATTTTTAAGAGAGTCAAAGTGTAATTTTATCTTTACTAATTTAAAATTTTAAAATTTCTAAAAGACATAAGTAGACAATTTTCCATTTTAAGGGGACCAAGCCACAAATAAGCCACTGTTCTCAAGAAATATTAGGGTTGGTCTAGATTTTGAGGTTGTTTTTCTACTTTTCAATTGTAGAAATGTCAATTTTAATATGCTCTTTTATGTTTTGTTTAGTTTGGTTTGCCTTGAGTCTTAAGTGGTAAATTGAAATCAATCATGGCACATTAGGTTTAGCTTTTCTTTTGATTGCTTTAGGTTTTGCTTAAGTCAATATTTTTAGGATATCATGATTTGATCGGTCCTACCAACAAGGTTATAAATGGTATTTACTTTTAATGACTTGTCATACCTATTTGGAAGTAAATCTTTAAGATTTAGGTTTTGCAAATGGGGTGGGATTTAATCATAGAACTAGAGTGGGATGAAAAGAATTTGAGGGTTCAGAGCTTGTACCGATTGGGATGATAATCACAATTGGAAGGTGGTGATGGCTGTTCTTAGAAGGATTTGGTTGGAAACGGAAGTGGTTTCCATTCCAAAACTGGGCAATAACATGCATGGATCTTACTATTGGACAGAGGCCATGAACACTAATGGGACATCGCTTGTCCATTAAAAGACGAGAGGAGGATCAAACCATAAATGAGATGTGTTTTGATAAAATGTCCTTTTCTATTCAAGTGCATAAGCTACACCTAGATGCATAGAGTAGTTAGAATGTTAGGAGGTTATATGAGTTGAAGATACATCTTTGGATAGAGGGGGATTGGTGATGATTTTTGAGGGTATGAGTGAATGTTGATGTGAATAAGTCACTGCTTAACAGGTTTTAGGTACCAAGAATGTAACATAAAGTATGAGTGAGTGGTTGAGTTATGTTTCTCTCATGGTAGATTAGGGCATATGAAAAAGGATTGTAAATTTAACATATGTGAGGTAAAGATGTTTAGACCCTGGATGAAAGCTAGGATTTTTTTGAAACATACAATAAGGAGTGGAATGCAAAGAAAATGAAGGGTAAAAATGTTATAAAAAAGAGAAGGATTAGAGAAGATAGGTACGAGTGGGAAGGAGTATGACAAGAGGAAGAGAGAAGGGCTAATGAAGGTAGAACAGGGTAGAGTTGGGGTGTACGAATAGGTCGGGTTGAGCAGCAGGGGAATCAATAAGGCCTAGAGTAGATTGAATTTTAAGAGATGATTTGTGAATAATTTCATAATAGTTTAATGATAAATTTGGCCACTAACATTTGTATGTTTTTCAAAATGGTCTTAATTATATTTTTGAGTTTTTTTTTTACCATCAACCTTTGTTTTTTTTTTCAATTTGCTTTTTTTAAGAGATTTAATTAATAAATTCAATGTTTCAAATTTTCGTTTCCTTCAAAAGGTTTCAATATTCATACTTTGTTTATTGAAATTTTTTTTATCGAGTTAAATTTTTTAGATAATTACGTTTATTTTCTTTAAATTAAGAGTTATTTTTTATATATTATTTATTTAATTATTTTTTACAATTAATTATTTTATTAAGTTATTTAAGTAATAAATTACATCTGAAATTCTACACCATCCCTGCTAATTTTATTAAAGATACTTTAAGTAAACTTGTTAGAAAAAACAAATTGAAAAAAAGACTCAAAAATACAATTAGAACTATTTTATAAAATATACAAACTTTAGTGATCAAATTTATGATTAAGCGTTTTATAATTGATGATGAAATATATTTTTAGTTCACGCAATTCGTATATTTCTTATTTTATTTAAATTTTTTGAAAGTCTGATAGTCTTTATTCACTCTTCGACTCCCTAGGAACCGAAACCCACTTCCCAATTACCAATTATTTCGATTTTCCTTTACCACAACACCTCCAAACAAAAAAATCAAAGCCTAATGAGCCATCCCAAATTCCCGAAGTATGCCACAACCATCCTCCTGCCATTCCATTCTTCCTTTTAGACCTTCATTTGTATTCTTCAAACCCTTTGAGAGTTTCTGAGGCAGTGTTTAAAAAGGTTCACCGGCCAGATATATATCCTCGATGGCGGCGACAGCACCCGAAGACGACGATCGGCGGCAGCAAATAGTGAGATTCAAGATGAGAGAAAAGCTTAAGTCTGAAGAGAAGAAAGAGATCTAGTCGGCAGCAAAACATAACCGAGGCTAAAAAGAAAAGAAGCAGAAATGATAACTTTTTTTGTGTGTGTTTATGTGTTTTAAGTTAGGCAGGTGACTACTGACTAGGGCTGTGTTTTATTTTTCAATTCATTTAATTATTTTGGGTTGGTTTGTTAAAATTTAAGAGTTTGGGCCGAAAAGGGTAATATTTGCAGTTTGGGTCAGTAAATTTTGCCCAATAAAAAAAAACCGGTTCATCCAGTTTGTAGTTTGCAGTCTAACCGCGATTCGCAGTGGTTCATGGTTCAAATGGTTTTCCCTTTTACATTGGACTGATATATCAGTCAGTTCTCGGTCCGATTTAAATACTATTGACTAAAATTTAAGTTTAGCTCTATAAATAGCAGTTAGATATATTTAATATTCAAGTAGTATTTAAGAAAAAATTACTAATAAAAAGGGTGAAAATCATTAGCATTAATAAGTTAAAATTATCTAAAAAAAAAAGAGAACATTAAAGTAGTGATTCATGGAAGGAGTAATATCGAATTATATTCGAATAAAAATAACTCCAAAAAAAATGAAAATTATTTAAAAGAATTGAACATTAAAACAACGATTCTTTGAAGAGACAATATCAACTCCATGAAACATGAAAAAGAGATGGAACATGATTTAAACCTAAAATTCTTTTGATTTTTTCTATTAAATTAAATATCATTGTTTTTTATTTTATAAATTTTTTATAGTTTATAATTTTTTAATGAAAATCTTTTTTTCAATTCAATCAAAGTTTTATTTTATGGTTTATAATTTTCTATAATTTGTTAATATCCTCTCTTTTTTATCAATATTTATCTAATTCTTTTTAGATTTATTATAAAAATTGTTTATATTTATTAATAATTTATATTTTGTTATTCAAAAACAATTTCATTCTATTTTAAAATAGAAATTGAGACAGAATTAGAGAATTTGTATAACAAATCCAAAATATAAGTAAAGAAAGAATCAACATGATATTTGTTAACACAATTTAGATTCAACAATTCTTTATCTTGGATAATTATTAGCTAAAGCTCAATCTACCAATTGCTAATGGATAATTGTAACCCCAAAATCAAATCTAAATTATTACAAATCATTTTCCCTGATACGTTAGTGCCTACACACTCCAAATGACTCGATCAACAATCTATTTATAGGTTGATAATTATCTTTAAAATATTCAAATAAAGCTTTTTATAAAGCAATTTTTCATCAACTTCAAAACTCTCAAGAGATAATTATTAAGGAAAAATATTGCCTTTCCAAGCATATCAAAGTTCTTTACCTCTTCTTAAAGTTACACAAACAAATGATAATGATTATTCTAGAATGTTGAGTCACAGAATATCTCCACGTTTGTTGTTTTAACGAGCTTTAATCAAAAGTCAAACATGTCAATATGAAAACTTTGACTGTTCTAAATTAACTTGTTTTAATTGTTATTTGAAAATAAAATGAGATAAACAATACACAAAATATTTTATGATAAAGAACCTCGAACTAATTAAACATGTACTTCACGCAACATTTGTGTCTCTACAGATTTGACCATGAAAACATGGTCCTTCATTATCAAAGATGCCAAATTGAAGACCTTTGATTGGTACAAGGATTGGTTTAAACACTTTTCAATCAACCCACGAGATAATAAAGAATAGTAGCAAGTTTGAGAGTCGAATGCAAGCTTGGCCCTGGGGGTCGTCTGGAGGTGCGACCGCCCAGGGCCGAAGGCTGAAAGGGGTCCAAAATATTATTTTCTAGTTCTTAAGGGCTCAATTTTTTTTTTTAACTTTTAAAGGCCAAAAATTTTTTCTCCAATTTTTAAGGAACCTAAAACCACATTTTATTGTTTTGCCTAGGGCCCCCAAAATGTCAAGAATAGGCCTAGTCGGATGAAACAGTCAAAAAGTTCCAAAAAAGATGAAAAATATACGATGGACAAACATTTTACCTTCTATATAATCGTGTATTTCATGTGTGCTTATCAAATAAAAGATAAATCAAATTGCTAACTTTGTTGCCTATCTTACATCCTAACTTATAGCTTGTGTTATATATATTGTTAAAGTAGAACAATTTTCATATTATACTCTAATTTAATTATAATTTAAATGATTAAGTTTGAATAATAAGTAATGAATTATTTTATATTGTTGGGGACCGATCCAATTAAGCAATGAACAAGTAAAAAATAGCGGAACAAACTGAGAAATTGAATGCACAAATTTAACATGGAAAACCCCCACCAAAGAGGATAAAAAGTCACGGGCAAAGATAATTTTACTATAATAGCAAAAGAACGAAAATTACAAAAGATGGAGATAAAAAACTAAACCCCGAAACCCGAAAACAAAGAACCCTCAAAATGTAAACACAAAATTCTCTAAAAGTGTTATGAGTTCTAATCTTTAATAGGTGTGCTTTATAAGGTTGTAAAAAATCCTATTTATAGGCTAAATTTGTAGGTCAAATAATAATAAAATAATCTAGACTAATCAAAGTTCGACTGAAACAAATAAATAGAGTTTAACTAGGAGATTATCTTTCAAATTTGACTAAAATAAGTGGCATACTCAACAAATCTCCACATTGACTCGTATTTCCATAACACCATCTTTGCCAAAGCCCATCATGGGCCTATCTTGAACTATGCAAGGAATTAATTGAGTTGAATCTATGCTTAGAAGTTGGAAGACTTCTAGCCTTCAATTTATGCACTGCTAAATCAAAACTAACTCTAGCCTAATTTTCACAAACATGGTGCCCTAACTTTTCAAAACTTGTATCCAAAAGAGAACTTCTTTTCAACGAAACAGTCATACATTTTTTCTTTCTATAACCAAGTTGCCTTCGACTCCATAAAAGAAGAGGGACGTCCGGTTTCACCGATCACTATAGAACCTTCTAGAATATAAAGACTGCCAATCTTTTTACCTTTTAACAAAACGAGATCCCTATGAGACACCTTAATGCCGCTTGACTCAATGTTGATTTTACAACCTTTCGAGTCTAAAATACTTAAGGAGATGAGGTTCTTTCGTAAATCAGGTACATACCTAACATCTAAAATTGTCCTAATTATCCTATCATGTATCCTAATTTTAACAGTAGCAATACCGATTACCTTACTAGATGAATCATTTCCCATGTGTACAATTCTACCTTCAACCGAACTGCATGTGGAGAACTAGTCTTTGTTGGGACATAGGTGGAAAGAACATCTCGAATCTAGGATCCAATAGGATATAAGTTCGGAGCTATCGCTCGTTGACACTAACAAGAAATCATCATTGCTTTCGTCAACCAAATTAGTGCCAGCTACATCTTCATTGTTACTCTCAACAGCCCTTTTATTTCACAGTTTATAACAATATACTTTAATGTGACCTAACTTCTTACAATAATGACACATTTTGTCTCGCTTCTTTGATGCTAACAAAATGTAAGCTTACCTATCTGCCTTGCTATCTAAACTAAACTCATTGTTGAGTTTGTCTTTACTCAACAAATACCCTTCACATCCTCGAACGAGAGTTTGTTTCTGCCATAAATTAAGGTCTCCCTAAAAGACTTGTATGAAGAGGGTAAAGAGCACAATAATAGCATAGCCTGATCTTCATCGTCAATCTTAACCTTAACATTCTTTAAACCATTTGAAAGAGTAATAAATTGACTAATGTAATCTCTAAGAAGCTCATCTTTATTCATGTGAAACGTAAATAGATATTGTTTCAACATTAAACGGTTAGCCAGAGACTTAGTCGAATAAATAGTTTCTAACATTTTCCACAAGTATATGCCAGTAATTGTTTATCTCTTCGATTTTACAAATTGTAGTTTTAGTTTACTTTTGTTTGTTTTGAATGCCCCTTTTATGGTTGTACTGCAATGTAAAATATATAAAAAAAATTTAACAATAGAGATTAGTTTTGAATAACATTTATGAGCATATATTTGTATATAATTTATTTGAATTTAATTTGAATTTTAATGCTTTTTTTCCTTTTATTTTATATAGCATGATTTGTTTTGAAACACCCTATATTCGATTCGATCGACGGGTCCGATTACAAGATGTCACATCACATTTACATAACTAACTTGGATACTTTGCAACTAACATGACTAAGATAGCCATGCACTTTGATGCAAACAAGAATTATATTTCAACAAATAAATCCAAACCTGCCATATATTTTAATACAAACAATAATCATAAATCCATAACACAATAATCAGTCACAACAAAGGCAATGGGGTCTTTGGCATATAGAACCTAGGTCCACATGCCATACACATAAACAAATCTATTTCTGTCATAAACCCTAAATATTTTTTAAAAAAAATCCAATAAAAAATCATAAACCCATTGAATACACATTACAACAAAATAGGCCTACTGCAATATTTTTTTTTACTTAAGACAACGCAAAAAAGGTTGGCATAGGTGTCGCGACACTTCTCCTAACACTTCCAAAAAGGTCGTTTTTAGTATAGTTGGCATAGGTGTCACGACATTTGTGAAAAATTATTGGCATAAGTCAACATAAACCAACTTTTATTGAAAGGTTGACAAAGGCCTAGTTAAGGTTGACATTTATAAAAGGTTGGGATAGAGCCGTCTAAGGTAACCTTAAAAAGGTTGGGATAGACTCGTCTAAGGCAACTTTAAAAAGGTTGGGATAGACTCGTCTATGGCAACCTTTCGATATATTTTTACATACTTATTATATAATATATTAAAATAATAAATATAGAATATTGTGAAATATTAATGATATCTTTCATATACCTTTCAATCGTGTACATCCACCTATATTGAATAAGTCCACCAAGCTTAGTCTCCATTGGCAAATAAATAATCAAATGAATCATGATTGTGAAAAAAATTAGAGGAAATATTTTCTCTATTTCATAAGGTGTTAAAATGACTTGTATTTGAAGTTGATCAACTTCTTGTGGATCGACTTTTTGCATATAATCTCTTGAAAAAATTTGACAAATTTGTAATAACACTTAACACTTTATTTTCTACAACTCCTCTTAAGCATATAGGAAGCAAATCTTGCATGAGAATGTGACCTTCATGACTTTTGAGGTTGCTAAACTTGTGCTATTTCAAATTCACGCATTGAGATATGTTTAATGCAAACCATTGAGTACTTTCAAGTTCTTCACAATAGAAAGGAAAATATCTCTTTCTTTTGATGCAAGAATATAACACGCTTATGGTAAGTACT
This sequence comes from Gossypium anomalum, assembly GCA_025698475.1. NCBI lineage: Eukaryota > Viridiplantae > Streptophyta > Magnoliopsida > Malvales > Malvaceae > Gossypium > Gossypium anomalum. Next base: position 14,468,275 of record CM046967.1, on the reverse strand, counting down.
CTTTCCTGTTTCTCATTTTTGGATGAAGATAACTTCGGATGCCAATATCTTACAAGTCATTGCGTGCATTGATATTGTCTTTACCCCCACGTGAGAGGCTAAGAAGGGTGCCAACGACATTGTCACATACATTCTTTTCGATGTGCATGACATCCAAGTTATGTCGAAGTAGATTGTAACGCCAATAAGGCAAATCCAAAAAATATGCTCCTTTTCTTCCATAAAGTCTCGTCTTAATTTATGAGATTTGCTTCATCTTTTTCTACCACCAATTCTTCAAAGTCGTTAAACAAATCATACCTTTCCTCTACATCGGGTTCTACCGACCATAATCAAGTTCTTCTCTATCCCTATTTCGAGATTTTCCATAAATGAAATTGATACATTCAACTTCCTTTAAGATATCTTCCCTAGATCATGGTATAAGAGCTACACCACAATCTATAGTGTCATCGAATTCACGACTCTATTTTTAAAATGGGTGTTTAGGTGATAACCATCAACGATGACCCATATACAGGATTTCTGAACATACCGTAGCTATCGGGATTGAGTTTTTTCAGCACATACTAGGCAAGTAACACGACCTTTTGTACTCCACCTTGAAAGATTAGTGTAAGCTGGGAAATCATTGATTGTACAAAGAAGACAAGCCTGTAAAGTGAAAGATTCGGAAGTTAATGAATCAAAAGTATCAACTCCAATCCATAGTTGCTTCAATTTATCAATTAAAGGCTGTATGTGGACATCAATGTCATTGCTGGGTCTCACTAGGGATAACTGTTGATAATATCATCAATGATTGCTTCATGCATGCCTAAGGTTCCAAATTATAAGGAATAAGAAGTATGGGCCATGTATTGTGACTTGTAATCTTTGTTCAAAATGGATTGAATCCATCGCTAGCTAAACGTAGCCTAACATTGCAAGAATCAACTGTAAAATCAGGAAACCTCTTATCAAACGCATCCCAGGCAGAACCACTGGTTGGATGTCTTAATATACCATCTTTGGTTCGTCTTTCTTTATGACATCTTATGGATTGTTATAACAGTCTGTTTTCAGTGAAATCAGAACAGTGGTTTCGAGACTACAAATCTGAGTCTGAAAGGAAATTTATTTTAATAATATTGCATGGTCTGCATTATAATAGGAAAGACGTATAGAAATTTTGATAAGAAAATTTTACCAATTCCATATTTAATTATAAAAAGGACCAAATTGCATAAAATGTAAAAATTAAATTCTAGTAGCTAAAAGGATTAAATAGCTATAGAAATCAAAATTTGAGGTCCTTATATGGCAAATAGACCATTAAGAGAAGTTAGTAGATATTTATGATGATTCATCTATGGAAAATTAGAAAAAGAAAAGGACTAAATTGAAAAGTTGAAAAATTAATGGATGATAAGTTAATTAAATGAATAAAATAATTTCATATCATCATCTTCCCCAAAATTTCTATGGAAACACTAGCTAAGAGAGAGAATTTCAAGCAAGCTTAATTGGGTAAATTGGGTAAGTAATCATGTCCCGTTTTTAGTAATTTTTACATTTCTGAAATTATAATAACCTAATCTATCTATTTTGGGGATCAATTTGCAAAGTTATCAAAGTATCAAAAGTTTTTCATGGATGAGTATGTTGAAATTTTTAAATTTATGGTAGAAAATGAAAGGTTATTGATAGATAAACAACTTTTGTAAAGGAAATTTCAATGAAATTGTGATTTAAGGATTAAATTGAAATGATGTAAAATTCATGGAAATTTTTTTTTAAATTTTTGTGAAATACATGAGCTATAAATGTTATATAAAAAATTTGGTTAGGCTTGGAATAATGATTAAATTGCTTGAATTTCATTTTCCGAGCTTAAAGATGAAATTGAAATTAATCAAAAGTATAGGGGCAAAATGGTACTTTTGCCTAAGATGTAAATTGGATTGAATTGGATATGAAATATGTTAAATTAATGTTAAATTCATTTCTATAGATCCGGAAATATCAAATAAGGAGTTAGATTGAGGAAAAGAAAATGTATCTAATTAGTAGATTCTCGAATACGAACAAGTGTCGAGGTAAGTTCGTGTAACTAAAATGTATGTTTATATGTTTAAATTGAATGTTATGATTGTGAAATGTATGATTTCCATGTATAAACATAAATCACATATCCAATAATGTCTGACAAGTGTTAAGTCCCGTTTGAATAAAGGAAATTCGAAGGATACAAGATTTCCCGTATTGGTTGTGGTCTTACATATGTTGCAGACACACCATAGCTCTTACGAGCATCCTGTTATAAGCCCTCTTGAGTTTCCTGTTATATGGTTCCTGCAAGCTTCTTGATCGGTAGTGATCCTGCATGTGTTACGGACTACCGCAACTCTTTGTGAGCGTCCTGTTATATGATCGGTTGTGATCCTGCATATATTGCGGATACAAACGTAGCTCTTTATGAGCTTCCTGATATGGTTCGCTTGAACTTCCTGTTATATGGCTATCCGGAGCTCTTTGATAATAACTCTTCAAAGTTACTTGTTAAGCTCAATGAGCTTCCTATTTTAAACTCTTATGAGTTTCCCGTTATAGCCCGGATAAACTTCCTGTTACATGGCTCACACGAGCATCCTATTATATGGCTCGAGAGAGTGCTTTCTGATTATGTGCCCTAATGGGTACCTGTAATGGCCTAAATTCAAGTTTATCGGAATAGTGGTTTCGTAACCACAAATCTGATTTAAAGAGAAATTTATTTTAATATTTTGCATGAATATTTATATGATAGGAAAATCGTATTAAAATATCGATAAAAAAATTTACCGATTTACTGGTTAGTTAGAAAAGAAAAGAAAAGAAAAGAAATTATAGAAGAAATTGGGTAAAAACAAAGTATCGAGATCTCGACCTCATAAAACCGAGTCGGAAATATTTTTATAAATATTTATTAAATGTTAGTGATGTGGTATAAAAATTTCGTTAGGAAATTTTAATATTTGGGTAGTCAATTAAATGAAAAAGACTAAATTGTAAAAGATGTAAAAGTTGCTAGAATGATTAAATAGCTTAAGTGTCTAATGAGAAAGGATTTAAAAGGAAATTAGACCCAAAATTTATTTGGGCTGGACGGCAAGGCATGAAAACAGCAGGAAAATTGATGATTTAAGGGCAAAATTGGAATATTGCATAAATAACTAAATAAAGATAGGACTAAATAGGAAATATCTAGATTTCTCTTCATTTTTCTTCATTCTCATCAGCCAAAACGCCGTAGGAGGGGTTCTCTAAGCTGGTATTTCATAATTTTTGCACCAAGTGAGTTAATCCTTGCCTTTTTCTTGTAATTTTTGTGTCTCTAAGACTTTTACAACTAGGTCCTACTATTAAATTCATTAGTTTTTGATTTCATGGATGAAATTGAAAGTCACCATGGTTGAGTACTGTAAGTTTTTGATGAAATAACATGAAATTTAAGCTTAAATTCGTCTGTAAAATGATTTTATTGGGTAATTTCAATAGAAATTGATTTTTAGGACCTAATTGTGAAAATGTTTGGAATTAAAGTCTATTGCTGGAATTCTAATTTCTAAAGGTTATAAAGTAGTTTAAAGTGATAGAATAAAGTGTTAATTAAGAAAAATCAGCTCAATTGAGAGGCTAATTGAGTAGGGACGAAATTATTATTTATTAAAAGCTTAGGGGGAAAATGGTAATAAACAACTTGCATTAAAACAGTTTTGGACAGCAGCAGTAGACTAACTTTGAAAAATCACCATAAATTGTAGAAATTGAATTAGAATATGAACAAGATATGAAATTAAATTTTATTGAGTCTAGTTTCTCATAAAAGAAATGTTGTAAGCAATGGATCTGTAAATCATGAGATATAATTAATTGAATAAAAATGATTAGGGACTTAAATTTATGAGTCTATTTTCAATAGAAATAAACGAGAACATTATCTGAATCTTGTATGAAGAGATAATTAATTTTTAGTGAAGAAGGGTCAGAACTGTTAGACAGCAGAACAGGGGTGACTTTAAAGAATAAACTATACTTATTGGCTAAACCAAAAATTCTAAAAATTTTATGGTAATAAGATATGTGAGTCTAGTTTCAGGAAAATTTTTGGATCCTAATTTGAGGTTCTTTATCTTAAGATAAAAATAATTTAGTGACTATGACTCAAGTAGACAGCTTTAAATGAACTATAAATAATAATGAAATTATAGAGAATGTTGTATACGAACATGAAATGTATTAAATTGATAATTAAATTTATTTATTTAGATCCAGAAGATTCAAATACGAAGCTAGATCGAGGAAAGAAAAAAGTTTAGGATTAGTATATTTTTATATACAAACGAGTATCAAGGTAAGTTCGTGTAACTTGAATTATATTCTTAAATGCTTGAAATGTATGTTTTTGATATGAATATGATTTGAATGTTCATTATATGAAAATTGATAAAACATTGATATATTTGATAAAAAGGGGGAAATCCCGGTTGAATGAAAGAAAAATTCGATGGATCTCTGAAAAGGAGTTGACGGTAAAAAGGATCTAGCCCAGACGATGATCCTATCCTGATATAGCTCTCCCGAAGAATATGTGTAAAATGGATATTACAGGGGATTTAGCTTGGACTGGTAATCCCGCTGTAAGGATGAGATTCGCGAGAGTGTGCTTTCTGAAATGAAGATGTGCGCACATGAATATGAATTGACGGACCCGGATTTGTACACTAAAAGTGTACCTCTGAAAAATCCATCGAAATTCTGAGAAATTCAATGGGATAAATATGAAAAAAATAACAAGGGAATCGAAATCATAGTATTGATAAACTCATCAATCATGGTATATAATATATTGATACATGGAAATTATTGTACTGACTTAAATATTGAGTTTGTGCATGTTAGGATAATATTGCATGGAATGGTTATATGAATGTTTATTGCATTGTATTGAAAATATTAGGTAAGTATAATTCTTGTTACATGAGCTTACTAAGCACAAAGTGCTTACCCTATTTTCTTTTTCCCTGTTTTGTAGTGTTAAGAGCCCGGAGGTCGAATTCGGTCGAAGACACATCACACTATCAACATCAAGATTTCGGTATATAAAGAAACTTTATTTTGGAAGTCAATGGCATGTATAAGCTAATAAAGTAAATATTACTGTGAAATGAATGTAAGGTTAGCCATTGGTATGGCTAACAAGTCTTGGTTTTGGTATGTGATGACGTTATCTTATAAATATGCATGAATCTATCTTGAAAATATGTTGAATTGGATTGGTTGATATGGATTGTTCTCGGTTTAAAATTGCAGGGAAGGTTAGATATCTATAAAGGGGTTATATTGAGTTTAAAAAAAAATTAATTCGTAAAATTCGGTAATGCCTCGTACCCTATTCCGGCAACGAATACGGGTAGGGGGTGTTACAGTACCCCTGAATATGAGTTAACGAATTACAGTTTTGTATACTTCAAGTGTACTACATATGTATCCATCGATATTTCAAATAAATTCAACGAGTAAAGTTCTGACATGGTTAAACTGAGCTTAAGATGATTTGTCATAGAAATGCACTTGTTATATGGAAATATGATATGAAAAGCATATGTATATGAAAGTTATTACATGATGAGCTCATCCTTAATTCTTGATGTTTACATGTAATACATGACTAACAAGTTTTTTGAAATTATATGTGTTTAAGCAAATTGCCAAATTTCTTTGGATGGATTTTGTATGTTTAATGTAAATGAATGGTAAATAAATTTTCTGTTATATGAACTTACTAAGCATAATATGCTTACTCTGTTTTACTTCTTCTGTTTTATAGTGCTCGAAAGCTCGTGAAGGTTAGAACTCGGTCGGAGACACATTACACTATCCCTTGGACTTCTCAGTATATAAAGCAAGCTAACTTTTGGTATAATGACATGTATAAGCTAAGTTAGGCATAATAAGGAAATATTTTGGTTATAACTAGCCATTAGAATGGCTAGTGTTAAACATATTTTAATGTAGTTATATAAGGCCTTATCATGCTTGATGTGTGTATTGAAATGGTTGAATGATGAAAGTTACATAAATATATTAATGGTTGCATGAATAGGTAAAGTATACTCATATGTTTATATGACCAATTAGGTAAGATCAATTACTTGGATAAATGGGATGTTATGACGTGTATTGAACTTGAAATTGGCTTGAATTGAGTGTTCTATTGTGAGTTGTAATGGTACAAAAATTGGTTGGATATGTTGATGCTAGGTTGAGTGAGAAATAAGGCTTGAAAATGGTCTTATTTTATCCACAGGGCGGAGACAAGGGCGTGTATCTCAGCCTTGTGTGACACAAGGCCATGCACACGGGCGTGTGGTTTAACTGTGTGTCCTCTGCATTTTAAAATTTAAAAAATAGAATGCTTCGAATTGCTTACATAGGCAAAGACACGAGCATGTGTCTCAACCGTGTGTGTCACACGATTCAGCACATGGGCGTGTGACTTGGCCGTGTGATCCGTGTAACTAATTTTAAAAGAATTAAATTGTCCACACGACCTAGCACATGGGCGTGTAGCTGGTCATGTGACCCAAGTCAGAGAGTTACACATGCATGGGCACGGGCTGAGACACGACACACGGTCTGGGACACGGACGTGTCACTTGGTTGTGTGAGCCACACGACCTGACTACACGGTGTGTGTCCCCTGCATTTAAGAAAAATTTTGAGATTTTGCAAAAAATTCTCTGAGTTCCCGATTTAGTCCCGACTTGTTTCTAAAGCATAAATTGGATCTCGAGGGCCCATTTAAGGGACATTATGATTGAATATGCTTGATTTCAGTTATGAATAGTAAATGATATGTGTAAACTGTTTTTAAATCTGCAAACTCTGGTAATGCTCCATAACCCTGTTCCGGCGACGGATATGGGTTAGGGGTGTTATAATTGTGATGTCTTGGAGGATTGAAATAATCTTCTAAGTCTAGGAATCAATGGAAAGTACTGTAATACCTTGACGGACTTAGGAGAGTGGCAACTACCATCATCCTGTTCATTTGTATCCAACTCATCAGAAGAATGCCACCTTGAGCTTTTACAGACATCACAATTGACCTTTTTACTAGCGTCACCCTAGTATAACATACAATTATTGGGGCATGCATCAATCTTCACATACCCAAAATTTAGTGCAGAATTTTTTTTCTTTGCTTTTAGTATGTAGTCGGGATTATGTTTCCATTTGGAAATGTCTCATTTAAAAACTCCAATAAGCATGTCAAAGATTTTGCTGACCATCCAAAAAGTGCTTTGAAGTGGTAAAGCCAAAGTAGGAATAAGACACATGAGAACTTGACACAATCGGGATAGAGCAGAATATCGCAATCATCTAGAAGAGTAGTTGCTCTCTCCGTAGTCCTTTAGGCCTACGTTGATACCTAGAGCTGACCATTAAGAGCTGGGATGTTGATACCTAGAGCATTCGTTATGAGATCTCTTATATCGACTTCGTTGTCTTGTGACAGTGTACTAATTAATGGAGAAGTTCTCACTATCTGGCTGGTTTGCACCAATGTCCTTTCAATAGATTCTTCATGAAAAATCCAATGCTTGTATTCTTTTATTATACCATGAAGATGAAGATGATCACCTACAATATGTGGTTCGTGCAATATCCTATTATTGCAACGATGGCACGGACAATATATTTTTTCATTAAAGTGTGATTTTCCAATTGTAAATGATAGAAATCTTTCTATCCTAGTCAAGTGATTGGCGCTAAATCTCAAAGCATCCATTCGACTTTTATCCACCACCTGTTAAAGTAATTAATATTAAATAACATGAGTATTTAAACTCGCAAATACCCACTTAGACATTTCATCGGCAACATACAAGGCAACAACCCAACTATTTAAACTTGCAAATACCATTTAGACATTTCATCTACAATTATAAAAGACAATACCAAATAATGCAAGCCGGTACCAGTGTAACTAACCATGCTAATGTAAAAACACAACTTACCTTTGGATCCCCACTGGTGATGGAAACAACTTCATTATCTCTAGGGAAGAAGGTGCAGGAACTTGCTCTTGGGTCATACTGAAAAACAAAAGTTGAGGATAAAGCTAACATAAACACAACATTAATTAAAGAAACTAGAAAAAAATGGAACCATAAACATAAATTAATCTAAGAAAAAGTGTGTTGCGTGAGAAAGAGAATCATAATTACCAGCTAGAAATGGAAGCAACGAAAACCTTGCCGATCTCCAAAAAGATGTTGATTACCGAATAATAGTCGACAGAATTAATACAAGTATTTAGCACATTAAAAATAATAAAAAAAATGATTTGCTCCTATTTTCATATAAGCATCTTTTCAGAAGCTGCATTCAGAATAAGATGTTAGTAATATAGTTGTCCCAGTCACTAATCAATAAAATAAAGTAGAAAGTATAACATAATCATATTTTCAGAATTGCATTTAGATGAGCTACCAAAAAGGAGCAACTTCAAGGATATAGTTATTCCATATTAAATTACTAAATAAAATGTAATATTCAAACTTTGCTGTGAAAATTATACATTTTATACACTACATGACTCATGTAAAATACAAAAGAAAAAAGCCTATATCAGAATTACTAAATAAAATATAAAGCTTGGATATCCTCTCTTAAGTTGGTATAGAAAGGACTTCAGTTTTAAGAACTTGACTCGTATATTTATATATAATTATGAGAAAAATGTGCAGAATACTCTCTTTATATAAATTTAATATATACATATTAACTTGTATATATTAAGTAGGTGCGAATGTTAAAGTAATTGATTTTACTGTTGAACCATCAGTTTTAGAAATATTAAAAACTAGTTATCGTTTGAACCAATAGTCCCCAAACTATTAAGTATAAGAGTTAAGGGGACCTTTTATCTCATCCCACAAACTCCTTAGTTTTGTTGTATATCAATTCATCTCAAATTTTGTATAATTTAACATAATTGTTTAAATATAATTACAATGTTTAAACAATAATTTAATAAAATTAAAATTAAGTTTTTTATAATTATTTTTAAACTCAGAGGTACCCGATCAGTAATCTAGTTTAAACGGTAGGTGGTTTCTTAATCACAAATTATTGGTGAGTTTGGCCAAGGTTAATCTACTAAAGGCGTCTTGGAGAAGCTTGAATACAAATAATGGAGATAAACGGAGTGCAAGTGTAAAATTTTCAGGGATGGGGAGCAAGATTCACGAGAATAAGGATAGGAGTAGTGATAGAGTTGAACCAAGGGTCGTTGCTCAAATTACAGAAGTTACATCAGGGGACCTTTTATCTCATCCCACAATAAACTCCTTAGAATCTTCAACCTCGTAAAGATGAAACTCCCAATATGGAATTTATCATAATTATAGCCATATATATCTTTAACACTTGAAAATTAAAGAATTTTGAAACAAACTCAAACCACAGATTCTAATCAAATCAAAATATTCGATTGGGTTTGAGAAAAGGGAAAAAGAATTTTGAATTTAGATTTTTGCATACCTCATAAAGTGATCTCTTCCCGTTACATAGATCACTTATGTCTATGAACATGAAAAATGGCAACCATGCGAAGTTGCAAAATTCACACTAAATTCTCAATATGAATAAAAGAAAAAGGACCTGGAGCTAACCATTATCAAAATCTAATCCAAATCTCACCCATTATCATCCCCACCACTATACAACTCATCTAAAAAATTATTTACTTCAAAAAAAAAAAAAAAAACAACGTTTATTTTTTAATGGTACTAGTCAGTTTAGTCTAAACATGCACAAGACCTGGAGCCACCGGTACCAGTGATTGTAGGGTAGCTTTGAAACCCCAAAATTAAGACCCTTCGACTTTTTATATTCAATGTGGTAATTTAACTGGTCACATTTGTGAGTTAATTGGTCATATCACCTGTTTCATTAGACCTATAACCGAAAATGTTAGTGAGTGACTAATTTGTCATTTTTCAATAACATTAACAACTGATGTGTTATTTTTTAAAGTTAAATAATTAAATTATAATTTTCTAAAAATCGAGTGACTGTCTATGGTACCCTTAATAATATATTGTATGGCAGCTAAAATCTTTTGAAAGCCTGATAGACTTTATTCATTCTTCAACTCCCTAGGAACCGAAACCCACTTCCCAAGTGGCAATTATTTCGATTTTCTTTTTCCACGACACCATCTCCAAAGAAAAAAAATCAAAGCCTAATGAACCATCCCAAATTCCCAATTCTGATCATTCCCAAAGTATGCCACAACTATCCTTTTCTATTTGTTGCTATTTCCTTCTCCTTAAATTCTTCCTTTTGTTATATTTATATTAATTTTATATTTTGTATTGAAGGTAAATGGTTGACGGGTCTAGAAAATGTTAATATAATGAAACTGTGGTTCCAAGTTGAGAAAATGATAGGTTTTTTTTCTATACAAAGATGATTTAAATTTAAATTATTTTTGAGAAAAATGAACAGTTGAGAAAATTAGAATAGGTCTATATCTATATTAGTCTTACATGGGCCTGATTAATTAAAGAAATGAAATAGATTTGCATATCGAAGTAGCTAGGGTTCCTTGGGTGTCGGCTGTTGCTTTGAACTTGGACGATCTATATTTCTTGTTTCGAGTCTGTTAGGCTTCTATGTGTCATTATGCCTAAAAGAAATCTCTAAAGAAGATTATTGATCAGTGTTTTAATCAATGCCACCCCATCCCAAGAAACTGAGAGAATTAATTAAGTCTGGCTCTCGAGTGTCTCAAAATATGCACTATTTAAGGCTTAAGCAAATGTAGTAATTGTAAAGTAAAACGCCAACTGAATCAAAATGGGTTGCAATGAGAGCAACAGCTCCTGGAAGACAGTGGCTGATGTAGCAGTGGCAATAGCAGCGGGACTTCTTGCTTTGGGTGGTATGGGTTTGTTTTCTTCTTCTAGCAACAAGAAAACCATGAAAGCTCCTGGAAGGAGCTATCGGATTTTCAGGGACGACTTTGAACGTGATCCCGCTAGCTACTTCCGTAATTTGCGCAAATGAAAGATTAAGATTCGAGGACTTCATGTAAGTTTGGGCCTGTGTTTGTTTTTTAAAATAACTAAGGAGATATCATATCTATATCTATATATATATGTAATGAGTAACTAAGCTTTACTCTTATAGTATTCAATATGTTATCCAGATTGTTGCAACAAAATGGGGGCATCGCCTAACATTTCGATCATATATATAATGAGTAACTAAGCTTTACTCTTATAATATTCAATATATTAACCAGATTATTACAACAAACTGGGGATATCGCCTTACATTTCGATCATCGCTTCATACTAACATATATACAGTAAAATATAGGTTTGGTTTTGCTTATTGTGCTCTAACCTTAGTATTTATGTGTATGAAGATTTTTAATTCTATAATTGTAGTTAAAAACAATCAAAGCATCCAACCAGGGACGGATCCATTTGCTGCAGAAGCTTTAACAGTGGCCTGATCTAAAACACACTGATTCTAACTGTACCAACGAAGTTTTTAAAGAAAAAAAAAGACATTAGCATTGAAGAATCTATCGGCCATTAAACATCAGATATCTGCAAAAAATTAAAGGCTTAAGTTACCCGATCTGCAGAGAGCTGCTACATTGTAAAGGATCAAAATATTCCTCCGTCTGAGGCGGTGGATGGTTGTAGGGAACGCTTTGCTCCCCATTTTCCTGAACAACTTTCATACAACTTATAAAGCAGAACATCAAATATAATATACGCATTTATTCGAGAACATTGGATATAATAAAAATGTCAGAGAGAAAGATGCGGGATAACAAATATTGAACCAGAAGTGCTACCTTCCTTCTCAGGTTTTGGTTGGTTTCCAGTAGGATTTCTTCCTGTACAAATAACACAAGCATGATGAGAAAAACATATCTTAGAGTTGATAATATTATATGGTCCAAAAGAGGTATTAAGCCAATAAAAAAATTAAGCATATCTCAGAATTGATAATATTTTTCTTTCTTAACTTGCAATTAATTAATGAATTATAAGAAATCAATAGAAGTATGAACTAAATTTTACAAGTGTGAAGTCGAATTTTGACTCTAAGAAGATAAAAATCCCAAAACTTTATCCAAAATTTCATTGGCTTTCTTTCCAAAATAAAAATAAAAATCGCATTGGCTAGAAAAACAAATCCATTTTTTGAGGAAGAACAGCACTATATGTGTAGCTAGAATCGCCACGTTCATGAACTTTCAGATTTATTTATTATTCCAAAGCTAATTTGTCATGTAACCCAACATATCCGATTGTTAATGACCCAGAATGGAGCATATCCAATTCCAGACAGTGAGCTCTTGGCCACTACCTTGGCTGAGACAATTTTTGGTCAAATTTCCCTAAACTGTCTTGCATATAAGAGACAGACTCCACGCTTGGTCTTTGTGGGGTTGTTTGCTCATTCGACCTTTTCTCCCTAAACCAGGATCTTGGCTGGGCTGAAAACGACATACATGTACCCTCTCAAGCCTCCCTTGTCCCTTTGACTAAATATTTCTCAAATTTAAGCATTGGATTTGAAAAATAAAATAAAATTGTTTACTCTACACCATACCAACTTTGTGATAGAGTATTAGTTACTATTGTTAGCTGCCTGTTGAAATTTGTTGTAAACAGCTGTTAAATTACATTTGAATTATTTATATTGTTGAAACATTTTTAAAATATATATAATATTCCAATAGTTATAAATAAAAAGTTGTAAGTAATCAAAAGCTATAACTTTTGATCAAGAGTTGTTGCTTTTTCATGTTGATAAGTTAAGTCGATTAAATAATTATATCTATTTAAGAGACATCTATCCAAAAAAGATACTGGAAAGTTAAGTCACCATAAAAAGACATGAGAATTCTCATAAATAAGCGTGAATTTTTATTTGCATAACACGCGCAAAAAAAAGGCTAAAAGATGTCATAAGTCCTTGTACTTATTGTAAATTTGGTCATTGTACTTCTATTTCTAGAAATTTAGTCTCGCTACTTTTTAAATTTCAAAATTCAAATCCAATTGTTAACACTGTTAAAATTATATTGTCAAATTGAGGTCCCTTTGCAATGTCATTTTTACATAGCTACCAAGTGAACATTTTTTTATTTCAAAATGTCACACCAGCAAATTTAACAATATGAACAATTGGAGCTGAATTTTGAAATCATAAAAAGTAGAGGGGCTAAATTCTTAGAAATAAAAGTATATGGACTAAATTTCAAATTTATGAATAGTAGGGAAATTTTAACAAAATACAAAAACTCAAAAAAAAAAAGTTTCTTTGTTCTCCTCCATCTTCTAATATTCAAAGATTATTTTATAAAGAATTATTGCAGAAGTTCTTTATAGAATTTGATGCTCTTGCTATGCTTCGCTTAGTACTCAAAAGATTGTTTTGGTTAGTGCAAAACATAGAAAGTCATTGGGCTTCATTGTATCCTCGAGATTCATTTGTTTATAACTTTTTTACACACCAAAATATAGATGAGGCGAATAGAACTTTAAAAAAAAGTGGCATGGTTAAATGCCTTAAAACCTTCAATTAATTTCTCATAAGTTTATTTTTATCCCCACACACTAACAATTTTAAGGTTCTAATTTCGCAAAATTATTATAAATTAATGAAAGTGTATTTGTTTACCACACATTCACATGACACTACAATCATGATACTACAAGGATGACTATCAATAAGAGAACAACATTGATGTCAGTGATCTAACTATTGATTTAGAAGAAATCTTTGTACCAAGAATAGCTATGTTAGTCAAATTTGTGGTTTACTATTATTGCATGAATTGGATTTCATGTTTATGTTTTATTGAAGTTAGTTATATCATATAAAATATGTGGGTGTCTCGTGCATCAATTGTTTGATAAAAAATCAAATACTAGTTTATTGTATGCATGATATTTTAACATGCATAATTATGATTGTTATGGAATTATATAATATATATTATATACATTTATGTATATAACAATCATGAAGAGAGAAAGAAAATTAACGAAACTTTTAATCAACAGAAGGAAATGATGTTCCGATTTGTGCCTTAAGCCAAAAACATATGTTTATTCAGTGATTTTAGATTTGAATTTCTTTTGCAAAAGAATGGATACTTGAACATAACAGAGGTGTTGGTCTTGTGAATTTTCAGGACACAAATAAATATAGTGTTTCACCATGTGGTAAGATTATTAACATAGCTATATTAGAAATTTGAAAATTTAGGGATTAAGTACAAGCCTATAATATTTGAGTCACCCATTATGGAAACTCAACTCAACGCAACGCTTGGTATAACATAAAAGTCTTAAATTCAATAAGACAAAATACATTATCAAAATGTGACTGCTAGCATTATAAAACAATAAAAAATATATCATGTTAGGGTAAAAAGTGCTAGGTACCAGTAATGATAAGGGGAAAGATGAGTCATATGCTCTTAATATACCCATAACAAAAATATGTTAGACTGTTATAATTATGGAATCACTCTCAATAGGATCTACTTATGTGACTGGAAGTATGGCTGCTTCTATGAGCTCAATGGCTTGGCTTTAACATAACTCATAAAAAGAGGTTATAAGCATATGGCCATAATAGTGTCCTCGGATACCGTGCATTGACTAATGTTAAAATCATTATGTGAGATGTGTTCAGTTAATCGAATGGAATAATTGGTTTAAAACATATTCTACCTTGAAATTCCGATTAATTTTAAAATATTTTCACTAAGTGAAAGTTCAATCGTAAGACATCTTCGTATATGTAATTGATTTCCATGATTATCAAAATCTAGAATATTTTAAAAATTGAAAAGGGAAGATTGTTGGAACATTTTCAAAATATAATAATGTTCCAATAGGTGCAAATGAAAAGTTGTAAAGTTCAGAGTTGTCACTTTTCATGGTAATAAGTGATGTCTCTTGAATACCAAAAGTTATGTCACTTGATTTAATAATTATGTACCTAATTAAGAGGATTGCCTCTCCATAAATATACATATTGAATAGTTATGTCTCTATGAAGAGATATAAAAACTCATGTAAATAGGAGTGAACTTTTATTTGCATAACAAAAAAAAAAAAAAAAACCTTAGAAACAAAAGTTTTTTATCCTCCTTCTTCTAATATTCAAAGATTATTTTATAAAGAATTGCTATAAAAGTTCTCTATAAAATTTGATACTCTTTGCTATGCTTTGCTCAGTGCTCAGTAGACCGTTTTCATCAATGCAAAATGTAGATTGTCTCCTCAAGGTTCATTTATTTTTAACTTTTTTGCACACCAAAATATAGGTGGGGGCAAATAGAACCTTAAAGAAATTGGTATGGTTACACACCTTGAAGCCTTCGATTAATTTCTCATAAGTTTATTTTTATTCTCACACACCAACACCTATTGATTCTTGCTAGCTGATATTGCAAATACAAGCCTTTAGTCAAATCTTGCTAGTTTTTCTATTAACTTCAGTAAATTCTTGTTGATTTTTGGCAATGACTCTGTTACTTCAACCAATGGTGCTAAATCTAGTAATGCCACTTAAACTCTTGCAACAAACTAACACCATATGTTTAAATGAAACAAACTACTTACTTTGGAAGCAACAAGTTAATTTTACAACTTTGAACCATGCGTTGCACAAATATCTTGATGGTATACTAAAAGTTCCTGAGTTTACAATAGATACTAGCGGAAATACTATTATGGGTCTAAATACAAAGGCAATTGACTCGATTATCAATTATTGTTGCATTTGCTAAGAAATTCCTTATCTACAAAGGCATGAAGATCCAAGGATGATTATCAATTATCGATTAGTGTTTGACCCACTCCAGTTGGGCCCATTCTTAGCTGAAAGAAACATATTCTTGAATTATTGTTGTGAACTAATATGATAGGTGCTGCCCCATGCCCCACTCCCATGATCATAACCCCTTTGTTGACCGCCAATGATGGAGATCCAACGATGATGTTACAAAGTATTAATGGGTTAATGGTGCGCTTCAATACATATGCACTACAAGGCTTGGCAAATTAAAGTAGTTCATCCAGTAGTTTCACACTATACATTGGAAGGATGTCAATAGAGTACTTGGCTATTTCAAAGGGGCGATAAATCATGGTTTACTATTCAAGCCATACATTGAGCCTAGCTTTGTGGGTTATTTAGACTTAGACTGGGGAAGCAACATTGATGATTAAAGGTCCACTATTGTCATTGCCTTTTCTTGGGTAGTAACCCAATTGCTTGGAGCTTAAAAAAAAGAAAGTGTTGTAGCTTGTTCATTAGCAGAGGCTAAGTATAAAACCCTTACTAATGCCATGTGTGATGTGTTGTGGGTGTCATTCCTGTTGAATGAATTAGGTATTGAGTTGACAGGGGCATTGTTGATTTAGTGTGACAATAACAGTGCTATCGTACAAACAACTAAACTAGTTCAATGTGCTTGCATAAAACATGTTGTGGTTGACATATGCTTTGTGAGGTAACAAGTAGAAAGATTGGTGCATGTTAATTAGGCTCTTTGAAATTAACTACAAGATGTGGCGTGATAGTTGCTCACCTTGTCCCTTAATCATGTTGTCAGAGGTTCGATCATCGCTTATGGAAATAGAGCACATTTTATGGCCAATAGTTTACCTCTTTGAAGAGCTCCCATGACCAAAAATTAATCATGTTATCGACGGTAGATACCCTAATTTCAACTAAAAAAATAACTATGTTCTTTAACAAGTTGATGATTAAGCCACTCTCATCAAATTTCTTTCTTCAACTTCGCAAATGTCCTAGAGTTTGTTCCTCTCACGAGGTTGTTGAGAGTTCACAAGTTCTTAAAAGATGAGATAAGTAGGGTGAATGATAAAGTATTAGTTACTATTGTTAGCTACGAGTTTAATGTTGTTGAAAGCTATTGTAAATAGTTGTAAGTTGTTAAGCAATTGAGGGGTTGTAGCTATATCTATAAATGCTAACCCTCGACTCAATTAATGACAATTTTCAAACTCTCTCGTAAATACAAAATTCATTCTTTTCTCTCTCAAAATTCTCCTCTTTCTTTCTTCCTATTTCTTAGCTCAATTCATGTACCGCTGCTGTGTTCATGGTGTTTTCCATCACTCTGAAATAAAAAAAGCTAAACAAATACAACAAAAACCTTAAAAAAATATTTAAAAAAGAGACAATAATAGGGGAAAATCAATTGGACACCCTAAAGACCCGTGGCCATGCAAGGTAACTTTAGGAGTGCATGGTGCATAATAAAAGAAAGCTACCCAACATCAAACATGAATCCATACAAAGATCATTTGAAACTTTGGCTAGAGGGGATGAAACCACTAACGTACGTCTATGTTAGGACAAGCGCTCGAAGGATATTGGAAGTTTACATACTACTTGCTGTTGTATCAAGATTTTGATAATTGATTTCGGTACAGAAGAAGTCCAAGGTAAATGTTGAAAATGGTGACATTCCAACCTTGAGCATTTTGGATGTTACCTCTTACACGTGGTTACGTTAATTAATCGACTAATTTTTTTTATCAAAGAGAACACAAAACCTAATTTCAACAAAGATTTAAATAATATAAATCGTTTGCTACTGCACCGATAATTTTGATCTTTAACCAAAACAGTTTTTAAGGGGCAACTAGATCTGATCCGATCCATACTTCAGTAGGGTCCGTCTGGTCCTAAGATTTCAGGCAGTTGATTTTATTGTACCTGATTACATAAGCTCTTCCTTTTTGATATCTTGCTATTCTATGGCTCCAATTACATTTCAAATTTTGAAACAGCTAGGTATGTATCCTCATTTCCTGGCTTTTAAGTAAAGATATTTGATTGATTTTATCCAGCTTAGTTTAGGAGTAAATCCAAGTCTTGATTAAGAATCTTGTTTGCTGAAATCTGTCATCAAAAGCTAGGAAAATGAGTTGGAAGTGATAGGGATTTTGTCTTAGATTAGCTTGGCCAAATATAATGACTATTGGCTCACCCAAATACCCATATCTCAAAAAAAGGGGAAAGTTATTGCTTTCTACAAAACAGATCTGTATTGGGAGATAGCAGAAATGTGATGAAATTATGAAAGAAAAGAAAAACAGCGTCTTGCTCTCCTTCGACCTGACTCCTTTCGAATTCAATGATAAAAATTGTGGTGTCCTTGAGCAAGGAAGGATTGACTCCTGAAAGTCAAGCCGCTGTTCAGGTTCTGATCCATACCACTATGTAGTGTTAAAACCCTCAGGGCTTTCCCAAAGAGTCGGCAGGCAGATATTACTTCGTTAAGGTTGATTTTACGTTAGTCAAAAGTAACTTAGCAACCAATTAATTAACACCATTATAACGAAGGAATCTATTCATTTAAAGAGTGAATTGCAATCCCTAGTGGGATCTACTAAATTCTGATGACCCTCTAACATTGTAATGATTTATATGTAAAAGTTGAGTTTGCAGAAGCAGTCGATATTGAAGCATGGCCAACAACAACAGTGTAGCCTCCTTAGAATCCAAGGAAATGCACCGTTCTTTGCCATCCTTTTTCTATTTTTGATTCTCACTGCGGACAATATTAATTACGTTCGCTAGAGTGATAAAAAAGAAAGAAAAAAAAAAAGTCTGGTTTTCACAAAACCACAGTTTGAAACAAGGATAAAACAAAAATCTTTGTTTTACTTCTACCCCAAAACATAAATTCATAGTCAAAAGTGGGGGGTCAGGGGTCTCCTCCACAAATCCTCCAAACCACACTTCATCATATTGCATTATTAGACCCTACGATTGATTATTATTATTATTATTATTAGTTGCATTTCGAAGAGATTATAAATATTTTTAACAAGTGAAGAGGGGCCAATATATATTGTTAAAAGATATACCCTTCCCACTGCTCTCAATCATTCCAAACCTGTTCTCCTTCACTTTACAGATTATCGCTCTCTCTAGTAACAATTATAAACCTTATGAACCAGGCGGACATAATATCATAAGCATCAAGGTTTCAAGTTTCAACCCTGATACAATGTTGAAGAAGTCATTCCATCACCGGAATGGTTCCGGCGAGCTCGACGTGTTCGAAGCCGCTCGGTATTTCTCAGGGTACAATGAAGCAGCGAGCTACAATTGTGGAACATTAATCAGTCAAAAGGTAACGCGGGACGAGAGGCAGCCATTGAAAGGAGATCGGATCAGCTTGGATGTAGCGATGAGAAGAAACCCTCTTCTTCACCAGTCTCATTTGGTGGAAAAACATGTCAAAGAGAAGAAACACAAGCAACCAAGCTCCCCAGGTGGTAAACTCGCTACCTTCTTGAACTCTCTTTTCAATCAAACAGGTTCCAAAAAGAAGAAAAATTCGAAATCCACCACACAATCCATGAAAGATGAAGAAGTGAGCCCTGGTGGGAGAAGGAAAAGGAGGATTAGTATCAGCCATTTTCGTAGCTCTAACACGGTTGATACCAAGTCCTTTTATTCTTCTTCAAGCTCTGGTTTCAGAACCCCACCTCCTTATGCAGCCACACCTACAAAAAGGAATGAGACATCGAAGCTCATTGATGGGTTCTTAGAAAAGTACAAGAATATCGAACCCCATCATCAGGATAAGAATATGAGCATTAGGGTTGATAGATATCAATCAGAAGAGAAAGACTTCAGTAAGTTGTGTGAGGTTGATGATGGTGCAGATAGTGATTCAAGCTCTGATCTTTTTGAGTTGCAAAGCTATTCAAGTGGTTTGCCTGTGTTTGAAACTACAAACATGGATAGCTTCAAGAGGGGAGCACCAGTTTCCAATGGTGCCCTTTGAGACTATACTCTTTTTCAAACTTTGGCCTCATTTATTTTTCATCTCCATTAAAGACTGTGATAATTAACAGATATTGAATGCTTTTCATTTCTGTGTGTGTACAGTTTGGAATTTGTTTGTTTGTCTTTTCTTTTCCAGCCACTTCTTTTCATGGATTAATGCATAAACCTCAAAAGTCCTCCATTTCTTTTGCTCGCTTAGATTGCCATGATTAATGATTATCCACTAAATTAATGGAGAAAACCCAACAAAAGCCATCATCACGTCACATTAATTAATATTTCCTAATCAGCACGTGTGATTCATATAAACCTTATTTTCTCTACACAAAGCATGCCGTAATAAATTGAATCACAGCTGAAATGATACAATTTGTCTCCAAAGTCTAGATTGTTATTTCTAAACTAAACTGTATGAATCGAATAAACTACATCCAAATTCATTAAGTTTTTGCATGCCTGATTTATAGGCTCATCTTCCAAACCCGCAGGAACAAAGTTTTTTTTTTTTTTTTGGGTGAATGCAGGAACAAAGTTAATACCACTATCTAATCTATATATCTAGAGTTAAGTTCAGAAATCAAACTTCTTTTTCAGCAATTTCAATTAAGTTACAAGGCTTCCTAGAATTCATCATTATTCTTACATGTAGAGAAATGTCTGAATCTTTATCTGATATAGATGCAATGATGAACAATTGTGGGTTAAACAGTAGGGAAGTTGTAAAGCATTGAAGGGTAAAACTTCGTACGGACGTACGTCTTATCATTCCAATAATGTAACTTCCACTTTAAACCCCAAATTATAAAGAGTTTTGATTGATGCCAACAACATTAAATTCCTGTGCAATCAGACAACTAAACATACAAAGACATGTGTTGTTTATTTAACTATATAGATGCAAGTTTTGCTTGCTTATAATAATTAAGAATTAAGAACCAACTTTTGTGCCTTCAGATTATATTTTACAAGTTGAGTCCAAGAGTCCTTTTCAAAATTCAACTCATGCGTATAAAGCTAGTCGTGTTTTTTTTTCCCCTCTACCCTTTCCTTAGTGTCACTTGGAATCAGAATAAAGGTCTAACGCTAAATCGATGATGAAACCTATTGATAGCCTTTTAGAAAGAATGATGCACAAAAATGATGTATGTACTGTAGAGCACTAAAAAAGCCCATATAGAAGGGCATGATAGACGTCAATGATGCATGGGGCACCCTAGCTAAGGGTCCAGCAAACCATGTCGCATCCTAATGGATGAGATAGGTCTATGCAGTGATTTTTTTTCAAAGTAAATGTGATTTTATGAAGTTTGACTGGAAATATTGCTTGTTTTTAGGGGTAAGTATACGATCGAGTCGAGTCGAGTCGAATTTAGTCAAAAAATTTTGAGTTAGTCGAGTTGATGAATCCTATTTTAATAATCGAACTCAATTTGAATTTTTTTCGAATCGAATCGAATTGAGTCAAAAAATTTCGAGTCAAGTAGACTCAAGTTAACGAATCCTATTATTTATACTCAATATTGTGTTTACATGAACCGATTATTTAACTAGTAAACGAAGTACAAAATTATTTAACTATATAGACAATATAATGGTTTTGACTTTTAACTTAATTAGTAAGCATTTATCAAAACAACGTAGTTTTGCCTTTTAACTTAATGATTTTAACTTTTAACTTTAAAAAAGATAAATGTCTATCAAAATGGCGTAGTTTTGCCTTTTCTTATTCAGATTTTCAGATAAATCAAATTGTGTAATTCATATTCGAGTTAAACCGAAAAACTTAATTTTTTATTCGAGTTGATCCAAATAACTTGATTAAATCAAATAACTCGAACTATTTAATTCAAAATTTAAAAAAAATTATCAAAAATTTTGAATCAAATTAGATTTTGCTCACTCCTACTTGCTTTGAATATTTGATCTTCCCTAAGCGAATATTCATTTTAGACTTTAAATAGTTTAGAAAAAAAAACTACTAAGGAACAATAAGTCGTTGTAGTATAGTGGTGAGTATTCCCGCCTGTCACGCGGGTGACCCGGGTTTGATCCCCGGCAACGGCGAACATTCTTTTTTTCCTACCAAAAAGAATTTTTGGATTTCTGAACTCCAGATAAATATTGAAAAACCTACTGAAAATCAACAAGTCGTAGTAGAGTGGTGAGTATTCCCGCCGGTCAGCGGGTGACTCGGGCTCAATTCCAAAATTTTCAAATAAAGTTTTTGGAGTTCTAGACGAACGCCAGATATTGCATGGGGGAAATATTAGAAGAACTACTAAAAATCAACAAGCCGGAGTGTAGTGGTGAGTATTCCCGCCTGTCACGCTGGTGGCCCGAGTTCGAATCCCGGTTGCAGCGAGTTTTATTTTCTTAAAATTTTCAAATAAAGTTTTTGGAGTTCTTGACAAACTCCAGATATTACATGAGAGAAATATTAAAAAAACAACGGAAGATCAAATAGTCGTTCTAGTATGGTGGTGAGTATTCCCGCCTGTCACGTAGATGACCCGGGTTCGATCCCCGGCAGCGGCGGTGTTATTTTCCTAAAAAATTTCAAATAAAGTTTTTGGAGTTCTGTACAAACTGCAGATTTTACATGAGAGAAATATTAATAGAACTACCGAAAATCAATAAGTCGTTGTAGTATAGTGGTGAGTATTCCCGCCTGTCACGCGGGTGACCCGGGTTCGATCCCCGGCAACGGCGGTTAACTTTTTTCCTAATCAAATAAAGTTTTTATTTAGAATTTTGAGGGAAATGACGCATTTCAAGATATTAGTTCCCGCCATCTAAAAAGCCATCTCTTCGTCTATCTTGAAAATCCTCTCAACTCGCTTATTGTTAGTTGTTTGGAAATCTTGTTTTCTTCTCATTTCTTTGAATGGCGAAAACTAAAGAAGGAGAACAAACAGCAAAATTAGACGATCTGGAGATCGTTTCCATTGGATCTCTATACAAAGGCCCCTGGGAGAAGAAGTATTGGAGCTCCTCTAGGGTTTGTTTGCTTTTCTATTTGCATTTTACTCAACATTCGCACGGTGTATGATTATTTTTGTGTAATCAATATAGATACCTGCCGAATAACTTGAATGAAAACTAAAGAACTCTGGTTGATTGCCGGTGTCTCTAATAGTAGTATATTTTTCTGCAAGTACGGTGTAAATTTGTAATTGGAATTTAGGAACTCCGAATCTTCGATCCTAACAAGTTTTGGCAAATTAAAAAAATATATATTTGAACTAACAACAGAAAATTGAAGTAAATTGTTATGGACTAATGTTGTTTCGTTTAAGTGGATTTAACCTTGTTAATCTGTAGGGTAAAGATCGATATCCTTATCCTGTGGGCTATCAAGCTGTTCGGGCTCATAATGGAAGCACTTATAAGACAGAAATTCATGAAGGTCCTAGAGGGCCTTTGTTTGTGGTGAGTAAGCAGACATGATGGTTTTACCTAGCACTTGCATCTTGTTTTCCATTGATACTTTTTTAAGCGAATTATAAAGCAAAAGTGTGCCTCTATTTGCATGCAGATCTCCTGTGATGGGCAATCGTGTTCTGGACAAACTCCAGATATTGCATGGGAGAAATTTCAGAAAATGGGTTGCCCACATTTGAAGATATGGCATGGAAAGAGATTCTCATGCAAGATAGACGGTGTGGAGGTATAACTTGGTGGTGCTTCCATAGCACTCTGAAGTTGCATTTTCCTTAGCCCTCCTTTTTTGGTTAATAGCATTACTATTTACAACTTTAGTATGGACAATTGCGGCTTTGGTGATATCATCTTTATGTTCTTATTTTGTTGTCATATCTGGTATCTGGAAAGCATTTTCCACCTAGATGACAATTCATTCTACTTTTTCTTGTTTTTTAATTGTTCAGAATTATAAAACTCTCTTCTGTCAAACACTTTGGTCTCTAGATTGAAGATTTCTTATAGAAGACATGCATCCTAATTTGAACAAGATGATCTAGGGGTTGCTGTGGTGACTACTATAATTTAGCCTTAGTGAGAAGAATAATTAAGCTTGTGGAAATCCTTTGACTTACTATCTTGTTCTTTCATCTTTATGTGGTTACCTTAAATATTAACCTCAGAGTCGCTTAGATTGAGAGTGATTAACATGATAAAGATCAAGCTCTGACATCAATTTGAAGCATTATAATGTGGAGCATTTAAGTCGATCTTTTCTCTTTGATAGATTTTTCACTTGGTGGCTCAGGTTGTTATATTCTTTGCAACAAATGCAATAAAGGTGCTCTATAGTATTATTTTGCAGATGTTGATGCCTTTACATGCATGCATACAGCATACATATTTTAAAAACTTTCACTTATTTCTTGGCTGTTTTTTTTATTTGTGGTTTGACTTGCTCAATGTTTGAAAATGTATTTCCTAACTTTGGATAAGTAAAGAAAAACATAGGTAATTTCACTGAGTTTTTCTTTGCATTTTCATGCAGTTTTTTGGATTTAAAAATCCATTTGTTCAAAGGTTACTTCGGGAATTGGTGGCAAATGTCAATGGAACAGCAGAAAGGAGTTTGTTATCTTCCAGCTTTTGCAATGGCGCTTCTAGAATGGATAATGATAATGGGAGCTCAACTATCTGTACTGCTTCTGATTTACTGCCATACTTGGCCAGGCCACAGATCAGGAAAAAGAGAAGTACAAGGTGTGAAAAAATGCAAAGCAAGTTGGTTGACAGGCCTGGCCTTAAACGACCCCGATCTAAGGACCTGACTTATGATGCCGAGGGTTCAAATTTAGTACCAGGGAATCAAGTGAAACATGAACATGGGTTCTCGGTAACTCATAATGCTTTGGAAGATGAAACTGACAGATTTCCCGAAGCATCGGCAGTGCTCTCTAAATCAGCGGAGAAAATTGTAGAAAGTTCCCCAGCCAAAGATGGTTTTCCATCAAAATCTGTTGATTTCGTGGCTCATCATGGTGAGAATGAAGCCGAGGGCAAGTTTATTAGTTCCCAAAATGAAAAATTCACTAGAGTAGCTAACATTGCATATAAAGAGGTAAGATAGTCTATCATGTCTCATTTTCATTTGGTTCTGCCCATGTTGAACATCTTGTTGAAATCATGTTCCCTCTATCTTCTTGCAAAATTTAGGTACTTACTGCTTGAATTAGTCTTATCATCTGGAGCTAGCTTTTAAGAGCTATTTCCTCAGAATTACCACCCTCTTTCATTTTGGGGGCAAATTATGTGAAATCATGGTTTTATAATCAGTTGATGCAGTTTTTGTTTTGCTATTACAAGTAACATTAGTTGCCACAATATTAGAAACGTTCTTAACTTCTTACAGTTGGATAGGTCACAAGATACTGTACTGGAAGGATTCTGTTTTCCTATAAAAACAGATGACAGACCTGAAGATTCATCATTTCCAAATGACTCCATGGGCATAAATGATGTCCATCTTTATGCACCTGATACTTTGGATTTTGAAGGTAGTTCTTATCTGCAGTATATACTACATTGTAACCTAGGTTTTCTTTTACATTTATAATTTATCATTTTTAGCATCCACCTTATTAGGCCACAACATCTATGCAGATGATAGGACAAATGTTGCTTCAGGTGCAAAGGACATAACTGGCAGTATGAAAGAAGAGTTAATCACTGCTAATATGGTTAATTCTGATGGCTTGGTGACCGAGTCTCATCAAGAAGAAGAAATAGGCACTTCTAATTCAAATACAGGTTCTGAAAAAAGTGAGTTTGATTCGGTAGGTCAGGAAATGGCTAAGTTGATGATGACTGTTTTACTTCCTCAAGCTGTTCCATTGCTTAAGGAGTCTTCAAAGAAGAAAAAGGAAATAATTAGCCCATGCAATGTATTTCCTCATGTGATGAACTCTCGAGAGGACAACATTGTCACTAACCATTTGTTGAACCTTCCATCTTCAGGTACTGTTAAATTTTATAAATTTTGAAGTTTTCTCTGAACATATTCATCTTGGCATGTAGCATCCAACACCTCGAGTCCCTAGACTTTGTAGCTTCATGTTAATCTTTTCTTGCTAGCTCATGAGTTTTTTCTACTAAAACTGCTGCCTTCATTCTAACAGAGGATGCACGTACAGAACAGGACACAAGAATGCATATCCAAGGTTTAGACCACGGTTTAGTTGGGCCAAATCTTGAACACTTGAACTCTGTTATTCTTGACAGTTATGAGAATAGTCAGGGAAGGGATCATGTAGCTAGCCAAGCTATATTGTTTTCAAAAAGTATGGAGGTTAATCAGACTAGTTTCAACAAAGAAGCATTTGATTCCAACATCCAGGAACAGCTTGTTAGCATCAAATCGAATCAGGAAACACCAGTTTGTTGTGGTGAGAGCTGTGGGGACCAAGACACCATCTGCCACAAGGAAGTAAACATGGCCGAGTCTGTTTTAGAGTGTGCATTTCCAATCATGAAAACTCTCTCTGAAGATATCCAGGGTGTTTCCATAACTTTGGATGAAAACTCAGCAGAAATTGGAAACCATTCCAAGCAAAAGAAGCCCAAGAATGCACTTGATTGTGCTGAAGGTAATGAAGTTCAACCAACCTTGAAATTTTAGTTGTCAAATTTACTTTTAAGTCCTCACAGGGCAAGCCTTAGCTCCTAAACTGATTGACAAGATATCAATCTAGCGTGGAATGAAAACTGCCTAGTTTCCTACCAGCCTGCAACCTTTACCTAAAGTTTCACTTCATGGTTAGAAACTGTCACTCAGAACAGAACTTACATTATGGAAAGCTGTATATCATGCAATTTACTGAATTCCTGATAGTTTACATGGAACTCCATGATAATTCTATTATTTATTTTTGTTTCAGTTAATCATGATTTTGATGATTTTCAATTTGAAGCAAATAATCATGTTTCTGCAGTTGTGGATGCTAATGATATTAATTCAAGAGGAATTGCAAGTTCATTGAAATTATCAGGGAAAGACAGTAGTGCTGAAACCAGGGCTCCTACTACTAACTCTTCCCATCAAGACCAAAATAAAGTGTATTCCAGAAAGAAAATCTCAAAGCAAGCTTATTCAACTAGAAAATACGTTGGTCCTCTGTCTGAAAGTATCATATGCAGAAATTCTGGAGATGATTATGCCCCTAATAACTCTGCTATGCCAGGAACTTCACTTGTTTCAAACAGTTGTCACTCTTCTGATGACAAACCATGCAATAAAGATGTCTTTGGTAATACACCCATGCTTGAAGGACAATCCTGTAGTTTGCCTACGGAGAAAACTACTGCGTATTGCAAACCCGAAATCAATAATATGCCACCTATTCTATCTAATGAAAACCAAAAGTTGACTTGTGCATCTAAAAAGGATGCATCTTGTTTACTCAATCAATCTGTTTCACTTGAAAGGGGGTATCAAGAAAATTGTTACAAAGAGAGGTTTATTGTAGAGAACGGCTGTTCTGCATCGTGTCAAAACCAGGTGACTAGTTTTTGTGACAAGAACTTATCTACAGCAATGGAAGTTCAAGGTGGTTCAGGTGTCAACCATCATGGGGGTGTAGAGCTTAGTAGTGATCTAAGGGGCATTGTCAACCTTGTAGGAGGCTATTTTCATCCTTTGCCGATTTCATCAGTATTGCTGGGTACAAAAGGAAATGAAATCCACATTTGTGTTTCATGTGGTCTTCTTGTAGATACGAACAGAACCTTGTTCATCTACAGGGTAGCTACTGAAGAACCAAGGAAAGGATGCCCTTCTTTTGTTGGCTACACATCAGTAGTGTTACCATCTTCTGAAGTAAGCTTTAGTGGGCAGATATGTTTTTATATATAAATTCTTCATCTATTTCTATTGCACTTATTGATTCCTTGACATGGTGCTTATCTGGTCTGTGATAATCTTTTTGACAATTTCTTTTGTTCTTTCCTAGATTGGTGTAGAAAGATGTGGTTTACAATTTACCCCAGATGGGCAATGTCTTGTTTTACTTGACAGCATTAAAACACCTTATTGCAGGTTAACTGTTTCTTTAGGTCTCTATCATGTCAAACTGATTTGAAACAAATATTATGCTAATATCAGAATTATTTTCTTAGGGAAGGGAGAATAGATTGTATCTGCTCAATTTGTTTTTCAGGCTGCTCGAAGGAGAATGCAGTAAAAATTGTGCGAGTGAATCCTGGTTATGTTTCTTTGGTTGCAAAATTGGAGACAGTTGAAAGTGTGCTATGTATACTGGTTTGTGAAAATGACTATCTTCTTGCTGCTGGAAAGAGTGGGAGACTGTATCTTTGGGCCATGAATTCAACATGGAGGTGAATGTCTTTCCATTCTCTCTATACAAAATTTACCTCTTTATTCTTATAGCAGATTGTAGTCTTTTTTGTATTGCTCTGAGAAACACCTAATAGGTTTCATATTATAGAAACAGACATATACTGCTATATATTCAGCTGTTGTAAGTGTAAGAATGCTTTATATAATTTGAAAATAGATTGTGGAACCTTTCTACCTTTTTCATTCTGACAATATGGTCCCTTGCCTATTTACTTTCAATGAATCATGCAATTTTACCAATCTTGTCCACTTTTTACAGTGCATGGACAGAAGAATTTATTATACCATCTGGTGACTGCGTATCCGCTTGTGTAGTGGAGTTGAAGAGAATTCCAAAGTGTGCTCATCTGGTGATTGGGCATAACGGTTTTGGGGATTTTGTTATATGGTATGTTGGCTTCTGCTTGAAAACCATATTCTTTTGTACCGTTTGATTATTCTGACTTCTGAGTGATAGTTTGTATCTAATTGTTGGGTGGCAATGTAGAAATATTAATATATTTATATGCATTGGTCTTTTATATCCTTGATGCAACATTTTGTGCAGAAGGGACAAGGCTTCAAAGGGGTTTTCTTGTATTTGCCTCTCCACGTAAAATCTGATTAGCTACTGATAATAGGTTTTACTTCTCAGGGATATTCTGAAAAGGGTCAATATCTCAAGATATTCTGGTTCAGGTGATCCAATCAAGCAATTCTTACCGATCAGTTTACTTAGTTGGCAGCCTGTTTTCAGCTACGATGACATGAAAGAGCGCATTGATGAAATCACCACATCAACAAAATTTTGGTTTTCCAAACATAAGGATAGTTCTTTTCTTCCATTAGAGGGGAAAGATGTTGCTATCTGGCTTCTTGTCTTGACTAATTCTGATGTTCAGCATGAACATTTATCAAGTAATCACCTAGCAAATACATCCAGATGGTGGAGGCTAGCTTTGCTGGTGAAGGACACGATGATCTTGGGAAGTACACTAGATCCAAGGTAGTTTAAAGTTCTTTTTACATCTTAAATATAAACTAGGCTTTTTTGGTTTCCTAAAGAGATGTAGAGTTCATAAAAATGGAGTCGGTCTGTTGTTTCTTCTCAAGGCAGCAAGTAACCTGTTTTTCTTGTATCAGATATTTCCCTTTCTGTGTTTGTAGTAACTGAAAGAAGTCTGGGAACTGCTCATACTGAATGTTAGAATATATGAGAAAGTTTTTACGCATATGCAGCTGTTATATGTGGTATTAGAGAACTATTGTATCAATTTATGGCTACTGTAAACACTTGAAAAAAGGTAGTTTCTGAGACTTTAGCAAGTAAATGTGTCAAAAATAATTGTTGAACTTTATTTTACAGGGCTGCTACAGTTAGTGCGTCACTTGATCACGGGATCATGGGAAGAGATGATGGGTTGGTGTATATGTGGGAATTGTCCACTGGAACTAGACTTGGCGTTTTGCATCATTTCAAAGGTATGTAATCTGCCTGTACTTAGTGCGGGGGACAATATTAGAATTTAAATCAAACCCATTCATGGACCTTTACTAAACAGCGTGTAAGTCTTTGTTGCTTGGACTTGGGTAATTACTGTATGGAAATACATGTCTATATTCAGTATATTTCCAAGTTTTCCCTTGAATTCATAGTATCTTTGGAGGTTCATATTTCTATACTCGTATCTAGATATGGATTTTCAATATTATACATACATTTCTGATTTTAGACAGAGTGATTGCATCTTTTCCTTTACGGAATATCAGGTGGGCGTGTTTCGTGTATTGCAACAGATGAGTCGAGGCCAGAAGTTGTGGCTGTGGCTGCTGATGACGGACAGTTGCTGCTCTATCTACACAACCAAGAAAACTTAGTAAAGAAGTAAGAAAAGTACCAAATAAGGTAGCTACTCTTCCATGATTCTCTCTTGTTTAAACGTGTAACTGCTCTATCTACACAACCAAGGAAACTTAGTAAAGATGTAAGAAAAGTAGCAATTAAGTTAGCTACTCTTCCATGATTCTCTCTTGTTTAAACGTTTAACTGTTGTTGATCGTAATAATGCAACACAGATCCCAGTATAATTGTTTCAAACATATTCTTTTAATTTTGTTTATAATATTTTAAAAAAAAAACTCACAAATAAGACTTCAATCAGATTCAAACTTTTTATTATTTTTAATTCTATTTTATAAATACCGAACTGGAAATTCGGTTTTTTGATTTAATTAGTTTTTATGTTCGGTTTAATTGGTTTGTTCAGTTGATTTTCGGTTTTGACATTTTAAACCGATTAAGGCAATAAGCCCATAACTCATTTACATAACCAAGCCCAAAGTTAAACCTTAAACCCAAATGCTTATTAAAACTTAATACACTCTGTAACACCTCTCATCCAGTCTGATCATCGAACTCGAGCTATAGAAAGTTATAACAGTCAATGTAATAGTTACATGCAAAACTTAATTCAATTTTTTTATTAAACATGTAATTAATTTATATATAGTCATACGCCATGTTTTACAAACAAAACCGATTCTAAATTGAGCTTACAAAAGCTCTTAAGTTGACCCGAGTAAGAATAATGGTCATTTTAAAAGATTTTACAAAAATAAGGATATTTATGAAAAATAGTGGACACGATTGTGTGCCCAGGCCATGTAACTCTTTGTGGCTGTATGGTTTAAAAGCGACTATTTCCACTAGATCTCATACGGTCGTGTGGCTGGATTGTATAACTTTTAGGAATTGTGTGGCTCCAAAAACTCATTTTTACTAGAAATCACATGGCCATGCCACTAGCCCTTGTGGTGCAAGTATAGATCATTTGGTGTTTGTTTTAAAACCAACCTTTAAAAGTAACCTCAAAAATGCATTTAACCACTTTTAAACATGTTCAAAACATCCCAAAACTAGGCCATCACATATCATATATCAACCTCTTAAACATTTAACCAATATGCTACATTGACACCATTATATAACAAGGTCATAAGAACATTACATAACATTCAAGTAAATTGATATCATTCCACACCATTCATCCAATTCAAGCATGCAACTAAACATTTGTTACCATCAAAATTGTATCAAAACCATCATACCATTTTCATCACATTAACTCAACCTTTTCGCATTCAAAACTGACCATTTATAAGCTTCAACCATAGCTTACTATAATGTCATTATGCACATTTTAAACATCATAATAAACATCCACAACCAACCACGTTCTTGGTTCAAACTCATGAAAACTCGAAGTAAATACATGTACAATTCAAGTATATACATATCATATAAACATTCAAAACAAATATTATATAAGTATCATTTCAACATCTTCCAACATAAACACCTATTCACATCAAAACCGATACACATGCCACATAATCGTGTCTAGAATGATTTAAAAGTCTATCGAGATTGAAGCTGGAAAGTGTGAGTTCTAGGGTGATCCGATAGACACATTCTGCAAAATGCCAACTACAAAAACAGAAAACAAAACAGAGTAAGCATTACGAGTACTTATAAGTTCATAGGTTTTAAAAACAATAAAACTCACTTGTAATCACAATTAACATACTAATTAGCTAACTATACAACTTCCTTGTCATCACATTTCACAAAGGTAAGGTGAGTTTGGAAAATACGAGATTTATAAAATTTCAATTTGTACAATGTAGATTTCATTCAGTATCATTCTAATAGAATTATCAAACATAAAATCATTTACACCAGTCCAATCACATATATCCATTTCTAATCACAATACATTTTATCGTTCAATCATTTTTCATTTTTATATTAATTGTTTAGCTTGATGAACTATAATAAACAGATACGGATATGCGAGTAACTACTAGACACACCAGAAAGCAACTTAGTGATGTACAGAGGCACTAAAGTACAAGTAGAGGCACCGAAATGCAAACAGTGGCACCGAAGTGCAATCTCGTACAAGCATACAATTGGCCCTATTGGCATGCCAATTGTATCCTATCCTATCATATCATACGTTCATCCAGGCACATTTAACGCAACAATTCCATTCATTACAATTAAGTCCATTTCTCACCTTTTGTATCATTTTGAAAACAAGTCAAAATACAATTACACATTATAATATCACAATTAAAATACACACAATACATTTATGCATATATCTACACCATATGAACTTACTTGTAAAAGCTGCTAATGAGTTGAAGTGTAGGGACTAATCAACAAATTTCCCTTTTTCTTGATTATCTATCGATTGATTCAAATCCTGATCTATACGGTAATTCATTTTAAATTATCAGTTTAAAATGTCTTATAACAATTTATTTTATGCATATGACAATTCAATTTCATTTTATAGAAATTTCTTACAGTTTTTCATTTTATTCAATTTAGTCCCTAAAACAGAACAATCACAACTTTCACATTTAAGCCCCGTTTTTCAATCCGATTTCATTCACATCCTTCTACAACCTTCTAATATCTATATTTACAGAAATTTCATGCCATTTTTGAAATTATTACACTTTAGTTCCGATGTTCAGAACTAACAACTTTCACTTTACAAATTAGTCCCTTTTCATTTCTAAGGTTATAAAATAACATATTAACACCAAAAGCTTCAAAATAATCAATTATAATATTTAAAATTTTTAATAGTTTTACAATTTAACACCCAGATTAACTAATTCAAAATATAACAATCTAAAAAATATAAAATTTATGAAAAACGATCTTGGAATCACTCACATGTAAGGGCCGAACCTTCAAACTCTCCAAAGCTCCCTTCCAACGGTGAGATTCGGTGGAAGGAGGAAGATGAAATAATGGTTTCTCTTTCCTTCCACGTTTAGCTAATTATTTTTATTATTATTACATTTTAATTTCTTTAATTTCTTTATTAATTTTAGTTAAACATCATTATAAACCCTCCACTATTAAAATATAAGGTTTAATTGTCATTTAAATCCTTGAACAAATTCTATTCAAGCCTTTTAACTAATAAAAATTAATTGTAATGACCTGAAATTCACGGGCACCGAAAAAGTGAGTTATAGGGCCTCCGTCTTAGTGAAATAAGTACGAAAATAATTATTAAAAATATTTATGAGCCTAGTAGTGTGTCTAATTAGGATTTAATTAGGTGAAATTAGCTTAATTTAGAATAATTAGCAAAAAGAACTAAATTGAAAAAGGGGTAAAAGTTTAATTCTAAAGTAATAGAAAATAAAAAGGATCAAAATGGCAATTAAGCCATTTACATAAATTATATGACATATTGAAATAAAATCAAAGATTTTATTTAGGTTTTATATATATATTATAATGATTATTATTATAGTTTTATATTAAATTATTATGATTACTTAATTGATAATATATTATAAATAAATTAAATAGAAGACAATTGTATGGTAATAAAATATACATGTGTAAGAATTGTATTGGTACATTTGTAATTTAAATACTAAATTACTTATAATTTAAGTAAAAAGATATTTGTTAATTAAATAATTAAATTATTAAATTATGAATTTAAGATTTATGAAGTAAAATAATTTTATATAAAAGTAGTTTAAATAATTATAAAATTATGGTTGATGTTTGTAATTTATTAATGTTAAATAGTCTTGGTTTATAGTAATACCACCGAGTATATCCATACTCGGTGCAGTTGTTGTTTCCGTGCGCGAGTTAGTAGAAGTCAAGTGTCCCGCTCAAAGATCCGAACAATCCCGACTCCAACACAAACTTGGTGATGTATATTTTCTTTTGGGCAAAGGTGGCATGTACATAGGTGTTATTTAGTCACTTGAATATGTATATTACTTTGGGTAGTGAAGGATGAATGATAAAATTTAGATGGTTAAATGAAATGATAAGGAAAGTACATGATATTTTGATATATGAACATTAAGTTGTTAAATGAATGAAGTTTTTAATCAATTTGAATGATGCTATGATAGTTATTAAATTAAAATTTTATTAATAATATAAATATTAGTATATGAATGTGAAATATTGGTGTTGGTTGTTTTGGTTTGAAATTTGCAGGAGGTTTAGGTAAAAATAAGTGGAAATGTTTGAAATTTTTATAAAAAAAAAAATTTGGAATACTCGAACAAGTCCCGTTCTACTTTTAATACATGTTTGAACTTCAAGAGTTCAAGATAGGGACTTAATTATTATATTATACTATGAAAGTTATATTAATTGTAAATTATTCGTAAGTTGTCTGATAAGTCCGGTAATGCCTCATAACCTCGTTCCGGTAACGGTTTGGGGTTAGGGGGTGTTACATTAATAGCGATTAATTTTTACGATTTAATTTTTGTACCTTAATTAGTCACTAATTCAGCAAAATTACCTATCCAAAACTCAGTTCATCTAAACAATAACTCCGCAAATATTTATGGGTTCGATTTACAGAAACGAGATCCCAATATCTCATTTTTGAACACTACTGACTTTAGAGTCATTACACTTATACCTTAATTAAATATCAAATCAATAAATTTCCTAAATCAAAATTCAATAATATACTAAAATAGACTCGATATTATTAATTAATATTTACGGACTCAATAGTAAAAAATGAGGTTCCAAAACCATCGTTTCCGACATCACTGGAAAATGAGTTGTTACATTCTTAAAGCCTCAACCTATTAAACTCAATACCCATTAATATTAAAAACTCAAATTGATAATTTAAATTTTATCATTTAAGATATATAAAAGCTAATTTAATTTTAATATTTATATGTAAGAAAAAAAAAATAAAATTTTTTTATCATTTAATTTTTATAAAATTTATATGTACAATATTTTGAAATTGCATAGGAAAATCTTTTATCACTTTTATATATATATAATTATATTTAATTTCATAAAAATTAAATGATAAATTTCATATACCCATTATTTTTATGATATTCATTTGAATTTTTATAATAAATTTCATATATCAAAGTAAGGGTATGTGGGTTATGTAAGAAAATAAATATTTTTTGAGTTAAAAGAAGTTTGATTTAATTTTTAATATTTTTATGATTAATTTAAAATTAAAATAAAACTAAAAGTGATAAAATATAGTAAATTGAAGAAGGAAGACAATAATGTGAAAAAAAAAATAAAGGAAATAAAATTATAAGTACTTAAATTAGAACTTTTTTCCTACTCAAAAAAAATTAAAAATCGAACAAAAAATTTTCGGTTCGGTTTATTCGATTTTCCTCCCTAAGTTGGTTTGGTTTATTCGGTTTATTTGGTTTTTAGTATAAAAATTCGAATGATCGAATGCAGACCCCTATTTGGCTTTATTCCTTAGTCATCACCAAATTTGCCGAGCACTAGGCACCACATTTGCCCACAACCACCCGTACCAATAACTTTTCTTTGAACTCATTGATTTTCACGTCCTCGATCATTGTGCCATCGAATTAAGAACTTGTTGTGGAGTTGCCAACATAGCTATCTATCTATTGGTTCTCTAGGACTTCACATTCACTTATATATCCTCAATCATGCATGTAATCAAACGCAACAAACTCATTTTGGAAACAACCTAAAGACATTGATTAGTACCCTTTTTAACCTGAGGCTGTAATTTTTGGCCCAACCTAAATTTGATGCTCGTCAATATTGAAAAAATGGAAAAGCTAAATCTACTTAGGTTTTCTTCATGTTTTTTTTTCTCCTTGTTTTATTTATAAAATTATTATTTTAATAAATAATGTCATGTTAAAAAAATAGAAAAATATATATTCATTTATTTATATGTATTTTTTTTTATAATTTTGTATGCATTTTTATAAAATCTTATATATTTTTATCAAAAAATGATCGTTTAAATATTTTTTATTTTTAAAGTTTTCTAAATTTTATTTTTGATTTTATAAAAATCAAGTCTAAATTGACATAACGTGTAAGGTTGAGGGTTAAGTTTATTGAATTTTTTGAAATTAAGACCAAATTGATAATATTTGTAAATATTGGAAGGCTAAATTTGTTATTATGTCAAAGGAAAACGGTCACATCAATACTTTGTTAGTGATTTAATGAACGAGTGATCAAAATATTAAATTTCAATAATATTAATGACTAAATAGAAATTTTTATACCTGAATAGCCAAAACAAAAATACATTAATAATTGGGGGATTATTTATACAGTTTGCCCATTTTAAGAGATGTATTCATAAATTCATAAAGGTAGGAATAAAATTATGGAAAAATTGAAACTTATCCGACTTTTCTAGATGTACCTTTAATCCGACTTTTCTAAATGTACATTTCCATAGAAATAATTAGGTTAAGGGTACTTAATATTTTCAGAAAATTAATTAAGCCCTTAATTTTTTTTATCCAATTACATTCTTGGATTGTAAAAATACACCTAATTAAATCTTAACAAGTTACCGTTAAGGTCCAATGATATTGTTTTTTTGGTTATGTTTGCCTCTTGCAACATTGATATTTTCTTTATATATTTATTAAAATATAAAATTAATAAAAATCATAAATTTTCATATCGACGTACCTTAGTGATGGATATAAAAGCACGTGGAGTCAACTGGAAAAGTCTCTACTTATTATTTTATTTTCTTTTTCCTAAAAATGGGGAGCTTCTTAGTAGTTTCAAAAAGAAACAAATTAAAAGAAGAGAACAATGGTTATGAGAAATTCATATAAATGCTTTGTTGCTCCTACTTCAGACAACTGTAAGCTTCATACAAAGGTAGGCACAATTTATTAACAATTAATGATGATAAACTTTCCTTTTTTTGTTTCTTAATTAACTTCAATGCTTGTGCTGTGCAGAAAAATATATCTGCATATTTGTGAAGGCAAAGGAAAAGGAAGGGACGACATTTCAAGTTACATAAAGATGGGAACATGGATATGGATATGGATATGCATATGCGGTGGATTCCTAAGTCCAAAATGGAAATGGTTCAGATGGCCTGAGCGACTGGTTATTTTCACCTTTGGTATTTTCACTATTTCCTTCCTACTTCATATGTGTATATATATATATATATATTAAGGATTAATCTGTTTTTAGTAGGATTTATCACTTTCATACATACGTGTCTTCTTTTTCACTTTTTTCTTAACTGATTGAGTATTGTTTATAACTAGATATAGTGAACTACTTATTATGATTAACTAAAGCATATAGATCTGAGGCTTCTGTTCAGCTAATCCCTTGCGATCTTAATTATATACTCTCAGTTCAATAACCCCAAGAATTTCATTTTGGCCATATATATATAGGTCTTGTTTTCAGCAAGGGCTTGATGAGTTTAGTGCTGCAGAACCTATCGTCATTCCTAACAGATTCCTTGAATTTGAAACTAAAAGAAGCAATTACAATCGTCAATCTTCAAGAAGGTCTAAGGAATATGTTGCAGATATGTGTCGCCCTCTGCATTGATGCCTATCTTGGTTACCGATGGAGGTTGATTCTTTCTAGTCTTCTATATTCTGCTGTAAGTTTGATATTAATTTCAAAATCATTGACTGGGCTGTTGCTGCGTCACTCCAGCAAACATACATATCCCACGCTCACAGCCAAGTTTGAATAACATAGATTTATATCATGCAGGGACTTTTCCTCTTAGCACTCTCAGTGCCTGGTGGTAAAGGATGTCCTTCGAATTGTTTTAAGGAACTAAAGCATACGAGTTTCTGGGAAGGATTAACCCTTGTGATTGTGGGTGGGGCTGCTCAAGTTATTCCCCTTTACGCCCTTTCTTTCGAGCAAACCAGGGTCGCAAAAAACCCGGAAGACTATGAACCAGCAAGGGTTCAAGTTGGATGCTTTAGGTTTAGGGTCAAAATAGGAGGCTGGCGGCACTTTCTGCAGAAAGTAATCAGATGGCTTCTATCTGTATTCTTGACAATGGGAGCCCTAACATCAGTCTATGGTTTTTTCTTTTATTACGACAAATGGCATCAACATTTTGTCCAATCAGCCGTTGCCATATTCATTGGTTTACTTTGGTTTCTTTGTGGCTTTCCTTTCTATGGCCCTCGTCGACTCCAGCCAAGTCCGCTTTCAATTATGCTGCGTACCTTGATCGCGGCTTGGCAGAAAAGGCATCTCAAATACCAAATAAACTTGGACGAGGAAGATCAAAATCATAGTCTTACAGACCATCTTGAGTGAATTGCCCTCTCCCTGCCATTTCTTTTTACATCATTTTGCATCGTTTTCTTAATTCCCGTGATTTGTTCGTTGTAGCGTTAACCATATATCGATGCTTTCCATAAATACAGGCTGCTCAACAGTGCTGCAGTGAAAGAGTCACCGGCTGATGACAATCTACGAACGAGATGGAGACTTTGTACCGTGACAGAAGTAGAACAAACAAAGGTTCTTTTAGATATTATTCCAATGTCTGCAACTTTCATTGTGTATGGCATGGTGAAGTCTCTTGGTAATACATTCTTCATCGAGCAGGCAGACAGAATGCGTGGCGGTACACCGCTTGTACTTCTTCAGTTGATCCAGTGTATCTCTAAGAGTGCTGTCAATGAAGGGTATAAAATGGTGTTCGAGAAACGGATACAAAGAATTAAAAGACGGTACTCTGATGGAGTGAAGATCGGCATAGGCATGTTGACCTCCATACTATGCTGTGCTGTTGCATCACAAGTTGAGTCCAAACGGTTAAAAGCTCTGAAAAAGAAGGGGTTGTTGGATAATCCCGAAGCTGAAGCCCCCATGTCAGCATCTTGGTTGCTTCTGCAATTCATTTTCCTTGGTGCAATGGAAGGGTTAGCCGGGGATGGAATCCTCAATTTCTTCGGTCATTATGCACCGGATTCAAGGAGATATGCACCTGTATTTACAAGTTCACTCGCAGGATTTGGAACAATACTTAGCATTGGATTCATAGCTATTATAGATTATTACAGCAGGTTCAGATATAAAGAAAGTTGGATTGGTGAGAGTGCAAACGAAAGTCGTTTGGATTTAATCTATCGTGCATATGTCATGCTCGCCGTACTCAACTGTTTCGTCTATGCTTATGTCGCCTCATCGTATTCTCATGATAATATCATAGGAAGACCAGAAAACGAACAAGAAATACCAGTCTTGGAAGTTAAACAACAACAAGAAGAAGAAACAGCAGCAGGAGATCAGCAGAACAAACAAGAGCAAGAGGAATATCAGTTGCAGAGGATGTCAGTGCGTTAGGCTGCTGTATTTTTATGTTTAATCATGCTTGGATGTGAGTGCCAAAATATGTATTCTTTTATGTGCTTTTTTTTTTTTCAGTTTTCTGTTTATATTTGAGGTTAACGGCTGCACTCCTATCATTTTAACACCCCGATATCTGAGGTACAAGGTATTAAATTCGTTGCTAAAGCAACTGAAATTTATAATATTGAATTCGACAAATCAATATGTGTAGAAGCCATTTTTGGCCGAGGAAAATAAATACAAATAAAACCCCAAATACAATCATTTCAATAAAGTCCAAAAGTCCATTTTACAAAATAGCAAGACCACTACCCAGATTTCAGCCCACTACTAAACCAAACTCAAACTATCAAAACCCTAGCCCAAATAACAGCCCACTATCTTAAACTTTTTCAGCAACCTTAACCCTAGCCTCTTCCAAAGCTTCAGCCGCCGCACCCCTCACCAATGGCCACCACGCACGCCACCACCGTCAGCCTCCTTGCACGCGTCTGACCGTTCGTCACCTGCAACAATGAGTCCAACACGCAAACAGAAGGAAACAACAAGCAAGAAGACAAAAACATGATAACAAACAAAAGAGAAAAAGCAACGAAGAAAAAATAAAAAATAGAAATAGGAACAAGTTTGTATTCGGCTATAAAAGCCATTTTCGTTTCCTCTATTTTTTTTGTTACAATTTTCAGCAATCAAAATAAAAAAAACACCTAAAAAAGGTTGATTTTCGATTTATTCTCTTGGTTTTTTTATTTCGTTTTTTAACTTTTGATTTCCTTTTTTATCTTTACTTTCGAATCTATTAAATAAAAGTGGACAAAAATAAAAAGGAAGGAGAAGAGAGCCTCACCGGGGTCGCTTGTGGTTTCGTTGCCGGAGATCTCTCCTCCGTCGACGGGGTCGCATCATTCAGGGAGGAGGAGGCCCTTTCTCTTTCGCGTTTTGTGGGGCTGAAAGCTCGGCCTTCGGAGCGCCTTAAATCGGGGCTTGAAAGCCCAGCTTGAACCGCCCGACCACCGCCTGTGGTGGCGCCATTATGACGGCGGCAGTGAGGGTTTCCCTAACCCTAAAAGAGAAGAGGTGAAAAGGGGGAAGGGAGAGAGCAAGGAAGCTCTCTGTTTTTTGGGAACAAAAGGGCTAAAAATGATTTTTTTTAAAAAAAATTTTGATTTAAATGTCACTCATGGAACGGCACCGTTTAGGGTGTGTGTCCAGGTGCCAAAACGGCACCGCTTTGGACCACCCGTGTGCGACCCGACCCGTGTCCGTGGGGGATCCGCGTGTTACGACCTAATTGTAATATCCCGAAATTTTTACAGTAAAATATTATCAGTAATATAGTAAAATAAGGAAATAAAGTGACAAAAAGAGAAATTTTGAGTTATGTCAATATTGAGAAGTATATTATGATATATTAATTCAAGAAATGACTAAATTGTAAAAGTGAGAAAAGTTTTGTGGCCCAAGAGTAAATACTCAAAATTTAAAGGATTAAAGTGTAAATATGAAAAAGTTGAAGGACCAATAGTGTAAATATTTTAGGAGTGGAATGATCTAGAAACTAAGGAAAATGGATGAATTAGGACCAAATTGAATAGATGAAAAACTATAAGGGACTAAATTGCAATTTTACCAAATTAAATGATGACTCAAGGATGGAATTTTAAAAGATAATGAAGGGCAAAATGGTCAATTGGAAGAGAGAGAAATCTAGAAAGTAATAATGATGCTAGAGATATTGTAACAGCCTAATTTTTAGTGGTATCGGGAATAGAGATTTGAGATCACCAAATTCAACGGGTGAGTTAAAAATTTAATAAATTAATACCTATGAGTCAAATGCGAATATAAAAGCATTTTGAATTAGTGAATTTGGTGATTTGAAAGAATTAATTAGGTAAATTGGGTCGAGAGTGAGGTATCGAGACCTCGACTTTATAAATCGAGCCATAAATATTTTTAGAAATATTTATGGAGTGTTAGTGAGGTAGTATTAAAATTTAGACAGAAAATTTTGACGTTTGGGTGGTTAATTAAATAAAAGGACTAAATTGAAAAGGGTGTAAAAGTTGCTAGAGGATTAAATAGCTCAATTGTCAAATGAGGAAGGACCTAAAGTGAAAATAATCCTAAAGGAGATATTTTGGGCGGCAATAGCTGAGAAAAATCAGGAAATGGATGAAATAAGGGCAAAATTGGAAAATTGCCAAAATTGGCTAAATAAAAATGGGACTAAATTGGAATATCTAGAATTCTCTTCATTTCTCTTCATATTCATCAGCTGGAAAATAGCCATGGAGGAGGGTTCAAGCTGGTTTTCATAATCTAGCTTCATGTAAGTTTAATTCTTTCTTTCTCCTTGAAATTTTTATGTTTTTGTGACTTTTACAACTAGGTCCACTTGTTGAATTCATTAGTTTTTGATTTTATGAAAGAAATTGAAAGTTGATATGAATATGTTCTGGAAGTATATGATGATTTGGCATGGAATTAGAGATTTAAATTATTTATATGCTGATTTTATTGAAAGAATTGAATAGAAAGTGAATGTTTGAGACCTAATTGTAAAAGAGTTTGAAGTTAGAGTTCCATATGGAAATCCTGAATTTCAATAGTTATGAAATAACTTATAATGTCTAGAAAAAGTATTAATTGAGAAAATTATCTTAATTGAGGGTTAATTGAGCAAGGACTGAATTGTATGAATTGTGAAATTTGGGGCAAAATGGAAATCAACATTTTGCACTAAAACTGTTTTAGACAGCAGCAGCAGTCTAACTTTGAAAAATCACCAAAAATTATATAAATCGAATTAGAGGATGAATAAAATATGAAATTAAAGCTTATTGAGTCTAGTTTCTTATAAAAGAAATTATGTAAGCAATGGAATTGTAAATCATGAGATATAATAACTTTTGTGAGACAAGGTCAGAATGATTTCGAGTTCCCCTGTTCTGACTTTGGAAAATCATCAAAAATTGTATAAAAATAATTATGGGCTTAAATTTATATTTTTAGAATCCTGAATGAGTCTATTTTCAAGAGAAACAAACGAGGACATCATTAGAATCCTGTACAAGAAGATAATTAATTTTTAGTGAAGAAGGGTCGGAACTGTCAGACAACAGAACAGGGGAGAATTTAATGAATAAACTGTATTAATTGGCCCAACCAAAAATTATGAAATTTTTATGGTAAGAAGGTATATGAGTCTAGTTTCAGGGAAAATTAACGGATCTTAATTTCGAGTTCTGTAGCTTAATATATAAATAATTTAGTGACTATGACGCAAATGGACAGTTTTGAATGTACATATAAGTAAATAGTGAAATTATTGATAATGTTACTTGTTGCATGTTGTATAAATTAAGGATGTGGAATGGAGAGGAGGAGGAGGAAAATATGTATGAA
This sequence comes from Gossypium anomalum, assembly GCA_025698475.1. Classification (NCBI taxonomy): domain Eukaryota; kingdom Viridiplantae; phylum Streptophyta; class Magnoliopsida; order Malvales; family Malvaceae; genus Gossypium; species Gossypium anomalum. The sequence goes on along the minus strand of CM046967.1, from coordinate 14,425,421 downwards.
TATTCATCTAGCATGGCTAATTTGCATGTTTTAGGCTCGAGGACTAAATTGAATAAAAGTAAAACTTTATGGGCAATTTTGTAAAAATGTCAGAAATGACTAAATTGCATGAAATAGATTATTTTATTATTTAAATTAGTAAAATTTAACTTGAAATTATCAATTTAGTTCAAGATCGGGGAAAACATGTTTTAGGGATTAAATTGAAAAGTGTTGAAATTATGGAAATTTTTGATATTTTATAGAATTCATGGACTGTTATATATATATATATAAGAATAATAGCTGGAAATAAGGATTAAATCGTAAAAGAATTTTATTTTCACGACCACTAAGGATGAAATCGTCATTAATTAAAGGTTAGGGGCAAAATGGTAATTTTGCTTAGAGCATTAATTAAATGCATTAGAATATGAAATGAATGAAAATGATGATCAATTTATTTAAAAGAGATCAGGCGACTCAAATATGAGACTCGATCGTGAAAAGAAAAGATATCGGATCAATGAAATTATAAACACAAACAAGCAATGAGGTAAGTTCATGTAACTTGAATTATATTCTTAAATACTTGAAATGTATGTTATTGATGTGAATATGATTTGAATGTTCATTGTATGAAAATTGATGAAACGTTGATATATTTGATATAAAGGGAAGAAATCGGTTGAATGAAAGGAAAATTCGATGGATCTCTCGAAAAGGAATTGACGGTAAAAGGATCTAGCCGGACGGGTGATCCTATCTGATATAGCCCTCCAGAAGAATATGTGGAAAATGGATTTAGCCGGAAGGGTAATCCGAATTAAGTGCGAATTTGCTTTGGATGGTAATTCAAATCCAAGCTCATTAGAGTAATTGTCGTTGCGAGGGATTTAGCTTTGGGTGGTAATCCCGACAATACTCTATGAGTTTATATTACGAGGATTTAGCCTGGGTGGTAATCCCTTTGTAAGGATGAGGTTCGTGAGTGTGCTCTCGATATGAAGCGTGTAAGACCATGGTTGAAAGATACCATGGCAAGCGTGATATGAAATGTGTAAGACCATGGTTGAAAGATACCATGGCAACACGAGATGAAATGTGTAAGACCATGGTTGAAAGATACCATGGCAGCGTGACACATGAAGACCATGGTTGAAAGATACCATGGCAACTTTGAGATGAAATGTGTAAGACCATGGTTGAAAGATACCATGGCAACGTGACATGAAATGTGTAAGACCATGGTTGAAAGATACCATGGCAACATGACGGGAAGCGAATAAGACCATGGTTGAAAGATACCATGGCAACATGACAGAAAATGAGTAAGACCATAGTTGAAAGACACTATGGCATCATGTCGAAGATAAATAAGATCGTGGAAGAGAAACGCCAAGATATCTGTTGAACAACTAATATTCAGGTAATATAACAAATGGTTAAATGAAATGGTTATACAAAATGGTAATGTGAAATGTTTACAGGAATTGGTCATATGGAAATAAATGTACAAAATAGTTGTATGAAATAATTAATAAGATAGATAAATGAAATAAGTATAGGTACATGGAGTTTAAATTATGTTAAGTTTAATACGAACTATTACCGAAATAAATATACCTAAGATATAAGGAAATGATGGTGCATAAAATGATGATATAATAAAATAAATGATATATGTTATTAAAGAAACGGTAAGAGAATGATATGTATTATGACATGTACATATGAAATTATCTTTTATATGTTAACATAAGGAAAATATGTAAGTTAAGGCAGTATTAAATTCAAACATGACATATTGAGAAAATAAGAATTTATATGAAATATGTGTAAGTACACTAACAAGTGTTGATTGTTGATGCTTGGGCAAGTGCCAAGCCATTGATTGAATGGTAATATATTTATTGATGCATTGAATTGGTAAATATTTAAGTAAAATTTTTTAGTGATACGCAAATGGTAGTAATGCTCAGAAACCCTATTACAGCGCAATGGATACGGGTTAGGAGTGTTACATTTAGTAGTATCGAGCTACGGTTTAGTCGGTTCTCGGACCAAGCGTAGTATATGTGAAGTCTAAAAACACATGTCATTATAATATATGATAGTATGATATCTCCGACTACGATGAGATTTGTTTATAAAATGATATGCTTTCTAACCCGGGATAATTACGATAATGCTAAAAACGATACCCGGTATATGAGTAAAAGTTGATTAGAATGAATCGAAATTCTTAAAGGTATGAATAAATACATGTCGATGATGAATGTTATGTGTATTATTAAAAGTAAATTATATTGCTAAACGAAATATTGTGTTGATGACTAAATTACAAAATATATAAAAGTGGTATATGAAGTACATGATAAGGATTATTAGCAAACTATGAATGAATAGTGAATTTTGAAAAATATTACATGTATTAAAGGTAGAGAAGACATAAATAAGCGGATTATTGGTACAAGGATTAAATTGTAAAGCATGTAAAAGCATTATGTGAAAGGTGTAAAAGTGATATGCGTGCATGAAATAATTTGCCCAAGTAGACAAGATTAGAACTACTAGGATATTAAGGGACCTCAGTATGCTCTCTGATTATTAGCACATTCAACACATTCATACTCTCTGTATAGTACTTGGTGTTCTCTGTTTAATAGTGCACAATAATGCACCTCTGTATAAGTCTCGTATATCAGAAGTGCTCTATCTAGACTCTTTGGGCCTCTGCTAAGTAAAAAGTAAACAATTTTAGATTTCTGAGGTAAAGGATTATCTCACGAGTAAAAATGTTAGTTATGATGAAGCGAGAACTCGTAAAAATACGGATAAATATTTTATGGTACACGAGAATGATAAATGTTATATGAGTAAATACATGACAATTAAATTATGAGGCTTTACGATCTATACCCTTTACTAATACAATTATAAGCAATGAAAGTCACGAGATTTATATTGATTAAGTTTGAAGTAAAAGTATTAAAAAAAAAAGTTCAATGGTTGAACAATTGATATCTGATTTGAGGCGAGAATGAGTTAATAGGTAAATATGTGCAGAAAAAACTATAGAATTATAGAGATAATGAAATTCATGATCAAAAGAAAACAAGGAAATTTCGAGGACGAAATTTATTTTAAGGGGGAGAGAAATGTAATATCCCGAAATTTTACTGATAAAATATTATCAGTAATATAGTAAAATAAGGAAATAAAGTGACAAAAGAGAAATTTTGAGTTATGTCAATATTGAGAAGTATATTATGATATATTAATTCAAGAAATGACTAAATTGTAAAAGTGAGAAAAGTTTTGTGGCCCAAGAGTAAATACTCAAAATTTAAAGGATTAAAGTGTAAATATGAAAAAGTTGAAGGACCAATAGTGTAAATATTTTAGGAGTGGAATGATCTAGAAACTAAGGAAAATGGATGAATTAGGACCAAATTGAATAGATGAAAAACTATAAGGGACTAAATTGCAATTTTACCAAATTAAATGATGACTCAAGGATGGAATTTTAAAAGATAATGAAGGGCAAAATGGTCAATTGGAGAGAGAGAAATCTAGAAAGTAATAATGATGCTAGAGATATTATATGACCTAATTTTTAGTGGTATCGGGAATAGAGATTTGAGATCACCAAATTCAACGGGTGAGTTAAAAATTTAATAAATTAATACCTATGAGTCAAATGCGAATATAAAAGCATTTTGAATTAGTGAATTTGGTGATTTGAAAGAATTAATTAGGTAAATTGGGTCGAGAGTGAGGTATCGAGACCTCGACTTTATAAATCGAACCATAAATATTTTTAGAAATATTTATGGAGTGTTAGTGAGGTAGTATTAAAATTTAGACAGAAAATTTTGGCGTTTGGGTGGTTAATTAAATAAAAGGACTAAATTGAAAAGGGTGTAAAAGTTGCTAGAGGATTAAATAGCTCAATTGTCAAATGAGGAAGGACCTAAAGTGAAAATAATCCTAAAGGAGATATTTTGGGCGGCAATAGCTGAGAAAAATCAGGAAATGGATGAAATAAGGGCAAAATTGGAAAATTGCCAAAATTGGCTAAATAAAAATGGGACTAAATTGGAATATCTAGAATTCTCTTCATTTCTCTTCATATTCATCAGCTGGAAAATAGCCATGGAGGAGGGTTCAAGCTGGTTTTCATAATCTAGCTTCATGTAAGTTTAATTCTTTCTTTCTCCTTGAAATTTTTATGCTTTTGTGACTTTTACAACTAGGTCCACTTGTTGAATTCATTAGTTTTGATTTTATGAAAGAAATTGAAAGTTGATATGAATATGTTCTGGAAGTATATGATGATTTGGCATGGAATTAGAGATTTAAATTATTTATATGCTGATTTTATTGAAAGAATTGAATAGAAAGTGAATGTTTGAGACCTAATTGTAAAAGAGTTTGAAGTTAGAGTTCCATATGGAAATCCTGAATTTCAATAGTTATGAAATAACTTATAATGTCTAGAAAAAGTATTAATTGAGAAAATTATCTTAATTGAGGGGTTAATTGAGCAAGGACTGAATTGTATGAATTGTGAAATTTGGGGCAAAATGGAAATCAACATTTTGCACTAAAACTGTTTTAGACAGCAGCAGTAGTCTAACTTTGAAAAATCACCAAAAATTATATAAATCGAATTAGAGGATGAATAAAATATGAAATTAAAGCTTATTGAGTCTAGTTTCTTATAAAAGAAATTATGTAAGCAATGGAATTGTAAATCATGAGATATAATAACTTTTGTGAGACAAGGTCAGAATGATTTCGAGTTCCCCTGTTCTGACTTTGGAAAATCATCAAAAATTGTATAAAAATAATTAGGGGCTTAAATTTATATTTTTCGAATTCTGAATGAGTCTATTTTCAAGAGAAACAAACGAGGACATCATTAGAATCCTGTACAAGAAGATAATTAATTTTTAGTGAAGAAGGGTCGGAACTGTCAGACAACAGAACAGGGGAGACTTTAATGCATAAACTGTATTAATTGGCCCAACCAAAAATTATGAAATTTTTATGGTAAGAAGGTATATGAATATAGTTTCAGGGAAAATTAACGGATCTTAATTTCGAGTTCTGTAGCTTAATATATAAATAATTTAGTGACTATGACGCAAATGGACAGTTTTGAATGTACATATAAGTAAATAGTGAAATTATTGATAATGTTACTTGTTGCATGTTATATAAATTAAGGATGTGGAATGGAGAGGAGGAGGAGGAAAATATGTATGAATATTCATCTAGCATGGCTAATTTGCATGTTTTAGGCTCAGGGACTAAATTGAATAAAAGTAAAACTTTATGGGCAATTTTGTAAAAATGTCAGAAATGACTAAATTGCATGAAATAGATTATTTTATTATTTAAATTAGTAAAATTTAATTGAAATTATCAATTTAGTTCAAGATCGAGGGAAAACATGTTTTAGGGATTAAATTGAAAAGTGTTGAAATTATGGAAATTTTTGATATTTTATAGAATTCATGGACTATTATCGATATACATATAAGAATAATAGTTGGAAATAAGGATTAAATCGCAAGAATTTTATTTTCTTGACCCCTAAGGATGAAATCGTCATTAATTAAAGGTTAGGGGCAAAATGGTAATTTTGCTTAGAGCATTAATTAAATGCATTAGAATATGAAATGAATGAAAATGATGATCAATTTATTTAAAAGAGATCAGGCGACTCAAATATGAGACTCGATCGTGAAAAGAAAAGATATCGGATCAATGAAATTATAAACACAAACAAGCAATGAGGTAAGTTCATGTAACTTGAATTATATTCTTAAATACTTGAAATGTATGTTATTGATGTGAATATGATTTGAATGTTCATTGTATGAAAATTGATGAAACGTTGATATATTTGATATAAAAGGAAGAAATCCGGTTGAATGAAAGGAAAATTCGATGGATCTCAAAAGGAATTGGCGGTAAAAGGATCTAGCCGGACGGGTGATCCTATCTGATATAGCCCTCCAGAAGAATATGTGGAAAATGGATTTAGCGGAAGGGTAATAATCGAATTAAGTCTGAATTTGCTGGGTGGTAATTCAAATCCAAGCTCATTAGAGTAATTGTCGTTGCAGGGATTTGCTTTGGGTGGTAATCCAGACAATACTCTATGAGTTTATATTCTGAGGATTTAGCTGGGTGGTAATCCCACTGTAAGGATGAGGTTCGCGAGTGTGCTCTCGATATGAAGCGTGTAAGACCATGGTTGAAAGATACCATGGCAGCGTGATATGAAATGTGTAAGACCATGGTTGAAAGATACCATGGCAACTTTGAGATGAAATGTGTAAGACCATGGTTGAAAGATACCATGGCAGCGTGATATGAAGACCATGGTTGAAAGATACCATGGCAACTGAGATGAAATGTGTAAGACCATGGTTGAAAGATACCATGGCAGCGTGACATGAAATGTGTAAGACCATGGTTGAAAGATACCATGGCAACATGACGGAAGCGAATAAGACCATGGTTGAAAGATACCATGGCAACATGATGAGAAAATGAGTAAGACCATAGTTGAAAGACACTATGGCATCATGTCGAAGATAAATAAGATCGTGGAAGAAGAAAGCGCCAAGATATACATTGAACAACTAATATTCGGGTAATATAACAAATGGTTAAATGAAATGGTTATACAAAATGGTAATGTGAAATGTTTACAGGAATTGGTCATATGGAAATAAATGTACAAAATAGTTGTATGAAATAATTAATAAGATAGATAAATGAAATAAGTATAGGTACATGGAGTTTAAATTATGTTAAGTTTAATACGAACTATTACAGAAATAAATATACCTAAGATATAAGGAAATGATGGTGCATAAAATGATGATATAATAAAATAAATGATATATGTTATTAAAGAAAGCGGTAAGAGAATGATATGTATTATGACATGTACATATGAAATTATCTTTTATATGTTAACATAAGGAAAATATGTAAGTTAAGGCGAGTATTAAATTCAAACATGACATATTGAGAAAATAAGAATTTATATGAAATATGTGTAAGTACACTAACAAGTGTTGATTGTTGATGCTTGGGCAAGTGCCAAGCCATTGATTGAATAGTAATATATTTATTGATGCATTGAATTGGTAAATATTTAAGTAAAATTTTTTAGTGATCTGCAAATGGTAGTAATGCTCGAAACCCTATTACAGCGTGGATACGGGTTAGGAGTGTTACATTTAGTAATATCAGAGCTACGGTTTAGTCGGTTCTCGGACCAAGCGTAGTATATGTGAAGTCTAAAAACACATGTCATTATAATATATGATAGTATGATATCTCCGAGACTCGATGAGATTTGTTTATAAAATGATATGCTTTCTAACCCAGGATAATTACGATAATGCTAAAAGCGATACCCGGTATATGAGTAAAAGTTGATTAGAATGAATCGAAATTCTTAAAGGTATGAATAAATACATATCGATGATGAATGTTATGTGTATTATTAAAAGTAAATTATATTGCTAAGCGAAATATTGTGTTGATGACTAAATTACAAAATATATAAAAGTGGTATATGAAGTACATGATAAGGATTATTAGCAAACTATGAATGAATAGTGAATTTTGAAAAATATTACATGTATTAAAGGTAGAGAAGACATAAATAAACGGATTATTGGTACAAGGATTAAATTGTAAAGCATGTAAAAGCATTATGTGAAAGGTGTAAAAGTGATATGCGTGCATGAAATAATTTGCCCAAGTAGACAAGATTAGAACTACTAGGATATTAAGGGACCTCGGTATATGCTCTCGATTATTAGCACATTCAACACATTCATACTCTCTGTATAGTACTTCAGTGTTCTCTGTTTAATAGTGCACAATAATGCACCTCTGTATAAGTCTCGTATATCCGAAGTGCTCTATCTAGACTACTGGGCCTCTGCTAAGTAAAAAGTAAACAATTTTCGTTACGAGGTAAAGGATTATCTCTGAGTAAAAATGTTAGTTATGATGAAGCAGAACTCGTAAAAATACGGATAAATATTTTATGGTACACGAGAATGATAAATGTTATATGAGTAAATACATGACAATTAAATTATGAGGCTTTACGATCTATACCCTTTACTAATACAATTATAAGCAATGAAAGTCACGAGATTTATATTGATTAAGTTCAGAAGTAAAAAGTATTAAAAAAAAAAAAGTTCAATGGTTGAACAATTGATAATCTGACAGGCGAGAATGAGTTAATAGGTAAATATATGCGAGAAAAAACTATAGAATTATAGAGATAATGAAATTCATGATCAAAAGAAAACAAGGAAATTTCGAGGACGAAATTTATTTTAAGGGAGAGAAATGTAATATCAAGAAATTTTACTGATAAAATATTATCGATAATATAGTAAAATAAGGAAATAAAGTGACAAAAAGAGAAATTTTGAGTTATGTCAATATTGAGAAGTATATTATGATATATTAATTCAAGAAATGACTAAATTGTAAAAGTGAGAAAAGTTTTGTGGCCCAAGAGTAAATACTCAAAATTTAAAGGATTAAAGTGTAAATATGAAAAAGTTGAAGGACCAATAGTGTAAATATTTTAGGAGTGGAATGATCTAGAAACTAAGGAAAATGGATGAATTAGGACCAAATTGAATAGATGAAAAACTATAAGGGACTAAATTGCAATTTTACCAAATTAAATGATGACTCAAGGATGGAATTTTAAAAGATAATGAAGAGGCAAAATGGTCAATTGGAAGAGAGAGAAATCTAGAAAGTAATAATGATGCTAGAGATATTATAATGACCTAATTTTTAGTGGTATCGGGAATAGAGATTTGAGATCACCAAATTCAACGGGTGAGTTAAAAATTTAATAAATTAATACCTATGAGTCAAATGCGAATATAAAAGCATTTTGAATTAGTGAATTTGGTGATTTGAAAGAATTAATTAGGTAAATTGGGTGAGAGTGAGGTATCGAGACCTCGACTTTATAAATCGAGCCATAAATATTTTTAGAAATATTTATGGAGTGTTAGTGAGGTAGTATTAAAATTTAGACAGAAAATTTTGGCGTTTGGGTGGTTAATTAAATAAAAGGACTAAATTGAAAAGGGTGTAAAAGTTGCTAGAGGATTAAATAGCTCAATTGTCAAATGAGGAAGGACCTAAAGTGAAAATAATCCTAAAGGAGATATTTTGGGCGGCAATAGCTGAGAAAAATCAGGAAATGGATGAAATAAGGGCAAAATTGGAAAATTGCCAAAATTGGCTAAATAAAAATGGGACTAAATTGGAATATCTAGAATTCTCTTCATTTCTCTTCATATTCATCAGCTGGAAAATAGCCATGGAGGAGGGTTCAAGCTGGTTTTCATAATCTAGCTTCATGTAAGTTTAATTCTTTCTTTCTCCTTGAAATTTTTATGTTTTTGTGACTTTTACAACTAGGTCCACTTGTTGAATTCATTAGTTTTTGATTTTATGAAAGAAATTGAAAGTTGATATGAATATGTTCTGGAAGTATATGATGATTTGGCATGGAATTAGAGATTTAAATTATTTATATGCTGATTTTATTGAAAGAATTGAATAGAAAGTGAATGTTTGAGACCTAATTGTAAAAGAGTTTGAAGTTAGAGTTCCATATGGAAATCCTGAATTTCAATAGTTATGAAATAACTTATAATGTCTAGAAAAAGTATTAATTGAGAAAATTATCTTAATTGAGGGGTTAATTGAGCAAGGACTGAATTGTATGAATTGTGAAATTTGGGGCAAAATGGAAATCAACATTTTGCACTAAAACTGTTTTAGACAGCAGCAGTAGTCTAACTTTGAAAAATCACCAAAAATTATATAAATCGAATTAGAGGATGAATAAAATATGAAATTAAAGCTTATTGAGTCTAGTTTCTTATAAAAGAAATTATGTAAGCAATGGAATTGTAAATCATGAGATATAATAACTTTTGTGAGACAAGGTCAGAATGATTTCGAGTTCCCCTGTTCTGACTTTGGAAAATCATCAAAAATTGTATAAAAATAATTAGGGGCTTAAATTTATATTTTAGAATCCTGAATGAGTCTATTTTCAAGAGAAACAAACGAGGACATCATTAGAATCCTGTACAAGAAGATAATTAATTTTTAGTGAAGAAGGGTCGGAACTGTCAGACAACAGAACAGGGGAGAATTTAATGAATAAACTGTATTAATTGGCCCAACCAAAAATTATGAAATTTTTATGGTAAGAAGGTATATGAGTCTAGTTTCAGGGAAAATTAACGGATCTTAATTTCGAGTTCTGTAGCTTAATATATAAATAATTTAGTGACTATGACGCAAATGGAGAGTTTTGAATGTACATATAAGTAAATAGTGAAATTATTGATAATGTTACTTGTTGCATGTTGTATAAATTAAGGATGTGGAATGGAGAGGAGGAGGAGGAAAATATGTATGAATATTCATCTAGCATGGCTAATTTGCATGTTTTAGGCTCAGGGACTAAATTGAATAAAAGTAAAACTTTATGGGCAATTTTGTAAAAATGTCAGAAATGACTAAATTGCATGAAATAGATTATTTTATTATTTAAATTAGTAAAATTTAACGAAATTATCAATTTAGTTCAAGATCGGGGGAAAACATGTTTTAGGGATTAAATTGAAAAGTGTTGAAATTATGGAAATTTTTGATATTTTATAGAATTCATGGACTGTTATATATATATATATAAGAATAATAGTTGGAAATAAGGATTAAATCGCAAGAATTTTATTTTCCTGACCCTAAGGATGAAATCGTCATTAATTAAAAGGTTAGGGGCAAAATGGTAATTTTGCTTAGAGCATTAATTAAATGCATTAGAATATGAAATGAATGAAAATGATGATCAATTTATTTAAAAGAGATCCGGGCGACTCAAATATGAGACTCGATCGTGAAAAAGAAAAGATATCGGATCAATGAAATTATAAACACAAACAAGCAATGAGGTAAGTTCATGTAACTTGAATTATATTCTTAAATACTTGAAATGTATGTTATTGATGTGAATATGATTTGAATGTTCATTGTATGAAAATTGATGAAACGTTTGTATATTTGATATAAAGGGAAGAAATCCGGTTGAATGAAAGGAAAATTCGATGGATCTACGAAAAGGAATTGTGGTAAAAGGATCTAGCCGGACGGGTGATCCTATCTCGATATAGCCCTCCCGAAGAATATGTGGAAAATGGATTTAGCTTGGAAGGGTAATCCGAATTAGGTCTGAATTTAGCTGGTGGTAATTCAAATCCAAGCTCATTAGAGTAATTGTCGTTGCGAGGATTTAGCTTTGGGTGGTAATCCCGACAATACTCTATGAGTTTATATTACTGAGGATTTAGCTTTGATTTGGTAATCCCACTTATGTAAGGATGAGGTTCGCGAGTGTGCTCTACGATATGAAGCGTGTAAGACCATGGTTGAAAGATACCATGGCAGCGTGATATGAAATGTGTAAGACCATGGTTGAAAGATACCATGGCAACTTTGAGATGAAATGTGTAAGACCATGGTTGAAAGATACCATGGCAGCGTGACATATGAAGACCATGGTTGAAAGATACCATGGCAACTTTGAGATGAAATGTGTAAGACCATGGTTGAAAGATACCATGGCAACGTGACATGAAATGTGTAAGACCATGGTTGAAAGATACCATGGCAACATGACGGGAAAGCGAATAAGACCATGGTTGAAAGATACCATGGCAACATGATGAGAAAATGAGTAAGACCATAGTTGAAAGACACTATGGCATCATGTCGAAGATAAATAAGATCGTGGAAGAGAAGCGCCAAGATATACGTTGAACAACTAATATTCAGGGTAATATAACAAATGGTTAAATGAAATGGTTATACAAAATGGTAATGTGAAATGTTTACGAGAATTGGTCATATGGAAATAAATGTACAAAATAGTTGTATGAAATAATTAATAAGATAGATAAATGAAATAAGTATAGGTACATGGAGTTTAAATTATGTTAAGTTTAATACTGAACTATTACCGAAATAAATATACCTAAGATATAAGGAAATGATGGTGCATAAAATGATGATATAATAAAATAAATGATATATGTTATTAAAGAAACGGTAAGAGAATGATATGTATTATGACATGTACATATGAAATTATCTTTTATATGTTAACATAAGGAAAATATGTAAGTTAAGACGAGTATTAAATTCAAACATGACATATTGAGAAAATAAGAATTTATATGAAATATGTGTAAGTACACTAACAAGTGTTGATTGTTGATGCTTGGGCAAGTGCCAAGCCATTGATTGAATGGTAATATATTTATTGATGCATTGAATTGGTAAATATTTAAGTAAAATTTTTTTAGTGATCTGCAAATGGTAGTAATGCTCCGAAACCCTATTCTGGCAGCGGATACGGGTTAGGAGTGTTACACTAATGGTCTATTTGCGTGTTGGATCCCTCCGTTTTCTAGGCGCGTTTAATGCGGTCTCGCGTTCCTTTCTTTGATTATTTGAATTTTTGGCCCCAGAATTTTGTTTCCTTTTCAATACGGTCCTTAAACCACTTGAGGAAGCAGGCTCTCAAAACGCTGCGCATAGGGGGAGGGGATATTTCCCAATCGGTCCTTCCAGATTTCAGCACGTTTTAAATGGGCCCATCGCTTTATTTTTTACCCGATTTCTCCCTTAAATGTTATTCAGATTCTGATTTAGTCCTTTTTAACTACTTGCAGCTATTTTTATTCAAATTTGGACCCCTAAATTCTCATATTTATTTGTAATTTCGCCCACTTTGATATAAATTTGGACTTTTTATTTATTTATCCATCTTAAACTGCTTTTGTTTATCTTAAAATTCATATATTATACTCTTTTAAATTGTTTTAGATGTACTGTTATTTCATGCATTATATACTTTAAATTGTTTCATCTATTGTTTATTTTTCGATTATATGTGTTGTCCATTCTAGATTGATTTATTATGAATCTTAAAAGGATTTTTACATATTATTACTTTCGAACCTTCATGTGCGCTATCTATTTTTTATATATACCATTTATTTTTAAGATGTTTTGTATATCACTTATTATAAATTTCTTTTTACATAATATTTATTTTAAAATCATTTATATATTATTTATCTTAAATTATTTCACATCTTATTTATTTTAAATTTTTATCGTATATTATTTATTTCAAACATTCACCTATATTACTTATCTTAAATTTTTTATACTTTTAATTGTTTTGTATATTGTCGACATTAAATTTCTTTTTCACATTATTTATTTTAATTTCCTTTATTATCATTTTAAAATTTGTTTTACATTTTATTTATTTTAATTTGCTTTATAATTTTTTTTAAATTGTTATATATATTATTTAATTTATTGGTCTATAATTATTAATGTTAGTATTTAAATGATGTATGTTGTGAAATTATTGTTATTACATGTATGTTAATTTACTTACTCGTGTTCATATTATTGCCATGCGCTTGTGGAATATTTTACGCATGAGTCATTGTTCCATGTCGTGCTATACTTCATTTCATATCATTGCTTCAAATTAGACCTCAATACATTTATCCAATAAATCGTTTTATTTTAATCTAACAAATACACGTCGTTTAAATATTGTATTTGCTACTATTCAAAAACAAAATTTTCCAAATAAGGCAATGTTATGCATTTTGAAATGTCGAGGAATTGTGCCCTAACTTATGGGGTTTCGATTTTCTCGTTGTTTCTAAATAGCTAAATATCCTTTTCGAGTTTTAAGACACATGAAATTCTCATTTAAATCAAGAGACGACCTTGTGCTCGGGAATTCATGGTATTGTGTCCTAACTTACAGGATGTGATACTCCGATATCTCGAGATAAGGAAATCTTTAAACAATCGATTTAAGTTAATTCAAGAACTTTAAAACCAATATTAATAGAAAAGATCGTATTTCAAGTCCATTTCTGATTTTTTAATTTTCGACATTAAAACAATAACTAATCAATTTGGTACCAATTTTGGGCGTGACGAAGGTGCTAATCCTTCCTCGCACGTAACCGACTCCCGAACCCGTTCTTCCGAGTTTCATAGACCATAACTATTGTTTTAGTAAACTCAAATTGTTTTATTAAAAAGGTGATCCAATCACACCTAATAAAGATTGGTGGCGACTCTCGTTTTAATTTTCATTTTCAAACAAAGTCAATTCCCCTTTTTTTCAAAAAAATGGTTTCGACAATATGCGTTCAATTATAAGTAAATAATGCATATTAAACATTATATGGTTACTGTCGAGTCTTATATAAGCTTACGAAAGTTAATTTTCTAAACCGAAGTTGGTATGGACTAGAATGTACACGTTGCGGTTTCGGAATTTCCTTATCGCGACGTGACTCTCTATAAAAGCTTGTCGTGACTTTGAAGCAACAGCGTCACTGCGAGTATTCTGCTCCGTTCCTCGTCGTGACAGTAGGGATTCTTGGTCGCAACGTCAAGAATATTTGTTGCCATAACGTAACAATATGTTACTAACAAAATTTAACCTGCTCAAATTTAAAAGACCTATATTTTTATTTATACATTTTCAAGGCAGCCAATTTACAACCTATCAATAACTCCAAGTGATAAAATACTAAAACATTGACCATCCAAACCAAATTCAACCATCTATACTCCAAACTAACCAAACATTCATTTAGTTTCATAACCATATATCATAAGACACCAAATTAATTAATTGAACACATCCAAGCATGTTGGGTTGAAAACGATAGTCTAAATGATGACTTCAAGTCCTAGGGCTTTGAGAATTACCTAAACTTACGTACGGAGAAAACAAACCATACGCTGAGTAATAAGACTCAGTGATACACTTTTAATTTAAATATATGCAACATACAAATGATATCTAACCAATATATAATAACTGCTATCCTCTTATCATCAATCCAAGCATACAACATGATTGCATTAATTACTAAAACAATTTAACCAAATTGTACCACATATGTTCAATTCTACTTATATTGTAACACCCCCTTAATCCCAAACCGTCACCGGAATAGGGTTACAAGGCATTACCAGACATATCAGACAACTTACAAAATAATTCACAAATAATTAATAATATTCATAGTATAATATAATAGTTAAGTCCTAATAATAAACGCTCGAAGCCAAAACGAAAATTAAAAGTGAAACGGAACTTGTTCGAATTTTTCGAAAATTTTTCGTAAATTTTTTTTTTTAAAATTCGAAAACATTTCTGCTTATTTTTACATAAAACCCCCTGCAAACTTTAAACCCAAAACAATCCAATATCAATGCTCCAACCAATGATTAAGTATACTCAATTACATCCAATTTATATCAAAATAATAATTTAATACCTTAGTTTAAACAATATAACATGTTAGTATATATATATAATTACTAATATTTATTTCATTTCAATTATTTAATACCAAATCTACCATTTCATAACTTTATATCATATTCATAATCCAAAACATTATCATCATTTATATACAACCAAAATCATTTAACTTAATGTATACACAAAATTTATATTCAACTACCTAGTACATGCCACTTAACAAAAGGAAGAAATACATCACCAAAATCTTTTTGTTGGAGTCGGGTTTGTTTTGGATGCAAGACCGGATCCGAAACTCTAATGACCTGCGCACAGAAACAACCGTACGCTGAGTATTTCATACTCAGTGGTATTACTATAAATCAAGACTATTTAACATTAATAAATTACAAACATCAACCATAAATTTTTAAAATTATTTAAACTAATTATATATATAATTACATTACTTCATAAATCTTAAATTCATAATTCATTTTTCACATACCAACTCAATTCATAATTTAGTTCATACATTCTTTCTCATACTTTTTAATAGTGCCAAAACAAATAATCTCATTTTCAAAATTTCATTTCAATTATTTACCCTATTAACAAGGTTGGACTACACAGAATCTGTGGATTCTACCCAAACACACCAGAATGTCCAACCCAAACACACCCGGAATATTATAAATTCTCCATAACACACCAAAAAGGCATTTAATGCCTCTTCGGATAAACCAAAGTTATAATAACAGAAACATCTTCTCGGCCGAACTACAAATCTCCTCATCACATCACAAATCCAATGGCATGCCATTTGTATCAAATCTAGTCCGACAAGTTAATAGGGTATTATTTTACTTTTCTAATTTCAATTTCATTTACACACAAAATTTTCAATTCACAATCAATTCAAACATCTATTATCTTAATTCATGTATAAACTAATTTTCACACATACTCATATTTAATTTCAAATATAATACTCACCTTATCTTAATTATCCATAACTATAAATTCAATATACATTTAGTAAATAGTTTGAGTTATAGTAATACAAACCCAAAATACGAGTTTACTCCTCAACGATCTCTTCTTTTCCTTTGGATGCTGATGCCTCGTTTTCCTTGTTAGCTACAAAAAAAAAAAATTAACAATTTACATTATTAATTACAGAATTAATTTAATAATTAATTAAATTTTTATTCAATTTATTCCCTAATTCCCATTTAATCCTAATTAACTCTTTTATTTGTTTAACTTAATTTATACTTCATTTCTACTCAATTTCCTTCCATGTTCACCCTAACAATCTAATATTCATATAAAACCCTAATTTAAAATTTCTTTCAATTTAATTTCCTAAAACACAAAACTTATAGCTTATTTTACAATTTAATCCCTTTTTCAATTTCTAACTTGAAAATTCATTCAATTAAATCCCTAATTTTTCTTTTTCTTCAACATGAACTTTGTTTAAAAGCTTATAAACTTTCAAACTATCAAATTAATTTCATCAAAACCTTATTTTAAGACTTCTAAAACATCAAGTTTAAGAGAAAATGACTAAATTTAGCTTACCAAACAAATTTGAAGCTTCAAAATCCCAATTGTCCCCTTTTCTTTTCTTTCCCTTTTCTTCCCCTATTTTTCGAATGCTCTCTGTTTCTTATTCTGTTTGTTTCCTTTTTATTTCATTCTTTTATTTACTTTATTTATTTAATTAACATATATTATAATATATTTATTTTAAATATCTATTAAGCATTTAATTATATACACACAAGTGTACACCATCAATACCATATATTTGTCACCATTTATTTTATTTTTCACACAAGTATTTAATAATTTAATTATTTAGTTAACAAATATCTTTTACTTTATTATTACGTAACTTAATTATTTTATTACAAGTGTACATGTATCTATTTATTACAAATGTACCAATATTTTTATTACAATTGTCATCATTCAATTTGTTTGTCAAACAAAAATCTCATAAATTAATTATTTAATTAATAAATATCTTTAACTTAATATAATAATAATAATTATTATTATTATTATTGTTTAATATAAAACCATACTAATAATTAATAATAATAATAAAATCTTAAATTTTTTTTAATGTATATGCCGCCTCATCTTTTATAAATGGTTTAATTACCATTTTAATCCTTTTTATTTTCTATTACTTTAGAATTAAACTTTTACCCCTTATTCAATTTAGTTCTTTTTACTAATTTCTCTAAATTAAGCTAAATTCACTTAATTAAAACCTAATTAGACACGCTACTAAACTCATAAATATTTCTAATAAGTATTTTCAAACTTATTTCACTAAGACGGAAGTCCTATAACTCACTTTTCCGGTGCCCGTGAATTTTGGGTCATTACATATATAACAATAGTCATTTATGCATATCATACAAGGCAATATTAACTTTAGATTATGCATTCATTCATAATTCTTACTACATATATTTAAGGATTTGAGCCAATCTCATCCTTTGATTCGTTTTCTAGAGTCTATTGACTTATTTACATTCGTTTCGGCCTTAAGGGCTCAATTTCCAATTGTTTTCATAATCATTTACATAATTTCTTTTTATCTCTATCCACTTATATACATATTTAGCTCAATGATACCTTATGATACATATGCACATAATTTAATTAAATTTTTGATTTATACCCCTATTAATTTGACTCAGGCTCGGACGAATACTTGGATCATCCAACCAACACACCAAATTGACATCGAAGTGCATCATTAGTAAGACTAAATTAGGGTAACTAGCATGTAACGTGCATACTGGCGTAGAAAACACATCCTAACGCATAATGCGCATACTAACACACAAAGTGAATTCTAGCGTATGATCTCGTATATAAACTCAATCCTATGATATGTCAACTGTATCCGTCAGAGCCCGAACAGATAATAGGATATCATTTTCAACTCATTTATGAATTAGTACAATTTTCAATTATCAAACATATTCACTTCCACAATTCAATTCTGTAAACATCTCATATATACTTCATAACATTCAACACATTCTCAACCAATCTCATAGTATCTATATATATCAATTCAAACATTTCATGTTATTTTACATTTTATTCATTTTAATCCTCTATTTCAACAATCACAATCAAACTCAATTCAGAACTTATATTGTCGTTAATAACTCACCTTGAATACTTCTAAATGCAGTTAACATGCAGATGTAATCAATTAATACAAGCTTAAATTGTAAATGTACAAACTGAGATTTCGCACGTCACTCGTGAACAATTTTCATTTTTTCTTTCCCTCTCGATAATTCGGTGTTTTCATTAGCTAAGAATAATCATAGAACATATTACATTATCAAATTCCAGCTAAATTAGAATCAAATACCAAATTTCACATATTTTGTAAATTCTTCAATTTAGCCCCTAAAATCGGGACAAGCATAACTTTCAATTTAGGGTCTTAGATTAAAATTTGATTAGGAACCCTTTATTTATGACAAATTTTCATTTTATTTAATTTGGTCCCTAATGTATGAAACTAACAATTACGCTTTATAATTTAGTCACTTTCATATACCAAACTTAATTTCTAACAATTTAAAACTTTAACAGTTTTATAAATTAGTACGTGAATTAGCTAAATCAAGCTCCCATGATTCAATTTTCATAAAAATCAAAGAAAAATGGCTGGGGACCTACTTGAAATTAAGGCCAAAAAGCTTGAAAACCCTACAATGACGTCAAACACTTCTTTTCTTAGAACCGGTTGGAGAAGATGAGTTTTATATCTCTTTCCACTGAAAATCCACTTATATAATAGGATTAAGTTGTTAATTAACTTAATTAACCATATTTTAATTAAACCAATCTTAATTTACATAAGTTAATGTCCATATAATCATACTGTCCACTAACACACACTTTAGCATAGTATAATTGTTTTTTTTTGAACCTTTGATTAATTGTAGTTTAAGTCCCCAAGCCATTTACTATTAAAAATCTATAGCGATTTGGCTTCACAATTTAGTCCTTGGTCCTAATTAACCACAATTTAGGCTAAATTAACTATATATGTAACATCTCTAACCCCTCTCTATCGTCAAATTAGGGTTACAAGCATTACTAACCAATCAGAATATTTAATTTCATCAACCAATCATTAAATCACATATGTAAACGACATAATTCATCATTAATTGAACTCAACTGCACAATTATAACAATATATCGTATTTTCAAATCTATTCAATCTAGTCCTTATCACAAATAATTAATTTGAATCAGTTCAATTTAGCTCGTTCTAACATTCTAGCTTACTGTATGCCATTACCATGTAGCACAGTTTGTGAATACAACAATTGAAAAGGTCCGTGTTATTGAAATACAAACCATAAATTCTAAGATATTCGTCGTCGACCTTGTCTTTTCCTTTATTTTTTGAGGATTATGTGACAACGTTAGCTACGAATTGAAATAGTTAAAATAAATTAACAATACATAACCCAATTCACATTCAATTACAAAATTTATACTGCTTTTGCATGAAGTTCGATTTAGTCCCTAGAACCGAGGCTAACTTAACTTCCACATTTAACCTATAATTTTTATACTAATTTCACTCTAATCTAAATTTAGCTCCCTATTTTTCAATTTTACCCCTAAATTTTGAGCTTTTCACAATTTAGTTCCTATTGCTAAAAATCAACTATTATCTTCACTATTTAGTCCTTTTCCACTTCTAGCTTTAAAATCTATCAATTTAATCCCAAAAACTCTAATTAACCAACAATAGTAACATCTTCAATCTTGAACAATAATAAAAATTATGACATAAGTCGGGTAGGTCTAAGTACCGGAATTCCGAAAACATAAAAATTACAAGAAAAAAAGACTAAATTGATTAACCAATTAAAGTTTGAACCCTCAAAATTTCCTAGGCCCTGCCTGCTATTCACCCCCTTAAGCTTTCGAAATTTTTGCATGTAAAAGAGAATGAAATATTCTCTTTCTTTCCTTATTATTATTATTATTATTATTATTATTATTATTATTATTATTATTATTATTATAACATGTATATATATACACATTAAATTAACATAATATATATTATATATCATAAATGTCACATTATCACCGTCCATTTAGAAGACCAATGGTATATTTGCTACTTTAGTCCTTTTAATTATTTTAATCTATAATGCAATTTTTAGCCCTTACGCGATTCAATCCCTATACCTTAACAACTCCTAATTTCATGAAAATTACTTATCAAATATTTAATTCGTTTCTAAAATAGATCCTTAAATATTTATGAGTCTGGTTCACGAAAACGAGGTTCCGATACCTCAATTTTTAAAACCACCAACTTTAGGACTGATACACTTGTACCTTATCTAACTTCCAAATAACCAAAATTATTAGACCAAACTTCAATATATTATTTTAATATCCTCGTAAATATTAATAAATAATATTCACTGATCCTATCATCGAAAAATAGTATTTTGAAATTGTAATGGCCTAAATTCAAGGTTATCGGAATAGTGGTTTCGTAACCACAAATCTGACTTAAAGAGAAATTTATTTCAATATTTTTGCATGAAAATTGATATTATAGGAAATTCGTATGAAAATATTGATAGAAAAATTTTATCGATTTAATGGTTAGTTAGAAAAAGAAATTATTGAAGAAATTGGGTAAAAATAAGGTATCGAGACCTCTATCTCGTAAAACCGAGTCAAAAAATAATTTTATAAATATTTATGAAATGTTAGTAACGTGGTATTAAAATTTCGTTAGGAAATTTTAATGTTTGGATAGTTAATTAAATGAAAAGGACTAAATTGAAAAAGATGTAAAAGTTGCTAGAATGAGTAAATAGCTTAAGTGTCTAATGAGAAAGGATTTAAAAGGAAATTAGACTCAAAATTTATTTGGGCTGGACGGCAAGGGCATGAAAACAGCAGAAAAATTGATGAATTAAGGGAAAAATTAGAATATTGCAAAATTAACTAAATAAAGCTAGGACTAAATAGAAAATATCTAGATTTCCCTTCATTTCTCTTCAATTCCAGCAGCTAAAAACGCCATAGGAGGGTTATATAAACTGGTATTCCATAATTTTTGCACCAACTGAGTTAATCCTTGCCTTTCTCTTATAATTTTTGTGTTTCTAAGACTTTTACAACTAGGTCCTACTATTAAATTCATTAGTTTTTGATTTCATGGATGAAATTGAAAGTCACCATGGTTGAGTTCTGTAAGTCTATGATAAAATAGAATGAAATTGAAGTTTAATTTGTTTATGAGATGATTTTATTAGGTAATTTCAATAGAAATTGATTTTTAGGACCTAATTGTGAAAATGTTTGGAATTAAAGTCTATTGCTGAAATTCTGATTCCTAAAAGTTGTAAACTAGTTTAAGGTGATAGAATAAAGTGTTAATTGAGAAAAATAAGCTCAATTAAGAGGCTAATTGAGTAGGGACGAAATTGTTATTTATTAAAAGCTTAAGGGAAAAATGGTAATAAGCAGCTTGTACTAAAACAATATTGGACAGCAGCAGTAGGCTAACTTTGAAAAATCACCATAAATTTTAGGAATTGAATTAGAAGATAAAAAAAACATGAAATTAAAGATTATTCAGTCTAGTTTCTTATAAAAGAAACGGTGTGAGCAATGAATCTGTAAATCATGAGATATAATGAATTTTGTGAGACAAGATCAGAATGAATTTGAGTTTCCCTGTTCTGACTTTTAAAAATCATAAAAAATTGAATAAAAATAATTAGGGGCTTAAATTTATATGTATAGAATCCTGAATGAGTCTATTTTTAATAGAAACAAACGAGAACATCATTTGGATCCTGGATGAAGAGATAATTAATTTTTAGTGAAAAAGGGTCAGAACTGTTAGACAGCAGAACAGGGGTGACTTTAAAGAATAAACTGTACTTATTGGACAAACAAAAAATTCTGAAAATTTTATGGTAAGAAGATATGTGAGTCTAGTTTCAGGGAAAATTATCGAATCCTAATTTGGAGTTCTGTAGCTCGAGTTGTAAATAATTTAGTGACTGTGACTCAAATAGACAGCTTTGAATAAGCTATAAATAATAATAATGAAATTATAGAAATTGTTGCATATGAACATGAAATGTATTAAATTGATAATTAAATTTATTTATTTAGATCCAGAAGATTCAAATATGAAGCTAGATCAATGAAAGGAAAAAGTTCGGGATTAGTAGATTTTTATATACAAACGAGTATCAAGGTAAGTTCGTGTAACTTGAATTATATTATTAAATGCTTGAAATGTATGTTTTTTATATGAATATGATTTGAATGATCATTATATGAAAATTGATGAAACATTGACATATTTGATAAAAAGGGAAAGAAATCCCGGTTGAATGAAAGGAAAATTCGATGGATCTCTGAAAAGGAATTGACGGTAAAAAGGATCTAGCCCGGACGGGTGATCCCATCCTGATATAGCTCTCCCGAAGGATATGTGTAAAATGGATATTACAGGGGATTTAGCCTGGACTGGTAATCTCGCTGTAAGGATGAGGTTCGCGGGAGTGTACTCTCTGAAATGAAAATGTGCGCACATGAAATGAATTGACGGACCCGAATTTGTACACCAAAAGTATACCTCTGAAAAATCCATCGAAATTCCGAGTAATTCAGTGGGATAAATATAAAAAAAATAATAATAACAAGAGAATGGAAATCATAGTATTGATGAGCTCATCAATCATGATATATATTATTGATACATGGAAATTATTGTACTAACTTGAGTGTTGAGTTTGTGCATGTTAGGGTAATAATGCATTGAATGGATATATGTAATGTTTATTGTATTGTACTGAAAATATTAGGTAAGTATAATTCTTGTTACATGAGCTTACTAAGCACAAAGTGCTTACCCTGTTTCCTTTTCCCCTGTTTTGTAGTGTTAAGAGCTTGGAGATCGGATTTGGTCGGAGACACATCACACTATCAACCTCAGGATTTCGGTATATAAAGAAACTTTATTTTGGGAATCAATGGCATGTATAAGCTGATAAAGTAAATAATTTTGTGAAATGAATATAAAGTTAGCCAATGGTATGGCTAACAAATCTTGGTTTTGGTATGTGATGAGGTTATCTTATAAAAATGCATAAATCTATCTTGAAAATATGTTGAATTGGATTGGTTGATGTGGATTGGTCTCGATTTAATATTGCAGGGAATGTTAGATATCTGTAAAAGGGATTATATTAAGTTTTCTTAAAATAAAAATAAAAAAAAATAATTCGTAAACTCCGGTAATGCCTCGTACCCTATTTCGGCAATGAGTACGGGTAGGGGTATTACAAAAATCACTGTTTTCAACTCCACTGATTTTCGGGTCGTTACAATCTAAATTTCAATTAATCTATACTTTAACTCCGTAAATATTATTATTACATATTTATGGACTTAGTTTATGAAAATGAAGTCCCGAAAACAGTCAT
Organism: Gossypium anomalum; assembly: GCA_025698475.1. Classification (NCBI taxonomy): domain Eukaryota; kingdom Viridiplantae; phylum Streptophyta; class Magnoliopsida; order Malvales; family Malvaceae; genus Gossypium; species Gossypium anomalum. Next base: position 14,401,436 of record CM046967.1, on the reverse strand, counting down.
CTTCAAGGTTCGAATCTACGCTTTCCTCTTGGAAGTGCAATGTGTCTTACCATTGCACCTAACCACTTGTTGGTATTAACTTTTATCTTAGTTATTGGGTCAAGATGTACAAGCTTAACCAAACTCAAACTCGATTAGCTTAATTATATCTCGAGTCAAATTTAAGTTTAAAAATAGATGTTCGATCCAACTCGAGCTTACTAATATTTGGGCTTAGGTCAATTATACATGGCTAATCTATAATCTATCTATCTATCTATCTATAATCTATATAAAAGCACGAGTTTGAAACAAATTTTGAATTGATGAAAATACCCTTTATTTTCTATTATATTATCAAATTCATATTTAAAAATAATTATAATATTTAATTTAGAAGTGTTAGTTAACATTTTAAAATAAAATAAAAGTTGTAATAATTACATTTAAAAATAATTATAATTTAATAGAAATTGTGATAATTACACATTTAAAAATATTTAGAATTTAAATTACAATTATTAGTTAAAATAAACTATGCTAATTTTAAAATAAATTTATTATTTCAAGAGAACTCTAAGCATAAGCTATAAGGAAAGAAATTGTGATATTTATAATCATAATTGTAAAATAGAGTTATTACTCTGATAAAATTCTAAGCATCTTAATTATCACTTAATTAATATTAGAGTTAGTAAATTCGTTATTATTTTAAATAATATTACTTTGCATTAACTATATAAAATAAAATTATATTGTAGGTTGAATATGTTAAAAATGCTTTAATTATTATTTGAAAACTTTTTATTATAATATTTGAATTAAAAAGCTAATATATTTTAATTATATTCGATAATTCAAACAATAAATATTATCTTATGCTAATTACTGTAATTAAAAATATAATATTTAAAACTAATTAAATATTAAATGCATAAAATCACATGCAATGAATGTGACATTAGAAGCTAGTATATATAAAAACAGAAATTTGAAAAAACTTTCGAATTGACGAGAATATACTTTATTTTTCATCATATTACTAAATTAACTTTAAAAATAATTATAGTTTAATCTAAAATTATAATTAAAAAAGTTGTGTTAATTTTAAAATAGAATTATTACTTAAATAAAACTCTAAGCATAAAATATAAAAAAAATTATGATAATTATAATTATAATTGCTCTAACAATATTAATTATCACTTAACTAACATTAGAGTTATATACCAATTAAAATTTAAGTTTATATTTATAAATAACATTCAGTAATTAAGCATATTCAACTAAGTAGCATTTAAGAAAAGTTACTGGTAAAATGGGCGGAGATTTTTAGCATTAATAAGTTAAAACTATAAAAAAAAAAAAAGAGAATAAAAAATTAAAGCCATAGATTTTTAAAAAGATAATATCGAATTATATTCGAACAATGGCATCAGAAAGTGATCGAAAATTATCTTAATTGATGACGAAGTAATATAATATTATGATATTATTTTTAAAAGAAATTTATAAGTTTATATTGTGTGAAACAAACACTTAATTTTAAGATTTTTTTTTATCTATTTATTTGGTGAAAAATATTATGCGGGCTTGTTTAATTTTTTTTTTTTTTTACGGTGACACTTACTGCATAATTTGCTGATTTATGTCAATTCTATCGCCATATAAACTTTAATCTGAATTTCAAATACTAGTTTGGCCAAAAGAAACCCCAACAAAAAAAAAAAAAAAGGAAAACACTACGGGAAACTTCATGTTGAGTACACAAGCTGGTTAAATAAATTCATTCTTTATTACGAAGAAAAGGAGAGTAAGTCATCAAATCTGCGGGGTTTGGAAAAGTTCAAGAAAGTCTGTCTGAACTGAGAAGTTTGCTAGCATTATGATTGGATGCTCCTCGCTTTCAGCATTGCATCTACATTACATTGTGCACCCCAACGATGTTTGCCCCTCCGAAAGTTTAACAAGATTTGTGCCATAAGCAAATCTTCGAGTTAGAAAAGAGCTAATCTAAAGTTTTCGGAATACCATTGAATATTTTCAACAAACGACTAGGATGTAAGTAGTAATAATAAAATAATAATTAGTCAACTCGTCAATTAGCATCAAAAGATGACTAAAAAGGAAAAAAGCAAAAGTTGACTGTGGTCAATTCATTTCTGTCTCATCTTTCTTCTGTTTCACACCAGAATTTCCACCCGCTTTGTGGAAACTGGTTAACAGCGATGAAGATATATATACAATTAAAAACATGCAGAGTCAACCTGAAAAGTATTTAATTATTATTTACGCACCCTGCGTTCTTTTTCCTTAAAGTTTCGTCGCTACTATTAGAAACAAACAAAGGAAGTGGTTCTCTAAAGTTTATATAAAATGCTTATCAATATATCAGGAACATTCCAAGTCGGTTTTTGCTTCTGCTTCTGACAACTCCAAGCTTCATACAAGGTAGGCACAGTTTGTTAACTCTTGCACCAAGATTTTCTAGTTTTGAGCTTAACTTACGTTAAAGGGATAGACAGATTGGATGATCAGGGTCTCAATTAACTTCACTACCTTACTTCTTTCCAGTATTAAAAAAAAAAAAAATTCCGTATTTCTAGTTCAACATTTAACTGTAAACTATGTTCTACCATCACATTTTAATGATAAATGTAAATATTGTTTCAAGGTATCAGTTGACTCAAACCCTACAATTAATGATAATAAACTTTCCTTCTTTTGTTTCTTAATTTAACTTCATTGCTATTTGCTTGTGTTGTGCAGAAAAATATATTTCTGCATATGAGTGAAGGTAAGGGAAGGGAGGACATTTCAAGTTATATCAAGATGAGAACATGGAAACGGATATGCAGGGGACTCCTAAGTCGAATACGAATATGGTTCAGATGGCCTGAGCGACTGGTTATTTTCACCTTTGGTATTTCACCATTTCCTTACTCTACTATCTTTTTAGTAGTGTAGTAGGATTTATCACTTGATCCTTATATGTATTTTAGGCATTGCATATAAAGCATGAGACTAGCTATATAGTGAAGTAATCTCTTGCAATCTTAATTATAATCTCAGCTCAATGACCCCTAAGAAAGTGTTTTGGCCATATATATAGGTCTGGTTTTCTGCAAGGGCTTGATGATTTATGTGCTGAACAACCTTATGACATTCCTCACTGATTTCTGGAATTTGAACCTAAAAGAAGCAGCAGCAATCGTCAATCTTCAAGAAGGACTAAGGAACATGTTGCAGATATGTGTCGCCCTCTGCATTGATGCCTATCTTGGATATCGATGGATGTTGATTCTTTCTAGCGTTCTATATTCTGCTGTAAGTTTTTCAGTTTCTGATTTTTTGTTCCCCTCAATCTGAAAGGAAAGTTTATTGATTAAACAAAGCCATCAGACACAGACATGACATCTGTGAAATTGAACATTAAAGCTAGATTTTGTAACTGTGATCATGCAGGGACTTGTCCTCTTAGCATTCTCGGTTCCTGAATACTTCTTCAACAATGGTAAAGAATGTCCTCTAAAGGATTGTTTTAAGACACTGAGACATACACCTTTCTGGGAAGGATTAGCTCTTCTAATTGTTGGTGGGGCTTCTCAAGTTATTCCCCTTTACTCCCTTTCTTTTGAGCAAACCAAGGTTGTAAAAGCACCAAAAGACTCTGGACCAACAAGGGCTAAAGTTGCATGCTGTAGGTTTGTGGTCAAACTAGGAGGTTGGCGGCAATTTCTGCAGAAAGTGATCCGATGGCTTTGCCGTGGATTCTTGATCATGGGAATCATAACATCAGTCTATGGTTTTCTCTCTTTTAAAAACAATTGGCATCAACGTTATCTTGCATCAGCCATTGCCATATTCATTGGTTTACTTTGGTTTCTTTGTGGTTTCCCTTTTTATGGCCGTCGTCGATTGCAGCCAAGCCCACTTTTGACTATGATGCGTACCATGATTGCAGCTTTGCAGAAAAGGCATCTGAATTACCAAGAACACTTGGACCAACTTCACCGTCATGACGGCGAAGATCAAAATCAACTTCTTACAGACCATCTTGAGTGAGTTACTCTCTTCCTGGATTGTTTCTTGGGACAACATTTGCATACTTTTCTTACTTTGCATGATTTGTTCACCGTAACTATACACCCAATGCTTTTGATAAATACAGGATGCTCAATAATGCTGCAGTGAAAGAGTCACTGGCTGATGACAATTTACCAACTGGAAATTGGAGACTTTGTTCAGTGAAAGAAGTAGAACAAAGCAAGCTTCTTTTAGATCTGATTCCAATGTCTGCAACTTTCATTGTGTATGGCATGGTGAAATCTCTTGGTAATACGTTCTTCCTCGAGCAGGCAGACAGCATGAGTGGTGATATACCGATAATAGTTCTTCAGGTTATCAAAGGGGTTACTAGAAATGCAGTCAAGGGAGGGTATAAAGCAGTGTTCGCAAAACGGATACAAAGAATGCAAAGACAATACTCTGATGGAGTGAAGATCGGCATTGGTATGTTAACCTCCATAATATGCTGTGCTGTTGCATCATCAGTTGAGTCCAAAAGGTTAGAAGCTTTGCGTGAAAGCGGGTTGTTGAATGATCCCAAAGCAAGGGCCCCCATTTCAGCAGCTTGGCTGCTTCTGCAATTCTGTTCTCTGGGTGCAATGGAAGGATTAGCAGGTAGCGGAATCGCCGATTTCTTTGGTCATTATGTGCCTGATTCAAGGAGATATGGACCTGTATTTACAGACACGCTCGCAGGATTTGGAATACTACTTAACATTGGATTCATAGCTATGATAGATTATTACAGCAGGTTCAGATATAAAGAAAGTTGGGTTGGTGATAGTGTAAACGAAAGTCGTTTGGATTTGATCTATCGTGCGTATGTCATACTCGCCATACTCAACTGTTTCCTCTATGCTTATGTCTCCTCATCGTATTCTTATGATAATATCATAGGAAAACCAGAAGACGAACCAGAAATACCATTCTTGGAAGTTAAACAAGAAGAAGAAACAGTGGCCTTGCAGAGTATCCCAGTGCGTTAGGCTGGTATATTCTATGATACTTGGTGATGTGAGTTTGTGTTTAACATAAGAATGTTCAAATTTTAAATCATATCTCAAACAAGAATGCCGTACATGGATATATATATATATATATATATATATATATACACGAGGACTAGCTTACGTTGCCATTTACTGCATTATTTGCTGGTTTATATCAATTCTACCATCAAACAAACGCCAGATAAACAATGATTAAAGTTTACAACAAAATTTTCAATTCAATCTGAATTCCAAGTACAAGCTTGGTTCCCCACCCCACCCCCAAAAAAAAAAAAAAACACCGAAGGAAACTTCATTAGATCTTGACTTTCGAGTACACAATTGTTTAACTAAATTCATTCTTCATTAACAAGAAAAGAGTAGCAAATCATATGAGGTCTTCAAAATTTTGCTCACAAATCTGTGGTTTTGGAAGGGTGCAAGAATGGCTTTACTGAGGAGATTGCATTTCCTAGCATCATAATTGAATGCTCCTCTCTTTCAGCATTGCATCACAAACTTTCACAGCATCTACATTGTCTCTCACATTGTGCACCCTGACGATGTTTGCCCCTCCGAAAATCCCAGCAGTTACAGAAGCAATGGTTGCAGGATCTCTTTCGCCTGCAGCCGGACGGTTGCAAATTTCACCTAAAAATCGCTTTCTCGATGGTCCAATAAGTAGGGGAGCATGAGAAGCAGCCAAACTTCGCTTAGCAATCTCCGAACGAATGACAGGTAAACCGGTGAGAATGTCCAAATTATGTTCAGTCTTCTTGGAGAATCCGATTCCAGGGTCAAGAATAATCCTCCAAGCAGGAACTCCAGATAATTCTGCATCCTTAACTCTTGAGAACAACTCGGAGGCAACCTGTGAACAAACATCACTGTATTGCAGGTTGTCACTACTCTGCATTGTAGTAGGGTCTCCCCTCATGTGCATTGCAATGTAGGGAACATCAAGGCCAGCAACCATCTTAAGCATGTTAGGATCTAACTGCCCGGCAGATACATCATTTATGAGATGAGCTCCTTTGTTTACAGCCTCTGATGCAACATCTGAATAGAAAGTATCCACGGATACAAGCTTCTCCTCCATCTCAGGCATTTCGAGAACAGCTTCTAATACAGGGATTAACCTATCCAATTCTTGTTCCGCAGATATCCTAGAAGCCATTGGTCGTGTAGATTGTGCACCAATATCTATTATATCTGCTCCTCCTGAAATCATCGAACGAACATGAGAAACTGCATTCTGCACAGATACAAACTTTCCACCATCACTAAAACTATCTGGGGTTAGATTAAGAATACCCATGACTGAGGTTTTCTTTGACCACTCCCATAAGTGATTCCGAATTGGTAAAACCCTTTTCATCCCTCCCTTTCCGATGAGGGATTCACCACCCAATTTCTCCCACAAACCAAATAGTCCATCTGAATCTGTTGACAAAGAATGCCAGCAAGCAACGGTATCACTGTCAATAACCGATCCTAGTAAATCCATTAATGGAGCCATCACAAAAGGTCGCTCCCAAATTCTCTCATGGGGGACGGTAAGTATATCGGAACCGATCTGGTACTTTCCATAAAACAAGATATCCAGATCAATTGGCCTTGGACCATACCTTATTCCACCACTACGACCCATGTTGCGTTCAATTGTCTTAAGCACACCCAGAAGTTCATGTGGCCCCAGCTTTGTAACAGCTCTAACTGCAGAGTTCAGAAATCGAGGCTGATCGGTGACATAGGCCGGAGCTGTCTCATATAAGCAACCATGTTTTGTAATATGGATACCCGATTTCCTCATTAACTGCAAGGCTTGATTGAAATTATTAAGTCTGTCACCAACATTGCTTCCTAAAGCAATCACCACTTCCTGGTCTGGAGAATGAACTTCGACCGAGTGATCCACGGCTGAATGCAGGATCGAACAGAAGGTTGCTGCAGTAAATGTTACATAAATATCATCAAAAAGCTACAAATTGATTCATTTCTGTAGAACTAAAAGATTCAATCTTCTTTTCCATTTAAACCAATCACCAATTCAACAACAACTCACATAACTTAAACAACAAAAACTTGTACATTCTGAAGCTAACTATTACAACTAATTCCAGGAAAACCTAAATTTTAGCATCATGTTATGAACAGTATGAACAACCCACGGTGAATCAGTGCAATAAACACATTGAGAGCTGAATTTGGCCATTGTTGTATGAGAAGGAAACAAAATTATTTATTCAAGTTTAAAACCCATAAAGGAAATAGGAAAAGAAGAACGAATTTGATATTTACCTCTACAATACTTTTGGGCACCAACAATCCCATTTTTGGTGGGCAAAAGCTTCTTGAAAAGATTCATATATCAATAGGTTTCTTCAACTAATTGATATTTTTATATGTCAAATGACTTTAGCTTTGATCAATTAGCAGCATTAAAACTGCAGTTAGAGATGAGCTGAGGCTGATAAATCCTAGAGCTGAGATGAGGCTGCGGTGAGGAGAAACAGAGATTTGCGCCGATCCTGGCTTTTACCCAGATATAACAAAAGGAAAACAAGCAAAATTCACCGTTGGATTAATATAATCTATATTTAAGGGTAAATGTACTTGGCAAGTTCCTGTGTTATAGCAACTGGATCGAATTAGTCCCTCTATTATGAAATAAATCGATTTAATCCCTGTACTAATAAAAAGTTACAAATAAGGACAATTGTTAACGGTGTTAGTTTCTCCCGTTAAAAAGAAAAATATCACATGGTTTTTCTTATTTAAATGGTGTGGATATTTTTTTTCGGTAAATTAAAGGGAAATAAAGCACAAGCCGGGAGAAAGCAACGCCCACACTATCAGCAAGCAACAGCGGCAGCACTCCCCGAGGTGGTTGTTCATGCACCAGCAAATCACCAGCCAAAGATAAACTGTTCTTTGCAAACCAGTCAGCGGCAAACAAAAATAAAAGGGTGGATTGGAGAAAATAAAAGCATTTCGACAGGAGAATCGTTTATAAACCACACTAAATAGCAGAAGAAAACATTTGAAAATTTTCGAAGTTGGTTGCTGTCAACCCTCCCAAATCATTTATATATCAAACTCTAAAGCCATATAAATATGTAAAAACAATTTAACAACAGCTACAAAAAAAAAAAAAAAAAACAAAGTTAAAGACTGTCAAGTACTTACCCAATTTCGGAGTAGATCACGATTCAGCTTTTCAAGATTTCAAACATGTAGTTGAAAATAGGAAAAACTATCAAATTTGGGGGTTATGAGTTTAGAGGTTTGATAGAAGGTTTTTTATATTCAAAGCAAAAAAAAAAAAAAAATGGAAGGATTCAAATTTTCTGGTAAGTAATGTTATGAAATATAGAAATTGTTTTCATCTCATAAGCGATTCGTAGTTTTTTCTTCTTGGCACAACTTTCAAAGTTAACGGTAGTGGTTTTCAAACTAAGTATTTAGCTTTTATTTTGTCTCATATTATAGTATCATTACAGTATTTAATTTTATTGTTATTATTGTTTTTGCACTAACAATAAATAAATACATCATTCATCTAAATCCATCTAAGTGACAAGTAAGGTGTTAAAAAATATAATAATAAATTTAATTCTTAATTTTATATATTATATTGATTTAGTTATTAATTTAAAAAATTACTCTTAAAATTTATAAATAATCTCAATTTAATCTTAATTCTAAAAAATTTAAAATATATATAAATATATAAATATTTTTGGTAAAATATATATAAATAAAAATTTATATTATTAATATTTTTTAAATATAAAAAATTCAAGAAAATGTATAAAAATTATTAAAAATTAAAAAGCATAAAATAATTTTTAATTTTAAAAATTATTTAATTATTGACATGACATTCATGTAAATTTATCACGTCATTTGTTAACTTTATCCTATTTTAAGATAATTTAAAAAATAATAAAAATTTAAGAATTAAAAGAGATAAAAAAATAAAAAAATAAATAAAATAAATTTTTTATTTAAATGAAAAGCCAAATAAATAATTAAACCTTTACAATTTACAAATCATGAATGTCAAAATATTAGTAGTTATTTTGATTTTATCATAAATAATCCGAGAAATTTTAACTTAAAAAAGGAACTAGTTAACTTTATAAAGATAAAATCTTTTAGTTTAAAATTTAAATATACATTATTTGTAATGAAACATGATATTTTTATTAGTTTAAAGACTAAAATTATTCTAAAAAATAATTGAAAATTAGGTTATCTAGAAAAGGAATAAAAGTAAAATTAAATGGTAAAATATCAGGTTAGCTCAAGAAATTGATGGTAATGGGAATAATTAATCATCTGGTTTGATTATTATGCATGGGATAATAGGACCCTATATATATGTCGAGACGAAGAGAGCGCGTGTTAAACTAAAACCCCTGCCCTTCCCTCTATCCTTTCTTTCTTCATTTCCAATCTTTAAACCCTCACATCACAACAACTCGCTTCTCACTCCTTTACATGCTTTCTTTGTTTAACTGCAATTCGATAGTGCAATGATGGCTTCCCTTTCCTTCCCTCATTTTCTCTCACTTTCCAGGTTCTTTCTCTCTCCCTCTCTCTTCGTTCTCACCTTTCATTTTCCCTTTTGAAAAATCCCATTTTCCGGGAGATTCTAATCTTACTTTGCTATTTTTGTTCCAAATATCTTTTCTTTTCACCCTTTTTCACGTGTTAGCCGAAGACCCTTGCTTTTTTTTGCTTTCCTTACTCTCCTATTCAATGCTGAAATGTGGAACTTGACCTTTCTTTTTTATAAAAAAAATTTACTAAAATTTAAAATGTTTTCTGGGTCTGTTTGGATTCCTTTTTTGTGTGTTAACTTTGAATTTAATGTGTATTAGCTTTTGTCTGGGGAAAGTTTCTGTTGTTGGAGTTTATATGGGATGTATGGTAAATAACTGGTTTTACTTTGTAAGGTTACAGATTAGCTAGGGTTTAGATTCGGCTCGATTGTGAATCAATTGGTGATTGTTTTATATGCAGGTGGAAATCAAATTCTATTTGTTGCCAAGCACTGAACTTAGTGCGACCTCTGGATTTCCGGTTGCAGAACAAATGGCGTCTCTCTGCCAAGAAAAATGCTGACATTACTCAAGATGAACCTAGTGAAAATGGAGCAGTTGTCAAGAAGAAGGCTTCTGGAACTACTAGAAGAACTAGAAAGAAAGCAAAAGCTGATGTGCTCGATGAAACTGGTTCCGATAATGGTGAAAGCACGACGTCTGTATCAAGCGAAGATAGTAAGAAAACCCCAAGAAGGACTAGAAAGAAAGGTATAACCTTGAAATCTCATCAATGTCTTGCTTTACTAAACATTTCTTCTTTGTAGATGTTGATTTAATACTTTTATCATTCATAGTGGCATCAGCTTCTACTACTGACAATGAACCCGAACCGGAGAAAAGGGTGAGGAGGAGAAGGACAATGAAGAAGGATGATGATGCAGACGGGCAATCAGGTGAACCTGAAATTAGTGATACAGAGGAGTCAACTTTAATGACAAATTCAGGTGATGAGAGTGAGGAAGAACTCGAATTGAACATAGATGAAGGTGAAGATATTAGTTACACGTATGGCTGGCCTCCACTTGTTTGTTGCTTTGGAGCTGCACAGCATGCTTTTGTTCCCTCTGGAAGACCAGCCAACAGACTTATAGACTACGAGATCCATGAGAGGATGAAGGATGCTCGATGGGCACCAGAAAAATTTGTTAGGGCACCTGGGGGTTCTGCTGGTAGTGTCGCTCTTGCTCTTGCTAGCCTGGGTGGTAAAGTTGCCTTTATGGGGAAACTTGGGAATGATGATTATGGCCAGGCCATGCTATTGTATTTAAATGTAAACAATGTTCAAACACGATCGGTTCAAATTGATAGTAAAAGGCCAACAGCTATATCACAGATGAAAATTAGCAAGAGGGGTCGCCTGAGAATGACTAGCCTTAAATCATGTGCTGAGGATTCTCTTTCCAAGTCCGAGATCAATATTGACGTGTTAAAAGAGGTAATAGATTTCAGTAACAAAGCAAAAAGTAATCCATTCAAGTTTTTAGATTTAATACTGTAAGAAAGCTGTAATGCTCCTAGAAATAATAGACTTATTTAATGACTTCCTTGTAGGCGAAGATGTTCTACTTCAACACACATTCTCTGCTTGATCGGAACATGAGATCAACTACAATGAGAGCTATCAAAATGTCCAAGAAATTAGGAGGTGTTATTTTCTACGATGTAAACCTTCCACTGCCACTTTGGCAGTCCGATGAAGAGACCAAGATGTTCATACAAGAAGCATGGAACCTTGCTGATTTTATTGAGGTTACCAAGCAAGAACTGGAATTCCTCTGTAGAATAAAGACTACGGAAGAATTCGACACCAAGAACAATGCAAGCTCGAAATTTATCCATTATGATCACGAAGTGGTTGCACCACTTTGGCATGAAAACCTCAAGACTTTGTTTGTAACAAATGGGACTTCCAAGATACACTACTACACTAAGGAGCAAAATGGGGCAGTGAATGGGATGGAGGATGCCCCCTTAACCCCTTTCTCATGTGATACGTCAGCATCTGGAGATGGCATTGTTGCAGGTATGAACTTGCAGATCTGCCTGTTTCTGCTCTAGACTAACATGAAAGTATGTAGGTTATTTTGGAGCCAGCATGTATGGAGCCTTTTGAGCTTGGCACCTTACCTAGCTGACCTTTTCTATTACATATTAATTTTGAGGGAGAATCCAGAGCACTTGTCATGTCCAACCTATGGCATCCATGTTTGAAACTTGTATCCAATACATATTCAAACATGGGAATAGGATAGTTTCTTAATACTTAGATGAAATTGAACATATATTCCTGTCCAGATACATGCCCATATCTGACACTCACCTTCGAGTCCGAGTAACATAGTGCTCAACCACTTGGTATGGAGTACTATTTTGGAAGAAATGCTGTCCGAGTTGACAGTCCCATTTCAACTGGCTCTTATTTAAATTGGTGACATGTTATGGTTAAATAGGACCACACCGCTTACTTTTTTTTATCTTATGTATAATTGATATTTGATAACTCCCAAACCCACAAATTAATAATTCTATGTTTAAAACAATTGTAGAATTTATCATGTTATTGACATTCATATTTTGTTTTCTTTGTATTCCTAGTGCCTTAGAAAACTGCTTAGGCTAATTGGTAGGTGATCAGAATATGGGTTTCCTCATTATCGACTAATTCTTGATGCATGGATAGAAATCTGCTGTTTTGCTCCTTTATTTTAAATGAAGTATCCATGCCTAACACATTTGTTTAACACATGTTTGTACATGGGTTTAAGATATGATCCTCAAAGGACTCTAAACATAGAAATCTTGGGAGAAAAAATGAACATACCCGTGTTCAACATTCAGGACCAAATCTGAGTAACATAGTATGAAACCACGGTTATTTGCTGTTGTTTGAACTTCAGCTTACCATTACAAATTTTCAGGTCTGCTGAGAATGTTGAGTGTTCAGCCAGATCTGATTACAGATAAAGGATACTTGGAACACACAATCAAGTATGCAATTGACTGTGGGGTCATAGACCAGTGGATAGTTTCACGCACACGGGGCTTCCCTCCGAAGGAGGGTATCCAAGAGGAAGGAGAAAAAGAACGGGAAGAAGATGATGATGATGATGATGATGACACGGTCCCTGATCCAAATGGCATAAGATCAATAAGCGAAAGAGAATACCGCACATTGGTGGAATCAGCAGATATATCAGAATATGGCACATTGTTGGAATCGGTAAGAATATCTTAGATGTAGTACTGACTCATACAGTTTATTTCATTGTATGCCTTGGAAAGTTTCTTTCCACTGTAAATTAAGCTGTGTTTCGGTCCTCTTTCAACTGTATCTTGTTTACTTGGAAACCAATTTTGAATGAATGAAAGAGCACATATATTCAATCTCAGATGTTGCTCCGCTTTAATTACCTTAAACTTCTACCAAAACATTCACACTATCGTTTAAAGATCGCAGAGGGCAAAAAAGAGATTCTATTAGACATTTGGGAAAGAAATTGGTCTGGTTATAAGCTGAAAAGTTGTTTGATCATATCTTTGTGGAATATACCATTGTCGCAAGAACTGTAATCAAGCCGAGTTACGTTCAAACTCTGAGAATAGCGAGTTAAATTCGAAATCTCGAGATTCAAAATTTAACTTGTTTATCAAGCAAAAAATGAGCCCGGCTTTCCGTCATTATTTGTGCTTGAGCTCAAGATAGATTGCCCATCAAATGAACTCTGAGAAAAAGGAATATATACGCTTCAAAGCTTGATTTAGATTGCATTTCATTTTGCCATCATGTATAACCTTATATAATACAACAGACCCTGCAGTATCTTAAACCAACGGAGATAATAACAATAACATACAACAACCGAAAAAAGAAATGTAGCATACGACTATCTATCTATAACCGGAGAATGGTTCTTAGTGTGTCACATAGGTTTTGGATGGTTTGCTGCTCCTGTGTTGCTTGCAACTCTTGAAGCGGCATCTCCTCGTAGCACCTGCACAATGAATCGAACAAAATGCAGTAAAAAAAAAGAAAAAAAGAAAAAAAAATGGTAGCTGATAATTGGTAAAGTTCATCAATTCCTACATTTTGTGGTAAGCTAGGGCCTGTGCCAGGTTCATTAGCGTGGAACTTGAAGTGAGTCTTTGGTAAACACTAGGAGGAAGTGGCACCTGTAGAATGTTGAAAACCGTAAATCTTTTTTTTTTTTTTTTTTTTTTTTTGGGGGGGAGATGCACAATGAACAGGGAGAGGAAGAGAGATGGAGGGAGATGGGAATTGACCTCATTTTGTGTTCTTCGACCTTTTTTCGATTGTCCATCACCGGCAAAAAGTTCCTGCAGTGCTTCAACTGCCACAGTTCCAGTGCTATCCTGCTGCATGCCTCCGAGGATATTGTCTGATAAAAGGGCAATTGGGGATATATCCGATGCCCTTAAGAATGGAATGGGTACTGTATTACCAGCTGCATATATTGAAAAGAGCTGCAAAACATTCAACAACAGGTATCTCAGCCGCAGTCGCAGCAAAAATAGGAATAATATGGGAGCAAATGAACCATTAGAAATAATGGATAACAGGATGAAACCAAACAGTTACTTGATAGTTAACAATTGGGGGGATGAATAAAGGCATGATATGTACTAATTCAAACACAACAATTGAGGATATTCATTTCAGCAAATATTCACTTGAATTCCAGGAAGACAATTGGTCAAGTTCTGACCTCATTTCTCATGGAGAAATTAGAGTACCACTCATCAATTAATTGTTGCAGATACCCATAACAGAATAAAAATAACCTTATCTTGTAAAGCAAAAGCATTTTTCTTGCTGACGGTTTCAGTCTTCAATTTGCTACTACTGATTTCACTGCCATCTTTTGTCCTTGCCTGAGGTACACTGTCTGACCTCATTTTCTGGTCACCGAGGACAGATATTGAAGGAGAAGATCCCTGAGCCCTTATGTTTGATTCTTCCACAGTAGCGTTGTTTCCTGAAGCACCTTTTCTGTTATCCAACCTAGAAAACAGGCCCAATGAATTGAATGCTTGAGTTGATAACTAGAGTAAAAACTTCACTACTTTAGTGATATTAAACAAACAACAAAACAAATTTATACACAGAGAAGCAGGAACTGGAACTTATTGAACTCGGAAGTGTAGAGGGAGGGACGTACAGTGATTCAGCTAGCTGCCTCCCTGTACCATTAATCAACTTGCTTTCAACATGTTCAAGGGCAGTTGAAGCTTCTTTACCATTGTGAAGTTCAGTTTGAGCAAATGGCTTCTGTGACTCATCCTCATTGTGAACTATTACAGTGCCAAACTCCCCTGTCAAACATAAGATCAGAAAAAGAGAAAACAATTTGACAAATAAATCTTATTCAAAAACTAAAAAAGAAAAAGCTGACAACTCTATGCAAGTATGTTTATCTTAGTTCCAGTCTGCTACATATGAAATGACAACCAACAAGGAAAACCTCAGAACTTTCTACTGCCTCCTAAAAATTCCTTTTCATTTTAAATAAATGCATCTCATTAGTATCCCTAAGAGGTTTGAGACAAGGTGATCATAATAACCTGATATTGTCTAACCAGAATTAAATTTGGAAAGCAAAGCTTTCACTGTTATTTCCAGCCCTGAAAGCAAAACAATATACCATTCACTTCTACATCAGGTTCATATAACATACTGAAGTTGTCGCCTACTTAAGCATTCTTACAAGTACCACAACAGCCAACACACAGTACCATCCATTTTACCCCTGTATTCTGTACGAGATTTATGCAATACAAGAGATCCATTGAGAAATGAATACATTTCTGACTTCATAACTTCACCATTAATTGGCTACCTTGCAATTATTCACGTTAATGCCAGCTAAGGCATGGCTTCCAAGCCCCATTAAAATGATATGCCAGTATTATGACTCAGTGTTTTCCCATACAAAACTCATCTTTATATGTCTAGAATTTCTTTCAAAACTAGAAAGCACATTCTAAGAGTTTAATTATAGATCTTAGCATGGCCCTGTCCCTAAACATGCATTTGATCATTGGCTGCTATTTCTATCACTGAAATCCAACTAGATTATTATATATGACATGCAAACAAGAACTCCATACCTTCACCCGTCACTTCCACACCACCTAATATGTTATGCTTATTCAAAGTACCAGTTGTAGAAGCTTCATTTGCAACTTGAAGACCCATATCCTGAGGCCTTGATGGAACAGTATCTCCATAATCATCATTTAAATTTGAACCTACCATTGGCTGCTCCAAATTGGGAGCAGTCAGGACAAGAAGATGCATACCATGACACTAGTTAGTGTGTCCGCCTGTGTGAGAATGTGCACATGTCCACAATTATGTGGTCATGTTCAAAAAAAAAAAAAAGAAAGAAAGACTAACTGCATTTAGAACAAGAAAATTCATACATTAGGTTCAGAAATTGTAGGAGCAAGAATTTGTGCTTGTTGAACCATCGCAGCCCTTATTTGCTTTGCCTTCTCAATCTTTGGCAACATTACAGAAGCTCCACATTTGCATTTCTCAATGAATTTGTGCTAAGTTTTAAAACACAAGATAACTTCAGCTAATAAGTATAAATTAACACTTCCTAACACAGATGACATATTGAAAGTGATAAAACAGATTTTAAATGTTTAATGTGAGCAGTGAAAACACCTTCATGTTACAGTACCTGTAGCAAATGCATATGAAACACTGAAATGAAAATTCCTAAGACTGAATTCCTGTAACAAAGGTCGACAAAGTTATTACTATACCTTTAACATCTCAGATGCAGTAGGGCGTAGACGTGGATCCTTTGTAAGGCTCTTAGCAACAAAATCATGAAAGACAAGAGACCTGCATGTCAAAACAACCCAAGTTGGAAAACAGATATATGATGTTTTCACTGAACTCATATGTGAAAGATGCTTGTAGCTTAACCATTTTTCTTTATCCTCAAGCATTGGAGCTGGCTCAATAGATATCATAAATATAACCTATTGCAAACAACAAAGATGTTATCATTCAAAGACTGATTGAGAATAGTAGAGTAAGAAAGCATCATCGGAAACAACAATAATAAAAAAAGGCTAGGGGATCCAGACAAAATGAACAAAATATTTTATATATGCTAACAGATTTTCCAAAGGACATAGGATCCATAAAATGTAGCCTCATATCATAATTTTTTTTATACTGGGGACTAGGAAAGGGGTTAGAGATGCTGAAATTTGAACTCAAGAAAGACACCTCCTAGAGGGGTTGCATGTATCGACCAGGCTGAGCCCCCAGGTTTATAGAAGCACAATTTATGGATATTGATAAATTGCTCTGTATTTACCACCAGGGGCACTAGTTTTTGAAGAAGTTCTATCATATTAATTAATAATGTCTTTTACCAAGGAGAAGTAATTCACACTTAAAGAGTGTTTATGGCAGGACACACAATACACACATGCTTAAAACAAGCAAACATCAAAGTTTAAATGCTCTGTCTCATGCACTTACCCTCATTGGATGCACTGCTGCTCTTGGAGGAAGTCCCTAAAAAGAATCAAAGAAGTAAATAAGATTCAAGGGAGGCTATCAATTTCATTCACCTACAGTGTTTCTTGCTCAAAATCCATTCAACAGACACAAGACTCAAGTACAAAAAGTTGGAGTTACAAGACAACTAAACGGTGTTTCCCCTATTCTGTCCAGGATAGTTGTGACGTGTGACCCGGTTTCTCAGTGCTAAAAAAATGAACTAGTAACAGAAAATCTTTATTCAGAAATTACTTGGCAGGATTATAGATTCAATTCAAGTAGAACCGTCCAAATGCCTCCTTGTAGAAGTGCAGAGAGAAGCAATAAGAAGTTCAAGCTTTTGCTGAGAGCTACAGAGCAGTAACATAAATAATAGAAATACCTCTGCCATTTCAATCGCAGATATACCAAGTGCCCATAAATCAACCTGGGAGTAAAATGTTTAAAATGTAAAAGTTAGACAACGGACAAGTTTACTACTTCCATGAATTGTTTTTCATAAGAAACGAACCAATTGTTCATACTAACATTATCCATGCAATATTTACTAGCAAAAAAAATTCAATAGATACTCTGACAAGGCAAGCTTTCCACTGGTTTTCTTGAAATTTGGGATTTTACAAACTCTTCTCTTGCTTTTGGATTTTTTCAAATTCTTTTTACGGTATAAGGCTCTAAGCTACTTCATGAAATTCCAATTTTAAACTTTTAGTCATTCTTATGCATCTCTACAATTTCAATACCCCAAACATATTAGAACAGTGCAAGAAAGCAGATGATCTTTTCATCACAAAGGCCCCTCCTCCAAGTACCAAGATCTCCACTTTAGGTTTCATATTTCAGAATTATACTACAGATCTGGATAGCAAAGTAACTAATAAATTTGTTTTCCCTATATAACCAAGGTCTGTTTTGCAAGAAAATATTATTGATACTTCATCAACTGATCCTAGGAGCCATAGAAAACTATTAGTTTCCTTTCTTTGTTACTTCAAAAATGAGAGTTCTAAGAAAAGTTCATGCAGTTGCCAACCAACACCAGTGTCAACATTCAAGCAAATGACCCATCCCAGTTTGATCAAGGGGGGACGGGGGACACTAGAAAAGGAGAGAAGCTGAGCATTAAAAGAAAAACCTAAACAAAGATCAAAGCATGCAGATCAATGAATGTGATACCTTTCCATCATAGCGACTTTCCTGAATAACTTCTGGTGCCATCCAATGTGGAGTGCCAATAAACTGAAAACACACACTTCCAATAATTGAGAACAAATAAACCATCAAATTAAGATTAATATAATGCAAGTCAAGATGTCCATCAGTTTCAAAATATGGAGGTAAAAGATAGCTATTACTACATGAGCTGCAGCATTCATCTCCCTAACAGTTATCCCAGCTTCCAGAAAGATGCCACAAACAATAAGGTTCTATAAGAAATAACATATGGAGTTTTTGGCATCTCGCAATGTATAATCTATTGTTTGTGTATTTAACATGATACCTAAAGAACAGACCTTTCAGATTATTAATTCAGTTCAACACTTTAACACCGGTAAGAAAGTGTAGGATGATATAGATTTTCTGTCAAGTAAGTCTTTTAAAAACTCTTCAAGAGATATACTAGCTTACATAAACCATATAACCAATACAAAACCCATAATCTTGATCAAATTATCTATCTTATGCTCAAAAGAAGTGAAAATTAGCAAACATTGCAAACAAGCAAGAGTGCTACATACTGTATTGCGTTTTGACATGGTCCTTGTAAGCTGTGCTGCTACCCCAAAGTCACCTGTTCAATGAGCAAAGCAGATCCATAAGTTGTAAGGCAGGAAAAAAGGTAAAACATTAGGCCCAGGCGGCAACAGCATTCACGTAAACCATTTCACCTCTACTTTGTCTTACGGAATTTCTTGACTATCTTCAAGTTATCTCTAAGTAATTATTTATCTCTGCCAAAAAAGTGGAATGTCCTCAAGGTGTCCGTATGTTTATCATATTTGTCTGCCTAAGATTATCATCAAATTTCAACTAGAAAGACAAGCACTATCATTATATCTTTCTTTGAATTAAAAGCATTATCCAATTTAATAAAAGCAATGTCTTAGGCAGACTAATCATAGATCAAAATGTACAATCTCTAGCAAAAGGAAATTAACGCAAAACTGAGATAAAATGCAGCCAAATGTACACATGAATTACATACCAAAACACAGAATTCCAGACAATGCTTAGTTTTGTAATTTTAGATAATGCAGAGGAGGCAGAATTGCCCATATGCCTGGTGGAATGCTATAACTTTCAGGGCAACAAGTGAAAGGGCAGATCAGATCAGAAGAGATGTCACTTCATTCAGAAATTTTAATGATAGCACCACTTGCCTACAATCCCTCCAATGGACTCAATTTGGATGCAACAATAATGGCTTATGGTTCTTTTCTTTAATATAGAAACCAGGCTTAATTGGGATTCTACCCTAGCATTTTGCCATGTATGACAAAGAAGCAATCATGGCAGGTGTGCACTGTAGCAATGAGGGCAGGATAGATGTACATAATTATACCTTGACAACACAAAGAATAGAAGCAAAGAAATATAAGATTTCTCAAATATGTATTTGACTTGAAATTTCGAATCCAAAATTTCAAGAACTAAAAGTATAACTAAGCTTATCATCCATCAATATAACCTACAGAGCAATAGCTCTAAAAATTAGATAGAAACCTTATTTGAACCAATTAAGGAAAGAAGAGGCTTTAAGAAATCTCAAATTACATTTTTAATAAAGACTAATGTTTCTACTGCATTTCTTATTTTTGTGTTTCTAGGGTACATTCTTTGCTAAATACGATGGACACAGGTGGATGAGATAGAAACTTCATTATTATGCAAAGTGCACAACCGAAAAAAGAAAATAGTTATTAAATAGTACTAACCATACCAAATGGTAGCAAAGAAGAAATTCAACTTCCTAAGATCCAGTTGACTTTGATTTGGAAAAATTTTGGGCTACGTGTACTTACCCAACTTCACCTCTCCTTGTTCAGTTAACAAGATATTACCACCCTTGATATCTCTATGAACTTTAAAAATTGAGTGCAAATATTCAAGGCCCTGCATGAGAAGAAATTAAAAGAATAATATTTAATTAGAAAGTTGGTACAAATTACAGTATGCATGAACTTCATTATGGAATAGCTTGCTAGACTTTAACTGTTATCAGCAGGGAACCTAGACCTAACAAACACATGAAAACAAATAAAAACACAAACATGCACATGTGCAAACAGTATCAATCCAGCATGTAAGTGCTATTAATATCCTATGACCATTGAAGATCAAGCATGAAAATCATTGAAAGGAAGAATGTCTCCTAGGTGATCTACATGCTTGGAGAATCTCTACAACCATATGATGTTAAGGATCCCAATATCATTTAATTCCAAATTGAACGGACTCAATGGTACCTTTAAAGCTTCCCTACAAATATAAGCTATCTGATACTCCTCTAAAGGCTCCTCAGTAACATGAATTAAATCAGCAACACTTCCACCTCCGCAATATTCCATTACTATCTGCCAAAACATGGAAATAAGTTATCCAAAAAAACAAATATCGGGAAAAAGCAAATGCTTCAAACACAATTAATGCAACCTAGAAACTGAACTCAATTCAAACAATCCTAAAATAAAGCAATTATGGAGAGAAATGCTTATTGCACTAACCCAAAGATATTCATCCCCTTGGTAGCTACCAAGGTACCGAACAACATTTGGATGACTACACTGCTGCAACATCTCAATTTCACCACGAATTTCTTCATACCCTTGTTCCTATAAATAAACAAATTTAATAGCTCATTCCCGGTGATTTATCCAGCCAATGGCACCAATTACATCAAATATAAACAAGAAAACCATACAGACCCCTTCAGATAAAGATAGAACTTTAATGGCAACAAGCTCTGAAGTTCTTATATCTCTAGCCTTGTAAACAGCCCCGTAAGATCCTTTCCCTGCCACCAAAATTCCAATCAGTTAAAAAGCTCTACTTTCGTTTCAACTTCACTAAATTACGAATTCCCAGTTAATTAAAGAAAATCACAGTCACTCAGCATTTACATGATAATTACACGAGCACGAGGATAATTATCACTCAATTATCTTAAATTAGTACAAGTAGAAAACTTACCGAGCTCATTGAGCAATTCATATTTGGTGGAAGGATCTTCTCTGGTAACGTTATCAGGAATCGAACTCAAGGAAGCCTTGCTATTTTGCAAGAACCGATTCTCTTCCCCTTGCAAAGACGTAGTCGAAGTAGATCTCTTTTGTTTCCCAAACCCTAGCTCTCCCATACTCGCCACCGCTCTCTTCACCACCGTCCCGCTCCCTTCCCTCTCACTCCTCACCGTCGATCTCACCACAAACGTCCCAAAACCTTCTCCATCTCCATCCTCCTCATCCTCCTCCTCATCATCATCATCAACGTCCAGTCCATCTCTCCTAGCCCTCATCGGGCTCGCCACAGCCGCTGCCGGAGGCTTAAACGAATACGACGATTGACCGCGAGCGTTACGTCCGCGATCGGATTTCACGATCACGGTCCCAAAATCTCCGGCGTCGTCATCGTCGTCAAAGTCTGTAGGACCGCCGCCGAAGTCTTTAGGAAGACGTTTGAGGAGAGGAGGGAGCGAGGAGTCATCTTCATCTTCATCTTCTTCGTCGCCGTCCTTGTAAATCATTGTGGCGTAGAGGTCCGGTTCACGAGAACCTTGTGGTTTAGGTTTGGAGTTGCGAGAACAGGATTCGGATTCAGATTCGGATCCAGAGTGTACAACGAAGGTTGAGTAAAGGTCTGACTTGGCCGGAGCTTTACGGCTCCGACGAGTGCTGGGCGGGTAATTCATGTCTCTTCCCTATCCACAGTCGGGGTCAGTAGGCTCGTCAAAAGTCAACGGAGCTCAGTGCAGTAAACGCAGAATCGCCAAATGCCCGTTGCGCGCTGAAAAGTCGAAGACTCTAATTTCTTAAACTGGAAATCTACTGGCCCCGCCGCGTGCGACGACTGGATTTTTCTAAGGCCTTCATAGGTAAAAGCCCGTATATTCAACTAAATTGAGCTTATCGTAATATTGGCCCAAGAAATGGGGAAAAGGGAAAGGTGATTATAATTTTATTTTGGGCTTGTACAAATTTCAATTCAGTGAATATTGGAATTTCAATTAAATTTTATAAATTCATTTTATAACAAATACTAATAAATTTAAAGATTTTTTTTTATAAAAACTATTCAAATTAGGAATTACTTATATTTCAATTCATCAAACCTCACATTTGTTTAGAAAGGGAAAAAAAATAAATATGAAATTCAGAGGTGATTTATGAAATAACATAAAACAAAACAAAGCATTTTTTTTTAATAAACTTTTCACTTAAATATTTGTTTCTTTTTTCAATCAAAAGTAGCATCTAAAAATATAGTCATTGAACTTGTCAATTAGATCTATTTTGGTTATTGGATTCTATTAAAATTTGATGATGTGATCAATATTAATGAAATAGGACTGAATCAAATGGATTGAGAATTGATTGATATAATGGTTCGAACAAAATGGGTGAATCGATTAACTTGAAAACTGCTTGAAATTGATAAAAAAAAAATTGAAAGTTAGGTCAAAAAAAAATAATTGAACATATTGAACCAATTTAATAATTTTTTATTTAATTTTTTATATTGTAATGAAATTTTAATTATTTATGTAGTTATTGTTGGTTCCGCAGTTGAACCGATCTAACTAGTTGAATCGAGAACAGGCGGCCAAACCTGTTCAACTATTGGTCCGGTTATTAAAACACTAAATCTGACATTCGGATATTGTAACACATCATCATTTAAAAAATTATATCAATTTTTTAATTTTCAAATGATGATGTGATACCTAACTTTTGTATTTGTCAAGTTCAAAAGTCAAAATAGACCTAATTATTAAGTTCAACTGTCAAAGTGAACTAAAAAAAGTACATATATCAAAATAAACCTAATTACCAAGTTCAAAAATAAAAATTTATATTATTCCTATTTTGTATAAAAAATTACAATCACAATTTATAACTATAAAAGTCTAATATTAAAATAAACCTACCGTCAATAAAAATTTCACTTGAGAACATTAAGACCTATTATTTAAATGTGCCTCATTTACTCTTAATTAAAAGCATTTAATTTCGAGCTTACTGTATCTTAATTATTTATTAAAAATAATTCAATTTCTTTTATATCTTTTTTTTTTTTTTTTACTTTACTCGGAAGAATACTTTGTAAAAAAAAACCTCATGACAAAAAAGTCGACATTTTCATAGTATGAAATTGTAAAATTACTAATGAGATAATTGAAGTATAACTCACATAATTTCCACTCACATGTCAATTGGAAAATAAGAATGGCAACTTTTCACTTAATACTTGAAAAGTAATATGGTGATTCATATTATAATTCGCGTGTACTTTATAAGAATAAAAAAATAATTTATAAAAAAATTAAAAATTAACCATGTTAATAATGAAGTACAAGCGAACTTCCATATGACCTGCCATGTCATAATTACCATTGAAATTTTAACTGTCTAAAATTAATTTTTTCTATCCAAATAAAAATAACTTGACTAAATTTTGAAATTTGAGGAGAAAAATAATACTGAAAAAAGAATTAAATGACAAAAATTAAATATTAAAAATTAAATAAACAAATAAAATACAAACAATGACAAATTTAGAATGTTGAAATTTGGGTACACCAACTGTTGGGGGTCATAACCCCAATACCAAGATTATATTAAAACCAATGCAAGTTAACATAGTTATATCATTTTAAAATTAAAATTAAAACATATATTTTTGTTTCATAAAAATAAATGCTAATTATAACTACATAATTAAACCTTTCAAATTGAAATATAAGTATCACTTATTTATTCTCTCATCTGCTAAAATTTATAATAGTGTCATGTTGAAGTAGATGCTTACAAAAAGGAAGGCTGTAATAAAAGAAATAGCATATTTCTTTGTAATAAAAGCTTTCAACATTTGAGCTATATCATAATTTTATGAAAATTTTGTTGGTATTGGTTGGAATTACACTCAAATAAAAGTTTTATAGTTAATGATTTATGTCATTCTAATTTCGGTTAATTAGCTTAATTATTTCCTCTTGTCAACTAAGATTGAATGAATCTAGGGTTGAAATGCATATATCACTATAAATTATTATTAACTTCTTATCTTAAGATCAAGTAAAGAATGGACATGAATTTTTTTTTTTTGAAAATTTGGAGGTTGTCATTCATGTTAACATATTACTTTGTGGTAGATATATACTAGACCTCTTAAATTTTGTAACTCCATATTCCATTTTCTTAAATTCAAACTACTAATTTAGTAGAGACTCAATATTAAAAAAATTAAACTGGTGAATATTTAGACATTGTTGTTACAATTCTTTAATATTTATGTATTATATAATAAGAATGGTACGTTATTAGGTCATAATAAGAGTTACCTTTATTTATCTTATTTTCAAGTACTATATAAAATTGGTCAAGAAAATGCTTCAGGTAAAAAATGCCTACATTTGTTTTTATTTTATAATTTTTATATGTAGAAAATGCTTGAAGTAAAATGGTTTGAGGTACCATATGGATGAATGATATTTGGCATTCAGAGGAAGGTGCACGTATTGTTGTTAAGGTGAATGAATATAGTGTATTAATTGGTCAAGAATCTTATATTTTAACACAATTATTTGGTACAATAGTTAGAATGGCTACTTTTGTAACTATTAATTTCATAAATTAACATAACATGTCAAGTTCGAAGAAAGAAGAAATATGGAAAACAATAGAAGTAAGTAAAGAATCCTTTAGTAATTGTTATGTTTTTTTAGTGTACAAAAAATTGATATTATCTTTTTCAAATTTGTAGTCTAAGTTCATATTTCACAAATATGATTCTAACGAGCTTGTTAATGGAAAAAAAAAAAAAAAAACTTAAAGAAGTTAAAAGACTCGAACAACTACAAACATGACTATAAAGCGAATTCAATGGAAGAATGATTTGAAATCTAAATATTTTGATGAACTCAAATCACCAATAAAAATGACTGCAAATATTTATGATTGTTAAGTAAACGAACAATAATTTAAATTAATTGTTGCACATTGGTTGGGTAACAAAGCAAATGTATATATATATTTGGAAATTATATTTTAATTTACCTTTATGATATGAATGAGTAAGTTAGTTTACTTTTGTGAACCAATTTCTTGTTAGGAACAAAGTGAGTAAAACGGAACCAATCGTCTATGGCACTTAAATTTGTGTTTTCATTTCCCTTAAACTAGTAGGAAGCCTACTTATGTTTTCATATTTATGTGGTTAACAAATACTTTATTTTGTAGACAGAGAAAGCTAATGTGCTGAGGTTTATATTCATAGTCGTACACGTAAAGACAAAAGTGTAACTGTTGTGAATAAGAAGATAGCCGGAATTGTGTTATTCAATCATTTTACGCTTTTCATCTTTTTTATGTAAATCTCCTTTTACTGATAGAGCTTTAACATAGGGACTTTGTGATTGCATTATTCGGTCTCTTTTAAGACATATTTTGCAATTTCATAAAGGTGATATTCTATAGGAATATGTGCAAGATCATGTACTTTGGAGTACTATTTGGTTGATGACAAGTTGAAAATGAAGGTGGTAAACAATGTCATAACTTCATTATTCAATTTTTTTAATACATATGCATTTTTCAATTTTATTCAGGTGATTTTCCGTAGGAATATGTGCAAGACTATGTTTAGACTTTGTTTTAACTATGTATTTAGTTTGGTTAATGACTTTAGTTTCAACTATATATTTGATTTATGTTTGGATTATATATTTGGCTTAGTTGGATTTTATTTAGATTATGTCTAGGTTATATATTTTTACTTTATTTATATAGAATTAAGTTATAAATAAATTAATATTATAAGCAAATTATATTTTTAGCAATTTGATACTATACGATAGTCTATACTAATTATTGGTGTATTTGTATTAATAAAATATTTTATCGATCCTATTTAAATCGTCATTATATGTTTAGAACATTATTGGAAATTAATTATAGAACATTTATTGATGGTTGATACGTGGTTATAGGTTCAAGGAGATAATAGCCGTCCCATGCATCACTATTTCTTTGTTGAAACTTATACAAACGGTAACAACTGTTGAAATAGGTATTGTCAAATCTATAATAGACAGTATTTGATAGTTTCTACTTTAGCGATACTTAAAATCATCGATATAGACCTATAAACCTATTTTTACGGTCACATTGTTTGTCGATAAGAAGGTATATTGATGTTACATGTGTCAACAGTTATCTTTTTGTCGGAGTAGCTTGTTTGACCGTTAATATAAATTTTCAAACTTATAATGATGGGTTTTTTTTATTTTTAGCAACAAATATTTAGTAACTAAATCACAATTTATTTGTGGTGTAGTAAAATGTGTTATTTATTTTATGAATACTTAATCAAAGATGGATACCGCTCATTTGATGCATATAATTTAAAATTATTCAAATAAATAAAATAATAAATTTAACATATTTTAGGTAATCAATGTAAAGTAATATTAAGCCTTGCAATCGGTTGAAATATATAATGAAAAACATAAAATTTGCTAGTCAATTTCATGAGCTAATTTTAAAATATCGTAACCAATCTTTGAATAAGATAAAATTTAAGTGTTTTAAAAGCTCAAATTTTTAATATGATTGAAGTTCCCATTAATAAGATATTTGCTCTCCAAAGAGTTTGATGCTAATAAGATCTCTACCAACATACTCTTTAATGAAAATTTATTTGGTAGTTATTTTTATGGAATTAGATATCCACATCGTACACATTGTGTTTATTTATAGGATAGTTTGTTTAGGTTTAAGATATTTGAGAAAAGAGAGGGTAAAAGTTCCATGGAAGCCTCCTCTGAAATTGAAGTCAGATTGTATTCTACTTTAAAAAAAATGTAAATTAGTCATTATACATTAGATCAAAGAACAAACTGATCATTCTATTAAAAATTACATCTATTTTTATTGTTAAAAACTTGTCCATGTACATCAACATGAGGTACACGTGGCATGCCACGTGTCACTATTTAGTTATTTCGTTAGTCACACCAATTTTTAATAATAGAAATGGATGTAATTTTTAACAAAAAAAAGACTATTTTCCTCTTTGATCTAATGTATAAGGATTAATTTGCCCTTTTTTTAGTAGAAGGGACAATAAAATTTGACTCCTAATACAATGGCCTCCATGGTACTTTTACCGAGAAGAGAGCACTTACTTGTTCATTGAGGAACTAATTTTTAATGCATATTTGTAAGTAAATTGAATAATTCATTATTTTTCATTATTTAAATAATTTGAAAAAACAACTTATCCTAATTTATCACTTAAAAATTCTATCAATTATAAATTTTGATTGATTGAATTATAAAACAATTATCATAGGTGGTATCCTTCCAATAGATAATGACCTTATGTTCAAGCTCTATGGTTTATAAAATTTTAAAAATATTAAATTTCTAATATTTTTTAAAAATTTTTAGTAATTTATATTTTTAGAATTCTTTTTTATT
This sequence comes from Gossypium anomalum, assembly GCA_025698475.1. Classification (NCBI taxonomy): domain Eukaryota; kingdom Viridiplantae; phylum Streptophyta; class Magnoliopsida; order Malvales; family Malvaceae; genus Gossypium; species Gossypium anomalum. Next base: position 14,373,544 of record CM046967.1, on the reverse strand, counting down.
TTATAATTTTTCCCTATTTTTAATAATTTAAAAAAATGTGATTTTTAAAATAATTTTTTTTGTAACTTTTTTTATAATCTTTGTGACCTTTTTTTTTTAAATATTTTTATATTTTTTATATTTTTTAAAATAATTTTAATACTTTTTGTAATTTTTTAAATATTTTTTGTAATTTTACATTTTTTTTCTATTTTTAATAATTTTTGTATTTTTTGTAACTTTTAAGGTTTGTTCCCAAAAAAATGAATTGAATTCAAAGCTGGGTCGAGTGAATAAATGGATAAAACTCTACGGCCGTAAGTATAGGGAAACAAAAAAGTAAGAGCTTCTATTCACAATTTGAATGATTACTCAATCTAATTGAACACTAAAAATAAATTAGTGTTTAATGTGGTAAAGGCTTTTCTCATGAGTTTTTTTTTTTTCCGTAGAAGTAAACAACATTAAGCTAAAACAATAAAATCAAACGACTCTGTTGAGGAAATCACTATCAGACTGTAAGATCTCTTAAACCGAAATTGGGGGTCCTCGAAAAGCATCAGCCCAAAGGATTATCATAAATGCATTTTGCCATTTGATCAGTAGCCATATTCTGAGATATAGGAATGTGTCGAATTTTTATCTTCCAATCCCTATTAAGATATCCATTGATTAATCGTAGCTCTGCTAGATTACTGTTAGCAGCGTTGCCTGCAAGAAAGGACTCCACAAGTAATGCATTATCACATTTGATTTCCAACTGTTTGTAGCCTTTCTCCCATGATATATGTAGACCTTCAAGAACCGCTCGAGCTTCGATGCGAAAAATTGTTTCCTTGCTCACTTTCAAAAAGTAACCGCATAACCATTGTCCATTTGCATCCCTAAAAACTCCTTCAATTGAAGCATTATCATCTTTCAACGACATTGTGCCATTCAAGTAAATTATTAGTTATTCCCTTTATGAATTAGACATGAATGTGTAGAAGACGTAGTGTGTGTATATATATATTCCAAAATAAAAAGAGCGACTAGGTTGAAAAAAATAAAGGAGAATAGCAGAATATATGAAATCACAATGCATAATACCTATGATTCGATTCAATTCTGAATAATTGTAAACCATATCTTCTTTTTTATTAGAAAAATTCTAACTAAATAAGTTATGTCTTACTTGATCATTACTATCATAATGACGTCATTGTTTGACACATGACAACATATGATTGACTAGTCGATTTTTTTAACATCCAAAGGATTGAACTGGAATGTCTGATAACATTAGAGACTAAACTAAGAACATCTATAATATTAGGGACTGAGATAAGAAAAAAAAACTTTAAGAACTAAAGTGGAAATAGTGGTATAATCTTAAGCAGATATAATAGCCAGGTGAACCTGAACCTCACAGCATCTCAAAAAGTTAATATTGTGGCTAAAATAAAACCCTAAAAAGGACCTAAATGAAACTAAAGGAAAACCTTAGAATTGCCAAGTCCAGCGGAGGGCATGCACCAGAAGAGTGTTTCAACAAAGCCTTGGTATTGCCTTGCAAACCAAAAGCTTCTTCATTTCCTTGGAGAGTTTCAAATGTTCAGTCATGTCCACCACTTCTCCATCCTCACAAGGAACCCATCTGAATCCTTTAAGTAACTGAGCCAACCATAGATGAACCGTTGCCAGACCCATGGCTTTCCCCAGGCACACCTTCCTACTTGACCCAAAGGGGGACAACCTCAGATCAGATCCCAAACACTCACGTCTTCTTCCATGAACTGCTCCAATCTGAACTTTTCAGCATCTGCCCAAACGTCTTCGTTATGAGTGATTGCCCACAAGTTCACCATTGCTGTTGTGCCTGCTGGAACCAAATGATCGCCAACGTGAACGTCGTGGATGGCACACTTTATTGAATTGTCACATCATATCCCTTTATGTACGTCTAAGCGCTCATGACTCGCAATGCTGTTCTCAATACAAATCTCCAATCATTTGATCCTTACGATAGTTGTAGCACCCATATAATTCATCTCTGTCATAAACATCTAATCATCACGTCCCCAGTCCACAACTTCCATTCAACAATTTCACAATTCTTATTAGTTGTTTCTTGATACACTACATAAATTTTTACACTTCGATTGAGGGGAGGGCACCTTACCATTTATACTATTTTCTTTTTAGGTTCTAAGGTCCACTTTATAACTTTTATTAGTAAGTCTTTCCCAATTTCTCTAGAATTCACTTATTATAGCATACTGTATTTCGCATGTCAATGCTCAACTCTATATGCATACAACATCCTTAAATTCGTTTATCATTGTTACTCAGCCTTGAAGTTCACAACATCATTCTCAACTTAGTCCTCATTACTGATCTAGATAACGCTAGCAATCTTGTTTTTCTAGGCCATAAACACTTTCATGTTGTCTCACTTTGACTTAGTTTCGCATTATGAGATTCACATCAAATCCCAATCCATGCACACTGGCCTTCTTTCATCTTTTTAGAAGATCTCGGTTCAAGGGGTTCTCATTTTCTTTTATTCCACTGTAGATAAGAAACAAAAATATTTTATAAAAATTTTAATAAATTTAAATTTGGATGGTTGCATAATGGGATATCTAAAAACTATTTAAAATTATTTTTTTTGCAGATTCATATATCCAATAGATAAAAGTATTTAATTCGATTTTAGATTTAAATAATTGAAAAGATGCAAATATCTCACCCGCTTAAATAGATGTACTAGCTAGGTCAACCTGATCCTCACAACATATAATCACTCAATTATAAAAAAAAAAAATTCATTTTAAGCACCTAAAATAAAGAGTTTACAATTTAACCATCCAGGTTATATAGTTCGTCTATTTTAGTTACTTCCGTTAAAAACTTTAATGCAAAAATCTGACATGACATTTTTTTGACACAAAGATCAATCATTGGATACCGCATGACATAATTTATCACATAAATATTGCATATCATTTTAAAGGATTAAAATATAATTTACCCAGTACTAATTATTAACTAAAATAATAATAATTAAATAGCTTCTTCCTCAAATTTTAACTTTGTAGAGGAAAAAGAGGGCCGCGTTCATTTAGGGTTTAGGTTCATAAAACAAAGTTAGAACTTGAGAAAGAAGAGACATTTAGATTCCGGTTTTCTTCAATTATTTAATTATTGTTTTTTTTTTGTTAATAATTAGTATTCAGTAAATTATATTTTAGTATTTTAAAGTAGTATGCAACATTTATGTTATAAATTGTGTCATGTGGTATCCAATGATTGGCCTATAGGTAAAAAAAGTCTTGTCAAATTTTTATTAGAATTTTTAACGGAAATGACCAAAATGAACGAATTATGTAAAGTGCGCGCCTAAATTGCAAACTGTTTATTTTAAAAGGCTAAAATGAAAAGTTTTGATAGTTGGGTAACTATATTATAGTTTACCCAATATAATATTATGGCTAAAATAAAACCCTAAAAAAGGACCTAAATGAAACTAAAGGAAAACCTTAGAATTTGCCAAAGTCCAACCCAAGGCATGCACCAGAAGAGAGTTTCAACAAAGTCTCGGTATGGCCTTGCAAACCAAAGGCTTCTTCATTTCCATGGAGAGTTTCAAATGTTCAGTCAAGTCCACTTCTCCATCCTCACAAGGAACCCATTTGAATCCTTTAAGTAACTGAGCCAACCATAGATGAACCGTCGCCAGACCCATGGCTTTCCCCGGGCACACCCTCCTACCTGACCCAAAGGGAGCCAGCCTCAGATCAGACCCCATAACACTCACTTCTTCTTCCATGAACCGCTCCGGTCTGAACTTTACAGCATCTTCCCAAACGTCTTCGTTTTGAGTGATTGCCCACATGTTCACCATTGCTGTGGTGCCTGCTGGAACCAAACGATCGCCAACTTGAACGTCGTGGATTGCAAGGCGAGCCCATGAAAGAAGAGGTCCCGGTGGGTGCACCCGAAGAGTCTCCTTCACAATGGCTTGAAGGTAAGGCATGTTATGAATGTCAGAATCTGACACCTGCTTGGATCCTTCAACAACAGCATCGATCTCGGCCTGAGCCTTGGCTTGGATTTCTCGGTGTAAAACGATCCTCGCTAGGATCCATTCTAGCAAGATTGCCACCGTATCAGTCCCCCTGAAGATCATCTCCTGCAAAAACCATGCAATGCACAACAGGTATTATAAGCTTGCATTGCAATAAAACAAAACAGGAAATTGTAAGATATTAGATTAGTTTCAATGGCATACCCATAAAACAGCAATCATATCAGAGTTATTGAGTTTTTCATGTTTTTCTAAATCAAGCAATACATCAACGAAGTCCCCAACTTTATTGCCATCATCTTCCAAGCCACCATTAACCCTTTTTAATGCATGTTCTTCGATGATATTACCGACAAAAACATTAACTTTTGAAGCCAAAATCCTACATCTTTTCCTCACTCCTTGGAAATCAAGCAAGCCAAGAAGAGGGAAATGATCGCTCCAATTGAATATCCCCAACAACTCGTACCCTTCACTCACTAGCTCCTCAAGTTGTAGCCATTCTAATCCAGGGTTCTCAAAGTCGTATCTTTTACCAAAGACGGTCGCCATCACTGAGCTCAACGATCCCAAATGAAGTACCCTCCTTATGAAAACCTCACCTTTTGATTCCATCGAACACTTTATCTCCTCCACCATTTTGATACCAATCTCACGCCTTAATCCTTCGAAGCCAGCGATCCTCTTGGGACTGAATAAATGGGTGGCTGAGATTCGTCTCAAATCCCTCCAGTAATCACCATAAGGAGCAAACCCTATTGCTCTGTGAAACAAAAGCTCGTAGGCAGACTCCTTCACGGGCCTATCAGCAAAAGCTGAGTTGTTGAGAATATCCCTTGCAGTTTCAGGGTCACTGGAAATGACAAACCGAGTGCATCCCACGGAGAAAGCCATCAACTTCACTGCGTTAAGGGTTTTAGCCAGTTTAGACAGGGCTCGATGAGGGGTGGAGCCAGTGAATACAGTGAGCAAGCCGAGGAATGGGAAGCCCAGAGGACCAGGGATTGCAAAACTGGCCTTAGACCTGAAGCGAGCCCATGCAATCCCCCCTGGAGAAAACCAAAAGGCAACGATTCCCACCAAAAGAACAGCCCAGAGAAATGCTTCGAAGCTCAACAAAGGAGATCGAAGCGCCAGAAAACTAAGTTCCAGGGACATTTTGATCTCTTCCTGTAAGATGGGTATTCAACAAAAACTGATATTGGGCATATGGAGAAACAGAATTTCGGCTTACAGGGAATATAAAAGAACGTAAATGAGGAAAATGGAGGGGTACTTGGAAAGCTTAATTGCCATAGGGTTTAGGAGAAATGAATAAATAGAGAAGTAGGATAGTCTTGGGCAGTTAAACAAAGAGAAAAACTTGGTGATTTATATGATTCCAGCAGGTCACCCTAATACTTTAAGGAGCAAAATCTGAGGCGACGTGTGTTTCTTTATTTGGTACGTAATGTTTTGACAGTATTGTCATGACTGGAGATCAAAACTTGGTGATAAGATAAAATCTTAGCTGTGTGGTTTTTGTTGAAAGATGATGATGATTTGTGTTGCAGCAGCCTGCAGGACTGTAGCAGAGAGCACCGGTAGTATGTTCAAAATTTTTATACAATATCATATTATAAACCATGGGATAATGATCATGCAACTGATAATGGTAGATAGAAATCAGCATTATTTTATTATAAAAATAAATGGAGTATTATATAAATGGATTTCGTTAAACTGTGAAAATCAGCACATTAGAAGGCAAAAATAAACCAATTAGAAGAAAGCTTACCGACGACCTGGAATGACTTACATTACAGGCAAATTTTGGTCTTGTTTACCGTTTCCTCTCATCAAGAAAACCATGGCTAAAATCTTGGAAAGTTTTCTGTTAGTAGATATTTTATGCTTAAAATCTGTACCTTCCAGTTGAGTTGGTACCACCATATCTCTCCACCTGTTGGACTTAAAAGTTGAGTTCATTTAGTTTCCAACAAACAAAATAAGTCCATTTGGATTCAGTCTTGAATGAGGTGATTTATAATTTGAGTTAGTCCGACTTGGGGTATTACTATCATCTCAATATTAAAATTTTTTATTTAAATTTAATTATAAAATTAAGGTTTATATATTTTAAATAAATTTTAAAAGGAAAAATCATGTTGTTATTGAATTTTTAATGCGTTCAAATTTTAAGCTAAATGTGTGTTAGTTTAAATGGGTGCCTATGTGGGTGTAGGGACGGCAAAATCCGAATCGCTCGATGGATTCCAAACTGTTCCACTTTGAATAAAGCAGATTTTTTTCTTTTGAAAGTTGGATGCGGGACAAGTCCAATGGATTTTTTATTTTGGATAGTGGATAAGGAGCGGTTATTGTAATTGTTTGCCCCATCATGACCCGCTCCACTATATGAAATTACCATTTTATCCATGTATATATAAACTCTTAAAAGGGTAAAAATGTAATAACATAATATAGAGAAAATCCATATGTTTTATATTTAAATATTTTTTGAATAATTATGTTTAAATATTTACTTGACTTTAAAAATATTAAAAATATTCAAGATAAGTAGCAAATTAAATTGAAATAAAGTGAGTTGGGGCGGGATGGATGCATCCAACATCCATGGAACAAGTAGTAATTTTTAAGATTATGCATTCATAGTGGAACAGGGCGAGTGAGGGAGCAAAGCATACCAACTATGTAGCGATGATGGATTTAACAATATTTGCCCTCTCCCGCTCCATTGCCATCCATATGTGAATGTGTGAGTTTGAGATTTTATTGTATTAAAAAGAAACTAAAAATTACTTCTCATAGAAACATATCTCCAATAAAGTTAGTTTGACATATGTGGGTTTTTTACTAAAGTAGGACAAAAAAAATAAAAAAATTTCAAAATAATACAGATGAAAAATTATGTACCAAAATGGTACATTTGGGGTGGTGCCGCCTATGACAGAGGCATGACCACCCCATGTCCAATCAAAAATTATCATTCTTTGTCTCATTAAATTGCGCATGAGATGAAATGTAATAATATAATGTATTTAGGGACCTGTTATGCAATTGTTCCATTTAGAATGACAGTTGAAAACAAAGGATAAGGGTGCCGCCTGACAGTGTGGCGGCACCAAACTTAAAATATAGCTAATTGCTTTGTTAGCCCTCATTATTTATTTTTTTTTTTATTCCCCTTCAACTCACTATATTATTTTTAAACAAGCCCTTAACCTATTTTTGTAGTTAAATAACCCATTAACTTATGGTTTTTACTCATAAAAGCCCTTCATTTTAATATTAAAGTAAATATATTTTAAATTTCAAGCTTTTATCTTAATTTTTTGTTGATGCAATAAAAGTTATATACATTTTAACATCAATATAAAATCTAAAAAAGTAATCAAAATTTTCAAAAGAGTAGTTAAGAATATCATGTATATAAGCACTCTCAAGAAATTTTAAAATTCTATTTTTTATTTAATAAACTATTCACATCAACATAAAATGTAAATTAGTTTTTTTTTTAAATAGCTTTACTTTGGGTAAAATATACTTACTTTAATATTAAAATGAAGGGCTTTTATGAGTAAAAACCATAAGTTAAGGGGTTATTTAACTACAAAAATAGGTTAAGGGCTTGTTTAAAAATAATATAGTAAGTTGAAGAGGAATAAAAAGAAAATAATAAATAATGAGGGCTAACAAAGCAATTAGCCATATTTTAAGTTTGGTGCCGCCACACTATCAGCGGCACACTTTATCCCTTTTTTTCATGTTTGTCATTCTAAATGGAACAATTGCATAATAACAGTCGTTGAATACATTATCTTATTACATTTGATCCTATGCCGTAATTAAACAGATAAAGAACGGTAATTTTTATTGGACATGGGGTGGTCATGCTCTCGCCATAGGCTAAGCTACACCAAAAATGTACCATTTTGGTACATAATTTTTCATTTGTATTATTTTGAAATTTTTTTATTTTTTTTGTCCTAGTTTAGTAAAAAACCCGACATATGTAGGATTGATTGAGAGGTCCAGCCATTAATGCCTTGGCAAACAGTGTGATTCCTATTTTACCCCTTTTCATATTTTATTTTAATATTAATTCTTGTAGATACTTATTTTTTAATACTAACTATCCAATTAATAGTAGTAATTTGAGAGATAATTTTCATTGTATGAGCACATTTGGGAACAATTTCCTTTGAGAACGAATTCATTGGGAACAATTCCACATTAGAAATGACGTTTTAAGAATAACATTGGAAGGTTAGCATAATTCCTTGGTTATTCCACTTTTGGATGACCTGAAGAGCATGGTTTAGAGGTTCAAATATAGAAACTATTAAGAATTTCTTCTTAACTTTTCTTTGAGAATGCAAATGTTTCCTCCTTATTTGAACACGAATTCTCACAATGCCATCTTTGCCAAAACCCATCACAGGCCTATCTTGAACTGTGTAGGGAATTAACTGAGTCGAATTTGTGCTTAGAAGCTAGAAGACTTCTAGCCTTTGACTTGTGCACTATCAAATCAAAGACTTCTAGCCTTTGATTTTCACTAACTTTTCAAAACCTGCATCCAAAAGAGAACCCCTCTTCAACGAAATATTCATACCTTTTTTTCTATGACCAAGTTGTCTCCGCTCCAAACGAGTTGACTTCGACTTCGTAACAGACGAGGGACGACCGGTTTCACAGATCACTGTAGAATTTTCCAGAATATAAAGATTGTTGGTCTTTTTACCTTTTAGCAAAAGGAAAGCTCCACAAGACACCTTAATGTCACTCAACTTGATGTTGATTCTACAACCTTTCGAGTCTAAGATACTCAAGGAGATGAGATTCTTTCGTAAATCAGGTACATACCTGACATCTGAGAGTGTCCTAATCATCCTATCGTGTATCCTAATTTTAACAGTACCAATACCAATTACCTTATTGGATGAATCATTTCTCATGCATATAACTCCACCTTCAACCGAACTATATGTGGAAAACCATTTTCTATTAGGACACATGTGGAAAGAACATCCTAAATTTAGGATCCACTAGGACGTAAGCTCGGAGCTATCGCTCATTGACATTAGCAAGAAATCATCATCGCTTTCATCAGCTAAATTAACACCAACTGTATCTTCCTCGTTACTCTCAGCAGCCATTTTATTTCGTAATTTATAACAATATGCTTTAATGTGACCTAACTTCTTACAATAACGGCACCTTTTGTCTTGCTTCTTTGATTCTACCAAAACAGAAGCTTCCCTATCTGCCTTGATATCCGAACCAAACTTATTGTCAAGTTTGTCTTTACTCAACAAATGACCATTCACATCCTCGAACGAGAGTTTGTCTCTGCCATAAATCAGGGTCTCCCTAAAAGACTTGTATGGAGAGGGTAAAGAGCACAATAATAGCATAGCCTGATCTTCATCGTCAATCTTAACCTCACCGTTCTTTAAATTATTCAAAAGAGTAATAAATTGACTAATGTAATCTCTAAGAAACTCAACTTTGTTCATGTGAAATGTAAATAGATAATGTTTCAACACTAAACGGTTAGTCAGAGACTTAGTTGTATAAAGAGTTTATAATATTTTCCACAAGGCGGATGAGGTTTTCTCCATCAATACATCCTACAATACCCTACTCGCGAGGCACCGCTGGATTGCAAACAGGGCATTTTCATCAAGCTCTTCCCATTTTGTCTGATCTAGATTCTCAGGTTTTTTTTCTTCAGAACAACCTTTTTCAATCCGATCTGAACTAGAATTGCCATCATTCGAACTTGTCATAAATTGAAATTTGTGACATCATCGAACTTCTCAATATCAAACCTTATTGTTGTCATCTCTGAACGTGCTGATCTACGAAAATTGAACTAGCTCTAATACCACCTGTTGGGGATCGACCCGATTAAGCAACGAATAAGTAAAAAATAGTGAAAGAAATTAAGAAATTGAACACACAAATTTAACGTGAAAAAACCCCTCCAAAGAGGATAAAAAAACTCCGGGTAAAGATAATTTTACTATAATGGCAAAAGAACAAAGAGTACAAAAGATAGAGATAAAAACTAAACCCGAAAACCCGAAAACAAAGAACTCTCAAAACGTAAATACAAAATTTTCCAAAACTGTTATGAGTTCTAATCTTTAATGAGTGTATAATATATTTTGTTTAATTTAACTTGCAAGCAATCTCTTATTTTATTTAACAGGAATTTAGGTCACACAACTCTAACAAAAACTAAATTGATCCCTTTAGTAATAAAGAGATTAATTTGATCTAATCTTTCTAATACAATAACTTCTTAACCTAAAAACAACTTATTTAAATACAATTCATAGACTTTATGGATGGTTTCGGATGAATTTGATTTGAAAATTATTTAAATCAAGTTATTAGCTTTATTTCATAAAATTTTAAAATGGATCCAATCCAAATATAATAAATTTTTATTATTACATGATTTCTATAAGTATCTTATATATTAATATTCTTTATCAGCAAAAAGAAACCGTTTTTAGTTTCCAAGATCCTTTTGTAAAATGGAAACACTTTTTTTCTGAAAATATTGTGATTACTAAACAAAACTTGAAGCCACTTCATTTGACTAGTTTTAGAGTTTTTGAGTAGGAACAAGAAAAAAAAAAAGAACAGAAGAAAAGGTGTTCTTCTTCGTAAAGTTGTAATATAAAATCATACTAGTTTTTAACATTAACTGCTTTCCATTATATTCCAATTGTTTCACTGACCCACTTTATTATATGAGTTGGCGGATAAAATGAATATAAATACTTAACACTGTTACTACAATTGTATTTCATAAATTCTAGACCCACCCTCTGAGGTTAACTGCAAAAATTATACACTTTCTTTTTGAGACTAATCTCCTCAACGATTTCAACAGAAAGCTAAAACACAATAAATTACTTAAACAATCATTTATTTCAACAGATTTATTATTTTGTATAATTTCAAAAACAAAATACTCTTATACCCACCTCAAATAACCATTCTTTTCTAATAATAAATATTGAAGATGAAGATTGATTTCTTTAATCTACCATCACTCCAGCGGCACATTTGGTTTGTTGAAATGATAGCTGTGAGGTGAAAATGGAATAAATATAAATTAGATATTGCGTTGATTGAATGAAATACACATGTATAACATAACATTGTCTGGCTTACTAATATAATCATGTTATAGAATATATTAGGTATAAATTTGAAATATTATTTTATTTATAAAATTAAATTCATTGTTGTTTTAATTTATTAAATAAAAATATATTTCTAAAGATAATTTTTAATTTATTTAAAATTAATATTTATTAATATTAAACACTTCAAATAAAGAAATATTTTTAAGTATTCAAAGAAAGAAAAAGAAAACCAAAAAGATTTCTCAGTAGATAAGAAGAGATCATTACTGTCAGATGATAAAAGGGCAAAATACTGAAAGAAAATTTTTAAACTACTCCTTGATGCCTTAAAGAGGCCATCCATTGGGTGGGGTAATGAATGGCAATGCAAGCCCCGCCTGTAATAGGGACCTACACGATGAAAGCTGTAACGGGCAAAACAATGAACCAAACAATTGAAAAAATAGTTAGCCCAACACCACATAAAAATGATTCCTCCATCTGAAACTTCATTACTAATCTTTTCTTTCTTTTGTAATATGAATCAGTAAAGATCAAAATTATTTATAATGAAATAATTTCATTATAAATATATAATATTAATACAAAACACAATTTCTTAATAACAAAACAAACTACTGATAAGTCATTGGTTCAATGGCACGTGATGGAAGTAGACACCAAATAAAAAATTCAAATCAATTACTTTCCACATCCCCCTAAAATTGGGCTAAAAACATATATGAAACAAGCTTTTGATATCACTTTTGTGAAGCAAGTAAAAATCATAACTCATCAGATCAGACCTAATTCGACCCAACCTGACCCGACCTGATTGGGACCATACATACCCTTTAACCAATTTTTTCCCAGTGTAACTTGTGCTACAAGTTATTCTTTTACTTATAAGGTTTCAACAATATTCTAATCCTTTACAAGCTATTCTTGAAGAAACAACAATGGCGAAACTAACCAACCAAAGAGAGATCATTACAAACAAACTACACTTGAAAAGATTAGCCCTGTTAAGACCTGGAGAAAACCTTACCTTCATGTTCACGGATCAGTGTTGGAATACGTAACTTGGATTAACATGACATACAAAGATTAATAACTCCATCCCAAGTGTATAGATTGGAGAGAGCTCTTCCCTTCAAGTTCAAGGGGCCTCCATCAACTTCCATATTTGAAGTCCGACAAACTGAGAGAAGCCTTCCAGAAGTACTGAGCTATGCTTTTTGAATTCCATTGTTGGAATGATTTCGTCACGCCCATGTATCTCAAAGGCAAACAATAGATATCTACTTGCGGATGCAAATCCGCAATCACTATATTTTGCTGTTGCAAGACGAACAAAAATCAAACAAACGGATCTGGGAATTATTAGATGTCGAAGTATAAGTAAATGGCAAATTCAAACATGCAAGGAATCCCACCCAACATTCAAGCTAAAGAGCAAAAAGATCTATTCTGAATTTTTAAATTATTATGTAGGCACACAGAAATTGCATACATTATGACCCTCAGGTTCAATCTTTTCCGAGAAATTCATGGTCTCCGGGGGATCCTTGGATGATCCAATCACTATACCCATATCTAGATATGCATTGGTCGAACATAGGAGTCATACACGAGTATTTCAAGAAAAATGAAGGATCCAAGCAATATAAGCATATATTATACCTAAATTAAAGCAGTACAACTTGGAATAATCCATTCTGTTACAGATATCACTGAACACATTCTTTTATTTTCTCTGCCCCTTACCTGGAAAAATCCAGTACAAATTAACTAGTTCCAAAGATAAAGTGAAATGTCATTGATGTAGAGCTTCAACAACATAATCAATTGGTAAAGGAAAAGAATAGTCAAAAGGAAATTACCAGTTAGTACTCATATGAAAACTGCTACTCCTGCTTGGCATAATAGTGGGGGGCTAACTCTGTCAACCAAAGGCCATCAATTATTGTTATATTGCGGATGTACTTATTAGTAGTTTTGACAAACTCGTTGAAAATAATGCAGTCCGCTTTTGTTCGGAATAACACAGATGTTGGATGGATCTGCACCACCTCACCACTTGCCAAAGCCCTGTCATTTGGTTAGGTAAATGTAAGGAACTTATAGCTCAGACCTCTTGAACAACTAAACAAACAATAAATGCTGATCTAATACGATCAAATGAGAATATAAAGCAAGGGAAGATCATGTAGAAAGATGAATGCATCCTTGAAAATGAATGCTCTAAAAGCTACTATCAAATCATATCCATACCTGTATGTTCCGTCAGGTTGCTTCAAAGCTGCATTGAGGAAAAAAGCAGCAGCAAGGCATCTGCGGAACTGAAGTGTGTTGTCTCCACAAGAAGAAATGCAAAGGCCTATTTGTTCAACAAGTCGGCGGATTTGACTGCAATGAAGCAACTAATAGACTTAGCGAGGCATACTTACAAATTTTCGGAGATATATTTCCAAGACATGTTTACAGAAGAGTTTTAATGTGTGCCAAATAAGAGAGAAAGTCCCAACAAACTAAATACGGGCATGTGTGTATCCAACCTGTGGATGTCACGAGCATGCCGTAAAGAACGGCTATTGATGAAGTTTTCCTTGCACCACTTTCTCATAACTTTTTCAGCCTTATCTTTGCCAACCTCAGGCTTTCTCTTCTCCAATAACTCAATAGACGTTCGATAAACATTAATCAAAGTGAGATGGTCTCCCTCGAAACTTGCAAAGCATTTCTTTGCAGTTCTTGCCTGTCCAATAGGAAAAAAAGGATTTTATGTGTTTTCATCATTAACTGGTAGAAAAGAACATAGAACTAAATCAAAACATTTAAGTCCACATGCATAACAAGGATAGAAGTTTGTTGCAGACAATATAATACCTCATCCAGCTTCTCACGTGGCTCATAAAAAATAGATTCTACTGAAAGCATTGCGACAGCAATTAACATTTCGTCCAGGCACTTGAACTGGCTAGCTAGGATGAGAGCTTTAGAATAAACAGGATCTAATGGGAGCCGAGCCATTTGACGACCAACTGGATCTGACAGTTTGAATTCATCAGTTAAAGCACCTAGCAAGAGCAACTCCTCCAATGACTTTTTAATAGCTGCCCTGTTCAAATGCAAAAAAGAGTCGTTCACCATTATACACCATATAACAAAAGGGAATACCAAGCAGTAATTAAAAAGTTCACTTTATCCAAATTTGCTCAATATTAAGCAGTGATCAAAATCAGGTAGATGATTTTATCACACAATCAATGTTCTATGATCTGCAAAAGATGATAATATAAAGCAAAAGAGATCTACACAATTAGCTAAAATTAACCTAATCAAGTTCCATCAATGTTCAAGGATCAAGAAATAACTAGAAAAAAAATTGCATAGATGCACAAATAAATTAAGGAAAGCCTCTAAAGAAATTCACCTTGAGGGTTTCTCTATGAAGTCAAACCCAAATATATCATCGACACCCAGGGCCTTGAGCTGCAAAATGACATTTGAGAGGTTGCAGCGCTTAATCTCTGGCTTGGTTGAATCCTCAAGCTTTTCAAACTCGCTCTCAGGATAGAGACGGAAACACTTCCCAGGTCCTTCACGCCCTGCACGTCCACTAGAGCAAGAAAGAATATATCATTATTTTTTAAAAGAACTTCCATCTTAACCATCTCATTTGCCAAGTACCTTTAATTATAAACATAAGAGAAAGGGCCAAATAAAATAGGTAAAACACAAACAAAATTGAAATGCAGGTCACTTAAGAAGCATAAAATAGAATGACACAGTTTAAGGCAAAATGCCAGCAACAAACACTCCCCCAATCCTTCTTGAAAACCACTCAATAAACTGAGATCAATAAAAAGTTAAATGTAAAAGAAAAATGTTTATCATTCATCCCCTACCTTCTCTGTATTGCTTGTGCTTTTGAGGTTGGAACAATAATCAATGATTCCATCCCCTTGACTGGATCATAAGAACGTGCTTTTACAACTCCAGGATCTACAACATACTTAATTCCAGGTATCGTCACGGATGTCTCAGCAATATTAGTTGCTAGTATAACCTAAACATAACAATGCATTGACATGATTAACTGATCGCCTGAATGAAGGTTTCATCAAATTTTATTTGACAAACTAAAACAATAAAGCAGAAATAAATAAAATAGATGTCAACCAACAAAAAATGGTCTACAAGACTAAATTTATTATTCAAGTTAAAGACATCTTGAAGGTAAAGTTGTATCATACTATAAACATAAAAGCAGTAATACAAGTATGATCAACATAGATTGCATTTAGAGAATATAAGCCCTTGCTACCCTATTCTCGTTTTAACATTAAGAGTAATCAGATAAAACATGATTTCAGCAATGTAAGGACATTACATTGCACATAATTCTCATTCTGGCAACATCATACACTGTGTATTTCTCACACTATATCAAAGATCACCAGTTTATACGCATTATTAAATAATTTATGAAGCTACCTTACGAAACCCTGCAGGAGCGGGCGCAAAAACTCGCATTTGTTGTTCTGAAGGAAGGGATGAGAATATAGTAACTGTTTTCATGTTCCGCTTATCTTCAGGTAACCGTTGTAAATTCTCATGGATTTGTTTTTCAACCGATTCAATCTCTTCTTGCCCAGTCAAAAACACAAGAATGTCACCAGGAGCCTCCTCCGAATGAATCTAATAAAGTGTAGGTACACATCAGGATCCATATGGTCAATATTTTACAAAAGTATTCCAATGGCATTTTTTAGGAAAAGGCATTCCCCACAAATCATAAAAATATATACAGGTATACCTTCAACATATAACTACAAACAAAAATATAATAAACAAATGATTCTGGTAACGAGAAACACACTGTCATTGTCATAAAAATTTGAACCCCAGAACCAGTGCAAAGATAAAATAAAAAATGAAGACAACTCAAAAAGTATTGCCAACAAACCTGGAATATGGAGACAATAGCAGAATCCAGATAATCAGTCTGGGGATCGACGGTATAGAATACATCAACTGGAAATTGTCGTCCTAGAACACGAACAGCTTTTGCACCACCAAAGTATTTAGAGAAAACATGTGCATCCAAGCTGGCAGACATGATGATTAATTTCAAAGGTGACAAATTCCTCCCCTGGCATTGCTTTAAAACACCAATGCAGGGATCAGCATTTTCTTTCTCCAAGATTGCACCATTGCTTGCCCTCTTATGACCAACACTAGTTTGATCTTTTATATAGTTGGACCTCACATTTTGTACCCTTTTAAGCAAACCCAACAATACATCAGTGTGGACAGTTCTTTCATGAGCTTCATCAACAACTATCACTGAATACCTAGAGAGATACGGATCCAATAATGCCTCCCTGAAAGAGCCAAAAAAATATATATATATAAAACCAGCTAAACATCAACTCCAGCATAACTAAACAATATAAAACAAGATGTCTTTAACAAAAGAAGATTACCTAAGAAGTAATCCGTCAGTCATGTACTTGATCCTCGTTGAGCTTGAGGTGACATCCTCAAACCTAATTGAATACCCAACTTTTTGTCCCAACTCAATACCACATTCTTCGGCTACCCTTTTCGCAACTGTGACCGCAGCAACACGCCTCGGTTGCGTTACCCCAATAGTTTTCCCATCATGGCAGAACCCAGAATCAAATAAATACTGAGGTATCTCTACATAGAAATATAACAGCCTATAAATATCACAACGTTATCAATTGCAGTTAAAAATAAAAACCCAAAGAAAGTATTACTCACGGGTTGTTTTCCCACTTCCAGTTTCTCCAACAATGATTAAGACATCATTTTCTTGAACCACCTCAACAAGTCTTCTCTCAACTACAATAAAAAGGATCAACCTTTGTATTTTTAAATAGAAAAGGCATAAAATTAAAAGTAATTTATCCAAGAGACCGTAGGAATCTAACAAACCTGAAGCAATAGGAAGCGACTTCCGATGCTCTAAAATCTTTTGTCTCCTGCAAATTAAAAGTAATTATTAGATTCAAATTCCAATTCTTAGAAAAAGAGACAGAGTGTGAAGAATGAACCTGGCAAAGAAATTGGGTTTGTTGTTATTATTTCGGTTGTGCTTAAAAGAGATGTTGCCGTTGGGTTGTTGGGATTCCGCCATTGATGGCATCTTTGCTCTGTAACAGAAAAGGTAAAACTACTTGAGACTCAAAACTAGGGGTGTGCAATCAGTTGATTCAGTTCAGAAAAATAGAAAACCAACTTAACTGACTTCCCTATTTGTATAAAGCGAACCAAATTTGTATAAAAACCGAGGAAACCGACCAACCATTTTTTCGGTCAGTTTGGTTATAAAACCAACCAAACCGATTTTTTCTTTTACAAAACAAAGCCAGAGAAGCAATAACAACTGTAATAAAAATATTAGAGCTCCACTGGAAGCTCAATACTCTAATACAATTCATATTGACTAATAAAATGAATATAACCCAGACTGCCAGGCATCAAGAAAATAAAATCCACCATAAAATCAACATAAAAAGAAAAAGGGAAAAAAAAAAAAAAAGTAGACAAGGTAGTTAAAGCATACAAATTTAGACTATATAAACCGAAAACATGAATTTTGAGACAAATTAGTTACTGAACAACCACCAAGATCAACCTTGTGATCTGTTACGCTGACAACTTTTCATAATGGGGTGGGCAGGCATGCCAAAGAAAGAAGTGATTCATCGAGAACAGTTAAGACTTCATTTTGCAATATTGAATCAATGACCCAAATAACATGAAACCAAAGGCATTCAGATGGAGCAAAACTAAAACACATAAAGTCAAGAGATTTATGATCGATATTGAATTTGTGAAGCAATTTTTCAAACCTACAAAAACAATAACCTTATAGAAGCTTTAAATTTAAGTGAAGCTGGGTGATATGTCAGTAGCAAACTTTTTTAGAGGGAAACCCCATCCCCAAAGTTGGTGGCAAATATGAGAAAACCGGTGCAACTCAAGTAAACACATGGATGATCTTAAAACTTTGAAGTTATAACTTTCTTCTTGCAAGCGAAACAAAGTAGGAATGGCAGTGGGTCAGATTTCTGCATTTTCAGGATTATCCGAATCCGCAAATATCCGAATATCATTATCCAAATCCACATCCAAATTAAATATCATTATCCACTGGATATCAAAATCCGCAAAAATCCAAATCCAAATATGCTAAATTGAAGTTTTAAAATAATATAAAATCAAACAAAATTAATTTTAAATAAAATTTATTCATAATTAAAAATAAATAAATGCCAAAAGTTAACAAAAGTTAAATTAACAAAATAAGTTTTGATTGTTGAAACACGCTACAAGCAAACTCAACCCTGCTTTTGCCACATAATTTGTTGAAACTTTTAAATTATCATCAACACTACAAGCAGGCTTCTCAATACATTGTAATTAGCCACTTAAAAGACAATTACTAGCAACCACCAATACATTCAGTTATCAAATTAACAGAATAAATTATCATAATTCTACTGATAGTACATATAAACTCATTTCATTCAACAAAAGCTACAAACATGTTGGCGTTACTTCCAATTATCGCATTTCTTCATCGTTCTTCACACTTCCTCCATTTTTTAATACAACCCTTTCAAATATTCCTTTCAAATTTAATCCCACCACCGAAATCATTCAAACACAAGTGCGGCAACTATGTCTTAAATTACAAAAATCTTCAATTAATTTAAACACACACAAAATAACCCAGCAATTTGTAACCTTCAACATCAAGAACATGAGACAACAATCCTACTTGGCATTGAACACAGAAAAAAAAACATGGTAAATAAAACTAACCCTTCAAAGGAGATGAGAGAAGAGTGCTCCAAAGAAACCGATAGGATAGGCAGTGGTGAGAGCAATGGTGTGGCCGGTGGTTGGTAGTGAGAGCAAAGGCGGTAGTCGGTGGTGAGACTTGAGAGGCGCGCTGGAAAGTTTAGAGGTTAGGGCTTGGTATGTGAGTTTTGTTTTGGGAAATTTAACTTTTGAACTTTTTTTGCTTTAAATGAACTATGATTATATTGCTTTATTTCATTATTTAGTGCAAATGTTAGCGGTTTATATCAAATTTTAAAATAAAATTTTAAAAATTGAAATATATTTTAATTATAATTTTTAAAATTAGATTAGTAATATTGGTCATGTCATTAGTTTATATATTTTGATTAAATAAATTATTAAAAATATATATTTAAAAAATAAAACAAAATCAATTCAATTAATTTTTTTATCTTGACTCAAATGGTTCATACTAGCTTACATGTCAACTGGTCTAATGCTTCTTTTAGACTAATACCCCGATCGGTTAGCCAAGTTCAAACAATTATGACTTTAAGTTTCTACACTTCTTAGCCAAGTTCAAACAATCATAACTCTAAGTTCCTACACTTCTTACATTTGAAATTTAATTATCTTACTTTTATTTTTAATAATTTAATACATCTATTTTTTATATTTATAAATTTAATATTTACTATTTAAATTAGTTAATTACATTATAAAAATATAAATATCAAATTATATTAAAAATTAAAGTATAAAATTTAAAATTCAAATTTAAACATATTAAAATTATCAAAATAAAAAATTAACTACTTTTATAAAATGTAAATAAAAAAATTATAGTAAGTGTCTACCATGTGCCAATGTGAGGAATATCCCATGAATCTTTTGAATCTTATTTTAATATATAAGTATAAAATAGAGCTTGGGTCTATCTATATATCAATTTAACAATATTTAAATTTTCATATTAAAAATTATTCATCAATTAAATTTATTTATTTATTATTGTGACCCATCAACTTAGTAGGTTTCATTATTTAAGTCTAAAAATATTGACCGAATTATATCATAATCAATCATAAAGTTAGGAGATAAAGTTGAGTAAATATTTGGTACATTATCAATGAAATTTAAAATTTTCACAATTAAGGTTGAATTGATGACAAATGAATATAAGGTATAATAAAAAAAAAATTAAAAAGAAGACATGTGGAAAATTTATAACTTCACTTGTGGAGTTAAAAAAACATACGTGTACCAAATACTTACCCTTAAGATTATGTATCATTAATAAAAAAATGTACATTATATTAACATAGTTTTATATAATGTTACATATCATTACTAATCTGCCTTATATTATATAATGTTAATTGTATATATTGTAACCTACTGTAAAGTTAGTTTTATGCTTAGAGTTTAATGTTACGTGTCATTAATATAAACATGTATATTATAATAACGTAATTGTATATAGAGTTACACATCATTACTAATCTACTTTAATAATATAATGCTAATTGTATATATCTTATATAATATACCATAAAATCAATTACATATTTAAGGTTTAGGTTGTATATCATTAATAAAAAAATGCACAATGTAAAATCATAACGGTATACTATTTTTTATAATATGTACTAAAATTAATTATGTCACATTACAAAATAAATTCATGTTATAATATTTATTTAATTATATTAATATTAAATAATTTTTTTGTTTAAAATAATTTAACTAATGGAGTTGATCAGATAATAAAAGGGGTAATTTTAAATCTAAAACTTTTGATGACTTTATTTCATTGTTTAGATTGATTTACAGATACAAAATGATAAGATTTAAGAGAATATAAACGTTAAAGAAAATATATTTTTCTCATAAAAATTTTAAACATATTTAAATTTATTATATTTACCATTAATAAATATATTTAATTTTAGAAATATATTTTTTTTATACAGAGGGAGTAGTTGGGAATTAGTCGAGGCATCGAGACCATTCCAAGATGAGTCAAACCAGTGCCATTTTGAGGATGCGATGAGGGTGTCGTGAGAAAGAGTGGGGGAGAATGTCATGAGTCGTGGATCAAAGCCCGTGACCATTGCACAAAGAACGTCTGTAATGGCCTAAATTCAAGGTTATCGGAATAGTGGTTTCGTAACCACAAATCCGATTTAAAGAGAAATTTATTTTAATATTTTTGCATGAAAATTTATATGATAGGAAAGTCGTATGAAAATATTGATAGAAAAATTTTATCGATTTAGTGGTTAGTTAGAAAAAGAAATTATTGAAGAAATTAGGTAAAAATAAGTTATCGAGACATCTATCTTGTAAAACCGAGTCAAAAATAATTTTATAAATATTTATGAAATGTTAGTAATGTGGTATCAAAATTTCGTTAGGAAATTTTAATGTTTGGATAGTTAATTAAATGAAAAGGACTAAATTCTAATAGGTGTAAAAGTTGCTAGAGTGATTAAATAGCTTAAGAGTCTAATGAGAAAGGATTTAAAAGGAATTAGACCCAAAAGTTATTTGGGCTGGACGGCAAGGGTATGAAATCAGCAGAAAAATTGATAAATTAAGGGTAAAATTGGAATATTGCAAAATTAACTAAATAAAACTAGGACTAAATAGGAAATATCTAGATTTCTCTTCATTTCTCTTCAATTTCAGCAGCTAAAAACGCCATAGGAGGGTTCTATAAGTTGGTATTTCATAATTTTTGCACCAAGTGAGTTAATCCTTGCTTTTTCTTGTAATTTTTGTGTTTCTAAGACTTTTACAACTAGGTCCTACTATTAAATTCATTAGTTTTTGATTTCATAAATGAAATTGAAAATCACCATGGTTGAGTGCTGTAAGTTTATGATGAAATAGAATGAAATTAAAGCTTTAATTTGCTTATGAGATGATTTTATTAGGCAATTTCAATAGAAATTGATTTTTAGGACCTAATTGTGAAAATTTTTGGAATTAAAGTATATTTCTGAAATTATGATTCCTAAAAGTTGTAAACTATTTTAAGGTGATATAATAACGTGTTAATTGGGAAAAATAAGCTCAATTGAGAGGCTAATTGAGTAGGGACGAAATTATCATTTATTAAAAGTTTAGGGGAAAAATAGTAATAAACAGCTTGCACTAAAACAGTTTGGACACCAGCAGTAGACTAACTTTGAAAAATCACCATAAATTTTATAAATCGAATTAGAAGATGAAAAAAGTATGGAATTAAAGCTTATTGAGTCTAGTTTCTCATAGAAGAAATAGTGCAAGCAATGGATTTGTAAATTTTGAGATATAATGAATTTTGTGAGACAAGGTCAGAATGAATTCGGGTTCCCCTGTTCTGACTTTGAAAAATCATAAAAAAATTAAGAAAAATAATTATGGATTTAAATTTATATGTATAGAATCCTGAGTGAGTCTAGTTTTAATAGAAAAAAACTAGAATATCATTTGAATTTTTTACAAGGAGATAATTAATTTTTAGTGAAGAAGAGTCAGAACTGTCAGACAGCAAAACAGGGGTGACTTTAAAGAATAAACTGTACTTATTGGCTAAACCAAAAATTTTGAAAATTTTATGGTAAGAAGATATATGAGTCTAGTTTCAGGGAAA
This sequence comes from Gossypium anomalum, assembly GCA_025698475.1. Lineage (NCBI taxonomy): Eukaryota > Viridiplantae > Streptophyta > Magnoliopsida > Malvales > Malvaceae > Gossypium > Gossypium anomalum. Next base: position 14,350,860 of record CM046967.1, on the reverse strand, counting down.
ATTAACGGATCTTAATTTGGAGTTCTGTAGCTCAAGTTATAAATAATTTAGTGACTATGACTCAAGTAGACAGCTTTGAATAAACTATAAATAATAGTTGAATTATAGAGAATGTTGCATATGAACATGAAATGTATTAAATTGATAATTAAATTTATTTATTTAGATCCAGAAGATTCAAATACGAAGCTAGATCGAGGAAAGGAAAAAGTTCGGGATTAGTAGATTTTTATTGTTTACAAACAAGTATCAAGGTAAGTTCATGTAACTTGAATTATATTCTTAAATACTTGAAATGTATGTTATTGATGTGAATATGATTTGAATATTCATTATATGAAAATTGATGAAACATTGACATATTTGATAAAAAGGGAAGAAATCCCGGTTGAATGAAAGGAAAATTCGATGGATCTCAGAAAAAAGGAATTGACGGTAAAAGGATCTAGCCGGACGGGTGATCCTATCCGATATAGCCTCTCCAGAAGAATATGTGGAAAATTGATTTAGCCCGGACGGGTAATCCGAATTAAGTCGAATTTAGCTCGGTCGTAATTCAGATCCAAGCTCGTTAGAGTAATTGTCGTTGCGTGGGATTTAGCTCGACTGGTAATCCCGACAATACTCTATGAGTTTATATTGCGAGGATTTAGCTCGGTCGTAATCCATTTGCAAGGTTGAGGTTCGTGAGTGTGCTCTGGGGAAATGGAAATGTGCGCACATGAATATGAATTGAGGACAGAAAATGTACACTAAAAGTGTACCTATGAAAAATCTATCGAAATTCCGAGTAATTCAACGGGATAAATATGGAAAAACAATAAGGGAATGGAAATCATAGTATTGATGAGCTCATCAATCATGATATATATTATTGATACATGGAAATTATTGTACTAACTTGAATGTTGAGTTTGTGCATGTTAGGGTAATGATGCATTGAATGGATATATGTAATGTTTATTGTATTGTACCGAAAATATTAGGTAAGTATAATTCTTGTTACATGAGCTTACTAAGCACAAAGTGCTTACCCTGTTTCCTTTTCCCCTGTTTTGTAGTGTTAAGAGCTCGGAGGTCAGATTTGGTCGGAGACACATCACATTATCAATCTCAGGATTTCGGTATATAAAGAAACTTTATTTTGGAAATCAATGGCATGTATAAGCTAACAAAGTAAATGTTAACGTGAAATGAATGTAAAGTTAGCCATTAGTATGGTTAACAAACCTGGTTATAGATATGTGATGACGTTATCTTATATAAATCCATGAATCTATCATGAAAATATGTTAAATTGATTTGATTGATGTGGATTGGTCTCGATTTAATATTACAGGGAAGTTTAGATATTTATAAAAGGGCTATATTGAATAATAAAAAAAAATTTCGTAAACTCTGGTAATGCCTCGCACCCTATTCCGGCAATGAATACGGGTAGGGGTATTACAACGTCCCATGGAGGTCAACAGATTAAATGGGGCTTATTTGACCCACATGAATTGGCCTGACTCGTGGAACATACGGAGAGATCAACTATACAAATATAGGTCTTCCCCCTAATTGGTATTCACTCAGTTGTAAACCTTCAAAGTAATATATACTTTCGAGAGCATTTACTCGAACACTTAGTGTACACTATTTTTCTATGGCTTTCTATTGTTTCGTTACTCTTTTATCTTTGGGTTTGCTTCCACTTTGCTTCGTGCCTTAAAGAATTTCTGTCAAGAATTCTTATCTTTCGAGTGTTAGGTGACCGCCTCTCGATGCGAGGCATAAACTTTCAGGCCCGAAAGAATAAACACTAATAACAACAATCAAACTAAACCAATTACGTGTGTGTCTATAAGTGTGATAGGTCAATTTTAATATTTATAGTATTATAATGGAACACCAGAGTATTCCAATGATCAAACCCAGAGGAGTTGTCAATTGAGCATATTCTAGCAACAAACATGCAAATAAAGAGTCTAAACAACTACTCGCTAGATACTAAAATACGAAAAGCTATGAAATTGAGAAAAATTAAACTAAATTACTATCTCATTAACAAAAAGGACCAAATCATAAAGCATGAAAAGTTATAAAACTATCAAATATGAATAAATACAAAAACATAGAGTGATTGATTGATTTCCAAGTGGTTGGTTGACTTTCGAATTAGGGATCTAAATTGCTATTACTCTTAAATTAGTTCCATTTTACCTCTCGACCTCAATTTTATCAAGTTAGACAAATTAGTTCAGTTTATCTCTTGACCTCATCGACTAACCTGGTGTAACACCCCGAAAGTTGCTACAGTAAGAAAGTGAGATATTATCTTCGATATAATAAAATAAGGAAATAAAGTTAAAAAAAAAAAGGGAAAGTTTGAGTTATGTCAACAAAATCTATTTAGGAAGTATATTATGATGTATTAATTCAAGAAAAGACTAAATCGCAAAAGTGAGAAAAGTTTTGTGACCCAATAGTAAATACTCAAAATTTGAGGGGTTAAAGTGTAAATATGAAAAAGTTAAAGGACCAATAGTGCAAATATTTAAAGGGTAGAATGATCTAGAAACTAAGGAAAATGGATGAATTTGGACCAAATTGAATAAGTAGAAAAAATATGAGGAGTTAAATCACAATTCTACTAAAATGAGTGATGATTCAATGGAGAAAATTTGAAGGATCATAAGGGGCAAAATGGTCATTTAGCAAGGAAGATAATTTTGAAGAGTAATGATGATGTTGGTGATATTTTAAATTAATTAAATAAATAAATATTAATTTATTAATATTTTGATTTGACATTTAATTATAATTTATTAATATTTTATTTAGGCTCCGTTTGTTTGTCAATAAAATATTTTCAAGGAAATAATTTCAGGAAAATAATTTACTTTTCTGGAAAATGATTTACTTTTTACTTTTCTGGAAATAATTTACTTTTCTGGTGTTTTAATGAATCTGTATAAAATATTTTCTGTTGTTTGTAGATTTCTTGAAAATATTTCATAAAAACTGTTTTAAATTAAACAAATATATATTTAAGAGTTTATTATCTTTTCATTATTTAATTGAGTTTATTATATATATATTAATAAAATTATATTTTAAATTATTTTTACATATATTATAATGATTTATTTATAAATAAATAAATTAAATTAAATATATAATAATACTCAATTATTAAACTAGAATATTAACCGTCATAAATTGAAAACGACCAAAGTCAAATTAAATTATTTCTAATTGTGTTATAAAAAAAAACAAGGATTGAATAATTATAAATTAGCTTCCAAACCACAATTAATACAAGAAATTAATAATATTATCCAAATATATATATAATTAGTAGTATAACACATGATAACAACAATATTGTCCAAGTGCACAACTAATATTACACCACATTAAAAGTATCAATATCTTCAACATTGAGAAAATTTTGAAGCAAATTTTTTCTATGCTTCTTACTTTTAACTAAAAAAGCTTTGGTTTCGGATTCATGACTCACTAGATAATCAAACACAGAACACAGGAAGTCATCATCAAATTCTTTTACCTCCATGGACATCACTTCTTCGTAAAGATGTGGTGTCTTATCCGCAGTAAATTGTTCCAAAGCATTAGCAATTTTGCCAAGTTGTTCACCCACAAATTTAATTTGTTCATCAACGACACTTTCTTGAGTTTTTTTTTTTTTTTTACGTTTGGATGTGCCAGATGAAGATGCTTTTGTTCTTACCTCTTCAGTCTCTTCATTGTCGCAGTCTATAGGCACTGAATCTTGGTTACCATCACCAAATCTATGTCAGCAAATGTTCTGACAAAACTCCCTGTTGCCATATCTTTGCCAACAACCAAAGTCATTTCATCATAATGATCAATACTTTTATTCAAAAGTGGTTTATACTTCTTTTGTGCCTGTTGGATATTATACACAATCAGAATAACAAGTAAAAAATAATTAAACTATACTTAAAATATATATACATATATTACCATCACTCGTGCATCATATGTCACTCTATCACATGTGATCATTTTCATGTTATCATCCCATCCAAAACCACTTTCACCCTGAATTGTGCATATAATCTGCCACTGGTTTTTTACAGTCCTCAAATGATTTTCCACGTGCTTCGCATCGTATTGGACTTGAAATATTTCAGAAATAGCTTCGGCAACTCGATTAATAGAAACTGCTTTGAAAGTGTTAGAAGGTTTATTTCCTTTCTGGGCCTCCTCTGCTAAAATTTCAAGACAAAGATATTCCATCAGTTTTGTCCACCTGAATTAATTGGAGGTCCCTTCTTTGTTGCCCTTACCCATTCTATATTAATAATTGTCATTGTCAATCATTTCAATATCCAACAAGCTTAAAACATAATAAATTCAATATCTAACAAATTCAAGACATAATAATTTCAAAATCCAACAAACTAAAATTTCAATATCATTATCCAACCAACATTAACAAAAAAAAAAAAAAATTTAATACTAAAACATACATAACATAAAAATAATAACCCTAAGCCCTAAACCTACCTAATATTTCTAGCCATATAATCAGTCCACATAATTTGTACAATTTCATCTCCCTTAGCAAACCATTCTCTTGCTTCTTCTCTTTCTTCTCGCTCCGTAAGAGTTGGTATTATCAAATCAGACTCAGGCTCCTTGTATAATCCTTGATTAAGTAAATCACTAGGATCAACTCCTATTATGTGATTATGAATAATACAAGAAGCCAAAACTATGTCTACTTGAGTTTGAAAATTCCAAAATGGTTCAACATCTAATACACGAAACTGTTTCTTCAAAATCCCAAAAACACGTTCAATAGTGATTCGCAATGATGAATGACGAAGATTAAAGAGTTCCTTTGCATTTTCAAGCCCCGAGAACTAAACTCTTTTGAATGATATCGAACACCACGATATGGGGTAATATATCCATTTCGGATGCCATATCCAGCATCAGCAAGATAATATTTACCTACAATTTTACAAAACATAATTATTACTAATAAATTATGAGTTTACTAGAAATAATTGGTATTTAATGTTTTATAATTCTTACCTTCCGGAATTCTTAATCCTCTTGGGCGTGAAAGTGCATCACTTAAAATACGAGAATCATGTGCACTATCTTCCCAACCAGCTATTACAGGAAACTTTCAAATCAAATGTAATGACAGCTAATACATTTTGTGTCCTCCCCCCTTTACGGCTACGAAATCTTCCTTGAATGCTAAGTGGAACGTGCACGAACATGAGTTACATCTAATGCTCCAATACAATCTTTAAAATAAGGATAAAACCTTGGATTGTTTCTGATTTCACTAGTGTTATAGGCCAATTTTGGCCCTTTTAAATTACAACCCAAATACCTTACAACATAAACCTACCAATCCCTTAATACCCAAAACCCAAATGGCCCACAATAACCCATTAGCTAAACCATCAAACTATACCAAGAGCCCAATAAATTAAACCCAAATTTTTACCTAGCCCAAATACTATTAGCCCAAATCCTAAACTAACCTAAAATCAAACCTACACTTCTAACCCTTGTCCCATCCGCCACTTGCAGATCGCCTTTGTCCTATCAGGCCAACCGCCCATCTCGCACCACCATGCCCTCTGTCACCCTCACCCATCCCGCAAACTGCACAAGATGCGAAACAATAAGAAAATAGAGGAGAGAGGTTATAAAACCCGAATCAAAATTGTAAAGCAGGGGCTTTTTTGGTTTTTCCTTTTTCTTTTTCTTTTTCTTTGTAAACATTCAAAAGAGACTTTGATTCCAATACAAACAAAAACAGATCAAAATATATAAGAAGAAATACAAAAATAACATCGATCCAGCAATCAAAACACCCACATCAAACCCTAAGGTGATTTCTATTTTCATTTCTATTTTAGTTTCGAATCTATTTTCTTTTTTTTTTATACCTTTAAATACATGAAATAAATAAACAGAATAAAAAAGAAAAAAAAAAAAATATAAAAAAGTAAAATTTTACCTTTTTCCGCCCACAGTGCACGGTGCACGCGCGTGGCAGCGGGATTTGCCGGTCGGTGGCCGTCCGGCGACCGGACCTGGCCGAGTCCCACCGAGCTCCCCTCCCTCTCCCTTCTCCCTTTTCTCTCCCCCCTCTCTTTTTTTTTTTCTCCCTTCTGTTTCAAATGAACTAAAAACAAAAAAATTTGGTTTATATAGGGGTCCAAAACGCACCGTTTTGGACCCCCCTTCATTAAACGAACTTGGCGCTTTTTTTGCTGCGGGTCGGACCGACCGACCCGATCCACGAGGATCAGCGTGTTTTTGAGCGGAAGGGCAAATTGCGCGTTGGCCCTTCCGCTTTTGTAGGCGTTCCACAATTAAGTTTTTATTTATTTTAATTTGGCCCCTGAAATTTTGTCTGATTTTCAATTTAATCCCCTTGCTACGCAGTGTTTTAATAAAATGGGGATATTGCGCTCTTGGCCCCTCAATGTTTAGAGCGCATTCAAATAGACCCTCTGACTTATCTCTTATTTTAAAATTCGCCCACAACTCTGTTTTTATTTAATTTTAGTCCTTTTTTTTATCTTTTGTTTATTCTTATTTTCCTATTAAATATTCTTATTATTTATATAATATTAGTACTATTACTATTATTATTATTATTATTATTATTATTATTATTATTATTATTATTATTATGTATTAGTTTAGGTTTTATTATACAATTATATACTTATAATACGGATACACGCTTAATATATTTGTATATACTTATATAATATTAGTACTAAAGTTTTTTTTTATTTTAATATGTATATATTACCTAAATGTTTAGTATTATATGTATACTCATATTCTTCATATATTATGTTCTTAATACTATACCTTACATATATCGTATATTTTTAACATTGTATTATTATGGTCTAATACTATATTATGCATATTTTTTAACATATATATTGTGTACATATTTTCTAATTTCTTATATATATATATTATGTTTTTTATGTTATTTGCTATATGTTTCTTTTGTTATTCCACATATCTTTGTATCGTCTTTATTATTATTAGCCTCAATACACGTTTTATATTATATGCATGTATTCAAATTATAGTGTCTTTAGCTACATGTTTTTGTACTATATTATTTTATTAGTTTCGCTATTATTAGTATTAGTTTTGGTTTCAATAAATATTATAATACATATATATATGTATATATATACTTTAGTATCATAGTTATATACTTTTATACGGTCTTGTGTATATATATTTACATGCATATTTTCTTTTATATACATTTTTATCATATATGTATATATGTTTTACTACACTAATTAGTCTTTTCCCTATTTTATTTCTCAAATACTTGATATAGTATATTTATGACTCTTTTATTATATGTATACGCTTTTAATAATATTATTATGCATATTTTCATTGTTTTTTATCTCATGTTTAATATTATTATTTACGTTTAATATCGCACGTATAATTATTGTTTTTAATATTATCATCATAGTCATTATTCATTTTAGCATATACTTGGCACATTTATTTATTTCTATTTCATATCAATTTACTTTGCATTACTTCGAGACTCATATTTCTGTTTTTCCGAATTAATTTCAATAATCAAGGCAACATATCGACTTAATGAAGAAGTCATCGATTTCATCGCTATGTTGGGTGAACATCAATTGACTCGTGTTAAAGCGGCATGCCCTTCTCAAAATCAAAAGAATTGAAAATTCTCGTGCTTCAATCGGATCACAATTAAATATTACATTGAACCCGCACTTTTAAAAATCAAGACAATCCGTGTTTATGAGATACCAATTTTGGGCGTCGCGAGGGTGCTAATACCTTCCTCGCGCGTAACCGACTCCCGAACCCTAATTTTATCTGGTTTTTAACATGGACCTAAATCCAGCCTTCCTTTTATTTTGAAAAATGAATCCAATAGGTGTCCGATCACACCTAGGAAAAAGGATCGGTGGCGACTCCCGGTTTATTTTTAAAACCAAATTTCAATTTCTAATTTTCTAATAAATCGCCACAATTAGCGTAATTCGAAACCAAAATTTTTATGTCGCTACAGCTGGCGACTCCACTGGGGACATAGCCTTACGAGTCGAGTCGAATTAAACATGTTTTGTCAAAATTTTCAAACTTCCTTGTTCAAAATAAATATTTGGTCGTGATCCAAAAATCTCGTTTTCAAAAATTCATGCATTTGTATCGTGTTGTAAATATTTCTTCTAACTTGTTATTTGTTTGTTTTTCAGTTTTTATGATTTTAATTCTAGTTTAGTTTCTTCAAATAAAACGTAAAGGTTTGTGATTTTCCACACACCGTGCACTTGCATTTTGCATAACATGAGCTCTAAACCCGGCCCGTCCGTTTAAGTGAAAGTAAACGCTACGCTTCGTGAGTTAACTCGTCCCTCCGCACAAAGCTAGTGAATACTTTCGGGTTACATATGACTTATGCTTTCGTGAGTTAACTTGTCCCTCCGCATAGGCATAAGTAAATGTAATCCCTCGAATTGTACTCGTGAGCTTGTAATAGGCTATGATCGAGGCTTCGTACTAATCTTAGCAGATGATAGTACGGGCAATTCGAGTACCTATCTAGAACCAAAACCGCATGTAATGAACCATATGAGCCATCCGACTAGAGCCATGCCGAGCCTTTGTCCATTTACTAGTCACCGAAATAAGTACACGGGAAAAACACATCTTACCTTCTGTTTCTTTTACATTTGCGCTTTCTATGCAAGGGAATCGAGTCCATTGGACCAAGTAGCTTAATTTGTTAGATTTTTCACAGCTTTTTCTCTCTGTTCATATGTCTTTGTGTTAACCAAGGTTGTTTGTGCAGTATTTATATTTTTCATCATGCATCATAGGCATCTTGTTAGGAAGGTGTTGATTAGAGATTGGTTGCCAAAAATGGGTTTCTGATGGATGAGTCAATTACACGAGTATCCGAAACGTTGTGTAATAGACTCATTTGGTTAAAGAAATGCCTAAATAGGGGCTATCTTGAAATTAACACCAAATTTTTCATATTCATTCATGACTGTCATTCATTTGACATTCATTCATTCCTCCATTCATTGCATGTACATGTCCCTTAATCATTCACTGAGGCTGAAACCGTATGATCTACAGTTGTGACGCTACGAGTTTAGAATCACGTCATTTGTATAAGACACGGCTAAGAGCTAGAACTATGGAGGCCGAATTCAATGAGAGAATTGAAAGAATAGAAAGGGCCCAAAGAGAATTGCAAGAACAGTTGGCTAAATCACAGCAGGAAACAAGAGATCTGATGGTAAGATCTCAGGAGGAATCACTCGAGCAAAGGGATCAGATGGCCAAAATGATAGAGATGATGTCAGCCTTAGTTAAAGGGAAGGGACTTATGCAGAGTTCTGACGTTATAGAACCTCATTCGAGAGTCAATCATGGTCAGTATCCGTTTTATCCTCCAAGATTCGCCCCATCTCACGTTCACGTAACACAAAAAGGATGTCCTCAAAGGGAACCTGAAGGCCTGGAGCAACGACCTGTACCACATACTCATCCAGGGCAAGGTATATTTGTATCAAACCCCGGAGTTAATCCTGTTGATCCCAATATTCCAGATTTGATTGACCCAATAGAGATAGCCAAGTTGAAATTAGACGATCATGATGTTTGGGACAAGTATAGGAGTTTGGAAGAAAGGCTCAAGGCGATCGAAGGCACTAAAGTCTTCTCTGCATTAAGTGCCAAGGAGCTCAGTCTAGTGCCCGATCTGGTTCTACCTCCGAAGTTTAAAGCACCAGATTTTGAAAAATACGACGGAACGGGATGTCCGAGAATGCATCTTGTCATGTTTTGTCGAAAAATGACGAATCACGTGAATAAAGATAAGTTGCTAATACATTGTTTCCAAGACAGCTTGGTCGGATCTGCTCTTCGATGGTATAATCAACTTAGTAGAGAAAAGATCCAATCATGGAAAGACTTAGCATCAGCGTTTTGTGAACCAAGACAAGCATGTATTTGACATGGTGCCTGATCGGTTGACCCTGCAGATGATGGAAAAGAAGCCGACGGAAACTTTTAGGCAGTACGCGCAGAGATGGAGGGACATCTCAGCACAAGTAGAACCCCCTTTGACCAAAACTGAAATAGCGGTTCTTTTCATCAACACTTTGAAAGCTCCATTTTACGATAAGTTGGTAGGAAGTGCTACGAAAGACTTTGCGAACATTGTAATATCCGGGGAACTTATAGAGAATGCCATAAAAAATGGAAGGATGGAAGGCCCCGAGAGCTCAAAAGGTTAGCACCCATGAAGAAAAAGGAGCCAGAAACCCGTGTGATGGGAATAGGAAGCCACTATGTTTCTAATTCGTACTCAACTCAATCATGACCTCGATATCACCCACCTCTGAATTTTGCATACTTGGGAGTGTTTGAGCAATGGGATGATAGAAGAGATTCGTGTACTTTTAAAGCTAATCTAGAGTAATATTCAAAACATACTTATTGCCTTAAGACCTAGAGGCGATAAGTCTTCTTTTGAGAAATAGGTTTGATCCAAGATTTTTATTTCAATGAAATGCATCTTTTTAAGTAAATTTTCTTCTATTTATAGATTCTTTTATTATTTGGATTTTTATTCTTTTATTTTACATTCATGATCATCCTATACAAATAATCATCCTTAGAATCATTTGTTCTCTGGAATTTGCCTTCGCACCCACAGCAGGTCCCTAAATATCAATGTCACGAGCGACGCTGTTACTAACTCCCTTTGGAGCAAGATATATGTCTAGAGGGATCTCTGGACTTCGAAGATGATAGAGATTATGTCTATCTTACGACTCGTGAAGGATGACAGAATGAGATAAAAGACAGACCCTAACTTACAAAGGGTCAGCTGATATTGTGAGCTTAGGAAAGAGATGAAGACCGAAACCTAGCCCACCGCAGAAATAAGGCAAGACTATTGAGTAATTTCCATGAATTCAAGGATGTTTTCGCACGATCATATTAAGACGCACTTAGGAACATCTTGAAAAAGGACTACAAGGGTGTTTAAGGAACACATGATGCTGGTTCCAGAATAGCTGAGCTCATCAATGAGGATCGGATCATCGTTGGTCCACCATGGGAAAGGAATGGCATCAGTTATGTCGTCAAGACTCACGTGTTTTTTTCATCTTTTTACAAACTTTTCAATGCGTGGGGCATAAATGTTCTGGGGATGAGCTCGTCAAAAGCTTCTAGTCGACATTATCGTCGTGGCCGTCAATTGCTTTACTAAGAAGGTGAATGTAGCTTCGTATACCAATATTATAAAGTCGACAGTCATGAAAAGAAAAAGAAAAAATAAAAAGGAAAAAGCAAAAGACAAGAAAAAACAAAAAAAAAGAGAGAGATCAAATGCCAGAAGGAATCATGTTTTAATGCGTAACTGTACAATGTCATATCACAATGCAACAAAGGCCGCCAAAAGAAAAATATAAAAAGAAAAGGAAGGTGACCGAGACTTGTAAATATTGGCATAAAAAGCTACCTTTTACTCTTTGTGCTTATTAAAGTTGACCAGGACTTTCATTGGGGCATTAGAGGCGGTTCTATCCATGGAAATTAAGATTCTTTTTCTCCAAGCTTTGATTTAATCAAGATCTGGATGAGGTAAAACATCTTCAGTAAACTTGACTGTAGAAAAGAGATTTGAAGGTCAAACGCGGATGATGCTGAGTTATGACGGAAATGGTTCATCCAAAAGAATTTCATAGTAGGAACTTGGTATTGCAGAAGATTCTTTCCATACGAAAGGATTTCAAAGGAGAATGGATGCTTAAGAACTTTACGAGGTAAAGGAGGCTTTCCCCGAAAGAACACTGATCCAATCCTAAATTCGGATTCAGTCCAGAAATATTGGAAAAGGAGATGGCCAAGGTGAAAACCCGCAAAGGGCGCTTTGTGACCTTCATTCATTCAAAAAAAAAAAAAAAAAAAAGAGAAATAAAGAAGAAAAAAGAAAAGAAAATGGAGAGGTCAAGGTGAAAACCCGCAAAGGGCACCTTGAGACCAAAGGGGTTTTGAGTTGAAAACCTGAAAAAGGCGGCTCAAATCTTGTTCATAGGTGGAGCATATGGTAGTCTTGCTATACTTGAATTGACAGTGAAGAAGTATGCTACGTCTTGGGGCATCGACAAAGTACTTTGGATCCCCTAAACACATGTTGAACCCAAAATAATCTCAAAGAAGTTTGTACAGAGAAGCTCAGGCTGCGATATTTGGGGCACTTAGCTTTCCATTTTACCCATTTTTTGAATTTATCTTTGATTAACTTATTCCTTTCAAAATGGGCTTCCAATAAACTTGCATTTGCTCTCATTGTTTAACTTGGTTGTTTCGAGTTATGCTCTTAGGCAATTTTCTTCTTGTCCATAAGTATAATCTTTTTCAAGCATTCGCATTGAAATAATTATTAATGGACTAATCATACTTTCACAAAAGGAGTTTAGCGTGATTACTTTGAAAGCTTCTAAATAGTACAGAACTGAAACGATCGATTGTTTAAGAGCTCACCAAGTGTAAGGGTTGGAAATATTTGAGCTCAAATTGAGTTTATTTCCTTGGATTTTCTATCAAGAAATATCGGTTGAGGAACAAGTTCTGAGATCATACACTCTTGAGTTACTGATGGATCTGAGATCCTATAGCCGGGAATTGTAGTGGAATGGTTTAAAGATAGTGCCAACCTTGTGTCCCCAAATTACTGAGTGGAGCAAGTTGGTTAAGCAAAATGTGATTATTTCCTCGAGTTTTAGGTCGAGATACTAGCCAAGCAATAGGGTAACGTACTATGTCGGTGATAGGGCCCCCGAGAGACAATGAGTGATGACACCTTAAGTTTTTCAAAAACAAAAGAAGAAGAGGAAGAAGATATATAAGGATAAAGATCCAAAGGGTGTCCTAATGAAGCGATTTGAACCCAACAAGTAAAACGATTCAAGCAAATGAGTCAAACGGTGAGACTAAAGTATTTGAAGCATCTCGAGAGCTTGAAATCTTCTATGCAAGAAGCCATGCTCGAAAAGATTCTTGATTGAGGAACGTGGAAGAGTTCATGCGTTGAAAGCGTTTTGAAATGACGTACTCTAAACAAAACAAATGTTGAGTATTACCTGGATGAAAATTTGATAAGCGCAAGAGCCTCAAAGCAAGAACAAAGTTTAGCCTGGGGCAAAAGAGTAATATCTGAGAAACATTGATTACTCGTGAAGCTTGAAGACGGGTACGAGGCCTGAAGAGAAAAGTCAAGAATCAAAGCAATGAACGCAGATCCTCAACAATCGCGGCGAAAAGGACATACGACAAACATGCTTAAGGAGCACTGCATAATCATGTAGGCACAAAGGCATTTAAGACAAACATGTGCATATCATGATAACATCATGCATGGCATATACAGATACTCCAGTAGAGCAAGAAATCTTGAATGATAGTTGTACTGAACCAAAGGGAAAGACACCTGAGTTCTACCAAATGACAGGTTTTGGTATTTTGATATTTTTTAAATTCATGCTTTGCAAGGAAAATCAACTCATATTGCGAGAGGTGAGTTGAGCCGTTTAATTTCTGTTTTCAAAAAAAAAAAAAAAAAAAAAAAAAAGAGGGCAACTCATATTGCGAGAGGTGAGTTGAGCCTTTTTAATTTCATTTTCAAAACCAACTCATATTGCGAGAGGTGAGTTGAGCCTTTTTTCAAAAATCGACTCATATTGCGAGAGGTGAGTCGAGCCTTTTAAACTTATATTTTTCAAAAAATCAACTCATATTGCTAGAGGTGAGTTGTGCCTCAAGAGGCACGCTTGAGAGGTATTTTCAATTTTTGTGTTTTAATTTCTGTGTTTCAAAAATCAACTCATATTGCGAGAGATGAGTTGAGCCTTTTAATTTCTGTTTTTCAAAGATCGACTCATATTGCGAGAGGTGAGTTGAGCCTCGGCTCACATGCTGAGGTATTTTCAATTTCTCGCTTTTAATTTCATTTTTCAAAAAATCAACTCATATTGCGAGAGGTGAGTTGAGCCTTAGGCCACACACTGAGGTATTTTTAGTTGATGTTGACTCATATTGCGAGAGGTGAGTCAAGCCTCGGGGTACGCTGAGGTATTTTCAATTTTTGTGTTTTAAATCAACTCATATTGCGAGAGGTGAGTTGAGCCTCGGGGTACGCTGAGGTATTTTCAATTTTTGTGTTTTAATTTCTATTTTTCAAGAATCGACTCATATTGCGAGAGGTGAGTTGAGCCTTTTAATTTCTGTTTTTCAAAAATCAATTCATATTGCGAGAAGTGAGTTGAGCCTTGGCTCACATACTGAACCACTTTCAATTTCTGTTTGTTTTAAATCAACTCATATTGCGAGAGGTGAGTTGAGCTTTGGCTCACGTGATGAGCTATTTTCAATTTCTGTCTTTAATTTCTACTTTTCCAAAATCAACTCACATTGCGAGAGGTGAGTTGAGCCTCAAGGCACGTTGAGGTGATTTCAAATTCTGTTTTTCAAATTTTGCTCATAATGTGAGAGGTGAGTTGAGCCTCAGGACATGCTGAGGTAATTTCAATTCTGATTTTTCGATTTCTGCTTTTTAATTCATGCTGTTCAAAAAGCAACTCATATTGCGAGAGGTGAGTTGTACCTTTTAATTTCTGTTTTTCAAAAATCAACTCATATTGCGAGAAGTGAGTTGAGCCTCGGGTCACATGTCGAGGTATTTTCAAAATCTGCTTTTCAAATTAAGTCTCAAAAGACCGGCTCATGCTGTGAGAGATGGGTTGAGCTTTGGCTCACGTGCTGAGTTATTCTCAATTTCTGTTTTTAATGTCTGTTTTTAAAGAGTCAATTCATATTGCGAGAAATGAGTTGAACTCAGGATCGCATGCCGAGTAAGAATAAAGATTGAAGCTGATGAAAGACACCAGACTTGGTCTCCCTAAAGTTGCAATGGAACAGGTCAAAAGTTGCAAGTCTTGTCTCCCTGAGGTTGCAAAGTGGAAATGATCGAGGATATCAAGTCTTGCCTCGCTAGAGCTACGTAGAGAAGATCACGAATCTTATCTCATTGAAGTGATAAAAGAGCAGATTGAAGCTGTAGATCTTATCTTTATGAAGCTACATGGAAGCAGATCAAAGCCACAAATCTCATATCTTTGAAGTCACATCGGAGTAGATTGAAGCTATAAGGCATGTGTCAGAAGAGGCAGTGGATTGAACCAAAGCTACAAGATGTGGTGGACTGGAAAGAGACTGCCTTAGCAAGAAGAACACCAATGAAGTCAAGACTCAGCAAGACTGGGCAAAATTGGCCTTTCATTATATCTTTGCTCTATTCCCATTGCATGACAATAAGCAAAGAGGGGCAGCTGTTATAGGCCAATTTTGGCCCTTTTAAATTACAACCCAAATACCTTACAACATAAACCTACCAATCCCTTAATACCCAAAACCCAAATGGCCCACAATAACCCATTAGCTAAACCATCAAACTATACCAAGAGCCCAATAAATTAAACCCAAATTTTTACCTAGCCCAAATACTATTAGCCCAAATCCTAAACTAACCTAAAATCAAACCTACACTTCTAACCCTTGTCCCATCCGGCCACTTGCATCTGCCTTTGTCCTATCCGGCCAACTGCCCATCTGCACCACCATGCCTCTGTCACCCTCACCCATCCCCTGCAACTGGACAAGACGAAACAATAAGAAAATAGAGAGAGAGGTTATAAACCCGAATCAAAATTGTAAACAGGGGGCTTTTTTTGGGTTTTTCCTTTTTCTTTTTTCTTTTTCTTTGTAAACATTCAAAAGAGACTTTGATTCCAATACAAACAAAAACAGATCAAAATATATAAGAAGAAATACAAAAATAACATCGATCCAGCAATCAAAACACCCACATCAAACCCTAAGGTGATTTCTATTTTCATTTCTATTTTAGTTTCGAATCTATTTTCTTTTTTTTTATACCTTTAAATACACAGAAATAAATAAACAGAATAAAAAAGCAAAAAAAAAATATAAAAAAGTAAAATTTTACCTTTTCCGGCCACCGTGCACGGTGGCCGGCGCCGGCGGCGGACGGCGGTCCGGTGACCGTCCGGCGACCGGACCCCTGGCCGGAGTCCCACCGGAGCTCCCCCTCCCTCTCCCTTCTCCCTTTTCTCTCCCCCCTCTCTCTTTTTTTTTTTCTCCCTTCTGTTTCAAATGAACTAAAAACAAAAAAATTTGGTTTATATAGGGGTCCAAAACGCACCGTTTTGGACCCCCTTCATTAAACGAAAGCGGCGCGCCGTTTTGCTCTGGTCGGACCGACCGACCCGATCCACCGGGGATCGCGTGTTTTGAGCGGAAGGGCAAATTGCGCGTTGGCCCTTCCGCTTTTAGGCGTTCCACAATTAAGTTTTTATTTATTTTAATTTGGCCTGAAATTTTATCAGATTTTCAATTTAATCCCCTTGCTACGTGATGTTTTAATAAAATGGGGATATTGCGCTCTTGGCCCCTCAATGTTTAGAGCGCATTCAAATAGACCCTCTGACTTATCTCTTATTTTAAAATTCGCCCACAACTCTGTTTTTATTTAATTTTAGTCCTTTTTTTTTATCTTTTGTTTATTCTTATTTTCCTATTAAATATTCTTATTATTTATATAATATTAGTACTATTACTATTATTATTATTATTATTATTATTATTATTATTATTATTATTATTATTATTATGTATTAGTTTAGGTTTTATTATACAATTATATACTTATAATACGGATACACGCTTAATATATTTGTATATACTTATATAATATTAGTACTAAAGTTTTTTTTTATTTTAATATGTATATATTACCTAAATGTTTAGTATTATATGTATACTCATATTCTTCATATATTATGTTCTTAATACTATACCTTACATATATCGTATATTTTTAACATTGTATTATTATGGTCTAATACTATATTATGCATATTTTTAACATATATATTGTGTACATATTTTCTAATTTCTTATATATATATATTATGTTTTTTATGTTATTTGCTATATGTTTCTTTTGTTATTCCACATATCTTTGTATCGTCTTTATTATTATTAGCCTCAATACACGTTTTATATTATATGCATGTATTCAAATTATAGTGTCTTTAGCTACATGTTTTTGTACTATATTATTTTATTAGTTTCGCTATTATTAGTATTAGTTTTGGTTTCAATAAATATTATAATACATATATATATGTATATATATACTTTAGTATCATAGTTATATACTTTTATACGGTCTTGTGTATATATATTTACATGCATATTTTCTTTTATATACATTTTTATCATATATGTATATATGTTTTACTACACTAATTAGTCTTTTCCTATTTTATTTCTCAAATACTTGATATAGTATATTTATGACTCTTTTATTATATGTATACGCTTTTAATAATATTATTATGCATATTTTCATTGTTTTTATCTCATGTTTAATATTATTATTTACGTTTAATATCGCACGTATAATTATTGTTTTTAATATTATCATCATAGTCATTATTCATTTTAGCATATACTTGGCACATTTATTTATTTCTATTTCATATCAATTTACTTTGCATTACTTGAGACTCATATTTTACTTTTTCGAATTAATTTCAATAATCAAGGCAACATATCGACTTAACGATGAAGTCATCGATTTCATCGCTATGTTGGGTGAACATCAATTGACTCGTGTTAAAGCGGCATGCCCTTCTCAAAATCAAAAGAATTGAAAATTCTCGTGCTTCAATCGGATCACAATTAAATATTACATTGAACCCGCACTTTTAAAAATCAAGACAATCCGTGTTTATGAGATACCAATTTTGGGCGTCGCGAGGGTGCTAATACCTTCCTCGCGCAGAATCGACTCTCGAACCCTAATTTTATACGGTTTTTAACATGGACCTAAATCCGACCTTCCTTTTATTTTGAAAAATGAATCCAATAGGTGTCCGATCACACCTAGGAAAAAGGATCGGTGGCGACTCGGTTTATTTTAAAACCAAATTTCAATTTCTAATTTTCTAATAAATCGCCACAATTAGCGACCCGAAACCAAAATTTTTATGTCGCTACAACTAGGAGTTGACTCATCAGGTAATTTAATAACTAGCTTATGCAATTTCAAAATAGCTCTCAATACAACCCTAAAGTAACGGTGAATTGTCTCAATTGATTTATAATATCTAGATCCAATCACTCGAAACCTTACATTATGACCAATTATATGTAAAAATATAACTACTTGCTCCTTAATATTCACTGATTTAGTTGACTGTAACAAATTATTCTTACTAAGAATATCACACAAATTTAAAAAGGCTGTCGGTCTCATCCTTATCACATCAATACAATGCTGGTCACCACTATATAAAATACTATTAATATAATTTTCTCTTTCATAATCTCGATTCACATGAGGGTGAAAAGTAATTTCCTTTCTAGTTTTCAATTTTTTAATCCAGAGAGCCCCAAAAGCTGAAACCACCACTTCGACAATTACATTTTGATCTTGATTACGATCCATTTACACAAAATAATGCCACACAAATATTTGATCACTACAAAAAATATGCAAACTTTTCATAGTATCACATTCATGACTAAAGTTACCATAACTAAAGGGAATGGAGTTAACTAACCAACCCCAACTTAAATAATAACAAAAAAAAGCATAATTCAAGACATATTCATCACAAACTGTAGTACCCAATAGAACAAATTTTGCATAAACCCCCCAAAAAAAGAGAACTTCTGGAAACACAGATCTTATATACATGAATTCAGAGTGATAAGACTTGAAGAAAAGGAAAAGTAAAAGGTTGAAGTGACCTGGAGTAAAAAAGAAATTCACCACCAAAGTATCGGTAACTCATCACATATTTTGGAGTAAAACTAGATTTTCTTTTTCATTTTCAAACAGCTTTTTGTTTGTTTAGGACTTCAAACATCATACTTTCACAATAAAATTTCTTGGTTTCTATTACATTAAATTTCTCCTAGAAACAGAAGATATTTTCTTAACGAAATGGACAGAAGATGGAAAGGTAGAAGAAGCCAGATTGTTGTAAAGTTCGCTGCCCAGCTACAATCAATTCAATTTACTCACAGATATCCATGGAACAATGTCCCTCAAATAATAGATAAGTATGTGTATTCACGTGAATCATATAAAACTAGAAGTATCCAACCAAATGTTCCAAGTAAACCCAACATCTATCATCCTTGAGCACTTGGAATAAAATGTTTCCATTTCCAATCTGAGAATACTAGTTCCAGGCACATCCAATTGAATATTTCAGTATTTCACTACTAGTACAATCATGTGCCTGTAATTCTTTGAATTTTGTTTACAGGACCTTATCTTCAGACAAACCATTGGCAAATGACAAATGCATATCCGCTAATTTAACTATAAATTGATTAACCTGAAACCTAATTAAACTAATGCCAGGTACAAATCCTAAGAAACTTGGCAAGGATACAAGTATGAAAATAGGATCAAGACATTCTTTACAACAACAATGCTATTAGATTTAACCACCCAACTTCAGATAGGTCTGTCTATATAAAGTAGGAAATCTAAATTAAGAGATTGAACTCAAAGGTAGTGTGTCAGGAAAGTTTAACTTAGAAAGAAACATCATATTGAAGATCCATGGAACACATAAAAAATGACAGAAAACTTGGCTATGTAAGTACAGATCAGTAGTCAACCTCTTCCACATGGCTTCCCATCATCTTTCAGATATTGAAATATAATGTCAATGAATAACGAAACCACTTGTAATTATGTAGGTGGCTGTAATATGTTGACAGCTGAATAACTTTACAGAAAAAAAAAAGACAGCAGAGCTGTAGACTTGCACCAAAACAAACTGCAAAACTGCAGATGGTTTTATGGACAGGGTATAAAACTACTGATGGTAGCCATGATTTTTGTATTCAAACATCACGCGTGTTTTGAGAGGATATACCCATGGAACTGGACTATTTAAGCAAGCAGATTCAATAATTAAATTAATATTCAAAAAATATATATCCCTTTTCTATGTACATAACAAGTATTCCATCATGTATGCCATTTGCTGTATCAGCTTAATACTAGAATTCCCTCAATCATAGAAAATGCAATTAACCCTAATGCAAAACTTTCTTGTAATTCTAGTAAACTTGGGAGAAAATGTTAACTAACTCAAGATTAGCAGTAATAATGCGCACACATGTGTACAATGGCTCATACTCCATAGCTGGGAAAATCTATTTATACAACTTTTACCATCAGAGGAAATTATTAGTTCTACAAACTTAGACAAACAATATCAAGATAAATACTTTTTCCGTCCAGGATACCTATTGTTCATAGGTTGATTATAGTTGGAATTTAAAGAAAACAAGAAAAAAGCCAAGGGAAGTCACATAGCATAGTGACGAAATGGTTATTTGTAAGACTGAGAATGAACTATGATTAATGAATTGCAATCCAAATGCATTGGCGAAATGCTAAAGAGGCCAGGTGAGTACTAATTATGCTCAACGTTTGTCATATTGTCGAATCAATTATCTATGACCTTAGTAAACTTAGTGCGATGTTAGATTTGACAAATGGGTAATAATGAATAAAACTTAGACAATTCCTAACATTGAAATATCATCCACACCAAAACCTGAATTGATAGAATTTACCCAAACCCAGAAAAAAATTAAAAATAAAGAAACAAAGAAAGAGATAAAATTTCAGGTATAAAATCGGTAAAAATGTGGACAAGTAAAGAAAAAGAAGAAAAAAAAGAGCTTTACCTTAAGCCAAGACCCTGCGAAGAGGAATGAGATTGCCTGAGAAAGAGAGAAAGAGAGGAATGAGATTTGCCTGAGAAAGAGAGAAAAAGAAAAAGAAGATTCGTTGAGAGGTAAAGGATTAAATCCTTTTAAGAAATAAAGTTTTTGCTCGGAATATGAATCAAACCGAGGGACCCCTTAACTCTTAGGGGGATTAATAGAACGAATCACACTTTTACCACTAAACTATACCCGCTACAATGCGATTATTGTATTTATTGTATATTTATTGTATATAAAGGGACCCTTTGTCGAACAGGGGAATTGGGCGTAAGAATAACGGAAGAAGGAGAAGGACTTTTACCTAGATGAAGAAGGAGATGGAAAATATCTTACAGAAAAAAATCTGTAAGACATTTTCCCTAAAACCCATTCATTTTACCCGTGTCTTGGAAAATATTTTCTAAATGTAAAATGTTTTCAAGCTTCCGAACACCGTAAAACTAGGAAAACATTTTCTGGAAAATGTTTTCCTAACAAACAAACGAACCCTTAGTATATAAGAAAAGAAAGATGAAGAATTCTCTTCATCTTTCCATGTTCTCAAGGTGAGAAGAAGAAGAAAGAAAGAAAATTTTCTTTTCTTTACAATTTGGTCCTTTTATAAAAAATCCACCATTTTCACTTAGAAATCAAAAGAATTTTCATAGCCACCAAAAAAGAAAAATAATAAGGAGACTATGGGGAGCTAGAACATCAAGTTAGATTTAAGAAAATAAAAGTTGGAGTAGAGAGAAAGTCAAGTTAAAGTTTAGTTTCAAGAGAATAAGGTATGGATGTTAAGGTTTTATGTTATTTTTAAGTTTAGTTGTAATAACCTAAATTTTACGATTATCGAAAAAAGTGTATTTTCGAGTCTCCGTTACTGAAAAATGGATCCGTAAATAATTATCAAAAATATTTAAAAAGTTAATTGAGTGGTTAATTAGAGTTTAATTAAGTCAATTTAGCTTAATTAAGAATAATTGGATAAAAGGATTAAATTGGATAAAGTGTGAAAATATAATTATAGATTTAAAGAAAATAAAAAGGACCAAAATGGCAATTATGCCATTTAGTATAAGTGAGGCGGCATATAAAGTAAAAATCTAAGATTTTTACTTAGATTTTAATTATAAAATATATATGTATTAGTAATAAATTATATTAAATTAATTTGTTATAATTATATTATAAGATATTTATATGATAAATAAAATTAGTATAAAGACAAATGTATAGTAAATAAAATATACAAGTGTATGGATAAAAATACATACATTTGTAATATAAGTATTTAATTATTAATGGATATTTATTAATTATAAAAGATATTTATTAATTAAATTATTATATTATAAGATATTTGTATAATAAATATATTTTTATATATAAAATAAAATAAAAGAAAGACAAGTGTATTAATAAAAATACATACATTTGTAATACATGTATTTGATATTAAATAGATATTTATTATTTTATAAAAGATATTTATTAATTAAATAATTATATTATAAGATTTTATATGATAAATATATTAAATAATGACAAATGTATGGTTATAAATGGATACAAATGTATTAATAATATACACATAAATAAATAAATAATACTTATTATTTAAATATAAATACATGTGTGTATATATAAGAAAAAAAGAAAGGAAAATAATAGAAAGGAAGAAGCAAAGTAAACGAAACAGAGAACAGGGGAAGGAAAGAAAGAAAAAAGAGAAAAGAAAGAAGAAAAGTGAAAATTGAAGGTGTGAAGCTTGAAAGTTTAATAGGTAAGTCAATTTAGCCCTTTTTACTTAATTTTGATATTTTAGAAGTTTTGGAACAAGATTTTGATGAAGTTAAGTTGATATTTTGAAAGTTATTAGACTTCTAGATAATGTTCATGTTGAGTAAAATGATGAAATAAGGGTTTAATTGATAGAAATTCAAGTTAGAAATGAAATAGGGATTGAATTGTAAAGAAATTCATAAGTTTTATGTTTAAGGGCTAATTATTAAAGTTATTATGGATGAGTGCTGGAAGCATATGATAAATAGACATAGAATTGAAGCTTTAATTTTGATATATGACAATTTTATTAAGTAAAATTGATGGAAATTGATTTTAGGACCTAATTGTGAACATGTTTGAAATTAAAGTCTAGTGCCGAAATTATGATTTCCAAAAGTTCTAAAGTAGTTTAAAGTGATAGAATAAAGTGTTAATTGAGAAAATTCAGCTCAATTGAGAGGCTAATTGAGTAGGGACGAAATTGTTATTTATTTAAGCTTTAGGGAAAAATGGTAATAAACAGCTTTCACTAAAACAATATTGGACAGCAGCAGTAGACTAACTTTGAAAAATCACCATAAATTGTAGAAATCGAATTAGAAAATGAACAAAATATGAAATTAAATCTTATTGAGTCTAGTTTTTTATAGAAGAAATGGTGTAGGAAATGAAATTGTGAATTGTGAGATATAATAAATTTAGTGAGACAAGGTCAGAATAATTTCGGGTTCTCCTGTTCTGACTTTGGAAAATCATAAAAAATTGGAGAAAAATATTTAAGGGCTTAAATTTATATGTTTAAAATCCTTAATGAGCTATTTTCAATAGAAATAAGCGGGAATATCATCCGAATCTCGTACGATGAGATAATTAATTCTTAGTGAAGAAGGGTTGGAACTGTCAGACAGCATAATAGGGGTAACTTTAAAGAATAAACTGTACTTATTGGCTAAACCAAAAATTCTGAAAATTTTATGGTAATAATATATGCAAGTCTAGTTTCAGGAAAAATTAGCGGATCTTGATTTTGAGTTCTGTAGCTTAAGATATAAATAATTTAGTGACTATGACGCAAATGGACAGTTTTAAATATACATATAAGTAAATAGTGAAATTATTGATAATGTTACTTGTTGCATGTTATATAAATTAAGGATGTGGAATGGAGAGGAGGAGGAGGAAAATATGTATGAATATTCAGCTAGCATGGCTAATTTGCATGTTTTAGGCTCATGGACTAAATTGAATAAAAGTAAAATTTTATGGGTAATTTTGTAAAAATGTTAGAAATGACCAATTTGCATGAAATGGATTACTTTATTATTTAAAATTACAAAATTGAATGAAATTATTAATTTAGCTCAAGATCAAGGAAAAACATGTTTTAAGGATCAAATTGAAAAGTGTTGAAATTATGGAAAATTCTGATATTTTATAGAATTCATGGGTTGTTATCAATTTGTTTGAGAATAACGGCTGGAAATAAGGATTAAATTGCAAGAATTTTATTTTATTTTATTTTAACCTAAGGATGAAATCGTCATTAATTAAAAGTTTAGGGTTAAAATGGTAATTTTGTTTAGAGCATTAATTGAATTTATTACAACATGAAATAAATGAAAACGACGATCAAATTTCTTTATAAAGATCCGGATAACTCGAATACGAGACTTGAACGTGGAAAAGAAAAGATATCGGATTAATGAAATTATAAACATGTACAAGCAATGAGGTAAGTTAGTGTAACTTGAATTGTATTTTTAAATGCATGAAATATCGATATAATGAATTACCTGATTTATGTTTATGAAGAAATGGCAAGAGAATGATATTTATCACGACATGTAAATAGGTGATTATTTTTGATACGTTGATACAAGGAAATTAATTAAATTGAGACGAGTAATAAATTCAAGTAAAACATATCGAGAAAAATAAGTACGTTAAGGGACAATATGTTTGATTTTAATTGGTTTTAAATATGAACGTTAGATGAAATGAAATATCTGATAAATAAATCGGTAATTCTGGTAATGCTCCTTAACTCTATTTCGGTGACGGATTCGGGTTAGGGGCGTTACATTAGTAGTGATAGAAAAGCATAAATATGGTGTTAAAGTAGAGGTACTTATGGACCGGGCCGGGCTCAACTAAAAATTTAGACCCATTTACTAGGCCTAGGCCCAGCCCGAAAAATAGGCCTAAAATTTTACTCAGGCCCGACCCGACCCGCCCGTATTAATTTTTTATATTATTTTTATATAATTTTTAAATATATATAATATATCAAAAATACTAAAAACATCAAAATAAATATTTCCCAACAAATTGAAAATAAATTTTAAAAAAATATAGACTTAAATAACACTAAGATAAATGCAACTTAACAAGCAAATGCCTTTAAAATAATAACAAAATTAACAAATGTCTTTAAAATAATAACAAAATTAACAATAAAATAAGTTTTATACAATATTCAAACAATAACAACAAAATAATAGCAACATAATAGTAAAATGGTAGTAAAATAGGGAGAAAACAACAAGAAAATAACATTTAAAAACAAAAAAAAAGAGCAAATTTTTTTGTCCTTTAGTGAATTCGGGTCAGGCTGGGCCCGGGCCATAAATGTCATAACCGAGGGCCGGCTTGTTTTTTAAATGGGCCTTATTTTTTTGTCAAAACCCATTTTCGGGCCTATATTTTTGCCCAAACCCTCTCACATTTCGAGCCGGGCCGAGTGGTCAGACCCATGGTCAGGTCTATGTTAAAGTAAAGATTTCTCATAAGGAAATATTGTGTTTTTGACATGTTGATGAAGAGAGAAGCTGAGTAAGTGAATCAAGTGGTAGGGGAAGAGAAAAACGAGAGGTTTTGATAGAAAAGAGGTATACCCATGAACTTCCTTGTTTTTTAAGGATTAAAATGTGATCTTTGTAAACTAAGTGATAATTAAGTAAATAAAAATAAAAATAGTGTGAAATAATTTACTGTGTGAAGTAGGAAATTATAATAAAAGAATAATAGTTGGGTTATGTGTTAGTGAAAAATATACAAAGTATTAGATAAGTGAAATCATGGGAAAATGTGAAATTTTATGGAAACAATGACTAAATTGAAAGACTTGAGAAATACATGTGGTGGAAATAATACAAGTGAAATACATAGAAATTTGATGTGGAAGTTGAGATAGTGGAATTAATTATGTGAATTAAGTGAGTTGTGAAAGAAAATTTGTTTAATAATGAATAAAGACTTTTTTTAAAAAAGTAGTCATTAAATTGGAAAGTTATAAAAAGTTTATAAGGAAATATTGATAATAAAGCATATAATGGAAAAATAAAAGAATATACGAATTTTGTAATCTGAACTACAATTATTTCCTAAGTTGTGGAAATCAAGGGTTAAATTGTAAATTTGAGAAATTTTTTTTTAGAAATAGAAAAGTGAAATGCATAACACTTGGAATAAGAAACATTGATGTTGTAGTGGATTTTGGAATATTAATAAGTATTGAATTATGTTATATGTGTTATGAAAAGTAAAATATATTGCTACACAAAATTTTGTGCTAAGGACTAAATTACAAAACATATAAAAGTAATACGTGAAATACATGATAAGGATTATTAGTGAATTATGGATGAATAATGAATTTAGAAATATATTACTTGCATTAAAGATAATGAATATATAAGTGTACGGATTATTGGAACAAGGATTAAATTGTAAAGTATGTAAAATCAATATGCGAAAAGTGTAAAAGTGGTATGTGTGAATGATACAATTTGCCCAAGTAGACGAGATTAGAACTACTAGGATATTAGTGGCATGCCATTAAGGGACCCTAGCGCGCTATCCGATTATTCGCACTTTAGTGCTCTCCGTTTAGCACATTTGTGCTCTCTGTATAGCACTTTAGTACTCTCTGTTTAATAGTACATGATAATGCAACTCTGTATCAGTTCCGTATATCCTAAGTGTTCTGTTTAGTCTAGTAGGCCTCTGCTAAAAAGGTAAACAATTTTTGTTACAAGGTAAAGGTTTTTCTCCGATTCATGTTTGACATATTGAATTAGTAAAGTGAAGACATAAGTAATTTGAATGTATTTGAGGAAGTATAAGAAAGACAATGACTAGTAAGTTAAATATGTAAAAATAAATTGTGAAAGAAATAGTGAGGAAATCATGAAAATTTACACTAAATAGTGAAATATGATAGATGTATAAAAAGAGTAGTAATTTTTATAGGTTGATTGAGGACTTAAGGACGAAATTGTGAAATAAGTAAAAAGTTACAAATGAACATGATAAATAAACAAAGAAATGAGATATTGAGAATTAAGAAATTTAATAGAATTTGAATATCATGGGTACTTACTAAGTCTTCACTGACTTAACACGTTTATTTTCAACGCATAGGTAAAGTGATTTTGAAGAGTCGTAGTTGAGGTCATGGACATCCACCTCATCACATCTTCAAGTTTCAAGATGGTATGTTCCAAAATTTTAAATAGAATGGCATGTACTTAGGAAGATCAAGTGTGTTCCAAGTAGTAGGGACTAAAATATAAGTTATAAATTTTTTTTTTATGTTCAAATATATTAGTGATTAGTCAAAATCACTTTGGCACTAAACGTAATATTCCTATATCAGGTTCCTTGGATCGAACTGAGTATAGGGGTGTTACACTTGAGACTTATCAAATTAGAGCTCAATAAGATCTCCTGTCAGTTTCAGTTATCTTTATTTTCCCTTAGGAACGTCAATCTTAAGCCTTTAAGTCTATTTGTTTTAGTCCACTTTTGCAATTTAGTTACTAAACCCAAAAATCAATTACCCAACATTTCCATCAACCAACCCTTAAAAATTGAGCCAGTCATACTCATATTGAAACCCATAATCAACAATAAATCAAAGGAAAATAACATTAACTTAACCCTGGAGGTGCTCATAAGCCGGGCCCTGGTTTAGGCCGGGCTAAACTAAAAATTCAAGCCTATTTACTAGGCCTGAGCTCAGCCCGGCTCGAAAAATGGGTTTAAAATTTTGCCAATGCCCGACTCGGATAAAAATGTTAAAACCCGGGCCCGACTCGACCTGTCTGTATTAAATTTTTATATTATTTTTATATAATTTTTAAATATATATAATACATCAAAAATACTAAAAAAATCAAAATAAATATTCTCTAACAAATTGAAAATAAATTTTAAAGAATATGTAGACTTAAATAACACTAAGATAAATGTAACTTAACAAGTAAATGTCTCTACAATAATAACAAAATTAACAAATGCCTTTAAAATAATAACAAAATTAACAATAAAATAAGTCTTATACAATATCCAAACAATAACAATAAAATAGTAGCAATATAATAGTAAAATGGTAGCAAAATAGGGAGAAAACAACAAGAAAATAACATTAAAAAAAAGAGTAATTTTTTTTCCTTTAGTGAATTTGGGTCGGGCCCGGGCCAAAAATGCCTTACTCGAGGCTTGACCTGTTTTTTAAACGGGTATTATTTTTTTATCCAAGCCCATTTTTCGAGCCTATATTTTTGCCAAAACCCTCCCACATTTCGGGCGGGCCAAGTCGGGTGGCCCGACCCATGATCAGGTCTACCTAAACTCTAAGCAAATCAATAAAACCCAAGTTTTTAATGGCAACAAGAAAAGTAAACAAGAATATTAAAAGAGTGGTTTTTAATAGAGAACATGTAATAAAGCTAAATGGAATTCGATTAATGGATTATATTGTAACTACAAAAGAGTTTGAAGGACTAAATAAGCAAATAGATCTTAACTATAGTAGTAACTAACTTAACTAATTACAAGAAACTAAGAAACACCAGAAAAATAAGTAAGGAATAAAACCCTAGACTATGGAGAAGAAAACTGAACCTTAAAAGATTAAAAGAATAATCTTAAAAACCTAAAAATATGAAGTGTGTCTTTGTTTCAGTTAATTTGACCTATTTCAACAGAGTTCATGTACAAAAACGTTGACTAAATTACCCCTAAATGCCTAATTTTGGTTGGGGGACATGTTGGACAAGGACTGCCCTTGTGGTTATTTTTTTGACTCCTTCAACAGTGATATCGCGATACCCAGAACTGGGTATTGTAATATCATCTCCAGTCTTGAAATGAGGGCCTTAAGAGTCTTGGGTATCATGATATCCTATGGTCGGTATTGCCATATCACTGTAGGTGGCTTGAGCTTCCTTGTTTCAATATTGTAAGGGGTATCACAACTTCCTAGCTTGGATAACATGATACCCCTCTTCTTGGTGATGTTTTCACTCCATTTGGGCCACTATGGGCTCCCTATATCATCCACCAACCTCGTTAGATGCCCCAGTTGCTAATTGGTCATTTCGGTTCTCAAAATAGCATAAAATATACACTAATCACTTATTAGTGCAAAGAACTGAAACTAAGTAAAAATATAACAAAAACATATAAATTGCTAGGAAACAAGCTCTTTAAACGTATTAGGGAGCCTAATTTAACATATCAAATTACGACATCTCATTATGCTAACTTAGACGGATTTGAATCTAAAAAATTGCCTAAGACTGTATAGTTTACTAGACTAAAGTTGTAACCCAAATAAGCATGTAATATGTCCCGTTTTGGGGTATGAGATAGTTTACAAATTAAGAATTGTATTAAAGAAAAAACTTAAAAGAAATGTGTTTAAGTTTAACAATGCATCTTCTTTCAAAATAATTATACATATATAGTCACTTAATTATAAAAAAATTTCATTTTAGACATTTAAAATAAAAAAAAATTGTAATTTAAGCATTCGCATTATTTAGTTCAGTTATTTTGATCACTCCAGTTATAATCACAAACAACAAGTTCATCTAGCAATTAAATGTGCGGAGGATTTTTATTTTATTTAATATTATAATATTAAATAAATATAAAAATTGAATTCATTATTATATATTTAATATATTTATATATTTTTTTGAATTTTTTAAAATTAGGATAAAATTGAAACTATTTGTAAATTTTAAATATTATTTTTTTAGAATTATGATTAAATTGATATAATATGTAAAAATTAAGGATTAAATTTATTATATCAACTTGTTATTTATTTCTATTATATCGGCTTTTTTAATTACCACCTTAAGCTACCATTTGTAATTTTAATGGAGTGACAAAAATGACTACTGAACTATATAACATGAATGCTTAAATTGTAAAATTTTTATTTTAAATACTTAGAATAAAAAAAAATTAATAGTTGAATAACTATCTATAGAATTTGCCTTTGTATATATAAATGATCCTATCATATTTAAAACATTTTATATTTATATAACTTGTTATATTAATAATTTATATTATATAAACTTTAACATGTTTGTATGTTTGCATATTCAAACCGTGCTTATGTATCTTTTTCATGTTTCGTATCTCATCAAACATTGCTAAATCTGATAATAACAATAATAATTATAATGATAAGAATAACTTAATTTTTAATTATTGATATTATAACTATTAAGGGAGGGCAAAAACAAATAATAGGATATTGTTCAAACACCATTAAACCTAGAATCAAGCACAACATATAGTATTACGATTAGCTCTTCTCCGAAAATGAACCAAAAACTTGCACTCTTCATTTTCTAAAACTGTTCTTATTTGACACACAATTCGGAACCGGTTTTCCGAATACATGAAAATACTTTTTACAGAAAATATTAAACATACTTATGTTGAAGACATACCTATATCTGACAAATTTGAGTAACATAGATTGCATCGATTGCCTTGCCTGAATATCACCATCAGCAACCAGTGAAATTCATTCTCAAAAGCTTCGGGGTTTTGAGAAGAATGTGAAAAACAAGGATCCTGCATGGATTCTGATGCTATTGGAATCTTAAAGCAGTGCCTGTGATGCATGTTAGATTAGCTTTATAAACTAGAAGACTGCATTTGGCTTGTCAAAGTTATCACCGTTGTCACCATAAACACTTGCTGAGAAGGAAATCCTGTATTTAAACTGGCCACAAAAAAGCCTTTGAATCCAACAAGCATCATCAAAGCACAATATCAACTGAAGTAAGATTGTACATTTATTACTACACTTCCTGCAGATGCCTGGTTGGCTGCTCGATTACTTCCAAAGTTCTTTCGATTTGACTCCCTCGCAATTCTTGATCCGAACTGACCAACCAAATCAAAATAACTTTGAAGTCAAGTTATAAGAAATATATCATCTCAAATATCAAACAACTCGTCAAAGAAGGCATTGCGATAACATATGAAAGAACTCATTTCTTAATCAAATTTTATGCTAAGAGATATATAGCATTGCCCTGTAAACAGTTAATTCTTTTAACAAGAAGAAAAATATAAAGTTCTTGTAAGGTTAAATGCTTATACCGAAAAACATAAAATAACCCGAAAAGGAAAATAGTAAGTAAAGCAAAAAAAAAAAAGAGAAAAAGAAAAGAAAAGAAGGAACATGGACCTGAATTGCTCTCTTGGGAAGAATTGCAGCATTATGCAAACCAAGCATATGTGCGACCTAAAAAGAGGTATACAAAACAGTCTCAGTTTTAATCCCCAAAACTAGAACCGTGCAGTGCAAAAACAATCTAACCTGAGTGCAATCACTAATTTTGACAAAAGTGAAAAAAACCAATTGACTTAAAGGAAAATGTAAAATAAAGAAATATGCTGACCTCTCTCAGAATCTTCTTATCACCTTTTCCGCTTGGTTGATCAAGATCGGCAACCTCCCAAAGAGGAATATCCAAAAGCGTCCTAATAATGTCTTCATCTAAGAACGGAAATCTAGCCTAGTAAAGAACACAATAAAGAGTTCAGATAAAAACCAATAGGCAGCACTTAGACTACGAGAAAAACCCATTAGCACTACCTCCTTTCCGCTATCGGCGATACATCTATCATCTCTTCCTAGATTTCTTTTCCAAATTCTCTGCATGTCCAATTTCATTTCCTTGTGTAGCCCAAGCCAACTATTGGCAGAGAAGTAATTTCACTTAATATGTAAAGATATAAACCACCGTGAAATTAGAGATTAATATAAAGACACTAAACAGACCTATCATGCCTATACTTTGTCTTGTGCCGACCATATCCGGCACATTGCTCATCTGCACCGGAACCAACAAGCAGAATTCTGGCCCTTGATGTGTAATTAACATGTTTATCTTCATCAGTCTCATTATTACTCTCTTCGCACATCCAACCTTCACCACGAGCAGCAAGCCACAAAGCTATTCCTATATTCAGATCCTGGAAGTTAAAATGCAACATGGGATTCAATCAGTAAGGGGTTAGAAAAATATAACATTATGTTTTGATATCAAACAACAGAAGAAAACTAGATAATTAAGTGCTTCAGTGGAAGCTAGCAATCAATTAGATCATGGAATAAAATGAGTACCATGTACGTATTGGCAGGATTAATAAGCGACAAGACACGCTTTTTTTCCCAGGTCAACTTTGACAAATCAGCATCGATATGAACAAGTCTCCACCTGTATTAAGGAACAAAATTAAAAATTTTGACCCTTAGATAAACATCGATTATCATAACAGACATCAGTTTCAACTTTGAAGGAAGCTTAACACTGAACCTTCTCAAAGGTGCAACCCTTCTAAGTTCCTTAACTCCTGTTTTTGCACTGATTCTATCAGGAGCAGACTCACCATCAAAGCTCACATTAAGGAGATCAATCTCATCTGCCAAGAGACATTGGAAGGCAATTGCATCAGATAAAGGACTGACCGGTATGTTTCAGTTTATTCAATAATAATGACACTTCAGTGCCACACAAGAGAGGTAGTTTGCATCCCATATCTAGCTTTTAAACTCTTTTCATCACTTTTTTGTGTCTAACAAAAGTGAAGGGGTATACTAGTAGCTTAGACCAGAGTTGTGAATAACCCCACCTCGAGTGTCACGCTTGACACTAACCAACATCGTACAAGTTTGTTTGTCAAAGACCACTAAATTGTATTGCATCACAAAAATTTCCTCATAAGAAATATGATGTAATTAGTACCAAATGGTAAATAGTATCTATCCCTTGAACAACAGATTATACATTGGCTGGCTAGATTTCCGGTTCAAGGCACATGGATAGGTTCAAAATTGACCATTTTATACTCTCGATGACTGGATAAACTCTCATTTGGTTGACTTCTCATGCCATTAAAGGAGTAAAAAAAGGATAAGAAATATGCAAATTTTAGGTGTTAAAATAGTTGTCTTAACACATTTTCTTGGTAAAATGCAAAAAAAGGGAAAAAAGAAAACACGGGTGTAAAGAACTTCTCAATTTTCCAGAGTGAAGCTTTGAACAAGACAACTTTAACATGCAAAATACAAATGGGATAGAGTGAGAAACAAATTATATACTTCCAGCAAGTTAAATTACAAGAAATAAACACATAAAGAGATAGATAGCAATACTTACAATTAGGATCTAAGCATTGATCCAACAATGCAGCAATAATCATAGAATCTAATCCACCAGAAAAGAGAACAGCCACAGGAACAGTTTCTTTTTGGGCCTACACATCCATTTATGCAAAAAACAATTTAGCAAATCTGAAATACAATTACAGCTCTAACAACTAGGATAAAGCCTATTCAAGATTCAACAATCTGGGCAATAGACCAAATGTTTAGTCTTAAATTGAACTTATAATAAAGAAATGAAGAATTAAACCAACGCATCTTTCCCTAACATGTAATAACAGCAATTATAATTCAGTCAAATAAATTAGACCTGATAAATATTATACAGTGATATGCGCCTCAACATTGATTTCCTCAAAGCTGTCAGCACATTCTGCGCCAAAACTGAAGCACAAATAGGTCCCATTCAATAAAAATAAAGGTTAAACAATAACATATCATCATGAAATTTTTAAATCAATAAACCAAATCAGAAAATTCTTTCAGTAATAAGAAAGGAACAAGACCACAAAACCATACTACCTAAAATTTCCAAACTCTTACAATTCCATAATAAGACCCATGCTTATGCATGATTTTTGTTCAACAGCAACATACCTGAAGAAGATGAATTTATGTCAAGTTCAGCACTCGAAGTCCTAGAATGGGAAAAATTCAACTCTGCAGGTTTGGGTTCGATGGAAACTCTTTCCCATTCGATCAGTTCTTTTAGCATAGCATTGGTCCATTCATGTTTCTTGATTTCACTATGAAATCTCCCATCTGATTTTTTCACATCTACAGACATACTGTATATCCCACACGAAAGCTCTTCCCAAAATTTGATGCCACTAGTCCCATTTGCAACTTCAAAGCCTACAACGGAGTGACATTATTCCATACAATTCAAATTGAATTGAAAGATCGTTCATAGATGCATTGCATAGAATAGATAAAAAAGTACCATATTTAGAGTAGCTCAACAGGATTAACAGTGAATCAGTTACATACCAGAATCTTGTAGACTTGACGAAGTAGGTGACACAGATGAAAGCAGAAAACGAGGATCCTCCATGGTGGGCCAGTGAACAAGAAGACTTCTCCTACCAAACGCATCTCGACCAAACCACAGGGTTTTCGAACTTTCCTGTCAATGACAAATAAGTAAAACTTTAGTAACAGATTGCCTGAAGAAAATATAAATTTTACTAAATTAAACAAAGACACACATGACTTACCACTAGGGGTTACCTGCCAGTAAATGATAGCCCATGGTCCTTTTATAACTGAAAGAACATCAACAATAGAACCTTTCGCTTGTCCATTAAAATCACAATTTGTCTTATGTTCCTGGGAACGGCAGCAACAGCAGTTTCCCAGAGATTGCATAAGACTTTCAGTATCATTTTTGTCAATGCCAACCTCAATTCCTCCAAATATTTCACCTTTAATCATACAACAAGAAAAGAACACAAAGCAATGGGATTATTCACTGCCTTACAAAACAAAGAAGCATAAACTGAATTTTTTTTTCTGAATTTCTGATAGCAAAAGAAACAAAACCCAAAAATCTAATCAGAAGAAAGGAACAAATTTTACCATTGTAAACAAGAACGTTCCTTGAAGAATCCATCAATGGCTGACAAACAGGAGACACTCCCCTTAACTGCAACGTAGCACCGAGAAAAACAAATTCAGCAAAAGATTCAGGCATGTCCGAACCATTGTCTAGGACGTGAGATTCCTCGTTAAAAGAAGAAACCCGATAGTTAGTAGAACTTGAAGAGTTAGAATGAAGAGGAAGAAGAAGCTTCATGGTGCCCAAGCTATCGGGGCCACGTCTTTGTAAAGCAGCTTTAAGATCATCTACAGAAAAAACCAGATGTGATTTAGAGGATGAAGATATGGAATCGAGATTTAGAGACGATAGGCCGATGCGAATGCCAGAGACAAGTAAAGCGATTCCGCACATCTTGTAACCGGCGGCAGCTCTCTCTCGATTTCTCAGTGTTTTAACTGTTCCATTTAGGGTTTTGACTTTCAAGCTCCCTAACTATATTTTAAAGTTCGACTCT
The DNA here is from genome assembly GCA_025698475.1 of Gossypium anomalum. Classification (NCBI taxonomy): domain Eukaryota; kingdom Viridiplantae; phylum Streptophyta; class Magnoliopsida; order Malvales; family Malvaceae; genus Gossypium; species Gossypium anomalum. The sequence goes on along the minus strand of CM046967.1, from coordinate 14,315,577 downwards.
TAAAAAAAAAAAAAAATTTAAAATATGCTGTTAGTACCATAAAATTTAAGATTTAATTTTTATATTTTAATCTATTCATTATTCTCGTTTGTAATTTTGTCAAAATGTATCAATTTAAGATATTTAGTTTTCATCAACCATATTATTTGAAGAAAATTTAATTAAAACTTTAAAAGAAAATATTTAATTTTAATGATTGAATTGAAAATTTCAAATAAAAATGTATAAAATGTAAAAATTAAATCTCAAATTTTATAAAATAACATTGCATATTTATAATAAAAGAAATTGAATTTGATCCCAAACAATGATTAGAGCAACATTTCAATTTTGGAATACAATCCTCTAAGAAATCAAGGGTGAGTATGAAAACAAGAGTGATAAAATTGATGGCAAGATCAAAATTAATGATGAATATACTTTTGGATTAAAAAATGATTAGAATGTGAATTAAGAATAGAAAATTCAAATATATAATATTAAGTTATAATTAAATTTATTATTTATATTTTTTCCTTCTATTTTATTCTTAAAGTTCTATTCAAAAAAAAAAAAAAAACAATGCTCTCTAGTTCGCAACTTTTCGATGACAATGGGGATGGCGATACCCACCCTGATAATGACAGAAATATTGAAAAAGTGAGGTTCAAAGATAATCTTGTTGAAGATGATATATCCATGGATGGGGTTCCAGCCCTAAAACAAAATTTGTCATGGAAAGACAAACTTTTGGGGGGCTCTTCGGGTGAACTTAGTCCAAATCGCATTACTTTTTCTGAAGGGAGTGATATTGATTTTGAGTTACTTGAAGGGGACGTTAATAAAACTATCCTTGATGGTGTTCCGGCTATCTCTTTCTCCGATCGCTTAAAAAATATCTTGTTTAAAGAAATGGAGCTAACGGTCATTGTCAAATTGTTAGGGCGTAACATTGGTTACAACGCTTTACACAATCGAATTTTCTCTCTTTGAAAACCAATGAAATCTATTCGTATAATGGATACCATCAACGGGTATTACCTTGTTAAATTTCAGGTCGTTGAAGATTATAACAGAGTCTTATCGCAAGGACCTTGGACTGTTTACGACCAATATTTGACAGTGCAACCTTGGACCAAGCATTTCAGTCCGAAGCAACCCTATCCCAATATGGTGTTAGCCTGGATTCGTTTGCCGAATCTCCCAGGACATCTCTACAAAAGAAAGATAATAGAGGCTATTGGAAGTCTCATTGGAAAAGTCGTCAAACTCGACGTTCAGACGGATAATCAAACCAGAGGAAGATTCGCGCGTTTAGCCGTCTATATTAACTTGATAGAACCTTTGATTTCTCAGGTTCTAGTTGATGGAGTAGTTCAGCGAGTGGAATACGAATCCCTCCCGACTATCTGTTTCTCTTACTGTAAATACCGGCACGTTAAAGATTTGTGCCCACTATCTGAAACGAAACAAAATCAGCCAGTACCTCTAGGTGATTCGACGACGGTGGTAGGTGACACAAATAAAGGCAAGTCAGACGGCGTCTCTTCAGCTAATGGAACTGGCAGAAAAGAGGCAGATTTCGGGCCATGGATGTTAGTAAAGAAGCGATATTCTCGGCGGGGGAAGAAGAATTCTCTAGCGAAAATCATGGGGAAACAAAAAAATTAGGCTTTAGGGTCTCAATTCTCGGCGTTGATGGGGGAAGATCTTTGTGATGAAAGGAGATCTTCAGATGGAGGAGATTTAGGGGGACGAGGTAATAGAAAGGAGGCTGGTGCTCAAATTAATCTTAAATCTAGGGTTAATCAAGAAAATGGGGAGTTTCTTTCTAACAAAGCCATACATGTAGGTGGAATTGTGGGCCTTACTAATGGGTTTGATAGGGGCATGGAAGTGGGTAGAGTCTCTTTAAAAGAAAAGGGTCAAAAGTCTAATAAGAGTTGGAACAAAGCTTTGGGAAAGAGGCTAATAATTTCAGACGGTCATTTGGGAAACATTGGGGATCAATTGGCTAAATATCCCTTTTCTTTTTCAAATTATATTCCAGTTGCCCCGAATCCTGATTTTTCTAAAACTAATAATTCTTTTAATGGTGCAGGTGGTCAAGGCCTTTTGGTTCCTAATAATTTGAGCAGTTTAGACGTTGAAAATATAGAAAAAATTAAAGCAAGATACAACCCTGTATTTGACGAATCCGAAGGCATTATTGCCCCTATCTCCGACAATACACTAGACCCAGATAAGCATTCAACTATTATTTTTAATAATAATAATAATGTTCCTTCTAATCAGCAGGTTAAATTGGATTCAAGACCCATGGAACTCCCGAATGTGGTGGTGAACACTCCACTTAATAATTCCCAATACCAAAAAGGCGGTAGTTCCCGAAGCAATCGTAAGCCCTCTTTTGCTTTACGGGGTCGAGATAGTCATTTCAAAAATTCTGGAAACACACGCATTTCTCTTGCTGAGTCCATGAAGGAGATGGCAGAATTTTTATCTTCCCAAATTCCTAGCTGTAATCCAAGTGATGTATTCGAGATTGCTGAATCTGAGTTGGAAGGTAAAAACAGGTCCTAAAAGATAGGTATGCTTTTTCTTTCTCTCATACTTTTTGGTTTTAATGAATATCACTATATTTTCGTGGAATTGTTAAGGATGTGCTAATATTAAGTTTCCTAGAATTTTTTGGGAGTATGATATGGAATATAAACCTGACATTGTTAGCCTTCTTGAGCCGAGAGTCAGCAGGGCTAAGGCTGACAAAATTATTACTAAGCTAGGATTCCAGTACTCACATCGGGTGAGGCAACTGGATTTTCTGGAGGTATTTGGTTATGTTGGAAAGACTCTGTTTGTCTTGAGGTGATTCGTAATCATCTGCAATTCATCTTAAGTCGGGTTTGGAAAAAACCTTCAGCACATCCTATCATGATTTCTTTCGTGTATGGTAGTCTCAATAGGCAAAAGCGTCAACTTCTTTGGGATAATTTAAAGAATACTGTTTTTCTTGGTCAGTTTCCCTGGATGGCCATTGGAGATTTTAATGCGATCCTTGCATCTTCTGAAAAGACTGGAAGCCTTACTGAAGGTAGACGCTGCCCCCATTTTGGAGATTTTGTTGAATCAGCAAATTTTCATGACTTAGGTTTCAAAGGACCACATTTTACTTGGCACGGAGGTTCTTTGTCTGTTAGACTTGATCGCGCTTTGGGGAATGGGGCTTGGATACAGAATTTTCCCAATTGTAGACTTACTCACCTTCTAAAAATTAAGTCGGACCATCGTCCTATTCTTTTGGTTCTTAACCCAAGTATTTCTCAACTTTTAGTGGGTTGGATTGAACACCCGGGGTTTGGGAATTTCTTAAAGGAGAACTGGGATTGTTCTGGTAATTTCACTGAGACTTTTGGGAGGTTCGCTCATAAACTCAAGGAATGGAATAAAAATGTTTACGGTAATATTTCTACTCGTACAAGAAATCTTATCAATAGAATTACTTGCATTCAGAAGAGAAGTGATTATCACGGTACTCATCATTTAAACCAGATAGACTTATCTCTCCGCCAAGAGCTTGAAAATGTTCTTCACCATGAGGAACTTCTTTGGAGGCAAAAAGCGATATGTGATTGGCTGAAAATGGGTGATAGGAATACAAAATACTTCCATACCCGTACTCTGCAGAGAAGGAAAAATAACCATATTCATGCCATTCGAGATTCTGATCGTAACTGGATTTATGACCCGGAGCTTATTGAAAGAAAAGCAAATATGTTTTTTCAAAGATTATACAAAGATGTTCCTGATCCTTTGGGCACTCTTCCTCCAAATAGGTTTTCTCATCTTGATCCTGTAGATATTGGTTTTTAGGGAAACCAGTCTTTAATGAGGAGATTAAGGTAGCTCTTTTTTACATGGCTCCGCTTAAGGCTCCGGGCAGTGATGGTTTTCATGCCCTTTTCTTCCAAAAACATTGGGACTTTATAGGGGGCGCAGTTTGTGACTGGATTAAGCGGATTTTTGAGGGTAACCCCATTGAGGCTGATATGGACAATACCCTTATTGTTTTAATTCCAAAGGTTCAGAATCCAGAGACCTTTGGTCAATTCCGACCAATAAGTCTATGCTCGGTCCTCTATAAACTGACGATGAAGGTAATCGCTAATCGTTTCAGGTACATTTTTCCTAAAATTATTGCACAAGAACAGGCGGGATTTATTGCAGGTAGGAGCATAAACGACAACATCATTTTAGCTCAATAAGTAATTTATTCCATGAGATGTCAGAAAAAAGGAAATGGATGGCGATCAAAATCGATCTGGAGAAAGTTTATGATAGAGTAAGCTGGGAATTCATCGACGCTTCTCTCTGAGCGACAGGTATCCTTGATTATCTTGTTAATGTTATTATGTCTTCTATTTCCACTTCTACTATGCAGGTTATGTGGAATGAAGTTCCTTTGTCTAAATTCAGTCTTGCTAGAGGAATCCGTCAAGGTTGTCCTCTTTCTCCTTATCTGTTTGTGCTCTGTATGGAGTGGCTTGGTCATCTGATTTAGGCTGCTATCTCGGAATGGAATTGGAGTCCTATTCGACTCTCTAGAGGTGGACCTGCTATCTCGCATTTATTCTTTGCTGACGACTTGGTTATTTTCAGTAAGGCTGATTTGAAGCATTGTAGAATTTTGAAAGGCATCCTTGATAGGTTTTGTGCACTATCTGGACATAAGGTTAATGCTAGTAAAACTAATATCTTTTTCTCTAAAGGAGTGGATGAAGACACAGTGGGCTCGATTAGCTCTTTATTAGGTTGTCAGCGAATTCATAATCTTGGTCACTACCTAGGAGTCCCTCTCTTGCATCAAAGGATTACTAGTAGCACTCTTCGGTTTATGGTGGAAAAAGTGCGTGGAAAGCTTAATTGTTGGGAAGCTAAAAAGCTCTCGTTGGCTGGGAGGATCACCTTAGCACATTCGGTTCTCTTATCTATTCCCAGTTACTTCATGCAATCCATGATGATACCTAGGAATACCTGTAATGAGATTGAAAAGATAATTAAACAATTCATCTGGGGGTCCTCTGAAAGAAGTAAAAAGATGGCCTTGGTAGGATGGGACACCATTTGTCAACCTAAAGCGTGCGGTGGCCTTGGTTTGAGGAATCTTCGTGACCAGAACATTACTTTCTTGATGAAATTGGGGTTCAAATTAGTTTAAGACGAGAGAGCTTTTTGAGTTCGCGTGATTAGATCAAAGTATCGTCTAAAAGAAGAATTTCCAAGTTGTATCAATACAGATAGAGGCTCTTTTCTTTGGAAGTCCCTCTCCAAAATTTGGTCTTTACTTCGGGAAAACCTTCATTGGTCTATTGGTAATGGTCACAAAGTTAAGTGTTGGCAAGATAACTGGATTCCTGAGTTCGGACCTCTTCATAGATTTATTCCTGCTGGTGCTAATCTGAATTTTGAGTGTTTTTTGCATGAGATGACTATTGAGAATGGTTCGTGGAATTTAGATCTCTTTCGAGTTTGGCTTCTAGAAGAGGTGATTCAGGCGATTAAATGTATTCCTCTTCCATCTCTTTCAGACGGTCCTGACAGGATTTCTTGGAACCACACTTCATCTGGTATTTTTTCGGTTAAATCTGCTTATAGAGCGATCAAGGGAGGAGTTTGGAACTCGATGATGAAAAATAGAAGTTGGCATGAAAATTTCCCGGACCTCAGCGGATTCGTAATTTCATTTGGACAATTTTATAAGGAAGAGTCCTTAGTAACGTTGAAAGAGTTAGAAGGGGTATCGCAGAAGATCCCTCGTGCCATATTTGTGGTTACCACTCAAAGATATTTTACACATATTACGTGACTGTCCAGCAGCTAAAGATGTTTGGATTCAGGTTCATCCAGGTAAGTATTTTCCGAATTTTTTCTCGCTTCCCTTTTAAGATTGGTTTTCTCTTAATTTGCAGGGGAATAGGCTGATTCATGAAAATGGAGCTAACTGGGCATGCTTTTTTGGGCTGCTTACTTGGCGCATATGAAAAAATCAGAATTTATACATCTTTCAAAACAAACCATGGAGTTCCAAAGAAATAATTCAAGGATCCTTTAGTTGGGCGATACATTTCTCATCTTCCTCTCAAGAGATCCTTTCAAAATGTCTTGAACATTCTGCTGGATTTTGTACTGCTGAGGAACATGTATACCTTTTTACTGATGGGGCCGTGCAATTAAATTCTGGATTCGCTGCAGCTGGGGGAGTTATTCGTGATAAGGAGGGGCAATGGTTATGGGTTTTCATCGGTTCATTGGAAAATACTCAGTTTTCAATGCAGAACTGTGGAGTATTCTTGAGGGCCTCAAATTGATCCGTCGTCTGGGTCTTGATCATGTCATCATACACTCTGATAGTTTGGAGGTTGTTAAAAGCATCCTTGGGAGCGTTTCAACTGGATCCAACTCTGCATTAATTAGGCGTATCCATAACCTTATGTCTCGGAGGACCATTGGTTTATACAGTACATTCCGATGGAGCAAAATCAGGTAGCAGACTGCTTAGCTAAACAAGCCTTGCACCAAAAAGGAGATCCGCAAGTGTTGGATGATCCACCGGAGATTACTCGTGCTCTTCTTGATAGGAATAAATATTCAGTTTCTTCTTATGATTAAGTAATTTACTTGTAGTTCGTTTGTTTCACACAAAAAAAAAATATTATTTATATTAAATCGTATAGATTGAAATTATGTTGCACTAAAACTAAAATTTTAAAAACAAATTATTAAAAAATTTTGTTTTTTAAGTTTACAACTACTATTGTCCTAATTTTCACTATGTAAGAAATCCAATTATGATACAGCACAAATGCATTAAAAACGAAAAGAAATAATTAAAGTGTTACAAACAAACCGAATAAAAATTGAAACAATGAATCACACTATTTTTAGACTAACTAATCAAACTAAACCTCATAGTAGCATTCAAAAACTCTCAAATTTTAATTATGTAAAGTTAAGTTCTCAAAATTCTAACACCTCTACCTTTATCGACTAAATCAGGTCCTCCATAGAAAAAAAAATATTTTTTTATAATTAGACAAGCTTATCAAAGAAACAAAAGAAAGTTGAAATTAATCTCGTTGAGCTATCCATATTGAAAAATTGCATTAGATTTATATTAAATTATAATACGAAAAATTACATTAAATTTGTATTAAATTATAAGACACTTGAGGGAAAAAATATAAAAATATATTTATAAAAATATTATATAAAACCAGAATTCTTAGAATGATAAAATTAAAATTTGAAATGTTTTTTCAAATGTTATATTTTTTAGTTCTTTTTTTTTTGCTTTTAGTAAAATAAAAAGATAAAAATTCTTAATAATAATAATATAATGTACCCCACGGTTAGTGGAATTGCTCTCGAATAACATAATTTTCCTATTCTTTTATTTAAAATATGAGGCGAAAAAAGTTTGATTTAATTTAAAAAATTCGATAAATAATTTAAGATAATTTCGAATAAAAAAATAAAATGTTTAGTTTAACTTGAATATGAATTACACAATTCGAGTTATCTGAAAATTCGAATAAGAAAAGACAAAATTACGTTCTTTTAATAAATGTTTACATTTTCTAAAGTTAAAAGTCAACACCATTAAGTTAAAAAATAAAACTATGTCGTTTTAATAAATATTTACATATGAAGTTAAAAGCAAAACCATTATATTATTTATATAATTAAATAATCTTGTACTTCGTCTACTAGTTAAATAATCAGTTTATGTAAATGCAACATTGAGTATAAATAATAGGATTCATTAACTCGACTCAACTTGACTCGAAATTTTTTTGACTCGATTCGATTGAAAAAAATCAAATTGAGTTAAGCTACTAAAATATAATTTATCAATTCGACTAATTCAAAATCTTTTGACTCGATCCGATTCAAACTCACCCAAGTATAATTAGCAGAGAAAATTTGGAAAAAGAGACCGTTCCTATTGTTGAAAGTGAAATTTAAAGACAACAAACTTGCGTTGGAAAACAAAATTACATGGCTGTTTTCAAAGGCGAAAGGAGGAATCCAAAGGTGCTGATCAAACAAATCAGGAATGGGGTAGTTGAGTTTTAGCGTATGGAGAAAGACGAACTGAGGGTTGAGGAAAGTAGGCCAACAGAAACAATTGATAAATGGAGGAAACCTAACCAGGGTTTTAACAAGGTGAACTGTGATGGAGCTTGGGATGTTGATTGTCATTTGGTTGGGGTAGGCGTTGTTATAAGAAAAGAGAATGGTTACAAAAAGTGAATACATTAGGGAAAATACACACAAACCATCAAAATCTCCATGCATTTAGAGCAAGGATTAATATGCATTTTGGTACTTGAACTATACCTTATTCTTCAATCTAGTACCGATGGTTTCTTTCTCTTATTTTGATACCTATGGTTTTATTCTGTTAACCACTTTACCCCAAATCGTTACAAAAAGTGATGTGGCAATATTGGACTAATCAATAGTTGACACATGACATAATTGTTTAAAATATTTTTTTAAAATTTCCTCTTTATTCCTCTTTTATTTCCAAGTTGACTTTTTTTTTTTGTCTTTCACTTCTCCCTCGTCATCAATATTCATCATCGTTCATCAACTTCTCCCTGTCATCATCATCCCCAGCACTACTCCACCATCACCATTACCATCATCAAGTTTACTGTAGATTCCAAAATTGGTCTCTTGATATTTTCTTTAATAAATCTTATCTTTATTATTATCACCAACAAAAAATAATCACCATCTCCAACAATGTATCGTCACAACAGTCTGTAATACCAAAGTGTTTGGTTATGCACTCACGGCCTTTGGGGTTATACTCTACAGTGAAGCCAAGAAACGAAACAAATGATGCCTCATCTTGAGATTCAACCTTTTCTTTACCCTCAGAGCTTGGATTTTCTTAAAATTTAGGGAAAAAAATACGCCTCACCATTCCACTTCGAAAGTTTTTTTTTAGAGAATAAAAGAAGATGGTGAAAGAAATTGTTTTTAGAAAAATTAGTTGGTGTATTTCGAATCGGAATGTGAAAGAGACCAAAATTGAGGTTGGAAACAAAAAAAAAAAAAAAAAAAAAAAAAAAAAAAAATTTGTCCCCAGAATCTGGGGGTGGCTGTAAACATGAGTTTTCTGGTGGTTGGGTCTATAGTATGAAAAACAAAGAGAGGAGAAACAAAATAACAAAAAAAGAATTAAAAGTTTGAAGAAAAAACAAAGTAAAAATCTGAAAGAAAGATTGATTCCCGTGAAAAATAAAAAAGGAAATAAAGAAGAAATTGGAAAAAAATAATTTTTAACAAAATAAAAAGGAAAAATAAAACAAAATCCACGTGGAAATAAGAAAGAAATAAAGGGAAAATAATTAACAAATATTATGCCACGTGTCAACTGGTAAATTGGTCTAATTTTGCCTTGAGGTAAAGCGGTAATTAAGAACAAAAAATTATAAATATGATATTGAAAAATGAGGTATAATTCAGATTAACCTTTATATCAATAATATACTTATCCAGCTGAAATCGGATTCTTTTAAGACAACCGGAAACCCCTCGTCGCAGTTCAGATTTTAGATATTACCAAACATGTCCCACACGTAGTGTCCATTTTTGCATTTTAACAGGTCAACACGTGTCTTCCTTTTATGTCGGAGAATCTTTCAAACACAATGTCTACATCATTGACGTGTCCTCCCTAATTATATTCCCTTCCAACTTTATCTGTTTACTTTCTTGGAAAATACTAACTACCAGTTTCCCCTTTTTAATTCATTTTAAAAAATTAATGGGATAAAATACAATTAATGTGCATTTATAAATATCGACTAAAATTTTATCCTTATCATTAAATATGTTGTTTTCATGAATCTATTTATTTATTTTTCTCAAATATCTTTTAAATTAGCATAATTTAACTATTTTAACTTTTTATTTAATTATTTAATTATTTTTATACTTATATTTTTGTCAATCACCCAAAAATAAATAAAGAAAAGTTTAAAGTTCTATAACTTTACTGATATAGCATAGATATAGATTATCACATGGATGACACGTAAACATTTAATTAATTTTTAAAATTTTAAAATTCAAAAAATATAAGAATTATTTTAAAAATTAAAAACCATTAAAATTATTTAAAAATTATAAAAATATTTTTTAAATTTTAAAAATAATTAAATATTGACATGTGATCCATGTGACTACGTGTATGCCGCGTCAGCAAAGTTAACAAAAATTAAATTTTCTATTCATTTTAGATTGATTTGATAAAAAAATACAAATTCAAAGATTAAAAAAATTAAATAAAAAATTAAAATAATTTTTTTAAAAAAGTAAAGAGCCAAAAAATCCTTATAAATTTATCAATGTTGGTATTTATTATAATTTAAAATATTAGTGTACTTAAATCAAACTTGCACAATAATTAGAATGGTTCAAAATCAAATCTTAATAATGAATTCCATGATTTGATGATTAAGGGTGTTTATCAGCCCAAGTGTGACTTGGATTTGAGTCGCATTAGTGCTTTTATCTTATTATTGCAATTTACCAAAAAATAAAAAATCTTATCCAATAATCACAAACAAATTCGATTTTTTAAAATCATTTATATAATTAATTTAATGTCAAATTTCTTTGTTGATTTGAAATTTTGATGAATGTTAAATTTAAAGTGTAATTATGAATAACTCAATTTTTTTCTCTATAAAAAATGAAAATTTAATTTTTAATTTAAATAATTTATGAGCAAGTACGTTAATTCTGCTTCTAGTTTTTACACTTTACCAACGTTACGGATTTTATTTTTATACTTTAATTTTACTAATTTATTTTTTTAATTTTTTTAAATTTAAAATTTTAGTTTTTATCAACAAAAATATTGTTAAACCCATTAAGTTGAGTTTTGGTATTTTTAAAATTTAATGGTTCAAACATATTATTTTATGTGTAATATTATATCGACTTATTATTTTTACATATTACTCACTAAAAATTTAGTTAATTGATTAACAATTTTTGTTTACATTAAAATTGAAATTTAGAAATTTAAAAAGTATAAAATTTAGAATAATTCAGAATATGAACTAAATCTATAACTATACACATGATAAAAGAATAATAATTAAATTTAATCAAACAAATTTAATTATTATTTTAATCTAAAATTATAAAATTTAAAAAAATATAAAAAATTAAATTTACTAATTTAAAAAATACATATACTATCAAAATAAATAAAAATTTTTAATTCTACTCTTTAAAAAGAATATCCTTTCTCTGCCTCTGCCTCTGCCTCTACTGTTTATATAAAGAACAAACTTAGAAGTGAAGGGAGGTAGCATCATTGGTAGAGGAGAAATTTAAAAAAATGAGTAAACCACGTGGCAAATTCCTAGACACCTAAAATGAAGCCGACACGTAGCTGCTGCTCCCTGCTTCATTTTATACATTTACACGTGTTATTATATCCCCTCCCAACTTGTTTTCTTTTTGTTTTTCCGGCCAGCTTGTTTTCCAAAACACGTTAAAAAGGCAATCCCTTTTAAACTATTATTATCTAAATCGTATACCACGTGTCGCTCGGGTGCTTCTCCTGATGGCCACTTGTCTCCGTCCCATTTCTCAGGGTATTTTCGTCATTCATTGATACTTCTTCAACATTAATAAAAAAGAAAGGAAAACCCTCTAAACTCTCTTCTTCCTTCTACTTCTCTTGAATCTCTTCAATCATTTTGCTCTCTTCACTAACGCCCACCCAATCAATTGTTTCTCTCAGACCGTCCTTCTTCTTCTTCTTCTTCTTCTTCGTTTATTTATTTTTTTTTTTTGTAAAATCGACTTCATTAAATATACAATTTTTTTGTGTGTAACGAAATGAGCAAGAAACATTTTTTTTTTTTTGTTTGAGTTGTTATTGGTTTCAAGTTGGAGTTTTATCATTCAATCTTAACTTATTTGTATTACATAATTCTTTATTTTTCTTAAAAAAAAAAGGGGAAACTTTGGTGTAAAAATAATCAAAGTTTATGCATATTGGTAAGGTTAACTTGGATCAAAATCTGGTTTTTTGTTATGTCACATAGACAGAGAATAGCTTAAGAGTTTTTTTTTTCTTTGCGTTATTATGTTTCCATCAACAATGGGAGAAACAAATGAGAACATAAGAATTAACAGCAGCAAAGAAAGGAGCAATCTTTCTCTGCAGATGGAGAAATACCCAAGGGACCTGTTACAAAGATTCATGTCAACTGAAACCCAAGCTTCAATAACAAGTGAAAGAGAAGAAGATGAAGCAGAAGAAGAAGTGGAGCTGAATCTTGGGTTATCATTAGGAGGCAGATTTGGGGTTGATAAGAATGCAAAGAAGTTGATAAGGTCATCATCCGTTGCTAGTTCAATGCCAACATTTAGAGCAGAAGGTGCCAACAATACTCCACCAACGATTCCTTACCCAACACTGATTAGAACCTCTTCTTTGCCCACCGAGACTGAAGAAGAGTGGAGGAAGAGAAAAAAATTGCAAAGTCTAAGAAGAATGGAAGCCAAGAGGAGAAGAAGTGAGAAGCAAAGGAGTTCGAGAGAGAAAATGGAGGTGAATTTGTTAGAGGAAGACAAGCAACCTGGAAGAGCCAATAATGTTGGGGTTGGACCACCATTTGGATTGCAGAGTCGGGCTGCATCTGCAAGGCAGATCACTTCACAAGGCTCTATAGGATCACTAGGAAGAAGCTCTTCTAGTATGTCAGAAATGGAAAATAAAGCTCTTCAAGGTACTTTCTCCAACATTATCATCTATAGGATATTGTACATGCATTTAGTCTCAATTCTTGGATTTTGGGGTAGATAATAGTGGCGTTGTTAGTTTCATAGTTGAATTGGAACTGACTTCAGTTGAGAGATGGTGGCATTTCCCCATCATTTTGCAGTCACATTATCTTTATTTTTTTGATCTCCTTTTCTCTTTTAGGCTTTTGAAGTTGAGGATTGAGAACATTTTGTTCTTTGGAATGATTCACTAGTCTTAGGCTGCATTAGATGTATTTGAAAATTGATGAAAATTAGTGCATTGGAGTTCAATGAACGTAGCCGGTAAAGAGTACCATACTACTATTACTATACAAAATACAGGCGCTGTGCAGGCCAAGGATGTAGTTCAGATCTCCTTCCTCTTTCTCTATGACCATGTGCTTATGAGTAATTAAAGAACATAAAAATCATGGGATTTAGAATAACTGGATATTCAAATAACTCATGGACGAAATCATCCTTGATTGAAGTTCCTTTCACTGCTACTTGGACTTGTTGTACATACTTTGTGATGGTTTTGAATACCCTGAATTACACACTCGAGCTAATCAGCAGATATTTTGCACCTTGGAGGAGAAACGTATCACTTTCTCCTACTTCTTCCATTTAGTTTCACTTTACGGTTTTAGCCCGCTTGATCGATCTTTTGGCAACATGTGGAAGATTTTAAGTTTGGCCCATAGATGCCAAATTTGTTTCGATTACTCCTATGTCAATAGCTAGCAGCCTAACGTCTGCCATGTTGATCATCGGTGTTGATTATTTATGATTAAGCTGTTGGTTGCAGCAGCTGGTTTTCATATTTTTATAGTCCCATGCATTGCAGGAACAGGCAGTTGTGGTGAAGCGAGAAGCTCCGGTAGCACCCAGTCCTTGCAAGATCAAGGTAGTCAAGAGGCTGCAAGTTCTTCAGGGAAAAAAAAAAGTGAAACCTGCCATACTCCGGAACTTGAGGCCGAAACACTGAATAAAGCGGTTGAAAATAAAGGGAAAGAACGAGGGAGTGCGATGGAAGACATGCCTTGCGTATTCACCAAGGGAGATGGTCCAAATGGGAAAAGAATAGAAGGCATTCTATATAAGTATGGTAAGGGAGAGGAAGTGAGGATAATGTGTGTGTGCCATGGAAATTTTCTATCTCCAGCTGAGTTTGTCAAGCATGCAGGTGGTGGTGATGTCGATCACCCTCTTAGACATATAGTTGTAAATCCTAACTATGCTTCATTTTTCTAATGGACTTTGATGTCATCCCTTCACAAAATTGCCCATTGGGATGTGTAATAGGGACAAATTTGAAAGTGACAATTTTTGGAAAACATTGATTTTCTATTTGGAATATGTTAAGAAGTGAAAGTCTTAACTTGCTTCCTGATGTCTCGTAGGAGAGATTTTTTTTTCAATGCCTCTTCTTTTGACCATTTGGTTCAATCTTTGCCAGCTGGAGTTTTAAAGCTACAGATTCTGGGATTTACTTAAAAAACTGTGGATTTGTTACCAGAAAAATATCATAAAAGATTCTTTACCAAAAAGGTAAAAAATCTGGACACCATAAAAAAGGATCCACAAAAGTAAAAATACCCAATATTTCATAAGATTTTAAACCCTGGTTAGCACTACAAAAGTAAAAATCTGACATACTAAACCTGCCTTGATTAGCACTACAAAAGCAAAGAGAACTGAAATACATTTATATAAAGCAGTCTCCAAAATTCATATCTGCTATTTTTGTGCAGATCATTAAGGATTGTTCTCAGCCAGGGGATGACAATTTTGATTTTTGGTGCGAATGTACAAACTACAAGTCTGTTATGACTTGTGCACTTAAGCTGTTCCTTACAAGATCATAGTATGCACCCAGAAACCAGATTATCTTACCGAAGAAGGTTGGATTCGTTTCAACCGACGGACAACTTGCCTCATAGTTGGTCTTGCTGAGAGGCTATCAACTGTGCATGTAATGGCCAAGTGCAGCAGTTCTACAAGATGGTCATGCGGACCGCTATCCCATAACCTTGCAGTGAACACATCCTTTGCTTGACCCTGTCGCAGCATCATGCAGGCCCAAGAGACGATATTGAAACCATTTGCATGCGAGGAGAAAGAAGGATCCAAAGCTTTTTTATCTGATATCAACTCGAGAAGCACAACCCCATAGCTGTAGACATCAGCCTTCTCAGATACACGGCAGGTCATAGCATACTCCGGTGCAACATATCCAAATGTGCCGGCTACACCGGTTGTTGCATGGGTTTCGGAGGTACCCAAAAGCCTTGATAATCCGAAATCAGACAGATAAGCATTACAATCATCATCCAACAATATGTTACTTGGCTTGACGTCCCGGTGCAGAACCTTTGGATTGCATTGGTCATGTAAATATGCAAGTGCATGGGCTACATCCGAAGCAATCTTGTGAACAATCTTCCAATCTACAGCTCTTGTGGACCTTTCCTTGATAAAATTTTCTAAATTACCACCTGACAAATAATTATATATGAGAAACATCTCCGTTTCACTGGCATGGTAACCTATTAGGGTTACAAGATTAGGGTGCCTCATTGTTTCAAGGGTCTTCACCTCAGCATGGAACTGCTGAACACCTTGGAACCTTCCAATAGCAAGCCTCTTCACTGCCACTAGAGTTCCCGGAGCTATTTCAGCCTTGTACGTAGCACCAAAACCTCCATTCCCAATGCATTTTCCAGCACTGAAGTTCCCTGTTGCCTGGACAATTGCTTCATACGTCAATGGAACCCCAATGTCAACAAAAGCTGTAATTTCCCTAGTTTCAGAAACCTGAACCCTGGACATTGGAACCCATTTCCTGGTGTAAAAGAAGAGAATGACTAGAACTAGTAGAACTGAAACAATGGCTGAGGCAGATGCTATGGATGCGATCTCAATGGAATCTAGACTTTGATCATCAATTGTGTTACTGGAAGGAGAAGCTGCACCAATTTGTGAACTTCCAGTGAAGGTTGTTTCAGCAGATCGTACAGACAGCGAGAATACATGGTGTGAACGAAGTAATGGCTTTTCATGGACACCTGTATGATTCACTGCATTACCATTCAATGATAATGATCCAGACAGGCCGTTGGATGATACTTCAAGCATAGAAAGAGACTTCAAGTTTGAGAAACCAGAAGGAATTTCCCCTGAGAATTTATTATTATTGAGCTGAAGAGAAGTTAGGTTTCTCAGATCAAGAAGACCTTGTGGAATCTCACCAGATAGCGAATTTGATGAAAGGTCCAACACTTCAAGGGAACGAAGCTGTGCAAAGCTAGAAGGAATGGAACCAGTCAGGTTGTTGCTTGCCAAAGAGAGATGTTTGAGGTACTTCAACTGATGGAGCCCTTCAGGAACTGGACCTCTGAACTTGTTTCTGCTTAGGTCAAGAAAAACAAGAGATTTCAAGTACCCGAAGCATCTGGGAATTAACCCCGTAATCTGATTCTCAGAGACATCCAAATATCTAAGAGATCTGCAAATTGCACCGATTCCAAACGGAATATGACCGGACAATTTGTTCTTGCTAACATCAGCAATCAACCCATGAAGCTTATTACAGTTTCCAAACAAACTTCCCGGAAATGATCCAGTGAACTTGTTCCCACCAGCTAAAAATGCATAATCAATCTGCTTCTCCAATCTTGTTGGTACAACTGGCAGCCCTGGTAGTGAACCAGAGAAGCTATTTCCACCAAAATTGTGAATCAACACAGCTTTCGAACCAGAAAACGGAAAAACCATTGCATGCCGCGTTTTATACGCAAAGAATGACAAATACACAAATGCTGGATCACGGGTTTGGAGAAGTCCATAACTCAAGGAGGAAAAGCCGGGGCATACACTTTGATTAAATTTGGGGATCGATCCGGACATGAGGTTTCCACTGATATCAAAAAGTGTCATACAGGGAATTGGAAGCTTATCATCAAGCTCCCCGGTTAGCCTGTTCGAGCTCAAATCCAGATGCTGTAGTTTCTTGCATCCATTAAACACGCCAAATATTTCCCCACTGAAGCGGTTCTGAGCTAAGTTCACCATTTCCAAATTCTCACAACCGCTCCAATTCCTTGCTAACTTCCCCTCAAGATTTGCCCTCGGCACCCAAAGTACTTTTAGCTTAGGAAGGGTAGTAATTCTCATGGGAATGGAGCCTCGAAAATGATTATACTCATCAGTAGTAGCAAGTGGCAATCGAAATGAAAGCTCTTCACTTGAACTCTGCTCACTCAGCACGGGATCAAAGAGATTAGAAAGGACAAGAACCGACAACTGAGCACAATTTCCAAGCTCCATGGGGATCAAACCGCTAAGGTTGTTTCTAGAAACATCGAGAATCTTGAGCTTATGCAGCTGACCAAGCTCATTAGGAATAACACCATCCAACATGTTAGAAAACAACAAAAGAGTCCGTAACCGCGGACAATTCCCCAAACTACTGGGAATACTCCCAACTAGGAAATTCCACGACAGATCGAGATACTCTAGATACCGACAATTACTTCCAAAATTCTCGAGAATCGGTCCGTTTAGCTGATTATTAGACAAATAAAGCCCCTTCAACTTGTGGAAACTACCAACATAACTAGGCATAGACCCCTTCAGCTTATTCCCAGCTAAATTCAAAACCTCTAAATCCACAAATCTTGAGAAAGATCCTGGAATCTCCCCTTCGAGTTCATTAAACCCAAGATTCAAAACCCGCAAATTTCTCAACCCCACAAATTCATTAGGCAACTTACCAGTAAGTGAATTCCCTTCAAGATCAAGTTCTTCTAAGTTCTGTAAACCCCATAGTTCTAAAGGAATTTCACCACCAATATCATTAAAAGCAAGAGACAAAACTCTAAGCTCAGTAAGTTTCCCAACCAAAGGTGACAAGTTCCCCACTAATTTCCCCTTAGAACATGCACTTCTCCTCAATCCAAAACCATAAAACGGGAACTTAGACAGCTTTGAAGAACAAGAACAAGGTTGAGCAAAGTTACCTTCAGAAACTTCACGACAACCACCAGGAATGGTGATACAGATGACCTGAGACCTTGAATTGCATGAAACTCCAAACCAGGAGCAGTGATTAGGGTTGTTTGAAGAGTTCCAGCTTGAAAGAACCCCAGAAGGATCAAAAACAGAGCTTTTGAACTCCAACAGGATTCTTTTCTCAGAAGCCAAGTTCCCTGAAGCTAAGTAGAAGAAAGCAAACAGTTGAAACACAAACAAGATCAAATCTTTACAGAACAGATAGCATTTCATGGTGTTTCTTTTTTGGTTAGAAAAACAAAGATGATATCTCTGTTGTTGAAAGAAAGAATCCACCCCCAAAGGGACCAAAGATTACTCTCTCTGTTTCCTAACGGCAAAAATCATTTGATTAAAGTGCTTGTTTTTGGAGGAAATGGGGAGGTCTTTGGATGAGAAAAACGCGTTTTTTATTTTGCTTCTTCTTTGATGGGGTTGAAGGAAGAAAGTCTGAGTCTACTCTTGAGCAAAGCTCTGTTTTTCCTTTTCTTTTTTTTCTATGCAAGATAGTGTGGCCCACGCAGACTAACGGGTGAGAGAGGTGGGGTCCATCTGCCGGTCAATTAATACATCATAACCGTCCATCAACACACGGCGGCTCCTTGGAAGACCAGGCGGACTGTGGGGCCCATTTTGTTTCCCACATTTCCTACTTATATTACAAATTAATTTTTTTTAATTTACGAAAAGTATAAAAGAAAATTCTAATATTTTCTAAAAAAAATTATAAAAAGATTTTAAAAGATTATTATATCAGTTTTTTTAACATTTTAATAATTCTGTATAATTATTATATTTTTCAGTAGGATAAACGACATTTTTAATATTTAATTATCAACAAATTTACATTTTAATCACAAAATTATGAAAAATTACAATTTAATCACTTAATTATTTGAAATTGATTATTTAAGTCACATCTTTGTTATCTTTGGTATGAATATCAACATGCCACTATTCCTAAAAAGTATTTGAGTGAGTTACACTATTAGCAACTCAATTATTAACAAATTTTTATTTTGACCACTCAATTATGAAATGTTATAAAATAATAATTAATAGTCGAGTGACACATTTATTCATAGACTTAATGGTTAATTCGATCCTTTAACAATAACTAAAGTGTCATTTTAAAATTTTTATAGTTTTTAACCCAAAATCCAAAAAAGAATAAAATTATTAGAAAATTGTAAAAAAGCTTGAAAATTCTTATTTTTTTGAAAATATAAAATATATTTAAAATTTTATAATTATGAGAAATTATTGAACTTGTGAAAAATAAAATTTTGAATTAAAATATTATAAAAAATTCAATGAATTTTTTTAAATATATTTTTATAAAAATAAATAATTAAAATATTTAAAAATAATTACAATCAAAGTTTAAAATATTGAACCTAAAAAAGGTCACATTTTTACTGGGATAGAGGAAATAAAATTATAAACAAATCTATTTTTCTTAAATGCCCAAAATCTCATTGTTCAATGTTCATCTCCATATTTTTTCATTGTATGGCCATTTTTTTAATAAATTAAACTTAAGTTTCTTTTCTGTTCATTTTTTTCTGTAAGTAAACTGAAAATGGTAAACATAATAATAGAAAAAATCTTAGTTTGTACTTGATTAATCATCCAATTTATATTATATATTATTACTTTGAGAATTCATCTGGATTTAGAATAGTGATTTTGAATGAGGCATGCATAATATGCTATAATTGTAACATAAAATATATTTTTAAAAAAACAAAATTTGGAAAAATTGATATTTGGATTTGTTTTATTTGATGTAATAATTAGACAACCATATTTGCTAAAGTAAATATTAAAATGATCGTTGTATCTCACTTTAACTGCTATTTTTTTTTTTAAATTTAAACCATATCATTAAATCAAATCATTAATGATAAAAAAATATTTTCACAAATTGATTAGTATTAACATCTTTACCTTTTTAATAAGATGGTTTTGATTAGGCTTAGTGATAAATTCGATCATTAACGTTTTCATGTTTTGTTAAAATGGTCCTAATTTTATTTTTGAGTCTTTTTTTTTCAATTTATTTTTTCTAACAGATTTAATGAAAGTACCTTTAAAAAAGTTAATGAGAATGATGTGGAATTTCATATGTGAAATATTTTTAATGAGATGTAATTTATTACTAAGATAACCTAATAAGATAATTACATGTGGACAATAATAAAATAAATAAATAATACATTAAATTACAAAATAACTCTTAATTTAAAGAAAATAAACATAATTATCTAAAAAATTAACTCAGTAGAAAAACTTTTCAGTAAATAAATGTACGAAAGATTGAAATATTTTGAAAGAAAAGAAAAATTGAAACCTTAAATTTATTAATTAAATTTGTTAAAAAAAAGTAGATTGAAAAAAGAACAAAAGTTGATGGCAAAAAAAAAAAGGCTCAAAAATATAATTAAGATTATTTTAACAAAACATGCAAAAGTTAGTGGCCAAATTTATCATTAAGCCTTTTAACAATTGAAATTGTTTATTGAGATATGTTGTCCAAATTTAAAAAAAAAAATTAAATGACATATTTAAGGTAGGTTTTAAGAATCAAATTGAAATGATGAAATATGATTATAAGGTAAAAAAAATAAAATGTATAAACAAATTCATTAAAAATGTATAGAATAATCACTTATATTGTAATAATTAAGGAATTTATCTTTATTTTCTATGTAGGGGTGAATCTAGGGCTCATAAAATGAAAAATTATCTATTTTAACCTTTTTTAATTTTTAAAAATTTGAATTAATAAGGATAAAATTATACTTTAATTTTTTAAAAATAATAAAATTACTATTTAATCTTTTAAAAATTATATTTTTATTATCACAAAAATTATAATTTAATTTTGGCCTTTAAAAAGTTTTTTTAACTTCGCTGACGAAGATATTAATACATTGGATAAAAAAAATTAATTGAAATGAATAGATAGTGACCGAGAAATGAGTAGGTATAGTTAATATAAAATAATAAACTAGGATATTTGTGGAATTATCAATAATGTAGCAAATATTTTAATGTTTTCAAGGAATGGTGTGCTGTGCAATTTTTGGGTGTAAACATGTGGAAATGGAATGCCCGAATATATTTTTTTAATTCTATTTCTAATAATTTAATTTATAATCAAATCTTAGATATGAACAACTCAGCTAAAATCCTATAACAGGTTTGTTCAGGAGAAAAAAAGTAACTCCTTGTAAGTTAGTAATGGTTAAAAAAAAAAAGTCCAAAAAGGATTTAATTTTTTAAATGATAAACAAAATTTGAATTAAATTTAGAACTTGTTTTTCACAATTCAAGTTAATATCAAAAAAGTGAGGACCACAAATGTGACACCAACATTAATGGTGGGTGGTGTCTGATTGGAGATTAATAAAGGCATTTAGTGGGTGAGATGTCACATTAACTCTCACCCATTTCCATTGGTTCAAATCAATTCCAGCTTTTCTACAAAATCAGGAAGGGATTCTGAGACTTAATCATTTACTATCATCATTTTTTGGTTAAATTTCTACAGCTTCAATTGTAAAATAATATAAAATGAAACAAATATTTTATTAATGGTAAGATATCATCAAATAAAATTTATCTATATCAAAATAAATTTAATTACAACTACAGGATTTAAGTTGAAATAAAATTAGATAACACTTCCATAGGGTAGGATCTGAATTCAAATATTAAAAGTTTAAGGTTACAACCTTTACAAACTATGTCAAAGCTTCATTGACTTATTTGATTTTATTTTTAATTCATTTTGAATATGGATGGAAAAAAAAATAAAAAGTAATATTTATTTTTAAAAAATAGAGTTCTTTTTGAAGTGAAAGATGGGAGTGGATAGATTATTTAGGATTTTTTTTAAAATAATATTTTTAAAAAATATTACATAAAAATATTAAAGATATAAAAAAATTTCTATTAATATTTGTTTTGTTTTTTTTTTTTGAAAAATATAGATTAGATGTTTATGAAGATCGAAACAAAGCATTCAAAAATTGACAATGTATGGTCAAATTCCTTTTTCATTTCAAGTGTAGAAGCTTTTGCTATGTATTATTTATAACAAAAAAAAAAAAAAATACATAGAATAATTTAAAGAGTAAAATAATAATTTTTAAAAGTTGGGACGGAACAGGTATAAACAAAAATTGGCCTGCTACACTGTCTGCGGTGGATTGTATTTTGTCATCTCTACTCTACTCGGGAAGGTTAATTTTCCCCTTCCCAGCAGCAGTCCCTAGGCACCCCCTTATATTCTTACTAGCTAAAAGGACCTGATTCTCGGTATAATTATACATAAGAAGAAAAGATGTCTAGGAACTTAAGATTCCATTGAAGTATATTTGTGTGCGTCTGTATGTATATGTGTATGTGTGTGTATATATCACTTCAACGAGGGCCTTTGAATTTGTGTTGAAGACATGACCCACGCATGATGATTAAATATGAACAGATTATGTGCAAGCATCCAATGACAAAAGTGCACCATTTGGGCAGGCATTTTTGGCTGGGAAGAGGCCAGTGGCTTGAGTTTGGTTGTTCCTTTCAACAACAGCATTTTCCTTTACAACGGTTAAATGAGCAACACCAACGCCATCGACACGAAGGGAACCAGAAGCAACAGTTGCTGCAAGCTGATTTCGATTTCAATGCAGAGGCCAAGGGCTTTTCTTGTTGTTTCTGCTGCACTTTTTCTTTCTTTGAAACATTAGGCTTTTCTTGTAGTTTCTGCTGCACTTTTTCTTCCTCTGAAACATTACTTTCATCTTCCGAACTGCAATGATACCAATATAACTTAAGCTGAAAAGTTCCCACAAGATCTCGAATTTCTTGTAGATTGTATATGAAACCCCAAATATAAACATCGTTAGCATAATATGCAGCCCATGTTACTTGGATGTGAGTATTGGATACGGACATGTTATTGAGTATGCTTGATTTCTTCTTAGTTTTATCATATATTTAGAGCATTATTCGAAACAAATACCGGATATCAAACTTTTAAAAGAAAGTTTTTCTTTCCCAAAGATATGCTATATCTAATATTTGATAGAGGTGGGGGAAAAGAGAAGTCTACACTGAAGAAAACTGCATAAAACAACTCAAATATATGCATCATAAGTGAAGCCTATGTTAATTGGACATGAGTGAGTGTCAGATATGGAGATGCGATTGAGTATGCTCAATTCTTCTTAGTTTTTTCGTTTACTTGGAGCATCATATTCATACCTCTATACTCTCTATACTCATTTCCAAATATGTGATCAGACACAAATATTGACATCAATCTTTTAGAAGAAAGTCTTTCTTGCCCAAAGATCTACTTATGTCTAATTTTTGATACAGTAACATAGATGTAGGGAGAAAAAGAGAAACATACTCTGAACAACAACAGCAGAATCTTTTCAAGCTGCAGTTGCAACAGTTGCTGTAAGCCGATTTCGATTTCAAAGCAGAGGCGAAGGGCTTTTCTTGTTGTTTCTGCTGCACTTCTTTCTTTGAAACATTAGGCTTTTCTTGTAGTTTCTCCTTCACTTTTTCTTCCTCTGAAACGGTACTTTCATCTTCCGAACTGCAATGACACTGATATAACTTAAGCTGAAAAGTTCCCACAAGATCTCGAATTTCTTGTAGATTGTATATGAAACCCCAAATATAAGCATCGTAAGCATAATATGCAGCCCATGTTACTTGGATGTGAGTATTGGATACGGACATGTGATTGAGTATGCTTGATTTCTTCTCAGTTTTATCATATATTTAGAGCATTATTGGAAACAAATACCGGATATCAAACTTTTAAAAGGAAGTTTTTCTTTCCCAAAGATATGCTATATCCAATATTTGATAGAGGTGGGGGAAAAGAGAAGTCTACACTGAAGAAACTGCATACAACAACCCAAATATATGCATCATAAGTGCAGCCTATGTTAATTGGACATGAGTGAGTGTCAGATATGGAGATGCGATTGAGCATGCTCGATTCTTCTTAGTTTTTTCATTTACTTGGAGCATCGTATTCATACCTCTATACTCTCTATACCCATTTCCAAATATGTGATCAGACACAAATATTGACATCAATCTTTTAAAAGAAGGTCTTTCTTGCCCAAAGATCTACTTATATCTAATTTTTGATACAGTAGCATAGATGTAGGGAGAAAAAGAGAAACATACCCTGAACAACAACAGCAGAATCTTTTCAAGCTGCAGTTCCAACAGTTGCTGCAAGCTGATTTCGATTTCAATGCAGAGGCCAAGGGCTTTTCTTGTTGTTTCTGCTGCACTTTTTCTTTCTTTGAAACATTAGGCTTTTCTTGTAGTTTCTGCTGCACTTTTTCTTCCTCTGAAACATTACTTTCATCTTCTGAACTGCAATGATACCAATATAACTTAAGCTGAAAAGTTCCCACAAGATCTAGAATTTCTTGTAGATTGTATATGAAACCCCAAATATAAGCATCGTAAGCATAATATACAGCCCATGTTACTTGGATGTGAGTATTGGATACGGACATGTGATTGAGTATGCTTGATTTCTTCTCAGTTTTCTCATATATTTAGAGCATTATTGGAAACAAATACCGGAAATCAAACTTTTAAAAGAAAATTTTTCTTTCCCAAAGATATGCTGTATCTAATATTTGATGAGGTGGGGGAAAAGAGAAGTCTACACTTAAGAAAACTGCATACAACAACCCAAATATATGCATCATAACTGCAGCCTATGTTAATTGGACATGAGTGAGTGTCAGATATGGAGATGCGATTGAGTATGCTCGATTCTTCTTAGTTTTTTCATTTACTTGGAGCATCATATTCATACCTCTATCCTCTCTATACTCATTTCCAAATATGTGATCAGACACAAATATTGACATCAATCTTTTAAAAGAAAGTCTTTCTTGCCCAAAGATCTACTTATATCTCATTTTTGATACAGTAGCATAGATGTAGGGAGAAAAAGAGAAACATACTCTGAAAAACAACAGCAGAATCTTTTCAAGCTGCAGTTCCAACAGTAGCACAACGCGCAACTATAATTAGAACAGTAGCAGAAAGCCCAGCTACAACCAGAACAGGAGCATGATGGCCATGCACACTTCTTCTTCTTGCTTTTGTTTTTTCTGCAGTAGAAAGGTGCATATTCATTATAGAGAAACCATTAGGTTTGAAATTTCCATAAGATTGTGCACATAAGAAGAATAGACATGGACATGCAATTCTTGATAAGGACATTGTGACACATGGATTTAAAATAAATCAGAAGACGGGTACGACAAGACATCGCAAACTTTTTATTTTCCTTTTTGACGATAATATGCAATAAGAATATATAATTGATACTTTTCTTTAAATATTAACATGCAAATAGCTTTTGTTCATTGTTGATTCCCCTGCTTTGCATGTTCTGCTGTGTCTGGGTGTCTTTACATGTCAAGCATGTATTCCACCCCCAACGAAACAATTTTCCATGTTAGATCCCTGCACGAAGTGTCTGTGCTTCATAGGTATGCATCAAACAAGCATTGGGTTTGAAATTTATATATGGGAATGAATAAATGATAACATAAGGTTTGTATTAACAACTGCATAGACACCAAGGTAAAAGGTACTTGTTTTGCAGAAAGAAAAACTTATGTTGAGCACATCAATCCACAAGTATATAGGATAATTTTGCAGATAAAAGAACGCTGTCAACTCACACTGGAAAGTCAAAGGAGCATTGACCAATTCCACTTTCAGAAATATTGGGCTGATTCCAGGGCGCAATTGACAGTGACTTGTCAACAATTGGTTCTTCAGCAGTAAGGGCTGTTTTATCCTTAACAGTATCATCTGAAACCACAGTTTCCTTGCTTTTGTCAAATTCAAAATTCTCTGTGTACGTTGGAGCAACAGCAGGGAATGGAATTAATGCCTTAACTTCACCTGGCTTTTCCACACCACGGGCGGTTTCCTTGTTTTGAATTAGATCTCTGGCGAAACTAGTGCTCCCTACTTTAATGCTAAACAATGAGTCATTAGAAGCAAGACTCCAATCCATAGGTGCTGATGATTTACTTACTGAAAATACAGCAGACGGAATCCTATACGGATCATACTCTTCAACCCCTCTATCCATTACTTGGATTGGAGGAGATTGTGTCAATGCTGATTCTTGTGCAACAATGGGAACTTGGGAATTAGATGTTGAACCTGCAGATCCATTTTGAGTTTGTTTTAATATGGAAGAGCTCTTGCCAGAAGTTAATCCTGATACGCCTGATTCTTGTGTATCTGCTTGAGACTTATCATCGGTAGATGAACCAGATGAAGGTGAAGACAATGATGATGAAGACGAAGATGACGGCGAGCTAATTTTTTCAGTTGAGATATCACCTTTAGACCTATCAATCTCCCCTTGCGCTACTTCTGATTGATTACTACTTCCACTTTCATCTTTTGGCCCTTTGTGTATTTCAACATCATTTTTGTTTCCTGAGCCCTTAATAATTCCAGAATTGCCATTACTTTTAGTTCCTTCAATACTATTTAGGATCTCTGAAAGGGCATCTGAATCATTACTGCTTCCACTATCTTCACTTGAATGCTTACTGTTTCCATTTTCATCCTTAAATTTTACACGTTTGCTTGAATTCTTACTCTTTCTATTGATGCTATCAGAGTCCATAACTTAAAAAGTTTGTACGAAATAGGGTCAAAATCATGCATTTGTATTTATCAACACATAGATCTACCTGGAAAATGAAAAACAGAAAGAAACCTTTCGCCATGTCAGTGAAAAGATGAAGTGTTCACAGATTTAGACAAAGTTCAAAGACTATGTGACGTTCAACAACCTCAAAACACTGTAATAATAATAATAATAACACCATTGTAATGCTGAAAACAATATCTATGTTTGATGACTGGTCAGTTTTATGAATTGAGGAAGGAATCTAGAATGAATAACATATATACAGCCTATGCAATGAACTTTGTAGTGAAATCGTGAAAAACAATGCATGCCCTAAAGTACCCATGTTCAACACATATGTCTATGATAGAATTTCATGATGATGATAAGCTCTTCCAAACAAAGTAAAAAGTGAGAAGGACCATGTTGGATACATCGGACACTTAAAATCATAAGCATGAAGAACAAAGGCATTTGGTAGCAGAAATTCTCTGATATATACTATATTCAGAAAAGACAATTAGCAATTTCAATTCTAAGTTGAAAGCTTCGTTAATTTATCAAATTGCTGAACTAATACCAGAAATAAATGCAATCAATTCATTTCCCTTGAACAATTTCTACTATGTTTATTTCTCAGAAAATTAAGAGAAAAAACAATTATAATAAACTTATTGGAAAAAAGAAAAAGAACAAACATACTTTAGTTTTGTAGCATTGAACATATGAACTGCTGAAATTAAACTCGTCGGAAGTGTCTCCGGGCTATCCTCAGCAGCTTCTTTACGTTCAACAAATATCTAAAATCGGAATATACCTATCAATTTTAAAAAGTTAAAAAAAAAGGGAATTAAGAAACCCGTCATATGTTTATCCCCAACTTTTTTAAAAGGATAGACACAAAATTAACCAGAAAACCGAAACCGATAATTGAGAATCAAATTACACATAAAAAAAAAAACTGATTTTTCGTTTTGTTTGTATAATAATTCAATCATCAATTAAAAAAACTGCATAAAAAAGAATTAAGAGGTTTAAAAATGTGGATGGAGTAACGCCAATTTTTGCAAAATTTGTTCATAGTTTCTGAAACTAACCTCATCAAAATTGCAATTGAAGACGTTGTTGTAAGTTTTAAACTTACTGCGTCTTTCCATTTATTTGCAGGATGAGGGAAACAGCTAAGCTCGATATAGCTTAGTTTTTCAAATTTTCTTGCATTTGCAGTTCGTATGATACCAGCATGAAGACTGATGGTTTCTACAACAAGATTAGATTGGTTATGGTCACTTAAAATGGCCAACTCCAATGCCTTTATAAAACCTTGTTCTATCAGTTTCTGCTTGTTTTTGGTAAATTACTCATAGTACTTTTATTTTAAGTTAAAATGCGGGACAAGTCTATGTACTTTTCGAAAAATAAGCTGTACTTTTATTTCATCCACCATTTTTTATATTTCAAAATTTAAGTTGAACTAATAATATTATTAATTATTTTATTAAATTTAAGTTAAAAATTAAATTATTTTTAATTAAATGGTTGTTAAGTAATTTTTTTTATTTTAAAAATATTATAACAACAAATTTAATAAAAAAATTAATAATCTTATCAGTTGACCTTGAATTTTAAAATTTAAAAATAAAAAAATTAAATTTCATGAAATAAAAGTATAAAAACTAAATTCTTATTTTTCAAAAAGTAAAAGAATTTATAACATATTTTAACCCTTATTTTAATACATCTATCCCCAAATTTAAGCTGATTCCAAAGTCTATTTATTTTTACTACGAATCCCCAAAAAACTATTTTACTATTTAAAATGCTATTTAAATGTTAAATATTTATTTTATAATTAAATAAAAATAAAAATAAAATGTCATTATTAAATATGAATTCAAAGTGAATTTGAAAGTAAATCTGCGAATGTTGTGGTAGAAGTTGTAGTCACAACAACAAAAAGATTTTGCACATAAAAAATTGTTAATGCAGAATTAACCTACATTTAATGATTCTTAGTTAAAGAGTCAAATGATTGAAATCAACATTACAAATAAGCAATGATTTAAGTCCAATATTTTTAACTCTCAAGTTGCAACCTCTATATACATCTAAGTGAGATTCTCACTACTTACTTTCTCAAACCACTTTGTAGGTTTTACCAAGTCATTTAAAGATGAAAATGTCAAAAAAAAAATTTCTTCACTTGAACATATAGATTTAATTACTCATTCAATGAAATCAATGAGCTCCATTTTTTCCTTTATTTTTTTTATATAATGATTAGAATTGTCCATAAATCCTTCTTACTTGTAATTATAAAAATAAAATAAGCTTGAACACATTTGAATCCACGTCTTTTTGCACTAATAATAATATCAATGGCAATCGAGTTAAGACTCAGTCAACTTTATTTTCTATTTTAAACACTCATCATATCATGTTATTCAAAGAGACCCCTTAACTTCAAACCTCTCTTTCACGTCAATAACATGTATTTGACATTTTCACACCTTATTTTTCGTAGTCTTCAAAATTGCACAGATTCTTTACACATTAACTTTTTATTCCATGAAGAGCAAGTTTTTAAGTTCTTGTACTTGACATCCTAATTATTATTCTTACTACATAATACATTAGTAAAACTAATACAAAGACAAAAACGGTCAACGAAAGATAGTGTTGTCGCAAAATATTGTGGTTACTGGTGTTGGTACAAGTACTATAGAGGCCCCTGTACTTTGATTTAATGTATAGGGATTAATTTACCCAATTTTTGAATAGAGGAGGTAAAATGTAATTTGACTTCTAGTATAATGCCTCCATGATACTTTTACTTAATCTTATTCATCCTTTCTTAATAGCAAATGTCTATATATTATATAAAACCAGCTCCTAAAGCAGCTATAAAAGTAAATAGGGATATAATATTGTAACACCCCTCACTAGTTTGGTCGTCGAACCCGAATTATAGGATGTTATGATAGTTAACAGAATAATTACATGCAAAACTAAATTCAAGAATATTAAATAACATGTAATTGTTACATATATCATGCATGACAAACAAAATTGAGTCTAAGTCGAGCTTACAAAAGCTCTAAAATTTACCCAGAACAAATAGGGATCAAATTGTAACATTTTCAAAAAATAAAGGTAATCATGCAAAATAGGGATCACACGGTTGTGTATCCAAGCCGTGTGGATCAAATTGCAAAAATTCATCAAAAGTCACACGACCTTGTAACAAACTGAGACCGTGTGAAAAAAACTAGATGACCAACTCTATAGTACTCACATGGGCGTGTGGTCAGCCTATGTGACAATCAGAAACCGTGTGCTTTTAACTATTTCCCAGTACACGATCGTGTTGTACAAATTATGCCATTTGAAGTCTACTTCAAATCCAACCTTAAAATGTAACCTCAAAATGTATTTTGGTAACTTAATAACCTATTCAAAACATACCAAAACATATCATATAACAATCCCTGATTATCTAACTAATATGCCTCAATGGCACCATTACACAACAAGGTTAAATAAGTATCACGAACCATTCAAGTCAATTGATACAACTCTATACCATTTATATCACACTAATCCAACTATTTCACAATCAAATACGACCATTTGAGAGCTTCAACCATTGTGAACCGTAATACCATTTTGTACATTTTAAGCACTCTAACGAGGCATCCAAAAACCAACCACATTCTTAGCTTAAACACATAAAATCTCCCATTTATACACATATACAATTCAAGCCCTATCTACATATTATATACACATTCCAAACAAGCATCATATAGGGACCATTTCATCATCTTTCAAAATCAACACTTAACCATATTGAAACCTATTTACATTCCAAATAATCAGGTCAAAAATGGTTTAAACGTCTACCAAAACTGAAGCTGGGTAGTGTGAGCTCCAAATCGGTTCAATCTCCACGATCCGCAAAAGACAACTATAATACAAGAAAACATAAGAGAGTAAGCATTATTTGTGCTTAGTAAGCTCATAGGTGTTAAAATAGTAAACTTACCTCAATTCATAATTAAACAATTAAGACATACTGAGACTAACATGGAAATCATTTGGCATCCTGCTACTTTCACATGTACGTCAACAAGTACATTCAGAGGTTAGTTCATTTACATGACATGAATTTATAACATAATCAACTACATGTTTAACAACTCATTTCATAACTCATTTGTAAACACATACATGTATATTTATTGTCATTCATGCACCACCATTACATCCATTTCATTTTCTGTTGCACTTTCTATCTTCACTCGGAGAACTAAAGAATATTGAACTCGGATACACGGAACTGATTTAATTCCACAAATTATAGAATTGATTTGCTTATACAAGCTTTATTCGATGCTGCTCACTCAAGCTGTCAATAATCTGTAATATGGGCTGGATTTCAAGCATCAATAAAGAATAATTCAATTTGCTTACACAAGCTGTGATATTTGAATTTGTTCACACAAGTTGTAGGTCAGGTTTACTTTGGCAACTTTATTCGATGCTGCTCACTCGAGCTGTCGAGAATTCGCAACACATGCTGGATCTCAACTATCGATAAAGAAATCCCTGACCAACACCCAATTACTTTTGAACCTTAATGGTCTGTCATTCATATTCTAATCGTTTACTAAATTCATTCAGGCACCGTTACAATTTCTGAATCATTTCAATCATGTGACTGTATACACCTTCTCATATATCAAATAACGATCAATATACATTTTAAATCTTATAAAAACATCACATACATACTATCCAATTACATAGCTGATCAAATCCATTCAATAGCATATACCTATTCATATTTATCATTTAATTTGTATTTTACGATTGAGTCCATTTGATGTCAAAACATTATAATCACGATAATACAACTAGAAAATTACGTAGTATAGCACAAACGTATTATGAATTGATAAAGTAAGTCATGTATGAACTTACCTAGAAAAGCAACAAGTAATTAAGGTGTCAGGGACTAATTTATAATTTCTCATTTTTCTCGATTATCTTCCAATTAACTCAAATCCTGATCTATAATAATTCATTTTAATTTATCAATTCTAAACATCTTTTAACAGCTTATTATAAAAATATAAAAATTTCATTTCATTTTACAAAAGTTTACTAAAGTTTTACATTTTATTCAATTTAGTCCCTAAAACCAAAACAAACATATATTTCACATTTAAGTTCCATTCACGATCAATTTTTAAATACATCCTTCTAAATTTCTCTAAAATTTCATGATAATTTTGAAATAATTACATTTTAGTCCTTAAGCTCAAAACTAATAAAGTTCAATTTACAATTTAGTCCTTTATCATTTCTAAACTTACAACCAAGCCATTTAACATTAAAAACATAAAAAAAACCATCAATGGTAACATTTCAAAACTTTAATAGTTTTACTGTTTAATACCCGTAATAACTAAATCAAGTTACAACGATCTCAAAAACATAAAATTTATGAAAAAAAACTTGAAAAAGCTTACCATGCAAGAAAATAAAGTTGAAACTTCAATCTTTCTTTTTCCTCTAAGGTTTCGGCCAAAAGATGAGAAATGGGAAGAAGATGGCTTTTTTTTTTTTTTTCAATTTGTTTAATTTTATTATTTCATTATATAGAAACATGTTTTATTACTTCAACATATAATTATATCACAATTTATTAGTTTTCTACACACCAACCGTCCACTAAGTCTTAATTGTGGCCAAATTGTCATTCAAACCTTGGTTAATTATTATCTAAGCCCTTTAACAATTAAAAATTTATGACAATTAATTTTTACCATTTTTACGATTTAGTCATTGTATCTTATTTAGTTATTAATTCGATAAAATTACCTATCCAAAATTCAATTCACCTATACAGTAAGCTCGGTTATGGAAACGAGGTCTCTATAACTCATTTTTCAATATCATTGACTTTAGGGTCATTACACTTGTGCCTTAACTAAGGCTCCATTTGTTTACCAGTAAAATATTTTCCGGAAAATGATTTTTGGAAAATGATTTACTTTTCTGGAAATGATTTACTTTTTTGGTGTTTGGATGAATCTGTGTAAAATATTTTCTGTTGTTTGGCAAGTTTCCCGAAAATATTTTTCGCAAAAGCTATTTTAAATTAAACAAATATATATTTAAGAATTTATTATCTTTTCATGGTTTAATTGAGTTTATTATATATATATATATATATATATGTTAATAAATTTATATTTTAAATTTTTTTTACATATCTTGCAATGATTTATTTATATAAATAAATCAAATTAAATATATAATAATACCCAATTATTAAACTAGAATATTAACCGTCATAATTTGAAAACAACCAAAGTCAAATAAATTATTTGTAATTATTATTTACAAATGTTATTTACAATTCCTGAATGCGATTACACAACTGTATCATGTTCCAAGAAACCAAATTAACCTATTTCTCAATGCTTGCTTCACCAAAAATCACAAACAATTCTTGAAAACTTTACATGAATTTTTCTCTGAGTATTCGGACTACACATCATACACGCGATCGCTCTTTGATAGAAACACACAGATTGGGCACCTTTTACACTTCTCACAAAGATGTCTTGAGATGCAAATTATGCATGATTCCACATCCTTTGATAATAAATGTAATATTATCCATGGTCATAAGACAAAGGTTACAATTTTGTAAGTAATTACCATAAACATACATACATGAGAAGTTATGATGCCTTAGCCGTAGATTTAGGAGATATATCAATGTATTAATCATTACTGATAGAGCATGTGATGGCTAGAATGAACGAACTTTAGCAATATTTATGGGGATGGATAGATATGAATACCTGCAGAGGACATGATGCCTACATGGGAGGAGGACTATGTTGATTTGTTCTTCGAAGCAAACTCTACAGAGAATCTTTTCCTGACAGATTCATTAAATTAACAAGTAATACCATAGATAACGGCTCAACAATTATAATAACTAGGTTAGAACTTATGTTTTCTCCTGAAATGTACATTTTTGAAGTCTTTCAAACTCCTGC
Source organism: Gossypium anomalum (assembly GCA_025698475.1). Lineage (NCBI taxonomy): Eukaryota > Viridiplantae > Streptophyta > Magnoliopsida > Malvales > Malvaceae > Gossypium > Gossypium anomalum. The sequence continues at coordinate 14,281,899 of CM046967.1, read as the reverse complement.
TGGCTAAACTCGGTGCTCACAGACTGCAGCTTGTAATCTTCAAATCTTTATTTAAAGGAAATGAAGATTTTATCAGTATAACATCATTATATGGTAAACAGGATTTCACATATTATATAGCCATCAAGTTGGACAAAAACAATTGCAAAAATAAAGCAGAATTCAATTAAATTTCATTCAAAAAAAATAGACTTAAACTAAAGCATAAGCGTATACTTTTACGATTTGAAGATAACAAGTACTGGGTGTACCTCTTCAACCAAATCTGATTTAGGCATTTTCTTCACAGAATCAAGTGAGAAAGTGTTATATCTGAACGTTAAGAGGATTAAAGATAAGATCAGCATAGAGACAAGAGGAGGAAAAACCCTGTTACAATCTCTCATCTCTGACATACTCAAGAAGCCCCATAGCATGCAATAGAAGCAACCGGTACTTATGATAAGAGCAAACAAGCATTGTTGATAAATTTAACATAACAACAATAACTCATCATGCAAACTCCATTGTTTAGTTTCCAATGCTTTTTAAAACATTCTTTGCATCCAAGAATTGAAAGCAAAGATTATACATTTCTAGAATGTAACTCACAAGGTGTAGAAAATACTTTAAACAATAACATTTGAATAAAGAAGACTATACTTTGAAACAAGATGAAGGGCATCATAACCGAAACAAGCACATGATTAACTTCATCCACAAAAATATCCAGTAATTAAAATCTTGCTTTTATCCCTAGATCACGTAGATTAAGAATAGCTGTATAAACCTCAAAGTTTGCCGGAGAGCCAGACAACGGTTGAACATTAATGACCCACTTCTTTTCATCCAAATAAAATGCTGCCAAAGCCCTCTTCTGGCAAAGTATTTCAAGTTCATCAATGTACTCATTGCCACCATAATACCTGCAATAAACAAAAAGATAATTGGCTGCTAAATCAAAACCAAAAATAGAATTAAATCTTTTTTCACTTTGGTCAATTATACATAGTATATACCTTTTACCAGGTAGTCCTTCGGAATACTTGTTTGTGAGGCATAACCCGACTGCCTCCATCACAGCACAGGATGTAAACCATCAATCTGCCCCTTAAAACACATAACAACAGAAGCCTCTCAATTTACAAATTATAGAACCATAAATTTCCGTTATCAACATCCACGAGATAGTCAAGCATTGAACTTTGCTTTTCATAGAAATGCAAAGTCTTAAGCAACTAGCAATTCTAATTTCAAAACACTGCAATTAATAAAAGACCTAAACTGAAATTTCATCATCCAAACTTGTATCAGGTAGTACTAACCACAACAAAAAGGTTTTTCTCAAATCTATAATCTATAATAACAACTACACAAACACTGAAACAAAAGGAATGCAACTTCAATTCCGAATCAAATTCACAGCAAATTAAAACAACAAAAAGAATTAAAGAAGAATTAAAACAGATTAAGTGAGTCTTTCGAAGTGAAACAAATCTAAACAAGTTAAAAGGAACAAAAGAAGAAGAAGATTAAAACGAGTTAAGATTATCACCTTGGTTGTCTCGGAGCGATTCAAATCAAAATTCTAGGGTTTACTTTTCAGTGAAATGGAAAAGATGGATGCAGATGGGGAGGCTGACTCTAAATATATATGTCGATTGGTGGTGCAGTAACCATTTTGACAACGAAAGGCGAAGATGAGGAAAATCAAAGATGAACACCGGTGTCTAGTGTTGAGAATCATTGTTGGTTGACAACAAGCTGAAGATCAGGGTATTAAGGATGGAGGAAGGGGAAGGGAAAGGGGGAGAGGAAGGGAAGATCAGGTGTTCAGAGTTCTTGGCTTCTTTTCCTGAAAATGTCATTTCCCGTGTTTTGTAATTCATTTTACATTAGGAAATTCTTGTCAGCCAAACAAACACTGGAAAAGGCTGAAAAGCTTTTCCGGAAAATGATTTCATCACAAACAAACAGAGCCTAACTATCAAATTAACGAATTCGTCATACCAAAATATAATATAATACTATAATTAACTCATAAATATTAATTAATAATACTTTCAGACTCGATCATCGAATAACGAGATTTTGAAACCATCATTTCTAGCACTACTGAAAATCAAGCTGTTACAAATAGACTTTTAATATATTAGAATTTATATATCTATATATATATATCTTATTAGGTCTATAAGAGTTAAAAGCGTTAAATGTCATTTAATGCAACACCCTTCATCAGTTTTAGACAACCAGTACGAATGAAAAATGCCACCGAAGCATGTATAAGAAAGAAATATTGAATTTATTTAAGAGTTGAAAATTTGAAACATTTTTATAAAATAATTAAAATATATTTTAGACAAGATTCAAAATTTTAAAATCATTTAGGATTTATTAGGGTTAATCGAAGGTGATTGAAACCTGAAAAAGATAAAACTATTTAAATTAGTACAGTGTTGAAAACAAGCATAACGTGGGGACTTTTGATATCGTGACAAAATTTACTAAATAGCGCTGTCACGACGTAAATTATGCGACGTCGAGATGTTAAGTGACTAGGTCGCAACGTTACAATTCCGTGGTTGTGACATCGAGTGGTGAGCTCACGAAGTCAAACTTTCAGATGAATATGCCCTAAACACTTCTAAACGTGTTCTTAAGTCCTTTTATTCATGATTATGCCCAAAATTTGTAAGAATATCGCTTCGTGGAATTTCTTCAGCATTTAGAGTTTCTTTTTTTTTTTTTTTCATTACTCTTATGTATTTAGTTTCTATCTAAATTTTTTATTTTCTTCTATCAATAAATTTTCTCTTATTAATAATAATAGCGCACTTTTCTATTTTTTTCCTGCAATCTGTCATAATCTATTGGTTGATTGTTATTCCATGTTCATGTATTTTCGATATTCATAATATATTGTTGGGTTAAGTATATTAATCTTAAAAATATATTTTTCTTTTTTTCTTTTTTAAAATCTTAGATTTAAACAAAATAAACATAAGGAAAGGAACAAGAAGCTATTTTACATGATATCTTCTCTCTCTCTCTCTCTCTTTTTTTTTTTTTTTAAGAAAAAAAATCTCTCCAAAAGATTGTTTGTCCACTTTATCTCTTTTTCACTTCTGACTATTTTTTTTCTTTTAATACACATTAAATATAAATTATTTAACTTTGTTATTATTTTACTCCTTGAAATTTTATTATTATATTATTTATAATTAAAAATGTTTTTATTTATTTAATTCATTCACATACTTTAAAAAAGTATTATATATTTAATTTAGTTAAATATATTTTGTATATGATTTTATAAATGTTATTTTAAATTGTGAAATTTAATTTTTATGCAACATTAATTTATAATTTCAAAGATTACAATTGTTTAAGAATTAAAATTTTATATTAAAGTGTCTTAAATTGACTTAATATTATGATGAAAACTATTTTTAATTAAATTATTTAAATATGATTTTGAACGTATTAATTATTATTGATTTAATTCTCATTAAGACATACATTATTAAAGGAAGAAAATGATTTGGAAGCAATAGAAGTGAAAATACATTAAAGTTTCTTCATGCTCTCCTTAACTCTCCATCTTTTGGTTATTGCTAATGTCAGAATTAGGTAAAAGCATTTCCCTATAGGCATTAAGGTCAATTTATTTTCTCCTAAATAAACTAGATTCATGCGAATTGATGAGATAATTTATTAATAATTTTTACATTATATTAAAAAAATATTAATCATTCTCTTATTGTTTTTTATTTGGTGCATTTCTAATTAATCTTAATATAACAAATTGTAAAGATTTTCGACGAGTGGAACTAATTATTCATATAGTGCTTATTCTTATAAAGATCGTTTTACATTTTCAACAATAACATGATTTTTATATGATAAAAGTTATCCCATTCATAATTATTTAATTTTTTAAACATCATAAATAAAATTAGTAGAAAGCACATACACTTATAAAGTATTTTTTTTTTTTAAAATAAAACATATAATAGTCTTGAAAATAATGAAAATTTCAACATCTCTATATTAAAATATATTATTTTAAATATATGTTTTTAACTTTATAATTTGTTTTTACACTAATTATATAAAAATTTATTACTTGTTTGTTTGAATTTAATTATTTTGATTATCAAAGTTTACTCATTTTTATTATCTATTTTATTTTTTCTCTTTCAAATTCAATGAATTTTTTTGATTGTGTTTGCCGATTGTAAAGTTAAATATAATATTATTTATAATTTTAATAGTACCTAAATTGATATGAAATATTTTTTTTATTGAACAACAATACTGGGAATAAGATAAACGTTTTAAATTTTCAATTCATATATTAAGTAATGTTACTTTTTTGTTTGACTTAAAGAAAATAAAAAATTGAAATTTATTTTGTGAAATTATATATATAAGATGATTAAAAATTAAATAAATTAATTAAAAATAACAAGAATCACTAACGGATGAATTTCTAATAAAAGAATTAATTTGTATATTTTTTTCTTAACATAAATAAATAAATTTATTTATTTTTTGAATAAAAAAATAAAATGGATGATGGTACTTCTATTTCATTTCTTTTTTGTTTTTTGAATAAAAATGGTAAAATACAATTCACCGAGTTTATTCTAAATATTAATTTTTAATTTTTTTTCTTTCACTCACCAGTATCTGACGTAATCTAGTGCCTAAAATCTAAGTACATGGATATCAATATGGATACTAACCTACCTTGGTTCAGATTCACAGTCGTTTTCGTCTTCTTTTTTTTTTTTTTTTTTTTGAATGATTGAATTACTTTGCTTTTTAGGGGAAGGCAGTAGATTATTTGATTATCTGTTTATTTGCAGATTAATTACATTAAAATGTTACCAAATCAACTGTAAGAAGTCGAAAAGCGCAAGAAACGCTTCCTGGAATTTAATGGTGGCAGATCAGTTTCCATCCGCTGTTTCACTGACTCTCTTCGCTTCCATTTGGTGCAACAAAGCGATCCCTGATTCAATCCACCGCTTTTGCTGATTTTGGACCTTTGTTTTCAAGTGGTATAATAAAATTTTCTACCCTTTTCTTAATCCTTTTTTTCCCTTTGGTTTATTGTTCCTGGAATTTGCTTGCTTTCACGTTTATTCTTCTAAACAAAATTGGGTTGTTTATTTATTTCGGTCTTTAATAAATTACCTTTTTAGTATTCCAATGCTATTTTAGGGGTTTTCCTTGTTGGTAATTATGCTTCTTGTTAGAGAATTATATCTGTTTGAGCTAACGTTTTACTGTGGATTAATAGAATTGAACCATATTATACGTTTCTTAATTTGTTTCGAATGCTTTCTTAGTCTTTATGAGTGTTGGGATTTGTGCTTTTTGAGAGAGAACTATAACTGCTTGAGTTAACTTCATGCTGTGTATCTAATCGTTGATACATTTCTTAATTGTTGGGCAATGAGCAATTGCTGATTTTTGTCCCTTGTTGAATTGACTAATGAAGCATGACATTCAAGGTGGAGTCCTCCCTCTTTTTTTTCCCTGCTTGTAAATATTCAGCTGCTAAAATGAGCAGAGTTTTTGTTTGGTTTATTAATTTGGGTTTTTCTATTTCTACTTTTGTGCTTTTTTTCCCCCTCCTTTTCTTTGAAAGCAGTAATTTGATTTTTAAAGGGGTCCCTTTCTTCCTTTCTCATATACCTGCCCATAGTTTTCAGGATTCTCAATTCACACTAGAAATATCAAGAACTGTAACTTTCAAATATATTTGATTCCCATCTCATGAGCGAGGCTGCTGCTGTTCTTGCGATGGCAATTGATATATCATCTCTTTGCAATACTGTTGGCTGGAATTGAAGGAGGAAAAACCAAAAGACAATGGAAGAATCACAGGGGGATTTTCTTCCATCTGACGTTCCTGAATCTACATCTTCCAATAACTGTGAAAGGAATACTTCAAGTGCACATTCGAATCGTTGGTCTGGCTTTCCAGGTGTGAAGAAGAGAGGACACAGCAGTCGCTCATGGATAAAGATTGACCAAGATGGGAATGTGAAGATTTTGGAACTTGATAAAGCTAAAATAATGAGACGGTGTTCTTTGCCATCCAGGGACCTAAGGCTTTTGGACCCTTTGTTTATTTATCCTTCAACAATACTAGGAAGGGAGAAGGCTATTGTGGTCAGTCTTGAGCAAATAAGATGCATAATCACAGCTGAGGAGGTTATCTTGATGAACTCTTTGGACATAAATGTTGTCCAATATAAGTCTGAATTATGCAAGCGTCTTCAGGCAAAGAAAGACCAATCTGGTAAAAATGCATTCTTAATAGCCTGTAGTTTAGTTTGGTTTCGAGTGGATGGCTGAAAGTGTCTTAAATAAACAATATTGATTGCTACTTGCTGTTGAAATTATTGTTACAAAATATCTGATATACTCTCATCTATTCCCACGATATCCACTGACTTGTTATCCTGTTTGGAGAAGCATAAGAAAATGTTACTAAATTTGACTGCTATGCTGCTCCTTTGAAACAGAGACATCTATTAAAAATTTACTAATTTGAACTAAAGGATTCTTCCTAAATTTATTAGTCCCCAAAGAGTTTTTATGGCAGTTCTTATTTGTCTCACCTTCTTTCTTAATTTATTTGGCAGTTTGGAAGTTGTCATATAACATGCTTACATAGTTACATTATCTACTTGTTTTATTCAGATGACCTGCCATTTGAATTTAGGGCTCTGGAACTGGCATTGGAACTAACTTGCATGTCACTTGATGTAAAGGTATTCCATAACCTCTATCACTAGCTAACTGTTAAAAATGCTTGAAATCTTTTTTCAAGTACATAACCAATTGAATTTCTTTTACTTGACACTGAGGGGTTATCCTAGAGGTGCATCCTTGAGAGACACTTATATATCGATGCACAGGATAGGTTCTGGTCTCAGTAAATATGATGTTTTCATAGCCGACTCATTGCATATAATTTGTAGATCTTTGTATTTAGCATGCATCATCATCCAATAAAGCCAAATGTGTCTTTGTGATAATACAAGTTCTGGTCTTATAGAAAAAAGGAGGCCAAGTGTGTCTTTGTGATACTATTTGTTCTGGTCTTATAGAAAAAAGGTTAGGGTAAATAGCAAGGGCGAAACAAGGAATTTTGTGTTATGGGGACTGAGATAAAATTATAGAATTTCAAGAGGGGGGGGGGGGCAAAGCTAAAAATTTTGTGGTAAAAGGATTTAAATTAAATTATTAATTTTTGAGAGGGGCGAAAAATGGAATTTTTCCATTTAATCAAGGGGTTAACAGGCTTAAATTGAATTATTAACTTTTAGGAAGGACTAAAAGTGAAAATTTTCCATTAAACCAAGGTGGGGCCGAGACCCTGCCTGCCCCCTTGGCTTTGCCCCTTGTAATTAGGCTGGCTAAACCAAAGAATTTGGAAATCAATGTTCATGTTGGTATGAAATAATAATAAGCTAAAATCCTTTACATTCTGAAAATTTATTTTCTATAGGTGAAAGAACTGGAAATGGAGATATATCCAGTGCTAGATGAACTAGCATCATCCATTAATACTCTTAACCTGGAGCGTGTTCGAAGGTTAAAAGGTCACCTCCTTACATTAACCCAGCGAGTTCAGAAGGTATAGATATTTATATACAGCGTGTTTTGGAATACACCTATTGCAGCTTTGTTTCTTATATAATTGATTCTAGATTGAAATTTCAGGTTCGAGATGAATTAGAGCATCTTATGGATGATGATGGTGACATGGCTGAGATGTACCTCACAGAGAAAAAACTAAGGTCAGAGGGCAACACCCCCCATGAAATAAATCCTCTAACTAATTTTTCCGGTGGGACCAGACAAGTTTCAAAATCTGCTCCTGTTTCACCAATAGCATCAACCAGTGGAGCTCCAAGATTGCAAAGGGCATTTAGCAGTATCGTGACTGCAAGTAAACAAGGAAGCTTAACTAGTTCACACGGTGGGGATAATATTGAGCAACTTGAAATGTTACTCGAAGCATACTTTGTTGTCATTGATCATACTCTTAGCAAGTTGTTATCGGTAAGAGGCCTTTACCTTTATACTGTAGATATGTTAGTGTTGTCACATCCTACTGGTCTAGAGGTCCAAGAACCGAGAATGATCTGTTTTTGCCACCCCTAAGTTTTAACATGTAGATGTTGCATTGACTTCAAGCGCCACAAGTAGTTTTTTCTTCCAGTACTTAGTAACCTATTATACTCAACCACTGATGCCCAATCTTACTGGTTATGCAGCTGAAAGAGTACATTGATGACACTGAAGATCTGATCAACATTAAATTGGTGAGAATTGATTGATTGTTTCAATGATACCCTCTCTCTTTGGGTGTGCTTGGTTGGGTGGAAAAGTGAAAAGAAAATAAATTTGAGTGTGCTTGGTTTGGAAGAAAAGTGAGAGGAAAGAAAATAGGAAAGATAATCATTTTCTATCTTCCAAATTGGAATGATGGGAGCAAAGAAAAGGAAAGAGATGTGTATGTTAGTTCAAAATTATGCATTTTTCAAATGTTTTTTTTTCTTTTTTTTTTTTCAATTTTTAATTGTACCAGGTAATGGATGGAAAGAAAATATACTCTCTTTTTTATCATTTTTCTCTCTCTCCTACCAAGCACACCTATGAAAAGAAAAATTATGTTTTCCATCATTCTAATTTTTTATCCCTTCAATTTTCCATCCTTTTAATTTTCTTTCCACCCTACCAAGCAAAGCCTTTTAACTTACAAGGTGAATTTAGAAATGAAAAAAAAAAAATTTGAATTGCAACTGGGGAAGTCGTAAGGAAATATTAATCAAAGATCAATTTTCTTCCTGTTTTGCTAAACAGGGCAATGTCCAGAACCATCTGATTCAATTTGAGTTACTTCTCACTGCGGCGACTTTTGTAGCCACATTATTCGCTGCTGTAGCAGGTGTGTTTGGAATGAACTTTGCAGCTTCGATTTTTGACTACCCGTCTGCATTTAGTTGGGTTCTCATTATAACAGGTGCTGGATGTGGGTTATTGTATTTTTCTTTCTTCTTGTATTTCAAGTACAAGAAAATATTCCCATTGTAAACTCTTGAGTTTCAAGATGAAAACTACTATTATTCTTATGTCAACGTTGTTAGAATATATATTGCATTTGCAGTGCTTCGCCAAATTGTCACTTTTCATCTTTCATCTTCAAAAGTTTTTGGCTAAATATATATAAAAAATATTTAAAAGATAGGATATGTTGAAATATACTAATATCTGATACGTACAAGTATTAGAAGGTAAGCCTGAAATACTGCAAAAAACATGCAGTTTTGAGGGTAATATTTACAAGCTCAAGAGGATGACAGCAAATTTAAGTATATCATTCAGGATGCAAGTGTTGTAGGTGGGCAACTATCCACAGTGCAGGCCAAGATGTCTCTATAATCTCTGGATATTCTGAAAGAATCATAAACCTTCCCATCGCTGCTCTTCTTGTATTCAAACAGCAGGTTGGAATGATCGAAGGCAGTAAGTTTTACAAATCCATAATCATAATCTCTAAATAAACTCCATTTGGTCTTGAGAGTGGTGAATGGTGAAAGGCTTGCTCCTGCCCCACCCGCAACAACATGTATTGTTCCCTTCAGTGTGCCCTTATAGTATCGTTTCTCATTGTCAGTGCATTGATTCTGTACCATGGGCCATTTCCAAAAATCAATTGTTTGCTAGGTATAAGAGAAAATGTTGAGATTCGAATCTCAAATATATAGCCGTGGGTTTGTTTATCCTTGAGTGAGTTTAATGTTAATCTTAGCAACACAAAATTTGCTGCCTTAAATATTGCAAAAAAGTTTTAGGGGCACCTCGTATATAGGACACGTCCTTTCATAATTATGCGCATGACCATAGATGGCAATGTCAACCTTGTACTTCTGCCAGAGTTTTTGAAGGTTTTCCTTTGCCATTGGTTCTCCAAATGATCCTTCAACGGCATAACTGAGGTCAGAAGAGTAGCCGAGAACTCTATGTGCAAGAAAGACCAGCCATGGTTGCTTTTGTCTGTCAACTGATGCTAGGCAATGTTCGATGAACTTGTATTGCTCCGTTCCCTCTCTCCAATCATGTTCTGAGTCCGCTATGCAGAATCGGAACATGCCGTAGTCAGTGGAGTACCTGTGAAAATAAAATCCAATGCAAACAAGTTATAGTCCAAAATGAATTCATTTAGGAACTCATACAGAGACCTAAGTTACTGGGACATGGTTACGTGTGCATGTTCGTTTTTTTCTTCATGTTTTTGGAGTGTTCCTAGAAAGTTATATCTCCGTACCCATATCAACTATGTTGCTCGAAATGGAGATGTTATTGTCAACATGCTATTTCTATTCACAACTGTTATAGGAAAAATTCATATACCCACTATATTGCTTGGCCTCATAACGGTCGGATAGATCTATGTGTCTACCACAGATATTTGTCAGATATAAGCACTTTAAGGAAAATAAAGAGTTAGTGACATAGAATACCAATATTTAGCTCTGTTTTCAGCAGGAACAAAAAACATAGTTTCAGCCAACACGCCACATTCGCCTCCAGAATCATTGTTCTCATAGAAAGATCCAGTTCCGGGCCAATCACGTTCATGGTTACCACTAAACAGAAAACAATCAACATCGAGTGTCACATAAGTTGAAAATCAGAAGTAGACTACAAGCTCAAGCAAAGCATACTAGTGGCCAACCTTGCAAGCATATAAGGCACAGCTGATGCAATAGGCTCAATCTGTGCAGTGAATTGGTCCCATTGTGAAATATATCCATTAGCATAACATATATCTCCAATGTGAAACACAATGTCAATGTTTTTCAGATCTTTGATAAGCTGTTTAGTAGTGTTAAGAGAGCCCCGCTGGAAATTATTGTATTCATTAGAGCCATCAGCTTCATCCTGCAAGATCAAAGTTTTAACCTCAAGAAATGGCAAGTCCCGAATGTAGAAGAACATCATATTTTTAAAGTTCAAAAAAGAAAATCATGACAATTTTTACTTCTTACAAATTACTAAATATGTAATTAGAAGTTGCAAATGGGATTCAAACCTTTCCCATATCCCCGAAAATGACCACGCGTTGCAAAGAATTCTGACCGGGAAATGGAGATGCTCTAAATTGGTATTCTTGACTCCAAACATATGTACTGTTGAACAATCTATGCCCCAGTTTGTAGGTATACCTTCATAGTAAAAAGGAGTAAAATGTATGTTACTTGGATTCAAGTGTCAGATATTGATTTGCATATGGTCAATTTTTTAAATTCTTTTTATATAATTGGAGGATTCTTAGAGGACCATATTTCTATACCAATGTCCAAATATGTTTCAGATAAGGATATCAGATATTAGTGATTTAAGAAACATAAGGAGTCGGAGAGAATACACTCTGTTTGGCCACAACTCTTTCAGAAAGCTTGTATGTATATATCCGGGATCTCGCCACCCGACGGTCCTTGCCGGTGCACCTGATGATGCATTTATAGAATGAAAAGGAAAAGGAGAAAATTATAGCTGTTAAAGGAAAGGAAAACAAAAGAATCCACTTTGATAAGGTGAAATGGCATGATTACCAGCATACCCGAGAACAAGGACAACCAAGTTGTTCAAATTAATAGAAAGTAGGAAGAGAATCAACCATCTCAACCTATATTATAATATAATTAATGCCCGCAAATGCATCAAATACAAATGTGGGGTACGGGTACTTAAAAAGAAAATAAAGAATATGAGTAATGAAAGTTATATATAGATGATATGGAAATATAATTCAAGTCCAAAGAGCTATGTACCACACACGCTGCTACGTTCAAAAGTTAGAGTAACAGCTGGGGAATGTTGTTGATGTCCTCCTTTAGGACCCCATTGAACAAAAGGCTCTGCTTCATCAATCCCATATCCACTAGTCCAAGTTAGGGTCATCTGAGAAATGAGACCGACAAATCAATGGAGAATTTTTCTAACATGACAAAAATGTTGCTCAAGATTGCAAAGGAAAGACTTCATTTACTTCATCCCATTGCTTTCCTTGTGCTAAGCGTGGATAAACCGGGGCATTCGGATTTGCAAAAGATACTGTGTTTGACACTGCCACCAGCTTTGGCTAATTATGAAATGAAACAAGGATTAGAGGTAATAAATGGCTGACGGAAAAGGACTAAACACAAGTAATTTCAGAAAATAATTATGATTTTCTTATGATAAGTAGCATTAAACACAACTGAGGAACGTAAAAGATTGAAAACAACAGATGTGAGGGAGTTAGACTACTCGGGTTCGGATATGAACATCCAATGCATCTGTATATGTCAGACACAAATATTTCTAACTTTTTTCCGTGTATTTGAAGGATTCTTGTAGGATCATGCCTTTATACTCTTGTCTGAATATGTGTTTGACACGAGTACTTAAAAGAAAAATGAAGAGTTAGAGCTACATTGCATCGGCAAGTTAAGCAAATACGGTCTTATGCTCGTGGAACAAAATAAAAGAGATGATTCTATCATCCATGTACGCTGCATACAACTTTGAGAGACAAGTTCAAATCAGCATATTAGAGTAGATTCAGTTCAAACCAACTACACCTTCGTGTCTGACTCACACCTGAATCCGAGTAGGCGAGGACTTCTGTGAACTTACATTTAAGAAACCATTTGAAAATAGTGCAAAAGAGAAGTCTGATCTTTGTTTAATCAACTGAAGCTTCAAGGACCCTTTTCCATTAACTTTGTAGTCAGGACTAGTGTAATTTGCATACTGAAACTGTTGAAAGAAGATGGTTAATCTTACTAATTGTAACATATTCCATTAACAATTAAAAGCAGGCTATGAGAAAGAACTTGAAAATTTCAAAGCAAAGTAAGTTTCAGATGAACCTTAATAGGTGCAGAGCACAGCAGTGGAGGATAAACCCTTGGGTTTTCTGCTGGGCAGGTTGATGCACTGCAAGTTTTTAGTTAGCATGGTATACTGTCAGCTGGAATAAAGATACATAATAAGTTTCAATGATACAAAAATATTCAGAGGGAAGGTATTGGCCTGCTATTCTACCTGAAATTTGCAGGAGAAAATACCCCAATCCAATCATCCATTGAAGGGTTTGGAGAGCTATATTCCACTGTAACCCATTCTGTATTTTGACCCTAACACATCAGGATTCAATGACCCGATGAAGACTTGAAGATTGAAAAAATGGCATGTAATCCAGAAAATAGATGATCATTGCAAGGCTAATTGTAAAAAAAGCTGCAATTTAAGCTTACATTCAGTCCCAGAACAGTAGGAGAGGCTTTAACATAAGCAAGGTTGTCAAGAGCTAATGTTGCTTTATGAATAGCAATTCTTGAAAGAGGTTGGATTCCATGTGAACTTGCCCTATGAAGTATTGCAAGAACCAATAAAATGGTCCACATGATCATTCTTAAACCCCTCATCCCTACAAACATCTAAAATCGATCATTTAAAAAAAAACGCTTCAAACTTGAAAAGAGAATTATACAAGAATCAAAGCTTAGCATAATTACAGTTTCCAGATACCAAAACAAAGGTGAAAAGCAGTTCCAGCTAAGCTCCTTATGCAAGACTCCAATACAAATAGTCATATAAGGTGAAAATTTAAACTTATCCCAAAATGAAAATGCATGTAGAATTGAAGATAACAATATGGGGATTAAGAAACAGGATTGAGTCACCAAACTAGAAACCTTTAAAGGAGTTGGAGATTTATGGCTGGTTGAAAGAGTTTTTTTATTGTAAAGTGTGAAGTGTAGTAGAGGAATGTGCTGAAGGAAGATTCCTTTAGGATCATGTTTTCCAAGCTCAGATTTTTAAAAGGCTAAAAAAGTCAACTTATAAAATGTTAACATAACTGCCCATCACTGAAATTGAAAAAGGCTAAAAGGCAGTGGCGAGTCCCGGTGGTTGGCAGGTGCACCCAACTAAAATTGAAAAAGTTTCATTTACACCCTTAAAATTTTAACTTATTAATAGTAAAATTATATTTTAATCTTTTAAAAATAATAAAAAAAGTAATATAGTCATTTCAAAATTATAAAAATAAAAATTATTAAAATAATAAAATTATATTTTTAATATCGTAAAAATATACAATTTAATTTTGATCCTAACAAATTTTTTAACTTCACTCTTGCTGACAATTGTTGACAAATTAAAGTCACCAATAGAATGAAAAAAGATGAGTTAAAAAAATCCGAAATTCTATCATTTAGAAAACCAAAAGTGATAGCCATAGTGGCATGCTTGAAGAGGGGAGAAAAGAAAAACTATTTGAAAAAGGTCAATTTACTCATATATGTTGCAAAAAAATTAAATTTGATTATTTATGTTATTTTTCTTTTAAATTTACAGATATATATTATTTTTGGAGAGAGAAAGGAAATGCATTCTAAAAGATGCGTTTTCACTGCTACAGGACACGTTTTCACTGTCACATCATTTTCACTTTGTTAAAAATTATTTTTTTCTTACGGTTAAAAATTAAAAATTTATAGATTTATTTTTGTAACACTCCCAATCCTTATCCGTCATCAGAAGGGGTTACAGAGTATTACCAGTCATTTAAGTTCAAATATAAACATTACGCAATTAAATAACATACATTCATAAATTAATCAATCTAATGACCTAACCTATTTATTTATATAAATGCTTTAACCATAATATCCAAATTAATTCAAAAACCACCATTTGAACCAAGTATAAGATTATACTAATTTCAACCAAAATATACCATTTAATAGCTATAACCCAAAACATATTTATATAAGTACCAATATTAACTTATACTTCATTTACAAACATTATCCAAAATGACAAGTATAACATTCTAGGTACATGCCATTTACCAAAAAGAAATGTACATCACCACTTTGAGTTCAGGATCGGCTCTGGATGCTGATTCAACGATCTGACTTTACCTAACCTGCGCACAGAAACAAACCACACGTTGAGTATAAACTCAGTGATATTTCTATAATCCGAATACGTATTAAGCAAAAATTTATATTGTTTATATATATATTCACACAAACATAATCATTTAAACAATTAATCAATTTCTTATATATATCATTCATAACACTTTCAGTTATCATCCCTTCTATATCAATCTCATAATTGCTATTCAATAACTTTTCACAATAAGATACTCAATTCAATTTCAATTTCAATATCCTTTTCATGAATCCTTGATTCATGCAATTTCATGCATTTCAATTGCATATTTCATTTCATTGTTCATTCCGATCCATATTCAATATCATTCAATACCATTCAATAACAATCAATTGTTCAATACAATTGTACACCCCTATTAACATGACTCGAACTCAGGCGGATATGCGGATCCAACCAAAGCACACCAGTACGACACTCAGTACCTTATTGGTTTTGCCAAAATAAAACAGTAACAGTACAGTACTCAGTACCTCTTCGGATTTAATCCGAAGCAATCATACGACACATAGTGCCTCATCGGAATTATCCGAAGCAATATTACGACACATATAGTGCCTCATTGACTCGAGGTCAAAGTATCCATGAACACTTCCAATTCTATGGCATGCCAACTATATCCGACTCAGCCCGATACAATTAATAGGGTATTCGATTCATTTCTGAATTCACAATAATTATATATTTCAATATCAATTTTACAATAGTCACAAATCATCATAATCTCAATTCAATATCAATATAATAACAAATAATACTCAATTCAATTCCATTTTATTCAATTCAATACCACAATTATCCAATATTCAAATATCATATTAATCACAAATTCACATACATTCAATTCAATATCAAAACACTAATACTTACCTTAATATCTTTTCATACACATATAATCAAAATTCAACAATTAATAATTAAATTCGGATTATAGAAATACAAACTGTATTTTTCCGAGTCACTCGTCGTTGACTTTCTCTTTCCCTTTTTTAGTCGATGTCTCCGGTTCAACGTTAGCTATGGAAATTTAAAACAATTAAAATTTATCAATACAATACAATTAACATCAATTATTTCAATTTCTATTCAACTTTTGAATAGATTCTAATTTAATCCCTAACCAGAACTAATTTAATGTTCTTTACAATTTATTCTCTATTTTTCATTCAACTATCATTTAAAACCAATTTCACCATAAATCCCTAATTTTGAATTTCTTTCAATTTAGTCCCTACTACACAAAACTTATGATTTGTTTTACAATTCAATCCTTTTTTCAATTCTAACTTGAAATTCTATCAATTTAACCCCTAATTCTTTAATTATTTCAACATGAACAATATCTAAAAATCAACTAACTTTCAAAATTTCAACATAAATCAACTAGTATTTTGTTCTAGGATTTTAAAAACATCAAAATCATAAGAAAAAAGACTAAATTGACTTACCAATGAAATCTTGAACCTTTAAACCCTAGTTTCTCCCTTTCTTTTTCTTTCCTTATTCTTCTCCCTTGTTTCATTTTCCTGTTTATTTTTTTCATTATTTTGTTTCTTTATTTCTATTATATTATATTAATAATTATTATTTCTTAAATTATAAGTAAATACATGTATATATTACAAATGTATGTATAATATTTAATACACATGTATTTTATTTTTACCACACACTTGGCATTCATAGTTTAATTCCTAATTTAGTCCTTTAACTTTTCTTATTTCTATAATTAAACTTTCACACGTTATTCAATTTAACCCTTATACCTAATTAACCTTAATTTAAACTAATTCACCCATCCAAAACCTAATTAACCTCACAACTAACTTCGTAAGTATTTCTAATAAATATTTACGAATCTGTTTTACGAAAATGAAAACCCAAAAATACACTTTTTCGACAACCATAAATTTCGGGTCATTACAATTTTTGTTTGTGTTTGAGATAGACATTATTATAGTTTTAAGGTATGTTTGAATTTACGATAATGTCGTGAAGCTCAGAGACCTATAAATTTCATCTGCCATGTGAGTATGAAGTCAACACTTGAGAAGTCGGATCGCATTGCAACTCGAGATTCCAGTTGATGGTGATTATACGGTCTCAGATTGAAGTAAAACTAGGGTTTCAAGTTTATAAATGTTATACTATCAAGAGATGGAGCATAAATGAGACCCCAGTTGACATTGGTTATACAACCACGATAATGAGTTCCTCCTTATCGTAGGAAGATGCTTTATAAAACTCATACATAAGTCAAAGACAAAAAACACGGTAGTCCTTTCAGTATTGTGAAAAATAAAATAAAATAAAATAAAGAACACACAGATTTTACGTGGAAACCCTTTCGGGAAAAAACCACGGGCAGAGGAGAAGAAAATTTACTATGTCGAATTCGAATTCAATTACAAGATGAATAAACTATGTCTATTTATAGGCTTGTAAAGCCATATTCTAGTAAGACTGAAACACCTTATTCTAATAAATATCAAATAGATAGAATTTAATAAGGTTTAAAAAACCTTATTCTAAAATAAAATAAAAGAAGTGTAATTCTATATGGATTCTTCTTTTATTTTATTTTACCACTGTATTTTATTTAAATAAGGATTTGGGTCACTTAATTCTAACAATCTCCACCTTAACACGAATTTTCAATGAACAAGTTCTTCATCGCGAACTCTCAACGAACAAGTTCTCCACCTCTTCCATAAAACCCCTTAAGGGTTTTACTTCAACAATGAACACCAACCAAGTTTAAGCAATACTCAAACTTGGTTATAGGAAGTGACTTAGTCATCATATCTGCAGGATTTTCATGAGTACTAATTTTGCTCACAACAATATCACCACGAGCAATAATATCACGAACAAAATGATATCGAACATCAATGTGTTTTGTTCTCTCATGAAACATTTGATCTTTTGTAAGAAAGATGGCACTCTAACTGTCACAAAATACTGTGCTAATTTGAAGGTCTTCATTGAGTTCACTGAAGAGTCCCTTCAACCAAATAGCTTCTTTACAAGCCTCAGTAATCTCCATGTACTCAGCTTCAGTGTTAGACAAAATGACTGTTGTTTGCAAATTGGCTTTCCAACTTATTGCACAACCTTCAATTGTAAAGACATAACTTGTGAGAGATCTTCTTCTATCAAGGTCTCTAGCAAAATCAGCATCAGCATACCCAATGACTCCATCTTCAGTTCTTCCAAACTGTAAGCAAACATCAGTAGTACCTCGTAAGTATCTTAAAATCCACTAAACTGCTTTCCAGTATTCTTTAGCGGGATTCGCCATATATCTGCTAACTGCACTGACTGCATATGATAAATCTGGACGTGAACAAACCATAGCATACATGAGAGATCCTACTGTACTAGAGTATGAAACATGTGACATGTACTCAATTTCATCATCTGATTATGGAGACAACGCCGATGAAAGTCTAAATGGGCTGCTAAAGGAGTACTAACAGGCTTAACACTCTGCATATTGAACCTGCAAAGAACTTTCTCAATGTACCCCTTCTGACTTAGGTACAATTTACTTATTTTTCTATCTCTGAGAATCTCCATACCAAGTATCTTCTTTACTGGTCCCAAATCTTTCATCTCAAATTCTTCACTTAGTTGGGCTTTGAGCTTTCTTATCTCTCCTTTATCTTTTGCTGCTATCAACATGTCATCAACGTAAAAAAGTAGATACACAAAAGAACCATCACTATTTTTCTTAAAGTAAACACAACTGTCAAAACTACTTCTTTTGAAATCATGAGAAGTCATAAAGGAATCAAACCTCTTGTACCACTGCCTCGGTGACTGTTTCAAACCGTAAAGGGACTTTTTCAGCAAGCAAACATAGTCCTATTTTTCTGAGACTGTAAAACCCTCTGGTTGTTGCATGTAAATATCCTCCTCAAGTTCTCCATGCAAAAATACAGTTTTTACATCTAACTGCTTAAGCTCCAAATCATGCATGGCCACAATACCAAGCAAAGCTCGAATCGAACTATGCTTAACAAAACTGGGGAGAACACATCTGTGAAGTCCACTCCTAGAATTTGACTGTAACCCTTTGCAACAAGCGTTGCTTTATATCTGGATTCTTCAACTCCTAAAGTTCCTTCTTTCTTTTTAAACACCCATTTACAACGAACATTCTTCTTACCTTTAGGAAGTTTTACAAGATCCCATGTTTTTTTTTGTGGAGTGATTCTATCTCCTCTTGCATAGCAAACATCCATTTTTCTGAGTCTTCATAGCTAATCGCCTCAGAATAATTAGATGACTCTTGATTCGCATTTATATCTTCAGCCACATTTAAAGCATAAGCAACTAGATCAGCCTCAGCATACTTCTTTGAAGGTTTAATTTCTTTTCTAGTTCTGTTTTTGGCGATAGAGTATTGCGGTGAAGAAGCAACTCAATTATCAATTTTTGTACTGGCTTGAAGAGTCGACTCTGTATTAATTTGATGCTCCACCTGCTTTTGATTTTCTTTATTTGAAGAGTCTTTAAGAGATAAGTTAGGTAGCATAGCAGTTTCATCAAAAACAACATCTTTGCTAATCACAACTTTTCTATTTTCAGGATACCATAACTTATACCCTTTTACACCAGCTTTATAACCAAGAAAAACACATTTAATGGATCTCAGTTCCAATTTTCCATTATCAACATGAGCATACGCAGGACACCCAAAGATCTTTAAATCAGAATAATTAGCAGGATTACCAGACCATACCTCTTGTGGAGTCTTTTTTTCAATGGCAACGGATGGAGATCGGTTGATAAAAAAAATGCAGTAGAGGTTGCTTCTGCCCAAAACGACTTTGGTAAGTTGGCGTTTGACAACATATATCGAACCTTCTCCATGATCATTCTGTTCATTCGTTCTGCAATGCCGTTTTACTGTGGAGTATGACGAACTGTCAAGTGTCTCATGATCCCTTCTGACTTGCACAATCTATTAAACTCATCAGAACAGAACTCTAAGCCATTGTCTGTGCAGAGGTATTTTATTTGTTTTCCCATCTATTTTTCAATTTTTTCAATTATAATTTTTCAAGACTTAAATGAGGAAAACACATCGCTTTTCTGCTTCAGAAAGAACACCTAAACTTTTCTGGAAGAATAATCAATAAAGGTTAGCATATAATTAGCTCCACCTCTCGAAGGTACTCTAGATGGCCCCCACAGATCAGAATGAATATACTCTAACGTTCCCTTCGTGTTATGGATTTCTCTGGTGAATCGAACTCTCTTTTGCTTCCCAAAAATACAGTACTCGCAGAAATTTAGTTTGCAAATTCTTTACCCATCAAGAAGTTCTCTTTTGCTCAATTCTACCATGCCATTCTCACTCATATGCCCTAGGCGCATATGCCAAAGTTTAGTAATGTCATCATCTGACAAGGAAGAGGAAGCGACAACTGCAACACCAGTAACAGTAGAACCTTGCAAAACATATAACTTGGCAGTTTTTCTTTGCCCTTTCATCACAACAAGGGAACCTTTAGAAATCTTTAAAACTCCACTTTCAGCTGTGTATCTATACTTTTTTGAATCAAGAGTACTCAACGAAATTAAATTTCTCTTCAATTCTGGAACATGTCGCACATCACTAAGTGTTCTGACAACTCCATCAAACATCTTAACTTAATTGTTCCAACACCTGCAATTTTACACGAAGCATTATTTCCCATCAAAACAACACCTTCTGACACTATTTCGTAAGTTGTAAACCAATCCCGATTGGGACTCATGTGGAAGGTGCAGCCTGAATCAAGTATCCACTCTTCGCTTACTTTAAAATCATTGACAGAAGCACCTAGAAGTTCACCATCGCTGTAGTCTTCTACAACATCAGCTTTACCGGAATTTTCTGGTTGTTTTCCCTTTTGATTTCGCAGCCTCCCTTTTAATCTTGTTCTGTAGCTTATAGCACTCATATTTAATGTGTCCTTTCTTCTTATAAAAGTTACAAGTTTTACCTCTATTTGAAGACTTCGATCTACCCTTAGATTTACAGCGAGGATTCCGTTCCTGTGTCCTTCCACGATCATTATCAGCATTCTGATCTTATCTCCCACGAGTAATAAGAATCTTTCCCTGAGAGTCGGGTTTAACCACAAGATATTTCATCTTATCATACGAGGTCAAAGAATCATAAACCTCATCAACTGTGAGAGACTCGCGGCTATATAAAATCGTGTCTCTAAAGGTTGAATAAGACGGGGGCAACGAACAAAGTAGAGTCAACCCTAGATCTTCCTTATCATACTGAACCTCCATGGCCTACAAGTTTGGGAGAATTTCTTTAAACAATGTTAAGTGTTCGTGTACAGACACATCTTTCACCAAACGATGAGCATAAAGACGCTGCTTCATATGCAACTTGCTTGTTAGAGTTTTCGACATACATATTTGTTCTAGCCTCTTCCATAATGCAGCTGCGGTTTTCTCTTTCATCACATCCTGCAAAATTTTGTTGCACAAATGCAGATGTAATTGTGTTAATGCCTTTCGATCCTTACGCTTATTCTCTTCATCTGTTAATGTCGAAGGCATCTTATCTATCCCTAGCAGGGTATCCTCCAGATCCATCTGCGCAAGAACTGCTCGCATCTTAATCTGCCACAACGCAAATCTGGTGTTGCGATCCAACAGAGAAATTTCATACTTCAAAGACGCCATTACCGTGATCGAGATGAACAACCCGGAAGCTCGGATACCAATTTGTGAAAAATAAAATAAAATAAAGAACACAGATTTTACGTGGAAACCCTTTCGGGAAAAAACCATGGGCAAAAGAGAAGAAAATTCACTATGTCGAATTCGAATTCAATTACAAGAGGAATGTACTATGTCTATTTATAGGCTTGTAAAGCCATATTCTAGTAAGACTGAAACACCTTATCCTAATCAATATCAAATAGATAGAATTTAATAAGGTTTAAAAAACCTTATTCTAGAATAAAATAAAAGAAGTATAATTCTATATGGATTCTTTTTTATTTTATTTTACCACTGTATTTTATTTAAATAAGGATTCGGGTCACTTAATTCTAACAAGTATAATTAAGTAGTTTGTTTTATCCATCTTCACCAAAGGCAACAAACTCGTTACTATAACCTATAACAGAGTTAGGGGCCTAATTTGCCGCAAGAAAAAGTTATTGTGAGGTGCAGAAAAGATGAAACGCGAAACATTCGTTGTCGTCCCAATTCGCATTTCATCTTTTTTGCATCACACAATAACTCGTCATCACCGGAAATTTTGTTGCCTTCAACACTTTCACAAGTTTTAGTAACAAAGTCACTGTTTTTGGAGATAGACAAAATGAATTACTTGATTATATTGGAAGGTCATTGAGAATTGAGTTGAAAAGAATAAAGTTTGGAAGAGTTTATATAGGAAAAAAAATATGGCTGTTGGGGGTATTATAGACATTAAGATTGTAATCATTGGGGGAAAGTTACCGTTGACTTAGAAACGTGTCCTACGAGGTATATTTTCACTGATGTGGCAGACCTCATAATTCAAAAAAAAAGAATCATAGTTTTCTTTCTCTCTCCAAATTCAACATATATCGATAAATTAAAAAAAATCATAAATTCTCATTTTCAAAAAAATTTCAGCATATTTTGGTAAATAAGCCATTCGGAAGATGCTAAATAATGTGGAATAAAAACATACAGGACCAAAAAGATAAAATGGTTTAAATTGAGAGTGAAATTCTTAGCTTTCACCATGAATACCACCAGTCATCGTCCCACATCCAATAAGTCCAGCTTTGTGGGTAAAAGTTACCCCTTAGCAGCAGCAAACTAAACTAATTAAAATGACATACAGCTAATTTTTATTATTTTCATCACTCTATTTTAAAAAAAATTCTTAATTTAATCTTTCCCATACTTGGTTTGGATCAATCTACTTCTTAGCTATTGGTAGAATTCTTTTATATTTAGTAATTAAGTGTTTTCATTCACTATTCTTGTAATTGGACTCTTTGTTTGATCATATTCCTCAGTGATAATGGTGGTTTAATCTTTCATTTTTTTATCAACAGACTTCCGCTTATTTTTCATGGACGAGATTGAAAACGAAAAAGGAAAAATTAAGGGGGAAAAGAGAAACAAAGTGTTTTGGTTTAATTATAGACAAGTCCCTAAGCTTTAGTTAAAAGTTAATAAAAATGTCATATCTCAATCACTCAATGAATTAATGATTCGTGTCAGTAATCTATTAGTGACGAATGAGATTTTTAATGTCAGTAACTAATTCAAATCATTATTTTAATTAAAGTGATTAAATTGAAAAAAAAATCATATTTTAAAATGATATTGTATTTAGTTTACCCTTATTTTACTTGCACTCCTATTTTTCTCAAAATTTTTAATTACACTCCCTCTATTTTTTCCCTCGCTATTCAATTTAGTCCTTTTATTTTATTTTTTCTCTCATTTCAATTTAGTAACTATTTTTTTCCAAAATTTTTAATTACACTCCATCTATTTAATTTTCTTCTCAATTCAATTTAGTCTCTATTTATTCTCTCAATTCTATTTAGCCCATCTATTTTTTTCCCAAAGTTTTAATTACACTTCTATTTTTTATACTCTTTGTTCATTTGAAATTTAACCTTTATATTTTTAATCATAGGAATTTAGTCCCTCTAATCTTTTTTATTGTTTAATTTATTCCAATTAGTCTACTTATGCTCTCAATCCCTATTCTCTTTGCACATTTTAAATTTAGTCATTTTACTTTTAATCCAAGATTTTTGTCCTCTACGGTTTTAATTGTTCCAATTAATCTAATTATCCTCACAGTCCCTGAACTCTTTGCACAATTGAATTTAATCCCTTTACTTTTTTTTGTTTAATAATTGAAGTCCAATTTGTAACACTATTAATTTTTTTTCCAATTGGTCTAATTATGCTTCCAATCACTATACTCTTTTCACATTTGAAATTTAATCCCTTTACTTTTAATCTAAGTAATTTGATCTCTCCACTCTTTTGGTTTAATAATTAAAATCTAATTGATAACACATTTCTACTAAATTGAATCGGGTGATATTTTTAAAATGAAAATTGCTTACATGATTAATATTACACACATGGAAAGCTAAATAAGTAAATAAATAATGCCAAATCTATAATTTTAAGAATTCCATTTTGAAATTGAGCTTGTGATGTTATTTAACATTGTTTCATAGAAGTAAAGTGAAATTACCTAGCTTCTGTGCAACTTTAAATTAGCCACAAGCAATTTTTTTTAAAAAATGCCACACAAATTAATTAATAAATTTTCTTTTACGATATTATCAATTGAAGTTTAATTATTAAATTAAAATAGTTAAAGGGATTCAATTTTAAAAACGCAAAAAATACAAGGACTAGAGTTTAATTAGATCTTTCCAGTTTTATATTTTTTTTCTTAAAAAATTGTTTTTCTTTCTTTATTTTAAAAAATTAACTTATTATTCATATGAAAAAAAAAAAGAGGAGAGAAAATAAAACTTATTATTCATATTAAAAAAAGGGGTCAACGATCATGTTTTTATTGACCTGGAACTCTAGTGTAACAGGAAGTACATTAGTTTTGGAAGACAGAAGAATCTGAGCCGGAATAGGAATAGGATCACTAACTTCACTTCTTACTTTATTTATTTATGTTTGAGAAGTTGAGGAATGGTGGATGGAAGCTTCAAAGATGACAAAGCACCCTCTCATTATTGAAGAATGGAATGGATCTTCTTCTACCAAGCTTTTCAAAACCGCCACTATCACTTTCTCCCCTTCTCTACAAATCCAAAGGTAAAGCCTTCACTTTTCATCTCTTTGCTTTTCTCTTTCTCGCTCACCCAAGTTTTTATTTGGTTGAAACAGATCAGTTAATGGTTTCAACCATGTTTGGAGACGATTCCTCGATGCCTTCGTCCCCGAGGCAAGTTCCTCTCTTCCTGTTTGTTTCCATTCAAAATCGAATTTTTTTTGCTGGGTTTTTAGTCTCATGAAAACTTGATGAACAATCTGTTTTTCTTTTACAAATTCTTTTATTTTTGGATACCCAAAATCCCGGAGATGATTTTGAGTAATATGGGTTTTCGTTTCAAGTCATGAAAGTCAGCTTGATTGCAGGGTTTCCCGGGCAGTGTGACTCCAGATTATGTCCCTTTTCAAGTATGGGACTCTTTGCAGGTATGGAAAAAACATTGATGAACAGTTATGGACTACTTAAATTAGTAATACTTAATGGCTAAAGTTTCTATTGTTTTGGTTTACATTACATTTGTAGGGACTTTCAACATATATAAGAACAATGCTTTCTACACAAGTAAGGGTCAAATTCAATTGATATTGAACTACTTATGAGCGATGATTTTTGTCTATGTTTGTTGCTTACTTTTAACTTATTTCTCAGGCTCTTTTGAGTGCTATTGGAGTTGGTGAGAAATCCGCAACTATTATAGGTGCAACTTTTCAGGTAGAATTAACATCCAATTTGCAGTTTTGTATAAATCTTCATTGTATTATTTTACCTGAGCTGTGATAGTTTGGACATTTATGGAGTGAGTCCTAATGCGTTATTGTTGAAGTGAGTTCAGGCCTTTTGATATTATGGTTATTGTCATTCTTGTAGTGGTTCTTGAGAGATCTAACAGGAATGCTTGGAGGTATATTATTCACACTTTATCAGGTTTGCTCATTGAGATTTCATTGATTGCCTTTTTCTTATTTACCAAAACCATATTTTCAAGCTCATGTTGAGAGTCTAACACTATAATGCTTTTTCATTAGGGATCAAATCTTGATAGTAATGCAAAAATGTGGCGTTTGGTCGCAGATCTCATGAATGATTTAGGTATGTCAATGTTTCTTTTAGAGAAATTGCATTGGAGTCCAAAAGAATTGACTGCTGATCTTCAATATTTCTCTCTGCCCCTTACGTATATGGATTTGCATGGGTGCAAATACATGCATATCTTTGGGTTCAGAGAGTATTTGTGATTTTATTATCTCCTAAATTTCGTAACTGTAAATAACAACTAGCACTTCCATGTTTTATTTCAGGAATGTTGATGGACCTTCTTTCCCCTTTGTTCCCTTCAGCTTTTATTTTCATTGTTTGCTTAGGGAGCTTGTCAAGATCATTCAGTAAGTTTCTAAATTCCTCGCAACTAAGAATATAACCACCAAGTCTGCAGAGACATGTTAGTTATTGGTTCTGTTGAGCCGTTTTAACATTGCATAAATCAATTTCTATGGGACATGTTTGGTTTTTGTGGTAGTTACATTATTACCAGTGAAGCTTCTTGTTATTGTGTAAAAGTAAAGCAATTTTTGTTGGATGCGACTCAATTTCAACTTCTAACTATGTGTTTTCCTACATGATTTCCCTATGCAGCCGGTGTTGCCAGTGGAGCTACCAGAGCTGCTCTGACACAGCATTTCGCCCTTCAAAATAATGCTGCGGATATAGCTGCCAAGGTACCTTGAAATGAGTCTGATGTTTGGATGACAATGGCAAGAGCCTGTGTTGTAAAAGTATAGCTTGAGTACTGAGATTTTTTTTTTCAACATATTGGTAGGAAGGAAGCCAAGAGACAATGGCAACAATGATTGGCATGGCATTGGGAATGCTTCTTGCTCGCATTACTACTGAAAACCCAATCGCTATTTGGTTTTCTTTTCTCTCTCTGACAATGTTCCATATGTATGGTAAGTTTGGTTGACATAAACTCCTGTAACCTATCTTATGGTCAGACATATTGAAACATATTGTCTTTGTACTGCATAGTATATCAAAACTAGGGCATCTTTTTCCAGATTTTTATGTTGTTATGGCTTATCTTTTATTTTATTTTTCTCTAATCCCATAATTAATTGATGATTTCCTTTTCACCTATGCATAGCAAATTACAAAGCTGTCAGATGCCTCACTTTAGACTCACTGAACTTTGAGAGGAGTTCGATTCTTCTACAACATTTCATAGAATCTGGCCAAGGTAAATAACCACAATCTGTCGATATTATCCCCTTGAGGCCAATTTTTAGTGAATAGTGGCCCTAGATTTTACTGTTCCCAAAAGTTGTCTTGTCATTGTCTTAAGTTATGTTACCTAGACTTGGGTGTGGGTTTGACATGGGTATATTCATTTTTTCCCGAGTATTTACATGTATTTGGAAGGTTCATGAAATGTTATATTCACATACCCATATTTAGATATGAGTCGGATACGGTCTTCAAGTACAAGTACTTAAAGAAAATTGGAGGGTCTGACCAACATAACTTTTAAGTTAATTCTATGTGATTTTCTTTCTGTCAAAACCAATTTACTCTGCATAAGCACCATAAATTGCAAAAACTATTCATGATATCATCCAAGTTAATCAACTTGCACAAATTTGATTTGTAACAATGTCTGTGGGCTATTTAGTAGGAACACATACAATCTAATTGCTTCTATAAGCTCAATATGAACTGTTTTCTTTTTTTTTCCCAGTATATTTTCAAAATGATATCATGTGGCATCATTTTTTTAAAAGCAGATCTTAATCCCCATTCCCAAATACCTTTTCAGTTTTCTCTCCTAAAGAGGTTTCAACCATGGAGCATGTTTTGCCCTTATGGACCACTTTAAGGTTGTCAAAGAGTGCTAAGCCCCTGCACACCAATGTAAAACTAGGCTTAAGGGTCTCCACTCTTGATCACTCTGAAATGTGAGTATTTTAAGTTTATATTGATAGTGCTTCAATAGTAACTGAGTATTTAATCATTGCACATCTAGTATTGGTGTAAACAACTAAAGTTGATAATAATATTAATGAAAAACAGTCTAAATGTTGACACAGACTTCTAAAATCTGACAAAGCGTATGTTTTTAGTAGAAGAAACTCTTTTGTTGCTTTAGTTGTATCCACAGGTTTCTACTTTAGATTCTAAGAATCCACATTATTATTTTGTATAATGTTCAGCACTGTAATCTATATTTCTCTTTTGCACCAATATCAAACGTATAAGGATACTATTACTCGGTTTTTATAATATAGGGACTAAATTGCACTTTTGACAATAGTATACAGACTGCTTAGTTATTTTGACATGCATCGCATATGGTAACATGAACTGTATTGAACTGACTAGTGTAATGATATCTCAAACAGGGCCAACTTTCTGACTTCAGCTGGATCATTTTACAATGAAGGTTGATCTTTTACACATTGAATGTACTCTATATATGTGGTACAGCCCTTTTGTCGATATTGTTGCTAATTCTAGCTATATTGTTACTCTAGCAAAGTATTTACTGGTGGAGAGAAAGGGAACGGTCAGCGTTGTCGTGCACAAAGATTCGACAGCTGAAGATATCTTGAAGTCGTATATTCACGCACTTGTTATGGTCAATCTTACGGTTGAACAAAAATCTCTACATTTGGAGTGCCAATCATGGATGGATAAGCACTATGAAAGCTTTGTTCAGAAGGTAATCTCTATGAAAATTTTCCAAGGAAAAACTTATATGGATCGAAGTTGGTTGACTTTGCAAAAATAAAATGATAAGCAATACTTGGTAATACGCAATACATCCTATGTTACTCAGACTCGGATGTGTCTGACATGAATATGTTTAACTTTTTCCAGTTTTTACATGTACTTGAAATATCTTTGGAATATCATATCCTCAACGTAGCTTCTATTTCTCACTGAAGATGCATCAACTCTTCTTTTCATTTTGCAGCTAAAGTTAGCAGGGTGGAAAGCTGGAAGGCTTCTCTCTCACTCAATCATATGGAAAGCACACTGGTCATTGGGTGAAAAAACTGACTAAAGCCACTTTAGTTTATATTACAGCAAACATGTCAAATGGCTACCCTATTAGAGTAAATTACAGCAAAAATGAAAAAGGAAATTCAATTTCTTATTCACTGCTTCAATGGTGCAAATCAGACAACCTGGTTTAAACTGAGTTCATGTCTGAGATGGAATCGGCAAAGAAAAATTCGGAAGTTCAGATCCAAAACAGGGAGTCGATGTGTATGAGTTAGAGACTAAAAAAGTCATAATTATTTTTCTTTATGAATTTTATATTTGACAAAGTTTTAACCATTTATTTGGAACATTTGTTTTATTTACTGAATTATTATCATTCATTTTAAGTATGCAGAAAGCTGTATGATACAAAAGCACTGTTACTTTTGCAAATTCAAGTGATCCGTTTATTAAAGAATAAACTAATTCCAACTCAAATTAATTATAATTATCATTCATTTTGAGTATGCAGAAAACTGTATGATACAAAAGCACTTTTACTTTTGCAATACAAGTGATCTGTTTATTAAAGAATAAACTAATTCCAACCCCAATTAATTTTAACTATTATGAACAAGTGAAATCAAGTCTTTCCCCAAAATTTCATCAAGAAAAAGGTCCATCTGAACTTTCTTTTTGTTGTTTATAAGTTGTATTGACATTTCACTTCAAAGCAACTATTGGAAATCTTCAAGCATTTTACTTTTCTTGTCTCTTAGCACGCACTTGACTAGGCGCATCCTGAAGGAAGCTACCGAGCAACCTTTGATCCACTACCATATTACCTGCAGAAGAAATGTATGAGCCAGGGTTTTATGGCGAAAGACAAAGGGATGAACTAAGAAAATTTTTGTGTTATCAGCAATGGCTTCGATAAATTTGAGCTCAAGAAACTCGGGGGTCAGCTTCAACCTGTTCGCTTCAGCTTCTTTCATTTCACTAAAAATTGAGAAAGAAGAGACATCAAACACCTCTACTTTCATTGTAAGTTGGACACAATAAAAGTTAACGATGACTTCACCAGTAAAAATCTGAATGTCATAGACTCTTCTGACGAGCAATGTACATTTGATTCTCGATTTCCTGCTGCCTCCTGGAACTCTCCTTCTCCATCAGCTTCTGTTCCATCAGGATCTTGCTAACGTTCGCAGTTTTCTCAGCTTCACTAACAGCCATTTTCTGGGTCTTTGCCTCTTTCTCAGCCACTTTATGTCTCTCAATTGATACTAAAACCTGAAGAATAACATTATAGTTAGATATGAACTTAAAAAAGGAAAACTGGGTAAGCAAAACAGACTCTTATGTGGCCATAGAAGTTTACAAAAGTACCTTGGTGCGTTTTTCTTCCACTTGTTCATAATTTCTTCTAATGCTTTCAGGTATTGTCGACTTTTTAACACGCACACTAAGAATTTCAATGCCTGGTGCAGAGCGTGTGCAATCACCCTGAAGAGCCTCTTTCATCTTTTCATCAATCTAAAAGAAATATATATGATTTATTTTCATGATACCTTAAATTGAGTCAATGTATAAAAGAAAATGCCACTATAGTTTAAATAGACTTCGTCCATGTAGCTCCCACTTAACTATGTTTGGCACCATAAAGGAACATTTTTAGACGGAGGTATGAGCTATGAGGGTATAGTCCTCCACGGAGTCTCCAAATACACAACCTTGCTTAAAAACAACAATAATAATAATTAAAAAATAAACTTGCCTTGTCAGACACATACTTGTATCCGAAACTGACACCAGAATTCGAGTAACTTAGAACTTGTTGTATCATGTAATGCTTAGACTAAGGGAAATGGCAACCATAGCCTTAAAGAGTGTGGCTCAGTTGCATTTTTCTTACCTGATCAAACCCTTCTATATAAACATGTTGAAGTGTATGAGAGCTGCAAAACTGATTGATTTCATGATGAATCTTGTCATAAATCCATGTGTCGTCATAATGCACACCATAGTTTCATATACATATTGTTTTCGTAGCCGATTGACAACCTTAAAAACAGATGTAATTCAAGAATCAACGAGGGAAACAAAAGTCACCTTGAACTCCAATTACAATACGAATTCAGAGTAGTTTAAGCCTTGCCGATATCTTCTCAAAGTTGATCATCACACCCCCTTTAGTACCACATGGAATATCCCTCACCTAATTTTTTTAAATAAAAATAAAATGAAATAGGACATTATAATGAAGGCCAAATGATGCACAATGTTCACAATTTGGGGGAAAGAAAGTTACCAGATCTGTTTGAAGTGTAACTAGAACAGGCTCATACAGGGTTATCAGAGGCATCTTCAAATGGAATCCTGAAGATAGTAAATTCTAAGGAGGCTGATCTATGTCACTCTAACTTATTTATTTTGAAACAGTTATGTCTGACACATTTTTATGTAAATATGAATGTAGGGTTATAATACGCCAAGTAATTTTCAAATACATGAAACAAAAAAAAAAAAAAAAAAAAAGAAACATAAAAGTAACCAGCACCCACACCAAAATCCGAATAAGACAGACCAGTAAGAGCTATTATGAATAAAAAAAAATAGAAGACTTTAGTCTGACCTGGCTCTTGTATCGTCTTTAGAAGAGCTCCACCCCTCCAATACACACGAACATGACCTTCTGGGACTTGATGCAAAATGGATAAGGTATTTTTAGTATTCGAAGATGATGGAATCATTACCCGAAAAATATCATTTTACCCCCTCATGATTTCAGTGCTAAAGTGGTTTTTACATGTTCATTTGAGGTTTCTAAAATCTTAGAAGCAAGAATTCTCCAGCTGAAGAGCCTAAGGAACTTGCTGACTTCCATATAAACTTATACTGATTCTCAAAAACAAATCAAACAAATTCAAGTCAATTCTCACCAACTTTGAAGAAGAGAATGTTAAGCAACCATGTTTTTGAGGAGTGTAAAAAAACGCAGCAATAATTAAAGATCTAGGCCAATTTGCGCGGGGTTTCGAAAACAATTCAATGCCGAGGATGAAATAGCTTAAAATGTGAAGTGATACGAGGGGTATTATAAATTTACGTTAAACGACTTTCAATTTCAAGATTTTTGAATGCTAATCAGAAATAAGTACAATCCAATAAGAGTTGCTTGACATACAAACAAAAGAATTCAAATCATCACCCAAACGAAAAACATTCGAACTTATTGAAACAAATGGAAGAGCAGTAATAATAATAATAATAAGGGTAAATTACACCAACAGTCACCAAACTTTAGTGTAAATGACAAAATAGTTACCTAGGTTTCATTTCAGTCACTTAACTTTCAAAAAGTAACAAAACGGTCACTAACGTTATAAAAAAATGACAAAACAGTTACTAACTAACAGTTACCGTTAGGGTATTAACGGGATTGTTGACGTGGCAAGTTAACCACTGATGTGGCAAGTTAACTTGCCATGTTGGCGACGGCTGATGGGTTTGGGGTGGGTTTAGGGAAAAAATTGAAGGGTTAATGGGTTAATGTTTTAAGGTTAGAAATAGATTAGCTTTAGGGGGATTTGGGGAGGGGGAAAGGAAAATCGATTTGGGAAATTTCGATCGTAATTTGGGGTTTTTTAGGCTTTAAACTGAATTGGGAATCGATTAAGAAGGGTTTAGGGTTAAAAATTAGTTCAATAATCGATTAACAGG
This sequence comes from Gossypium anomalum, assembly GCA_025698475.1. Lineage (NCBI taxonomy): Eukaryota > Viridiplantae > Streptophyta > Magnoliopsida > Malvales > Malvaceae > Gossypium > Gossypium anomalum. The sequence continues at coordinate 14,249,381 of CM046967.1, read as the reverse complement.
GTATAAGTTTTAGGGTTTAGGGTGGTTTATTTTGTTTAGGGAGAAAAGAAGACGAACCAAAAGTTTTTGATTGTCAGAGACAATGGGCAATAGAAGGGAAGCTACCAGTGTTGTTACATCCACTTTAACGGGTAATTTCTTGCATTTAGTTTTAAATTTTTTGGATTTCAATGCTGTTTTTTCGATTTAGGGTTAATTAGGGATATTTTGGTTTCAAATTTAATTTTGATTTTGATTTTGATTTTGATTTTGATTTTGATTATAATTTTGAAACACTTACTGATTCTGATTTAGATTTAGATTTTAATTTTGATTTCGATCTCAATTTAGGATTAGAATTTGATTTCAATTTAGGGTTATTTCGATTTTGATTTTATTTGTTATTAATGTGCATGACAGATTAGGGTTTGGTTTTTAAAGTTTATGACATATAATGTGTACTGTATTGTGTCTGCCATTGTTTAGGGTTATTTCGATTTTAATTTTGATGTTTATTGTTTGTATCTGCCATTGTATAAATGCCATTATCAAACTGATCTTTATTGTGTATATCTCCATTATTTGTATCTGTCATTGTATGAATGCCATTATCAAACTGATCTTTATTGTGTATATCTGCCATTGTTTGTATCTGCCATTGTATAAATGTCATTATCAAATTAATGTTTATTGTGTATATCTGCCATTGTTTGTATCTGCCATTAAATTATATATTATTAAACTGATGTTTATTGTGTATATCTGCCATTAAATTATACATTATTAAACTGATGTTTATTGTGTATATCTGTCATTGTTTGTATCCAAGCTCCTATTGTTATTTACCTTCTTTATTGTACTGGTTATTGCCTATTATTGTCTGCCATGTGCATGAGAAAAATGGTTGTGTTTGATTAAATTAATTTTTGTATTGGTTGTTATCTGCCATGTGCATGACAGAAGTGTTTGTATTAAATTATTGGGTATTTTGTATTGGTTATTGTCTGACAAAAATGGTTAAAGTGTTTGCCTATGTTGTCTGCCTTTGCTGATGAGTACTTTGTTTGGCAGGTTTAATTGATGACAATTTTAATGAGAATGAAGAAAACATGTCTGATAGTGATGTGTCTGGTAGTGATAGTGATGCATCTGAAAGAGTTACTTTAGATGGTTTAAACATGGATGGTATAGAAGTAGATGAACTGTGTGATAATGATGATTCTGGGAGGTTAGATAGTGCACATGGATCTGACTTAGATGGCCAAAATTGGCCTGAGTTCAACCTAGAGAATGACATGAGTAATTCTAGACTTAAGGTTGGAATGTTATTTAAGTCTAAACACAATCTAAAAGAAGCTGCCAAGCAGTATGGTAGGTTGAATAGTTATTTTATTAAGTTTCCCAAAAATAATTTAAGAAGGTTAAAGGCAGTCTGTAATGAAAAATGTTCTTGGTTCATATGGGCTTCTAGGCTAAACCCTAATGACCCTAATGACCAGACTTGGCAAATTAGGAGTTCAAACCCTAACCATACTTGTTCTAAAGTCTATAAAAATAGGAATGTAACCTCAGCTTGGATAGGTGAACAGTATAAAGAAAAATTTATTGCCGATTCTGATTATTCTTTGAAATCATTATAGCAAGATGTTAAAAGAGATTTTTGTTGCTTGGTCTCACTAACCAAATGTAAGAGGGCTAAACTTAGGGCATTGAAATTAATTGAAAGAGCTCATAAGGCTCAATATAAGAAGATTTATGAGTAATTGTTAGAGGTTAGGACCCAAAATGAGGGAACAACAACAATCTATTATTTGGATAACAGATTGTTTCAAAGGATATATGTCTGTTTGTAGGCATGCAAAGATAGCTATAGGGCTGGTTGTAGGAGGATAGTAGGTTTAGATGGATGTTTCTTAAAGGGCTACTATGGTGGCTACTTACTTGCAGCTGTTGGGATAGATGCAAATAATGGCATTTATCCACTTGCATATGCTACTGTCGAAAGTGAAAACCAAGCATCATGGCTTTGGTTCTTGGAGTTGCTTGTAATGGACTTGGAAATTGTAAGCTCGTACCACATATCTTTCATGTCTGACAAACAAAAGGTAAAACTCTATTTATATATATTCTTTTATGTTGTTTCTATTTAAGGTTTGTTAAAGAATTAAATTATTTTTTCTTAATTGTAGGGACTTTTGGAAGCAATATGTATGTTGTTTCCTAATGCAGAAACAAGACACTGTGTTAGACACCTATATTTTAATTTCAAGAATGTTGGTTTTCGAACAAAGGAGTTGAAATATTTGCTTTGGAAAGCTGCCAGAGCAAGCACTACAAGAGAGTTCGATGATGCCATGGATGAACTGAGAAAAACCAATCACCATGCTTATGACTGGTTGAAGAAGAAAAACCCTGCTCACTGGTCAAAGTCTCACTTCTCAATTAGGAGCCATTCTGACATGTTGGTGAATAATCTATCTGAATCATTCAATAAGGTAAATCCCTATGTTTTATGTTTCTTATTGATCATTAGCAATTCACTAATCATTTATGTGGTTTATGGACAGATGATACTAGAAGCAAGAGGTAAACCTATTCTGACCATGATGGAAACAGTAAGGACCAAGATTATATTACTTATTGTCAAGAAGAAAGAAGAAGCTGACAAATGGAAAGGAACTTTGTGTCCAAAGATCAAGAAAAAGCTGGATGTAAATATAAAAGATTCATTAAGGTAAAGATTCTTTCGAATGCCTATATTCTGACTTAATGTTGCTGATCACATGCAGTGATTGTTGGAAAGCTATTGACTTTTTTTAATATGTATGCAATGATTATTGGAAAGTTGTTGACTATTTTTTAATATGCATGCAATGATTATTGGAAAGCTGTTAACTATTTTTTAATATGCATGCAATGATTGTTGGAAAGCTGTTGACTATTTTTTAATATGCATGCAATGATTGTTGGTGTGTTGCCTATTTTTTAATATGCATGCAATGAGTTTTTTTTTATAATATGCATGTAGTGACTGCTTTTTTAGGGGGTCTGTGTGTCATTGTATGTTTTAACCAAGCATGCTCACTGTTTTTTAGGTGTGTTCCATCACATGATGGTGGGGACAAGTATCAGGTTGAATGTGGTTCTGGCAGCCAGCATGTGGTGGACTTAGTTCAGAATTCCTGCTCCTGCAGGAATTGGGATCTCACTGGCATCCCTTGCATGCATGCATTAGCTGTCATTCATGTAAAAAATGAGTTCCCAGAGACCTATGTACAAACCTGGCACACCAAACGAACCCAGATTCAAATTTACTCCAACTTTGTAAGTCCAGTAAGGGGTTCTAAACAATGGGCCTCTTTGCCAAATATGCTACCAATACTACCTCCTCCACTAAAAAGGCCACCTGGAAGACCTACTAAAGTGAGAAGGAAAGAACTTGATGAACCACAAACAACAGAAAGGTTGAGCAAGAGAGGGGTGGAGATGAGGTGCAGTAAATGCAAAATAATAGGCCACAATAAGAGGAGTTGCAAAGGGGAAGTTGGCCAAAACATTCCAGTAAGTAATTTGCCTTAACTTATAGTATACTTCTATCTATGAATTTGTTTATTTTTCACATTTCTTTTATTCTTGTAGGTTAAAAGACATCAAGTTGGTGTCCGAACCCAGCAACAGGCTACTCCAAGTCAGCAAGAGGGTACCCCAACTCAGATACCTACTACCCTAACTCATCAAGAAGCTGCCCTAAGACAAAAGCTCCCATTAAAGAGAAAATCAACCACAACCACTGTTAGATGGATGCCGTCTACTCAAGAGTCATCCATGACAGACCATTGATGATGATGTGAACAGACTGCATTTTGTTAACCTTTTAAAACTGTGTAAATTTGCCTGCTATTGATTATTAACTTAGGTAGATAATTTTTTGGGAAATTTGCCTATGATTGCTACTGTTGATAAACTTAGGCATAGTCACTGAATTTTTTTGTAAATTTCCCTACAATTCACATATGTTCAATTGTAATGAATTGTAGGAAAATCTGGCAATATTTTGCCCATCATTCTTTTTGTAAACAGTTTGGCATATTGGCCTTAATATATGAGCAATTTATCATGCTATTTGTTATCCAATTGTTAAGCAATTTGTATACCAACTGTTATCTTTTCTAACTAACAGCCATGTATACCAACTGTTAAGCAATTTGTATATCAATTGTTATCTTTTCTAACCAGCAGCCATGTATATCAAGTGTTAAGCAGTTTGTAAACAACAACATGAGTTGGTTAGCTATGTATACCAGTAGCCATTTTTAACACATATTAAGCAACAAAAATATTCCAACACAATTTGTAATCAACAAAAATTTTCCATTTCATTCAAGTGTTTGTAAACAACATGAGATGGTTGGCCATGTATAACAGCAGCCATCTATACCAACATAAGCAACAATTTACCAGTAACAAAATTACAAAACATAAGCTGGTTTTCAATTAGCATAAAATGATTTTTAAAGTTTTGAAAACAGCAAAACAGTAACAATTACAAGCACCAAAAACCAGGTTCTTCTCTCCCTCTTCCTTGCATCCTCCAATGTCCCAGTTTTTTCAGAAGACCCAACAACACCATTCTTGAACGGGGTGTCAATGGTGGATCAAACCAGCTGAAAAATTGACATGATTTTCGAAAACGACTGCCGAATTTGTTACACCAAAAAAACCTCCTACCTGGGTTGTCATTAGACCAAGACACGCTTAATTTGGCTGGGTTTCCACAATAGCACCCCGAAATCACTTCAGGCATATCTATTTTTCCTCTTCTCCTTCTTCTTCTTCTCTTCCTACTTCTCTTTTTTTTTTTTTTTTTTCTTTTTTTAAACCCTAAAATGGTATTGGTACTATTATTAAAGTGTTAGTAACCGGCCAGCTAGATTTAAGGTTGACAAGCAGGACTCACACCGCCACATCATTTTCTTTGTGACGCTGTGATTGAAAAATGACAAAAAGGACCGTTTTGTTACTTTTTGAAAGTTAGGTGACTGAAATGAAACCTAGGTGACTGTTATGTCATTTACCCCAAAGTTTGGTGACTGTTGGTGTAATTTACCCTAATAATAAAGATAAAGAATGAAGAAAGCGCTGAGAAGCAAGAAGCAATCAAAAGCATTAGTGAGATATAAGAGTGTATATTACAGAATGCAGAGAGAGAAAAGAGGTTTACTATGGAGGCGATAAAGAGGAAAGCAAATGCAATCATGATGATTGGAAAAAGATCGCCATTTTGAGGTGGCTGTCTAGCAGCGGTTCTATTTTGCTCTGGACGATCCATGGCGGTTAGTATATAACAATTTTTTTTTTTTTGTTCTTTATATTTCTAAATAAAATAAGTCTATATATGAAATGAATGGGGATGGTTGATGTTTCACACATGGAAGGTGGTGTTTGATGGATCCAAGGTTGGAGCTTTAAGAACATCGTATTAGGAGAACTGGTGACTGATTGATTCGTTTGTTAGTCGTAGAACCTAACTTTCTATTTTCCGTATCAAATATATAATTAAATATCATCTTCAATCTTCCACGTTAAATTAAAAGTAAATATTTATATTCATTTTATTTTATTCTTCATTAAATTAAAAAATTAATTATAATATAAACTATCAAAATCTTAAAAATTAAAAAATATATATATTATTATTTTTACTTATCCAATTATACTATTTTTTGAAAAGTTATAATTTTTTAATAAATAAATAAAATATATTTTAATTAATATATACTATTAACTTCTGCATCGCACTAAATAATAACTAAATAATATATTTTATTTAAAATATGTAATTATATTTTTATATTTATTAGAGCATATTATATTGATAACATAAAAATATTATTTTACTTGGATATTGTTGATGAATCAACACATACTAAAAAACTTATTCCATAAAAAAAGTGTAAAGTATCTCTTGAAACATTTAAAGTGTCGGAATCATGACCATTGAAAAATAATAACACGTAGCGAAATATTAAAGAACATAAATTGATTTAAACCTAAAATTTTTAGTTAAGTAATACCATGGATGAATTAATCCTCTATATGCTAAATGTCATGGTTCAAACCATGTCGTGCACTAGCTTTTCAAATGGCCATAGTATCATGCTCTTGCTTTTTAGAGACTTTAAAAGTTGCTTAAAGGCTTTGATTTTTAAATTTTTTTGTTATATTTATATTTATATTTATTAAAAAATAATTTATGAGAAATATTTTTTTTTTACACTTTTATAGATAGGAACTAGAATAAAAATTTTGATGTTTAAAATTTGTTGAGAAAATATTTTTGAATTTATATTGACTTGAAACAGACCTATTTATTAATTAAATTTAAGGTTAAAATCCTTATTTTTAATTTATTAATTTTATAAAATATTTTTAATGTTTAGAAAATTATTTAATAATTATTGATTTAAGTGTAACTGCTTATAAGTATACATGTAATATGTTCAGGTAATCATTATAATTGGTGGGTCTCACCAAGTTGAGTGTAATTAAATATTTAATTGTAGTAATTACAGGATTAATTACATCCAAATCTAATTATCTTATAACTTTCCAATCACTTATATATTACTTTTGAGATTAAACAATTGAGATTTATTATATTAAAGAGAAAAAACCACAACCGAATACAAACTAAAAAGTCCATAAACAAAATAAATGGACCGTGAACATCGGCCCAACCCAGCAAAAACCAGGAGTTGCTTTAGAAGCAGCTTTTCAGCATCAGCAACAATTAATTAGACACCACTCTTGACAAAACTTAAGAAAACAACTTTTATAATTGCTGATCTTCTCAATGTGTGTTTGAGATAATTATGACAAAATTTTTAAAATATTATTATAAATCTTAAAAAATTATATTATAAAATAATTTATGTGTATTTTATAAAGTTATGATAAAAAATAATATTATTTAAATCTTAAATTTTTTTTAAAGTTACGGCCAAAAAATATATAATAAAAAGTAATTTACGTATCATAGAAAGTGTTATAATATACTTATAAAAAGTTATAAATCAAAAAGTATGCACATAACTTATTTACGTGCTCATACTACCTATTATAAAAACAATATTTTATTATTTTTCACATTTTATTTTCATTTCTAAAAATTATTTTTTAAATTTTCAACCAAATACATTTTCTTTGGTGCTTTCAAACAAAAACGATCTCTTTTTCTTTAACCCAAACGGAACTTCTCTTTAAATTTAAAAAACTACTTTAAAGGTAACTTATTTTTTAACATAACGATATCCAAATAAGATAATACCTAATTTGTGTGATATTTCACACCATCAAAGTTTTATTGTTTGATTTTGAAGTGAGCCTAAAAATACCTCTTAAAAACGTTATAGAATGAAAATCATTACGGCTAAAAAGTTAGAGTGTATAGTGTGATACTAAACAACACAAGTTGATTCTAACCTTGAAATTTTTATATTAATGTGATATGCTCTAGTAAAGATATAAATCAATGACGTTTGAATCGGATTAGACAGTTGGATAAAAAATAAGTTGAGATATTAACTTGAAAAATAATATTAAATAAGTTGAATTACGAACTAATTAATCTACAGTTGAATTGTTATTTTTTTAATATTTTATAAATATTAATGATTTTTGTTAATGAGTTGGGTTTGAGCATTAGTTGAATTCTAAAAACATAACTTTTATCATGTAGTCTCTTTTTTTCCTTCTGAAGAAAATGTAAATTCCTTTTTACACGATAAATTTTAAATTTACTTCATTTTTGCGCGGGATGTGTTCCAGCCCGCATTTGCCGAGCCAATTCGATTTTAACTTGTAAGAGGAGAAGTGTTACGACACGCGTCATCAGCTCGCGTAAGGCGAAAGTTCCATTACAAAAGTCCAGATTGCGCGGTTTATCGGTTAGTATCAGTAATAAGCATGCTCGACCACTCACTTCATCGAGGGAGTATCCGTGCGTTGCTAACTCCATTCGCAGGTGGCGAAAAATGCTCACCCTCACCTCCGCCAGCTCCGCTCTAACATTATTCCCGGAATGCAAAACCCAACGGCGCCGATTCGCAATTTCGGTGGCGGCGGATGATAAGTTCCCTTCCTTTCTACCAAAACAAATGGAAGAAATCAAAGACCCATTTGCCCGAAAACTCGCCACCCGAATCGAAAGACTGCCCGTTAATGTGAACTCTCGCTTCCTCATCTTCTTCTTTAGACTTATATATGGTTTTTTTTCAGTCATTATTTGACTTATAATGGGCTATTAATTTTCTTATTGACAATTCAGGTTAGCTTCTCAGAAAAAAGCATTATGAGTAGTTGCGTGAAGCCATTGATTCAGAGCAGCCAAAATCCAGTGGTTCTCCTTCATGGCTTTGACAGGTCTTTTTATATATATATCTTTTCTAACTAAACACGTTAGAAATGATGACCCATTTTAGCTATTTGTATGATTATACTTTCTTCATTGTCCAGTTCTTGTTTAGAATGGAGATACACATTTCCATTGCTTGAGGAGGCTGGTTTGGAAACTTGGGCTATTGACATTCTTGGTTGGGGTTTCTCTAATTTAGGTTTGTTTTGTTTTGTGTTAAACAACTTATGGTACGTTCCTCAGTTTTAGTTCCTTTTTATTTATTTACTTGTATGTTCATTTCTAGAAAGAATCAAGTCATGTGATGTAGCATCTAAGCGTGAGCATTTCTATCAGGTAAATCTTCTTATCTTTACAATTTTCAATTCATAGAATGGCATATGATTTAAGCAGTGACACTGTAAAAATGGGGTAACCTTATATGAGAGTGTTAAATCGAAATCAGATTGATGAGAGTGGTTGAACATATTGGCACCGAGGCAAGTTTTAGCATATAGCAGGTGGTTGCCCTTGAGTCCAACTTCCTCGTGTTTCATTATGTTGAGATTAAACTGGCTATCTCTTATTTACAGCTATGGAAGTCATACATCAAAAGGCCAATGACATTGGTCGGGCCAAGTTTGGGCGCTGCTGTTGCAGTTGATTTTGCAGTCAACCACCCGGAAGCTGTAAGCATCTTAGACAATTTGGAATATGATCTTTTCTCCATTAGACTAGTTGGATAGTAGAGTTATATTTTGGTATTGATTCTACTAATAAATGCCATGATGCTTCATGTAACTCATGACACGCAGTTACTTCTTTGTTTAGGTTGAAAATCTTGTTCTGATCGACGCAAGTGTATATGCGGAAGGCACAGGAAACCTAGCAAAGTTACCTCGAGCAGCAGCCTATGCTGGGGTTAGTCTTCTTATCTCATTTATATTCTCCACCTGAAATCTTTCAGGACAACCTTGTGTGTTATGAACAATCGTTTTTCTTGCTCCTCAACTAAATTGTTCTAGATTTTTCTTTTTTGATCATTCTGGCTCCTTTTTGACTGAATTTTCTCCTTTTTTTGTAAAAATAACAAAAAGTTTTTGTTGAGGATCGACTCGTATAAACAACGAACAAGAACGAAAAAGAGAAAAGAAAATTTGGTCACGGAAATATTTTACGTGAAAAATTCTTCCGAAGAGGATAAAAACCACAGTCAAAGAGGTTTTAGCTTTTCATAAATGAGTAAACAAAAGATGGTATAATATCAAGAAACCCCGAAAACAAAACCCTAATTCTAGAACAAAATTCTCTCCATAGTTACCACGAAATTCTCAGTAAAATTCATATGCGACTACATCTTGTCGTCCTCAAAAGAAAAACTTTTCTTGATAGGCGTAACAAAATAGAGATACAATAAACTTAGATTAGAGTTATAATCATATTAAAATATTCTTGAAATAATCAGATTTCAATTGGGAGAAGCAGTCCTGCTTAAAGTTTAAAGCGTGACTGCATAACTTGGAGAAATCGCCATCATGTCCCATGCATGCTTGTCATGACATCACCGCCACGTTTGTTTGGGGTTTCGTCGCGACGTCACCTTTATTTTACCTTTTCTTCGGTAAATGATAAATGTGAGGCACACCCCATGGTTTTTATTAACTACCTACCTCTGTTATTTGGGAAATAACAAGTAGACATGTTAAATGACTTCATCTCATTTTTCCTAACTTTTTCCACCTTAATTTTTGTCGGCATTTCCAATTTTGATTTTGTAAAAATAATAGAATGTTGGTAATGATAATATATCGCAAAGAAAAGAAAAATAAAAATAAAAAACACACAGATTTTACATGGAAACCCTTTCGGGAAAAAAACTACAGGCAGAGGAGAAGAAAATTCATTATATCGAATTCGAATGATTACAAGAGAAATAGACTATATCTATTTATAGGCTTATAAAATCATATTCTAATAGGAGTGTAGTAAGATTGAAATACCTTATTTTAATCAATATTAAATAGATGGAGTTTAATAAGGTTTAAAAAACCTTATTCTAAAATAAAATAAAGAAAGTGTAGTTCTATATGGATTTTACTTTTATTTTATTTTACCATTATATTTTATTTAAATAAGTATTTGGGTCATTTAATTCTAACAATCTCCACCTTGACACGAATTCTTAATGAACAAGTTTTTCATCACGAACTCTCAACGAACAAGTTCTCCACCTCTTCCATAAAATCCTTTAAGGGTTTAACTTTAATAATGAACACTAACCAAGTCTAAGCAATGCTCAAACTTGGTTATAGGAAGTGACCTAGTCATCATATCTACAGGATTTTCATGAGTACTAATTTTGCTCACAATAATATCACCACGAGCAATAATATCACGAACAAAATGATACTGAATATTAATGTGTTTTGTTCTCTCATGAAACATTTGATTTTTTGTAAGGAAGATGGTATTCTGACTGTCACAAAGTACTGTACTGATTTGAAGGTCTTCATTGAGTTCACTAAAGAGTCCCTTTAACCAAATAGCTTCTTTACAAGCTTCAGTAATTGCCATGTACTCAGCTTTAGTTTTAGACAAAGCAACTGTACTTTGCAAAGTGACTTTCCAACTGATTGCATAACCTCAGATTGTAAAGACATAACTTGTGAAAGATCTTTTTCTATCAAGGTCTCCAATAAAATCAGCATCAACATACCCAATGACTCTATCTCTAGTTCTTCCAGACTGTAAGCAAACATCAGTAGTACCTCGTAAGTATCTTAAAATCCACTTAACTGCTTTCCAATGTTCTTTACAAGGATTCGCCATGTATCTACTAACTGCATTGACTGCATATGATAAATCTGGACGTGAACAAACCATGACATACATGAGAGATCCAACTACACTAGAGTATGGAACATGTGACATGTACTTAATCTCATCATCTGATTGTGGAGACAAAGTCGATGAAACTCTAAAATGGGTTGCTAAAGGAGTACTAACATGCTTAGCATTCTACATATTAAACCTGTAAAGAACTTTCTCAATGTACCCCTTCTAACTTAGGTACAATTTACTTGCTTTTTTTATCTTTGAGAATTTTTATACCAAGTATCTTCTTTGCTGGTCCCAAATCTTTCATCTCAAGTTCTTCACTTAGTTGGGCTTTAACCTTTCTTATCTCTCATTTATCTTTTGCTGCTATCAACATGTCATCAACATAAAAGAGTAGATACACAAAAGAACCATCACTGTTTTTCTTAAAGTAAACACAACTGTCAAAGCTATTTCTTTTGAAATCATGAGAAGTTATAAAGGAATCAAACCTTTTGTACCACTATCTTGGTAACTGTTTCAAACCGTAAATGGACTTTTTCAGCAAGCAAACATAGTCCTCTTTTTTCTGAGATTGTAAAACCCTATGGTTGTTGTATATAAATATCCTCCTCAAGTTCTCCATAAAAAATCTAATTTTTACATCTAACTGCTTAAGCTCCAAATCATGCATAGCCACAATACCAAGCAAAACTCGAATCGAACTATGCTTCACAACTGGAGAGAACACATTTGTGAAGTCCACTCCTGGAATTTGACTGTAACCCTTTGTTACAAGTCTTACTTTATATCTGGGTTCTTCAACTCTTAAAGTCCCTTCTTTCTTTTTAAACACTCATTTACAACGAATAGTCTTTTTACTTTTAAGAAGTTTCACAAGATCTCATGTTATGTTTTTGTGGTTGCATAGCAAACATCCACTTTTCTGAGTTTTCACAGCTAACTACCTCAAAATAATTAGATAGCTCTTGGTTTGCATCTATATCTTCAACCACATTTAAAGTATAAGCAACTAGATCAACTTCACCATACTTCTTTAGAGGTTTAATTTCTCTTCTAGTTCTGTTTTAGGTGATAGAGTATTGTGGTGAAGAAGTAACTCTATTTTGAATTTTATACTATTTTGAGGAGTCGACTCTGTTATAGATTCTGAGTTAATCCGATGCTCCACCTGCTTTTGACTTTCTTTATTGGAAGAGTCTTTAAGAGATAAGTTAGGTAGCATAGCAGTTTCATCAAAAACAACATCTCTGTTAATCACAACTTTTCTATTTTCAGGACACCATAACTTATACCCTTTTACACCAGCTTTATAACTAAGAAAAACACATTTAATGGATCTCAGTTCCAATTTTCCATTATCATCATGAGCATACGCAGAACACCTAAAAATCTTTAAATCAGAATAGTCAGCAGGATTACCAGACCAAACTTCTTGTAGAGTCTTTTTCTCAATGGCAACGGATGGAGATCGGTTGATCAAAAAACATGCAGTATAGGTTGCTTCGACCCAAAACGACTTTGGTAAATTGGCATTTGAAAACATTTATCGAACCTTCTCCATGATCGTTCTGTTCATTCGTTCTGCAACACCATTTTGCTATGGAGTATGACGACCTGTCAAGTGTCTCACGATCCCTTCTGACTTACACAATTTATTAAACTTATCAAAACAGAACTCTACGCCATTGTTTATGTGGAGGTATTTTATTTGTTTTCCCATATGTTTTTCAATCATAGTTTTCCAAAACTTAAATGCGAAAAACACATAGCTTTTCTACTTCAAAAAGAATGCCCAAACTTTTTTGAAAAAATCATTAATAAAAGTTAGCATATAATTAGCTCCTCCTTAGCATATAATTAGCTCCTCCTCTCGAAGGCACTCTGGATGGCCCCCACAGATCAGAATGAATATGCTCCAACGTTCTCTTCGTGTTAATAATTCCTCTGGTGAATCGAACTCTCTTTTGCTTTCGAAAAACACAATGCTCACAGGATTTCAGTTTGCAAATTCCTTGCCTATCAAGAAGTCCTCTTTTGCTCAATTCTACCATGCCATTCTCACTCATATGCCCTATGCACACATGCCAAAGTTTAGTAATATCATCATCTGACAAGGAAGAGGAAGTGACAACTGCATCACCGTTAACAATAAAACTCTGCAGAACATATAACTTGACAGTCTTTCTCTGTCTTTTCATCACAATTAGGGAACCTTTGGAAATCTTCAAAACCCCACTTTCAGTTGTGTATTTGTACCCTTTTGAATCAAGAGTATTCAACAAAATTAAATTTCTCTTCAATTCTGGAACATGTTGTACGTCACTAAGTGTTTTGACAACTCCATCAAACATCTTAACTTTAATTGTTCCAACATCTGCGATTTTACACAAAGCATTATTTCCCATCAAAATAACACCTTCAGACACTGTTTCGTAAGTTGTAAACTAATCTCGATTAGGACTCATATGAAAGGTGCAGTCCAAATCAAGGATCCACTCCACGCTCACTTTAGAATTGTTGATAGAAGCGACTAGAAGTTCACTATCGCTGTAGTCTTCTATAACATTAGCTTCATTGGAATTTTCTGGTTGTTTTTCCTTTTGATTCGCAGCCTCCATTTTAATCTTATTTTATAGCTTATAGCACTCAGATTTAATGTGTCATTTTCTTCTTGTAGAAGTTACAAGTTTTACCTCTGTTTGAAGACTTCGATCTACCTTTAGATTTACCGCGAGGATTCTATTCCTGTGTCCTTCCACGATCATCATCAGTATTTCAATTTTGTCTTCCACGAACAATGAGACCCTCTCCTTGAAAGTCAGTTTTAACCATAAGATGTTTCATATTATCATACAAGGTCAAAGAATCATAAACCTCATCAACTGTGAGAGACTCATAGCTATATAAAATCGTGTCTCTAAAGGTTGAATAAGACGGAGGCAACGAACAAAGTAGAATCAACCCTAAATCTTCCTTATCATACTGAACCTCCATGGCGTTCAAGTTTGAGAGAATTTCTTTAAAAACTGTTAAGTGTTAGTGCACAGACGCACCTTTCTCCAAATGATGAGCATAAAGACACTGCTTCATATGCAACTTGTTAGTTAGAGTTTTCGACATACATATTTGTTCCAGCCTCTTTCATAATACAGCGGCGGTCTTCTCCTTTATTACATCCTGCAAAATTTCGTTAGACAAATGCAGATGTAATTGTTGTGTTAACGCCTTTTGATCCTTACGCTTCTTCTCTTCATTTGTTAATGTCGAAGGCATCTTATCTATCTCTAACAGGGCATCCTCTAGATCCATCTGTGCAAGAACTGCTTGCATCTCAATCTGCTACAATGCAAATCTAGTGTTGCGATCCAACAGCGGAATTTTATACTTCAAAGATGTCATTACTGTGCAAGGGCGAAGCCAGAGGGGCTAGCATGGGCCCCGACCCCCCCTAAAATCTAAATTTGAATTTTAGGCCCTTAAAATTTTTTAAAAATTTTAAATTAGTAAAGGTAAAATTACACTTTGCCCCCCTAAAATTATAAAAATTTAATTTAATTATTTACAAATTATAAAGATATAAACTATAAAAAAATTAAAATATCATCCGACCCCCCCTAAAAAAATTTTCTGGCTTCGCCCCTGTTACCGTGATCGAGATGAATAACTCTGAAGCCCTGATACCAATTTGTAAAAAAAATAAAATGTCAATAATGACAATATATCGCAAAGAAAAGAGAAATAAAAATAAAAAACACATAGATTTTACGTGAAAACTCTTTCGGGAAAAAAACTACGGGCAGAGGAGAAGAAAATTCACTATATCGAATTCGAATGATTACAAGAGAAATAGACTATGTCTATTTATAGGCTTGTAAAACCATATTCTAATACGAGTGTGGTAATATTGAAACACATTATTCTTATCTATATCAAATAGATGGAGTTTAATAAGGTTTAAAAAAACCTTATTTTAAAATAAAATAAAAGAAGTGTAGTTTTATATGGATTTTACTTTTATTTTATTTTACCATTGTATTTTATTTAAATAAGGATTCGGATCACTTAATTTTAACAGATTCAATGGTCGCTGATGCATCTCAACATCTACAAATAAGCCTAGTTTATTTGTGTTTTCTCATACTTTCTTTTGTTGGCTAATTGCATGGCTTTGATATTGGCATCACACTTTAATGCTTAGCAGTACATGTTGGGTACTTTTTCTTTTTCCCTTTGTGAGAAGGGGGTCAACTTGTTAAATCTATGTTCCTTAGACTCTAATGTGAGTGTTAGATATGGATATGTATCGAACAAATGGTCAATAATTTTCAAGTTTTTCATGTATTTGGAGGGTCCTTGGATTGTCATTGTAAAAAAAAATAAAATAAAATAAAAAATAAAGAACACAAAATTTTACGTGGAAACCCTTTCGGGAAAAAACCACGGGCAGAGGAGAAGAAAATTCACTATGTCGAAAATTTGAATCAATACAAAAGGAATAGACTATGTCTATTTATAGGCTTGTAAAGCCATATTCTAGTAGGATTGAAACACCTTATCCTAGTAAATATAAAATAGATGGAGTTTAATAAGGTTTAAAAAACCTTATTCTAAAATAAAATAAAAGAAGTCTAGTTCTATATGGATTTTACTTTTATTTTATTTTCCATCGTATTTTATTTAAATAAGAATTAGGGTCACTTAATTCTAACAATCTCCACCTTGACACAAATTCTCAATGAACAAGTTCTTAATCGCGAACAAGTTCTCCACTCTCTTCCATAAACCCCTTAAGGGTTTAACTTCAACAATGAACACCAACCAAGTCTAAGCAATGCTCAAACTTGGTTATAGGAAGTGACTTGGTCATCATATCTGCAGGATTTTCATGAGTACTAATTTTGCTCACAACAATATCACCACGAGCAATAATATCACGAACAAAATGATACCGAACATCAATGTGTTTTGTTCTCTCATGAAACATTTGATCTTTTGTAAGAAAGATGGCACTCTGATTGTCACAAAATATTGTCTTTGATTTGAAGGTCTTCATTTAGTTCACTAAAGAGTCCCTTCAACCAAATAGCTTCTTTACAAGCCTCGATGAATTGCCATGTACTCACTTCTTGATGGTAGACAAAGCGATATGTAGTTTGCAAAGTGGCTTTCCAACTTATTGCACAACCTCCGATTGTAAAGACGTAACTGTGAGAGATCTTCTTCTATCAAGGTCTCAAGCAAAATCAGCATCAACATACCCAATAACTCCATCTTGATTCTTCCAAGCTGTAAGCAAACATCAGTAGTACCTCGTAAGTATCTTAAAATCCATTTGAATCGCTTTCCGGTGTTCTTTACAAGGATTCGCCATATATCTCGCTAATCTTGACCGATTGCATATGATAAATCTGACGTGAACAAACCATAGCATACATGAGAGATCCCACTACACTAGAGTATGGAACATGTGACATGTACTCAATCTCATCATCCGATTGTGGAGACAAAGCCGATGAAAGTCTAAAAAATGGTCGCTAAAGGAGTACTAACAGCTTAGCACTCCGCATATTGAACTCTGCAAATAAGTTTCTCAATGTACCCCTTCCGACTTAGGTACAATTTACTTGTTTTTCTATCTCTAAGAATCTCCATACCAAGTATCTTCTTTCTTTGGTCCCAAATCTTTCATCTCAAATTCTTCACTTAGTTGGGCTTTGACCTTTCTTATCTCTCCTTTGTCTTTTCTTTTGCTATCAACATGTCATCAACGTAAAGAAGTAGAGATACACAAAAGAACCATCATTGTTTTTCTTAAAGTAAACACAATGTCAAAACTACTTCTTTTGAAATCGTGAGAAGTCATAAAGGAATCAAACCTCTTGTACCATTGCCTTGGTGATCATTTGTTTCAAACCAAGTAAAGGGACTTTTTTCAACAAGCAAACATAATCCTCTTTTTTCAAAGCAGTAAAACCCTCTCGTTGTTGCATGTAAATATCTTCCTCAAGTTCTCCATGCAAAAATGCGGTTTTACATCTAACTGCTCAAGCTCTAAATCATGCATGGCCACAATACCAAGCAAAGCTCGAATCGAACTATGCTTCACAATGGGGAGAACACATCTGTGAAGTCCACTCCTGGAACTTGATGTAACCCTTTGCAACAAGCCTTGCTTTATATTTAGGTTCTTCAACTCCTGAGTCCCTTCTTTCTTTTTAAACACCCATTTACAATGAGCAGTCTTCTTACCTTTAGGAAGTTTCACAAGATCCCATGTTTTGTTTTTGTGGAGTGATTCCATCTCCTCTTGCATAGCAAACATCCATTTTTTACGAGTCTTCACTGACTAATCGCCTCGAATAATTTGATGGCTCTTGATTCGCATCTATATCTTGACCACATTTAAAGCATAAGCAACTAGATCACCTCAACATACTTCTTTGGAGGTTTAATTTCTCTTTTAGTTCTGTTTTTGGCGATAGAGTATTGAGGCGAAGAAGCAACTCTATTCTCAATTTTTGTCTTGACTTGAGGAGTCGACTCAGATGTGTCGATGCTCCACACGCTTTTGATTTTCTTTATTGGAGCAGTCTTTAAGAGATAAGTTAGGAAGCATAGCAGTTTCATCAAAAACAACATCTCTGCTAATCACAACTTTCCTATTTTCAGGACACCATAACTTATACCCTTTTACACCGACTTTATAACCAAGAAAAACACATTTAATGGATCTCGGTTCCAATTTTCCATTATTAACATGAGCATCGGGAGACACCCAAAGATCTTTAAATCGGAATAATTAGCGGGATTACGGACCATACCTCTTGTGGAGTCTTTTCTCAATGGCAGCGGATGGAGATCGGTTGATCAAAAACATGCGATGAAGTCATACGCCCAAAATGACGGTAAGTTGGCATTTGACAACATACATCGAACCTTCTCCATGATCGTTTCTGTTCATTCGCTCGCAACGCCGCTTTTCTTTGTGGAGTATGACGAATCGTCAAGTGTCTCACGATCCCGCCGACTTGCACAATCTATTAAACTCATGAGCGAGAACTCTAAGCCATTGTGCATGCGGAGGTATTTTTATCATTTTCCGTCTGTTTTTCAATCATAATTTTCCAAGACTTAAATGCGGAAAACACATCGCTTTTACGCCTGGGAAGAACGCCCAAACTTTTACGGAAAAATCATCAATAAAGGTTAGCATATAATTAGCTCCACCTCTCGAAGGCACTCTGGATGGTCCCCATAGATAAGAATGAATATACTCCAACGTTTCCTTCGTGTTATGGATTCCTCTAGTGAATCGAACTCTCTTTTGCTTCCCAAAAACACAGTGCTCACAGAAATTCAGTTTGCAAATTCCTTGCCCATCAAGAAGTCCTCTTTTGCTCAATTCTACCATGCCATTCTCACTCATATGCCCTAGGCGCATATGCCAAAGTTTAGTAATATCATCATCACGAAAAGGAAGAGGAAGCGGCAATTGCATCACGATATAATGATAGAACCACGCAAAACATATAACTTGACAGTTTTTCTTTGCCCTTTCATCACAACAAGGGACCCTTTGGAAATCTTTAAAACCCCACTTTCAGCTGTATATCTGTACCCTTTTGAATCAAGAGTACTCAACGAAATTAAATTTCTTTTCAATTCGGAACATACAAATGCGTCACTAAGTGTTCGACAACTCCATCAAACATCTTAACTTTAATTGTTCCAACACTGCGATCTTACACGAAGCATTATTTCCCATCAAAACAACACCTTGATTACTTTGTTTCGTAAGTTGTAAACCAATCCCGATTGGGACTCATATGGAAGGTGCGGCTGAATCAAGTATCCACTCCTCACTTACTTTAGAATCATTGTGAAGCGACTAGAAGTTCACCATCATTTGTAGTCTTCTACAACATCATCACTTCACGAGAATTTTACGGTTGTTTTCCTTTTGATTCGCGATCTCTCTTTTAATCTTATTTTGTAGCTTATAGCACTTTCATTTAATGTGCCCTTTCTTCTTACTGAGAAGTTACAAGTTTTACCTCTATTTGAAGACTTGATCTACCCTTAGATTTACCACGATGATTTCTTTCTGTGTCCTACCACGATCATCATCGATATTCGATCTTGTCTCCCACGAACAATGAGACCCTCTCCCCGAGAGTCGAGTTTAACCACAAGATATTTCATCTTATCATACGAGGTTAAAGAATCATAAACCTCATCAAGCTGTGAGAGAGACGCATGGCTATATAAAATCGTGTCTCTAAAGGTTGAATAAGACGGAGGCAACGAACAAAGTAGAATCAACCTAGATCTTCCTTATCATCTTTGAACCTCCATGGCCTCCAAGTTTGAGAGAATTTCTTTAAACACCATTAAGTGTTCGTGTCTGACGCACCTTCCTCCAAAGCGATGAGCATAAAGATCTTTGCTTCATATGCAACTTGCTTGTTAGAGTTTTCGACATACATATTTGTTCTAGCCTCTTCCATAATGCGTGGCGATCTTCTCTTTCATTACATCCTGCAAAATTTCATTGGACAAATGCGGATGCAATTGTGTTAATGCCTTTCGATCCTTACGCTTCTTCTCTTCATCCGTTAATGTCGAAGGCATCTTATCTATCCCTAGCGGGGCATCCTCGAGATCCATCTGCGCAAGAAGCGCTTGCATCTTAATCGCCACAACGCAAATGCGGTGTTGCGATCCAACAACGAATTTCATATTTCAAAGACGCCATTACCGTGATCGAGATGAATAACCGGAAGCTCGGATACCAATTGTAAAAAAATAAAATAAAATAAAAAATAAAGAACACAAAATTTTACGTGGAAACCCTTTCGGGAAAAAACCACGGGCAGAGGAGAAGAAAATTCACTATGTCGAAAATTTGAATCAATACAAAAGGAATAGACTATGTCTATTTATAGGCTTGTAAAGCCATATTCTAGTAGGATTGAAACACCTTATCCTAGTAAATATAAAATAGATGGAGTTTAATAAGGTTTAAAAAACCTTATTCTAAAATAAAATAAAAGAAGTCTAGTTCTATATGGATTTTACTTTTATTTTATTTTCCATCGTATTTTATTTAAATAAGAATTAGGGTCACTTAATTCTAACAGTCATGTATATATATATGTCCATATTCATGTTCAAATGTGGATTGAACACAGAAGCATCAAGCAAAATGAACAGCAGGAGCATCATTGTTCCGTAGTTTTTCTCACATATCAGTGTTATAACCATGGACTTTTTTGTGAATTAGGTATCTATATTGAAGAGCTTCCCGCTACGCTTATATATAATTTTTTTGGCGTTCAAGGGTGTATCATTTGACACCGGCTTAGACTGGGGTAATGTAAGTTTTCTTCACTAAAATGACGCTAAGAAAAGTAATCCAATAGTTATCAGATTAATTATTGTGTATTCCAGGAAGCTAGTACATTTTTCAGTATTGCAGGTTGAAGTGGGTATCTAATAGCCATTCTGTTCTTGTACCCCTGTACAGATTGGTAAACTGCATTGCCTATATCCTTGGTGGGAGGATGCAACCGTGAGTTTTATGATCAGCGGTGGTTACAATGTCAGCCGACAGATAGATCAGGTTTGTCCAACTTCGTTTTTCTTTGAAGTTCTCACGACCCTCACACTTTAGTCTGAGTAGTATGACGACTGACAGTTAATATTAATTTCAGCTTTATTGTTTCAATTAGTTTTTATTTGATAAAATTTTCAACTCATCTCCAAGAGGGAACCTTGAGTTGCTGACATGAAATATGACCTTGATTTCAAACTGTGCTAAATTCCACTGTCTTATTATCTTTAGAATAACAGTACTTCAGAAAATATGTTAATATATAATTAAATGAAAAAATCCTGAGCAAAATTAAAACATATTGTAGCATTTGGACAAGTTAATTTTATCTTATAGAAGGAGGGAATTCATTTTATTTGTCGACCGCAAAGGATGATGAATGGAAAATTATTCTAGGGAAATACACCTTGCCATTCTTGCTGTGTATTGGTTCTCCTTGTTGTGTATTGTTATATTACTCCTACTCTTCATTTCTCTGGCGCATAGTCTAAATACAGGTATTGGGTTATGAGTCTCCAAGAATTCTTCAAATGCGTGGTTTTCTTTTTCTAAATGAAATTCCCATGTTTGGCACAAACACAGCGTCTGAGTAACATAGATGTGTTGGATGCATCTCAAGGTCCTATACATTCTTTCATGCATTTGAAAAAAAAATAAAAAAGGACTTTTCTTCATATGGAGTATTGTGAGCAGATATTTGTATGCCTTATATCACAAAATAAATGCAATAAAATGTGTAATTTTTCATGCAACTTGCAAAATTTGTTGTACAGGTGAAGCAGAAGACACTTATCATATGGGGTGAGGATGACCAGATTATTAGCAACAAGCTAGCAGTGGTTAGCAACTCAAACTTTTGCTCCATACAGGCATCAGAATACTACCATAAAGTGGCTCTCGGACATGATTGACAAATAATAACAATAATGATATACGAATTGAAGTTCCGGCGTTAATTTACTGAAACTTTGAGCTAATCCAGTAGCAAAAGTGAAAATTAACTTATTGAATTGCATATTGCAGAGACTGCACTGTGAACTGCCGAATTCAATTATTCGCCAAATTCCCGATTGCGGTCATCTTCCTCATGTAGAAAAGCCAGATTCTACTGCCAGATTAATCTTGGAATTTTTGCAGAATTACAGCTGCCAGAAAAAGGCCCAGCTGTCCCCTACTGAAGAAGTTGTGTATTAATCCTGCAAGACTGAAAGTAAAGACGCAGCATATATTATATAGCTTTCATCATAGGTATGTTGATCATAATGATTATCTTCGTTTCCAAATCTTTTTTGTTTTGCTCACTAACTTTTTAATGTTTTCATTTTCATCATTAAATTATAAGAAGTTACAATTTGCTTACTTTTTTGTCACACAACCGTTGATTAGTAACGAAACGATGATATTACAACTTTTAAATTTGCTCCCCAATTTTTAATGCACATATTTGAGAGATTTGTAGGAACACTTTTTTTTTTTTGACATGGTTTTTTAGGAACAATTTATTGAGTTGAATCATTAAGAAAATTATGCTAAGAATCCTATGAAGATTTTTAATGTGATCGAGTTTTCTTTTTTGAAGAGATTTATTTTTCTAAAAAGACTACTACTAGAAGATTTTTGTTGGTTCATTCCATATTGAACCTGTTTGAGTTAAAATTGTGGAGACGGAGATTCACATTGGTTATACTTTCGATAAATTAATTTATGTCTATTTGAAATAGGTTTGTTCATTATTGTATTTACAATATTGGGAATATTTATTTTGTTCATTGTGAGGAACTTATTTTAGTGAAATTATTGTAAACACACTATTCTATTTGTCAAGTTTGTAATTAAGCTTTTAAGGAGAAAATCTTAGTGGGGGAGAGTAATTATGTATAGGAATAAGATTGCAATTTGATGAGTAAGTTAAATAACATCTTGTACTAAAGATTGATAATGGGTTACTCTCTAGCCAACATTTGCTTGTTCATTTTGCTTTGCATGTAAAAGTCGTTGAGGACAAATACAAATGATATTAATGTATATGGTAAAAATTTGTTAAACAAATTTGTTCAAAAATTAACAAGTAGACTTGATCATGGATGAGGTTAGGCCGAAGTAAAATTTTAAAATTGTTTTCTAGGCCCGGCCCGAAAAATAAACCTAAAATTTTGCCCAAGCCCGACCCAAATTAAAAATTATAAATCCGAGCTCGACTCGACCTGCTCGTATTAATTTTTTTTAAAATTATTTTTTATATAAAAATAAATTTAAAAATATATATAATATACCAAATAACTAAAAACATTAAATTTAAAAATATATATACCAAACAACTAAAAACATTAAATAAATGTTTCCTAACAAATTGAAAATGCTTTAAAAAAATTATACTTAAATAACACTAAAATAGTTGCAACTTAACAAATAAATGCCTCTAAAATAATAGCAAAATTAACAATAAAATAAGAGTTATGCAATATTTAAATAATAACAACAAAATAGTAGCAATATAATAGCAAAATGATAGCAAAATAACAACATAACAGTAGCAAATAGAGGTGTTCATGGGCCAGGTAGGGCCGGATTCGGGTCGGGCTCAACTAGAAAATCATGCCCATTTATTGGGCTCGGCCGGGCCGGGCCCAAAAAATGGGCCTAAAATTTTGCCCAAGCCCGACCTGGATAAAAATACTAAAACCAAGCCCGCCCGACTACGCCCAGTATTATTTTTATATTATTTTTAAATATATATAATACATCAAAAATATTAAAAATATCAAAATAAATATTTCCCAACAAATTGAAAATAAATTTTGAAAAATATGTAAACTTAAATAAACTAAGATAAATGCAACTTAACAAGCAAATGCTTATAAAATAATAAAAAAAATTAACAAATGCCTTTAAAATAATAAGAAAATTAACAATAAAATAAAATTTATACAATATCCAAACAATAACAACAAAATAATAGCAACATAATAGTAAAATGATAGAAAAATATAGAGAAATCAACAAGAAAATAATATTCAAAAATAAAAAAAAATATGCAGATTTTTTGTCCTTTCTTGAGATCGAAGAAATTTGGTAAGGCAGCCTGCTCAGGCTAAAAATACCTTACCTGAGGCCCAGCCCATTTTTTAAACGGGCCTTTTTTTTTGTCCAAGCCCATTTTTCGGGCCTATATTTTTGCCCAAACCCTCCCACATTTCGAGCGGGCCTTCGGGGCGGGCCGGGTAGCTCGGCCCATGCACACCTCTAGTAGCAAAACAACAAGGGAAAAAAGTTTAAGCTTATTCAGGATGGGGCCCAAGCTAAAAAATCCTACCCGAGGCTCGACCCATTTATAAAACGAATTTTATTTTCTGTCCAAGCCCATTTTTCGAGCCTATATTTTTGTCTGAACCCTCCCACTTTTTGGGCGGGCCTTCGAACTTGGGCGGGTGGCTCGGCCCATGATCAGGTCTAATTACAAGTACATTATGATAAAAAAAATTACACCAAGGCACTAGATCCCAACATAATTATCTAAATGGATTACCTCAATATTTTCCTTGCCTTTTCAGTCTCCGATTTGTAGCTCAACTCCCTATGCAACATCCATAGGTAGGACAATCTTGACTAATCCAATTGTATTGGAAACTGTAAGATCAAGTTTATTGGTAGCTTTCTCGAATATGAACGAGTCTGATGCTCCTATATCAATTGGAGAACTCTTTTTTCTATGATGCAAATGTCTACGAACATCAACCTTTTCTGCTTTTGACCCTTTTTTTACCTTTGTAGAATTGAGTATCATGGAACCAAACTTTAAAGCTTTACTCTTTGGCTAGACATCTTTTTTATTGATGATCAGTTTGGCTTGCTCTAGACAATCTTACATCTTTTGTGGACCCTCACATAAGAAGCATTTCACTAGCTCCTAATCTTTCTTTTTCTCTAACTATTTGTTGGACTTCCACTTCCCTATTTGTGATTTCCTATTTTTATTTTTATGCTATCCTTCTTAATCTCCCTACCATTGCTCTTCTCTTTAGGCTTGAAAGACTCAAACTTGTCCATTTTTGTACCAAGCTCGATCAATGACTTAATTGTTGTCATGGCTTTGGTTAAATCCTGGATCCCTCTTTGTTGTAACTCGAGCTTAGCCTAAAGTCTCAGTCTATCCATAAAGGATAAAAATGTCTCTTTTTCTGCTAAGTCAAAAATTTGGAGCATTAGTTCACTAAATTCTTGAATAGTGCCTTGTTGCGTAAATCGTCGTAACTTGGCTCGAACCGTAACAACTCGTTTTTCAATGGTGTCAGAAACAGTGGTTTTGGGGCTACAATTTCAACAAGTGATTCCATAAATATTATTTATTAATATTTACGAGTTGATTATAGTTATTAAATTTTGATCTGGTAAGTTTTGCTAATTGGACAGTTAACTAAAGTCAAGTGGTTTAACCCTAAAATCAAGTGATTCTGGAAAATGAGGTATTGAGATCTCGTTTTTATAAATCGAGCCTTTAAATATTATTATTAAATATTACAGAGTTTTTATATAGGTAATTTGTAATTTGGCTCGAGAATTTTGATGATTTGATAGTTAATTAAGAAAAAATAACTAAATTGTAAAAACTGTAAAAATTAATCGTTAATGATTTTAATTAGCTAAAAAGACTTAAAAGGTAATTATTAAGGTTTTAAGTGGCAATTTATCACTTTTTATGATAATGGCCGGTTAATTCATGGTGTGGGAAGAATTTATATATATTTAATTAAAATAAAGTTAAAATAATAATAAAACTAAAGTTATCATACATTTTCATCATTCTTTCTTCCTCAACCGAATACATCAAAGAAGCTTGAGAAACCATGGCTTTTTCTTCAAGCTCATTCAGTCGTCTTGCATAAGCAAATCAAGCCTATTTTTCGTAAATTTTATATTTTTGAGATCGTTGCAGCTTAATCTAAGTTAGTCCAAGTACTAAATCGTAAAACTGTTAAAAATTTGAAATGCTGTCCTTGATGGTTTTTGTTGTTTTTGCTATTAAATAGCTTGGTTATAAGCTTAGATTTGATTGTGGACTAAATTGTAAAGTGAATATTTTTAGTTTTGAACTTAGGGACTAAAATGAAAATATTTTAAAATTGATATGGAATTTCTATAATTTTTAAATGTAGAGGGCTGTAAATGAATAAGGGTAAATTTGGCTAACATGTTTTGGACTTAATTGAGATAAATGTATAAATTTCGATTTTAGGGACTAAATTGAATAGAAAGTAAAAATTTAGGGTAATAGTATAAAATATTATTAAAGGGTCAAATGCATGTATTTAGTTGATTTAAGGTATTTAAAATGGTTAATTGAGTTAAATTATTATATAGATAAGAAACGGATCAACTAGTTGATAAACGCGAAAAAAGAAAAAATTGCCTAAAAGTCCTCGGTAAAAAATTGCCTAAAAGTCCTTGGTGTCATATCGTTGTCAATTTTGGTTAAGTAAGTTTATATGAGACTTAATTTGTTAATGATTATTTATTATTTTGTTAATTAATCGCTTGATAGTTTAATCATTGTAATATAATAATTATTGGCATCGAAAGAACTATAGTGTAAAGTACGATATATGCGGCTAATATGAATGGTTATATGATATGGAACTGTTATGAAATATTACTTGGCTTAAATTACAAGTATATGGTTATTTGATATGTGAACGAAAATGAATAAGCATATGGTTATTTGATATGTGTACGAAAATGTTCAAAAGAATGGAAAGATTAAATATGTGATACAAGGCCCGTGTGAACTTAATGAATAACCATTAGAGTATCGTGTAATGGTTAATGTCCCAACTTATTGGATATCTTACCGATGGCTAATGTAACACACCGATTTTTAGGGTTAGAAGTTTTGAGGTTTGTGGTAAGGTCAGTGGCTAGATTGTACATTTGGGTTTCATCTCGCGTTTTGATGTCACAATAGGTTTGTTGGTCTGATGGTTGGGTGTGTGTTAGTGTACCTTTGGGACTTAGGTTGAGTCGTCGTGTGTGTGTTTTGAAGGGATTATTTTGATGAAGTTTTGTTTTGTTGAAAAAGTTTGATATTTTTTTATTAAATATTTATTTAGTTTAGATTTTCATTTATTTATTTTTATTTATTATTATTTTTTGACTTTTGTTCTTCTTTTTTTGGGGTTTTCCACGTTCTCTCTTCTCCCTTACTATGGTATGTTTTCTTCTTCTTTTCTGCTTGGATTTTTGGCACCTTTTCGTAAAAAAAAAATGATTTTAACTTGAAAAGCTTCGGTTCTCTATCGTCAAGTCGGCGTCTGGTAGTTTTGGTCGTGAGTCAGGTGTGGGATTCGTAACTCTTTTAGTTTATTTGTGAATTGAGGATTCGATTTGGTGGTATTTTATAATTTCATGTGTGTTGGAAATCTTTCCCCTTCATTGTTGAATTTTTGACCTGTTCTGTGGAATTTGACATTGTTTGTGTGTTTGGGAAATTAACCTTTCGAAAGGTCAATTAATATGGTGATGGCTAGAAATTGGGTATGTTTTTAATATACTTTTGGGTTGTTAAGGTTTGGGGTTCATTTTGATGTTGCAAAATCTAGTTTTTGGCCAATTTCGGTGTGGTTTCGTGGCCACATGGGCGTGTGCCCCCCACGAGGGCGGTTCACACGACCGTGTGCTTTTGGGATTTAGGTTACCGGGCTAATTTGGGTGCCACACGGCCGTGTGGCCAATTTAAGGATTTTAATTGATTTTCATACGGCCGTGTCTCGTGGGTACACGGGCGTGTGAGTTTGAGATTTAGGGTTAGGTGATTTAGTACCGCACGACCTAGCCACACGGTCGTATGGCTAATTTGGGGATTTAGGGATCCCACACTGGCGTGTGTTTTGGACACACGGTCATGTCTGGTGGGCATACGAGCGTGTGAGACCCTCACATGGCCGTCTCTACCCTGTACCCTATTTAAGCACAAACGACCTATTCACATGACCATGTCCCTAGGACAAACGGGCGTGTTCCCCTCCACATGGGCATGTTGGCTCACACACGGCCGCCCCGGCCGTGTGGCCCTGTTACACAGTTTTTTGCTCCTTGCGTAGCTTAATCCACTTTACTTCCTGTGTTGTTCAGTGCTCGCTGGTCTTTTCGTATAAGAACTAGGGACTCCGACACGGCTTAGAGTCATGTATTATTTGTACGTGTAGTATTAAATGGTTGAGTTGTGCAAGCGTGTTTGTAATATGCTTGTGAATTGATACCTCGTTCCATGTTAGGACCTGAAGAAGTTTGATAATAAGCTTTTTTGTGTGTGTAAGAGCATTTCCAACTCTATACTCCGTATCCGTATTTCTGATCTCTAATTGTGTGCATAACGCAATAGCTTGGATTCTGTATTTGATTGGTTGTATATGAGCTTCTCTATTTGAGTGGTTGATGGTGTTTAACGCGCATTTCTGATTCCATCTGACCGTTTGTACGTTGTGTTCACTAATTTTGTGTATCTGTTCACATACATACATTTGCATAAAACATTTGGGGTTTGGTTGTGAAGAGAAGGAAGATTGTACTGTATATACGTCAGCTTTGCTGTATATTATTATCTGATCTGGCAGTTTTAACTGCAACATATCTGTATAGTGATTTACCGCAATATATTATACTGTATATACGTCAGCTCTACTGCGCATTATTATCTGAGTGGCTTGGACCACATACATGGTGTGTAGGGGTGGATGGGCCTTTAAAGGTCCTAAGTGGTGTGTTTGGTTGAATGAGTTTAAACAGCTCTTATGGGGTGTGATCGGGGGACGAAGAGGTGTTTTGGCTAGATGGGAGGGTTTTAATACTTGATTGCATTCATACGCATCTGGATGTGAGTTTCTTGTGAATAATCTGTCTGTTCGTTATAACAATTACGACTGTTCTGGGTGTGTGCATTGTGATGATGAGTGTTTTTATATCGACCAGTTGATAGGTTTATTTGCTAAGTATTCCGTGTGTGATTTGGTGTGCTTGACTGTTACGTTTGGTTGGGGGCAATGGTTCCGAGTTTGCTTTTTGTTTTTGTGTATCTCTGTAAGTATTTTCCGTCATCGGACTACTATTTGGTTCTGATCTGTAATTCTATTGATAAATACGTTTTGAACTCACACTGAGCTCGTGTAACTCACCCCTTTAGTGTTTCCCCTTGTAGATACGATCAGTTTCTGTAGTTTGGACTCGACATGCCGGAGGTCTCGGACAATCACAATTAAAAAGAGGCTTTAATTGTATTTTAATAATTTCTGAGTTTATAATTAAACACCTTGAATTGTAAGTACTGTTTTGAAAATTGTGGTACGAAATTTTGTATTTTATACATTTAAGTGTCATTGGGACTGTATTTTCTTTTGAAATATCAGGATTTTATAACTGAGAATTTTACGTAACTTAAATACTACAATGCTTTTCAGTTTGTTAAACTAATTTTTTTCTACGACCACTTCGGTGATCAATGTGACCTCCAAAATTCGGCCAAAAATTCTAAGCCAGTTTTGAGTGTTACAGCTAAGATCCTGCATGTATTGCATGTTCTTCACTGCTCGTATAAGCAACATCGTGTAATGGTTAATATCTGATTCACAGCTCGTGTGAGCATTATTGTCCTGTGTATCCGAGGCATATTCACTATAGTTCTTCAGATGATGAAAATAAAAGAGTAAAATGAAATTGGTTAAATAATGTGAATATTGAATATGAAATGGATACATAAGAATAGAATGACATAAATGTTGTACTTGCTGAATGTTTTTTATATAGATTAAATGGTATCGTTGGAAATGTTATTTGATTCATGTGTGATAACCTCACATGTTGTTGTTAAATTGTAATAATAGGGAACTATATAGTAGCTAGTCAATTTAATTAAATAGGAATCGATGTGAGTTATATTGTTTTAAGTTGTGAATGATAAATAAACAAAATGATTTGAGTTATAATTGGTCAAATGTGTTTTGCATAGTATCAAAGATAAATAGTTATATTATAAGCATGTGTAATGTATAGACCATTTTTAAATTTTAAAAAAAAAACGGACGATCGACCTTTTAAAATTAAATGTGGAGTCGCCACCAATCTTTTATTTAGGTGTGATTGGGTCACCTAATAAAACACTTTGTTTTATTTAAATCGATTTTGGCCTACATAAATATGAGAAAACGGGTTCGGGAGTCGGTTACGTATGAGGAAGGATTAGCACCCTCACTACGCCCAAAATTGGTACCAAATTGATTAAATATTGTCCTTATGTCTAAGATTTAAAAATGTTTTTGAAATGTGGTTCCTTTTAATAACTCAGGTTGGTCGTCAGAATTCTTTTGTTTCAGAGGTATACAGCATCACATCCAGCACGATAGGACACGATACCTTATACCCTCGAAAACCCGATAAATTTTGACTTCCAGAAGTTTATATGTTGAAAACCGCGAAAGGATGCCCAATTATTTAGTCCAACGAAAAAATCGAAACCCAACACAGTAGGGCACGATTCCTTAAATTTTTAGACATCGGACATTGCCTTATTTTAGAATTTAGAGAATATGAGTGAAATTCTAAAGGAATATTCGATTATTTTGAACAAGCAGGAAATGGCAACCCAGCACGATAGGGCACGATTCCCCGAATTGCCGAACATCGAACCTTACCTTCGTTTTGAAGAATTTTTGAAGACATGAGTGAAATTCTAAAAGAATATTCGATTGTTTTGAACAAACGAGAAATCGCAACCCAGCACAATAGGGCACGGTTCCCCGAATTGTCGAACACCGAATATTGCCTTTGTTTTAAATTTTTTTTAAATGAATAGTTATAAAACTAGCTTAAAACGTATTAATTTGACTTGAAATAAAGCGGAATACTTAGTTTTAAAAGAGGGGTTTGAAAACTATAAAACAATATTTCGCAGACCAAAAGAAAAAATAAAAGCATAGGATAATATATGTATGCATAAAATACAACGATGTATGAATGAAGGTAATATATATATATATATATATTTTGATCGGCTTACAAAATGAACACTTTAAGTATAACTAACCAAAAAATAATCCAATTACAATAATGCATGGAGAATAATTGATATGATAATGCAACAAATATACATGAAATGATAATAAAGGCAACTAACCCATGAGATATCAAACAACATGATACAAAACAACTTCCAAAGAATGGTGCATTGATGAGCGAACAACACATGCTAGAACCTAAAATAATCTATAAAAGCCAAGAATATACAAATAAATTTTAAAATAGATACTACAACATGAAGATACTTGAATCAAATAATATGCAAAATGTTTTAGTAAAACACATTTATTTACAATTGGCAGGATGTACAAATAAAGATAAATTTGAATAATGTATGAAATCTCTAAAAAGGGTATGCAAAAGTATAAAATGACGTATAATTTTAGGAAATAGGTGATGTACATAATAGATTAAAAAACATATATATAAATAATTTAAGGACAACTATATGGAAAAAAAACAAAAAAATGGAGTTTAATACGTGTATAAGACTAAACTAATTTCATTATGGATCATGTATATATACAT
The DNA here is from genome assembly GCA_025698475.1 of Gossypium anomalum. Classification (NCBI taxonomy): domain Eukaryota; kingdom Viridiplantae; phylum Streptophyta; class Magnoliopsida; order Malvales; family Malvaceae; genus Gossypium; species Gossypium anomalum. The sequence goes on along the minus strand of CM046967.1, from coordinate 14,217,966 downwards.
ATATAAAAACGTTTGAATGAAGCATTATAAAAAATGTTAAAATAATTTGATATAAAAATGGACTTCAAAATAGTGATTTTATAAAAACAAAATAAAGTTATTGGAATAACTCAACACATACATGAAAATATTAAGAGCTTTGAAGTAGTAAGCATTACATATTATAGACTTTAATTAAAATAATATATGTACAAATATATATAGATTATCTAAAGGAAATATTGCATAAACTGTTAAAATAAAAAAAATCTTTAGAATAATTATTCAAATAAGAACAAGAAAATAATTAAAACAGATCAGCATATATAAAATATGAGCTATATTAAAAAGGTAGATTGTGCAAATAGAGAGCTAAATTAAAATAGGATTAAAATAAGGAGGTCAATTTATAAATGAAATAATAATAAAAACAATATGCAATGGGCGCAAATGTATAAGGACTAAAACTGGAAATAATCCAGGCACCAAAAGGCAGTGCAGCACCGCGGACTCAAATGAATACGCGCGCAAATTAAATAGCCAAATTAAAAAAAAAAGTAAAACAAATAGGGCGCAATTGAATGCTCGAGCAAAAAAGAAGGATCTAACGCGCAAATTCCCCATTTAAGCAGAATGAGCGGATCCTCCTGGGTAACCGGATCGGGTCGAATCGGGCAGGCCTATACAGCGTCGTTTTGAAGCCATTAAAATTGGCTTAAAACGGTGTTGTTCCACACATGTATATATACTAAGATTTGCCCTAAAAAATCATTTGGCAGATTATCCTCTCAAAAGCCTTGCAACCCCTTTTCAAAACTCACTTAACCTCTCCCCCTTTGGTCGACTGTTGGGTTTCGCCGGTGCATAATACGCCTCCACCACCACCGAGGCTCTAACCGGATCCGCAAGGATCCGTTCGCCTTTGGACCGGGGAAGCAAACGATCAGTAACACCAAACCAAGGTAAAAACCCTCCCTTTTTATGTATTTATGCGATAGATTCAAAATAAATAGAAAAGGACAGCAACTGAGCAAAAATGAAACACCTTTTTAATGTTTCTTTGGCTAATTGTCTCTGTATATATTTTTTGTATCTCTATCACCATTTTTTTTAAGAGGAAGTAGTCCCCTTTACAATTTTTTATTGCTAATTATATAACCGAAATGAAAAGAAAAATACAATAGTCATTTTTGTCTTTTTTTACTACCATTTCTGCTGCTTTTCTTTTGTCCTTTTGCAGGTACAAGGCCGACTGCAAGCGTGGCATGCTGGTACGCGAATGTGGAGGCCGTACGGAGGTGGCTGGGGTCGTTGCGGCGCAAGCAGAAGCTGCTAGGGTTCCTGGCTATGCTTTTATTTTGGGCCATGGGGTATTGGGTTAGGTTATTTTGGGTTGGTCTTAGTAATTGGGCTGAAGTTTTGGTTTAATGGTTAGGGTTGGATTTTATTATTTGTAAAAGGGACTTGGACATTTAGTTTTTGTGCTTTTTAGTTGTTTTGGTGTTTTGGTATGGGCCCGGGCAGAAATTGGGCCTTACAGCTGCCCCTCTTTGCTCATTGTCATGTAACGAGAATAGAGCAAAGACTTCAAAGATGACCAATTTTGCCTGGTCTTGCTGAATCATGACTTCTTGGCGCTCTTCTTCTTTAAGTAGTCCCAATGCAACTTCAGGGGTATAGGAATTGTCGCTCCAATCTACTCCATTGTAACTCTAGAGAGACTAGCCTTGTAGCTTTTAATCTGCTCTACTGCAACTTCAGAGAGATAGGGATTGTAGCTTTAATCTATTCTTCCGTAATTAGCTTGATCTATTCTATTGCAGCTTCAAGGAGATAAGATATGTTTATTTAGCTTCAATCTGTTCCATTGTAATTTTAGAGAGAAGAGATTAGTAGCTTCAATCTACTCTGTTGAAACTTCAAGGAGATATGCTATTGATTTCAACCTGCTCCACTACTACTTAGGGAGACAAGACCTACAATTTTCAGCCTGTTACCTTACGACTTAGGGAGTTAAGTTTTCCTTCTTCGATTTGCTCCACTACTGTTTAGGGAGATAAGATCTACAATCTTCAGCCTGTTACCCTACGACTTGGGGAGTTAAGGCTTGCTTCTTCGATTTGCTCCGCTGCAACTTCAGGGAGACAAGATCTGTAATCTTCAGCCTGTTACCCTACTACTTAGGGAGTTAAGGCTTGCCGTCTTCAATTTGCTCTACTACTATTTAGGGAGACAAGATCTACAATCTTCAGCCTGTTACTCTACGACTTAGAGAGTTAAGATGGTGGCTTAAATATGCTTCACTGCAACTTCAAGAAGCCAAGATTCGTCATCTTCGATTTGTTCCACTGCAATTTCAGAGAGACAAGATCGATAATCTTCAGCTTACTCCACTACAACTTTAGGGAGCTAGGATGGTGGCTTAAATCTGCTTCACAGTAACTTCAGGAAGATAAGATTTATCGTCTTTGATTTGCTCCACTGCAACTTCAGGGAGACAAGATCTACAATCTTCAGCCTACTCCATTACAACTTTAGAGAGCTAGGATGGTGGCTTAAATCTGCTTCACTGTAACTTCAGGAAGCCAAGATTTGTCGTCTTCAATTTGCTCCACTGTAACTTTAGGGAGACAAGATCTATAATCTTCAGCCTACTCCACTACAACTTTAGGGAGATAGGATGATGGCTTAAATCTGCTTCACTGCAACTTCAGGAAGCCAAGATTTGTCGTCTTCGATTTGCTCCACTGCAACTTCAAGGAGACAAAATCTACAATCTTCAGCCTACTCCACTACAACTTTAGGGAGCTAGGATGGTGGCTTAAATCTGCTTCACTGCAACTTTAGGAAGCCAATATTCGTCGTCTTCGATTTGCTCCACTGCAACTTCAGGAAGACAAAATCTACAGTCTTCAGCCTATGCTTATGCGAAATAATTAGGATGCTATAATCGACATGAATAAATTGTTCCTAACTAGATGTGATGTTTATGTCAAATAATTAGGATGCTCTGATTGAAATGAATCAAATGCTCCTCACTAGATGTGTTATGAATGAAATATGAATGCAGAAATGAAAATGATCCATTTTTAAATAAAAAAAAAAGGCTTAAGGTATTATTTCTCGTTATTCATTAGGACATTATCACTTTCGTATTACGCGGTCATCCTGTTCGGCTGGTATTCTTGACAGAAAATCAAAGAAACAATCTCATTTTGCTCGGTAAGCTTGCCCCGCTATAATTTCAGAGTCCCTTTCATTGTAACTCCTGGCGACATAAAGTTTGTACCTCCCATTGCAACTTTAGAGGAATAAGGTTCACTATCTATCTTGCTGCAACTCGGAGGTATATGATCTTCAATCAATTTGATCTATTACACCATTCCCTGGGAGTAATGACCAGCTGTATATGCTCGATATTTGTATGAATACAGAGTATCATTTTTCTTTTCCTGAGAATGATCCCTTCTTACACTTGGGTTGACATTGCTCATTATTTGTCGAGGTTGTATCACCGACGAAATCTCTTTCCTCTTCGTTAATCGATACTTTTAATAGAAAATCTGAAGAGATAGCCACAATTTAGACTCCTTTTTCTCAAATATTTTCATCCCTTAGGTTTGGTGAGTTCTGAACAACAGTCCCATTTCAGGTTCTTGCACTATTTAGAAGCCTCCAGAGTAATATGTAGAACTTCTCTTATAAAAGTATTATTGGTCCATTAATCGTTATTTCAATGCAAAATGCTCGAAAAAATCAAAATAATGGACAAGAAGGAAATTGGGTAAGAGCACTGCTCGAAACAAATAAGTTAATCAAAGATTGCAAATGCAATAAGAAGGTAATTAACTCAACATGAATAAGTTAATCAAAGATAACAATGCAATAAGAAGAAAGTTTATTGGCAGCATATTTTGGAACGAATATAGTAATTAAAGATAGTAAATTCAGTGTGGGTAAGATGAAAACTAGGTGCCCCAGATATCACAGCCTGAGCTTCTATGTACAAACTTTTTGAGGTCTATTTTGAGCTCAATATGTATTTAGGGGATTCGAAGTACTTTGTCGATGCCCCAAAACGTAGCATACTTCTTCATTATTAATTCAGGCGAAGCAAGACTACTGTATGCCCCACTTTGATTCAAATTTGAGCCGCCCTTTTTGGGTTTTCAACTCAAATCCCTTTTGGTCTCAAGGCGCCCTTTGCGGGTTTTCGCCTTGGCCTCTCCTTTTCTTTTCTTTTCTTCTTTTTCTTTTTCTTCTTTCTCTCTTTTTTTTTTTAAGGTCCCAAAGTGTCTTTTGCGGGTTTTCGCCTTGGCCTTTTACTTTTCTCTGAAGTCCTTTTGTATAAAAAGGATCTTTTTCCACGCCAGGTCCCCCTCATAAAATTCTCTAGGATGAACCTTTCTGACGTAAGCTTGCATCATTCATTTTTGGTACATTGGGCCATGACAGATGGCTTTCAACCTCTTTTTCTTCAAATTCAACTGATCGGGATTGGATCTATTCTGTCTAATCCAACTTCAGCTTTGACAAGACTTGGCCAAAAGAAATCTCATTTTCAAAACTGTTTCTATCCCATTCAGCAAACGAGCAATGTATTGCCCCGGCGAAGGTTGTGGCCGATGTTTGATAAGTATAGAGGGTAAATGGTAACTCCTTTATGCCAATATTTACAAGTTTCGATTATCTTCCATAATTTTTGCTGCGTTATGATATGGCGTCTGATCTTTGAATAGATTGCCAACTTCTGACATTGAATCTTTCTGACGATCTTCATTGGCATATAATCTCTCTCTTTTTTTTTTTTTGAGTTTGATGACTATCGACCTAGTAACATTGAAATATGGAATGACTTTCACCCTTTCCGTGAAGTAATCGATGACCACAAAGATGAATTGATATCGGTCAGTACCTTTTGATGAGATCAGCCTCATAATATCCATACCCCTCATATAGAAAATCCGTGAAAAAATTGATGAGGCATAAAAGTCTTATCTTCTTTCGTTTGGCATTCGTAGCTTGACTAATACAATCCCCTTCCATGTTGGATCAGCAGCACTCGAACCTCATGATTAGCCTGGCTAACCATTAGCATGTGTCCTCCTGACACTCATATGGACCCTTTTTAGCATCCACAGGCCTTAGTAGCCCAGGCATATCTTTATGTGAAAATATCTTAGTATTCTTAACATCTCACTTTGTCTCTGTGGTGTTATACACTCCAATCGTTATCTCTTTCTCTTCTCTCAGGATCGCGACATCCATTGCCCCTTTGTAAGGTAGGATCTATTTCTCGTCTTGTTCTACCATCCTTAGCAAATCAGGAGATAGGCTACAATCTCTATCATCTTCAAGGTTATGAGATCCCTCTAGACACATACCTTACTCAAAAAGAGACTCGGAGTCAGTGACAGCGTCGCTCCCGTCACTGATATCTGGGGACCTGTTGTAGGTACGAAGGCAGATTCCAAAGAATAAATTATTCTAAGGATGATTATTTATATGGTATGATCATGAATGAAAGAGTCTAAGAATAATAGTTTGTACAGTATGAAATGGAAAGAATAAAAGAATATTTACTCAAAAACGATAACAAACATGTATTTCATTGAAATAAGGATTTTGGATATAAGCCTATTTCACAAAAGGATTCTTGTTGCTTCTAGGCTTAAAACAACAAGTGTGTTTTGAATATTACTCTAGATTAGCTCTAAAAATACAAGGATTTCTTTCACAGTCCCATTGTTTAAAACACCCTAAGTACGTAAGGGCAGGAGCTTGGAAAAGTTTACTCCCGAGTTCCCTCTTCTGATACGTCGTTAATGTTTGGATTCCCCAATACCAGGTCTTGCACTAGAGTCCTGGGCTTGATGCACCCTTAGATCTCGTGCTCCTATCCATCATTGAACTCATAATGTTTACCCCTTTAGCAGAAAGATAGGGTAACGGGTTTTCCGCATCAGAAGGATAATCAAATTTCACGATACCCAATTTGGTAAATCTTTCGATTAACTTTTTAAAAGCGGTGTAGTTATTGATGGAGTGCCCCGTGATTCCCACTTGGTATTCACATTGGCCGCTTGCATCGTACCATTTAAGGTATGGAGGCTGTATTGGTTCCATGTAAAAAAGGGATACAACATGTGCGTCGAACAAAATACAGTACAACTCCCTGTACGTGATTGGGATGGGCATGAATTGGGGTTTTTCTGAGTTTGGTCTTCGATTATGTTCTCGCATTGAGGAGGCCTGATGGCTGGTAGTTACCGTCCTTGGCTGGCTTACTATAATCGGCTCCGAACGACCCCCGTCATATCTACTCGTGCCATTTGCTTTCTTTTTCTTCTTCTTCGGGGCCTTTAAAGTCTTTTCTCTCTTTTCCTTCGTCTTTGCCAGAACAACCAGTTTGGCTTGATTATCTTCTGGATTAAAACCAGAACCCATCGAGAAGTTCAACAGTTCTAAGGTATCAACTTGATATTGGGGTCCGATAATGACGGGTACCCCTTGTATGTCTGGTTGGGTCAGGACGCTTATTGGGGTAAAGCCTAGGGAATAGATGATCTCTTCAATATCATCTTCACTATTGACCACTGGGCCACTCCTTTTTTCAAATTTCCCGGCCAGTAACTGGGTTAACTGGCCCATCATATTTCTTTAGAGTTCTAGTATTTCTCGCATATCTTGTTAAATTCTGATCAATTGCTCTTACATCTGTATTTGTCTTTGCTCCATTCTCTCCAACCTTTGGTCCATATCCTTTGTCGGTTCTGAAATAATTTTACCTAATTAGGGTCTTTTTTAGGAAAATCTAATGCAAATGATGCAATGCAATGCAAATGCATGGGATGAATGCAAATGAAAAAAAGATGTTGATTTTGAATTCAATTCCATTAGAACAACTTTTCTAGAAGACAAATTCTTTTACATAAAACGGATTACGTATACGGCCTTGCTTTCATATTCCGGGCGAAGACACTGATCCCTTTTCCTAGCGAAAGTCTGATCTAGCAAGCTTCCGATAAATGCCTCTACTAGCTCATTTTGCTTGATTCAGGCCACAACTTACTATCCTCACAATGTTGATTAGCTCCTTTAAGAAAGTCGGGACGCGACGGCTTTTGAATAATCTTTATCAACTTGAATCCTTAGGTAAAGTCTTGTTTTCTTCCGCGAACTGTTAGCCTTCTTCTGTCGTGTTCATTTGGACCATATTCGGACAACCATATTGTAATTCACTTAATTAAGAAATTTGTTTTCTTATGACAAACTGTTCTATTTGGAAATCAAATATTGATCAACACCTCCTTTCTATGATGATGTAATGCAATGCAGTCATAAACAAACAAACACAAAACATGTTAGTACAGTAATAAATAACATATAAAGTACCTATTCGGGTGATCACTAGAGGTTTGGAGTGGCTCTACCTAGGGTAAGCTCCTAGGTCTCTCTATATGTGGCTCGGTTCTAGAGTAAGGGTACCCGAACCAGCAGATTCCTCAATCCTCCTCCATTATAGGCTCATATAGATTGAGTTCGGTTCAGGGCGATACATTTCCCTATGACCATACGGAGATGAAAATCTCACGAAATCATAGGTACGGATGTACCCCGAAAGCAATCCACTAGCCCATGCGGAGGTGAAAACCTCACGAAAGCATAGTTTCTTACTCCCACGTAGAAGGTGTGACCACAGCGGTCATGCAATGCAATGCAATATTATTCTGCAAGACCCGAACCATAACAATCATACAAACAAATGCGATCATGATTTTCAAAACAAAATTTTCAATACTTTGACAAAAGCACAACAAATAATCGATTTTATGGCTAGACTCTCTTGTTGGTCCCCAGTGGAGTCGCCAAGCTGTCGAAACCACCCTTTTTATTTAAAAATTTTTATGTTTAAAAAAATAGGGGAATCGACTTTTTGAAAAATAGAAATGGAGTCGCCACCAATCTTTTTGTTTTGGTGTAATCGGATCACCTAAGAATTTGGTTATTTTAATAAAACATTTTTAGTTTTCTAAAACAACGATTCTGGTCTACGAAAATATGAGAAAACAGGCTCGGGATTCGGTTACGTATGAGGAAGGATTAGGACCCTCACTACGCCCAAAATTGGCACCAAATCGATTAAATACTGTCCTCATGTCTAAAATAAAAAATATTTTGAAATGTGGTTCTTTTTTAATAACGTTTGAATAACCCGAGTTGGTTATCAAAAATCTTCTTGTTTCGATGTTCAAAAATTTATAAATCGAAAATTACAAAAGGATGCCTAACTATTTGGTCCCACGAAAAATCGAAACCCAGCACAGTGGGGCACGATTCCTCGAATTTCCAAACATTGAACATTGCCTCGCCTTAGAATATACGAGTGAAACTTCGAAGGGATCTTCGATTGTTTTGAACAAATGAAAAAGAGCAACCAAACACGATAGGGTACGATTCTCGAATTGCCAACCATCGAACATTGCCTTCGTTTTGAAAGGTTTTTAATAAACACGAGTGAAAACCTAAAGAAATATTCGATTATTTTAAACAAACGAGAAATCACAATCCAGCACGATAGGGCATGATTCTTGAATTGTCAATCACCGAGTATTGCCTTTATTTTAAAGGATTTTTAAAAGATATGAGTGAAATTTTGAAGGGATATTTAATTATTTTAAACAGACGAGAAATTGCAACCCAGCACGTTAGGGCACGATTCCGCGAATCGCCAAATATCGCACACCGCCTTCGTTTAAGGGATCTTTAAAAGACATGGGTGAAAATCTAAAGGGATGTTCGATTACTTTGAGCAAACGAGAAATTGCAACCCAACACGTTAGGGCACGATTCCTCGAATTGCCAAATATCGAATATCACCTTCGTTTTAAAGCATTCTTAAATAATTGTGAAACTAACTTAAAACGCATTAATTCGATTAGAAATAAGACAAAATTAATCATAAGAATTTGGACCTTATAAAACCAAAATTTATAAACCAAGTGGAGGGCAATGATATGAGATAATATACTCACATGAGATACAATCAATTAACAAGCTAATAATTAAAATAATGCATGGAAAATAATTGATGTAATGATACAAAACGATGAATAACTAATATACAACAACAAAGAAAGATGCAAGATGTATAAAGCAAAATAGCAATTAGAAATTAATGTGATATAAGGCAATCTTAAGATAATGATGACCTGATGAAGACAAAATACACAATATGCATGAATCGACGAATTTAAAATAATTTATAAAAAATAAACTAGAAATGTATGTACATAATTATTTAAATACGTATTATAAAATACATATTTTAAAATCAAATAATTGACAAGGTGTCAAAACATTTTGAAAAGAACATAAAATAAAGGAGAATTTAACAATATATAAACATGAATAGATAGCCAAGATGCATGATAAAATAGAATTTTAGAAAAATACATTATATACATAATGGGTTAAAAGCGTACACATAAATATATATAATTTAAAAGGATTACATGTGAAAATGACATATAAATTGTAGTATATATATGATTGAATTATTTATTATACATAAACAAACATACATGAAGCGGTTGAACAAGTATCATGTGAATATTTTAAATAATATGGTATAAAAAATGAACTACAAAATGGTGATTAACAATATATAAAAGAGGTTATTGAGATAGCTCAACTCATATATAAAATATTAAGCATTTTGAAATAATCAACATTATAGATTACAAAAATTGAAAAAAAAAATGTACATATACAAATATATCTAGAATATTTAAAGAAATATCATATAAATATTGAAATAACATGGTAAAAAAAAAGAACCTTAAACTCATAGTACAAAAAAGATTATAGGTATAAAATCGTGAATCTAGTAATGTGTATGGATTAAATACACACGCGAATATATAAGTATAAAATAATTTAAACAATATGTAAAACTTGTATACAAAACATATTAAAATATCCAATATATATGAATGTATGAATAGATTAATTAAAATAAAATTGGAATAAAAGAGGCTGATTTACAAATAAAATAATCCAAAGAGGACCAAAGTGCGAAGCACACAAATGCGTAAGGACTCAGACTGGAAATAATCCAGTTCCCAAAACGCAGTGTTTAAACGCAAACTAATTTGCAAACACGCACAAATTGTAGGGCGAATTAAAAGACAAAAGAAATACAAAATAGCTGATTGAAATACAGCGCAAAAGAGGAGGGGCTTATGTTGAAAATATCCCCTCACCGTAAAAACACGCAAATCCCAGGGGTATTAGGGTCAGATCCGATCGGGCGTGGCCTATACGGCGTCGTTTTAAGGTTACCAGATTAAGCCTTAAACGACGTCACTTCCTCCTGTAGGTTAAAAAGAAAAAAATAAAAGAAAAAAAGGCCTAAGGCAAATCCAAGCGCCGCAGCAAACAAAAGAGGGGAAAGAAAAGGGGAAACCCTAAATGCTCGCCCCCTTTTCGATCTACCATTCGGCCATCGTCATTCCACAATTGAAATCGGTGGGCGATAGCCTGCAGTAGAACCATCCCATCTTCGCGCTCTAAACCTCATATCGAGAGTCAGACTTTAGCCTCGAGGAATCGATCTCAAGCTTTGATTTCAACGAAGAGGATACGGTCTCCGATGGCTCATTTGAAGGTATGTTTTCTTTATCTCATTATACTAGAAAAACACACATGAAACACGAGAGGAAGATGAAATAGATGCAGAAAAAAAAGAGTACAAGGCGTTCGAAATCACCTTCTTGTGATTGCTTTCGAATTTTCTATCCAATATCTGTTTTAGTGTGTATTGCGTGTTCGTAAAAAAAACAATGATCGAATCCCTTGGTTTTTATAGTCGAAGGGATTAAAATGATAAAAAATAAATAACGAAAATACAATATTCTTTGTTTTTGTTTCTTTCTTGCTGTGTGTTCGTCCTTTTTTGCAGGTACGGGATGCGCTGGTGCTTGGCGTGAGGCGTACGGAGGCGTTGGCATGGTACAGAGGCTGAGGCTGCTGTCCGGTTGTGGAGCATCTGCTACTAGGGCTAGGGTTTGGCCGAATTTGTTTAGTATTCGGGCCGTTTGGGCTCATTTTGGGTATTGGGTTAGTCTTTGGGCCGTGGGGTTTTAGTTATTGGGTCTAGGGTCATGTATTAATTTTAAGTTTTGGACTGTAAAAAGGACTGTACATAGACATTAATTATTGGACTGTTATAATTTTATATATTTTATGTTTATGGCTTTTGGTATATTTTTTGTTTTTATATGGGTCGGGCAAATTTGGCCTACTACATGTAATATAATGTATTAACCTCTGGAAGTGTTAAGAGATGTACTTGTGGATGTAACAGGGTGCCAAATGGTATTCGTACTTGTTACATTAGGTTTTCATAATTTAATTGTAAATTTATCGAGGTAGGTTAAATGAATTTCATACGAGCTTACTAAGCATTTGTAATGCTTATCTTGTTTACTTTTCTAACTCTGAATAGGTTGTTTTGCGAAACATGTCGGCCAGATCAACTCGAAGTTCGAATTCGATTATGTGGCATGTATATAGGGTTGTATTTGTGTTTATGTTGTTTTGGATGCTCATGATCTTGGTCTAATGATGTTAATAATGTTGGATGATTTGACATTGTTATGATAAATGAAGTGGTCAGTGAATAGTGAACTTGAAATGTGATTTACTCAAGCTAATGGATATGCATATGTGAATAGGGTTATGGAAAAGGATGTATATAAGTATTTTGATTATGTTTTGTGCCATTTTTGAATAAGAACTATATGTGTAATGATACAATATATAATGGTTGTTTTGGTGATTTGTGGCTTGTGTTGTTATAAGCATATTTGGTACCCATAATGTTATCTTGCTTGATGAATTTGTACTTGTGTGTTAGGTCAATTGGTGAACTTTATTTGATGATGGAAAAATATGTTGAATTGATGAATGAATAGGCATGAAATGTAAAGTATGTTTATGCATGAATGGTTAACAAATAATGCTTGAATTGCGGTGGCAATTGTGACATATTGGTTAGACACTTAGGTTGAATAATTCATGTTGTGTTTTGGTATGTTTTTAGAACTACTTCCTACATTAAACATAAATATATATTCTTCTTCATCTGAATCAGAATCTGTTTCTGATATTAGCTCATATAATATTTCTTCGGGATTTATTTCCTCTTCAAAACATATTTCTAAATCTTGTTCTTCAAGACTTTTAATTACCTTTTTAGCATTTTTGCCTTTGTTAGGACAGTTTGTTGCTATATGACCTTCTTCATCACATATAAAACATTTACATATTTGTTTTTTAGATTTTTTAGAAGTTTTTCTTCTAATAAATTTTTTCTTTTTCTTATGATTATTACCAGTATATTTTTTATTTCCTGGCTTCCATCTAACAAATTTATATTTCCTATTTTTCTTTCTATGTTTTTTTATAAGTACTAGGACGTATTGTTTTACATCCAAATTCCCATTCATTTTCTAGAATTTTTGTACAATGACTACAACTTAATTTATTTTTTACTTGTTTAGCAGCTTTAGTTTGTAAGCAATGCAAAGTTATTCTTTCTTTTGCAACAAATGAAAATGGGATTTCTTTAGTAAATAATGGGATTTCTGTTAATCCTCCTCTAGTATCTTTAGCGACTGTATTGCCACTAATTTTCTATATGTCTTTGACTCCAAATTTTAAACTTAGATATTTTATATATTTCTTCTTTAGAAATATGATTTTTATTAATTTTTCTATCATTTCATCAAGAAAAGTCTTTTTCTTCTCCAATTAAATTTCCTAATTTATATCTTGTTGTTCTTTTTGAGGAATTTCTTCTAATTGATTTTTAGAACTACTTCCTACATTAAACATAAATATATATTCTTCTTCATCTGAATCGAATCTGCATTTTACGATATTAGCTCATATAATATTTCTTCGGGATTTATTTCCTCTTCAAAACATATTTCTAAATCTTGTTCTTCAAGACTTTTAATTACCTTTTTAGCATTTTTGCCTTTGTTTTCACTTTTTACCTATTTATTGTCACTCGCGATAAGTTTTAATATTTATAATTGATCGTACCTGAAACTAACTATTATCACGATGAAGGCAAGCGTACCTATCGAACAGTAGTATAGTTCATAGCAAGACCGGATGTCGAACCCACAGGAACTAAAAGTACTAGTATTAACCTTCTTTTTATTATCTAGCCTAAGGATAAGGGGGGTAGTTTTATCTAAACTAATTAACTAAACTAAGAATGCACAGAAATAATACTTTTGGGAAAACTGATTAAATTAGAAAATACCCAAGGAAGAATCCACCTACACTTCACTTGTTATTCGACTCTGAACCAGACGATTTATTCACTTGACTTGATCCGTAGAAATCCCTAATTTATATTATTATCCCTTTCGAGACAAATAACGTCTAACCCTAGGTTGATTAATTGAAATCTCTTTCTAATTAAAACCCCTAGTTTTGCATTAATTCGATCTATGGATTCCCTTATTAGATTTGACTCTAATCCGGCAGATTTATGTCGTCCTATCTCTAGGATTGCATGCAACTCCTCTTAATTATGAATGATCTACTCTTAGACAGTGGCTATTCATCCTCTAAATAAGTACATCAATACTTGAGTTAATATCCTGGAATATTCAAACAAGAGTTAAAAACATAATTAAGAACAAATCAAGTATTTATCATATAGTTCAGAAAATATTAACAAGATCTGCCTTAGGTTTCATCCCCCTTAGGTATTTAGGGGATTTAGTTCATAATTGTAAAAGAAAACATCTCAGAAGAAGAATAATGACAAAATATAAAGAAAACCCAAAAACCCCTGAAGGAAATTAAAGGGAGATCTTCAGTCTTGAAGTAGAATCCGGCTTCTGAGATGGATCAATCGGCTTCCTTCAAGTAATTCCTTGCTTCCTACTCTGTGTGTCTCTCTAATCCTCCTTTTGGATTTTTTAAATAGGCTTTTGAATGCTTTCAAACCCTCAAAATTGCCCTTTTCCGAATAGAACTCAACTTGGGCTCGACAGGGCCATGGCAGTGTGTCACGCCCGTGTGCAAATGCTTCAAACCGTGTTCAAGGCTGTGAAATAGACACGGGCATGTGTTCTACTTCTGTGAGGAAGTCCAGGCCGTGTTGGTTTCCCACGTTGGCCCATTTTCTCCATTTTTGGCCCGTTTCTCGTTCTTTTTACTTTTCTATGCTCACCTAAGTATAAGATATGAAATTAAAGGATTAAGAGCATCAAATTCCACAAATCTAATTATAATTCATCCAAAAATGTGCTAAGCATGGGATAAAAATATGTATAAATTACGACTTATCACCTATATTTTTTAAAAAAATTCAAATTAGTGCTTCGTAAGCTCGATTAAGACTCAGTTTTAGTTATAATTCATATTATACGTGTGTTATTGAATATTTTGGTATTTGATTAAAATTTAGGTTGATTTCGTATGTGATATTGATTATTAATTGTAATAGTATCTTCTAGCTCGGGTATGGTGACTAGATCGGGTATCGGGTCTTACACGAACTTTATCCTTCGCATACTTAGGGTAAAACTACTCTTTGAATTCTTTTCAAAACTCCAGACAAGTCCCAATATTGGTTCCACCATGTTTTTCATCTGTAGACCTACAATGCCACTATAGAAAAGCAACATCTGTTAACTACATAGAAGTAGTTTTACCTTAGTGGCATCATCTTTTGTTCCCACAACATGGAAATGTAGCTCTATTCCCCACGAAAAATTGTCCACATCCCTCATAAACTTGGTCCCCTTGAACTCTTTCGACTTTGGGACATCAATCTAGTGTTTGGGTGTCATAGCTAACATCCTATTACCCACAACTGCTTTGCGTAGAACAAGCTTCCCCTTGAACTCTTCCATCTTTGTCTTCAAAGCTCATACCATGGCTTTGAGAGCATTATTCTGTTACGTCAACATATCTATAGTTGAGTTGAGAACCCAATGCATACTCCCCATTAAGAGTATTTCGCACTTGCTTTTTGAGCTCATCTCCCATATAGTCCAACTTTACAATGCAACCCTTAATCACCTCGAGGCTTTTGTTCACATCACTCATGGATTCCTCGAGTTTGGAAACCCTACCATCCATCGCTAACATTACATCCCTCAGACTACTATCTTTTTTGGCTTTCCCATGAATCTCTAGTTGGACACCTTGACCATCTGTTCAATTTGTAATCTTCACTAGTGTATTAATGAACCTAGCTTTGATGCCAAATGTCATGGAGCTAGACTTTAGCCTAGAAAACTGCATGGTCTTAGGCAGTGAATTCGTTACAAGTTTGCCTAAGTTAACTTAAGCCCTTGAAAATTGAGAATCTCAAGAAGAATTCTTTAAGACACTAAGACTTTAAAAGCAACTAAGCAAAGCAATCACATTATTCTTGAAATATCATTTATTATTATATTATATTTTTTAAAAATATTTCATGTATAATTAAAATTTTAAACAATTTCTTAATTACTTAAAATTTTTAAATGTATATTTAATGTATAATTATATTAAATTAAAAATTTAAAATTTCTAGCATCAGGTCTAAAATTAATATTTTAGCTTTCAACAGTAACTTTACAAATAACAAATTATACTTTTTTGTTGCACTTCTCACAACATTTTCAAAAAGTACTTTTTTTCAAACTAAACCTTAAAAATAATTTCTTTATATGCAACAATCATATGGATAACTTAGATTGTTGTTGTAGCTTTATGGGATAGAATTGGTGAAAGTACTAGGGGAAATCTCTATACTTAGGAGCACATTGTATTTTGGTCTATCTATTGAAAAAATAGAAAAATCAATTCTTATACATTTCGAAACGTGCAAATTAGCCCATTCGTGAAATTTTTTTTGTTAAATAATGGCGTGGGCATGCTAATTTTTTTTTATGAGTAAACTATAAAAATGATTACTCAACTATACATTTCGTACTATTTTGGTTACCCAACTATTAATTTTTTGGATTTAGTCATTAAACCTTTCGAAATTAAATATTTTAGTCATTATGAGCTTATATGGGTTTTTTTTATTGGTCTAGTAACAAAATTAGCCCTTTAATGTTTACACATTCTATCAATTTGACCCTAAATATAAAAAAAAATCAACAAATTTAACTCTCAATGTTTACAAAAATTGTCATTTTAGTTTTAATTCTAAAAAAATCAATAATTTGGCCCTCAACATTTACAGAATCAGTCAATTTAGTCCTAACTCTAAAAATTTTAAAAAATATTTAAAAAAGTATTTTTAATCCTTTATAAACATCAGCTAACGCATGAGAGATATTAAAATAAGAAAAAGAAACCTTCTTTTAAGTCACTTGCACCAATTTATTTTACTATATAATTTTAGCTTCATGCTAGACCAAACCAATTGGTTTGGAATCTATTTGAAATAATTGGTTGTATTACTACCTGAACAAATAACGTTTTAAATGTCTTTATTTTATTTTAGGTCTTAATTTTTTTTTTTGTGTTTTATCTTGACTTTTTAGAGGTTTTTTTTACAAGTTACTTAAAAGAGGATACTATTAATCACCACCAAAAAAAAAAAAAGAGGATACTATTTTTCTTAGTTTAATATCTCACATGGTTTAGCCGATGGTTATAAAGGGTTAAAAATAATTTTTTTTCAAAAAAATATTTTTTAATTTTTAGAGTTAGGACTAAATTGACAATTTTTGCAAATGTTGAGGGCCAAATTTATTGAATTTTTTTTAATTACAACTAAAATGACAAATTTTGTAAACATTGAGGACTAAATTTATTGATATATTTATTATGATCAAATTAATAGAATGTGTAAACATTAGAGGACTAATTTTATTACTAGACTAATAAAAAAGTTCATATAAATTCAGGGTGATTAAAATATTTAATTTTAAAAAATATAGTAACTAAATAAAAAAATTAATAATTTAATGACTAAAATAGAACAAAAAATATAATTAGGTGACTACTTTTATATCTTACCCATAAAAAATAATTTTTAACATATCCACATCATCATTTAATAAAAAAAATTAAACAAATAAATTAATTTACACATTTTAAAATATACAAAAATTAATTATAAAGACTTCTAATAAAAAGACCGAAATACAATCTGCCCAAACAATAGAAACTTCGCTGTTACTTTAACCAATAAAATTCAAAATTTTTTGAAATGAATTCAAATGGCTCTTCTAAGTACGAAAGTATGCTTCATTACAACTTTGGCAACAAACAAACAACTAAAAAAGTTTGTCCGAAATCATACCCGTTGAGATAATGGTGGACCCACTTGGTTCAGCTTCAGATCTGAATTTTACAGTACATGCAGATGACAACACTTACTTAACTCCAAACTAATCTAATTTCTGTTTCTTTTTTTTTTTCAAAAATTATTTTTTATCCTAAGAAGAAGTTTTATAAATTTCAAACTATTAAATTAACTATTTTTAAGTATTAATTAATTATTTATTACATCTATCCATCTCATCCTCGGGAAACCCCTTCCCTCTCTCTCCTTTTTTAATTACATTGAGAATTTAAAAAGCAATCTTTATTTTTCTTTTTGAATTTTAATTTTATTTCTCTTTCTACTAGAATTATCTCTTTCCCGACATTTCACCATACCTAAAAATGGACCCTTTTTTCTCTTCCATGCCCGTAGCCCCTCCTCCCCCGATCCCTCCCCCGTCCGTCATCCCCGTCGTCCCTCCTTTTGTCTCTAACCCTACGACGGCGACTACGGTGGCTGGTGGTCCACCACCGATTTTCGACCACCCATCTTACTCTGACATGATATGCGAAGCTATCGGGGCTTTAAAAGACAAGAACGGGTCAAGCAAAAGGGCTATAGCTAAGTACATAGAGTCAGCTCACAAGGACTTGCCACCAACACACTCGGCCTTGTTGACTCACCACTTGAAGCGCTTGAAAAACAACGGTATCTTAGTCATGGTCAAGAAATCCTACAAGCTTGCTTCTACTGCTAGATCTGAGGTTCCTATCCCGGATTCTACTCCTTCCAACCCTCCCGATGTTTCTTCTCCTCCTGGATTCAAACGAAGCCGTGGTCGTCCTCCTAAACCCAAACCCACAATTTCTGCTCCTGCCGACCCTATTCCTCAGCAGCAGCAGCAACAGCATCCGCTGCCTGCTCCGATTCCCGATGACACTAAAAGGTCTCCCGGTAGGCCCAGGAAGAATGGTCCCGTTGCTCCACTTGGGATTAGGAAGGGCCGAGGTCGTCCACCCAAAACTGGCCCTAAGAAGAGTCCCGGTCGTCCCAGGAAGCCCAAAACGGTCAGGTCGGTGGTGGGGGCTAATGCGATGAAAAGGGGTCGTGGGCGGCCGCCTAAGGTCTTGAGCCAGATGCCTCAACCGGCTGTTATGCCGATCCAGGGTCAGCCCATGGCTGTTCCTTATGCTGATACTGCTGCTGCTGTTCCTACTACTACTGCCGTTGCTGCTGGTCCGAGGCCTAGAGGAAGGCCAAAAGGCACTGCAGTGGCTCCTGCTGGCCTTGCGGTCCCTGGAAAGGGGAGAGGTCGACCACCCAAGAGTGATGGGGTCGCCGCGAAGCCCATCAAGCCCAAGAAATCTACTGGAAAGCCTGTTGGCCGCCCCAAGAAGGTATAACCACTTCACTAATATATATGGTTTTTGCAAGAAGACCAGAACTGTCAATGCTCGGGCTCCCCCGCCTCAGCCCGGGCATGGGGCTTAGTTCTAAGTATAACTTGTCATAATTGCAATGTCTTACAATGTAGAAAGTACTCGAAGTAAATAACTAACTTGAGCCCTTTGTAACTTCACGTTCCATTTGTTTGTGAATAAAGGAGAGGTCAAAATAATTTGTTGAAGATTGTAATGGTTATGGGAGAAATTGATGAAGTATTTAAGTGAATGATACATGTCATTTAGAAAAAGAGCGTAGGTAATATATGAGTACTATGATTTTGCAAATTGCTAGAACATGCCTCTAAAATTTAGACTTTTTTTTAATATTATCTTATGCTTGATGTTTTTATGTTGAATCTAATATCATCGTCCTTGGATTTGATTTTTTGATAACTAGACAACGGATGGAGCAGCATCATATGGCGATCTGAAGAGAAAACTTGAATTCTTTGTAAGTCAGATTATTTTGATTTGTGCCTTGCAGTGGGATAAGATCTTCTAAATTCCAAAACTTTTAGCATTGTATTGATAATAGAGAAGACATAGGTGCATAGTTGCCAACTTGTTGCACTTGGACTTTAAGAGTTGGATATCAGTATGTTGCACTGGATATAGGCATGTTTTCGATGTAGTTACACTAACAATTTTTAAAATGTTCCTGCATCTCTCTGGAGTCTGGAAGACAGATCACATGCTTATGTTGGAATTAATGTCAGATTTAACGTGCAGTGATAAGGCACATTGCACTTTCAAGGAAAAAATGTGGGTTCGAACCTTGGGAGGTGATATTGTTAGGAGGGGCAGCCACGAACCCTAAACATGGAGGATACCAAAAAAATGTTAGATGTAGGTTTTTTTTAATAATCCTGACGTAGATGTTTAAGGAAAAATAAAGAGCCTGGGTACATAGGTAGGCAAAATTGTTTCACAGTGAAGTCTTTGATATTCTGTAGGACATATTGTGAAGTAGGCAACTAGTATGGTAAATTTTGAGTAGGTTACAATGATATTATATAGTTTTTATGTAATGTTTAATAGCATTTGCAGTGTAGCTGTGTTGATTATTAATCCTTAAATTTAAAAACAACTAAAAAAAGGGCAAATTCATTTATGGTTTCTGACTGAATAATGTTGATTGCAGCAATCAAAAGTGAAGCAAGCAGTTGGAGTACTAAAGTCTCAGTTCAGCAGTGAAAGCAACATCAGTGCAATCGATGCTATCCAAGAGTTAGAAGTACTTGCAGCTATGGACATTAACAAACCATTTAAAGATGATGCTCAGCCACCGCCCCCACCACCCCCAGCACCAGAACCAACACAGCCAGCACCGATGCCCCAAAATATGGAAGGACAAGTATATTAATAACGAAGCCCTATCTCTCTGTATGATTATTAAGAAGGCAAGGCGTGGAAGAAAATGTTCTGACCCTAGACATATGATATTTCTGTAAAGGGAAAAGTAGGAAGTTGCAGATCATCTAATTTGTGTTGTTATTGTTGTTGAGGTGTGTGTTCGTTTGTGAACCCTGTTCATCGACTTTTAATTATTCCTCCTCATTTAGTGCAACATTAGTCAAGCATCCTTGTTCGCTTGGTTTTTGCTTGGGTATTATTATTATTATGTATTTGATATTAGTAGTGTATTTGAAATATCCATTTCGGGTTTACTATCAGAGTTATTTTTTTGGTGTTCTCGAGTATCCAAAAAGCCACTAGTCTCCAAGGGCGGGACCTTGATTAAATTCAGAATGGAGAGGGTGCGTGCAACTTTACATGTCGCAATTAATGCCCGGTTTGTAATGGCAAAAATGAAATTGCGGAACACTTGTTCGTTAAGCTGCATGATGTTGCAATGGGATATTTCTTTACCGGTTCGCTTTTATTTGAATCCCGCTGCTGCGAAAAGGATTATGCAATAGTTTAGCCTATGACACATCGAAACGAAGCTACATTGTTCAGGGAATTTTACACACTTTCACTTAAGGAAATGGGAAATGGTTATTAAGGTGTGTTTGGTCCAAATAATTTAATAATTTTGAAAAATATGTAAAACTAAAATTCTTATTTTTGGATTTCAAATTATGGTACTCAGTTTCATTCTGATACTGCCCGTATCGGTTGGAATGTTCTGTTTCGGCAGTAAATTGGAACAAACTTGAGGTTCCATTCCGATGCAAATTTTGGTTGGTATCGGTCGTATTAGTGTGTATTAGTTGATTTCTCCCATACCAGTCAGAATATGGTGTATCGAACGGTACAAAAAAAAATAAATTTAAATATATTTTGAATTTAATTTTTTATTATTTATTTATACCAAAAAATAATTTTAGAATATATTTTAATTTTAATTCAGTTTTTTATTATTTGATATTTGTAAATACTTTTTATATGCATATATCAAATTTTTTACAAAAATAGTGATAAATCCGAAATAGACTAGTACTGATACGTATGGTACTAGTACAAATAGAAAAACAACACGTCCACGGATACAATACTGACTATCTTGTTTCAAATATCATCTTAAGTCATTACTTTTATGTAAGAGTTAAACCCAATATCACCTTTTCTTTAGGTAAATTTACATTAGTCAGTGGTGGAGTCAAAATTTTCTTTTTTGGGCGGAATTAAATTATATATTTGTATGATAGTAGAAATATAATTTCAACATTTTAATAGTCTATATATTTATAAATTTTAAAGGATTAAATCAAATTTTTATATTTTTTGAGAGGGTCAAAGTGCAATTTTACCATTATCAATTTAAACTTTTATAAATTATAAAAAGCCTGAATGAAAAATTTTTCATTTTAGGGGGCCGGGCCCTCCGAGCCCCCCTTGCTCCACCACTGTTGATAGTCATTTTCTACAATTTTATCTTATTTTTAATGAGTTTAATTCATTCTACTTGAAACAAAACAAAATAATAAGACACAATGACTTATTTGGTCCTTTAACTTTATAAAAAAATTATTTTAGCCCCACATTTAATTTTTTGTCTTTTTTTAGCACTTAAACTTGAATTATTTGTCAAATCATTTCAAAATGGATAGAAAATTAATGTTTGTTAACTTTACTGGAATTACTGATGTGACATATATATGAATCCACATCAGCAATTAATTAAAATTAAAATTTTTTAAACAATTATAAAAGTTATTTCTAAAAATTAAACAATTATAAAATTATAACAACTATAAAAAAACTATTTTTTAAAATATTTTTAATTTTAAAAAATCAATTAATTATTAATATATTGCGTCAATTAAGTTAACAAACGGTTAATTGTTGCTCTTATAATAATTTATATATTCCCTTTTATTTTGATCAAATTTGCTCGAGTCATAACAAGTAATATGTTTTAATAATTAGAAATGTATCATAATCTATCTATCATATAAATTTAAAAAAATTATTTTAGTTTTTAATTTAATTTTTCGTCTCTTTTGATCTTTAAACTTGCGTTGTTTGTCAAACCCCCATCAAATGGATAGAAAAGTTAACATTTGTTAACTTTATTGATGTATCATACATGTGGACTGTCACAATGAATCCACATGTATACCATGTCAATAATTAATTAATATTTTAAATTTTATTAAAATTTAATTAATTGCTAACATGATATAGACATAAACTATGACGTGGATTCCACATCAACAAAATTAATAGAGGTTAACTTTTCCATTCATTTTGGAGTGATTTATCAAATAAAAGTTTGAGGGCTAAAAGATACAAATTTTTTTTTGAAAAAGCCGAGACTTCATTAATGGGTCAAAACGAAAAGCAGATACAAAAACATAAACCAACCGCATGTCCCTGTCCCCTTCACACTCAGGAACCCATCACGCAACTGTACTCGAAACAAGCAATAAAACAAATAGCAAAACGAAACTGGCTGAACATAACACAAAGCAAAAAAGGAGCCTCGGCAAAACCAGAGATGACGATTCTAGTTCTTATGTGAGAAAACAAAATGGGCCCTTAAACCAGCAGGGCGATCTGATGGTAGAGTTGAGTTCATCGTTCCCTGATATGAAGCAGAAAAGACTCTTGTAATGGATCTTGGTGGAAGAAACTAAAGGGGCATATCACGATTCACCGCCTCCAGTACGTCTTCAGGTACCTCTTCTACCTAAAACATTGTGTTTCTCCTTGTAAACCCCGTTGTTGCTAATTTATGGGCTACAGTGTTTACTGATCTATCTGCATATCGAAATGAATTAGAGTGAAAAGTTAGGGCTAAAGATAATATTTCTTTTATAAGCACACCAATTTCAAATCTATCAAAAGTACGTATTTGGACTTTAATAATCATTGTTCTTGAGTCCCCTTCAACCTCTATGTTATAGAAACCCATATCTCTTGCAAACTAAAGTGCTTGGATGTAGGCAATGACTTCCGCAGAAAAAGTGTCTGCAACATAACTATTCATTTGCAGCCCACATCCTATTACCAGCCCAGATTTGTCTCTAATAACAAACCCAGATCACGAACGATGTTGGTCTAGCTTAAATGTTGCATCAAAATTAATCTTGACGTTCTACCCTTTTGGAGGTAGCCATCAAGAGATCATTTGATCTTACTTCGCAGGTAATTTTTGGTTAATTACATATAATTCCTTAAGCAAACTTTCAATTTTAAAATAGATTTCAAAACTGATTGATCTTTTCCCTCCATTACAAATTGATTTCGAGCGTGCCAAATGGATCACATAGTTATCAGAATTCTACAGTAGGTACGCCAATCATTCCTTGGAAAAATATCTTCAAACCAGATCCAGATATTCTCCTATCAATTATCTATTGGCTAGATGAAGTTCATTTTTTTCCAAACTTCCTGTGCAAGACCATACCATAGTAGCACATGTGAACATATTGGTGATTGCGCTATTTGTCTGTTGTATAGAACATAGGTAGTAAGGAGATAATTATGTAGAATACGCCAGGATGTAATCTTTATTTTAGAGGGAATTTTTTGTTGCCAAACTTTATTGTATATTTCTATTGTATCAGTAGCATTATTGTTTGTAGTAGTTGACTTATAAGAGTCCTATACCCACTTCGAACGGTATACTCGCTTGTTCTGTCACCGGCTCATATGAGTCTCTCATCCTCCACCAATCAAGAGAGTGGCTCGCATCTGATTGTTGTAGCATCTTCCCTTGAGAAAACTTTGGTAAAAACCTCCTCATTCCATCTCTTTGGGTTTAGTGTGATCAAATCAGAAATCTAATCAACCGAGTTTGTAATAACAGTATCGTGAATTTTTCCCCTAGCCCATTTTGGAAGCCATCGATCTATCCAAACTGAGATTTTGGATCCGGAGCCTACTCTCCAATCGACTCCATCTTCCAGAATCTTTCTAGCCGCAAATATGCTTTGTCAAACGTAAGATGAGTAAGCCAAAAGGGACAAAAAAATTAAATGGACTAAAATGACTGACTTTTTTTATAAAGTTAAATGGTCAAATAAATTAATTATGGCACTAGAAAACTTATTTTTATTCTTCCCGTGTCAATTTTATTAAAAAAAACTAATTACTTTCCAAATTCAATTTATTTATCTGATAAAATAAATAAAATTAATTTATTAGAAAAATAAACTTATTTATCAATAAAATAAAATACTGTAAACTTCACCTTTATCAAATAAATAGATAATTTAGTATAAACTTGCAAAACAATATAATCTTGCATTTCAAAATATGTTGTCAGCGAGCCGTAATATCAAACTGAAAACTCAGGGCTTCTTAATGGAAGTGAGCACTTCCCAGCAGACCAGCAGAAAGAAGAGTAAGCAGAAGTAAAGCGAGGTCTGGTAGTGTAAATCCTCTTAATACAGACAGGGCTGGAAATTAACAAAGGAAACAATAATGATAGAATCGGAGCCTCTATTGTCATTTGCAGGACAATACAAGTCCAATCTGGGATCCCACCTCCTATCCTCCCGATCAGGTTTAGCTCTTTCACGTTTGGGAGTGAACCAACTTCTCCATTTTATTGCGTCTTAATGCTTGTAGGAAATGATATCCTTGAAGGAGCAACATGCTCAATTTGGAAGCTTCAACCGGCAATGGAGGAAATCTCGCCCCTCCACCACATCCATATCCATTTATCAAATAGTCCTCAACTTTCTCTTATTTTTGTCGGTAAATTGATCATTATATATAAAACATTTTAGTATTTGTGTTCTTTTTTAATTTTCAAAACTTTGATACTCAATTTTTAGCATTTTTAAAATTTTAAAAAATATTTTTAATTTTTTAAGTGGTGATGTGATAAAATTATTATATTTTTTAATTGAAAATAAAATTAGATCTAATTATAAATTTAAGTATAAAATAAACTAAAAAATACAAAAAAAAAACTAAAATGGATCTAAGTATAAGATAAAAAAATGCACTAACCTTGCTTCATGTACCCTAAAATATTGTAGCCCATGTAAAATGGAAAAGTGTAGACTAGAGGTGTGCATGGGCCGGGCCCATAAAAAATTTTCGGCCTATTTTCAAGGCCTGGGCCCAGCCCGGCCGAAATATTGGCCTAGAATTTTATCCAAGCCCGGCCCGAGAAAAAAATTATAGGCCCGAGCACGGCCCGGCCTGGCCCGACCCGGCCCGACCATATTAATTTTTTTTACTTTTTTTATTAAATAAAAAACTTTAAAATATAATAAATCAAATGCATTTAAAACATAAAAACAAATATTAAAAAAATTGGGACTAAAATAATTCTTAAAATAATATATAAATTAAAAATATAATAAAAAATAATTATATTAAAATTAAAAAATTGAAACAAATTAGAACTAAATTAAGAACTAAATTATATTAATAAAAAAAATTTTACAATATCAAAATAACATTAAAAACAATAAAAAAACTAAAGTTACTTAAAATTTAAAATAAAAAAATTTAAAAATAATTTAATATTAAAATCGGTAGTAGAAGCAGGTCGCTCAGGCTAAAAAAAATCTTGCCCGAGGCCCTGCCTGTTTTTTAAACGGGCCTCTTTTTTTGCCCAAGCCTATTTTTTAGGCTTATATTTTTATCCAAACCCTCCAATTTTTTGGGCGAGCCTTCGAGCCGGACCGGGCCGCCCGGCCATGCACACCTCTAGTGTAGACCATAAAATAATAGAAATAAATATTTAAGAGAAAAAGTGAAATATCTAAACTTGATAGTAAGTCTTATAAAAGTAGGACACGTTTCAAACATTTGTAATGAAGTGTCGAAGCTGGGCAGCTGAGTCTTAATTAAAGTGGAGTGGCGTGGCTTGACTTTTCATCTCATCTTTTCTGAGGATTTCACTTCACTATTCTCTTCCTACCCTTTTTTAAATTATTGAGAGAGAGAGTATCATCTTTACTAAAAGTTTTCAAATAGGAGCCGAAATATTTTACTCCTATAATTTTGGTTTTGAAAATCTCTTTTTAGATTCGATTTTCAACTAACCAAATAATATTAAAATTAATATTTTAATTATTTGCGTAAAATACAATTTAGTGTAAAAATATACTTTTAACTTTGATGAAAATTTCATAAATCCCTTTATTTTTTTTATTTTAGGTATAAAATAATAAAAATTCAATTGTATATTGAAGTGTTATGTAATTAAATATATTTAATTTCTTTAAAAGTTGTATTTGATTTTTATTAGAATTAAATATTTAAATTTAAATTTAATTTAATTATATATTAACCTTGAAATGAAGTTATTCAATTACTTTACGCAAAATTAATTAATTGACATTCTTTAGAAGATTTTAATGAAAATAAATTATAAAAGTAATATTATGATTAAATTAAAAATTAAATATTTCATATATATTTGCACAAACATTTATTAAAAAGAAAAAGAAAAGAAAAATCAAAACAAAACAAAATATAATTATTATTGATAATAATTTTTTAAAAATAAACCTACCACTATTAGGATTTAGCTTTCTGGTAAAGGCAAGGCCTTGGAAAATATAAAATCCATCATGTGTAAACGTTGGTTTATATTTATTGTGATTTATATCTCATCATCATATATGTATATTGTATAATTTAATTTTGATATAAAATTATTAATAATTAAAATTTTTTATTTTTATATATATTTTATTGTTCGGAGTTTGAAATTATTCTCTAAACAATTTTTTTTTATATTTAATTATTTTTAATAATATTTAAAGAATAACTTCCCCATCCACCAATTCATGCTTTATGACCGAATTTTTTTTTAAAAAAGCACGAAATAGATTTGTTTCTAAAGTCTAAATCCCAAAATGGCATTTTATTATCACGATTCCTTCACTAACCCAAAAGTCGGTGGTTCACATGTACTAAATTATGGTTTTCAAATATGAATATTAGTTTATTTTTTCAAAACCATGTTTTAGAAAAATATTTTTTTAATACTGAAATATGCCTAAAACACCAACCCTATCAAATATTTGATCATGTGACACTTATATTATGATTAAATAGAAAAAAAAACTATAAATTAAATATAATCAATAATCTATTTTGGAATTTTATTTAAAATTATAATTTAAGCTATTTAATTTTTAAAAAATAAAATTATCAAAAAACATAAGTATATTTATAATAAAATATATTGTTTGAAAAAAAATAAATTTTTTATATTTTTTCTAACTAAATTGTTTCTTTCTCGAATTTCTAACTAAATTATTTTTATAATGTATGTACAAAAGTAAAAGAATATGGGCTAGAAGAAGAATCTACACATTTTGGCTATGCATTGCAACCTAATTGTTTTTAATTAAATCTAAAAAAAATTCGCGTGTCGTAGTGAACACTCAAAAGCGAATCGAATTCCAAAACTTTTTTCATAAAGGCAGGGAAAGAAAGATCAAACAAAAAGGGAAGAAAAAAAAAGAAGCTAAAATGATCACTACATCCATAACTTAATTAAATATTAATATTACTGGTCATGCCCAAAAACGCATCTTTTTTACCTCTACTACTAAAATGATCACTACATACATAAATACATACATACATGCATGCATGAATGTCGAAGCGCATGAATGTTAAAACCTTTTCAAGCCCAATTGTATGCTAGAATCCAAAGTGTGACAGCAAGGCTGAAGAGAATGTTGTTGTTGGTGCTCGTGAAGAGAGGCACAGCATGACTTGGATCATTGATGCCGGTGGTTGTTCCCGACGGACCCAGTGAGGTGGTGCCACCACCGAACACCGTTGGAGACCCGGTGGTTGTGCCGGTGGTTGTTCCCGTGGTGGGTGTTGTGGAAGGAATCCCAGTGCTTGTCCCTGTTGTCGGTGTCCCCGTTGTTGGTGTGGTAGGAGTCCCTGTGGTTGGTGTTGTGGTAGGAGTCCCTGTGGTAGGTGTTGTTGGAGTCCCTGTAGTCGGAGTTGTCGGAGTCCCTGTAGTCGGACTTGTCGGAGTCCCTGTGGATGGTGTTGTGCTTGTGCCACTGTAAAATTTAGCACAACATATACAATGTTAAAGATGCATAATTTTTTTTGTGAAATACCAAACAAAGAACATAAAAGAACAAAATATTACTTAATGAATGATAAATTGAAAACATGAAAAATCCCAAAATAAGTTTCATCAAAGTGGGCAGATTCCAGTGAACAAACCTGGAAGGAAAACTGCAAGTAGAGGGAATATCTGCAATTCACAAAGAAAATTATGAAAAATCCAAGGAATAAAAAAGGAAAAAAACATTTATTGAAATGGGTTGGTTAGAAGGACTTTACTTGAAGGAGGATTAACACTAACAGTAGCAGTGCCTGAAAAATCACAGCTTCCTTGAGCTTGACCTTTCTTTTGGAAATAGCTATTGACTGCATAATTGCAGTGATCTTTCACAGTGTTGGGATTATAACAAGGACCATTTTGATTAATTGGAGTACAATCAGCTCCTGCTCCACAAGCATAATCCAGGGTTTTCTGAAGTGCTTGCTCATTCACTCCATCTTTACATAAGCAATAGTTGGCACCTGTAGACACCATAAACAATTAAAAAACACTTCCAATTTTTTCATAAGCAAGCTGAAAATATCTTCTTTTAAAAAAATGGGGTTTTTTTTCCCCTTTTCTTTTGTTTCCCTTTGCATCAAACAAGAAAAACCGATCTCAGAAATCTTAAGTTATGGATCTGAAGTTGAAATACAAGAGAAAAAAAAAAAGGGTGGTCTTTTGCCCAATGAAAAGAAAGAAAATCAAAGAAACACCAAGAAACTTACTTGAATGGCCAGACATAGCTAAGAAAAGAACAACATAAATGAAAGGAACCATGATTGATGATGCAAGGTTTGGGAAGGGAATAATTGTAATATCAACTGACTTTCAAAGATATACTGTTAGCAGCAAAACTTGGAAGCAAAAGAGAGAGTGGAGAGATTTCCAGACCAACAACAAGATAAGAAACAAAAAAGAATGACGGTGGGTAGTGTGACTGGTGATGGTGAGTGTCTGTATCTGATATATAGAACTCTTTTTATTACAGTAAGTTATCTTAAAACAAGTGTTTATGAAAACATATACTAATTACTTGGTATAGGTAGATACATACAAATGAATCTGTAAAAATCTCTCAAATGTTTCTCACTTTCTTTTGCTTTATGTTCTTTTAAAGTGTCATGGCAAACTGTGCAACGTTCCTAATTTAAAAAAAAGGTTTTTGTCATGTATTTGACCCTTTTTTCCTTCTTTCCAGCATAAACCATGTGCATGTATGTTGGTATTATTGCATGCAATATAATATATTCATAGAAGGATTCAATTTTTTTTAACATAGGTTGAAAAGTCACAATTTTCAAATAAATTTAAATTCATTTTGTTTCGCAAAATTCGAATTTAAATTTATTTAAAATATAAAA
Source organism: Gossypium anomalum (assembly GCA_025698475.1). NCBI lineage: Eukaryota > Viridiplantae > Streptophyta > Magnoliopsida > Malvales > Malvaceae > Gossypium > Gossypium anomalum. The sequence continues at coordinate 14,188,377 of CM046967.1, read as the reverse complement.
TCATTTTTTTGATATTATAATATTTAAAATTTAAATATATATTTTTTTAAAATATAATATTTTATCGATTAAATTTTAAATTTAATTAGTACCAACATTGCACGCCACCGTAAGAGGTAAATTTGAAGTAACAGTGGAGGTAAATTTGGAGTGATGAGGGTCCTAGCATTGGGACCCTTTTAGAGCAACTTTTTCAAGTTTTAATCAATGTGCTGTCACTATGTGTTTTGCTTTTTCTTGTGTGTGATGCTCCTTATTTTTCAGCCTTTTCGTTGAGCTTAGATTCGACACGAATCAATAAAGTAATCAATATTTATGTATTTTCATATGTTTACATTCTTATATCATACTTTTACGTTGTCCTGTTTTTAAGATTATCATTTGATGATCCACCAAAAAAAGTTATCATTTCATGTGGATTTTTTAATGTTAGTAATAGAATTAAAAAATACAGTTAAAATAATTATAGAAAGGGATTAGTTTATATTAGTGTAAAACTTAAATAAATTTAAATTGCATTTGTTTCAATGATACTGTATTAGAGCTGATCATGTTTATTTATGCCCGCCCGGCCAAGGCCCACCAGAAAAATGAGAGGGTTTGGGTAAAAATATATAGCCCGAAAAATGGGCTTGGAAAAAAAGAGGCCCGTTTAGAAAATGGGCCGGGCTCGGTAAGAGTTTTTTGGCCCGGGCCCGGCTCGGCCCGGCCCGAATTATATATTAATATATATATATATATATATTTTATTTTTAATTATTTTAAATTTTTAATGCAATTATTTTTTATTATATTGTTAATTTGTGTATTGTTTTAAGAATTGTTTTAGTATTATTTTTATTTGTTTTAATATTTATTTTTATGTTTTTAAATATATTTGATTTATTATATTTTTAAATTTTTTTATTTAATGAAATAAGAAAAAAAAATTTAATATGGGTCGGGTCGGGCCGGGCTCGGGCTTAGTAATTTTATTTTGGGCCGGGCTTGGGTAAAATTTTAGGCCCATATTTCGGGCCGGGCCGAGCTCGAGCCTAGTAGACGGGCCTAAAATTTTATTTGAGCCCGGCCCGAACCCGGCCCGGCCCGGCCCATGATCACCTCTATACTGTATAAAGTATATTTTATTGTTTGATAATTTTTTAAATCATTTTTTAAATAATATTATTAGTAAAAAACAAACGCAATATAAATATATTTGTGATAAAAAAAATTATAGTAGTGTATTCCTTTTGACAATTAAAATTTATTTTATAGCAAAATAATATTTCATTATAATTGATATCTTATATAAATTAAATAATAATGATTGCATAAATTACTCATATTTATATAATTAAAATATCTATATTTCATACCATAAAATAGTCATTATTAAATATTTATAATTGTAATATATATTTCTTAAAATATAAATATTTTCAATAATATATTAAGAATATTATTTAAAATTTAAAATAAATAAAAATTTATATTAATAATTTATTATATTTTAAAATATAAATAATTTCATATGTATTTTTTATAATATTTAATATTATAATGTCCATGTTTATTAGAGTCTGTTGTAACCGATTTCAGTTAAGTAGCTAAGTTGGTTAGTAACAGTTTACTCTTCCTTGTATATGTATGAATTCACCTATCATGTTCTCAATCAGTCAAGCTTTTCTCTCAAGGTTATTCATAATAATTTAATTTGTTCATAAAAGTAAGCTAAATTCTTATAAAAGTAAGAAAAAAGCAAACTAAATTCTTATGAATAACCTTGAGAGAAAAGCTTGATTGATTGAGAACATGAGACGTGAATTTGTACACATACAATGAAGAGTAAACTGCTACTGATCAACATAACTACTTAATTGAAATTGGTTACAACATACTCTAATAATGTTTAATAAGGCACCTTGGCCAGACGGTATGATCCCAGCCTTCTTCTAAAGTTGTTAGCCTATTGTCGTTGAGGATATTTTTACTTAGTGTTGCTTTTGGCTCGACAGAGCTGAATTCTTGCTTTGGTTAATGATAATTTAATTGTTTTGATTCCTAAAAAAAGACAAATCAAGTTGTATAAAAGAGTTTCACCCAATTGCCTTATCTAATGTTGTCTATAAAATCCTTGCTAAAGTTCTAGCTAATCACTTGAAAAATATCTTGCCCAGTGTCATTTCACTTATATGCAATCAACATCTATTTTAGGCTGCTTGATCATGGATAATGTTTTGATTGCTTTTGAGTTAATCCATCATATGAGGAATAAAAGACGGGTTGAATGGGTGAGATAACCTTAAAGATTGATATTCACAAAGCATACAATTAAGTGGATTAAAATTTTATGTTGAAGATCAGCTTTGATTCTTGATAGGTTCATTGGATTATGTTGTGTATTAATTGTTAGTTATTTTGTCTCTGTCAATGGGTGTAAGATCAATTGTGTCAAAATGACTCATTGTTTCTGTACTTATTTATCTTGTATATTGAAGGTCTTGATTTCCTGTTGCAAAGGGTAGAGTATAGAGGAGAATTCTATGACATTTCGATATGTCAATGAAGGTCGAGTGTGTCAACCTTTTATTTATTGATGATATTTTTTTTTTATTTTTCTTCAATATTAATGATTCGGACGATTAAGAATATATTGAAGTATTACGAGGAGATATATGGGCAAGCCATTAACTACCAAAAGTGTGGTATCATGTTTAGTTAAAGTACGACTCTCAAGTTTGTGTTGAGACCTTGATGTAGTTTAAATGTCCTTTTACTTTTTCGAACAAATTTTTATTATTTACATTGATATCCTCAAATTTGTTTTCCAACATTAAATGGCCAATCTTGACCCAAACCCAAACCCTAGTCTAAGCAAACCAAATCAATTTCATTTCCACATCCTCGTTCCTCTCTCAAGAATCTCAACTCTAGGGGTCGACTGACTTCCCTGGAACACAAACCACTCCTCTCCCTCCAGCCTCCGGCACCCTTCTGTACCATGAGAACTGGAGGAATCCTAATGCCGCCCAAAACCCAACCTCCCTGGCCCAATTGCTTGTTCCCCTAGGCCTCTTGGGCCAGTCCCTGCACTCCGGATTCAGTACCCCTCCCAGTCCATCGACTCGCCTGCTTAATGAACCATTTCGCCGATTTGATGATTCAACAACGCTGGATTGAAGTGAAAGAGCTTTTCAAGTTCTGGGTTCGATCGCTGGATGAGAATGGAAAGCTAAGTTTGATGTTAATCTTTATAATCATTATCTGAGAGCTAATTTGATGATCGGAGCATCAGCTGGGGATTTACTTGATTTCGTCGCCCAAATGGATGATTTTGAGCTTCTTCCCAATTTAGCGTCGTTTAATTTGATTTTAAAGGCCATGCGTCAGGCTAAGGAAACTGAAGCTGCTGAGAAATTGCTTGAACGATTAGTTGGATGTAGTAGTGCTATACCTTTTCTTTTTAAAACTTGATTTCTCGTTACCCTTTTGCTTGAAAGTTACCTAAATACTTCGTTTTGAGTTAGTAGATGAGATGGGAGTAAAAAAGTTCTCATTTTCTTTTAAAAATAAGATTCATTACTCTGCACTCCAAATTTGTGACGTGAATTGTAAACGTGGATTTAGTTGTAAGTTTTTTCTTTTTATTTTTAATTGTAATGAGAATTTGAATCCTTTATGTTTGAGATTGTGTGGTTGTCTTTGGTTGACGGTTCATAGTTTTTGGTTGATGTTGTTTCGATGAATTTTAGTGATGTTAGATGAATGACAATTGGATAAAGATCGCAATTGGGTTATGAATTGGGACAGAAAGGGTGATGCATTATTTATTTTTGAAGATTTAAATTCCTTTTATCAATTTACTTTCTATAAGGATATGCATTTGTGTTTGAATAGGAAGCCCCTTGCATCGGTAAGATTGTGCTTTAAGTTTATTGGAATTACATTCTAAACACTAGTGATATTAAATCGGTGCTGTCACCCTTCACTTTGTCCCTATCACGATGATGCAAGGTGGAAAGGAATCTCTGCCTAATGATGAATCTTATGATTTGGTTATGGGAATGCTGTTTGAGATGCGAGGGGTTGAAGCAGCTTTGAAATATATAGATATGGCCTTACAATCCGGTTATAAGTTGTCTATTAAAGTATTTACAGAATGCATAGCTTGCTGTGTTAGTCAGGGCCAGCTTGACACTCTGGTTACTCTCATTGAGAGGTGCAGGTTAGATGACTTATTGGTTGCAAAATGTTGTTTTGAGTATGGAGGTTGCCTTTTGCTCAATGTTTGATTATTTAACTTTGATTTCTCGGGTCTTATCAAAAAACAGATCAGAATAGAGCTCTATAACCAAATTGGAGTTTGTGCAACTATCTTATAGAAGCTGTAATGCAAGCAGACAATAGCAAGCTATCATTTTATGCCTTGGAGTTTATGGCCAAATGGATTGCTTGAGGCGAAAATGCAAGGCCACCTTTCTTGCTTTCAGTAGATGAAGGATTGATCGTCTCAGCACTTGCAACTGCAGGTGGGACCTACAGTTCAAACCTGTTGGATGCATTTTGGGCAATCCTTCGGTGCTCGCTGTGTCAAAAGAAGGTTCCTAGCCCTGAATCTTTCCTTGGGAAGATATATGCTCATGCATCATTGGGGAATCTACAGAAAGCTTTTGCTATGTTGCACGAGTTTGAGGCTGCTCATGGGAATCTCGTTAATGAAGCAGAAGGGGTCTGTTCTCGCCTTTTACCTCTTTATATCCATTGGTCGTGGCTTGCTCCAAGAAGGGTTTTGAGGCTTTGGATTGGTATGTCCTTTATACTAGAGGTGCTCATGGGCCGGGTTTGGGTCGGGCCTAAAATATGAGCCTAAAATTTTATCTAAGCTCGACTCAGATAAAAATGCTAAAACCTAGGCCCGGCCCGACCCGGCCTGCCCATATTAATTTTTACATTATTTTTATATAATTTTTAAATATATATAATACATAAAAAATATTAAAAATATTAAAATAAATATTTCTTAATAAATTGAAAATAAAATTTAAAAAATATGTAGATTTAAATACACTAAGATAGATGTAATTTAACAAGCAAATGCTTCTAAAATAAGAAAAAAATTAACAAATGACTTTAAAATAATAACAAAATTAACAATAAAATAAGTTTTATACAATATCTAGATAATAACAACCTAATAATAGCAACATAATAGTAAAATGGTAGCAAAATAGGGAGAAAACAATACGAAAATAACATTAAAAAAATGTAGATTTTTTTTTGTCTTTTAGTGAATTCGGGCCGGGTTGGGCTGGACCCGGGCTAAAAATGCAATACCTGAGGCTCGGCCCATTTTTTAAACGGGTTTTATTTTTTTGTCCAAGCCTATTTTTTTGGCTTATATTTTTGCCCAAACCCTCTAATATTTTAGGCGGGCTTTCGGGTCGGGCCACCAAGTCTAATTTATACTTTCAATTATTTGCACTCTTATCATTTTGTTGAATCAGCTATTATTTAATATTTTGGTGATTTTGATATATTTCTGGAGAAAAAAAAAGAAATTAGCATGAGAATATTAACTTGCATGCATGCTCCCTTTTCAATTTTAAAAATTAATAATACATAAATATCATAGAAGTTCCTTAAGCTGCCTCGTCGAACATTAATTATGTTAGGATCGACCTGATTAAGCAACGAACAAGAAAAATAGCGGAATAAATTAAGAAATTGAACACACAAATTTAACGTGGAAAAATTCCTCCAAAGAGGATAAAAAATCACGGGTAAAGATAATTTTACTATAATGGCAAAAGAAAGAAGAATACAAAAGATGAAGATAAAGACTAAATCCCGAAAACTTGAAAATAAAAAACCCTCAAAATGTAAACACAAAATTCTCTGTGTTATGAGTTCTAATCTCTTTAATGGGTGTATTTTTCTAAGGTTATAAAAGAGCCTATTTATAGGCTAAATTCATAGGTTAAATAATAATAAAATAATCTAAACTAATTAGAGTTTAATTGAAACAAATAAACAGAGTTTAATTAGAAGATTATTTCTTAAATTTGACTGAAAATAGGAGTCATATTTAACAATTTAGCATTTGAATTAAGTCAATTAAATACAGTTAAAATAATTATAGAAAGGGGTTGGTTTATATTAGTGTAAAATTTAAGTAAATTTAAATTACATTTGTTTCAATGATATTGTATAAAATGTTTTTCATTGTCTAATAATTTTTTCTGAAATCATTTTCTAAATGATTTTATTAGCAAAAACAAACACAATATAAATATATTTGTGACAAAATATTATAGTAGTATTTTCCTTTTGACAATCAAAATTTATTTTATAGTAAGATAATATTTTATAATAATTGATATTTTATATAAATTAAAAATTAAAACTTAATTTAAATTACATATATTACATATACGAAAGTGAACAATGACACATTAGAGTTGGAAGGGATAAATGAAGTTAAACATGATTTAAACAAATACTCATATTTATGAGTAAAATATCCATATTTTATACCATAATTGTAAGAAATATTTATTAAAATATAAATAATTTCAATAATATATTAAGAATATTATTTAAAATTTAAAATTATTATTAAAATAAAACTATAATATTAAATAATTTATTGAAATAATAAATTGTATTAATAATTTATTATATTTTTAAATATAACTAATTAAATATGTATGTTTAATAAGGCGCCTTGGCCAAACAGTACGATCCCGACCTTCTTCTAGAGTTGCTAACCCATTGTTGCTGAGGATATTTTTGTTTAGTGTCCGTTGCCTTCACTCCACTGGCGCCGACGTCCCTCGAGTCCCTCGAGCCAACTGATACCATTAGAGTGCAGCTCTCTTCCTCATCAATCTATTTGCTGGTTTACATAACCTAAATCAAATCCAGATGTAGGGGAATTTAATAAGGAAACCTAAAAAAAAAAAAAAGACTGTGTGATGTTATTTCCTTTTGTCCTTTATTGATTTTTTTGGCCCAAAAGTCTCACTCTCACCGCTACCGCCAACATTGTAACGATTTTTCATGGCGATCTTCTCAGTACTTAAATGTATCTACTCTATCACTTCCTTAATTTGGATTTGACTCTCATTTTCGATTTTTAATAGAGCTCTCTCTGCTTTTTGTTAGCTTCGTCTTATTGAAAATCATACTAATTCGTCTATCTTTTGCCACTTTCCTTTTCTTTTAGTGATTGATTTAACAACTACTGCAATCAAGATTTCATCTGGCATTTACATGGTTGATAATGACATTTTCTTGGAATGATTAGTTCTTTATCTGTTTTTATTCTATTTTCTAGGTTTCATCTATTTGATTTCTTAAAAAGCTGATAGTGTTCATGTTTCTCTTCTAACAATTTATTCGTTTTTCACTGTTTCTCGATGCCATGTTCAGTTGCTAGTGCATGATTTGTATCTTATCATGATTTGCTGAATTATTGTAGTTTTGGACTTGTAACATTGTATTTCTCATTCTTCCTTGTTTGGTTGCTCATAGAACTGGGGAAAAATGGGTGGTGCAAAATGTTCTTTTGTTGCTCTGACTTTTAGTTATGAAAAATATTTGCTCAACTAAGTTTAAGAATGTTCTCGTAAGCAGGTAAGAGATCTTTATCCTTAAGTCCTAAATGTTGAAATATGTATATATTTTAAATTTATTTAGGTGGATAAATCTTATTTAGGTAGATAAATTTTATTCATATTTTTATTTTATCTTTTAGTAGTTTATTAGAATAAGGGAACTATTTTCCCAATTAGGGTTAGGACTCTTTTCTCTATTTAAGTTCAATTCTTTAGTTAATAATATAGAACAGTTTTATTAAAAGCTCTCTTGGAAACTTTCATGACATCTGAGCTAGGTTAAATCTTTAGTAACATCATGGTTAAACCTTGGTACGATCACTGCAAAAAAATATTGGCACACTCGAGAAACTTGTTGGAAGCTCCATGGGAAACCGACAAATGGAAGGAAAAAGAGTGGTAATGGTCGTGGTTCACAATCAGGGAATAGTAGAGCTTTCCAAACAACTAATGGAAATTATGAGGGCCAAAGTTCTCTAGAATGGTCTCCATTCACTAAGGAACAATTAGAGCATCTACACAAGTTTTTTCAATCACCACAGTTTCGGATGAAATCTTCTATTCCTAACTCATCCAATAATCCTTCTTCCTCTTTTGCCCAATCAGGTACTGATATTTCTATTTTTTCAGTGTCAAGCCTTGTAAAATAAACACGTGGATCGTTGATTCTGGATCCAGTGATCACATGACTAGTAGTCATTTTCTTTTTTCAACTTACACACCTTGCGCAGGAAACAAAAAGATAAAAGTAGCAGATGGGTCCTTCTCGGCAATAGCCGGGAAAGGCATTGCTAAAATTTCGTCTTCCTTGGTTTTACATGATGTTTTAAATGTGCCAAATCTAGCTTGTAATCTCATATCGGTCAGTAAATTATCCCAGTCTTCAAATTGTCATGTTATATTTGACTCCTCTATGTGTAAGTTTCAGGACATGGTCTCGGGGAGGATGATTGGCAATGCTAAAGAATTTGGTGGAATTTACTTTCTTGAAGATGGCTATCTAAGTCAACCAACAACTACTTTATGTCTAAATTTTGTTTCTGATTTTGATAAGGTTATGATTTGGCATTATAGGCTTGAACATCCTAATTTTTACTATTTAATATATTTGTTACCTAATCTATTTAAAAATAAGAGTTCTTCATATCATTGTGAATTTTGTGAATTGGCTAAACATCATCTGTCATTCTTTCCACCTCAAAAATATAAAGCCTCCAAACCTTTTTCGTTAATTCATAATGATGTTTGGGGACCTTCAAGAGTCTCGACTCTTTCAGGAAAACGTTGGTTTGTCACATTTATTAATGATCGTACTCGAATTTATTGGGTGTTTTTATTAAAAGATAAGTCTGAAGTTAAAAATGTGTTTCAGTCTTTTTATGCTATGGTGAAAATACAATTTGGTGTGAAAATAGAAGTATTTTGGACTGACAATGGTGGGGAATTTTTTGTCGACCAATTAGGTGTTTTCTTAACCAAACATGGAATAGTCCACCAAAGTTCTTGTACAAATACACCACAACAAAATGGGATTGCAAAAAGAAAAAACTGACATATTTTGGAAATAACTAAAGCCTTGATGTTCACTAGTCAGGTACCACGTTATCTTTGGGACGAAGCCTTGTTAATAGCTACATATCTTATTAATAGAATGCCCAGTAAAACTCTAAACTATAGAACTCATTTTTGCCTCTTTAAAAATAATTTTCCTAACTCTAAATTGATCACAGATTTATCTCTTCGAGTTTTTGAGTGTAGTGTTTTTGTTCATCTTTACAACCAAGGTAAACTAGATCCTAGAGCAAAAAAATGTATCTTTGTTGGCTATGCTTCTAATAAAAAGGGTTACAAATGTTATTATCCAATTGATAGGAAGATTACTGTTACCATGGATGTCACATTTGTTGAAACACAATCTTATTTTGATTCTAATCTTCAAGGAGAGAATTATCCTAAGGAAGATTCTATAATTGATCAAGAAAAGACTAGGAATATACAACATAGGGATTCTAATAATAGGAAAGGCGAATTTATGATTAACACATAAATTAATGATGTTAATGTTAATGAAAAGGAGTATGAATGTGTAGAGTTTGATCATGAGAATAAAGAACAAATAAAGGAGTTAATTGTTTACTCAAGAAGAAACCGAAATCAAGAAAGTGGAATCTACCAGATTCATCACCAAGAATCCGACTCGTAAGATCCTGTCAAAAGTCCAAGTAAAGCTCATAATCTAGCCAATGAATTTTCTGATTTAGATATTCCAATTGCCAAAAGAAAAGGTGTTAGAAATATTGTCAAATATCCCATGTCTAACTTTGTATCCTATAAAGCCTTATCTTCGACATTCTTAACCTTTGTTTCATGTCTCGATACTGTAAAAATACCCAAAAATGTGAAAGATGCTTTACAGGTTCCTGAGTGGAAGGAGGCTATTTTAGAGGAGATGCTCGCTCTTGAAAAAATAGGTACATGGGAAACAATAGAATTACTTGTAGGGAAAAAAATAGTGGGTTGTAAATGGGTGTTCACAACCAAATTCAAACCAGATGGATCTTTAGATAGATACAAAGCTCGGTTGGTGGCTAAAGGGTACACTTAAACATACGTGATAGATTATCTTGAAACATTTGCTCCAGTAGCCAAATTAAATTCTGTTAGAGTTCTTTTATCAATTGCTGTTAGCCTTGATTGGTCTTTACAGCAGCTAGATGTGAAGAATGCTTTTCTAAATGAAAAACTTGAAGAAGAAGTTTACATGGATCCTCCTCCAGGTTTTGAATAAAAATTTAGAACTCGAGTATGTAAACTCAAGAAATCTTTGTATGGTCTAAAGCAGTCTCCTCGAGTTTGGTTTGAACAGTTCACTCAAGTTGTTAAAAAACAAGGTTACTCACAAGGGCAAACTGATCACACAATGTTCTATCAACATTCACAAAAAGGTAGAATAGCAGTTATTATAGTTTATGTCGATGATATCGTTCTTATAGGAGATGATGTGGATGAAATAAGGCGTCTCAAGGAGCATCTAGCATTAGAGTTTGAGATCAAAGACTTGGGTCCTTTGAAATACTTTCTTAGAATGGAAGTTGCTCGATCAAAGAAGGGTCTTGTGGTCTCTCAGAAAAAATATATGATTGATCTTTTAAAAGAGGCTAGGATAAGTGGTTGCCCCCCAGCTGACACACCAATTGATTCAAATATAAAATTCAAAAATAAAGAAGGTCGATTAGTTGATAAAGGGCAGTACCAAAGATTAGTTGGTAAGTTAATTTACTTATCACATATAGGGCCAGACATAGCTTTTGCAGTGAGCTTAGTGAGTCAATTCATGCACTCTCCAATGAAGTAACATGAAGAAGCAATGTTTCAAATTCTAAGATACTTGAAGAGTTCACCTGGAAAGGGTTTATTCTTCAAGAAATCCAAACAAAGAGGAATTGAAGCTTATACAGATGCAGATTGGGCAAGCTCAATAACAGATAGAAGATCTACATCAGGATAATGTACATTTGTTTAGGGAAACCTTGTGACTTGGCGAAGCCAAAAACAAAGTGTTGTAGCAAGAAGTAGTGCAGAGGCTGAGTTTAGATCAATGGCTCAAGGAATTTGTGAAATGATGTGGTTAAAAGAATTATGGAAGAGCTGAGGAAACCAATAACTTCACCAATGAAGTTGTACTGTGATAGCAAAGCTGCCATTAGTATTCCTCACAACCCAGTCCAACATGAAAAAACTAAAAATGTTGATATTGATAGACACTTTATCAAGGAGAAGATTGAAGAAGGCCAAGTGTGCATGCCGTTTGTTCCTTCAAAACAACAAATTGCTGACATACTCACCAAAGGACTTTCTAAGACAAGCTTTGATTTTTTTGTAAGCAAGTTGGGCATGATTGATATATATGCACCAACTTGAGGGAGGGTGTTGAGATATTTATTTAGGTAGATAAAATTTATTCATATTCTAGGAATATTTTTATTTTATCTTTTAGTAGTTTATTAGAATAAGGGAACTATTTTCCAAATTGGGATTATGACTCTTTTCTCTATTTAAGTTTAATTCTTTAGTTAATAATATAGAATAGTTTTATTAAAAACTCTCTTGGAAACTTTCACTAAAATGGAGGTTAATATTTTAGATCCTTTTGGTATCTTTTTCCCCATTTTGAATTATGGGACCAAGAGAAGTTCCAACTTAATTAGGCATTGTTTGACTAATTTTTGAAGCATATTTGGATTGAAAGGCTTGAAATAATACCTCATTTTGTAGTTCATTAAGGAAAGAAGTAAGAAGAGTGAAACTTTAGGTGACAATTTCTCTTTTGAAGAGTTTTGGATAGCAGATGTATTAGCTAAGTTTGGCATTTGAAGGGAAGTATTTTCATGGCTTGATGGTGATATTTGTTTTGTTTTATTGAGTTCTCTGTGTTTTGTTGGTATTTCCATGTCCTGGCGCTGTCTATTCTTATTTGGTGTTCGAGTTTTTGTTGATTTGTGTTACGGATGTTTTATTTCTATATATTGGTTCTGAATTGTCTTTGCCCTTTGTTTGCTTTTGTGAGTGTTGTCAATTATTAATGAAAGTTGTCTTAACAAAAAAGAAAAAGATACCAGGTTTTTTCATGTTCGAGTAAGAGCTAGAAAGAATGCAATTGCTTGCATAATTGTTAATGGGAAGAGGTTATCTCATCCAAGAGAATTTAAGTGGACCGTGTTTAAAAATTTCGATCATTTTGTTGATGAAAACTGGCAAAGGCCACTCATTGATAGATTAGAATTTAAGTAACTTTCAGGAATGCTAGCTGAAACTTGGGAAGATCCATTCCAAATTGAACAAATGAAAATAATGTTGTTGGCATTAGAAAAATCAGGAATATGTCTGCAATGTATAAAGCTTGATTAGGTGGGCTAAATCAGGTAGAGATATTGTATGTAACAGAGCTTGATTAGGTGGTTTGAATCAAGTAAAAGATATTGTATGTAATTATATTGAAGTTGTCGAGGGTATGTGGGTTAGTAGCTAGGGGATTGTGTGACACCCGTAATTTGACCCTAGTCGGAAAGTGGTTTCGGGACCACAAAACCGAATTACAAAAATAATTAAATGTTATATTCTATGCTTATTATTTATGAATAAGCATGTGTGAAAATTTCATGCTTTAAATTTTGTCAATTGGATGTGAAATAAATAAAAAGGGGCTTATGTGAAAAATCTTGAAAATGTCATAGGTTAATTGGTAGTGGCTAAAAATTGCATGGTTTGAAGCATGAGGGACTTGCATGTCAAACATTCCTTTTTCTTGGTAGTGGACGGCAAGGATGGGCATGAATGACACATTTTGGCATTTTGTGCTTTGTATGTTAGTAAATAATGTTAATAATATATTTGTTTATATTAAAGAAAATGGTTTCATAAAATAGAAATAATAAAAGTTAATAAATAAATAAATAAAACATGTTTGAGGTGAAAATAACAAGGCCATTTCTTCTTCTTGCCGTGAGTTGAGAAAGAAAATAGAAACCTTTGAGCTTAGGGCATTCGGCAAAGGAAGGCTTCAAATAAGCTCAAGAGCATAGAGGGGCGATTTTGGATAAAGAGAAAGCAAACGAATAGTCGTGGATATCTAGTCGTCGACTGCTTCCGAGGTAAGTTTTAAGTGATTAAACGTTGAGTAAATTCAATCATAATAGGACATAATGAGTTGATTTAATAAGATATGATGTGGCCATGATATGTCTTAAACTCAAATGGTAAGTTGTGTTTGGACTTGGAAATTTAAGACCAAATTGTAATAATTTGCTTTGGACAGCTGCAGTAATGCAATTTTAGAAAATCACTATAAATTGTTGGTGTGGAATCATAGGCTGAATAAAATATGTAATCAAAGCTTAATTAGTCTAGTTTCTTATAAAAGAGACAGTGTAAGCAAAGAAATTTCCTATAAAGAGATATTTACAGTTGTGTGGGACAGTATCAGAATGACTCCGAAATCCCCTGTTCTATTTTTAGAAAATCTTTATAAATTGCACAAAAACGTTTATAAGATAAAATTTATATGCTTAGACTCCTTAATGAGTCTAGTTTCAAATGAAATCAAATAGAACACATTTTGAATTCTGCACAATGAGAAATTTGATTCGTATTGAAGAGTGGTCAGATTAGTCAAACAGTGAAACAGGGGAAACTTTAAGAAAAATCTGGTATTGATTGGCCAAACCAAAAATTCTGAAAATTTTATGAATGTAATATATATGAGTCTATATTCAGGGAAAATTAACGGCAATTGATTTGGAGTTTTGTAGCTCCAGTTATAAATAATTTAGTGACTATTGCTCAGAAAAACAGCTTGTAGTGAAAATGTGATTTTGTTGTAAACATGGATAAAACTTGTTTTAGTTGCTCATAAGCTATTGATTAAACCCATACGTGAATTCTAAAGCGTGATATTGTAAAGTGATATATGAGTGTTAGATGGATCTTTGATATTAAAATTTGTGAAATTGTAAGTTTATAAGTATTCGAATATGAAATGATAGTATGACGTGGAATTGAATTATTCATTGGAAAATGATAGATGTAAATTCGGCCAAGACAAAGTGTATACATGATAGTATATGTGGTATGTGAAGTATATTTGGATAATTGTGATGTGAATACATGAAAATTTATATTTTGATTTAGGATTTTACGTGATGAATGTGAACATGCATATATGTGATAAGGCCGAATGGCCAATATGATGAATGTGAACATGCATATATGTGGTAAGGCCGAATGGCCAATGTGATGAATGTGAAAGTGTATATATGTGGCGAAGCCGAATGGCTAATGCGAAACGTGTATGAGACGGATATGTGGTAAAGCCAAATGGCTAACGTATAGATATGTATGAGATTTGTATATATATATATATATGTTGTGGCCAAATGACAGACGGTGAAAGGTGTGTTTTATTAGATATTTGATGAGGTAAATGAATTACAAATATGATAGTCGATGTGAATGTTGTAACATGTGAATAAATATGCATGAAACTCTATGATGTAAACCCGGGATTTAAGACCAGATGACCATATGTGGTGACTATGTGCAGGTTAAGACCATTGACTTCGTGTGAGATTACATCCGAGCTAAAGGTCTCGCCGATAATCCGAGTGAAGGTTAAAGCTATAAGACTTTCGCAATAAGAATTTCTTATAGATATATTCAATGCGAAAGGTTAAGCGGTATGTACTCCAAGTTTATATGTGAGCTTGATTTGAACTAAATCATAAGGTAGTTATGTGATGCATATGTGAGCAATCTATGAGACTATTCCCATGATTATGTGACATTGGATCAGTGTGAGGAGTTATGTGAAATTATACAATATATCTATGTCACATGGGCTCACTTTTATGTGAAAGTTTATCCGCCTATTATATATGATGAGATGGGCATATTCGGTAAAGGAATGGTATGCCCGAAGGAAGAGTGAAATAAAAATACGAACAACTACGCTATAATTTGATTGTTATCTGTTGACACTGCTTAAAACTTACTAAGCATTGTAATGCTTACTCCGTTTACTTTGTTTCCTCTGTTTTTATAGATCTCATCTGGAAGCTACAGGCTCGGGGATCGTCAGCAACTAATCACACTATCACTATCCACTGCTTGGTACTGCTATGGTTTGGATTATCTTATGGCATGTATAGAATAGACTAGTGGCGGAAGAATATTTTTGGTTAATGTATATAAGCCATGCGAAAATGGCATCTTTTGAATGTTTACTTAGAGAAGTTTAAATTTTATCCCTAGCTGTGCTTAGTACTTGTTTAAATGAATGATCTTCATTTCAAGAAAAAGTTCAAAATTTTACTGTTCTGACATGAGTTACAAGTCCGGTAATGCCTCTTACCTATTTCGGCGACGGTCACGGGATAGGGGTGTTACAGATTGTTTTGTATGATATTTTGAAGTTGATGTATGTGATGTTTGCTGCTTATTGTTGGCTTAATGAAAGATCCTTGACTTATCTCTTCTACCCCACTCACCCCTCAAAAAAAGTTTAAGATTTAAAATGTGTAACATTTTTGAAGAACTACATTTGGCATGATTTAACTTTTAATCATGTCAAGAATGTTGTATTTTATTTAGTTGGTGAATTTTATTAAATTATTATTTTGTTTGTTAGTGATATTTTGTTTCTATTGCTTTGTATTTTATGTAAATTTTGGTTTCAATGTAGCAATAGATACTTAAAAAACTAGAGTTCAAAAGCTTGATTCTGCTATAAGTGTTACTTTATCTACTATTTTCTTTTGTTTGTCAATTTCCCAAAAAGAGGAGGAAAGAATTAATGATTTATAAAAGGAATTAATTACTTTAAATGTCAGGCAGGAGAAAAGCCCGACTGTCAGTGTCTTTTCACATCCCATTTCTTTCTAATCAATCGGAAATTAAATGCTTATTTAAAGGTCAAACCTTATTTTGCTCTTTTCAAGAAAAAGAAGAATGACAGAGGGTTTTTTTCACAATTTTTTTGAACATTAACAATAATAATTGAATAATGTGCCCACTCTACTTTGAATTTCTACTTTATTGTTTTTATTGTGTCGGACTTTAAAAAAAATGATTTTTCTGAATTTGGGACATGAATGGTTGGTATCAGGATTTTTTTTAAATCGTATTATACTGATATACAAAAATGCCAATATTTGAAAAAAAATTTGAGTTTTGGCCATCTAATGGCCGTCGTTAGAATTTTTTTAAAAAAAATTAGGTGTTGACCAGTAGATGGCCGGCACCAAGTACCTTTTTTTGTGTGCCAAGGTAAACTTTTTTTATTTTGGGACACTGATGGCTGACACTACTTTTTTCGGGTGTTGATTTTTTTTTATTGAGGACATTGATGTTTGGCACCACTTTTTTAGGGTCCTGAATTTTTTTTTTTGGTTCTGGGGCACTGATGGTCGGCACCAATTTTATTAGATTAAACTTTTTTTTTTGGTTTTGGGGCACCGATGGTCGGCACCAACTTTATCAGATTAAAAAAATATTTTTTTGGTTTTAGGACACTGATGGTCAGCATCAAGTATTAAAAGTTTTAGTCTTCTTGATTTTAGGAATCAGATGGTCGGAACCCCCTCACTCTATATCTAGGGTGTAACGCCCCTAACCCGAATCCGTTACCGAAATAGAGTTATGGAGCATTACTGGAGTTACCGATTTATTTATCAGATATTTCATTTTATCTAACGTTCATATTTGGAACCAATTAAAATCAAACATATTGTCCCTTAACGTACTTATTTTTCTCGATATGTTTTACTTGAATTTATTACTCGTCTCAATTTAATTAATTTCCTTGTATCAACGTATCAAAAATAATCACCTATTTACATGTCATGATAAATATCATTCTCTTTCCATTTCTTCGTAAACATAAAATCAGGGAATTCATTATATCGATATTTCATGCATTTAAAAATACAATTCAAGTTATACTAACTTACCTCGTTACTTGTACATGTTTATAATTTCATTAATCCGATATCTTTTCTTTTCCACGTTCAAGTCTCGTATTCGAGTTATCCGGATCTTTATAAAGAAATTTGATCGACGTTTTCATTTATTTCATGTACATATAACTTAGCATTTATCATCAACATCATATCATCACAATTACATAATTCACTTCAAACAAATTAACATACATAATCATGTTACACGAACTTTTCAGTTATCCATTTCAAACTAGTGTAATTAAACATACATTTCATGAATTTTGAGTAAATTTACTCATAGCATTTACTTAACCAAACAAGTCAGACACATAATATCATATAAATGCCATACAAACATAGATAAGCTTATCACAATTTAAACTTTCATTTCATTCACGTTTCATCATTTCTCAACTTTTGATTATCTCATTTCGTACATTATCACATACATATCATGAACTTCTATTCATACCTTTCTAAGTTCCTTCTCATCATAAACACATTTCAATTATCTCAATATCACTAACTCATACTTCTCTTACCATATACATAATTTAAATTTAACATTTAATAATAAATAATTTGAATTATAGTAATACAACTATACGTTGAGTACGTTTATACTCAGTGGTATTGCCATAATTCATTATAAAAACTATAATAAATAATAAACATCAAACATGTAACAATATAAGTCATAGTGTTAATTATGCTTTAATTTCATATCTCGACAATAGTCTTTCATCAAATAGCATCATATATCATCTGTACTATCTTTAATCAATTCATGAACCTTTGGTTCAAGCTTTCAATCTCATATCTCAATTTCAATTCACATTTCAATTTTTAATTCCACTTTTTTTTTTTTCATACTTTCAAAAGTTCAATCGATCAAATTCATTTGATTTTCTCATTTCATTTATTCAACTGATTTCAATATCAATAATTTAATATTTTAGCAAATTCATGAACCTTTCCAAATCTCACATTTCATTTCAATTGAGAATTCAACTCATAATTTCTTTCTCATATATATATATATTTTTTTTAATGGTACGAGCAACCAAATTTATTTAATTTTCTCATTTTGATTATTCACCCTATTAACAACGGACTTTGACGGATACACGGATTCCAACCCAAACACACCGATGACGGCACATAGTGCCTCATCGGTCGGCAAAAGCGAAAGCGATAACGAGCGATGACGGTACACGAGTACCTCATCGGAACAAATCCGAAGCGATAAGAATAAGATGCGGTAACAATATCCGACACACAAAGTGCCGAATCGTTAACGGTAACAGTAACCAGCACATAAGTGCCTGATCGGTAAAGCCGATAAATCCCGTACTCTTCCAATCCTATGGCATGCCAATTATATCCGACTAGCCCGACAAATTAATAGGGAATTTAATTCTTATTTCAATTTTACTTAATATTCATATTTACCCCTATTAACAAGACTCGGACTTTGGCGGATATGCGGATTTCACCCAAACACACGAGAATATCCAGCCCAAACACACCGGAATATTATAAATCCTTCATAACACACCCAGTATAATATAGCCTCCCAAACACACCGGTATATCATATCCTCCCAAACACACAGAATGTTCAACCCAAACACACCGGAATATTATAAATCCTCCATAACACACCGTAAAGGCATTTAATGCCTCTTGGATAAACAGAAGTTATAATAATGTGAAACATCTTCTCGGCGAACTACAAATCTCTCATCACATCACAAATCCAATGGCATGCCATTTGTATCCAATCTAGTCCGATCATCATTAATAGGGTATTTGATTCACTTTCTCAATTTAATAATTCCTTTATCAATATACTAATCTAATATTCATATATATTCACACATTTTCATAATTTCATACATTTTCATTTAATTCAACAAATATATTTCAATTATTCACATAAATTCATAATTCTATACAATTCAATTCACTTTTCAATAACAAATATTCAAATATCACAAATCTCATATTTAAAATTTTCAAACAATTTATATTTCAATTCAAATAATCAAATATACTCATAATTCAATTCAATTCAAATAATCAATATATATTCAATATATATATATATACACCAATTCAATCAATATAAATTCAATAAATTCATCACATACTATATCAATCCATTTCAATTGCAAAACACAATAATTTTTACTTACCATACATAACAATTAAAAATTCAGCAATCAATAATAATTAAAATTTGAATTATAGTAATACACACTTCAATTAATCATAATTCTATTCCATTCCATTCAATTCAATTCAAATTCACTTTTCCACTTTCTAATCAAGTATACAATTCAATACCAATACATATTTGGATATTCACATATAATCATACTTCACATGTACTACATTCGGTCCGAGAACCGACTAAACCTTAGCTCGATACCACTAAATGTAACGCCCTAACCCGAATCCGTTCGAAATAGAGTTATAGAGCATTCTTTGAGTTACCGATTTATTTATCGGATATTTCATTTTATCTAACGTTCATATTTGGAACAAATTAAAATCAAACATATTGTCCCTTAACGCACTTATTTTTCTCGATATGTTTTACTTGAATTTTTATTACTCGTCTCAATTTAATTAATTTCCTTGTATCAACGTATCAAAAATAATCACCTATTTACATGTCATGATAAATATCATTCTCTTGCCATTTCTTCGTAAACATAAAATCGGGAATTCATTATATCGATATTTCATGCATTTAAAAATACAATTCAAGTTATACTAACTTACCTCGTTACTTGTACATGTTTATAATTTCATTAATCCGATATCTTTTCTTTTCCACGTTCAAGTCTCGTATTCGAGTTATCCGGATCTTTATAAAGAAATTTGATCGTCGTTTTCATTTATTTCATGTTGTAATACATTCAACTAATACTCTAAACAAAATTACCATTTTACCCCTAAACTTTTAATTAATGACGATTTCATCCTTAGGTTAAAATAAAATAAAATTATTGCAATTTAATCCTTATTTCCAGCCGTTATTCTCAAACAAATTGATAACGACCCATGAATTCTATAAAATATCAGAATTTTTGATAATTTCAACACTTTTCAATTTAATCCTTAAAACATGTTTTTCCCTGATCTTGAGCTAAATTAATAATTTCATTCAATTTTGTAATTTTAAATAATAAAATAATTCATTTCATGCAATTTGGTCATTTCTAACATTTTTACAAAATTGCCCATAAATTTTTACTTTTATTCAATTTAGTCCATGAGCCTAAAACATGCAAATTAGCCATGCTAGCTGAATATTCATACATATTTTCCTCCTTCTCCTCTCCATTCCACATCCTTTATTTATATAACATGCAACAAGTAACATTATCAATAATTTCACTATTTACTTATATGTATATTCAAAACTGTCCATTTGCGTCATAGTTACTAAATTATTTATATCTTAAGGTACAGAACTCAAAATTAAGATCCGCTAATTTTCCCTGAAACTAGACTTACATATCTTATTACCATAAAATTTTCACAAATTTTGGTTTAGCCAATAAGTACAGTTTATTCTTTAAAGTTACCCCTGTTCTGCTGTCTGACAGTTCCGACCCTTCTTCACTAAGAATTAATTATCTCATCGTACGAGATTTGGATGATGTTCCCGCTTATTTCTATTGAAAATAGACTCATTAAAGATTCTAAACATATAAATTTAAGCCCATAATTATTTTTATCCAATTTTTGATGATTTTCCAAATTCAGAACAGGGGAACCCGAAATCATTCTGACCTTGTCTCACAAAAGTTATTGTAGCTCATGATTTACAATTCCATTGCTTACATAATTTATTTTATAAGAAACTAGACTCAATAAGCTTTAATTTCATATTTTATTCATCCTATAATTCGATTTATACAATTTTTGGTGATTTTTCAAAGTTAGGCTACTGCTGCTGCCCAAAGCAGTTTTAGTGAAAAATATTGATTTCCATTTAGCCCCAAATTTCATAGTTCATACAATTCAATCCTTGTTCAATTAACTCCTCAATTGAGATAATTTTTCTCATTTAATACTTTATTCCATCATTTTAAACTACTTCATAACCCTTGAAAACCAGAACTTTAACACTAGACCTTAATTCCAAACTCTTTCACAATTAGGTCCTAAACCAATTTTCATCAATTTTACTTGATAAAATCACCATATGTCAAAATCAAAACTTCAATTCTATGTTTATTCATCATATTCTTCCAGTAATCATCCATAAAAACTTCAAAAATTATCCATGGAATCAAAAACTAATGAAATAGTAAGTTGGACCCAATTGTAAAAGTCCAAAAACATAAAAATTTCAAGGAGAAAGCAAGAATTAAACTTACATGAAGCTAGAGTATGAAAACCAGCTTGAACCCTCATCCATGACTGTTTTTCAGCTGATTAATATGAAGAGAAATGAAGAGAATTCTAGATATTCCAATTTAGTCCCATTTTCATTTAGTTAATTTTGGCAATTTTCCAATTTTGCCCTTATTTCACCCATTTTCTGATTTTTCTCAGCTATTGCCGCCCAAAATATCTCCTTTGGGCTTATTTTCACTTTAGGTCCTTCCTCATTTGACAATTAAGCTATTTAATCATTTTAGCAACTTTTACACCTTTTTCAATTTAGTCCTTTTTATTTAATTAGCTATCAAGACTTTAAAATTTCTTGTGAAACTTTAATACTAACTTATTAACACTCCATAAATATTTATAAAAATATTTATGGCTCGATTTAAAATTTTTGAGGTCTCGATACCTCGTTTTCGATTCTAATTATTTTAATATATATATATTTTTGTACACTATTCATTATAGCAAAATTTTTCCTAACTTAACATTTAACTTATACTCACTAAATTAATAATATTTCCTACTCATTTGTCGGATTTAGTGATCTCGAATCATTGTTCCGACACCACTGAAATTAGGCTGTTACATAGGGGATGGTTTGGATTCTGATAATGTAAATAGATAAGAAAAAAAAAATAGAGAGCCATCAAAATGAGAGTGCTTTGTAGTATATTATAAAATGAGTTTTATGCAGTGAATTGCATATGAGAGTTTTTTGTAGTGCACAACCGAATTTCGGGGTTAAATTGTATACTGTCATGTTTTAACGAGTTGAATTATATACTGTCATGTCAACCGTAAAAGTTATGCCATTAAGGGTAGGATGACTTTCTATGCCATAGATGGTTAACCGAGATGTCCAACCCGAATAAACATTATAAATGCTGCAAGAGCATTTATTTTGCAACTTATAGGTGGGATACTGATGCAACGTAGATTTGATTCAAGTAGAAGACGACTAATTGTGAAGAAACTACTATTCAAAATATTTGTATTATTTCTTTAGAATGTTTGTATTTTTTATAACTGTAAATTTAATTTAGTCGTTGAGGGTTTAAGGTTTCATTTTTATATTTTTGTGTATTAATTTCTTAGAATGTTTGTATTTTTTTATATTTGTAAATTTAATTTAGGCCGTATTATATGTAGTTTGAATTTAAAATTTTCGTGCCCCTAACCCGTATCCGCTGCCAGAATAAGGTTTCGAAGCATTACTACCATTTGCAGATCACTAAAAACAATTCACTTAAATACTTATCAATTCAATGCATCAATAAATATATTACCATTCAATCAATGGCTTGGCACTTGCCTAAGCATCAACAACAACACTTGTTAGTGTACTTACACATATTTCATATAAATTCTTATTTTCTCAATATGTCATATTTGAATTTAATACTCGTCTTAACTTACATATTTTCCTTATGTTAACATATAAAAGATAATCTCATATGTACATGTCATGATACATATCATTCTCTTACAGTTTTTTTAATAACATATATCATTCATTTCATTATATCAACATTTCATGCACCATCATTTCCTTATATCTTAGGTATATTTATTTCAATAATAGTTCGTATTAAACTTAACATAATTTAAATTCCATATACCTATACTTATTTCATCTATCTATCTTATAAATTATTTCATACAACTATTTTGTACATTTATTTCCATATGACCAATTCCTGTAAACATTTCACATTACCATTTTGTATAACCAATTCATTTAACCATTTGTTATATTACCTGAATATTAGTTGTTCAACAGATATCTTGGCGTTTCTCTTCCACGATCTTATTTATCTTCGACATGATGCCATAGTGTCTTTCAACTATGGTCTTACTCATTTTCTGTCATGTTGCCATGGTATCATTCAACCATGGTCTTATTCATCTCCCCGTCACGTTGCCATGGTATCTTTCAACCATGGTCTTACACATTTCATGTCACGTTGCCATGGTATCTTTCAACCATGGTCTTACATGTTTCATATCAGGTTGCCATGGTATCTTTCAACCATGGTATTACACATTTCATATCAGGTTGCCATGGTATCTTTCAACCATGGCCTTACACGTTCATATCAAAGTTGCCATGGTATCTTTCAACCATGGTCTTACACGTTTCATATCGAGAGCACACTCCGCGAACCTCATTCTACTGATGGGATTATCGGTCAGGCTAAATCTCGTAATATAAACTCATAGAGTATTGTCGGGATTACAGTCCAGAGCTAAAATCCCTGCAGCGACAATTACTCTAATGAGCTTGGATCCGAATTACCAGTCCAGGCTAAATTGGACCTAATTCTGGGATTACCGTCCAAGCTAAATCCATTTTCCACATATTCTTCGGGAGGGCTATATCAGGATAGGATCACCCGTCCGGGCTAGATCCTTTTTACCGTCAATTCCTTTTCAGAGATCCATCGAATTTTCCTTCCATTCAACAGGGATTTATTTTCAAGTTATATCGAGTATTTACCAATATTTCGTCAATTATCATAAATTGAATATTCAAATCATATTTTCATTACATAACCACATATTTCAAGTGTTTAAAAATACAATTTAAGTTACACAAACTTACCTCATTGATTGTTCGTGTTTATGATTTCATTATTCTGATATATTTTCTTTTCCATGATCAAGTCTCGTATTTGTGTCATCTGGATCTTTATAAATAAATTTGATCATCATTTTCATTCATTTCATATTCTAATGCATTTAATTAATGCTCCAGGCAAAATTACCATTTTGCCCCTAAACTTTTAATTAATGACGACTTCATCCTTAGGGTCAAGAAAATAAAATTATACAATTTAATCCTTATTTCCAGCTATTATTATCATACATATCGATAACAGTCCATGAATTCTATAAAATATCAAAATTTTTCACAATTTCAACACTTTTCAATTTAATCCCTAAAACATGTTTTCCCCCGATCTTGAACTAAATTGATAATTTCCTTAAATTTTGTAATTTAAATAATAAAATAATCTATTTCATGCAATTTAGTCATTTCTGACGTTTTTACAAAATTACCCATAAAGTTTTACTTTTATTCAATTTAGTCCCCAAGCCTAAAACATGCAAATTAGCCATGCTAGATGAATATTCATACATATTTTCCTCCTCCTCCTCCTCTCCATTCCACATCCTTAATTTATATAACATGCAACAAGTAATATTATCAATAATTTCACTATTTACTTATATGTACATTCAAAACTATCCATTTGCATCATAGTCACTAAATTATTTATATATTAAGCTACAGAACTCAAAATTAAGATCTGTTAATTTTTCCTGAAACTAGACTCACATGTCTTCTTACCATAAAATTTTCAGAATTTTTGGTTTAGTCAATTAGTACAGTTTATTCATTAAAGTCTCCCCTGTTTTGCTATTTGATAGTTCTGACCACTCTTCACTAAAGTTTAATTATCTCTTTAAAAAGAATTAAAATGATGTTATAATTTGTTTCTTATAAAAATATAATCATTGAGGAATTTAACCATATAAAGTATGTAACAAAATTATTTTTGTATAATTTTTAGTGATTTTTCCAAGTCAGAACAAGGGATCTCGAAATCATTCTGAACCAGTCTCACAAAAATATAAATATCTCAGAATACAGAATTACTTTACTTTCTCTATTTATTTTATATAAAAATAGACTCAATACGCTTTAATTCCATATCACCCTTAGCTTCTAATTCAATTTCTATCATTTTTGGTGATTTTTCAAATTTAGCCTATTACTGCTGTCTAAAACTACTTTAGTGCAACATATTGATTACCAAGTTTATAACACTCCTATTTCCATTTTCTACCATATTTCCCATTATTTTCTCTCATTTCCCTTCACTAATATATCAAAAAAATGGGACCATATAAAGGAAAATTCTACATTAACATCAATTCCATGCTTTTTCAACAATATTAAACATAAAAATATATTGAAATCTTAATGTTCTTACTTTTTCTTATTAACTTCAATCTTTAACTTGATTTTTCTCTAACCTCCAGCTTCTATTTCTTGAATCCAACTTGATATTCTTGCTCCCCATCATCTCCTTGCTATCTTTCTCTCTTAATGGCTATGGAAATTCTTTCAATTTTTAGGCGAGAATAATGAATTTTTGGTGTGTACTTGCAGAATCGGTTTCGATGTTCTTGAATGGCGAAACTCAGTTACGGAGTGGTCATGAGTTCCTCCTTTGTCATCGAGAAGATTTCAGTTGTGAGTCTTCCAGGATCAACATTCTGCATACTCTCGCGTAGGAGAGAACTCTCCCTCTAAGACATACAAGGGAGGGCACCTCGATTTTCGATCATTCCATAGAAAGATATACGGCTCATGTTTTTCTACGCAATGTATTGCGTCCCGACCCGGACCCTTTTTGTCTATTCCATGGACTTCTTTGATGTCGACGAGAGGGTTTGAGATAGGTTGTGCGCAACCGAACCGCCTCAATACCCGACCTCCATCGTGCCACTCCACCATATGGAAATGAATCAACGGAACATTTGACACAAATAGTTTTTACTGCTTGGTAACCCATGATGGTTTGAACGCCGCGATCCCGTCCTCTACATATGACATCTATAGAAACTGCAAAATATAGACAATACGTTATTAGTTAATTTATTTTTTGTGTGGAATTATTGTATTTAAAAAAGAAATATTTGGAAGTGTATTTTACGCCATCCCCGGAATGAGTCTCGATCATCATACGGTACATGGGTACAGTGAACAATCGACCGATTTCCGATACAGTTGCCCATCTGAAAAAAATAATAAATTTTCGGATTATTTTTTTCATGCGAAAATGAGTAGACTATACTATACATTTAAAAAATAGATGGTAAAATCGAACTACCAATTTACCTATTACACATACGGTTAGTGGCTCACCGATGCCAAAAATAGTATTCGGTATAATGCCAAAGACTGCAGTAAAAGGCAGCAACCGCCCATTATTTTGGTAGACGACTTTGTCGCTCGACAAAGCTCGTGATATAAGCATGTCAATTTTTGTTTTTTTCATTTCAATTTATAATTTTCTTTTCATTTCAACTTCCATTTCATTTCATAATCATTACAAATTTCATTTCATTTCATATTCATTTAATATTTCATTCCATTAAATTTTTTTCCATTTAATTTTTTTTTTCTAGTATTCAAATTTCTTTTTCATATTTCTTTTTCATATTAATCACAAGTAGTCTCATTTCAATTTTTTTTTCAATTCAATTTTTTTTTAATTTCATTTCATATTAATTAAAAGTAGTCTCAATTTCATTTTATTTAAAATTTTTTCATATTTTATTAACATTTTTTTCTCAATTTAAATTTCATTTGATTTCAAAATTTTAAATTTCATTTAAATTCAAAAATTTTCTCATTTAATTTTTTTAAATCAAATTCTTAGGCCTGACCTCTTAGGTCATATCGGAGCAGGCCTAGTGCCTACCATTCAAATGCCCTTGGCTAATGCCAGCCATTGAAAGCCGGGTTTGCAAGGCCTAACACAAGCCTGTAATGACATGTCTTGTCAATTTGTTTTTTCTCATTTCAATTTTCATTTCTCATTTAATTTCACATTTCATTTCATTTAAATTTATTTTTTAATTTAAATTTATTTCATTTTCCATTTTAATTTACTTTTTTTCATATTAATTTTTTTCTCATTTTAATTTATTTAATTTTTCATTTCAATTTGTAATTTATTTTCATTTCATATTCATTTAAGACTTCATATCATTTCATATTCATTTTTTTATCATCTCAATTTATTTTTTTCTCATTTCAATTTATTCTTTTTTTAAATTCATTTTTTTCTCATTTCAATTTGTTTTTTTTTCTTTTTAATTTATATTTTAATTTCATTTCATGTTTTAAATTCATTTCATATTTTATTCACTTTTTTACCCTAAAACTTAATTTTAATTTATATATTTTATCTTTTTCTCATGTTAGGCATTGGTAATTGGGCCTTGACCTTGGTGCTGGCCAATCGAAGGCCATCTGTGGTAGGCCTTGGTGCGGGCCATTCAAAGGCCATTTTTGGCAGGCCTGTCACCTCAAATCAATCTCTTTTTCCTTCTTTAATTATGTATACATTTCAATTTCTATTAAATTTGAATTTCATTTCATTCTAATTTTAATTTCATTTCAACTTGATTTCAATCAAAAAGTTCAATTTCTCATTTAGATTTTACTCATATATCTTTTTTAAATATAATTTCAATTTTTTTTCATTTTATTCCAAATTTTAATTTCATTTTAATTTCACTTTTTAATTTATTTAAATTTTAGTTGAATTAATATATTTAATGTGTTTTAAATTAAATAGTATGTATATTGTATTATAATTTGTATATCATTCCTCATATTCGAGTTCGACATTACGAGATAATTGACCGGAAACATAGACACGATGTGGGCAAGTTGATCATTTGTGTCCAGATGTTAGACACACAGTGTACAGTTTGGGTTCGCCCATCTCTCTGACGTCCATGTCATTTCGAATTCTCGTCGATTGTGGTCGACCTTTAGGATGTTTTACGGAGACTACGGTTAGGCACCATCTCCAAAACAGGCGGTGGAACTTCTCAGTTTGAGACATTGGGGATTACAGGAAACTCGTTCCCCCATATACGCAATGTGCGTTGCAACGTGTAGATCTCGTCTATGACTTGTTCAACATTTAAGTTTGCTCTCGCACACGTTGCATGAACATGTGCACACAAATATCGAAGAGTCTGAAATATCACGCACTCGCAACGCCTATTTCGTAAATCAACTGTGTACGACCTAGGCGGAAGACCCGAGCGATGGTCGATGTACTCTTGAACTCAGAAAGTCTCCAAGTCGCGCGAATACAATTTTGCGTTCATCGTTTGCGCCTTTCGACTATTTACCGTCATGGCATTTCGAACGGCCTCAACGTATACATGCCCGACCTCGATCTTCTTAGCTTGTCTCGACCCCATCCTAGGCATCAATGTGGCCAACCTGTAGAATATTACCGAGAAAACAATAGAAATTGGCATATGACGTGTGCACCTCAATACAGAATTAACCGCCTCTACCAGGGTGGTCGTGATCTGGCTATACTGAAACCTCTCATCGTAACTTTGAGTCTATTGTCAGTTTTCCATGCTACCCAACCATGTCCGGAGATCTGTTGGTAAAGATGACATTTGATATTCAAGCCTCGTAAACCTTTGCCTGAATCTTCGCAGTTTTAACTCATGAGCTACATATGCAATTTGGAATCAGTATTTTAAAAACTTACAGGCTGATAAAATTTGAAAAGGAATTTTTGAAATAAATACAAACAATATTTTTTACCCATGTTCACGAGTTCATTTTTTCATTCATTATTCTTATAATCTGTATGGAAGTTTACCGTGATGTGCCGGATGCAATAAACAGACCTCCACAGAACCCTTGATCACTTATCGCAGCAAGTAGTTTCTTCAATCTGTCCGATATAAGGCAAATGTTGTCTTCTCTGACAACGTGCCTCCATAGATTTCTGAGGAAAAATTCTCAAGACTCGAAGCACTCACAGTCCACGATGGCAAAAGTGATCAGAAGTACATTCTGATTGCCGTCATGTGCAACAGCAATTAGGAGTATTTGTGTGTATTTACTGTACAACCATGTCCCATCCACCTACACACGATTCTAATGTCCGAAATAATCAGTGAAAAACTTGTTTCCTCGATGGTATCTCCCCGTCCAGGCCTTTATACGACAGTGTTTGCAAATCAATCATTGTCATGGGCACATACTCCCATATCGCGGCTATCCACCTTGAAGCTTGTTGTATGACATATCCCAGTCACCATACAACTCCCATATCGCTATTTGCTTTGCCTACCATGCCTTTTGGTATGACACTTTGTACTTGAATCGAGCTTGCATGTCCGCAATAAAGACCGACACCTGAGTGGTGGGCGACTCTTTCACCAAAGGGATGATGCAATTGCATATGATTTTTGCATCTAACTTTCAATGGTCTTGCGACATACGAGCAAACGTCCATGTGTGTGGACCTTCTAGTTTCCTTATCATCCACATCTGTGTCCGCTGCATTAACGCGGCTTGAACACGCCAGTTACACCCACTTGAGGCTTTCCAACATTCTCCAACATACAAAGACTGCGTCGACTTTGTTACTTTATAGTCCACGTTTAATGACCCAAAATTCACGAGTATCGAAAAAGTGTAATATCGGGCCTTCGTCTTACTAAACCGAATTAGTAAATATTATTAGAAATATTTATGAGTCTAGTGGTGTGTCTAATTAGGTTTTTATTAAGTGAATTTAGCTTAATTTAGAGTAATTAGTAAAAATGACTAAATTGAATAAAAGGTAACAGTTATAGATGAAAATAAATTAAAGGGAATTAAATAGGCAATTATGCCTATTTCATTAGGTGAGGAGGCAAATAGGAAGAAAAATCTAATATTTTTCTTAGATTATATATTATATATAATTATTATTATGGTTTTATATTAAATTATTATTATTATTAAACAAATTAAAATAGTGGCAAATGTATGGTAATGATAATAAACATGTGTAAAATACATGAAAATACACTTGTAATATATTTGTATATTTTTTTAAATAATAAGTAAAAGATATTTATTAATTATTATTATATTATGAAATAAAATAAATAAAGACAAGTGTAAGATGATAACAAAATACAAGTGTGTTAATTAAAATATGTACATTTGTAATGTATGTATTTAATTTATTTATTATTTAAGTAATAGATATTTGTTATAATTATATATTATATTATTATTAAATTAATAAACAAATATACAAAGGTTAAAAAAAGAAACAAAGCATAAAAGAAACAGAAAGCTCAAACGAAAAGGGTGAAAGAAAGAAGAAAGAAAAGAAAAAGGAAAAACTAGGGTTTTAATGCTTAAAACTTATTTTGGTAAGTCAATTAAGTCATTTTCTTTAAATTTTGATGTTTTAGAAGCTTTAGAACAAAGTTTTGTTGAAATTAAGTTGAAGTTTTGGAAGTCCTTAGGTTTTTGAACATAATTCACGTTGAACAAAATGATGAATTAGGGTTTTAATTGATAGAATTTCTAGTTAGAATTGATAGATGGATTAAATTGTAAAAGAAGCTATAATTTTTGTGTTAGAGGAACTAAATTGAAAGAAATTTGAATTTAGGTTTTTAATATGAACATTGGATAGTCAAATTGAATATGGCAAGAGATTAAGTAGAAATAAAGTGTGAATTGAGTTAGAAAAGTAAATGAGTTTAGTTAGGACCAAATTGAAATTAAGATAGAAATTGAATAGAAATTCAATTATTTAATATAGATTGGTGCTGTATTAATAGTGAAAAATTATTTTAATTTTTCGTAGCTAATAAAGAACTCGAGGCATCGGTACAGAAAGAAAAGAGAAGATCATCAAGGCGTAATCGCGAATTTCGGGTTTGTATTACTGTAATTCAAGCTACTATTTAGTTAATGTTATATTTAAATTTTTATGTAGGGTAAGTAAATTATAAGGTAAGTATTACTATTAACATGAAGGAAATTGAGATGAAGTATGAATATGTTTGAGTATTTAAATCGTTTATTGATTTGAATGTGGAAAAAAATGTATTAAATTGAATTGTGATTAAATTGAAAGGTGTGTTTTGAATTGAAATGAGATTGAATTGAGAAATGATTTGAATACCCTATTAACTAGCCGAGCTGAGTCGGATATAGTTGGCATGTCATAGGATTTGGAATAGTTTAGGGGACTTTTCGGTTTGGCCGAGGAGATACTGATGTTACTATATTTCTTCGGATTATCCGAAGAGGCATTTAATGTCTTTCTGGTGTGTTTGGGAGGATTATTTATTCCGGTGTGTTTGGTTGGATTATTCTGGTGTGTTTGGTTGGAATCCATGTATCCGTCAAAATCCGAGTCTTGTTAATAGGGGTAATTAAATGAAAAAGAAAATGAATAAATCTTGATTTGAATGAGTTGATGGAAGAAATGAGATAGTGAAATTATGAATCGAAATGTGAAGTGAGAATGAGATATTAGATTTGAAAGCATGAACTTAAGGTTCATGAATTGATCAAAAATGCAAATTGTTGATATATGATATCTGTTGATAGACTATTATAAATGAGCTATTAAATTGATTGTAAATTTTGTTCTTATGATTTTCTATATTACAAGTTGATGTTATAATTTATTAATGTTATATAATTTGAATTATGGTAATACCATTGAGTATAGACATACTTAGCGTACTGTTGTTTCTGTGCGCAGGTTAGTAGAAATCAAAGGTCCCGGTTCAGCATCCAGATCAATCTCGACTTCAACACAACTTTGGTAATGTACTTTTCCTTTTGGTAAATGTGGCATGTACCTAGGTTATATACATGGGTCATATGATTTTGGTTATAAAGTATGGATGGTTTGTAATGTTTTGAATTTAGTCTAAGTAAAATGGTAAAGAGTATACTATAAAATTTGGTATTAAGTTTGAATGGAAAATGAATGAAGTTATTAGTAAACTTTGAATGATATTATGAATGTTTAATTATTAAATTGTTGTGTTAATAAATTGGTTACGATTTAGGTGTATTTGAGTATAAATTGTTTTGGTTGTGCCATTGCTTCTGGATTGGTTGTGGTTTGAAATTGCAGGGAAGGTTAGATGTTTATAAAGGGGTTATATTGAGTTAAAAAAAACGAAAAATTTTTGGAGCACTCGATCAAGTCTCGATTCACTTCTAATTCGTATTTTGGGCCTCGAGGGTCTATGAAAAGGTCTCAATGAATGCATTATATTATAAATGTTAATTAATTGTATAATATTCATAAGTTATTCGGTAATGCTCCGTAATCCTGTTCCTACGACAATTTAAGGTTAGGGGGTGTTACACCACACCTAGATTTAAGCTAAGTTGTTTTATTGCATGTGAACAATCTTTCTTGTTATCAGATTGTTTTCATAAGAAAAACTCTTCACCGTCAAATTCATTATCAAGTAGGTGAGCCGTGTAACACCCTAACCCGTATTCATCGTCGAAACAGGAACCGGAGTTTACAGATCAAATAAACTAACTTTTCATATAATATGACATTCATGTTAGAAATCAATCGAAATCAAACATATTGTCCCTTATACGAGCCATCAGGGCCCAAAATACGCGTTAAAAATAAGTCAGGACTGAATCGGGTACTCAAGAATTTTTTTAAAAAACATTGAAAATTTTCAAAGTTGCAGGGGTCACACGGCCGTGTGGCTAGGCTGTGTTACTCACATGGTCAGAAGACATGCCCGTGTCTCAGGCCGTGTGGGCATTCAAAATAAGAACACACGGCCGTGTCCAGCCCATGTCCGTACTCGTACAACTCTCTGACTTGGGTCACACGGCCAAGTCACACGCCCGTATGTTAGGCCATGTGAGCATACTGACTTGCATTCTTAAGAAGATACAAGGGACACACGGTCGTGTCAATCAGCCGTGCGTCACACACGGCTGAGACACACGCCCGTGTCTCTACCCGTGTGGACGAAAATAAGCTATTTTCTAAACCATATTTCTAACCCAAATTGACACCAACCTAGTTTTAACAAATTGCACATCAATAAGCCATAACAAAGCATTCAACACAAGTTAAAATCAAGTATTAAACATGTATTATCATTACATAAAACCAATATGCCCTTAAGCACCTCAAATGACAATTTAAAAATATGTTAACCAAGTATTCAAACTTACCTAATTAATTTATCTTACCAAGTTACCAAAGTTCATTATAATTCAAATACATGCATACATATAACACTCATACTAACATCACAATTATACTTTAATCTCATACCAATATGTAAGTTGATAATATAAACAAAATATCATCTATAATATTTACATAAGTTAAACTTTGACCAAGACCATACAAAATCCTATACATGCCATATAAACTGTATTTAACGTTTCAAAAACTACCGAGATAAGCTGGATAGTGTGACTTGAGTGTTGATCCGATTGTCCAACCTTCCGAAAATCTACAATGAAATTAAACAATACAAATAAGCTTAATGAAGCTTAGTAAGTCCGACGGGTTAAACAAAAATATTACCGAACCTACTATAACAAGTCAAATAAATAAAATCTTTTATGTCAACTCTCTGTTATTCACAGCTACAATTGATAAATACGTCCATATTCAAATCAATACAAAAACAAATAACATGCCTTTCAAATTCATTAAAAAAATCACTTCACTGAAATCTTTCCATTCGAAGAACAACTTATGGATAAGAGTAGATCGTCAATAGAAGCTCATAAGAGCTGGTCTTCCCGAATACGCCAATAGAAGCTCGAAAGCTGAACAGAAGCTTATAAGAGCTAATTTATCCATTTACGCCAAATAGAAAGTAAAACACGAGAATTTACAAGAAATTTTGAACCCCGATTTACTTGGGAATAATGTTGATATCTCCCTCCAATACCATCATACACAAATCACGAATGTACTCAAATCCCGCGTTTAATTCAAACCAAATATCCAATTCAATATTATAATTCAAACAATAAATCATTTTAAACAATAGATTATATACATAATACCAATCATAAATTTCTACAAATGTTAAATTTTAACCGTACGAACTTACCTGAACTAAATTGCAGTAATTGCAGAAGTTTAGAGACTATTCCGCTATTTTACTTTTTCACGTGTATATACGGGATCTTGATTTAAAATATAGAAACTACTCATTTATTAGCATATATTTCATTTCCAATTCATTTTACAATTAATACCCTTTTATTTTTTAAATTTACGCAATTACCCTAAACTTTTACAATTTTTGCAATTTAATCCCTTAATTAGTTCATCTATCAAATTAACTAATTTTCTCAATCAATAATCTATCAAAATATTTTAGGCCTTCATAAAGCCCCTAATAAACTCAAAATTCACTATCAAACCCTAATATTTTGACATTTTCACAACTTAATCCTAAAATCAATATTTAACAAAATCACTTTATAAAACCATCATACAACATAATCAAAGCTCTAAATCCATGTTATTCATTAAAAAAAATCTAATATTTATCAATGGAAACTTCCAAAATTTTTAATAAGACAAAAATGAAGGTACAGTTTAGTTGGACATAATTGCAACAATATCAAAAACATAAAAATTACAAGAATCGAGTAAGAATTTAACTCACATGAAGCAAAAATATGAAGAACCAGCTTAAAGCTCTCTCTCCTATAGCGGATTAAGCTGAAATTGAAGATGAATTGCATAAAAAACTTTAAAGTTCAATTTGTTTGTTTTAATTTCATCAAAATTACCAATTTTCCATTCCATCACTTTATTTTATTATTTTCTCTTCATATGCGGCCTCATCACTTTAATTTAGGTATATTTATTACTTAAGTGCTTCTTTACTTATTAATCAAACCATTTAATCACTTAATTATTATAATTAATAAGTTTTACACCTTTTTCAATTTAGTCTTTTTTAATTAATTAACTATCGAAACGTTAAAATTTTTCAACGAAACTTTAATACCACCTTAATGGCACTCCGTAAATATTTATAAAAATAATTATGGCTCATATTATAGAAATGAGGTCTTGATGCCTTACTTTCTAAAACCACTTGACCTAGGGTCTTACTACTCGAACCTAATAAATGATTATAAAATATAAATTACCAATTCAAAACCCTTTTTAAAGTCATATTTGACTTGTAAATATTATTTATTTATGAACTTATTCACTGGATTTGGGGGCCTCAAACCACTGTTTCAACACCACTGAAAAATCGGGCTCTTACAAGTCGGGACAATGTTTGTATATTTCAGGAACCTGCATGCAAGAGCCGCATCAGGATCTACATCGGTTAAAAAGGACCCTGAATTATTCCTTATAACTATACCAGGGCCCGTGTTCCCGATCGAATGGGGATTTGGATTTTCACCCTCTACCGAGCCTTCCTCGTCTATGTCTTCAGGGATGTCATCCAAATTAAGGTCACTGAAATCATTGTTAGGATCGCGGTGGGACTGATCATCATTATTGGACCCTTCATCACCATCTTCTATGGTGGCCAACACCTCTAGATGGGTCTCTAGACGAGTACACGAGTTTGAGATGTTATACGAACATCCATCGGTGTTTGGATTTTCGGGGGGTAATAAATTACTATCATTGTCCCTAGATCATCATCATCTTCAAGCTCCATTTCCGAGAACTTGAATGGATCTGTTGAAATCAGAAATTTATAGAACAATCTCAACATTTGCTTCCTGCAACGGGTGGCTGTTTTTGTACTGATTTTTTATTTTAAATCCGCTAGTGAAACACGGTTGTTGAATCTCATTCTTATTTTTTTCCAAATTTGAAATACACAACATTCTTCAGTTGTATTTATCATTTCTCCATCGAAATGAACATAAATAAACAAAATCTGGGAACTCATCTTCAAAATTTTTTTTTTCTTTCTTAACAAAGAAAAAATTGATATTTTTAATCTTGATTTTCAACTAATAAAACAAACAAAAAAAGCAAACAAAAACTCAAATAGAAGACAAAACATTTATATATATATATATATATATATATATATCTGATAAATTTGGTGTCAGCCATCAGTATCCCAAAACCAAAGAAAAAAAATTAATCTGATAAAATTGGTGCCGACCATCAGTGTCCTAAAACCAAAAAAAAATCTGAGAAAGTTGATGCCGGCCATCAGTGTCCCAGAACCCAAAAAAAAAATTACAGGACCCGAAAAAGGTGGTGTTGACCATCAATATCCCAGATAAAAAAAATTCGAGACGCGAAAAAGGTGGTGCTGGCCATCAGTGTCCCAAAGTAAAAAAATTTTGCCTTGGGACACAAAAAAGGTACTTGGTGCCAGCTATCTACTGGTCGACACTAATTTTTTTTTTTTAAACAGAACTCTGGTGCTGGCCATTAGATGGCCAAAATCCAATTTTTTTTCAAATAATGGTATTTTTGTATACCAGTATAATACGATTTAAAAAAAATACCCTGGTGCCTACCATTCATGTCGCAAATTTAGAAAAATCATTTTTTAAAGCCTGATACAATCATCAAGTACAAGAAGTTCTGGGTATGCGATAATAGTTTTCAGCACTGTATGAAGCTACGTATGATTGTGAATGTAAAACTATGTCTCTCAATCAGAAGTAATAGAAACTGGCATACCACGTAATCTTCGATGATTATTCAAATATCATCTTTCTTTTTCGAAGATAAAGATAATTCTAATTCAAACCCATAGAAATTCTATCTCATTTCCATTTTGAATCATCACTGGCTGTAATAGTTCTGAAAATATCAGTATCTGATGTTCAGTTTTATCTTGCTGACATATAATCATTCATATTCAAGTTCAAAATATCACTTTTCATTCCAAGTCATCAACATATCTACTTCGAATCACAGTGAAACTCATTTCTTCCAGAATGCGTAGGCATGATACTATTGTAAATTTTATACAAAATCTTCTGTTTAAGTTCTGAATTCTTCAGTACAGCTTCTGTTCCTAAATAGCAGACAATCATCAGATTCAATCTAAAATTTTTAATCAAAAGTCATTTGTATACTATACTCATTTAACCGGTAACTCGTTATCACATTTCTAAGCTTTGTAGATCTGCTGTAGAAAAGTCAGTTTAACTTTTATCTCAACTAAAATTGAGCCATCTTCAAATGATAACAGTCAGATGTTCATAACTCATAACACAAACAAAACTTTCAATTCTGAGTATACATAACTCCATTTGCTTTTCCTAGATGATATTCTATTATTGAATCATGATCTTTTAATGCAAGGACAATAGCTACCACTTTCGAATCATGTATCATATAATTCTTTTCATGTGATTCTAACTTTCCATAACATAAACCATTAGATTACTTTCTTGTATTAAAACACTGTTATCCCTGTAAATTATAAGTTTTTTTTTACCGGATTTCAGACTAAACCAGAACTAGTACTTCAGTTAAATGAGCTTTCAACTAATCAAAACCTTGCTAACATTATCAGACCATTTCAATTCTTCATCTTTCTGTAATAATTGTATCATCTATAATTTTTTTTTCAAATTTCTTGTAATAACCAGCTAGTTTCAGAAAACCTCTAATTTCAGATATACTTTTCAATATCATTTCAAGCACAAGATCTATAACAAACTCATCTTCTTTAACTAACAATAATTCAGGTAACTCTTCTGGAAACATATCAGAATTTTCACATACTCTTGCCACTGATTTTTACTTTAACTTAAATACTTTAATATCCATACATAAGCAAAGTAAGTACTTTAACCTTTTTCCGGCACATTTCTATTTTAACATGATTAATATCACAATAGACAAATCATTCAATCTTCTCTGATTCAAAACAAAACATTTCATCACTCTGACTTTGTAACATAATATACTTCTGCTTATAATCTACCACAGCATCATGCAAAATTAACCATTCTATTCTCAAAATCACATCAACCAGTAATAATATCAAATCGAATAGAAAATAGTATCCTAGTATCATTATCAGATAGTTCCCGTAAATTTTATCAACCAATAAATACTAATCCGGAAAATTTGATACTTCAACCAAAAATTTAGTGAACTCAACAGACAAATCTTTAGTAAATACTGAATTCATGCAATCATAGAAATAAATCAAACCCAGATTAATTTAAAATAATCATATCAGTGTCGATAAAGAAGAAAGTACCTGTAATGTCATCCGGCAGAGAAATACCTTCTTATATACAATTAACATATGCTATGGCTGATGTTCATTCTCCAGATTTTACAGTGAAGTCATTTGTCACACCTCGACTATCATTCGTATTTCTGGGTTACAGGTGATCTACCTTTGATAATTGTATTACTCAGTCTTGAAATTTTAATAATATCTTTTTCAACTTTCTTCGAGCAATCATTAAGATAATAATTAAAAGAATCATATCCAACACATATCCTACTTCTTATTCTACATTCGTCAGCTTTATGTCTTCATTTAAACCATCTTCAAACCATTTGTACCTTATAGTTTCTGTCGAAATACACCCTCTAATATATGTATTCAATCAAACAAATTCCCTTCATACACAGTTACAGTCATACGACTCTATTTAAACTTCAAGAATTCTTTACATTTCTAATAAAAAATCTCTGACTGATATATATATATATATATTTCTTTCAGAACTCATTTTGGAAATTTCCAAATAACTCTTTCTTAATCACAACATAAATCAATATTTTTCACCACTGCCAAGCTGAATCTTTTAACAGAAATATCATACTTTTCTAACATTTAATCAGTGGACAAAACAATTCATTTACAATCTTGATAATATTCTCTAACCAGATTTCAGTTTTTTTCAGAATCATTTTCAGCTGTAATTTTCTCAATTCTTCTACACTATATGTGCAGATTATTAACAACAGATAACTTACCCGTTCAGATAAACTCTGTACCTTGAAGCACTTTGGGAACCGATTGAGAAACAGGAGAGGTAAATATCATAACAGATACAGTTTCTTCTATTCACTGAAGAGCATCAGTTATAATTCTAAACAATTACGTATTATCTCTTTCTCTATTATTTCATTATTCAACATCCAGTGGTTTATTACTCATTAAGTTAATACTCAGTGTTGTCGATTCAGTTTTCATCTAGTTCATGAGACTCTTTGTCTCCAGTATATATTTCATGACCAATACTATCGATATGTTCATCTAACATTTTCAACTATAAAACATAAACAAACAAATATATCAGCATCCGATCCTGATTCAATTTCGACTCAACTATGGCATTTACCTCTAGACTCAATTCCTAGCTCGATTTAGTCTGAGAATCGGCTAAACCTGAATAGTTCTGATGCCACTAAATGTAACACTTCCTAACCCTTATCCGTCCCCGAAACAGGATTACGGGGCATTACCAGTCAGTACAGTTTATTTACAGTTATTAATTAAAATAATTATTTACATTTATAAAAAATTTAACATATTATCAAATAATTCAAATTCATACCAATTAAGCCAAATCCTATTATATAGCATTACCAAGCCTAATTCTAAATATTTCATCAATACATTGACAATTCAAAACGACACACATAGACATTCTAGGCACATGCCATTACCAACTATAAACACGTTTTTCCTCATTGAATTCAGGATCGGCTTGGGATGCTGATTCAATGTTCTAGCTTTAACTTAACCTGCGCACGAAAACAAACCGTACGTTGAGTATGAACTCAGTGGTATTTCTATAATCCGAACACTTAATAAAATAAAATAAAAATATAACAGACACTTAAAATCATGTAACAATCACAATTATTCAATTATTTAATTCATGGATAAATTCTTTATAACTTATTTCATTCTTTTCACTTACTAATCTGTATAGCTTCCCATAATTTATTCACAAGTCATTTAAACAATAATATTATTCACTTTATCCAATTCAGAGGTATATAATTCATTTGTCTCATTCATACTTTAGTTCATTGTTTAATATCAATAACTATATTCAACTATTCACTTCTCAATTAGTGTTTTGTATTTACCCATTTCAATAACAGTCAGCATTTTTCCAATATCAATCAATTTGTCAATATCATTCAGTAATAATCACTTATTTTTCAGTAGCGATCAATTGATCTTTATTATTCAGTAACAGTCAACCATTAGAGAAATCAGTCATTCAGTACTTTTATTTACCCCTATTAACATGACTCAGACATAAACGGATACATGGATCCAACCAACACACCAGTACGGCACTCAGTGCCTCATCGGCTATCTTTAAACTTGATAATAATCTTTGAACGCCCTAACCCGTATACGTTTGCCGAATAGGGTTTTGAGCATTACTACCATTTGCGGATCACTAAAAAAATTCACTTAAATACTTATCAATTCAATGCATCAATAAATATATTACCATTCAATCAATGGCTTGGCACTTGCCTAAGCATCAACAATAACACTTATTAGTGTACTTACACATATTTCATATAAATTCTTATTTTCTCAATATGTCATATTTGAATTTAATACTGTCTTAACTTATATATTTTCCTTATGTTAACATATAAAAGATAATCTCATATGTACATGTCATGATACATATCATTCTCTTACCGTTTCTTTAATAACATATATCATTCATT
This sequence comes from Gossypium anomalum, assembly GCA_025698475.1. Taxonomy (NCBI): domain Eukaryota; kingdom Viridiplantae; phylum Streptophyta; class Magnoliopsida; order Malvales; family Malvaceae; genus Gossypium; species Gossypium anomalum. The sequence goes on along the minus strand of CM046967.1, from coordinate 14,147,593 downwards.
TCATTATATCAATATTTCATACACCATCATTTCCTTATATCTTAGGTATATTTATTTTGGTAATAGTTAAGTATTAAACTTAACATAATTTAAATTCCATATACCTATACTTATTTCATTTATTTATCTTATAAATTATTTCATACAACTATTTTGTACATTTATTTCCATATGACCAATTAGGTAAACATTTCACATTACCATTTTGTATAACCATTTCATTTAACCATTTGTTATATTACACGAATATTAGTTGTTCAATGAGATATCTTGGCGTTTCTCTTCCACGATCTTATTTATCTTTCGACATGATGCCATAGTGTCTTTCAACTATGGTCTTACTCATTTTCGTCATGTTGCCATGGTATTTTTCAACCATGGTCTTCTTCGCTTTTTCCGTCATGTTGCCATGGTATCTTTCAACCTTGGTCTTACACATTTCATGTCACGTTGCCATGGTATCTTTCAACCATGGTCTTACACATTTCATCAAGGTTGCCATGGTATCTTTCAACCATGGTCTTACACATTTCATATCAAAGTTGCCATGGTATCTTTCAACCATGGTCTTACACGCTTCATATCAAGGTTGCCATGGTATCTTTCAACCATGGTCTTACACGTTCATATCAAAGTTGCCATGGTATCTTTCAACCATGGTCTTACACGTTTCATATCGAGAGAGCACACTCCGCGAACCTCATCCTTACGAGTGGGATTACCAGTCCAAAGCTAAATCCTCAGTAATATAAACTCATAGAGTATTGTCGGGATTACCACCCGGGCTAAATCCTCTCGCAACGACAATTACTCTAATGAGCTTGGATCTCAATTACTAGTCCAAAGCAAATTCGGACCTAATTCGGATTACCCGTCCGGGCTAAATCTATTTTCCACATATTCTTGGGAGGGCTATATCAGGATAGGATCACCCATCCGGGCTAGATCCTTTTTACCGTCAATTCCTTTTCAGAGATCCATCGAAATTTCCTTTCATTCAATCGGGATTTCTTTCCCTTTTTATCAAATATGTCAATATTTCATCAATTTTCATATAATGAACATTCAAATCATATTCACATCAATAACATACATTTCAAGTATTTAAGAATATAATTCAAGTTACATGAACTTACCTCATTGATTGTTCGTGTTTATGATTTCATTATTCTGATATATTTTCTTTTCCATGATCAAGTCTCGTATTTGTGTCGTCCGGATATTTATAAATAAATTTGATCATCATTTTCATTCATTTCATATTCTAATACATTTAATTAATGCTCTAAGCAAAATTACCATTTTGCCCCTAAACTTTTAATTAATGACGATTTCATCCTTAGGGTCAGGAAAATAAAATTCTTGCAATTTAATCCTTATTTCCAACTATTATTCTCATATATATTGATAACAGTCCATGAATTCTATAAAATATCAAAATTTTCCATAATTTCAACACTTTTCAATTTAATCCCTAAAACATGTTTTCCCCCGATCTTGAACTAAATTGATAATTTCGTTAAATTTTGTAATTTAAATAATAAAATAACCTATTTCATGCAATTTAGTCATTTCTGACATTTTTACAAAATTGCCCATAAAGTTTTACTTTTATTCAATTTAGTCCCTGAGCCTAAAACATGCAAATTAGCCATGCTAGATGAATATTCATACATATTTTCCTCCTCCTCCTCTCCATTCCACATCCTTAATTTATACAACATGCAACAAGTAACATTATCAATAATTTCACTATTTACTTATATGTACATTCAAAACTGTCCATTTGCGTCATAGTCACTAAATTATTTATATATTAAGCTACAGAACTCAAAATTAAGATCCGTTAATTTTTCCTGAAACTAGACTCACATGTATTCTTACCATAAAATTTTCAGAATTTTTGGTTTAGCCAATTAGTACAGTTTATTCATTAAAGTCACCCCTGTTCTGCTGTCTGACAGTTCTGACCCTTCTTCACTAAAAATTTATTATCTCCTTGTACAGAATTCAAATGATGTTCTAGTTTGTTTCTATTAAAACTAGACTCATTCAGGATTATATAAATATAAATTTAAGCCTCTAATTGTTTTTATTCATTTTTTTATGATTTTTCAAAGTCTGAACAGGGGAACCCGAATTCATTCTGAACTTGTCTCACAAAATTCATTATATCTAAAAATTTACAAATCCATTGCTTACACTGTTTCTTCTATGAGAAACTAGACTCAATAAGATTTAATTCCATATTTTGTTCATCTTCTAATTCAATTTATACAATTTATGGTGATTTTTCAAAGTTAGACTACTGCTGCTGTCCATAACTGTTTTAGTGCAAGATATTAATTACCATGTTATAACACCCTTATTTTCTTTTTCTACATCATTTCTCATCACTTTCTCTTATTTTCTTTTCACTAACATATCAAGAACATAGGACCTTATGTAAGAAAACTCTACTATAATATTATTTCCATGATTTATCAACAATAACAAACTTAAAAACATATTAAAATCTTGATGTACTTACCTTATTCTCTTGATACCAATCTTTAACTTAATTTTTCTCTCCTCCAGCTTCTATTTCTTGAATCCAACTTGATATTCTAACTCCCCATGCTCTCCTTAACATTTTCTCTCTTGGTAGCTATGGAAATTCATTTGATTTTTGGGTGAAAATGGTGAATTTTTGATAAAAGGACTAAATTGTAAAGAAAGTAAAACTTTCTTTCTTCCTCTCTTTCTCTCACGTTAGTTTGTATGGAAAGGAAAGATGATGAAAATTCTTCATCTTTCTTTCCTTATATACTAAATAAATAATAATAAAATAATATTAAATATCTCATAAAATATTAATAAAATAATATTTATCTAATTAATTAATTTAAAATATCATTAACATAATCATTACATTCTAGAATTCTCTCTCTTACTAATTGACCATTTTGCCCTTCATGATCTTTTTAGAATTCCATCCTTGAGTCATCATTTAATTTGGTAAAATTGTAATTTAGTCCTCATAGTTCTTCACTTATTCAATTTGGTCCTAATTCATCCATTTTCCTTAGTTTCTAGATCATTCTACCCTTAAAATATTTACACTATTGGTCCTTTAACTTTTCATATTTACACTTTAACCCTTTAAGTCTTGAGTATTTACTCTTAGGCAACAAAACTTTTTCGACTTTTACAATTTAGTCCTTTCTGAATCAAGATATCATAATTTACTTCCCAATGTTGCCATAACTCAAAACTTCCCTTTTTATCACTTTATTTCCTTATTTTATTATATCAAGAATAATATATTACTGTAAAGATTTTCGGGGTATTACAAGTACGGTACTCAGTACCTCATCAAATTAAACCGTTGTAACAGTAGTAGTATGATACACATGGTGCGTCATCGACTCGAAGTCGAAGTAACAGTATGACACTTATTGTGCCTCATCGACTCAAGGTTGAAGTATCCCTGATGTAACACCCCCTACCCATATTCGTTGTCGGAATAGGGTACGAGGCATTACCGGAGTTTACGAAATATATTTTTTTCAATATAACCCCTTTATAGATATCTAACCTTCCCTGTAATTTTAAACTGAGACCAATTCACATCAATCAATCCAATTCAACATATTTTCAAGATAGATTCAAGCATATTTATAAGATAACATCATCACATACCAAAACCAAGACCTGTTAGCCATACCAATGGCTAACCTTACATTCATTTCACAGTAACATTTACTTTATTAGCTTATACATGCCATTGATTTCCAAAATAAAATTTCTTTATATACCGAAATCCTGAGGTTGATGGTGTGATGTGTCTCCGACCGAATCCGACCTCCGAGCTCTTAACACTACAAAACAGGTAAAAAGGAAAACAGGGTAAGCACTTTGTGCTTAGTAAGCTCATGTAACAAGAATTATACTAACCTAATATTTTCAATACAATGCAATAAACATTCATATGTCCATTCAATGCATTATTACCCTAACATGCACAAACTCAACATTCAAGTTAGTACAATAATTTCCATGTACCAATAATATATATTATGATTGATGTGCTCATCAATACCATGATTTCCATTTCCTTGTTATTTTTCCATATTTATCCCGTTGAATTTCTCAGAATTTCGATGGATTTTTCAGAGGTACACTTTTAGTGTACAATTCCGGGTCCGTCAATTTATATTCATGTGCGCACATGTCCATTTCAGAGAGCACACTCCCGTGAACCTCGACCTTGCAACAGGATTACCAGTCCAGGCTAAATCCCCTGCAATATAAACTCATAGAGTATTGTCGGGGTTACCAATCCAAAGCTAAATCCTCGCAACGACAATTACTCGATGAGCTTGGATCGAATTATCACCAAAGCTAATTCAGACCCTAATTCGGATTACCCGTCCAAGCTAAATCCATTTTACACATATTCTTCGGGAGGGCTATATCAGGATAGGATCACCCGTCTGGGCTAGATCATTTTTACCGTCAATTCCTTTTCAGAGATCCATCGAATTTTCTTTTCATTTAACCGGGATTTCTTCCCCTTTTATCAAATATGTCAATGTTTCATCAATTTTCATATAATGAACATTCAAATCATATTCATATCAAAACATACATTTCAAGCGTTTAAAAATATAATTCAAGTTACACGAACTTACCTTGATACTTGTTCGTGCACAAAAATCTACTAATCCCGAACTTTTTCCTTTCCTCGACCTAGCTTCGTGTTTGAATCTTCTGGATCTAAATAAATAAATTTAATTATCAATTTTAATACATTTCATGTTCATATGCAACATTCTCTATAATTTTATTATTATTTATAGTTCATTCAAAGCTGTCTACTTGATTCATAGTCACTAAATTATTTTTATCTTAAGGTACAGAACTCCAAATTAGGATCCGCTAATTTTCTCTGAAACTAGACTCACATATATTCTTACCATAAAATTTTCAGAATTTTTGGTTTAGCCAATAAGTACAGTTTATTCTTTAAAGTCACCCCTATTCTGCTGTCTAACAGTTCTGACCCTTCTTCACTAAAAATTAATATTTCTTCATATAAGATTCAGATGATGTTCTCGTTTATTTATATTGAAAATAGACTCATTCAGGATTCTAATATTTAAGTCCCTAATTATTTTTCTTCAATTTTTTATGATTTTTCAAAGTCAGAACAGGGGAATTCGAATTCATTCTGACATTGTCTCACAAAATTCATTATATCTCATGATTTACAGATCTATTGCTTACACCGTTTCTTCTATGAGAAACTAGACTCAATAAGCTTTAATTTCATATTTTTTTCATCTTCTAATTTGATTTCTAAAATTTATGGTAATTTTTCAAAGTTAGTCTACTGCTGTTGTCCAAAACTGTTTTAGTGCAAGCTGTTTATTACCATTTTTCCCCTAAACTTTTAATAAATAATAATTTCGTCCCTACTCAATTAGCCACTCAATTGAGCTGATTTTTCTCACTTAACACTTTATTCTATCACTTTAAACTACTTTATAACCTTTAGGAATCAAATTTCAGCAATTGACTTTAATTCCAAAAATTTTCACAATTAGGTCCTAAAAATCAATTTCTATTGAAATTACCTGATAAAATCATCTTATAATCAAATTAAAGCTTAAATTTCATGCTATTTCATCATAAAATTACAATAATAAACCATGGTAACTTTCAATTTCATCCATGAAATCAAAAACCACTACAGGAAAATAGGGCTTTAGCGGCGTTTTTAGCGGCATTTTACCAAAAACGCCACTAAAAACAGGGCAATAGCGGCGCTTTAGTAAAAAACGTAGCAAAAACCAGGGCATTAGCCGCGCTTTTGGAAAAACGCCGCTAAAAACCAGGGCATTGGCGGCGCTTTTGAAAAAACGCCGCTAAAAACCAGGGCATTGGCGGCGCTTTTGGAAAAACGCCGCTAAAAACCAGGGCATTAGCGGCGCTTTTGGAAAAACGCCGCTAAAAACCAGGGCATTAGCGGCGCTTTTCGAAAAACGCCGCTAAAACCAGGGCATTAGCGGCGCTTTTGGCAAAACGCCGCTAAAAGTCATATAACCCCTAAACCCCCAAAAAATCATAAACACTATAACTCCTAAAACAATAATTATTAAAATTTATGGTTATACAATATATTAAATATTTTCTTATATAATAGTAAAAGAGATAGTATTGAATTTAAAATATCAAATTAATTATCATTATAGTTTATGGTTTATGGTTTAAGATATATGGTTTAGGGTTTAAGGTTTATGAGTTAACTATGGTTTAAGATATAAGGTTTAGGAGTTAACTAGTATTTGAAGGTTTATGATGAATTATGGGTTTAGGGATTATGATTTAGGGTTTAAGGGTTAGGGTTAGAGTTTAAGGTGTAAGGGTCTAGGGTTAAGGGTTAAGGGTTTAGAGTTTAGTGTTTATGGGATAGGGGTTAAGAGGTTTATAGTTAAGGGTTTAGAGTTTAATATCCTATATATGTAACTGTATTAAAATTTTTAATTTATATTTATTAAAATTTTATATGTAATTGTATTAGCATTTTTTAATGTTGACATTGTAGTAATATATAATATTATATATTATAAATTTAATTTTTATGTGTTATAAATTTTATAATACATAAGAATAACATAATATACAAAACATTATAAAAATCGCCACTAAACTACATTAAACCCTAAAATATAAAGCCTAACCCTTAAATCATAACCCATGATTGCCTACCCCTAAATCATAACCCATGATCTAAATTCTAAACCGGTTTAAACTACCTAATTAAACCCCTGAATGGTACCATTTAAACCTTAAACTCTAAAGCAATGTCCTAAAACCTTAAACTACCTAATTAAACTCTAAAATATAAAGCCTAACCCCTAAATCATAACCCATGACCTATAAACCTTTTAAACCTTAAAACTCTAAACTCTAAAAACTAAATATTTAAACCTTTATACCCTAAATTATAAACTCTAAATTTGTAAACCCTAAAAATAAATTTCACAAATTAAACAATAAAAGAGGAAAAAAGTGAAATGGGCAAAATGATGCATTTCACAAATGGATGACTCATATATATCAAAATGTTAATTGATCTCCTTTTCAATTCAACATATATTTCATGTTTACTTTTAGATTTATGAAAACTATTATTTTGGAATTCATAATTATCTCTCTTTATATTATGGTTAGCATTCTAATTTAGTTCTTTTAAAACATTTTATTTGAGTTATCGAATAACAAGTGTCTTAACAATCATATTCTTTTGTCATTTTAGTTGTTAGCATTGGCCATTAAAATTTATATATTTGATATCATAATTTATATAGCTTACAAAACGTACATAACTTATATAACTTAGATAAATATATAACTTACATAACTTATATAACATACATAACTTATATAACATACATAACTTACATAACTTATATAACATATATAACTTACATAACTTATATAACATACATAACTTATATAACTTATATAACTTAGATAAATATATAACTTACATAACTTACATAATACTTAAATATATATCATATCATACATAACTAGTTTACGAAATTTACTTAACTTACATAATACATAAATCTATAGTTGAAAATCCTGCAACTTGCCGAAATTAGTTTATACCCATTAGAGACTTGATATTTAGTATAATGATATTATTTAAATCAATTGAGAACATTTAAGTAACTGTAATATGTTGTCAACTTTAGATTTCAAGAACTACAAAATGGATAGGAGTTGGATGAAATTGTCAAGGGTAAGCAATGCCTATCAAAATGGAGTACAAACTTTTCTAAATTTTGCATTTCAAAATGCAAGCCAAGAGAATATGATTCTTTGCTGTGTAAGAAGTGTGGCAACATCTACTCGGCATTTTCGTGAAGTTGTCTACGAACATCTAATTGTTGATGGCTTTATTCGGGGTATAAAAATAGATTTACCATGGAGAGTGTACATCTAGTGGAACTTCTTCAACAATTAACTGACTTATCCGACATCGATTACCATCAATGATGTTAGACAAGATGACATGGAAGATATGTTGCGGGATGCATTTAATATACGTAGTCATGGTGAGCAATCGTTTCCACTCGACTTTATTATATCCGAGGATTGTAATATTGGTGGAAATGTTTTTTATGAAACGGAACAAGTGCACCTAATGAGGAGCCAAATGAAAGAAGGCTAAGTTCTACAATTTACTTAATAAAATGAATGAAGAACTTTATGAGGATCAAAATATTCAAATTGTCCTTCCGCATTCGTCTATTTCAGCTTAAAATGCTTGGGAGGGTGGACCAGGAAACTCTTTTACAATGTCGCTAGAGTTTCTAAGAGAGATGTTTCCGCTTGCAAAAATTCCCATCTTGTCAAGATATGAAGAGACTAATAAAATATTTGGGCCTTGGGTACGATAAAATTCATAGTTGCCCAAATGACGCATGTTGTCTTTGGGGTGATCGAGAAAAACCAACAATCTTGTCATGTTTATGTAAGTCTCGTTGGATGAATAGTAATATGTAAGATGTGAATACGGATGAAGGTGGGGCACAGTTAAGAAAGAAGCCAGTCAAGGTCTTGCGATATTTTCCCCTGATACCAAGACTTCAAAGGCTTTTCATGTCCTCAAAGACAGCCGAATCTATGAGGTGGCATAATGATCAACGGACCGATGATGGATTATTAATACATCCTGCGGATTCTTTAGCTTGGAAATCATTTGAAAGTAAATTTCCAAGCTTTGCAAGCGATCCTCGGAATGTGAGGCTTGGGCTAGCAGCTGATGGCTTTAATCCATTTAAAATCATGAGTACTTCGTGCATAAAGATTTTGGCCTGTAGTGCTTGTTCCTTACAATTTGCCTCCATGGATTTGCATGATGCAATCTTCATTTATTTTATCAATGATTATCCCTGGAGAGAAAGGTCCCGGAAATGATATTGACATCTATTTGCAGCCACTTATTGAAGAGTTAAAACAATTGTGGTCGGGGGTTGAGACATATGATGTATTGAGAAAGGAGAACTTTAATTTACGTGTGCACTTTATTGTGGACAATTAATGATTTCCGGCTTATGCTAATTTATCAAAGTTGGAGTACTAAAGGACGTTATGCCTGTCCTTGTTGTCTTCGCGCAAACTTGTTCAAGTGGTTGTATAATGGGAAGAAGTTCTCTTACATGGGCCATCATCGGTGGTTAGATGAAAATCATAAATTTAAATTTCAGAGGACTCTATTTGTGCATCAAGAGTACAGCAGGAGCTCTGAGCAAACCGTTGGATCTGAAATTTTGTTTATGTTAAAAGATATCAATTTTAGTTACGGGAATATGAATCAACCACCTATCACGCAAACAAGGAGAAGATCGAGGGATGAATCTGATGATGAATCTGACGAAGAGGATGATCCTAATGAGGCGGAGTTGTGGAAGAAAAGGAGTATTTTTTTTGAGTTGCCTTATTGGGAGCACAACATTTTACGCCACAATCTTGATGTCATGCATATTGAGAAGAATGTCTGCGAGAACATAATTGGGACAATTTTAAATGTCGATGGAAAATCAAAAGACAATCTTCAGAGCCGACTTGATTTAGTTGACATGAGAATCCGGCGTGATCTTCATCCTCAAGTACTTCCGAATGGGAAATATCGGTTGCCGCCTTCTATTTTTTCAATGTCAAAGAAAGAGAAAGAAGTTTTCTGCATGGTGTTGAAGGATATAAAGGTCCCAGATGCGTATGCGTCAAATATATCTCGATGTGTGATTTTCAAAGATCGAAGATTATATTCATTAAAATCACATGATTACCACATCTTGATGCAAGATTTACTCCCAATTGCTTTACGGTGCTGTATGTCAAAAAATGTAACGTCCTGTATAATTGAACTATCCAATATAATGAAAGCTATTTGTGGCAAAGTTTTGAATGTCGATGAACTTGAGAAAGTACAGGATCGAGCGGCTTTGACTTTATGCAATTTAGAGAAGATCTTTCCACCTTCCTTCTTCACTATTATGGTGCACTTGGTAATCCATCTCCCTCACGAAGCAATCCTTGGTGGACCGATTTTTTATCGATGGATGTGTCCTATAGAAAGGTGCTAATTTATTTCTCAAGTATTCATTCATTCACCTCTATACATTTAGTTACTGACTTTTTGATAAATATTGTATATCGTGTTTAGGTTCCTAAGCAAATTGAAGTCATATTGTCGCAATAAAGCGTTATCCGTATGATCAATTGTCAAGGCTACTTGGAAGAAGAGTGCATGACCTTTCCATTTCTAGATATTTAGAAGATGTCAAAAACACGATTGAATAGACCAAGTAGAAATGTTGGGCTCAATGATCATGACTTGGCCGAAACTTATTTATTTCAAAGTTATGGAGAACCAATTGGCAAACTTGAAATTGTAGAATTAGATGATATATCGTGGATACAGGCACATCGATATGTACTTTTTCACCACGATTCAATTGAACCTTGCGCAAGTAAGTTATAAAATTGTCTTACATATTCGCTGCTTTGATTTGTTTATCTTCTAACCAATTAAACTTGTTTTTAATATAGTGAGTACAAACAAATTTTGAGATTCATACACGCCTCGAAGATTACAACATCGAGAGATTAATAAGTTATTCACGTAATCTTTTCATGAATGGTTAAGTCAAACGGTATGTAACTAAAGTTAATAAGTTACATATAATCGCGAAATTTAGTTAATCAAATAAGAATGTTTTTACATAATACATTTATAATTATTTAATTTACTTTCGATTCAATAGGTTTGGAGTGGGAAGGACGTCAATGACGAAATTAAATGGCTTTCCCAAGGTCCGAACAGAGTAATAAAAAGATATAGTGCCTTCCTCATCAATGGATATAGATTTCATACAAAGTATCGCGAAAGAATGAGGAGAACTAAAAATTGTGGAGTTGTTGTTAATTCTTCAATTACAAGTTATGCTAGTGCTAGGGATAGTAATCCGGTTGAGGGTAATGTGGAGTATTACGGACTTCTTACCGACATTATTGAGTTGGATTACTATGGCGGATGGAAAGTTATCTTATTTTCGTGTGATTGGGCTGATGTTAATACTGCTCGAGGAATTAAAAAAGACCAATTTGGTTTTACAATGGTGAATTTCTCTCGCTTGATTCACACTGGACAACAATTGATGGACGAGCCATATGTATTTTCCTCTCAAGTGAAACAAGTTTTTTATTCGAAAGATCCAACTCGATGAGGTTGGTATGTTGTACTCGGAACACCCCTAGAGACTTGTTTGACATGGGTAATGGAAGTAGAGATGACATTGTCGAAAGATCAGAAACATTACCTTTTCCAGAACAAAACTTAGATGAAAATATCCCTAGTACTAGTACACAATATCAATGGGTTCGAGATGATGTGAATGAAGATATTTACGAATAATGATGAAGTAAGATTTTACGCTTTTTTAATTATATGTAATATTATAATTTTAATCTTGGTCATGTTATATAATTTGACTATTTTATATGTACTATTATTGTTGTAATTTGTTACTAAAACTTTAACTATTTTATGTGTATTGCGGGAAAAATGCGAGAAGAAGATTACGTGGTTTAAGTATTGTCCGTAATACTCCAAATTCGGAAGAAGGAAATAGTGAACAAAGCAGACGGCTTGTTGGATCTTCGAATGTGCCGAGAGACACTTAACGAGCCTCAAGAATTTCAAAGTAATGTTACGTTTATTTTACATGTGTTGACTTTTATTATTAATTTATTTGTAAATTTTAATATAATAATAGTATATCATTTTTCAATTGAAAATGGTGGGACGCGCAGAGTTCAAGACGATAATCGCTTAGTGATTTATACGACTTAGATCCCGCCGACGTGTCGTGTCAAAGTAAGTAGAAATACTTATGGCCGACCGTTGGATCCAAGCTCGACTTTTAGCAGGCTATATTGGCATTTTAGCACGAAATGCCAATATGTTGCCCATCAACTACTTAATCATGGCATCACATGCCCGATAGCAACAAAAATCAGCTCTCGCTAATATTAAGGTAACAAAATGTGAATGTAATTTATAATATTTTGGTTTAAGTTTCATTCATATTTACATTCTAAACTTGTGTTTTTTTAGGATAGATTTGCTTTAGAGGTCTCCGATGATTATATCAAGAAGACATTGGGTAAAAAATGGAGAGACAATAAAAGCATTTTAAAAAAACAATATTTTAAGAAAGACATAAGCCTCAAGGAAAAATTGAGAAATGTCCCACCGGGAATGCTGAGGTACCAATGGGAAGATGCGGTTAGATTCTGGAATTCAAAGAAAGGAGAGGTATTACGTATTTCCAAACTCTTATATATAGTGTTTACTATATACGTAATAATAATTTCATTATGTAGGACCATGAGCGAGTTGGAATAAGCAGCAGGCAAAAACAAAAATTCACGCACATGGCAGGGTCGAGAAGTTTTGCTTCTGTAGCTGAGGCCGAGGTATTAAAATTTTATTAATTCTTTCAAATATTAATAACTTTCTAATATTAAATAATATTTTTACTACTATATTGTAGGAAGTCAAACTGGACAAAAGTTGGGCGCTTTCACTTTTTGAGATTACATATAGGAAGAAAGATAGATCTCCTATGACATCCGAAGCTGGAGAAATTATGGTATATTTACTTAATAATATTTGATTTATTCTAAATATTTATAATGTTTAATTATAATTGTTTAATTCAATTCATCATTAGTAATTTTAAATAATGTTATGTTGCATTCCTTTTTATTATATATTTCGTTTCTAACTTTTTAATTGATTTTTTAGGAGAAACTAAAGGATAAGAAGGCGGAATATGAAGCGACTACTTCGACTGGTAGTTCTGTTAATCTTGAGAACATTGATAATGTAATTATCATCGAAGTTTTGGGTCTGAAAGGTACGGTCGGGTTCAATTTCAAGGATCTGGTGTTACCCCGACCCAATATTTTGGATCCGGCTCCCAGCAATACATGCCTTACGGAAGTCAAGCTAAAGCTAAAGTTCAGAGGTTAAGAGATCAGATAGCTCAGATGCAAGCGAACACAGTTGAGCAAATTGCCGAGGTTCAACGAAAATATGAAGAACTCCAAAGAATAAACTTAGAGCGGAGGCAAGAGAGGGAGGCAATGGCAGCAGATGAGGAGGCAGAGCATAGGAAAAGTACGATGGCCTCCAAACTACTGACTTCAAAGCAGATGATGCAGATGTTTCAACAATGCATAAAAGCCGCCATCTTAGACATTAGTTTTTCGTTGTAAGAATATTTTTAACTTTGTCACGTTTAACATTATTCTAAGAATATTTTAAATCATACTTTATTAATTACATCATATATCTTTCGTTAAATTTGAAGTATTATTTAGAATTAATATTTTTGGTTGTATTTTTTATGCTAAATTTGGTATTTTGTTTGCATTTTATGCTATATTTGTTGTATTTGGTTGGATTTTAATGCAGGAAGGGCTGAATATTGGTGGAAAAAAATGTATTGCAAATCTGCCAAAATTAGCGGCGTTTGTGGGAAAAACGCCGCTAAAGGCCATGACTTTTAGCGGCGCTTTTTTTATAAACGCCGCTAAAGGCCATGACTTTTAGCGGCGCTTTTTTAAAAACGCCGCTAAATTCCATTACATTTAGCGGCGCCTTTTTTAAAACGCGCTAATAGGCCATAACTTTTAGCGGCGCTTTTTTTATAAACGCCGCTAAAGGTCATGACTTTTAGCGGCGCTTCTTTTTCAAACGCCGCTAAAGGCCATGACTTTTAGCGGCGCTTTTTTTTAATAAATGCCACCAATTTTTGCGGCGCCGCCTATAGTGGCATTTTTTGCGGCGTTTTTAAAAGCACCGTAAATAGTTTTAGTGGCGCTTAGAAGCGCCGCTAAAGGCTAAAAAAAGCGCCGCTAAAAGTCTGTTTTGCTGTAGTGAACAAATGAATTTAATAGTAGGACCTAGTTGTAAAAGTCTTAGAAACACAAAAATTATAAGAAATAGGCAAGGATTAACTCACTTGGTGCAAAAATTATGGAATACTAGATTAAAGAACCCCTCTTATGGCATTTTGGCTGATAAGAATGAAGAAAAATGAAGAGAAATCTAGATATTTCCTATTTAGTCCTATCTTTATTTAGTTAATTTTGCAATATTCCAATTTTGCCCTAAAATCATCAATTTTCCTGCTGATTGCATGCCCTTGCCGTCCAGCCCAAATAAATTTTGGGTCTAATTTCCTTTTAAATCCTTTCTCATTAGACACTATTTAATCATTCTAGCAACTTTTACACCTTTTCCAATTTAGTCCTTTTCATTTAATTGCCTACCCAAACGTTAAAATTTTCTAACGAAATTTTAATACCACATTACTAATATTTTATAAATATTTATAAAAATACTTCCTACTCAATTTTATGAGATCAAGGTCTCGATACTTTATTTTTACTCAATTCCTTCAATAATTCTTTTTTTTTAACTAACCACTAAATCGGTAAAAATTTTCTATCGATATTTTAATACAATTTTCCTATTATATTAATATTCATGCAATAATTTTTTAAAAAATAATTTCTCTTTAAATCAGATTTGTGGTTACGAAACCATTGTTCCGATAACCTTGAATTTAGGCCATTACACCTGAACACTTCCAATCCTATGGCATGCCAACTATATCCGACTTAGCCCGATACATTTAATAGGGTTTTAATAAATTTTCAGTTTCCAATCAATACACATTTCAATTAATCATATAAATTAATAATTCAATACAATTCAATTTACTTTTCATTAAAATATATTCAAATTCCACAATAATCACATATTTATATTTATTTCATTACATTCCCAATTAATTTAATTTTCAATATAACATACATTCAATATTCAATTTCCACATCAATCACATATATCCATATAAATTCAATAAATTTATCACATACCAAATCAATCCATTTCAATTGTAATACACAATACAAATAATTCTCACCTTAATTACATACCATAACATTTAATCAAATACAACAATTAATAATTAAATTCACTTTTCAATTTCAACCAATGTTCATTCCAACTCAAATGATCATCTCAATGCACTTATAATACATATTTAATAATAATTTCAACAATTAAATATTAAGTTCGGTTTATAGAAATACAAACCGTAATTTCCGAGCTAATCCTCGTCGACTTTGCCTTTTTCTTGCTTAGCCGAGATTTCCGGCACAATGTTAGCTACGAAAATTAAAACAATTAAAATTCATCAATATACAATTTCATTTTATTTATTCCAATTTCAACTCAATATTTACATAACTTCTAATTTAATCCCAATTCAAACTAACTTGTTTTCTTTACATTTTATTCTCTATTTTTCACTCAACTATCACTTAAAACCAAATTTCAACTCTCCAATTTCTTCATAAATCCCTAATTTTGAATTTCTTTCAATTTAGTCCCTAAAGCATAAAACTTATGAATTATTTTACAATTCAATCCTTATTTCACTTCTAACTTGAATTTCTATCAATTTAATCCCTAATTCATCATTTTATTCAACATGAACCATATTAAGAAAATCTAATAACTTTCAAAATATCAACTTAATTTCATCAAAACCTTATTCCAGAACTTCTAAAACATTAAAATTAAGTAAAATGAGCTAAATTAACTTACCTATTTAATCTTCAAGCTTCAAACCCTCAATTTTCCCTTTTCTTCTTTCTTTTCTTTCTTTCTTTCCTTCCTTCTCTGTTTCGTTTCTTCTATTATGTTTCTTTCCTTCTTTTTCTTTCTTTTATTTTCATTAAACTATTATATATATATATATATATATATATATATATATATACTTAAATTAGTAATACTTATTTATTATTTATACATGTGTATATTATTAGTACATATGTATCTATTTATAATCATACATTTGTCATAATTTAATTTATTTATTACATAAAATCTTATAAAATAATTATTTAATTAATAAATATCTTTTACTTAATAATTATCTATTTAATAACTAAATACAAGTATTACAAATGTATGTATTTTTATTAATACACTGGTATCAAATCATCATCACACATTTGTCTTTCTTTAATTCATTTATTTATTTACTTATTTAATTAATATATAATAATAATTTTAATATAATAATATTTACTTAAATAATAAGTAAATACATAAATGTATTACAAATGTATATATAATATTTATTACACATGTATATTTTTATTACCACACATTTGTCACTATTTTAATTTATTTAATAATATAATAATTTAATATCAATTAAATAATAATAACCATAATAATAATAAATTAATTATTCTAAGAAAAATATTAGATTTTTCCATCTTTTGTCGCTTACATTAGGACAAATGGCATAATTGCCATTTTGGTCCTTTACATTTTCTTTTAATCTATAATTCAACTTTCACACTTTATTCAATTTAATTCTTATACCTAATTAGTCACAATTTAAGCTAATTCACTAATTAAACTCTAATTAATCACTCAATTAACTTTGTAAATATTTTTAATAAATATTTATGAATCAATTTTTCAGAAACAGAGACCCGAAAATACACTTTTTCGATAACCGTAAAAATTCGAGTCGTTACACATTGGGTTCCCAAAATTCAAACTTACTGTTCATTTCAAGTTATTTTGATGAATGTTTTCAAACCAGGATAATTTTTGTAAATATTAAATTTTTTTTAGATTAAATGGGTAAAATAGCCTCATTTTGATATATAAAAGTCACGACTTTTTGTAAAAAAAAGTCATTAAATTAGTTCTAACTTTATTTAATTAATAAATATATTATTTATTTTTATAAAAAAATAGATTTCAAGGCTAAAAGGTCAAGTCCACCTTAAGTAAAATATCATCTATGTATCAGGTCTAATCCAATTTAATATATACACAAGTCTAATCATCAATCAAACAATATTCAATTTAAAAATTATGAATAATAATTTTAAATCACTGTTTTTATTTTTAAATAGACAATTGTATCCATTTGTAACACTCCTACCTGTATTCGTTGCCGGAATAGGGTACGAGGCATTATCGGAGATTATCGAATTAATTTTTCGTTATTACGAGTTAAATACTATTCATTTACCGAAACATGTCATGATGTCCTTTAGATGGGCCTCCAAAGCCCAAAACATACTTTGGGACCAAACCGGAATTAAATCAAACCATAGGGAATTTTTCACAATCTCAAAGTTATTTTCTTTTATAAGCTCAATATAACCCCATTATAAATATCCAACCTTCCCTGCAATTTTAAAACCGAGACCAGTCCAAACCAACCAATCCATTTCAACCAATTTGATACCAAATCATTCTTCTATTATAATTATACCATTTAGCATATTCATCACTCTTTACTTTAATACATATTCATTAAACAAGTCTTAGCATTTATATAATCATCAAACCATATACATGCCATATAAATCAAAAAGGAAATTTACAAAAGCTACCAGAGATAATCTGGATAGTGTGATCCTCAGTGTTGATCTGATCCTCCGTATATTTTCACGTCAATCTACAAGAGACATTGAATACACTCAAGTAAGCTTATAGAAGCTTAGTAAGTTCATAGGCATAAATCATAAATCTTACCAAACATTTATACTCTTATACAATATACATAATTACTAAGTTCACCTGTCAACCAGAATCATTGGTGAGCTCCCTTGTATAAACTCACTACCACTTATCCATTTACTTTAATTCTTTTCAGCCCATTTGTCACTTATCATTCTTAATCAAATTAGGAAACGGTTACGGAAAATTGAGTACTTCACTTCCACTTTGCCATAGTATAACTATGGTATTGTGTATGATCACTTATCACTTTCCGAAGCGATAGCCCTGCCACTGTCTTACACTGATCACATTTATCACTTGTCACTGATCAGATAAGTGGAACTAAAGCTACCACTTATCACTTGTCACTTGTCACTTGTCACTGATCAGATAAGTGTAGCTAAAGTTACCACTTATCACTTGTCACTAATCAGAAGTATTCAAATCCGACATTTCACTCAATTTGATCATTTATTCGATTTTCGCATTGTTATTTTATTCTCAATTCATCAATAAATATATCTCATCATACATTATATAATTCATAAAATTAACATTTAATCATTAAATTTCAGCCATATGAACTTACCTAGGTCGATTTGCAGAATTTGTGAAAGTTCAGGGACTAATCAACTACTTTTTCTTTTCCTCGACTTGTTTCAGGTTCTCGATTTGTAGTAAAAATATAAAAAACCAGCTTAAGGAAACCCTTCTATGGTGTTTTTGCTGATGAGAATGCAGAAAAATAAAGAGAAATCTAGATAATTCCACTTTAGTCCTAACACTATTAAGTAAATTTTGTAATATTCCAATTTTGCCCTTAATTCTCCTTATTTTCTTGTTGATTTCATGCGCCGTCCAGCCCAAATAGACCTTGGGTCTATTTTCCTTTTAAACCCTCTTTCTTTTATCATTTAAGTTATTTAATTATTTCTCATAATTTTTCATTTGTTACAATTTAGTCCTTTTTGTTCAATTAACTATCGAAACTTTAAAATTTCTTGACAAAACTTTAATACTAAATTTTTAATACTCCATAAATATTTATAAAAATATTTATGGCTCGGTTTAAAATTTTTGAGGTCTCGATACCTCATTTTAAATTCTAATTATTTTAATATTTATTTCTCGTATACTATTCACTATTTCAAAAATTTTCCTAACTTCACATTTAACTTATACTCACTAAATTAATAATATTTTCTAACTTATACTCACTAAATTAATAATATTTTCTTCTCATTTGTCAGATTTAGTGATCTCGAATCACTGTTCCGACACCACTGAAAATTCAAGCCAGTACACCATTTCTTTCTATGGTTCAAAATTTCAGCTTATTTTCTCCTTTATATTGTTAAATATATATATTTTTAATTTTTCTAAAAATAAAATTATTTATGAATGGTTGGTAAATTTTAAAGTATTTATATTAAAATTATATAGGTAATAATAAAATTTACCTTTAATATTTACAATTTTTTTCAATTTGATTTTTATTTATTTTTTAAGTTAAATTAAACTAATTTTTAAAAAAAGTTGAATTGTTATTTTTAATAAAAATATTATATTTTTAGACATTAAAATACACATCACAATTCTCATGGATTTTGTATTATTATTTTTAATTTTTATGGACTTTATATATATATTTGAATTTTTTAATATTTTTTACATATTGGGCAAGCTAAGAAGTCAGTAAATTACTTACAAGGAGAAGCAAAAGATTTGAAATTTGAGGGTGATGTGACAAGAAACAAAACCAAATGGGGAAGGAGCAAACTGTAATTAAATAGCTCAGCTCTTCAACAGTATATTGAACCAAATGTGTATGGTTCATTCTCTTTTTATTGTCTCCTATTTTTCCCTTTTTTCTAAAATTTTCTTTCTCTCTGTTTTGTTTTCTTTATTCTCTCTTCCTCCCTTTTTGGACTTCGCCGATTCTCTCTTGGGCACTTTTCATTTTTTCCTGTCATTCTTTTTTAGATTTGGGTAACTTCAGGCCGAAAGAAAACAGACGCGCTACAACAAGAAGAGAGTTTTCGTGAGAGCGTGAAATAATAAGTTTTTCTCTGCTGTTTCTGGTTTTTTTTTTTTTTTCAAATCTCCTGCTTCATTGGATAGTCATTTCAGGTGTGAATCTTTACTTCAACTTCGTCTTTGTCTTTTTCGTGTCTTTTTTTAGTTTCGGATCTATGCTTGCCTACTTGCATTTCAGTTGGTTTTTTGGTTTTCAGCTTTAGATCAAATTTTCTGGTTGATAAAATGACATCTCTGCTGGAAAAAATATTTAAGGTAGGACATTCAAAATTGTTTTGCAGGTGACTGCTAGATTTATGCCCTCCAAAGAAACACTAAGAAAGATCAGAAGGCGATGCATAAGAGAGATGGACTATGAGTGTTATGATCAAGTTGAATACCTGGCAAAGAAATTCAGCATTCGAATGGGCAGAGAAAACCTCAGGGGCATACTTGGTTCATCTTGACTATGGCACTGAATATGCATCATAGGTCAGGCTTTGCTGTCTTATGGTGTAAATATTTGCATGATGAGGTCCAAATGATTTCTTATATTTTCTTGGGATTGGTGTTCTTATGATGATCTGAAGCCTTGAATTTTTGCTCCTTATTAGTTGGCTAGTAAAATAGGTGGGAAATTGTGCTTTTGGCTGGAAATCATTAAGCAGACAAGAACTGAGGAAACTTATAAGCTTACTGCGGTTTTTTTATAAAACTAACTTAAAAAATTAATTAGAAATATATTTCTTTTTAAAATGCATAAATAACTTAAAATTTAAAGTAAAAGTTGAAAAATCATAGTGTTTGGTTTCACCAATAGGTCACATTAGCAATCGGGTTAAAGAATTAAATTTTTGGTGGAGTTATGTAGAATAACGTTACCCGTACAAATATTAAAAAAATATTGTGATTTCTAAAACATATAATTATTTTATTTTATTTTTTATTTTTTTCATTTTATTATTTGTTTTCCTTTTTTGTTTTTCTTTATTTATTTTTTCAGTTTTATATATTTATTTGTCCTTATGATAAGGTCCAAATGATTTCTTATATTTGCTTGGGATTGGTGTTCTTATAATGATCTGAAGCCTTGAATTTTTGCTCCTTATCAGTTGGCTAGTAAAATAGGTGGGAAATTGTGCTTTTGGCTGGAAATCATTAAGCAGACAAGAATTGAGGAAACTTATAAGCTTACTGCGGTTTTTTTATAAAACTAACTTAAAAAAATAATTAGAAATATATTTTTTTTAAATGCATAAATAACTTAAAATTTAAAGTAAAATTTGAAAAATCATAGTGTTTGGTTTCACCAATAGGTCACAATAGCAATCGGGTTAAAAAATTAAATTTTTGGTGGAGTTATGTAGAATGACGCTACCCGTACAAATACTAAAGAAATATTGAGATTTCTAAAACATATAATTTTTTTATTTTTATTTATTTTTTTATTTGTTTTCCTTTTTTGTTTTTGTTTATTTATTTTTTCAGTTTTATATATTTATTTGTCCTTTATTTATTTTTTAATTGTTTATTATTTATTTTATAATATTTTAAATGTTTTATAACATTATTTTTTAAAATTTTAAATATTATTTTTTTAAAATATTTAAAATATATTATTTGTAAAGATATGACCTTTTAAAGATGACCCAACAAGCTCAAAGTCAGGATTTTTTATATAAATAAATTTTAAAAAAATTATATACTGAAATAGGTTGTCAGCTGGATTATTTACAAAAATGGTATTTTTTTAGTCGCGCCTATCTAACAGGTGCAACTTTTTTTTAATATTAAAATATATTTTTTCGTTTAATAAAATATTATTTTTTTCTCGGATTAGTATATGACTCGTGTATAGATACGAAACTGGTATATAAGTTGCGCCTATCTGACAGGCGCGATTGGTTGAGCCTATCTGATAGGCGGGACTGGTTGAGCCTATCTCAGAGGCGCGATTGGTAGGGCCTACAAGCGTGTCTGGTGCTTAATTTTTCCCCTATTTATACCTCCCGAAAATCAAATGAGCAACAAACACAAAATTTTGCAGAACGGAAGTAAGAAGATAATGAGAAGAAACAAAGAAAAAAAGGAAAACAACAAGAAGGATAAGGTATTTTAGTTTATTTCTTTTTAAATAGAATGTAGAGTTTTGTTAGTAATCTTATTATTTGAAAGTTATTTTGTTAGGTTATTCATTTTGTTAGCTTCTGAATGAAAAATTTTGCATTAAAAATTTTATATAACTTTTTTGTTATTCAAAATTGTTTTGAGAATTTTGAAAGTTTTTTAACAGATCTAGTATTGAAGATGGAGAATTAGTTTTTCGTATGTATTTATTTCGATAGAGAATTTCTGACAACAATCGTGGGATGTATATTTAAATGTCGCAAACAAATAGCAATGAGATTTAATAGAAATATCTCGTTTGATGATATGAAGGAAAAAGATTAGTGAAAAAAATTATAGATGTTGTGGGAGAACGATCTCAAAATTTTTCTACAAGTTTTCAATTTTGATAGATCCCACAAAATTCACCGAAATAGAACTTGTAGACGATGAAGATGTGGAGACAATGCTCGCTCTTTATTATGGGACTCAGAGCAACCAAAATGCACTGATTCAGTTATTTGTTGAGTTAGCTGGTGTGGAGGCAACTGAAGATTCCACTCCATTAGGTAAAGAAGATGGAGCTTAAGAGCTGTGTATGGTGGTTCCGATATCGTATGTTGATAGTCAATCAACTATACAAGGGATTGACATTGATCTTAATGCTGCACCCGAGACTGATGTGGTTGGTAATGATGTATATCATAGTAGTGGTCCCGACGTGGACGAAGCCTCGAATGATATTGACAACGAAGGCGTGAATGAAGATAGAAACATTAACGTATGTTCAGTCGGGAACTAGATTCTTCGTATTGTGATACACAATAATATTGGGGCACACATGTCTCGGATAGACCCCGATGCGGCGCACACAGCCGAGTTCCTGGAGTACATTGAAATACTACTTGCTCACCGGATGGCCGTGTATTTTGATCCTGAGGAGTTGTTCATGGGCCAGAGATTCGAAAGTACGAAAAAGTGCATATTTTCCATTAAGCGGTATAACATGAATACATCAGTAGACTACAAAGTTGTCATGTCTAAACTGACATTATATATTAGAGAGTGTTAGAGGTTAGCGGAAGGCTGCTATAACACCCTAAAATTTTAATTTTTGATTTCGTGTATATGTGACACACAATTGAGTATCTGCTTCAGTGGTTAGGAGTTCTGGGTGTGTGTGTAAAGTCCCAAGTTCAAACCTTACTTGTGTAAATTTTGGTATTTTTATAAATAAAGCCATAACCTTATGCAAAGGGCTTAAGTTTAATTGTTGCTGGTGAGTTTATATTAGAATGGGCCTGTTGGTCTGGGGTTAAGTGGAGTGTTGGAAGTCCTGTGTTCAATTCTCTGTGATGGCGTAGAGACAGTATTTTTTCTCCAATTTCGACTAATAGTTGTGTTGGGGCAAAATTCTAAGTAGTTGTGTTTTAGTGGGTTAATATGGAGTTATTTTGGGAAATAATTAGGGAGAGGTTATCAGAAAATAATCTGATTATCTTTTGTTGCAAATAATAATAGTAATAGAGTTTTGATTTTCTCTCCAATTCCCCAAACTTTTTCTGACGATTTTTTCTTCTTCTTATTTTTTCTCTCCTCTGCCGATTTTTTCCCCTTGTTGCTGTCGAAATTTTCATTATTTTTCCCCTTCTGTTTCTTTCTTTTTTTTATTCCAATTGATTCGGTTGTTCATCGTTGGTTGTACGTGTTCGGTAAGTAACGGTTTTATTTATTGTTAATCTTCTTGGTTAATCTCTGAAAGGGGGATTTCTTTTTGGCGTTTATGAGTTAATCAAGGGCCTGGTGGTTTTGAATCGACGTTGTGATTGTGCGAAGTCATGGTTACTCAAGCGAGGTTCTGGAGGCTTAGGAGCGTTTACGCATCAGAAACGATACCATGTGTGTACCCAAAACGCAAAAAAAAAAAAGTATTTGGTGAAAAGCTGAAATTACTTTCTAAGGTTGCACGGGCAGATCACATGAGCATGTGAGCCCATTTTTACTGATATGTTTCTAAGGTTGCACGGGTCGCCTAAGTCGACTGTGAACCTACTGTAAGGTCAGTAAGCGCTATTTAGACCCCTAAATGTGTGAAATTGACTAAATGAGATCTGTACTGAGCATGTTAATATCTGAACTAAATATATGTACTGAAATTGCATAATAGCATATTATCCATTGTATGTTGCATTGCATTGGGTTGGGGGTTATTATTGAGAGGAAGTGTACTGAAAGGCTCTAAGCCTAATTTACTGGCAGCTCATCTGCAAACTACTGTTTTGTGCCGCATTCGGTACTACTTGGAGTGTAGGGATGGTGGGTTGATTATATCCCCACATGGAGTGTAGGGTTGGACGGAGATGGTGTATAGAGGCTGGATGGGTAAGATTTTGCTACTGCGTAACTGTTAGTGCTACTGATACTGTGATAGGCTAAGGCTCTATTGCATTTTTGACACTATACTAAGATTGGCTAAGGCCTAAATTGTCTCTGGTACTGAAAAGGATTTAGGCCCAAGACTGTTCAACTATGCACTGTGAATACTAATTGTTTGTTTGTTTTTACGGGATTGCACACTGATTTTACGTAAACTCACCCTTTTTGTTAATATGCATAGGTAACCCCCAGACTTAGACGGATCGGTGCGACGGAGGACTCAGCAGTGACCACAGTAATTTTTGGACTTCATGGTTTTCAATTTACGATTTATAATTTGATTATTATTGATTAATTGGGTTGTAATTTAAGGACCCTCTGGGACTTTGGTTTTAAATTTGGGTTTTTATTTATTTATTTATTTTACTTTATGGATTTATACTTGTTGGTCGTAAGAAATTCAGTTTTCAAAAAGTTAAAGTATTTTCACTTAGACTGTTTTATTAAAGCTTCCTCAACGAGGGATGTTTCAAAACAAATGTTTTAAATGAATAAAGACGACTTCCTAAGTTCTAACAAAGGTTTACTAAAGATAATAACATTGAATATTTTCATCGTAACGATGAGGTTTCAAAAATACTATCGTGTGACATTGCCAGATACGACCATAATGTCTAGGTCGCGTTTGGGGTGTCACATTTAGAGGTATCAGAGCGAGGTTGCAAAACTCGTCTGTGGATTATGGGTTTTATAAAAAAAATAGGCTTTCGAAAAATTGATTGATTTCCAAATGATTTGAAATGTTTTTACTGAGCAAGTGGTACACCGAGCCTCCAACGTCGATCCTGTAAGTATTCTGAACAGTGATTTATTTTAAACTGAAACTGTTATGGATAGTATATTCTTAAACTGCTATAGGTAGTAAACTGTACTGAAAACACTCTAGTTAGTGTATATTGAAAATTGTAGAGAAACTGAAAACTGTAGTGAGACTGCAGTTTACGAAACGAACTCTAAATAACCGATACTGTTTTACATGAAACATTTGTTAATAAACACTGGAACTGTAATTGATTCATAAAACTGTTAATACAGATAAACGTGATTATACAATGAGGGCACGAGGTATCTACGGACGGGGTACTAGAGGCTGAGGTAGAGGCCGCAGAGGAGCTCGAGCTGAGTCCTCTTCAATGGGTAGCATACCGAATTTGGATATGAGTGAGACACCAGTGTCGCCTGCTACAAAAATCGGGTTTCAAGATCGCATGGCTGGGGACGACGCATTGTCCCAGGCTATGCTAAGGATTTTGGAAAGGGAGAAATTCGACGGGAAGCTGTGTGGCGTATATAGTTTAGTCGATCATAGTCAGAGTAAATGCTCGTTCCGAAGCTGCCATACTGGACAATCGTTGCGATCGGGTAGAAATTGAGATGATGTTTATTACATGTTCAGAGGATTGAATCTAAAATTTGTCTACGGTTTGTTGTTGTTAATCTAATTTGACTTACATATTTACTATAAAATTTATTTATTTAAATTAAAAAAAACCATAAAATTGATAAATAAAATGGCAAAAAAGTCATTACATAAATATAAAGTTAACTATTTAAATTGCAAAAAAAATTAAATTGATAAATAAAATACCAAAAAATTCATTACATAAATATGAAGTTATTTATATTACAAAACCCCCTAAAATTGATGGTTTGATGGTGTGGTTCTAGAAGTATATTTTTGTAGAGTACGGCGGTGGATACGGGCCAGAAGGAGTGGAGTACTGAGGTGGATGCGAGCCAGGTTGACTAGAGTACTGAGGTGGTAGTGGGCTGAATATATCAAACTCTAAATGATATCCGTGGCTTGACGAGCCCGGGAGATAGTCATCGCCCCTCAAATCAGGATGATAAGAACTATCCCAGAGGGTAGTTCCGGGTTTCCCTCCGGCTTTGGCTCTGGTGTATGATACGGATTCGGAATGGGTTGTCCAATTCGTTTCGTATGCAGAGGGACTACCATCGACTGCCCACCAAACAAAAATGGTTTCCCTATTTCACAGTACCACTGTATGTACTCTAACGAGGGCTGCAGATCCAAAGCACAATCCATCTGAGGTACCCTCCCTAATCGGTTGTTTTTACATCGTAATATATTATTTATGCACTTCTTACCAATCATTTCCATACTTCCCCCTCTTGTTCATCCCATGGATCTCGCCCAATCGTATTGGAGTGTCGGGATATACTGTATGCAACCGAAGTGCCAGAGTACTCGATCGCCATGATACCACTCCACTATCTGAAAATTGATAACGGGTGCGTTAATGCACCATAGGTTTGAGTGGACATGGGCAGATGAGAGAATAACTGCCATAATTTCTGGAACAAAATACGGCACAGTTAATAACATTGTTATATTAACGCGGGTCAAGTGAGATAAAATAATAAAATTTAGTTTATATTGGAAAAACTTACGCCCTCTCCAACATGAGTCTCAATCATTAGACGGAATATCAGAATCGTGTATGACTTCTCGATACCCTGATTAGTGTTCCATCTATAAAAACAAATTGTTAGAACAATATAATTAAAAAAAAGTCAACTAATTGTTATAACGAGTAAAGATTCATCACCTATTAATGAGTGGAAATATATATGATTGGTGACTAATGGATGCCAAGAATGACTTCCGGTAAAGTACCCACGACTGCGGCAGTGTGAGGCATCCACCTATGTCCATCGCAGAAGGATCTATCGTCCGACAAAGTTCGCGATACAGTATGGTTAACACTGCGGACCCCCAACTGTATGAATGAGTGTTATGCAAATTGGATAATAGGGGTAAGTACATCAAGTGGACCGTACTGTCGTTTGCATCCTGCATGAGTACACCCCTTATAAGGTGCATAATGTAAGCTCGAATGGCTTGCATCACCTCCCTTTCATTGACAATACTCGTCAAATACTCAAAATTGGCCTTTAGCCATGAAAACCTCAAACTAGCAAATTTCCCTTCATTTGACAAGCGTCCAAGTAATTCATAGTAAAGGGAAATTAGCCTAGAGATCGAACTTATGCCCGTGACCGCATTCTCGTCGATGGTGAGCCTTAGTTGTAGTGCAACATCTTCTAGAGTGATGGTGCACTCCCTGCACGGCAAATAAATGTGTGGGTCTCCGGACACCATCGCTCGACTAAAGCAGAAATTAAGTTGTATCGCAGATCAAAAGTCCGAATCAATGCCGCTGATTCGAACCCAGCTAACTCTAAGTATGACATTAGGCGTTCATCTGGCAAAAACCCTACACTATTAACACGGCTCCTCAATATGCGGTACGGGCCCTGACATTATTAAATTAGTAAAATAGTTAAAACAACATAATTTAATTCCAAAAATAATATGAGTATCAAATAAAAATTTTATTACGATCTCATTAATAGTACTTGATATATGATTATTATTATTATTAATGAAAGAACCCATTTGCTACAAATTTGCAATTAAAAAAATGAATTCATTTAATTTGTTTCAAAAAATACAATAAATTATTTCAAATTTCAGAAACAAAACACGATAAATATCTAATAATTTCTCATAATTTACCTACAATAAAAAAATTATGTTAGATTACAATAATAATATAATTAAAATTAATATAAACTATCTAAACATAAAAAGATACGAATTAAAAAAATTAAAATAGAAATAGAAACATACCTGATTAGTTTCTTTCAAACAACCTACAAAATTATATAACAACAAATTTAATCAACATTTTAATAAATCAATAAAAATTGTCAAATAAATAAAAAATCAAATAAAATTACATTATATAAAAATTACATTAAAAAAATCACAAAACATTAAACTAAACACTAACAATTTATATAACTTAATCATAAATTATTAACAAAATAACTATAAAATTATTTTTTTAAAAATACATTACTAAAAAATCACAAAACACATAGCTAAACACTAACAAATTATATAGATTGAAAAAATGTTTGAAGACTTCTTTGTCATAAAAGACAATGACACAAACATATGATTCATTTCATTATTGTATTTTATTAATGTTTAGTTTAGTGTTTTGTGATTTTTTAATGTAATTTTTATATAATGTAATTTTATTTGATTTTTTTATTTATTTGACAATTTTTATTAATTTATTAAAATGCTGATTAAATTTGTTGTTATATAATTTTGTAAGTTGTTTGAAAGAAACTAAACAAGTATGTTTCTATTTCTATTTTTATTTTTTTAATTCGTATATTTTTGTGTTTAGATAGTTTATATTAATTTTAATTGTATTATTATTGTAATCTAACATAAATTTTTTATTGTAGGTAAATTATGGGAAATTATTAGATATTTACCGTGTTTTGTTTCTGAAATTTGAATTAATTTATTGTATTTTTTGAAACAAATTAAATGAATTTATTTTTTTAACTGCAAATTTGCAGCAAATGGGTTCTTTGATTAATAATAATCACATATCAAGTACTATTAATGAGATGGTAATAAAATTTTTATTTGATACTCATGTTATTTGCGGAATTAAATTATATTGTATTAACTATTTTGCTAATTTAATAGTGTCAGGGCCCGTATCGCGTTTTGAGGGGTCATGTTAATAGTGTAGAGTTTCTGCTAGATGAACGCCTAATGTCATACTTAGAGTTAGCCGGGTTCCGATCAGCGGCATGGATTTGGACTTTTGATCTGCGATACGACTTGATTTCAGCTTTAGTCAAGCGATAGCGTCCAGAGACCCACACATTTCATTTGCCGTGCGAGGAGTGCATCATCACTCTAGAGGATGTTGCACTACAGCTAAGGCTCACCATCGACGAGAATGCAGTCACGGGTATAAGTTCGATCTCTATGTCGGCTGCCCTTTACTATGAATTACTTGAACGCTCGCCAAGTGAGGGGAAATTTGTCAATTTGAGGTTTTCATGGCTAAAGGCCAATTTTGAGTATTTGCCGAGTACTGCCAATGAATAGGACGTGATGCAGGTCGTTTGAGCTTACATTATATACCTTATAATTAGTGTACTCGTGCCGGATACAAACGGCAGTACGGTCCACTTGATATACTTACCCCTATTATCCAATTTGCATAACACTTGTTCATACAGTTGGGGGTCCGCAGTGTTAGCCATACTGTATCACGAACTTTGTCGGACGATAGATCCTTCTGCGATAGACATAGGTGGATGCCCCATACTGCTGTAGTCGTAGGCACTTTACTGGATGTTATTCTTAACATCCATTAGTCACCAATCATATATATTTTCACTTATTAATAGGTGATGAATTTGTACTCTTTATAACAATTAGTTGATTTTTTTTTAGATTATATTATTATAACAATTTGTCTTTGTAGATGGAGCACTAATTGGGATATCAGGAGGTCATACATGGTTCCAATATACCATTTGATGATTGAGAATCCTGCTGGAGATGGGGTAAGTTTTTCCAATATAAACTTAAGTTTATTATTTTATCTCACTCAACTCGCGTTAATATAACAATGTTATTAACTATGCAGTTCATTTGGATATTGTATTCTG
Organism: Gossypium anomalum; assembly: GCA_025698475.1. Lineage (NCBI taxonomy): Eukaryota > Viridiplantae > Streptophyta > Magnoliopsida > Malvales > Malvaceae > Gossypium > Gossypium anomalum. The sequence goes on along the minus strand of CM046967.1, from coordinate 14,117,835 downwards.
TTCCAAAAATTATGGCGGTTATTCCCTCATCTGTCCACGTCCACTCAAACCTATGGTGCATTAGCGCACCCGTTATCAATTTTTAGATAGTGGAGTGGTATCATGGCGATCGAGTACTCCGACAGTTCAGTTGCATACAGTATATCTCGACACTGCCAATACGATTTGGCGAGATCCATGGGATGAACAGGAGGGGAAAGTATGGAAATGATTAGGGAGAAGTGTATGAAGATTATATTACGATGTTGAAATACCAACTGGGAAGGGTACCTCAGATGGATTTTGCTTTGGATCTGCAGCCATCGTTAGAGTACTTACAGTGGTACTAGGAGATAAAGAAACCATTTTTGTTTGGTAGGCTGTCGATGGTAGTCCCTCTGCATATGACACTAATTGGACAACCCTTCTAGATCCGCATCATGCACCAGAGCCAAGGCCGGAGGCAGAGCCGGAACTACACTCTGGGAACAGTTCTTATCATCCAGATTTGGGGGGCAATGACTATTTCCCGGCCTTGTCAGGCCACGGATATCATTCAGATTTTAATATCTTCAACCTACTACCACATCAGTACTCTAGTCATCCTGGCTCGTATCCACCTCAATACTCCGCTCTTTCCGGCCCATATTCACCGTCGTACTCCACTCCTCTCGGTCCATATCGACCGCCGTACTCCACTCCTTTCGGCTCAAGTTCATCGATGGCGTTTGAGACATATGATTTTTCGTCTATGTTTCACACACCCCCCACATACGGATGAAGAGAACGTTGATCATTGCAATTGCTCGCAACGTAAACGTCGAGCTCCACAAAAATATACCCCTAGAACCACACCATCAAACCATCAATTTTAGGGGGTTTTGTAATATAAATAACTTTTTATTTATATATTGAATTTTTTGGCATTTTATTTATCAATTTAATTTTTTTTTTTGCAATTTAAATAGTCAACTTTGTATTTATGTAATAACTTTTTTTTCCATTTTATTTATCAATTTTATGGTTTTTTTTTTTTGCAAGTTAAATAAATAAACTTTATACTAACTATGTAAGTCAAATTAGATTAATTGCAATAAATTGTAGACAAATTTTAGATTCAATCCTCTCAACATGTAATGAATAATATCTCACTTTCTACCCGATCGCGATAATTGTCCAATATAGTAGTTTCGGAGCGAGCATTTACTCTGATTATGACCGGCTAATCTGTATACGCCACACAGCTTCTCGTCAGATTTCTCCTTAATGTCCATTTCGTTATGGATTCTGGATGATTGCGGAAGACCTTTCGGGTTTCTATGCAAGCCTTTGTCTGAGACAAGCTCGAAGGTTGTCGGAGGAACCTCTTGAGTAGTTAGGTCAGGAAGCACGGGGAACTCGTTCTCCTTTACACGCAACGTGTGTTTGAGGGTGTATATTTCATCAATAAATTGTTTTACATTGAGCGAGACTTTAGCACAAGCTACCACAACATGTGCACAGGGATAATAAAGTGTCTGAAACCTTCTACAATCATACCATCTGTTTTGGAGATTAACTCCGTAGGACCTAGATGGTATACCGGGTTGATGACCGATGGTTTCTGTAAATCAAAACTTTTCATTACGTTGTGAATATACTTTTACAGTTATCGACCTCGCCATCAGACGTTTTGCAACCATTGCATCCCTGACATCTTCGACAAACATGAGTCCCGCCTCCATCTGGTTGACTTGTTGCTGACCCATTCTTGGCATTAAGGTATCCAACCTGTAGAATGTAGTCGAGAACATCAGATGGAAATGCGCACACATATGGATTAAATATCCAGAACATCCAATGGAAAAAAATTTTCCCGATTGTAGTTGGTCATCTCGATCGTAATAAGGTTGTGTTCGCAACTCAATGACAGTCTCCGTATGAACTCCCTCATAGCGGCTATCCATCCCTGTAATTTATTGTACAATGCATCAAAATCGTAGTACAATTGCTCCATTGTCATCTTTTTAGCTATCCATGCCTTCCGGTATAATACTTGATACTAAAATCGTGCCTGCATTTCGACAATCAGTACCGAAACTTTAATGGCCGGCATGTCTTTCACCATTGGCATAATATAGATACAGATACTTTTGAAATCAAGTTTTTGATGATCTTCTATCATACGTGTTAAAGTGCATGTGTGAGGCCCAACAAATTTTTGTATCTCCCACATCTGCGACTTTTGGATAAATGCAGCTCGTATCTGCCAATAGCAGACTTCCGCCGACCTCCAACACTCTCCAATATATAATGTCGATTTAGACACAACGACTTTGTAGTCTACTGATATATTCATGTTATACGTTTAATGGCAAATACGCACTTTTCCTTACTTTCGAATCTCTGGCCCATGAACAACTCCTCAGGATCATAATATACGGCCATCCGGTGAGCAGGTAGTATTTCAGGGTACTCCAGGAACTTGGCTGTGTGTGTCACATCGGGGTCTATCCGAGACATGTGTACCATAGAATTATTGTGTATAACAATACGACGAATCTGGTTCCTGACTAAAGACGCGTTAACGTTTCCATCTTCATTCACGCCTTCGCCGTTAATATCATTCAGGACATCGTCCACGTCGGGATCACTATCATTATCTACTTCGTGATCAGAAGGATCACTACTATGGTATACATCATCACCAACCACATTAGTATCGGGTAACATTAAGATCAATGTCGATCCCGTGTATAGTTAATTGACTATCAACGTACGATATCGGAACCACCATACACGACTCTTGAGCTCCATCTTCTTCACCTAATGGAGTGAGATCTTTAGTTGCCTCCACACCAGCTAACTCAGTAAATAACTGATTCGGTGCATTTTGGTTGCTCCGAGTCCCACAATAAAGAACGATCATTGTCTCCACGTCTTTATCATCCTACAAGTTTCATTTCGGTGAATTTTATGGGATTTATCGAAACTAGAAACTTGTAGAAAAGTTTCGAGATCCTTCTCCCACAATGTCTATAAATTTTTTCACTAATTTTTTTCTTTCATATCATTAAACGAGATATTTCTTTTAAATCTTATTGCTACTTGTTTGCTACATTCAAATATACATCCCATGGTTGTCAAAATTTCTCTATCGAAATAAACGCATACGAAAAACTAATTCTCCATCTTCAATACTAGATCTGTTAAAAAAATTTCAAAAATCTCAAAACAGTTTCGAATAGCAAAAAAGTTACATAAAATTTTTAATGCAAAATTTTTCAGCGACATTCAAATATACATCCCACGGTTGTTGTCAAAATTTCTCCCTCGAAATAAACGCATACGAAAAACTGACTCTCCATCTTCAATACTGGATCTGTTAAAAAATTTTCAAAATTCTCAAAACAGTTTCAAATAGTAAAAAAGTTACATAAAATTTTTAATGCAAAATTTTTCATTCAGAAGCTAACAAAATTAATAACCTAACAAAATAACTTTTAAATAATAAAATTACTAACAAAACTCTATATTCTATTTAAAAAGAAATAAACTAAAGTACCTTATTCTTCTTGTTGTTTTCCTTTTTTTCTTTCTTTCTTCTCCCTGTCTTTTTACTTTCGTTTTGCTAAATTTTGTGTCTGCTACTCTGCTAAATTTTGTGTTTGTTGCTCATTTAATTATCAGATAGGCTCAACCAGTCACGCCTTTCAGATAAGCACAGCCAGTCGCGCCTACTAGATAGGCGCAACCTATATATCATTTTCGTATCTATATACGTGTCATATACTGATCCGAGAAAAAATTAATAATATTTTATTAAACAAAAAAATATTTTTAATATAAAAAAAAAAGAGTTACTCCCATCAAATAGGCGCGACTAAAAAAAACATACCATTTTCGTAGATAATCCAGTTGACAACCTATTTTAGTATATAATTTTTTTTTAAAATTTTATTTATGTAAAAAACCCCTCAAAATCATCCATTTGGGCGACGAAATCAAGTAAATCCCCAGCTGATGCTCCGATCATCTTATTAGCTCTCAGATAATGATTATAAAGATTATAAAGATTAACATCAAACTTATTAAGCTTCCTATTCTCATCCAGCGATCGAACCTAGGACTTGAAAAGATCTTTCACATCAGTCCAACGTTGTTGGGTCATCAAATTGGCGAAATGGTTCATTAAGCAGGCGCGTCGATGGACTAGGAGGGGTACTAAATCCAGAGTGCAGGGATTGGCCCAAGAGGCTTAAGGGAACAAGCAATTGGGCCAGGGAGGTTGGATTTTGGGTGGCATTAGGGTTCCTCAAGTTCTCATGGAATAGAAGGCTGTCGGAGGCTGGGTTTGGAGGGAGAGGGGTTGTTTGAGTTCTAGTGTAGTGAGTCGACCCTTAGAGTTGAGATTCTTGAGAGTGAAAATGAAGTTGATTTGGTTTGCTTGGACTAGGGTTTGGGTCAAGATGGCCATTTAATGTTGGAACACAAATTTGAGGATATCAATGTAAATAAAAAAATTATTAAATAAATTTGTTCGAAAATTGAGAAGGACATTTAGACCACATCAAGGTCCCAACACAAACTTGAGAGTCATACTTGAACTAAACATGATACCAAATTATTATTTCTTTAAATTTTAAATATTATTTTTTAATATTTAAAATATATTATTTTTAAATATATGACTTTTCAAATTTTTTTTATAATATAAAATTTTTAAACATATTCAAACCTTTTTAAAAAAAATTATATTAAAAAATAATATTTTAAAATTCTAAATGGCTCTATCAAATAAAATATTATTTTTTAAAATTTTAAATGTAATTTAAAAAAACTTTTGAATATCTTTAAAAATAATTTTAAAAAATTCTATTTAAAATTTTTTAAAAATAATATTTAAAATATTATAAATATTATAAATATTAAAAAAGTAAATAAAAAACGAAAAATGACAAATAAATAAATAAAATTAGGTAAAGGGTGTTAGAATAGGCAACAAATAGGGTATTGGAATTTGGTGGTGCCAAATTATTTTGCTCTACCAGAAAAAGATAAATTTGCTTAAAACCTCTCTATTTTTTCAAAATCTGGAGTATTTCTTTGGTATTTATACATGTGACGTTATTCTACATGACTCCATCAAAAAATTGATTGTTTTAGCTTGATTATTGACGTGATATGTTGGTGGCGCTAAACACTTTGGCTCCACTAACTTTTACTGTAGATTTTAGGTTATTTTCGTATCTTTTCTAAAAAATAAATTATTTAAGTAATTAATTAATTTTTTAGGTTAATTTTATAAAAAAACCCTTATTGCTCTTTTGGACAATCCTACAGCCCAACTGACAAATGTTGCCTTGAAAACACATCAATAGCAGTGGCCAGTGGCAGCATATACAGTATAAAGGAGAGATGCTTTGTATTTGGACTGGAAATTCTGTTAAGCTATTTATGGGTTTAGGGATATTCTGAGGATTACTGGTCTACCGATACTAGTTAGGTTATAAGAACAGAAAATGGTGTGAATTTAAAGTAGAATTTGTCTGGCTTGGCACAACGAAATTTATGGGTATTTAAATGAAAATACCGTTATGGGAGGTAAGAACTTGACCGATATGTGTAGGCGGTAATGCTTTTACATCATAGGGTCTATTGTATCCTTCTAGTATTGATGTGGTGTTTCACTTTATTTAACATTTTTAAGGAACATCGATCAAATTGGTAGTTATGCGTGTGGTGTGGCTATGCTAGTAACTTTACATCGCAACTTGAAGATTTACAAATGAGAAAGATGTATTTATCAATTTTTATTTTGTTACTGTGATGATAGAAGTTACTCATGGTAATAATAAAAAAATTGTCAAATAGATCTCGTCCCTTTAATTTGTGGTTCTTCAAGTTACAGTGCAAAGTTGCTAACATGACTGTACAGATAATAATGGAGTTACCACATCTGCACTAGAAAGGTGTATGATAGACCCTGTAATATAAAGCATTACTGCCCCAACATAGCGGTCAAGTTCCCTTCAAGAATAACATTTTCATTCAAATGATCATAAGTTTTGTTAAGTCAAGCCAGACGATTCTACTTTTTGTTTGGCGTAGACACTCGTTTGTGCCAAAACACTAGATGCACAAGTGTCTTAAATTCACGCCTTTCTCATTTCCTATAATTGGTCAACCAGTAATCCTTAAAACATCTCCTAAACCCATAAATAGCTTAATAAAATATCCCCGTCCAAATACAAAACATTTCTCCTTTATACCATCTGTCTGCCACTGTTGTTATAAGTGATGGGATGTGTTTTGAAGGGCTTGTGAGCTTCAATAGATTCTCGAAGCCTATTTTCTTTAATCTGTGTTCTGCAGTCGGGTGGAAGGTAAATTTTCTTGGTAACAGATTTTCGGCAGTGTTGACAACATTAAAAAATATACTTATAAAACAATCAAAGTACAGGTAATAATCAAGTTATCAACAAGATTAAACAAAAACATGTCAAAAGTGCGATAGTTATGAAAGTCTTCAGAATTCTGTCTGAAAATCATGTTATGTTGAACAAATTATGTAGTTTGCATAACATACTAAGGATATGGGAAATAATTGTAGGCTTTCTTGTTGAAGATAACATTGAAGAAGTCATTTTGGCAGACGAACTAGAAAAACAAGGTGTCAATTTAATTTGTTGAACATTTATTATTATTATACATCGTCTTTGGCGGTGATCAGACCTTGAAATCTGTCTCTGCAAAGCTTTTTTTAAGGCATTGAATACCTGCAATTACATGTTTCAACTCCCTTCAAAATATTCCCTCCTTTTCCCGGAAGCCAAACAGTAATAAACATGTGATCGACTCAAACGCGCAGCCCTTCAAAAAAAAAAAAAAAAAAACTCAAATTTACATCGTCAGCATTGGCAGTTGAAGGGGCCTGGAGCTCAACATTGTTTGATTCCAATCAGTAAATTTCAATGGCTATGCAGAGAACATTACTATAGAAACAAATTGATGATCAAGGCTCGAGTGAATGAATACACGTATATTGTTTGTATGCAAATATAAAGAAGAAGACAGAAAACCCTAGAGTTTGTGATCACAGACTAAATTGGAAGGGCATTGTAAATTAAAGGGTATTTAAAAAGATTGAAAAGTTAGAAGGTTGAAAAAGATAATAAAAATATTATGCTTATAGGGAAACTATTAAAACCCAAAATCTAGTAATATTGGAATCAATTAACAACGCTAAGAACACCCAAAGGAATGAAAAAATAGTTGAGAATTGAGATCAAGTAGCATGATTATATGAACCAATTGCCACAGTTTATTTTCTCTTTATCCAATGCCCTGTACTTAGAATGGTATCCGGTGTTTGTAGTAATTATAATAATTAAGAAATCCTTTTGCCTAAACCTTTTTAATAGACTATATGTTTTGTGTTTGTGTTGGTGCTGGTAGTATAAAATTTACCTTTATTTCGACTTGTATGTCTATACCTTCTGCCAGGATTGATTTAGCAATCTAATAAGTTGTCCACAAAGAGCAATCGTTTAATTTTCACGTTAAAGAAAATGAAGTTTAAATAGTATTTTGACTTCGATGTCAACAGGGGTTGTAGCTCAAATGGTAGAGCGCTCGCTTTGCATGCGAGAGGTACAGGGTTCGATCCCCTGCAACTCCAAATTTCTCTTATTTTCACTCATTTTCAACCCAAACGTAGGATGTCATTCGAAATCAGGTTTTTTTTTTTTTATATTTTCGTAATATACAAGTTTGGTGATTTAATTAGCTGTGGATTAATTTGGAAATAGACAAAAAAAAAAAAAATTGAAGTTGGTCTCTGGAGGTGCCGACTTCACTGTTCTCTTATGTTGTTTTCAGGCAGCAGCATCAACGTATCAGAAGAAGAAGCCCATGAGCATGCATGAAAGAAAAATGTAAGAAAGAAAGGAAAATACAGAACCCGTGGCAGCATGCATGAAAGCAGGAAAATGTAGTGTTTTGTTTGCATGTAGCAGAGCAAAGAAATAATGAACCCGTGAACCAGCATGCATGAAAGAAGCAGAAAAAATATACTTGTATGCAGAAGTAAAGAAATTATTGAAGCATGCAATATGTAAATAATTGAGGCAGGTAAGTATGGGTTAATTATTTATCTTTGAATGAAAGTTTAAAATATTATGCAATTTAGTCCTTCTAATTTTGTATATATAAAGGGACAACCACTCTTCTCTTATTTTCTATCTAAAATTTTTTTCTCCTTTCTATTTCTCCCAACATCTTTTTCTGTTTCTCCAAACATATTTGTAACAAATTCTCTACAAATACATCACTAACAAGTAAGTTATTTTTTTTTTAAGTTGATAAATGTGAAATTTAGAGATTAATTGAATGTTTATTGTTATATTTGATATGTTTTTTTTATAATTATTACTATATAATAGTTTTCAACTTACGTACTTCTAGACAATTAACTTCTTAATAAATTATTGATAATTTATAAATAAATTTAATAATTTTAATGATAAACGATTATAAATGAGTAGTATATGATACCATTTTGGAAATAAATAACAATACAGAGGTAAACAACTTCATAATATAGCAATAAATAATTTATAATGCATAAGTAAAAAATATTATAAATAAAAAGTGAATGGTTGATAGCAGAAGATAATAACAAATTTTATAATTATGGTTGTAAAAGAAATATATACCTCACTAGTTTAAGTTTAAAAAAGTTAAATATTTTTATTTTATAAATATCACCTTTATAATACCTAAATCGAAAATAAATATTTATATATTAAAAATTAATACTTAATTAAAAGTACATCAAATTAATTAATAAATTTTATTATAAAATAATATTCATAATTTAATAACTGACTGTTCACTAATATTAAGATTTCAAATTTTGAATATATTATTATTTCATAATATCACATAGTGGCACTAAAATTATATATATATATATATATATATATATAAATATATATAAGAGGGAGGGAGAGAGCTTCCTTTGATATAGTTGTAATTATCACATTTCGTGGGCATTGCAAAGCAATGATGGTTAAATAAAATGAGTTCAAATATCAAATAATATAGAAATAAACAAACTCAAACCTGTTAAGGTAAGTTAAAAAGAAGAATGAAAGAATGAATTGCTACAAATGCCTTGCAAGAAAAGAAAAGGTAAAAGGAAACAGTAAAAAAATTGGACCTACTTCAGCAAACCATTTCTGATATACACTAACAGCCCTCCCCTCCCACCATGCTCATTCTTCAACGTTTCTTGCATCGCCAATGCTGCCGATACTTCATCCTCTGCCCAAAGTAACATCATCATCAGTTCTATCGACTAATTTAAGGGTCACTAATATGTGTGATATTTTACTTTTATAATCTATGTACGCGTGATTCCTAGAAGGTGTTTTGTTGGATTAGTTTGAGAATTACCCGTTCAAAAACAAATTTGACAGCCCTGGTCTGAGACCTTCTGGTGCTACATCAATCATTTTTTCACAAACGGTTTCTGACAAACAAGTAGCCGCTGATCGTTACCATTCTGAACATCAATCACCCTTGCATCCCATCGTACTTGTGTAGCATGTGCACGTGCTAGTTCTATAGCTCCTAGTTTATCAGAGAGCACAACCCAGCCCTGCGAGCAAACACAACCTCATAACTTCCGATACACAGTTGATCAAGTAATAACTATTTCACAAACTATTCATTAATATAGCATATTTTACAGCATATGAAATGATATGGCATTATAGGGCATTGATTAGAATTATTGTTGTTTTTTTGGGAGGGGAGCACGTTGGGGAGGATGAGGATGTTGAGTATAAAATGATAGTTTTTCCTTCAATCTAACAAACAATTAAGAGGTCTTAGGGGGCAATTCCTGCACAAGAAAAGAATGAGAGAAAAAGGGACTGCATTGAATATGAAGTAGACATCCAGAAATACTAAATACCTCAGGGCGTAGAATTCGATCCATCTCTACAAATAACTCCACCAAACTACACCTCTCTGAAGTAAGATGTGAGAGGAGCCCATTCGCATGAAGCAAGTCGTATGTTCGAGGATATGTTGGGAAGGGTTCACACCTGAACAGATCAGATATATTAGATATTGTTAATATGGTTGGTAGAATGATCCGCAGCTGCATGTTATTATGAAAAAAAAAGAGAAAAAGGAACTTCCGAATGTTCAACAGGAGCTCTAGAGAGAAAATTGCATATGCAGATTCAAAATGTAAATTTCATTAGCAGTCAAATATAGTTCCAACTTCAGCCAACTAAAGATTCTCGTATATAGAAAAATGAAACAGTAATATTCAATTTAAGAATGAATCTAACTAAAGCAAAATATATTAACAGAACCATTATTATTACAAACTTAAATATTAACTTAATCTTGAAACAAAATGAGAAAGTGCACTTCTAAAAACCTGGGAAGATATACACACATAGAACGAAGAAGTTAAAATTTGCACTCCAACGCCAGCTTTTAACTACCAACTTAAACAAATTACTTTCGTGAAGTTTTAAGAAACTAACCAGTCATGAAAAACACCAGGAAAGCCTCGGTCAAGAATGAGAGGAAGTGTATTGCGTGCCCTAACAGGTACAACATTCATCACCCACACTGATTTCATTTCCTCCAGGAATGCAGCATTTAAACCCCCATAATGAGCATTCATGTCCATCACATTGCGCACCATATTAAATGGAGGCAATGGGTCTTCATCGCCTGGCCTCTTGGGATGGTCAGAGAAAATTAATGGTGTAAGCAAAGACCAATAGTTTTTTAAAGCTAATTTCCAAACTTTCAAGTCTTCAAAGAAATCTTCTGGACTGACACCTGCAGCCATTAACTTAAATCAATATACTACATGAGCTGTGGATTGCATACAACAACCCGAGTGCAGAATGAAAACGTGGGTGCAGGGAGAGAAAAATAATTTGGGGTGGAACAATACTTTCCATGAACTTCAAGCTCCACAGAGCTCAAATCTGGGCTAGAAGACTTGTTCTGAATAGGAATCCAGCGTTTGCTGGAAGCTCCAATAATACATGGCATCAAGGTTTGATAATAGGGAGCATCATATCCTTCTTTGCATAGGGGTACCTCATTTTTCTTGCTATATTCAACAAACATTAAGTTAGCAAAACATCAGCACAGGTCAGATTGTTAAGGGGAACAAATACAACAAAATCAAAGTAAAAGGGTAGAGCAACCAAAAAATGGTTTTAATGAGTTGTTTATAACAAAATTGAATAAAGATTCACTTTGAAAAGAGTGAACATTTTCTGCATATACTCACAGAGAAGAATAGCAATAAGCATCAGCAGTTTTCTGCCAGATGAATGTCTCATCTTGTTGTGCAATAAGACTCCAACAAATCTTTTCAGTGAATTGTGCCAGTGGAGTTAACATGCTTCTTTTCTTCGAACTTGTTGCATGCCCAGGTGGCTTACTTATAGGTGAGGTTATAACAAAAAAACCTCCAGGCTTGAGTAACCGGTCAAATTCTATAAGAAACATCCCCTCTGTTTTATAAAATCATAGTTAGAAAGTAAAGCATATGTAATTTTTAGGAAGCAATACTACTAAACTCTGAAAGTACCTTTCTTGTCCCAAACAATACCGCACTGAGCACAATGAACCATGTCAAATGACAATGATGGATATGGTAGTTGTCTCGATATGAAATCGCCAATCATTGCTGGAAGACCTCTCTCAAGAGCTATTTGAACTTGGCTTCCAGTTGCCTCATATGCAGCAACACAAAGAGCCATCAACTTTAGTGAAACTAAATGAGCTCCAAAACTTCCAAATCCACAACCAATATCAAGAACAGTGCGTACCTGTAACCAAAGTAGGAGCATTAAATACCATGTGGTGCAGATAGTTTTACTTCCCCTTGAAGACCATACACATAAGGTATCTTTCTCATATTTGTAAACATGACAATCTAAAACATTAGAAAATATTTGATTCCAAAATACCAAACTCTCAAAACTCATGGTACTCCAAAAGGGTAAAAATAGTATCATGAAATGAAATAAAGACTTACACCAGCTTGAAAAAATTCAGAGTCACTTCCCAGTCCCATCATCTCTGCAATCTGGCGAGAATAATCTTTGACACCATCAAAGATTAAGCCGTCCTGAGAGTGAAAAGCAATTTGATTCTCTTCGAGCAACATCATTCTAGATAATTTGGTAAAAGATTATGAATGTAAATTAGAAAGCTGTTACTAATGGCATAAAGAACAAAGAATGAAGGATGATGTATAAGCTGGTATAAAAAAAACAGATACTAACAAATTATAAAAGGTAAAGTTTGTAACAGAGGGAGATATGCATGATATTTTATGTACATTTAGAAAGCATCCAAATGCATTTACTAAATACCTTTTTGTTATGCTTCCAGAAGAAAGGAATTGGTCTTTGGTTATCTTCACATTTCCAGTCCATATTACATCCCTACCAGCTGGCCAACGGAGTGGAATCTTATAATCCTTTGGAGGGCGAACTAAACAAAACTTTCCTTGGCTTGATACTTCACAATGCCGATCAAACTCCTCTCCATCTTTAAACCCTAATAATACATTTGCAGTTACATTGTAACAAGGAACATAATTTTCTCTTTCTTTGCCGCATAAGCCAAGCTCCCCTTGGCGACCAGCTCCAGACGAGACAGTTCTCAGCTGAAAATAGTCAACTGCGGCTTGCTCCTTTAACCTTCTATAGTTTGAATAAATCTCTGGGACTGGAGTGACAGTTACATAGTCAAATGACTTAGGAAACGATGATCCAAAGACTGCAATCAGCACAAGCACGCTAGTGAAGCACAATACCAACCAACTGACCGGCAGTCTACGGCCGCAAGTAAGAGAAAGTTTATTGAGCAAAGGGCTTCTCATGTCCAAAGCTTTAAAGAATTGAGGTTTTGGAAAACCACTAAATAACCAGTTCCTTTAGATTAAATCTACAAGAACCACGAAAGCCATTATCACATATAAGCTTCTATATAAGTAATCATGTACGGGGACAAGTCCAATAAGCATTGAAACCACCTCCTCTACATTCCTTGCCCGCACGGATCTTTCTCCAGTCATCACAAGTAACAGATAAAACGATAGTGGAAAATACCCAAGTTCACTCTAAATCCACCGTAATTAGTACTAAGAAAAACAACGAAAATCAAGCTGAATTTCAATTCTTTATTAAGGATCAATAGTTCATTCCAAAATCGAACTGTCGAGAAGAGAATTACACAATTCTTGGTCCAAAACGAAACCAAATTTTACTGCAGTATACACTTTTAACATAATCCAAACAGAGCCGATCTTGCTCAATTTTGAGTAATGTCAATTCCTCAGTTTCCAACAAGTGAGCAGCTAATCGCATCAAGCTGCAAATGATCCACCGAAACCAATATTCAAAAGAAGGAAAATTTGATTCTTTTAACGGTCTGTTAGGTAGATGAAATGATATTAAATCTAGCAACAGTATTCTAAAGCTTACAACAGACAATTTAGAATGTATAAAACTCAGAATTATAAAACGTAAATAGTTCCATTTTGGGGAATCCGGTAAAAGTAAGTCAGATCTCGAAAAGGAAACTATAACAGATTGAGATCATTGAAAAGCAGGAAAAAAAGAAAAGAGAAAGGAGTAAATTGAAAACTGAAAATAAAAATTAAAAGAAAAAACAAGAACCGAATTAGAGTTTACGTGGGAGCGTACCGGTGGAGAATCAAAATTGGAAATTGACAATTGTAGAGAGCTACGGAGCGAAATAGAGAAATGGTTAATAAGATAATCAGATCCAAAGCTTAAAGGCTCCCTTTTTTTTAAAAAAAAAAAACGACAAATAATGAGCAGAAATCACAATGACAATGACTTTAATTGTGTTTTTTTTTTTTTTTTTTTTTTTTTTTTTACCTTAATAACTAGAAGTAATCCACACTTCGTTTAGGGGATTTTACTTTTTAAATATTTTAATTAATTCAACCAATATTTTAAAGAAATAAAATGAAGAGTAATTTGAGAAAAATCCAATTATTAATAAATTATATTCCTTAATTTTTATAAAAAAATTTAATTTTATTTAAATGTAAACAATTATAAAAAAGACTCGTATAAAAGAGAATTAGCAATCCTCAAATACTTTTTAGTTTTTAAGCTCCATAAAGTAATTTTATTTGTTATTATTTATTTATTTAAAATTTTGGTTAACAAAATTAAAAAAAAAAAACACAAGGTAGGAAATTAGATTACATGTGGCCCTGTCTGAAGGTTTACTTAAAAATAGAAGAGTGTTTGGATAAAAATATAAGTTTAAAAAATGAGTTTGTACAATAAAATAAAGTCTATTTTTTAAACAGGTCAAGTCTTAGGTAATTTTTTGATTCTGGCCTAACCCAAATTAAATTTGCAAAAAAATAAAAAAATAAAAATAGTTGTTTTTTACTATTTTGTCACTGTTTTTTTATTATTTTGTTATCATTTTACTATTATATTACTATTATTTTATTGTTATTGTTTGAACTTTAGATATTGTACAGTTATTGTTTTATTATTAATTTTGCTACTATTTTAGAGGTATTTACTTGTTAAGTTACACTTATCTTAGTATTATTTAAGTATATATTTTTAAAAAAAATTATATAAAAAATAATAATAATATTTATTCTAAGAGTGAAATTAGAAATATTTTCTAGATCCTTAAATTAAGTTGTATAATTTTATGAGAGTTAAAATGTTATTTCATTATTTTAATAACTTAAATGATTAAATCAAAATTTTTTAATTTTTTAATTTCGTGTAATTTTATCACCTATTAAAAAAATTATAAATTTTAAAGGGTTAAAATATATTGCCCTTGGCAGCTCTCTGCCGCCGCTGATCTCCTTATTGTTCAACTAGATAATGAATCGTAGCTTTGCAAATATTAAACTGCATTCCGCTGATTCTTATTTTTCTTGAAGTGTTTATCAATTTTGAAACATGCTAAAATACAGGTGTAGGAATATGACAAAATATTTAAAAGAAAGTTGAACATACAAGTGCCAAAACAAACACCAGCCAGTAGGCAACACTCGCATTCTAGTCTAAATACAATGAACTGCACTGCATGATATATATGAATCTAGAAATCTGAAATTGATCAGATATATAGTATATGTTCACATGTAGAGGCAATATAAATTGCATGTTGTATGCATGCAGGAATTGAACCGTTTGTGACACTCCACCATTGGGATCTTCCTCAGGCGTTGGAGGACAAATACAACGGATGGCTAGATCCTAAAATTATGTAAATAGGACCCTCATCATTATAAAAGTAGTACTATTATTACTATTATTATATATCTTCTTTAGTCTTTCTTTTAAGGGGTAATGAACCATGGCTTTACTCATTTGCAGCAAGGACTCTGCAAATTATGCTGAGACATGCTTCAAGATGCTTGGTGACAGGTGAAATACTGGACTACGTTCAATGAACCCGACACATTTACAGTGCAAGGTTATGATGTCGGTTTAGAAGCACCAGGACCCTGTTCCATCCTTTTTCATCTCTTCTGCAAAGTTGGGAACTCTACAACTGAGCCTTACATAGTTGCCCATAACGTTCTTCTTTCTCATGCAACTACTGCAGACGTTTACGGGAAAAAGTACAAGGTAAAATGGAATGTCGGATTCAGGTATACATCTGATACAGACTAGTATTTCAAGCAAAATGAGAGAGTTGGTTGGTTTACATTTAAAATTTTATAATTCAATTATTTTCCAAGGTTTCATTCTTGGAAGATCATACGCCTACACTAATATCTGGATGTGAATCGAACGCAGAAAATTAAAATAAAAAATGGAGAGTCAAGAGAAGATAGAAAAAAGGTTTATATAGGATGATGATGTTAATGTATTGTTGTCCCTTAAAAGTTTATATAGGATGATGATGTTAATGTATTGTTATCCCTTCAAAGTTAAGTTATGACCACTTCCTGTCTTGAATTGCCTTTAAGTAGAAGATCTAAATTTTACTTCTTTTTTTATTTGTTATTACAGGTATGGATGATTCAAATAACCCATTTATCCCTGCTTTGAAGGATGAAAAAAGAATCAAATTCCACAATGATTACTTAACTAACCTGCTAGCTGCTATCAGGTATGTAACCATACAATGCCTTACATTCGTATTCAAATGTTACGTATTTTATACGATATGTTGATGTACTTTTGAAGAGGAATGGCGATTAAGCTTTCAAGAATTGTAGAGGGGCATGGCGCATGGGAGCTGGTATTCCGAGTGCGCTTTGATATTTAAGTTACGAATAGTGATTCAAAGAAAGAAATATCCAGAAATTTGACCTAAATTTTTATACAGAAAATTCTTATTCTTTGCAATGATTGGGATCTATTCCTTCGAATATGTAACAATGCCTTGCATTCATATTCAAATTAATATTATATCACTGGACTTACGAGGTAGACAATGTGACATAGGGTTCAATTTCGGATACAAGTATAACATGATGATATTTTGTAGGTAAAAAAAAAAAAAAAAAAAAATCGGTACCTTCATCATCGAGCGAAGCATGAGGATAAAAAAAAGAAGAAAAAAATGATTTTTTTTAGCTAAATAATATAAAAATATTAATTAATTATAAAAAATATATTGAAAACAAATTAATTACGAAATTAGACCTTTGCTACAATGTTTTGATGGTGCGACCTGACATATTAGCAGCACTAAACTGAAATATGATGACTTAAAATATTCAGGGACCTGATATGCAAATTTACCGTTTTGATGGGCAGTAAAAAAAAGTTTTAATGGTGCTGTTTGTAATAGTAGGGGCACCAAACTTTAAATGGGTAAATTGCTGCATAACCCCCTTGTTTATTATTTTTGTCTTTTTGACTAAAACACTTTTTAAGTTTTTTTTCTTTTTAACATCTCTCACATTGAAAATTTTCATTTGCTTCTCAGATCTAGAGAGTACCCAAAGGAGTACTGCACTAGCAATGACAACCCCAGGAGACTAACTTCAACATCCTCATCTTCTTCGTCAACGACGAGCGTTCGTCTGACTATAGTTACAAGTCGTAAAGATATTTCTCTTCCCAAAACTTCAGCCATAACTTCAGCCACAACAAAAATACAAAAACGAAGGTTGAAATTTGAACCCTTTGCTATAATCTCACAATCAAAATTAAAACAACAAAATTAAATCAAAATTAAAACAACAAAAACAGAGGATAGCTTCTTTTGCAGTGTCTTTGAGGTTTAAAGCAAAAGTGATTTCCTTTTTCTGTGTAGGATTTATTTTGCCAATTTTTGTTTGTTATGACGAAGAAGATGAGGATGTTGAAGTCAATCTCCTGAGGTTGCCATTGTTAGTGTAGTACTCCTTCGGGTACTCCCTAGATCTGAGAAACAAATGAAAACATCTAACGTGGAAGATGTTAAAAAGAACAAAAAAAAAAAAAAAAACCCAAATGTTTTAATAAAAAAGACAAAAATAATAAACAAGGGGGGTTATGAAGCAATTTACCCATCTAAAGTTTGGTGTCGCCAATCAGACAATCGCCACTATGTCAAATAACACCCTTAAAGCCCTTCTTTCAGCTACTAATCAAAACGGTAAATTTACAAATCAGATCCTTGAATATTTAGGTCACCATATTTCATTCTGGTGCCGTCAATATGTCAAGCGGCACCGTCAGAACACTGTAATAAATACCTATTTTCGTAATTTATCTATTTTTCTACCTTTTTCGTAATTAATTATTTTATATATTATATGGGTAAAAAACTAAAAACTGGCTAAAAACAGAAATGTGAATCTAAGATGAGAGAAAGATAGAAAGTGAAAGAAATAATTGTTTTGGTGGTTAATCCGAATGGAGAAAGCCTTCGGAGGTGGAGAGTTCGCAACGGCGACAACGATTTTTTATTATTTAATTTATCTTATTTTTTTAACAATAATGAATAATTTCCATTAACAGAGAAAAAAGACATTGAAAATTAAAACAAGAAGAAAACTTATCAAAACCTTTCTTCTCCCCTAACATACGAAAAACAATAAAGCAAATAAGAAGCCATCTTAGAGTTCTCCATACCCGATTTTTGGCTGGATTTTCATTGGTTCTTGAGGAAACGTTTTATTTCCCCAAGCACCGTATTTTTCTTTCTTGGTTTTATTATCATTTAATATGTTTACATCCTGATCCATTTATTTATTTAATGAGTGAAATCCATCTATTTTCCATAAAAATATATTTTGTTTTAATGTGTTGTTAACTCATTAATTAACCCATTATTTTCGAAAAGAAAAAAAAATTAAGTTGATAAATGCTAACCAATCCAACCACTTAACTTTTTTTTTTTTTTTTTGTTATTTTAACTTTTCTTCAAACTCCCCCATAATTTTTTACTTTTCTCAAAAGTTTTTTTTCCAATTTTCCAGTTTTCTTTCTAACCATTAATTTTTCAATTTTAGCTAGGTATATATCATTTTTTTTCTTCTTTGTCCTCATGCTTCTTCACTCGATGTTGAAGGTATCAGTTTTTTTTGCTGCACTTGATCTAGGTCTTCATTTTAGAGAATGAATGACAATTTTTTTTTAAATTTCTCCAGTGTCGCCATAGAAGTCGACGACACCCATTAAAAAAATCATTTAAAAAAAACACACTAGTGTCGACAATATCAAGGACGGCAACAAAACACCGATGCCACCAATGACAATGGTAATACCAAAAATATATCTGAGATGTTTAATAAAAACGTCGGTGCCACCAATGACAATAGCAACAACTATTAAAATATAATATTTTGTTCTTTTTCCCTCAAAATACAAGTATTTTGGCATGACATGTACGCAAGGGTGAAGGTAGAGAAAAAAAATTTTGGGGGGGGGGGGGAGAAATTAAATTTTAATTTTTAATAGTCTATATCTTTATAATCTTTAAAGGATTAAATCAAATTTTTATAATTTTTAAGGGTTAAAGTGCAAGTTTACATTTACTAATTTAAAATTTTAAAATTTTAAAGGGCCTAAATAGATAATTTTTCATTTTAGGGGGTTGGGGCCCTTGCCAGCCCCCTAAATACGCCAGTGCATGTACACGTATTTTTACTAGTGCCACCAATAACAACGGCAACAGCGAAGTTTACTATAGCAAACAGTTATTTTTGTACATAATTTTTCAAGTAGGTCATTTTTATAATTAATAAAAAAATTTGGATCAAGTCCAAAAAAACCCCAGGGAAGATGGTTGCAATGTTAAAAGGTACTAAGTAGGTATCATTTGCTTGAAAATTTCAGTTTCTGAAAAGTGCTTTTGCTCGGATGAAAAAACTGAAAAGCACAAAGGTTTTTTTTAGCCGAAAGCATTTTTGACTTTTAATTTACTTTCTTATCCTTCATTTTTCTTTTCCCAAAACACACCGTATACTCCCAATTCTTCTTCAACCAAAAACAGCTTAAGCTCCAATGGAAATGATCTTTGACCATGTAAACCAAACCCAGAAAGAACCTTATCATGGTAAGATTAACGTATGTAAACTCAACCCCAGAGCTGTCATTTCCATCCCTAACCAGTATTTTTTTATTTCTAAGGGGTTTTTTTTTCACTCATATTTTTCTTTGTAAATAGTCAACACTAACAAACTTAAAAGGAAAAGATCGAAATTTGGATATGAACTCACGAACGCCATTGAACGCTTCTGTACAGGCCCAAATTTTAACTTAGCCCAATCCCAAGAACACCTCAAACCCAAAATTAAAAAAAACCCTAGCCCAAACCTAGGAGGCCCAAAACTTTAAAAATTTTTAGGAAAAAACCCTAGGTCTTCAACCACCTTCTGCCACCAGCCGCCCTAGCCTTGTCGGTGCCCCGTCCCATCGCCCATGCTACCAACTCCTCTGACACCTGCAAAACCAAAACAACAAGCAAGAAAAGACAGACAACAGTGAAGCAAAGAATATTGTATTTACTATTTTCTTGTTCGGTTATAAAAAGAAAAGAAAACTGAATGTAAGGGAGAGTTTTTTTTTTCCTTCGGTTTTTGGTTTGTCAACAAGGAAAATGAAATAAAAAGATAGTTAAACATCAAAATACAGATTCACAAAGCAGATTAAAGACAAAAAGAAAACAAGAACAAAGGTTACTGTTATTTATATGCTTTTTTCTTTTCTTTCTTTTTATTTTTTATGTTTTTTTCTTTTCGTATCTCTTTACACAAAGTTTTCCCTATTTTATCTCTTAAAAATAGTACATATATATTTATATAAATATATATAAAAAAATAATAATACCATTTTTTATTTTCGACCACCACAGCGTCATGGTGGCGTTTGATTTGGTCGCTAAGGTGGTTAAAGACCTGAGCCCAAGCCCAGGAGGAGAAGGCCTTGAGAGAGAATAGAGAGCTTTTGGAATTTTTTCTGAAAAACAAGTGAAGAATGAGTTTTTTTAAGGAAATTTTGACTTATATAGGCCCCCAAAACGACGTCGTTTTGGGACTGGCCTTAAATGCCCAAAACGATGTCGTTTTGGCCTATACCCATGGTCGACCCGCGACCCGACCCGTTCCAACTTCAGGATCCTCGTGTTTTCATTGGAGGGGCTATTTGTGCATTTAGTCCCTCCGCTTTTTTATTAATTTGCAATTAAGTCATTTTTTATTTTTAATTTGGCCCCGAAATCTGTCGCGATTTTCAATTTAATCCTAGCTGATGCTGTGCGTTTTAGGAAGGGGGTTTATTGCAGTTTAGGCCCTCCGTTGTTTCACGCGCGTTCAAATTAGCCCTTTTCTTCTTTTTTTTAATTTTAATTTTGCCCCAAAACTTCATTTTTAATTCGAATTTAGTCCTTTTTTTTAATTTAAGTTGATTTTTATATTATCTTTGCTATTTTAATCTTTAATATTAGTTCCAATAATATTATGTATATACTTTTAAATACACTCTTTCATTTTCTTTTATTATAAATATTATTACTTTATTTTCCTTACGTTATTATTATATTGTCTTTTTTTTTTTATCATTATTATTTTTCATGTACGCATTATTTATATTATTTCTATGATTATTATTGTATTTATTTTTACTACTATTATTATATTTATTATTAGTATTAGTATTATAATTACTATTATTACACTTATATGTATATATATTTATATGTAAAGTTATCAATGGTTATTTTAATATTATCATCATCTTAATATTAATATGTTTTTTTTAACATATATATGTATATATTTATGAAGTATTATTAATAATTATTTTATAACTTTATTATTATTATTTCTAATGTGTATGTATATATATATTTTTCTTTATTCATATATTATTATCATTATTTTCCACTTTATATTATACTATTTTTATTTTTGTGCATACTTTTAATATCATTATCATATATAAATTTTTGATATATATATGTGTATATTTATGTAATATTTGTTTTTCAATATTATTATTAAATCTAGTATGTATATATTTTTAATATTACATATATGTTTTTTATTTCTATTATTACGTATATATGTTAACACATATATGTATATATTTATATATCGTTATTATTAGTTTTTTATATTATTACTGTTTTCAATAAACATTGTATATATTTTTAATCTAGTATCATATGTTTTATATATATATGTTCCCTACTATTTCATATTTACATTGTTACTATTATTATCATGTTTAATACCATATGTATTATTATTGTTTTATACTATTATTATTTATATTATTATTATTATTATTATCGTTTTCGTTATCATTGTCATTTTTATTTTGCCATGTTTTATTTATTTTATTTATTTACTTATGTATTCGATCATTTCATTTTCCTCATGCATTTGTTTATATTTACACATTACTAGCCTTGCTATTAATTCATCTTTTATAATTGCTCATATTATTGTTTTTGACACTGTCGCACCTATTATTATTTTATTATACGCATTAATATCATAATTTGCTTTTATATTTTACTGTAAATCACGTTATATTTTTTTTTCTTAATACATTAAAATAATTCTTTCATAAAATTAATATTCCGTATTTGGTAATTCGAGACAATCATGCCCTAACTTACTGGGTTTCAATTTTTCTCATTTAACCTAAATAACGGAATATTCTTTTAAATCACCGTACGAGTTTTAAAAATGCTTATTTTCGGAGATACAAAGTGCGGTGCCCTAACTTACCGGGTACGACATTTTGTTACCTCGAAATAAGATTCTTTTTGCAAATAAAGGCAATATTCGGTGTTCGGAGATTCGAGGAAACGTGCCCTAACTTACTGGGTTTCGATTTTCCTTGTTCACCCTAACTAACCAAATATCCTTTTAAAAGAGATTAAAATATATTAATTTTACATAAAAGGCAAGCTCAGTCTCAAAGTTCGAAAATGTCGTGTCCTAACTTACTGGGCATAACGTTTTATTGCTTAGAGATGAGAAAGCCTTTAACTTTCGAGTTTTTTTAAAAAAGGGATCGTATTTAAAAGTATTTTAAGTTTTTATTTTTCGAAACTAAGACACTAATTAATCAACTAGGTACCAATTTTTGGGCGTATCGAGGGTGCTAATCCTTCCTCGTGCGTAACCGACTCCCAAACTCATTTTCTGATTTTCGTAGACTAAAAATTATCGTTTTAGTAAATCTTAACTTTTATTAAAATGATTAATTCAAGGTGACCCGATCACACCTCATCAAAAAGGATTGGTGGCGACTTCTCTATTTGTTTTCATTTTTTAAAATCTAAGTCGATTCCCGCTTTTCAAAAAAATAGTTTCGACAGTTTCTTGGTTGGAGAAGACGCTAATGAACAATGGTGCTAATAGTAGGGCTTCTTTGTTTTAGAGAAGAAAATTGAAAAGATGACAGATATTTATTTTCTTTTCTTTCTTTTCTTTTAATTTTGAGTAATAATAAATGTTGAGAAACAAAAATTTCTATGTGTCACCCATATTTATTATGTTACAATATTATTTATAAAATAGACATTTTATTTCTCAAAAATAATTTTTGACAAAAATATTAAACACTTAAATTTTAAACTAAATTTTTTAAATACACTTTTCAAAAATAATGGTAAACTAACGACAACCTTAAAAGATACCTCCAAGGGCTCCGTCAAATGGTTCAAGACCTTCCTAGCCTCTTCTTAAATTGTGGGAATAATTGAATACAACAATTGTATGGAAACTGTTGTTTTACGGGGGACATATTATTGATTTTGTAAGAATACTGAAAGATGACAACATTTCAATTCCAAAAGCTGCTATCGTTGTAAACGCCACCAAGTTTCCAATCAGTTTGGTGCAGCATCATCGGACTGCAGCATTTCACCTTTGGATAACCCGAAGAAAACCATAACCTAAAGATAAACCCCGAAGTTTTAACTCAATAACTTTACGCAACCATCTTTAAATGGTGGTATTCAAATAGGTCTCAAAGTTTGGATTTCACCATCTTCCATCTCTTCCATGTTGTCAAATTACAGCCTCCTTTTATTATACCAGAAAAGGTAAAAGCCAGAAGGTGAAAAGGGAATGTGATGTTACACAATTTATTTTTTTGTCTAAATGTTGTGGTCCTTTTAAGAAGTTGCTGTCTTGTTTGTTGCCTCACATTTCACATGTCTTTTGGAAATATATTTGCAAATTAAAGAGGACGTTATATATATATTTATAGTGTCTAGTCTCTGGTGTTTGGTGTTTGGTCCCTTTTAAAACATTAATATATTGTCTTATTTGCGGATGTAATGTGTTTCTCTCTTGATGTATCAACATCAGCTTTAATCACCTGGGATTTAGATGTCTATACATGTATTAGATTTGATCATACATTCAATTACATTTACATAAAACATACCTCTCAAAATTTATGTATCAAAATCATAAAAAGTTTGTAAATGACAAAAAAAAAAAAAAAAAAAACCTTTATTATAAATATACGTAAATTAGTTGACATACGATGATGCAGGTGGGACATCCAAATCGTGGTCGTTACAATTACTATACTTACATATATATGTTTTTTGTCCCTTTAAGGAAGACAATCCTTGTAGCATATGCGGTTTGGCCTCAACAGCAATGGAACCCACCAGCTTTGCTTGCAGCACCTATTTTACATTATAAAATCATCGTATGTTAAATTAATATTTCTTAAAATAATTTTATTTTTTTATATTCAAATATGTTATGAATACAATCGTCCAGCTAGAGCAACCAGGGGCAGATGCTTTGGTTCTTTCATTAAATTAACATCTTTTGATGCCTTCATACATTCAATGAAGTAAATAAATCATTATACCTTTTAACTTTAACCTAAAATTTTATAATTTTATTTTCATCCTATCACAAAATCTCTGCATAAAGCTAGAAATAGTTGAGAGCTGAGTGCAACCATTTACAGAAGGTGGGCCGACATTCCTTGCACTTTCATCATATTCCAGCATGGGTTAAGGACTTGATATTTTGACTTAATTTTTCTTAGTTTGTTTATTTTAATGCAACTTTCAAACCGAAACTTTCCTTTTAAGTTGCATCATTTTTTGGCATTATATACACAAAAATTGGAATGTAATCACAATTTCTTGGAAATGAAAATGATGCCCTAACTTTGTAAAGAATCAAATTGATTGACGGTAGGTTTTAAATCGATTTCAAAGGCCAGATTGTTCAAACAATTCTTCGTTTGACCCATCAGATTATTAAGTTGCTGATATGTTGTTTACATCATCAACTCATCACATGTTAATCCTAATCAAAATATTGCTAAATAACTTCTTTTTCTAATGACAAGTGTATTAGGTTGTAGACATTAACACTTTGGGTTCAATCTCAACCAATTCCATCTCTTCCCCTTAATTGTCAAAAAAAAAAAAAAATCAACTATTAATTTAGTTCGAGTTTTATTATCTTCAAACCGACTTCATATTTATTAATGAAAATTTACCATTACACCAAATTTAATTATAAAAACCTTTTTTATTAAAAAAATTATAAAGAACATTTTTTGTATACATAAAAGAGAAAATGAACAAAGATTACTGCTTAATTATCCTTGTATAGGTAATTCCCATGCTGTCAGCATGTAGAGTCGACTTAACTTCTTCTGGAGGTTCATTGAAAAAATGATATCCAAGCTACGTCATTTATCTCTCGATAAACATGCTCTAGACGCCATGATAAAAGACTTTATAAATTTGACTCCAACAATAATATATCTAATTATTGAGTATCCCATTTCCACTCCTATTTCAATTAATTTTTTAATATATAAATTTTATTGATCAAATGGTGACTCAATTATATGTAAGTTTTCGTCTTAATAAAAATTATAATTTAATCCACAAGTATTTGAGAATGTGATAATAAAAGATTACATATTTAAGAATTGAGAGAAAAGTTGATGATGCAAACAAACAATTCAACCAGGAAAGAAAATAGAATTAATCTTTAAAAACTTAGAAAAGAAGTGAGCAAATAAAAAACCATAAGGATTGAACCAATGTTATATTTTCATCAATTCCAAATTTACACACGTATATGTATGAATATATATATATATATATATATATATATATATCTAAATCCTGGATCTATAGATAATTGAAATAAATTATTAAGTTTTATTAACCAAAAGATTTCTTTACTATTATATTTCTGCGAATTTTCTTCAACAATTATTTTCGCTTTATTTTTATTGTTTTAGTTTTAGATCTTCTACATTAGTTTAGTAAAAAAATCATTTTATTTTATTTGGATAATCTTAATTAGTTTTAGATTTAGTAGTTAGTTAATTTAATTATTTAAGTTGTGATACTTCTTTGTTTAATCTATTTGATTATGTGGTTTGGTTGTCGAAATATTTCTTTTTACAAAATTATTTTTTATAATTTATTTTTCCTAGTAATCTGTGTACTTGGGTGTAGTTTACGAAAATGGTAACATAATATAATATAAATTTTTACATGAAATATAAAGTTAATTATTATACAAAAAAATTAGATTTTACTATTTACAACAATTTTTTTCCTTTAGTTTTTTGGTTAGCGGAAATATACGTAAAAATAATTCTATATAAATTTTGACTTTTTTTAATATATAAATTCATTTAATAAAAGCATTTTAATAGAATTAGAATTTTATTTATAAGCAGCGGTAAGAATATTTGTTTTAACCAATTTTTATTAAAATTTAAACTCTTATATAAATAATAATTTTTTTATAATTGGGAGAGTTTTCCTTAAGATCAAATCTAAGGTCTCATGCCTACAACATAATGCTCTTGTCACTTAACCAAAAAATTGTTAGCAAATAATAAAAAATTATTAAATGGAAAAATCAGTCATATAATGAAGGCTTCATTGACAAATTGCACCCTAAATTATATTCTTTACCTAATTTGCTACTTAATTTTTTTAATATTAATATTATAAAATCAAAATAATAACACATGGTGCTAATGTGGCACAATATAATTGGTCAATGGGTCTTTTTAACGGTGTTAAGATTTTGGATTATTTGAATAACGGAGGAATAATTTAAGTACCACTTTTAATAAAAAATAAAGTTTAGATACCAAGTTGGAAAAATATGTATAATTTAAGGTGCCATTTCTCAATTAAGCCTATAATAAAAAAAACATTATAATATTAGTCAGTGCTAAAGTTTTTTCAAACTTGTGCCTATGTGTATATATATATATGTAGGGAATTTATTTAGTACACTACCAGTGGATGTTTTAGACTTCTAAAGTCAAAAGTTGACAAGTGTCCTATAGGGGTATAGTAAAATATTTGAAAAATGAAATACATGTCAATTTTTTAAAACTTCTTGTAAAACAAAAAGAATACACTATCATTGTACCAAATACTAACCAATATATACACATTATAAATTAGAATCCTTATCACAAATTTGATATATCTTGTTAATAGTACTAAAATATTAAAAAAAGACAAAATTAATAATATAATCAATAATAAAGAACACTTTTTCAAGAGTCTCTAAAATTCGTTCTTACACATATCCAATATATATATATATATATATATATATATGCTTATAACTCATTTTATGATTAATATTTTAATATTTCGATTGTTAAATTTATTAATATAATTAAAAATTTTATATATTTAAATTTTTGAATGAATTTGATATCTTTATTATATCTATTTAAATTATTGTCTTTTTAATATATATATATATTTGACTCTTGAAATTTTAACATAAAATAAAATCTTGAACATTTTTAATTTATCCAAAATTTAATATATATAATTTATATTAATGAAATATAAAATATGACAACAAAAAAGACAATATTAATCGTTAAAATATTAATTGTAAAAAAATGTACAAAACAACTTTTAATTTTACATTAGTGAAAGTAGATCCCTCTGCTTATCATATGAAGACTTATAATGGAACCAACTCTAGTAAATTATCAGCATAACATAAAAAAAATTAAAATAAGATATGAAAAAGTTATAACAATATCGAAATTATAAATAATACTAGATTATGGAAACCCATGATGTGGGTAAAAAATTGCATAACTGATGCGGTCGTTGAGAGCACCAAAAATATCCTATTCCCTGTAAAATAATGAAAAAGAAATAGTAAAGGGGAAGTAGGGTCGAATCCTCAGGGACCGGATTATACGAATGCTTGTCTCTCGAAATCCTGGGCAGAATCGTGCTCAAGAAAACCTGCGTTCCTGGAAAAAAAATAAAAAAAAAGAATTTAAGGATTGATTTTGGAAGCGAAAATAAAATAAAAACAGAATTTAAAGTTTATTGAAATTATGATTACGAAAATAATAAAAATAATAAAGAGAGTTTTAAGAGAAAAGAAATTCTTATGGGAAAGTTCCAGCCTCCGGTTGTCTCATTCCGCCTTGGGCTCAATCCTTGGCTTTTGGATGATCCTTCTCGACTCGAGTAAGCTAGTTATAGTGGAAGAGGACGCCTCGACCACCCACTCCAAAGATTAGAATTACGATTTTTAGGGAACTCGACTCTCAGCCGATAATCTATGCTAGATCAACGCTTCTCAATGGCGAATCCCACGCCATTTTGTCTCTTTGGCTCGCCACTCGACGATAAGTTAACGAACCGACTATGCAATCCTTCCAATACATACAAAGCGCCGCTTTGCATATCTTTGAAAAGCTTACTTCTTAAGGGCCATGGATGTAAGCGTCCACCAGAAGTGTGAGAAACGATGAATACTTGGCGAGAAGGCTAAGTACGGATTCTAGGCCTCAAGAACCTTTTTTGGGGAAATATTGACAACTTTTGGCTAGAAGGGTTTTAGTGGCTCATGATAATTGTGGGAAAGAAAATAAATAAAAATATGGAAAAAGAAATTTTATTGAAAAGAAATATGAAAGAACAAAAGACTTTTGGGGGAGAGTGTTTACAGAAAAAGATACTCCAAATAGAGTCACTTCACCCCCTATTTATAGTGCTAGGGAGATAGTCTAATTGAACTTAAATTCTAAAAAGATAAATACATTTAATTAAAGATAAACAAAGATAATTAAAATAAAATCCTAAATTTGAATAATCCTAATAATTATCTTAATATTAATTATCCTAATAGAATAAAAGAAAATAGAGTCTTCCAAAATAAAATCTCTTCTATTTGCTTTTAAGTCCTTGTGCCTTCCATGTTCGCACTTTTGGCACCATATTTGTCCCACGTTGCATATTGGCCCATTTAATCTCCAAATTGACGCTTTTTCCTTGAATTTACTTTTCGCCTCCAATTTAGTCCCTAAAAGATAAAAAGACATAAATAGCTCAAATTAGTAGGCTCAAGCTCAAAATAAACACATGATTAATATATAAAAATACGTCATTTTAGAGTATTATCAAATTCCCCCTACTTAGCCCATGCTTGCCCTCAAGTATGGTTCCTATCAACTCATGAAAGCTAGATTCTCGCCATAAAAGAAATACCACTCCAAAGTTTCATAAAAATTAGTTAAAAACGCATATGAAAAATAAAGAGACCTCTAAGCTTGCTTTAAGTAAAACAGAAAAAGTATTCCAATTATTTCACACAAAAATTAAGATCGACTTGAGTTATGCCATTTAGGTAAATTACCAAACCTACTAAGACACCTTAATTATTTCCTCCTTTAGTCCCCGAAGTGCAACTTTATTAGTACTTATTTTTTTCTTCTTTTTTTTCTTTTTTTCTTTTTTTGATTTTTTTTTAAAATTTATTATTATTTATTTACTTAGGAATATATTAAACCTTTTGACGCGAAGAGAGATGACAACCCAAGCACCCCACCCCGGTTACTCAGCCCAACATACTCCTAAAATTATTTATTTCCGGTTAGCGGAGTTTTACCCAACACGTCACACAACCTTTTGACGCGAAGTAGAATGACAACCCAAGCACCCTACCCCGGTTGTAATGGCCTAAATTCAAGGTTATCGGAATAGTGGTTTCGTAACCACAAATCCGATTTAAAGAGAAATTTATTTTAATATTTTTGCATGAAAATTTATATGATAGGAAAGTCGTATGAAAATATTGATAGAAAAATTTTATCGATTTAGTGGCTAGTTAAAAAAAAATTATTAAAGAAATTAGGTAAAAATAAGTTATCGAGACCTCTATCTCGTAAAAACCGGGTCGAAAATAATTTTATAAATATTTATGAAATGTTATTAATGTGGTATTAAAATTTCGTTAGGAAATTTTAATGTTTGGGTAGTCAATTAAATGAAAAGGACTAAATTGTAATAGGTGTAAAAGTTGCTAGAGTGATTAAATAGCTTAAGAGTCTAATGAGAAAGGATTTAAAAGGCAATTAGACCCAAAAGTTATTTGGGCTGGACGGCAAGGGTATGAAATCAGCAGAAAAATTGATAAATTAAGGGTAAAATTAGAATATTGCAAATTTAACTAAATAAAACTAGGACTAAATAGGAAATATCTAGATTTCTCTTCATTTCTCTTCAATTCCAGCAGCTAAAAACGCCATAGGAGGGTTATCTAAGCTGGTATTTCATAATTTTTGCACCAAGTGAGTTAATCCTTGCCTTTTTCTTGTAATTTTTGTGTTTCTAAGACTTTTACAACTAGGTCCTACTATTAAATTCATTAGTTTTTGATTTCATAAATGAAATTGAAAATCACCATGGTTGAGTGCTGTAAGTTTATGATGAAATAGAATGAAAATTAAAACTTTAATTTGTTTATGAGATGATTTTATTAGGCAATTTCAATAGAAATTGATTTTTAGGACCTAATTGTGAAAATGTTTGGAATTAAAGTCTATTGCTGAAATTCTGATTCCTAAAGGTTGTAAACTAGTTTAAGGTGATAGAATAAAATGTTAATTGAGAAAATCAGCTCAATTGAGAGGCTAATTGAGTAGGGACGAAATTATCATTTATTAAAAGCTTAGGGGAAAAATGGTAATAAACAGCTTGCACTAAAACAGTTTGGACAGCAGCAGTAGACTAACTTTGAAAAATTACCAAAAATTGTAAGAATCGAATTAGAAGATGAACAAAATATGGAATTAAAGCTTATTGAGTCTAGTTTCTCATAGAAGAAATATTGTAAGCAATGGATTTGTAAATTTTGAGATATAATGAATTTTGTGAGACAAGGTCAGAATGAATTCGGGTTCCCCTGTTCTGACTTTGAAAAATCATAAAAAAATGAATAAAAATAATTATGGGTTTAAATTTATATGTATAGAATCCTGAGTAAGTCTAGTTTTAATAGAAAAAAACTAGAATATCATTTGAATTCTGTACAAGGAGATAATTAATTTTTAGTGAAGAAGAGTCAGAACTGTCAGACAGCAAAACAGGGGTGATTTTAAAGAATAAACTGTACTGATTGGATAGACCAAAAATTCTGAAAATTTTATGGTAAGAAGATATATGAGTCTAGTTTCAGGAAAAATTAACGGATCTTAATTTTGAGTTCCGTAGCTCAAGTTATAAATAATTTCGTGACTATGACTCAAGTAGACAGCTTTGAATGAACTATAAATAATAGTTGAATTATAGAGAATGTGGCATATGAACATGAAATGTATTAAATTGATAATTAAATTTATTTATTTAGATCCAGAAGATTCAAATACGAAGCTAGATCGAGGAAAGGAAAAGTTCGGGATTAGTAGATTTTTCTTTGTTTACAAACAAGTATCAAGGTAAGTTCATGTAACTTGAAATATATTCTTAAATACTTGAAATGTATGTTATTGATGTGAATATGATTTGAATGTTCATTATATGAAAATTGATGAAACATTGATATATTTGATATAAAGGGAAGAAATCCGGTTGAATGAAAGGAAAATTCGATGGATCTCTCGAAAAGGAATTGACGGTAAAAAGGATCTAGCCCTGACGGGTGATCCTATCTCGATATAGCCCTCCAGAAGAATATGTGGAAAATGGATTTAGCCCGGATGGGTAATCCGAATTAGGGTTCAATTTAGCCTGGACCGTAATTCGGATCCAAGCTCATTAGAGTAATTGTCGTTGCAGGATTTAGCTTCGATTTGGTAATCCCGACAATACTCTATGAGTTTATATTGTAGGGATTTAGCTCGACTGGTAATCCATTTGCAAGGTTGAGGTTTATGGAGTGTGCTCTCTGAAATGGAAATGTGCGCACATGAATATGAATTGTGGACAGAAAATGTACACTAAAAGTGTACCTCTGAAAAATCCATCAAATTCCGGAGTAATTCAACGGGATAAATATGGAAAAATAACAAGGGAATGGAAATCATAGTAATGATGAGCTCATCAATCATGATATATATTATTGATATATAGAAATTATTGTACTAACTTGAATGTTGAGTTTGTGCATGTTAGGGTAATAATGCATTGAATGGATATATGTAATGTTTATTGTATTGTCTTGAAAATATTAGGTAAGTGTAATTCTTGTTACATGAGCTTACTAAGCACAAAGTGCTTACCCTCGCTTTCTTTTCTCTGTTTTGTAGTGTTAAGAGCTCGGAGGTCGGATTTGGTCGGAGACACATCACACTATCAACCTCGGGATTTCGGTAAATAAAGGAACTTTATTTTGGGAATCAATGGCATGTATAAGCTAACAAAGTAAATGTTAACGTGAAATGAATGTAAAGTTAGCCATTAGTATGGTTAACAAACCTGGTTATAGATATGTGATGACGTTATCTTATATAAATGTATGAATCTATCATGAAAATATGTTAAATTGATTTGATTAATGTGGATTGGTCTCGATTTAATATTACAGGGAAGTTTAGATATTTATAAAAGGGCTATATTGAATAAAAAAAAATTTAATTCGTAAACTCCGGTAATGCCTCGCACCCTATTCCGGCAATGAATACGGGTAGGGGTATTACACCGGTTACTCAGTCAGTCACGATTTGAGCCATACTCATAACCTCGGCTAGTGGAGTTTTACTTGTCACGTCACACAACCTTTTGACGCGAAGTAGAATGACAACCCAAGCACCCTACCCCCCGGTTACTCGATCGACCACGATTTAAGTCTGACTCATAACCATGGAAAACATTTATTAAAAATTAAACGATATTTAAAATTCTTGAGAACTCAGGAAAGAAAAAAATTTAAGTGTCAAAAATAAGTTTTAATAATCACCTAATAGCCATGAACATTAATTAAGCATGCAATCATTTTAAGTGTTCACTTTATATTAAACTTGATCAATTTTACGAAAAGTAAGATAGAATTAACCCTATTAATCACAATTATTTTTAGCCTAATAAAAATAAAACAGTGGAGATGGCATCAATTATGGGAAAAATCATAACTTCCTTAGAAGGTAAGAATCATGCATGAAAGTCAAACAACAATATGACAAAGAAAAATAGCAGATAATAATAAGAGAATAACGAAGAATGCCTCCCCCCACTTAAAACACATAGTCCTCGATGTGAAAGTAAAAGGAAAACAAATAGGTGGAGAGAAAAAAAAAGTTTAGAAAAACTCCCCATGTAGTTACCGTCGGTTGGCGCACACAGTGGAGAAGAAGATGGCGAAGCGGCAAGAGGTGGAGACGGGGTGAGTGATGTGTGCAATGTTTGTTTGGCTTCGGGTTCTCACCGTGGTGGCTAAGAAATCGGCGGTGGGTGGTGGATGAGAAAGGAGTCGGCGGTTATGGAGAAATTTGGAAAAAAAAGAAAAAAAAAATGTAAGGTTTGGGGGTTTTATTTGCTGAAAAGGGGTGTTTGGCTGCAGGTTTTGGGGATTCTATGGCTGGAATAGGACTGTTTGGCTGCAGAGATATGGCATTCTGTGCTGGAATAGAACTGTTTGAAAGCATGGATAGGGTTGTTTTGGTGCACACTTTCTGTCTTTTTTTTTTCTTCATATTTTCGCTTCATTTCACCTAGATGGAAGAAGAGAAATTTATTAATATTTAACTAAAATAAAATAAAATAAAAATAAAAGAAAATAATAAATAATAAAAGAAAAGAAAGGAAAATAATAAATAAAAAGAAAAATAAAGATTGGGTTGCCTCCCAACAAGCGCTTGTTTAACGTCGCTAGCTTGACGCCTCAACTAGAATTGGAATTGTTCCAAATAAATTCTTTCATTTGTATAGGCTTGGAAATTCTCATTTTCTATCACATCCACCATATTTGGGCTCAATCGTCCTTGTGCCTCTTTCTTTGGCTTCGTTTTTTCTTCCAAGAAAATATTATGTGTATCTTCCAGATTTGATACCTGCACAATAGAAGGTAGAAATTTAGTATCCATAGGAGCCAATAATTTATTAATGTAAAAATCATCAAACATCATTTTAGGTTTATCTCCATAAGATGACTCAAAAGTTTTTTCATCGATGAGTTAATTATGTCGACACGGTTTACATCCAAGACTTCACTTGGGTGACTAATAGTGCCATAAACGTTAAACTTCACGATCTCCCCGTCAAACTCTATTGTGAGGGTTCCGCCGTGACATCAATCTTAGTATTTGCAAAGACTAAGGAAAGGACGCCCCAACAAGATGTCTCAAGACCCGGAGCATTATCCTCTCCATTTTTATCACATAGAAATCTGCAGGGAAAATAAGCCCATTGACTTTGACTAATACGTCCTCGAGGACTCCTTCGGGATGCACAATGGACTGTCGCACAAACCGAATGGTCACACTGTCTTTGTCAAAAAACACAGGTTAAGTGATTCATAAATAGAATAAGGCATTACATTTATTGAGGCCCCTAGATCACACATAGCCTTCTTAATTCCCAAATGGCCAATTTTGCATGGAATAGCGAACATACCCCTATCTTTGCATTTAACAGGCATTTTCATTTGTAGAATCATGGAAACATTCTCACCAACACTTACCTTTTCATTACCGTAAGTTTTCGTTTGTTAGTGCAAAGTTCTTTGAGGAACTTGGCATACATTGAATCTGTCTAATGGCATCTAACAATGGTAAGTTGATCTCAACATTCTGAATGTTTCGAGGATCTCCTTGTCTTCCTTACTTTTTCGATCATCGATTTAATCGCCCTAGGAATGGAGGTTGGATTTTTCGGCGGTGGGGTTTCGCTCGGATCGTTTCGCTGTTTTTCGGAGTTTCTGGGCGATTTCTTGACCAAGATTCTTGCCAGAATTGGTTCCAAAGACCTTTTCCACTTCGTAGAACGCATCGCATTCGCATTCTGCCTCGGGTTTGGTTCTATTTGTGATGGCAGTTTCCCTTGAGAGTTTAATTTCTCAATTGATGTGGTCAACTCCCTTATGGATGCTTGGTTTTTTCGTTGAAAACCCTTCATTTCTCTTTGGAAATTGAGAGTTTGCTGTTGAAAATCAAGGACATTAGTTGCTAATTTATTGACCAAAGTTTCTAAAGAATTACCTGAATCTTGCGACTGTTGTGGGGCCCGATTTTGGTATGGCTGGTTATATCGTGGATTAGCCCCATAACTAAAATTAGGGTGGTCCCTCCATCCTGGGTTGTAGGTATTGGCGTAAGGGTCGTATCGTCTTTGTGGTGGCCCAGGAAAATTTCCCACAGCATCTAAATGGGCCATAGAATCGCCACATGTGCTAGGGCACGATCGATCGTCGTATGTTGTGTGTAGCACATATTCCACATACTCGGGGTGGTTTCGATTTTTTTCAGTAATAAGGGAATTCACAATATTAGTAAGTCTATCAAGTCTATCTTCAATGGTAGAATTATTTAGTGGTGAACCCTTCAGGGGTTCGGGATTGGCTCGAAATTGCCGGGAATTCGCACCATTGTGGAGATTAAGTCTCTTGCTTGTTGTGGAGTCATGTTGACTAACGCTCCTCCATTCGCGGCATCTACCATATTCATCTCCATGGGTTTCAAGCCTTCATAAAAGTACTGGAGCAAAGACTGTTCCGTTATACCATATTGTGGGCAACTTGCACACAACTTCTGAAATCGCTCCCAATAGTCGTATAGAGTCTCTGCGTCTTTTTGCCTTATGCCCACGATTTCTCTTCTTAACTCAGCCGCTCGTGATGCAGGGAAAAACCTGTTAAGAAATAAACGAGATAGATCAGCCCAAGTTGTAATGGATCCAGGAGGTAAATAAAATAACCATTCCCTAGCGAATCAGCTAGGGAAAATGTAACACCCCTACCCGTATCCATTGTCGGAATAGGTACTAGGCATTACCGGAGTTTACTGATAATTCTGAGTCATTTATTATTCATATTTTAAAAATAATCATAACGTCTCTTTATTGGGCCTTCGAAGTCCCAAACATACATTAAAAACCAATCGAAATTAAATCGGGATCATAAAAAAATTCGTAAAATTTTAAATTTTATTTTTATCTAAGTACTTACCATTTCAATGCTTCTTGTAATTAAACATGTTACCATTCAATCAATAGCTTGTCCTTTGTCTAAGTGTCAAGCCACATCATTGTTAGTATACTTGCATATATTTCATATAATTCAACATTGATATACTTATTTTGTCGACATGTCACACTTGAGTTTAATAATTGTCTTTACTTACATAATTTCCTTGTATCAACATATCAAAGATAATCATATAAGTACATGTCATGAAACATATTATTCTACTACCGTTTCTTTATAAGTATATATCAATCATTTCATTATTTTAATATTTCACGCTTCATCATTTCCATATATTTTAAGTATATTTATTCCGGTAAAGTTTATATCAAACTTAACATAAATTATATTCCATGTACTTATTCTTATTTTGTTTATCTATCTTCATAATTATTTCATACAACTATTTTGTACATATACTTCCATATGACCAGTTCTTGTAAACATTTCACACAACCATTTTATGTAACCATTCGTCATCTAATACTTATTACCGAATATCAATTGTTCAATAGATATCATAGCGTCTCCCATCCACGGTCTTATTTATCTTTGACATGATGCCATAGTGTCTTTCAACTATGGTCTTACTCATTTTCATCACGTTGCCATGGTATCTTTCAACCATGGTCTTATCCTTTTCATGTCACGTTGCCATGGTATCTTTCAACCATGGTCTTATCCTTTCATGTCACGTTGCCATGGTATCTTTCAACCATGGTCTTACACATTTCATATTAGGTTGCCATGGTATCTTTCAACCATGGTCTTACACATTTCATTTCAAAGTTGCCATGGTATCTTTCAACCATGGTCTTACACATTTCATATCAGAGAGCACACTCCCATGAACCTCATCCTTACAAAGTGGGATTACCAGTCAAAGCTAAATCTCTGTAATATAAACTCATAGAGTATTGTCGGGATTACCATCCAAAGCTAAATCCCTCGCAACGACAATTACTCTATTGAGCTTGGATTTGAATTACCATCCCAGCTAAATTTGGATTACCCATCCGGCTAAATCCATTTTCCACATATTCTTCTGGAGGGCTATATCAGGATAGGATCACCCGTCCGGCTAGATCCTTTTGCCATCAATTCCTTTTCGAGAGATCCATCGAATTTTCCTTTCATTCAACCGGGATTTCTTCCCCTTTATATCAAATATATCAATGTTTCATCAATTTTCATACAATAAACATTCAAATCATATTCACATCAATAACATACATTTCAAGTATTTAAGAATATAATTCAAGTTACATGAACTTACCTCATTGATTGTTCGTGTTTATGATTTTATTATTCTGATATATTTTCTTTTCCATGATCAAGTCTCGTATTTGTGTCATCCGGATCTTTATAAATAAATTTGATCATCATTTTCATTCATTTCATATTCTAATGCATTTAATTAATGCTCTAAGCAAAATTACCATTTTGCCCCTAAACTTTTAATTAATGACGATTTCATCCTTAGGGTTAGGAAAATAAAATTCTTGCAATTTAATCCTTATTTGCAGCATTTATTCTCATACATATTGATAAAAATCCATGAATTCTATAAAATATCAGAATTTTTCCATAATTCCAACACTTTTCAATTTAATCCCTAAAACATGTTTTCCCCCTATCTTGAACTAAATTAATAATTTCATTCAATTTTGTAATTTAAATAATAAAATTAGTCCATTTCATGCAATTTGGTCATTTTTGACATTTTTACTAAATTACCCATAAAGTTTTACTTTTTATTCAATTTAGTCCTTAAGCCTAAAACATGCAAATTAGCCATGCTTGCTGAATATTCATATATATTTTCCTCCTCCTCCTCTCCATTCCACATCCTTAATTTATATAACATGCAACAAGTAACATTATCAATAATTTTACTATTTACTTATATGTACATTTAAAACTGTCCATTTGCGTCATAGTCACTAAATTATTTATATCTTGAGCTACAGAACTACAAATTAAAATATGTAAATTTTATCTGAAACTAGACTCACATATATTTTTACCATAAAATTTTCAGAATTTTTGGTTTAGCCAATTAGTACAGTTTATTCATTAAAATCACCCCTGTTCTGCTATCTGACAGTTCTGACCCTTCTTCACTAAAAATTTATTATCTCCTTGTACATAATTCAAATGATGTTCTAGTTTGTTTCTATTAAAACTAGACTCATTAAGGATTCTATACATATAAATTTAAGCCTATAATTATTTTTATTCATTTTTTTATGATTTTTCAAAGTCTGAACAGGGGAACCCGAATTCATTCTGACCTTGTCTCACAAAATTCATTATATCTCAAAATTTACAAATCCATTGCTTACACTGTTTCTTCTATGAAAAACTAGACTCAATAAGATTTAATTCCATATTTTGTTCATCTTCTAATTCAGTTTATACAATTTATGGTGATTTTTCAAACTTAGACTACTGCTGCTGTCCATAACTGTTTTAGTGCAATATATTAATTACCATGTTATAACACCCTTATTTTCTTTTTCTACACCATTTCTCATCACTTTCTCTTATTTTCTCTTCACTAACATATCAAGAACATAGGACCTTTTGTAAGAAAACTCTACTATAACATTATTTTCATGCTTTATCAACAATAACAAACTTAAAAACATATTGAAATCTTGATGTACTTACCTTATTCTCTTGATACCAATCTTTAACTTGATTTTTCTCTCCTCCAGCTTCTATTTCTTGAATCCAACTTGATATTCTAACTCCCCATGCTCTCCTTAACATTTTCTCTCTTGGTAGCTATGGAAATTCATTTGATTTTTGGGTGAAAATGGTGAATTTTTGGTGGAAGGACTATATTGTAAAGAAAAGAAAACTTTCTTTCTTTTCTTCTCTTCTAACGTTTGCATGCATGGAAAGATGATGAAAATTCTTCATCTTTCCTTCCTTTTATACTAAATAAATAATAATAAAATATCTAATTAAAATATTAATAAAATAATATTTAAATAATTATAAAATTATAAAATATCACCAACATCATCATTACTTTCTAGATTTTCTCTCTTCCAATTGACCATTTTGCCCTTGTGATATTTGAAAATTTCATTCTTGAGTCATCACTTAATTTGGTAAAATTGCAATTTAGTCCTCATAATTCTTCACCTATTCAATTTGGTCCTAATTCATCAATTTTCCTTGGTTTCTAGATTATTCCACCCTTAAAATATTTACACTATTAGTCCTTCAAATCTTTCGTATTTACACTTTAATCCCTAAAATTTTGAGTATTTACTCTTAGGTCACAAAACTTTTCACACTTTTACAATTTAGTCCTTTCTTGAATCAATGTGTCATAATATACTTCCCAGTGACATAACTCAATTTTCCTCTTATTGTCACTTTATTTCTTTGTTTTACTAAATTAAGGATAATATCTTTTCGTAAAAATTTTCGGGGTATTACAGAAAAAGGGAAAGCGCGCAATTTAATTTGATCCTCAGTTACCCCCTGAGGTTTCATACTCAAACAAACCATATGGAATTCTTTTAAATGCTTATGGGGGTTTTCATTTTGTAACCCACGGAAAGTTGGCAGTAGCTGAATCAAGCCTGACTTTAATTCAAAATCAGTATCAATAGTAGGATACGCGATGCATAGTGGCGGTTGTTCTGTAGGCGCTTCGGCCAGTTGCCGAATTGTCTGAGCCATAAGTTGAGGTGTTAAATTAGGGTTTTCGTCAACCCTAGTGTTCAGCACTTCTTCAGGGGAATCGACTTCTTCTTCTTTACTTTCTAACGTTTGAGTAGGGTTTTCGTTAACCCTAGACTCTACTTCGTCGTCGATTCTAATTTCTGGCGGTGGATTGCTTTGAGTTCCAACCACCACTGACTGCTTTTTCCTTAGTTTTGTTTCCTTTCGATTAGCTTTCGCAGTCTTTTCGATTTCTGAGTCGAACGCAAGAGTACTGGAGCGAGATCCGGTCATAGAAAATAAAGAAAAACAAGATTAGTATGTTGCCGGTCCCCGACAACGGCGCTAAAATTTGATGCGGTCGTTGAGAGCACCAAAAATATCCTATTCTGTAAAATAATGAAAAAGAAATAGTAAAGGGAAGTAGGGTCGAATCCTCGTGGACCGGATTATACGAATGCTTGCCTCTCAAATCTCGGCGCGAATCGTGCTCAAGAAAACCTGCGTTCCTGGAAAAAAAATAAAAAAAAAGAATTTAAGGATTGATTTTGGAAGCGAAAATAAAATAAAAACAGAATTTAAAGTTTATTGAAATTATGATTACGAAAATAATAAAAATAATAAAGAGAGTTTTAAGAGAAAAGAAATTCTTATGGGAAAGTTCCACCTCCAGGTTGTCTCATTCCGCCTTGGGCTCAATCCTTGGCTTTTGGATGATCCTTCTCGACTCGAGTAAGCTAGTTATAGTGGAAGAGGACGCCTACGACCACCAGCTCCAAAGATTAGAATTACGATTTTTAGGGAACCTGACTCTAGCCAGTAATCTATGCTAGATCAACGCTTCTCAATGGCGAATCCCACGCCATTTTGTCTCTTTGGCTCGCCAACCTCTGACGCAGTAAGTTAACGAACCGACTATGCAATCCTTCCAATACATACAAAGCGGCCGCCTTTGCATATGCTGAAAAGCTTACTTCTTAAGGGCCATGGACATGAGCGTCACCCGAAAGTGAGAAACGATGAATACTTGGCGAGAAGGCTAAGTACGGATTCTAGGCCTCAAGAACCTTTTTTTGGGGAAATATTGACAACTTTTGGCTAGAAGGGTTTTAGTGGCTCATGATAATTGTGGGAAAGAAAATAAATAAAAATATGGAAAAAGAAATTTTATTGAAAAGAAATATGAAAGAACAAAAGACTTTTGGGGAGAGTGTTTACTGAAAAGATACTCCAAATAGAGTCACTTCACCCCTATTTATAGTGCTAGGGAGATAGTCTAATTGAACTTAAATTCTAAAAAGATAAATACATTTAATTAAAGATAAACAAAGATAATTAAAATAAAATCCTAAATTTGAATAATCCTAATAATTATCTTAATATTAATTATCCTAATAGAATAAAAGAAAATAGAGTCTTCCAAAATAAAATCTCTTCTATTTGCTTTTAAGTCCTTGTGCCTTCCATGTTCGCACTTTTGGCACCATATTTGTCCCACGTTGCATATTGGCCCATTTAATCTCCAAATTGACGCTTTTTCCCTTGAATTTACTTTTCGCCTCCAATTTAGTCCCTAAAAGATAAAAAGACATAAATAGCTCAAATTAGTAGGCTCAAGCTCAAAATAAACACATGATTAATATATAAAAATACTTCATTTTAGAGTATTATCAATAACAAATACCTGTGTGAAAATTTCATATTAAAAATAATTGATAGCTTAATTGAATTGATAAACTTTGAGGCTTGTGTTAAATCTAATTGTGTGTTGATTTAAATATATATTTTTATAAATTTTATATAAAACATAAAATAGATAAAAATATTCTCAAAATAATATTTATTACTGAGTTGGTGACAATTAACTCGTGACACCAACTTAGTCAATAAATCATTATAAAAACATATTAGATTTTTGTCAAGCATAATGATAAATTTAGCCTTTAAAGTTTATATCTTTTGTCAATTTAACCCTTAATTTTTATTTGAGTTAAATTTGGCTTCAGCCTTTTTAAAATAGTCAAATTTGACCATCAATTTTTCAAAAAGAGTTGAATTGTTGTTTTTTCTAACAAAAAATGGACTAAAACAATAAAATTTTAAAATGATTGCTCGTATAGTAATTTATGTGTACTTTATGTTGATTTTAAAAAAATAAATTTTTTTAATTTTTTTATTTTAAAAAATATATATATAAATTTTAAATTATTTATTGACGTGACATATAAGACAAATAACATCAAGTCAGCATGAAGTACATATAGATCACTATATTGGTTGCTATACCAACATCATTAAAAAAAAAAAACCAATGTTTTAGTCAACATTTTTTTTAAAAACAATTTGATTTTCAAAAAGGTTAATGGTCACATTTATCTAAAAAAGAATACAGGCTAAATTGATAAAAGATATAAAAATTGAAGATTAAATTTATCATTATGCTAAAAAATTATTAAAAAAATTGAATCATAGATTGAGTGATGAAGAAATCATAAATAAATCTACTTTAGGCTAGGGTTCAATCTTTATATATTTTACTTTTGATTGTTTTATTTAAGCATTACATATAAAAAATAGGAAAAGATAAAAACAATATTATATTAATATTCATTATTTTACTTTAAAAATTAAGTAATTTTCTTAATTGAGTTTATGTAGAGTTGACTTATGACGTCTATGATATTAACTCAGTCAAATATGTTATATGATTATAAGTTCAGCATTTCATGTAAAATAGTAAAAGACAAAAACATCATTATATTAATATTCATTACTTTATTAAAAAGCGGTTTTTAAATAATTTTTTGATCGAATTAATGTTAAATTGACTTATGATACTAATTCAATCAAACATATTATATAAATATAAATGACACCTAAAATTAATGGAGTAAACTACACTTGTAGTCACCCAACTAATTATTGGTATTTTTTTTTGTCATCAAACTATGAAAAGTTATAAAACGGTTACCTAATTATTCGATTTTTCTTTTTTGGTCATTAGCCGCAAAATAGCAACGAAAAGATGATTTGACAACTTTTAAAATTGGCATAATAGCAACTATAACCCTTAATATTTATACATTGTATCAATTTAGTTTTGATTTAAAAAAAATTTAACCTTCAATGTTTACACGTTATGTAACTTAATATTTTTTTCCCTTTCACCTAAAAAAACAAACTTATCAACTAAATTTGATTAGAAATATACAAAAAATGAAAACATCTAAAATTCGAAGGTAA
Organism: Gossypium anomalum; assembly: GCA_025698475.1. Classification (NCBI taxonomy): domain Eukaryota; kingdom Viridiplantae; phylum Streptophyta; class Magnoliopsida; order Malvales; family Malvaceae; genus Gossypium; species Gossypium anomalum. The sequence continues at coordinate 14,075,012 of CM046967.1, read as the reverse complement.
TAATTTTCATATTTTCTCATTTTTTTTAAAATTAACCCTTGATGTCACAAATAAAAGTAAAACTACTACAACAACAACAAAAATAAATTACATAATGTGTAAATATTGAGGGTTATTTTTTTAGAATTAAGACTAAATTGACACAATATATAAATATTGAATGCTAAATTTGCTATTATATCAATTTTAAAAGCTACCGAATTATCTTTTCATTAGTAATTTAACGGCGGGTAACCAATAAAGTAAAATTCAAATAATTGGGTTACTATTTTATAACTTTTCATAATAAAGTGATAAAAAAAATTCTAATAATTAAGTGACTACTAATATAATTTACTCAAAATTAATTATAACATTAAAATTATATGAAATCACAAATTATTTTATCAGCAAATCAAAATGGAATCAGAATCAAAAGGCAGTAAAAGTGGTCCCAAAGGAGCCAATATGTATCTGTCACACTCTTATGTTTAACATTAACAAATCCAAGTTTTGAATGCCCTTACAATGATCTGGCCTTCTAAATACCCTGGAAATCCCAACCTAAATAAATAATTAAATAAATCAACCAATTTCCTTCCACTTGGAGTCTCTAACTGCCATCTTAATAATTTTTTTTCATAGCTTCCATTTCACTCCAACACTGCACAACTCTCATGTGGACCCTTTTATAATTATTGCCTACACGTTTTTTTATTTATTTATATTTTTATCAATGAGTATGAAAAGAGGTTGTCCATATTTTAATCCACCAGTTGATGCAATCAAAGACTTGTATAACTTTTTATATGCTATAATACTTGCATTTTATAGATATTATTTAAAAATTAATTAAATCATTGATAAAAATATTTTAAGTTAAAATTTAGAAAAAATGATACTTCTGATTAAATATTTATTTTTTGGTAAGAAGAAGAAACTCAATACAACTAATCATAGTAATCCTTTCAGAGTTCACCAACACTTTCTTGTAGTAATTAATCCCATAGCAATTTGTTTAGGTGGACTATCGTAAATATGTAATCCAAATGGGTCATAGCCGCCTAGAGTTTCTATATTATCCTCAACCATATTAGTTGAACATGGAACATACAATACCTTAATATTCTAATCTCTTACTAACTGATGTCTGATAATTTATATCAATCTCCTACCTGAAAATACTATTCAATGATGATTTAGAGAAATAATTAGCATTTAGGGAAAGTCTATACAAAAAATCTCATAAGGTAATTAAATTATAGCATTTCTGATTCAATTTTGGTAATATATACTATTTGATATCATTATAAATAAACTCACTTGGATTTTTTTTACTAATTTTAGTCCTTTAAACTTGATTTGATTAAAATTTTACTTTTAATTATTTAAAGCATATTAAACTACTAAAACAATATATCAATACCAGAAAAAAAAAACCTTTAAAGTGCTTTAAGTAATTTAATTAATAAATAAAATCATTGGTAGTTAAGTGTACGATTTTGATGGGCTAAAAGAAATAAGAATATTCTTATAATTTATATTACATGTAATTGTTTTCATAGGCATTTTTAAAATATGTTAAATAAAAAAAGGAGGATTAAATGAAATAAAAAAGTTGTGTAGACATTTCAAGGCAATTTAGGTGACTATAAATACAGTTTAAAGGTCTTCGGTCCTTCTCATTCTTCGCCTCAAAGATCCTTTTTTCCTGTTTCTCTCCTTTTTCCCATTGTTCTTCTTCTTCACCCAGATTTTGTTTCTTTTTCTTTGATCTAACAACTCAACACCCACCAAGGTAATTTCATCTCTACTTCCTTTTCAGTCTTTTGGCTTTTGATTTTCACTTGTCAACTTTGTTCTTTTGGGTCACTCCTTTTTTGGTTGTTTATGGTTTTGGGGTTTTGTTAGTTGGTGGATCTCTTGTTGTTTCCATCATTTTTTTTTGGTCAGATCTCTGACATGAATGTGTTCACTGAACTTCTTGTTTATTGTTTTAAAAGGAATTTGTAGATTGACTGCGTATTTTGGTCGGTTTACATGTCGGATCTCAAAGTGTATTAATGTCGTGTTTTTCATTTGGGAAACTATAGATCTGAGTCTGACTTCTCTCTGTGTTTCATCAGTATTTGTCTTGGGTTTGTTTTACTTTGAAATGAATCTCAGTTAATTAATGTATTGCTGCTGACATCAATATTTGCTAATTCCGATGTTTAATAAACAATACCATGATCTTACAAAGAAATTGGATTTTTTTTTTTTTAATGTTGTAGGATATCAGATATGGTGAAGATCTGTTGTATCGGTGCTGGTTATGTCGGTGGGCCGACAATGGCTGTCATTGCATTGAAGTGCCCTGAAATTGAAGTGGCTGTTGTGGATATTTCTGTCTCAAGAATTACTGCCTGGAACAGTGATACACTTCCGATCTATGAGCCTGGACTCGACGAGGTGGTGAAGAAGTGCAGAGGGAAGAACCTTTTCTTTAGCACTGATGTTGAGAAGCATGTTTCCGAGGCCGATATTGTGTTTGTTTCGGTTAACACCCCGACGAAAACCCAAGGTCTGGGAGCTGGGAAAGCCGCTGATCTGACCTACTGGGAGAGTGCTGCCCGTATGATTGCTGATGTATCGAAATCTAACAAGATCGTGGTCGAGAAATCAACTGTCCCTGTTAAAACAGCTGAGGCAATTGAGAAAATTTTGACCCACAACAGCAAAGGCATCGACTTTCAGATTCTCTCCAACCCTGAATTCCTTGCCGAGGGAACTGCAATTCAGGACCTTTTCAATCCGGACCGTGTTCTTATTGGAGGCAGGGAAACACCAGAAGGTCAAAAGGCAATCGCAGCATTGAGAGATGTGTATGCGCATTGGGTCCCTGTGGACCGGATCATATGCTCCAACCTCTGGTCTGCCGAGCTATCAAAACTTGCTGCCAATGCCTTCTTGGCGCAGAGAATCTCTTCGGTTAATGCTATGTCCGCATTGTGTGAGGCAACCGGTGCTGATGTGAGCCAAGTGTCTCATGCTGTTGGGAAAGACACAAGAATTGGACCCAAGTTCTTGAATGCGAGTGTGGGTTTCGGTGGATCGTGTTTCCAAAAGGATATTTTGAACCTGGTCTACATCTGTGAGTGCAATGGCCTCCCAGAGGTTGCAAACTACTGGAAACAAGTCATTAAGATTAATGACTACCAGAAAACTCGGTTTGTGAACCGGATTGTTTCCTCAATGTTTAACACAGTTTCAGGGAAGAAGATTGCCATTCTCGGATTTGCTTTCAAGAAGGATACTGGTGACACTCGGGAGACCCCAGCGATCGATGTATGCAAAGGGCTGTTGGGCGACAAGGCTCTACTGAGCATATATGACCCTCAAGTCAATGAGGAGCAGATTCAGAGGGATCTTGCAATGAAAAAGTTCGATTGGGACCATCCGGTTCATCTTCAGCCGATGAGCCCTACTTCGATCAAGCAAGTTAATGTTGTCTGGGATGCCTATGCAGCAACGAAGGATGCTCATGGGGTTTGCATTCTGACAGAGTGGGACGAGTTCAAAACCCTCGATTACCAGAGGATTTACGATGATATGCGGAAGCCTGCATTCATCTTTGATGGCCGTAATGTTGTAGATGAAGCCAAGCTGAGGGCAATTGGGTTTATCGTCTACTCCATTGGCAAGCCATTGGATCAATGGCTCAAGGACATGCCAGCTGTGGCATAAGCGCATCATTTTGAGAGACGTATAATCCGATTACACAGTTTTCATTGCATTACATTTTATTTCTTCTAGTTTTAAGATCCTGCTTCGACTTGTATTGAGTTATTACATGACACAGTAGTGTCTGAATCTGTCTTTAACGGGTAGGATATATTTGATTTTGTTATTGGCTTATTGTAATAAAACCTTTACCAGTGGATTTTATTCCAGTTATCTTATGCATGAATCATGGTGATTACATGCTTATAGAATCAGAGATTTTTCTGAAACAAGTGAATTTTTTTTTTATTGATGTTGCATGGAGATGTTTGATTATTCTCAGCCAGGAGTCGTTGACTTCAATGTTGAAACTTTACTTAAATAAGATCAAGATGAGCAAATCTCTACTCATTTTCATGTTACTAGGTTACCAGTGATGAATATCCAAAAAAGAAATCATTGTGTACTTTCGACCATTATTTAAATTATACAAAGAAAATGTGGTTTTTAACCCCCTCCCCTGTATTAGCGTATTTTGTGCAACCAACTTTATTTTCATACTCATGAATCAAATCAGCTCATATACAGTAATATATAATCGTGTCGGTATATGAGTATTAAATTTGTTTATAATTTGTAAGGGCGTTTGGAAAAAACTGAAATTTAGTCACATAAAATTTTAAATTAACTATTCTACGGCTTATTTGGTATGCAGGAAATGTTAGGTTAAATAACATACAAACTTCAAAAAGATGATGAAATATATTAGTATATCAAGGTGTTTGGTTGCTGGGGATTGCGACATTTATTACTATTTTGATATTATGTTTACTATCAAGTAAAACATCAGTGAAGTTTTACGTGTGGAAACTTCTTTTAAAGCACAAATTTAAAATATATACTTCAATTTATCTTTTTGAAAAACAATTTACTTAGTTTTCAACTAAATCAAGAATAGGTTATAAAATGCAAACCAGTAATTAAGAATTAAAGAGCTTAATACTTGTTTATAGAGGAATATGGGAAAAAGAGGGAAAAAAAAATTTATAATGAGTCATGAATGATGAAAATTTTCAATTAAAATTTCGGTATTCATAAATATATTTGATATTGCCTCACAAATGAAGAAATTTGAAACTTTTTTTTTTTTATCTTTGTTTGACAACAATAGCTTTAGAAGGAAACGAACAAAATTGGAGAAAATGAAGTCGGGAGAATGATTTTCGATATTCAATAATTAAAAAATGTGTAATTTTTAGTTTTAGATAAGGATATTATTGGAAAAAAATTAATATTAAAAAGTGTTAACACGAGTGATATTTAAATACCACCTTCAAATTCGTTTTATTTATCTTCCATCATGAAACAAAAAGTCATCTAGGTGTATAAAATTTCAAGCTTACCAAATAACTTGTTATTTCAAAATTAGATAATACACTAGTATTAATTAAGATATCAAATCAGTATTATGTCTACCAAATAAGCCGGTAAAGTTTTAATATAAAATATGAAGTTTTTTCCTCTCATGTGAAGATAATTCTCTCTCGTCCAAAGATACATTTATTGTGCCTCTCTTTCTAATAAACCCAATTACACACCCATTGGCAATTTTTTTTTCTTTATCTAAATAAAACTTTATTACTTTTCATAATTTCAATATAAATCATATGATGGTCAATGTGAGATTCAAATAAGAAAGATGTTTGAATTTTGGTTTGTAGATTCTTGGCGTTCAAAGCTGTTTCATGAAAAAAAATCAAACTGTAAAAGAGAAAAAAAAAGAGAGATTTTAATTAGTGCAGGCGGAACGAGTGAAGAAGGCCATACAATAACGATTTTAATAACCCAATGATTTAAATAAAAAACTTTTAAATAATACAATAACTATTTTATATCTTTTTAAAATTAAATAACCAAAATATAAGCTTACTAATAATTTAATGACTACCCTTAATTTTATTGAATCTACTTTCTATCTTCTAATAGAATTAATGAGAGGTAGATTAATATTACAAAAAATATATATAATTTTATAGAAGCAATTCAACTTTCATATAGATATATACTACTCTTTTTTACTCGCGTAATGCACATGTTGATTAACATATGGAGCTGTGAGACCATCTTGGCGAATGGTTGGTTGGGTTTAATCGTAATGTTGAGTGCACCATAGTGGAGGAAGATGAGATGGGGCGGGGGGGTTATGATGGATTGGGACTGAGTCGGACAGTCTTATGGCGTTGCGGGAGAGATTCGTGATGACTTGGGAGAGTAGCGTTGGGTTTCTTGAATTGCTCATGCCAGGTGAAGGTGGTCATGTCTACCGCGAAGGCGATCAAGCAGCGGACTTATTGGCTCAACTAGCAGCTGGGCATGAATTTGGAGTTGAGGTTATTTCAAATGTTGTTTAAATAATTATGTTAGTTTTTTATTTCTAATTAATTTAAATGTTATGGATGAATTGACACGTATGTAATTTAGCTTTTTTTATAATTAGAATAGAATATAAAAATTTAACTTAAGAATTTCAATTGTTTTTATATAATAATTCCATTTTTTAAAATATAATGATAAATTTAGCTTATACTTACTACATAACCCTATTTTATCTTATATGTAACACTAACAAATAATTTTAAAAAATTATAAAATATTCAATAACATTAAATTAAAATTCAAAAGAAAATTATAAAAAGATCATAAAAATTTAAAAAAAAACATAAATTATACATGATTTGCCATGCAGACTATCATATTTAAAAGTTTAACATTTTAGTTAGTATTAATGTTTTAAAAAAATCAATTCGACTCTTTTTGAATAATTGGTCAAATTTCATTCTTTTTGAAAGGTCGAGAGCCAAATTGAAAAAAATATATATAAACATCAAGGGCCAATTTGACAATGAGAGAGTATCACATCATCATTTGGAAATTTAAAAACTTTATTTAAAATCTAAAATATAAAAAATTAAAACTTTCCGTTGATGATATTTTACAATTTTAGAATGTCATGCCATCTCACTATAATAGAATCTAAATTTAAGGTCAAATTGAGAAAAATTACTAAATTTCGAAGCAAATGTAAATCAAGAAAAGTTTAGGGTGCAAATTATTTAGTCCGGTTTAAGGGTGAAAGTAAATCTAACGTCTTTGCTTATGCATATGACAATGGAGCCCTTTTAGTAAGCTGGTAAATGGAGATTATGACCTTTCACTAATTGAGCTTGCAAGCAACATAAAGTATTCCATCTATCCTTTTTCGCCTCACACAGTTTGATTATGATATTTGGTTGTAATTAGATTTAGAGATAAATCAATACAGTAAGCTTTTTTAATATATATTTTTTAATTTATAATATTCAGATTTAAATCTTTATTTAAAGTTCTAATAGAAGAAAAAATGGATTTGAATGATCAAACCTATAATAAAACTGCTAAAAAAATTATATAAAAATTTTAAAAAAAATCTTAATTAAAATAATAAAATTAATGATTTAAATTCAAATCTCACTTAATCAAATATTTAAATACCAGTGTAGATATACATGATAATACATTTTATTGGATATTCCTCACTTAAAAGAAAAAGAAGAGAGGATATTTTGTTTATATAGAAACAAACTGAAGAAATCTTGAGCGTTGAGTCCATAAGCGAATGGTTCTCAATAGAGTACACGTGCTGCCTATCTTTACTTCCATTTTAAATCTTTTGCTTCCATGCATGTATTTCTCCTCCAACTATAACACCAAAACAAAGCGGAGAGAGAAAGAAAGAAAGAAAGAGTCATGGTTTTTTGCTTTGATTCTTCGTCTTATGTATAGGCCTCTTCATCGCCATCATTAGCGACCCATCTCTTTTCATTTGAATTTTCTCAGTTCCAATAACCCATTTTACTCTCTCTTTTGAAAAAAAAAATGTTAAACAATGAAATAAAGAATTAGGCGAGTTCTCGTTTTATGGGTCGGATCTCTTTGTTGTACTTGAAACAAAGAACTGTCACATCTCAACTCTTGATTCTTGTCTGATCATCTCCATTGAAACAAAAGCAAGCAATATGTGATCTGTTTTTTCTCTGCTTCTGGATCTGTAAATCTGTTTCTTATGCTTTGCTTTACTTCTTCAACATTGGAAGGTGTCTTCTTGGTCACAGTAAAGAAGCAATCATGAGTAATGCAGTATTTTCTAAGGTTTTGAGGTAAGAAATGAGCTACTGATCTTGTTTCCATTTTTTTTAATCTGTTTTTATTTTTTTTTATTCCTTAATGGAACTAAATCTATAAAGAAAGTTTGTTTGCAAGTTTTGCAACAAAAGGTTCTCATGTTGGAAGTCGTCACATAAGAACTCATATGAAGCATGATAGTTTCGCTGAAACAGAGGAAGAATCTGCTGACATGCCCATAAACAGACTTATTTCCACCGCTAATCCCAGAAATATAAAGAGATTTCTCGTGTCCGAAGCTGGTGGCCAATCTGCAGCTTATGGTTTAAGGGAAAACCCAAAGAAAACCAAGAGGTTTTCGGATTCAGGCAATGGTTCTTCACTCAAAGAGATGATGGTGTGTAAAGAATGTGGTAAGGGCTTTCGATCATTGAAAGCTCTTTGTGGTCACATGTCTTGTCATTCAGATAATGGTGAAAAACAAAAGGTGATAATGGATAGTCAGTCGGATACTGAGACATCAGCTCCAAGTAAAAGGAGATCCAGAAGGGGTACACCTAAGACAATCGGTGTTCACCGTAATAATAATTCAGAGAATCTGGGTAATGGTTCTTCGTCTATATCAGAGATAGTGCAAGAACAAGAAGAGGTGGCAATGTGTTTGATGATGTTGTCAAGGGATTCTGGTTGTAGAAAACGAATGAATTTAGCTGCTGACTCTTCAGATAACAACTCTGTTGTGTTGGAAGACAAATCATCGTCTATTGATGTGACGATTACTATTAAGAACGACACGAACAGGGGTGGGTTTTTGAAGATGACAAAGCAAAGAGACAACAAGTTGAAGAAATCTCCTGAATCTGATCCTTCTTCTGAGAATTCTGATTCTGGGTATTTTAGAAATGGACCAAAGAAGGTGGAATCAGATGATTCTGTCGATGGGTTTCTCAAGAACAATGAGTATAAGAACCCTAATATAGAATCTGGATCTGGGTTCAGAGACATGGATGCAACTTCTAGCAAGTGTTTGAGTAAATTCAAAAGTGTGAAAACTGGATCTCCAAAGTATGATTTAAGAAGAAATGGGAAGAATGATTATTACAGTCCTCAAAAGGGAAGCAAATATGAATGTTTAACCTGTAACAAGACCTTTGACTCCCATAGGGCTCTTGGAGGGCATAGAGCAAGCCATACAAAGGTGAATGGCTACAATGAGTCAATACAGGAGAGTTATGAAAAAAACTTGGCAAATGATTCTTTTACGGCTCCAATGACTGATACCAAAGTTATCAAGGCTTCTTCAAATGGTAAAAGGCTTGGTGTTCCTCGTGGTTCATCTTACAATGCTGAGAAAAGATTGGGTTCAAAAAAAAACATGGACCATGAGTGCCCATTTTGCTTCAGAGTTTTCAAGTCAGGCCAAGCTTTAGGAGGTCATAAAAGGTCCCATTTTGTTGGAGGTTCAGATGACAGAACATTGGTGATCAAACAAGACTCATCAGATATGCCAGCTCTAATTGATCTTAACCTTCCAGCTCCTGTTGAGGAAGATGCATCGGGGAATGCTTCTGGGTTCATGCCTTAGTAGACTGGAAGCACTAGAAGCATGGCTCGGCTCACGGCCTGACTGATGGTTCTAGAGACTCATCCCGTTTGCTAACTGCCCATGGCACTTACCGGTAGCACTAGCAAAGCTGGGTTTGATCTTCAAACTGAACAAACTTTTGGGCATAGTTTCCTCATGATGCAAGAGATTCTAGAGTGTATAGACAAGTCAATTTACCCCCCTTTTTTGTGTTTCCCCTTTTTGCTAAGGTAAGTCTTTCCCCATATGTTGCTTTTGAACTATGAAAAACATGTTCTGTTGCATTTAAAACTAGTTTTCTTTTGATGTTATCTATGTCTATTTGTTCTTGAGACATTATCAACTATGTTTCCTCTTCAAGTACACTCCATTTTCCATATCAAAAGTACAATTTTCAGCTTTGGGTTGCTTCAAATCAGTCCAACAGTGAAGCAAATTGAAGGGGCAACAGCCTCTGTTCTTCAACTTATGTGTCTGTTGCCATCTGCTTTATGGGGGAAAAATAATAAAGAAAGTGCCATGTCAATGGAGTGGAAGAGAAGTTTACTGCCCCCAAGAACTGCCCCTTCACATTTAATTGCTACGCACGCATTTATTTATATCTATCAAGACAATCCAAGATGTCATTTCAATGGTGTGGAAGACAAGTCCCTTTGGTCTTTGTTCCAATAGCCTTTAAAACCTACTCTTGGGAAATGTCATTACATCTTCTTTAATGCTTTTTCTTTTCTTTATTACAAAGGAAATGATAATTACTTCTGTAATGTGACAACAAATGTGGAATTCAAATAAAAAAAAGTATGGTAAAGGACAACTTACCTCACTTTGAGCAATGAAAATGTTCCTTGTTAAGCTATTGAAACAAATTGTGGTTGCATCCTCGACTACCATTAAATCATTACATAATTGTTTACCAGACCTTAATAATGGGAACTCCAATTTGATTGTTATATTTAACATTGTTCAGCTATATTCTGGATATAATTTAAAAAAAACCACAGCTGATGAAATCATTCCAAATTTGAGTGTTGAATCGCCAGGCCATTGAATTTGGGGTTCTATAAGAAGCTTCGTCTTTTGTGGGTCATCATCCAATCATTATGAAATAGAAGAGTTGGGCCCAAATCTTCATTGCTACCTTGCCTTCATATAAACTTGTGGTAGGGTCTTTTAGATTTGAATATAAATGCAATAAGTTTTTTCAGGTAAACCTTAAAAAATCGAATTTGAAATTAATGTTAATTGATGCTTTCGTACAATTTTTTTTCTCAACCAGTGATTCAATTGTAATACAACAAGTTTTTAAATACAAAAGACAGTAAAATAAGCAAAATAATAAAAACAATCAATACAAATGAGGCGTTTAACATGAACTGGAACTACTCTGCTATAGGAGGGGTACTACGTGATTCTTATGAGAATTGGATGGCATGTTTTTGTAGATTTATTGGAAAAGGCTCGGTTCTCATGGCTGAATTATGGGCAATTTTTCATGGCATGTTTTTGTAGATTTATTGGAAAAGGCTCGGTTCTAAGGTAATTCTTGAATGTGATAGTAATATTGTAATTGACATAGTGAGTGATAATTCAAAAGAAGCCTCGTTTATATCTCTTGTTCATGGAATTAAAGAAGAATGTTGGCATTTCTCGAACAAGTCTTTAGAGAAGCCAACATGGTAGCTGACTTCTTAGCCAAACATTGTCCCAATAATAATCTTGAGCTAGTTATTTTCGAATTCCCTTTATTTACTATTAGGAAGTTATTGTTAGAAAATAAATTTAGAAAAATTCATGTAATTAAGTTCTAAGACTATGATCCCCTTCTTTATCTATAAAAAAAACAATCAATACATGTTTGATGTATGTTTTTGTTATACATAATCCATGCCAAAGCAATATTTACCTAGTGAAGACTGATCAATAACCAATCAAGTCGCATCAAATGTGGTTATAGCACTCATCACTTCCGACATGTATAACTCAAGAAGGAAGACTCGCACTCGCCCACAAACCAATCAAGTTGTATTAAATCCACCTATCACCTCTATCGTATAAGTCGTAAATCCTTTCATGAGCCAATACCAAAACCCCTAATACAATCTAATCACATCCTGTCCTACCTCGGGGTAAGCTATAATTCTCTAAGAAGTTCACATCGAGTCATCTTCCCTTATAAAAAAGCACTTCCAAAATACAAAGAGGCATAAGAGGAAAACCAAGAACCGGTTAGTCAAGAGTTTCATAAATCTCCCCTTGTCTCAAAGGCAATCCCCTCCAGAGCTCTTGTCACCTAACCAATGGTGTGAACCACCTGCAACCACCAACCTCCAAACCACATATCAACAATTTATGTTGTCTATGGGAATTACGATGAAAAACAACAACTCAATTGAATGGTTATAAACTCCGACTCTGAAAGACAAGAAAGAGCGAATCATTGACAAGCTGCTCAACAATAGAACAACTCAGGTCGTGAGCATGCGACTGAAGATCACTGGAAAAGGCTAATCAACTAAAGCAATCAGTTCAGGGTTGAGAACAACCAACAAGGATACCATTATGATGAGTGGATATTTATTACATATTTTAGGCCTTAATTTGCTCACATTTACACGATTTCTGAGTAAATTTTAGTTAATTTCAAGTCAATAGATCCACTTTTTTTTTTTAGTAATAGTTCCATTTTATTATTATTTGTTGTAAAATGAGTTTTAGATTATTTGTAGTAACGCTTTTAATTCTTTTGGTTAAATAAACTTTTTCATGATCATTTTGTAAGTATTGGATTGAGTCCGAAGAAAGATAAACGGATACAGAAGAAGTGGAACAAGAAAAAAGATGGAAAACAAGATATCAGAAACTACTCAAAAAGGTTGCGACCTTAGCTAAAAAATTTGCACTTTGAATTTATTTCGATTTTTAATTGGGCCTTTTAATTTTTTTTCACTCATAATTTTGTCCTAAAAAACCTTGATTAGGTTTCGTTAGGTTAAAAAGTTTTTTGACTTTTTCTTAGTTTTATGGTTGTTTACATCAAGTTCTTAATTCTTTTATGAATTGCAACTACTCTATCTATTATTAAGTTTTATTTTGTTGTATTATTGTCATGCTGTTTTTTTAATATCTTTTATGTTGTTGGTCAATCTATAATGAATTAAATCGTTTATGCGGTCATGAGATCTATATGTTAATGGTTTAGTAATCGAAAAAGGATTAAAACTTGGTTTAAGAATAACAATACAATTTAAATCGATATATTGAATTTGGATCACTGGTGTCGTATAATTGGTTATTGAATAAAAACAGGAGACCTTAGTCGCAACAAGCTACATTTGCAGATTTGGAAAGGAGGCTAGCCTGCATGGGTGAGGTAACATTTTCAAAAGCAGAGCCGAAGGGCAATGAAATGGCAGATATATTAGCGGCGGCAGGAATGAAAAGGCCTGGTATGTTTAAGGCATGGTGGTGATTTTTGGAGTGATGTTGTTATGTTCGTACAGGTGTGTTGGTATGCTGCTATGGGGTTTTATGGGGTTTTTTTGTGTTGGTTTTGTTTTTGTTGAGAGGGTTGTTTAACAGAAGGGATTTTGGGGTTCTAGTGGGTGATTGTTTGCGATTATTAGTTTGAGTTTGATTTTTGTACTCGAGTGTGGGTCATTTTAGTTAGGGGCATGATTGCATTTAGTAGTAGGTTTATATTTTTTGCAAATGCTGAAAATTGTAAAATCTTGATTTAGCAAAAAATAAAAAAACAATTTAAATCTTTGGTTAATTTTAAGTGACAATTAAGCTAATAGAAAAGGTTGAGAGAGCTCCTTACTCTACCTTAATAATCTAGTAAAAAAAACCCAGACTAATTTAAGGTAAAACGATCAATTAAGGACCACATTACACTTAGTATGAGGCCGTAAATTGTTAAATTACTTGGAGTCCTCAAAGAAGATATGACAATCACACTTGTACTTTTAGCATTTGACCTAAATCATTAAGCTTATTTTGTATTCAAATATGTCCAATTTTATGCAATATTTTCATAATCGAATCGGTGGTCGAATTAGTTAAACCATCGATTTGTTGGTTCAACTAATTCATATAATTCGTACAGTTTAATTAAATAAATATTTTAAAATTTTAAAAATATTTTCTTTAAAAACGATTAAGTCTAACTAATTTTTAACTTATCCAATCCATCCATACCAATTTATAAATCAATACCGCTCTTATTTTTAGTTTAATCTAAACACCCTTTTATTGACCCCAACAAAATGCATATACAATCGCTTTTGTTTTGGTTGAATGCATATATAATAAAAATATTAGATATTGACTTGGTTAATAACTAATATCTAATACATGAAAGATTACCCAAAAAAAAAAAAATTCTAGTACATAAAGTAAGGAGTGGCAAGGAAAGCAATGTCAGCTGACGGTCAAACTCTGCAGCAACTATGAGATAAAAAACAAAAACAAGTGCCCTTTATTCTATATTATACTGCTAAATCATCGATTCCACCACTTCACAGTCACGTAAACAACCATGAAGATGTAAACAACTCTCCCAACTGCAGAACAGTTCCAACATTCGGTTCTTTTCCCACATTTTCTTTGAATTTATACATAAGATAAATAACAAGTAATGTTACTACTTTTATATGATCTGCAGTAATTAATCTCCTAAACCTAACCAACAGGAATTTCAATATTCAGATGCATAGATTAGAATGGAAGGGTTGAGATTAGATAAAATCTGGGCATCATAAGAGATTAATGACCTCATGCAAGCAATATAGCTGAGCTTGTGTAAGTAAATATAATAATATTTTATGATATAATCATCTGTGTAAACCTTTTCAGGTAAATGACTCACTCATCTTGAGAAAAGTATTGCGTTGCATGACTTGGCTGCCCTTCAGTTTATACCCATCAATTACAGGCCTGTAGGTACGAAAAGGGTTAGCATTAATCTATATGATAAACAAATAATTAATTAAATAAAAAGATATGCAAATTGAATGCTTACTTCTCAAAGACCACTGCATAAACATCTAAATTAACTCTTTAGGAGACAAAATATAGAACAGCAAAACCTAGCTATAATCTAAATTCTAATGCATATTTTATTATATATATATATATATCCCTTGGCATGGCAAGCAAGAAAAGTTATCATTTTGCCATGACTATTGGCTTCCTCTTTTCTTTTATAACTTTTAGTCACCTCCACAAAATGTTGAACAAGGACCTAAACTTGCTTTCTTTTTGCTTTTTCTTTTGTCGATCAACTGTCATGCATGTGCTTTTTTTCTTCTCACATGATTTAAACCGAATGCTACTCTATATTTCTTCCTACTGTGATCGGCATAGCATAATCATGTCCATGATGATAATATCTATATAAAAATATATATATTAATATTCAATGCTCAGTTAATTAATAATTTTATATGATTTTACATATAGTTAGGAGATTGTGATATCATTTTAAATTGATCCTTAAATTTCAAGACATTCTAATTATATCTTCAAACTATCAATATTATATTAATCTAGTCTTTCAATTATTAAAATTGTTAGTTAAATTACATTTCATAATTTAAAATGAAAATTTTAAAGAAAAGTAAAATATTACTGCATCACTTTTAAAAGTTAAATTTTAAAATAATAAATGATAAAACCGAAAAAAGAGAGAGAGTGAGTGATGAAACTTTTGCAAAAGTTTCGAAAACCTTAAAACTAAGATTTTGCAACATCCATTTTTACAATATTCATTTTTTTTTAACTTTTCATTTTAAACTATGTCACAAAAAATTTGACATCTTTTTTAAGGGTTAAATTAATATTTGAATAATGAAAAGAACTTATTAATATAACCTCGATTCTTGAGGATGATTTAAAATGAAAGTTATAGTTTGAAGATATATTACATAATTAAATCTATAGTTAATAAGCTAATTAATAACATGTAACCTAAAATTTTTAAAAATAAATTTATTTTACTTTTATTTTTATTTTTAATAATACATTATTATTTGATTAAAATAATATATCATCATCTAATTCATTAATTATATATAGAATTTCCCACTAAAACATATATTTATTGTATTCTCACGTGATGCCCATCTAAAGAAATGCATCACTGAGAATTAGTGATTTACTCCACCTATGGTGCCTATGTCTCTTTAGATAGATAATGTGTTTATCTGTGGTTAGTATAAAAACATTAGTAGTAATGGTAAAATTAGATATGTAACGATACTATAACGTAAAAAAAAAAACTAAATACACAACAATAAAAATAAACACCCAACGATTAAATTCCATAAAATAAAACATCTCATAACCACCTCCATGGTAAAGTCATCATTTGCATTTCACATGAAGTTGTGATGTAAGATTACCGACAAGTTAATGTTTCCAAAGGAACTCTTGAATCTTCATCAACTTCACTAATTACTAATTAAATAAGTATTATTATTTGATATAATTTTAAAACTTTAAGTAATTATTATATTATTTTTATCCAGGCTTTTTAGGTTTTTATGCCTATCCAAATATAACATTTTAAATATGTAAATATCTAAAAGAATATTGAGTATTAAACGCATACCCTATATCAATTGCTCACGCTCAAATCTGAAACAGCGTAAATCCAATTTCCTAAATTCCTTGCGCATAGAATCAAGTATGTCAAAGGTTTAAATCTTAAAATGGTATTTAAACTATATTTCGCATCTAATATGGTACTTAAACTATATTTTATTACCTAAATTGTCTTAGCCTTTAAAATAATTTCTTAATCAATCATTTTGTGATATGTGAAATTTTTAAATTAAATTAAATTAAAACTTGTCAACTTTTTACGCTCTCCCTCCCACGATTTTCTGTTCTCTTTTAATGCACTTTTTTTAATGGTTAGATAACTTTTATTTACACTTCTTTTATTTTGTTTTCTACTCAGCTTCTTCCCAGCATTTAGATTTTAAGATTTATTTAGGTTTTTTCATTATAAATATTCACTCAACATTAACTATAAGTATATAAAAAAGAATGAAAAAAAATTATTTTTAAGAAAAATAATACATGAGCTTCAAATCTAGGTGAGAAAGTAATTGAAATCAAGATTTAAAGATGAAAAAAAAAGCTCGTTGGAATCTAGGTTTGTCGTCAAAAACCAAGTTAATTTGGATGAGTTTTTTGACAAATTATTGAATTTCTATTATTTGAGTTTTTGAGTGAAGAACAAAAAAAGATTAATAATATATTATAAGTTTTTTTAAAACTTTTTTTTTATTTTTTAGTTAACAATTGTCACGCGTCACAAAATGATTTACTAAGAAATTTTTTTTAACGGCTAGAGTAATTTGAGTGATGGAGTATAGTTTAAGTACCACTTTAAGTAAAAGAGTATAATTTAGGTACCACTTGTGAATAAAAAAATTTTAAGTGCCAACATAAAGGAAAAAAATATAATTTAGATACCATTTTATAATTTAAACCTTCCTTAGGGCATTTGGTTCATATTTTGCTAAATTGTCCTACTGAAATTTGCTTCTTCTTCTTAATCATTTCCTAATATTTAAGCTTATATTATTTTATTGATAACTTAATACATTTTTTTAATTAATTAACATTTCTCAAATAAATAGAGTGAAATAAAAAATGAACAATAAGTAGACGAGGCTTCTCTTTTGATCAAAGTGATAAGATATTTTTATTAAACTGTGCTATTTGTTATGGTTTAAGGGCAAATTTGATGAAAATGATAAAAGAGATTTGTAAAATTGTTATAAAGTAACATTGTAATATAATTGACAGAATGTAAAATTTTCTTTAAGTAATAATAATATATATGATTTAAAAGTTACTTGAAGAATATATAGATTAATTACTTTTTATTTTTAGTTCATCTTATAAATAATCAAAGTCATTAAAAAGAAAATAAAATTATCAAAATTTTCAAATTATGTAATATTATTTAAGGTATAATCTTGTAAATGTAAGATTAATTTAAAATCCAAACTAAAAAATATTATTTTAAAATTATATATTAGCTCTGAAAAAGTGAAATTACTTAAACCAATACCCTTTAGCAACGGGAAGGGTAAGGTCTAAAACATCTACCCAGATGATTGAAGAGGTTATTAAACTGATAACCTTTTTGGGTGAAATGGATACAACTTTACCCACGGCAAAGAGCAACTAAAACGTCGATCAAAGTGATTCTACAGGTTACTAAAAATCTTTTCACTAGCACTAAAGTTGCATTAATCTATCAAAACCCATGTCTAGAAAGGCCTTTTCAGATATTTGCTAGATAAGCTTAAGTAACAATAAGGCAGTCCACAAATACTAAATCTGAAGAAATAGTAGCCAAAAAAACCATGCACCTGGCGTTATTCATGAAGTGGAAACAAGCAAAGATATCACACGGAAGAGCCTGGCCTACCAGATCACTATAGATACCAGTACATCGATAAACATACAACATTAAGGGTCCAAGTCCTATTTATTAGTACTCTGATACAGTTAATTGTTCTATTATAGATTAGGAGTGGTCAATCAAAGAGCCTTGTATATCTCAAGCTTGTGGGGTTAATTAATATCAAATAATATTAATCACAGTGGTCCACTAGCTAGTGTACCTACGAAGCTCTAGTCATGTGAAGGCCTCAGGGGTATGGGAGAATGATCAATATCTAAGCTATGCATCTTCCTGTTGCCTTCATAATTGTCCACTAGTTCCAAGCTACTTAAGTACTGATTGTTCCTCTTACGAGTTAATAATGACACTGTAGTCATCTCTTTCGGGCACACAGACACAAAAGAACTTCAGGCATATATATTAAGTTCATTGGATTACGATCAAAAGGAAGATAGGCATACCATATTCTCTTTCTCATCTGCCGCGCATTCCAGGAGGCACAATATCACCGAGTAACCCTTCATTTGTGGGGAGCTGTGAGGTGGGTTCAGGCTCCGGATGTGGTTCTCCTACGTCAACGGGTGCTTGGTGCGGCTGTGATTGTGTTATGCTCGGAGGCATTTGCCTATGTGACTGCACCCCTGGATGATAAATTTGTGAGACTGGCGGTGTCAATTGACCGGCAAAGGCAGCTTCATGGCAGATGAGTCCACCTCTGGGGAATGCAATACCGTGATGACAGTGTTGACCTTCATATGTAGTGATAACAATGGCAGGATCTTCAGAAGAGCGTTCTACCCTCTTCTTCACTGTGCATTTGCTATTTGTACAGCGATAGTAGCTCCTGTGAGATCAAATATGTGGCTGAGATTCGCACACCAATCTGAAAATTTTGCTCTAATTCCATTAATTATTTTACACTTAAATTCATCATCATCATCTCACTACCCTCAAACCATAATGATTCTGTTAAGGGTTTTTGCTACATGGATAAAGTTCAAGTGATGACGCTTTTCTTTATTTTAAAACCAATATTTTCTTTATTCAAGACTATTTGCTTTACAATTTTGATGAATTTAGACTTTAGATAATCCAAAGAAAGGTGTTTTGTCACATAAAATAAGAGGGAAGAAAAATATTTAGGTAGTTGAAATTTAAGATTCAGAAAATAGAGAATCAATGCTTAGAGTCCTAGCAATGGTATAGCCATGAACTGTTGGAATCTCCCTCTTTGAGACTATGAAAATAGCGGATTAATAATCAATAGTACTTTGCTGAAAATAGTATATATAACCCTTTGATTTCTGATAGAAAACTACCCCCTATGACAAAGAGGGAAGAAGATAGAATTTACACCAACTTATGGGAAGAAATGTCATTATTATATTAGAAAATTTACGATGTTTCACCACGGAGTTTTAATTTTCTTTTGAACAGAAATCAGTAGTGAAAGTGGGTAAAATGTCTGTTTTGTTTGAATTATGAATGAGAGAGAAATAGCAACAGACCTAGGAAATGGGCTGTTTTTAACAGCTTTTTGTCCATATTTTCGCCATCGATAGCCATCTTCAAGATGATCAACCTCACTCTTGGTCATAAATGCAAAACGTGGCTGCCGTATTTGCTTTTGCCCCTTCTTCCTCACCTTACTCCTACAAATATATTCCACCCACAATTATAATAACAAAAAAGTACTTGAATTTGTATTGTATATACTTGCATTGACATGGAGGAAACCCATGATTTCATGAGATGCTAAGATCACTTCTTTTTTCCTAAGAAAAGCTTTTCAATGGTCAGTAAATGTATGAAACTATGAACTATGCAAAAAACGCGTTCTCAGAATTCATAAAGCAATGAAAAAAAAACACACTAAAATCCCATATAACGAATGATTTGCAACACGCATTTCCCTTTTATCTATACATTTAGAACAAAAGACAGATTCATAAAAAACTGTGAAACAAAGCATATCAAAGCTAAGATTTATGTTACAAAAGGAGGGATTTCCCAGCTATATACCCGCCTTTTGCTTTTCACCCTCCAAAAAAGGGTTAAATATGGAAGTGACTAAAGAAATTTAGACAACGGCATATGCCCGCCGCAATGGCGGCGGTATAACGGTGTTCGAGGCCACTTTAGTTAATAGCAAAAAGTACCTTTTGCTTTTCACCCCCTCTATGATTGCACCTACTATTGAACTGAAATGACGAATCTACCTTATCCCATCCCCATTCCCCGACTTGCATGAAATGATTTCCCTCTCACGGTTTCAGTGTACGGACACCGAATTTTGCACATTCTGTAGTACTGTTACTTTGCCCACCCAATTTGTACTTAATTACGAGACACTCCCCCCAAATAATCAAAAATAAAGAAATAAATAGTCAAATTTATTTTTTCTGGTGGTCTTTTTTCTCGTTTTCAGCATTGTTGATGGATGTTTGTGGACTACTACTCACGGTATCTCGGGCGGTTTTCCGCCGGAGCCCGTAGATTTCTCCGGCAGATCCTCACTGGAGCTCGACGACACCGACGGATTCGATGTCGACACATCAGCTGACCCACCCGGATTCGAAGCCGTCCCCGAAACCGAACAACGAACAACAAGATCAGCTGCAGCACAGCTTTGAGAGGCGCTCAAGTTTCCATCCAATTCAGGCCTGGCGGAGTCAGTCCGGTCGAGTTCAGCGAACCGTCCAAAGTCATCGGCATGGTCCGGTTGTAGATCCCAACCAAACTCACTCAGTATACTACTGTCCTTGTCAAAGAAGTAATTGACGCTGCTGGAGACTGCGTCAGGTCCAGAAAATGTCCAGCTCGACTCGGATGTAAACGCAGTTCCTGGCTTGCCCCCCTCTTTGTCTTCCATAAGTATAACAGCAAAGTGAAGAAAAATCAAAGGATTCAAAACATGGAAGCAGAATCTAAAAGAAACGCGGAAAGGGAAAGAAGAGCTAGGGTTTTGGGGTTGGAGAATGCGTGAGTTTTAGTGTTGGGAAAGCACGCGTGGATTTTGAAAAGCTTTCTTTTTGTCCCATCAATCCAAAGAGAGAGAAGGGGATCGAATAAAGGGAAAAAAAAATTAAAAAGTCGGAAAAATATTGGCGTCAACCGAGAAACATTGACGGGAGGCAAATATTTAAAGCTCCCGGTATGGAGGAAGGAAGGGGAAAGGACGACAGTGTGTGGGAGCGTCCCCTATGCTGATAGTTTTTAGCAACGAGTTAGGTTAGTTGTTCTCTCTCCAGATTTTATTCACTTTCAACTTTCATTATTTGTAATTGTGTAAGCTCATTTACATTTTTTCATAGATTTATATTTAAATATATATCCTCGATTATCAATCTGTTAATTTATATATTATAATTATATCAATTTAATAATTATAATTATAATTTCGTTTATTCATTCTACTAATTAATTTTAATTGTAATTATACGAACTTATTAATTATAATTATAACTAGAAAACGCATGCCAAGTTTAGTTCCAACGAACCTTACCCTTTTTACACTAGTCTTTCCATTGATTTAAAAATTAAAATTTAATTGATAATATTTTAATGAATTTTCGTTAAATTTAAATGTATTATTTTAATATTCAAAATTTTAATTTAAAAATAAAAATATAATCGATAATCTGTATTTAAATTCAACAAATATTAATTGATAATGTTATGAATTAAAACTTTAATTTTTAAATTAAATAAAAGAATTTATTTGCTAAAATATTAAGAATATAATATTATAAAATTGTGTAAATTAAATGTAATTTAAATAGATTCCCTATTTATGATGTTGAATTGATAAGCCAAGTTGATTCGGTTGCGGTTTCATCTTCAGCATACAGAACTGGTCCCTCAACATCTAAGTTTGGCTCCCACTTCATGATTTCAATCTACCATTCAATTTTCAATTTATTTTTTCATACTTTCTTTTCTAAAAATTATTAAAAAAATGAAATATATAAATCCCACCACCCGTGTCATAATCATCTTTAATATTAATTATTACTTATAAATAAATAAATAAGCATCACGAGCACCTTAAGATTCTTATTTAATTTAGCCGACAGTGATCCATTAATAAGGGTGGAATCATAGTTACAATGATTCAATTTGTAAAAATTTGATATGATTAAGCTAGTCTGAATTTGAGTCATATTTATTGTGATACTGTTAAGGTTTTTTCCTGTAATTCACTAAAAAATTGATTCAATTTATATCAATCGGATAAAGTCATAATATGTCTAACAAAAAAAATTACTTGGGTTTTAATTTAAACATTCAATCAACAATGCATTAGTTAAATTTTATTTCAATAACGAAGGTTCAAACCTTATTAATATAATTTCTCCTCTAACTTTCTTTTTATAATTTAGGAAGAAAACTTATGTAGATCTATTTTTAATATTTTTGGAGCCTTAGATGAAACAATAAATTGGAGTCCCTTTAAAAAAAATTATACAATAAAATAAAAACATACACTAGTAATAAAATAAAGAGTTAGGGACTTTTTTCTTTTTTTCTTTTTCATGCGTGCAATGAAGCGTCGATCAAAGAATTTAAAATGCCGAAAAAAATTCACATTAAAAATTAGAAAATTTATTTTTTGGGCCCCTTCCAACCCTGTACCCTAAGCGGCCGCACTCCCAAACTTCCTCAGGCCAAGCCTGAACTTATGAATTTAAAACTTGTTACCACACAATCCCCAATTAAGTAACACTTAACATCTTCAACTATAAAAATCTTCATATATTTTCAAATCTACTAGTGCTCCATCATCAAAATCATTTGTCGCAATGTAAGGCAATTTGAATATATATTTTCAAATCTCTGTATGTTGTTTTCCTATATAATAATTGATATTGAAGCAATTGATTCCGTCAAAAAATGTTCTTGTCCTTAACTGATAATTTGATCAACCCTAGCTAGAGTTCCACATGCAAACAACAAAAAGCCATTGTTAATTATTCCTATGCAATCTTTCCTACAAGTTCGAATACCCAGATTTCCAAATAAAAAAATTAAAAAAAAAAAACTTGTTTAATTTATATATAAAAATAATATTCAAATTTGAATATGGTGGCCATGGTTTTCATAATTTATTCAAACAAATTTGCCTGAAGATTGAACCCTTTCTGGGAAACACCTACTAGTCTATGTGGATCAAATGGACATCCAGATATTGATAATTAATCACACCGACAGGCGCATCTAATATAAAATATTGCCCATTTGGCATCATAATCCCGCGTGGTTGTTCATATCAGATGTCTTGTGATGATTGTGAGAGGATTGCACTACCTATAGTTGCCCCCATTTATGTGATCTTTTATTATATTTGTTCAAGCATTGTGGCAACGGGTGGCAAAAACCAGATACTGTTGTTGACTACAAATACATATTATTAATGGAGGGTTTGGTTGTGAATTCATGAAAGGACAGGGAACACTAATCCCTATTATAGATGCTCTCATATTTGCTGCCTACACTATAAAGCTGTTCATATGCCGACAATCTTTCTTATTAATATAATTGCTAATGTGGGATTTGATTTAAAGCGTTCTACCTCTGATTATTTAATTAATGGATGAAAAAAGTATCCACTTTTACGTGCAGTTAACACACACGAACATGATTTGTATTAAATTTAATTACCGACATTTGGTTCCCAATCTAAGCTTATCTTATCAAAGTTACATTTATCTATCCACTCATACAAGTTGATTTCGAATTAGGTTAGATTTGAGTTATATATAATTCCAATATTTTTTAATAATCAAATCGATTATTTTTAATTCAAATCAAATCAAGCATACGAATTTATTCGACCTTAATAAGATATTCTTTATCAATTACTTTATTAAATATAACATTTTTTAAAAATAAAAATATTTTAACTTTAGGTGTGTTTGTTTCACAAAAAATACTTTCTATATATTTTTTTTTACGTTTGTTTCATGAATAATAGTTTGGTCAACAAGAAATTATATATAGGTTAATAGAAAATAAGATATTTTCCTTCTAAATTGACTTACCCTTTTGAAAAGCAATCAATCATTTTTTGAAAAAGAGCTCATTTCCGAGTAATATTATTTTTATATAAAAATTAACTCTAATAAATCTTAATATTTTTATTTAATAATATTTTATTTTAAATTTTCAAAATATTAATATTTAATATTATTAAACATTCATATTTAGTTATTTATATTTCATAATATAATACATTATTAATATATTTAATATAATTTTTTTTATTTTAATAAATTGTTTAATATATTATAATTTTATTTTAATAATAAATATATATATTAAAATTTAAAAATATTTAATAATAAATATTTTATACTATAAAATATTAATATTTTAATTATATAAATAGGAGTATTTGTTTAAATAATACTTAGCTTCATTTATTGCTTCCAACTTTAATGCATTGCTATCAACTCTCATATATGTAATGTACTTAATTTAAATTAAGTTTTAATTAGACATTGTTTATTATTAAGTTTATATATGATATTAATTATTATAAAATATTATATTATTTATAAAAATGAAATTTGATTGCAGCGCGAAGTCAAAAATTTTGTTTAAAGAGGGTCGAGATAAGATTATAAATTTGGGGGTGACAAAGCTAAAAATTTTGTATTAAAAATACTTAAATTAAATTATTAATTTTCCAAAAGGACTAAAAATATAAAATTTTCAATTAAATTGAATTTTTTTAATTTTGAGAGGCTGTAAAAAAAATTTTCATTTAGCCAAGGGGTCAAGGTCCCTGCCTGCCCCTATTTGATTGTCAAAAGGAAATGCTACTCTAATATTTTGTAAATAGTATATGTATGTTGTGTTTGTTTCACTAATGACAACTTAAAAAAAATGATTTCAAAAATTGTGTAAAAAGATATTTTACGTAGAATCATTTAAACACAAACTTTTTTTCAAAAATTAATTTATTTTTCAAATTTGAAAACATATGTATTAAAATGTTGGGAATATTTTGGATTAAAGGAAGTAGAAAAATGGAAATGAAAAAAAAGGAGGTTAAAAACCGACATGCACTAAATTGGAATAGAGATAAGTGTGATAGAATTAAACAAAAGTGGGGAGTGGGGCATGGGATATTATACCAAACCAGAAGCATTGAATCTGAATAAAAGAACTGATCATATAATCATATCATTATTAGAGATAGTGGTGGAAATTTGGCAATTGCCATTATTCTAAATAACTATGATAAATAAATAAATAAATAAAAAAGAAGAAAACTTAGGCAGATATGAAAGTGACATCTCAATTTACTGCAAAAATTCAAGAGTTTCAATTGTCAAAATCTAAATTTCTCTTGGAGTTGAAATGGACCAGATTGAAATAATTTTAAAAGAAAAAGAGATGAAGAAATATTTTTATAACATGTAAGATTGAAATAAATAAATACACGTAAGCAATCTGCACCTTCTTTATCTACTTTTGGTTGGTGTTTAGTGGCATTGTTTAGGGTTTGTAGAGACTCTATAGACTCTTTCTCCCCTATAAATCAGTTACTATCTTTTCTATAATTATTTTTTTCCAAAAAAATACTTGTTCAAGTATTTTTGTTACTGGATTCCATGTATTTTGGGTGGCTTATAATTAAGCAAAGGCTTTCTGCAATAGATTAGACGTTCAAAAAGACTCTCCAATGTCACCATCTCATGAAGGAGAGTACCTGTAAGTCTACAAACCTTTAATAAGAAGAATCATCAAATTGGGATTGTGGTTCCTTAAAGCTAACTCAACACTGTCAATCTCTTCTATAAGGCATTTTTTATGCTTACTCAGATTCAAAGCCATACCATACTTTCCCATATACCTAAAGCTTATTAGAGGGATGAGTTGGGAGTTTAGCCTACATGCAATTCATATGCTTCAAACACGCTATATTTATTTTTGTACCTTGTGATTGTTGATTTTGACTGGTTTAGTGGAGAAACGAATGGAAGGAATTTATATAGTTTTAATTTATTTTCTCTTCTAAAATTCCTTCCAATCTAAGCTAGGTCAGGTTAATTGTTCATAGATAAGTTCAGTTTAGGTTAAGTTAGGTTAAAGTATAATATTAACAAATTTTATATTTGCACAAATTCGGCTCAACTCAAAATATGGACTTAAAATTTTACTTAAGTATGCCCATATTGGTAAATGGTTAACTCATGCCCATTTTAAGCTTCACCTATATTGTTTTTTAATTTTTTTTTAAAAAGTATTTATATTATTTTAATATAATCTTTAATTTTTTTATATTTTTTTCATTTATTAAAATTTTATATACAGACATCTTAACATTTTTTTTTAATATTTACATTATAGTATTATATATTACTCTAGTTTTAGTTTTTGTGTTATAATTCATCTAATATATAGAAAGATTAGTAAATTTTGTACACTAGAGTTTTTAGACTCGGGTCAAGGGGTTAGCATAGTAAAATATTAAAAAAGTAAATATTAAAAAAATGATAATTTTTTAAAATTGCTTGTGAAATAAAAAAATGAACTACTAAATACCAACTATATAAAAATAACATAATATTTTATAATAAAGGTCAGACTGAGCTAAAGCTATAAATATTCAAGTTCAAGCTTAGCCCATATTTAAAATAGACTTAATTAAGACCATTTTTTGGCTTAATATTTTTATCTAAATCCAATCCCTTCCAAAAGTATAATCTAAACACTAATAAGCTTCAAAGTATTGGTGCTTGTAAATTAGAGTGCCACCTGAAATTCTTGTTTTGTTCTTTCTCCAAACAAACTTGAGAAGAGTTGTCGGTTGAGTCTTATCCCAATTGGCATAGATATTATAGTGCATAGATATTGTTGCCAATGCAAAAGAACGTGAGTTTGAGCATGCTGAAGCGCATTATCTTCCTATTTATGAGTTGAGAATGACTATAGATAATTTTAAACATTGTGTGACAAAAAACAAATATGATCAAAACCTATAATAAAATTGTTTCAAAAACAAATACTTGAGAAGTGCCAGATTCCAAATCAATCCCAAAACATATTTGACTATTTAAAATAATATTTTTAGTTTAATTCTTATTTTTATATTAATTTCTCTGTCAAAAATATAAATTCAACCGGACCAGTCATAAGATATCGGTCAAAAGCTATCCAAAACACGACCCTTGGAGAAATCTCCCTCCTACAAAGTTCGAACCCTGCTCCTTTCTGTTCTTAATGAAGAGATCGAAAATTCAAACCTTGTTATTTGACAAAAACTGCTTAATTGTCTTTCTATAGCTTAAACAATCAGCCATGAGAAGAAAATCTGAGGTTCCATGGAAGTTGGAACCCAATAATCAAATCAAATTAAAGATTAAAATGAGGGCAAAGGAGAAAAATCACCTCAAATTAAAATTCCATATATACAAACACAAGTGTGAAGTCGCATTGCTACCTAAACATTCAATCCCAACATCTAAACACCAGAAAAAAGGAAATTCAGATACCACACTCACCCAGGAATTTGTGTTTATTCATCCGGAACGTAGAAATCAAACCTCACATCAACAGAACCAGATCGTTCGCCCGTATCTTTGTAATCAATATTAGTTATAGTCCCAGATTCATCTGCCTCTTGGTATTCTGCCTTGACCCGCCGAACAGGCACTGTGACAGAGTAAATAGTTCCCAGATCAGAATCAGTGGAGACGCTAAGCTGAACCTTGTCCTTCGACTCTATCTCAACAAAATCTGACAGTGCATGAACAATATTTTTCACAATTTTCTGTTTCGCCTCATCACTAACTGCACAGCGGTCGGAGAACAGGATCATCTTCAACCGCTGCTTCGCTATATTTGCATTAGAGCTCCTTCTAGAAGCTGGAGATGGGAAAACTATTTTCCAAGCCAAGTGAAGTCGCTCGAAGAAGCTCATGTTTATGGCATGTAAGAGGAAGCTCTCAACCTCTTCGTGGACAGCATTTGGAGAGAACTTATAATCTCCCATGATCCCAACTGATCTTTTATTTTTGCTGCCAATGTTTCGACTATTTATTGTCATTCCATTCCATTTTGGTGTAATTTCAGAAAACCTTGATCCTCCATTCATGAAACCCACACACTCTACCTATAATAGAGCACAAAAGTTCAAAATAAAAAGAACAGAGATTTTGGTACTTTTCCTTAGCATACAAAGCAACCAAATATGTTTATACACATTTAGAACATCAATTAACTATTAGCAACGAATGGTGCTTTGGATGAAACAATGAACTATTTTTTCAGACACGTAACTTAAACCAATGCCCGATAGCAATGCAAAAATAACAAAGGCCATTGAAATGACAGCATCCGCAGGACCATCTAGACTCAAAAAGCTAAAGAGCTCGGCTATGTGGTTGGCCTTAAACCAATCAATGGAAAGTCATCACTAACCGGTACAACCAAATTTAACCTAAAACTATAAGCAATGGGAACACATCTTCTTTTTACGTCCCTAACCACATTTACCTAACGAGCATATTGTCAGACATATGAAGTTGGGGAGCTTATGAGGAATGAGTAAGGCTTTGCCTTACTTGGAACACCAAACTCATCAAGCTCGGATCTTCCATTATGACTGGCAACATCTTGTGATATTTGGAATGAGGATGTCAATGTCAGTGTGAAGAAGCTAATGTTGATGTTGGTCAGTCAGTTCCCTTTTTCAATATTGCCAATTATCATATTTGGAATAAGAATCTCAGTCCTTATCAACAAGTAATATATTCTAAAACCTACAGTAAATGTTCCCCAGATAACCTATCTTGCAACGGATTTGTATACATGCTTAAATTTACCTCTACTCGCAATTTAACAAAGATCAATCCATGGTCTTGATTCTGGACGATTTATTTAAAGAGGAAAAGAGATCGAACAGTAAACAATAGGTATGTATTTCACTAGTTTTTGGTACTTGAGGATGGTAGGGATTGAAGTGCCAGCTTAGACTACAATGAAGTGCAATTTCCAACAAAAAGGTAGAAGATTGCAAAGCAAACTGTAAATAGTATTGAAGCTTAGGACTTATCTAAAAAAAAGGAACCCAAGCGGGCCAATAGACTAAAAAATCTAAATAATTAGAGGAAATAACAAGTTGCAAAACCCAGAGAACATTTTCCAGGAATTGAAAAACCGAGCACCGGTAAGGGTTTGCAGAACAACAATGTTGCTTCAAACTAGGGAAACCCAATTAGCTCATGCTCCATTTACTGCAAAAGAAGTGCTAAAAAACTAGGAATTCAAAGGAATAAGAACAGCATCACCAACACTAACCCTAAAAAAACACAGAATTACGGAACTTCCCCAATTTTATTGGGCAACCCAAACACGAAATTGAGCAAACAGATGATAAATTACACAAGTAATTTAAATTCAATTTGAAGAAAAGTTCAAAAAAAAAAAAAACAAATAGAGGTGAGAAGCGAGGGATCGAAGGATAATGACCTTTGAAGAGCGAATATAGGTTCGAAAAGGGTGTTGGTGGTAAGATGCAAGAGTGGCATCGACACGTAAATTCCCATATATGGCCATTTCTGAGTCAGCTCGAGTTGTCCTTACTCTCGCTAAAACAAAGTGTAGCTCTTTTGCTCACTGGAGATTCACTGCTTCAGTTTACAAATACTGAGAAAACACGAACAGCATACTACCTACCGAGCTCCGAATCCCTGGGTAATTCCAATGTGAAATGTTGCTCTCAAGAAACGACAGCGTTTTCCTCTCAAGTCGCGACTCCTAGTAGCGAATTTTTTTAACTTATAAGGACAATAATAAAATAAAATAGAAAGAAAATTATTTAAGTTTAATTATTTTAAATAAATAATTTACTATAATAGATAACTACTCATTTAAAATTTAAGCACATCCTTAAAGGAAATAATTATGTAATAAATTTTAAAAAATACATAAAAATCAAATGAAATTAGAAGTTTTACGTTTATATTCTATTATATGTATATAAAATAAATATAAAATATATAATTATTTTTAAAATAATATTTATTATTTAATAAAGATAGTAAATTTTTGGTAATTTCACAATTAAGTTGGAACTCAGTTGATAGATAACACCAACCCAATCAAACTTTCAAATAATAATATAGATATTATATACTATATATGTGCCAGTTCAGTGGCGAAGTCAGAAAATTTGGAGGGGGCGAAATTCATCATTTTAATAACTTAAATTTTTATAATTTTTAAATGGTTAAATCAAAATTTTATCATTTTGGGGACAAAATATAATTTTACCATTATTAATTTAAAATTTTATAAATTATAAAAGGTCTAAATTGAAAGTTTACCATTTTAGGGGGGCCATGGCCCCCTTGGGTCTCTTAATTGCTCCACCACTGGCCAAGTTGTGAGTGAAAAAAGTTTATGTAACAAATATATTCATAAAATTTGATGTAAAAAATAAAAAACAAAAACATTCTTATAATAATAATTATTACTTTATAAAAAGAAAGATTGAATGAGATTTTAGTAATTTTACAACTGAAATTGGATTCGATTAATGAGTGACACCAATTCCAACGAACACTTAAATATTATAGCACACCTACAATATGAGTGAAAAAAGGTTTTGTAACAATTTTATAAAAAAAAAAAAAAACAAATGAGGCTTTAGTTGAAATAATAAGTTAAAACATTGATAGCTCGTTTGATTATTCATGTAATAAGATGAGGGGGAAAATTATTTACTATACATGTATTATAATAATTAGGCATAAAATAAAAGAATAGTTATCGAACAAAAAAAATAATTAATACAAATTTAAACTTTAAATTATAAATATAAATAAAAAAAACTCTTGTAAAAAATAAGACCTCTTCAAAAACAAGTCTCGTGAGAATTAATTTATTGCTAACTTATATACTAAAATATAATTAAAAAAATAATACTCCTATCAAATTAGCATGAGAGCGTTTGATTGACCGAATCTTACATTACACATGTAGTGTTATATTTTAAAATGAAATTATATTATTTGAATTCTCAACATTTTGATTATTTTATAATTCTACGCTCTCAAATAGAGTTAAGATATCAAAATATGATGTATAATCTTGATTTCTTATGTTATTAAGATTTCAAACGGAATCTAAAATCTAAGAAAAGATTACACTATCCTTTACTTGTCTCAATTTATAAGAGAAATTGTGATACCATGAACCCTTACATTTTGAGCCGTCCAAACTTCATTTTACGATCTTGTACTGTAGTAGTTTTCCTGTTTTGATTCAAGCTTGTTGCTATTCAAAATCCTTCCAACTTTGAAATTTTAGATATATATATATATATATATATATATATATATATATATATGTTGATTTATTCTAGAAAGTTGTTTTCCTTATTGTAAGGTGTAAATCATTTTTTTTTAAATTCCTATAAATAACTTGATTTTTAAATAAAAATTAACTTACAATATTAATAATGAATTTTTAATTTTAATTTTTTAAAATATTAAAATATTTTCAATATTATTAAACATACATATATATTTAATCATAATAATAAATTATTGATATAGTTAATATAATTTATTGTTCTAATAAAATCATTTATTGTTATAACTGATTTTAATAATATATTTTAACATTAATAATTTATAAATTATATAGAAAAGTAACATCCAAGGATCTCTTAAATGACACATTTGAAATTTAATTTTTATATTTAATTTAATATTTTTTTGAATAATCTCATTATAAGTTTTAATCATATATACTTTTTTAAAACAATGACATAAAAAATCTATTTTTACATAATAAGTTAGAATGTGTATTTTTAAGAAAAAGTTTTCCTCCATAATTTAATTGGAATATCTTTGGTTTAACATTTATATTTAATGTAGTGAGAATTTTATTTATTAATTCTTTTATTCTTAAAATACGTGAAATAGTCTAATAGTTAAAAATGTTCACCGTCTCATATAGAGTTTGAGTTCGAATCGTGCTAATCGTGTTGGTTGTTCGGGTTTTATCCTGTTACTGTAATTCGTCAAAAAAATACATATTTGAAGGTTTCATTGTGAAAAAAATTAAAAGTAGAAAATTATTTTATTATTTATTAGTTTTTCATTTCTAAACCATATATTTTAAATGGGTTGACTTGCAAATTCATACTTTAATCCACTTGATTTTTGAAAACTTTTATATTATATTTTTAAATGACTTGATCGGTATATTCATTCGTTAGTGAAGCTAAAATTGTTATCAAAATCATTATTGAAAAGGGGGCAAAAATGTTTTAAGATTTCCTTATCTGACACGTGTCCAAATATAACTTTTTTTATTATATAACAATAGTCAAATTTCAGTTTTGATCCCTATAATATGCTCAAAATTAAAATTTAATCTCTATACTTTAAATTGACATAATTTGGTATCTCAAGTTTTGTAATACTATTAGTTAATCTAAATATTTTATTATGATTAAAATATTGAGTGAATTTTTAAGAAATCTTAATATTGTTAAAATTTTTTATTAAATTCAGGTTCATTTTAATGTCATTTTTTTTGTTACATGACTATCAAGTGAGTATTTCTTTTTTTTAAAATTTAATATCTCATGCTAGAGAATTTAACCAAAAACAACAGTGTTAATAATTTGATCCGAAAATGAAAAGGGATGAAATTCGTGAAAATAAAAGTATGATCTTTAAGTCCTAAATGAACGAAGAGTATAGGGACTTGGAGTATATTATGACCTTTGAATTTTCGCTTTATAATTTTGTCCAAAAAATAATTAACCCAACGCAAAGCATGGATAGGAAACCATACTTAATTTTAATTTTTTTATATTGAAATTTTAATAATAAATATATATTAAATTTTAGGTTGAAATATGCTACAAGTCCCTATACTCTTAGTAGATTTAGAATACAATCCCTCTATTTTTATTTTCAGGAAGTTAATCCCTCTACTTTTTAGATTTAAAAAATCTAGTCCAATAGTTTACCTCATTAAACTTCTTTTGTTAAATATACTAGTTTGACATTTTGAAATAAACAAATACTCACTTTGGTAGCCATGCAACAAAAAAAATTGATATTGTAAT
This sequence comes from Gossypium anomalum, assembly GCA_025698475.1. Taxonomy (NCBI): domain Eukaryota; kingdom Viridiplantae; phylum Streptophyta; class Magnoliopsida; order Malvales; family Malvaceae; genus Gossypium; species Gossypium anomalum. Next base: position 14,042,060 of record CM046967.1, on the reverse strand, counting down.
GAATCTGAGCTTAACAAAAAAATTTTAACAATGTTAACGATTAGACTTTCATTTTGAAATCTAAAAGGTTGAGGGACTAAATTCTTAGAAATAAAAATAAAGAGACTAAATTTTAAATAGTAGAAGAGTATAGAAACCTGAAACACATTCTAACCTAAAATTTATAAATATCTAGTAATAATTAATGTCTTTATAGTATAAATTATGAATGTTTTAATAATATAAATATGAGCATTCTTTTAAATCCTGCAGCTAATTTCTTTAATCCAAATGTTTTAATAATATAAATATGAGCATTCTTTTAAATCCTGCAGCTAATTTCTTTAATCCAATCATTATAAAATAAACTTTGATTATCAAAACAAATACTTCTATAATATTTACCTTGGGAGTCCCTCTTATCTCACAAAGGCTCTTGAAAAGGGACTGTCTTGATACTTTTTAGGATCTCATCATGCATTCAACATTTATGATGGATCCTAATCCAAGCAGCTAGTTCATGGTGAACTGCTGGAATTAAGGCCTATGCGCTTAAAGGTAAGAGTGACAACCTCAAGGTTCTGAGTCCTACAGGAAGTTATTGAAATTAAGGATCTTAGCCTCACAATTAATGATATTAGAGATTGTGTGACTCAAATCCTGTCACTTATTGAAAAAAATAACTAGACTGACATACCGCATAAGTTGAGTTCGTATATAACTATACTTCTATTATTTGACTTTGATTAGAACAAAGTTTTTCAACCATTAAATAAATGTAGTCGAAACTTCTTTAGTATCGTTCATTTTTCAACATTAGTGAATTTTTTCTCCCCTGTTTGTAATTTTTTTCAGAAAAGATTTTCACGTAAAATTTATATATTTTTATTTTTCTTTATTTATTACTTTATGATCGTTCTACCGCCATTATCGACGTTTATTATAACAGTTGAAAATGGAATACCAACTGCGAGGCTGTCAGCATTGAAATTATCCAGTAACAAAAGGCATGGCAAGGAAACATTGTGAATTGGGTTTTGCCCATTAGCTGAGCAAACTAGAAAAACGTTGGGCTGTAAAATCCCCTTATGTATCCATTTAATTTATATAATCATTTCAAGAGATGTTTGAAATTTTTGAAGCTTGAATTCCAATATCTGCCATTCTTTCAAATATTGAATCAAACTTATATACAAATTTAGAATTTATCCCTAAAAATTCTAACAATAATGCTGCTGTTAAATGCACTATTTGTATAACCTGTTCATAGGAAATAAAGCAAACAAACTAACATCAATAATTAAAACAGAGATAAATATAATATTGGGAATATTTTATGACAATAGAAAAACTTGAACGACAATTACAAATAATGCATCTAAATAATAAAAATCAAAATTAATTATCGCAAACCACTATATGACAAGTGTTTGATGCAATAATAAGATTTGTTGCGCTCTCAAAAAAAATACAGATTCAAACTTCAAAAATAATATTATTAAAAAAAGAAAAAAAGAAAATAATTAACTTAAATGATAATAAAATATTTAATTGTTATAAATCTCAAAATTTCCAAAATTAATTAAACCGAAGTTTGATGGATGGTAAAAGAAAATTGAATGTTGAGAAAAGGGATGTAGTAAAGAGAGGGGGGAAAATGTTAGAATAGAGAAGACAAAAGTGGTAAATTTAGGGGATGACATAATTCTTTTTGGGGGGGATTACTTCCTCGGAAAAGCCGGGGAAAAGCAAGCATGATAAAATGTTGGGGTTAATGATGTGGCTCATTTCCTTGAAATTGGCGGATGAATACATTCATTAACCCTCACTCTTGCGCTTCACCCTATTTAATAAAAAGCTACTTTTTTTTAACTATGTTGGAGTGCAACTTTTATTGAAATTTTCAATTTCATCCCAATCACCAATTTAACACAGTAATATATTATATTGTAATGATATCAATATTTATATCTTTTTGTCAATTTGTCTTTTATTCTTTTTTTTAAGTTAAATTTCGTCCTCTATCTTTTAAAAAAGAGTCAACTTATTTTTTAACTAAAACATTAATTTTTTTTAACAATGTTGGTGTGGCACCCCGTATGACAGTTCACGTGTACTTTCATGCTAACATGATATTATTTGTCTTATATGTCATGTCAATAAATAATTTTAAAAACATAAAAAATAAAAATATTTTAAATTCAAAAAGTTTATAAAAATTTCATAAAAATTCAAAAAAAGAAAAAAGAAAAGCATGGAGTACATGTGGATTCTCATTTGAGCTATCATGTTTAAAAATTAACATTTTAACCAGTATTTATGTTTAAAAAACAACAATTTAACTATTTTTGAAGGGTTAAATGGTTAAATTTGATTTTTTTTTTTTTAAAGATTGAGGGTCAAATTTAACTCAAGAAAGAAATAAGACACAAATTGACAAAAAATATAAACGTCAAAGTCTAAATTTAACATTATACCTATTGTAATTGGAACAAATAATTATGAATTGAAATCAAATATTACATTATTAATAAATGGAAAAAAGATATTAACTAATTAGATTTATATATATGATAAGATTAAAAGTTTACTCATAACAATTACATATAACTAATTAGATTTTATATTGTTTTCCGAATTTTAATCCATTTGTAACGGTTTACTCTATATTTAGTTATTTATTACTAAATTAGTCAAGCTATTGCTTCTTGATTTAATTAAATAGTTTAACTCGGTTCTAACAATAGTGATTAAGATGGAATTTAAATGGTTGAAGTAAATCTGAATTAAATACCAAACAAATAATAATAATAATAATATGAGAGAGTTTAAAATGAGTTTGGGTTAATCTTTTGTAAATATAAACGAGTTTAGACAAAATTATAAATTTATATTTCGGACCGAACTAAATTTAAGTAAACATAAAGTATATTAATATCGTGTTTATGCCCGATTCATAAGTAGCTCTGCTTAATAGTAATAATAGAGTGCAAGTTCATGATGTAAAATATTAGAAAAGGTTAGTTCCGTTAATTCGTAAAAGAAAAAGAAAGAATGAGGGGAAGGACGTTAATTATCCTTTTTGAGATGGTTGGAAAGCCAAGATTCGTGGACTGTGGACGTTGTTGATCGGCATAGGAATTTAACATTTGCGAAGTTGGTGGTGGTGACGCTGCAAGCCCCAAAAGATTGAAGTGTACGGCCAATCATGGATCCCTAGGGGTATTTACAAATAAGGTTTGGCCGGTGTTTATAATTACATCGATGTCCCTAGGGGTATAATACAATAAAATATGTATTTATCCAATCAGCTTTCATTTGTTTTATTATTTTAATTCTAATATGCAACATCATCACCATCATAATCAATTTGATTGGAAGATTGAATATTTAAATATCAGATTTCATTTTATTTTTCTATACTTTCAGGGTTTTTTTAATGTTAAAATTTGTTTTCAATCCCTAAACTTTTACAAATTTTAAAATTTAGTCTTTATACTTTAAAAGTTCAATTATTATCGTTGTTCGTAGTTTTTATTAAAATTTATCAACTTAATACGTTTATTTTCCTTCAATTATATGCCATGCCATATGATGATATAGCCTGTAAAAGTACCATAAAACCTCCTATACTATATCCTAAATTGTATTTTAATTCTTCTATTGAAAAAATGGTTAATGGTGCAATAACATGAGAAAAAAACTTATTTATTACACATGTATAAGAAAAAAAACTCTTGTAAAAAACAAGACATATTGAAAATAATAGAAAATTTCCGTTCTCTTTGTTAAAATTAAATCATAAGAGTAATTAAATATTACCAATTAAATTAATCTTAAGCAGTAATTCATATACAAAAATATGTGTATAACATTACAGCTTAAAAGTAAAAAAGGAATACTTTTTATTTTACATCGACACAATATATACATATATATATATATATATATAAGCGCCCCAACTCATATCTGATTTTATACTTTATAAAAGGGAATCAATAGTATAATTGGATGCTCCTCCAATGAATTCTCCTATCATTTCATCTTTATTCTTTTGAAATTAGGCATTATATATATATATATATATATATATATATATATATATTAACACCTCTTGTTGTTTTCATCTCATGAACGGGCAAGTCAAAATTTATGAACTCGTGATCTTTCTTTTATCAAAAAATATATGCTTTGCTTTTACCTTTTCTTTTTTTGTTCTCTTTTTCTAGAAAAAAAAATGTGTGTTTCCAGTCATCAAACCCCATTCTTAATAGATTTATCTTACTTGTATGTAATGTAGATTTGATAAATGAAATAATGTAATCATTGAAGTCTCAACCCTTGTGTAGATGATGAGGTAATTTTGTAGCCCTAATTTCCTGTTTATTACCTCCTTTGTTTTTCATCATTGACCCAAAATGTCTAGCTTTGTTTGTCAAAAAGAGAGAAAGAAAAAGAAAATGTCTATCTAACCTTTACAATTTAAATAATAATTGTAGTTTGTATTTGAATCTATCTTCATTCAACCCCATTTCACATTTAATAAGTTATTATTTATTTTTATTTAAATATAAAAAAATATTTATTATTTAATAGTATTTTAAATATTAAAATATTTTTTTGCGTGGAACCAATTTCATTTAAAAAAAAAAAAAACTCAGATGATCAATGATGGTGTTTTCTTTTCGACAGAGACCAATGATAGTTTTAGATGCTCCAAAGCTGCTTTTTTTTTTTTTCTCTTCATTCCCACCATCCAATGAGTTTTTCCCAAGTTGCTCTTATCGTATTGACAGTAGCTGCTTGTATAAAAAAATAGGTTCTAGGCGGTGGTTATTTAATTTTTTTAATTATTATATTTTATAAATAATCTGGATTTAAAACATGTGGTATCAAAAATATTCGAGATTTACAAAAATATATTTTTTATGGATAAAGTACACTAGATTGTTATGAGGGTATTTTTTATTTTTTAAATTATTATTTAAAATTAGTAAAAACTTAATTATGATAAAATATCAACTCGTGAAAATAAATTTAAAAGATTTAGTTTAATCATTTTCTCATTTAATCTTCATACTAAAATTTTCTATTTAGTTCTTTTCATAAGAGTATAGCATTATGATTATATGTATTTTGATACAATACTTAAAATTATTCATAATTCTTTCCCAATTCCTTAAATAAGAAAATAATAAGTTTCAGCGTACTCTAACTCACGTCCTTATAACTTGAAAGAAATTTTTAACTAATTCCTTGGGCTTTGTTATCCCACTCGATGCTCTTTAGTATTTTAGGTATTAATTAAAGTATTAATTAAATGTTTAATTACTATTTTTAAGGTGAATTGGGATGAGGAATTTGTAGGAGGGGATTTTGTTGGTATTAAGGTTTTCAAAATTATAAAAATGAATTTTTTTTGTTTGGACAAATACATTGGAGAATTTTAAAATTTGTGAGTCATTTCAAGAGGAAATTTTAATAGCTCAATTTTTTTTTCAAATTTCATCTAAATAGGTATTTTTTCAAAATTTCTCATAATTTTATTAGATTTAATACATATGATTCTACTGTAAAATGAATAACTTAAACTTTAAAAATTATTTTTATTTAATTATAATATATATTTTTTAATTTTATTTTATTAAGACTATTTATAAATTTGTGCAGAAACCTATATTGGATAATTTCTTATACTATTTATTTTAAATATAATTATTATTTAATTTGTAAAATCCCAATAACTTTTTTAAATCGATTATTTATCAAAATAAAACAATTACAAATCTTAGTATTTTAAATTAATAGATTCTCAAATATTAATATTTAAAAAAATTCAAGAAATTTAAAATTCTTCATGCAAAACACACAGTTAGAGATTTCTTAAATTTAATTCATTAGTGTTTTTTTTTTTAATTTTCAAATCAAACTTTTAAGTCAAAGAAGGGCACAATTTTAAGTCAATCACACTTTGGTTGGAGATATGAGTTTCACCATACATACATACATACATACATACATACATACAACCCTTTGGTGGGACCCATCAACACCTAACCACTGCTGAGATTAAAGATTTGGCCACAACTGTACTTATTAATTAATTTCATCTGTACAAATCATGAAAATAACCATACTTTAACGTGTCAATAATAAACATGATTACAAATATATTGATCGGGAACCCATTATATGTTTATACGATTTATGAATCCAATTATTATTACATACGCAATGTGATGGAGTCTACAAACTACACAAGCAGGTAAAATATCTATAGTATTAAGAATTAGATTATATTTAGTTTTTTTTTAATTAAAATTTGAATAAATTAATCTCTATACGTAATTTAAAGAGTATATTGGTCCTTCCTATTAAAATTTTTATCTATTTGTATTGTTAAAACCTGGCACGATTGACAGAATAATCAGACAATAATACATAGTATGCCACGTGTACATCATGATGACGTACATAAACAGAATTTTAACATTATAAATGGATGAAATCATTAACAAAATAACCAATTTGCCTTTTGATTTATTGTACATGAACAAATTTACCTACTTTTTTAGTTGAGGGTAGAAAAGTAATTTGACTCCTAATATTGGGTCTTCCATTAGTACTTTTATCCAAAAACTAAGGCAACATATTGTATATCTATATTATTATTTAATTCCTTGATTGAGTCGGTATTATAAGTCAACTGAGCACCAATTAAATTAAGAGAATTACAAAAATATCCTTTCATGTGTAAAATAAGTTATACCATTCAATGGTACTTTAATATTTTAAATTTTTTATATGTATATACTATTTATATTGATAAAATTTTAATTTTACCCCATAACCAAACCTCATCATATAAATTCAAATTTGAAAGCTCATAAAATCCTATTTTTACTTCCATTTTAATTTTTATTGTTTTTCTATTTCCCATTATTTTTATTTTCAATTAAAATAATATATATATATATATATATATATATATATATATATGTTCACATAGGAGTAGTGAGTTATTAAAAGGGTGATAAGGAGATGGGCCACATTCTATCTCTCCTTTGCAACTAAAGTAATTGAGAGAGAAAAAGAAATAAAATCTATGCAAGTTTTAATTACTTATTGCCTAATTCATACTTTCATAAAATTAGTACCTATCTTATCAAACATTTAAGAATAAAAATCATATTTTTATTCCTAAGAATACGATCTTACCAAACTTTTTTTTCTTCATTAAAAGTTTGGAGGATTTCATTAACTACTCATTCATGCTTGATTATGACTCAACAAAAATAGATTTAAGCTTCTCCTTACATGGAAATGTATTTGCATTCTTAATTTCATTCCACAATCAGGGTTTATTTTAGTTATTTACGGAATAAATCTTAAAATTATATATAAATTTTTATTTAATGTATAATTGTATACATAAAATTTTATTTGGTATAATTATATACGTAAAATTTTAATTGTGAGTCAAATGTATACTTAAAACTTTAATTTTGATTTAATTATACATATTTAAAGAAATAAATATATCAATTTATTTTTATATTGCATAAATATGATTATATGCAGTGGCGGAGCCAAGGGGAAGGTAGAGGCCCCAGTCCCCCCTAAAATAATTTTTTTTTTTATTTAGGCCATTTATAATTTATAAAATTTTAAAATAATAATGGTAAATTTGCACTTTAGGCCCCCAAAATAATAAAAATTTAATTTAATCAGTTAAAAATTACAAAGATATAGTCTATTAAAATGGTAAATTTATATTTCTATTATCATAAAAATATACAATTTAATTCCGTCCCCAAAATTTTTTCTTGCTCCACTACAATATATAAATATAAAATGATGTTTATATCAATAATTGTGATAATAATTTACAAGAATTTGGATCAAAGTTCATGCATACAATTGCACATTAAACCATAATTCATGTATAATTTTAGTATTTATCCCTAATAAATAAAATATAAAATTCATTTTTATGCAAAAGTAAAGGAATTTACTATTTTACTTGAAAAAAAGAGAGTTTTTAATTTTTAATAGGTATAATGACAAAATAAGCCCTTGATGCTTAGATTTTTGTCAATTTAATTTTTATTTTTAAAATCATTAGAATTTAACAATCTAACTTTAAAAAAAATTCGAATTTTAATCTATTAATGATGCCTACAATTGCACTATTTATGTTGACAATTCCTATTTTCATTTTCATACATCTCAAGGTACATTTTCAAGTAAATTACCTCGTATTGGCCTCCAAAACAAAGGGAAAAAGAAAAAAAAAAAAAAGTAGGTTAAAATATTTGACAAAATTTTCAACCCCCTTTAACATTGATTTTAGACTTTTAATCAAAGACTTATCCAATAAAAGGGTGAACCTTCCTTAATCCCATTATTTTACTTCTACGAAATATTCATATTTATTTTAATGTAAATAATATAAAAGCTCTTGAATTTTACCTTTCTATATTTTTTTATTATATCCAAAAAAAATCTTTAATTTTTAATTTGCATCTTAAAAATAAATTTTAGGGTGTGTTTGATAAAATGAAAAATTAAATATTGAATTTTTAGTATTAGATTTTATAAGCACTGAATTTATATTATAAAACTGTTTGTCATATTAGTAAAAGTTAAACACGGGATATAATTATTTCATAATTTTAATCTTATTAATATGATATATATTTTTTTAATTTTGAATAGATTTAGATAAAAGTTAAAGGTAAGAATTGAATATTTTAATTTTTAATAAAATGAAGAAATAATTTATTGCAAAAATCAGATTTTAAAAAATAAAATAAAATAAGTATTTTTTAGTGATAAATATCTATCTAGTATCTATTTACTTAACATATTCAACCTTTTTGTTAAAAAATTTATATTAAATAAAATTAAAAATTTCAATGATTTATCAAATATAATCACAAATAAAAGTTGAGATAAATATAAGTAGACACAAAGTAAAACTTGAAAATGAGAAACTGAGTTGGTTTGGCTTTTAAAAATATTTTCTATTTTATTTTAAAAATAATTTTATATTTCAAAAAATTAAAAAAACACGTTTTATAAATGAAATTTTTTTAGTAATGAAAACATATTTTGTCTTTTTTTTCCTCTAATAAAAGATTAGAAATTTGATACATTAAAATTGTCAGATTTTTTTTATATGAATTTGAATCGGAGTTAATTTATTTAAAGTTAAAATTTTTTATTTCAAAATTTTTAATTTTATAAAATATTTTTGGTGAAAGTTAAAAATGAATTTTCATTATTTTCTAGTTTCTACAATTTATATATATATATATATCCTGAAACCAAACCAAACCTAAAACTAACATCACCTCAGATTTACCATTTTTGTTATTTATGGAATGCACAAAGTTATTCTATTCTCCTTTTTAATATATGCTTCCGATTTGTAATTTACTCAAATGCCCATTTTCTGAAGACTCTTCTAAAAAGGTAATTGGTGGTCTTTATAATGAAAAAAGAAAATTGGTTTGGAAAATAAGAAAATATGTTTTTATATTTATTTTTGATGAAAAAATTTGTGAAAGTAAAGGCGAAATTTTTAAATTTATTATTTTATTCCTTTTTTCCTTGAAGTTATAGCTCAATTTTAAAGTAAATAATTAGATAATTAAATTAAAAAAAACAATGGGGCTTGAATAATTAACCCTCGGATATATCTAATGTAAGGACATTTGTTGATTTATAAAAAATACAGGTAGAGGCAAATAATGAATAAAAATTGATATTTCCTAATTTCCAACTTTATATATACGATATTTATTATGGGATTTTTACACATATTTGTTGTGTTTTTATTCGACAATGCTGAATAATATTGTTGAGAAAATAATTAACTCTCCTTTTCAACATGACAACGTAGTTATATTTAGAACCACTTAAATCAAAAGAAAAAGGGGAAAAAAACCCAGCAAAATAATAAAAAAAAAAAACCATTCGGAGAATTGACTCTCTCTCCATCTCTCTATTTCTTGGCCACATGATCCCATGATAAGCTGAAAACATATCCCTACGAACAGAAGCCACGTCTTAGGTTTTTTAGATTTTACAGCAACACTTAATTAATTCTGTTTTTTTAATAATTTAAAAATATATTTTATTAATAAACAACCTTTTTTGGATGTTAAAAGTAGAACAGAGAGGATCAACCAATCAAAATCAACAAAAACTACGGCAGTAATCGAAAAAAAAAGAAATAAAGAAAGCTAATGTCGTAGTTATGTGTGATACTGAAGGGCATTTATTTATGGGAACTGTCTTCTCTCTCTTAAACCTCAAGAAAACTCATCCTTCACACAGTATCGGGGGCCGCTTCTTGTCTGCTCTTAAAACATTGCAAATTCTGTTCAACTCTAAATTTATTTTTTTAACCTCCTTTGGAATTTTTTTACCACATAAATAGATTCATGTTTGTTTGGGTTTAATTTTAATTTTAATTTTACTCATCCGATTAAGATTAATAAATGAAATAAAGTTAGGATTTTTTAGGGTTTAATAAAGAATGGGTTATGATTATTATATGGGTTAAATATCTGTACCAAAAAGCAAGGAAGGTGGAGAGAATCTAGAAATGCCCCTTTCTTTTATAGTTCCTCAAAAAGACCAAAGAAGAGAAAATAAAAAAAATATATAAATGGAGAAATAAATAAGAAATGTGAAGAAGAACAAGCAGAGAATAAAAGAGAAAGACCAGATGTTGACAAATTTTATGTCACCGTTGTTTAGAAGATCGTTTGTTTTGTGTGAATATTTTCTTCATCTGGGATCTCCCCTCTCTCTTTCTCCCTAACACCCTCCCAAACTCATTAATCTCCCCTTTTCTTCTCTCTCGAAACAAAATTATAAAATTACCACTTCAACAAGATTCTTTCTTTTTTTTCATCGACCTGATGACGATCTAACCTCTTTTAATGGTGTTAAACAAAATACCCACTTTGTTGTTTTTTTTGCTGTATCATTAATTACTTTTGATTTTGTTGTTGTTTTAAAGCTTTAATCTTTGTTGATATCCTGGAAAATTTGGGAGCTTTGAGTTATCTGTGATGGGGAAGTGTTGAAGCTAAATCCATGGGAGAATCTTGAATGAGTTTTGATTAGAGGATGTGGGTCTGAGGTAAAATTTTGTTCTTTTTCACTTTCTAATTATTTGACTTTTTATATATAAATATTTTTAATTTATTTTCTTTTGATTTGGTTATTTGGGTTTTCTTTATTTTCTAAAATCATCCATTACTGTTTTCCCCATTTTTGGGGTTAGTCTGATAAACTGTGGGGTTATAGTGGCTTCGCAATTCAGTTAATTAAAGCCTAAACTCTTTAACTTTAAAAGATTTTTTTTTCTTTTTCCTTTTTGGATTTGGGTTGATGATAATTTTGATTTGATGGATGATCATAGCTTTTGTAATAATATTTTCAACTGTTAATCTTTGCTAATATGCATACTAGTTATGGTATGAATTATGTGGGATCTAGTATTTTAACTTTGATCTGCTAATTTAGCATCTTCCCAATTCTTCATAAATAGAATGGGATTTTGCCTTATTGATCATAGGATTCCAAACTTTCCTGCTTTATCAGCACCTTTTTTTCCCCTGCAAGACTCTCTCTTTATCTGGGAAGTTTCGACATGTATGAAGTGGTGTGGTGATTAATTGATAATGATGTCGCTTATATTCTGCTTAGAAATCTTTGTTTATGTGTCTGCTTTTGGTTGCATTACCTTAGAATTTACGACCGCGAATTATTTCTCTGAGCTTCTTAATTGATGAGATTGCTGTAGTTGCATGCATCATTTGAAAGTGGGGCTATCATCATCATCAATGAGGTTGTTTTCTTCAATACTCTGATTCTTGTTATGAAGGTGAAACTCTGCCATTTTAGGTGGATTGTGTTCATTATTCTTGTGATGGTTTGTGATATTCCTGAGTGGCTAGACCTTCAACTATGTCAAATATTTAACTTGGTTTGATGTTACTAGTTTTTATGTGAAACATGAATGGATGGTTTAATATTATTGTTCCTTTAGGAAGGTGTTCATATCTTCCGATGACTCGATAACATAGCAACGTTGTAATCAGACTGATAACTATGTTATAAGGTTCATGGAATCTAGCAACAATGGGGTTCTATTCTCCTTCTTATGTCATTCTGGACTTGTTTGTTGTTCTCAGGAATGGGAACAAAAGTGCAGTTGAAAAGCTATTTGCCCGGATATTACTCAATGAGGGATCTCAACGAGGATTCAAACAGTTGTAGCTGGCCACATTATTATGGGGATAAAACCTTGACAAATGGTCAGTATTGCACTAGCTTTTTCTCGAGGGCCATTGTTGATGTGTATCCCGGGTATGATAAGGACTCACTGAAGAGAATAATGCTTGAGCATGAGGCTATATTTAAGAATCAGGTTATACGGTCTCTGCTGCTTTTGTACTTGTATTTTTAATTTCATCTCCATGTTTCAATGGAGTTTAGTGTTGCTTGTTCATAAACTTAAGTTTGTTCATGTTTAAGTATGCGAGTTCTGTGTCTTCATCCAGGTGTCTGAGCTTCACCGCTTGTATAGAATACAGAGGGAGTTGATGGATGAAATAAAAAAGAAAGATCTACAAAAAAATCGGTTTCCTGTTGAGACATCATTATCACCGAGCCTGTTAGCCTCACAAATTACAACCGAAGATGCTCACAAATGGCATATACCTGGCTTCCCTGCAGCGAACTCTCTTTGTGGTAGACCGTCAGTTTCTGGTGCTGAAGATAGTCATTCGCCCCTTAGTTCAGTGAAGGGAAGCAGCAGCCAAGCTGGTACCTTTCGGTCCCAAAATGGAGGTAACTCAAAGGATGTTAAGGTTCTAGAGTGCAGACCCACAAAAGTAAGAAGGAAAATGTTCGATCTTCAACTTCCTGCAGAAGAGTACGTTGATACTGAAGAAGCAGAACAGTTCAGGGACGACACGGCATCTGGCACCTCAAGTTATCTTCCAAATGGAAATGGGAAAATTGGACCTGCTAGTGATGGAAAGCTATTTCATGTAGGGAAGACTGATTGCCTAGAAGATGCTTCAAGATCTGATTCATGCTCGAGGGGAAAAACTAGTTTGGCCGACTTGAATGAGCCCGCTCAGTTTGAAGAAACTGATGGTTCTGCATATTCGCACTTTCTAGGCCATGGCCCCTATCAAGGAGGCCGCGAACTGTCTGCTAAACTGAAAGAAACTTCTGTGAACGTACTTCGCTCAAGTGATGATAGGTCTGTAAGTAATATCCATATCAAGGAAAACGGAACTATGAGAGGATTCTTTTCTAATGTGCTTGAAGCAGGTAGTGCTCACTTGTGAACTACTGAACTTTCATTATATAGCTTCATATTTTTTTTGTCAAAAAAAAATAAAAAATCATTGATTGCCTCATGGCCCTTCCTATCATAATTTTACATGTATTTTTCATTATTCATGTGTGAATATTATCTCGGTTTGCAGAGAACAGTAAAAGCAACTCAAAGTCGACTTCTCACGGTTTTCTGCCACAGAAGTTGCCTGTACCTTCCCAGCAGGAACAGGTTCTTTATGGAAAAACTCTTGATCCTCCAACATTTTCAGTAACTGATCAAAGCAAGGAAGATATCTCTCGAGAAAGAATGATCCAAGGTTTAGAAGTTCCTGAAAAAACTCGTGAAATCTCCAGTAACGGTCATCCAGAGTCAATTGTTATGTCTAATGTACCTAGTTTGAATCCATTTGGTTCTTCTGATGTGGTAAAGCCGTGGTCTCATTCAGCTTCTTCTTGGGACAAGCCTTCTAGTAGCTTAAGCGAGAAGCCAATGACAGTTCCGACTCTCCCATTTTTGAATTCATCTGGTCCATCTAGTAAGAGTTCTGTGATATCATCCCAGAGCAATGGGATTTTTGGAGAGAAGTGGCAGGTGAGTAGTAATTCTAGACCTAATCCGAGTTTCGGAAGTGAACTGTCTAATAGAAATGGTTTTTATTATGGTTTGTCATCGGGGTCCAGGGAACATGCAATTCGCTTCCCTTCAATGAGTTATGAGTATCCAAATTGTACCAATGATAGTAAGGGGGTCCCAGGGCACTTCAGTTCTCAAGGTTCAACTAAGCCTTACAACTGCTCAAATAGTGTTGATATGAAGTCTGCAAGTGGTGTAAATTTGAATATGGTGCTTTCAAACAGTTCACCTAATGAGCCCATTTTGCAACAAGGTCCTCAAATGGATGGACAAAGAAACCATGAGGACCATCTCCGAGGGCTGCCATGGCTACGAGCCATGCCTGTTTGTAAGAATGAGGCCACAAGTGCAGGAAGGGATTTGAATATAGGAGAGTTGAACTTCTCTCAATCTTCTCTGAAGAAACCGACCAATAAAAATGGAACTGGCAATGATTTCAACCAAAATTTTACGCAGGATGTGAAGCCGGTTTCGTTCTCCAATGATGTCAGCAGGAGCGAAATAGGTGAATGCCTGCACAATAGGAAGATATTAGTGGTTCCCATTTTCGAAAAGCATTATGTTATGAAGAACGAATTGTCTTTGATCACCCCGTATGCATCTGTTCCTCAACCATCAGAAGCTGAAGCAGAAAATGAAGGGAGAAAAATATTACTTGATATTAACTTACCTTGTGATGTGACTCTTCCGGACATGAACCAAGACATTGTTGCAGAGAATTCAGCCATGGAAAAGGAAGCAAATACAAAGCTACCAAGTTCCCCACATCAGTTTGACTTGAACTCCTGTGTCGATGAGGATGAAGCTTCTTTTGTACCCTCTGTTCCGAGCAGTGGTATGAAGATGACTCAAGGGATAGATTTGGAAGTGCCACTAATTCCCGAGCCTGAAGATGTCATTCATGGAGAAGAAATACTGGAAAAGGCATTTGAACCACCTTTGCAATCAGTACAAAGCAAAGATGACTGTATGCAGGATGAACTCATAACGATTGCAGCTGAAGCAATAGTAGCCATCTCATCTTTTCGTCAGGACAGTAGTTCAGATGATGTTGATAGCAGTTCATCTGAAAACCCTACGACAGACCCCCTTAATTGGTTTGTTGAGACAATTTCCTCTTTTGGAGAGGATCTTGAGAGCAAGTTTGAGGCTCTTTCGCGAGGTAAAGATGGGGATCGAAATGAATCTTCCTCTGAAGAGATTGATTATTTTGAATCAATGATTTTGAACTTAGCTGAAACCCAGGAAGAGGATTATATGCCCAAGCCTATGTTTCCTGAAAACTTTAAAGTAGAAGAAACAGGAACGACATCTTTGTTAACAAGTCGAACACGAAAGGGCCCGGGAAGGCGAGGAAGGCAGCGGAGGGACTTTCAAAGGGACATCCTTCCAGGCCTGGCTTCACTATCAAGGCATGAGGTAACTGAAGATCTTCAGACATTTGGAGGAATTATGAGAGCAACCGGTCATTCTTGGCACTCGGGAATGACAAGACGGAACTCTACTAGAACTGGGTGTGGCCGAGGGAGGCGACGGTCTGTAACTAACTCCTCTCCTGCTGCAGTGGCTGCCACAACTCGTATGCCATTGATGCAGCAACTTAATAACATTGAAGTGGGGCTGGAGGATCGGAGCCTTACTGGATGGGGGAAAACAACTAGACGGCCTCGCAGGCAACGATGTACAACGGTGAATCGTCCATCTCTTGCATTAACCTAAACCTAGAGAAAAAGAAAAGAGGCTTTGATGTATTAATTGAGGATGTTATAGAGGAAACTTGGTGATTATTGTTTCAATGGCTTTGAGAAGTGAGGTTATTATGATCTTTTGGGGATTGCCTCTTAGCCTGAAATTTGGCAATGCTTGATTTTCTGTCTTGGGGATGATTATGGACAACTTGTATTATCCATAAATAATGTTGCAATAGTTCTTCCCAAGATATATATATTTAGTGAAACCAAATATCTAAACTCGTGTTCGGATATAGTTGATTCGAGCAAAGAGTTGCGAGTAATGTTTTTAAAGTTCTATCGACAGATGTATCAATGTTAAGATTTCTCGAACATTTTTCTAACAAAGGGTAAAATCCCATAAAATTTTCCAACAACTTTGGGATTTGGGTGAAAATTCGGCTGAGGAAACACGAAAGAAGAAAAACCTTGTCTGTTTCATGTAAAAGTTACCAAAAAAATAAAAATAAAAAGATAAGCCTGAAGGGAACAAGTAGGGGAGGAATGAATGGCATCTTGTATTGAAATGAATCTAAAACAAAGAGTACTGATTACATGCTAATTTATAACCAAAAAAAACGGGGGTTAGAACGTGTGGTTTGTCTGTTATAATGTTTAGTTCTGAAATCTGAATTCCATTGAAGCAGTAATCAATTCATTGCCTGCCTGTCTGGCTGTCTGTTTGTTTGTTTGTTCTGCTGTAGAAACATATGGAAGTAACTTTCAACTGAAACTTAGTCCCACTTGTTCCCTTTCCAATTACTCTTAACCCCCTCAATTTGTGAGAGAATACAGAATCTCCAATCCTGCTTGTCAATCTGTAACATCCTTTCGTAATAAGTTATTACTTCATTAAATGATCAAAGGAAGAAATTATGTAAGCCTTCCTGCTTATACTACGAAACACAATAGCCCCCCACATAAGAACCAACAATAGTTACAATCTCAATAAATAATTTAATTTTTTGGTTTTTTTTTAAATATCATTTTATTGTTTATAAAAATAAAAAAAAGGGAGAGAAATAGGATGTGGGGAACACAGGAAGAAAGGGCGCGTGCAGAAAGGGTAGCGTCAGAGGGTGAGTTTGATTGGTCATTTGTCAAATGCCCCCATTGCCTTTAGATTCTCTCTTTGTTTGCCCACTCACCTCTCACTTTCACTTTTCAATTTCTACTCCCCTTATTTTATATTTTATTTTCTTTCCCTTTCTGGTTTAGGAAAATATCCTCTCAGTCCTTATATTTTCAATTTGTATTTTGATCACCTATTGAAAAAATAAATACGATCTCGTACGTTAGATGAAAGAATAAAATAATCTCTTTATTAAAATCATACGGTCAAAAACTGATTTTAGTTTTTTCTATATAAATTATAATAATATATTTAACTATTGATGTTTATATCATTATTCAATTTGCCCTACTCTTTTATTTAAAATAAATTATTCTCTATCTCTCATTATTGATGCGATATATTTTTTTATATGTAATGTGTTAATAAATAATTTAAAAATTATAATTAAAAAAACATAAATATAATTATAATTTCAAAATTTATGAAAGTAGCTACTAAAAATTAAAGAAAAAATCATTAAAGTTTTATATTTTAAAATAAAAAAATAATAATTTTTGAAAAAAAATCTTCAAAATCAAAACTATGAACTTTTTAATATTAGATCTGAAATATATAAAAATAGAAAATCCAATTAGTTTTATATTTTAAAATAAAAAAATAGTTTTTTGAAAAAAATTCTTCAAAATCAGAACTATGAACTTCTAAATATTAGATCTGAAATATATTAAAAAAGAAAATCCAATTGCAGTTTTAGGAAAATTGGCCTTCCTTAGAAAGGAAATTAATCAATTGGACTTATCAATTCTCTTTCCCATTGTACGTATAAAAACGGTGGATTAAGACATCTCTGAGCGCTTTCTGGCCAAAAAAAAAAACCATCTGTGAGCGCTTACAATAGCAGGTGATTGAAGCACCCTTCTTGAAGTCGAGATGAACATATTGGCTAACAGCAATATCTGTTATGTGACTCCCAGCATCGCTCATCCTATTCATGCAACGGCGGCTGCGTTTAACTAGCAACCTCAAAACTTCAACAACAATGGTGACAAAGCTTCTGACTTTCTTTCACAGACAAGTTTCTGTTTCTCTTACCAAGAGGGAACCTTACCTTCAATTGAGATCTCTGTCTTACTTTACTGACCAACCTTTTGAATACCCTTCGTTGGACCATTCTTTAGCTTTACTGCACTCAGTTTCTTCAAACCCGTGTTTTGCTCTCCTGGGTTTTTGCAAAAACATTGATTGTCTCAAGAAAGTCCACGCCTTGTTCATTATAAATGGAATCAAAGGTGACCTTTTTTGTGATACCAAATTGGTCAGCCTTTATGGGTCATTTGGGCATGTTGGTTATGCCGGGTCAGTGTTTGATCGAATTCCTGAACCAGATTTTTATTCCTGGAAAGTGATGATCAGGTGGTACTTTTTGAATGATTTGTACACGGAAATTATTGGGTTTTATGGTCGTATGAGAACGAGTGTTAGGGGGTTTGATAATGTTGTCTTTTCGCTCGTCTTAAAGGCATGTAGCGAATTGCAGGATATTAATGAAGGAAGGAAAGTGCATTGCGATGTTGTCAAGGTAGGGAATCCTGATAGTTTCGTTCAAACCGGTCTTGTTGATATGTATGCCAAATGCCGAGAAATCAAATGTGCGCGTAAGGTTTTTGGTGAAATTCTTTATAGAAATGTGGTTTCTTGGACTTCAATGCTTGCAGGGTATGTACAAAATAATTGCACTAAAGAAGCATTAGTTTTGTTTAATAGAATGAGAGAAGCAATGGTTGAGAGTAACCAATTCACGTTAGGGAGCTTAGTGACTGCTTGTGGGAAGGTAGGGGCTTTGCATCAGGGGAAATGGGTGCATGGATATGTTATTAAGACTGGTATAGAACTTAATTCCTACTTGGTGACTGCTATTCTAGACATGTATGTTAAGTGTGGTAGTCTACGAGATGCTCGTTCTGCATTTGATGCACTTTCTTCTGTTGATCTTTTCTCATGGACTGCAATGATTGTTGGATATTCTCAGAGTGGGTTTCCTGATGAGGCTTTGAAGTTGTTTGTTGATAAGAGAAGGTTTGGGATATTGCCTAATGCTGTTACTATTGCAAGTTTGCTTTCTGCATGCGCGCAGTTGAGCAATTTGAGTGCAGGGAGGTTAGTTCATTCTTTGGGGATTCAGCTTGGGCTAATCGATCCAACAGTGATAAACGCTCTAGTGGACATGTATGCAAAGTGTGGAGTGATTAGAGCTGCTAGGTACATATTTGAGACGTTCTCGGATAAGAATTTAATTGCCTGGAACTCGATCCTCTCTGGTTATTCCCAAAATGGGTTAGCATATGACGCACTCGAACTGTTTCATCAAATGAGGTCCAATTCTGTCTCACCTGATGCTGTCACTCTGGTCAGCATATTCTCAGCCTGTGCTTCAGTAGGTGCTTTCCAAGTTGGTTCCTCCCTTCATGCTTACACTATGAAAAATGGCTTACTATCGTCTAGTGTTTATGTTGGCACTGCACTTTTGAATTTCTATGCTAAATGTGGGGATTCTAAATCTGCTCGTGTCGTATTTGACAATATGGGAGAGAAAAACACTGTCACGTGGAGTGCAATGATTGGTGGTTATGGAATTCAAGGGGACAGCTGCAGCTCTCTTGCACTTTTTAATCATATGGTTAAAGAAAATTTGGAGCCAAATGAAGTAATCTTCACGGCGATTTTATCTGCTTGTGGCCATACAGGGAGGCTCGGGGAAGGATGGAAATATTTCAATTCAATGTGCAAGGACTATAAGTTTGTTCCTTCTATGAAGCACTATGCATGCATGGTTGATATGTTGGCCCGTGCTGGAAGAATCGAAGAAGCCCTGGATTTTATCGACAAATTGCCTATTAAACCAGATCTTAGCTTGTTTGGGGCTCTTCTTCATGGATGTGGACTCCATTCAAGATTCGATCTCGGAGAGGTGGCTATCAAGAAAATGCTCGATATACATCCTGATAAGGCTTGTTATTATGTGCTTATTTCTAACTTGTATGCCTTGGATGGAAGATGGAGTCAGGTTAATGAGGTAAGGGAATTGATGAAGCAGAGAGGGTTGAGCAAAGACCCTGGTTGTAGCATCACAGAGATGGAAAATAATAAAATCCTTTCATTTTCTGGAGTAGCATGTCCTGCTTAGTCTTTTATGAGCATCACTAGAGTCGATTGGAACTTATTGTGAAAACTGAAGGCAATCAGGGACAGTGTTGAACTTATGAAGGTTCTCTAAAAAGACATGTTGAATTCTGGATGTTGGTTTGTACAAGAACTTGTGGCTGGTTCAAGTTGAACTGTCTCGAGCACAAATTCCAAATAGCTTGGATCTTCAATGGGTACAGGCTATGATCTCATGGCAAGAAATTAAGGTAGTGACTGAGAAGATGAGTTTTGGGTTTTACTCTAAATATGAACATGAAGAGTTAGGCATATTACCAACCATCAAGGCCTGTAAAACCACTGTGCATTGTTGCACAGATTCCATCTTCCATAGACATGGAAACATGAGATGTTATCCAGCACTAAATAAATAATAATCTATGACTGTTGTCAATTTCAGTGACTCCCAAATGTAGAAATATGTTCAGTTCTTAACAGCACAGGTACGGAGGTTAGAAATTACAATTGTCGTTATGAATAGGAAATTTTATTTGACAGAATTATGGAAGTTACAACGTTTAGTAACTTAAACAATTAGCAGCGTGATAATTTTTGTAGATTCTGACATATACAAAGACTAATATTAACAAAAGAATCAAGAGCATAACTATTTCCCTAAACATAGATACACTAGTTTCGTCTTATATGAAGTTATGCAACATGGACAAGATATCGTCAGCAACCACGTGAGGGGCATCATCTTCCAACTCCGCAACATGTATCAAGCTATCTTCGGTGAAAATATGGAGCATGGACAAGGTATGTGAAAGTTTGGGAATCGTAGTAGGAGTGATGTCATCATCACTTTCAGCATTGAGAGGGAACTGAAGTGCCTCCAAAAAATCAGAGGCATTAAGAAGTAATGCAGCGTCGTCTTCCAATTGCTCAACATATATCAAACTATCTTCACTGAAAACATGGAGCATTGACAAGATATGATGATCGTGTGAAAGTTGGAGAATCGTAGCAGGGGTATTATCAACATCACTTTCAGCATTGATAGGGAACTGAAGAGCCTCCAGAAAATCAAAGGCATTAAAAAGTAAAGCAGAGTCGTCTTCCATTTCCATACTGTCTTCTCTGAAATTGCGAGCATCGATTGTAGAATAATTGAAGACGCTCCATCTCGACGGTTCCAAGGAAGTGGCTTTGGGGCCAAATGGCTCACGTAGGGTAGCCGAAGAGACTGCCTTGGACATAATAGCATCCTCCTCCCTCAACAGCGGTACTTGAGATTTACCCATTATAACAGAGTAGGTATTGCAACTTCTAAAACCAACCCTGTTTAAAACGGAATTAATCAGTTATCAAATTAAGAAGAAGAACTCTAATTCACCAAAAAAAAAAAAAAATCAAGGATTACCAATTAGGTTGATCCTTAGAACAAAGGCTCGCCTAAAAGAGTCTCCCGCCTCGTATCGTAAAACCTAGGTGGCAAAAAAGGAAAAATGGGGGTGTTGTGACTCAAAACCCTGTTTTCAACAGATATTCAACCACAATCAACGCAAAAATTAGAACGGGGAACCCAAGGAGAAGGAATCAAAGCAAGTAATGGGGATATGAATTTCTAGAATGAAACAGTATATCAAAAACAAAAATAAGAAATCTAACGTTTAGAAAATAGAGTAAGTGTTGAACCCAAAAAAAACAAACAAAGAAAACATAGTAAATGAAAAATAATCAATACAAATAGTACCCAGGATAACTGAAGAGGTAGGGATTGAGAAATCGCGTGAACGGGAAACAAGAAATCAAAGTTATTTGAAAAGTTGAATAGAAAGAAAGAAGCGAGAAAGAGAGAGAGAAGGCGGCAGCTGAAACTCAGAGACAGATAGACAGAGGGAAGTGAACAAACTCAAGAATCCGCGCCCTTTTATAAACCCAGACAACTAGCCGTTGTGTGGTGTGCGCTTTTCTTTAAATGTAAAAATTAGGCAAATAATAATCTAAATTACTTGTCCAATCTTTTTAATTTGTATTAAATTAAGCCTTGGATCTTTAAAACAAATTATTGGAAATGCGATTTTCACATAGGAAAGCATTAATGAATTTCTTTATTTATGTAATAAATAAATAAAATTAAGACTCTTAATTTATTTACTTTCAATGATCACATTTTAATTTTTTAAGCAATTATCTACATCACTATACTCTCTAATTTGATAGAATTCAACTCCCTTTCCCTACCATGATTTGGAGTGTGGCGAGACATCTTTCATAAATGTATTTATATTTTTATATTATCTCCTTTTTTTTTTTTACACCCAATAACCCAAATATAGTAACAAATAAACACCAAAAATATATATATATATATTTTGCCTAAAATATTTTGCATAAACTATACCATTAGTCACTAAACTATTGGTAAATTTTTATTTTGATCATTTAACTACAAAAAGTTATAATTTAGTAATCAAACTATTCAAAAGTTTTTTTATTTAAGTTACTAAACTATTCAAAAGTTTTTATTTAAGTTATTGGGTTATTAAGTTTGTTTTAGATTTGATGATCGATATGATAAATCAGTACTCATTGACAAGTAGAAGAGTATGCCTTAGATCCAAGTTGATCCGATAGTCAATGTCGAAAATTTGAGAAAAAACTGTTTGAATTTTGATTTAGAGATTTGTGACATCCAAAATTATTTCATAAATTCTTTTTTAAATTGTTGAAAAAAAGGGAAAGAGAATTGCAATTAATGTAGATAAAGATGTGATTTAAATAAAAACTTTTAAATAATTAAATGATGAAATTATAACTAAAACAAAAATTTACCAATAATGACTAAAGGTGTAGTTAACTACGGTTGGGCTTTAATGTCAGACTAGATGGATAATGGAAGGGAAATTTTTGACTTTTGGGGAGACGGAATGGATAATTTCGTAAATCTACATTATAATTTAAATTTACCAGGAATTCACTGAGCGGGAAATTTAAAAAATTCTGAGTTTTTGAGTCTTCAACCTTTTTTTCCCTTCGGCTCCATCCAGGCTAACTTATCTCTCACTGAAATCAAGATTCTAGATTCAGGGTTTCTCACCAATCAGCTATTGTGAAACTTGGGAAAAATTTCACTTGCCTACACTCTTTCAAGAACTGAACTCTCCTTGGACGCATTTGCAATGAACGGATCTTGTTTGGAATTCAAGAATCCGATCCAAGACGCGATTTCCAGGGTCCGATTCGCGCCGCAGTCCAACAATCTCCTCATTTCTTCTTGGGACCCCGTCAGTAGTCTTCTCTTATGTCTTATTTCAGTTTTGTTTTCCGATGAATTGCAATCGCTCGAACTGATTTTGATTCTCTGATTTGTATCAGTGTCTTCGACTGTATGATGTGGATTGTTCTCAACTTAGATTAGAAGCTCCGTCCGAGGCTGCGCTTCTCGAATGTTGTTTCCAGGAGGAATCTGTCGCATTCAGCGCTGCCTCTGATGGTTCTATTACAAGGTTTTTCATTTTAATTGATTTAGTGAATTCGAATTTTCATTTAATCTCTTACATGAGAGGTTTCTTCTTCAGTTAGGGTTTCTACTATTAAACTGAATGAAAAAAAGGTTCCTAACCGGTTATAATCTGATGAGTTATAAAAAGTAAGCAATGTGAATCTTAGTTGAGTTGAATTTAGCAAGCAAATGAGATTTTCCTACTTGTTAACCTCATTTGATCATGCATCTGATGCATGGTAATAATTTTGTTATGTAAATTTGATATTTTGAAATGTACATTAACTTTATTGTCATTTCAATCGGGAAAAGTTTGGAATTTTAATTATCACTCTTTGTGACTGGACTTCGGGAAAAAGATATCTGCTTTGAATTTTATACCATATTGCTAAAATGTGATTAAGAGCATGAAATATATAACCACTTTCTTTTGTAAATCCAAGCTTCTTTACATATGGAAATCCTTTTATTTTTCTAGGTATGATTTGCATTCTGGAATCAGCAATAAAATAGGAAATCATGATGATATAGCAACATGCGTGGCATATTCTACTGAAACACGTAAGTTAGCTACTTCGTTTCTACAGAAAAGTGCATATGTGGAACATATACATCAAGAGACTTTATCGTACTTTTATGTCCCGCAACTTGTCTTTGTCTTGTTTCAATCAGGAAACGAATGTAATTTGTCTTAAAAGGTTCTTGATTGTTTCTATGTACTTTATCATGGTAATCTGTGAACAAGTAATGATCGTTACATTTTGTAGTTAAATTTCCTTGCAATTCATGTAGCTAAGAAACTAAAAATCGTTCCATTACCTTAAACCTTCTATAAACGTTGCAACTGTCCACTATTTTGTGTATCGGGTTTTTCACAACTTAAGCACTAAAAAGATTGAGAATATTCTAAAGAATATTGCTCTGTTCTGTACTTCCCTCGCAGAAGTTGATGAGCAACTGAATGTTTTGTTTTTCATGTTGTTACATAAGCTGGGGCTTTGACAATGCTGTCATAAAGAAATTTTAGCTGATAAATAACTTGGTCCTCTTTTCAGAAGGCTTTCAAGAACACCGTTGTTAGTTTTAATTGCATGTACATCTATAAATATGCACCTATGCAACTATGTGAGTAATGTTAACAATATAATTCTTGGAATGTATTTGTCAGTTTATGGTTTCATATGACAGCACAATGTTTTGTTCTTGCCGTTGGAGGGGCCATGTCCCATGAGGACCCTTTAAATTGCAATTTTCTGATGAACATCCAAAACAGCCCTTAATACAACCTTAGATCTTAGATTACCATTCAAATATGTTTCTATAATCCGATTTATTTCTAGTAGAAGTTAAACTCCTAATTCTATTATTTCAGGTCAAGTGATTACTGCAGGTTTTGATAAGAAGATCATAGCCTGGGACATTTTTGGAGCAAAACCACTTGTGTACCTGAGAAATCTAGATGCAGAAGTGGAGTCACTGTCACTCTCTGGATATGAATTAATAATAGCTGTCGGATCATCAGTAGATATTTATGACTTGCGTAACTCAGACAAATGTGTTCAATCAAATAAATTTTGTATGGATGTTCCAATACGATGTGTCTCCTCAATTCCTTATTTGAAAGGTATTATTTCTTGATTGTGTTGGCTCTATATGTAATGATGTTGTGAAGACTTGTTGACGAATGGTCTATTATATCCTATGACCAAACAGCAAGCCGTGAATTTCACATGAATGAAGATTTTATGCATAGCCTTCTGTCAGAAATCGTAATCTTCAATATACCAACTTTCTGAGATGACTTTCAACTTTCTTAATACTGCCCTTAAAGCTGATTAATGTCTATGCAGGATATGCAGTTGGATCGGTAGATGGACGAGTAAAATTAGAGATTTCATATCCGTCCAGTGCAAACAATATGGGGTTAGTTTTTGAAAATCGTATAACTTTGGGAGCGTTTTAACAGTTGAACATTGAAAATCATGGTCTGGGTCAATTTATAAATCCATTTTATTCATGCATCTGAAAGCACTTAAAGTTAAATTTTCCTCTAGACCTAAACAGAAAGCATATCGTTCAATAGCCTTCTTAGCCTTTGGCATAATTTTGAAAGTATACCTACGGATATTGGATTATGCATTACTTTATACATCTCATGCTTGCAGGTATATGTTCCGATGTCATCCAAGATCAAGAGATGGAAAAAACCATCTAGTACCAGTGAATGACATTGCATTCAACCCATTGTATGTGCTCTTCTATCAGTAGCCTCTCGTAGATTATGGACATTGCTGCATAATGGGATTTTTATGGTACTTTCTGTTTTAGCATCTCAGGTGCTTTTGTCACCGGTGATAATGTGGGTTATGTTACAGCATGGGATGCTAAAAGTAGAAGAAGACTCTTTGAGGTGATCTTATGTGTTCTTTTTACTGTTACTTCTTGTGCTGTTACTGTTGATAAGTGCATCATATGATTCCTCGGTCTATCAAATAGTGGTTTTAGTTTGGGATAATATGCTTATGTAACTGATGGTTGATACCATAGCGACCTTCATTAAGCAAATAAAATGCTTTTAGAAGGCAAATGCTAAATAACTAGTGTCAAACAAAGCAATTATGACAATAATGAAGAGCAATTTGTAGAGAAATTCGTTGTTGACTTTGCTTTTCTTTGGTTTTAGTTGCCTGGTTGCGCAAACAGTATTGCATCCTTGACATACAACAATGAAGGACAAATTTTGGCCGTTGCATCAAGCCATACTTACCAAGAGGCCACTGAAATGTTAGTTGTTCTTCGATTTCTATTACCTAAACCATCTCGTGTTTACATGATTTGATAAAGTATATATATTATATAAATAAATAAATAAAAATTGGGAGTTGACTGTGTCTTGTCATTTGTTATTAATTATTTAATTGAATCATTTCCAATTTTCCGGAGACAGAGAAAAGCCCCCACAAATATTTGTGCATAAACTGGATGAAAGCCATCTCGGATCAGTTTCTGATGGAAGTTCAAGCAGGAAATGACTGCATCAGGCATAGGCAATCAAAAGAACACAGCTGCACACTCTTGTATGTACAACATTGAGAAGGTGCTTCTAGTCATTGATTGCTGGTAGATTTATTGATAATTCGAAAATGAAGCCTGATTCTGTCTGGATCAAGATAGCAAGAACTTTCAACATTTACTTATGATCGTTACCCCTTTGCTTGCTCATTTTCAGATCACCGGCAGAGTCTGCCAAATCAATCGGTTTCTTGCATCCTGAACCTGACTCCCTACTGGGCTGAGAACTAAAAGGCCATTTACTTTTTTGTACTTCGTTCAGTATTCTTCTTGTCACTGGTATTTTGAAGTAACACGAAGAGGGTGTTATAACTATAATAACATAATGTTTAATTTATGTATTGTATTTTGTTTGTAAGATTTGGTCATCATAATTCATGATTGTATTGTGTTTAGGGTTACATGGTTGGTACTATGGGAAATTTGGAGTTTGTCGAAGACTTGAATTGAGTTCAATTGGTTTTTTTTCGGTATGAAAAAAGAAATCTGCATCCAGCAATAATCTATCTGTTAATACCCGATTCATTAAAAAGAAAAAGAAAAAAAAAATGGTAGTAACTGCTAAAATATCAGATTTGAGTTGATACTGGGGCCCAGAGAAGCCCACGTGGAAACATCTCAAGCTGAGTATCAGTTACTCGCACTAACTAACTCGTTCACTCTCCTTACTCCCCCTCGATTTCCCACTTCGAAGCTTTGCTTTGATCCGTATCTCTCGCTTGCTCCAAAAACTTGCGAATTGTTTAGCTTCGTCGCCATGTCTGATGAAGAACATCATTTTGAATCTAAAGCTGACGCCGGAGCTTCTAAGACATTTCCACAGCAGGCCGGCACCATTAGAAAGAATGGTCATATCGTCATCAAAAGTCGGCCTTGCAAGGTTACTTTTTTTAAATTTTATTGTTTATGTTCATTTATGCCGCTATTTCTCTTTATTTTTAAGATCACCAGAATTTCTTTTATGTATTTATCAAAATCTGTAAATAAATTGTTGAATCTCCGAATTTGTTTGGCGAAATTAGTGAAATGAAGGGTTTTATCTTTGATTTTTAATTATTACTTAGCTAAAATAATATTTTTTTTTTGTTGTTGAAATTTTGCAGGTTGTGGAAGTTTCAACTTCCAAGACTGGGAAGCACGGACACGCCAAATGTCACTTTGTTGGAATTGATATCTTCACTGGGAAAAAGGTGGAAGATATAGTTCCTTCGTCTCACAACTGTGATGTAAGTCTCTCTTCGCTTTACTCATTATGTTGTAGGTTTTGGAGGCTAAAGGATGTGTTGTTTGGTTACAGGTTCCTCATGTCAATCGCACTGATTACCAGCTGATTGATATCTCCGAGGATGGATTTGTAAAACCTATTATTTGGTTTGTTTTTGACATTTTTTTGGGCTTTAGACGATGTTCTGATCATATCATTTGCTAATGATTTAGGTGAGCTTGCTGACTGAAAGTGGGAACACTAAGGACGATCTTCGGCTTCCAACTGATGAATTTCTGCTTACACAGGTTAGTTTGCATGTCAAAATGGGTATCTCATTTCTCTCCTTTTTGCTATCCTGAAATTGCCAAATTCATGCAACTTCATATGGTTTCTCACCCATTTTCCATGTTTTAGTATTGCTCCCACTTTCATTTTTCATAAAATACCCCGAATTCTCGTGCTGCAACACTCGTCATCGACACTCTCTATAGATACGGGGACTCTAAAAATATATGAAACTCTTGAAAAAAAGACACATCTAACATATAATCATATCAATGTTGGACCAAGTAGGTAGGAGTATGTGATTTAAAAATAATATGTAGTGTCTGGTGAATGTAGATAAAGACAGGATTTGCAGAGGGGAAGGATCTGATTGTGACAGTGATGTCAGCAATGGGGGAAGAGCAGATCTGTGCTCTGAAAGATATTGGCCCCAAGTAAATTCCTGGGGGGCGTCCTTCACATTTCACATTTAGTGCATGGAATGGGTTTTGCTAATTTAGTGCATTCTTTAAGACCATTTAAATTTAATTTATTTTAAATAATTGACAATTTTATTTGTCATTTTTTAAAGATACTTCTCTTAGATAATAATTTAAGGTCGTTAATAATAATTTTTGACATGTTTTTCTGTATCAAAAGTGTATTTTAGTTTATATGCTTTTCATGTTATGTTCCAATTGGGGGGTATGTCAAAACATAAGAATGAGTCTGAGAAACCCACCCTTTGAGACACAAAATCAGGTTGAAAAATTATTGTTTATGGTTGAAAACCAAAATAGTTAATCCTTACAACAAGCTTTGATCTCAATAATCTAGTCAATTGCTTTGCTGGTGTGATAAAGATGATGAAAATTACAAGGCAGAGATAACAAAATAAATGAATGCAAACAATGGCGTTGAATTTAAATCTGCATTTTAATCATCTTTGACATTTACAATGGTAGGAATTTGGCCATGATTTACAAAATCAATCTTATTCAGCCGCAGACAACACAAGGCTTGCTCTGGTAATTCCTCTGGTTTTTGTGCCTGCACCAGAAACTAAATGTTATGAATTTCTCCTCTATTTAGTTTTGTCCTATTCGGAAATTCAGAGAAAATGGGAAAGAAGCTACCTGAATAGTCAAACCCAGATGAATGATTCCATTCTTCATGCGGTCTAGAAACGATTCAAGTCCTTTCCTAGATATGTAGCTAAATCTGTGTATATCAAGGTCGATCTCGAAGTAATTTGGTCCCTGCATCATGATCAACACAGAGACGCAACTTTTAACCTCGGAAGATGTTAAACAATGGTTGCATGTTCAGCTTTCTAAAACACTATATGCACTAGGCGTAGGCTATGTTGTTTAAGACGTCAACTGAAAATGTTTTCAGAATTAAGTACGGAAATATAATCTATCCACAGACTTAAGCCTGAGTAACCTAGGCTTAGTTCATGCCCTAGAAAAACTGCCAACACTATCCAGGCATAGCTAGAAAGATCATATCCCATACTTGTGTCCGAATATGTGATGGCAGTAAATACTTCACGGAAAGTAAAAAGTAGAAACAACGTAGAATCATTTGACTGCATGTAATTGAATTCCTTCAAACCTTCCATATACATGCATCTATACAATATGTGAAAGCAGCAGAGAAAGCTATAAATTACCTTATAAAAATTATGTTGAGGACGCGAAAGCACTGGCTTATCGTTATAAGCTTGAATAAGCTTCTTTTCAGTAGAACCTAACTGAAGCTCGTCTGGGTTAACTAAACTGGCCATAATTTTTAGCCTCTCTCTGAAAGGAACAATGGACTCTTTCGCAAACCCTTTAACCTTTTCCATTTCATCTTCAATAAATTTCTGTAACAAAGCACGGACACTAATATCAACTAAAATATTTTTCAAGGTGGAAAGAATAGTGAATTTATTTTCAAAATTTTCATGTATTCGAAGGGTTATTGAAGAATCATAACCCCATATCCAAGCACAGCATAAAATGGCAGTACTTAATTCGTTGGTAGCTAACATTGAATGTTAAGTTGTACGAGGAATTGGTAAGGGGAATACCTTTATGCTGTCCTGGAAGTGAGGGGATATATCTTTGTCAAAAGTATCCGAGACCTTAAAATATAACACAAGGCTCAAGCCTTCCCCGTTGGCATCACCAAGAAACACACTTGCTGGATAGGTCGGAACCTGCAACAAGTATACCAAACAAATTATAGATGTCATAAAAACAATTTACCCAACAATGATGAAAAGAAGACATTATCCGGGGCAATAAGGACCGAAATAAGAACCTGTATATTAACAATCAGAAGTGCAAGCACTTTTTCATGCGGTTTTACGTGTGGTAGTTCGAGATGCTGAGCAATGTGATTCACTTTCCGAGGGCAGATAAATAAATCGACCCCAATTGGTACATATGGGCTACAATCAGGAGCAGGGAACTTCTGTTTATCTCTGCATGAGAAGGCTCTAACTTCAGTTCTACTTAAGAAAATGATATATTATGGAATGCAGATAACAGTGAACTAAATGGCTTACCGAAAGTAATTCTTGCCTCGGAGCTTAAAAAGCAAAGGAGAAATCTCCGACCAGCTTCCTACCGTCGGTTTCTCTCCTGAGCATGGAATTATAAGTCCAGCTCTCGGACGGTATAAGTACCTCTCAGCTGCACCTGTTAACAAATTTGTTAGCCCTAGTTGAAAGATAGAAAGGCTATTCGTTTGATTTTGTTTTGATTTTTAGAGTATATACTAATGCTATAATTCACAAATATCATGAATTATGCATATATATTTTTTATCAAAATGTTATTACAAGTTCGATTAAGAGGTCTACTTTACAAAATTCCAAGATTTTACCGTCAAAAGATTTCCTCTTCACGGAAAGCATGATAACTGTTGATTTCTTTCGGCTTTCTTGGGCTTTCTCCCCCGACTCAACCGTGCCATCTTTGCGGCCCTTAGAGCTGTAACTTTCATACACTCTTTCATGTTTAGACCCGTTATCAACAAGGCATGATGAACTTCCGTACTGAAGCACTTGTGCATTTGAAATATTCCCTATCGGATTACCTAATGAAGAAAATGCATCTGGAGGCAGCAACAAAAGGGGAGAAAAAAGTGTAAGCTTTGCCAACCAACTGAACATTGAAAATCGTAGTCGGAAGAAATATAACTTGGTTGCAATAAGATGCAACTGCATTACCTCCATATACGCTGCCAGCATCATCATCCGACTCGGACTCCATAATGCTAACAGAATCGAACCATACTTCCTCTTGGCATCTTCCTGCAAAATAATTTCATTTCTACAGTTACAATTGTTTGGATTTCAATAAGCTAGGAAATATGTAGAAAATATCTCCTAACAAGCACAAATGCGAAAAGCATTCACCATGCATATGCATACATGTATATGTAATATATATAAGAAATTTTGTAGTGAGAGATGAATAGAAGAAGAGACCATTGGCATCAATTTGACTGTGGTTCCATTGTAGCTGGGTTAGATGAAATGCCACATTAGACAACTCTGAGCGCTTACAATTGCAGGTGGTTGAAGCACCCTTCTGAACATATTCACTAACAGCAATATCTGTTACGTGACTCCCAGCATCGCTCATCCTTTTCATGCATTCATCAGGAATGGAAGTGGCGATTTTCCCACGGTTCTTGCAGAATCTGCCAAAGCGTCCTTTGTGCGGCCTTGATTGTGCGTTTTCACTATGTACGGAGACACAGCCGCCCATTATGCTGATAATCTTTTATCACAACTGCTACTAGTGAAGCTGAATCAGGCACAAAGGAACCACTAACCTGCAGATTAGTCCAAGACAAATGAATCAAATGTTGCAAAGCAACATAAAAAAAAACATGAGGACCTTATTACCATCCTAAGAAGACAACCTATGAATTAAACATCCATGAATGCAGCATGCAAAAATAATATTAGCAATGAACGAGCGAATTATTCCAAACTCGAAATGTGGTTATATTATCTGTTCTTAAAAACAGATAAACTCATTGCTACCTTCGGCTAAGAACCTGGAAATCCATTGCATGACCAAGACATGCACAAAATAGACTAAAAAATTGATGAACTTGGCTAAACAAACTAGTAAATTACTATAAGAATTTGGCTTATACCTTAGTACCATCCTAAGAAGACAACCTATGAATTAAACATCCATGAATGCAGCATGCGAAAAAAATATTAGCAATGAACGAGTGAATTATTCCAAACTTGAAATGTGGTTATATTAAATGTTCTTAAAATTGCAAGCCTAACCCTAAACTCTAATATCTCTGGAAACAGATACACTCATTACTACTTTCGGCTAAGAACCTGGAAATCCATTGCATGACCCAGACATGCACAAAATAGACTAAAAAATTGATGAACTTGGCTAAACAAACAAGTAAATTACTATAAGAATTTGGCTCATACCTTAAAGTCATTCCAAAAAAAAAGCACTCCTTTGGAGATTACTTATCCAATCAAATTCACATCAAGCGAAGCTTATTCCATTGGATCGCCTAAGAAGCTTGACCAAAACTAACACCTTCCTACCTGAACATCAATAATGTGTATTAAAAAAAATGCAACTAAAAAACCAATATAATTTTATCATAATTATGTTGAGAAATTCCAAAAGACACTTGCAAAACATCCTCAATTTCGAAACCTAAAAGAGACACCGTTGGCTAAGATAACAACAAATTATTTCGTCTAAACATTGAAGTCTCCCAAAAAAAAAAAAAAAAAAAAAACGCCCCACCACATGATTAGATCCCTAAGTATGTATTTAGAAAATCAGAGTGACTAATCCTTAAACTAGGAATTTTCAAAAATATATATATAGTTATATCAAATATTGCTAGATAAAAAAGATACTTATAAAACTAGTACGAAAATAGTTATACTTGATAAAGGAAAAAATAGAGCAAAATCATAATGAAAACGGAATCAAATCAAGTTTCGAAGTTGAAACGATCATGATTACTGTAAAACATTTAAAAAAAAAAAAAAAAAGAAACGAAAACGACAAGCTTTCAGTAAGCAACACGAATGACAAAACTCAATCAATTTTGAAGGAACAAAAAAAAAAAGCAAGTGGAGAGAAGAACCTATGGAGAGAAAGAGAGCAAGGTTAAAGTCCGGATATGGAGGAGAAACAGCTGTTTCTTCACTTCGGACACTTTGAATTCCTGTCACAGTCTCTGTCCCTGTTTCTCAATCACTATCTAAGATCGATACAGAGCTGAAAAATCAGAGAAAATACGAAAAAAAAAAAAAAGACAGAGAAGAAACTGTGACTTTTCCGTTGTAAACAGATCCTTACTCTGCAAACCTCACCTTTTAAATGTTGGCTTTCTTTTCTGCGCTCAATTACTGCCAGTGGGGCTTTTATTATTTTGATTTATTTTCGTTGTCGCCCGAGATTTCGCGGGCATCACTGTATTTGTGTTAAATGTTAATCCTACTTCTATTTTACAAAGGAAAGAAAATATATTGATTTTACAGTCCAAAACCTCGGCTTATAAGAGGTTCATTGAATCTCTGTTTTCTCTTCATTAATTACGTTTCATTTTATGGATGATAGATAGTAAGCCAAATAAGAAAACACGTGTTTGTCATAGAAACTATCAAATAATCATTGAATTTCACAAAAGGTTTCTTTTGGGTAAAATTATCAAATCATTGATTCCTTTCTAATTTGTTGGCTGAGAAAAAAGAAGAAGCGAATTTCATACAAGTTAGTATTCACAAGATATTAAATATATAAATTAAATTGGAAAACAATTTTCATGAAAATATAATAACATCAAAATTACAACTTGTTTAAATAAGTTGTAGTGTTGAGAACAAAAACGTTGCAATCAAACTGATGTTGGTTTTTAGGAAAAAATTAAGTTAATTAGTTAAAAAGAAAAATGAAAGCACAAAAATGTCCCCATCATGGCAGAGAGGCAAATTATTACGATTGCGCGTTCGTGTGCAGCTACTCCATGAAAACGACACCGTATGGACATTAAACAATTTTAGGGTTGTTCCATATTGATTATTATATTACTAGCTTCTTCTTTTTTTCTTATAGCGATGTGGGACATTTATAAATAAATAATTCATTCAAATGAAAGTGGTGGCTTAAGGAATATAAAATTTAATTGTTTTGCTTAAGGATCTTGATGGTGTGATATTTGATCTATGCAGTCCTTATTCTATTTTCAGATTTCAAATATTTTTTTTTTAAATATAATTGGGTTTTAATTATAAAAACGATATTGGTATGGTTGTCTCCAACCCAACTTTCAATTTCGGACTGAGTATTGTTATTATTATTGTCCTCTCGTTTTTGTTTTAATTACAAAAATAGGATTTGTTAAATGTATATGATAGTAAGATGAATGATTTGAGTTTGTGTCTGATTACATAAATAATAACTAAAAACAAAAGGGTTTAAAGTGGGAAGTTTGGGCACATATTATATGCAATGATTAGTTGAATTTGTCATTAAGTGGAGAGGCAATGCAACAAAAAGAGGTTTGAGGCAATGTGGGAAAGTGGTTGAGCCGTAAAGGGGGAGTTTTTAGATGAATTCAAGTCAAAAATTTGTCTCCAATTCTCCATCTCACCAACCTGTTGAAGAAGCAAAGGAAACAGTATTAGGTATTGGGACATTAATTTGAAGTCAATATTTGTATATTTCTACATAGCCCTAAAGTCAAATCTTGTAACTATGGATGAAAGAGAAGGCTGTTTGAAGTAAATAATGAAACATTTACTATAACTCTAGTTTTATAAATGATTTTAACTGAGTAATTAAAAAAAAAAAAGTTGTTATCTAAGGGGAGAATAGAATATGTGAAAACATGAAAACTTGTTTGGGACAAAGTAGACCAAATCCAAAGACTAATTTATGGTTAGTGGAGAGTCATCTCAACACACCACTAACATATCATTGGTCTTAGGATAATATTTAATAGGGAATTAAATCACTCACTTAAAAACTCACCTACTCAATTATTTTGCCTTCAAACTTAGCTACATTTGCACTGAACCTCTATTTCTTTGCAATTTTGGTTTTGAATGTCAAATCCCCTACCAAATTTTGAGGAAAAAAAAGTTTAAATACTTTTTTCTAACAGTTAATAATTTCATTTTGAATTTTAAGACTTTAATTTAGATTTAATTTTTTCTAAATTATAAATGTCGATGTTATATAAAACTATTAGAAAAGAGATACAAATGGCGTAGCACTGTTTCATACAATGATTTCCTTAACATAATAACAATATATTTTAAATTTTGAGTGATTTTAGATATACTTTAATTTCAATCTGATTTGACATGTATAATTATTTTTGTGGTTATGTAGATTTAAAAATATTATTTTAATTGATAATGTTAAAAATCTTTTATACTTAATATTAATAGATTTAACAAAACAGAAGTTATTAATGCATATATTATTCCATATTTTAGCCAAATTCATTCAGAATTTTATTAACATTTTGATTTATTAACAAGTAGATTTAAATGTGGGTTTTATTTTTGACATAATGACTTATTTGGTCCTTTAATTTTATAAATAAAAAAAAAGTCATTTTAGTTTTCTATTTAATTTTAATCTTTTTTAACCATTAATTTTGCATTTTTTTTGTCAAATCACCCTAAAAATGAATAGAAAAATTTACAATCTTTTTAATTTTGTTGACATTGCATACGTGTGGGTTGTCACGTGGATGACACGTTAAAATTTAATTGATTTTTTTTAAAGTTTAAAATTTTAATATATATATATATAAACTATTTTTAATGATTAAAAATCGTTAAAATTATATAAAAAATTCTAAAATTTATAAATTTTTTTAAAAATTTTAAAAAATTAATTAAATGCTAACGTGTCATCTACATGGTAATTCATGTGGCATCAGCAAAGTTGATAAATATTAAATTTGTCATCCATTTTGACAAAAAAATACAAGTTAAATTGTTAAAACAGAAAATTAAATAAAAAGCTAAAATGATTTTTTTTTAAATTAGAGGGCCAAAAAATCATTATACATTTATTTTTTCTTCTTTATGAGCTCGGAAATATGTACATTTAACGTGCTGTTCTGCCAATAGTTCAAGATCCAAGGTTTGAAAAAAATTGCTTATTTTATTTTGTTTTGTGGGGAAATTAAAAGTTTTGACTAAAAAGATGCCAAAGCATTAAAGTCCAGTGGCTTAATTTATTGAGATCAGTAGTAGTAGATATTTGAATACTTCCACGTCCATTCAATTTCACATCGTTTGCAAGATTTGAGTTAAATTTTGTTGAATAAAACTGTCCGAGCTACCAAAAAGTACAATAAATTATAGGTTTAATTATAAAACGGATAAATTGCATCCAGGTCACTAAACTATTAGTAAGTTTATGTGTTGATCACTCAACTTTAAAAAATTGTAAAGTGGTCATTGAACTATTTGATAGCTTTCATTTAAGTCATTGTGTTGTTAAAATCGTTACTATTTGGTATTATATGTTTACTGCTACACTAATCGAAAGCTCTTATTCTTTTTCTTGTCTACAATTCAATTTTTTTCGTGAAACAACTTTAAATGTCACGATTTTGCGTACCAAAATGCAAACAACTTTTTTTCTTTGGTCTTTGACCCTGACCATCAATTTGGCTTGGATTTAATGTATGTTTTTCTATTCATCGATGGGTACTAATTTAATTTACTGATCATTGAATTGTCACTTGAAGCTTGTTAGCCAGACTTTTTTTTAAAAAAATTAACAATTCAATAACTTAAATAAAAAATTTGAATAGTTCAATAACTTAAATGGAAACTTTTGAATAACTAAATGACCATTTTGTAATTTTTTTAAAATTGAATGAACAAAACGTAAACTTACTAATAATTCAGTGACTTTGAATGTAGTTTACCCTTATAAAATTGGCTCTTAAATTGTATTATTTTTTTCCTACTTAAGTTACTATTTTACCTAAAAACAATACCAACCAATAAAAATATAACACAAACTTATTAGATATATATATATATATATATATATATATATATATATATATTTAATAAAATAGATGAAATATCACTTAAAAAAACTCTAATAAAAAATGATAATATTTAAGAGTCAGGCCTAGATTATATTGGATTTCTTGAAATACTCGTTAAATAAATCCCACCCTATGATGTAATAAATAAATCTCTAGTATCATAAACATCTTGATTGAGATAGTATCACTTATTTATTAGGTTTTAATTTAGTTGAAAAATTATTAAAAAATTATTATTTTTACAAAGTAAATTTTATTATTGCGAGAGTATTTTTTTTTG
This sequence comes from Gossypium anomalum, assembly GCA_025698475.1. Classification (NCBI taxonomy): domain Eukaryota; kingdom Viridiplantae; phylum Streptophyta; class Magnoliopsida; order Malvales; family Malvaceae; genus Gossypium; species Gossypium anomalum. Next base: position 14,004,709 of record CM046967.1, on the reverse strand, counting down.
TATATTTTATAATTTAAGGAAAAAATTATTCATGATAAAATTTGAACTAAGAACACCATTTATATGAAGAGTAATTATCCTATCCAGTGCTACCACAAGCGAATTTAAAATGATGCCAAGTATCATTTTTAATTATTTTATTATACATTAAAAATAAATAGCATTAATCCATACTCACTTGTGAAATTTTTTTACTTTACTAATCGTGTATAAGATATCATAAATACCAAAGCCTCGTTTAATTTTTATATAAATTTTTAATTAATATATTTGTTATATAATATTGTTTTCACCTACTCATATAAAACTTTTAATTTGTTGGTGGTTTTTCTTTGGAATATTGTTTTAAAGAAAGTGGGTAGTTATTGTAAAGAAAGTGAGTTTTTATTTTTATTTTTAAAGTGAAATTATTTTGTAGCCTACTAATATATTAATTTTTTAAACCTTTGTGGAATATTGTTTTAAAGAAAGTGGGTAGTTATTCTAAAGAATGCGAGTTCTTTACTCTTTTTTTCTTTTTTAAATTAAATTAATTTATGATCCCACTAATGTATATATTGAAATCAATAAATATTTCATGCTCAGCTGTTCTTAATTGTCTCTCTTAACAATGTTATGTTCAAGGTTTAAACACGAGTCATTTTCTTGAGAATGCAACGTGTTTTACTATTGCACTCAATATTTGTTGATAATATGTTTTTTTTATTTATGATTTTAGTTAATTTGTCTTTTTCTCACCTAAATTAGTGTCTGATTAATTTGTAAAATTAACTCAATTAGAGATTTAAATTTAGATCAATTTTATAATACACTCATATTTTGGTTGTGCTGGGAATATCTTAAATTCAAGTCCATCAAAAGGGTTTTTTAATTTAATTTAAAAATAAATAAATTTCTTATACAACTAAATTAATATGTAGTCAACCTTCTCTGTCGCAGTCTCATTTGTCTGTCAAGATTTTGCTCAGTATAAAGAGGCGATTGTTATACACATATTACAGCATGCTGTTATGAAGGGATAATTATCGTCTACCTATCATAGAATTCATCTAGTGAATTTCCACCAAACGAAGAAAGTGAGAACTATGTTAAAGAAAAAAAGAAAATAGAAAATAAATCAACAAAATTAAAAGACGTATAACAAGTGCATACATAATTGCTTTTATACCTACCTGGTTTTATATTTTTTCACACGACTAATTATGAAGTTCATAAATCTAACAAGTTCAATTAATCAGTGTGAGTTATCAAATTAAAATAATTAATTTATCATGAATTATTAAATTCAAGTAATCAAGTTATAAGTTAATGATATTTCAAATTCACAATAAAATATTTAATTAAGGAACTTAATAATTTATTGAATTGATACCTTCAATCCCACTACTTGAAGATTATTCCATTTAATAAAATATAATTAATAGATTTTTTATGTGAAATTTAAACATTTTATTAAAACAATATTTTAATTAAGATCATATTTATTTAATAAATTATAATTAATAAATTTGCTTATATGAAATGTCTATAATTTTACTTAAAATTTTAAACAATATATTTTATAGAGAACTAATTTAATAAAGAATATATTTAATAACTATAATAGCTGCTTTTATAAGTGAAAAACTTGACTATTATAGCGAATGATTGCTATAACGAGGGCGGACCGTATTACTTTTGGTTTAATAGTACTTTTAATATATTACTTTTGATTTCATCAATTCACTCAAACATTTTATGCATAGTACATAAAATAAAAATGAAATGATTCAAAAATATCCTTAAATTTAGTATCTATTTTTCGCATTTTATGATTTATATAAATGAACTATCCGAAACGATCGAAATGATGATTTAATCGATTCCACCGTTAATTTAATTTTAGAAAACTTGAAAATCACTTTTTTTTTTTTTTTTTAAATTTGTTAGTGGGAGTCAAATTGGTGGGGAAATTAAAAAGGAGTTAGAGCCACATGTTTGGTGGACAGCTTAGGCTTGTCCTTTGTTTGGGCCTTTAAGAGAAGCAGTAATGATGGGGTATTTAAACTCCAGTGATGGGCTTTTTATTTTGGACAGAGTCATGTAATTAATACACCATAGCTCATTCATTTCCTCAATCTTGTCATTAATAATAAAATTCTATAGGGTTGACTTAAAATGGGAGCAATATAATTTATCAAATAAGATGAGTAACAGTCAATGAAATATTTTTATTAGTAGCAATTACTTGAGCTGAAAAGTGTAAAACTTTGGCTATCAAAGCTGAAATAATGATATCTTCCTTTATTTTCTCTACTAGAAAACAGAACACGTGAAATGATTCAAATTAAGACTTGTAAATTCTAATAATCCTGACTGAATGTTGATAAGCTTACAAAAATTATTGTATTTGTTTGTGGTGTATGCAAAATCTTATTTATTAAGAGTATAAAAATGAAGCAGTAAGTAGTAAATGAATGGAAACTAATTGATGAAGGTGATAGAAGGAAGATCAGGTAAGCTCCACATTTCACAAGCTGATGAAGATCCTATTCCTTGATCATCTTCTTCCTTGAATTCCAATCTCATTTCATTTTCACAGCTGTTACTGTTTCTGAGATTAGATGGTTGACATTGTTGTTGGATGTTGTGATTATTTTCTGATTCATGCTGTTTAAGCCTCAAGCATTCAGGTATCCCATTGAAGGCGTAAAGAGATGCCGAGAACTTCCGTTCATATTTCATTCTCTTCATCGTCTCTCTAAGCATGCAGGGATCAAGGTCGTCGCCATTAATGTCTTCTTGCTGCTCCTCCATTGGCTCCACCATTTCTTCCGCAATCTCAAACGGAGAACAGTAATCACATGACGATCCAAAAGAATCCAAAAACTGGAAATCCATGATATCGATGTCTTCTTTCGAACCCACGTAATCAGGGTTCCCATCAACATTATTATTATCCTCCAAATGAAGTGATTTGGGATCAGCACAAGTTGAGCCGAAGCTCTCCAGCATGCAATCACTAGAGGAGGTGCTGCAGTCTTCAGGAACATTGAAGAAATCATCAAAGCAAATGGTGTCTAGTTGGTTAAGAGGGAAATTGGGAGGCATATTGGAAGATGCAGAAGCAGCATCATTCCGAGCTTTGAGCCTGAGCAAGAGAAGATTGGCGATTTTAGAAGGCAGGGCTGGTTTGGAAATGGAAGATGGTGAAAAAGGCCAGAAATTGGTTCGAGTATTGGCTCCACGAAGCAAAAAAGCAGCCTCATCGTAAGCTCTGGCTGCTTCTTCAGCAGTATCGTAAGTTCCCAACCATACCCTAATCTTTTGAATCGTATCTTTAATCTCCGCCACCCATCTCCCCGACGGCCTTTGCCTCACTCCCACGAATCGTTTTCTCACACGACGGCCTCCACTCAATGCCGCCGCAACCGCAGCAACATTAGCATCCATCGCCGCCTTTTCATCCACATTGTTATTTCCTTTCTCTTCATCATTAACATCAGTGGCCATCACTTTTCTCTTCCCCATGATTATGATTTCCTAGTTCATAAACACTAATGGAAATGTGTTTATATAAGGGGGAGATTCGGATTATGAAGGTGAACTATGAGAGAGTGTGTTGTAACTATTTCTTTGTTGTATGCTTAATTCGGCTTTAATTTCTTAGCGGATTTTATGCATTCCTTTCAATTTCATGCAAGGAGGAGATTACAAGGAAAAATTATTTTAAAAAGAAAAAGCCATTAAAGTGTACCTTTTTTTAACTTTGATTTAGTCAGAGAAAGTTTAATTATTTGTTTTTATCCTTTCCAGCTTAACCATCAAACATTACTGTACCTCCATGGTTTAAAATCAGTAGGCAACTAGGCCTTTGTAAAGTCTGGTATCCAATCTTTTGAGTTTTATTCTTATACGAGTTTGATTTTTATTTTACTTTAAATTTAATTATGTGACTCTATGCATATATATTTAGATTTTTTTTAAAATTAAACTTTATTTTTTTAATAATTAAAACATCATGAACATCATGTGATGACTTGATGGTCAAGAGTGTTCACCGTCCTAGGTGTGGTCTAGATTTGAGTCGCCCTAGTTATTCGGGCTTTGCCGTGTTATTATAATTCACCAACAAAAGAAAATTTAAAACATCATTACATAAATGAAAAAGAACATGCATACACAAATATAAGAGGGTTATCAATAAGTCTTGGCATTATCGGTAAAAGTTAAAATCACGAGCCTTTGAGTATCCAAGTTTGAATCTCACTTTACAAAATTGTCATGTGTGATGCAATCTCATCATACATTGTTACCATAAGTAAATTTTATCAAGTTATATTCTAATTCGTGATCTAATTAATTTGGTTCTATTTTGTAATTACTTCAATATATATTTATAGATATATAAAAAAGTTAATATTTAATAGACACAAACCCTATATACAACATGAATAATAACTTTGATAGTTTTTTTAATCTTAAATAAAAGTATTCATACTTTTTCTTTGAACCTCAGTAAAACTTTTTATTCACTTCATTAATCAAATGTGAAGTTATGATTAACAAGAATTATAATTAGTTTAAGTTAAAATTGATATAATTTCAGAAATGGTCGGCTTTCCGGTAAGCTTCTCCCTAAGTAAAGCACATTCCAATATTCCTTTTCCTTGATATCTTAAAGAATGCAGACACTTAGATTTTTAGGCCTGCTCACATCATCAATCTAAGACATCTTTTTGATTTTAACGCCAACATTTTCAACCCATTTTCTTTCTTTCTTTTATATGCACACAACAAACTTTTTTAGGATTTATCTTGAAAAAAAACAATTTTTATTAAGAATTTAATCCAATGCTTGATGAATAATATTAATAATCTTGGTAAGAAGGTGAGATTCGTAATAACATGTATTACGTTATAATTCAATCATTAGTGTTCGTTTTTTAAAAACTAAAAAATGTAAAATGTCAATCTTTAAATAAATTTTAAAACATAAAAGTAGGGAAAAAAAACAATTATAAAAGAGACAACTGGAAGGCAAATTTCCAAAAGAGGAGACAGAAGAAGGTTCGTGAATGAATGGTGATAGACTAATACTCATGGGTTTACGTTTTTTGTGTTGTTTTTATTTTTCTTTGAAATTACCACCCACGATTTCACACAATAAAATACACATGCCACGATAATGTCGCTTTGTTTCAATAAAAATTTTAAAAAGTATATTAAAAATTAAAAATTAAAAATTAAAATTGGCTACTAGCCTATAATCACAGAAATTTAAAAATTTAAGGTGAGTTTGGATTGACGATGTATTTACATGTGGTTAGTGTAAAACAGTGACGGTGAGATTAGATACTCTAGCGATACTGTAGCGTGAGACAAAAGATAAACTGAACATACCGCATCACACCCCACCGCCATCCAAACTCACCCTTAATTTTGGATTGAGTTTAATTCCGGTGAGATTAAAAATAGAAGTGATAGTAAGATTATTTTTTTATAGTGATGAGTTTGAATACTATAGTAGTCAATAAAATTTATGATGAGATTTATGTTTAGATTCAATCATAGTGATGACAAGAGGTGCCCATGGGTCGAGTCCAACTAAAATTTTAGGCATGTTTGCTAGGTCTGGGCCCAACCTACAAAATAGACTTAAAATTTTACCCAAGTCCAATCCAACCCAATCGTACTGAAATTTTTTATATAATTTTTTAAAAGATATAATACATTAAAAATAAAAAAAAACATTAAAATAAATGTTTCCCATCAAATTAAAAATAAATTAAAAAAATATGTATACTTAAATAACACTAAGATATGTGCAACTTAAAAAGAAAATACCTTTAAAATAGCAACAAAATTAACAATAAAATAAGAGGTATACAATACTCAAATAATAACATCAAAATAGTAGCAACATTGTAATATCCTGATTTTGGGCCTAGTCGAAATAGTGGTTTCGTGACCACAAAATCCAAGATAGAAATAATTATTTTATGATTATTTTGAGGTCTATGATATGATTTCATGATTGTGTGAAAATTTCGTGAAGAAATTTTATGCATAAAGTGCTTAAATTGAAATTAGGGACTAAATCGAATAATTTATAAAACTTGCATTCTAGAAGTTTCTAGTATGAAATTGTTTTGAAATATTAATTAGGAGGTCTAAAATAGGAATTTTACCAATTTCTAAGTCTATGGACAAAAATTGGACATGGATGGAATTTTTGGAAAGTTTAGTAGTAAGGGCATTTTGGTCAGTTAGGGGTAAAATGAATTAAAATACAAAATTAAAAGCCAATTTTGCTCATCTTCAACCCCATGGCCGAATATAGCAAGGAGAAACCATGGCTAGGGTTTTTCAAGCTTCCAAGCTCGATTGTAAGTCCGTTCTAGCCCCGTTTTTTAAGTTTTTTACGTTTTTGGAATCCCGGTAACTTGATTAAGCTTATTCTAGCAATAATTTAAGCTAGGGTTCATATTTGGAAAAATACCCATAGGTAAAATGTGTTTATTTTGATGTTTTATGGTAGAATATGAAGGCTGAAATTATGTTAAACAATTTTTGCTAAGCGATTTTAAGCAAAAATGAGTAAAACGGCTTAATCAGTAAAAATTGTTATTGCTCATAACTACGTGTTAGAGTGAGAATTTGATGTTGTCATAGAAGGGAAAAATTTTCATCATGTCATAAAACATAAGAAAATATGCTGAAGTTTAATTTACGAGCTTTGGGGCAAAAGTGTAAATATGCAAAAGTTTAGGGGCAAAACTATAATTTTGCCAAAATATGATTTTGGGTTAATTTGAATAATGTGAGCCCTAATTAGACTATATTTTAAAAGATAGAGCAAGGAAAACTAAAATTCAGGCTAAAATGGGGAAAATACCAAGTTGTGGACGAAATGGTAAAAGTAGCCATTTTCACATACGAGGTAAGTTCATCTGTAAATGTTGGTAACATAGTTATTATTTTAAATGTTTTTATGTTATTTAAATGATATGATAATTATTATGAAATATTATACTCGTGATAATTGTTTGATAATATGTCAAATTATGTGATATACTTGGAAAATATGAAATACTATCGAGTATCGGTATCGGCATTCCGTAGAAGATGGTTGAGACACATGATTGGGAAAAAGGTCCCGTTGAACCTTAGGAATGGATTAGGATACAAGTGACATGTCACTGGGATATTTGGGCATCCGAACTCGTTGAGTTGAGTCCGAGTTCACTTATGGATGCGAATGTCTGAACTCGTTGAGTTGAGTCTGAGTTCACTTATGGATGCGAATGTCCGAACTCGTTGAGTTGAGTCCGAGTTCACTTATGGATGCGAACGCCCGAGCTCGTTGAGTTGAGTCCGAGTTCACTTATGGGCGGGTTTCATGGTAGCTTGGCTACATATGTGGCACTTATGTGCAAACTTTTTGTGTATCCGAATTATATTCCGATGTGTTCAACGGGTAAAATTCTACTCAAATGGAGGAATACTCAAGATGAAAGGGAATATATTGGTAAGTGTTGTGAAATGGATACTTTGAACATATATGTACTTAACCCTCGGGTTGAAAACTCGATATAACAACAATATGGTAAGATGATAAATGAAAATGTGATATGAATGTCTCGGTGATGATCATGCAAATGATGTTTATGTTTGCTTATATAGTTGTGTTACTTGCTATTTGCATGTGAACTTACTAAGCATTTGTACTTACTCCCTCCTTTTCATTCCTTGTAGTGTTGACAAGCCAGCTCGGAAATCGGAAACGGTCGGAGGCACGCTCACACTATCCGTATACCATCTTGGCATAATGGCTTGTATATTTTGAGTATGGCATGTATAGCATTATAATCATTTTGTATATATGATCTTATGATATGGTTATTGAGTGGTATGAAAATGCTTGGTAATGATTAGCCATTGGAATGGCTAATCATGATCATATTTGGTGTTATGTATGCTAAATTACTAGCTAATCCATGGGAACCATGAAATGGGTAAAATTTACTATAAAATAGATTCAGACAGCAGTAGTGACGTGAATTTGAAAAATCACTAAAAATAGTAGAAATGGAATTAAATAATGAATAAGTTATGGAATTGAAGCTTGATGAGTCTATTTTCATATGGATGGAACAAAATAGGTATATGAGTTATATTTTATGAGATGTTTAAATTTTTGTGAAACAGGGCCAGAGTAATTTTTGGATCCCCTGTTCTGACTTTGGAAATTCACTATAAATTTTTCAAAGATAATTAGAAGTCATGATTTATATGTACAGATTCCTTATTGAGTCTAGTTTTATTAGAAATAAACAGCATAGTCATTGAAACTCTGTACAGGGAGATATCTGATTCGTAATACACAGAGGTTAGAGCAGTCGAACCCTGAAATAGGGGAGACTTTAACTAATAAACTGTACTAATTTGCTCGACCAAAAATTCTATAAAAAATTATTAAATAGACATATGAGTCTAGTTTCAGGGAAAATTTACGGAATTGGATTTTGAGTTTCGAAACTCGAGATATGAATTTTTAAGCGACTGTGATGCAGATTGCTAGCTTGACTGAAAATTTTAAAAATAAATTGTTTGAAATTTGTTTAAAGTAATGAATTAAGTCCTGTTAACACCGGTGTTCGACTCGCGACGGTCTCGTGCACGGGCATTACATTTGGTGGTATCAGAGTAGGTTTAGTCGGTTCTCGGACTAACTTAGCATGCGTAAAAATTTAGCTATACATGCCACTGATCTGTGATAGTGTGATATCTTCTGACGCATATAAGTACCGTCTTATTTAGACAGGGTACTCTCCAACCGAGCTGCGCCGACCATGTTCAATGTTATGTGAAGGTATTTGAGTAAAATTATGATTATGATAAGTCTCGGTTCAGAAAATTATGAATAAAAGTTTATGATACATATGTGATAAATATCCATATTTGCTTAATGCTCATATGATGTAGTGTATATGGCTTACTTGATAAGATGAACGGAATAAATAGAAAGTAGTAGAGTTACGAATAAAAGTCATAATATTATGATATGAATAAAAATGTCATTGTCTTGATTTGGACGTCGAATGTTGATGAATGCTAATGATATATAATTTTTATGAGATAAAGGATTATAATAAAATGAACTTATCTATGTTAAATTGTTGGACTGAATTTTATGATTGTAATGACATGTACATGATGCACGAAATGAAAGTTGTGATTGTGATGCAAATATCTATGTTTGTTTGGCCCTATATGATGTCATGAGCATGAATTAATTTAATTAAATGAATGGATAAGTAAAGCTATCTAGAAAACATAGAATGTATGCATAAGTATATTGTCTAAATGGGACAGTAGGAAAATTTGTGTAAGCCAACATGAATGTTGCATTGCCTGAATGAATGACATGATTTTGATGATGTTGCTATGTATAAGAAAGTCGAGTCAGAGGTCCTACAACCCCTCCCCCTTACCGAAGTGGTACTTATAATGGAATTTCATGAGATTTGTATTGAATAAGTTTTCGGTTGAGAACCCAAAGAGTTCATGATAGAATAATTATAAGTATGATCGAGAGATTGAAAATGAGCTGATAAGTAAAGTTAGAGCCGATAAAGTATCGAATTGACGTAAAGATTATTGGAGTTATGCACTGTCCCAATTAGAGAAGGAATTCTCTTTGGTAAATCAATTACTCAGTGCGGTCGAGAAAAGTGTAAATCGAAATTTATTCAGAATCTGGCCTTCTTTAGTGAATGGTTTAATATGAAATTTGTGACGGCAGAACTAGTTGGGGAAATGATATTTGAAATGTGAACTATCCGAGTGTGTGATTATGACTGGACAGATTTATGATCTCTTTTGAGATGTTCTATGTGTTTACCCATTCTCGAAATATTTCTATGGCTATTGATCTTTGAAGAAATTCTTGTTATATAGGAATGTCTTCTAATTTCAGTGTTGGATGAAATCATTGGTAGTCCTGATTGGTTTATAATTTATATTGCTCTATTTCATCGGGTATTCTATTTCATTTTGTCCGATAAGAATTGAAGAGAGAATACATATGATATTATAATTTGTTTCTTCTACTTGATGCTTCATCCGATATATATATGTATGGGAAGATATATTGATCTTGTTATATTTGATTTCAAGTGGGATTAAATGATGTTTTCTTTTGGACTTTCTTTCTTTGAAGAATTATCGGGGTATTCTATATTTTCTCTATGAGTTTGGTTTTCGATTCTCCAGGCATAGTATCGTATCTTGGATTTCTTTATCCCGGATCTTTTTATTCGGATTTCTTTATTCCGGTTTCTCTATCTTGGATTTCTTTATTCGGTTTTCTTGTTATCTTTGTTCCATAATTTGTCAATTACGACTCATGTTTGAAGTGCGTTCTTCACTCGTGATAATCATGTCAAATATGACTATACTTCTAATTTGATCTTGGTAATGTGGTGATTTTAGTATTGGGATTTTTTTTCTAATTTCGTGTAAGGATTTGACATCGATAAAGGCATAGGTGATAAAAGCGCGAGTTTCGATCGGTATGGTGAATTATTTATTTGAAAGATTTCATGTGATAATTATGTCGGGATTATTTTTCTCAAGTCCGATAATAGAATTTCATTTTTGTCTTGATAAAAGAGTAAATAGTCCGAACGAAAAGTGTATATTTATTAGAAAGAGTTGGATATTAGTTAAAGTCACTACGAATGATAAGGTTTTCATCTTATGAAATTTGAAAAGTTTATTACATGTTGTGAGTTCGGATAGATGAGAATATTGGTAACCGAAGCGTCTGAACTAGACTAGTCTACATTGAGCAAAGACTTCCTGACTTTCAGTAATGTACTATTGTATGAATTGTGATGTGTTTCAAGACAGTGAGGTAATGTGATAGTTTAGAGCATTCGATGTTACATAAAATCTGAGTTGTTAAAGAGGTTAAAGCTGAGCATTGGGATCTATCAAAATTATCCTTGTCAATGTTGATATTGGGATGGAAATGAGAAGGATTATTCTTGAGGCCATATCATAATTATTTCTATGGCAGAAAGAGGAAAATGTGATGTATCCTATTCTTAAACGTTTGGAGAAATCTATAAATCATATCGGTATTTAATGAATTCCTACTCATCAGATTCATGGAATTTCAGGTCTCTTTGATTGTTGGATTTCTTGGAATTCCGGTCACCATTAATCAAGTTAAGATCCTGGTTTTATGTCATGATATCATGGGAAACTGAGAAGGGTTGAAAATTTAAGAACAGTTGAGAGTTGAGACTGTAAGCTTTTAGACCATATGAGAAATTAAAGAGATGTATTGGAGGTACAGCCTAAGTGAAAGTTCTTCAGCACCGAATATGAGATTAAAAGTGAAGACCACTTTTTCGGTAAGATTTTCGGGGACGAAAATCCCTAAAAGGGGGGAGAGTTGTAATATCCTGATTTTGGGCCTAGTCAAAATAGTGGTTTCGTGACCACAAAATCCAAGATAGAAATAATTATTTTATGATTATTTTGAGGTCTATGATATGATTGCATGATTGTGTGAAAATTTCGTGAAGAAATTTTATGCATAAAGTGCTTAAATTGAAATTAGGGACTAAATCGAATAATTTACAAAACTTGCATTTTAGAAGTTTCTAGTATGAAATTGTTTTAAAATATTAATTAGGAGGTCTAAAATAGCAATTTTACCAATTTCTAAGTCTATGGACAAAAATTGGACATGGATGGAATTTTTGGAAAGTTTAGTAGTAAGGGCATTTTGGTCATTTAGGGTAAAATGAATTAAAATACAAAATTAAAAGCCAATTTTGCTCATCTTCAACCCCATGGCCGAATATAGCAAGGAGAAACCATGGCTAGGGTTTTCAAGCTTTCAAGCTCGATTGTAAGTCCGTTTCTAGCCCAGTTTTTCAAGTTCTTTACGTTTTTGGAATCCAGTAACTTGATTAAGCTTATTCTAGCAATAATTTAAGTTAGGGTTCATATTTGGAAAAATACCCATAGGTAAAATGTGTTTATTTTGATGTTTTATGGTAGAATATGAAGGCTGAAATTATGTTAAACAACTTTTGCTAAGCGATTTTAAGCAAAAATGAGTAAAACGGCTTAATCGGTAAAAATTGTTATTGTTCATAACTATGTGTTAGAGTGAGAATTTGATGTTGTCATAGAAGGGGAAAATTTTCAGCATGTCATAAAACATAAGAAAATATGCTGAAGTTTAATTTACGAGCTTTGGGGCAAAAGTGTAAATATGCGAAAGTTTAGGGGCAAAACTATAATTTTGCAAAAATATGATTTTGGGTTAATTTGAATAATGGGAGCCCTAATTAGACTATATTTTAAATGATAGAGTAAGGAAAACTAAAATTCGGGCTAAAATGGGGAAAATACCAAGTTGTGGACGAAATGGTAAAAGTAGCCATTTTCACATACGAGGTAAGTTCATCTGTAAATGTTGGTAACATAGTTATTATTTTAAATGTTTTTATGTTATTTAAATGATATGATAATTATTATGAAATATTATACTCGTGATAATTGTTTGATAATATGTTAAATTATGTGATATACTTGGAAAATGTGAAATACTATCGAGTATCGGTATCGGCATTCCGTAGAAGATGGTTGAGACACATGATTGGGAAAAAGGTCCCATTGAACCTTAGGAATGGATTAGGATACAAGTGACATGTCACTGGGATATTTGGGCATCCGAACTCGTTGAGTTGAGTCCGAGTTCACTTATGGATGCGAATGTCCGAACTCGTTGAGTTGAGTCCGAGTTCGAGAGATGTAACTAGGCATCCGAGCTCGTTGAGTTGAGTCCGAGTTCACTTATGGATGCGAACGCCCGAGCTCGTTGAGTTGAGTCCGAGTTCAATTATGAGTGGGTTACATGGTAGCTTGGCTACATATGTAGCACTTATGTGCAAACTTTTCGTGTATCCGAATTATATTCCGATGTGTTCAACGGGTAAAATTCTACTCAAATGTAGGAATACTTAAGATAAAAGGGATGTATTGGTAAGTGTTGTGAAATGGATACTTTGAACAGGTATGTACTTAACCCTATGGTTGAAAACTCGATATAACAACAATATGGTAAGATGATAAATGAAAATGTGATATGAATGTCTCGGTGATGATCATGCAAATGATGTTTATGTTTGCTTATATAGTTGTGTTACTTGCTATTTGCATGTGAACTTACTAAGCATTTGTGCTTACTCCCTCCTTTTCATTCCTTGTAGTGTTGACAAGCCAGCTCGGAAATCGGAAACGGTCGGAGGCACGCTCACACTATCCGTATACCATCTTGGCATAATGGCTTGTATATTTTGAGTATGGCATGTATAGCATTATAATCATTTTGTATATATGATCTTATGATATGGTTATTGAGTGGTATGGAAATGCTTGGTAATGATTAGCCATTGGAATGGCTAATCATGATCATATTTGGTGTTATGTATGCTAAATTGCTAGCTAATCCATGGGAACCATGAAATGGGTAAAATTTACCATAAAATAGATTCAGACAGCAATAGTGACGTGAATTTGAAAAATCACTAAAAAATTAGAAATGGAATTAAATAATGAATAAGTTATGGAATTGAAGCTTGATGAGTCTATTTTCATATGGATGGAACAAAAGCAGTATATGAGTTATATTTTATGAGATGTTTAAATTTTTTGTGAAACAGGGGCGAGCAATTTCTGGATCCCTGTTTCGACTTTGAAAATTCACCATAAATTTTTCAAAGATAATTAAAAGTCATGATTTATATGTACAGATTCTTTATTGAGTCTAGTTTTATTAGAAATAAACGGCATATCATTGAAACTCTGTACAGGGAGATATCTGATTCGTAATACACAGAGGTCAGAGCAGTCGAACCCTAAAACAGGGGAGACTTTAACTAATAAACTGTACTAATTTGCTTGACCAAAAATTCTATAAAAAAAATTAGTAAATAGATATATGAGTCTAGTTTCAGGAAAATTTATGAGATTGGATTTGAGTTTGGAACTCGAGATATGAATTTTAAGCGATCGTGACGCAGATTGCTAGCTTGACTGAAAATTTTAAAAATAAATTGTTTGAGCTGTTTAAAGTAATGAATTAAGTCTGTTAACACCTCGTGTTCGACTCCGGTGACGGTCTCAGGTACGGGGCGTTACAAACATAATAGTGAAATGGTAGCAAAATAGTGAGAAAACAACAAGAAAATAGTAGCAAAATAGTAAAAAAAGCAAAAAAAAAATAGTTTTTTTGCAAATTCGGGCTGGGCCGAGCTAGGCTCAAGCTAAAAAGCCTTCCTCAAGGCTCGACACATTTTCTAAGAGGGCCTTATTTTTTGCTTAAGTCTATTTTTCGGGCTTATACTTTTACACAAACCTTTCTATTTTTCGGGCAGGCCAAGTGGCTCGACTCATGGACAGATCTAGTGATGACATTGAATTTAAAGTAGAAAATGATTCCTTTAAGTGTAATTGATGAGAAAGTTACTTTAGTCTAAAAATTATTAATTAAAATATTACTTATTACAGCGATGAGTTTGAATATTGTAGTGGTGAGATTAAAACCAATGATGAGATCTATGTTTAGATTCAATCACAACGAAGACAATGAGTTGAAAGTAGAAATAATTCTTTTAAGTGAAATTTGAAGAGAAAGTTACTTTATAATGGAAAGTACTAATTAAAATATCGGGAAAGTTACGTTAGGATGTTTGGTACATTAACACTTTAATGTTACTTTATAAAATTACTCTTATTAAATAAAATAGAATATTCATTTATTTTAATATTTTAAAATTTTATTATTATCGATTATTTGAATTAAATCTTTAATAATATATTTTTTAATAATTTTTATTGTTAACAAATATTTGAGTTAATCCACAATGTATGATTTTCTCACGCCAATTAAATTTGTTATATGAATACGTTCAAAAAGTAACTTGTATATTAACTTAAGATTGTAAAGATGTACAATTTATAATCTTTTTCCCTCATTACATTGTAGGTATAGCTTTAATGCCTCGTTTGAGCATTAGTGTAATAACACGAGGAAAAAACTTATTTATCACTTATGTGTTACATTTAGACATAAAATAAAGAATAATTAGTATAAATTTAAACTTGAAATTATAAGGACGACTAAAAACTCTTTTAAAAATAATACCTCTTCAAAATAAGCGAAACATTTTCATTCTCTTTGCTAAACATAAGTCATGGGAGTAGTTAAATATTACTAATTGAATTATTTTATTGCTAACTTATATACTAAAATATGTGTAAAAAACAGTACTCCTACCTATCGTAGCGCGAGTTTATTTATATTTGGCTTGAAATTATCTTAATACCAAAATTTAATATTGATGAAAAAATAAACTTTGAAAAATATTTATAACAAAAGAAAATATAAATATTTACATAGTGACACTATACATGTATGAACTGTTAAAAAAGAAAAAGAAAATATAGTATGAAAGTAAAATTTGCAGATTGAGAATAAAACCAGAAAAGAAAAAAAAAACTTACTTTAGCACAATGATTTGAAGTTATTAAGATTTTGTAGTTACTCTTCTTAATAATATTATCTTTACAATTTATATAGAAGTTCTCTCTTTATGAATTCAATGTGCTAACAATTATTGGTGATTTATAGTGTTTATATTTAATAAGAGACTAAAATAAATTTCTACTACTAGTACAAAAACCCTTGATATAGAGGTTGCAATTTCAAACTAAAAAAAAAAATTGTAACTATTTAAAATTTGGATTTGCTAAATATTTTTAATAAAATTTATTAGGCTGTCGAGACCTACAAAAATATAATCTACTTAAAAAATATAAGATTAGTAGAAAGTGGCAAGTAGGGTCGTATTCACGTAAACCATTGATAATTTTATATTTTTTTAATAAAAATAAAAATAAAGGAGGTTTGAAATTAAAAACTAAAATTAAAACAAAATAAAAGGAGATTGTAAAATAAAAGTAAATCAATGAGAAAAAAACTCTAGTCAAAAGTAAAATTAGTTCTAGTTGTTAACTCAGTACAAGACAACCAATTTCATCTTACTTGTTTAATAACTTAGAGACAACTTATTTGTAATTACTTCCCTAACTAATAAACAACTCGCATCTCAACCCCTAAGATTTAACTTACCAACAACATTAATAACTAGAGAAACTTAATCCCCTAACCCACAAACCCACCTCAACGGGGTTCATTTAAGTTAGATTACACGTTCACACCACATGTAAATTACGATATAAACGAGTTATACAGTTTGCACTAGTATTAGAATGAATTAAATAATTACAGATTTAATTATCCTAATTGACTCAACAACCATTCTAAGCTCTTGAATAAACACATAAAATAAAGAAAACAAAATAAAACTAAGGAGGACTAGGTCTAAATCTCTATGTTTTAACCTAATAATGTCTATTTACTAGGCAAAAAAATAACATAAATGTTTAAAATGCAAAGTACCCTAAATCATATAAATTAGAATTCTTCAAGATATTTTGATAATTTTCGCATCAAACTTCCATGCCATTTTGGGATATCTTCCTGACGTTTTTGGGCTTCATCCATGAAATAACTTTAGCTAAATTTTTTAGTTCTCTTTGAACCTGTATATTATGGGCTAAAAACAAAAGTCTATAGTTAAGTTATGGCCAAAATATTGAAATTACATTGTGTTAAAAGTTTAAATCGAAAAAACTTGTTAAAAATAAACTTTAAACTCTTCTTTCTCCAATTATTTCGTAAATCAATAATAAATAAAATATAAAGATAAATAATATAATTCAAGAAAGAAATATCACAAATAATTGAGAAATTATGCATTAATTCATCAATTTAAAAAAAAGTATATGATTTAACTGAATTGAATTTTAATTTCTTAAACAAAATTGCAACTTAGGGTCCTCTTGTTTACATATAAAAGGTTTTACGGAAAATATTTTCTGCATTTTCCTATTTTTATTTCACAGAAAATAGTTTGGTCAACGAAAAACGACTTACAGGTTAAGGTAAAATAAGCCATTTTTCCTGTAAAATGACTTACCCTTTTGAAAAGCGTAAGTCATTTTCTAGAAAACAGCCCATCTATAGATAATTTTATTTTTTATAAAAATTAACTTAAATCAAGCTTAACATTATTATATTGATAATAAATTTTATTTTTATTTTTAAAAATATTTAAAATATTCTATTTCTCAATATTATTAAACATACATATTTAATTATTTATATTTAGTCTTATAATAAATTATTAATATAATAAATATAAATTATTATTTTAATAAATTATTTAATATTTCAATTTTATTTTAATAATAAATTTTAAAAATAATAATTTTAAATAATATTATTCACATATTATTGAAAATATTCAATATTAATATTTTAATAATAAATATTTATTACAATTATAAATATATTAATAATAAATGTTTTGTAGTATAAAGTTTAAAATATGTCATAAGTCTATGTACACTTCTAAGATTTGTAATTTAGTCTTTGTACTTTTATTTTCAAAAATTTAAACTCTTTACTTTTTAAATTTGAAAATCAAGTTGAATTATTGGCATCATTAATTTTTTTTTTGTCAATTTTTATTAATGTCACATTTTTAAATAAAAAATACTCACTTAATAGTCATGTAATTAAAAAATGACGTTGTAATAAATCTGAATTTAACATAATATTTTTAATATATGCAAAAATAATGTAAAATATAAAATTATAGATAAAAGTAAATTCAATTAAACAATGAAAAAATAAGAAAATCTCAAATGTATGTTTGTTTAATTGAAAACAACTTTTATGAAATATTTGTAAGAAATCTACCAAACAATAGAAAATATTTTACACAGATTTATCTAAATACCAGAAAATATTAGCTTTTCTAAAAAAGTAAATCATTTTCTAAAAATTATTTTTCGAAAGTTATTTTCAGTGAAACAAACGGAGACTTATATTATATTGAAGTTCTCAACTTTAAAACCATTTTAAATGTTACTTTTTGAGAAAAATCATTTATAGCAATTATGAGAAAAAAAATCATGCCAATGAAATTGAGGGTTTGGCACACAATAATCTCCCAATGGAAGACCCAAACGAATTAGACCTAATCAACAATCCCAATCGGTTCCCACTTTCTCAAGCCCTTCTTCAGAGATATTTTATTTGCCATTATCCAAAGTAGATATTTTAAGCCAATATATACAATTAGAGGACCAATCTTTAGAGATAAAATGGATGAAGGCGAAACATGGGGTGGCTACAACGACTGGGAGCAAGTCAAAGTCCCAACACATTCAAGCTCAATCCATCATCAGTCCACACCACCAGCTGAACCAGACATTGTTCATCGAGGACTCGAAATGTCATCGGGTGATGAAGCAGAGGTTAATTCATCAGTCGCATCTAACAATGGGGATGAACCTAATTCAGGGCCTTTGAAGAAAGCTAACGAGTTTGGTCGAATCCTGAGTAATGGGGTTGTAAAAGTTGCTGCTAGACTTGGATATTATTTGGGGATTTGGCCTTTTGGGGCAATTACTGGTATTTTAGCCGCTTTGTTGGTGCCATATGTGTATGCTAAAATGAGGAAATGGCGTGCAAGAGTCAAGGAAGAGAAGAAGGATCCCTTGATTCTTTTGATTCAAGAGAAAGACCAGGTCAATTTCTAATGTTCTTTTATCTTTCTTTCATGATCTCGTAGTCAGGGTGTCTCACATGGATACATATATATATATATCCGATATGAGTTCATACCCATACATACGTCCACAAACATAAAACTAATTCTAGATTTCTTTTTCTTTTTCCAATTTTAATGGTGCAGATGATCAACAAGCTGCTTATTCAAATTGCTCATATGAAAGAGCTGATATCTGCAGGATGCAGGGTTCCAGTGCTTCGAGTCAGTTGACTGACCATTTTTATCAACATGGAATCATTTTCACTCATGATTTCCTTTGTAATTTTTAGTCAGTTTATGAATTTTACAGTACCCTTTTGTATATGCAACAGAAAACATATATATATCTCCATATACTACTCCCATATTTGTACAATTAGACGCCTATTAATACTTACTTTTTTTTTGTTTTATGTTTTTAAAATTATTAACTCTACAATTATGCTAGTTTTTACCCATCATGACTTATTTCAACTTTCAATTTTATATATATAAAAAAATCATTGTAATATTTTTTTTTATTTTTCGTCTTTTTAATTTTTAAATTTATATTATTTGTTAAATAATCTCAGAATTAAAAAAAGTTAACATAACTTTGCAATCCATATGTCATCGTGATTTATAAATTGAAAAACTATTATGGAGAAAAGAATTTGTTTCGAAGCTTTTTATAAATAATAAATAATAAAAAATAAAAAAATTATCTTTTATATTAAAAGAGGGGGTTCATGTTTCAGCCCGTTTTGAACCCTTAGGATCCGAAATTCTTTCAGTGATGGTGTAATTGAATTTTTTTTAAAAATCTTTTTCAGTTTGTTTCCTGTGCGATTTGATACTCAATATAATTTTAATTAATTCAATTTGATCCTGATCCAATTTCAAATGCATTCAATTTGATCACTTCTAGTTTTTTTTATGTAGGTCTAAATCTAAATGTTTATGCTTGTTATAGAATATATCACGACCCGGCCCGCGATCCGGTCAGTTGACTTGAATCAATTTGTGATCCAGTATGTTGACCCTAATTAGCTGACCACCCTCCAATAATTTGCCAGCTTATTGGCTCCTTGCCTCTCTACAAAAGCTCGGCATATTATGGTACGGTCTCGTATACCGTAAGATTTCATCAAGGATATCTCTAAGGATACATGTCAAGCTTAAGGGAGGTAACATGTCATTATGCATGTCACCGAATTACCCCCTAGCACATCACATCAAGTAGCCGTACCTTATAAATATAGAGAATGACCTTATAGAACCAAAAAAAGGACTATCAACAATGCTATAGGATGTTAATTATTAATGCTACTATATATGTTTGATTTTTGGTTTAGTCAAATTAATTAAATTCACTGTGTAAAAAAAAACTTTTAACTATTTAATGAACATTTCATATACATCTTTTTAGGTTGATATGATAGAGATATCCGATCGGTTCAAATTTTTACATTCATGACAAGTATAATTAAATCGATAAATTCAACAGTTGGATCGTTAAAATATTAATTGTATAAAAAATTACGAAAGGATGTAAAACTACTCTAGTTTTACATTGGTGTGAGTGGATCACTTAAGCTTTTTAAAGTAAATTTTTATCTTTCAAATATCATTTACGAACAATTTTAGTTAATAGAACAATATTTAAATAACTGTAGTTTTATAAAATAAACGAGGAACCAGTGTATAAACTAGTTTTAAATAACATATTTTATAATGCATATTAAAATAGTTAGAAAAAATAATAATTTAAATAATTAAAAATATTACTAACACATACCATTGTACAATTTATTCATATGATTAACAAAATTAAATGTAATCAATCCGTACATGGGAGGGGTAAAAAACTAATGTATATATATAAAAGAAAAAAGTGAATTTCATAATAATAATAATTTTCCAACATCATAACAGTTTTTTAACAATATAATTTTCATGAACTAATAATATGTGCTGTTTTGTTATTACTTTAAAATTTAAATAAATTCAAAATAAGCTGTTTTATGGTGTAAATCAAAAGTTTAAATATTATTCATAAGTCCCAAAAATCTTAAAATTTTATGTCTAAAAGCAAAAATTATTTACATTTTTTACTTCAAAAAAAAAAACAAAATCACTAATAAGATTTTCGATTAGGAAAGGCCTAGGGAATGGCCCAAAACACTTGAAAGCCCAAAATTACAAAGCAAAGTTCATCTACGGTCAATGAAGTTTCTTGCAGCATAACTCGGGCGACTCTCATCGGATCGGATCCGACCCAAACGTGAACTAGTTAAAGCCTAAAGGGCACAATCTGAGTTGAACAGGAAGCGTGTAACTCGGGGAAAGATCGATTCATCAGTCTTCTTCTCTGAGTAGAGGTATGATTTTCAAAGTTTGCTTTAGGGTTTTGAATTTTGTTAGTCTAAACTTTGATTTGTTTCTTTTCCCCGGTATGATTCAAGATATATGTGCTAATTTTCTTTAACAACGTAATTTTCGTTGTGAATTGGTTCTTTTTATGATTATTCTTTGAAATCTTCTTTTGTTTGACTTTGATGTGTTATGTGCTCAAGGCAGTCCCGCCGCCTCCATTGATTTGTCATCAGATCATCTGAGTAAAAAACTTTTGTGCACCTTTTTACTTATGAATACTCTATTAGATGACTTAGCCTTTTCTTTCCCTTGTTAGCAAGAGATGGAACCTTGAATAGCTAATAATTGCAATTTCAAGTATGGTTAGATATCCACATTCCTCGAAGCAATTATGACGCTTCCAATATTTTCATCACAAGATTGAAAATTTCAAGGGTTGCGGATGCTTATTATCACTTGGTTTTGATGTCACATGACTGTTTATTCCATGGAAACTACATTGACATTCCATAGTTATTTGAGGTTTAATGAAATGAAACTTCAGTGGGTAACTATAGGTCACGTAAAAAGAACCCTAATATCCTTTTCTCTTGTGCTCTTTCAATATGTTGAAACCTTTAGCAATTACAAGCTTTGTAGTTGTGGATTCGTAGAATTTATGGCGTTTTCCCATAGATTTGTATAATCTGCACCTTTTCTCAGTAGATCTCTGAAATGGCACATGGATATGGACGATGGACAATGATTTGTGGTAAAACATGTTTAAAGGGGACTGAACAATTGAACTCTTTACTCTCATAATTTTTTATAAAAGGTTGTATGGCCTGTGAAGGTCGGAGTTGGCTTGTAAGAATAGTTCTGGTTGTGTAAAAAATGTGAGTTGTTTGATGGTGTTATTCTTTTTATTGAGTGATGGTAATCTAATTTGTTGCTATTAAATTCCATTGTCTGTTGTTTGTTGAGTTTGTCTGATTTGAGATTTACTAGCTAGAATGGCTGCAATCCATTTTGTCGAAGTAGCTAGAAGCTTCTCGGGTTTTTAACGTTTGTATCCCTTTTTGTACTGGAATTTAATTATTTATGTGAGTTCGTCTATGTCAAACCGAATTGTTGATTTTGCAGGTTTTGGATTTGTAAGCATTTACAATGTCTTCGTCCTATCTCCCAGCAACCACCGACTCAATTGCTCAGGCCTTAGAAGCCAAAACACCATCTGAAGCCATCTCGATCTTTTACCGTGTACTAGAAAATCCTGCATCTGCTCCTGACGCTCTACGGATTAAAGAGCAGGCCATAACAAATCTATCTGATCTTCTTAGACAAGAGAACCGAGCAGAGGATCTCAGAAGCCTTCTGACCCAACTGAGACCCTTTTTTGCACTAATTCCAAAGGCAAAAACTGCTAAAATTGTCCGTGGTATAATTGATGATGTAGCTAAGATACCAGGAACATCAGATCTCCAGATCTCTCTTTGCAAAGAAGTGGTGCAGTGGACTCGTGCTGAGAAGCGAACTTTCCTTCGCCAACGAGTTGAGGCAAAGCTTGCGGCACTTTTGATGGAGAACAAGGAGTACTCTGAAGCATTGAATCTCCTTTCTGGTCTAATCAAGGAGGTCAGAAGGTTGGATGACAAGCTTCTTCTAGTCGACATAGACTTGTTAGAGAGTAAGCTTCATTTCTCTCTTCGAAACCTGCCGAAAGCCAAGGCATCTCTAACAGCTGCAAGGACAGCAGCAAATGCAATTTATGTGCCACCAGCGCAACAAGGTAATATAGATTTGCAAAGCGGAATCCTCCATGCAGAGGAAAAGGATTACAAAACTGCTTATAGCTACTTCTTTGAAGCATTTGAAGCATTCAATGCCCTAGAAGATCCCCGTGCTGTATTTAGCCTCAAGTATATGTTGTTGTGCAAGATAATGGTGAGCCAGGCCGATGATGTTGCTAGTATAATATCATCCAAGGCAGGGCTACAGTATGTGGGGCCTGAACTTGATGCTATGAAAGCTGTTGCCGACGCCCATGCCAAACGTTCCCTGAAGCTTTTCGAGATTGCTCTTCGTGATTTCAAGGCTCAACTAGAGGAAGACCCAATTGTTCACAGGCACCTTTCTTCGCTATATGACACTCTATTGGAGCAGAACCTGTGCCGATTGATTGAGCCTTTCTCAAGGGTGGAGATTGCACATATTGCTGAACTGATTGAGTTGCCTGTAGACCATGTGGAGAAGAAACTTTCTCAGATGATTCTTGATAAGAAGTTTGCAGGGACGCTGGATCAGGGTGCTGGATGCCTTGTCATCTTTGACGATCCCAAGACCGATGCCATTTTCCCTGCAACATTGGAGACCATCTCCAACATTGGCAAGGTTGTAGATAGCCTCTATGTGAGGTCTGCTAAGATAATGGCATAAGAGTCAAGATTTACCGATGCTTATATACAACTTGCAACTCGGTTCTAGCCAAAAACAAGTGTTCAGTGACACTGGATGTTCACATGTTTTAATGTTTCAGCTTTTAATTTAATGGTATTGCGGCACGACATTTGGTTCAAAATATGGAGGTGATTCAGACAATCTTGTGTTTGCTCACCATATGCTTGTCTACTGTTTGACTTTTTAATTATTGTTCGTTTGCTTATAATTGATGGCCGAGTTTTCTTTATTTCATAAACGATATAGAATCCTATTTATTTCGGATCACTGAATTTTTAGTATTTATGAATATACCTTTTTTCCATATATCCATTCTTCTTAGCAAATGACAACTTATTTTGATTTTTCTTTTTAGGGATTTTTTAATATTAAATTGATAAATTTAATTCCTACATAATTATTTTTTAGAGTTGAACTCCAAGTGAAATAAATTATTTTTATTTCATTTTTTAACTATAAATAATAACTCTATTACAATTTAGCTTTATTTAACGGTTTTTAACAATATAAAAAATTAATACATTTAATAGTATGCACTAAATTGATCTAATCTCGGACTTGGCATGGCTGGTGCTTCCATGAATTAGCAAGGAGTAACACGCAGCGTTTTGGGTAGAAGAGGCGACCAACAAGGCAACTACAACTAACAAAACACGAGACAGAATCTAGCTGTCCGAAGGAAGCTTTGCTATATCTTTGTCCAGTTTTACGGGTCCTCGCCCAAGAAAAAGTCAATTAAATCCTCTTCCTTTACTCTTATGAAGAGTTGAGTAAAATTTAGATTATTTTACCAAACCTCCATCTTCCACAACAGTTTTCTTCAATCAGATCTAAATCTTTTTCTCTTTGGTGATCTAATCTTTGGCTGAAAATTTTGTGAAGATGAGTGAGGTTTTCGAAGGTTATGAACGACAGTACTGCGAACTCTCTGCCAATCTTTCCCGAAAATGCAATTCTGCTTCTGCTATTACAGATTCAGGTACTTTCCTAACATGGATCAATCCATTTCAATTCCCCCCCCCCCGGGCCACCCCCAAAAAAACTATATAATTTTTTATGGTGTGAAAACCTTTTGCAGAACAGAAGAAACAGAAGTTTTCGGAGATCAATTCTGGGATCGATGAGGCTGAAGTCCTGGTACTATGTTGTCTAAAGATTTTGGTTTTGTTTTTGTGGGTTTGTTGTTTGATATGGATTTGTCTTTTTTATGGGTAGATTCGGAAAATGGACCTGGAAGCGAGGAGTTTGCAACCAGGGGTTAAGGCTTCTCTTCTTGCTAAATTAAGGGAATACAAAGCTGATCTGAACAAATTGAAGAAGGAATTCAAGAGAATTTCTTCACCTAATGCTCATGATGAGTTGTTAGAATCAGGGATTGCTGATATACACTCGGTAATTTCTGGATCTTTCTATCACATGATTTAGGATGTTTGAGGGATGACCACTTGATTTATAACTCTATGCGTCTACTTTAACTTTGTCATCTAACTTGCTTGGAGAAACTTTATGTGAAGTCATTGCCTATGTTACTTGCATTATATATGTATATGTTCGATACAAGTATGTTCAATTTTTTTCTATGTTTTTGTATGCATTTGGAGGATATTTGAAAAGTTCATATGTGTTAGGCACAAGTATCGAATACGTATACTTCAAAAAACATTGAAGAGTCAGAGAGCAAGAACAACATAGTCTGTTGTTATTTGTTGAAGTTATAATAATAATCAAGTATTACATCCATGTATAAAAAATCTTTGAATAAATCAAACAAACAAGCCTGAACATAACTGGACAACTCCAATGCGAAGTTAGACCGAACCCACACTTGGTGAAGCGTGAGCTTGGTAGTAACTCAAAGTTCTCAAAGTTTTGGAACCTCCTTCTTAGCATTAAGCCAGAGTCTTTATTGACATGCATGCTTGTTTTTGACTGTTAAACAACTTGGTGAAGAATTTTTTGTGTTGAGTCATGACCCATGGTGCAGGTTTCTGCTGAGCAAAGGGATCGATTGTCAATGTCAGTGGAGAGACTAAATCAGTCAAGTGAGAGAATTAAGGAGAGTAGAAGAACTGTTCTGGAAACAGAAGAGCTCGGTATCTCGATACTTGAAGATTTGCATCAACAGCGACAAACTCTTTTACATGCCCACAACAAGGTGTTGTTTCTCATCGAAATGCTCATGCTTATTTCTCGATCGCATATTGTTCTTTTTCACTGAACCTTGATTTCCCTCTAATCTCTTTGTTGTGTCAATTGGGTACATATTACATGTTTAGCTAGTTTCTCATGCATAATGGAGGTTTTTTAGAAATGGCAACAGGTTGGGGTGGGTAGACTTTTTACTCGTTCCGCTTCTGATCTAACCTTCAAATATTCCACCCCATGGCTGTTCAGAACTTGAACTTCACTTGAGCTCAAAAAACTGTCTGATTCGGATTATTGTATTTACCAACTATATATATATGAGCTTATTGAATTTATGTGTTTGTTTGTTGTTTTGAAGCTTTATGATGTGGATAGCGCCATTGACAAGAGCAAGAAAGTTTTAACAACCATGTCGAGAAGGATTACCAAGAACAAATGGATCGTTATCTCGATAATCGTAGCACTTGTCCTTGCAATCATCTTAATCCTGTATTACAAGATTTCACATGGCTGATGAAATCTTTTGAACCATTAATGGTCTGAAATTTGTATATGTTGATCCGCATTTGATACTTCCATCTTTAAATAATGTTTTAACATTTTGAACTGATATATGTTATATGTATATTTGCTCTTTACGTTTCTGTTTGTTGTATGTTGTAAATACATCAACTGAAACTGTTGTCTGCATTTATTTTTCTGAGTCTCCTTCTGATGGTAAACTAATGGATACCGAAGAAACAGATCCTTATGAAAAAAAAAAATAGAGTCAGATATTCCAAACGATGATTATCTGATAGCTTTTAATAAAGATTTTGAAAAAGATGAAAATACAATTAGAATTTTTGGTAATCAAACCGAAAATATAACTACTAATGAAATTAAAACTGAATATTCAGGAGAGTCATCTAGTCAACCTATACCATATAAGATTGATGATTTAAATAAAAGAAATGTGGCTCAAGGTGAAATATATTTAAACTTGACTAATATTTCAATATCAGAATATGAAAAAATTATAGATAATTGGGCACAGTGAATGACTATTGTTGTAAACAATAAAAATACTTTGGTCAAAAGAAAAATTTCTCAATTATTTTGTTGAGACATTCCAAGGGGATGTTTTACAATTTCTAAGACCTTGGGAGGAATCTGAAAAAGGTAAAGAACAAAAAAGTCAATTAATTAATATAAGAACTCCTAAAGATCTTTTAAAAGGATTAATTTTAATTCTAAAAACAATTTTGTGGCTATTTTGATAAAAAAGATCAAGATAGTGTATCTAATTATATATTGTCAAAAATTAAATTATGTGATATTAGATATTTAAAAGAATTTTCTAAAGCATTTTAGAAAAACTAAAAAATAAAAATATAAAATTTTAGAAAAACTAATATTTTCATAAATTACCACCACCATGGGATGAAATTTGCATACAAAAATATGTAAATTATCTAGAAAAACATAGTAAAAAGGCTGGAGAAGAACCAGAAAATATAGATTCTATAGGTAATAAGATAAATTTTGTAAAAAAAATAACTTTACATTGCTTAAAAACTAAAGCTTCTAAACAGGTTAAAAATAAATTAATTAATAAACATTGTACTAAAATTTTAAAAAATGAGTAGAAATTTGGATGTAAATCAATACGTCTTAAAACTTATTAAAAACATAGAAAGAAAAATAGAAGATATAAATTAGTTAGATGGACACCAGGAAATAAAAAATATACTGGTTATAATAAAAAAAAATTTGTTAGAAGAAAAACTTCTAAAAAATCTAAAAATAAATATGTAAATGTTTCATATGAGATGAAGAAGGTTATATAGCACCAAATTGTTCTAACAAAAGAAAAGATGCAAACAAAATGATTAAAACTCTTGAAGAATAAGATTTAGAAATATGCTTAGAAGAAAAAATAAATTCTAAAGAAATATTATATGAATTAATATCAGAAACAGACTTTAATTTAGATAATGAAGAATATATATTTATATTTAATGTAAGAATTAGTTCTAAAAACTAATTAGAAAAAATTCCTAAGTCTGAACAACAAGATATAGAATTAGGTAATTTAATTAGAGAAGAAAAAAAATTTTCTAATAAAATGATAGAAAAAATAAATAAAAATTATATTTCTAAAGAAGAAATATATAAAATTTTTAAATTCAAGATATAGAGTCAAAGACACATACAAAAAATTAGTGACAATATAACCGCTAAAGATACTAAAGTTGAATTAACAGAGATTTTATTATTTACTAAAGATAAAATTAAAAGAATTAAGAAAAAATATCCTCAAATTAGATTTATACATTTAGATATAATTATGATAATAATTAGAGTTTTATTTAGAAAAGGTGATGATACTGGAAAGGGGAAATATTAGCCACAAAAACAACAACTCATGAGAGGATACCTTCGGGGTTTGCAGCAGAAGCCATTGCATGCTTATAGGCGGTTATACTGGGAAGGGAGTTGGGATTAAAGTTTGTAGATATTGAAGGGGACTCCTTGACAGTGATAAAAAATGCCCAAAGCAAGAGTAAGGATAAATCGGTAATAGGTGCATACTTGCAAGGCATTCAAGAACTGAGTAAGTCTTTCTATGAAAGTAAGTTTTACTATGTGAGACGAAAAGCCAATGAGAAAGCGCATGATCTAGCTTCCAAAGGCTTAAAAATGGCAAGAAATACTTATCTTCTTCACAGACTAGTAGATGAGGCAATCACAAAAGCAGAGATTGATCGGGGATCAAATGAAGAATATTAAACGGTTCATGATTTAGAAGAACACTTGATAATAGGCTTTCGATCTTCTTCAGAAGCTGTTAATGACAAAAGGAGATATTTTTAAGAAGGTTTCTAGAAAACAACAATTCATTAATACTGGTTTATCTCTTTCCGTCTTTTCTTTATTTTTCTGAAATTTCGGTAAGCCACTCATAGTCATTGGGCGCCTTGTCTTTTTATTTATTTGCTTCCTACAACAGTCTGGCGGGCCACTTATGGTCATTGGGCCGATTATTGTTTTAAGTTATGTTTTATTTTCTATTAATATACAACTCAATTTCATTTCAAAAAAAGAAAATGTCATGATATACCTATAATAGCAGTTTTATTATATAAAAGATTTAAAAATCTAATAAAAGTACTTATTGGAGGCATTCGGTCTAATTTATATACTGGTGTAATAAGTTTTAAAGTTAAACCAAAAATTACTTTATATCTATTACAGGTCCTCTAATAGAAGAGTGTTTATGTTTAAGAATTCAAACAAAAAATTTTGAAATAAATGATTTAGTAGAAGATCTAGCAATAAGTTGGACTTTTATTAATGAATATACTAATACTGCAAAAGTCGAAATTAAAGAAATAAATAATAAAATTATTGAGCTTTTTGAACCTAATAAATTTACTACAGAAATTCAACCAAAATTATTACATTTAAGAGATCTATCAATACCAAGAGACTGTATAATAGATAGAATAAGTGGTGCTAGTACTTCAAAACGTATAACTACTATAGAATATATGTTGTCAGGAGATAAATTATATTTTAAAAATAATGCTATAACAAATACAAATGATAATTTAGTTTTACCCTTAAATACTCAAACAGATGAAGACGAGGATAATATAAGTATAAGTACAAGTTCAACACCAATAGCCATGAAAACAGTTCAAATACCTATTTTTCCAACAGAACGTAGTAGAAATTCTAGAAATACTAGAATGTAAGAAATTCAAACTTCAACAATTATTCGAAAATTGGAAATAGTGATGTTATTACATTTTCAAATTTTCAACCAAGAAAATATTATACATATATTGAAATTACATTTCAATTTAGAGAATATAAAACATATTCTTTACATCCTTTATTAGACACTGAAGCTACCACTAGTAGTTATAGAAAAAATGTCATTCCCGTAGAAAAATAGGAACCAATGAACAATTAAAGCCATAGGAATAGATGGTAATGAAATCATAATAGGATTTAAGGCTAGAAATATACCAATCTACATAAATAATGTTAGATTTGTTATTCCTAAAATATTATATTTTCCTGAAATGCATGGAGACATATTATTAGGAAATAATTTTATATATCAGCATTTACCATTTTCTATAGATAGAAATTTAATAATATTATTTGCAGAAAAGACTTTTGTAGAAATACCTTTAGTAGAAAATTATAAATTTGTATGTGATAAAAATTTTACACCACCAAGAAAATAACAAATTAAACAACTAGAAACAGATCATTGGATGTTTAAAATATTAGAAAATAATTTTAGTGAAGAACCATTATGGCAGAATAGTCCTAGATATTGTGAAATTAAATTGGAAAATCCTAATAAAATTATTAGATTAAAACCTATGATCTATACTAAACAAGATATAGATGAATTTGATATACAAATTAAAGAATTATTAGAAAAATGATTAATAAAAACAACTAATAGTCCACATTCTAGTCATGCTTTTATGGTAAAAAATCATGCTGAAATAAAAAGAAGAAAAGCTAGGATGATAATTAATTATAAAAGATTAAATCAAAATATTATTTTTGATGGATATTTTATTCCGAGAAATGATGTTTTAATTAATCAAGCTAAACAAGTAAAATATTTTAGTAAATTTGATTGTAAATCGAGATTTTGGCAAATAATGCTAACCGATGAATCTAAACCTTTAACAGCTTTTAGTGCATCTAATGGTCATTATCAATGGAGAGTAATGTCATTTGGGTTATGTAATGCACCGCAAATCTTCCAAAGATGGATGGATTCTATATTTAATAAATATAAAAAATTCTGTGTAGTTTATGTAGATGATATTTTAGTATTTTCAGACACATTAGAAAAACATAGAAAACATTTTAAATATCATTTCTCAAGAATTTATAAAACATGGAATAATCTTGAGTCCTAAGAAAATAGAATTAGAAAAAACAGAAATAAAATTTTTAGGATTAAATTTATCAGCAAATGATCTTAAACTACAAGATCATATTATTATAAAAATAAAAGAATTTCCTGAAAATATTAAATATCAAAAACAACTTCAACAATTTTTAGGAATAGTCAATTATGGAAGAAATTTCTTTCCCAACTTATCTGAAAAAGTAGGTGAGTTATATGAAAAATTAAAAAAGGATAAACCTTTTATCTGGTCTAAAAAAGATTCAGAAATTATAAAAATATAAAATCAGAAATAAATTATACTCCAAAGGTTTATTTACCTAAACATGGTGATAAATTAATTTTAGAAACAGATGCTTCACAAAATTATTGGGATGTATTTTAAAAGCTAATACAGTTAAAAATAAAGAATTAATATGTGGATATAGTTCAAGTAAATTTAAACCAAATGAAATTAATTATGCTATATATGAAAAAAATTATTAGCTATTAAAAAAGGAATAGACTTTTCTTATATATTTGACATCTGAAAATTTTATATAAAAATTGATACTCAGGCAGTTAAACAATTTCTTACTAATAAAAGTTTAGAAACTGTATCTAAGAGAATTAGATGGTACAATGAAATATGTACTTTTAATTTTGAAGTTTTATATGTGAAAGGTACTAATAATACTCTTGCTGATTATCTTAGCATGCCTTACAGATAGAGGTAAAAAATCTTTAGACCAAGTTGGAGAATGGATTACTATCCATAAAAAACCCAACAAATGGAAGTTAATAAATCTTAATCAAGGATTTGTTACAATATCTCCACAAGCATCATTTTATCCTAATCAGGGACATTATGTTCTTTATCCACTGGTAAGACAACCAGTTAGATCTCAATTATATTTTACACTAAGAACGGTAAGCCAATACCCTTGGTCTCAAGATCCAAATTCAGCATTTCAAACTAGTTATTCTAAAATTATAAAAGGAGCGGAAAATTTGTTGAAACAACAACAAATTCCAGAAATAAAAAAATTTTATAACCCAGGTTTACGATTAGAATTATATAATTTTATAAATGAAATATGGAAAACCTATATTTCTGAACAAAGAGCTAATTTCAAAAGAGCTCTTACAAAATTTTCACAATTCTTAATTGAAAAAACAACTAAAGAAAATGAAGCTCATGATTTATTATTAAAATCTATTTTGTATAGAGATTGGGATGAGCTTGAAATAGACTATATGGATATTAAGAAGATAAATAATCTTCTTGATATATTTCAATATTTTGTTCATAAAGGAAAAAACAGTCCTATTATGAATAAGATATTTAGAATATGTTTATATAATAAAGCTAGGAAAATTTTACCAGTAGAAATTTTTTCAAAAATAAATAGAGTTATTTGCAACCAGCAAACTCAATTTAAAAATACTTTTTCAGAATATTTCTTATAAGCATATGTTTTTACAAATGATATAGATGAAAATTTTCCTACTATTAAATTTAGACTTGATCATGAACCATTTGATATAAAAAGTATTGAATAGGGTTTTGTTAAAGAAATAGTAGTTCAAAATTTTTCTTTTCATTTATTAAAAAGTTTTCCTGCAATTATTAAAACTATATTATCACAAAAAGTAAATCAAGACGATTTTTACTATTATTTTTTAATTCAAATAAGTAGCCTTTTAGGTATTATTGAAAAAGAAAGATTTTTTCAGCCATATCAAATTTGGATTATTCAAAGAATGATTGGAAGCCCCAATGTATCAGCTATCAAAAAAAGATAAAGAACACTTGACGAAAAATATTGACAAGTGTTATAATAATTTTAATTAATATCAGACCCAAACAGGGATTGATTTAATGTCAACAGCTCAACATGTTCATCGACATCAGACTTATAGACTTGTGACTGATGGAAGAAGAATAGTAGCAGATGAAACTGGAATTATCCAGAATCATAGAGACGAAGAATCTATACAACTATTAAAAAAGATAGCTGATATGGATATTGATGATTTCCCATCACACATAATAGAGGAAATCAGAAACACGTGGGAGCTTTGGAACTCGCCAAAACTGTCACCAGATTCATTGCATAGAGTTAATGAATCTAGATAATATCCAAGAAGGATAAGCCAAAACAGGCAAGCCACATGGAAAAATAATGTCCAAGAAACACTAATGGACAAAAGAAGATAACTTGAAGAAAAAGGCATCAGAAAAGGTTGCAACGTGGAAGGCAAATGATGTGACAAGACTATGCAATGTGGAAGCAACTATGTTGATGACAAGACAAGATCCTTATCAGAAACACTGTGCGAGATTGAAGAAAAATTAAATAGAGTTTAGAAATTTTACTATAAAAAGAAATGTATGTAGCCTAAACAAGGCATCGGCATCGAAATCCAAAATAGTTTTAGAAACTTTTTACTTTCTTTTCAAATATCCTCTCATTGTAAACTTTCTTGTAAACTTTCCTTTGTAATAATAATAATCCTTCTTTTTCAGCATCTTAAAGAATAATGCTCTCTCACTAAAAGTTTTGTGTTTGGATACTTTTTTTACAATTTTAACCTTGTGTAATTGTCATGGGTTAGAACTTTAGTCTCGTAATTCGTGCGGTCTTAGGCGATTTCTTCACTTTAAATACGTCTAAGTCAGGCTTAGCTCTTGAAAGGTGAGAATTTTCTCGAAAATTTTCTAAGGCAATGGAAAAAATATAGCGGAAGCAACTCGAACTGAAAAGAGTAGTAAAATTGTTGGAAATCCACAAGAAAACAATGCACACCAAGTGTTTGAGTAAATGCTCTATATATAATCTTAACTCAAGAATAACTTAATACAATAGGATGGGTCGAGCCACCAGGCCCGAAGGCCCGCCTAAAAAATGGGAAGGTTTGGGTAAAAATATAGACCTAAAAAATAGGCTTGGGCAAAAAAATAAGACCCATTTAGAAAATGGGCTGGGCCTCGAGTAAGGCTTTTTTAGCCCGAGCTCAGCCCGAATATGAAAACAAAAAAAAAATTATTACTTTTTTTTGCATTTTTTTTATTTTTTATTTTCACTATTTTGCTACCATTTCACAATTATATTATTACTATTTTGTTGTTATTATTTGGATATTGTATAACTCTTATTTTATTGTTAATTTTGTTACTATTTTTCACATTTGCTTGATAAGTTACATTTATCTTAGTGTTATTTAAGTATACATATTTTTTAAAATTTATTTTCGATTTGTTGATAAATATCTTTTTAATATTTTTTTATGTATTATATATATTTAAAAAAATTATATAAACAAAATTAATATGGGCAAGCCGGACTCAGGTTTTAGTATTTTGATGTAGGTCGGGCCCGGGCCTAAATTTTTTGTTTAGTCCGGCCTTACCCATAGACACCTCTAAATGGGATGAATACAAATAAAAAATGGGAAACCTTTATTTATAGTTGACCTCTCTCAAAATCAACGGTACAAATTAAGTTACATTGACGGTCAATATTAGAGTCTATCTACAATTGAGAGTCCTATGATATTTAAATTCTATATAATCTTATCATTTTAGGATTTACCCTACTTACCCTGGTAACTTTAGTTTGATTGAAGTGTTTCATTGGGCTGCCAAGGCTTCAAATAAATGGGCTTCTCCATGGATTCCAAGAATCGAATCAGTTCATGTGGGTCAAATGAGGCGTTCTGTGTGCAATGGTTACGAGCTTTGATTAGCGACCTGTGGCATTCTCCCCCACCGATTCTCGTAACGCCTTCGTTGCATCCTCGGAATGATATTGACTTGACTCGCCTTGGAACTTTCTTGATGCCTCGGTCGATTCTTGGCTATCTTCTCTGTCAAGCAATCCTACCATTCGGAACACTTGCCTCGACTTCTATCGTCTTCTAACTCGAATCATTTATCTCATTTTTGGTACATCTCGTTTGCAAGAATCCACCGATCTTACTTATCCACATTGTGACTTGCCCTAATCAAGATCCTTTTGATTCGAACAAATAGGATTTGACACATCTACTTTGAGCACCGGGTTAACTTGAGTCTCACTACTAACTTTAGTTTGTAAGCCCCTTAGTCTACCCACTTTAGAACTTTGAAAGGGCTCCTGTGTCCTTGCCAAGCCAACAAGTCAGAATGAAAAATACTACCAAAGTGTTTGAACCATACTTTACTAGTTGCATTTACTAGTCTCAGCTATCCAGTTTGCATCACCACTTTTCCCTTAAAGTCCGATGCACAACCCATCTCTCTCTTAGGTAATAGCTTCGCTGATAACTCAACAAACTTCAATCAATTTGTTGCCCTCTAGCATTTCCAATGTGGTCTTCTTAGCACTCTATCGATCTACCGAGCCAACGTTTTTTCCCTTATGAATGTCCTCAGCTAATTGGATTGCTGACAATACCTTTGTTTCGCCCCTCATGTCTTAACTCTTCGGCACAACGCATTATTGTTGTCGAGTATCCAAGATGTACATACAGTCGGTAAAAAGAACCAAAAGAGCATTAATCTTGTCAAGGAAATTTAAGCCAAGAAAAAAGTTGTAATCATCCAAGTGAATTACCTCGAAGTATTCCTTTATTTTCAATTGACCGATTTGTAGCTTAACTCTTTGTGCTACTCCCACAGTTGAGACCTCCTTGGAATTAGTAGCCTTGATCTTCTTAGTTGGCTCACTAACAGAGAAACCAAGTTTACCAGTGATTTTTTTTATATAAACAGGTCTTATGTCTCTATATTAATAAGAGTACTCTTCCTTTGACCTGCGATGTTGATATCCACATACATCAACCCTTTCTGCTTGCAATCCCTCTTCGTTTTAGCAGAATTAAGTATCATTAACCCAAACTTCAATACCTTACTCTCAAAAAGCTCCACTTCTTTTTTATTAGTTGCGGATATATTGGATCGCTCTGGACAGTCCTGCATCCTATGCAGACCGCAACACAAGAAGTACATTACTGGATTATTCTCATTCTCTTTAGCTTTCTTGGCTTCGACCAAATGCACAATCAAATTGAGTCTTATTGGTGTTTTATCTGACTCATCATCCCCATCAATAACATATAATACAAATTGTTTCAGACAATCCCTCATAATATGCGAACCTTCGCAAAGGAAGCACTTTATTGGCCTATTTGGTTTACTATTGGACTTCCACTTCCCATTTAATGGTTTCCCATTGCCACTATTGCCGTTTCTATTCTCGATCGACCCTTCTTTATTTCTCTTATAATTGCCCCTTTCTTTGGGCTCGAAAGACTCGAACTTGTTTCTCTTCGGAACAAGCTCAAATAAGGACTTTGCTATAGTTATAGCTTTCGAAAGTTCTTGAACCCCTCAGCATTACAGCTCTTGCTTCGCCCACGGCTTTAGCCTATCCATGAATGAGAAAACACATTTATCTCACCTAAATCAGAAATCTAAAACATGATTTCACAAAACTCCCGCACATACTTCTTCACTATACGCTATTACGTAAGCTGACACATCATATGTAACACCCCTAACCCGTATTCATAGTCGAAATAGGGTTATGAGGCATTACAGATCAATCATAACATAAATCATACATTTTCACATAAACATCAATCAAATATAATCTCAATGTCTCTTATAAGGCTCTACGAGACCTTAAAACATGCTTAGAAGTGGTCCAGGACTAAACCGATAATATTTGCAAATTATGGGAAACTTATAAAATTTTCTAGCATTCAGCGGTCATACGTCCGTGTAAATAGGCCATGTGCCTCACACGGCCACCAGACACGCCAGTGTCACAGACCGTGTGAAAACAAGACATATATACTGGCTTGCACCACACGGCCGGAGACACGCCCGTGTGCCATGACCATGGAAAATCTGGAGGGGTTACTGACTTGGATCACACGGCCGGCTACATGCCCATGTGCTAGCCAGTGTCTCACACACGACCAGTAGACACACCCGTGTGTCTAGGCTGAGCGAAACCTATAGGGTATACTGACTTAATTCGTAGGGCTACCCCAAGGGACACACGGCCGTGTAACATGACCGTGTGTCGCACACAGCTAAGACACACGCCCGTGTCTCTGCCCGTTTGGACAAAAATAGACTAATTATAAAACCAATTTGCCACCATTTTCTCATGCACACCTAGCAATCAAAATGGTACCATTTCAATACATTTATAGGCAGCCAAAACATACCAATTCATATACAATTCATGCCATTATACACCATCCCTTTCACTACTCAATTCCACAACTAAAACATGCCAAATCAAATTGTTACTTTAACTAATATCCAAATTTAGACATAACCCAAATCACCAAACATTTACTAAATCAACATGGCATCCCAACATCATCTTAAATTATACCAAAGCTTACCATTTCTCAAACCATAACACATCATTAACAATTTACTAAATACTTATCCATCAACCCATCAAAATAACCATATCATGCCTACCAAAACATAAGGTATCATAAATACATCACCTATCACATATTAACTCATAACATAAGTCAAATTCAACTTCATCAACAACACCATTTACAAGCCAACTCACATGGCTAAATTCAAAGTTTAAAACATACCAAGATGACACTAGCCTATACATGCCATATACCATGTCGAACCCTCTGTTTTACAATGGGAGGAGTATTTTGAAAACGGGAGTCGCCACCAACCTTTTAAAGTGTGATTGGATCACTTTATAAAATATTTTGGTCTACGAAGTTATGAGAAAACGGGTTCGGGAGTCGGTTACGTACGAGGAAGGATTAGCACCCTCATAACGCCCAAAATTGGTACCAAATTGAATAATTTTGTCTTAATGTCAAAAGTTTGAAAGAATTTAGAGATAAGATCTCTTTTTAAAACCATAATAATTTGAGTAAAAAAAATCAAGATCCCTTCGCTTCAAAAGAGTACAAACATCACATCCAGCGTGATTGGACATGATATCTTTAAACTTTCGCAACTAAAATCATCTTGTGATTTGTGCAACTCATTTAAAAGGATATTTTTAGACATTTAGACAAACGGGAAATCACAACCCAGCATGTTAGAGCACTACTTCCCGAATTTCTAAATACCAAAAATATTGCCTAACTTTTTAAAATTCCTTTTGAATTAAATGAGATATGATTTTTTTTAAAAATAATGATGTATTTTACATATTACAAGAAATTAATACTAAATAAACCTAGCTACATAATACATGCTTTATCATTTTATGCGAATATAATTAATCAATTTGGGATCCCTTGTTTCCCATTCACCCCTAAGCTGGTAAATTACCAATGTAGAGTCTCCATATATTTCTAAGGTTCTAATCTTTGGCCGTTCGGATCCCCATGATGCATGCTTCATATTCGACCATATTGTTCGTACAATCAAAATCCAATTTACATGTAAATGGATAATGATCACCATTTGAGGATACCAGTACTACCCCAATTCTATTTCCTACCGCGTTGATGCGCCGTCGAAATTCAGCTTCCAAAGATATTCTTCAACGACTGCCACATACATCAACTCCTTATTAGGGAAATCAAAGCTCAACGGCTCATAATCTTCTAGAGCTTTGCTAGCCAAAAACTCTGCTATCGCACTTCCTTTTATAGCCTTTTGACTCACATAAACTATATCAAACTCTGAGAGCAATACTTGCCACCTTGCCATTCTTCCATTTAGGGCTGTTGACTCCATCATGTACTTTAACGGATCAAATTTTGAAATTAGCCAAGTCGTATAATATAGCATATATTGCCTTAACCTTCGAGTTGTCCAAATCAAAGCACAACACAATTTTTCAATTGGCGAATACCTCATTTCATACTCAGTGAATTTTCTACTGAGGTAATATATCGCTTTCTTTTTTCTTCCTGACTCATCATGTTGACTAAGCACACATCCCATGGAATTACTAAACACTGATAAGTACAGAATTAATAGTCTATCCGGATTAGGTGGAGATAATACTGGAGCGTTTAACAAATATTGCTTGACTTTGTCAAAGGCATTCTGGCATTCCTTATCCCAAGTACCTTGGTTGTGTTTTCTAAGGAGGCGAAATACAGGATCACATTTTTCAGTTAATTGTGAAATAAACAGAGCAATATAATTCAACCTTCCAAGAAAACCCCGAACCTCCTTCTGTGTACGTGGTGGAGGCAAATATCGTATGGCTCTAACTTTGTCTGAGTCAACTTCTATTCCCTTTTTGCTGACCACAAAGCCTAGTAATTTCCCTGACCTAGCTCCGAAAGTACACTTTTCCGGATT
The DNA here is from genome assembly GCA_025698475.1 of Gossypium anomalum. NCBI lineage: Eukaryota > Viridiplantae > Streptophyta > Magnoliopsida > Malvales > Malvaceae > Gossypium > Gossypium anomalum. The sequence continues at coordinate 13,965,807 of CM046967.1, read as the reverse complement.
TAGTTTTAACTGAAACTTCCTTAATCTCAGGAACAACTTCCTCAAAACTTCAATATGTTCCCCCTCTGTTCGAAATTTGGCGATCATATCATCGACATACACCTCAATTTCTTTGTACATCTTATCGTGGAACAAGGTCACCATAGCCCTTTGGTATGTTGCCCCTGCATTCTTCAACCCAAAGGGCATTACCTTGTAACAGAAGGTGCCCCACAATGTTATGAAAGTGATTTTATCCATGTCTTCAAGATGCATCTTTATCTGATTGTACCCCGAGAAACCATCCATAAAGGAGAACAACGAATATCTCGCTGTATTATCTACCAAAGTGTCAATGTGCGGTAAAGGAAAGTTGTCCTTTGGGCTAGCTTTGTTCAAATCTCTGTAATCTACGCACATTTGTACCTTCCCATCCTTCTTAAGAATAGGCACAATGTTAGCCACCCATTCTGAATACTTAACCTCTTGTAGGAATCCAGCATCAAACTGCTTTTTGACTTCCTCCTTTATCTTCAACACAATATCAGGCCTCATCCTTCGCAACTTTTGTTGAACTGGTTTGTAATCTTGTCTTATAGGAAGATGATGTACCACGATATCAGTATTCAATCTCGGCATATCCTGATATGACCATGCAAATATATCTTTGAATTCACGTAGCAATTCAACAAGATATTGTCTCGTTTCCTTAGCAATATGTGTGCTAATTTTCACTCCTTCCCTTCCTCCAAGGCTACATTCTCTATTGCCTCTTTCTCACGGGGTAGGATTTATTTCTCCTCTTGTTTCACCATTCTCAACAGATCTGGAGACATATCACAATCCCTGTCATCTTTAAAATCCTGAAGTTCTTCTAAACACATGTCTTGCTTAAAAAAGAATCTAGGATTTGTAGTATCAGTACTCATGTCATTGATATCTAGGGACCTGCGGGGTACGAAAGAACGTGTAAAGAATAAATGAATTTTCGAAACGTTTTTTATATGTTATGAATGAAATGAAAGAATGTAAAGGTCAAAAGAATATTGAACGGTATAAAAGAATATTCACTTGAATTGATAACAAAAGTTACGTTTTATTGAAATGTAAATATCTGAACATGAGCTTATTTTACAAATGAAATCCTACTACTCCTAGGCTTTAGAGAAAGCCTTCTTCAAAACATACGGTCCTTCCCAATTTGGCATCCATTTCCCTCTAAAGTCCTTTTGTATGGGGAGAATCTTTTTCAATACAAGGTCCCCTTCATAGAATTCTCTTGGACGAACTTTTTTGTCATAGGCTCGCATCATTCGCTTCTGATATATCTGACCATGGAGAATAGCTTTTAGCCTCTTTTCTTCAATCAATTTCAATTTGTCGTACCGCGATTGAATCCATTCTGCTTCATCTAGTTTTATCTCTGACAAAATTCGAAGAGAAGGTATTTCTACTTCAATGGGCAATACTACCTCCATCCCATAAACCAACGAGAAAGGATTTGCCCCAGTAGAGGTTCTAACAGACGTTCGATAGGCTAATAGTGCAAATGGTAACTTCTCATGCCAATCTCTGTAGGTTTCAGTCATTTTCCCCACTATCTTCTTGATATTTTGGTTAGCAGCTTCCACTACCCCATTCATCTTTGAGCGATATGGAGATGAATTATGATGTTTGATCTTGAATTGACTGCAAACTTTCGCAATCATGCTGTTATTCAAGTTCAATACATTATCTGATATGATCCTCTCAGGCATTCTATACCGACAAATGATCTTTTTTTTCAAGAATCAACTTACTGCTAACTTGGAGACACTAGTATAAGAAGTTGGCTCTACCCATTTCGTGAAGTAGTTAATGACCACAAAAATGAAACGATGCCCATTCGAAGCTTTTGGCAATATTAGCCCAATGACATCCATGCCCCGCATGGAAAGGGGCCATGAAGAAGTCATAACATGTAAGAGTGAAGGTGGTATATGAATCTTGTCCCCATATATCTGGCATTTATGACATTTCTTAGCGTAGTTGATACAATCTCCTTCCATGGTAGACCAATAGTATCCAAACCTCATGATTTACCTTCCCATCGTAAAGCCATTAGCATGTGTACTGTAAACTTCTTCATGTACTTCTTCTAGGATTTGTCTAGCTTCTACAGCGTCAACGCATCTCAAAAGTACCTGATCTTTCCTTCTCTTATAAGGGACATCCCCATCTAGCACATATTCGCAGGCTAACCTTCTTAAAGTTCTTTTGTCGTTTTCAGTTGCCTTCTCAGGATATTCACGATTTCTTACATACCGTAATATATCTTGATACCAAGGATAATCATCCTTTTCCTCTTTTTCGATGTTACAGCAATGAGCTGGAACCTCAGAAATGCTCATCTGAATTGGTTTCATAATCTCCTATTTATTTGCTTTAATCATGGAAGCCAATGTTGCCAAAGCATCCGCCATCTGATTTTCGTCCCGTGGGAGATAACTGAAAGTGACTCTATCAAACTCTTCAAGTAACTCCAAAACTACCTTTCGATAATTAATCAATTTGGGATCCCTTATTTCCCATTCACCCCTAAGCTGGTAAATTACCAATGCAGAGTCTCCATATACTTCTAAGGTTCTAATTTCTCGCTCTTTGGCCGCTCGGATCCCCATGATGCATGCTTCATATTCGACCATGTTGTTCGTACAACCAAAATCCAATTTACATGTAAATGGATAATGACCACCATTTGGGGATACCAAGACTGCCCCAATTCTATTTCCTACCTTATTAGATGCGCTGTCGAAATTCAGCTTCTAAAGATATTCTTCAACGACTGCCACATACATCAACTCCTCATTAGGGAAATCAAAGCTCAACGGCTCATAATCTTCTAGAGCTCTGCTAGCCAAAAATTCTGCTATCGCACTTCCTTTTATAGATTTTGACTCACATAGACAATATCAAACTCTGAGAGCAATACTTGCCACATTGCCATTCTTCCATTTAGGGCTGTTGACTCCATCATGTACTTTAACGGATCAAGTTTTGAAATTAGCCAAGTCGTATGATATAGCATATATTGCCTTAACCTTCGAGTTGTCCAAATCAAAGCACAACACAATTTTTCAATTGGCGATTACCTCATTTCACACTCAGTGAATTTCTTACTGAGGTAATATATCACTTTCTCTTTTCTTCCTCACTCATCATGTTGACCAAGCACACATCTCATGGAATTAATAAACACCGATAAGTACAAAATTAATGGTATATCCAGACTAGGTGAAAATAATAATGGAGCGTTTAACAAGTATTGCTTGAGTTTGTTAAAGGCATTCTGGCATTCCTTATCTCAAGTACCTTAGTTGTGTTTTCTAATGAGGCGAAATATAGGATCACATTTCTCAGTTAATTGTAAAATTAATCGAGCAATATAATTCAACCTTCCAAGAAAACCCCGAACCTCCTTCTAAGTACGTGGTGGAGGCAAATCTCGTATGGCTCTAACTTTGTCTGAGTCAACTTCTATTCCATTTTCGCTGACCATAAAACCTAGTAATTTCCCCGACCTAGCTTTGAAAGTGCACTTTGCCAGATTTAGTTTTAACTGAAACTTCCTTAATCTCAGGAACAGCTTCCTCAAAACTTTAATATGTTCCTCCTCTGTTCGAGATTTGGCGATCATATCATCGACATACACCTCAATTTCTTTGTGCATCATATCATGGAACAAGGTCACCATAGCCCTTTGGTATGTTACCCCTGCATTCTTCAACCCAAAGGGTATTACCTTGTAACAGAATGTGCCCTACAATGTTATGAAGGTGGTTTTATCCATGTTTTCATCATGCATCTTTATCTGATTGTACCCCGAGAAACCATCTATAAAGGAGAACAACGAATATCCCGCTGTATTATCTACCAAAGTGTCAATGTGCGGTAAAGGAAAGTTGTCATTTGGCTAGCTTTGTTCAAATCTCTGTAATCTATGCACATTTATCCTTCTTAGGAATAGGCACAATGTTAGCCACCCATTCTGAATACTTAACCTCTTGTAGGAATCCAGCATCAAACTGCTTTTTGACTTCCTCTTTTATCTTCAACACAATATCAGGCTCATCCTTCGTAACTTTTGTTGAACTGGTTTGCAATCTTATTTTATAGGAAGACGATGTACCATGATATCAGTATTCAATCCCGGCATATCCTGATATGACCATGAAAATATATCTTTGAATTCACGTAGCAACTCAATAAGACATTGTTTCGTTTCCTTAGCAATATGTGTGCCAATTTTCACCTCATTCCCTTCCTCCAAGGCTACATTCTCGATTGCCTATTTCTCACAGGGTAGGATTTGTTTCTCCTCTTGTTTCACCATTCTCAACAGATCTAGAGACATATCACAATCCCAGTCATCTTTAAAATCCTGAAGTTCTTCTAAGCACATGTCTTGCTTAAAAAAGAATCTAGGATTTGTAGTATCAGTGCTCATGTCATTGATATCTAGGGACCTAGGGGGTACGAAAGAACGTGCAAAGAATAAATGAATCTTCGGAACGTTTTTTATATGTTATGAATGAAATAAAAGAATGTAAAGGTCAAAAGAATATTGAACGGTATAAAAGAATATTCACTTGAATTGATAACAAAAGTTACGTTTTATTGAAATGTAAATATCTGAACATGAGCCTATTTTACAAATGAAATCCTACTACTCCTGGGCTTTAGAGCAATAAGAGTGTTCTGAAAATTACTCTGAAGAATCTTTAAAAACTACAGGAAGTTCCTCTGCAACCCAATTGTTCAAAGAGCTTCCCGGTTCGTAAGGGCGAATGCCCTTAAGGTTTCCTTGTCCAAATTCTTCATTATGCATAGCATTAATGTAAAAGCTTCCTTTTTCAAGCACCCCTACTTTAGGGTGAATTATCTCTCCTGATACAAAGGTTTGGGATATATGAGGGAACGTCACTGATTCCCACTCTACTTCTCTTCCACTTAAACGTGCCCTTCTCCTCTCTTAACTCTTCTCTATTTCCCTCCTCCTTTGCTTTTAATTTAGCTTGTAACCTAAACTAAAACGGTCTCTCTTTTCCTTTAACTCTGGAATTCGAATCTCTCCTTGAAGATATCTTCCCAATCCTTTCCCTAGCAAGGCTCCTCTCCCCATTGTCATTTGCGAACCCATTCTTGTAGCTCTGGATATTTTGGGTAACGGTACCTTATTCCCCTCTGAGATGAACGTTGCATTGACGAATTCTAATGAAAGGAAGGAGCATTCAATTGCCTCCTCATTTGCTTCTACATAAGGCGCATTGCTGGTAACTGTCGCTATGATGTCCTCATCCGCATTTATAGTGACCAACCGCCCATCAGCTACTAACTTCAATTTTTGGTGCAAAGATGATGGCACCGCTCCTGTCGAGTATATCAAGGTCTCCCCAACAGGCAATTGTAAGAGGGCTTGATGTCCATCATTAAAAAGTCTACCTCATAGGTATTTGGCCCAATCATCAAAGGAATATTGATTCTTCCCATGGCCTTCATTTCCGTGCCATCAAATGCTCTCACTACATTATGGCATGTTTTCATATGAGAACTATCTATAGGCAATCTGTTCAATGTCGATAATGGCAAGACATTTAAAGCTGATCCATTATCAATAAGCACACTTGACAGTGTATACCCCTTACAACGAGTGGTGATGTGTAAAGCTTTAGCTGATCCCATGTCACCGGTGGGATTTCATCATGATTGAAATAGATGAAATTGTCAGCACTTATGTTACTAACCAATCGATCCAACTTGTTGACGGATATATCATTAGTAACATAAGTCTCATTGAGCACCTTCATTAATGCTTTCCGATGTGCTTTTGAACTTAGAAGCAAAGCCAACACTGATATACGAGCTGGTTGTTTGCGCAATTGGTCAACCACGCTGTACTCACTGTGCTTTAAGAATTTTAAAAATTCTCTGACTTCTTCTTCCTTCACTGGCTCATTAACCAGTGTCTCGGTCCCTTTTCCTTTGTCAAAAGCCTTTGCTTTTGCATACTCAACTCTGACGCCTTCTGCAGCGTAGCGTTTCCCACTACGTGTGTAAGAACCCTCACCTTGAGCTTCCTTGGAAACACATGGCAGTTATAATTCCAGGGTACCCTCTTGTTATCCTTATAAAGAAAGGAAACAGGTTTATGAATGATGACTTTCGGTATAGTTGGTATTTCAACTTCATTATTTCCTGGTAAAGAAATAATGATCCTTAGCAGGTTTTGATTCTTCGGTGCACCTTCTAATGTACATATATGTCCCTAATTTGAGCCAACTTCATAAAATTCTAGCTCCTTGTTATCCATAAAGCCTTGTACCAGGACTTTAAACTCTTCATATTCTTGGATCTCGTGTCCTTCTACAGCATGGAACTCGCAGTAGTCTCTCACTCCTCTATTCCCTTTTTTAGAGATTATCATCTCTTTTTTCATAATTTCTTCCCAAATCACTTTTATCGGGTTTTCACCTTGGCCACATCCTCTTTAATCCTTCTTGCACCAATATCCCCAACTGCGTTTACCCCTTGATCACCGTGATTTGGCAACGGGTTCTTATTACTCGGGGTGTCATCAAACTTTACAACCCCCATCTTGATAAGTATTTTTACTGCTTTTTTAAAGCCAGTGCAATTTTTGATCGAATGCCCCGATATCCCTGCGTGGTATTCACATTTGGCATTTGCATCGTACCATTTAGGGTATGGAGTTGCAGTGGCTTTAAATGAAAAGGAGCTATTGTATGTGCATTGAATAAACTTTGATAAAGCTCCCGATACTTTACGGGGATAGGCGTAAATGAGATTTTCTCAGAATTTTATCTAGAACCAGATCCCTGCTTCTGAGTATCCTGTTGCCTAACTGTAGTTACTCTGGGCTGACTAACCGTAACCACTTTACAACTACTCGTATTGTTTACCTCATTATCTTTCCTTCTTGGGGCCTATCTTTTGGCAGTTTCTCCTTCTATCTTGCGACCCTTTATGGCATTCTCAATCATTTCTCCTGCCATAACTATATCAACAAAACTCTTGGTGGTACTTCCAATCATGTAAGTAATGAATGGGGCCTTTAAAGTGTTAATGAATAGCATAGTAGTTTCTTTCTCTAAGAGCGGTGGTTGAACTTGCATGGCAATCTCCCTCCACCTCTGGGCATATTGCCTAAAACTTTCATTAGACTTCTTTTCCATGTTTTGCAAGGTAATTCTATCAGGAGTCATGTCAGTCACATGATTATATTACTGCATAAAAGCTTGCGCTAGGTCTCTCCAAGAACTGATCCTTACACGACTCAATTGATTATACCACCTAGCCGCTGTTCCAACCAAACTGTCTTGAAAACAATGGATCAATAGTTGATCATTATTTATATAGCCAGTCATCCGTCTACAAAACATAATGATATGGGTCTCAGGGCAAGTAGTCCCATTGTACTTCTCAAACTCTAGCATCTTGAACTTATGGGGAAGCATCAAATCTGAGACCAAACTCAAGTCTCTGGCATCGATTCCTTGACGATTATCAGCGTTTTCTAATACCTTAAACTTCTTTTTTAATCATTTACAATGTTCCTCCAATTATCTTAATGATTCGAGCCTCATCTCTTCCCTCTCAGCTACATCTAAATCAGGGATGACTGGATTGGTAGGGTTATCTCCTAGGTTAAACCTCGAGCCAGTTTGAAAGTTCATGGGTATCCCAGCATCCGCTTGCCCATGCTGAAGCATTATCGTGATGGACGACCTTCGAGGATATGCTTCAGATTGAGTTTGCACATAGGGTGGGGTAAAACCCGGAGGATGATCCTCATTATCTCCTTCAGTGATGGTCATAGGGGCCTTTCCTTTATCCGTTGCCCCCTTCAGCAGCTGAGCCATCTTAGCCATCATATTCCTCTGAGCCTTCAACATTTGATCATTCATCTCTTGTTGGATTTTTGCTAGTTGCTCCTGCAACTGTTCTTGCATTTCTTTCTGAATCTGCTCAAGTCTTTGATCCATATTTTTTGACTTAGCGCGTGTACCGCAAGGATGTGTCGCTTCCAGATTTTCTTTCTCTTACTCTCTCATTCTTCCTTAAAATTTTTTAACTAATCAGGTTTTTTCTATAAACTTGAATGCATATGATGTGATGAGATGCAAATGCATGAATGCTAAAAAATATCGATTCTGATTCAGTTCCTTTTAGAAAACGTTATTTAAGAGACAAAAATCTTTACACAAAAAGGATTACAAATACGCTTTCGCCCTCAGGCCCAGAGTTTTAATCCTATCCAACAACAAAGCTAACTCTAAGCCTCTATCTGTCACTAAGTCATACTTTGTACTTAATACATTAGCTTGTGTTGTTAGGTCTTGTAAATGATCAGCAACCTCTCGAATCTAGACTATGGCTTCTCCCATGAGATAATCTCTATTTCCAACTTGATCCTGAAGATGGTGAAGTTCTTTCTTCCAGTGTCCTTCTCTTGCCTCGAGCTGCTCTATCTGTAGTTCACAGTTCTGCAATGCTGCTTCCAACCTTCCAATATTGTGCTTCATTTCTTCAATCTTGTTTAGACTTGCTTTTAACTCGACTGCAGAATTATGACTTCGATGATGAAGAGATCGTCCGATCTCTGTCACATTAGATTTTAATCCTTGATTCTCCTTCTCTAAAGCCTGATTCTACGCTTGCATCTCTTGGAACTTCTTCTCCCAATACTCAACTTTGGCTCTTTCTTCTTGAACCTTTTGTTGCCATTGCTCTAAAGATTTCCCTGATCCAGCTCTCTTCAATGATAGCTGTGCCTTCTTATACTGTATCTTCAAGTCATCTCGGTCTTCCTCAATCTTCCTCTTTTCTTTTCTTACTTTTTCGACCTCGATTTTCTGAACATCGACATCTAAAATTAGGTACATCTTTTTCTCTTCGAGCCTTTCTATCTTTCTTTCAAGCTCTAGATTCTTTCTTTCAAACTCTTGTTTTATGACCTCCAACTTTGATGGAATCACTCATAAATTTTCCTCCATCGATCGAGCAGCCTCCAAACTTGGTCTAGGGATGTTATCATTAACCCTCTTACTTAACCATCCTTTGTATTCAGAAGTTGTCGTCAGTCCTTTAGTCAGAATCTTCACGTAGCAAACCTTCTTCCAAGCCTCGAAAATTTCTCGCATCTTCTTCTTATAATGATCCCCTTTATATGAGAAATCACTCTGAGCTAGTCCCTATGTTGCCGGTATAAACTGCTCTGCCTTGTATTGCCTTAGGACAAGTAATGGTGTATAACCAACAACTCCTCAAATTCTAGGAAGAGGTACCCAATCAAAGCTTCCACACCGATAAAGAATTTCGCTAGGGGTCATCCAAGGGGCTTTCTACATAACATCTTATTCTCAGAGGTTCTGAAGTATTTCTATCCACCTTTCTTCTGTAATGTCATCCTTCCTCGGTGTAGCTGCTGCTTCCTTTAGCGGAGAATAGTCTTTAAAGAACACTCAGCAAGGAACCTTATCAACCTTCCAAAAATGACTGTGGAACCAAACTGACAACAACTGTGCACATCCAATGAATCTACCTTCCCCAACTCTCCGACATGCATTCAAGGATCTAAATGTCTCAGCGAGGATTGCAGGCACAGGTGTATTTTGCTTACCTAGTCGATCGAATAAATCCGCGACTGTCTCATCTATGTGTCCCATAACTTTGGGAAAATCACCAAACCATAAATACTTAAGGCCAGGACATCGACCCTCCTCTTCACATCTAGGTGTGCCAATATTAGATCCCTCAAACTTGCCCATGGAATGCATTTACCATCACCTTTTTGTTGGATTCGAGCTATGGCCTACTGTTCACTCATCCCTGTGATCATCATCAATTTCTTTATGAAAGTCAGGAGATTAGCAGCCCTGACTTAAGCTTTGTTACCTTGAATCTTCGGACAACGAAGCAAAGTTGTGTACTCCTCCAAAGTAGGCACTAAGTCTACCTCTCAGAATGTAAAACAACTATAAGTAGGGTTCCAAAACTGTACCATAGCTCGAAACAGATGCTTATCCACCTTGATGTCTAGCAAATAGAGAAGATCTTCATAATTCTGATAGAAAAGCTGCTTAGCCTCGTTATCCCATTAGGCCCAAATGTCTCTCAACTCCTGAAACTCATTCTGTGTCGAATTAATACGAGTAAAGTCTCATAACTCTGATGTATACCCCTCGGTGACACTATCTCCTTTCTCTAACTGGGTTTTCTCTGACCAGGTACAGACAGAGGCATTGTCCTCCACTTTATCAAGATATTCGTTCCTCATTACAAAACTTTCTAATTTAGAAATCGAACCGTGAATCGACACCATAAATGCTAAGTGACATGTAATGACAGCAAAATAAAATAGGTCAGTATAAAAAAAATGATAAATAAGCACTTACAAAGGTAGCTTACTAAAGTCTATCACTATTTTTCCTAAGGTAAGCACTTAAAGTTCACTATATGAGTTTAGTTCTAAAGCAAGAGTACCTGAACTAGCAGATTCCTCGACCCTCACCCGTTATAGGCTCATATAGACCAAGTTCAGTTCAGGGGGACACATTTCCTTATGGCCATACGGAGATGAAAATCTCACGAAGACATAGGTATAGTATCCCGGAAGCAATCCACTAGCTCATACGAGGTGAAAACCTCACGAAAGCGTAGCTTCTCACTCCCACTTAAGGGTGCGACCACAACGGTCATGCAAATGTAATGTACGGCAACAAGATAACAAACACATGCAACAAACACATGTAGAAAAGAATCAATTTTTTTAAAATTTCAAACTTCCGACACTAAGACAGAAAATAATCAATTTCTTGTCTCGACTCTCTTATGTCCCCAATAGAGTTGCCAAGCTATCGAAACCTCTGTTTTACAATAGGGGGAGTATTTTGAAAACGAGAGTCGCCACTAACCTTTTAAAGTGTGAATGGATCACTTTATAAAATATTTTGGTCTACGAAGTTATAAAAAAACGGGTTCGGGAATCGGTTACGTACGAGGAAGGATTAGCACCCTCATAACACCCAAAATTGGTACCAAATTGAATAATTTTGTCTTAATGTCAAAAGTTTGAAAGAATTTAGAAATAAGATCTCTTTTTAAAACCATAATAATTTGAGTAAAAAAAATCAAGATTTCTTCGCTTCAAAAGAGTACAAACATCACATCCAGCATGATTGGACATGATATCTTTAAACTTTCGCAACTAAAATCATCTTGTGATTTGTGCAACTCGTTTAAAAGGATATTTTTAGACATTTAGACAAACGGGAAATCGCAACCCAGCATGTTATGGCATTACTTCCCGAATTCCTAAATACCAAAAACATTGCCTCACTTTTTAAAATTCCTTTTGAATTAAATGAGATATGATTTTTTTAAAAAATAATGATGTATTTTACATATTACAAGAAATTAATACTAAATAAACCTAGCTACATAATACATGCTTTATCATTTTATGCGAATATAGTATAAAAGATGATAAATAATGACATAACTCATATAATACATTAGTATTTCATGCGTATATAATCATAAAAAATGTACATACATTATCATTCCATGAAAAATACAATGTGACAAATAATAAATATAACTATATAATTACATAATATATATATGCAACAATATTCCATGCAAATGTATAGAAACGATAAATAATATAATAATAACAAATAATTTACGAGATAATATTATTATGCCACAACAACATCAAATAGATATATAAAGAAAAACTAAAATAAACAAACAAATTATAAAAAAGGATAAAATCTAAATATAGTTTGCAAAGAATGAATGAAAAATATTTAAGGCAATAAATAGCAAAGAAAATTTTAGACAATGGTTAATATATATATATATATAAATGTATTGTATGATTAAATATATTTAGTATATATTTATAAAAGATATTAATATATTACATGAGAAAAAAATTTCACATTAAATTTAAAAATATTACATATTAGATTTTAAATAATGATATATAAAAATATAATTTTCAACAATAATTTACAAAATTTTAAATTATACATAATAAATAGTTAATAATAAAATGATATAAAATAAAATAATAAATAATAAAAATGATATAATATATAATAATTTACATATACAAATATAATAAAATAAATAATATATAAAGTAAAATATATATATATATATATATAATAAAATTTATAAGAAACGTATATAATAATATGATATATAAAATAAAATAATATATGTTATTTTTATATAACTAATGTTTATAAAATAAATAATACATATAGTATTTTAAAAATAAATTAAACATATATATAAAAAAGGGACTAAAATTGAATTTAATTAAATTTAGGGCTAATTTTAAATAAATGAAAATTTTGGGCTTAATTGAAATGCGTATTAAAAAATGAGGGACTCACTGGGCAATTAGCCCTAGTCCCAAAAACGACGTCATTCTCCAGAATAGGTTTTAATGACCATTGGGACCCAATTGAAACAAATATAAAAGTTAGGGCCAATTTAAAAAAAAAATAAAATAAAATTATAAATTTCTAAAAAACGGAAGGATCTATTGTGCAATTTGCCCATTTATCAAAAACACGCGGATCCTTCCCCGGGTCATGGGTCAACACGCGAATCCTGGGGCTCTGAAACGATGTCGTTTTGAAGCCATTTGCTTTGAACAACACCGTTTTCATATAGCTATATAAGCCAAATTTCAGTTTTGAAATCATTTTGAAACCTGATTTAAAAAAAAAATAAAGAAAACCCTCTGAAGGAGAGCTGAGGGAGGGGTTCCCGGAGCTCTATTGAACTTCCGGCCAGATGTTTGCACGCGCCCACACGCCACTGTCAACGTCGCTACGTACGGTGGCGACCGGAAGCTGGAAAGCTTCATGTTTCACCGTAAATCGAAACGGTATGTCCTCTTTTTCTATTTTTGTACTTCCAGTACGTATTTAGAAAGAAAAAGAAATATAATAATCACCTCTGTACTCTCCGATCGACTGTTGGTTTCTTTTAGTGTAAAATGTGTTCTGTTTTTATTGAATCTCTGTGTAAAAAAACTGTGTCCACAAATTGGAACAAAAAGGGGTTTTTATAACCCTCTGTTACATTTTAGGAAAGAATCCTTTGATTTCTTTCCCTGTTTGTTTCTTTGGTTGCTGTGGTTTCTTCCCCTTTTGCAGGTACCGACTAGTAATAAACGGGGACTGACGACCGCACACCGGTGTTGATCATGGCGTGATACGGAGCCTGGAATCACGGCACTGATGGTGGGTCACTGCGAGATGAACGGACTCGTCTGTTGGGATGCTTGCGGCGCCTAGGGTTTTTAAAACCCTAGGCCTTTCTGTCTCCTGTTAACAAATTGGGGTACTTGGGCCCTGTGTATTTTGGGCAGCATTTGGGTACTTCGGCTTGGGTGTAACCGGGTACTAGGTAGTGTATGTTAATTGGGTCCTGGGTCATCAGTTGGGCTGTTGGGTTTTAGGTATTTGGGCTAAGGGTTTTGGGTTTTGTTAATGGACTGTAAATGGACTTTATTTTAATAAATTTTTGTTTTGTTTTTTATTTTTACGGGCCCGGGTAAATTTGGGCTATTACAGCTGCCCCTATTTGCTTGTTACTGTGTAACAGGAATAGAACAAAGATTATAAAATGACCAAATTTACCCGGCATGGCTAAGTCTCGAAATCTTGATCCTCATCTTCCTCAAAGGTATTCTGACAGCTTCAAGAATGTTAAATTGGCTATTTTCAACCTGCTTCTTACAAATTTAGGAACGCCAAATCTGCTATCTTCGATCTGCTCTCTGACAATACAGATACGCCAAATCTGTTATCTTCGATCTGCTCTCTGCCAATACAGAGACGCCAAATCTGCTATCTTTGATCTGCTCTCTGAAAATACAGAGACGCCAAATCTGCTATATTCGATCTTCTTTCTGACAATACAGAGACACCAAATCTGCTATCTTTGATCTGCTCTCTGACAATACAGAGACGCCAAACCTGCTATCTTCGATCTGCTCTCTGACAATACAGAGACGCCAAATCTGCTATCGTTGATCTACTCTCTGACCATACAGAGATGCCAAATCTTCTATCTTCGATCTGCTTCCTGACAATACAGAAATGCCAAATCTGTATGACGATAGTGTGATTGTAATACCCCCTACCCGTACTCATTGCCGGAATAGGGTACGAGGCATTACCGGAGTTTACGAATTAATTTTTTTTCTTTTTTTTTGTTTTTATTCAATATAGCCCTTTTATAAATATCTAAACTTCCCTGTAATATTAAATCGAGACCAATCCACATCAATCAAATCAATTTAACATATTTTCATGATAGATTCATGTATTTATATAAGATAACGTCATCACATATCTATAACCAGGTTTGTTAACCATACTAATGGCTAACTTTACATTCATTTCACGTTAACATTTACTTTGTTAGCTTATACATGCCATTGGTTCCCAAAATAGAGTTCCTTTATTTACCGAAATCCCGAGGTTGATAGTGTGATGTGTCTCCACCAAATCGACCTCAGAGCTCTTAACACTACAAAACAGGGAAAAGGAAACAGGGGTAAGCACTTTGTGCTTAGTAAGCTCATGTAACAAGAATTACACTTACCTAATATTTTCAAGTACAATACAATAAACATTACATATATCCATTCAATGCATTATTACCCTAACATGCACAAACTCAACATTCAAGTTAGTACAATAATTTCCATGTATCAATAATATATATCATGATTGATGAGCTCATCATTACTATGATTTCCATTCCCTTGTTATTTTTCCATATTTATCCGTTGGATTACTCGAATTTCGATGGATTTTTCAGAGGTACACTTTTAGTGTACATTTTGAGTCCATCAATTCATATTCATGTGCGCACATTTCCATTTGAGAGAGCACACTCGCTGAACCTCAACCTTGCGGCGGGATTACCGGTCCAGCTAAATCCACGCAATATAAACTCATAGAGTATTGTCGGGATTACAGTCCAAAGCTAAATCTCGCAACGACAATTACTCTAATGAGCTTGGATCGAATTACAGATCCGAGCTAAATTCAAACCCTAATTCGGATTACCCATCAAGGGCTAAATCCATTTTCCACATATTCTTCGGGAGGGCTATATCAGGATAGGATCACCCGTCCGGGCTAGATCCTTTTTACCGTCAATTCCTTTTCAGAGATCCATCGAATTTTCCTTTCATTCAACCGGGATTTCTTCCCCTTTATATCAAATATGTCAATGTTTCATCAATTTTCATATAATGAACATTCAAATCATATTCACATCAATAACATACATTTCAAGTATTTAAGAATATAATTCAAGTTACATGAACTTACCTTGATACTTGTTTGTAAACAGCAAAAATCTACTACTCCCGAACTTTTTCCTTTCCTCGATCTAGCTTCGTATTTGAATCTTCCGGATCTAAATAAATAAATTTAATTATCAATTTAATACATTTCATGTTCATATGCAACATTCTCTATAATTCAACTATTATTTATAGTTCATTCAAAGCTGTCTACTTGAGTCATAGTCACTAAATTATTTATAACTTGAGCTACGGAACTCCAAATTAAGATCCGTTAATTTTCCCTGAAACTAGACTCATATATCTTCTTACCATAAAATTTTCAGAATTTTTTGTTTAGCAAATAAGTACAGTTTATTCTTTAAAGTCACCCCTGTTTTGCTGTCTGACAGTTCTGACTCTTCTTCACTAAAAATTAATTATCTCCTTGTACAGAATTCAAATGATATTCTAGTTTTTTTCTATTAAAACTAGACTCACTCAGGATTCTATAAATATAAATTTAAACCCCTAATTATTTTTCTTAATTTTTTTATAATTTTTCAAAGTCAGAACAGGGGAACCCGAATTCATTCTGACCTTGTCTCACAAAATTCATTATATCTCAAAATTTACAAATCCATTGCTTACAATATTTCTTCTATGAGAAACTAGACTCAATAAGCTTTAATTCCATATTTTGTTCATCTTCTAATTCGATTCCTACAATTTTTAGTGATTTTTCAAAGTTAGTCTACTGCTGCTGTCCAAACTGTTTTAGTGCAAGCTGTTTATTACCATTTTTCCCCTAAGCTTTTAATAAATGATAATTTCGTCCCTACTCAATTAGCCTCTCAATTGAGCTGATTTTTCTCAATTAACATTTTATTCTATCACCTTAAACTAGTTTACAACCTTTAGGAATCAGAATTTCAGAAATATACTTTAATTCCAAAAATTTTCACAATTAGGTCCTAAAAATCAATTTCCATTGAAATTACCTAATAAAATCATCTCATAAACAATTTAAAGCTTTAATTTCATTCTATTTCATCATAAAATTACAGCACTCAACCATGGTGATTTTCAATTTCATTTATGAAATCAAAAACTAATGAATTTAATAGTAGGACCTAGTTGTAAAAGTCTTAGAAACACAAAAATTACAAGAAAAAGGCAAGGATTAACTCACTTGGTGCAAAAATTATGAAATACCAGCTTAGAGAACCCTCCTATGGCGTTTTTAGCTGCTGGAATTGAAGAGAAATGAAGAGAAATCTAGATATTTCCTATTTAGTCCTAGTTTTATTTAGTTAATTTTGCAATATTCCAATTTTACCCTTAATTTATCAATTTTTCTGCTGATTTCATACCCTTGCCGTCCAGCCCAAATAACTTTTGGGTCTAATTGCCTTTTAAATCCTTTCTCATTAGACTCTTAAGCTATTTAATCACTCTAGCAACTTTTACACCTATTACAATTTAGTCCTTTTCATTTAATTGACTACCCAAACATTAAAATTTCCTAACGAAATTTTAATACCACATTAATAACATTTCATAAATATTTATAAAATTATTTTCGACTCAGTTTTTACGAGATAGAGGTCTCGATAACTTATTTTTACCTAATTTCTTCAATAATTTTTTTTTAACTAGCCACTAAATCGATAAAATTTTTCTATCAATATTTTCATACGACTTTCCTATCATATAAATTTTCATGCAAAAATATAAAAATAAATTTCTCTTTAAATCGGATTTGTGGTTACGAAACCACTATTCCGATAACCTTGAATTTAGGCCATTACAGTGATGACATTTCGTGATGATCCCTGAGTTCGAGCTAGCTTCGATAATCTATAAAACATGGAAAGAACACACAAAGTAAGCTTTAAAAGCTTAGTAAGCCATACACAAATAAATTACCATATGAATCAACATAATTTCCATCAATAGGCAAAGTATAAGTAAGCATATATAAATACACAAACCTTTCTCTTTATACACATATTCATTATCATAATTGAATTCATTAAACATTTCCCTTCTAATACTTGTACGAATCTCATACGTACCTGAGTCATTTAACTTATTCACACGTTTTTTCTTGAATTGACTTTGCCCGTTGAACCGTTCAAAATTGTTAAGGATACTCGAAAATCACATAAAGCTCGTACAATGCTATATCCTAGATATGGTCTTACATGTTATCACATATCGATGCCTCTATCCTAGACAAGGTCTTACACGAAATTGAATAACAATGTCAATGTCTTAGACATGGTCTTACACGTAATCAAAATACAATGCCAATGTCCCGGACATGGTTTTACATGTAATCATCTCGGTAATCCTAATGTCATGACATTCGTATCCTATACTATTCCTAAGGTTCGTACGGGACTTTCGAATATCGTAACTTCGTTGATTCTTGCTTGTATTTGATCGTTCAACATTCATAGCAATTCAATGATAATAAAACATATGTAATTCAATTTAAAGACATTTATTTGCATATGAACTTACCTCGGTCGTAGAAACAACGAAACTAGCTGATTAATCGAGTACTTTGTGCTTTCCTCGATCTAAGTTTGATTTCTTTCTTTCAGGATCTATATGAATTCAAAATTAACTTATTTATTCATTGATTCAATCAATTCAGTCCAAAAACACATATTTAAGCCAATTTTCACCTTGGCCCTAAACTTTCACATTTCTTACAATTTAGTCCTCATTTCAATAAACACAAAATTACACCAATTCAATTCAAACCCATGTGTGCCGAATTACTATAGTACCCCTAGTAGCCCATATTTTACATTTTATTCATACTTTTAACCCTACATTTTTATCTTTTCACAATTTAATCCCTAATATGCATTTTTACTTAAAATCACTTTACAAAACATAGATATCTATCACTAAACTTTCATAATTCATCATCAAACATTAAAAAACACAAGAATTCATCAATTGAAACTTTCAAAACATTCAGCAATTTTACAAATTAGTCCCTAGGCTAGTTAGTACTCGATGCAACGATCACAAAACGTAAAAATCATAAAAAATCGAGCTCAAAACATACCACAATCAAGCTATGCAATTGTCAAAATTTCAAACCCTATTTTAGCTTTCTTCTTTGCTTTATTCGGCCATAAAATATGAACATAAAGATGGCTTTATGTTTTGTTTTATTAAAACATAAGTTAATTACTAATTTACCAAATTGACCTTGGTTTAAAACGTTAATAAACATCAAATACATGCTCATTTATGTCCATTCCCACTATCAATGGTCTATTCACAACATAAGGACTTCACATTTGATAAACCATAGCAATTAAACACTTAAACAATTAGAGTGCAACTTTTGCATTTTACTCGATTTAGTCCTTTTGTCAAATTAAGCATCCAATCGATAAAATTAAACCATGAAACTTTCAAACATACATGCTATCATGCTATAAACATATAAAATAATATTAAAATAATTTTTTGACCTCAAATTTATAGTTTCAAAACCACTGTTCTGACTTAGTTAAAATCAGGCTCTTACAACTTAGCCCGATGCAACTTAGCCCGGGCCTCATCCTCAGTATACTCTAGGTAAAATTATGCCTTGAATTCTCTATAGAACTCATCCCAAGTCTCAATAGCGGTACCGCATCGTCTTTCATTTGTGGACCACAACGCCACAATAACAAAGCAATATCAGTAAAATACATGACAGTAGTATTTACCTTAGTAGCGTCATCCATGATGCCTTTGGCACAGAAGTATTGCTCTATTCCCCACAAGAAGTTGTTCACATCCTTTGTGGGCCTCGTCTCATTGAACTATTCTTGCTTCGGGACATCTACCTTAGGCATAGGTGTCGCAGCCAACACCTCATTACCTAAAGCAACTTTACAAATATTGAGCTCCTTGATCTATTCCTTCAAGACCGACACCATAGCCTTGAAAGCATCATTTTTCTTAGTTAGTTCACCCACAACGATATTTAGGACCCATTGTATCGCATCTATATTGCCACTGAGGACTTCTGTCGCTTGGTCCTTAAGCTAATCATGCCTCGATTCCAGCTTTTTGTGCGCCCATCAACTTCCTCGAGGGTCTCATTCACATCACCCATAAAGCCCTAAAGTTTGGCCACCCTACCATTTAAAGTTGACAACATATCCCTCGATCGACTTGCTTTTCTAGCCCTCCTACGAGTGTTCATTGGCTCTTGCTCGTCTACTCCTTTCGACATATTAATCTACACCTTTGAAACTTTAGCTCTTATACTAACTGTCACATGGCTAAAACTTTAGTCTCGTAATTTGTGCAGCCTTGGGCGATTTCTTCGCTTCAAATGCACCTAAGTCAGTCTAACTCTCGAAAAATGAGAATTCTCCCAAAATTCTCTAAGGCATTAGAAAAAATATAGCGGAAGCAACTCAAATTGAAAAGAGCAGCAAAAGTGTTGGAAAACCATAAGAAAACATTGCACACCAAGTGTTTGAGTAAATGCTATAAATATATTCTTAACTCAAGAATAACTGAATATAATGGGATGAATACAAATGAAGGGGGATGCCTTTATTTATAGTTGAGCTCCCCCAAAATCATTGGTATAGATTGAGTTACATCGACGATCAAGATTAAAGCCCATCTACAATTGAGAATCTTAAGGGATTTAAACTCTATACAATCTTATCCCTTTATGATTTACCCTATTTACCCTAGTGACTCTAGTTTAAGTGGAGAGTTTCATCGAGCTACCAATGTTTCAAGTAGATGGGCTTTTCCATGGGTTCCACAAATTGGACCAATTCATGTGGGTCTAATGAGCCCTATTTAATAAATTGATCTCTATGGGATGTTCTCTACGCAATGGTCAAGAGCTTTGATCTGTAGACCGTGACATAAGAGACAACATATTTTATCATTATAAAATTAATATTAATTAAAAATAATTATCTTATTAAATAATATTTGATATTATTTATTTTTAATTTCTATTAATAGATATAAATTTTAATAAATTTTGATTATTTATTAAATTTATAAAATAAAATAAAAAATTTATGCACATTTTAATCTTTAAATTTAACCTTCTTAATTTTCATTTTCTTTTCTCACTATAAATTCACAATTGTTGTATTTGAAACCAAACTTATTTTCGCCGTTAATTTCAACCTCATTGTTACAGTATTTAATCTCGTTGATACTATTTTTTTTAAACTCATTGGAACAAATCTCACCATGCATCCAAAGAATGCCTAAGGTTTGATAAGAAATTTCTTCCCTTATTGTTTGAACAATACCCATTTATTTCCATTTTTCTTTATTTATTTGTTTATATTTTAATCAATTACTTTTCCATTAAATATTTCCAAACAACAGCAATTAATTATTTCAAAATAAATGAATTAAATTTAAGTTTAAAATATTTCATTTAACTTGAAGTTAGAATTATTCATAAATATGATCAAGTCGGATCATACATACTAAGCCAAGTAAGTCACTCAAAATTTGGACCCATCTATCTAAAATAAAATAAAATTTAAATTTTTTATAATAATTTAATGTAGTTTTAAATTAATTAAATTTTCATTATTTTGTAATTAAAATGGAATAAAAAAATTTAAAAAGAAAAGAAAGAGGAAAAAAATAAAAGTAATTATATTTTTATTTAATATTTACTTAGCAAATAAATTTGTGGGATTTATGTGATTTTTTCTTAAACTAGAAGGAATAAGTAGGTATTTTTTAAACTATAGAGATAATATATTTTAAAAATATTATTGATAAACAATTTTTACCTCCCAATATTCGGAGGCTCATTATTTCAATTAGTCTCCGTGTTTTTCGAATGGATCTCTTAATTGTTGAGAGGGTTGCCCAAAAGTTATATGTAAGGCGTATCCAGTAAAATTTACAAGTAAACCAGATATAAAGATGGCGACTAATATTGTTGTTTCTATTATTATATAATTTCAATATCACAATGAGTCTATGATAAGATTGTTTATTTACAGTGGAATGATATACAAAGTCAGCAGATCTCACTGAATACAAAATAAGATTTATGGCTACACAAACTGTTAAGAGAAATAAGCAGACCCTAAAATTGTGGAATGAATCTTACATTTATTTAAAAAAAATATTATTGATAAACCATATAAAACAATAATGAAGAAACATAAAAAAAAGGGCATATGTATATATTAGTTTTGAATGTTATTAATTTTATGTGTTGAAATGTAATTTTATGATTTTTAAGAAGGGTGAATTATTGTCACTTTAAAAAGAAGTTTGTTTTATTTTGGTTACTTTAAATTTTTTTTCTTAATTTAGTTATTCTAAATAAAATAATTGTGTCAATTAGTCATTGCCATTAAAATTTTCGTTTCCTTTTAATGAATTATTGACATGGCATATTAAGTGATTGATACGTGACCTTTTTTTGTTGATTTTTGACTAAATTTTAGGATATCTTTATAATTAGTCCAAAACTTTTTCCTCTTAAACTTTAGTTAAAAAGTTAATAAAAAAATACCACATGTCAGTCAATCAATAGGCTAATGTGCCATGTAGTAATCCGTTAAAAGAAAACGAAAATGTTAATAACAATGAATAATTCGCACAATCATCTTATTTAAACATTATAGAGTGGTCCCTAAAATTTAGTCAAAAGTTAATAAAAAAATACCACATATTAGTCAATCAATAGACTAATGTGCCATGTAGCAATCCGTTAAAAGTAGATGAAAATGTTATCAACAACAAATAATTAGTACAATTATATTATTTAAAGTGATTAAATTAAAAAATTAAAATAATCAAAATAAAACAAAATAGGAAAAAGTAGGAAAAAAAATTGTAATTTACCATTTGAAATATATTTTTAATGAAAATATCTTAAAAGCCACAACAAGTGACACAGAACTTGTCGGACCAAAAAAAAAAAAACCCTTAAATCTCGTAAACAAGCCGAAGCCGACGCCGACGCCGACGCGGCTCACGCGCTCACTCACCGACAGCATCTCCCTTGAAGTAGTAGTCCCACAATTATATATTCTAAGTGCATTTCATTTGTGATTTCTGCGGATTTCGATTCCAACGATATATGTAATAAATATTTCGAGGTCTCTCTCTCTCTATATAAAAGAACAGATCGTTGACTATGAGCTCTGACACATGCGGCGGAGGGTCGCCGGCGCAGGGATCTAATGAGAAAGGTAGCTCGACATCGTCGGTGGACAAGCAAAGGGAGAAGGCGAGGGTGAGTAGGACTTCGCTGATCCTATGGCATGCTCATCAGAACGATGCCGCCGCTGTCCGTAAGCTTCTCGAGGAGGATCGCTCTTTGGTTCAGGCTAGGGACTATGACAACCGTACTCCTCTCCACGTTGCTTCGCTCCACGGTTGGATCGACGTTGCCAAGTGTCTCATCGATTATGGCGCCGATGTCAACGCCCAAGATCGCTGGAAGAATACGGTGCTACTTCAAGTTTTCGTTTTTCTCTCTCATTTCATCTGTTTTTAGGTTTTTACTGTTTCCATGGTCTTCTTTTTCCGGATTTAATTAAAGTTTCTTTTCCCGATAATTGTAGCCTTTAGCTGATGCAGAAGGAGCTAAGAAGCATAATATGATTGAGTTATTGAAATCACATGGAGGATTATCTTATGTAAGTAAGCTTTTTTATTTTGCAATTTTTCATTTCTCGAGTATTTTGTTAGTTATTTTCCTCCAATATTTAGTCTAATTTTAGAGTTCTTGAGATGTCTGTTCTTCGATTTGCATTCCTTCATTGAGACAAGCCTTAACAGTATGGTGATGAATGATTAGTTTCTGAAAATACCACTTTTAGTATATTATTTAGTCCAAGGAAGGAGTCAAAATTTTAGATATTCAGACTTACTTGAAATTTTGGATGGCCTTTAACTTTCCAACAGCTTTCCCTGGTTTCTATTAATCCATCTTTAAGATATTCTTTGTTTGAATGCCAAAAAGACATCCTTACTGTCATTCATTTGAAGTTCGCTGACCTTGTCTAAGGTATATCATAATGATGGCTGTTTGTTCACAATGTTATGTGATGTTTAAACTTTACAGCACCTCATGAACAATTTCCTTAAGACTACGATGCACACTGGTTTTGGCTCTTAATTCTTGTTTGTTATCCCATTTGGTCTGATTATACTGGAGCTGGTTAAACAAGTTCAATTGATTAAACACTTCTAGACCTTGTTAGGTTTGCATTTTAACTGCTTTTATGGGCTGAAGTTGAACTTTTCATTATTGCAGGGCCAAAATGGAAGCCATTTTGAATCAAAGCCTGTTCCACCCCCTCTACCAAACAAGTGTGACTGGGAAATTGACCCTTCTGAGCTGGACTTCTCAAATTCAAATATCATAGGGAAGGTGTGCTTTCAATTTCTTAATGTCACTAATTGTCAGAGCTGCACTTGCTTGCCATGCATGCAAACTGTTTAAAGTGCAAAACCATATTGAGAAAATTTTTTGCTTCAATTTTTGCTTGAAGTACCTGTCTTGATTTTAGTCTTTGCTTGACAAGAAGGATGGAAATTTTTATCCAACGTTTTGGTTCATAACCACCTTCCACCATTTAGCTTAACCATTGAATTAAAAAATATTTCTTCCTCTTTCTGATGATCCCAACCAAGCAAAGCCTTAATTCACTTATTGTGAATAGGATCCAGTGTCCTCTATTGTTTTGTTTGGAAGTGCTTGTAATTGTTAATCAAATCAGAGAGTGCTGCTTTTCAGGAGTTTAGATGCACGGTGTTTTCCAAAATAGTGTAATAAAGATTCTCTTATGACTAGCATTATGATAATCACCACTTTGGCAAGATTGTAATCATTTGATGGAACGGAGATTTAATCCGTCTGAATTTAATAGTCATCATTGACAAAACAGCGGCCCTAATCAGGACATGTTCTTTGGATGTATGATCCGATCTCTCTATATTTGGAGATGACTGAATGTACAGATCCTTTTCTGCTTGCTTGAAAAGTTAGAAAGGTTGGTTATAATTAAATTGGTATTTCAGAATATGCTTCTGTGGGCGAACCTAAGTTTGAATTAGCTGTCAAACGACTTTATGGGTTTTCATTGTTAGTGTGTCCCTTTGATGTGTAAGTTCCATCTGGCAGTTCGGATCTTGAATTTATATACGAGCTGCTAATATTCTGGGCATCAGCAGTTCAACATGCAAGTAACTTGATTCATCTTCCTTGTATTATCCGGTATATGTGCTTTCACTGACAAATCTCATACTGCCAGGGTTCATTTGGTGAAATTTTAAAAGCCAGTTGGCGAGGAACACCTGTAGCTGTCAAACGCATTCTTCCATCACTTTCAGATGACAGATTAGTGATGTACGGCCTCTATGTTTTGAATATATATATAGTTAGCATCAAGGCCCTTTCCCATGAATGTTTGCTTTCTTTGTTGTGTGCCATATGCTCAAAATTATGTTCTCATTGACAATGAATAGTGACTGAAGGAAAATATAAAATTGACATGATTTATCCAAGAAGGCATGAAACATTTTCTCTGATGGCTCATAGTTCATACCTCTCCTTGGTGTAATTTGGTTAAAATTTTGAAGTTGCTTCCACATGTTATAGGGTTAATCTGACACTTGTCATAGCTATGATTAATTTCTTCTCAATCTTGTTTTTTATTGTATTAACAATGCAATTCTTTGTGTGGGTTCTGCTGTTCTGATTCAGTCAGGATTTCCGGCATGAAGTGAAGTTGCTTGTAAAGCTCCGCCATCCTAATATTGTTCAATTCCTCGGAGCTGTCACTGACAGGAAGCCTCTTATGTTAATTACTGAGTATTTAAGAGGGGTATGTGAATGCACATATGTTGTTTTCCCCGATAGTTTAGTTCTATCTGTAGAATATTTTATTAGAAATCTTAAATTTTACTTTAATTACTTATAATTATGTGCTATTACAGGGTGATCTTCATCAGCATCTCAAGGAAAAGGGTGCACTTCATCCATCTACTGCCATCAACTTTGCTTTGGACATTGCTAGGTATATGAGAATTCTTCTATTCTAAGTTGTATTGTCGGTGCAGCACTCCATGTCATGTTCATGGTATCCAAGTAAAACTTGGAGAAAAAGAGCATACAATAAATCACGTTTTCTTAATTAGGATAAAATCATTAATTTTCTTTGGTTTTGAACAACTTCTCTTGCTTCTGAGTAGGAGCTACTCTGCAGAATGTGTATTAGCTACATGACTGCATTGAATTTTCTCTCATATGTATGCTATTTTGCTATTCTGGATTTTATAAATTTTGTTGCCAGGGGTATGGCTTATCTTCACACTGAGCCAAATGTGATTATTCATCGGGACCTAAAACCGAGGTGAGTCAGTTGCTATTTCAGTTTTGCTGTGCAAAGGATCCTGTTTTTGTTCTTATTGTTTCAAGGCTCTATGCATTTACATTGAATGCACGCATATGTTGTATAAATTACTTTCTTGAATTTTGAATGTTTAATGCACTTTTTTTAATATCTGAAAACACAATATTTTCTGATTTATCTGGTCGATTACTTTTCTTTTTTGCTTCAATGATTGAAAATTTTGAATTACATCGACTTTTTCATGTTAAAATTCATTTCTTTTTATCAGGAATGTGCTTTTGGTCAACTCTAGTGCAGACCATTTGAAAGTCGGAGACTTTGGACTGAGCAAGCTCATCAAAGTTCAAAATTCCCATGATGTCTACAAAATGACTGGCGAGACAGGGAGTTGTGAGTGTCACTTATAGATTTCCTTTGGATAAAATATGATCCTCAGATTCTTACTTTCTTTTACATTACCTGGAATTGGAATAGATCGTTATATGGCTCCTGAAGTTTTCAAGCACCGGAAATATGATAAAAAGGTTGATGTTTTCTCCTTCGCGATGATACTTTATCAGGTAGTCTTCCTCCTCACTTGTGATGAAGTTGATCATGAAGTATTTTTGAGAATACTTCTAATAATGCATGTTATTTTTACTTGGACTAGATGCTTGAAGGAGATCCACCTTTGTCAAATTATGAACCTTATGAAGCAGCTAAGCATGTTGCAGACGGACACCGTCCTATTTTTCGGTCAAAATCATACCTCCCTGAACTAAGAGAGTAAGCCATCCATACAATTTTCTACTTCACTAAAAACTTTTTGCAGTTTGGCTACATGTTCATGTTACAACCAAAACTCGAGTTTTAAAACAATAAGTTGGTTAATATAAACTATCATGTCTGCATGAAGATCTGCATATTGCTACTATTTATTTATTACTAATTAGCATCTTGACAGCTGCCACACATTGAAGTACTTGTGTTTGACGCATACCCGAGCATAGATATAGGGATATGACACTCAACTTTTAGAAAAATGAGCATATCTGTGTCAAACATACCTTTCGCCCTTTGTTTCAAAGATGTTTAGTGATATCTTTTCTTATTGTTTTTTTTTTCTTGAATTTTTCTTAGCTTAACAAGCCAGTGTTGGGCTGCTGACATGAGCCAAAGACCTTCATTCTTGGATATTCTCAAGAGGCTGGAAAAGATCAAGGAAAATGTACCTTCAGATCATCCTTGGAATATATTCAGCACATGACATTGGAAGATTCCATGAAACTAATACGGATGGTATACATCCCCTTTCATCCGCTCACATCCAGCTTGGCCATTCCTGCAGATGGTATTGTGAATACACTAAGTAGTTTTGTGATGATAGATTTTTCCTTGACCGGGTTTCGTCTATTTGTTCCGGAATTCAACCATGAATAGATGTGTCTTTATTTCGACTATTACTTCTCACTTGGATTGGAATTATATAAAAATGTTTACTCATCTTGCAGAGATTTATTTTTCAACCTTCAATTGTAATTCCTTATAATCAATATTGATTGTAAGAAGCAATAATAGACAATAAAATCCTACGTTGTATTGTCTGTATGAAAATTGTTGGACAAAGCAAATTCTAATTGCATAAAGTTAGTTATATATGTAAGTTTTTTATTATTATATATTTTGCACTTAATAAATTATACTCACTTGATAAAGGTATATATGTTAGGGATGAGAACACTTCGGTAAAGATGCCTAAAATTTAGGATCTTATTCAGCGTGCATACCATCCATGTTAGGACTCAGTTGGCCTAAATGTAGCTTTGATCTTTGGGTGTCTGATACTGTATGTGTTAGATGCGAGCATGTTCAAAATTTTTAGGGTTTTTTAGCTTGTTTAGCAAGCATCCCATGTGAATTAAAACTCATTTTGGCACAGATATATTTGGATTCGAGTGTGAGTGCTAAAAACACAAATGTATATCTCTAATATATGGTATATACAACTTTTTAACTTTTCTTTTTTCAGAGAATCGGTGAACTCGAGGAAAGAAACCCAAAGAGAATATAAGGATTAAGAAATATTGACCAACAAAATATAAGAAAGGTACGGTTAATGTCGTTTACGGAAATAACTTCTATTTGATTTCATTTTAGAGAGCAGTAATAATGATAAACATTCTCTGTTATGAAGAGTAAATCAAATTAAAGTGCATTTTATTAAGAATTTCTACAAATAACTATTAAGCACGTTACATAGAGGTATATATACGTTTCCCCAAAAGAAGAAGAAGATAGATAGATAGATATACACTTACGAACTTTTCAGTTTTTTTAGGTATAATTACTTAGGGTTTTTCATTTATTTTTTTGTTTTTAAAATAGACAGAAAAACTTAACCTTCGCTAATTTTGTTGATGTTGCATACACGTGACAACGCATACACGTGAGTTGTTTCGTGGATGACACATCAATATTTAATTAATTTTTTAAAATTAATTTTTTTAAAAAAAATATTGTTTTAAATGATTAAAAAAAGCATTAAAAATATTTTAAAATAAAAAAAAGTTAATCTTTTTAAAATTTAAAAAATTAATTAAAAGCTGATGTGTCATCTACATGGTAATCCATGTGTAGATGACATGTTAACAAAGTTAATAAACGATAACTTTTTCATCCATTTTGGGATGATTTGACAAAAAAGTGTAAATTTAAGAGTTAAAAGGAGACGAAAAATTAAATTGAATGGTAAAAAATATTATATCTAATTTTTAAAAATTAGATAATTCATGAAAATGTATTTTTTTAAATATTAAGCGATACTATTACTCATAAGTGTTACTGATTTAAATGATGAAAAATCCTTTTCAAAATTTTTCGATCATTTTTATAATTTGAAAGATGATGAGATGATCTTAGTATGACTTCATCATTGTAATCATTAGTTAATAAGGGTTATGTTATTTTGAGTTTGAATTCAGCAACAACTAAATCTCTCTTTGTCTTTTTAAATTTTCACTATTTCAATATTTACCCCTCAAAAAAACATTAAACTCTTCCTACTACTTTAAAATTTTATATAATACCTTCTTATCATATAATTGTTTGTGTTCTAAAATTATTTTGTTTTGGTACAATTATCATTCGAACCAAAGTTATTTTTAAGATAAATGAACACTCAATAAGCCACAATTTAGAGTTTTTACGTTTTAAAATTATTTATAAAAAATCGATAATGTTATTTTGATTATTAATATGCAATAATATGTACTTTTTGTATGTTATATATTATTTTTATTTCCATCATTGAGATGTTATATATGTAACAGCCTAATTTCAGTGGTGTCGGAACAATGATTCGAGATCACTAAATCCGACAAATGAGTAGGAAATATTATTAATCTAGTGAGTATAAGTTAAATGTTAAGTTAGGAAAAATTTTGAAATAGTGAATAGTGTACAAAAAAATATATATATATTAAAATAATTAGAATAAAAAATGAGGTATCGAGACCTCAAAAATTTTAAATCGAGCCATAAATATTTTTATAAATATTTATGGAGTGTTAATAAGTTAGTATTAAAGTTTCGTCAAGAAATTTTAAAGTACTGATAGCTAATTAAATAAAAAGGACTAAATTGAAAAAGGTGTAAAAGTTGCTAAAATGATTAAATAGCTTAATTGTCAAATGAGGAAGGACCTAAAGTGCAAATAAGCCCAAAGGAGATATTTTGGGCGGCAATAGCTGAGAAAAATCAGAAAATGGGTGAAATAAGGGCAAAATTGGAAAATTGCCAAAATTAACTAAATAAAAATGGGACTAAATTGGAATATCTAGAATTCTCTTCATTTCTCTTCATATTCATCAGCTGAAAAACAGTCATGGATGAGGGTTCAAGCTGGTTTTCATACTCTAGCTTCATGTAAGTTTAATTCTTGCTTTCTCCTTGAAATTTTTATGTTTTGGACTTTTACAATTGGGTCCAACTTACTATTTCATTAGTTTTTGATTCCATGGCTAATTTTTGAAGTTTTTATGGATGATTACTGGAATAATATGATGAATAAACATAGAATTGAAGTTTTAATTTTGACATATGGTGATTTTATCAAGTAAAATTGATGAAAATTGGTTTAGGACCTAATTGTGAAAGAGTTTGGAATTAAGGTCTAGTGCTAAAGTTCTGGTTTTCAAGGGTTATGAAGTAGTTTAAATGATGGAATAAAGTATTAAATGAGAAAAATTATCTCAATTGAGGAGTTAATTGAACAAGAAT
This sequence comes from Gossypium anomalum, assembly GCA_025698475.1. Taxonomy (NCBI): domain Eukaryota; kingdom Viridiplantae; phylum Streptophyta; class Magnoliopsida; order Malvales; family Malvaceae; genus Gossypium; species Gossypium anomalum. Next base: position 13,935,786 of record CM046967.1, on the reverse strand, counting down.
TGAATTGTATAAACTATGAATTTTGGGACTAAATGGAAATCAATATTTTTCACTAAAACTGTTTTGGGCAGCAGCAGTAGCCTAAATTTGAAAAATCACCAAAAATTGTATAAATCGAATTATAGGATGAATAAAATATGAAATTAAAGCTTATTGAGTCTAGTTTCTTATAAAAGAAATTATATAAGCAATGGAATTGTAAATCATGAGCTACAATAACTTTTGTGAGACAAGGTCAGAATGATTTCGGGTTCCCCTGTTTTGAATTTGGAAAATCATCAAAAATTGGATAAAAATAAATAGGGGCTTAAATTTATATGTTTAGAATCCTTAATGAGTCTATTTTCAATAGAAATAAGCGGGAACATCATCCAAATCTCACGATGAGATAATTAATTTTTAGTGAAGAAGGGTCGAAACTGTCAGACAGCAGAATAGGGGTAACTTTAAAGAATAAACTGTACTTAGTGAAAATTTTATGGTAATAATATATGTAAGTCTAGTTTCATGGAAAATTAGCGGATCTTAATTTCGAGTTCTGTACCTTAAGATATAAATAATTTAGTAACTATGATGCAAATGGAATGATTTTGAATATACATATAAGTAAATAGTGAAATTATTGATAATGTTACTTGTTGCATGTTATATAAATAAAGGATGTGGAATGGAGAGGAGAAGGAGGAAAATATGTATGAATATTCAGCTAGCATGGCTAATTTGCATGTTTTAGGCTCATGGACTAAATTGAATAAAAGTAAAAATTTATGGGCAATCTTGTAAAAATGTCAGAAATGACCAAATTGCATGAAATGAATTATTTTATTATTTAAAATTACAAAATTGAATGAAATTATTAATTTAGCTCAAGATCAGGGAAAAACATGTTTTAAGGATTAAATTGAAAAGTGTTGAAATTATGGAAAATTCTGATATTTTATAGAATTCATGGGTCATTATCAATTTGTTTGAGAATAACGGCTGGAAAGGATTAAATTGCAATAATTTTATTTTATTTTAACCTAAGGGTGAAATCGTCATTAATTAAAAGTTTAGGGGTAAAATGATAATTTTGTTTAGAGTATTAGTTGAATGTATTACAACATGAAATAAATGAAAACGACGATCAAATTTCTTTATAAAGATCCAGATAACTCGAATACGAGACTTGAACGTGGACAAAGAAAAGATATCGGATTAATGAAATTATAAACATGTACAAGTAACGAGGTAAGTTAGTATAACTTGAATTGTATTTTTAAATGCATGAAATATCGATATAATGAATTCCCTGATTTTATGTTTATGAAGAAATGGCAAGAGAATGATATTTATCATGACATGTAAATAGGTGATTATTTTTGATACGTTGATACAAGGAAATTAATTAAATTGAGACGAGTAATAAATTCAAGTAAAACATATCGAGAAAAATAAGTACGTTAAGGGACAATATGTTTGATTTTAATTGGTTCTAAATATGAACGTTAGATAAAATGAAATATTTGATAAATAAATCGGTAACTCTGGTAATGCTCCATAACTCTATTTCGGTGACGGATTCGGGTTAGGGGCGTTACAATATATATTAGTGAATTATTAAGTTAAAATTATATTTTGATCACTCAATTTTTAAAAATTACACAATAGCTATTAACGTTATCAATTTGTTACATTTTGATAATTTGTCTATTAAATTTTACTACTCCTTCATGTAATGATGACATGACATGTTAACTCAATGTGTTTATAATTAATTTGACCCGTAAACCATAGTGAAATTCATTGTAGATATTTTTCAGACACCATCACATCTAAAATTTAACTCGTTTTAGATAAAAAAAAAAAAATCTCAACACAAATAACACAAATTTTAACTTATTCTCACTATACCTAAAGTTGCAATTGTCATTGCAGGTGCCTTTTACATATTTATCAATTTCCTATCACAAACAAGCCAACTCCTTTATATAGAATGGTCCAAATTATGATTGCTCCATTTGTTAAAGTATTAAATACAAGTACCATTATCACATGTTATTAAAATTATAAATTCTATCAAATAATATATTAAGCTTATAAGAAGAAATGTGCCAAAATTTTTTGGCATTAGTGCTTCTCCAATCAGCCACATAGAGCAGATAGTAATGGTTAATTCTATCTGTATGAAAATTCTTTGAAGAAGTAAACAGTTGGTTATAAAATGTGTTTCATTCCCATGAATAGAGACCAAACCTCTGGTTACATTATTAAGGGACAAAGTGAGTTACCACCATACCATACCTCGTGGTTACAAATTAACTCTCTATGCAAATTTCAGTTGCTTCCTATCCACATTAACCTTGTTTGTGAGGTATGTGCTAACAAGCTAATGAGTAGACAACATCACTACTTCCAATTACCTCATTACTACCAGTTGAAAGGTTTGTTAGTAGAGCTATATCTTTCAACGTCATTATGGCTTCACTGCATGAAAAATGAAAAATGGAAAGTATGAGCCTTACATTTTTATCATTCAACAATAACATAAACAAACTTCAGCATCATTTGACTAACTATATAAATACCAGTCATTTTAAATTTACACATTCGACTCTTTTAAACTCTTATTTTCACAATGCTAGAATATTCACTTTTAATTTATTGTTGTAATCTCGGTTACATATTTTTCTTGCAATCTATCATAAAGAAGAGGTTAATATAAAATTTTGAATTTCGAGTTTAGGAAAAACATCGAGAAAATGAAAATATAGAAGATAAAAATGGAGTGAGATAAACTGTTTAAAATTAATGTTATTTTTTTAAAGGAATTAAATAAATATCAAAATAAAATATTTAAATTAACCTCGAAATTGTTATTTAGAAGCTTTGGATTGAGGAAAGACTTAAAAAGGATTGGTTATTTAAATCTCGAACAAATCTCGTTAATGGAGGTAGTTTTGAGCAAACTAAACAATATTTTGGAAAAAAAATAGTTTAATAATAAAAATTGGAAGGAGTTATTACTCCCCGTGAGTGTGAATTCAGACAATAAATCATTGAAACGCTCGAAGCCGTCCAATTTAATTTTTCCCTTATATATATATATAATTTTATTTAATTCCTTCAAGTTCTTCGATCTTCCCGGTAACCAAACAGACCCTATCCGCTAGAGAAAACAGAATAGAAAAGTGAAAAATATGCATAAAATTCATAGTCTAAATATACTTTATATCAGTTAAAAAGCCTGAAAAGGAAAATAAAAAAACTTTTCCAGTTGTTTTCTGTTCGGTCGGTGAGATTCTTTCATTTATTCAATTTAATTCTCTTTTTCTTACCTTCATCTGTTGGGGATCGAGATCTCTTTCTAGGGCTTCTTTTTTTGGGGAAAAAAAGGACGGAAATCACAAAGTGTGAAAAGAAATGATATTTTTCGTTGACATGAAGAAGCGGCAATGAAGAGAGAAGAAGAGGAATGGAGGTTAGATCAGAGAATAATATACAAGTGAGGTGCGACAAGATTCCTAGTCAACTGATTCCTAGGACTCGTCTTCAGGTCTGGTTCTTTAGAGTTTGTTCCAGCATTTTGCTTTGGACTTGTTTGATTCAGCTCCTTGCCGTCTGTGAGTTATGGCACCCACGTTTGCTTACTGGTTTAACCAATCGGATTCCCTGGACCTCTCGCCCTCCTCTTCGTCTTCAACACTCGCTCCATTCCCCGCCTCCTCTTCCTCCCCCCAGTGAGTCCCCCCCTTCTTTCTGTTTTGCTTTGAATTTGCCCTAAATTTTTTATTCACTTAGGAATTTATTTTGAATTTGATTAAGAGAGAAAAATGGTCTTAGGAAATATGCTTGGGAATTTTATTCTGTTTATGAGCAAGTTTTTTTAGGCCCTCAGAGTGATTTTTAGCTACAAGTTTGGCAGATAAATTGTAGGAATGTTTTTCTAGTTACTACCTTGGTGTTGGCTTCAGTTTCCCAAAATGCATATCACAGATTTGATATTTGAAATTGTTTTGTTTTGATCGTTATTTACTCAATTAAAGGTATAGTTTTTCTTGTTCCCTATCATATGCTGATTCCTTTTGATTGGCTACTTCTGCATGTTTAGATGATCAATACAAAGCAATATGTTGCGACAAAGAAAAGAGATCATCCCTTTTATTTTCTATCTGGATGCTGATCTTGCAACATTCTGATCGATCATCTTGTTACATTTGATATATTTGTTACCTTGAAGAACTACGACCTTCCCCTTTATTTATTTATTTTTTTCATTTTTCTCTAGTTGCTGATTTAACAACATTCTGATAACATGTCATATATTTACCTTTCTTCCATCATTCCACCGATGGGGTGTCTGGGGCTCATTAAGATTGCCAATTACTCAAGGAGTGCAATCATTGCTATCGGAAAGGCCACATTTCAGATTTGAACTGCATCACTCTGTTAGATTGCTATGTACTTTTCAGTTTGCATTTCATTATAGCATCCTTAGTTTTATTCGTAAGTAGTTTTGCCTCAAAGCTCTAATGCATTCATGCCATCTACGTTACCTTCAAGGCTTGTCAGCATACCGTGGATGCTAAATTTCTAGGTTCTTGATCATCTTTCTGAATTACTTGGGTTAAGGTACGGTTTGTAAGTTCTGCTGTCCAAAAATTGTTAATGGTTCATGACTTAAGAACCTCTGTATCTTGGTTTCTGTAAATATCTTACAAATTCCATATAAGTACAAACTTGTGCTACCAGACAATATTTTGAGTCATTAGCTTCCTTATTATCTAACATGCTGGGCAATCTTCTTGGGCAATTGAGAAATTTATACCAATACTTCGTACCTTGTATGTGTCCCTGAATTTTATTGAAGGAAATATTTTTGCTTTCTCAGTTTGATCTTTTGGTAAAAGTAAGACCTTCATTCTTTTGCATTTGCATTTTGCAGGAAACTATAGAAGTAATGGTTTTCTCAAAGTTTCATGCAATGGGGGCTTGAATCAAATGCGTGCTGCGGTCTGTGTCTTTTCTCTAGCTCATCTTTTCCTTGTTCTTCTATTCAACATTATGTTATTAATTTAAGCTGATTAAGCCTTTTTAGATCTGTGACATGGTAATCGTTGCTCGACTTTTAAATCTCACTTTGGTTGTTCCAGAACTTGATAAGACATCATTCTGGGCGGACCCTAGGTAAATTTATAATTCTGGAAAGGTTGTTTAGTTCTTTCTCAGCTGCTGTAAATTGTCTTTGACTCATGATCTGTTTGGCAGTGATTTTGGTGACATTTTTGATGTGAGCCATTTCATTGATTCTCTAAGGGATGAAGTTCGGATTATCAAAAGGCTGCCAAAGAAGTTTAGTAGGAAATATGGGTTTCAAGCTTTTCAGATGTCTCCTGTTAGCTGGTCAAATGAAAAGTACTACTTAGAACAGGTTTGGTTGCTCGTTATTAATTACTATTTTTAGCTTAAAAAAGAGTTTCTCTCTCATTTACTGTTTCAACAACAACAAAATGGTGATTCTCTCAATGAATGGATGGAAGTGTTTATCTCTTCTCTCTTTTTTTTTTTTTTTTTGGGGGGGGGGGTGTGGGAGTGGGAGTGGGGGAGGGATATATGCAGTAAAATCTAATGTCTTTGACATTATTTTCGCAGATTCTTCCCCTGTTCAGTAAGCATAAGGTAGTGCACTTCAATCGAACTGATACACGACTGGCAAATAATGGGATTCAACTTGATCTTCAGAAACTTAGGTGCCGTGTGAATTTCCAAGGACTGAAATTTACTCCTGAGATTGAGACATTGGGGTACAAATTGGTTCGCATACTCCAAGATAAGGGAACCTTCGTGGCATTGCATCTAAGATATGAGATGGACATGTTGGCTTTCTCAGGTTGCACGCATGGCTGCACCGTTGAAGAAGCTGAGGAGCTAAAACAATTGAGGTTTGCGATGATGTCAAAACACTCAAATTATCATAGCAAAAAGTGGTGTACCATCTGTTTAGGAGACACAAAGTAGTGATTAGTGAACCCCAGCATTCACACATCCTACAAATAAGATAGAAAATCTGTGTGCTGCGACTTAGATATGAGAACTTCTCTAAAGTATAATGTCAGACAGGGAATAAAAATAACAGTATGATGCCTTCTGCTGTTGGTAGGCAAATAACCAAAGTATGACCATGGTGTACCCTTGCCTTGTTTTTTATGAGTTGCATCAAATGTTTGCACTAGTGATGACAAGATATTAATCTGCACTTTTAGATCTATGAAGTATCTTGTGATCTTAACATTATCAGTTTCAAGAATCAGGACGCAATGATACAGAAATGTAACTAGGTAGTTACCCCTTTCTTTCAGGTATGCATACCCTTGGTGGAGAGAGAAAGAGATAATGTCTGAAGAGAGGAGACAACAAGGGTTGTGTCCTCTGACACCCGAAGAAGCGACGCTAGTTTTGCAAGCATTAGGTTTCGATAAGGAAACTCAGATTTACATCGCTTCTGGTGAGATTTATGGCAGTGAACGGAGATTGGCATCGCTAAGAGCTGCATTTCCACACATTGTGAGATTTTGACCCTGTAAATGTTTTGCTCTGGGCATTTGTAAGTTTGTTTAAAGTCTGGTGAGAGCACTGGGTTTCTATATTGACAACTTTTTCGGTGCACATGAAAACTAGCTTTTGTTAGGGTTTTTGGAACCTAGTTGAAAATGGTTGTTGAGGTCTTCTTTGATTCCAATGTGATGTGCCACTCATCCATACCAAATGGACAGTTTGGATGGCATGAACCATTTTTGCTGCACTTAGTTGAGCTAACAGAATCTTTTTAATCTTTGACCAGTTTGCATGTTTTCTAACCGCATCCGGTGTTAGCTCTACTTCTGGCTTCTAAATCAGGCACCTGTAACTGTAGTTTCTGTTGTGTTTTTTATCCCCATGTGGATCTTGTAAATCTGATTACAATGTAACAATTTCAGGTTAAAAAGGAAACAATATTAGATCCTGCAGAACTGCAGCAATTTCAGAACCATTCATCTCAGATGGCGGCTTTGGACTTTATGGTATCGGTTGCCAGCAATACATTCATTCCAACATATTATGGGAACATGGCAAAAGTTGTAGAAGGTCATCGCAGGTATATATATTACTGAATTATGTAATGACACTGTGGAACGGTTATTTTCATAGGCTTGACAAGCTTTTGTTCAGGTATCTTGGGTTTAAAAGAAGTATCCTGCCTGATCGAAAGAAACTCGTTGAATTGCTGGATTTGCATCAGAACGGGACACTTCCATGGAATGATTTTGCACTGGCTGTAAGGCAAGTGCATGAGAAACGGATGGGACAACCCTTCCGTCGTCGGATAATTCCAGACAAACCAAAGGAGGAAGATTATTTCTATGCAAACCCTGAAGAGTGCCTTTGTGAGGGAACAAAGTGTGAAGATTTGGTAGGCCCTAGTAACTCAAGTACACTACATTAATTGTGGGTGCCCAGATCCGAACTTGGACTAATATAGTGTGGATCATGCAGCAGTCAGGTTCAGGATTGAATGCCCAAACCCACCCATTTATACAACACATGCATTTAAAAGAGTTTTGTAAGAAACGGCTGCTGAAAATACCCCCACCTCCCCTTTGTTTTTTTGTTTTTTTTTTTGCCTCTCACCTGTTGAATTTGTATTCAGAACTGTCACATAATTCCACAGTTAAATTAACCAATATTTGTACATTAATGCCATTGTCTCTCTGGTCCCTGATGCAACCAATTCAATTCCTCTGTCCTTCCAAATCAAGCAGTCATCTAAAAATTCATGTTTATCTATGTTGTACTAAATTTTAAAAATATATATTAAGGATGTCTACGATCTTATATTATATTAAAAAAAAAAAAAGTATCCAGATTTTAAATCAGAAACAAGTTGTTTTAAAAGTAATCATAATAAATAGTTTAATTTTCAGGTGGGGTAATTTTAGGTGTATGAAGTTGGATGTGAGGTGTGGATATTAAAAATCCTTTTCCACATCTGTAAACGTGGATCTTGTGACTGTTTTTTATTAAAAGAAAAGAGAAAAAGACGTATCAAATTATTTTGAAGTTTCATCAGAGAAACATGGGTGTGTTAGAGGGTATCCAATTCCATCCAAGTGAGAAAAGAATAAAAGCAGAAGGTGAGGATTTGGTGGTGTTGTTACTAAATGTATGGAAGGAAGCAGTGACGTTGTTGTTACTTCTAACAAAAGTCCAACGTTGACCAAAAAACCCCCCCCTTGGGGAGTCCACCAAGTTTAACCAATAATAAATAGATCAACTTATCATCCAATTCAAAGACACGCTGCTCCACCAATTAGTATTTTTATTTCTACAGCGTCGGCAACAATTAATTCCCGTGGGTCCTCTCCCTTTAAAGATATATCTTACACTACCGTCTAAGACGCACTGTTGTTTGTAATCTTTTGAAACGTGCTGCACGCTTCTCTCGCACTCAATTTTTTTTTTCGGATCTTTTAAAATCCACCGCACAGATTTCAAAATTAAAAATACTTATTTTCAGAATGTCACAATTTTTTATTTTTATTTTCGCCTTAAAATGTTTACATTCAATGTTTTATTTTATTTTTACAATGCCTAAAATAGCAATTTTACAATTTAGCCAAATGTTCACTGTAACCATTTCTTTTTGTGGATTATTATCTATTTTGGATTTGGTGCAATGAGTTAATTTGGTCCACATTACTAAAATATATTGTTATATATAAATACAAATATGTTTTTTGTATTTTCATGTGTTTTCCATGGGCCCTTCAGTTCACGAGCTGAAAACTTCATACCTAGTCTTTTCCCCTTCATACCATCAAATTTTAACATAAGAATTTATGTCTACAATAGGCAACATCTTGCACACTCCTTAAAATGAAAAATTTTCCATATAACCTTTTTAAAATTTTTAAAAATTTAAATTATTAAAGGTAAAATTATACTTTTACCTCTCTAAAAATATAAAAATTTAATTTAATCATTTATAAAAATATAATTTATTAAAATAATAAAATTATATTTTTTCTATCGTAAACAATTTTTCTAGTTTCGTCCCTAGGCTGACTTATTAGCAAGTCCATGGGTCATCCTCCGAGATTGGTGCCCCTGTGGAACCGGTGAACATACTGAGATGACAGGCATGTACATTTTTAAATGGATTACTAACAATTTCACAAGTGATGAAGTCATAAAGAGACTTCAGCAAATGGTAGCTATCATTTAGTATGATAAAAGATGTGTTGGTGGATCAAATTGATAGAGTTTATAATTATGAAGACTTAAATTTGTTTAGTTATTTAAAATTGAGATCAAATTGATAAAATATGTAAATATTGAGGATTACATAAGTTATTATACCAACAAAAGAAAGATCAGATCATCATTCCTTAACGTAGAGTGACTAAAATAGAATGGATTAAAAACATTAGTGACAAAAAAAATACACTAATAATTAGGTGACTAATGATGTAATTTATCCTTTTTTTATTTTTAATTAAAATATACTTCGAGTTTTTGTACTTTTTAGTATACTTTAAATTTAATTTGTCATTTTTTATAAGAGAATAAGTACACTCTAACCTGTTCAAAATCACGTCCTCCTAGACTGACAACGAAATCGATGTCAACCAAATATAGACTCTCGACAATTAATAACATGTTGATTCGAGAGAAAAACTTCCAAAATTGTCAATAAAATATTATCATAGCAGTGTGTGAGGTTGTTAAAAAAATTTAATCCTGTGTCTACACTTTAAATTTATATTTTAAAATAGCATGTTAATTTTTAAAAAATAAAGATATTAATTATATATTTTTTAAAACATTTCATTTTAAAATTTAAAATTATTATAAAATTTAAAAATATTTAAATATTGAAAAAATATATTTCTAATATAAATTTTTTATTTATTTGTTAAAAAAATTATAGTATTATTTTTTAAAATAAATCTTACAAATTGTTTTTAAACATATAAAGTCTATATCTACCTAAAATCTCTTTTCAATCTTTAAATTGGAGAAAAATCACGCATAGTTAAACAATAGCAATACTCAACGGTAGAGGTGATCATGGGCCGGGCCGGGCCCAGACAAAGTTTTAGGCCCGTCTACTAGGCCCGAGCTTGGCCTGGCCCGAAATATGGGCCTAAAATTTTGCACAAGCCCGGCCCGAAATAAAATTACTAAGCCCGAGCCCAGCCCGGTCCATATTAAATTTTTTTTCTTATTTCATTAAATAAAAAATTAAAAATATAATAAATCAAATATATTTAAAAACATAAAAACAAATATTAAAACAAATAAAAATAATACTAAAACAATTCTTAAAATAATACACAAATTAACAATATAATAAAAATAGTTATATTAAAAATTTAAAATAATTAAAAATAAAATAAAAAATATATTAATATATAATTCAGGCCGGGCCGGGCCCGGGCCAAAAAACTCTTACCCGAGGCCGGGCCCGTTTTTTAAACGGGCCTCGTTTTTTTTGCCAAGCCCATTTTTCAGGCATATATTTTTACCCAAACCCCCCCATTTTTCGAGCGGGCCTTCGAGCCGGGCCGGGCCGCCCAGCCCATGATCAGCTCTACTCAACGGGCACTTACAAAGTAATTCTAGAATTGGTAGTTTTTTTTCAATAATAAAGAAAATGGTATCTTTTAATATTTTTAAATATTATTGGATAATCACTTCAGTAATTTTTAAAGATATCTAACATGATAATTTAAGTAATCGTTGTTATTTTAAAAACCAACATATTAATTTAAAATATAAATTTAAAGTGGAGTTTAAGGGTTGCATTTATAATTTTGGAAGTTTTGGTCCCAAACCCAAAAGCAAAGAAATTAGGGTTTCATAGATGACAAAGAAAATGACCATCTGTAAAAAGTCATCTGCAAAAAGTCATGCATGACTTTTCTCTTCCGCACTGCCTATTTTATTAAATAATTTTGGTATTATATCAAAAAGGGGAAGAAAACTTATCCAGGCCTTCGCCTCGAAATTCCTTTTTCATTGCAACAATCCTTTTTTTTTTTTTATACAATCAAGTCCATCTCCTGGACCTGAATTTATTATTTTATTTAATACAAAGAGTAATTATTAAGATTAAATGGGGATCAAATTAAATTATTAAAAACAGCTCGGCTTTTGAAAAAACTCTAAAAAAAATAAGTAAATTGCTTGAAAAAATTTGAGTTCCATATACATATGGACATATAAAAGTGTATTAACAGAAGATTATTAGTAAATATACATAAAAGAAACCAACGAATTAGGTTAGCATACAAATTACGAATTAAACAATGAAGTAATAAAATATATATATATATATATATAGTTAGATAAATCCATCGTGAAATGTGGATCAAATTTACCGTACTGATGGAACTTGTACCTAATATTTAAATATTCCATCTTTGTCTCAATAATATTGAATGCAATAATGTTTACAAATATGGAAAATATATTTGAATGTTGGGTGCAATGAACTCGAGTCGAGTTTGAATATTATCAAGTGTAAGTTTGAGTTTAATTCGAAGTTCAGAGCTCGATTCGAGTTCAATTGAGCATATTTATTTTTAAGCTTGAGTTCGAGTTTGATTAAGTTCGTTTACCAATTTTTGCACTCAAGTTCGACTTAGTAATTAAGCTTAAGCTTAATAATATATATTAAGAGCTATAATGTAATTTAATAATATAAAAATATGAAAAACTCGATAAGGCCCGTGAGCTGTTTGAGTTTAAGTATTACTAAGCACAAATTCAACTCGATAATTACCAAATCGAATTCATTTTTTTTTTTTTGAATAACTTGCGAGTACTAGTATCTCAATTTACACCCTACAAGAGAGTGCACATTCCCTTGCCACGTTAGTACTTTCTTGAATAATATTTATGGTTGTGTTGATTATGTGGATGATATCTGGACTAATAAAGATCATATCAATTAATGAAACATATTTGAAGATTGGATTGGATCAGATCAGATCAAATGAGATCATTCTTATCTAATCCTTTGAATCAATGACCAAGAATCTCTCTTTACCTTGTTTCTTATTAATATGGGTAAACTATATAGATAGTCACCCAATTAAAAAAGAGAGTTAATTTTAGGCCCCAAAAATAAAAAAATTGCAATTAAAGCACCCACGTTACATAGTTTGGTCATTTTGGTCACTCTCGCTAAAATCACAAATGGGAAACTTATAATGTGGCAATTAAACAATCAATATAAAATAAAATTAGCCTCAACTTTTACATATTATATCAATTTAGTTATAATTTTAAAAAATTTAACTCTCAAAATTTACAAATAGTCTCAATTTGGTCCTAATTCTAAAAAAGTTAAAAGAAATATATAAAATACACAAATATTTTTTTAAGAATATAATAATAAAATTAATATTAAATACAAACAAAAAGAAGAAATAGTGCATTTATAAAATTTTCCAAGTATTTGGTGATGGGTATCCATGGTTTTGAGCAATCGCTTGATATTTAAGACTGGTAATTACGATTAAATTGATTAGAAAAAAGAGAGAGAGAGAAAGAATTGAATAGACATTAGATATTATCTGGAAGTTGAAACTTCAAAGTTGAAGCAAAGGATGAAAATGAAGTACTTAATGAAAGCTGGTGGGAGTCGACTTATGAATGAAGTGGCTCAGTTTCTAAGACTATTTCCTGCCAAATTGATTGAAGCTCTATGTCTCATTTTCAACTTAACCCACTGTTTAAACTCCAAAATTCAATATGTAAAAGTAGATGGCCAAGTCGTTCATGTATGAAGTTAGGTTAAGTGCAGACCGTAAAAAATGTGGTTGGCCTAATGCCTACACAGTCGTAAAAACGAAGAAAACATTTTGCTCTTTGGCTCGCTCAATGTCTCAACAGCCATAACAAGACTCTATGTGTTTTGACTTTTTCCCACTTTTTCAACCTCTAATATCATGACAATAGTGTGTATAGACGTGTAAAAACTTTAGTATTTACCTTCTTTTCGAGTAAGATAAATTTTATTCTTATCGTGGTGAAAAAATAATTATATAATAAATATATTTATTGAAGACAACTAAAGATGGTATAAAGTTTAAATGATTAAAGCAAATGTTTTATATACATAGTATTATTGGTCCAAATCTATTTTTTTATTTATAAAAATATTATAAAAATAAAATAGTCACATAATCATAAAACTTTGCAAATAAAATAATTTTTTTTGGGTAATTCCATGGATGAGTGATAATATTTCGGACTTTATAATAATTATTTTCTATTTTTATTATACAATATAAATTTCAAGCCAAATGTAATATCTAAAGATTTGGAGATAAATAAAGAAATTTTATTTATAAAATCGGAGATAAAATATTTGGATAAATTGGAGTATTTTTGTTGAAATAAAATTTATAAGTCAAATATAATTTTTCTTCCATTCAATTATTCTATGGGTAAACTACAAAAACAATTACTTTTGTTTGCCTCAGATTATATTTTAGTCACTTATGTTTTAAATATTATGTTTTAATTACTTACGTTATCGTTTTGTTACGAAGTGGTTACTCTACTGTTAAGTTCCATTACCTCTTTAACGATGGTCCTACGTGGCAGTCCAAATTAAATTTATTTAATTAAAAGTCTATTTTCATCCCAACAACTGGACATTTAAGTTGACATTTAAAACTCATTTGGACTGCCACGTAGGACCGTCGTTAGAGAGGTAGAGTGACGTCTTTGTAACAAAATAATAATGTAAATGACTAAAACGTAATATTTCAAACATAACTAAAAAACAATTCTATTTAGTGTAAACATACCCTTTAACTTCTCTTTTTCTTAAGACAAAAAAATTGAAATTATGGAGATCAATATTTAAATATGAAACGAATTAAATTGTCAAGTCTTTATTAAGCAATGAAATAATTTTAGATGCATGAACATGATACGTGAAGGAACGACCAGATAACTCGGCAAAACTATCAGAATTAATATTGACCGAGAAAAAGGCAAGGATGGGACCCAAAATTTTAGATATTTGTCAAATTCGTTAAATCAAAGTTTTAGGAATGACTTATCCAGCAGTCCGCAATGGTTACAGCAGAAATTTATTGATATAAATAATCAACTTTGATTAAAATCAATTAGAGATAAAATTATTTCGGTTAGCTTTTCACTACTCTATATTTGACTTTGATTTGGATAATTATTGAGATACATATTCAAGTTTTTTAACTGAAAATGATTTCACTTAATATTTAAATGAGACCAATTTTCAAGGATTGATTTTTGAAATTTCAAATTTTCAAAATAAATAAATTAAGAAATATGTACACGTAAAAATTAATAATAAAATTTGACGGTGTAACATCTTAGGTGTCAATTTCCTTGTGAACAATAATTAATGTAGCCAATAAGATAAAATAATAAGAATTTCAATATCTAAATAGAAAACGTTAATATTATATTAAAATTGTAATTGATGTATTATTGATTAAGGTGGAACTTGGAAGCCTTTATAGGTTTTGTTTGGATTTTTTCTTGTTTTTCATCTGTGGTATTTTATAATAATTTGATTATATATTATAATTACTTGCTGAAACATGCATTTGTATTAATAAATATATTCTATTTATAAAAATAAAATTAATATATTTATTGATATAAATAATCAACGAAAAGGTCCCAAAACAGGAGAAAATGGACCCCCCATTTCAGAGAAAAATGAAGGCTCAAGGAGTCCCCTACTTTGGGGCTCAGGATTTTTATTTTATTATAATTATATAACAGTACCATATGAACAACGATGAAATCTTATCATTACAAATTTTTTTGGGAGAATGTATAAAATTATAAAATAAGCTTAATCATCCGAAGGAAAAAAATGGATTTAAGAAGTAATCATAAAAATAATAAAAAGAAACATTTGTCAAAAAGGTATATTGAATGAAAGGAAAATGTAAACAAGCAGAAGCAGCAGAGTTACAACTTTTTGACCTGAATATGATGACGCTAGGGATGATGTTAAATTGCTAATTGATTTTGATTACGACCTTCCTCGGTTGGATTAAGTTTTGACAGTAAAAACTTTGCTAATTCAAAACCTACTTTCGCTATTTAAAGGATATTTTAATTAATTTATAATTATTAGAAACTAATCAAATGTTGGGTTTATTATTCAGAATTCAGCAAAACCAAATATTCGTACAATTAAGTCGCATACTAATGTTGTCAATTTGTACAAAAAAAGAAGAAGCAATTTTGTACATGCAAAAACGGTTTTATTGTGTTTGACCAGAAAAAAGCAACAAACGGTTTCTTATTTAAGATGTAAATAATAATTAAATTATCAAATTGTTTTCTTATTTCATAGATTTCTTTAATTATTTAATGCTTTGATTTTGTCCATCCGTACTACCTAACACAAACAAATTTTGATAACTTCAATTCAAACGACGGGTCTCCTAATAACTAAAACTCCCAACTTTTTAATTAATTAATTATGAGATGATTTATTATTTCTTACTTTACCTTAATTAATTCAATGTTTAAATAAAGACATTATAACCAGGGAAATCAATTGAGATAGTTTTAAAATCATGTAATATTTTGTTGGACATAAGTCATATAATTTTGTTTAAATTTTAATAATTCCAATTTTCATATTGGTAATTTCTTCTTTTAACCCAAAACTTTTTTATGAAAAAAATAGCCCCTTTTTTTATAACAGAATTGGTAAAGAAAGAGACAATAGTCAACATCATTGAACAAAGATTTGACAATTTTGACGACTAACCCTCTAATTTAAGCGAACCGCGATGAGGAAGAATATTCAAGAAACTGGTTCTAATTTTTTAGGAAATTATTATTTCTCTTTTTGCTGTCAAAAATTATTAAAAATTTCAAAGAAGAAAGAGAAAGCAACATTTTTCTTCACCTGCTACATTCAACTAAGCCTAAAGTTAAAACAGAAAAAACTTAAATTTGACTCGATTTTAAAAACCCTCCAAAATACAAGACCAAGGTTTAAGAGGAGGTCAACCATTGTTTGTCTTAAGTTCGAAGTGGTCAGGCATGTGCCTGTTTCTTCACGTCAAAAGGTTCAGCTCCCTGTATACATGCAAAGTCTAAAAGGTCATGCATTCCAGCTCACCGTGTTCCCCACACCTAAAATGTTGTTTATTGAATTTCACGATTTTATTTATAAAAATATCTTTCATAATTTTTTGTCTAGAACCATCTCATTTTCTTATACCTCAAGTATTAGAGCTAACCATACTTGGTAGGCACTACAATAATATTTTACTCTAATATTTAGGGGTGAATGTTCAATCGAATCGAATGAACACTTTTAGAGTTAGCCGAGTTGATGAATCCTATTTTATCATCCTAACTCAATTTAAAATTTTCTTGAATTGAGTCAAGTGAGATGGAATTCGAATCAAATTGAATCGAATATAATATATTTGTTCAAGTTAAACTAAAAAAATGACTTTGAGTACTTGTAGCCACTAGCATCTACCATAATCAAATTTGTTATTAATTTTTATCCATTCAAATTTTTTATCAATTTTTTGGAATCAAATCAAATTTTACTCATTCCTACTAATATCAAATATATGCTTCACGATTTTATTCACAAAAATGTGTATCCATCAATTTAGTAAAAAACAATATGAAATGAGCTCAGGGATCCCTTTCTATTTCTAGTTCATACTAGTCCTCCGTTTTCACGTACATGCATGGCCTGCTAATTAATAAATGGCCTTATACAGCTGCCAACCGCAATGGTAGGTGTTACAGTGTTGATTTTTTTTTACTAAAAGTTGAAGTTTCTTTACGTGAACAGTGAAACGAAAAGTACTGAGAAAGGACATTAAAGAGAAAAGGTCAATGTTTTACGTCTATAAATATGCACACAAGGATGTCAGGTCGAGGCCAAGCTAATTTCCCTCTCCTCATTGATTTTCTTTCAAACCCATTTTCCAGACATTTCTTCAAGCTTCGTTTTGCACTCTGTCTGCTAAGTGCTAAGCAGTGAACAAAAGCCAAAGAGTGGATAAAAGATGAAGTTTGGAAAGGAATTTGCATCTCAAATGGTGCCGGAATGGCAAGGGGCGTACATGGATTATGATTATCTCAAAACCCTGTTAAAAGATATTCATACTTTCAATCAAAAAACCAAACAACAATCCATCCCACATGGGCTGAAACGCAGCCTCTCAATGTATAGAGCTTTCAGTGGGTTGTTGATTCACAGGCATAGTCAACACCCACCCACTAGTCCACCTTCACCGGATGTGGAAGAACAACCAATTTTGGTGAACTCCGTGAACCGAAATGGCTCCCACAAGGTTGAAACAACGTTTCTTATGCAAGGAGAAAAAGGTGGAGAATACGAATTGGTTTACTTCAGAAGGCTTGATGATGAGTTCAATAAAGTGGATAAGTTTTACAAGTCCAAGGTAGCCGAGGTAACGCAGGAGGCTGAGGTCTTGAACAAGCAAATGGATGCCCTCATTGCTTTCAGAATCAAAGTGGAGAATCCTCATGGATGGTCCTGGCAAGATCGGTCCGGCGACTTGACTCGTCTTGCCTCCGATGTTGCCACGTCAACTGCCACACTCGCAGCTACGACTCCGGCCGGTGCTAGAGCAAGCGGCAGTAAGTACTAAGTAGTTAAGCATTGGTTTAAACTAAAATTAAAGCCGGCGAGGCAAATTTTGTGAATACCCCTTTGCTGTTGATTTGCAGGAAGATCAGTTGAGCACATGGAGATCATCGAAGAAGGACCAAGCGTCCACGATGATTCAGATGAAGATAAGAAAGATACTGTAAAGAAAGATAGTGGAGAGCAAAATATTGAAAAACCAGTGGGTAGTAAGTTCAAGAAACATAAACCAGCTCCATTGCAGATACTAGACCGTGTAAAAATGAATAACACACTTGCGACGCCTCGATCCACCATTAAAGTGTTTCTAAACGCCCCTAAACAGTCTGATTTGAAGTTCGATAGAGAGAATCTCAAGAGAGTTGAGAATAAACTTAAGCGAGCTTTTGTTGAATTCTACCAGAAACTTCTCCTTCTTAAAAGTTACAGGTACTGATCAATGCTGCTTATTTTAACACTTTGCTTGATTTCATGAAATTGTATTTGACTTTGTTTCCCATTAAACAGCTTCTTAAATACATTGGCTTTCTCAAAAATCATGAAGAAATATGACAAGGTATGTATACCTCTCATTTATAGGCCAAATCATTCGATGATTAGATTTCTGTTTTTTATGAACAATGTTTTGTTCTTCATCATTGCAGATTGCTTCAAGGAATGCTTCAGAATCTTACATGAACATGGTGGATAGTTCATATCTAGGAAGCTCGGAAGAGGTAAGCTTTCTTTAGTTACTAAAATAAAAGCAGTAAAGGTACTGCCAGTAACTATGATTTAATGGATGATTACTGATAATTTACATGTTGAATCACAGGTTACAAAACTTATGGAAAGAGTTGAGGCTACGTTCATCAAACATTTCGCAAACTCAAACCGCAGCAAAGGAATGAATGTTTTAAGACCGAAAGCTAGGAAACAGAGACATACAACAACATTTTATACTGGTAGAACTTTGAACTTCATACATATATATGTAGGAAATTACAAAAAGCAATTTCGTTTCAATAGATATATAACTCTCTGCAATTCTTGAATATTTCTCAGGTTTCTTTGCTGGATGCACAGCTGCTCTCATAATAGCACTTATTTTGATAATTCGTGCTCGGCATATCTTGGGTCATGACGGAACTGACCAGTACATGGAAACCATGTTTCCACTTTACAGGTAACAAATTAATCGTTTTGGCTTAGAATCCTGTCCCAGCAATCCGTATATTAAACAAGCCATTTGCAAAACATGTTGCAGTTTGTTTGGATTCATTGTTCTACATACGGTAATGTACGCTGGCAACGTGTACTTTTGGAGACGGTATCGAGTTAATTATGCCTTCATATTTGGTTTCAAACAAGGAACTGAACTTGGGTACCGAGAAGTGCTGCTTGTCAGTTTTGGCCTTGCAGTAATGTCACTTGGTAGTGTGCTCTCAAATCTTGATATGGAGATGGATCCCAAAACTAATGATTATAAAGCTTTCACCGAAATCGTCCCTTTGATCCTGGTGGTGGTAAGATCATTGAATTCATTCATAACTATTTTTATATATAATATATATATAAACTTACAACTGACTTTTCAACGTCTTCTTTCATCTGCAGGTGGTGTTTATTATACTGTTCTTTCCATTCAACATCCTGTACCGATCGAGTCGTTTCTTCTTCCTCACTTGTTTGTTTCACAGTATCTTAGCCCCTCTGTACAAGGCAAGTTTGAACATACCCGTTTTTGATGATGCTCCTATTTGAGTTTGAGTAACTTATGAAGTTAATGATGAGGTTTAATTTAATCTGAAAATTACTTTGAAATTGCAGGTCAGGCTTCCGGATTTCTTCCTGGCAGATCAGTTAACTAGCCAGGTTTGTGACATGAACCTTTGATATCAGAAAACACGAAGACATTGTTTGAAACTCTCTTTGATATTCAAAACACTGTTTTGTTTCAGGTTCAAGCATTTAGAAGCCTTGAGTTCTACGTTTGCTACTATGGTTGGGGAGATTTCAGACACAGAGAAAACAGTTGCAAAACCAACGATGTCTTCAACACTTTTAGCTTCATTGTCGCTGTAATTCCTTTTTGGTCTCGCCTTCTTCAGGTACTTGATACAAATTTCAAACTTGAAACAAATACTATATTCCGCCATTGACACCGACAAATAAGATTTAAGAATGATTTTGTTCACCATTTTTTTTCCAGTGCTTGCGTCGGTTTTTTGAAGAGAAAGACACCTTGCAAGGTTACAATGGGGTGAAATATTTCATCACAATTGTAGCCCTTTGTTTAAGAACTGCTTACAGTCTGAACAAAGGGTTAGTTTGGGAAATATTGGCTCTCGTGTTCTCAGTGGCTGCTGCCATTGTTGGTACTTATTGGGACCTTGTCTATGATTGGGGACTTCTCCAACGCCATTCTAGGAATCGATGGTTGAGAGATAAACTCCTTGTACCACGAAAAAGTGTCTACTTTGGTGCCATGGTAAGTCTTAAGAACGAACTCGAAACTAGCTCGTTGCTCTCTGTTATCCGTTTAACGAGGTTCATTAATTGGAATGCAGGTCATGAATGTTCTGCTGAGATTTGCATGGTTGCAAACAGTGTTCAATTTCAAGATATTTGACTTGCACAGACAAACCGTGACCACCATCGTCGCCAGCCTAGAGATCATCCGGCGAGGGATGTGGAATTTCTTCCGGTAACACAGCCAAGTGTCTTCTTTCCTTGTTATCTTATAAACTCAAATCTTAAACATTGACCCTGACATGTTTCTGAACGTTATTTCCAGGCTAGAAAACGAGCATTTGAATAATGTCGGTAAGTATCGAGCATTCAAGTCCGTGCCATTACCTTTCAACTACGATGAGGATGAAGATGAAGATAAAAATGAATAAATTGTTTAGAATTCAACAAGAAATGTACAAGAATACTAGCTACACATGTACATGCATTTGTCATATATATAAATATTTGCAGTAAAAACAAGATCAATTAGTGAATTGGGTGATACACTTCCCTCTTTCTGCTTTCAACGTACTAAATTGACAAAAACACACTAACACATACAAGTAATCTAAACAAGCAAAGATAATTTAAAGGGGCGAATATGATTTTTCATCGTAATTTCAACTTTTACTCTGTTTCAACACATCTAAGTTGTGTAAATACCCTCAGCTCGTTATGAGTTGTAAGCTTTCCTGAATAGATCACCCGTATGCTTTATCTTCAACGTCGCAAATATGGTTCTTCAACCTGGTAACATACCCCTCTCAGTGCCGACCCCGAAAATGGCCTAAAATTTTGTCCAAACCATACTCGGATAAAAATGCTAAAACCCGAGTCAGGTCTGGCCCGGCCATATTAAAATTTTATATTATTTTTATATAATTTTTAAATATATATAATATATCAACAATATTAAAAATATCAAAATAAATATTTCCTAAAAAATTGAAAATAAAAATGCCTCTAAAATAATAACAAAACTAACAAATGCTTTTAAAATAATAATAAAATTAATAATAAAATAAGTTTTATACAATATCCAAACAATAACAATAAAATAGTAGCAACATAATAGTAAAATGGTAGGAAAATAGGGAAAAATAACAAGAAAATAACATTCAAAAACAAAAAAAATGCAGATTTTTTTGTCCTTTAGTGAATTCAGGCCGGGCTCGGGCCAAACCCGAGGCCCGGCCCATTTTTTAAACGGGCTTTTTTTTTGCCCAAGTCCATTTTTCGGGCCTATATTTTTGCCCAAACCCTACCACATTTCGGGCAGGCTTTCAGGCCGGGCAGGGTGGCCCGACCCATGAGCAGGTCTAGTATGTGATGTCGTAACTCTAGTTTTTTTGACGTCTTCACGTTCCTTCTCTAGTAGGTGACGTCGCCATGTTCCCTATTCCATGATCGCGACGTTGTAACAGCCCGATTGTTCAGTGGTATCGGAAACAGTGGTTTCGAGGCCACCAAATTTGATGAGTAAGTTCATAAATATTATTATTTAATATTTACGAGTCAAATATAGTTTTAAAAAGGTTTTTGATTTGGTAATTTATGTTTTATAATGATTTATTAGGTTCAAGTGGTAAAACCCTAATGTCAAGTGGTTTTAGAAAGTGAGGTATCGGGACCTCGTTTTTATAAAACAAGCCGTAAATATTTTTATAAGTATTTACGGAGTGTCATTAAGGTGGTATTAAAGTTTTGTTAAAAAAATTTAATGTTTCGATAATTAATTAATTAAAAAGGACTAAATTATAAAAAAATATAAAATTTAGTCACTATTTGATTTGAGTGATTGCATGGTTTATTGAATAAGGAAAAGGAAATTAAATGGTAATTAGACCATTCAAAGGTTGGTGTGGGCTTTTAAATTGTTCAAGTTTGATTATATTTATAAGGTTAAAATAGTAAATTATTAAATAAGTATAATATAACAAAAACATGATAAAAATTCATTATCATCTTCTTAATTTTAAAAGCCACCATTGAAACCCTAACAGAGAAGAAAACATTTGGCCAACTTTGGTTTGGTGATTTGGTAAGCAAACTTTGTCCGTTTTTAATAATTTTTATGTTTTTGAGATCGTTGCAACTAGGTCCAGCTAACTCGTACCTTCGTTTTTTATTCTGTTAAAAATTTTGGAAGTTTCCATTAATAAATATTATATGTTTTTGATGAACAACATGGATTTGGAGCTTTAATTGTGTTGTGTGATGATTTTGTAATGTAATTTTTGTTAAATATTGATTTTAGAATTAAATTGTGAAAATGTCAAAATATTAGGGTTTGATAGTGAATTTTAGGTTTATTAGAGGCTGTATGAGGGCCTAGAATATTTAAATTGATTATTGATTTGAGAAAATTGGTTAAATTCATAGTTTAACTAATTAAGGGATTAAACTGTAAAAATTGTAAAAGTTTGGGTTAATTGCATAAATTTGAAAGGGTATTAATTGTAAAATGGTTTGGAAATGAAATATATGCTAATAAATGAGTACTTTTATATTTTAGATTAAGATCCCGTATATACTCGTGAAAAAGGAAAAATAGCGGAATAGCCCTTGAACTTCTACAATTACTACAATTTAGTCCAAGTAAGTTTGTACGGTTAAAATTTAAAATTTGTATAAATTGATGATTGGTATTATGCATATATTTATTGTTGGAAATGAATTATTGTTTGAATTATAATATTGAATTGGATATTTTCGGTTTGAATTGAACATGAGATTTGAGTACATTTGTGATTTGGTATATGAGGGGGGTTTGGAGTGGAGATTGTATTGGAGGGAGATATTGATATTTTACCCAAGTAAACCGGGATTTAGCATTTGTTACGAACTCTCGTGTTTTACTTTTTGTTTGGCGTGATTGGGTGGATCAGCTCTTACGAGCTTCTGTTTAGCTCTTAGGAGCTTCTGTTCAGCTTTCGAGCTTTTGTTGGCGTATTCGGGAGGACCAGCTCTTATGAGCTTTTGTTGACGATGTACTCTTATCCGTAATTCATTCTTCGAATGGAAAAATCTCGGTAAGGTGATTTATTTAATGAATTTGAAAGATATATTATTTATTTTTGTATTGATTTGAATACGAATGTATTTATCGATTGAAGTTGTGAATGACAGGGAGTTGTCATGGATGATTTTTTTATTATTTGATTTATTATAATTAGTTCGTAAGATTTTTGTTTATCTCGTTGAACTTACTAAGCTTCATTAAGCTTACTTGTGTTGTTTAATGTCAATGTAGATTTCCGGAAGGTTGGAGGATCGGATCGGCACTCAAGTCACACTATCCAGTTTATCTCGATAGTTTTTGAAAAGTTAAATTCGGATTCTATGGCATGTATAGGCTCTTGTTCTATTTTGGTTAATGTTTGACTTATGTAAATGTTATGAATGATATTTTGTCCAAATAACCAGTTTGCAAAGGGTATGAGAATAAGGTATGGTTGTTATGCTAGTATGTGTGGCTTACATATATTTGATTTGTTGTGGTTGTGGTAACTTTGTTAATTATTTTGATTTGGTATTGTTTGAATGAGTTGATGAAGAATTAATATATATTTTGAGATTAAATTGTATATAAATGTGGTACCGATGATGGTACATTGGTTAGGCACATATTAGGCTCCGTTTGTTTGCCAGTAAAATGTTTTTCAGAAAATGATTTCTGGAAAATGATTTACTTTTCTGGAAATGATTTACTTTTCTGGTGTTTGGATGAATCTGTGTAAAATATTTTCTGTTTTTTGACAGATTTCCTGAAAATATTTTTTGAAAAAGCTGTTTTTACATATATTAATAAATTTATATATATATATATATTAATAAATTTATATATTAAATTGCTTTTACATATATTGCAATGATTTATTTATAAATAAATAAATTAAATTAAATACATAATAAATTAAAAACAACCAAAGTCAAATAAATTATTTCTAATTGTGTTATAAAAAAATAAAACAAGGATTGAATAATTATAAATTAGCTTCCAAACCACAATTAATTAGAAATTAATAATATTATCCAAATGCATAATTAGTAGTACGCCACATGATAACAACAATATTGTCCAAGTGCATAACTAATATTACACCACATTAAAAGTATCAATATCTTCAACCTTGAGAAAATTTTTGAAGCCAAATTTTTCTATGCTTCTTACTTTTAACTAAAAAAGCTTTGGCCTCGGATTCATGACTCACTAGATAATCAAACACAGAACACAGGAAGTCATCATCAAATCCTTCTACCTCCATTGACATCACTTCTTCGTAAAGATGTGGTGTCTTATCCGCAGTAAATTGTTCTAAAGCATAGCAATTTTGCCAAGTTGTTCACCGACAAATTTAATTTGTTCATCAACGACACTTTGTTGAGCATTTTTTCTTTTAAGTTTAGATGTGCCAGATGAAGATACTGCTGTTCTTATCTCTTCAGTCTCTTCATTGTCGCAGTTTATAGGCACTGAATCTTGGTTACCATCATCTAAATCTATGTCAGCAAATGTTTTGGCAAAACTCCATGTTGCCATATCTTTGCCAACAACCAAAGCCATTTCATCATAATGATCAATGCTTTTATTAAAAAATGGTTCATACTTCTTGTGTGCCTATTGGATATTGTACACAATTAGAATAACAAGTAAAAAACAATTGAAATATACTTAACATATATATGCATATATTACCATTACTACTGCATCATATGTCGCTCTATCACATGTAATCATTTTCATGTTATCATTCCATCCAAAACTACTTTCACCCCGAATTGTACATATAATCTGCCATTGATTTTTTACAGTCCTCAAATGATTTTCCACATGCTTCGTATCGCATTGGACTTGAAATCTTTCAGAAATAGCTTCGGCAACTCGATTAATAGAAACTGCTTTGAAAGTGTTAGAAGATTTATTTCTTTTTTGGGCCTCCTCTGCTAGAATTTCAAGAAAAAAATGTTCCATCAATTTTGTCCACCTGAATTTCTTGGAGGTCTCTTCTTTGTTGCCCTTACCCATTCTACATTAATAATTTTCATTGTCAATCATTTCAATATCCAACAAGCTTAAACATAATAAATTCAATATCTAACAAATTCAAGACATAATAATTTCAAAATCCAACAAACTAAAATTTCAATATCATTATCCAACCAACATTAACAAAAAAAAAATAATTTTAATACTAAAACATACATAACATAGAAACAATAACCCTAAGTCCTAAACCTACCTAATATTTCTAGCCATATAATCAGTCCATATAGTTTGTGCAATTTCATCTCTCTTAGCAGACCATTCTCTTGCTTCCTCTCTTTCTTCTCGCTCCGTAAGAGTTGGTCTTATCAAATCAGATTCAGGTTCCTCGTATAATCCTTGATTAAGTAAACCACTAGGATCAACTCTCATTATATGATTATGAATGATACAACAAGCGAAAACTATATCTACTTGAGTTTGAAAATTCCAAAATGGTTCAGCATCTAATACACGAAAACGTTTCTTCAAAATTCCAAAAACACGTTCAATAGTGATTCGCAATGATGAATGACAAAGATTAAAGAGTTCCTTTGCATTTTCAGGCCCCTGAGCACTAAACTCTTTTAAATGATATTGGACACCACGATATGGGGTAATATATCCATTTCAGATTCCATATCCAGCATCAGCAAGATAATATTTACCTACAATTTTACAAAACATAATTATTACTAATAAATTATGAGCTTACTAGAAATATTTGGTATTTAATGATTTATAATTCTTACCTTTCGAAATTCTTAATCCTCTTGGGCGTGAAAGTTCATCACTTAAAATACTAGAATCATGTGCACTACCTTCCCAACCAGCTAGAACATAGGAAAATTTCAAATCAAATGTAATGGTAGCTAATACATTTTGTGTCGTCCCCCTTTTACGGCTACGAAATCTTCCTTGAATGCGAAGTGGAACGGATGCACGAACATGAGTTCCATCTAATGCTTCAATACAATATTTAAAATAAGGATAAAACCTTGGATTGTTTCTGATTTTACTAGAAGTTGACTCATCAGGTAATCTAATAACTAGCTTATATAATTTCAAAATAGCTCTCAATACAACCCTAAAGTAACGGTGAATTGTCTCAATTGATCTATAATATCTAGATCCAATCACTCGAAACCTTACATTATGACCAATTATATGTAAAAATATAACTACTTGCTCCCTAATATTCACTGATTTAGTTGACTGTAACAAATTATTCCTACTAAGAATATTGCACAAATTAAAAAAGGCTATCAGTCTCATCCTTATAACATTAATACAATGCTGGTCACCACTATATAAAATACTATTAATATAATTTTCTTTTTCATAATCTCGATTCACACGAGGGTGAGAAGCAATTTCCTTCCTAGTTTTTAATTTTTTAATCCAGAGAGCCCCAAAAGCTAAAACTGAAGCCACGACTCTGACAATTGCATTTTGATCTTGATTACAATTCATCTACACAAAATAATGCCACACAAAGATCACTACAAAAAAGATGCAAACTTTTCATAATATCACATATATGACTAAAGTTACCATGACTAAAGTGCATACATACATAAATGAAAGTTTCTCAAGCAATGACTAAAGTTACCATGACTAAAGTTACCATGACTAAAGGGAATAGAGTTAACTAACCAACCCCAACTTAAATAATAACAAAATAAAAAGGCATAATTCAAGATAGATTCATCACAAACTGTAGTAACCAATAGAACGAAATTAATTATGCCATTTTAAAATTTAAAATTTATTTTTAAAAATCATAAACAAAATTTATTAAAAAAATGTTATAGAAAATTTAAAATTATAAAAAAATTATAGAAGGCTCTTCATGAGTATATGAACTAGTAAAAGATTGGAGCTTGCAATACTTTAGTGCCTTTGCTGTTATTGTTTTTCTCATATTGACAAAGAAAGAATTAAGACATATGGTTCCTTTGATGTGTGGAGATTCTATGTTATTTTGATATAGAAAGAGTTGAAGCATCTTGAGCATTTTGAGAAAGGCTAAAATGCTAAAAAGAGCCCTTGTTCTTTTCTAAATATCCTACATAAGCCCTTATCATATATTGTATTCGATTAAGCTCTTAAAGTACTTTGTCTAATCAATCCCTTAAATTACTCTCTGTTTCTAGTTAAGTTCATAAAGTACCATATTTTTGAATTAATCCCTTATTCTTCCAACAGTTTTTAGTGCTTTTCATACAAAAAAAGGGTAATTAAACAAAAACAATATTAATAGCTCAACTCGGTGCAATAGAAGATAAGTGTTTATTTGAGAATGTATAGGAATGTTTTCGGTGTTCGAGCTGTAACAACCCCTACCCGTATCTGTCGCTGGAATAGAGTACGAGGCATTACCGAGAAGTACGAAACACTTATAGATAATTTAAATACATTTTCATAACAACTTGTCTCGATTTCATACTATTTCGTATTTAAGCTTTATTCACTAAAGTCTTTGAAATATCATATTTATGCAAATAACAAACATGAGGTACATAATTCCGTAGTTATAAATGAACACATTTATCAAACATATTCCATATTTTTATATATATATCATAGTCTCAAATTTACATGTATCAATTACCATCACTTCCTCGTATTTCAGACAAATACATGTAACAATTCATAAATATGCAATTCACTAACTCTTCCTGCCAATCACGATTTAAATTGCCAAATCACTTATTGAGCCCAATTTCAATGTACACTAAAATCTATCATATAAATTTGGATGTACGTATTCATCAATAAATTCCATGTACAGATATCATCATCTCTTATTTCCACATACATTTACTTTCCACATTCATGAATTCAAATAGCATATACAAGACATACCAATGTATTTCAGGTACGTTTTCATGATATTTCATTTCGAACTCAGATTATTTCATACTAAAAGTTTTCTCATTAACTCATTTGGAATACTAATTCATACGGATAATACACTCAAGGCGTAGAAATATATAATTACAAATGAACTCATTCATCAATCGGGTTTTATGCTCATGTCTCATTAACTCGTATTTCCTTATGTCACATAATTCCATGTAATACTTACCAAACTTTTTCAAATTAGTGAACATCTTACGGAATTGGTCTGCACCGGTATGCACTGAATTTCACTGACAATCACTGATTCTTTTCACTAGAATGCCATAGCTCAGCTATGGTCTTACATTTTATACACATATCACACCGATGTCTTATCCCAGATATGGTCTTACACAGAAATCACTTGTCACTTTTAGCCGAAGCTATCACTATTCACTGATCAGGTAGCCGGAGCTACAATTTTTCACTAATCAAGTAGCCGATGATCAGGTAGCTGAAGCTACCACTTCTCATTGATCAGGTAGCCGAAGCTACCACTTTTTACTTGCCATTTGTCCTTGATAAGATAAGTGTAGCCGAAACTATCACTTATCACTTTCATTTGTCCTTGATCAGATAAGTGTAGCCGAAGCTATCACTTATCACTTTCATTTGTCATTGATCAGATAAGTGTAGCCGAAGTTATCACTTATCACTTGTTGCCATGGTCCAACCATAGTCTTTTCCTTCAATTCATCTTGTCACTGAATAGTAATGCTCAATTTGATCATTTATTCAATTTTCATGTTTTTACATTATTCGCGATTTTATCATCAATGCATATAAAATAACACATCATGAAATTCATAAAATTAACAAATGGTCACTAAAATTTAGTTATACAAACTCACAAGTACGATTTTTGTATTATAACGATATTCATAATTTCATAATAAATATTCCAAATAAAACATTATATCATTTCTAATTCAACATTTATCGATTATAATCGAGCATCTGATCAAGTCATTCATATATATATTTACTTTTCCTCCTCCTCCTCTCCATCCACATCCTTAGTATAAATAACACACTTGTAAGTAACATCATCCATAATTTTCACTATTTACTTATGTGAATATTCAAGCTGTCCATCCGTGTCATAGTCACTAAATCATTTTTATCTTGAGCTACAGAACTCGAAATTAAGATCCATAAATTTTCCCAGAAACTAGACTCATATTTTTTCTTGCCATAAAAATTTCATAATTTTGGTTGGTCCAATTAATACAGTTTATTCATTGAAGTCTCCCCTGTTCTGCTGTCTGACAGTTCCGACCCTTCTTCACTAAAAATTAATTATCTTCTCGTACAGAATTCGAATGATGTCCTCGTTTGTTTCTCTTGAAAATAAACTCATTCAGGATTCTAAACATATAAATTTAAGCCCATAATTGTTTTTATCCAATTTTTGATGATTTTTCAAATTCAGAACAGGGGAACTCGAAATCATTCTGACCTTGTCTCACAAAATTTATCATATCTCATGATTTACAATTCCATTGCTTACATAATTTCTTCTATAAGAAACTAGACTCAATAAGCTTTAATTTCATATTTTATTAATCCTCTAATTCCATTTCTAAAATTTTTGGTTATTTTTCAAAGTTAGACTACTGCTACTGTCCAAAACAGTTTTAGTGCAAAGTGTTGATTTCCATTTTTCCCCAAATTTCACAATTTATACAATTCAGTCCTTACTCAATTAACCCCTCAATTAAGATAATTTTCTCAATTAATACTTTTCCTAGACATTAGAAGTTATTTCATAACTATTGAAATTCAGAATTTCCACATACTTCAAACTCTTTTACAATTAGGTCCTAAACATTCACTTTCTATTCAATTCTTTCAATAAAATCAGCATATAAACAATTTAAAGCTCTAATTCCATGCCAAATCATCATATAGTTCCAGCACATATTCATAGCAACTTTCAATTTCTTTCATAGAATTAAAAACTAATGAATTCAACAAGTGGACCTAGTTGTAAAAGTCACAAAAACACAAAAATTTCAAGAAATAATCAAGAATTGAACTTACTTGAAGTAAAAATATGAAAAACCAGCTTGAAGGAACTTTTCCATGGTGTTTTTGCTGATGAGAATGCAGAAAAATAAAGAGAAATCTAGATAATTCCACTTTAGTCCTAGCTTTATTAAGTAAATTTTGCAATTTTCCAATTTTACCCTTAATTCTCCTTATTTTCTTGCTGATTTCATGCCTTGCCGTCCAGCCCAAATAGACCTTGGGTCTATTTGCCTTTTAAACCCTCTTTCTTTTATCATTTAAGCTATTTAATCATTTCCCACAATTTTACATTTGATACAATTTAGTCCTTTTTGTTCAATTAACTATCAGAACTTTAAAATTTCTTGACGAAACTTTAATACTAACTTATTAACACTCCATAAATATTTATAAAAATATTTATGGCTCGATTTAAAATTCTCGAGGTCTCAATACCTCATTTTTCGATTCTAATTATTTTAATATTTATTTTTAGTACGCTATTCACTATTTTAAAATTTTTTTTCCTAACTTCACATTTAACTTATACTCACTAAATTAATAATATTTCCTACTCATTTGTCGAATTTAGTGATCTCAAATCACTGTTCTGACACCACTGAAAATTAGGCTGTTATACGAGCCTTTGAGAAACTTAGTTCTTGTAATAAAATATTTACTGTTATTGAGAAGTAAGCCTGTCAGGTTTTTATAGAATTGACTATTAATTAGCTCTTATTTCAATTTGCGGCACTTTTGGGTAGCAATTTCAATGGTCTTCTTTGTTGCTGCTACAGTCTTCACCCTTCTTTAACTTGATTGCCAAAGAAAAAAGAGCCCCAAGTCAACATAGAGTAGCTTGAAAATGAAATCTTTGGTAGAAACACACACAAACTTTACTAAAATATTATAAAACGCAGCAATAGAATATAAAAAATGAACCAAAACCTCATTTGATTCTCCACTTTTAGCTAAACTTGGGGTATTTTGTTAACATTAATAATTAGTTACTATCATAGTACTTGGGGTATTTTCTTCACTTTAATTTTAGTTGAGCTCAACTTTAAGAAAATATTTGGGTAAATTGAATACAAAAACATAGAAAATTGAAACATTAGATTAACTTTTTGTTAGTTCAGAAGAGAAAAAAGAAGAAGAAAGAACAGAAAAAGTCGAATCTCAAGCATCAAATGATCAAATCTAGTAATTACTCTTACATCAATGGATTAAACGAATTTGAAACCACAAATCGCGTTGCATATTTTAAACCAAAAAAGTTCGGTCAAAAACATCAATTTATCTCAAGAATCATCCTAAAAAAAGATGCAACTAAAACATTATAAAACCACGTCAAATATGCAGGCCAATTATTCAAGAATTCCTCTACTAGTCTATGCAATCAAGAGGCTCTACTAGTCCTAGCTACTCAAGTAACCAAAGTTACTAGTTTGTACTTGTTGGCAATGACTCCTACTCCTACTCCTACAATTAGAGGGGCCAAAGGGAGTCTACATCTCCGAATGAAGCTCAAGGTTACTCTATTCAAACTAGCACAGTTGCAGCTGCTTAAATCACACCACAAAGGAAATAAACAAAAACACATCTACCATATATATATATAAACAAAAACATACTGCTTAAAAACACCATAACTAGAAATAAATGGCCTTAAATAGCTTAACTAAAACTTAAAATTTATCCAAATAGTATAAAAGATTGAGAGCAGATCAATCAAAAATGAGAAGCAAACATTTTAGAGACCAAACTGATGGGATTCTTGAAATTTGTAGACTTTGAAATATAAAACTCCATCAAAAGAAAAATTCAATCTTTTAGCACAAAACTAGGAATTAATTGGGTATTAAGCAAAGGAGAAAGTTGCAAACTTTTATGCATAGAATAAAATAACATCAAAAAATTGTACATCTACTGAGATCTGTGACAAAATGAAAATTGCAGGAACTGGCTTGACTTCTTTTAAGCCAAAAGGAAATTGCAACCATTGAATCATGAGGGTGACGGGAGGTCGAGCTCGTCAGGAAGCCAAAATAAAACATTGCTTCAATTATGGTGTCCACGTTGGTTATTTGAGATTTCATAAATTGATAGTCAGGTTTTTGCTTTTTGTTAACACTATCAACCTTGTCTAGCTGTCCAATCATTGTAAACAAAGGGCCAGTTGGACAGTCAAAGTCCTAGTACAACACAATATCAATTTTTGATGCTGCATTTTAGCAACGAAGGTTGAAAGCAGTAATAACACAAGTATAATTTCAGAAGAAAAAGGAATATGGAACTTTATTTTTCCTTGTGCCTACTAGATAAAAAAACCATGTCTAATTACCAAAAAGAACATAATAATCTCAATTATCTAAAACTATGTTATTCAGGCTAAAGGTGAGTGCCTAGTGCCAACATGGATATGCTTAATTTTTTAAGTTTTAACATATATTTGGAGAACCATAAGTTCATAACCAATACCCTTTCCGAATATTTGGGATGCAGATGATGGACATGGGTACTCAGGGAAATAACGAGTAAGAGAAACATCGATCTAAAATGCCATATCCACACAAACAATCACAAATCCTAATCTAAGGCAGTCTTACTGTTTAATTAGAATAAAAAAGAATTACTCGCTGCTTCCTATGGCAATGATTCCGTTTTAGTATAACACAATATCAATGTTTGATGTTGCATTTTAGCAACAAAGGTTGAAAGCAGTAATAGCACAAGTATAATTTCACAATTACAGAAGCACATGCAAAACCCTGAATCGATAGAATTTACCCAAACCCAGAAAAAAATTAAAAATAAAGAAATAAATAAAGGCATAAAATTTTAGGCATAAAATCGGTAAAAATGTGGACAAGTAAAGAACAAGAAGAAAAAAAAAGAGCTTTACGCCATACCTTAGCCAAGACCCAGCGAAGAAGAACGAGATTTGCCTGAGAAAGAAAGAAAGAGAATAAATGAAACAGCAGCCTGAGAAGAGAAGATATGCGATGGAGTAGAAGATGAAGAACGGAAGAAGGAAAATGAATGAAGAAGGGAAGAAGAAGACGTTTACTTGGATGAAGGAGGAAACAAAAAATGTCTTACAGAAATGGAATTCGTAAGACATTTTCCAAAAAACATAAGGCATTTTACCCGTGTCTTAGAAAACATTTTCCAAATGGAAAATGTTTTTAGTCAAACAAACACTGGAAAAGCAGGAAAACATACGGAGAAAAATGTTTTCCTGCAAACAAACGGAGCCTTAGGTTGGTTTTGATGTGTTTTTGACCCAATTAATGTCATTTTGATTTTGTATTTTTGTTAGTATTTAAGTTTCTTAAGGTCCAAGCAATTTGATTATGGTGTATTTAATGTATGATTTGAATGATTTACTATTTCATTGTCCTATAATACTCCGTAACCTTATTCTGACGACAGATACAGGTTAAGGGTGTTACAACACATTATTTAAGTATAAAAATTTAAATTTTTCGAGGCTTCACAATTACTTTTTGGGACATAAATTGAGCTGAGATAATCAGATTAAAAATTTGGTGTTGTCTATTTTCGATGTAATTATGGCAATGTTCTAAATTGCATAATTTTGTTTACTTTCAAGTTAAAATATTACCTTCGCCTTAATTTAACAATGCTTCTCAAAAATATTTTTGTGTCAATTTTTAGTTCGGGAGAATCACTTTTTCTATAAAAAAGTAGTAGCTTGTTTAGAAATAATTTTGTCTCAAAAGTGCTTTTTAGAAACAATACTAAACACACCCTTTAAGTTTTACATTAGTAAACATTGTAACATTTAACATTTTACAGTTTGAATGCTTAATTCGGTAACAAGGACTAAATCGCGTAAAGTGTAAAAGTTGTGTTCTAATAGCTAAAGGTGTCTAATAGCTATGGAACCTTAAAGTGGAAGTCTTTAAATGGTAATTAGACCATTAGTATAATTAATGTACTGATAAACCATAAAAGTAACATGTTTTAATCCCATACTTGGCATGTTTTTGGATGATTTATTATGTGAATTAGTGTATTTGATGCTCCTAATCCTTTAAATTTATGTTTCTATACTTAGGTGAGCATAAGGAAGTGAAAGGAGCAAGAAATGGCCCAAAATCAGACAAAAAGAGCTATTTTCAGGAACCACACGGCTTGGGCACTTCCACACGAGCTGGCCACACGCCCATGTGCCAGCCCAGTGTTGATTTCGAACCCTGCTTCTCTTTTACGCGAAAAAACCCAATTTTTAGGGTTTTTGAGCATTCTAAAGTTTATAAATGCTTATTAGAAGAGGACTAAAAAAGAGCACACAGAGAACGAAGAAAAGACTCGAAGAACACCAACGGATTCAACTCAGAAGCAGGATCTCCTTCAAGATTGAAGATCTCCATTCAATTTCTTTAGAAGTTTTTGGGTTTCTTTATGTCTTGTTATTTTCCTAATTTTGAGATGTTTTCCTTCCAAATTATAAACTAAATTCCCTAGATACCTAGGGAAGATGAAACCTTTGATGGATCTTATTATTTGATTTTCTGAATTACATGATAAATATTTGTTTCTTGTTCTTAATTATGTATGCTTAATTCTTGCTTTAATATTTTCAGGATATTAATTCAAGTGTGATGTGCTTATTTCAGTGGAGCAAAAGTCCTTGTTTAAGAGTAGATTTGGCATAATTGAGTGGAGTTGCATGCAATCCTAGAAATACGACGACATAAATCTACCGGATTAGAGTCAAATTTAATAGGGGAATCCATAGATCGAGTTAATGCGACAATAGAGATTTTAATTAGAAAGAGATTTCAATTAATCAACCTAGAGTCAGCTGTTCTTACTCTCGAAAGAGATATTAATATAATTTAGGGATTTCTACGGATCAAAGCAAGTGAATAAATCGTTTAATTTAGATTCAGAATAATAGGTGAAGTCTAGGTGGATTCTTTCCTAGGTATTATCTTTATTATTGGTTTTCTTCAAATATTTTCCCAATTTGCTCTCTGTCGCATTCTTAGTAATTAGTTTAGATAATTTTAAATTAAAAATATCCCCTTTAATTATAGGCTAGATAATAAAAAGATAGTAATTACTAGTACTTTTAGTCCTCGTGGATATGATATTCCCGACTCACCATAGCTATACTACTATTTGATAGGTGCGCTTGTCTTTGTCATGATTTAGTTAGTTAAGTGACTCATCAAGTTTTTTGTGCTGTTGCCGGGGACTAAGATATTAGGAACACTAGAATTTTATTAATTTAGCCATTTTTATTTTTATTGCATTTTTTTTAGTTTAATTTTGTTTTCTAATTTTTCTTTTGTTTGCTTTTGGCAGGTTCCTTTTGTATATGACTAAAAGAAACCCGTCAGGACCTTTAGTATTCGATAGTGAGATTGAAAGCATAGCTTGCAAAAATCGTAAAAAAGTAAGGCAGAATCGGTAGAATATAATGTAAGAGCAAGAGGACATCGTTAATATTACTAAAGAGATGGCTGAAAATCAGAATAATCAGCTACCTCTTGTGGTTGCCGCAATATGCTCCTCGTACTATGTACGATTATGCCAAACCCAATTTAACTGGGGTTGAATCGAGTATTGTGAGACCTGCTATTGCTGTGAATAACTTTGAATTGAAGCCAAACACCATTTAGATGACCCAACAATTTGTTCAGTTTGATGGTTTGCAAGATGAAGATCCAAATACTCATTTGACTAACTTTTTAGAATTCTGTGACACTTTTAAAATAAATGGTGTTTCTGGTGACGCCATTCGCTTACTGTTGTTTCCCTTCTCATTGAGGAATATGGCTAAATAGTGGTTGAACTCCCTATCACGAGGTTCTATCACTACATGGGAGCAAATGACCGAAAAGTTCTTATTGAAGTATTTCTCACCGGCTAAGACAGCTAAGTTAAAGAATGATATCTCTTCCTTCATGCAAATGGATTTAGAGACTCTATATGATGCAAATGGATTTAGAGACTCTATATGATGCATAAGATAGGTATAAGGACTTATTGAGAATGTGCCCTCATCATGGGTTACTTTTATAGCTACAAGTTCAAACTTTTTACAACGGTTTGAGCCCCTTGACTAGGCAATTGATCGATGTAGCCGCTAGTGGGACTCTGAATAATAAAACGCCTGAAGCGGCTTATAAGTTTATAGAGGAAATGTCACTGAATAATTATCAGTGCCAAGTCATGGAAACGAAGCTGATGAAAGCTGCCGGTGTTTTTAACGTAGATGCGGCAACCGTGTTATCGAATCAGGTAGAACTTTTGAATAAAAAAGATTGCTGGTTTATATGGTTCTACGCAGGTACATCCGGTGATACAAATAAAGGAGGGATGAACAATCGAGAATGTCTATCCTACAACCCTAGCACAGAAAACGAACAAGTTAACTATATGGGTAATAATTCTAGACCTCAGAATAATCCCTATAGTAGCACTTATAATGCAGGTTGGAGGAACCATTCCAATTTCTTGTGGGGTGGTCAAGGAAATCAAAGACCACAACCCCCTCCTGGCTTTTAACCACCTTACCAACAAGAGAAAAAGCCAAACCTTGAGGAGATACTGACGAAGTTTATTTCGGTGTCAGAAACTCGTTTCTAAAACATCAAAACCGCACTTAAAAATCAACAAGCGTTGATTCAAGGACTCGAGAACCAGATAGGTCAGCTGCTAAGATGATTTTAGAGAAACCACAAGGTAGCTTGCCTAGCAACACCGAAACTAACCCAAGAGAGCAGCTTCATGCAATTACGGTTCGAGATGTAGAAGGGTTAGTTGAACCGGAACTAGAACTAAGGCAAGAAAGTGTGGTAAGTCAAGGTAAGGTTGAGGTAAGCCACAGTGAACAAAAACCAGTAGGTAAGGAGTATAAACCTCGTGTGCTATATCCAAATGCGGCAAAGACAATTTGGTAAATTTCTTAAACTTTTGATAAAGTTGCATATTAACTTACCGTTTATTGAAGCTCTTTCGTAGATGCCCAATTTAGTTAAATTTCTAAAGGAGCTTTTGGAAAACAAATGGAAGTTAGATGATTCATCGCATGTGGAGCTAAATACAGTTTGCTCAGCTATTTTGCAGAATAAACTACCTAACAAATTAAAAGATCCAAGGAGTTTTACTATTCCTTATTTGATTGGTAGTTTAAATGTTAATAATGCTTTGGCTGATTTAGGGGCAAGTATTAATGTGATACCCTATATAATGTTTAAGCAACTATGTCTTGGGAAACCCAAACAAACTAGGATAAGTATTCAATTGGAAGATAGAACCATTAGATTTTTTAGGGGTATTGTTGAAGACGTTCTTTTCAAAATTGACAAATTTATATACCTAGTTGATTTTGTTGTCTTAGACATGGATGAGGGTAGTGACGTACCTTTAATTCTAGGTCGGCCCTTTTTAACAACTGCTAGAACTATCATTGATGTTGGTACAGGTGAATTGATACTTCGTGTAGGTGATGACACAATCACTCTCCAAGCTCTTGATTCTGCTCAGATATCTAGTAATCGAGATGATTATATGAATTATGTTAATAAAAGTAACCTTGTGGCTCAACCTTCTTTGCAGGAAATCCCTCAAAAAAATGTGATAGAGCTACGTTCCAGCTTATGCGACAAAAACAGAATAACTCATGAAGAACGAATGCTGCAAATCGATAAACTAGACGAATGGCAGACACATGTGAAGGAGAACCTAAGAATACATGATGCAGAATCAAAGTGACGCCATGATGAGCCTAAGGATGAAACAAACCAATTTAAGGTTGGGGACCAGATACTATTATTAGATAAAACGAACCCTCGAATTGCCACTGCAAAGCTTAATGCAAACGGAGAAATTCCTTTTATGGTATTAAATGTCTTCCCATACGATATAGTCGAGGTAACTCATTCTAAATTCGGCACTTTTAAGGTAAATATTACTCGACTCAAACTTTATTTGAATAAAAGAATTGGTAGCGAGAAAGAGGAGTCTCGACTTCGATAACCATCGTGACTGTGAGAATACGAGGTAAGTCGAGCTTAGACTTAAATAAGCACTTCTTGAGAGGCAGCCCGAGTGTTAACACTGCTAATTTCTTAATTTTATATCATAATATTTTTTAAAATTAATTAATAAAAAAATATGTTTTTGACTCACACGGCCTGGACACACGGGCGTGTCTTTGGCCGTATAGATAAAAAGGGGTCTGACAGTGAGTTACACGGCTTGGCAACATAGCCATTTGACCCACACGGCCTGGACACATAGGCGTGTTCTTGGCCGTGTGGATATTGGGACTTAATTTTTCCAAAAATCAACAGAGACACGGCCTAAAGTAGTCCACACGGGCATGTGATAAGGCCGTGTGGACTACATGGCCTAGACACACCAGCGTGTCTAAGGCCGTGTGAAACTTAGAGCTAAAATTTTCAATTTTAAAACAAGTTAGAGAGTTACACGGGCAAGGCACACGGCCGTGTCTCATGGGCGTGTGGGAAGTCACATGGGCGTGGAGAAGTGAAGGAGATTGCACACACACGGGCGTGACCAAGACCGTGTGAAAACTGGGCATGTAATGTGAAAACGCACACGGGCTGAACAGAAGCCATATAATAGCCTAATTTTTAGTGGTGTTGGAAAAAGTGATTCGAGATCACTAAATCCAACAAGTGAGTTCAAAGATTTAATAAAATAATATATATGAGACAAGTATGACATTAGAAGAATTTTTGAATTAGTGAATTTTATGAACTAAAAGAATTTATTGGAAAAATGGGTTAAAAATGATGTATCGAGACCTCGAATTCATAGACCGAGCCATAAATATTTTTAGAAATATCTATGGAGTGCTATGGAGTTAGTATTAAAGTTTCGTTAGGAAATTTTAACATTTTGATAGTTAATTAATAAAAAAGAATTAAATTGTAAAAGGTAGAAAGTTTATTTAAATGATTAAATTGTTCAAATAATAAATAGGAAGGATTTAAAGAGCAATTTTACCTAAAGTTAAATAGTCTGGACGGCAGAGACAAGAAAATTAGCAAAGGTACAATGTGAACAAGGGGCAAAATTGGAAATTTTGTAAAATTAAACTTAGAAATAGAAATTTCATGAGAAATCTAGACATTTTCTCCTTCAAAACTTCAAAAAATGCCATAGGAGAACCTTGAAGCTAGTTTTCCAAATTTTTTTCACCATTTGAGTTTAGTTCTTTCTTTACAATTAGATCCAACTAATGAATTCATTTGTTTTTGATTCTATGAGTGATTTT
The DNA here is from genome assembly GCA_025698475.1 of Gossypium anomalum. Lineage (NCBI taxonomy): Eukaryota > Viridiplantae > Streptophyta > Magnoliopsida > Malvales > Malvaceae > Gossypium > Gossypium anomalum. The sequence goes on along the minus strand of CM046967.1, from coordinate 13,896,375 downwards.
GAAAGTTACTATGAATGAGTGCTGGAAGTATATGATGAATTATCATGGATTTGAAGCTTTAATTTCATTAAATGATGATTTTATTAGGTGATTTTAATAGAAAATGATTTTTAAGACCTAATTGTGAAAAAGTTATGAATTAGGGTTTGGTGTTGAAATTATATGTATGAAAGTATGTATAGTAGCTTAAAATAATTAGATAAAGTGTTAATTGACAAAAATTAGCTCAATTGATGGGAAAATTAAGCAGGGACTAAATTGTAAAAACTATAAAGTTTAGGGTAAATGTGTAATTTCAAAAATTGAAGGGTATAAATTGTGAAGTGAAATGAGACTAAAATATGTGTGTCAATGAATGAATAATTTTATATTATAGATCAAGAAATCAAAGATAAACGAAGAAAAGAAAAAGTAGCAGAATAGTCCCTGAATTTCTACAATTTTGGCAAATTAGCCAGGTAAGTTCATATGGTTGAATTTTATGATCTATTGTATCAATTAGAGATTATATAATGTATTATTTCATATCTTTGTTATGGAATTATGATTATTGTGGTAAAATAAAAATCGAAGGCAAAGTTCAAATTGAGTAGAACGTTGGATTGAGTACAATAGTTCAGTGATAAGTGTAGTGACAGTTGATGAATTGACGGATAAAATCATGGTATAACCATGCAAAGTGATAATTTAAGACCATAGCTAGGCTATGACATTTCAATGAAAAGTCTATAATTGAACTATGGCACAGTAAACGTAAGACCATGGTTGGACCATGGTAGTAAGTGTACATGTATAAGACTATAACTGGGTTATGGCATCATGAGGGCAAGACCATAACAAGGCCATGGCAATAATTGCGAAAGATCATAGTGGGATTGTGATATCAAATAAACGATGTACTCAAATCCGTAAGATGTTCTCTAATTTGGCAAGGTTTGGTAAGTGTTACATGAAATAATATGATAGAACTTTAATAGACATTTAAATTGAGCTTAATTAGTGAATTCATCATTTGCCATTGTGAGTGACATCAAATGTTAGTGAAATGTTAGATAAATGATTTATTAAAGTATGATCGGTACGATTTTTTTTAAGCCTATGAACTTCCTAAGCTTCTATAAGCTACTTGTGTATATATTATTCTTTGTAGATTAACGTGAGATTGGAGGATCGGATCAACACATTGGGCCACACTATCTAAATTTTCTCCGGTAGATTTTCCAAGTTCCTTACGGTTCATATGGCATGTATAGGATTGGAAAAGAGTTATATTTGAGATATGGGTGTGAAAGTCTTATATATATATATATTTAGTAGTAGTTTTCAATATTCAATAAATAGAATTAATATGGTATGTTTATGCAATTTGAGTAATGTGGTTATAAATTATGCTTAAAATATGTTTAAAAAATAAATTATTTACTTGAATTGGTTGATTGGTTTGGATATATTAGTGTGTACAAGTGTTATATGCAGGTACATTTTGAAAAGGGTGAGAAAAGTGGCCTTTGAATGACCTACTTTCGTCCACACCGGTAAGCACACGGACATGTGACACACGGCCTGGCACATGGGCATGTGGTTTGGCCGTGTGTCCCCTGCATCTTAAATTCGAGAAACAGAATGCTCAGGATTGAGCACACTGGCAGAGACACAGTCGTGTGTCTCAGCCGTGTGTGCCACATGGCCTATAACACGGGTGTGTGTCTTGGCTGTGTGAAAACTATACCTTAATGTTTTACAAGTCAAATAGTTACACAGGTTGGGGACATGGCCGTGTAACCTATGTCACTCGGCTATGTGAGCCACACGGCCTACTCACATGGGTGTGTGACCCTTGTACATGAGAAAAATTTTAGAATTTTGCGAAAAATTCTCTAAATCTCCAATTTAGTCCCGACTTGATTCTATTGTGTATTTTGGGCCTCAAAGGTCCATTTAAGGGACACTAGAATTAAATTTGGAAAATGAATAGTAATTTTCATAAATTATGTTCAAATGTTCTGTAAACTCCAGTAATGCTCCATAACTTTGTTCCAGTAATGGATACGGGTTAGAGGTATTACAGTTCACACGGGCGTGTGACACTGCCGTGTGGCCCAACACCAACCTAACACGACCGTCTCACCTCTTTATAAGCAAACCCTAATTTTCTTTTTTACTTTTATCTTCTTCTTCAACTAATCCTCCCCTTAGCCGCCGCTCTTAATTCCGGCCATTTCTCCGACCACCGTCTTGCCCCACTGGTCAAACCCTAACCTCTTTCTCCCTTCCCTTCTTTCCCTCCCTCAAATCGCTGTCCCAGTCTTCCCCCTCTCCCTTGCGCGCGCGTAGCCTGACCCCCACGCCACATCTCTCTCTATCTCTCATCAAGCCGCTTGTGCACCACCCCTGACTGCCCCTTCTTTCAGCCCCGACCAGCTACCCAAGCTTCTCACTTCTTTTTCTTTTCCCTTCTCCTCTCAACCCCCACTCTCGTACTAACAATCCCTCACCTTTCTTTTTTTCTCTTTCATGTTTTCCACCCCTACGCACGACCCACACCATTCGGCCGACCTTTTCGTCACCACCGTCAGCTGACCTTCCGACCACCGCCTATCACCATCAATTTTCTCATTTTTACCCTTCCCTTTTCCTTATTTAATTATTTCTTTATTTTTTATTCCTTATTTATTATTATTATATTATGTTATTTCTTTATTGTTTATTATTATTATTCTCAGTTATTTGAATTGTCTTTTCTGACTATATTTATTGCCTACTATTCTTTTACTCTTTCATTCACCTTTTATTATTCATGCTACTATTTTAGTTTATGTTTATCATCACTATTATGATTTATCATTCTTTTGTTATTTTGACTGCCTAGCTAGTATTTCAATCACTATTGGAATCTATTCTTAGTATTAGGATTATTTATTTAATTATTTATTCTTATTTATAGAATATCATGATTTGTTTTTTTTAGTTATGAATTTGTTATTTGATTCCTTAGTGTTGTCACCACCAGATTCATACTTAGTTTCACTCTATGGTTTTGGAATGCATGAGTTTTCATCCATACTAGTTTAGGAGTAATTTATTATTAAGACTACTTGGATTTTTCCTTCTAGGATTTTATTTGCATATTTGGTGATTATTTATTTATTAAAGCAAATGTTTGACCTTTTCAGGCAAACCAAGACAAACACTTGTGGCAAGTCCAAGACCGCAGTCCCCGCTTCGAAGAAGTGAAAGACTCATGGTGGGACCTCCTCCTTGAGCGCTTCCGCCGAGGCTCGTCACCTTTATCTTCGATTTTTGACGGGTCCTCAAGAGGATTATATCAGCTCCTTCGGGTACGACCACTCGGCCTAGGTCTCTCTATAGATTAGGCTGTATTTGAGCAGATCCACTTCGCTGACGATGTTCATGCCTTCATTACCATCGCTCCGTGGGATAGATTTTTCTCCATCATCGAGCCCACCTGCATGGAGCTTACCTTAGAATTCTACATGACGTTTTTGGTATAGCAGGTCATGGCGACTCATGACGAGCCAGACACCATTACTTTTTGACTCAGTGGTTTGGTGTGCTATATAAGTGTTCCCGAGTTCAGTGCTGCTATGGGACTCTACATAGAGGAGTTTATGAGTGCCGAGGACTTCATTAGACTTCATCGACACATCCATCACTCAATATCATGTTGTTAGACCAATCTCACAGCGAGCCAGACTCAGTGGTTTGGTGTGCCATATGAGTGTTCCCGAGTTTAGTGCTGCTATGGGACTCTACGCAGAGGAGTTTATGAGTGCCGAGGACTTCCTTAGACTTCATCGACACATCCATCACTCAACATCATGTTGTTAGACCAATCTCACAGCGAGCCAGACCCTTTATGATACGAGTCGCTCGAAGACGACTTCTCTCTCTCTAGCTCTATGGTACATTCACGCACTCTTAGCTCACACTTTAACAGGCAGGAGAGAGAGCACCGAAGTCGTTAGCACTCACGACGCTTACTTTCTATGGAGCATGGCCCATGGCCATATTATTGACTTGGCTTACTTTATTGCTTTAGCCTTCTACCATCAGACTAACCGCCATAGGAGGGGTCCCATTTGTTTAGGCCCTTATGTGACTCGCGTCGCTCGACACTTCGGTCTCCTAGACACATCAGAGCAGTCCTCCATACTCACATTTGTCGGCCAGATGTCCCTGCAGGGAATATGAGGCATGATACACATGAGGATAATTGAGCGGCGTCATGGAGTGGATCCCCCTCAGTATCGATTGTTTCATTCTAACACTCAGAATAAACTCGACGACTTCATTGATGATTTTCCTCCCTATCACGAGGATCCACCATAGCCTCCACCTTTGAGTCACCGCCCTACTCCTTCTACTACCACTTTAGCGGACCTCCCCGAGTAGTTTGCTCAATTCCAGTAATATTGCATTCGGAGGTTCGACAACCTTAAGGTGACTTGCAGTAGATATGTCAGCATATCCATATATCTTATTCTGCACTGACGACTCACGACACTGATGTGTCTGATGATGAGGACCATTGAGTCCATTTATTTTATTTTTATTTTATTTTTAGTTTTATTTCTATTTTTATGTTTATTGTTATTTTCTTAGACTCCTTTTGTTTTTATATTTTGAACTATATTTTTATTTATTATGGTTGTTTCTAATTGAGTAACCCTTTGATCTTCTTCACCATTTGTGTTTATTTTCTTATTAGTTGCTCAGAATCATGCACTACATTTAGATTTATATCCAATTTCGCTTTTCACTATTCTGGGGATTTCATCCAATATTCAGGGTAGTTTCAATTCTCTCCCTCTCTTATGATATTATGTTTCTACTGTGATTATTTTTGTTTGTACATTGAGGACAATGTACATCTTAAGTGTGGGGAGGTTATTTATATGATTATTAGAAAATCCCTGAATTATGTCTTGCGTTCAAGTGATTTTCTCATATTACTATTAGAATGAATTCTTATCGATTTGTGATTATCATTGATATGTTTTAGATTAAATTTATAGATATTTGTGCATTGATTGTTTAAACTTTAAGACATGAGAGAACCAAGCATGATAAGTCTATTTTCAGAAATAAAATTTTTTAGGTTGTTTCCCTAAATTGAGGTATTACCTTGAAGTTTGAGATTTGCAAGATTGATATCAAAAACCATAATTTTTTGTGAGATTTTGAGCTTTTAGAGCATACATTTTTCTTGCTTATTTTATTATTGATTATGAGTGTGTCAATATTGATTGGTTATTCTAGAACTTGTTTTGATTATGCATGTCGAGACCACACCTTTGATTTGATATACTGATGTAATAAAGGCACTTAGGTTTTATCCTACTTATCCCATAAAAAGCCTACCTTCATAATTAACCCTTAGTTAACCCCTTTTGAGCCTAACACACCGTTTCTTAATTTACACATTAATGATAACCCATAACTCATTTTTGTTCATTGAGAACTTTTGCCGTTTTATTAACCCCATTTTTATTGAGATTTGATTTGGTTAATTGCATGATTATGCCTTTTGATTAAGTTGTTGAATTATTTCTTCTTATTTACATATAAAAAAATCATCAAAAAAAAGAGAAAAAAAATATACATATATAGTTATTTAGTTCTTTATTATTTGAGCTTGAACAATTAAATTCATATTTTGAGAAAAAGCTTTTGTTATTCTTGAATACTTTCGATTTATATAATTATTTGTAATTCAACATTTGTTATTTTTTCTAGTTTGTTAATTTATCAATTCGATCTATTCTAACCCTCTTTTTCAGCCTTTCTCCACACCCTTAACTAAGCCTCATTATTAAAAACCTTTTGATTTGTGTATCGTCTCATTTTATAGTAGTGGAGATTTGATTTTCATGCAAGCCTATGGTAATGACTTTTCATATTTGACTTTTGAGTGTTTAATTTTTGAACCTTAAACACTTTAGTGATTTGAGTGAATCTCTAGTGAGGATATCGATTCTTGTCAAATTTGAATTAAAGGTAATCACTTAGATAAGGGGAAATACCTATGTTTTCATGCTTTTAACTTGGATTGTTTGAATCTTTTGTGCTCTTTTAGTTGAGTTATCAATGTATGATTATTTTTGAATTATGACAAAACATTGTTGATGAGAATTATGAATTGAGAAAGTTTAATTTTAATTGTGAGTTGAGGATTTTGCTTGAGGACAAGAAAATTCTTAAGTGTGGAGATATTTGATAAACCGTAAAAGTAACATGTTTTAATCCCATGCTTGGCATGTTTTTGGATGATTTATTATGTGAATTAGTGAATTTGATGCTCCTAATCCTTTAAATTTATGTTTCTATACTTAGGTGAGCATAAGGAAGTGGAAGGAGCAAAAAATGGGCCAAAATTGAACAAAAAGAGCTATTTTCAGGAACCACATGGCTTGGGCACTTCCACACGAGCTGGCCACACGCCCATGTGCCAGCCCCGTGTCGATTTCGAACCCTGTTTCTCTTTTACGTGAAAAAACCCAATTTTTAGGGTTTTTGAGCATTCTAAAGTTTATAAATACCTATTAGAAGAGGACTAAAAAAGAGCACGCAGAGAAGAACGAAGAAAAGACTCGAAGAATGCCAACGGATTCAACTTAGAAGCAGGATCTCCTTCAAGATTGAAGATCTCCATTCAATTTCTTTAGAAGTTTTTGGGTTTCTTTATGTCTTGTTATTTTCCTAATTTTGAGATGTTTTCCTTCCAAATTATAAACTAAATTCCCTAGATACCTAGGGAAGATGAAACCTTTGATGGATCTTATTATTTGATTTTTCGAATTACATGATAAATACTTGTTTCTTGTTCTCAATTATGTATGCTTAATTCTTGTTTTAATATTTTCAGGATATTAATTCAAGTGTGATGTGCTTATTTCAGTGGAGCAAAAGTCCCTATTTAAGAGTAGACCTGGCATAATTGAGTGGAGTTGCATGCAATCCTAGAAATACGACGACATAAATCTACCGAATTAAAGTCAAATCTAAAAGGGAATCCATAGATCGAGTTAATGCGACAATAGGGGTTTTAATTAGAAAGAGATTTCAATTAATCAACCTAGAGTCAGTTGTTCTTACTCTCAAAAGAGATATTACCATAATTTAGGGATTTTTACGGATCAAGGCAAGTGAATAAATAGTTTAATTCAGATTCAAAATAATAGGTAAAATCTAGGTGGATTCTTTCCTGGATATTATCTTTATCATTGGTTTTCTTCAAATATTTTCCTAATTCGCTCTCCGTCGCATTCTTAGTAATTAGTTTAGATAATTTTAAATTAAAAACACCCCCTTTAATTATAGGCTAGATAATAAAAAAGAAGAAGCAATTACTAGTACTTTTAGTCCTCGTGGATACGATATTCCCGACTCACCATAGTTGTAACACCCCGAAAATTTCTACAGTAAGATATTATCCTTGATATAGTAAAATAAGAAAATAAAGTGACAAAAAGGGAAAATTCTGAGTTATGTCAACATTGGGAAGTATAAGTATATTATGATATATTAATTCAAGAAAGGACTAAATTGTAAAAGTGAGAAAAGTTTTGTTGCACAAGAGTAAATACTCAAAATTTGAGGGGCTAAAGTGTAAATATGAAAAATTTGAAGGACTCATAGTGCAAATATTTTAAGAGTGGAATGATCTAGAAACTAAGAAAAATGGATGAATTGGGACTAAATTGAATAGGAAAAGAATTATGAGGGACTAAATCGTAATTTTACCAAATTATGTGATGATTCAATAATGGAATTTTAAAAGATCACAAGGGAAAAATGGTCAATTGGAAGAGAGAGAAATCTAGAAAGTAATGATGATGATGATGATATTTTATAATTATTAATTAGATAAATATTATTTTATTAATATTTTAATAAGATATTTTATTATTTTATTATTATTTATTAAGTATAAAAAGGAAGGAAAGATGAAGAATTTTCATCATCTTTCCCATGCAAACCAACGTGAGAAGAAGAGAGAAAGAAAAAAAATTTTGTTTTCTTTACAATTTGGTCCTTTCACTAAAAATCTACTATTTTCTCCTAGAAATCAAAAGAATTTCCATAGCCATCAAGAGAGAAAGATCACAAGGAGACTATGGGGAGCTATAATATTAAGTTAGATTCAAGAAGTAGAAGCTGGAGGAGAGAGAAAATCAAGTTAAAGATTGAAATCAATAGAATAAGGTAAGAACATCAAGATTTCAATATATTTTTAAGATTAATATTATTGAAAAAGTATGGAATTGATGTTAATGTAGAGTTTTCTTATATATGGTCTTATGTTCTTGATATGTTAGTGAAGAGAAAATAAGAGAAAGTAATGAGAAATAGTGTAGAGAAAGAAAATAAGGGTGTTATAAACATGGTAAATAAACATCTTGCACTAAAACAGTTTTAGACAGCAGCAATAGTATAACTTTGAAAAATCACCAAAAATTGTAGAAATCGAATTAGAGAATTAATAAAACATAAAATTAAATCTTATTGAGTCTAGTTTCTTATAGAAGAAACGGTATAACCAATGGAATTTTAAATCATGAGATATAATAAGTTTTGTGAGACAATGTCAGAATGATTTTGGGTTCCTCTGTTCTGACTTTGGAAAATAATAAAAAATTGGAAAAAATAATTAAGGGATTAAATTTATATTTTTAAAATAATTAATGAGTCTATTTTCAATAGAAATAAGCGGGAACATCATCCGAATCTTGTACGATGAGATAATTAATTCTTAGTGAAGAAGGGTCGGAACTGTCAGACAGCAGAATAGGGGTAACTTTAAAGAATAAACTGTACTTATTGGCTAAACCAAAAATTTTGAAAATTTTATGGTAATAATAAATGTAAGTCTAGTTTCAGGTAAAATTAGTGGATCTTAATTTCGAGTTCTGTAGCTTAAGATATAAATAATTTAGTGACTATGATGCAAATAGATAGTTTTGAATATACATATAAGTAAATAGTGAAATTATTGATAATGTTACTTGTTGCATGTTATATAAATTAAGGATGTGGAATGGAGAGGAGGAGGAGGAAAATATGTATGAATATTCAGCTAGCATGGCTAATTTGCATGTTTTAGGCTCATGGACTAAATTGAATAAAAGTAAAATTTATGGGCAATTTTGTAAAAATGTTAGAAATGACCTAATAGCATGAAATGAATTATTTTATTATTTAAAATTACAAAATTGAATTAAATTATTAATTTAGCTCAAGATCAGGGAAAAACATGTTTTAAGGATTAAATTGAAAAGTGTTGAAATTATGGAAAATCCTGATATTTTATAGAATTCATGGGTTGTTATCAATTTGTTTGAGAATAACGGCTGGAAATAAGGATTAAATTGTAATAATTTTATTTTATTTTAACCTAAGGATGAAATCGTCATTAATTAAAAGTTTAGGGGTAAAATGGCAATTTTTTTAGAGCATCAGTTGAATGTATTACAACATGAAATAAATGAAAACGACGATCAAATTTCTTTATAAAGATCCGGATGACTTGAATACGAGACTTAAACGTGGAAAAGAAAAGATATCGGATTAATGAAATTATAAACATGTACAAGCAACAAGGTAAGTTGGTGTAACTTGAATTATAATTTTAAATGCATGAAATATCGATATTATGAATTACCTGATTTATGTTTATGAAGAAATGGCAAGAGAATGATATTTATCATGACATGTAAATAGGTGATTATTTTTTATACGTTGATACAAGGAAATTAATTAAATTGAGACGAGTAATAAATTCAAGTAAAACATATCGAGAAAAATAAGTACGTTAAGGGACAATATGTTTGATTTTAATTGGTTCCAAATATGAACGTTAGATGAAATGAAATATCTGATAAATAAATCGGTAACTCTGGTAATGCTCCGTAACTCTATTCCGATGACGGATTCGGGTTAGGGGCGTTACAATAGCTATATTACTATTCGATAGGTGTGCTTGCCTTTGTCATGATTTAGTTAGTTAAGTGAATCATCATGGACAAATATGGGCATTAAATAAATAACTTAATTAAAATATAGAATAAAGAAGTATCATCTTCCTAAATGAAGATGACCACCGAAATTGGGGCTTAAGGAAGCCATTTTTAAGCTTCAATATTCGACCAAGGCATTTTTGTCCAATTAGGTATGATTTTTGTCCCGTTTTTAATGATTTCTATGTTTTTGAGACCGTTGTAACTTAATTTAGCTAGCTTAGGGACTAATTTGCAAAACTGTTAAAGGTCTAGGGTTTTACCATTAATGTGTCTATTTTGATGTTTGATGATAGATAATGAATGATTGTTGTTAGATAAACAACATTTATTAAGTGATTTTGGTTGAAATTTCAATTTAGAGATTTATTTGTGAAATATGAAAATTGTGGTAGAAATGTGAAATAAATGGAAAATAGGGCTTGCTAGGGACTTAATTGAAATTCGGCTAGCATAGGTATAAGTTGAGTTGCTTGAATTTGCATTTTTATGAGCTAGGAACTAAATTGTAAAAAAGTTGAAATATTAGGGGTAAAAGTGTAAAATTGCCATAATATGAATTTTTGAACTGAATTGAATAGAATGTGTTTTAAATGAGTTAAATTTGATTATATAGATCAAGAAAAGCAACGTACGGATATAGATCGGGGGAAAAATAAAGTTTTTGATTAGTCGATCCTATTTCGTTGTTTTTGTGATCGAGGCAAGTTCGTATGTTAATAAGAAGTAATGTAATTGTATTAAATGCTTTAGAATTGTATCGTTAATGAATATGACCTTACGGAAATGTTCGACGAAGATTCAGCAATGTGAAATCACAGTTGAACCTTAGGAATAGATAGGATAGAAATGACATGTTATTAGGGGTTATTGTGTTTGTGTTGGTTCGTACGTTCTACCGGTGGGTGAGTTTTTCGGCATGTGTTGCGGATTCTCGTCAGCTTGTGTGAGCAGCACCGTGTAGTTACGTCTTGACCGTCAACTTGTGTGAGTAGACCCATTGATAGCTCGAGAGTGGGCATTATATGAGATATGAGATTGAGATGACTTCGGCCATGTATTGGCACTTAGGGTCTGATATTCCCGAGTATCTGATATTATACCAAATTGTTCAACAGGTATATCGATGAATTGGAAGAGTATGAAATTGATACGAATTAGTACATGTATGTATGTGAACTATACAATCATTGAATCGAAGAAATTGATGAAATTCATGTCTAACCTTTGGATTGAATATGTGATAGGTTTTTGGATTTAAATTGAATTGCATATTGTAATGTTTAATGTACTTGAATTGTGGTTGTATGGTAAGTTTTACTTATTAAGCTTATGAGCTTACTAAGCTTTATAACTTACTTGATTTACTTTTCCATGTTTTATAGTGATTATCGAAGCTTGCTCGGATTGGGAGTCATCAGAGATCTTATCACACTATCCAACTGTCATTTTGGTACTTTTGAACTTGTGAATTTGGTTATATGGCATGTATAGGAGTTGTGGTTAATATGGTCTATATGTTGTTAATGGATTTAGCCAATTGATTTGGCTTGTAAATGATGAATGTTTGGTTATGTGTATAGCCATGTGATTTGGCTTATTTTGGTATATTTGGTTATGTATATATATAAGTGCAAATGGCCTTTGTTATATGGTTGGTAATTGCTTCGTGAATGTTTGTTGTGAATTAGTATTGAAGGTAGCAAATAAATGAAATTGAGAATGTATTAGTATGATAAGCATTAGGCAAGATAATACATATATGAAGTTAACCATTTAGGTGATTTGTGACGTGAAATTAGTATGTTTTAAATTGACAAAACAAGATCTTATGTGCCTTATAGTTGTTGGTATTGGAATAGCATGATTTAGGCTTGGTTGAGATTGGTTTGAATGCCTATTGATGCTATGTTATATGCCATTTGACATGTTTAGGTGGATGCAAATTTGGGTGAGAAAGATGGCTTGGTAAATAGCCTATTTTTGTCTATATGGGCAGAGACACGGGCGTGTGTCTCAACCGTGTATGACACACGGTCAGGTGACATGGCCGTGTGTCCTTTAATGTTTATTTAGAAACCAAGTCAGTAGCTCCACACGGTCCAGCACACGGGCGTGTGACTTGGCCATGTGGCATAAGCCAAGATACCCCTACGCTTTGGCAGCCTGACCTAGTACACGGCCCACGGCACGCAGGCGTGTGAGGCCATTTTGAAGGGTACACGGGCTAGTTACACGGGCGTGTGGTTGGTCGTGTGACCCAAGTCAGAGAGTTACATGGGTAGGGCATGGGTTGGGACATGGCCATGTGATCTCATTTCGAATGTCCACACGGCCTGTGGCACGAGCGTGTCTTTGGGCCAGGGGCGAAGCCAGGAAAAATATTTAGGGGGACCGGATGAAATTTTAATTTATTATAGTTTATATCTTTATAATTTGTAAAGGACAAAATCAAATTTTTATAATTTTAAGGGGGCCAAAGTGTAATTTTACCTTTACTTATTTAAAATTTTTAAAAAAATTTTAAGGGCCTAAAATGAAATTTTACATTTTAGGTGGGCCGGGGCCCATGCCAGCCCCCCTGGATTCGCCCCTGCTTTGGGCATGTGAGACACACGGTCGGGCCACACGGGCGTGTGACTCCTATATTTTAAAAAATTTTCTATGTTTTCCAAAAATTTCTTGAGTTATAGTCCCGAACCACTTCTAATGCTTGTTTATGGCTTGAGGGCTCGTGTTGGGGACTATATGGTTTTATTTGTATGGGTTTTAATTGATATGAGAATTGTAATTCGAATTGTACCATGGTTTATGAGATTAATCTGATAATGCTTCGTAACCTTATTTCGGCGATGGATACGAGTTAGGGGTGTTACAAAAATGATGATTTGATATGCATGGTTGTTGTTAGGGTTTTAATATTTGGATGATTAAATAACAAATTTCTCTAATGGCAATGATAAAATTGTAACGCCCCCACGCCCGAAACCGTCACCGGAGTCAAGCTTGAGGTGTTACTAAACTTATCTTACCTTTTAAACAACTCTAAACCATTTATTTTAATTTTCGGAATAAACTGTTTTTCTGCGTCATAGCTGCTTAAAAATTCATTTCTCGAGTTTCAAAACTCGAAATTAAGATCCGTAAATTTTTCCTGAAACTAGACTCATATATCTATCTACTAGTTTTTTTCTAGAATTTTTGACTTAGCCAATTAGTACAGTTTATTAGTTAAAGTTACCCCTGTTTCAGAATTCGACTGCACTGACCTCTACTTACTACAAACCACTTTTCTCCCTATACAAAATTAATATAACTATACCGTTTGTTTCTATTAAAACTAGATTCAATAAGTATTCTAACCATATAAATTACACCACCTAATTATTGTTTTACAATTTATGGTGAATTTCCAAAGTTGAAACAGGGGATCTAGAATTTTCTCTGACCCTGTTTCACTAAAACTCAGATATCTCATAAAATATAATACCTTTACCTGTTTTGCTTATTCCATAAGAAAATAGACATAATAAGATTTAATTTCATATATTATTCACCATCAAACCATGTCTCTACGATTTTTAGTGATTTTTCAAAATCACATTATTTCTGATACTTGAATCTGTTTTTAAGTTACTTTCACATTTTTCTTAGTTTTCATGTGATAGTTACTACTTATTCATACATACAATTAAACATGTATATCATCAGCCATTCTATTAGTTAATCACTAGCAAGTATTTACACATCATTCATTGATCATATCATATCAAAAGAAACCAAGTTCCTATACATGCCATACACAAAACTAAACGTCTAACTATACCAATGTGATTTCTTCGATAGTGTGATCGGGTCTCCGACGTTTCCTTCGATCCCCGAGTGGCTTGATAAAACTATAAGAAAAGAAAATAAAGAGAGTAAGCACTAGGCTTAGTAAGCTTACAAGCAAATAAATTACAACATTGACATAATGAATGATTATACATAATGTCACCTAGCCTCATAAACTTTCTTTACTTCTCATTTTCTACCTTCTTCTTTACTTACTTACCTTCTTTCTTACCCGACCTTTCACTATTCATAAATATAATCTACCTTCCCTTTTGCTGATAATTTACTGTAATTTAACGTGTACAATGACCCATTGAACCACTCGGAATACTAAGGGATACCGGGTCGTTCTGTCTATCAATATCTCGCTAATGCCATGTCTTCGACATGGACTTACATGAATTATTCCTGTCTCCAATGCCATATATATATATCTAATATGGGCTTACATGGCTCATTCCTGTCTCCAAAGCCATATATCTGATATGGACTTACATGGCTCATTTCTGTCCCTGTCCGTCCCACAACCCCAATATCCTAACATTCCTAAGGTTCAAACGGGGCTTCCTAATGCTTTTTCTCTGTCACTTTGCCTTTAATTTGACTTTAAATATTCTCATGAAATAAGTATATAAATGCTGGAAATTGACAATAATAATGTAAAATAAAATAATATTGCATTTATTTACTGTAAACTTACCTCGTATGCAAAAATAGCTACTTTTACCATTTCGTCCACAACTTGGTATTTTCTCCATTTTAGCTTGAATTTCAGTTTTCCTTGCTCTATCATTTAAAATATAGTCTAATTAGGACTCAAATTATTCAAATTGACCCAAAATCATATTTTGGCAAAATTACAATTTTGCCCCTAAACTTTTACATATTTACACTTTTGCCCCAAAGCTCGTAAATTAAACTTCAGCCTATTTTCTTATGTTTCATGACATGTTGGTCATTTTTCCCTTCTATGGCAGCATCGAATTCATACTCTAACAAGCACTTATGACTATTAGGTATTTTTACCGATTAAGTCCTTTTACTCGTTTTTGCTTAAAATCGAGTGGTACAAGTTGTCTAACATAATTTAAAACTTCATATTCTATCATAAAACACCAAAATACACAAATTTCACCTATGGGTATTTTTCCAAATATGAACCCTAACTTAAATTATTGCTAGCATAAGCTTTATCGAGCTACCGGGACTCCGAAAACGTAAAGAACATTAAAACCGGGGCTTGGAATCACTTACCATGGAGCTTGAAAGCTTGAAACAAACCCTAGCTATGGAGAACCCTTGAAATTTCGTCCTAATGAAGAAGATGGACAAAAATTGGCTTTTAATTTTGTTTTTAATTCATTTTACCCCTAAATGACCAAAATGCCCTTACTACTAAACTTTCAAAAATTCTTTCCATGTCCTAATTTTGTCCATGAACTTAAAATTGGTCAAATTGCTATTTAAGACCTCCTAATTAATATTCTAATTCAATTTTATGCAAAATACTTCTAGAACACAAGTTTTGCAATTTATTCAATTTAGTCCCTAATTTCAAATTAAGTACTTTGTGCATAGAATTTCTTCACGAACTTTTCACACAATCATGAAAACATATCATAGACCTCAAAATAATAATAAAATAAATTTTTCTACCTCGGATTTGTGGTTTCGCAACCTTCATTCCGTTTAGGCCCTATTTCGGGATGTTACATTTCTCCCCCCCTTTAGGGATTTTCGTCCCCGAAAATCTTACCTGTGAAGAGATTTGGGTACTGTTTTCACATAGCCTCTTCGAGTTCCCATGTAGCCTCGTCTACCCCATGTAGTCTGACTATCTCTGAAATATACAACTCGGCCAACTTGTCAAGTGAAAAATCCATACTGAACCGGGATAAAATGAGCCGACTTCGTTAACTTATCAATCACAACCCATACTGCATCTTTCTTTCTCTGCAAACGGCAATCCTGTCACAAAATCTATAATAACTTGATTCCATTTCCACTCGAGGGGACTAGCACAGTGCAATAAAAACTGAAGGTACTGATGTTCGGCCTTTACTACTGACAGATCAAACATCTAGAAACAAACTCGAAATGTCCCTTTTATTCCTACCCACCAAAGTACATTTTCTTCAAATCATTATACATCTTTGTACTACTGGATGAATAGAAAAAAACTACTATGTGCTTCCTGTAAGATCTTTCGAATAAGCTCATCATTCTTGGTACACACATACCTCAGGTGATAATCAATCACTAGCTCATAATCTTTAATCAACTCTAGCCATCTTCTTTGCTTCAATTTCAAACTTTTGTGATCAGTGAATATGTGGCACTTCTCACCGTACAAATGATGTCTCCAAATATTCAACGCAAAAATAATGGCAGCTAGCTCTAAATCATGTATCGGATAGTTCTTCTCATGTGGCTTTAGCTATCTAGAGGCATAAGCAATTACCTTCCCTTCCTGCATAAGTACACAACCAAGTCCATTTATGGACGCATCACTGTAAATCACAAACTCCTTACAGTTTCGGTTGTACTAAAAGCAGGAGCTTTAGTCAATAATGCTTTTAACTTGTCAAAACTTTGTTGACACTTCTCAATCCATTCAAACTTGATATCCTTTCGCAGAAATCTTGTCAACGGGGTAGCTATCATGGAAAATCCCTCTACAATATCCGGCAAGACCAAGAAAACTTCTAACTTCTGATACATTTCTAGGAGGCTTCCAATCAACAATGGCTGAAATCTTGCTCGAATCAACCTTAATACCTTCACCTGAAACAATATGTCCAAGAAAACCAACTTCTCGTAACGAACTCACTTTTGCTAAACTTGGCATACAACCGATTATCTCTCGTAATCAGAAACTGTTCTCAAATGCTCTGCATGCTCAGTCTCATCATGAGAATAAATCAAGATATCATCAATGAACACAACTACAAACTTATCCAAGTACGGTCCGAAAATTCGGTTCATTAAGTCCATGAAAATGGCAGGAGCATTAGTCAAGTCAAATGGCATCACAAGGAACTCATAATGACCATACCTAGTCCGGAAAGCAGTCTTGGGACATCTAACTCTTTAACTCATGGCCCGATAGTATCAGGATCTCAAATCTATCTTGGAGAACACAGTAGCTCCCTTGTTTCAATTCCAGAATTCCTTTCTCTTCCGGTCAATAAACCCCTCGAGTGATGTACTTTTACGAAATTCCTCTGAAAGAAATCCCAAGTGATCCTCTCCTTTGGTACAACCGATACAAGTGTCTTCCACCAGTAGTAGGTGAGTCTCTAAGAAGTGATATTACACATTTCATAAATTCTAGGGTGTACAAGATAATTCATCAAAGACTCGATAGTATTTTCTAACCAAAATTTTGCTCTTTCTGCATCATCATGTTTTGTTGCTCAAACTCTTACGCCCCTTGTTTCCCGATTCTATCAATCGGTGGCTTTTCTCTTATCATTGTACTGTGGATCGGGAAGCTTGAGCTACATGGGTAGCCTGAGAGTCATGAGGGGTGGAGGTCTAACTACCGGATTAAATGCGAACGAACTCGGCAAACCAATTATTCAAAGCTTGGAAGAGAGCTTCTCGAGTCACTCCTCCCGATTAATCACTTACTGGCCTATTCTCAGATGGCGCTACCCCTTCCGCGGGAGCAGGCGCATTACTTTCTACATCATCATCACCAGCTCGCTCGGGATCCATTACAATAAAACAAAATATTTAAAAATCGTCAGGAGTCGTCACACTACCAAAATACAGGTATGGCATGTATAGCTAGACATTTACTCACACTAACTGTTCCGAGAACCGACTAAACCTACTCTGATACCAATAAATGTAACGCCCCCACGCCCGAAACCGTCACCGGAGTCAAGCTTGAGGTGTTACTAAACTTATCTTACCTTTTAAACAACTCTAAACCACTTATTTTAATTTTCGGAATAAACTATTTTTCTGCGTCATAGCTGCTTAAAAATTCATTTCTCGAGTTTCAAAACTCGAAATTAAGATCCGTAAATTTTTCCTGAAACTAGACTCATATATATATCTACTAGTTTTTTTCTAGAATTTTTGACTTAGCCAATTAGTACAGTTTATTAGTTAAAGTTACCCCTGTTTCAGAATTTGACTGCACTGACCTCTACTTACTACGAACCACTTTTCTCCCTATACAAAATTAATATAACTATACCGTTTGTTTCTATTAAAACTAGATTCAATAAGGATTCTAACCATATAAATTACACCACCTAATTATTGTTTTACAATTTATGGTGAATTTCCAAAGTTGAAATAGGGGATCTAGAATTTTCTCTGACCCTGTTTCACTAAAACTCAGATATCTCATAAAATATAATACCTTTACCTGTTTTGCTTATTCCATAAGAAAATAGACATAATAAGATTTAATTTCATATATTATTCACCATCAAACCATGTCTCTACGATTTTTAGTGATTTTTCAAAATCACATTATTTCTGATACTTGAATCTGTTTTTAAGTTACTTTCACATTTTTCTTAGTTTTCATGTGATAGTTACTACTTATTCATACATACAATTAAACATGTATATCATCAGCCATTCTATTAGTTAATCACTAGCAAGTATTTACACATCATTCATTGATCATATCATATCAAAAGAAACCAAGTTCCTATACATGCCATACACAAAACTAAACGTCTAACTATACCAATGTGATTTCTTCGATAGTGTGATCGGGTCTCCGACGTTTCCTTCGATCCCGAGTGGCTTGATAAAACTATAAGAAAAAGAAAATAAAGAGAGTAAGCACTAGGCTTAGTAAGCTTACAAGCAAATAAATTACAACATTCAGCATAATGAATGATTATACATAATGTCACCTAGCCTCATAAACTTTCTTTACTTCTCATTTTCTACCTTCTTCTTTACTTACTTACCTTCTTTCTTACCTGACCTTTCACTATTCATAAATATAATCTACCTTCCCTTTTGCTGATAATTCACTATAATTTAACGTGTACAATGACCCATTGAACCACTCGGAATACTAAGGATACTGGGGTCGTTCCTGTCTATCAATATCCTGCCAATGCCATGTCTTCGACATGGACTTACATGAATTATTCCTGTCTCCAATGCCATATATATATATATCTAATATGGGCTTACATGGCTCATTCCTGTCTCCAAAGCCATATATCTGATATGGACTTACATGGCTCATTTCTGTCCTGTCCTGTCCTGTCAACCCCAATATCCTAACATTCCTAAGGTTCAAACAGGGCTTCCTAATGCTTTTTCTCTGTCACTTTGCATTTAATTTGACTTTAAATATTCTCATGAAATAAGTATATAAATTCTGGAAATTGACAATAATAATGTAAAATAAAATAATATTGCATTTATTTACTGTAAACTTACCTCGTATGCAAAAATAGCTACTTTTACCATTTCGTCCACAACTTGGTATTTTCTCCATTTTAGCTTTAATTTCAGTTTTCCTTGCTCTATCATTTAAAATATAGTCTAATTAGGACTCAAATTATTCAAATTGACCCAAAATCATATTTTGGAAAAATTACAATTTTACCCCTAAACTTTTACATATTTACACTTTTGCCCCAAAGCTCGTAAATTAAACTTCAGCCTATTTTCTTATGTTTCATGACATGTTGGTCATTTTTCCCTTCTATGGCAGCATCGAATTCATAATCTAACAAGCACTTATGACTATTAGGTATTTTTACCGATTAAGTCCTTTTACTCGTTTTTGCTTAAAACCGAGTAGTACAAGTTGTCTAACATAATTTAAAACCTCATATTCTATCATAAAACACCAAAATACACAAATTTCACCTATGGGTATTTTTCCAAATATGAACCCTAACTTAAATTATTGCTAGCATAAGCTTTATCGAGCTACCGGGACTCCGAAAACGTAAAGAACATTAAAACCGGGCTTGGAATCACTTACCATGGAGCTTGAAAGCTTGAAACAAACCCTAGCTATGGAGAACCCTTGAAATTTCGTCCTAATGAAGAAGATGGACAAAAATTGGCTTTTAATTTTGTTTTTAATTCATTTTACCCCTAAATGACCAAAATGCCCTTACTACTAAACTTTCAAAAATTCTTTCCATGTCCTAATTTTGTCCATGAACTTAAAATTGGTCAAATTGCTATTTAAGACCTCCTAATTAATATTCTAATTCAATTTTATGCAAAATACTTCTAGAACACAAGTTTTGCAATTTATTCAATTTAGTCCCTAATTTCAAATTAAGTACTTTGTGCATAGAATTTCTTCACGAACTTTTCACACAATCATGAAAACATATCATAGACCTCAAAATAATAATAAAACAAAATTTTCTACCTCAGATTTGTGGTTTCGCAACCACTGTTCCGTTTAGGCCCTATTTCGGGATGTTACAAAAATTGTAAAGATTTTTTTAGGTGACCAAAATGAAAATGCCTTAAAAGTTGGGTGACTAGTAATTTACCCTAATTTTTTATTTTTAATGTTTTAATTAATACTTCAAAATATTATTTTCATTAAGGGGGTAATATTAAAACTACACATGAACTTTGGTACAATATACAATGTTATACAAGAACTTTGATTTTGTACAATTTTATACATGAAATTTTAATTTGATTCACTTTTCACAAACTACTAACATATTATCGATATAACACCATCTTAGGTTTATTTATTACATACACAAATAATTATATTTATCTAATATAAATATAAATTGGTATATTTATTTTTTAAAATATATGCAATTGAATTAAAATCAATTTTTATATATCAAACAACAAATAAAGTTTCATGCATATAATTATACCAAATTAAAATCCATATATCAAATTATACATTAAATAAAATTGATGTCTAACTTAAAAATTTATTCCTTTTATTAAAAATTTCTTAAAAATCAATTCAAAAATTAAAGTTAAAGTAAAAAAAGGAAAATCAATATAAAATTTCAAATGTATAATAATAAAGTTAAAAAAAACTTTCTCAAAATGGAAATTAAATATGGAGTTAAAATATAGTGATAGATTTATTTTTTTATGAATCTATATTTTATCTTAGCCAAGTTCGTGTACTCCTTAATTTTAGTATCAAATTTCAAACGACAAATAGAAAACAAACCAAATTAAATTTCATTAAATTATTCCTACCCTATGCCTTAATCTACCATCACTGTCCAAAGTCCTATTTGTTCCCCTTTGCCCTCGCCATAATTACGAGAGGTCAGCATCTTCGTATATATAGTTTGGGACTACATTTACATGCCAACATTTAAGTGTTATAAATTCACAAATACTAGTTTCTCCCAGGGGATTTTCATTTCAACAAATTATTTAATTAATATTAAGGTAGAATATATTCGTAGTCATTTAATTATTGGTAGTTTTTTTTATTACTCAATTATAAAAAAGTTATAAAATAGTTATCTTAATAGCTTTTAAAATTTGTATAATAACAACTTTAACCCTCAACATTTATACATTGTGTTAATTTAGTATTGATTCTAAAAAAATTAACTCTCAATATTTACACGTTGTATAATATAGTTTTTTTTTATGTAATTTTACTTTTCTTTGCGAATGCTTACCATTCTTAACCATCTCACTTTAAATATAAAATTTAAATCAAGTACAAACGTTAAATTCATTTGCAAATAGATTTACTGATTTAACCTTTTTAATGTATAATTTTAGCATAAAATAAAATAACTTTTTTTTTTTATTTTTACTTTTTTTTTCATAATTGGTTTATTGTAGATATGTAATGTGCAAATTTTATGTAGCTTTTCACAAATTTTACAATCTACAATTGGATGCTGAGATTCAGTTGGGAAGGCTCTTTGTCTCATTCTTTATATTAAGTTTGATTTGGGACAAGTAATTTTTAATCAAAATTATTAAGCATGCTGAGACAGATGATGCGTGCACTGGACTTCCATTTCCTTCATTAATTTATCAATTGATCATGAGGCAAAATAATGTAAAACGAGTTGATGATTTCTTAGAGCCTTTGCCTCATGAGCTGAAGTACAACATCAAGTTTCACATTGGGAGCCATGTTGATGGTACTGTCCAAGCTGCTACTCAATCTGTTGAGGATACAAAGGAGGAACATGCTGTTGAGGATGTTGTTGTGACCGCCATAGATACCACAACTTTTCTGGCTTGTGTGAGGATAACTCAAAATTTGAAGAACTTGACGGCAGAGCTAGAGTTTCTTAACTCTCTCATTCTGGGGACCAACAAACAGAAGATTGAAGTGTTGTAGTTTATTTGTGACATCGAGGCAGAACATCCATTGTTCTTCCCTTTGGACTTTTAACAAAATGGGAGAGTCAACATTTAGTAGTAGTGGTGTGATGCAATTAGGATTGTAAATGAATCGAGCTTGAATTAATGAGTCTTTATTTATGTTCGTTTGTTTATTTCATGCTTGTTTGTGTTTGGTTCATTAAAAATTTCAAAATTTTTGTTTTTGCTCGTTTATTTAAAATTATGTGTGTTATGTTCATTTGTTTAATGTTTACGAATGTACTTGTTTAACTTAAATGAATTTGTTCACGAACATTAAACAAATATGTTCTCATACATGTTCATGAACATATAATTGAACATTTTCACGAACAATGTTCATGAATAAAAAACAAACAATAAATAAAAACACACACATATATATGTATATATATATATATATTATTTTTAGATATAAAATAGTCAAATATAAATATAAATAATTATATTATAAATTAAAAAATACAATTAAAATAATTTTATTAATATATACTAATGAAACAATAAACGAGCTTGTTCATGAACATAAATGAACTGAACAAGCTTTATTTGTGTTCAGTTCATTTAATAAACAAGCCTCAAATTTTTGTTTATATCCATTTATTTAACTTAATAAACGAATAAAAATCGAACTATTCATAAATTGTTCATCGAATGTTTTATTTATTTACAACTTTAGATGTAACAAAGTTGTTGTTATTGAATTTTTTTCTAGGAATATGTTTTTTATTTTCAGTGGAATTTATATTTGGTTGACTTAATAATTTTTCTTCTTTTAAAATAATATTGCAGGGGAGATTTGCAACGAATTTCTTCGGTTTAATCTCTCATTCAGATTTTGTTATTTTAAAGATTTTTTCGAATGTTAGAAATCCAGTTGTGACATCCACAGTAAAAACTTTACTAACCACAACTTTCTTCCTCAATTTGATCTATTTAGTTGGAAAATTTTGACTTTTGTTGTAATCCATTTTATTCTTGTAAGATAACATTATTCTAGTTTGTAATTAAGTCCAGATATAGGATTCCACAAAGACTTTAAAAGGGTGATCATGCCTAAAACCATAAAGATTTGAAGCAGAGTCCTCTCTATCTTGAACACTTATTTGTTATTTTATGAAAAGATAAGATGACCTATTTGAATTGAAGAAGGCTGCTCTTTTTGAACTAGGGATAACCCTAATCGTTCCTTATACAATGCATGTATGTGGAATTGCTCCATAGTGAGTATATTTGAGAGAAAATTTTTGTTACATCTGTGTGAGATTTTTTTATCATTTTTAGATGAACATTGTAAACATTTGCTAAGTGACTAAATGTGTGATTAGATAGGTTGTGCTGTGCGTTTATTTACTTTTTGTCTAACGTTATATATAGTATCGCTATAGTATCTAATATTTACCGTCACCGCTATTTTTACACTAATCGCAAGTAAACACATCGCCCGTCCAAACCCACCCTAAGAGAGCAGCGTGTTAGAATCAAGGGTAAATTATAAAAATGTGAGGATGCAAATTAAGAGAAAGGCGTTGAGCTTAAATCATTATTTTTTGTATTGTGAAGATTTTAGTGAATTGATTCATTGAATAAGACTTTAGAGACATAGGTTAAATTTGAATTGTGTAAACATTTTTTTTGTGTTATTTATTTTCAGTTGTTTCTTTCATTGTACTAGCAATTTATTTCACAATCTAGTCAAATGAACTTTTATATTTGTTACATGATTTTTTTCATTTTTATTGTGGATGCACCATAATCTAATTATTTTTAAGTGGTTGATTAAGTTGGTGTCACTTATAGTGTAGTAGGTTCCACATCGGTTTCGGTTGCACAGACCGGTGTACATCGTTCCAGTAATAAATTGGAACGATCACTTCTCTTTTTAGCACCAATTTAATTAAATTTTTGTCCGTACTGGTTGCACCAGCTCGTTCGACCAATTCCAGTTACACTGATAAGAATATTGCGCACTGGTCGGTACATGAATAATCTTAAAAAATAGATAAAATTATTATTATTTTACCAACATTAAAATTTTTTTATTAACCAAAATCAAACTATAAAATTTAACCAAAGTAAAGCATAAATTTAAAGTAGAAAATGAATAAAATAATAAGAAAAGTGAAGAATTTATACAACAAACAAATTAAAGAAAAACAAAAGACAATTTCTAAAAACTTGACAAATACATTATTAAACTCTCATTTTACGTATTTGCCGTGTGATGATTTTATTGTATATTTCTTTTAAATAATGTTGTGTATAACTTCGTTGTTTAATATGTGGGATATTTTTTTTTATTTACTTTAGATTTGTTAAATGATGAAATTTTATTTGTGAATTTTATTATAAATATTTTATATAATTAATTAATAGTATTATATTTGAAATTATTTAATCTACTTCATTTGATATATTTAAATATTTTATTAAATATTTTTTCAAAAAGATTGGTAAATTTGAAACGATACATCTAATTAGATAAATATTGATACATACCAATTCTAGTAAAAAGCTGATGTAGTTTTAATCCAATGGAGTTTTAACACAATTGAAAGATTATAAGAAATCTATTTTTTTACAAAATAAATATTACTATAAAAATGTTTTTGTCTTTTTATATTTGTATTCAAAATTTTAAAAAATAAACCCATAAAAGATTTCAACTTAATACACTATGATTTTAAGTATTTTAATTTTATTTATTATATAATGAAAATAAGCAAACAATACTGGATCAAGCATAACATCCAAATAATATTATATACTTATCCAAACATTGATCACCCTTTACACTGTTCCACTCCCAAAGTTTTTAGACGTTTGATATTAATTTTACAAGCTCCTTAATAAATGTTTGATCGATCTTTGTTCATTGGATATCGCCCTGCTCGATTGTGTAATCAAAATCATGCACCGACGTATCCAAAAAGAACTACTACGATGTCTCCGGTTGCAGCAGTCCTAATCCAATGATACGTCGTATCATGCAACAGCATGGAGTCATCAAACCTTTCATTCAATCCTGGTACTTGGTTATATGATCTGTCGTTCTCCAACATTAATTCATCACTGTAAGACACTATACTACTACACAATAACAAATTGAGAGAGATGAATTTATTGAGAAATTGCTTAGTATTTTTTATCTGCTTTAATCAATTACATTGTTGATGTTTATATATTTGAATATGAGTAACTGCTCCTAATCAACTATACACTAGATTAAGCAACTGAATGATAACAGACTAACAGTCTCTGTATTAACCATCTCTATACTCTAACATTCACCCAACTTCTCAATAGGTAAGACTTGAAGCAAACTTCGAAATCGAGCAAAAGTAGAGAGAGACAATGGCTTAGTAAGAATATCTACAACCTGGTACTTCACCAACAACTAGTGAGCCACTAGCCACCTTCTCGCAAACAAAAAATAAGTCAAATTCGACATGCTTGAATTTGGAGTGTAAGACCAGATTAGCAGCAACAGCAACTGCGTTGGAATTGTCACACCAAATAGTAGGAGGATCAGTAGAACCGATTTGTAATTCCGTTAGCAGAGAGACTAACCAAGTAACATCACTGATAGCTGCAGCCAAGCTCCGATATTCAGACTTTGCTGTAGATCGAGAAACAACTTGTTGTTTCTTAGAGCATTAGGAGGCAGGCGTATGACCAAAGTAGACACAATAGCCTGTCGTAGAACGACGGTCATCAAAATTTAGACCCCAGTTGGCATCTACATAACCAACTAAAGATAGTCTGTCGGATCGACGAAACACCAGCCCATGATTAATAGTGCCATGTAAATACCTCAAAATACGTTTTAATGCTACCATATGAACTGTAGTAGGGGCATGCATGAATTGACACACATGATTTACCGCATACGCAATATCCGGCTGAGTTAATACCATATATTGCAGAGCACCAGCAAGACTTCTGTATTCAGTAGGGCCAACAAGACGATCACCCTCATCTTTAGACAATGTAAATGAACTAACCCTCGGCGTATGAACACTCTTTGTATTAGCCAGAGAACACCTGTCAAGTAGGTCTCAAATGTATTTGCGCTGGCATAAGTGGAGACTTCCAGTAGATGACCGACTGACTTCAATACCTCAAAAAATAATGGAGGTCGTCCAAATCCTTTAGAGAAAATTTGGTATGTAGCTACTGAACAAAATAGTTTATTTCGTCAGTCGAATTTCCAGTAATAATAATATCATCCACATAGGCCAAAACATAGACGATGGACTTGGTTGTAACTCTAACAAACAAGGAAGCATCAGATTTAGATAAGACAAAACCAATAGAAACAAGAAACTGTTTCAATTTGTCAAACCAGGCACGGGGAGCTTGTCGTAATCCGTACAACACCTTTGTTAGACGACACACCAAAGACTCACCATTTGGTCCATATTGGACATAGCCTGGTGGTTGCTACATAAACACTTCGTTAGTGAGATCTTCATTTAAAAAGGCATTGTTTACATCGACTTGATGAAGTTGCCAACCATTTGATATAGTAATAGATAATATGGTTCGGATAGTAGCAAGTTTGACCACCGGACTAAATGTTTCCTTGAAGTCACATCCTGGTACCTATGAACATTCTTTTTTGACCACCGGACTAAATGTTTCCTTGAAGTCACATCCTGGTACCTATGAACATCCTTTTACCAACCGTGCCTTTCGGCGATCAACCGAACCATAAGTATTCTTCTTGACATTGAAAAGCCATTTACACCTAATCCCTTTTCGACTAGGAGGTAGATAAACAAGTTCCCAGGTAGAGCTAGCCATTAAAGCATCAAATTCAACTTGAACTGCTAATTTCCACTCCTTATGAGCAAGAGCCTCCTCAACAGTTCGTGGCTCAAAATCGACAGCCTTAACTGACAAAACCTTAGGTTTAAAAATTCCTGCCTTAGACTGAGTAACCATGGTGTGAGTATTTCCCAGAGGAACATAAGGAGTATTAGAGGACTCAGTGATTGGGCTGGATGGACTAGCTTCAGCTGACGGTACTGCAAGACAATCAGATCCTAATTCAGCCGACGAATCAACGAAACTGGCTATATAGGAATACATGTAGCTAGTGAGTCAACTGAAACTTAGTGCATAGGATTGCAACTCGGAGCAGGAGGCGAATGTAAAGTGGGTGAAGCTATAGTGGTTTCTCTTGGTTCGACAGTGGATCGATTAGAGGAGGGCTAAATGATAGGAACATAAGTGGTGACACAAGTAGGAGACTTAATGGTGTCCAAAGCATGTGAAGAAAACAAGAATCGACGCTCATAAAAAACAATATGCCGAAAGATAATAACCTTACCATCTTGTGTGATACAGTGATAGCCCTTATGTTGAGAGCTATACCCTAAAAATGTACATGGCTATGAACAGAAATCCAACTTGTGATGCATAAATGGATGCAAATATGGAAAACAACAAAAACCAAATATCCTTAAGTGATCATACATAGGTTTATGACCATGAAAAGCATGATACGGAGACTGACCTTTCAGGACCAGAGTAGGCAGACGATTGATAATATGAACAGCATTGCAAAACACATAACCTCAGTAATCCATGGGTAGATTGGCCTAGGCTACGAGTGTAAGACCGGTCTCCACAATGCACCTGTGTTTACGCTCAGCAACACCGTTCTGTTTGGATGTATGTGGATAGGAAAGACAATGAAGAATCTCATGACTAGCCAAAATTGATGCAAAAGCACGAAACTGACCGCCCCAATCACTCTAAAATTTTTTAATATGCTTCCCAAACTGAGTGAGAACCATTTTCTGAAACTGAAGAAAACATTCAACCGCTTGAGATTTATGTTTAATGAGATAAACCGAAGTAAACCGATTGCACATGTCAATAATCAAAACATAGTACAAACTACTTCTACAAGCAACAAAAGCTGGTCCCCACAAATAAAAAATAACCAAGTCAAATAATTCTATATATTCAGTAGTAGTGTGTGTAAAGGACAATTTATGTGAATTCCCTTTCTGATAGGCAATACAAACATTATCTAGACAATTCTTATTAGAAATAATTTGACACTTATCAAGAACAATTTTAACAATTGCTGCAGAAGGATGGCCAAGTCTCTTATGCCACAATGTAAAAACATCATCATCTGAACCACAATCTTGGATCTCGGTGTTGTGAAAAGAAGGTATTGTATCAAATGAAACAGACAGATCAGCCGAAAATTGATAGAGACCATCACGAGCTTGGTGCAACAAAATTTCCTGTGTCTGGACATCATTAATAACACAATAAGATGGATGAAATTAAAAAAAAGACATTGTTGTCATTAGCAAACTGAGAAACAGACATAAGATTCTTTTGGATACTTGGCAAACACAGTACATTAGATAGATGTAATAAATTTTTCTTCATGGGCAAGATAGAATTTCCAATAGATGAGATTTTAGTAGGGGCCCATTCCCCATTAAAAGAGAAGAAATACCTGAGTATGAAGTGGACTCATTTAAACCCGAGGCATTCTAACAAACATGATGAATAGCCCCTGAATCTGGATACCAGGACGAGGTTCCTACAAGCACAGGTACATAGAAATCATTATTATCAAAATTGGACTCATACTCAGTAGTAGCTGAAAAATTAGATGCATAAAAATCAAGGATACGGGGCAGTCTAATACACAATGAGGAGTCAAAATCAATTACAAGTGCTCGAGGTTTAGTTCACCATGGAACTCCAGAATTATTATTTTTCATGGACGCCACGCGTCCAAAGCCTTGGTCAGATTCAAGAGATCTCTCAAGGCCAACATAATTAGCAGTAGGCCAAGGAGATTTTGCCCAGAATTCAGTCCAGCAATGACCTGCTCACCAGAATTGAACGGCCCATTATGTTGGCCTATCTTATGTGTTTTGAGAACACCAGCAGAGGGCCCAAATTGATGCTGACCCAACTCTTGCACCGTGGGTGATCTACCATAAGAGCTAGAAAGCCCAAAACCACACTGGCCCATTTCTTGTGCCACATTTGGTCTGCCATACGGACCATGATAAGGTTGTGGACTACCAGTAGAACCAACAACATTTATTTTGGAATATGCAAAGGGATTAGAATCTCTAACTTATAGCGAAAATCCAACAGTTGAGAGTATCGACCATCCTCTCCATGAAGTCCCGATCGAAAATTGTGCTGGGCCGACCCCAACTTAGGGACAAAATCGTCTTTAATTAAAAGTTTAGGGGCAAAATGGTAATTTTTCCTAGGATGTGAATGGAATTGAATTTAATATGAATTGTACTAAATTGAGTTAAATTTACTCATATAAATCCGGATAGACCTAGTAAAGAGTTAGATCGAGGAAAATAAAAAGTATCAGATTAGTATATTCTCGTGTACGAACAAGTGTCGAGGTAAGTTCGTGTAACTAAATTGTGTATATTTACATGTTTGAGTGAAATGTTGTATATGTGAATGTTGAATTATGAATTTGGTATGTTTAGGAATTAAATTCATAAATTCGATAATGCCCGGTAAATATTAAATCCCGTTTGAATACATGAAATTTGATTGGATACTGGGCTCCTGTATTAGTTGTGGTCTTGCATATGTTGTAGACACACCATAGCTCGAAAGAGCATCCCGTTATTAGCTCTCCTGAGCTTCCAATATGATGGTTCTTGCGAGCTTCCTATTATAGCTCTTCAGAGCGTCCTGATAGGTTGTGATCCTATATGTATTGTGGACACACCTTAACTCTTATGAGCTTCTCGATTACAGCTCTTCGTGAGTTTCCTGTTAATTGGCTTTTTGTGAGTTTCCCGATATGGCTCACTTAAACTTCGCGATATATGGCTATTTAGAGCTCCCCGATTAATAGCTCTTCGGAGCTACCCATTATAGGCTCGCACGAGCTTCCTGAATATTGCTCTTATGAGCTTCTTGTTTTAGCCTGGATAAGCTTCCCATTTATGTGATTTTATTAGCACTCATGAATTTGAGTTGACGTATTTACCGTATTGTACACTTCGTGTATAATGCCTATGTATCCATTGATATTTTAAATGATTCAACGGGTAAAGTTCTGATATGAGATAATATGAATTTCAAGATGAATTAATATGAGAAATACTTGAAATATAAAGATATAATATGTACATGATTATTGTAAACTTGATATGATAAATACATGTATGTGAAAATTGAATAAGGATGAGCTCATTCTTGTCTCTTGAAACTTATGTGAATTACATAACTAACATTTTTGATGAGGACGTATGTGTATTTAGATATTGATTTAATTAATTTGGATGCACTTGTATGATTATTTTAAAAGCGAATAAATCACAAGTTTATTTCTCGTTATATGAACTTACTAAGCTTAAAAGCTTACTTTGTTTTATTTCCTTTATTTTTTTAGTGCTCAGAAGCTCATAAAGGTTGGAATATGTTAAAGCATCATCACACTATCTTTCAGTTCGTTTTGGTATAAATAGCAAACTTATTTTAATATAATGGTATGTATAGGTTAAGTTGGCCAATGATGACATATATATGGTTAGTTGTAACTAGCCATTGGAATGGCTAGTGATGGCTTGTTTGATGTAAATCTATGAGGGTATAATATGATTAATATAAATATGTGCTTGGTATGATTAGATTGAATTTTGGTAAATTTATATGTTTATACAAATAGGTAACTTTGAAAACATGAATACATGTGATGATATATCATGCATAAGATTGGTTGTGGCTTGGTTTTAATATCTTAAATTGGTCATTAAATGTATTCAAGTGTTGTTGTAGGTTGAAGGCAAATATGGATGAGAAAAATGGCCTTGAAAATGACCTATTTTCGTCCACATAGACGTGTGGTTTGGCCGTGTGTCCCCTGCATCTTTAAAATTGATAAACAGAATGCCCATGTGTTTTTACACTGGCAGAGACACGGCCGTTTGTCTCAGTTGTGTATGACACATGGCCTAGCACACGGGCGTATGACTTAGCTGTGTGACCCCTGCACCTAATTAATGTAAAATAAATTGTTCACACGGCCTAGCACACGGGTGCGTGGCTTGGCCATGTGACCCAAGTCAGTAGCTACCTTAATTTGAACACCGACTGGGACACGACAGTGTGCCTCACATAAAATGCCCACACGGTCTGAGACACGGGCATGTGTCTCCTGCACTTAAGAAAAATTCTAAAATTTCGCGAAAAATTATCAAAGTTCTAAGTTTAGTCCTGATTGGTCTAAATGCATATTTTGGTCCTTGAGGGCCCATTTAAGGAACAATATGATTGATTTCGAATATGAATAGTAAATGATATGAATTTTTCTGTAATTGATCTATAAACTTCGGTAATGCTCCGTGACCCTGTTTTGGCGACATATAGAGATTAAGGGTGTTACAGGCGATGTATTCTTTTACTGTTAGCTCACCTTTCTTGATCAAGTGCAGGTCATGTTTTATTTGTGATATCTTAGCACGAGAGGAGGCAACGAAAAGTTGATTTGTTTTGTTCTAGACGTCATACGCCGTTTTAGCATCTGTAAAACAAGATAACAAAGACGGATTAATTATAGAGAGTAACCAAGGGGCCAGTAACTTATCTTGTTGAGTAAACAAAGAAGCTTTAGGATTTGAAGTTAGAGCTCCATATGAAGATGCCACAAATCTAGGTGGAGTAGGTAACGTGCCTTCTAAAAAACCTTACAACTCATATCCTTCTGTGATTAATCTAATATGTTGCTGCCATTGCACAAAATTCCCTTCATCTAATTTCACTATGTCGTGACAAGGGAAAGACTGAATCAAACGCGATTTGGACAAATACTGACTAGAACAATCAATGTATGGAATCATTGAATATGCCATGGATCGTGAGTGTGGCGGACACCGGGAGGTCAAGCGGATCGATACCATGTAAGATATTATACTACAACACAAGAACAAATTGAGAGATGAATTTACTGAGAAATTGCTTAGTATTCTTTATCTACTTTAATCAATTACACTGTTGATGTTTATATACTTGAATATGAGTAACTGCTCTTAACCAACTATACACTAAACTAAGTAATTGAATGATAACAGACTAACAGTCTTTATATTAACCATATCTATACTCTAACAATCACCTTCATCAATTCCTCCATTGATGCTTGCAAGTGAACTAGCTAGTTTTGGATTGAGCTCATTTGATGACATTGCTTGGGATTTGACAATGATGGAATTCGAGTTTTCTGATTGTATTGACAATAAGGGTTCAACATTGTTATTGGATATGACGTACATGCCTGCAACAAAACTTTGCCATGCTATATAAGTATGTTAGGGAATTGTGATCTAGTCGACAAAACTGAGGTTTTCTACTTGGGAAGTTTGGCTTAGGTAGTCATTTCTTTGAGCGTCGGTCGGACCAGTCTAACTTCTTCGAGGTGAGCCCTCTCTATTGAGCCATGTAGTTCAATATGTCAATGTTTCGACTGATAATATGCGATTTAGGCTTATTGGTGGTGAGGTCGATCCCCATCTTAGTGAACTTTTAATTTGTTCGTATAGTAAACTTTTTCTTGATTTGAGTGTTACATTAGTTTTTAATCTCATTGTCGGTTCGCGCAGGGGATTGAGCTGCTATGGCAGACCACCTACATAAAACTAAATGTTCTAAATAATCTGAAATAGCAAAGAATTCAACGTATGCATGCAAAAACAGTATTTCATATCCTACTTTATATACTTCTTCAGCCTAGTCTTAGAGTCTACACTTTCTAGTTGGTAAATATAAAAGCTTGGAAGCTGAAAAATGCCCAAAAATCATATAAAAAAACTAGAGAACTGATATAAGATAATATAAACTGGGTATTGTTTACTTTCACCTGTTTCTAAGAAAAGAACGAAGTTGAATGATGGTTTTTCTTCTTGGAAACTTAACTTTCCCCTCTTCACATCACGTCTCAAGTAATTGGATTCATCTCAGGCTACAGATTTTTCTACATATTTGAAGCTGGTTTAATTTTTATATAAATATGTATAAATCGTTAGTACTAATTACATTGTTAAGATGCAATGTTAAAACTTGCATTTTATTTACCAAGTAACTTATCATATATGTGTTCGCATCTTTTAACCGAAAAACTTTGGACTTTTAATTTTGAAGATTTTTAGTAGATATTCATTGAAATAAAACATGAAGAAATCAAGTTAAGTAATTATATTTTGAAAATTTTTAATGTGATCGAGTTTCCTTAATTAAAGAGATTTAGATATTCGGTTTCCTTAAAAGATCTCTGTTATTTGTTTCTAAATGGAACACTTGCTCAAGCTTAATTAGAGGAGATTGGAGTTCATATTGCTTGTAGTTTTGGCAAGCCAATGTATGTCTATTTAAGAGAAAGCTTGTTATTGTATTTTGTACGAGACTGAGAGCACTTATCTTGTTTATCATGAGGAACTTATTTAAGTGCATTATTGTTGTAAACGTACTGTTCTTTTTGTACAACTTGTAACTAAGCTTTCAAGGGGAAAGTCTTTACGGGGAGAGTAATTTAGTTAATGTATTAGAGTAAGACTGTAACTTGGTAAGTGAGTGTAACTTAAATAAAATCTTGTACTATATATTGATAGTGGATTAATCTTTGGGCAAGGCCCCACAAAATATGAAGATTTTTTGAATTGCGTAACCAACTTCTATATCCATGTTATATTTTTACTCTTTTAGTTAGTAAGGTCAATTGCAACTAAACGTTCTACTAGAAGGCAAGATCAATGAACTTTCAATTGGTATTAGAGCTAAGCACTTGATGAACTAAGTGAAGGTCATGTCGTTAATTTGTAGAAGGGATGAAGAAAAAACATCAATCTCAAGACCTCTATGTTGGATGGCATGAATTATATCTATTGGAAGGCAATGATAAGAGCATTTATCAAGTCTTTGGACAAGAAAGCTTGGTGCTCAATACAGATTAGTTGGGAGACTCCAACAAGTGGATGGTGTGAAAACTCCAAAGCTTGAAGTCCTATGAACTAGTGATAAAGACAAGTTAGCTAATACAAACTTTAAGGATTTCAATGCAATTTTTAATAAAGTGAACCCCCAAGGGTTCAAATGTATCTCCAAGTGCACTATGCCAAAGAAGCTTAAACCATATTTGAGACTACATATTAAGGTACCAATACCATTAAGCAATCGAAACTTTAGATCTTGACAACAAAGTTTGAGACCTTAAGGACGTTGGAGAATGAATCATTGTCAGAGTTCTATGCAAAATTATGTGACATTACTAATTAGACATTTTCTCTTCTCCAATGTTAAGTTGGTCAGAAAAGTGCTTAGGTCTCTACTAGAATGATTTGCGATTAGGGTGATTGTTATAAATGAGGGCAATGACAATTATACAATAAGGGCTAATGAAATCATTGGTTTATTGCAAACCATAGAGATGAATATTAAAGAGACAAGGAAAAACAAGGGCAAAGTAGAGAAGAACATTGCACTAGAAGTCGCATCCTTAATTGCAACTGAGCATGAAACTACTATTGAGGATTTGTAATAGTAGTTACCCATTCTTACCCATAATTTTAACAGGGAATTTAAGAAGTTGATCAAGAAGAGAAAGAAGTTTGATGGGAATCAAAACACCAATGAAGTCGAAGGCAAGGCAGTAGCAATTGAAGTACTAGGATGAGAAAATTATTTAATATGTAAATATTAAAGTTTATTTTAGGCAATAAAAAATTTGAATCGATTTGTATTACATTATAGAGTACTGGGTCAAAAAGGCCCATGAAATACTCGTAATTGGATCCAATGTGAGAGAGACCCAAAACCTTTCATATAACATGAAGGGGGCAGCAATCTAGTAGAAATACAAAGGTGAGTCATTCACCCCTCTTCTACTCTGAGTAGGATGTTGTTTTTCTATTTAAAATAAACATCTACAACTTTACAAGGGTTCTACCTTCTCTTCCTATAAATTGATGGCACCAATAGAACTATGAATACAAATTTAGAGAGATTGTTATTTTTCTAAAAAATAGAGAGAATTCATTCTTAACTATTACATATATTTTTCCAGAATAATAATTTTACCAGTTTCTATTAAGAAGAGAGAATTTCCATTTTCACCCCAAAAGGAGAGAAACATTTTTCTAGTTCTGTGTTTCAATTCAATTGGTTTGAGCCCACACTCGAAGCAATTCATGGTACGAGAATAGTAGAGAAGATCATTTGGTTGAAACCCCAAAAACATCAAGATTCGCTTATCTAAAAACACAGGTACGTATGTATTCAGTTAAGGTTTATTACTATAAATATCACAAACCGGTTCAGTTTTCAAAATTTTAATTTTTCGCTGTGCAAGAAAATTGTTTTCAAACTAGGGTTTTTTTTTCCAACATCATTCTAGTCCCAGTTCCTCTTTTGGATATTTTAAAGGCTACAATAAACTCGTATAAGACTTGAAAATAATACTAAGGCATATCAAAAACTTAAATTGATCAAAGTGATTAAATAAGTATTTAGAATGAAACAAATTGGACTTTCATTGTTTCGGCAGCAAATGTAACATCCTGATATCTTGACCAACGATCTAGTCGGGTATAAGAGTGTTACATTAACATCGGTCGAACTAGGTCTAACAGGGATCTATTCGTTCTCTCTACCACGCCATTTTATTATAGAGTTCTCAGCACTGTTAATTGGGATAATATCTCATTTTCTTTGAGGTATCCTAAGAACTCATTCGATAAAAATTCCCCACATTGATCCGATTGAAGTGTTTTCACAAGTAAACCTAATTGTTTCTCCACGTTCGCAAAATACTCTTGAAATTTATCAAAATGCTTTGCTTTTATAGTGCATTAGGTACACATACTAGGAATAATAATCTATAAAGGTTACGTGGTCATTGTAGCCATCTCACGAACTGACATTAATAGGATCACATATATCAGTGTGCACAAGTTCTAAGAGTTGAACAACCCTTGTACCTTTTACATTAAAAGATCACTTGGTCATTTTACCTTCCAACCAAGATTCACATTGTAGGAAATCGACTTCCTTAAATATGCTTAAGGTGCCATCTTTCACAAGCCTAGTGATTCTCTCTTGGTTAATATGACCAAGTTTCAAATGCCAAAGATACATCTCACTCGAATTAGAAGTTTTAAGTTTCTTATTCGCAATTTCAGCTTCCAACAGTGCGTACACCTTTGGTTTGATAAGAAAAGATATTGTTTTGCATCCAACCTTTATAGATAAATGAACACTTCTAAAAATTGCAGAACTTTTCTTAAATGTCACAATCAAACCGTTTTTAAATAAACAAGCAATTGAAATTAAGTCTCTTTTGAAAATAAATGCATAGAAAACGTCTTTTAAAACAGTTTTCCTAAAACTATCAAAATAAATATGTACATTTCTCATTGTTTCAACCATAACACTTACCATGAACTTCCTAAGTTGCTTCATCGATGGACAAGATAAAAGCCCTTATGTGAGCCTTTCAATATGCATAATTTGATGAATAAGTAGCAATGGGGCTCGAATAATTGAACTACCTTCCTTCATGGATTCCATGGTTATAAATCAAACATAAGATCACCTTTGTGTATGCTTGAATCCTACTTTGATACTAATTGAAAAAACTTTTGAGTTGCTTAATGTTCCAATCAATTGTTCTAACTAATGCTGGAACAGAAGTTGGAACACGCGAGTATACTTAACATACTCAAAAAGAGAGTAAAGCAAAAACATAAATTGACACACAATATTTGTTAACACAGTTCGAATAACTATCCTACTTTGCGGAGCTTTGCTCAGTGAATGATTCCATTCAACAAATTATTCGGATCACCTATTGTATAAGACCTAATCTACCATTACAAAGTCGGATAATTGCAACCCCAATAATGAACCCCGTTTATTACAACCACTCACCCAATATCCTTACTTACAATCAAAGTTTAATCTATAAGAAATGCCTAAAACAAAGTAAACGCAAGCAATACTTGATAGAAAACACACTTAAAGTACTTTATAGGCACACATCCAAGCGAAGCACAAAACCTTATTTCTATGCCAAATTCTACCAACTTCTTAATTCAAAAATAAAATAAATTAATTTTTAAATTTAAGCTAACTTTATCCATAAAAATTCTTTTAAATGTCGAAACCACGCCTTTAGCTCGAAGCAAAAAATTCAAACTGATTTCATCCCTAATGGATAAAGATAAGGTTACATACAGTTTTAAAATACTCCACTTTCTTCAAAAACTGAACAAGGAATAACAATAAAATTCACAATATAATTAATTCTATTTGTAACACGAACCATCAATTATATTTTGTCTAGATACATTTTAAAAAATTATGCAAGCCACAAATGCCAACAAATCAAGATAGCCTTTTAACTATCCCAGCCTGCCCCAATCAATGTTCCAACATGGCATGTAACAACTTAAATGAATAGACAAATTAAAGTTCCCAACAATATTATTATATAAATGATTTGGAAACTATACTTTATGATTGTTAAAACAAATATTTGGCAATGGTACTTAGCCATTATGCAATGTAATACATAACTAATTAATTGTTTCAAAATAATATTTGACAATTGATATTATTATTGTTACGTAAACGATTTGACAATCACAACTTTTAGTTGTTAAAAGAAATTATGGCAGTGACTTTTAGTTGTTGCGTAAAGTAATATATAGCCTATTAAAATATTGTCGCAAAATAATATTGGGCAATCATCATAAGATTTAGTATCTAAATTTACACTGCTGCAATTTTCTTTTTTGCAACCATTATGTAATAATTCTAGTAACTAAAATACTACTGTTGTGCTAAAGATATTGTATCAATTTGTGGTAATTAAAATATTTTTATAAAATTAAATCCAAGTTGTTATTAAAAAAAATTTTATATTTGATATATATAAAATTAAAAATGACTTTTCAATTTGCAAAGTCATGTATACTTTAAATAACGGAAGTATAAGCAATAATACTATAACGACTTTTTATCATCACAATAAAATTTTCGCAACAGTAATTTAACATTTCGTAATAACTTTTAGTGTCGATAAATCTTATTTTTTCTTATAATACCAATTCCGGAAACCGTGTTCTTCAATATAAGTTAAGAACTTCTGGTCTATATCTGGAGTCCACGAACTCCAGCATTCAGATGGTGCCCTTTGTGTCTAATTATCAGCAAATAGCAAATAAAGAAGCGGAGCAAAAGAGTTTGTAAAAGGTGGGGAGATTCCTGAAATTGAAAGTTGATCCACAAATGTACATACACATATATAATCAATATATAAGTGTAATCCCATTAACTTGGTTAGTTGATTAGTTTGGTTCTTTATTATTGCTGTTATTAATGAAACAGTTCCTAATTTCTAATAAATTCTACAAAATATGGCACATTCTGATAATGAATATAATGATTATCAGACAATGCAGTGCCAAGGGCCGCCTGCTTAAAATCAAGCACATGCAGGAAGCGTAAATATCACAACTACCGCTACTGCGATTACTTAAAAGGCTGCTTTGATATAGATACAGTCAGATTGGATTCCATCTTTCTGGTAATATTTACTTTAAAATGGACCATGTTGGTTCCATCTTTCTGGTAATATTACTTTAAAATGGACCATGTTGGTTGTCTGCAGTTGGTCCATAACCACACTGAAGCTCACTTCTTAATGGTAACCAATCAATTGCATTGAACTATGGGATGAATGAGTTATTATTACTTTTTTATTTCTTTATAAATGTATCTATTAAATCTTAATTAATTATTAGAAATCGCCATGTGCGTTTTATGGTTCATGTTCAAAGTTGATCTATGATCGAGGTTGATGGTTATCTTTTTAACAATATCATCTTCAAAATTCGAACTTACATTCTTCCTTTAAGAGTATAATGTACTTTACTGA
Organism: Gossypium anomalum; assembly: GCA_025698475.1. Classification (NCBI taxonomy): domain Eukaryota; kingdom Viridiplantae; phylum Streptophyta; class Magnoliopsida; order Malvales; family Malvaceae; genus Gossypium; species Gossypium anomalum. The sequence goes on along the minus strand of CM046967.1, from coordinate 13,857,213 downwards.
CACCTAAAGAAGCTTGAAGGAACTTCTTGAAATAATTTTTTTAAGAATAAAATTAATTATACAATGTTGTCTATTACAAAGCATAATGTCATATATGCATATATACACCTAACCTACTTTAAAACAATGAAATAAGCCTTCCTTTGCCTCCAACTAATTAAAATAAAAGTAAACCTAATCTAATAAACTAAGTTACTATAGATATAATTAAAATAAATAATTGTAATTATAAAATATCATAAATTAAACTTCCAATTTTACTGAGATATGATCCAAAGCTTCAAAATTTGTAATTCTTATATTGAGCTTGTACAAAAAAATTTGTGCTACTTGAAAACAATGAAGCAAGCCTTCCTTTGGCTTCAACTAATTGATATAATGATAGCTAAACTAAACCTAATCTAATAAATTAAGTTAGATATAATTAAAATAAATTATTGTAATTATAAGATATCATAAATTAAACTTTCAATTTTATCTAAATATGATTCAAAGCTTCAAAATTTGTAATTCTTGTATTGAGTTTGTAAAAAAAATTATGTTTGTGCAATTTTCAATAAAAGAAATACAAATTAAGTTCTTGAACTCGTTTTGACACATTTTAGAGTGCATTGCAAAGCTAAGATCTTCAATCTATAAGAAGACAATGCAACCTAAAAATGCTAAGATCACATTTAAAAATGCATCACGAGTTGGTGATGTTTCATACTTAAAAAAACACTTTTGCTATTGGAAAACACTTCATTCACCGTTGCCTTTTCAAAAATACTTTTGGGCCCTAAGTAATGCCAAACAAATAGCTTCTAAAAGTATACTTGGTTTTTTTAGCTCAATTGCAAAAGTTATAATTTGTAGCTTTTTGGTTTGGCAAAACACTTTTGGAGTCAAAACGATATTTTTAACCCTCATTTTCATATTTATATTGGCTATACAATTATTTCTCTTTTGAAATTTATTTCAAGTATATAAAATTATATATTTGAATTTGTAATGATTATATTTTAAGGGGACAGATCTACTTACATAGTGTAAAAACTAAAATAATTTTACATACTTCTGTAAGTATTTATATGATTAATATTTTAATGATCTCACTATTGAACTTATCAATATAATTGCATTTGCCATGCATGTAAATTTTCGAATCAATCCGATATTTCTATCATATTAATCTAAAATACTCTATATATTAATATATATTCAACGGTTGAATTTTTTTTTTTACATCAAAAAAATATTTAGAAATTTTAAATTTAGATAAAATTTGACATGCATGATCTACACGAATAGACTATAAAATATAACGGTTGAATCGTTAAAGTATTAATTATATAAATAATTAAGCAAGTATGCAAAACTAGTTTAGTTTTTACTATGTAAGTGGATCTCTGTCGATAGCAAAAAAAAAAAAAAAAGCAGTGATCCCTCCCATATTTTAATATCTAAAATATGATTTATATATTCAAATTAAATTTCAACTAACTAAAATAAACCCTCGCTTTGTTTTGGAAATATAATTAATTTTTAATAAATATTTATAATGTATGATAAACATAATAAATCGTTTTTTTAACATATAAATTTAAAGTTAAATCATGATAAAATAAGAAATAATTTAAAGCATGGTAAAAATAAAATAATTAAAACACATATGATAAAAGATATATATACATGATATAAAAAATTTATAAAGAGACATCATTTAGTAAATAGATTTACTATATTTAAAAATTTATAGCACGTCACAAACATAAAATTTATTCCTCCCAATTGAATTATTGTGACACACGACTCAATATAAAACCCAACCTATAAAAATAATATAGACAGCACACATATGTCAAAGTGTCGAAATTTATTAACATGCAATAAATTATAGATAAATTTATAATAAGAAAAAACACAAACATAAATATTCTATAAACATAAATTCAACATAATATGAATATATAACACAAACATATACGAAAGCACACCAAAATTATTCTAAATATAAATAAATTGAGATATGAAATAAATGTTGATGGTGTTCAGAATTTGGTTTATGGAATAGGTACAGAAGGTGGTGTGATTCGAGATGTAACTAGTTTGTGGTGTTTGGGATTTGCAAGAAATATAGGGATGTACAATACGTATGAGGCAGAACTCTGAGATATTCTGGATGGTCTTGATCAGGCTTGGAAGTTTGGATGTTGAGATGTTTTGTTAGAAACAAATTGTTTGGAAGCGCTACACCATATTAAGGGGAACTCGACGAGACATCAGCCGAAATCATATATTGTTAATTCTATTCAAGATTTATTGAGCCGTAATTGAGATACCAACTTAAAACATGTGCATCAAGAATGCAACAGGCTGACAGATTGTTTAGCAAAGGCTATAAAAAGAATGGGCATTGACTTTCATTGTTGGTCTTAACCCCCTGATTTTGCTCGGAATGCACTGCATGAAGATCTTAACGGTTTTTTTACTACTAAACTAATTGCTAAGTAATAATTTATATTTCTTTTTTTTTAAAACAAAAAAAAAAATACACATGAATACTATACAAATATATAAATATATCAAAATGCACAAAAAAAAAAAACTAATTATTAGTGTGTAATACTCTAAATATAATAATAATCCAAAGACTTAATTAGCCCCTGCGTACTTATTATTTTGTTGGTTAGAAGAACAAAATCAACCATTATAATTTTGCCTAAGACATTACCATGGTTTGAATGATGAAATCAACCTCTACTGCTTTGTTGGCACGAACCATGTTCTTATTGGAGAGAGAAATACTAGATATCCAGAATAACAAGAGTGTTTTAAGGATACTGCAATAGGCCCCAACAGATTGAATATTTTGGTCCAAACAGGCCCATTGATATAAATGGCAATTATTAAATTCAGAATTAGGGTTGGGTAAAACCAAAACCCTAAGATTGTCATCGATATGTTGGATGATATCTGATTGTCAGTGTCTGAACTGTAGACTACCATTTTAAATTTTGCTATCTCAACACATGTTTTAAAATATACAAATATTTGTTAATTGAGAATTAGCTTGAATGACATGAGCATTGTTGTTAATACAGGAGGACGTGGGTTCGAGTATGCTAAAACACATTATCCTCCAATTTGTGAGTTATGGATAGTTTTAAACATTATATTAAAAAGAGTCGATATAATCAAAATCTATAATAAAATTATTAAAAAAAATACAAATATTCATAATAATGTTTTTACCAAACACAAGCAGTGTTTTGTTTTCTTTTTCTCTAAACGGTCCGATGTCTCTTTTATAATTCTACTTTTGAAAAAACAAGTGAATTAGCGTCTACTTATGAAACTAAACCTCCAAAACCATGATAATTATCCTTAACAATATTGCATTATATTTTTCTTTTCAAAAATTTCGTAACAATTTCATACTTTAATATATTAATAATCTCTAATAGGTAATTCAAGTCTATTTGTGATTTCATCGGTTGTGAATTTAATAACCTAAAAGTAAAGATGGTGATAAAAATATTATGTTATAGCTTAAATTCAATACCAAATAATCTCATCTTCAATCTCCAATTAATAATAATAATAATAACTAATATATTATTATTTCCCATAATTATATTCAATTAGTTAGATTAATTAATTAAAGTTTTTAAAAAGATTTTGTTATAATTATTTTTAAAAATACTATCATTAATAGAAACCATGAACAATAAGAATACAAAGACACTGAATATGGTACAAGTATAAATAAGACACTACAAGCTAATACTCAAATGTCATGTCTACAAAATAATCCCTAAAGATGAGAAAGACAATTTGATAATGTACAGACCCGATTTTGGCCCAGGCCACAAAGGCCCACTGACCCAAAATAACCCCAAAGCCCAAACTTAAAATTTTTTCAGACCCTAGACCCATTAACCCAAGTCACTACAGCCCAAATATCCTAAACCCAATCCCAATTACAAGCAAACCCTAACCCAAATCAGAAAAAAGGAAAGACCTAACCCCTATTACCCATTCGGCGCCACCCCTAGGTCTGCCCATGTCCCTATCGCCGCCACTGGTGGCCACCTGCTCCACCACCAACAACCCCTGCAGAGAAAAGACACGAATTTAATGCGAAAACAGTGAAGGAAACAGAGAATTTTTGTAAAAAATCGACTCTATAAAAGATAAGGGGACCGAATATGAAAGGGGTCCTTTTTTTTCTCTTTTTTTTTCCCTTTTTCTGCTTCTGCTCTAACAGAGAAAACACAAATATTGTAACAAAAACCGAATATTGAAAGGTGATTATTTCTAAGCGTTTTGATCTACTCTCTCTGACTCAATTTCATTCTTCAAAATTTACATACTCTTGCATAACAAAGATAAAGAAATGAAAGGAAAGATAAACGTACCTTGCGAAAATGTTGCGGATTCCATCCGCTTTGTTGAGGTCGGAATATATGGAGGCTCTACGGTGAAAACCGCATCGTCCCCTGGAGCTCGAATCGATCGTCGCCGTTGATGGACACAGATCGGTGTTTAGGGGAGGAGTTTAAGGGTCGAACGGCAACCTAAGGGTGCCTTACGGTTCGGTAGAATGAGAGGAAGGGATGGGTTTTAGACCTATTTTGTTTTCTTTTCAAATAGCCAAGTAGTCGCTTAGGGTTTCTTTAAATTTTAGTTTTATTAAGCGGAGGAACAGCGCCGTTTTAAGCCAATTCTTATGGCTTCAAAGCGACGCCGTTCGGCACCATACCGATGACCCGACCGCGCTAGGTTGAAACCCGCGCATGAGGTCCTTGAGGGTTAATTATGTATTAAGTCCTCCGCACTTGCATGGACATCCAATCGCATCTTATCTGTCCTATTTCGTTCCTTTCTAAATTAGCTCTTTAATTTGTATGCGTTTACAATTCGGCCTGCGCTTAACACGGCGCCTTGGGAGCCGTATATTTCCAGTTTAGGTCCTTTTACATTTGCGCACTTTAATTATTGGTCCCCTTATCATTCTTGTTTGCTTTTCAAATTGTCCCTCCATCTTTAGTGTCCTTTGATCAGACCCTATTTTATCTTTGCTTTTCCTTTTAATTTGGTTGTTAAATTTTGCTTTTTTTTTTAAATCAGTTCTCTTTTTTTTCCCTTTTATTTGTAATCCGCCCCAAACCCTTATTTTAAGTTCAAATTGGACCCTTTTTTTTATTATATACTAAATTAACATATTTAATATATTATTATTACTTTAACTTATTATTATTATTGTTTTGCTAATGTTACTATTAAGATTATATTTCATTTTTATGTATTTATTTTGTATATTCATTTTATATCTAATTCATTAACCTGTTAATATTAACATGTCCTTGGTATTTTTATTTTTATAATTATTCACTACTATTATTTTATTTCGATGCCATTTATATCATTATTATTATTAAAATTAGTGTATGTTATTTATATATATATGTACATACATTTTTATATATAGTATTATTTTAATTAGTTCATTTTAATATCATTATTATATTATATTTATTCTTTGCATTTCAATATTATTATTATGACTACTATTATTACCATATATTAGTGTTTTTTTTATTTACTTACATATCGAAATATTTTTTATTCAATATTTTATTATATTTGCTTTTTTGTATTTTTATATTATTATTATTATTAATATTATTATTATTATTATCATTATTATATAGTAGCGTGTATTTTTATCATGTAGGCACGTATATATATTCATGTATAGTATTATCATTATTTACTTTACTTTAATATTATTATTATCATCATTATCATTATTTTTATAATTATTATTACCATTGTATTGTGACTATTATGGCATTTTTACTTTTTTATTACTCATCTATGTTTCTTATCTATTTACATATTTTCATCATTATACTATATCTACTATTTATTAGTATTTTACTATTATTAGTATTAGCATTTTCTTTAATCAATACTTACATGCATTAAGTTTTCAATACTATATTTTAATACCATACATGTTGTGTATATTCTTAATACTATATTGTGTATGTATTATTTATTTTGGATTCTTAGGTATATATATAGATTTTTATTTAATATTTATTTTAAATTTCCCTTCTTTCACATTATTTATCCTGACTTTATTCATTTTCATTTAAAAGTTTGTTTGTTTTATTTATCTTAATTTGAATTATTGTTCATTAATTATATACTTTAGTTATCGTCAATGTTTGATTAAAATATTTATTTTCCAAAGTAGGATTACCCTTGTGTATTTCAAATTGTATGGCCATATTATTATTCTTATCACTCATTTGTATAATGTTATATTCATATATCATTTCATGCGTATAAGTTATGTTTTTATGTCTCACTATTGCTCAGGAATCAAGCCTTATTACATTTACCCAACAAATCATTTTATTTTAACCTAAACGAATAACACACGTTGTTTAAATGAGGTATTCGCTATCATTCAAAAAAATTATAAGATAAAGGCGATATTCGATGTTTAGCAATTCGAGGAATCGTGCCCTACCGTGCTGGGTTGCAATTTCTCATTTGCTCTAAATAATCGAATATCTCTTTAGAATTTTATTCATGGTTTCTATTTTTTTTTTTAGACAAAGGAAGTATTCGATGTTTAGCAATTCGGGAATAGTACCCTATCGTGTTGGGTTGCAATCTCCCATTTGTTCCAAATAATCGAATACTTTTTTTCAATTTCACTCATGTTTTCTAAAATTCTAAGCGAGATAATGTTCAACATTTGAAAGTTCAAGGAATCGTGCCCTACTGTGCTGGGTTTCGATTTCTCATTGGACTTAATAGTTGAGCATCCTTTTGAAATTTCTAAATTATAAATTTTTGGAAGCTGAAATCTATTGTATTTTCGAGGATACAAAGGATCGCATCCTACTGTGCTGGATGTGGTGCTATATTCTTCTAAAACAAGAAGATTTTGACGACCAATTCGGATTATTCAAATGTAATTTCAAAAACGTTTTAAATCTCAGACACAAGGACAGTTATTTTAATCGGTTTGGTACCAATTTTGGGCGTTACGGGGGTGCTAACCCTTCCTCGTGCGTAACCGACTCCCGGACCTTTTCTCCCAACTTTCGTAGGCCTAAAATTATTGTTTTAATAAATATAATATTTTATTAAAATGATTTACTTCAAGGTGATCCGACTACACCCTAAAAGGGTCGGTGGCGACTCCATTTTTGCTTTCCAAAAAGTCGACCCCCATTGTTTTCAAAAAAATGGTTTCGACAGCTTGGCGACTCCGCTGGGGAAAACTAGAGAGTCAAGCCATAAAATCGATTATTTGCTGTCCTTTTGTCAATAAATTGAAAATTTATTTTGAAAATCATGATTTCCTCATTCGCATCCAATTGTATGATTGTTAAGGTTCAGATTTTGTATAATGATATTGCATTGCATTGCATGACCGTTGTGGTCACACCTTCTAAGTGGGAGTAAGAAACTATGCCTTCGTGAGGTTTTCACCTCCGCATGGGCTAGTGGATAGCTTCCGGAATACATCCGTACCTATGATTTCATGAGATTTTCATCTCCGCATGGTCATAGGAAATGTATTCCTCTGAATGAACTCAATCCGTATGAGCCTATAATGGGTGAGGATCGAGGAATTCGCTAGTTCAGTGCCCTTACTCTAGAACTAAACCACATATAGAGAACCCTAAGAGCCTTCTTTAGGTGAAGCTAGGTTAAATTATAGTGGTCACCCATATATATATGCTTTAATTATCTTTATTATACTTGTGTTCCATCGTTAATATTTGAGACTCCTGACTTATCTTGTTTTGATTGTTTTTTTACATAACATTGCATACTAAAGGAGGTGTCGATTTGCATTCGACTACTAAATTAGAAAGTTTCACATGGAGAATGAATTTCTTAATAAAGTTGAGGACAAATGCGGTTTGTATCAGTGCGTGGTCGAGAGAAGTTGCAATCGAGAAAAAGGGATAGCTTGTGAAGGATATGTATCGAGTTGCAAGAATTCACTCGCGTCAACATGCCACGAGAATGAGTTACAAGAATTGAGAGATATTTGGGCTCGTTGGGATGAAGAGGCCAAACAATCGTTCTACCAAAGCTATGGTGATATATCTTACTTGCTAGATATTAAGGTGGACAAACACATTCCGAGCTATGGTTCAATTTTGGAATCTTTGCTTACAAGTGTTTCACTTTTGGAGAAGTGGATTTAGTGCCTACTTTAGAGGAATATATCTTGACCGCTCCGGTGTCCAAAGGTGCAAGTTAGAAAGGCTTATGCCAAAGTACTTAATGGCTGGACCTTCTCAAAGAAATTAATGAATATTTCGAGGATGAGCGAACCTTGGGTCGTGCTTCGGATTCAACAAAGGGAGACAAACAAATGTATCCCGTGGGAGAATTTGAGAGATTTGGTTTTAGCACATCCGGATGAACGCAAGAGGATCGATATCTTCGCCCTAAGCATCTATGGATTGGTGATTTTTCCTAAAGCTTTGAGACATGTGGATGAGGCAGTCACCGACTTATTTGACCGTCTTGAGAAAGGAGTCACGCCCGTACCCGCAATATTGGCTGAAACGTTCAGATCCTTGAGCATGTGTCGAAAGTCAGGTAATGGGCGGTTTATTGGATGTGCACAGCTATTGATGGTGTGGTTTCACGGGCACTTTTGGAAGGTAGATAAAGTTTCTTATCGAGTCTTTTCTGAAACTTATTCCCCGTTAAAAGAGGAAGCAGCCATACAAAGGAGAGAAGATATCTCAGAAGAGAAATGGATGGAGATTCTTCAAAACCTCAAAGAGGAGGATATAGAATGGAGAGCATTTTGGATGGTTCCTGATGAGATCTTGTATCGATATGGGAACTTTGATTGGGTGCCCTTGATAGGAATTTGGGGAGCCACCGGGTATACTCCATTGCTAGCATTAAGGCAATATAAGTCGAGACAGTTCATACCCGCGACTTATGGACTGGCTCAATGTGAGTTCTCTTTTAAAGATGCACACTATAAGAAGAAAGTTCGGGAGTTATCTGATGCTTGGAAGCAAACTCGTTGGATGAAGAGGCTGGCTGTTGGTTCCATAGTGACGTCCTAGTATGATGGATGGTTCAAGAAAAGGGTTAATGATAACGTTCCTAGGCCAAGCTTGGAGAACACGCAACCTATGGCAGAACAACTACGAGTCATCCCGTCAGAGTTAGAAATTATCAAACAAGACTTTGAGAGGAAGAGTTTAGAGCTTGGGAAAAAGATTGAACAATTGGAAGAAGAAAAGATACACCTGAGATTGGATGTTGATGTCCAGAGGTCAGAGGCTGAAAAGTGGAAGAAAGGAAAAACTAAGGCCGAGGAGGATCTAGACAGTTTGAAGACTGACTATAAGAAGTTACGCCTGTCTATGAGGACTGCGGGGTTAGGAAAGACTTCCGAACAATGGCGCCATGAAGTTCAAGAAGAAAAGACTAAGGCCGATCGATGGGAAAGAAAATTTCGAGAAGCTCAGGTACAAAATGAAGAGCTAGAGAAGAGTTTGTCGGAAAGCAGAAATGAACAAGGTAAATTAAAGGCTAGAGTGGCAGAACTCGAAAAGTCTCTTCACCAATACCGAAATCGTAATACTATGATGGAGTTGAGGGCAAGCTTGAGTAAAATAGAAGAAATGAAAGAAAAAACAGAAGAGTTAGAAGCAGCACTACAAAACTGCGAGATGCTGGTCAGATTCTTCAAGCAGTGAGGAGCGTTGGAAGGAGCGGCTTCATCATGCGCAAGACCAAGTCGAAACAGGACTATATTATGGGGGAAGCTATAACCCAGATTCGCGAGGTAGCCGATTACTTACAAACCTTGGCGGTACAAGCAGACATACTGAGCGTAAAGTACGAGTTGGAGTCAGATCGGGGACAGGAGCTAGCTTCTTTGTTCATGAAAATTAAAGCTCTAAGCATTAGGGCAAAGTCTTATTTGTAACTCAGTTTTATATAAAGATCTTTATTTTCTAGTGAAGTTTCCTAAAAGGAATTGAATCAAATTGATGCCTCCCTTGCATTCATACATTTACATTACATTACATCATATGCATTAAAGACCATAAAAAGATTCTAATTAATTAAAAAATGTTTTGATGTCTGAAACCGAGCGAGAATCTCTCGAGTACGCATCCTTACGGCACAAGAACTAAAGCAATGGATAAAAACTAGAAAGATTAGAGCAAATGCGAGAAAGTGATGCAAGAGCGAGATGCAAGCACAAGTACAAGAACGAGTTAGCTAAAATCCAGCAAGAAATGAGGGATCAAATGCTGGAATCACAAAGAAATATGATGGAAGAGCTGACTCGATTACCGACTAATCGGCCAGAAAAAGGAAAAGGCCCTATGGTTGACACTGGAAACAATAATGAAGAGCCCCTTTACCCCCCTGGTTTTGCTCCTGCAAACGCTCAAATACAGCACGAGACACATACACAGAGGCCATCTATTATTGAAGATCCTCCCTACCCCCCGGCTTTACCCCGATGAATGCTCAAACACAACCCGAGCTGCACACGCAAAAGCCGTCAGTAACGATTAGGCCCAGCAATTTCAAGTCGATACCTCAATGCCAATCAACTATCAAAGCAAAGCTCGGGCTCTAATCCGGGAGATAACCCTGTTAATCCTACAATCCCTGACTTGGACAATATGGCAGAAAATGAGAGAGTCAGGACATCACTTTCGAAAGAATTGGAAGAACGATGCAAGTGGTTGGAAGAAAGGTTCAAAGCAATGGAAAGTGCTGACTATCACTGTGGGGTCGATGCTAAGGATTTGAGCTTAGTTCCAGACCTAGTCCTTCCCCCTAAGTTCAAAATGCCTGAATTTGAAAAATACAATGGAATGAGTACGTCACGAGGCTCATATTACTATGTTCTCAGCAGACGAATGACTGGGTATGTCAACAACGATCAGCTCTTGATTCATTGCTTCGAGGATAGTTTGGTTGGGGCGGCATCCAAATGGTACAACCAATTGAGCCGTACTAAGATTAACTCATGGAAGGACCTAGCTCAAGCCTTTATGAAGCAGTACAGTCATGTGATGGATATGGCCCCTGATAGGATTACGTTGCAAAATATGGAGAAGAAGCAAAGTGAGAGCTTGGTGATGACGTCCAAAGGTGGAGAGAAATGGCAGCGCAAGTCCAACCACCTCTTCTGGAGAAAGAAACAACCATGCTCTTTATCAATACGCTGAAGGCTCCATTCATCAACCATATGTTAGGGAGCGCCACTAAGAGCTTCTCAGACATAGTAATGTCTGGAGAGATGATAGAGAACGCGATAAGATGCGGAAAGATCGAGGCAGGGGAAAACGTCAAGAAATCAGCCCCGAGAAGGAAGGAAAATGAGGTGAACAACACGAGCTCGTATTCTAAGCCGGTTACTGTGAACCAACCAAGGGCAGCAACTACCAGCCATCAGGGCTCTACAAGACAAGATTCTAACCCAAGACCCAACAAAGAAAGACTTCAGTTCACGCCTATCCCGATGTCCTATAAGGAATTATATCAGAGCTTGTTTGATGCCCATGTGGTGTCACCTTTCTACCTGAAACCTCTGCAGCCCCCATTCCCAAAATGGTACGATACCAGCGCCCAATGTGAGTACCACGCAGGGGTAACGGGGCACTCGATTGAAAACTGCACCGCGTTCAAAAAGCTAGTGGAAAAACTCATCGAAATGGGTGTTATCAAGTTCGATGACTCACCTGGCCCCAATGTAGTAGGAAATCCGTTGCCCGATCATAAAGGGGTGAATGCGATAATCGAATATGGGAATAAAAGAATCAAGGCCGACGTGGCAGAGGTGAAAACCCCATTGAGTTGGGTTTGGGAACAAATGGTTGGTAGAGGATTGGTTGCACAACATTCAAAGGAAAAGCCTCGAGAAGCAAGAAAATACTGCGAGTTTCATGAAGATGAAAGTCATGATATCCAGGAGTGCAGTGAATTCAAGTCCATTGTGCAAAATCTGATGGACAATAAAGAGATAGAGTTTTACGAAGAAATCGAAAGAACAGAAGAAGGAGAGGTTTACGCCTCGGAAGAAGGAAGCAGAAGGGGTTGAGAGTGAATCATCCGGTGGTGATAATTTCACGACCAAGAAATGATAAAGCGGGAGTACCAATTACGCCAAAGGTCATAATCTGAGAGACTGTTGCTTTCTCTTACAAAGATAGCAAGAGCGTGCCTTGGAACTATGATTGTAATGTGACCATACGAGGAAAGGAGAACCCAGTGGCACTTTAGAAGAAGGTCAAGATGAAGGTTTCTACACGAAGCGGAAGGCGTTATACTCGAACACAAGAGCAGAACCCAAGCTAAAGGAAAATCTATAGTTCTTTGAACAAGGGAAAGAAGAGACATCTAAACACGAATCACCTGTCAATGAGCCCAGAATCGAAAAGGAGGCTAAAGAGTTCTTAAAATTCTGAAGCACTGGCGAATATAGCGTTGTAGAAACGACTATACAAGCAGCCGGCTCGTATCTCGGTGCTAAGCGTTACTTATGAGCTCGAGAGACACATCGGAATGCATTATTGAAGGTCTTTGAAACGAAACCTACGTCGCGAATGACATCTCTGTCAATAAACTAGATCGCCTTGTCAATAATATAAGCGCCGATAATTTCATATTTTTCAATGATGATGAAATACCATCGGGAGGAATGGGGTCAACAAAAGCGCTACACATCACCACCCCGTTGTAAGGGGTTTACATTCTGGGAGTATTAATTGATAACGGTCAGCACTAAATGTCTTACCCTATCCACACCGAACAAAGTTGCCGTGGATAGTTCCCATATGAAGACGTGCCAAAATATAGTGAGGGCATTCGATGGCACTGAAAGGAAAGTAATGGGGAAGATTGAAATTCCCCTCTTAATTGGCCCAAGCACATATGAGATAGATTTCTTAGTGATGGACATCAAGCCCTCTTACAACTGCTTATTGGGAAGGCCGTGGATTCACTCGGCAGGGGCAGTACCATCATCATTACATCAAAAGCTCAAGTTTATAACGGAAGGCCGATTAGTGACCGTGAACGCAGAAGAGGATATCATTGCATCTGTTACCAGCAATGCACCATATGTGGGGACAGATGAAGAGGCCATAGAATGTTCTTTTCGGTCATTAGAGTTTGTAAATGCGACGTTTGTTGTTGAAGGAAATAAGGTCCCTACACCCAGAATCTCTAAGACCACGAGAATGGGCCTACAACTGACGATCGGGAAAGGAGCTTTGCCAGGAAAAGGGCTTGGAAGAAGTCTACAAGGGAGGGTTGACGCACCTATGCTCGTGGACAAACGAGATCACTTTGGCTTAGGATTCAAGCCAGATGCAAAACAGAAGAGAAAAGAGCAAGAAAAGAAGCAAGAACGGAGAAGAGCGCGTTTAAGCGGGGGAGAGGTTAAGTGGGAGTCGATGACCTTTCCTCACATCTCCAAAACGTTTGTGTCAGGAGGAACCATTTACTCCGAAGAAAGAGTGACAAGGAAAGAATCTTTCAAGAAGCGATGGGAAACTTGAGCATTAACGCCACATACGAGGATGGGCGAGAAGAGAATTTATTAGGCATTGACCTTTTGAATCTGGGAAGTGTTCGAATAAGCTGGATCATGCGGAGGAGATTCCTGTAGTCTTTAGAACTAATTCAGAGTAATGCCCAAAACACACTATTACTCTAAGCCTAGGAGTAATAAGTTCCCTTTTGTGAAATAGGCTTGTGTTCAAAAATCATTATTTCAATGAAATGCATCTTTTTATCTTATCTGGCGCAAATATTCTTTTATTTTCTCATTCATAACCATACTATCCACATCATTCTTAGATTCTTTTGTTCTCTGTATCTTCCTTCATACCTATAACAGGTCTCCGGATATCAATGATATGAGCAACGTTGCTACTAACTCAGAGTCTCCTTTTGAGCAAGATATGTGTCTAGAGGGATCACGGGACTTTGAAGATGACAGAGGCGCAACTTGTCCCCGATTTGTTAAGAATGGTAGAACAAGAGAGAGAAGCAGATCCTACCTCACAAAGAGTCGATAGAAGTTGTGAATTTGGGGGATGAACTAGAAAAGAAAGAAGTAAAGATTGGAGCTTGCATATCCCTAGAGACAAAGCAGAACCTTATTAAGCTACTCCAAGAGTTCAAGGACGTCTTTGCATGGTCATATCAAGATATGCCCGGGCTAAATCGACGGCGTTGTGGTACACAGACTCCCCATTAAGGAAGAATGTAAGCCAGTTCAACAGAAGCTGCGACGGATGAGACCGGATGTTTTATTAAAAATAAAAGAGGAGGTCAAGAAACAGTTCGATGATGGTTTCTTACAAGTAGTTAAATACTCAGAATGGGTAGCCAACATCGTCCCTGTCCTAAAAAAAGACGGAAAGGTACGGATGTGCGTAGACTACAGGGATCTGAACAAAGCCAGCCCGAAGGATAATTTCCCATTGCCTCACATTGACACCTTAGTGGATAACACGGCAGGTTACTCACTCTTCTCCTTCATGGATGGTTTCTCGGGGTACAATCAGATCAAAATGCACCCTGAAGACATGAGTAAGACCACTTTTGTAACCCTGTGGGGAACCTTTTGCTATAAGGTAATGCCATTCGGATTGAAAAATGCGGGAGCTACATATCAGAGAGCTATGGTAACCCTGTTCCATGACATGATGCACAAAGAAATTGAAGTCTATGTTGACGACATGATCGCTAAGTCCCGGACGGAAGAAGAGCATGTGCAGGTCTTGAAGAAATTATTTATGAGATTGAGAAAATTCCAGTTGAAACTCAATCCAGCAAAATGCACCTTCGGGGCAGTCGGGAAAAGTCTTTGGTTTCGTAGTTAGCGAAAAAGGGATTGAGATTGACCCAGATAAAGTCAAAGCCATACAGGAGCTACCTCCACCGCGTACTCAAAAAGAAGTTCGGGGTTTCTTAGGAAGATTAAATTACATCGCTCGGTTCATCTCACAGCTGACCGAGAAATGTGATCCCATATTCCGTCTCCTTAAAAAGCATAACCCTGGTGTCTGGGACGAAGTGTAACGGCCCAAATTTCAGTGATACCGGAATAGTGATTTGAAATCACTAAGTCCGACATGTGAGCTTAGATATTAGTAAGTAAATGTTAAGTGTGGTTTTAGAAATAATTTTGAATTAGTGAAATTATGTAGTGTAGGAAGTTGTAGATAAAAAAGAATAAAAACGAGGTATCGAGACCTCGAATTCATAAACCGAGCCATAAATATTTTTAAAAAATATTTATGGAGTGTAAATAAGTTATTATTAAAGTTTCGTTAAGAAATTTTAAGGTTTGATGAGTTAATTAGGTGAAAAGGACTAAATTGAACTAAGTGCAAAATTGTGAGATGTGATTAAATAGCTCTAGTAATAATTAAAAGAGGACTAAATAGGCAATTAGACACCTATTATTGGGCTGGACGGCATGTGTGTGCAGGAAAATTAAAAATCAAGTGTGAACAAGGGGCAAAATTGGAAATAATGTAATAATTTAATTGTAAAATATGATATATTAGGTAAAATCTAGAGTTTCTTCATTTTTCTTCATCTTCATCAGATAAAAGCACCATTAGAGAGTTTTTAAGAAGCTGGTTTTTATATCCTACAGCATGTAAGTTCAACTCTTGATTATTTCTTGCAATTTTTGTATTTTTGAGACTTTTACAACTAGGTCCATATGTTTAATTCATTAGTTTTGATAATTTTGAAAGTTGCCATGAATAAGTGCTGAAATTATATGATGATTTATTATGGAATTGAGGTTTTAATTTTATTATATGATGATTTTGTGAAGAGATTTTTAGAAATCATTATTTAGGACCTAATTGTGAAAGTTGTGAGATTAGGGTTTTGTGATGAAACTTTGAGTGTCAAAGGCTGTGAAATAGTTTATAATGTTTAAATAAAGTGTTATTTGAGAAGAATTAATTCAATTGATGGGTGAATTGATCGGGGACTAAATTGTAAAACTATAAATTTTGGGGTAAAAGTGCAATTTCGAAATTTGAACAGCATAAATTGTGAAGTGAAATAGAATTGAAATGGATGCTAATGAAGGAATGATTTTATAATTATAGATCAAGAAAACGAATGAATCGTGGAAAGGAGAAAATTCAAGAATAGTCCACGAATTTCTACGACTTTTGCAAATTAGTCGAGTAAGTTCATATGGCAAATTCAATGTTTTAGTATGAAGATATTATGATTTTTAAGTATATTATTGTAGATGAATACCATCAATTTGTAATAAGTAT
Source organism: Gossypium anomalum (assembly GCA_025698475.1). Lineage (NCBI taxonomy): Eukaryota > Viridiplantae > Streptophyta > Magnoliopsida > Malvales > Malvaceae > Gossypium > Gossypium anomalum. The sequence goes on along the minus strand of CM046967.1, from coordinate 13,840,870 downwards.
GAAATAATAGTTAAATAAAAGTACACATTAGTTGGAACAATGGATTTGAGTGCTTTCATTACGTGACCATGATGAATTGACGGAAAAGATATGATAAGTGCTCCGTTTAAGACCATAGCTGGGCTATGGCATCGGTGCAATGTGATATGTGTTCCGTATAAGACCATAGCTGGGCTATGGCATCGGTGAGATGTGATAATGTGATTAAGTATAAGACCATGTCCGGGATATGGCCCGGTATGATATGTGAACCGTGTAAGACCATGGCAAGGCTATGGCCCGGTGTGTGATGCGTAACAATGTGAAAGTCCATAGTTTACTATGGCAATGTGATAATGAAGCACTCAATTCCCTTATTGTTCCCTAATTTGACAATGAAGTAAATGAGAAATAGGCCTAAGGGAGTTAAATTGTGAACGACCATATGGAAATTATTCCAATGAGTTATTAATGAAGTTGTGATTTGGAGGATGAAGTAGTTAAACTAATAGATATATGATTGAGTACAATATTTGATATGATTTGGGTTTATATGTCTATGAGCTTACTAAGCTTCAACAAGCTTACTTGTGTGTGTTTAATATTTCTATGTAGATTGACTTGAAAGAAAGTGGGTAGATCGGATCAACACAACAGGCACACTATTGAGATCAATTCCGGTAGTTTTTGTTTTATGTTTAAAGATTTATATGGCATGTATAGAGTTTGAATGAATTGAAGTAAAGATGATATAAACTAGTTAACAATGTTTGTACTAAAACAGCTTTTTGGTTAGTAGCAATAGTTTGACTTTGAAAATTTACCATAAATTGTGGAAATTGAGTTAAGGGCTGAAAAAAATGAGATTAAAGCCTAATGAGTCTAGTTTCATATAGAGGAAACGATGCATGCAATTGGATTTTATATTATGAGATATTTAAATTGTGGTGAGACAGAGTCTGAATGACTTCGAGCTCCCCTGTTCTGATTTTTAAAAATCATTAAAAATTGTACAAAAATAATTAGGAGTCATACTTTATATGTATGGATTCCTTATTGAGTCTATTTTTAAGAGAAACAAACGGAATGGTTATCTGAATTCTATACAGGAGAAATTTGGTTTGTAGTGCATGAGGGTCAGAGTAGCCGAACCCTGAAGCAGGGAGACTTTAACTAATAAACTGTACTAATTGGCCCAACCAAAAATTCTAAAAAAATTAGTAAGTAGATATACGAGTCTAGATTTAGGGAAAATTTACAGATTTGGATTTGAGTTTCAGTAACTCGAGATATGATTTTTTTAGTATTTGTGATGCAGTTGGATGACTTATCTGGAAAAGGTAAAATAAATTGCCCGAATTTGTTTATGTGCTCAAATAAGTTTAGTAATGCCTCGTGCTCGACTCCGGCGACAGTCTCGGGTAAGGGGGCGTTACACGAAGAATGTCAGAAAACCTTTGACAAGGTTAAGCAATATTTGTCTAATGCTCCAAGTCTTGACACCACCTAGTCCAAATAAGCCACTGATACTGTATTTAACAGTATTTGAAAATTCCATGGGATGTGTGCTTGGCCAACACGATGAGTCAGGAAGAAAAGAAAGAGCGATATATTACCTTAGTAAGAAGTTCACTGAGTGTGAAATGAGATATTCGCCAATTGAAAAATTATGTTGTGCCTTAATTTGGACAACCCGAAGGTTGAGACAATACCTGTTGTATCACACAACTTGGCTGATTTCCAAATTGGATCCTCTGAAGTACTTGATGGAGTCGACTGCTTTGAATGGAAGAATGGCCCGATGGCAAATCTTACTCTCTGAGTTTGATATCGTATACGTGAACCAGAAAGCTGTAAAAGGGAGTGCAATAGCAGACTTTCTAGCCAGTAGAGCTCTAGAAGACTATGAGCCTCTGAACTTTGATTTCCCAAATGAAGATCTGATGTACGTGGCAACCGCTGAAGAAAACCCTCGCGAAGGTCATCCTTGGAAGCTAAACTTGACGGAGCATCAAACAGCGTGGGTAATGGAATCGGGCGATCTTGGTATCCCCAGCACGGAGATCATTATCCCTTCACCAGTAAATTGGATTTTGATTGTACGAATAATATGGCGGAATACGAAGCATGCATTATGGGCATCCGTGCGGCCATAGAACGCAAGATCAAAACACTAGAAGTGTATGGGGATTCTGCCCTAGTGATTTATCAACACAAAGGCGAATGGGAGACGAGAGATCCCAAATTGATCAATTACAGAAATCTGGTCCTCAAACTGATTGAAGAATTTGACGACATCATGTTCTACTACCTCCCTCGAGAAGAAAATCAGATGGCTGACGCCCTAGCAACTTTAGCTTCTATGATCAAGGTGAGCAAACAAGAGGATGTGAAACCGATTCGAATGAGTATTTACGAGGCTCCCGCTCATTGTTGCAACCTCGAAGAAGAAGCAGAAAATGATGATCATCCTTGGTATCGCGATATCCTGCGATATGTGAAGAATCGTGAGTACCTCGACCAAGCTACTGAGAATGATAAAAGAATGTTGAGAAGATTGGCTAGTCACTACGTCTTGGATGGAGAAATCCTATACAAAAAAAGAAAAGACCAAGTGCTGCTAAGATGCGTAGACGCTATTGAGGCTAAGAAAATTTTGGAAGAAGTTCATGAGGGCGTTTGCGGGACACACGCTAATGGTTTTACAATGGCCAGGCAAATTATGAGGTTTGGTTATTATTGGTCCACCATGGAAGGAGACTGTATTAACTACGCCAAAAGGTGCCATAAGTGCCAAATCTATGGAGACAAGATTAACGTGCCTCCTTCACCTCTGCATGTTATGACTTCACCTTGGCCCTTTTCGATGTGGGGCATGGATGTGATGGGGCCGATCTCGCCAAAAGCTTGAATGGGCATCGATTCATCTTTGTGGTCATTGACTATTTCACCAAGTGGGTGGAAGTCGCTTCATATGCTAATGTAACTAAATCGCGATCGACAAGTTTCTGAAAAAGGAAATCATTTGTCGATATGGAATGCCGAGAAAGAATCATATATCGATAATGCGTTGAATTTGAAACACGAGAACAATAGCAGAGAGGTGCGATCGATTCAAGATCGGACACCACAACTCGCCGCCATATCGCGAAAATGAACGGCGCAATGAAGCGACCAACAAGAACATCAAGAAGATCGTGGGAAAGATGATGAAACTTATAAAGATTGGCATGAGAAGCTACCATTCGCCCTCTATGCTTATCGAACATCCGTCGGACTTTCTACCGGCAACGCCTTTCTCATTGGTCTATGGAATGGAGGCGGTTTTACCCATCGAGGTCGAGATTCCTTCCTCGAGTTTTGTCGAAGTAAAGTTGGATGGCGAGAATGGATCCGATCCGATACGACCAATTGAATTTAATTGAAGAAAAGAGGTTAAGGGCTATTCGCCATGGTCAAATGTATCAAAAACGAATGATGCGTGCTTACAACAAAAAAGTTCGTCCCAGAGAATTCCACGAGGGAGACCTAGTATTGAAAAAGTTCCTGCCCATACAAAAGGATTTCAGAGGAAAATGGATGCCGAATTGGGAAGGACCTTATGTGGTAAAGAAAGCCTTTTCGGGTGGAGCATTGATATTGGCCGAAATGGATGGCAAGACTTTACCTAATCCTGTGAACTCAGATTCTCAGAAAGAAATACTTCGCTAAAAAAAAAAAAAAAAAAAGGAGAGGCCAAGGTGAAAACTCATAAAAAGCATCTTGAGACCAAAGGGATTTTGAATCGAAAACCCGCAAAAAGGGCGATTCAAATTTGGATCAAAAGTGGGGCATGTGATACCCAAATTAACAAGGAAGAGGGATGTTGCACCTTGGGGCATCTACAAGAGTACTCTAGATCCCCTAGGTACACATTAGGCAAAAAGGAGTCCTCGAGAAGTTTCAGTGAGAGAAGCTCACACAGCTGCGATATCCAGGGCATCTATTTTCTTTTATTCATTTTGTATTCTTACAACGCCAGTTGACTATAATTAATTTATTCCCTTCAAATTTTGTTTCTGACAAATTTCAGTTCTGTCATTATTGTGATCTTTTTAAACATGTTGCATTGAAATGATGATTAATGGATTAATGACACTTTCACAAAAGAAGTTCTGTACCGTGCTCTGAAAGTTTCTAGATAGTATAGGAGCCTGAAACAGGGCCATTATTTAGAACTAACCCAAACTTAAAGATTGGAAACACTTGAGAAGAAAGAGTTTAAATTTGGGTCACCAAATTGGGTTTTCTGCTCAAAGTCCTAAGTTTAATAAGAAGACAGGGTACCGATTCAGTGAAAGAACCTTGACGAACAAAGAGCAACGATAACCTAAACCTTAAAAGGAAATTCATGCTCACAACATGTTGCACTCATGCATTTATAGATCATTCATAGCGTAGCTAGTTAGGAACATTTGATTCATTTCGATCATAGCATCCTAATTCCTTGGCATGAGCATGAATACATCGAATTGATTCTACAGGTCATATCCCTAGAATCAGCAAATTCGCAAGCCTAGATCCCTTAGGCAGTAGAGTAACAGGATGAATTACCCATCACTTTTCCTGAAATGGCGTTGGAGCGGCTAGAAGCCATGACAGATCTCCTTGAAGTTCCAGCGAACTTTCTCCCTGAAATGGCGATGGAGCGGCTAGAAGCCACGACAGATCTCCTTGAAGTTTCAGCGAAATTTCTCCCTGAAATGGCGATGGAGCAGCTAGAAGCCATGACAGATCTCCTTGAAGTTTCAGCGATGAAGATCAAAACAAGTCTTATCTCCCTGAAGTCGCAGTGGAATAGACTGAAGATGTCGAATCTTATCTCCCTGAAGTTGCAGTGGAGCAGATCGAAGCCACCAGCCTTATCTCCCTGAAGTTGCAGTGGAGCAGGTTGAAGTTACAAGTCTTGTCTCCCTGAAGCGCAGTGGAGTAGACTAAAGATAGCAAGTCTTATTTCCCTGAAGTTGCAGTGGAACAGACTGAAGCTATCAATCATAGATCTTATCTCTCTGAAGTTGCAGTAGAGCAGATCAAAATTAGTCTTATCTCACTGAAGTTGCAGTGGAACAGACTGAAGCTATCAATCATAGATCTTATCTCTCTGAAGTTGCAGTAGAGCAGATCAAAATTAGTCTTGTCTCCTGAAGTTACGGTGGAGCAGATTGAAGAGGGCAAATCTTATCTCCCTGAAGTTGCAGTGGAGCAGATTGAAGCTATAAATCACGGATCTCATCTCTCTGAAGTTGCGGCAGAGCAGATCAAAACAAGTCTTATCTCCCCGAAGTTGCAGTGGAGCAGATTGAAACTATAAATCACAGATCTCATCCCTCTGAAGTCGTAGCGAAACGGATCGAAGCAAACCTTATCTCCTCGAAGCTACAAGAAGAAGAAGAGCGCCAAAGAAGTTAAGGCTTGACACGGCCGGGCCAAATCGGTCTTTTAAAAGTCTTTGCTCTGTTCTCGTTACACGACAACGAGCAAAGAGGGGCAACAGATCTGAGACCGATTTTGGCCCGAGCCACAAAGGCCCTTGACCCAAAATAACCCCAAAGCCCAAACTTAAAATTTTTTCAGACCCTAGACCCATTAACCCAAGTCACTACAGCCCAAATATCCTAAACCCAATCCCAATTACAAGCAAACCCTAACCCAAATCAGAAAAAAGGAAAGACCTAACCCCTATTACCCATTCGGCGCCACCTCTAGGTCTGCCCATGTCCCTATCGCCGCCACTGGTGGCCACCTGCTCCACCACCAACAACCCCTGCAGAGAAAAGACACGAATTTAATGCGAAAACAGTGAAGGAAACAGAGAATTTTTGTAAAAAATCGACTCTATAAAAGATAAGGGGACCGAATATGAAAGGGGTCCTTTTTTTTCTCTTTTTTCCTTTTTTTCTTACTGCTCTAATGAGAAAACACAAATATTGTAACAAAAACCGAATATTGAAAGGTGATTATTTCTAAGCGTTTTGATCTACTCTCTCTGACTCAATTTCATTCTTCAAAATTTACATACTCTTGCATAACAAAGATAAAGAAATGAAAGGAAAGACGAAACTGTACCTTGCGAAAATGTTGCGGATTCCATCTGCTTTGTTGAGGTCGGAATATATGGAGGCTCTACGGTCGAAACTGTCGTCCCCTGGAGCCTGAATCTGATCGTCGCCGTTGATGGACACAGATCGGTGTTTAGGGGAGGAGTTTAAGGGTCGAACGGCAACCTAAGGGTGCCTTACGGTTCTACGAAGAAGAGAGGAAGGGATGGGTTTTTAGACCTATTTTGTTTTCTTTTCAAATAGCCAAGTAGCTGCTTAGGGTTTCTTTAAATTTTAGTTTTATTAAACGGAGGGAACGACGCCGTTTTAAGCCAATTCTTATGGCTTCAAAACGACGCCGTTCGGCAGCCCATACCCGATGACCCGACCCGTGCTAGGTTGAAACCCGCGCACAGGGTCCTTGAGGGTTAATTATGTATTAAGTCCTCCGCACTTGCATGGACATCCAATCGCATCTTATCTGTCCTATTTCGTTCCTTTCTAAATTAGCTCTTTAATTTGTATGCGTTTACAATTCGGCCTGCGCTTAACACGGCGCCTTGGGAGCCGTATATTTCCAGTTTAGGTCCTTTTACATTTGCGCACTTTAATTATTGGTCCCCTTATCATTCTTGTTTGCTTTTCAAATTGTCCCTCCATCTTTAGTGTCCTTTGATCAGGCCCTATTTTATCTTTGCTTTTCCTCTTAATTTGGTTGTTAAATTTTGCTTGTTTTTTTAAAATCAGTTCTCTTTTTTTTCCCTTTTATTTGTAATCCGCCCCAAACCCTTATTTTAAGTTCAAATTGGACCCTTTTTTTATTATATACTAAATTAACATATTTAATATATTATTATTACTTTAACTTATTATTATTATTGTTTTGCTAATGTTACTATTAAGATTATATTTCATTTTTATGTATTTATTTTGTATATTCATTTTATATCTAATTCATTAACCTGTTAATATTAACATGTCCTTGGTATTTTTATTTTTATAATTATTCACTACTATTATTTTATTTCGATGCCATTTATATCATTATTATTATTAAAATTAGTGTATGTTATTTATATATATATGTACATACATTTTTATATATAGTATTATTTTAATTAGTTCATTTTAATATCATTATTATATTATATTTATTCTTTGCATTTCAATATTATTATTATGACTACTATTATTACCATATATTAGGGTTTTTTTTATTTACTTACATATCGAAATATTTTTTATTCAATATTTTATTATATTTGCTTTTTTGTATTTTTATATTATTATTATTATTATTATTATTAATATTATTATTATTATTATCATTATTATATAGTAGCGTGTATTTTTATCATGTAGGCACGTATATATATTCATGTATAGTATTATCATTATTTACTTTACTTTAATATTATTATTATCATCATTATCATTATTTTTATAATTATTATTACCATTGTATTGTGACTATTATGGCATTTTTACTTTTTTATTACTCATCTATTATGTTTCTTATCTATTTACATATTTTCATCATTATACTATATCTACTATTTATTAGTATTTTACTATTATTAGTATTAGCATTTTCTTTAATCAATACTTACATGCATTAAGTTTTCAATACTATATTTTAATACCATACATGTTGTGTATATTCTTAATACTATATTGTGTATGTATTATTTATTTTGGATTCTTAGGTATATATATAGATTTTTATTTAATATTTATTTTAAATTTCCCTTCTTTCACATTATTTATCTTGACTTTATTCATTTTCATTTAAAAGTTTGTTTGTTTTATTTATCTTAATTTGAATTATTGTTCATTAATTATATACTTTAGTTATCGTCAATGTTTGATTAAAATATTTATTTTCCAAAGTAGGATTACCCTTGTGTATTTCAAATTGTATGGCCATATTATTATTCTTATCACTCATTTGTATAATGTTATATTCATATATCATTTCATGCGTATAAGTTATGTTTTTATGTCTCACTATTGCTCAGGAATCAAGCCTTATTACATTTACCCAACAAATCATTTTATTTTAACCTAAACGAATAACACACGTTGTTTAAATGAGGTATTCGCTATCATTCAAAAAAATTATAAGATAAAGGCGATATTCGATGTTTAGCAATTCGAGGAATCGTGCCCTACCGTGCTGGGTTGCAATTTCTCATTTGCTCTAAATAATCGAATATCTCTTTAGAATTTTATTCATGTTTTCTAATTTTTTTTTTAGACAAAGGAAGTATTCGATGTTTAGCAATTCGGGAATAGTACCCTATCGTGTTGGGTTGCAATCTCCCATTTGTTCCAAATAATCGAATACTTTTTTTCAATTTCACTCATGTTTTCTAAAATTCTAAGCGAGATAATGTTCAACATTTGAAAGTTCAAGGAATCGTGCCCTACTGTGCTAGGTTTCGATTTCTCATTGGATTAATAGTTGAGCATCCTTTTGAAATTTCTAAATTATAAATTTTTGGAAGCCGAAATCTATTGTATTTTCGAGGATACAAAGGATCGCATCCTACTGTGCTGGATGTGGTGCTATATTCTTCTAAAACAAGAAGATTTTGACGACCAATTCGGATTATTCAAATGTAATTTCAAAAACGTTTTAAATCTCAGACACAAGGACAGTTATTTTAATCGGTTTGGTACCAATTTTGGGCATTACGGGGGTGCTAACCTTCCTCGTATGTGAATCGACTCCGGACCTTTTCTCCCAACTTTCGTAGGCCTAAAATTATTGTTTTAATAAATATAATATTTTATTAAAATGATTTACTTCAAGGTGATCCGACTACACCCTAAAAGGGTCGGTGGCGACTCCATTTTTGCTTTCCAAAAAGTCGACCCCCATTGTTTTCAAAAAATGGTTTCGATGACTTGGCGACTCATTGGGAAAACTAGAGAGTCAAGCCATAAAATCGATTATTTCTTGTCCTTTTGTCAATAAATTGAAAATTTATTTTGAAAATCATGATTTCCTCATTCGCATCCAATTGTATGATTGTTAAGGTTCAGATTTTGTATAATGATATTGCATTGCATTGCATGACCGTTGTGGTCACACCTTCTAAGTGGGAGTAAGAAACTATGCCTTCGTGAGGTTTTCACCTCCGCATGGGCTAGTGGATAGCTTCCGGAATACATCCGTACCTATGATTTCGTGAGATTTTCATCTCGCATGGTCATAGGGAAATGTATTCCCTGAATGAACTCAATCGTGTATGAGCCTATAATGGGTGAGGATCGAGGAATTCGCTAGTTCAGGTACCCTTACTCTAGAACTAAACCACATATAGAGAACCCTAAGAGCCTTCTTTAGGTGAAGCTAGGTTAAATTATAGTGGTCACCCATATATATATGCTTTAATTATCTTTATTATACTTGTGTTCCATCGTTAATATTTGAGACTGACTTATCTTGTTTTGATTGTTTTTTTTACATAACATTGCATACTAAAGGAGGTGTCGATTTGCATTCGACTACTAAATTAGAAAGTTTCACATGGAGAATGAATTTCTTAATAAAGTTGAGGACAATGCGGCTGTCTGTGCGTGGTCAGAGAAGTTGCAATCAGAAAAAGGGGATAGCTTGATGAAGGATATGTATCGAGTTGCAAGAATTCACTCGCGTCAACGCAGCCTGAGAATGAGTTACAAGAATTGAGAGATATTTGGGCTCGTTGGGATGAAGAGGCCAAAGCGATCGTTCTACCAAAGCTATGGTGATATATCTTACTTGCTAGATATTAAGGTGGACAAACACCTGTTCCGAGCTTGAATGATTACTAATATAAATAACACAAAAGCTTATTTTATAAATTAAAATTTATGTATTACCATCTTCCATGGTTTGAAGTTCATCAACATAATCTTCAAGATTGATGGCATCATTAGATTTTCGAAGCCAATCTTGTGTGCAAACCAAAGCCTCGACCATGAGAGGAGTTAGAGAACTTCTAAAACTATCGAGAACACGTCCACTTGTGCTAAATGCACTTTCCGAGGCAACCGTTGAAATAGGAGTAGCAAGAATATCTCGAGCCATTTGTGCAAGAATAGGGAATCTAGGACTTATTCATTTCCACCACTGTGATAAATCAAATGAACTTGAATTGTTTACTTCTTCATCCCCACCCAAATATCTATCCAACTCAGATTTGCTTTCTAATCCAACTTGTTTCTTCTTCTTAAGGTATTTTTGTTTGGCCAAGCCCGTTTTCATTTCCGACTGATCTATTTCCATTGAACTACAAAGATTTGTCAAAGAACTAGATCTACCTTCAAACAATTGAATTCTCCCGGCATTAGAAGAATACTCATTGAACAAGCAATGCAATTCTTTATCAATCATTTTCGTAATGTCATTAGCAACATTAGGAAAAAGCAAGTTGACCCCAAAGTCCAAAAAACTCATTTTAAATCATGGATCAAATATGACCGCCAAGTAAACTAGCATGTTGATCTTGTTTCCTTCACCCCAATACTTATTATATTTATCTCTCATTTTAGAAGTCATAGAAATTATTTCTAGATCTCCACAATCTTGCCACCCATCAAAAAGACAATGCGCATCTATCAATACTTCAAAAAGTGAATGAGAGGTAACATGCAAAGATCCAGACATCTTCAGTGTAAGATGATAAAAAGGCTCTAATACTTTTATAACTCTTCGAACAATATCCTAATCATCAAATGTAGGAACTCCATATCCAGCAGTAAGGTCAAGAAAAAAATTATGGTCATCACGTAAATATGATTCAAATGCACGCTCATATTTTTCGGCCACCTTTAACATCATATATGTTGAGTTCCATCTAGTAGGCACATCTAAACACAATTGAGCCTTACTATCTATCATTTCTTCTTTTACCCGTTGGTTGAATTTTGTCAACTTCGGTGGTGATGCTCTTATATACCTCAACACATGTTTTAAAATATACAAATATTTGTTAATTGAGAATTAGCTTGAATGACATGAGCATTGTTGTTAATACAGGAGGACGTGGGTTCGAGTATGCTAAAACACATTATCCTCCGATTTGTGAGTTATGGATAGTTTTAAACATTATATTAAAAAGAGTCGATATAATCAAAACCTATAATAAAATTATTTAAAAAAATACAAATATTCATAATAATGTTTTTACCAAACACAAGCAGTGTTTTGTTTTCTTTTTCTCTAAACGGTCCGATGTCTCTTTTATAATTCTACTTTTGAAAAAACAAGTGAATTAGCGTCTACTTATGAAACTAAACCTCCAAAACCATGATAATTATCCTTAACAATATTGCATTATATTTTTCTTTTCAAAAATTTCGTAACAATTTCATACTTTAATATATTAATAATCTCTAATAGGTAATTCAAGTCTGTTTGTGATTTCATCGGTTGTGAATTTAATAACCTAAAAGTAAAGATGGTGATAAAAATATTATGTTATAGCTTAAATTCAATACCAAATAATCTCATCTTCAATCTCCAATTAATAATAATAATAATAACTAATATATTATTATTTCCCATAATTATATTCAATTAGTTAGATTAATTAATTAAAGTTTTTTAAAAAAGATTTTGTTATAATTATTTTTAAAAAATACTATCATTAATAGAAACCATGAACAATAAGAATACAAAGACACTGAATATGGTACAAGTATAAATAAGACACTACAAGCTAATACTCAAATGTCATGTCTACAAAATAATCCCTAAAGATGAGAAAGACAATTTGATAATAATTGCAACACTAGAGAATTCATAAACAAACTAGAGATGTATCATTTGGATCAAATCGTTAAAAATTGCATCCTAGTCCCCACCATCATCAGGCCAACTTGATGATAAACTCTAGTCAACCAAGAAATCACTACCCAAGGGCAAAGCCAGAACAATTTTTTAGAGGGGCCGGATGAGATTTTAATTTTTTATAGTCTACATCTTTATATTTTTTAAAGGATTAAATCAAAATTTTATAACTTTAGGGGGGCAAAGTGTAATTTTACTTTTACTAATTTAAAATTTTAAAAAATTTTAGAGGGCTTAAATAGAAATTTTCCATTTTAGGAGGGGCCGGGCCCATGCCAGCCCCCCTAGATTCGCTTCTGTCACTACTCAGAATCTCAAGAGATCCACTGTATCTGTGATGCACAAAAAACTAAGTCTCAAATGGTTTATCCTCCTCATCATCTCGAATTCTAATTTTACAAACATTATCACTGTGCTCTATCATAATAAAAGCCTCTAATAATGATTCCTAATAAATCTAGTGGCACCTTTACCTTAACAAATCTTTTATATATACGTAAAAAATATGATTACTATTGCTTATAGAGAAAATAAAGTAGACAAAATAAAAATTAGAAAACACACAAAAGTGTAGACAAAAATCATGATATTATAGACTAAAATTATAAAAAAAAATAAATCAGAAAAAGACTAGTAAAGAAGTGGCAACCAATTCGAAAGTGGATGCTGTTATCGACAGAACAAAGATTTAAATTGAAAAACGTGTAGGTTTTTTTGGAAAAGAAAAGTTATAATTTAAATTAGAAAAGTTAAATTTATATAGACAGTATATTGTACATGTACGAGTATAATAATTATTTTATGCTTTTAGAAATAATAATGTGAAATTATTGTATTTGACCATGTCTATAAATTTTAATTTTAAAGATCCTAATGTGTAATTATAATATTATTTACTCTCTTTTTTTGTTAAAGGTGGTTCTGGTTTTTTGAACAATTTTAATTCTCAACTTTTAAATTTTAGTTAGATTGTTATTTTAGATAGAAACTTGATTAGATAGATAAAATTTTAATGACATGATGTGGTAACTTGTGTAGTAATCCACATGTATTTCAAAAAAAAACTAAAATTATTAAAATTTCAATAATTTTTAAAAAAATCATAAAATTTTTAAAAGATAATTTCTACAATGAAGTATATTTTGATTCTCAAGCAAGCTGTCACGTAATTGTCAGAAAAAATTTAACAGTTCAGTTAGTTTTCTATTAAAAACTATTGAGTCCCTTTTTTTCATATCTCATCAACAGGAGTATTCGGGTATTTATACTGTAACGATCCAAAATCCGTAGACACTGGAAAAGTGTGTTAACGGGCCTCCATCTTAGTGAAATAAGTTCAAAAATAATTATTAAAAATATTTATGAGCCTAGTGGTGTGTCTAATTAGGTTTTAATTAGGTAAATTTAGCTTAATTTAAAGTAATTAGGAAAAAGGACTAAATTGAATTAAAAAGTGAAAGTCTAATTATAGATAAAAGAAAGTAAAAAGGGCTAAAATAGAAATTAAGCCATTTAGCATAAGTTGAGGCGGCAAACATGTTAAAAATCTAAGATATTTTTAGATTTTAATTATGTAAATATATATAATTTAATTATTAATTACTTTTTATTTAAGTATATAGATATTTCTTATTTATTATTATTCTATTAAATTATAATTTATATTATTAAATTATTATTATTATTATTATTATTATTATTATTATTATTATTAAAAATAAATTAAAATAAAGACAAATGTATGAGATTAAATTATACAAGTGTAATGCATATATTTATATATTTGTAATATATTTATTTAATTACTTTTTATTTAAGTAAAAATATTTTTATCATATTAAAATATTAAATTATATAAACTAAATAAAATAAGGACAATTAGATGGTGATGATAATAGGCAAGTGTAAAATATATGTGTGTCCAATTGTTATATATATTTGTTATTAAATAAGATATTTATTATAATTATATTTATTATTATTAAGTTAATAAAATAAAAGACTAAAAGACATGAAATAAAATAAAGAATAAAACAAAGTAAAGAAGAAACAGAGAACATTTCGAAACAGAGCAGGGAAGAAAAACGAAAGAAAGAAAAAAGGGAAAATTAAGGTTTTAAAGCTTGAAGTTTAATTGGTAAGTTTAATCAAATCCTTTTCTTATAAATTTGATGTTTTTGAAATCTTAGAGTGAAATACTCTTGAATTTAAGTTGAAATTTTGAAAGTTAATAGATTTTTGAGTAGGGTTTATGTTGAACAAATGATGGAATTGGGGGTTTGTTTGATAGAAATTTTGATTAGAATTGAATAAAGGATTGAATTGTAAACTAAGCTATAAGTTTTGAGTTTTAGGGATTAAATTGAAACAAATTCGGAATTATGAAAATATGATAAAAATTAAATAGTTAGATGTGAGTTTGGCAAGAAATTCAGTAGCAAAAAGGTATGAATTGAGAAAGAAAAATATATAGGTTTAGTTAGGATTAAATTGGAATTAAAGTAAAAGTTAGATAAAAATTTCAGCATTTAAATTGTGTTATGCTAATAATTGTGAAATTATTTTAATTGTTCATAGCTAATATCGAGCCTGAAGCATCGGCCCAAAAAGGAAAAGGAAAGATCGTCGAGGATTAAATTCGAAGAGAATTCTGGTTTGTATCACTATAACTCAAGCTTTATAATTAATACGTGTTTAATTTAATATGAATGTGTGGTAAGTATTTTAAGGTAAGTATTTAATGAACTGATAAAATTTGTGATTGGGTATTAAAATTAAGATTGATACTGAACTGAATTATGGGATACTGAATATTGTTTTGAATACCAAATTGAACTGTGAAATTACTGAATAATGTTACGTATATTGCATTGAACTATAAAATTTCTAATGAAGCGAATTACTATATTACTGTGAAAATTTATCAAAATAATAAACTATAATTAATATTGAATCGAAATGGAAATTGTACTGAAAAAAATGATTTTAATACCCTATTAACTGGTCGGGCTAGTCGGATATAGTTGGCATGCTATAGGATATGGAAGAGTACGAGTTTTGCCTGCTTACTGGTCTATTAACTGGTCGGGCTAGTCGGATATAGTTGGAATGCCATAGGATATGGAAGAGTACGAGTTTTGCACCTTCATCGATCGGGCACTTATGTGTCGACTATTATTCTTTATTACAATTCATTACCGATTCGACACTTTGTGTGTCGGATATTATTCTTTATTCTGAATTCTTTATTCTTGTATTGGATTTGTTAGATAAGGTACTCTGTGTACCTTCTGCACATCTTTATCTTTATTCTTTGTTACTCTTCCGCTTCGTAGATGAGGCACTATGTGTTATACTGGTGTGTTGGTTGGAATCCGTGTATCCGCCGAGTTCGAGTCAAGTTAATAGGGACAAATGAAATAAATCTACTGATAAAACTAAATTTAAATGCTACGGCATATGTGAAAGTTGAGAATTGAAATAAATAAATAAGAATGATATATATAATTGAATGATAACATAAAAAGATTGAATTATTCATTAAGTGATGATAATTGTAATGTAAAATTATGTGTGATTTAATGTATTTAATTATAAACTGAATTGTAGTGATACCATCGAGTATATGCATACTCGGTGTGCATGCAGTTGTTTCCGTGCATGAGTTGTAGAAGTCAAGTACTGAACTAGCATCCAAAGCCAGACCCGACTTCAGCAAACTTTTGATGATGTATATTTTCTTTTGACAATGTGGCATGTACATAGGATATGTATAAAGGTTATTATGTTTTGAATATAAATGGTTAAAAATGTTAGTATTACAAGTCTAAGAATTATAATGAAAAAGTTTATCCATTTCAATTTAATTAGTACAATGATAAATTTAAATTGATATTATATTGATTAAGTTGATTAGAGGGTATTTAGAATAGAAAATGAATGTGTGAAATGAATTGGTTGAATTGGTTATGTTTGAAATAGATATGGTTTTAATTGCAGGGGGTTTTATGTAAAAATAAGCCGAAATGCTGTCGAAATTTATAAAAAAAAATAAAAATTGGAGTACTTAAACGAGTCTCGTTTTACTTAAATGTATGTTTTAGACTTTGAGAATTCATTATAGGGATTTAATAGTTAAATTATGCTATAAATGTTATTTTATTTGTGAATTATTCATAAGTTGTTTGATAAGTCCGGTAATGCCTCGTAATTCTGTTCCGACGACGGTTCGGGGTTAGAGGGTGTTACATATACGATCATAGCTCACAACCTGACCTCACTATTTTGTCTCGACTCCATCGTTCCTAAGACTGATATTCCATGCTGGCTCCAGGCCTGTTGGACACGTGTTTCGTCTTGGGTCGCCTGAAGTGTACATGGTCCTCTCTATTCTTGGGACTGACATTCTGGGTGGGCTTTAAGCCTGTTGGACACGTGTTTCACACTAGGTCACCTACAGAGCACATGATCTCCCTTTTGTGAGCACCTTGGGTATATGCGGACTGGGGTCGCAATCCTCATCAATTCGTGTGAGTTGAACTCGTGAGCTCGCCTTGTGAGCTAGATCTACGAACTTCCCTACTGTCCTCTCGCGGTTCCTATTTGGGTCACGGGTAGGTGACTCGGATCTTATTTAGGAGTCGGGTTGATGATCAGTGGTGTATAACAAAAACAGTGATTAAAATTTAAATATTGAAAACTAAATAATAATAAATAAATAAATAACTATGACTAAACAACAAAATGAATAAACATTAAATGCAAAACTTATCATCATACGCCTCAATAATTTTTCTACCCAAAAGTCATTCCATTCATTCCCGTCCTGTTTTTTTTAAACATTTTTTTATCGTCCTGCTGAAATGTCGTTTTAGTACGAAACGTTATTGTTTCAAATATTACCTCTTTTAAGTAGGCGAGTGTTCAATCTTTATTGTTGAAATATTTTACCTATTGTGTGTTGGTGCTAAAATTAACCTGTTACTGTATTATAGAACTCAATGCAATGGTACTTATGTCGAGCACGAAAGAAGACTTGAGATGTAGACATAACATAAATATATTGCTCAAGTGTTTCTCCAAATCAATACTAATACAATGCAATTAATTACTCTTAATTAATTGAAATCACAAGTTTATTATTCATAATTCTCAATACAAATTTATTCTACCAGAAATTTATGATACAATTTAGTTTCTTCATATTCTCATTTTTAAGAGATGAGATTAGTAAATTGAGATTTTGGATCATGATATCTATAATCAATTGCAAAGTTTGGTTCCAACTTCACTCTTTAACTAGTTTACTCATATTTGTATATACTTAGTTGATATTTTTATGGGAATTTGTGAGATTACCTATGCAATACAAGATATTATTAACAACAATGAAACTATTATTGGGATTAATTCGATTTATTTACTGGGATCATATTTCCATATTTAGTGTGATATGCAAATGCAATCAAGTCAAAATATGGATGACCTTTATGTATTCATATTATCCCCGCTTTCAAAGATAGATGGTGATATTCTTAAACTACCAACATCTTAGCCAAATCTCATATATAGCTGATTTTGTGAAAATTTATTTTAATTTTTTTTATTAAGTCTGAATAAATTAGAATTAATTGAGGTTTACTTAATTCTTTATATGTAAAACCTTATTCAACTTTGAAAAAAATTGTTGATGATAGCAACTGAGCTTTATTTCAATTAGTGTCTTTTGATTGCGGTTCTGTAATTATTTTTGTAAAATTCTTTAAGGAATTTTATACAACAAATTCTATGGTTATTTGAAGGAAGAAAGTGATTTAGCATGATTATCTTTCCTTATTTCAAACATATGATCAAGAAGATCATTTTTGAAGAGCATCTCAATTTCTTTTTCATTCCTTAAAAATTATACTAGTTCTAACTTGATTTGTGAAGATCAAGTATGCTTATGTATTGAGATATTTGCTTACAATTGAGAAACTTATTCAAGTGTGAATAAACTATTTATCAATGGATTACTCTTTATAAAGATATAATTGTAGGTGAAAGAAGTTAGAATGAGTGTGAATAAGCTCAAGGTTAAATCATTTTTTGTACAACACTTCTCTCTTCTTCTTCTTTTTTACAATTGTGATTTAAATTCACACTATTATCCACCACAATTTGAAATTTACAATTAATTTAACTTTATTTAAAAAAATTTAATAATATAAGAATTAAATTGATTTATTAATGATGAAAAAATTAACGTAATGCAATTGGTACAGTAAAGAGAGTTAAAAGCTACTTTTAGAAGAAAATGTGATATTTTACAGGAAGCTCGCAAACCCACGAAAATTATGAAGTTGCGTATAGCAAGGGTGCAATATATATTCGAAATCTTGATAGTAGTGTCAAATCCAAGCAGCTGAAATATTCTATATATGGAACTGATGAATATAAATCTGATTTAACCTAATTCTTTAAATTTAAGTGCATGGTAGGTAATGGAATAGGGATTACATATAATTGCGAAATAATTATGTACTGTACACTTTCATTTGAGAAAAATTAAATTTTCTCTGATGAAATCTGCTATAAGAGGACATTAAATCATTAATTAACCTCTCACCTAATTACTTTATCAAAAAGAATCAATTTTCTATCTGTTATCTTTCACGAGAAGGTCATGCAGTACCTAAGGTGACTATCGGAACGCTGTGTTTTGTCCCATCAATTCACTCATTCTCAGCAGATAAGACTGGCGATTATACTATATGGAATCAAAAGAATTTATATGATGCTTTCAATCATATTATATGATTACATATTATAAGTATTTGAAAAAAAAATAACATAAAATTTGAGAGATGTTTAAAATAATTGAGCCTCCTTGTTAATCAAAAACTTGTGATTGAAAATAGGACAAAGTTTATTAATTCCAAGGTTTCTCGTACCATTGGGATTTTATATTATATAGAGGCACTTATGAGTTTAGTATTATTCTAGACTTGGGAGTTAAGACTAGGGATGTCTTTTATATTTTTATCCAAATGTTTTATATTTAAAATAATAATAACAAGAGAAAGGATTGTATGAAAACATGACGCACACGTCATTCATGTATCCTTTCAATAGTTTTATGCCACATCAGTACTCTTATCCCGAATTTCAAGATTTTATCCTGAAAAAAATTAAATCCAAATTAAAATACTGAAATTCAAGATAAAATCCTAAAATTCAGGATAAGAATACTGATGTGGCATAAAACTATTGGAAAGGGATACAGATGACGTGGCGTCACTGTTTCATACAATCCTTTCTCATAATAACAATAATAATAATAATAATAATAATAATAATAATAAGTTGATTGAAGTTTAACTCGATTGACATGAGTATTGTTGTCAATTTAAAAAAATATAAGTTTGAATGCATTAAAACACATTACCCTCTTATTCATGAGTTGTGAAGAAATTATGCCTAATTCTAATATTTTTGTGCCAAAAATGCCTACGAGTCATTCTAGATATTGTTTTAAAACTGACAAATATTATGATAATTTATAATCTGATTGTTCAAAAAAATTAATAATAATAAAGAGAATTTTCTTTTACTTCAAAATTTTATATATTTTTTTATTTATTTCTAATCTTAACAATTAATCTCAAAAGACAGAAGAACCAGATGGGGAAGCATTCGCAAAATTAAGGATGTTGTTCCAGTAATTCTTGTTTTCTTCGAAATTACTTGTTCCAACATTAAAGTTTTGTCTAGGCTCCATTGACAAACTCTTCTGATGATCCCCAGAATCACAAACCATTAACGTGTCCGAATACCCTTCCATCATATTTTCCGCCCTGTATGAGCCTTGAAACCATACATCTTCTGAGGAGAAATCCAATATATCATGCAACCCCATTGAGTTATCCAATCTTTCCTGTATTTCAGCAACTTGGCTCGATTTCCCCACACATTCCCAATTATTTCCGCAACAGCTGTTATTTGAGTTCCCCACAAAGCTGTCAATGAATCCGACAGATGAGATTGGTAACGTGTTTTCCGTGAAGCTCGACGTCGATGTTGGAGATTGGAGGTTGTCAATGTTGAAAGTGAACAATCCAGTGACTACACGTTGCCAAGCTTTGAGTACATCGAGGCATTGCGGTTTAGTAGCATAAGCCAAACCAACATCAAGTTTGCTTACCAGTGGAGGAGCCGATGAAGACGTGAACCTAAATTGGTTTTGCGGAGGGTTTGAAACTCGTTTCGACTCTCTCACCAATCTAGCTTCAGCTTCTAACCGAGCACTCTCCCATTGAGCCATGTGGCTAAGGTTAGCGGCATCCTTGGGAGTTGAACCGAGGGTATCGGTTTTAGGCCTGTGAGTTGCAGGGTCGATCCCTATCTTCGTCAACCTTTTCTTCAACTGTGTATTCCAGTAGTTCTTGATCTCATTGTCTGTTCTTTTTGGCAAATGAGCCGCAATAGCCGACCACCTATGCATATATATATTACACATAAATTTATTAATCTAATTATACAAATAAACCCAAGCTAGATAATAGGTTCCAAATACAACTGGTAGTTAACAATTCATGATCATTGGTACTGACTAATAGTTGGGGTGGTACTGGTCGATATTATGCTGTCATTTACTATCTAACTAAAAGAAACGATATACGGTCCTTATTGTACTATTTCCATCACCTAAGAGAGATGATATAAGATGAAGAGAAGCATGCCACTTTACCGGTTGTCGTATATACAAAAGAGTGAAAGAAAGAAATAAATAATAAGTTGGGATTTTAAAGCAAAATCACCTGTTTCCAAGAAGGGCATGGAGTTGAATGATGGTTCGTTCTTCCTGCGAACTGAACTTTCCTCTTTTGATATCTGGTCTTAAGTAGTTAATCCACCTAAGTCTACAACTCTTGCCACATCTTTGAAGTCCTATATCAAAATCAAAACCAAACATCAAATAAAGTTTGATTTGTCATGATTAGAAAGGCTAGGCGATCTAAGAAGAGATGTGGAAATAATACCAGCTTTTGCGGGCAAGCCGCGCCAGCTTCCACCGCCGTGTTCTTGAATATAAGACAAGAGTTTTTGGTCTTCTTCTGGAGTCCATGGCCCTTTCTTCAACCCCACCTTGTCGCTACATGGAGACTGCTGCATGTTCTTTGAATCAAGCCAGGCCGAATCCTCAATGAATTTTGTTCCTTAATTTGAAAACAGACAATGATAAAGAGATGATAGAGAGAGAGATATTATACGCAGTTGAAAGCAACGAAAATGTGGGTAGAGTTGGTTAATTTAAAGTAGATATATAACTGCGTTTTATAGGCGTACAGTGTAATAAATATTGCATAAGCCTATATGACCGTTAGACCCTTCTTTAAGAATTTAATTTTCTTTTCTAACACTATGTTTGAATTAAAGATAGGAAAGCAAAGAAAAAAGAAAGTAAATAATATTTATTATCTTATTTAAACACTAAAAATTAAGTAATTCTATTTATTTTGTTTGGATAGAATATGTTCATAATAAAGTTTTACAATTATAACATCATCATAAAATTATTTATTAAAAAAAAAAGTTGACAAAAAAGACATTTAACATCTTAAAAATTGTTTTGTTTTTGATTTTTTTTTCCTTTCTTTAACTTCTCTTGAATCAGGATAAATAAAAAAGTTTAACTTTTAAAAGAAAGCAGGAGATACTCATTTTCCCTTACTTTTTTTAGTCTAAATAAATTTGATATTTATGATCAAAGATAAAATAAAAAATTATATATATTTTTAATTTAATAATATATATTTTTATTTATTCTAAACATTACGTAAATTATATCATAAGAAAAATTAAATATACTATAATGTAAATATAAAAAAAATATTAATTTATTTATGTTTAAAAATTTAATAAAAGAAAATTTATATTATGATAGTAATATATATATATATATATATAATTTTAAAAAATTAAAGTAGGTAAGCCTAAACAGTTTTAAATTAACCATTTACAAATATAAATGAATTTAGAAAAACAAATTGAAATTCATATAATAAGAAATTTAAATCAATTTATTCAAAAATCATAAATATATAGCGAAAAATTACACAAATTTCAACGTGAATTGAGGTGAATCCCAGTAAGGCTAAGGCCTAAGAAGCGGAACGGAGCATGAGACCATCCCCTTCAGCTATCGTATCCACCCAAATCATTAGGTCACTTGCCGTTATTGTTAGAAACGTCGAATGATCCAGTCCTACCCAAAAAGCTTCATTTTCTTTTCATCATAACGCTCATGGAACCTAGTTTAACATAGGATTTCTTTTCATCATAAAATTTACAACAGTGTAGCTATAACTTTGTTTCCAAAATGATTTGAATTTTATTTAATAGAGTTCTCTTTATCTAGCATATACCAAAAGTAGAAAAATATTATAATTAGTAAATAAAATAAATACAGTAATGCAGCCTTAATGATGGAGACGTGGACGGTCCAAGTTAAACGTATGGCAGGTAACAATATGGTATTTATTTTATGGGAAGCTTTTGTGAGATGTTACGATAGAAAATATGAGTACAGCGTGGGGACAGTGTCAATCAATGATCCCAACCTTTGCTTTGCAGCAAACTTCCCAAGCCATGCACGACCCTAGAATGTTAGATTCATTGCGGTTTGGTCCATTTGGATTCTTCTCAGCTTGTAAGCCTCGGAAATACCAAAAATTATTATTAAAATTTCTAATAAATGTTTATTTATATGGATTAAGATTATATAATAACAAAACTATTTTCATTACATATAAATAATTGAATTGTTGATTTTCGTGTATGCAATTTAATGATAAGGTTTAACAATATTATTTAATGGCATAAAGATAAATTTAGCCCCTAACGTTCACTTGTTTTATCATTTTAGCTCTTACTCTTTTTGAATCATTTTGACACTCCATCTTTAAACTTTAGTCAAAATACTTGCTTTTGGATAGAAAAATTGATTGAATTGTTAAAATTTTAATGACATTAACATGATATCTCATGTAGCATTTTGCATATACTTCACTACTAACATAGATAAATTTCCTAAAAGTTTTTATGAACATTTTGAAATTTGTTTTAAAAAAAATATATTTCGTATTAATTATTTTTGAATTTTATGAATTATACCCATATCAATGTTGTTAAAATTTTAACATTCTAGACAACTCTTCATCCAAAAGTAAGTAATTTGATTAAAATTTTAAAGTTACCTAAAAAAAATAATGATCTAAATGAGTAAATATTTAAGAGGCTAACTTCTTAATTTTCATGAGTATAAACACCAAATTGTAACAAATTAAAGTAAATAACTTGAAGTTTTTTAGTTTTTATAAAATAAAAGGATAAAATTTATATATATTCAAAGTGGATCGTGTGCATAAATGAGTTGTTTCTGCTACCACCTCCAATTATCAAACGTGCAAAAACAGAAAAATAGATCTCATTATTTGATCATCACAATCTCTCTTCTTTTTTTCTTTCTTTTTTTTTTTTTGTAATGATTTCTAATTTTGTACTTTCATTAATTAAATTTGAAAGACAATTGATAATGATGTTCTACTATTCGCTTAGATGTACGGCTTTATTTTATTGATGATAAAATACACTACCTCTCTTTTTTACCCACTACCCATAAAGTACACAAAAAGTGAAAAACTTCTGCCTTATGATTAAAATTACTAAAACTATTTCCCTAATTAGAATTAAAACATAGTTAATTATATTTAATTAAAAAGATATAGGCTATTTCTAGATTCACATGTTTCTAAATAGTAAAAAAAATAAAATAGAGAGTTAATCCATTTCCGACATGTTGGAGAACCATGAAACTATCATGTCATAAATAACATTAACCACATTAATGTTGTTACCTAATTGCTCCAAAAAAATGTTGTTAAATTTATTAAAATTCCTATGTTATAATTTGATGTGTTCATGGGCAGAGTCGGATTGGGTTTAGACTAGATCTAAGCATGATATTAACATATTTTATATTTGTCCAAGTCTGGCATGAAATTTTATTTAAATCCGCTCATATTTACAAAAGACCAATCCAAGTCCATTTTAAGCCCACCTTTTAAATTTTTTTAAAAATATTTATTTTATTTCATTTTAATATTTAATAATTTTATACATTTTTTATTTATTGAAAATTTTTATATAGTCATCTTAATATTATTTTAATATTTACATTAGAGTAGTATTATATATTTTGTATAAGTTTAATTTTTTAATTTGTTCTAAATTAGATAATATATAAAGAATAATATAATATAAAGTATTTTAAACTTAAAATGGGTCGGGTTGAGCCGAGCTTGGGCCCTGAATGTTCAAGCCCAAGCCTAACCTATATTTTAAATGGACCTAATTTTTTTGCCTAGACCCATTTTTGGGCTTAATATTTTTATCCAAACCCTCTTAAAGTTGGATAGATCTTTGAGTTTGAGCATATAATCTAGCCCATGAACAAATTTTATTATAATTAAAAACACTAAAATTGTTTCCCTAATAATTAATTATATTTAATTAAAATAAGATATAGGCTGTTTCGACATTCACATGTTTCAAATAGTAAAAAAGAAAAAGAAAAAAGAGAGAGTTAATCCACTTCCGACATGTTGGAGAACCATTAAACTTTCATGTCATAAATAAAATGAACGACATTAATGTTGTCACCTAATTGCTCAAAAAAATGAGTATTACCTAAATCCGTTTTAATAAAATGTAGAATAGTTAAATTCATTAAAATTAGAGTAGTCATTAATTAAAACAACATAAATGACACAACAAAATCAGACTTTAACCTACCAATTCATTTAACATTTTTTGAGGAATTTTTTTAAATTTTATATAGTTAAGATGATGATAAGGGAATTTCTCTCATAGATATATTACATATATTTTTTCTATTTATTTCTTTTCGTTTGAGTGTAACAGTACGATTTTAATTTTTTTTTTATACAATCTCTAAAATCATCTAAAGTCCCTCCTTAACCATTAAATAAAAAGATAATGTATTTCAGCGTACTTAAACTCATATCCTCCTACATTAACAATAATATCAGTGTCAACTGAGCTAAAACCCAATCGATATATACATTATATATTAGAATATGCTCAATTCCACGTTTTGCAAAATCAGATTAATTAATGGGACTATCGTTAGGCCAACTAATCGTGTAATTGACTGTTGTAGACATGTTTGATTTTAATCTACCATTGCTTACATTTTAACTCGTTAATACTTCTAGCCAAAGAGATATAACTGACATCTTTGCTCCGTTCAGTATATGAACCACTGAGCACACGATTTTCTTGCAACCCTTTTCCGACACCATAACAAGCCCACAACTTAGCTTGATGATTGTACAGATTCCTAAATTCCAACAATCCAACCACCATTTGAGTCTCAAAGAACACCTTTTAAAGACTTAATTTCCCTTTGATTGCTCCATCGGTGTTGAAATTGTTGGAATTTTGACCGGTTCTTTTGTTTCACTTCATGTTGATAGAACAATAGTTTTGATGTTATCAAAGTTTTTCGGTTGACATGTTTTAATGACATGGTTTATGATTTAAACTTGTTGAGCAACAAATGAGGAAGTAATTTCGTGCTAATATATGTTATGATCATCATCTGTCAATCGACTAACTTAGAGGAGAAGGGAGAAGTTTAAAATGTTGAAAATTCTTATCGTTATCCCTTGAGAGAATTTTGAAACTATTGAAAAACTTATTTATGAAGACTTTTATGCAATAAATACTCAAAAAAATTAAGAGAATAATTTCAATAAAAACTGACTGTTTAAAGCTTATTAAAACACTCTTAGATGATCACTTGAAGAGGCCTATAAATAGGCATCACTTGAAGCATAATTTTGGGGTGTCTTTTTATGTATTTCTTGTAGAGTTGTATTGATTGTATTGTGAGGTAATTTGGGGAAAGCGATTGTACTATAAAGGTAGTTTAAGCCAATAGTTTATTCAAACAAATTATGGAATAATTCTGAGTGAGGTTCCGTAAATTAAGATTGGTGAATCTAAACTGCGTTATCAAATATCGTGTGTTCATTTATCTCCTTACGTTGCTACTTGTTTTCACCTTATTACAAAGCTTCTTATCACATTCTCTAGTCTAACAGAAGTTAGAACAAAATTACCTTATAAAACTTTTATTTTGTCCTAATTCTTTGTTCTAACAAAAGTTAAAACGAAATTGTTTTAAATAGTCTGCAAATCGAAGCTTTTTTATTTTTTACCCAATCAGGATTAAACAGTGTCATACTTGAACACTCTACTATTTCCCACCTTGATACAAGCCGGTATTGATAGAAATGTATTGGAATAGTTGAAATACATCGAAATCTTAACCATATCGAAACTTAGATTACTTGGTATTGGTTGAGGAATATGGTACCGACTACCATGATCTTTATTAAATATATAATTTATGTTTTTATAAGGTAAATTTGAATTGTGTTACTAAATATAAAAGTAAAATGAATTATTACATTCAAAATTAAATTATTTATAACTCAGAAAATTTAAATTTTTTTGAATCCGAGTCTGTTCAACTCGAACTGATTTGAATACAAAACCAATAAATCTTAAGACCGAGAAAACTCAAATTCGAAAATATCAAAGTCCAAGAAATCTTAACCCAATGTGATCCAAGCCCCAAAAAATCTAAATTCAAAAAAACCCAATCCGAGCCCGTACTTTTACCACCTCTAGTTAAATGGATACCCGTTTACTTGCGTAATAACAGATGGGGTTCTAATCGCATAGAGAAACAGTTGGATAAAGGCCTGGTTACAATTCTTCCCTCGGTTATTGAGAATGGTTCGAATGATCCTATTGCACATTGCAGGAACTAGACCACCAATTTTGTACAAAAGACATGATCGGGGCATTTGGAGATGGTCCAAAGATATGGTCTATTTTGTTCTGATGCGTGCAAGTATTTTTTTTTTTCTTTTTTTAGTAACAATGCCTGCAACTATTTGAAACAAGGAAGATAGGGGCAAGTAGAGAAGCAATGTACTCTAATTCGGAAGCATAAAGGGCCACAACGAGTAAGACATTTTCTCTACCTAGTGTTGCATGATAAGCTTTTAGTGAATGTTCAAAGGTGTACACAAGGCATCGGGAATGATCCTTTATATCACATTTGCGATGGTGGCACAGAAACAAGCTTGTACGTTTTAAGAGGTTGCCAATCGGCCACCTCAATTTGGAGCAAAATAGTGCATCAACATGATCGTAAAAGATACTTCAATCTTCCACTCAAGGGTTGGTTATCAAATTGGAGCACAGAACTCAATTCGATGGGGCGATTTGGAGCTCGCTGTTTGCTTTGATTTGTTAGAGGATATGGGAAGCAAAGAAATCTTGTGTTCTTTAATAACGAAACTTTAGGACTGAGGATATAATTAATCAATGTATTGCATGGTCAAGGTGTAATTTGGTTGCCTTTATGAATGGAGTTCATACACACAGTAGGGTACTGAAGCAGATTGTTAGATTCCTCTAGAAGATTGGGTTAAATTAAACACGGAAGAAGCTGCAGTAGAGGAATTATTGGAAATAGCTATGGTTCATGGCTTGTAGGCTATGCCTATAATCAAATGCAGGGACGTATACAATCACATAGGCAGAACTCTGACCTATTTTTTTTGACTTGCGGATAGCACGGTTCCTGCAAAGTTTTAGTGGAACGTGATAATAATTCAGTTGCTGGGTTGTTAAATGTAGATGATGCTCAAGGAAGCAACTTCCAACTTTGTACTAGGCAAAGGGAGATAAGGTGAGGTCGAACTCTGATCAACATCGAAACCGGGTTGATTGATGCTAAATTGCTAATAATATTTAAGAATCAAATCTTATCATAATTTACGACCCTTTTGTCTCTCGGATATTATCCCAACACAGGCGAACCACATGGTGAAGAATTCAACAAGTTGAGTACGCTATCCCAGCAATTACCATTCTCCATTACAGTGTTCTCATCTGTTGATTTGTCGACACCCATCCATGAATTCAAAATAAAAGCATCCGACAAACCTTCCATTATATTTGCAATAGGTAGACTGTGTAGTATGACTGAGTCCTCCTCAAACCATGCATCATCAGCATCGCTGGAACCCTTCATTCCCTGGCCCCGCCATTCCTCAGCTTCTCCCCATCCAGCTGAAGGGAAACGAAGAGTTGAGGTTGTTAGGGACCTGGGATCCTGGGTGGAGAAAACAAACATCCCGGCAATTACACCTTGCCAGGCTTTGAGTACGTCAAGGCACCTGGGTCTGCTTCTGGTGAGTTGACTCCTCCTAGTGGGGCGGGTGGTAAGATTTGGGACAACCTGTTTTGACTCACGGACCAACCTGGCTTCAGCCTGGAGACGTGCACTCTCCCACTGGGCCATGTGGCTTAAATTTGAACCATTTTTGGGTGATGGGGAGGTTGAGGGCTTGTGAGTCATGGGATCAATACCCATTTTGATTAGCCTTTTCTTTAGATGTGTGTTCCAGTGATTCTTGATCTCATTGTCTGTTCTCTTAGGCAAGTGTGCAGCAATTGCCGACCACCTAAAATAAAATATGATCCATGCATCAACTAAATTTCACCATTGCTAATATAAGCAGTAGAACAAATTAATGAAGTGTGAGTGTGTAGCTACCTGTTTCCAAGAAAGGCATGGAGTTGAATGATGGTCTGTTCTTCCTCTAAACTAAACTTTCCTCTTTTGATATCAGGTCTTAAGTAGTTAATCCATCTCAATCGGCAGCTTTTTCCACATCGTTCAAGTCCTATACTTACATTTATAAAAAACCAAAAAAACCAATGCAAAATTTTCAAATTTGTTAACTAAATATATAAAAATATACAAAAGGAAGATATTTGATTATGATATATGAATAATATGGGAAATAATAAGCGCAGACCAGCTTTGTGAGGCAAGGAACCCCAGCTACCATAGCCATGTTTTTGAATATAAGCCGTCAGTAATTTGTCTTCTTCAGCTGTCCATGGCCCTCTCTTCAATCTCACCTCTTTCTTTCTGTTCGGAGACGGTGGCCGCATTTTGCTCAGGATGAATTCAGGGTAAAATCAACTGATTTTTTTGTTTTAAACTTACTTATTTTCAGAAAAGGGGTTGATTGAGAAAAACAAAACGCCAATGTGATTTATTGTGAAAGAGTATACTGATGAGTAAGATTGAACGCTTTGATTGTAAAGATATAGAGACCAATATCAACTAAAGAGTGAAAACTTATCAAAGTACAAATAAATTACTCCAACTACTTGATGTATGATAAGACCGCGTGAAATAAATGCTTCTCATTACTATCATTCCAATGCTTTAAAAAAAAAAAAAAAGAAAACACTTTATTATAAATCTATTTATAGTTTTAATAATTTTATATTTTTTAATTAAATAGCACAAACTACCTCTTTTTTTTAATCTTAAAATGAATGAATAGTTAAGTTTGGAGATAATTTGAGTTGGAGTTTAATCCTTCGGGTTGATTTTATATATTTTTCTAAATATTTTTTTAATCACTCGGGAGTCATATAATTTAGTGTACGCATATACTATTATTTAAGTGTGTGGTTAAGTTGGTATCACGAGTCAATTCGATAACAACTCAACCAATAAAATTATTAAAATAACTTTATATATTTTAAATCATTTATACTACTATAATGGTATTTTTGTCTTTCCCTTATTCAAAAAAACTAATAAAAAAGTTCTAAATGTTAAGATTTGAACCTATGCTACCAATATATATATATATATATATATATATATTATATACCACTCCAACCAAAGCTTTATTTAAATATATCTGTACATTTCAATTTTATTACACAGATTGTTTTGCCCATATTGTTTGTATATCTATACTATTATTTAAGTGTGTGATTAAGTCGATGTCACGAGTACTCAATCAATGGATTTGCTAAAATAACTTTACATATTTTAAATAAGTTATATTATTATGAGGGTACTTTTACCTTTTTATACTTTGGTTTTTTTGTATCATTATCACTTTCAAACCATATGTTTTACTATTTATTAGATGTTATTTTTAAAATCAGGCATCTGTTCTAACTATTTTGTTTCCACTTAAGAGCAAAGTCAAAATTTATTTTTAGGGGAGACTAGAATTATGTTGTATATTTTTACGATAGTAAAAATATAATTTCACCATTTTAATAGTCTATATCTTTATAATTTTTAAAAGATTAAATTATTTTTTTATCATTTTTAAGGGACCAAAATGTAATTTTAATATTACTATTTTAAAGTTTTATAAATTATAAAAAACTTAAAAAGGAATTTTTTTTTTTTTTTTAGGAGTACTGAGTCCACTACTAACCCTTCTAGTTACGCCCCATGTTTCCATTCAGATGTGATAGAATTATTATGTTATTATTATAAAATGGGTAGATGAGTTTAGTGACCTAAGTTAGTAAATTTGACTAAAAATATTGGTATTGTATAAATTATGTAGATTGTAAGTTGTGAAGTCTACAAGTTCCAAAAAGCCAAATCAAGTAATTCAAAGGTTGCATAGGACATTTCTTTTCCATTAATTTCCCTTCTCATTATGGTTTTATGCTGACTTTCATTCATTTTACTTATAATTTTCAGAATCAACATTGAAGTTAGGTCATAAATCCAATTCAGTAGCTTTCATTATTGCTTTTTGCAGACCCAAAATCTTAAAGTTTTGAATAGTGATCTTAGGTTCATCATTGGGTTTTGTAATCTTTGATTAAAATTACAGTTGTTCGGACGCAGATTATTTATTAAGAAAAAACTCTTTCAGCTTTACTTAAATTAATTAAAGGTTTAGCTTATTAAAATGTTTAGAATTTATTAAAAGTGAGATTTATTTGAATAAAGAAATAAAATTTTAAGAACTTTTTTATTAATCTAATCAATAATTTTCTAATTTTCTTGCTTATTTGTTTTATCAACAATTTTGCAGCAATGTCTTAAAAACGAAAAGATAACAAATTTGGCAAAAAGAGCACGTGAAAATGGGGGCATGAAGTTGTAATTATGTCCCGTACAAGATTTAACCTTTTTTTTTCTAACTCTATTTTTCGAGTTATATTTTTGTCCAAATCCTCTCACTTTTTGAGCGGGTCTTTTCGGCTCAACCCATGGACAAGTCTATTTTTTTGCCCGCTTTGGATTCAAGAATGATAAACGGAAATATGTTTCTTTCACCCCCGATGTTATCGACAAATAACGTGTCCCATTCAATACGAAATTTATGCATTCCACTAGGTTCATTGCCATATGTCCTTATCGTAGGCCTCCGTCTATGATTGAGTGACCAGTGGCGAACCCAAAAATACGACTTAGGGAGGCAAGGGAAAAGTTAAAAAAAATTTTAAGGGCGGAATTAAATTATATATTTTTATGATAGTAAAAATACAATTTCATCATTTTAATAGCCTATATTTTTATAATATTTAGATGATTAAATCAAATTTTTTATCATTTTTGGGGCAGAGGGGCAAAGTGCTATTTGACCATTACTAATTTAAAATTTTATAAATTATAAAATGCCTAAATGAAAAATTTTCCATTTTAGGGGGATTGGGGCCCCTACCAACTCCCTAAATCCACCCCTAATTGTATCTATAATGGCCAATTTTTGGCCCAAATAACAAAACCCAAAACAATAAGTAGAGTCCAAATTACAAAACTAAAAATCTAGCCCAAATCAACCCTAGCCCTTTGCAGAAAAGAGAAAACAGCAGCAGCCCTTGCCCCAAGCATGCTGCTGCCGGACTGTTGGTCTCCCTTTGGCCACCACGCCTCTGTCATGGCCGTTCCACGCACCTCCGAGAGAGCCGTCGACACTGCAACAAATTAAATGCCACAAAAACAAAGCAAAGAGACAAGCGAGAAATGACAAAGGAAATAGAAATAGAGGGTCGTTTGAATCGGTCTTTAAAAGGCCAAAATACACATTTGTAATTTTTTTCTTTTACAGACACTTGCAAAAACAGATTAAGCAAAAAAGATTTTAAATTTTCTGAAGGTAAATATTATTTGTGTGTCGATTCCGATCTTGGTGTGTTTCATTTCCTTTATTTCGCAAAATAATAGTAAAAAGAAAATAAGAAAACTTACCTCCGATTCACCGTTTTGGAGGGGGTTTCGGCGTTCCCTAGCCGATTTGGAGGCCGCTGAACCCATGGGGGTTTGGCCAATGGTCGTGGAAGGGAGCGAGGAACAAAAGGGGGGTCTTTTCGTTTTCTCTTTCGTTGCGGTGGGCCATGAAAACACCGTTTTCGGACCGTTTAGAGATGGACCAAGAGGTCTCATTCCCCTCAACAACGACCGTCGTTTGTGGGGGTGGAGGGCCGCCGAGGATTCCATGGTCGGCCATGGAGGAGGCTAAAGAAGAAGAGAAAGCAAAAAGCTTTCTGTTGTAAAAAAGGGGGGGCTGAAAAAAAAATGAAATACAAATGGGGGTTTTGTTTAAATGATAATGATGCAGTGTTGTCGTTTGGTGTAAAGCGGGGGTTGTGCTTTCTCCCTAAAAGGGAGATTTATGCAATTGGTCCTTCCCCTTTTCAACCCCCATTCAATCAGGCCTCATTTTATGGCTTCTTTTGTTTTTTTAAATTTAGCCCTCAGATCCTATTTGGTTTTCATTTGGATCCATAATTAACTTTTCAGTATTTATAATTTTACACCCCAAATTTTAATTTGTTTTCAACCATGTCCTAAACCCATTTAATCCATTTATTAACCTTTTTAAAAAAAAAACATTTCATTTATATGTTATTTCAAATATTTTATATATTATTTATTTTACAACTATTCCAACTTATCTTAATGTATTATTTGTTTAAATTCTTATTATTTATTTTAACTTGCTTTATGCATATATTTTATCTTGGTCTATTTTATATGTATTATTTATTTTATATTCCTTACCTATTATATATATGTATACATATAGTTTACTCCAAGCCTTTTTATATGTTTATAATTCTTTTAAAAATCGTCTTGTTAGATATTTATTCTAAATTATTTTATATTGTTTCTTTTTAAGTTATTGTACATTACATATTTCAAACAACCTTTTGATACCTTCGAACTGCTATTATTGTAAAATATATTTATATTGTCTCCTTTTTAATTCTTGTACATATATATATATATATATATATATATATATATATATATATATATATATTTGTTATATATCATTTTAGATTAACTTATATATTACTTATTTTAAAATTATTTTATATATCTTATTTTAAGCCCATTTTACTCATTTCAAATGAATTTATTATTTATTTTAGTTTTTTTTTACATATTATTTTAGCCCTTGTATATATACATATTATCTATTTTAAAATTATTTATTTTTTGGATTTCTACTTTGTGTGGTTACGGATTTTAAAATACCTTTTTGCATTACTTATTTTAAACTCATTTATCATCATTCTAAAACTTGTTTGCACTTTATTTATGTTAATTTGTCTTATACCTTTTATCATTTGATTCATTGGCTCTTATTCATCGATCTTATCATTTAAACATTGTATGATTCTCGCTATTGCATGTACTATGATTCGTTATTTATATTCTCATATTATTGTCATTCACTTGTGTAATATTTTATTCATATATTATTATTCCATGCACTATCATTCTATGCACATCACTATAGTTTTATCTCATGTCATCGTATCGTGTATTAAACCTCAACGTTTTATCCAATATGGATCGTTCCACTTTTACTCCAAACAAATAACACACGTCGTTTAAACGACTCATTCGCTAATATTCAAAAACAAAACGAAATTTTCCAAATAAGGCAATGTTTTGCATTTTGGAACATCGAGGAATCGTGCCCTAACTTACGGGGTTTCGATTTCCTTATTGTTTCTAAATCGCAAATATCTTTTTCGAATTTTAAGACACATGAGACTCCAATTAAAATTGAAGACGACCTTGCGCTCGGGAATTCATAGTATTGTGTCCTAACTTACGGGATGTGATACTCCGATATCTCGAGATAAGGAAATCTTTAATGATTATTTTGAGCTAATTCAAGAATTTTAAAATCGATATTAATAAAAAGAATCGTATTTCAAATTCATTCCCGATTTTCAATTTTCGACATTAAGACACTAACTAATCAATTGGTACCAATATTTGGGCGTGTCGAGGGTGCTAATCCTTCCTCGCGCGTGAATCGACTCGAACTTGTTCTTTTGGATTTCGTAGACCAAAATACCGTTGTAGTAAACTAAAATTGTTTTATTAAACCAAAGGTGATCCGATCACACCAAATCAAGATCGGTGGCGACTCCCGTTTTTAATTTTCATTTTCAAAATCCAGTCGATCCCATTTTCAAAAAAATGGTTTCGACAGCTTGGCGACTCCACTGGGGACATGTCGAGGGTCGAGCCATAAATTGATTATTTTTTGTCTTGTGTCGAAAGTTAAAAAAACCTGTTTTAAACCTACGGTCATCTCATTGTATTTCATTTTGGCGTTGTACTTGATTGGCTTCTGGTTTGATTCTTTTTGTATATTCTGCACATTATACTGCATTATTGGTCAATTTTACCCTTTTAAGTGGAAGTGAGAAACTACTCCTTCGTGAGGTCTTCACCTCCGTATAGGATAGTGGATCGCGCCGGGATACATCCGTACCTGCGTCTTCGTGAGATTTTCATCTCCGTATAGCCGTAGGGAAATGTATTCCCCTGAACCGAACTCAGTCCGTATGAGCCTATAATGGGTGAGGATCGAGGAATCTGCTAGTTCGGGTACCTTTACTTTAGAACCGAACCGTATGTAATGAGCCCTAAGGGCCTGCCCTAGGTAGACCCACATCGAACCCTAGTAGTTACCTGATTAGGTGCTTGATTATTTCTTGATTGCTTTGATCTCTATTCTTTGTTTTAATACGGACTCGTTTGTGTTTCGTTGATTGTTGCATGACATCTCATCATAAAAGGGGCATTGATTCACGATTCGGTTACTAAATAGAAGAGTTTAGCATGGAAAAAGGGTTTCTTGATAGAGTGGAGGATAATGCGGCCGTCCGAGTATGGTCCGAGAAGACACAACAAGAGAAGGGTGATAGTTTAGCCGAGGGATACGAGTCGGAGTTATGGGATTTCACTCGCATCAATGTGACTCAGAATGACCTGCGAGAACTAAGAGAAATATGGAATAGTTGGAACGACGAGATCAAGCAACTCTTCTACTGCAACTATGGTGACTTACCTTATTTACTCGACATAAAGGTGGATAAATACTTATTAAGGCCCTCGCAGATTTTGGAACCCCGCTTATAGTTGCTTCACCTTGGAGGAGTCGATTTAGTACCCAATGTGGAGGAATACATGGTGTTACTTAATTGCCCGAAGATTCAAACCGAGCAGGGGCCTATTCAAGACATCAATGTTCCCCATTTTTGAAGAAATTGATGAGTATCACGGGAATGAGCGAAAGCGGTGGCTTGCGGCCGTATCAAGCGTAAAGGGGATAGTAAGTGCATTCCTTGGGGGAATTTGAGGGACTTGATCTTGGCACACCCAGATTTGAAGAAGAGGGTTGATGTTTTCGCCTTGAGCATCTACGGTTTGGTCGTCTTTCCCAAGGCATTAGGACATGTAGATGAAGCCGTCTCAGACTTATTCGACCAGATTTGATAAAGGTACCACACTGTCCCCGGCAATCTTAGCAGAAACTTTGAGATCTTTGAATGCATGTCGAGAGCGGACGAAGGAAGGTTCATTGGTTGTGTACATGACTTCTTTTGGCTTGGTTTCATAGCCATTTTTGGAAGGTGGATAAGCTCTCCTATCGGGTTTTCTCTAAGGACTATTCTCCACTAAGAGAATTAGTGGCTACACCGAGGCGAGACGATATCTCAGAAGAAAAATAGATAGCTATTCTTCAAAATTTACTGAGTCGAAGATGTTGAATGGAGGGCCCGTGGTTAATCCCGACGAGATCTTATATCGATGCTGCGATTTTGACTGGGTCCTCTATTTGGAATATGGGAGCTTCGGATATGCCCGCTACTTGTGTTAAAGCGATGTCGGTCGAGGCAGTTCATACCAAAGAACACGAGGATTGGCTCAATGTGAGTTCTCTTATAAAGACGATGGTTATAAGAAAAAGGTTCGTGAGATATCAAATGCTTGGAACCAAACCGAAGAATGAAGGGATTCACATGAGCCCGATGATAACCCCGAGTATGAATGGTAGTGGGGTAAGAGAGTCAACGATAACGTTCCTAAACCGGATCAAGAGAGCACTCAGCCAATAGAGGAGTATTTGCGAGTAGCCCCATCTGAGCTAGAGATCATCAAGCAAGACTTCGAGAAAAAGAGCTCAGAATTTGGAAAGAGGATAGAGCAGTTGGAGGAAGAAAAAATGCGGCTAGGATTAGACGTCGACATCCATAAGCTAGAGGCCGAGAAGCTAAGGAAAGGAAAGAACAAAGCCGAGGAAGACTTGGATAGTCTGAAGACTGATTATAAGAAAGCTGATATGTCAATCGGGATCGCGGTTTGGGCAAAACATCAGAGCAATGGCGTCAAGAGATTGGAAAAGAAAAGACTAGAGCCGATCAGTGGGAGAAGAAGTTCCATGATGTCCGAATACGAGAGGACGTTCTGAAAAAGAGTTTGTTAGAAAGTCAAAACGAAAAGGAGAAGTTACGAGCTCGGGTGGCTGAACTAGAAAGATCACTACATCAATATCGTAGCCGCAATTCCGTAATCGAATTAAAAGCCAGTCTAAGTAGGATCGAAGAGTTGAAAGAGGAAATAGGGAAACTCGAGGCCGCATTACAAGATGGTAAAATCCGAGTGGAGTTTCTTGAGGCAAACAATGAACATTATAGAGAACAACTTTTTCGCTCTCAAGATCAGATCAGAAATAGAGATTATGTCATGGGCGAGGCTGTGGCTCAAGTTCGAGAGGTAGCTGATCACTTGCAAACCTTGGCAGTTCAGGCTGATGTATTGAGTTTAAAAAACGCAGTCGGAATCGGATCGGGGCGAAACCTAGCTTGGCTCCTTAGGAAGGTTAAGGCTTTGGGCATTAGGGCCAAGTCGTATATGTAATCATCTGTTCTATGTAAAGAAATTTTTCTTCTAGTGAAGTTCTTCTAATGAAATTGAATTAGAATCAACGCCTCTTTTGCATTCATTCATTTGCATTACATTTCATTATGTGCATTAAATTTTACGAAAAGACCCTGATTAAGTAAAAATTATTACAGTTAATCTGGAAACCAACGAGAATCAACCAACCGAACACAGCTACTATACCCGCCGTAAAACCAAAAAAATGGATCAAAGACTAGAAAGATTAGAACAACTGCAAAGGGATATGCAAGAGTAATTACAAGCACGGATGCAAGAGCAGCTAGCGAAGATCCAACAAGATATGAGGGAACAAATGCAGGAATCCCAGAATAATATGCTAGGACAATTAGCGCAGTTACTAGCTAAAGAACGAGAAAAAGGAAAAAACGCTGTAGGGAGCGATAATGAAGACCCTGTCTATCCTCCGGGCTTTACCCCAGTAAACACTCAATCACAACCAGATATGCACCCACGAACAGCGCCTGTTATTATTAGACCCCAGCAATACCAGGCCGGTGTCTCGGCACCGATGAATGCTCCTATAGGTTCGGGCTTCACTCCCGGGGATAATCCAGCTAATCCATTTGTCCCAGACCTTGATGATGTGGCAGAAACAGAAAAAGAAAAGGTTGACTTGGCAAAACAACTTGATGACCGATGCAAATGGCTTGAAGAGAAATTCAAAGCAATGGAGACTGCTGATTACCGTGGAGGGATTGACGCTAAGGACTTAAGCTTGGTCCCAGACTTGGTGCTCCCGCCAAAATTTAAAACCTCAGAGTTTGAAAAGTATAATGGGACGAGCTGCCCTGAAGCTCATATTACGATGTTCTGTCGAAGGATGACAGGGTATGTTAACAACGACCAGCTGTTGATCCACTGTTTCCAAGATAGTCTGATCGGCTCCGCGGCCAAGTGGTATAACCAGCTCAGCCGTGCCCAAATTGGTTCATGGAAGGACTTGGCTCAAGCTTTTATGAAACAATACGGTCACGTGACGGATATAGCACCCGACAGAATTACCCTACAGAATATGGAAAAGAAGCCGAGTGAGAGCTTCAGACAGTATTCACAACGGTGGAGGGAAATAGCGATGCAAGTTCAACCACCTCTCTTGGAGAAAGAAA
The DNA here is from genome assembly GCA_025698475.1 of Gossypium anomalum. Lineage (NCBI taxonomy): Eukaryota > Viridiplantae > Streptophyta > Magnoliopsida > Malvales > Malvaceae > Gossypium > Gossypium anomalum. The sequence goes on along the minus strand of CM046967.1, from coordinate 13,802,656 downwards.
CGACCATGCTTTTTATCAATACCCTGAAGGCCCCGTTCATTAACCACATATTGAGAAGCGCTACTAAGAGCTTCTCAGACATAGTGATGTCTAGGGAGATGATAGAAAACGCGATGAGAAGTGGGAAAATTGAAGCGGGAGAAAGTGCCAAGAGATCGGCTCCTAGAAGGAAAGAAAACGAAGTAAACAATGCGAACATATACAATAAAAGTTATTCCAAGCCAGTCACAGTGAGCCAATCAAGGGCAGTGGCTACTAGCTATCAGGGCCCTACAAGGCAAGATTCCAACCCAAGGCCTAACTCAGAAAGGGTTCAATTCACGCCAATCCCAATGACGTATAAGGAGCTTTACAAGAACCTGTTCGATGCACATGTAGTGTCCCCATTTTACCTAAAACCCATGCAACCTCCATTCCCTAAGTGGTATGACGCAAACGCTCAATGCGAATACCATGCAGGAATCTCAGGACACACAATTGAGAACTGCACAGCCTTCAAGAAATTGGTCGAAAGGTTCATGAAGATGGGCATTGTAAAGTTCGACGATCCTACAGGACCTAATGTGGTTGAAAACCGTTACCCAGTCATTGGATGAAGGGTAAACGCGATAGTTGAAAGTAGAGGGATGAGAACCAAGATGGACGTATCGGAGGTAAAGACCCCTTTGAGATGGGTTTGGAAGAAAATGGTGGAAGAAGGTTTACTTACACAAGATTTAGAAGAGAAGCCTGAAGAAGGGAAGTACTACTGTGAATTCCATAACGATGAAGGGCATGAGATCCAAAAGTGCAATGAATTCAGAGCTCTGGTACAGAGATTGATAGAAAGTAAACAGATCGAATTTTTTGAATACACTGAGGACCCGAAAGGAGAAGATGTATGCGCTTCAGAAGGAGGGTCAACTAACAAAGTCCCTAGGGTCAATCACCCAGTGGTAATCATATCGCGACCGAGGACCAGTGAAATGGGGGTACCAATCGCGCCAAAGGTCATAATTCAAAAGCCCGTTGCTTTCCCCTATAAAGATAGCAAAAGGGTTCCTTGGAATTACGACTGCAACGTAATGATCCCAGGAGGGGAGAATCCAACTAGTACTTCAGATAAAGGTCAAGACGAGGGTTTCTATACACGCAGTGGAAGGCGTTATACTCCAAACACAAAGGCAGAATCAGCTAAAGGAAAAGCCGTGGTCGTTGAGCAAGAAAAGGAAAAGATAACGGGACTTGAATCACCTGTCAATGAGCCTGTGACTGAAAAAGAGGCTAAGGAATTCTTAAAATTCTTGAAACACAGCGAGTACAGCGTTGTGGAACAGTTACACAAACAGCCAGCCCGCATATCGGTACTAGCTTTGCTCTTAAGCTCAGAGACACACTGCAGGGCGTTGATGAAGGTGTTAAATGAAACATACGTGGCAAATGATATTTCTGTTAATAAGCTCGATCGACTGGTCAATAATATCGTAGCACGATAACATTTATTTACTTTAATGGCGATGAGATACCACCCGGGGGTATGGGATCTACAAAGGCCCTGCACATCACCACTCGCTGCAAAGGATACACACTACCGGGAGTACTAATTGATAATGGATCAGCATTGAATGTCCTGCCCTTGTCCACGCTAAACAAGGTTGCCGGTTGATAGCTCTCACATGAAGACATGTCAAAATGTCGTAAGAGCATTCGATGGTACAGAAAGGAGAGTGATGGGAAGAATCGAGATACCTCTCTTGATTGGCCCGAATACATAAGAGGTGGACTTCTTAGTAATGGACATTAAGCCCTCATACAATTGCCTGTTGGGAAGACCGTGGATTCACTCAGCGGGGGCAGTGCCGTCGTCCCTACACCAAAAGTTAAAATTGGTAACTGAGGGTAGGTTGGTAACGATAAACGCGGAGGAGGACATAATTGCATCTGTCACCAGTGACGCACCCTACGTGGGAACGGACGATGAGGCGATAGAATGTTCCTTTCGATCGCTAGAATTCGTCAATGCTACATTCATTGTCGAAGGGAACAAAGTCCCAATGCCCAGAATATCTAAAACCACAAGGATGGGCCTACGATTAACTGTTGGCAAATGAGCCTTACCAAGGAGAGGAGTTGGAAGACGCCTCCAAGGAAGGATCGAGGTACCAGTGTTGAAGGAAAAGCGAGATCGCTTTGGCTTAGGATTCAAGCCAGATGCGAAGCAAAAGAAGAAAGAGCTGGAGAAAAGGCAAGAGATGAGGAGAGCGCGTTTGTGCGGTGGGGAGATCAAGTGGGAGCCGATGACCTTCCCTCATTTGTCTAAAACATTCGTCTCAGGAGGGATTATTCACTTTAAAGGAAGGTCGACAAGGAAAGAGGTTGCCGAAGAAATATTGGACAGTTTAAGCATTAACACCATATCAGAGGGGAAAACTGAAGAGAACTTAGCTGGAATTCGCCCTTACGTCCCTGGAAGCGTTTTGAGCAATTGGACTGTAGAGGATATCCCTGTAACTTTTAGGATTAACTCAGAGTAATGTTCAAAACAAGCTTATTGCTCTAAGCCTAGGGGCAATAAGAATCCTTTTATGAAATAGGCATATGTCCAAATATCTTTATTTCAATGAAAAATGCATTTTGCGCATCATCTTGAGTGAATATTCTTTTATTCTTTCCAATTCATTCATAATCATACCATACAAATAAAATATTCTTAGATTTATTGTTCTTTGGATTTCTTTCTTCATCCATAACAGGTCCCCAGATATCAATGATATGGGCGATATTGCCAATGACTCGAGAGATTCCTTCGAGCAAGACTTGTGTATAGAGGACACGGAGGATTTTGAAGATGACCAAAATTGTGGCCTATCTCCGATTTGTTAAGAATGGTAGAACAAGAGGAGAAACAAATCTTACCTCACAAAGAGTCGGTGGAAGTTGTGAGCTTAGGAGAAGGAAAAGAGGTGAAAATCGGAGCTAGTATCATTTGTAGAAACAAAGCAAGACCTTATCAAGTTACTCAGAGAATTCAAGGATGTCTTCGCTTTGGTCATATCAAGACATGCCCGGATTGAATATCGATATCGTGGTGCATCGACTCCTATAAAGGAAGAATGCGCGCAGTTCAACGAAACTCAGAAGGATGAGACCCGATGTTTTGTTGAAAATAAAAGAAGAGGTCAAGAAGCAATTCGACGCGGTTTCTTGCAAGTGGTCAAGTATTCGAATGGGTGGCCAATATAGTCCCGGTTCCTAAGAAAGATGGGAAGGTACGGATGTGCGTAGATTATCGGGATCTAAACAAAGCCAGCCCAAAAGACAACTTCCCGTTGCCTCACATTGATACACTAGTAGATAACACGGCAGGTTACTCGCTCTTCTCGTTCATGGACGACTTTTCGGGGTACAACCAGATAAAAATGCATCCGGAAGACATGGAAAAGACCACGTTCAGAATCAGTGTGGGGGAACATTTTGTTATAAAGTGATGCCATTTGGGCTGAAAAATGCGGGAGCAACATATCAGAGAGCGATGGTAACTCTATTCCATGATATGATGCACAAGGAGATCGAAGTTTACGTCGATGACATGATTGCAAAATCCAGAACAGAAAATGAGCATGTGCAAGTCCTGAGAAAACTATTCTTAAGATTAAGAAAATTCCAACTAAAGCTCAATCCCGCAAAGTGTACTTTCGGAGCCCGGTCAGGAAAACTGTTGGGATTTGTAGTCAGTGAAAAAGGAATCGAGATTGACCCAGACAAAGTCAGGGCTATACAAGAATTGCCCCCACCACGTACTCAAAAAGAAGTTCGAGGTTTCTTAGGAAGACTGAATTACATTGCTCGATTCATTTCACAACTGACAGATAAATGTGATCCAATATTCCGTCTCCTTAGGAAGCATAACCCAGGTGTTTGGGATGAGGAGTGCCAGAAAACTTTTGACAAGGTCAAGCATTACCTATCCAATGCCCCAGTGCTGATGCCACCTTGTCCGGATAAACCATTGATATTGTACTTGGCAGTGTTCGAGAATTCCATGGGATGCGTGCTAGGCCAACATGACGAGACTAGAAGAAAAGAAAAAGCAATATACTATCTCAACAAGAAATTCACTGAATGTGAAACGAGATATTCGCCGATCGAGAAGTTGTGCTGTGCTTTGATTTGGACGACCCGAAGACTGAGGCAATACATGTTGTACCACACAACTTGGCTCATCTCAAAACTAAACCCTTTGAAGTACATGATGGAATCAAACGCTTTGAACGGAAGAATGGCTCGCTGGCAAATTTTACTTTCTGAGTTTGACATAGTCTACGTGAATCAAAAGGCTATAAAGGGGAGTGCAATAGCGAGACTTTACGGCGCAGAGAGCTCTAGAAGATTATGAGCCATTGAGTTTTGATTTCCCGAATGAAGATCTAATGTATGTTGCAACCACAGAAGAAGACTCTCAAGAAGGCCACTCTTGGAAGCTAAATTTTGACGGAGCTTCAAATGCCGTAGGAAACGGAATCGGGGCAGTCTTGGTATCCCCAAACGGAGATCATTATCCTTTCACTAGTAAATTGGATTTTGACTGCACGAATAACATGGCGGAATACGAGGCATGCATCATGGGCATCCGTGCAGCAATAGAACACAAAATAAAAGTGTTAGAGGTATACGGAGATTCTGCGCTAGTGATCTATCAGCTTAAAGGTGAATGGGAGACAAGAGATCCCAAGCTGGTCAGTTATCGAAGACTGGTTCTTGAGTTAATCGAGGAGTTTGATGATATCACTTTTTGCTATCTTCCACGAGATGAAAACCAGATGGCTGACGCCTTGGCAACTTTAGCTTCTATGATCAAAGTGAACAAGCGAAAGGATATGAAGCCTATCCAAATGAGCATTTATGAGGCTCCAGCTCATTGCTACAACATCGAAGAAGAAGAAGAGAAAGATGACCATCCTTGGTATCAGGATATTTTACGATATATGAAGAGTCACGAATACCTAGACCAAGCAACTAAGAATGACAGGAGGACATTAAGAAGGTTGGCCAGTGACTATGTCTTGGATGGAGAAATCCTGTATAAAAGAAGAAAAGACCAAGTGCTCTTAAGATGTGTGGACGCTGTCGAGGCTAAGCAAATTCTAGAAGAGGTTCATGAGGGGCCTGCGGAACACATGCTAATGGTTTCACCATGGCCAGACAGATCATGAGATTCAGATATTATTGGTCTACTATGGAAGGAGATTGCGTCAACTATGCCAAGAAGTGCCATAAATGCCAAATCTATGGAGATAAAATTAATGTACCTCCTTCACCCCTTCATGTCATGACTTCTCCATGGCCTTTCTCCATGTGGGGCTTGGATGTCATAGGGCCAATCTCACCGAAGGCGTCTAATGGACATAGATTCATCTTTGTGGTCATAGATTACTTTACTAAATGGGTAGAGGCCACCTCTTACGCCAACGTCACAAAGTCGGCAGTCAGCAAGTTCCTGAAGAAAGAAATCATATGTCGATATGGGATGCCTGAAAGGATCATATCAGACAATGCGCTGAACTTGAACAACAAAGACGATAAGCGGAGGTGCAGTGGCGGTTCAAGATCAAACATCATAACTCGTCATCAGATCGTCTAAAGATGAATGGTGCAAGAGAAGCGCCAATAAAAACATAAAGAAAATCGTGGGGAAGATGATCAAACTTACAGAGATTGTACGAGAAATTACCATTTGCCCTGTATGCCTATCGGATGTCGGTCGTAACATCTACAGGGCAACACCATTTTCTTTAGTTTATGGAATGGAGGCGGTTCTACCTATTGAGGTCGAGATCCCCTCTCTACGCGTGCTTTCAGAGCTAAAATTAGATGAAGCAGAATGGATCCAGTCTCGATACGATCAGTTAAACTTGATTGAAGAAAAGAGGCTAAAGGCTATCCGACATGGTCAAATGTATCAAAAAAGAATGATGCGGGCTTACAATAAGAAGGTTCGCCCTAGGGAATTCCATGAAGGAGACCTCGTGTTGAAAAAGATCCTTCCCATACAAAAGGACTTCAGAGGAAAATGGATGCCGAATTGGGAGGGACCTTATGTGGTAAAGAAGGCTTTCTCTGGAGGGGCTCTGATTTTGACCGAGATGGATGGTAAAAGCTTACCTAATCCCGTGAATTCAGATTCGGTCAAGAGGTATTTTACCTATAAAAAAAAAAAAAGAGAGGCCAAGGCGAAAACCCGTAAAGGGCGCTTTGAGACCAAAGGGGTTTTGAGTTGAAAACCCAGGAATGGGCGATTCAAATTTTGATCAAAGTTAGGGGCATACCGTGGTCCTGTTTTCTCTGAATTAACAAGAAGGAGAGATGCTACATCTTGGGGCATCAACAAAATACTCTTGATCTTCTAAGCGCATACCGAGTTCAAAAGGTCCTCGAGAAATTTGTGTAACGAAGTTCATACTGCAATATCTGGGGCACCTATTCTTATGTCATTCACTTTGCATTTTTGGCAGAATGTGCTATCTTGATTAATTCGTTAGTTCTCATTTTGTATCTTAGTAAATTTACTATCTTGATTACCCTATTCATTGTGAGTTTTGTTCTCAAATAAAATTCCATCTTGCCTACTGCAATAATCTTTTCAAGCATTTTTCTGTTGAAATGATGATTAATGGACTAATAACATTCAAAAAGGAGTTCTGCATATTGCTCTGAAATGCTTCTAAATGATATAAGGACCTGAAACGGGACTAATTAGTTTGAATCACCCTGCATTCAAGGATTGAAAACGATGGTGGAAAAATAGCCCAGTTTGTGATTATTCCTTGGGTTTCCTGCCAGATATACTAGTCGAAGAAAAGGCAGAATAAAACGTTGATGATAAAATCTAGATGAACAACGAGTAATTAAAAAATGACATTTTCATTCGTATATCATTCATAACACATCTAGTTAGGAGCATTTGATTCATTTCGATCATAGCATCCTAATTCTTTGACACATTCATCATCTAGTTAGGAGCATTTGATTCATTTCGATCATAGCATCCTAATCATTTGACATAAGCATAGATACATGGAACTGATTCTACAGGTCATATCCTTGAAATCAGTGAATTCACAAGCTTTAACCCCCTAAGCAGTAGGGTAACAAGCTAAATTTGCAGATCTTGTCTCCCTGAAGTTGCAGTGGAACAGATTGAAGATGGCGAATCTCATCTCCTTAACCAGTAGTAGAACAGATTTAAGCCACCATCCTATCTCCCTAAGCAGTAGTGGAGTAGGATGAAGATTACAGATCTTGTCTCCCTAAAGTTGCAGTGGAACAGATCGAAGACAGCTGAAGATTTACAGATCTTAACCCCCCTAAGCAGTAGGGAAACAGATCGAAGATGATAGGCTTTAACCCCCTAAGCAGTAGGGTAACAAGTTTAATTTTTCAAATCTTAACCCCCTAACCAGTAGGGTACAGGCTGAATTTACAGATCTTAACCCCCTAAGCAGTAGGGAAATAGATCGAAGATGATGGGCCTTAAACCCCTAAGCAGTAAGGTAACAGGTTGGAAATTACAAATCTATTCCTCCTGAAATGGCGTTGGAGCGGCTCAAAGCCATAACAGATCTCCTTGAAGTTTCAACGGAGTAGATTGAAGTTACAAGCCTTATCTCCCTAAAGTTGTAGCGGAGCAGACTGAAGATAGCAAATCTCATCTCTCTGAAGTTGCAGTAGAGCAGATTAAATCTATGAATCCTATACCTTTGAAGTTGCAGTAGGTTAGATCAAGTCTACCGTGGCAAACCTTATCCCCCTGAAGTTGCAGTAGGGCAGGTTAAAGCTACAAATCTCTTCTCCCTGAAATTGCATTGGAACGAATCGTAGCACTATGTCCTATACCTTTGAAAGTTGCGATGGGTCGAATGAGGCTATTCGAAGAACAGAAGAGGTTAAGACTTAACAAGACTAGGCAAAATTGGCCATTTTAAAGTCTTTGCTCCATTCTCGTTACACGACAATGAGCAAAGAGGGGCAGCTGTAATGGCCAATTTTTGGCCCAAATAACAAAACCCAAAACAATAAGTAGAGTCCAAATTACAAAACTAAAAATCTAGCCCAAATCAACCCTAGCCCTTTGCAGAAAAGAGAAAACAGCAGCAGCCCTTGCCCCAAGCATGCTGCTGCCGGACTGTTGGTCTCCCTTTGGCCACCACGCCTCTGTCATGGCCGTTCCACGCACCTCTGAGAGCCGTCTGACACCTGCAACAAATTAAATGCCACAAAAACAGCAAAAGAGACAAGCAGAAACGACAAAGGAAATAGAAATAGAGGGTCGTTTGAATCGGTCTTTAAAAGGCCAAAATACACATTTGTAATTTTTTTCTTTTACAGACACTTGCAAAAACAGATTAAGCAAAAAAGATTTTAAATTTTCTGAAGGTAAATATTATTTGTGTGTCGATTCCGATCTTGGTGTGTTTCATTTCCTTTATTTCGCAAAATAATAGTAAAAAGAAAATAAGAAAACTTACCTCCGATTCACCGTTTTGGAGGGGGTTTCGGCGTTCCCTAGCCGATTTGGAGGTGGCTTGAACCCATGGGGTTTGGCCAATGGTCGTGGAAGGGAGCGAGGAACAAAAAGGGGTCTTTTCGTTTTCTCTTTCGTTGCGGTGGGCCATGAAAACACCGCTGGACCGTTTAGAGATGGACCAAGAGGTCTCATTCCCTCAACAACGACCTGTCGTTTGTGGGCGTGGAGGGTCACGAGGATTCCATGGTCGGCCATGGAGGAGGCTAAAGAAGAAGAGAAAGCAAAAGCTTTACATTGTAAAAAGGGGGCTGAAAAAAAAATGAAATACAAATGGGGTTTTGTTTAAATGATAATGATGCATGATGTTGTCGTTTGGTGTAAAGCGGGGTTGTGCTTTCTCCCTAAAAGGGAGATTTATGCAATTGGTCCTTCCCCTTTTCAACCCCCATTCAATCAGGCCTCATTTTATGGCTTCTTTTGTTTTTTTAAATTTAGCCCTCAGATCCTATTTGGTTTTCATTTGGATCCATAATTAACTTTTCAGTATTTATAATTTTACACCCCAAATTTTAATTTGTTTTCAACCATGTCCTAAACCCATTTAATCCATTTATTAACCCTTTTAAAAAAAAAAAACATTTCATTTATATGTTATTTCAAATATTTTATATATTATTTATTTTACAACTATTCCAACTTATCTTAATGTATTATTTGTTTGAATTCTTATTATTTATTTTAACTTGCTTTATGCATATATTTTATCTTGGTCTATTTTATATGTATTATTTATTTTATATTCCTTACCTATTATATATATGTATACATATAGTTTACTCCAAGCCTTTTTATATGTTTATAATTCTTTTAAAAATCGTCTTGTTAGATATTTAGTCTAAATTATTTTATATTGTTTCTTTTTAAGTTATTGTACATTACATATTTCAAACAACCTTTTGATACCTTCGAACTGCTATTATTGTAAAATATATTTATATTGTCTCCTTTTTAATTCTTGTACATATATATATATATATATATATATATATATATATATATATATATTTGTTATATATCATTTTAGATTAACTTATATATTACTTATTTTAAAATTATTTTATATATCTTATTTTAAGCCCATTTTACTCATTTCAAATGAATTTATTATTTATTTTAGTTTTTTTTTACATATTATTTTACCCCTTGTATATATACATATTATCTATTTTAAAATTATTTATTTTTGGATTTCTACTTTGTGTGGTTACGGATTTTAAAATACCTTTTTGCATTACTTATTTTAAACTCATTTATCATCATTCTAAAACTTGTTTGCACTTTATTTATGTTAATTTGTCTTATACCTTTTATCATTTGATTCATTGGCTCTTATTCATCAATCTTATCATTTAAACATTGTATGATTCTCGCTATTGCATGTACTATGATTCGTTATTTATATTCTCATATTATTGTCATTCACTTGTGTAATATTTTATTCATATATTATTATTCCATGCACTATCATTCTATGCACATCACTATAGTTTTATCTCATGTCATCGTATCGTGTATTAAACCTCAACGTTTTATCCAATATGGATCGTTCCACTTTTACTCCAAACAAATAACACACGTCGTTTAAACGACTCATTCGCTAATATTCAAAAACAAAACAAAATTTTCCAAATAAGGCAATGTTTTGCATTTTGGAACATCGAGAATCGTGCCTAACTTACGGGTTTCGATTTCCTTATTGTTTCTAAATCGCAAATATCTTTTTCGAATTTTAAGACACATGAGACTCCAATTAAAATTGAAGACGACCTTGCGCTCGGGAATTCATAGTATTGTGTCCTAACTTACGGGATGTGATACTCCGATATCTCGAGATAAGGAAATCTTTAATGATTATTTTGAGCTAATTCAAGAATTTTAAAATCGATATTAATAAAAAGAATCGTATTTCAAATTCATTCCCGATTTTCAATTTTCGACATTAAGACACTAACTAATCAATTCGGTACCAATATTTGGGCGTGTCGAGGGTGCTAATCCTTCCTCGCACGTAACCGACTCCCGAACTTGTTCTTTTGGATTTCGTAGACCAAAATGCCGTTGTAGTAAACTAAAATTGTTTTATTAAACCAAAGGTGATCCGATCACACCAAATCAAGATCGGTGGCGACTCCCGTTTTTAATTTTCATTTTCAAAATCCAGTCGATCCCGTTTTCAAAAAAATAGTTTCGACAGTATCTATTGTTCCATAGGTGTGTTGGGAAGTGTGTTCATATTTTAGTAAACATGTAACTATTTTATATTTACTTAAACGATGAATAAATAAATACAGTTAATTTCACATTTCACTGTTACATGTTTTGTGTTTCTCTTTCATATTTTGCATATATAGCAAAATTGTTATAAGCAAATATTAGCTCATTGATTGTCTAAGTTAAAAATGATGATAAATGGACGTTTACATTGCGAGAAAAATAACTTACTTCAATAGAAAATCTAAACGAGTCCGTAATCCCGCAAAAAAAATCAAAATGAACATTTGATTCAAATATTTAGAAGGATTATTCTGTCATCTACAATTCCAATTAAGGAGATAACTAGTCTTGGCTATAGGAGCAGTTGACTCCACGGGTAGAGATATAGATGTGCTCATTGGAAGAATAATATATTGGACTGAACCCAAGTTGAATTAATTTTGAATCAGTTAATGAATTAATTCACTTGTGACGTTCATGGTGTGATTTACCTAAATCCTGAGTTAGTCACTCACCAGCGTATGTAACTCATGAGCTTTGATATAAGTCTAGCCTATAGTCGGTATGTTGGGTACATGAATTGTGTATGGCATAGCTTTACTAGTAATAATGAAACTCATAGCTCGATTAAAAATTTAACGGTATCCTCTCATTGCATTCTAAGGACTAATAAATATGGAACGTAGCCACGGGTTGCTTATTCTTGAACAAGCAATTTATCACAGCCATTTGTTGATAGTGGTCATATTAATCATTAAGAAGACACAATGGTGACAATGAGATAAAATAGGATTGTATTGAGTGAGCGGATTTAATTCAAAAGAATCAAGGATATCGTATAAGGGTAACAATGTAACACCCCGATTTTTAGGGTTAAAAGTTTAAGATTCAAAGTAAGGTCAATGAGTAGGTCGTGCACTTGGGATAGTTTTCGTGTCCTGATGTCAGAATAGGTCTACCGGTCTGGTGGTTGGTTGTGTGTTAGTGTATCTCTTGGTAGCTATGGAAATTCTTTTGATTTCTAAGTGAAAATGGTGAATTTTTTGTAAAATGACCAAATTGTAAAGAAAATAAAATTTCTTTCTTTCTTTTCTCTTCTCACGTTAGTAGCATGGAAAGATGAAGAGAATTCTTCATCTTTCTTTCCTTATATACTAAATAAAATAATAATAATAAAACATAATTAAAAATCAAATCAAAATATTAATAAACTAATATTTATTTAATTAATTAATCTAAATTATACGTTTTGGTGAAATATTTTTATTTTCTTAAATATTAGGTTTGTTTTAAGTTTAAAAATAATTATTTATTTTCTTTTAGTTTTTATTTATTATTTTTAGTTTTAGTTTTATTTTAAGCTTTTTTTTCCTTTTTCACGTTCTCCTCTCTCTCACCATCGTTTTTCTTTTCTTTCTCTTTCTTTTTGCTTTCTTGCGACATTTGAAAAGAAAAAAAAAAAGAGGAATAGTTCTATTTATGATTTTCAAAAAGATTTGATTTCCTTGTCATCAAGTCGGTGTCTAGTCGTTTTGATCACAAATCAGGAATGGGTTTTGAAACCTTACATTTTCTTTAGCGGATTGTTGATCCAATTCAGTGAAATTTAGTAATTTATGCGTGTGTTCGAAAATTGGTTATTTATGATATTGTACTGTTGTTCTTATCCATAGAAACTTGTTTGATTTGGTATGATTTTGAGTTATCGACGACTAGGAGGCGCTTCAGGAGCAAAAGCACGTAATCTCAGGTTGTTTCATGGTAGTTTCATGACCACACAGGTGTGTGTCCCCACACAGGCGGTCCACACTACTATGTGCAATTAGGAACTAGGGTTTCCGAGCGAATTTTGATGCCAAACGATCGTGTGGCTAATTTGGGGATTTTAATCGACATCCACATGGTCGTATTCCGCAGGCACATGGGCATGTGCACTTGGGGAATAGGGTTTGGATGATTTGGTACCACACGGCCTGGCCACACGACCGTGTGGCTAATTTAAGGATTTAGGGATTTATTCGTATCTCATACGGGCGTTTGTTTTGGACACACGGGTGTGTGTTTTGGACACACGGCCGTGTCTGGTGTGTAACACCCCAAACCCGGCACGGACGTTATGGCCAGATCCAACATGTCACATTGAAGTGTTTTATCGAAAACCTTGTTTTCATTGGAAACCCTTCAAAGGAGAAAATTAAGTAACATTTAGTTTGTATTTGTTGCTTTCAAAGCGAGTTGTACTTAAAGAAAACTATTCCTTCTTGTATGATAATAATTACTTTGTAAAATCTCTTTTCAGTTGCGAAAGCTTTATTTAAAACAGATTATGAAAACTTGTCATTTAAAAATTGAGTTGCGGAAACGTAGTATTTAAAAACAGTTATATATTAGGAAAACCATGTTCTACTTCTAATAAATATAAAGCATGAAAATAATAATAATCCTAATTTGAAATAATAACCAGAGGAAAGGCTTTATTACAATCCGGACTGAAATAACTTAAAATACTAGAAATTATAGGCTTAAAAAAACCAGTCCAAGCTGTCTTGCTAGCTGGCCACCTCGGAGTCCCTCTAACCGTCGAACCACCTACTAAGGATTACCTCAGAAAAATAAAATAGGGGGTGAGTTCTTGAAAACTCAGTGTGTACAACCCTCGGCAAATAGAAAAGCATGCAATAGCAAGTCTTTTCGGGCCTGAGCCCAATTTAATATCAGAACAGATGTAAGGCAATCAAATATGCACGGATCTCACCCATCCAACAGCTATACACCATCTCCATCCCCTGATACACACCATGTGAGGATATAAATATCGACCCACCAATCTGATACACTCTAATGGTAACCCAGTTGCAGTACTACCTAACATTGCAGCAAAGCTGCTAATCATATATTAGGCTTAAAAAGCCATCGGTAGATCCACGGTCGTCAAGCAACTATGCAATCCTCATATACTTCCTCCGTTACATAATTCCCAACCCATATGCAACCTAAACAGAATATCATATGAATGCAGCGGGTATACATGTAACATCCATAAATCTTACATTTAACACATAGGGGTATTTTAGTCATATTCGCCCTTAGGGGCTTTTTAGTAATTTCTCTTTATTATGGGTTATTACTTACCTTGGCCCGTTAACAAGTACTCGTTGGCTAAAGTGAACAGATACTATGCACCAGGTATGAATCTAGAGAAGAGGAGGTGGGTCAATAAGACCGCTTAAGTACCAAGCTCTCCCTAGATCCAATCCTAAACATACATATACCCATTGCCACACCTTAACCTTATGGCTTATCCACAGTCACAATTAATTAATTATTTAAGTTTTATATCTGTTTAAGCAGTTATCAGATACTAGACCCAAAACCCCTTACAAAGCCCAAACTAGTCTACATACATGCATATGGCCCACTAGGCTCAATCTCATTCATATGGCCCATTAGGCCCAAATCACATTCGTATGGCCTATTAGGCCCAAATCACATTCATATGGCCCGTCAGGCCCAATCACATTCATAGTCATGCAATCATATGATTTTTCATCACTTTGTAACAAATTGCCAATTTTGCCTATTATGGGCCCTACAGCTCATCGGGCCCATTTAGCCCATTCTGGCCCTATTGGCCAATACACGACCCAAGTCCACAGAATCGCACATGGGGCCTCTGATAACCTATCGGTTTCCCCTTACGAGTTTTCGCGCACTCGCAAGTCTATTATAGCCAAACTTCCAGGTTTTTGGCATTTTGGCTTTTCAGCATTTTGGGATTTGCTGATCTACTGTGTGTGTGCAGTGTATGTACACACTTGGTACTAAAACGTGCTGTGATCTCCTTATCCACGAACCTATAAATGATGTCACTCAACGATTAATCATACACTTATTAAATACAATCACCAAAAGCCGAAAATCTCACCTTTGCCTTACCTTGAACGACAAGCCTTAACAGCCCTTTCTTGATCACTAATCACGAGTATTTCTTAAATCTGCATCAATTTTAATCATTAAAACTAAACAACAAGTGTCTCACAATCATCTTAAGTCACTCTCAAATCCTCCATGGCCATTCGGCCAACCTTAACCAATAAAAGAGGAAACTTACCCAAAACCTCAAAACGCCTAGGAGCAATTTGGCAGAGATCTGGAATCCAAGATTCAATATTAATCCCACAAGAATCGGCCGAAGTAGAGGGAGTAGCAGCAGCACAGAGGGTCTTCAGCCAAAGAGGTATTCGGCTTTTGAGATTTGTATTGTGAAAGGGTTATTCGGCACAAATAAAAAGAAGAAAAGAAGGAATCGGCTAAAACCAAAGGTGAATCAAAAGAGAATTTGAGAAGAGAAAGAATAGAAAATCGACAAGCATGGAATAAGAAATTCGGCTTCTGAGCACTTAGAGAGAAAAGTGTTTCGACAACACAAAAAAAATAAAAAATTCGGCTAAAGGAAGAGAAGCAATTTTGGCATTACCTAGAATCCCTAAAATCGGCACCTATATATACTATAGCGAAATTTACCTATCCTCAAATTCCCTATTCAACTCCACTTCTCTACACCCTTCATCTCTTAACTTTTCTCCCTGATAACTCTTTAATCCCTTCCTTAAATTTCTCCTCTGATCACTCCCTTCAAAGTTCACATCTAACGCCACACTGGCCGTTTATTGAGCAAAAATAAATCCTTCTTTTGAGCAAGGAGGGATTCGAACCCCAAACCTCCTTGACATACATGTGACGCCACCTCTAAGCCCTACATGTGACGCTACTTGCCACTCCAATACAAGGCTTCTTGTGTCCAATTCCTCCTTCATTTATTTAAAAACCAAACTACTTGCCATCAAGGTCCTTTTAATTATTAAACTATAATTTCCTTCACCCCAAAGTTCGAACTCAAAACTTAACCAAGCCTATTATCATATAAATAACACTCGACTAGGAATATTAAGCACGCCTTTTATCAAAACCAAAAAATAAAAAAAGTTCAAGATTTTTGGGGCGTTACATGGTGGGCACACGGGTGTGTGAGACCCTCACACTGTCGTGTTTGCCCTGTACCTTGATTTTAGCCATTTTGGATAGAAAGTTACACGGTCGGATCACATGGCCGTGTGCCTCTTTTTGCTCAGATATGTGCCTCTTTCACATAGGCATGAAGGCTTGCACACGGCCTAGGCACTTGCACACGGCCGTGTGGCTCTGGTTCGAAGATTTTAGTTCTATGACAGATTTTGACTTGTTGGTGTTTCTAAGTGTTCCAACTCTCAGTTATGTCTTAGTAAAGTTGATAGAAACTTTGATGAGCTCGGATTCGTACGTCTGTGTGCAATTAGAGTGTGAATTTATCAGTTCGATTATGTGTTATGTGATGTTACTATTAAATAGCTGCAAACATACTTGATTCCAAATCTGGTCGAATGAATATGTGCACCTCTAATTTTGTTTAACTGATGTGTGTCTGCCTATAAGTTATTTACATTAATTTTTTAAGTCTGTTGGTGATTTGTTTGCATACATACATTTGCATAAAACTCTGGGTTTGGTTGCGAAGAGAAGGAAATCTATTCTGTTTTGGTACTTTTAACTACAACACGTCTATATAGCGATTTACCACACAGTACGGTACTTTTGGCAGCTCAGTTGCATATTGTTATTTACGTGGATTAGTTCTACATACGTGGTGTGTAGGGTTGGATGGGTTTTTTGGGGTCCTATGTGGTGTGCATGGTTGGTTGAGCTTCTTATAGCTCATTTAAGGTGTGAATGAGGGACAGAGAGGTGTTTGGTTGGATTGGTGGGATTGTTCTTCTGTTTGTGCATACATATCGCATTTGATCTGTCCGTAGGATTGCATGATTAATTGCGTAAAGGTTGTGTGCTTGATGTGTTCTGTACCTGTGTGTAATGAATGATAACTTTGTAATACGTCCAGCCATTTAACTGGTTTTTGAAATGGGTTGTTTCATACACCGATTGAGTTCTTGTATAATTAAGTAACTACTTTGAAATGCTGCCATTGATTTTGTTTCCGCTATTGAATTGTTATTTGGAATTCTATTTTGTAACCCTGTCATTAATTACGTTTCGAATTCATACTGAGCACGTGTAGCTCACCCCCTTATTTTCCCTTTTTCAAGTACTTCCATTTTCTGTAGCTGGCCCTGGTATGCGGAGGTCTCGGACAGTCACGGTTAAAAACAAGTTAATAGTTCTTCTTTTCACCCATTTGATATATAGTTTCAAACTGTAAGGTTTTATAAAAACTATGGTACAAGTTCTGTTTTGGATTTTTCTCGTAATTCTTATTTTGTTCATAAATTAAACTTACTGTAATTTTTTTGATTGAAATCTAAATGATTAAATGTCTTTGGTTCGAAAACAGAAAAATGTGTTTGTAATGGAATTTGAGATAATTTGTTTTGTAAAATTTTCCTATGATCACTTTGGTGTTCAATATAACCTTTGGGATTCAATCTAATCTTCTAGGTCGGGTTTTGGGGTGTTACAAACACATACATGACAAAGTCATAGGTCAAAACAATTGGATGAATCGCTCTCGTAAAGAGTATACAATAAGGAGTTTTCAATCATGATACTTCTTGTCGACTGAATCTATGATTAAGTAAATTGCAAATTATTGGAACGATATTTCTGGATATAATTGCAATTACTCGAGCCTAATTGTATATGTCTAATTGGTCCATCTGCTAGCTTAACAAAAGTCCGATAGAACTGTATTTGAATCAAAAGAAAATTATTCAGGTTTAGAAATAACATAATTGAGTCAATTTATTCGATGTGGAATTAAATTAGGCAGTCATGAGAATTATTCAACTAGAAAATTTGATTAAAGAATTTTTAAAAAAAAATTAATTTGAAAAATCTTAGTGATTTTTTGTAAATTAATTTTGATCAAGGAAAATTAAATTAATCAAATTAATTAAAATTAATATGATATTTTTAAAGATTAATTTTCAAGTTACGCAATTAGCTCAATGGGTAATTGAACTTGAAAATTAAACATAAGATCGAAAATCAGGCCCGAGAACCCAAAATTAAGATCGAGACCCAAAACTAGTCGAAATGGGTCTGGTAGGTGAAACCAGGCCAACAGTCCAAACGGTGGTTGGATCGGACCGGTTAGGTCGTCACTGGCCCCGGTCGAATCAACAGTAGCCGAACCGACTCGAGGTGCTGTGAAGGTGTCGAACCTATGGTGGCACCACCGGACACGATAGTGCCAATGGCAACGACAACGACATTCCAATTCTGACGATGGTTCTTCAAAGGTTGGTGTTGAAAAAATGGCTTTGGAAAACGTAGCAAAAAATAAATTTAGGGAAAAACTAGAGATTTAATTTTTTTTTCCAAAACAAGATCTTGGTTGTGATATCTAAAGTAATAAACACTTAACCAAAATTGTACCTTTTCGATTCGTCTAGGATGAACACTTCAACCAAGTAATCTTCTCCGCTATCCTCAAGCTCATGCTTGCTGAGTGTAGGCTCACTTTTCATCAGAAAATTTTTCACAAAATTACTAGTGGGGTAATTTTCTAATTTCTCTAAAATTTTGGGTCAAGTTGTAAATCAGAAAAATATCTTTGGAAATTTTCTGAATAATCTTTTTAGAGAATTTTCTCTCTTTATATAGGGAGAATTTAAAGAGTTTAACTATGATTAAACTTAATCACTTTAATATTAAATTAATATAATATTTATATATTAAATTTAATTTAATATTAAATCTTATTAAAATAATAGATTAAATTAAATTTAATATTAATATAATCACTTTAGTATTAATTTATAGAATGCTATTATGATAAGTATTAAATTAAATTTGATATTAAAATATTAAAATATTATTATTTTTGGAATAATTAATCTGAAATTAAATTATCTGGTAGAGTCTCGTAAGAGTGTAACACTTCCACTGCTCAACCAACGACGACCAACCGTCGCCAGCCACCTGGATGCTGTCGTCGCAGCCACTGGCACCATAGTGTCCAGTGATGCAAGTGCGACACCCTTACGATACCTCGAGTTGATTCAGCTGCTGCCGGTTCGGTCCTGGTCAATGACGACCTAGCTGGTCAAGTGTAGCCACCAGTTGGACCATCGACCCAGTTTCACATACTAGGTCCATTTCGACTAGTTTTGGGGCTCGATCTTAGTTTTGGGTTCTCGGGCCTAATTTTCGATCTTAGGTCCAATTTTCAAGTTCAATTACTCATTTCATCAATTGTCTGACTTGAAAATTAACTTTCAAAAATATCATATTAATTTTAATTGTAACAACCCTAACTCGTATCCGTTGCCGAAATAGGGTTACGAATTATTAGAGGACAACAAAATAGTAAATCATCCAAATCATACATTAATACAAACATAATCAAATTGCTTGGGCCTTAAGAAACTCAAATACTAACCAAAATAAAAAATCAAAATGACATTAATCGGGTCAAAAACACATCAAAACCAACCTAATATGTGCCTAACCAATGTATCCTCATTGGTACCACAATTATATACAACTTAATCTCAAAATACACATTAATTCAATTCATCAACTCATTCAAGTAATACCAAATCAAAATACTTAACAAAATTACCACGACCACAACAAATCAAATATATATAAGCCACACATACTAGCATAACAACTATACATCATTCTCATACCATTTTCAAATTGGTTATTTGCACAAAATATCATTCATCACATTTACACAAGCCAAACATTAACCAAAATAGCACAAGAGCCTATACATGCCATATAATCTGAATTAAACATTTCAAAAACTACCGAGATAAGCTGGATAGTGTGACTTGAATGCCGATCCGATCGTCTAACCTTTCGAAAATATACAATGACATTAAACTACACAAGTAAGCTTAATGAAGCTTAGTAAGTTCGACGAGTTAAATGAAAATCTTACTGAACTATCTATAATAAATCAAACAATAAAAAAAATCATCCAAGTAAACTCCTTGTCATTCACAACTTCAATCGATAAATACATTTGTATTCAAATCAATACAAAAATAAATAACATATCTTCCAATTTCGTTAAATAAATCTCCTTACCGAGATTTTGCCATTCGAATAAAGACTTACGGGTAAGAGTACATCGCCAACAGAAGCTCATAAGAGCTGGTCCTCCCGAATACATCAACAGAAGCTAAAAGCTTAACAGAAGCTCATAAAAGCTGAA
Organism: Gossypium anomalum; assembly: GCA_025698475.1. NCBI lineage: Eukaryota > Viridiplantae > Streptophyta > Magnoliopsida > Malvales > Malvaceae > Gossypium > Gossypium anomalum. The sequence goes on along the minus strand of CM046967.1, from coordinate 13,782,659 downwards.
CAGAAGCTCGTAAGAGCTGATCCACCTAACCACGCCAAACAGAAAGTAAAACATGAGAGTTCGCAATAAATACTAAACTCAGGTTTACTTGGGTAAAATGCAGATATCTCCCCCCAATACCATTTCCACTCCAAACCTCCGTCGTACACCAAATCACGAATGTACTCAAATCCCACGTTTAATTCAAACCGAATATCCAATTCAAAATTATAATTCAAACAATAATTCATTTCCAAAATAGAATGTATGCAATAATACCAATAATCAATTTATACAAATGTTAAATTTTAACCATACGAACTTACCTGGACTGAATTGTAGTAGTTGCAGAAGTTCAGGAATTATTCTGCTATTTTTTCTTTCCATAAATATATACGGAATCTTGATCTAAAATATAAAATTACTCATTTATTAGCATATATTTCATTTCCAATCCATTTTACAATTAATACCTTTTTATTTTTTGAATTTATGCAATTACCCCAACTTTAACAATTTTTGCAATTTAATCCCTTAATTAGTTAATCTATTAAATTAACTAATTTTCTCGAATCAATAATCTATCCAAATATTCTAGACCCTCATACAGCCCCTAATAAACCTAAAATTCACTATCAAACCCTAATATTTTGACATTTTCACAATTTAATCCTAAAATCAATATTTAACAAAAATAACTTTACAAAATCATCACACAACACAATCAAAGCTCCAAATCCATGTTATTCATCAAAAACATCTAATATTTATCAATGGAAACTTCTAAAATTTTTAACAGAATAGAAAACGAAGGTACGAGCTAGCTGGACCTAGTTACAGCTGAACCTAGTTGCAACTATATCAAAAACATAAAAATTACAAGAAACGAGATCAAAATGGACTTACATGCAAATAAATAAGCCAACAAAAGCTTTCTCCTCACCCTAGTTATGGCATTCGACCATTTGAAGAAGATAAGGATAAAGTTTTGTTTTTCATTCTTTAATTTAACTTAATTTAATTAAATTTCAATTTATTTACAAAATTGTCATCCAATTCACACTATTTTATTATTTTCTATCTAATTGTCGTCCCATTATTACAATTAAGGCATAATTGTTTCTTCAGTCCTCCGTAATTTATTAATCAAGCCATTTAATAACTTAATTATTATAATTAACTTATTTTGAAATTTTTACAATTTAGTACTTTTCTTTTAATTAACTAACTAAATGTTAATATTTCAAAACCAAATTTTAATACAACTATAATGACTCTATAAATATTCTAAAAATAATATTTATGAATCGATATGACGGGAATTTGTGGCCCCGAAATCACTGTTCCGTCACCATTGAAAATCGAGTTGTTACATTAATTGATTTGATTAATTTAATTTTACTTGATCAAAATTAATTTTTTCAAAAAATAATTTAGATTTTCCAAGTTAATTTTTCAAGAAAATTCTTTAATCAGATTCTCTAGTTGAACAATTCTCACAACCACCTAATTTAATTACACATTAAATAAATTGATCCAATTAAATTATTCCCAAAGTCGTGGAATTTTCTTCTGATTCAAATGCAGTCCAATCGAGCTTTTGTTGAGCTAGTGGAGGGACCAATCGGGCATATACAATTAGGCTCCAGTGATTGCAATTATATCTAGAAGCATCATTCCGATAATTCGCAATTACTTAATTATGGAGTCAGTCTACAAGAAGTACCATAATTGAAAACTCCTTATTGTATACTATTTACGAAAGCAATTCATCCAACTGCTTTGTCCAATGACATTTTCATGTGTGTGTTACCCTTATATGATATCCTTGATTCCTTTGAGTTAAATACGTTCACTCAATACAATCCTATTTTATCTTTTTGTCACAATTGTGTCTTTTTAATGATTAATATGATCCTTGTCAACAAATTACTGTGATAAATTGCTTGTTTGAGATCAAGCAACTCATGGCTACGTTCCATATTTATCAATCTACACAATGTCAATGAAATGATATCATTACTCTTTAATTGAGATACGAATTCCATTGTTGCCAGTAAAGTACCGAACATATCGGCTATGGGCTCGATCATCTTTAGAATATAAGCCTCCATTTATATCAAAGCACATGAGTTGCATAGGTATGGTCAGTGACTAACTCAGGATTTAGGTAAATCGCACCATTAACGTCATAATTGAATTAATTCACAAACAGATTAAGAATTAATTTATCTTGGGTTCAGTCCAATGTATCATTCTACCAATGAATACATCTATGTTTTTACTTGTGGAGTCAACTGTTCCAACTCTCAAGACTAGTCATCTCCCAAATTAGAATTGTAGACGACATAATAATCCTTATCAGTATTTGAATCAAATGGTCACTTTGATTCTTTTACGGGATTATAGACTCATTTAGATTTTCTACAAAAGTAAGTTGTCTTTCACACAATGTAAACGTTCTTTAAAATGTCACTTATTTTCAGTTTGAACTTTAGACAATCAATGAACTGATATTTACTTGTCACAATTTCGCTATGTATGCAAAATATAAAAGACATAATAGTGGAATGTGAAATTAATTTTATTTATTTATTTATTTATCATTCAAATAAATAGAAAACATTTACATGTTTACTACAATGTTGACACATTCCCCAGCAGTTGAATAGTGGAAGATTTATACTCCTATTAGGACTCTACCTAATAATTTGATTTTAGATTAACTATTTAAAAAATAATATTATTTTAATAAATTTAATATTTAAGTTAATTTAATACTTATCTTTATAGTATTTTATTAATTTAATATTAAAGTGGTTATCTTAAATTTAAGTTAATATTTCTCCTATAGATAAATATTCTATTAATTTAATAAGATTTAATATTTAATTTAATCTAATATTTATCTTGATATGTATTATATTAATTTAATATTAAAATAATTAAGTTTAATTTATAGTTGAACTTTCTAAACTCTTTCTATATAAAAAGAGCATTGGGTTATTTTTTCACACACACACTTGAATTCAAGAGAAAATTGTAGAGAGAAAATTCTCTAAATAAATTATTTAAAAAAATTTCTAAAGATATTTTTTATTTTTACAACTTGACCCTAAATTTTAAAGAAATTGTAAAATTACCCTATTAGTAATTTTTGTAATTTTTTTATTCAAAGTGAGTCTACACTCAGTAGACGTGAGCTTGAGAATAGTAGAGAAGACTACTTACTCGAAGCGTTCATCCTAGACGAATAGAGAAGGTAAAATTTTGATTAAATGTTTATTACTTTAGATAATATAACCAAGTTTTTTTTTTTGGAAAAAAAATTAGAACTTTGATTATTCCTGAAATATACTTTTCATTGCGTTTTCCAAACTCATTTTTCTAACAAGGTGTCCCATCGAGGTAATTAGCACCATATTTGTTTACTACCCACAAATTCTCCAACATTTCATGGAATCAATGTTGGATTAAATTGTACCATGTCAAAGAAAATAAAGAATATATACATAAATGCATACAATGTATATGTTAAAGAATAATATAGAAAATAATATTTACTATGTAACCATGTTAATAACATATTGTCGTTTCTCATCTTTTTGGAATTGACACATTTATTTTATCCCGATATGATGTATACAATACCTATGGTGTGCCCGATCACATAGGCTTCCACGTCGATCAATCGCAATATGTATTCTAAGTGCCCTATTACAAATGATGCATATATCAGGTTGCGACACAACATACCTCCTCAAGTTAGTCGAAAAGCCTTAGGCATCCATTGTTTCTTGTTGAACAATTGCAAAAACTATTGGCAAGATTTTCCAATTACTGTCCTATGCAACGACCAACAACAAGTGATGCTCAAATCTATCGTACATGAATGTACAGTCAATTTGGACATGTGGCTTATAGTACCGAAATGCTTCTATGCATGGCTTGAATGTCCAAAAAAGACGATGGAAAATTCTTTTTCCTTGGAGCATTCGATTTTCATGATACACAAATTTTGTTTGCAAATCGATAACGGTACCTTGGACATATTGATTCAGTACCTTCAACCACTGCCACAAATCATGATATGATTTATCCCACCTGTTATGCATTTTTTTTCATTGACCTCTGTTTTGCAACACATGTCTTGTAGTACAAAATGGTGTAATCGTACTCACTACGAATATTAGTAATCAAAATCAGCACGAGAATCCTAGGATTCATTTTCACCATGAGATAAGGTCAAAATCCAATTTTGGATTATCATGTGGCATACCTATAACTACACAAGTACGTGGAGCATAATATTTCTTTATTGTCCAGAATCTAGTTTTCTTTCTCACCGATGCCATGATTTTCCAAGGATATCTATTGCCACGCATTGCACACTTTGCCTTATATTTTTCCGCTCACGATTTCATAACATGGAAATTGACCTCATGTTTGATGTTATACCACTTCACTACAGCAGCAACAACATCTTTGGAGGAAAACTCCATTCCAACTTGTAAATCATTGAAATTTGTAAAAAACTCGCATGGCCCAGTCTTCTATGAGGAAGTTTTGGAAATTTTAACCTATCTTGAGCATAAATGTCAGTATTAAGCATGTGAGGTGAAGGTTCATACACCGTAAAATCTGGTTGGGTTCCTATAACATTTTTTGGACTTTCACTGTTAGAATGACTCCCCTCTGGTTCAACAGGAACAACCTTTGGTTTAGAAAATAATGCAATTTCTAAAGTATTAGGCTTGGACTCCCGGATTGGATCATCATCAATTTCAACTTCCTCTTCGTTATCAACCCCAGTTATGGTTATTGCATTAGTAAATCTTTAATTTACCACCCAGTTAAAGCTTTATTTTGATATTGTTATACATTTCAATTTTATTATATTATGCACACTTTATTACTTTCATTAATTGTGGTATATATAAACTTATTTACTAATGATGTATTTGATTGAGTTTGTGTCACAAGTTAGCTTGGCATTGATTCGAGATTGATGACAACATAAAGATAAACAATTTAACCTAATTTTTTAAAATTATAGTATCGTACATATTTCATGTGTTATTATTAATTAGTTTTAAGTCATACATTCTATTATTTATTATATGTTATTTTTAAACATATATTTATATTTTCGCATGTAATAAAATTTCTAATAATATTTAAATATTAATTGAAGAAAACAGTAGCGGCCATCAAAATTAAAATTGAATCCTAACATTAATTTCCTGTGTACACGTACGCTTTTGTCAAAAATCAAATTAAATTTCTTTGATGAGTCATTATTAATAGAAATTTTAAATTCTATAAGTTAGTAGATTGACAAATATTTTATAGAGAATAGTAAAAGTTGTAAAAATATTTAAAAAAAAAAACACTTCACTAAATGTATGTATATATAGATTCTATAAGTAAAGTTATTTGCAGAATAAATCAAAATTCATTGTCATTACACTAGCTCTATATATAAAGATTAAAAATATTAAAGATAAGTGATAAAATTTAAATTGAAGCGGAGGAGAATAAAGTAAGACAAGATAGATATAATCAATATTCATAGAAATAGTAATGATATTCAATAGAGAAGAGGGGATGATGAAGCAGAGAGCAATATTAAATTTAACAATATCCACTTGCATTACCATGTTCAAGTAAAATATTCATTGACCTGTTTTTAGTAAAAGTCAAAAGAAACCAACTTCACCGATCAATACTCGTAAATTTGGTAATTGTTGAAAAGGGAATGTACATCTCGAACAGATAATGTATTTACTTCTGGATACAAGAATGGGCCCTAAACACATTATACATTACAGAGATGCAAACAAATTAATTACAGTGTTTTTACTTCCTATTATTAATTTCTGTAGTTATACTCTACCTGAAATTTTGTCCTCTTTTTGTATTTTGTAACTAATAAATAAATTGTTTAACACCAATTTTTAATTAAATTATTGTCATCATCATCTCAATTAAGAAATAATTAAAACTTTGGTTTACGAAATAACAAATATGGATATGATTCTATATTTTTATAATATATTATTATAAGTAAATTTTAAGCCTAGCTTCATCATAACCAAATCTATATAATTTTACTATAAATATATTTTTATATAATTTTTTTTCAATATATCACAAGCTCATCATCATCTAATCATATATATAGTAGCTTTTAAATTTGCTTTTCCTATATTTTCTTTTTCTTGTTTAGAGAACAACAATCCTTGTATTTTATAGAAAAATTTTCCACTCTCTTAACCTCTAAAACAATAATATAAGGAGATATTATTTAATAAATTGAAAAATTAAGTGTTAAAATTTAAAATTTTAATTTAATTTTTTTTTTTGCATATTACTTAATATTAAGTATGAAATATAATTACAAAATATAAAACTAAAATATTTAAAGGATAATGTCAAACAAATAAAAAAATTAAAAAAATTCCACATTGTCATAAGTAGATTATTCACACATTTTCATTGATAAAAAAATCTATAATTTTTTATTAAAAATCATTAAATATGTTTAAAAAAATTAAATCATTGACAATATTAATTTTTAGTTGATTTAATCTTTTTCCATGAATTAACAAACAAGCCCTCAATTTTTACGATTGTTGATATAATATATATTTTTTAAATTTTAAACTTGTACAAAATAAATTTAAGATAAAAATACTATAGAGGCCCTTATAGTAGTAATCAAATTATATTTTATCCATTTTTATTGAAAAACAATGAGTAAATTAGTTCTTATATGTTAGATCAAAGAGCAAAAGTCCTTTTTATTAAAAAATTTATCCATTTCTACAATTAAAATTAGTGCGTCTAAAAGAATAATTAGAAAGTTACTTGTGGTGTATCGAGTTTACCTCATTTTGATAGACAAAGACCAATTTTTAGCAGTAGAAACAAATGAAATTTTTAACAAAATTGTGTAGAGTTTAACTCCCTTGTACTCTTATCTTGTAGATAAGCTTTGATCTTGACCATCGATATAATTTAAATTGTACTGTTGGATTTGGGAAACTCAACTATAAATAGAGGATTTCCCCCTCATTTGTAATCACTCATATGTATTCTTTCAAAGTAATAGAAACACTTTGAGATCATTTACTTAAACACTTGGTCTGTATAGTTTTCTTGTGTTTTTTTGTTCACTTTTTGCTTCTTCATTTTGAGTTTACTTCCACTTTATTTTGGTACCTTAAAGAATTTCTTTTGTGAATTCTTATATTTCAAGAGTTAGGCTGACTTAGGAGGATTTAAAGCAAATGTATCGCCTAAGGTTACACAGTTTGTCAAACTAAAGTTCTACCCTTGTGACATGTCAACGCGCTCAAACCCACGTCCTTTTGTACTGAAAACAACGTTGTTGCTAATTAAACTAAAACTCAGTTAACCACATGATAAATTTAAATCAAAATGGAAGAAAACTAACATATGATCTACACTTAAAATGCGACAACTTAAAACTTTATTGACAATTATAATCGAGTGTTGAAATTCCAAAAAAACTTCATTGACAATTATAGTCAAGGGAGGGACCCACTTACACCAATGCAAAACTTAAGTTATTTTACACAATTTCGTAACTTTTTATACAATCAATTTTTAATGATCCAACCATTGAATTTATTATGATAATTTTACTTGTCATTCATGTAAAATTTTGAATCGAACCTGTATTTATATCATATTGATAAAAAAAATATTGTCTATATTAATGTATATTTAACGATTGAATTTTTTTTTACATAGAACAAATAGTTAGAATTTTTTAATTTATGCCAAACTTGACATGCATGATCTATATGAATAGAGCATAAAATATGACGGTTGGATTGTTAAAATATTAATCATATAAAAAATTACAAAATGTGTAAGTGGATCTTTTCCCTTATGGTCAAAGTGTTAAATTCCAAATGTATTTTTAGTAGTTCCCTTTTCCTAGGATTCCACCACAATTTTAATGTTTGCTAGTATGGTTTCAACCCACGTTTCGCATTGGGTTAAATAGTCTTGGATTAAATAGCTAAAATTTAAATGTTATAATACACTTCAAGTTTTTATAGTATTTATATATTTAGAATTTAATCCTCATATTTTTGAATTTCAAAATCTAGTTCCAGTTGTTATCATTGTTAAAATTATTCTGCTAAATTGGTTGCTATTGCATTTTAAAATTTTTAAAAAATACTCACTCGATGATCATGAGAAAATTGGCATTGTAATGGACCTAAACTTAACAAATATTTTGACGATGTTAATAATTCTTTAATTATACATCAACATTTTAACTAGAATCAAATTTGAGCATAGCATAGGGATCGAAATTGAAATATGATAAGTTTTATATAATCTAAAAAGTAGAGACACCATAATTTAAATTTAACCATTATTGTTAATAATGTAAAAGAAAAAGAAAGAACATGTGTAAAAAATAGAGGGACTATAATTGAAATTTAACCATTATTGTTGATAATGTAAGATAGGTGTCTAAGATAATATAGATTATACCAAAATCATGGTCCAACAAAATGAAAAAATAAAATTAGATATCATAATTAGGTGATAACTGTTTTTCAATCATAATCATATTTAAAATATTATTTAGTAATAATTGCTTATTACATTGTAATACCCAATTTTTGCCCGGCCCATTAGTAACCCAGGATAAAATACGAAGTAAATAAATAAAAATAAAACCAAACAGTCCAGTCCTTTTTACAGTTCAAAACCCAAACAAATTATAACAGACTAATACCCTAGCCCATTTACAAAACAACCCAAAGATAATGGCCCAAATCAACACCCAAATGGCCCAAATACTAAAACTAAGGCAGAAACCCTAGCAGTTTCGCATTAGTAGCACTTTAGCCTTCACCGCCCCGTATGCTCCAAATTACATAAAGTGACCCCTCAAAGACTGCAGACGACCACGTCCACCCCTCCGTACGCTCCACGCCAAAGGCCAACGCATGCCAGAGGACTTCGTACCTGCAAAAGAAAACAAAAACCGCAGCAAATACAAACAAAAGAAGAATAACAGTAGAGCAGCAAATAGAAATGAAAATTGTATTTTTATTTTTTCTCTTTTTTCGGCTATAAAGGCCTCAAAAAAAGATTGTAATGAGGGGGGGACGGACACAAACATATTGAATAGAAGAGTAATCAAAAAACTATTTTGAAAGGTGATTTCAAACACCTTATATTCTAGGCTCTTCGAATCTGTCTCATTTTCTTTCTTTTTGTTTTGTTTTTTTAGTATAACAAAATAAAATAGCAATCTTACCTTGTGAATAAGCCGCCGATTCTCTTTTGCTTCGTTCAAATCGAAGTCAAGAAGGGATTTTCAGGCTGAAAATAGATTCGCCGGAGTCCCAAAGCCACTGATCGCCGTTCTTGGTGGTGAATCGGTGATGGGGTTAAAAAATGGGATTAGGGTCTGTTGGTATAGATGGAAGAAAGCTAGGGTTTGAAGGAGAGGGCTAAATTGGAGCTTTTAGAAGCAACATAGAACGGCGCCGTATAGGGGCAAGAGGATCCGCGCGTCAACCCACTTCCAGACCCGGATCCGTGTCCCTGCGCGTCAAGTGGGATATTTCCGCATTTAATCCCTCCCCCTTAGCGCCGCGTTTAAATCAGTCCATATCTGTGTTTCTTGTTCTTTTATTTTTTTTCCTATAATTTGCGTTTATTTGCAATCTGATCCACGCCTAAACACAACACTTTGGGGAACTGGTATATTTACATTTCTAATCCTCATATGCTTATGCGTTGTGTTTCAAATTCCTATTTATTTCAATGTTTTATTTTATTTATTAAGTATCTCTTTTATCTTAATCTTATTTTAATTGAGCCCTTTTAATCTTCATAATTCATTATTTCTTTATAAAATTCACTTGACATTCATTTTTAATTGTTTGTGTATATATTTTGAATTACTTTGATAATTTTGTTCCTATAAAAACTAATGTTTTAAAGTCACCTTTTTATGCCATGTCATTTTAAACTTTTTGCATAATCATTAGTTTGAAGCATCCTTACATGAATATATATATATATATATATATATATATATATATATATATATATATATATTATTTTAAAAATATAAAAAAAACTTATCATGTACATAATTCGTTCTTTAAGAATATATTTTATTTAGAGCCTTACATTTTTTTTGTTATTGTATGTGCAACGTCAACTTTAAAGCGGTGTATTAATTTTCAATATATTTTATGTTGTTTAATTCAAATTCATTCTTTTATAATATATATATTTTAATAGTCATTTAAATATTTGAAGTTTTTATATACATGTAAATTATTTTAAAAATTATAGCTTGTGCTATTTGTTCATCAATTCATCATTTTTTTTTAATTATTTTGTATCATATGGGCTCTTAGTTTTATTTCGTTCGGCACACTATGTGTGGTTATCTTACACTATGCCATATACATTATTGTCACATATAATTGCTTTTAAAATTTACATGTATATATATATATATATATATATATATATATATTATTAATCTCATGATCTTTTTGCAATAAATTTACATGTACATTTTTTTATAAATCCATTTTGTGTATTATGTCCTGTCATATACCTTTGTTATTCTTTTGTATCATATATTATTTAAACTATCGTATACTTTTGTCAACTTTTTAAATAAATTTGTGCTGAAATCATTTTGCATACAATTTAATTCAAATTTTCATTTTCTAATAACTATTTCAATAATTATGTATATATTCTTATTTTTATGCGAATCTGTCAATTCATACAATATGTGTTTTAAAATATTTATCCTACGATATATGTTTTTATGATTACATGTGTCTATTAAGCTTGTCATTATTTTACAATAATCTTATATCATGTCACTTCTTTGAACTGCATTCTATTTTATGCCTCTAATAATTTTATTATGCCATGTATGCTGTCGTTGCATTTTATTTATTCATTATGGCAATAGTAATTATTCTCCATGCATTTTTTGTAATCGTATTACCTTTTTAGACTAGTCCCGCTTAATTATTAGTTTGTTAGCGGACCATGTCTCGTACATACCCTTTATACCATCATTTTTCACTTAGTTTGTGAAATGTGGTTCTTTTTATAAAATTCAAATCTTTATGGTCAATTTCGTCCTATTTCAAGTCGAATTAATACGTCTTAAGCTAGTCTTATAATCATCCACTCCAAAATTCGTTAAAATGAAGACGAGATTTGATATTTGACTATTCGCGGAATCGTGCCTTAACGTGCTGGGTTGCAATTTCGCGTTTGCTCAAAATAATCAAATATCACTTCAAAATTTCACTCACGTCTTTTAAAATCCGTTAAACGAAGGCGACGTGCGATATTTGGCAATTCGTGAAGTCGTGCCCTAACGTGTTGGGTTGCAATTTCTCGTTTGCTTAAAATAATCAAATATCCCTTCAAAATTTCACTCAGGTCTACTAAAAATCCTTTAAAACAAAGGTAATACTCGGTGTTTAATAATTCGGGAATCATGCCCTATCGTGCTGGGTTGTGATTTCTCGTTTGTTCAAAACAATCGAATATTCCTTTAGGTTTCATTCATGTTTATTAAAAATCTTTCAAAACGAAGGCGATGTTCGACGTTTGACAATTTGAGAATCGAGCCCTATCATGTTGGATTGCGCTTTCTCATTTGCTCAAAATAATCGAACATCCATTCGGAATCTCATTCGTGTTTCCTAAGGTGAGGCAATGTTCAATGATTGGGAATTCGAAGAATCGTGCCCTACTGTGCTGGGTTTCGATTTTTCGTTAGACTAAATAGTTGAACATCCTTTTGTAATTTTCGAATTATAAATTTTCAGAAGTCGAAACAAGAAGATTTTGACAACCAACTCAGGTTATTCAAAAGTTACTAAAAAAGAACCACATTTCGAAAACATTTTAATTTTAGATATGAGGACAGTATTTAATCGATTTGGTACCAATTTTGGGCGTAGTGAGGGTGCTAATCCTTCCTCATACGTAACCGACTCCCGAACCCATTTTCTCATATTTTCGTAGACCAGGATCGTTGTTTTGGTAAACCAAAGATGTTTTATTAAAATACCAAATTTTTAGGTGATTCGATCACACCAAAACAAAAAGATCGGTGGCGACTCCATAACTCTATTTTTCAAAAAGTTGATTCCCCGTTTTTCTTTAAACTCGAAAAAGGTGGTTTCGACATACATTATATGAATTTTTATTTGGGTTAGTGTTCATTACTGTTATATATATTTTTTATTTCATAAATAATTTTAAAAAATTATTATGTGTTTATTTGTAATATTTTATTATATTTTTATATGACACTTATTAATCACTGATTTTTTCTTAAGTTTTTCCTTTCCTTTTATTTTATGTAAGCATTTTATAATAATTATACAATTATTACATCTGAAAATAATTGTCAGGAAAGGTAAAGTGAAAAGATCAATTATTGATTACTGACAAACAGAACACAAATTTAAATTTAATAAGGGGGGAAGCTAGCTGACCTAATTAAGATGGTTGGATTTGATTCCTTCAAAGTTAGATCTGTGAAGTCCCACACTGTTTCCAGAGTTTTCTATTGGCAGCTGACAATAAAAGCCATTTGGTAAATTTTAATGGCGGGATTTAATAAAAAGAATATTTAGAATTTTGGGTTATTTAAAAAGATAAGTGTGACGCGTTTTCACTGATGTGGAATGAAAATGTGTGATTTCTATTTTAATACATTAGTTATTTTGGTCAGATTGTTAAATATTATTAATGGTTTTATTTTTGAGTCTGATTCATCTTCTACTAACATGTGTATTTTAATTTCATTTGTTTTAAGTTTTATTTTTATTTTCAATTATTGTCTTTAACACATTGGCTTCTTTGGTTAATTAATAATGATTTTAATTCCATTTCTCTTCTAAGCACATTTTTATTTTTTATTTCATGTTATTTGAAGTTTTTTTTATTTTTAATTCATCTTTTTAATTAATAACTCTTTTATTTATAAAACCAAATAATTATTGCCAATTATATAAAAATATATATATATATTTTTTATAAAATTGATATTTATTATTATGCTAAATATATTTTATTTTTTAAAAACATCAACTAATTTTTTTTATATATTTTTCTTTATGTATAATATTTATATATTAAATATTTATTTTCTCCACCTATATTACGGGTATGGTAATTTTTAATATTATAAAATTAAATAATTATTTCAAATATCATTATTATTTTTATACGTAAAATATTTCAACTATCATTGTTTTTTCATTTACATTGTGGGTATGATATTTCAAATATTTTATATGTAAAATATTTCAATTAATTATTTCAAATATCATTATGTTTATATGTGAAATATTTCAAATAATTATTTCAAATACACTATAAAAATATATAATACTAAAATTTACTACACTCATCATGATATGGATTGAAAAATAAATATTACACATATAAAAATTATATTTACTAAAAATAATTATATTTGCAATAATTATTTGATTTTTTAAATAAAATAATTATTAATTTAAAAGATGAATTAAAATAAAAAAATTTGAAAACAATATATTTATTAATTAAAAAAAAACTTGAAACAACATAAAAAAATACAAAAATGCTTAGCTGAGGAGTCAAACCTAGGATTTATGAATAAAATCACCATTATTTAACTATTTAACCAAAGAAATTAATGTGTTAAATTAAAATTAAAATAAAGCTTAAAACAACATGAAATAAAAATACAAATGTGAATTGTAGAGAAATTGAACCCATAACTTAAAGATAAACTACTAACAATTAACCATCTGACTCAAAGAGTTAATATATTAAAAAGTCAGAAAGCATTCCCCATAAAAAAATCAAATTATTTTCAAAAATCGATGTATTTATCAAAATATACTAGAAATCAATCCAAAACTCTAAATATTTTTTTAAAATCATCATCTTCTTTTTTCAAATTTCAACCAACTTTTTAAATGTAATATATACATGTGATGATTGATGTGATACAATATAGAGAAAATATATACAGACATAAACAGTTTTCTTTTTTCGTTTGGAGCAGGGGTGAGTTGGGTTTTAATCCTTCAGATTTTTTTTTTCTTATTTTGGGTTTTAGATTTTTAAATTTATTTTGACAAAAAAATTATTTTATTTATAAATTTTGAATATTATTTGATAAATAATAAAAAAATTATAATTATTTCTAAAAATAATAAATTTTAATTAAATAAAAATCAATAATTTTCATTTAAAATATATATTCTATTATAAAATATTTATTTATATGTTATAAAAATTAAACTCAATTATAAATTAATAAAAAAAAAAAAGAGAAAATGTAGGAAAGCCAAATAGAATGGGGTGTTTAGGGTTAAAAATACTTATTCCTTTCATTTCCAGAGAAACTCCTCCACCAGTCTCTGAGTTAGTTTTTGGTGGCTTAAAATTCCTTTTCAAATCATCATTTTGTTGATAATAATTGCTTCCCCATTAAAGACTTCTTCTCAGCATTCTGCAAAGTCTGATCACCTCTTCTTAAATGATGACGATTTTTAACTTAAAATGCATGAATCATTCAAATACATTTCTTTAAATCAAAATTTGAAATTTGGTTTGTAGGGTTGCAGGTGCTGGCAATTACTTTTTCTTCTCAAGCACTGATTTGCAGGTGAAAGGGACAATGTCCAATAGTTTCAACACTTATGGAGCTTAAGCCATTTCAACATTGGACGATATATTATTTTCTAAACAGCTTCCTACGGTAGATATGGTGAGATTGGATAGGGTAATTTTCATTTTACCCCTATCATTATCTAAATATAATTAAATTATTTTTTCACATGAAATAATTTTAATATGTCAATATAATTATTATTTTAATAATTAATTTATTTTTAATATAAATGTAAATTAAATATTTTTAACTATCATTCAACATTAATTTTATTATTTAATATGAATATAATTTTAGTATTTTTATTTTTATAATTATTATCATACATAACTAAGGGTGAGTTTCGTTCAGTATGACAATGTTTTTTTTTTTGGTCTTCTTAAATTGCTCATCATAATTTGGTTTAGTTCGATTCAAGTATAATTTTTCATATTAATTTTTAATTTTATTTTATGCCTTTTGGGTATTATTTGATAAAGTCTAAAGCTTTTTTTTAATAAATATTTCTAACAAAAATAAATTTTCAAGTAAGTAAAAAACAATCTAATAACTTTTACATTATAGTTTTAAAAAAAATTTGTATAAAAATTTTAAATTAATTTCACTAATCTAAATATAAAATATTATTAGACATACAGAAATTAAAATTAATTATATATTAAATAAAATAGCATTCTGTTTGGTTTTGAGTAATTATAGTTTTTAAACTTGTATTCTATAAATTATCTAAATATCTCGACTTGAGTCACTTTTTAATTTTTCTTGCTCAGAGTCATATACATAATAATCAATTTTTTTAATCTAATTTTGTTGACGATTATTTTTTATTCTTACCTCATTACTATACTTATGTTTGAATCATTATATGTACCTTATTGGTAAAAGATTTGGGTTTGAGACCGGAGGACAGTTCTACTTTGGAGAAGTTATGAGAACCTCCATGGAACTTGTTTGGAGGAGATGGAAGAAGGGCCTCTTTTCCATGGAACTTAAGAGTAGATAAAGGAGTGTAGGGTTGTTACAGAGTTATGTGGATGTGAAAGGTCTGGATATTTGGGTATTTTTATGAAAAAACCAAATGTGATCATATTTCTTCTAAAAAGAATAGTGGAAATTTTTGGGGATATAATAAGTTTAATATTCATATCAAATAAAGCAATATTAACCGAAGAGTGAAACAACTTCTTTTTTTTATTACTCCATCCACTCGTATAAAAGATTATATTAATAATAGAAAATATTTAATACATTGTGAGAGTAATTTTTAGACTTAACAAATGTGATTAAGTGATTGATAAGTATCCTATAATGATATAATAAAATATTAAAAAAATACATAATAATTTTTTTAAGATTAATTATAAAATAAAATAAAAATACACCACTAATTTATTAAATACTAATCGAAAAGAAAAAATATTGGAGGGGATTAAATACAGCATAATACCTTTTTTTAAATATTAAAAATATGTAAACTTTTTATTTTATAAGAATGTTAATCATGATAAGTTGATCTTGAATTATCCTTACCGATAAAAACAAAAAAAGCAAAGTTGAAAAAAGACAAGCCAAGCACTACGCATGCTACTGTAATATAATGGGCAAGCGACGGCCCAGATTCACAGAATATTCCTCCGGCTAGTGATTTCATACGAATGAACCTAAAAACCACTGGCTCTGCAGTTTAGTTTAGGCCCAGTAATGACGATGAATTTTAATTTTAAAATAAAAACATTCAGCCTCAATTCAACTTAATTACATTCTTATCGTATAAGATGAACATTTCTATTTTTTAAACAAATTAAAATATTCATTGGATACAATTATTAGGTATCAATGTTTGAAAATGTCCAATTAACTCATCCTCATCCTCATCCTTTTTACTTTTCCCAATGTTTGAAGCGGTGATGACTCATCCTTCGCCCTATGTTTTGTCATTCTTTGCCAAAAACTCCATTCGCGCGACTAGATGAATAACCATACTTGCTTTCTTTTGCCTTTTTCATACCATTGCTTTCCATTTTCACCATTTTTTAAAATTTAAAATAATAATATTTATACACACTTTAAATTAAAATAATACAATAAATGGATTCAAATTTATTTATGAAAAAAAAGAGAGAGTCAATAATCTATAATGAAAAATGAACAATGTTTCAAAGTTATTTTAGATGACCAATTCACACCAAAATTAAAATAAAAACAAAATTGTTTCATAAGTCGTATTATTAGAATATAAAATATATTGTCAAATTGCTTAACAATGCCACACAGTGTATATTGATTATTGTGTTGGGGGAGACCTTTCTCTTTTTCAACAGCTTGTAGTGTGAAAGATAAGACTCAATAAGATAATATATACACACTAACCATTGTTTAACAAATATGTGTTGAATCACACAAGGTTTTTAGAATTTGACTACTAAAGTTTTTAAGTTTTTATTATAATTATAGATTTTGATTTTATGTTATATTTTGTGGGTTTTAATTTAAATTATTTAATTTTTATTTTATAATGATTTAAATATATATTTATAATTGTGTTAATTTATAATATATATATATATATATATATGTTGAAATTATCTCTAGTACGAGGTTTTGTGTTTCACTTGATATATAATTTTGTGAGAAAAATGCTAATTAATCATATATATAAAAATATCCAGTCAATAAATCATAACCTAAATGGTAGATTGAAAATGAGAGAGAGAAGAGGGTAACAATAGGAACATTAATGAAGCATATATGTGATGCTATGCGATTGGATTTATCCCAAAAGCAATACAAGTCTTTTAGTAATTCGTAACAGAGGTACAATGAACCAAGCAGAAGAAGTCAAATAGAAAGAGAAAGGCACGTGTTCTCCACGTTCCTGTGAGGTTGTCAGCTGATTATGATACGAGGTTCATGTCTTAAAAAGCCTACGAACAGAGTCAAGTCATCAGCCAATCACACATTTCATTTCAGCCCCCCAGTCTAATAACGACAAAAATCCTTCAAAGATAAAAGCCTTAGCCTTCTCTTTGTAAACATTTCAAACACCCTTCTTTCCCTCTGCCTTTCCCTCCCCCCTAGTATCCTTATCCATTTATTTTAGCTTTAATTAACTTAATACATTCCTCCTTTTTTTTCTCTCCCCTTAACTTGATTTCTTGTTTGGATTAGAAGGAACTAAATGGAAAGAAACACCAGTTCCAAGTCTGACCTTCCTCCTGGTTTCAGATTCCACCCTACAGATGAAGAATTAATCATGTTTTACCTCAAAAACCAGGCCAAATCAAAGCCATGCCCTGTTTCAATAATCCCAGAAGTTGATATTTACAAATTTGATCCATGGCAACTGCCTGGTTAGTTTTTCTCTTTATTAATATTATCACCCAAATTAATATAATTTATGTTCCACGCACTTTGATGCTAAGCTGAATTTATACGGTTGGTTTTTGTGTAGACAAAGCAGAGTTCGGTGAAAATGAATGGTATTTTTTCAGCCCTCGAGATCGAAAGTACCCGAATGGGGTTCGTCCGAATAGGGCCACTGTTTCAGGGTACTGGAAGGCTACTGGTACGGATAAAGCTATACACAGTGGTTCTAAATACGTTGGGGTGAAGAAAGCTCTTGTTTTCTACAATGGCAGACCACCAAAGGGTGTCAAAACTAATTGGATTATGCATGAATATAGACTAAGCGATTCGCATAAACAAATCAAGAAACATAATGGATCCATGAGAGTAAGATTTGTTGTTTTTGGTATTTTGGTTTATGATCATCAACTGTTTGATCATATTGTTGTGCGAATTGTCCAACTAATGACTTCTGTGTGTGTTTTTTTCCCTTTTCAGTTGGATGATTGGGTACTGTGTAGAATTTACAAGAAGAAGAATTCAGCTGAGAAAATTTTGGATCACAAAGTTGAAGAATCAAATACCCAAATTGATAGGGTAGGGTATTCAAATGATGACAGTGAAAGTCAAGAATTATTGAAATTCCCAAAAACAGGCTCATATTCACGTTTGTTGGAGTTGGATTACATGGGTCCAGTTTCCCATCTTTTAAATGAAAATACATACATTTCGAGCTTTGATTTCCCTAACACCATAGCTAATATAGGGATTGAAGATGTTGAGAAGCTACAGCTTGGGGACATACCTTACAATTACAGTACTGAGTCAGGGAATTTTCAAGTGAATCAGAATGGGATCTTAATGAATCCCATGGTGTATCAATTTCAGTAATATTTGTTCAGTACATTAGTTTTCACCTTCACCAAATATTGGATTGTCTATAAATGTAAAAAAATGGATCACCTTTATCCGTTGAAAAAAATTGTGAAAAAACCTACTGTTTCATGATACATTATACATTTAGATGGTTTAACTTTTTTTTTTTAATATATATATATATATATATTTTGCATCCATCTCTTTCAAGAACTATAAATAATTGCTGATTACTGTAAATATTATGAAGGCTTTAATTTCGCAAAAGAAAAGAAAAAAGAAAAAAGAAGACAACCTAAAGACTTCAAGAAATATTCCTAGCATATGCTAATGAAAATACAATAATCCATTTGTTATTTACTTCTTATTTATCCTAAATAAGCTCTCCTACCACCCCCGCCAAAAAAAAAAATGGTTAGGGTGGCATATAGATGCTTGAGGAAAAAATTAACAAAAAAAATTAAGACACGAGTTTAATTTAGTTAATTCATACAAATTTTTTAAACCCATAAATCACAACATTTATAATCCATTTAGTTCTACCTAAACTGATTCAACATACAAGTTTATTACCAAAAATAAATTTCAACATAAAACATGGATATTTATATCATAGGTGGGAAGTGTGAAGACGACAAACATAAAAGAACAAATGGAACCAAGATTGGTACAACGAAAATGGATAGCTACGCCATCACTTATCCAAAAGAGAAACTAAATAATTGGGGGGAATCAAGATGGTCAAAAGGACCTTTGTGGGAAAGCAGCGAGAGTAGTGGATGATTGCGTCTGGAATTGCTGCAATGCGTGGGGCTAGTTTTGTCGTTCTTCATATTTCTTTCTTCAGATTCTGCCGTTATCCAACATGAGCACCTGGATACCAGTTGATTCTGTTTGAACAAGCTTTAAAGTAGCTGCTGCCTTCTTTGAACCAGTCATACTTGTAGGACTACCATTTTGTGTTTTTGCTTCTTTTTTTTCCCCATTTTAGAAAGTTGGGTTAGGTGGAACTCTTTCTTAGAGCCAAAGAAGCGTGCATGTATGTGTATCTATGGATGAGTCGAAGTGCTCCAATTGTAGAGGTCTATTTAGAGATGCTCATAGCCCGATTGAATTTATACAAAATATTTATTTTAACTTTTTAAGTTCGAATTATGTAGATTGATCTTTTTACAATATTATTATTTGTTTTGATTTTAAGCTTTCACAAATTCTTTTTGTTCCTTTTAAAGTGTTTTACCAAAACTCATCATCTCATTTGAGTTTTTTTTTCATCCAACACTCTTAAAAACTAATATTTATTGGATTATCATAACATTTCAAAACAAACTAATACTTAAAAAAATTATGTACAAATATTTAATAAATTTATATTTTTATATAATTATTCGATTAACTTATCAAAGTAGGCAGTATTTAGTAGAATTCAATTTAAAAAATGTTAGTTAATTATTATATTTATTTTTAGGTTAAGAATCCAAATAAGGTAAGAAAATAAAAGTTAGTTAAATAATTAAAAATTGTTTTTGTTACAAGTATTTAATTAATTTGGTATATCAAGAACAAAGTTTTTTAACTCACCAACGAGGCTAAGAAGCTACCACATGTTTTTAATTGAGTTTTTAAAATTGCGTTTGTAAAATTAAAAATTTCATTATCGTATCAAATAATAACCGTTTAATTAATTTATAATATTTATATTATATGCTTTTTAAGGAATATTTTATATATTTTTAAAACTTGTAAATAAAATAATTATTCAAAAAAATGATTTTTTTTCTTTGGAATTTTTTGATTTATCAATTCTACTAAATATATTTTTTTTTAAACTATGAATGAATTTTACTGAGTATGAGCTTAAGTATATAACTCAATAGATTAAACTTGACAACACTTCCGAGTATGGGTCTCATAACAATCTTCTTCGAATTTTGGCCTCATGTTATTTGGTATAATTGAAAAGTGCATCATTCTTCATTAGTATTTATATATAAAAAAAAGTGATTTTAATATTTCATTTAATTTTATCTTTTTTAATCATTAAATTTATTTTTTTGTCAAATTACTTCAAAATAGATGAAAAAGCTAATGTTTGTCACTTTTACTGACATGACATACAAGTGGATAACATGTTAGTATTTAATTAATTATTTAGAATTTTAAAATTATTTAAAATATATATACTTTATACTTTTTTAATAATTTTAATTTTTAGAAATATTTTTTTGAATTTAATTTTAAAAAATTAATTAAATATTGACGTGTCATCCATATGACAATCCACATATGTGCCACATCAACAAAGTTTAAAAAGGTTAACTTTTCAATCAATTTTGGAGTAATTTGACAAGAAATGCAAGTTATAGTACTAAAAGAAGCGAAAAATCAAATGAAAGGTTAAAATGATTTTTCTTGTAAAATTGGAATGCCAAAAAAATCATTATGCCTTTTTTTAGTCATGATTGGTTGAAATGAATTTATCTATATTCCAAATTAAAATTTGATTTACAAATTTTGCCGTATGCGTATGTATATAAAAAAAAAGATTTTCTTTATATAATATTGAGGTGGAGATGAGATAATATAGTTTAACTCATATTATAAAGATGTCTAAATAAGTTTTAACCACCATTTCATACAAATCAAGATATATGTTACAACCATATTTTTATTTATAAATGGGAAGAAGAGATTACATCAATGTTGTTTAATCAAAGTAAGTTATAAAAATCCTTAACCACTGCTTTTTTTCTTTTTTTTTTCAATTATAAATGAAATAACACAAAGGGCAACATAATATTTGAGGTTAAAGTGGGTCATCAATCAACCCAAAAACTTAAAATAAATAAATGGGATTATTTTTGAAGACGAAAGAAATAATTTGGTTAGACTGAGGTTAAGGAAGCAAAAAGAGGTGAAACATTTTTTAAAGCTATAGCATGCAAAGAATGTTGACAAAGTTGTAGTTAATTCATGACCTTCACAACCTATCTACATTATAGCAAACCTTGTTCTTACTTGAACTCCTTATAAGAAGCAGTATTTCCCCAACTCATTCTATCAACAAATTAGATTTTAAACAAAAATGGAAGTTCATGACAATCTTTTTTTAGTTTTTTCACAAGGATGCAACATGGGAATGGTGATGCTAGCTTGCATGTTTATTTCATGGATCTTTGTTTACAGATGGAACCAGAGGAACAAAAAAGGCCCCAAAACATGGCCACTCATCGGAGCAGCGTTCGAACAATTAATTAACTATGATCGAATGCACGATTGGCTCGTCGAATACCTGTCCGCATCGAAAACTGTTGTAGTTCCAATGCCTTTCACAACTTATACTTACATTGCTGATCCTGCTAATGTTGAACATGTACTTAAGACCAAATTTGCCAATTACCCCAAGGTAAAGCTTTCATTATTTCATTTTTTTTCTGTGGTTGTTGGACTGCTACATGCTCGTTTTATTGGTTAACAGAGATATAAAGGTTGATGTCTGGTTTTGTTATATTGAAAGGGTGAAACGTACCATTCATATATGGAAGTGCTGCTTGGAGACGGGATTTTCAACGTAGATGGTGAGCTATGGAAGAAGCAAAGGAAAACAGCTAGTTTTGAGTTTGCATCAAAGAATTTGAGGGATTTCAGCACTGTAGTCTTCAGGGAATATAGTCTACAACTCCATTCTATTCTAACTCAAGTTTGCTTCCATAACCAAGAAGTAGACATGCAGGTAAGTAAATCCTACCATTTCAGTCAAATGCCGTTGCTTTTGTCAGATAGATTGAGCTGTAAATTCAATTTTCAGGATTTATTGATGAGGATGACTTTAGACTCCATTTGCAAGGTAGGGTTTGGTGTTGAAATTGGAACTCTGGCTCCCACTTTACCAGATAACAGCTTCGCTCGGGCGTTTGATACTGCAAACATCATTGTTACACTAAGGTTCGTTGATCCACTTTGGAAATTGAAAAGACTTCTCAATGTGGGCTCCGAAGCTCTACTTGGAAAGAGCATCAAAGTCATTGATGACTTCACTTACAATGTCATAAGGAGAAGAAAATCTGAGATTAAAGAAATTCGAGAATCTTGCAAAACCAGCAAGGTAAACTGAAAAGGGTTGCTTCCTTCTTTACATTCTTTCCCTTTTTATCCCCAGAAAATTTATCCTAGAAACTTTCTTTCTTGGTGGAAAATTTCAGATAAAGCATGACATATTGTCAAGATTTATTGAGCTAAGTGAAGATCCAGAAGGAAATTTAACAGACAAAAGTCTTAGAGATATTGTCCTGAATTTTGTGATCGCTGGCCGTGACACAACAGCTACGACTCTCACATGGGCCATATACATGATAATGACCAATGCTCGTGTAGCTGAAAAGCTTTACTCAGAACTTAAAGCTTTCGAAGAAGTACAAGCAAAGGAGGAGAGGATTTCATTACTACCATGTGACTTGGAAGACCCTGAATCCTTCAATCGAAGAGCAGTGCAATTTGCAGGCTTGTTGAATTATGATTCACTGGGGAGATTGTATTATCTGCATGCAGTGATCACAGAGACACTACGTTTATATCCAGCAGTTCCCCAGGTATGTAGCTTCTTCCATTTCAGTTAGTAAATAAACAAGAAATATTGTAAGGACTTAAAGATGTAGTTCCTTCGATCTCAGTTCCCAAAAAGGCTTGAAAAATTGTGTCCAAAAGAAGCATCTGATATGTTCGTTTCTGGTTTTAGAACCAAGTAAATGTTGCTGGTGATTACAGGACCCCAAGGGCATCCTGGAGGATGATATCTTGCCCGATGGAACCAAAGTAAAAGCAGGAGGCATGGTTACTTATGTTCCCTACTCGATGGGTCGGATGGAGTATAATTGGGGCCCTGATGCAGCAGCATTCAGGCCTGAGAGATGGCTAAAAGAGGGTTGCTTCCAAAATGCATCTCCATTCAAGTTCACTGCATTTCAGGTATAATATGCAAAAGATCTTCATCCTTTGATAAATACAAATTCAACAAACTGGTAGAAAGCAGATTGAACAAAGTGTTGTGTAGTTTCTTTACATTGAATTCATATATAATCTATGAAAGTTCTCAACTCTATCAAAGAACACTAAAAGCTCATGCTACAACATGGTGGCTAACTGGTTCTTGTTTATAATGTCATGCAGGCAGGACCAAGAATATGCCTTGGAAAGGACTCTGCCTATCTCCAGATGAAGATGGCATTGGCCATTCTGTGCAGGTTTTTCAAATTTAATTTGGTACCAAACCATCCAGTAAAGTATAGGATGATGACTATTCTATCAATGGAGAAAGGTTTGAAGCTCAAAATAGCCAGACAATCTTGTTGAGGTGGCCAATGGTCTACTTCTGGTCAAAAGTTAAACTATACCAGATGTTGTCCAAACGATAATATATACTTTAGAATTTTGCAAGCAATCAATTCGGATTCTTAACTAGAGAACTCCTCTAAGCTCTGCTGATAATCGCAATAAGGAATACCCTTTTTGATAGAAAAGGAATTATAAATTCAACTGCTGAATAACTAATAAATAGATAGATAACATATGTTGCAGTAATGATAGATTTCAAACAAGCTCCAAAACAGCATGTAAATCTGTTTCAAAATGCAAATCCTTCCAACTCTGGCAAATCAGGGATAAAAAAGAGTGGCTATTATAACCATTTCATGTGAACATATTCATTGTAGCTACAAGCTGATGAACTGTCACTTCATGTGCTTTAAGTCACGATTTGTAGAACGAAATAATAAATGTATATTATGAGTTTGTTCTAATTTTCTACTCAAAGAAATCACCTGCAAAGTAATGTCAATGGATGCAGTATCTAATTAAGTAAATTCTGCTTCTTTTCTTTCCATTCATTGATTTCAGTTTCGATCTTTGCTTGAACAATTGCATGAAACCCAGGGTACGGTTCATAACCAAAGAAGGTTTGAAGAGCCTGCGGAGCAAAGTATAAGAACTTATGAATATGTATGAAGATCAATCACTTTTTTTTTTCCTGTCCCTTTTCCTTTATTTTGAAAGAGAAAAAAAGAAGATGAAATCACCTCAAACAGCACAAAGAAGGGAGCCATTATAAAGGCTTGAACAAGGTTATCCAATAAAGCTGGTGCTCGTTTCTGTAGCATATTAATCGAAATTTAGGAGAATGAATGTATGATCGAAAGGCATTAACTTTTTGTGTGTATGTGCTTACATGCATGAATATACACATGTATGCATTATTAGAACTCATTACCTCAAAGACCCCATGGCCAATGAACTGTCCAATCCAGCAGAAAAGTTGAACCGCAAGAACGACCTAAAATTGGTTTCAATCCAATCCAATCCAATCAGAGTTAAACAAGATAAAGTGAACTTGCAAAATTCAAATTCAAAAACTACAGCGATCAGTTGGAAGAACCAGTGTAACTTGTAAGCAACAAACGGATTGAAACAAGTAGCGTCTGAGATGTAAGTGCCAATGCACTCTATAAAGCAACAAGAACATGCATATGTTGCAGTCATAGAATTTTACGAGATGAACAACCATAAAACATTTAGGCAAAATGATCAACTGTTTTTAATTTGTCTGGAAATGTTATGGATTGAGATTATCTAAAAAAAATTGCAGCTGAGAGGCCAATAAACAATTAAAGATCAATTTCAATGATTTTCAAAGTCCAAGACCATGCTTGGGAATGAAATGGAACCAAAGAGTCCATTAGCATGTGAAAATGATAAACTTTCCATGTTTTGGAATAAATTCCAGACGCCACTTATGTTGTAGGCTACCATACAACACTAAAGTGAAGCCATCATTCAAAACATTGAAACTTGAAAGGATGCTCCAGAAATAGATCTCTTTGAAGGTCTGGTTCTTTTAGAATAGAAATGCACCCATATATTTTCAGATTCTTATAAGCAAAACAATGTGTGTCAATTTTCTAACACCTTGGAGTTTGGGGGTAGGCAGACCCTCCTCCATGAAAATAAAAAATGAAAAGGATGCTTAATATGACTGAGTCAACCAGAAACCAAAACCATTAAAAAAACCCGTAACAAAAGGAACAAATTTGTACCTTCCAAGCAAGAGAAAAGCCAAGTCGAGTTGCAAGAACGCTGCCAACAATCCAACAAAACCCGCAAAGTAAGGCAGCCAAGGTTCCAGCTTTGACATCCAAACACATGTAAAACACAGCGTAGACCAAAGCAAACAAGAACCCAAAGTTGAAAATCAACGAAACATGGACTCCAAACAGAGAGAAATTAATATGAGGGAGATTAAACAGAGAAGGAGTGAAGTCAAGAAGGAGAATTGCAGTGAAGAAGATTGGCCAAACAAACAACATGTGAATTACTATGTTTGTTGGGTTGCTATGATATGCACCATAAAAAGCAAAATGCTTTTCCAGATTAAATAATTCAATCCTATTTCCCATATTCAATTTTCTTGCAAATTTTCTCAAGAAAATTTCTGGGTATGCTGAAAAAGGAGAATACTTGAAAAGCTAAAAATTTTGCTTCGTAAAACAGCGGAAGCAAAGTCCTTCTTTACCGTTCAAAAGAAAAAAGTCGTTCTTCTTGGTTCATCAGAGGCCAAATCAGAGAACTAGGACGCTTGCCATTTGACATCCTCATTCAAATATTTATAGTAAAAGTTCTATTTTTTGTTTAATTTAGTCAACGAATCTTTCTAATCGTGTCTAAAAATTCCTGGGTAAACTGTCACCTAACTATTAGCATGTTTCTGTTTTTCTCACTTAACTATAAAATTTTTTAATTTAGTCACTAACGTTATATATCATTTCTATTTTTGCCACTCATGTTTTAGATAGTTTGGTGACTCTCTGTTAAATAGTTAATGATAGTGATGATTTTTATAATCAGTATAATAACACATTTAGTCCTCAATAGTAACGCATTCTATCAATTCGATCTTAATTTTAAATAATTCAATAAATTTAACCCTCTATATTTTTAAATACTTTCAGTTTGATCCTCAAACATGTATAATTAAATATAATTATAATTATACTGAAATGCATATAATTAAATCTTGATAAACTTATATCTAAACTTTTGGTTTTTATAAACTTCATTTATAAAAAATGTTTAGATACCAAAATGAGAGAAATGACATAATTTAGGTATGCTTAATTCATATTTATTGTGTTTTGCAAGCAACCCACAACACATTAGCGTTTGAGGGAATATTGCTATACCCCCATCTATATCAAGACATGTAGCAAGCCAAAAAGACACTTAAATTGTAGGTCTGCCACCAGTAAATCAGAAGGCCACTCGTGAGCTCTCATTTCCTAGATGACCATCCAAACAAGCACATACAATCGGCTATTCGGATCCCTGAGCGTCATTGGGAACATGAAATTGTTGGTCACCAAACATTTTGTAGGATCAATTGCTTTCTTTTATCAAGTCAGAATGAATGACAAGATCTATCATGTCATAAACATTCTCATTCTATTGAAGACATCACCCTCACGCGCTCCATAATAATGAGTAAATGGCAAGTTAAATACGTTAACGCCATCTTACACATGACCTCTGCCTATAAATACATCCAGGAACAATGAATAGAGAACCAATTTTCCAAGGATATTAAACCTACTCTTTATCAACAATCCTTCAACTTTCAACCCTTTATACTTCTTTTAACTTTATTTTCCTTAACCTCTTACTTTTCACCCTCGCTAAATGGATTGACCTCTGTAACAAGCACGGGTATCTCTTTTATACTCCATCCTTATTCTTCACTGTATCAACACTCTTCAATGTAAATAATCATTTATATTATTTTTTAGTCTTTTAATTTAGTGGTGAATATTCATATAGCTTTTATTCCTTACAAGTTTTGTCATCTTCGTGAGTTCTAATACTCTATCATTTTTACCACTTTATTATTTCAACATTACATTTGCACATCGAAAATATAAAATATTAGCAAAAAAAAAAATTGAAATCCATAAAAAAAAAATCTAGTTTTTAAGTATAAAGAAAGGTAACAAGATAAAGAATATGACATTGAGAACTCAGTGTTGAAGGAGTTGTTGAGTGGCACTCGACTATGTCAACTGTAAACTGTTATTGAATTGGCCAAAAACTTGTTTTATCTGGTTTGGCAATTTAATGAATAAAAATTTTGAATCTGTTAATGTGCTATGTTACTGAGGATACTTTGGTTCATCTATGGAAACTAGTCTTTGGCATTTGAAGATTGAATGTGTGCGAATCAATTAAGTCTTTAGAATGTGGAGATGTGACCAAGATAATGCAACTGATTTTGGAGATTATATCTTCTAGTAATTTTATTTTTATTGTTATTAATGTAATAACTATTTTCAAGGTATTACTTTTTATTCACTTAGTTTCTATTTTAACAAGTTGAAATTGAATTTATGCTTTGAGGCTTGTATAAGTTTTGTATAAGAGTTTAGTGCATTCTAATATGTTCATTGTGGAATCTTGTAAGAGAGTGCAAACTGATATTGTAAACATCATCGAGTGTTTAATGCCCAAATTTTCAAGGAGAGGATTTGGAGGTAAGTGTTCTAGTCTTTATACAAAGGTGAGATCTTTATACTTTGTGAGTGATAGACTACAATTCATTTGTTGTGTTGTGGATTAAAAATAGTAAAATTACTCACCGAGTTAGCTTCATAGACGTAAGGAAACCGAACTGTGTAAACAAACTTTTATATTTTTAGAGTTTTTGTTTGCATAGTTTTCATGACATCAAGCCACAGCAGCCAGCAATCTAGCACTTCCATTAAAATTTCCATTTTAAACAAATAGACAACTTGAGATAGCAACACTCACGATGTCAACCCTCAATACATAGAGATGCAATGAATCATGAGAGAGAGATGGCAACGGCAGATGAAATGATAATGAGCATGAGAAGAAATGCTGAAGCGAAAGAGCTAATTAGTGATCCAGACGTGCGCTCACAGAAGGAATCCAACTGTTGGCATATTGATAACCAATTCGCATTAGCATTCCCTTTGTGTGCTAAATACACAATGGATGTGGCAGCTGATGCACCAGCCGTCACCAATCCCAGCATTGCCTGGAAAACCAGAAAAAAATTGCATGTTTGTTTAAGTTCAACAGTGAAAAAACTATGAACTTGGAAGGCCCAAAATTAAAGGTGATAAACCTCACCGTGTCAAACGTGACCAAGACAATTCGACTGTGTTTGGCTGCTCTCCTGATGATATAGTAGAAAGAAAGCGGAAGAGAAAACACAAGATACGCACAGGCAACTGAATTGGCAATCACAAAAAACCTGTTAAAAAAAACATAGGCATGTCAAGAAAGCTCAATATTTTTACCAAAAAACGTGTTTACGACATAATAACAACTCACGTGAACATGGGAAGATCACTATATTTGGCATTCAAAAGGATGGATTGAGGGAGTAATGGAACAGTTTCTTCAGTAGTACCCATGGCCATAGCACTCCCTAGTGTTCCTCCAGCAGCAAGGAATCTGAGTATGAATTCTAGTATAGCAACCCCATTGATGTTGGAGTTTACTAGGGTTGCCTCGTTGGATGTTTCACCAGATTCACCTGCTATTCCCTTCATTCTATTCAACTTTCCAAGGTTTCTATTAATTAATGGGTGAAACTAGGTTAAGCAGAGTGGAAGATATTAACATTTATACTACTTTGTATGCCTAAGCAAATCTGGATTTTTCTGACTGTACAAGTAAAAAGCACATCAAATTGGAAGTTAGGTTAATTTGCTGAGCTTGAGATACTTGGCATTTGCTTCCGTAACATGTCATGCCATTTCTTAAATCCTATTTATTTCTACCTGCCCCTACTTGCCTCAAACTTCAATATACGACTGGGCACCAAAATCATATACCAAAAGTTATTAAATTACAAAATAATATATAACACGAATTTCCTAATTTAGTGCTGTTGTCTGCAATAAGCTCTCTTTAAGTCCTATATAATATGGTATAAAAATCAATGTCTAGAAGGCTTGAATTGTTCTTATTTAGCATGGGTTTATGACGAACTTACATTTTTTTTCAAATTATTTACTGTTAATGTCTTTGGCTAATTCTCTTTACAGTTTGAAAACTTCACGATGAATCATTAAATTGAGAGAATATGTAAATATTATAGAATAAATTTTTAATTTTAAAAAATAAAAACTAAATTAACAAAATGTGTAAATATTAAATGTTAAATCTATTATTATATCGAATCACGTTAATATTTCGTTTGGTAATTATAGACTCTTTTTATCTGTGAAGGGATTAGAATGTAAAATTAACTTAACGGAAATGACTAAATTAACACATAAAAAATCAGTCACCAAAACAAAAACATGTTAAAATTTAGGTTATTATCTAATTAATAGTTTACCTAATATTAATAGTAGCTAACATAAATGTAAAAACGATGTTACAATAATACATGACTGGCAACAGAATAATAAATTATTAATTATGTACCACATGATCGTGTGGTAGCCCGTTTGGGTCACAAGGCCATGTGGAATGAATTAACTCGTGTGGCTCTTGTAGCTTGTTTGGATTTTTTGATTTTCGATCATTTTTCGCTTCTTTTACTTTCAAGTGCTCTATTAAGCATCAAAACATAAAATTCACAATCAACCACAAATAACCATCCAAAAATACATTAAGAATGATGTTATGTAACACCCCCTAACCCCAAACCGTCGCCGGAATGAGGTTATGAGGCATTACCGGACATATCAGACAACTTACGAATAATTTACAATTAATATAACTTTCATAGTATAATATAATAATTTAGTCCCTATATTGAACTCTCGAAGTTCAAACACGTATTAAAAGTAGAACGGGACTTGTTCGAGTATTTCAATTTTTTTTTATAAAAATTTCGACAGCATTTCTGCTTATTTTTACCTAAAACCTCCTGCAAATTCAAACCAAAACAACCAGAACCAATGTTTCACATTCATATAACTAATATTTATATCATTAACATAATTTTTACTTAATAACTATCATAGCATCATTCAAAATTGATTAAAAACTTAATTCATTTAACAACTTAATGTTCATGTATCAAAATATCATGTATTTTCCTTACCATTTCATTTAACTATCTAAATCTTATAATTCAACATTCACTACCCAAAGCAATATACATATTCAAAGTGACTAAACAACACCTATGTACATGCCACCTTTACCCAAAAGAAAAATATACATCACCAAATTTGTGTTGGAGTCGGGAATGTTCTGGATGTTGAGCCGGGACACTTGACTTCTACTAACCTGCACACGGAAACAACCGTACGCTGAGTATGGATATACTCAGTGGTATTACTATAATTTAAAATATATCATCAATAATAAAAATATAAATATTAAAATACATAACAATTAATTTCTTAAATACTAATTCATACTTTATTTTTATTTTTATTTTTATTTTCATCATTTCATAATAACAATTCAATTTAATTATTCGTCAATCAATGTATTTTTCACAAACTTAAATTTAAACCACTTATGAACATTTAGCTCATACTTTTCTCTTTCTATCACAATTCCAATTTCTATTCATAAGTCAATTTCTTTTTTTTCTCATTTCAATGCCTTAAATTCACATTTCAATTTTTCAATTTTTTTTTTTTTGTTTTTCACCCTATTAACGTAACTCGGACTTTGGCGGATACACGGATCCAACCAAACACACCAATATGGCACCCAGTGCCTTATCGGATAGTTCGAAGTAATAGTTGACACCCAGTGTCTCATCGGCCTAGCCGAAGTAAAGTTGGTACCCAGTACCTCATCGAATCTATCCGAAGAAATATAGTGACACCCAGTGTCTCATCGACTCGAGGTCGAAGTATCCCTGAACACTTCCAGTCCTATGGCATGCCAACTATATTCGACTCAGCCCGACTAGTTAATAGGGTATTCAATTCACTTTCTCAATTCTATATCACTTTCAATTCACAATTCAAATCACCATTCATTTTTCAATCAATGCACTTTTCAAATAATCACATATTCCACAATTCACTTATTCAGTTCAATTTGATTCAATTTGCATCACTTTCATTTTCACTCAATATTCATATCAATTTCACATACTTACCTCAAGTCTTACTTACCATACATAACAATTAAAAATTCAGCAATCAATAATAATTAAAATTCGAATTATAGTAATACACACCGTAATTCTCCCGTTTTAGTCCTCGATGACTTTCTCCTTTCCTTTCGATGCTGATGCTTCAAGTTCTTTGTTGGCTACGAAAATAATAGTAATTTACATTATTATTTACAGCATTAATTATAATAAATAATTAAATTTCTAAACAATTCCTACCTTATTCCCAATTTAATCCTAACTAATCTTAATTATTTTCTTAATCCAATTCACTCTCTTTTTCTATTCAAATTTTGTCTAAACTTATATCTAACTATAAAATTTCCAGCATATTTCTCTAATTTCAAAAATTTCTTCAATTTAGTTCCTACAACATAAAACTTATAGCCTAGTTTACAATTTAATCCCTTAATCAATTCTAACTTAGAATTCATTCAATTAAATCCCTAATTCCATAATTTGTCCAACATGAACCATATTTGGAAACATATGAACTCTTGAACTATCAACTTAATTTCATCAAAATCTTGTTTTAAAGCTTCTAAAACATCAAAATTAACTAAAAAGGACTTAATTGACTTACCAAATTAACTCCAAGCTTCAAATCCTTAATTTTCTTTTTTATTTTTCTTTCCCTTTTTCTTTCTCTTTTTCTCCCCTGCTTCCCGTTTTCAATTCTGTTTCTATTCCCCTTTGTTTCTTTATTTCTCTTTTTATTTATTTGCTTTACTTATTTAATTAGCATATATTATAATATATTTATTTTAAATATCTATTTTAACATCGTTTACATATTTTACAATTGTACACAGATTTAATTCTACATTTGTACCAATAATTTTATTACATTTGTCATTATTTAATTTGTTTCTCAAATAAAAATCTCATAATTTAATAATTTAATTATTTAATTAACAAATATCTTTTTACTTAAATTATAAGTAATTTAGTATTTAAATTACAAATGTACCAATAAAATTTTTACACATGTATATTTTATTACCATATATTTATCAACTATTTAATTTATTATAAATATAATATTCATTAAATAATCATAATAATTATAAAACCATAATAATTATTTTAATATATATAATACATACATTCAAGAAAAATCTTGATTTTTCTTCCATTTGCCGCCTCAATTTATGTAAATAGCTTAATTGCCATTTTGATCCTTTTTTATTTTCTATTACTTTAGAATTAAACTTTTACCCCTTTTTCAATTTAGTTCTTTTTACTAATTATTCTAAATTAAGCTAATTTCACCTAATTAAATCCTAATTAGACACACCACTAGGCTCATAAATATTTTTAATAATTATTTTCGAACTTATTTCACTAAGACGGAGGCACCATAACTCACTTTTCCGATGCCCGTGAATTTCGGGTTATTACAGGTTAAAACTTGTTACTTTCAGCACTTATCAGGTTCCAAGTATTAAGTCTACTGTTGTTTTGCTATCGCTCTCAACTAACAATAACGCGCCCCTTTTTCTCAAGTCATTTTTAGCCCATCTATTAATGCTTGAAGCTCTACCTCTAAAACCAATCTAAAACCTATATTGCAACCATATCCAAACACCCAATCTCCCTTTGGACATCTCATTAAACCACCGTAGTTGCACGCCCTGATTTTACGTCAACTCCACCATCCATATTCAGTTTAAACCACCCAATTTGTGAATTTTCCCATTGAGCAGATGCTGCTTGTTGCAAATTGGAGATCGAGAGCGTCATCACCCTAGCCCAAGATAAACTAGCCATGACCACTTCTTTCGTATTAAGATGTTGATATGTGAAGATAGTCAAATCTCTTCCTTTCTACAATCTCCATAAAGTATTTGCAAAAACAATCTCCGATTGTTCCTCTTAACCAAAATTTTTGAGAAAGAGTATTTTAATTATATTTATAAAAATATTAAATAAATTTAGTATATTATAATTTGATAATACAATTACAAGTCATTAATACTAATAATATATAACAAATTTTAAAAATCAAATGTACTCATCAGTACTATTATTTAAAAGTTTGATTGAGCTAATCTCACCTGTCAATTAAGTCTCAATTTGATTGTGAAATTATAAAAAATCTTTGAACTTTATAAAGCAACAAATACTATTTTATGATTATTTTTATTCTTTTAAAATTTTATATAAAATTTTAAAAAAATAAATACAATAAATTTAAACCTAAAATATTATATTATTATTATGTTCCAAACTTTATCATTTCAATTAAAATTACATTTTAATATATATTTTTAAATTTATTACTCCTCTAAATTTAAAAACATATAAACATTATCTATAAAGCAGAACAGGCCATGGAAACGTCTCAATCGATTTCATGTTAGGATATTATTAAATAATCATGGTTGGTCCAGTGGAGTTGTTTGTATAAGGTAAAATTCTTATTTATTATTTATCTTATAACAAAATGTGGTACAATAACAATATGTATTGGTTTAATAGTTAATGTATTCATTATTTCAAGTGTGGCTTGGGTTCGAGTTGTATTAGTCATGTTATTAGGGGTGTTCAAACTTTGGTTAAATATGAATTAACCAACCGATTAACCGATTAATTAATGGTTTTTTAAAATTTCGGTTATTAGTTAATTTGGTACAAAATTAGGTAATTAATCAAATTAATCGAATTTAATAATTATGTAGTATTTCAAGAATCACTAATGTATTTTCTTTATATGTTTTATACTTATTTTAACAAAAAGATAAAAACATATAAATTTTAATTAATTCAGTTTATTTTTTTTAAAATTTATTCGGTTAGCGGTTAAAAAATTATACAGTTCTATTAATTCGATTAATTTTAATTTGATTTGGTTAATAACTGAACGGTTTGAATACCTTTAGGAATTTATCCTCCTCTGCAATTCAACCAAAAAAATTATAGTAGAATAAAAAAAAACCTTTATTCTTGTATTTTCCGCTTGTATATATAAGTGGTTGGCTGTTGGATTCTTTGGGGTTTGAAAGAGAAAGGTGCTTTGCCTTTCCATAACATAAAATTCATGGTTATCTGCTCAGCTGAGGCCCTACATCACTTTCTTTTTCCATCTACCATTTCAGTATGCCCGTAGGATCGGGTTATCGTTGAATTTCGGCATTTATGATCCAACTATATTTATAAATATGAATATAAATATAAATTAATTCAACTGGGGGCACCCATTTGCTGATGCTCTCAGAATATATAGTAGAATCTTTCATTTGCAACTTTTAATTCTCAGAATATTTATTGTAGCAGCAAAAGCTGAGGAATACATAAGTGGAATCAGATTGTGATTTAATTTACAAGTTGTGTCATATCACAGTCGCATGAAAACCTATATCGTAATAACACTTCTGGTGCAAGTAGAAAAAAAGGAAGAGTCAACTGCAAAGTGTTTTGCATGATTTGGGTTCAATTTATCAATGGCTGAGATAGCATAGAGTAATGAAATGCTATACATTGTCATTTCTCTTTCATCTGTTTTCGTGGAAGTGGAGTGATCGAGACAAGGCAGCAGGGTTAGCTCGCAGCATTGAGAATGTTGTTAGTCTGTAATTTCTATCATCACTGGTTTTGGATTGGAAGCCATCGAAGATACCTCCTGAATTGGTGTTCTTGGTTTTAATCCGAAGTGTTGCCAGCATAGAGCTTTTTGCAGTCTCCTCAGTATCATCATCAATCCTCAAAGCTTTTGAATTGGAAGAAGCTCTTCTTTCTGATATATTACTGTCAGCTGAGGGCTTTCCCTTTTCGTCCCTTGCATGTTTTCCCAGAACTGGCCAAGTTGGAGTTGGACTTGAGCTTTCAGTATTTGGAGCGCATTGGTTGATGGAAGCTGACGATAGGGTGGCCACTGGAACAACCGATGGGCGATATGTTGGTGATGAATAGAAGGATGCTGGAAGGCCAGGACGGTAGAGAGTCGATGGAGGCAAACGTGGAAGACTGAATACTGAAGAATCCGAACCAAATGTGAAAACACAACTATCACCACTTGCTTGATTAACAGCACTTGCTTGAGCTCCAAGGATAGCTTCGGAGATCATAACTTGATGGTAATGCAAAGAGGAAGAAGAGCTCTTGGTCTTGCGACGACCGGCACCGACCGGCACGTTTCTCATGGCTCCTCCGTCGGTCCAGTATCTTTGACAGTTTTTGCAGAAATGACGCGGCTGGTTCACGTTGTAATTGTTATAGTAGCAAAACTTGGTTTCTTTGCTATTACATCGGGGACATGGAAGTATCTTATCAGGCTTCTTCAATGTCTTTTCTTGTGAGCTATTTGTCTCACTTTTTTCTTCGTTCTTAGAGCTTTCAAGCGATGAAGGTTTTCTTTCAGATAAAGGGACTCTACTGCCACAGTCATCCTCTTCAGTTTTTTCCTAAAATCCAGAACTTCAAACAGTTAGGGGCTAATTTAAGCCAACGGAAACTCAAATTCAAGCACAAGTTAATTTCATTTGTGTTGACCTGGTTTTCATGCTTAACAACAAGGAGGTCATTCAAACAGGGACTCTGTAACATAGAACTTCCAGGGAAAACTGAAGTATCAAACAGGGAATCCTACCCAACACTATATATATTTTTATGATTATTTTAACTGCAAAAAAGTCTGTCATGTATGGCGGATCATTGAAACTGAACTGAACCCACAAGTTAGGAAATAAATTATCTGTAGCTCAAAACAGAGCATGTTCATTCAAGGGGGGAGTGCTAGAAAGAAAGTATAATAACAGTAGAACTAGAGTACAGCTTGGCAACTTACTTGAAGATTAAGAAACATAAAATAACGTTTTGCTCAGTTGCGTGGAAGCAATCGGCATTAACCTGAAATGATTGTTTGAAACTGCAAGAAATAACATTTCTCGCAGAAAATTCAAAGCAATCAGCCCAAGCAAATAAAAAAAAATGAAATTATCTTTTTCAATGTTTACAAAATTCAGTGTCTGAACTAAATTTGATTAGATCAAACCCAAAACAGAATTTCTTTTAAACTATCAAATGAATATATATACATATATAAAAGAAAAAAAACTTTGACTGGAAATTTGAAAAGCTTAATGGAGATGCAAAAGGGTGCTAAAAAGTTGAATCAACCCATTTATAATTATGAACTTGTAAACAATGGGTTGCTCTTGGAATTCCCAAAAGCCTAAACCCAGTAGGAATTGCAGCAAAAGCAAAATACAGAACCGAGTCAACAACACGATTTTGTTAAAAACCTTGGAGAAAAAAAAAACCAACGCAACCCACCAATGATTTGCAGTTTGTAGTCAAGTACTTGAAAAAATAGCATATATCCCAGTTCAAATGGAAGAATTATGAAAAAAAAATATATTACCTTGTCTTCGATGGGAGCCTGAAGTTGAAGCCCGTGATTAGAATTCACAGCACCTAAAGAATTAGAGGAAGAAAGAAGATATCTGTTAGAAGAATCAAGGACTAAAGTTTCATCCTGGTTGAATGTCAGTAATGGAATCATCTTGCCAAACAGCTTTATAGAAGAAGAATCATTAAGTTCAGACATGGTTGATAGCTTGTAATACTATTTTCCGACTAGAGCAAACCTTTCTTTTTGTCAGAAAATCAATTTCATAGAGGTTTCTGTTAGTGAGTTTAATCGAGGCAGAGGGAGACTAAGGTGGCCAATGGTGTTGGCTTAAACAAAGGTGGGGAATGCCAAATAAGCAAGAGAGGCGAAGACAAATGAGAGCCACAAATTTTGTGGACTTTTAAGATCTTTTCATGCTGTTATATTCCTCCACATTGCTGAAAAAGATAGTGCTTTTTGTTTTGTTATTTTTTTTTTGGTGCCTCCCTTTTTTCTGCCATTCCAGATGCCCCCCTTCCCTTAGTCTTCTTCATTTACCTAATAGTTGGCCCTTCTTCTCAAATTCTCTCTTTCTTTCATCAAATGATAGCCTTCACTGACCAAAGTAACTTAAACATCTTACTTTCTTTTAAGCAAAATTCTAACACTATTCACCTCAACTATACTTAATCTTCCCTCCTATTGTGACTAGAAAATTTTTATCTTTATGATTTCTTTTTCTTGCAAGTCTTTAAGAATTTTAATAATTTTGACTCTTTTTCCTACATATATATTATTAATTGCTCCCACTTCCCGCATTAAGTGTTTGACAAAATGTTTAACTAGAGATGATAACACAATTAATAGATAAATCAACTATGAAAAATAGTTACGTTTATATCCACTTTAAAATGTAAAATATGATATATAACATCAACTTTAGACATCAAATGTTATTAAATTATTAGTAAGTTTACGTTTTGATCACTTAATTTTAGAAAATTACAAAATAGTCACCCAATTATTTGAAAGTTTTCATTTAAGTCATTGAACTATTTGAAAGTTTTTATTTAAGCCTAGTTAGCAAGCTCCAAGTGACGGTTAATGTCAAAGATCAGAGAAGAAAGTTGTTTGGATTTTACTTTGCAAATTCTCATGAAAAATCCAAACTATAAAAGATGAAGGGAATGAGAGCTTTTGATTGATGCAAGTTGTGCAAATAGAATAGACCATACAATAACATTTTAATAACTCATTAACTTAAATGAAAACTTTCGAATAGTTTAGTGACCATTTTGTAACTTTTTGAAATTGAGTGACCAAAGCATAAACTTACTAATAGTTTAGTGACTTTTGGTGCAATTTACCCTTTTTTTAACTAGGCTTGTCCTAAAACTTCTATTTTAGGTGTGTTTGATAAACTAAAAAAAATTAAGTGTCAGAAAGATTAAGTATTGAATTTAAGTTATAAAATATGTTTGATATATTACTCAAAATTAATTATAGAATATAATTAGATTATTTGATAAATATAAATTAAAAATTAAAAATTATATTCTATATTTTATCCTTAATTTTTAAACTTTCACCATATTCCAAACAAATGTCAAATTTTAAATGTAAAGTTTTTATAGGATAATATAATATTAAAATAAGATTGAATTAATAGAAAATATTCTTTATTAAGTGATAAGTAGCTCTTATCTACTTATCATTTTCCACACTCTTTATAGAAAATTCTATTGGGTTATTTTTATTTTGGATTATCAAATATGTATAAAAAATTAAATTATTGAAAATATTAATTTTCGATTGATTTAATTTTTCAATGGTTTATCAAATGAAGGCCTTACTTTGCTTAGAGCTTGTTTGATAAACTATTGAAAAAGATCAATTTAAGTTTTTGTAATTTATTTTTTAAAACACATTTGATAACCCACGGTAAAAATTTGTAGATATAATTTTTCTAAAAAAATTAAACTTAATAGAGTATACCTTAAAATTTTTTAATTTGATTTCTTTTAAGATTATATTATCCTTTATCAAATTTTATTTTGTTTCATTTTATTTTAAGATTATATTATCTATTTATTAAATAATTTAAGGGTAAACTATATTAGTAGTCACCCAACTTGTAACACCCCTAACCCGTATCCGTCGCCAGAACAAGGTTACAGAGTATTACAAGACAACAGAATAGTAAATCATTCAAATCATATATTAATAAAAACATAATCAAATTCCTTGGACCTTAAGAAACTCAAATACTAACCAAAATACAAAATCAAAATGACATTAATCGAGTCAAAAACACATCAAAACCAACCTAATATGTGTCTAACCAATGTACCCTCATTAATACCACAATTATATACAATTTAATCTCAAAATACGCATTAATTCAATTCATCAACTCATTCAAACAATACCAAAGCAAAATATCTAACAAAATTACCACAACCACAACAAATCAAATATATGTAAGCCACACATATTAGCATAACAACTATACCTCATTCTCATACCCTTTGCAAATTGGTTATTTGCACAAAATATCATTCATAACATTTGCATAAGCCAAACATTAACCAAAATAGCACAAGAGCCTATACATGTCATATAATCTGAATTTAACATTTCAAAAACTACCGAGATACTGGATAGTGTGACTTGAGTGTCGATCCGTTCGTCCAACGTTCCGAAAATCTATAATGACATTAAACAACATAAGTAAGCTTAATGAAGCTTAGTAAGTTCGATGCGATAAATAAAAATCTTACCAAACTAACTATAATAAATTAAATAATAAAAAATCATCCATGACAACTCCCTGTCATTCACAACTTTAATCGATAAATACATCCGTATTCAAATCAATACAAAAATAAATAACATGTCTTTCAAATTCATTAAATAAATCACCTTACAGAGATTTTTCCATTCAAAGAATGACTTACAGATAAGAGTACATTGTCAACAGAAGCTCATAAGAGCTGGTCCTCCCAAATACAGCAACAGAAGCTCAAAAGCTAAACAGAAGCTCGTAAGAGTTTAACAAAAGCTCATAAGAGCTGATCCACCCAATCACGCCAAATAGAAAGTAAAATACGAGAGTTCGCAACAAATGCTGAACCCCGGTTTACTTGGGTAAAATGCCGATATCTCCTTCCAATACCATCTCCACTCCAAACCTCCGTCATACACCAAATCACGGATGTACTCAAATCTCACATTCAATTCAAACCGAATATCCAATTTAATAGTATAATTCAAACAATAATTCATTTCCAACAATAGAATATATGCATAATACTAATCATCAATTTATACAAATGTTAAATTTTAACCGTACGAACTTACCTGGACTAAATTGTAGTAATTGCAGAAGTTCAAGGACTATTCCGCTATTTTTCCTTTTCCACGAGTATCTACGGGATTTTAATCTAAAATATAAAAATACTCATTTATTAGCATATATTTCATTTCCAATCCATTTTACAATTAATACCCTTCTATTTTTTGAATTTATGCAATTACCCCAAACTTTTACAATTTTGCAATTTAATCCCTTAATTAGTTAATCTATCAAATTAACTAATTTTCTCAAACCAATAATCTATCCAAATATTCTAGGCCCTCATACAGCCCCTAATAAACCTAAAATTCACTATAAAACCCTAATATTTGAACATTTTTACAATCTAATCCTAAAATCAATATTTAACAAAAATCACTTTACAAAATCATCACACAACACAATCAAAGCTCCAAATCCATGTTATTCATCAAAAAAATCTAATATTTATCAATGGAAACTTCCAAAATTTTTAATAGAATCAGAAACGAAGGTACGGGTTAGCTAGACTTAGTTGCAACGATTTCAAAAACATAAAAATTAAAAGAAATTGGCAAAATTTGCTTACCAAATCATCAAACCAAAATTGGTTGAATACTAAGCCCTATATATGGCTTCCTTCTTTAACAATTTCGGTGGAAAAACAAAGGTTAAAGAAGATGATGCCATGTTTTATTTGTTTTGCTTTTCTTTTAATTATTAAATTACTAATTTAACCTTTGTTATAATATTAAAATTCACCCATTTAATGTCCACCTTTGTCCATTATTTTTAATAATTGCCTAATTGCCAACTAAGTCCTTTTTCCTTATTCAATAAACCATTTAATCACTCAAATCAAATAGTGACTAAATTTTACATCTTTTACGATTTAGTCCTTTTTAATTAATTAACTATCGAAAGATTAAAATTTTTCAACGAAACTTTAATACCACCTTAATGACACTCCGTAAATATTTATAAAAATATTTATAGCTCGGTTTATAGAAACGAGGTCCTAATACCTCACTTTCTAAAACCACTTGATCTTAGGGTCTTACCACCTGAACCTAATAAATCGCTATAAAACATAAATTACCAAATCAAAAACATTTTTAAAACCATATTATTTAATATTTACAAACTTACTTACCGGATTTGGTAGCCTCAAAACCACTGTTTCTGACACCGCTGAAAAATCGAGTTGTTACAACTCTCCCACCTTAGGAAATTTCATCCTCGAAATTTTTACTTGAAAATAGATTCGGATATTGTAATCTCATTGATTCTTTGGTTTCCCAGGTAGCTTCTTCTGAACCATGTCGATGCCACAATACTTTTACTAACGGAACTCGTTTATTCTACAATTCTTTGACTTCCTGAGCTAAAATTCTCATTGGTTCCTTTGAAATACATCAAATCTGGCTGAAGCTCAATCTCACTATGAGGAATCACATGCGAAGGATCAGATCTATACCATCTCAGCATTGAAAAATAAAACACATTATCGATTTTCTCAAGTTCAGAGGGCAAGGCTAATCTATAAGCTACAGGGTCGATTCTTTCAACAATTTCATATGGTCCGATAAACCTCGGACTCAGCTTTCCTTTCCTGCCAAATCGTAATGCTTTCTTCCACGGAGAGACTTTTAAAAATACCAGATCACCAACAACAAATTCTATATCTTTTCTTTTCAGATCCGCGTACAATTTCTGACGATCAGATGTAATTTTTAAACTATCCCGAATAATTCGAACTTTATCTTCAGTTTTTTGGATCAAATCAACTCCCACCATTTTGGATTCACTCAGCTCAGACCAATACAACAGTGTTTTACATTTTCTCAATGGTGTTTTA
Organism: Gossypium anomalum; assembly: GCA_025698475.1. Lineage (NCBI taxonomy): Eukaryota > Viridiplantae > Streptophyta > Magnoliopsida > Malvales > Malvaceae > Gossypium > Gossypium anomalum. Next base: position 13,740,048 of record CM046967.1, on the reverse strand, counting down.
CATTTTCTCCCATAAAGAGCTTTAAACGGTGCCATTTTTATACTGGATTGATAAATGTTATTATATGCAAATTCAGCCAATGGTAAATATTTTTGCTAGTTACCTTCAAATTCGAGTACGTAACATCTCAACATATTTTTCAGAATCTAAATCACTTGTTCTGATTGCCCGTCAATCTGAGGATGAAATGCTGTGCTGAAATTAAGCTTAGTGCCTAGAGCCTCATGAAGTTTGCTCTAAAATCTCGATGTAAATCTCGGATCTCGATTTGAAATAATGGATGTCGAAACTCCGTGTAATCTCACAATCTCAAATACATATAGTTTCGCTAATCTCTCAAGTGTAAATTTTATTTTGACTGGAATAAAATGTGTCGATTTAGTCAATCTGTCAACAATCACCCAGATCAAATATTTCTTTCTTGAAGTTACAAGTAAACCAAATTATGATGAAGACTTTGTTGGCACTTATCTAACATGAAATGATTTTAATAGTGAAATTTAGATGTTAAAAATTCCCTCGTCGTACTGTGATCAAAACAGTAAGTTACATTATGATGAAGAACTTTCTCATGTCATGACGTCGATTTAAAATTTTGTATTTCTTGTAATTAAATCCTATCTCTATCTCGAGCTAGATTTAAAGTTTACATAAGTTCGTGCAAGACTCAAAATTGATTCCATCCTAAATTAATGTATGTTTTAGCTAAATTTTAATTATTAATTATTAAGAATTGCTCATTTTTTATTGTAGTTACTTCGGTATAGTTTGCGACATCTCGTAACTTGAACTCAACGACCGGATCGGGTAACAAAGTGTTACATCTAACTTATGAACTAATAATTTATATATTATTAATTAAGCTAACTACTTATATCACAAATGAATATTGTTATCTATATTTTTATTTATCATGTAAATTTTATTTTAATGAAACACATGGTGATTTTTTTAAATTTCATACATAAAAGATTAATTGCAGTGTATCCTATAATCTTTTAAAATATTTTAGATGTAAATTGCAAATTAAACTTGTTTGATATTTTTGCTTTAAAAAGATATAGTAATGTAATTAATTATTGACTAAAGTGATATTTTTCAATAAAAATATAATAATATATTATTTTATTAAATTTAATTGTATTTTAGGAATAAAGCTTACTTTGTTACAAAGAACTTAGCGGACAACACACAATTTAGCAAGTAACACCATCTCTAAGGTTCTACTAAAGATAACCGCCATAGCAAATCTAATTTCATTTAATAATCCCAACTAGCTAGACCCATCTACCTATAATAATTTCATCTAATACATTTCACACCCAAAACCAAGCTCAGAACAAGGAGGTCATCATTAAATGAGTGGCCATTCTCAACCCTTTTCCGTCTATAAAACCTCCTCCTCCAATAAGGGAGAGAGGCAAAAAAATTGTGCAAAAACTCTCTCCCCATAACTACATGACATACTTTCACCATCATAAATAATAGCTATCGCACTTCTACGATGTGAACCACATTTTTTGTAGCAATTCTTTGCACCTCCAATAGTATGAACTGCTGTAATGAACTATTCTTATATTTTGTGTTATGACAATTTACGTTGTCTATGGGAAGATAGCTCAACATCTTAGGATGCCCTAAAGCACAAACAAATGAGGTAGACTGTAACAGCTCATTTTTAGTCAAATCGGAATAGTAGTTTTGGGACTACAAATCTGAGGTTGGAATAATTATTTTATTATTATTTTATTGTCTACAGCATGATAGTATTTTTGTGTGAAATTTTCGTTAAGAAATTTTATTGTTTGAATGTTTAATTCAATAAAAAGGACTAAATCGCGTAAAGTACAAAAGTGATGTTCTATTAGTTAAAGGTACTAAATGGCTATGAAATTAAATAGTGGAGGTCCTTGTGTGGAAATTAGACCATTTTCATTATGAGTGGACAAGTATGGCCATTAATTAGGTGATTTAATGGTTTGTAATTTAGTTATTAAAGATTAATTAAATAAAACAAACAAAATTTTAATGCTTTCATCTTATTCATTGCCAAAATTGAAGAGAAGAAAAGTCATATTTTAGGGTTGTCACTCTCTAGCTTAATTGTAAGTTCATTTTTGTCCCGTTTTTAATGATTTTTATGTTTTTAAGATCGTTGCAGCTTAGTCTAGCTAGCCTAGGGACTATTTTGCAAAATTATTATAGGTTTAGGGTTTTTCCATTGATGAATATATATGTGTTTTGATGTTTAATGGTAGAAAATGCATGCTTGTTGTTAGATAAACAACATTTGTTAAGTGATTTTTAGTAAATTGTCCAATTAGGAATTAAATTGTGAAATGCATAAATTTTGTGGTTAAATTGTGAAATAAATGAAAAATATGAACTGCTAGGGACCTAATTGAAATTCGGCTAGCATGGGTTTTGGTTGAATTGCATGATTTTGTAATTTTATGAAATAAGGACTAAATTGTAAAAATATTGAAATGTTAAGGGAAAAAATGTAAAATTGCCTTAATGTGTGTTTTGGATTAAATTGAATAGAGATATTATTAAATAAGTTGATTTTGATTACATTTAGATCAAGAAAAGTGAAATTCAGATTTAGATCGGGGAAAGAACAAAGTATCGGACTAATAGACTTATTTCGTCATTTTTGTATTCGATGTAAGGTCTATGCAATAAGCATTATTATATTTGTATTTTAAATGCTTTAATATTGCATAAATTGTGAATACGATCTTGGGGATATATTCGACGATGATTCGACAAACGAGAAATCCCGATTGAACCTTAGGAATAGATTAGGATACAAATGACATGTCGTTAGGGATTATGTGATTTGGTTGTTGGTCTGTACGTCCTACCGGTGGCTGAGTTATCCGACATGCGTTGCGGATACTCGTCAGCTTGTGTGAGCAGCACCGTGTAGCTTCATCATGATTGTCAGCTTGTGTGAGCAGACCCTTTGATAGCTCGAGAGTGAGCATTATATGTGATATGAGACTGAGATAGCTTCGACAATATATATGTGGCACTTAGGGTGCGAGATTCTCGAGTATCCGATATATTCTGGATGGTTCAATGGGTATATCAGAGATGTGGTTGTATAAATGTTGGTACGATGTGGTACAGGTATATACATAAACCATACAAGCATTGAATTGAAGAAACTTGTGAAATTTATGTCTAATTTTGGGAATGAGAATTGTGGTAGGTTGATGGTTCAAAATGAGATATGTTATGATATGTTTTAATTGCTTAATTTGTACATATTTGGTAAGTTAAGTTTATTGCTATACGAACTTACTAAGCTTTATAACTTACCTTGTTTATTTTCCGTGTTTTATAGTAAAATCAAAGCTAGCTTGAATTCGGGAATCATCGGAGACTTCATCCCATTATCCAACTATCACTTTGGTACTTTTGAATTTAAGTATTTCGAGTATATGGCATGTATAGGGACTTTGGTCATGTTAGTATATGTATTGTTAATGAATTTAGTCATTTGAAATGGCTTGTAAATATTAAGAGTTTGGTTTTGTATATAGCCATGAGAGTTGGCTTAAATTAGTTGGTATAGTTGTGTATATATATGTGCATATGGCTTTATGTTATGAGTTTGTTAATGAATGTATGATGCTTGTTGATTATAGGTATTGTGGATGCCAAATGGTTGATATTTGAGAACTAGTATGCTTATTTGTTTAGGCAAAATGATGCAAAATTGTAAGATGCCATTTAGGTGATTTGTGATTGTGAGTTAACATGAATGAAATTGTCAAATTTGATATTTGTGTATATTGTGGTTAATGATATGAGATTATCATGAATTGATCTTGATTGGAGTTGATTTGGAATGCCTATTATATGACATGTTTTGGTGCTAATTGGGTTGATGTAGGTGTAAGCAAGTTTGGGTGGCAAAATGGCTTGGTAAATAGCTTATTTTTATCCACACGGGCAGAGACACGGGCGTGTGTCTCAGTCATGTGTGACAATGGTCAGGTTACACGGCTGTGTGTCCCCTGGTGTTGAATTAAAAATCAAGTTAGAATGCTCCACACAGCTTAGCACATGGGCGTGTGACTTGACCGTGTGGCATAAGTCAGTATACCCTACAGGTTTAATACAGCATAGCACACTGCCTGGCACACGGGCGTGTGAGGCCATTTCGATAGGGCACACGGGCTGGTCACACAGGCGTGTGGTTGGCCGTGTGACCCAAGTCAAGGAGTTACACGGGGTCGGACACAGGCGTTTCTTTGGTCGTGTGTCTCACACAGTCGAGCCACACGGGCGTGTGTTCCCTGTAGTTTGAAAATTTTGCTAAGTTTTGTAAAAATTTCCCGAGTTACCAGTTTAGTCCTGAAGGGATGATGTGAATAGTGTTGAATGATGATTACATGATATTGAAAATGTATGTGAAATAAATGTTAAATTGTTTAATAAGTCCGGTAATGCTCTGTAACCCTATTCTGACGTTAAATACGGGTGAGGGTGTTACATAGACTATGGGCAAGAAGATCAACACTATTAGGATCAATGGGAATATGGAAACAATTAGTATGACAAAAACAACTTTTTTTTCTCAATTTATTAAGACATAAAAATTGGCAAATACACACCAAATAAAAAGCACACAACATAACTAATAGCGCAATAAAACTAAGCTACCAATATTCTTTACCTTGATAAAATCACCAAATAGAAGCAGACAATATAGCTGATAAAACGATAAAACACAAAATTTATGCTACTAACATCCATCAATGCCTGATTTGGCCAAAGCATCTGCCCAACAATTTGCCTTTTTACACTCAATTTTAACTTGAACAATTGTAGATCAATCCTTTTGAACAAAAACGACTATTACCAGCATGACTACAACCAATAATAAAATTATCAACAATAACTAGGGATAAAACATCTTGAGCATCTAGGTCACGATCAGAATGGTCAACCAAATGACCAAAGGAGCTACCATTCGGGACATCAGTATGAACAAATTGTCGAGAGGCTATCAGGAGCACCCGAACCAACCAAGCCCCTTAAAAGGTAATCATCAATCATGACACCAAGGGGTTGAGAATCCAATTGCGCAAAATCATACCCCGACGATGCAGCAGCACACAGAGATTTAAGAGCAGTTAGGATTTTATTGGAGAAATACAATCAGCAACAGGAGACTATACAACAGAATGCTCAGATTATTCATGAACTCAGGGTGGAGCAGTCTCCTCCAAAAATAGTGAATGTGAAACCAAGGGCATGAAGAAATCATGTCATTTGCGGCTCGGTGAAGGGAACACCCCACAAAAGAAAGAAAAAAGGACCTAAGGCGTGGCCCGGAGGAAGTGCTTTCAAAAACTATAAACTTATCTGATATGAGCACATGAAGTATCCATAAAAATCAACTTCGAACCTAATTTTGTGTAACTTTAGCAAAATGAGATCAACGTTGGGGGTATTTGGTTCGAAAATTTCTATGAAAAAGTATCTTGACAAAGTGTTTTTTTTTTTTTAACAACATAGTTTTTAAATGTTTAACATTATTGTAAAAAGGTAGAGAAAAATTAAAATATTTATTTTAAACATGAGGTTGGAAATTAAAAGCTAATTAAATTTAAATCATATTCAAATTCATTAATATTGTGATATATAAAATATAATTTTTAAATGTTTTTTAAGTAAAGAATATAAAATATTTATAAGATTTAATTTGAATATCTAAATCATATTTTAGATATTAAAATTAATATAAATAAAACACTTACAAATTAATAAAAATTTATAATTGATAAAATAATTAACTCAAATGTGAAGCATTATAATTATTTGTTCCTTAATACTAAAATTAGCAGTAAGCTAAAAAAAAAAACTATAAAGACATGAAAATTTTATAATTTTCCATCCAAACATGCATTTCTAAAACCCAAAAACTAGATTTTTTTTTTATTTGGCTTGAAGAAGTAGGTGGAAAATAAAAGTCGATTAACATTACTTATAATGTCGGGTTTTTTACTATAATAATATTAAAAAAAACTAAAGTGGGCTGCCTTCAAGATAATTTACTAAAATGGTATATTTCAAGTGATGGAGGGTGGTGCATAGGCGGCACCACCCTGAATTTTTTGCCATACACAGTAAAAAAAATAAAATAATAAGTTGAAAATCATGAAAAAAATAATAATAAAATAATGGGTCGAGCGTAGGTGATAGGCGGCACCGGTTGTGGTGCTGCCATAGGCGGCACCAATGGTGGGCCTGTAAAAGGCGGTACCACTGGTGCCTTTCTGATAGGCACCACCCCTCCAATATGTCTCCCCACAGCTCCCCCCATTCGGCTCCTACCAGATTGGAAAAAAGAAATTACAGAAGAAGATAGGGATGATAGAAGAGAAGAAAGAAAGAAATGAGAAGAAAGAAAAGAAAAGGTATTTTTTTATTGTTATTTTTTAAATAAAATAGATTATGATAAGAAAAATTTATGTTGTTAGTATTACATAGTTTGTTTAGTGTTATTTTTATATTTTGTTTTAAAAGTTATTTTGTTTATTGTGATATGTTAGTAAGTTTTATGTTTAGATTAATTATGTGTTTATTGTGACTGTTATGTTTTAAATTTTTTAAATATATTTAAATCATTTTAGACGAACTTTGGAAGACATCGGTACCACGAATCTATTGGAATCTAGTTATAAACTTCGCGAAGTTTATAATCTCTTATGGAGCAAGGAAAATAGCGAGACAAAATATAGGTTCACGAAAGTTAACTGGGAAGCAAAATGTGTTTAACAAACCAGGGATGGATAAATTAGTTGTTAGGAAATTACCAAGAGAACTTGTATATTCAATACCCGTTATAAAGATTGAAGAGGTAGAAGATCCCGAGGAATTTCCAAATTGGATAGTGGAAGATGAATATGAAGAGAATTAAGAATTTTTAAATTGGATTGTAGAGAATTTCCCAGATGAAGGTACGAGATCGGAGATGGAAAAAAATGTAGAATTGAATTTAAGTGGTTAAATGTAAAGATAAATGTTGCTCATGTACAAAATGAGAACTGAAAAAGTATGGGCTTATGAATGAAAAAAATTGCATATTGATTAATTAATTTTGTATTTAAGTAATTTATTTGTTGTTCGAAATTATTTTGAGAAATTTTGTTTATTTTTTTAATAGATTGAGTATTGAAGATGGATAATCAGTTTTTCGTATGCGTTTATTTCGATGGAATCATCTTGACAACAACCGTTGGATGCATATTTGAATGTCGGCAACAAATAGCAATGAGATTCAATACAAATGTCTCGTTGGATGATATGAAGGGAAGGATTAACGCAAAAATTGTTAGACGTTGTGTGAGAAGGATCTCGAAACTTTTCTACAAGTTTCCAGTTTTGACAGATCCCATCAAATTCACCAAAATGGAACTTATAGACGACGAAGACGTAGAGACAATGATAGCTCTTTACTGTGGGAATGGGAGTGACAAAAATGCACTGATTCACTTATTTGCTGAGTTAGCCAGTATGGAGCAGAATAAAGATTTCACTGCAAATGGTGAAGAACATAGAGCTCAAGAACTGTGCATGGTGGCTCCAATATCGTACGTTGATAGTGAATCGACTATACGTAGGATCGGTATCGATCTTAATGTTACACCCGATATTGATGTGGTAGGTGATGATGGATACGATAATATTGATCCTTGTGATGAAGAGGTTGATAGTGATAGTGATCCCGATGTAGACGATGTCCCCGATGATATTGACGATGAAGACGTGAATAACGATGGAAACATTAACGCGTCTTCGGTGGGGAACCAGATGCAATGTATTGTGATACACAATAATCCTGGGCCACACATGACGCTCATAAACCCCGACGCGGCGCATGTAGCTGAGTTTCTAAAGTACCCTGAAATACTTCCTGCTCACCGGCTGGCCGTAAATTTCGAGCATGAGGAGTTTTGGTAGGCCAAAGATTCGAAAGTAAAGAATAGTGCGCATTTGTTATTAAGCGGTATAGCATGAATATATCAGTGGATTACAAAGTTGCAGTGTCTAAACCGACATTATATATTGGAGAGTGTTGGAAGTCGGCGGAAGGCTGCAATTGGCGAGTACGAGCTGCATTTATTCAAAAATCGCAGATGTAGGAGATACGCAAATTTGTTGGGCCTCACACATGCACATCAACACGTATGACTGAAGACCATGAAAAACTTGATTCTAAAACTATCTATACGTTTATCATGCCAATTGTGAAGGATATGCCGATCATTAAAGTTTCAGTACTGATTGCCGAAATACAGGCACGATTTCAGTATCAAGTATCATATCAAAAGGCGTGGATAGCTAAACAGATGGCAATTGAGCAATTGTATGGGGATTTCTATGCGTCGTATAACGAGCTACAAGGATGGATAGCTGCTATGCGAGAGTACGTACCGGGGACTATCATTGAGTTACAGACACGACCTTATTACAGCTCAGATGACCAATTACAGCGAGGAAAAAAAATTTTCCATCAGATGTTTTGGACGTTTGATCCATGTGTGCGCGCATTTCCCCACTGTAAGCCGTTTGTGCAAGTAGATGGGACTTGACTATATGGAAAATATACACAGATCTTACTTCTTGCGGTTGCTCAAGACGGCAACAGGAACGTGCTCCCGATAGCATTTGCCATCATAGATAAGAAGAACATGGAATCGTGAAAATTCTTCCTTACCAACCTGCGGAGGTATGTTATTAACAATGATAATATTTGCATCATCTCTGATAGAGGGAAATGATTAATTGCCGCTATTAGGCGTTTCGGTGTACCATGAAGATCTGTTTACTGTATCCGACACATCGCGACTAACTTCTATCGAGATTATAAGAATGCAGACTGGAAGAGACAAGTTGTGAAAATGGGTAAATGATTACCTTATCTTTTTAATATATGTTTTAATGCTTTAGGTCAATACTGTAACTTATCTTTCCTTAATACATATACAACGCACGAGCTAGAGCCACATATTTTTCGCCAAAGAATGGCTCGACTTGAGAGTGACATGGAGGGTCAAACGAACACATCTTTCCGACAGTGGTTGGGTACTATGGAGTCACGGCAATGGGCTCAAATTTTTGACGAAGGCTTTCGTTTTGGTCAAATGACCACAAACTTAGTAGAAGGGGTCAATGATGTGTTGTTTAAAACACGACATCTTCCGATTTCACCTGTCTTTTCGGCTACATTCTACAGGTTGGCTACCTTGATGCCAAGAAAGGGTCAGCAACAAGTCAACCAAATAGAGGCGGGACATGTGTTTATCCAAGATGTCAGGGATGCAATGGTTGCAAACCGCCGGATGGCGAGGTCGATGAATGTAGAAATATATTCACGACGTCATGAAACATTTCGTGTTACGAAGACCATCGGTCGTCGACCCGGTATACCACCTAGGTCCTATGAAGTTGATCTCCGGAACAGACAATGTGATTGTAGGAGGTTCCAAACACTTTATTATCCATGTGTGCATGTCGTAGCAGTGTGTGCTAAGGTAAACTTTAATGTTGAACAAATTGTCGATGATGTGTACACACTCGAGCGCACGTTACGTGTCTGGGAAAATGAGTTTCCCGTCCTGCCTAACTTGTCTACGTGGGAGGTGCCTCCGATGACTTTCGAGCTTGTCCTAGACAGAGGGCTACGCAGGAATCCGAGAGGTCGTCTGCAATCATCCAGAATCCGTAATGAGATGGACATTAGGGAGAAACCTGACAGTAAGCGTTGAGGATTATATAAGTTAGCTGGTCATAATCGAAGTAAATGCCCGCAGCGAAACTATCATGTTGGACAATCGTCACGATCGGGTAGGAATTGAGCCTATGTTGTAATGCATTTAATTTATATAAAAAAATATATTGCAAAGTTTGTCCCAATTAGATTAATGTTGTAATGTATTTAATTTATATTACAAGACTAAGTTTGTTAAGTTTTAGTGTTTTAATGTTCAAAATATCCAAATTAATCTAATTTACGTTATGGTCAAATTTTGTTACAATTTTCAAAGTTCCAATTAAGCTAATTAAATATATACAAAAAAATACAAACTTTTTAATATCAAAACCCAAGAAACCCCTAAAATTGATGGTTCGATGTTGTGGTCCTAGGGGTATACCTATGCGGAGGTCGATGTTCACGTTGTGGGTGATCGCGACGACCAACATCCTCTTCAGTCGTAGTGAAGGTGTCTGATACATATAAGAAAAATCATATGGCTCGAATGGCATCGATGAACTTGAGCCGAGAGGAGTGCCATGCTGCGGTGGATACAACCTAAGAGGAGTGGAGTACTGCTGTGGATACAGGCTGAGAGGACTGCTATGCTGCGGTGGATACGATCTAAAGATATCAAACCCGTAATGATATCCGTCCCCTGACGAGCTCGAGAAATAATCATTGCCCGAAAAATATGGATGATAAGAAGTATCAACCGAATGTGAATGTGATCACTTGGACTCGGCCTCCGGCTGTGCTTTGGGCTCCACCTCTCGCTCGGGCTCAAGATCTGGCTGTGGATCGAGCTCTATATCTGCCACTGGCTCGTATGCCCAAGGTCGCTGCACTTGCGGGGGGACTACAGTCGTCTGGCCACCAAGTAAATATGGCTTTCCCATACTAGAGTACCATTGTATGTACTCTAACGATGGTTGCAAATCAGAAGACATATCCATCCGAGGTCTTTGACCCATCCGATTATCCCACACCGCAACATATCTCCGGTGCACAACCCCCTAATGCATTCCATGTTTTCCTCTCTTGTTGATGCCGTGAACCTTCCCCACCTCTATTGGCGGATCCGGGATATACTAGATGCAACCAAACTGTCGTAATACTCGATCCCCGTGGTACCACTCGACTATATTAAAACTGATAATTGGTGCGTTAGTGCACCACAATTGAGAATGAATGTAGGCAGACGATGGTATAATAGCCGCAATTTCTGGTCTATGATATGGCATCCAAATAAATTGCACGATTAATACCATGGTTAAAATTTAACACGGTTTGAGTAAGATATATAAAGTAATTACATCTCACGAATGTTGGAATAGCTTACCCCTTCGCCGGCATGTTGTTCAATCATCAAACGATATATCGAGACAGTGTACGACCTTTCGATACCCGGATAAATACTCCATCTACGAAAACAAATTTCAAATAAATATAGTATCGATAGAATAGTATCATTATAAAGAAACTATTAATTAATAACAAGTTAAATTTTTTCACCTGTTAACTAGTGGATATACGTATGGTTGGTGACTAATCGATGCAGAGAATGGCATCTGATAAAGAGCCCATGACTACAACAATATAAGGCATCCACCTGTGTCTACTGCATGAGTTGTCGTCTGACAAAACTCACGATACAACATAGCCAGAACTGCGGAGCCCCAACTATACGAGCGAACATTATGCAAATCAGCTAATAGAGGTAAATACTAAAGATGAACCATGTTGTTGTTCGCATCGGGCATCAATACACCCCCTATAATATACATAATGTATGCTCGAGCTACGCACCTCAACTCTTCTTCAGTGGCATTAACTGATAAATGCTCAAAATTTGCTTTCAGCCATGTAAATTTCAAACCCGAAAAATTTGACTCATCACCGCCAGGCGAGGCTTCTAGTAGGCTATAACAAAGTGCAGCTGACTCAGCTATCGCACTTACGCCAGTTACGGCATTCTCGTTGATTGGGAGCCCAAGTTGCAGTGCAACATCCTCCAGAGTGACAGTGCACTCCCCACACGGCAAATGAAAAGTGTGGGTCTCCGGGCGCCAATGCTCGACCAATGCGGATATTAAATCGTACCGCAAATCAAACGTCCAAATCAATGCTGTTGACCTGAATCCAGCTAGCTCCAAGTAGGGCATCAGTCGTGCATCCGGGGAATATCCTAAACCATTTACTTGGCCCTTTAATACGCAGTACGAGCCCTAACAATGTTAAATTGCAGAAAATAGTTATAATAACATAATTTATTTCCCTAAATTACGTAGATCATTTTTTAATGGAACCCGTGAGTAACAAATAACAATATATAATTCCATATTATTAACTATGTCAGCTACGTGAGAATCTTTCTTAATCAATGAAGTCATTGCGATGCCTGCAATTTCAAAATAAATTTCGGTTATTAATTTAAATGTTTGATGGATTTTAAATATTTATCAAAATAACTAAATTTTATATATTGCTTTTAATTACAAAAAAAATACCAAACAATTTTTTCGACAGCATAGTTTTTGCCATACTACATTAAAAAAATAAATATATCCAATTCAAATACAAATATTTTTATTATTATTTTAAAATGATAATAAGTAAAATATTTTGGTTTAAATTATAATATATATAATATACCCGGCATATTATTTTATTTTCAAATTTTATTTTTTAAAATATACTATTTTCGTATTTTATTTTTTTATATTATTTTAGTACATAATGTTTCAAATGTATTATTTTAGTGTTTTTTATATTAATTTAGTAAAAAACTCTAATTTTGACCGTTTGTTTTTTTATTTTATTTTCAGATTTTATTTTTTAAAATATACTATTTTCGTATTTTATTTTTATATTATTTTAGTAGATAATGTTTCAAATGTATTATTTTAGTGTTTTTTTATATTAATTTAGTTAAAAACTCTGATTTTGGCCGTTTGTTTTTTTATTTTATTTTCAGATTTTATTTTTTAAAATATACTATTTTCGTATTTTACTTTTTATATTAGTTTAGTACATAATGTTTCAAATGTATTATTTTAGTTTTTTTTATATTAATTTAGTTAAAAACTCTGATTCTGGCCATTTGTTTTTTTTTCGGATTTTATTTTTTAAAATATACTATTTTCGTATTTTACTTTTTATATTATTTTAGTACATAATGTTTCAAATGTATTATTTTAGTATTATTTTATATTAATTTAGTAAAAAACTCTGATTTTGGCAATTTGTTTTATTTATTTTATTTTCGAATTTTATTTTTTAAAATATACTATTTTCATATTTTATTTTTTTATATTATTTTAGTAGATCATGTTTCAAATGTATTATTTTAATGATTTTTTTATATTAATTTAGTAAAAAACTCTGGTTTTGGCCCTTTGTTCTTATTTTTTTATTTTCGTATTTTATTTTTTAAAATAAACTATTTTCATATTTTATTTTTATATTATTTTAGTAAAAAAACCCGCCAGCACCACTTTTCCCAAAAAAATTATTATTTTCGTGTTTTATTTCATTCCGTATTTTATTTTTTCATTAAGATATTCTTTTAATTTTTTTTACTATTTTTGTAAAAAAACCTCATCACATAAAAAATAAAAAAATATATAATCAAAATATAACATGCCAAATAAATTTAATAAAAAATATATCTAATTAACCTAAAACACACTTAACAAATAAATTATATAAAATAATAATAAAATATTTTTTGTACATGTTTACATAGATAGGCTTTTTTACTTAAATAAAAATTAAAAATAAATTATGAATATATACAAAAAAAAAACATAAATACAATCTTACCTTAATATCTGTTTTTAACCAAATTATACCTTGCAAAAAAAATAAATTTAAAAATTAAATCAAAATCAATCAACAATAATAATAAAAACAACTAAAATAAATAATTTATTTCCTTAAATTAACAACTAAAAATTATTTCTTTAAATAAATTAATTACTCAATTAAAAAAATTACCTTTTTTTTCCTTCTTTTTCCTTCCCTCCCTCTTCTTCTCATTCTCTTTTTCTTGTTCTTTTTTCTTCCCTCACCAATGCCGCCGCCTCCTTCTTCTTCTTCTTCTCTTCTCCTTCCCCCTTTCTTCTCTTTCAGTCATGCACCAGTAGAAACAAATTGGAGACCATTATAAGGTCTCCAAACACATAAAAATACAAAACATGGGAGCATTGAATAGTCCCATCGGTGCAGGGTGCCGCCTATGACAGCACCACAACCGGTGTCGCCTATCACCTGCCCTTAACCCATTATTTTATTTTTTTTTCTTTCACGGTTTTAAACTTATTATTTTATTTTACTGTGTATGTCAGAAAATTCAGGATGGTGCCGCCTATACACCACCCTCCATCACTTGAAATATACCATTTTGGTAAATTTTCTTGAAGGCAACCTATTTTGGTTTTTCTTTTTTTAATATTATTATAGTAAAAAACCCTATAATGTCCAAAAGTCGTTATCCAAAGGTAAACAAAACTTAAATGGTACCACAAGCTAAACAAATGCACACAATTGTAATGAGTTATAACTAACACCACTTATTGATTAATAAAAAATAAAATCATTTTCTTTAATTTCTCTTCTCATTTTCAAAATGCAAAGAAATTTTAGAAAATACCTTTTATAACTAACATGATTTTTATATCAAAATTTAACTTAGAATTTAATTAGATACATTATATTTATAATTTTTTTATTTTTTATTTTAAAAATATTTTAAATATTAATGTAAAATTATACTTTTAATACTAGCAAACATACACATATATTTTAATATTATATAATTTTCATATTTTAGTAATAAATAGTATTTTTAATACTTTATTTAAAATATTTTATATTACTATTTTAATAATAAAAATATTATTATTTGATACAATGCGTAAAGTAGACCAGTTCATGGGTCGTGCTATCCGCCCAAGCCCGAAGGCCGGCCCGAAATTTGAGAGGGTTTGAGTAAAAATATTAAGCCAAAAAAATGGGCTTGGACAAAAAAATTAGGTCCATTTAAAATATGAGTTGGGCTCGGGATTGAACATTCAAGGCCTAAGCCCAGCTTGACCCCTTTTTAAAGTTTATAATACTTTATATTATGTTATTTTTGTATATTATGTAATTTAAAACACATTAAAAAAATAAACCTATACTAAATATCTATTAAGACTCTAATATAAACATTAAAATGATGTTAAGATGACTATATAAAAATTTTTAATAAATAAAAAATGTATAACATTATTAAATATTAAAATAGTATAATATAAATATTTTTTTTAAAATAATATGAGTGAGCTTAAAATGGACTTGGGTTAGTTTTTTTACAAATTTGGGTAAAATTTTAAGCTTGTATTTTGGGTCGAGTCGGGCTTTGGCAAGCATAAAGAATGTTAATATTATAGTTAGGCCTGACCCGACCCGGCCCATGAACATCTCTAGTCTAAACTACCCATAACTCACCAAATCTCTGAAGTGAAAAATATATCACGTATTTAAGTGTATTCATACCAACGTCCTTAGAATTGTTACAACAACAATAATGTCAACTGAGTTAAGATAAATAAAATATCATTATTAACTTTTAATAAATATATTTTATGAAAAATTATTATATTAGAATATTTTATTGGTAAATAAATACTTTAAATATTTTAATAGCAATATTTAGTACTAAAACATTGTGTTAATATTAAATACATAAAATAATATTATTTTTATTCATTCTTTAGGTTGAACGGATTTTAATTTAAGTGATTGATGCAATATTCTTTTAAATGACACCCCATTAATTTAGATTCTATTTTTATATCATTTATGTGTATTTTATTAATCATGTTGGAAGTTTGTAATTTTTTTTATTTTTATAAAATTTTTAAACATAATAAGACAAAAAAAAATTTATGGATTGGATGACTTTTCATTAAGAGTATTTCTTTTTTTATTTCGATACTTTGCATGAGTTATATATATTAATGTATGCATACCTAAATTAGTTTGATCTTAACATAATCTTACTCTCTTTAGTTCGTATAAAGTTGTGGTTGTCTAAAAAAAATTTAAAAGAAAGCTTAAAATGGAAATGTCGGGTTAAGAACTTAGGAATCTGAAATCAGAATCATAGAGAAAAGACATTATTAGTGGAATGAAGAAAGTGGTGGGGGAAGATGAGTTGTTAGTCACTTTGCATTCACTTTTGCTTAACATATATCCCAACCCCATTCCATCTTTTCCTCTATTTTATCTCTAACACTTACTTGCATTTATGTAACAGTGAAAGGTGCATTTAAAAAGCTCATTTTGTCTTAACCTAATAAATTTGACAATGGGTAATTTGCTCCCTTCATCATTAACCACACCCAATTTTTATCCACTTATATGCTCATTCCATTTAGTGGAAGATGCTTTAGAAGTTTCTTATCCTCCATCATGTTTTCACATGTAACAACTTTGTATCATACACACATTTATACTCCGTTGATAAAAGTATAAAAAAAAAATTAAACTATTAAATTAAAATAAAAGGAATTAAGAATATTATGTCATTTGAAAATATTCTTTTATAAAAAAAAAAAAATTATCCATTCCTCCAAGAAATATCATTCTTTCTCAAGATATACTGCAGTTTGAATCTTTAAACTTAAATTTATTAATTTCATAAAACAAAAAAATAAATTAAACTTATTACTCCTCTTAAAATTGTTTGATAATCATTTAAAAAATAAATTTATTAAAAATTCATACAATTTAATTTTTTAAACATGTTTGATAATAAATATAAAAAGCAAATAAAAATTTTCAATAAAAAAAACCATTTAAAATAGATAAGTAGATAATTGATCACTTAATGAAGAATGTATTTAGTCAATTATGTTTTAAATTCCAAATCAATTCACAATAATTTAAAATTAAAATTTTTATTAGTTTGGGTATTGCGAAAAAGTATTTTGAGAGAGAGAGTTGCTATGCAGCTAACGCCTTCTATGACTAATCTTTTGTTCATAAACTATATTCATATCAACTACTGACTGAGGCCGAGATTGGTACGAAAACCCAAAACTTTTGAATCCTGTCTTGCCCATGCTGTTTCTTTTTCTAGCATTTGGAAACCCTAAACATTGATTTCACTAAAATTATTAACCTTTAGTTATTGTCAGAGTGGAGAGCTTCCTTACATGACAATAGAATGTGAAAAGAAGTTCAGGTCCAACCTTTGTTGAGAAAATTCTCAGTGACAGTGATCCAACCAGGTGGATCACTTTATGGCAATCTCTTGCTGTTGGATAAAAGGTTGTATGGTTTCTCATTGATTCAGTAGCTCAAGATTTTCTCCAACCATTTTTTAGTGCCACATTTTTTTGTTGTCTAACTTCCCTTTTATAATGGCTTAAATACGAGAAATTATTACATATCATATGGGATATGGTCCCTCCCAACAATTATTTTCCACATAAACTATTTTTTATACAGCAACCTTCTCATTCTCACCCAAAACATCTTGTTTTCGGATGTGTAAAATACAGCTAATGTGAACAATGACCATATCCTACGTGGTAAGGACGTACCTAATAATTTCTATATTTGCTCTTAAAATTGACAAGTTTTTTTTTAAAGATTAATAATTAAATTGTCAACAAAGAGTCTTAATCATTACTCTTTATTTACATAAAAAATAATATATTTAATTATATAATGAAATTATACATATATTTATATTTATATTAAATATGTTTTATTTTTTAAAAACATTTAATTTTCATCATTCAATTTCAAACAAATCTTCCTTTAAAATCTTTCGATTTTGATAAAAGTGTTTAACGCAATAACATATGAGATCGACGGTTAGGAGTGAGAGGGAAGGGAACAGTGGTGGGGATTGGGACAGTGAGGAGTGAGAGAGAAGGCAGTGACAGTGGGGGTTGGACACAACCACGACAACAATTAGAGAGGAAGAGAGAAAGAGAAGAAAATAAACAAATTGAAAAAAAAAAAAAAGAAGTTTGATAAACAATTGTGTTTTTGTAAATGACGTCATCTATGATCTCATGCTTATGTGGCATGCCACATAGGTTACTTCGTTGACCTACAATTTGATTATCAGTCAACTCACGTTTACAGTTAAAATTAAGATGATTTTTAAAAAAATCGTAACGTTAAAGGTATCAATTCAAAAAAAAAAAATGTTAAAGGCAAAAAAAAAAAAAAACCCATAAATATTGAGGGTATTTTCGATAATTATGCCTAAATTATATTAGTTTTTTTTAATATTAAATTATTTAAAATATTTTATATTAAATTAAATTAGTATTTTATATTAAATTATATTAAGAGATTTTTTTTTTTTTTTCTCCATCTTTTTCATCTTCATTGGTCCCCTCTCTCTCCCCAAATTCATCTTCATATTCCTCTCCAACATTTTTCCAGAATCCAATAGACCAATATCGTTGCTGCTACCTTCCATCACCATCAGCCACCAACATGAATTTAACTAAATTTTACCAAGAACTTTTCTTGATCTCTTTTTTCATATTTTCCATTTTGGTTTTCCTAAAAACCTTCCAGAAGCCTAGATCTACAAAGCTTTTGTATCAATTTTTTTTTTTTTTTTGGTTATGTTGTTTACTAGTATTGTTAAACAGTACTACTATCAAAATAAAAATACTGTTAAAAAATAACAATATAATCCAACCATCATATCAACATCTACATAACATAGCCATCATCACAACATATACAAAAAATGGCAATAGTTGTATGACATACTTCCATGTCAATATATCATCCTATAATTACATGCAAAAAGTTATATTACTCCGCACCCATTTACACAACTTACAAAAAGTTATATTCATCCACCACCGCAACCACATCTTTAATGGGTAGAAATAAATTTTCTCACCCATGCTAATCGCATAGAAAGTGGTAGACTTAGGAAAACGAGCATTTGCATTGGGTGATCAGGAATTTTGATCAATGCATCAATTTACTCATCATCTGTTAAACCTTTTATTTCACCTAAAGACACATAGAGAGTTTGTACCTTTTCTTGAATGATTATTTCTAACTTATTTTGAATGAGCATTTCAGAGGCAATGCTCCTACTTAATTCAAGGCCAACTATCCTTATATTATCCCCCAATAACGTGACAGCATCGATAAGTTAAGTAGAAGAATATGGTTCACTAGCCTCAGAACTCCTTCTCTTCTTCTTTGAAAATGTGGAATCAACTTTGTTTGGATTAAACAATTGCGATTGTGTAGCCAAGTCATCATCCATCTCATCTAAGAAAGCATCAATTTTGCATCCATTGTCATTGCTTCCTTCTTCAAGATTCATTTCATTAGCAACATTCTCAGCACGTAATTCTTCAAAAAAGACAAATCTATTCATCCTAACTTGTTCAATACAAGTCTCGTCACTAGCATGTACAAGTCACTTCACATAATCTCTTTGAGCACAAAAATCTAAAATATATCATCTAATCCTTTGTCTATAAGTTTGTAGGCTAGAGACAGCACCCAACATAACTAAGAACCAACTCGGAACTGTACATATGTGCAACCATACTGTCAATGCAAGACCAATTCTTTTTCGCCTCTCACTTTGTACTATTAAAGGCAAACGAGTCATTACTACAAGATATTAAAGTGTTACATATATTCAAATCATAGTATAAATTAATCTCAAAACAAAATGTAATGTATAAATTTAAATTATGAATAAAGAATGAGAATTAAGCAATAGAAGAATAAGATGCATAAATTTAAAATATTCGTTCTAAGATTGATTATGTAGGGGCTTTCCTTCTTTTTAAAAAAAAATAATATTGCCGATGTTATTTATATAATTTATAACATGATAAATTTCTATAAATAAGTTATATTTGTGCTCTATCTATTGCATGTAACAAATTCTCTATAAATAAGTTCAGAATATTGTCATGCAGTTCATTTTTATTTTAATATGTTCTTAGTTTGCAGTAATTGTACTTATAACACAGAATACATCCATACTAACAGTCACAATTTCCCAAAACGATCCCAAAAAACGAACTAAAAGTACTAGAACTGTATCTTGTGCTGCTTAATATTTTATGAAATTCTATGATGTCCTACAACTAAGCTCAAGAACTTCGTTGTCTTGCACGGGCGAGAATAGAACACATCCTGCCATGGGACAGGAGCGCTAGTGAGGGACTCCCTTACTATCCTGTCCTAAGCCTAAGGTATATTCAAAAATGGCACGGTTTCACTAGGAGATCTTTCCTTTATCTTTCTTGATCCAAAAGAAAGACTCCATTAGCCTTAACCTTTGGTTATGATAGTCGCCTTGTAACTAAAACCAATGAAGCTAACTATTTTCCTCAAGATTGCTTTGTTCGTATATTCTCGTAAATAAACTATCTACACATGCTTGAACCTATAAATTAGCTATATTACTTAGACTGGAGACTGAATGTTTAACACAGATAAATATCCAATACGAAAATAAGTGTCAAACATATATACTTAAAAAGAAAATGAAGATTTGGAGCAACAGAATCTCATATCACTATCCACAAAAGCATTTACAACAGAAGTAAAGATCTAAAACCATATTGAATCAAGCTGAGTTAAACAACTCAGATTCTACAAGAGATCATTAAAAAGAAAAAGGGGAATTTTCTAATTAATCACCCAAAATGAAAGAACTAAGCAAAACCCAGCTCACAAATTGAAACAAAGGCTCAATTAATGTTGATTTCAACATTTTCAAGCTTTGTTTTTTCCTTTTCAAAAAATAGGCTATTTTGTCACCAAAGAAACAAACTGAGAAGCCTAAATCAGAAGGGAAAAAAACAAGTAAATTCCCATTTTATTTTACTAAAAATAGATTAAAAAGGAAAAAAAAATCTATACAAACAAGTAGATACTTTCAAGCTTAAAACAGTGAAACTAGATATTAAAAATAGCTAATTTGTCACCAAATAGCCAAATAGAAACATATAAATTCCTATTTTTATTTTACTAAAACTAAAGTACAAAAAAAAAAAAAAGAAGAAATATTTTCAAGCTTAAACAGTCCCTCAAAAACTACAACTTTTTCCTCAAAACAAATTCAAATACAATAAAAATTGGCTAAAAAACAATACTCAGAAGCAAAAGAAAGTAAAAAGAAAATACCCAGATCTTAATTTTGAAAGAAAATGGCAAAGATCAAATATCTGATGGAAAAAATAAAGAAGAAAAATGAACGATATAAAAAGGAAAAAAAAAAAAAGAGGAGAAAAAAAATACCTAAAACCGAATGGGAACAAGGAGACAGGGCTGGGGGTGTGGTGACTTGAGGTGCTCGGTGAGGGAGAGTGGTAAAGGGCAATAATGGGAGGTTATATTTTTTTCTTTACTGTTGGAGGCTGTAATGTGCTAATCTTTGGGTGTGGTGAGGAACGACCATTAGGGGAGAAGGTGGAATCAAAACTATATTTAAATTTTAATAAATATGTTTTTTACATAAATTTTTTTATCCACGTGGTGGACATAAAATTGTTTTCTATAACCAAACCTTTTCTAAGGGTTTGATAAGCACTTTTATTTCAACCTAAAATAATAAAAGCATGCAAAAAAAGGGTTTGGTTTTTGTTGTGGTTGTTTAGATTGTTCTTGAGTTACCAGATTTTTAGTTAATGGAATGCTAGATTTTAGCCCAAATTTTCATTAAACTTGCTTAAGGTAAGAGTAAGTTCACTTTTAGCCAAAACAAAACCAAAGTCGCATTTGTTTGTGGTAGAGTAGTATTTGGAGCAAATGTTTTCGATTGGATATAACTTTGTAGATTATATCTAAGAATCTTTAAAAACTAAGAATGATAATATAGCAAAATATCATGGACACTATGCGTTTGCCGAAATGTCTAGCTGAAGTCTAAAATGTAACAGCACCTGCAATATCGTGTTAGTCAACATTTCTCCAATGGGGTTTCTTTTTGGCTTTCTTTTATCCTCTGCTTTATATTTGCAGGGAGAGAAGGGTGACATAAATCAATCAGTTTCTTATTTGCTGCTGGGGGGACTGACAGGTTTCAGTAACTACAAGCCATGGCAGTGGCAAATTTCCCTGCACTTCAGTTTAAAACTTGCGATATTTTTCGTTCCACTCCAAAATGTTTCAAATTGCTCCCCTTACAAAAGACAAGTAAGTTTAAACAATATTCCACTTACTAACTGTTCCTACTTTTTCTTCATCTGGTTCTAATGACTTGGGACATGTCTAGTTATTCAATTCTAAATTCTATTTTTTTTTCCATATATTTTTAGCTCTGGGTTGAATGTAAAATCAAGTGATTTTCCACAGATCTTTTTGTTAAGACATTAGTAGTTGAAGCAAAGGCAAATACCAGAACAGAAAGCGCTAAAATTAGGAACAGAAGAATGCTAAAGAAGGTATGCTTTCTTTTCCTGTTAAGAAAATGTGCAATACAATGGCTAGGACACATGTATGTTATTTTTATTATTCTTTTTGAAATATTTATGGTCGAAGTTTGTGTACGAAATTTATTTGGATATAGATATGGAATATGATCTTCCGAAAATCTTCAAATTTTAAAAATTGAGCCTAGACATATACACCTGAGCAACATAGCATTCAAGGCCCAACGAAGATGGTTGAATCATTTTCTAGAGTTGGTGAAATAAATTTCATGAGTTTTTACATGTTTATGAGTTGGATGTTTTCAATGTTATTTCCAGTTTAATGGCACCCCAAGAAGACCAAGACTGTCGGTATTCTGTTCAGAGAAGCAGTTGTATGCTATGTTGGTCGATGACAAAAACAAGAAGTGTTTATTTTATGGAAGCACTTTGCAGAAATCTATTCGTGACGATCCCACTTGCACCACCATTGTAAGTATCATGGGGTCTTTGAAAGCCTTTGAATATTTCTTGCTTGTGGAGAGAAATTTTGGGTTTAGATAACTGTCTAGGGCATATAACAATATAGAATAATGAGTTTAGAGACAAGTTGAAAATATGATACAAGCACGACATATTTCATAGACACAACAGTGTAGTAAGTACAACAGGATATATATGCCTAAACACGACTAGCATAGTTGACACTACACTATACATTCATCTTTTGGATTTTGTCGCATTTATAATTTGTGTTGTAATTTATGCTTACACTGCTGTCATGCACAGATTGCTAGGTCAACAAGAAGATATCACCCTATGTTTAAACATAATCAACATAGATAGCACTACACGTATATGTTCATATTTAGGATTTTGACTCGTTTATAATTTGTGTTTGACATGAGAAAAATAAAATAAAATAAGCACGACATGCATACTCAGATTGCTAGGTTTCCAAGAAGATTTATCCCTATGTTTAAACATGGTTTTGACACATTTAATAATTTGTGCGTGTGTTTTTATGTTTGCATGGTTAACATGAAAAAAAAGTAACTGGTGTTTCTGCTGCGTTGGTATTTTCAGGATGCTGCTAAACGTGTTGGTGAAGAGCTTGTAAAGGCTTGTATTGATCTTAACATAAACGAAATATCATATTATGATCGCAATGGATTTGCACGCGGTGAGAGAATGCAAGCCTTTGAGATTGCAATAGCAAACTATGGTTTCTTGCCTACATAGAACTTAATCCAATTACCTTTTAAACCCTCGGTTTTTAGTATTAAGTAATCAATCATGTAATTTGCCAGTGTAGGATCTGAGATAACAATTTGCAAGATTTATCGAATGTAGAAGCCCTTTATTAGTTTGATGCATTCTTCAATTGTCTACAACTTTTGTCGTATATTTATGACAATGTAACAATCAGATTCTGCGATGTCTTGTTTCCCAAGCATCTGCTGACATCCAACGTATTTTACTGGTTTCTCATTCAAAAGTCTCTCTTGGGTCGAACCAATGCTCACATATGAGAGATGGCAATACCTTGATTTGGGGACGTCTATGCTGAATTTGTTTTTTTTAAATTCCTTCGTTCCTTTCGAAGATTATACTCTTATATCTTAACAGGTGCCAAACAAAGATGTCAGACACAAATACTTCAAAATAATAATAATAATAACATAGGCGTACATGAGATTGAACGTGGGTAAAACCTGCATATTTATGTTGGCTATGGGCTTCTCTATACAAATCACCAATCTACCATTTTCTAATCGGTCATGTTGATTACTATGTATCCCCTACAAAAATATAGCTAATTATACACCAATTTAATCACCAACCCCATCTACCTAATATAAAAAAAAACTTTAAAAGAATAAAAGAAACAAAAACCCACCGAGACATCCTTCTCTTACTCCGAATTTTCTTGACCCATATCAATCAAACTGGCAATGACTGATTGGTTCCCTCATCTATTTCTGGTCAAGTTAAAGTCAGCACTGGGAAAGTGCTCGTTATGAAATGTAGTTGCCGTTATTGTTTGCCGAATAACCTAAAAATCCATTGCATACCTTAAAGTAGTCTGCCTATGCTTATGGATCACCACAGCATCTAGCTCTTTTTGTCTCCTGGAGTTTCTGCCACAAACACATCATCTCTCTTGGACCTTGATAGTGAGCAATAACATAACCATCCTTACAACCCTCGTTAAAGATCCTCTCTTCCTTCTCATAATGGACTTCTAAACCATCTTTTTGCATATCCGCAATCCAAATGCCCATTGCCACATCTTCGAGTTTAAACATCTGTTATTTACACATGACATTTGTTCAACATTGAGAATTATTATCCACACAAGGAGTTAATGATGAAATCCTATTCCAATAAACTTTCATGCTTACATATATAATGAATATATGTTTCCATAATCCAGAACAACAAAAGTAGAATAAAGGAAGAGTTAAAATTTTCATCTTACCTTTAAGCGCACTTCATTGAACCTCTTGTAAACAGCCTTTGCTATGTCATGGGACACCACATAACCAGGACCATGCGCCCAAGGTGGGTACTTATCTTCAGACCATTCCTTCATTGAACACATCATGACAAGAAGATAATAAGCACCAGAAACCGATTTTTATCCCATTACAGTTAAATAATGGTGATTTGTCACCAACAAATACAATTAATGAATGCCTATGCAGCCTACAATAATATTAAAAACAAACTAAAGCTTTGAGTTACTTTAGCTTGAGCTAGAGGAATTGTAATGCACGTAAACGTGAGCCATGTGTGAACTACTCTGAAAAAAAGCTGATCTTGTTTTCTCTTTCTTTTCAGTGATCCCAATAGATGTTGCTTTTATGAACATGATCACACAACATAATATGGTGTTCGATTTAAAAAAGCTAAACATGGAGCTAATCAAAATTAATAGAGAATGTAGTTCATCCTTCCAATCTTTGCTTATATCAAGCAAAAATTTAGAGTTTATGATTAACCATCTCCTGACATTGTGCCAAGTCAGAATAGTTGAAACCATTTGAGGGAATTGAGTGAAGAATTACCTCGGGGCTGATAAACCACTTGCTATCTGTACTGCGATGAGGTTGGGAATCTGAGTTAATGAGTCCATAAAGCAATCCATGAGTTACATTTATCCTGCTTAATGAAGCCATGACTTCATCCAAACGAACAAACGCATCATCATCTGTCTTCATGACAAACCTTGCAGAAACAACTTCTGTCTGTAGTAGAGAAGCTCTATAAGGGAATGAAAATTTTTGCCTATTCAAATGAAGGGGCGAAGACTTTACCCCAAAGGTGCAAATAGCCAAGGTTTTCCAGGTGATCAGGCTGTAGTAATCAACAAAAGGCATCAGCTGTATGTCTCCATATGTCCGTGCTTCATTCCAGAGTTCATCATTTACTATATGGTTTTTATGCTGCAGAACAACTCAAACTTGGTAAGCGATTATATAAGAGGCTTAGAAAATTGTAAAACTTAAAACCACAAACTCGATGATGGTTTCAAGAGAGATACAACACCAGATTTTCGCACCAAAACTGTCAACTGTCTAACTATTTTATCATATTTAAAAAGATAAGATCATTGCGCATTTCAGCAAAACAAGGAGTACATGAGTGCTTAGGTGACTATATGAGTAGAATATATATGCTGAACTAATGGGGTAACAACTTATTACGGTAAAGCATCGTAAGCCACCTATTGGGTCTAGCTATGCTCTAAAAACAGAGAAAATACTGAATATTGCCCCCAGCTCGAGACATCTAACAGCATTTAATGCTTCTGGCACAAAATCATAAGTGATCTAGTGGTGCAACAATGGTTGACAAACACGATCAAGATTCAAGAACCATGTAGCATTTTTGGCAAGCACATCTCAACCATGTATTGCTTCAAGAGAATGGTTCTCCTTTATTATGATAGAACTAGAACTACCCAAACATCCAAATTCTAGCTATTTTGAGTGAGAGAAATTCACAAGGAAACCTTACCAAACCAACAAAAAAGCGCACTACAACTGTCCCAGATCGAACTTCAGGATACTGCATCCATGTTCTTCTCACAGCCATTCTTCTTTTAAAATTATTGGCAGTAGAGAAAACACCAATAAAGAGATCCACTGGTCTTTGAAAAGAAAGAGGAACTGATTTAAGTGCTTCTATATCAATCGTATGGTCTGAATCCTCTGAAGTAGGTAAACCACTAGCCAGCACAGAGATTAATTTCACTTCACCAGAAATTCTAACCTCACTAACAAGCCATGGCTCCAATGTCTGAATATAAAAGCAGCCAATAAGTCAATAAGCTTAATGGGACTATTAATTATTAAACAAATTCCACAAGAGGATATAGAAATTACTTCTCGATAAGCAAAGGATGTTACATGCTTCCCATCAACTGTCATTTGTACTCCCTCCGGTCCTACTCTAAGTGTTGCAACAAAAAGAGAACCTTGCTTGAAAGGAAAATATCTTCTGGGTTTAACCCCTTGCAGCCCCATTAAAGGCAATCTTAAACCATGGGAATGCACTCTAATTGTCCGATTATCATCTTTACCAACCAACTTATTGCACTGTTCCAACTCATCCACTGAAACAATAAACTAAGTAGAGAGTTACCTCAGAAAAAAAATACACATTTCTCATGTATGCAAACAAATAAAAGGGAAAAGATGAAAGAAGAGGGAGCAATTAGAATTTTACATGAGGTGGGAATACTCTATCCCAACGCACATACTAAAGGTAAAGCATTTTTGTAGCTCACTGTTAATTGTCTTCATTAAGAATAGTGTTTCATGCTAGACAAAGCCTAATGACACCTTCTATGTTGATGGAATTTTCGGACTCCTTTAATGTCTTATCCAAAAGATGAAAAAGAGCATGTTTGGGATTCAATAGAATTACAAAAAGATAAAAATGTATATGAAACTTAAAATGTACAGGTGGTATATGGACCTATTTAAGGTAAAACAAGAAGAAAGATTCTAGTTCTTTTTGCGTATGCGTAAAGTACCAAAATGATGTAACAAGTCTTTCTACCTTTTTCATTCTCTTCAGGAGTTGGAGGTGGACAACGCACCTCTTCACCCCAATCATGACCTATAGTCCAGGTGTTTTGGACAATTACTGGGTCCTCAGTTATCTTATCCCCATGAAGCCTAACATTGTAATGCAAAATTATTGGTGGGTCTGGCTCCCCTGGAAGTGCTTCCCCTGTTAAATCAATGCGAAAATCTCCAAGAAGACCATTTGGAATGCCAATGATTGTAATGGAAGAACCTTGAGTGAGGCCACAAGGAACTCGAAACTTGTAGTGACTCTTAGGTTCTGTAGCATTCATTTTATTAAGAAAATGGGGACACTGCTTCTCTTTTGCTTTCCTAGATGAATTATCATTCACATAACCAAGTTTTTCCTCTTCAATTGAATCCATCAAGCTATTCCACGCACTTCCAGCTTCCTTGATAGCCTCTACTCCATTTGGTAAAGCATGAGAATGGTTAATTAAGTTCTTCAATAAATTCCAGGTCAGCAAAGACTGTTGCTCTCCCTTGGAGAGGTTCCTTTGAGCAAAGAGACTGAAGGCTATGGCATCAATAGAAATTACTTGAGAAGCATTTCCTGGATTCTGAAGTGCGGGTGGAGCTGTAAAACGCACCCATTCAAGTGGATTTGTTCCATTAGACGAGAAGGGATTCATCAAGTAGCTTTCTTCAACAGGATTTTTCATAAAACCATATCTCAGCAGCAACAACATAAACAAAGATGAAACTAGAGCACCACCATACCATTTCTTCATTCTGCCAATTATACAATCACATCAAAATGTTTTGCCAACAACTAGGAAATAAGCATTCAAGTCGATTTATAAAATTATAATCTGTAGACAGTATGTAAAGTAGCAAATAAAGAGTTAAAATATGGGAGCACTTTGGACAGACAGTCAACAGTCTATTAAATGCTGAAGGATCATTTCACCTTGTCAAATGGGGTGTTTCAGCCTTCATTTTCAACCTGCTGTCCAGCTGAGCAACTACCAAAAGTTACAAGCATCACCTTCAGGCTTCATGTATAAAAACTCAAGATTTCTGCAACCATGAAGCAACTTTATGAAATATTCATTGTCAAGCTTCGAGCATAAGATTGCCACACTGACAGAACATGAAAACAATCAGTCCATTGGAGAAGGTATCAAAACTTGCCACCAAAAATAAGCAACATATCAACAAAAAGAGACATTCCAACAACAAAAGTACACAACTCCAAAAAGATAAAGCAAATCAAACCGAAGACCCAGGCATCTACTCTTTAATGCTTACAACTAACCTAATTGATATTGATAAGCCACACCAAATTCATCCAAGACAAGTGACATACATTTCATAAACATCAGTATCACCATTATAATTTATAAAATACTAAACTAACATTTTCTCCAAGCAAACAATAATCAATTTGCAACAGTTGCCATAGACAACCAAGATGTACAAGTCAAATGTATAAAGCTGTCTCACTCCAATTGCTCTTATGGAGGGAGTGGTTGAGTTTACTCTTTCAATGGGTATATTATATTCATGTTGACGGAAACAAACAAGAAACTTTCGCTATATAAATTATGTAATATGACTAAATGAAACTAGTGACACCTACAGCAAACAGGAAGCACTTACAGCTTCAAACAATAAATAATTACTTTGTTTACAAAATTATAATTCTGCCCCAGAGAATAAACAAATTATATTTGCTTTTAATTGAAATTATATATTGATTTTTATTCTCATTTTGCATCAAAAGTCATAAATATTTTTCTTTATATTACACAAAAATAACATTTCCATATAAGAAATTCAGAATTCGCTTCGCTTTGGCTGCGGACTTTTTTTGTAATGAAAATTAACAGTAATTACTCATCACGGCTACGATTGGTAGGCGAGAAAATGTAGGAGAAGAAAGAAAAGGTTGAATAGAAATAAATTTTCAAATTTTGCGTCAGTTAAATCTAGGATCCGAGGGCATGGTCTTTTCCTACTCTAACTTAGCTCCATTAGTACCTTACCTTAATTGATACAAGTTTCAAACTCCAAAATTTCCATAAAGAAAAAAAAAATCAAGATTTAAGTTTCCATCATCTTCTAATTACGTCAGGTTTTCCCTGAAACCAAGCTAAAACGAGAATTGCACCCAAAAAAAAAAAACGAAAAAAAAGTTTCGGGACAGATCCAAACGCGTTGAACTAAATCTGAACTTAACAATGAAAACCCTTCAAAAAAAAACAATGAAAACACGATAGTAAAAGCAAAAATTGAGTAACATAACTAAAGAAAAGAAAAAGCATTTCTGAATTAAAAAATTTCAAAAAAAAAAATTGAACTGAACGAAACTAAAATGAATGCTATATGCGAAAAAGAAGAAAAAATATTTCCAAGAAAATCAAAGACTGAAGCTTACCGGTGAAGAGAGAAATCGAAGAGAATTTGAAGAAAATGGAAACAGCGTTTGGATCTCTGTCGTTTTGGACTTTGTTTTTTGAACTTTCAAGTCGTTTAAAGCTCAACGGTGGGAAATAAAACCGTTTTCCGGTCTTCCCAAATAAAAAACAGAGATTTGTGTTGTTGACTGACTTGAATAGGTTGCATCTTTTTTTTTTATTTATTTGTTTTTTTTTATTTATTTGTTTTTTTTATCTCCCTACAATACATAAATAACATAAAACCTATTTCTTTTTTTACTTTTACTTTTTTATATTTTATTTTCCCTTCGCTTTTACTAGCATCAGCTGATTCGACATTGACTAGAATGCCTTATCACGTATCCACACGTGGCATACTGTCGGCTGATTTTCTTTTCTTTCTTTTTCGAACTTAGTAATTTTTCACATTTTGGTCCGCTCAACTTTTCTTTTCATATTAATTCCTGGATTTGACTACTTTCCTTAGTTTTATCTTTAAATTTGAATTTCATTAAGGCACAATGAAGTGATATTTTATTATTTTATTATTTTATCACTGGAATTTTTTGAATTAAAATTTTTTATTTTTAAATGATTTTTAATGTTTTTTAAATTTTATATAAAATTTTAAGCTGTGAAGTGACATAATTTTAGAATGTTATTCAAGTTAAGGGATCAAATTAAGAAATATTGTTAAGTTTCAGGATTAATATAGACCAAAATTCAAGGATCTAATTGAATAAATTACTAAATTTAAGGACTAAATGTTGTCTAAGGTTTGATTTGATAAATTTTAATTAATTTAAATAAATATGTTAAAGTTAGTATTTTAAGTAATTGGTAATTATCTATATTATATTTAACTGACTTATTAATTGATATTATTCTTTAATTGAATTCCAACTCAACTAAACAATTATCGAAAATTCTTTATCAAATAAAATAATACCAACCCATTTATGCAATTACCCATAATTTTCCTTTTATAAAATTTTTTATATTTTTACTATTTCAATTAAAATTTTATTTCATCTTAAAATCAAATTATTATAAATAGATTTATTATATAAAAAGAATTTCACTCCCATAGTAAATATATTATAATTTATTAATTAAAATGTAACATTGAACACGTGGCTCTACACATTGTGACTTTTGATTGAGGAATAGTCGGAGGGGCAATTCGAGAAAGAGCTTTTATTTATGAAGATTTAAAAAAGCAGAAAAAAGAGGGTAAAATCCAAAAATAAGAAAGTAACGGGGGAGTTAAGAAAGAAAAAGGGGGGGGAGGGGGGGAGAGTGGGCCGTTAGGGTTTTAATGGGAAGCAAAGACAGACAAGTAGCGTGATATGCCGACAAGCAATGATTAAGGTAGCTTAATTAATGTGAAAGCAATAGTACACCTCTCCTATGTTGTATCATACCAAAAATATTGTTGTGGAATTTATTAATTAGCACCTTAAACGCTTTTCAAAGTTGTTGTATATGGTAAAACTTAGGTGCTTGTTTTCTGTAGTGTTAAAAAGAGAGAATATAAAATTTAATTGTTAGAGAGGTTATTATTGAAAAAAATAATTATAAATCTCAAATATGAATTATAAAATAGATTAAAATATTAAATTAAATTTTATAAGCATTAAATTTACATTGAAAATTTATTCGATAAACTAGTAAAAGTTAAATAATGAATGGATAAAACTAAAATTTAAATATATTTATTTATGTTTATTAATATAATGTTTCGTTCTAATATAATAATTTGAATTTTCTTAAAAAGAGTTTATTTCAAATATAATTTTTAAAAGTATTAATGTTTCTACTTAATAATACGATGTATAAAACTATTATTTAGGACATTATTATAAAATTTGAAGCAAGTAGAAGAATGTTAAAATAGTTGTTTATTAAATAAATATTTTACGTTTTTTTGGGTCCTTAATTTTATAATATTAAATTAAATAGTTTTATGTATTTAGGGTAATTATCATTGAAGAAATTTTTTTGACTTGGGTAGTTATTAGAATTTAGTGGAAAATTAAATAGAACGAGAGAGTCTATAGTAACAACTCTTTCTTATCTCTTTCATTCTCTCTAAAAGTTCTACATGAATTTTCATAGAGTTTTCATATACCCTCAATGGACACAGTCCTTCAACCAATTCCATCTTTATGGTGGTTGTGACTTATTGGAAGTTCTTTAAGCATACGAATTCTATTAAAAAAATCTATAAACGATATCAGATATCTCTAAACATTTTATATAAATTGTAAACATGCTCATAAATATTAGAACATGGAAAATATTTCCAACTCTTACTTCCAAAAGGCATTCCCAAATGCGCATATGTTGAAAACTCGATTTTCAATCTTTACAATTTTCAAATGGTGTTTTAGGAACTATCTTAGTTGGAACTTGGTTTAATATATACAATATCGTTTTAAGAGCGTATGTCCACAATAAAGAAGGAAGTTTGGAGTTGCTAAGCATACTTTATACCATATCGATCAATTTATGATTTTTTCTCTCTGCTACGCCATTTTGATTTAGTGAGCCAAACAAGGTGTTCTAAGTTAAAATACATTGCTCTTAAATAAAATTAACAAATGGACCAGGTGTTTGTCCAATTCCATTGTATCTACCATAGTATTCTCCACCTCTATCTAAACTGACGATTTTAATTTATTTTTCACATTGTATTCCACCTCTATTTTAAATATTTTAAAAGTATCCAATGCTTCATCTTTATTGTAAAAGTAAGTAGAGATACATGTATCATGAGTAATCATCTATAGAGATGGTAAAATATTTACGACCATGTAAACTCATATCATGACAACAATTATTAGTGTGTATGATTTTTAATAATTCAATACTCCTCCTAGCACCTTTATTGGTTTTATTTATCTGCTTTCTGTTAATGCAATCAATGCATAAATCAAAATATGTAAAATCAAGAGTTTCAAGAACCCCAATATTTACTAACTTTTTAATTCTATTAATATAGATATGTTCCAATCTCTAGCGCCACAAATTGGGATATTTGTTTGTCATTCATGACACAGCGTTTAATACTAACATTATCATGAACATGCATTATTTTATAAAGGCTGTTGTTTTGCAAATTAATTCAAAAAATATCATCAGACATTGTACCATTCCCGACAATATCAGATTTATAAAATATTTTAAAACTTATATAAAAAAAATCAAAGGAATAACTCAATGGCACAAGTATTGAAACTAAGATCAAGTTTATAAAGAAACTTGGAATATAAAATGTCCTTTCCAAGTTCAAAACAAAACAAAAATCTAAAACTAATTTGCATGTTCCAACGGCTTCCACATGTGAATACATCTTATTTCCTGCTCATTGCCCACAGGCTTCCTTTGGTTTAAAAATCCCTACAAGGTAATTGAAATATGGATTGTAGAACCAAAACCAATCCCCCTAATGTTATGAAAACCATCAACCATATTAGATTCATAGCAAACAAAAGCAATCAAATTACCTTTCTTCTCAAGCTAAACCTTAAATTTGGCACAATATTCCCTATATGCCCTTTCTTTTTATAGAAAAAGCATTTGGATTCAAGCTTTTTCAACTGTGGTCCCTTGATTGCTAAGGTAATTCAAGCCATATTAGATTCATAGCAAACAAGAGCGGCCAAATTACCTTTCTTCTCGTGCCAAGCCTTAAATTTGGCACAATCCTTCCCTATATGCCTTTTCTTTTTATAGAAAAAGCACTTGGATTCAAGCTCTTGGCCGAATCTTGAAAGGAAATAAAGGTTTCAAGCTTTTTCAACTTTGGTCCCTTGATTGCTAAGGTAATTCAAGTACGTTTCTTGTCATTTTTATGTTTTTGAGATCCAGAAAGCTTGATTTAGCTGACTTGTGTACTATTTTGTAAAACTGTTAAAGTTTTAAAAGTTTTCATTGTTAAATACTTAATTAAATTGGTGTTATTTTTGTTAGATTTTAAACTTATAATTGAAAAAAAGACTTTTCTAAGTTTAATTGTTAGTTTTTAAACATAAGGACTAAAGTGTAAGTATTTTGAAATTGGTATGAAATTTCTGTAATTATGGAAAGTAGAGAACCTTAGAAGGATGTAACTGAGATCACTTTCAAAATTGAGACTCAAATTTTAAATTTATGGCAATTTCGTTATAAGGACTAAATTGAATAAAATGTAAATCTTTAAGGAGCTTTCAAAAAATAAAATTGAATTGTTTTATGTATTTAATCGGATGATATAAAGTATTTGGAATCAATGAATCAAAATGAATTATCATATAGATCAGGGTTTGAATCAACCGGAAGATAATTGAGGAGAAGACAATATTGTGAATTAGTCATCGACAACTTATTTGTTGTTTTTTTTGCCAAGTAAGTTAATATGTAACTTACTATGTTAATTTTTGTTATGTTTATATTATTTTTGCTTGTTGATTGAACTAATGTGAAAATAATAACTATTGGCATCGAATGGACTAAATCTTAAAATATGAGATATAAAATAATTATGAATAGATACGATATATCAAATAGATATGAAATGTTTATATGATTGGATGGAACATTTATATAATGATGATACAGAGATTGAAATGATACAAATGCAATAATAATGCTCGTGTGAACTTAGTAAATGTTTAGGATATGAATGGTATACCACTTAGTAAATAGATGGCTTGATATCCAACACATGTTGCAGATTCTCTGGAGCTGGTGTGAGCAGCATCAAATCATTCTTTATTGATGGCTTGAGATCCAACACGTGTTACGGATTCTCGGAAGCTTGTTTGAACAGCATCGAATAAAGCTTATATAGTAACCCAAATTTGAATCTTATTTGAGCAACCCAAAGATGTTAGTTTATGTGAGTAGATTTGTCTTGTGTATTCAAACTCAGTTTACTAAGGTTATCCGGGCAAAAACGATAACTAAACGAAAATGAAATGAATAGAAAGGTTAATGATTATTTTGATTTTCATGTTTGCAAAATGAGTGTGGATTGAATGGCAAATGGTATAAATTGGTATGAATGTTTATGTAATTGGCTTAAGAAGTCTGGTTATATTATGTTAAATTACTAATTCATTTTTTATGTCGATAGATTGAGTATGAATCATAAGTATGCCATGGATTATCATGTTTGTGTCAATTTATTTCTATTATGTAAACTTATTGTGAAGTTTAGGTAAGTTGAGTACTTTTATTATAAACTTACTAAGCATTCATTATGCTTATCGTTGTTTCTTTTCCTTGTAGTTGTTGGTTTGCGGAACATGTCAGTCAGATTACCTTAAAGTTCACACTATCCTGTCATCTTTACAATAGACTTTTGATCATTTTAGTTTGAATTGATAGTTGGCTTATCTTGATATAAGTTGAAGTATGGCATTAAGGTTTAAAATTTAAATATGTATATTTAGTAACTTGTTAATTTGGTATATGGTATTTTGGTTGCATGAATGAGAATTTAAATGGCATGGTTAAATGTTAAATCAAATGGCTTAAAGGCATGTAAAGTAGATTAAATTGGAGTTGATTGCTTTGGCTTGATTTGGTGCCAAACTGTAGCATACTGGTTGTGATAAAATGTATGGATGAGTTGAAATGTGTAACACCCCAAACCTGGCCTAGACATTATGGCCGAATCCGAAAGTGTCACATGAAATAGGTTGAAAAACCATTGTCGTTAAGTTAAAACCTTTCCAGTTCATTAGCCTTTACAGTTATTACTAATTTCAAAGCTTTCTTTCATTTAGTCATTTAGAGATAAAACGTTTTTGTAGAAGAAACTCGTAAAAATACGTCGTGTCCGAAAAATCCGCTCAAGATCTTAGAAAACCATCACAGTTATAAATAAGTAAAAACCAAAAACCCAAACCCAACGTCAAAATCTTAAAAGAATCCAGAGTCCCAAAAAATACAACCTTAATGCCAAAACTTAATAACCTAAAAACAAAATAAAACAGTAAAATAGGTGGTCACCGTCGAGTCCTCCGCTGCATCGATTCGCCTAAGACTGTGGGTTACTTGTACAGACAAACAAAAAAGGGGTGAGTTTACGTAAACTCTGTGTGTAACCCAGCAGAGTTAAGCATGTACACATACAGAATATCACAAATCAGATAGGTTTACAATCGGGCCTGGGCCCATGTCAAATCTGAGATCTGATTCGGCCTGAGCCCATTTTAGATCTGAGATCTGATTCTGAGATATGCAAATCAGATATCAGAATCCTAACCCCATCTTCTACACACTATCTCCGACCATCCCTACACATCATGTGGGGTTTAAAACACCCATCCAGCCCTACACACCACGTTGTACCGATACGGTACATATCAGATAGAATAAACCTATGCTGCCAGATATTAGGCATAATCTGCCTTTTAGAACACTTCCTCCAATATACATTATCCCACCCCAATCACAGTAACAGAACATGCATACAGAATTAACAAATAAATCATGCTTTCATAAATAGATAACAGATAAACAAACATAAGCATGCTCATAACCATATTTCAGTCTAATAGATCATTTGGTTATAGGGTTAGATAGCATTTACCGGCCCTACGACAAGCCCACAGTCGATTAGGATGACCCGTGTGACCCTACGAAAAAATTTAGTAATATAGGCCTACACGCCCGTGTGGGCCCATACGCCCAGATTATCCTTGCCCGTGTGGATCACACGGCCTGACCCAGTTGCCACACGATCGTGTGGCATGCCCGTGTGAGCCCATAAGCCCGTGTGGCCCACAGGCCCAATTTGGTCTAGCTCATGTGGCCCACACAGCCACACTCTAGTCATTACACGGTAGTGTCTTGCGCATGGCCTAGCCTTCATCGATCACACGGCCATGTCATCGCATACGGCCTACAACACAACCTATCACACGACCGTTTGGCATCGACAGTGGGGTTTTTCAACTTTCACTGAACCTCGTTTTTCTGTATTTCGGGTACACACCTAGTATCGTTTCGATGCGAAACCACTCCCGAGCCTCCAGAAACCTAAAAATTGACAATCCAACACTTAGAATCAGACTTAATTCACGACTAAATTATGACTTACGAAACCAATACCAAAATCCAACTGTAACGCCCCCACACCCGAAACTGTCACTGGAGTCAAGCTTGAGGTGTTACTAAACTTATCTTACCTTTTAAACAACTCTAAACCACTTATTTTAATTTTCGGAATAAACTATTTTTCTGCATCATGGTTGCTTAAAAATTCATTTCTCGAGTTTCAAAACTCAAAATTAAGATCCGTAAATTTTTCCTGAAACTAGACTCATATATCTATCTACTAATTTTTTTCTAGAATTTTTGACTTAGCCAATTAGTACAGTTTATTAGTTAAAATTTCCCCTATTTCAGAATTTGACTGCACTGACCTCTACTTACTATGAACCACTTTTCTCCCTGTACAAAATTCATATGACTATACCGTTTGTTTCTATTAAAAATAGATTCAGTAAGGATTCTAAACATATAAATTACATCACTTAATTATTTTTTTAAAATTTATGGTGAATTTATAAAGTTGAAACAGGGGATCCAGAAATTGCTCTGGCCCTATTTCACTAAAACTCAGATATCTTATAAAATACAAAACTTTTACCTGTTTTGCTTATTCCATATAAAAATAGACACAATGAGATTTAATTTCATATATTATTCACCATCAAACCATGTCTCTACAATTTTTAGTGATTTTTCAAAGTCACATTATTTCTGATACTGGAATCCGTTTTTAAGTTACTTTCACTTTTTTCATAGTTTTCATGTGATAGTTACTACTTAATCATACATACTATTAAACATGTATATCATCAGCCATTATATTAGCTAATAATTAGCAAATATTTACACATCATTCATTGATCATATCATATCAAAAGAAACCAAGTTCCTATACATGCCATACACAAAACGAAACGTCTAACTATACCAATGTGATTCCTTCGATAGTGTGATCGGGTCTCCAACGTTTCCTTCGATCCCCGAGTGGCTTGATAAAAACTATAAGAAAAAGAAAATAAAGAGAGTAAGCACTAGGCTTAGTAAGCTTACAAGCAAATAAATTACAACATTCAACATAATGAATAATTATACATAATGTCACCTAGCCTCATAAACTTTCTTTACTTCTCATTTTCTACCTTCTTCTTTACTCACTTACCTTCTTTCTTACCTAACCTTTCACTATTCATAAATATAATCTACCTTCCCTTTTGCTGATAATTCACTGTAATTTAACATGTACAATGACCCGTTGAACCACTTGGAATACTAAGGATACTAGGGTCGTTCCTGTCTATCAATATCCTGCCAATGCCATGTCTTCGACATGGACTTACATGAATTATTCCTGTCTCCAATGCCATATATATATCTAATATGGGCTTACATGGCTCATTCATGTCTCCAAAGCCATATATCGATATGGACTTACATGGCTCATTTCATCTGCTCATCTCACAACCCCAATATCCTAACATTCCTAAGGTTCAAACGGAGCTTCCTAATACTTTTTCTCTGTCACTTCGCCTTTAATTCGACTTTAAATATTCTCATAAAATAAGTATATAAATGCTGAAAATTGACAATAATAATGTAAAAATAAAAGAATATTACATTTATTTACTGTAAACTTACCTCGATACAAAATGTGACTAAACTTTCCAAATTTAGTTTCGTTAATTTTCCTTGAAATACCAATGACGATACTTTGGTAGTCTTTCACATTTTTCACATAATTCATAAAATTTTTGCATGTTGTCCAACAATGACCACAAAGCATAGAATTGCATGATAACAATCATAATATCGTATAAATAACATTAAATGATTTAAAATAATGGTTATATTACAATATTTACATATGAACTTACTAAGCGTAAAGCTTACCCATCCTCTCCATTTCTTTAGTATTGGCAGGTCGGCTCGGGGTTGGAGATCGTCGGAGGCAAAATCATACTATCAAACTATCATTTTTGGGAGAAATAATTCAAATATTAGAAATATCAAGTGAGTGGCATGTATAGGAAGTTGGTTTGTGATATGTATTTTTATTATGATTTTGACCATACGTATCAGTCTGCATTGAGTTATTGTATATGATTATGAGACGTGGTCCTTATCCATTAAGGTTTATAAGTTTAATTAATCGTGCTATGTCCTATGTTTTGATGTAATGATATAGTTAGCTTTGTTTGTTATGCATGTGTATTGTTAAGTTTAATTTTATGGCCCAGTTTTCGTCTATGTGTATTGTTAAGTCTGGTAA
The DNA here is from genome assembly GCA_025698475.1 of Gossypium anomalum. Taxonomy (NCBI): domain Eukaryota; kingdom Viridiplantae; phylum Streptophyta; class Magnoliopsida; order Malvales; family Malvaceae; genus Gossypium; species Gossypium anomalum. Next base: position 13,701,058 of record CM046967.1, on the reverse strand, counting down.
TGCCTCGTACTTTGTTCCGGCCTTGGATACGGGTAAGGGGTGTTACACCAACACTTACCCTAATACCACAACAATTTCGATTACGATTCCGCAAAAGGAGAATCTCGTTCCACATGATTTACTGCTGCCAAAATAGAATTTGAGGTTCCACCCATCAAATTGGAAAAATGAGTTTTTTAACAAAAAAAACTAGAATCCTACTTACCACGCCAAGAAGAAATCGAAAAAACCCCAAAACGAGGTTGACGATGGATCAAAACATAGAAAAATCAAAGAAAAAAATGAATAACAAAGGAAAACAGAAAAAGAAGTTGATGTCAGAATTTTTTTTTGAAAGAAACTGAAATCTTGGGAAAAAAGAAAAGAGAAGATGTGATACACATCCCTTAATTTTCTCCTACTATCACCACAACTCAACCATTTCAAAAATCTAACCTAACCGAAACTCTTACCTTCATCTGAGCAAAAATAAACTCCCACGCCCACGCAAGGGTTCGAACACAAACCCTCTAGCAAAGGCGTACTCCACCTAACCATCAAACTAGCAAGCCCATTCTGATATGGTTTTACAAATAATTAAATATAAGCCCACAGAACAGAGATAGGACTTAATTCCAAAAATATTCAAAATTTGCTAAAGCTAGGGTTTGAACTTAGGACCTTACACACACACCCAGAACACTTAACCATTAAAGCAGATACACATTTGTGTCAAACAATTACAAAAATAGAAATAAAAATATTGAGGCATTACAAATCTACCCCCTAAAATAAATTTCAACCTCAAAATTTACCTGGTCAGAACAGATGAGGATATTGCTGACTCATCAAGTCCTCAGGTTCCCACGTAGCCTCCTCAGTGCTATGATTCCGCCATAACACCTTCACTAAGGGAATTAACTTCCTCATTAAAACCTTAACATCACGATCCAGAATCTGAGCCGGTTCCTCCTCAAAAGTCAAGTCCGGCCTAACCTCAACCTCCTCAATAGAAACAACATGGGATGGATCAGATCGGTACTACCTCAACATCAAGACTTGGAACACATTATGAATACAGTCTAACTCTGGAGGTAGCTCCAACTGGTAAGCAACCGATCCTACACGTTTCAGAATCCAATATGGCCCAATAAACTTAGGGCTCAAATTGCCCTTATGACCGAACCTCAGAACTTTCTTCCACGGAGAGACCTTAAGGAATACAAAATCCCCCACAGAATACTCAATCTCACATCTCTTCAGATCTACATACGATTTTTACCTAGCAGAAGCCACTTTCAGACGATCCCGAATCAATCAAACCTTGTCTTCTATCTCAAAAACCAGCTCAAGACCCAGAACCCGACGCTCACCCAACTCATTCCAACATAGTGGAGTATGACGCTTACGACCATACAGAGCCTCGTAAGGTGCCATCTGGATACTAGACTGGAAGCTGTTATTGTAGGCGAACTCAGCTAGCGACAGATAATCCTTCCAACTATCTCAAAAATCAATCACACAACTCCGAAGCATAGTCTCCAATATCTGAATCACCCACTCAGATTGACCATCTGTCTGAAAATAGAACGCAGTACTGAAGTCCGATCTCGAACCCAGAGCCTCATGTAACTTCTTCCAGAACCGAGATGTAAAATGAGGATCTCTGTCAGAAATAATCGACACAGGTACCCCATGTAGTCTAACTATCTCAAAAATATAAAACGTTGCTAGCTTCTCTAGAGAATAATCAGTTCGAACCAGAATAAAGTGAGCAGACTTGGTCAATCGATCTACAACGACCCAAACGAAATCCTTCATTGACGGTGTTAAGGGTAACCCGCTAACAAAATCCATCATCACTCGTTCCCACTTCCATAAGGGAATCTTAACTGGTTGTAGCAACCCCGAAGGTAACTGATGCTCAACCTTAACCTACTGACATGTCAAACAACAAGCCACAAAGTCAGTAACTTTGCGCTTCAAACCCGACCACCAATACAACTCACGGAGGTCACGATACATCTTATTACCTCCAGGATGCATAGCATAAGAGCTATTATGCGCCTCTCTCAGAATCGACTGTCTTAGATCCGAATCATTTGGCACATAAATCTGACCTCGAAAATATAGAACATCATCACTATTTAACCCAAAATCATAAGTAGTACCACTCCCAATCTGACGGAACCACACACACAAAGTATCATCTACTGACTGTTTATCTCAAATCTGCTCAATCCAAGTAGGCTTAACCTGCAACTCAGCTAACAGACTTCCATCATCAAACAGACTGATGCGAGCAAACATCGCCCTAAAATCAGACATCGCTCTTCGGCTTAGAATATTGACCACCACATTGGCCTTACCAGAATGATACTCGATGGTGCACTCATAACCTTTGAGCAGCTCAACCCATCAACGCTATTTAAAATTTAACTCCTTCTAAGTAAGGAGATACTTGAGGCTTTTGTGATTGGTGTAGATGATACACCTCTCACCATACAGATAGTTCCTCCAAATTTTTAGTGCAAAGACCATAGCAGCCAACTCGAGATCATGCATTGGATAATTCCCTTCGTGTGTCTTAAGCTGACGGGACGTATAAGCCACAACCATACCCTTCTGCATCAGAACGCAACCCAGTCCAACATGCGACGCATCACTGTAGACCACAAACTCCTTACCAGATTTAGGCTGTATCAGAACAGGGGCCTGAGTTAGAACAATTTTGAGCTTCTTGAAGCTAGATTGTTTTGCATCAGTCCAAACAAATGGAACACCTTTACGTAGAAGCTTAGTCAATGGAGTAGCAATTAAAGAGAACTCCTCAACAAAACGTCAATAATATCCTACTAAACCTAGAAAACTACGGATCTCAGATACATTCTTGAGCTATTTCCAATCCAACACAGCTTCAATTTTTTTAGGATCGACTCGAATCCCTTCAGCAGAAACTATGTGCCCCAGAAAAGTCACTCCACGTAGCCAGAACTCACACTTGCTGAATTTAGCATAAAGCTACTTCTCACGCAGAATCTGAAGCACTACCCTAAGATATTCATCATGCTCATCCTTAGTCTTAGAGTAAACCAGAATGTCGTGGATGAAGACCACAATAAACTGATCTAGATAAGGCTGGAATACTCGATTCATCAGATCCATGAATGCAACCGGTGCATTTGTCAAATTGAAAGGCATAACTAGGAACTTGTAATGCCCATAACGAGTCCTAAATGCAGTCTTATAAACATCCACCTCTTTAACCCTCAACTGATGATACCCTGAACGGAGGTCAGTCTTAGAAAACACAGAAGCCCCTCGGAACTGATCACATAAGTCGTCAATCCTCGAAAGTGGATACTTGTTCTTAACAGTCAGCTTGTTCAACTGACGATAGTCTATGCACATCCTAATGGTCCCATCCTTCTTCTTAACAAACAGTACTGGTGCTCTCCACGAAGACACACTGGGTCGGATGAAACCAAGGTTCAAAATTTCTTACAGTTGAGCCTTAAGCTCAGTAAGCTCTTTTGGTGCCATATGGTAGGAAGCGATAGACACTAAAGCTGTACCCAAAAGGAGTTTAATCCCAAATTTCACTTCCTAATTCGATGGTAATCCCTATAACTCCTCAGTAAAGACGTCTAAAAAATCCTTTATTGTTCTAATGTTCCCAAAAGAAGAGTCCCCAGAATTAGAAACACTTACATAGGCCAAATATGCCTCATATCCTTTCCGAACCAAATTCTCAGCTACTAGAGCGGAGATCACATGTGACAAATAGTCTCGATGCTCACCAATCATAACCACCTCCACATCATCCTTGGTCCTTAAAACGACCCTCTTAGATGCACAGTCTAAACTGACTCGGTGCTTTACCAACTAGTCCATACCCAAAATTTGGTCTAACTCCTCAAACGGAAGCTTCATTAAATCAGCCAGAAATATCTCCCATTACACCTCTAACGAAACATCCTTATACAGTTTACTAACCCGAACAGACTGCCCCAACGGACTTATCACGGTAACCTCTCTAGAAGTGCTCTCAACCGACAACCCTAGATTTTCAGAAACAGAATAGGCCATATAGGAATGAGTAGATCCTATGCCTATGAGAGCAAAGTAAAGTACATCAAATATAAAGAACGTACCTGTGATGAGTTAGGAACATCTCTGTCCTCTCGGCGACGTGTAGCGTAAACCAAAGTAGGCTGCATCGCCTCGGTCTGACCATCACCTCTGCCCGGTGCTCTTTATCTACGATCCAAATTGTTACCACCCCTAGCCTGTCCACAGCCCCTAGGTGGCTGCTGAACTACTTTTTGAGGCTGTACAGTACCCAAAGCTGCAGCTTGCATTTGATCTATACGTTGTGGACACTCCCTAATACGGTGCTCAAGAGACTCACACCTCAAACATGCCCAAAGATGGATGGATTTTATATTTAATAAATATACAAAGTTTTGTGTAGTCTATATAGATGATATTGTAATATTTTCAGATACATTAGAAAAACATAGAAAACATTTAAATATCATTTCTTAAGAATTCATAAAACATGAAATTGTTCTAAGACCTAAGAAAATAGAATTAGAAAAAACAGAAATAGAATTCTTATGATTAAAATTATCTTCAGATGGTCTTAAACTACAAGATCATATTATAGTAAAAATAAAAGAATTTCTTGAAAACATTGAAGATAAAAAATAGCTTCAACAATTTTAGGAATTATTAATTATGGAAGAAACTTATTTCCTAACTTATCTAAAAAAAAAAAAGGTAAGTTATATGAAAAATTAGAAAAGGATAAACATTTTATCTAGTTTAAAAAAGACTCAGAAATTATATGGAATCTAAAAAATAAAATAAATCATATTCCAAAAGTTTATTTACCTAAACAATGTGATAAATTAATTTTAGAAACAGATGCCTCACAAAATTATTGGGGTTGTATATTAAAAGCTAAGACAATAAATAATGAAGAATTAATATGTGGATATAGCTCAGGAAAATTTAAACCAAATGAAATTAATTATGTTATATATGAAAAAGAATTATTCCTTACTAACAAAAGTTTGGAAACTGTACCTAGAAGAATTAGATGGTAAAATGAATTATGTACTTTTAATTTTGAAGTTTTATATGTAAAAGGAATTGATAATATCATTGCTGATTATCTTAGCAGACCCTATAGATAGAGGTAAAAAAACCTTTAGAAAAAATTAGTGAATGGACAACTGTCTATAAAAGACCCAACAAAGGGAAAACAACAAGTTCTAATCAAGGATTTGTGACTATACCTGCACAAGCACCTTTTTATCCTAATCAAGGATATTATGTGCCATATCCAATGGTAAGACAACCAGTTGGAACTCATTTATCATTGACACCAAAAACGGTAAGTCAATTTCCTTGGTCCCAAGATTTAAATTTAGCATTCGAAGCCAGTTATGCTGAAATGATAAAAGGAGCAGAAAATTTGTTGAAACAACAAATTCAGGAAATAAAAGATTTTTATAATCTAGGCTTACCAGTAGAATTATATAATTTTATTAATGAAATATAGAAAACTCATATTTCTGAACAAAGAGCTAATTTCAGAAGAGCTCTTACTAAGTTTTCACAATTTTTAGTTGAAAAAACAACTAAAGAAAATGAAGCTCATGATTTATTACTAAAATCTATTTTATATAGAGATTGGGAAGAGCTTAAAATAGAATATATAGATATTAAGGAGATAAACAATCTTCTTAATATATTTCAGTATTTTAGTAATAAAGGAACAAATAGTCCTATAATGAATAAAATGTTTAGACTATGTTTATATAATAAAGCTAGAAAAATTTTACCAGTAGAAATTTTTACAAAAATAAATGGAGCTATTTGCAAACAACAATCCCAATTTCAAAAGGCTTTTTTAGAATATTTTCTATAAGCTTATGTTTTTACTAATGACTGGGATGAAAATTTTCCTACTATAAAATTTAAATTTGATCATGAACCATTTGCTATAAGCAGTATTGAATGGGGTTTTATTAAAGAAATAGTAGTTCTAAATTTTTCTTTTCATCTATTAAAAGATTTTCCTGTATCTATTAAGTCTATATTATTAAACATAATAAATAAAGATGACTTTTACTATTATTTTCATATTGAAATAAGCAGCCTTATTGGTATTGTTGAAAAAGAAAAATTTTATCAGCCATATCAAATTTAATTATTGAAAGAATGATTGAAAGTCCCAAATTATCATCAGTCAAAGAAGACAAAGAACACTTGACAAAAAAAAACATTGACAAGTGTTTCAATAATCCTAGTTATCTGATGACAAAAGCTCAATATTTACTTTAGCAAAAGATTTATAGACTCTGGGCTGATGGAAGATGAATATTAGCATATGAAACTGGAAACATCCAGAATGATAGAGATGAAAAATTTGTGCAACTATTAAAAAAGATAGCTGAAATGGAGATTGAAGATTTTCCATCTCGTATAATAGAAGAAATCAAAAACACATGGGAGACTAGGAATTCACCAAGACTGTCACTAGATTCATTACATCTAGATGAGATAGAAGAAATGAATCTAGATAATATTCAAGAAGGATAAAGCCAAAACAGACAACTATGTAGAAAAATAAAGTCCAAGAAAAACAAATACTCAAGTATGGACAAAAGAAGGCAACTTGAAAAAAAGGGCATTCAGATGCAAACAAAAAAGATTGCAACGTGGAAGCAACCACCAAATCAATGATGTGACAAGACAATGCAACGTGGAAGCAACCATGTTAATGATGAGATAAGATCCTTATTAGAAAACTGTGCGGGATTCAAAGAAAATTAAATGGAGTTTTAGAATTCTCTTATAAATAGAAAAGGAAGAAGCCTAAAGAAGGCATCGAAAAATAGTTAGAAATCTTTCTTTTTACTTTTCATTCACCATCCTTTCCTTGTAAAAACTTTTCTTTTACTTCTACTTTTTGTAATAAAATATACTGTCTTCTGCATTTTCCTAGCATCCTGTAATTGGACTTCTGTTAATTTTCTTTGAATCCCACACAGTTTTCTAATAAGGATCCTATCTCATCATTAACATGGTTGCTTCTACGTTGCATTGCCTTGTCACATCATTGATTTGATGGTTGTTTTCACATTACAGTCTTTTTTATTTACATCTGGATGCCCTTTTCTTCAAGTTGCCTTCTTTTGTCCATACTTGAGTATTTGTTTTTCTTGGACTTTACTTTTTCACGTCGCTGCCTGTTTTGACTTTATCCTTCTTGAATATTATCTAGATTAATTTTTTCTATCTCATCTAGATGTGATGAATCTAGTGACAGTCTTGGTGAATCCAAAGTCTTCCACGTGTTTTTTATTTCTTCTATTCTATGAGATGGAAAATCTTCAACCTCCACTTCAGCTATCTTTTTTAATAGTTGCACAGATTCTTTATCTCTATTATTCTGGATGTTTCCAGTTTCATACGCTAATATTCTTCTTCCATCAGTCCAAAGTCTATAAATCTTTTACTGAAGTAAATATTGGACTTTTGTCATTAGATATATCACTGCTTGGGTTTGATAATAATTGGGATTATTGTAACATTTGTCAATGTTTTTTGTCAAGTGTTCTTTGTCTTCTTTGACTGCTGAAAATTTGGGACTTTTAATTATAAAATCTTTTACTTCTTGAATTATATAGTTTTATTAATGAAATATGGAAAACTCATATTTCTGAACAAAGAGATAATTTCAGAAGAGCTCTTACTAAGTTTTCACAATTTTTAGTTGAAAAAACAGCTAAAGAAAATGAAGCTCGTGATTTATTACTAAAATCTATTTTATATAGAGATTGGGAAGAGCATTAAATAGAATATATAGATATTAAGGAGATAAACAATCTTCTTGATATATTTCAGTATTTTATTAATAAAGGAACAAACAGTCTTATTATGAATAAAATGTTTAGACTATGTTTATATAATAAAGCTAGAAAAATTTTACTAGTAGAAATTTTTACAAAAATAAATAGAGCTATTTGCAAATAGCAAGCTCAATTTCAAAAGGCTTTTTCAGAATATTTTCTACAAGCTTATGTTTTTACTAATGTTTTAGATGAAAAGTTTCCTACTATAAAATTTAGACTCGATCATGAACCATTTGATATAAACAGTACTGAATAGGATTTTGTTAAAGAAATAGTAGTTCAAAATTTTTCTTTTCATCTATTAAAAGATTTTCCTGCATCTATTGAGTCTATATTATTGAACATAATAAATAAAGATGACTTTTACTATTATTTTCATATTGAAATAAGCGGCCTTATTGGTATTGCTGAAAAAGAAAAATTTTATCAACCATATCAAATTTGGATTATCCAAAGAATGATTGGAAGTCCCAAATTATCAGCACTCAAAGAAGACAAAGAACACTTGACAAAAAACATTGACAAGTGTTACAATAATCCTAGTTATTATCGAACCCAAGCAGGGATAGGTCTGATGACAAAAAGCCCAATATTTACTTCATCAAAAGATTTATAGACTTTGGACTGATGGAAGAAGAATATTGGCATATGAAACTGGAAACATCCAAAATGATAGAGATGAAGAATCTATGCAACTATTAAAAAAGATAACTGAAATGGAGATTGAAGATTTTCCATCTCATAGAATAGAATAAATCAAAAACATGTGGAAGACTTGGAATTCACCAAGATTGTCACTAGATTCATTACATCTAGATGAGATAGAAGAAATGAATCTAGATAACATTCAATAAGGATAAAGCCAAAACAGGCAGCCACGTGAAAAAATAAAGTTCAAAGAAAAACAAATACTCAAGTGTGGACAAAAGAAGGCAATTTGAAGAAAATGGCATCCAGATGCAAACAAAAAAGATTGCAACATGGAAACAACCATCAAATCAATGATGTGACAAGACAATGCAACGTGGAAGCAACCATGTTAATGATGAAATAAGATTTTTATCAGAAAACTGTGCGAGATTCAAAGAAAATTAAATAGAGCTTTAGATTTCTTTTATAAATAGAAAAGGTAGAAGCCTAAAGAAAGCATCGAAAAATAATTTTGAAATCTTTCTTTTTATTTTTCGTTCACCATCCTCTCTTTGTAAAAACTTTTCCCTTACTTCTACTTTTTGTAATAAAATATACAGTCTTCTGCATTCCCTTATCATCCTGTAATTGGTATCAAAAATTTTCTGTAGTATATATGGATGATATTTTAATATTTTCAGATACATTAGAAAAACATAAAAAATATTTAAATATTATTCCTCAAGAATTCATAAAACATGGAATTATTCTAAGTAAATAGAATTAGAAAAAACAGAAATATAATTCTTAGGATTAAAATTATTTTCAGATGGGCTTAAACTACAAGATGATATTATAGTAGAAATAAAAGAATTTCCTAAAAACATTGAAGATAAAAAACAACTTCAACAATTTTTAAGAATTATTAATTATGGAAGAAACATCTTTCCCAACTTATCTGAAAAAATAGGTAAGTTATATGAAAAATTAAAAAAGAATAAACATTTTATCTGGTCTAAAAAAGACTCGGAAATTATACGGAATCTAAAAAAATGAAATAAATCATATTTCAAAAGTTTATTTACCTAAACAATGTGACAAATTAATTTTAGAAAAAGATGCCTCACAAAATTATTGGGGTTGTATATTAAAAGCTAAGACAATAAATAATGAAGAATTAATATGTGGATATAGCTCAGGGAAATTTAAACCAAATGAAATTAATTATGTTATATATGAAAAAGAATTATTAGCAATAAAGAAAGGAATAAAAAATTTTCTCATATATTTAGTACCTGAAAGATTTATCATAAAAAATGATAATCATGCGTTAAATAATTCCTTACTAACAAAAGTTCGGAAACTGTACCTAGAAGAATTAGATGGTACAATAAATTATGTACTTTTTAATTTTTCATATAACTTATATATTTTTTCAGATAAGTTAGGAAAGAAGTTTCTTCCATAATTAATAATTCCTAAAAATTGTTGAAGCTATTTTTTTATCTTTAATTTTTTTAGGAAATTCTTTTATTTTTACTATAATATGATTTTGTAATTTAAGGCTATCTGAAGATAATTTTAATCCTAAGAATTCTATTTCTATTTTTTCTAATTCTATTTTCTTAGGACTTAGAATAATTCCATGTTTTATGAATTCTTGAGGAATGATATTTAAATGTTTTCTATGTTTTTCTAATGCATCTGAAAATATTAAAATATCATCTATATAGACTACACAATTTTTTTATATTTATTAAATATAAAATCCATCCATCTTTAGAAGATTTGCGGTGCATTACATAACCCAAATGACATTACTCTCTATTGATAATGTCCATTAGGTGCGCTAAAAGCTATCAAAGGTTTAGATTCTTCTGTTAGCATGATATGCCAAAATCCCAATTTACAGTCAAATTTACTGAAATATTTTGCTTGTTTAGCTTGATTAATTAAAACATCCTTTCTTGGAATAAAATATCCATCAAAAACAATATTTTGATTTAATCTTTTATAATTAATAACCATTCTAGCTTTTCCTTTTTTTATTTTAGCATGATTTCTTACCATAAAAGTTGGACTAGAATGTGGACTATTTGTTGTTTCTATTAATTCTTTTTCTAATAATTCTTTAATTTGTATATCAAATTCATCTATATCTTGTTTAGTATAGATTATTGGTTTAACTCTAATAATTTTATTGGGATTTTCCAATTTAATTTCACAATATCTAGGGCTATTTTGCCATAATTTTAATGGTTCTTCACTAAAATTATTTTTTAATATTTTAAACAATCAATGATTTATTTCAAGTTGTTTAATCTGTTCTTTTCTTGGTGGTGTAAAATTTTTATCACACACAAATTTATGATTTTCAACTAATGGTATTTGTACAGAAGTTTTTTCTACAGATAACATAATTAAATTTTTATCTATAGAAAATAGTAAATGTTGGTATATAAAATTATTTCCTAATAATATATCTCCATGCATTGCAAGAAAACATAATATTTTGGGTATCACAAATCTTACATTATTTATGTAGATTGGTGCTTTTCTAGCCTTATATTGAATTATGATTTCATTACCATCTATTCCTATGGCCTTTGTTGGGTGTTTCATAGGTTCCCCTTTTTCAACAGGAATGGCATTTTTTTCTGCAACTACTAATTGTAGCTCTTGTATCTAATAAAGCATACAAGGAATATGTTTTATATTCTCTAAATTGAAATGTAATTTCAATATATGTATAATATTTCCTGGATTAGAAATTTGAAAATGTAATTACATCACCGGTTCCAATTTTCATTTGTTGAATAATTGTTGAAGTTTGTATTTCTTCCATTCTAGTGTTTCTAGAATTTGTACTTGGTTCAGTAGAAAAAATAGGAATATGAATTGTTTTCATACCTATTGGTGTTGAACTTGTACTTGTGTTATCCTCTTTTTCCTCTATTTGAGTATTTGAGGGTAAAACTAAATTATCATTTGTATTTGTTATAGCAATTGTAACGCCCCAATATTTCTAATTTTGTTTCTGGATAAATTTAACACAACTGTGTATTTGCTTCAGTGGTTAAATGTTCTGGGTGTGTGTAAGAGGTTTCAAGTTCAAGCCCTAGCTTTGGCAAATTTTGGTATTTTTCTGACTTAAGCCTTTTACTTACTCAGTGGGCTTATATTGAATTAATTGTAAAGCCATATCAGAATGAGCTTGCTGGTTCGAGTGGTAAGGGAGTCTGTGTGTTGTGTGGGGGTTCTATGTTCAAATCTTTATGCGAGCGTGAGAGTTTATTTTTGCTCGTTCGTTTGACTGAGAGAGTTTCGGTCAAACAGGAATTCTGAGAAGGTTGAGTAGTGGGTTAGTCGGAGTAAATTGGGGGATTTAGAGATAATCTTGTTTTATTCAATTTTTTTCAAATTTTTCGGTTTCTAGGAAAAACTGACATTCTGTTTCCCCACCACTGTACCGAAATTTCCTTTGAATTTCCCCTCTCATTGTTGCTTTCGTTTTCCTAAATTCCTCTATTCTTTTTGCTACGTGAATTGCACTCGTGCGGGTTCAGTGAGTTTTCTTTTCTTTTTCATCGTAATCTTGTAACAAATTAACAGGAATATAATTTTCTTTTTCTGCAATTATTGTGTAGGAGAAGGCCTTGAACGGTGAATTTCGCTCCTTTTGTTTTAGTAGTGTTAAAGGAGGTCTTTCGTCGGTGGTAATGTAACACCCCTATCCCGTATCCGTTGCCGGAACAGGGTTTTGGGACATTATTAGGATTTACATATCATTTAACAAAAAATTCAATTAAATACTTACCGATTCAATGCATCATATAAATAAACATATTACCGTTCAATCAATAGCTTGGCATTTGTCTAAGTATCAAACAACAACACTGTTAGTATACTTGTATATATTTCATATAATTTCAACATTGATATACCTATTTTCTCGACATATCACTCTTGAGTTTAATAATAGTCTCAACTTACATAATTTCCATGTATCAACATATCAAAGATAATCATACATGTACATGTCACGAAACATATTATTCCCTTACCGTTTCTTCATAAGCATATATCATTCATTTCGTTATATCAATATTTCATGCACCATCATTTCCATATATCTTATGTATATTTATTTCGGTAATAGTTCATATTATACTTAACATAAATTAAATTCCGTGTACCTATACTTATTTCATTTATCTATCTTCTTAATTATTTCATACAACTATTTTGTACATATATTTCCATATGACCAATTCTTGTAAATATTTCACACAACCATTCTGTATAACCAATTCATATAACCATTCGTCATTTGGTACATATTACCTGAATATTAGTTGTTCAACAGATGTCTTGGCGTCTCTCATCCACGATGTTATTTATCTTCGACATGATGCCATAGTGTCTTTCAACTATGGTCTTACTCATTTTCTATCATGCTGCCATGGTATCTTTCAACCATGGTCTTATTCATTTCATATCATGTTGCCATGGTATCTTTCAACCATGGTCTTATTCATTTCGTGTCACGTTGTCATGGTATCTTTCAACCATGGTCTTATTCATTTCATATCATGTTGCCATGGGATCTTTCAACCATGGTCTTACACATTTCATTTCAGAAAGCACACTCCCGCGAACCTCATCCTTACAGCGGGATTACCAGTCCAGGCTAAATCCCCTATAATATAAACTCATAGAGTATTATCGGGATTACCAGTCCAGGCTAAATCCCCTGTAATATAAACTCATAGAGTATTGTCGGGATTACCAGTCCAGGCTAAATCCCCTGCAATGACAATTACTCTAATGAGCTTAGATCCGAATTACGATCCAAAGCTAAATTGGACCTAATTTGGATTACCCGTCCGGGCTAAATCCATTTTACACGTATTCTTTGGGAGGGCTATATCAGGATAAGATCACCTGTCCGGGCTAGATCCTTTTTATCGTTAATTCCTTTTCAGAGATCCATCGAACTTTTCTTTCATTCAATCGGGATTTCTTCCCCTTTTTATCAAATATATCAATGTTTCATCAATTTTCATACAAGGGATATTTAAATCATATTCACATCAATAACATACATTTCAAGTATTTAAGAATATAATTCAAGTTACACGAACTTACCTGGCGAAATTGCAGAAATATCAAGATTCAGGGGCATTTTGGTAAATTTTTCATTTTCCCCGATTTTCACCCAATCTTGATCCAAATTAATTTCTTTCAATTTATTAATTTAATCAATAAAACAATCCATTTCCTTCAATTTGGTCATTTTTGACATTTTTACAAAATTGCCCCTACAGTTCTTCTTTTATTCAATTTAGTCCTTAAGTCTAAAACATACAAATTAGCCATTTTGAATGTAAACTCATGTTACCTGAATATTCACATATATTTTTCCTCCTTCTCCTCTCCATTCCACATCCTTGATATATACATAATTCTATTATCTACTTTTATGTTCATATCAAGCTGTTCACTTGAGTCATAGTCACTAAATTATTTATATCTTGAGCTACGGAACTCCAAATTAATATCCACTAACTTTTCCTGAAACTAGGCTCACATATATTCTTATCATAAAATTTTTAGAATTTTTGGTTTAGCAAATAAATACATTTTATTCTTTAAAGTCACCCCTGTTTTGCTGTCTAATAGTTCCTACCCTTTTTCACTAAAAATTAATTCTCCTCATACAAAATTCAAATATGTTCTCTTTTATTTCTCTTGAAAATAGACTCATTCAGAATTCTAAGCATATAAATTTAAGCCCCTAATTATTTTTCTCCAATTTTTTATGATTTTCCAAAATCAGAATAGGGGAACCCGAAATCATTCTGACCTTGTCTAACTAAATTTGTTATATCTCACAATTTACAATTTCATTGCTTACATCGTTTCTTCTATGAAAAAATATACTCAATAAAATTTAATTTCATATTTCATTAAACTTCTAATTAAATTTTCACAATTTTTGGTGATTTTTCAAAGTTAGACCACTGCTGCTGTCCAAAACTGTTTTAGTGCAAGATATTAATTACCATGTTTATAACACCCTTATTTTCTTTCTCTACACTATTTCTCATCACTTTCTCTTATTTTCTCTTCACTAACATATCAAGAACATATGACCATATGTAAGGAAACTCTACATTAACATCAATCCCATGCTTTTTCAATAATATCAAACTTAAAAATATATTGAAATCATAATGTTCTTACCTTGTTCTATTGATTTCAATCTTCATCTTGATTTTCTCTCTCTTTCAGCTTCCATTTCTTGAATCCAACTTGATATTTTAACTTCTCATAGTCTCCTTAACATTTTTCTCTCTTGGTAGCTATGAAAATTCTTTTTATTTTTGAGTGAAAATAGTGAATTTTTGGTAGAAGAACCAAATTGTAAAGAAAGCAAAACTTTCTTTCTCTCTCTTCCTCTCACATTAGTGCATGGAAAAGATGATGAAATTCTTCATCTTTCCTTCCTTTTATACTAAATAAATAATAATAAAATAATAAAATATCTCATTAAAATAATATTTATCTAATTAAATAATTATAAAATATCATCAACATTATCATTACTTTCTATATTTCTCTCTCTTCCAATTGACCATTTTGCCCTTTATTATCTTTTAAAATTTTATCCTGAGTCATCATTTAATTTGGTAAAATTACAATTTAATCCCTCATAGTTCTTCACCTATTCAATTTGGTCCTAATTCATCCATTTTCCTTAGTTTTTATGTAATACCCCAAAAATCTCTATAGTAAGAGATTATCCTTGATATAGAAAAATAAGGAAATAAGTGATAAAAAGGGAAGTTTTGAGTTATGACAACATTGGAAAGTAAATTATGATATCTTGATTCAAGAAAGGACTAAATTGTAAAAGTGTGAAAAGTTTTGCTGTACAAGAGTAAATACTTAAAACTTGAGGGGTTAAAGTGTAAATATAAAAATTTTAAGGACCAATAGTACAAATATTTTAAGGGTGGAATGATCTAGAAACTAAAGAAAATTGATGAATTAGGACCAAATTGAATAGGTGAAAAATTATGAGGGACTAAATCGCAATTTTACCAAATTAAGTGATGACTCAAGGATGGAATTCTAAAAGATCATGAAGGGTAAAATGGTCAATTAGTAAGAGAGAGAATTCTAGAATGTAATGATTATGTTGATGATATTTTAAATTAATTAATTAGATAAATATTATTTTATTAATATTTTTATGAGATATTTATTATTATTTTATTATTATTTATCTAGTATATAAGGAAAGAAAGATGAAGAATTATCATCATCTTTCCTTTCCCATGCAAACCAACGTGAGAGAAGAAGAAGAAAAGAAAGTTTTCTTTTCTTTACAATTTGGTCTTTCCACAAAAAATTCACCATTTTCACCTAGAAATCAAAAGAATTTTCATAGCCATCAAGAGAGAAAGATAACAAGAAGACTATTGGGGAGTTAGAATATCAAGTTAGATTCAAGAAATAGTAGCTGGAGGAGAGAGAAAATCAAGTTAAAGATTGAAATCAATGAAACAAGGTAAAAACATTAAGATTTCAATATATTTTTAAGATTAATGTTATTGAAAAAGAATGAAATTGATGTTAATGTAGAGTTTTCTTATATATGGCCTTATGTTCTTGATATGTTAGTGAAGAGAAAATAAGAGAAAGTAATGAGAAATAGTGTAGAGAAAGAAAATAAGGGTGTTATAAACATGGTAAATAAACATCTTGCACTAAAACAGCTTTGGACAGCAGTAGTAGGCTAACTTTGAAAAATCACCATAAATTGTGAAACTTTAATTAGAGTATGAAAAAAATATGGAATTAAATACTATTGAATCTAGTTTCTTATAGAAGAAACGGTGTAGGCAATGAAATTTTGAATTGTGAGATATAATAAATTTAGTGAGACAAGGTCAGAATGATTTCGGGTTCCCCTGTTCTGACTTTGAAAAATCATAAAAAATTTAAGAAAAATAACTAAGGGCTTAAATTTATATGTTTAAAATCCTTAATGAGTCTATTTTCAATATAAATAAACAGGAACATCATCCAAATCTCATACGATGAGATAATTAATTCTTAGTGAACAAGCGTCGGAACTGTCAGATAGCAGAACAGGGGAAACTTTAAAGAATAAACTGTACTTATTGACTAAACCAAAAATTCTGAAAATTTTATGGTAAGAAGATATATGAGTCTAGTTTTATGAAAATGCAGATCTTAATTTGGAATCTCATATCTCCAGATATAAATAATTTAGTTACTATGACACGGATAGATAACTTTGAATATACATATAAGTCAATAGTGAAATTATTGATAATGTTACTTGTAAGCATGATATATACATTAAGGATGTGGAATGGAGAGGAGGAGGAGGAAAATATATATGAATATTCAGCTAGCATGGCTAATTTGCATGTTTTAGGCTCAGGGACTAAATTGAATAAAAGTAAAACTTTAGTGGGCAATTTTGTAAAAATGTCAAAAATGACCAAATTGAAGGGAATGAATTGTTTTATTATACAAATTAATAAATTGAATGAAATTATCAATTTAAGATTGGGTGAAAATTGGGAAAA
Organism: Gossypium anomalum; assembly: GCA_025698475.1. Lineage (NCBI taxonomy): Eukaryota > Viridiplantae > Streptophyta > Magnoliopsida > Malvales > Malvaceae > Gossypium > Gossypium anomalum. The sequence goes on along the minus strand of CM046967.1, from coordinate 13,683,894 downwards.
TGGTAAATTACCAATATGCTCATAAATCTTGGTATTTCTGCAATTTAGTCAGGTAGGTTCGTATAACTTGAATGAGCATGTAAATATGACAATTTAAATATTGTATCGTATTTTATATGATGTTTGAATTGAATATATGAAAAGGATGTTACATGAAACATGAAAATGAATACTAAATAATATAAATTAATTGAAATTATTCTGAAAATCTCGGTAATGCCTCGTATCCTATCCCGGTCTTAGGTACGGATATGGGGTATTACATTCTAGATCATTCCACCCTTAAAATATTTACACTATTGGTCCTTCAACTTTTTTATATTTACAGTTTAACCCCTCAAATTTTAAGTATTTACTCTTGTGCAACAAAATTTTTCTCATTTTTACAATTTAGTCCTTTCTTGAATTAATATATCATAATATACTTCTCAATATTGACATAACTCAAAATTTTCCTTTTTTTCACTTTATTTCCTTATTTTACTATATCAAAGATAATATCTTACTGTAAAAATTTTTGGAGTATTACAGGTAAGTCGAGCTTTTGTAAGTTCGTTATTGTCGAAATTCGTTAATCGATTGCTAAACTGATGTTGGGTATTCTGGTTATAGGTTTTGGTGATCTTGGGATTGTGTTAGCTGCGAAAACAAACCAGGTGTGTACCTGAATGTAAAAAAATAGGATTCAGCGAAAGCTAAAAAACTCACTGTCGACTGCCGTGTGCGACGACATGGCCGAGTGATCGATGAAGGCTAGGCTATGCGCAAGACACGGCCGTGTAATGGCCAGAGTGCTGTCGTGCGAGCCACACGGGCTAGGCCAAATTGGGCGTGTAACGCCCCAAATTTTTGATTTTTGGCTTTTGTGAGTATTGGGCTTGGAAGTGCCTGAATTTGTGATTCGTGTTATTTTGGCTCAATTATATGCTGGGTTAAGTGATTATATGCTCTGGGGTGTGTTTGGGAGGTTCCAAGCTTAACGTTAACTTGGGCTAAACTTTGGGTTTTATTTGAATAAAGCCTAACTTGAGGTCAGCGGGCTTATATGAAATTGTTGGTAAAAACTTAACAGAATGGGCGTGCTGGTCTAGTGGTTATGTGGCAAGGGATTACGCTTAGGGATAAGGGTTCGATTCCCTGTAGTAGCGATGGGATTATTTTGCTGCAAGTTCCTGTAAGCATTGGGCTTTAGTAAAATTTTGTGTTTGGGCTTTAGGGAAAACCTAGGGTTTTCTTTTATTTTCTCTTTTTTAACAAAAGTTGTCTCTGTCGTTTTTCCAAAATCTCATTTGCTGCTGAAAATCATACTTTTCCCTCTCCTCTCCTCTCCTTCATTTTTCTTTCCCTCTCGTTTGGCTTGGTGCTTTGATAGTGGTTTCGTCAATTCGGTAAGTATCGTTTTAATCAAGTTAAGTGTTTTATATGGGAGTTTGTTAATAGAGATTTTGGTTGTTGTTTAGAAAGTGTTCAAGGATCCGTGGATCACTAATTGGGGTTCTAAATAGCAAAGAAACATTGTTCTTCGTCGAAGGTAAGTAGATCTCGCGTTTCAGGATTTGTCCATTCTTAAGTAAATCGATTTAAGTGACTGATTTGGGCTCGATTTTGTCAATCTTAGGCTTTAGAGTGCTCTTGGTCGGATTAGCAACAAAAACGAACCAGATTTGTATTCCGATTGCGTAGAAAATGAGCTTCGACGAAAGCCAAAAGGCTCACTGTCGACGCCATACGGGCGTGTGGTCTGCTCGTCTGGTAGCTTGTGTCGCGAGACACGGGCGTGTGGCAGACAAGCTAGGCCGTACGCGCGCCACACAGGCACGACGGGCACTGGCGTATGAGGCTAGCGAGGCCATGTGTTCGCACGGGCTCGACCATTTGAGCTGTGTAGGCCGCACGGGCGTATGGGCCCACACGGGCAGGGCACACGGGCGTGTGAGTCCAATTTGTATGAAATATTCTGTAAGGATACACGGGTTACCTAAGCCGACTGTGACCTAATTGTAGGGGCGATAAACGTTACTTAGACCCCATATTCTGAATGATTAATGAATTGTATGCTAAAGCATGATAATATAAGCAAGTGTATCTGTCTGATTTTGTATATCTGTTCTGCCATGATATTGATATGATCCGTTATCTGCATATAAGCATGCCATGATATTTATGACGCATTGCATTGGGTTGGGATTGCTATGAAGAGAAGGAAGTCTGAGAGACGATTAGCTTGTTATCTGGCAGCTAAGCTGCATATATCTTTTATGTACTGTTTTACGGTACCATTTGGTGTGCAGGGCTGGATGGGTGATTGTATCCCCATACTTGGTATGTAGGGTTGAGTGGGTTGATTTTATCCCCACATGGTGTGTTGGGCTGGTCAGAGATGGTGTGTAGGGTTGGTGGGCATGATTTCTAATTTCTGATATCTGATCTGTTATGCATGCGATATCTGTATGGCTAAGGCCGAATATCTATTTTCTGTTATCTGTTTGTATGCATGTTATTTGTGGGGATGTACACACTGAGTTTGCAAAAACTCACCCCTTTGTTTATTTGTCTGTCAGGTAATCCTCAGCAGTAGATGGATCGGTACGACGGAGGGCTCGATGGTGACCACTGTTGGACATTTATGGATTTTGAGTAACATTCTATTTCGTCTGATTTATTTTAAATATTTATTTTTGGGATTGAAATGTTTTCAGACTTGAACTATTTTTAAGTTATTTTGGGATTTCAAATTATTAAGTTATTGATTTATGAATTAATGATGTTTTAACTTCCGTGATAATGCAATGTGTTCACCTAATAACCGGTTTAATGATTTCACGATTTAAGTAAAGATAATGAATTGTACGATTTTTAACTTGCTAAGGTTTTCTAAAAGCACTCTCATGTGACGCCGCCAGATTCAGCCATAATGTCTAGGCCAGGTTTGGGGTGTTACAGGGCGTGTGGGCCCACACCGACACGCTACACGGACGTGTGGTATCTGGGCTAAGCCGTGTGGTCCACACGAGCAAGGCCAATCTAGGCGTGTGGGCCCATTTATCTAAATTTTTCCTTAGGGTTGTACGAGTCGTTCCAAATGACTGTGGGCCTACTGTAGGGTCGGTAAGGGCTAATTGAACCTTAAACAGTATAAATTGTCGGTTTGATATTCTGATCTGATTAGAAATCTGATGCATGCCTACTTGCACTATTATCTGTTATCTGTATACGATCATAAGCATGTGAGCATGTTAGATTATTTTTCTGTACTGGTATATTTCTGTATCTGATATTGGGGTTGGGATGATGTATATTGGAGGAAGTGTTCTGAAAGGCAATTTACGCCTATTATCTGGCATCATGGCTGCATTATATTTGATAGGTACCGCATCGATACTGTATAGTTTGTAGGAATGGTGGGTGTTTTAAACTCCACATGGTGTGTAGGGATAGTCGGAGATGGTGTGTAGAGGATGGGGGTAGGATTCTGATTCTGACTTGTGTATCTGTATATGTAATGGGCTCAGTCCGAATCAGATCGATCATTATTTACGACTTTTACGGTTGTGTGCGTGCTTAAGTGCAGTAGGAGACTCGCAATGAGTTTACATAAACTCACTCTTTTCTATTTAATCCGTTCAGGTAATCCACAGAGTTAGGCGGATCGGTGTAGCGGAGGACTCGACAGTGACCACCCGCTTTTACTGTTTTATTTTGTTTTATGGTTTCATTTAAAGTTTTGGCTTTGAGTTTGGAGAGGCTATATTTTATAGGACTTTCTAGACTCTTTTAAACTGTTTGGCGTTGGTTTTTGGTTTTTGGTTTTTTATCTAAAACATGATTTTCTTAAAATGCAAACTGTTTTCCTTAAACACGATGAGTTTCCTAAGCTTCCACTAAAATGATATGATTAAAGGCAAGTTGACTAATTGAATATATGTTTTGAATTAAATGAAAGCAATTTATGAGCTTAAGGGTTTTATCGAGTTAGCTCTGTTTTCAAAATCCCTTTCACGTGACATTGCTAGATTCGGCCATAACGTCTAGGCCGGGTTTGGGGTGTTACAACAATGTTTTGAAAATATAATTTATCTTCAAACGACATATATTCTATAGTACTTACAGGTTTAGAAGTACTTGTACTACTTATCTTTTCTATCATCCAGTCTTTTGGTATTGATAGATCTCTTAAATGTAATAATCTTGGTTGTATTTCGATAGTAAATTTTTGGGGTTCAAAGAGCTCAATAATTTTATTATTAATTTCTTTAATCTCTACCTCTGCTGTATTAGTATATTTATTAATAGAAGTCCAACTTATTGCTAGATCTTTTGCTAAATCATTAATTTCAGAATTTTTTGTTTGAATTCTTAGACATAAATACTCTTCTATTAGAAGATCTGTAATAGATATAAAGTAGTTTGGTTTAACTTTAAATCCTATTACATTGGTATGTAACTTTGATTAAATTCCTCCAATAAGTGCTTTTATTGGATTTTCAAATTTTTTATCTAGCAAAACTGCTATTATAGGTATATCATGACCTTTTCTAAATAAAGCTCTAATAGTTAATATTATTATTCCTAAATGTATATATCTAACTTGAGGATATTTCTTTTTAATCCTCTTAAATTTATCTTTAGTAATAATGGGATTTCAGTTAATCCTCCTCTAATATCTTTAGCCACAGTATTACCACTTATTTTTTCTATATGTCTTTGACTCCATATTTTGAATTTAGATATTTTATATATTTCTTTTTTAGAAATATGATTTTTATTTATTTTTTCTATCATTTCATTAGAAAAGTCTTTTTCTTCTTCGATTAGATTTCCTAATTTTATATCTTGTTGTTCAAATTTAGGAATTTCTTCTAATTGATTATTAGAACTATTTCCTATATTAAACATAAATATATATTCTTCTTCATCTATATCAGAATCTGTTTCTGATATTAGTTCATATAATATTTCTTCAGGATTTATTTTCTCTTTATAACATATTTCTAAGTCTTGTTCTTCAAGTGTTTTAATCATTTTCTTTGCACTTTTTCCTTTGTTAGGACAATTTAGTGCTATGTGACCTTCTTCATCACATATAAAACATTTACATATTTGTTTTTTTAGGTTTTTTAGAAGTTTTTCTTCTAACAAATCTTTTCTTTTTCTTATAACCAATATATTTTCTATTTCTTGGTTTCCATCTAACTAAGTTATATCTTCTATTTTTCTTTTTATATCTTTTATAAGTAGTAGAACGTATTGATTTACATCCAAATTCCCATTCATTTTCTGAAATTTTTGTACAATGTTTAGTACTTAATTTATGCTTAACTTGTTTAGAAGCTTTACTTTGTAAACAATATGAAGTTATTCTTTCTTTTGCAAAATTAATTTTATTTCCTATGGAGTCTATATTTTCTGGTTCTACTACCGCCATTTTACTATGCTTTTCTAAATAAGAAACATATTTTTTATACATATCTCATCCCATGGTGGTAGTAATTTATGAAAATATTAGTTTTTTCAAAATTTTATATTTTCATTTTTTAGTTTTTGATATTCATGAAGAAATTTTTTAGAAAATTCTTCTAAATATCTAATATCACATAATTTAATTTTTTGACAATATATAGCTAGATATACTATTCTGATCTTTTTTATCAAAATAACCATGAAATTCTGTTTTTAGAATAAAAGTTAATCCTTTTAAAAGATCTTTGGTGTTCCTATTTGATTGATTAATTGCCCTTTTTGTTCTTTTTCTTTATCAAATTCTTCCCATCTTCTTAGAAATTGTAGAACATCTACTTGAAATGTTCCAACAAAATAGTTTAATTTATAGTCATAGATTGTGCCTAGTCATCTATGGTTTTTTCATAGTCTGCAATAGGAATATTAGGTAAGTCTAAAAATATTCCTCATTGAGCAGCATTTTTTTATTTAAATTATTTATTCTATGTAGTAGATGATTCTCCTGGATTTTCAATTTTTATTTTATTTATAGCTATATTTTCAATTTTATTACTAAAAATTCTAGTTGTATTTTTAACTTTTTCAGATAAACATGTTCATGCCTTCATGGGTTTAGTTGACTTGAGTACGAGATAACTTTCATGTCTCGACTCAAATTCCTATTTCACTAAATAATTAAAATTTATTGACATATGACTAAACAAGACTTTAACAGCTTAGTGGGTTTAGGTTTTAAGTGTTAAGTGGTGGGACAAATTAAAATGATGGTAGCCCTTTCGTGCAAGTCATCACATGATCCATTGCTGCATCTCATTAATTTACCCATTGAGAAGCACTTGCTATAAATTCCTAATATTTCAACCTTTAACTTTTAATCCCATTTTATTCTTAAACATTGTTGAGAAGCAATTGAAACTTTGGGGGTTGAATCATCAACTGTTAAACTGCATTGTAAGAGTTTCAAACCCTCTATTATTGCAAATTACTGTCGTAACCATTTTTTTGAAAAAAAGGGATCGACTTAAATTTTGAAAATGAAAATGAAAATGGGAGTCGCCACCAATCTTTTTCGATGAGGTATGATTGGATCACCTTAAATTAATCGTTTTAATAAAATTTAAGATTTACTAAGACGAGAATTTTTGGTCCACGATAATCAGAAAACAAGTTCGGGAGTCGGTTACGCACGAGGAAGGGTTAGCACCCTCGATACGCCCAAAAAATTGGTACCTAGTTGATTAATTAGTGTCTTAGTGTCGAAAATTGAAAGCTTGAGAGACTTTTGAAATACGCTCCTTCTTTGTAAAAAAGGCTCAAGAATTAAAGACCTTCTCGTCTCAAAATATGAAATGTCACATCCAGTAAGTTAGGACACGACATCTTGACTTTTTGAGAGCGAGCTTGCCTTTTATATAAAATTTACGTATTTTAATTTATTAAAAGGGTATTCGATTATTTAGAGTAAGCGAGAAAAATCGAAACCCAGTAAGTTAGGGTACGTTTTCTCGAATTTTCAAACACCGAATATTACCTTTATTTTGAAACAAATTCATATTTCGAGGTGACGAAATGTCATACCCGGTAAGTTAGGGCACAACACTTCGTACCTCCGAGAATGAGCATTTTCAAAACTCGTATAGCAATTTAAGAGAATAGTCCGTTATTTAGGTTAAACAAGAAAAATCGAGGCCCAGTAAGTTAGGGCACGATTATCTCGAATTCCCAAATACGGGATATCATTTTTAGGAAAGAATTATTTTAAAGCATTGAATAAAAGCATAATGTAATTTATAATAATACATAGAAGCAGATTATGATGTTAATAATAACGTATAATAATAAGTGATAATAACGAGTAGTTATGAAAAGATGACCCAGAAGTAAGGTTAGTAATACGTAAATGTAAACAAATATGTGAGAAAAATAAAATGATCGAATACATAAGTAAATAAAAGAAATATAAGACATGATAGCACAAAAATGACAATAATGATGATGAAAACGATAATAATAATAATGTTGATAATGATAATAGTGGTGCTAAAACTATTAAATTGATGATAATAATAAAAATAATAATAAGAGTATTAATATTTGTATTAATAATAGTGATAATAATAGAAAGTAATAAAGGAATAATATTAGTAATAGTAATAAAAATGAAAATAATGGTAATAATAATGGTAAGTACAAATAGTAAAAAACAAGATACAAATGATAAATAATCTAAAGTTTAAAATTATTATTTAAAGAGATACAGGTAAGATAAGTACTGAAATATTAATAACAGGGGTAAAGACATATGACTAAAATAGATGTGCTAAATATATGTATTAAATTTGTTAATATATAAAAATAATGATAACATATAGGTAAATATAAAAGAGGGAAATATAACAACAATAATAGTAAAAATACAATGGTAGTAATAATAAAAAGTGTAACAATATAATAATATGATGGTAATAAAAAATACAATAATATACATTAAATAACAAATAATAATAATAATGACAATAATATAGAAATATGAAAAGCAAATATGTTAGATGTTAAATTAAAGTAATACAAATACGATGTATATATATAAAAGCTATACATATAAATGTGTGTATGTACATATATTTACATAAAAATATATGCTAACGTATAATGATAATAGTAGTGAATATTTTAAAATACAAAAAGTAATGGAATGTAATAAAAATATTAAAGTAAAGCAATTAGTGGTGCTATATAAAATGTATATACATACATATGTAATAAAACATACATTAATATACATTAATTTGACTAATAAAAATAATGATAATACGTCACTAAGTATAATAGTGATAGTTATAATGATAATAATAATAATAATAATAGTAGATATAATGATAAATAATGTTACAAGTAAAAACATAAAAATCAAATTAAATAAAGAGGACCAAATCTGAAACACAAATACAGTTTTGGGGCCAATTTTGAAAGTAAATATAAAAAGGGGACCCATTCGAATACGCGCAAAACTTCGGAGGGCCAAAAGAGGAATTTCCCCGAACCCTTGAAACGTCACCACAGAAGGGAGGACCGAATCGTGAAACATAGCACATTCCAGGGCCAATTTAAAATAAATACAAACCTAATTGCAAAACATATAAAAATCGGAAGGACCGCGCGTGCAATTGGCCCCTAAGAGCAAAAACACGCGGATCCCAGGGCATTGACGGGTCGGGTCTTGGTTCAGTGAACAACGACGCTGTTTTGGCGCCTGAAATCAGGGCCCAAAACGACGTCGTATGGCTCCCCTATAAATACTAAAAATCCCACAAAAAATTCATTCTTCCAGTTTCTAAAAAAAAAATCCTTCTTCTCTCCTTCTGGGTTAAACCTGTCGCCTAGAGAAGGCCACGGACGCGCCATCTCGCCACCACCGCAGACTCTCAGCGTGTTGACCACCGTACGGTGGCGGAAGTCGCCCAAGAGTAAGATTTTTCTTTCTTTTTTCTTTTTAATATGCCTAATATATCTATGTGTGTGGATTGCTTGAATAGAATGAATGTTATGGGCACGAACAGATTCAAAAATAAAAATAAAGAAAAGAGTGGCTAAACCTCCGAATCGTTCTTCGATCTGTTTGCTGTGGTTTCTTTAGTGTTTGAATCTGTTTTTACTTTTGATCTTTAGAATGGGATGTGGTTTTTTTATTTCACAAGAAAAATGCTAAAAAAGGTACATGGTTTTTGGATTTGGCTTCTTAAATAGCCATTACATTTCTTTGTTCTTGTCTTCATGTCTTTTCTCATTAATGATTGCAGTGCTACTAGGGCGGAGGTGGAGGTGACGGCGGCGACTGCAGCAGCAGCTAGGAAGCGTGCACCGGTCTTGATGGCGCTAGAGAGATTAGGCAATTTAGGTTTGAGTAATCAAACCCTAAATTTGGCTAGGTGGGTCACAATTTGGGCCTTTTTAATTTGTTTTGGGTCTGGGTCCAAAAGGGTTTGGGTTTAGTTGGTGTTTTAGCTGGGCCCAAAATTGGGCTTGTACAGCTGCCCCTCTTTGCTTGTTGTCGTGTAACGGGAACAAAGCAAAGACTTAAGAAAGACCAATTTTGGTCCGGTCTTCATCGAGTCTCAACTTCCTTGGTGTCCCTCTTCTTTAGGTAGCCTCATCCTAGTCCACTGTACTTTGTTGCTTTGATCTGTTTATGCATCTTCAGAGAGATAAGACTTGCTATCTTCATTCTGCTCCATTACAAGTGCGGGGAGATGAGGCTTGTGACTTCAGTTTACTCTGCTGAAACTTCAAGGAGATCTGCTGTAACTTCCAGCTACTCCGATGTCATTTCAGGAAGATAGAATCTGTAATTGTTACCCTACTGCTTAGGGGGGTAGGGCCCCTTATCTTTGATCTGTTTCCCTACTGCTTAGGGGGTTAAGATCTGTAAATTAAACTCGATACCCTACTGCTTAGGGGTTTAGGGTTCTTCGTCTTCGACCATTCGTCTTTGATCTGCTCCACTGCAAGATCTGCGATTTTCAACCTATTACCCTACTGCTTAGGGGTTTAAGGCTTGTAAATTCAACTTCTTACCCTACTGCTTAGGGGATTAAAGCCCATCACTTTTGATCTGTTTCCCTGTTGCTTAGGGGGTTAAGATCTGTAATTCGGTCTATTACCCTACTACTTAGGGATTTAAGACCTTTCGTCTTTGATCTGCTCCACTGCAACTTCAGGAAGGCAAGATCTGCGATTTTCAACCTATTACCCTATTGCTTAGGAGGTTAAGGCTCGATGCACTTACTGATTCTAGGGACATGGCCTGTAGAATAAATTCCATGTATCTATGCTTGTGCCAAAGAATTAGGATGTTATGATCGAAATGAATCAAATGTTCTTAATTGGATGCACTATGAATGATGCATGGGTGCAGCATGTTTGAGAATGAATCCCTTTTTAATGTTTAGGTTGTCATTGCTCTTTGTTTATCAAGGTTCTTTTACTGAGACGGTACTCTGTCATCTTGTTCAGCTTAGATCTTTGAACAGAAAATTCGAAGAGATAGTCCCCATTTGAACTCTTTCTTCTCATATGCTTCCAATCTTTGAGTTTGGTTAGTTCTAAATAATAGTCCTGTTTTAGGTTCCTATACTATTTAGAAACTTTCAGAGTAATATGCAAAACTCTTTTTGCTAAAATGGCTTTTAGTCCATTTCAATGCAAAATGTTTGAAGAAGACTATGATAATGATGGGGCTGAAATTTATCGTAGAAACAAAATTTGAAGGGGATAGCTTATTCACAACCAAAAGCATTCTTTGGAATACAAAATGAATAAAAGGAAAATAGGTGCCCAGATATCGCAGCGTGAGCTTCTTTGCATGAACTTCTTGAAGACTCCCTTTTCGCTTAACATGTGTTTAGGGGATCTAGAGTACTCTAGTAGATGCCCCAAGGAGTAAAATCTCTCTTCTTTGTTAATTTAGGTGTCGTAAGACTTGTCGATGCCCCACCTTGCTCAAAATTTGAATCGCCCTTTACGGGTTTTCAATTCAAACTCCCTTTGGTCTCAAGGTGCTCTTTGCGAGTTTTCACCTGGCCTCTCCTTTTTTTTTTTTTTTTTTTTTTAGGCGAAGTATTTCTTGACCGAATCTGAATTCTTTGGATTAGGTAAAGTTTTGCCATCCATTTCGCCAATATCGGTGCTCCTCCAAAAAGGCCTTCTTTACCACATAAGGTCCTTCCCAATTCGGCATCCATTTTCCTCTCAAGTCCTTTTGTATGGGCGGGATCTTTTCAATACTAAGTCTCCCTCATGGAATTCCCTAGACGGACCTTTTTGTTGTAAGCTCGCATCATTCGTTTTCGTACATCGACCATGACGGATGGCCCTTAGCCTCTTTTCTTCAATCAAATTCGGTGATCATATCGGGATTGGATCCATTCTCGCTTCATCCAATTTTACCTCTCGACAAAACTCGAGGAAGGAATCTCGACCTCGATAGGTAAAAGCGCCTCCATTCCATAGACCAATGAAAAGGCGTTGTTCCGGTGGAAATCCCGACGGATGTCCGATAAGCATAGAGGCGAATGGTAGCTTTTCATGCCGTCTTTGTAAGTCTCTCGCTCATTTTCCCACAATCTTTTTAATGTTTTTATTAGTTGCCTCAATCGCACTGTCATCATCTTGGACGGTATGGTGATGAGTTGTGGTGTCGATCTTGAATCGATCGCAGACATCTCGCTATCGTCTTTGTTGTTCAAATTCAATGCATTGTCCGATATAATCCTTTCTCGGCATTCCATATCGACAAATGATCTCCTTTTTAAGAATTTGCTAACGGTGATTTAGTGACATTGGCATACTGGCGGCTTCCACCCACTTGGTGAAATAGTCGATGACCACAAATATGAATCGATGCCCGTTTGAAGCTTTTGGCGAAATTGGCCCAATCACATCCATACCCTACATCGAGAAAGGCCATGGTGAAGTCATAACATGCGAGAGTGAAGGAGGCACGTTGATCTTGTCTCCATAGATTTGGCATTTATGACATCTTTTGGCGTAGTTAATACGATCTCCTTCCATAGTGGACCAATAATAACCGAACCTCATAATTTGCTCGGCCATTGTAGAGCCATTAGCGTGTGTCCCACAGACGCCCTCATGGACTTCTTCTAAGATTTTCTTAGCCTCAATAGCGTCCACGCATCTTAACAGTACTTGATCCTTCCTTCTTTTATATAGGATCTCACCATCCAAGACATAGTCATTGGCCAATCTTCTCAACATTTTCTTGTCGTTTTGGTAGCTTGGTGGGATACTCACGATTCTTCACATACCGCAGGATATCGTGGTACCAGGGATGGTCGTCATTTTTAGCTTCTTCTTCGAGGTTGCAACAATGAGCTGGAGCCTCGTAAATGCTCATTTGGATTGGTTTCACGTCCTCTTGTTTGTTCACCTTGATCATGGAAGCTAAGGTTGCTAGGGCGTCTGCCATCTGATTTTCTTCCCGAGGGAGGTAGCAGAAAACGATATCGTCAAACTCTTCGATTAATTCGAGGACCAGATTTCGATGATGGATCAACTTAGGATCTCTCGTCTCCCATTCTCCTTTAAGTTGATAAATCACTAATGCTGAATCTCCATATACTTCTAGCGCTTTAATTTTACGTTCAGTAGCTGCACGGATGCCCATGATGCATGCTTCGTATTCCGCCATATTGTTTGTACAGTCGAAATCTAATTTGCTAGTGAAAGGGTAATGATCTCCGTCTGGAGATACCAAGACTGCCCCAATTCCATTTCCCACAGCATTTGATGCTCCGTCGAAGTTTAGCTTCCAAGGATGCCCTTCTCGAGGGTTTTCTTCGGTGGTTGCCACGTACATCAGATCTTCGTTTGGGAAATCAAAGTTCAGAGGCTCGTAGTCTTCTAGAGCTCTACTGGCTAGAAAGTCCGCTATTGCACTCCCTTTACTGACTTTTTGGTTTACATAGACAATATCAAATTCGAGAGTAGAATTTGCCATCGGGCCATTCTTCCATTTAAAGCGGTTGACTCCATCAAGTACTTCAAAGGATCCGGTTTAGAAATCGGCCAGTCGTGTGATACAACATGTATTGTCTCGATCTTGGGTTGTCAGATTAAGGCACAACACAACTTTTCAATTGGTGAGTATCTCGTTTCACACTCAGTGAACTTCTTACTGAGGTAATATATTGCTCTTTCTTTCCTTCCTGACTCATCATGTTGGCCAAGCACACATCCCATAGAATTTTCAAACACCGTTAAATACGAGATCAATGGTTTGTCTGGACTAGGTGGTGACAATACTGGAGCATTAGACAAATACTGCTTAACCTTGTCAAAAGTCTTCTGGCATTCCTCGTCCCAAACACCAGGATTGTGTTTCTTGAGGAGACGGAATATGGGGTCACATTTCTCGGTTAGTTGTGAAATGAACCGAGCGATGTAATTTAGTCTTCCCAAGAATCCCCGAACTTCTTTTTGGGTACGTGGTGGAGGTAGCTCTTGTATAGCTTTGACTTTGTCTGGGTCTATCTCAATCCCTTTTTCACTGACTATGAATCCTAGCAGCTTTTCGACGACTGCCCCGAAGGTGCATTTTATTTGGATTGAGTTTCAGCTGGAATTTTCTCAACCTCAAAAATAATTTCCTCAAGACTTGCACATGCTCTTCTTCTGTCCGAGATTTGGCGATCATGTCGTCGACATAGACTTCAATTTCTTTATGCATCATATCATGGAACAAGGTTACCATGGCTCTCTGATATGTTGCACCCGCATTTTTTAATCCGAACGGCATCACCTTATAGCAGAAGGTTCCCCACATGGTCACAAATGTGGTTTTATTCATGTCTTCAGGATGCATCTTGATCTGATTGTACCCTGAGAAACCATCCATGAAGGAGAAGAGTGAGTAACCTGCCGTGTTGTCCACTAGGGTGTCGATATGAGGCAACGGAAAATTATCCTTTGGGCTGGCCTTGTTCAAGTCTCTATAGTCTACACACATTCGGACTTTTCCATCTTTTTTAGGGACGGGGACTTATTAGCTACCCATTCCGAATACTTGACTACTTGTAAGAAACCAGCGTCAAATTGCTTCTTAACCTCCTCTTTTATTTTCAACAAAACATCCGCCTCATTCTTCAAGCTTTCATTAAACCGGCTTGCAATCCTCTTTAATGGGAGTCTGTGTACCACAATGTCAAGATTTAGCCGGGCATATCTTGATACGACCATGCAAAAACATCCTTGAACTCTTGGAGTAACTCAATAAGGTTCTACTTTGTTTCACTGGTTATGCAGTTCCGATCTTCACTTCTTTCTTTTCAAGTTCATCTCCCAAGTTCACGACTTCATCGACTCTTTTGTGGGGTAGAATCGCTTCTCCTCTTGCTCTACCATCCTTAACAAATCGGGGATAAGTTACGATCCTTGTCATCTTCAAAGTCCCGAGATCCTTCTAGACACATATCCCTGCTCAAAAGGAGACCCGAGCTAGTAGCAATGTCGCTCACATCGTTGATATCCGAGAGACTGTTATAGGCGCGAAAGAAGATACAAAGAATAAAAGAATCTAAGAACAATAGTATGTATGGTATGTTTATGAATGAAAGAATAAAAGAATATTTAAACGGAAAAGGACAAAAGAATGCATTTCATTGAAATAACAATTTTAGAACATGAGCCTATTTCACAAAAAGACACCTATTACTCCTAGGCCTAGAGTAATAAGCGTGTTTTGAGCATTACTCTGTATTAGTTCTAAAGACTACAGGAATCTCTTCCACAGTCCAGTTATCTAGAACACTTTCTGGCTCATAAGGGCGAATGCCCGATAGATCTTCTATTCCAGTTCCCTCTTCATATGTGGCGTTGATGTCTAAATTTTCCATCATTCCTTCCACAATTTCCTTTCCCGATGCCCCCTGCTCGGGGTGAATGACTCCTCCAGACACAAAGGTCTTCGATATATGGGGAAAGATCATTGGTTCCCATTCGACTTCTCCCCCGCTTAATCGTGCTCTCCTTCTTTCTTGTTTCTTCTCTAGTTCTTTCTTTCTTTGCTTCGTGTTAGGCCTGAATCCCAACCCAAAACGATCCTGTTTTTCTTTTATCATTGGTGCATTAATCCGTCCCTGGAGGTACCTCCCAAGTCCTCTTCCGGGTATGGCCCCTTTTCCAACAGTTAGCCGTAGTCCCATTCTCGTAGTTTCAGATAATCTAGGCATTGGAATCTTATTTCCTTCGATGATGAATGTCGCATTCACAAACTCTAAAGACCGGAAAGAACATTCGATTGCTTTCGTCATCCGCCTCACATACTGGTCGCGGCTGGCGTAGCGGACGCAATGATATCCTCTTCAAGATTGATCGTTACTAACCGGCCTCGGTTACCAATTTCAACTTCGGTGTAGCGATGAAGGATCGCCTCGCACGAGTGTATCCATGGTCTTCCCAATAGGCAGTTGTACGAAGGCTTAATGTCCATAACCAGGAAATCTACTTCGTACGTACTCGGTCCGATCAAGAGGGGTATTTCAATTCTTCCCATTACTTTCCTTTCCGTGCCATCAAATGCTCTTACTATATTTTGGCATGTTTTCATGTGGAACTGTCTCACAAGCAACCTATTCAGGCGTAGAGACGGTAGGACATTCGTAGCAGTGAACCATTGTCAATCAATACCCCTAGTAATGTATACCTTTGCGCGAGTTGTAATGTGCAAAGCTTTAGTCGATCCTCTCGCCTCCCGAGGTACTTCATCGTCATTGAAGAATATAAAGTTGTCGGCACTTATATTGTTGACTAAACGGTCCAGCTTGTTGACTGAAATGTCATTAGCGACGTAGGTTTCATTCAGCACCTTCATTAATGCACTGCGATGGGCTTCGGAGCTTAAGAGTAAGGCCAATCGATATACTGAGTGGTTGTTTGTGTAATCGTTTCACGACACTATACTGGCTGTGTGCTTTAGAAATTTCAAGAATTCCTTTGCTTCTTTTTCGCCATCTTGATTCATTAACAGATTGATTCAGTCCTGCCGCGCTCTCTTTCCTTTGCTCAATTGCCAATGATTTTCCTCTAACTCGCTTTCGACCTTTGTAGTTGGGGTATAACGCCTCCCGCTGCGTGTATAGAAACCTCATCTTGACCCTCCTCGATGTGTTAGTCGGGATTTCTTCCATCGGGATTGTCGCGTTATACCTATAGTTCCATGGTACCCTTTTACTATCTTTATAAGGGAAGGCAACGGGCTTCGGATCACGACTTTTGGCGTAACTTGTGCCACGCTTCCGTTAATTTTTGGACGTGATATGATAACCACGGGTGGGTGGCTTTGTAAACATCCTTCGTCGACCCTCTTCGAGGCACACACTACTGCTTTTCCGGGCCTTGACATATTCAAGAATTCTATCTCCTTATTATCCATCAATCCTTGTACTAAAGCCCCGATTCACTACATTTCAATCTCATGATCCTCTAGATTGTGGAACTCGCAATCGATCATCCCTTCTTGGGGTCCGACCCTTGAATTACGTGATATCAACCCCATTTCCACCATTTGCTTCCATACTTCTTTCAGGTGGAGATTTCATACGCAATATTCGTCTTAATTTCTTTCCCCGAACCCTTAA
This sequence comes from Gossypium anomalum, assembly GCA_025698475.1. Classification (NCBI taxonomy): domain Eukaryota; kingdom Viridiplantae; phylum Streptophyta; class Magnoliopsida; order Malvales; family Malvaceae; genus Gossypium; species Gossypium anomalum. The sequence continues at coordinate 13,667,281 of CM046967.1, read as the reverse complement.
TTATTGCATTTATCCCCTTATCCCCATGGTTAGGTAGTGGATTGTCTCGCACTAGGTGTATCGTCAAATTTCACAACGCGCCATGTTGATGAGTCTCTCAACCAATTTCTTAAAAGTAGTGCAGTTTTCTATCGTGTGTCCTGTGGCCCCCGCGTGATACTCGCATTGGGCATTCGCGTCATACCACTTGGGGTATGGAGGCTGCATTGGTTTTAAATAGAAGGGAGATACGACATGTGCGTCGAACAAACTTTGGTATAACTCCTTGTATGTCATCGGAATGGGCGTGAATTGGAGTTTCTCCCTATTTGGCTTTGTGTTGGGCTCTTGTCTGGAAGGGCCCTGCCGACCAGTAGTTGTCGTCCTTGGTTGGCTTACGGTGACCGCTTTTGAATAGCACTCACGTTATTTACCTCGTGCTCTTTCTTTCTTGGTGCTGACCTTTTGGTACTTTCTCCAGCCTCTATTTTCTCACACTTTATCGCGTTTTCAATCATTTCTCCAGACATTACTATGTCCGAGAAACTTTTGGTCGCACTACCCAACCATGTGGTTAATGAAAGGTGCCTTGAGAGTATTAATGAAGAGCATAGTAGTTCTTTTTCCAACAGAGGGGGTTGGACTTGTGTGGCCACCTCTCTCCATCGTTGGGCATATTGCCTGAAGCTTTCATTGTGTTTCTTCTCCATGTTCTGTAAAGTAATCCTATCAGGGGCTATGTCCACCACATGACCATACTGCTTCATGAAAGCTTGTGCGAGATCTTTCCATGAACCAATTTGGGCGCGACTCAATTGGTTGTACCATCTAGAAGCGGCCCCTACCAGACTTTCTTGAAAGCAGTGAATCAAGAGTTGATCGTTATTAACATGGCCTGCCATTCTTCTGCAGAACATAGTGATGTGAGCCTCGGGACAACTGGTCCCATTGTACTTTTCAAATTCTAGAGTTTTGAACTTGGGAGGGAGTACCAAATCTGGAACCAAGCTTAATTCCTTTGCATCGATTCCAGCACGATAGTCGGTGCTTTCCATCTCCTTGAATTTTTCTTCTAACCATCTATACTTTTCTTCAAACTCTTTCGGGAATTCTACCCTTGTCTTTTCTGTTTCCATCACCTCATCGAGGTTGAGGACAACAGGGTTAGTTGGGTTATCCCCGGATGAGAGCCCGAGCCAACCCGATAGTTCATCGGTGCGGACACACCACCGCAATGGTTGGGGCTTAATTGTGATCGATGGCCTTCTTGGGTATATTTGGTGTGTGTCTCGAACGTCTCACGGGCAAATCACGGAGGGTAGACAGGATCTTCGTTATCATCTTCCGTGTTGACTACGGGACTTTTCCCTTTTCTAATCCACCACCAATAGACGCGTTATTTGATCCATCATACTCTTTTGGGACTCCAAAGATCTGGTCCTCATATCTTCTTTGGACTTTGGCCAACTGTTCTTGCATACGCTCTTGTAACTGATCTTGCATCTCTTTTTGCATTTGCTCTAATCTCTCTAACCTTTGGTCCATGGCTTTTATTTTTCCTCGTGTACCGTAACGATGTTCCAGGGTAACTGCCACGATTTTAGGGTTTTTGTGAGTTTTAGTGCACATGATGCAATGTTGATGCATGAATGCAATGGACGCAATGAACGCAAATGAATGCAAATAAAAGGCGTTGATTCTAATTCAATTTCATTAAGATAACTTTCTAGAAAGCAAGTTTCTTTACATAAAATATGTTACATATAAGGCTTGGCCCTGATACTTAAGGCCTTGACCTGTCTAAGGAGCCATGCTAATTCTCGTCCTCTATCCGATTCTGATTCGTACTTTAAACTCAAAGACATCACCGCATCGCTAACGTCGTAAGTGCTCGCCACGCCTCGTACTTGAATCAAAGCTTTCGCCATAGCGTAATCCCATTTCTGGCTTGTTCTTAGGATTGGTGAAGTTGTTCATTCAATCGATCGTTATTTATCTCAAGAAATTCAAAAGCGGAGTTCGCGATCTTGCAATGCCACCTTGAGTTCTTCTATCTTTCCTTTTAACTCTTGATTTTGCTTTGACTGGCTTTCAACTCGATCATGAATTACGAGTACGTTCTTTGATACAAGGATTTTTCTAGTTTCGTCACCGCATCCTTAATCCTTCTTTCTCGTTCTGACTTTCTACCAAACTCTCTTTTAGAGTATCCTCTCGAGCTTGAGCATCTCGAAATCTTTCTTCCCATTGGCTAGCTTTTCTTTGCTCTTCTTTAATTTCCTGTCGCCATTGCTCAGACGTCTTCCCTAGCCCAGCGGTTCTTATTGACCTTCGCAGCTTCTTATAGTCAGTTTTCAAACTGTCCAAATCTCCCTCGGCTTTGTTCTTTCCTTTTCTGAGCCTTTCATCTTCTAGCTTCTGGACATCGACATCCAATCCCAGCTGCATTTTCTCCTCTTCCAACTGCTCGATCCTCTTTTCTAGTTCCAGGCTCTTTCTCTCGAAATCATGTCTGACGATTTCTAGTTCAGACGGGATTGGTCTCAAGCATTCTTCCATTGATCTAGGTCCTTCTTGATCTGGCGTGGGGATGTTATCGTTGATCCTCTGAATCCTCCACTGGTCATACTCAAGGGTAGCCATGGGATTGGCAGCAAACTTTTTCATTCTCTACGAGTGCGGTTCCGGGCATTCGATATTTCGCGGACTCTCTTTTTGTAGTTATTCCCGTGAATACAAATTCACACCGAGCTAACCCGTGTGTTGGTGGTGTAAACTCATGCCGGACTGTCTTGTCTTAACACCAGTGAGAGGAGCATACCCTATGGCTCCCCATACTCCTAATAAGGGGACCCAATCAAAGTCTCCACATCGGTATAATACTTCATGACCACCATCCCACGGGGCTCTCCATTCGACATCCTCTTCTTGCAAATTCAAGGATCGCCATCCAATTTTCTTCTCAGTAATGTCCTCTTCTCAGGTGTAGCCACTAACTCTTTCAATGGAGAGTAGTTTTGGAGAAGACGCGATCTGAGACCTTTTCCACTTTCCAAAAATGGCTATGGAACCACGATAGTAGAAAGTTGTGCACATCCAATAAATCTTCCTTCACCCGCTCTTCGACAAGCATTCAATGATCCGAAGGTTTCGCCAATATCGCAGTACGGTGTGGTCCCTTTACTAAGCCTATCAAAGAGATCGAGAGACGCCTCGTCTATGTGCCCCAAAGCTTTGGGAAAGATAACGATCCATAAATGCTCAAGGCGAAAACATCTACCCTCTTTTTCGTGTCGGGATGCGCTAGGATTAAATCTCTCAAATGCCTCCAAGGAATGCACCTACAATCTCCTTTTTGTCCGATCACGGTGTAACCCATTGCTCGCTCATTCCGTGATGTTCATCAACTTTTTCGAGAATTTGGGCCATCGCGACTTTGGAATAAATTCTATCAACACGAATCTTGGGCATCGTATCAAGGTGTGTATTCTCTATCGTAGGTACCAAATCTACATTCCCGAAAGTGAAGCAGCTGTAAGCAGAATTCCAATATTGAACGAGGGCTCGGAATAGGCGTTCGTCTATCTTGACGTCGAGTAGATAAGGTAAATCGCCATAATGACAGTAGAATAGTCGTTTGACCTCATCATCCCACTGAGCCCAAATTTCCTTCATCTCTTGGAGATTGTTCTGAGTTACACTAACCCGAGTAAAGTCCGACAACTCTGACACGTACCCCTCGGTTAGGCTATCCCCTTTCTTCAGGTTGTTCAAATATCATATCCCATATCAAGACAAGACATTGTCCTCTACTTTATCAAAAACCCGCTTTCCATGATAAGCTATCTTCTTAGCAACCGAATGTAAATCAACACCTTTTATGATGAAAATGTCATGCAAATACAATCAAAATAAAATAAAACAAGTCAGTATTTCATACAAGATTTACAGCAAATAATCAAATATAACATTTGCTCGGGTAACCACTAGGGTTTCAGAGTAGCTCTATCTAGGGTAGGTTCCTTAAGGCTCACTATATGGGGTTCAGTTCTAGAGTAAAGGTACCTGAACCGGCAGATTCCTCGATCTTCACCCATTATAGGCTCATACAGACCGAGTTTGGTTCAGGGGAATACGTTTCCCTATGGCTGCACGGAGATGAAAATCTCACGAAGACATAGGTACGGACGCATCTCAGAAAGTGATCCACTATCCTGGCACGGAGGTGAAAACCTCACGAAGGAGTAGTTTCTCACTCCCACTTAGAGGGGTGTGACCATAATGGTCATGCAATGCAATATGCAAAATTATTTAAAGGATCAAACCAACACAACAGCTATTATATCGCAAACAACAAATGAAATGTGATGAAAGGATCGTATCTCAAAGTTAAATTTTCAATTTTCGATAAAAAGACTGAAGTTAATCAACTTGTGGCTTGACTCTCTTATTTGGCTCCCTAGTGGAGTCGCCAAGCTGTCGTAACCATTTTTTTGAAAAAAAGGGATCGACTTAAATTTTGAAAATGAAAATGAAAATGGGAGTCGCCACCAATCTTTTTCGATGAGGTATGATTGGATCACCTTAAATTAATCGTTTTAATAAAATTTAAGATTTACTAAGGCGAGAATTTTTGGTCCACGATAATCGAAAACAAGTTCGGGAGTCGGTTACTGCACGCGAGGAAGGGTTAGCACCCTCGATACGCCCAAAAAAATTGGTACCTAGTTGATTAATTAGTGTCTTAGTGTCGAAAATTGAAAGCTTGAGAGACTTTTGAAATACGCTCCTTCTTTGTAAAAAGGCTCAAGAATTAAAGACCTTCGCGTCTCAAAATATGAAATGTCACATCCAGTAAGTTAGGACACGACATCTTGACTTTTGAGAGCGAGCTTGCCTTTTATATAAAATTTACGTATTTTAATTTATTAAAAGGGTATTCGATTATTTAGAGTAAGCGAGAAAAATCGAAACCCGATAAGTTAGGCACGTTTTCTCGAATTTTCAAACACCGAATATTACCTTTATTTTGAAACAAATTCATATTTCGAGGTGACGAAATGTCATACCCGTAAGTTAGGGCACAACACTTGTACTCTCAGAGAATGAGCATTTTCAAAACTCGTATAGCAATTTAAGAGAATAGTCCGTTATTTAGGTTAAACAAGAAAAATCGAGGCCCAGTAAGTTAGAGGCACGATTATCTCGAATTCCCAAATCACGGGATATCATTTTTAGGAAAGAATTATTTTAAAGCATTGAATAAAAGCATAATGTAATTTATAATAATACATAGAAGAAATGATTATGATGTTAATAATAACGTATAATAATAAGTGATAATAACGAGTAGTTATGAAAAGATGACCAGTAAGTAAGGTTAGTAATACGTAAATGTAAACAAATATGTGAGAAAAATAAAATGATCGAATACATAAGTAAATAAAAGAAATATAAGACATGATAGCACAAAAATGACAATAATGATGATGAAAACGATAATAATAATAATGTTGATAATGATAATAGTGGTGCTAAAACTATTAAATTGATGATAATAATAAAAATAATAATAAGAGTATTAATATTTGTATTAATAATAGTGATAATAATAGAAAGTAATAAAGGAATAATATTAGTAATAGTAATAAAAATGAAAATAATGGTAATAATAATGGTAAGTACAAATAGTAAAAACAAGATACAAATGATAAATAATCTAAAGTTTAAAATTATTATTTAAAGAGATACTGAGTAAGATAAGTATCTTGAAATATTAATAATATGAGGTAAAGACATATGACTAAAATAGATGTGCTAAATATATGTATTAAATTTGTTAATATATAAAAATAATGATAACATATAGGTAAATATAAAAGAGGAAATATAACAACAATAATAGTAAAAATACAATGGTAGTAATAATAAAAAGTGTAACAATATAATAATATGATGGTAATAAAAAATACAATAATATACATTAAATAACAAATAATAATAATAATGACAATAATATAGAAATATGAAAAGCAAATATGTTAGATGTTAAATTAAAGTAATACAAATACGATGTATATATATAAAAGCTATACATATAAATGTGTGTATGTACATATATTTACATAAAAATATATGCTAACGTATAATGATAATAGTAGTGAATATTTTAAAATACAAAAAGTAATGGAATGTAATAAAAATATTAAAGTAAAGCAATTAGTGGTGCTATATAAAATGTATATACATACATATGTAATAAAACATACATTAATATACATTAATTTGACTAATAAAAATAATGATAATACGTCACTAAGTATAATAGTGATAGTTATAATGATAATAATAATAATAATAATAGTAGATATAATGATAAATAATGTTACAAGTAAAAACATAAAAATCAAATTAAATAAAGAGGACCAAATCTGAAACACAAATACAGTTTTGGGGCCAATTTTGAAAGTAAATATAAAAAGGGACCCATTCGAATACGCATAAAACTTCGGAGGCCAAAAGAGGAATTTCCCCGAACCCTTGAAACGTCACCACAGAAGGGAGGACCGAATCGTGAAACATAGCACATTCCAGGGCCAATTTAAAATAAATACAAACCTAATTGCAAAACATATAAAAATCGGAAGGACCGCGCGTGCAATTGGCCCCTAAGAGCAAAAACACGCGGATCCCAGGGCATTGTGGTCGGGTCTTGGTCAGTGTCAAAAGACATTTGTTTTGGCGCTCAAATCGAGGCCCAAAACGACGTCGTATGGCTCCCCTATAAATACTAAAAATCCCACAAAAATTCATTCTTCGGTTTCTAAAAAAATCCTTCTTCTCTCCTTCAGGTTAAACCCGAGTAGGCCTAGAAAGGCGCCGACGGCGCCATCTCGCCACGCCATGACTCATGCGTCTTGGCCATCACCGTATACAGTGGCCTAAGTCGCCAAGAGTAAGATTTTTCTTTCTTTTTCTTTTTAATATGCCTAATATATCTATGTGTGGATTGCTTGAATAGAATGAATGTTATGGGCACGAACAGATTCAAAAATAAAAATAAAGAAAAGAGTGGCTAAACCTCCGAATCGTTCTTCGATCTGTTTGCTGTGGTTTCTTTAGTGTTTGAATCTGTTTTTACTTTTGATCTTTAGAATGGGATGTGGTTTTTATTTCACAAGAAAAATGCTAAAAAAGGTACATGGTTTTTGGATTTGGCTTCTTAAATAGCCATTACATTACATTTTTGTTCTTGTCTTTGTCTTTTCTCATTAATGATTGCAGGTGCTACTAGGCGGTGGAGGTGATGGCGTATTGCAAGAGCTAGAAGCGGCACTTTGGTCTTTGACTGGCGCTAGGGATTAGGCAATTTAGGGTTTGAGAATCAAACCCTAAATTTGGCTAGGTGGGTCACAATTTGGGCCTGTTTTAATTTGTTTTGGGTCTGGGTCCAAAAGGGTTTGGGTTTAGTTGGTGTTTTAGCTGGGCCCAAAATTGGGCTTGTACAATTACAAAGAATTTTTTTCCCATAGGATATGCAACAATTTGCTGAATAAATTAAATTAAAACAAATGGATTGGAAAATGGATATTAAAACTTAGGAAACTGGATTCTTGAACCACATTTAGCCCTGGGTAACAAAGGACATTTAATGAAATCTGAACCGGAAGTATCCACACACAAGTAAACTTGATAAAGCTGACTGTTACGAGATGAATCCACATTGCACTCAAGGCCGGGAGTAAACCCAACTGCTTGCCTTATAGCATCCTCGATCTCCTCCAATTCATAGAATTCATCATTTGGTTTTATTCCTGCAGCACAAGCAAACTCTACTAATTATATATTGCTCTGACCCGAATCTTTATGAATTTGGGGGTTACCTGCGCTTGTTAAAGCTTGAAGGAGGTTAGCCTTTTGTTTCAATTGGAGAGCAGCTTCAAAGTATTCACGTTGGTCAAGTTCAGATTCTGAGCAAGTCCCATGTTTGAGCCATTCATGAGTCCAGAACTTAACTCCATCGTTGCTAGGACATGAAAGAGTGGGCCATTCCTTTTCCAGACTCCCAATCAGGCTTGAAATCTATTTACAGGAGAAGCCACTATGTTAATCCCATAGAATCTGTTGGTAAATAATATTTGCGTATTTCTCTGATTAAACAGTATCAATAATAATTTGGATTTTAGCAGCAATTAGTATTCTTTTAAGCCACGAAAGACATTTGACTAAATCGAGACATAAACAGGCTGTTGGGTGGTCTGCTTTGGTTTCCTCAACTCTCACTCCCACCATGTAAGGTGACAAATTCGGTAGTTATAGCTGTTGTCATGTGAATAAAGTATTTTAATCAAAGAAGAAAAGTTAATTATGCATATCCTTATGACCCTCATTTTAAATTAGTTTTAAATTTGAAAATATTCTAATTACATCCTCAAACTATTAAGGTTATACCAATTAGATACTTTCGTTATTAGAACTATTAAATGACACACCAAATCTTTTGTAGCTAAATTTACAACATTAATTTTAAATTATATCATATAAGATTCAATATATCATTTAACAGTTAATGTCACCATTTTAGTAACATAATTACTTGATTAATAAAATATCAACAATCTGAAGATGAAATTAAAATGATTTGAAATTTGAGGACCAATTTAGAATGAAGGTTATAGTTTGGTATGTCTGGTGCAATTAAAAAAGAAAAGATTTTATTATTAGCTAACCAAATAATTCTTCTTAATTAGAGCTAACCAAATAAATTATGTAATTTCAAAAGACAGATAGATTTGTCTCGAATAAAAACAATATAAACCTTAAGCATGACCAAATGTGAGCATAAAGATAAGCTGTGTGATCCAAGGTAGGCAGCGGACATATGCACCCAAGATTCTTCTTCATTTAAAGCAAAGGGCGCAGGGGCTTACGTTTACATTACAGCCCCCTTCATCGCACATCTTGGAACTGAATTATTACTACCTGTTTCTTCATTTTATAGGCTAAAATGCTGTTAAAAGGTTAAAACGAATATAATTTTGTGTTATATTTTCAACATAGTTTTAGATATGATAGATGTTCTTTATTGTCTTAATCATTAATAGCTTTGTTGTATTTTTCATTATTCACATTTATCTATTCGAATATTCCAAATCTATAAACAAAAATAAAAATTGCTGGTCTTTCTAAAACCTTAAAAACCATCACGTTACATATAGTGCCGCAAGTATAATATATACCGCAGATTTGTCGAAACGACTGTCGGGATCACAGTTGGAAGGGTAGCCACCATCGTTGTAATTAGGCCAAAGTCCATGGATCCCAAAATCCGCGGAAGGCTTTCCCGTCTTCGGGTAACAACATCTTTGTTTCGTGTCGCAGTATGATCCAGGCCACTGTACCAATTTATAATCCAAACTCCAAAACATGAGCTTAACGATAAACTTTAAACACAAACTAAAAGAACAATATATGTGCATAACATAAATAAGGGAGTCTCATCGTTTTCATTACCTGTAGAACAAAGTAGAAGAAATCAAAATCTTGTGAGAGACAAAGAACAGGCAAGTATTGTAATGCCAAAAGGTGGATGATAACGATTGAACCTGAGGTGAGTTTCATGTTTTTGGAAGTTTTTTTCTCTCTTGAACAAATGATGAAGTTGTGTTTGATGGATGAGTATATTTATAAAGGCAAGAAGGGGTAAGTTTTTAGGATCATGGAACCTTTTTGGCAGCATATTCTTGTCAACACATTAATGTTGGCGTGTTTTAAGATCATCTTCAATGGATTTTAGTTTTGATTATTAGGTCTTAATCTTATTGGTTTTAAAGACGTGGTTAATTGGGGTTATAATTAAAAAGTAGTAGGAATGTTGGTGGAGGGGGGAGTGGCCTCTTGCGTGCAAGTCAACAATTTCATCCCTTGTGCCCTAACACGTGGAAGTTTCAATCGTTTTGGAAGGGGATTGGTTTGTTTGATAAGGGATCTTTTATTTTTGTTTTTATATATGACAAAATATTATTTAATAATAATAATAATAATAATAATCCAAACCATTACTCTTTATTTTATTTGGAATGTTATTTAATGCTACATAATCCATTTTTTTATGATATTTTCATTTGTTTATCAAAATTTAATTATTACAAAGACATGGTTGTTATATATTTATAATAAAATTTGAGATTTAACTCATATTTAACTATCATAACTAAAACTGGTTTAATTTTTTTATCTAGTAACAGTTTTTCAATTATTCTTTCCTAATATTTAAAATAAAACATTTTTAAATTAAAATTTCTCATGTTAAATAATTTATGAGTTTTTTATGTGTAAAACTCATAGCAGCATAATTGTTTAAAAAAATTTATGATTTTTTTTTACTTAAAAAGATTTTTTTTATTTAATAAAATGTAATTAATATGCATGCTTTTATGAAATATGTATAGTTTTAATTTTTTTTTAACATAAATGTATAGTTTTACTTTAATATTTGGGTCCAGAGATTATTATAGAGAACTAATTTAATAATGCATGATTGTTATTATAAGTTGAAACTGTTATTAATAAATCATAAAATAAAAATTGAGTAACTATTATAAAGAAGATTGATTATTAAGTATCTTTTGAATGAGCATTTACTTTTAGAGTGATGCGCTTAAATTTTTTTTTTGTCTCACCCTCTGATATCGTTATCGTCACTATTTTTTATTATATTAACAGCAAATAAACACATTACTCATCATTAGAGACCCTAATATATTTCATAAATCTCGTGATAAGTATTGTTGATTAGATGCACACTAAAAATGGAAAAGTAAAAATACAAAGCAGACTAAAAGGGTGGCAGGCAAATCAAAAGAAGGCATTCAATATGAGGGAGTTTTTAATTTACTCATGGTAGTTGGTATGATACACACGAGTAAAGCCAAAAAAATTGTTTTAAGAATAAAACTAAAATTAAATTTGAAGGATCAAATCATTATATTAATTCGTGTTTTTATAAAATTGGAAGGACCTATATAACAATTCTCTATTTGGAGGGGGTAAAACTACTTCCTACCTCTATCTTTGCCCTTAACCTTACAAGTATTTAGTGTACCCGTTGGTATGTATTGTTTAAACACCAAATAATTTAAATTTCATTCCAATTAAAATTTTAGTGCATTTTAATCTATTTCGATTAATATTGTATCGGTATATACCGAATCATATCAATTGGTCCAAGATTTACATATTTTTAAATCAATCTTTAATTTTTTTCAATTTATTTTTTATAATTACATTAAAAAATAAATTATAATCATTAAATTTAGTTATTTAACTCAATTAGTAATTTTAAAATTCATAGTTTTATATTGGGGTATATTTCGTAAAAAGAAAAGAAAAAATATTAATATTACACAAAACAAAACTTAATATTGTATAAATAATAATTATTGAATTCTTAAAATAATATGTTTTTCACATATATGTAGCATGGGACAGGGGTCATCGGCAATTAGAGATTGAATGCGATAACGCATTATTTGTTGAGTGTTTACTGGTGGGCTGCACTATCAATAGTAGCTTAGCTGAGCTATGTTTAATTCACAGCTTCATCAATAGAGATTGGAGGATACGGATTCATCACATTCCGAGGAGCCAAAATGCAGTTATTGATCGAATGGCCAAGTATGAGTTTAAAAGTCCCTTGAATTTAATTTTATTTGAAGACCCCCTTATCAGTTCAAAAAATTTTATTGTTGCTCTCTCTACATGGACTTAATTGATTTTGATACACTCAGATAATGTTATTATTTTCTACCAAAAATAAACATCACAATAAATTAATTTCTCTTTTGGTATACAAACTCTTAATAATGGAAGCTATCATTTTTATTAGTTTATATCCTAAAATTTAGAAGGAAAATCGATTTAAATATTATTAGCCTTTTTTTTTTTTATTTTGTATTTCTCTATGGCAAAAATGAGTCCCAAATATAAAAAGCGAAGAAAATGTGTAAAAACAATTATTGAATTTTTATAATTCTTAAAATTACATTTAAAAATTAAAATTATTTGTCTAGAAGTAGGAGAAAACTACAGTACAATTTACGCTTATGTTATTCTTCTATCTCGTAGCAAATGCATTGCCTATGATGAAATTGAATATTTGGGTTAAAGAAAACCATTGCTTGGAATTAGACGGAGAAAGCAACCCTCCAACGGCAATTACCCAGAATTTAAGTTCTAAAAACCTTAAACCTTTGCTTACAGTTTGGTCAACCATTTAAATGATAAATCATGCTTTTCGCTTTACTTTTGGCTTATCTGGATTGCGTAATACACTTTATAACGTATAAATAACAAACACTGTTTCTTTTCATTGAACTGGCATTTGGGTGATGAGTCATTCCAATCATAAAATACAAAGACAACAAGCCCTGAACCTATATCACGACATGAGAAATAAAAATGCTGGAAATCCAAATATAACAAGATTCTAAAAGGTAGGAAATTCAATCTCAGACCCACATCTCTTCCCTTTAGGAAAAACGGGGCATTCAATGAGGTTGGACCCTGATTTGTCCAGGCATAGATACACCTGGTAAAGTTGGCTGTTCCCTGATGAATCTTCATTGCACTCTATCCAAGGTGTATACCCACTTCCTTCTTTTATAGCATCTTTAATGTTCTCCAAACCGTAACTACTTCCATCTGGCTCGATTCCTGCAATACCCAGAAATTTTTTTTATTGTAACAAATACTGCAGCAAATAAAGCTAATATGAATAGAAAGTTTTGAGTTTTTATGGATTACCAGCAGCTTTAAGAGCTTTAAGGAGATTGGTTTGTTGCTTTAAGCCAAGTGTTGTTTCGAAGTAGCTATGTTGATCAAAGACAGACTCGGAACAGGTACCATGTTTCTCCCATTCATGTGACCAAAAGCTTTCCCCGTCGTTGCTTGGACAAGACAATGATGGCCAGTTCTTTCTCATGTTACTGATGAGGTCTGAAATCTACGTGTCAACATGAGCCAAATTTCAGGGAGCTAAAACTAAAAATATTATGTTAAAAATACTTAAATTAAATTATTTATTTTTTAAAGGGCTTAAAGTTAATGTTTTACTTTTTGGAAGGCCTAAAATAAGAATTACAATCAATTTATCAGCCTGTTTTGTAATTTCATATTGTGACTGCTATTTAAATTTCCACTAGGAAGAATAATAATAAGATGGAAGATTATACCTTAGATGCATCAAATGGGTTGTTAGAATCACAATTTTGAGGGTATGACCCATCATTGTAATTAGGCCAAAGTCCATGAATACTAAAATCAGCAGCAGGCTTCCCTGTTGTAGGGTAACAACAACTGTTCTTGTCTGAGTCACAGTAAGCCCCTGGCCACTGCAAGTACATAAAAACAAATGAAAAACAATAGAATCTAAAAAAAAAAAAAAAAAAAAAAAGGAGGAGGAAAAATCTTTGTTTCTTAACAATCAAACAACTCACTTGTTGAACAAAGTAGAAAAAATCAAAATCCTGGGAAACACAGAGAAGAGCCAGAGACTGCAAAACCAGAAGATAGATAAGAAGTAAACACTTGGACTCCATTGTGTTCTACTATATAATGTTGGAAGAGTTGAGAATGATTAAACGGGTTTTATAAGGTTAAATGGAAGGTATGGAATCAGGAGGCGGATATCCTGAACAGATCCTTCATAAGTTACAATATCTGTATATCATGTAACGTTTGTCGGCTCATTTCCATGTTCATACTAAGCCTTTTGATTTTATGGTATGAATCCGGTTAGACATTTTACTTCCCTTTTTTGTTTTCTGCTATATATATTGAGTCATTGATTTGGACAGCTCCAAACATTTAATGTTATCAATCAATTGAGAAAATTTTACTTGAATAGAACAAATTATTAGAATAGAAATTTTTTTTTTGGTGACAAAATATGAAAGAGTATAAATTACATAATAATATTAGTATCAGCAAGATTAGGCATTGAGAGTTGTTTATCTACTCAAATCTGGTCAACAATCTTTGAAGGAGCTGCATAAACATTTTGGGACCAATGGGTAATTCCTTCATCATTCTGGCTAGAATATGAGTTGTAAAATTCGCATCCCTTGGTATCTGCATAATTTTCACATGCCAATCACGTCTGCATAATTCTTGAATTCTTAAAATCAAATCTTTGTTTGGCTGAACTTTGTCAGTCTCAATAATAACTCTGTCCCATTTAATATTCTAAGCTACTTAAAGACCATCATAGATAACCTAAAATTTTACTTACTCTACGTTACATCTTTCAATGTTACGTCCTATCCCTACATCCATCTAAGTATGATTAATAAAATAGAGCCATAAATAAATATCATGCTTCTAAAATTAAGTACAGAGAAATAAACAAAGATGAAAAATGAGAAGCGAAATCAACATTATTAATTTAACAAATCGGAAATCAAAATTTAAGAAAGTGAGATGGTGACACTTGGGAGCAGATGGCAAAGCAGGTAATGGGAATCGACCATATTTTTTATACATTAGAAGTGCCAATTATTGGTTGGTTGAGAGTTTTTTAAATGCCTTCACACATTCATGGATTTAAGAATTCCACTCTAACCCATACTTTGTAGACAAGTGTCTGTTCAGTTTTCAAAAAAATACCCATCTCTGCACTTTCGTGATTGGAAATTCAATTGATTTCAAAATCCATGTTTTATTATTATTATTATTATTATTTTACTAGTGCTTTCGAGTTTGTTAGTATTATTTTATATTTACAATATTTGAATACCAGTTCCAAGCTGTATCAACTCTTTCAAATACAATTGCTTATTGTTTACATAAAAATATAAATTCAAAAAGTGAGTTTGGAAAAAAAAATAAAGCCCATTTAAAAAATGGGTTGGGGTTCAGGTAAGATTTTTTTGGCTCAGCTCGAATGTATAAAAAAAATTGTAGTTTTTTTTGTTATTTTCTTTTTTTTACTATTTTGCTATCATTTAATTATTATATTGCTATTATTTTGTTGTTATTGTATAACTCTTATTTTATTGTTAATTTTATTACTATTTTAAAGGCATTTACTTTGTTAAGTTGCACCTATCTTAGTATTATTTAAGTATACATATTTTTAAAAAAATTATTTTTAATTTGTTAGAAAATATTTATTTTAATGTTTTTAGTATTTTTGATGTATTATATATATTTTTAAAAATTTATATAAAAAATTAATATGGGTTGTGTCGGGCCCAGGTTCTAATGTTTTTATCTGAATCGGGTTTGGGCAAAATTTTAGACCCATTTTTTAGGCCAAACTAAACTCAAACCTAACAAACGAGCCTAAAATTTTGATTGAGCCCAGCCCATGAGCACCTCTACCTCCAAACAATCTTACGATTATTATTTTATATTATCTAAATATTAAATTTACTTGAAAATTTATTTTCAAGTTGAGTTCTTCAATTTCTTTTTAGTACAATTATAAATATAAGCATAATCATAAATAATATGCATTTGAATAATTATTACAATTGTGGATTAGTCAATTTCTTTGAGATAAATTTTCAAAGTGTCATCTGTTAAGTAATTAATTGACTCCTATGGGAGAGCATTTTGTTTCTTGTGCTCTGCAAAGGGCTAACATGTCTTGAGTGACTACCTTAGGGGCTTGATTTACATAGTCATTTCTCTTTTGAGTTCCATCCGAACCCTTGCAACACCAACGCAGTTCCCAACACCTCTAAGCTAACTAAGGCAATTATTCACATAAACATTTTATTCATTCATTTTAAATTACATACGCATATACATGATATTTTCAATTCACTTTCATATAATATACTTGACATATCACATATATCACTTTCTATCACATTACTTATTCTTTGAATTACATAACCACATGTACTACATCTTCACTTCATATATTAATTCACGTGAACATTAACATATCACATATTTACAATATTTTACACTTTAGATTTTAATTCACTTTTATATAACACTTTGCTTTTATAAAACACTTTACTTAAATATTTATTTCACTATTTTAGCACATTTAGTAATTTTTGAAAATTTTACAATTTAATTCCAGAATTCATGAAAAAAAATATTTTTATAACACTTTAATATCACTTTTTCATTTCTTTTAAACCTTTAATCACAATATTTATTTCTCATATCAAATTTTACACTCTTTACAATTTACTCCTCTCTATAATAATTTCACTATTCTACATCTATTCATTTACAAATAAATAATTTTTCACTCTTTATAATTTAATCCTTGGTTTCATAAGATTCACTAATCACTAAATTATCACTTTATCATTTCTTACATTACTAACATACCTTTAATTACATATTCATTACTAAATTCAATATACATATTCAATAATCTTAAACATATCTTATTTAATTATTTCATATTAAAATTTAAATATTCAAATATTCAAATTAAAATAAACAAGCTTGAATTCAATTAAGTACTTACCTATTTTTCGACTTAAAATTAACATTTCTCTTCACTTTCCTAAGCTTTCCCTTCACTCTTATCTTTATCCAAGTTGTTTCCATGATTGAAAATAATTTCATAGCTCTCTAGGATATGAAATTAAACTATGGTTTTAAGGAAAAATTCAAGAAAAATGCCTGGGAGATTTTCCTTTCTTTTCCTCTTTCTTTCTTTCTTTCTTTCTTTCTTTCTTTCCTTCCTTCTTTTCTTTCCTTTCCTTTCTTTCCCTTTTATTTTTGCTACCCCAAGTTGTTGTCGTTTAGCCTTTCAATT
Source organism: Gossypium anomalum (assembly GCA_025698475.1). Taxonomy (NCBI): domain Eukaryota; kingdom Viridiplantae; phylum Streptophyta; class Magnoliopsida; order Malvales; family Malvaceae; genus Gossypium; species Gossypium anomalum. The sequence continues at coordinate 13,650,513 of CM046967.1, read as the reverse complement.
GTGTAGAAAATTCTACACTTTTTCTATTTTTCAATTTAGTCCATTTATTCCATCATCCAATCAAATTTCAACACTTTCAACCTTAATTTCCATAAATTTCCACAAACTTTCCACGTTATCAGCTATGGGATTTTAATCCGAGCATTATGTCTCTAAATATCAATCAACTATGGAAATTTTGCATTTAGGTCCCTTCTTTATAAAATGATAAATTGCACATTAGTCCCTGTACTTTTCCACTTAATTTAATTTCTATCTCAATTTCCAACTCCACATATCAATACTGTTGGGGATCGACTCATATAAACAACGAGATAATAAAAGTGGAGAAGAACGAATACAAATATTTTACGTGGAAAACCTTCAAAGAGGGAAAAACCACAGGCAAATAAGGCTTCAACTTTTCACTAAATGGGTAAACAAACGAGAGTACAATATTTAGAAAATTAACCTCAATGTACTAAACGTGCATTACCCAAAACCTCGAATATAAAGTTTAAAATTTCAAAGAGTAAATCGGTAAACAAAACCCTAAATCTCATAGGCCACTTACAAAAAGGGTATAAAATACTCTCCATAATTACCACGAATTTCTCATCAAAACTCATATGCGACTACACCTTGTTGCCCTCAAGAAAAGCTCTTACTGATGGACATATCAAAATAGGGATACAATGCCCATTTAAATAGCTTAAGATTATAGTTCTATTCATAATAAAATATCCCTAGAATAATCAGAGTCTAACCAGGAGAAAAAAATCCTGCTTGAATTCTAAAATGTGTGTAACAGCCCATTTTTGGGTCAAATTGCAACAGTGGTTTCGGGACCACAATCTGAAGTTAAAATATTTATTTTATTATTTTAATAAGGTTTACAGTACGATAGAAATATTGTGTGAAAATTTTGTAAAGAAATTTTATCGTTTGAGTGGTTAATTTGGTAAAAAGGACTAAATTGCGTAAAGCGTAAAAGTTGAATTCTATTCGAAAAAAGGGTTCAATAGCTATAGAATCTTAAAATAAAAGTCCTTAAATTGAATTTAGCCCACTAATAGCATGAGTGGACAGTAATGGACTTGAATTAGTGAACTTTTAATGTTAAAACAAAGGTTATTTTTGTAAAATGGTAAATAATGTTATAATAATTAAAATAAAAGTAAAAGCCATCATCTTCCTTAATGCACCACCAAAAATTTGAAAAAAAAACATCCATGGGAGTGCATGAGGTTTGGCCAAACTTTTATTGCTCATCTAGGTACGATTTTTGTTCCGTTTTTAATGATTTCTACGTTTTTGAGCTCGTTGCAGCTTAATCTAGCTAGCCCGTACCTTTAATTTGAAATTTTTCATGATTTTGTAAGATTAAACTGATGAATATTCATGCTTTTTGATGATTTATGATGAAATATGGAAGTTAGATGATAGTTTTACATATTTTACAAAGTGATTTTGAGTAAAAATGCAAATTATGGGCTAATTTGTGAAATTATGAAATTATGTGGTTAAAAGTACGAATAAAGTGAAAATATGGGTTGATATATGATTGTGTAATATTTATCTAAGCATGGGATTGTTTAAATTTCATGAATTTTATATTTTATGTGTTAGGGACTAAATTGCAAAAATGTGAAATAATAGGGGCAAAAGTGTAATTTTTCTAAAAAAGTGTAAATTGTGTTAAATTGAATGAATTAATGATTAAATAAGGAAATTTTGTCATTATATAGATTGAGAAAAATGAGATACAGATCTAGAATGGGGGAAAACAAAGTATCGGATTAGTTGACCTAATTTGTCGTTACAGCGAACGAGGTAAGTTCATATGCTAATAAACATATTTAAATTGTGTTATAAATGCTTATTTATTATTGAATTGAATTGAATTATATACATTTATTTGTCATTGAACTGCTATGAATGTCAAATAAGCAACTACAAGCAAGAATCGACAAAGTTACAACATCCGAAAGTCCCGTGCGAACCTAGGAATAGTATAGGATACAAATGTCATGACATTAGGATTGTCGAGATGAGATTACATGTAAGACCATGTCTAGGGCATTGGCATTGTATTGTGATTACGTGTAAGACCATGTCTGGGACATTGGCATTGTTATATGATTTCGTATAAGACCATGCCTGGGACATTGGCATCGATATGAGATAACATATAAGACCATATCTGGGATATGGCATTGTAATGACCCATTTTTGCCCGGGCCCAAAGAAGAACCAAAATAAAAATAAATAAAAAAGCAGTCCATTATTACAAGGTCCAAATTACAAAACAGGCTACAGGCCCAACACCAAGTTATAAGCATGGACTCAGAATTCACTACCCAATTTTGCAAGCCCAACAATTGAAACCAAACTATGGCCCAAAATGTTTAACACTCTCGAAAGAAACCCTAGGGTTTCTAAAAACTTAGGCACCGCTCCTCCTACTCTCCCACGTGCATTGTCGGCGCCTCCAACGCCAGAGGCTGGCGCCCCGTCCCATCGCGTTGACTCTCCTGACACCTACAAACATAGCAAGAAGAAACAAAAGAAGCAGAACGAAGAGGGCAGCAGAGAAACCAACAAACAAAAGCAAAAAGCATGTATCAATTTCGGCTACATAGCCAAACAAAAAAGAAATGTAATAGGGACACAAAAAAAGAGGAAAGAAATCAAAAGGCAGAAATTACAAAAATCGAATAGGTGATTATTTTTTCTGGATTTTTTTTCATTTGTAAGGAAAATAAAGTAAAAGAGGAACTTACCAAGCTCCCTCGATTCGGATTTCTCTCCGGCGCTTAAAACCCAGAATCTGTAGGTTCAGTTTTGGGGGGATTTGGGTGCGACGGTTTCTTACAGAAATCAAATCATTTAGGGTCATTTTTTTATTTTCTTTTTATTTTTGAAACGGAGGGCAAGAAAAACTTTTTAAAAAAGAAAGAAAAGGGGGATTTTGAAAAAAAAATACGATACAAATACAGAAAATAGATAGCAGGATTCGGATTTTTTCGAATACAAGGAGGTTTTCTATTTTTCTTCTCTTTGAGAAGTGATTTGCGATTCTGATTTCTCTTTTTAAGTTTTTTACAACAAAAGAAAAGGAGGAAAAAGAACGAAAAGGTCGAAGGTACCTTCTCTGGCCACCGCCATTCACGATCGAAGTGGATTAGCAGGGTGGCTGATCCATTTGAGCCTTAGCAGAGGTTCATTTGAGCCCTAGCAGAGGAGAAAAAGAAAAAAACCTTTTGCTGTTTTCGATTTTGGGGCAAATGCTATTGAAGAAAGTTTTTTTTGTTTCTTATGAATAAACCAAACAGCACCGTTTGAAGGGGACACTTAATTATGTTGGGCAAATTACACATTTGGTCCCTCCCTGTTTTGCCGTCATCTGATTGAGTGTCATTTATGTTTATGTTTTTGTTTTTTAATTCTTTCCTAAAACTTATGTACTGTTTTGATTTGATCCATGTTTACATGGGGCGTTTAGAAACTTGGAATAATTGCGTTTTTAATACTCGCACATTTACGCGCATTGCATATTGGTTTTTTTGATTACTTTATTTATAAATTATCCTTTTTGTTTTACTTTAATTTTAATTAATTTTTTTTATATGGTCATTTTTTAATTCTTGATTACTTTTTTGTATATTTTGAACTACCTTGGTAATTGTTTTTTTAATTGTAAATTTGTTTTTTATTGTATCATCTTCGCGTTTGTTTTTTTTTTTTATAAATGTTTTTTACATTGTTGTGTATATAATATTCATAATAAAGATAATTTTAGTCTATGTATATTATTAATGTTATGTTATTTCATACATATAATGGTTTTTGACTCAATCCATATATTTTAACGTATATTTTTATTATTCTAATATGTTCTGTATACATGTTTTACATATTATTTAAATTATTCTTATACATATGTCGAAACCATTTTTTGAAAAAAAGGGGAATTGACTTTGGTTTGAAAATGAAAACGAATGTGGGAGTCGCCACCGACTGTTATTAGGTGTAATCGGATCACCTTTGTTCTAATAAAATATTTTAGTTTACTAAAGCGACATTTTAGTCTCTGAAACTTGAGAAAGCGGATTCGAGAGTCGGTTTGCGTGCGAGGAAGGATTAGCACCCTCGTCACGCCCAAAATTGGTACCAAATTGATTAATTATTGTCCTAGAGTCCAAAGTTGAAAATCGAGAATGGATTTGAAATCGATCCCTTTATTGAGCGTTCATTTTAAAATTCTTGAATTAGTTCAAAACGGTTGTTGAAGATTTCCTTATCTCGAGATATCGGAGTATTACATCCCGTAAGTTAGGACACAATACCATGAATTCCCGTGAGTAAATTTGCCTTTAGTTTTAATCGGATTTCTATGTGTTTTAAAAACTCAGAAAAATATTTGGCTATTTAGAATCAACGAGATTATCGAAGCTCCGTAAGTTAGGACTCAATTCTTCGATGTTCCAAAGCGTAAAACATTGCCTTATTTTAGAATTTAAAGAATACGAGTGAAATTCTAAAGGAATACTTGATGATTTTGAACAAACGAAAAATCGAAACCCAGCACGATAGGGCACTATTTTCCAAATTTTCGAATATCAAGCATTACCTTAGAAAAACGACACAAAATTTTAAAAGGGATATTTGATTATTTAAATAAACGAAAGATCGAAACCCAATACGTTAGGGCACGGTTCCTCGAATTTTTGAACATCGAATATCGCCTTTGTTTCATAAAATTGACTCAAAATATCTTAACTTGACTTAAAATAAAGTGGGATTATTGATCTTGAATTAATAAGTTGAAAACTACAATGCAACAATTGCGAACGAAAGTCAAATAAACATGGAAATATATACACGGACAGCGAACTCAATTGATGAATGAGAATAGTGTAAAAATAAATAAACAAATAAAACGTACGAAATAACATCAAGCACACATCCAAACATTAAGTACCAAAATAGTGAAAACTAAAAATATAACTAAAGAAACAAATCAAAATAAAACCTTAACAAGTATTCAAATCTAGATAAATAAAATTAAGATAGCAACACAAGAGACTAATGGACAATATGAAATAATACGAAAACAAAAACATATAGTATACAAATCAACATGGAACTAGGAACCAATATGATACAAAACAATTAAAAATTATATGAGAAATTAAAAATGAATAACACATGCTAGAATTTGAAATAATATACATATATAATCGAAACCAATAATACATGAATGATTATTAACATAGATGTTATGAAAAAGGAGTTTGGATTAAATAACATACAAAATATTAAAAAGGAAACATGTTTATTTAAAGTTGATAATATATATATTAAAGAGATGATAATATCTGAAAGAATTTTAAATAATAAAAGTACATATAAAATTTCTTTTAAAAGGAAAACTATATACATAATAGATTCGAATGAAAGTGTATATATGTACATATACATGAATTGGTTTAAAAGAGAAAAAGAAAAGAAAAAAACGTATATTATGAGATAACATGAAATCAATAACATATATTAAATCAATTTTATCATAAACCATGTATGTATACGTATGTGAGATAATGAGTATATAAAATATTTTAAAGTAAGTAATATGTAGAAAGTTCAAAATAAATGACAATAAAAGGAATCTAAAACGATTAATGTATAAGATGGTATAAAATAAAGTATGCGAAATTTCAAAATATGTGTTATATAAAACAATAAAAGGTATGTGAAAACCTCAAAATAATAATATGTATAGTGGTGTAAAATAGATATTATATGAAAAAGAACTTTAAAATGAATAATATATATAAGGGAAATTTGATATAAGTAATATCTATGAAAAATTTTAGAATAGATAATACGTGAAATAGTTTGAGGTACATAATACATACGAAAAATTTAAAAATGCATATAATGTGAAAGCTTAAAATAAACATGTGTGTAAAAACGAAAAGAATAAGTAATATATAAAACAATTTAAAATAATATATAACAAAACTGTTTAAAGTAACTAATATGTATATACACATGATAATTTAAAATACAAAGACGTACATAAAATTTCAAGAGATATCGTATAATACTTCAAAAAAAATATCATATGTAAAATATTTAAAAATAATAATGATATAAAATATGTTGCTCAAAGATGATGATGATGATGATAATAATAATAATAATAATAATAATAATAATAATAATAATAATAATGTTAGTAACATCGATAATAATGTAAATAAATATAAAAAGGAATTATGTGATGTGACAAAATCAATATGAAATTAACTAATTTAATGAGATGATGATAACAATAGAAATAATATAATAATGAAGTAGAAAATAATAATAACACGTTAATAACAATAATAATAATAGAAAATAATGATGAAATAATAATAATAATAATAATAATAATAGCAATTAAAATACCAAGTTGAAATGGGGTAAAAATGATTAAGAGCAATTCAAAAAAATATATATATATATATTTAAATAAAAAAGGGAATTACCTATTGAAATGAAGAAAAAAACCTAATTGAAACAAAATCAAACTTAAAGGGATAGATAATAAATAAACTAAACCATTGGGACTGAAATAAGGATTAGAATGTAAAGCGTGCCATTATGCGGGGACCAAAACTGGAAATAATCCAGATCCCAAGACGTTGTGCTTAAGCGCGGGTTAAATTGCAATAATGCGCAAATCTTAGGAAAAAAATTAGAAGAAAATGAAATGTAAACAGGGCCCGATCGAATGTCGACGCAAAAAGGGAAGGACCCGCTTCATAAATATCCCATTTAAAGCGAAAAGCGCGGGTTAGGTGCAGAAAGCGGTTATACACGCGGATCCCTTCTCTTGGGCAGCGCGTTTCAAACCAAGGTTTTAAAACCTTATTTCCTTCTTTTCAAATGCAGTCACCCTTTCAACCCTAATTTCAGCCCCAAAATCAATTTGTTAAGGTCCATTCCAGCGACTGCCGATCCACCATTTTAATTGGTGGCCGACAACGACCGAGCAACGACCAGATTCCACCGCCGAAGGCACCATTCGAGGGAACCTGGTATGCTATTCTATTTTTTGTTTAAAAACTTCAAATCTAATACTATTCTTTCAAGAAAAACGTAGCAAAAATCCGAAGGGTATATTGAACACCATTCGACCCTCGCCCATATTTCATTATTTCTGAGATATTTAGGCTTTCATTGGTGCCGCTTCAGTATTTCTTTTGTCTTCTACACAAAGATTGCAAGCAATTCGAAAAGCAAATGAAAAATAATAATAAAAACAAGTAAAAAAATAGCAATCACCTAAAAAATAATTTGCTTTTTATTTCATTGCTTCTGGTCTCCTTTTTTTTTTTTCAATCGGTTTCCCCCCTCTTGGCCTTATAGCCGAATAATACCTCACTTTTTTTGCTATTATTTGCTACTGTTTTTGCTACTCTACTCCTGCTATGCTATTGTTTCCTTTTTGCGTGTTGATTTGGGTTTTGCAGGTGTCAGAAGGAGCGATCGACGTGTATATGGGCGTGGCGGTAGGTGTCTTTGTGTACGCTACGAGCAGGGAGGACTAGGGTTTGTCTGCTTGCTGAAAATTTTGGTAGCTAGTGGACTAGGGTTAGTTGGTTTTGGGCTTTTATAATTGGGCTGTTGGTTTAATTTGTTTTTTTGGGTGGAATAGGGTGTATTGGGTTTGGTTTGGGATTATTTGGGTTGTTGGGCCCCGGGCAAATTTGGGCCCGTACAACATATATATAAATATTTGATCTATAGACATCACCAAATCCATGTATTTTATACATATAGTTTTCTTCTTATACATAATTATGTTTTAAATATGTTACATCTATAATTTATGATAAAATTAATTTAACCTTATGATTATTAATTTCATGCTGTTTTTACAAATAATTATTTCTAAATCTATTTATGTATGTATAACCTATTATGTATATTTCCTAAAATTATATTTTATTATGTATTCTTGCTATTTTCTCATATTTTATATATTATTAAATTTTCCTTTAGTGAATGTATTTTAACCAATGTTTTTAACACTTTGTATGTTATTTGATTCAAAGGTCTTCATTCTACAATATTCATTTTAATGATTATATATGTCCTTAGTTTTTTATACAAATTATTTCAAATTCATCAATTCATCCATTATATATATTATCTATTCATTAATTTATCATTATTTTAAAATTATCTTATATCCCATTGGTTTCTAATCTCCATTTTGTTTTGTACCTTTGGTCTTGATTGTGTTATATTAAATTATTGGCTATTGTTGCATATTACTTTCGTATTTTTATTGTTGTATCAATTGTTCTTCATACATGCTGGGAAAGTTGATTTCATTTTGCTTAGATTAGTCACATTCAACTGTTAGGTTGGTCTGGTTAAATAAGGTTATGGTATCTTCATTTACCAAGTATTGCACTTTATGTGTGCTTATTGTTTCATGTTTATTAATCTTTTTTTATACAAATGTTGCTTTGTAATGTTCTTTTTTTAAATAATTAATTATTCCATCTCATTTTAAGACAAATAAATGTGTTCTGAGCTAATTTTCAATTTTCTTTATTGTTCAAGATTCTAAAATAAGGCAATATTCAATATTTAGAAATTCGGGAAATCGTGCCCTATCGTGTTGGGTATGATTTATTGTCGGACTAAATATTTGGATATCCTATTATAATTTTTAACGTATGAGCTTTTGAAAATTGAGAATCAATCGTATTTTTGGAGGTATAAAGGATCCTGTCCAATCGTGCTGAATATGAAGCTGCATACCTTTAAAACAAGAGAATTTTAACGACCAACTTGAGCTATTCAAATTTTTTTTTTAAAAAGAACCACGTTTCAAAAATAGTTTTAAATCTTAGACATAAGGATAGCACTTAATCGATTTGGTACCAATTTTGGGCGTAGTGAGGATGCTAATCCTTCCTCATACGTAATCGGCTCCCGAACCTATTTTCTCAAATTTACGTAGACCAAAATTGATTTAAATGGAATAAAATATTTTATTAGGTGATCCAATCACACCTAAACAAAAGGATTGGTGGCGACTCCCAGTTTTCGTTTTCTTTTCAAAACCAAAGTCGACACCGTTTTTTCAAAAGAATGGTTTCGACAGGCATTATATGAGCTTTATGTTATATCCGAGTATCCTTAGCAATTCCAAAGGGTTTAACGGGTATAGTCAAGATAAGAACGAAAGTATGATCGAAATAAGTAATAAAGGTACGTACAAAACTTATGTGAGAATCGAACGAAAGTAGTAAGTTCGTATTGTATCATGTATATGAAATGAGAAAGATTTGTGTATAAATATGTTTTATGCCAAAATGGGTTCATTTGGCTATACGGAAGTATGAATTGGATGTTAAATGAGGCATGAGTTATGTTTGTTTTAACTATATAAACATAAGGTATATAAAGTGCGAAATACCATTACTTGATGATAATTAACAAGATTCACCTTGGCTAAAGAAAATGTGAGGAATGTTGGTTTGAATGAAGTTATATTGATAGTTGATTTTGTATATGTCAATGTGATCAAATTGATAAGAATGTTTTTGATCTGTATAAACATAGAAATAATTAAACTTGTGAAGTTTTGTTAATTATGTGATTGGAATTATGGTATAAAGGTGAAATCAAATAAATTTATATTATAGTATATGTAAATGCTAAATATGTGTTTATTCAATAAGATAAGTTTATATCATATGAGCTTACTAAGCTTTATAGCTTACTTTGTGTTATTTTTCTAAGTTTTATAGTACTTCGGACGTTCGCTCGGGTTGGAAGTCGGTGGAGATCGCATCACATTATCTGATTTTTTATTTCGGTATTTATACACTTGTGACTTGGTTATATGGCATGTATAGGCTTGAGTTATGCGGACATGTGTTTTGGTAATGTTGAATGTAAATTTGGAAATTGATGTCTATGTGTTTCATTGGTAATTAACCATATGATTTGGCTTAAATGTGGTGTATGTGGTAGTATATTATTATATGAGTATATGAATTGTGATGTTTGGTCTATGATTGCTATATTAATACTTTGATTGTAAATTGGTGATTTGAATTGGCATATTTAGGTATAGAGTTGGATGTTCAAATGGTTAAGGATAAGTGATGAATATGTGTAATTGTGTTATGCTTGATTTTGGCTTTGTAAATGAATGCCAAAATGGTTGGATAAATATTTGATTTTTGTATGTGCTTATGTGTGGTTTAAAATTGATATAGGTGATGATGTTGGTTGAACATAAATTAAGTATTATTGGGAAATTATGGTTGATGAATCATGATATACATGGTATGTTTTGGCAAGGAATTGATGGAGTGAAAATGTGCAAATGATGTCTTGTTTTGTAACTGGTATATGAATGGATTATGCATGGTATTAATTAGGTAATTGAGTACCAAGTTGAATTGGTATAATATGTGTATGAAATGTATTGAAATGGTACCATTTTGGTTGCTAGGTATGCATGAGGAAAGGGTGGCAAATTGGCTTTGCAAAAAGCCTATTTTTGTCCACACGGACAGAGACAAAGGGCGTGTGTCTCAGTCGTGTGCGATACACGGTCATGCTATACGGTCGTGTGTCCCCTGGGGTACCCTTTGAATTTAAGTCAATATACCCTACAGGTTTGACACGGCCTAGACACACGAGCGTGTCTACTGGCCGTGTCTGGCACACGGGCTGGCACATGGGCTTGTGGTTGGCCGTGTGACCCAAGTCAGTAACCCCTCTAGATTTCCCATGGCCAAGGCACACGGGCGTGTCTACGACCGTGTAGTGCAAGTCAGTATGTATACCCTGTTTTCACACGACTTGAGACACGGGCGTGTCTGGTGGCTGTGTGTGGCACACGGCCTGTTCACACGGGCGTGTGAAACTTATATGCATGATAATTTTCTAAGTTTTCCAAAGTTTTTAAATGTTATCGATTTAGTTCCGAACCTCTTCCAAATATGATTTAAGGTCTCGTAGTGCCTTATAAGGGACAATGTGATTATGTTTAATGGATGTTTATGTGTTAATGGATTTTCATGTGAGAAATTTAAGATGTATGTTGTAATTGATTGGTAATGCCTCGTAACCCTATTACGGTGATGGATACGGGTTAGGGGTGTTATAATGTGCCTGCCAAATAGGAGAACACGTCATGACATCACAATGTCCCATTCACCATGTCGGGCCTGTTTTGGCCCTTCTTCAATTGCTCATCAATTATCATCTAAGATGCCTGCAACATGTCCGATAAATGCGAGACACACCCCACAAATACATATCCATATCATATTCATAAAAAAATTTATTCAATTTCACCACTTTTCCAAAAATGGTCAATTTCTACTTTTAATCCTTCAACTTTAAAAAATTTGCAATTTAATCCTTACTAAATTTCATTATTCATGCTTTCTCTCCAAATACTTAATTCACCTTTAAAATATAGTTTACACAAAGTAGAACTCAAACTTGTGTATCAAAATTTCCAAAATCTTAATATTTTCATTAATCTAAAATCTCATATTTATTATTTTCTTGATTGAATGATTAACAAAAATGATTTTTTTTTATGCAATATTGGGGTAAATATGCTGGTGATAAGATTTCTATTTGTGTCAAACAAATGTTTGGCAAAAACTTTAAGTCAAGACTTAACGAAATGATTGTTAAGAGTTCATTATTAATTAATATTAGATTAAATGCTCAAACGAATAAAATCACACTTTGTTGATCTAGGGGAGTGTTTAGCAGTGTATATGCAATAGCTAACTTGATATCTAAGTGAAATTTATTTGGGTTAATACTATAAAAAAAGTATTCTCGAAAACTCAATAAGCCCCTCAAGTCTTTTACATTCAATTGAGCCCTCTCACTGATAAAATTTATCAATTAAGCCCAATAGCCATTAGATTTAACGATTGGCATGTAACACCCCATATCTAAACCGGCGACAATCTTGATTTGGAGGTGCTACAATCTAATGTCTGATAACTTTTTTGATAATTTTATAAACTATACTACATTGCACAACTATTAGAGCTATCTAGTTTGAGGTTTATTAAATAAACTATGCTTGGATGCTAAATTTGAGCTTGAATATTGAAGAACAATTTATCTTCAAATTTTATGCTTGAGGTAGTATCAATTCATTGAGTTGATTCGGATTAAGGGCGTTACATGACTGTTAAATCTTAATGGTCTTTGTTGATGTGGCTAATACTAACCGCTAAGATAACTGTCTTAACATTAGGTTATCAATTAGCCAGTATTTACTTATTATTTTGCTTTGCATGCAAGATCATTAAGGACAAATACAAAAGATATTATTGTGAATGATGAAATTTTATTAAACTAACCTCTTCGAAAAATTATGAGTAATTATGACGTAAATTTACTCTAGAAGCACTAAATCTCAACAAAACAAGTAAAACCATTTATTCTCGACTAGACCATTAATTCATCCAATTCAAACATAAATTGATAAATCATACAATACAATAATCCAACCTAAACTCAATACTTTACAATCCATTTTTATCTTTCCCAATGTTTTAGAGGCCCAAGCACCACTCGTTTTTTAAAATTTTAACATACTTTTTCATCTTTTCCAACGGATTTTTAGAGACCTAAGCAGGTTAGCAGTGCAACACTTATTTATTTATTTTTTTTCATTTTATATTTATATAACATTTTAAAAATTTTAAAAAAAAGAAAGAAAAATAAAAACTAAATTATATCATAACCTTAAAGACATCTTACCCTAGTCTCCCTTTTCATTATCCTATCATTTTTTATTTTCTTTGATCCACTCTCCCATGCATCTCCCTTCCGTTCACCTAAAATAAGGTGTCAATAATATCATTGTGAAGTGACCCAATATCCCAGTGAAGCTAAGCACCAAGCAAAAAAAAGAAAAAAGAAAAAAGAGAGTGAAGAATCTGGTACAAAGAAGCAGGACAGACGGACAAAGATGAAAACAAAATGGCTGCCTTTTGTTTTTCATTTTCATTTTTAACTTTTTTTATTTGTTTAAATATTATAGGTTGTGATAAGGGTTTGGGCTAATACCGAAAGGAATTGAGCCAAAATATTTTTGTTTGAGCTACAATAATTTGGCTCAAACATATAGGAATCAATTCAACCGGTTTTTTTAGTAGTTTATCTAATTGATAATTAATGACTTAATCGTGATTCGTTTTGATTCACGAATCAATCGATTCTTTACTTTTTTTTAGATGGTACATTAGTCAATCTGATCTAATTTCAACAATTATGCACGTAACATCTGTATAGGCTCTACTCAATGTGTGCACCTCATTATTACATTTAATAAATTCAAGTAAACAAAACAATAAATGATGATAAGCATTGGAACCCTAACCTTTTACAATGACTAAATAATTAACTTATTGAGTTGCATATTTATTAATATCAATCTAAATTTATGTAAGCTCCTAATAATATATGGTGCGATCTAAATTAATTCTAAATCTACAAAATATATTAAAATATCTATCAAATATTATAAAAATGAAGCATGAAATATGTTGTAAACACTGCACATATATATCTATTTACTTTATTGCCAATAGAAAAGAAAACTGATGAAAGTATATCAACATTATAAACAACAGCTACATGTAGGTCCATGGAAAATGGTGCAACAACTGCTTAATTATTTCATCTTCTTTCCAGTCGGTCACATTGTAAAAAGGTCCTAATACAGTACATGAAAGAAGAAAAAAATCATCACCATGAAAATATAATAACAACATATGTGATACGTTTTTCAGAACAATAAAAAGTATATGGGGCTACACTGTATTGAATTTCTCCATTGCCGCATTTGCATCCTCCACGGTTTTAATCGGCGGCTCTTTTCAGAGCACTTATCATAAATGACTTGCAATTTTACATCCATAGGAAGAGCATTTTAAGAATTTTTTATTTTTATAAATTGAATTATTTACTTTTTTAGCATTTATTAGGATGAAAAATGTTAAAAATGTCAAAATAATATTTTAAATATAGTTTAGGGGCTAAAGTAAATTATCATCCCTTTAAACTAATGTCATACGTCCTCTCATTAAAATATAACAAATGGATAATGTTAACTTCTGAACGTTGGTAATTAAAACATAATTTTAAACGAAGTTAAGGTAGTGGTGTAGAGTTTACCCTTCATCATTATAAGTACGCGTAAAGGCTTCAAACATATTAAACTGAAAAACCAGAAGACAACAAGAATCAGATAGGGGAGAGAGAGAGAGAGAGAGAGAGAGCTGCAACCTCTGAAAGTCATAGTCTCTCTCCCTCTCCAATTCAATCCCAATTCTAAGCCAAAAACCCTAGAAATCCTTTTTTTTTTCCTTTCAATTTCGAAAAATTCAATTCTTTTCTTGAGTAGTATTATTAACAATCACATGCTTCGTCCCAACAATACTTGTTGATCTTTTGATGCGACGATTGAATGCTCGACATCGGGTCGATTCCGAACTCAAGACCACCACCAACCAACCTAAAATGGATCCAATTAAGTTCCAAACCCGACCCAATTCCCGATCCACCGCTCTTTTTTCCCGAAACCCTCGTCAAACCAAGCCTACCCCTTCTCTCTTTGCAATCTCAGTATCCGTATCTCTCGCTTTATTGATTTTTAGTTACATTTTCATTTTCTCCTCACCAGTGTCCACGAAGTACGGAATCATAATCGATGGTGGAAGCACGGGAACGAGGATCCACGTGTTTCGGTACAGAGTTGATGGAAGCAAAAACCTGGTTTTCGATTTTAAAGAAGGGTCAGATAGCTTGAAGGTTAATCCGGGGTTGTCGGCTTACGTGGAGTATCCGGAAGCTGTTTCGGATTCTTTGGGAAAGCTTCTGGAGTTTGGGAGGAAGAAAGTTCCAAGAAAACAGTTGGCAGAGACGGAAATTAGGTTAATGGCGACGGCTGGGCTGAGGTTGTTGGATGTTGAGTTGCAGGAGCGGATTTTGGAGGAGTGCAGGAAGGTGCTTAGGGTGTCTGGGTTTAAATTTCACGACGAGTGGGCGTCAGTTATTACAGGTAATACAATGCGGGTTACTTTAGTGGTAATGCAGTGTGATCTGTTTTGAATCTAACATGTGAATAGGAATAGAAGAGTAGTAAGAGGTATAAGTTCCTCTTTAGTGGTAGGAAATAGAGTACTTGAGTCTTGTCCATGTTTTAAGTGAATTTTCCAAGCTAATGGGGGAAAACTTCGATGGTGTTTTACAACTGAGATGTAGGAAAGGGAAGAGTAGTACACTGCGGTTAGTCCACATTTTAGTATAATGGTTTATGTTGATTCTAACGTGAACAATGGTTGTTTGTCTTGGTCCATTTTGGCTGAAATTACATATCACAGAGGGAACCAACTTCATTGATAACTACTTATGATATTTTTGATACTTGCGTCTCATTTTCTCTCTCCTGACTGTATTTATTATGTATTATGAGCTTAAATAAGATCTGCTCTTGTAGTCAAGACTGGAAATCTTTCAGTCCTTTTGTTTATATCTAGTTTTTAATCCCTGATCCACTTTTTTTGAGGCTAAATTTTGGATGCTCTAACTGTCTTAGGCTCTGATGAGGGGGTCTATGCTTGGGTTGTTGCAAACTATGCACTTGGTACTCTTGGAGGTAATCCTCTGGATACAACTGGAATTATTGAACTTGGTGGGGCATCTGCTCAGGTTTGTGGTTATCTTTAGTCTTCCCTGCTTCTAGATTCTTTAATTTGGAATTCTTTCCTATAATGTTTTGGTAGAATCGATTAGATTTTTCCACTCTAGATTTTACAAGTCATTTGAGCTTATAATTAACGGTCCTACATGCTAGAGTTCCTTGAAGCTATTTCTTGTGTATCAAGAAATGATATCTTAGATCATTTCGTAACCCACTGTAAAAAGTTTCTTTATTGAACTTATAACTATGAAGCAGGTTTTTTAGTGTGAGCCATGAACTAAATTTCGTTATCTGTCCTTAAAAACGACATGTTTGTGTCATTTCAAGAAATGGGCATTAACATGAAAAAATTTATTGTTGTCAATGGCATTACTTCTGCTTAAAGCAATGAAACTATATATTGTCAAAAGAAAAGGGGGGGGGGGGAGGTTAAAAGAAAGAAGAGGCTATTATTTAACTTATTGCAAATGCATTGGATGCCATTACGTATGTTCTTGGCTTGGTGCTCTGAATGTATAAGTTGAGAAGCCCTTATAAGATCTCTATTACTTGGCTTATACTTATTTTTCAGGTAACCTTTTTCTCAAGTGAGCCTATGCCTTCTAAGTTCTCACGCTCCATCAAGTTTGGGAATTTCACTTACAGTCTCTATAGTCACAGCTTTCTTCATTTTGGTCAGGTAACCTTTGCATGCAATAGCTATTCATCTACCTTTTTTGTTTGTTATGGTTGCTAGGCTGTCGTGTTCCAATTGTAGGCATTTTATTCCAAAAAAAAAACGGTTTAACTTTCTTGAAATTCAAAGGAGATCTTTGCTATGTTTTGCATAGTTAAAATCGAATGTTCTGAGAATATATATAAGGAAATTTTTTTCCATAACATTCTGGATGTTTATTTGACTGATTGACTGTGCTACTGCAAGTTTTTTTTTTCCCTTCAAAAATAGTAATGACTACAATACATATCTAACTTCTAACTAGTATGATTATTATTTCAATATGGCTTTGCATTGTGATTTTGTATGGTATGTTATTAGACATTCTGTCAAGAAATTCAATCTTAACCTAGGAGCTTTTAACTTTCATCATTTTATTTTCAGGATGTTGCACATGAATCATTGAGGGAATCGTTAATTAAAGGAGATTTCAGTCCTTGTAAGTTTTGATGTATTTTCTTTCTGCCAAAGATTTGCAGGCTTAGAAGTGCTTGAAATTGTGCATGGAACTCCAGTTAGGAATTTCACTCATGCTGAATTCTAATTTAATCATCTTCTAGAGTCTTGCAATGTTGAAGCTTAAGGAAGATATCTAAATTTGAGTATGAGCGCTGTTTGTATATTGCGGTTTTGACTGTTTAGGCTGAGTTGAATGTTTAATTCTAAAAGTTGCCTTCTTTTTACCTTTGATTATTTATGGCTTTTTCATACTGGACATTGTGGAAAAGCTTGTTAGAATCGAAAGTTTTTTTATTGGATATCTTCACAAAATCTTTGTTACCTTTGATAGAGATGGTGTGGTACTAGTTTGTTAAGTTATTATGTTTATATGGCTCACTATTTTTTTTCTTACCTTAATACAGCTTCTGACTCTCTTAATAAGGTAATGTACATGGATCCTTGTACACCTAAAGGTTACTTGGCTCCATCATCAAATCTTTCACTGGGTTATATGGCTGAAAAAATTAAATATAGTTCCAAACTTCAAGCTAATGGTAACTTCTCAGAGTGCAGATCTGCTGCACTAATGCTATTACAAAATGGAAAAGGTTACAAACTCTCTTAGAACCACTACATTTACTGCATTACCTTGTGCCACATGATTATAATCATTATAAATATTTGAGATGCAGAAAAATGTTCCAACTACCGCTGTTATTTGGGGTCTGTTTTCATGCCCAAGCTTCGAGGAAAATTTTTGGCTACAGAAAATTTCTTCCATACCTCAAAGGTATAATTATAATCTCCCTTTCTCCTACTGGCTTATACTTGCTTAGTCGCCCCCCCCCCCCCCCTTTTCCCCCAACACACAGACATTTCATATGCCTTGCATGCACAACCTTAGCCCATGTGATGTTTTCATGGTTGCATTGAGTTTCTGTTTCCTAAATTGCTTCCATTTCTTTGTTTGACTACTCTTGTTGGATTAGTTCTTTAGGTTGCATCAAAGGGCCTCTCTTTCTGATCTCATGATGGCGGGGCAACATTTCTGTGGAGAAGATTGGTCAAAATTGAAGAAGAAGCACCAATCACTTGGTGAGGAAGAACTGTTGCGCTATTGTTTTTCTTCAGCATATATTGTGGCCTTACTTCATGATAGCCTTGGAATTGCTTTGGATGATGAAAGGTATATTTCCTGCTAAGTGTCCTCAAAAGCAAACAAACCATGTTTGTTCAATGGCTTTTTGGGCACTGTGGCTTTCCTCCATATAGAAATATCAAATTGGGGATTTGTCAATAGTGTTCTCATTCTTTCTCAGAATTGAAATTTTACTAATGTGATTCAGCCTTTCAACAGGATCAGCTTTGCTAATCGGGTAGAAAATATACCACTAGATTGGGCCTTGGGAGCTTTCATATTACAAAACACGGCCAAGTTGGATGCGCAGCAAATTGATTGGATAACTACCATTATCAGCAATGATTCACCCACGCTATTCTCCATCATTGCCGTTTCTGCAATATTGATGTTCATAGCTTGGTTTATATTGAAATGGAGGAAACCTGAGTTGAAGACAGTGTATGATTTAGAGAAAGGACGATATATAGTGACTCGTATTGGCAGAAAATGATATTGTTGTCCTGAGGAGATTGGTTTACGAGTTTGCAGCCAAGGGAGGAGAATGCATGTCTTATGATGGTATATTATCATTATGCTTCCTTGGTTTAATATGTCCTCCACTTAGGTTCACCATGTGAGTGGGAAATATAAGATTGTATATCATCAACTTTTACCGTGGGATTGAGTGTAATCTTTTCATGGGGGAACCAGGATAGATGACTAGATTCCGATTGTGTATATACCGGAAGTTCCAAAACCCTTATTATTATACCACTTGACTGTTCATTTTTTACCTACACTACAGGATTACATAAAAACTGATGAAATAGTAGTAGTGGGAAGTAGAGGAGGGGGTATTTTCGGAGCTGTATCACTGGATCTTCCTCAAATATTGTCCCTAAAGTGCCTTACAATGGCTGGCTTGTTGTTTTCTTAAGAAAATTTTGTTCATTTCTCATATGTTCTCTTACACACCCCTGAAATTACCTTTTGTTGTTTTCTTCCAATAGGGTGTAATACACATATGTGTACATATATGATACTATGTTCTATAATGTTAGCATGTAAGATTTTCTTATTTTTCATAAATTTAACAAATTTTCATATATATATATATATATAAAATAGCAAGGACAGGCACCGAAAGAGAGAAAAGGAGGTGAGCCAGCTCATGTGCATTGGCGATCTCAAATTCTGAAAATACCCTTTTTGGAGCCGTATCGATTGACTTCAACATGTCTCTTTCCACTCAAATCCCAGTCTTCCCCCAGCTCACCTATTTTCTTCTCTCTTTTTTTTTGAAAAAAAAATATTCTTACTATTATTACATATTTGAAGAAAAGCAAAATTTCTTACAAAAAGCTCCCAATCAACGGAAATTTAGAGAGGAAAAACGCGTGCATAGCCAAAGAACAAAAGAGAAAAATGAAAGACAAGCTTAATTAGAAATTTTCTCTCCTATTTCTTCGTTCCCTTAATTAAACACAAATTCCCATTTTTTCCCGCTGAAGGTAAATTTTTTTTTTATCTTTTTAATTCTTTTTGTCTTTGATTTCTTCGTTCTGTACTTTCTCATTCTTTCATTTGTTTGGAACCCCCGGTTTCGCTGCTCTAACTCAGAGCGATTCCGGGTTTCCTCTTATTATTTTATTTTTTCTGATTGAATTAAATAGTTAGAAATCGAAGTTCTTTCTTTTTTCTCTTTGGTTAAATTTGTAGAAATTATGAGTGATCACCTGGTTTTGGGTGTTGACCGTCTGGTGAAGCCGGAGGAGTCGGATGCTGGTCCCTCAACAGAGGTTCCGGGGTCGTTGTGCTTGTTGGAGTCTAAGGAGAAGGGGGTTGTCAACGGAGAGGAGGAGGAGGCGCCGCTGATTCAGTCGGCGGAGTGCCGCATTTGCCAGGATGAAGATTCCATTAAGAACCTTGAGACTCCATGTGACTGCAGTGGCAGCCTCAAGGTATTATTATTAAATATATATATTTTTTGTTTAACTTGCATTTCTTTTCTTTTTCACGAAAAAAAGTTCGATCAAGAACATTTTTTCCCGAAATAGAAAGTGCATTATCTAAAGCTTGCTTCACGATTTAGTTTTCAGTTTAATGAACCTCATAAAATTATGCATATTTCGCCATGATCAGTAATTGCTTTGGTATTTCTTAAATACTACATGAAACAAGATTTATGAGGGTCATTTGTTGAATTCTATATGTTTCAAATTGCAGTATGCACATAGAAAATGCGTGCAGCATTGGTGCAACGAGAAAGGCAATATAAAGTGCGAGATATGTCATCAGGTATGTACTTGCTTTAGCATCCCCTATCAAATTTGTTATTTTGTTTAGTAACATTCATCGATTACTGCACCTTGGTTTCATCCCTTTTCATTTGAACTAGCAAAAGTTTAGGCCTTTTGTGCAAGGAATGGAAAATTTGAGGATTCCGAAGTAGTTACATGAGTGTGGAAGAGGGTGAAATCGATGGCTTTTATGAAGAATTTTTATTAGCCTTTTGATTTATGGGAAAAACCCTTATCTTTTAAGCCCCGGCTTATCATGTATGTTGCTTTTCAGAATTTATCACAGCTGTGGTTGGATTTGAGCAACCTTGGGGTCAGATACATTTAGGCATTTAACTGCTGCTGATGCCTTGTTAAATTCTTAGTTCATGCTTAGTGCTATTCATATTTGGTTATGTCTCCTTGCTGAGGTAGTCTGTCCTTTCTGTTTGCCTTGCAGCCTTATGAACCAGGTTATACTGCTCTACCTCGCACCCAAACTGAACAAACCTCTATCGATATTGGGTAAGTTTGATGGCCTGACATGTTTTTTGCAGGTGACACTGACAACTACTCTGGATGATCTGTTTGGAAGATACCATCTTATTAATTTCTATATCTGTCTTGTAGTGGAGTCTGGACAATCTCTGGCACCCCACTGGACTTGCGTGATCCGTACCTCTTAGCCATTGCTGAGGAAGAACGGCAGTTTTTGGAAACCGAATATGATGAGTATGCTGCATCAAATGCCAGTGGAGCTGCTTTTTGCCGTTCAGCTGCACTAATTGTAAGCTTTTAGTTATGAAGCTCCTCGACACATTCAATTTATAATCATGTTTAACATGCTTGTTTAAGTGAGTATAACATTAATTCCTGAAAATTGGACTATTATCATTTCTATTTATTAATATATAAACTATGCCTCAAGGAAATATATTGATGAATTAATTTGGCCAAAGGATTTTACAGCATTTAACTCGATGACCTTCAGTTTTGTACTTGACCATTTAATTAAGACTTCATTTTTAAAGTGATTAATATTTTTCTTTTCTTCATTTTTATCAGTTAATGGGACTTCTGCTATTGCGCCATGCATTGAATGTTCCTGATCCCGACTCAGACGAAGATTTGTCTACTTTCTTCTCTGTAAGTTTTGCCAAAAGCTGCATACAGTATTTCGAATAGCATTTCTCAATCATCCACATTAAAGTCATCATCCCATTGGAGCCATTTCTTCTTAAATTGCTTTGTTTCATGTTTCAGCTTTTCTTTATTCGTGCTGCTGTATTTCTCTTGCCATGCTACATCATGGCCTGGGCCATCAGTATATTACAGCAACGAAGGCAAAGACAGGTTATTTTATCATTACTTCCTACTTTCAATTTGAAAATCACTTTTTTATTTCTCTCCCCGGGGAAGCCTGGAAAAGCATCAAGTTAAACAAAAGACTACATCACAGACATGGTTTTTATACTTCAGTTGATATTGTATTATATCCATATCAGGAAGTGGCAGCGGCTGCAACACAGGTTGCTTTTGTGCTACAATCCGGGCAACATAGGGGTATGCATTTTACCATTGCATCAGGAACTACAGTGAGTCCCCAGCAGGTAAGCGTTTGAAGCACGAAGCTCTGCACTGCCATTATATTGCTAGTTGATGAACACTGATGATGGTTCCGCTCATTTGCCCTATCACTGAACTTGAAAATCTTTGAACTTTTTATTCCACGAATTGATGGTGGACAAAGCTTTGGAGCTCTACTGATTTCTGTTTCAATGAATCGCTATTGGTGACTCAGTTATGTCCGTATCTTGTGCCCATCATTGTGTCTTGTATGTGAACTTCACACATTCTCCCCATCTAGATTTTCAATTTCTGTTGATTGGATTGCAAGAAACTGGCCGCCATATGTTATTGTTTATTCATTCTATTTTTTATTTTTAATTTTCGTGTTTGACATTTGTATCCAATATATCAGATATTGTACTAGTATCATCTATCAAATAAATGAAATTTTCTATCTGTGTTGAGAGAGATTTGTATTTGGCACTTGTTGAAATCCGGATGGTTTGAGTTGTATGGGGATGTTGGGAGGAATAAAAGAAAGAAGTAAACAAATGGTGTTTATGAATTTAAATTATTTACCTCATTAAAGCAAAAGTGGTGAAATTCGAATACCATTTGGGAATCGTTAAAATCTGAAATGCGAGTCCCACTACAGACGCCACTAAACTAGTTGGTCACATCAATGGATGCCAATACTTGGTGGTATTCTTTTTCTTTTTTTATAAAGAAAAGAGCATATATTCTCGACCAGACTTGATCATGATCTATATGGGAACAACCTTAAAAGTAAAGCCAGTTAAAGATTCTGCCTTTAACTTGTGTTTTTGGTAACATTCCATTTTGTGGACTCTGCCAAGTGAAAACATATGCATGTCTCAGATTGGAACTCTGAGATATAAATATCTGTTGTTAGTCTAAAAAAAAGGGTTCAAAAGCTTTTGCTCAGGTATGTATTTAAAACGATGAAGTAAGCGTTAAATTACTAGATCATATACATATGCAATGCTTGTTAGATGTAGATTTCAAAATATAGTCGAAAAGGAATTGGATATAAAAAGAAAATTGGAAGATTGGGATTTGGGAAATGTAAGAAAATAGAAATTAGAAGAAATAGAGTGACTTTAACTTTCTTTAATACTTTGGGTGGGGGTTGGGTCAGGGATTCAGGCTGTGTGACTGTGGCGGGTCTCATTTGCACAGAGACCATCGAGGCTGGCAGTGGCTACACTGCCTCATCATCAAGCAGAATGGGCCCCTTTTGCCTTTGGTTTAAATCAAAGTTTAAAAGTATCTACTTTTAGACCAACCTCGACAATCTACAATCACCCTTATTTCCCTCCCTTTTTTTCACCCCTTTTTTCTTTTAAAATACTGGTTATGACTAATCAAAAGATTCAAATTAGACCTGCTCCTCAATTGAATAATAGTTGGCTCAAAGAATTTATTTCTAATCGGAGTAAATTATATTAGCAGTCTCTTAATTATTAGTAAATTTTTTTTTTATTCACTTAACGATGAAAAGTTATAA
This sequence comes from Gossypium anomalum, assembly GCA_025698475.1. Taxonomy (NCBI): domain Eukaryota; kingdom Viridiplantae; phylum Streptophyta; class Magnoliopsida; order Malvales; family Malvaceae; genus Gossypium; species Gossypium anomalum. Next base: position 13,627,107 of record CM046967.1, on the reverse strand, counting down.
AATGGTCACTTAATTATTTATTTTTTATCTTTTCTAGTTATCAGTTGGTTAACATTTCAAAAAGTTGTCACTATTAGCCCGCCAGTGATAAAAAAAAGACAAAATTAAATAGTTAAATGACCATTTTATAATTTTTATAGTTGGGTGATAAAAAAAAACTTACTAATAGTTGAGTGACTATTAATATAGGCTACTCTTATAAATATATATTACTTTGTAATTTGAAAATTGTATTTACTCCTAACAAGAAAACAAGATAATTAATTAAATTAAATTTGAATTATGATATCATTAAAAGATAAATGTTTTAATTCTAAATTCAAATGCCTCAAATAATTCATTGATATGTTACATCAATGTAGTTTAGGAAAGCAGCTCAGAATTTGATTTTCATTCTCTAAAACTTTTTTGTTGTTCAATTGTATTGATAAGAAGTGGAGAATCAGAACATTAACTAAAACAAGTTCAAGCCAAGATGGAGTGAAATACTAATGGATGGAGTATGAGCCAGCCAGCCAGCCAGCCACCATTAAACCCACATCTCATCCCAACATCAAATCCCCATTCCATAAACTAACCCTAAAGTGCAAGCATTTATGCTTTAGAATGTTCCAACTTGCATGTGGTATTTTGCATATTTTAATAAAAAAAGATGAAGTAAAAGAAATATATATAATCCTACATGGATAAACGAGAACATTCAAACATATTAAGGGACAAAACACAAGTTTTTTCTTTATTTTTTTTATTTTTGAAGTGGGTCTTCTTTTTGCACACACATATATACATATATATATATATATACACATACTTTCACTTTAAATTCTCGTTCTTTAATGAACCAAAAAAAAAAATTCTCGTTCTTTTAATGGAATTAACTTTGGTTGCTACTGCTGCAAAGCAATCTAGCAGTTCTAAGTGGTCCATCCATGGCTTCTGTCTGACCAGTCATTTCCATTAAAGAAAACAAAGCCACCCTTTTCTTAGTATCAAAGGAATGGCTTTATATTTTAATACTCTTGGCTTAATTTGCAGTAATTTTCACATCATTTTATGAAACAATAATTATATTTGTTAGTTTTAGCAATACATGTCGTATTCTATAAATCACAAAGATTTGTAATTTTCTTAAAACATCTCAGTTCATAACCTTTTGATTTAATGACAGAATCATTGTATTTTACATTACAACCCTAATTATATGTAAAAAAATAGAATTATATCCATTCAAGAAGCATGCTGGATTGGAATAAGTGGGTCCCAAGTTGAATGTACACATAGGAACTGGTCGGATGATGTGGCAAGAGTCCAAAGAAGAGACCAGGTTGGTTGGCCCTAGTTTTGGCAGACAAAACACAGTGGCAAATGATAAGAGTTAATATAGATGGGTCACCATGCTTGGGTTCTAGGATTTTGAGCGAGATAGGTACAAGCTCTTTTTACCTTATAAAAATTGTGTGGGGATTAATTAGTTGAATTAATTAATTAATTAAAATTAATAAATTATTCGATTCATTGTCTTATTAAAATTGATGTTGTAACTTTAATAATAATAGAAGGTAGCTCAACAAAAGATACTTGGCTTCTCAAGGGTATTATTCCAATTTCCAAACCCTTTATTCATGGTTGTCAGATTCTTCCAAATAACAGCCTTAATTTGCTTAGATTGCAGACATGATTTTAGTGAATCCCAAAACTCCCTCTTTTAAATTTGGGTCCCATCATTGCTTTTTTAATGCCCTTTAGAGTCCTTTCCAAATCCAACAACAGAGATAAATAACAGGGCTATCTACAGCAATGGAACATAACAACACACTGACTCAACAAAGACACAGTGTCTGTTCAGTTTGTTTGAGTTGAATTCAGTTCTGTTCTGTCCAGTGAAAAAAAAAATGGTTTGCTGTGCTCAAAGAGTGATCATATTGCTCATCTTTTTGGGGTTATTAGCACTTCAACCAGTTGAAGTGTCTGGTTTGAGAAATATAGACTTTGTCTTCAGGCATAGTCAACGTGTTCTTAAGGCTGTTGATACGAAGGGAATGAGTACTGAGAAGAAACCAGCTTTTGTAAACAACAAATTCGATCCGAATAGAACAAGCAAACGAAGAGTTCGAAGAGGATCAGATCCTATCCACAACAGGTCTTGAGTTGAATGTTGATGACAAAAAGTTTCTCAAGTGGTTAATTTCTTCAACATGGAAGATTAATAACCTCAAGCAAGTTTCAACACTTGGAGGAGTGATACAGTGCAGATAAAACTAGAAGCTCCCAAAACTGTACCCGAGGGTTGGCTAATTTGTTTTCTCTTTGTTTTCGGGTTTTCTTGTTCTTTCTTTTTTGGTCATAGAGCTAAGTTACTCTGACTCTGATTAATTTTTTTCTAAACCACCTTTGAAAGAAAGCCATATCCCATTGCCGTATCTGATACAATTAGGAAGTTGGATAGTTAAACAAAAATGAAGAGTCAAAGTAACATAGATTAAAAGATGTGTATAGAGAAGTTAGTAGAGGAAGACTGGTCCTAGAAGACATCGTCGTCGTCATCATCTTTGTACTTTTAAGTTGAATCCTGATAGATGATCAATGAAGAAATCCAAGTATAGAGTATGGTTTGAAAATTTCCAGAATGATAGTAACTTTTACAGCTTTTCTTTTCTTTCAAGAAAAAATCTATCTTGTGTTTGCATATCAGTAGCATGTTCAAATTATTTTTTTTTGTATAAATATATGTCGCAGCTTCAGTTCCAATTTAATTTGCATATATTACTTAAAGCTTCATTCAATAACGTCAAAATACTCGAATTTGATATTGAAGATCAACCAACCAGACAAATCCTCAAAATCAAACGACTTAGTGCTTTGTTGAAGCTTTACAATATAGCTGAAACAAATCTTAACCCGTTTTGGTTTTCCACAAAAATCCAGTTCATGCCATGGTCTAGTATCAAACACCTGCAAAATTTTCACCATTCTTATGGCCTGGGTTTTTGCAAATTCTACACCCTTAATGCTACCTACAACAACAATGGAAGTCTTGCATGAACACCAATTAGAGTTTTAACCTCAAATGAGTCCATCAACTATGAGGTATGTGATCTTCAGATATATAAAAATTTTGAATAAATATATCATGTTTTCTTTGTAAAAAGAATACACTCATCTTTGCATGCTAATAATGGTGGTGATCAATATCTTTGACTAAGGAAATGTCGAAAAACTCAGTTTGAAAAATATGCTTGTAAGCACACTGAAAATTTTAAATAAAATTTTTTACATCTATAGTCTGTGATATTTATAATAATAAATATATTATCCAAGTTATACCTTTATTTTTAGATTTGGCGAATATATTTGTTCTTGACTTTTTATTACTCAATCTTTTTCACTAATCGCAATCTCGATTTGTTAGAGTGTGAGTTATGTTCGTAAATTGATGAAAACTATGTAAACTTTCAAATGAGCTGAAAACTAAAGATGAATTTTTATCAAAATATAGAATTTATTTTAAGAAATAACTTGATTATATTTTGACAGAATAACGATACGAGAGAGATGTTTTATTTTAACCATTCATCACTATTTATATGGAAAATAATAAGAGTGTCAATAGAACAAAGTGTACTTGAATAATAATATTTTAATAGGAAAGGCACACTCCTATTAGGAGTGTATACGAGGGGTGATGACCACACCCTCTCTTGGATTGGGGCATAGCCGCCCTTACCTCTTAATTGAGTCTAGTTGGACCTTGTCATGTATTGGGTTTTTAATCAATTTATATAATTTATCCATACCAATAAATATATTTCTTATACCCAAAATATTGTTTATTCGTTTAATTAATTAATTAAATTATTAACTCAACTCAATTCTAATATCGTTAAAACTGTGGCGACTTTATTGTACTAGAATCTATGAGCAAATTAATCTAATTAACATGTTGTCATGAAATTATGCATACTTCAATTGTTTAATTGCAAATTATTTAAGTAATAAAGAAAATAATTTAAGTATCAAGTCATCTCTTGTTCGTAACGAGAAAACACATTCATTGCGGATAGTGATACATGCGATTTATTAACGAAAAAACCTCGCAAACTTGAACCAATGTGACCATACATTTGACACAAACAGAATATCTATCATTCAAACGTTACACGTATCAATTTCCTAGACATGACAACACATACTTATGACACAAGGCTTTAATGGTTCAATTAAAATTTGGAGAGTTTGAAATCAATATATGGGCAACATGTGATATCTTGAGAACTACAAAAAAAAACCCCGTAAAAGCTTCTAGGCATCGTGAAAAGGGGCCAAGGCACTCTTTCCTATAACATTCACAACTTTCTCCTCTCCTATTCATTTATTTATTGGCATCTACATTCTGAACATCTTAATTCCCTACAACTCTCCACCCATTAGGTGAACCACCACAAATCATCACAACTTTTTTTGTATCAATAATTGGTGCGGTGAGCATGAATCGAACATGAGACTTAACTTTCCAAATATTTTGACTTCCCCCAAGTCATGTATTTCTTAAAGCATTTTTTCTTCTCAAGCACTTAGCTTTTCGAAGCTTTCGATCTCCCCAAGTCAAGTACTTCATCTTCTCAGGCACGTAGCTTTTCAAAGCTTTTGACCTGCCCAGGTCACATACTTCTTAAAGTACTTTATCTTCTCAAGCGCTTGGCTTTTTACAGCTTTTGACCTGCTTAGGTCACATTCAGCTTCTCTAGCACTTAGTTTTTCAAAGCTTTTGACATTCTCAGTTGTATACTTCTTAAAGTACTTCGTCTTCTTAAGCTCTTAGATCTTTCAAAGCTTTCAACTTTCTCAGATCACGTTGTAATAGCCCAATTTTGCCCGGCCCAACACAAATAAATAAACCCAAACCAAAACAAAACAAAAACAAAATAAATAAAGTCCATTTACAAAAAAAAATACACTGGCCCAAATTACAAGCCCAAGCCTTAAACAATTTTCAAAAACCCTAAGAAAAAACCCTAACTCTAGCCGCCACTGCTCCTTTACTTCGCCACGTCAGCGGGCATGCTTCTCGAAGTCCCCTCGCCCCGAGGTTTGCCTTCTCTGCCACCATTTCACTAAAATGGCAAGGGCGCGCTTCTCCACCACTATTGACTCAGCCCCTCGCCATGGACACCTGCAAAGAAGAAAGAAAGAGACAAAAACAGAGGCAAAAAAAAAAAAAAAAAAAAAACAAATATTGTAATTAATCGACTATAAAAGCAATCGAAACGGAATACAAAGAAAAAAATTAAAATGTGGTTCTTTTATTTTATTTTATAAAAAAACATAAAAAAAAACCAAAGGTTGAAAAACTTACCGAGCCACTTCATATTCCACCACCGCGAGTGGACGAGGACATTATCTCCGATGAAGGATGGCTCCTTTTGGCGTGAGACCTCCGAATCGTCTTTGGTTCTTCTGAGGCCACGTCAGAAAGGAGGGTGTGGGGTACCCATCAAAATACAAAGAAATCGAAGGGTTTTTCGACTTTTTTTGTACGGAGTTTCAGGAGATAGTGAGCTCAGATCTGAGTTTTAGGGGTTAAAATTGTAACACCCCTTAACCCTAGACCGTCGCCGGAACAGGGTTACAAGGCATTACAGACCATATCAGACAATTTACAATTAATTCGAAATAAATGACATACATATCTTGATTTAATCATAAAGTCCCTATAATGGACCATCGAGGTCCAAATCACACGTTAAAATCGAATTGGGACTTGTTCGGGTACTCCGAAAATTTTTCGTAATTTTTTTTTAAACTCAATATAACCCCTTTATAAATATCTAACCTTCCCTGTTTCAAACTGATACCAATCCAAAACAAATCTTTCAACCAATACATTTGCACACTAAATATACCTAAATTATGCCTATAACTTTGACTTAACCATATAATCAAATTACATTCATAAAATCATATAAAATTTTACTAACTAGCTTTATTCATTTTTCTTCCCAAGTTTAATACCAAACTTACCAAATTTGTCAAACCATTTCATTTAACTTAGTACCAAAACACCAAATATCATTTATTACAACCAAAATCATAAAACATTTTAAAGTGACCATTACAACACCTATGTATATGCCACTTTCATTTAAGGAAGAAAACATCACCAAAATTTTTGGAGTCGGGATCGTTCAGATGCTGGACCGGGACTCTGGACTCCTATTGACCTACGCACGGAAACAACCGTATGCTGAGTACTTCATACTCAGTGGTATTACCATAATTCAAATAATAATAATAATAATGGAATATAATTATCAAGCATATAACTATCCAATTTTTCAAATATCAATTCATTCTTGAACTTTCATTAATTAACAATAACAATGTAATTTTTTTTTTAGCTATTCTTCAATTTCATTCACATATCATATGTCTCAATTTCAATCACTACATGAACATTTAGTTCATGCCTTTCATTTCCAATCTCAATTTCAATCCACAATTCAACTTTCTCACATTTTCAATAGTACAATCAATCAAATTCATTTAATTTTCCCATTTCGGTTATTCACCCTATTAACAAACCCGGACTTTGACGGATACACGGATTCCAACCCAAACACACCAGTACGACATATTGTGCTTAAAACAATACATAATACCTGATCAGTATACGACATATAAGTGCCTGAAACGACACACGAGGTGCCTGATATATGATACATAAAGTGCCTGATCAACAAAGCCGATAAATCTCGTACTCTTCCAAATCCTATGGCATGCCAACTATATCTGACTTAGCTCGACTAGTTGATAGGGTATTCCAATTCTCAATTAAATTTTCACTTTCATACCAAATTTAAGATCACTATTCAATTTCAATTTCACATTCAAATCAATATACAATTCAATTATACATACACATTCACCATCCAATCCAATTCCAATTCAAGTCAAATATTAACACTTACCTTATACTCATTTATTAAATATAAAATTTATATAAAACTTTTAATAAAAAAGTAATTTGAATTATAGTAATACAAACCCGGATTTGTTCAATTACTCCTCAATAACTTTTCCCTTTCCTTTCGATGCCGATGCTTCAGGTTCTTTGCTAGCTACGGAAATTAAAATAATTATACCATTAATTACAGCACTTATTATAACAAATAATTGAATTTCTATTCAATTTACACCTTATTTTCAATTAGGTCCTAATTAACTCATTCACTTTACTAACTTAATTCATACTTCATTCTTATTCAAATTCCTATCAAATTCAACCTAACTATCGAATGTTCATAATAAAACCCTAATTTAAAATTTCTTTCAATTTAATCCCTCAATCACAAAACTCATAGCTTCTTTTACAATTTAATCCATTTATCAATCCTAACTTGAAATTCATTCAATTAAATCCCTAATTCAACAATTTATCCAACATGAACCGTGCTTAAAAACCTATGAACTTCCAAGACTTCAACTTAATTTCAACAAAACTTTGTTTTAAAGCTTCTAAAACATCAAAATTAAGTAAAAAATAAACTTAACTGACTTACTAATTAAAGCTTAAAGCTCCCAAACCCTAGTTTCTCATTTTATTTTCTTTATTTCTTTTCTTTCCTCTGTTTCGAAATGCTTCTGTTGTTCTTTCTTTCTTTTGTTTTCTTTATTTATTTCATTTATTTTATTCTTTTACTTTATTAACTTAATAATAATTATTTTATAATAAATATCTTATTTAATAACAAATATATATATTAAAATTGGACACACATATATTTTACACTTGCCTATTATCATCATCATCCAATTGTCCTTATTTTATTTATTTTATATAATTTAATGTCTTAATATAATAAAAATCTTTTTACTTAAATAAAAAGTAATTAAATAAATATATTGCAAATGTATAAATATATGCATTACACTTGTATAATTTAATCACCATACATTTGTCTTTATTTAAATTTTTTTAATAATAATAATCATAATTTAATAATATAAATTATAATTTGATAGAATAATAATAATGATAAATAATAATATATTTTATAATTAAATTATATATTTACATGATTAAAATCTAAAAAATATCTTAGATTTTAACATGTTTCCGGCCTCAACTTATGCTAAATGGCTTATTTTCAATTTTGGCCCTTTTTACTTTCTATTAATTATAATTCAACTTTTACCCCTTATTCAATTTAGTCTTTTTACCTAAATTCTCTTAATTAGGCTAAATTCACTTAATTAAAGCATATTTGAACACATAACTAGACTCAAAAATATTCCTAATACATATTTACGAACCCATTTCGCTAAGACGAAGGCCTGATAATGTACTTTTTCAATGCTCGTGAATTTTGGGTCATTACAAAAACGGTTGAAAAGAAGGTCGGCCCGCGAATTCTGGCCACTGGAGATGGTGAGTCCTATCGCTGATGACCGGTGGCTGCTGCAAGAGGTCGTTGGACCCTATAGCCAGACATAGGGACGTTTGAGAGAAAAAAAAAAAAAGGAGAAAGGAATTTTCTTTTTTTTTAAAAAAAAGGGGGAAATGAATTTTTTTCAAAAAATTTTAACTTAAATAAGGCACTGGTACAACGTTGTTTTGGCCTGGTTCTAGAAACCCCAAGATGGCGTCGTTTTGGGCATGATCTGCCAACCCGACCCGACCCTCTTTAGATCCGCGTGTTTCTTAAAGGGGTGAGATAATTGTTGCCCATGTCCTCCCGCTTTTGAGCATGTTTTGATATAGTCCTGATTTAATTTTTCTTTTCTCTTTTAAATTTACCATTTTATTTTATTTTATTTTCATTTTGGTCCTCTGATCATTAGTCACTCCTGGAAACAGCACATGTACCGGGTTTGGAACAATTACCCATTTGGTCCCTATTCCTTTTCGCATGTTATATTTTAATCCATTATTTTGCTTTATTTATTTATTTTATATAATTCATACTTTAAATTCCATTTAAATTTCAATTTAATCATTCATTTATTTAACCTTTAATTACTATTTTTTATTTTAGCACTTAAAATTTATGTTGTTTATATTCCTTTTTGTGCATTTTTTAGGTGGTTATTACATATTTTTATTTATTTATTTACTTTGATATTTATGATAGTGATATGACTATTGCTATTGCTATTTTTATTATTATTATAGTTATATTATTATTATGGTATTTATTTATTATTTATCATTCTAATATAGATGTTTTACCTACATGGCTAGTTTATATTACTTTACTATTCTCATGTCATGTATCGTGTTTAAATATATTCGCCCATTTTCATACTATGCTTAAATAAATTAAATGCATATCGCTTTAAATGTTACATTCATTTTTACTCGATGCATAAAAAGGGAAATTTTAAAACCGAGCCAACGTTCTTTATTTAAAGATTCGAGATGTCGTGCCCTAACTTACATGACATGACCTTTTCATTTTGGTTATCTCGAAATAAGAAGGCCTTTTACATAAGTTTTAATTTAACTAAGTGATTTTAATTAAAAAGAACATCATGCAAAGAGGAATCGTATTTTAATTTCTATTCGAATTTTCAACTTTCGACACTAAGACATCAAATAATCAATTTGGTACCAACTTTGGACGTTATGAGGGTATTAATCCTTCCTCTTAGGTAACCGACTCCCAAACCTATTTCCTAGATTTTTGTAGAATGAAAATGATTTTAATAAATCTAACATTTTATTAAAATGACAAAGCTTTGAGGTGATCCGATCACACCTAATTAAAAAAATTGGTGACTCCATTTTTGTTTTTTAAAATAAAAAGTCGATTTAAAAATAAAAGGATTCGACAAACGTATTTCTTAAAGCAATTTGCCTTTTCAAACATTTAACTTTTTAAAAGATTCGATTTTCTTATGAAGTATACTTCCTAAAGTAACTTGCCTTTCAAATACCTTGATCCCATTGGAGACTTAAACTTATTCACATGATCATTCATAAATCATTGAATGTGTGAAGGGCTAACAAATATAAGGGCTCGAGGAAAGGTTATTTGACAGCAATAACTTAAAAAGAAACTAAGGAAACATTACAATATTATTTCAAAGGGCAAGTAGTACAAAATGGAACACCCTAAGATTAATTCTACATCCACCACATCAATGAAATTGCCAACAAGAGAAATAATAGCAGAATCTATATCCTTATCACCAGTAGGAGCAATCTCCTCCATAAATTCATCTCTTGTAAGTGCCTCGGCATCTTCGACGAAGCGAACCTCAACATTTGTGACTTAAGGAGTGGCAGAAAGCAACATTTATGACTTTCTTTGTAATTTTTTGGATTGATTAAATAAATAAAAATTTCCTCATAATTATTTAATATTCTTTTTATGTTTATCCTTAATAGGTTTGCAAATAAAGCAACTGAACAAATGATTAATATTAGGGCTATTATGTCATTTATAAGTTCATTTGGAGAGATAGCTTATTTTGACTATCAAAGTTGGATTAACTCCTAAAAATAGTGGCATAGATGTGATTGTTTAGAGGGGCAATAAATCGAATAAGATCTAAGATGAATTTATCTTAGGCTTATTTGTGAATTTATTCACTTGTGACATTCATGATGTGACTTACTTAAATCTTGAGTAAGTGAATGGTTATATGAGTATAACTCATGTACTTTAATATATTGGAAACATGTATTCTCATGATAGTGGGTTAAAAGTTGGGATATTTGGTACATGACATAATATGGCTTCACTAACAAATGTGAAATAATAGTTGCCTAAAAGAGTAAATGGTATCCTCTCATTGATATTGAGTAAATTATAAAAATGGAATATGACCACGAGTTATTTCTTTGGGACAAATGACTAGTCATTATTAGTATAAGTAATATTTTTTTTCCTCATGGAAGATACAGTTGTAACCATAAGATAAATATGGATTGTTTTAGATGAACATATTTAACCTAAAAGATTATGGATATCTCAAGAGGATAACACACATGTGATAATTGTCGAAACCATTTTTATTTTGAAAAACGGGGATCGACTTTTAAACGAGGTATGGAGTCGCCACCAATCCTTTTTGTTTAGGTGTGATCAGGTTACCCTGTGATCGATCATTTTAATAAAGTATTTTGGTTTATTAAAACAACGTTTTTGGTCTACGAAAAACTAGAAAACAGATTCAGGAGTCGGTTACGCGTGAGGAAGGATTAGCACCCTCGCAACGCCCAAAATTGGTACCGTATTGATCAATTAACGTCCTAATGTTGAAAACTTGAAAAGATTTTAAAATACAATTCCTTTAAAAATGTTTGGATAGCTTGAATTGGATATTGAGATTCTCTCGTTCAGAAGGAATAAAATATCATATCCAGCACGTTAGGACACAACATTTCGAACCCTCGATACAAGATTATCTCATGATTTCTAAAACTCATGCATTTGAAATTTCTAAAAGGATATTTGGCTATTTGGTCAAACGGTAGATCGAAACCCAGCACGGTAGGGCACGATTTCTCGAATTTCCAAATACGAAATATTGTCTCGTTTTAATTTAAGAAAACATGGATGAAATTTCAAAAGGATATTCAGTTATTCGGTTGAACGAAAAACCGAAACCCAGCACGGTAGGGCACGATTTCTCAAATTTCCAAACACGAAATATTTCCTTATTTTGAGAGGTTTTTTAAAATGAGGATGATTATAAAAGCGATCTAAAGTATATAAAATAATATTAAAATAAAATTAGTATCCGTACAAGATAAATAATATACAAAACTCTTTAAAAATAATATATAAACAATTCAAAATATATAATGTGTAAAAAAAAGTTTGAAATACATAATATATGAAAATATTAAAGTAAATAATGTATAAAAATTTAAAATGGGTGTTATATAAAAAGTCAAAATACATAATAACAAAAAAAGTAAATAAATAAATAGAATGTTAATAACAAGAGTGAAAAACATATATAAGAAAAATAATAATGAAAATAATATTAGTATATAAATAGAAATAGAAATATAATAATAGTAGAAGTATAAATAGATAAATAATAATAGTATTAGAATAACAAAATAAATATAAATAGAAACATAAAAATAATAGCAATAATATATTAAATTATTTAATTTGATAATAAAATAGCGAAAATAAAAAAGAACTAAATCGAACCTTAAAGCAAAATTCTGGGGAAAATCAAAAATAAATAAAAGAAAATGGACCAATTTGAATGTGCGAATAATAAGAAGGGACCAAAAGGGAAATAATCTCCACCCTCCAAAACACACAGCTTCAAGGAAGACCAAAATGTAGTCAAAACAAATTTTGGGGCCAAAATTAAGAATAATGAAAACTTAATTGCAAAACAAATAAAAAACAGAAAGGGCTAAAAGCAATTGGACAAATTTAGAAAAAACAAATAAATTGAAATGAAATGGACAAAATTCCCACGTAATTGAAAGAGAAAAGAAAATAATTCAATTCCAATAGAAATAGGAAAAGAGAGAATGATCCAATTCCAAATTGAAGTAGGAATACCAAAAGTAATCGATCCCTTTCCAAAAACAAAATACCACTATTTATATACATGGGGTTTACTAAAAATAGCCTAACTAATTTAATAATAAAATAAAATAAATAAAAATAATATCTTCCTATTTTTAGCCTTTTACCAAGTCAACAAAATTTGATAACCCCTTGGTTTTCTCCATCTTTTTTATTTGGCCACAATTTAATATTGTCTTTCAATTTGGCCCTTTTTGGCTTGTTTTAGACTGATTACATCCTTTGGTTTCGGTTATTATTTTTTCGGGCCCAGGTCAAAATTGGCCTATTATAGCTGCCCCTCTTTACTCATTGTCGTGTAACAAGAATAGAGCAAAGACTATAAAAGGGCCAATTTTGCCTGGACCTACTGAGTCTCGACTTCTTGATGCTTCAGGTAGCCTCGCTTTAATCCACTGCATCTTCAGGGGTATAGGAATTTTCGTTCCACTACTGTTTAGGGAGACATGATCTGTAATCTTCAGCCTGCTCTACTGTTGCTTAAAGAGATAAGGCTAGTGGCTTAAATATACTCCGTTGCCGCTACATGGAGATAAGATCTATAATTTTCAGCCTGTTTCCCTACTACTTAGGGAGATAAGGCTCACCGTCTTCGATCTGCTCTGCTACTGCTTAGGAAATAAGATCTGTAATTTTCAGTCTGTTTTCCTAATGCTTAGGGAGATAAGGCTCACCGTCTTCGATCTGCTCCGCTACTGCTTAGGGAGATAAGATCTGTAATTTTCAGCCTGTTTGCCTACTGCTTAGGGGGATGAGGCTCACTGTCTTCGATCTGCTCCACTACTGCTTAGAGAAAAAAGATCTGTAATTTCCAGCATGTTTCCCTATTGCTTAGGGGGATAAAGCTCACCATCTTCGATCTGCTCCACTACTGCTTAGGGAGATAAGATCTGTCATTTCCAGCCTGTTTCCCTACTGCTTAGGGGGATAAGGCTCACCGTCTTTAATCTGCTCCACCACTGCTTAGGGAGATAAGATCTGTAATTTCTAGCCTGTTTCCCTACTGCTTGGGGGGATAAGGCTCACCGTCTTCGATCTGCTCCACTACTGCTTAGGGAGATAAGATCTGTCATTTTCAGCTTGTTTCCCTACTTCTTAGGGGTATAAGGCTCACCGTCTTCGATATGCTCTGCTACTGCTTGGAGAGATAATATCTATAATTTTCAGCCTGTTTTCCTACCACTTAGGGGGATAAGGCTCAACGTCTTCGATCTGCTCCGCTACTGCTTAGAGAGATATGATCTGTAATTTTCAGCCTGTTTCCCTACTGCTTAAGGGGATAAGGCTCACCGTCTTCGATCTGCTCCACTACTACTTAGGGAGATAAGATCTGTAATTTTTAGCCTGTTTCCCTACTGCTTAGGGGGATAAGGCTCACCGTTTTCGATCTGCTCCTCCACTGCTTAGGGAGATATGATCTGTAATTTTCAGCCTATTTCCCTACTACTTGGGGGATAAGGCTCACAGTCTTCGATCTGCTCCACTACTACTTAGGGAGATAAGATCTGTAATTCAGCCTGTTTCCCTACTGCTTAGGAGGATAAGGCCTAGGAGGATAAGGCTCACGGTCTTCGATCTGCTCTGCTACTGCTTAGGAAGATAAGATCTGTAATTTTTAGTATGTTTCCCTACTGCTTAGGGGGTAAGGCTCACTGTCCTCGATCTGCTCCGCTACTGTTTAAGGAGATAAGATCTGTAATTTTCAGCCTGTTTCCCTACTGCTTAGGGGGATAAGGCTCACTGTCTTCGATCTACTCCGCCACTACTTAGGGAGATATGATCTGTAATTTTTAGCTTGTTTCCCTACTGCTTAGGGGGAAAAGGCTTATTTATAGCTTCAACCGATTCTGTTACATCGTCCTCTAGGGCATATACTTGTAGAATCGATTTAATGGGCCTATGCTTATGCCTAATGATTAGGAGGCCATGAGTCAAATGCTCCTAACTAGATGTATTATAAATGACATTTGTATGAATGCAGAATGTCATGAGAATGCCCTTTTTAAAGTTTGGGCTATTATTGCTCGTTGTTTGTCTAGATTATATTATTGACGTATGTCTTCTCATTCAACTGATATCTTTAACAGAATATCTGAAGCAATAGCCATAATTTAAACTCTACTTCTCAAGTCATTCCAACTCTTAAGCTTGGTGTGTTCTAAATAATTGACCTATTTCGGGTTCTTGCACTACTTAGAAGCCTCTAGAGTAATATGCAAAACTCCTTTTATGAAAGTATTATTAGTCTACTAATCATTATTTCAATGCAAAAATGCTTGAAAAAGATCATAACAACGGACCAGAAACATAGCTCGAAGCAAGTAAGTTAACCAAGGATAGTAAATGCAATTAAAAAGAAAATTTATTGAGATGTATCTTGAAAAGAATAAGATAATCAAAGATATCAAATCCAAAATGGGTAAAATAAAAAACTAGGTGCCCCAGATATCGCAACTTGAGCTTCTCTGTACCAACTTCTTGAGGACCACTTTGAGCTCAATTTGTGTTTAGGGGATCCGGAGTACTTTGTCAATACCCCGGACGTAGCATACTTCTTCATTGTTAATTCAGGTATAGCAAGACTACTGTATGCCCCACTTTGATCCAAATTTGAGTTGCCCTTTTCGGGTTTTCAACTCAAATCCCCTTTGGTCTCAAAGCGCCTTTTGCGGGTTTTCGCATTGGCCTCTCCTATTTCTTTTTTTTCTAATATTTGATTGATTCTTTTTTGATTTTTTTCTTTTTTTATTTTTTTAAGGTCTCAAGGCGCCCTTTGCGGGTTTTCACCTTGGCCTCTCCCCTTTTAGGTAGAATACTCATTGACTGGATTTGCTATCCGTCTTGGTCAATATCAATGCTCCTCTAGAACAGGCCTTTCTTACTACGTAAAGTCCCTCCTCATTTGGCATATTTCTTCCTTTGGAGTCCTTTTGTATAGGAAAGATCTTCTTCAATATCAAGTTCCCCTCATAAAATTTTCTAGGATGAACCTCTTTATTGTAAGCTCACATCATTCATTTCTGGTGCATTGAACTATGACAGAATCTCCTCTCTTCGAATTCAACTGATCATATCGAGCTTAGATCCATTCTGCCCTATCCAACATCAACTCTGACAAGACTCGGAGAAAAAAAATCTCGTCTTCAAAACTGTTTTTATCCCATAAACCAATGAGCAATGTGTTGCCCCAACGAGTCCTGGTCAACGTTCGATAAGCATAGGGGGTAAATGGTAACTTTTTTATGCCAAGCTTTACAAGTCTCAGTCGCCTTTCACTATGACCTTCGTTTTATTGTTTTCCTTTTTTTCTCTCTTTTTTTTGTACTTTTATTTTTCTTTTTGGTTGCCTTTGCTGCACTGTGATATGGTGTCTGATCTTTGGACAGACTACAAGATTTTGACATTGTGCAATTGTATGATCTTTTCTGACATTACTTGTCGACACCCTTTTTTAAAATTTGATGACTATCAACCTTGTAATATTGGCATATGAAGTGACCTTCACCCTCTTCGTGAAGTCATTGACGACTACTAAGATGAATCGATATATATTAGATGAGAATGACCTGATAACATCCATGCCCCACATAGAGAAAATCTATGAAGAAATGAATAAGGCACATGAATCTTGTCTTACTAAATAACTAATGCAATCCCCTTCCATGGTGGATCAACAGTAACCAAACCTCATGATTAGCGTGGCTATCGTGAAACTATTAACATGTCCTTCTGACACCGTATAGACATTTTTTATTGTTCATAGGTCATAATATCTCAGGTATATCTTGACATGATCACGTGAAAACCTCTTTGAATTCTTGGAATAACTCAATAACGATTCACTTTGTCTTTGCGGTGAGCTATGCTTCGACCTCCACCTCTTTCCTAGGCTCGCAATGTCCACTAAACCTTTGTAGAGTAGAATCTGTTTTTCATCCTGCTCTATCATTCTTAACAAATCAGGAGATAAGTTACAATCTTTTCCATCTTCAAAGTCCTAAGATCCACTTAAACACATATCTCACTCCAAAAGGGAGTCAGTTACAGCGTTGCTAATGTCGTTGATATTTGGGGACTTATTATAAGTACAAAGGCATATTTTCAAAGAATAAATGATTCTAAGGATGATTATTTGTATAATATGATCATGAATGAAGAATAAAAGAATATTTAAAAGGCAGCCCAAAGAACAAAAGAATATATAAAGAATGAAAGAATATTTGCTCAAAAAGAATGCATTTTATTGAAATAAAAATTTTGGACACAAGCCTATTTCACAAAAGGATTCTTATTACTTCTAAGCTTAAAGCAACAAGTGTGTTTTGAATATTACTCTAGATTAACTCTAAAATTACAAGGATCTCCTCCACAGTCTCATTGTTCAAAACACTCCCAAGTATGTAAAGGTTTGGAAACTTTACTCTCCGGTTCCCTCTTCGGATATGTCATTCAGATTCCCCGATATTCCTTTCAGGCTTTTGACTTGCTCAAGGCATCGCAACTGTTTTGCCCCTACTTTCAAATATCGCATTCACTTCATTGTCAGAGCGATTAGGTTCTAGGGAATTATCGAACTTCACAATTCTCATTTCAATGAACCTTTCAACCAACTTTTTAAATGTAGTGCAGTTTTCGATTGAGTGCCCCGTTATTCCCGTGTGGTACTCGCGTTGAGCATTCTCATTATACCAGTTTGGGAACAGAGATTGTACGGGTTCCAAGTAAAACAAAGACACTGCATACAACTCCTTTGTATGACATCGGGATGGGTGTAAACTTTGGCCTAAAGTTGAATTCCTGCCTTGAAGAGCCTTGATAACTAAGGGTTACAGCCCTTGGTTGGCCTACATTGACCAATTTGGAAGGTATGCTCATGATATTTACTTCATTTTCCTTGTTTCTCGGGGTTTACCTTTTGGCGCTTTCTTCCGTATCTATCTTCCCACTCCTTACCGCATTTTTAATTATCTCACCAGATATTACTATATCTGAAAAGCTCAGAGTAATGCTTCCCAACATATGGTTAATTAACGGGGCTTTCAGAGTATTAATGAAAAGCATGGTAGTCTTTTTTCTAGGAGAGGTTTCTGAACTTGTATGGCAACTTCCCTCCACCTTTGGGCGTATTGCCGAAAACTCTCATTCGGTTTCCTTTCCATACTTTGTAAAATGATCCTATCAGGAGTCATATCCGTCACATGACTATATTGTTTCATGAAAGATTGTGCTAGATCTTTCCATGAATTGATCTGGGTATGCCTTAATTAGTTGTACCATTTGGATGCTGCCCCAACCAGACTTTCTTAGAAACAGTGAATCAATAATTGGTCATTATTGACATACCTAGTCATTTGTCTGCAAAACATGGTGATGTGAGCTTCGGAACAGCTAGTCCCGTTATACTTTTCAAATTCAGGCATTTTGAACTTGTAGGGAAGTATTAAGTCTGGAACCAAACTCAGGTCCCTGGCGTCAATTCCGCGATAATCATCAGCATTTTCTATCACCTTAAATTTTTCCTCCAGCCATTTGTATCGGTCTTCCAGTTGCTTTGGGAGTTTCCCTTTTGCCTTTTCTACCTCCGCCATATCATCCAGATCAGGGACACCGAAATTTACAGGATTGTCTCCGGAGCCTAAGCCTATCGAGAAGTGTATTAATGTCGAAATGCCGGCTTGATGCTAAGGACTGATATTGACGGACACCCTAGGTGGATATATACTGGGTTGTGCTGGAGAATTTGTTGGATAGACAGAGTCTTCACTATCATCCCCAAGGTTGACCATAGGGCCCTTTCCTTTTCTTGGCCCTCCAAGTAGTAACTGGGTTAACTGATTCATCATGTTCTTTTGCGATTCTAACATCTGATCGTTCATATCCTGCTGAATCTTAGCCAGTTGCTCTTGCATCTGTACTTGCAGCCGATCCTGCATTTCCTTCTGCATTTGTTCCAGTTTTTCCAACCTTTGATCCATAGCTTTAGTTTTTCTCCGTGTGTAGTAGTGATGTTTCAGGGTAACTATAACACAATTTCTAATTAATTAGGGCTCTTTTGTGAAATTTAATGCACATGATGCGATGTAATGCAAATGCATGAAATGAATACAAAAAAAAACCGTTGATTCTAGTTCAATTCTGTTAGAACAACTTTTCTAGATAACAAATCTCTTTACATAAAGCGGAAACATGTACGGCCTTGCCCGTATACTCCAGGCAAAGACATCAATCCTTTTCTTTATATTCGAACGCTAAAATCAAATCTTGCGAATTATCTCTTTTTTGCTTGATCTGGGCTGCGACTCCTTGCTCACTCATCCTCGTGATGCTCGTCAGCTACTTTAACTAAGTCGAGACGTTGACAGTTTCAGAATAATCTTTGTTGGCTTGAAGCTTGAAGCCAGGTCGTATACTCCTCTGCAAACTCTTATCCTTCTCTTGTTGTGTTTACTCGGACCATATTCGGACGGCCGTATTGTATTCCACTTTATCAATAAATTCGTTTTCCATGGCAAGCTTTCTATTTAGCATATAAACGTAAATCAACACCTCTTTTCTATGATGAAAATGCAATGTAATCATAACCAAAACAATAGAAAACACATTAGTATCGGATAATAAAAATCAAAGCAAATAGAAAATAGTTAAACATCTATATGGGTAACCGCTAGGGTTCAGTATAGCTCTACCTAGGGCAGGCTCTTAGGGTTCACTATATGTGGCTCGGTTCTAAGAAAGGGTACCTGAACTAGCAGATTCCTCAACCCTCACCCATTATAGGCTCATGTGGATCGAGTTCAGTTTAAGGGAATACATTTCTTTGTAATACCCCTTAACCCTAATCAGTCGCCAAAACAGGGTTACGAGGTATTACCGAAATTAAACGCTAATAACGAACAATACCGAGTTATAAATCTATATTTCAATTTACAATTTCTCAAATTCCACCTTTAAGACCCTAATATGGACCTACGAAGTCCAAAATATACTTAGGAAATGTTTTGGGACTAAACCGGGAACTTTGGAAACTTTACCTTGAAGATAGGGGCACACGCCCGTGTGGCTTAGAACATGCCCGTGTGGCCTGCCCGTGGGGCTCAACATGGCCGTGGAGCCAGCCCGTGGGTAGATCTGACTTATTCACACGGCCGTGGGACTAACCTGTGGGCAATTCTGACTTTGCCACACAGCCTGGGCATACGCCCATGTGACTTGGCCATGTGAAAACACGATTTTTCACCATTTTTGAGCTATTTTCACATACTAAACACATCTAATTCATGCCCAAAACATTTACTTATATATCTTGATCAAATAACATTCATCAAACCTTTCAAACTTAGCAAATATTCATTGATTCATTTTATTACCTCTTAAGGATTATGCACCACATTTACATTCAAAATATAAAACATTTACAAGTGACAAACACCAAACCTAGTACATGCCACATTACTAAAAGATAGATGCATCACCAAAATTAAACTGAGGTCGGGATTGACTTGGATGCTTAACTGAATTTCAACTTTACCTCTCTTGTGCACGGGAAACAACCGTACGCTGAGTATTGGAAATACTCAGTGGTATTATCATAATTTAAATTATAACAACAATAAAATATCATAACATACATAGATAATTAGCAAATCATACATATAAATCATACATATAAATTCATACCAAACTATCATATTTCCATTATATAATTTCCAATGATAGATCCAACAAATCATCAATGAAATTACAAATAACTCATGAACCTTTGATTCATCTCTCAACCACATTTAATTATTCAATTCACATTTCAATTATGAACACTTCATGAACCTTTGGTTCATGCCTTCAATCTCTTTGCAAATTTCATCTCACATTCCATCTTACAATATCACTTTCTCATTTCATTCAATAGCTCAATTAATCCAATTCATTTGACTTTATTATTTCACTTATTTTCCCCTATTAACATGATTCGGACTTTGGCGGATACACGGATCCAACCAAACACACCAGAATGGCTACCAACGCCTCATCGGATAGTTCGAAGCAAATAAGTGACGACCAACGTCTCATCAGCTAAGCCGAAGCAAAGTGGCGACCAACGCCTCATTGAATCTATCCAAAGCAAATATGACACACCAAGTGTCTCATCGACTCGAGGTTGAAGAATCCCTGAACTCTTCCTATCCTATGGCATGCCAACTATATCCACTAAGCTCGACTAGTTAATAGGGTGTCGGATTACTTCCTCTATTTTAGTCAATTCACATCAATTGCACTTTGACCACATTTTCTCACATATTTCTCAATTCAATCATAATTTATTTCAAGTTCACATAATCACATATTTTCACTTCATTTCTACTTTCAATTGATCACAATCATTCAAATTCCATTCAATCATATTAATAGTTCAATCTCAATTTCAAATTCATATACATACCAACATTACTCAATTCAATCATACAATTCAATTTCACATACATATATTTATTCATCAAATAAATCTAATTCACATTCAACTTAAATATCAATATTTACCTCACATTCAAATTCCATACACATATATTAAAATTAAACATTTAATAAGAAATAACTTGAATTATGATAATACAAACCGATATTTTTCTCGAGCTATTCCTCTATCACTTTTTCCTTTCCCTTCGTATTCGACGTCTCGATTTCCTTGTTTGCTACGAAAATTAGCATAAGTACAATTAATTAATAACAAACATATTTTATATAAAATAATAACTTTTCATACAACTTTTACCTAAATCCCAAATTTGTCCTAACCATTTTCATCTTCTTCCTTTTTACAATTTACATCATTTTCTTATTCAATTTCCATCAAAACTTCAATATAACCATCAAATTTTCATCATTTTACCATAATTTCAAACTTCTTTCAATTCAGCCCATAAACTCAAAACTTATAGCCTAGTTTACAATTAGTCCTCTAATCAATTCTAATCAATGATTCTATCAATTAAATCCATAATTTCATCATTTGCTCAACATAAACCCTTTTCAAAAAAATCTATTAATTTTCAATATTTCCACATAAACTCAAAAGTATTCAACTCTAGGACTTCAAAAACATCAAAATCACTAAGAAAAGCTTTCAAACCCTAATTTCTCCTTTTTCTTTTCTTTTCTTCTTTCTTTCTTTCTATTTCGTTTCTTCTCTGTAACTATTTCTCTTTTTCTTTTGTTTCTTTATTTACTTAATTAATATTTAATTATAAAATATCTATATAATAACAAATAAAAATAATACATGTGTATTTATACACACATGTACACATGTAATATTTCATCACCGCACGTCTGTCATTATCTCAATTATTTGATAAAATATAATAATAATAATAATAATAATAATAATAAATAAATAAATAAATACCTTTTACTTAATATATAAGTAAATATATATAACATACATTTGTACTAATAAATTAAATATACATGTATTTATTCTCTATCTTACACATGTCACTAATTTGGTTTAATTACTAATTTAATCCTTTATCCTTTCTCTATTCTATGATTAAGTTTTATGCTCTATTCAATTTAGTCCTTTCTTACTAATTACTTCTAATTAAAATAAATTTTCCTAATTAAAATCTAATTCAACCTATAACTAACTTCATAAATATTTTTAATAAATATTTACGGACTCGTTTTCCTAAGTCGGAGGCCCTAAATTCACTTTTCCAGTGCCCGTGAAATATGGGTCGTTACATTCCCTATGGCCATGCGGAGGTGAAAACCTCACGAAGACATAGGTACGGATGTATCCCGGAAGCAGTCCACTAGCCTATGCAGAGGTGAAAATCTCACGAAGGCATAGTTTCTCACTCCCACTTAAAAGGTGCGACCACAATGGTCATGCAAGATTATGCGAGGGGATATAAAAAACTCAAAATACAAAACATGAATAAAATGATGAAAATCATAAAACCCATGAAATGTAATGAAACGAACGTATGCTAAAAACCAATTTTTAAATTTTTGACAAAAGGACAGAAAATAAACAATTTTACGGCTTGACTCTCTTATTGGTTCCCAGTAGAGTCGCCAAGCTGTCGAAACCATTTTTATTTTGAAAAACGAGGATCGACTTTTAAACGAGGTATGGAGTCGCCACCAATCCTTTTTGTTTAAGTGTGATTGGGTCACCCTGTGATCGATCATTTTAAAAAAGTATTTTGATTTATTAAAACAACGTTTTTGGTCTACGAAAAACTAGAAAACGGATTTGAGAGTCGGTTACGCACGAGGAAGGATTAGCACCCTCGCAACGCCCAAAATTGGTACCGTATTGATCAATTAACGTCCTAATGTTGAAAACTTGAAAAGATTTTAAAATACAATTCCTTTAAAAATGTTTGGATAACTTGAATTGGATATTGAGATTCTCTCGTTCAGAAGGAATAAAATATCATATCCAGCACGTTAGGACACAACATTTCGAACCCTCGATACAAGATTATCTCATGATTTCCAAAACTCATGCATTTGAAATTTTAAAAGGATATTTGGCTATTTGGTCAAATGGTAGATCGAAACCAGCACGGTAGGGCACGATTTCTCGAATTTCTAAACACGAAATATTACCTCGTTTTAATTTAAGAAAACATGGATGAAATTTCAAAAGGATATTCAGTTATTCGGTTGAATGAAAAATTGAAACCCAGCACAGTAGGGCACGATTTCTTAAATTTCCAAACACGAAATATTTCTTTATTTTGAGAGATTTTTTAATATGAGGATGATTATAAAAGCGATCTAAAGTATATAAAATAATTTAAAAAAATTAGTATCCATTCAAGATAAAATAATATATAAAACTCTTTAAAAATAATATATAAACAATTCAAAATATATAATGTGTAAAAAAAGTTTGAAATACATAATATATGAAAATATTAAAGTAAATAATGTATAAAATTTTGAAATGAGCGTTATATAAAAAGTCAAAATAGATAATAACAAAAAAAGTAAAAAAATAACTAAATAAATAGAATGTGAATAATAAGAGTGAAAAACATATATAAGAAAAATAATAATGAAAATAATATTAGTATATAAATAGAAATAGAAATATAATAAATAGAAATATAATAATAGTAGAAATATAAATAGATAAATAATAATAGTATTAGAATAACAAAATAAATATAAATAGAAACATAAAAATAATAGCAATAATATATTAAATTAGTTAATTTGATAATAAAATAGCGAAAATAAAAAAGAATTAAATCGAACCTTAAAGCAAAATTCTGGGGCAAATAAAAAATAAATAAAAGAAAATGAACCAATTTGAACGTGCGAATAACGAGGGACCAAAAGGCAAATAATCCCCACCCTCTAAAACACACTGCTTCAAGGAAGACCAAAATGTAGTCAAAACAAATTTTAGGGCCAAAATTAAGAATAATGAAAACTTAATTGCAAAACAAATAAAAAAACAGAAGAGCTAAAAGCAATTGGACGAATTTAGAAAAAACAAAGAAATTGAAATGAAATGGACAAAATTCCCACGTAATTGAAAGAGAAAAGAAAATAATTCAATTCTAATGGAAATAGGAAAAGAGAGAATGATCCAATTCCAAATTAAAGTAGGAATACCAAAAGTAATCGATCCCTTTCAAAGAACAAAATACTTCTATTTATACTAATTTAATAATAAAATAAAATAAAAATAATATCTTCCTATTTTTAGCCTTTTACCAAGTCAACAAAATTTGATAACCCCTTGGCTTTCTCCATCTTTTTGATTTGGCCACAATTTAATATTGTCTTTCAATTTGGCCCTTTTTGGCTTGTTTTCGACTGATTGCATCCTTTGATTTCAGTTATTATTTTTTCAGGCCCAGGTCAAAATTGGCCTACTACAATAATATCATTGAATAAAAGCTTAACATAAGTAGCTTTTATAATGATATATAATGAGGAGATTAGTCATGGTACTTTTAATGGATTAACTCTATGGTTACATAATTTTGTAATTAATAGATGAAAAGTTAGAACTTAATCACAAATTTTTATGTCTCAATTATTTATGTCTAATTGGTCTCTCTGCTAGTTTAATATAACTTTAAATAAATCACATAATAAAAACGATAAATGAATGGATAGGAACAACAAATGAGAAATAGATTGCATATATTACTATCTACAATAAATATATTTTCTCCGTAAAACAAAAGATGACTTAGGATTAATTTACTTTTTTAGATTTGTATTTAACTGGATGAATAAATTAAGTAATCAACTCCAAAAGTGAAAATTAAATTATGCGATCATTATAGTTTAATTTTATTTAAATAATTAAATAAGCTTGCACATAAATTATAATACGATAAAATCATCATGATTTTAACAAAATTGTAATTATATTGTGTAACTTATTTAATTAGTATTAATTAAATAAAATTAATCAATCATTTTTTTATAATTAATTAACTCATTTAAAATTAGGGTAAAGTACAAATTATTCCTAACCTTTGTTTAAAATTACATTCCAGACACCCAATTTTCAAAAGTTACATAATTGTCACTAAAGTTATCAAAATGCTACATTTTTTCACTTATATACTAACTTTTGTTAAGAGGGTGATGCGACATGCTAATTTAAAGGGTTAGTAATCAATTTAACCCCTAAACTATAACTAAAATATCAATTTGATACTTTTTCTTAATAATAATTCTAGAAAATTTAAAGGGTAAACTACTTAGATAGTCACCCAAGTTTTAACACGTTCCTATTTTGGTCACCATTCTTTCTTCCTTTTTCTTTTTTTTTTTTATTTTAGTCATCTTGTTAGATTAATTGCCATTTTTAGTCACTCCACCATTAAAATGCCTTGATCATTAAACGAAATGTTGACATGGCAGTCTTTCGATTGGTATAATAACAAATTTAGCCCCTAACACTTTATACATTCTGTCAGTTTGTTCCTAATTTCTAAAAGGTTCAACAAATTTAATGCTCAAATTTTGTCAATTTAGTCCAAATTCAAAAAATTTATAATTTTAAAAACATGAAAGTATATAAAATTTATTATAAATTGACATAAAAATATAAATTATTAAATTATATATAACTACATAAAGACTTAAATATGAATTTGGTTGAGGGATTCAAATCAATATTTCTTATATTTTAATAAAAAATTTTAGAGATTCAACAAAATTTAACCTTCAATTTCTCTTGAATTTTTTGAATCAAAATTTCTTTTTTTCTTTAAACCCCACTGAACTAAACAAGTCCTTTGAATTAATTTTTTGAATCAATCACTATCAAATCCAACTAGCATCATGATCAATAGTTGGTTGAGGGATTCAAATAAAAAAACCTTTACTTATAGAAACATCTCTAACTCCATTTCGGCGGCAAAATGCAAGGCTTTGAGGGATTTAAATGCTTAATGCTAAGCAGCACTTCATTGATCAATTTTTTCTCATTAAAAGAATAAGCGAAACTGAGTTTGGGTGTGGCTATAAAAGAAAAAGAAAAGAAAAAAAACGACTTTGGGTGTGGGTTTAATGGTAAGTGCTCGATGATGAAGTGATGATATAGTTTCAATCTAGTAAAGTTGGGTATGGATTAGGTATGGTATTTGAGATTGTGAGGTTTGAGTGGAAGTATGAGAACAATGGGAAGCATGAAGATGAATGAGGGAGGAGATGAAAGGATGAATGTTGTTTTGTAAAGTTTCTCTTTTGAACTTTTTTTTTCTAATTTTTTAATTGCACTGTTGTGCGGTTGCATAAATAAAAAGTAAGCCTTTTGGGGGTTCTTCATGATTTTAAATTATAACTAAGAAAACTTATTTTGATTTGGGGTTTTGATTGATTATTTTTTGAATGTTATATATTTTTTAATATTTTATTTATAAATTTTTAGAATTTGGACCAAATAGCAATTAAGCCTTTATGTAAATTTATATTTTTAAATTTTTTTATATTTTTATATCCTTTTATAATAATTTTATATATTTTTTCAAGTTCTTAAAATTATAATTTTTTGAATTCAGACTAAATTGAAAAAATATGCAAACATTGAGGGTTAAATTTGTTGGTTTTTTTCTAGAATTAAGACCAACCTGACAAAATATGTAAAGTGTTAAGGGCTAAATTTGTTATTATACCAATCAAAAGGCCACCACGTTAGCATTTCGTTCAACGACCAAGGCATTTTAATGGTAGAATGACTAAAAATGACAATTAATCTAGTGGAAGTAACTAAATTAACAAAAAAAAAAAATTGGTGACCAAAAAAGGAACGTATTAAAACTTGGGTGACTATTTGGACAGTTTACCCTTTAAATTTTTAGAATTATTATTAAAAAAATTTAAAGCATCAAATTGATATTTGGTTATAGTCAGGGGCTAAATTAGTTATTAACCCTTTAAATTAACGTGTCACATCACCCTCTTAACAGAAGACGGATGGGTGCTAATAATGCAATATTTCGAAAACTTTAGTGACAATTATGTAACTTTTAAAAGTTGAGTGACTGAAATGTAATTTTAATAAAAGGGTAGGGACAATTGATGTAGTTTACCCTTGAAATTAAAACTTAGAAAAGAGGCCCAATAGAGCCACAGTATTGCTGTTTAAAACTAAGAAAAAGAAGCCCAATAGCCGAAGTGTTGATGTTTAAACCCCATTTTGGTTGGCGATAAATATACCTTGGGGACTCAACTGAATCGCCTCCAATCCAAAACCCTAAACCAACGCCAGAGGCAGCTCCAAAATGGTTCAGCGGCTCACTTACCGCACGCGTCACAGCTACGCCACCAAGTCCAACCAGCACCGCGTCGTCAAAACCCCGGGTATCTTCTTCCATCTCTCTCTCCAAAACCCAGATTCGTAAATATATTTTGATTCATTTGAATCCATGGGACGATTGTTTATGATCGATGGTGCATTGGCATGGCGATGATTTCCTCTTTTTTTTTTGCTGCTATAGGAGGGAAGCTTGTTTATCAAACGACAAAGAAGAGAGCTAGTGGACCTAAATGTCCTGTTACGGGCAAGAGAATTCAAGGAGTATGCCTTTTTTCCCTTAAAGATTTTGATGGAATTTATTGAATGACTGTTGAATTATTTATAAGGAAGTGGTTTCTTGGTTATGATTTTAGGGAGCTGAGATGTGATTCATTGGAGATTTTGATTCATTCTTTTTAGGTTTCTGTGAAGTTTTGATCTTGAGATGTTTTAGACTTAATGTTATGGTAATTTTAACTTATATACACGTTTAGGGTCATATTGATCATTAGCGTTATTTAAATTTATATTGTTTCATGGCTTTTCAATTGAAGTATAATGTGGGCATACGGAGAAAGAAAACTGGGTATTTCAGTTTGACTATAGTAGTATAGTTTTCTCAGTTGAACTTAAATAAGCCTATAATATTTTGCAGATTCCTCATTTGAGGCCCGCTGAGTATAAGAGGTCTAGATTGCCTAGAAACCGTAGGACCGTGAACCGTGCTTATGGTGGAGTTCTATCTGGAAGTGCTGTTCGAGAAAGGTTTGTTCATCAACATTTGAGACTTTCTATGTCATGTTGCATTCATGTATTTAGCGGTTCAAGACATGTTTTGTTGAATGGGGATTATTGCAGGATCATAAGGGCCTTCTTGGTGGAAGAGCAAAAGATTGTGAAGAAGGTACTGAAGATTCAGAAGACAAAGGAAAAGCAATCATCCAAGTGAGAGCTAGGATTTGCTAATGGATTGATAGTGAATCTTGGAATAGTAGTTTGAGGGGATTTAAGATTTGGATTTATGTTTTTACATTTGTTATGAATCATGTTCTACTTTTTCATTTTGTCGACAAATCAACTTTCATGTCAAAATTTTGTTTTTGGAACACTCACTTTGTTTGCTCTTCTCCAAATTTGGTATTTCCACTGAATGTGCAATGTTGCCTGGTTATGCGATTGCCCCCACATTATTTATTTCACCATTTGAGAAAAGTACATGCTGGCTGGCATCGAGTTTTTTTAGATGTTCTGAGCTGAGCAGTTCTCAATTGTTTCTGAATTAAAATTTCGCTTCTGGACGACTCTGACTGAGTTTGATGTTACTGAGTCAAGTAATATGGAAATTTAGATTTACTAAACAATTCTTTAATGAATAAATAAACATCTTTAAATAAGATAGTTTAACTACTATTAGAAAAAAGTAATTGATACGTACGGTTTTCTTTGCTTTTGTTAGTCCTTAAAAACTATTATTTGCATTGTTCATTGGATTGTAATCTCTAAAACGTTCTCGACCTCAACACCTACCATGTTATCATATAAATTTCGCATGAAAACCACAGATTGAGATAATAATGGTTAAATTCGAATTAAAAGTTAATATATCTCTTTTCAAAATAAGTACATGAATTATAGAATAAAATCCCTGAGTCCTATTACTAGCATTTAAACAACTTTGTGCGGATATGAACTTCCCAGTTTCTCGCTTATCCATTGAGATGGAGAGCTGGCTGAAGCTGTTCCTAAAAAGCTTATAGGCTTGAGTGAGCGTGACTCGTGACTAATAGATCATTATTACTTCTCTATATAAAAAAAGTAAGCTTGAAGTTTAGATCCTAAGAATATAGGAATATACAAATCACAAAAGCAGTGTGGTTCACTGATGGGTAAAAAAGAAGGAATAATACTGGTGGTACATTTTAGGTAATAGAAGGAAAGGGATGCTCACGGTATAACTAGTTAATTATAACTAATTAATCGTCTTTGAACTCTTTCGTTGGCCGTGCTTCGAAGCCCCCTTCTGTTCTCTTCTCGAGTGAATAAGGCATGTACGTTCCCAGAATTCTATCCCACATGACGAAGAACGGTTGCGAGAAATTGTATTTGGTCCCATAAAGCTGATGGTGAATATCATGATATGCAGAATTGTTTCTAAAGAAGATATGAAAGGGGTTTCCAGGAAGCATCAATCCGCAATGGTCATCGACTGTTTTGATGGTGGCAAAAGAGAAGAAAAAGATGGAAGTTCGTGGAGACATGCCAGAGAGGAGAAATGATAAGGCACCGCCTACCGTGTCACCAAGAAGCCCCTCCACTGGATGATTATACAAAGCTCCAAATGCATAAGGAACAACAAGCCGATGATGCAGAGAGTGCACGTGCCGATATAAGAACTTGTTCTCGTGCATGTATCTATGCAGAAAATACTGCCACGTATCCAGAACCACCATTGCTGTGACAAATTGTCTGACTAGAGTAATAAAGGAAGATGACTGTTGTGCAGATGCCCCAGCATCGCTCCCTGACAACTGCAAAATGCAATGTTTGGTAAAATTAAATACAATACAGACAATTTGACAACTGAAAAAGGAATGGAATCGTAAGTTCAATTAACAAAAACCAAAAGTGGAGTAAAGATAACAAAGGAAAATAAAAACAGTTAACTAACAAGCTAGAGATCACAAACACAAGCCATGACAAAGCATACTTCCACATTTATTCTGCCTACCTCATAACTATTAAAGAATAAATTGAAGATGGATTAGTCAGTAGATATGCAAAAGAGAAGTACATACTAAAACGGTAGGATTATAGCTGAAAATTCATAATTACAAAGACAATTCAATGCTATGATTCTCAGACTTGGAGACAGCATATAACTAACACGTGTGCTCAATCTTTCTAAGTTTTTCCATATAATTGGAGGACCATACTTACATACACGTCCAAAAATGTGTTATAAACGTGTAGCTAAGGGAAAACAAATGAGTCGGATCACCATGGATTCAATGTAACAAGGCTACTAGATGGGCTACGTAGACAGGACATGTACAGTTGAGTATAGATAAGTACTTGCTGTCCTATTTATAATAATGAGTGGATCAAAAGAAATCAAGTTGAAATCATGGCTGATTAGAGTATCCATCCAACCTTTGTAAGTCAGCCTGGACAAATATATTGCATCCAAATAATTAACTCCAAATACTTGCTTGTATCCTTGCAAAGTAATCAAGGATAAGAATTTGGAATCATGCCTAGAGAATTTGGCAAAATCTTATGGACTAACTTACTTTCTGAGTAAACCAAGTGACGGTCTCATTCTAAGAACGAATAGCGGTACGATTAAAAAAAAAGAAAGGGAAAGGCCCTAGCTATGAATACTGTCAGAAAAGCTTCTCTAGAAAAGGAAATTAAAAAGGAGCTAAAATTCAATGAAACCCAGCACCAAAAACCATAAGATAATCCTAAAATCAAAAAAGTAAAACAAGATCGCAACCATAAGAAGAAGAAAAAATCAGCTATAATTAGAAAATATAGTGAAAAAGAAATCAATCGTCAAAGAAATTTAATTAATTTTAATTTTAGGAAGGAATTACCGTGAACAAAAGGATGGCGACAACAGCCTGAACAGATTGTTGCAAAAGAACGCCTTTAACGACAGTTTGTTTGGAGACCAAATTCTTCTCATCCTCATCCGCTTTCGAATGCAATCTATAATTTTCAAAAGACCCTAAACACACATATATTCCTGAATAAATCCAGTAAACAACAATCGGAACGATAGTCCCCAATAGTTCATCAGATATAGCAAAACCCATCTCCTCTTGCTAAACAAACTTCAAATAAAACCACATCAAATTTTGAAGAGGAACAATAATAACTTTGTAAAAAAAAGGAAAAAAGAAAAGCAGAGACGACTTTGGGAATTTTCTGGTCTGTACTCTGCCGTCTGTCCCTTATAGGCTTAACGAGAATAAAGGTCAAAAGCGGCGTTTTTCATAAATAAAATAATAACAATGATTAAGAAAAGTCTAAGAGTATAGGAAACAACTACTAATAAAAAAAGTGAAGAAAGAAAATTCAAACATCTTATTTAGGGTTGGAATGAAAGTGAGACTTCTAAATCGACCAGAATTGGGGGAAGAAAAAGAAGCGACATGTGCATTGGAATAAAGAAAATATCATCTGAAATAATAATTTGATACACGCGGCTCCATCATGAGAAATATTGAAGATATCGAATTAGAGTGATCGGACGGAGGTAAGCCCCATTTTTTCTCTTGCAATTGATCTGGAAAAATAGAATCCCTACCCAATTCTATAGGAATGGGCCCTTTTTAAAAATTTTGGATCCAAGTTTCAAAGTCTTGTTGGGTAGAAATGAATAAGAAAATGGAATATGAAATCGAGCCATAGTTTTCGATTTAAGTTTAATTCATAATTATTTAAATACTGAGTTTCATTTTTAATTAAATTTTAAAAATTATTGAAAAACCGATAAATTTTAATTCAATTACTTTTAGGCTTTACTATATTATTTTTATCTAATCTCATACCTGTATTTAATAAACACGTAACCAGAGTTTTGGAAGAAAAAAGAATATCGTCACACCCTCCAGATATTCACTTCAATAACTCTTTTTTAATTATATAATTGTTTTTTTATATTATCTTAATTAAGATTTCTGATTTTATAAATAAAAGCGAAATGGTACACTCCAAGATAATGCAAAACATAAAATGCATGCTGGAAACCCACTTCTTTATGTAATCGAATACGACATCGTTTTGGCTAGAAAAACAAGGGCCTTTCCAAAACCTAGAGAGTAGTAGCTTAAAAAGATAATGGAGAAACCAATAAACATTCAAGTAAATTGCTATTTTGACGTAGTTGTTGATGGTTCTTCACTCTCACTTCCGTGAACAAGCTGGTAATGATTGAATCAAGTCAATATCAGAATCATAATTAATGCTTCTATTATATTATTTATACACCAAAACAATTACTAGAGGATGAGTTAAAAACATACCAAGGAACCGATTTGCTCGTAGGCTTCCATTACTTTTGGATCTTCTTCATCTTCATACCCCACTTGTAATATTCTCGGTCCATTGACAGACCACAACGCCCTTCGACCCGCTTCCTGGAGAGATGAACAAAAAATCTTGTCATGCATGCAAGCAATACCTTTCACAGAGATGAATCCAAATTCGTATAAAGTGAATAATCCTAATGTAGAAGATGCATTAAGGAAACCAAGGTAACCCGGACCGAAGTTTTGAATTTTAAGAAACTGAAAAAGTCCATGCATTTCGAAAGCATCTAAGTTGATTTCCTAGCTTAGTTTAGTTCCATGAGAAATGATCCTCAAGTTTAGTCTAAAAGTGAGTGATGCACTTTCAACTAAATCCGTGATTGAAATTTTAATGATCTTAAATTTAGTATGAAGGTAAATAAAAACCAATTAGAAAGAAAAAATTGATTTGAACAGATATTAACACTGGATTTAGTTGAAAGTGTACTGATTACTCCCAGATTAAGTGGTAGAAACTTCCAGTACTTTTTCCAAGTAGTAGAGATGATCATTCCCTAGTTTTATAGCACCATCTGCAATAGTGCATTGCTAATATATATAAGGGAAACATAAGAGTCAATATCTTCTGAGGACTTTAATACGATTCCTTGTCGTTAATAAATACAATGGAAAACAATAACTCATGTCACAACTTTCATAGATGGGAACTGAAGAACAATCCCCAGAAAATCTTAGAAGAAAAACTAAGAACTTTCCACAGTCCTCTTCCAAAATTTCAGCTAATAGTTTTGTGGGTGCACAAGAAAGCTCTGCAATTTCTTAAAGGAAGTAGAATATGTTTAATGGATTTAACAGTGTGCTACACTTAGATAGGAACAAAAGAAATATCACCAATTTTGACCTGTAAAGCAATCAGGTAAATAGCCTCCAATGCTTGAACACGAATCTCAGGATCCTTAACACGTTCACGGTCAATGGAGAGTGCACTTCCAAGCTCAAGTGGCATTTTTGATGTGTCGTGTTCACCATATATCTGGGCAGAGGCCAAGAGACAAATGAGGAAAAAAATTCAAGCCATGAGCTTTTGCTGGATATATAAACAAGAAACTGATGAAACAAATGTGACACATCAAGCAATGCTGCCACAAGACATTCAAATCAAACTAAGAAATCTCTCTTCAGAGCTGACCAAAGTTACCTTGTTTCCAGCAACTGGGAGAAGCAGAGCTGGCCAAAGAAACTCTGATATCAAGAGCAAATTCTGTAGTTGATTCTCTGCTTCAAAGCAGCAGTTCCTAATAGTTCCAGAAACCTGTAACCATGAAAACAACCTGCTGATCTCTGGAGAAGCTAAGTTAATAGGTCTAGTCAAGTACAAATTGGTTTTATTTGTATAAGCTTCGCCCCTAAGCTTGATTAGAGTAAGCTTTTATTTACAATACATAGTTGAAAAGAAGCTATTCACAAGCTTAATCAAACTCTCAAATTAGTCAATTTATCTACCCACCAAACTCTGAACAAGTCTACTATTGAATATTGATCCGTCAGTTATGAGGTATCAGCTCTTTCAGTTTCTTGTTACAACAAATTTCTAGCTCATTAAGCTCTTCTAATGCAAATCTCAAATTAATCTTGGGTTATATTATAGACAGGCTATCTTATGGAAAGCCTTCCGTTAGCTCCCCTAAAACGGTTATTCTTATCAAAGACATCTGCGAGATTCTGGGGCTGATAAACAACCATGGGTGAGCTTTGGCCAACAAGGAAAACTGTGACCAAGCAGATGCTGTCTCATTAACATGTAATAGGCCGTTAATGAACCAGCTTTTTCTGAGACAGTCCTAACTTGGCAACAGCAGAAAATTCTCTAAAGCACTTACATGTTTATAGCAATAATGCAATGAAGCAAAATGATCGAATCACTGGATCCTAGAAAAGGCTATAAATATTTCAATGCAACTTCAAAGACTTTCCACAAGGTTAGAAAGAGTTTCCAAGATTTCTGGGTCAAGCGTAATTGCCATAAAGGACAAGAAGAAGAAAACTAAAAGAAGATTAATATTCCATAAAATGAGTAATACTGAAGAAACTTACTGCTTCATTAATCAATTTTACATACCCCTTTTTTTCTCAGTAGACTAGAAGAATCAAACTGTCTAATAATCTGCTTTAACAAGCCACGCTTGGGATCCAATAACATTTTCCGCCCCTCCTCTTTCTTTGAGATGTTTACAAGTATGGAACCAACATGATCAAAAGGGTCATCTTGTAAAGGTGTAACAAAAGAATGTGAGGCTAACATTTGAAGGATAAACATACAATACAAGTGTACAAGGCTATAAATGAATTGAGTAAAAAAAAAAAAAAGATGTAAAACACACCACTGGTTTCACTGGATCTACAGAATGATCTTACAAGCTTCATTACATAAAGTCCTTGCATCTTATCATCTCCAATCTAAAAAGCACAAAAGGTCACGTGATAAGTAAATGAAGTTTCCCAAAGATAAGGCAGAAAAAGAGCCATAATAAGAAGCTAGATATAGACATACAACATTCAATATAAATCTTGCAAAAGTTAAAATGAAAAAATGACCTTTTTCCCAATATTTGTATGGATTTCATAAAATAGTAGTAATAGTCATAGGTAATAAAAATAAAGCACCTGAAGCAAGGAAGAAATACCATCATCCAACTGTGTTAGATTAACCAGGAGCATAACCAGCAATCGAGTAATACTAGAGCCTGGCTTATACAACATATCCATGGCTATTTTAATCAATCCCATTTCAACCATCTTAGCAGCCAGTCCTGCATTTTGGGACAGATTTACAAGAGCTTCAGCAGCTGGTTCTGAAACTTCCTGCAACATTTATCTATGAGAGAACCACCCCATAAAATGAAATGTGCTTGAAATCGAAAGATAGGTGCTTGTGTTAATTGATTCAAACATTTTCACTAAAATCAGTTAATGAAAAGCACTAAGGATTAGCAAAAGAAAGTTTCTCTGTAAAAACATAAGCACCTTATCATCACTCAAAAGCCTAGATAACGATGGAAGCACAGTGTTGGCATAGTTTGAAAGAGAGTGCAAGCCGTCCTCAGAGCCTGTCAAATCACGCACAATATCAACAGCAGCCTTCTTCACCTACACATATAACATCAATAAATACCAATAATTCAACTGAGCTTGAAACAGCAACAACCCTGAATAGAGAAACTTCTATACAAGTATATTTAAGGTTCAACGACTTGAATCCTACAAGTTGTAAAAGGAAGAACTAAAGCTGGGAATTAAATGGGGTTTTCTTGTATGAAGATGAAATGACCCAAAAATAAATTGTTTAGCTTAGTTCGAGTGCTGATAAGTAACTAAATATAGAGTAGAAGTTGAAAACTTGTTAAAACAAATTTTAAAAAGATGAAAACCAGTTTCGAGAATTTTACATCAATTTGTGGCGAATTATAAGAAGCAAGATAGATGGTCACAATGAATACAGGGAACTTACAGGAGGAGAGGGGGCAGAGAGGAAGCCTATTAGCTCTTCCAGTTCAGTCGCCATGATCGTTCTTCTGTTGATGCTCGCGACGGCGAAGCAGCGAACAATTCGTAAATAAGTGTCCTCCAAATATGATCCAAAACGACTTCGTTCCAGTTTTTAATATCTTAGGTTAAATTTTACAGGTCATCCCTGCATTTCACGTTT
This sequence comes from Gossypium anomalum, assembly GCA_025698475.1. Classification (NCBI taxonomy): domain Eukaryota; kingdom Viridiplantae; phylum Streptophyta; class Magnoliopsida; order Malvales; family Malvaceae; genus Gossypium; species Gossypium anomalum. The sequence continues at coordinate 13,591,023 of CM046967.1, read as the reverse complement.
TGTATAATTTTAGTCTTCTACTTTTATTTGATCAAAATGGCCCTTTACTTTTTGGTTTGTTAAAATTTAGTCTAGCTGTTAATAATTTTTTGATATGTTCTTTTATTTATATTTATTGACATGAAAAAATCCTCTACCCCTTCCTCATTTTATCAAGCTGCTTTTTTTTCATGAAAATTGTCTTTCCCCTTTGTTTAGATTGACATTATGAGAATCTTGGAAGCAACTACACTGCCGAAACATTAGCAAGCCTCCACTCACCCAAACAATTAACAGTTTTTCTTTTCTTTTTTTTTATTTCACTCAAAAAAATTCTTTTGATCTTAGTGATCAAAAGTGACAACAATTAATCCGTTAATCCTACTTGATGATTTACATGTTACAGAATCATCACACTTGCAGCTTACTGTTTGTTCACAAATATTGCATTGATTACATACAATATTAGCTCTCAAATAGTTATAATCACCATGTTCAGTAAACACATTCATTCAACAATAACTTAACCTGATTTGGTCTCATCAAAGATATTTCTTTTTACTTTTGCACAAAAAAATCATTCCTGAATTCAATGCAAAACAATGGTACAATTTCAAACAATTTGATGTATTAAACCTTTGCACAAAAAGATCATCTATGAATTCAATGCAAAATGATCCTTGTCCTACAATCATCAAACGATTAGAGTTAAGAAAATGAAAAAAATAAAGGCTTCATCTTGAAATCCTTTTAACATATCGATGAACACTGCAAGTGGTAAACCTTTTTGTTTTAAGCCAGATATGGGGGCACCTGACAAACTCCGATGTATATTTCACCGGTAATCCTTTTTTATTCTTCAAGCTTTTAACTTTGTTTTTCTAGTTTTTCTTTTCTGCTGGTTTCATTGAAAGTAGAAGGAAAAAGTTACCAACATCAACAACAAATGAACGTTGGTTTAGAAAATAATGTCAAGACAAACTCCACTCCATCCTTAAGTAATTAAATTGATGGCACCTACCCGGTGTAAGGGCGAGGATTTGTATCTATAATGTACTTGTTTTTTCACTATTTATTGTATACTAAAAAATGAATAAATTAATTTTTCCGTTAATTTTTTTATTCAATGATGATATGGAACATTAATTTAAATAATTAATTTCTAATTTGATCCCTAAACTATAACTAAAATATTATTTTATTTTTAAATTTTTTTCTTAATAATTTTAATTTTTTAAAAAATATTAAAATAAATATAAATTATTAAAAACATTAAAAAATATGTTAAATAACTCAACAAATTTAGCCCCCAACGTTTACAAAATTTGTCATTTTAAATTATTCAATAAATTTAACCCTTAATATTTACAAAATCTATCAATTTAGCCCTAACTATAAAAATTTAAATATATATATATATATATATATATATATATTAAAAAACAGCCCTTTTTAACCCATTGGCTAACCTATATAAGATACTAAAATAGGAAAAAGATTACACTCTTTCAAGTCACTTGCAAAATAATTGGGATAAAACATAAAAAAATTTAGGGTAAACTACACCAATTGTCCCAAAGCTCTGTTTAAAATTACATTTCGGTCACCTAACTTTCAAAAGTTACATAATAGTCACTAATGTTATCCAATTGTTACATTTTGTTCATTTGTTCGTTAACTACCTTGAAAGGATGACATGACACGTTAATTTAAATAGTTAATTACTAATTTAGCCCTTAAACTATTGGTAAATTTTATTTTAATACTTTTAAAAAAATAACCATAATTCTATAAAAAATTTAAAAAAAATCTTAAAAATTATAGTCAAAATATTTTTAAAAAGTATTAAAACTATTTTTAAAAAATTCTCTATCGATTTTATTTTTTGTTATCTTTTTTCCTTAAGAAATCAAAGTCAAATTTTCATTAAGACAAAATCAAACCCAGATTTATTAAAGCCAAAACTTACATTCAAACAAACTCTTTTTTGGTGAATCATTGTGTTTTTGTTTTTATTTTTGAAAAATTGTGCTCTCTTTCAATAATGGGAAAACAATTCCATGAAAGTTAGGATGGGAGCATTACCTTAGAAACCCATCTTATGAAGTCGAGTTCCGAGGTGACAGTGATTTAGTCTAAGTAGAGGTTTTAGTTGACGACCGTTATGCGGTCAAGAGTTGGAGTATAACTAGGGGGCCAGTTGACGATCGTTATGCGGTCACGAGTTTAAGCTCTTTGGATACCCGAAGATATGCCTTATAAATACCATACATAAGTTTGAGGACTTAATCGTAGGGAAAAACTGAGGGGTTTCCTGGTATAATAAGCTTATAAATTTTTCTCATCTCCACCAAAGGCTGTGTCTTCTACCTCCAAGACTGATTTGAGGCAATGAGACACTCAGAGGGGAGCAACTGTGACGGTGGAGTGGAGTAAAGGCGAAGCACCCTTTGATGTGACTGTTAGAATTGTAAAATAAATCTAAAAATAAACTTAATAAATCAGGATCTATCATGTCAAATCATCTAGAATAAATCAATAACAAAACTAGATGCGGAAGCATACCTGAATCTATGAATTCCTTAAAATTTTTCTGGATCTTAGAGATTTAATCTTCTAAATTAGCACACAAGAAATTCAGAGAATATTTGCACTCTCTTTCCTAGGCTGATGTGGTTATTAGAAAAGATATCTTGTTGTGTAATTTGGGAACCATAACCCTAATATTTATAGCCTTGGCATATTAGTTCTAATTCCTAATTAGCCCATCATTAATTAGAATTTGATTAGAACTCAATTACTAGAGTATCTATACATATTTGACTCATACTTTATTTAATAATTAAAGCCCAATAAAACTTTAACCCAATTAAATCACTTTTAATTTGGGCTAACCTATCATGATAATAAATAATAACATGTAATTACCCTTATTATATATGTGATGTCCATATTTTCCAACAATCTCCCAATTGGACCATATGTATATACTAATTACTCTATAATTATATGTCATTATATAACCTTATGAGCTCAAAATTTTACTATCATATCCAAAAGGTATTCCGAACAATCTCATCCATTAATTATGTTAACATAGAACCAAGACGAGTTTCGTTACATATATCGTAACTAAATCCATCCATGATCACATATATTAACACAACCAAATGACATAGATCAAGTATGGGTGTGTAACATGGAAATTATATGCAATATGATCTAAACATGTCTATTTCCAACTGGTCCTCCTTAGTGAGATCAAACCTTACCAAAATCAGAGTGTGAATAAACCAAATAAATTTTGTTTTTGCAGAAAATAAACTTAATATCTTTAAACTGAAATAACTGAAAATGTGTCTATAACATAAAAACATTTAAAAAGACAAACTCCTACTAAAACCAAATATCCTTTAAATGACATTACACCCATATGAGCAGTGTGCTCTTATAAAACCTTAAGTGTAGTTCCTTAGTAAGCGAATCCCCAATCATAGAGTTTGTCATAATATGCTTTATAAGCACCTAACCACTGTGAACTTTTACAAGGAACTTAAAGTCTATGTGTTTTTACTTTGATGTGCTTCTGTTGCTATTGGAATAAAATACTGCAATTTGTTTTCAAAATTTTCACCTTAGTGACAAAATCTTGTATCCATATTCCATCAAAATCGGAGTCTATATACATGATGATCTCTAACTGATTAGACCTCTGATATGTGAGCATGTAATCTTTTATTCTCTAAAAATACCTTATAACCCTCTTGGATGCTATCCAATGGTCCAAACCAATGTTGCTTAAAATATCTGCCTAACATCCCAATAGTATACACAATATTCCAATGTATACAAACCTGAACGTACATTAGACTTTCCACTGCTAAAATGTAAAAAATCTAATGCATTTTTGTAATCTCAAAATCATTCTTAAGGCATTGATTGAAGCTATATTTATTATTGATAAGCAATATGTCATTAACTTATAAAACCAAATATAGAACCTTACTCCCACTAAACTTATGGTATATGCAATTATCAATAAAATTCATCTCTAAACCGAATGAGATAATCATTTGGTAAAATTTGTAATATTATTGACGAGAAGTTTGCTTAAGCCCATAGATGAAGTTCTTTGCAAATCATTAACTTTGTATCATTAGACACAAAGCTTTCTAATTATACCATATAAATGTATGATCAATGTTACCATTGAGAAACTATTAACTTTATATTCATCTGATGTAGCTTAATGTCAAAATATTCCACTAAAGCCATTATAACCATTTCTCTAGTGGACCTTTTTAATGACATTCATTCTTGAGGTTGTTGAGCTTGTTCTTCTGAAAAAATTACCTCATCTTAAATAAGGAGTTGTTCAACATTGTCTTATTGATGATCTAGATTCACTTCTTAATCAATAATAGGTATGAGAACCTAAACATCATCAAAAGTGATAGTAAGAAATAAGTTAGAATTCAATTCCTCATTAAAAGTAATATCTCTAACCTTATTTCTCCCTCCAAACTCAACATCCTAAAAGAATGTTGCAATTTTCGTCTCAAAAATATTCCTAATTGTGGGATCATAAAACTCATAACCCTTAGATCGCTCAGAATTTCCTTAACCCTTAACTTTATAGACATCAAAGAAGTCAGAAGTGATGTCATTTCAACCTTATTTTTTTTAGCAAAACGTTTCTCAATTTCGTTAAGGAAATTGTAACAGCCTAATTTTCAGTGGTATCGAGAATAGAGATTTGAGATCACTAAATCCAACGGGTGAGTTGAAAATTTAATAAATTAATACCTATGAGTCAAATGTGAATATAGAAGTATTTTTGAATTAGTGAATTTGGTGATTTAAAAGAATTAATTAGGTAAATTGGGTCGAGAATGAAGTATCGAGACCTTAACTTCATAAACCAAGCCATAAATATTTTTAAAAATATTTATGGAGTGTTGGTGAGGTAGCATTAAAATTTCGTCATAAAATTTTGACGTTTGGGTGGTTAATTAAATAAAAAGGACTAAATTGAAAAAGGTGTAAAAGTTGTTAAAAGGATTAAATAGCTCAATTGTCAAATGAGGAAGGATATAAAGTGCAAATAAGCCCAAAGGAGATATTTTGTGCGGCAATAGCTGAGAAAAATTAGGAAATGGGTGAAATAAGGGCAAAATTAGAAAATTGCCAAAATTAGCTAAATAAAAATGGGACTAAATTGGAATATCTAGAATTCTCTTCATTTCTCTTCATATTCATCAGCTGAAAAATAGCCATGGAGGAGGGTTCAAGCTGGTTTTCATACTCTAGCTTCATGTAAGTTTAATTCTTGCTTTCTCCTTGAAATTTTTATGTTTTTGGACTTTTACAATTGGGTCCAACTTACTATTTCATTAGTTTTTGATTCCATGGCTAATTTTTGAAGTTGTTATGGATGAGTACTGGAAGCATATGATGAACAAACATAGAATTGAAGCTTTAATTTTGATATATGGTGATTTTATCAAGTAAAATTGATGAAAATTGGTTTTAGGACCTAATTGTGAAAGAGTTTGGAATTAAGGTCTAGTGTTAAAGTTCTGGTTTTCAAGGGTTATGAAGTAGTTTAAAATGATAGAATAAAGTATTAAATGACAAAAATTAACTCACTTGAGGGGTTAATTGAGAAATGATTGAATTGTATGAACTATGAAATTTGGGGCAAAATGGAAATCAATATTTTGCACTAAAACTGTTTTGGATAGCAGCAGTAGTTTAAATTTGAAAAATCACCAAAAAATTGTATAAATCGAATTAAAGGATGAATAAAATATGAAATTAAAGCTTATTGAGTCTAGTTTCTTATAGAAGAAATTATGTAAGCAATGGAATTGTAAATCATGATATATAATAACTTTTGTGAGATAAGGTCAGAATGATATCGGGTTCCCCTGTTCTGAATTTGGAAAATCATCAAAAATTAGATAAAAATAATTATGGGCTTAAATTTATATGTTTAGAATCCTGAATGAGTCTATTTTCAAGAGAAATAAACAGGAACATCATTCAAATCCTGTACAATGAGAAAATTAATTTTTAGTGAAGAAGGTTCGGAACTGTCAGACAGCAGAACAGGAGTGAATTTAAAGAATAAACTGTACTTATTGGTTAAACCAAAAATTCTAAAAATTTATGATAAGAAGATACATGAGTCTAGTTTTAGAGGAAATTAGCGGATCTTAATTTGGAGTTCTGTATCTCAAGATAAAAATAATTTAGTGACTATGACACAAATGGGCAGCTTGAATATTCACATAAGTAAATAGTGAAAATTATGGATAATGTTACTTACAAGTGTGTTATTTATACTAAGGATGTGGATGGAGAGAAGGAGGAGGAAAATTAAATATATATATGAATGACTTGGGTATAAATTGATCACATGCCGGATTATAATTGATAAATGTTGAATTAGAAATGATATAATGTTTTATTTGGAATATTTATTATGAAATTATGATTATCGTTATAATACAAAAATCGTACTTGTGAGTTTGTATAATTAAATTTTAGTGATCATTTGTTAATTTTATGAATTTCATGATGTATTATTTCATATGTATTGATGATAAAATCGTGAATAATGTAAAAGCATGAAAATTGAATAAATGATCAAATTGAGCACTTTCAGTGACAAGATGAATTGATGGAAAAGGCAATGATTGGTCCTTGGCAAAGTTTGAAACGTAGGTATGGTATCATCCATACCGAGTTGTGAAACGTAGGTATGGTATTAACCATACTGAATTGTGAAACGTAGGTATGGTATTAACCATACTGAGTTGTGAAACGTAGGTATGGTATCATCCATACTGAGTTGTGAAACGTAGGTATGATATCACCCATACCGAGTTGTGAAACGTAGGTATGGTATTAACCATACTGAGTTGTAAAACGTAGGTATGGTATCATCCATACCAAGTTGTGAAATGTAGGTATGGTATTATCCATACTGAGTTAAGAAATGTAGGTATGCCATTTCCCATACCGAGTTGTGAAATGTAGGTATGGTATTTCAATGAGGAAGACCATACTGAGTTATGAATCGTAGTACTGAGTAACGACGTACTCAATTTCGTAAGACGTTTTCCAATTTGACAAAGTTTTGGTAATTGTTATTTGAATTTATATGACAGATTTTAGTGAACATTGAAATTTAGCTCAATTATGTGATTTCATCATTCAGAGATTGTGTTTGACAGGTTATGTTAGTAAATTTTGAGTATGTGAATCAAAATGATAGAATTTAAACAGCTAATGAGGTTGAGCTCATTCACATGAAATTGTCATTGACAGGAAGAAATAGTGAATTGCATGCTTATTAATGGTTACACATATTTATCTGAAAAACAAGAAAAATGATGATTATTGATATATGGAGACATGAGACATTGATATATGAATATGGAATATGTTTGACAAATGTGTTCATTCATAATTATGAAATTATGTACCTCATGTGTGCTATTTGCATAAAGATGATATTTCAAATACTTTGGTGAGTAAAGCTTAAATATGAAATAGTATGAAATTGAGACAAGTTGTTATGAAAATATATTTAAATTATCTGTAAGTGTTTCGTACTACTCGGTAATGCTTCGTACTCTATTCCGTCAAAGGATACGGGTAGGGGATGTTACAGGAAACCTTGGCCTGAGTAATCTTTTCAGATTTTGTGCCCCTAAAGGCTTCTAAAATGCTGTGCTTCATGATCATTAGACTCCTGCAATTTGAACGATCCAGCCTCTCAAAATCCCTTTTAACATATAGGGTGTTTTCTGCAGTGAGAGGTGTGAGTAGTTCTTCCCTTAGTGTAAGGTCTATGTTCATACAGCCAAGCACTATAAGTAAGTGCCTTTTCCATTCATTGAAATTAGTCTCATTAAGCATGGGTATAGAATTTATATTAGCAGATATTGTCGCAGTAGAAGATGAATTATCTAAATATAGAACAAAAAATAAATAAAAATAAGCTCACATCAATATTTATAAGTAAACAATAAATTCAGGATAATGGCTAATCCTATCTCAAGATACCAAACACAACATTAATATCAAGTCTTCGGACAATAATATTAACAGTAAACGATACTATTGTTGTAGCAATCGAACATTGATAATAAATTATGTCAAATAATTAATTAATCTTTGGACTAACTTATTGCTAACATAAAATACCTTATAATTGTCACACATTTATCACCACAAATGTCGTTGAAATTCTGCCAAATATTAACTTACCTTTGGGTCAATTAATAAACGTATGAATCACAAAAATATATAATCATCTTGATATTTCAAATAAACTAATCTACATAAAAGAGACCACTTTGGATGCATTTTGTTTCAACTAATCTATTTAAAATATTAGACATCCTTAATTAAAACCTAAAGTTAAAATATGAATTTATTTGTTTTAAAATATTTCTCTTAATTTCATCTTTCAATCAAATTAAAAGATAATAGTATATATATATGTATATATGTATATATTTATCCCAAAACAACATACAATGATGTTGGCAAATATAACAATAGTTGAATAAATCATAAACCGTAAACAACTTCATATAAGACTTCAAATTTAAACCAAAATAATTTGAATAAAGGTAAACCTCATCTCAAGATATCGAGCACTCCGTTAATTATTCCATCTTTGGAAAAAATATTAACTTGTAAGTGATATATTAGTGTAATAATCAAACATTGACAATAAAAATGTGTCGAATCATAAATCTTCCTTTGAGCCAATTTATTGCTTACATGTAAAACCGAATAATTGTCACATGTTTATTATCATAGTTGCACATGTAATATTATTAACTTTCATTTGGGTCAATCAATATTAACATAACTTAAGTTACATACACACAACCTTTTATATTTTAAAACAAAATAATTTATACAAAAAAAATCACTGACTTTTTACTTCAATTAAGTTATTTTAAAATATATATAAATATACCAATATTCATTTAGAATTTCCCCAATAGTCAAATGTCAAAACTACTTTTTTATTACTTTATAGACTCTGAAATAACCAAAAATAAGGTTGTCTTAATAATGCAATAAAAAACTAAAAACCTTAGTTCCAAAACCATACATATCAAAACCAAACAGAAATAATGTAATGGTTCAAAGCCAGATAATTAACAAGCGCATGTATTCATAATTTTGGCATGGGTAAAAACACCAAAGCAATTCACGCATATACATGTATTCAAAATCAAATAGAAAAACTTGCTCTGAATTTACCATGTAAATCCAAAGTTGTATTTATGATTAAACAGATATTCATATGAATACTTGAAAAATATTTTCAAGCTAATAAAGCTCAAAAAAAAATCATAATAGTTGGCATATCTCACAATTCATACAATAAACCATATCATCATAATTTAACCAAATATTTGGAACCATAAAATGCCAAAACTTAATATTATAAAACCAAACTTAAAACCAAATTAAATATTTAAATATGTATATAGTTGGCATGAATTTGCATCAAAACACCCAGAAAATTGAATATATAACCAAAATAAAAAATTAACAACTTCAATGATATCCATCAAAACTTAATTTCACCAATTAAACTATAAAAGATATCTTATTGAATAATGGTTATAAACACCTATTCACACAAACTATAATCATGCATTAATCCTCAAAATCATTAATATGCATATAATATACATACACATAATATATACACCCAATTATAATAATATAAAAATAATACTGGCTTACCTTAAATATTTCATGTAAACTCAAATTTATATTCATGACTAAATACATTATCATAAAACTTCTTTACACACACAAATACTTAAAAAAAATCCGTAACCACTAAATATAAAAAGAATCTCAAATTATATAAAAACCTTTATATGTGCAACTACTTATGAAAATTTATAGCCACCATATTTAAAAAAAATCCCAAATATTTTAATTTTAGTCCGGTTCCATAAGGACTAAAACTTATATAAAATAATTATAACAGAAACCAAAAGTAATCATTCGTATATACGAATTGAATTCAATGGTGAATATAATTCATCATGAATAAAGACAAAAGATGATAATTCCATATATATTCAACCACAAATAGAAAATTTAAAGCAAATAGTGCGAAAAAAAACATCTTACCAACATTCATTTATTCGATTATCAAGTGAATTAACTTTCAAAACCAATTATACAACCCAATTAGAATTATTCAATTGCAAAAAGTTGTAAGTATGTAACTTTAATTTAATAATGACTGTCGAAACCAAGTTTTTTGAAATCGACATTTAATTAAAAAACGAAAATGGGAGTCGCCACCAATCCTTTTTTATATGAGGTGTGATCGGATCACCTCGAAATTTGATCTTTTTAATAAAATGTTTGATTTATTAAAACAATGATTTTTGGTCTACCAACTTTGAGAAATAGGTTCGGGAGTCAGTTACGCACAAGAAATGACTAGCACCCTCGTAACGTCCAAAATTAGTACCTAGTTGATTAATCAATGTCTTAGCGTCGAAAGATGAAAACTTGAAAATAGTTTAAAATATGACCCTTCTTTGTATTAAGGTTAGTTTTACTTAAAAATTGCTTAAATAAATCGAAAAGTATGTTAAAGACCCCCTCATCTCGAGGCAACAAAATGTCACATCCCGTAAGTTAGGACATGGCACTCCGAATCATCGAGAATAAGTTTGCCTTTATTTTTTATTTGAAATCTCATGTGTTTTAATTTTGAGAAGGTATTCGGTTATTTAAGTCCAACGAGAAAAATCGAAACCCAGTAAGTTAGGGTACTACTTCTCGAATTTTCAAATACAGAATATTGCCTTAGTTTGAAAATTTTCTGTTTACGTATTTGGGTAAAAATTAATGTAATATTTAAAACAATACATGTTTAGTTTATTCGAGTATGGTATATGGCTAAAACGTAAAAATCTCATGTTTAACGAACAATAATGCGACATAAATTTATAACAAACTAATATAGCATAAAAGGAATGGTAAATAAAATAAGAAAATCATGACAATAATATGTATAATAGAACAATAATAATGAAAAATGATAATAATGGTAATAACAATAATAATATCGAGAACAAAACAAAACAAAAAAACAATAATAATGATAATAAAGACCAAAATAAATAAATAGAAATGCACAATAAATACAAAAAATAGACCATAGAAGAAAAATTAATAGAAAATAAATAAAATAAAATAAAATAAGAAAAGGAAAAATAATTCATAAAATAAATAATTTAGAAAATGCCCAAACTATATAAATAAGGGTCAAATTGACATTAAAATGAAGTAGGAGGGATAAATTGCGAATAAATAAAAAGAAAAGGGAGAAATACGAGCCAAAATGGAACACGCACAAAAGAAAGAGGACTAATCGGGAAATTATCCCTTGTCCCCAAAACAGTGTCATTCCTGAAGGGATCAAAACGCAACAAAATCAAAATTGCAGGGTAAAATTTAAAAAATAATACAAAACAAAATAGGATTAGATTTAAAACCTCCTAGAAAGCGGAAGGACCTATCGCGCAAATGAACCAATAGTCAAAAACGTGCGGATCCTCTGGGCAGATAGGTCGGATCTCAGGTCGCCCCCCAAAATGATGCCGCTTTGGGCATTTTGGGGGCTGAGTGAAACGGTGCCGTTTCACTAGGCTATTTAAGCTAAAAATATTTAAAAAAAGAAATTCATTTTCGTCCTTTAAAAAAAAAAAAAACTTTCCTCTTCTCTCTCAAATTCCCCCCATGTCCGACCTTAGGGTCCGGTGAGTCCCACGACAGCCACCGGTCACCGGCAATGGACTTCCCCGTCCCCAGTGGCTGAAAAATACCAAAAGACCCCCGTTTTAGCCATTCGATTCCTTGAATCCCAATCTAAGACCCGAAAATCCTCCAAAATCAAGAAAAAGAAAAGAAAACACTAAAGAAGAGATCGGCCTCGCCACCATTGTCGAACCCTCGTCAGAACCCTAGTGGGTTCTGAGGTGTTCAAGGACCGAAAAAAGTCTCCAACAGTGGTAGAAGATGAAGCAGCAGGTAGCGTTTTTCCTTCTTTTTATTTTTATTTATTATTATTTATTTGAACTAAAACCAAAATAAAAAAGCATTACCTTTGTTAATGTTTTTCTTTTTTCGATTGCTTTTTTTCTCTGTGTATGTCTAAAATATTACATTATGGATCTGGCTTTTATAGCCATTTATACATATTATTTTTCTTTTTCTTTCTCTATCTTGCTACTGTTTAGCCACTGTTCTGTTTTGCTTCTGTCGTTTTCATCCTTTTTGTAGGTTTGCGCTCGGTCAACGGAGAAGAGAAAGACAAACCTTTTGCCATTTTGGTGAAACAGTGGCAAAAATGGTGCATCAGGCCTCGGGACGAGCATGCTGACGCGGCTGAGGGATGCGGCGCGCCTAAAGCTAGGGTTTCCTATTTTTTCTGAAAAATTTGGGCTGTGGACTTGTAAATTTTGTTGGGCTAGGGTTTTTTTCTTTGCAAATTGGGCTTGTAAAAATTTGGACTTGGACTGTTTAATTTTAGTTTTATTTTTTATTTTGGTTTTATTTATTTAGTCTTAGACCCGGGCAAAAAATGGTCCATTACAATGACTTTAACCAAAATTTATAAAATAATTGTGTGAAAAGAAGAGAAAGAAATCTCACAAATCATTTTTTATCAGTTGATTATAAATAAATAAATAAACCTTCATCTTTCGAATAGCATATGTAAATATTAAACTAGATTATATTTATAAAACTCTAAAACTTTATTTAAAGAATAAAAACCCAAAATTTATCAGGAATATCAAAGATTCAGCATAATATATAATTAAAATATCAAATCCATAAAATTAAAAAAGAAAAACAAATCAATCCAAAAAGAATCAATTCATTATCAATGATTCAACATGACAAAGCTTTGATACCACTTGTTAGATTTGTAAAATAAATCTAAAAATAAAGCTTAATAAACTAGGATATATCATGTCAAATCATCAAAATCAAGAACAAAACTAGATGCGGAAGCATACCTGAATCCATGAATTCATTGAAATTTTTTTGGATCCTGGGGATTTGATCTTCTAAATTAGCACACAATAAATTTAAAGAATATTTGCTCTCTCTTTCCTCGACTGATGTGGATATTAGAAAATATATCTTGTTGTATAATTTAGGGACCATAGCCCTAATATTTATAACCTTGGCATATTGGTTCTAATTCCTAATTAGCCCATCATTAATTAGAATTTGATTAAAACTCAATTACTAGAGTATCTACACATATTTGACTCATACTTTATTTAATAATTAAAGCCCAATAAAACTTTAACCAAATTAGATCACTTTTAATTTGGGCTAATCGATCATGATAGTAAATAATAACATGTAATTACCCTTATTGTATATGTGATGTCCATATTTTCCAACAGTGACAACGGTTGTTGTTATTAAACAACTCATTAATAACTATAATCGTTGCCGCGTTGACTCGAGTTTTACCTTTACTTTGCCGGAACATCCGCTTTCCCCCTGAGAGTCCTCTTGCATCCAACTTGGTCTCGAGCTTTAGATAAGAATGAAGGTTAAAGATACTGCCTTCGGTGGAGATGGAGAAAAAAATTATATTGATTAAACCGAAAAACTCATTCATTTTTCCCTATGATTATGGCCTCAATCTTATGTATGGTGTTTATAAGCCACCATGTCTGGATATAAAAAAAAGTTTAAACTTGTGACCGCATAACGACCTTCAACTGGCCCCCTAATTATACTCCAACCTGTGGCCGCATAATAGCAGTCAATTGGGACCTTTACATAGACTTCAACCCGTGACTATATAAAGCACCATCACTTCGAAACCTGACTTCCATAGGATAAGCTTTTAAGGTAATGGTCTTATCTCGACATGGCATATGAAATGTGTGTGTCTTCAAGCGTTATCGCATCCCCGACAACTTAAATCTATCTTTAAGTTTTCACAATATCTACCTCAAATCCCAAAACAGTAAACAACTAGAAACCTTTAACCTTAAAACTAATCAAACCCTAAAAACTCTAAATCTTAAACCTCTAAACTTAAAATCCTAAAATATCTTATAGAAAAAAATCGACCAATGAGAGAAAGGAAAACGCGTCTAACTGGGCGTACTTTCTTGCCAACTATGTAGAAAACACGTCTAGTTGGACACGTTTTCACTCACTCTTTCTAAAATCGGTATGTTTCCCTAATTTTTTTTTTAAAAATATCCTATTTTACCAATTATTTTTTTTCCAGCATATTTCCCTCATTTAGCCACTTGGAAATAAAGGGAAAAAGAGAAAAAAAAAAAGAAACGGCAACAAAAGTGAAATATAAAAGAAACAAGAGTCAATTTTAAAAACAAATAAATGTGGATGGTTAAATTATTAAATTTATTAGATTAAGATTAAATTAATAAAATGTATAAATATTAAGGATTAAATTTATTATTATATCAATAAAATGTATAAATATTAAGGATTAAATTTATTATTATATCAATAAAAAATATTAATATTAAGACATTATTTAATAAAGTATTAAAAAAAATTAATCTAACTCAAAATTAATATTTTCAACAACTTGTTTATTTTTAATTGTATTTGGTAACCTATAATGAGAACTACTAGATAGAAGTTTTTCTACAAAATAGTATTAAAAATGGTAAGTAGATCTATCTATGTATCACTCAATAGAGAATAATACAATTGTTTTTATTTTATTTTATTCTATTTCATTTAAAATTATATTATCTTTTATCAAATAATCTAAATACATTCAATATTTAATTTTAATTAATATACCAAACATGTTTTATAACTTAAATTCAACCATTGATTTTTTGGTATTTATTTTTTTAACATTTATATTTTTTAGTTTTTCAAACATAACATAAATTGAAAAAAAATTTCTTTGAACCAAAATAAAAAAAGCTAATATTTAAGTACTAATGTGTTAGGCGCAATAATATATCACATTATATTATTAAAAAGAGAATATATATTCAAACTTTAAAGATATATTATAAAGAGGGTCAACTATACTCTCGAACATAAATTGTAAAACAACATGAAAAATAAAATATGTTAAATTTATATTTGAGATAAAAAAAACCCTATGTGAACCATAAAAAAAAAATACACGTCCGGTCTGGTCTGATCCGGTCCACAGCAAACGAGCTTGGCGTTTAAATAGGAACCCCGCTAAAGCCAGACACACCGTCGGTAATAAAAAATCTCACGTTAACCTTAAGCAAATCCTAATTAAACGCTCGTGAAATTATATGTTCCTATTCTTCAATGTCCTTCTTCAATTTTGATTCCCGCTTTAAAATTTAACATCGAATCTGAAAATTTAAAATTTCGGTTGTTTGAAACAGAGGTGGATGCATAGATGACAGATCTGATGGTTATTATTATATATATTTTTTAATTTGTAGAAGATGAGATGATGATGAGGAGCTTATTATCATTGGCGACAATTTCTTCGAAGCTTTCTTTGCGATGGCTTTGTTTAAATACAATGGAGAATGGTTACAAGAGAGACGAGGCGGCTTAATCGGTGCGATTTTGAACTCGGTGGTGGCTCGAAACGAGCAGGGTTCTCGCGTAGCTCGTCGAGGAAGGAGGTTTCCTCGTAATTTTCTTAAACCTAGATTCTTCCGTTGGCTACTGCTTCTTCTCGCTGTACTCTTCTTCTGCGTTTTTGCTACATTTGTCCTTAAATTACTCTCCAACGGTCAGATTCGCAGCTCTCCTTTTCGCTCATTTATTTCTTCCTAATCCTACTTTTTTCTTTTATTGGATAATGAATCTAATCGTGTTTATATAAGTTCAGGTAATGATGAAGAAAAACATCTTCCCTTATCAGGAGAAGTACTCGAACAAGTTTCCAGCTACGATGCCCCCCTGACGCCGCCCAAAAGCAAGCGTCGTAAGCAGCGTAAGAGATTTTCTTTCTTTCTTTGGATTTCTATGCTTCTGTTTGTTGTTAAGATCATTTCAGAAAAAAAAAATTCTAATTGTTTGATGAGTGGTGGAATATGTTTGCAAATCCATGTTAGTTTTTGGCAGTGAATTTTTATAGATTTCATCACGTTGAAAAATGGCTGATTGTTGTGCTTTATTCGTTTTTAGCTCTTCTGTTCTGAGTTACTGATCGTTTGCCGTTTGCTTATGTTAAAGGTGTTACATTGTGTTCACTTTAAAAGACTGAATCTTGGGGAATAATTGATTCAATTCATTGAGTAAAACTTTTAGAAAGTTACAGCCTACATAAATTATGAAAAAATATCACTAATTCTTAGGAAAATAATAATTACTGAGTACTGACAGATTTGACATCTTGCTAAGTATAAAATTTACAGCTATACATGATTCTTTCCCAAACAGTTTCAATTCCCTCTACGTGTTCCTTTCTAGTAATGCTGGGACAAAATCTACATAAATGATTACTGCCATGTCTTCTAGCACAATAATAGTGTCAACACTGCATTTTGCATTTAATATACTAAACTGTTATGTTACCATTCGTTTTCTTGTTCATGGCATGAATTGTGAACTATTCTATTGCATGAATTGCAACCTCCTAATTAAACACAAGTACACAACTTATTTTTTTTCCCAATTCTTATTGCTTTAGGAATGCACTATTTAGATCTTATGTTAACGAAATTGTCACTTGATTTATTTTACCGATATGCTTAAGTTCTTTTTCTTCTTGGCTGAAGATCTAAATCCTTACAAGTCAAAACTTAACTTTTTTATGCAAATTATTCATCATACATAATGCTAAACATTTTTGTTTTCAGATTTTCCATGCGAAGTTGGGCTTGCAGCAGCGGTTGATAATATTTTAGAGCCCAAGAATTATATGAATTTCACACAGTTTTCACTAGAGTATGTAGAGAGGGAGATGAATCCACATGCCAACTCACCTCAGAGTAGATTTGGAGGGTATCAAACTCTTAATGAAAGAGAAAAATCATTTTTAGCAAGGAACCAAACTATTCACTGTGGTTTTGTGAAGGGCATGTCAAGATTATCAAGCCCTGGATTTGAATTGAGTGAAAATGATAAGGCATACATGGATACTTGTCGAGTTGCAGTATCTTCTTGCATTTTTGGAAGCTCTGACTTTCTGAGAAGACCAACTAGCAGATTGGTACATGAGCATTCCTTATCAAATCTCATTGTTTGCCTTGTATAATGCATGTATTCATGTCTAGAAGACAGAGAGAATCAGCATCTTTAGTTCAAATGTCTTGTTTTCTTCCTTGAATTTATACTTACTTTATGCATTTGCGATACATTTAGCTGTTGAATAAGAAGCCTAACCTTTTCAAAAGAATATATCTTCTACACAACTTATTTCAACCGAAGAGAAAAGAATAGATACAAACTTGAATGTTTTAAGACAGGATATGAGGGAGTTAATCCAAGTATTATCATTCGTAAAGTTGAAGTTAAATGTATATAAAGGCTTTAAAGGGATGGAGATACAAACCAATTTTTTTGAAACATTTATAGTTGGGAGACTTCAATCTGATGTATGAAATGTATGCAAGTGATGATTGACTTTCTAGTTTGATATTTGTCTTGTCTCTTTTTCTTTTTCATAAGTTGCAAATCTCTCTGATGATATCCTAATCTCCACTGCCAACAACTATTTTTGGGCAGATATGTTTAGTTGGGTTTAGTTCCTGTGGTTTTTAATTACTGTTTGAAAGTTAATATAGCAGAACGAACAAGGTGATTGGTATATAGTGTTGTTTTAGTTTTAGGATAATCTGCACAACTTTCTATTCTGTCTGTGATGCTCCATATCTTTTTATTTTTTATTTTTTCAGATTAGTGAATTTTCCAAGAAAAATGTGTGTTTTGTTATGTTCGTGGATGAGCAAACACTGTCAAAACTGTCTTCAGAAGGACATACTCCTGATGAGAAAGGATATGTTGGTCTGTGGAAAATTGTTGTTGTGAGGAATTTACCGTACTTGGACATGCGGAAGACTGGAAAGGTGCCAAAGTTTTTATCACATCGTCTTTTCCCTTCTTCTAGGTGAGATTATGTCTATAGTTTTTAAGTCTCATGCTTATCCTTCTAAGTCTTGCACATGATCTTTAATTAAATACTATATTTTAATGTTTATTTTCAGGTATTCAATATGGCTTGACAGTAAGATGCGACTTAATACTGACCCAATGCTTATCATTGAATTCTTTTTGTGGAGAATGAGAGCAGAGTATGCCATTTCAAACCATTATGATCGCCACTGTGTTTGGGAAGAGGTACTACAAAATAAGCGTCTGTATAAGTACAACCATACAGCCATTGATGAGCAGTTTATGTTTTACCAATCTGACGGCCTCAGAAAGTTTAACCCTTCAGACCCAAATACTTCTCTTCCAAGTTGTGCGTATCTTGGAGCCTTTTTTATGTTTGAACATCAACCTTCTTATTTTTATCTTAGCTCTCTTGCATGCCAGGAACTGATTTGTGCTCAATGTACCCTGCAGATGTACCTGAAGGTTCCTTTATCATCCGAGCTCATACGCCAATGTCAAATTTATTTTCGTGCTTGTGGTTCAATGAAGTTGATCGGTTTACCTCACGTGACCAACTAAGCTTTGCATATACTTATTTGAAGTTGACGAGAATGAATCCAGATAAACCATTCCTTCTAAATATGTTTAAGGTGATTTTACAATTGCATATGGTATGTTATTGTATATTGTCACCGCATTGTTTGTTGTAGGGGCATGCTGTTGCTAAAATACAGTTTCTACATAGAATTTGACTGTATTTCCTTTTCAAAGCTTAGCAAAATATTATGTTTGAGGCGAACAATATGTGTTAGCAAACTCTTGTTTAATAAAATGGTTTATGTGACACCTGGGATTTGTTAAATAAGCTTCTTATTGATGACTGCTCATTGCCACTGAATCTAATTGCTTTTCAGATATTATCACTATAAAACATTATTAGGCAGTTCCCCTGATAGTCTTGTTTGCTTTGAGATTTGGTATGTCTAACTAACAAGTGTATTCTGGTTCCTGTGAAATCTTTATTGAAAGTAGCTCGCTTTGCTGGATCGTGATGATTTCTGAATCAGCGGCATGCAACTTAGCATTGTGCCTTTGAAACCCTTATGCATGTAGGACTTCCAGCTGTCAGAGTAGGGCTAAAAAATTAAGACCAATTGCTCCTAGAGAATTCAAGCAACTTATTTTCCCTGACATTGTTCGAACTATATATATGCTGAGCTAGTATAATCAGATATGAGAAAATATGTATACTTCTTGTGCTGTACATGACATGGATCCCTGATATGCATGAATAACACATTTAAGTCATTAATCACAATGAAGGTTACTATGTTAAGAATTTATATTTGCATATATTAACTCTATGCAGGACTGTGAGCGCAGAGCACTAGCAAAATTATTCAGGCATCGGTTGTTGTCATCTCCTCCACCTCCGTGACCAGTCAGGTATAATGACATATGGCTAATATTCCTTGTACAATTTTACCTGAAAGCATTCTGATAACATAGAAGCTAGGTATCACCTCGAAGCTTAGAAGTTAATAGTTCTGTCTTAGAAGCTTTTAGGAACTGTTGTCCAATTGTAGCTAGTGATGGCATCTTCCACTTGGACTAATTTATGCCTCAATGTTGTCATTCATCTACCAAGCAAAATAGCTTTTATGAGTAAGGTCAATAGTGAATAAAGGTGAATTTGAGTCTATTTTTGTCCTTGATCCTTTTACTTTGAGTATATCTACTAGTCAAGAAAATTAGGTGCGTGAAACTAATTATGATCGTTGTTGTTTAAAGTTGATTGTGTGGTCTTCAATTTTGACTTCGAAACCTATAGGTGAAAAGCTAATTTACTATGCTGCCACAGTAAGACATGTTCAATGTAGTTTGTTTAGTGAAAATCTCTAAAATTTGACTGCAATTGGATAGCATTTGCTTAGGCATCAATTTGACATAGAGTAACTTTGTTTAAAGTATAATCAAAGCTCATACCAGCTTGTTGCTGGTAGGAGACTAATTGTATGATGAAAATTAAATGACAAACTCAAAAGGACATTTGAGAGAACATGTTTCCATAGCCATAGAAACCATTATTAATAAAGCAATTATCAGTAAGTTCTCAAATTTCCGTTTACAGATTATGCTAGTTTTCTGGGAGCATAAATGCAGTCTTTGCATTGATATCCACAGCGAAAGTGAAACACAGGGTTCTCTATGAAGTAAAACCACGATTTTTTTTTTCTTCCGGGAATCTTTTTTTCATTGATTTTTCAAGCTTGACAGGAATTAGAAGCAAACCAGTTTCTTGGGATTTCTACAAGTGCTTAAATTACAGTTGGCAGAGTAGAGTTCTGCTGAAGAAATGGAGCTCTTCTGGCCTTAAAAACTATTCAATTCCTACATGCCAGGTGGAATGAGGCTTAAGTTTATAGAAGGTAGTCATAACCATGGGTTGTCTGAATGATTTGGAGATGGAAGCAGACAGTGTTACTTTGCAGGAAATACATCGGGATTATCTGCCATTTTGTCTTCTTTTTCTGTAGTTCCAACCCAACTTCCTACCAAAGCTTTTCTCATAACAAACACTTTGTAATATCCCCTAATGTTATTTCAATTTCATATATTATATTGAAAAGTATGGCTTCTGTTGATAGCTTTTGGTTATTGTTTCGAGAAGCACCCAAAAGTATTTTCCCTTGAATTATATTTCTCAGCATATCAGACTTCATTATTGTGTGCCGTGCCTGTGCAGGCTAGTCATTTGGTTCTTTCTTTTGTTTTTCCTATTATCTTGCTTTTTGATTTGTTAAGGGTTGGGTTATTTATCTAAGTCTAAAAGTTCACTTAAATTTTGAAAGAATTTGTATTTAGACTCGTAAGATGGGCTTAAGCAAAAAAAATTAAGTTAGTTTAAAATATGAGTTGAACACGAGCTTGAACATGCAAAGTGTTTAAGATAAGATTAACTCGGTTTGTTTTCTAATTTTATAATATATTGTATCATGTTATTTTTATATCTTTATGTAATTTATAACATAAAATTAAATCTATAGTAATATATAAGACTATAATGTAAACTTAAAAGAAATGTTAAGTTGTCTATATATAAAATTTTAATAAATGAAAAATATATAATTATTAAATTTTAAATTAAAAATAATGTAGTCATACTTAAATGGGTTTGATTAAATATTTTCAAATATAAGTGAGTAAGCAATATTTTAAGTTCATTTTTCAAGTTAAATGGAGCTAAAGTAAATATAAAATATGTTAATATTATATTTAAGCTCGACTCAAATATAACTCTATTCATATCAATCCATAAACATTTTTACACAAATATTTACTTTTATATCTCATCTTTCTCTCTCTGCATAAGTCTAAAGTGTAAACTTAAATCTTTCCAAAAAAAAATATTACTTATAATTAAATCATTAACTTTTAAAGTTTTAAATTTGTGATAAAAATTGTTACAATAAAAATTTTAAAACTTACAGTATATCATTTATATATAGAAGTGTGGACTTCATTTTATCAATTAAAAGTGAATGATATAAATACTTTTTAAACTTTTAAAAATAATAAAGTTATACTAAAAACAAGTAATTTTATTATTTTATTTAAACTTAAATTAATTAATATTTAAAAATAAAGTTGACGTCATATTAATTTGCTTTAGAAGTAACAAAATTAAATATAAAATTAAATTTATTATTTATTTAGAATTTAAAACAATATTTTTTATAATTTAATTATAAATTTTCATTTAATCAACTATAAAAAATTAAATATTAAAAATTAATACAGCCACCTTCAATGTACAATTTTTATAAAATTCAAATAATTAAAAGAAAAAACCTAAGTAGATTAAAAGGGAAACACAAAATAAAAGGAGTAGAAGAAAATATGGTGCTAAAGGAAACAGTTGGAGGCCTGTGCTAGAATTGATCGCCCCAGTAGAAGGGAACACAGAGGCAGAGCAATCTGATTCAGAAAATGGAATCTTGCTTCACGAAATGTTGGCATAGCAAGACTCTTTTCACATCACTTTATTCCCTTCGCCGTTCTTCCATCTCCATTCACTCTGGTTATTATTTTTCTCTTTCCTTTTCTACTTCAAAAAAAAGAGAAAGTACTCTTTCCTTTTGCTTTGTTGTTCACTTTGAATTCCTTAATTTGGGACCATTTGCAGTTAGAAATTCGGTTAAAAGAGCTTACGATGGACTGCTGTTGGACGCCGCAGGCACTCTCTTGCAATTATCCAAGCCTGTAGAAGAGACTTACACTTCTATTGGAGCTAAACACGGTCACTTTTCATCTACCCATATTTTATTGTTGAATTTTAGAGACTTCCCATTGTGGGTTTTGCATTATTTCTTGATTTCACGCTTGAAATTTGGTTTCCTAGTGTTCAGTTTTATTCAATTTGACAATTCCCCCCCCCTCTCTTTTAGGTCTGAAATTGAATTCAGCTGAAATAAAGAAAGGATTTAAAAGGGCTTTTGCTGCTCCCTGGCCTGATAAGCTCCGTTACGAGGTTCGTGGTTTCCTTTGTTGCTCTCTTTTATTGTGATATGAATATTGTTTTCTCAACCGAATACCGGGGACTGGATGTGGCATTATAATATGGGAGGGATCCCACATGCACGCCGATGTAAAATTAATACACACTTCCATAACATTTCCTACTATTAATATTTTAACAATTCACTCATTATAGTCCGATTGATGTAGATCATGCATGTAAAGTTTAGATTGATATGATAGAGATATAGGATTGATTTGAAATTTTAGATGCATAACAAGTACAATTATAGACAAATTCAAAATATCAATCATAAAAAAATTATGAAGTACACAGGTGTAAGTGGAGCTATCCCCATAGAATGAATCTGTCATGTTTGTTCCCAATACTACTTTCACAGTCCATGCTCTGTTACATTATATTTAATTTAGTGAACTATTGTCTTTAAATAGTTGTGATGTATCTTTCCTCTTGTGTTGTATCATTGATAGGGGGATGGAAAGCCATTTTGGAAACTTGTTGTCTCTGAAGCCACTGGTTGTTCCAATGAGGATTACTTTGAGGAAGTTTATGAGGTGATGGTTTGGGACATACTTTTCTTTTTCCACTTTTAAGTTCTTGAAGTACTACTGTACTTAAGAATAGAGTTTCAAGAACTTAAGCGGCTGCTATAATTAGTGACTCTCTCAAATGCACGTAATTAGACCAGCAGTTCATTTTATGTTAAAGCTGAAGTCTGGTTTACTGCCTCTTTCAGCATTATGGAAATGGTTATGCATGGCGTCTTCCAGATGGAGCGTCCGAAACAATATGGCTTCTCAAAAATGCTGGAGGTCATATTCATCAAGTATTCCTCTTCTTTTTCTTTCACAATTAATAATGGTAATACAGGTTGATCACAATAGCTTTTCCACCCACCATTTTATTTCTCATGTGGTGAGTGATGGTACAGTTAAAGTGGCTGTTGTGTCCAATTTTGACACCCGTTTGAGGAAGGTATTGAAGGAACTCAATGTCATAGATCTGTAAGTATCAAGTACTGTGTTGATGCTGTTGTCTTGGCGTTTCCTAATACCAAGCCACGCATTTTAATGTATCAATTATTCATTAGGTTGCTTACAAATGTTTGCTACTTTAATCAGAAAAAACTGAACTTTCTACTTCTGTTTGCCCCCTTAATTAGTGGTGATCATCTCTTTTTACTCTTCAAACTTGTTGGGATACATCTTTTGTTATACTTGGCGTGGACTCGTTGTTTATCTACTTTAGTTCCTCTATGCTTTGCCTCTGATGGCTCATGCAAAGAAAAAGATGATTTAAACTTCCCTTCCATACCTCGTCGTGTTTTCCACTTCTACTTCTGTGTTAGATGCTTGAAAGGAAAAAAGGGCATAGGCTTCAGCCATTCAAATCTTCCATATAATCTTCTTTACTTTTGATTTGTAACCTTTTTTTTAGTTTATTTTCAGGTTTGATGCTGTAATTATATCTTCAGAGGTTGGTTATGAAAAACCAGATGCAAGGATATTTAAAGCTGCTTTAGGTTTGTATTAAGCACCAAAGAATATCTTATTCATTGGTAAATAATTGTAGAAATCAGAGTAATTCTCTGTATTTTCTTATTGTTTCAATAGAAAATATTACATCTTTTATATATACAAACTATGACTCTAATTTAGGAAACTCTAAGATGGGAAAGATATTAATATTAGGAGATATGATCCCTTAAAATAAGGGATTGCAATAAAAAGAATATTTACAGAATCCCTTAACTGAAGGGATGACAACAGTTCATATATTTCTATAATTCCTACGCTCCCCCTCAACTTGGAGGATATACATTGTATAATCCCAGCTTGAATAGGAATTTATTGAAAATGGGCTTTGGTAAAGCCTTAGTAAGAATGTCTGCAATCTGTCCTTCTGAAGGAATGTATGAAAGAGTGGCTGTCTTTTTGTTGACTTGGTCAGCAATAAAATGCCTATCAATCTCAACATGCTTTGTTCGGTCATGTTGAACTGGGTTCTTGGCAATCTGAATGGCAGATTGATTATCACACAAAACTTCAAAGTGATCCTCCTGATTAGTGTCAAGTTCTTTTAGTAATTTAAGTAGCCAAATTCCTTCGCATATTCCCAAAACTAGTGCTCTAAATTCAGCTTCAGCACTACTTCTTGAAACGACAGATTGTTTTTTACTTCTCCAAGTTGTAAGGTTACCCCAAACAAAAGTGTAGTAGCCACTAGTGGATCTTTTTTCAGTGAGATCTCCGGCCCAACTAGAGTATGTAAAAATCTTATGATTCATCTTACATCTTCATCTTCTTAAACATTAAGTCGTGTGTCTGGAGTTTTCTTCAAGTACTTGAGAATTCTATTTGCTGCTGCCATATGCTTTTCAGTAGGATTAGTCATGTGTTGACTTATCACATTTATGGGAAAGGCTATATTTGGCCTCGTCAAGGATAAGTAAATTAGTTTCCCAACTAATCTTTGAAATTTCTCTCTGTCTTCTAAGGACCCATCTTCTTTGTTGAATCTCAAGTTTGCCTCCATTGGTGTATCAGTCGGCTTACAACCAAGAAAACCAGTTTCTTTGAGTAAATCAAGTACATACTTTCTTTGGTTGATTACAGGTCTTTCTTTTGATCTTGCCACCTCCATTCCTAGGAAATACCTTAGCTTTCCCAAGTCCTTGGTTTCGAATTCAATGTTTAACAACTTCTTCAAATTGCTAATCTCTTCCTCATCATCTCCAGTAAGAATTATGTCATCCACGTACACAATTAGGATAGCTTTCTTATTTGTAGAAGTTACCTTGATGAAAAGAGTATGATCGGCAAGGGACTGCTTGTAGCTGTTTTTAAGAATGACTTTAGTGAACCTCTCGAACCAAGCTCTGGGTGATTGTTTTAATCCGTATAGAGACTTGTTGAGCTTGCAAACCTTGTTGCTACCTTCAACAGACTTTAAGCCAGGTGGCAATTTCATATAAACTTCTTCCTCTAGCTTGCCATTAAGAAATGCGTTTTTTACATCAAGTTGATGTAATTGCCAATCGCAATTTACAACCAAACTTAGGAGTACTCGAACAGTGTAAAGCTTTGCCACAGGTGCAAAAGTTTCTGTGAAATCTATCCCATATGTTTGCGTAAAGCCTCTGGCCACTAGTCTAGCTTTGTATCGTTGGATACTGCCATTGGAGTTATACTTTACAGGAAAGATCCATTTACATCTGACAACCGTTTTTCCTTGAGGAAGGTCTGTAACGGTCCAAGTAGCATTTTTCTTTAGTGCACAAATTTCCTCTTCAACAGCCCTTCTCCATTTTGGATCCTTTAGAGCTTCAGCTATGCTTGTGGGAACCTGCTCTTTATCCAAGGTTGCTGTAAATGTGATTTCTTCTTCCATTTCGGTAGCTGGACCCAAATCCAATTCTTGGCAAGAATCAGATTGCAAAACAGTCTCAGGGATATATTTTCTTTTTCTTGTGTAGACACGAAGCTATTTGGGTGGTGGTGTTTTTGGAAGACTTTCAATGGGAGTAGGTGTATTTTCAGGAAGGGTGTTTAAACTAGGTGTAGTTGAATTAGTGATAGGTATTACAGGAGAATCAATAGGAGCAGTCACGGATGACAAATCTGCAGGTAAAGGCAAAAATGGTGGCAATTCTGAAGGTTGAGAATGAAGATTAGGAGGAGATACCTGATGTGGCTGAAAATCACTCCATGTTTCCCCTTGAATTTCAGCCGGAGTGAAATAGGGATCCTGCTCATAAAATGTTATATCCATAGTGGTAAAAAATCGTTTAGAAGGAGGATGATAGCATTTATAACCCTTCTTAAGTAAAGAATACCCAACCAGTACACATTTCAAAGACTTAGGATCTAACTTGGACTTAATTTTGGATAAAAACAGTGCAGCCAAAGATTTTAAGTGGCAGAATGGAGGAGATAGGCTTAAAATGGGGAAAGTGCTGCAAAAATATAGATTGTGGTGTTTGAAATTTTAAAACCTTACTAGGCATTCGGTTGATTAAATATGTGGCAGTTAATAAGACTTCCCCTCACAAATATTTGGGAACATTAGTGGTAAACAGAAGAGAACGAGTAACTTCAAGGAGGTGCCTATTTTTTCCTTCGGCAATGCCATTTTGCTGTGGGGTTCCAACACAAGAACTAAGCTGAACTATGCCCTTTTCCCTGAAAAAATCACCCAAAGACCTAGCAAAAAATTCACTGCCATTATCAAATTTAAAGAGCTGGATTTTAGACTCAAATTGAGTGAGAACCATGTTATAAAATTGCGCAAAAACACTAGCAGTTTCAGATTTATCTTTCAGCAAATAAGTCCAAGTTATCCTACTGTGATCATCAATGAAAGTGATAAACCACTTACAATTATCAGCATTCTTCACCCGAGAAGGACCCCAAATATCACTATGGATCAAAGCAAAAGGGTGAGAAGGCTTATATGTAGAAGGAAAATAAGATGATTTAGTATGTTTGGCAAGAGAGCAAACTGTGCAAGAAAAAGAATTTGGCCTTTTATTAATGAATAGAGCAGGAAACAATTTTGTAAGGTATTGGAAACTAGGATAGCCTAAATGAAAATGCCATAACATAACAGTATCAACTTTTTTTAAAGCGATGAAAGATTTGGAGATCTCGGTTTTAAGAGAGGAAGGGAGGATATAGAGGCCATTCTGCAAGCTGGCCTTACGAGTCATCTTCTTCGAGTTCAGTGCCCGCAAAGTACAATCAAGATCATTAAAAATTGCGGAGCAGTGCAAGTTTGTGGAAAGTTTACTAATAGAAATGAGATTGCAAGCCAGATTTGATACAAAGAGAACATTTTTAAGTGCAATCTGTTCATTGAGAACAACAGTGCCATGTCCTTCTATTTTGCATAAGGAATCATTAGCCGTTTTAACAGCTTTACCAAAGGTTTGGAAAAAATTGCGAAACAAGGCCTTGGTACTAGTCATATGATCCATAGCACCAGAATCGAGGATCCAATTAGGAGTGAACTGGGAGGAGAAAAATGCTGTAGAAGAAGGGTTACCTTCTGGTTCTTTCATGACCAGGTTACCCTCACAAGACCCCTGAAACTTTCCAAACAGTTTTTGGAGTTCAGCAATCTGTTCTTTGGTGAAGCTAGTGACAGATGTGGTAGCGACAAGGCTAGATTTATTATCTCGAGAGTTCTTGGACTTCCAGTCCTGAGGCTTACCATGAAGATTCCAACACTTCTCTTTGGAGTGGCCGGGCTTTTTGCAATGATCACATCAAGGTCTCCCCCGTTTGGAAAAGGGAGATGATTGATGGGTCAGTAAAGCAGATCCTTCAGGAGTGGAATATGGTTCATTAGGCAGCATCACACACCTTCGGCTTTCTTCCTTCTTGACCATAGAGAAAGCCTTTCGAAGGGAGGGAAGAGGAGAAATAGCCAGGACCCTGCCGCGAACCTCGTCCAGGTCCTTGTTTAAGCTTTGGAGAAATTGAAAAAGCTTTCGCTGAGTGACAATTTGCTGATAAAGGGCAGCATCTCTTGGATCTGCCCAATCATGCTGTGCATACAAATCTAATTGCTACAAAAGAGCGGTAAGTGTATTGTAGTAGAGAGTGACGGGCATGGTTCCCTGCTTAAGGGTGGCTGCCTGATCTTCAACATGATACAATTCGACAATGTTATCAGTGCTAGAGTAGGTTTCGCAGACTGCACTCCAGATTTCAGCGGTTGTGGTGTAAATAAGAAAGTTTCTGCTTATACTCGGGGTTATGGAATTAAGGAGCCAAGTCATAACCTGACCATTGTCACGCATCCACTTAGCAAAACCAGTGTCAGTCACAGCAGGCTTCTTGATTTCACCAGTAACATAGCCCAACCTTTCTCTGCCCAAGAGAAAAATCTTAACCGATTGAGACCATTCAAGAAAATTGTTGCCATTCAATCGATGGCAGGTGATAGTCAGACCAGACGAATCTGATTGAGCATCAGAACTAGAAAAATTTTCTGGATTTGAAGTAATCTCCGGAGTAAGAGAAGGAGATGTAGAAGAAGAAGTGTCGGACATGGTCTAGGTTGGAAAGAAACCGTAACCTAATCTGATACCATGTAGAAATCAGAGTAATTCTCTGTATTTTCTTATTGTTTCAATAGAACATATTACATCTTTTATATATACAAACTATGTCTCTAATTTAGGAAACTCTAAGATAGGAAAGATACTAATATTAGGAGATATGATCCCTTAAAATAAGGGATTGCAATAAAAAGAATATTTACAGAATCCCTTAACTGAAGGGATGACAACAGTTCATATATTTCTATAATTCCTACAATAATACATTTAATAGTAATCATAAAGACAATAGATTTACTTCCATGCCCTGCTTTGCTAAATTTTCCATCTCTGTGACTAGCTTGGTTATCGATTTGTTTAACATATCATCTTTGTTTAGAAACTTGAGAATGACAAGTGTTACTGTCAATGTATTTGCATATTCTATGTGATGTGGAATTATGGATGCATTCACTGTTTTCTACATTTTCATGAGAAAGAGATCTACAACATTGGAGCATTTGAAGTAATAAATTGGAGCATTTGAAGTAATAACCATATAGGATAGCTTAGGATTAATTCCATGTTTCTCCATATTGTGCTAACCATTGGGAATTTTTAATTTAATTGGTCAAGTTGATTGCTATTTTTGCTTATAATTGCATGATTAAGTATGATATTTCTTTACATACAAACACATAAATCATGGTGTGGTGCTTCAATTTGCACAACATATCCTATAGCAAACTCTTCTCCTTTTCCTTTTCCAATGGCATAACATGATTTATTTTTGAGCCCACCACACTCCGCTATTTTACTGTACACAGGGTACTTTGTCCAGTAACTTAAAAGATATGGAAAAATAAATTTACTTTTTCTCGCAATAATCCAAAGCCAAAAAGAATGATGATATATCCCTTGTCAAATAACCTATCAAAAGATATTTGGAATTGTTGTAGATCAAATTGATGTGGAGGCTGACAAGGTGGTGCATGTGGGGGATGATCTAAAGGCAGATAAAGTCGGAGCCAATGCTGTCGGGATAGACTGCTGGTAAGTTCACTTTCTTTCAGTGTATTTAGGCTTGATGTTGTTTGAGATTGCTATCAAGATGCAACACAACAAACTTTCTTGTCCACCAAAGTGCTTCATATTTGAAACTGACGGCTATTGTACTTACTTTCTTCCTATATGCACATTGAGTTGAAGCAGTTGGTAAAAGCATTCGTTGCTAATATGTCAATGATGAAATATAGATGACATGGTGCATTTATCTTTATCGAGCAGGTTGTGGGGTAAAGATGTAAAGACATTCGCGGATATAGAGAAGTATATTTTCATCTCAGATCCATAAATCCTAATCTTATTATAGAAACTCAGGTAGAATTGTAGACTTGCTTGTATGGTTGTTAATCACATCCAAATTTTGTTGAGATGTTAGACAATAAAATGCGCATTGAAGAGCTGAAACTGATGGGAATTGGGATAGCATAGCAGAGATATTTGCTTATTTAACTGAAATAGAAATATTTGTGCTCTTAACACAGATGCCCATATTCTCTCTTGTCTGATAAAAGGGATTGCTTTTCCTTTGTTGTTTTGTGTGTTTTTGTTATTATTGCTTAAGTGTCATCAATCTCTTAATGCATTGGATACTAGTAATAATCATGTTTGGACAAAACTACTAGTATGTTATCTAACTTTGTAGAAGAAACGAAACGTAATAAGAAAGATGGAAGGAATAATCTTCCAAAAACCCAAATAAATAATTCAATTGATTGACCCAAGTAAATGATAATGTCTTTGAAACATAAAATCTCCAACGTTTGTTTGATGTTCAGTGGGAGCCATGGCATTATTATTATTGCTATTATTTCAAGATAGTTATATAGTATATGATTGATAGATGTAGAGCATTAATGTTAAATTTTGTTTGGTGGACAATTCACATCAAATGATACCCAAAATCTAAACTAGATGAGGATGATGATAACAATAATCATGATAATGACAACGAATTGAAAGGTTTCCTTGAAGCCACTTACCATAAGTGACAAAAACTATATACCTATACGTGTATTCTTTTTTAAGTTTACACATCCGTCGCTTGTTATTTTATGTTTGTCAATATTATCAAAAGCCATCTTGATTTTCTTTGGTAAAAAGAATCCCCAGACATAGATAACCCTAAGAGAAGCAGCCCAGCCCAAATAGCAAATCATGATGTGACCCAATCCTTTCTTTGTTTTTCATTGTAAATATTTTGTGGATGGTGGGGGTAAATAGGTGGGAAAACCAGTGGAGGAGAGGCACGTAGGTAAAAGTTGGATAGGGATGACGTCAGTCCTCAATTGTACTGTAGTGAGTGACGTGGCAGTGTCAGCCCACCCACCAACTTTTCCAGACAGACTGGACCAGGACACATTCCTCTATAACCACAATGGGTTTCCTCTTTATCATAATCAAGGATTCATGACGACTTCTTTTTTTTTTTTTTTTTTTGGGTACAAATTTCGACATTCGCTTTCATTCCAGTTTCAACCTTAATGAGAGGTTTTAATGAATTATTGTTCCCTTTATCACTGGAAAATTCCTATAAATTTGTTATCTAAGTTTGATTTATGTATAACTCAATTGATTTATTATGTGTTATCATGAAGAGGCTCCTTCATCCTTATATTAAGGTGCAAATACTTTTTTTTTTCTTGTTCAAAGTTACTAGTACATATTTGAATGTCTATAAATAAAACCAATCATTATAAATATATTTGGATCTATATTAAAATTAATTTAAATAATCTCATTATTATTGTAAGATTAGTAATCAAAATATATACAAATCTTAACATAACCTATAAAATTAAAATTAACTATAAAATTTCAACCACACCGATAAGCTAAAATTGGATAACATGGTGTGCTTTAATTTTCATTGAAGTTTTTACCTTGGTACTTTTTTACTCAAGTTTTACCCACTTGGGATTATTAATTATTGTACCCTAAATTTTCTTTTTTTCTCTCTCTTCAATTACATGTCTTTAGAAATTATTTTCGATGACATTGATTTTTTTTTTAAAAACAATTCGAAATTTATAAACTACTCATATAAAAACAGTAAAAAATTTCAATGCGGTAGCCTTTTTTTTTTTTTTTAAATCCAATCTCTATAAAACTGCATGACTAACGAAAAAAGTCATGATTTGAAGATGCGATTGTAAAGTTTGAAAAAGAATATGATAAAAAGTAGATAATAACTAAAATTTAATGATTTCAAACTTAAAATGGAAAAGAAATCAAAGAAAAAGGAAAGGACAGGAAAAAAGATGCCGACATAATATGAAATGGTGAATTTTAATTAGAATTTATAATAATGGCAAGGACATAGTCAAAGAAAATGATACACAGTGCTGAATTCTTTCAATTATGTCCAATGAAATCAATGTCACATTCATACTTATCAAACTAATGGATTTCCAAACTTGGGTTTTTGTCAGTCATTGACTAAACCCTCTGTCAAGTTAACGGAATTTCAAAATTTTATGGGTAATGTTTTTTTACCTCAAGTTGATTTTTGTAATATGAAAGCTTTCCTTCCTTAGTTTTGTCTAACTTTCTTTTTTTTTTTTTTTTAAATATGTAAAGCCAAAACTAAATATTACATTAATTCTTCAAAGAGTTAAGATAATTTGTCTTGACTAAGCCTTGTACTGATTACGGAGATGCTCCAAATCATTGAATTCCTGTAAAGGTTATCGTCGTGCACTTAGCAATATGGTCAGCAACTGTATTCTGCGACCTCAGATTGTGACAAAAAAGGACATTCTAGTTGCAATTTAACAGTCAATGAATAAGACGTAGTTCCACTCCACCAGCTAAAATCATCTCTACTAATAGAACATTATCACATTCTACTTCCAACTGACGATATCTCTTCCCTCATGATAATATTAGACCCTCTGGTATGACTCTTTCCTCTATTTTAAATATTGTATCCTTACCTAATAGCAATGAAAATCTACCTAATCATTTTGCGTCAGCATCCCTCAGCAATCCTCCAATGCCCACAAATGAATCATTTTGCGACACTGTTCCATCCGTTGAGGATGTGGATAAATGAAGTGATTTCTTCAAGGAAAAGAGTCAAGTAATTAATTAAAATGATAAAATAAAAAAATAGGATTAGAAGGATTAATGGGAGAAATGTTGGATGGAATTTGTAGCATCCAACATTTCGACAAATTTGTATGAATAATTAAAAAGGAGACTTAATGGAGGGTAAGCCATCAACATCACAGTAAAAAAAGATTGGCAAAACACGTGACGAGAATTTTCCCAGCGTTTATAGATTTGAAGCATTTTTGTTTTACATTTGAGGATGTCAAGTCACTAAAATTAAAATTCAATCATGAGGCACTTCACAATTGAAATGGAATAATAATAAGAGATTATTTCATACTATGTAAACCTGAGGTTGTACTATTATTTCACAGAAATTTCAACCACCTCCTATGCTATAAAAATATACGAACCATTATTTGCTAACAAAAAATATTTTAATTTTACAATGATTTTATTTAGGTTTCAACAAGAACATGATTATGAATAGATTTATACAGGTTAGCGAGTGATGAATGATCAGAAAAGCATATAATTGCGTGAGGGACAATATTCATTAAAGAAAAAAAACCAAGGAGAGCTCCTAATTTTGAGTTAGTAGGCGAACCCAATACACTCAATTTTAGTTTCTTTCATAAATATTCTGATTAGCAACAACAATGTGGACAAATAGTACAATCAAAGTTTGCTTGGAATAAATATGCCCAAAACAAAGCATTATGTAACACTTTATATTCAATCTAGACATCAGACCCAAGCTATAGAATGCTACAACAGTAAACAGAAACAATCATATACATTTTTATCAATAATAATCAATATATAAATAAATACAAATCGAATCTAATGGTTAACATGCATTTCAAACAAATGAGTCTCAAATGAGCTTACAAAAGCTCTTAAACCGACTCGGAACTAAATCAAAATCATTTTGAAACTTTTACAAAAGATAGGCAAAAAGACAAAACATAGGTCACATGGCTGTATGGCTAGACCATGTGACAGATTGAGGCCATGTGGTGCCATATCACACAACCATGTCCCCAAATCGTTTAACAAACTGATGCCGTGTAATCTAAGGTTAAATGGTCGTGTCACCAAACCATGTAACTAATTGTGGCCGTATGAAACCAAAACCAACTTGAACAAACAGAACACATGACCGTGTCACCTACCCTTGTGGTAGGCCATGTGCAACATAAATGACCATTTTTGTGCATGTTTCATACCATCCATTCATGTAACCTATAATGCCATTTTATACCATTCAAACCTGCTCTAAAACATACACATTTTGAGGCTAAAACACCAATTCACATAATCATTTAAACATACAATCAATACGCCCTCATTGGCACCAACAAAGCATTAAACTCAAATCAACTACAAATCATGTCTTAACCATTTCATATCACAAACTCAACAATGCCAATCATAAACACATACTAGTTTATAAACGTAACATTATTCAAAACTTTCCATTACTTAACACAAACCAAAGTCTTTAGCCATTTCATGTCACAATCTAATTCATACACATGATACCATTCAAAATACCAAACTTGGCATTAACCATACATCATATAACAAGTTACCAAAATGAATCTTAATGAAAACATAACCATGATAACACATTCAATATTTGTACAAGTTTTAGCCATCCTATGTACATGCCACAAGTAACCAAGTTCAAAACATCAAAAGTTTACCAAATCAAGAGACGGTAGGTGTGTGCTTCTCATCGATCCAATCGACACGTTCCGGACGTCCAAAATCTACAGAAAAGTAGTAATACGAGTAAGTATTTAAAATACTTAGTATGCTCATACAATATAAATATTTACTTACCTCAATCGCTTAACACATACGCAATTCATTATTTGAAATAATTATCCCTATCAAGGCACAATGCAAAATCATTAAAAATATAAGATTTTGAGCTCAAACTATACATATAATCTCATTAGTTCATAATTCTATCAACTATTCATACTATGAACTTTTTTTTCTAACATCCAATTGCATATAATTTCATTTCCATTTTTAATTCTACCTGATGAAACTTCGTAAAAGAACTTCATACGCATGTGAAAGATATAGTGCCTGACTACCCGTTTGGGTTAAACTTACATGAACAATAAATAATAGTGCGTTGTTACCCATTAGGGTTAAACCTACACGAATAATGAATAATAGTGTTTAGTTACCTATTAGGGTTAAACCTACACGAATAATGAATATTAGTGTCCGGTTACCCGTTAGGGTTAAATCTACACTATAAATATCCTAGTCAAGGCTTAGAGCACATGTATTCTAAAGTCTGCAACACATGCCGGGCCTTTGAACCTTTAGGCATTAACTCCTAACTTCATATACGAGACTTTTACTAACTTTATCGGGATTTAACCTTAATTTTTACCACAACTCATATTCACCAACAAATCACTGTTTCATATTTAAATATAACATATCAACGAAAGGAATTTAATTATACTGTATGAATCTACCTGACAAAACCGTAATGGTTAAGGTAATAGGGACTCATCGATAATTTTTCTTTTTCCGTGTACATCCTCCGGTTATTGTAATTCTTGATCTAAATTATAATATGACTCAATTAACTATTCAAATTATCATTTAACAGCATATTTAAGTCATATAGTAGATCAATTTCATCTATACAACAATTCTCCAAGTTTTGCATTTATCTCAATTTAATCCCTAAAACCAAAAATACCATAACATTTATATTTGAGCTTCGATTTCGAAATCGATCTCAATTCCATTCTTATACAGTCTATTAGAACATATATTATATAATTTTTATGCTAATTTTGTTATTATATTTTAGTCCCTAAGTTTGAAACTAGCAACTTTTACTTTACAAACTAGTCCATTAACATATCTAAGCTTCAAAACTAACCAAATAACCACAAAAGCTTTAAGAATACATCAATAACATCTTTATAAATCTTTAACATTTACAGAGATATGGGTTAGCTGGACCTAATTGCAACAATCTCAAAAACATAAAAATTATAAAAATGAGTTTAAAATCACTTACCAATTGAGGGATTTAACTTGAACGTGACCAAGGGTTTTATCCCTTCTTACATTCAGCATTTGATAAGAAAAATATGAAAAGAATGTTTGTTTTCTTTTAATTTTAACTTATACATTATTAACTTATTATTTAATTATAATTAGTTTAATTAATCATTAATTTATTAACATTAACCTTAATTAACACTTTTGGTCGATGATCGTTGTCTGTCACCATCGTTTGACCATTTATCAATGATATAATTACTTATTTGGTCCTCCAATTAATTAAGATTTCATAGTGATTAATTTTTATCACTTTTACAATTTAGTCATTGTACCTTAGTTAGTCACTAATTTGAAAAAATTACCTATCCACAATTTAATTCACTTATACAATCACTCTATAAATATTTAATAAAAATATTTCCAAGCTTGGTTTATGAAAACAAGGTCCCGATACCTCATTTTTCAACACCATTGACTTTTGGTACACATCACTTATACCTTGACTAATTGACCAATTAAAAAAAATCTACAAATCATGATTCACTAATATATTATATTTAACTCATATATATTAATTAAATGGATATACGCACTCTCTCATCAAAAATTTGGTCCCGAAGCCATTGTTTCTGATACCACTAAAAAATAGATTGTTACACATGAGCCGTTTTGTTAGTGCTTCTACGATTTCAATGGAAGGATTGAGAATGAAAGCTAGAAACAATATAGTCGCAACCTCTAATAAATGATTCTGAGTCCGAAACATCCCAGTTACCATGGGATGAGCTTGCCAAAGTCGTTAACTATCAATCTCCAAAGAAATATCATCCGTATGTAAAGACCAAAGCCAAAAGAGAGCCTTACGGCCTATCAAGATCTCTACTATAAAAGAGGCCAAAGTACTCTTCATAAAAATCGAGATACATCGGATGAATCATCCTATATTATTATGCACCACAGCAGCCCATCCTGTATTACCATTAGCGACAAATATAGCACTAACAGATTTACATGTTACCTTACCGGTCAGTGGCTTCTTCCAACATTCATCATTGTCGTCCACCACTATTTGAAGCCCCAATTGAGACTTATGAACCATCTGCACACCAAGCCATCCATGCATAAATTCGTCCACATGTTGCACAACATGCTCCACCATCATAATTTTTTTATTCCATAAGGCAGTATTTTTAGCAAACCAAATTCCCCAAAGCAAACATAAAATCCACCGCTTGATATCAGTATGTTGCCCTGCCTAACTCCTGTAAATAAAATAAAAAATCGATTGAGCAGATGGAACAATGTCCACTACTTGCTATACAACAACAACAATAAGGCAGCAAAAGAAAACATGTTCTAAATCCTCTCCATCTTAATGACATCTAACAAACGTCGGACCAATATCTATACCTCGCGACAAGAGTTTGCTTTTACAAGGGATAAACCCTCTTAAGCAATGTCAAAGGTACTCATTAATTTTTATTTTTTTTGGGGGAGGGGTTTAAAATCTTTTTCCAAAATGTTTGTTACGGCCCATCAACATGACAATCAACTACATTTGTAAACAAATGAAGAGCCAATTTATACCTATACTGTATCGAATAATAATCATTAAGAGTAAAATGCCACATAACTCGATCCTCCTTAGGAAACCAACTAACTAACATACAAAAAACCTAATTGGCGTCGTATGAGGAGAGAAGCCTTTCCACTATACCCATATCTCAAGAACCTCCATTGGGATACAACAAGCCACTAACTTTTATAGGATTACACCCCTCTAATGGAGCAGACTTGTCACATCCCAAATCTAACAGATCCGAAAAAAAGACACATGGTGGTGAAGGTTATCTGTTTTGGCGAACTTAAGTGATCTATCTGCCAATTTATAAGTTTTTTGGAAATTTAATGATTGATGCATAGAGTATCCACCGTAGAAGTAATTAAAGAGTTTATATCTGGTTATTTTACTGTTTAAGAAAAGATTAAGACAAACAAAGAGTAAGTCTGGTAAGAGTTACAGCCATATGCACAGTAAGCCCAATTGCCTAAGCATTATGCTAGTTGCGTTTTGTAATGTGATTTGGTAAGTAGCCAACTAAATTGTATGGTCAAGTAATATTTTTACAAGATCCTCATTTATATTTTCTTCAGGTTTTACAGGCCAATTATGATGACAAATTCTGGATACAATCAACACTTGTAAAGTTCCATTAAGGGGGAACTGGATATATATATGAGGCGAGAAAGGTTTGTTTGAGGATGGTTTTTTTTTTTCTTCAATATTACTTTCCGGTTCTTCTTCTTAAACTTATATGTTTTCTTCTCCTTTATTAAGTTGGAAACTAAGGTTTTTGAATTAATCAGAGGATGTTCCACTTCTTGGAAAGTCTGATAGCTTTGCATTATGATTTTTTAAAAGAATAAGGATAGTAAGAAGCTTTTGAACAATGAGTTGTGAATAAGAGCCCTGCATGGGGGTCGTTTGTAATTGAGATGCTAGTCATTTGTTTGTAAGTGGGTTTTAATAGTGCTTTTATATTCTTTAAGCAATTGTCGCTGCTGGTTCGTAAGGAATGTTTGAGTTTTGGAAGTTGCAGTCTTGGTAAGTATCAGGTGAGTTTCTATCTTGGCTCTTGCAACTGGACTATTCAAATTAAAATACATATGAAAAAAATATCTAGGACATTTGGTAAATATGTATGAGAAGTAATGCAAAGATTATGCATGAGAAGGGTATTGTTTGAGTAAAAAGTTAAATTGAAAGTTTGCCTAGGATTATCTAATAAAAGAGAGTAAGCATCGGTCAAGTATGTAAACTAATCTGTGTAAGTAACTTCTATGTATAACATTCCTTGTGATTTCTCTAGTAAGATAATTATAGTGCTAGCTAGATTGGCAGATCACAATATGAAGATATATGGAAGACCATGTGGTAGAGACCCATGACATTATATGATAAGTAAAACATTTATGGTGATGCCTCCGGTGAAATGGAGACTGGACTGATAGATCACGACATGAAAATAAATAAGCCCATGAGGGAGAAAACCATGGCACGTTCTGTGGAAGTTCGATGTGACAGTAAACATGTGATTCTGTAAGTGCCTTTGTGGCATTTTGGGGGATACCTACATGGCAAAATTTGGTTATTCACCTTTGTGGTAAGTTCTGGATAAGTTTCGAGGTTTTCATTGATAGGTAACTTTACATTAAGGATCTAATACATCTGAAGTTGAATTGGTTTGACTAGTCCTGTGATGAAATCAAATGAACCTTAAGGGAAGTTTCATGAAAGAAAGTATGTATCTGTGTTTTTAAAGAGGGTATCCACCGTAGTAGTTTATCGGTAAAGGATATAGGTGTATTTATAATTATGTAAGGAACACGTGTTCGTTAGTCTGAGTTTGTCTATGCTAAGTAGGATTAAAATATGAGTTATCTAATATTCACTATATCTGCATAGTATCATGTCTCGCTCTGGGATTATTTGAAATCTGGGCAGGTTGCCAATTTGGGCATTTTTTTGTTATGTAGCATAGGCATTTGAGACTCTTCTTATACGATCTGGAGCATTTCTTCATCAGTGTGAGCTTGTTTTTTATTTGAATTAGAGTATGATTTGACTGGTATTCTGATAGTTATCCAACTCAGTATGGGGTTCCGCCAAGGCAATATTAATTAGTACATATCTGCCAAGGGATAGTATTTGTGAATAACTATTCTAGGAAAAGGGGAAGTGTAAGATTGATGAGAAAATCCTTTGACAGTGAGTTTTGTATAAATATTCTTTTAAGAAGCATCTTCGTTATTTCAAGAGTGAAGAAAGGTAGAAATCATCTGGTAAGGTCTGAGTCATCCAAGTAATGAAGCGAGAGATGATACCTTAAGTATGGAAATTAGCGTATAGGTAATAAACCGATATTATCAAAGTACCCGCCAAGGACAATGGTGTAACTCAGAATGTTTGAAGGAAGGAAATTCAACTAGAAATGCTCCAAGGTATTCTGTATTAAAACTCACTAAGATCTCTTGAACTTAGAAGTGTTGTTCATGTTTCAGGAGTTGCTATGCAATTGTGTACGCCAGGAGAGACAAGTCAATAATGCGCCATGGAAACGGCAAACTGGAATAATATGCATATATGAAACATCTTAGGAGTAAGGCGTATAGTAAACCACGCCTTAAAGAGTTTGTTTTTAACAAATCATTGAGCTGTAATGTTTTATGTTATTTTAAGAGTCTGTTGTATTTATTGAGTGTTCTATTTATTTCTTTTGTCTAGAAAACCTTTATTAAAATGAAATGAAGTATGTTGAAAGAGTTATACACCAATTGTTTAGAAATTTATGCTAAGTGTTTGTACGTCTTAACACCCGATATTCGAACTCATGATTCGTGTTGGGTTAAGGGTTTTACAAGACTCGATATAAAAATTGTCATCATCATTCTCTTAAGGATCATTATAAACTTCAACTAGATTCCCCTTACCAATCTACCATCTAACACCTTTAAGAGGCACCTATTTAACCTTATGAATACTCTTCCAAATAAAATGACTCAAACCCTCCAAAGAATCAAGAAAACCGCCATTCAGGAAGCCCTGCACGAAAGAGGCTTAGGTGCAGTAAGGAACCTCCATTATTGTTTACTGAGAAGTGCTAAGTTAAAATAGTAAAGATTGCTGAAACCCATACCACCAAACTTTTCCGAGACACAAAGCCTATCCTAAGATTCCCAATGTGTTTTCCTACGGTCAACACCAGAACCCCACCAAAAGAAATTCATCATTTTCTTCATATCATCGCAAGAATTATGAGGAAGTAAGAAAACACTCATACTATAAACTAGGATAGCCTGAGCCATTGTTTTAATCACCACCTCCTTCCTAGCCCGAGAGAGGAGCTTGTTCTTCCAACTCTGAATGCGTTTACTCAATTGTTCTGTAATAAAAGCGAAGACCTGATTTCTTGTTACGTTTGATAAGATATGGAAGTTTCAAGTACCTTTCGTGATTGAGAGGTGCACTAACACCAAGAATATTACAGACAATATGACAAATGTGCTCCTTAATGTTCGAACTGAATATAACACTGGATTTCATAAAATTGATGACGTGCCCAAAAGTTGCATCATACTGTGAGAAAACATCTCTCATTGTACTAGCGTCAGACCCATCAGATCAAAAGAATAAGAAACTATCATCGACAAAGAGTAAGTGAGACACCGTAAGACTCCCATGGCAAATAGCTATCCTATGCAAATCCCCACTCCTTTCCTCCTTGCACAACAAATAATTAAGACTCTCTATACATAAGATAAAAAGAATACGATGAAATCGGATAACCTTGACAAAAGTGCCCATCCACCACAAGGATATGCACAACATCATCCAATCCACGCCTCTTATGAAATCCCATGTGCTCCATTATAAAAATAATTGCATGAGAGTTAAATTGTCCATTGCATGTATTATTACAGAAAGTGCCCTTTGCGTGATAGAACTATACTTGTATCTCTTTTGTTGATCTTGTCTCGTTACTTATGTTAAGTTGTTGTTCTTGAAACTTGGGCATCTTGGAGCGTTTATTAAATTGGAGTTGAGGTCCATTTTCTTAGGCTGAAGTAACAACTTTGAAA
This sequence comes from Gossypium anomalum, assembly GCA_025698475.1. NCBI lineage: Eukaryota > Viridiplantae > Streptophyta > Magnoliopsida > Malvales > Malvaceae > Gossypium > Gossypium anomalum. The sequence continues at coordinate 13,549,525 of CM046967.1, read as the reverse complement.
CATTATTGATTTCAAAAAATATCATTGGCATGTAAAAAAAAAAAAAAAGAAGAAGAAGAAGGAAAGAAACGTGAAACTGAGAGAAGGCGGCATGGATTTAGTAACATGTTATAGTGTAAATCAAGGATAATCCAAGGCATGGCGACAATTTTAGGAAGGGGTGGTATGGATCAAAACAGCGATTGGAATGGTTAAACGACAATGATTACATCACTTGGAAATGGGTATATGATATAGTTGAATTAAATAAGAAAATGCATTTGATGCATGAATGAGGCAGCTAACCAGCAAGCAGTATAAACCTCATCTTAAACATAGTGAACGGAATATTAATTTGTGGGAAATTAGGTTGGCTAAGTTGGAAAGCGTGTATTAATTTTTGTTTAATCCAGAACAAAGGTGAAAGGCAATGATTGCATGAATGGCACTTCATTATATATTTATGATATGATATTACTTTTAACTTTTAGTTTCTTTATAAATTTAAGGAGAGACTGTGGAGTAATTTAATTTGACTTTAAGGGAAGGGATGGGGTCCCAAGTCCCAGCCCCCAACTTGGCCCTCTGCTGGATTGAATGATATACAACTCCACACGTGGACTCTGATTCATGGACGCCCTCCACTCCAACCATTTTCATGCAGTCAAAAAACATGTAATATTATGATTGTAATAATGAAGTTTAAATGTTTGATAAGGTTAAAAATAAAAATACAAACACCAATTTTATAATAGTAGAGATATTAAGTGAATTACAAGGTCATCCTCACTGAATCCAAATATTTTCAATCACCCGAACGAAAATCATTGCTTTTCACAGCTCTGCAATATTGCCTGCCCTCATAATTCTTCACTCAATTGTTGTTGTATTTGAAGCTTAAAAGCTTGGCCTCTTGCCTTATCTTTTCACACGCTCTCTCTCTCTCTCTCTCTCTCTCTCTCTCTGCGGAGAGGGAAAAAAAAAAAAAATAGAAAACAACTGGGTTGAAAGCTTCCCCGTCTGAAGGGAATTCATAACTACAAAACATTATTGCAACAAAGAGAAATTCAAAAAAGAAAAAGAAAATAGACCCACACCGCACCCACCAAAGTCACTGAAATTGAAGGTGGTCACCTACAGATCATGTCAAAATAAAATAAAAAATAAAAAAAAAGTGTTGGGAATCCCTAACACATGATCATGGACGGCAAAAATGGGATCTCAACGTCAAAATTCCCTCTCCAACTTCTAGAAAAGAAACAACAACCTTGTCCAAACAAAGGAAACTCAGAGACAAGCTCCGAACCACCCAAGAAAACGCCACCAAAGCGGACTTCAACCAAGGACCGCCACACCAAGGTGGAAGGCCGAGGACGTCGCATCCGCATGCCTGCTACCTGCGCCGCTAGGGTTTTCCAGTTAACAAGGGAGCTCGGTCACAAATCTGATGGTGAAACCATCGAGTGGCTGCTTCAACAAGCTGAACCCGCTGTTATAGCCGCCACTGGCACAGGTACCATCCCTGCAAATTTTACGTCCCTTAATATCTCTCTCAGAAGTTCAGGCTCCACTCTCTCTGCTTCCCACTTGAGGAATACTTACTTCAATCCAAATTTTACATCACAACAATTGAGGAATATGGCTGACGACTCTTCTTCTCACCAACAAAGGCGGATTTTATTTCCGGAGGATTCATTAAACTTTCCGAATGTGAACACTTTCTTGCAAACTAAACAAGAGATGCGGGACAGTACTAGTGTGGATGTTTCGGCGGCGGAGGATACTAACATGGGGAAGAAGAGAAGACCTGAGCACCATGAATTATCACAAAATCAAGTCGGGAACTACTTGATACAATCGACTATGGGTTCGATTCCGGCAACGTTTTGGACGTTCACAAATCCCAGCAACCAAGGCATCAGTGGGAGTGGCGCTGCTGATCCTATGTGGACCTTTCCTTCAACTAATAATACTAATATGTATACAAGTACCACGTCTAGTGGGGTGCATTTTATGAATTTCGCTTCTCCGATGAGTCTCCTGCCCGGACAACAATTGGGTACGGGCATTGGTGCTGGTGGTTCATTTAGCGACAGTCATCTAGGCATGCCCCAAGCACTAAACGCATATAGGCCGACTCAGAGCACCAATGTTTCGGAGTCTCCGGCCACCGGATCACATCAAGTATTACACCATGGTGAAGAACATAGGCATGATTCAAGTAGCTAGTAGCTAGTCTATCCATTTGCCCTTTACAGCAAATTACAAGTTTATGGCTTGATCATGCTTTATTTTCTTTTCCCTTATTTTCACTAGTATATATAGAAATATATAATTGAGTGTGATATTCGATTTTGGTGTGAGCGAGTAATGAGAAATCAGTCAACTAGGGTTTGTTAAGAAGAATTAATATTTATATCAATTCAGGTATCTTTTTGGGGCGTGATTAAACAGTTTGATATCAAATGTTAAGTTCTTAATATGTTTATCTTTTAACATTACCTAACAAATTAATCTTCAGGCACAAGGGAAAGATACCATATTTATACCTTTATATTGATCAGGTTAGGTTTAACAAGGTCATCATTTTTCTCTCTTTCTCGCTATTATAGTACAAGTGTTAACAGAAAAGCTTCCATATATTGATTAATTTTAACGAAATGGTGAGAGCAGTGACGGGGAGGGCACAATCTATACAAAAGCGTTCCGTAATTGTGCATAAATTCAAGCGCTGGAACGGGCATTTGTGATGATTGTTGCCACTAGATCATCAGCGCGCAATAAAAGGTTCAATCATGTCTGCAAGAATAAAGAGAGGAGCCCACACGTGTGATCAGCCTTTGGAGTTCACTGATTTCTCTGAGATGGGTGAGCCCCCTTGTGAGTGTTGCAGGTCACTAAAAGCAGTAAGCAATCACTAACTAACAACAGGATCCTTCCCTCTTTCTTCATATTAGGAAGTTTGGTGGTGATATAGAGATTGATTGGTTTAGTTTTTATTAATTTCCTTATCATTAAGAAAGAGAGAAAAAAAACATATCTTTATTCATCTCTCTGAAACCCTTAATCAAGTTGGGGGGTTTTCTCTCTGATAACTCTTCAAAACTTAACAGATGACCCAAGCAGTGGGTCTTCATGGCATTTAAGAATGTCAGCTCAGTTGTTTCTTTTCTTTAAGTGGCGAAGGACTGCATATTTCTTTCTCCTTCATCATCTTCTTAGATTTTGAATGGCAGAATTAATGCTGGATGTTGCAATGGCGGCTCTCTTTGGCTTGAAGGTCTACTTTTTTTCTAAATCGGGGAACCTTTTCTTTTGTGCAGCATTTCTATGATTTCCATGCAAACTTCTTCATTCTCTAAACATTATATTAATATATATATATATATATATATAATAGTATTAAACGTTTTTTCTTTATGTCTATCCTTGTTTATTATCATAGATAATTGCTTTGTTTTGCAGCATTATTAACTAATTATTCGAGTTCTTGACTTAATTATTTTAATTAAAACTTTACAATTTTTGAAGTTTTATATTTGAGTCTATAAAATTGTGGTTTTCGAGTTTATATAAATTAATTTAATTATTTTATAATAAGAAAAAATATTGATTTTTTGAAAGGACTTGAGATTCCTTTACCGGTACATCAATGTCTTCATTGACAAAAACAAAACATTCATGATATACATGGGTTAATTTCAGTAGGTCATTTCCAAATTGTAGCCTAAATTTTAAGTTTTCATTGAGTCATTAAAGTATATTATTGTATCAGTTTGGTCCTTTTAATATAGTCATCAATTTAGGATTAAATGCTGGGTTTTAAACAGATTTGTACTTATTATATAGAAAAGTTAACTCTAAGGTGACAAATTGTTTATGAATAACATAGTTACAGACTAAAATTCACTAGAAGGGCTAGTGGGAGTAGTTGTAGTATAATGGTAGAGTTATAGACACCTTCATTCCTCAGAAACAAAGCAAGGAATAATTAAGGTAGGTGATGATGCAAAACTACGAGTTCTTCAGAAGTGTAATGTGGGATAGTGTAGAGAACTTAAGAAGATTCTGGGTCTGGTGGTGCTTGTTGAGTTTGAAGTTTCGAGGAGTTCTAGTTCACACCTGGACTGTTCTGACATTTTAAAAGGGGTATTTACATTGTTTTAATAGAGGTAATGTTCATATTATTCAAGTTACCGTGGAAATTTGAGAAAACTTGTAAATTGTCAGATGGAGATATGGTTGAATGTCGGATGTGGATGTGGATTTGGATTTGGATGATTGCAAGATTGATATTTAGAATTCTACAATCGAATTGGATTCAAGTCAAGTTTTCTTTATGGGTTATTTTTCACAGTTTGTCTTATTCTAATATTGCTATTACTTTTATACAAACAATTCACATTTTTAAAAAATCAAAATTTGTCTTTTTATAAATATTAAGGTTTGAGTTTATTAAATTTTTTATATCTAAGATTAATTTGATAGAGTGTAAAAATATTAAAAAATTATATTTATTATTAAACTAATAAAAAAATACATATGCCAACTTTCTATCACTCGTATCTATATATTAAAAGAGTAATTAAACTATTTAATCTTAAAGATTTTTAATTAATAAATTAAAAAATCAATAATTAAATAACGAAAGTAAAACAAAACCAATAATTTAATAATGTACTTTACCTAAAATAAATTTAAAGCGGTACATTAACAGAGCAATGAATGCAAGTTGGCACTTTCTCTTCCTGAATTTAATGTGTTTTAGTGAGTCATATGTAGATGTAGGAGCAGGGAATCATTTCAATTTTATTGACCTCCCATCATATGCTTTTTAAGCTCTGTCTAATCCAAATTTGGGGTCAGTCAGTCAGTCCAATCTTCTCTATATTCAGGGCTGCGGGGTTTCACACTAAGTTATCATTAATTACGTCCCATATTTAATTATCACCTTCAAACTAACATTATGGTATCCCAGTATTTATGCAATTTCTTCTCTCACTCCCCAACGCTATGCTACATGAGAAAAGCTAATTCCTTCAACCCCAATTTGGCTGCAAATATCAACCAAAACTCAAGCCAATGGGTGCCATTCTATATGATATGCATGCCTGTCGAAGGCTTATATATATATATATATGTAAAGTACCTTCATTGGCTGCCAGTGGCAGGACTACCCTTCTAATATTAAATAACATTTTCAAACATATATAAGTGGAGTGAGAGTCCGTCCCATCTCGTTACCGTCATGAATCTTACTTATCATATTATCCATATTAATGTATTTATTTTTAATTAGTAAGAATTATGGATGATATAATAGAGAGAGTTGATACTACTGGAAAAAAATGTTGATAAACTGACCAATTGAAAAGCCCAATGCTGAGAGCAGTTTGCAGGAGGCAACTACCGCAAATATTTTGCTGAATCTTTGGGCCAATCAAACTTGGACTCAGAAAAACAGAATAAGCTTTCATTATGTAAATAGAATTATGTTGAGTCCGAATGCTGTAAAATGGCAATAGCAACTTTATGGTGCTAATTACTTGTTACCATACCAACTTGATATCAAATATGTACCACAAAAAGCTATGCCAATAAATTAATTTTTTTTCTTTTATATCCTTCAAAACTATCAATATATCTTAAACATATGATACAGATATTTTTAAAAATTTTATTAAAAAAATCAGCTTTGGTTAATTATCAAGTTGCTATTACAATTATTTCGTTTCAAGTCTGACTCATTCTTTAAATATTTAGCTTGTAAAGATATATGGTTTGAAATTTCAAGTTTTTATAGGCGAGACATGTGACCATAAGTATGCATTTACTTAATCAAATCCAAATAACTTGTCAAAAGTTTTTAGTAGAATACATCACACAATTAATTTTTAATTTAATTGGTTGTAATTTAATTAAATAAATTATTTAAAATTTTCATAAAAAATTAAAAATATAATTAGAAAATAAAAAAATCAGTTTTTATTGATTTTTTAGTTTGATTTCGAGTAGTTCGTAAACCAACTAATCTAACTCCTCTCTCTGGACTAATACCTCAACTGATTCTCAATCCAATCGATTAGTATAGTTCAATTTAAACATCAATTAAATTTGAATAATACCTAATTCAAGCATTTCTATTCACATTGAAAGTTGGTGATTAGATTAAATAAATAATGATGAAAGTATTATAAATTATGAGAATTATGGAATGAACAAAAGAGAAGAATAGAAAAATAAAAGAATGATTCAACTTTCACTTAGATACAATAAGCTTGTACATGTCCTCTATTTATAGGGCTTCAAGTAAGTATCATAAGTTGCAAAACATTAAGGACCAACATTAAGGTACCCTATAAATAATTTAGGGGTTACAAGATAATGAATTTAGGGTTATGGGCATTCATTCTTTAAGGGTTACAATAGGATAAATTTAAGGGGACTATGGACATCTATTTATCAATGGATTTATAACGGTCCCCATTGGATGTTCAATAATGAAAATGTCTCCTAAACAAGAAACTTCATTAAGAAAGCCTCTATGGGATAAAAACCTAATGAAAGAAAAGAGTACATAATCTATTATTACAAGCTACCTCGTTAAAAACTTTTACCAAGAAAACTTAGTAGGACAAAACCTTAGTTAAAGGAAAAAAATACAACGTCTTTTAGACTCCCCTTAATGGCAACATCTTTGAGTCGACGCATTTTAATCTTGTGTAGTAATCATTCAAACGTTGAAGTTGGAAATGTCTTTACTAGAACGAATTTGTTGAACTACTATATCACATTTTTTCTCAAGATCATGAGTGAACAATAATTTTGGTGAAATATGTTTTGTTCTATCACCTTTAATGTAACTACCCTTCAATTGAGCTATACATGTTGCATTATCTTCATATAATATAGTTGGCATCTTTTTGTAAAGCCAAATTACATATCTTCTAGATATGTTGGGTCACTAACCTTAGCCAAACACATTCTCGGCTTGTCTCATGCATTGCAATTATTTTTGCATGACTTGAAGAGACGACAGTTAATGTCTGCTTTGTTGAATGCCATGATATGACAGTACCTCCACATGTAAATAAATATTCCGTTTGAGATCGACCTTGGATCCGATAAATATCCAACATCAACATAGCCAACTAATATGGATTTTGAATCATTTGAATAAAATAACCTCATATCAATGGTCCATTGGAGATATCTAAATACATGTTTAATTTCATTCAAATGCCTACATGTTGGAAAAGAACTAAATCTTGCTAACAAGTTTACAACGAAAGCTATATCAGGTCTTGTATTGTTTGCAAGATACATCAATGCCCCAATGGCACTTAGATATGGTACTTCAGGACCAAGAAATTCTTCATCATTCATTCTCATAATGACGAAATTTATCTTTATTCACATCTAATGATCTTACAACTATCCTGGTACTCAATGGATGTGTTTTATCCACGTAAAATTTCTTTAAGATTTTTTTAAGTTGACTGATGGATATTAAATCCATCTTTTAAATGCTTGACTTGCAGGCCAAAACAAAACTTTATTTTTCCAAGAACTTTATTTTAAATTATTTTTTAAAACAATTTACTGCAATTTGAAACTCTTCAAGAGTTCCAATAATATTTAGATAATTAACATAAAAAACAATTATCACAAAATTTAATCCAAACCTTTCATCTCAAATTTTTTCTTTAAATAAATTACTGTATTTTAAAGTTATTTAGGAATTTCAATAATATTTAGATAATCAACATAAACAGCAATTATCACAAAATTTGATCCAAACTTTATTTATAAAGATACTTAAACAAATTGGACATTTTTATAATTTTTTTTTAACAAATATTTAGTAACATCTATTTTCAAATAATGCAATCATAAGAAGAAAAGAAAGATTAGATAGAGAGGATCCATTCCACAAACATGGAAATGCAGCCAACGGTGCGATTTATTATTATTATTATTATTATTATAGAATTAAGAAAGTTTAAGCATGTGCAGATGTGCTGGAATCAGTCAACCAAACAACCCTTTGATGGTAGAGAGAGAGAGAGAGAAAGAAATGAAAGCCAGCCAGGCTGCAGCTTAGACTTAAATGCCAGTGCAGTGTACTTTGGTGGTTTTCACTGCTTTTTCCATTCGGCTTTTTGGGAAATCTGATTTCGACTCAACCACCCACCCACTCTTTCATGGCCCCCTAAATAATCAACGTTTTCAATTTTCTACCTTTTCATCCCATTTGCAATCAAGGTGGGCGTTTTTATATAAAAAAATTTAATTAATTATGAAAATAGGTTAAAGGATAAATTATTTATAAAATGAGTTATTTGTTATAGTATTTGTCGGTATCGTTTGATACGTTAACGGCATCACTCTCCTTTTGCAGTCTATCATAAGCTAATCACTAATGTTTAAAGAAAAATTGTGCCGCTAGTGTATTAAGCAACACCCATATGTATTTTCTAAAATACCCATGAAAATATGGATGTATACATGATGGAAAAAGATAACTTTTTAATGGTGTTGTTGGTCTGTCAGACGGCACCAGTGATAATTTTTTTTAAAAAAAACTATGTGTAAAAAAAAAAGCTGTCTGTGTGTCAAGCATTACCACTGATAATTTTTTTAAAAAATATTTTTTTATTCGGTGGCGTTGGTGTGTCATGTGGCACCAATACAATAAAAAAATGGCTATCAAGGGGAAAAAAAAGAGAAATCGGAAAAAAATTTAATTTATTTGTGATGTCGTTGACGTATCAAGTGACATTGGTGGTCCCTCGATGCTGTCAAGTGGCACTACCTAGTATATATACTTGATCCCCGGCCAAAAAATATTTTCTATTGAAGTTTTAGATTTCTGATGAAGAAAAGAAAAGAGAAAAAAAAAATTCTTTCAACTTTTTTTTTTTCATGAGATCAGAAATTTTTTTAAATCATCGGTGCCGCTTGATAGCCTGACGGTAGCATTAAATTTTTTTTTATTTTTTTTCCATCAATATACCTGTATTTTCAATAATATTTTGGAAAAATACATAACAAAATTATTTTTTAAAAAGAACACATCATTACATAATGGTTGACTGAAAAGGGAGGATGATGCCGCCAATATATCAAGCGGTACCGATAAATACAGTGACAAATAATTCATTTTCATAAATAATTTATCCCAATCCATTTTCATAATTAATTAATTTTTTATATTATTTTTATAAAAAAGCGACTGAGGTGGTCTACTAACATGCACCTGCTGCATCTTCAACTTGGTTGACTCAACACCATTTTCTCTATTTGGCGTCCCAACCTCATCATCTGGACTTTCAACCAACTGTCTTATGATTCGTTCTTCTTCAAAGCCGCCGCTGTTGTTGTCGTTGTAATACTGCTTTCTTTGTCAGCTTCTAAGGCTAAGCAAAGAATATTATTATTATTATTATTTTTGTCATAAAAGAGCATGAAATAGCAGGAAACATAGGATAGTTAGCCACATTAGCCTTTTTATCATACGAAACCATCAATTCGAGCAAATAAAAACAAAGAACATAGTCTTTCCAGGGATCCCTAGGATTAAAGGTAGATAAAATTCCAGATTAAAAGCACCAGTCGAGGTGAAATTCCAGCCTCAGTGGTACATCATGAAAAGCAAGGAACAGGGGTAGCCAATTGAGGGAGCACAAAATAAGATGAAGAGAAGGGATGGGTCCAATTGTCCTTACCAAAATTGACATAGAACCATCAAAACCTTGAATGCTTCTAAGGCCACCCCAAGTAGCTGATGGTTTTAATTGAAGAATTTTTGCCCAAATGGAGTCCAGGTTTTGAACAGCTCTCCAGACTCCAACCAAAGCTTGAATTTGGGCTTTCGTTTGATGGAGCCCAGGTCCCCCAACCCTTTATGGTTTGGTAACCACAACCAGTTCAATTTACGAAGCTTAGATTCATTTCTAGTGCCGCCCCCAAAGGAAATTCCCATTCATACGATCAATCAAATACAAGCTGGGAGCTTGCATGGAATGGGCATAGTGATGGAATTGATGAGGGTGAGTCTACCATAGGCGATAGAAGGTTAGCTTTCTTACCAGATTTTTCAACAATAAAAAGTGTACTTGTCTATTTGTGACTCTATGATTTACGGCGTTTTCTTCCAGAAATAATTACTCTCCCTTTAATCTAAGAAAATTAACCACGAAATCAATCATTAATGGAATACAACAACTAGCATTAACAATAAAAAAATCATAGTAACATAGCAAGAGTATCAAGTCATCCAGTACATGCCAATCCTCCCTGACTGCTCCATTATCTTTCTTTTTTTTTTCAAAAATGCAAATGCTTGAACAAGTGACATTAGCAAAAAGATTAACTTTATATACAATTACTAAGAAATTTTATTTCACTCTTTGAATGATATGTAGTTGCTTATAAATGTAAATACAACAATTTAACATAAGAGAGATCAACCTACGGTTGGTTTGTAATTAAGCTTTCAAGGGAAAGCCTTTGTGAAGAGATTGATGTTGTAATTTGGTAAGTAAGTTGAATTTAACTGAATTGACAGTAAATTACACTTTAAATAAGTCCCCATAAACATAGGAAAATCTTCTGAATTGCATAACTCACTTTTGTATACTTTTTTTTTTTTTTTTTACACTTCCAATGATTCATCCAAGAAAATTCAACAAACTTTTAATAATAAAGGGAACAAATCTCAAAATTATACATAAAATTTTGATTATGATTCAATTATATGCATTTAAAGAAATAAACACATCACTTTCTTTCCATATTAGATAAATATAATTTTTTAATAAATAAATAAAATTATTTTTGTGTGCAATATAAAAATATAAAATAATATTATATCGATAATTTATAACAACTAAATCAAATCAAAATTTCATGTATAAAATTATAAAAAAATATACAAGGAGTCATATGTATAAAAAAGGAGAAAAAGAAAGAAAAACTATACTTTGGTGCATTAAAGTTACAACTAAAACTACAGTGGGACATTGAACTGTGAATAAAAAAGGAGATGGGTGTAGCAATTAATTCGAACACATTCCTTAAACAAAGGACACATTCCCCCTTTTCTCTTTTCAATGGGTTGTCGTTCACCTTTGCCAGCTCTCCCATGGCTAATAACTTGAAGTGATATCTGGTCCTTACCTTAGCTACACACATTCTATCCACTCAATGCTAACAAAGAAATAGTTGAAGGCTTAGAATCAAAATGATTAAAGAAAATTTAACAGTTTTGTAAGACATTTGAATGAATAGGCATGCAAAGGTGGATAACTCAGCCTACCACAACCCCTAATTATTGGACCCGAAGGTAACCAAATTAATTACCCTGACTGCCTCTATTTGTCGTAAAAACCCTTTTAGTTTCAAGGACCACCCACTTCAGAAATAATAAATAAAAACCCCTTTCAATTTATAATTTGATACATTTGGGCGATGAATATAAACCAAAATCCTTGGAATTAAAAAAAAAAAAAAGGATTTATGAAGTTGATATCATTTGGAATATGATTATAAATATTAACTTTTTTTTTTACAATAAAATTTTAAAATTTTAAGAGAGATTCAAATATATTCATTAAAATGGGTGCAAATTTTATTATTCCATTAATTAAAGCACGTGCGTTACTGAACCTTTTTTGTATTTATTTGTTCCACTATATGACAAACTTCACTTTTTCACATTTTGATTCTCATTCAGATCAGTAATAGTACAGTACCTCCCTCCATCCTGTTTTTCACAGCAAAAATTTACTTCGCAATTAAATAATTTTGTTTATTATATTCTAATATTTTTCCAGTAAATTACTTATTTGGACACTCAATTTTTAAGGTGTTATTTTGGTTATTCAAAATGAAATCTTTGTAATTTTCTCACTCAATTTTTAGGATACTTTTATTTTAGTCACCCAATCATTAAACCCTTAAGGGTGATTCACATCATGTTCACTGTAACACTTCTAACCCATATCAAGTCGCCGAAACAGGGTTACAGAGCATTTCGAGGTTTACAGATTAATCAGACAGAAATTTCAAATGTTTCATTACATATCAATATTCATAATAAAACCAAAATCATATATATTATCCTTTAAACGAGCCCTCGGGGCCCAAAATACACGTTAGAAACAAGCCAGGACTAAATCAGGTATTCAAAGAATTTTCAAAAAATATTGAAATTTTTCAAAGTTGCAAGGGTCACACGGTCAAGAGACACGTCCGTGTCTAAGACCGTGTGAGCATTCGAAATAGGGATACACGGCCGTGTCCAGCCCGTGTCCGTACCTGTGTAACTCTCTAATTTGGGTCACACGGCCATGTGCTAGGCCGTGTTAGCATACTGACTTGCATTCTTAAGAAGATATAGAGGACACACGGTAGTGTCACTTGGCTGTGTGTTATACACGGCTGAGACACACGCCCGTGTGGACGAAAATAAGTCCTTTTTTAAGCCACATTTCTCACCCAATTTGACACCAACTTAGCCTCAACAAATTACACATCAATAAGCTATAACAAGGCATTCAAATCAAGCTAAAATCAAGTCTTAAACATGTATTATCACCACATACAACCAATATGCCCTTAGATACCTCAAGTGACAACTTAAAAATATATCCACCAAATATCCAAACTTACCTAATTAATTTACCTAACCAAGTTATCAAAGTTCACTACAATTCAAATATATACATATATCACTCATACTAACATCACGATTGTCGAAACCATTTTTTCAACTTAAAAATGAGGGATCGACTTTTGGAAAGCGAAAATGGAGTCGCCACCAATCTATTTTTTTGTTTAGGTGTGATCGGATCACCTAGAAATTCGGTTGTTTTAATAAAACATTTTGATTTATTAAAACAATGATTCTGGTCTACGAAATTTTGAGAAAACGAGTTCGGGAGTCGATTACGTATGAGGAAGGATTAGCACCCTTATTACGCCCAAAATTGGTAGCAAAACGATTAAATAACTGTCCTTGTATCTAAGATTCAAAATATTTTTTTGAAATGAGGTTCCTTTTGATTACATTTGAATAACTCGAGTTGGTCATCAAAATCTTCTTGTTTCAGAGGAATATAGCATCACATCCAGCACGGTAGGACATGATCTTTCATACCCTCAAAAACACGATAGATTTCGATTTCCAAAAGTTTATAATTTGAAAATTACAAAAGGATGCTCAAATATTTAGTCCAATGAAAAACCGAAACCCAGCACAGTAGGGCACGATTCCTCGAATTTCCAAACATTGAACATTGCCTCGCTTTAGAAGACATGAGTGAAATTCCAAGAGGATATCCGATTATTTTAAACAAATGGGAGATTGCAACCCAGCACAATAGGGCACTATTTCCTAAATTGCTAAACATCGAATATTTCCTTCGTTTTAAAAAGTCTTTAGAAAACATGAATGAAATTCTAAAGAGATATTCGATTATTTTGAGCAAACGAGAAATTGCAACCCAGCACAGTAGGGGACAATTTCTCGAATTGTTAAACATCGAATATCGCCTTCGTTTTAAGAAATTTTTAAACGAATAATTGTAAGACCAGCTCAAAATACATTAATTTGTATTGAAATAAAATGGGATAATTAATTTTAAAGAGTTTAGAAGTTACAAAGCGATATTTATAAGCTGAAAATGAAATAGAAACACTAGATTGTGTACATGTATAAGATGTTATGATGGATGACAGGAAATAATATAATGTGCTTAATCAACTAGCATGATAAACAATTAAATTCAACCAATCTAAATATATTATCAATTTCATAAGCATGAATGAAGAATAATTAATATAATGATGATACGAAACGAAAATAATATACAACAACAATACACATAGCCTAATACAACACAATCAAACACAAGATATGCAAAGACAAGAATGAAAACACAAAATAAAAAAAATAAGAGAATAATTTAAAAGGATGAACACATTATATATTATAAATGAATTGTTGAAATTGACTATTTGTAAAAAAATAAACTATAGATATATATGTAATCATTAAAATACGTCTTATAGAATGAATATTTTTAAGTTAGAAAACATATAAAGTGTTAAAGAATATTGGTTTTTTTTTTTAAAATTGACAGTTTATATACAATAAAGAAGAATTTAAATTATGTATGAAGTATACAAAGGTGGTAAAAATATATAATGCAATATAAATTGAAGAATATATTAGATTTACAAATCGTATATATGTAAATAAATTTAGAATAAAATAACAGGGAAATACTTATGTAATTAAATTAATTTTGTTATATACGTACAAATATATGCAAAATTGTTTGAATAAGATACTATATAATATATTAAAATAATACAATACAAAGAATTTCAAAACAATAATTTTAAAAGTACGAGGATGAATTTTAAAACGACAATTTAGCCATTAAAATAATGCATATGTAGTTATACACAAAATACTTAGATGAAACATTATACAAAAATATTAAAACAAACTTTAAAATAATTATACACATGAAGATAAAGCCAAATAAATAAAATAAATTAACTAATATACCTAGATTAATTTTAAAATACAAGTATTTCCAAATAGAAAGCCTAACTAAATTAATATGTACACAATATTTAAATAAGATATTATGCAAAATGTTAGAAAAATGTAACGTGAAGATGTTGAAACAATATGTATTTTTTTACAAAAAAAAATAAAAATAAAATAAAGTAATCTTGACATATAAATGACATAGAGTGAATTCTTTTAAAAATAAGCATTAATAGATTATAAACTTGATTGAAATAGATTTAAAATGAAAGGGATAATCTGTAAGTACCATAAATTTTTGAGAAGACAATAAGGACCAACGTATGACAGCGTAATGAATTCATAGGGACTGAATCGAAATTTTCAGTCCCAAAAATTTGTGATTAAGGCACGGACCCATCTGCAAATATATGCGAACTACAGAACCAAATTTAAAAAGATACAAAATGCGAACAAGACCCGATTGAATGCTAAAGCGAAAAAGGGAGGGTCTAGCATGTAATTATCCCCTCTCAGCCAAAATTCGCGGATCCCAGGGATAATCGGGTCGGGTCGAATCAAGCTAGCCCCATACGACGTCGTTTCATGCCGTATGAAGAGAAAAAAAACTTAAAGACCTAAGCATCTAACCATTCTGCAGAAAGAAAAAAAGAAAGACAAAAAAAAAATAAAACCCTAAATACTCTCAGCCTCCCCATTCTCTTTTGCCCCCAATCGGCCATAGGGACTGCCGGGCTTGTCATCGAACACCAACGACGGCGTAACCGTCCATGGTGATCTTAAAACACCCATTTTCGAGCCCTCTTGGAGATAGAATCTCCGGCCTTCGCGAGGAGAGTGAGGAAGGAAAGGAAAAAAGGGGGGTTTTCGAATACCATCGTGTCGTCGAACCCGAATCGAACCCAAAGAGGTTTTGGGCCTTGACGACGGAGAGGAAGATCGACCGAGGAAGACGGAACGTCTCCGGTGAATGTACCCCTTCCCTTTCTATTATTCTTTAATAATATATTTGGATTCTTTTTGTTTACAAGTTTAGAAGAAAAAATCGAATAAAAGTGAAGGAAAATCACCTTTTTTTTTTCAATCTGATTTTGATTACTGTTTTGTATTTCAATGTCTGTGTAATACAAATTTTGTGCTATCAAAAAAACCTCCCCTTGCTCTCAGTTTCTTAAGCTTTTATATAGCTGATTTTTACAACATTCCCTGTTCTCTTCACTGTTTTCATATTAAATCCTTGTCTTTTCTTTGCAGGAGCAGTTGGTGGCGGTGACAGGGGTTTCGGGGCTAGGTTCGGCACCGAATAGACAATAAGGGTTAGGTCTTTCCTTTTTTTTATTCGGGCCAAGATTTGGGTTGCTGGTAATTAGAATTGGGTTTAGGGGTTAAACGGGATTGGGCTTAGCGGTCATTGGGCTTTTGTGGCTCGGGTAGAATTGGGACTGTACAGCTGCCCCTCTTTGCTCATTATCGTGTAACGAGAACAGAGCAAAGACTTTTAAGAAAGACCGATTTTGCCCTGTCTTATCGATTTTTGACTTCTTTGGTGTCTCTTCTTCAAGTAGCTTCATTTCAGTCCACCGCGTCTTATTGCTTTGTTCTGCTCTATCACTTCACTGCAGCTTCAAGGAGATAGGGTTTGCTTCGATCTGCTCTACTACGACTTTAGAGAGATGAGATCTGTGATTTTATAGCTTCAGTCTGTTCCACTGCAACTTCAGAGAAATAAGATTTGCTATCTTTAGTCTGCTCCACTGTAACTTCAGGGAGATAAGACTTGTTTTGATATGCTCTACTGCAACTTCAGAGAGATAAGATCTGTGATTTATAGCTTCAGTCTGTTCCACTGTAACTTCAGGGAAATAAGACTTGTTTTGATCTGCTCTACTGTAACTTCAGAGAGATAAGATCTGTGATTTTAATCTACTTCGCTGAAACTTCAAGGAGATATGCTGTGGCTTTTGGCCGCTCCAATGCTATTTTAGGGAGAAGTGATTAGTAATTCAGCTTGCTACCCTATCGCTTAGGGGGTTAAGGCTCACCGACTTTGATCTGCTTCCCTACTACTTAGGGGGGTAAGATCTGTGAATCTTTAGCCTGTTACCCTACTACTTAGGGGTTTAAGGCTTGTGAATTCACTGATTCTAAGGACATGACCTGTAGAATCAGTTCCATGTATTTATGCTTATGCCAAAGAATTAGGATGCTATGATCGAAATGAATCAAATGTTCCTAACTAGCTACGCTATGAATGATCTATAAATGCATGAGTGCAGCGTGTGGTGAGCATGAATCCCTTTTTAATGTTTAGGTTGTCATTGCTCTTTGTTCATCAAGGTTCTTTCACTGAGTCGTACCCTCTCTTCTTATTCAGCTTAGATCTTTGAATAGAAAACCCGAAGAGGTAGTCCCAATTTAAACTCTTTCTTCTCAAGTGTTTCCAATCTTTAAGTTTGGTTAGTTCTAAATAATAGCCCTGTTTCAGGTTCCTGTACTATTTAGAAACTTTCAGAGTAATATGCAGAACTTCTTTTGTGAAAGTGTCATTAATCCATTAATCATTATTTTGATGTAAAATGCTTGAAAGAGATCACAACAACGACAAAACTGAAATTTGCCAGAAAGAAAATTTGAAGGGAATAAATTCATCACAGACAACTAACGTTGCAAGAATAAATAAAAAGAAAATAGGTGCCCCAGATATCGCAGTGTGAGCTTCTCTGTACGAACTTCTTGAGGACTCCCTTTTTGCCCAATATGTATCTAGGGGATCTAGAGTATCCTTGTAGATGCCCCAAGGTGCAACATCTCTTCTCCTTGTTAATTTAGGTATCATATGCTCTACCTTTGATCAATACTTGAATTGCCCTTTACGGGTTTTCAATTTAAAATCCCTTTGGTATCAAGATGCTCTTTGCGAGTTTTCACCTTGGTCTCTCCCTTTTTTTTTTTAGGCGAAGTATTTCTTAATCGAATTTGAATTCACAGGATTAGGTAAAGTCTTGCCATCCATTTCGGCCAATATCAATGCTCCTCCAGAGAAGGCTTTCTTTACCACATAAGGTCCTTCCCAATTCGGCATCCATTTTCCCTGAAATCCTTTTGTATGGGCGGGGTCTTCTTTAATACTAAGTCTCCCACGTGAAATTCTCTAGGACGGACCTTTTTGTTGTAAGCGCATCATTCGTTTTTGGTACATTTGACCATGGCGAATAGCCCTTAGCCTCTTTTATTCAATCAAATTCAACTGATCATATCGACACTGGATCTATTCTGCTTCGTCCAACTTTACTTCTGTCAAAACTCTGAGGAAAGGAATCTCAACCTCGATAGGTAAAACCGCCTCCATTTCATAGACCAATGAGAAAGGCGTTGCCCCAATAGAAGTCCTGACAGATGTTCGATAAGCATAGAGGGCAAATGGTAGCTTCTCATGCCAATCTTTATAAGTTTCAGTCATCTTTCCCACAATCTTCTTGATGTTCTTGTTGGCTGCTTCGACTGCACCATTTATTTTCTGAAGATGTGGCGACGAGTTGTGGTGTCTAATCTTGAACTGACTACAGACCTCTGCTATTGTACTGTTGTTCAAATTTAATGCATTGTCAGATATGATCTTTTCTGGCATTCTATATCGACAAATAATTTCCTTTTTCAGGAACTTGCTAACTGCCGACTTTGTAACATTGGCACATGAAGCGGCTTCTACCCACTTGGTGAAATAGTCGATGACACAAAGATGAAACGATGCCCATTTGAAGCTTTTGGTGAAATTGGTCCGATCACATCCATGCCCCACATCGAAAAAGGCCATGGAGAAGTCATAACATGCAGAGGTAAATGAGGCACATTAATCTTGTCTCCATAGATTTGGCATTTATGACATCTTTTGGCGTAGTTAATACAATCTCCTTCCATGGTGGATCAATAATAACCGAACCTCATAATTTGCCTGGCCATTGTAAAGCTATTGGCATGTATCCCACAGACGCCCTCGTGAACTTCTTCCAAGATTTTCTTAGCCTCAATAGCGTCTACACATCTCAACAGTACATGGCCTTTCCTTCTTTTGTATAGGATTTCCCCGTCCAAGACGTAGTCGCTGGCTAGCCTTCTCAATGTTCTTTTGTCGTTTTCAGTAGCTTGGTCGAGGTACTCACGATTCTTTACATAATGCAGGATGTCGTGATACCAAGGGTAATCATCATTTTCTGTTTCTTCTTCAAGGTTGTAGCAATGAGCTGGAGCCTCGTAAATACTCTTTTGGATTGGTTTCACATCTTCTTGTTTGCTTACCTTGATCATAGAAGCTAAAGTTGCTAGGGCGTCAGCCATCTAATTTTCTTCTCGAGGGAGGTAGCAGAAAACAATATCATCAAATTCTTTAATTAATTCGAGGACCAAATTTCTGTAATTGATCAATTTGGGATCTCTCGTCTCCCATTCACCTTTGAGTTGATAAATCACTAGGGCAGAATCTCCATATACTTTTAGTGTTTTAATCTTGCGTTCTATGGCTGCACGGATACCCATGATGCACGCTTCGTATTCAACCATATTATTTATGCAGTCAAAATCTAATTTACTGGTGAAGGGATAATGATCTCCATCTGGGGATACCAAGACTGCCCCAATTCCGTTGCCTACAGCATTTGATGCTCCGTCGAAATTTAATTTCCAAGGGTGACCTCATTGAGGATCTTCTTCAGTGGCTACCACATACATCAGATCTCCATTTGGGAAATCAGAGTTCAGGGGCTCGTAGCCTTCTAGAGCTTTACTGGCTAGAAAATCTACTATTGCACTCCCTTTTACAGCTTTCTGGTTCACATAGATGATATCAAACTCGGATAATAGAATTTGCCATCGAGCCATTCTTCCATTTAAAGCATTTGACTCCATCAAGTACTTCAGGGGATCCAATTTAGAAATCAGCCAAGTTGTGTGATACAACATGTATTGTCTCAGCCTCTGAGCTGTCCAGATTAAGGCACAACACAATTTTTCAATTGGCGAGTATCTCATCTCACACTCAGTGAACTTCTTACTGAGGTAATATATCGCTCTTTCTTTCATTCTTGACTCATCGTGTTGGCCAAGCACACATCCCATAGAATTTTCAAACACCGTTAAATATAGTATCAATAGCTTATTTGGACTAGGTGGTGTCAACACTAGGGCTTAGACAAATATTGCTTAACCTTGTTGAAGGTCTTCTGGCATTCTTCGTCCCAAACACCACGGTTGTGTTTCTTAAGGAGGCGAAATATGGGATCACATTTCTCAGTTAGTTGTGAGATAAACCGAGTGATGTAATTTAATCTTCCTAGGAATCCCCGAACTTCCTTTTGAGTACGCGATGGAGGTAACTCTTGTATGGCTTTGACTTTGTCTGGGTCAATCTCAATCCCTTTTTCACTGACTACGAATCCTAGCAGCTTTCCTGACCTGGCCCCGAAGGTACATTTTGCTGGATTGAGTTTCAACTGGAATTTTCTCAACCTAAAAAATAATTTCATCAAGACTTGCACATACTCTTCTTCCGTCCGAGATTTGGCGATCATGTCGTCGACATAGACTTCGATTTCTTTATGCATCATATCATGGAACAGGGTTACCATGGCTCTCTGATATGTTGCTCCCGCATTTTTCAATCCAAACGGCATTACCTTATAGCAAAAGGTTCCCCACATAGTCACAAATATGGTTTTATTCATGTCTTCAGGATGCATCTTGATCTGATTGTACCCTAAGAAACCATCCATGAAGGAGAAAAGTGAGTAACCTGCCGTGTTGTCCACTAAGGTATCAATATGAGGCAACGAAAAATTATCCTTCGGGCTGGCTTTGTTTAAGTCTCTGTAGTCTACACACATCCATACTTTTCCATCTTTTTTAAGGACAAGAACGATATTAGCTACCCACTCTGAGTACTCAACGACTTGTAAGAAACCAGCATCGAACTATTTCTTGACCTCCTCTTTTATTTTCAACAAAACATCTGGCCTCATTCGTCTAAGCTTCTGTTGAACTGGCTTGCATTCTTCTTTAATGGGGAGTCTGTGTACCACGACATCAGTACTTAGCCCAGGCATATCTTGATATGACCATGCAAAGATATCCTTGAATTCTTGGAGTAACTCACTAAAGTCCCTCTTTGTCTCTAATGTTATACAAGCACCAATTTTTACTTCTTTCTATTCTAGTTCATCTCCTAAGTTCACAATTTCTACTGATTCTTTGTGAGGTAGGATCTGTTTCTCCTCTTGTTCTACCATTCTTAACAAATCAGGGGATAAGTTACAGTCTCTGTCATCTTCAAAGTCTTGAGATCCCTCTAGACACATATCTCGCTCAAAAGGAGACTCTGAGTTAGTAGCAACGTTGCTCATATTATTGATATCTGGAGACCTGTTTGTAGGTATGAAGGAAAATACAAAGAACAAAAGAATCTAAGAACAATGATGTGTATAGTATGATTTATGAATGAAAGAATAAAAGAATATTTGTACGAGATAAGACAAAAAGATGCATTTCATTGAAATAAGGAATTTTTAAAAATAAGCCTATTTCACAAAAGGACACTTATTACTCCTAGGCCTAGAGTAATATGTGTGTTTTGGGCATTACTTTGAATTAATTCTAAAGACTATAGGAATTTCCTCCGCAGTCCAGTTATTCAGAACACTTCCCAGCTCAAAATGGCGAATGCCCGTCAAATTCTCTACTCCAGTTCCTTCCTCGTATGTGGCATTAATGCTTAAGTTTTCCAACATTTCTTCAGCAGATCCTTTCCTTGTCGCTCTTCTTTCGGATTAAATAGTCCCTCCCGACATAAATGTTCTGGATATGTGAGGAAAAGTCATCAACTCCCACTTAACCTCTTCCCCGCTCAAACGTGTTCTTCTCCTTTCTTGTTTCTTCTCTTGCTCTTTTTTCTTTTGTTTTGCATCTGGCTTGAATCCTAAGCCAAAACGGTCTCGTTTTTCCATGAGCATAGGTGCGTCGACTCTTCCTTGTAGGCTTCTTCCAAGCACTTTCCTTGGTAAAGCTCCTTTCCCAATCGTCAGTTGTAGGCCCATTCTTGTAGTTCTAGAGATTCTGGGTGTTGGGACCTTATTTTCTTCGACAACAAAGGTCGCATTTACAAATTCTAATGACCGAAAAGAGCATTTTATAGCTTCCTCATCTGTCCCTACATATGGTGCATTACTGGTAACAGATGCAATGATATCTTCTTCTGCGTTCACAGTCACCAGTCGGCCTTCCGTTATAAACTTGAGCTTTTGATGTAATGACGATAGCACTGCCCCTGCCGAGTGAATCCATGGCCTTTCCAACAAGCAATTGTAAGAGGGCTTGATGTCCATCACTAAAAAATCTATCTCATATATGCTTGGACCAATTAAGAGGGGAATTTCAATCCTCCCAATTACCTTCTTTTCAGTGCCATCAAATGCCCTCACTACATTTTGGCACATTTTCCTATGAGAATTATCCATGGGCAATCTATTCAGTATGGATAGGGGTAGGACATTTAGTGCTGACCTATTATCAATCAATACCCCAGTAATGTGAACCCCTTACAACGGGTGGTGATGTGTAGCACTTTTGTTGACCCCATACCTCCCGATGGTATTTCATCATCATTGAAAAATATGAAATTATCGGCGCTTATATTATTGACAAGGCGATCCAGCTTATTGACGGAGATGTCATTCGCGGCGTAGGTCTCGTTTAGTACCTTCAATAACGCATTCCGATGTGTCTCCGAACTCATAAGTAAGGCTAGCACTGAGATACGAGCCAGTTGCTTATATAGTTGTTCTACAATGCTATATTCGCTGTGCTTCAGGAATTTTAAGAACTCTTTGGCCTCTTTTTCAGTTACGGGCTCATTGATAGGTGATTTAGATCTGGATATCTTTTCCTTTTCTTGTTCAACAACCATAGATTTTCCTTTAGTTGGTTCTACCTTTGTGTTCGGGGTATAACGCCTTCCACTTCGTGTATAGAAACCTTCATCTTGACCTTCCTCTGAAGTGCCAGCTGGGTTCTCATTTCCCCGGATCGTCATATTACAGTCATAGTTCCAAGGCACGCTCTAGCTATCTTTGTAAGGGAAAGCAACGGGTTTCTAGATTATGACCTTTGGCGTAATTGGTACTCCCGCTTTATTGTTTTTCGGTCGCGAAATTATCACCACAGGATGATTCACTCTCCACACCCCTTCTACTATTCCTTCTTCTGAGGCGTAAACTTCTCCTTCTTCTGTCCCTTCGATTTCTTCGTAAAATTCTATCTCCTTATTGTCCATCAGATTTTGCACTATGGACCTGAATTCATTGTACTCTTGGATATCATGGCTTTCATCAGTATGAAACTCAAAATATCTTCTTGCTTCTCTAGGCTTTTTCTTTGAATCTTGTGTGATTAAACCTCTATCAACCATTTGTTCCCAAACCCAACTCAATGGGGTTTTTACCTCTGCCACGTCGACCTTGATTCTTTTGTTCCCACACTCAATTATCGCATTTACCCCATTATGATCGGGCAACAGATTTCCTGCTACATTGGGGCCAAGTGAGTCATCAAACTTTATGACACCCATTTCGATGAGTTTTTCCACTAACTTTTTGAACGCAGTACAGTTCTCAATCGAGTGCCCTGTTACCCTTGTGTGGTACTCACATTGGGCGCTGGTATCATACCATTTTGGGAATGGGGGTTACAAAGGTTTCAAGTAGAAATGTGATACCACATGGGCGTCGAACAAGCTCTGATACAATTCCCTATAGGACATCGGGATAGGCGTAAACTGGAGTCTTTCTTTGTTAGGCCTTGGATTAGAGTCTTGTCTTGTGGAGCCCTAATGGCTTGTAGTTGCTGCTCTTGGTTGGTTCACAGTGACTGGCTTAGAATAACTCTTATCATACGAGCTCGAGTTGTTCACCTTATTTTTCTTCCTTCTCAGGGCTGATTTCTTAACGTTTTCCCCTGCTTCAATCTTTCCGCATCTTATCGCATTTTCTATCATCTCTCCAGACATCACTATGTCTGAGAAGCTCTTAGTAGTGCTCCCTAACATGTGGTTGATGAATGGAGCCTTCAGTGTATTGATAAAGAGCATGGTTGTTTCTTTCTCCAGAAGAGGTGGTTGGACTTGCGTCGCCATTTCTCTCCACCTTTGGGCGTACTGTCTGAAGCTCTCACGTTGCTTCTTCTCCATATGTCGCAACGTAATCCTGTCAGGGGCCATATCCATCACATGGCTGTATTGCTTCATAAAGGCTTGAGCTAGGTCTTTCTATGAATTAATCTTAGTACGACTCAATTGGTTATACCATTTGGATGTCGCCCCAACCAGACTATCTTGAAAGCAATGAATCAATAACTGGTCGTTGTTGACATACCCAGTTATTCGTCTGCAAAACATAGTAATATGAGCTTCAGGGCAACTCATTCCATTATATTTTTCAAATTTAGGCATTTTGAACTTGGGGGGAAGGACTAAGTCTGGGACCAAGCTTAACTTTTTAGCATCGATCCCACAGTGATAGTCAGCACTTTCCATTGCTTTGAATCTTTCCTCTAACCACTTGCATCGGTCTTCCAATTCCTTCGAGAGCCCTGTCCTAACTCTTTCATTTTCTGCCATATTATCCAGATTAGGGATTATAGGATTAACAGGGTTATCTCCTAGATTAGAGCCTGAACCTGTTTGATAGTTGATTGGCATTGAGGTATCAGCTTGGAATTGTTGGGGCCTGATTGTTACGGACGACCTTTGCGTGTGCAGCTCGTGTTGTGTTTGAGTATTCATCGGGGTGAAGCCTGGAGGGTAGGGAGGATCTTCAGTAACAGATGGCCTCTATGTATGTGTCTCGTGCTGTGTTTGAGAAATTGCAGGAGCAAAACCAGGGGGTAAAGGGAATCTTCATTGTTATTTCCAATGTCAGCCATAGGGCCTTTTCCTTTGTTTGGCCGACTAGTCAGTAATCGGGTCAGCTCTTCCATCATATTTCTTTGTGACTCTAGCATTTGATCCCTCGTTTCCTACTGGATTTTAGCTAACTGTTCTTGAACTTGTGCTTGCATCTGCTCTTGCATCTCTTTCTGTATTTGCTCTAATCTTTCTAGTTTTTTATCCATCGCTTTAGTTCTTGTGCCGTAAGGATGCGTACTTGGGAGATTTTCGTCAGTTTCTAGATTACTGAAACTTTTTTTTAATTAATTAGAATCTTCTTATGGCCTTTAATGCATACGATGTAATGTAATGCAAATGCATGAATGCAAAGGAGGCATCAATTTTGATCCAATTCCTTTTAGGAAACTTC
The DNA here is from genome assembly GCA_025698475.1 of Gossypium anomalum. Lineage (NCBI taxonomy): Eukaryota > Viridiplantae > Streptophyta > Magnoliopsida > Malvales > Malvaceae > Gossypium > Gossypium anomalum. The sequence continues at coordinate 13,524,643 of CM046967.1, read as the reverse complement.
ACTAGAAAATAAAAATCTTTACATAAAACTGAGTTACAAATAAGACTTCGCCCTAATGCTCAGAGCCTTAATTTTCATGAACAATGAAGCTAGCTCCTGTCCCCGATCTGACTCCAACTCGTACTTTACGCTTAGTATGTCTGCTTGTACTGCCAAGGCTTGTAAGTAATCGGCTACCTCGCGAATCTGAGTTATAGCTTCCCCCATAATATAGTCCCTGTTTCTGACTTGGTCCTGTGCATGGTGAAACTGCTCCTTCCAACGCTCCTCACTCGCCTCGAAAAAATAAATCCGCATCTCACAGTTTTGTAGTGCTGCTTCTAACTCTTCTGTTCTTTCTTTCATTTCTTCTATTTTGCTCAAGCTAGCCCTTAACTCTATTATAGTATTACGGTTTCGGTATTGATGAAGAGACTTCTCGAGTTCTGCCATTCTAGCTCTTAATTCATCCTGTTCATTTCTGCTTTCCGATAGCCTCTTTTCTAGATCTTCATTTAGTGTCTGAGCTTCTCGAAATTTTCTTTCCCATCGATCAGCTTTGGTATTTTTTTCTCGAATTTCATGGCGCCATTATTCGAAAGTCTTACCTAACCCCGCAGTTCTCATAGACAGGCGTAACTTCTTATAGTCAGTCTTCAAGCTGTCTAGATCCTCTTCGGCCTTAGTTTTCCCTTTTTTCCACTTTTGACCTCTCGATCTCGGACATCGACATCTAATCTTAGGTGCATCTTCTCTTCTTCCAATTGTTCAATCTTCTTCCCAAGCTCTGAACTCTTCTTCTCGAAGTCTTGTCTTATAATTTTTAATTCTGACGGAATGACTCGTAGTTGTTCTACCATAGGTCACGCATTCTCCAAGCTTGGCCTAGGAACGTTATCATTAACCTTCTTCTTAAACCATCCATCATACTCGGGCCTCACTATGCAACCAACAACCAACCTCTTCATCCAACGAGTTTGCTTCTAAGCATCGGATAGCTCCCGAACTTTTTTCTTATAGTGGGCACCTTTAAAGGAGAATTCACACTAAGCAAGCCCATAGGTCGTGGGTATAAACTGCCTCGACTTATATTGCCTTAATGCAAGCAATGAAGTATACTCGATAGCCCCCTAAATTCCTAACAACGGCACCCAATCAAAATTCCCACATCGATACAGGATCTCATCAAGAACCATCCAAAATACTCTCCATTCTATATCTCCCTCCTTGAGGTTTCGAAGAATTTTCATCCACTTCTCTTCTGAAATATTTTCTCTCCTTTGTATGGCTACTTCCTATTTTAACGGGGAATAAGTTTCAGAAAAAACCCGATAAGAGACCTTATCTACCTTCCAGAAGTACCCGTGAAACCACACCATCAATAACTGTGCACATCCAATAAACCGCCCATCACTTGACTTCCGACACATGCTCAAAGATCTGAACGTCTCAGCCAATATCGCAGGTACGGGTGTGATTCCTTTCTCAAAACGGTCGAATAAGTCGGTGACTACCTCATCCACGTGCCTTAAAGCTTTAGGAAAAATTACCAATCCATAGATACTTAAGGCGAAGATATCGACCCTCTTTCTTTCATCCGGATGTGTTAAAACCAAATCTCTCAAATTCTCCCAAGGGATACATTTACTATCTCCCTTTTGTTGAATCCGAGCGGTGACCCAAGGCTCACTTATCCCTGAAATATTCATCAATTTCTTCGTGAAGGTTTGGCCATTAAAAACCTTGGCATAAGCTTTTCTAACTTGCACTTTTGGACACCTGAGCAGTGCAGTATATTCCTCCACGGTAAGCACTAAATATACTTCCCCAAAAGTGAAACACTTGTAAGCAGAATTCCAAAATTGAACCATAGCTCGGAATAGGTGCTTGTCCACCTTAATATCTAGCAAGTAAGATATATCACCATAGCTTTGGTAGAACAACTATTTGGTCTCTTCATCCCAATGAGCCTAAATATCTCTCAACTCTTGTAATTCATTCTGTGCTGCGTTAACGCGAGTGAATTCTTGCAACTCTGATGTATATCTTTCTGTCAAGCTATCCCCTTTTTTCGATTGTAACTTCTCTGACCATGCACGGACGGCCGTATTATCCTCAACTTGATTAAGAAATTCGTTCTCCATGTGAAACTTTCTAACTTAGTAATCGAATACGAATCAACACCTCTTTTAGTATGCAATGTCATGCAAAATACAATCAAAATAAGACAAGTCAGTATCAAGTGTTAGTGATAAAACACAAGCGAAATAAAGATAATCAAAGCATATATATATGGGTGACCACTACAGTTTAACCTAGCTTCGTCTAAAGAAGGCTCTTAGGGTTCTCTATATGTGGTTTAGTTCTAGAGTAAGGGTATCCGAACCAGCAAATTCCTCGATCCTCACCCATTATGGGCTCATACGGATTGAGTTTAGTTCAGGGGAATACATTTCCCTATGACCATGCGGAGATGAAAACCTCACGAAATCATAGGTACGGATGTATCCCGGAAGCAATCCACTAGCCCATGCGGAGGTGAAAACCTCATGAAAGCATAGTTTCTTACTCTCACTTAGAAGGTGTGACCACAGCGGTCATGCAATGCAATGCAATGTTATTATACAAGACCCGAACCATAACAATCATACAATCGAATGCAAATGAAGAATCCATGATTTTCAAAATAAATTTTCAATTCATTGACCAAAGGACAGCAAATAATCAATTTTATGGCTTGACTCTCTTATGATCCCCAGTGGAGTCGCCAAGCTGTCGAAACCATTTTTTCAACTTAAAAATGAGGGATCAACTTTTGAAAAGCGAAAATAGAGTCGCCACCAATCTGTTTTTTTGTTTAAGTGTGATCGGATCACCTAGAAATTCGGTTGTTTTAATAAAATATTTTGATTTATTAAAACAATGATTCTGGTCTACGAAATTTTGAGAAAACGAGTTCGGGAGTCGATTACGTATGAGGAAGGATTAGCACCCTCATTACGCCCAAAATTGGTACCAAAACAATTAAATAACTGTCCTTGTATCTAAGATTTAAAATATTTTTTTTGAAATGAGGTTCCTTTTGATTACATTTGAATAACTCGAGTTGGTCACCAAAATCTTCTTGTTTCAGAGGAATATAGCATCACATCCAGCACGGTAGGACATGATCTTTCATACCCTCGAAAACACGATAGATTCTGATTTCCAAAAGTTTATAATTTGAAATTTACAAAAGGATGCTCAAATATTTAGTCCAATGAAAAACCGAAACCCAGCACAGTAGGGCACGATTCCTCGAATTTCCAAACATTGAACATTGCCTCGCTTTAGAAGACACGAGTGAAATTCCAAGAGGATATCCGATTATTTTAAACAAATGGGAGATTGCAACCCAGCACAATAGAGCACTATTTCCCGAATTGCTAAACATCGAATATTTCCTTCGTTTTAAAAAATCTTTAGAAAACATGAATGAAATTCTAAAGAGATATTTGATTATTTTGAGCAAACGAGAAATTGCAACCCAGCACAGTAGGGCACGATTTCCCGAATTGTTAAACATCGAATATCGCCTTCGTTTTAAGAAATTTTTAAACGAATAATTGTAAGACCAGCTCAAAATACATTAATTTGTATTGAAATAAAATGGGATAATTAATTTTAAAGAGTTTAGAAGTTACAAAGCGATATTTATAAGCTGAAAATGAAATAGAAACACTAGATTGTGTACATGTATAAGATGTTATGATGGATGACAGGAAATAATATAATGTGCTTAATCAACTAGCAGGATAAACAATCAAATTCAACCAATCTAAAAATATTATCAATTTCATAAGCATGAATGAAGAATAATTAATATAATGATGATACGAAACGAAAATAATATACAACAACAATACACATAGCCTAATACAACACAATCAAACATAAGATATGCAAAGACAAGAATGAAAACACAAAATAAAAAAATAAGAGAATAATTTAAAAGGATGAACACATTATATATTATAAATGAATTGTTGAAATTGACTATTTGTAAAAAAATAAACTATAGATATAAATGTAATCATTAAAATATGTCTTATAGAATGAATATTTTTAAGTTAGATAACATATAAAGTGTTAAAGAATATTGATTTTTTTTTTTAAATTGACAGTTTATATACAATAAAGAAGAATTTAAATTATGTATGAAGTATACAAAGGTGGTAAAAAATATATAATGCAATATAAATTGAAGAATATATTAGATTTACAAATCGTATATATGCAAATAAATTTAGAATAAAATAACAGGGAAATACTTATGTAATTAAATTAATTTTGTTATATACGTACAAATATATGCAAAAGTGTTTGAATAAGATACTATATAATATATTAAAATAATATAATACAAAGAATTTTAAAACAATAATTTTAAAAATACGAGGATGAATTTTAAAACGACAATTTAGCCATTAAAATAATACATATGTAGTTATATACAAAATACTTAGATGAAACATTATACAAAAATATTAAAACAAACTTTAAAATAATTATACACATGAAGATAAAGCCAAATAAATAAAATAAATTAACTAATATACCTAGATTAATTTTAAAATACAAGTATTTCCAAATAGAAAGCCTAACTAATTTAATATGTACACAATATTTAAATAAGATATTATGCAAAATGTTAGAAAAATGTAACGTGAAGATGTTGAAACAATATGTATTTTTTTACAAAAAAAAATAAAAATAAAATAAAGTAATCTTGACATATAAATGACATAGAGTGAATTCTTTTAAAAATAAGCATTAATAGATTATAAACTTGATTGAAATAGATTTAAAATGAAAGGGATAATCTGTAAGTACCATAAATTTTTGAGAAGACAATAAGGACCAACGTGCGACGCGTGCGAATTCATAGGGACTGAATCTCAAAATTTTCCAGGTCCCAAAACGCTGCGTTAAGGCACGAACCCATCTGCAAATATATGCGAACTACAGAACCAAATTTAAAAAGATACAAAATGCGAACAAGACCCGATTGAATGCTAAAGTGAAAAGGGAGGGTCTAGCATGTAATTATCCCCTCTCAGCAGAAATTCGCAGATCCCAGGGGTAATCGGGTAGGGTCGAATCAGGTTAGCCCCATACGACGTCGTGAAGAGAAAAAAAAACTTAAAGACCTAAGCATCTAACCATTCTGCAGAAAGAAAAAAAGAAAGACAAAAAAAATAAAACCCTAAATACTCTCAGCCTCCCCATTCTCTTTTGCTCCCAATCGGCCATAGGGACTGCCGGGCATGTCATCGAACACCAACGACGGCGTAACCATCCATGGTGATCTTAAAACGCCCATTTTCGAGCCCTCTTGGAGATAGAATCTCAGGCCTTCGCGAGGAGAGTGAGGAAGGAAAGGGAAAAAAGGGGGGTTTCTGAATACCGTCGTGTCGTCGAACTCGAATCGAACCCAAAGAGGTTTTGGGCCTTGACGACGGAGAGGAAGATCGACCGAGGAAGACGGAACGTCTCCGATGAATGTACCCTTTCACTTTCCATTATTCTTTAATAATATATTTGGATTCTTTTTGTTTACAAGTTTAGAAGAAAAAATCGAATAAAACTGAAGGAAAATCACCTCTCTTTTTTCAATCTGATTTTGATTACTGTTTTGTATTTCAATGTCTGTGTAATACAAATTTTGTGCTATCAAAAAAACCTCCCCTTGCTCTCGGTTTCTTAAGCTTTTATATAGCTGATTTTTACAACATTCCCTGTTCTTTTCACTATTTTCAGATTAAATCCTTGTCTTTTCTTTGCAGGAGCAGTTGGTGGCGGTGACAGGGGTTTCGGGGCTAGGTTCGGCGCCGAATAGACAATAGGGGTTAGGTCTTTCCTTTTTTTGATTCGGGCCAGGATTTGGGTTGCTGGTAATTAGGATTGGGTTTAGGGGTTAAACGGGATTGGGCTTAGGGATCATTGGGCTTTTGTGGCCCGGGCAGAATCGGGACTATACAACAATTATACCCTAATCTCAAACCAATATGTAAATTTGATTATATAAACAAAATATTATTCATAATATTTACATAAGCTAAACTTTGACCAAGACTGTACAAAAGCATATACATGCCATATAAACCGTATTTAACGTTTCAAAAACTACCGAGATAAACAGGATAGTGTGACTTGAGTGCTGATCCGATCGTCCAACCTTTCGATAATTTACAAAGACATTAAACTATACAAATAAGCTTAATGAAACTTAGTAAGTTCGACGGGTTAAATAAAAATCTTACCGAACCTACTATAACAAGTCAAATAAATAAAATCATTTATGTCAACTCCCTATCATTCACAACTTCACTTGATAAATACATCCGTATTCAAATCAATACAAAAATAAATAACATGTCTTTCAAATTAATTAAATAAATTACTTTATCGAAATCTTTTCATTCGAATAACAACTTACGGATAAGAGTACATCGTCAACAGAAGCTCATAAGAGTTGGTCTTCCCGAATACGCCAACAGAAGCTCGAAAACTGAACAGAACCTCAAAAGCTGAATAGAAGCTTGTAAGAGCTGAACAGAAGCTCGTAAAGAGCTAATCTATCCAACAACGCTAAACAAAAAGTAAAATATGAGAGTTCGCAACAAATGTTGGACCCCGGTTTTACTTGGGTAAAATGTTGATATCTCTCTCCAAAACCATCATACACCAAATTACAAATGTATTCAAATCCCGCGTTCAATTCAAACCGAATATCTAATCTAATATTATAATTCCAACAATAATTCATTTCCAACAATAGAATAAATGCATAATACTATTCATCAATTTATACAAATGTTAACTTTTAACCGTACGAATTTACCTGGACTGAATTGTAGTAATTGTAGAAGTTCAAAGACTATTTCGCTATTTTTCCTTTTTCACGAGTATTTGTGGGATCCTGATCTAGAATATAAAATGACTCACTTATTAGCATATATTTAATTTCCAATTCATTTTACCATTAATACCATTTTATTTTTTAAATTTATGCAATTACCCCAAACTTTTACAATTTAATCCCTTAATTTGTTAACCTATCAAATTAACTATTTTTCTCAATCAATAATCTATCCAAATATTCTAGGCACTCATAAAGCTTTTAATAAACCCAAAATTCACTATCAAACCCTAATATTTTAACTTTTTCACAATTTAATCCTAAAATCAATATTTAACAAAATTACTTTATAAAATCATCATACAACATAATCAAAGCTCTAAATCCATGTTATTCATAAAAAAAATCAAATATTTATCAATGAAAACTTCCAAAAATTTTAATAAAATAAAAAACGAATGTATGGTTTAATTAAACTTAATTGCAAAAATCTCAAAAACATAAAAATTATAAGAAATGGGTAAGAATTGAACTCACATAATCAAAAATATGAAAAACCAGCTTAAGGCTCCCTCCTACAGCTGTTTAAGTCGAAAAATAGAAGAAAAAATGCATAGGAAACCTTTACATTTTAATTTGTTTGTTTTTAATTTCACCAAAATTATTATTTTGCCATTTAATGACTTTATTTTATTATTTTTCCTTAACTTGCGGCCCCACCTTTCTAATTTAGGTGTATTTATTACTTAATTTTTTCCTTATTTATTAATCAAACCATTTAATCACTTAATTATTATAATTAGCAAGTTTTGTACATTTTTCAATTTAATCCTTTTTTAATTAATTAACTATCAAAACGTTAAAATTTTTCAACGAAACTTTAATACCACCTTAATGAAACTCCGTAAATATTTATAAAAATATTTACGGTTCGATTTATAGAAACGAGGTCCCGATACCTCACTCTCTATTATCACTCGAACCTAATAAATCATTATAAAACATAAATTACCAATTTATAAACCTTTTTAACCATATTTAACTCGTAAATATTAAATAATAATATTTACGAACTTACTCGCCGGATTTGATGGTCTCGAAACTACTATTTTCGACATCACTGAAAAATCGGGCCGTTACATTCACACTTTAATTTTAATCACCCAATTTTTAGGTTACTTTCAGAAAAGATCATTTTCTAAAGTATTGATTGAGATTAAAAAAAATTAATGATTAAAGTGAAAAAAGGGTAAAAACTAAAATAATTGATTAAAAAATTTCAAATTATACTTGTTTATCACATTGCCGAAAATTACAACTTTTTTTAATATTAAAATTTTAATTTTAAAAATATAAAAATAAATTAAATAAATTGTTGAATTTTTTTATTGTTTGATAATGTTAATCAATTTTTTAATGTAATATTGAAATTAATTAAGTTAATTTCATTCTAAATTTTAAAATTTTATTTTATGTTTCCATATCATTCTTAATAAAATCAACTCAAAAAATCATATTTAATAATTATCTAAGAAACTTAAATTTTTTTGATTATATACCCCAAAATCTTTTATGCTAAGCTAAAATCAAACAAAATAATTACATTTAATTAAATTAATTGCTTGTTAGTGATAAAAAAAATTTGGGTTTTCTTTGGCATAAAATATAAAATTAATTTAAGAATTTTTCTTTGCTTTTTCGTACTAAAATAAAAGCAAAGAAAAATTCTTAAATTAATTTTATGTTTTATGCCAAATAAAACACAACCGTGTGTCGTGTCCTCTATCTTAAAATTGCACAAAACAGAATGCTCAGACGGCCTAGCACAAGGGTATGTGAGTTGGTCGTGTGACCTAAGTTAGTACACTCACACGGGCACGGATACGGGTTGAGACACGGTCGTGTGTCCCTATTTTGATGCCTACACGGTCTGAGACATGGTCGTGTCTCCTGACCGTGTGAGTAGCATGGCCTGGCCACACAGCCGTGTGACCCCTGTAGTGTTGAAAATTTTTAAATTTTTTTGAATTTTTTTGAGTACCCGATTTAGTCCCGACTTATTTCCAATGTGTATTTTAAGCCTCGAAGACTCATATAAAGGACAATATGTTTGATTTTGATTAGTTTCTGACATGAATGTTATATTATATAAAATATCAGTTTATTTGATATGTAATCTCTGGTAATGCTCTGTAACTCTGTTTCGGCGATGGATACGAGTTAGGGGTGTTATATTCTAGTTATCTTACTAAAACATATATAATCTTACATTTAAACACTGTGCCAAAAGGAACAGAGAGGGCCTTGCCCTCATCCCTCTAACGATAGTAAAGTTTTAATTTTTTTTAATTCTAAAAAATAAATTAATATAATAATAAAATTATATTTTGATTCTTAATATAATAAAATTTTAGTGTAACCTTCTAAAAATTTTAAAATAATAAATTAATACAACAAAAAATATTTTATCCTATTAAAACTTATTATTCAATTTTAACATCCCAAAATAAATTTCTAAACTTTACCGGAACTTAATTTTAGTGAACCAAACACCTCCTAAAATGTATATTGTTTAGACAAATTTTTAATTAAAACATGAAAGTAAATCTGATCGATACTTAATATAATAAAAATACGTAGCTGATTTCTTTTTTTATCTTTTATATAATATATTTATAGTTTAAAATTATTATTTTTTAAATATCGTCTAAATTTTTTTTAGAAAATTAGGCCCAAAAATAGAAAAAAGAAAAAATGGCTAAACATGCACACACGTGTACACGTGTGCAGGATACAGTATTGTTGGAGTAAGCGCGCGACCACAAAAAAGGCAAGACAACCGTATGGGACAAAGAGCCACGTGTCGGACCACGTGTGTGTCTCTAAGTGGATCATAGGCGTTTTTATTTCGACAGTACTAAATTTTAATTAAATAATCAAATAAAGCTCTCCACTTTCGGTTTTTCACTTTTAAAAGGAAATTTATCTATTATTATTATAGTTATTATTTTAAATATCGGGAATTTAAAAAAAAAAAAAAAAAAAGTCGACATGGGCATGGGCATGGGAATGGGAGGGAAAATGTCCGTGTGTGCCGGCTTTTGTTTCCAACTTAAAACATTGTTAATGAGCTTTTAGGTTTTAAAGAAAATTGAATTTTCAAAACGAGGGGGATTTCATTAATATTATGTTTTATTGTAAAAATAAATAAATATAGGCCACCCGCAAGCATCATCTTTCAATCTCTAAACTCCAAATTAAAGGATTTTGTATAACTTTTTTTTTTATCGATTTGAAAACTGATTAATATTATATTAATTATAAAAAGTATTTAAGAGTAATGATTAGTGAAATCCAAATTAAGAAAATATCATAATCCAATAAGTTATTATGCAAAGTACAAATTAATTTATGAGTTCATTTTTTAAGTAATTTACGATATAAAAGAAACCATATATTCAATATTTTTTGTATGTATTAGTTAAAATAAAATTTATTTTTAATTTAATACTCAAATTTTAAAAAAAATTCAATGCCACAGAGAAAAAAAATGAAAGTAAGAATATGTATATGATATCTAAAAATATGCAGTATTGTATTAATTTTGTTTGTAAAATTAGAGAATTATAAAAACATATTTAAAAATAATAATGATAAACAACTTAAAATAAGCACTTAAATAGAGACTTTTGCTCCACTGAAATAAGCACATCACACTTGAATTAATATCCTACAAATATTAAAGCAAGAAATAAGTATACATAATTGAGAACAAGAACAAGTATTTATCATATAATCCAAAAAATCAAATAATAAGATCCATCATAGGTTTCATCTTCCCTGGGTATCTTGGGAATTTAGTTCATTTTTGAGAGGAAAACATCTCAAAATTAGGAAAACAACAGATCATAAAGAAACCTAAAAATTTCTAGAGAAATTGAATGGAGGTCTTCAATCTTGATGGATATCCTACTTCTGAGTTGAATCTGTTAGCGTTCTTCGAGTAAATTCTTCGTTCTACTTTGCGTGCTCCCTTAGATCCTCTTCTAGTGTGTATTTATAGATTTTAGAATGCTCAAAAACTCTAAAAATTGGCTTTTTTCGCGTGTTTAGGAAACAGGGAGCGATATGAACACGGGCTGGCACATGGGCGTGTGGCCAGCCCGTTTGGCTCACACGAGCGTGTGCTCAGCCCGTGTGGGAATGCCCAGGCCATGTGGTTCTTGAAAATAGCTTGTTTTATTCGATTTTGGCCCGTTTTCTGCTCCTTTTGCTCTCCCGTGCTCTCCTAAGTATAGAAACATGAAATTAAAGGATTAGGAGCATCAAATTCACTAAATTATATAATAATTCATCCAAAAACACATCAAAAATAAGATTAAAACATGTTACTTTTATAGCTTATCAACGTAATTCTCTTGTCCTCCACTTCTCTATTCCCATTTCCACAAGAATATTATCCCTAAATACAAAACACATCGTTAGGCAAACGTCACCTTCAAAGCTACCCAACATTATATTAAACACATTATTCAAATATTGAAATTTTAAATTATTATATTAATTTATATATTTTACTCTCGTATTTAGATTTAAATGCAGTTTTACCATTTTTGGAAATCTACCCTTATTTATATGTTATATTTTAAACATGACCGGTAAAATAGAATGTAATTTGGGTAGACAAATTGCAGATGGAAGAAATTTTATTTGGATTTTAGATTTAAAGTCTAGTTTCTCTCTTTTATTAGTTGAGACGGTTAATTTTTATGTCGTTTTCACTCAAAATAAAGGGAGAATAGAAAACCCCTAGATTTCACCTATTGTTAAAGGATTTTTTTTTTAAATACAATTTTTTACTAGCAGTATTCTTGAAAAATATGCATTTAAAATAATTTATAAGTATGATAACGACTTTAGTACATTAAGTATAATTGTGATGAAAGAATCTTTTAGATTTGAAGCTTAGCTAGTTTGGGTTTGCTCCTAATATCCCTTCTATAAAGCCAAAAGATTTGATGCTTTTTCTTCCTATTTATGACACATGACTTGGAACTTCGGTTAAATCAAATCATAACTATCAAAAAAAAAAAAAGGTGAGAAGGGATTGATTATTCCAATCTTGCAGCCTGAAATGAGTGATCTCTCATAATCAGGGCATTTTGCTTTGTTTGAAGAGTATTTACTTTTCTTTCTTTTGAGTAGTGGTTGAAGAATATTTACTTCTCAACCAAACCCCAAGTTTGGTTTATGTTTTATCACCACCAATGTTATATAGTTGAATGGTATTTTTTTCTATCAAAATTTACTTCATTTGATATTCGAATTTTGATATATTAAGGGCTCTTTTAAATAGATGTTTAATTTTAATACAGTGTGTTTAGTTTTTTTTTCACACTATAGTATTGTTATAATATCTAATCTCACCGTTATCGTTATTTTTACATTAACCATAAGTAAATATCATTATCCATTCAAATGTGCTAAGTTAAGATCATATTTTTATAATTAATGAAATTTCCCCCTAATCTTAATAAAAAACCCAATGCATTAAATATTTTTCGTTAATAATGAGAGTGTATAATAAAAACTAATGGAGGATAACATATTGCATGTCCTTCTAGCTATAGGGGGTGCACTTGTCAATGGAACTTGGTTTGTTCTATTGACAAATAAAAAATAGAAATTTAGGTTAGAGTGGAGACACGTGGATAGATTATTAAAGACATAATTGGTTATGGGGGGACCCTCTTTTGTATCAGATTTTATGTAATCAAAGAAAAGCTTTTTTTTGCCATTAGCCAAAGAAATGTTGTGATTATGAAATTTACAATTAATTAATCAACACATATATATATAAACGGTTGTTGAGTAATATTTTTCTCGTATCGTATTAAGGGAAACACAGGAGTATTTATATATGTTCCTACTATTACTATTACAGCTCACAATAGGGCCTACTATTTTGTCTCGGCCTTGGGGTCGATGGTACTGACATTCATTGTCCCTGGTGCTAACATTCCTTGGGCGTTCCTTAGCTTATTAGACACGTGTTTGTGGAGCAGGCTATCCTTTCTGATTCTGGGACTGGCTTCCCTAGCGAGCCTCGTACCTGTTAGTCACGAGCGGGGATCCCTTGCAGGGCTCGTGATCCTTTCTGTGGACATAGCTCGTGACCTCGTTCCTGCGAGGCTTATACGAGCTCTCCTCTCGTGACCTCATTATTGCAAGGCTTACGCGAGCTCTCCTTACGGGCTTTCCGTGCGAGCTATCTTTACGAACATTCAACATTCCCGCGAGGTCCTCAGCGAACTATGCCTATAATCGAACATTCTTCCGGGTCGAGCCTATCTGAGTAGGAGATCCAGATCCTATTGGGTCACTTGGGCCGGCGATTCCCAAATCCTAACACCTCTCGGAATTGATTTAATAATATATACACTGAACTCGGCCTAAATTGAAGTATTTGATATAAGGGAGGCTGTGGTTGTGGGCAACAATAAATGTTGATGAGACAAAGATTAAAAACATTTCCCAAACAACCAGTTGAGAGTTTGAGATTACTTAATTCCCTTTTGCTCCCAACTCTTTTTGCTTTTTCATATATTTGTCACTTTCTTTTATATGTAGATCAAGGTAAAACACTGGATTTACTTTTGGTTAAAGTTAAGACAATTATTTACACAAAGTTAAAATTAGGTTCCATTATGTCTAATATTATTGTTTTATTTTTTGTCAAATAACTAATAATTCCTATCTAAGTCAAACTTATTTGACAAAAATTAAATTAGTAAAATTGACATTGTGAATATAAAAACATATTATAAAGGCAAATCTTACTACATATATAAAAAAATGTTTTACCATTTTCAAATATTTATAATGTTATAATAATTGTATAAATTACTTGAATAGTTATAAGATATTAGTTGAATAATTATATCTCTTTTAAATATGTGATTATTCAAAAAAGATAACTATTGAAAGTTATATATATCTCTATGAAAAGAGAATGAGAGTTTCTATAAATAGGAGTGAAATTTCATTTAAAAGATATACCAAAAATTTCTTTTTATTGTTCTTCTATCTTCTACTATTATTTGATTGTTCTATAAAAAATAAAGAATTACTACAGAAATTCATTATAGAAATTGATTTTATTGTTATACTCTGCTTAATGCTTAGTGAGCTATATTTATCAATGCAAAACACAACAGTCACCAGGCTTCATTGTACCTCGAATTTCATTTGCTTGAAACTCATTTGACACCGAGTATAGATGAGGACGAATAAAATCTTAAAGATAGTGGCTTGATATACTCTTTTATTTATAAAACTTAAATATATCCATAAAAATATATTAAGCACAAAAGTAACTCAACATAATTAAATTCAACTTGGCAAGAGAAAGGAAAAAGTGGGGGTGAAGGTTGATTAATTTAGTGAGAATGAGTTAAGTATTAACTTAAAGATAGGGCAATAAGTGTGAAGTGAATTTGTGTTTTAATTAGCAATAAGTTGTTTTTTTGGGGGATTCAACTTTTCCAAAATAGGGTAGAGATAGTTAATTTTTTATAATATGTTTACTTTTGAGGCATCTTGAATATGCATGTATTTATAAATAATGCAATTAATGTGAAAATAAGATTGTAAACATATATTGACGTTAGATGTTGATATCTCAACAAATAAACAACATTGTGATATAATGATGAGGCTAAACCATAAGCCTTTCCAAGAGTAATTATAGTGCGTGGTTTAGTCATATTTAGGTCCACTTAATACAAACACCATTATAAATTATTAGAGTATAACGACTCTGTTAGTATAATTGTTAGTCTTTTATTCAAATCTGTTATGCTGTTAGCAGTATAACTGATTTGAATAACGGACTAACAATTATACTAACAGAGTCGTTATACTCTAATATGAATTGAAATGAAAACATTATTTCTCTTTCAAGAATCAAGTTCTATTAAGAGAAATGAGAATTCTCTAGATTTGATTGACATCCAAATGCATGCATGTTTTCGTTTACGGAGTTGGATTGAATTCGAATAAGATTTGCTATTTTTTTTAATAATGTTTATAGTTTAAATTGGATTGTTCAAATCATTTTTAAGAAATATATCAAGTAAACACTACAGGAAAACAGCCTTTTAGCGGCGTTTTTTTTTTCCTTTAGTGGCGCTTACGCCGCTAGAACTATTTATAGAGAATGCCACAAAAGATCATGACTTTTAGCGGCGTTTGTGGGAGAAGCACCGCTAAAAGTCATGGCTTTTAGCGGCGCTTTTGTTACAAACGCCGCTAATTTTGGCAAATTTGCAAATTACATTTTTCACCAATATCCAACCCTTCCTGCATTAAATCCAACCAAAAACAGCAAATATAGCATGAAATCCAACCAAAAACAGTAAACGTAGCATAAAAAATACAATAAAAAAACATTAAATCTAAATGATACTTCAAATTCAACGAAAAATATATGATGTAAATTAATAAATGAAGTATAACTCAAAATATTCTTACAATACTACTAAATGTGACAATGTTAAAAATATTCTTACAACGAGAAAACAAATATCTAAGATGGCAGCTTTTGCGACTGCTGAAACATCTTCATCATATGCTGAAGCTGTAGCTGGAGCTTATCGTACTTTCTGCTCAGTTGCCATAGCTGCTGCCGCTGCCTCCCTCGCTGTTGCATCTGCTCTAAGTTGTTGCTGGAGTTCTTCATATTTTTTTTGAACCTCAGCAATTTGCTCAACTGTGCTCACTTACATCTGAGCTATTTGGCCTCTTAACCCCTGAACTTCAGCTTGAGCTTGACTCCCGGAAGGCATTTATTGCTGGGAGTTAGATCCAAAATATTGGGTCGGGTAACACCAGATCCTTGAAATCGAACCCGACCATACCTTTCAGGACCCAAAACTTCAGTAATAATTCTGTTATCAATGTCCTCAAGATTAACAGAACTATCAGTCGAAGCAATCGCTTCATACTCCGCCTTCTTCTCCTTTAGTTTCTCCTAATAAATCAATCAAAGAGTTAGAAACGAAATATATAATAAAAAGGAATGCAACATAACTTAACATTATTTAAAACTACTAACGACAAATTAAACCATTATAATTAAACATTATAAATATTTATAATAAATCAAATTTTATTAAGTAAATATACCATAATTTCTCCAGCTTCGGATGTCATAGGAGATCTATCTTTCTTCCTATGCGTAATGTCAAAAAGTTGAAGGTGTCCAACTTTTTGACCAGACGAAACTTCCTACAATATAGTAGTAAAAATATTATTTAATAATAGAAAGTCATTAATATTTGACGGAATTAATAAATTCATAATACCTCGGCCTCAGCTACAGAAGCAAAACTTCTCGACCTTGATGTGTGTGTGAATTTTTATTTTTGCCTGCTGCCTGTTCCAACTCGCTCACGGTCCTACATAATGAAATAATTATTATGTATATAGTAAACACTATATATCGAAAAATTTATAAGAGTTTGGAAGTACGTAATACCTCTCCTTTCTTTGAATTCTAGAATCTAACCGCATCTTCCCATTAGTACCTCAGTATTCCCGGTGAGAAATTTCGCAATTTTTCTTCGAGGCTTATGTCTTTCTTAAAATATTCTTTTTTCAAAGTGCTTTTATGGTCTCTCCATTTTTTACCCAATGCCTTCTTGATATAGTCATCCAAGACCTTTAAAACAAATCTCTCCTAAAAAAATACAAGTTTAGAATGTAAATATAAATGAAACTTAAACCAAAGTATTATAAATTACATTCACGTTTTGTTACCTTAATATTATCGAGAGCTTGATTTCTGTTGCTATCAAGCATCTGATACCATGATTCGTAGTTGATGGGCAACATATTGGCATTTCGTGCTATAATGCTTAAATAGCTTGCTAAAAGTCGAGCTTCAGATCCAACAGGCTGACCATGACTGTTTCTACTTACTTTGACATGCTCGACAGGATTTAAGTCGTATAAATCTTTAAGTAGCGTACGTCCTCGACCTCTGCGCGTTCCACCACTTTCAGCTGAAAAATGATGTATTATTATATTAAAATTGAAAAATAAATCAATAATAAAAGTTAACACACATGTAAAATAAACTTAACATGACTTTGAAATTTTGCAGGCTCGTCAAGTGTTTCCGGCACATTCAAAGATCCAATAATTGTCTGCTGTTCACTATTTGCTTCTTCCGAATTTGGAGTATTCTGGACAATACTCAAATCTCGTAATCTTCTTCTACGCATTTTTCCTGCAATACACATAAAATAGTTGAAATTTTAGTAACAAATTACAATAATAATAGTACATATAAAATAGTTAAACTATATAACATGACCAATATTAAAATTATAATATTACATATAATTAAAAAATCGTAAAATCTTACTACATCGTAATTCGTAAATATCTTCATCCACATCCTGACGAACCCATTGAAATTGTGTACTAGTACTAGGGATATTTTCATTTAAGTTTTGTTCTGGAAAAGGCAAAGTTTCTGATCTTTCGACGATGTCATCTCTACTTCCATTGCCCATGT
Organism: Gossypium anomalum; assembly: GCA_025698475.1. Taxonomy (NCBI): domain Eukaryota; kingdom Viridiplantae; phylum Streptophyta; class Magnoliopsida; order Malvales; family Malvaceae; genus Gossypium; species Gossypium anomalum. The sequence continues at coordinate 13,507,181 of CM046967.1, read as the reverse complement.
CAAACAAGTCTTTAGGGGTGTTTCGGAGTACAACGTACCAACCCTCATCAGTTGGATCTTTCGAGTAAAAAACTTGTTTTACTTGAGAAGAAAATACATACGACTCGTCTATCAATTGTTCTCCAGTGTGAATCAATCGAGAGAAATTCACCATTGTAAAACCAAATTGATCGTTTTTAATTTTGCGAGCAGTATTAACATCAGCCCAATCACATCGAAATAAGACAACTTTTCATTTTCCATAGTAATCCAACTCAATAATATCAGTAAAAAGTCCGTAATACTCCACATTTTCCTCAACAGGATTACTGTCCCTAGCACTAGCATAACTTGTAATTAAAGAATTAACAATTATTCCACAATTTTGAGTTCTCCTTAATCTCTCGCGATATTTTGTATGAAATCTGAATCCATTGATTATGAAGGCACTATATCTTTTTACTACTCTATTCGGACCTTGGGAAAGCCATTTAACTTTATCATTAACGTCATTCCCACTCCAAACCTATTGAATCAAAAGTAAATTGAGTAATTATAAATGTTATGATAAAACATTATTATTTGTCAATAAAAGGTTGAGTTGCATATCGTTTGGCTTAACCATTCATGAAAAGATTCTGTGAATAACTTATTAATCTCTCGATGTTGTAATCTTCGGGAGCGTGAACGAGATCTCAAGATTTGTTTGTACCCACTATGTTAAAAAGAGGTTTAATTAGTTAAAAAATAAACAAATCAAAAAGATGAATATTTATCATATTCTAGAACTTACTTGCGTAATGGTTCAATTGAATCGTGGTGAAAAATAATATATCTATGTGCTTGTACCCAAGATCTTTATCTAGTTCTGCAATTTCAACTTTACCGATTGGTTCTCCATAATTTTGAAATAAATAAGTTTTGGCCAAGTTAGGATCATTGAGCCCAGCATTTCTACTTGGTCTATTCAATCTTGTTTCAACATCTTCTAAATATCTAGAACAAAAAGTCATACACTCATCTGCTAAGTAACCTTCAGCAATTGATCCTTTTGGATAACGCTTATTACGACAATAAGACTTCAATTTGAATAGGAACCTAACCACGATATACAACATTATCAAAAGTTGTAACTAATGGTATAGAGGTGAATGAATGAATATGTTTGAAATAAATTAACACATTTCTATAGGATACATCCATCGATAGAAAATCGGTCCGCTAATTATTACTTCACGAGGGAGATGGATTACCAAGTGCACCATAATAGTGAAGAAGGAAGGTGGAAAGATCTTCTCCAAATTGCATAAAGTTAAAGTGGATTAATCTTGTACTTTTTCAAGTTCTTCAACATTTAAAACTTTGCCACAAATAGCTTTCATTACTACAAGACGTCACATTTTTTGACATACAACACTGTAAAGCAAGTGGCAGTAAATCTTGCATCAAGATGTGATAATCATGTGATTTTAAAGAATATAGTCTTATATCTTTAAGACTCACACATTGAGATATATTTGATGCATACGCATCTGGGACCTTTATATCCTTCAACACCGTGCAGAACACTTCTTTCTCTTCCTTCGACATTGTAAAAATTAGAGGCGACAATCAATATTTCCCCTTCGGAAGTACTTGGAGATGAAGATCACGCCAAATTCCTATGTTAACTAAATCAAGTCGACTCTGAAGATTGTCTTTTGATTTTCCATCGACATTCAAAATTTTCCCGATGATGTTCTCGCAAACATTCTTCTCAATATGCATGGCATCAAGATTGTGTCGTAAAATGTGATGCTCCCAATAAAGCAACTTAAAAAAAATACTTCTTTTTTTCCACAAGTTTGCCTCATTAGGATCATCCTCTTCATCAGATTCATCCCTCGATCTTCTCTTTATTTGTATGTTGGATGGTTGATTTATCTTTCCATAATTGAAATCCATATCTTTTAACATGAACAAGATTTCAGATCTAATGGTCTGCTCAGGAGCTTCTCTAAAATCTTCAATACCGTCAAATAAAGTCCTCTGAAATCTAAATCTATGATTTCCATTTAACCACCGACGATGCCCCATATAAGAGGACTTCTTCCCATTATATAACCATTTCGAAGATGTTTGCGCAGCACAACAAGGACAAGCATAACGTCCTTTGGTACTCCAACCAGATAAATTGGCATAAGCGTAGAAATCATTAATTGTCAATAACAAAGCAGCACGTAGGTAAAAGTTCTCATTTCTCAATACATCATATGTCTCAACACCCACCTATAATTGTTTTAACTCTTCAATAAGTGGCTGCAAATAAACGTTAATATCATTTTCGGGACCTTTCTTTCCAGGGATAATCATAGATAAGATAAAAGAAGATTGCTTCATGCAAAGCCATAGAGGTAAATTGTAAGGAACAAGCACTACATGCCAAGTACTGTATAAAGTGCTCATGATTTTATAAGGATTAAATCCATTAGGTGCTAACCCAAGCCTCTCCGAGGATCACTTGTAAAGCTTGGAAATTTATTGTCAAATGATTTCCATGCTAAAGAATCCGTAGGATACCTTAATAATCCATCATCGGTTCGTTGATAATGATGCCACGTCAAAGACTTGGCTGTCTTTGACGACATGAAAAGCCTTTGAAGCTTGGTATTAGCAGAAAATATCGTAAAATCTTGTTTGGCTTCCTTCTTGAATATGCCTCATATTCATCCTCATTAACATATTCTATATTTCTATTCATCCAACGAGATTTATCGCAAACATGACAAGACTGTTGGTTTTTCCGATCACTCCAATACAACATGCAATTGTTTGGGCAGCTATGAATTTTGTTGTACCCAAGGCCCAAATCTTTTATCAGTTTCTTCATATCTTTGCATGAATGAGAGATTTTGGCAAAGGGGAACATATCTCTCAAAAACTCTAACAGCATTGTCAAGGAATTTCCAGTCCACCCTGCCAAACATTTTAAGTGAAAAAGACGAATGCAGAAGGACATTTTTGAAAATTTTGATCTCTCATAAAGTTCTTCATTTATTTCACTAAGTAACGTGTAGAACTTCGCCGCTTCTTCATTTGGCTATTCATCAGGTACACTTCTTTCTGTTTCGGTGAAAGCATTTCCACTGAAATTACAATCATCAGATGTAACCAAGTTAGGTGGAAATGATTGCCAACCATGACTGTGCATATTAAATGCATCCCGCAACATACCTTCCATGTCATCTTCTCTAACAGACTGATGGTAAGCACTATGAGGAAAACCCGGATTAATCATTGAAGAGGTTCTACTAGGTGTACACTCTCCATGGAAAATTTATTTTTTATACCCCCGAATAAAGCCATCAACAATTAGATGTTCGTAGACAATTTCACGATAATGCAGGCAGATGAAATGGAGAACACAAATGGAACTATATCCTAAAAGTCAAAACACAAGGAATCAAATCAAACAATAAGATGCTCGGTCACCTTTCAATTGAGTGCCTTTGATGAGAAAGAAACAACTAGGTAACTTTGTTAATAGAGACGGATATTTTCCAACCAATAGAATAGCAAATAAGCACACTAATGAAGAGATGAAAGAAAAATCCAGGCTTATGTTTTAAAATGAAGAGATACCAGCTGAGTAACTTCATCAACAGAGACTATTTCTTCTATAAGTTTGGACACATTTGTTGAAAGTTGTATTCTTTATAAAAATGCTCTAACCAACATCAGATGACCAATTTTAAAACAGAGACGCCTCTTTACATTCACCCCAAGACATTCCAAACTATAATAATAAATTGACTACTGATTGAAGCAAGGCAGTTGAAACAGAAAACAAACAATAGCCATACCCTAAAAATCAAAACATAAGGAGTAAAATAGTAAGATGTTCGATCACCATAGATATGTTCAGATTCCAGAAAACAATGATGAACTAAAAAGAGGAAAACAAATTTGTACCTAAATTACACGTTTAGTGTAGCAGAGAATATTTCAACTAGTTCCAAAATTTGAGCAACATAAGTAATTGACAGCACAGAGGCAATGATTTCGGGGAAGTTTATAGGAAGCGAGACGAGAGGAAAGGGAAAAGAGTTAGGGATTTTGGGGATGGGAGAACTGATTTTGGGAAAAAAAGTATGGGGAAAAAATGGATTTAGGGAAAATGTTAGGGATTTCGAGTTTGGGAAATTAGGGGAGGATTTGGGGAAAAAAAAGGGTTGTTCTTTATTTTAGGGATTTAAGGAAAGAAAGAATTTGAAATGGGGGAAATGACTTAGCGAAAAATTGTAGTGATTTCCGGTATAGGGGGATAAACTTCAGGGGGAAAAAATGACGCCGTTTCAAATAAGAGTAAATGACCATTTGTGGCATTTTCATTAAAGCGCCGCTAAAGGATACCGATTGTGGCGTTTTTAAACAAGCGACGCTATTACCCAACATGCAGTCACTGAAAACGACGACGTTTAGAGCAATTCTTTTGCGGCGTTTATAGAAAGCGTCGTTAAATGAGACCTATTGCGGCGTTTTTGTCAAAACGCCACTAATACGATAAATATTGCCACGAAAAACGACGACATTTGAGACGACTAATTGGCGGCGTTTTAAACAGAGCGCCGCTATAGGAGACCTTTTGCGGCATTCTAAGCAAAGTGCCACTACTGCCACTATTATCTCAACTAGAAACGACGCCGTTCTAAATTAAAGTAAATTACTATTTGTGGCATTTTTATAGAAACGCCGCTAATGCCACTAATATTTTCATAGAAAACGACGCCATTCTAAATTAAAGTAAATTACTATTTGTGGCATTTTTATAGAAACGCCCCTAATGCCACTAATATTTTCACAGAAAACAACGCTGTTTTTTATTAATGTATAATTACATTTTGTGGTGTTTGTCTAAAAACGTTGCTATTGCCTATCATTTGCGGCGTTTTCTATATAAACGTTGCTAATGCCTTTGATACTAAAAAATATTTAAAAATTGATCAAAATTTAAAACTATTTATAATTTCTTTTAAATTATATCTAAATAATGTTAGTGTGACGAATGTTAGTGTAGTACAAAATATATATTATATATACTTATATTAGGTGTAGTACAAAATGGCAAGAATCTTAGTAAATTCCAAATATTGCTTCAGTCTTCAACAATATACCTTAAACTTTAAACCTCAAACCATAAACTTACACTCTAAACCCTAACTATAGTTGAAATTTTAATTTTGATTTAATTCACATTTTAAAAAACAAATACATCAATATATTTTTATATTTAATAAATATCAATATATTTTTATATTTAATGTATGCAATATATAAATTAATTAAATAAAAAAATGATGTTAATTATATCAATAATTATGTTAATATTTTACAAGATCTAGATCAAATTACAGTTCATGTACACAATTGCACACTAAACCACCTTTCATGTATGCTTTTGGGATTTAACCCGTTTTGATATATATTCTTTTAAAACAATAATTTATATATATTTATCTTATTTATATTTATCTTCTAAATTAAGATCCAAAATTATACTCAAAACTCGAAACCCTAAACCCTAAACTACAAATCCCAAACCCTAAAACCCAAACTCTAAAGCCCAAAATCATACACCGTAACCCCTAAACCAACCATAAATCCTAGACTATAAAACCCAAACTATAAACTCAAAAAACTGTTAGCCCTAAACCATAATCCTACACATATTTTTGGGAATTCGTGTGGCCAATGTTAGTGTAGTACAAAACATATATTTTATATTCTTATATTAAATAATATGGGTATAGTACAAAATGGCATGAATCTCAATAAAATCCAAATGTTCTTCAGTTCTAATAGTATCATTTCCTTGAACCTTAAACCTAAATTTACACCCTAAATAGAATCTTAATATATATTACAAGTTCTAACATATATATTACAAGGGACAAAAGTAATTAAAATATAATCTTAATGCTTACTAAAACCCTAAAATAAATTAATTTTTTACCATTAATCATAACCCCTTATCGCTAATAGCCTAACCCCTAAAACCATGAACATTAATATTAAGACCCTAATCCCTAAAATAATAAACCCCAAAACTCAAACTCTAAAACATAAACCCATAACCCAAAATAATAAACATTATATCATAAACCCTAAAACTCTAAATTAACCGTAGACATTCAACCTAAAATTCATAACCCTAAACCTTAAAATAACTTTTTTTTTGCGGCATTTTAACAAAAAAGGCCACTAATGATTGACATTTTGCCGCGTTTTACAACAAACGCCACTAATTCTCAATATGGCGTTTTCTGTAAAACTCTGCTAATGCCTCTATAGCTCAACAATAGATGTCATCGTTTTACTCAACACTTTTGCGGCGTTTTTAGATAAGCGCCGCTAATGCTTGACCTATAGCGGCGTTTTTCAAGAAACGCCGCCAATGCTTGATTATTTGCTGTGTTTGTTACATAAGCGCCGCTAATAGTGATCTTTTGCGGCATTTTTTTCACAAGTGCCACTATAGCTCTAACCTTTAGCGGGGTTTTTCTTCAAACGTCACTAATGTACAACTGTTGCGGCGTTTTTTGTCCAAACACTGCTAAAAATGCCACTAAAAGTCTGTTTTGCTGTAGTGAAATAACATGATGTTTATGATGAATTTGAAATAATATTTACGTAAGGGTGAGGTGCCAAATTCAATTAAAAAGTGGAAGGTTAGTAACATATATAGAGAGAGATCAGATGTTACCGACTTTTTATACCTAGTTCAGGAACTCTTTCTTTCTCTAACTCAATTAATAATGGATGATATTAGGCACTAGTTGGTGTATGTGTCACATTTCTTAATTGTTCCAGGCTCATGCACTTTGCCTCATTCTTCTACTCTATAAATATTTACAATTTCATCCTCATATTTTACAAATATTAAGAAATCAATTTTTAACAATAATTGAACTAAATTCCTTTTTATTTTATGAGGAACAACGATGGAATTTTATAAAATAAATTTAACGAATTGGACCAGGAACTAAAATTTAATAGTACGTATGATAATGTGGTAATTATTTATAAAATTTAACTACATAATATAAAACATGGAGCCTTTATTATAAAGCTATATATATTTGTCATTTCCTTAATTACCTTGAGCTACTTTTACTGATTTTCAGTTTACTAAGTAATACTTAAAATATAGAATAATTAGTTGAGGCATTAAGTTATATATAATGATGTGAATTTATTATTGTTAGTCAATAAAGATTATTAGAATTAATATTAATGATAAATATGGTCCAAAAATACTACTCCAACCATGACTATACCACGGTGTTGGTGTAGCCAAGTACTAGAGTTCTGCTAATGATACTACTTAATATGTTTTTTTTAATTAATTAATATAATTTTTATTTATAATGACGTTATTAAGATTGTTATATATAATGATTTTAAAATAGCTAAACAATTTATCGTGTTTTAATCATTAATCTAATCATTTTTTTTTTCCACTGCACCGTTAAGTCCAAAATGGCTAGATGATGTGGTTGTTTATTTCTTGGATAAACTACATGAATCACCACTCAACTATGACGTGGTTAATTATTTCTTGGCTGTTTTTTGATCTTGTCACTATTTTTTTTTTTTTTTGAAATTAGATTTTTCATCAACTCAGCGGCATTGTGACAGAAAAAAAGTAATTTTGAAAATTTTAGTGACTAAATAAAAAAAATATAATTTTGTGACTAAAACAAAAACACTCTCATAATTTAGTAGCCATTTATGTAGTTTTTCTGAGAATAAACGACCATTTTATCTATCGTTTCAACCTTGTCGATACAATAACTAAAAAAATGAATTTGGATAATTTAATAATTAAATTAAAAATTTTCATAATTGAATGGCTAAAATAGAAATATGATAAAAGTATAGTGACTGATTAGGTTAGGTTGCTTACTCTTTTAAAAGTTATCTTTAGAAAACTGGTTAACAAAAGTTTAAACCCCATAAGGAATTAAGAGGCTTAGACATCGATTTTATAAAGTTGAGTCAGTTCATTTTATTCGAATTCGTATTTTATCTGCAAGTTTTGGATTTGAAGCATTCAGGTTTGAGATCCATCATCCGTAACTATATGTGTAAGTCTTGAAATCTTACCATGTGCGATAGTCATGTGTAAAGTTTAGTCCAATTTATTGACTTTAGTTTGGACTGTAGCAAATCTTAATCTGATCGTGCTATAATGGTTTAATTCCACTTTATAATTCTTTGGACGATCGGTGCTATAATAATTTGATGTCCATTTGTATTTACACTTTGATTGACTTGTAACACTTTAAAAAAAAAAATGAAATATCTGTTATTTGATTATAATATATATATATATATATATGTAAATAGTAATTTAAAAAATCTTTAATAATGATAGAATTGGGTCTTATTGGGCTACATAATTAATTCTATCAACTGCGTTGGTTGGGCCTTTCTTGATCCTATTAGCTTTTAAGCTTTTTTTTTTTTTTGGATCAGCGCCTAAAGGGAGAAGAACTGGAGATAAGAAAATTTTTCTGTTGGGTTTAATTGGTACTTTGAGATTTTTTGCTTTTAATCACTCATTTTATTCTATTCTTAAACGTCATTTTCTATTGTTTAATCACACATATACCATTTACGCTTTTCATCACCATTATTTCATTCAAGATTTACAACAAATCTTTTACCAATAAAATCAGTTAATATATTTTTCTCCTACCTTCATTCTTTAAATATTTATTTCATATCTCAAATTTAATCTAATAATTATCATATATCTTTTTCTACTTTACATAGAGTTCGTAAATATTTGATTCGAAATTTACATATTTAAATAATATCTAATTTTCAATATTAAAATTATTATCAACTTTAAATTCAAAGTGGGTGTGGGTGCACCCCATTAAATATCCATTATCTGAATTCATATTCATTATTTGGATAATAAATTGGGACATTCGACTCAGCATTACTCATATGAATCTAGATGTAGAAATCTGAACTACTTATTACAAAATTCGCTTCTAAAAGAAGTGCAAATCCATGACCTTTTACAAGTAAAACTGTGAACTAATAAATAATGTATAAAATAATATTTTTTTTCTAAAATTAAATATAATAATTTTAAATTCTATTAAATCTTATTTAACTTCTTTTGAATTATATTCTTTTATGTTTATAAATCTAAATGAATAATGAGATGAAATCATCATAACTTCTAAACTTGCAATTATCATTTTTACTATTTGATTAACTTTATTAGTTACATTAATTTAAATAAAAAATTAATTAATATTTATATAATTAAAATAAATACTATAATATTAAATAATTATATTTAGTGTATATTATATTATAAAAATAATATACATACACATTTAAGTACATATTATATATCAATTGTTTTATGCGTAAATTATGAATGTATAATAATTATTATATCATCATGATATTATAAGGTGAATTCTTTTATTAATATGCGACCTAAACCTTAAACATGTAACTAATTTTATGATACATTATAATATATATACACAATTAACATTATATAATTAAGGTGGATTATTAATGATATTTAATACTATATATAATTATGTTATTATAATGTATGTGTTTATATTTATTATAAGTAACCTTAATCTCTAAACTTGTGATTAACTTTATGGTAAATTATAATATATACAATTAGCATTATATAATTAAGGTATATTAGTAATAACATGTAACTTTATATACAACTATGTTATTGTAATTAGAGTTGTTCATGGGTCGGGCTAGGTCCAGTAAAAAGGTTAGGCCCATTTTCTAGACTCAGGCCCGACCCAAAAAATTGGGTTTAAAATTTTGCCTAAGTTCAATTTGGATAAAATGTTAAAACTTGAACTTGGCCCGCCCATATTAATATTTTTATATTGTTTTATATAAAAATAAATTTAAAAAATATAATACATCAAATACAATAAAAATATTAAAATAAATATTTCCCAACAAATGAAAAAAAAAATACTTGAATTACACTAAGATAAGTGCAACTTAGCAAGCAAACACCTCTAAAATAGTAACAAAGTTAATAATAAAACAAGAAATATAATATCCAAACAATAATAACAAAATAGTAGTAATATAATAATAAAACGATAGTAAAATAATGAAAAACAGTGACAAAAAAATAATAATGCAGCAATTTTTTTTTTTTTTGCAAATTCAAGTCAAACCCGGGCCAAAAAAAGCTTACTCGAGGCCCGATCCGTTTAGAAAACGTGTCTTTTTTTTGTCAAAACCCATTTTTTAATTTATATTTTTTCTAAATCCTCTCACTTTTTTTGCAGGCATTCGGGTTAGGTGACTTCAACTATGGACAAGTCTAATTGTAATGTACATTTTTATATGGGATAATGACATAAATTTCCTTGATACTTCACCAAATCTTTCAATGTGGTTTATGTAGCTCCAATTTGCCCAATTTAATATCTCGATTTTTATTCCATTTATCACTTTGTTACTCCATTCAAATAATATTAATTTCTAACGTGTTTTGACACGTAGACCTGCAATGAAGTGACACGTGGAGAGTAGGCCACATCAAAAATTTTGAACAAGCGATCAAAGGTACTTATTAAAAAATTTCCTTTTTGAAGGTCAAAAACTAATTTAAAATTAAAAAATATATATTTAATATATAACACTTGGAGAAATTGAAAACTTATTTAAAATCAATTTAAAACTTATTTGTTTCTTTTTTTTACTCTTTACTCAAATTTAAATTAAAAACTTATTAATTTTTTTTCTTTTTTATTTCCATTTGTCTTCTGAAATTAAATTAAAAATTTATTAATTCCATTTTTTATAAATTTTAATTAAAACCTTATTATGTTTTTCATTTTTTCTTTTAAAAAACAAATTAAATACTTAAATTAAACTCTCCATAAAATGAATCCTCCATGAAAATCTCTTGGATTTTTGGCAACTTTGAATCAAAATTTACATTAAATTTTAAATATTCAAAATAAAAAAGATGAATGGTTTTTATAACGTCCCCAACTCGGCCTAGACGTTAGACCCGAATTCGGGAGATTACATTGACCACCAAAATAGTCCAATAAGCTAATAGTGTTTATAAAACAGTTATTTTAAAACATTTGTTTATTTTAGAAGAAGACATAGCATATTTTCAGAAAAACTCAAAAGTATAAAAACCGATTAAGTTTAACATTTTCCTTATTATGGTGACTACTTTTGAAAATTTAATTAATTTCCAATTTATTTATTACTCAAATTTTATTTGTAACCTGGTTGCGGAAAATGAATATTTTACTCAAATAACCTAAAAAAATAATTAACTACATAAATGACCCTAATTCAAAAACAATCACATAAATAACCTGAAATGGACAGTAAAATTGGGTTATGAGAACTAGATAACCGGCACCAATGTGTTTTTTTTCAAAAAAAAGTTTTTTGGGTGTTGACACACTGATGGCAGACACCTTTTTATCTGATTAAAAAAACTATTTTTTAGGGTGTGAGGTGCCGGCCAACAAAGGCCCAAAGTCACCCAACAAAAGGGATGGGAATATTGCAACATTAACCCCTCTTTGTTTTTCCATCTTTTTTATTTCCCAAATTCAATTACATATTTTATATTTTAAAATAATATTGAACTACTCATCATCTTTTTAATTATTATTGCATCACTCACATTATTATTAAATTTAAAAATTAATTTAAATTTAATATGCACAATTAAATTAGATTTTTTTTTATAAAATTAGAACCTACTTTAATAATTTCATATTTTATAATAATTCAAATAAACATTGCTAAATTATTGTTTCTTTTATTTTAAAAAGTAACGTGTAATATATTTATAAATTTAGAAACATTTAAATAGTATCTAAAAAAAATTAATTTTAAATAGACTTAAAAATTTTAAATTTAGAAAGGTATAATATATTTACAAAAAAAATTACTTTATAAATTAATTTAATTTATAAAATTAAATTTTAAAATATAAAAATAATTTGTGAAATAACGTGTAAAAATAATGTCTATAGATTAAATTTATAAATATATTACTCGTTATTTTTTAAAATAAAAGAAATAATAATTTAGCAATATTTATTTGAATTATTATAAAAGATGAAAACCATTGCAGATTCTAATTTTATAAAATAATTTAATTTAATTGTGCATAATAAATTTAAATTAATTTTTAAATTTAATAATAATGTGAGTGATGCAATAATAATTAACAATATGATAAGTAGTCCACTATTATTTTAAAATATAAAATATGTAATTAAACTTGGGATATAAAAAAGATGGAAAACAAGGAGCGGTTAATGTTGCAATATTCCCATCCCTTTTGTTGGGCGACTTTGGGCCTTTGTTGGTCGGCACCTCACACCCTAAAAAAATAAATTTTTTAATCAGATAAAGGAGTTTTGGCCATTAGTGTGTCAACACCCCAAATTGTTTTTTGAAAAACAAATACATGGGTGCCGACCATCTAGTGTCCAAAGCCTCAAAAATTATTTTTTTAATAGAAAAAATAGTGGAGCTGACCATCTAGTCCCCATAACCCAATTTTACTATTCATTTTAGATTATTTAGGTGATTGTTTTTGAATTAAGGTCATTTATGTAATTAATTATTATTTTTGGGTTATTTGAGTAAAATAGCCGCGAAAAAGTGATAATTATTCATATTTTTAAATAAAACCGAATTTCATGCATACATAATTAATATCCATTTTTCAGCATCCTATTTTTAAATTAAATGTCACGCATGCAATTTAAACACAAATCTTAAGTCATATGCCACAGTTCAATAGTGAAACAATTCAATTTCTGAATAACGAAAAATTCAAATAATAAATCTAAAATACTTTTATTTAAACTAAAAAAAATTTCGAGCTGAGACTCTTCAGATGTCGTGTTGGCACCCTAACCTAGTGGATTATATGTAAATATGGAAATCAAAGGAGAGTGAGCTTAAGAAGCTCAGTGTGAGTCCGATCACAAGTAAACTAGTGGAAAACAACAAACCAAGCATACATAATAACAGTTTTCAGTACAGTAACAATCATATAGTATAGCAGAATTTGACAGTTCATTTGAGCATGCTTATGAGTGTCAATGCCATGCAATTTCAGTTTAATAGAAAAGATCTTACCCCACCACTACATTCCAGAATAAGAGTTCCCCAAAACTCTTCCAGCCAAAACACTCCAGTTTCTGGATGAACTACCAGTGTTTGCAAATAAACTGTTATTAGGTTGTGGATGCACAACATATTTGCTGATAAAAGCTGCCAATAAGTTTGTGGACGAACCACCAATGTTTGCAGATAAAAGTTTCCAATAAATTCATGGATAAAACACCAGTTTTGTAGATTATTAAACTGCAAGTACTTCCTCCTTTCAATCATCCCACCCCATGCAATGCAGTATGACATGATAGTAACAGTACAATACAGAAATAATAGACATGTTTAACATGTATTTGGTTCAATAGTAGTAGTAGACATGTTTAACATGTATTCGGTTCAACCGTGACAGTAGACATGCAACTAATAATATAGATTCTCTAAACCGAAATCACATGAATATAACATTATCGCTCCATCATCTATTTAAACATTAGTTGCGTAGCCTCGTAAATAAGATCTTACCAAGTTGATTGAATTTCTAAATGCTTCTTCTGAAAGTACAAATGTGAATATTAAATTAGACTACTATTTGGATGAGAAAGTTTTGCTATTGACAGAATATTTGGATATTCTTAATTGGTAAAGAACAATCAGTCCAGAATATTCAACTTTGCAAATGATTGTGAAGGGCTTTCTTACTATTCTTGTTTCAACTGTTGCATCTGAGTCCACTTGTAGGTAACCATAGAAGTAAACTTCATCCAGATGCATAGGAGGCATTGATGTGCTCTCAAAAATTGGTTGAACAAGAGATCCAAGGGTATATAATACTTATTTTTATATATGTTTTAAAAACAAAATATTATTTTACATTTCAATATTTAAAGTAATGCTTAATTCTTTTTGTTATGTAGTGATAGTATCCAATTCTAAATATCCGTTGGAAGAAGATTGATTCATAGTTGGTTGAATTGAGTAAAATGGTTGTTTTTATGTTTTGAAACTACTTTTATTTGGAAGTATTATGTTTAAGTATATTTTGAATACCTATATTAAGTTATTTGAAATTGTTATTGAAATTTATTTTGTTTGGAATTCTTATGTTTAAATTGTAAGGTATATTTAAATTGTTGGGAAATTATTCTGTTCAATTTGTTTGGATTGTTATTTGTAGCGACATAAAAATTTTAGTTTCGGGTCGCTAATTGTGGCGATCTATTGAAAACTTGAAAACTTAAATTTTGATTTTTTTTTGAATAAGCAAGGAGTCGCCACCGATCCTTTTTCGTAGGTGTGATCGGACACCTAATAAATAATTTCCTTTTTGAAAAGACATTTACTTTAAAAAAGAAGGCCAAATTTAAGTCTACGTGAAAATCCAGAGAAAAATTAGGGTTCGGGAGTCAGTTACGCGCGAGGAAGGTATTAGCACCCTCGCGACGCCCAAAATTGGTATCTTATAAACACGTGTTGTCTTGATTTTCAAAAATATGAGTTTAATGTGACATTTAGTCGTGACCCAGTTATAATACAAGAATTTTCAAATTTTTTATTTTTGAGAAGGATGTACCGTTTTAACGTAAGTCAATTAATGTTCACCCAACATAGCGATGAAATTTGATGACTTAATGTTAAATCGATACATTGCCTTGATTATTGAAATTGATTCGTAAAACAAGAATAAGATTCTCGAAATAATGTAACGCAAATTGATATGAAATAGAAATAAATAAAAGTGCCAGGTGTATGCTAAAATAAATAATAACTATGATAATAATATTAAAAACAATAATTATGCATGCGATACTAAACATAAATAATGATAATATTAAACATGAGATAAAAATGTCGAGTATGTACAAAATATTATTAAAAGCGTATACATAAAAATTTATATAATAAAAGAGTCATAAATATACTATATCTAGTATTTGAAGAATATATATATGAAATAGGGAAAAGACTAACTAATATAGTAAAACGTATATTCATATATGTTATAAAAAATATATACAAAAGAAAACATGTGTGCAAATGTATGTACGCAAGACCGCATAAAAATATACAACTAGGATACTAAAGTGTATATATATATATATATATATATATATATATATATGCATGATATGTAAAAATCCTACATTGAGAAAGTATATGCACATATAAAATACACATATAATAATACTCAAATATTTACATAATACATACACTTGGGAAATAAAACCATTACAATATTACATAAGCATATATTTACATATACACTAGAGACACATACATACATACATAAAACGTATATTAAGATTAACAATAGTAATTAAGTAAAAAATATGTACATAAAATAATAATAATGTGTATATAATTAACAAGAAATAGGAATAGTGAAACATGCATGATATGTATACAAACCTATATGATATATATATATTTATATTTATATTGAAAATGATATGTAAAAAAAAAAAAAAGAATATTCGTATACTAAATAGATGCTTACATATATATGTATATAAATAATAATGACGTTATAATATGTGTTAGTATTTGAAATGTACATAAAATACTATAAAAGATAGATAGCTAATAACATTAAAACATATACGTGATAATATAATTTTAAAAAGTACATATATATATATATATATATATATATGCTTTAATATGAAGAATACGGGTATACATATATTATAGTATTATAACATTTACATAGTACATTAATATGAATACCATTAATATTTTTTAAAAAATTTAGTAATTATATTATGTAAATATGTTATAAAAACGTAACAATATATATAATAATAACCATAATAATAATTTATTAATAATAGATATAAGAATAATAAAATAACAGTAAAAAAAAAATAAACAATATGACAATATGCTTAAATCTAAAAAAGGGACTAAATTTAAAACGAAAACAAAGTTTTGGGGCGATTTTAAAGATAAAAAACAAAGGGGAGGATTTATTAGAACACGGACAATATTAAGAGGGATTAAAAGCGCAATATTCCCTGTGGTTAAAACGCTGCGTAGCAAGGAGGGACCGAATCGAACGCGGAGCAAAACAACAGGGCCAAATCATAATTAAAACAGAACTTGATTTAAAAATATTGAAAATGCGGAAGGGCTGATTGCGCAAATAGCCCTTCCGCATAAAAAACACGAGGATCCTGCGGTTTGCGGGTTGGGTCGACCCGACCCTGGGCCTAAACGGCGCCGTTTTAAGGGTTAGGGGGGACCAAAACGGTGCGTTTTGGTCCCCTATATAAGACAAAAAAAATTTTAAATTCATTTGGCAATAGCAGAGGAAAAAAAAAAGAAAGAGAAGGGAGAAAAGAGAGAAGGGAGGAAGGGAGAGGGGAGCTCGGTGTGGGGCGGTTTGGACGGACGGCCACGGGAGCCGGTTGGCGCAGCGCACACATGCACCACAGTGGCTGAGAGGTAAAATTTTCAGATTTTTTTATATTTTTTATTACTTTGTATATTTGTTTTATATTCTATATATAATATGTGCATATATATATAAGATCTTAAAAAACGATCCGAAAAAATCACCTCGATTTCAGATGTTCTGTATTTGTTTTTTTGATTCTCTGCTTCTTAGTGTTTAAACCACTGCCTTCATGTGTATTGTACCTTAGTATTTTATTCTGATTTAACTTGTATATTGAAATACAAAGAATAGAAAAGAAGCCGACCCCTCTTTGTTTTTTACAATCGGCTTTTATAGCCCAATTTCATTCTGTTGCGTGTTTCTCTGATCTTGCAGGTGATGGGCGATGGGACGAGGCTGAGGTGTCGTCAGAGGGCAGGTGGTGGCAGAGTTGGTGGCCGACTTGGTGAGGCTGAAAGGTTGGGGGTGGTTGCGGCACACATGGAGTTTAGGGGCTAGGGTTTCTGTTTAGGGTTAGGTGTTTTAGGCTGACGTATGTTGGGCCACGGGTTTGGGTTTGGATTTGAGTGTTTGGGCAATGGGTAGTTGAGTTAGGCTTTAGTTGGGCTAAGTTTGGGTAGTGGATGAAAGGGTAATTGGGTGTTGTAATGGGCCATTCGGGTTTGGGGGGTATTGGGTTTAATTTTAGGTGATTGGGCTTTGGATTTTAAGGGATTTAATATTTTGTAAATGGGGTTTTAATTATTTGGGTAATGGTATAGTTGTAAAGCTAGCTCAGGCAATTTGGGCTTCTACAACTGCCCCTCTTTGCTTATTGTCGTGCAACGGGAATAGAGCAAAGACTTTCAAGGAAGACCAAATTTGCCTGGTCTTGCTGAGTCTTAACTTGCTTTGGAGTTCCTCTCTTCCAAGTAGTCTCGTTCTAATCCACTATATTTTGTAGCTTTAATTCAATCCATTGCAAATTTGGAGATATGCCTTGTAGCTTCAATCCACTCCAATATAACTTCAAGGATATGAACTTTGTGGCTTCGATTTGCTTCACTGTAATTTCAGAGAGATGAGATCTACAACTTCAATCTGCTCTTCCATCGCTTCAGTAAGATAAGGTTTGTGGTCTTCTCTTCTTCAAAAAGGCAAGATCTGATATCCTCGATCCTCTCTACTGCAACTTCAGTGAGACAGAATCTGACGTCTTCAATCAGCTTCAATCTTTGTTCTTTGCTCGGCTTGTGATTCTGAGTTCAACTCATTTCTCGTAATATGAATTGACTCTCTAAAAAACAGACATAAAAAATAGAATAGAACTTGAAAATACCTCGGCATGTGACCCAAGGCTCAACTCACCTCTCGCAATATGAGTTGATTCTTTGAAAAACATAAACTAAAACACAAAAATTAAAAATACCTCAGCGTGCCCCGAGGCTCAACTCACCTCTCGCAATATGAGTTGATTTTCTTGAAAAGCATGAATTAAAAAGCAGAAATTGAGAATACCTCAGCGTGCCCCGAGGTTCAACTCACCTCTCGCAATATGAGTTGATTTTTGAAACATAAATTGAAATTACCTCAACGTGTCTTGAGGCTCAACTTACCTCTCGCAATATGAGTTGATTTTTGATGAGAAGCATGGATTGAAAAGTAAAAATTGAAAATACCTCAGCGTGCCCCGAGGCTCAACCCACTTCTCGCAATATGAGTTGATTTTTGAAAAACAGAAATGGAAATCACCTCATCGTGTCCTGAGGCTCAACTCACCTCTCGCAATATGAGTTGATTTTTGAAAACATGAATTGAAAATACCTCAACATGTGAGCCGAGGCTCAACTCACTTCTCGCAATATGAGTTGATTTTGGAAAAGTAAAAATTAAAACAGAATTTGAACAACAGAATTTGAAAATACCTCGGCATGTGACCCGAGGCTCAACTCACCTCTCGCAATATGAGTTGATTTTTGACAACAGAAATTAAATATCAAAATACCAAAACCTGTCATTTGATAGAACTCAGGAGTCTTTTCTTTTGATTCAATACAGCTATCATCACGTCCTCTTGCTCTACTGGATTACCTGTATATGCCATGCATGATGTTATCATGATATGCACACGTTTGTCTTAAATGCCTTTAGCCTACATGATTATGCAGTGTTCCTTAAGCGTGTTTGTCATATGTCCATTTAGCCCCGATTGTTGAGGATCTGCGTTCATTGCTTTGATTCTCGACTTTCACTTCAGGCCTCGTACCCGTCCTCAAGCTTCACGAGTAATCGACCTTTCTCAGATATCACTCTTTTTCCCCTGGTTGAATTTTGTCCTTGCTTTAAGGCTCTTGTACTTATCAAATTTTCATCCAGGTAATACTTAACATTTCTTTTGTTTAGAGTATGTCTTTTCACTATTTATCATGTAAATAAACACATAATGAGATGCATGAAAATGGTCAGGTAGGGACAAAAAGATATCTCATATTCCTTTATTTCAAATGTGGCAAACAAAGAGAGTTAACCAATGATAGTAACAAATGTGCAAAAGAAAGAAGAGATCGTATTCAACGGATACAAATACTTTAGATATTCGACACATGAACTCTTCCACGTTCCTCAATCAAGAATCTTTTAGAGTCTGGCTCCTTGCGTAGAAGATTTCAAGCTTTCAGAGATGCTTCAAATACTGTAGTCTCACTGTTTGTTGTACAGTTTAAAACGGCTTGCCTTGTAAGCCGAATGTTTGCTTCATTAGGACGCCCTCTCGGGTTTTCATCCTAATCTTTTGTGTTTAATCAAAGTGCCCTTTTCGGGTTTTCGCTCTGATCCTTTTTTTTTTTTTAAGATGCCCTTTTCGGGTTTTCATTTTGACTTTCTTTTTTTCAAGCATAGTACTTCTTCACCGCATCTGAGTTCACTGGATTCGGTAGCTCCTTGCCATCCATCTCGGTAAGGATCAAAGCTCCTCTTGAGAATGCCTTCTTTACGACGTATGGTCCTTCCCAATTTGGTGCCCATTTTCCTCGCAGGTCCTTTTGTATTGGGAGAATTTTCCTCAGCACGAGTTCTCCTTCATAGAATTCTCTTGGTCGTACCTTCTTGTCATGGGCTGCGATCATTCTTTTTTGGTACATCTGCCCGTGACAAATTACCTTGAGACGCTTTTCTTCGATGAGGTTCAGCTGATCATATCGAGCTTGTACCCATTCTGCTTCTTCTAGCTTTGATTCCATTAAGACTCGCAGAGAAGGGATCTCAACCTCGATAGGTAGCACAGCTTCCATTCCATAGACCAGAGAAAAATGAGTTGCTCCCGTAGATGTTCGCACAGATGTGCGATATGCAAACAAAGCAAATGGAAGCTTCTCGTGCCAATCTTTATATGTCTCAGTCATTTTCCCAATGATCTTCTTAATATTTTTATTGGCTGCTTCAACAGCCCCGTTCATCTTTGGGCGATAGGGCGAGGAGTTATGATGCTTTATTTGGAATTACTCGCACACTTCTTTCATCATCTTATTGTTCAGATTCGTGGTATTATCTGAAATGATTCTTTCAGGCAAGTCATACCGGCAAATGATTTCCTTTTTCAAAAACCTGCAAACTGCAGTCCTCGTCACATTAGCAAACAAAGCGGCTTCTATCCATTTTGTAAAGTACTCGATGACCACAAAAATGAATCGATGTCCATTTGATGCTTTTGGAGAAATTGGCCCTATAACATCCATGCCACACATAGAAAAAGGCCACGGAGAAGTCATGACATGAAGGGGCGAAGGGGCTACATGAATTTTATCGCCATAGATTTGACATTTGTGGCATTTTCTTGCGAAATTGATGCAGTCACTTTCCATCGTCAGCCAATAATAACCGAGTCTTATGATCTTTCTGGCCATATTGAAACCATTGGCATGTGTTCCGCAAATTCCTTCATAGACCTCTTCGAGTATTTTCCTAGCTTCAGCATCATCCACACATCTCAAGAGCATCTGATCTTTTCCTCTCTTGTACAAGATGTCCCCATCGAGAACAAATCCTACTGCCATTCTTCTGATTGTTCGTTTGTCGTTCTCGTTTGCTTGTTCGAGATACCTTTGATTCTTGATATATTCTAAGATATCATGGAACCATGGCCGTCCGTCTACTTCTTTCTCAATACTACAACAGTGTGCAGGGATCTCGTATATGCTCATTTTGAGGGGCATTATTTCTGCTTCTTTACTTGCTTTGAACATTGAAGCCAAAGTGGCCAGGGCATCAGCCAATTGGTTTTATTCTCGTGGGAAGTAATGAAAAGTTATTTCTTTGAATTCCTTGATCAATTCAGCCACTAAATCACTGTACTTAATCAATTTTGGATCCCTCACTTCCCACTCTCCACGAATTTGGTAAATCACTAGGGCTGAGTCCCCGTACACCTCTAAGCTTTCGATGTTTAGTTCAATAGCTGCACGAAGCCCCATGATACAAGCCTCATATTCTGCTATATTATTGGTGCAGAAGAAGTTCAGCCTTGCAGTAAACGGATAATGATTCCCCTCTGGTGATACCAGGATTGCTCCGATTCCATGCCCCAAAGTATTCGACGCACCATCAAAACACATCTTCCATGACTTCTCTTTCGATGACTTGGATTCTATTTCTGTGATGCACATTAAGTCTTCGTCTGGGAAATCAAATCTTAAAGGCTCATATTCCTCTGTTGTTCGAGTCACTAGAAAATCGGCTATTGCGCTCCCTTTTATTGACTTCTGACTTATATAAGCAATATCATATTCCGAAAGGAGGATCAGCCATCGTGCCATTCTTCCTGATAGTGCCGGCGATTCCATCATGTATTTTATTGGGTCCAACTTTGAAATCAACCATGTCGTATGGTACAACATGTATTGTCTGAGTCTCCGAGCTACCCAAACCTGAGCGCAACAAAATTTTTCAATGGACGAATACTTTGTCTCATATTCAGTGAACTTTTTGCTGAGGTAGTAGATCGCATTTTCTTTCTTTCCTGACTCGTCGTGTTGCCCAAGTACACAACCCATCAAATTTTTGAACACAGTCCAATACAATATCAAAGGTCTTCCCGGAGTCGGCGGTACTAGTACTGGAGGACCAGACAAATATTACTTTATCTTATTAAAGGCCACCTGGCATTCCCCATTCCATTCTCCCAGGTTATGTTTTCGAAGAAGCCGAAAGATTGGGTCGCACTGGTAGGTAAGTTGAGCGATAAATCGGGCGATGTAGTTTAATCTCCCTAAAAATCCTCTAACTTCCTTTTGCGTACGTGGAGGTGGTAACTCTTGAATGACCTTTATTTTATCTGGATCAACCTCGATACCTCTTTCACTGATAATGAAGCCTAGCAACTTCCCTGAGGTAGCCCCAAACGTACATTTGGCTGGATTGAGCTTTAACTGGAACTTTCTCAGCCTGTCGAACAACTTCTTCAAGTTCACTACATGCTCTTCTTCCTCTCAGGATTTAGCAATCATGTCATCGACGTAGACCTCTATTTCTTTATGCATCATGTCATGGAATAACGTCACCATAGCCCTCTGATATGTTGCCCCAGCATTCCTTAACCCGAATGGCATCACCTTGTAGCAGAACGTTCCCCACATTGTTATGAGGGTAGTTTTCTCCATATCCTCAGGGGCCATCTTGATCTGATTGTACCCCGAGAATCCATCCATGAAAGAAAACAATGAATGTTTTGCTGTGTTGTCCACCAACGTATCAATATGTGGCAAGGGAAAATTATCTTTTGGGCTTGCTCGATTCAGGTCACGGTAATCCACGCACATTCGTACTTCGCCATCTTTCTTTGGTACCGGGACTATGTTAGCCACCCATTCTGGATATTTGGAGGCTTGTAGAAGGCCAGCATCAAATTGCTTCTTGACTTTCTCTTTTATTTTCAATGATATTTGGGTCTCATCCGTCTTAATTTTTCTTTGGATAGGCTTGCATTCGGCTTTAATGGGAGCTTGTGGACCACTAAATCTTCATCTATACTGGCATATCCTGGTATGACCATGCGAAAACATCTTTGTACTCGCGGAGCAAAGCGATAAAATTATGCCTAGTGCTCTCTGAAATAGAAGTCCCAATCTTCACTTCTTGTTTCCTTTCTTCAGTGCCCAAATTTATTGTTTCCATAGATTCCTCGTGAGGCAAAATCTGTTTATCCTCTTGTTCCACCATTCTTAACAATTCAGGAGATGAGACGTAATCTTCAGTATTTTCTTCGGCTTCAAATTCTCCTAAGCAAACAGCCTTCTCAAAATCAATTTCAAGATTCGTAACGGGCTTATTCATGTCGTCAATATCTGAGCACCTGAAAGTCGAATGGAAAAGGAAGCTATAGAGGGGCATCCAAGTATTGGAACCAACAAAAGAAATGTAATGTCATGGCAATGAGGCAAATGTGAGTATAGGCTATGAAATTAGCGATAATGAAAAAAACGTGACAAAATGCATCTTCATTGATATTCATTTGAATGATAAAGAGCGAATGCACGCTCTTAAAAAAGAATTCTATTATATCTAAGGACACAATAGAAGGTTAATGTTTAGCATTACTCTGAAGACTTATAAACTACAAGAAGTTCATCGGCAGTCTAATTGTTCAACATGAAACCAGGGGGACAATGGCGTATCCTTGAGACGTCTTTACTCGCATCAGCCCCTTTGTCAATAACATTTATACTGACATTTTGAAAACCCTTTTCAATTAACCACAGCGTGTTTCGTGGGCCATCTTGTCCAGGGTACATCATTCATGAGATGTAAATGTTTTTGACAAAGGAGGGTACTCTATTGGTTCCCATTCGTTCTCGGCCCAAAGTTCTTGCGATCCTTCTTTTCCGATCTTTCTTCCATTGTCTTCTTCTTTGGCGCATGTCAGTGGAACCCCAAACCATATCGGGCCTTGTGGTGGTGCGGCTTTAAAGCCACGACTATTCCTTGCAGATATCTGCCTAAACATCTTCTTGCTCGAGCTCCCCTTCCTACGGTCAATTTGACACCCATTTTAGTATTTCTCGACAGTTTTGGCACCAAAATTCTATTTCCCTCAACAACAAAAGTGGCATTGACAAATTCAAGGGATCGGAAAGAACATTCCAATGCGTCTTTGTTCACTTCCAAGTACGGTGTATCGGCAGAGACAGATGCGACAATGTCTTCTTCTCCATCGACAGTGACCAAACAGCAGTCCATGATAAATTTCACCTTTTGATAGAGGGATGATGGCACTGCTCCAGCAGAATGGATCCAGGGTCTTTCCAAAAGGCAGTTATACGAGGGTGTAATATCCATGACTTGGAATTCGACATCATAAATGTAAGGGCCCACTTCTAAAGGGATTTCGATCTTTCCCATGACTTCGCGCCTCGTCCCGTCAAATGCCCTTACTGTGGAATGACAGGGCCTTAAATAGGACAGATCTATCGGAATTCTAGAGAGCGTGGCCAATGGCATAACATTTAGCGCCGACCCATTATCGATAAGCACGTTCGGTATTATGTAGCCCTTGCAGTGAGTCGTGATATGCAGCGCTTTCACCGAGCCTCTACCATTTGGCGGTATCTTATCATCAGTAAAAAAGATGAAATTGTCTGCATTCAGATTGTTTACCTACCTATCAAGCTTCTCAACAGATATGTTGTTAGCCACATAAGCTTGATTTAACACCTTCAATAAAGTATTAGGTGTGGTTACGAATTTGCAGTAGAGATAGAGGCGAGATTCGCATCGATCGCTTGCTCAATTGTTCCACCACACTATACTCGCTGTGCTTGATAAATTTCAAGAATTCCTGAGCTTCTTCCTCATTCACAGGCTTTTTAGTTTCTTGCACGGGTGGATTTCCTTGCTCGACTTCGACTTCGTGCATCACTGCTTTCCCTTTTTGCTTCAAGTCACTACTTTTCTTTACTGGTTCAACTTTTTTAGAATAGCACCGTCCACTTCGGGTAAAATGACCTACTTTCCCAACATCTTCAGTTATGGCTTTGGACTTTCCACCTTCCAGTGTGACGATACTGACGTCATATTTCCACGGTACTGTTTTATTGTCCTTATAAGGGAAAGGAGACGGTACTTCGATTATCACTTTTGGTTTCACCGGCTCCATTTTCGCGTCATAATAAATTATTAACGGTCGGTCGGTGCTATACGGGAAACCTGATGATTGATCGTCAGAGGCACATATTTCTCCACTATCGGCCTCTTTGGCTTTACAAAAAATCCCAATCTCCCTATTATCCATCATATTTTGCAGTAATCTTCTGAACTCATCGCAAGACTGAATGTCGTGCCCCCCGATACCATGGAGCTTGCAAAAACTTTGACCTTTAGCATCTTTTCCTTCGAATGCTCTATTAAGACGACAGAGCAACCCTTTTTCAACTAGTACCTCCCAGATTCTCTGCAGAGGTGTTTTTATTTCAGAAACCCATCTTCTATTTTGTTGTTTATCTTCCTCTCCTACTGTACTTACATTCCCTTCGGTGTGGTTTAGGAATGGATTCCCGGCTGTACCGCCAGTACCATCAAATCTCAAGATGCCCGCGTCAATGAGCCCTTGAACACTCCTTTTGAAAGTAAGACAGTTTTCAGTGGAATGCCCCTGGTTCCCCGCATGGTATGCACAACTAGCGTTTGGATCGTACCATTTTGGGTATGGAGGTTTAAGGGGTGCCATGTAATGGGGAGAAATCAGTTGTTTCTCCAAAAGTTTTGGGTACAATTCCCCATACGACACTGTGGATGGGAGTAAAGCTCATGTCTCTCTCGGGATTAGGCCTTCTTCTGGTCTTGGTTGCGTTTCTGGTTTGGCTTTGAGCGGCAGGCGTGTGTTCGTGGGAAAGTGGTGACGGGTCTTTGGTTGTTCGTGGCGTAAACGGGATAGGAAGGAGGTGGTGCTTGGTAATAAGGGGTTTGAGGGGGATAATAAAAATTTAGAGGTGGATAATTTCGAGGTCGGGGTTGGTTTGGATATGGATTAGAGGCATAACGGTTTTTCATTCCCACCATGTGGGCTTCTGGTTCTTTCTTCTTCATAGGCACTGCCCTTTTTGAACCTTCTGAACCTTCCATTCTACCGCTCTTGACGGCATTCTCTATGAGCTCACCAGATATTACAATATCCGTAAACTCCTTCGTGGCACTTCTCACTAATTTGTCATAAAACGGTGCCTTTAAGGTGTTGATAAAGAGAACGGTTATCTCCGTTTTTGTTAGTGGGGTTTCACTTGGCCGAGACGTCCCTCCATCTCTGCAAGATATCGTCTAAAGGTCTCTCACGGCTTTTTCTCCATCATTTGCAAGGTCATCCACCGCACCATATCTCGACACATGCTTGTATCTTCGCTCATGAGAATCGTCGACGCCAATTCCTTCCAAGATCGAATCTTTTCTCTCACCGAGTTGGTTGTACCACCAGAAAGAGTCGACTGTTAGACTATCTTGAAAGCAATGTATGAGTAGTTTATCCTCGTTCACATAACCAGGTCATTTTTCGACAGAATATGATGAGATGTGCTTTTGGGCACCTTGTCCCCTCATACTTCTCAAAATCAGGCACTTTGAACTTCGGAGGCAAAATTAGATCAGGTACCAAACTGAGTTCTTTGGCACCTAGTGCGGAGAAGACTTCAGTGCCTTCTATCGCTTTGAGTCTTTCCTCTAGACCCCTATATTTTGCGTCATGATTATCCAATTTCAACTTGGCTACCTCTGCTGGGTCGTCTAAATCTGGAACTAGTGGATCAGCAGGACTAGCCCCTGGGTTCGTCGTGAATATTCCTTGCCCCAAATTAGAGGGTGGAGCAGGTGGCATAGGTCGTTGTTCCAAGCCTGTGGGTTTCCCTTGAGTATACCCTCTTTGTGTTGCGTGGGCATGCGGTAGAGTGAATCCAGGGGGATAGAGTGGATCTTGATCGTGGTGAATTCTTGACTGAAGTTTCATAATATCGGGGTTCTGCATTGGCCCTTTTTTTTTTACCAAAGTTGTCATCATCTCCATCATTTTGGCCATCTGATCTCTTTGCTCGAGTGATTCCTCTCGAGATCTCACTATTAGGTCTCTTGTCTCTTATTGCGACTTGGTCAATTGCTCTTGTAATTCCTTTTGAGCCCTTTCCATCCTTTCAATTCTCTCATTGAATTCAGCCTCCATTACTCTAGCTTGTCGGCGCGTTTTATACAGATGACGTGGTTCCAGTCTTGTGGTATTACAACTGCGAATTGTATATTCTAGCCTTAGCGAACGAGTATGGGATATGCGATGTATGGATGAATGCATGAATGAATGCATGAATGTCAAAATGTTAGTTATGAAATGAATGCAAACAATTGGTGTTGATTTCAAGATAGCCCCTATTTAGGCATTTCATTCATCAAAAGAGTTCATTACAAAACATTTTGCCGTTTCCTATTCGACTATTACACAAACTTTCTAACTATATTGCCATATTTTTTTACTCGCTCTAAAAACTTCGATATGCTCGATCGTTGGCTTGGCGGGAATCAGCAACTGAGATTCTCTGCTTCATCTGATAGTTGTAACACGTGCATGGCTACCCCACGAATCTCATTGATCAAATAGTTAAGTTACATTTCTTTTTCTTGGAGACCCTCTTCGTAAGCATGAACGTCACTATTATATTGATTACTCTTTTCTTCCAAATCTTTCAATAGAGTATCTAGTTGCTGTTGACGATCTTGCAGCATACCTTCTAAATCCCGTATCCTTTCTTTTAGCTCTTGGCGTTTAAATCGACTAGTCATTACCTCAGCAGACATAGTTTCACATTCGGCGTTCTTTTTCCTTAGCTCCATCACAGCCCGTGTAGCCTTTTCTTCCTCCTTCTTGGCTTTTCCCTTCCAGAATTCCATTCCTCCCTTGATATTGCTAATTTCTTCCTTCCACTCTGCTGTCGACTTGCCCAACCCACTATTCTTTATAGTGTTTCTTAATTTCTTGTTTTCCAAATGAAGGTCTCTTAAGTCGTTTCTCATGATCTCGGCTTCTCTTTGTACTTTTTCAGTTCTGGACCTTTCAACCTGAACTTCAATCTTCAGCTGATAGTTTTCTTCTTGAAGGGTACTAAGGTCCCTAAACATCTTAGCTTTTTCTCGTTCGAATTCTTGTCTAGCTATTTCCAGCTCGGACGGTATTTCCTCCGAGAAAGGATTCTGGATAGTGTAGTTTGTTGACGAGATTTGCTGACTATTTACCCGTTACTTCCTCCATATGTCGTAATCTTGGGTAAGGGTATCAGCATACAAGGCTAATTCCATGAGATGAATTTCCTTCCAAGATTTTGCAGTGTCTCAGACTCTCTTCATATATCCTTCACCGCGAAAGCGAACTCGAACTGTGCTAATCCTCCAATTGCGGGTAGGAATTGTCGCGAAGAAAATTGCCTTTGGACTAATAGCGGAGCATATCCAACTCCTCCCCATAACCCGAGTAAAGGTACCCAATCTTGGCTTCCATATTTGTATAGCAGAACTGAAGGACGGATCCAAGGTGCTCTCCATGTTATATCCTCGGCGCGAAGATTCTGAAAAACTAATACCCAATGTTGCTCGGTGACTTCCTTCGGCCATTCTTTCTTGAGGTAAGCTTCTAGCGGGGCAAATATTTTTGAAAACATATGGAACGGAGTGCGCTCTACTTTCCAAAAATGACTCAAAATCCAAACATTGAGTAACTGCGCACATCCACTAAATCGTCCCTTTCCAACCCTTCGACAAGTACTTAGGGACCTGAAGGTCTCGGCTAGGATAGTCGGGACAGGGTTGACTCCTTGTTTTAACCTTTCGAAGAAATCAACTACTGCAACTTTAAGATGTCCGAGAACTTTCGAGAAAATGACCAAACCGTAAATGGCCAAAGCGAATAGATTTACTCTCTTCAATATGTCAGGATGGTTCAGGACCAATTCTCGTAGGCAAGACCACGGAATACAAATGGTCTCATTCTTCTTCTTTATCTGTTTCTCAGCCCATGCATCAGTCATGCCTGTCAGTCTCACTAACTTTTTCTTGAAGGTCATCGGCTTAGGCTCCTTCACATATATTTTGCCGAATTGTACATTGTCGATGCGGAGTAAAGTAGCATACTCTTTTATGGTTGGAGTCATGTCTTCTTGATTGAAGGTGAAGCACTGATAAGCTGGGTCCCAGAATCGAACCATGGCTTGAATCAACTGTTCGTCTACACGGATAGTGATCAGGTGAGCTATATCTCCATACCTCTCAGTGAAAATGCCCTTAGTGTCTGAATCCCACTGATTCCAAATTCGAACCAAATCCTCAAGGTTATTTTGGCGAACATTCACAGTTATATATTCGGGCAAATTGGCAACACACCCTTCCACTAGACTATCCCCCTTTTCTCTCTGAGTTTTTAAAGACCAGTCCCGAACCACGGCATTCTTCTCAGTTATTTGTGTAATTGACTCCTCCATCAGAAACCCATTTTTTGGCAACCAACCTTTAATCAACACCTTCCTAATATGATGCCTATGATGCATGATGAAAATGAAAATAAAAACAAACAAACTTGGTTGGTAAACACAACAAATATAATTTGAGAAACAAATTAAACTACCCAATCCAATTCTTTTGCATAAACAGTGTAAATGAAAGGCAAAAGGCATTTTCCCCGTGTATATATTTTGGTGACTATAAGCGGACAGAGGTTCGGCATGGCTCTAATTGGATAGCTCGTATGGTTCATTATATGCGATCCGGTTCTAGGCAAGTACTCGAATTGCTCGTACTATCATCCGCTAAGATTAGTACGAAGCCTCGATCATAACCCATCACAGCTCACGAGTTCAATTCGAGGATTACATTTATTTATGCCTATGCGGGAGGACAAGTTAACTCACGAAAGCATAAGTCATATGTAACCCGAAAGTATTCACTAGCTTTGTGCGGAGGGACGAGTTAACTCACGAAGCGTAGCGTTTACTTTCACTTAAGCGGACGGAGCCGGGTAGAGAGCTCATGTTATGCGAAAATGCAAGTGCGGTGTGTGGGGAAAACTCATAAACCTTTACATTTTACTTAAAGAAACTAAACCAAAATTAAAACCATAAAATTGGCGAAAAACAACCAAATAACAAGTTAGAAGAAATATTTACAACACGATACAAATGCATGAATTTTGAAAACGAGATTTTCGGATCACGACCAAATATTTACTTTGAACAAGGAAATTTGAAAATTTTGACAAAACGTGTTTAATTCGACTCGACTCTCAAAAAGATCTTGTCCCCAGTGGAGTCGCCAGCTGTAGCGACATAAAAATTTTGGTTTCGGGTCGCTAATTGTGGCGATCTATTGAAAACTTGAAAACTTAAATTTTGATTTTTTTTGAATAAGTAAGGAATCGCCACCGATCCTTTTTCCTAGGTGTGATCGGACACCTAATAAATAATTTCCTTTTTGAAAAGACATTTACTTTAAAAATGAAGGCCAAATTTAAGTCTACGTGAAAATCCAGAGAAAAATTAGGGTTCGGGAGTCAGTTACGCGCGAGGAAGGTATTAGCACCCTCGCGACGCCCAAAATTGGTATCTTATAAACACGTGTTGTCTTGATTTTCAAAAATATGAGTTTAATGTGACATTTAGTCGTGACCCAGTTATAATACAAGAATTTTCAAATTTTTTATTTTTGAGAAGGATGTACTGATTTTAACGTAAGTCAATTAATGTTCACCCAACATAGCGATGAAATTTGATGACTTAATGTTAAATCGATACATTGCCTTGATTATTGAAATTGATTCGTAAAACAAGAATAAGATTCTCGAAATAATGTAACGCAAATTGATATGAAATAGAAATAAATAAAAGTGCCAGGTGTATGCTAAAATAAATAATAACTATGATAATAATATTAAAAACAATAATTATTCATGCGATACTAAACATAAATAATGATAATATTAAACATGAGATAAAAATGTCGAGTATGTACAAAATATTATTAAAAGCGTATACATAAAAATTCATATAATAAAAGAGTCATAAATATACTATATCTAGTATTTGAAGAATATATATATGAAATAGGGAAAAGGCTAACTAATATAGTAAAACGTATATTCATATATGTTATAAAAAATATATACAAAAGAAAACATGTGTGCAAATGTATGTACGTAAGACCACATAAAAATATACAACTAGGATACTAAAGTATATATGTATATATATATATATATATATATATATATATATATATATATATATGCATGATATGTAAAAATCCTACATTGAGAAAGTATATGCACATATAAAATACACATATAATAATACTCAAATATTTACATAATACATACACTTGGGAAATAAAACCATTACAATATTACATAAGCATATATTTACATATACACTAGAGACACATACATACATACATAAAACGTATATTAAGATTAACAATAGTAATTAAGTAAAAAATATGTACATAAAATAATAATAATGTGTATATAATTAACAAGAAATAGGAATAGTGAAACATGCATGATATGTATACAAACCTATATGATATATATATATTTATATTTATATTGAAAATGATATGTAAAAAAAAAAAAAAGAATATTCGTATACTAAATAGTTGCTTACATATATATGTATATAAATAATAATGACGTTATAATATGTGTTAGTATTTGAAATGTACATAAAATACTATAAAAGATAGATAGCTAATAACATTAAAACATATACGTGATAATATAATTTTAAAAAGTACATATATATATATGCTTTAATATGAAGAATACGGGTATACATATATTATAGTATTATAACATTTACATAGTACATTAATATGAATACAATTAATATTTTTTTAAAAATTTAGTAATTATATTATGTAAATATGTTATAAAAACGTAATAATATATATAATAATAACCATAATAATAATTTATTAGTAATAGATATAAGAATAATAAAATAACAGTAAAAAAAAAATAAAGACAATATGACAATATGCTTAAATCTAAAAAAGGGACTAAATTTAAAACGAAAACAAAGTTTTGGGGCGATTTTAAAGATAAAAAACAAAGGGGAGGATTTATTAGAACACGGACAATATTAAGGGGGATTAAAAGCGCAATATTCCCTGTGGTTAAAACGTTGCGTAGCAAGGAGGGACCGAATCGAACGCGGAGCAAAACAACAAGGCCAAATCATAATTAAAACAGAACTTGATTTAAAAATATTGAAAATGCGGAAGGGCTGATTGCGCAAATAGCCCTTCCGCATAAACTTCTGTGCGGATCTGCGGTTTTGCGGGTTGGGTCGACCCGACCCTGGGCCTAAACGGCACCGTTTTAAGGGTTAAGGGGGGGACCAAAACGGTGCGTTTTGGTCCCCTATATAAGACAAAAAAAAAATTTGAATTCATTTGGCAATAGCAGAGGAAAAAAAAAAGAAAGAGAAGGGAGAAAAGAGAGAAGGAAGGAAGGAGAGAGAGGAGCTCCGGCCATGGGGGCGATCACCGGACGTGGCTTGATGAGCCTCGCCGCAAGCGTGTGCGTGCCTGTGCATGGCCGGAGAGGTAAAATTTTCAGATTTTTTTATTACTTTTTGTATTTGTTTTATATTCTATATATAATATGTGCATATATATATAAGATCTTAAAAAACGATCAGAAAAAATCACCTCGATTTGGATGTTCAGATTTGTTTTTTTGATTCTCGCGCTTTAGTGTTTAAACCATCGCCTTCATGTGTATTGTACCTTAGTATTTTATTTCGATTTAACTTGTATATTGAAATACAAAGAATAGAAAAGAAGCTGACCCCTCTTCTGATTTTTACAATCGGCTTTTATAGCCCAATTTCATTCATTACGTGTTTCTCGATCTTGCGGTGATGGGCGATGGGACGAGGCCGAGGTGTCGTCGAGAGGCGTGTGGTGGCGAGTTGGTGGCCCGACTTGGTGAGGTGAAAGGTTGGGGGTGGTTGCGGCGCACATGGAGTTTAGGGGCTAGGGTTTCATTTAGGGTTAGGTGTTTTAGGTCGACGTATGTTGGGCCACGGGTTTGGGTTTGGATTTGAGTGTTTGGGCAATGGGTAGTTGAGTTAGGCTTTAGTTGGGCTAAGTTTGGGTAGTGGATGAAAGGGTAATTGGGTGTTGTAATGGGCCATTCGGGTTTGGGGGGTATTGGGTTTAATTTTAGGTGATTGGGCTTTGGATTTTAAGGGATTTAATATTTTGTAAATGGGGTTTTAATTATTTGGGTAATGGTATAGTTGTAAAGCTGGGCCCAGGCAATTTGGGCTTCTACATTATTTAACTTCTTTTGTTAGTTAACTTTCATTTATTTATTTTTAATTATGAATAAATTTTATTTAAAATTAATTCGTTTGTTTGATGTGATTTTATTTTAATGTTTTAATTTTAGCATATTTGAATTTAGATTTTTGCGGATTCAAATACCTAACATAAGATTGAAAATGGTAACTTAAATTTTTTTGAGGATTCGAATATCGGGAGGATAATGGTATTCAAGTCGGATTCAATTATAGATAGTAATAATCAAATAATTTGTGAATTTAGATTCAAATAATTTAGAAACTTCATTGTAAAGATTATTTAGTGTTCGTGCTCTTTATGCTCTAGTCAAACTATTTATGGCACCAATAGTAGGCATAACAACATCATCAGTAGTAATTTCTACAACAACTTCCTTAACAATTGGAGCATCAGGTGGAATGGTTTCATCTACATGGCTACTAATAGTAAAATTGTTGTTGTCTTTCAACTTATATGGTAGAGGATTCAAGTGATCTATTACTAACTCATGAATATTTGATAAATCAAGGGAAAGCCAAACCCTGACAAATATCATCTGTCTTAGCATGTTCCAAAATCAACACTTATTTCAGTACTTATTTTATATAGTATCACCTCAAATCTTTTTCTTGCTAAAGCATCTTAAGAAGTGAGTGTTCAATTGTATATAGAAAGTTTGTGCAGTGTTGTGCAGTGTCGCGTAGAACTTTTCAAGTTGAACTTGGATTTCCAATTCTTTTGTTCCAAGTTTTTCTCACTCCACTAATTAACATAGCTGAAATTTTATTCCAATAATCTATAACTTATCATTAATATTTGAAGGATTAAACTTAATATATTCCCCTCAAACTAGAATTTGGCTTAATAGCATCTTTCTTCAAGTGTGCATAAAATTCTATCAAGGACTTGAGAGAATTTACTTTTGAGGATAAACTATCAACTTATGCATCTAAATAGAAATTAATGCATTTATCATCTCGTACTTATGATAAGAGGTTAAACTTAAAGCTTTGCTTTTGGTCAACCAAGGAGTAAGGTTTGTCAAATGATGTTATTTCAAATCTGTAACTTGTTTCTAAGATTAAAAATTAAAAGGATCATGTTCAAATAAAAAATTCCTAATATTAGTTAATTATTTGTGTTAATACAAAGTTAGGATTGCGGTGATCATGGCTATTCACCCATTGGGTGCAGAGTCGAGGTTGTTATAGATGATTAGAGTAAGAGTTCCTCCGATGATTGGAGCACGAAAGGGGAAGAAAGATAGCTTAAAGTGTGGGTATAAAGACAGCAAAAAGAGGGATATCTATTCCTTGGTTCTCCAGGGTCTTATAATGTTGGTCCTACCGAATGCTTCATGTGCCATTTTTGTATTAGTTCTATACTGTTTGAAACCCAGCCGTCCTACTAATGTCATTTACTCGTAGGTATGAGTTATAGGTCATGAGATGATCTCACAAGGTGTAGGTATATCAATTCATAAAAGTAGCACATATTTAGATAAGAGATATCCAAATTTACTCTAAATTTACCTTAGATAATAAATAAAATACATGTAACTGAATATTAGTCAAATTCAAAATATCCAAATATACAAATATGCTAGTTTACATTATCCATTACCATCCATAGATAGGCTACTTACTTCAAACTATACATTTAATTTATTTCATGATTACCGTTTTAAGTATTTGGATTATGTATTTAATTTAGTTGGTGACCGTTTAGTTGGTAAAAGAGCATTATAGTATTTTATTTTATTTTCTATATTATAATTTTTTTTGTAATTATGATTTTTTATTTTATAAAAAGTATGTTTAATTAAAATATAAATGATCAATATTATTAATTGAAATTATAAAATGAACATTTAGATCCTCTATTGACATGTTATATCGTCGCTATATGTTTAGTTATATAATTACAACTTCACTTTATATCGACATAAAAATTGTTGGCATATCCACATTTATACAACCTTATATCGACGGTCAAAAGTGTTCCTATATGTTCAATAATGGAGATGACAAATAAACTCTATATTGATATATATATATAATAAGAAAAAAGAATCATTAGCATATTTATATTAATGGACATGTTTAACGATATAGGTATGAACAGATTACCTACAAATTCAATCTATTTTGATGTCCATTTTTCTCTCAACAAAAGTATTTTATATGTAAACATCATTATATGTATAAGAATTGGAAAGTGTAATTAGGGTACTACAATTAAAAGCAATTTAATGGTACCCATTAATTATAATGGTTACCTAAACACACTACATATGTAATTATAAGCAATTACACCCAAATCCAATTACTAAGTGGTTTTCAAATGCACCCAAAATTTTAATTTTCTGGACGAGTTTGCTAACATAATATAATTGTATCATATTTTTCGATGTCATATTTGATAATATTAAATTGTAATTGCACAATTACATAACTTTAAAATATGAAAAATTTTAATTATTATAAAAAAATATCAACTATACTTGAGAAAATATATTAACTACATATATTAATCTAATAAGAAAATATTTGAAAATAAGATAACTTATAAAATAAATTTTTATTTAATTAATCATGCATTCCATTTGTGTTGGGTTATTCTTTCTTTAACATTAAACATATATTTTTTTATTATTATTGGTTGATCATTGACCAAGTATATATAATTAATAATAAATGCAATGTAATATAATTAAAATTAGTATAAATAATTTATAATAAATATTGTGTAATATAACTAAATATAATTTTTTGGTAATTAAAATAGCTACAACTTATCTTTTGTCAATAAAAATTTCACATTATTTAAATGAAATTACTAAAATAACATGTAATTATATTTGAAAAAATATTTAAAATATCCATCTTAAAACTGAAATACTATTATTGTATAACAATAACAGAGCTAACATATGTGATTATGGGGTCAATTCCCACAAAGAAAAACTAAAAATACTTACAATTTTTTTTTTTAATTTATAAGATTGGTGAATTGACCTAAAAAATTAGAAAATACCCATCAATTTTTTTGAAAAATGAATATTTTATAAACAAATTAATCTCTCTCCACCCACTAAAACCCCAAAATATCTAACCTTTTTATTTTAATTCAATATTCATCACTTTTTTTTTTTCAATTTTCTCTTATTCTCTTATACACTCTCTAGAAATTTACAAGATAAATGACTAATCTTTCAATACTTTTAAGTGGGACTCCCTAATTCGGTAACTATACTTTCTAATATTTATTGATTAATATCTTGAAAATTAATATTGTGGCTTTTAATGAGATAGATTAGTAGTTTCATATAAGATTTAATTTTTTATTGATTGAATGACTTTGGGATTCTTATATTTTTATTATGTAATAATTTTTAGAGGTTGGTTGACATAAATATTTGGAGAAATTAGGATTGATTGTCTTTGTAATCTTAAATTTCTTAAACATTGATTAGAAATTTAACATGTCTATTTAGAAATTATTATGGCTAGTGATTATTGTAAATCTTGTGTTTGACATACACCATAAAGCATTTAAGTAATTTTAATTTTTGTGAAATTGTCATTGAAATGATAGAGACAATTTAAGAAGGCTACATTTGCAAAAAAAGGCATTGTCAACAACACAATCACAAATTTCCCCAAAAAAATTGTGGATTAATATTATGCATTGTTTTATTAAGGGTTAATATTATGCATTAATTTATATGATTTTTATAACTATTCAGATTTTTTTAAAAATTTAATTGCATAGTTAAACTTAAATAATGTAGGAGTGTGATTAAAAAATTATATGGTATTTGATTTAAGTGTAATTGTTTGTAATTATCCCAATTTTCTTCTTCATTTGAAAATTAAAGAATATAATCGAGTGCTTCAATTATACTCAATCGAATGAGATTCATAAATTATACATAATGTACATATGTGTAATTACAAACAACTAGATAACATAGACCTTTCCAAACTTACCTTAATATTTATGTACTTATCTTTTAACATTGAATTAAAGTAAGATTTGTAAATTTATGATGTATAATATTACTATAAATACAGACAAATACAACGCAACAAAGAACAACCAAATTGATTTGTACATTTCTTAGTTCAAAGTTTGCAATTCTCCCATTCAACCTCAATAATATCTGAATGCTTGTCCTTTCGGGTTCTAGCACTTGACTCTTCTTTCTTTCCTTTTCTTTAAAAAATAAAATAAAATAGGATTTCCATTGTTGACATGTTTTACTCTCTATGTAATATGTTAAACGTTGTGAAGTATGGAATAAATGGGATATTGTTGGTAAAGATAGGTTGGAAATGAGTTGGAGTTTAGCATAGATTTCTGCTTAACTTGGACAACAAAATGGGAATATACCTCTTATTATCTTGCTGTTGTTTTAGTTATTTTAGGGCTTACTGTACCTGGTGTTTGCAAATCCTGCAATTATCATTTTATTTTTTTTAAATATATTCATATTTAGTAAACATTGAATCTTGAAACGTGGATGGGCCTACGACAACATCAAGATTTCAAATCATATCATAATCACATGTATGATTAAGTCAGCTGTAGTTTTTGAGACATCGACTGTGACTCTCTATTATTAACCGTTTCTGTTGTCTTTCTGAGCTCTCTTTTTTCATTTGTGCCTCAAAAACATTCATTTTTCTTTTTAAAATTTTAAAGCTCTCAATTAATTTAACTTTAAAAATAAAAAAGAAGAAAACATTACATGTGGTGTCTTTTACTGGTTTTGAGAAACCGAACGTAACTTTTCACTTCATAGACAAGTTTGGATTTTGTTGTCCCCGTTACAACATGCATCCATTCCCATTATTAATTCATCCTTCCTATTCCTAAGGTTTCTACTTATCTGGTTTGATATATGAACATTGTTATCAGATGATGAAGTCTGAAGCCAAAATGCTGTTACATCAAAAACAGGTTCAAGGTTGTTGTTTTAGTATTATTTAGGAAAAGAAGTGAAGTGCAAGAGGCAAATGAATCACGTGGTTAGTTCCGTATGAAACCTGTTTTACCCTTAATGGCGGAGAACTCTTAAAATTTTCTAAAATACAATTCAATTTCCCGACAATCTGAAATACCTACAAAAAAAAAAAAAAAAAAAAAAAACCGTGTTGCCGACCTTCAGGTTGTTTCAGTCTTAGGATGCATGAGTTAAAAGGCTTGAAGATGGACATGTCTGAAACAAGGCAGTGGGAAAACATCCCACATGGTTGAGTTGCAAAGACAGTGGCACAAGGGTTTGATTCCGAAGGTCAATTTTGGACCACACAGTTCTCCTCTCCTTGGATTTTGCTTTGCTTTGGGTTCCTTCTACTTGGCTTGGGTCTGTATCATATTCATGTAATTTTTGTATCATAATCGTGATTAGCATAATTTATATTTATAAAAACTTTTGATAATGATTTGTGTTTATAAAATTTTGAACATCGGTATATTTATCCAAAGTTACTAATATTTTTCCATTAAAGCAAGGGTATGGCATCAGACAAGAAAGCTAACAGTCATATGTACTAATGTCTTTGTCTAGTGACTGCCTAGTTGCATGTCGATTATGATGAAGAAAAAAAACCCTGAATTTCTGCTCAAGTATTCGGGATTTTGGAGACCGTAAGAATTTAAATGGATATGCAAATGCAGAACAAATAAATTAGGGCCAAAACGGGGAGTAATAATGTAATATGCAGTGATTGATTAATCTAAGAGTAAATTATATCAGTAATCACCTAATTATTAGTAATTCTTTTGATTAACTAACTATGAGAAGTTACAAAATGGTCAACAATTATTAGTAAATTTCTTTTTTGATCACCCAACTATACGAAAAGTTACAAAATAGTCACCTAATTAATTATTAAAAATTAGCATAATAGCAATTTTAATCCTCAACATTTATATATTGTGTAATTTATTTTATTTTATTTTTTGCAATTTTATTTTTCTTGACCCTTTCACCTAAAACACTAAAAAAAAAATTTATCAACTGAATGTGATTGAAAATATACAAAAAAAAAAAAGAGGCAACACTAAAAATATTCAAGATAAAATGTTTAATATTTTTTTTTCATTCTTTTAAAATTAACCCTCAATGTCACGAGAAAAATAAAAATGCAAAAAAGACCAAATTACATAATGTGAATGTTGAGGGTTAAATTTTTTTAGAATCAAAACTAAATATAAATAATTTATAAATGTTGAGAGTTAAAAGTTGCTACTATGTCAACTTTAAAAGTTGTCATCATTAGCCATTTTGGTGACAAAAAAAGTTAAAATTGAATAATTTGTAGACCATTTTGTAGCATTTTATAGTTGAGTGACAAAAAAAATTAGATAACCATTTAATAACTTTTTATTATTTAAAACAAAAAAATATTTATAATTGAATGATTACTAATAAAATTTACCATTAAACCAAATAGCACTCCATCAATAATCTTATATAAACGTACATAGTTACAAAATTAAAACAGTATGCAAACCTGTAACTTTGTCCTGTAGGGTAGCAAACTCGATTTTCGCAATTGAGAGCTTGAAATGTGTTGTAAGATATGCATGAATTTTTGGAGGTCACATGACACATGGCCATGTCAAGGTGAAAATTCATTACATAAATTTAACCAAAACTTAAAAAGATGTATTTATGCATATAATATAGCCCCCCAATCAGTTCTCTAAAGCAGCAAAATTTTGTCCATATTGATTAATGAGGAAATTACGATTAATAGCTGTAGCGACCTAAAATTTTTAGCTTTGGGGTCGCTAATTGTGGTGATTTATTGGACATTTGAAAATTGATTTTTGATTTTATTAAAAAAGGAGTCGCCACCGATCCTTTTTTATAGATGTGATCGGGCACCTATTACATTTATTTTTTAAACAAAAAGAAGGCCGAATTTAGGTCTACGTTAAAAGCCAGAGAAAAATTAAGGTTTGGGAGTCGGTTACACGCGAGGAAGGTATTAGCACCCTCACGATGCCCAAAATTGGTATCTCATAAACACGTGTTGTCTTGATTTTCAAAAATGCGAGTTCAATGTAACATTTAGTCGTAATCCGATTGAAAAGACGAGAAATTTTAGTTTATTCTGGTTTTTGAGAAGGACATACCGTTTTAACACCAGTCAATTGATGTTCACCCAACATAGCGATGAAATTCGATGACTTAATGTTAAATCAATACGTTGCCTTGATTATTGAAATAAATAAGAAAACATGGATAATTTTTGAAATAATGTGAAGCAAGCTGGTATGAAATAAACATAAATAAAAGACAAATCTAGAAGCAAATAACGAATATAACAATAATATTAAAAAGTAATAGCAATGCACGCGATATATTAAACATAATAATATCAAACACGAAGTAAAAAAACAATGAGTATATATGCATAAAATGATATTAAGAACATGTACGTCAAAACACACACACACACACATGTATATATATATATATATATATAGTAATAGTGTCAGAAATATAATATATAATATTTGAAATATACATAGAATAGTAAAAGATATATATATATATATATAACTAGTAATGTTAAAATGTATACATAATATTTACATATATATAAAATAATTATTGAAAAATGTATGCACATAAGAAATATATACACCAATATGTACAATAATATTATAAAAGAAAAAGAAACAAATAATACAAAATATTGAAATGAAATAATGAAAACTACTATATATACATATACACATATATAATGAAATATATAGTAGTATTAATAACAATAATAAGCATTATAAAAAAAAATTATATGAAATAGCATGAGAAATAAACACATGAATTAGTATATAAAACTAACTAATAGAGTGTATACATATGATATATTAAAAAGTGTATGTACATGATATATAAAAGAAAATATATGCATGCAAATATTTATACATAAGATGATATGGAAATATGTACATGGAATAGTATATAAAGAATATAATTAATAATATTGAAAATGTATAAACATAAGATAGAGTTAAAAATCGTAACATACATATATATATTAGAAGTAAAAGCTATTAATACACTACATAAATACTTATATATACACATATAAATATTAAGGGAGAATTAATACTAATACTAATAATAGTAAAATACTAATAGTAATAGTAATAAAAATAACAATAATATTAATAGTGATCAATATAATAATAGAATATGAAAAGAAAATATGATGTAATGAAATAATAAAAATAAAAAAATAAATAATGCTGATGAAAATAATAATAGATATAATGACAAAAATATAATATTAACAATAATACTAATATAATAACAATAATATAAAATAATAATAATAATAATAATAATAATAATAATAATAATAATAATAATAATAATAATAATAATATGATAAAGATAATATAAATAAATGCTAAAAGTATCTATATATAGTAGAAAAATAATAGCCAGTATAATAATAATATATATATAATAATTACCAATATTTAAAATTAAATAAAGTAGCAAAAATAATATAAAACTCAAACAAAAGGACTAAAATCGAAGTGGAAACGAAAGTTTGGGGCGATTTTAAAGAGAAATAAAAAAAGAAGGATTTAAATGTAAAACACGCATAACCTAGGGGGATCAAAACAGCTATTACCCCTTTTCACCAAAACGCAGCGTGTCAGTGGGGACCATATTGAAAATCGCTAAATAATAGGGCCAAATTACAAAATCATAGGAATTTAATTGCGAAATCTCAGAAAAGTGGAAGGGCCAAATGCGCAAATTGCCCTTCCGCTCAAAAACACGCGAATCCTGACCTGGAGCGGGTCGGGTCTTGGGTCGACCCTGATGGAAACGACGTCGTTTCATATTTTAAAGGGAAGGGACCAAAATGGTGCGTTTTGGTCCCTATATAAGTTTAAAAAAATTTTGAAAATCCATTTGAGATCAGGGGAAAAGAAAAAAAAAAGAGAGAGAGAGAAAAGAGGGAGAGGATGAGCTGAGCGATTTTCGACCGGGGGGAGGGCACCGGTCCGATCATGGGACCGTCGCCATGTGTGCCACTACATGCACTGGTGATGGCGAGAAAAGGTAAATTTTTTTTATTTTTTTTATTTTTTTGTGTTTTAAATATATATGTATATATAGGTGAATATAAGTCTGAAAATAAAGAAAAATGAGAAAATATTAGAAACCTTGATTTGTCTCTGCCGTTGTTTTCTTCTTCTTCCCCTTTTGCCAGTAACGTTTCCGATTTTAGGGTGTTTAAATCCCCTTTCTTTGACATTTTCTATGCTACTTATGATGTTTTTTCTTTTTATAAACTGATTGTTGATGCCTGATTAAAACTGCCAAATGCTCTTTTTTTATTTCTGATTTTTAACTGTCAAAGGGGGAACCCTCTTACATTTGTTTTCACGGCTTTTATAGCCTTTACAAATCTGTTTGCTTGATCTTGTAGGTGGATGGGCATGGTGCTGCAGAGCTGGTGGAAGTGACCGGTGGCAGACAGCATGGGGTGCAGAGGGTAGTTGGCCGACAATCAGAGGCAAGTGGGCAAGTGGTTCGGCTGATTAGGGTTTTAGGGTTTTAGGCTTATGGGTTTTGGGTTTGTAAGGGGTTTTGGCTAATTGAGTTTAGATTATTGGGCTCCGGGTATTGTAATGTATTTGGGGTTTTGTTGGTTAGTGGTTTAAAGGGTTTGAGATTTAATGCATTGGGCTTATTTGCTGGGTCAAAATTGGGTAGGTGTTTAGTTGTAATGTATTTGGGCCAAAATTGGCCTGTAACAATAGCATTGATTAAGGGATGTTACTGACGTTTTTCTTACTATATAATAATAATATGTCGTCATTATTATTGTTATCGTTGAAAATCAAGTTTAAGTCGGTGTTAGTTGATGTTATGGGTATAGAATCAAGATTAATTAAAATAAACAAATTTTTGAATAGGAGACTTGACCATGAGAAGCTATATAAACTTTTAAATCTAGCTGAAGAAAGGTGGAACATGTGATTTATCACGTGTGGAGATATGGAAATGGAACACCCTAATTTTAATTATTTAAAAGTACTACCTATTTTAATAATATTATTATATGTTTCCTCTCCTTTCTCTTTTAAATATTTAAACACAACTAAACTTTTAAATCTAGGTGAGATAAGTAAGATCATGCCCTAAGCAAAACCTAGGAATTTAACTATAATGGGAGAATCTATGTGATCTAACTTCTAAGAACTACTTTTAACCCACTCTTTTTTAATTCACTCCTTTTAAAGGAATTAAAGTGAGGAAAGTGCTATGCTTTTTTTTTAATCGTGTTAATTAACTATATCATTAGTTTTAATCATTAAATCAATCATTATATACTAAATTAAACAAACAATTCAATTGAACATTGATGGTGCTAAAAGAGGATTTCGGATTAACCATGATTAGGAATGTTATATGAGAAAGAATGGAACATGGGTTCTTGGCTATAATCGATTTTTGGGAACTTGTTCTATTTTCGATACTGGTTTGACGATTACACTTGATAGAGGGTTTGTTAGAATGATTATCTTATCAGATAGTCTAGAGGCGGTACAAGCTATACAAGGCGAATTTACAAAGGTATCGAATTCCACTTTGGTTAAAAGGATCCAATTTTTATTTGCTAAAGTTGCACATTGGTCAATTCATCATGTACCTAGAAAACAATAAAAAGACAGATAGTCTAACTAAAATGACTATTGATAATAATGTTGACCTTTAGCTATTTGAAACACACCCAGGGGTTTGGGCATATCTCTAT
This sequence comes from Gossypium anomalum, assembly GCA_025698475.1. NCBI lineage: Eukaryota > Viridiplantae > Streptophyta > Magnoliopsida > Malvales > Malvaceae > Gossypium > Gossypium anomalum. The sequence continues at coordinate 13,463,504 of CM046967.1, read as the reverse complement.
GTAGTTTTTCATTCACTAAAAAAAATAATTCACAATAAGTTAATTAATTAATACATAATTTTCGTAAGTAAAGTGATATTCAAACTTGAAAAACTCAAAGATTCATAACTTCATCTTTTACCAACACATCCAATGCCTTATTAATAGATTAAATTGATGTCATGAATCAACTAAATATCAATTCAAAATAAATTATATTACTATAAAATTATTTTTATTTGATATATTTTTATATTAAATCAATAAAAATTATAACTTTTAAAACTTCAAATTTACGATTTAGTTATTAAATGAAATTTTTAATAAATATATGGTTTAAATCAATTTTTTTACCCATATTAAATTATAATTTAGATTTAAATGCGAAGAGAAAATTAAAGTATGTAGTATGTTTTAAAAAATAGAAAATTATTAATTAAGTAGTTTAAACTTATAGACTGACAAAGTGAGTATAATTCAAAAGACAGGAAGTAATAAGAGAACGTGGGCTTGCGTGCTAAACTGACAGACGGGAGGGCCGCGTAGATGGGTGATTATTGACTACATTTGCCCTTAACCCACTTGCCTACTTACCCCAGTTCCCAGACACTCCGATAAGGACAGTATGGCGTATCTCTCTTCCTTTTTATTCTATTTCAGTTTATATTTATATTTATTTATATAATTCTGATTCATAAATATCAATACACCATAAGAACCCTATTTAATAAGAAGCATAGCCCACTGCTTTCTTCCATGCATTTGTCCCTTATAATTCCACTACCCAAGCATATCTCTTCTCTACCTTTCTTGCTCTTGTTTTTTACTTTGTTTCTTTCCTCCTCTCATCCCATTTTCCCCTTAGGTTTTTCTTCTCTGACAAAACCACATCCCATATATTTATAATATCCTTAAACTTTCATTTTGTTGATTACTTTCCTGAGCCAAATATCAATACAATGTCAAGCAGAAGATCACGTTCCAGGCAATCAGGTGCTTCAAGGATCACTGATGATCAGATCATCGATCTTGTTTCCAAGTTGCAACAGCTTATCCCTGAGCTTCGTGGAAGACGCTCCGACAAGGTACTTTTACCATGCTCTTTTTTTTTTTTTTTTTATCTATACATTTCTCTTTTTCTTTTCTATGGCCTTCCTTCACTTTTGTTGTGCTGTACTCAAACATATATTAAATTTGATGTTTCTTTTGAGCCTTAGAAGGAAATCCCATAATTAATCATAAAAAATATCATGTTGTTTCATTAATGTTTTCCCCCTCTAATTTTTAATTTTCTCTTCAGGTATCAGCTTCTAAGGTCTTACAGGAAACCTGCAACTATATCAGAAGCTTACACAGAGAAGTTGACGGCTTAAGCGATCGGTTATCTCAGCTATTAGCTTCCACAGACACCGATAGCGACCAAGCAGCCATCATCAGGAGTTTACTTATGTAATGATCAGATTTTTGGTTTTTTTTTTCCTAGATTAAGTATTACTCACTTTTTCCAGGTCTAGGGTTTGTTTATCATCGCTTGTATTGTAGTAATGCAGAACAAGGAGTGGAACAGTGGCTACAGTGAACCATGTTTCGTAATCCTTGTCATCAAGAGACTTGTATACTGTTCGAGTTTATCCTCGTATATTTATAAAATAAAAAAGAAATTATGAGTTGATTTACAGCCGCGATGGTGAGGAAGATTCCTTCTTCTTTTTTCTCAGCAATTTAAATTTTATTAAGAAAAAAAAAGTGTTGCATGGAGCAAACACCAGAACTAATTACAAAGCATTAGAACAGCACGAGGAAACACATCATAACCATCTATCACTGAAATGCCTACAAACTAACACCAAGACAAAAACACCCCAGAATTAAAACAACTTCAACGGCAAATTAGAAAAAGAAATATGAGCACTTTAAGCCATTTTTATTAAGATTATATTGGTTTATTCATGGTGACATTACGGTTCTAATGTATATTAGATGAATATGGCAAAGTTTCAAATTATAGAGGAAAGCTAGCCATGGCTGGCTATAATATTATGATTTGTGCATACGTTAATAGTTCTGTTAATAACCTTTAGTTAAGATTAAGCAGAGAGAGAGAGAGAGAGAGAGATTTAGACTTAAAGAGTGGACCCTGAGAGGTCAAACCTCGGAAGCTGTGGACAATGTTGGACATGTGATTTACTGCACGTCAAATTATCTTTAGGGCCTAACCTTCGATCAGATGGGTTTCAACCTTTGAATTCGTTATACTCGTTTTAGCCTTTAGGTGTAGTTTAGAAGATATACTTCGCATATGAACCATGCTTAAATGCTTGGAAAAAAAAGTCATATCTAAAATTGAATTTAATCACTCTATGTTTATGAAATTAGTTGAAGTTAGTTGGAAGAAAATAATTTAGCAAAACTTATCAAATGTTTACATTTAAAATGTAGAGTTTAGGGTTAGAAAAATGCTAAAAATAATTTGATAATTATTTTCTCGAGAAATAAAATAGTAATGATAATCATTTTTCATGGATAAAAATCAATTCTTTCAAACTAGAAAAATGAAAGAAGAGAATAAAAAAAAGCATATCTTAATTCAAATTTATATAAATTTTAAATATTAATATTTTATTTTTCTACTTTACTAGGTAGTGAATGGAAAAAATAAAAATATTTTTTCTTTTAAATTTTCCATCGAGCATACCTATAAAAAAATTGTATTTTTTTTCATCTTTCTATTTTTTTTACCTTTCAATTTTTATATTTCTAATTTTTATGAATTTTTTTTTATTTTGAAATAAATATAGAAACTTTAAGTTTGTGAATTAGGTTGGTTTTCTAATCCAATAATTTTGCTCTTTGAAATTCTTAGTACAAATTCAAATTATGCTCCAACTCCATCCATGGGACGGAGTATCTGTTGTTTTTCCCGCGTCTTTCATTGGTTCGCTAATTTTGTCTGTACACTCGACCCCAGCAATCGGGTGGGTGTGGGTTTTTCTCTTACGTCAGGAAAATCCTTTTAACCAACGGTGCTGATCCATTTCCCTCCCACCCTCCATCCAACGCTCCCCTTTCTCGCTTTTCTCTTTGATGTCAAACTCTCTTGTCGACAACTCATGATCATTTATGAAAAACAAGAACATTGACCCTACACGTAAAGATCTTGGAACTCATCTGCATTATCCTTGATGCATATGTGACGTACGCGAACATGAGCAATAAATAAATGCGAGCGAAAGACCGTCATTCCTCTTAATCGTTCCCCTTGTCTCTGCCCAGATATGACCTCGCATTAACGTAATTTTACTCGGATCCAAATTGACAAGACAAAAAAGTAGAAATAGAGAAAAATAAATTTATTTCGATTTCATGTTCTAAATTTTTAATGTGGAGGCTTGATTTAATTAGCTCTTTGAGGATAACCCGCGACTGAGTCAAAAAGGCTATGGCATTGGCGGGAATGAGTGACTCAGTGTCAATCGGGGTTCCGTACAGTAACTTAAAGAACGAATCGGAAGTTGAAATGATCGTCGATCCTCATCTTCAGATGGATCTGAATTCGTCTCCCAGCTTTCGTTCAATTTCTTCCTCGTCTCCTTCGTCGAGGACTCCCCACGGAAACTTTAACTTATCGTCGCCAATCCGCGTCAGGTCCAAGGATTCTAGCTTAATGACTCTAGTTCTTAGTTGTATGATCGCAGCTGGGGTTCAGTTTGGTTGGGCTTTGCAACTATCGCTCTTGACTCCTTACATTCAGGTCTTTTAAGTGGTTTTTTTTTCTTTTCTTTTCATTTTTGTAATTTACGTTAGTTTATGTGAAATTTAAAGGGAAAAAAATAGGTTATTGATAATGAATGTTGTGAAATTTGAATTTGATGCAATGTGTTATGATTAGTTTTATTATTTGTTGACATTGTTGTGTTCCACTATGTTTTTTTTTCTTTTTCTTTTTGTAAATTTGAAGGGAAAAAAATCAGCACATTATACATTTTGTAAGCATTCTTGAATTGAATTAAGTAGAAAGTTGACACTGGAATAGCGGCATTACTTTCTTTGATGTTTACTCATAAATTTATTTAATTCTCTGGGATTCAGAAAGCTTTTTGGGTGTAATTACAAGTTGGAAAAGAGAAATCATTGTGTTGAGAGAAGGGTTTTTTTCTTTATTCTCTTTTTTCTAGAAATTCTTCTGATAATTTGTAGGAATACTTTATCATATTTAAAAACATCATATAGGATGGCCAACAGTTGAAAACAAATATTGAAATGGGGGTTGGGGGGGAGGGGAATGTTTACTAGCAACTAGATAGCCAACAATTTCTGCATGGTGATTATTGGCATGTGTGAGAAAGAGAAGAATATGATGGTAATATTTCAAAGAACATCTTTGGAAAATAATATGATTTTCAGTTATACTTGTATAATAGCATCTCTTCATTTATTTATTGTTAGCTTCAGCCATGATTTCTTTTCAACTGCTTTAAGCTTCTCTTTAGCTTATGATACTTTCCTTTATGTTTGACATTGCGTGATTGGTTGATTCATGCAGACACTTGGAATAGGACACACTTTTTCTTCATTTATTTGGCTCTGTGGTCCAATAACTGGTCTTGTGGTAGGTGATGTGAACCATGTTACATATAATTCTTAGATATGCTTCTATTTTTATACTATTGCCATTTTCTTTATTGACAATTTAATATGGTAACTTGGTAAATCTTATAGAACAGCTTGTGCTTCTTTTTGAGCTAACTCATAAGGGTTAGTGAAGGGCTGACTTTCATGCCTCCTTGATCCTTATAGAAGGTGGAAAATGGGTCCCTAGAAGATTTATGAATAGGCTTGCATAATAGTAAACTACTTTGTTTTTGCAAATTTTTATTGTCTCCCTTCATACCCTGGGAATCTTGTAGTACTTTATCCCACTGTAGACAGCTGATTGACTTCATGGTCTCTTTTTTGATGTGTGTCTTCGTGTAAATTTGATTTAGGATATATATATTTGTTAATATCCTTTTGGCTATAAATGTGCTACTGCAGTGATAGATGTAAATAACTACAGTTAAAAAGAATTCGGAGAACACTGCCTATCTTTATATGTCATTCATTGAGTTGGCTTACATTTGATGCTAGGTTCAACCTTGTGTTGGCATTTGGAGTGATAAATGCACTTCAAAATATGGAAGGAGACGACCTTTTATCCTAGCTGGATCACTCATGATCTCTGTTGCTGTAAGCATCAAAGAAGATTGTTCCATCTATTAAATAATTTGTTCTCATGTTTTTTGTGTTTTATGTATGCTAAACTATGTTTTGTAATTTAGGTGATAACAATCGGGTTTTCTGCAGATGTTGGATACATATTAGGCGATACAAAGGAGGATTGCAGGTTTCCTTTCCTGCTTTTGATCCCTTCTATTAACTTATAGCCCCCAGTCTCCACCCCCCGAACTCAACCAAAAAAAAATATTAATGGAATGATATATGCAATGCAGTACATTTAAGGGTACACGAACAAGGGCAGCTTTTGTCTTTGTTATTGGGTTTTGGATGTTGGATCTTGCAAACAATACAGTGCAGGTAAGCCTTCCATGAAAATTAAATTTTTGTTCCAGTTTACCTTGTATTCTGCATGAGCTAATAATATTACTTTTATTTCCTTAGGGACCAGCTCGTGCCCTTCTGGCTGATCTGTCAGGTGAACTCCTTTAAGAAGACTGGAAAAATTTCTGGTCTAGATATAGCAACATTGAGATGTTTAGGTTCAATGCCTTTCGTTTACAAGTTCCTATAATACCACAAAATTTGAATACTATGTATAACAAAATGTTGGATTGCTATGCATTAGGTCCTGATCAACATAATTCTGCAAACGCTATATTTTGCTTATGGATGGCTGCTGGAAACATCTTGGGATTTTCCGCTGGTGCTAGTGGGAGTTGGCACAGGTGGAATTTGTTTTCACATGTGTTATTGTGATGAAACGAACAAATATGGCATACCCAGTTCTTTATTTCATCATTTATTGCATTTAGGTATTGATCTAATTCTATAAATTATCTTGACACAGATGGTTTCCTTTTTTGAAAAGTAGAGCTTGCTGTGAAGCCTGTGCCAATCTTAAAGCAGCATTTCTTGTTGCTCTTGTAAGTAGCATTATCCATTGAACTTTTCACACTTATAAAGCTTTCTAGAATGTTAAAACTGAAATTCTACTAAACGTTACTTCAATACGTATTATTTGTTTATATATGGTCTAAGTTATGGTATGTCACTTTAACATGCTTACTGATTCTTCAGATAATGATATTAATATGAGCATGGCATATTGTGATTGAAATGGTTGATCTCAGTTGTATTTATCTTTATTGTTGTCCTGCTGATTCCATGAGCTATGAAGATAATTTTCTTGTGGGGCCAAATATTCGCACAAGTTGACCTTGAAATAGTTATTCTTATTAGTTTCTAAGTTTAACCATGTAGACATGTGGTATAGCTTCTCTAAACTTTAAATGGTTTTTCAGCAGTTCCTGTTGGGATGCCAGTTTTTTGCATTTTGTGGTCGCTCATGTTTTCTAACACTTCCATTGATGCCGTCCATATTGCTCAAAAAAATTGTGTGGTATTGATGCAGGTCTTTCTCTTTTTTTGTACTCTTGTGACTATATGTTTTGCGAAGGAGGTTCCACTTTCAGTGCCAGCAAACCAGCCAGCTCACGTATCGGATTCTGCTTCTTTGTTGGATGATTCCAATCAACATGGCTTTCAACACCCAAAATCAAAATCTGAAGTGTCTGTTGTTGTCAATGCTAATAGGAACCATACTGAAAATGGATATGAGCGAGTGTCAAAATCTGAGCATGCTAAGAAAAAAGATACAAATGTTCAAGATGAAGTTTTCAGTGATGGACCTGGTGCTGTTCTTGTCAAGTTGTGGACCAGTTTAAGGCATTTACCGTCTGGAATGCGCTCTGTGCTTATTGTTATGGGTCTCAGTTGGGTAATTCTCAATGTTTTGTTCTCTACACTTTTGTTTGAGATCGGCCTCGAGTCAATTGTCTGTTGATTGATCACAGACACTAGGATGGTTAACATTTTGATCTGATTTCTTGTACAGTTTCAGAACCTTTTCTCTTCCCCCATCGAGAAATAAGGAAAGTACGAAAAGTAAGGAATCATTTATTATTATTGTTTTTATGTGTATTTGGATCTTATTTGCAGCTTTCCTTGTTCCCTTTCTTTCTGTTTGATACGGATTGGATGGGAAGAGAAGTATATCATGGAGATCCAAAGGGGAATGCTTCTGAAATAAAATTGTATGATCAAGGTGTCAGAGAAGGTGCATTTGGTTTGCTATTAAATTCTGTAAGAACTCAAAGTTGATCATCAGTTAGTCTTTCTTAGATTTTCTCTCAATCTTCTGATTAATGTTATGGTGTTATTCAATGAGGGCTGTTGGTGATTAGTTTTGTTTTTAATCATTTCAATGTAGGTTGTTCTGGGTGTTAGTTCTCTCTTTATTGAACCGATGTGTAAACGGGTGGGGTCAAGACTTGTTTGGGCAATGAGCAACTATATTGTGTTTGGCTGTATGGCTGTCACAGCTATAATTAGTTTGGTATCTGTCAGAGAATATTCTCAAGGGATCGAACATGTAATGGGAGGGAGTGCTGCAATCAGGATTGCTGCCTTGGTTATATTCATTCTTCTAGGCTTTCCTTTAGCTGTATGTATCAAATGAGTTGCTGTAGATTTTATATCCTTCAGTTTTTCTTTTCAAAAATAATGTTTCTTTTGTATGTTTTGTTTATGCAGATTACCTTTAGTGTTCCATTTTCTGTTACAGCAGAGTTAACTGCTGAATCTGGTGGCGGCCAAGGTTTACATCTCAATAGTCTTCTCTGGCGTGTTCTTCTACTTTACATGGTTTCTGTAACGTAACAAGTTGTGTCTATGCAGGATTGGCAATTGGAGTTCTGAACCTTGCAATTGTTGTTCCACAGGTATGAAATTTTATGCATTTTCTATTTAATTTGAGCTTTTATATTTTTTCAGAAGGTAAAAATATGCACAGTTTCCTGTACTCTTCGTAAATTGGGAATTTAGTCCCTATTTTATTTATAGGAATTTAGTTCCTCTACTTTTTAGATTTCAAAATTCAGATTCAACTGTTAACATTGTTATATTATATTTTGTTAAATTCAGGTTTATTACAACGTCAATATTTTTAGTTACATTGCTACCGGATAAATATTTTTTTCTATATCTCAAAATGTCACACCAACAAATTAAAAAAAAAGTGTTAACAATTAACCTGTATTTTGAAATCTGAAAAGTAGAAGGACAAAATTCCGAAATTGTGAATATTACAGTAACCTATAGCACATTGTACCCTTTTCAGAATGTTTCTTACTACATAAGTTGGATTTTAGCTCTGAATATGTTGGCATTTTGGGTGCCTTTGTATATCGGAAACTTTTGGACGTATAAAATAAAAAGTTGACTGTAAACTGAAAGAAAAACTAGTACCTTTTGTGCTATCTCAATTTCATGTAATTAAGTTAAAACTGACTTTGAACGTATTTATTGGTTTGTTCAGATGTTTGTATCGCTGGGTGCGGGTCCGTGGGATGCTCTATTTGGTGGAGGAAATATACCAGCCTTTATTTTGGGTTCCTTATGCGCTCTGGCTGCAGGGGTTATCGCAACTTTCAGGCTGCCTGATTTGTCAAGTTCCTTCAAGTCGTCTGGTTTTCATTTTGGTTAAGGACCAAAATTTCCTTAATAAAGTGAAAACCCACTTTGTATTATGATTCTTGGCAACCACAAAAGTGCTGTCATTTGCTTTCAGAGGATGCCTCTACCGTCATTCGTACGTATAATTTTCATACTAAAAGATATGCGAATTGCATATCTAAATTCATTCATTTTTTTCCCACTGTTTTGGAGGTACATTTATTTTATGTAGAGTAGGTAAATTGCCCATTATTGTATTCAGAAGAATGTGAATGGGAAATGTGGGATAGGAGATATAATCATTACATGTTACTCGACCCGAGGTTGAGTTTCAAATATAAATATGTATACAACACATGTTTGCTCATTTAAAAAAAAGAAAGAAAATCATATAGTTGAAGCCAAGGGGCCGAATCAAGAACATGAAATTCTGGACAACAGCACCGCAGAGGCAATAAAGGAAAATACCCCAAGCTGCTTCTGGATGCTGCTTGTAGAAATGGATTGCCTCAAAGCCACTCCCTTGTAGTTAACCAAACATGTAGATCATGTTGTATACGGTACCCCCGAAGTTCATTCCCAACATGATATCCCAAGCACTTGTCTTTGGATACCTAAGCAAAGAAAACCAAACAAAGCGATAGAAACTCAAATTAACAAGTGAAAACCAGTTGTGCTAGCATCTGATCATGTTCTACAGAATTTTAGAGGCTACGGTAAGAAAATGGGGGAATAGAAGTTTTTAAGTACAGCAAGCTGGTTTTTTTAGTTCCCATGAACCTCGCTCGTCTAAATTACATTCTTTAAGATTTACAAACTAAATGCATCTTTGGGCCAGCTAGTTGTTATAAACCTGAAATTTTCTCCCTCTTTGTTGCAATTATCTCTAAAAACTAGGTTTGTTCAAAATAGTAATGAAAATATCAAGGAAAAAAATAGTGGTACAAGAAGAACATGAGCTGACATCTCAAAATAAAAGAAGAAAAAGAAAAGGCCTTTAAATTAAACCATCACAAATGCTGCTAATATTTCAGCATGCAAATGATGACATTTTTGCAATGAATAAACCAAAGTTCTCCTTTAGAAGAAGAGTAAGAGCTTTTGCTCCTAAATTTACTTTGAAACATATTCAACTGAACAAACAAATAAGCTAGATTAACAAGAATATTTCTTGGACAGTTTGATCAAGTATATGCTTAACTGATTTTTAATTATTTTAAACTTAATTGCATAATAAGTTTTTTTTTTGGGTCCCCCTCAAGCTCTAATGTTTTTAATTGTTCACTGATTCAATCCTTTGGTCTTTGAAAAAACAATTGAAATATCCAACTAATCATAAATTGCTATGGGTTAGATTGTGATACCATTATGAGAAAAAAATTAATTTTTTTTTAAAAATATTCAAAAAAAAAATGTAAAAAGTACTAAAAAATTAAGTTCCCGAATAATTGTTGCTTGTGGCTGAGAATTTTCCTGGGTTACTAAATGTTGGAAACAGCACGACCTCAAAATAATAGTCTAGCCTGGTTGGACTTCAACTCTTCCCGAAGGTCGAATGATGCAAATGAGCAGTAAGATCCTAAGGCTGTTGGATGGATGAATGTAATATTATATATATTTGGTATGGTATTATCATCTGTTTTACACTTTAAAATTAGTCAGGTTCGAACTAGAGATAGTATTTAAATAAAGTTGTCTTAATAATAATATTCTAAAATTCAAATTTAGTATTATATTTATATATATGTAAATGTAAATAACTTAAAAACTCCATGCAAAAAATAAGATAGATGGCTATGGAAGAGTAAGACTAGCAATGTTTATGATATCTCATTAACATGCACTGTGTAATTATGTAAATAATGATATGCAATGTAAATCCTTGTTAGTTAATATTTCTTTCATTTGTCTTTTGATATTTGTTTTGTGCAATTTATTAGGGGTTGGTCAAAGGGTACCAAGGCTGTTGGGCAGTGTTTGTGTTTTGACTGTGAGGCGATGGTTGTGTGAGTTCTTTTTACAATTTGGAAAAAGAAAATTATAATTTATAAAATCTGTAAATATATTTGTCAACTTTTTAATCTTGTTTGCACTCACAGTTCCCTTTTCTAAAATCATACGCAATTTATTAGGGATCTGTTGTCTGAAAAGGGATGATGGTTCAGATCCAGCATCAACTTCACCCATGAAATTTCATTATACTCTGCTTTCATCCATCTCTAACAATAAAAAAAGGAAAGGTCGATTTCATTATTCAACAAACAAAATTACAAAACCACTTTATTCATAAGCGACTCTGCCATTTGTTTCTAAACAAAGATCAATTCTCCTCTTTCACTTGGAATGTGAAGGAAGAGATCCCAGCAGGCAGCAGCAAATGGGAAGCATTATTATGAAACATACAACCACTCCAGCAGTGAGCAGCCAAATCCAATATTTTTCCTGGAGTTTGAAAACTAATGAGAAACTCGTGGCCGTGTTGTTGAATATTCAACGAGAAAGGGAAGGGAGGACCACCACTCCATCAGGGCAGTATTTTATGAAATACATCGCAGTGATTGATAAAACGTGGTTAGCTGTCTTAACTCAAGGCCCACTGTGGTCTTAGTCTAGTCTAGTCTAGTGTGGCCACGTGCATCAACTTTGGTTTCCCACTTCATCAGGCGGGCCTTTTCCTCTGGGAAATTTCAAACAAGTTATTGATACCTTACTGTATATGATATGATTTCTTACGCCACCCACATGGGCCATGGAAACCACTCTTATAATCTCAATTGATTTCGTGACTACAAATTTTTGCTTCTTGCAAAAACTGTCTTCAACTTCATCCATTGCAAACTTAACTTATATGTTCATACTTCATTGTTACATTTTACTTTTATATTAATTTGGATATTCTGATTTTCTTTTCTTTTTTAAAAAGAAATAATTATAGATACAATCACTATTACAAATAATTAACTATGATTAAAATTAGAGGCAAATCCAAAAAAGGAGGCAGGAGCCTTTGATCCCCAAAAAAATGAAAAAAAAAGAGGTGCTATTCAGTGCCCTTGTATATGATAAAACTATAAGTTGATCTATGGTATGATTCCACTTTACCCTTCAAATGAAAATATTTTATTAAGTCCCTTAAAAAATATGAAATCATAAATTAATACATGATAAAATTATATTTTAATCTCTCAGAAAATTATAATTCAATTTCAACTCCTCCTAAAAAAACTTATATTCACCCTAGCCAGAATTAAATGTTACAAAGTAGAATCGAACTGATAATTAGAATAATATCTAAACTTAGACCAAAATAAATTTAAATAAGACCCACTAAGAAAAAAAAAACAATTAACTGAAAATGGAATTGATCCGTGATGTTTGGAAATTGGAAGGTTTTTAAATATTTAGTTTAAAATTTTCAATTACCTTTTCATCAAAAAATAATTTCAATTACCTAAATTCAACTAAATTCTATTTTTTTATTTATATATTAATTTTTATGATCTAAAAATAAATATTTTACATTTAAAATAGTTGAAATAATATAAAACTTCTATATGAAAAACATTTGAAAATAATTTTTTAAGAGAAATTTATAGAAAATATTCTGAAATTTACCAAATAATATCTAAAAGTCATAAAATCAAATTTATTTTGTCAAAAGAAAAAACCCAAAATCTAAAAGTAGTATGAAAAAATCGAAAATCTAAAAAAGAAAAAGACTAAATTGAACTAATCCCTACAAAACTTGAATTATAAGACCAACACAAAGTACTTATGTGTTTCACGATTCAAACATAAAATTTTAAAATTTTAACCTTACAATTAATACAAAAATGCATTAAAAATTAATTTAAATTTTAAAAATATTGACTCTAAACCCAATCCTTACGCAAAAGGTGTTTTTATTTTCTTCTTTTGTTGTAGTCGTAATATATTTGACCATTCTTCATGCTGCACGCAACTTTGTGTGTGTGAAAATATGTGGTTCACTTGACCTTTTAGCAAAAGGTAAGATAAATTAGAATAAGAAGGTAAATGATGGAAATAAGGTGTGATGTATTAAATAAATGTTTCCTCCAAAATTAATGTGAAAAGAGAAAGGAATTTTGGGTCAAAATTGGGACCAAAATATTCTCTATAAGAAAATTATACGGAAATAACACCTTTCTTTGTCTCTTGGTGGTGACATTTGAAAGACGCCGGCGATTGGTCACTTTTCTCTATTCGCTATTTTCAACGCTGTAAATAAGTGCTATTTCAGTATTATTTAATTATTAAAATTAGTTTACCCATCCTATGTTTTTTTTTTTTTGCAACAATTGTACATTTTTAGCCTATTGTACATTTTTGACTGAAGCAATAATTGGTATAAATACCATTCAGAAAAGGTAAAATTGTACATTTTTTTGCCTTTTTTACAATCTTGACATGAACCCACCTACAAAGGTATGATTCTGTCGATTTCAATTTGCTAAGTTCTTAAGTACTATATCATGTGAAACATAGTGAGGGAAATTCTTTTATTCAAATAAATATAATTTTAATTCAATTCAATTATATATTTAAAGAAATAAATAAATTTATAGATTAAATAATATTAAAATAATATACACTAATCATAATTTGACTAGAAGAAGAAAACTGAGAAAATTACATAACACGTCGCGTCGTCGGGACAACGCCTCTTTCTCGGTGAGGCGTCAACTCTGTTTCGACTAAAAATGCGAGGTATACTTCACAGTAAAACTCCAATAATCTAAAATATCCTAAATTAATTATTTAAAAAATTTTGAAGTGATGAATTAAAAATCTAAAAAATTTAGAATATTTCATCAGTTAAAAATTTATATTAGTATAAGGTAATAAGACTGAAAGGATTGGGTAAAAGTAGGTAAATTTGTAATAAAATCATGCGGAACATAGATATTTGTTAGTTGGAAGCTGGCGGAATAAGAAGTAAAACAAAATGATTGGATTTGAAAGAAGCAGCTACAACCCATTTTAGAAATTATGCTTCAAATCAAAATAAAGAGAGAATTTAACTAACATTTACCGACTAAACTATAAATCGTCAAGCCAATTAAAAGTCAACATCACCAAAAGAAAAACAAAGGAAGTGTGAGTAGTACCTAAACTGTTTGCTTATTTACTTCAATTGGGTAAGTTTATTTTGTACACATCAACAAATACGAATGCAACGTTTTGACAACAACAGAATGATAAGATTTGTCAACCCAGCCGGTATTTTTCAATAACAGCTAAGAGAATTAATTATTAAAACGAGGAATCGAGACCTCAATTTCATAAACCAAGCTGTAAATATTTTTATAAATATTTACAGAATGTCATTAAGTTAGTAATAAAAATTTCGTTAGAAAATTTTAATGTTTTGATAGTTAATTAATTAAAAAATAACTAAATTGAAAAATGTGCAAAACTTGCTAAAATTATTAAATAACTCAAGTGTTAAATAAGGGAGGACTTAAAGAGCAAATTAGCCCAAAGATGATGGCTTGGGCGGCATAGGCAGAGAAAAATCAGGGAATTGAGTGAAATAAGGGCAAATTTGGAAAATTGTAAAAGTTTAACTACAAATTGAAATTAAAAGATTTTCTAGACATTTATTCATCAATCTTCAGCCAAAAATAGCCATAGGAAAGCTTATAAATCTGATTTTTCATATTTTTACATCATGTGAGTTTAATTCTTGCTCTTTTCTTGAAATTTTTGTGTTTTTAAGACTTTTACAATTAGTCCAACTATCTAATTCATTATTTTTTGACTTTATGGGTGGTTTTGAAAGTCACCATTGATGAGTGCTGGATGTTTATGATGAATTAACATGGAATTGAAGCTTTAATTTTGTTATGTGATGATTTTTATCGAGTAATTTCAATAGAAATTGATTTTAGGATCAAATTGTGAAAAAAAATAAATCTTAGGGTTTGGTATTAAATTCTGTTTATCAAAGGCTGTGTAATAGCTTAGAATATTTAGATAAAATGTTAATTGAGAAAAATTAGCTCATTTGATGGGTTAATTGGTGAGGGACTAAATTGTAAAAATTGTAAAAGTTGAGGTAATTGTGTAATTTCAAAAATTAAAGGTTATAAAATTGTGAAGTGAATTAGAATTAAATTAGATGCTAATAAATGAATAATTTTATATTTTAGATTAAGAGCTTGAAGATAATCGTGAAAAAAGGGAGATTAACAGAATAGTCCCTGAATTACTACAACTTCCACAATCTGCTCCAGGTAAGTTCGTATGGTTAAAATTTAATATTTATTTATTAAATTTATGAATAGTATTATGTATTTATTTATATTTTTGTTGTACAAATTAAAACTATTGTTAAATTATAAAATTGAATTGAATGTTTAAAACAAGTACAAAATTGAGTACAATCGTTTTATGGCAAATGAGGAATTGACGAAAAATACCATGGTTGGACTATGGCAACATTTATAAGTAAAACCATAGCTGGGCTATGGCATTCTGATGATAAGACCATAATTGGGTTATGGCACTACGAATGTAAGACTATGGCTAAGCCATGGCAATGCATGTGTAAGACCATAGTTGGACTATGGCACAAAGAAAACGATGTACTAATATCCGTAAGTCGTTCCTCGATTCAGTAGAATTGGTAAAAGACCTATTTGAATGAATTGAAAGATATGTTGATTATTAATGATATTGATCTGAAGGAAGTGAGTCCATTGATTTATGTTGTATTTGACAGGGAGAATGTATGATTTATTTACAATTTAATTCATTATATTAAGTTCAGTAAGATCAATGTTTAACCTAATGAACTTACTAAGCTTCAGTAAGCTTACTTGTGTTGTTTAATGTTCTTTGTAGATTTACGAGAAATCGAGAGGTTAGATCAACACATCAAATCACACTATCCAACTTGCCAGTAGATTTTGCTAAGCTTACTATGTTTTATATGGCATGTATAGGGTTTGAAATGGTTGTGTAAATGTTAAAAAAATTACATTTTGGTTGTGTTTCATATCAACTTATATATGTATGGTTTGTTATGTTTGGTATATGTGTTGTTATGGGCAATGAATGAATTAATAAAGCATGATAATATAGGTAATTGTATATGTGAATTAAATTATGTTCTAGCTTAGATTGTTAAAATATATGTGATTATGTGATCAAAATATGATAGAAATTGGTTGTTTAGAGATTTTGTTATAGTTATATATGTGAAATTGGTTGTGCATAGGTTGATACCAAGATGGGGTGAGAAAAGTGGCCTAAAATGGCCAATTTTCGTCCACACGGGCAGAGACACGGGCTGTGGTTTGGCCGTGTGTCCCCTGCACCTTAAAAATTCAAAACAAAATGCCCAGGTTTTTGCACATGGTCTAGCACACAGACGTGTGACTTGGCCGTGTGACCCTTGCACTTTGCACACAGCCTAGCACACCGGCATGTGGTTGGCTATGTGACCCAAGTTAGAGGGTTACACGGGTAAGGACACGGGCTGGGATATGGCTGTGTGCCTCACATCGAATGCCTACACGACCTGAGACACGGGTGTTTCTCCTGGCCATGTGAGCCACACAGCCGGCCACATGGGCATGTGTCCCCTGCTCTTAAGAAAAATTTTAAGATTTTGGGAAAAATTCCCTGAGTGTCTGGTTTAGTCCCGATTCACTTCTAAAGTGTATTTTGGGCCTCGAGGGCCAACCTAAAGGACAATATGAGTGTTATATGATTGATTTTTTATTTGTATAATAAAAGTTATGAAATATTCGTAATTAATCTATGAAATTCGATAGTGCTCCGTAACCCTATTCTGGCGACAGATAAGGGTTAAGGATGTTACAAGTAAACTACAGAGACACCAGAGCTTAAATTAGTGAATGAATTTGGTAATGGAGAAAGTAAGGTAGTATATGATTGAGAAAAAGATAGAGATAAAGAAGAGACACCCCTCGTGGGAGATAAAATATAACACCCCCTAACCGTATCCATCGCCGAAATAGAGTACAAGGCATCACCGAGGAGTACGAAACACTTACAGATAATTTAAATATATTTTCATAACAACTTGTCTCGATTTCATACTATTTCATATTTAAGCTTTATTCACCAAAGTATTTGAAATATCATTTTTATGCAAATAGCACACATGAGGTACATAATTCCATAGTTATGAATGAACACATTTATCAAACATATTCCACATTCATATATCAATGTCTCATGTCTCCACATGTTAATAACCGTCGTTTTTCTTGTTTTTCAGATAATTATGTGTAACAATTCATAAGCATGCAATCACTATTTATTCCTGTCAATCACAATTTCAAATAACAAATTCATGTGATTGAGTTCAACCTCATTAGGTGTTTAAATTCTGTCACTTTGATTCACATACTTATAATTTACTAACATATCCTATCAAACACAATCTCTGAATGACGAAATCACATAATTGGGCTCAATAATAATAATGATAACATTGCTTACATTTCTTTTTTCACACGTTACATTTACGACTTACCAACTTGTCCATTCAAGGAACGGCTTACGGATTTAAGTACATCGTGATCTGAAGCCCGAAATCTAGCTGAAGCACATAAGTGCTAAACAGAAGCCCGAAGGCTAACTGAAGCACACAAGTGCTAAATGAAAGCCCGAAGGCTAACTGAAGCACACAAGTGCTAAACGGAAGCCCGAAGGCTAATTGAAGCACACAAGTGCTAAACGGAAGCTTAGAAGGCTAATCAAGCTCATCGTGAGCTGGAATGAAACCCCAAAAGGTTAATCAAACTCATATGAGTTAACGAAAGCTCGTAGGAGCTAAGCGGAAAGCAAACACGAGAATTCGCAACAAATGCTGAATCTCGGTTTACTTGGGTAATTTATCATCAATTCATCTTTTCACTGAAAAATCGTACTCATTTTCCAGCATTCGTTCCTCCGAAATACTCAGTTCAATTTCATAACTTTTGTACATAATTTACTTATTTTCAACAATTATAATACATAAATATTAATCACCATTCATAAAATAATATTGAAATTTAATAATATTAACAAATGGTCACTAAAATTTAGTTATATAAACTCACAAGTTCGATTTTTGTATTATAGCGATAATTATAATTTCATAATAAATATTCCAAATAAAACATTATATCATTTTTAATTCAACATTTATCGATTATAATCGAGCACGTGATCTATTTATACACAAGTCATTCATACATATATGTATACTTTTTCCTCCTCTTCCTCTCCATCCACATCCTTAGTATAAATAACACAATTGTAAGTAGCATTATCCATAATTTTCACTCTTTACTTATGTGAATATTCAAGCTATCTATCTGTGTCATAGTCACTAAATTATTTTTATCTTGAGCTAAAGAACTCAAAATTAAGGTCTTCTAATTTTCCCTGAAACTAGACTCACATATCCTCTTACCATAAAATTTTCAGAATTTTTGGTTGGGCCAATTAATACAGTTTATTCATTGAAATCTCCCCTGTTCTGCTGTCTGACAGTTCCGACCCTTCTTCACTAAAAATTAATTATTTTCTCGTACAGGATCCGAATGATGTCCTTGTTTATTTCTCTTGAAAATGGAATCATTAAAAATTATAAAAATATAAATTTAAGCCCCTAATTATTTTTATCCAATTTTTGATGATTTTCCAAACTCAGAACAGGGGAACCCGAAATCATTCTGACCTTGTCTCACAAAAGTTATTGTATCTCATTATTTACAATTCCATTGCTTACATAATTTCTTTTATAAGAAACTAGACTCAATAAGATTTAATTTCATATTTTATTCACCCTCTAATTTGATTTATACAATTTTTGGTGATTTTTCAAATTTAGACTACTGCTGCTGCCCAAAACAGTTTTAGTGAAAAATATTGATTTCCATTTTGCTCCAAATTTCATAGTTCTTACAATTCAATCCTTGCTCAATTAACTCCTCAATTGAGATAATTTTTCTCATTTAATACTTTATTCTATCATTTTAAGCTACTTCATAACCCTTGAAAACCAGAAATTTAACACTAGACCTTAATTCCAAACTCTTTCACAATTAGGTCCTAAACCAATTTTCATCAATTTTACTTGATAAAATCACCATATATCAAAATTAAAGCTTCAATTATATGTTTTATTCATCATATGATTCTAGTAATCATCCATAAAAACTTCAAAAATTAGCCATAGAATCAAAAACTAATGAAATAGTAAGTTGGACCCAATTGTAAAAGTCCAAAAACATAAAAATTTCAAGAAGAAAGCAAGAATTAAACTTACATGAAGTTAGAGTATGAAAACCAGCTTGAACCCTCCTCCATGGCTGTTTTTAAGCTGATGAATATGAAGAGAAATGAAGAGAATTCAAGATATTCCAATTTAGTCCCATTTTTATTTAGTTAATTTTGGCAATTTTTCAATTTTGCCCTTATTTCACCCATTTTTTGATTTTTCTCAGCTATTGCCGCCCAAAATATCTCCTTTGGGATTATTTGCACTTTAGGTCCTTCCTCATTTGACAATTGAGCTATTTAATCATTTTAGCAACTTTTATACCTTTTTTAATTTAGTCATTTTTATTTAATTAACTACCCAAACGTCAAAATTTTCTGACTAAATTTTAATATTACTTCACCAACACTCCATAAATATTTCTAAAAATATTTATGGCTCGGTTTATGAAGTCGAGGTCTCGATACCTTATTCTCGACCCAATTTACCTAATTAATTCTTTTAAATCACCAAATTCACTAATTCAAAAATGCTTTTATATTCACATTTGACTCGTAGATATTAATTTATTAAATTTTCAACTCACCCGTTGGATTTATTGATCTCTAATCTCTATTCCTGATACCACTAAAAATTAGGCTGTTACAACTCTCCCCCCTTTAGGGATTTTCGTCCCCGAAAATCTTACTAGAAAAGAGGTTAAGGTTTCAGCATAAATCCTCCATCCTGTAATGTTGCCTAAGAACCTTACACTGTACTCGATTACTTTTAATTTTTTGAATGTTATTATACAAGATCAACTAAGTAATCATCACTCACAAAGTAAACAAAACTTCATTACTCAGAGCATACATATCTACATTTACTCCTCTCAAAGGTTAATCGATAGCTACTCACAATTTTTTAATAGCTCAAATCAACATTACTGTCTTAAATTCAAATTTTTCTGTGATATTCGACACTTTAAACTCTTGAGATCAGGAAGTATGTAGCAAATTTTTTTTTCCAGACTATCCGTTTATTTACCCATGAATACATAAAATTCATTTCCAAACTCGAGGATCGACTTACATGCATATATCTCAATTTACCTTCCAACTGAATAATTTGTTCTGATTAAAACATCTGATTCCATCTTAACTGTCAAACAATAATAACCTTTCGAAACAATTACAAGTTGTTAGAACAACTCAGACACATAATCTTTCACAATTTCCGTAACATGCTAGTCAAAAAGCTTTACTAACGGCATTAGTTAAAATAAGACACCACATCTCGATTTATGTCATTGACCTTAATCAATATTACCTAAGAAAAGAAGATCAATATAAAAATTTAGCTTGAACAGTCACAATCCACACTTTTTCGATGCCAATCTTCTTAAGAAAACTCGAAGAATTTCTGATAACACATTCTTTAGATATCATACCTGGATAAGTTGATTATCCTCTTCTTGAACTGTGGCATCACTTAATTTGAATGATTTTCAAAACAATCTATCATCTCTTCCAGAACCGTTTTTACTTGCTAAACCATTCTTATCTCTGACCACATTATTAATTATTCCACTTTTTGAACTCTTTTGTTTCACACTTGTGAACTTATTCAATATAAATTTCATAAACTTTATTATATAATACCATAATGATAGGGGGTGAAGATTGTAAAGCCTCCACTTTTAGCTCTTATATATATACACACATCTAACATAACATTTATCAACAACATAACATCATATAAATACCAAACAACATAGGCGCGCTCATCACAAGATAAACTTTTATTTCATTTCTCTTTTTCCTATATTTCTCGATTTATGATTATTTCATTTCATACATCATCATATCCATATCATGAACTTTTTTTTTCATACCTTTCCAAGTTTCAACTCATCATAAACGCATTTTTACTCAGACACCTTAGTGTCACTTTCAACACTTTCTGAAATAACTCGATTGAAAAGTATTTCAGTCTATAAGTAAAATAAAAATTAGATCGGATCATACGCATCACTCTATCACAAATTTATATGGCAAGTATTTCTAAACACTTTACATGCATCATTTGATCCGAGAATTGGCTAAACTGAAGCTCTGATACCAATAAATGTAGCACCCCCTACCCGTATTCATCGCCGAAATAGAGTAAAAGGCATCACCGAGGAGTACGAAACACTTACAGATAATTTAAATATATTTTCATAACAACTTGTCTCGATTTCATACTATTTCATTTTTAAGCTTTATTCACCAAAGTATTTGAAATATCATTTTTATGCAAATAGCACACATGAGGTACGTAATTCCATAGTTATGAATGAACACATTTATCAAACATATTCCACATTCATATATCAATGTCTCATGTCTCCACATGTTAATAACCGTCGTTTTTCTTATTTTTCAGATAATTATGTGTAACAATTCATAAGCATGCAATCATTTATTTATTCTGTCAATCACAATTTCAAATAACAAATTCATGTGATTGAGTTCAACCTCATTAGGTGTTTAAATTACATCACTTTGATTCACATACTTATAATTTACTAACATATCTGTCAAACACAATCTCGAATGACGAAATCACATAATTGGGCTCAATAATAATAATGATAACATTGCTTACATTTCTTTTTCACACGTTACATTTACTACTTGCCAACTTGTCCATTCAAGGAAGCGGCTTACAGATTTAAGTACATCGTGATCTCAAGCCGAAATCTAGTGAAGCACATAAGTGCTAAAGCGAAGCCAGAAGGCTAGCTGAAGCACACAAGTGCAAAGCGGAAGCCCGAAGGCTAATTGAAGCACACACAAGCTAAGCGGAAGCTTAGAAGGCTAATCAAGCTCATCAGAGCTGAACTGAAACCCCAAAAGGGTTAACTAAAACTCATATGAGTTAACGAAAGCTCGTAGGAGCTAAACGGAAAACAAACACGAGAATTCGCAACAAATGCTGAATCTCGGTTTACTTGGATAATTTACCATCAATTCATCTTTTTCACTGAAAAATCGTACTCATTTCCAGCATTCCGTTCCTCCGAAATACTCAGTTCAATTTCATAACTTTTGTACATAATTTACTTATTTTCAACAATTATAATACATAAATATTAATCACCATTCATAAAATAATATTGAAATTTAATAATATTAACAAATAGTCACTAAAATTTAGTTATATAAACTCACAAGTTTGATTTTTGTATTATAGCGATAATCATAATTTCATAATAAATATTCCAAATAAAACATTATATCATTTTTAATTCAATATTTATCGATTATAATCGGGCACGTGATCTATTTATACACAAGTCATTCATACATATATGTATATTTTTTCCTCCTCCTCCTCTCCATCCACATCCTTAGTATAAATAACACACTTGTAAGTAACATTATCCATAATTTTCACTCTTTACTTATGTGAATATTCAAGCTATCCATCCGTGTCATAGTCACTTAATTATTTTTATCTTGAGCTACAGAACTCAAAATTAAGATCTGCTAATTTTCCCTGAAACTAGACTCAATATCTTCTTACCATAAAATTTTCAGAATTTTTGGTTGGGCCAATTAATACATTTTATTCATTGAAGTCTCCCCTGTTCTGCTGTCTGATAGTTCTGACCCTTCTTCACTAAAAATTAATTACCTTCTCTTACAGGATTTGAATAATGTACTCATTTGTTTTTTTTTGAAAATAGACTCATTCAGAATTCTAAAAATATAAATTTAAGCCCCTAATTATTTTTATCCAATTTTTGATGATTTTCCAAACTCAGAATAGGGGAACCCGAAATCATTCTGACCTTATCTAACAGAAGTTATTGTATCTCATGATTTACAATTTCATTGCTTACATAATTTCTTTTATAAGAAACTAGAATCAATAAGATTTAATTTCATATTTTATTCACCCTCTAATTCGATTTATATAATTTTTGGTGATTTTTCAAAGTTAGACTACTGCTGCTGCCCAAAACAGTTTTAGTGAAAAATATTGATTTCCATTTTGCCCCAAATTTCATAGTTAATACAATTCAATCCTTGCTCAATTAACTCCTCAATTGAGATAATTTTTATCATTTAATACTTTATTATATCATTTTAAACTACTTCATAACCCTTGAAAACCAGAAATTTAACACTAGACCTTAATTCCAAACTCTTTCTCAATTAGGTCCTAAACTAATTTTCATCAATTTTACTTGATAAAATCACCATATATCAAAATTAAAGCTTCAATTATATGTTTTATTCATCATATGCTTCTAGTACTCATCCATAAAAACTTCAAAAATTAGCCATGGAATCAAAAACTAATGAAATAGTAAGTTGGACCCAATTGTAAAAGTCCAAAAACATAAAAATTTCAAGAAGAAAGCAAGAATTAAACATGAAGCTAGAGTATGAAAACCAGCTTGAACCCTCCTCCATGGCTGTTTTTAGGCTGATGAATATGAAGATAAATGAAGAGAATTCTAGATATTCCAATTTAGTCCCATTTTTATTTAGTTAATTTTGATAATTTTTCAATTTTGCCCTTATTTCACCCATTTTCTGATTTTTCTCAGCTATTGCCGCCCAAAATTTCTCCTTTGGGCTTATTTGCACTTTAGGTCCTTCCTCATTTGACAATTGAGCTATTTAATCATTTTAGCAACTTTTATACCTTTTTTAATTTAGTCATTTTTATTTAATTAACTACCCAAACGTCAAAATTTTCTGACTAAATTTTAATACTACTTCACCAACACTCCATAAATATTTCTAAAAATATTTATGGCTCGGTTTATGAAGTCGAGGTCTCGATACCTCATTCCAGACCCAATTTACCTAATTAATTCTTTTAAATCACCAAATTCACTAATTCAAAAATGCTTTTATATTCACATTTGACTCATAGATATTAATTTATTAAATTTTCAACTCACCCGTCGGATTTACTGATCTCCAATCTCTATTCCCGATACCACTGAAAATTAGGTTGTTACATAATACCTCTAACTTATTCTTGTGCTTGGTCCCTAAATTTGTTTCTTATTGGTTTTTGGCTTAAAGAGTAATCTCACATTGTACTAAGTCGACGTATGTAGAGTGGTCCCCATTTAATAAGTGATAAACCGTAATTTATACATATTTATAACTCATACTTAACGCATTTTATGAATGATTTCTCCTTAGATTTGGTGAATTCGATGCTCCTAATGCCTTAATTTCGTGTTTTATCCTTAGGTAAGCATAGAAGAACAAAAGGAACGAGAAACGGGCCAAAAATTAAATGAGCCAAAGCACGAAATCAACACGGCCTAGACCTCCTCACACGGGCAGATCATACGGCCGTGTCAATTTGGCAGAATTGAAGCACGATTCACACGGGCAGCTCACATGCCCGTGCCAATCTAACAGGCTCGAATACGGCCTGAAGTAATCGCACAGGGCCTTGCCACACGGGCGTGTCCCTGCTGAACCCTAGTTAAGCTTCATTCGGAAAAGGCCAAATTTTAGGGCTTCTTAGGCATTCCAAAGCCTATAAATACACCCTAAAGGAGGAAGAAAAGGGAGACAGAGAATAGGGAGTAAGAAATTACTCCGAGGAAGCCGATTGATCCATTTCAGAAGCCGGAGCCACCATCAAGACTGAAGATCTCTCCTCAACCTCCCCTTTAGGAGTTTTGCGTTTTCTTTATATTTTGTATTTTTTATTATTCTGAGATGTATTCTTGTTTAGTTATGAACTAAACCCCTAAATACCTAAGGAGGATGAAACCTATGACTAAACCTTGTTATTATTTCTTAATCGTATGATAAATATTTAACTTGTTCTTAATTATGTGTTCTTAATTCTTGTTTTGGTATTTCAGGATACCATTTCAAGTTACTACTCTTAGTTGGAGGAGGAATAGACCCTGACTAAGAGTAGCTTTGTCGTAATTAAGCGGAGTTGATTGCGCGCCTAGAGATAGGGTGACAAGATTTTGTCAGATTAGGGTGAAACCTAATAAGGGAATCTATAGATTGAGTTAATGCAACCTTAAGGTGTTAATTAGATATAACTCTCGGTTATTCAACCTAGGGATTAGACGTTGTTAGTCTCGAAAGGGATAATAATATACAGTAGGGATTTCTACGAAACAAGCTGAATGAATAAATCGTCCGGTTCGGAGCCAGAATAACAAGTAAGAGTCTAGATGGATTTTTCCTTAGGTGTTGTCTTAATCAATCGTTTTCCACAACAGTAATTTCCCAATTTCTATTTTCTGCAAGCTCTTAGTTTAATTAGTTAGTCAAAACAATTCTTTTTTATTCGGCTAGATAATAAAAAGACAGTCATTACTAGTACTCATAGTCCTTTGAGTTCGACAATCCGGTCTTGCTAAAGCTATACTACTGTTCAATAGGTACACTTGCCTACGTCGTGATTATAGTTAGTTTCAAGAACGAGTCATTACAAATTTACAAAACTTATCACACGGAAAATCGACGATCAATTTTCTGGCGCCGTTACCGGGGACTAAGATATTAGGAACGCTCAATTTTTATTACTTTAGCCATTTATTTTCTTGCAATTTAACTTTAATTTTTACTTTACAAATTTTCTTTCTTTTTCTCCTGGCAGGTTCTTATAGTTTATGACTAGAAAAAACCCATTAGGACCATTACTTTTCGACGAGGAAATTGATCATACAGCTCGTAGAAACCGACGAGAAATCAGGCTCAGCTTAAGATACACAGAAGGAGAGCAAGAGGATGATATCTCAACTACTACTAAAGAGATGGCTGAAAATCAAGACAATCCGCTACCTCCAGCCATACCTGCTGAATTAGCAAATCAGAATCGTGCTCCTCGTACTATGTATGATTATGCTAAACCTAATTTTACAGGAACTGAGTCAAGTATAGTTAGACCTGCTATTGCTGCAAATAATTTTGAACTGAAACCTAACACGATCCATATGATACAGCAATTTGTTCAGTTTGATGGTTTGCAGGATAAGAACCCCAACATGCACTTGGCAAATTTCTTAGAACTGTGCGATATTTTCAAAATTAATGGTGTTTCTGATGATACCATTCACCTTCGGTTATTCTCTTTTTCACTGAGGAATAAAGCTAAACAATGGTTGAACTCACTACTACTCCATTACCACTTGGGAACAAATGACCAAAATTTTTTTATTAAAATATTTTCCACCGGTAAAAATAGCTAAGTTGCGTAATGATATATCTTCTTTTGTGCAGATGGACTTAGAAACACTCTACGATGCATGGGAGAGATACAATGACCTTTTGCGAAGGTGCCCACACTATTGATTACCTCCATGGCTGCAAGTTCAAACATTCTACAACGGTGTGAACCCTTCGACAAGACAAATGATTGATGTAGCTGCTAGTGGGACCATCAATAACAAAACACCTGAAGAGGCTTCTGAATTTATTGAAGAGATGTCACTGAATAACTATCAGTGGTAAGTCATGAGGATTAAGCCAACGAAAACAGCAGACGTTTATAACATCAATTCGGTCACTATGTTGTCAAATCAGGTAGAACTTTTGAATAAGAAAATTGATGGTTTACTTAGTTCTACGCAGGTACATCCAACGATGAGGTGTGATTCAAGTGGAGGAGGTGTGCTTACAGAATACCCACCATTCAATCCTACAATCGAAGAGGAACAAGTCAATTATATGGGTAACAATAATTTTAGATCTCAAAATAACCCATATAGTAATACTTATAATGCAGGTTGGAAGAACCACCCAAATTTCTCCTGGGGCGGTCAAGGAAATCAAAGACCACGGAATCCTCAGGGTTTCTAACAGTCACCTTATCAACAGGAAGAGAAGCTGAACCTTGAGGAGATGCTATCCAAATTCATCTCGGTGTCAGAAACTCGTTTTCAGAATACCGAGACAGTAATCAAAAATCAACTAGCATCAATTCAAGGGCTCGAGACACAGATAGGTCAGCTGTCCAAGTTAATATCCGAATGACCACAAGGTAGTTTGCCAAGTAATACTGAACCAAACCTAAGGGAACAGCTCAAGTAATTGATGCTCAAGAAGGATGCGTTGAGACTGAGCCAGAACCAAGGTAAGAAAATGTGGAAAGCCAAGGTGATGGTAAGGTAAGTCATAATAAAACGGTGAACGTAGAATACAAACCTCGTGTGCCATACCCTAAAGCAACAAGGAAATACTACTCAGATGCACAATTCGGTAAGTTTCTTGTACTTTTTAAACAATTACATATCAACTTACCTTTTGTTGAAGCTATCTCGCAGATGCCTACATACGCAAAATTTTTGAAGGAGCTCCTAACAAATAAAAGGAAGTTTGAAGACTTATCTACAGTGGAACTCAACGAGGAATGTTCAGCTATACTCCAAAATAAACTGCCAACCAAACTGAAAGGTCTAAGAAGTTTCACTATCCCTTGCTTAATTGATAGTTTGAATGTTGAGAAAGCACTAGCCGATTTAGGTGCTAGCATTAATTTGATGCCATATAAAATGTTCAAACAACTTGGTCTTGAGGAACCCAAACCCACTAGGATGAGTATTCAACTAGTTGATAGATCTGTTAAATATCCTAGGGGTATTATAGAAGATGTACTTGTAAAAGTAGATAAATTTATATTCCCTGTTGACTTCGTTGTGCTTGATATGGACGAAGACGTAGAAGTACCTTTAATCTTAGGGCGTATATTTTTAGCCACTGCTAGGGCTGTAATCGATGTGGGTGATGGTAAATTGGTACTTAGAGTAGGTGAAGAGGAGATTATCTTTAAAATTTATGATGCTATGAGATTTTCTAGGGAACAAGATGATTCATGTTATTTTATTGACTCTATTGATCATGCTACTCAAGAATCTTTTTAGGAAATTATACGAAAGGACACGACGGAACTGTGTTTAGCTCAAGGGGAGGAGGCAAATGATGACCCCAATGAATGTTCCTTAAGACAAGCAGAATATGAGGGTATTAAGATGAACGATGAACTTTAAAAAAACCCTCTATTGAAGAACCTCCCAAACTAGAACTTAAACAATTGCCAGATCACTTGGAATATGCATACCTTAGAAATAATTCTACATTACCAGTGATTATTGCTTCTAACCTGCAACTCAAGGAAAAAGAGAAATTAATCCGAGTACTAAAAGAACATAAAAAGGCCATAGCTTGGAAAATTTCTGACATCAAAGGGATTAGCCCCTCTTTTTACACCCATAAAATTTTAATGGAAGATGAATATAAGCCTTGTGTGCAAGCTCAAAGATGACTGAACCCCAATACGAAAAAAGTTGTTAAAGCTGAGGTAATTAAACTTCTAGATGCTAGAATTATTTATCCTATTTCTAACAGGAAGTTGAATGATGCCATAAGGAAAGATCACTTTCCATTTTCATTTATTGACCAAATGTTGGAAAGATTATCCGGACACATGTACTACTGTTTTTTAGACGAACTCTCCGGTTACTTCTAAATTCCAATAGCTCCTAAAGATCAAGAAAAGACAACATTCATATGCCCATACGGTACATTTGCTTATCGTAGAATGCCTTTTGGATTATGTAACGCCCCTGTCACTTTTTAGCATTGCATGATGGCCATCTTTGACGAACTCGTGGAAGACATCATGGAGATATTTATGGATGATTTCTCGGTATTCGGTAACTCTTTCCATCTTTTCTTTAAAAATTTAAAACGAGTTTTAATAAGATATGAGGAAACGAACCTTGTACTTAATTGAGAAAAGTGTCACTTCATGGTTCAAGAAGGTATAGTATTAGGGCATAAAATTTCTAGTAAAGGGATTGAAGTGGATAAATCTAAAATTAAAACAATCAAAAAATTACCACCTCCTAGTTCGGTCAAGGCTATTAGAAGCTTTTTAGGACATGTCAGTTTTTATAGAAGATTTATTAAAGATTTTTCTAAAATAACTAAGCCTTTGACTAAATTACTAGAAAAAAATATGCCTTTTAATTTCGATCAGGAATGCTTGGAAGCATTTAACACCTTAAAAGATAAATTAATTGATGCTCCAATTATAATTGCACCTGACTAGAACTTACCTTTTTAACTAATGTGTGATGCGAGTGACTATGCAATAGGTGCAGTTTTGGGACAGCGAAGAGACAAGCACTTCCAACCTATCTATTATGCTAGCAAGACATTGACAGCCGCACAAGAAAACTACACCACCACCGAAAAAGAATTGCTAGCTGTAGTTTTTGCATTTGATAAATTCCAATCATATCTCATATTGTCTAAAGTTATTTTCTACACTGATCATTCTACCCTTTGATACCTCCTAACTAAAACTGATGCAAAACCTTAACTTATTCGATGGATTTTGTTATTGTAGGAATTCGACTTAGAAATTCAAGATAAGAAAGGAGTTAAAAATCTCGTGGTGGATCATCTGTCCAGGCTTGAAAACTCAAATATCAGACAACTAGATGAAGCCGAAATTAATGATCAGTTTCTTGACGGACAGTTCTTCGCTATATCTGATTCTGAGGTACCTTGGTTTGCAGACATCGTAAATTTTTTGGCCGCTAATATTATCCCAAAAGGGTTAACACACCAGCAAAAGAAGAGATTCTTTAGTGATGTGAAACACTACTTTTGGGACGACCCTTTTTTTTTTGGTATATGTGTAGATCAAATCTTTCAAAGATGTGTTACAAGGTCAGAAACACCAAAGATACTGGAACATTGCCACTCAGGACCAATTGGAGGGCACTATAGTGGAACTAAGACCGCGCATAAAATACTTGAATCAGGTTTTCATTAGCCCTCGTTATTCAAGGACGCCAACAGGTATGTGACTTCTTGCGACAAATGCCAACGAACAGGTAACTTCTCTAAACATGCCATGTGAAATATTTGACGTTTGGGGTATCGACTTCATGGGTCCATTCCCAAGTTCGTTTGGGAATAACTATATCTTAGTAGCGGTTGATTATACGTCCAAATGGGTAGAAGCTTTACCTACTAATAATACTAGAGTAGTAGTACGCTTCCTTAAGAAACTCTTCTCAAGATTCGAAACACCTAGAGCAATTATTAGTGACAGGGGCACTCATTTCTGTAACATCCAATTTGAGAAAACTCTTAAGAAATACGGATTTTACCACAAAATAGTCACCCCATATCATCCTCAAACCAGTGGACAAGTCGAAGTGGCAAACCGAGAAATCAAACTAATTCTCGAAAAGACAGTAGAATCAAACAGGAAAGACTGGGCGATGAAAGTAGATGATGCTTTATGGGCTTATAGAACTGTTTTTAAGACTCCCATAGGAACATCACCGTACAGACTCGTTTATGGGAAAAGCTGTCATCTACCATTCGAACTAGAGCACAAAGCTTTTTGGGTAATTAAATTTCTGAACCTTGATCCTAAACTTGCAGGCCAAAACAGGTTGATACAGCTGAACGAGTTAGATGAGTGGTGAGCCAATGCATACGAAAATTCACGGCTATACAAAAAAGCAACAAAACGACGCCATGACGCTCGCTTGAAGTAGCAAAAGCAATTCAAAGTCAGAGATTTTGTCTTGCTCTATAATTTAAGACTCAAATTGTTTCCTGGAAAACTTAAATCACTATGGTTAGGACCTTTCGTAGTTTAATCTGTCTTTCCATATGGCACAGTAGAGGTAAGTCACCCATCACAAGGAACTTTCAAGGTAAATGGTCATCGTCTCAAACTTTATAACGGCGAGAATTTTAAGGACGATGGAGAGGAGCTACGAATCCATGAACCTCTCTGAATACATCAGCAAGGGAAGTCGAGCTAAGAGTATAAACAAGCGCTTCTCGGGAGGCAACCTGAGTACTAACAGTTTTTATTTATTTAAAATTTCAAAATTTTTAATAATTAGATCACTAACTGAATCTTTGAACACAGGTTTACCACAGGGACACAGCCAAGCACACGGGCGTGTGTAAGACCGTGTGGAAACAGGGCAAGATTTTTCTAAAACACGGGCAACGATAAATCGCCATGGCCGTATGACATGACCGTGGGCAAACCTGCCAAAATAACACGGGCGTGCGGCACGCCCGTGTCTTAAGAGCATGGTAGAAACTGAGAAACTAACACGGGCATGAGACACGCCCGTGTCTATACACCCGTGGTCGACACTGCCAAAATAACACGGGCGTATGCATAGAAACATGGGCGTGGAAGAAATGAGCCATATCGCACACGGGCGTGTCTAATGGCCGTGTGACGAACTCCCAATTCACGACCCACACAAGCGTGTACGATGACCGTGCCATTTACAAAATTACATTATTTCTTTTACTTCCACTTTTATTCTTAATTTTTTTTTTATAATTCATATATTCTCTAAACACGGCTTCTCTTTATGATTACTACCAGCTTATTTCTTCCTTAACATCATGCCCTACTCTATTGTCAATCATCGTTCTCACCAAACTAGGACATTTATTCAGTACTCAGGAAGTTTCAATTCTCTTCCTATCTTATGATCTTATATTGTCTTATATATCTAACCTTGTACATTGAGGGCAATGTACATCTTAAGTGTAGGAGGTATTTATTTCACTATCTGAGAAATCCCTAAATATTGCTTTGTTCTCTTGTGAATCTCTCATATCATGTTTAAAATGAATTTTGATTGACTGATAATTTTGATTGATATATCTTAAATTAAAACATAGGCATTCATGCATTGATTGTTAAACTTTAAGACACTAGAAAATCAAGCATGATAAGATGATGTTTAAGAATTTAAAATTTTAGGTTGTTTCCCCAAATTTAGGTATTATCTTGAATTGAATCCCACAGATTTAAACATCAAAAAGCCATAATTTTTGTGAGATTTTTGAGCCTTTTGAGCATCTATTAATTCTTTCATGCTCACTTCTATTATTGCTTTGAGTGTACCAATATTGAACTGTTGTTCTAGAACTTGCCTGATTATGCATGTTGAGACCACACTATTTGATTTGATATATCAAAATGATAGAGGCACTTAGTATTAACCCACTCATGCCATGAAAAGCTTACCTCCACAATTAGCCCTTAGTAAACCCC
Organism: Gossypium anomalum; assembly: GCA_025698475.1. Classification (NCBI taxonomy): domain Eukaryota; kingdom Viridiplantae; phylum Streptophyta; class Magnoliopsida; order Malvales; family Malvaceae; genus Gossypium; species Gossypium anomalum. Next base: position 13,431,442 of record CM046967.1, on the reverse strand, counting down.
TTTGAGCCTAACAAACCATTCCTTGTATTACCCTCAATATTAACCGTTAACCCATTATTGTTGAAATCTAAATTAATTCGATCCCCATTTTTTGTCGAGAACTGAGTTAGATAAATTGCTTAGCTATGTCTTGTTCTTAATAATTAGTTATGATTATTTAACTTGTTCTTAATTAAAAAAAATGTATACATATTAGCAGTTATCTTTTGTTATAAGCTTCATTATACAAATTCCATAGTCAGAAAAGAAGCTATGTTGTACGCAAGTGGTGATTAAATATTTTTCTAGTTAAGTAATTTTTCAGTTCAATCTCGATTCTAACCTTTTCTTTTAGCTTGTGACCACACCCCCTAACCAAGCCTCATTACAACCCTTTAAAGACCTTTTTATTGATGTATCATCTCGATTTATAGTGGCGGAGATTTGATTTTCATGCAAGCCTATGGTAATAACTTTTCATATTGACTAATAAGTGCTAATTTCATTGTCCTTAAACACTTCAAGTGATTTGAGTGAATCTTTAGTGAGAATGTTAAACTCTGTGAGGTTCCGAATCAATGATAACTACTTAGATGAAGGGAGATGCCTAAGTTTTTCATGATTAAATATTTAACTTGTAATGTTTGAGGCTTTAATGTTCTTATAGTTGAGTTCTCAATGTATGATTACTTATGAGATGATTTGAGATAATATTGATCAGAATTATAAGTTGAGAAAAAGGAGATTTTAACTATGATCCAAGGATTTTGCTTGAGGACAAGCAAACGCTTAAGTGTGGAGGTATTTGATAAACCGTAATTTATACATATTTATAACCCATGCTTAACGCATTTTATGAATGATTTCTCCTTAGATTTGGTGAATTCGATGCTCCTAATGCCTTAATTTCATGTTTTATCCTTAGGTAAGCATAGGAGAACGAAAGGAACGAGAAACGGGCTAAAAACGGAGAAAATGGGCCAAAGCACGAAATCAACACGGCCTGGACCTCCACACACGGGTAGATCACACTGCCGTGTCAATCTGGCAGAATTGAAGCACGATTTACACGGGTAGCTCACACGCTCGTGCCAATCTAACAGGCTCGAATACAGCCTGAAGTAATCGCATACGGCCGTACCATACGGGCGTGTCCCTACTGAACCCTAGTTAAGCTTCATTCGGAAAAGGCCAAATTTTAGGGCTTCTTAGGCATTTCAAAGCCTATAAATACACCTTAAATGAGGAAGAAAAGAGAGACAGAGAATAGGGAGTAAGGAATTACTCCGAGGAAGCCGATTAGTCCGTTTCAGAAGCCGGAGCCACCATCAAGACTGAAGATCTCTCCTCAACCTCCCCTTCAGGAGTTTTGGGTTTTCTTTATGTTTTGTAATTTTTATTATTCTGAGATGTGTTCTTGTTTAGTTATGAACTACACCCCTAAATACCTAAAGGGGATGAAACTTATGATTAAACCTTGTTATTATTTCTTAATCGTATGATAAATATTTAACTTGTTCTTAATTATGTGTTCTTAATTCTTGTTTTGGTATTTCAGGATATCACTTCAAGTTACTACTCTTAGTTGGATGAGGAATAGACCCTGACTAAGAGTAACTTTGTCGTAATTAAGCGGAGTTGATTGCGCGCCTAGAGATAGGGTGACAAGATTTTGCCGGATTAGGGTGAAACCTAATAAGGGAATCCATAGATCGAGTTAATGCAACCTTAGGGTGTTAATTAGAGATAACTCTCGGTTATTCAACCTAGGGATTAGACGTTGTTAGTCTCGAAAGGGATAATAATATACATTAGGGATTTCTATGGAACAAGTTGAATGAATAAATCGTCCGGTTCGGAGCCAGAATAACAAGTAAGAGTCTAGGTGGAGTTTTCCTTAGGTATTGTCTCAATCAATCGTTTTCCACAACAGTAATTTCCCAATTTCTATTTTCTGCAAGCTCTTAGTTTAATTAGTTAGTCCAAACAATCCTCTTTTATTCGGCTAGATAATAAAAAGACAGTCATTACTAGTACTCATAGTCCTTTGGGTTCGACAATCCGGTCTTGCTAAAGCTATACTACTATTCGATAGGTACACTTGCCTACGTCGTGATCATAGTTAGTTTCAAGAACGAGTCATTACAATTTTATAAAACTTATCACATGGAAAATTGACGATCACTAAGTTAGGCTAATTGCTTGACAACTAGCACTCTGTTAATATGGTATAAAAATATGTTCCCCTCTATCTTAAGTCTGAGGCAAGTTATAATGTGGTTTGGAGAACACTTGTGTTAAAGTGCTTATGGGTTATGATATTTTGGTCAATAGAGTATCTTACAAATGATTGATTGAGTAAGTTTACTTAATATCATCCTTACGAGATTTGGCTCTATTAATTATATGGGAGCCAATTTGTGGAGGTCAATTTATTTGACTGGGTTACATCTCCTAAGGAATTTGGCTATTAGACATTAGTTGTTGATTAATATCTTTAATATGATTGTGAAGATGTCTTGCTTACCTTTCAAGTTAGTCTCTTTCATACACAATGTCTAGGAATAAGGCTCTTTTTGAGTAGATTTAATTGATCACTTATCTTCATTATTAGTTTGAGGATTAGTCTATTTGGTTATGTTGGTAGGTAGGGCTGAGCAAAAAAATGACTAAATTGAGAATCTGGCCTAAATCGACATATTGATTCGGTCCGGGTTTTTTATAGTTCGATTTTGGTTAAATAATGTCACTGAACCACATTAATTCAGTTCAGTTCCGTTTTATTCCATTGGACATCGAAAAGCCCAAAAAATATAGTTTGAAAAAAACAATATTTTTTTGTACATATAGCCCAACACATAAACTTATTTAAAACTCAAAACAAAATCATTGCTTCTAAATTCTAAATATAACTTTTATTATATTTTTACATATTTTATAATTAAATAAAAAAATAAAACCTAAATATAATTTCAGTGTTAGTCTCTCACAATTCATTGTTTATTTATTATTGTTGTTAAAATTTCGAAGAATTCAACTGTTCATCTCTTTTTTACTTATTAAGTATTGTGTTTTTTTCTATTATTATTGCTGCTAAAATTTCTGAAATTTAGTTATCATTTATTAACATTTTCAAGTTGTGTGCTTTTTTGTTGTCATTACACATTAATAGTTATAAAATATAAATAATTTAACATTTGATTATGTTTAGTAAAAATTGAAACGGATTAAATCAAGGTTTAATTAGATTTTTAATAAACATTTATAACTATAGATTTTACAAATTACTTTTTAGATAAATATATTAATCGAGATTTTATATATAATTGAAAAGAAAAATTAAAACTTTCAAATAGTGTCTAGGAAACACAAGACAAAGATAATTCTATCTAATTAAAATTGAAAAGTCTAAATTCAAAAACACTTTTATCAAAATAAAGTCCAAAATCTTAAAGCCAAAAAATAACATGAAAACCCAAAACTCAAATAAATTTAGTATGGTTCGGTAACAAGTGATTTCTTATGTCCACTAGTTCGATTTCAATTTAGAAAATGGAAAAACTGAATACCCCAATTCGATTTAGAAAAATCAAGTAAATCGAATCAAACCGATCTTGCTCTTATTGGTGACGTTATAGTCATAATAGTGTTGTGTTTGTCAAAGTTGAGAAAAGCTTATGAGGGGTCTAAACCTCGTCCATGAAATTGGATTGACGATATTGAGAATGTAATTTTTAAGGTTATTGAGGGACTGATAACTTATCACTTGAGAAAGTGAGAATTTATCATTGGAGGTAGTAGGGACATATCCTTTGAAGGAGTTAGAATGTGAACGTGACACTTAGGAAAGGGAGAATGTATCGTTTGAGAGAATGAAAATAAATCCTCCTATAATCATTTTTTATTATTATATCTTCTTTACAACAATGATTGAATCTAAACACATATCTCATAATTAATTTTAATTCCATTGCTATGATTTCGCTAACTAATCTTACTATCTCTTTTATTTTTAATTTTTACCAAACAATTTAGCTATATCCAAATGGTGAGAGTAATTTTTGTCCATTCGTGTTGCTATTTATATTTAGATTATGTTTGTTTCACTGAAAATAATTTTTGGAAATGATTTTTTGAAAATGCATTGATTTTTAGTAAAATAATTTTTGGTGATTGGATGATTCTGCGTAAAATATTTTTTATTGTTTTACAAATTTTCCTGAAATCATTTTTAAAAATTGTTTTTAGTAAAACAAACACATCATATAGTATAAAAACATAAATATTATAGAAGAAACATTTTATTTTGACAATTTAATTAAATTTAATAATAATTAATATGTTATATAAACTTAATAATAAACAATGTCTAATTACAATTTAATTTGAAATTACATATATTACATATATGAGAGTGGATTGTGACACATTGGAGTTGAAAGGGATAAACAAAGTTAAGCATGATTTAAACAAAATACTCATATTTATATTATTAAAATTTTCATATTTTATAGTATAAATGATTTATTATTAAATATTAATATTTTTCAATAAAATATTAAGAATATTATTTAAAATTTAAAAATTTACAATTATTAATGTTAAAATTTATTATTAAAACAAAGTTGCAATATTAAATGATTTATTAAATAATAAATTATATTAACAATTTATTATATTATTAAAAATTTAAATATGTATGTTTAACAATATTGAAATTTATAATATTTGATATTAATATTGTAAAGTTTTTAAACGATGATTTTATGCTTTACTCAAGTTAATTTTTATATAAAAATCAAAGAAGTTATTTTCCATTGTGAAATTATTTTTTATAAAACAAGTCATAAAAGAAATTACGGTAACAAATGCAGCTAGTTATTATTAATAAGTTGGAAAGTATTGTTAATCTTAGGTAGAAGACAGCAACAATCCACAAACATAAAAAAAGCATTGCCAAAATTTGAAATTATTGTATTAAAAACTAAAGTTATTATTTAAAAATTGATTTTGACTCTTAATTAAAAATTCAAATTGGATGGCGAGTAAATCTTTTTATTAGTAAAATAAGTATGCATAGTAGAATTAATTTGGTTCTGCTAAGGCAAAAGAAGTCAAAGATAAATGAGATAACATTAAAAAAGAACAATTTAATATAATATTTTTTATAAACTGTTGTGTGTAATTCAAAAAATTAACAATAAGATTGAAGAGAGACGTGATTTGGTGGACGCAACATTACAAGATAGGTGGATTTGTATCACATGTAGAGAAAAAGGAGCCCATGCTTTTGCTTGCCACCCAAACCAAGCTTAATGAGAGTTGGCATGGTTTGGTTTGCCTTTGTTTTCGGGGGAGGGTGCTTACGTCATAGCTAACGCCACGCCAAGTGTCCCCTTTGCCCCTCTCGACACTTCCCACGCGTTTGTCGTGTTTCGTTCGGCACATCCAATAACCTCCCCAAAGACAAGAAAAATGGCCACCCAACTTCAGTTTCTTCTCTGAGCTTTCCTTCTCTTTGTTATCCTTAGTTTCTGCTATAGGAATTTAGTTCCTGAACCTCCGTAGCTTGACCGACCGAACCAACCCAACCCAAAGGTCTATGTAAGAGAAACAATTTCCAAATCCGAGAGAGAGCCGTTTTCCAGTTTCCTTTCTTCTTTTTAGGATCCTAGAAATTACCTGCCTTGTTGAATTTTATCTCTTATAAAAGAATAGTGAACAAAGAAGAGAAAACTTTTTTTTCTTGTTGAAGCATTAGTTTCTCTCTGATGGGCAACTGCTTGTTTTCTTCCACTAGAGTCGATTCTACCCAAAGCCCCCAACCAACTTCTGGTAATCATTTCTTTCTTTCCATGGGTATTTTTTGTTTTGGTCGATTATTGCTTCTTTTTTTTCATTTGTTATGGTCTTTTAGCTATAAAGGTTTAAACTTTTATGTCGGATTTGACTTTCTTTTTGGGGGTTTGGTAAGGTTTATTTTTAGCTTTCTGAAAGAGTATACCTAGAAATTACATTCATTTTATACTTTCTGATATTCATAACCCTGGTTCTTGATATTTCTTCAATTTCTTGAGTTTGAGCTGTGTGGGGGAATAGATCCTGTTCACTTGAAACTATTATTTGATTTTGGATAGTGCCCTTTTTCAATCAAAATGAATTTCAATGTGCAAACTTGAAGAAAGTGTAAGCATGAGTTGCAGGCTTCTGTTGTAATGCTCGGTGTGTTCATATATACTTGAATACGCAAGATTCTTGTGGGGGGAAAAACATCTACAAATTTATATTTGGAAGGGAATACGAAATGGTATGCATAGGAAAGGGTGGTGCTTGCTTGGAGTGCTATGACCCTTGCATAACTGTGATTTTATAACTAATGATTGTTGCAAACCTCAATTGAAAAAAATTTGTTCAATTAATCCTACAATTGTTTCTTCACCATCTGTTATAAGTCAGACTTAAAAGGAGTTTGCTTCGAAGAATTAAGGGAAAGGTATATATGGAAATACAATAATGCATTTTCTCATACTAAATGCTCCATGAATGAAAAAATCTACTGGTTTGGGTGGTTTCAGGATGCATAACACTCTCATGGGAAGACCATAGATGTTAGATGAGTTTAAGTTTGAATTCCTCTTGCATTTGATACTGTGCTATGTAGTCTATTTAACAACTGGACCTAAGGAACTTGTTTTGCTTTCAGCATCAGGAGGCTCAAGAATTTCTAGCAAAACCAGTCGATCTTCAGCTCCTTCAAGCTTGACTCTTCCATCTTTCAGTGATACAAGTAGTAGTAATGGATGTCTTCCAACACCAAGGACCGAAGGAGAAATATTGGCATCCCCCAATTTGAAACCTTTCTCGTTCAATGAGTTGAAGAATGCCACCAGAAACTTTCGTCCCGACAGTCTTCTTGGTGAAGGTGGCTTTGGTTATGTCTTTAAAGGATGGATTGATGAACACACATTAGCTGCTGCAAGGCCTGGCTCAGGAATGGTTATTGCTGTCAAGAAGCTTAAACCCGAAGGTTTTCAAGGCCACAAAGAGTGGCTGGTAGGTTTCATTTTTACGACTTCTTTTATCTTTTTATTGCTTCTGCTTTTCCTATCCCTGTTTTTGTTTGTGTTTGTGCCCTATTAGTGATAGTCAATTGATTTCAGACTGAAGTTGATTATCTTGGGCAACTTCATCATCCAAATCTAGTTAAGTTAATCGGATATTGTTCAGAGGGTGAGAACCGTCTTTTGGTCTACGAGTTCATGCCTAAAGGAAGCTTGGAGAACCATCTTTTTAGAAGTAAGTATCACATCCTTGAATTTTTCTGGAGAATCATCTTTTTAAAAGTATTAGGTCCCTGAATTGATAAGAATGGCTTTTGGAATCCAATTCCATGGCATTATATTTTCTTGTGCTATGGAAATAACCCTTACCCTCAAGAGTTTGCTATGAAACTTGTAAAGGGAATTCCAAACTTTTACTTTTTTATATTTTAGTTTCAAGGAGAATGCAAGTACTCTGCTGCTGTTACATGTATTGGTCAGCTCAAGTTGTCATAATTAGATTCTCAAATTTTCTTTCCTCCTTTTCTGTGGTGATAAAACACAGGGTTAGCATCCTCCCTTGTCGCCCATGTCTTTGTGGACATGTCTGATGAATTTTCTTTTCTAATACTAATTGTCCATTTTTACCATTTTAAGTTATACTACTTTTTAAGTTATGAATGTCATGTTGAGGACCATCTTTCTAGTCCTTTAGCAATGGAAAAGCTTGGAAGTTGAAACTACTTTTCCATAGGCTAGAATATCATTGTTTTTGTTCTAAATGTGCATTCATGTAGGCTTAAATAGATAGAGGTCCTAGGCGAGGTGGGCTTTCCTTAATGACCCAAAGTGGAGTTGATTGGCTTATTCTGCTTCACTTTGACTTTAATTACTCAATATGTGTATTATTTCCTTCACGAGCCTGTAAAAGGCTGCTTCCTATGCACTACTGTGTCTTAAACTACCAAACAATGGGGTATCCACATTTTTTTGGAACTATTAAAGTATTTTTTTTAACCTTTGATGCTATGTCTTGCTAAACAGGAGGGCCGCAGCCACTCTCTTGGGCAGTGAGACTTAAGGTCGCCATCGGTGCCGCTAGAGGGCTCTCTTTCCTTCATGATTTGAAGTCCCAAGTCATATATCGTGATTTCAAAGCTTCTAATATTCTACTAGATGCGGTATGCTGAGTAAAGAAAAAGAATAATTTTGTGCCTTTCAATATTATTTCTAAATTGTATGTACTACCACGTTTTTGATGATAATAATCCATCGGATGTAGGAATTCAATGCAAAACTTTCTGATTTCGGATTGGCCAAGGCAGGGCCTACTGGCGATAGAACTCATGTATCGACTCAGGTTATGGGAACTCAAGGCTATGCAGCACCTGAATATGTCGCCACAGGTATGAGTTTTAGTGAAATCCCATATTAATACTTGTATATGAAGCCTGCCAATATATTCTTAGTTATCTTAATTAGCTATCAGAGATAATTGTTGCCAAAGAAAATTAGTTCTTATAATAAACCGAGAAGGTACCTACTTTACATTCTTTGTTAAGAAAGAACGCTTTAAGTTACTGACAAGGAAAATTGTCTGGTTGAACTGAAAAACTCATGTTTCTTTATCTGCAACTAATTCTGATAATTTTCTGGCCTGTTTCGTTCTTACACCTCTGGGTTTCAATATTTCATCTTTATTAGAGGGGAAAAATGAACCAGATAGTTGCCATGAAAGCATCTAAAATCAAGGTGCAATATATCGCCTGTTTTGTCTTTTATATGCAATGCCTTTGGTCCAAATGTAGGATACTTGGGCAAAGCAACTATTTTCTGGGTTCTTTCATATGTCGTCAGAAGTTACATATAATGAAGCTTCCATTGTTGAACAGGTCGATTGACGGCTAAGAGCGATGTATACAGCTTTGGAGTTGTTTTGCTCGAACTACTGTCTGGACGGCGTGCTGTTGATAAAACAAAAGTTGGCGTGGAGCAGAGTCTAGTAGACTGGGCAAAACCATATTTGGGTGACAAAAGAAAATTATTCCGAATCATGGACACGAAGTTGGGCGGCCAGTACCCCCAGAAAGGTGCTTTTACGGCAGCTACCCTTGCTTTGCAGTGCCTAAATAGTGAAGCTAAACTCAGGCCTCGAATGTCAGAAGTTTTGGCAGCACTGGAGCAGCTAGAAGCCCCCAAAACTGCATCAAAACACAGTCAAGCAGAACAGCATGCTGTTCCACTTCCTGTTCGGAGATCCCCAATGCGACACCATCGATCACCTATGCATCTAACACCCCGTGCATCTCCATTGCCATCTCACAGACAATCCCCGCGGGTACATTGAGATTCCATCTGTAAATTTTCTAGATGTATTTATATCTTTTTGGTTGCTTAGAAAGCAATTTTTTGAGCTTGTGTTATTTTTTTTTATGCAGTTTTGCATAGCACACCTTTTGTTTAGAGTTTGTGGTCAGTGTAATAGCAACCTTCATCTCTATGATGCATATTAATCATAACCTTCCATTCTATGAATTCTATCATTGTATTTATGAAACACTGTAATGGAACCCATCATTTATCTGTGGTGCGAATATGAATTTCAATGCGCAGAGGCTCAGGGCTTGAATCAACCTCCTTCCCTTCCATCATGAATCAACATTTGTGATCTCTTCACAGCAATACATTTGGATGATTTAATAATATGCTCAACAAATAGAATTTATTTGTCGTATGTAATATAGCCAACTTTCTTATCCACACTTTTCTGGGGAAACTATGTATCTCACTTTTGATTTTGATTATGGAATGTTCTTTCTGTAAGAAAAAAAAAAAACGGAAATATCTTAGTAGATGGGTTAAAGCCGGTCTTCCAGCACAGCGTAATTTTATATAAAATTTGATTTATTCTTTTAACTAAATCAATTTTAGTGATAATTCCAAAGTGATGTATGTTTGGGCAAGAGATCTGGAAAAATGAGATTCATTCTTATTAAAGTTTGTAAGAACTTTTTTGGAGGGGGTTTGGGTAATCAAATTTTTTTTTTTCCAAAGAGGTGTTATTTCAAAATTATTTATTATAAATAAAAAAAACTTAATTTTCAAAGTATCATTTTTATTTAATTTTAATATGCTTTTTTAGATTTTATATTATTAAAACCATTTATAATTTTTATAGATACATCGATATCTGTATTGCATAATTTTTATATTATTTATTTTGAATATAATTATCTTTATAATGAATTTTTTAACTTATAAAATTTCAATAATTATTAATCTAAACAATACAATTACAATGCAAACATTCTAAATTAATAAATTCTAAAATACTAATATTTTAAAAATATCTAAAACTTTAAAATTCTTTTTTAAAAAAATCCTTGCACAAAAAAGAAAACTAATTATTTACAGTAATTTATGAATTAGACTATTGTTCGTTTGTGCAAGACCGGCGGAAGTTGAAAACACCCCGTGGGAAAATTTAATTTATTAAAATACACTCTAAAATTTTCTATCCTTTGTATATTTAAAATTTATTCATTTTACTTTTATATTATTCTCTTTTTGAAAACATGAAAATAATAAGAATGAAATACATATAGTTGATATTCAATATAATATATAAAGTAAATCACACTTAAAGTCACTAAATTATTAGTATGTTTATGTTTTGGTCACTTAACTTTAAAAAGTTACAAAATAGTCACTGAATTAATTGGAAGTTTTATTTAAGTCACTATTGAAGTAGTTGATGTATGGATTTCTTTATTTGCATTGCTTGCACCAATCAAATGCTCTCATTACTCTTCTTTTCTGCATTTTTTTTCATGAAACGGCTTCGAAAGTCAAGAATTTGCGAACTAAAATCCAAATAGCTTTCTTATTCGGTCTCCCACACTGATGTCATATCAATTTAGATCTAAGTTATGTTCTTCTACTTGATGGGTATTGATCCATTGTACCGACCGTCAAGTTGTCGCTTGGATCTCACTAGCCGAACTTTTTCTTTAAAAGAAAAAACTTAAAAACCAGTGACTTCAATAAAAGCTATCGAATAGTTCAATGACTTAAATGAAAGCTTTTGAATAGTTCAGTGATATTTTGTAACTTTTTGAAGTTGAGTGATCAAAACATAAATTTATTAATACTTTAGTGATCTTAGGTGTAATTTACCCTAATATATATAAAACAAGAACTTTTCAAATCCAAAAATATTTTAAGAATTTTAAAATCATCACTAAATAGGCATCAAACAAATTCTAGGATTTGAAAAATCATCGTGAATGTTTCATTTTAAATAGTTTACTACTCAATTTACACAATTTTTGAAATCCAAATCTAAAATTTAAAATTTTAGTTCCCGAACACTACTTTAATGAATTTAGTTCCTTCATTTTCTTGATAAAAAATGTAAGTTTTATTTTTAACACCGTTAAATTTTTTTTGTTAAATTGAAGATCATTATAGTATTATTTTATTTCAAAATGTCATGCAAGTTAATTAATAGAAGAATTCTAACGAAATTAACAATTGAAGTTGAATTTTTAAATCTGAAAATAGAAGGATTAAATTTTGAAAAATAAAAGTAAGATGAACTAAATTCAAAATGTATAAAGCGTGCAGGGACTTAGAGTAGATTTTAACCAATTCAAAATTGTGCTACAAAGTAAAAATAAAATAATGGAAAGATATTTCCAGGTTTTAGTTTTAACGGCGACGAAGTTCGAGGAATCAGTCTGGATTTGTTTATTGACTTAAAAGTTGGCGCTAATGGTCTCTTCTTCTTTCATTTAATGGGTAAATAACGATCCTTCCTTTAGAATTTCTTTATGATCTTCCACTTTTCTCCTGTTTGTTGAATTGATATTTGTAATATATTGGACTATTTCTGGGTTTAAAAACTGATAATTCCTATGTCCAAAATTCTAATTTTTGGATATGGGTAGTCTCGTTTTTATGAAGAAATTGCTGATAAATGATCTGGGTTTATGCAGATTCTCGAAGATGATTGAGTATTGAGAGAGAAAAGGGACTTCCCTCCCCCCCCCCCCCTCTTTGTGTAGAATTAAGGAAAGCTATTGACGTTATTGACTTCTTGTAGATAGAAGTATGGTATTAGTTTTAGCAATAGGAGACCTTCATATTCCTCACAGGGCACCTGATCTGCCTCCAAAGTTCAAGTCCATGCTTGTTCCTGGCAAGATTCAGCACATTATTTGCACTGGCAATCTCTGTATCAAAGTAATCAACTTCACTCTCTCATTTTTTATGTTTACGAGGTTAAGTATTTCTTTTGCTTCTATGTAATTATGGTATTGATACTTTTTTTTTGAAGATTTTCTAATATTTTTTATGCTATATTGGGGTGTTACAGAAGACAAGTTTCTACAAAGAATATATTTATGCTGTTTCCAGTCCTAACAAATGATGTCTATGTTGAGGGCTGAGTTAGGGGTGATGATACATTTAGTTTAACTACTGTAATTTTCCGATGTGTACCATCAATTGTGCTTTTGTGCTTTTATGTAGATTGTTGTTTATATGTTTGGCTGTAGTTCTATCTTTTATAGATAAGTAATGAACATTTTATTAGTAATACCAGACGCTAGTGGCCTTGTCTATTTACTGAACTGCAAAGGCATCTTGAATATGTGGCTCTAAACTTGTTATGCTACATGGTCGTTGTAATTGAAAATGATAGTCTATATGCATCATAGACATTTTGTGTGATTTCTTCAAGTCTACCAGAAATAATTTCATAAACTCTTGTGTATTTTTGTATCTTTTTTTTCTAATTGATTTGGCATCACTTTTCCCTTTTATATGAGGGTTGACTTGTACTTTACCTGCTTTCAGGATGTCTTAAATTTTCAAAAGCAACAATATATTTGCTTTGTAGTATTGTAGATTGGTTATAATGTTTCCCTTGTATTTCCTTTCTCACAAGTGCCTTAGACTGCAAGTAAAGTTATTCTTTTACATGGATTTTATGACCAGGAAGTTCATGATTACTTCAAGACTCTGTGTCCTGATCTGCATATTACTCGAGGTGAATACGATGAAGATTCCCGTTATCCAGAGAACAAAACACTGACAATTGGTCAATTCAAGCTTGGGATATGCCATGGGCATCAGGTTTTCTACCATCCTGTTTGTTTACTTTCAAATACCCTCAATCTGAGTGTAAAAATAATTGCTATCAAATGACGTCCTAATTAAGGTTTTTGTTTTGCATTACAGAAACATGTGATAAATTTAGTTCCTTATTTTCTGTATGTGTAGTGGCCATAGATAATATATTTGGGTCCCAAGCTTTTTACATTTACAAACATCTTGCATTGCGAAGTTTTACTTCTTTCGTGGACCTCAATATTATACACGCAATCAGTTTTGGTCAATGGATTGGCAATGGGAAGAAACCGCGAAGAGCTTTTCATTGTTCCTTTGTTGATACCATTTCATGTTGGATGCAGGAATAATGTTTGGGATTGAGGGGACTTATAGTGTGAAGCTATTTACTGTGTCATTGACATGTCTCAACTTTGTTTTATAATGTGTAGTTTACATGCTTAACCAACCGACTTCTAAGTCCTGTCAAAAAGAAAATGTGGAATCCCAGTGCTTCATGGTCACTCAAATGCGGGAGCTTCTCCTAACTAGTTTTAAATACACTTCTCTGGTGCTAGATGGTAGATTTCCGGAGAGATAAAAGCTTTAAGCTGGGCTGCATTCTTGAAGTATTTCAAATTGTTTGATAGCAAGCTTTTAGTTGCAGCCCGATTTATCATAAATATATGTCCCTATGGTTATGACACCAGTTAGCAATCATTGATTGTTCCTGGCTTTTGAACTTTGTACAGGTCATTCCATGGGGGGATTTGGATTCATTAGCAATGGTACAAAGGCAATTGGACGTGGATATCCTTGTAACTGGTCACACTCATCAGTTCAAAGCATACAAGCATGAGGGTGGCGTCGTCATAAATCCAGGCTCGGCCACTGGTGCATATAGTAGTTTCACCTATGATGTTAACCCGAGCTTTGTGCTCATGGACATCGATGGCTTGCGTGTTGTGGTATATGTGTATGAACTCATCGATGGTGAAGTTAAGGTCGACAAAATCGATTTTAAGAAGACAGCCACTGCTCCTTCTGCACATTAAACCAATTCTTGTTGTTGGATCTTGCTCTGTTCAGCTATTTGAGCCAATTGTGAATTCAATTAATTAATCTGGTTTAGAAGCAAGACTTGTAACTTGGAATCTGTCCGTTGAGGAGTAATTATTTTGATGGTTTATTTTATTACTAATTTTCATTTCATTATAATTAATTAATTTTTTATACAGAAGAAATTTTATTTTTGTGTTGTTTAAAACAAAAAAAAATAAAATTTTCTTATCAAATATTTATAGAAATTTGACAGCACTGATATTAAATATATAATCTACACTAGATATATGTGATATATATTTATGACTAAAATATTAATAAAATTTATTTCTATTTTTTGGAGTAAGTTTTTATGTTTTAATTCTAGGTGGCAAACTAGAATTCAAGGTGCACATGGATTAGAGGTAATTAGATCAATTTTTCAAGTTTAAGTTTGGTCTGGTTCAAAAAAAAAAAAAAGGTTTACTTTTTGTTCAAGTCTGGTTCAATTTTAAAAATTAAACCTAGGTTTGACCCGTTCATCCATATTTGATTTTTTTAGTTTAGTTTTTATTAAAAATAATTTTTTTAAAATATAGTACGCTAAATGTACTAAAAAAACCTTAAATTGAAACTTTTCTAATACATTAAGAATGCATTAAAAAGTATTTATATTAAAAACACTACCATAAATATAATAAATATTTTATTATATTAAAAAACACAAATAAATATTTTATTGTATTAAATATAATTTTAAAATTTTATATTTTAGGTTGGATTATTTAGATGGGTAAGTTCTTTTAGGTTTTAGGTAATGAATTTAATTATTATTGGGTTAGTGATTTAATATAAATATATATAATTATTTAACATATATAATTAATATAATTAATTTTTGTAACATAATATATTTAGGCCAGGCTTAAGCCAAAAAAAAAAAAATTGTCCAAGGCTCAATCTATTTTTTCCAACCTCATACTTTTATCTAAACTTTTTTTTAACGGGTTTTCAGACTTTGAAAAATGGCTCGACTTATGAGCAAATCTAAATTCAACTCTTGTTTTATAATTATTCCACTAAAAAATAATAAGAATCATCCATAACACTTCTATAAATTAATGAAATAAGTATAATTTAAATCTTTTAGAGCTTATAAAATATAAATTAATATAACAAATGATAATTAAATTATAAAATAAAACCGATTAAAAATTAATTCAATTGATATCATTATTATTGTGATAAGATGGTGGTTAAATTTGTTCGAGGATCAAGTAATTCGTCTGATCTAAATTGGTTGGACTTAAATAAAGATTTTTGTAATCAATCCGGTTCAATTGAGACAAAATTTAATTTAAATAATAAAAATATTTTTAAAATTTAAATTTAATTATAAAATATTAATTAAAAATATATTTTATTATTTTTTAAATAAACTTCATATGTGATCTAATCAGATCCAACCTTGACCTAACCCAACCATGGAAAGCTATAGTAATGGTGTTGGCAATGCCGATGAAATCAGCAACTTGATTTGCTGATCAGGAAATATGCTCCCAATGCCTTTTATTTTCAAATATCTTCTTTTGTTTTTGAAAAATAGATTTTCTGTCACCTACATTTCCAAATTTCTTCTTAAATCAATGTATCAATTTAGTTAATAACTTTTATATTTTAATATTTTTATTTTTTTAATTATATTTAGCCCTGAATCTTTTAAAAAGAATTGAAGTCGACTTTTGATCTTTTAAAAAGGGTTGAATTGTTTTTTTAATGAAAATACTGATTAAAACATTAAAATTTTAAATATGACAATTCGCGTAATAATCCATGCATACTTCATACCATTTTTCTAAATTTTTATAATTTTTTAGTACTTTCATTTTTTAAAAGATATTATTGATATGATAATAAGACAAATACACGTATACTATCACGTCAATATCATTAAAAATATTAATATTTTAGTTAGCATTTTAAAAAAAAATGTAATTTGATTCTTTTTGAAAGGTTAATTATTAAATTTAATTAAAAAATTAGGATCAAATTTACAAAAAAAATATAAATACTTGTAAATTTTAATAAAATTGAAACATCATTTTTAATTATAAAATTGTAACATCAATTTATATAAAGGTAATTGTAATGTTAAATTTATTTTGGTATATTTGGTGTGAGAAATCAAAATTATGTTTTAAAAAGTAAAATGGAATTATATAAGTCGCGAATAATTGGTAAGTTAAATTTTTTTTATTTCGCAAGTAATTTTAAATAGTTGATATGTGTATTTTCTTTTAAATATATATATTTTTAATAATTTATTATATTTTTATATGACACTTGTCAACTCTTAATATTATTTGTGAAGTTTAAAAGCTTCATTGGGTGTGCCAAATATTCTTTTTTATAGAAATGGAGAGTTTTATTTCTTTTTAAAAAAAGTCCATAATGAAAATTTTGAATCGGATTGAATCGAATACCAATCAAGGTATGGATTCAAGGAAAGATATTGGACCGGTTGATCCAATAACAGGTACGGATTGGTTGAATAGTTGAATTAGATTTTTTATTATTTTTAATTATTATGATTTTTTAATGATATATTTAATCAAATTGAATGGAGCAATTAGAATGATAAACTGGTGACCTAATTGATTCAATCATCAGTCCACTTCTAAATACCTTGAAAAAATATAAATTAAAAAAATACAATTAAGAATAACAATTTTGATTAATAAGTATTAAGTAATAAAAATAACATTAATAACCAACAAAATAAGGGAGCAGTGGTCAAGGCTAGAGGTGATCATGGGCCGGGTTCGGGCCGGGCTCAAACAAAATTTTAGGCCCGTCTACTAGGCCCGGGCCCGGCCCGAAATATGGGCCTAAAATTTTGCCCAAGCCCGACCCGGAATAAAATTACTAAGCCCGAGCCCGGCCCGGCCCATATTAAATTTTTTTTCTTATTTCATTAAATAAAAAAATTTAAAAATATAATAAATCAAATATATTTAAAAACATAAAAATAAATATTAAAACAAATAAAAATAATACTAAAACAATTCTTAAAACAATACACAAATTAACAATATAATAAAAAATAATTACATTAAAAATTTAAAATAATTAAAAATAAAATAAAATATATATATATTAATATATAATTCGGGCCGGGCCGGGCCGGGCCAAAAAACTCTTACCCGAGCCCGGCCCATTTTCTAAACGGGCCTCGTTTTTTTGCCCAAGCCCATTTTTCGGGCCTATATTTTTATCCAAACCCTCCTATTTTTCGGGCGGGCCTTCGGGCCGGGCCGGGCCGCCCAGCCCATGATCAACTCTAGTCAAGGCTCCTTTATACTTCAATGACCAGGCCAGCAGCGCAGCATAAGCCTTGACCGGTTGCCATCCTAAAATAAAAAATTGTATGTTTAATTTTAATTTTATAAAATTATAAGTTAATAATAGTAAAATTAATCTTTTAAAAATATAAAGCTATAAGCTAAACTCTCAAAAAAATCATGTAATTTAATTCTGCTTTATTCTCCCTGAAAAGATTTTAGCTTCCCATGCAGGTTTGTATTTAATTTCTTCTCTCTTAATTTGTTAAAAAAAAATTTAATATAATATTTGATACTTGACACTTTTTTTTAATTTAGTATCTACTTTTTTTAGCCCAATTTGGTACTTGAACTTGACATTTTTTTCCTAATTTGGTACCTAAATTTCTTTTAAGTTCAATTTGGTACCTAAATTTACTAAATATTATAAACATTATACAAAACACTAACGGTGTTAAAAAAAATTTATGCTACAAAAATATTGTCAGTATTAAAGGAAATTCATGTTAAAAAAATAGGTATTGTGTTGTGCTTAACTAATTAATATAAAATAAGAATTTTTTTTAAACCCTAAATTAAAAGAAATCTATTATTTTCAATTAATAAAATAATTAATAAAATAAATAAAACTAAAAGTAATTAAACATATAAAAAGATATCATATCATCTGTCACATGTCGGTAATACATTGATTATTTTGCTACTTCATAATAAATAACATTGTTAGTATATTATAGTAATTTGTAAAACATTTGACAAGTGCCAAATCAAACAAAAAAAAAAAATAGGTACCAAATTAGGAAAAAGAGTTAAGTTTAGATACCAAATTGGACCCCAAAAAGTTAAAATACCAACTTAAGAAAAAGTGTCAAGTTTAGGTATCAAATTAGAAAAAAGTGTGAAGTTCAAGTACCAAATGTTATATTAAGCCTTAAAAAATAAAATTATTGAAATAAATTAAATCAAAATATGATAAAATTAAATTATTTTTATTCATATTTAAAGTAACAATAAATAAAAGTTCACGTAAATAGATATAATTTTGATAGTAAAACCCTAGTTACTAAATTTGGAGAAATTCATTTTTAGTTTGATTTGGATGACTAAAAGAGTTGATTATGTATGATTAAAGATTAATGATAACCAATAAAATTATGAGGGTAATCCTTATACGTTTGTTCAAATGCCAAGTAGGTTAAATTTTAAAAAAAAATTATTATTATATGTTTTTTTTAGTTATTTAGTTAAGATAAGAGACCTGATAAGCATATATTAATGAAGATATTAGTATAAATCTCGACCGTCCATTCCCTTGATTCACTACACCGCCATTCTCATAGTTCTATAAATACAATTACTAGTGACGCTTCCTATCTTCAAAAACATAGCTTCTTCCTAAAGTTTCTCCCATGGCTTCCTTTTCCTCTCCCTTTTCGCATCAGCGTGATGGCCTGTACCATGATGTTTATCAACCCCGTACTAGGTCAAAACGTCTGTACCCCATTCCCCAATGCGTTCAAATCGAAGTAACCATCTCCTTCAATCTTGTAACCCGCCACTATCGCTGCTTAACTGATCGACTCGTCACTGTATACGACACCCGCTTCCGTCAAGAATCTCGTCGTTTCGACCTCCAAGTTTTTAGAAACCAGGATCAGGCTTACCAAATCCTTGGTGCCGTGTTGAGAAGATTCCCAATCGACCCCACATCTCCTACTTTTGAGGTTGTCATTGATAAGATTATCCGACACGGACTTCGAATCTCAAAGTGGGGTTCCAACATGGGTCGTCAAGTGTTGCCTGTACGTGCGAAGTTATGGGAGACAGTTACGCGTCACTTACTCGACGATAGAGCTTTGCTAAGAAGGGCTTTGGCGGAATCTGCATTACTGACCAACAATACCATGGTTCCAGCGAATGAAACATCGGTTAAGAAAATGCTGAAAAGGGTTAAAGTTGAAGACAGAGATCAACGTCAAGATGTTCAACAAAGTACCAAAAAAAGGCAAGGGGGCGCTGAAAGTTGCACTATATGTTTAGAGGAAATCAAGGTCGGTTCATCCGCTTCTCAAATGCCTTGTTCTCATATGTTTCACAGTGGTTGCATCGAGAAGTGGTTGAAACAAAGCCATTATCGTCCTCTTTGCCGGTTCGAGTTGCCAACGTGAAAGAGTTTTGGAGCTTCGGATTTGCTTTCTCTTTTTTCTTGTTCGTCAACATATACTGTACTTCTTGAAAAAAAAAAATGTTAATACTTGCACCAGTTTTTACTCTGAATCGGTTTTGGTTATTTTTTATTACTTGTGTTTCAAGTAATTCCTATTATTTGTTTATTTGTTCATTCAAGGTAAACATATTGTAGTTATTGGAAAACATATGAATGGAAGACTATTGAGCTTTTGTTATGATTTGCTTCTTTTTTTTCGATTGAAAGTTATTGTATTGCTTCTGTTTCAAGTAATTGATAATTTTTGTTAAATTTTAACATGGATGGTTATTATTATGGAGATAGGCCAAATGGATGGCTTTAATTGTTAATTAAAGCTGTTAGTGGATGGGGAAGTTTGCAATATATCCAAAGAAATATTTATATCCAAAGACTGATAATATCTTGTATAATTTTATGGTAAGCAATTATGGGAAATTGGCGATTGCGCCTGGCATTTATGGGAACGATTTAAAGACTGATAATATATTGTTTGATTCTCATCTTACAGATAAATTGGCAGTGCCATATTCCCCTGTTATTTAAGGTATATGAAACAGGAGAAAGTCTACAGTACTTGGACTGCATTCACATGCATTGTTTCCTTTTCCTGTATTTCAAGAGCCATAATTCATTATATAGCAGTATAGTTTTAATAACTGTAGCAAAAATAAACTTAGTATTTACACAAATCATCACCAAGAAGCTTCCCATGGAAGTTTCAAGTTCGATTTACTTGGGACTTAGGGTTTATTTATGCTTGGAGTACTAGATGAAATATGCTGCCCAAGGAACAGCGTTCATTTTCTTAACACAAACAACATAATAAAGATAAAATAGTTTGCAACACATTTGCGGTGTTCAATGTTATTTAGACAGGACATTGGACTATTTCTGACGTTCCATAGAAACCAAACCAAACGTTGAGCTATCAAGCAGCAGTCCAACTCTGCTTGACAGTCTCACATGCTCTCCTAATGTATCCACGCTTTGTTCTGACTATGGAAATCCAACATGAGAGATCAATCAGCAGTCCAACTCTGCTCGACTATCTCACGTACTCTCCTATTGTATTCACGCTTGTTCTCGCTAAACATCCGAGCAGCTTCAGAATTTGCAGGGGAGTTAGGATTTGGATCACAAAGCAATGACTGCATAAACAAAATTAGAGGAGCTTAAACGATGCATAGAGAGAGAGAGGACCATAAGTGGTATGCATGTTAAATTCATCAATGCCACAGCTCCATAACAACCTATCTGGATTAGAACCAAGGTTTCCTATTTAGAAGCACCAACATGTTTAAGAAGGGATCCCGAAGCCCAATTTCTATATGCTCTACGTCTGTAAACACACACCAGGACAAAGCTTAAACCTTATCCTATATGATGGATGAAAGTATTAAACGTCTGAGTCCACTTGAATGACTGATGGGATAAATATATATATACTCATTACAATGAAAGATCTAATAAAAAATGGTTATGTAGAGCTTTGCAAAGGTATCTGGTGTTTTCACTTCCACATTTTTCATATGGAAGTTTACTACATGAGGCAGGTGGTTTTGAAGCAGATAACATAACAGCTTGAATCGGAAAAAATGATATTTAATCCTTAGATAGCCACAAATGAAACCTAAAGAAACGATGGCATACCTGAATAGATGTCAGTATTGCAGCTACATCATAAATTGGACTCCACTGATTTTGTAGAATGTCCAAACAGATGCTACCATCAGCATAAACTAACAAATTTAAAGGATAAATAGGGATCAGATCAAGAAAGGCTAAAACGGTTGCCTAACAATTATATAAAAGTAGAGATAAAACCTATTAATAACAAATAAGATATAATATAGATATCAACCAAGAGAACCAGAACTAAATCTGAACTTGTAAATTTGCCAAGTCAACATCAGCTTTAAACCTTCGGTTGCATGGATGGCCGGGTGCTTATAATACAAACAACTAACAAATGATGTCCTTGTGTTTCCTAAATATTAGCTCCTATTTGGAGATTCATAAACAAATGCTACATGCAGTTCTCCTTAAGAACCGGGTTTTGGAGTAGGGGGTATACCAATTCAGCAACCACAAGTATCCCTCACTTTCTGGGTATTAGATCTACTTGTTCACAAGTATAGTTAAAAGATCATAGTATGATGAGTGACATGAGCACAAACGCTATAGTCTCACCCTATCTATTACACCTATAATGCAAGAAAGTATAAGTGTATCTAGCATAAATATGAAGAAGGTCAAAGCTTACAATAAAAAATTTTAAGTTGCATGGCATGCAAGAATAAAAGAAAATGTAAACTGAAAATGTGGATATAGCTAAAGGGAATAGGATTAGTCTAGAGGCTTACTATTTGGATGGAACATTCGGGATACAAAACGAACAGTTGGTGGTTTGTTTGGATAATCCTCCGTAAACTGAAGAGTCAGCTTAAACGTACCTGAAAGAATAAAAAATATCAAAATAGACATTACTTTATAGTTGTTAGCAGTTTCCCTACATTATATGATAAAAAAAACCCAAAGCAATAGCTTAAATAATCCTGAACTACCATTTAAACTAAAACTCACAACAGAAATAAGTATGACTATCTTCCATCCTGGTTAGAAAGTTTAAAATGAAGAGGTTGTATGGCCGTCAACATCCTTAACAATAATCTTAGGGTCATTGAATTTGACGATTTCACAAGGTTCTAGTCCATGAGAGATTGTTCCGCTTCTGCTTCACTACTGACATGAAAAATAAGTCTACAGGCCCATTAACAATGCCACTCCCCATTGAATAAATCTAACCTTCAGCTTTTTGCATTAAGTACCAGCTCATACAATTCTCAGAAGCTCTCTTCATCTTCGGGCCAAAACTTACTCCGTTTTAGAAAACAAATTCATCATTCAAAAAACCACTCAGAAATTTTAAATAGATTACATCAACATATATTGAGCATAGCAACCTTCTAAAGAGAAAATCAAACAAATCAACCAAACAAACATAGAAAAATTGATGCTTCAAACCAAAACACCAGAATTTACTTTACCTCCATCCCATGGGGTGTCATCAGGTCTGCAAAT
Organism: Gossypium anomalum; assembly: GCA_025698475.1. Classification (NCBI taxonomy): domain Eukaryota; kingdom Viridiplantae; phylum Streptophyta; class Magnoliopsida; order Malvales; family Malvaceae; genus Gossypium; species Gossypium anomalum. The sequence goes on along the minus strand of CM046967.1, from coordinate 13,408,640 downwards.
CCATCAAGTAAAGACATTAGCACAATTTAATAGAACTTTAATCTAAAAAGCAAGTACATAAAGATTCTATTGTCTTATTTCATAATATACCCAAATATAACAGCATTCCAAAGCATAATGTTGTTATCTTGAGGTGCACCACTAATTCCTGCAGGAGGATCTTGCTGCAACCTCTTAAAATCCCTCATCAATCTCTTCCTTGCAGGAGTTGACATCTTCACCTCCTGTAAATTTAAAGGAAGCTAATCCAAATCAATACAAAGATGCACAAAATAAATGACAAAATAGGTCACAGTTCTTTAGCATAAACAGCAAACGAATTAGATGAAAACCGGACTTCTACAACTAAACCGAGTTTAGAACATCAGTTCTATAGCTTCACATGTAGATTGACATTCAAATCTCAATATTTACTTTGAGGTGCATGCAAAGACCCGGTAAGTCACGAGCTACACAACAAGAAGAGACTGTTTTCAATCCCATAAGCTCTAGTTAACATCGCACGGTTCGAATTAAACTCTTCCAACTAGGAATCTCAAGCTCTAATCGCTGGGAAACATCAATTCGCACACCAATCATAAACGTTGATATTTTTATTTGCTTACAGATTACGCAATAGTGAAAAAAAAAATCATACGGGGCATAAAGCACACTATTGCTTTTAAATTCTGCTCTGGACACTGATTCAGCAAATAACAACCATTAAATATGAAACTAAGCATAGGAAATCCCAGAGAATCTAAGCATAAAAAGTTAAAATTGCCATGGAAATAAGCTAAAAACACAAATCTAATTAACACCCAAGGGAAATCAATCCTAACCCAAGATCCGTAACCATGACAACGGTAAAAAGCTTCAAATATCTTCGCAATCAAACAATAATTTTCCTTTGACATGTAATTACTAGACACAAATCTAAACAAAATTAAAGAAAAAAACAAGAAAAGAATGAATCCAATTCAGGAAATAGAAAACAAAGAAAAAAAAAGGGGGGGAACAAAAAGAGATTTCTTACTTTCTGGGTAAACGCGTCGAGTTAACTAGGATTCACTTAAAGAAAGCTTCACAATCACAACGAGTTAACAACAGGGGGGGAAAAAAGGGTATTCCTTCCCGAGATTTGCTCAGGAAACAAACGAAAATTTTTATCAGAGAACCATTTTTCTTTTTCTAATTTCTTCCTTCTCAAATAATTATAAACCAATTGATCCAAAGTAGAAGATTTTATTTTCCTTTTTATTATTATAACATAAATAAAGAAAGGCGACGAAGGGTTGGCTCAAGGGTCAGCTCAGCAGTCTTCTATATATACTTCTCCTTTTTACTCTCTCTTTTTTCAATGAAAATTCCATTAATAATTCTAATATTTAATATTTTTAAATTTCATTTATATTTTATTTGAGTGGGCCCGTGGTTGCCAAGTTGATAGCGAAATGACGCCATGCATAAATATTCCTACGTGTAATTTTCTTTTTTTATATACGAAAAGAATAATAATACGTAATTTAATTAGTTTTTCTAGAATGTTCATTACAATTGTGAAAAAAAGATGCTCCAATAATCAAAACTTTTGACTTGATGTCGGCTGGAAAATTAAGTTTTATCTACAAAGCTGATGGTCCAAATATCTATGATCAATGGTGAAATCATTGTTCTTACATGATTAGTAACATTTTTATCTTGGTTCAACTTCAAATCCAATCGTAATTATCAAATAATATCCTTAACATTTATTTTTTAATTTCAAAAAAACATCTATATCATAATATCAATAATTTATTTTAAGTTTCATTCTATAAATTAATTCAATTTAAGTACAGTAGCTATAATCTATAATTCATATCTATCACCATACATATAAAATTATGAATTGAACCCACCACCATATTATTAAAAATTTGAAATAATTATATGTTTAAAATTTTATAATTTATTAGAAATTGAAGTTGCGAGATTATTTATTTAAAAAAAATTATAATTAATAATTAAAAATATTGCACTAGAATAAAAAATAAAATTTTAATTATAAAATATAAGAAAAAAAGTTAAATTAGTTATTACTATTTACCCCTTTAGTGATAGAAATCCAAATAGAGAGAGACGGGGGTTTGCTCATTTTGATGTTGACAAATTCATATATTTTTTTTCAAAAGCTTTTTTGTCTGTTTAGATTTTTGGAATAAATTAGAATTAGAATATAGTCATTTGTTATGCTTCAACATTCAAATTTGAATAATTTTTTAAACGTGATAGTACATACATACATGATTCACAATTTAAATATATGAATTTAGAATAAAAATATTAATTTAGTGATAAAATTATGTAAATTATAAAATGAACTAAAATATGACAGAAAAGATTGTGAATCTCAAGTTATGAAAAATGAAATTAACATACCATAAATATACAAGCATGTGGATTTTTTTGTAAAATGAATTGCTTTGTAAAAAAAATTATATAAATTTATGATACCTTTGCATATGAAAATAATTAAAATATTAGAGGAATACCTTTTTTTTTTTTTTTTTCTAAATCGAATCCTTGCTATAAAATATGCTAAATATGTTATGATTTAGGAAATGAAAAGAGTTTTAATATATATATATATATATATATATATATATATATTCACTGTATTAAATTACAGTAATAAATTACGAAAAGGGTTTTTTATTAGAATATTGCATTTTTACTATTTATTAAAAGGTAAGTTATTTTGCAAAATACATTCTTTTAAAACTACTTTAATACTCGTGGATATCAATAGGGAAGTATTGAAAAGTACAATCAATAGTACCTCAAGACCCATATTTGTTGAGTTGGTAGTGAAGTTTGAATAGGGAATTTATTTGCTTGTTGTCTCAACCAAATTATTGAATATATAAGAAGTCAGTAATTGTGGACGTCAATGTCTAATCTATAAATATCCAACCCATTTCTGTTTTCTTCCTACCCAAAATCCTATTAAACTCTCAAACCCTTCGAAAAGACTTGTTGGACACATTGCAAACTATGCCATCAACGTGATAAAATTTCCAATTCAATTATTTCTTAATTTTGTATTTTTTTTTCAAAAATGTTTTTAAGATTTTACTTTTGGTCATATTATTTTTTATGGTTTTTTGAATAGCTAAAAGATAAATTATTCATGCTTGACATAATTTAAAACTCTCAGAGGCTAATAAATGTATTAGAGATTGTTGGTTTATATGCAACATCTATGATAAAGAAGTTCATTATGATACCGTAGTTGTTTGTCGCATTGTTAGAAAAATAGAGGTTGAAAACACATACATTCTATTTTCCATCGAGGAAGCAATTATAATGCTAAAATGTGTTGCTTTAATAACCAACCTTCTAATCGGTTGGTAGACAGTAATTAGAGCTGGTAACGCCAATGCAGTGTACAAGTGTCATCAGTTGTTGGGTGCCATTTTGTCTAAAGATAAGCTAGAGAATGAGTTAGATGTGAATCAGGTGAAATCCATGCAGTTAGAGAGGCTTGTCCAACCAACCTCTCTACTACATGCAATTGTGGAGGAGATATATCGATGTGCTAGAGAATGGATGCTTTAGATGGTAGGGAGAATGTTGTTGCCAAACAAGTTTGTCAATAATGTTCATAGCATGTATTTTCAACTATTGGAGTCTTTTAATGCAATTGATAGATTTAGCTTATGTTCTACGACTCTGGCATATTTGTAGAGGGTGCTTTGCAAGGTGATGTTAAAATTGAGTAACAAAATATTCTACAAACATGGGTATGTATATGGATGTTGTGGTTAGCGTTCATCCTTTCACAACCATAGGTTTTCCCTATTGCATTGAATATTTAAATAGATTTAGGGGTCACTTGGATCTTATACATTACAGAAGAGACATGACTTGGATGTGACAATAAATCAATTGACGAGCCAATGAAAAGGTATGTTGATGTTGTATTTGGATTCAATATTGCCATTCATTATTCCTATTAAATAATATAAATGCAATGTTTGTCATTGTACTAAAGACACTTTTTGAGTAGTATGTGTTATTCAAGCATGAGTGCCCATCATCTGTTTTCACATTATGGAGGGGCAACACTCTAGCCTGGTGAAACTACAACTTGAGTTAGTCCAAAATATTTTTGTAGACCCACAAAACATCAAGCAACATTGTTGAGGAGTGAATACAATGAATGTGGCGTTGAAGAATAATAAAGGTGATAAAAATGAAACTAGGTCGATAAAAAAACCCTCCCTGTTTATATATTTTAACTTCTACCTCTAACCCTATTTTTAAAATTGTCCCTCTTTATCCATTTAAACTTACATAAAAAATAATAATTATAATGATAAAATATAAATAAATGATAAAAATAATTAGATTATGGCACATCAATGTTGTGGGTGGAAAACGTTCATGTAACAAATATATTTATAAAATTTTATGTAAAATTCAAACAAGACATGTTCAAAATTTATCATGTGTGTATTCTTTTATAATTTAATATAAAAGACAAAAGCAGGCTAGCAATAATATTAAATACTTCATTAAAAATAGTTTTGGTTAATTTCACAATTGAGTTGGAACTCAGTAGATGAATAAACCAACTTAGCGAAACACTTAAATAATAGTAATAAAAATATTATGAAATAATAATATCAAAAGTCATGAAATTCAAGCTCAATTCAAGTTTGATTCGAAGAAAATATGGTTACTACATCATTATCTTTCTAATAATATATATTTTGACCTCTTGATTTTATATTTTCAAATAGTTTGTTAAAAAAAGGCTCACTAAAAATTTATTTAATTGGTTTATGTTAAGCTTTTCTTTAAGGTAATAACGTAATTCATCAAGCATCCATAACATCATGGATTACATAATCATGAATAAAAGACAGATAATTGAAATGAAAGTAAAAAAAGAAAAAAGAATCAAACACAACTATGCACCCATGACCCATCTAGCTAAGTTGTCCAACTCTACTAAAAAAAGAAAATGAAATAGAAGTAAAGGTAAAAGTAAAAGTGTTAATTATGTTCCTAGCCTCTTAGAGTTGAATGTCGAGTAAGAATAAATCAGTGTCACTCGATCGGAGAATAGTTATCACAACAATGGAGTTCCCTTCAATCACAATGTCTGGTTAGCCTTTGTCTCTAGAAAATTTGAATGCCAAGGTGAAGGCCCTCACCTCTATTAGGTTTGCAAAATAAATCTTTCTCAATGGTTCTATAAGCTCTCCAATGATAAAGCCATTTGTAACATCCCGAAATAGGGCCTAAACGGAATAGTGGTTGCGAAACCACAAATCCGAGGTAGAAAAATTTATTTTATTATTATTTTGAGGTCTATGATATGTTTGCATGATTGTGTGAAAAGTTCGTGAAGAAATTCTATGCATAAAGTGCTTAATTTGAAATTAGGGACTAAATTGAATAAATTGTAAAACTTGTGTTCTAGAAGTATTTTGCATAAAATTGAATTAGATTATTAATTAGAGGTCCTTAAAGGGTAATTTGACCAATTTTAAGTTCATGGAAAAAAATTAGGACATGGAAGGAATTTTTGAAAGTTTAGTAAGGAGGGCATTTTGGTCATTTGGTTATTAACATTAATAAAAGGTAAAAGATGACAAAATTGTATCATCTTCTTCATTAGCACGAAATTTCAAGGGTTCTCCATAGCTAGGGTTTGTTTCAAGCTTTCAAGCTCCATAATCAAGAAGAGCGAAATTCGGGATTAGATCGGGGAAAAGAAAAAGTAAAGAACTAAATTGTAAAGTTTAGTCACATTTTGTATCGAGGTAAGTTTACAGTAAATAAATGCAATATTCTTTTATTTTACATTATTGTTGTAAATTTCCAGCATTTATATACTTATTTTATGAGAATATTTAAAGTCGAATTAAATGCGAAGAAGCCCCGTTTGAACCTTAGGAATGTTAGGATATTGGGGTTGACAGGACAAGACAGGATAGAAATGAGCCATGTAAGTCCATATCAGATATATGGCTTTGGAGATAGGAATGAGCCATGTAAGCCCATATTAGATATATATGGCATTGGAGACAGGAAAAATTCATGTAAGTCCATGTCGAAGACATGGCATTGGCAGGATATTGATAGGCAGGAACGACCCTAGTATCCTTAGTATTCCAAGTGGTTCAACGGGTCATTGTACACGTTAAATTACAATGAATTATCAGCGAAAGGGAAGGTAGATTATATTTATGAATAGTGAAAGGTCAGGTAAGAAAGAAGGTATGTGAGTAAAGAAGAAGGTAGAAAATGAGAAGTAAAGAAAGTTTATGAGGCTAGGTGACATTATGTATAATTATTCATTATGTTGAATGTTGTAATTTATTTGCTTGTAAGCTTACTAAGCCTAGTTCTTACTCTCTTCATTTTCTTTTTCTTATAGTTTTTATCAAGCCACTCGGGGATCGAAGGAAACGTCGGAGGCCAATCACACTATCAAAGAAATAACTCAGTATAATTAGACGTTTTGTTTTGTGTATGGCATGTATAGAAACTTAGCTATCTTTAGTATAATATGAACAATGAATGATGTGTAAATGCTTTCTAGAGACTAGCTAATAAAAATGGCCGATGATATGCATGTTTATTAATATGTATGATTGAATGGTGGTTATCACATGAAAATTATGAAAAATGTGAAAGTAACCTAAAAACAGATTCAAATAACAGAAATGACGTGACTTTGAAAAATCACTAAAAATTGTGTAAACATATTTTTAAGATGAATAATATATGAAATTAAAGCTTATTATGTCTATTTTCTTATGGAATAAGCAAAACAGGTAAAGGTATTATATTTTATGAGATATCTGAGTTTTAGTGAAACAGGGTCAGAGCAATTTCTAGATCCCCTATTTCAAATTTGGAAATTCACCATAAATTGTACAAAAATAATTAGGTGGTGTAATTTATATAGTTAGAATCCTTATTGAATCTAGTTTTAATATAAACAAACAGTATAGTTGTATTAATTTTGTATAGGGAGAAAAGTGGTTCGTAGTAAGTAGAGGTCAGTACAGTCAACTTCTAAAATAGGGGTAACTTTAACTAATAAACTGTACTAATTGGCTAAGTCAAAAATTCTAGAAAAAAATTTTTGGATAGATATATGAGTCTAGTTTCAGGAAAAATTTACGGATCTAAATTTTGAGTTTCGGAACTCAAGATATGAATTTTTAGGCGACTACGACGCAGAATGACAGCACATTCCGAAAAGTTTAAATAAAAAAAATTTTAAAACTATTTAAGTGATAGATTAAGTTTAGTAATGCCTCGTGCTCGATTTTGGAAACAGTCTCTGGTAAGGAGTGTTACATTTATTGGTATCAGAGCCAGGTTTAGTCGGTTCTTGGAACAGTTAGTGTGAGTAAAAGTCTAGCTATACATGCCATACCTGTATTTTGATAGTGTGGCGACTCGGCGATTTTTAAATATTTTGTTTTATAGTAATGGATCCCGAAGCGAAAGTGGTGATGATGATGTTGAAAGTAATGCGCCTGCTCCAGCGAAAGGGGCAGCGCCATCTGAGAATAGGCCATTAACAGTTGATCAGGGAGGAGTAACTCGAGAAGCTCTCTTCCAAGCTTTGAATGATTGGTTTGCCGAGTTCGTTCGTACGAATCCGGCAGTTAGACCTCCACCCCTCATGATTCTCGGGCTACCCATGTAGCTCAAGCTCCCCGATCCACAGTGCGGTGATAAGAGAAAAGCCACCAGTTGATAGAATCAGGAAACAAGGGGCAGAAGAGTTCCGAGCAACAAAAGATGATGATGCAGAAAGAGCAGAATTTTGGTTAGAATTATCTTGTACACCTGAGGAATGTATGAAATGTGTAGTATCACTTCTTAGAGACTCGGCCTACCACTGGTGGAAGACACTTGTATCAATTGTACCAAAGGAGAGGGTCACTTGGGATTTCTTTCAGGAGGAATTTCATAAAAAGTACATTATTCAGAGGTTTATTGACCAGAAGAGAAAGGAATTCCTGGAATTGAAACAAGGTAATATGACGGTGACTGATTATGAGCGCGAATTTGTCAGGCTTAGTAAATATGCTCGAGAATGTGTGTCCACAGAGGCTATCATGTGTAAAAGGTTTGAGGATGAGTTAAATGATAATATCCGACTGTCAGTGGGTGTCCTAGAAATAAAAGAGATTGTTATTTTAGTTGAGAGAGCCTGTAAGGCAGAGGAGCTGTTAAAAAGAAAAGGCAAAGTTGAGACAGAGACACAAGATACAAAGAAGAGACAGATGAGCAGGTCATTTCAGGCTACATCCAAAAGGCCAAAGGAGTTTTCTACCAGATCTAGTTTCTCAGCTGAGTATTCTAGTCAGAATAGAGGCAGTAGATTTAAAGATCCGAAGGCTCAGACCACCTCGACTGCGAGTGTAGGTAATGTCAGACAGGGTAGATCAGGGTTTCCACAGTGTGGTAGACTTCATTATGTTCCTTGTCAGGCAGGCAAAAATGTTTGCTATAAATGTGGTGCTCCAGATCATTTTGTACGAGAATGTCCAGAAGTGGCTAGCCAAGAAGTAATACAGAGTGCTAGATCCGGAAATGCTCCTACTAGAGGCAGATCACCGAGGCAACCGAGAGTAGGAGCAGGTAATGAGGTACCTTTAGAGATTCTTTTGTGAGACCGGATGCTAGAGCCCCCTGCAAGGACTTATGCTATTCGTGCACGCGAAGAGACATCCTCACCCTGATGTGATTATGGGTACATTTTCTCTACATAATATTAATGTCATGGCTCTGATTGATCCGGGTTCGACTCATTCTTATGTTTGTATGAAATTGATGTCTAGTATAAGTATGCTTATAGAATCTACAGAATTTGTGATTAAAGTATCGAACCCATTAGGCAAGCATGTATTAGTAGATAAAGTATGTAGAAATTGTCCTTTGATGATTAGAGGTTCTTGTTTTCCTACCGATCTCATGCTATTGCCATTTGATGAGTTTGATGTGATTCTTGGTATGGATTGGTTGACTACACATGATGTGATAGTGAATTGTAGAAAGAAATTCATTGAGTTGAAGTGTGAAAATGCTGAAATTCTTGGGTTAATTCGGAAGAGTCGATAGTTCATTTCCCATAATTTCGTTATGTCCGCTCGTAAATGTTTGAGAAAAGGGTATGAAGCTTATCTTGCTTTTGTGTTGAACATTAAAAACCGAATTGAAAATTGAGTCGAGTGCTCGTGGTATGTGAGTTTTAGATGTGTTTTGGAAGAACTACCAGCTTACCTCTGTTAGAGAAGTTGAGTTTGGTATTGAGTTGATTCCGGTACCACACCCATTTCTATTGCTCCTTATAGAATGGCTCCATTGGAATTGAAAGAATTGAAAGCTCGATTGCGTGGAATTGACAGATAAAGGATTTGTAAGACCCAGTAGTTCACCATGGGGTGCACGATTGCTATTTGTGAAAAAAAGATGGATCGATGCGGTTGTGCATAGATTATCGGCAACTTAACAAGGTAATGATGAAAGAACAAGTATCCATTGCCTAGAATTGATGATTTGTTTGATCAATTGAAGGGAACTCTTTGTGTTCTCCAAGATAGATTTGAGATCCGGATACTATCAGTTGCGAGTTAAAGAGTCGGATGTCCCGAAGACTGCTTTCCGGACTAGGTATGGTCATTATGAGTTCCTTGTGATGCCATTTGGCTTGACTAATGCTCCTGCCATTTTTATGGACTTAATGAACCGAATTTTCAGACCGTACTTGGATAAGTTTGTAGTTGTGTTCATTGATGATATCTTGATTTATTCTCATGATGAGACTGAGCATGCAGAGCATTTGAGAATAGTTTTACATATTCTGAGAGATAATCAGTTGTATGCCAAGTTCAGCAAAAGTGAATTCTGGTTACGAGAAGTTGGTTTTCTTGGACATATTGTCTTAGGTGAAGGTATTAAGGTTGATTCGAGCAAGATTTCAGCCATTGTTGATTGGAAGCCTCCTAGAAATGTATCAGAAGTTAGAAGTTTTCTTGGTCTTGCCGGATATTATAGACGATTTGTAGAGGGATTTTCCATGATAGCTACCCCGCTGACAAGATTGCTGCGAAAGGATGTCAAGTTTGAATGGACTGAGAAGTGTCAACAAAGTTTTGACAAGTTAAAAGCATCATTGACTAAAGCTCCTGTTTTTAGTACAACGAGAACCAGTAAGGAGTTTGTGATTTACTGGTGATGCGTCCATGAATGGACTTGGTTGTGTACTTATGCAGGAAGGGAAGGTAATTGCTTATGCCTCTAGGCATGACTAAAGCCACATGAGAAGAACTATCCGACACATGATTTAGAGTTAGTCGCCATTATTTTTGCGTTGAAAATTTGGAGACATCATTTGTATGGTGAAAGGTGCCGAATATTTACCGATCATAAAAGCTTGAAATACTTGATGACTCAAAAGATTTGAATTTGAGGCAAAGAAGATGGTTGGAATTGCTTAAAGATTACGAGTTAGTGATTGATTATCACCCTGTAAGGCAAATGTAGTTCTTTGACGCTCTAAGCAGAAACTTTTATTTACTTTATGAGCTTTGAATACCAATTTAGCCATGTCAAATGATGGTTCTATTTTAGCTGAATTTAGAGCTAAACCAGTATTTTTGAAGAGATTTGTGAAGCTCAGAAAGATGATAATGAGTTACAAGCTAAAAGAGTTCAATGCGAGTCAGGCATAGAATCAGGTTTCTGGATTGGTTCTGATGGTTGTTTGATGTTTAGAGACAGAATTTGTGTACCAAAGAATGATGAGCTTATTCGAAAGATTTTACAGGAAGCACATAGCAGTTCTTTATCTATTCATCCAGGCAGTACAAAAATGTATAATGATTTGAAGAAATTGTATTGGTGGGTAGGAATGAAAAGAGACATTTCAGAGTTTGTTTCTAGATGCTTGATTTGTCAGTAGGTAAAGGCCGAACATCAGGTACCTTCAAGTTTATTGTAGCCTGTGCTAGTCCCTGAGTGGAAATGGGATAGAGTTACTATGGATTTTGTGACAGGATTGTCGTTTACACCGAGAAAGAAAGATGCAATATGGGTTGTGATTGAGAGAGTCGGACCATTAGCATATCGGTTAGCTTTGCCAATTGAGTTAGAGAAGATTCATAATGTATTTCATGTGTCTATGCTACGTCGTTATCGTTCAGATCCGTCACATGTGATTTCTCAGACAGAGGTTGAGATTCAGCTAGACATGACTTATGGTGAAGAACCGGTAAAGATTCTAGCTCGAGAGGTAAAGCAATGAAGGAACAAAAGTATTGCACTTGTGAAAGTACTATGGAATAGACATGGGGTAGACGAGGCTACATGGGAACCCGAAGAGGCTATGCGAAAATAGTACCCAAATCTTTTCACAGGTAAGATTTTCGGGGACGAAAATCCCTAATGGGGGGGAGAAATGTAACATCCCGAAATAGGGCCTAAACGGAATAGTGGTTGCGAAACCACAAATTCGAGGTAGAAAAATTTATTTTATTATTATTTTGAGGTCTATGATATGTTTGCATGATTGTGTGAAAAGTTCGTGAAGAAATTCTATGCATAAAGTGCTTAATTTGAAATTAGGGACTAAATTGAATAAATTGTAAAACTTGTGTTCTAGAAGTATTTTGCATAAAATTGAATTAGATTATTAATTAGAGGTCCTTAAAGGGTAATTTGACCAATTTTAAGTTCATGGAAAAAAATTAGGACATGGAAGGAATTTTTGAAAGTTTAGTAAGGAGGGGCATTTTGGTCATTTGGTTATTAACATTAATAAAAAGGTAAAAAGATGACAAAATTGTATCATCTTCTTCATTAGCACGAAATTTCAAGGGTTCTCCATAGCTAGGGTTTGTTTCAAGCTTTCAAGCTCCATAATCAAGAAGAGCGAAATTCGGGAGTAGATCGGAAAAAGAAAAGTAAAGAACTAAATTGTAAAGTTTAGTCACATTTTGTATCGAGGTAAGTTTACTGAGTAAATAAATACAATATTCTTTTATTTTACATTATTATTGTAAATTTCCAGCATTTATATACTTATTTTATGAGAATATTTGAAGTCGAATTAAAGCGAAGAAGCCGTTTGAACCTTAGGAATGTTAGGATATTGGGGTTGACAAGACAAGACAGATGAGAAATGAGCCATGTAAGTCCATATCAGATATATGGCTTTGGAGATAGGAATGAGCCATGTAAGCCCATATTAGATATATATGGCATTGGAGACAGGAAAAATTCATGTAAGTCCATGTCGAAGACATGGCATTGGCAGGATATTGATAGGCAGGAACGACCCTAGTATCCTTAGTATTCCAAGTGGTTCAACGGGTCATTGTACACGTTAAATTACAATGAATTATCAGCGAAAGGGAAGGTAGATTATATTTATGAATAGTGAAAGGTCAGGTAAGAAAGAAGGTATGTGAGTAAAGAAGAAGGTAGAAAATGAGAAGTAAAGAAAGTTTATGAGGCTAGGTGACATTATGTATAATTATTCATTATGTTGAATGTTGTAATTTATTTGCTTGCAAGCTTACTAAGCCTAGTTCTTACTCTCTTTATTTTCTTTTTCTTATAGGTTTTATCAAGCCACTCGGGGATCGAAGGAAACGTCGGAGGCCGATCACACTATCAAAGAAATAACTCGGTATAATTAGACGTTTTGTTTTGTGTATGGCATGTATAGAAACTTAGCTATCTTTAGTATAATATGAACAATGAATGATGTGTAAATGCTTGCTAGAGACTAGCTAATAAAAATGGCCGATGATATGCATGTTTATTAATATGTATGATTGAATGGTGGTTATCACATGAAAATTATGAAAAATGTGAAAGTAACCTAAAAACAGATTCAAATAACAGAAATGATGTGACTTTGAAAAATCACTAAAAATTGCGTAAACATATTTTTAAGATGAATAATATATGAAATTAAATCTTATTATGTCTATTTTCTTATAGAATAAGCAAAACAGGTAAAGGTATTATATTTTATGAGATATCTGAGTTTTAGTGAAACAGGGTCAGAGCAATTTCTAGATCCCCTATTTCAACTTTGGAAATTCACCATAAATTGTAAAAAAATAATTAGGTGGTGTAATTTATATGGTTAGAATCCTTATTGAATCTAGTTTTAATAGAAACAAACGGTATAGTTTTATTAATTTTGTATAGGGAGAAAAGTGGTTCGTAGTAAGTAGAGGTCAGTACAGTCAACTTTTGAAACAGGGGTAACTTTAACTAATAAACTGTACTAATTGGCTAAGTCAAAAATTCTAGAAAAAAATTTGTGGATAGATATATGAGTCTAGTTTCAGGAAAAAATTATGGATCTAAATTTTGAGTTTCGGAACTCAAGATATGAATTTTTAGGCGACTACGATGCAGAATGACAGCACATTCCGAAAAGTTTAAATAAAAAAAATTTTAAAACTATTTAAGTGATAGATTAAGTTTAGTAATGCCTCGTGCTCGATTTTGGCAACAGCCTCGGGTAAGGGGTGTTACACCATTTGCATCTCTTGCTCCCACTCTTCGTCCTACTCCACCATTATGATCTTTCTCAAAGTAAGCACCATCTACATTGAGCTTAAAAGCTTGCCCAGGTGGATAAGCCCAATTTACATGTTGCAGCCTCTTAGGAAGAACTAGATCATGAGAAAAATTTTGTAAATAGTAATTCGTATGCAAAATCCATGCCTACTAAAATGCCACTCTAGTAGGAGTAGTCTTTCCCTACATCACGAACTTATTATTCATGTTTCAAATCTACCATAGCAAAACAATAAAACTGGAAAAGTTATGAATATCCATAAATCTCATAGCATTTTCAAGCCAATTGATGCAATGATTATAATGACTTTAAAAAAGACTATCATGCACCTCCAAGTATAAGGACCTCCCTAACATAGTCACAATATCTAATGGTATGCATGATATTCTCAAAGTCATTCCTACATCTTTTACAAGTTGGGTCACCTAACATAGAAGTTAAAACAATCTTAACTGCAGTAGGTAAAATGCCATAGACAAGTCTCCACCTAGAAAGTTTAATATTTAGGGGGTTTTAACCTTCTATATGGATCACCAGAACTGTCTATGTGGACTAGCACCCAACTTATTAAGGAGTAACTAATCATACCTAGATTGTGTAGTGTAGACCTAGAGCTTGCATGTCTTTAAACCATAATATCCTCAAAAGGCATTGTAGGAATTGGCAGTTGTAGTATAGTATGCCCATCATTGCCAATAAATAAGGTACACACCGTTTCTAAATAATAAAAATACAAGTTGTTGATCAGATCACTAACCCTCACATCTAATTCCATATGTTGATCATAAGAACCCGAAAGCTCAATTGAATGTGAGACACCCCACCTTATCTATCCATAAAAATTTGAATATGATTACCATTTACCAACCTTAAAATAGCCTAATGAGAGAGCCCTAATAGCCTGTGAAATACTAGGCCAAGCATATGAAGGCTTATCTACCATTCTGGCATTGAAAGTATTACCATTGAGAAAGTATTTTGTATGGAAAACCTTGTAGGAGCAAGTCGTTATAGTGCAAAAAATCTCTAAACTTGTTCATCGGTGGTGATAGTTTAAAAAGGCAAATATCTTTAAGCCCAAGTCTACCCATTCTATTTAGTTTGGGGATGGTATTTAGTTTAACATGGCCCAATCCTTGTCCTCTACTTTGCTTGCCCACCAATATTGTTCAATGGCTTAAAAAAAAACATTTTTTACAAAAAAAATAGAGTAAAAGACATAACATATGTCAAAATGGACTATAACACCGATTTAATGAATACCTCACGACCTCTATAAAAAAGCAACTTACTGGACCAGATCTAGATCTGCTTTTACACATTGTCCGTAATATACTGAAAGACTATAAGTTTATTCTTACCAATGAAAAATGGCATATTCAAGTATCTATAAGGATCAAACTCCTCTCAAATACCCAACATAGTGAAAATGTCGCCTCACTTGTAACAACCCAATTTTTAATAGTATCGAAAAAGGTGGTTTTGAAACCCTATTTTCATAAAATAAAATCGTAAGTATAAAATAGGAATATTTATGGAGTTAATATGAGAATATATTGAAGTTTAGTTAAGTAATTTAACCGAGAAATTAGTTAATTAAAACTCAAGGACTAAATTGTAAAAGTCTAATTGCTATTAAGTTTTAATTTAGAAAATGCTTGGGGACCTAGCAATTATCCAAAGGATTAAAAGGGTTAATAAACCAATTTTTGATAGGAGTTAGTGGATGATGATAGATTCCACTTAGATTAATTAATAATAAGATTAGTATAATTAAATTAATTAAACTAGATTAATTAAAGTCTAATTACAGTATAAATATAAAAGTTAGTGGAAATTTCATCATCTTCTCCGCTCTTCCACCGTCCGCTATAGATGAAAAACCAAGAAATCTTCAAAACTTCATTTCATATTTTGCTATCAATTGGGTAATGTAACCAAGCCATTTTCTTGAAATTTGTATAGATTTATGATCATGGGTGCTTGATTTAGCTAGCCCGTGTATCAATTTGTTTAATTGTTAAGTTTTTAACAATATTCTATTGTAGAAGAATTGATGAATTAGGCCTAAAATTTATAGATATTAAGCTTATATCATGATAAGGACTAAATCATAAAGTTAATCAAGCTTGTTTGATAACATTGAAACATTAAGGACAAAATTGAATAAATGGAAAACCTTTCACGAATTATGACGTGAATAGAAAATTAAGGGTCCCTAGTAAAAAGAATGTGAAATTAGATTTTGATTTGATGTTAAATACCAAAAAATATGCATATCTCGAGTACAAAGACTAAAATGAATAAAATGCAAAATATGAGTTTATTCAAAAGAGGGATTAATTAGGGTCATTGTATCAGCCTAGAGGTGTGCATGGGCCTAGCCTGGCCCACAGAAAATTTTAGGCCTGTTTTCTGGGCCCGGCCCGAAATATGGGCCTGGAAATTTGTCCAAGCCCGGCCCGAGAAAAAAATGGTAGGCCCGAGCCCGGCCCGACCATATTAATTTTTTTATTAAATAAAAAACTTTAAAATATAATAAATCAAATACATTTAAAAACATAAAAACAAATATTAAAACAAAAAATAAATAAAAAATAAGACTAAAATAATTCTTAAAATAATACATAAATTGAAAATATAATAAAAAGTAGTTATATTAAAATTGAAACAAATTAGAACTAAAATAATAACCAAATTAATAACAAAACAAAAGTTTTACAATATCAAAATAATATTAAAAACGACAATAGATAACATAATAAATAGCTGCAAAAGAACAATAAAACACGACAAAAAGCAGTACCAAAACAACACTAAAATAGCAGCAAAACAGCAGCAAACAGCAACAAAATAGCACAAAAAATTAAAAATAAAAAAGAATAAAAATAATTTAATATTAAAATCGGGCCGGGCCTAAGCCAAAAAAATCTTACTCGAGGCCCGGCCCATTTTTAAACGGCCTCGTTTTTTGTCCAAGCCCATTTTTTGGGCCTATATTTTTACCCAAACCCTCCCATTTTTCGAGCGGGCCTTCAGGCCGGGCTGCCTCTAATCAGCCCGTTTTTAGTAAAATCAGAACAGTGGTTTTGGGTCCACAAGTCCGAAGTAAGAAAAAAATATTTTATTGTTATTTTATGGTCTACAGTATGATAGAAATACCATATAAAAAATTCGTTAAGAAATTTTACTGTTTACATACTTAATTTGATAAAAGGGACTAAATTGCGTAAAGTGCAAAAGTTGAGTTCTAATAGCTAAAGGTATTAAATAGCTATAGAATTTTAAATTGGAGGTCCTTATATAGTAATTAGTCATTAAAGTTGTTAGTGGATAAGCATGAATAATCATCATTGGAAATTGAATGAAATATTAAGGTTAATTTTAAAAATTAGTGATTAAAGTTATAATAAATAAAATAAAATAAACTATTATCATCCATTCTTATCATCTTCCACCAAAGTTAAAAGAAGAAGAAGAAAACCTAGCCATGGAAGCTTGAAATTTAAGCAAGCTTATTTTGCTCAATTAGGTATGAATTTTTGTCCCGTTTTTTATGATTTTTATGTTTCTGAGATTGTAGTAGCTTGATCTAGCTAGCTCGCGGATTAATTTGCAAAACTGTTAAAGTATTAGGATTTTTTCATTAATAAATATGCTTGAATTTTGAAGTTTGATAATAGAAAATGAATGGTTGTTGTTAGATAAACAACTTTTGTAAAGAAAATTTTGATGAAATTATCAATTAGGGGTTAAATTGAAAAAGGTGATAAATTTTTGGTAAAATTTATGAATTTGTGAAATATATGGGCTGCTATTAATATGTATAAAAAATATTCTAGGCTTGAGTAACGATTAAATTGTATGAATTTCATTTTTCGAGCCTAGGGACTAAATTACAAAGGAATTAAAAATATAGGGCAAAAATGATAATTTTTTCAAAATTCCACGTTGGATTAAATTGAATGAGAATTATGTTGAAATGAGTTAAATTTATTCGTATAGATCCTGTCAGACCTCGTACAAAGTTAGATCGAGGTAAAAAGAAAATATCGGGTTAATCGCCTCCTTATCTACATACACTTATCGAGGTAAGTTCGTGTAATTAAAGTGTACATTTATATGTTTTAAATTGAATATTCGTTTGTGAATTGTATAATTGTCATTTATGAATACCGATTGTATATTTGACAATTACCGAGCCCTGTTTGAGCCTTAGGAATCTTTAGGATACAAATGACATGTCATTAGGGTTATCGATTTCAGCTCTTATGAGCTTATCGATACTCAACCCGCATGAGCTTACTGTTACTTAGCTCAGAGGAGCTTATCGTTATTCAGCTCGGAGGAGCTTACTGTTATTCAGCTTGAAAGAGCTTACCATTTGCAGCTCGTATGAGCATACATGTACATGAATTGACGGATTACAGTTCAGTACACCTCGTGTGTACTACTCGCATATCCAACGTTATTCTAAATGGTTCAATAGGCACAGTTCTGTTATGAGATTATATGAGTTCGATATGAACTATTACTTGTATTTACATGAAATACATGAAATGTGATTATTTAATGAATTCAACCATGTGTGTTGGATCTTATATGTGATTTTCATGGCTAATATATTGGTGATCATGTGTTTAGGCTTTTGGCCAAATTGGTTGAGATATGCTATGTTTACTTACCTATTTTATGGATATACGGTAAGTTAAATTCCGTGATATGCGAACTTACTAAGCTTAAATACTTACTCTATGTTATTTTTCTATGTTTTATAGTTATTCAGAAGCTTGTTAGGTTTGGAAGCTTGTTGGAGCTATATCATACTATCCATCGACTCTTTTGGTGCTTTTGGATATTTAAATTCGATTATAATGGCATGTATAAGTTAATTTGGCCAATGTTGGTATATAAGTGTTTTGTTGAGATTAACCATTTATATGGCTTGTGTTTGATATATTTTGATGTGTATATATGTGGCATTATCATGTTTGATGTGTGATTGATATAGTAGAATGAAATAAAGTAAAATATGGTTTGAATATGCATATATGTCTTTGGTCATTTAGGTAAGTTGAGATACTTGGTTGACATATTTTCAAGTTGTCATTGAGGTGCCTAAGGGCATATTGGTTGTTTGTGGTGATATTTCATGTTTAAGACTTGATTTTGGCTTGTCTTGAATGCTTTGTTATGGCTTGTTGATGTGCAAAAATGTTGAGTTAGGTTGGTGTCAAATTGGGTGAGAAATGTGGCTTGGAAATTGGCCTATTTTCGTCCAAATGGGCATGTGTCTCAGCTGTGTGTGACACATGGCCAGGTGACACTATCGTATGTCTCTTGTATCTTCTTAAGATTGCAAGTCAGTATGCTCACATGGCTTAGCACACCAGCGTGTGACTTGGCCGTGTGATCCAAGTCAAAGAGTTACACGAGTACGGACACGGACTGGGACACGACTGTGTGTCCCTATTTCAAATGCCCACACGGCTTGAGACAAGGGCGTGTCTCTTGACAGTGTGAGACACACGGCCGTGTGACCCCTGCGTATTTTGGGCCTCGAGGGCTCGTATAAGGGACTATATGTTTAATTTCGATTGGTTTTTGGCATGAATATTGTATGATATGGATGTATGATATGGAATGTTTGAAATGTTTGTGTATTTAATTTGTAAACTCTGGTAATGCTCTGTAACCCTATTTTAGCGATGGATATAGGTTAGGGGTGTTACAATCATGCATCTCCTGGCATCATTATTGGTAAACTATTGAATGGCTATTATATGTTAATTTACGATATTGATTTGGTATGTATATATATACTTGTATAGAGCAAGAATTAGATAGAAGTGGAGCTTGCAGAGGAAAGACTAAAGTTGTGGAATAAGCCTTAAAAGATCTACTTATTTTTTTTGTGTTTTGAAAGGTAAGTTATTATGGAACTAACTACCCTTCCTTGTTTGATAGGTGTCCTTGTATTTATTTTCATTTCATCTATGTTTGAACTTATGCTAAGATTATAGTGGAAATTGAAGTAACACCGCTAACTTGTATCCGTCACCCGAGTAGGGTTACGAGATATTACCGATCAATACACATCATTTAACATACCTAACTCATACATTTATGTATTTATACTCAAATACCATTTAGTCACAAACACATTGTCCCTTATAAGGGCCTACGAGGCCTTAAACATGCTTTAGAAGTGATTCGAGACTAAACCGATAACATATGAAAATTTTGGAAACTTAAAAAAAATTCAACCGTACAGAGGTCACACGCCCGTGTGAACAGGCCATATGCCTCACACGGCTCCAGACACGCCCGTGTCTCAAGCCGTGTGGAAACAGGGCATAAATATTGACTTGTATCACATGACCGAGGACACATCCTGTGCCAGACCCTGTGAAAACTGGAGTGTATACTGACTTGGCCACACGGCCGACCACACGCCCGTGTGTCTAGGCCATGTAACTCACTGACTTGATTTCTAAGCATCATCAGGGGACACACGGCCGTATACTATGACCATGTGTCGCATATGGCTGAGACACACGCCCGTGTCTCTACCCATGTGGACAAAAATAGGCCATTTGCAAGGCTAATTTGCCACCCAACTTGAATGTATCTACAGAAGGCAAAATATACAATTTCTATACACAAAGGGCAGCCAAAATCAATCCCAATTCATGCACAATTCATGCTACAATAAGACCTTTCTCAAGCTTTCATCCACCATAATTCAAATAACCATTTTAACTTCCATAATGTCGTAGTTACAACCATGCCAAAACAAACCATCTCACAAGGCTTTATAAACGTCTTACAAAAGTCATTAACAACCATTTCTAATCGCCAAACACTTGTCAATATTAACATTATTTACAAGCCACATCTCATGGCTATAATCACAACCAAAATACCACATCTAGCCTATACATGTCATATACCATAAATGTATAATTCAAAAGTACCAACTTAGATGTTTGATAGCGCGATGATGTTCTCGACGACTCCTGAATTTGAGATAGCCTTGATTCATTATAAAACATAGAAAAATAACACGAAGTAAGCTTCATAGCTTAGTAAGCTTGTATGTGAATAACTTAATTCATCGAATAAATGCAAATCAACCAATTACACATGACAAAACCATATATACATTAACTACAAACCTTTCTCATGTCTCAAAACATGATCAAATACAAACTCATCAAACTTTTACTATTTAATACTCGAATAGGTTCCGCACATACCTGTATAGTCTTGTACTAACCTCTCTCTCAACCACATCATTCGTTTACCCATTGAACCATTCGAAATAGAAATCAGATACTCAGGATTCTTGTACGATAAGTACCTCTACCATGGCCCGTAGCCAAATCAAGGTAACTTATCCGAAGAACTATTATCATGGCCCGAAGCCAAATCATCTGATATGCATTACCCAAAGCCAAATCAGTAAAATACGCATCCAAAGTGCTAATATCATGGCCCGAAGCCAACTCAACGTATCACTTGCTGACATGTCAATAGTATCCAAAACTATTCTTAAGGTTCAACCAGGCTTTCACACTTTTCGTTTCTATCATCGAATGCATTTGTAGAGTTGTTTTCACAACTCATACATTATCCATAATCCCATTTTAACAATTTATGCAATATTAAAGCATTTTAACATACATTTATAATGTAATCATCACATATGAACTTACCTCGTATTCAGAATTGACGGATCGGGTCGACTACTCGATAACTTTGCTTTTCCCCCGATCTAAATCCGAATTCTTTCTTTCTTGATATATATATATTCAAAATTAACTTATTTAATCAACTATTCATTAAATTTAGTCCAAAACATACATTTAGGCCTATTTGCACATTAGCCCCTAAACTTTTGCATTTAATCAATTTAGTCCCTATTTCACAAATACACAAAATTCACACAATTCAACAAAACCCATTGTAATACCCCCTACCCGTACTCATTGCCGGAATAGGGTACGAGGCATTACCGGAGTTTATGAATTTTTTTTTTATTACCGGAGTTTATGAATATTTTTTTTTCTTTTTTTTGAAAAATTCAATATAATCCCTTATACAGATATCTAACCTTCCCTGCAATATTAAATCGAAACCAATCCACATCAACCAAATCAATTCAACATATTTTCAAGATAAATTTCATGCATATTTATAAGATAACGTCATCACATATCTAAAGTCAGGTTTGTTAACCATACTAATGGCTAACTTTACATTCATTTCACGTTAACATTTACTTTGTTAGCTTATACATGCCATTAATTTCCAAAATAAAGTTTCTTTATATACCGAAATCCTGAGATTGATAGTGTGATGTGTCTCCGACCAAATCCAACCTCCGAGCTCTTAACGCTACAAAACAGGAAAAAAAAAAGAAACGGGGTGAGCACTTTGTGCTTAGTAAGCTCATGTAACAAGAATTATACTTACCTAATATTTTCAATACAATATAATAAACATTCATATATCCATTCAATGCATTGTTACCCTAATATGCACAAACTCAACATTAAAGTTAGTACAATAATTTTTATGTATCAATAGTACATACTATGATTGATTAGCTCACCAATACCATGATTTCCATTCCCTTGTTATTTCTTTTTTTTAAATTTATCTCGTTGAATTACTCGGAATTTCAATGGATTTTTCAGAGGTACACTTTTAGTGTACAAATCCGGGTCCGTCAATTCATTTCATGTGCGCACATTTCCATTTCAGAGAGCACACTCCCGCGAACCTCAACCTTGCAGCGGGATTACCAGTCCAGGCTAAATCCCCTGCAATATAAACTCATAGAGTATTGTCGGGATTACCAGTCCAGGCAAAATCCCCTACAACGACAATTACTCTAATGAGCTTGGATCTGAATTACCAGTCCAGGCTAAATTCAGACCCTAATTCGGATTACCCGTCCGGGCTAAATCCATTTTTCACATATTCTTCGGGAGGGCTATATCAGGATAGAATCACCCGTCCGGGCTAGATCCTTTTACCGTCAATTCCTTTTTAGAGATCCATTGAATTTTCCTTTCATTCAACTGGGATTTCTTCCTCTTTATATCAAATATATCAATGTTTCATCAATTTTCATATAATGAACATTCAAATCATATTCATATCAAAAACATACATTTCAAGTATTTAAGAATATAATTCAAGTTACATGAACTTACCTTGATACTTGTTTGTAAATAATAAAAATCTACTAATCCCAAACTTTTTCCTTTCCTCGATCTAGCTTCGTATTTGAATCTTCCGGATCTAAATAAATAAATTTAATTATCAATTTAATACATTTCATGTTCATATGCAATATTCTCTATAATTCAACTATTATTTATAGTTCATTCAAAGCTGTCTACTTGAGTCATAGTCACTAAATTATTTATAACTTGAGTTACGAAACTCTAAATTAAGATCCGTTAATTTTCCCTGAAACTAGACTCATATATCTTCTTACCATAAAATTTTCAAAATTTTTCGTTTAGCCAATAAGTACAGTTTATTCTTTAAATTCACCCCTGTTCTGCTGTCTGACAGTTCTGACTCTTCTTCACTAAAAATTAATTATCTCCTTGTACAGAATTCAAATGATGTTCTAGTTTTTTTATATTAAAACTAGACTCATTCAGGATTCTATAAATATAAATTTAAACCCCTAATTATTTTTCTTCATTTTTTTATGATTTAAAAATCAGAACAGGGGAACCCGAATTCATTCTGATCTTGTCTCACAAAATTCATTATATCTCAAAATTTACAAATCCATTGCTTGCACTATTTCTTCTATGAGAAACTAGACTCAATAAGCTTTAATTCTATATTTTTTTCATCTTCTAATTCGATTTCTACAATTTATGGTGATTTTTCAAAGTTAGTCTACTGCTGCTGTCCAAACTGTTTTAGTGCAAGCTGTTTATTACTATTTTTCCCCTAAACTTTTAATAAATGATAATTTCGTCCCTACTCAATTAGCCTCTCAATTGAGCTTATTTTTCCCAATTAACACTTTATTATATTACCTTAAACTAGTTTACAACCTTTAGGAATCATAATTTCAGAAATATACTTTAATTCCAAACATTTTCACAATTAGGTCCTAAAAATCAATTTCCATTGAAATTACCTAATAAAATCATCTCATAAACAATTTAAAGCTTTAATTTCATTCTATTTCATCATAAACTTACATAACCCAACCATAGTGACTTTCAATTTCATCCATGAAATCAAAAACTAATGAATTTAATAGTAGGACCTAGTTGTAAAAGTCTTAGAAACACAAAAATTACAAGAAAAAGGCAAGGGTTAACTCACTTGGTGCAAAAATTATGGAATACCAGCTTATAGAACCCTCCTATGGCATTTTTAGCTGCTGGAATTGAAGAGAAATGAAGAGAAATCTAGATATTTCCTATTTAGTCCTAGCTTTATTTAGTTAATTTTTCAATATTCCAATTTTGCCCTTAATTCATCAATTTTTCTGCTGTTTTCATGCCCTTGCCATCCAGCCCAAATAAATTTTGGGTCTAATTTCCTTTTAAATCCTTTCTCATTAGACACTTAAGCTATTTAATCATCCTACTCACTTCTACACCTTTTACAATTTAGTCCTTTTCATTTAATTAACTATCCAAACATTAAAATTTCCTAACGAAATTTTAATACCACATTACAAAATTTCATAAATATTTATAAAATTATATTTTGACTCGGTTTTACGAGATAGATGTCTCAATAACTTATTTTTACCTAATTTCTTCAATAATTTCTTTATCTAACTAACCACTAAATCGATAAAATTTTTCTATCAATATTTTCATACGATTTTTCTATCATATAAATATTCATGCAAAAATATTGAAATAAATTTCTCTTTAGATCGGATTTGTGGTTACGAAACCACTGTTCCGATAAGCTTGAATTTAGGCCATTACACCCATGCTTGGCCGAATTATCTACAAGTCCCTAGCAGCCCAAAACTTTCATTTATTTCACATTTCAATCCCACAGTTTGCACATTTCATAATTTAATCCCTATAATGCATTTTCATCAAAAATCACTTAATAAAACATGTAAAACTATAATCAAGCTTTCATATTTCAACACTAAACATCAAAGAACACATAGATTCAACAATGGCAACCCTCAAAATCTTTAACAGTTTCGAAATCTAAGGTATGGGCTAACTAGAATATGAAGCAACGATCTCAAAAACGTAAAAAACATAAAAAATAAAGCTAAAATCACTTACCAATTTAACCTTGCAAGTGCTGAACCCTAAAACAACTTCTATGGTTTCTTCTTCTTTGTATTTTCGACTAAAGAAGATGAGCATGAAGTTTAAATTGATTTTATTTTATTTATCTTATGTTAATTACTAATTTACACATATACCCTTAATTATAAATCATGTAAAACATCCATTCAATGTCCATTATTGTCCACTTATACTATGGATAGTCTAATTACAACATAAGGACCTTTAATTTAATTAATCATAACAATTAAGCACTTTAAATAAATAGTATGCAACTTTTGTATTTTACTCGATTAAGTCCTTTTATCAAATTAAACAACCAATCGATAAAATTAGCTCACGAAATTTTCACACATATCAAATAACATGCTGTAAATATTGAAAATAATATTAAAATAATTTTTCAACATCAGATTTGTAGTTTCAAAATCACTATTCCGATTTAGATAAAATCAGGCTGTCACAATTGACATACTTGATTAGGAAACATAAATGAATTGAGGTGAACTGTGATAAATTAAATGGTGTTATATCTATTGATTTGTAACTAGAAGAATGACAAAAGATCTTTAAATGTATCAGTAGTTGTATGTGTGATTCGTACTCTAATACAATCGATGAATTTCAACAATTGATATGTGATGGTTAAAACTTATGTTTATGCATATATCGATGATTAATGCCCATGTAAACTTAGTAGAAAGATGATCTGCCATAATTTGATATGGAAGATTAAGCTTTCACGGTATACTTAAGGAGCTTGTTCTTAAGCAAAGTAGCGTCTTTTTCGTAGTTTTTAGATTTAAAGTTAATAAGTTTAAATGTCTCATTTTTACTCATTTTGCAACCCAAATTGGCCAATAGTGCCATTAGGGGGGCCTAATGTGTGGTTGAATGGTGTAGAAACGTGTTAGAGATTGAAAACGACACCAAAGGAAAGGGTATTGTGATATCTATACCTTGGAATCATGATACCTCCAACAGGCTTGAAGATTGGAGACCACCCTTTAGTGGTATCACGATATCCACCCTCAAAGAAGACCTCCAATTTTGAAACTGATTGGGGTATCGCGATATCTTGTTCTGGGTATTACGACACCGATATTGTAAGGAGGACAAACTTGGATAGAAAGGGTAGTCTTTGTCCACCCGATGCACCGACCACACAAGGCTTGTGTAAGGGCAGTTTTGGTAATGAAATTTCATCAGCATTCAGCCTAAAATAGTTAATTTTGACTGAGGAGGAGAGAGACATATTAGTTAAGTTTTCAGCTTTAGTTTCTCTAGGTTTTCTTTTAGTTTTTCTACAACTTATTTAGGGTTTTTATTTTCTCTTTTTCTTGCTTAGTTATTGAGTTTATTTTTTTGCACTTGCTTATTGTTCATAGTGTTCATAGTGTTAGTTAAGTTAGTTATCACTGTAGCTTAGGTTTATTTTCACTTTTAGTCCCTGTACCTTGGTTTTAAGACATTTCTAGTTTTAGTTTAATGTATTTCAATTTCTTTTACTTTAAATCAGCTAAAGTTTGATCCTTTTATGTTTATTGCTTTAGATTTCCTTGTTAAATGCCTTTAGTTTCATGTTCTTTAAGTTTTCTTGCATAAAAATCCAAACTTTTATATTTTTCTTAAGCTTTACTTTAATGGTTTATTTGCTTTTCATCTCCATGACCATTATCTTTATTTTCAACATGAGCAGCTAAACCTCAAAGGGGGTTGATGGAGATATGGGTAAATTGATTTTTTAGACAAAAGATTAAATCGTAATAAATTAGACTAAATAGAATAGACCTAAAAACCTAGGAATTGATGCCCCTAAGGGAATATTTAGACAAGTGAGACCGAGAGGTAATCTTGTTGTGCACCAATTCATTAGTCTCGGGTTGATCGGTGATATCGAGAAATAAATTAGATTAATTTGTCTAAGTTGGTAAAATTGAGATCAAGAGATAAAATGGAGCCACTTAGTAATTTAAGCTATTTAAGTCCCTCATTCGAGGACCGGTGAACCACATCAAAATCAATCAACCACCGTTAATCATTTATTGGTTAATCTCTTAGTTTTATACTCTTTACAATTTGGTTATTAAATTAGCATATTCAATTTTCTTGCAAAACTTTCTTGTTATGATTTGTCGTACTATAAAATCATATCAGTAGTTGCTTAGACTCTATATTGTATGCTGTTTATCACTCAATCGTCATCTCCTTTGGGTTTGATCCTTGGAATAATCTAGTGTTCCATAGTAACACTACAAATATTACAATTGACCTATATGCTTGCAATAAAACCACGCTTTAAATTTGTTTTATAAAATCATTTGTTTTATGCACACGTGTGCACGCAGTAAAAAAGGCTAGGATACAGTTGGCATACTAATAAGGCCATATGTGCACTTATGGATGAGTTTTGTTGACGATGTGGAGATTACGATGTCATTTGAGATATAAAATTTGTTGCCGATCATTGAGTACTTATTGTCTCTTTGGAGACCTTGGTGTGGTGGAGGGATGTATTTGCATATGAATATGCATTTGATGCCTACGGGCTTGGCACTTTGGTGCTTTGGTGTGGTGTAGTTTACCTACGTATGCGAGTCTATTTTTACTAAGGTTGTATTGGGCGAAATGTTAAAATTGAATTTTGAAATCGAGAAATGATAATGAACCGGATTTGATAAGTTATAAAGGTATGTGGTTATAATCGTATTGGTATAGACTAGTAGTCTAGTGAATGTATGTGAGATTGTGTTGATCTTATATGAATTGGTACAATTTGATGATACTATGGTTATGTTTATAATGTTGACATAAATGAATACTTATGTTTCCTATGCTCACTATGTTATAACATTATATGCCTTGTTTTAGTTAGATATGTGCCTAATTCTTTTAGTAGTTAAATTCTCACCTATCATTGTTTTCCTCACATACATCCCTAGTTGTTGAAAATCTCAAAGTCGAATCAATACGAGTATCACACTATCAACAAAACAGAAAGAGTATGTTCATTTTGGTACCTAACATTGTGAGATGTATATATGGTATCTCTCTCTAAGTAATGCTCATCCATGTTTTGAATGTTAATGTTGCTTTGTATCTTAAGGTTAATTTTGCATGTCAAGGTCGAAAAAGGCCTAATTTATGCCTAGTTCATGATCATGTGTTTAATGTTATTTGAACTCTTTGATTTCAAAAGTTTCATAAGTCTTATGTGCTCAAATTTGCATGATGTGGTGATTTGTTAAATTGGGATGAACCATCATATGCTAATAAGATTTATGTTGGAAGCTTTGGATGTGTACCAAAGAGGTTATTGCACAAACAAGAGGTATCATCGCGACGATGTGTTCCTAGCATCATGACTTGAATTGGCAAAGAGTAGCTTCACGACCTCGAGTCTTTTGAAGTCGCGACAACACTTGTTGTTTTGATAAGGTCACGACGTGATATCCATGGTGTCATAATGAGGGAAGTCAATGAGTTACATCACAACCTGGAACCCTCAAAGTCGCGAAGTTAACTTGATAGTTTGAAAATTTTACAATTTGGTCCTATTTTGACCTCGGGTTAGAAAAAGAGCTTTCGTAAGCTTGGATAAGGCCCGAAAATGATTAAACAACGTATTGTGAATATGTTTTATACTTTCCAACATGCATAAATGGTTAAATTGTGTTGTAAATGGTTGTGGTTACTATAACAATGAATATAACATCTTGTAGCTCGGACTCAGCGATCAGATCGGGTATGGGTTGTTGCATTACTGCTCAACATAAGTATTTAGACTGAAGTATATGAGAGCTTTATCAAAATTTACTTTTTGTTTAGAACCCACCTTATATATGTTAAGAACCTCCTTAACTTGTTCAGCCATAGCTCTCGCGTTCCATACAGACAAAATACTATTGTTTGCAAAGAAAATATTATTGATTTGAGGCCTATGTTGATTGGACTTGACCCCTTAAATAGTTAAATTCTGCCCAAATCCTACTATTGAGTTAACATCGCTGAAAGACCTTGTGTACATATTAGGGAGAGATAAAGGAACAAATGAGCTCCTTATCTCATACCTTTCTCAAGCTAAAAGGATTATGTAGTATACCATTAATTCAAAAGCAATGGAAAAAAAGTTACACAATTCATTATCAAATTATCTCAAGAAGCATCAAAACCTATACAAAATATGATGTCCCTAAAAGAGGACTACTTCACATAGTTATTCACTTTCAATGAACATAGCATCTTGTAGCTCGGACTCAGAAACCAGATCGGGTATGGGGTGTTGCATTGCTGCTCAACATAAGTATTTGGACTGAAGTATATGAAAGCTTTATCAAAATTTACTTTTTGTTTAGAACCCACCTTATATATGTTAAGAACCTCCTTAACTTGTTCAGCCATAGCTCTCGCGTTCCATACAGACAAAATACTATTGTTTGCAAAGAAAAGATTATTGATTTGAGGCCTATGTTGATTGGCCTTGACCCCTTAAATAGTTAAATTCTGCCCAAATCCTACTATTGAGTTAACATTGCTGAAAGACCTTGTGTACATATTAGGGAGAGATAAAGGAACAAATGAGCTCCTTATCTCATACCTTTCTCAAGCTAAAAGGATTATTTAGTATACCATTAATGCAAAAGCAATAGAAAAAAAGTTACACAATTCATTATCAAATTATCTCAAGAAGCATCAAAACCTATACAAAATATGATGTCCCTAAAAGAGGACTACTTCACATAGTCATTCACTTTCAACATGTCCAATTTCATGTAAAACCTTTATAGGGGCATTTTTGGAGCTTTTAAGATAGTGCACAAACTAATGAGCAACCCATACAATATCCAAAATAAGTCTATCAAGAACAAATGCACTTTAAAACTAACTAATACAATAAGTAATAATATGTTTCAATACAATATCCAAAATAAGTCCATCAAGAACAAATGCACTTTAAAACTAGCTAATGCAATAAGTAATAATATGTTTCATGTGATTAATCAACACCTTATAATGAATTTTGCATATGACAATACACAAATTAATTGACTTAAAATTATGCATGGAATGAAGGCTAAGGTAGACAATACTGCACAGGTGAATCCACTATTTTTCTATTGGAATTGGTATGTACTAATACCAATATGTTTTGATCTGTCATTTCAGATTTATCGATATTAGAAAAAATATGTATATGAAAATAATTACAAATATCAAATAAATAATTTTAAATAATATTCAAATATAAAATATTCATCAATAATTAAAAAATACTCAAACTCTATAAATAAAAATTCATCAGTCAATAAATCTAAAATTAACAAGAAACAAAAAAAGTCGAGATTCTTACAATCACTAACTTTGACATGAAAAAATGTAGTGTTATGATCACCTTCTTGAATCAAGTCCCCGTAGATTGATGGCTTCAATATTGCTCCTCTTTATTAAGTATCTTCCTCAATTTGCCCTAAGAGAAAGCATAGCTTAGACATTGACATCGGAAATGTCATCATTCAATGAATCAACCATTTTATTATTATTTAATTTGTAAAGCAAGCTATTTGGGTGAATCTGAATCAGACTCAAGCTTGGGTTTGAAAATCATTTTGGAATCAGGCCTCGGCCCTAGGTTAGACTAGCCCAACCCAACTCATATAAGTCCAACGCAACAGTCAACATATGTAAAACGACACTGTCCTAGATCCTCAATATGTAAGGCTATTAGATTTGAAGCGTCGTCGTTTAGGAATGACAAACCAGGTGGAAAACAAACTTGTCTCAGCAGCCACCTAAATACCTCCGTGATTTTACTCCTCTGTTCTCTTCCCTAAAATTTTCCCAGTCTCAACCAAACTCTCTCTGGTGACCCTTCAAAAGAATCACCGCCATGGCGATGCAAACCGGAGTCGGATTTTCGAAGATTTTGATCCTTGCCGGCGCAGGCACTTCTCATTTTCACTCTCTTACTTCAATCATCCTTATATTCTCGTTTTGTTTTTCTTCTAGTTCAATTTTGACTTTTCTCGTTTCGTAATTTTTTTCTCTTCAGGTTACACCGGTACGATCCTTCTCAAGAACGGTAAGCTATCGGACATGTTAGGCGAATTGCAGGTTAGTTTTAACCGTTTCGCATTTATTTCAATTCGTTAGTTTCTCTCTGCCATCTCATTGAACTTACTATCCTTCGGTTTATTATTTATTTATTAATCTCTAAATTATGTCCTTCTAACTTTCTTTCTTTTTTTTTTTTTCCTTTTTTTTTTGTGATCTGGTAGTCTCTTGTGAAGGGACTGGAAAAAACTGGGGACCAATCAGATGATTCAGATGCCCTTCTGGCTCAGGTATATGATTAAATGGAGCTCAAATTTTAAAATTTTTGGTTGTAATTTTGATTCTTTTTTTTGTGTTAACTAATCCATAGGTGCGTCGTCTCTCAACGGAGATTAGGCAACTGGCCTCAGCACGGCAGATAACTGTTCTGAATGGGGATTCCGGCGGTATTTTTAATTATATCTGCTTAAATAGTAGTTTGTAGCTTTAAAATTAGACAATGTGTGAAACCGGTTTATGGTTATATTAGCTAGACTGAACGGTGCATTTTCTAAGTGAATGTGTCTTAGTTGTTTGCTTTTTTTTTTTTTCTTCTGATTTGGCAGTTAAGTTAACCTCTCTGGTAATCCCTGCTGCTACCTTGGGGGCATTGGGTTATGGTTACATGTGGTGGAAGGTATGTAAATTATAGATATATTGGCATTTTTTCCATGATTTGTTTGACAACATGAGAAAACAACACTACCTTAAATATGATAGGAATATCTCAAAATCTATACGATATGAATTATTAACAGACTGGCATTTTTATAAATATAAAATACCTTAAATATGATTATGATACGGCAAAATACATGATCGTGACATGGATTCCCAAACTGCCTGGCTCATTTCTCTATCCCTTTTTGATTTATTTGCTTCCACATTATTAATACCTTTAGGATAAAATCATACTCTTGCTTACTGATATTATTATTTTTTAAAAACTAGCTCTTTTTCTGTCCATTCATGTCGTCTGCTTTATAATTAGGTTAATATGTTCTGTTTCTTTCTTTTGTTGTCTTTTTTTAATTACCAGGGCATTTCGTTCTTTGATCTATTTTGGGTAACAAAGCGCAATATGGCATTGGCTGTGGAGAACTTAACAAAACATCTGGATTCTGTGTCAGATGCTCTCTCTGTAAGTTTATATTCTCTTGATTTCATTTTCTTAGCATTTTGTTTTCATTGAGCATGTTTTCTACGAACCAAATGATTTCCATTGTCAATATCATGTGCATCTCTAATATGAGTTGACCTAGTTAGTATATAAATTTTGTATTAAAACCACCTTTCATTACTTTGCAAATTATGTGGTCAGGCTGCAAAGAAGCATTTGACCCAACGTATCCAGAACCTGGATGATAAAATGGAAACACAAAAGGAAATCTCAAAAAGCATTCAAGAAAGTGTAAGTGACATGTTTTCCTTTTCCTTTACCTGAACTTTGAAGTCAGAATATCACATGCAACACAACCTCATTGAATAAGGCCCATTTCCCACTTGTTTCTTCTTGCATTGCTTATGAATTTTAGTTTTAAGGAATGAAGAGAGTAGGTCAGACATTATTTTTTCAAATGCTTCTCATTGTGACGATGAATCTGTGATGATTTCAATAAAAATAAGTGGGTTTGGATCATTCGTACTTGGTGTTAGAATATCAACCTTATCATGCGTTTATCTGCTGTTTGGTACTGGGCTCTTGGTTAATATACTTGGATTTTAAAGTCAGTAGACAACAAATTGGATAGATCAAAAGAATTAATGTTTTACCATCTTTAATGTTGTTCATATATTAAACAGGTAGAAGAGGCTCGTATGGATCTTTCCAACATTGAATATGATTTGGATGCACTGCAGAGAATGATTTCTGGTTTGGTCAGATTTCTATTGTTCTTCTCTAATGTATTTTGCAGTTTTGTTATTGAGAAGCAGTTGTTATATTGTATCACATTGGCTGCATCTCTTCTTTCTTTCTTTCATTTTGCCCCATGTCAGGAGATATTAAACTTGTTAATTAAATCTGGTTCTCCAGAAACATAAAGGAGCATTGCTATTTCTTTTTAATGTCTTTACCTTTTTCCTGAATGTCATGGTATTTGTGTACATGCATCTGATCTATTTTGCTTTTCCACCTTTGCCCACTTGCAGGATGGAAAAATAGGTTCATTGGAATATAAGCAGGTAAATCACTTACTTCACCTTTTCTTGTACTTTGCAATATTGAATTTCAATGTGTTTCTGGGCGGGAAATTTCATTGTTTGACCTTGCTGCTTTACCCTGTGATCATCTGCATGGGCTGATTGTGGCACTGATGAAAAAGAATGTGATATTTAGTTTCATGCACATCTGACTGTAAATTCTTTTGGTATGCAGTTTCTTTATTGATTTTGTTTAACAGGATTTACCCACATGTTTATTTTTGGCAGGATCTTGCCAATGCTGGTGTGTGGTACCTTTGTAACATGGTTGGGGGCAAGAAAGCAAAGATGCCTGAAGCCTTGCAGGTTTGTACTATTATGAAGATGACTTTTTTAATTTGTTTGCACATTTTGTGTTTGCAATATGATGATATTTTCATTCTATCATATTTAAAAGCAAAAAGGAAGGGGGAAAAATGGGGAGGTTTGGAGATTGTCTTTGTTATTTGTCTTTCCTTATTGGATCATTTCATCTTATAAATCTGGTGGTAATCCCTGCTAGTCTGTAATAATTACATGATTCATGTTTCTGTACTAAAAAACAACCTTTCTCATTCCATCTCTGCAAATGTTTTAATGACTATATCTTATAGTCTGATTTGACATTTTCTTGCAGGAGCAACTTAAACTTTCTGGGAAGCCTCGTTCTTTACTCATGCATTCAGGAACTCCAACTACAAAGGTATCTTTTTGTGTTCATAGATAAATTTTAAATCTCTTGTGCTCTCACATCTACACATGCACACACGTAGTGCACTTAACATGTGGTTGAATGAAGTGTGCATTGACAGGTTTTAATATTAGCTTGAATGTGATAGCTTAAACTTTCATGGATGAACCCAATTAATGTGTTTGCTCTACTGCTTCCTGGGTTATGATTGCTTGCTGGAGTTTAAAATTTTGACATGCATACTGTTTTCTATAATAGTTTTACCTGGTTCGTTTCAGGGTCTGAAAGACTTTGTAGATATTTTTTCTGCAAGTATGAAAGATTCAGGTCGAGATGCTATCGTGCAAGATGATATTTATAATTTGGAGGATGAGCCAAGAGGCCTGCACAGGTGTGATTCACAGTCTTGGAAATCATGTTTTTTTCCTAAATAAAGTTCACCCAAGTTTTAACCTGTGGAAAACTGTTTTGGATGGCAATGCCATTATTGTGGCTGTAGTTTTTTCTCTTTAAAAAAATATTCTGGAGTTGATTTCTTAAAATTTTGTAATAGCTAAAAGAAAGTAATATTATGATAGTCTTAAGGAAAAAGAAAGCTTCGGTCCATTTTGTTTCACATAAATTTGATATTTGCAGGAGCATTTCAGGTAGGTGTTGATGGCATGTTGGCAATCATCAATTTGCAGTTTGGCAGTTAGGAGAAATTAGCTATACATGGTAATGAAATGATAAATTCAAGTACAGAAGATTTAGTTAGCCAAGGACAAAGAATTAACTTTATATTGTTCATCTCTGTCTGTAAACTATACCCATTTAACAGTTGATTCAGTTTAAATCTTATTATGTTATTTTGATTCTTCATTTTTTCCGTAATTCTTATTATCTCCAAGTATATAGGAAAGCTTTTAAAATATACATTAGACATGCATACTCGCGGCATCCTTTAATTTTGGTAGTTGTGATGAAGTTTTAAGTTATGAAAATATGTGATTTGCTGTATGAAATTAAAAGTGCTAAATATTGGGTTTGAATTTTCTTTATCCAGCTTAAAATTTTGAGTTTTCAAAAAATATTAGCTGAGAATAATTATTAAGTTTAGAGATTAATTTAGATAAAAAAAGTTTAGGCTTCAGAACAATTTCAAGTTTAACTTGAAAAAAATATACTTGTTAAATAAATTAACAGTATAATTATACTCAATATGTGAGACAGGCTTGAGAGCCCATCTCATGTGAGAGGCCAATAAGGGTATGTTGTTGACCTGGTAGAATACTATATTTTATATTAAAATGTTATTTGTTCAAGTAAAATTCTTGTACAGTTTTTCTATAAATAAGAGCTATAAGCAATAATGACATTGTCATTGAACATAATTATTTTGTAAAAATATAGTGACAAATTTTTTAGAATAAATTCTATTTTTTAAAAAAGTTCATAGTTTTTTGTTCCATAGAAATAATAAATATTTCCACTTAAAGTTAATAAAAGTTTTTATTCTGTACACTTGGTTCGTTTTATTTAAGTTCATACTCAAAAGTAATTCAATAATAGAGGATAGAGGAGAAGACCGATTGATAGAAAGAAAGTTGAGAAATGAATTGACCCGCTTCGTACAAAGCATAAGTAATAATTTAGTTAAGAATTTATTACTATAAATATCATAAGACTAGTTTTAAAAAAAAAATTTAAACTTCAACTTTACCTAAAAATACTATTTTCTAAATTGATTTTTCCAATGGCCAAAATGTTTTCCCATTGTAGAGGTTGGCATCATCAAGAAAGGAAGAAGCAAAACAACCATAAGACAGACGAACCAATGGGGCATAACGAGGCATCCATTGGTAAGGTGACAAAGGATGAGAGCCTTGCTGCCAAAACACGGATGGATCGATAAATATTTTACAATAAGAAAATGATATTAGATCTTTGGCTCAAAAGGGTGACCTAGAGAATCCCATGGTTAGTAGCTGGGGAATATCTTAGCTCACCTTCGTTGACTATTGTTATCAACAAACATCTCGTTCAACTTCTTCAGTACACCATCTTCATAGTAGCAAAGACAAGGACAATTGCGACCTCCTCAACATGAGAACTTCAATAGAAGACCAACATGGAAACCAGTGAATGAAAATGTTAGCGGAGGTGATTGAAAGAATGTTCATCCACCCAAAAGGCACAACACTAGCAATGACATCCTATTCAAAATGTTCAAAAAGTGAGGACATCTTGTTCGGCCTCTTCACGGAAAAGATAAAGTAGTCCCAAAGAAGTGGTTGACGTTTCCCTTGAATAACAAACAACGAATACAAAAATTTAGCCTATAGCATATGGAAAAGAAGATTAAGATGTGATGTCTTGTCCCCTGTGGAAGAATTAATTGAAGGCCAAGGCATAATGTCTTAATCCCATTACACTTACGAAAATTAATGTGTGAGGTCCTGATTCCCTTGAAAAAAACAACCGAAAGCCAAGACATGAAGTTTTGTTCCCTCAATGAATTGGCTAAGGTGCAACGTTTCATCCTCGTTATGCCCATGAAGACAAAAGTACGAGGTCTCATCCCTATTGATGAATCAACCAAGACGAAGGAGAGAGGCTCCGCCCCATGATGATAATGGCCATAGCAAAAACATAGGCATTAGGGCTGGTCACCCTCTCTACGACAAAACTACCTTTTTAGGCCTAAACAAATTGTATAAGAAAAAGCCACTACCTATTCAGGTGAAAAATGCCTATTTAGGTAAAAAAAATGTATTTTTTTAAATTAATGCAGTGCACTCATCTAACAAATATCAAAGTTTGAATACACATGCAAAAACAATAACATGACAAAGCTCGAAAGTGATTAACAATAAAAGCAAAAAAGTAATTTCTTTCTTAATGCTTATAAAATATATGACTAAAAAGTCATTGTTGTCAATTGTCTTCGAATGAAATATTCTTAGGAATAGATGAAGGTTAGCCAACAATGCTTTTCCCTTTTATAGCAACATGTATATCCCCAGGGGCGTAGTTAGGGGGGCTGGCATTGGCCCTGGCCCCCCCTAAAATGTAAAATTACATTTTAGGTCCTTAAATTTTTTTAAAAATTTTAAATCAGTAAAGGTAAAATTTCACTTTGGCCCCTCCTAAAATTATAAAATTTGATTTAGTCCTTTACAAATTATAAAGATATAAGCTATAAAAAATTAAAATTTTATTCGGCCCCCCTTAAAAAAATTTTCTGGCTTTGCCCCTGTATATCCTAATGTCATCTCTCTAAATTAAAGTTTGTGACACACCACTCTCGACCCAATCTCCAGACCTAAATTTGTGATGTTACATTACATTGCCCAAGCAACTCAAGCTACTATAACACAAATACATTCAATTTAATCGTCATATAATCCATATACATGTATTTAGAAACTCAATGACTTCATTTCATCAATTTATAGAATTATATAGGTTAATATCAGAGTTAGGACTCAAATCCAAACTCAAATACTAAATTTCAAATTCATGTCTCGAGACAAGGATCTCTATGTCTCGAGATAGGTCATAACTTATTTTGAGATTTTTAGCTTCAAAGTTAGCATGTTTTGAAACATGGTGGTCGTTAATGATGAAAAAAAGGTAAAAGTTGAATCTGCACAAATTTTCCTCATAAATTTTTCCCTATTAAATTATTTTATTTATAAGATTATTATTTTAAAAAATAAATTTCATGTTAGAAAATATGAAAATATATATTCATTTATTTATCAATATTTTTATAATTTTGTTTGCATTTTTATAAAATCTTATGTATTTTTATCAAAAAATAAATTTTTAAATAACTTTTTACTCTTAAATTTTTAGAAAATTTATTTTAAAAATCAAGACTAAATTTTCAAAATGTGTAAAATTGAGGGTTAAATTTGTTAATTTTTTTAGATTTAGACTAAATTGATAGAAACAGTAAACATTAAAGATATAAATTTGTTATTATGTCAATAAAAAAGACTTTCATTAGTAATTTAATGAAGTAGTGATCAAAATATCAAATTTTGATAATGTTGATAGCTAAAATGAAAAGTTTTAAACTTAAGTGATCAAAATAGAAACACTTTGATAATTGGATAACTAATCTTATAGTTAAAGAGAAAGGAAAACAAATAGGGGAAATATTTTTTTTTTTGAAAAGAAAATAATTCTCCATGGCAGTGGTTTGTCGTCAAATGCAAGGCTCCATTATCAGTCGACTACTCGTCATTTAGTTCGGTGATGGTCCCATTTATCCTTTTTACATTCCATTAAAAATATTATTACAGTAGAAAACAAATCCAGGGATCGGCTTGGCATCCACTGCTTCTTTATGTGCGTTAGTAGAGTTCTACACGAGTTGGATAAGGCTAATTAAAAGATTTAGGCCTGCTTTCAGGTTTGGGTTCGGTTTGATTTAAAAAATGAGTGTACAATCTTATCGAATTCGATTCGGATAAAAATATTACAATCTGAATTATGCTTAGTCCGCCCGTATTAAATTTTTTATATAAAAATAAATTTAAAAATATAATTAATCAAATACATTCAAAACATTAAAATAAATGTTTTAAATAAATGTAAAAAAAATATATACTTAAATAACACTAAGTACAATTTAACAAGCAAATGTAAAACAAGAATTATATAATATCCAAACAATAAAAATAAAATAGTAGCAATATAATAGTAAAATGATAGCAAAATAAAAAAAAATAAAAATAAAAATCATAGCAGTTTTTTTTTCTCTTCTTCAAATTCAGACAAAAAATACTTATATGATGTCTAACTCTTTTAGAAAATAAATCTTATTTCTTTTGTCTAAACCATAATTTGAATCTATATTTTTATCCAAATCACTTTTCTCGGCTTGCTTCGTGCCGAGCCAATATGGAGAACTCTATGCGTTAGTTAAAAGGTTTAAGGCACCATTCCACATGGACTGCCCTGTTTTATTGTACAATGGAACTTTACTTTCCTTTGATTCTAAACCTCTGTTGTTGGAGCACATAAAAGGGAGTACACCGCCATCAACTTCATTGCACAACATTTCCCCCCCTCCATTCTTATCAACCGCCTCCTTCACGTCCTTCTCTTCAGTTTGGTCGTCGTTTGCGTTCAAGTTCTGCTCTACTAGTTTGTTAAACATCGAAGACCTAAGCAGGAGACTCAATGCTGGTGATGACTTGGGACAAGGACTTACAACGCCCTTCTTTCGGATATCTATGGCTTCTTCTGTTAGAGGATTGGAGTTAAAGAGAGTTAAGCCATTTGTTTGCTCAGTTGGGAAAATGTTCGATGTCATGATCGGCCGAGTTGTCGAGGCTGTCTTAATTTGTTCCGAAATAAGGGCATCGTTGGCTCTTGGTTTTAGCCATCTGATGTATGTGCTTAAATCAAAGTTGGTTACAGCATTGATCCCTCTGTATTCGATTGCTGCAATATCATAAGCATGAGCAGCCTCCTCTTGTGTACCTGCAATAAGAGACCGGTCTGTCGGAATTAACCGAAGTTGGACGTATAATAATGGCATGTTCAAAAGCATTGAAGTAAAAAACTCACTGTATGTGCCGAGATAAAGATATTTATTTCCAAAAACCCTCCCTATCCTTGCCTCCCATCTCCCATTATGATGATGCCTGCAATGTAGTTGGTAAATGATGTTAATTAAAGTTTATTTATTTTTCTACATTGAGATAAAGGTTAGGTTTTGTCTCCTTATTTGCTTACCTTGCTACTCCTCTATACCTGGAAACACCCCTTGAGAATCCACTGCTTCTCCTATAAAACCAATGATTAAATACAGGAAAGATCAAGTCATACATGATATCTACGTACTCGTGTTTGATACATATCCCAAAATGGATATAGGGATACTGCCTTCTAGAGACCCTCTAAATACATGGAAATTTTGACCAAATAAGAAAATGTTGACATTTTAGCAACTTGGGAAGGGAAATTACCTTCTTAAAGAGGCCAAATATTCCTCCTTTGTTACACTTCTCATTATCTCAATCTCCGTGCCATAATCAGATACCTGAAAAGTGTATTGTATGTGCATTTGACCAAATATTAGAGATTTCATGGCATCAAAGAAACGAAAATAACTCTCACATCAGAACAGACAGTAATTTTACAGGAAAATTTGTGAAAGTTGATGTTCCCCAGTATTTAATGGCAGCCAAATCATAGGCTCTTGCTGCAGATTCTTCTTGATCATAAGCTCCTAATAAAATAGCCAAAATACCAAAAATGATATTAAGTTTTCCATTTAATCTACTTTACTCCAAAAGAAAAATGGTATTCAAAAGTTTTAAGTACTCACCAAGATAGACTGTTCCATCCAGCAATTTTCATCCAAGGTTCAACCACGTGACAAATTAAACAATCATAGCATTAGCAAATATGTGTATGTGTCTGATAAGAAATCGGATTTTGCAAGTCAAAATACCTTGTTTTCCCTTCTTCCTTTGTGTCGGATTCCATGAACCTTTATCCCATAAATGAGCTTCGAACCTTCCGGTCCAACGATGTCTGTTTCAGCATGTATCAGCTTCATCCTTTTGATAATTAAAACATTTTAACAAAGAAAACTACGAGAGAAAAAAAAAAAAAAAAGTGCATATGAAAAACCTGCTGACGCCCCTGAATCTTGAACTTCTCTTCACAGTAGTTGCTGTAGGTTGATCACCTTGTAGCTGTTGATGCCGTTGTTGTTGATTACTCAAGCCTAATGCACTATTAGAGTGATCTCTTGGACGTCTTTTGATGCACTTAGTGTCGATAGCATTGTCTTCCGCCGTGCACAAACGAGTTCTTCCGGGGCTGAATTCAGATTTCGCAGTGACAATTTCCATGGTTCTGTAATTGACTATTGCAGGTTGCTGGACGATGAGAAACTGAAAAATGGTTTCTGAGATATATATAGGTGCGGCAACTTGATCTTTTACTTATTCTGTTTCTTTTCTGTTGCAATTTGTCTGATATGGTTAGGGACAAAACCTGTCGATGCTTACAACATCAGCGAAAGACAAAAATGAAGTGTCCACATTCAGCCAAGCTGGAACTATAGTGTAATTACCTGAGTTACTGGTACTCCTAGTGTGATGTCTGATATAGATATATGTCTGAACAAAGACTGTAATGAAGGCCTAAGAGAATAATCCTTATTCTATATAGCGGATGTCTAGTGTAATCAGAATTCAGAACCGACTCCTTCCTGTTCCCTCCTTATCTTCGAGGTTTCAGACTTTGACATATTTATTTAGTCCCTTCTTAAACCATTTCCAGAACTGGATAAGGTTATACCATGTTAATGATATTTAAAACTATATAGTGAATATATAAACCAGGTCTTACATTTAAACTTTTACACGACAGAAACTGGTAGCTATGGTTTAAATAGCGGCTGTAACGCAATGGTTTAACTCTTCCTATGGTTGATATTTACCATAATCAATGGGGGGAGTTTTTGTTTTATCTATATTATCATAATGGACAAAGTGGAAGGTTAAAAGGGAGCCAAGGCGACAAGTTTCGTATGACAAATGAAATTGGCTTTTTCTGTCCAAGAAAATGCAAGTTTTTGTCTTCTGGGATATACCATGTCTGACAGGAAAATATGTCTGATTGTGCATAGTCCTTAGGACTTTTCGTCAACGAAATTTCTATATGCAATCATAGCTCATCTGCAGCTTCTTTTGTTTAAATTTGAAAATTTTGACTAGTTTATTTTTTTTCTGCACCAAAAAGAAGAAACATTCACCACGGAGCTCTTGAGGTTTAGGGCGATTTCTACTATATACATATACATAAAGAACCTATAATATTCTCTCTTAATTTTAGATATTTTATTTTACAAGACTTCCAACAGTATCTTAAAG
Source organism: Gossypium anomalum (assembly GCA_025698475.1). NCBI lineage: Eukaryota > Viridiplantae > Streptophyta > Magnoliopsida > Malvales > Malvaceae > Gossypium > Gossypium anomalum. The sequence continues at coordinate 13,366,880 of CM046967.1, read as the reverse complement.
GGCAGCTTTTTTTATTTTTCCTTCTCTTTATTTTTCTATAAAAATAAGAGGCTTGAAACTATATTTATAACTATATCATATGATATGTATTCAGTTTTTAAGGAGAGTAAATATGGTTAATTTAATTTTTTACTTCAGTAAAATGGATTAGTTTAGCATTTAACTAAACTAGCGTTTTGGCTCAACTTTGCTTGGGTTGTGTTTGTTTCATATCACTTATATTTATATTTATATAAGAATAATTGTAAGTTCCATATACCAAAAGGAAACTAATACTAATATGGTAAAAACATCTAAGAATTAACCAATAGATAAGAGAAATGCTTATTTGGAGCACCGCCATTACTGTGGGCATAACAAATTTTCTTTCTCTTCTACAGAATTAACCAAGTTGACAATATAGTAAATATTGTTATTTGATCATTTTACTAGTTTATATTTTTATAATTTTTAAAAAAATTTAATTAAATTTTTATCATTTTGGAAGGGCTAAAGTGAAATTTATCATTATTAATTTAAAATTTTATAAATTATAAAGAAGTTTAAATAGAATACTTTTTATTTTAAGAGGTTGAACTCTTGCCAACCCCTAACTTCACCACTAATTTGTAACATCTCGTTTTTGGTCAAATCAGAACAGTAGTTTCAGAACCACAAATCCAAAGTCAAAATAATTATTTTATTATTATTTTAATGTTTACAGTATGATATCATGTTGATGTGAAAATTTTGTTAAGAAATTTTATCGTTTAATTGCTCAATTTGAGAAAAAGGACTAAATCGCATAAAATGCAAAAATGTTTTTCTATTAGCTAAATGTGTTAAATAGCTATAGAACCTTAAAGTAAAGGTCCTTGTGTTGTAATTAGAACATCCCTAGTGTAAGTGGACTTTTATGGACATATTATCATGAATTTTAATGGTTTTTAATTAAGGTTATTTAGGTAATTTGATTATTAATCATATAATAGATAAAACAAAGTTAAATTAAGTCTTCATATAATCTTTTTCAACCTAAAGTTAGGGCTAAAGGAAACCATTTCTTTTCTCTTCATTCTGTAACACCCCTAACCTGTATCCGTCACCAGAATAGGGTTACGAGGCATTACCGGACTTAAACACTAGCATTTGTACAAAATCGAGTCATAATTTGCATTCCAAATCAAAAATTTTCAAATTTTATGATAAAGTCCCTAATATGGGCCTATGGGGCCTAATACATGCTTTGGAAATGGTTTGGGACTAAACTGACAACTTTAAAAATTTTACTTTGAAGATAGGGGCACATGCCCGTGTGGCCTGGGACATTGCCGTGTGGCCAGCCCTTGTGGAATTCTGACTTGCAATTTCTTAAGTATCAAAGGGGCACACGGCCTGGGCACATGCCCATGTGACTAGGCCGTGTGGTAAACTGATTTTTCACCATTTTAAAGCCATTTCACACGATTTTGACACACGACCATGCTTGAAACCCGTGTCCTTTACACGACCAAGACACACGGCCGTGTCTTTTGCCCGTGTACTATCCTGACTTCATATTTAATGATACAGGGGACACAAGGTCATTTCACACGCCCGTGGGCTTACCGTGTGTCACACATGGCCTAGACACACGCCCGTGTGTCTAACCCGTGTGGACGAAATATGGCCATTCCTAGCCTCATTTCTCACCCCAAACCAAATCATTTACTTGCATGAAATCTTGCAAGTATATCCCAACCAAATCAACCAATTACCAATACTCAAATCAACATGTTTCTATATTAATTCACAGCATATCCTTTTCAAACATGCATTACTAACCACTTTAATGACTTAATTAACCAAAAACAACTCATGATACAATACCATACCATATCATCATTAAAACATACATTACTAGCCATTCCAATGGCTAGATTACAACCAACATTTTAAGTATTACTTGTCTACATTAGTCTATACATGCCATTATATCAAAATAAGTTTAACATTTATACCAAAATCAAGGGATTGATAGTGTGATGATAACTCCGGCCCCAAATCCAACCTTCACGAGCTTTGAGCACTATAAAATAGGAAAAATAAACCTAGTAAGCATTAATGCTTAGTAAGTTCATATAACCAAACTACACTTACTATTCATGTTCATCAAGTAATTCATACATTAAGTAATATGTCCATTAGCTTAGTCAATTAGCAATTAAGGCCTATACACAATCATTCAACCAATTGATTAGTTTCCAAAAATACTAAAATGCATAGATGAGCTCATCATGCCATTTCTCTTTATATCACTATGTATGTCGTTACCGTTGAATTATTGAATTTTTGATGGATCTTTTCCTTTTCCAGTTGTACACTTGAGGTGTACATTCCTTTCTAAGTGGTACACACAAAGTATATGTTTCCTTTTCATATGGTATACACAAAGTATACCTAACCTTTCCAAGTGTACACACAATGTGTACATAACCTTTTCAAGTTGTACCTTTTGGGTACAATAGTCCTTTTTAAATATTACCCTTTCGGGATACATTTCCTTTTCATAATGAGATCAAAAGACTATCCTTTAGGGACAACCTTTATTGCAATCACCTGTCCAATCGGAAATCAATATTCAAACGGATTCATGCATCATTTCGTCATTTATATAAATCATAAATCAATATTTGTTATTACATGTACTTACCAAATACAAGATATGATGCACATAATTCAACAATCAATTCAACACATTTACATGCTTAATTTAGTTATACGAACTTACCTTGACAATTGATCGTATCTACTAATTCGAAAATTTTTCTTTCCCTCGATCTTTTTCTTTGTTCGACACTTCCGGATCAATTCAAGCTTGAGAAATTTTATTTCTCTTTCCTAGGGTTTCCATGTATTTTATGAAGAAGAAGAAGATATAAAATGAGTTTTAATTCTATTTAATCATTTATCACATATTATTTAATTCAATTTCAAATTTAATCCTTAACCTTTTTCAATTTTTCCATGGATGACTCATTAAAAATATCTATATGCTTTTCATCAATGGTCTAATTTCCATATAAGCACTTTTCAATTTTAATTCTATAACTATTTAATCCTTATAACTACAAGAATTCAACTTTGGCATTTTATTCAATTCAGTCCTTTTTGCAATTAGACACATAATTGATAAAATTTTTCTATAAAAATTTTCATGCAATATTCCTATCATAATACCTATCATTTTATAAAATTTAAATAATTTTATTTTTCAGACTCGAATTTGTGGTCCTGAAACTACTATTCCGATTTCACTAAAATTGGGCTGTTACGCATTCAGATATGCTATATTTGTCAATTAAGGTATGGTTTTTGATCCGCTTCTAATGATTTTTTGTGTTTTTGAGATCGTTACATCTAGTACTAGCTAGCCCAGGGACTATTTTTGTAACAGTTCGGTTTTGACCCTAATTGGAATAGTGGTTTTGGGACCAGAAATATGAGTCAGAGAAATGTTTTAATATTATTTTTCGTGTTTATGATATGTGAATTAGCATGTGTGAAATTTTTGTCTGAAAATTTAATCGTTTGTGTGCTTAATTTGATAAAAGGACCTAATCGCGTAAAATGTAAAAGTTGCTTGCTACTTGTTAAAAGTGCCTATTTGACTTGGCTTTATAATTTTGAGGTCCTTATGTGGTTATTTGACCAAATTTATGATTAAATGACATTAGTGGACATTAGTTGATAGCATATTAATGTTTTATTATAAGGGTAAATAGGTAATTAGTGTTTTATGATGTAATAACATAAAACAAACAAATTTCATCCATCTTTTTTAGTGTTCATCCATAAAAAATAGGAAAGAAAAACCTAAGTTGAAGAGCTTTAAGTTTCAGCACTTATCTTGGCTTAATTGAGAGCAAGAAAAGAGGAATTCAGATTTAGATAGAGGGAATTCGAAGATTGTAGGGTAGACAATCCGAGTCGACAATTTCGAGTACGAGGTAAGTTCGTACGTAAAATATGATGTTACAAGTATGTTTTGAGGCTTTGATTATACATAGATTGTATATATATTTGGTTTGGATGAATACGATGATAAATCAATGGTATTTGGCACTAAGTGTGCGATTTAAACTAGCTTCAGCTATATGAGGCACTAAGTGTGCGATAACGAGATAGCTTCGGTTAATTGAGATGGCACTAAGTGTGCGAAATTATTATAGCTTCAGCTAACCCTTAAGGCATTAAGTGTGCGGATGGTTATAGCATGAAAAATTTTCAAAAGGTTTTAAAATATCCTAATGAGAGGTGAGAAATGAAAATGAATGAATACGGGACGGTTCAGGTACGTATAATATCTATGTGGTAGATGGTATTATGTATATAAAGTTTATTGAATTGTCAAAAACATATAGATGATGTTGGCAAGGAATTGATAGATGAATTGAGAATTTATAAGTACTTATGTGTTGATGTTTCATATTTTATATATTGTTTATGATTTTGGTACGAGCTTACTAAGCTTTTGAAAGCTTACTTTGTGTGTGTTTGCATGGTTTTATAGATATCGAAGCTACTGTGAGCTTAGGGATCATCAAAGATCGTCACCACACTATCGAACCTTATTTGGTACTTTTGGAAATGTATATTTTGAAGTATGGCATGTATAGGCTAGAAGTTATGGGATTATGTTTTGTAATGTACATATTTAGCCATGTGATATGGCTATTTGAAACTATAGTTTGATAATGGCATATAATATGTGATGTTAATATGCAATTGTGGTATGTTTTAGTTGGTCAAAAGAAATGGTAAATGTTGGTAAGTTTTGGTAAGTTTTAGTATGAGATTGAATGATGTTTGGAAAGAAATGCTTTGATATGCTTTTGACATATGTTTTGACATAGATTAGTAAGGCTTATGAGTATGGATTTAGGTGACTATTATATGAGATGAGTGGCTTATGTTTTGGTGTGGAATTTTCCTGAATTGGTTGTTCAAATATGCTTGTTTCTTTGCTTGTAGGTTGACCCAATATGGGATGGCAAATTGGCTATTCAAATGGCCTATTTTTGTCTACACAGGCAGAGACACGGGCGTGTGTCTCAGCCGTGTGCGACATACGATCACGTTACACGGTTGTGTGTCCCTTGAGGCACTCTACGAATTAAAGGCAATATACCCTTCAATTTTGACACGGCCTAGACACACGGGTGTGTCTATTGGTTGTGTGTGGCACACGGGTGTATGCTCAGCCGTGTGGCCAAGTCAGTAGCCTCCCTAATTTTCACACGGCTTGGCACACGGGCGCGTCTTGTGGCCGTGTGGAAAAGTCGGTATGTATGCCCTGTTTTGTCACGGCTTAGACACACTGGCGTGTCTAAGGCCGTGTGAGGCACATGGCATGTTCACATGAGTGTGTGACCTTTTAAAATTAAAATTTTTTATAAGTTCTGAAACTTTTATATGTTATCAATTTGGTCCCGAAAGCATGTTTAAGTATCGTATGCTCGATTTTATGTTCTTAATGAATGTGAATGAATGACATTTACTGTAATGAGTTGATATTTGATATTCGATTGTTCTAAAGCGTGTTTGTTTCGTGTCGTAATGCCTCTTAACCTATTAGACTACTGATTCTGAGTTAGGGTGTTACATTTTATTGGTATCAGAGCTATGGTTTAGTCAGTTTAGGACTACCATAGCATATGTGAGTTTAGCTATACATGCCATATTTATGAACTGCGATAGTGTGATGAATCCTGACAGTGAAATATGCTTTTATATAGCAAATGGATCCCGAAAGAGCTGTAGCAGACGATGTCGAAAGTAATACGTCTGCTCCCACGCAAGGGACGGCACTATCTGATTCTCGGCTGGCTATGAGTAGACGTGATGGTGAGGTTAGACAAGCCTTTTATCAGATAATGAATGATTGGTTCACCCAATATATTAGAACCAATCCGGCTGTACAACAACCTCCACCCTCGGTTAATCCTCCTCAAGCTCTTGTTATGCCACCAGTGAATCTGATTCATTTAAGTAGACCATCAGTTGATATGATTAGAAAATATAGGGCTGAAGAGTTTCGAGCTACAACGAGTGATGATGCTAAAAAAGTTAAATTTTGGTTACAGAACACGATAAGAGTGTTTGACGAATTATCATTAAATCCTGAAGAATGCATAAAATGTGCAGTTTCCCTTTTGAGAGATCCGGTGTACCATTGGTGGAAGACTTTGACATCTGTGGTTCCAAGTGAATGGATTGCTTGAGATTTCTTCCAAGCTGAATTCCGGAAGAAATATATCAGTCAGAGATTCATCGATCAGAAACGTAAAGAGTTTCTCGAACTTAAACAAGCCCGTATGTCTGTTACAGAATACGAGCGGGAATTTGTAAGGATAAGTCAGTATACACGTGAATGTGTATCTACAGAAGCAATAATGTGTAAAAGATTCGAAGATGGTTTAAATGAAGATATTCGTCTACTAGTTGGGATTCTAGAAATCAAAGAATTTGTTGTGCTTGTTGAACGAGCATGTAAAGTTGAAGATCTCGGGAAAGAGAAAAGAAAAGCTAATTTTGAAGCTAGAGAGGTACGAAAGAGATCATCAGGCAAATCATTTCAATTTGGATCAAAGAAGTTTAGAGATGATAATAGCCGTTCAAAAGCTAGTGTGGGACATTCGAACAGATATCATGCTAGATCGCAATAGAACTTTAAAGCTCCAGCTATGTCTGTTGCCAGTGTTGGTAATGCAAAGAATGAAAAACCTGAGTGTGATCAATGTGAAAGACGACATTTTAGAGAATGTTGGGGAAAAATTAATAACCGAGCTTGTTATAGTTGTGGTTCGCGAAATCATTTTATAAAAGATTGCCCAGATTTAGCTGAAAAAGATAATGTTCAGAATCCGAGGCCGAGTGGTAATGTTTCTAGTGGTAGATCTCCCAGAAATACGGGAAATGTAAGCGGTAGTCAGAGAGGGATAAAAGACACAACTACTAGATCTGAGGCTCGTGCACCTGCTAGAGCCTATGCTATCTGAGCTTGTGAAGAAGCTTCATTGCCAGATGTGATTACGGGTACATTTACTCTTTATGATACTTCTGTGATTGCTTTGATAGATCCTGGATCGACACATTCGTATATATGCATGAACTTAGTGAACAGTAAGACTTTGCCTGTAGAGTCTACAGAATTTCTAATTAGAGTTTCGAACCCCTTAGGCAGATGTATTCTGGTTGATAAAATCTGCAAGAATTGTCTGTTAATGTTTTGAGACACTTGTTTTTCGACTAACCTGATGCTGTTACCTTTTGATGAGTTTGATATAATTCTGGGTATGGATTGGTTAACTTTGCATGATACTGTAGTAAACTGCAAACAGAAAATTATTGATTTGAGATGCAAGAATGATGAAATAATTAGAATTGAATCTAGTGATTTAAGTGGATTGTCTACTATTGTATCTTCGATGAAAGCTTTAAGTATTGTGAGAAAGGGTTGTGAAGCTTATTTTACATATGTGATTGATTCAAGAGTGTCAAAAAAGAAAGTTGAATCTGTGCCTGTTGTCTGTGAATTCCCTGATGTGTTTCCTGAAGAACTTCCGGGATTACCTCCGGTTAGAGAAGTAGAATTTGGCATTAAATTGGTACGTGGTACTACTTTGATTTCGATAGCTCTGTATAGAATGGCTCCGACCGAATTAAAAGAATTAAAGTCTCAGTTGCAAGAATTGACAGATAGAGGATTTGCTAGACCGAGTTTCTCACCTTGGGGTGCTCTGGTTCTATTCGTGAAAAAAAAGACTGTACGATGAGAATGTGTATAGATTACCGTCAGTTGAACAAAGTGACTATCAAGAATAAGTATCCCCTGCCCCGAATTGATGATTTGTTTGATCAGTTGAAAGGAGCTGCTGTGTTTTCGAAAATAGATTTGAGATCAGGCTATTATCAGCTACGAGTAAAAGACTCAGACATTTCGAAAACTGCTTTCCAAACGAGGTACGACCACTATGAATTCTTAGTTATGCCTTTCGGATTGACTAACGCACCTGCTATCTTTATGGATTTGATGAATAGAATTTTCAAATCGTATCTAGATTAATTTGTTTTTGTATTCATTGATGACATATTGATTTATTCATGTGATGAATCTGAACATGCCGAGCATTTGAGATTAGTATTACAGATTTTGTGAGATAAATAGTTGTTTGCGAAATTCAGTAAATGTGAGTTCTGTTGAGAGAAGTTGGTTTTTTGGGTCATATTGTATCAGTATCTGGTATACAAGTTGATCCGAGTAAAATTTCAGCTATTCTAGATTGGAAACCTCCGAGGAATGTCTCCGAAGTCTGCAGTTTTCTAGGACTTGCTGGTTATTATAAAAGATTCGTAAAAAGATTTTCTATGATTGCGACTCCATTAACAAAACTGCTTCAGAAAGATGTGAAGTTTGAGTGGTCTAAAAAGTGTCAGAACAACTTTGATCAGTTGAAAACTTTGTTGACTGAAGCTCCGATATTGGTACAACCCGAATCGGGTAAAGAATTTGTGATATACAGTGATGCTTCGTTGATTGGTCTGGGATGTGTTTTAATGCAAGAAGGCAAAGTCATTGCTTATGCTTCGAGACAGTTGACGCCGCACGAAAAGAACTATCTGACACACGACGTTGATTAGCTGCGATTATGTTTGCTTTAAAAATTTGGCGCCACTACCTGTTCGGTGAGAAATGTCATGTGTATTTTGATCATAAGAGTTTGAAGTATTTGATGATTTAGAAAAATTTGAATCTGCGATAGAGAAGATGGCTTGAATTGCTAAAAGGCTACGAACTTGTGATTGATTATCGTCCGGGAAAAGTAAATGTTGTTGCTGATGCCTTGAGTCAAAAATCGTTGTTTGCTTTGCGTGCGATGAATGCTCATTTGGTTCTGTCCGATCATGGTTCAGTTTTAGCTTAATTGAAAGTAAGACCTTTGTTCTTACAATAAATTATTGAAGCTCAGAAGATTAATGATGAGATTTTAGCTAAACAAGATCAGTGTGATGTAGAGTTGGATTCAGAATTCAAAATTGATAACGATGATTGTCTGAGATTCCGAGACCTAATTTATTTTTCGAGAAATTTAGAGTTAATTCAGATGATTCTGAGTGAAGCTAACAGCAGTCGATTATCTGTGCATCCGGGTTGTACGAAAATGTATAATGATTTGAAACAACATTACTGGTGGTTTGGAATGAAAAGAGATATCTCTGAATTTGTTTCTAAATGTTTGATCTGTCAGCAAGTTAAAGCTAAACATCAAGTGCCATCTGGGTTGTTACAACCGATTATGGTTCCGGAGTGGAAATGGGATCTAGTGACCATGGACTTTGTTTTGGGTTTGCCCTTGTCTCCGAGAAAGAAAGATGCAATCTAGGTTGTAGTTGATCGATTGACGAAATTAGCTCATTTTATTTTAGTACGATCTGATTACTCACTTGATAAGTTAGCTGAGTTATACATTTCCGATATTGTGAGATTGCATGGTGTGCCATTATCTATTGTGTCAGACAGAGTTTCGAGATTTACATCACGATTCTGGAAAAAATTAGATTTTAGTACTGCTTTTCATCTGCAAACGGACGGTCAATCCGAGAGGATTATTTAGATACTCGAGGATATGTTGAGATGTTGCATTCTTGAGTTTGAAGGTACGTGGGAACAATATCTACCTTTGATTGAATTCGCTTATAATAACAGTTTTTAGTCGAGCATTAAAATGACACCTTACGAAGCTTTATATGGCCGCAAATGCTGTACACCTTTGTATTGGACGGAGTTCAGTGAAAATAAGATTCACGGGGTTGGGTTGATAAAATAAACTGAACATAAAGTAAATGTGATCCAAGATAGCTTGAAAGCAGCTTCCGATCGTCAGAAATCTTATGCGGATTTGAAAAGAAAAGATATTGAGTTTGAGATCCGTGATAAAGTGTTTTTAAAGGTATCTCCGTGGAAGAAAGTGCTTCGGTTCGGTAGAAAAGGCAAATTGAGTTCGAGGTTTATCAGACAGTATGAGATTATAGAGCGTATTAGGCCGGTAGCATATAGATTGTTATTGCCACCAGAGTTAGAAAAGATTCATAATGTGTTTCATGTATCGATGCTTCGACAATATAGATTCGATCCTTCGCACGTAATTCCTCCGTCTGAGATAGAGATTCAATCTGATATGACTTATGAAGAAAAGCCAATCCGTATCTTAGCTCGCGAAGTTAAAGAAATACGAAATAAGAAAATTCCGTTAGTTAAAGTGATGTGGCATCGACATGAAATTGAAGAGGCCACGTGGGAGCCTGAAGATGCTATGAGACAACAATATCTGAATCTGTTCAACGGTAAGATTTTCAGGGACGAAAATTCCTAAGGGGGAGAATTGTAACAATCCAGTTTTGACCCTATTCGGAATAGTGGTTTCAGGACCACAAATCTGAGTCAGAGAAATGTTTTAATATTATTTTTCGTGTTTATGATGTGTGAATTAGCATGTGTGAAAGTTTCGTCTGAAAATTTAATCGTTTGTGTGCTTAATTTGATAAAAGGACCTAATCGCGTAATGTAACACCCCTATAACCCGTATCCGTCGCCGGAATGGGTTACGAAGTGTTACCAACCTAAAATACCACATTTGTACAATCACACAGATATAAGAACATTAACTTTTAGATACATTCAAAAACTTTATACAAACATTCAAAAGATGCCATATTCGCATGGCCCATATACAACATCTCAAAAATACCATTCACTTAAGTCTATTCTATACATGCCATACTAGCTTCAAAACATAGTAATACCAAAATGATAGATAGTGTGACGAGTTGTTGACGATCCCTTTCGAAGCGGTGGGATCAAGTCAACAATCTATAAAAGCAGAAACGTAACAAACGGAGTAAGCTTTCATAAGCTTAGTAAGTTTTAAGCAATGCAACAAATAAACTCAATTATACATAGATTATTCAATTTCTCAATAGGTCATTTTCTATATAGAGCATCATTTGGCCGAATATACACAAGCACATAATGCACAATTAGCATTCTTATTTCACTTAATCTGAATTCATATAGCATAAATAAATCGAATATTTTCACATACTTTCACACATTGACCGAATGTATCATGATCATAAATATAGATATAACATTTTTTCACATATGTATCACATTATACACTTATGATTCAATTCAAATCATACTCATATATAAATATATAATACGTAGCTGACCAATTTAACGTATTGAATGTATTCATTTGTCGTTCTAACACGAGGTATCTTAGTTTTAGACTTTTATCAAATCACCGGCACTCAGTCTGCTAGGTTTAAAACCCGAATTCATTCACCGGTATTTCACCTGCTAGGCTTGAAGCCCGATATCGTTTCACCAGCATTATTGCCTGCTAGGCTCAAAGGCCCGGATAGTATCTGTACGATATTCAAATCAACGAGTTTCATATAACACAATCACACCAAATTAGGTACCAACATCATTCAAACATATCATCCTACATTTTATTCACTTTTGTTTCATTTCATCACTCACATTTATCATTTGATAGTTTACACGTAATATCTTACTCATATTCATCTAACACTATCATTTGATCATAAAAGCATATCACATTTTACTTCCATTACAAATGTCATTCGGCCATATACATATATGACAAGTAATACTTAATTCCCATAATCTGTCATGTCATTATCGAATATTATTTACATTTAACTACTTAAAACTTACCTCGAATATTTTTGAACAGTCTCGGATTGGCTATTCAACTACTTTTTCTTTTCCCCTATCCAACCTTCGTTCTCTATGCTCTTGAGCTTGAATTTTTCCTCCCCAAGTGACCGAATATTTAAGAGCTTCTCTTCTCCTATTTGTTTTCTTAAGTTTCGGCTAAGTGATAGAAAAGAAAAAAAAATAAAGTTCACTTTGTTTTTATCACTCCATTTTATGATATAAAATAACATATATTATTTTATACCATAAGTTATAATTTAAGTTATAAGTACTTATATGTTGATGTTTCATATTTTATATACTGTTTATGATTTTGGTACGAGCTTGCTAAGCTTTTGAAAGCTTACTTTGTGTGTGTTTGCATGGTTTTATAGATATCGAAGCTACTGTGAGCTCAGGGATTGTCAAAGATTGTCACCACACTATCTAACCTTATTTGGTACTTTTAAAAATGTATATTTTGAAGTATGGCATGTATAGGCTAGAAGTTATGGGATTATGTTTTGTGATGTATATATTTAGCCATGTGATATGGCTAGTTTGTGTTTGAAACTATAGTTTGATAATGGCATATAATATGTGATGTTAATATGCAATTGTGGTATGTTTTAGTTGGTCAAAAGAAATGGTAAATGTTGGTAAGTTTTGGTAAGTTTTAGCATGAGATTGAATGATGTTTGGAAAGAAATGCTTTGATATGCTTTTGACATATGTTTTGACATAGATTAGTAAGGCTTATGAGTATGGATTTGGGTGACTATTATATGAGATGAGTGGCTTATGTTTTGGTGTGGAATTTGCCTGAATTGGTTGTTCAAATATACTTGTTTCTTTGCTTGTAGGTTGACCTAATAAGGGGTGGCAAATTGGCTATTAAAATGGCATATTTTTGTCCACACGGGCAAAGACACGGGTATGCATCTCAGCCTTGTGCGATACACGGTCACGTTACAGGGTCATGTGTTCCTTGGGGTACCCTACGAATTAAAGGTAGTATACCCTCCAGTTTTGACACGGCGTAAACACAAGGGCGTGTCTATTAGTCGTGTGTGGCATACAGGCTGGCACATGGGCGTGTGGTCGGCCGTGTGGCCAAGTTAGTAGCCTCCCTAATTTTCACACGGCCTGGCACACGTGCGTGTCTTGTGGCCGTGTGGAAAAGTCAGTATGTATGCCCTGTTTTGCCACGGCTTAGACATACGGGTGTGTCTAAGGCTGTGTGAGTCACACAGCCTGTTCACATAGGCGTGTGACCTTTTAAAAGTTGAAATTTTTTGTAAGTTCTAAAACTTTTATATGTTATCAATTTGGTCCCAAATGCATTTTTAAGTATCGTATGCTCGATTTTATGTTCTTAATGAATTTGAATGAATGAAATTTACTGTAATGAGTTGATATTTGATATTCGATTGTTCTGAACTGTGTTTCGGGTTAGGTAATGCCTCTTAACCTATTCCAGCGACGGTTATAGGTTAAGGGTGTTACAATTTTGCAAAACTGTTAAAGATTTTGAAAGTTGCCATTGATTAATATGTATGAGTTTTGATGATTGATGATAGATTTTGAATATTTGTTGATAGTTAAACAAGTTTTGTTAAGTGATATTTAGTGAAAATGCAAAATAGGGATTAATTGGGAAATGTGTAAAGTTAGTGGTTAAAATGTGAAATAAATGAAAAATATAGGCTGCTAGGGGTATAATGGTAATTCGGCTAGCATGGGTTAGTCTTGAATTTCATGAATTTGTGATTTTGTTGAATAAGGACTAAACTGTAAAAATGTGAATGTTTAGGGGTAAATGTCTAAAATAGCCCTAATGTTGTGTTTTGGATTGAATTGAATAAATAGAAAAGTAAATAAGTTGATTTTGATTACTTATATATCAAGAAAAGAGAAATTCAGACTTAGATCGCGGAAAAAGCAAAGTAACTAAATAGCCGGTCCGTTTCGTCATATCCGTACACGAGGTAAGTTCGTATAATTGAACTTAAATGTGTCTCTATTTATTTGATGGATGAAATTGAAATAGTATTTATTCTATTAAATAAATGTGGAGATATTAAATTAAATGTATGATTTAAGTAAGGCGAGATGCCAAATAAAGCCATAGTTGGGCTATGGCAATCGGATAATATGACCATAACCGAGTTATGGCATTTGAATGTAAGACCACGGCAGGGCCTTGGCAATGTATATGTAAGACCATAGTTGGATTATGGCATCGAAAAATCAATGTACTCATACCAAAAGCATTTATAAACTCGGAGAGATTTGATAAGTGAATTGGTGAGAATAGATATGTATCAGTACATGTATGTATGGAAAACTATTTGAATAACGAGCTAATGGAAGTTGAGAACTTTATGTTAACTTAGTTATTAATGTCTTCAATGCAATTTATTTTCCATTTAGAAATGTAAATGAATGAAGAGATTATTTCATTTTTACATACAAACTTACTAAGCTTTATAACTTTCTTTGTTTATTTTTCTATGTTTTATAGTAATTCGAAGCTAGCTCGAATCTGAAAATCATCAGGGACTTCATCGCACTATCAGACATCTATTTTGGTACTTTTGAAGTGTATATATATGGTATATGGCATGTATAGGCTTGAGTCATTTTGGTATGTGATGAAAATGTATTTTGGCCACTTGAGTTGGCTTGTGGTGATGAATTTAATGATGTTTATAAATGTGCAAATGGTTTTGTTTTGAGTTTGGTAATTGACTTATATTGTGTGTTTGAAGTTGGATTTATGATGCTTAATGATATTAGATAATTTGAATGGTAAAGGATTGATATTTGGGAAACTTTATGATTGTGAATTGGTACATGATAATGCATGATTGGAAGGGTATAATTAGTTGAATTGTATATGTGAATTTAGGTATGAAATTAGATGGCAAATTGTATCATATTTGTGATTGGTATTGATGGTAAGAAATGGTATGATTTGAACATTGGTTGATGGTATTTTGATGCACATTAGTGTCTTGAAATGGTACCATTTGAACTTGAATAGGTATGTGCAAAATGGGTGGCAAAATGGCTTGGTAAATAGCCTATTTTTGTCCACACGGCAGAGACACGAGCGTTTATCTCAGTCGTGTGTGATACACGGTCATGTTACACGGCCGTGTGTCCCCTGGTGTTGAATTTGAAAACAAGTCAGTATGCTCCACACGGTCTCACACACGGGTGTGTGACTTGGCCGTGTGGTATAAGTCAGTATACCCTACAGGTTTGACATGGCCTAGAGTACGACCTGGCACACGGGCATGTATGGCCATTTTTAGGGCACACAGGCTAGCCATAAGGGCGTGTGTTTTGGCCGTGTGACCCAAGTCAGAGAGTTACATGAGGCCGGACACGGGCTAAGACACGACCATGTACTTCCATTTCAAATGCTCACATGGCCTGTGACACGGGCGTGTCTCTCACACAGCCTAGCCGCACGGGCGTGTGTCCCCTGTTTTGAGAAAAATTTCAAAGTTTCGTGAAAGTTTCATAAGTTATCGATTTAGTCTCAAACCAATCCCAAAGCATGTTTAGGGCCTTGTAGGCTCATAATAGGGACAAATTGATTGAGATTGAATGATGAATGCTTGAATTGAGAAAATATATGTTAAATGGATGTTTAATTGTATTTTAAGTCCGGTAATGCTTCGTAACCCTATTCCGACGTTGAATACGGGTGAGGGGTGTTATATAATTCATGTGTAGTTTTTTTTTTAAATAACTTGTTCAATTAGGTTTATTTAAAAATAAAATATGTAAATGAACAATTTTGAAATACAATCCATTTATAGAATATTTTTATTCAAATATTATCTTTTGATTCAAGTTTAAATAATCGAGTGTGAAGCGCCACTTCTTCTCTTATATGATACCATGGCAATGGGAAGGAAAGGTTTATGGATGGACGAAACCTTCTTTCAATAGTGAAAGAAGAAGCTCTTTGGTTGGGCTGCTTGATAATGCTTTTTTTTTTGTGAATTACAATAACAGGATAAAATCCTAACAACAAACGCGACTAACGTGACTCGAACCTAAGCCACACATCAGGTATTGAACACCCTTAACCATTATGTAACACCCCTAACCCGAATCTGTTGCCGGAACAGAGTTACAGAGTATTACCAAAATTTACAAATCGAATAACAGACATTTCATATCATATAGAATTCATATAAAAAAACCAGTTAAGATCAAGCATAATGTCCCTTATAGGAGCCCTCGAGGCCCAAAATACACATTAAAAACAAATCGAGACTAAATCGGGTACTTAAGAAATTTTTCAAAAAATATTAAAATTTTTCAAAGGTACAGGGGACACACACCCTGTGGGTAGGCCGTGTGGCTCACACGGTCAAGAGACAGCCTCGTCTCAGGCGGTGTGAGCATTCAAAATAGGGGCACACGACCGTGTCCCAGCCCATGTCCAAGCTTAAGAGCTCTCTGACTTAGGTCACACGGCCAAGCCACACGCCCGTGTGCTAGGTCGTGTGAGCATTCTATTTTGTGCAAATTTAGGATATAGGGGACACATGGCCATGTGTCACACACGGTTGAGACACACGCTCGTCTCTCTGCCCGTGTGGACAAAAATAGGCCATTTTATAGGCCATATTTCTCACTCAATTTGTTACTAACCTAGCCCCAATAATTCACACATCTACAAACTATATCATGGCATTCAACACAAGCTAAAATAAGTGGCTAATCTCAACAAATTACATATAGACCAACATTAAACAAAATACCTATACATGCTATTATGACCAAAATCAAAACATTCGAAAGTACCGATAGAACCAATGGATAGTGTGATATATCTTTGACAAGCTTCCAACCTAGTCGAGCTTCCGATAATCTGAAAAGTAAAGGAAAACAACTTCGTAAGCAATGAATGCTTAGTAGGCTCGTATAAACTTTAATCATATCAATTCATTTTAAATAAAAATGTATACATATCCAGAATAATCCAATATTGATACCATAATATTCATAAAGTATATTCAACAACTTTAACTCTTCCAAACATCTAAATTTTCATTTGCATTTCTTTACTATCCACACTCATTCCATATGCATAACACACCAATCATAAACATACTGTAGCGACATAAAATTTTGCTTTCGGTCGCTAATTGAGGCGATTATTTAAAAATTTGAAAACCGACTTTTGGTTTTATTAAAAAGGGAGTCGCCACCGATCTTTTTTCTAGGTGAGATCGGACACCTAATAAATCACCTTTTTTGAAAAGAAAATTTATTCTTGAACAAAAATGAAAGCCAAATTTGGGTCTACGTGAAAATCCAGAGAAAAATAGGGTTCGGGAATCAATTACGCACGAGGAAGGTATTAGCACCCTTGTGACGCCCATAATTGGTATCTTTATTAAACTCGTGTTGTCTTGATTTTCAAAAGTACGAATTCGATTTAACATTTAATTGTGATCTAATTAAAAATGAAGATTTTTAGTTTTTCGGTTTTTTAGAAGGGTGTTCCGTCTTTAACATGAGCCGACAAATTTCATCCAACATAGCGATGAAATCTATGGCTTAATGTTAAATCGGTACATTGCCTTATTTATTGAAATTGAAAAACATGAATAAAAATCTTTAAAGCGGTGAATAGCGAGATGATACAAAAATGGGAGATAGCAAAACATAACAGTTAGAAATACGTTGAAACAAATAAGAACTACGATAATAATATTAAAACAATAACAACGTATGCGATATTAAACATGACGACAATATTATTAAATGCGAAATAAAAACGAATATATATATAAACATATAAGAAGCAAAGTGATAAAAACTTAAAAAATGCTAATAGTGCTAGATATATATATATATATATATATATATATATTAAAGTATATGTAATGATAAGAGTGAAAAGTATATACATAGTAATACTAAAATACATACATAATATATAAAATGAACAGATACAAGATACATTATAAATACTAATAACATAAAAATTATATACATTAATAATACTGCATAAATATATACATATATTTTAAAACAAATACATAGTAATATTAGAATAAAATAATAAGTATAATAATAAATATAAGGATATATGAAAATAATACTATATAATATATATATATACATGTATAATAAAATATACTAATATTAATAATAAATATAATAGGTAAAATAGATATAATAACAACATGTACACAATACAATACAATATATATATATATATATATATATATATATATATGATAAAGTATTAGAAAATGTATACATAGTTTATATGCTAGAGATAATAATAATAGTAAAAAAAAAAAAAACAACCATTAACAATGCTACATAAATAGACATATAGTAGTAGTACACACATAATATAGTATTAAGATATTTATATAGTATATGCATATAATATAGTTATTAAAAATACATACAATATATATAGTATTAAAAATGTACATAATAGTTATTAAAAATATATGTATGAGATAATATCAATAATATATACATAAGATGATATATAAATAATCTAAATAATATAATATTGAAAAATATATATATATATATACATAATAAAAATATATACTTAACATAGTATTAAAATATGTATACATAATATATACATTAAGAATAAAAGTAACATTAAAAGAAACTATAAATATATATGAAAGTATATATATATATATATATATATATATGTAAGTATTAATTGAAATTAAAATAATGCTAATAATAGTAGAAATATACTAATAATGGTAATAATAATAATAATAATAGTAGAAATATACTAATAATGGTAATAATAATAATAATAGTAATAATATAAATATTATATACATAAAAATGTAATAATAACAATAAATAACATAATAATAAATATAAAAAACACAATGAAAAAATTAATTATTAAAGTATCAAAATGATAAAAAAGGATTAAATCGAAAATAAAATAGGAAGCTCGGGATAGATTTTAAAATAAAAACAAAAAAGGACCTATTTGCACACGCACAAAACAAAGAGGGATTAAAAGCGTAATATTTCAAACTATTAAAACGCTGCGCAGTAAGAGGGACTAATTTATAAAACGGATTAAATTTCAGGGCCAATTTATAAACAAAAGATAACTTGATTGCGAAATATGAAAATACGGAAGGACCGATTGAGCAAATATACCATTGAATTAAAAAAATACACGAATCCTGGCGGGTCGGGTCGGGTCAGGTCGGATCGGTCCTACCCAGGGCAAAATGACGTCGTTTTGTGCCCTGGGTTTTAATGCCAAAACGGCGCCGCTTTTTAGCACTATAAATAGCTCTAAAATCAGAAAAAAAAATCATTTGTACCAAAATCAGAAGGAAAAAAAAAGGAAGAGAGGGGGAGCTGGGCGATTTCCGGTGGGATTTCCAGCCATGGGTCGGTCACCGGTCCGACCGTCGGACCGTCGCCGGCCGTGGCGCATGTTGCCACCATACGTGATGGTAAATTTTAAAAGTATATTTTTTTATTATTTTTATTTATTTATTTATTTATGTGTTTATAATATATATATATATGAGAGTAAATAGATTTAAAATAAAAAATAGATAAAAAAATGATATAGTCACCTTTAGCTTTTAGATTTTGATCCTTGGTATTTCCGTTTCTCGATTTGGGCTTATTTTTTTTGCTTTGGGGTATTGCTATGATATCTGTTTTTTCTTGCTTGAATGTTTGTTCTTATTTCAATGGGAAAAGAAAAAAAAAATCCCCTTTAAACAATGGTTTCCATTCAGCTTTTATAGTCGATTTTGTTACACTGTCCATTTCCTCTTTTTTGCTGCTGTTGCATGTTCTGTTTGTTGTGCAGATGGTGGTTGAACGGTGGTGCTGAGGTGACCGGTGGTGCAGACGGTCAGTGGGTAGTTGGCCGAAAGTCAGAGGGTGAAGACCCTAGGTACGGCGCACCTAGGGTTTGGTTGTTGATTTGATTGGAATGGGCTAGGGTTTGATGGTAGGTGGAATTTGGGTTTGTTTGTTGGGATGAAATTTGGGCTTAGTGGATTTAGGTCTGTTTGGGGTTTGGGTAGTTTTAGGTTTTATTATTGGGTCAAAATTGGGTTAATGGGCCACTCGGGTTTGATTGTAAACGGGCCCTAAATTGGCCTACAACACATACCATACCACCATAACCACAAGCTAGTGCATTTGAACATAGCCCTTTTTATATTAATCACATGATAAGTTGATTCATAAGAAATTGCATAACTTAAAACTTACCACTCTTTTCATTTGTACACTTATCCTTCCAACGCATTATATAAATAATTAACCAATAGTTTGGTACTTGTCTAAGCATCAACGACAACACTTGTTAGCATACTTGAACATATTTCATATAAATTCAACATTGATAAACTTATTTTATCAACATATCACACTTGAGTTTATTACTCATCACAACTTACATAATTTCCATGTATCAACATATCAAGATACTGATATATATATTCATATCATGATACATATCATTCTTTTATTGTTTCTTCATATGCATATATCATCCAAAAACAACTCATGTTATCTTACCATTTGAAGAATGACTTACGGATATGAGTACATCGTTAATAAAAGCTCGTAAGCTGAACAAAAACTCTTAAGAGTTAAACAGAAGCTCATAAGAGTTTAACAAAAACTCATAAGAGTTGAAAAGAAGCTCGTAAGAGCTAAACAGAAACTAGTGTGACTTAAATAGAAGCTCATAAGAGCTAAATGGAAACTCATAAGAGTTGAACTAAAGCTCAATAGAGCTGAGCGGAAACTCATAAGAGTTAAACTGAAGCTCGTAAGAGCTAAACATAAAGTAAAACACGAGAGTTCGTAACAAATGCTGAACCCCGGTTTACTTAGGTAATTCGCCGTCATTTTCCTCCAATACCGTCATACGCCATATAAAGAATGTACTCAAATCTCGCGTTCAATCCAAACTGAGTATTAATTTCGATAATATTTTTCTAACAATAATTCAATTCTAACAATAGAACATATATATATTACCAATCACCAGTTAACATTCATTTTATTCAAAATTATATAAAATATAGTTCATACGAACTTACCTGAATTGAATTGTAATAATTGCAGAAGTTTAGGAACTATTCCGCTATTTTTTTTTTCACGAGTATCTATGGGATCTTGATTAGAGGTGCTCATGGGCCGGGCCGAGCCGAACTCAACTAAAAAATTAGGCTCGTTTATTGGGCTCGGGCCGGGTCGGGCCTAAAAAATAGGCCTAAAATTTTGCCCAAGCCCGACCCTGATAAAAATACTAAAACCCAGGCCTTGCCTGGCCCGCCCGTATTAATTTTTATATTATTTTTAAATATATATAATACATTAAAAATACTAAAAACATCAAAATAAATATTTCTCAACAAATTAAAAATAAATTTTAAAAAATATGTAGACTTATATAACACTAAGATAGATGCAACTTAACAAGCAAATGCCTCTAAAATAATAACAAAATTAACAAATGCCTTTAAAATAATAACAAAATTAACAATAAAATAAGTTTTATACAATATCTAAACAATAACAACAAAATAGTAGCAACATAATAGTAAAATTATAGCAAAATAGGGAGAAAACAACAAGAAAATAACATTCAAAAACAAAAAAAAAAATAACAGATTTTTTTCTTCATTTAGTGAATTCGGGCTGGTCCGGGCCAGCCCCAGGCCAAAAATGCCTTACCCGAGGCCCGGTCCGTTTTTTAAACGGGCCTTATTTTTTTGTCCAAACCCTCCCACATTTCGGGCAGGCCTTCGGGCCGGGCCGCCTAACCCATGAGCAGGTCTAATATTGATCTTATTCTCTTGAAACCAAACTTTAACTTAAATTTCTCTCTCCTCCATCTTCTATTTCTTGAATCTAACTTGATATTCTAGCTCCCCATAGTCTCTTTATTATCTTTCTCTCTTGGTAGCTATGGAAATTCTTTTAATTTGTAAGTGAAAATGGTGAATTTTTGGTGAAATTACCAAATTGTAAAGAAAAGAAAATTTTCTTTCTTTCTTCTTCTTCTTACGTTGAGAACATAGAAAGATGAAGAGAATTTTTCATCTTTCTTTCCTTATATTCCAAAAAAAATTAATAAAATAGAAACAAATGTCAAATCAAATATTAATAAACTAATATTTATTTATTTAATTAATTTAAAATATCACTAACATCATTACTACTCTTGAAAATTATCTTCCTTGCTAAATGATCATTTTGCCCCTTATGATCTTTCAAAATTCCTTCATTGACTCATCACTCATTTTAGTAAAATTATGATTTAACCCCTCATACTTTTTCCACTTATTCAATTTGGTCTTAATTCATCTATTTTCCTTAGTTTCTAGATCCTTCCACCCTTAAAATATTTGCACTATTGGTCCTTTAACTTTTTCATATTTATATTTTGACCCTTAAAATTTTAAGTATTTACTCTTGGGCCACAAAATTTTTCTCACTTTTGTGATTTAGTCCTTTCTTGAATTAATATATCATAATATACTTCCCAAATAGATTTTGTTGACATAACTCAAAATTCCCCTTTTTGTCACTTTATTTCCATATTTTATTATATCAATGACAATATTTCACTTTCTTACTGTAGTAACTTTTGAGGTATTACACATTAAGCCATCATATGGGATTCTTGACAATGCTACTTTTAAACCGTGCATTATGCCTTTAGAAATTTTTTATTTTTTCTTTAACCATGTGATGGACATGCAACTTACCACCATATAAGTCATTTCCAAGTTTAATTTTTTTTTTAATGAGCATAATTTTTTACATTTCAAATTTCATGCAATGATAGATTTGAACAAAAATATCATCTTATCCAAACCCGCATGAATTACCCAACTAAAACAAAAGGCAAGATGTTACTCTTAGAAACCTTAGAGATTGTTTTTAAGCATAATTTGCCACATTTCAAGTTCAACATTAAAGCTTCAGCTTGATAAGTTTGAATAAAGATATCATCTCACCCAAACCCACATAAGTTACCCAACTAAAACTAAATGCAAGGTGTCACTACCAGAATTCTTAGGGGTTGTTCTTAATAGAGATATAGATAGGAATAAAATGGATATTTCATTATGCATTTTTATTTAGTAAATTTTAACAAGAATTAACAATTAATTTTTTATGTTATTTCTAAATTGTTGGAAACTTTGACTCTCTTGTTCAAACAACAGTTATAACTAGTTGTTTGGAGCAATCAAAGCTTTGGGTGTTGGCATATTTGACCTTTTTACTACTTATGTTTTATTATTAGTTAATAAAAAATTATAAGAGAATTTTATATTAAATTAGAATATTATCATTATCCATTTGATTAGCCTTGAAAAGGAAGGAAAGAAGTTTGAACTTTGGTTAATACTCATCATTATCTTTCTCTTTCTCTTTCAGAGTATTTCAAGATAATTAATAGAATAGAATCAACTTTTAAATGAGTGTTTCAAGGCTATTAAAGTAGTGCTGGTTGATCACTTAAAGAGGCATATAAACAAGTTGTTTGTGTCACATATTGTTTTGTAGTTTTGGGTGTTTTTGTCAACACTTTTGTTGTATTTTCTTGCATTATTTTGTGACACTTTTTAGATATTCTTTGGAGAGTTTTATTGATTGTAAAGTGAGGTTTTGGGAGGGTGGTTTGTAACAATTTGGATTCGACTTTGAGGCTTTAAATATCTGTGTATGTAAATGGTAGTTTGGGCTTTAGCTAATAATTGTATCGGACACATTGTTAAATAAAATCATTTTCTAAGTGAGGCTCCGCAAAATAGGATTGGTGAATCCGAATTATGTTAACCAATATTATGTGTTATCTTTCCTTTCTTTGCTCCTTGCTTTATTCTGCCTTTAATCAATTTCGTTTGATTTTGTTCCAATTTCAGTTAGAATAAAATTGTTTTACAACCAACCAAGTTATCTATTTAAACAATAGTTGGAATGGAGTGCAAATTGAAGACCTTTCCAATTGGCATCAGAACGGGCTTCAGACACACTTGAAGGAGATCTTGAACTAAGGTTTGCAATAATGAAGTCCAAGAAGAATGTTGTTCTATCTCACGTCCACCTATGGTGATTAAAGCATCAAATTCAAACCATAATAGATATTCCTTTCAAAAACCACAAGGAAATGTTCAACCAAATGTTGAAGAACATGGAAGCGTTATGTTAATTGAACAAGTTCTTAAGGGAAGAAGTTATCAATCTCAAAGAAGAAAAATAAAGGCTTGAAATTGTGGTTAAAGAAAAAGATAATGTTGTCGTCAATTTTAAGAAAGCTAATACAAATTTTGATAAAACTATATAATAATAAAAAAAAGGATGCGATCATTTTGCTAAAATGTATGCAACTTTGAAAGCAATTGAGCAAGAGTTTAATGATGCCAAAGTCATTCTCAAAAAATATGAAAGGCAAAGTGAAAATATCTTAACTATTGGGAGATCCGAACCTGGTTGTAATGTACTTGGTAAAAAACCTATATCTCCTACAAATTTTGTTAAATCTAATGAGATGATTGCTACTTCTTCCTTTGAGATAAGTAAAAGGAAGAATAGTAAACATGTTTGTTACTATTGTCGAAAGATCGGACAGATTATATCTCATTGTTACAAGTTGATGAATGATCAGGGAAGGAGTAAGCACAAGGAACGTTCAATCTAATATTACAACAATTAATGGAACAACACCTAGACAACAACTTATATGTCACAAGAAGAAAGGAAACTTCATATGCCATTATTGTGAGAAAGAAGAGCACATCAAACCCCCACTATTTTAAGATGACGGAAGATTGAAAGAAGTTTAACTCGATTGCCAAAATAAATAAAACAATGAGACCACAACATAGAGAAGTTTAGGTGATGAAGGATCAAGCACATTTGAGTTATAAAGATTAGCGTTTGATTGATACTCGTGTGAAGTATGAAGTTACAATTGATGGAGATCATATTGAAGTTGTAACAGTCTGTTTTTAATGAAATCGGAACAGTGGTTTCGAGACCATAAATCCAAGGTCGAAAAAAATTTTATTTTAATATTATTTTATGGTCTATAGTATGATAGAAATATCGTATGAAAATTTCGTTAAGAAATTTTACCTTTTACATGCCTAGCTTGATAAAAAGGACCAAATTGCGTAAAGTGCAAAAGTTGAACTCTAGTAGCTAAAGGTATCAAATAGCTATGGAATTTAAAACTGAAGGTACTTATATGGCAAATAAACCATTTAGAGGAGTTAGTAGATAATGATGATTATTCATCATTGGAATTTAGTAAATTATTATTAGTAGATAAGGATGATTATTCATCATTGGAATTTAGTAAATTATTAAGGTTAATTTTGGAAAGTAAATGATAAAATAATGATAAATAAAATAAAATAAAACAAAATTTCATTATTTTCATCATCTTTCCTAAAATAAAACATGGAAACCCTAGCCATGGAAGCTTGAAGATAGACAACTTTATTTTGCTTAATTAGGTGAGTGTTCTTATCCCAATTTTAATGATTTTTATGTTTCTAATATCGTAATAGCTTAATCTAGCTATCTCGGGGATTATTTGTAAAATCGTTAAAGTATTAAAGTTTTTCCATAGATGAGTATAGTTTAACTTTGAAGTTTTATGGTAGAAAATGAAAGGTTGTTGCTAGATAAACAACTTTTGTAAAGAGAATTTTGATGAAATTATGATTTAGGGACTAAATTAAAAATTAAAAAAATTTATAGAAAAATTTTGAATTTTGTGAAAAATATGGGTTGCTATTGATATGTATGAAAATCTGTTAGGCTTGAAATAAGGATTAAATTGTACGAATTTCATTTTCTGAGCCAGGGACTAAATTGTAATTAATTAAAAGTATAGGGAAAAATAGTAATTTTTCAAAGATGTGTATTGAATTGAATTGAATATGAATTGTATTAAATTGAGTTAAATTCATTCGTATAGATCCGGATAGATCTAGTACGGAATTGGATCGAGGAAAAGAAAAAGTATCAGATTAGTAGCTTACAAATCTACGTATACTTGTCGAGGTAAGTTCGTGTAACTAAATTGAATATTTGTATGTTTTGAATTGAATATTGTTATGTGTGTGAAATGTGTAATTGCCATGTAAAATACTGATCACATATCCGACAAGTACCGAGTCTCATTTGAACCTTAGAAATTCGATGGATACAAATGACATGTCATTAAGGGTTCTCGATTAGTTGTTGCCATGCATATGTTCCGGATACACCACAGCTCTCACGAGCTTCCCATTATTTAGCTCTTATGAGCATCTCGATATTTGGCTCTGTTGAGCTTCCCAATAAATGGCTCGCAAGAGCTTCCCGTTTACATGCTCGTATGAGCATTCCTGAATATGAATTGGTGGATTGTAGTTTTGTACACTTTGTGTGTATTTCCCGTGTATCCAACGATATTTGAAATGGTTCAACGGGTACAGTTCTGTTACGAGATTATATGAAAATGACATGAACTGTTACTGAAATTTTATGTGAAATACATAGAAATGATCTTACATGATATATTGAAACATGAAATGGGATGATACATGTATATTGAACTTGCTTGGTGATTATGTTCACCCATGTTTATGGAATATTACATGAGAATCACATGGCTAACATGTTGAGGATATGTGTATAGGCTTTTGGCCAAATTGGTTTGGATATGTTATGAATGCTTACCTTAAATGTGAATAAATAGTAAGTTAAATTCCATGTTATACAAACTTACTAAGCTTAAATGCTTACTCTGTTTTATTTTCCATTATTTATAGTAATTCGAAAGCTCGATTTGGTTGGAATTTAGTCGGAGCTACTTCACACTATCCATCGATCTTTTCGGTACATATAGTAAACTAATTTTGTTTATAATGGCATGTATAGGTTAATTTCGCCAATGATAGCATACAAATATTTTATTGAGATTAGCCATTTGTATGGCTTGTATTTGGTATATTTTGATGTATATATACTTGTGGCCTTATCATGTTTGATGTGTGCTTGATGTGGTTGAATGAGGGATAATTTATAAGCATATTGATGATTGGTATGAAATAGTATATATTTGGTAAAAATATGCATATATGTGTATCAGGTCAATTTGGTAAGTTTGAATACTTGGATATATGTGGTGATATGTTATGTATAAAACTTGTTTTTGGCTTGATTTGAATGCCTTGTTATGGCTTGATATTGTGTTAAAGTGTTGTGTTAGGTTGATGATAAATGGGGTGAGAAATGTAGCTTGAAATTGGCCTATTTTTATCCATATGGGCAGAGACACGGGCGTTTGTCTCAGTTGTGTGTCACACATGGCCAGGTGACATAGCCGTGTGTCTTTTGTATATTAAATTTGCACAAAACAGAATGCTCACACGGCCTAGCACACGAGCGTGTGGATCGGCTGTGTGACCCAAGTCAGATAGCTCATAAGTTTGGACACAGGCTGGGACATGACCGTGTGTCCCTATTTCGAATGCTCACACGGCCTGAGACACGGGCGTGTCTCTTGACCTTGTGAGACACATGGCCTGGCCACACGGGCGTGTGTCCCTTGCACATTTGAAAATTTTTAATATTTTTCGAAAAATTATTTGAGTACCCAATTTAGTCCGACTTGTTTCTAATGTGTATTTTGGGCTTTGAGGGCTCACATAAGGGACATTATGCTTGATTACGACTGGTTTCTGATATGAATGCTATATGATATGAAATATCTGTTTATTTGTTCTGTAAATTTCGGTAATGCTCTATAACCCTATTTCAGCGACGGATACGGGTTAGGAGTGTTACAGAAGATTTATCGAGCATTGGACAAATGTCATCTAGATTTTATGGAAAACACTATTGTTGTTCCATAAGCTACAATTCATTTTGTTGATGAAGTAACTTTTAATCTCATCCCCTCTAAACAATAGAATACAAGCTAATAGGGGATGAATAATAAGGGAAGTAATGAATTGATGCTTCTAAGTTGATATTATTGCTCGTTGTTATTTCTATATTAGTGTTGATTTTAGAAGACAAGTTTATTTTTTAAGATATGATTTGGTTTAATCATGACATTAAAGAGATTGGTGGATAAGAAAGCACAAGGAGAAACAAAATTGGAAAAACATTACTTATTTTGGTTGTCCAAAGAGCTCAAGTTTAGGGTTTTTGAAGATCGATATGAATTTATTTAATGCTTATATTCAAAGGTTGATAATTAAAAAGTCATTTTTGCTGAAAAGATCTCTTGGTGAGGGAGAGCACTTTTGGCATCTTTGCCAAAAAGGGGAGAAAATGATAACAGTAAATGAAATGTTATTGTTGACTTGTTGAATATGTTTTTGATCTGATGATGGTTTATAGTTATGGTTGTTGTATTTCGCTTTTGTCAAAGGGAAATATGATGTTGATTTTTTAAAAACTTTGTTGATTCGATAATAGTTTGTTACTTTTAATTTTTATGGATGGATATAAATTCGACTTATATCCTATGCTCTATATCCTTTGTTTTTATCTTTAGGTTTTTTATTAATGTTTGGTTGATTTTGTGATGAACAAGCTTGGTTGTTGATGTGAGAAGTGGTTATTTGAACATGATTCTACCTCTTAGGGGGAGATATTCTAATTCCCTTGGTATGTGACTTGTTTGGACTGTGTGCTAATCAGTTGTTGCAGGGTTTTGTCAAAAATGTCAAAGGGGGAGATTGTAGGAAACTTTGACTGCCTTATTTGAACAACATTGAGAACAAGCTGTGTTGGAGAAATTAAAATTTTGGGTGCTGGCATATTTGACTTTTTAATAACTTATATTTTAATATTAATTAACAACAAATGATAAGAGAATTTCATGGTAAACTAGAATATTACCATTATCCATTTGATTAGGCTTGAAAAGAAAGGAGATAAGTTTGAACTTTGGTGGATACTCATCCTTATCTTTAAGAGTATTTCAAGCTGTTGGAGAACTTATTTATGAAGGTTTTTATATGATAAATGCCAAAGATTTTCAAGCTTATCAAAACATTGTTGGTTATTTTGTGACGCTCTTTAGTTATTTTTTTGGAGAGTTTTATGATTATAAAGTGAGGTATTTGGAAGAGTGGTTTGTAACGATTTGGATTTGACTTTGGAGGTAAAAGTATCCATGTGTATAAAGGGTAGTTTCGGCTTTAGCCAATAGTTGTACCGGAGGAATTGTTGAATAAAATCATTCTTTGAGCGAGGCTCTTAAAGTAGGATTGACGAA
Organism: Gossypium anomalum; assembly: GCA_025698475.1. Classification (NCBI taxonomy): domain Eukaryota; kingdom Viridiplantae; phylum Streptophyta; class Magnoliopsida; order Malvales; family Malvaceae; genus Gossypium; species Gossypium anomalum. The sequence continues at coordinate 13,337,814 of CM046967.1, read as the reverse complement.
TCCCAACTGCATTATCTCTTCTTATTTTGCTCCTCTCTTTATCTTTATTTTACCTTTAATCAGTTCCATTCAATTCTGTTCAATCTTTATTAGAATGAAATTGTTTTACAGCTAATCAAATCTGATCAATAATTGAAACGTATTGAAAATCGAAATTTTATTCATAAATTATCTTAATTACTACAAATTTATTATGATAGAGTTTACTATAACTATTTCGAAGTGATCATGCCAAGTTTCAATGAGAGATGGATTCAATGGATGACCTGTCTATTTTCGACTTTGGATAGGGCTAAGGTTAACGATGTCTCTCGAAGGTAGTTGCAGCTTTGAGGGTATAGCATAAAGGTGATCTGATGTCCTCATACCTTTTTATTTTATGCGTAGAGGGACTCTCTGCTCTTTTTACTGGTGCGGTTTATTGAGGTGAACTTCATGGAGTTGTGAATTAAACTTCATCCATATCTTATCTTCTTCTTCTTCTTCTTTTTTTTTTGTGCTAATGGTGCATTATTGTTCATCCGAGCTCGTGTTATTGAAAGATATGTTACGTCTTTATGCAGAGTGTTCCAACCAACGAGTTAATAAGAATAAATTTTTTATTTTTAGTAAAAAATGGGCCTGGCAAAGTTGAAGGATCTTATTGATTCGTGGGATAATTATATTTCAGTCTATTTAGGGCTACTTATATGGATTTCTAGGTCCAAATCTGGCACTTTTAGGTTCATCAAGGATAAAGCTTGGAATAAAATTTAGAGTTGGAAAGGTAATCTTTTCTCTCGGGACGGTGAAGTTCTAATCGAAATTGTGACTTACCTTAGTATGTCTTAGTGTGCCCAAAGCTTTGAGATCTCCAGGTTTTAATTGTCTTTCATTCCACCACCACCACTACTACTACTACTATTATTAACAGTTATATTTTCGTATAAAAAAAGGTCATATCAATTTTCAAAAAACTTGACCTGACAATCGCGATGATATATTTAGATAGAGATAGAACCAGGCTATTAAAAAGCAGGATCGCAGGAACACTGAGAACTAGAATTTAATATGAATAGAAAAAAACAATAAGAATACAATATATGTATCCTATTTGTAGAAGGCAAGAAATCGGCCTTCCAGTGTTTAATCTCCACACTCGTAAAGCGTTTACACATAAACTATAGTATGGAAAGGATACCTTTCCTTCGACATTAGCTAACTGGCTCCAATAATCACCTGGTCTAGCCTTGCCCTTAATCAATCACTCCTATGTATTTCTGAGTAAAAAATGGTACAACAATGGCACTGGCAAATAGTATTGTCAGTGAGGGCCTACACCCTTCCTGCTATCCCCAACAAACACAATACTGGTTCGACATTCTTCAACTTGATGGTTGGCTTCCGTATAGGATATACACATTTGGAAACATAAATAATATCAATGGTTTAAGATGTTTCCCATACCTTGTAATCCCTCCCTTCAAGGGCCAAGGACCATCTTTGGGAACCACTAGGAGGCTCATAATAACCTGGTCCGATCTTCACCGCAACCTTTTCATCAATAATGGCTGCATACACATCCCTCTCTGCCTTGACGATTTTAACCTACCATATATAATTCATAATATCAAGTCAATAATTTACTTTTTCCAAAATCTGCTTGTCAATTTTTAATCTGGTTGGTGATTTGCCAACAAAAGGCGCCTAAACTCTTTCTAGAAGCGAAAATGAAGAGCAGTAAGGTAGCAAATTTGTGGCGGAGATAAACTAGAAAAATCAAAATCAATTAGATTTATACATCATACTTCATTTTGTTCCTGAACAGTTAAAAGCAATCCATATAAGCAAGTTAGATACACTTGGATCAAGTCCAGCAAGGGTTTCCGCGGAAATCTAATAAACAGTGTTTATATTACTTCCCAAAATTCTCTCTTCATAAAGTCGGTCAGATTGCCTTAGTTCCCAAGTATAAAAGAACTTGAATTTATTTGGAAAAAGCTTTCCGCATAAGCCTTGGCTCACACATATGAAGCAAAGTTATTGATACTTACTAAACTCCGGCAATGGATTCCGTTTCTGTTTCTGACAGAGATAAGGTTGGCAATCTCAGATCGATGATGAGAGAAAATATGATCGTAGAACACAGCCGGCGTTCCTGGGTGAGTCAAGATATAAGCATATCCTTGCATTTCCTTTCCACCTGGGAACCTCCAATGACCCTTCAGAAAAGTTGCAAAAATGGATTAAAGGATAAGTAAGAAAAAATCTTCTCAAAAAACCATGGAAGCAGCATCATAGCAAGGTCTAAACAAGAATCCTTTTCATCAAAGAAAAATTGCAGTGGATATACACATTAAATCATATACTAAAAATCAACTATATATTAAGAATTAAGATGACTACTTTGTCAGCCTAACATAATATTAAAAGTCAACTTACCTTTAAATCTTAAAAAATAATAATAACTTGCTTAAAGCATTAAACAAAATACTTGTAATAGAGAAGAACCATCTATGATCACCTAATAAGAAATTCATACAACCATCTACTGAAACATGTTAACATATGTGAGCGATGCTCTCTTCTATAAAATTTTAGAATTTAGTAAATTTTAACTGAAACCTAAAGAAGAAAATCAATTATCATAGATGAGAAAGAGGAAAACAAAGGAAGACAGAACTACAACAATTTCTTCAAGCCTCAATTTCAGCAAAAGTGCTATTATCACAAACACTTGATTTGGCATGCATCATTGCTTCTTTGGATTACTTCAGTTCAGAAAAAATGAAAAAGAGGAAGAGTGAAAGACAAGTGAGATTAAAACCTGGGTAGAACCAGTGTCATGATTCTCTATAAAGGTAACAGCACGAGATGGCCACCATCCAACAACCCCAGGAGGCTTCCTCTTCTGATCCGATAATCTCCAATATTCACATCTTTCCAGAGCCTGAGTGGAACAATTATCCATAAATATATCCTGTGCCTTACTACTTTAGAAAATAAATTATTAGAAATAATTGCAAGGACAAACGACCAAGAGCAAGGACCAGTAAAAGCCAGGTGCAATACACCTAGAATTAGAAACATCAAATAGTGATTCCCAGTTTGTGGGCAAAGCAATGGAGACAACCAATACAAACTTTTTGTTTGAATAAAATTCTATAGATTGTGTCCATGAAAACGCTTAACAGGAGAAAATTGAATAAATGCTTACTGAATGAAGAATTCCCTTGGTTGTGACATCAAATGCACCAGCAGTTCCATTAGTAGCATTGATCCAGTCAACAATTCTCTGTCGGTGGGAATCTTGATTGTGGTCCATTTCACCATAAGTGTAACTGAGAGAATCCCAATATTCACCCACAGCAAAGTAAGGTTCACTTGCTTCCAAGTAATCCTTGACATAACCACCCCAAAATCCTCTGACAAAATCCAGCCTCCATCCATCATAACCAATTTCTTCCCTACAAGTCACAAAATGCCAGCAAAATACTACATGAACAAACTCCTGCAGTTGAAGTACGTATTATGGAGAAAAGGAAATAAATCTGTCCTATCGTGTAGAAGAATATGGGGTAAGAAATATTCTTGAAACAAACAAAGATAACTTGTTCATAGATTCCTAATTATTAACAGTATATCAGCTCAGCTTCCGTGGAATAAAAGTTGCCACCAATTAAATAATGAGAAAGTTCAAAACAAAAACCAAAGAAAACAAAAGTAAATAGTTAAGGTGTAAATATGGGACACGTAACCATAAAATTGAACCTAAGTTTTAAGTATTTGAAATAATAAAATATCTCAACAGAATGCAATTTTGATGCAAGTAAACTAGTAATAGAGATGCCGAGAGAATCCATTATTGGAACAAGATATTGTTAAATTTTAACAAAACCTTTAGTAAAATTAAGCCATATAACCAGCATAAAGGTAGAAATTTTCAAATGTCGAGGATTGGGGAAGAACAACTATGTTGCACCTTGTTTGTTTACAAAATAAAGATTTTCCATCAGTACAACCTATTTCTGCCAGGCCATGCATTTTTATTAGAAACTCAAGATAAATACTTATTATAAACTACAACTGCAACTATGTTTCTACTTCATTCATTTAATCATCCTACTGCCAGCATATACAATTAATACAAACAGTCAACACAATCCATAGTAGTGGTAAAAAAATCTAAATATTTCATGATACCTATATTGTACATCTTCTATTCTCAATTTAAAGCATTTTAAGTAGGCTATTGACACAAAACAAGGGATCTTTGGCACCAGTGTTAAACCAAATATTAAGTAGGTATGTATCCATCCGTTTCCATCACAACTTTTGACAGGGAAAGAAAGAATGCAAAAGCATCATCAAACTAAGAGAATACATGCTCTAGTAATCTTCTTATGCATACTAGATGGTGGAAGGAAATGAAATTCAAGTTTTAACCTCAGCCAGCCAAGCCATTCTTTCAGATCCTTCCTCACAAACTCTTGAGAATGATCAATGTTTGGAGCAGCATGGAAGTTATCTCCACTACTTTTGTTGCCCCGTCCCTGTATGAAAAAAAAAGTTCATACCTTCTGGAACATCAAACAGTAAGATGCATAAAGTTCAATCAAAAGGGGCGATACCAAGCTTAATATAAGCAATATTCTCCAGGTCTAGAGTGAAAATTTGGAAATCATGCATACATACGGCATGAAGCTAGCTGAACAATGGTTGCCTATAACAAGCACAGTTAGAGGCAAGCCATATGGGAACTTGTACAACAACTGAACTGTAAGTCAACCAAGAATTCTAAGATGTGCTATCCATGAACCTCAAAAGTGCCCTGTATTGCTAAAGCTTTGAGAATCAGAGAGAACATCAATACCTGAAAATGAGGATCATCTGCAACCACTGCACGATCATCCCAATTTAAGCGACCACCAAATATATTCCATACACCATTCTGATTTTTAAAGTGTGCACAACGATGATTCAATACAACATCACCGAGAACTTTGATACCAACTTCATGGAGGCTTTTTACAAGTTCCTTCAGCTCATCAATAGTTCCATATCTGATAAATCAAGAAATTCACATAACCTTTTGCTTTAGGCCCTTTGCGGAGCATGTAACACATGATTTCTTTCATAACAAGACATAACTATTGACTTTCTACATCTCTGGATGTCCAACAGGTAGTTTGCAAGCTATCTTTAGATTAATACAAGTAACAGAAGTCTCATTTTAGTTTTAGAATGACAGTTTCTTTTAAGTACAACAAAGCGGAGAAGAGAAGGTACAAAATCCGATACTTGGACACCAACATTATATAAGCCACTGAAGCAAACATAAAAAGACATAAAGTTTCATCTTTTTGCTTGGAAAAGGAAAACTTGAAAGTTCATCTTTGCAAGTTTCAGCTTCTATGACCTAGTCCAAGCACTATCAAATACACCCAAAAGATTGATTATTTAACACAAGCTCCAAATATGTACCTGGAGTTTAGATTATACAAGTCCTTCGGCATGTATCCTTCAGGTGACACAGACTCTGTTGGTGGTGGTAGCCAAATCACAGTAAACCCAAGTGAAGATATTTCTGAAGCTTTTTCTTTGAGTTCCATATACCATCGTCCGGATTTATGAGATTCCCAATTGAAACCTTGGCACAATATTTCAAACCCTGTGCCTGTTCCAGAGGATATTTTAACAGTAGGCTTTGTTGTCTCAGTTTCTGAGACAACTTCCTCTGGAACAGTTGTAATGGAGCTCCGGAAGATGCTATACGCTTCAGCAGCTAGCTGTTCAATTTCTTGAAGAATGCTTTCTTGTACTTCCTTTGTTTTGGTCTTCTGACTCTTCTCAGAGCTAAGGCCGCTAACCAAGTTTCGTATCTCATTGATGATACCATCAGTATATGATTTACTAGAAATTTCTTCACTTGTACTGTCAGATTGACCATATTGACCTGGAACACTACTTGTACCCAAGAGCGGAACATAGAAGTCATTTTCTTTAAATTTCAACCAAGTATTATCATCCAGCTTGAGTACAAAAAGAAATCCAAAATGTTCCTCATCTAAAGTGAATAATGCTCCTGACCTGTTCCCCGTGGCTTTTGGCTGCAAAAAGGATTTTGATGCAAGAACAGTAAATGAATAAAATAAAAATTCTAAATCAAGATAAATTAAACAAAGCGAAAGGATGAAGAAAAAAAGAAGAAAACCGATCTTAGACATCCTGAAAAAACTATCCAATGAAGAGGGTCAAAAAGAGAAAAAAGTTAGTCAAAAACTCTAGAACATAGTTACAAAAAATTAATAGCTGTTAATCATTAATCTTAAGTTCATTTCAAAATTATTGGAGTGCATCAGACGAACAATATGTTTTAGTCAAAAACTAGCTCTTTCAAACATACAGTTACTAAACTAAAAAGAAGAAAAATATATGCAACTGTGGCGTGTAAAGAATACGATCATACTATTCAATTCCTTTGATTAGTAATCTCTTATAATATTTTCATCCTTTAGTTATTGCAGAAAGGTGTTCCAGCATAATCTAACAAAAAAAATTGGCATCTGTACCCCAAACAATTATAATCTTCATTTTATCAGAAGTAACAAAAGGAAAACAAAACAAATGCATGAAACTAATAAAAACTATTTCCTGACATGTAAATAAGAAAATATAAGCTTGCTCAACATATTTTAGCAAGAATGGAACTACTTATGTGTAGTAAGAGCTGAGTCTATGTTTAAGTTCTCGCTGAGAAAATATAATTACAATTCATACCTGCAATAAAGTTCGTAAAGCCTTGTTCTTGAATACAGTTGTTTCTGGCGGGTACGGGGCAGCAGGAATTTCCCATATTTTAGCACCATCTCTGCAAACACCCCAGTGAACTACAACATCTCCAGGTATATCAGTTTCCAAACACACAATAACTTTTCCTGTTTCAGGGGACTTCCTAACAGCAACACTCACTAAGTTACCAACAGAAACTTCTTTTACAATGGACTGCTCCTCATAGAATCCTTCAAGGCACCTATTCTTATTTTTGGAGTCCTTGGACTCTATGCTGTTGTTTTGACTATCAGCATGTGATGCTTCTGACTTAAGTAGCACATTAGAGAACTGCTGCAGAGCACCTTGTATCAAGAGTAGACAGAGAAATGTGTCAGTATATCACTAAACAAGGAAGGGAAAGGATATCAAAAATATGGTGCGAAAATAGTTCATTGTGTTCCCACCCTTACCCACATCCCCTAAAGTAGGCTCAGATGGGGTCCTATAAATTACCTGGAAGTAGGCCACTTGACTCATTATTCTATATTGACCTGTAACTGCACCTAGAGTTTTGGGGAAGAAAGCAAAATTCAGCCTCTGATACGCTAACCACAACTCATGATTGCACAGGGTACAAACCACAGAAAAGACAAGGTAGATAACAAGAGTGTGATTTCAGTGATGTTAATCCTACTCATCTTTTCAAGTAAATTAAGCGATTGCCTTTTTATAGTAAAAGTTTATTTATTAGTTCGAGACCACTGAATTCCAGGATCTATAATATATATCGTATTAGGAATGACCACCAACATGTACGCATTATCACACCAGAAACTTAAAAATAAAAAACCATCCTTGATGAATTTAAATTAATAGCGGAAACTGATTTCTTGTATAAACTGGAACATGCAAAAACAGAATATAACACTTTCAGCAACCTGACCATACGGCAAACCCTCTTTTGGCTCCAACTGTATTGCCATCATCCTCAAGGTAATCCACAAGAGGCACCTTAAAATCCATACCTCTGTGCTGATACCATGCTCCAGTTTCTTCATCCTGCAGCAACATATTATCCCCGAAATCAGGGAGAGGCAAAAGCAAGATGATATGATAATAAAGATTGACTAATAATTAGAATGTCTAATGTAAAACCTCAATCACTTCATATTGTAAATACGAACCTTCAGGACAAAATGTATAGCAGCAATTTCACTGCTGGGATTAAAATCAATCTTTACTTCATGAAAAATATCTCCTTCAGACAGTTTCTTCAACGGAGTTTCAATAGCATAGTCCTGAAAAGATTCCACTTCATACATATATGTTCATAATGAAAAGACAGCCTTCTATACAAAATTAGAAGCCAATACATACTTTAATGGGAATTGAACCAGGAGGTCTCATGCCTTTAGGAGGTTGATCCCATTCACTGCAAAATCCGAAAGACAATTTTTTTAGCACACAGAAAAAGTTCTAAATAGAAACGGCAAAGTAACATCTTTCCATGCAAAAATAAATATCCAAAGGGGCAAGATCAAGGCTTACCTGCCACTATCTCCAAGGTAAGAAACTCCCCAATGAAGAATCCACTTTCCTGGAAGACTACATCCTACCGTAAGTTGCCAATCATGCTGATCCTTTGATCGATCCAACCTGATGAAAAATTTTCCCTCCACCTAACATTTCAAATCAACGAAATTTTTTGTCAAAAAAAAAAAAATCAACGAAGTTAGTGACCCCTCAAAATAAGAAAACATCTAATCAAACTGAAAACAAATCCAAGATCTCTGCTCAAAATTGAAGTAATTTCACTTTTCAAAGACACGCTGATACTAGAACAGAACAGTCAGATCTGATCGACTTGAAAACAGTACCTTCCCCAGAAGTTCTTACCATGTATTGAATAAAGAGTCGTTGGTCATCCGAATTCACAAAACTAAAATCAAAATTTTTAAATTTTCCATATGTTCCTCCAGAAATTTTCTCAGCCACCAATCATCCAAGTTTAAAAAAAGAAAAAAAAAAAAGGTTCAACTTAAATTCAAAAACTTCCCTTTTCCAGGTAACGAAACAAGCAAAACACATGAAGCAACCATTTCGACATACAAACAACAATATAAAGCTAATGATGAGAAACCTTTTCAATTCGCTTGACGGGAAAAATATCTTTGTAGAAGATGTCATCGGAAGAAGAGGTGTCAAAGTTGCCAATAAGAGCTGTTTCAGAGGAGCTGGCTCTGACGACATGAATCGTCCGACGAGGATTGAAGCTACAAAAGCAAGAGCCCCGAGAGAGGGGAAGCTTTCGATTTCGAGAACAATCCAACGAGCGAGGCGGTTTCAGCAACACCTTAGCTTTGGGGCGAAATAACAGGGTAGGGTTCTGGAGAAGAGAATCTATGGTAACCGCCGCCATGGTTGGCCGCCGATGGAAGTGGAAAGACGTGGATTTTGATATTTTTTATAGTACTTTTTTGCAGAGTCTCGTAAACGAGAAAGTTGAGGAGATGATAATTGGATTATTATTATTATTATTATTACTATTATTGTATTATTTTTCTCAATCGTATAAGTTTTTTCTTTCTATTTTTAGTTCGATCTGAATCGTTAATTTGGCACCAAACAAAAATGAAAATATCGTTGAGCTTCAAATAACGCAACTGTATCCTCTTTTAAGCATATCATAAATGTGTGGGATTCTGGCTTTTGACAGATTCGAATGGAGCACTTCAAATTTACCTAAAACATCTAATCTAAACCTTTTTTACGTCCCACACATTAAACAAAAATTATTGCAGAAGAATTAAGGTCTTTTTTAATGCAAGAGTGCTCTATTTTTTCATGAGAAGCCGTTAATAGAATGTGATTGTTAATTATAATTAATAGCAATGACACACAGAAATAACAAAATACTGATTACATTTGATTTTTTATGTATTTTATTAATAATTATGACAATAAAATTCGAAATTATCTCATCAAATAAATTATATTTTTTTTGTTAATTTTAACATTTTATAATGATATTTATTTTTAACAAATATATAATCTAGTCTATTTGTTTTAAAATTCAAAACTAATGCAAGTTGAAATTATAAACGCAAATCTTTTAGTTCAAGAAAGATAGAGATAATATTTGGATTTAATTTTCTTTCTGTAAATTAACTGAAATAATAATAATAATTTATTACTGGCTCTGGAGAAGTCGATTCCAATTTCCAAGTCTAACTCCAATACTTGTTACCAAATCAACTTTCGGCAAAATGAAAAAAGGGCAATATGAATCTGCGTACTTTCTACTCCTGTGCTTTACACTTTTGCTCTTTACGTCCGTCCAAAGAGTCCACTGTTAATTAATTTATAAAGGATTGCCTAGATGTGTATTTTGATTTCTAAATTTAATAATTTAATTTTTTTAATAATAACTATAAGAATTGAGTTGAATTTGGAAAAAAAAAAAAAACTATCAAATGAAAGCTTATACATAAATAATAGTTTTCTTTTAATGAAAGTTCAATTTTAACTTTTAATTTTAATTTACCATTCATCTCTATTTATATGATATAGATATTGTTCATTGATATGTCATATTAGCAAAGTTAAAACTAAGGGGTTGGCAAGGGTCCTAGCCTCCCTAAAATAGAAAATTTTCTATTTAGACCTTTTAAAATTTTTAAAATTTTAAATTAGTAAAGGTAAAATTATACTTTACCCCCCTAAAAATGATAAAAATTTGATTTAATCATTTAAAAATTATAAAGATATAGGCTATTAAAATGGTGAAATTACATTTTTCTATCATAAAAATTACAATTTAATTTTGCCCCCTAAAAAAATTTCTGGCCTCACCGCTATATACTAGGTAGGTTCCATGCATATAAATACTTATCTTATTCTAGACTTAACACGTGTTTATGAGATCCTATGCGTGATCTCAAGTGTAACTTCACAAGAAAATGTAAGTACTCAACCTACGAAAACCTATTATTATGCAAGTATCATAACAATCCTATTTTCTTCGAAAAGCTATAATGATTTGTTTCTTTCAATTTTAGTTTTTTGTTTTTAATTGTGTTACAGTGTATACACAATATTTATCAAAATAAATACTCTACTAAATTTCTTGAAAAATATTATTAAAGGACTTTGGTATAATAGAGCATTGAAGTGTTGGTTATGAGATTGGACTCCAAGATGATTAAGTAAAGGAAGATAGATTTTTCATGTCACAGTTATGTGATAAGATTATTTAGCTGTCTTTGATAATAGTTAATTTGTTGTTCGAAGTTTATTGTCAGAATAGTTTGATGATAACTAGACTAACATGCAATTATTAATTGTTGATCAAATTGATACATCTCTAATTAATTTCCAAACTTTCTAATGTAGCAACTATTGTTAGTTTGTCTTACTTTTCTATTGAACTATTTTTGCGTGCATTAACATTTATATTATAGTATTATACAATAATTTGTAATATTTTATTGGTAGCTTGTATTGTGTATAATGTCTGTGTATTAGTGTTATTTATGATCGTTAATACTTTTGAAAAATAATAATAATTACTTTTCTATACTGGGTCCAGCTTTATTTAGAGAAATAACAAGAAGCACACGAAAACATTTAAGGGAAATTAAACGCGAGTCTAATCCTTGAAGCTGCAGTAGACCATTTCCTTTCTTCTTTATTAGAGGGTGGTGTTGATTTCTTATCGTCAAGATCCGGTCCCGCATAATCTTGATGTCTTCTACTAATGGCGTATACCTCTAATGCGGGTGAATTTTACCTCATTTGATAAAGTGCAAAACCTATTTGTCCTTTCTTACTTGCAGATCCACTCTGATGGGAAGTCGCTTTACCGACAATAATACTTAATATAGCAGATGTAGTTTATAGCTTGTTCTAAATCCTAGGTGATACAAGATCGACCTATTAGACCTCCATTACTGCTGATAAGCATGAAGACATCCTTGTCCCTATTATCCCTTGAATTCAGCTTAGAGTAAGAGTGTGAGAAGAGGTAGCATTAAGATTGTTGGCCTGCAACTCTGGTTAGATTTGAGTTTAGTAACCTTATTAGGAAATTCTTAGTTCTTACATTAAACTTTCTTGCCAATTCAAAGCCACTATGTGAACATATACACCGCTTTACCGGCAATAGTACTTCATGTAGCAGATGTTTACAGCTTCTTTTATAATTTAAAAATGAATTAATTAACTATATATTTAATTATTTGTTTTAAATTTTAAATTTTTTATTTTATTTAATTTATCACTTATATTATTCACATGAATTTGATTATTCAAAAATTTATTTTACTTATCAAAATTTTCAAAATAATTAATTAACGGGGTACCACGTATCATAATAAAATATATATTGATTCAACACTTTTAAAATAAAAATATTACATTAAATATTTTATAAAAATTGAGATAATGTTATCTCATTTTTTAAAATTATACATTTCATTTCTAGCATTAAATTAGGGTCTACAAAGGTTTCCTAGCCAAGTCTAAACTTATCTTTGAAAAAGCATGAGCCGCCGCATTTCCGCCCTTTTCCACGTGCGAGAAAGAAATAGCAAAGAAAAAAATCCACAAAATACTTTTTATTTAAACTATTAAACTAATATTAGAATAATATTTTATTTTTATAATTAAATGTGGATTTTGAAATATTTTATTGAAGGCAAAATTATATGTTAAATTACACTTTCGATTTAAATTATTCAATTTTTGAAATACACAACATAAAGCTAAAACTTATAAAATAGATGCGATGCATTAACATTCCCTATTTAGGTATTTTCATTTCATTAAAAATTAAAAAATCATAAAAAAATAGAATTTCATTATTACTTTTAGATATTAATTATGATTTGAAGTTTTTAATTGTTATAATATTTTTAATTATTTAATATATTTTAATAGATTCAACAATTTAAATAATAAATATTATATTAATTATACAAAAAAAAAACAAATAATTTAACGAATTAAAAAGTTTATTACATAAAATCATATATAATGCATGTGACACAAAAATAAGTAAAATAATAAGATTAAATTACATTTTGTGACTTAAACTTGACAATTTTTCTCATATTCGGACTAAACTTTTTTTGTTTAAGTTAGGCCCTGAACTTGAGAATTGTTCTCATATTGAGGCCTGGACTTTTTTTTTGTCCAAGTTAGACCCTAAACTAAAAAAAATTTTCCACATTGGGACTTCAACATTTTTTAAAATCTAAGTTAGTCCTTAAAAACCCTAAAGTTCAAGCCTTAATATGGGAACAATTGCTAAGTTCAAACCCTAATGTGGAACAATTGCCAAGTTCAAGGCCTAACTTGAACAAAAAAAAAGTTTAGGCCCAATGTGGGAAAAGTTACTAAGTCCAACTCCTAATGCAAGAACAATTGCTAAGTTTAAGACCTAACTTGGACTAAAAAAAACTCAGACCTCATTATAGAAAAAGTTACCAAATTCAAACCCTAAATAATGCATTATAATGTAATATTTCACATTCACATAGCATATATAATTTTTATATAAAAAGATCAATTATAAAATATATATTGAAAAATAGTATTCACAATAAATATAATAAAATCAATTCAAAAATTTAGATGCGTTATTAATTTGTAATAATAACATGATACTAAATATAATAATTAAAAATTTTATTAACATATTTTTATATATAAGCATTATTAAGGAGCTAACCCAAACCTTAAGAGATGTTTGTTTAGTCGGATAAAAAAACATGTATATGTCATGGGCCTAGAATTTTAGTTTGACAAACTGCGCGGCTTTAGGCAATTTCTTTGCTTCAAATCTATGTAAGTCAGCTTATCTCTCAAAAAGGTAGGAATTCTCAAGGGAAATTCTCTAAGGAACCGAAATGAAGCGAAAGCAAACTCTCGAGCGAAGAAGCAAAAAGTGAACAAAAAAGCCATAAGAAAACTAAACACATTAGGTATTTGAGTAAATGCTCTCAAAATGTTTTTATTACTTTGAAGAGTTACAATTGAGTTATTACAAATGAGGGAGAAGACTTCTATTCATAGTTGTGCTCCTCCAAATTCAATGGTACAATTTAAATTATATCAATAGTCGATATTAAAGTCTATCTACAAGATGAAAATCCTAAGAGATTTAAACTCTATACAATTTTATCCTTAAAATTTGCAATATTCACCATGGTAACTCTAGTTTAACTGAAAGTGTTCCACTGGGCCACCAAGGCTTCAAGTAAATTGGTCTGTAACAACCCAAATTTTAGTGGTATCAGAAATAGTGGTTCGAGACCACTAAATCTAACGAGAGAATTTTAAAATTATATTATTTATTATTTACGTGTCAAATGTGATTCTAGGAAAACTTTGAATTAGTGATTCGTGTTTTAGAAGGAATTATTAAGTTAAGTGATTTTAAAAACGAGGTATCGAGACCTTGATTTCATAAACTGAGTCTTAAATATTTTTATAAATATTTACAGAGCATCATTGAGTTATTATTAAAATTTCGTTAGAAAATTTTAACGTTTCGGTAGTTAATTAATTAAAAAGGACTAAATTAAAAAAGGTGCAAAACTTGTTAAAGTGATAAAATAGCTTAAATTTAAATGAGGGAGGACTTAAAGGGAAAATTAGCCCAAAGAAGATGGTTGAAACGGCATAAGCAAAAAAAAAAAAAACAAAGAAATTAGGTGATTAAGGGGCAAAATGGGAAGTAAAATAAAATTTAATTAGATAAAAATGAGACTTAAAAGAAATCTAGACATTTCTTCACAATTCTTCAGCCAAAAATACCATTGGAGGTCCCCAAGAATCCATTTTTTCATGTTTTTACTTTAAGTGAGTTCAATTTTTGCTATTTCTTTGAATTTTTTATGTTTTTGAGACTTTTACAATTAGGTCCGACTATTTATTTCATTATTTTTTTATTCTATGAGTAATTTTGAAAGTCACCATTGAAGAGTGCTAGATATTTATGATGAATTAACATGGATTTGAAGTTTTAATCTTGTTATATAATGATTTTATCAAGTAATTTCAATAGAAATTGATTTTAGGACCAAATTGTGAAAAATATTAAATCTTAGGGTTTTGTATTTTATTATGTTTATCAAAGGCTGTATAATAACTTAGAATATTTATATAAAATGTTAATTGAGAAAAATTAGTTTATTTGATGGGCTAATTGGTGAGAGACTAAATTGAAAAAACTGTAAAAGTTGCAGTAATTGTGTAATTTTAAAATTTGAAGGGCATAAATTGTGAAGTGGACTGAAATTGAAATATGTGCTAATGAATGAATAATTTTATATTTTAGATCAAGAGCCCGTAGATCAACGAGAAAAAAGGGAAATTAGCAGAATAATCCCTAACTACTACAAACTTACAATTTAGCCCATGTAAGTTCGTATGGCTAAACTTTAATATTATTTTTTAAATTTTATGAATATTAAATTGTATTTATTCATATCATTTGTTAAAAATAAAATTATTGTTAAAAAATTTAAATGAGTGTTTGAAGTGAACAGAACGTAGGATTGAGTACAGTCGTTCAATGTGAAAGAATAATTGACGGCAAATTATCCAAGTAAACCGGGGTTCACTATTTTTTGCGAACTTCTGTGTTTGCTTTCCGTTTAGCTCTCATAAGCTTCAATTAACTCATATGAGTTTCAGTTTAACCCTTCTGGGTTTCAATTCAGCTCTTTTGAGCTTCAGTTTAACCTTATGGGTTTCTATTCAGCTCTTATGAGCTTCCATTCAACCCTTACGGTTTTCATTCAGCTCTTATGAGCTTCCGTTCAACCCTTTCGGGTTTCCATCTAGCACTTATGTGCTTCTATGCAGCCTTCGGGCTTCTATATACGATATACTCATATCCGTAAGACGTTCACCAATTTGATAAAAAGTTGGTAATTCAGTAAGTGACATATGGAATTATTGTTCGTAGACTCAATGATATTATTGAATTTGAGATGAAACAAGTGAATTCATCAATTAAAGTTGTGGTTGGCAGGAAATGTGTAATGAATGGTTTACTTAAATGAATTGTTGTTGTATGTTCAGTAAGATTTATACTAAAGCCAACGAACTTACTAAGCTTCATTAAGCTTACTGTGTTGTTTAATGTTCTTTGTAGATTATCAAGAAGTTTGGAGGATTGGATCAACACATTGGGTCACACTATCTAGATTGCTTCGGTAGATTTTGTTATACATTTTATGGTTTATATGGCATGTATAGGATCGGTGTGGAAAAGAACTAAATTTGAAGAGTGGTTATGAATGACATATGTATACATATTTATATGCATATAACTAGTAGTAAATTTTGGTAAATTAATGAATTGATTTATATTAATAAGTTTAGGTAATAAGTTTTATGATGTTATGTTATGTATAAAATATGAATTTGGCTTGTTTTGGTTGCTTGATTGGGGCTATTTGATGTATTGAAATAATGTGTGTAGGTTGATGTCAAAAAAGGTGAGAAAAGTGGCCTTAAAATAACCTATTTTTATCCACATGGTTAGAGACACAGGCGTATGTCTCAACCATGTGTGACACATGGCCTGACGCATGGGCGTGTAGTCTAGCCGTGTGTCCCCTGTACCTTAAAATTTCAAAACAGAATGCCCAGGTTTTTACACACGGCCTAGCACACAGGCGTGTGGTTGGCTATGTGACCTAAGTTAGTAGCTACCCTAATTTGAGCACGGACTGAGACACGGCTGTGTGCCTCACATCGTATACCCAAAAGGCCTAAGACACAGGCGTGTCACTTGGCTGTGTGAGCCACACGGCCTGACCACATGGGTGTGTGTCCCCTTTTCCTAAGAAAAAATTTAAGACTTTGGGAAAAATTCCCTAAGTGTCCGGTTTAGTCTCGATTCACTTCTAAATTATATATTGGGCCTCGAGGGCCCATCTAAAGAACAATATGAGTATTATATGAATGATTATTGATCTATATAATAAAGGTAATGAAATATTCGTAAATCAGTCTGTAAAGTCCAGTAATGCTCCGTAACTCTGTTCTGGCGACGGGTAAGGATTAGAGGTGTTACAGTTCCACGAATTGGGCTAGTTCAAGTGAGTCAAATGAGCCTTATTTAATCAATTGACCTCCATGGGATGTTTTGTGTACATTCGTCATGGGATTTGGTTCGTGGCTCGTGACACACTCTCCACCTATTCTTGCGACGCCTTCATCGCATCCTCAAAATGACACTAGTTTGACTCGTCTCAAAACTACCTCAATGTCTCGACTATTTCCCAACTAACTCTTTGTTGGGTAGTTTCACCCCCTCGAAACATTTTTCTTGGCTTATGTCTCTATAGTCGTCTCATTTGAACTATCTTTCTCGTTTGTGTATCTCAATTGTAAGAGCCTACCACTCTTACTTAATCCCATTTTGACTTACCTCGATCGAGATTCCCTTGATCCTCACAAATAGATTTTAGGCACACCCAAATTGAACATTGGTTTAACCTTGAGTATTGAAGCCAACTCTAATTTGTAAGTCTCTCGACTTACCCACTTTAGAACTCTGAAAGGGCCCCTATGTCTTTGCCAAGCCAATGGTAAGTTATAATGAAAAACAATAGAAAAGTGTTTGAAATGTACCTCGTTCATAGCATGTACTCTGTTTAACTGTCCAGTTTGCATCACCACTTTTCTCACAAAGTTTGATTCACAACCAACCTCTTTCATAGATGGTAGCCCCACTGATAACTCAACAAACTTCATACTGATTTTTCATACCTTTGGCATTTCTAATGAGATCTTTTTAACACTCCGATTTACCATGTCAACATTCCCACCTCAAGGAATACCCTTGATTAGCTAGATTTTCGATAGTATCTTGGCTTCACTCTTCATGTCTCGACTCACCGGCATAACACATTGTTGTTGACTAGTATCTAAGATACATAAGCAATCGGAAAAAAGAACCAAAAGAACATTAATTTTGTCAAGAAAATTCAAGCGAAAAATAAAGTCATAATCATTTAAGTGAATTACCTTGAAAACTTCCTTACCTTTCCATTGGCTAATCTGTAGCTCAAGTCCTTGTGCTAATTCCACATTTGGGACCTCTTTGAAATTTATCATCTTGTCTTCTTAATTGATTTACTAATTGAGATACTAAGTTTTCCCACGACTCTTTCAGACATAAACAAATTAAATGCCCTTGTATCAACAAGTGCACTCCTCTTTCGGCCTAAGATGTTGATGTTCACAAACATCAACCATTTTTACTTATGATCCCTCTTCGCTTTCGTAGAATTGAGTATCATTAATCCACGTCTCAATACAATTTCCTCATCAAGATCTATTTTCTCTTCTTTACTGATCGTAGATATCTTAGATCACTCTGGATAGTCTCGCATCATTTATGGAGCACAACATATGAATCATTGTATTGGCTTCTTTTCATTCTCTTTACCCCTCAGATGGTTGTTAGGTTTCCTCTTCTCATTCTGTTGTTTCCCACTACCACCATTCTTACTATTTCCATCGTCATCATTTTTATCCTTTTTATTCATCATGATCTCCCCTACTATTGCATGTCTTTTTGTCTTGGAAACTCAAATTTCTCTTTCCTCATACCAAGTTCGACAAAGGACTCTGCCTCGGCCATAACTTTGGTAAGTTCTTTGACCTCTAATTGATGCAACTCTTACTTCACCCAATGCTTCAACCTATCCTTGAACTAGTAGAATGCTTCTTTTCCACTCAAATCAAGGATTTGGAATAGCAACTTAGTCCCGAACATACTCTCGAATTGTACCTTGTTGCCTAAGTCGATGCAACTTAGCCTAAGCTTCTTCCTCAACCTGCTCGGGGGTAAAACTACTTATTAAATTCATTTTGGAACTCCACCCAAGTCCTAATAGCAATATTATCTTATCTCTCATTTGTGGACCTACGACGCCACCATGAAAATGCAACATTAGTAAAATAAATTGGAGCGGTGTTTACTTTAGTGACATCATCTTCAATGCATGTTGTATAGAAGTATTGTTCCATCCCCCTGTATGAAGTAGTCCGCATCCTTTACGGAAGTAGTCCCCTTAAACCCTTTCAATTTGGAAACATCCATCTTACGTTTGGGTGCCGCCCCCATCATCTATTTTCTCACGATGGCTTCGCACACAACGAGCTCTCCCTCAAGCTTCTCAATTTTCATGGTCATGGCCTCTTTCAAAGCTATGATTATAGCTTCAAGAGCATCATTCCTCTTAGTTAGCTTTTCATCGGTGGATTTGAGAGTGCCTTGCATCTCTTCCACATTAACTCAAATCATGTTTACTGAGTTGATCTTTCCTCGAGTCTAGCTTTACGGTGTGCCCTCAACTGCTTCAAGGGTCTCCCTTACATCACCCATGGAACCCTTGAGTTTGGCAACCTTGCATTCCAAAGTTGACAGCATATCCATCAATCTGATAGCTTTCTTGCCCCCGCAGGGTCTCCTTAGGCTCAATCTGCTCGTCTACTCTTTTCGTCATCTCAATTAGTGCCTTACCAAACAGTAGATCCTTATACCAACTATCACGAGACTAGAACTTTTGTATGGCAACTGTGTGGCCTTCAGTGATTCTTTTACTTTAAAACAGCTTAAGTTAGCCTATCTCTTAAAAAGAAAAGAATTCTTAAGGGAAATTCTCTAAGATACTAAAATAAAAAGGAAGCAAACTCTAAAATGAAGAAGCAAAAAGTGAATAAAATCACAAAAAAAAAAAAACTAAGCACACCACTTATTTGAGTAAATGCTCTCAAAATGTTTCTATTACTTTGAAAAATTACAATTGAGTAATTACAAATGAAGGAGAAGACCTTTATTTATAGTTGAGCTCTCTCAAATCCAACGTACAATTTAAATTACATCGATGATCGAGATTAAAGCCTATCTACAAGATGAGAGCCTTAAGGAATTTAAACTCTTTACAATTTTATCCTTTAGGATTTATAATATTCACCATGGTAACTCTAGTTTTATTGGAGCGTTCCACTGGGTTACTAAGACTTTAAAAATATGAATTTCTTCATGTGTTCTACGAATCGAGCTAATTTAAATGGGTTAAATGAGTCTCATTTAATCAACTAATCTTTATGAAACATTTTATGTATATTCCTAACAAATTTTGATCTACAACGCATAACATATAGCCTAACTTAAAAAAGAAGGTTGTAAGATTGGGCCGAAGTAAAATAGTTTTAGAGAACCAAACAGGGCCTACATAAAATACATATTAATTATCACATGTCCGTGACCGAAAACGTGATGAGATGCGGCGAATATGCCCAATCTAGATTCCCTACTCCCAAGGCTTCAACAACCGTAGCAGTTAATATCAACGGTCAAGAATAGCGAATATTGTTATCCACGCAAGATCAACGGTCCATAATAACCAAATATTTAATTTTGCTTTTTTAATTTATTCTTTTTCTTCTTCCGTGTGTTTCGTAAACAACCAAAAGCCAGAAAACCAGCTCTCGTTTCTCTCGTTTCCTCTCCATTTTCTCGGGAAAAAGAAGCATGGGAAAAGGCCCTGGTCTCTACACCGATATCGGCAAAAAAGCTAGAGGTGACATTTCAATTACTTGTGCTTTTTTAGTTTATCTTTATTTTTTTTTAATTTTTTCTACTGTTTTTATTTATTTTTTCTTTTCTTAATTTAGATCTTCTTTACAAGGATTACCAGGCCGACCACAAGTTCACTCTCACTACTTACACTTCCAATGGCGTCGTGAGTTCGTCTTTTTAATTTTTGGATATCTAAATATCGTTTCCTTTTTCAGCTAATTTCGCGAAGCTTCTTCTGTTCATTTCCGGTTCTTTTTACTTATTTTTATTTGTAAGACCGAACTCACATTTTAACTTCCCTATTATCTGTGTCCCATAATTTACATCGACTTTTAGTCTATTATGTTTATTGAATTTCAAGACTTATGTGTAAAATATGTGTGGCAGTTCAGCATGTTATTTACTTGCCATGTTTATATATGAAATCATTTTGCTTTTGCCTAGTTATAAAGATTTCATATGATTTCTTTTGATGTTGTTGCATGAATATTTTGTATGCCTGGTTTTGTGATTAATCTAGAGATTTATGGTTTAGGGTCATTGTTTCTTTTGTATATGCTACCTTCTTACTTCTTATATAATTGATTTTCTTGTTCTTTGATTTGATAAATATTTAGGCAATCACATCAACTGGAACTAAGAAAGGTGAATTGCTGTTGGCTGATATAAGCACCGAGCTGAAGAACAAGAACATCACAACCAATGTCAAAGTTGACACCAGTTCTAAGGCAAGTTGTCAATTTTTCTTTTTTCACATTTGGTAAACTTTTAATTTCGATGCATGCGATCTCATTACATTGAATACAAAGTTAAGGAATGTTTTTGTCTTGTGCAGCTCATGCCATGGTGAATTCAACCTTCTTAGATATACTATCTAATTGTGATTTTTGGGGGTTTTATTTTTATGTTTTAGCTTTTCGCCACTGTTACTGTTGATGAACCTGCACCGGGTTTGAAGACAATCTTTAGTTTCATTGCCCCTGATCAAAGGTCTGGCAAGGTAATGGAGACTTCCTTACTCCTGTCATTAAACTTTTTGTTCTTAAATACCAACATTTTGAGCTTCGTGTTTGTCCTTCCCTTCTGTAAACTTGTAGGTTTCATGAGTACATGACAGTCTTTATTATTGTTGTAGCAGGTGGAACTGCAATACCAACATGAATATGCTGGCATAAGCACTAGCATTGGATTGACTGCAAATCCCCCTGTTAACTTCTCTGGCGTGGTTGGAAACAATAGTGTCACTATTGGGACTGATCTCTCATTTGACACGGCCAGTGGTAACTTTACAAAATTGAATGCTGGGTTGAATTTCACCCATTCTGATCTCATTGCTTCCTTGACATTGTAAGTGCTTTCGCCGGAGCAGGGGCCAGGGTTGATTATTTATGTTTTCACATGGAACTTGTATTGAATTGCTTTATATGATCCTCTGATCATTTATTGATTCATAAGCATTGAAAGTTGCCTAGAAATATCTGCCTTTCCTTTTTTTCCCTTGTGCACTGATTGCATTATTCTACTTGTTATGCTTCTGGTTATGATAAGGTAGTTTTGTTGATTAACTCTAGGAATGATAAAGGCGACACTCTTAATGCTTCCTACTACCACATAGTTAGCCCATTGACTAACACAGCGGTTGGTGCGGAGCTGAGCCATAGCTTTTCAAGTAATGAGAACACTCTCACAATTGGTACACAACATGCTCTTGACCCATTGACAACGGTAAAGGCTCGACTGAATAACTATGGCAGAGCAAGTGCTCTGATCCAGCATGAATGGCGCCCAAAATCGCTCATCACAATATCTGGAGAGGTGGACACTGGAGCAATTGAAAAAAGTGCTAAAGTTGGGCTGGCCTTGGCACTCAAGCCCTAGGCAATGGCAGAACTGTTTTTGTTGTGTCATATGGAAGGTGGCTTAATTTTGATTGGTTGAGGACTTGGAGAAAAATAATGTACTTTCATGGATTATAAAAATAATGTTATTGGCAAACTGAAATTAGCAATTTGCTTTGTTGAATAAGTGTTGCTTACATCCAATTAGTTCAACTTGTTTACTTCTTTCAGTCACAAATCTTGCAGGCAGACATGGGATTTGGTCATTTGCCACTATTTGCTTGATTTCAGATTAACTTCCAGAGATCACTATTTATCTAAACCATTTTTTATTAAACATACTACTTGTTTTGTTTTAATACAATTAAAATGAATTAACACCCTGGCAATTGGTATTTTAAATTTTGTTGATTTGTTGATCATATCTCAAATTGTGTCTCATCTTTAGGTACAAAGCCATAAAAACATTTTATACAAATTCACAAACCGGGTCACATTTTCTTTAGGTACAATAATAAAGTGCTAATACTATCATTATTTTTTCACAAAACAATATATTATAACCTAATTTATAAAGGAAATCTGAACCTTAAAACCTTGAGCTATTAAGACGTATAACAACCGTTTTGCCAAACTCGGATTATCACTCAAATGCATATCAAGAAGGCCATCGTTCTTGAGTAGAATGACTAAACAATACTACGCTGGGTTGCCCAAACTACCACGCAACAATTGAGGGTACTCAGTTGTTTTGGCTTGCTTGAAGAAGACCATCCCTGATTTGAGAAGCAATGTCTCTTACAGCACCTGGCCCATGTGGGATGAAAACAGAGTTGGATTTTGACGATGCACCGATCTCCTTCATTGTGTCAAAGTACTGTGTCACAAGAACCATATCCATGACATCCTTTGATGATGTACCAGGTACATTCTCAGAGAAGGCCAGCACACTGTCTCTAAGTCCATCTACAATAGCCTGTCGCTGCCGAGCTACACCAAGCCCAGCCAGATACTTTGACTCGGCATCTCCTTCTGCTCTCTTGATCTGCAATATCTTCTCTGCTTCAGCTTTCTCATTGGCAGCCACCCTCATTCTTGCCGCTATTTATAACAAGCCAACATATATCAGACCTATTTACAGAATTTATGGGGGTTTTTTTTGAGAGAACAAAATTTATGTTAAACAAGCTAAAGATTTTCAAACATAATTTCTTCAAGTGAGGACAATTAACATTAACTAACAAGGCAAGTTCTCAAAAAATTAGGGGGAAAAGAGCCAAATAAATGGCGAAATAAATATATATAATTCATAAAGTTGCACGTATCATACCTGCATTAATCTCATTCATTGCCCTCTTCACATGCTCATCTGGTTCAATATCCACAATAAGAGTCTGAACAATCTCGTACCCATAATGTGACATGGCCTAAAGATTCAAACAATAGGTAAGTTTTAGCTTGTACAACCTTGGTTAATCCAAACCTAAAACAACAAAGCAGGCAGGGCAATACCTTTTCAAGTTCCTCTTCCACAGCTCTCGCTATATCATTCTTCTGTTCAAATACTGCATCCAGCTCCAACTTCGGAACACTTGCCCTAATAACTAAATTAAAATATATCCCATTAGTTCATCGTCAGAACAGTGATCTACAACCAGATTGATTTGAATTACAAAAAGGAAAAGTATGAGATAGCTTGATCAAATGAAAACACAGATTGCAAATTGTTCGGAGCATAAGACAATTAGGCAAAACATTCAAAATCCTCGATACTGAAAAGCTGATAATGATGACGATGCTATATATCAATTATTCACATCCTCCACAAGGTGAGGATAAAATGAAAGTCTAGAGTAGTCAGGAAACAGTGCAAGAGAATAATGGATTAGAAAGTTCTAAAATAATTGCAAGGAAATCCTTATTGAAACATTTCATAAGCTGCAATACAGCAGAGACAAGATTGGAACCTAAGCTGCACTGGAAAAGCCCAAAGCCAATCCTAGGAAAAGTGAAGCCCTATAGGGTCTTTCTGTCCAGGTGCGGTAGTTTGCATCTTCATAGATCCCTTTTTTGTCCAATGAGAAAAAGAAGATGATTCCGTGGATAATGGAGGAGGAATAATGAGGAAGTTAGTGGCAGGGCCATTTAAATTCCCAAAACCCATGAACCGAATCATAATTCATACATAATGCTGAGCATAAGTTACTTTCATCTAAAACAATATAATTATAGTGGGAAATTAAACATGTCAAATAGACGGCATCATTAGCATTTTCCTTCTTCTTTGAAAGTTAGAAGAGTGATATTAATTTAGCAACTGAAAACTTTCAAAAGGAAGAGCCCATAGAAGCACAGTAGATAAGTATTTAAGTCCCACACCCCATATTCCATTCTGAGCCCCTGATATGCAAACAAACCACAATAGCATCCCGCAACCTTTGCAATAATTATAGATAAACTTCAAATAAGCACATACCACATATTTGACATTCTAGATTATGAGCAGAGCAGCTATCATTCAAGTTTTACACAATTTAAGGAAATCTAAAGCACACATACCATCAAAGACATAGGATTGAATCTGGGCTCTAGTGTTGCTGAGTTTATAGAAAGCATCTTGTGCCTTTTCAGCTAAGGCTCGGTATTGAATTGAAGCAACCACGTTAACAAACACGTTATCCTGAGGGCATAATAAAATATCAGAATCAGATTGAATAAATGATGGAGGACTAAACCAAAAAGCCTTTCAACTTAAATGAGCACATAACCAACTATAGCATCAATATAAATGATTCAGAGGTCACAATGCTGGTATCAAACTAATTACACCTTTCTCTTTATATATATTCCAAAGAATGAAATTTAAACTTCCTTTACCAATTATTCCCCTTGTCTACCTGATGGCAAGCATTCCATCCAACACAAAATACAGTGATCTCATCTCACAATAACAGCTATTTGGGATTGACTGTTCTTTTTTTTTTTTTAAAAAAAGATGCATTGTCATGCGGCTATCAATTATGCAACAACAAACCTTGGTTTTTGTTTCACATCGAACATCCAGTTGCTGCACACGCAAGGAGAGAGTACCAGCTGCCTGTTTCCCAAAACACCACGGCAAACAATGACAACCAGGCTGAAGCACATCATCAAACTTCCCAAATGCTTCTGTTATAGCTACAGTTGACTGCTCCACTTGAATACACCCAAGAGCCTGCCCCATTTTCTGATCAAAATAAAGTATTCCAAAAATCAATACGCATACACAGCCTTCAATCAATACATTAACTTTAATCCAAAAACACGCACACAAAAAAAAAAAAAAAAAAAAATCTTTTACACATTTCTTGCCTGGTTTGTAGAAAACTGAATAAGCGATTTCTATTAGTCCTTTAAATACCCCCAAAAAGATATAATACAAGAAACTCATACTAATATTTAACACCCATCATAATAAACAAATGTTAAAGAAAGACAGATGTTACCAGTTATAATCGAGGTTTTCGGACCAAAAAGATAAAATAGAAAAGATAATAACAAAACGATGAAACTTTCTTTGAATTTTTCTACATTGAAACTGACGGCAATCAAAGAATTAATAGCAATTCTGATGCAATTACAGTTCAACCCTTTCATTGAACTAATCAGTTTGAGCATAACTATAATTTAAAGATGCAAACAAAATACGCAACATATAAAAAAACAAGTTTTGAAAAAGAACACAACTTTATCAAATGCGAAAAATCGTCAGCCGTTGAGTTGCTTAGAAACTAAGAAATTTGACAGCAAATCCGGCCTGAGAAACCACCTACAACATTTTCAAAGTACTAAAGAAGATTACGTCCATTAAAATATTGTTTAACTTAAAATTTCTACTATTTTAAACTATTCCGAGTAAGACAAAATATATATTTTTTAAAAAAAGTCAGGATTGAATTGAAATAAGGAAATCAGGACGGTTCTGACAGAAAACGAAGAAACCCAGTGAAGTCATAAAGAAACTGGAGATTAAGCCCTAATTTCCGACAGCAAAACAAACAGAAAACGAAGCAAGCGAAACCACAGAAGAAATAAAAAAAAAAATTGCAGCTGAATTAGCAAAACAAAATTAATTAAGAAATAACAACAAAAGAATATCTTTGAAATACCTAAAAGAAGGTGAGAAATCGGAATTGAAGAGTCCCAAAAAGTTTGAATAAAATACTACGCTGTTTTGTTTTTTATACAATTCTGCTGCCAAAAGATATGGTATATTTAGTAATTTAATTAAGATTATGCAATTTCTAGGAAACGACGGCGTATAAGGAGAATCTGGAAGGAAACAATGGAAAAGGAATTGGAGACGTTTAGACTTCGGACTCCTTTTGTCTGTCAGTTTCAACTTTTAAATCAGCCCTCGTTTTAAGTTATATATTCAAATACCTACCGCAACTAATTTGCAAATACTATGGCATTGGCAATCACAGTTTTGATTTGGTAAATGTATGCCTGAATCCTCACAAATTGATTGGACAAAAGATTAAAAAAAAAAAAAAAAAAAAGAGGGATTGCTACCATAAATCATGGAACCGTAAAAATGAAAAATTATTGATAATATTTTTGTAATGTTGAAATAATACGAGAAAATTAGGAGCTTGAATAAATTTTCGAGAAATATAAATATGAAGTTGATTGGCCAAAATGAAAATTTTAATTTCGAGTAAATTAAATTCGTGATATTCTTAGACGAATAGTTCAAACATCTAAATGTATAAAATTTTACTCAAAATCCGGCCCATCTAAATAACGAGTTTTATTTTTTATATAAACTCAATTTTCAAATATATATATATATATATATATATATATATATATACCCAAATTCTTTAACTTGGCGGAAGATGAAATTTGGTTTATGATAACACTCTCATTCCTCATCTTTCAATTCTTCTTCCATCTCTATATATAATTTTTAGACCTTACTCATTATCCTTTTTAAAACCATTTTAATAGTCCCTTTTTAATTTTTCATTTTAATTTTAAAATAAAAATAAAAATAAATAATATCTTTTTAATTTTAATAGAAATATAAATAACACCCTTTTTTTTACCGTTTTATAAATATAAATAATAAGCAAATATTATTCCATTTCTAATTTTAAGATAAAGCCTTTTTTTATTTTAAAATTTAAATAAAATTGATTTAATTTTAAGATAATTTCTTAACAAAACCTTTTTAAATTTTAAATTTAAGATTAGGGATAAATAACTTTTTAGTATAAATTGAAAATCAATTGATTTTTTTTAATTTTTAGTTTCAAAATTTACTAAATATTTAAAGGTTAAGTAAGCAAATAAGATTTTAATAATTTAATTTTGGAAGGAAAAAAGAAAAATAAAATTTCCTATCCTATGTTAAATAGAAAAAATAAATTAGATAAATATTTTATTATTATTATCTATCTCTCTATCAACCCTCTTCATTCTCTCAGCTTGTCGAAAATTTGCTTTCAAAATAATTGAAATAATATGTTCTAAATTGTTCAGTGAATTTCTTGATCCTCTAAAGCTTGATGATTTGGAGAAAGAAAATTGATTTATCCATTTGTTTTTGTTGCATAACACTACTTCGGATTTTATGAAATTACTTTATGTATGTTAATTGTAGTTTTATATTTTATATTTTAAGATTTTTTTAATTATTTTATATTTTAATTTGAAGTTTACGATAAAACATGTTTAATATAATTTGAAAATCAATAAGCTTTTTTTTATATTTTTAACTTGAAATTTTACTAAATAATTTTATTAAAAAAATTTAATGGATAATTAAAAATTATAAAAATGGAAAGATTGCAACCTAGCATCACTATATATTTTTATACGTTGTTATATTATATATATATATATATGATTAGGGCTAGGGTGTAAATGAGACACTGGTACTCGCAAGCTATTTGAGTTTAAGTTGAAAAAATTCAAACTCGATTTAGTAATAATCGAGCCGAGCTCGAGCAGTTCGAGCTTAGTAATACGTGACTCGAACGACTCACAAGCATTATCAAGCTTTTCATATTTTATATTATTAAATTACATTATCGCCCTTAATATATATTATTAACCCTAAGCTTGATTTATTGAGTTGAGCTCAAGCTCAAGTAGCATGATTATATCTAGAGCCAAGTTTGAGCTTAAAAATAAATGTTTGATTGAGCTAGAATCGAGTGTCGGGCTCGAGCTTGGTAGAATTTGGGCTCAACTTGGCTTAATTGCACTCCTAACTAGGGTAAACCACACCATTAGTCACTCAACTATGGATAAGTTTTTGTTTTGATCACTGGATCTCTAACGTTTTCAAAATTATACTTTTACTCACCCGATTGTTAAATGACTAATTGTGACACTTTTTTAATTGGTATAATAACAATTTTAGTCATTAGTTTTTATATTTTCTATCAATTTAATCCTGATTTATATAACAATGATAAAAAAAATTTATATTCTTTTTAAAAGTTTAGAAATTTCTAACAAAATTCTAAAAACAAATAAAAAATTAAAAATTCCAAAAAAATATATAAAGTGAGAAAATGACGGAAATTTATTTTTAAACCCTTTAAAATTTCTCTATTTGTATTATCTATATGAAAATATCCAATACCCATTATTTAGGAAAACATAAAAAATTTGAAATATTAAGTAAAATTATTAGTTCTTTGTTTTGACCTCTTATATTTTTTAACAAAGCCTACTCATTATAAGGAAAGGAAAAAAATCAGAATATAATTAAAAAAAAAAAACTTGAAGATATCTTTAAATTATTGTCAATTTTTTAAATAATTTTATATTTTTATATTTTTATATTTTTTTTCATAATCATTAATAATTAATTACAAAATTTAAATAATTTTTACAACTTTTTAATAATTTTTGTAATATCCTAAATCTCGTTCGGAATGAACCTACAGAAATAGTTGCCCAAATTTAAATGAACTTAGATATCCATTGTCTAGGTTTAGTTTGATGGTCAACATTGGTCCATATTAGTCAATGATAGTCAACAACACTCAACAACCACCTCATCGATCAATGGTCATGTCATCGATAGCATGGGAAAAAGCCAAATACATGGTGCGTTTCTCATTGGCTAATTGTGCCACATAATTTTTTAGCATCTTTTGTAACGATCCGATAGTCAGGGGTGTAACGACCCGATATTCACGGGTTTGTAACGATCCGATAGTCAGGGGTGTAACGACCCGATATTCACGGGTGTCGGAAAGTGCATTTTCGGGACTCCATTTTTGTAAATCAGACTCGTAAATATTTATTAGAAATATTTATGAAGTTAGTTGTGTAGTTAATTAGGTTTTGGTTAAGTGAATTTGCATGAATTAAGAGTAATTAGGTAAAAAAATTAAATTGCATAAAATGTAAAAGTTGAATTATAGATTAAAGAAAAATTAAAGGGACTAAAGAAGCAGTTATGCTATTGTCTTAAAATGAGGGTGCATAAGGTGTATATTATTATAAAAAATTTAAAGTTAAAATATATACTATAATATTATAATATTAAATCTTAATTATTAAGTATTAAGTATATATATTATATTATAATAATAAGTAATAAAAAGAAAGAAACGAAACGAAACGAACCAGAAAGAAGAAAGAAAGAAAAAGAAAAAAGGGAAAGAAAGAAAGGAGAAAGATAAGGCTAGGGTTTCAAAGTTTCCAAGTTCAATTGGTTAGTTAATTTAGTCTATTTTTCTTGTAATTTTTATGTTTTTGGAATTCCGGTGTTAAATACTACCCAACCCATGCCAAAATTTTAGGAATTATTGAGTTTTTAAGTGTTGTTAATGTTGAATTATTTTAGCATTAAGGATTAAATTGATAGATTTTAAAGTTAGAAACGAAAAAGGATTGAATTGTAGAATAAATTGTAAATTTTGAGTAATAGGGACTAAATTGTAAAAATTAAAAATTTAGGAATTTAAGTGAAAATAGAGAGTTAAATTTAGTCTAAAGTGGAATTTGCATGAAAATAAAGAATTAAATGTGAAGAATAAAAGTTAATCTCGGTTTAAGGACTAAATTGGAACTTCGGCAAACATTGAGTAAAAATTGAAATATTCAATATAAAATTTAATTGTGTTGTATTGATGAATTTTAATTATTTTAATTCTGTAACTAACATCGTACCGAAATCCTCGACTAAAAAGGGAAAAGATAAAGTTGACAAGGAATCGCTTGAGATTTCTGATTTTGTATCTCTATAATCCGAACTTAGTTATTAATTGTTGTGTTTTTAATTTAATGCATATGATAAGTGTTGACGCGAGTATTTGGCACTTTGTCATTGAATTGAATTTAAGTTGATTGAATGGATTGAATTGGTATGTATATATTGAATATATTGATTATTTGAATTGAAATGAATATTGGTTGTATTTGAAAAGTGAATTGGAACCCTATTAACCATATCGGGCTGAATCGGATATAGATGGCATGCCCTAGGATTGGAAAAGTTTAGGGATTCCTTCGACTTTAAGTCGATGAGACATTAGGTGTCAATTTATTATTTCGGATTTATTCGATGAGGCACTGGGTGCCAATTTACTTTGGTTTAACCGATGAGACACTGGGTGTCAATTTACTACTTTGAATTATCCGATGAGGCACTGGGTGCCAAACTGGTGTGTTTGGTTGGATCCGCATATCCGTCCGAATCCGAGTCGTGTTAATAGGGGTAATTAAATAAAATAGTATTATGATTGATGTGGTATGTGAATTGAAAATGAAATAGTTAATAGAAATATGCAAATGAAATACATGAATTATGTATTCATGAATTGGATATGAAATGAGTAATGTTATTGTTAAATGATATATGGATCAAATTGTGAAAAGCTATTATATAGCAACTGATGAAAATTGAGTAAATTATAAAATGATGTATTCATGATTTGAGTATTGAATGGTTAATGCTATTGTATAAATAAATGTGGTTTTAAATATGTAATTGTGCTTAACATTTAAATGTGTATGTTATATTGTTTTGTTTTTAAATATTCGGATTATAAAAATACCACTGAGTTTTACTCAGCGTACGGTTTTGTTTTCCGTGCGCAAGTTAGGTGCTTAATTTTGATCGCTAATTCAACATCCAACAAAGATCCCGATCTCAAATGTGGTGATGTTTATCTTTTTGTGTCGGCATGTACCTAGGGTGTCTAACTATTAGATATTTTATGAATTAATTGTAATGAGATTATAAGTTTAATATTGGTTGGTTATAAACATATAAGTTTGTGTTTGTGTTAAAACTATATATGGCATGTTTAATTGGTGTTTAAGTATTCATAAACTAGGCAAATGGATTGAATTAGGTATGTCTATAATTTGGATTTGAATGATATTTTGATGATATGAATTAATGATATAATTGCGGTACCAATGACAGTACATTGGTTAGGCACCTAGGATGACTGTTTTGACATGTTTTGAATGTGTTTGATTGTGATTTGAAATAGTTAAACGAATAATTTTTGAGTTGTTTAGTGTGCAAGCTTGCAGGGAATGGCAAACTTGTTGTTTAAGGTACATTTTGAGTCCACACGGCCAGACACACGAGCATATGACTGGGCTGTGTGAGACACACGGTTAGCACATGGGCGTGCGAGGCCATTTTGAAAGGGCACATGGTCTAGCACACCGGCGTGTGGCTTGGCCGTATGACCCAAGTTAAAAAGTTACATGGGTACAGACACGGGCTAGGGCACAGCCGTGTGTCCCTATTTCGAATGCCCACACGGTCTAAGACATGGACGTGTCTCTTGGCCGTGTGAGTCACACGGCCTGACCACACGGCTGTATAAACCCTGCAACTTTGAAAAAAATTTATTATTTTTCAAACATGTATTTTGGGCCTCGATGGCTCAAATAAGATATAGTATTTGTGAGTTTAATTGTTTTTTTACCTGAATATAATATGATAAGAAATGTTTGAAATTTATGTCTATTT
Organism: Gossypium anomalum; assembly: GCA_025698475.1. NCBI lineage: Eukaryota > Viridiplantae > Streptophyta > Magnoliopsida > Malvales > Malvaceae > Gossypium > Gossypium anomalum. The sequence continues at coordinate 13,305,611 of CM046967.1, read as the reverse complement.
GATTGATAAGCTTCGATAATGCTCTGAAACCATATTTCGGTGACGGATGTGAGTTAGGGATGTTACAAGGGGTGTCAAAAAATGCATTTTCGGGACTCCCTAACGATTTAATAACTATTTTTGTAGCTCCAGAATGTTTCAGTTTATGCTCCTACCTATTATCTGCATATACCAAGAAAGATGTACGGTCTAATGAGGCTACTACGAAATATTTACTCATGGGTGGGGCAAGCTCTTCTATTCTGGTTCATGGTTTCTCTTGGCTATATAGTTCATCCGAGGGAGAGATCGAGCTTCAAGAAATAGTGAATGGTCTTATTAATACACAAATGTGTAACCCCCAGAATTTCAATTGCGCTTATATTCATCATCTTTGTAGGAATTGGGTTCAAGCTTTCCCACCCTTCTCATCAATGTACTCTGACGATACTGAGGAGAGTGCTGGTTCATTCGATAAATTCCTACCTCTCTATCTATCTCTCCGAGATGTTTGGATTTTTCAAAACTCCATGGACATGCAGAAGAGAAATGCTATCCCCACTCAGACCAAGACATAACTTTGACTTGTTCAAATAATAATTAAGGTGAAGCAGGGTCAGGAACAACGATTCTAAATCAAACTTGTAAATATTTTTAATAAATATTTATGAAGCTAGTTGTGTAGTTAATTAGGTTTTGGTTAAGTAAATTTGCTTGAATTAAGAGTAATTAGGTATAATGACTAAATTGCATATAAGGTGAAAGTTGAATTATAGATTAAAGAATAATTAAAGGGACTAAAGAAGCAATTATACCATTGTTCTTTAATGAGGCTGCATAAGTGTAAAATTTATATATATTATTAATAAATTAAAGTTATAATATATATATTACAATATGTTTTAACTTAATATTTAAGTAAATATATATAATATAATAATAAAGTAAGTATAATAAAAGAATGAATGAATAAAAAAAAGAGAGAAAGCCAACGAAACCAGAAAGGAAAGAAAGAAAAGAAAAAAGGGAAAGAAAGAAAGAAGAACTTATGGCTAAGGGTTTCAAAAATTTCAAAGTTTAATTGCTAACGTCGTACCGAAATTCTCAACTAGACGTGGAATATAGCTCGAAATTCTAGGTTTGTATTTCTATAATCTAAATCTAGTTACTAATTGTTGTATTTTGATTTAATGCATATGATAAATGGTTTAGGTGCGTATTTGGTACTTTGATATTGAAGTGAATTAAAGTTGATTAAAATGGATTGAATTGATATATATATATATATATATATATATAATGAATGTATTGACTATTTGAATTGAAATGAATAAATATGTGATAATGTGCAAATATGATAATTGGATATAGGTTGTATTTGGAAAGTGATTTGGAACCCTATTAACTGTATCGGGCTGAGTCGGATATAAGTGGCATGCCATAGGATAGGAAAAGTTTAGGGATTTCTTCGATTTCGAGTCGATGAGGCACTGGGTGCCAATTTACTTCAGTTTAACCGATGAGACACTGGGTGTCAAATTTGTATAGCGCTGGGCGCATATTACTTCAAATTTTTCGATAAGGCACTAGGTGTCAAATTGGTGTGTTGCTTGGATCCGTACATCTGTCCAATTTCGAGTCATGTTAATAGAGGTAATTAAATAAAATAATATTATGATTGATATTGGATGATATTGTATGTGAAATGAAAACGGGATAGTGAATTGAAACATGAAAATGAGACACATGAATTACGTATTCATGAATTGGATATGAATTGAATAATATTATTGTATAAATGATATATATATATATTAAATTGTGAAAAGCTATTATATAGCAAGTGATGATATTTGAGAATGGTATGAAATGATATATTTATGAATTGAATATTGAATGGTTAATGCCATTGTTTGAATAAATGTGGTCTTAAATGTTCAAATGTGCTTATAATTAAAATTTATATATATTATATGATTATGTCTTTAAATATTCAGATTATAGAAATACCACTGAGTTTTACTCAGCATACGGTTTTGTTTTCCGTGCGCAGATTAGGTACAGTGATTTTGAAGAGTTGTAATTGAGGTTGTGAACATCCATCTCATCACATCTCCAAGTGCCAAGAGAGTATGTTTCAGAATCTTGAATAGAATGGCATGCACTTAGGAAGATCAAGTGTGTTCCAAGTAGTAGGGATTAAAATATAAGTTATGAAAACTTTTTTTTTAATGTTCAAATATATTAGTGATTAGCCAAAATCACTTTGGCACCAAATGTAATATCCCTATATCAGGTTCTTTGGGTTGAGCAGGGTATAGGAGTGTTACATCTTTAACTTTTTTAACAAAAAAAACTATAACAAAAGAATAGTTTAGGTATCGAAATGAGACAAAAAAAGTATTAAAATGAGAAAAAAAAATTAGTTTGAAGGCCAAATCGTGACATAAGTTATTTCTTTTTAAGACCGATTAATATAATATTTATAACTGTAACATCCTAAAGTATAGAGGGTGTGGTTCAATGGCGTGTCAGGTCAGGAAAATTAGAGAATTTTCGAAAATAGATTAAATAGGAATTTGAGAGTAAAAGTATAGAAAGTAGTCAGAGCTGGTAGAAGTTAGAAATATTTTCAGGATAGGAAATTATGATTTGAAGTAATGACTAAATTGTATGAAAATGAAAAGTAATGGGGAAAAATGTAAAAATTAAAAGTTAAGTTAAAAACAAAGGAGTAAATGAAAAACAAGGAAGGATTACGAATAAATTTTACCAAATAAAATGTGATTCATGCATGGGAATTGTAAAGATGATAAAGGTTAAAATAGTAATTAAAAAAGCAAGATATTTATGGACAATGATTTGAGGCAAAGTGTAAAGATGAGAGGTTGAAGGGCTAGGTAGCAATTTAGCTAATTTTTTAGTCAAAATCAAGAGATTGGAAGAAAAGATGAGAAAGTCTTATCTTTCTCTTCCAACCCACCCGTCACTTCCTTTTCTTTCAAAACCAAACTTTCACTCTTATTTCATCTAAGTCCTTTTCACCATTTTTGAGTCAAACAAGCTTGTTTTTTCATTTTTCTTTCATGATTTCTCAACCAAATCAAGAGTAGAGCAAGGTAGTTATTTTAGCTTCATGAAAAATGAGTTGATAGTTAGATGAAAGGAGAGAGAAAGTTAAGGTTAGTTTATATTAACAAGAAATCAATGTAAGAGGATGAAAATGTTTCATGGTATTCTTGTTAATTTCATTAGTTGTGCATAAATATGTTATATGGTTATGAATTTAACAAGTGGATGTTATATATATTTGCTATTAAAATGAAGAAAAAGAGAAGAAAGAAGAGGATCAAATTGAAGAAAAAGGAAAATGTGTGGTCAAGGAGTGAAGGAAGAAGGAAACTCTACAATCAAGCCTTGTTTGTAAGTACTACAAGGATTTAATCCTATTTTTTTAGATATCTATAGTAAGAATTATAAATTAAATGTTAAATTTTAGATTTATGTATAGTAGTAATATAAAAGGCTAAATTATAAAGATAGTAAACTATGATACAAGAATGTGAATGAGAATTAAAGTAGTAAAGTAAGTTAAGTGTATTAAAATTATTGTATGTGTGTGAAAAAGATGTGAAATTAAATGGAAGTTATATGTGAAATTATAAGATTAAGAGCTAAATTGAAAGAAATTGGAAGTTGGTATAATTGATACTAAGCCCAAGTAGATGGATATGAATTATTAAGATATTAATGGCATGCTCTTAAGGAATATACTGCGCGCTTCTTGTTTATCCACTTCGGCGGTGTTCAGTTTCGTTCCATATGTCCTAATTATTCTCATCAATCTTCTTTGGGCCTTGTAAGTGTAATTTTGATAAATGTGATTGTTACTATGAATAATTATATATACATATGTATTTACAATATAAAATGTAGTTTATGATTTAGTTCTTGGAGTACTTACTAAGCTATTTTAGCTTAACGCATTTTCTTTAACACGTAGGTTGAAGTAGGAAAGAGAATTTAGAAATAGTTTGAGACCTACTCGTCTCATCACATCTCGAGGCCAAGAGAGTATGACTTTTAAATTTTGGGTTAGAATGACATGTACATAGGTATTTAGTGTGTGTTTCTATTAGAAAGGACTAAAATGTAAACTTTATATATTATAAGAACTTAATCTAAATGTTTGAGTAGCATGATGATAAGATGGTGTTATGGTGGTTTTAAATGTTTAAATTATCAATTGGTTGGTTTGTTATTGGAATTTGATATGCAGGGACTAAGGTGTAAAATTTTAAATTTTGCAAAATTTCCTTCAATTTTGGCTCACACGACTTTAGAGAGTTACACGCGCTAGCCACACAACCATGTGAGTGCTGAAATTGGCCAGTTTTGGAACCACACGGCCTGACTTTAGTTCGACCTTTTTCCAAAATTGGAATTTAGTTCACATTTTATTTGGATTTTGGTTTCGGAGATAAACATCCCCCCAGATTTTGATCATCGGAATCTGACTTTTCTCATGGTCCCATCGTTCGACTAAAGTTGGCATTTAAGTTGGATTCTGGTTGGCTTTCATTTAAATTAAAACTCATCATTGGTGCCTTAATTAGTGTTCTAATTCCATTTTGATGCAGCCTATTTTGCTCCTGAAAGACGGCTAGTTTCCAACTGAAAACGACACTAAAATTGGCAAAGCAGAAAGGTCGAATAGGGAAGGATGATTTGTATGACCAGTAATCAAAATGACTGATGCAGATAGCAACTTATATCTTATCCACCATAAAATATTCAAATGCCAAAGTTAAAAAACACAAGTACCAGCTTCATAACCGGTGCTAGTCTTCTTGATCTGCAAGTGCTAGTCTTCTTGATCTGCAAACTTCAAGCCATTTCGAATGCTCATGAGCCAGGGTTGCTTGCTGCCATCTCCATGAGTTACAGCAGTTTTTATAAGAGGATTACGGAATCGTTATTTTTCAAATGTAACATCGCTGTCTTAGAATCCTAATAATTTTTTGTATGACCAGATTATCTATAAAGCACTCTGGTTCTCTGATTTTTTTTATTTGCAACTGGTACACTCTCACGCCTCTAGATTCTCCTAAAAAGAACATTTCTTTCTTGTCAAAGAGGGTGTATAAAAAATGCCATTCTCAAGATAGCAGCTGCTTGAAGAAATCCTTGCGGTTGTATTTTTCATACGGGTTAGCAAAGCAAGTGCTTTTTTTGCTCAACACAGGAAGACAACCATCTTGGTTTCAAAGATTCTGCACAATCTGGCACTAAAAGCCCAATGCCAGGTTACAAAATGAAGCTTTGAAATCCTTGATGGTTCAATTTAAAGTAACATAAGAGACGCAAGTTGAAATCCATCCTAAATAATCCCTATGGAGACACTAGAAGTTGCATTTATCTTCAGTGAGTGCTCTGGGATATATGTACGACCTGTTGCATCATAAGGGATCAACCATAAACATTACATTTGATGATATCCAGTAACAAAGCGTAACATTTTATGGAATGAAGAAACTAAAATGAAATGAGCAAGATCAGCAAAAGGTGCCCGTGAGAATGTGAACATAAAATATACTACCTTATTGGTTGAAGAGAAGAAACTACTAAATACAATGTAATCCAGAAAAAGCAATCATTATTCTATTATGCTCTAAATGCACCAGAGTTTTATCTTTCAGTGTCATACATGGATATGTGATGTGCTCAGGATCAGTGCAAAGCTAACTATCAAATCATAAATAGATCTCATAGAAAACATAGAAACCAGATGTAACAATTTTCAATTATGCCACTTGCAAGGTAGATCATTTAATAATAATAATAATAATAATAATAATAATAATAATAGCAGATGGATACCTTTCTCCTTAACATCAATCCGTAAACTGTCCAAAGTTATAATGCCATCAATCAATGGAAGTAGCTCAAGCTTGATGGTAGCCGTAGATTGAGCAGGAACACATCTGAAGCCATCAATGAATTGTTATCATTTTCTATATCCAAATTTTGAAATAGTATTATAAAAGGTGATGCATTACCCTAATGGTACTCTACTCTGCAGCCAGAGATGAGTACATCCCCAATAGGAAGTTGGAATGAAATTAGATATTGTAGTCAACTGCTCATTGGAAGATGTAAACCTAGTCCTAGCATCACCATTCTGTTTCTGATTCTCTGATACAGTGGGCATTGAGCTGAATCTCTTCACTGCACTATTGTGCCTCTCGCTACTTGCTTTCCCCGCAAGATCAGAAAAACCAATAAATGGGCTCAATGGTGCTGTAGGATAAGAATTCAAGGATACCACGGATGGAGGTGAGGTAAAGGAGGCTGGGGCAAGAACTGTCATAGTTAGATCTTCAGGTGTCAAATTTGATGCCTGAAGAGTTAAGACCTGACAATCACACCAGTTGAATGAGAATTGTCATGGTTAGAAATATTGATAGTGCATGAGGATGAAAGAGAGTGAGAATCAAATAGTATAAAACCTGAACTGGAAGCTGGGTGATTCTTTCATTGGGTCTAGAATATTGTCCGGACATTTTGCATGTGACAGATATCATAAGATCCCTTGAAACCCGTGGTCTCCAATTTGTTGGCTGCTTTAAAAACAATCTTGATTCTAAAACATAAAAAGGAACCAATACACTAATAGTTAGAACATGTATATTACTGCAAACTTGTTGGATGATACTGTAAACTGAGAGAAATGCAAGCACGTACTGCTGTAATTGCAGCGGCATGATACCATAATTGCATACTTGTGAACATTTGAAGTACTCCCCTTTTTGTCGGAAGTCTTCAAACGAGGTTTCAAAGTGGATGACTTGGACTTTCCTCCATAAATTTTGAGGTCTTTCCATATAGAAGAAGCTGGTTTTAAAATAAAAGAATGCTCTTCACCCCTCCTGCAACAGAAACCATCAATAAGCTCAAGGGATAGAACTCTGCTAAACCTTAATTCCAGACCCACTTCAAGATATTAGATAACAGCCAAATATATGTATACAGTATACCCTTCAAAGTCAGTCCTCATGTATGCAACATTTGTAGCAAATTTACTTATTTAATATTCTACAACAATTTGGTTTTGTCGCTCGTAAAATGAATCAGCACATTATGCCATACATTCTAAGAAAGCGTGACTAGATATGGAAAAAAAAGATGAATATATTTTTCTTTTTGAGCGTATACCCTAATCATCATGCTAAACTACTAAATGTCAAAAAACATTGAGAAGTAAATTAAGGTACATAAAGTGAAAACAACCTGAGAGCTAGATTTGGCAAACAATGGCCATCTCCCGCTTCAATACATGCAATTGGTAAGGAAGCAGGTGGTCCACCTTTTGAAGCCTCTTCTAAAACAAGTGTTATAGCATCTATGTATACTACAATATCTGGTATATGTGCTGGAGAAACATTCTGCAAAATAACTTCATAAGTAAATAAAAGAACCTAGCGAGCATGTCCACAGAGAGTGGAGACGAAGCGTTTGTGATTTATCAGGTATAGTAAACATTAAGATTTACCTTTATCAGAACACAAAGGAGGTCATCTGTATTACAGTTGGCAGAATAAGAATGAATCTCAACAGGTTTAATTATTTCAAGTTTCCTTCTCCATCTTCTTCCTGGGATATGGATCCCTTCTAATCCACAACGGACAGAAAATCTTTCTCGCTCTAGTGACACACCCCGAAATGATAAAATATCTTCAATCCCTGTTCTTTGACTCTTCAAAATAGTTTGAGAAGAGTAATGGTCCACCTCATCAAGGTCAAATGATAATTTAGAACTTTGTGCTTTAGCGGGTCCACGAAGAGGAAAATTTCGAGGAAGCGATGACATGGAGTAACTTCTAAAATTACTAAAAGAAAAGAGCTGGGAGCCAGAGGAGGCAGAAAGGGTAGACCTATGAGATGGGCTACCAATTCCAGAACCTAAAGGATGAGAAGATAAAGCACGAGGTGAAAGAAGAGTGTTATCCACAGGAAGCAACCATTTCAACAGTTCTCCACATGGATCGTGATTTGCATAAACTCCGCTGTCCTGATTCTCAGACAGGTTTCTGTCCAGATATTTCTCAAACTGAAGAATTTCAATGACAGGATCTCTGAAAAAACCAACGCCAACATTTACTTGTAAAAGTACCTGCATCCTTCCAAACAGAGAAATAGAATGAGAATCATTAGTCTGAATCAACAAGTCAACTAGCCAAGAAAACAGTTGATTCAATATGCCAACTAGAACAATGGATTGTGAAACAAAACAGAAGCATTGCATCTAAGGGCTTCTGCAGTCAATTGTAGAACAAGAGAAGCCCTAGATAATAGTTAACTGAAAGTAGTTTAAAATCTGAATAAGCTTCCTCCAGTACATTCTGGGGGGAAAAAAAGAACCAAAAAGTCAGCAGCCAGGTTGCAAAATGTAGCATATTGAAATTCAGTTACATAACTAGCAATGCCCTCATAAGCAACCCTCCAAATTATAAGGTAAGAATATCCTACCTGAAATTACTTTTTACATTCCTCGAAGTTACCAACCTTTTCTCACAACACCATCCAAGAACTCAAGTCTTTGAATATAGGTTACATCAGCAAATCTTGATATCAAATAGCAATGACACTCTCAGTAGCAAAGATCCACAAGGATGGAGTTTAGGAGCTCAACTTGACATTAAGGTTCTAACCAATAGTGCACCCATCTTGTCATAAATATGGTTAATCTTCAACAACTTGGCTCAAAATCTCTCTATTCTCCTCATTTTCTTTTTTCAATCTTTTGTTTGGCTTCGTAGGAAATCCAATTGTCTGTAGCTTTGTTATTAAAAGATTTATTGTCAGAATAAGGAGACAGTTCTTGGGATAGAAAGGTGAATTCTTGCCAGGTTTTGACAGTGGGGGATTGGAAAACGCTTTAGCCTCTAATTGGAGGCAAGACAGAAAGGGGATGGTTCAAACAAGAGTCAGAGATAGGTTGCAGAGAATGCATAACTTCTATGTGACCCTGCCCCTGCCATTCTTTTCTCTAGGGAAGTGAGCATTGCTCATTTACACCCAGCTAAATGTTTACCAGGTTCAACAATAATACATCCAACATAGTTATACAGAACTATCAAGCAGCTTTTACAATAACACCATTTGCTTGTAAAACAGACACAGTTAACTTGCTAATATCAGCTAAAAGAAATTAAGTGCAAATGCCTGCCACATTTATCTTAAGTCAAAGCAAATAGGAAAACAATATCTTTAACAATTTAGTTCTTCAGTGGTTCTTACCACTATATCTCCATTGGAAAGAGAGCAACAGTTAACAGTATCTCTAGCAACTCCACTAGAAACATTAGCATCAAAGTTTCCTCTATCAATAACTGCAGTCCAACTAGATATATTCTTGGTAGTGTTTTTGGCTTCATTTGCAATAGATTGTTGACTATCAATTTCATATGAATCAGAAGCTATCTGAGAAGCACCTTTTTTTGACCACAAAGGCTCATCCCACTCTGCAATCCTCACAAAGAAATGAGAGTTATTAAACCTTTTCAATAGTGTTTCAGTCTGTCTTCTCTGCTCTTCCATTCTAAGAAATGATTCACTATCAGAGACATCTGTTGCTGGATCAATCTTCTCTTTCTCCAAGTTCTCATCATTCTGACTTATTACTGCACCATTAGGACTCACTTCCTCTCCTCCAGCCACTGAACTTTTCTCACCCTCCATGTCTCCATTTTGTTTCTCAGTGCCTTTCCGCATGCCATTTTTACTCATCACTTCAGCAACTTTAAATGGTGTAATAATTTCTGTTTCCTGATTGCATGCTGATAAGCATACTAGAACATGAACTTGTTCACCTGGAGAAGGAAACAGGAATAGTTTCAAGTTACAAACACAATATCTCCTAAGTGACTGCAAATCAACAGCACACTAAATCTTAGAGAATTAAGAGATTTGAAAAATAAAAAGGTACCAGGAAAAACAAAAGAACGATCCAGGGAGCGTAATGAACGCATGTTTGGTGCACAATCCCAATCATCAGGGAGATCCTCTAGAAAAGCATATCAAGATTAATATAGGACAAAGAAATATGGAATAAATCAAATACTAGTTCAGGAAGTTGATCAAGAGCATGCACCTATACAAACTTCAGGAAATTATTATCAAACTGAAATATACTTAAAATAATTCCACCAACATCGTGAACCTGACAAGCCATCACAAGCACAATTCTATGCCATACCAATGACTCCTATACTAAAATCACAGCCTACCAAAACATACCTTATTAACCAACTAGATGATCAAAATAACTTCTTGTACCATCATATTTCAGTGATTAGTGCATTCTCATTCTAGTTTCCAGACATTATAAATCAGCAATTAAAACAAATACCAGGCCATTGGCTTTCTACACAACCTCAACTATTCAGATATAGGATGTTAAAATCATATTGATTCAATGCACAGCATGAGGTCATACACTTGTAGCAAATATCTCTAATAAAGACAAATCAGTATTTAACAAATTTAACTGTTTTCAAGGAATAGGGAGAGGAGAAAAAAGAACAAAAATGAATAAAATTCAATCAATAAAACCATAAATATAGATGGGGAAAACTACAAGAACCAAAAATTGCCAAACAAAAATGTGTGGATTAGTTAGCTTTAGTGGATAGTTTGCACTTACTATTTGGAATAATAATCCATCCATCTTCCTCGGACATATCAGTGTGGCTAGCAATGACTGAAGCATTCTTATCACAAGCAGCTCCAGCATTCTTGCCTAATAAACCGTTGCCTTGTCCATGATTTTCAACCTTCAGATACTCTGGAAATGGATCCTCTACAATAAGCCTTTCCAAACTTGTCACTGACTTAGGAACATAAGATGATTCTGCCATATCCTCTTGTACTGAAGGTGATTCTGGTGTTCCCTGCTGATTGGACCGAAGCAGCAGAAAGTTCATTGTTTCCACCAAAATCAGCTTCTGCAATGATACTTTACAACTGAAGTACTTGAGGAACAAGTTCTACTCTAAAACAAGAATGCCATCACAATGCGCACAACTAATGGTTATTTCTCTTTCAGAATCGATCAAGTTTCTCACTCAGCTCCAGTTTCTCAAGCAAAAGTGAACTTTAAATTCTACGGAACTGAATGAACCAAACCACTCTTCCAACAATAAGCTAAACTAGAACAAATTTTCTTCACCGAATTCCTTTCCCTTCAGGTCTTCGAATCATCTTGAATTTTAACTTTCTAAGTTTACAATAAAGTTCAAGTAAAATATAATAATAAAAATAATAATTCTAAATAAGTGAAATCAAGGAAACAAAATCTTGTAAACTGGATTAAGCTGTGAACTCTTACAGTCTCCGATTTCCTTATTAATCACGAATGTGTAAAATCAGGCAAATCCAAAGCTAGATAAATTTCAAAAAGAAAAAAAAAAGCGAAAAATGAATTCAAGAACAAAAATGTGATTGAACAATTTGCATTTGATTAAACATAACAAAAGAAACAAAGAGATGAATGGAAAATGGAAAATCGTGAACCGTTGTTTACCTGATCGGAGATCAAATGCTTATGAGCTATCCTTTGCTTCTTTCTTAACTGTTCGGTGGCAGTGGAAAGGAAGATCTAATTTCCTGAGGAGACATTTTAACTATAATACATCGGTTGTTCAATCTGGTTTTCGCCCGTCTTTTAAAAAAGACTAGAAATTGGGGCTTTACTCGATTGCGTGCTTTAGCCCATTTCTTCTAGCTTCGTACCAGTTTACTCCAGCCCATTCCAATTGATACTCCATGATTTGCGACTTGAATACTTGGCTTTTCTACTTTAAACTGCAAATATTCCGGTGTCATGCAGGAAGGTAAATTTCATCAGTATTTGGTATGTAAAGTATAATTTACTTTTTTAAAATTTAATTTTGTATTTTTCCATGAATATGATAAATTTTTTTTAGTTTTTGTATTTGTATATATATATATATATATATATATATAAAATATGAGTAGAATTGTTCCGTTTAAACTATGTAAGAATTGTGGGTTAGATATCTAATTTAATTATTTATAATTTTGTTCTTGGAATCCATTATTTTAGCTTTTAGTTAAAATAATGGTGATTTTAAATATTTTTTTAATTTATTCCAAAATAAGTTTAATATGTTCACGATTTTATATATGCATATTATATTTAGAAAAAATATGCGAGACACATTTAAATAATTTTGTTTTTAATTAAAATTAAAAATCAAAAATAATTTAAAAATTAACAATTAAATTTTGTTATTAAATATTTAATCTAAATATTTTTTAAGAATAAAATTTGTTATAAAAATTAAATTAATAAATTTTATCTTTTATTAAATAAAAGTAAATTCATAAATTATCGTTACATTCATAAAGTACTTACCACATTCCAAAGAAGCGCCAAGGCTACCTAAAGTCTATTTACACCGGTGCAGCCTTTTACACGATTAATAGTATAAAAAATTATATACGGGTGTAAAGTACTTAAGTTTACATTAGTGTAAGTAGATTTCTACCCTTTATTTATTGAGTAAACTACATATATAGTCACTCAACTATCAAAAAATCTCATTTTAAACATTTAAAATAAAATAATAATAATAATAATTTACAATTTAAGCACTTACGTTATATAGTTCGTTCATTTTGGTCACTCTCATTAAAAATTCTTTGCAACAAATACCCATTTCTACTCCATTTCTTTATGGTGCAAATAGTTGAGTAGAGCAGGGAAACAGTGAGTGAATTGACCCCCGAAGAAGACAGCTTGGGACGATGTTAGGTCAGCGATGATTGGGGTGGATCGGAACCTAAACTCAAAAAATAATAAAATGTTTTATTTTGGTTAATAATTAGTTTTGGGTGAATTATATTTTAGTTCTTTTAAATTTAAAGTGGTATGCAATTGTAAATTGTGTCATATGACTTCCAATTAGGCCACATGTCAAAAAAATGTCATGTCAAAGTTGCGTTAGAATTTTTAACAGGAGTAACCAAAATGAACGAACTATATAATGTGGGTGCTTAAATTATAAGCTTTTTATTTTGGATGCCTAAAGTGTATTTTTTTTTATAGTTAAGTGACTATTTATGTAGTCTATCTTATTTATTAATAAGCAAAATAAAACATTTTATTATATATACTTTTTATTATATTTGAATTAATTATACACATTTGGTCTAGTAAGATTTGAAAGTATTAATATTTTTATATATTTTTTACACTTTTCTATATTTTTAAATATTTTTAATAATTTTCTGTATTTTAAAATTTTTGTATATTGAATGTTAAAAGGAAAAAAAGAACGTACACTTTATCAACCTATATAGATTTTTAAAAAAATTAAATAAATGTATATTGATTGTTTGTAACCTATACGAAATTAAAAACTATAAATGTAGCTTTCTAAAATATAAAATAACTTTACAACACAAATGTTACCATATTAAGGTTGTATCAATTTTATAAAATGTTCAACACAAAGTAGCTTTCTAAAATATTAAGGCTGTATCAATTTTATTCAATTTTATTTAAAATTTAATATTATTTATAGTTTTTAATTTCAAAATAATTTAAATAATATTATTTTATATTTTAGAAAGCTATATTTTAGAAAGCTAGAAAAATTAATTTTCTTATCTTATGTTAAATAGAAAAAATTAATTAGATAAATATTTTTTTATCTATCTCTCTATCAACCCTCTTCATTCTCTCTATTAACATAGATAATTGAAATATAAATGTAGTTTATGCGTGTCAAGCCCGACCTGACCTGAAATATGGGCCTAAAATTTTACTCAAGTCTACTCATATTTGTAAATTGTTAACCTAAGTCCATTTTAAACATTTTTTAAAAATTTTAAAATATTTATTTATATTTATATTAATTTAATATTTAATATTTAATAATTTTATATATTTTTTATTTTTTTATAGTTTTATATAGGTCAAATTCTGCTATTAGATCTTATACTTTGTATAAGTTGTGGAATTAGTACCTGTACTTTAATTTGATCAATTTTAGTCCTTGTACTTTTCAAAATTTGAAAATTTAGTCCTGACCAAATGGTAGCAATTAAATATGTTTGGTTAAATTATGCTATTAGTCCTATATTATGTATAAAGTTATAGATCTAGTCTATGTTCTCCAACTGGATCATTCTTAGTCTTTATATTTTTTGAATTTCAAAATTTCAATCTTAATGTAAATGATGGTCGTTAAACCTATTAATTGATTTCTTTTGTGCATAATATATAGAAATAACAAGTTGGCATAGTATTCCACTTGCAATAATTTGTTTGATGCATCAAAATTCAAAAATAACATAACATAACTTAACAAATTTAATAGTTATCATTTAGTCAGGACTACAATTTCAAATTCTAAAAGTACAGAGACTAAAAATGATCAAATCAAAGTACAAGTGCTAAATCCACAATTTGTGCAAAGTACAGGGGCTAATAGCATAATTTGACCTTTTATATATAGTCATATTGATTTTTTAAAATGTTTATTTTATAGTAGTATAGAATTAATTTTTATGTGTTATAAATTACATTATATATAAAAATAACATGATATAAAACACTAAAAACTTTAAAAATGGGTTAGGCCAAGCTCGGGCCTCGAATATTCAAGCCCAAGCTTGGCCCATATTTATAAACATGCCTAATTTTTTCCCAAGCCCATTTTTTGAGCCTAATATTTTTGCCCAAACCTGTAACAGCCTAATTTCAGTGGTGTCGGAACAATGATTCGAGATCACTAAATCCGACAAATGAGTAGGAAATATTATTAATCTAGTGAGTATAAGTTAAATGTTAAGTTAGGAAAAATTTTGAAATAGTGAATAGTGTACAAAAATATATATATATTAAAATAATTAGAATAAAAAAATGAGGTATCGAGACCTCAAAATTTTAAATCGAGCCATAAATATTTTTATAAATATTTATGGAGTGTTAATAAGTTAGTATTAAAGTTTAGTCAAGAAATTTTAAAAATACTGATAGCTAATTAAATAAAAAGGACTAAATTGAAAAAGGTGTAAAAGTTGCTAAAATGATTAAATAGCTTAATTGTCAAATGAGGAAGGACCTAAAGTGCAAATAAGCCCAAAGGAGATATTTTGGGCGGCAATAGCTGAGAAAAATCAGAAAATGGGTGAAATAAGGGCAAAATTGGAAAATTGCCAAAATTAACTAAATAAAAATGGGACTAAATTGGAATATCTAGAATTCTCTTCATTTTCTCTTCATATTCATCAGCTGAAAAACAGTCATGGATGAGGGTTCAAGCTGGTTTTCATACTCTAGCTTCATGTAAGTTTAATTCTTGCTTTCTCCTTGAAATTTTTATGTTTTTGGACTTTTACAATTGGGTCCAACTTACTATTTCATTAGTTTTTGATTCCATGGCTAATTTTTGAAGTTTTTATGGATGATTACTGGAATAATATGATGAATAAACATAGAATTGAAGTTTTAATTTTGACATATGGTGATTTTATCAAGTAAAATTGATGAAAATTGGTTTAGGACCTAATTGTGAAAGAGTTTGGAATTAAGGTCTAGTGTTAAAGTTCTGGTTTTCAAGGGTTATGAAGTAGTTTAAAATGATGGAATAAAGTATTAAATGAGAAAAATTATCTCAATTGAGGAGTTAATTGAACAAGGATTGAATTGTATGAACTATGAAATTTGGGGCTAAATGGAAATCAAATATTTTCACTAAAACTGTTTTGGGCAGCAGCAGTAGCCTAACTTTGAAAAATCACCAAAAATTGTAGAAATCGAATTATAGGATGAATAAAATATGAAATTAAAGCTTACTGAGTCTAGTTTCTTATAAAAGAAATTATGTAAGCAATGGAGTTCTAAATCATGAGCTACAATAACTTTTGTGAGACAAGGTCAGAATGATTTCAGGTTCCCCTGTTCTGAATTTGGAAAATCATCAAAAATTGGATAAAAATAATTAGGGGCTTAAATTTATATTTTTAGAATCCTTAATGAGTCTATTTTCAATAGAAATAAGCGGGAACATGATCCAAATCTCGCACGATGAGATAATTAATTCTTAGTGAAGAAGGGTCGGAACTGTCAGACAGCAGAACAGGGTAACTTTAAAGAATAAACTGTACTTATTGGCTAAACCAAAAATTGTGAAAATTTTATGGTAATAAGATATGTAAGTCTAGTTTCAGGAAAATTAGCGGATCTTAATTTCGAGTTCTGTACCTTAAGATATAAATAATTTAGTAACTATGACGCAAATGGACAGTTTTGAATATACATATAAGTAAATAGTGAAATTATTGATAATGTTACTTGTTGCATGTTATATAAATAAAGGATGTGGAATGGAGAGGAGGAGGAGGAAAATATGTATGAATATTCAGCTAGCATGGCTAATTTGCATGTTTTAGGCTCATGGACTAAATTGAATAAAAGTAAAAAAATTTATGGGCAATTTTGTAAAAATGTCAGAAATGACCAAATTGCATGAAATGAATTATTTTATTATTTAAAATTACAAAATTGAATGAAATTATTAATTTAGCTCAAGATCGGGGAAAAACATATTTTAAGGATTAAATTGAAAAGTGTTGAAATTATGGAAAATTCTGATATTTTATAGAATTAATGGTTCGTTATCAATTTGTTTGAGAATAACGGCTGGAAATAAGGATTAAATTGCAATAATTTTATTTTATTTTAACCTAAGGATGAAATCGTCATTAATTAAAAGTTTAGGGGTAAAATGGTAATTTTGTTTAGAGTATTAGTTGAATGTATTACAACATGAAATAAATGAAAACGACGATCAAATTTCTTTATAAAGATCCGGATAACTCGAATACGAGACTTGAGCGTGGAAAAGAAAAGATATCGGATTAATGAAATTATAAACATGTATAAGTAACGAGGTAAGTTAGTATAACTTGAATTGTATTTTTAAATGCATGAAATATCGATATATAATTCCACGATTTTATGTTTATGAAGAAATGGCAAGAGAATGATATTTATCATGACATGTAAATAGGTGATTATTTTTGATACGTTAATACAAGGAAATTAATTAAATTGAGGCGAGTAATAAATTTAAGTAAAACATATCGAGAAAAATAAATGCGTTAAGGGACAATATGTTTGATTTTAATTGGTTCCAAATATGAGCGTTAGATAAAATGAAATATCGATAAATAAATCAGTAACTCGATAATGCTCCATAACTCTATTTCGGTGACGGATTCGGGTTAGGGGCGTTACATTTAGTGGTATCAGAGCTAAGGTTTAGTCGGTTCTCGGACCGAATGTAGTACACGTGAAGTATGATTATATGTGTAGAAGCCCAAATTTTGGGCCAACCCCAAAACCCAATAGCTAAACAAACCCACCAAGCCCACAACTTAAACTTTTCTCAACTAGCCACACCTTATCCACCACCAACTCCACTAGCTACTCCTTTTCCACCACCAACTCCACTAGCCACACCTTCTCCACCACCAAATCCACTAGCCACACTTGCTCCATTACCTACTCCACTAACCACACTTGCTCCACCACCACTTGTACCTACAAATGAAGACATAAACAATAAAAAAAAATATTTTGTAAATGGCTATATAAGCCTTCTCATATTTTGTATATGGGGGATTTTTTTTTTTTTGGAGAGTTTTGGGGAGAGAAGGTTATTGTAAAAGATTTTTGGAGAGGTTTCTTTTTAAAGTAATCAAAGAAAAGAGTTATTGTGAAGGCTAGTTTTTGGAGAAGCTAGTTTTTTTGGGAGATTAATCAAAGATCAAAGCAAAAGAGGTTTCTTTGTCTATTCTCATTTTAAGTTCTTTGTTTACTTATTGTTTTCCTTTCAATCTTATTTTGTTTCTTTTATACGAAAGTAAAAAATAAAAGGAGGAAGCTTACCCATTTTTATCGAAAAAGTTTTTTTTTGAGGTCCGGCTGCCATGTACGGTGGTGCCGGCGGCGGTTCAGCGACCGGACGATGGCCGGCCTTGTGGCCGAAAATCACCCACCCTCTCCCTCTCTTTTTTTTTGTTATTATTATATTTCTTAATATTATATTATATATATTCTTTTAATACATTAGGTATATTTTAAATTCTATATTACGTATATATATATTTTATACTATTTTATTTATATATCTTTAATATTATATTATTTATATATTTTTTTTTTCTACATGTTATCTTATGTATATATCTTAACTATATTATGTATGTATTTTTAACACTATATTATGTACATATTTTTAATATTATCACGTATTTATTTTTTATATATGTACATATTGATGTAGTATTATTAATAGTATTTTTTTTAACATCATTATTATTTCTAATATATATATATTATGTACATCTTTTTTTATTTCTATTTTATTTTTTTATTTGTCAACATTAATTATTATTATTCTAATATTTTGATATTTTAATATTTTATATTTTATATATTTTATTATTCACATCATTATTCGCATTTTTTTGACAATAATATTCTTGGATTTTTTTACTATGATTTTAAAACTTTTTACATTTTAATTTTAAGAATAAGGCAATGTACCGATTTTAACATTAAGTCATCGATTTCATCGCTATGTTGGGTGAAATTAATCGGCTCGTGTTAAAAAACGGGACGTCCTTCTAAAAAACAAAAAACTTGCAACTTCTCATTTCCTTTAATCGGATCACGACTAAATTTTATATTGAACTCGTATTTTTGAAAATTAAGACATCACGTGTTTATAAGATACCAATTTTGGGCGTCGCGAGGGTGCTAATACCTTCCTCGCACGTAACCGACTCCCGAACCCTAATTTTTCTCTGGATTTTAATGTAAACCTAGCCTTTTATTTGTTTTTAAAGAAAGATCTAATAGGTGTCCGATCACACCTAGAAAAAAAGATCGGTGGCGACTCGGGTTTATTTTAAAACCAAATTTCAATTTCAATTTTCTAATAAATCGCCACAATTTAGCGACCCAGAAAGTAAAATTTACGTCGCTCATTTTGGCGACTCCACTGGGACATAGCCTTGAGAGTCGAGTCGAATTAAACATGTTTTGTCAAAATTTTCAAACTTCCTTGTTCAAAATAAATATTTGGTCGTGATCCAAAAATCTCGTTTTCAAAAATTCATGCATTTGTATCGTGTTGTAAATATTTCTTCTAACTTGTTATTTGTTTGTTTTTCGGTTTTTATGATTTTAATTCTAGTTTAGTTTCTTCAAATAAAACGTAAAGGTTTGTGATTTTCCCCACACACCGCGTGCACTTGCATTTTGTATAACATGAGCTCTAAACCAGGGCTCTGTCCGTTTAAGTGAAAGTAAATGCTACGCTTCGTGAGTTAACTCGTCCCTCCATGCGAGCTAGTGAATACTTTCGGGTTACATATGACTTATGCTTTCGTGAGTTAACTTGTCCCCTCGCATAGGCATAAGTAAATGTAATCCTCGAATTGTACTCGTGAGCTTGTGATAGGCTATGATCGAGTCTTCGTACTAATCTTAGCGGATGATAGCACGGGCAATTCGAGTACCTATCTAGAACCAAAACCGCATGTAATGAACCATATGAGCCATCCGACTAGAGCCATGCCCCGCCTTTGTCCATTTACTAGTCACCGAAATAAGTACACGGAAAAACACATCTTACCTTTCTGTTTCTTTTACATTTGCGCTTTCTATGCAAGGGAATCGAGTCCATTGGACCAAGTAGCTTAATTTGTTAGATTTTTCATAGTTTTCTCTCTGTTCATATGTCTTTGTGTTAATCAAGGTTGTTTATGCTGTATTTATATTTTTCATCATGCATCATAGGCATCTTGTTAGGAAGGTGTTGATTAGAGATTAGTTGCCAAAAATGGGTTTCTGATGGATGAGTCAATTACACGAGTATCCGAAATGTTGTGTAATAGACTCATTTGATTAAAGAAATGCCTAAATAGGGGCTATCTTGAAATTAACACCAAATTTTTCATATTCATTCATGACTGTCATTCATTTGACATTCATTCATTCATCCATTCATTGCATGTACATGTCCCTTAATCATTCACTGAGGCTGAAACCGTATGATCTACAGTTGTGACGCTACGAGTTTGGAATCACGTCATTTGTATAAGACGCGGCTAAGAGCTAGAACTATGGAGGCCGAATTCAATGAGAGAATTGAAAGAATAGAAAGGGCCCAAAGAGAATTGCAAGAAACAGTTGGCTAAATCACAGCGGGAAACGAGAGATCGATGGTAAGATCTCAGGAGGAATCACTCGAGCAAAGGGATCAAATGGCCAAAATGATAGAGATGATGTCACCTTAGTTAAAGGAAGGGACTTATGCGAGTTCGACGTTATAGAACCTCATTCGAGAGTTAATCATGGTCAGGATCCGTTTTATCCTCCAAGATTCGCCCCATCTCACGTTCATGTAACACAAAAAGGATGTCCTCAAAGGGAACCTGAAGGCCTGGAGCAACGACCTGTACCACATACTCATCCAGGGCAAGGTATATTTGTATCAAACCCCGGAGTTAATCCTGTTGATCCCAATATTCCAGATTTGATTGACCCAATAGAGATAGCCAAGTTGAAATTAGACGATCATGATGTTTGGGACAAGTATAGGAGTTTGGAAGAAAGGCTCAAGGCAATCGAAGGCACTAAAGTCTTCTCTGCATTAAGTGCCAAGGAGCTCAGTCTAGTGCCCGATCCTGGTTCTACCTCCGAAGTTTAAAGCACCGATTTTGAAAAATACGACGGAACGGGATGTCCGAGAATGCATCTTGTCATGTTTTGTCGAAAAATGACGAGTCACGTGAATAAAGATAAGTTGCTAATACATCGTTTCCAAGGCGACTTGGTCGGATCTCGCTCTTGATGGTATAATCAACTTAGTAGAGAAAAGATCCAATCATGGAAAGACTTAGCATCGGCGTTTTGTGAGCGAAGACAAGCATGTATATCGACATGGTGCACGATCGGTTGACCTGCAGATGATGGAAAAGAAGCCGACGTGAAACTTTTAGGCAAAGCTGCGCAGAGATGGAGGGACATCTCGGCACAAGTAGAACCCCCTTTAACCAAAACTGAAATAGCAATTCTTTTCATCAACACTTTAAAAGCGCCATTTTACGATAAGTTGGTAGGAAGTGCTACGAAAGACTTTGCGAACATTGTGATATCTGGGGAACTTATAGAGAGTGCCATAAAAAATAGAAGGATGGAAGGTCCCGAGAGCTCAAAAGGGCAGCACCCATGAAGAAAAGGAGCCAGAAACCCATGTGGTGGGAATAAGAAGCCACTATGCTTTTAATTCGTACCCAACTCAACCACGACCTCAATTTCACCAACCTTTGAATTTCACATACTTGGGAGTGTTTTGAACAATGGGACAGTGGAAGAGATCCGTGTACTTTTAAAGCTAATCTAGAGTAATATTCAAAACATACTTATCGCCTTAAGACCTAGAGGTGATAAGTCTTCTTTTGAGAAATAGGTTTCAGTCCAAGACTTTTATTTTAATGAAATGCATCTTTTTGAGTAAATTTTCTTCTATTTATAGATTCTTTTATTATTTGGATTTTTATTCTTTTATTTTACATTCATGATCATCCTATACGAATAATCATCCTTAGAATCATTTATTCTCTGGAATTTGCCTTCGCACCCACAGCAGGTCCCCAAATATCAATGTCGCGAGCGACGCTGTCACTAATTCCCTTTAGAGCAAGATATGTGTCTAGAGGGATCTCTGGACTTCAAAGATGACAGAGATTGTGTCTATCTTACTATTCGTGAAGGATGACAGAATGAGACAAAAGACAGACCCTAACTTACAAAGGTTCAGCTGATATTGTGAGCTTAGGAAAGAGATGAAGATCGAAACCTAGCCCACCGCAGAAATAAGGCAAGACTATTGAGTTATTTCCATGAATACAAAGATGTTTTCGCATGGTCATACCAGGACATGCCAGGGCTAGATGAAGATTTAGTGGTCCACAAGCTCCCATTAAAGCCAGAATGCAAGCCCATCCAGCAAAAATTAAGACGGATGAGACCCGAAATGCTACTAAAAATAAAAGAAGAAGTCAAGAAGCAATTTGATGCTGGTTTCCTACAAGCCTCCAAATATCCAGAATGGGTGGCTAACATAGTCCCGGTACCAAAGAAAGATGGCAAAGTACGAATGTGTGTGGATTACCGTGACCTGAATCGAGCAAGCCCAAAAGATAATTTTCCCTTGCCACATATTGATACGTTGGTGGACAACACAAAGAAACATTCATTGTTTTCTTTCATGGGACGGATTCTCGGGGTATAATCGGATCAAGATGGCCCCCGAGGATATGGAGAAAACTACCTTCATAACAATGTGGGAGCGTTCGCTACAAGGTGATGCCATTCGGGTTAAAGAATGCTGGGGCAACATATCAGAGAGCTATGGTAACGTTATTCCATGACATGATGCATAAAGAAATAGAGGTCTATGTCGATGATATGATTGCTAAATCCCGAGGGGAAGAAGATCATATAGTGAACTTGAAGAAGTTTGTTCGACAGTGAGAAAGTTCGATTAAAGCTCAATCCAGCCAAATGTACGTTCGGGGCTACCTCAGGGAAGTTGCTAGGCTTCATTGTCAGTGAAAGAGGTATCGAGGTTGATCCAGATAAAATAAAGGCCATTCAAGAGTTACCGCCCCCGCGCACGCAAAAGGAAGTAAGAGGATTTTTAGGGAGATTAAACTACATCGCCCGATTTATCGCTCAACTTACCAACCAGTGCGACCCAATCTTTCGGCTTCTTCGAAAACATAACCCGGGAGATTGGAATGAGGAATGCCAGGTGGCCTTTGATAAGATAAAGCAATATTTGTCTAGTCCTCCAGTGCTAGTACCGCCAACTCCGGGGAGACCTTTGATTTTGTATTTGACGGTGTTCGAAAATTCAATGGGTTGCGTATTGGGGCAACATGACGAGACGGGAAAGAAAGAAAAGGCGATCTACTACCTCGGTAAAAGTTCTGAATATGAGACAAAGTATTCGTCCATTGAAAAGTTTTGTTGCGCTCTAGTTTGGGTAGCTCGGAGACTCAGACAATACATGTTGTACCATACGACATGGCTAATTTCAAAGCTAGACCCGATAAAATACATGATGGAATCGCCGGCACTATCAGGAAGGATGGCCCGATGGCAGATTCTCCTTTCGGAATATGACATTGCCTATGTAAGTCAGAAGTCAATAAAAGGGAGCGCAATAGCTGACTTTCTAGCAACTCGAACGATAGAAGAATATGAGCCGTTAAGATTCGATTTCCCAGACGAAGATTTAATGTGCATCACAGAAATGGAATCCGAGTCCTCAAAAGAGAAATCATGGAAGATGTGTTTTGATGGTGCGTCGAATGCTTTAGGGCATGGAATCGGGCGATCCGATATCACCGAGAGAGGAATCATTATCCATTCACTGCAAGGCTAAACTTCTTTTGTACCAATAATATCGCAGAATATGAGGCTTGTGTCATGGGGCTTCGTGCAGCTATTGATCGAGACATCAAAATCCTAGAGGTGTACGGAGACTCAGCTCTAGTAATTTACCAAATCCGTGGAGAATGGGAAGTGAGGGATCCAAAATTGATCAAATCTGATGATTTAGTGGCGAATTGATCAAGGAATTCAAAGAAATAACTTTTCATTACTTCCACGAAGAAAACCGGTTGGCTGATGCCTTGGCCACTTTGGCTTCAATGTTCAAAGCAAGTAAAGAAGCAGAAATAATGCCCCTCAAAATGAGCATATACGAGGTTCCTGCACACTGTTGTAGCATTGAAAAAGAGATAGACGGACGTCCATGGTTCTATGATATATTAGAATACATCAAGAATCAAAAGTATCCCGAACAAGCAAATGAGAACGACAAAAGAACAATCAGAAGAATGGCAGCGGGATTTGTTCTTGATGGGGACATCCTATACAAAAAAGGAAAGGATCAGATGCTCTTGAGATGTGTGGATGATGTTGAAGCTAGGAAAATACTTGAAGAGGTCCATGAGGGAATCTGCGGAACACATGCCAATGGTTTCAATATGGCCAGGAAGATCATGAGACTCGGTTATTATTGGCTGACAATGGAAAGTGACTGCATCAATTTTGCCAGAAAATGTCACAAATGCCAAATCTACGGCGATAAAATTCATGTGGCCCCTTCTCCTCTTCATGTCATGACCTCTCCGTGGCCTTTTGCTATGTGAGGCATGGACGTTATAGGGCCAATCTCTCCAAAGGCATCAAACGGACATCGATTCATCTTTGTGGTCATCGATTACTTCACAAAATGGATAGAAGCCGCTTCATTTGCCAATGTGACAAGGATCTGCAGTTTGCGGAGTTTTGAAAAAGGAAATCATTTGCCGTGCATTTTACTTACGAAAGAATCATTTGGATAATGCCACGAATCTGAACAATAAGATGATGAAAGAAGTGTGTGAGCAATTCCAAATAAAGCATCATAACTCCTCGCCCTATCGCTAGAAGATGAATGGGGTCATTGGAAGAAGCGACTAACAAGAACATTAAGAGGATCATTGGGAAAATGGTCGAGGCGATACAAAGATTTGCACGAGAAACTTCCATT
This sequence comes from Gossypium anomalum, assembly GCA_025698475.1. Classification (NCBI taxonomy): domain Eukaryota; kingdom Viridiplantae; phylum Streptophyta; class Magnoliopsida; order Malvales; family Malvaceae; genus Gossypium; species Gossypium anomalum. The sequence goes on along the minus strand of CM046967.1, from coordinate 13,280,916 downwards.
TGCTTTGTTTGCATATCGCATATCAATGCGAACATCTACGGAGCAACTCCTTTCTCTCTAGTCTATGGAATGGAAGTTTGTGCTACCTATCGAGGTTGAGATCCCTCTCTGCGAGTCTTAATGGAATCAAAATTAGAAGAAGCGAGAATGGGTCCGAGCTCGATCACGATCGGTTGAACCTCATCGAAGAAAAACGTCTAAGAGCAATTTGTCATGGGCGGATGTACCAAAAGAGAATGATTGCACACATGACAAGAAGGTACGACCAAGAGAATTCCGTGAAGGAGAACTTGTGTTGAGGAAAATTCTCCGATACAAAAGGACTGCGAGGAAAATGGGCACAAAGCGGGAAGGACCGTGACGTCGTAAAAAGGCATTTTTCGGTGGAGCTTTGATCCTTACCGAGATGGATGGGAAAGAGTTAGCAAATCCGGTGAACTCGGATGCGGTGAAGAAGTACTATGCTTGAAAAAAAGAAAGTCAAGATGAAACCCGAAAAGGGCATCTTAAAAAAAAAAAAAAAAAAAAGGATCAGAGCGAAACCCGAAAAGGCGTTACGATTAAAAAGATTAGGATGAAAACCCGAGAGGGCATTCTAATGAAGCAAATATTTGGCTTACAAGGAAAGATGTTTTAAACCATACGGCAAAAAGCGGTGAGACTACGAGATTTGAAGCATCTCGAAAGCTCGAAATCTTCTACGCAAGGAGCGGACTCGAAAAGATTCTTGATTGAGGAACGTGGAAGAGTTCATGTGTTGAATATCTAGAGCATTTGTATCCGTTGAATGTGATCCTTTTTTTTTTTCCTTTTTGACATTTTTACTCTCATTGGTTAACTTCCTTTGTGTGCCACACTTGAAATAAATGAATACGAGATATCATTTTTGTTCCTACTCGACCTTTTTCATGCATCTCATTATGTGTTTATTTACATGATAAATGGTGAAATGACATGCTCTAAACGAAAAAAATGTTAAACATTACTTGGATGAAAATTTGATAAACACAAGAGCCTCAAAGCTAGAATAAAGTTCAACCGAGGGCCAAAGAGTGATATCGAGAAGCGTTGATTACTTGTAAAGCACTGAAGGCGGGTACATGGCTTAAAGAGAAAGTCAAGAGCGAAGTAATGAACGCAAATCCTCAACAATCGTGGCGAAAAGACACACGACAAACATGCACGAGACGCATAGCATAATCATGTAGGCATAAAGGCATTTAAGACAAACATGTGCATATCATGATAACATCATGCATGGCATATCTGGTACTCTAGCAGAGAGTAAGAAACTGGAATGATGGTCATCTTGAATCAAGTGAAAAGACACCTAAGTTCTATCAAAGGATGGGTTTTGGTATTTTAATGTTTTTAATTCATGCCTTTTAAGGAAAATCAACTCATGTTGCGAGAAATGAGTTGAGCCTCTCGAAGCAAGCCGAGGTATTTCTAATTTCCGTTTTCAAAAGTCAACTCATATTGCGAGAGGTGAGTTGAGCCTCGAGGCACCATGTTGAGGTATTTTCAATTCTCGCTTTTTAATTTCTATGTTTCAAAAATCAACTCATATTGCGAGAAGTGAGTTGAGCCTCACGCCATGTTGAGGTAATTTAAATTCATGTTTTCAAAAAATCAACTCATATTGCGAGAGGTGAGTTGAGCCTCGGGGCACGCTGAGGTATTTTCAATTTCTGCTTTTCAATTCCTGTTTTTAATTTATGTTTTTCAAAAAAATCAACTCATATTGCGAGAGGTGAGTTGAGCCTCAAGACACGTTGAGGTAATTTCAATTTCTGTCTTTCAAAAATCAACTCATATTGCGAGAGGTGAGTTGAGCCTCAAGACACATTGAGGTAATGTTAATTTCTGTCCTTCAAAAATCAACTCATATTGCGAGAAGTGAGTTGAGCCTCAAGACACGTTGAGGTAATTTCAGTTTCGGTTTCCCAAAAAAATCAACTCATATTGCGAGAGGTGAGTTGAGCCTCGGGTCACATGTCGAGGTATTTTCAAAATCTGCTTTTCAAATTAAGTTTCAAAAGATCAACTCATATTGCGAGAAGTGAGTTGAGCCTTTTATTATGTTTCAAAATCAACTCATATTGCGAGAGAGGTGAGTTGAACCTCTGCAAGTGAGGTATGTTAATTTCTATTTTCAATTTACGTTTTTCAAAGATCAACTCATATTGCGAGAGGTGAGTTGAGCCTTTAATTCTTGTTTTTCGAAATTTACTTTTCAAATTATCAACTCATATTGCGAGAGGTGAGTTGAGCCTTTTAATTTCTGCTTTTAATTTCTATGTTTCAAAAAAAAAAAAAAAAATCAACCCATATCGCGAGAAGTGAGTTGAGCCTCAGTTCATGCTAAGGTATTTTCGATTTTTTTTTGTTTTTAAATGTCTGTTTTTAAAGAGTCAATTCATATTGCGAAAAATGAGTTGAACTCAGGATCACATGCCAAGCAAAGACTAAAGATTGAAGCTGATTAAAGACACCAGATTTGGCCTCCCTGAAGTTGCAGTGAAGCAAGTCAAGTTGCAAACCCTATCCCACTGAAGTGATAGAAGAGCAGATGAAAGTTGTGGACTTGATCTTTATGAAGCTGCGTGGAAGCAGATCGAAACCACAAATCTCATATTCTTGAAGTTATGATAGATCAAGCCGCAAGGCACATAGCGAGAAGATGCGATGGATTGAACCAAAAGATACAAGATACGATGGACTGGAAAAAGACTACCTAAACAAGAAGAGTTCCAAAGCAGTCAAGACCTGACAAGATCGGGGAAATTTGGTCTTCCTTGAAAGTCTTTGCTCTATTCCCGTTGCACGACAATGAGCAAAGAGGGGCAACTGTAGAAGCCCAAATTTTGGGCCAACCCCAAAACCCAATAGCTAAACAAACCCACCAAGCCCACAACTTAAACTTTTCTCAACTAGCCACACCTTTTCCACCACCAACTCCACTAGCTACTCCTTTTCCACCACCAACTCCACTAGCCACACCTTCTCCACCACCAAATCCACTAGCCACACTTGCTCCATTACCTACTCCACTAACCACACTTGCTCCACCACCACTTGTACCTACAAATGAAGACATAAACAATAAAAAAATATTTTGTAAATGGCTATATAAGCCTTCTCATATTTTGTATATATGGATTTTTTTTTTTTTGGAGAGTTTTTGGGAGAGAAGGTTATTGTAAAAGATTTTGGAGAGGTTTCTTTTAAAGTAATCAAAGAAAAGAGTTATTGTGAAGGCTAGTTTTTGGAGAAGCTAGTTTTTTGGGAGATTAATCAAAGATCAAAGCAAAAGAGGTTTCTTTGTCTATTCTCATTTTAAGTTCTTTGTTTACTTATTGTTTTCCTTTCAATCTTATTTTGTTTCTTTATATAAAGTAAAAATAAAAGGAGGAAGCTTACCCATTTTTATCGAAAAGTTTTTTTGAGGTCCTTTGCCATGTACGGTGGTGAGTGCATGCATGTTCAATGACCGGACGATGGCGACCTTGTGGCCAAAAATCACCCACCCTCTCCTCTCTTTTTTTGTTATTATTATATTTCTTAATATTATATTATATATATTCTTTTAATACATTAGGTATATTTTAAATTCTATATTACGTATATATATATTTTATACTATTTTATTTATATATCTTTAATATTATATTATTTATATATTTTTTTCCTACATGTTATCTTATGTATATATCTTAACTATATTATGTATGTATTTTTAACACTATATTATGTACATATTTTTAATATTATCACGTATTTATTTTTATATATGTACATATTGATGTAGTATTATTAATAGTATTTTTTTAACATCATTATTATTTCTAATATATATATATTATGTACATCTTTTTTTATTTCTATTTTATTTTTTTATTTGTCAACATTAATTATTATTATTCTAATATTTTGATATTTTAATATTTTATATTTTATATATTTTATTATTCACATCATTATTCGCATTTTTTTGACAATAATATTCTTGGATTTTTTTTTTTACTATGATTTTAAAAACTTTTTACATTTTAATTTTAAGAATAAGGCAATGTACCGATTTTAACATTAAGTCATCGATTTCATCGCTATGTTGGGTGAAATTAATCGGCTCGTGTTAAAAGCGGGACGTCCTTCTAAAAACAAAAACTTGCAACTTCTCATTTCCTTTAATCGGATCACGACTAAATTTTATATTGAACTCGTATTTTTGAAAATTAAGACATCACGTGTTTATAAGATACCAATTTTGGGCGTCGCGAGGGTGCTAATACCTTCCTCGCACGTAACCGACTCCCGAACCCTAATTTTTCTCTGGATTTTAATGTAAACCTAGCCTTTTATTTGTTTTTAAAGAAAGATCTAATAGGTGTCCGATCACACCTAGAAAAAAAGATCGGTGGCGACTCCCGGTTTATTTTTAAAACCAAATTTCAATTTCCAATTTTCTAATAAATCGCCACAATTTAGCGACCCGAAAGTAAATTTTTACGTCGCTACAATATGTGAATATCTGAAATATGTATTGGTATTGAATTGTATACTGATTAGAAAGTGAAAAAGTGAATTTGAATTGAATTGAATGGAATGGAATGGAATTATGATTAATTGAAGTGTGTATTACTATAATTCAAATTTTAAATATTATTGATTGCTGAATTTTTAATTGTTATGTATGGTAAGTAAGAATTATTGTGTTTTGCAATTGAAATGGATTGATATAGTATGTGATGAATTTATTGAATTTATATTGATTGAATTGGTGTATATATATATATATTGAATATATATTGATTATTTGAATTGAATTGAATTATGAGTATATTTGATTATTTGAATTGAAATATAAATTGTTTGAAAATTTTAAATATGAGATTTGTGATATTTGGATATTTGTTATTGAAAAGTGAATTGAATTGTATAGAATTATGAATTTATGTGAATAATTGAAATATATTTATTGAATTAAATGAAAATGTATGAAATTATGAAAATGTGTGAATATATATGAATATTAGATTGGTATATTGATAAAGGAATTATTAAATTGAGAAAGTGAATCAAATACCCTATTAATATGATATCGGACTAGATTGGATACAAATGGCATGCCATTGGATTTGTGATGTGATGAGGAGATTTGTAGTTCGGCCGAGAAGATGTTTCATTATTGTAACCGGTTTATCAGAAGAGGCATTAAATGCCTTTACGGTGTGTTATGGAGGACTTATAATATTAGGGTGTGTTTGGGTTGGACATTCTGGTGTGTTTGGGGGGATATGATATCTTTGGTGTGTTTGGGAGGCTATATTATACTTGGTGTGTTATGGAGGATTTATAATATTCCGGATGTGTTTGGGCTGGATATTCGGTGTGTTTGGGTGAAATCGCATATCCGCCAAAGTCCGAGTCTTGTTAATAGGGGTAAATATGAATATTAAGTAAAATTGAAATAAGAATTAAATTCCTATTAACTTGTCGGGCTAGTCGGATATAATTGGCATGCCATAGGATTGGAAGAGTACGGGATTTATCGGCTTTACCGATCAGGCACTTATGTGCTGGTTACTGTTACCGTTAACGATTCGGCACTTTGTGTGTCGGATATTGTTATCGTACTATTATTATCGCATTGTTCGGATTTGTTCCGATGAGGTACTCTATGTACCGCATCGCTCATCATATCTTTTTCTGTTTGGCCGACCGATGAGGCACTATGTGCCGCATCTTGGTGTGTTTGGGTTGGAATCCGTGTATCCGTCAAAGTCCGGATTATTAATAGGGTAAATAACTGAAATGAGAAAATTAAATAAATTTGGTTGTTCGTACTATTAAATATATATATATATATATATATATATATATATATGAGAAAGAAATTATGAGTTGAATTCTCAATTGAAATGAAATGTGAGATTTGGAAAGGTTCATGAATTTGCTAAAATATTGAATTATTGATATTGAAATCAGTTGAATAAATGAAATGAGAAAATCAAATGAATTTGATCAGTTGAACTTTTGAAAGTATGAAAAAAAAAAAAAGTGGAATTAAAAATTGAAATGTGAATTGAAATTGAGATATGAGATTGAAAGCTTGAACCAAAGGTTCATGAATTGATTAAAGATAGTATAGATGATATATGATGCTATTTAATGAAAGACTATTGTCGAGATATGAAATTAAAGCATAATTAACACATATGACTTATATTGTTACATGTTTGATGTTTATTATTTATTATAGTTTTTATAATTTGAATTATGGCAATACCATCGAGTATAAGCGTACTCAACGTATGGTTGTATTACTATAATTCAAATTATTTATTATTAAATGTTAAATTTAAATTATGTATATGGTAAGAGAAGTATGAGTTAGTGATATTGAGATAATTGAAATGTGTTTATGATGAGAAGGAACTTAGAAAGGTATGAATAGAAGTTCATAATATGTATGTGATAATGTACGAAATGAGATAATCAAAAGTTGAGAAATGATGAAACGTGAATGAAATGAAAGTTTAAATTGTGATAAGCTTATCTATGTTTGTATGGCATTCATATGATATTATGTGTCTGACTTGTTTGGTTAAGTAAATGCTATAAGTAAATTTACTCAAAATTCATGAAATGTATGTTTAATTACACTAGTTTGAAAAGGATAACTGAAAAGTTCGTGTAACATAATTATGTATGTTAATTTGTTTGAAGTGAATTATGTAATTGTGATGATATGATATTGATGATAAATGCTAAGTTATATGTGTGTATTTATGAGGGCTCAGTTAGAGGCCTTACGACCTCACCCTCTTACCAATGTAGTATTTTATAACGAAAATTTACAAAAAAAAAAAAAATTGTTGAATAAGTTTAGAAATGGGAAACTAAAGAGTACAGTAATGGAATAATTAATAATGTAGTCGGAGTTGAAAATAGTTTGACAAGTAAATACGATTTTGAAAAAAATATCAGATTACTCTAAAGATCATTCAGATTACGTAATGACACGGTTAAAGAAAAAGTTAACCTCGGCTAGTCGACTTATTCAGATATGATATCTGAAGTATGTGTTTACTGAAATTTTTTCCGAATTGGTTTTCGTTAGTGAATGGAATGATGCGGGGTTCATGATGACAGAATTAGTTAGAAAAATGATAATTGAGTAGTAAAGATGATTGTGCGTGATAGTTACTGGTTGAAAGCGAATATGATAATCTTTTACGGGTATTCTATATATTCTTTTATCCTCGAGAGAGATATGTGTGTGGTTATTTAGTCTCTGGTGGAGTTCGATGTTTTGAGAATGCTAGTTAATTATGATGTTAGGCGAAAGCTCTATTAGTCAGTCGGTTTATGATCGTCATTTCTTCATCTTTTTGGAATTCTATTTTAATATGTTGGAAATGAAGTTAATGGTAAAAATTTATGTGAGACTATTCTTATGTTTCTACTGACCATGATTTTGTTTTATACATGCGGGGAATATATTATCTCTGTTATGATGGAAGTCCAGAGTCGGTAAGCAATGTTTTTTCTTTTGGCTTTCTTTGAGAAATTATCAAGATCTTTATTATCTTTTTGTGAGTTAGATGTACTAGTGATTGTATGAGCATTACATAATATTTTTGAGTTCATATTCAGATGTCTATTTGTTAGCAAGTAAGCCGAACATTAAGAACATTTAGGATTATTGCAGTCAGTGATAATACTAGTGTGTTATGAGATAGAATGACTATAGATTTGAATTGGGATTGTCATTAACATCGGAAAGGAAAATGTTATTTAGTTTATGGTTGTTCATTTGACAAAGAAAGATCTGTATGATCATTTCATGAAATCTGAGTTTTCCTTTGACAAATCGATTGAGTATATGTGTCCCCGAGAGGGTAATTTAGAATTTTGTGAGTATGTTCCAACATTGTGTTCTAGAGTTCAAAGGTGACAGAAAAAGATATTTAAGGTTAAATCAAATTGTGATTCGAGAAGTTAGTAAAAGTGTTTATGAGTGTTGAAAGTAACTCTTACGGTAAGATTTTCAGACGAAAAATCCCTAAAAGGAGAGTTGTAATGACCTAATTTGGTGGTGTCGGAACAATGATTCGAGATCACTAAATCCGACAAATGAGTAGGAAATATTATTAATCTAGTGAGTATAAGTTAAATGTTAAGTTAGGAAAAATTTTGAAATAGTGAATAGTGTACAAAAAAATATATATATATTAAAATAATTAGAATAAAAAAATGAGGTATCGAGACCTCAAAAATTTTAAATCGAGCCATAAATATTTTTATAAATATTTATGGAGTGTTAATAAGTTAGTATTAAATTTTCGTCAAGAAATTTTAAAGTACTGATAGCTAATTAAATAAAAAGGACTAAATTGAAAAAGGTGTAAAAGTTGCTAAAATGATTAAATAGCTTAATTGTCAAATGAGGAAGGACCTAAAGTGCAAATAAGCCCAAAGGAGATATTTTGGGCGGCAATAGCTGAGAAAAATCAGAAAATGGGTGAAATAAGGGCAAAATTGGAAAATTGCCAAAATTAACTAAATAAAAATGGGACTAAATTGGAATATCTAGAATTCTCTTCATTTTCTCTTCATATTCATCAGCTGAAAAACAGTCATGGATGAGGGTTCAAGCTGGTTTTCATACTCTAGCTTCATGTAAGTTTAATTCTTGCTTTCTCCTTGAAATTTTTATGTTTTTGGACTTTTACAATTGGGTCCAACTTACTATTTCATTAGTTTTTGATTCCATGGCTAATTTTTGAAGTTTTTATGGATGATTACTGGAATAATATGATGAATAAACATAGAATTGAAGTTTTAATTTTGACATATGGTGATTTTATCAAGTAAAATTGATGAAAATTGGTTTAGGACCTAATTGTGAAAGAGTTTGGAATTAAGGTCTAGTGTTAAAGTTCTGGTTTTCAAGGGTTATGAAGTAGTTTAAAATGATGGAATAAAGTATTAAATGGAAAAATTATCTCAATTGAGGAGTTAATTGAACAAGGATTGAATTGTATGAACTATGAAATTTGGGGCTAAATGGAAATCAATATTTTTCACTAAAACTGTTTTGGGCAGCAGCAGTAGCCTAACTTTGAAAAATCACCAAAAATTGTAGAAATCGAATTATAGGATGAATAAAATATGAAATTAAAGCTTATTGAGTCTAGTTTCTTATAAAAGAAATTATGTAAGCAATGGAGTTCTAAATCATGAGCTACAATAACTTTTGTGAGACAAGGTCAGAATGATTTCAGGTTCCCCTGTTCTGAATTTGGAAAATCATCAAAAATTGGATAAAAATAATTAGGGGCTTAAATTTATATGTTTAGAATCCTTAATGAGTCTATTTTCAATAGAAATAAGCGGGAACATGATCCAAATCTCGTACGATGAGATAATTAATTCTTAGTGAAGAAGGGTCGGAACTGTCAGACAGCAGAACAGGGGTAACTTTAAAGAATAAACTGTACTTATTGGCTAAACCAAAAATTGTGAAAATTTTATGGTAATAAGATATGTAAGTCTAGTTTCAGGGAAAATTAGCGGATCTTAATTTCGAGTTCTGTACCTTAAGATATAAATAATTTAGTAACTATGACGCAAATGGACAGTTTTGAATATACATATAAGTAAATAGTGAAATTATTGATAATGTTACTTGTTGCATGTTATATAAATAAAGGATGTGGAATGGAGAGGAGGAGGAGGAAAATATGTATGAATATTCAGCTAGCATGGCTAATTTGCATGTTTTAGGCTCATGGACTAAATTGAATAAAAGTAAAAAAATTTATGGGCAATTTTGTAAAAATGTCAGAAATGACCAAATTGCATGAAATGAATTATTTTATTATTTAAAATTACAAAATTGAATGAAATTATTAATTTAGCTCAAGATCGGGAAAAACATATTTTAAGGATTAAATTGAAAAGTGTTGAAATTATGGAAAATTCTGATATTTTATAGAATTAATGGTTCGTTATCAATTTGTTTGAGAATAACGGCTGGAAATAAGGATTAAATTGCAATAATTTTATTTTATTTTAACCTAAGGATGAAATCGTCATTAATTAAAAGTTTAGGGGTAAAATGGTAATTTTGTTTAGAGTATTAGTTGAATGTATTACAACATGAAATAAATGAAAACGACGATCAAATTTCTTTATAAAGATCCGGATAACTCGAATACGAGACTTGAGCGTGGAAAAGAAAAGATATCGGATTAATGAAATTATAAACATGTATAAATAACGAGGTAAGTTAGTATAACTTGAATTGTATTTTTAAATGCATGAAATATCGATATAATGAATTCCCTGATTTTATGTTTATGAAGAAATGGCAAGAGAATGATATTTATCATGACATGTAAATAGGTGATTATTTTTGATACGTTAATACAAGGAAATTAATTAAATTGAGACGAGTAATAAATTTAAGTAAAACATATCGAGAAAAATAAGTACGTTAAGGGACAATATGTTTGATTTTAATTGGTTCCAAATATGAACGTTAGATAAAATGAAATATCTGATAAATAAATCGGTAACTCCGGTAATGCTCCATAACTCTATTTCGGTGACGGATTCGGGTTAGGGGCGTTACAAAACCCTCCCAAATTTTGGGCGAGCTTTCGGGCCTAGGTACGTAGCCCGCCCATAAACACGAGAGAGAGAGAGAGATGGTCTCTTTGGTGTTGTGAGTAGACTTATATACGAGGGATAAGGGATGCCACGCATCATAAGCTCACTGATGGCAGCACAGTCACATCTTGTCTCCTTATAGCGACGGTGATGTAACCTTCAAGGTTGGTGATGTGGCATCTTAGGACGACCGAGCAATCAATGGGGCCAACATTCCATGCGCTCTTAACAAAGATGGCTTAGTTAGAGTTTGTCATGGTGCTGCATGATGTTTAAGGTTTGCTTAATGTAAGGCTCGCCTAACTGAGAGTGCTTTTGGATGGGCGGTGCATTTACCTCCAATAAGGTTAAAAAATAACGATAACGCTGATATTAGTTATTATAGTTGTGAGGTAAAAGATTCCACTGCACCACAGCCAACGCCCATCCAGAGACACCCTAAGACATGTGTATAAGACTAAAAATTATGAATTTGGAGAACAATAACTAAATCTACAATTTATGCATAATACAAGAGTAATAGCAAAATTTGACTTATAGATTTAATATCTATCGTTTAAGTCAAGATTAAATTTTCAAAATTCAAAAAATATAAAAACTAAAATTGATCAAATTAAAATATAAAGACTAAAACAACAACTTAAACATAATAAAAAAACTAATAACAAATTTCACCATAAATGCATATAAGGATAATAAATTAAAAAAAATATAAATTATTAAATTATATGATATCAAATTTTAAAAAAAATGTACCGATAATAAATAACATGATATCATTTATTAAAAAATATAAATATTTATATATATGATTTGCGATGATTATATGATTTCCAAAATCATATATATATTATATAAAAGAAGGTACGAGAGAATATATGAAAATGTTAAGTTATTAGTTATTTGAGTTTGAAATTAATTTTTTAATTATATTTAAAGTGAGTTTTGTTTTTTAAAATAAGTCTTAAATATAATTTTTTCCATTAATAATAATTATAATAATAAATTTTAAACATCATCAAATTATATATCATATACTATAATATAAGGTGAGGAACATTGAAATTTTAAGAAGGTTTTAGTTGTAGATGAATTCTTGGAGCTACAAATTATTTCCATAATTATTACTCAATTTGATGTGACTCTTAACAATTTCAATGAATACATATATGCTCAACATGGTTTTAAGATATATATATATGTATATTCCAACACACATACTTGAGAAAAAAATGCATATAATTTGGCAAGTATTATAAGTCTGTAAATAGCCTTGAAAAATACATGTATTTCGATATATTGTATGATAACAATAAATAATCACTTAATCTAATATATATATATATATTTATATATTCATTAATAAAATTTATATATTTACAAAAATAGTTATAAAAATATAATATTGTATAAAATATTATAAAGTTAAATTTAGTTTCCAAATAATTAATGAAATTTATTAAAAAAATTACAAAATAATTTAATTTATTTTAATTGATACATACAATAAATTAGTGCATCTCGAACGAGTAAGGTAATTATTTAACAATATAGTATATAAGTATAATTTAATATATTTTAATTAACACATATAATCAATCAACCTCTTTAAAATAAATTTTAAAACTAAATTACCAATTTTCAAATAAATAACACAAAATTAAAAATTGAAATTATTTTGCTTTTACTTTTTCAATCTTATTATTTTTGAAATATTGCCAATTTTGTAACATTTTCAAAAAATAAAAAAACTAGTAATTTATATATTTGATAGAGAACTTGAAATTAATTATCAAAATGAAACTGATAAGGTCATGTGAAAGATACGTATGTTAACTGGGCCGCCGCTTACGATATGATAGACAAAAATCCAACAGTGGTGGGGACCCCTTTGCCACTCTTAGGTTACGAATCAAGATTCGCCCAGCCCGGCTAACCATGTTAGCTTCTCAATCACAACCCAACGGTATCGCTAACGATGAGCCATTGAAAGTTAAACCACCCCAACCCGTTGATCCGACAAACATTCACGAGCTTATTTCTGCCTCTCCATTATTATATGCCTTCTACAACAAAACTCATAAATACTAAATTATAACTATATTAACTTAAACACTAAATACTAATACCAAGAGTTAGCTTTTGAAAAGTTTAACTTTAAATCTAAAATTGTAGCTTTAATATGAAAAGTTTTGGTTTAAGCTTTAATGTTATATTTTAAATAATTTTAGAAATGGAAATGAAAAAAAAAAAAAACCCTTATTTTGAGTGAGATAAATGAGAGGAAATAGATAATTAAACTTTTTTAAAAGTCCAAAAGCACTTTTGTTTTCTAAAGCATTTTTTCTAGTTTGAAAAACATTTAGTAAAAATTCAAAGTTGTACTTTCTAAAAATAATGATAAAGAGTTACTTAGATAGTAAACCTAAATCATAAATGCTAATTTAAATCTTAAATCACAAAGAGTTGACCGGTGATTCCAAAAATGGAATCACAGACCATGAAGCAAAATATTTTCCATTATTACAAAACCCTAATTCCCACACGTAGATATCTTTTCAATTTAAATCCACACTTAAGCAATCATCCTTTACAATCACAAGCTTTCTTTCCAAAATTTTCAATTCCCTTACTTGAAAGGAAAAGAAACTAAAAAGCTGTCTCTCTTGGAAGACAATAATAAAGTCCGCACTCCTCAGCCATTACAAAGTTTTCGCAAACTTGGCCACTATGAATCAAACCCATCTATATACTCCGCAGAGTCTCATATAAGTCCCATCCAAACATTGACAGGCAGCGGCATCTCCTTCTTTTTAATATTTCCCTAATTTTAATACTAAACATCCGGTGTTTTGTAACTCATTCACATGCTGCAATCTCTTCTCTTTCCATACTAATAATATATTCCTACACCAATCAATTCCCGTTAAAATCTCTGGTTGGCCATCAAGAACCAGCTAAAATGGGGTTCAAGAATCCATCTCTTTTCATGATCTTCTCCTCTTTATGCATTCTTTATTCTTTCTTGAAGTTATCTAAAGCTGACCCATGGCTTTTGGTCAACCAAACTTCGCCTTCCTCCAATGAATCAGGGGGTAACTGGCAGCTCTTACAATCAAGCGTAGGCGTCTCCGCCATGCACCTCCAACTCCTACCAAACAACAAAGTTGTCATCTTTGACCGTACGGATTTCGGCTCTTCCAACATTTCATTACCCCCCGGCAGCTTCTGTCCTAAAAACGACTGCACTGCCCACTCTGTCCTTTACGATGTCGTATCCAACACTCTCCGTCCCCTTCACGTCTTAACAGACACCTTTTGCTCTTCCGGTGCCCTCGACCCCAACGGTACCCTTATCCAAACCGGCGGATTCAATGAAGGCGACCACGTCATTCGCACCTTCGCCCCATGTGGTGCCGACTCTGTCGCCTGCGACTGGAATGAACTCAACGCTACTCGCCTTGTCGACCGTCGATGGTACGCTACTAACCAAGTTTTACCTGACGGACGAATCATCATTCTTGGCGGTAGAAGGGTCTTTACCTACGAGTTTTACCCTAAAAATGACGCCCTCAACAACAGCAAGAGCTTTTACCTTCGTTTCTTGGTGGAAACTAGGGACCCTGAAGAGAACAATCTTTACCCTTTCTTGCATTTATTGCCAGATGGGAATCTATTCATATTCGCTAACAAAAAATCCATATTGTTTGATTATAAAAGGGACATTGTTCTAAAACAGTTCCCTCTTATTCCTGGAGATGATAAGAGAAACTATCCTAGTACCGGCTCTTCGGTCATGCTTCCATTGAGGCTGTCTGGGAGGTGGCCTCCGGTGGTTGAGGTGCTTATTTGCGGTGGTGCACCGGCGGGGGCATTCATGAAGTCGGATAAGATGAAGGTTTTTGTAGAAGCGTCGAGGACATGTGGCAGGCTGAGAGTGAACGATGCAAATCCGCAATGGCTTATGGAGGCCATGCCCATGCCACGTGTCATGTCTGACATGATACTCTTACCCACGGGTGATGTGATCATTATCAACGGCGCTGCTAATGGGACTGCAGGTTGGGAAGATGCTGTAAACCCGGTTCTCAATCCGATTCTGTACTCCGTTAATGGACAACTATCTCAGAGATTTACGGTTTTGTCCCCGTCAAAGATCCCGCGAATGTACCACTCCACAGCAATCCTTCTTCCAGATGGCAGGATATTAGTGGCTGGGGGAAATCCTCATACTACGTATGTATTCACAGGATTATACCCCACCGAGCTGAGTTTGGAGGCTTATTATCCTTACTACTTGGATGCTAAATTCAACTCGTTAAGGCCCTCCATTATATCGGTGGAGTCGGGGAGTACGGTGTCGTATGGCCGTAGATTCGGAGTGTCCTTTTCGGTGTCGCTTTATAGGCAGGGCACGGTTTCCGTAGCGCTGATATGGCCGTCGTTCACGACACACTCGACCGGGATGAACCAACGCATGGTGGTTTTGAACACGGCGAGCGTGGCTCAATTGTCGATGGCCAATTTCAAGGTGGTAGTGGATGGGCCGACCAATGCTAACGTGGCACCTCCGGGTTATTATATGCTGTTCGTGGTCCATTCGGGTATTCCTAGTCACGCAGTTTGGGTGAAGGTGATGTGATTTTAAAAATTGAGTTCCCCAACGTGATTGATCATATAAAATTGTTAGACACTGTTCTTTTATTTTTTGGTTTCTTATTTGAGCCGAAATACAAAAATAATAAATAATAAATCCATAGCATAATTTAGGTTGATAAGCTTCAGGCAGTAAGCATTGAAGCCCAAATTTTAGCTTCTCCTTTTCTTTTTTTAGTTTTGATTCTTAAGATTTATTGTATACAACAAGTATAATTTGGTTTACAAGCGCTTCCCTTTTAGTCCTTTATGCATTTGATTTTTTATTTTCTTACTTAAACCAAAATGAGTTCAATAGTAATATTATATATAATTGTTCATCCATATATATATATATTAAATTTATTTACATCCATTCATATTGTTTTTAAAACTTATTATGTTAATTTTATTTTATTTTTAATTAATTTATGTTTTTTTATTCTATCTGTAGGCAACTCATATATATATATATATATATATTGTTTAAATTCATTTTTGGATATAATAATTTTATTTAAAATCTTCCAAATGTGAAATGATGTTTGTGTTTGGATGAATAATGTCTCTTTGAATATATGTATTCACTGACAGTAGAATTTTTTAATTTGTTTAAAAAAAAAAAACCAAGTGTGCTTAATTAATACTTTTTTTAAAAAAAATAAAGACTAAATAAATAAGATAAATGACAATTTCTTGAACTTATGAAGTTATAAAATTACCCTGCATTGTTTAGATTCCATAAGAAATAACATTAAAGATTATTTTCATATGCACTCTCGGTCGAAAATAAAATTTCCACAATCAAGGTAAGTGTAATAAGGGTAGACTACTACTAAAATCATTAAATTATTAATAAATTATGTTTTGGTCATTTAACTTTAAAAAGTTATAAAATGGTCACTGAATTAATTGAAAGTTTTCAGTTAAGTTATTAAACTATTCAAATGTTTTTATTTAAATCATTGGGATGTTAATTTTTTTTTTTAAAATCCAGCTAGCGAGCTCTAAGTGAAAATCCGATAATCAGTATAGTGGATTAATACCCATCTACGAGTAGAACACACCTTATATCCAAGTCGATCTAACAGTCAATGTTGAAGATTGATGAATAAATTTGTTTAGATTTTGGCTTGCATATTCATGACATTCAAAGTTGCTTAATGAAAAAATTTGAACTATAAAAGAAATGGGAAATGGAAGCTTTCGATCGGAGTAGATGATGCAAATAAAGAACGCCATACAATAACAGTTTTAACAACTTAGTGATTTAAATAAAAACTTTTAATAGTTCATGATCATTTTGTAACTTTTTTTAAGTATGCTAACCAAAACGTAAATTCAATAATAGTTTAATAACCTTAAATATAGTTTACCCTAGTAATAATAACTAATCCTGTTTATTTAATTATTAGAATTTTAAATTTACCACTTTAATTGTTAATTTTTTTTAATTTAGGCACCAAATAATTATTCTAACATCAAACTAGGGAGGGGAAAGAAAAGGAAAAGCAGAAATCCTATAATTAGAAAGTCGCATGTTAAATAAAGAGTAGAAAATGCAAAGCCCGAGGAAAAAGCTAAAATAGTTGATAACCAACAGTTAGTGACGCAGTTGCCTATATACATGCTTACAAACAAATATCTGAAAAAGCACAGGGTTTGGCATTTATGTCACGGGCAATTGGGATAAGCATGGGGCTGAGCTGAGGTTTTCATTTCTTTGAAATCATCAAGCGAATTACTGGAGCAGAACAAAAGAAAACCCAGAGACTTGCTGCTTCAGTGCATAGCATTTGAAATACGTTAGAATTTGGTAGTGGATGTTTTTACTTGATAGATCCAACTGATCTGTTTTTGTAGCGCGTGGCCCAGAACAGGTAATGCATGAAATTCAAGACGCTAAGCACACACACAAGCCAGTAGAATCTGTCCAAACGATACCCATTTATTGTATGACCAGAGAGCCAAGGCTTGTTTCCGGACTTCTCTGTCACGTTATTTACTATTGATACAATCACCGAGCTTAAATAATACCCCATGGCCAAAGAAGCCCAGCAGAGAGAAGTAGCCAAGGACCTCATGCTTGATGGCGCCTCTGTGAAGAAAAATTCAAGTAAGCCTGCTAAGGTGAAAAGATCTGCTGACCCCAAAAACAAATACTGCAAAGCAATCCAAAAAATGCTAATGGGTAATGGGTTGTTCGAGTCAAGTAGGCCTGAGTTGTTTGCCAGTGCCACTCTCTTTCTCTTGATCTCAACAAGGGCTGCAACTGCCATGGCTATTATGGAAAGAAATAAACCGATTCCAATTCGTTGTAGTTGGGAGATGCCGGTCTCGGTTTTAGTTAATCTCCTAGCGAATGGGATAATGAAGTGATCGTAAACTGGTGCTAGGATCATGATGAAGACCACAGGGAAAACCGGTAGGGAAGCTGGTGGGATTTTCAATGAGCCAAGCTTAGTGTTCATGGTGGCAGCTTGTTCTACAGAAAACGTGGAGAGCTGAGCTAGGCAGCAGTTAAGAATAATGGTGCAAGCAAATATGGGTAGGATTTTCAGAACAATCTTGACTTCCTCCACTTGCTGGACCGAGCATTCAAGTGCTGGGTAAGCTGGCTTGTTCTCCACTGCTCTGTTGATGAATTTGAGGCTTTTTGTTGGGATTTCGTCTCCACCTTGCTCACTTTGTTTAGCATTTTCTTCAGCTTCCTTGCTGGTTTGGGTTCGATAAGAGGGGCTTGTGGTAAGGTTGGCAATGGCATTGCTTGGACTTCGGCTTACGCAACTACTGTTCAGCATAGCGGCAACCAAGACCTGTTGAAGTAAAAACACGTATCGTTACCAATATCTTATTTTGTGGAATTCATTCAATTAAAACATGTCCAATTTGCTTTTAGCATACCTTGCAAATGGTTGTCAAAGGGCTGCCAAAGGGTATTTTGTTCCTATAAAACGTAGAGCCAGCGAGGAAGATCGGGATTGATAACAAGATTGCAATGGTGGAGATGGCAAAACCCCACTCCCACCCTTTGTTGTCTTCGATCCACACAACAAAAGTGACGGCAATAAGGGCACCAAATGAGAGACTGAAGACAAAGTAGTTGAAGAAGGTGGATCTTTGCTTCCTTCCCTGTGGGGTATTCTCATCAAACTGCTCGGCGCCATGGGTTGGTAAGGAACCCTTTATCCCTCCAATGCCAAGTGCCACAAGATAGAGGCCCATGAACAGCATTGCTGCTTTCCCACCTCTAACTTCCTCGCATGGGATGGAGGATGCGGATGGACTGCATTTGGGTGGCTTTAGGGAAGGTGCCCGTGCTTGTATTGTAAGAATGATCAACCCCTAATCAACCATAACAGATTTGGCTATTTCATTATCACTGTCATCACATATGCTAGTTCTAATCAATCATGTCAACAGTTGAAGCTTATGTTAAAGGCCATAGCTCATTCATTGGACCAAAATGAACAGTATAAAACAGTTTGAAGGCCTTAAAATACAGGCCAGAAGGGATCAGTCCTGGACCAAACCAATAGGCCAGTTTCCCTCTCTAGTTTCCCACATCCAAAACCAAAAAACTAAAAAACTTGCACCATGGCTAATGGAAAAGTCCAACACTTTGGGGTTCCCTTTAAATATCATCCAATGAAGCTAAACATTTCTACAAAGAGTGGGTCCTTCATCACATGTTTCCCACACACAAGATATTGGACTACATTGCCGACGAAACGTCATTGTAATGACCCTGGGGCTGTTTTCTACATAGCTTTAAAAAAAATTGGGGTGCATGTGGGTTTGATTCTCACTTCTCATTCCATAGACATTCCAATTCTCACTTTGGGTCTACCATAGTAACCTGTAGCCACACACGTGGTACATGAACTTGCCCAAAATAAGTAACTATTCATATATATACATATGATTTTTTTTTATTGTTGTACTTTAGGAAGAAAATCCCATTTGAGGAAAGAAATTAATATAGGGATTATAATTGGATTTGATTTTCTAATGATTTTCTCCCACATAATACAAAGTCATTGGTGGATGAAAATACTGTATCTTAAACGTAGACCGTACGAGCTGGAGAGACAAACGTGTCCCCCAACCGTACCCAAAGCTGCGACGATTTGGACGTTCTTATAAACAGGTGTCTAACCAAAAGAGTTACCATCTGTCATGTAGGCTTATCATATCATGGGTGTGCTTTCAAACAGAGACTAGATTTCAAAGCAATAAGACAAGATAGATATAGAAAAAGGAAGTTTCTCATGTCGTAAATAGCGACACAAATATTATAAAAAGGTCCCCGCCACCTCCTCCCTATAGCCCCATCACCAAAGGCGTTGCCTTTGATTGGATACGTTTCAATTTTCATGACTATCCAATGGACCCGACGTTTCTCCTTCCCCTCCACGTCTAAATTTATCTTTAAAATGTGCCTTTTCACAATTTAATTGGACATCAAATAAAATTTGAGGTGAAAGAATCTCAAAAGCTAAATGTTGTTGCAAGTTTTCTCATGTGATGAAAGATTGAAATTTGAAAGAGACCCTTTTACTTTTTCTCTTTTCATGTTTTGTTTTGAATTATATATATGTGGGATCTGATAGAAAGATTGAAATTTATGAGCATTCATCAATAATGCCTCGATAGATGTACCTAAACAGACGGTGTTCCTTGGATCTATATACCAAAGTCTTAGGGTTGCTTTGCGCCTATGACGGCCCCCAAACTTTAATGCTTTGCACACTAAGATTTTTGGTCATTGTTTTTTTTTTTTTTTTTTCTAAAGTGCTCATCTTTCATGCAAAAGGTCTCTAACTTGCTTTCTCAAAAGAAAAAAAAAAAAGAAAAAGAAAAAAAAGGAAAAAAGAAGAATCATCGATGAAATTCAAAAACGACAATAGAAATGGTTATGCATATAGAGAGAAGAAGAAGCAGGAGAGAGTTAGTACCAGAAACTCGATGAATGCGCTTATCAAGTAGATGTGATAAGTGGTGAAGAAAGCATCAGATAAGAAACCTCCAAGCAGAGCTAGAAGAAAGGCAGTCCCCATGAAATTGGTGACATTGTTTGCCGATTTAGATGGAGATAAGTGCATGTACTTGGACAAATACATCACTAGGTTGCTGGCATTTGCCAAGTACGCCAGGTTCTCCAGCACTTCCACAACTGACGACACACACAAAAATTATCATTATACCATATCAATGAAAGATAATAAATATATATTATATAAGTAGTCCCTTTCAGGCTGGTTCTTTCATAGGTAACTAAGCTAAATTACCCAAGACAAAGGAGGCTGCAAAAATGCCACCATGTCTACCCTTGAGAGCGGGTCGATTCCTCCAATCAGCATAGCCTTCCCATCTGGTATCCTGTAGGTTCACCCCATGTTCCTGCGGCCAAAACTCAAATAAAAACGAAGTGTTATTAGAAAAATAAGAAAGCAATACACAGCTTTCTTGTATGTTAGCTTGAACAAAGCAAATTAAGCAAGGGGGAGGAGTGAAAGAGAGGAGGAGAACATAAAAAGAAAAAAAAAAAGGAGAGAAAATTAGGGGAGGAAAGAGGAACCCACCATTGCTAGCTGTTTCTCTCTCTTAAGTTTCCAACTTGGGTAAGTTGGATTGGATCTCAGGTGAGAGAGGAAAATTAGATTGGAAAAGCTGGGTGGTGAGTGGTGGATGTATTTAAAGAGTGGGGAAGGCAACTTTGGAGGAGAGAATTGTCTAGACAACTTAGAAAATGACTTCGATCCATCCCCTATGTTATTTAACTCAAATGATTCTAATCTTCAATATTCCTAAATTTTGTTTTATTATTTTCTTAAGATTATTATTTTTTATAAGTAGGATTCTTCTGTGATAACTAATGAGATATTAGCACATATTACATAAATCATGTGTGGGTTTTATATAAATTTATTTTAACTTAAAATCTTATTATTATGTGTGGATGATGTCTAGAGTTATTTAATCTAATTAGACTATGTTCTATCTGTGCTTTTTAATTTCTAGTTAGAGTTATTTAAATGTGTTTGTTATGATTCCAATCCAATACCTTTGCTGGATATGATTGTATGTTTCATTTTTGTAAAAATATAATTACAAATCCTTTTGAGTGATCACATATTCCAACCTTAATTGTGAAATATAT
The DNA here is from genome assembly GCA_025698475.1 of Gossypium anomalum. Lineage (NCBI taxonomy): Eukaryota > Viridiplantae > Streptophyta > Magnoliopsida > Malvales > Malvaceae > Gossypium > Gossypium anomalum. The sequence continues at coordinate 13,259,435 of CM046967.1, read as the reverse complement.
AAATTAAATTTTTATATGTTTTAAATATGAAACTAGTTTTAAGACCCAACCTATTAAATTTTGGACAAATAAAAAATATATATATATCTTTTTTTAGAACCAAAATACTTTTTACATTTGTTTTCCAGTATATAAAAATTAATTATTTTAAAATTCATGAAATAAATTGTATACCATCCAAAAGGAGGAAAGGAGAGGAAGATTAGGATAAAATTATGAAATCCTCCCAACCCAAAGTAAAAGAGAGGAATAAGGTGTATATTTGACTCTCAACATAACCACATACTGAGTATATTTATATTCAATTACTAAATGTAAAGTTGTTAAAGCCTCAGCCTCCTAATTATAGTATGTTAGCTTTCGCTAAATAGCAACAATGTTAAAAGGGAAGCAAATCTTTAATCTTTGGGATTTTTTATTTATTTATTATTTTCCATGTTTCTAGTACCACTACTATAATAATAAAATATACTTGTTGATTAAAATATGACTAAGATGAAAGAACTGATTCGTTAATCCTCCCCGTATACGTGTTCCAACATGATCCTTTAAGATTTGCTCCTGACTGATCAATTCAAGAATTTTATCTCCTGGATGACGATAACATGTACATGCATAGCAGCTTTTATACAAGTGCATTTCTGCCTGATTATATTTGTTTTATAACTATTTTCCAAAACCCTAAATCAAAGTTTCACACGAATGAATGGAATCTTTGTAGATTTGCTATCATCTGTTTTGTTTATTTAAACTGAGTTTTGACGGTCTCTTGTAAAACTCTTGACCAAGAAATACGAGTAAAGAATGGTTATGGAGAAAAAGTGAGTCAAATTATAGCTTTTTTAAGGACATACCCACCATCGTCCACTTAACATGCCTAGTGGTACGACCATTGATGGTGATCTTTCTAAAACTATATATAAAAATAAAGATACCTTAGAAGAAGATTTAATTCTTTGGTTTGGTTAAAGTTAACAGACATGATAGAATTTATGCTGGCAACATGGTTTTCAGTATCATTTTTGTATCGATCGATATGTTTCAGTTTTAAACCAATATTATATAGTTTATGTTCTATTCTAATTCAAGTTTCAGTGTATTGGTACGTTTTAACCTATGCTTATTAGTATTAGGTTTTAATATTTTAAACTAATTTATATATATATATATATATATATTTATCTTTTAACTATATTTACTTTTTATAATTACATTTTAAAATATAATATAATCAATTAATTAAATTATTAAATTTAATTAATAATTTTAAAATTTATATTTATACATACATATTGATATCAAAACAAAAACAGTTGAGTGTTAGGATACTAATTATTTTGGCCGGCAGCAAAAGAGGAGCTATATTGTATTATTGCCTTGTTCACTATCTATGGGTTCTAAGCTAACCCTGACCTTAATAATTTATAGAGGAAAGATGTAGCATCCTTTGACCTTTTTCTGTTAATAAAATTTGTAAAGGCATTAGTTAGGAGTTTGGTGTAATACTTTTTAGCCTTTTGCAATTGTGGAGGTAGACTAAAGGATTCCTACCACATTTGTTTGGGAAATTGAAGTTCAACTATTCGTTGACTGCTTGGAATAGCCAATTGAACCCATGGCTAATTGATTCAATTTATCGTGAGAATTTTTTAAACATTCTACAATATGGTGCTTTGATTTGTAATGAAAATTGGTGAAAAGCATAGGGCAAAACCAAAGCATCCATGCTATAAAAGAAGCATTTCATCAATCACCACAAAAATTTAAGATTCATTGAAAACCAACGGGAGAATGCATGCAAGTTGCAGATTGTTAATAAGGCATCATATAAGAAGGTTCACACATTTCCCATCAGATTATGACAATACTTTGTGACCATCATAAACCAGTAATTTTAACATGATCCACAAACTTAGTTCCTCCTATATTTCTATATATAAAAAATCAAGGTATTCTTTGTTTTACCCAAAATTCTTTTGTTTTTTCTTTCTTTTTACGCCTTAATTTCTCCAATTAAATCTTGCCACATACTGTTTTATCGACCTGTAATAATCTGTCTAACATAAGCAATGCGTTGTTCAACTTGTATCCAATCAGAGTACGACACCTAATTAATGAATATGATGTGTAAAGGTCACTGTTTCATGAAAGACGGGAGTTATGAACACCAATGAAATTGCGTCTTGGGACATTTTTTTTTTTTTTTTTCTGTTAATCTGAATGCGATTGTTGTTATATATGTATTCGAAAAATGCTGTTCATAAACGAACCATGAAGACGCTAATGAGTTTGTTCCATGCACATGCTTGTCAAGTTCAGAAATTCATAAAATGGAAACCATGTTCAGTATTTTAATTACAAAAATACTGATGCAATTGATGTGAATTAATTTAACAGATGAAACCGGCCAAAACGGCTATTTGTTTATTGCGCCAATTATAACGTAAGATTTAGGAAAAAGATTTGTAGTAAATATCCATAATTGAATTTGTCCACATAAAATTTTAAAAGAATTTTTTAGTATGATTAAGACTTCTTTCTTGTTTGTTTTATAGTGCATGAAGATCATTTTTTTTTTTAAAATTTTGTAATTTGTTTTTTTACAGCACCATCTCAAATGCTCCAACTTGAATTATTTTCTTTAAGAGTGCATGTACTTTACTATTTATTCATACCATTATCATGTTATAAAATAGGAAAACCATTTTTGTTTAAAAGTTTTGCATCCAGAATGTCCTAATTGGATTTTGAAAACTCGAAATCTCGTTTTTACTTTTTATTTTTCTACGTTTTTCACCAAAAAGAAAATATTGAAAAATTTCTGTCTTAAAATTAAATTTGCTTTTTTCTCTCATTTGCAGATAATTCTCTTATTTAAATCTATATTTATTATTAATCCCTTCCCAATGAACCTAAAACTCACACTCATTGTACAACATATTTCTCTATCTCGTAACCCAACTTTATCACTTTTCCACCATTGCGATGTTAAACTGTATAGCTTTCATTTCTTCTTTTCTTTTTCTCTAGTTTTATTTCAACCCTACACTAATCATTCCCTGGGAATATAGTAAAAAAATAGAAGAAAAAGATGGAGAAACTGACATCTACCGTTCATGGCAGGATTGTGTTTATCTAGTTATACGAGTTAAGAAAAACCCATATAAGTCATTCGATTTTGAGAGATGCATTGGTAGCAATTAAGAGATTTAAAGAAGAAAAAGTTCCATTCGAATTTAAGAGTGAAGGATGTTGTTCATTTTCTGTACATTGTTGGTTTGAATATTTCTATAGAATGGGTGTGATTTGTAACACTTCTAGTTATTTTTATTATTTATGATTTGAAGGATGTTTCTATTAGGTTTGAATATTAATGGTGCGGCTTAGGGAAAATTTAAGCCCAACTTTTTGTGCAAAAGTAATTCCTTTTTCTTGAAGGATGTTTTACGCAATACACATGCTAGAAATATTGTCAAACCATTAAAAATATTAGGCTATGCTTCTTTTTTGGTTTTTCAAAATTAGACGAGACTAGACAGTCGAATCGATTGGTGTGAGGATTAGTCGAGGTATCGATCCAGAATAAGTAGTTGGATCGGTTGATTTATAAACCAGTTAAATTGATCGGTCAAACCTGTTGAAATGGTGGTTGGATTAATTGAATTGATTTTTTTTTAATTTTTTAATTTTTAATAATTTATTCAATTTAATTGGACGAATCAATCGGATTAGGAATCAGTGATCTGACCAATTCAACTATCGGTTTAATTTTAAAAACTTTGATTTTAGTGTTAATGTAATTGTATGATGTTACTAGGAAAATTTGAAGTATTTCACAATGAGAAAAATGAGTGGAATGGATTTGTAGACAAGGAGTATATAAAGTGTAGTTTGAAGTAGTTTTGGATATGATTCGGGTTTAGGGCCAGGTTTGTATAACATTATTTTCAGGGTTTAAGATTTATTCTGATTCATTATCACAATATATAATTGTTATTATAATACATTATAAAAAATGAATTTGATTTATCGCTTGAAATGAAATGATTTTTTCCTTTTTGTTTTAGTTTTTTAAAACATAAATAAGCATATATTTTTTAAACATGAGCAAGTGCATTAGAAATGCTTAATTCTTCTAGCATTCTACCCATAAAAAAACTTGGTGAAGTTAAGGGTTCTATTTCCATCCGCTATCTTTTGGGATTTAAACATAAGTTCTTTAGTGGTTCTTATTTAAGGATTTCTCCTACTCTCCCCCTTTTTTCCTTTCTAACTTTTTACAATGAAACTTAATGCAAAAGCAAAAGGTGAAGAAAAATAAAATACATCTTTGATATTTTCTCTACAAATTGCAATATGTTCCAATATCTTTTTTTACCATTCAGTCATTTCATACTTTTAAGAAACAAATAGTGATAGTCTTTTATGTGTTTGGTTTAAAAAGTTAGCTATATCCATCTTTCTACAAAGTAAAAAGAAAAAAAAAAGATTGACTAAAAAACAACATATAAAAAGCTTATAAATATACAATGTTTAAAATGAAGATAAACTACAATTGTAAATAAGAACTTTAATTATAACAATTGAAATATGTTAGGTAAGCATTACATTTCTCCATCATTTAACAGAAATAGAGAGTTGAAAGAAATGATTCATTAATCTTGATGTGCAAGTTAAAGATTTCTCATACATGTAGCTACAACAAATAATAAAATTACCTTGTAACTAAATTCATAACTACTTGTAACTAACAATAGTTACTCTAATATTCCCCTTACACATTCTCGAACAAAATCATCAAGTGCTAGCACATTCATCCTATCACGACAACGAGAAAGCACTCCTATAGTTAGTAGCTTGGTAAGTACATAAACTATTTGATCACTTCCAGATATATGATTAATTTAAAGTTGCCCACTAAGAACTTTATCACTCACAAAATGCAAATCAAGCTCAACATGCTTGACTCAAGCATGTAACACGAGATTAGCAGCCAAAGACACAGTGCTAGAGATGTCATACCAAATCACTGGCACACCTTTAAGACTTACACCAATCTTATTCAGTAAGGAATAAACTAAGACAACTCAGATGTAGCATTTGCTAGACTTCTATATTTAGCTTCAGATGTTGATGGAGACATAACACTTTGATTTTTAGAAGCACAATAGATGAGATTATCCCTAAGATGCACACAAAAACTTAAGGTTGACTTATGATCTTCAAGGGAACTTGCTCAATCAGCATTTGAAACCTGTTAAAGACATACTCGAAGGCTGAAACACCAACCCATGATAACTGTACCATAGATATATCTTAGAACCCATTTGACTACTATCCAATACTCATCATGAGGCTTATGCATGTACTGACTAACCTTATTTGCAACAAAGGCTATGTCTAGCCGAGTTAAGCACAAATATTGCAAACTACCCACAATTTGCCTATAAAGGGTACTATCCACAAAAGGAGAACCACTCAAAGCAGTCAAAGAAGGAGAACTTACCATTGGCGTTTTCACAGACTTGGTGTTTACAATATTAACGCACTCCAACAACTTTCATGCATACTTCTACTAAGACACGTGAAGACATGCAGCATGTCGATCAATTTCCAGGCTAAGGAAATAGCTTGATTTGCCTAAGTCTTTTAATGAAAATTTTTCATTAAGACATTGAATCACTTCATCCAGTTCTGAACAATAATCACCAGTTACAATTATGTCATCAACATAAACAAGCATAAACACACACCCAGATGCATCCTGCTTAAAAAACAACGAAGGATCGACTTTTAAATATTGAAACTTTAACTGCTAAATAAGAAAACCTCATAACTTCTCAAACCATGCTCTTGGTGCCTGCTTAAGACCATACAAAACTTTGTTCAGTCAACATGCAAGTGTATTCTCATTATCATCATACACCTCAAACCTAAGAGGTTGCTTCATATAAATAACTTCAGCAAAGTCACCATTTAAGAAAGCATTGTTCTCATCAACTTGACGCAACTTCCACTTTCTTGACAGAACTAAGGTAAGAATTATTCTGGCAATATTAACTTTGACCACTGAACTAAAGATTTTATCGTAATCCAACCTAAGAGATTGTAAGAACTCTTAAGCGACAATACAGACTTTATTACGAGCAACACTTCCATCAAAATTCTTCTTAACTTTGAATAACCACTTATAGCCTACAAGCGATCTATCTGCTAGTAGAGAAACTAAACTTCAGTATTATTCTTGACCAAAGCTTGTAATTCATCATACACATCATTCCACTATGATGGAATAGACATAACTTCATGAATGTCCACTGGCTCAACCGAACTCACCACAACATTATAAGCTTTCGGGTTGTAAACACCAACCTTTGCTCCGAGTTATCATAGGATGACAGTTGGATATCTGCTGGTTTGAAGACAATAAGGGAGTCACCACTGAATTACTTGGAACAACCACCAAGTTTGGTATAGACAAGATTGGAGCATCATCACTAGTAAAGATGGTGCAACATGCTAGGGACACAATAGAGAAAAGTCAACAGTACCAAAATTGAGTACCATAGAGGAAGTACTCACAGAAGAAGGAACCATGATAATTAGAAGCGTAGTGATTGTACTTGAGTCATCTGTCACTGAAATGGAACTTGAAACAGGCAATTTGACCTTGGCAAATCGAAAAACCTCATCATCAAATTGGACATGGCGAGAAATGTACACACGCCCAGCCTGATCCAAGCAATTGTAACACTTTATATTCAACAGATTCACTAATTTAATTTAATCTTTGAACTTCAATTATTTAATTAAATAATAATTTGAAAAACTTAAATTTAGTTCTCATGTCATTTTCGTACTTAGTGAGAAAACACATCCATTTCCGACTGTGACACGTTTCTATAACTTTATCATTTTCATCCAATTTTGCTAATCTGATTCTATATGCAATTCATTTATGATTTCAACAAGATAACGGAGGGACCAATTGGACATATATAATTAAGGCTCAAATTATTTATAATTAAATTCCAGTTTTTCGCTTATTACTTATAAACTCATTTAGCCACGAAGTCATTCCACTATAGTATTATGACTGAGATCTCCCTAATTACATACCATTACGAAAACTACTCGATTAGTACTCATCCAATGTCCTTGTTATAAGTGTGTTACCTTCATAGGATATCATTAATCTCTTTAGGAATCTCCCAATATGGTTCTATTTTATTTAATGGTAATCATTACTTCTTCCTTCATGAAAAGTCAATTACTATCAAATAGTAATCAAGTCATTTATCACAAAGACAAACAACCCATGACCACATTTACTTTTCATCTATCATGTAATGTCAATGAAAGAATATCTCATTTACCTATTTCTTGGGTTATAAATTCCACTATAATGAATGATGCTACATACTGCAGAAGTCGTATACTCAATGCATTAGTTTTTTATTCCTTATCTAATTAAAATCAAGCTTTCACTTATATCAAAGCATACAAATCACGCATACATAGTCCATCATTTACTCCGGATTAGGGTATGCCACACTATGAATGTTACAAGTGAATAAATCCATAAACAGATTCAAGATCTATTCTATTTGGGTTTTGTCTAATATACTGTCAGTCCAGTCAATCACATCTATGTCTCTATCTTCTAGGAGTCATCAGTTCTGATGCTCAAGATAAAAAATCTCCCCAATTGGAATTGATAAACAACATATTAGTCTTTCAATTAGTTTGTTCATTTTTTATTGGACTAAAGGCATATTTAGGTTCATCTACTAATATAAGTTATCTTTCTGTATTACGATTCAACCACGTAATATCGCTTAGTATTAATTAAATAATAGAAAACTAGTGAGTCAATATTTTCTTTCATTTTTCTTTGCATGAAAAAACCATTGAGGACAATATACAAAAGATATTATTGTAATTAATGGATATTATTATTAAATCATTTTTTCGAAAAATACAAGTATACATGGATGAAAATACTACATTTAGGGAACCAGATCCAACAGCCCCACAATTATCAGACCACATAATGAAAAACATTGATCAACCAAGAAACTACTGCTAAAAGCCCCATGAGACCCACTACATTAATGATACATGAAAAGCCAACTCTCAAATGACTTATCCTCCTCCTCAAGATCTTAAAGTCTAATTTTGCAAACACCATCATAGTGTTTTATTCCAACAAAGCCCTTTAAAAACAATTCCTAATTAATATGAAAACATCCTCGCATTGGCAAATCCTATCTATACGCCAAAATATTGCTAGAAACAAAAACTAAAACTACCACTGCTTCGAAGAAAGCAAAGTAAAAAAAAAAAACACCACAGTTTTTAGAGGAAACATAATGGATTAAAACTAAAATCAAAACCAGCACCGCTTTCAAAAAAAATAGAGTGGATTATTATTATATACAAGCTTTCATACAATGGTGTCGACAAAACTAAGTCACCATGAAAACCATCGCAAAAGTAGTTGAAAATGAGTTAGGAAAGAAAAACCAAAAAAAAAAAAAAATTAGAGAGAAGGGGTGGTAATGTTATTGTACGTTCCAAAAAAAGGCTAAGGAAAAGGTTTTAACCAAATCAACCTGTTATAAGTAAAATACAAAAATTTCTAACACAACAATAATTCTATTAGAAACCGTTAGATATTTTGGTATACCAAAATTTTCCTTTTTTCACCTATATATGGGAACCAATAGCTTGTACCAAATTTCTATTGTTATACCAATCATTTTAATGCATACCAAAATTTTTAAGAGATGTGGTTATATATTTTGTTATACCAAAATTTCAAACCAAATACCAATACTTTTAATGAGATATTAATATTTTTAATAAAAATCATTAGATATTTTGGTATACAAAAATTTCTCTTTTCCTACTCATGTGGGGAGACCAATAGCCTCTATTAAAATTTCTAACGCAATGCCAAAATTTGTATCCAAATATCAAAATTTCTAAACAAATACTAACATTTCTAATGGATACTAAAACTTGTAACCAAATACCAAAGTTTCTAAAGCGATACAAATATGCATAATGTGATACCAAAAATTCATGTTCTTCACTCTTTAGAACTTTGGTCTGGAAAATTCAAATCTTTCGCCAAAAAACTTAAAAATTTCAGATTTGAGTAATCGAAGTATGGAGATTTTTTAGAATAATTTTTTTTTTCAAATCTTTTTTGGTTTTCTTTCAAGGCTTCGTCCTTTTATTTTATCTTCTAAAATCTATAGCTTAAATCTAAAAAAATAATTTTCAAAACTACTATCATCTTGCTTTAATCAAAACTTTCTAAAAGAGTTGAATTTGACCTTTAACCTTTAAAAAGAAGGTGAATTGTTGTTTTTGTAATGGAATTACTAATTAAAACATTAAATTCTTAAACATGGCAGCTCGCATGACAATCCACGTGTACTTCAAGCTAATTTCTTTTCAACTTTTTATAATTTTGAATTTTTTATTTTTTGAATATTTTATCAGTTTTAAATTATTTATTAATGTGACATATAAGATAAATAGTGTCATGTAAGCATGAAATACACACGGGTTACCATGCCAATATCATTAAAAATATTCATATTGTAGTCAACATTTTCGTTAAAAAAAGCGATTTGATTTTTTTTTTTGAAAAATTAATGGCCAAATTTAGCTCAAAAAAAGAATAAGAGCTAAATTGAAAAAAGATATAAACGTTAATGGAACATTTGGTTCACCGAATGTAACATTACGACTCGTAATGTTAATTTTAGAATGAGACTACGGTGTTTGGATTTCAACATTCCAGCCATCTCGTCATCTCACATTCTGACCCTCCCATAATCTCACATTACGGTTATCCCTTAATATAGAGTGTAATATCATTACAACCCATTCCTTAGATAATTTTAGATTATGGGCATAATCTTAAAATTTGGACCAATTTGCCCTTTGTTTTTATTATTCTAATCAATTTAGGTTTGTTTTTTTCTTAAATATAATTTAAGATTAATTAAAGACAAAAAAAATATTTTTTTTAGTTGTGAACTAGTAGATATCATACATTACAATTATGATCATTATATTTTATTTAATAATTTATTTATTAATATATTAATTATTGTTATAACCATAATTATTGTTGGTGTTGCAATCTCATTTCATGAATTATAATAATTATGATTTATAAATTTATTTTAACACAATATATTTACTTATTAATATATAAATTGTAGTACAAAATAAGAATTGTAATAATTTATCATAATTTTATGGTAATTGAGACTAAAAAATATTAATGGAACTAAACTTGTTAAAAAAAATAAATTTTATACCAAGGACAATTGAGTAAAATGTGTTTTTAAGTAATTTTATATTTCATCAACCATACACCTGAATATTATATTCCAACCAAATGAATAAGGTAATATTACATTTCACCCGTAATCTTGCATTTCCTAAATGTTATTTCAAAACGTAATCTAAGATTTAATAAACCAAACGCCCCTTAAGGGTTAAATTTATTCTTATCCCTTATTTTTTTTAACACTCAAATCTCTCCATGCAAACAAAAACAAAAATGGAAATTGTTAAGATATTTCTAAATATATGCCTAAAAGATATACAATACCATACAATATATTCCTAAAAGATAATATCTCATAATAATATCCTAACAGAAATCCCTCCATAGAAACAAATTTCTCTCCTCATTTGATTATTAAGGCAAGAGTAGAGATAAATTTTGATTATAATGAAAAAAGAAATTAAAGAAGAAGGTTTTTTTTTTTTTTTTTCAAGTTGAAAAGTTGATGTTCAATAACAAAAGCAAACGAAACAATGGGTTTTCTCTTTTCTTGAAGAATGAAAGAGGGGAGTTGTTGGTTTCTCATGCAAAATTTGGGCCACTTTTGACAAATTTGAACAATGAAATGATAGTTTAAGAGAAGGTAAGTAATATACTTAAATCTTATATAGGCCGATTGGAGAGGGAGAGTTTGAAACTATAGTTGTATATCTAGAAAGATCGGGGCTTATTTTGGCAAAACCTTTTTAAATGTTAGGGTAGGTTTTTGGTATCGGTTAGCCATCAAAGAAAGGCGACCGATGGCTTGACCATAGTTGTTTGATTCTAGATTTTGGTAAATTAAAATTTTTAATTAATAACAAAAAATATTTGGTATATGAAAATATCTAACGAGATGCTTATTGAAATAATCGATTACAAATTTTATTTTATATGAAAACTTATAAAAAGCTTATATTAGGAAGTGTACGCTAGAATTTTTGGAAAAGGAGAGACTAATAAATGAGTAGTTTTAACGGACAAAAAATACCCTGGGTTCATTGGCAAGGGAAGCACAAAATATATATATATATATATATATATATATATATATTAAGTGGGATGAGAAAGAAAAACTTTTAAAATTTATTTTAAAAAACTATAAAAATAAATTTAAGATTTCATATAACAAAATTTCAATCTTGAAGCTTGCGGACAAATTTGTAGAGTATAACAACAGCTGATAAAAGTTAATGTGTTAATTAATTACCAGATTCAATCTCTAAAAGTAAACGTAATTATTTGAAATTTTGATCATCTGACATTTAATATTGAAAGTAATTAAGCAAAAGTTTTAGATGTGCGACGTGGCTTAGTGAATTTAATTTGGCATAGAATCACTAACACCGCTTGCACATTTACTCATATTCAAATGTTTGATAGCTTAGGTTAGGCATAGTTTGAGATTTTTCAAATGTGGGGATTTGAATGTTATGAATGAATTTCTGTTCATTCTTTCATTCTTTTACTTTGTGTTGCTTAGCTATAATTAAGGGTTAATTATCCCAAAAAAATTAACCATTTTTAATCATGGATTACAAACATAACTCATGATTCTATTATAATATTTCATTCTACTTCTTATCTAATAAAATTTTAATATGAAGGGAAAAAAATAAAATAAACGATTGCAGGAATGGATAGTGGAAGAAGATATTTTGGGAAAAGAAAGTGGAAGGGGGCCCAAATTATATTATAATAGTAATGATATAAAAAGATTAGCTTTGTAAATGCATGAATTATATAGAGACATCATGCTTCTTTAATACCCGTTTAGACATCTTTTCTTTCTCTCCAATAACATAATTCATGTTTTTTTCTTTTTACATTACATCTGAAAAAAAAAAAAACCCCTCTTATAATTAGGTATTTATAGAGATATTTGGGGTGGAAGCATTGTTCTAACTTTTTTAATTTTAGATTTCTTCAGATGAATTCTAGAGAATGTTGTTGGTGAAATAAGAAAAATCCATGATCATGATGATGATGATGAAATTTGAGAGAGAAAAAGTGACACATAGAGACAATGACTAGAGAGAAGAGATGAGATATTATTTACCATGGAAATTGAATATAAATAGCCATTACTTTTTTTTGAAAGAATTTTTATTTATATCTTTCAATATTACTTTTTATCCTTTGAATTCAACCATTCTTTTTTTTTTTTAGATAGAAGGAAGAATGATAGGATAAAATATTAATATATTAAGCACTAACAATATCACTAATATTAATATAATTTAAATAAAGTATTATGTAATTAAAAATATTTTTAATGGATTATCAAAATAAAATAGTTACTTATAATTTTATTATATTAAATTATCATTTTTAAATATTTTATAATATATTATTTACATTAATATAATTATTAAATATTAATTATAATCTATATTTTCTACTCTTATTATTAAAATATTATTCGTAAATTTATCTTTTTAAACATATTCCTTAATCCCCATTCGACCAACAAATGATATAATACAATACTTTATTTCATTCTCTTTTCTATTCAATGAACCAAACATAATATTATTCTCCGAAGAGTGTGAAACAAAGAATAGCAGTCAAGTCATTCCATATTTCTTTAGATGGTAATAAATTTAAACAGGTTTTAAAATTATTCAAAAATATTTCATTTATTATTGTATGATTGACTTTATTCATCACTGGTCTTTGCATGGGGAGAGCTGAAATAGAATTATAAATTGTTGAGGGGTACAAACAATTAAAAGAAAAACTTAAATTAAATAATTATTTGTTAAGACACCAAACTAATATCTTTTATCCAAAGGATCAAAAGATTTAAATCAACTAAAAACAATATTTGTCCCTACCTCTTCGAATTTTGCCCTTCTATATTTGTTGTTAATATTACGACATAAACATTGGGGATGGTTTGTTGTTGCAATTCATACCGTGACAAGCGTAGAGAGAGTCAATAGATATAATTGTTGAAACATGTCAAGTAGATGTAGGACCAAAGTTTCGCTACTTGCTGGGTTCTTTTAAGTAGAGAATTATTTAGAGTAAACGCTTGTTTCATAATAGTTTCTTTGTAATCCAATTTTAAATCCGATTTAGGATATGGGCCAAATGTAATTTTCTTAAAAGGTTGATAAGCTTAGAGAGTTAAGATCATTAAACTTAATATTATGGTTGCGATGATATTATTATGGCGTATGGCGTAGGCATGTGTAAGATAGTTCATTACCACTGTAGATGTGCCCAGCTCAGCAACCAACAACTGTCCCTTATTTATTTGTTTGCTTGTGGTTGGGTGGCTGAGAAGAAAGTAAGAAGAGAGAAGAATAAATGAAAGGAGAGAAAAGAAAATTTAAAAAATATGAGGTTTTTTACCTATATATTATAAAATTAAAATATATATATATTGAAATGGCATGTTAAATAAATTATGTACCAAAATGGTACATCCAATCAAGTGGAGGATAGTACATAGGCAACACCGCCCTCTAAAATATTAAAAAAAATTAAAAAAATGGTAAAAGTAACTAATTAGGCGCCACCTAAAAAAATACGGGTCAAATACAACCCGTATACAAAGAAAACCTGACCCGCTGTCATAGATGGGACAGCACAACTGAGCAGCAGTAGTTGTGCCTGCTGGAGAGGCGGCACCGCCTTGTCACACCTACTACAAAGGCGACACACCCCGGTCAAGCCATTTCCACAAGCGGCACCGGCCTGCGGCTTGTCAGCAATGGGACGGGTTGGAATTGAGCCCTTGAGTTGTGTGTTTGGAGACCATTATAAGGTCCCAATGTCCCATTTTTTGCTGAAAGAGAGAAGAAAATCTTTGAAGAAGAAAAGAAGAAGAAGGAGAGAGTGAGAAGGGGAAAAAGAAAGAAAAAAAGAGAATGAGAAAGAGAAGGAAAATAAATAAATAGAATGGTGTTTAAAAAAATTGTAAAAGGTATTTTTTTGTTATAAATAAATGTTAAATTATTTTTGTTGTTATTGTTGATTTAATTCGGATTTAATTTTTTATTTTATTTTTGTAAGGTATTATTTAGTTAAAAAGAACTATTAAGGTATGTTTGTATTTATTTTATATTTTCATTCATTCATAAGTTATTTTTAATGTTTATTGAAGTAAAAAAGCATATTTATGTTATGTATAAAGAATGTTTTATTTTTTTATGTAATTTATTTGTTATGTGTGTTTTAGGTTGATTAGATTTAATTTTTTATGTAATTTATTTGGCATGTTATTTTCATTATTTTAATATAATTTTTTTATTTTTTATGTAGGTAAAAGATGAGACTATTGATATCGAATTTGTGAATGAGACCATTGAGTTGGAATTTATGAAATAAATTAGGAATAATAGTTTACATGTTCTAATTTTTTAAGATTTTATAATTCAGAATAAGAGTTTATGTTTTTAAATTTTATTTTATGTTTTTTATAAATATTATAAATAAAATTTCTTTTGAATCCTTCTATGTAAAAAAAATTATATTTTTTGACAATAATTAAGTTGGTATGTTATTATATATATTATATTTTAAACCAATAATTTTACTTATTATCATTTTAAAATAATAATAATACTCGTATTTATTATGTTGAGAGAGTTTCTGTTATATTTTTTTATTGGCATGTTATTTTTATTATTTTAATATATTTTTTTTTGTTTTTTTATGTAACTAAAAGATTAAACCATTGATATGAAATTTGTGAATGAGACCATTGAGTTGGAGTTTGAGTTGGAATTTATAAGATATATTTATTTTGTTAATGTCGTATAGCAAAAAATATGATGTAGACAAAATTGTTTGGTATTTTTTTGTAATTAAAAGCAATATATAAAATTTAGGTATTTTGATAAATATTTAAAATGCATCAAACTTAGAAATTAATTACCGAAATTTGTTTTGAAATTGCAGGTATCACAATGAGTTCATTGATTAAGAACAATGATCACATATCAAACACAGTTAATAATATGGTAATATATTGTTATTTGTTAATCAAGGGTTCCATTAAAAAAGTTCTATGTCATTTACGAAAATAAATTATGTTATTATAACTATTTTCTGTAATTTAATAGTGTCAAGACTCGTGCCACGCATTGAGGGGTCGGGTAAATGGTTTAGGATATCCCCCGGACGAACGACTGATACCATACTTGGAGTTAGCCGGATTCGGGTCAGCAGCATTGATCCGAATGTTTAATTTGAAGTACATTTAATATCTGTATTGGTCGAGCGTTAGTGCCAGGAGACCCACACTTTTCATTTGCCGTGTGGGAGTGCATTGTCACTCTAGAGGATGTTGCATTGCAACTTGGGCTCCCAATCGATGGGAGTGCCGTAACAGGCATAAGTACGATAACTGAGTCGGCTGCCCTTTGTTATAACCTACTAGGAGTCTCGCCCAACGGTGCTGAGTCCAAATTTATAGGTTTGAGATTTTCATGGCTGAAAGTCGATTTTGAACATTTATCACTTAATGTCACTGAGTAGGAGGTGATGTGCGCAGCTCGAGTGTACATTATGCATATTGTAGGGGGTGTACTGATGTCGAATGCGAACAACAACAAGTCCATTTGATGTATTTACTCCTATTAACTGATTTGCAGAATGTTCACTTGTATAGTTGGGGTTACGCAGTTCTGGCTATGTTGTATCGTGAGCTTTGTCGGACAACAAAGCCTGATGCCATAGACATAAGCGGATGCCTTATATTGTTGTAGTCATGGGCTCTTTATCGGATGTCATTCTTGGCATTAGTTAGGCATCAAGCATACGTATTTCCACTAGTAAACAGGTGATAAAATTTAACTTATAGCAATTAATTGACATTTTTTTTCTAATGATACTATTCTAACGATACTATTCTAACATGTAATTTGTTTTCGTAGATAGAATACCAATCCAGGTATCATGAGGTTATATATTGTCTCAATATATCTGTCGAAATCAATTTTTTTTGAAAACAAGAATCGACTTAGGTTTTGAAAATGGAAACGAAAATTGGGAGTCGCCACCAATCTTTTATGTTTAGGTGTGATCGGATCACCTAGAAATTTAGTTACTTTAATAAAATATTTTGATTTATTAAAACAACGATTTTGGTCTACGAAATTTGAGAAAACGGGTTCGGGAGTCAGTTACGTACGAGGGAGGATTAGCACCCTCGTAATGTCCAAAATTGGTACCTAATTGATTAATTAATGTCTTAATGTCGAAGTTTTAAAAACTCGAAAAGAATTAAAAAAAATACGATCCTCTTTTTGATTTTTACGAAGAATTTGCTTGCGTAAATCGAAACGGATGTTAAAGACCTTCTTGTCCCAAAGTAATAAAATGCCACATCCAGTACGTTAGGACACGACATTTCAAAACCCCGAGAATAAGCTTGTCTTTTGGTTTTCAAAGCTCATGCATTTAAATTTTAAAAGGATATTTGATTATTTAGGTTAAACAAGAAAAATCGAAACCCAGTAAGTTAGGGTACGATTTTCTTGAATTTCCTAAATTCGAAATATCGCCTTATTTTTAATTTAAGAAAACATGGACGAAATCTTGAGAGAATATTTATTTGGTCAAACAGAAAATCGAAACCCAACACGTTAGGGCACGATTTCTCGAATTACCAAACACGAAATATTACCTCGCTTTGAAATTTTATTTTTTTATTTTTTTTGTAAAAAAGGAGCGATTATGGAAACAGACTTGAAACGTATTTATTCGATTCGTTTGAAGCAAAGAAAATGAAATGAATAATTTTAGGCAAATAGGTTGGCAATCTCAATCATAATACAATGCATGGAGATGCAAAACAAAGTAACAAATATGGAAAACATACATCAATAACATATTATACAAATTATTGAGAAATACAAACACGAAAATCAAAACACGCCCAATGATAATAATCTTACCACATACACTATTTAACGTTTCTAAATAATGATTAAATAAAAATCTATTTTAAGAAAAATGTTTTAAAAGGTAATAAGAAATGCTAAAACAAATAAACTTGGAATCTACAATGTAAAATGAACAATTTAAAAGTAATTAAATTATATATATATATATAAACAGATAAGACATGCAAAAATTTACAATAGATCGTAAAATAAATAAAAAATAAAAATAAATAATACATAAAATATAAAATATAAAGTTTGACATATAAGTGAACTTCAAAATAAGTATTATAAGAGGAAATTTAAAGTTAGTGTTATGCAAAATAATTTAAAAGCAAGATTTAAAAAATATATATATAATATAAATTATGTACATAAAAATAATAATGTATACCTATATAAAATTTTAAAACGAATAATGCACATATTAGCAAGTTGTAATATAAATGAATTATATAAATGCAACCATATAAGAATATATAAAAGAATATACGAATGACATACTATATAATATAAAATCAATGATTATACAAAATAATTTGAAACAAAATTTATCTACCAACAATTAATAAGATACATAAAGCATAAAACTTAATATAAACATTGTATAAAAAATAATAATAATATAGGCAAGTGTTTGAAATAAAAAAAGTATAATTTTAAATTGGGAAACAAATGGTATACATAAATAGATTTAAAGGGAAAATATAAACATGTTTGCAAGGGAATTTAAATAAGTAATTCAATTAAATTATGTATATATATATAAATATCAATGTACGAAAATAAATATCATATTAATCTTTAAAACATAAAATCATATAGAAAAGAATTTTAAAATGTACAAATTATAAAATAAAACAATCTCTTTTAAAAAAAAATAATAATATATGCATAAACAAAAGTATAAAATAACAAAATAGAACAATGCAAAATTAGTAAAATAATCTCAAGATAAAGACGAATAATAAATAAATTTTTAAAGAAAATAAAAGAATTACAAGAGAAAAGAAAAAATAAAAAAAATAAAAAATACTCCATTGAAATAAAAATAAAATCGCAGGAACGATTTACAAACAAATAAAATGATTAAAACAATACTGAGGACCAAAATACGATGCGCGCCAACCAATGGGGATTAAAAATGAAATTATCCCAAATACCAAAACGCAGTACTCTAGCGCGGACCGAATTGAGATTGCACACAAATTTTAGGGTAAAAACGAAAGAAACAGAATAAGGTTTAATTAAAAGACAGCACAAATGGAAGGGACTAGCCACGCAAAATACCCACTTAAAGTGAGAATGCGTGGATTTAGCCTGTGGACCAGGCCACTCGCAGACCCCCCTTTTTTTAAAATGGTGCCTTTTAATTTTTTATTGAAACCTTTCTATTTTTTAAGCTTACAAGTCCCTTTTCTAAACAAAACCCCAAAGCTCCTCCCTGCTAGGTTTTCACCCAAACAAGTCGTCAGACCACCACCATATCTGGTAGCCGACGGTGTGGAAAAAAATGGCCTGAGATCATTACTATGAAGGCCTGGTAAGTGAGCTCCCTTTCTTTTCTTTCTTTATTTTCATACACCAATAAAAGAAAAAAAAACTAGATGAAAACAACTTGAAATCCTATTTGGCTTTAGAAAATAAGAGGGAGAGTTCTATCAAATGAGAAAGCAAGAAAGCAAAGGGCATCAACCCCATTTCGGGTTCGGATCCAACGACGGAGGAGACCCTCGACGACACGGCCGCGAGGTTCCGGGTAAGTTCTTCTTCTCCCTTTTTGTTTGAAATATACTTTTTTTTTGCTTTTGATTTCTGATGTGCATGTGAAATATATCTTTTTTGTATTCCAAATCCCCCCTTTACAATCTATTTTTGTATGGCTTTATAGCCAAATATATGTTACTGTTCTAGCATTGTTCGGCCTTGCTTCTGCTGCTGCGTTTTTGCTACTATTGCTTGCTGTCATTTTTCTGCTCTGTTTCTGCTTTTGTGTTCTTTGCAGGTTTTTGCTTGGTCAATAGAGAAGAGGCCTTGCCATTTCGGTGCAAGGCTGAGCAAAAGGGTCAGGCCTCGGGACGAGGTTCGGGCGGTGCGCCCGAGGAGGAGCGGCGCACATGGGAGCTAGGGTTTCTGCCCTCTCCATTTTTACTAAAAATTCTTAAGTTTTTGGGCTATAGGCTGTTGTAATTTTGGGCTTAGTTTTTTTTTTTGTGTTTGGGTTTGTAATTTAATTATTTTTGGCTTTTATTTTTGGAACCGGGCAAATTTGGGTACTTACAATATCGTCTGATGATTGAACAACATGCCGGGGAAGGGGTAAGCTATTCAAATATTCATGGCATGTAATTACTTTGTATATCTTACTCGAACCATGTTAAATTTTAACCATGCTATTAATCGTACAGTTTATCTAGATACCGTATTAGAGACCAAAAATTATGATTGTTATACCCTCGTCTGCCCACATTCATTCTCACATGTAGTGCATTAACACATCAATTATCAATTTCCAGACAGTCGAGTGGAATAACGGGGATCAAGTACTCCTGCAGTTTGGTTGCATCCAGTATATCTCAGCTCCACAAATGCAGTTAGGGAAGATTCATGGGATTAACAAGAGAAGAAAACATGGAACTAATTGAGAGTTGTGCACCAAAAATATATTGTAATGTGGGATAATCGGAAAGCGTAAAGACCTCAGATGGATATTTCTTTCGGTTTGTAACCATCGTTAGAGTAGATACAATGGTACTCTAGTACGGAAAAACCATATTTACTTAGTGGGCAATTGACTGTAGTCCCCCCGCACATGCATCAACTTAGGGCATACAAGTCAGTGCCCGAGGTAGATCCCGAGCCAGAGCCCTAACGGTCGCATACACATTTCGGTGATAGTTCTTATCATCCGAAGTTACGGGTCAATGACTATTCCTCGAGCTCGTCAGGACACATATATCATTCCGGGTTTGATATCTTTAATCCAGTACCATCGCAATACAGCACTCCTCACGGCCCGTATCCACCGCATTACTCCACTCCTTTTGGGTCGTATCCACCGTAGTACAGCACTCCTTCAGGCTCAAGTTCATCGATGACATTCGAGGCATGTGATTTTTCTTTCGTGTTTCGCACACCCCCACCTGCGACTGAAGAGGATGTTGATTGCCGCGATCACCCACAACATGAACATCGACCCCCGTAAAAATATACCTATAGGACTACACCATCAAACCATCAATTTTAGGGGTTTCTTGTAATTTAAATATTACAAATGTTTGTACTTTTTTTTATTCTAAAAAAATATAAATCAAGAAAAAGACAATCTTTATATTTATTTAATTAGATTAATTGCAACATTACAACATTAAAACTTGGAACAAACTTTGTACTATAAATTTTGTAAAATAAATTAAATACATTACAACATTAAAACTTAGAATAAACTTTATAGTATTTTGTTATATAAATTAAATACATTACAACATTACAACTTGGAACAAATTTTGTAATATAAATTTTGTTATATAAATTAAATACATTACAATATTGAAACTTGGAACAAACTTTGTAATATAAATTTTGTTATATAAATTAAATACATTACAACATTAAAACTTGAAACAAACTTTTTAATATAAATTAGGTACCTTGGATTACATAAGCTCAATTCCTACCCGATCCTAACGATTGTCCAATATGGTAGTTTTACTGCAGGCATTTACTCCGATTATGACCAGCTAATCTGCATAATCCAAAATGCTTACCGTCGGATTTCTCCCTGATGCCCATTTCATTATGGATTCTGGATAATTGCGGGCAAACTTTCGGAGTCCTACGCGACCCTTTGTTTGGGACAAGCTTGAAAGTCGTCAAAGGCACCTCCCACGTAGGCAGATCAAGCAGGACGAGGAACTCATTCTCTCGGACACACAACATGGGCTCGAGGGTGTACACATCATCTACAAATTGTTCAACATTGAGCGAGACTTTAGCACATGCTGCCACGACATGCGCACATGGATAATGAAGTGTTTGGAACCTCCTGCAATCGCACCGTCTGTTTCGGAGATCAACTTCATAGGACCTAGGTGGTATACCGAGTCGACAGCTGATGGTCTTCATAACTTAAAACATTTCAAGACATCGTGAATATACTTCTACATTCATCGACCTCACCATCCGACAGTTTGCAACCATTGCATCCCTAACATCTTCAACAAATACGTGCCCCGCCTCCATCTGGTTGACTTGTTGCTAACTCATTCTTGGCACCAAAGTAGCCAACTTGTAGAATGTAGCCAAGAAGACAGATGAGATTAGAAGATTTTGTGTTTTTAATAACACAGAATTGATCCCCTCCACCAAGTTTGTGGTCATATGATAATAGCGAAAGCCATCGTCAAAACTTTAAGCCCATTGCCACGGCTCCATAGTATTCAACCATTTTTGGAAAGATGTGTTCGTTTGACCCTTCATTTCATTGTCAAGTCAAGTCATTCTTTGGCGAAAAATTTGTGGCTCTAGCTCGTGCGCTGTATATGTATTAAGAAAAGATAAGTTACAGTATTGCTCTAAAACATTAAAAATTATATTGAAAAGATAAGGTTATCATTTATCCATTCTTACAACTTGTCTCCGTCAGTTTGCATTCTTATAATCTCGATGGAAGTTAGTCGCGATATACCAGATGCAGTAAACGGATCTCCATGGCACACTAGAACGCCTAATGGCGGCAATTAATCATTTTAATCATTTCCCTCTATCGAAGATGATGCAAATATTATCGTCGCTAACAATATACCTTCGCAGGTTGGTAAAGAAGATTCTCACGATTCCACGTTCTCCTTATCTACGATGGCAAATGCTATTGGGAGTATATTATTGTTCCCGTCTTGAGCAACCGTAGAGTCCATTGCCACGACTCTATAGTATTCAACCATTTTCGAAAAGATGTGTTCGTTTGACCCTCAATTTCATTCTCAAGTTGAGTCATTTTTTGGTGAAAAATTTGTGGCTCTAGCTCGTGCGTTGTATATGTATTAAGAAAAGATAAGTTACAGTATTGCTCTAAAACATTAAAAATTATATTGAAAAGATAAGGTTATCATTTACCCATTCTTACAACTTGTCTCCGTCAGTTTGCATTCTTATAATCTCGATGGAAGTTAGTCGCGATATGTCAGATGCAGTAAACGGATCTCGCCGGCACACCAGAACGCCTAATGGTGGCAATTAATCATTTCCCTCTATCGAAGATAATACAAATATTATCGTTGCTAATAATATACTTCTGCAGGTTGGTAAGGAAGATTCTCATGATTCCATTTTCTCCTTATCTACGATGGCAAATACTATTGGGAGTATATTCTTGTTCCCATATTAAGCAACCGTAAAAAGTAAGATTTGTGTATATTTTCTGTATAGCCAGGTCCATCTACTTGCACAAATGGCTTGCAGTAGAGAAATACACGCACGCATAGATTAAACGTCCAAAACATCCGATTGAAATTTTTTTCCCGATTGTAGCTAGTCATCCAGGTCGTAATAAAGTTGTGTTTGTAACTCAATGACAGTCCCAGTATGTACTCTCGGATAGCATCTATCCATCAATGTAGCTCATTGTACGACGCATCAAAATCCTCATACAATTGTTCCATTGCCATTTGTTTAGCTATCCACGCCTTTTGGTATGATACTCGATACTGGAATCGTGCCTACAATTCAGAAATTAGTATCGAAACTTTAATGGTCGGCATGTCCTTTACCATTGGCATGATACACGTACAGATAGTTTTAGAATTAAGTTTTTTATGATCTTCTGTCATACGTGTTGATGTGCATGTGTGAGGCCTAACAAAATTTTCGTATCTCCTACATCTGCCACTTTTGAATAAACGTAGCTCGTACTTGCCAATTGCAGCCTTCTACTGACTTCTAACACTCTTCAATATATAATGTCAGTTTAGACACTGCGACTTTTTAGTCTACTGATATATTCATGTTGTATTGCTTAATAGCAAATACGCACACTTCCTTACTTTCAAATCTCTAGTCTACGAACAACTTATCAGGATTGGAATCTACGGCTAACTGGTGAGTAGGTAGTATTTCAGGGTACTCCAAGAACTTAGCTAGTGCGCTGCATCGGGTCTATGAGCAATATGTGTGGCCCAAGATTATTTTGTATCACAATACGTCGAATCTAGTTCCCGACTAAAGACGTGTTAATGTTTCCATCGTAATTCACGTCTTCGTCGTCAATATCATCGGGGACCTCGTCCACATCGAGATCACTATCACTATCGACCTCGTGATCACAAGGATCACTACTATTGTATCCATCATCACCAACCACATCAATATCGGGTGCAACACTAAAATCAATATCGATCCCGTGTATAGTCGATTCGCTATCAATGTACGATATTGAAGCCAGGATACATGGTTTTTAAGCTCCATGTTCTTCACCTAATGTAGTGAGATTTTCAATTGGCTTCACACTAGCTAACTCAGCAAGTAACTAAAGCGGTGCAGTTTGGTCACTCCGATTCCCACAATAAATAGTGATCATTGTCTCCACGTCTTCATCGTCTACAAGTTTCATTTCGATGAATTTGATGGGATCTATCGAAACTGGAAACTTGTAGAAAAGTTTCGAGATCCTTCTCCCAAAATCTCTAACAAGTTTTGCGCTAATTATTTTCTTCATATCATTGAACGAGACATTTCTATTAAATCACATTTCTATTTGTTGGCGACATTCAAATATAATCTAACGGTTGTTGTCAATATGATTCCATCGAAATAAACACATACGAAAAACTGATTATCCATCTTCAATACTCAATCTATTAAAAAATAAACAAAAATTCTCAACAATTTCGAACAACATAAAAATACTTACATAAAAAATTTAATGAATAAAAAGAGACCATTTCTAACAATATCAAATTTATTGTCATTTCTAACAATATCTATGACAAAAATATTTTTAGTATTTATCTATTTTTTTCTGTTGTTATCACTAATTAACAATTATTTTATAATAGTTATTAACATAAAAACTTTTAAATATATTAAAAAAATTAATACATAACATTCATAACCTAACAAAAAAAATAAACCTTAAACAAATAATTAATCTAAACACAAAACTTACTAACAAATCACAATAAACAAAATAACTTTAAAACAAATTATAAAAATAACACTAAGCAAACCATATAATACTAACAAAATAATTTTTTCTCATCATAATCTATTTTATTTGAAAATAACAATAAAAATAAAAATACATTTTCTTTCTTCTCTTTTCTTTCTTTCTTCTCTTCTCCCTCTTTTCTTCCTTATGTTTTGCTATTTTTTTTAACTGATACTAAAATTGAGTCGGATGGCCGAGGGGGGGAAAATGGTACAGGTGCCATCTATTAGATAGGGGTCACCAGTGGTCACCAGTGCCGCCCATCAGATAGGGGTCACTGGTGCCGCCTATCAAATAGGCACCATACCACTTCCATATAAAATACCGCGTATATATCATTCTGGACAAAGTGGTGTCGTCTATCAATTTGGCTGGACAAAGTGGTGCTGCCTATCAATTTGGTACCACTATTAATATATATATATTTAACTCAAATGTGTCAAAATTTGAGGGTGGTGTCGCTTATGCACCACCTTCCACTTGGTTGAATGTACCATTTTAGTACATAATTTATTTAACATGCTATTTCAATATATTTTTTTAATTTTATAATATATAAGTAAAAACCCCATATATGCAAGTTGTTTTATTTGTACATTTTTACACATTAATAATTTATTTTATAATTTTATTATGTTTATATTATTTTTATGTCATCACTTTAAGGTGATTCAATTTAGTGAAAATTATTTTGTTTTGTTTTGTTTTTGAATGATATATTTAAATTAATTTATCTAAAATTCGAGTCATGAATAAATTTAAGATTAAATTTGACCAATGAAGAAAAAAAGTTAAAAATAAAACATTTAAATAATTAATTTTTTAATTTAAAATTATGTATTTACAAAGTTTTTGGTACATTATTGTGCAAGTCGATTTAAATATTATCTCTAATTCACTTGCAAAACTATTATTTATTTTTAAACTATATCTAATATTAAATCATTATAGCAAATTTAATTTTCATTAAAAAAATAAATGAATATTTATCATTTAATCAAACTTAACTTAAAATTAATTTAAAAAATTACTATTAATTAAATAAAATAATTTAATAAAAATCCCCGGCGTAGCGGGGATGTATTACTAATTAATTAAATCTACAACCGTAATAAATGTCAATTTTGATAACTCTTTTGAAAAAGGTAGCAACAAGTAAGAATCAAGCTAGGAATGTTATTGGCTTAATATATTAAAAATCCCTTAAATTATTACACTTTCTTTTTAACTACAAAAATAATATAAGGGTTTGTTTAAACAAGATATAATAGTTTAAGTACCTTTTTAGTATATTAATTGATGATATTATTGGTAAAATAGCATGAAAATAGAAAACCCTAATTAACCAGCAATGCCTCAAAAAGTATGGATGGCAAAAGGAACTCATTGTAAGGCTTAATTCGGGTTTAACTCAACTCAAAAGAATACCAAAAGAAAAAGGAGAAGAATTTGGTAGAAACTGCTTTGATTCTTAGGTTTATTGGAGGAAGAAGACTAGTAAATCAAGGGAAGGTTAGCAGTATCTATAGATGAAATTAGCATTCCCTATATTAATATTCTTTGGTTTTTGCCTCTAAGGTGTGTTTTTCAAAGGGTCCCTTTACAGCAAATGATCCTTCCCTTGGAAATGAACCTTTCTTTTACCAATTTCTTCGCCTAGTGTTTTTGACCATTCACAAACGGGCTAAAATATTATCATTGAAGACGTTGATGAATAAAATCTATATAGTTGAGAAATTAAATGCCCAAAGAGGGCAAAGTCAAAAGTGTGGTGCTTTCCTTTTAAAGGATTAAATAGGACCACAAAGCAAATAACATCGGCACAATTGCAATGTCATGCTGATATTCTTCCCCCAAAGAATCTAACTTTTCTTTACCCCACTAAACAAAATCAACTTTAGATCATATCATATGGTATTCCAACATCAATTTAAAGAGAACCAACCACTTAGAAATTAGTGAACCCCAAAACGCTAGTTTTTAATACAATATTTCCTTTAACATTCATCATTGGACAATTGTACTATATAGGTTAACACGGTAAATTCAAGTCACCTTAGTTCTGCATGCATTCGAACCCACACTTCAATTTTGAAAATTGTGAACAAAATATGGAAAGGGAAATCCAGATTGGGCTTTAGTTTGGGTCTTTTTAAGTGTTTGACCTTCAAATGGGGTTGTTTGGGTTTCAACGCATTCATTCATAAGACCCAAATAATTAGGTCTTTCTTCATGTTTTCGGATTGGACTTAAATATACTTGAATAGAGTTGTATTTAAAGCATGCAATCCATTCACTCCCGGGGCCTTTAATGGCTGCATTTAAAGTATGCTGTTATTAACAGGGGGTCACGATGGAGGAAGTAAGAATTTTTTTTTTTCTTTGATTCAATTAAATATACATGTTTAATTCATTTTATCAGACTATTTACTTTAGTTACAAATATAATTTAACTTTAAATAATATTAGAACTTTACACATGTTACAATCCTATTAGCCCATTGTGCCAGCAGTTTTATAAAAATAAAAACAAACATTATTTGTAGCAAGTCCTTAGTTGTGTAACGGTTGACAACTATAGGAAGAATATGATAAAAGAAATTAGGGACCAATATGAGAAAACATACCAAAGTTAGGAACCCAAATAATGATAAAAAACTATGTCCATAACCTACCGTCAATCTCTTGATTAATAAAACAATTCATACTTTTATTTTATATTTATATACTAGTTTATTATCCCGTGTCATTCCCAGATTTGATTGTATATATAAATTAAAAAATATTATATTTATTTTTTAAAATTTTGTTATTAAATTTATAAGATTCAGCAAGTGGGATAAATATGTTTAAAGTTGCTTTTTGTACAATTGATTTTTCTTTTTTAAGTAATTTAATCTCTCTACTTTAAGGATTTACAATGCAACTTCAATCGTTAATCTCGTTAAGAAACTTCCATTAAATAGAAATTCATTATGATGTTAAGTCTATCAAGGAGAATGCTTTTTTTCAAATATCATACAACAGAAGTTAATAAAAAAATAAATGGTGTTAATAAGTAGATACGAATTTTGAAATATAAAAAGTAAATGAACTAAAATCTTAGAAATAAAAGTAGAGAGACTAATTTTTAAATGTAGAAAGAGTATAGGGACTTAAACAATAGTTTAACATAACAAATAATATGATTACTATTTATAAATTATGTTTTTTATATTTGAATCATTGATACGAAATCATATTATATACTTTTATAATTAATGTTTTTATATTTATGTTCAAAAATATTTTTAAAAAGTTAACGAAAATAACTCATTTATTATATTTTAAAAGCTTTTTAACTAAATATTATTTGTATATTCAAAAACTACTTAAATATGATCCAAATCTATTGCATATTTCTTTTTAATTTTAATATTATACTTTCTTAATTATTAAATTCATGTTTATGGAAACGTAATCAAAATTTAATGTAACAAATTTAAATGTATATCATTTAAAACACTAAACCTTAAATGTAATTAAATATCATTTAATTTATATAATTTTAGTTTACAATCTCTTATTTAAAATTGACATTTTATTTAGAATTGTGGCCAGCATGAAGGTCTGTTCAAAAAATAGAAGGGTTTAGACAAAAATATAGGCTCAAAAAATATATTTGGACAAAAAATAAGGTCCGCTTTCTAAATAGGTCAGGCAAAAAGTAAATTTTTTTTGGCCCAACTTAAATTTGTAAATAAAAAAAAATTGTTGCTGCTTTTTATTGTTTTTTCATTACTTTGCTATCATTTTGTTATTATATTGCTATTATTTTTTTTGTTATTATTTGGATATTATATAGCTCTTGTATTATTATTAAGTTTGCTACTATTTTAGAAGTATTTAACTGCTAAATTGCACTTATCTTAGTGTTATTTAAGTATATATTTTTCATTTGTTGGGAAATATTTATTTTAATATTTTTAGTGTATTTGATATATTATATTTTTTAAATTTATTTTTATATAAAAAAATTATAATAAAATTTAATACGGGCGGGTTGAACTTAGGTTTTAGTATTTTTATTCGGGTCAAGCTTGAGCAAAATTTTAAACTTGAGCCTAAATTTTTTACTTGGCCTAGCCTGGCCCATGAAAAACTCTACTTTTATTTTAAAAAATAAATTTGTTTAAATTAAATATTCATATTACTTTTAAGAAACAATGGTAAATAAATGATAGTGAACTAAGTTACAAGCTAATTCTCCTTGTGTGCCGTTGCTTACAAGTTACTCAACATTTTATTTCCCTTGATAGAAATGATTAAGAGTTAATTAAGAGATATAATCAGCAATCGACCACTTTAATTATCTACAAGTTGTTTAATTCCACTAACCAAACTTTTCAAGTTGAATGTCTTGTGGTGGAGAAGGGATAGTCAATGAAGACATTGATTTCCAAATTCCAAGTGTTTGTGGCCCTGTTTAAACACGACATAGATTTTTCTTTTTTCACGTAAATTTGTTCAATGCCCATCCTATTTAATTGTATAAATATAAACCACCTTCAATTTCATATCAAATTATATTCTCTGTGCAAAATCCCTACTGGTTTTCTTTACACCCTATTCAATCCATGAATTGAGAATATAAATGATGTTTGAAAGGTGAGAAAATACAGTGAAAGTGAGAAGGTAAAAAACCACTGGTTACATCATCAATTTCAGTTAAAATGGTTGAATTACTTTCACTAATTCGTTTATTTTAATTTAATAAACTATTAAAAAATTAAAAATAGAGAAATTTGGTTCAACCAAGCCAATCAACTGGTCGGTTAAACTAGCTTGACCAGTCAATTCAACCGGTTTACCGGTCAACCAATCAAATCCCTTATTCTATACTAATACCTCAATCGATTTTCAATCCAATCAACCAAGTCGGTTCCAAAAACAATAATAAAAAGATGACGAAGGCAATGACACACAAGAGGGTTGGCAAGGCCTTAGCTCCCTAAAATGCTAAAATTTATTTGTATTCCCTTTAAAATTGATATAATGGTTCAAATGCACTTTAACCCTCGAGATGATAAGATTTCAATTTAGACCCATTAAAAATTATTAAATAATATTTTCATACAATGACAAAATTATACTTTGATCCTCTAAAAATATAATTTAATCTTGCCCCGCCATAAAATAATTTTTTTACTTTGTCCCTAAATGAAAGAATGATATAAGAAAATAACAAATTAGCAATAAATGTTTAGCATAATCGTAAGACATATTGTGTTCTCAAGAATAAAATTCAAGTTCAAACCATAAAAATGACATTATTGAAAGGGTTAACAATAAAGTTAACTTTCTTTTTAATTTTATTGATGTAGCATATATGTGGATTACCATATGGATGAATATGAGTAAAATATTTAAAAATGTTATTTTTTTTTTTATGATTTTTATACTTTTAAAATTTTTTAGCTATTTTTTTAAAATTTTAAAATTAATTAAATGTTGATGTATCATCCACATGGTCATCCACGTGTATGTCGTCATGTCAGCAAAGTTAAAAAGAAGTTAACTTTTTTCAATTATTTTAAAATAAATTGAAAAAAATACAAATTTAAAAATTAAAGAATATGAAGGGACAAAATAATTTAGAGAAAAAAAATTATTGTGGGAAAGTGAAAAAACCAAAGAAGAAAATTGATTATTAAATATTGAAAACCAATACATTATATATACACATACATTGAACCATTAAAAGTTGAAGTCAGCCAAAGTCATTAATTAATCTTAATGATGCCATACCCCCATTAGCTTACCAAGTATTTGAAGCCAAAAGTTGGCATATTTTTTCATTCTAGCCTCTAGGTGTACCCATCTACACCCTAATATATTATTAGATATTATGTTTTTTTATTTTTTATTTTTTATTTTTATATTAGGTGTTATGTTTAAATATGAATAATATTTTTTTTGCTTAATCTTGTATTAAAAATGTACAATATTAGATATAAGAATTATAAAAATATTATATTATATGAAATAGCAACACAATTATGCAATAAAATAATTATAAAAATATATTAATTAATGGGTTGTTAAGTAAAAATAAGAAAAAGAAATGGGAGGCATTGACTTAGAAAGATGGTGAGTGGAGCAAATTGCGCACCACCTATCCAACCATTGGCTATTGCA
The DNA here is from genome assembly GCA_025698475.1 of Gossypium anomalum. NCBI lineage: Eukaryota > Viridiplantae > Streptophyta > Magnoliopsida > Malvales > Malvaceae > Gossypium > Gossypium anomalum. The sequence continues at coordinate 13,228,801 of CM046967.1, read as the reverse complement.
TGCTCTTGGTTTTGTGCCATCTCAGAAAAATAATCAAATCATATATGTTCACGTCCTAATCAGTTTCTCCTCTGACTGCCAACACGTTTCATTGTTTTGTGCAATCAATATAACGTCAATCTCATAATTTATTTCTTAATATTATTTAAATGAAAGAACGTATTGCCACTGCAAAGATTCGCCTCTTCTTATGTGTTTTTTAACTGCAACTTGTACTGTTCCAAAATAAAATTTTTAGTTTGAGAGATTGGATTAAAAAGTAAATGAGTTTTTTTATTAAAAATTATATTTATTTTTATTATTAAAAATTAACATGATTCATATATAAATACAAATTTTTAACAGTAAAATTAAATTATTTATTAATATAATATATGAAGATTAATTTATTTATTTTTAAATAATGAAAATTTTACGGTTGATATTATGAGAAGAAAATGAAAACCTATTTAATGCCAAGTAAAAAGCGTTTTCAAGATAAAACATTAATGTTACCGTCAAAGTGTATAGTTTTAAGGCAAAAACACTAATACGAATAAGTATAGGCAAGAACATTAAAGAGACGTCTACCAAACTCACAACCATCAACACATCAAATTCATAAACCATTTTAACCTACGTGTCAAGTACAATATAAATATTTAAAAATTTTAACTATTTATTTAGTTAGTAGTATTAATAAGAAACTTGAAATTATTAAAAACTAGGAGAAAAAATTAGCTTCAAAAAATGCAAAAATATTTTTATTGTTATTCCACCAATTAAATTAAACGTGGGAAACAATAGTGTTAATGTTTTATTATGAAAAGAGTTGAAAAAAGTCCAACTCAAGGCATAGAGCAGAAAAGCCATAATGAAAAGCAGCCGCTCCCTTAGAATCAAAGCATTAGGTAGATGTAGTTTTCAAACCCAAACTAGAAGATCCCAAACCCCTTCTTTTCCCCCTTTTAACAACAATAAATGGACCTAAGAATATATACCGCTACTCCTCAACCTCGTTTCATTAAAGCACGCTGATTCATCCAACTACCATTATCATATCAATTTGTAGTAACCATGACAATGAATCAATGTTCTAATTTAATTAAATTAAAACTTCATTCCAACAACAAAAAATATAGAGTATCTTAAGCATGTGAGAATGAGCAAAAAAAAATAAACAAAACAGTATCAATGGTGCTCCAAACATCAAAACACTTTCCAGATAGATGAGTCCCTTGGGACGGCTCTATAGCACAAGAAAACCCAAGGGACTCAAGACCGCTCATTTCTCCTTTTCAACTCACCAGCAAAACACATACTAGACTTTGCACTCACAAAAATAAAGCACATCACTAACAACTCGTCTTGGAGAGTCCCTGTGATCACTTTCTACTTTCATGATTTGACCCAAAACTTAGCTAATAACGCTTTATAATATTAACTTCTCCTAACTGCAAAATTTATGGGCAAGCAATGTTGAGGGGGGCTACTTCATCGAAAACAAAATCATCAGTGCTGAAATCACAATCTGGTAGATCGCTTGGCTCATCGGCTCCGATCCCGCAAATACTCAGGTCCTCAATGCTGCAATAATCTTCCAACATCATACCAAAATCGTTGACAAACAGGTAATCAGCAGCCTCAGCATCTATGTTCAGCTCTTGTCCAACTGAGCCAGATAGCAATGGATCATCAATGAAACAGAGGTCAGGTATCGGTATATCAGCAAAGTTCGCATCGAACACCTCTTTGTTGGCATCACCGCAATCATCATTGTTATTAGAGACTGAAACAGATGCAGAAGTATCCAATTCATGCACCGAGGATGGTGAAGTATGCGATACAAGGCTCTCAGACTCTTCTGAAGCAGAGGGAACAGTGTTGTTGTGAGAAGCAGCTGCAGAACATGAAAGGTCGTTGGTTTTATCAGATGAAGCAGAGGCGGCGGCAGCAACAGTGAGAGCCTCAAACTCGAGCTTCTTAGCTTCATAAGCCTTGGCTGCTTCTTCAAGGGTATCGTAAGTTCCCAACCAAATCCTGGTTTTTTTGAGTGGATGCCTGATCTCAGCAGCCCATTTGCCCCACTTCCTTTGACGAACCCCAACAGGTTTTTTGGTTTTAGCCACCGGAGGTTTGTCTTCAAGGGTTTTACTCAAAACCCTTTTCCTGCTAGTAGGGGTTTTAGAGTTACTGTCTTGTGAAGATGTCTCGGATTCAAGAGGCTTTACCTGAGGAGCCAAGCCTAAAACAGGAACTCTAATTTCACGAACAAAACGCCTTCCCGTTGGGGCCTTTCTAGCAGCACTTCCCTCGGATTCATCTTCACTTGAAGATGAATCGGTTGCATATGGATCATGGAAGATGACTCGAACTTTCCTAGTCATTTGGGTTTCTTCTTCACTCATCGTTGATTGGGGTTTTTTAGGCTTTTTGCCGGACTTACTCAGATTCATGGTTTGTTTTCGATGCTCTAACATTTTTGGAAGCAAAACTGGGTAAAACTCAACTAAAACCCCCCTCAAAATACCCGGAAAAACTGTAGACAACTATTTAAACAAAATCAAATGACAAAAAAGGGTGACAAAGTCGAAAACTATGAAAGCTGTATCAAGTATGAGCCCCTCTTAGAAACAAGAAAAGATAAAAAAATCGTTGTTTTATGTGAAAACCTCCAAAGCACTCAACTCCAGAACAACTCCTGCAAACCAAAAACAAAGCAATCCGACATCAAAACACTGAAAATACCCAAAAGAAAGCACAACAAAAGGCAGATTCATATAAAAAACTAAAACATGGGGTTTATCTGTTGCCATACTTTTTGGGTCTCAAACGCATCGAAACAGTCGAGAACACGATATTCAGTCTCTGCCTATAGAAGCAGAGAATCATGCAAGAAACAGCCAACAAAGCGGTGATGAACAAGCGAGCACAGACAGTTGTTGTAGAAGATGAAAAACAGAGCTGCAACTGAGCCCCAATCAAAGCCAAATCAAACTCAGCCGACATAAATTCACTAATCAACCTCCCTTAGCTCTTCCAAAGCGCAACCGAAACCACCAACAGAGAGAAAACAACACTCAACAAAGCCTCCTCTCCGCCGTTTTGCCTTCTCAAGAGAACCCAAAACGAGAACAAAAGAAAATCGACTTAGATACTGCTAGATCTAGCAGAAAAAAAGGAGAGGAAAAGAAAAAAGGATTAGAAATCTATGGCTCTGATTTTTCTCTCTCAAACACGATACCCCTAACAAAAAACCAGCAAAAATAGCCTCTTATCGCTTTGTTTCGAACAGTAATATAGACCACACCACCAGAGTGAAAAACAGTGTAAAAAATAAGACCGACCAACGAGGTTAACAGAGAAACACAAATCTCAATGGAAGAAAAAACACCATAAAAAAATTATTTTAAAAATATCAACAATTAAATAAAATAATAAAAAACCCAAAAAACCAATTCCATTTCCCTAAAAATTCAGGAAAAAATTAATATTTATTAGTTACCATTACCTTCTCTCTCCAGTAGGTATGGACTGACTCTGGATTTTCTACTATTTTTATTCAAATCTTGACGTCGCTTTCTCTTTTTCTTCTGCTCTGTTTTTCTTCTTCTTTCCCTAAGGCCATTCACCTTTTACCACCGAGCAGCCTAAAACCGGCATTAAAGCGAATTATATATGTGAATAAATATATTATTAAATTAATTAAAAGAAAAAGTTAAATTGAATTTATTTATGGAAATAAAAAATCAATATGAGCTGTCATGCATATCGTATCATCATGCATGACCAATCTTACCATCTCATGCGTATCATGTTTCACTTGGCACGGGGTTTTTAACTAATTGTGTATCCACGCTCGCATCAACCATCACGTATTGGTCCAGTTGACGGCGTGTTGAACACACGCCTTAAGTGAGAGAGTGGGGATAGAGCTTCTGTGTCCGCATCTCTATTTTGGTATGGATGAAGCGCCGCGATTCGGCAACGTATTAGTGAAGGAGTTTTTTTGGTGTTTACCACAGGATTCGCGTAACATTTGGGTCTAGGACTCTACTAAATTACGATATAACCACTGAGGAAGTGACGGGGTTTCATTTCTTCTACGTTCTAGGATTCCCTTTTTATCACTTTAGAAGATTTTTAGGGGAAATCTCCGTATTTTTCCGCTATTTTATTTTTATTCTTAAATAATTCTGTTTGAAAATAATAAACAGCCCATAGGTGATCTTAAATACCTCATAAAAAAAAATAACACCATAAATATGTACCTCCAATTTATTCTAACTACAAATACAATTATATGCACGAGGAAAACACATTAAACATAAATCAGGCATAATTATGTTTTCATCTTTTGCAAATCCATTAAGGTTTTAGGTTTTAAAAAGGAAAATTTGGCTCACATAAAAAATAAAATAATTAAAATCGATTTAATGTTTGGACAAAATGAAACACGTTAAAAGTTGATGATATAATTAAAACAACACGTTTTATATAGTTAAGTGAAATTCAAGGACAGCTACCCAGGCATGGCAATGCAACCATAACGTAAAGTGGAAAAAATCCAACACCATTTATTTGTATATAAACATTTAACTGCAGCATTTACAAACACCGTAAATTCAACCTTTTCTTCTTCAATAAATTTATTTGAACTTTTTTATTATTATCTTTATTACACAATTAAATTTATTTTTGAAGGGTTTGATTGTAGGAAGGGATCCTGCATTGAATGTGATTTAAAACACTATAACTCGTGTAGGTTTGTTACACTCACAACCACATTCAATTAAATAACCAACTAATCATCATGTATTTATGTGGCTCTAAAATTTTAAATTCAAGATAAATGTGGTATTTACTGTATATTGTGCATAAATTTTTTTTATAAATATGATATTTATATTCATTTTGTGCTTAAATTCTAGTGTATATATATAAAGAGAGATTGTATCAAACTGTGATTTTACATTACAATTTTAAACTATCCCTTCTTATATATATATATATATATTATTATATTTTTGGTTATATCTTTTTCTTTTCGGATGTATCGTTAGTAGTTATTAACTTGTTATGAAATAAAGATAAAAAGAGTAAAAGAACAAAAAATTAGGAGAGCCAAATAAAACGTGTTTTATTGATTAACAGAGTGTGCACTATGCTTCTTTAAACTCTATATTTATAGTTATAAGTATAAATGAAATAAAACTTTATTTATGATTAATATTAGAGTTTTAAAGTACATCAAATTTATATTGATCTTAATGCACATCCACTTAATAATAAAATATTTATAACACTCCCCCTTTGACATCTATTGGTAGACTGTGTCTTAGTAAAACTTTACTGAGATAAAACAACTTTATGGGGGAAAAAATTCCTAGTGAACGAAAAATAGTACACATATTTATAATACGCATAACATATTGCATCATTAAAAATCTTACTATGAAAACTTAATGGAACAAAAGCTCGGTTAAAGGAAAAAATAGTACAACACTTATTTACCCTCCTCATGACAACATCACATGATATCTCATATTCTACATATTCCATTTTTTATTACTAACTTTCATACAATAACTTAAACAATTTTGATAAACATTTATATTATCATTCTTCTGGAAGTAGGAAGAATTTTGGGGAAATATGTTTTAAACTCTTCAAGAGTTCTAACAATAATCATAATAAACTTTTATCATTACCATTCTATAAAAATATATATGTTTAAATCAAACCAATTCATATATTAAACAATTTTCATGCAATTTCTATATGCTTTTAGCATTTTGAATTTTTCAAGGATTTTAATATAAATTTCCACTGTACAATGATTCATATAAAAATTGTAATAATAATCACAAGACACATGCCAAATCTTTCACAAACTGACACTTAATAATATATCTAAAAGTTATTGCATCTACCAAAAATAAATATTATATATTTTCATAACCAATACTAGGACTTAGTGAAAAACTTCAGTTTTCTTCTTTCGTTTTCGCAAAACTTACTTATCTATACCGCGCTAGCTTTATACCTTTAGACTTTTGGACTAATGGTCCACTGTGGAGTATTCCTCACATTTTTTTCGAAACAGAGTTGACGTCCCGACGAGAAGAGACATCTCATCCCGACAACGCGATGAAAGGTGTCCTGACAAGGTAGCAGCCATGTCACGATAAGGCAATGTCTTATGCAATTTTTTTGGTTTTTCTTCTTATAGTCAAATTCTGATTATTTGTCCCAGTCGAAGTCTAATTAGTGTTGATTATTTTAATATTATTTGACCTATGAATTTAGATTATAAATAGGTCATTTTCCACCCTAAAAAGATAATTCATATTACACATTTAGGTATTAGCTTTTATAAGCTTTCAAGGAATTTTGTGTTTAAGTTTTGAGAGTTCTTATTTTGGGTTTCACGATTTAGTTTTACCTTCAACTTTTGTACTCTTGGTTTTTTCCATTTTAGTGAAATTATCTTTACCCGTGATTTTTATCCTTTTCGAATGAGGTTTTCCACATAAAATATTTGTGTTCGATCTTTTTAATTTCTTCGTTATTTTAATTATTTGTTGCTTAATCGGGTTTATTCCTAACAAGTAGGTATCAGAGCCAGTTCAGTTTCTGCATTTGATCCGTTCAAATATAGAAACAACAAGGTTTGATATTAATAGGTTTGATGACATCACAAATTTCAATCAATGAAAATTCTTATTCAGAGAGATCTTGGGAAGGTCCTTACTGTAACGCCCCCTTACCCGAGACTGTCGCCGGAGTCGAGCACGAGGCATTACTAAACTTATTTGAGCACATAAACAAATTCAGGCAATTTATATTACCTTTTCCAGATAAGCTGTCCAACTGCATCACAGTCACTAAAAAAATCATATCTCGAGTTACGAAACTCGAAATCCAAATCCGTAAATTTTCCCTGAATCTAGACTCATATATCTACTTACTAATTTTTTTCTAGAATTTTTGGTTGGGCCAATTAGTACAGTTTATTAGTTAAAATCTCCCCTGTTTCAGAGTTCGACTACTCTGACCCCTGTGTACTACGAACCAAATTTCTCCCTGTACAGAATTCAAATAACTATGAAGTTTGTTTCTATTAAAAATAGATTCAATAAGGAATCCATACATGTATAGTATGACTCCTAACTATTTTTGTACAATTTTTAATGATTTTTTACAAATCAGAATAGGGGAGCTTGAAATCACTCTGACCTTATCTCACAAAAGTTATTATATCTCATGATTTATAATTCCATTTCTTACATAATTTCTTTTATAAGAAACTAGACTCAATAAGCTTTAATTTCATATTTCATTCAACCTCTAATTAGATTTTCATAATTTATGGTGAATTTTCAAAGTCAAACTATTGCTACTAACCAAAAACTGTTTTAGTACAAAATATTGTTAACTAGTTTATAACATCTTTACTTTAATTCCTTTAAACTCTATACATGCCATATAAATCTTTAAACATAAAACAAAAGCTACCGGAATTGATCTGGATAGTGTGCCTTGTTGTGTTGATCCAATCTACCAGCTTCACTTTAATTCAATCTACATAAAAATATCAAACATACACAAGTAAGCTTATTGAAGCTTAGTAAGCTCATAGGCATAAAAACACAAATCTTACCGAACATTGTACACAATCATATATCTTTTAATTTAACTACTTTACCCTGTAAATCACAAATCCATTATTAAGCTCCTTTGAATAATTTTCATATTCCTATTCACAAATTTAACTTCTTTGGGCCCATTTTCTCATTTACTTCATTGTCAAATTAGGGAACAATAAGGGAATTGAGTGCTTCATTAACACATTGCCATAGAAAACTATGGACTTGCACATTGTCACATATCACACACCGAAGCCATAGTCCTGCTATGGTCTTACACGGATCACATCACATGCCGATGCCATATCCCAGATATGGTCTTATACGGAATCACATTATCACATCTCACCGATGCCATAGCCCAGCTATGGTCTTATACGGGAACACATATCACATTGCACCGATGCCATAGCCCAGCTATGGTCTTAGACGGGCGTACTTATCACATCTTTTCCGTCAATTCATCATGGTCACAGAATGATAGCACTCAAATCCATTGTTCCAACTAAAGTGTACTTTTATTTAACTATTATTTCATACTTGTTACAAATTGATAGTATTCATCTACAATAATATACTTAAAAATCATAATATCTTCATAATCAAACATTAAATTGCCATATGAACTTACCTGGGCTAATTTGCAAAAGTCGTAGAAATTCAGGACTATTCTTGAATTTTCTTCTTTCCACGATTCACTTCGTTTTCTTGATCTACAATTATAAAATCATTCCTTCATTAGCATCCATTACAATTCTATTCTATTTCACAAATTATGCCCTTAAAATTGTGAAATTACACTATGACCCCAAACTTTTCAATTTTTTTACAATTTAGTCCCTAATTAATTTATTCATCAATTGAACTAATTCTTCTCAAATAACACTTTATTTAAATATTATAAACTATTTCACAGCCTTTGACATTCAAAGTTTCATCACAAAACCCTAATTTCATAACTTTTACGATTAGGTCCTAAATAGTGATTTCTATAAAAATCTCTTCACAAAATCATCATATAATAAAATTAAAACCTCAATTCCATAATAAATCATCATATAATTTCATCACTTGTTCATGGAAACTTTCAAAATTATCAAAAACTAATGAATTAAACATATGGACCTAGTTGTAAAAGTCTCAAAAATACAAAAATTGCAAGAAATAATCAAGAGTTGAACTTACATGCTGTAGGATATAAAACCAGCTTCTTAAAAACTCTCTAATGGTATTTTTATCTGATGAAGATGAAGAAAAATGAAGAAAACTCTAGATTTTACCTAATATATCATATTTTACAATTAAATTATTACCTTATTTCCAATTTTGCCCCTTGTTCACACTTGATTTTTAATTTTCCTGCACACACATGCCGTCCAGCCCAATAATAGGTGTCTAATTGCCTATTTAGTTCTCTTTTAATTATTACTAGAGCTATTTAATCATATCTCACAATTTTGCACTTAGTTCAATTTAGTCCTTTTCACCTAATTAACTACCGAAACCTTAAAATTTCTTGACGAAACTTTAATACTAACTTATTTACACTCCATAAATATTTTTTAAAAATATTTATGGCTCGGTTTATGAATTCGAGGTCTCGATACCTCGTTTTTATTCCGTTTTATCTACAACTTCATACACTACATAATTTCACTAATTCAAAATTATTTCTAAAACCACACTTAACATTTACTTACTAATATCTAAGCTCACATGTCGGATTTAGTGATTTCAAATCACTGTTCCGGTATCACTGAAATTTGGGCCGTTACACTTACAGAGATGAAGGCTGTAGACATTGATCAATTAGAATGAGATAGGCTAGATAAAAAGGCTTTAGCCATGATTAATTTATGTTTAAAAAATGATGTGTTGCAAGAAGTTTTTATGGAGAAAACGACATTCACCTTGTGGAAATTATTAGAAACCCTTTACACGACAAAGCCTCTGGCTAACCGATTGGTGTTGAAATAGCGATTGCATATGCTTTGCATTAACGAACGTTTACGTTAGTCAATTTATTAATCTTCTGAATGATTTAAAAAAAGTTGAGGTTTAGAATGATGATGAAGATCAGACTATGCTATTATTATGCTTTTTACCCTATTCATACAAGTCTTTCAAGGAGACACTGATTTATAATAGAGATAACCTCTCATTCAAGGATGTGAAGGGTCATTTGTTGAGTGAAGACAAAATCAACAATTAGTTTGGTTCATGTAACAAGTCAGGTAGGCAAACATGTAATCAAAAACATAATATTCATACATTATTGGGGTTAAATCAAACTTACGAAAGTTCAAAAACAATTCAAAACAAAGTAGAGACTAATTTGAAACATTTTAGAAAAAATACATGATAAAAATGTAAAATAGGGGTCATACGGTCGTCTGGCCAGGCCGTGTGAAAAAGCTGAGGCCATGTGGTGGTATAACACAGCCATAACTCCAAACCATATAACAACTTGTGTGCCATATAAACCAAGGTCACACAGCCGTGTTGTTAGGCCTTGTAACAAATTGTGGCCTTGTGAGTTGTCCTTCACCTAAATTAAATAGACCATACGGTTGTGTCCTGCACCCATGTATGGAACACAGTTGTGTGGCAGGCCATGTGTGCCTATAATGCCTTTTACAACAAAAACAAATGACTCAAAAACCCTTAAGCCTCAAGTCAATACAATAAACCATTGATCAACCTGTTTCAAGACACCAAAATATACCAAAACTAACATAATTCATTCAACCTAAGTGCCTAATTGAATATCACATTTGGCACCACAATTCAAACATTAAATAATAAGCATTCATCACCATTCATGTCAAGACATTCAACCCAAACATACATATACAACCATTATTTCTTTAACTAAGGTATCATAAGCAAAATTCAACAAGTGACCTATTTTAACAAGCAAAGCATACCTTATTTACCAATGCCTTTACCCATTTCGTACCATTTAAGTCAATCACATCGAACATAAACATTTACCATCATAACCAACATTCATTACCAAGTCATGCCATTACTTAAACATATATATAATGCTATTCAAGTCATAGCCAACATCATCAACTTACTAAGTATCAAATAGGTCTAAACTTTTAACACCTTAAACCATCTAAAGTTAAGAATATAATATTTTTATTAATTTTCCACAATTTTTTTAAAGTTTTTCATTTTATTCAAATTAGTCCCTAAAATCAAAACTATTATATATTTTAAATTCAAGCTTTGATTTTCAATCCAATTACAAATTCAACACTGTACTCTAACATCCCGTTTTTTAATAATGTTGAAAATAGTGGTTCCGAAACCATAACTTCGATGTGTCAGTCCGTAAATATTAAATAACAATATTTACAAGTTCAATAGTGTCGTATTAAAAATTAGTTAGGAAATTTTATCGTTTAGATAGTTAATTAAATAAAGGTCTAAATCGTAAAAGCTGTAAAAGTTAGCTTTTATTAATTGAGGTTGTAAACTAGCATGAAAAAGGTTAATTAAAGGAATTTATTAGTAATTAAGCCATCTCTACTTATAGTAGACGACAATGGACCTAAAATTGTGATTGATAAATGTTTATTTAAAGGGCAAATATGTACATAGGTAAATAAGTAATATAAACAAAAAAAACATGTTAAAAATTCATATCATCTTCTTCCTTTCAACATTAGAACCGAAATCCTAAGAGAAGCTTGGAAAACATTCGATCAAGCTTGGGTCTCTCAATAGGTAGGTGAAATCTTATCTATTTTTAGTAATTTTTATATTTTTGAGCTCGTATTAGCTTAATCTAGCTAACTTGGGGACTAATTTGTAAAATTGTAAAATGTTTTAGATTGTGCCATTATTGAGTTTGAGTTATTCTTGAATCTTTATGGAAGATGATTGAGTGTGGTTGTTAGATAAGACTATTTTTGTAAAGTACTTTTGATGATTTTATTGTTTAATGACTAAATTGTTAAAGTGATAAAATTACAAGGACTTGATGTGAAATAATTGCAATTATGGACTATAGTGAGGCCGTTGAATATTTGGCTAAGCTTAGATTTGAATAAAAATGGTTAAATTGCATGTTTTGGGCTTAGGGACTAATTTGCATAAAAATGAAATGTTGAAGGTAATTTTATAAAAATGTCAAAAAAAAGACTTAATTGCATAAAATGAGTTGATTTCTTTGTTAGAATAAGTTAATTGAATGAAATTACTATTTTAAATCAAGAACAAGTGGAAAATTAAGGAAAATAGAAAATTGCAAAATAGTCTCCATACTTTTATCGTCGTTGTAGTTTAATCTAGTAAGTTTGTTCGGTTTAATTTCAATACAACTTAAATGGTTGTTATATGAACTTAGTTATTGGATATTGGATATTGATTAATGAATTAATGTTTATACATGGAAATTGAATTAACGAGTTATTATTGCATTGATCACTAATGAAATGTCTTAAGCCGAATGAGTAGGATAGAGTATGATTGGCATGCCAATAGGTTATTTTACGCCCGGTATGGGATTGGTATTAGATACGATGATGATTTTTGTATATCCTCTTTTTACTGAATATGCTGAGGTCCTGCATTTGTTGCGAACTATCGTGTTATATTACAGTATTTTCTAGTGTGTTACGGAGGTGAATGTTAGCCTACGGGCTAGGCACTTAGTGTCGAGGTGTGTTATGGGTTACACTAACTCGTATAAGCATTTGTTGTGTGCTTTGGTTGGTTAATCATGTACTCGTACTCGTATAACATTCATTAGACATTGTTTATTAATCATTAAATGCTGTTGAAATGTAGAAAATTGATTTGTATGATTGTTTGAGCATTACTTACCTGTTGTGACTTGTGATTGACAGGAATTCTCTTAATAACCTTGTATTTAAATTATTATGTTTAATTTGGCAAGCTTTATCGTTTAATCGACAAACTTACTAAGCTTTATGTAAGCTTACTTGTGTCATTGTCTTTCCTTTTTAGATTGCGTTTTACAGAAATCGAGTGATCGAATCAACTCAAAAAATCACACTATCCGATGACCTCTTTGGTAGATTTTGAATTTAACTTGACTTATATAGTGTCGAAACCATTCTTTTGAAAAAACGGGGTCGACTTGGTTTGGACATGAAAACAAAAAAAAGGGAGTCGCCACCAATCCTTTTTGTTGAGGTGTGATCAGGTCACCTCGTAAAAGTGGTTGTTTTTAATAAATGATTTGATTTATTTAAACAACAATTTTAGTCCGCAAAATTTAAAAAAACAGGTTCGGAAGTCGGTTACGTACGAGGAAGGATTAGCACCATCGTAATGCCCAAAAATTGGTACCTAGTTGATTAATTAGTGTATTAGTGTCGACAATTAAAAACTTGAAAGACTTTAAAATACGATCCCTCTTTTAAAGAAAAAAGCTTGAACGTTAAAGGCCTTCTCGTCTCGAAGTAATAAAATGTCACATCCAGTAAGTTAGGACACGACATCTCGAACTTTTGAGAATGAGCTTGCCTTTTATTTGAAATTCGTGTATTTTAACTTTTTAAACGGGAATTCGATTATTTAGAGTAAACGAGGAAAATCAAAACCCAATAAGTTAGGGCACGGTATCTCGAACTTCCAAATACTGGATATTGCTTTTGTTTGCAAAAACCTCATCTCGAGGTGACGAGATGTCATATCCAGTAAGTTAGGACACAACACCTCGTATCTCCGAGGATAAGTATTTTATTCAAAACTCGTGTTGCGATTTAAGAGAATTATGTCGTTATTTAGGTTAAACGAGAAAAATCGAAACCCAGTAAGTTAGGGCACAATTTTCTCGAATTTCTAAATACGAAGCTTGCTTTATGAAAGAATTATTTTAATGTATCGAGTAAAAATATGACGTGATTTATAGTGAAATATAAAAGCAAATTATGGTACTAATACGTATAATAACATAATAATAGGTGTGACAGTGTTAATAACAATAATATGAGCAATTATAAAAAGATGAAATAAAAGCAAGGCTAGTAATATAAAAATATAAAACAAATGCATAAGGGAAATGAAATAAACGAATACATAAGTAAATAAAAAAAATATAAAACATGACAACATAAAAATGACAATGATGATGAAAAAGATAATAATAATAATGTTGATACTAATAATAGTAGTAGTAAAAATAATAATACTAATGATAATAATAAAAGTAATAATAAGAATATTAATATTAGTATTAATAATAATGATAATAGTAATATAAAATAAAATAAAAAATAATAGTAATAGTAATAAAGGTGAAAATAATAGTAATAATAATGGTAAATACAAATAGTAATAACAATAATACAAGTAATAAATAATCTAAAGTTTGAAATTATTTAAAAAGGTATAAATAAAATAAATGATGAAATAATAATAATAATAAGAGTAATGATATATAAATAAAATAAGTGTGCTAAAATATACATATATTAAATTAGTTAATATAAAAATAATAACGTATAAGTAAATACAAAAAAAAAGAAAATATAATAATAATAATAATAGTAATAATACAATAGTAATAATAATAATAAGGTATAATAATAATAATAATAATAATAATAATAATAATAATAATAATAATAAATGATAATAGTGATATTAGTAATAATACTAACATAATGGTAATAATGATAAAAAAAAGGGTAATAATAGTGCGTTAAATACTAATAGTGAAAATTAATTGTAATAATAATTACAATAATGATAGTGATAATAAAATAAAATGATAATAACACTAATGTTAATAGTAATAGTACTAATAATATACTAAATTAGTTAATTTAATATAAAATATTGAAAATAACAAAGAAGGTTTAAATTGAACCTAAAATGGAAGTTCAGGGCCGATTTGAAAATAAATGAAGAAGGAAAGGACCAATTTGGGCACGGGGATAACAAGGGAGGACCAAAATGGGCAATATCCCATCCTCCCAAAACGCACAGCACCAATAGGGACCGAATTGAAAGTCTAAATAAATTACAGGGTAAAATTATGAATAATGAAAAATTTAATTTCAAACAATAAAAAAAAGCGGAAGGGCTAAAAGTGAAATTAGCCCTTCTACTTAAAAACACGTGGATCCTGATGCGGGTCGGGTCGGGTCGGATTCGGGTCGACCAAGGCAAAACGACGTCGTTTTGGCGTCTGAACTTCAAGCCCAAAACGACGCCATTTTATGTGGGTATAAAAGCTAATTTTTTGTTAAAAAAATCATTTTTCCTTCATTCTCTTCAAAAAACAAAAGGAGGGCTCCCTTTTTTCTCTGCAGCATGGCCTCGCCGGACTTGGATTCCGGCCAGTCAACACCGCATCGCCCGCTGTCGCGGCCATCACACACGGTGGCTGGAAAATTAAAATTGTATGTTTTTTATTTTATTTATTATATATATATGCTATTTTTTTTAAAAAAAATAAAGAAAATATGTACTTATGTATATTCGAAGGAGGAAAATAAAAAGAAATAAACTAAAAAAAGAAAATAAAGACCTTAGCACATTTTTCCTTCCACTGCTTGCTTTTTTTGTTATTTGATGTATTTGAATCTGTTTTTTTGTATTCAAAAGTGTCTAGAGAGATTACATTGTTTTTTGCTTGGCTTTTATAGAGCCATTTTTACAACTTGTTTTTTTCTACTTGATTGCTCTGTTCTTCTTGCAGGTAAACAGCGGTGGCAATAGTGGAGCAAGTGCGCCACTTGTGCTGATGATGTGACGGTAGAGCAAGTGGCGGTGCATAGGTGTCAATTGGAAAGATCTGATTTTTTCTTTTTTGTTTTTTTGTTTGGGCTAGTTGGGCTAGGGTTTAGGTTTATATTGGGTTTGATGTTTGGGCTGTTAGGTTGGGTTGGGGTTAGGGAATTTAGGCTTAGTTGGGTTGTTTTATTTTGGGCCCGGGCAAAATTTGGGCTGTACAGCTACCCCTCTTTGCTTGTTATCGTGTAACGAGAACAGAGCAAAGACTTTCATGTAAGACCAATTTTGCCCGTCGCGCTGAGTCTTGAATTCTTTGGTGTTCCTCTTCTTCATGTAGCATCATTCCAGTCTACTGCGTCTTGTTGCTTCGATACACTTCATGCAACTTCATAGGTATAGAACTTGCTTTGATCTGCTCTTCTGCAACTTCAGAGAGATAAGATCTGTGATTTATAGCTTCAATCTATTCCACTACAACCTCAGGGAAATAAGATTAGCTATCTTCTGTCTGCTCCATTACAACTTCAGGGAGATAAGACTAATGACTTCAACCTGCTCCACTGCAACTTCAGGGAGATAAGGTTTGGTTTGATCTGTTCTACTGCAAACTTCAGAGAGATAAGATCTGTGATTTATAGCTTCAATCTGTTTCACTGCAACTTCAGGGAAATCAGATTTGCTATCTTTAGTCTGCTCCACTGCAACTTCAGAGAGATAAGACTTATGACTTTAATCTACTCTGTTGAAACTTCAAAGAGATCTGTTGTGGCCTCGAGCCGTTCCAACGCCATTTTAGGGAGAAGAGATTCGCTGAAACTTCAAGGAGATCTGCTCTGGCTTCTAGTCGCTCCAACGCCATTTTAGAGAGAAGAGATTTGTAATTCCCAGCCTGTTACCCTACCGCTTAGGGGGTTAAGCCTTACTGTATTTGATCTACTCCACTATTGCTTAGGGAGATAAGATCTATAATTCCCAACCTGTTACCCTACTGCTTAGGGGGTTAAGGCTTACCGTATTTGATCTGCTCCATTATTGCTTAGGGAGATAAGATCTATAATTCAGCCTGTTACCCTACTGCTTAGGGGGTTAAGGCTCACCGTCTTCGATCTGCTCCGCTACTACTTAGGGAGACAATATCTGTAATTTTTAGCCTGTTACCCTACTGATTAGGGGGTTAAGGCTCACCGTCTTTGATCTGCTCTGCTACTGCTTTAGGGAGATAAGATCTGTAATTTCCAACCTGTTACCCTACTACTTAGGGGGTTAAGTTCATCCTGTTACCCTGTTGCTTAAGGGGTTAAGGTCCATCACCTTCGATCTGTTCCCCTACTGCTTAGGGTGATAAGATCTGTAAATTCAGCCTGTTACCCTACTACTTAGGGGGTTAAGGCCCATCACTTTTGATTTGTTCCCCTACTGCTTAGGGTGATAAGATCTGTAAATTTAGCCTGTTACCTTACTGCTTAGGGGGTTAAGGCCCATCGTCTTCGATCTGTTCCACTATTACTTAGGGAGAAAAGATCTATAATCTTCAGCCTGTTACCCTACTGCTTAGGGGGTTAAGGCCCATCACCTTCGATCTGTTCCCCTACTGCTTAGGGTGATAAGATCTGTAAATTTAGCCTGTTACCCTACTGCTTAGGGGGTTAAGGCCCATCGTCTTCGATCTACTCCACTACTACTTAGGGAGACAAGATCTATAATCTTCAGCCTGTTACCCTACTGCTTAGGGGTTTAAGGCTTATTGTCTTCGATCTGCTCCACTACAACTTCAGGGAGATAAGATCTGCGAATTCACCGATGTTGCTACACCATCCTCTAGGGATTTGATTTGTAGAATCGGTTTCAGGTATCTATGCTTATGCCAAATAATTAGGATGCTATGATCGAAATGAATCAAATGCTCCTAACTAGATGTGATGCTTGTGTCAAATAATTAGGATGCTATGATCAAAATGAATCAAATGCTCCTAACTAAATGCGTTATGAATGATATATGAATGCAGAAATGAAAATGATCCTTTTTAAAAGGCTTAAGGTAATCATTACTCGTTGTTCATCAGGACATTATCACTGATGTATCACGCTGCCATTTTGTTCGGCTGGTATTCAGAAAAGTCAAAGAAACAATCACATTCTGCTCAAGAAGCTTGTCCCGCTGAAATTTCAGAATCCCTTCCACTATTCTTTCTGGGACATAAAGTTTGTATCTCCCACTGCAACTTCAGGGGAATAACATTTGGTTTCTTCCATCAATCCTCTTGCAACTCAGAGGTTTATGATTTGTATCATCTTCAATCAATTTGATCTATTACACTATTCCCTGGGTGTAATGACCAGATGTATGTGCCTGATATTTGCATGAATACAGAGTATCATTTTTCTTTTCCTGAGAATGATCCTCTTTTACCTTTTGGTTGACATTGCTCGTTTTCGTCGAGATTGTATCATCAACGCGATGTCTTAATCGTTTTTGTTCAACAAATAAAAAGTCCAAAGAGATAATCATCTTTCTCCAATATTTCCAACCCTTAGGGTTGGTGAGTTCTAAACAATATTCCTGTTTCAGGTTCTTGTATTATTTGGAAGCTTCCAGAGTAACATGCAGAACTTCTTTTGTGAAAATATTATTGGTCCATTAATCGTTATTTCAATGCAAAATGCTCGAAAAAGATCAAAACAATAGAAAAAATGGAAATTGATTAGGAGCATAGCTCGAAATGAATAAATTAATCAAAGATTGCAAATGCAATAAGAAGGAAATTAACTCAAAATGAATAAGTTAATCAAAGATAGCAATGCAATAAGAAGGAAATTTATTGGGACATATCTTAAAAAGAATATGGTAATCAAAGATAACAAATTCAAAATGGGCAAAATGGAAGCTAGGTGCCCCAAATATTGCAGCTTGAGCTTCTCTGTACCAACTTCTTGAGGACCTTTCTAATCTCAATATGTGTTTAGGGGATCCGGAGTACTTTGCCGATGCCCCAAGACATAGCATACTTCTTCATTGTTAATTCAGGCATAGCAAGACTGCTGTATGCCCCATTTTGATCAAAATTTGAGTCGCCCTTTTTGGGTTTTCAACTCGAATCCCCTTTGGTCTCAAGGCATCCTTTGCGGGTTTTCGCCTTGGCCTCTCACTTTCTAGGTGAAACATTTTTGACGGAATCCAAATTCACAAGATTGTGCAAGTTTTTACCATCCAGTTTGGCTAGAATCGATGCTCCTCTAGAATAGGCCTTCTTCACTACATAAGGTCCTTCCCAGTTTGGCATCCACTTTCCTCTGAAGTCCTTTTGTATAAAAAGTATTTTTTTCAACGCCAGGTTCCTCTCGTAGATTTCTCTAAGACGAACCTTTCTATCGTAAGCTCACATCATTCGTTTTTGGTACGTTTGACCATGACGGGTAACTTTCAGCCTATTTTCTTTAATTAAGTTCACTGGATCCATTCTGTTTCGAAACTTGGAGAGAAGGGATATTGATTTCAATGGGCAAACCACTTTCATTCCATAATGAGAAATGTGTTGCCCCGACGAAGATCTTGGCTGACATTCGATAAACATAGAGGGTAAATGGTGACTTCTCTTTTTTTTTTTTGCTGCACTACAATATAGCGTCTAATATTTGAACAGACTGCAAACTTTTGACATTGTGCAGTTGTGTTAGAAATGATCCTTTCTGGCATTCTTTGTTGGCACTTTTTTTTTTTACTTTTTTTTTTT
This sequence comes from Gossypium anomalum, assembly GCA_025698475.1. NCBI lineage: Eukaryota > Viridiplantae > Streptophyta > Magnoliopsida > Malvales > Malvaceae > Gossypium > Gossypium anomalum. The sequence continues at coordinate 13,209,720 of CM046967.1, read as the reverse complement.
TAAATTTGATGACTATCGACTTAGTAACATTGGCATATGAAGCAACTTTTACTCTATTGGCGAAGCAATTGATGCCTGCTAGAAGCTTTCGACGAGATAGGCCCATAGCCTCCATGCCCCACATAGAGAAAATTTGTGACGAAATGAATAAAGCACAGGAATTTTCTCTACATAAATTTGGCATTTACGGTATACTAATACAATCCCTTTCTACGGTGGACCAGCAGAACCCAAATCTCATGATTAGCCTGGCCATCGTAAAACTATTAGCATATGCTGTTCAAACACCTTGCAACATCCTCACGTCTTAGTAGGCCAGGCGTATCTTGATACGATCGTGCGAAAACATTTTTAAATTTTTAGAAATGACGTCTCACTTTTAACTCCGTAGTGATATAAGCTTCGATCTTCACCCTTTCCTTTTCTCCTAGGCTCACAATGTCCACCGACTTTTTGTAAGGTAGGATCCATTTTTTTTTATCTTATTCTACCGTCCTTAACAAATCAGGAGATAGGCTACAATTTATATCATCTTCAAAGTCCTGATATCCCTCTAGACACATATCTTGCTCAAAAGGAAATTCTGGGTCAATAGCAGTGTCACTCATGCAGTTGATATCTGGGGACCTACTGAAGGCAGGTTCCAAAGTACAAATGATTCTAAGGATGATTATTTGTATGGTATGATTATGAATGAAGAATAAGTGAATATTTGAAAGAAAGTTCGAAGAACAAAAGAATTTAAGAATAATTATTTGTATAGTATGAAATAAAATAAGAGAATATTTGCTCAAAAAGATGCATTTTATTGAAATAAAGACTTAGGACACAAGCCCATTTCACCAAAAGATTCTTATTACTTCTAGACTTAAAGCAACAAGTATGTTTTGAATATTACTCTAGATTAGCTCTAAAAATAAAATGATCTCTTCCACAGTCCCATTGTTCAAAACACTCCCAAGTATGCAAAAGTAGGTGAAATTGTAACGGCCCAAATTTCAGTGATACCGGAACAGTGATTTGAAATCACTAAATCCGACATGTGAGCTTAGATATTAGTAAGTAAATGTTAAGTGTGGTTTTAGAAATAATTTTGAATTAGTGAAATTATGTAGTGTATGAAGTTGTAGATAAAACAGAATAAAAACGAGGTATCGAGACCTCGAATTCATAATTTGAGCCATAAATATTTTTAAAAAATATTTATGGAGTGTAAATAAGTTAGTATTAAAGTTTTCACAAGAAATTTTAAGGTTTGATGAGTTAATTAGGTGAAAAGGACTAAATTGAACTAAGTGTAAAATCGTGAGATGTGATTAAATAGCTCTAGTAATAATTAAAAGAGGACTAAATAGGCAATTAGACACCTATTATTGGGCTGGACGGCAAAAATCAAGTGTGAACAAGGGGCAAAATTGGAAATAAGGTAATAATTTAATTGTAAAATATGATATATTAGGTAAAATCTAGAGTTTTCTTCATTTTTCTTCATCTTCATCAGATAAAAATACCATTAGAGAGTTTTTAAGAAGCTGGTTTTTATATCCTACAGCATGTAAGTTCAACTCTTGATTATTTCTTGCAATTTTTGTATTTTTGAGACTTTTACAACTAGGTCCATATGTTTAATTCATTAGTTTTTGATAATTTTGAAAGTTGCCATGAACAAGTGCTGAAATTATATGATGATTTATTACGGAATTGAGGTTTTAATTTTATTATATGATGATTTTGTGAAGAGATTTTTTTTATAGAAATCATTGTTTAGGACCTAATCGTGAAAGTTGTGAAATTAGGGTTTTGTGATGAAACTTTGAATTTCAAAGGCTGTGAAATAGTTTATAATGTTTAAATAAAGTGTTATTTGAGAAGAATTAGTTCAATTGATGAATAAATTAAGTAGGGACTAAATTGTAATAAATTGAAAAGTTTGGGGTAATAGTGTAATTTCAAAAATTTAAAGGCATAATTTTTGAAACAGAATAGAATTGTAATGGATGCTAATGAAGGAATGATTTTATAATTATAGATCAAGAAAACGAAGTGAATCGTGGAAAGAAGAAAATTCAAGAATAGTCCCTGAATTTCTACGACTTTTGCAAATTAGCCCAGGTAAGTTCATATGGCAAATTTAATGTTTTATTATGAAGATATTATGATTTTTAAGTATATTATTGTAGATGAATACTATCAATTTGTAATAAGTATGAAATAATAGTTAAATAAAAGTACACATTAGTTGGAACAATGGATTTGAGTGCTTTCATTCTGTGACCATGATGAATTGACGGAAAAGATGTGATAAGTACACGTCTCTAAGACCATAGCTGGGCTATGGCATCGGTGCAATGTGATATGTGTTCCGTATAATAAGACCATAGTTGGGCTATGGCATCGGTGAGATGTGGTAATGTGATTCCGTATAAGACCATATCTGGGATATGGCATCGGCATGTGATGTGATCCGTGTAAGACCATAGCAGGACTATGGCTTCAGTGTGTGATATGTGACAATGTGCAAGTCCATAGTTTTCTATGGCAATGTGTTGATGAAGCACTCAATTCCATTAGTTCTCAATAAATTGTCAATGGAAATAAATGAGAAAAAAAAAAAGGGGCCCAAAGAAGTTAAATTTGTGAATAGGAATATGAAAATTATTCAAAGGAGCTTAATAATGGATTTGTGATTTACTGAGGTAAAGTAGTTAAATTAAAAGATATATGATTGTGTACAATGTTGGTAAGATTTGTGTTTTTATGCCTATGAGCTTACTAAGCTTCAATAAGCTTACTTGTGTATGTTTGATATTTTTATGTAGATTGAATTAAAGTGAAGTGGTAGATCGGATCAACACAACAAGGCACACTATCCAGATCAATTCCGGTAGCTTTTGTTTTATGTTTAAAGATTTATATGGCATGTATAGAGTTTAAAGGAATTAAAGTAAAGATGTTATAAACTAGTTAACAATATTTTGTACTAAAACAGTTTTTGGTTAGTAGCAATAGTTTGACTTTGAAAATTCACCATAAATTATGAAAATCTAATTAGAGGTTGAATGAAATATGAAATTAAATCTTATTGAGTCTAGTTTCTTATAAAAGAAATGATGTAAGAAATGGAATTGTAAATCATGAGATATAATAACTTTTGTGAGATAAGGTCAGAGTGATTTCAAGCTCCCCTGTTCTGATTTGTAAAAATCATTAAAAATTGTACAAAAATATTTAGGAGTCATACTATACATGTATGGATTCCTTATTTAATCTATTTTTAATAGAAACAAACTTCATAGTTATTTGAATTCTGTACAGGGAGAAATTTGGTTCGTAGTATACAGGGGTCAGAGTAGCCGAACCCTGAAATAGGGGAGACTTTAACTAATAAAATGTACTAATTGGCCCAACCAAAAATTATAGAAAAAAATCAGTAAATAGATATATGAGTCTAGATTCGGGGAAAATTTACGGATTTGGATTTTGAGTTTTGTAACTCGAGATATGATTTTTTTAGCGACTGTGACGCAGTTGGACAGCTTGTCTGAAAAGTATGATATAAATTGTCTGAATTCGGTTAAGTGCTCAAATAAGTTTAGTATTGCCTTTTGCTCGATTCCGGTGATAGTCTCGGGTAAGGGGGCGTTACATTTATTGGTATCAGAGCTTCGGTTTAGCCGATTCTTGGAATATGTATGATGTGAAAAGTGTCTAGAATTACATGCCATATAAATCTGTGATAGTGTGATGTGTATGATCCGATCTAATCCTTGCTTTTATTATAGATTATCTTCGATTTGAAAAGATGTCGATAGACCAGAACAAACTCGAGCAAGAAGAAGTTAACAGACAGAGTACAAACCTCTGAACAAGGAACAGATAGTGAAGTTCCAATTTCATTGATGCGAGAACAAGAACTCAAAAATATGATTTATGGCTTCATGAATCAGTGGTATAATGAGAATGTACGAGAAAGAAATCAGACTCCGCAACCTCCTCCCCCTATTTCAACATCGGTAGTACCCCCGGTTGCTCCTCCACCTCCTTCGATAATCGAACCAGTAAACGTTCTCCATTTGAAAAGCTTAGAAAACATGGGGTGAAGAATTTTTGGGAAGAAAACAGATGATGATCCTGTGAAAGTTTGAATATTGGTTACAAAGTATAATGAGGGTTTTTAAGCAAATGGCGTGCTCACCAAATGATTACTTAATATGTGCCGTGTCGTTATTGAAAGAAGAAGCTTATAAGCGTGGGAACAATAGAAGAATTTGTTGTAATGGGTGAGAAGATCACTTGGGAATTTTTTCAAAATGAATTTAAGAAGAAATATGTCGTAGAAGATATCCGGATAAGAAGAAAAGAGAATTTCTCGACTTATGACACAGGAAACAAGTCAAGAGTTGAATACTAAAGAGAATTTGTTTATCCGAGCAAATATGCTCGAGATATAGTACCCATGAAGAAGAAATGTGTATCGATTTGAAGAAGGGCTTAATGATGAGATTAGAATGATGATAGGGGCCAATGAGATACGAGAATTTGTTGTTCTATCGGATCGTGCTCAAAAGCTTGAAGAAGTATATAATAGAAAGATGCAACGAGATAGAAGAAGTAAAGAATCTTTCAAAAGAAGTGTATCTAAGTCATTTTCGGCTTTCTGGGTGAAGAAATCTAAAAGGAATTCAATGAGCCACTTCAAAGACCTGGAAAGATCGGGAAAGAGCAGACTAAGACAACTCGATTATAAGGCATCCGGATGCACTTTCTGCTTAGTTAGTGTGGGTAGTGTACAAAATTACCAAAGGCCTAAGTGCCAACATTGTGGAAGAAGTCACCGGTGAATGTAGAAGTAAGTTAGGGGCTTGTTATAAATGTGGGGCCACCGATCACTTTATTCGTGATTGTCCCCAATTACAAGTAGAAGAAGTGGAATGAAGGAGAAGCAGTAAAACTCCTCCTCAAAAGGAAGACGCCTGTCGTGAGAGCAAGGTGCTACTGAGGGCTACTCGTTCGGGTATGAAAGATACCGCTAGTCGATCGAAGTTAGGGCCCCTGCTCGTGCTTATGCCATTCGAGCAAGAGAAGAACATGACTCGGATGTAATTTTGGTACTTTCTATCTTTATGATGTTCTGTGTATGCTTTAATAGACCACCCGGTCTACTCATTCATATATTTGTACTTGTGTTAGCATCCGAAAAGAATTTATTTGTTGAGCCTCTCGATTATGATGTACAAGTTACAAAACCGTTAGGTCAAAGTGTGGTAGTTAATTTAATATGTCATAACTGGCCCTTTGAAAGTTAAGGTCGTGATTTCCCCATTGATTTGATGTCGCTACCCTTTTGGGAATTTGATATTATCTTGGGCATGGATTGGTTAATGAAACATGACGCGGTAGTGAATTGTCGAGAAAAACGAATGAGTTTGAAATGTCAAGCAGGGAGATATTATTTTGGTTGAGTCCGGAAATTTAGATGATACGGTGAGAATGATTTCCTCTATATCCGCTTTCGTAAATTGTTGCGTAAAGGAAATGAGGCATATTTAGCCTATATTCTTGATACTCAAGTTCGAATCAAAGTTAGAGCAACTATCTCATTGTGAATGAATTCATGGATGTATTTCTGAAGAATTACCAGTTTACCACCCGATAGAGAAGTTGAGTTCGTGATAGATGTGCTTGAGAGAACAGCTCCCATATCGCTGGCACCGTATAGAATGGCTCAGCAGAATTAAGAGAGTTAAAAACGCATTTGCAAGAGTCATTAGACAAAGGGTTTATTAGACCGAGTATGTCGCCATGGGGTGCACTGTCTTATTTGTGAAAAAGAAGGATGGTTCATTGAGGTGTGCATAGATTACAGCAACTAAATAAGGTAACAGTTAAAAATAAATATCCTTTGCCTCGTATTGATGATTTATTTGATCACCTTAAGGGTGTCTGCAGAGTGTTTTCAAAAATAGATCTCGAGATCGGGTATTATCGATTAAAGGTAAAGGAATGTGATGTGCCAAAAATGACTTTTAGAACTCGGTATGGTCATTATGAGTTCTTAGTTATGCCATTCGGTTTGACAAATGCTCCCGCCGCTTTTATGGATTTAATGAATCGAATTTTTCAATCTTACGGATAGATTTGTGGTTGTGTTTATTGACGATATATTGATCTATTCAAAGACAGAATCCGACCATGCTCAAGACTTGAGAATTGTGCTCTGATTTTGAGAGAAAAATGATTATATGCAAAATTTAGTAAATGTGAATTTTGGCTTCATGAAGTAGGATTCTTGGGTCACATTGTGTCGATTGATGGTATACTGGGTAGATCCGAGTAAGGTGTCAGCGGTGATTAATTGGAAAACTCCAAAGAATGTTACGGAAGTACGAAGTTTTCTTGGATTAGCTGGGTACTATCGTCGATTTGTGAAAGACTTTTCACTGATTGCTTCACCGATAACCCGATTATTACAGAAAAATGTTGAATTTGTATGGTCTGATGATTGCCAACGAAGTTTTGATCAATTAAAGAAAATGTTGACAGAGGCTCCAGTGTTAACTCAGCCTGAATCAGGTATGCCATATGTAGTGTATAGTGATGCATCTCTGAATGGTTTAGGTTGTGTACTGATGCAGTCAGGAAAAGTTGTAGCATATGCTTCTCGACAGTTGAAACCACATGAGAGGAACTACCCTACACATGATCTTGAATTAGCTGCCATAGTATTTGCTTTAAAAATTTGGAGACACTACCTATATGGAGAGAAATGTTATGTGTATACTGAGATCATAAAAGTTTGAAATATTTAATGTCACGAGAAGAAAAGAGTGAACTTGAGACAGAGGCGATGGTTAGAGTGTTGAAAGATTACGATCTTGTCATTGATTATCATCGGGTAAGGCAAATGTAGTGGCGGATGCACTTAGTCGGAAATCGTCATTATTTGCTCTTGGGCGTTAAATGCTGATTTGTCATTAATGAAGATGGTTACGTGTTAGTTAAATTAAAGACAAAACCGAAGATTCTTTCAACGAATTCGGGAGTTGCAAGATGAAGATCCGAAGTTGGTGTTGAAACGACAAATGGTTGGGATAATTTGAATTTAGAGTACTCTATTGATAAAAGTGGTATGTTATACCATCGTAATAGAATTTGTGTCCCGAATAATTTAGAATTGAAGAAGGATATTTTATCGAGGCTCATAGTAGTATGTACTCGATTCATCCAGGCAAGACTGAAGATGTATTGTGATTTGAAGAAAATGTATTGGTGGCTGGTATGAAACGGAAATTTGTGAATTTGTGGCCAAATGTTTAATCATCAACAGTAAAAGTGAACATCAAGTGCCTACAGTTTGTTACAACTCGTAATGATTCGAGAATAGAAGTGGGAACATGTGACGATGGATTTTGTATCCGGGTTGCGGTGACTCAAGAAGAAAGATTCGATTTGGGTGATAGTAGACAGATTAACTAAATCGGCGCATTTTATTCCGTGTAACAGTTTTTTCGCTTGATAAGTTAGCGAATTATATGTGTCGAAATTGTGAGATTACATGGGGTGCCGACATCAATTATTTCGATCGAGATCCGAGGTTTACTTGAGATTTTGGAATAAACTACGAGGAAGCTTTAGGAACTAAGTTAAAATTTAGTATCTGACTTTTCACCTCGGATCGGTGACGGGCAATCGAGAGCGAGTGATTTAGATTTTGGAAGATATGTTAAGGTGTCAGATACTCGAGTTGAGCATGGTGGAAAGGTACTTACCTTTTAAATTGAATTTGCTTATAATAATAGTTATCAAGCTAGTATCAAAATGGCACCGCTTGAAGCTCAGACGGAAGGAAGTGCGAACCCCGTTGTATTGGTCGAATTAAGTGAATCGAAATTAGTCGGAGTGGATTTAATTCGAAATCAAGAGAAAGTTCAGATTATTCGAAAAAGTTTGAAAGTCGCCCGATCGTCAAAAGTCGTATCTGATTTGAAAAGAAGGGATATAGAGTTCAATGTGGGTGATCATGTGTTCTTGAAAGTTTCTCCGTGGAAGAAAGTTTTACGGTTTGGTAGAAAAGGAAAGCTTAGTCCACGATTTATCGGACCATACGAAATCATTGAGAGGATCGGTCCCAGAGCTTATAGATTGGCCTTGCCTCCGTAACTTGAGAAAATCCATAATGTATTTCATGTATCTATGTTGAGACGATATAGATCAGACCCTTCACATGTGATTCCTCATACTGAGATAGAGCTACAATCAGATATGACTTATTCGGAGGAACCAGTGAAAATATTAGCTCGGGAAGTTAAAGAACTACGGAATAAACGAGTACCATTAGTAAAAGTGTTATGGCATCGACATGGATTGGAGGAGGCAACTTGGGAAACGGAAGAATCTATGAGATCACAAGATATCGCATTTGTTTTCAGCACGAAATTTTGAGGACGAAATTTCCTGGGGAGAGTTGTAATGACCCAAATTTGGTGATATAAGAAGCAGTGATTTGAAATCACTAAATCCGACATGTGAGCTTAGATATTAGTAAGTAAATGTTAAGTGTGGTTTTAGAAATAATTTTGAATTAGTGAAATTATGTAGTGTATGAAGTTGTAGATAAAATAGAATAAAAACGAGGTATCGAGACCTCGAATTCATAAACCGAGCCATAAATATTTTTAAAAAAATATTTATGGAGTGTAAATAAGTTAGTATTAAAGTTTCGTCAAGAAATTTTAAGGTTTCGGTAGTTAATTAGGTGAAAAGGACTAAATTGAACTAAGTGTAAAATCGTGAGATGTGATTAAATAGCTCTAGTAATAATTAAAAGAGGACTAAATAGGCAATTAGACACCTATTATTGGGCTGGACGGCAAAAATCAAGTGTGAACAAGGGGCAAAATTGGAAATAAGGTAATAATTTAATTGTAAAATATGATATATTAGGTAAAATCTAGAGTTTTCTTCATTTTTCTTCATCTTCATCAGATAAAAATACCATTAGAGAGTTTTTAAGAAGCTGGTTTTTATATCCTACAGCATGTAAGTTCAACTCTTGATTATTTCTTGCAATTTTTGTATTTTGAGACTTTTACAACTAGGTCCATATGTTTAATTCATTAGTTTTTGATAATTTTGAAAGTTGCCATGAACAAGTGCTGAAATTATATGATGATTTATTACGGAATTGAGGTTTTAATTTTATTATATGATGATTTTGTGAAGAGATTTTTTTTATAGAAATCATTGTTTAGGACCTAATCGTGAAAGTTGTGAAATTAGGGTTTTGTGATGAAACTTTGAATTTCAAAGGCTGTGAAATAGTTTATAATGTTTAAATAAAGTGTTATTTGAGAAGAATTAGTTCAATTGATGAATAAATTAAGTAGGGACTAAATTGTAATAAATTGAAAAGTTTGGGGTAATAGTGTAATTTCAAAAATTTAAAGGCATAATTTGTGAAACAGAATAGAATTGTAATGGATGCTAATGAAGGAATGATTTTATAATTATAGATCAAGAAAACGAAGTGAATCGTGGAAAGAAGAAAATTCAAGAATAGTCCACGAATTTCTACGACTTTTTGCAAATTAGCCTGTAAGTTCATATGGCAAATTTAATGTTTTATTATGAAGATATTATGATTTTTAAGTATATTATTGTAGATGAATACTATCAATTTGTAATAAGTATGAAATAATAGTTAAATAAAAGTACACATTAGTTGGAACAATGGATTTGAGTGCTTTCATTCTCGTGACCATGATGAATTGTGGAAAAGATGTGATAAGTACGCCGTCTAAGACCATAGCTGGGCTATGGCATCGGTGCAATGTGATATGTGTTCCGTATAAGACCATAGATTTGGGCTATGGCATCGGTGAGATGTGATAATGTGATTAGTATAAGACCATATATCCGGGATATGGCATCGGCATGTGATGTGATCCGTGTAAGACCATAGCGGGACTATGGCTTGGTGTGTGATATGTGACAATGTGCAAGTCCATAGTTTTCTATGGCAATGTGTTGATGAAGCACTCAATTCCATTAGTTCTCAATAAATTGTCAATGGAAATAAATGAGAAAAAAAAAAAAAAAGAGGCCCAAAGAAGTTAAATTTGTGAGTAGGAATATGAAAATTATTCAAAGGAGCTTAATAATGGATTTGTGATTTACAGGGTAAAGTAGTTAAATTAAAAGATATATGATTGTGTACAATGTTCGGTAAGATTTGTGTTTTTATGCCTATGAGCTTACTAAGCTTCAATAAGCTTACTTGTGTATGTTTGATATTTTTATGTAGATTGAATTAAAGTGAAGTTGGTAGATCGGATCAACACAACAAGGCACACCATCCAGATCAATTCCGGTAGCTTTTGTTTTATGTTTAAAGATTTATATGGCATGTATAGAGTTTAAAGGAATTAAAGTAAAGATGTTATAAACTAGTTAACAATATTTTGTACTAAAACAGTTTTTGGTTAGTAGCAATAGTTTGACTTTGAAAATTCACCATAAATTATGAAAATCTAATTAGAGGTTGAATGAAATATGAAATTAAAGCTTATTGAGTCTAGTTTCTTATAAAAGAAATTATGTAAGAAATGGAATTGTAAATCATGAGATATAATAATTTTGTGAGATAAGGTCAGAGTGATTTCAAGCTCCCCTGTTCTGATTTGTAAAAATCATTAAAAATTGTACAAAAATAGTTAGGAGTCATACTATACATGTATGGATTCCTTATTGAATCTATTTTTAAGAGAAACAAACTTCATAGTTATTTGAATTCTGTACAGGGAGAAATTTGGTTCCTAGTATACAGGGGTCAGAGTAGCTGAACCCTGAAACAGGGGAGATTTTAACTAATAAACTGTACTAATTGGCCCAACCAAAAATTATAGAAAAAAATCAGTAAATATATATATGAGTCTAGATTCGGGGAAAATTTACGGATTTGGATTTTGAGTTTTGTAACTCGAGATATGATTTTTTTAGCGACTGTGACGCAGTTGGACAGCTTGTCTGAAAAGTATGATATAAATTGTCTGAATTCGGTTAAGTGCTCAAATAAGTTTAGTATTGCCTTTTGCTCGATTCCGGTGACGGTCTCGGGTAAGGGGGCATTACAGAAATGTTAAGTCTTTAAAATGTGGTGTCATTGATGACACATTAGTTAGGCCTTAGGTTGATTGTTTGGCATGATTTGTATGTCATTGAAATGGATTTTGAAGTCTTATAATCATTTGTTAAGAATTTGTTTAGGTATTTAAGCATTTAGACATGAAATGAACACATTTTGGGACATTTTTGGGTACACACGACCTTGGACATGAGCTGTCACATGGCTATGTGTCACACACGGGCAACCTACACGGGTGTGTACCCCGAGTGTGTTAGGTGCAGGGTTCACACGGGCTAGCACACGGTCGTGTGACCTAAGTTAGTGAGTTACACGATTGGACATACGGGTGAGCACACGGACGTTTGGAGTAGCCACAGGGGCATGTGGGATAACTACATAGCCCTTTTTGGAGCTACACGATCTAGGTTCTGTCACACTGCCTGGACACGAGGCCGTGTGACCCTTATTTTGAAAATTTTTAATTTTTCCCTAAATGTTCTGATTTGCTTTGAATTGGTCTACGATTGTTTCTAAATTATTTTAAGGCATCGTAGACTCGATTTAAGGTCCATAACTGTATGTTTTACTCCAATTTGATTATTTATGAATTTATTAATTAAATTTGTTAAACTTGATGCTATTTGTTATTTTTTGTTCTGAATTGTACGATAATACTCTGTAACCTAATATGGTGACGGTTAGGGGTATGGGTGTTACATTTACATCCCTTTAAAAACATAATTTTCAAAAATTTCATGACAAGTTTCACATTATTATGGTTTAGTCCTTATAAGCAAAACTAACAAAATTTACTTAATAAATTAGTCTTTAAACATATCTAAGGTTATAATCAAACTATTAAACATAAAAAAATTTAATTTTCATCAATGATAACTTTAGAAATCTTTAACAACTTTCTTGTCTTTATTATCTTGTTTTGACCAAACTTATATCTAATGTGGATTCCTTTTGTTTTCATAGAGTTAGAAAGCAACTAATCAATTCAAAGATCACAGTTTCCCTTATTATGATCAATTTACTTCCATACATGCAATAGATTGAGCCACTGGAAAAGATGCTCAAACAGCTGCAAATATTGTTGAAGAAATAGATGCTTAGGATGTAACTACCGCAAAGAATGTTGAAGAAGGAAACAATTACCATGGATGCGAATATGATGTTTCCTTATATGAGATGGATTTCTCTGCTACACAATCACAACCATCGAAGCCAAACCAAGATGATTCCACATTTTCAAAGAAGAAAAAAAAGATTTCTGATGGAAGTGAACAAATTTCTACATCACTTACTGATGTTGCCACATTATTGGGGGAAAACATACGGACTATTGGCCTTGAATTAAGTAGGAGCATTGCCTCCGACATGCTAATTCAAGGGAAGTTAGAAATGGTCATTCAAGAAAATGCTAAAAAATTATATCTAGCCTCATGTGAAATAGAAGGATTAACTAAGGATGAACAATATCGTGTGTTGAGCAAAATTCGAAACCATCCAATGCAAATTCAGACCATTCCAACCCCATTTTATTCACCCTAACCAAACATAGTGTAAGTAAAATTGCAAGTTCTAAACGAGTGGTGCAATAATCTATAAACAAATTGAAGATTTGTTGACTTTTCTTCTCCTAGCTTTTTCATTATTTATATTTAATACATAATTTAGTCCTCACTTATTATTTGATTTTTATATTTAATAGGTGGATTTTACATGTATCTTACACATTTGAATAGTAATGGATCATTATATTGAATATTAATTAATGGAAAAGAACTAGAGCTAGTCATAACCTAGTGTTTTGTTTCTTAAATTACTTTTTAAAATAATTTTATGTAAGATATTTAAACGTTTTGTTTTTGTTTTTTGTTTGAACTACTGGTTTCATCTACCTAATTTTAAAAAATTTCATATTTCCATTCCACATTATTACCGTTAAATTTAATTAGTCCATTCAACCTTTTTGGTTAAAAAAACAACATTTTAACTCAGATGCTTTAAAAAAAAAGAATAACGAATAAAATTACAAAAGATATAAGCATTGAAATTTTTTAATCATTATGCCAAGAGGAATATCTTACTACTAATTATGTGAAGAATTCAATCAAATGAAATAATAAAATACTAACAATTATATTATATTTATTATTTTTAAGGTAAACTATGCAAATAATCACCCAATTATAAAAAAAAAAATATTTTTGGTATTCAAAATAAAAAGTTTGTAATTTAAGCACCAACGTCACATAGTTCAATCATTTTGGTGATTTCCATTCAAATCACAAATTAGAATCTGACATGACAATTAAATAAATTAATATAATAACAAATTTAGCCATCAACTCTTACATATTATAACGGTTTAGTCATAAATTTAAAAAATTAACCCTCAAAATTATAAATATTCTCAAATTTATCCCAATTCTAAGAAATTAAACTTATATATAAAAATACATAAATATTTTTAAAAATATAAATATAAATATATTAATATTAAGTAAAATACAAATCCCTCACCCCTCCGCTTTTAGAACAGAGGGGTAAAAATTATGCAAAAGCAAATGCCAAGGTTTCATTAAAAGGAATGCGTAGTTAAACCTGTCTCATATTTTTTATACTCTATGTCATGTTCAGACGAGATTGTGTGAAGCCTCTGTTAGTTGGTTGCTTGTAAATGCATCAATGCTCGTTTTCCTTCAACTTGTTTACATTCTTCAAATATATGAGATATTATGTGATGTCATTGTCTTTCCTTCTTTACTTCTTTTTCTGACATATTCTTCTTGTATCTTGACTTCCTGCTACGATCTTTATGTTCATCTCTAGATGATTTTTCTTTAAACTAGTGTTTCAAAAAATTCAGAAATTGCAAGCAAACTAGGTTATAGGGATGTATCAGATCTTACTCCAATAGAGATTGCAATCGAGATATTTTCTTACTCTTTGTCCTATATTTTCTCCTCTAATCCAATGAAAATGTTTGGCTAAATTGTATCATTGTCTTGTTAAGCATTGTAACAAATTGAAGGGTATATAAAGGAGGAAGGCGGCATGGCTATTGTTGGATTATAGTTTTGAAAAAGCTATAAATATGGTGATTGAATTTCGTTTTATTTGTAGCATAGCATGTAAAAATGATTAGTTTTTTTTTTTTTTTTTTTGGGGGGTTGGAGGTGGTGGGGCTGGTCTTGTATGGGGAGGAGGTGATGGATTTTTAATTTTATTTAACATTAATAAATTTATATTTATTTAATATTAATATAAAATTTAAATTTATATAATATTTGTAAATTGAGAATTATGACCAAATTGAGAAGATTTATAAATTTTAAGAGTTCATTTTTAAAAATATGACTAAATTAATATAATATGTAAAAGTTGAGGGCTAAATTTGTTATTATATCATTTTTAACTGCCACTCTGATTCTCATTTGTGATTTTAATGGAAGTGAACAAAATAATTGAGCTATGTAATGTAGGTGATTAAATTGTAATTTTTTATCATTTTGAATGCCTAAAATGAATTTTTTTTTTATAATTGGGCTACTATTTAATAGTTTACTATTAATTTTAACATTTATGAATATAAAAATCTACACCAAAATTTTCAAAAATGTAAACAAATTTTATAAATTTATATTACATAAACTATAAATAAAAAATAATCATAAATATAAAATTTATATTCTTTAATAAAAATTTAAATTAATTTTTTGATACTTAATCGATAACATTTAAATAATTATAAATAAATCATGTGAAGTAAGGTCTAAATTATAATAATCATGACTAGATTGTTAAAATTTATATAAAATTTAATATATTTATATTTAACTTTTGATTTAGTTGATATTATGAATTTATCATATATAAATTTAGTTCAGAAAAAAAAATATTTATCATCTTTTCTAAATGACAACTAATATTAGCCTAACCATAATGATACTTTTATATTTCATGTCTTTATACCATCTTTAAATATGACAAGTAAAACTTTTATATATATATATATATATATATATATATATTCAAGGATTAAACTCTTGTTAATAATAATATTTAAACACATTATTTACCAATCTATTGATGATAATTATTAAATAAAAATTAAAATAAAATAATTTTTTACGTGAAATATTTTTCACCCAAATTTCGGGTGAGACATAATTTAATATAAATAATGTTATTAATTGAATTGATGTTATAAGTCAATTCAATAAATATTTTTATAACTAAATTTTTAATATTAAAACTTTCTTTTACCAATATAATAACAATTTTATGTGTTGTAGAAAAATGAGGATACATTAATAAGCCATTAGAATGCATGATATATTTATCTATTTAATTTTGTACATATTACATTCTGCTATTATTATTAATTTCGAAACATAAAATTGATTATTGGTTGCAAATCTATCTTTCAAATGCGTTTTATTGTAATTTATTTATTTTATATTGATGGAATTTGTAATTAATAATCCCCATGATATAAAATTCAAGAAAATGGGGATTTGAAAAGGCTGCGAAATGACAACAGCGGCTACCACATAATCAGTTGTGACATAGGTGTGAAAAGCCACGTCAGCTAATAAAATTAAATAGAAGAGAAATTAATTTTAAATATTAAGGTATTGTATAAAAACATATGATCAAATAAGTTATATCATGGTATTATATAAAAAAAAAACATATAATGATTTGAGTTAAATAAGAAAAGAAGAGAAGGCATCGTAGGAAACAAAATGGGTATGATATTGCGTGCAATTGCAGATGTTGACAAATAGGTCAAGTTGCATAGAGTGGGTAAGAGGTTAATCATCCTGGTCATCATCGACCAAATACCAACCCCTACAGATGATCACGCTTGTTGCCTTTTTCTTCACACGTGTCCTACCCATGTTAGACTTGTATAAGACCGAAAACATTGTTGTTCTCTTTGGCGGGAATGGAGAGGCGGTGGGCTCCCTTGGCGGGAAAACGAAGCTACCTCCTCTCTCCTCATCTCCACTTGCGTGCCCGACTTGTCCTCTACCTGACTCCGCCCGCCCTTTTTACCTTTTACTTTTAGTCAACATAGATGTATGTATGTATGTATGTGATGATCAGCATCATAAAACATGGTCTCGTGACTTGCGATGACAATTAGCAATGGACAGTATGCGCGTTGCAGTTGGGGACAAGATCCCAGTGCTGTGTGCGTTATTTTATAATTGGGGGTGTGGGTGGGCATTCACTGCTGCAGATTTCGATGCCAACATGATCACGTGCCGGACCTCCCCCCCTCTTTTATTGAACTTTCTTTGGGTATTAATAGGGGACAAGGTTGGTATTTTAGTGGATACAAGCGTGTTAATTAAGTGCATAAAGTAGAGAGTTAACGTTCGTGCAGGAGTTGATACCCTTTATAAGCAAAAATAATACTCATAAGATCTTGACTCAACCATAGGAGAAAACAAGTTCTGAAACTTTGGAATTTTATTCTCAACTGCTAACAGTTTATTAAATCAATCTACTTTTATGCCCATCTTTTTAAATACCATTTTCATTTCTAATTTTTTTTTATGTTTAATATTTAAATTACTAAAAATGAATATATATATATGTATTTAACTAATTTTATTTTTAATAAAAAATATTTTATTTTTATATAAAAATGTAAATAATTGTTCTTAAAATATATTAAAAATATTATATTTATATAATGTTGCAAGTGTTGAATCATATGTTTGCTTTGACAAAGTCATATTACAGTAAATTTTAATGTGTTGTTTTTAATTAATATTACTAATAAATTAATTATATATTTTTTAGTGTTTTTATATACATTTATATTCATAATATTTTATCATATTTACCTAAAAAGATAGTGAAAATTAAAAAAAAATCTATTTAAAACAAAATTCAAATAAATAGCAAATGGGATAAGTTGATGACACTTTCGAGAGAGAAAAATTGAGATTGAATTTTTGCTATTTTAAAATTTATCGAATTATAATTTATTTTTTATGCATAAAAATTAGAGCTGACCATGAGTTGGGTCGAGATAAAAATTTAAGCCTCTTTTTAGGTTCGATTTAAAAAATAAGCCTAAAATTTTACCAAAACCTAACCTAGATAAAAATGCTAAAACCCAAACCCGGCTTGCCCATTTTAATTTTTTTATATTATTATTTTTATATAAAAATTGATTTAACAAATATATAATACATCAAATACACTAAAAACATTAAAATAAATGTTTCTCAACAAATTAAAAATAAATTAAAAAATCTTTATACATAAAATAACACTCAAATATATGTAACTTAGCAAACAAATACCTCTAAAATAATAGTAGAATTAACAATAAAACAAGAATTATACAATATCCAAATAATAACAATAAAATAGTAACAAAACAATGTGAAAACATTAGCAAAACAACATTTTTTTCCAAATTCGAGCCGGGCAAAAGAACTTACCTGATGTTCAACCCATTTTTTGAACGGACTTTATTTTTTGTTTAAGCTCAATTCTCAAGTCTATATTTTTATCCAAATCCTATCACTTTTTGGACAAGTCATTAGGCCGAACCAGGTGTCAAAACCCATGGTCAAGTCTAATATAAACTTTTAATAATTAATAATAAAATATTTAAAAAATGTATGGTAAACAAATTAACTATAACTTTTGAAAAAATGTAATTACTATCATATATTAAAATAAAAATATAAAATTTAATCGTTCAACGTATTGCAATGTACACAAACATAAATTATAAGAAGTTGATGAGACAGAGAACTTAGAAGCTGTGAATATGATTAGTAAAGAAACAGAGAAATAGGTGGTTGGGATTGGGAGGTGCTCATCCAGCACACATATATAGAAAACAGAAAAAGAGCAGCAGCCGATATAATGGCTTCCACTGCGAAACAAACAAACTGAGTCTTCATGTTCTTCACTCTCCTGATGCTGCCCAATTGGGTAATCTTAGGGCTAGCTTGGATGAGCGATTGGCTGCGGTGCGGTGCGTTTAGCTTACTTTTTATCTCACGCTACAGTATTGTTACAGTATCTAATCTCACCGCCACCGCTGTTTTTACACAAACTGCAGTCAAATGCACCGCCCATCCAAACTCACCATTAAATTACTTTCTATTCATTACAAAAAAAGTTACGAGTCCACATTCTTTTGAAAATATTAAGAATGGTATTTCTTTTCTCAAGCGAAATTGAGATTATTCTGATTAAAATTTTAACCTAATATTTTGTAAAGGCACATTATATTTGCTCATTACTCATGATAACGGCATTTATTTGTGTTCATCGGATTGGGCCGTTTAGCCAATAGACCCAAGATCGGTCCAAAATTAAAACAAGGGAAAGTTGGATTTCAATTTCCATTACTTAAAACAACTGAAATTATAACATCAAATTTGCATTACTGCAGCAGTTTAAAGCTCATCGCTTCACCATGATGAACACCCCCAATTAAGAGAAACAGGAAACCATCAACAATGAAAATGGAAAAAAAAAGAAAAAAGAGTACAAAAACACCAAAATCATCAACCTTGTACCCCCATTTTCATGGACATGTCAAATTTCTTTCCAACATATAAGTTCAAGCCTGAAAGTGACACTATTAAAGACTTCTTCTTGCCAACCCCATCTTCAACATCCTGCAAATGCATCTGTTCCAGTGAGGTCAATTCTATGTTGGAAGCACCATTGGCTACCGGACTTCCATTAATCTCAAGGCCAGATGTGTCTACATTTCCACTCAATCCCAACACTGTTATTTTCTCAATTTTCCAACCTTTGTCTAAAGCAAACTTACCCTCCTGAACTTCTGACCAGATCTTCACCGATCCCTGCTTCAATGTGGCGTATAAGTCGACATGTGTTGAATACCCGTTTCCGAGTTTCATTTCTGGAAGCTCGTCATTGTCGAGATAAAGATTGCCTTTGGCTTGTGCTTCGCTAGCCCCGGCAGGGAAGGTTACTATAAGAGTAAATGGTGTCATTCTAGCTTCCTTGGAGATCATTCCTCCTTGCTGCATTGGTAGTATGGTGTTCTGGTACAAATGTACATTGACCACATGCAAAGGCGCATCGAGCGTGAAGTACTGTCCCTTGGACACTATGGTTTGTGCCATATCAAAGAGACTGTACCAAGAACCCGGTGGGAAGAGTGCTTTGACTGATGTTTTCCCCTTCTCAAGCACTGGAGATACCATGAGACTGCTTCCGAGCAAGAATTGGGTGCTCAGCCCATAGCACTCCTTGTAAGCTGGAAATGAGAAGAAAAGTGGCCTGGCTATTGGTGCTCCACTTGTATGAGCCAAATAGTTTAGTGTGTAGAGGTAAGGAAGAAGTTTATACCTCATGCCTAGTGCATTTTGAGCAGATTTGGTGACAGTCTTCCATTGATAAAGCTCCTGCCTTGGAGAATAGTAATTTGCATGATCCCTAGAGAAAGGGTAAAAAGCACCGACTTCGATCCAACGGTTACACAACTCTTCAGTTGGGGCAGGATAGAACCCACATATATCTGCGCCAACCATTGGAACCCCAAACATACCAAAGTTCAACACTGTAGTTATAGAATACTTCAAATCTTCCCAAGTGCCCTTATTGTCACCTGTCCAATGAGCAGCATATTTTCCTGAACCAACATATGTAGATCGTGACAATATAAACGGCCGTTTTCCCTCAAGCCCTTGGAGTGCCTTGTGTGTTGCTATGGCTTGTGAAAAGCCGTAAAGACTGTGAGCATCATACTCTAGAACACCGTTGTAGTGAACTGCGCTAGTGGCAATAGTTTTGAACCCAATAGGTACCTGCAAGCCAGAAGCATTGATCTTGTATGGTGGATCGTCCCATCTTGTCTTTGTTATGTTCTTGCAGTCCAAGCAACAAATCCAACCAGGGCCAGTCCCACTTGGGCACTGCTTGCCTTTCGGTATCGTGCACTTCCCAGAACAGAAGTTCGAAGCTTCATTCATGTCGATCCAGAGCCCATCAACAGGGACAAGTTCATGGAAACGTCTGATTTCATCACCCCACCATGCAACAGTTTTAGGGTTGAGGAAGTCCGGGAAATTAACAGCCCCGGGCCACACTTGGGCCAAGTAAGGCTCACCGTCATACTTGATAAATACATCGTTGGCGATGCCTCTTTGGTATACACCATAACTGGAATTAACACCAATTCCAGGATCAATGATGACAATGTATTTCATGCCTCTGCTATGTATTTTGTCCAGGAATGCAAGAAGCTTCGGACGAGGGTAGTTTACGGGGTTGAGGGTGAAGTCCTTATGGCCATCCATATGATCATCATCATTCCAGATCACATCAAGTGGGATTTGGGCCTTCTTGTAATTCTCAACTACATCTTCAACTACAGAGAGGTTATGGTAACCCCACCGGCATTGGTGAAACCCTATAAATCAAATTTATAGAAACAAAGAGAGAAATGAATATATTTTATTCATCTCAACGTCATGGTAAGATGCTAAGATAATCTTCAAGAATCGTCCTATTAGGAGTATCTCTAAACCAGACAGAGGAAGCTTAACGTAACACGAAAACAAAATCAAATGACCAATAGTATATATGTTGTTCACTTCTTTAACTTGGTTCCATTTTAACAAGACTGAGGAAACAAGTCCGTATCAAATATTGGGGTGAAACAGTGCAGCAAGAGTTCATGATGGCATCGAAATGACATGACATAAATGCAAGGATTCCTCCATAACTCAAGTAAATATATTACTATTCTACCTATAATCCATGACAAGCAGTGACAACTCCACATGCTATTGCCATAATACAAACACATCAGTCAAGATCATGGGGATATATAATATATCACATGTATGCTCTGCTTGCCCAGGCATTGTAAAAAACATAAGCCTCACATCTGAGTCGTACCTGTTCATCATTATACGTTAAAGGGTACCTTTGTCGAGGGAAAAGTACTAGTTTTTAACTTTGATTATGCATCTACCGACACAAAAGGTGCTATAACATGAAGGTAGCACACAAAAGTTCACTTTAGATACCCCATAGGCTAAAGGACTATAAACTGACAATGTGTGGACACCAGACAACAATGCTTGAGGCTGCACCTAAGGTTAGCATCAAGTCAGGGCATATTAATTAATTGGCCAAAGCGCTATGATAAGATGTCATAGTGCCCATTTGATTTCTAACTCACGTAGTCAAGATGAAATATATATAGAGAGCGAGAGGAGAAAACTGGTAAAATATGAGAAAAAAACACAGTGCCTCGTGGGGGCTTTTACTAAATTATTTATCTAACAGTTAAAGACCAAAAATGCCTAAAGTCATATCATCATTGATTAAAGAAAAAAGATCTCTTAGATCTAGAAAGTTGGTTCTGGAGAATTATTAGACCAAGACACATATTGATGGGGACTTTAAACAAAGACAATAAAGTAAAATTAGATATGGGACCAATCCACCTAACCATATTAAAATGGGAACAAAATATCTTCATCTTAATGCATTGTCACGCCCAAGCAGGGGTAGCTAGGTCTTTTAAAATTTTAAAAATTTTAAATTAATAAATAATATTATATTTTAACTCTCTAAAAATAATAATAATTTAATTTAATTTTTTAAAAATAATAAAAATATAAATTATTAAAAATTACAATTTAATTTCGACATCCTAACAATATTTTTCCTAACCTGATTAATAGGTCATATATAAGGAGTCTACATTAGCCAACAAGATATGAATCAAGTGGCCCAAGTTTCCCTACATCTCTTAATCGTCCCTCCTCATCACATTTAAAATCTGTCGTGTTGTCTTAAACCCACATTTGCCGTATTATGATTCAAAACTATGGATTTATTTAATGCAACATTTATCATCAAAATCTAACCTTTTCCATATAAAAAAAGAAATATTAGTGATATCATAAAAGATTGTTTTTGAGTCAATGCCATTAGATTTAGCTTGAGACCTTTTTGTGTTAAACCCAACATAATATCCACAGTGAAGAACATAAACAAATACTTGAACAAGATAGGAAAACGTTAAACGTAATGCAATGCAAGTGAGAAAACGGAAAGCATACCTAGAGACCAGTAAGGCATGGGAGCGGGCCTGCCGATAAAAGAGGTGTACTGATCAACAACGCCAAGGGGAGTGGGCCCGGAAAAGAAGTAAAAGTCAAAAACACCACCAATTATCTTATACGTCAATGAATTCCCTCTGTAAAACACATCCATGCCATTGCTGTTCAACAAGAGAACAGCATGTGCAAATGGCTGACCACCCACATTCCTCAAGTCCATGTAAACAGGGTGGGATCCGTACAAATCAGTGTTGAGGTTAATAGCCGACACATCGGTTGTGTACAATGTGTAAGGGTCATTGGGATACAGCTTGATGCCATGCGGTTGAGTGTTCTCTCCAAGTCCATACAGTGAAGCATCTTTAGGCAACTGTGTGGATATCTCCAAGTACTGATCCTTAAACACCATTTCTCCGAATGAGTCCGACCCTCCAGAGCTGGAATTGAAAAGGGTCTGTCCATTTGATTTCCTTTTCACCGCAAAGCTAAAAGGGTCGGCTATGAAGCTGAATATGAGCTCAGACCCTGCAAGCTCCGACACTGTTAAAGGGTTTTTTCTTGATCTCCCAATCGTTTGCTTCAATGCGGGTGGTTGTTCCCTTGGTAAAAGATTGTACGGAACTTCCCATCTCTGCTTCTCAGTATCTGTTATGTGTACCCTCAAACGATCTCCCGTCTCGTGCCTTTAGAAGAAGGACAAAAAAAAAAAAAGGAAGAAAATTTTTATTAAGAGGAATGTAAATGCGAAAGAGGCAAAGATTAAGAGTAAAACTAGACTGGTAACTTACTTGACATAGAGTTGCAAGAGAGGAATATCAGGACCATATATGTTGTTCTTTTGCTTGACCTGAAGGTGACCCAGAAAGCCACCATCAGGGGTCTCTTCAGCTGAGATCAAACGGTACCCTTTTCCAATCTTAGTGGGGACAGATGAAAACCCTCCATAGAAACATGATAATAAAACCAGAAGAACGTAGAGGGAACTCGAAGAAAGTAGGTGAGTTGGAGAGAACATTACTCAAACAAAGCAGAGAGCAAAGAGCAGAGTGAGGAGCAAAGAGTGTTAAAAGGACTATATAGGAATAGGAGTCACTGAATGAAAGAAGTGGCAGTCGTTTGATGCATGAATAGGGTGGTCTTAGACACGTGCTGATGATGGTCTGTGGACCAGATGCCTCTCCCTGTTTTGATCATAAAATCTTTTTTTGAACAAAGAGTGGTCCCATTTCTATCAACGACTTTGGTTGATAATTTCGTAGATTCATCAAATGAAGACATAGAGATATCTTTGTAATATTCTGCTTTACTGGTCTCAGTAACACCCCCCAAGCAAAATCATGATATGTTACAATTAGTAGAGAAATGGTGATAGAGTTGGATTAGCTAGAATCCAATGCAATCCATGGTCATAGATGGGCTTTCAAGTTTGTTCAGTTCCTGAGAGATCAAATATATTTTATAAAGGAAGATCTGAGACATTAAACATGATTCTCGGGGACTTCACCAAGTTCCAACACGCTAGTTGTACTTTTTATTATTGCCTTTTCATCAAAGAAGGGGGAAAGGAAACACCTTTTCTTCTACTCTCATAAATCATGTTTTCATATATAGGAATCTTGCTGTTGAAACCTATTTACTAATATTAAATGAGGATGAAGAAACATCTTCATCTAATTTACAATTAAGACAACCACAAGTTACGAGGGTTAAAAACCCCTGCTTTCTTGCTTGTATTTTAGTTATCCATATCTAATATGCTAAATTAAACACTTGTTGCTTAAATTTTATTTTAATAAAGATTATGAAGTCGGTGGCAGTGTTTTCTTAGGCATAAGGGTCAAACAATTCAAGCATTTATATATTAAAATGTCCTTTGAAAAATAGGCATAATTCAGTCCTAGGAAGAAGTTATCCTCAAGAAAAATATCGGGAAAGATTAAATTATAAGGAGGTGGTCCCAATTCTTGATTCATTTTCTTTCTTGAATAAACAAATTCATTGATATTGTTCTTGTTATTGTACTTTGATGACAAATGAGTAGGATGCAAGAAGAAAAATTGGTATTGTAGTAACCGATAAGGGCTCGTGACCCTTAAACATGTCATTACTTACCCCAAGTATGTCCACATTTTGCATACCATATTATCTCTGTAATCTGATTCTATTTTGTCTTTTTAAGGGCATGGGCATGGGTTTATGAAGGATGAATGGACGCTTTTTCTCTTTCTAATTATTTAATATGTCTTTCCAATGTTAGACATTTTGCATCTATACTTAACTATATAATCCTAAAAACGTTGTCTTCTAGGAACTTATATATATTGTTTATGAAGATTGAAGAGTTTACATCTATAAAATGATTTTAAAACCTGTGCTGTAGAGACCGTTAGAATAAAGATAACAAGCATTTTAATTTTATGATAATCGAGAATTGGGAACAACATGGTGAATCCTGTAAGAAGATTAAGAGATTGTAGGGGGAAAAGCACTGGAAAATGAAGGTAAATCCGGTATCTTGGGATCCCACTCTTGTTTGCCTCGTAAATTAGATATACGACACTGTCATTACATGGAGAAATTAATATATAATTAAAATATTTGTAATATAACCCCCAACTTTAATTTTAACTTCACTACCCCTTTCCAATTGGATTATGATACTGTCATTGCATCATCTCCTTAAGTTTGTTCTGTGGCGTTTTCGACTCACACCTCGGAACTCTAAGCACTCAAAAGAAGCATAGGATATGTGAGGCGATTGAAGCGGCGTATCTTGGAAGGTCTAGATTTCAGTGAAAATGAAGCCCAACATTACGTCAGTTGTGGCCTAAACTGGGCTACTGCCCAAGCACTGCCCCATTAATCTAACTATTTATATTTCCCTTTCATTTTTCATAGAGTTACAAGTAAATTATTGCATTTTCATTTTTTTGTTTTTTAAGTTCTATTTTCCTGCTCTTCATTTTTGTTGAGGTTACGAAATTATTATTTTTATTTTATTGCCATTTATTTTTTAAGTTACATTTTATGATTTTAATAAAGGTTACAAAATACAACCATGCTTGATATTCGTCAAATCCATCAACAATAAATTCTTATGTCTAAATAGTAAATAAATAACAGTATAGGGAGTAAGGTCGATCCTATTGAGATTGAAATATTTAAAATTGTCGTTTTGACTTAACTATTGTGTGCCAGGCAACTATCGTGCCTATGACATGTGACACTCATGCAAAATAAAAAAGGGGGAATTTAAATATTGTGAAAAAAAAACACACACACAGATTTTACGTGGAAACCTTTTCGAGAAAAAACCACAGGCAGAGGAGAAGAAAATTCACGAATTCGAATTGATTACAAGAGGAATAGACTATGTCTATTTATAGGCTTGTAAAGCTATATTCTAGTAAGACTGAAACACCTTATTCTAATCAATATCAAATAGATGGAATTTAATAAGGTTTAAAAAATCTTATTCTAAAATAAAATAAAAGAAGTGTAATTCTATATGGATTCTTCTTTTATTTTATTTTACCACTATATTTTATTTAAATAAGGATTTGGGTCACTTAATTCTAACAATCTCCACCTTGACACGAATTCTCAATGAACAAGTTCTTTATCGCGAACTCTCAACGAACAAGTTCTCCACCTCTTCCATAAAACCCCTTAAGGGTTTTGCTTCAACAATGAACACCAACCAAGTTTAAGAATGCTCAAACTTGGTTATAGGAAGTGACTTAGTCATCATATCTGCAGGATTTTCATGAATACTAAAACAATATCACCACGAGCAATAATATCACGAACAAAATGATACCGAACATCAATGTGTTTTGTTCTCTCATGAAAATTTGATCTTTTGTAAGAAAGATGGCACTCTGGCTGTCACAAAATACTGTCCTGATTTGAAGGTCTTCATTGAGTTCACTAAAGAGTCCCTTCAACCAAATAGCTTCTTTACAAGCCCTCGATGTCGCCATGTACTTAGCTTCAGTGGTAAACAAAGCGATGTAGTTTGCAAAGTGGCTTTCCAACTTATTGCACAACCCACGATTGTAAAGACATAAACTTTGTGAGAGATCTTCTTCTATCAAGGTCTCCAGCCAAAATCAAGCATCAACATACCCAATAACTCCATCTTGATTCTTCTAAAGCGTAAGCAAACATCGATAGTACCTCGTAAGTATCTTAAAATCCACCGAACTACTTTCCGGTGTTCTTTCTCGCGATTCGCCATATATCCGCTAATCTGATCGATTGTGATATGATAAATCTGGACGTGAACAAACCATAGCATACATGAGAGATCCCACTGCACTAGAGTATGGAACATGTGACATGTGACATGTACTCAACCTCATCATCTGATTGTGGAGACAACGCCGTTGAAAGTCTAAAATGGGCTGCTAAATGAGTACTAACAGGCTTAGCACTCTACATATTGAACCTGCAAAGAACTTTCTCAATGTACCCCTTCTGACTTAGGTACAATTTACTTGTTTTTCTATCTCTGAGAATCTCCATACCAAGTATCTTCTTTGTTGGCCCCAAATCTTTCATCTCAATTTCTTCACTTAGTTAGGCTTTGACCTTTCTTATCTCTCATTTATCTTTTGCTGCTATCAACATGTCATCAACATAAAGAAGTAGATACACAATATTTTTCTAAATGTAAACACAACTGTCAAAACTACTTCATTTGAAATCATGAGAAGTTATAAAGGAATCAAACCTCTTGTACCACTGCCTTGGTGGCTGTTTCAAACCGTAAAGGGACTTTTTTAGCAAGCAAACATAATCCTCTTTTTCTGAAACTGTAAAACCCTCTGATTGTTGCATGTAAATATCCTCCTCAAGTTCTCCATGCAAAAATGCAGTTTTTACATCTAACTGCTCAAGCTCCAAATCATGCATGACCACAATACCAAGTAAAGCTCGAATCGAACTATGCTTCACAACTGGGGAGAACACATCTATGAAGTCCACTCCTGGAACTTGACTGTAACCCTTTGCAACAAGCCTTGCTTTATATCTGGGTTCTTCAACTCCTAAAGCCCCTTCTTTCTTTTTAAACACCCATTTACAACAAACAGTCTTCTTACCTTTAGGAAGTTTCACAAGATCCCATGTTTTGTTTTTGTGGAGTGATTCCATCTCCTCTTGCATAGCAACCATCCATTTTTCTGAGTCTTCACAGCTAATCGCCTCAGAATAATTAGATGGCTCTTGATTCGCATCTATATCTTTAGCCGCATTTAAAGCATAAGCAACTAGATCAGCCTCAGCATACTTCTTTGGAGGTTTAATTTCTCTTCTAGTTCTGTTTTTGGCGATAGAGTATTGCGGCGAAGAAGCAACTCTATTCTCAATTTTTGTACTAACTTGAGGAGTCGACTCTGTATTAATCTGATGCTCCACCTGCTTTTGATTTTCTTTATTTGAAGAGTCTTTAAGAGATAAGTTAGGTAGCATAGCAGTTTCATCAAAAACAACATCTCTGCTAATCACAACTTTTCTATTTCCAGGACATCATAACTTATACCCTTTTACACCAGCTTTATAACCAAGAAAAATACATTTAATGGAACTCGGTTCCAATTTTTCATTATCAACATGAGTATACGCAGGACACCCAAAGATCTTTAAATCAGAATAATTAGCAGGATTACCAGACCATACCTCTTGTGGAGTTTTTTTCTCAATGGCAACGGATGGAGATCGATTGATCAAAAACATGCGAGAGAGGTTTATACGCCCAAAATGACTTCGGTAAGTTGGCATTTGACAACATACATCGAACCTTCTCCATGATCGTTCTGTTCATTCATTCTGCAACGCCGTTTTGCTGTGGAGTATGACGAACTGTCAAGTGTCTCACGATCCTTTCTGACTTGCACAATCTATTAAACTCATTAGAACTAGAGGTGATCATGGGCTGGGCCGAACCGAGCCCAGACAAAATTTTAGGCCAGTCTACTAGGCCCGGGCCCGGCCCGGCCTGAAATATGGGCCTAAAAATTTGTCCAAGCCCGGCCTGAAATAAAATTGCTAAGCTTGAGCAGCCACTACGCTGCCATCCATATTAACTTTTTTTGCTTATTTCATTAAATAAAAAAATTTAAAAATATAATAAATCAAATATATTTAAAAACATAAAAATAAATATTAAAACAAATAAAAATGATACTAAAATAATTCTTAAAACAATACACAAATTTAAAATATAATAAAAAATGGTTATATTAAAAATTTAAAATGATTAAAAATAAAATAAAAAATATATTAATATATAATTGGGTAGAGCCACGACCAAAATCCCATTTTCTAAAGCGGGCCTCGTTTTTGCCCAAGCCCATTTTTGGCCTATATTTTTACCCAAACCCTCCCATTTTTTAGGCGGGCCTTGGGCGGGCGGCAGGCCATGACCTATGATCACTCTAATCAAAAGCAGAACTCTAAGCCATTATGCTCATGCTTGAGGTATTTTATTTGTTTTCCGTCTGCTTTTTCAATCATAATTTTCCAAGACTTAAATCTGAGAAAACACATCGCTCGCGCTCGGGAAGAACGCCCAAACTTTTTGGAAAAATCATCAATAAAAGTTAGCATATAATTACCTCCACCTCTTGAAGGCACTTTGGATGGCCCCCACAGATCAGAATGAATATACTCTAATGTTCCCTTCGTATTATGGATTCCTCTGGTGAATCGAACTCTCTTTTGCTTCCCAAAAACACAGTGCTCACAGAAATTTAGTTTGCAAATTCCTTGCCCATCAAGAAGTCCTCTTTTGCTCAATTCTACCATGCCATTCTCACTCATATGACCTAGGCGCATATGCCAAAGTTTAGTAATATCATCATCTGACAAGGAAGAGGAAGCGGCAATTTGCATCCCCGATATGATGAGAACCACGCAAAACATATAACTTGGCGGTCTTTCTTTGCTCTTTCATCACAACAAGGAACCTTTGGAAATCTTTAAAACCCCACTTTCAATTTGTGTATATCTGTGCCCTTTTGAATCAAGAGTACTCAACGAAATTAAATTTCTCTTTAATTCTGGAACATGTCGCACATCACTAAGTGTTCTGACAACTCCATGAAATATCTTAACTTTAATTGTTCCAACACCTGCGATTTTACACGAAGTATTATTTCCCATCAAAACAACACCTTCTGACACTATTTCGTAAGTTGTAAACCAATCCCGATTGGGACTCATGTGGAAGGTGCGGCTGAATCAAGTATCCACTCTTTGCTTACTTTAGAATCATTGTGAAGCGACTAGAAGTTCACCATCATTTGTAGTCTTCTACAACATCACTTCACCAAAATTTTCGGTTGTTTTCCCTTTTGATTCGCATGACCTCCTTTTAATCTTGTTCTCGTAGCTTATAGCACTCCGGGATTTAATGTGCCCTTTCTTCTTGCGAAGTTACAATTTTTACCTCTATTTGAAGACTTGATCTACCCTTAGATTCTGCATGAAAATTCCATTCTGTGTCCTTCCACGATCATTATCAGCATTCGATCTTGTCTCCCGGGAGCAATAAGACTCTCTCCCGAGAGTCGGGTTTAACCATAAGATGCTTCATCTTATCATACGAGGTCAAAAATCATAAACCTCATCAATTGTGAGAGACTCGCGGCTATATAAAAATCGTGTCTCTAAAGGTTGAATAAGGCAGAACAACGAATAAAATAGAATCAACCCTAGATCTTCCTTATCATACTGAACCTCCATGGCCTCCAAGTTTGAGAGAATTTCTTTAAACACTGTTAAGTGTTTGTGTACAGACGCACCTTCCTCCAAACGATGAGCATAAAGACGCTACTTAATATGCAACTTGCTTGTTAGAGTTTTTGACATACATATTTGTTCTAGCCTCTTCCATAATGCAGCGGCGATCTTCTCTTTCATCACATCCTGCAAAATTTCGTTGGACAAATACAGATGTAATTGTGTTAAGGCCTTTCGATCCTTACGCTTCTTCTCTTCATCTATTAATGTCGAAGGCATCTTATCTATCCCTAGCAGGGCATCTTCCAGATCCATCTGCTCAAGAACTGTTTGCATCTTAATCTGCCACAACGCAAATCTAGTGTTGCGATCTAACAGTGGAATTTCATACTTCAAAGACGCCATTACCGTGATCGAGATGAACAACCCGGAAGCTCGGATACCAATTTGTGAAAAATAAAATAAAAAAATAAAGAAAAAACACACAGATTTTTACATGGAAACCCTTTCGGGAAAAAACCACGGGCAGAGGAGAAGAAAATTCACTATGTCGAATTCGAATTGATTACAAGAGGAATAGACTATGTCTATTTATAGGCTTGTAAAGTCATATTCTAGTAAGACTGAAACACCTTATTCTAATCAATATCAAATAGATGGAATTTAATAAGGTTTAAAAAAACCTTATTCTAAAATAAAATAAAAGAAGTTTAATTCTATATGGATTCTTCTTTTATTTTATTTTACCACTATATTTTATTTAAATAAGAATTCGGGTCACTTAATTCT
The DNA here is from genome assembly GCA_025698475.1 of Gossypium anomalum. Classification (NCBI taxonomy): domain Eukaryota; kingdom Viridiplantae; phylum Streptophyta; class Magnoliopsida; order Malvales; family Malvaceae; genus Gossypium; species Gossypium anomalum. The sequence continues at coordinate 13,178,952 of CM046967.1, read as the reverse complement.
AACAAATATGATAAAAGTAAAAACAATAAAGATAATTTAAATTGAAATAATAATAAAAATAAACACAATCGAAATTAAATTAAATAAATTGATATAATGAAATTCTAGTTTTAGGCTCGTTTTTTGCTCCGATTTGAAACCGGTCCTTGATAACAAGTTCTCTTTCAAACAATAAGTCAATTATAGTGATCGAGTACGCCTCAGACCACTAACCATTCCGTGTGTAAATTAATTCCATGAACACCCAACAACTAATCCTTACCGAACAAACAATCACAAAATACATGTCCATGATTTAACTCTTCAGTAGCCTTATGAACTACAAGGACTCAACTCAAACCAACGGCATCAACCGCACAAATCGCTTAAATCCAATTGTTATTTCTATTGACGGATCCAACTAACCACTTAATTGGACATGCCAATGTGTTTCTCGATAGATTAAGTACAATAAACGATCATATCAATTCTTCCAACGGTAAGTCTAACAAACACCGAATCAACAAGCTTTTCAATACAACGATTTAGGGCGACAGTGTCTATCTCCTAAAATGAAAAAACAACAAATACCAAAATGAAAGTTTTTAAGTACGTTTTCAAATATTACAACTCTCTTGAATTTTCTAGATGAAACTACTTCATAAAATAATTGAAATAAAAACAAGATAGAACAATGGTTTTTGATTTTGGGCAAATATGCCTCCTCCCGTCTTTTAATTTCTTACGTATGTATAAAATAAAACCCAAGTAAAAACTAATTTTATACCTAAAAGAAAGGTTGTTGGGCGTCTCCTTAATTTTCTATATATATATATATAAAACCAAATTTGAAGTAAAGGGTTGGCTGTACCCCCCCCTCTACTTTTCACTCTATATACCACTTAAATGAATCAATCCCTAAAATAAGAAAGATAAGTGTTAATGGAATTAACATCAACTCAAGCAATTGTACCAAATCTTTAAGCATATAATAATTGTATTTATATAGAAATTCATCAATTAAATCTTAAATTTAAAAAAATTCATGTCCACATTTTATTAAGCTAAACAATAAAAATATGTTGATTAAGTGCATTATTGATGCTTTAAAAAGTTGAACAATAACTTTAAGTCAACTTTTGATTGCCTTTTTTATTTTTTTTCTCAGTTGAGCGTGAAAAACAACTTAACGGGCATATTTCTATAGGAACCGGGTGATTGAGCTATAAAGTATCATGTGGACTCCCAATTTATTCATTAGACGAGTAAATTTATAATAGTAAGAATTTAAGTGAATTTTTTAAGAAAGAAAGAAAAAAACAATTCAACTTTCTTAAAATAATTTTCTTATTTTTTTTCAAAAAATTAAAATCAATAATTGTTTTTTGATGTTATTAAAATTATATTGAAAAGTTTTTTGATTTGTATGAAATTATTGGAAACTTAAATTTGTAATGAATTGATAGTTGAAAATGTTTTGATAATACTAAGTGATTGCGACAAATATGTTTCCAAGTTAGTGCAATTTTGATTTTGTTTGGAAGCATGAGTATAAAACTAATTCAATATAAGGGTTTTGTCCTAATCAATCTTTATTCAGTACTTCAACTTAAACGCAATAATTGATGTGAAATAATCCTTTTTTTTATTTTTTATTTTATGATATTTCTCATTCAACACTTGAAGAATAATCGTTTGTGAACCATGTATCTTTTATGCTATCATAGTCTTTTCTCTAATTTTGATCATGCATGCATATTTCGTTTAATACAAAATTAAACCATATTATATATATTTAAATACTTATTATTTAGTTTAATTTTTTTATATATTTAATAGCAAATTAATAAATTATATATATAATAAAAATAATTAAAAATCAAACTACTCAATGCATGGTGATATTCTTAGTTATGTTATTTTTAAGAGTGTAAATTAATTAAAAGATCATAGCATTAACTCAGCTATGGGCTGCAGGGGCTTCAATCCCTCAAAATTGAATTTTTAAAATTTAACCTTTAAAAAATGATGAAATTATATTTTAACTCTAATAAAATTAAACAACTTAGTTAGTTTTAAAAACAATTTCTAGCTTTGCCCTAAGCCAGCTGCCTTGCATTTGGGAGGAAAATATATATACAGTGATAGAAGTTATAATTGAATGTTAGTAGTTGCAACTTGATGAGAGTGTTTAGCTATTTCAACAACATAAATGTTTAGGTCAGCATAGAACAGTGGCCTAGTTGTGGGTGAATGAAAAGATGGTAAACCAAGGATATAGAACTCTGGAAACTTGGATGAATGTTAATGAAAGTAATATGGCAGAATAAGAGTGGAGGTAGATTGTTAGAGGCAGTTGTCTGTTGGTTTGTTCAATCAGTGTAGAATGAATGAAGTGGAAGAAAATCCTGTGAGCTTTGTAATTCCTAACCTACATAAACCTCATTTTGACAGCAACTTATTACGTTTAAATTTGGATGCATAAAACTTATATTGAACGACTTTGAACTCCTCCTACCTACCTTTGGTATTCCAAGGAATGCTTCTTTTTCTTACTTTTTATCTACCGACATTACTTTTTATTGTCTTTAAGAAAAAGAACCCCAAGACAAAACATTGAATTTCATGCATTACACTTTGGCATCCATTCTCTTGTCCCAATTTCAAAAGATACCAACTTTTAAAAGCATAACTAAGATTCCTGCAATGGTATTTATTCCACCCATACCTTAAAAGAATAATGTGTCACATCAGTTTGATTTAAAAAAAAAAAACCATTATGCAATCAGATCAAGATAATTACGTAAACAACTCTCATTCACCCTAATCTTCCAATTCCGTATAAAAGAAAAATCATGACCTAAAGATATCTCCATGCAAGTGCTGATATTTAATTTTTAGATTTGGTGGTCAATTGAAGCATTGTGGAATGAATTAACATTGATTTTGTATTCTATTCTTGAACAATCCTGTCTTGTTATGATAACTTCTATGGAAGAAGAAGAAGATGACAACTAATCAATTTTCGGAGTTATTGGAGCAGCCCGAGTGTAGAAAATGGGATGGTCGGAAACCCGAATCAGCATTGACTAAAGTCCAAGACATGGCGCCATGCACCTGACCTAATCTGCCCAATTCCATGGCGTCATCTTGGAAGTCAATCCCCATATGGAACCGATGGCCTCTCCTTTCCAAATATCCTATGAGCTTAGCTCTCTTTCACATCACGTCACCTCATGATAATGATTCTCTCAAGCTTGTTACGTTAATATCCACCCTTTTTCTCCTCTATGTTCCTGTTTATATATAGATCGAAATTAATCTTGCCACCGAAATATTTGGCTTCTCTTTCCAAGGAAGTAAGGATTCGGCGGACAGAGATGGAGGGGAAGTCGGAGGAGAAGGGCGCCGTTGTGGGGGAATCTCAGAAGAGGGCGAGAGAGGAGACGACCGTGACGGAGGAGGAGGTGGAGGAATTCTTGGCCATCCTAAAGCGGATAAACGTGGCGGTAAATTATTTCAAGAAGGGCAACCACGACATACGAAACTTGACGGATTTGCGAATGGTGGAGGACTCCCTGAATGTTGAAGTAAACGACGGCGAGAATGTGGGTTTGGACTTGAATGCTGACCCGGATACGGGTTCAGACCCGTTTTAATCATTGATTTCCGGTTTCTTTCTTAGTGATTGGAAAAGGATAGTATGGTCATCATCTTTTGCTTCTGAAATGCCTTACTTTCTTACTGATATAGGAACAAATTATCCCTTGTATTTGGATAAAATTTTGCAGTAAAATGACGAGCATTCAAGTAGTAATATTTAATTCACATGCGTTAAGCTGTAACCTGGGCTTGAAGCTGCCATACCCTTTTTGTGAAATCAGAAGCACATGATCAGTGGGTTGAACCAAAACCTACCATATTACAAAAATGATTTTAAACCATCATCTTCCTCTTTTTATATAATATCTTTAATCAAAAATATAGTATCTTCTTCTTTTACAAAAATGAATTTAAAGCAGCATGTATTCAGAAGTGTTAAAATTTCTGAACACTTTGAGTTTGAACAAGTTTAACAATTAAGTTGTTAAAATTACAAGTGAAGTGGTTAATAATTAGTTTGAAATTTTAATTTCTTAAAAATAGAAATAAAAGGATTTAATAAAAAAAAAAAATGAACAAGCTCATAATTGAACTTAATATTTGTAACATCAATTTCCGATAAGCTTGGCAGAATAAGAGTTGAATGCTTGGATGCGAATTCATCAATTATAGACTGCAGAGGGTGAACAATGACAAATTAAAAAACAATAGAATCATCTGGAAAATGTTTTCACTTAACAACCCTCCTTTAACCGCTTTAAGTTGGGTTCATATGTCTCACAACCTTCCCTTCTTCACTCCCATAACTTGAATTCAATGTTAAATTATGCATAAAAGATTGGTTCACTGTATATATATAAAATGGTCGAGATTTACATACTCATTTTTTTATAATTGAATTTTGTCACTCAGATTTATCTTGAACATTACTTTATTTTTATTTCATAATTACTCATATATGTATCCTATTATTGTACTTATACATGTTCTTAAAGAAATTATAAAAATTTAACCACTGCTTTGAAATCATGTATGAGTTGTACATAAATACCCTAATAAAAATCAATGCCTTTGTAACCAAAAAATAAATCAAGCGCTTAATTCACACATTCGAACATAAATTGGATTTTTTTTTTCGTCATGAGTGATATTTAAATTAGTTTTTTCGAAGTTGGGATTTTCATTAGTCTGACAATTAATTAAAACTATTAAGTCTATTCAGAAGAATAAAATTAATTTAAAATTATCATGTAACAAAAAACACAAAAAATATTATTTTCTCTCTTTATATATAAATATATATTCTTTGTATTCTTCCTTTTATCTTAGGTTTCTTCTTCAAGCATGAGCATTTTGGGCTCCAAAGTTTTGATCAAATGTTTTTAGAACTGAATGGATGGTCAAATCAGCCAAGCCACAAGCTCTCGATTTGATCGGTTTGTGCGGTGCGATCAAATAACTTATTAAAAAATTTATAAAAATAAAATTATTTTAAAATAAAGAAAATTGGTTCAATTGGTATATACAAGTTTGCATTTCAATCGATTCAACTCCTATCTTTGGATCGATATCCTGATTGGCTCCTAAACAAACCGACTAGCTCAATTCTAAAAACACCAGAATATTTCAATCCCGTCAAGTCAAGCAAACATGCAGTAAAGTTCGAAAATAAAATTAAGTGCCAATGTCTCAATCTTGATAGGGCAAATTTCGAGCATTGTTGTCATTGTCAAACATTATAAAGGAAGAAGGAAGGGAAAAATAGAGGAACAATGTAAAAGAAGATACAAGAATTAAAAAAATATTTTTAAAAATTTTATATGATGTGACAGTCTATTGTTGGATAGAATTTTTTTTAACGGATTTAACATTTTGGTGTAAAATGGGTAATAGAAAAATAGTTTAGGTACCGACTTGGAAAAAATGATATAATTTAGGTACTAATTAGTTGGTTAAGTCTTTTTTATAGAATAAACTTTACGATTTGACTAACATAGATACTAACTTGGGAAAAGAAGTAGTTTAGGTGCCATTTGTGACAAAAAAAAAAGTTTTAGGTACTAATATGAGAAAAAAATGGTATAGTTTAGATAGCAATTTATGGGTTAAGTCAAAATCAATTAATAGTAGATTACAGGGTAAACTATAAGAATAGCCACTCAACTATGCCTTAAGTTCTAATTTGGTCACCCAACTATTAATTTTTCGATTTAGTCACTCAAGTTTTGGAAATTAAATATTTTAGCCACTCTCCCATTAGTTAGCGTTAGATTAGTGATAGAAACCTATTGTGACCTTTTTTTATTGGCCTAATAACAAATTTAACCCTCAATCTTTACAAAATTTGTCAATTTAATTCTAATTTTAAAAGTTAAAAAAAATTTAAAAATTATTTTTGGATAAAAATTATAAAAATAAGATAAAAAAATTATAAATGAAAATTCGAAGCATATGTTTTTAAAAAAGGATAAATAAATTAAATGATTCAAAATGAAATGAACATGAAATGGATTCATGGTGTTACACCTAAATTTCTATAAAACTTTAATTTAAAGGAATTTCGGGACTTAATTGAACACACAGTAAGTTGGCGCACTCTATTAGGAAATTTTGAGAAAAAAATTGTGTTTGTTTGGTTAGTTAGGTTTCAATTTGGTTCGGATGGAACCTACTGGTTCCATAATGGCAGACATAATGACTGTCAGTTATCGGTTAAAAGAGGTTGAGAGACCGTGTATAGAAGTTATTGATGATCATTTTATGGTTCACTAAACTAGACTACGATCACGACAAAGGCAAACACACCTATCGAATGGTAGTATACCTATGATGAGTCCAGAATATCGTATCCATAAGGACTAAAAGTACTAGTATTAACTATCTTTCTATTATTTAGCCTAGAATAAAAGGGATTTGCTTTAATCTAAATTTAACTAAACTAATTAACTAATTCACGCAACAGAGAGTGAAGAAAATAATCGAATAAACCAATGATAAAGACAACACCCAAGGAAGAATCCACCTAGACTTCACTTATTATTCTGACTCTGAATCAAACGATTTATTCACTTGTCTTGATCCGTAGAAATCCTTAAATTATGTTAATATCTCTTTCAAGACTAAGAACAACTGACTCTAGGTTGATTAATTGAAATTTATTTCTAATTAAAACCCCTATTGTCACATTAACTCTATCTATGGATTCCCCTATTAGATTTGACTCTAATCCGGCAGATTTATGTCGTCCGATTTCTAGGATTGCAATCAACTCCGCTTAATTATGCTAGATCTACTCTTAAACAAAGACTTTTACTCCACTGAATAAGCACATCAAACTTGAATTAATATCCTGAAAATATTAAGGCAAGAATTAATAATACATAATTAAGAACAAGGACAAGTATTTATCGTGTAATTCAGATAATTAAATAATAAGATCAATCGTAGGTTTCATCCTCCCTAGGTATTTAAGGAGTTTAGTTCATAATGTAATAGGAAAACAATAAAACATAAAGAAACCTAAAACCTTTGAGAGAAATTGGAGGGCGATCTTCAGTCTTGAAGGAGATCCTGCTTCCGAGCTGAATTCGTTGGCGTTCTTCGAGTAATTCCTGTGTTCTACTCTGCGTGCCCCCTTAGGTCTTCTTCTAGTGTGTTTATATAGACTTTAGAATGCTCAGAAAACCTAAAAATTAGTTTTCCGCGTGTTTGGGAAATAAGGAGTGATATCGGCACGGTCTTCTACATCGGCATGTGGCCAACCTGTGTGGCTCACACGGGCATGTGCTCAGCCTGTGTGGAACTAGTCCTGGCCATGTGGATCTTTAAATTAGCCCGTTTCATCCGTTTTGTGGCTCGTTTTCTGCTCCTTTTGTTCCCTTATGCGCTCCTAAGTATAAAATATGAAATTAAAGGATTAAGAGCATCAAATTCACTAAATTAAATAATAAATCATCCAAAAACATGAAGAGAATGAGATTAAAATGTGTTACTTTTCTGGTTTATCAAATATCCCCACACTTAAGCGTTTGCTTGTCCTCAAGCAAAATCATCAACTCACAATTAAAATTAAATTTCTCAATTCATAATTCTCATCAATAATGTTTTATCATAATTCACAAATAATCACATATTGATAATTCAACTAAAAGAACACTAAATGCACAAGCAAGCAAAGTCTACCATTTTTAAAACATGAAAACATAGGTATTTCCCCTTATCTAAATAATTACCTTTAATCAAAAATTGAAAAGATTTGACATCCTCACTATAGATCCACTCAAATTACTCAAAGTGTTTAAGGTTCAAAAATTAAGCATTCAAGAGTCAAACATGAAAAATTATTACCATAAGCTGGCATGAAAATCAAATCTCCACCACTATAAATGAGATGATATACAAATCAAAAGGTATTTAAAGGCTTGAAACGGGGCTTGGGGTTAAAGGTGTGGATAAAGGTTGAGAAAGCAAGTTAGAATCGAGATCGAATTGATAAATTACCTAACTAGAAAAATAAACTAACACTAAATGATTACATCAATCGAATTTATTAAAGAGAAACACGAGCTTCTTCTCAGAATATGAAATTAACTACTTAAGCTCAAAACAAAGAACTAATAATAATCAACATATATGTTTTTTTTAATGAATGAATGAATGAGTAATAAGAGAAAATTATACACTAAAATAAAAGAACATAGTTAGGCAATTAACCAAATCAAATCTCGACAAAAAGGAAGTCAATAGAATAGGAAAAATTCTCAGTGAATCAAAAAGTATGATGTATGGGTTAATATTAAAGGTAAATTAAGAAACGGTCTGTTAGGCTTAGAAGGGTTCACTAGTGGTTAATTGTGAAGGTAGGCTTTTTGTGGGGTAAGTGGGTTACAACCTAGGTGCCTTTATCATCTCAATATATCAAATCAAATGTGTGGTCTCGATATGTATAATCGAAGCAAGTTCTACAATAACAAATCAATATTGACACACTCATAACCAATAATAAAGTGAGCAAGAAAAATATATGCTCTAAAGGCTCAAAATCTCATAAAAATTATGGCTTTTGATGTCAATCTTGCAAATTTTAAATTTCAAATTTCAAGGTAATACCTCAATTTAGGAAAACATCCTAAAAAATTTTAATTCTAAAAAAATAGACTTGTTAAGCTTGATTCTCTAGTATATTAAAATTTAAACCATCAATGCACTAGTATCTATGAATTTAATCTAAACCATATCAATAATAATCATAAATCGAAGAAAAATTCATTCTAACCGTAATATGATAAAATTACTTAAACACAAGGCATATTTTAGGGATTTTCAAATAATTATATAAATAACCTCCCCACACTTAATATGTATATTATCCTCAATGTACAAAAATATATAACACAATAGAAACAGAAGTATCATAAGAGAGGGAGAGAATTGATACTGCCCTGATTATTGGATGAAATCCCCAAAATAGTGAAAAGCGGAATTGTAGAAAAAGGTGGAGGTAGTGCAAAATTCTGAGCAACTGACAAGAAAATAAACACAATACTGAAGAGGATTAAGAGGGTTACTCGATTAGAAACAACCATAATAAGTAAAATAAAGTTCAAAATAGAAAAACAAAATAAACATAAAATTAAATATAAAAATAAATATAAAAATAAAACAAATGGACTAAATGGTCCTCATCATCAAATGAGTGCGTCGCCGACGCTGGAGGAGTGATATGTAAATGTTGATAGATCTGCTGCAAAGTCGCATGAAGACTATCGAACCGCTCAGTACAGTACTGACGGAAACTCATGAACTCCTTATAGGACACTCCTCGAGAGCTAGCAGCAGAGGGAGCATGTCGGTGACTCGATGTTGGAGGCTGTGGTGGGTCCTCGTGATAGGGAGGAACATCATCAGTGAAGTCCTCTAGGTCATGTTGAATGTCAGACTGGACTAGTCTATACTGAAAGGGGTCCACCCCACGTCGCCGCTCGATCATCCTCATGTGGATCGGATCATGCTCGAGATGCCCTGAGGGGACATCTGACCAACTACGGTAAGTGTTTAGGACTGCTCCGGTGTGTCGAGAAGATCGAAGTGTCGAACGAGACGAGTTTCGTGAGGGCCAAGATAGATGGGGCCCTTATTATGGCGTTCAGTCTGATGGCGGAAAGATGCTCCACAAAAAATAGGCGTCATAGGTACTAACCACTTTGGTGCTCTCTCTCCGTCCTATCAAAGTGTAAGCTAGGAGGGCGTGAATATACCTTAAAGCCGGAGAGAAATGCATCACCTTCGATCAACTCTAGTCATAGTTAGTCAGACTGCTCGTGAGCTCAGTCCAACATCGTGAAGGTGAGTAATGAATATATCGATGAAGTTGAAGAAAGTCCTCGACGCTCATGAACTGCTCTGTGTCAAGTCCCAAAGCAGCACCGAACTCTGGGACACTCATGTGTCGCACTAACCCACCAAGGCGAAAGGTGATTGTGCCGGGCTCGTCATGGACTGACATGACCTGCTAGACCTAGAATGTGGCACCAAACTCTAAGGTGAGCTCCGAGTAGGTGGGCTCGATGATGGTGAAAAACCTATCCAACGGGGCTATGGTAATAATCGCGCGCACATTATTAGCCAAACGTACCTTCTCTAGCGCGGCCCAATCAATGCAGCTACCCACACCGATGGGTCGTACTCGATGAAGCTGATACAGTTCCTCTTGAGGGCCCACCAAAAATCGAAGATAAGGGTGGTGAGCCTCGGCAGATGCGCTCAAAGAGGAGGTCCCACCGAAGGCTTTTCGCTTTTTCGAGGTGAGGACGGTGATCTTTGTTTTGCAACGTGTGTTTGTCATTGTGTGCCTCAAGAATAGATTATTCCAAAATCGGTAAAACATGAATGAAAATATCATCACTCAACCACATCAAGAAGCTAATGACAAAACATGTGAATGAGACAAAAATATGACGTTGAAAGACTCTAGTGTGACGAAAATAAATATGAATAATATGTAGAATCTATTCCTATATGCACTAATATTCACACATGCAAAAACTAATGGTAATCGTACCAAACTAATTGAAACCATCCAATGCACCTAATGGTGAAGAATAAGAAAGAAAGTCCTAACATAATTAACCATAACCAAATCTGAAACCATCAAAAGAACTTATTATTTGTAATAGTGAATTAAATCAAGAATCAATCTAACAGAATCAAAATCAGGCTGTTCTATATTATGGGTAGAATGAATGAAATAACAATAGATATAAATTTCCAAATAAGAATGAATACTAATAATAAGACTAAAGTAACAGAATAATAATCAAAATCAAAAGAATAAAAATAGAATAGAATAAAATAATAAATAAATAATTTAAAAAATATGGGGAATCGACAGTTGGTGGTGGTCGGAGGGTTGGTAAGCGATCGGTAGTTAGGGGAAACGCAGTTGGTGCAGTGGTAGCTGACGAAACAGGGAGTGAGGGTGCGAAAGGGGAGGAAGAAAGGGTGGCTGGTTGGTTAGTGTTTTAGGGCTGAATGAGTTGGATTTGGGAGGACTCGGGGCTGATGGGAGTTTGGGGTGTAACCCTCTGATTTTGGGCCTGGTCAGAACAGTGGTTTCGGGACCACAAATCCGACGATGAAAATTTTATTTTTATTATATTTTTATGGTCTACGAGTTCACGGAATAATTTCATGAAAATTTCGTTCGAAAATTTTGACGTTCGGGCACTTAATTTAGTCAAAAGGACTAAATCGTAAAAAGTGCAAAAGTTAAGTTCTACATGTTTGAAGTGTAAAATTGTTCTGAGTTTTTAAATTAAAGGTCCTTAAATGGTAATTAAACCATTGGTTAATTTTTGGACAAAAATGGACATGAAATGGGTGTAATAAAATATTTTTAAGTTAGGGGTATTTTCGTAAACTAATAATTAAAAAAATTAAAAAGGGAAATAAGCCAAATTAGCTATCATCTTCTTCATTCAACCATTTCTACCAGCAGCAGCCATGGTTAGGGTTTGTTCAAACTCCCAAGCTCTATTGTAAGTGTTCCCTAGCCCCGTTTTTAAAGTTCTTTACCTTTTTGAAATCCCGGTAACTTGTTCTACTTATTTCTACCATTAATTTGAGCTAAGATTCATGTCTAAAAATTTACCCATGAATAATATGCATGTATTTTGATGTCTAATGATAAAAAATGAAGGTTGGGTGTTAGATAAACGACTTTTGCTAAGCGATTTTACGTGAAAACGAGTAAAATAACATAATCAGTAAAAATACCTAATGTTCATAAGTACATGTTAGAGTGAGAATCGGATGTTGCTATAGAAGGGAAAAATGATCAGCATGTCATAAAACATAAGAAAATAGGATGAAGTTTAATTTACGAGATTTGGGGCAAAAGTATAAATATGTAAAAGTTTAGGGGCAAAATTGTAATTTTTCCAAAATATGATTTTGGGTTGATTTGAATAATATGAGTCTTAATTAGGCTATATTTGAAATGATAGAGCAAGGAAAATCAAAATTCGGGCTAAAGTCGACAAAATACCAAGTTGTAGACAAAATGGTAAAAATGACCATTTTCGCATATGAGGTAAGTTCATATGATTTTAATAATGCAATGTGTATTTTAATGTTAATGTTATGATATTATATGAATTGTAAGTATACATCTATGTGAATAATTTGATATCATGTAAATGATGTAACATTACTATATGTTGTTAATGTCTTTATAATGGTATGATGATTATTGTTGAATTATTATACAAATTATGTGGAATACTTGAAAAAAATGAGTTGCCACCAGAGTATCGATATTGACATCACGAGAAAGATGGCAAGGGCGTATGATCGAGGAAAGAGCCCGTTTGAACCTTAGGAATAGGTTAGGATACAAGTGACATGTCACTAGGAAATTAAGATCCGAACTCGTTGAGTTATGGTCCGAGTTTGTGAAAATTATGAGGCATCCGAACTCGTTTAGTTGCGTTTTGAGTTCACCTATGGATGCAAGCATCCAAGCTCGTTGAGTTGTGTTCCGAGTTCATTATGGATGCAAACACCCGATCTAATTGAGTTGCGTTCCGAGTTCATTATGGGTGAGATTATGGTAGCTTTGCTACATAAACCGCAGGCTATTGAGTTTGTCTAGCTGCGGGCTTTCGTGTATCTGATTATATTCTAAGTGTTCAACTGGTAATTTGACGGAGTATTCGGTAATGGTCCCAATTAGACAAGCCATTGGTGAGTATGTTCTTAAGCTAAATTACAAGTTGTACAGGTATGTACACTAAGCTTATGTGTGATGCTTTGATATATGATGTATATAGTATTGGTGAATACTATGAAAATGACATGATGAAGAATAAGGCTTGATACTTGATGACATTGAGATTATGGATCTATGCCTATGAAGCATAATTATGTGTCGAAACCTTTTTTTATTTTGAAAGCAATGGGGATCGACTTTTGAAAATAAAATTGTGGAGTCGCCACCAATCTCTTGATTGAGGTGTGATTGGGTCACCTACTAAAACATTTTATGCTATGAAAAATAAATTTTGGTTCATGAAAAATAAAAAAATGGGTTCGGGAGTCGGTTACGCATGAGGAAGGGTTAACACCCTCATTACGCCCAAATATTGGTACCAAATTGATTCGATGCTATCCTTGTGCCAAAAGGTTTTAAAAGAAGAGATTTTCCAAAATATGATTCTTTTTTTTTTAAAATGTTTGAATAGTTCAAATTAGTGGTCAAAATTCTCTCGTTTCAAAGATACGCAGTATCATACCCAGCACGATTGAATATGATCCTTTATACCTTTAAAAATACGATTGAATTTTGGCTTTTGAAAACTCGTATACTAAATTATAAAAGGTTATCCAAATATTTAGTTCACCGAAAAAGTCATACCCAGTACGATTGAGCATGATTTTCTGAATTCCCCAAATATTAGATATTGCCTTATTTCAGAATTTTTGAATGGTAGAAAAGTAGAAATTTGCTTACGTTTATTTGTTTTAAAATAAATGAAATATTTAATGCATTGCAACAAAACGTATATATATAAAAAAAAAAAAGGTTAATGAATATGAAATAATATACACAAAGTACAACCTCACGTAATACAGCTAACAATTATTCCAAGTATAATGTAACCAAAAATTCTTTAAGCATGGATAATGAATAATTAATATAAAAATAATATACACGATCATAAGACAAAATAAAATGATGCACAAAAATATGTATGAAACAAAATGAAGAATTAATGATCATATAATATATATATATATATATATATAAGTTGACACGTTTGCATAAAACTTGGGATATATGTTTATTAAAATAGTTATTATAAAATTCAAAGTTCAAATCAAATTATATACAAAATATTTAAAACACAAATTCATTCAAAAATTGATAATTCACATGATAACTTGAATAATATATTAAATATGAGGGAATAACAATACATGATATAATATAATATGAATAATAAATTCATAAAACATGCATATACAAGTAGATTTGAGAATAATTATAGCATGAAAATTAATAATGTATGAAACAATAAAACAATAAAACAAGGTGAAAACTTGATATAAATAAATACATATACAAGAATAATAATATAAAACAGTGTTCGATTTCAATAAAATACTTAAAAGAAATAAATTATATTTAGAGTTAAAAGAATATATATCAACATATCAACATATAAAATATATATATGTATATATATACACGTAAAATTCACCAACAATATAATAACTATGTATAAAATTATTTTTAGATAAATATCAATTAAATTTTTAAAGCAAAGGTATATTAACATAACAAAACAATTTCAAGAAGCAATTATACAAATGAAAGAAATAACAAATTAAAGTAATACTTAGAAAAATCATGCTAAGATAAATTTAAAAAAACAAATACTAAAATTTTGCATAAATACGAGTAAACATATAAACTAAACAAAACTTGGTTGAAACGAATAATAAGATTAAGAGGTCAATTTGTAAACGAAAGGAAAATTTTTTTTAAAATGAAACATGTACCGATGATCAAGGACCTAAGACATAAATATTTCAAGCTTCAAAATGCAGCATTCAAATAAGGACTAAACCGTGACAATGTGTAAATCTCAGGGAAAATATAAAACAAATAAAACGTGATTGAGGCTTAATTAAAGATTGGCGCAAAAGGGGAGGGACCAAATGCGCAATTCACCCAGAGTAGCTAATTGGCCTCTAAAGACTAAACGGTGACGTCTTTATTTTGTCATTAAACCCTAAAAAAATTGTTTGAATGGCACTCTGCCGTTTTCTACAGCAATTGAAGCAAAATCCTTCCCCATATCAATCTTCAATTGGCCGATTAAGAAGCCAAATCCCTAGCCTCTCTTGATTTTCCCTCAACCGATTCTAACATCCCTCTTTTAAGCACCAATCTACCTCTGTCAATGGTGACGAGTAGATTCGGGCTTCAAGGGACGACCATCTAGGCCACGAGGTTCTATCTACACTCCGATTTCAACGAATAAGACGGAGTCTCTTAGCACATAGGTAAATCTCTTGCTTTCTCTTTATTTTCAAATGCATGTAAACTCTAATGAAAGATTAATGGAATCGAAAGAGAAAAAGAAGAAAAAATATTTGAATACCTTTTCAATTTTTTTGATTGTTGTTTTTAATATTCGTGTATATATTTGGGGAAAGAAGATCCCCTTCCATGTACATTCAGTGGCTTTTTATAGCCTAAAAACGAGAATAAATAAGAAAAAATCAAATTGCTTTGCTGTAAATTGCTGCGTATTCTGTTAATCCGCTTCTTCTCGCAGGTTCGACTATACGGAGGAAAACCACCCATGAGGAAGCTGCGATGCGTGCGAGCAACAGTTTGGTGACTTGGGATTTCCAGAGTCTTCCCCCATCCAGGCTATTGGGCTAATTTCAGGATAGGGCCTACTAGGGTATTAGTTTATTTGGGCTAGAATTTAAATTTAATGTTTGGGTCGGATATTAATTTGGTTAATTGGGTCATGGGCTACTGGACTTTTATTATACTGGTTTATTACTGTTTTTAATTTTTGGTTTTTTGGTTTTGTAACGGGCCCGGGCGAAATGGGCCTATTACAATTATGTGTTCTATCCATGGTGGATGAAATGATATTGTATGGATTTAGTGAATAATAGTTGTGATTGAGTAAATTTAGCCTTGGCAGTTTTGGGTTATTGCAGTGATGCAACTTTGGAAATTCACCATAAATTTTGGAAATTGAGTTAGGGGCTGAATAAAATATGAGATTAAATCTCAATGAGTCTAGTTTCACATAGAGGAAACGGTACATGCAATTGAATTTTATGTTATGAGATATTTCAATTGTTGTGAGACAGAGTCTGAATGACTTCGAGATCCCCTGTTCCTATTTGAGAAATTCACTAAAAATTGTGAAAAAATAATTAGGAGTTATAATTTCAATGTATAGATTCCTTATTGAGTCTATTTTTAAGAGAAATAAACGGCATATCCCTTTGAATTCTGTACAGAGAGAAAATTAATTTGTAGTCAACAGAGGTCAGACTAGCCGAAAACTAAAATAGGGAAAACTTTAATGAATAAACTGTACTAATTGGCTAATTAAAAAATTCTAAACATTTTATGGGAGAAAGGTATATGAGTCTAATTTCAATGAAAATTAACGGAACTTAATTTTTAGTGCCGTAGATCCAAATATAAATGATTTAGTAACTGTAACTCGATAAAATAGCTTAACCCGAACATGTGTAATTGTACAATTATAGTGTTTTATCTTAAAAAGCATGTTAGTAATTGCTTATTAATTTCACATAGACTTACTAAGCGTAAAGCTTACCCCTCCTCTCCATTTCTTTAGTATTGGCAGGTCGGCTTGGGGTTGGAGATCGTCGGAGGCAGAATCACACTATCAAGTTATCACTTTTGGGAGAATTAATTCAAATATTAGAATTATGAAGTGAGTGACATGTATAGGAAGCTAGTTTTATGACATGTATTATTATTATGATTTGGCCTAACCTATTGATCTACGTTGAGTTACCGTATATGGCCATGGTATGTGGCCCATATTCACTATGGTTTGTAAGCTTAATTAATCATGTCATGTTCTATGTTTATGGTGTGATGAGGTTGATAATCATGGGTGTTGATTAAAGTGAAATATGTTTAAAATGAAAGACTTTTTGTTGCGTGAAATTTTCTAGGTTTTCATAAGTTCTCAATTTAATCTCGAAATCGTTCCAAAGTATGTTTTGGGCTTCATAGACCCAAATAAGGAACGTTATGCATGTGTCTGAACAATTTTGAATTAAATGAAATTTTATGGCCAGTTTTCATTTGTGTGCATGTTTAAGTCTGATAATGCCTCGTATCCGGTCCCAACATCAGACACGGGTAGGGGGTGTTACATGGGGCATTGATAAGGGTGAGTTGAAGGGGGAGAGGAGGGAGTGTATATGAGGTGCTAAGGGCCTTAGAGTTTGGCTGTGCGGTGGTGGTCGTGTGTGGATAGAGAAGGAAAAAGGGAGGCATGGGTTAGACTAAGGTGCGAGGGGGAGTAAGGAGAGAGGTGCGGGAGTAAGGAGAGTTGAGCTAGGTGGTGGTCGAGGGGAGGGTTGCGGGAGGTGAGGGTCCAGGGTGGCCGGAAAGAGGTGTTAAAAAGGCTGCGATGGCTAGGTCTTTTGAGAGGGAGAAGAAGACAAAGTATAAAGAAAATTAGGGTTTGGGGGATTTTATGGGTGACACGGTCGTGTAACGGTCCGTCTTGGGCCACAAAGCCGTGTCACGTGGCCGTGTGGCTCGAATTCCAGCTCGTGTTCATTGAGGAAAATAATAACCTACTCGTCACACGGCCGTGTACTATATTGTTCGCTTCTCCCGCACCCGTGTTTTCTCCTACACGCCCGTGTTTTCTCCAACACGCCTATGTGTCTCGCTTGTGTAGCTCTCTGACTTGTTTGAAATTTGAAAAATTAGCTCCAGTTCTCACACAGCCTAGGACACGCCCGTGTGTCTAGGCCGTGTGGTCCACACGGCTGTGTCGATCGCCCGTGTGGCTTATTTTAGCCCGTGACTCTATTGATTTTTGAGGAATTTAAGTCTTGTTTCCACATGGCCAAGGACACACCTATTTGTCCAGGTCGTGTGGGTCATATGGCCATGTCACCAGGCCATGTAACTCACTGTTTAACCCTTGTCAGAGCACACGGCCTAAGACACGCCTGTGTGTCTAGGCCATGTGGGTCAAAAACCTGCATTTAAACAAGAAAAATGGATAAAAATAAACTAGTTAGTGGTGTTAATACTCGGGTTACCTCCCGAGAAGCACTTATTTAAAGCCTTAAGCTAGACTTACCTTTCATTCACATGGGCACGATGGATCACGGAGTCGAGACTCTTTTTTCACGCTGTTAATTCCTTTATTTAAATAAGGTTTAAGTCGAGTATTGTTTACCTTAAAGGTGCTGAAATAAGAATGAGTTACCTCGACTGTGCCGTATGGAAAGACATTGAGTACTGTAAAATGAGTCTCTCTGTTTGCGTTGAGCTCTGTAGTGGTAATTCGAGGGTTTTTTTTATCTAACAAGACTTGGTCCCCAACCTTGAATTGATTGGTTCTGTCGTTAAACTCAACATGGTGTTACTTTTGCTCCTCCTTGCCATAAGTCTGTCATTCGTCTTGTTCATCTATGTGTAGCATTCTTTTTTCATGGATGGTTCCATTATTAGTGCATGAACTAGAACATGGCTCATTTATTCTTCTCGAAAGTGTTTCCTGCAAAGGGGATTGGACCACATGATTAGTCTTATTAACCAGATTTACAAATTCATCTTCATTACTTAATATCTCAATCGAATCACAAGCCTGAAGAGTAATCGTTTCATCACCTGCACGAAGTGTGAGTTCACCTGTACCAACATTAATAATAGTCCTGGCAGTCGCTAAAAAGGGTTGCCCTAAGATGAAAGGAATGTCACCGTCCTCTTCCATGTCTAAAACAAAAAAGTCTATTGGTAATATTAATTTATCAATTTTTACTAGTACATCTTCAATGATACCCCTAGGAAATCTAATAGTTTTATCCGCTAGTTTAATACTCATCCTAGTTTGTTTGGGTTTCCCAAGGCCTAGTTGCTTAAACATTTTATAGTGCATGGCGTTAATACTTGCCACTAAGTCAGCCAAAGCATTATTAACAGCTAAACTACCAATTAAACAAGGAATAGTAAAACTCGCCGAATCTTTTAATTTACTGGGTAGTTTTTTCTACAAAATGGCCGAACAAATTGCATTCAACTCTACGTGTGACGAATCATCTAACTTCTGTTTGTTTGCCAGAAGTTCTTTTAAAAATTTTATTAAGTTGGGCATCTACAAAAGAGCTTCAATAAACGATAAGTTAATATGTAATTTTTTGAAAAGGTTAAAAAATTTACCGAATTGTTCATCTGTACGGTCTTCTTTTGTCGCATTGGGGTATGGTACGCGAGGTGTATATTCTCTGTTCACTTGTTTTTTTTTACTGTGGCATTTATCAACCTTACCTTTACTTACCATACCTTCTTGCCTTGGTTCTGGTTTGGAATTAACTAAGCATTCTTCATCTCGAACAGTAATCGCATGGAGTTGCTCTCTTGGGTTTGTCTCGGTGTTACTAGGCAAGTTACCTTGTGGTCTTTCTGAGATCAACTTAGCAAGCTGACCTATTTGATTCTCGAGTCTTTGAATCGACGTTTGTTAATTTTTAAGCACTGTTTCGGTGTTTTTGAACCGTGTTTCTGACACCGAGATTAATTTCGTTAGCATCTCCTCAAGGCTCGGCTTCTTTTCCTGCTACTAAGGTGGTTGAAAGCCTGGAGGGGGTTGTGGTCTTTGATTGCCTTTACCACCCCAAGAGAAGTTGGGATAGTTCCTCAAACCTGCATTGTAAGTATTACTATAGGGGTTATTCTGAGGTCTAGAATTGTTACCCATATAGTTAACTTGTTCGTTCGTAGTGCTAGGGTCGTAGGCTAGGCATTCTATATTATTAATTCCTCCACTTGTGTTACACTGCATCACAGGATGTACCTACATAAAAACACATAAACCATCAATCTTTTTATTTAAGAGCTCTACTTGGTTTGATAATATGGGGACCGTGTCAATGTTAGAAACACCAGCTGCTTTACTAGGCTTTGTCCTCATGACTTGCCACTGATAGCTTTTCAGTGACATCTCTTCAATAAATTCATAAGCCTCCTTAGGTGTTTTGTTATTCAAAGTACCACCGGCGGCTGCATCGATTAACTGACTAGTTAAAGGGTTCAAACCGTTGTAAAAAGTTTAAACCTGTAGCCATAAAGGTAACCCATGGTAAGGGCACCTTCTCAATAAGTCATTATACCTCTCCCATGCATTATATAGGGTCTCTAAATTCATTTGCACGAAGGAAGAGATATCATTCCCCAGCTTGGCTGTCTTAGCCGGTAGAAAGTATTTCAGTAAAAACTTTGCGGTCATTTGTTCCCATGTAGTGGTGGACCCTCGTGGTAGAGAGTTCAACCACTGTTTAGCTTTATTTCTCAGCGAGAAAGGGAATAATCGTAGGCGAATGGTATCATCAGAAACGCCATTAATTTTGAAAGTATCACAGAACTCTAAGAAGTTAGCCAAATAAGTATTTGGGTCTTCATCCTGCAAACCATCAAACTAAACAAATTGTTGAATCATTTGTATAGTGTTAGTTTTTAGTTCAAAATTATTTCCAGCAATGGCAGGTCTAACAATACTCAATTCAGCCGCCGCTAAATTAGGCTTAGCATAGTCGTACATAGTACGATGAGTAGGATTCTAATTTACAGGATTTGCGGCAACCATAAGAGGTAGCTGATTATTCCGATTTTCAGCCATCTCCTAGGTATTATCGGTATCGTCCTCGTGCTCTTCCTCTATATACTGTAGACTTCGCCTTATTTCTCTACGATTTTTGTGATTCAATTTCGCTGTTAAAAAGCAATAGTCCCGACGGATTTCTTCTAGTCATAAACTAAAGAAACCTGTCAAAAACAAATAAAAGATATATCAGTAATAAAAATTAAGTGTTCCTAATATTTTAGTCCCTGGCAACAGCGCCAAAAACTTGATGATCGTTTTATGGTTCACTAAGCTAGACTACGATCACGACAAAGGCAAGCGCACCGATCGAATGGTAGTATAGCTATGATAAGTCCAGAATATTGTATCCACAAGGACTAAAAGTACTAGTATTAATTATCTTTCTATTATTTAGCCTAGAATAAAAGGGATTTGTTTTAATATAAATTTAACTAAACAAATAACTAATAAACGCAACAGAGAGTGAAGAAAATAATCGAATAAACCAATGATAAAGACAATATCCAAAGAAGAATCCACCTAGACTTCACTTATTATTCTGACTCTGAATCAAACGATTTATTCACCTGTCTTGACCTGTAGAAATCCCTAAATTATGTTAATATCTCTTTCGAGACTAAGAACAACTGACTGTAGGTTGATTAATTGAAATCTCTTTCTAATTAAAACCTCTATTGTCACATTAACTTGATTTATGGGTTCCCCTATTAGATTTGACTCTAATCCGACAGATTTATGTCATCCTATTTCTAGGATTGCAATCAACTCCACTTAATTATGCTAGATCTACTATTAAACAGGGACTTTTGCTTCACTGAATAAACACATCAAATTTGAATTAATATCCTGAAAATATTAAGGCAAGAATTAATAACACATAATTAAGAACAAGGACAAGTATTTATCGTGTAATTCAGATAATTAAATAATAAGATCCATTGTAGGTTTCATCCTCCTTAGGTATTTAGGGAGTTTAGTTAATAATGTTATAGGAAAACATCTCAAAAATAGGAAAATAACAAAATATAAAGAAACCCAAAAACTTCGAGAGAAATTGGAGGATGGTCTTCAGTCTTAAAGGAGATCCTGCTTCCGAGCTATATCCGTTGGCGTTCTTCTAAAAATTTTCTGTGTTCTACCCTGCATGTCCCTTCTAGGTCTTCTTCTAGTTTGTTTGTATAGACTTTAGAATGTTCAGAAACTCTAAAAATTGGCTTTTTCTACGCGTATGGAAAATAGGGAGCGATACCGGCACGGGCTTCCACATAGGCGTGTGGCCAGCCCGTGCCCTTGTAGAATTAGTCTTGGCCGTGTGGATCTTTAAATCAGCCCGTTTCATTTGTTTTTGGCCCGTTTTCTGCTCCTTTTGTTCCCATATGCTCTCCTAAGTATAAAACATGAAATTAAAGGATTAAGAGCATCAAATTTACTAAATTAAATAATAAATCATCCAAAAACATGTTAAGCATAGGATTAAAATGTGTTATTTTTATGGACTATCAGTTATATATAAGTGAAAATGGATATTATTACAAAGGAAAAATCCTCCTTATTTTTCTATGTGTAAATTTCTTCTTACTTTGTTTTCTCTAATTGCTCCGAAAAAGAGGAAAACCAGGGAGGCTCTGGATGGAGCAAAATTTGTGAGAATTGGAGTATAGAAGTAGAGAAATTGGTAAGCTTTCTTAACCTTATGTACTCTAGGATTTGAAGAAAGAGAAAGTAAGGAATTCTTAATAAGTTTCTATAATATGGGTTTTGAGTTTTAAGGTCTAAATGTCTTCGATTTAAACAATATATATTTCGCGTTTGGAAAAGTTAAGCTGTCAAGGATAAATGAGTTTAGCTGAGATTCTGCACACCACCTTAGTTGCCTGTTGTTATGTTGGAATTGTCATGTTCGTATAGTTGTTGTGATTTCAGTCTGAATTCACAGTCGTGTGTGGTTATGATGAATGAGTAGGCTAAGCATGCATTATGCTGTAGAAAACATGTTTGCTTGCAAGTATGCTTTTAGCATGCAAGAAGTGGTATGTACTATAGTATTGATATGTGACGTGTTATATGTCATATAAGTGCATTGTTGTGTGTAAAGCATGTTTCTGTTATATGTGGAGTATGGAAGGAATTTACCATGATAGGATAAAAGGAGATAGATGTAATTGGTGCATTGGAGGAATGTGAGGATCAAAATGGGAATTCAATGGAGTTAGACAACATCATGGAATAGCTCGCTAGAGTGAAACCGTGACGATGGTTATCGACTGGCCCTTCAAGGCAACACTGTGACAGCGATAAGTAGGTTCCATAGAGCAACATTGTGACGGTGGTATATAGGCTCTATGGGGCGACACCGCAACAATAATATGGTCCTACAGGGCGACACATCAAAAGTGTTATCATGTGTAATACCATAGCTCGGCTATGACAACTAGTAGAGTTCGCCAAGACTTGAACATGAGGTTATAAGGTGCAAAACCATAGCTCGATTATGGAAACCAATGAAGTTCATCGGGATAGTAAAAACAGGTAAGTTTGCCGGGACATTAAACATGTGATCATACTATGTAAGATTAGGCTTTAGTATATTTTTAAAATATGAAAAAATAAAAAAATTTAGAGGAATTTAATTAAAAAATATGATATTAATCTAAAATATGACACTTAAATAGTGGGATTTAAGCCAACATGGATTTTTACCATATTCATGATGGTGACATTAATTTAAAATTAGCACAATACAAATAGTGTTAAATACCCTTCTTGTTCAACAGGTTTTGCAGTTTCGTTAAGTAATATTAAAAAACGAAAATTTCAAAATATTTTCTTTTCTTTTTTATTTTCTGGAAACTTTTAGAATTATAACTAAATTGAAATTTTTTGTAAATGTTGGGGGCTAATTTATGAAATTTTTAAATTTGAAATAAAATGACAAATTTTATAAACATTAAGGGCTATATTTGTTTTCTTTTTAGATTGAGAATCAAATTGATGGAACGTATACATATTAATCAGCTAAATTTATCATTAGGCCAATAAAAAAAGACCTCTTGTCAACTTTTTTATTACTTATCTAACAACAGCTAACTTAAGAGTAATTAAAATAATTAAATTCAAAAAATTGAATGATTAAATTTAAAAAATTAATAATTGGGTGATGAAAATAAATTCGAATAATTATTTTTGTAGCTTACGTTAAGATATATAGATAAAAAACGATCTCTTAAATAATTGGTTTTATCTAAGCATCATTATCGGTTTAATAGACTTTACCTACTATTCTTGAAAGATTAAAACTTGATGATTACAGTTTAAAAAATAAAAATAAAAATTGATGAGTTGGATGATAAAAGCCAACATTAATTCAACAATTACCCAAATTTCCAAAACAAGAATAGTAATCCCCCGGTGATTGCAGTAATCAAGCACGTATATACTATTGCATTACCTACTTTGGTTGTTTTCTACACAAAATTATTATTAAAATAAAACTTGACATTTAAATTTAGTAATATAATTATATTTTCCTTGTATTTTAAATTTTGAATTTACCAAAAATATTTATTATTCACTTTATATGTAACAGTTAAAAAAAATTTATATAGATAAATTGATAAGCATGATTTACTCTTATAAATCATGGAATAAGACAATTATTATTCACCTTGTGTCAATTTGGTTTACCCGATTTAAATTTAATTATAAAGTATTAATTAGATATATTTTTAATATTTTATTAAATTTCAAATAGTACAATGAGTGTTTTGGGTGAGTCGGGGGCCAACTCAAAAACAGGTTCAAACTTTTTTTTTTTTAAATTAGATTTTGACCCAACTCGATTGATAGACACCTCTACGCCACACTAGGGATGACGCTTACAAACGTAATATCATAACTTTCACCTTTTCTGAATCTTTTCTCTTGATATTCTAGGTCTCTACTATTGGATCGAAAGCTAACAACTGAGATGATTCGACCTCCACCATACCTAGAGTAACACCCTTAATCCATATCTGTCACCGAAACAGGATTATGGAGCATTACTGAGATTTACAGATCAAATACAGATATTTCATGTCACTTAGCATTCACACCATAAATCGATCATATTCAATCATATTATCTCTTATATGAGCCCTCGAGGCCCATAATGCACATTAGAATCAAGTCGAGACTAAACCGGGTACTCAAAGAATTTTTCGCAAAATCTCAATTTTTTTCCAAAATACAGGGGACACACGCCCATGTGGTTAAGCCGTGTGGGCATTCGAAATAGGGACATACGGTCCTGTCCAGCCCATGTTCATTCTCGTATAACTCTCTGATTTGGGTCACACGGCCAACCCACACACTCGTGTGCTAGGCCTTGTGAGCAATTTCATTTGCATTAATTAAGTGCAGGGGTCACATGGCCAAACCACACGCCCGTGTGCTAGGCCATGTGGATAATTTTGAGTATTCTGTTTCTCAATTTTTAAGATGTAAGGGACACACGGCCGGGTCACACACCCATGTACTAAGCCGTGTGTCGCACATGGCTGAAACACATGCCCGTGTCTCTGCTCGTGTGGATGAGACACTTTTCTCACCCAACTTGTCTTCCACCTACAACAACACTTTAACACATTCTCAAGCCAATACCAAACATTTACTTTTAAAGTAAGCATACAAAATACATCCATAAATTTCACCAATAGTCTAAACATATCTCTTCATCAAACATGTTAGTCATGTATTGCTTATGTATATCAAGAAACATGTATGTGTTCATTGAATAAGATCTGATCCTCTCCAATACGCCAACAGAAGATCGAAAGTTGAACAGAAGTTCGTAAGAGCTAATCCACCTAACCATGCCAAACAAAAAGTAAAACACGAGAGTTTGCAAAAAATCTTGAACCTCGGTTTACTTGGGTAAAATGTCGATATCTCCCTCCAACACCATCTCCATTCCAAACCCCCGTCAAACACCAAATCACGAATGTACTCAAATCTCACGTTCAATTCAAACTGAATATCCAATTCAATATTATAATTCAAACAATAATTCATTTCCAACAATAGAATATATGCATAATACCAGTCATCAATTTATAGAAATGTTCAATTTTAACCATACGAACTTACCTGGACTGAATTGTAGTAATTGTAGAAGTTTAGAGACTATTCCGTTATTTTTCATTTTCCACGAGTATCTACGGGATCTTGATCTAAAATATAAAATTACTCATTTATTAGAATATATTTCATTTCCAATCTATTTTATAATTAATACCCTTTAATTTTTTAACTTTACGTAATTACCCTAAACTTTTATAATTTTTACAATTTAATCCTTTAAGTAGTTAATCTATCAAATTAACTAATTTTCTTAAATAAATAATCTATCCAAATATTCTAGGCCCTCATACTGCCCCTAATAAACCTAAAATTCACTACATTTTCATAATTTAATCCTAAAATCAATATTTAACAAAAATCACTTTACAAAATCATCACACAACACAATCAAAGCTCCAAATCCATGTTATTCATCAAAAACATCTAATATTTATCAATTGAAACTTCCAAAATTTTTAACAGAATCAGAAACCAAGGTACATGTTGGCTAAACCTAGTTGCAATGATATCAAAAACATAAAAATTACAAGAAACGGGTAAGAATTGGATGCTCAATAGATTCTTCAGGCTATTTCTATGGCTTTTTGGTAGTGAAAAAAGAAGAAAATGAGGAAAAAAACCTATTTCTTCTAACTTAATTTTGTTTTAATTTTAACTAAATTACAAGTTTGCCATTATAATTTTATTATTTTGTCCTTATCCACCAATTCGTCGTCCCACTATATTATTTAGGGCTTAATTATCACTTAAGTCATTCCTCAATTAATAATTACACCATTTCATCACCTAATTGTTATAATTAGCTAGTTTTGCATCTTTTTTTTTCAATTTAGTCATTTTCCTTTAATTAACTAACTAAAAATTAATATTTCTTAACCAAATTTTAATACGCCATAATGACTCTATAAATATTCTAAAAATAATATTTATGAGTAGATACGACGAAAATTTGCGGGCTATTACAACTCTCCCCCCTTAGAAAATTTCGTCTTCAAAATTGTTACCTAAAAATAGATTTAGATATTGTAATCTCATTGTAACAGCCCGTTTTCAGTGAAATCGGAACAATGGTTTCGTGACTACAAATCTGAAGTCGAAAAAAATTATTTTATTATTATTTTATGGCCTACAATATGATAGAAATACCATTTAAAAATTTTGTTAAGAAATTTTACCGTTTACATACTTAATTTGATAAAAGGGACTAAATTGCGTAAAGTGTAAAAGTTGAGTTCTAATAGCTAAAGGTATTAAATAGCTATAAAATTTTAAATTGGAGGTCCTTATATAATAATAAACCATTAAAGTTGTTAATGGATAAACATGAATAGTCATCATTGGAAATTAAATGAAATATTAAGGTTAATTTTGGAAATTAGTTATTAAAGTTATAATAAATTAAATTAAATAAATTATTATCATCCATTCTCATCATCTTCCACCAAAAAAAGAAAAAAGAAAAAAGAAAACCTAGCCATGAAAGCTTGAAATTTAGGCAAGCTTATTTTGCTCAATTAGGTATGAATCTTTGTCCCGTTTTTGATCATTTCTATATTTCCAAGATCGTAGTAGCTTAATCTAGCTACCTCGGGGATTAATTTTCAAAATTGTTAAAGTATTAGGGTTTTGTTATTGATGAATATGCTTGAATTTTGAAGTTTGATAATAGAAAATTAATGGTTGTTGTTAGATAAACAACTATTGTAAAAAGAATTTTGATGAAATTATCAATTAGGGGTGAAATTGAAAAATGTGATAAATTTATGGTAAAATTTGTAAATTTTTTGAAATATATGGGTTGTTATTAATATGTATAAAAATTGGCTAGGCTTGAGTAAGAATTAAATTGTATGAATTTCATTTTTCGAGCCTAGGGACTCAATTACAAAGAAATTAAAAGTATAGGAATGGTAATTTTTCCAAAATTTCATGTTGGATTAAATTGAATGAGAATTATATTGAAATGAGTTAAATTTATTCATATAGATCCTGTCAGACATCGTATAGAGTTAGATCGAAGTAAAGAGAAAATAGCAAAATAATTGCCTTCATATCTACATACATTTATCGAGGTAAGTTCGTGTAATTAAATTGTACATTTATATGTTTTAAATTGAATATTTGTTTGTGAATTGTATAATTGCCATGAATGAATACCGATTGTATATTCGACAATTACCGAGCCCCGTTTAAACCTTAGGAATCCGTAGGATACAAATGACATGTCATTAGGGTTACCAATTTCAGATCTTATGAACTTACTGATACTCAGCTCGTATGAGCTTACTGTTACTCAGCTCGGAGGAGCTTACTGTTATTCAGCTCGGAAGAGCTTACCGTTTACAGCTCGTATGAGCATACATGTAAATGAATTGACATATTACAGTTCAGTACACCTCGTGTGTACTACCCGCGTATCCAATGTTATTCTAAATGGTTCAACGGGCACAGTTCTGTTATGAGATTATATGAGTTCGATATGAACTATTACTGGTATTTACATGAAATACATGAAATGTGATTATTTGATGAATTCAACTATGTATGTTGGATCTTATATGTGATTTTCATGGCTAATATGTTGGTGATAATGTGTTTTGGTTTTTGGCCAAATTGGTTGAGATATGCTATGTTTACTTACCTATTTTATGGATATATGGTGTAACGACCCATATTTCACGGGCACCGAAAAAGTGAATTTAGGGCCTCCGTCTTAGGAAAACGAGTCCGTAAATATTTATTAAAAATAATTGTGAAGTTAGTTATGGGTTGAATTAGATTTTAATTAGGTGAATTTATTTTAATTAGAACTAATTAGTAAGAAAGGACTAAATTGAATAGAGCATAAAACTTAATCATAGAATAGAGAAAGGATAAATGATTAAATCAGAAATTAAACCAAATTAGTGATATGTGTAAGATAGAGAATAAATACATGTGTATTTAATTTATTAGTACAAATGTATGTTATATATATATATATATATATATATATATATATATTCACTTATATATTAAGTAAAAAATATTTATTTATTATTATTATTATTATTATTATTATTATTATTATTATTATTATATTTTATCAACTAATTGAGATAATGACAAATGTGTGGTGATGAAATATTACATGTGTACATGTGTGTTTGGATACACATGTAGCATTTTTATTTGTATTAATTAGATATTTTATAATTAGTTATTAATTAAGTAAATAAAGAATAAAGAAAATAAAGAAACAAAAGAAAAAGAGAAATAGTTACAGAGAAGAAACAAAATAGAAAGAAAGAAAGAATAAAAGAAAAGAAAAATGAGAAATTAGGGTTTGAAAGCTTGAAAGTTAAATTAGTAAGTCAATTAAGTCCCTTTCTTAGTGATTTTGATGTTTTTGAAGTTCAAGAGTTGAATACATTTGAATTTGTGTGAAAATATTGAAAGATGATAGATTTTTAAGTAGGGTTTATGTTGAACTAATGATGAAATTAGGGGTTTAATTGATAGAAATTTTTATTTAAATTGATTAAAGGATTGAATTATAAACAAGGTCATAAGTTTTGTGTTGTAGGGACTAAATTGATAGAAAATTAAAATTATGGAAAAATGATAAAATTTTGATGGTTATATTAAAGTTTTGATGGAAATTGAATAAAGAAATAATATGAATTATAAAAAGGAAAGAAGATGAAAATAGTTAGAACAAATTTGGGATTTAGGTTAAAGTTGCATGGAAAGTTATTATTTTCTATAAAATATGTGTGTTATTAATTAATTATAATTATGCTAATTTTCATAGCAAACAAGGAAACTGAGATGTTGAATGCGAAGGGAAAGGAAAAAGTGAACGAGGAGTAGCTCGAGAAAAATATCGGTTTGTATTATCATAATTCAAGTTATTTCTTATTAAATGTTTAATTTTAATATATGTGTATGGAATTTGGATGTGAGGTAAATATTGATATTTAAGTTGAATGTGAATTAGATTTATTTGATGAATAAATATATGTATATGAAATTGAATTGTATGATTGAATTGAGTAATGTTGGTATGCATATGAATTTGAAATTGAGATTGAACTATTAATATGATTGAATGATTGTGATCAATTGAAAGTAGAAATGAAGTGAAAATATGTGATTATGTGAATTTGAAATAAATTATGATTGAATTGAAAAATATGTGAGAAAATGTGGTCAAAGTGCAATTGATGTGAATTGACTAAAATAGAGGAAGTAATCCAATACCCTATTAACTAGTCGGGCTTAGTGGATATAGTTGACATGCCATAGGATAGGAAGAGTTCAGGGATTCTTCGACCTCGAGTCGATGAGACACTTGGTGTGTCATATTTGCTTCGGATAGATTCAATGAGGCGTTGGTCGCCACTTTGCTTAGGCTTAACCGATGAGACGTTGGTCGTCACTTATTTGTTTCAAACTATCCGATGAGGCTTTGGTCGCCATTCTGGTGTGTTTGGTTGGATCCGTGTATTCGCCGAAGTCCGAATCATGTTAATAGGGGAAAATAAGTGAAATAATAAAATCAAATGAATTGGATTAATTGAGCTATTAAATGAAATGAGAAAGTGATATTGTAAGATGGAATGTGAGATGAAATTTGTAAAGAGATTGAAGGCATGAACCAAAGGTTCATGAAGTGTTCATAATTGAAATGTGAATTGAATAATTATATGTGATTGAGAGATGAATCAAAGGTTCAAGAGTTAATTGAAATCTCATTGATGATTTATTGGATCTATCACTGGAAATTATATAATGGAAATATGATAGTTTGATATGAATTTATATGTATGATTTGTATGTATGATTTGTTAATTATCTATGTATGTTATGATATTTTATTGTTGTTATAATTTGAATTATGATAATACCACTGAGTATTTCCAATAATCAGCCGTCACGATTGTTTCGTCATGTGAGGATAGGTAAAGTTGAAGTTCAGTCAAGCATCCAAGTCAATCCCGACCTCAGCTCAATTTTGGTGATGCATCTATCTTTTAGTAATGTGGCATGTACTAGGTTTGGTGTTTGTCACTTGTAAATGTTTTATATTTTGAATGTAAATGTGGTGCATAATCTTTAAGAGGTAATGATATGAATGAATGAATATTTGATAAGTTTGAAAGGTTTGATGAATGTTATTTGATCAAGATTTATAAGTAAGTGTTTTGGGTATGAACTAGGTGTGTTTAGCATGTGAAAATAGCTCAAAAGCGGTGAAAAATCATGTTTTCACACGGCCAAGTCACATGGGCGTGTGCCCAGGCCGTGTGGCAAAGTCAGAATTGCCCATATGTTAGTCCCATGGCTGTGTGAATAAGTCAGATCTGCCTACGGGCTGGCCCCATGGCCATGTTGAGCCCCACGGGCATGTTCTAGGCCACATGGGCGTGTGCCCCTATCTTCAAGGTAAAGTTTCTAAAGTTCTTGGTTTAGTCCCAAAACATTTCCTAAGTATATTTTGGACTTCGTAGGTCCTTATTAGGGTCTGAAAGATGGAATTTGAGAAATTTTAAATTGAAATATAGATTTATAACTCGGTATTGTTCGTTATTAGCGTTTAATTTTGGTAATACCTCGTAACCCTGTTCCGGCGATGGGTTGGGGTTAAGGGGTGTTACATATGGTAAGTTAAATTTCATGTTATACGAACTTACTAAGCTTAAATGCTTGCTCTGTGTTATTTTTCTATGTTTTATAGTAATTCGGAAGCTTGTTGGAGTTATATCACACTATCCATCGACTCTTTTGGTATTTTTGGATATTTAAATTCGGTTATAATGGCATGTATAGGTTAATTTTCCCAATGTTGGCATATAAGTGTTTTGTTGATATTAATCATTTATATGGCTTGTGTTTGGTATATTTTTCTGTGTATATATGTGGCCTTATCATGTTTGATGTGTCTTTGATATGTAGAATGAAAAAAAGCAAGATGTGGTTGAATATGCATATATGTATTTTGTTATTTAGGTAAGTTGGTGTAACACCCCCTACCCGTATCCTTTGACGGAATAGAGTACGAAGCATTACCGAGTAGTACGAAACACTTACAGATAATTTAAATATATTTTCATAACAACTTGTCCCGATTTCATACTATTTCATATTTAAGCTTTATTCACCAAAGTATTTGAAATATCATCTTTATGCAAATAGCACACATGAGGTACATAATTCCATAATTATGAATGAACACATTTATCAAACATAATCCACGTTCATATATCAATGTCTCATGTCTCCATATATCAAAAACCGTCATTTTTCTTGTTTTTCAGATATTTATGTGTAACCATTCATAAGCATGCAATTCAATGTTTCTTCCTGTTAATTACAATTTCAAATGACAAAATCACATAATTGAGCTCAATAATGATAATGATAACATTACTTACATTTCTTTTTCCACACATTACATTTACGACTTACCAACTTGTCCATTCAAGGACGGCTTATGGATTTGAGTACATCGTGATCTGAAGCCCGAAGTCTAGCTGAAGCACATAAGTGCTAAACGGAAGCCCAAAGGCTAACTGAAGCACGCAAGTGCTAAACGGAAGCCCGAAGGCTAACTGAAGCACGCAAGTGCTAAACGGAAGCCCGAAAGCTAACTGAAGCATGCAAGTGCTAAACGGAAGCCCGAAGGCTAACTAAAGCACGCAAGTGTTAAACGGAAGCCCAAAGGCTAACTGAAGCACGCAAGTGCTAAACGGAAGCCCTAAGGCTAACTGAAGCACGCAAAGTAAACAAAATTTCATTACTCAGAGCATACATATCTACATTTACTCATCTCAAAGGTTAATCGATAGCTACCCACAATCTTTCAATAGCTCAAATCATCATTGCTGTCTTAAATTCAAATTTTTCTGCGATATTCGACACTTTAAACTCTTGGGATCAGGAAGTATGTAGCATTTTTTTTCTAGACTATCCGTCTATTTACCCATGAATACATAAAATTCATTTCTAAACTCGAGGATCGATTTACATGCATATATCTCAATTTAACTTCCAATTGAATAACTTGTTCTGATTAAAACATTTGATTCCATCTTAACTATCAAACAATAATAACCTTTTAAAAGAATTTCCTCTTCAAGTTGTTAGAACAACTCAAACACATAATCTTTCACAATTTCCGTAACATGCTAGTCAAAAGCTTTACTAATAAAGATTAGTTCAAACAAAACACCACATCTCGATTTATGTCATTGACCTTAATCAATATTACCTAGGAAAAGAAAATCAATATAAAAATTTAGCTTGAATAGTCACAATCCACACTTTGTCGATGCCAACCTTCTTAAGAAACTCGAAGAATTCCTGAGAACACATTCTTTAGATATCATACCTGGATAAGTTGATTGTCCTCTTCTTTAACTGTGGCATCACTTAATTTAAATGATTTTCAAAACAATCTATCATACCTTCCAGAACCGTTTTTACTTGCTAAACCATTCTTATCTCTGATCACATTATTAATTATTCCACTTTTTGAACTCTTTTATTTCACACTTGTGAACTTATTCAATATAAATTTCATAAACTTTATTATATAATACCATAATGATAGGGGGTGAAGATTGTAAAGCCTCGAATTTTGGCTCTTATATATGCATACATCTAACATAGCATTTATCAACAACATAACATCATATAAATACCAACAACATAGGCGTGCTCATCACAAGATAAAATTTTATTTCATTTCCCTTTTTCCATATTTCTCGATTTATGATTATTTCATTTCATACATCATCACATCCATATCATGAACTCTTTTTCATACTTTTTCAAGTTTCAACTCATCATAAACACATTCTTACTCAGACATCTTAGTGTCACTTTCAACACTTTCTGAAATAACTCGATTGAAAAGTATTTATGTTTATAAGTAAAACAAAAATTAGATCGGATCATACACATCACTCTATCACAGATTTATATGGCATGTATTTCTAAACACTTTACACATCTCATTTGATAGGAGAATCGGCTAAACCGAAGCTCTGATACCAATAAATTTTTCCAGAAACTAGACTCATATGTCTTCCTACCATAAAAATTTCATAATTTTTGGTTGGGTCAATTAATACAGTTTATTCATTGAAATCTCCCCTGTTCTGCTGTCTGACAATTCCGACCTTTCTTCTCCAAAAATTAATTATCTTCTTGTACAGGATTCGAATGATGTCCTCGTTTGTTTCTCTTGAAAATAGACTCATTCAGGATTCTAGACATATAAATTTAAACCCCTAATTATTTTTCTTCAATTTTTTTTATGATTTTTCAAAGTCAAAACAGGGGAACCCGAAATCATTCTGACCTTGTCTCACAAAAGTTATTGTATCTCATGATTTACAATTCTATTGCTTACATAATTTCTTTTATAAGAAACTGGACTCAATAAGCTTTAATTTTATATCTTATTCATACTCTAATTCGATTTCTACAATTTTTGGTGATTTTTCAAAGTTAGACTACTGTTGCTATCCAAAACAGTTTTAGTGCAAAATATTGATTTTCATTTTGCCCCAAATTTCATAGTTCATACAATTCAATCCTTTCTCAATTAACCCCTCAATTATGTTAATTTTTAGCATTTAATACTTTATTCTATCATTTTAAACTACTTCATAACCCTTGAAAACCAGAACTTTAACAGTAGACCTTAATTCCAAACTCTTTCACAATTAGGTCTTAAAACCAATTCTCATCAATTTTACTTGATAAAATCACCATATATCAAAATTAAAGCTTCAATTCTATGTTTATTCATCATGTGATTCCAATACTCATCCATAACAACTTCAAA
The DNA here is from genome assembly GCA_025698475.1 of Gossypium anomalum. NCBI lineage: Eukaryota > Viridiplantae > Streptophyta > Magnoliopsida > Malvales > Malvaceae > Gossypium > Gossypium anomalum. The sequence continues at coordinate 13,144,494 of CM046967.1, read as the reverse complement.
AATTAGCCATGGAATCAAAAACTAATGAAATAGTAAGTTGGACCCAATTGTAAAAGTTCAAAAACATAAAAATTTCAAGTAGAAAGCAAGAATTAAACTTATATGAAGCTAGAGTATGAAAACCAGCTTGAACCCTCCTCCATGGCTATTTTTCAGCTGATGAATATGAAGAGAAATGAAGAGAATTCTAGATATTCCAATTTAGTCCCATTTTTATTTAGCTCATTTTGGCAATTTTTCAATTTTGCCCTTATTTCACCCATTTCCTGATTTGTCTCAGCTATTGCCGCCCAAAATATCTCCTTTGGGCTTATTTGTACTTTAGGTCATTCCTCATTTGACAATTGAGCTATTTAATCCTTTTAGCAACTTTTACACCTTTTTCAATTTAGTCCTTTTTATTTAATTAACCACCCAAACGTAAAAATTTTCTGACGAAATTTTAATACTACCTCAAAAACACTCCATAAATATTTTTAGAAATATTTATGGCTCAATTTATAAAGTCGAGGTCTCGATACCTCATTCTCGTCCCAATTTACCTAATTAATTCTTTTAATCACCAAATTCACTAATTCAAAAATACTTCTATATTCATATTTGACTCATAGGTATTATTTTATTAAATTTTCAACTCACCCGTCGGATTTAGTGATCTTAAATCTCTATTCCCTACCACTGAAAATTAGGCTGCTACAGTTGGGATACTTGGTTGACATGCCTTTAAGTTGTCATTTGAGGTGCCTAACGACACATTGGTTGTATGTGGTGATATTTCATGTTTAAGACTTGATTTTGGCTTGTTTTGAATGTCTTGTTATGGCTTGTTGATGTGCAAAAATGTTGAGTTAGGTTGGTGTCAAATTGGGTGAGAAATATAGCTTGAAAATTTGCCTATTTTCGTCCAGAAGGGCAGAGACATGGGCGTGTGTCTCAGCCGTGTATGACACACGGCCAGGTGATACGGCCGTTTGTCCCTTGTATTTCTTAAGAATGCAAGTGAGAATGTTTACATGGCCTGGCACACGGGCGTGTGGCTTGGCCGTGTAACCCAAGTCAGAAAGTTACACGGGCACGGACATGGGCTGGGACATGGCCGTGTGTCCCTATTTCGAATGCCCACACGGCCTGAGACACGAGCATGTGACCCCTGCAGGTTTGAAATATTTCTTAACCAAATTTTAATACGACTATAATGACTCGATAAATATTCTAAAAACAATATTTATGAGTCGACACGATGAAAATTTGTGATCCCAAAAATACTGTTTTGTTACTATTGAAAATCGAGTTGTTACAACACTCGTTTGCCATGCTTTCATACTTTGCCGATGGACACCATTTTTTGTTTTTTTAAAGGGTAGCCAATTATACTTACTAGTTTTAATCCGCCGGATTTTCTTTTTAGTAATATAGTTAGCTACTTAATAATTAACAAATTTAGGTATGATAAATAAAAGCATGATTTTTAGTTTTACATTTTATGTATAATAAATTTATATTATTTATATGAAACATATTCAAATCTTATTTTTATTTATAAGAGGAAAAAGGATAATAAATTGAAAATATTTTCTCAAGTTTGCTTTTGTTTTTATTTTGATCCGATTAGGTATGAATTCAAAATCATGTAGACTACCCCTTGAAATATATTATTTTAAACAAAAATTGTTCAAGTAGGAATGAGTGAAAATTACAATTTTAATCTGTGAATAATCAACTCTTAGAATTTAAAAATAGAATAGTTGTATGTTGATTGAGTATGAATCCCAACAAATATATAAGTTAATGCATGGTGATTTTAAAATGAATAAAAATTCCAAATTTTAAAAAATAAGGAAAATTTTAACATTTATATTTTTGTGCAGGGACGAATCCAAAAGGTAGGCATTGGATAAAATGGGCATACTTCAGTTTGAGCCCCTCATACTATTTAGAATTACAATTTAACTTTTTTCATAAAAAAAAATTAAGTTCGACCCCCAACAGTTTATATTTTTTATCCTGACTCCTGTCTTCAGCCTCCTTTTGTGTGGATGTAGTAAATATCCTAAAAATCGATTTAAGAGTAAAGATGTGGATGAATCATTTTAAATTAAAATATATATTCTAGTAACAGTAAAAAAACTTAAAATTCTGGGAATTATACAAATAAATTAGATACATATGTTTAGAATCCACTTGAAAATAAATAAACTAAAATCTAAAAAAGGCTTAAAAAGTTTAACTTACCATGTGTCAAGCATTTGCCCCAGGTATTCTTTTTGATATATGGTTTAGATTTTTCTTATATAATATAAAAATAAATAAAACCCAACACACGCACACACACACAAAAAAGTCCAAATATTCAATCGGAGCTGCTGCATATTACATATATGTGTTATAAATTAGAATGTATTTTTATTTAATCATAGTTTGGGTAATATGGAATTGGAAGGATCCAAGTATAGAAGAGTTGAGTTTAAGCAAAAGGTCAATAAATAATTTAATTCCTACGATTTGTACAAGAAATAAAACATAAATCCAAAAATTCAAAATAATTTGTGTAAAATACAGCATAAATAAGAAAGATAAAGGGTGACAAAATAAAAACCCTACCAGATGTTTGGTTTTAAAAATTGATAATGTCTCCTTGGCCGCCCAGCAACCAAACAAATTTAAAATTATTAGCCACCAACTTTGGAGTAAGCACACTCTATTTTCATACGGGAAAATCAATTAATGTAAGCATGATTATTACTAGGGAATTAAATTTGGGTTTTTCGGCGACAATAAATTATTTAGGTAACTGTTATAATATTAATTTAAGTTTACCGACAAAGTTGAAGTTAAAGTCACAGCTAACATTGGTTAGGACAAAGCTGTAAGCTGTCTAACTTTTTGTCTGATTCCACGTGGCTCAAGACTTGATGCTCTGCTCATGCTTATCCTTTCATCAATAAATAATACAATATAAATGTGAGCTTGTGGGTTTATTTCTAACGCAAAGCTAGTAGGTAGGATGGCACCCGATAATACCGGCTGATATTTTCATTCCCTGGAATTGGATATCTACAATTTTACACCAATTCCATTAAATACAGTACTCCAATTTTATCACCAACAAAAATACTAAAAATTTAATTTTAAAAAATTAATAAAATGTTTTTGTATTTTCATATATTCATTTAAAAATTATAATTTAAACTTGATCTAAGTTATTATAAATTTATCAATTAAATTAAAATTTTATTATTATTTTATATGAGTTTTACACGTATTACTTATTTATCACCTACATAGTCTATGCTATAATTTAAATGTGTAATCGATCTAATCTCATGAGTCAACTTGACATTGAATTTGTTTAGGAAAAGTACTAAAACTTAAATTTTAAACGATTAATAAATATTATTATCAAGTGCTTGGTATTTTCATACTTTGTATAAAGATCATAAAAAATAATTTAAACTTAGGAAAAACATGGAAATGATGGGATTTGAACCTAGAGAAACAAGCATCTTAAATCTTTAACTTTACCATTCCAATCATAGCCCCATTATTATTTTTTTGGAATTTTATACATAAATTTTGTTTATCACACATGATGTTCTATGTATAAATATCAATTTCTATATCTATATTATTATTTAAGTTTGTGACTGAGTTGGTGTCATGAGTCAACTCGACACCAATTCAATTAGGGAAATTATTAAAATAAATAAATTTTAAATGATTCATAAATATTATTATAGGGTGTTTTTGAGTTTTCATACATTTATATCTATATTATCATTTGACTGCGTAGCTGAGTTGATGTCACGAGTTAACACTAACTCAGTCAAAAAAAGTATTAAAATCCAAATAATAAATGATTAATAACTATTATTATAATTTTTTATTTTTTATTTACTTTTCATACCTTTATATTAGACAAGCGAAAAGAACAATTGAAAGTTTAAACGATATTTAAGCCTTTGATAAAAATTGATTGTGAATCCTGCTAGATATAATCCAAGAAATTCTTTTTGGGGGAAAACATGTAATTATGTCATTGAAAACTCTAGCTTAGGGAGAAGATTTGATCTTGAGGGAGAAGGAGAAAGGAAAGCTTTGAACATTTGTGAAGGTGATGATATTAATGTAGCACAAGCTAAACCTTGGACAAAAAGAAAGAGTATGAAGGAGATTCAAATGTAGTGGTCGTAGGGGAGAATGATTCAGAGAATCTAGAATGGTTGGAAAGATGCTAGGTTGGAAGGTCAGTGGACTTTTTTCTGTTGTTTATTTGTCAAAGAAGCTGGATAAACTTGCTAGAAATGAAGTCACAATTAGGAGGATTTCAAGCAGAATGTTTCTCCTTTACAATGAATCAGAACAAAACGCTGAAGGATTTTATGACACCAAGCATGCTGCCTTTTATTAGGTTTTTAAGAAGATTGAAAATTGGTCGGAGAATATTAATGTTAACATCAGGTTAACATGGTTTTCTTGTCATGGTGTTCTAATACATTCTTGGAATGTTCAAACTCTTAAGAATAGAGCTAAAAGATCTGGAAGGTTCATTGGAATGGATAAGAAAACAATTCATTTCAAGTTTTTCGTTCATGGTGTATCATCCAAAATTGATGAAAGGATAAAATTGAAGAGTGGTGATGTCGTCCATGAGATTTATGTTAAGAAAATGCATATTTTTTTGCTTTCTTAAGGTTGGAGGTAGGTTTGACGTTGATGTTATGTGTATATTAGATGAAAACAATATTCGGAAATGTGTCCATATTGTAATAAATATAAAATAAATTTTTATGTATTTGAACGATAAATAAATAAATTTCACATTTCACTATTATGTATTTTATATTTATGTTTCTCATATTTTGCACGCATAATGAAATTGTGACAAGCAAATATTACCTCATTGATTCTCTACGTTCAAATTGATGATAAGTTGAATTGTAAAAACGTTTATATTGTGAGAAAAATAATTTACTTCAGTAGATAATTTAAACGAGTTTGTAATCTCGTAAAAGAATCAAAGTGAGCATTTGATTCAAATACTGAGAAGGATTATTATTTCGTCTACAATTTCAATTGAGGAGATGACTAGTCTTAGCTATCAAAACAGTTGACTCCACGGGTAGAGACATAGATGTATTCATTGAAAGAATAATACATTGGACTGGACCCAAGATGAATTAATTCACTTATGACATTCATGATATGATTTACTTGAATCCTGAGTTAGTCACTGACCATGCGTATGTAACTCATGTGCTTTGATATAAGTGGAGGCTTATGCTCTAAAGATAATCAAGCCGATAGCCGGTATGTTGGGTACATAACTTGTGCATGGAATGGTTTTACTAGAAACAGTGGAATTCATAACTCAATTAAAGAGTTAACACTATCCTCTCATTGGCATTGTGTGGAATGATAAATATGGAACGTGGTCACGGGTTACTTCTTATCGAACGAGCAATTTATCACAGCCATTTGTTTAAAGTAATCATATTAATCATTAAGAAGACATAATAATGAGAATGAGATAAAATAGGATTGTATTGACTAAACAGATTTAACTCAAAGGAATCAAGGATATCATATGAGGGTAACGCACACATGACGAGATCATTGGACAAATCAGTTGGATGATTTGCTTTCGTAAAGAGTATACAATAAGGAGTTTTTCGTCGTAGCACTTATTGTGGACTGACTCCATGATTAAGTAATTGTGAATTATCGGAACGATGCTTTTAGACATAATTGCAATTACTAGAGCCTAATTGTATATTTCCAATTGGTCCCTCCGCTAGCTCAATAAAAGCTTGATCAGACTGTATTTGAATCAGAAGTAAATTCTACGACTTTAGAAATAATTTAATTGAATCAATTTATTCGATGTGAAATTATATTGGGTGGTCGTAAAAAGTCTTCAACTAGAAAATTTGATTAAAGAATTTAATTGAAAAAGTAATTTGAAAATTTTAAATGATTTTTGGGAAAAATAATTTTGGTCAAGCAGACCACTAGTCGGGGAGAAGTGGACAAATTCGGGTACCAATTTTATATTTAACCCTTTTAGATTCAAATCAAGTTTATGTTTTTTAATTGATTTTTATAAATTTTAGATAAAAATAATAAAACAATAATAATATGTGTTACTTTATAAAAAGTTTTTAATTATTTTTTTACTGAATAATATTCAGTTAACTTGTGACACAGACTCAATCAAATATTTAAATATGGTGTTTGAGACATGCATGGATGGGGTGAAGGTTATTAAATTTCATTCACTTAAGCTGTCAATTTTTAAGTTTGGAAAACCAATAGACTTGCAACGACTCTTTGGATGGGATCCAGGCATTTTTAGGTTTAGATGTCTTCATAGTGTTTGGAGATCTGTCTCTTGGATTCAAAACACACTTTGAATCACTCAGTTTTGGGTTCGGGATCTCAAGTTATGACCGTTTTAATGAAGACTGCGTGAGCAAAATTTTTGGATAGGATTATGACGAGAATTACGAGTTTTGGGCTTTTAATTCGAGTTTAAATCCTATTAGGTTTGAATTTTAAGCTTAATTTTTATTATATATGAGCCAAATATTGTATTTATTATTTATTTATCCCAAATTTTGGATATTGTTTAAGTATTTTAAGTTATTTTGGAGTTATATGTTTCTTAGTCAAATAATAAAGTTTAGATTAAAACTACTTATTGTTTAGATTAATTAGAGTTTCAGTATACTCTAGAGTTTTATTTAGATGTACTTAACTAGCCTATATAAAGGCTTATTCATTGCTTATTAGAGATAATTTATTTTCATTAATAAAGTTTTCAACTTTAAAAGTTTGTTTCTTTGTGCAAGATTTCATTATTTTGATTTTTAGAAATAGTTTTCTTCTCGATTTTCTTGAATGAGTAGTGGGAATTCATTTTTCACCCTTCAATTTGTCAAAGATCATTTCTTGGAAAGTTGATTAGAGCAATTAATTGAACTTATTGGGATTTACATCTCAAATGGTTAAATTAGATATTTATCTTTTTGTCCATCTTATCCATTGGTACGAAATATTTATAAAACTAAAACAAAAAGATATTTTTATAAGATTGTGTTTGGAAAGCTACCTAGTAAATGGGTTTTGGTGTAATTATTTGTACTTACACAAGAGTGATATGTTTAAATAATCATTGTAATTAATAGGCCTCACTAAATTAAGTGTAACTGAAGTATCACAATTACATTCTCCAATTCCCAAGAGAATATGAGAATTGTGGGTAGTTACAAGCAATTATCAAATCCTATGACTTTCCAAAGACATAATTTAAATTTAAGAAAATATTTTTATAAAGTTTATAAAAGTTATTTTTTATATAATAAAATATTTTAATTTTAGTAAGTTTATTTAAAATTTATATTATAAATTCTATATTATTTTTACCTAATTTCTGTGGAATAATAGTAATCAAAACATTATTATAAAAGGATTGTAAAGTAGGTTTGCTATTATAATCGAAGGATTACAAAGTTGGTTTGTGGCTCAAATTTTAGAAAGCTAAGAAATATTGTTTGGGAATGATCTCAAAATAGGTTAAAAATTAGATTTGGTTATCGACAAAGTTAGATACAAAAAATTTTGTTACAACATATTGTAGAGTATGATTTCATTTGAGAGAATAGAGCTAAACACAAGTACTAAAAATTGCTTACAAAATATTTGAAATAAGACATTCAAAAATTTGAAATGTAGTTAAGAGGACGTTTGTTATTCTTAAAAAACGATTTTTCATATAAATAACCCCACCTCAATATAATCTAAAGAAAAGTTGGATCTTGTTGGAGAAGAAGCAACCCAACAAATATGAATTATTAGAGCAATTAAATGAAATTGCATGTAGTGCTTACTTTTAGCTATTTTTATTTGTAATTGTGCTATTGACTATTTTTTTGGACTAACATATTACATACAATAATTTGATTCAATTTTATTTCTTGTTTAGAATTTTCTTCTCAAATATTATTAATAAATTTTATTGTAATTAATATTTTGAAGATTTTAAAATTATAAAATTTTGATAAATATAATTTACATTATCAAACATAATATAAAAAAATAGAATATATTTACACTGGATCAAGCAAACACATCTAGAAGGTGAATTTGATCGAAATCGCCTTTGATCCCACACAAAAATTTTAAATAAAAGACAAGGTAGTGCATAAAATAATGATGAATAAAAATGGAGATAATAGAATAGAATAATGATATGAACCCAAGAAGTGGGGTCGTGGTGGTGGGCGTAGCCATCGGGAGCAATTGATTGAGGAGGGTGTTAGGCCATCTGCCTCGTTTTTCTTTCTTTTCCAAAGCCCTCTTCTACTTTCACATTTATTTGTTTTCTTCTCACAAAGTGGCTTTGAATTTTGATGCTCTATTCTACACGTTTTCTACGAAAAAAGATAAAAAGAGGAAAGGGAGAGAATTAACACGATTGTTTTGCCTCTCATATTTTGCATTTTAAGTCAATGGTTCATATTACCTATAATTAAATACATTCAAACCATGAAATATGTAGGAATTGATTGTATTGAAACCAACCAATTGTGCATTTTTAATTCGACTTTTCAACAATGAATTTGGGTATTAATTACACACCCACCATACTTGGAAAAAGCTTTTAGGTCATTGCATTTTTATGGAGAAGCTTAAAAATAATATTATTGAAGGAGATAATTATAAATCCCAAACACATGAAGAATATAAAAAGAATATGAAATTTTTTCCTAACGAAAAATTATTTTATAGACTATTTCCACCCTATCATCCATGGTTCCGTCCAATTAAAAGATGACATATCATTTTTTTTCTACAAGTACATTTGGACTAAACTTCCATTGTCTTTTTTTTTTTTTTTAATTAGATGGAACCATGCATGATGTGGTGGAAAAAGTTGATAAAATAATTTCTCCAAACTTAAATTACATAATAGATATAATTACTCTAAAAAGAACATTGAAGTAAGTTGACACGAGTTTAATATTACCTGCATCCGTAACCTTAAAATTGTATAATAAAAAAATGAAGAATCAATTATAAAAAAAATATATATATAATTATTATGAAAACAAATGGTTTATTGTTTTCAAATAATAAATTAAAATTGATGGTGTTGAAACACACACTTAATCATAATAAAGGTGTAATTGAATGGGGCTATGAAGGGATTTAAAATTTGCCAAAGAAGTGACTAAGAAGAGGGAGAGGAAAATGGGTAGAAATTGGTTTCAGATTAGGAAATTTCTTGATTCAAAAATAAACAGTGAAAGGGAAACACAATTGATGGGCCCAATTTCAAATCAATACCTTATCTTTGGTGGCTGTTTTTAATTTTTCCAAGTTAGATGTGATACCCATTTCCTTCAAAGGTAAGCATATAATAATGCTGGGGAAAAATGTGATATTCATGTATGCCCCCAACTCTTCCCACTTCAACATGTCTTTTTTTAATGTCAATGCTTTAAAGTAATCATGTTGGAAAAAAAAACAATTCTGTATGTCCATAAAGATTTGTTCCCCTGTTTATTGGATTGGAATATTTTATAAAGAAAAAAAAAATACTACTTTGAAAGCTGTATAATGATTTCAACCAACGTCTTTGTCGAATTTTCAAGTATTCAAATTCCATCCTTTTATAAGGATAATGTTTTTAATTTTTAAACAATTTTATTTGTTATTGAAGTCTTTATCGAGCTATTTATTTAACAAATTTGAATTTTTATACAGAAAAAAAAAGGTTAGAAGGAAGTCGGTCCATGGTTTCATGTGAGAAGTTGAATATGGCAGTAAACCGAGTGCATACCACTGAATGTGCCTTTATTCCTTTTTGCTTTTGGCAAAGAATAAATCAAAGTTTCTAGATGGGTTTACAACACTTTTTTCCTGTTTTGTGTAAATCGCAGCAATTCAATGTTATAATTAAACATGTTGGGTCATTTGGAAGAAACCAAATAAGTGGGATTAATTAAAAACCAGGTTTAAGGTTTGAATGAAACCCTTATGGTGGAGAGAAGTTGCATTATAAAAACAATGTCAACCAATCATGAGACACATCTATATAAATTCAAAGGTGAGATTTTGGTATATTAATTTTTTTAAACTTTTAAAATATTTATTATTAATAATGTCTTAAATAAATTTCTCCAAATTAAATTATTAGCTTTTGAGTGATGTTTAAATAAGAATAAATCAAAGTTAATGAAAACCATTTTGTTTGGTATTGTAAGAAGTGATAAGGTGATATGATTACCATCAAATTTAAAACTAAGAATTATTTGTTTAATAAAATATATAAAATAAATGAGATACGCATATTATAATTGTGTTAAAATAAATCCTAATTTTTAAAATAATGAAGTGTGATGAGATGAAAAGGAAATCCGGGAGGAGTGGGGTTCAAACAAAACAACTCCTAGTCGTTACAAATAAAGATGACTAAGTTTTCCAATAATCATTCAATTCAATCTTTTGAATCAAATAAACCCACCAACGCATTCATCATTTTAATAACATACCTTAAAACTTTTAATTAATTTGTTATTTTTATAATGAAAATACTCAACAAAATATTAACCTTTTAAACTTTATAGTCCACATCATAATTAACATCTACTTTGTGTTTTTTTTTTTTTATGATTTTTTTAATTTTTAAAATTTTTTTTAACATGAAGTTCCTATATACTATCATTGCCACGCGGGTTATCACAACAACATCATTAAAACAATTTGTGTTTTAGTCAACAGTTTTAGTTATAAAAAAGAAAATAATAAAGTCAAGATTGTTTATAAAATCTAAATATTGATTGCTAAATTTATTGTTATGCGTTTGAAAATTGATATAATTATTGTCAACAATGTTTTTTTTCTTCTTTCTTTCTGTTTCATATTGGTTTAATTTTATGTTATAATTACTTAACCATATATTTGTATTTGTATTTATATTTATATTTATATTTATATTGTACTTTCTGTATGTACTCTAGTTAAAACGATAAACCTTTCAAAAAATAATATGATAATTTGTTTGAATACGGTATGAATATAATATAAAATTATTGTTTTATCCTTCTGTCAAGTATACACATGATAAGCCCAAATGTTACTCTCCTCTCCTATCTTTGTTTCGACTTTCGACCTTTGTAGGTGATCTAACTTTCCTTTTGCACCACTTGATCTCCTTACATTTTATTTCAACAAATAATATAAATATATAAAATAGAAATTATTGGCATGTGTATAAAATTTTTTGAACCATATAAGAGGAGGTGTTGAATCTAGGGCCATTCATTTCAGGTGGGCATCTAAATATTTATGTTTTAGAGTTGATGATTATGCATAACTTTTAGAAAACAAAGTAGGAATAAATATTGAAATGATAAAATAAAGGTAGAAATAGAAAGCATATGAATGTCGCATTTAACCATTTCATTTGAACAAGTAAAACTAGATTTTCATCAGTTGGCCGAATCTCGTCTCTATTTTAGGTTAGCTATGGCCGACCTCCCACATCGATTTACTTTCTTGATTTCTATTTATGTCTGCTTCTATTATTTGAATAATAATTTAATTCTTGTGTTTTCTGTAGTTTATGTTTCTCAAATCTAGAATCTGAAGGCTGGCTTTAGATGCTTACTTTCTACTACTTCTTCTTCTTCTTCTTCTTCTTCTTTTTTTAATATATATTTTAAAACAATATGTATAAATTAATGAGATATTTATATGTTACAGATAAATAATTATAAGCTAATATTGTTGACAAAATCAATAATAAAATGGAAGTTGTACAAGATAATTGAAAAACTTGAAAAACTAAAATAATACAAACGCTTTTGATAATCGTAAATAAATCCAAATTAAAAGAAAATTTTGGTCTTCACAAAAAATCATTTTAATTTTTCATCTAACTTTTTTGTTTTTTTTAACCTTTATATTTTTTTTTTGTTAAATCATTCTAAAATGGCTAGAAAAATTAAAGTTAATTTTACTGATGTGACATTCACGTGACAGTTCACGTATATGCCATATAAACAAATAATGAATTTTAAATATTTTAAAAATATTTTGTAATTTTAATCATGTTTAATATTTAAATAAAAATAATAAAAAAATTATGGATGTGACAATTCATGTGAATGTCACGTTAATTTTTTTTCTTTAATTTTAAAATAACTATACGAATTTATAAATTAAAAGAAAAAATTAAATAGGTTATTAAAAATTATTTCTTTTATAAAGTTATGTAAAAAGAAACTACAAAATGTTAAAAAGTATTTGAATTTTAGAAAATATAAAAGAGATTGTTAAATTTAGAGTATGATACTCACAAATTGGCTAAATTTATTAGTAAAGGTTTTAACGTTTTAAGTTCACATCTTATTGTAAATGATTTTTTTTTTCGTTTAAATTGATATTTATAATTTTTGTGTAAACATACGAAAAGATAAACGCATTTTTTTCTTGAATTTGAATTAATGTTTATATACTTTATATAAAAATATAAAAAGTAAAGTCAAAATATGTTTTTGTCCTCTTTCTATATTTATAAATTATTGTTTTAATTTTTTAAATTTTAAAATCTAGATTCAATGTTTAACATCATTAAAATATGAAAAGGTATAATATCTAAGAGAGCACATTGACTTGAAACATATTTTAACCATAATAAAAATATCTTTATAAAAATATATCATTTAAAGAAATAATGACTTTTTAAAAAAAAAATTCTTTGAAAATTTTACTATTACAGATATTATAGTATAAGTACAAATATATATATATATATATAAGCAACTATATAATATAATCAAACCAGTACAAAGCATGACAGATTAAAAATCAGACAAATCCACATATGATATATACACATTGTAAAACCAGAAACTCGCACATTACAATTACTTATAATGAAATTCAAATTTGAACGCTCAAACGAAAACATTATTTTAAATAACAATGCTAAAGTCTCATTTTATTTTTCAAATAAATTGTTTGTTGATTAACTTGTCACACCAATTTAATACAACACATATTAATAGTATAAGATTAATTCAAACGGAAAATATATATAATAAATATTTGATGTGAGCCTTAGATCAAAATTGTAAAATTAATGTGTTAAATATTATTCTATTTTAGATTCAAATATTATTGTGTGTATTTTTAAAATTTTATGTGAAATAAAAAATTATTTTATAATAATATTGATAATTTTTCTACTCTGTAGAGACTTATTTCACTAACTTAATAATTCATAGACTTATTTTTTAAAATTTTATATAAAAATAAAAAATACAATAGTTGCTATTTTGTAAAAAAATAAAATCTTGATTTCTTTAAAAAATAATATTTAATTAATGAATTCACATAAAAGTTAATTAATTATTTAAATAATAGTAGTAGAGATAAACACAGAAAATTAGACAATAGTCACTGACAGACACCAAATGCGACAGAAAACTAGCGTGCCTGAAAAAAAGTTCTCGGTTCCATCAAACCACCGTTTCCTATCATCTCGGCCGTTGATTTTGTTAGATATAGATATCAACCGTAATGAGGCATAATTCTCGTTTAAGTCCATCTAACAATAACCACTTGTTGGATCCCTTTTTCCAATATACAACGGGCTTTTCGTGATATTCAAAGCTTTATATTCTTATCCGGAGGTGAAAGATCTTGGCCGTATGATTTGCATCAATTGCGGATTACAAGGTGGATCGTACAGTGTAACAGTGGTTCTCCACCGTACGATTGATTGTTGAAATATCACGACAATGACATAACAAGCAGACCCATCCTTCTTTTTAATTTTTTTGGTACCATGTGATTTCTTCTTTTATTTTTAAATCCCCACCACCTGCAAAACAGGGGGCCCACTTTCGAAAAACGTATCTATCTTTTCTAAATACGTATACAGCCATACTTTTTTTATTATTATAAAAAAGAAAAAAGAAAAAAAAAAAAAAGGAGAAAGATCCAGAAAGGGACACGTGGATCAAACGTGCAAGGAAGGGCAAGTTGGGTGAAAGGTTTGAAAATTCCAGGAGGGGCATAAAAGAAACAAGTAACAGCTGACACGGCGGCCAACTTGAGCGTGAAACCAGCGGCAAAAGCTGACGTTTCTTTGAGGATATCTATATATTTGTTTAGCTGCTTCTGGAAACGTGTCGGCTTAGTCTCGGCCAAAAATCAAAGCTGGCTCCACTAATGAAATTTCCAATTGATAAATTTATTTATTTGCCGACGGTGGAAATTGGAAGGACCACGGAATTCATCTGAGTGTCGCCGAAGTTGGCTATACGTTTTCTCATTTTGTGGTGTTTATCTCTATGTGTGTCCAAAAAGAAAAAAATATATTTTATTAAAGATAATAAATAGGGAGGGTTTAGGGTCGGGTTGGGAAGTGCCTTGCGGGAAGGGGATAAGAAGTGGATAGGGTAGGGAGTGCAAATTTTGATGGAAGAGGACTCTTAGGTTTCACCAATCTTTCACTGATGGTTGTTTCATGGAAACGTGAAAAGAAGTTGGTTGCGGGGTTTCAATAGATGTGATGTAATCTCCTTCATTCTAGTATGGTATGGGTGGACAATTTTAGTATATTCAAGTTAATATCATTATTAATCTTGATTTACAAACTAAAGATTATGATAGCCTATAAAAACTTAATCTACTCATACATCAAATATTACAAGATTTAACATCTCAACTCATATATATCTATAATTTATTAAACTCTTATTTTTTAAATAAATTATTTTTATGTATTTGAATCGAAATATTAAAATATTTTGGTCACATAAAATGAATAGATAACCCTCCGTTAAATGCATGTAAGATTAAAAGTTAATATATGAAAAATAAGAAAAGTTTTGTGTCATTGATTAATGCATTTAAGTTCCAATATTGAAATTACAATACTTCATTTCAATTCTTTTCACTTTAAATTGCAAAACCAAGTTGTTTTTTCTATAAAATAATTTTTAATGTCAGCTGATTTTATGTGTTTAATTTTTTAATTAATTTAAATAATATATTTGAAATTATTGTTATTAATTTCTTAACTCGTTATTTGAATTATTAAATATGATTAAAATATATTAACTTAGTTTACAATTCAAATATAATAAAATGCCATATTAAAATATGGATAAATGATTTTTTTAAGTGAAAAATAGATTAACTATAATAATTTGTAAATAATATATACTTAATATTCATCAAGTGAAAAATAAAAAAAAAATGTTAAAAAAACTCTTTTAAATTATTGTAATCTTAAAAACAATAGCTTTTTCTTTAATTATAATTATTTTAACTAAACTGTAATACTCTTTAAAAACACTATAATCAAGTAGCATGTAAGAAAATTACAAGTAAAAAGATGGAGATTGTTTGCAATAATAAATGAGAATTATATAAAAAGGGATATAGCATTAAAGCAATAATTTTTCAAGGAGATAATATCGAATTATATATGAACAACAATGGGAGTAGAGAGAGATCTAATATTATTGTAATTAATGATAAGGTAATTTAATATTATACTAAGTTATTTATTATAATTTGCAAAGCAAACAATCTTTAATTTCTTTATTTATTTATCCATTTTTTGTTTTGTGTAAGTAAACAACATTTTTGTGGATTTGTTTTGAAAATAACTATTTATTTAGTGAAAATATTTTTATTTACTTCCCAATTATTATTTTAAAAACTCTGGTCACTTTTAATATAAATTAAACTAACCATTATTTAATTAGTAGAAATATGTATTTTTAAAATCATAAAATATTTTACTTAATAAATAAAAAATGTATAAAATCATTTGCAGGAGCCAGATATTATTACAAATTGAGGAGGAGACAATAATAATATAGTTAAAACCTTAATCTTTGAGATGCTAACAATGTATTTAACTATTGCTTCGCTACGCATTTGGTTCTCTTATTTGATATCTATTTTAAACTCCTCTTTCTTTTTTTTTCTTTTTTTTCTTTTTTTTTTTATGTTTTAGGTTTTACTTCGCAGAGACGAAAGAACATGCTTAAAGGTAAAAAAAAATTCCTTAATAAGAAAATAAAAAATGTAATTAAGCCATTAGGAAAAAAATGTTCTTCCTATTCAACCCTTTAGTGATCCCTCAAGAAATAAACTAGGCACTTTTGTTAACGGAAAACATTAATTGATTCGTTTGACCTGTAACTTTGTCAACATGACAAACGATATTGACGTGCCAAAATTTTAAAGATTATGTGCGCTGATGTGGTACTTTACGTCAACACAAATAAAGAAAAAAAAGTTAAAAATATATAAATATCGAGAATGAACCTGGACAACTATTTGTCCATATTTAAATGAATCTGGGTAACCACTTAACCAAATTCATTGAATATAAGTGCAAAATTATAATTTTTTAAAAAAGGTATATAAAATTTATTAAAACTTACTAAAAATTTATAAAATTTTAAATATGTAAGAATTTATAAAATTTATTAAAATTTTATAAAAATATTAATAATTATTTTATTTATATATACTTTATATTTTCGTTTTTCTTTTTCTCTCTATTATCTTTCTTTTACATCTCTTTATAAGGAAGATTGCATGACACTCTATTCATTTTGAATTATATCAAAAGCTTTTATAGTTCTGAACTCTTTCATGGCACTCTCTATCGTTCTTTTTTTAATTTTTTTATTTTTTTTATAAATTATTAATTAAATTTGAATTTTTCATAATTTTATATTTTCATAACATTTTATAATTTTAGTAATTTTAATAAATTTTTTTAAATTATAGCTTTGTACTCATCTTAAATGAATTTGAGCAAATGATTATCGAAGTTCATACTAGACGTATATATATTTATTAAGTTTAAAATTTTTTATAATTTCTTTTCCTAATGTTGTATGCCAATTTAGTGCACATAATTTTTTTAATTTTTTGATGATGCAACATGCCACATCAGCACTATTTCACATGTCAACATCCTATGTTAGTGTTTTCTGCCACATCAACAAAGTTAACAGTCAAATTGGTTAACTAATGGTTTTCGTTAATAGAAGAATCTAGTTGATTTTTTTGGAAGGGGAGGGACACAAAGAACTCAATAGGATGAACTTTTTTCCTAAGGGCTTGAATGCAATTTTTTTTTTCACTAAGGGCTTTTTTGCCCCTTAAGTTGAAAGAAAATTAGAAGCATGAGAAATTGAAGGAGTAGAAAAAATAGAAAGATGAAAAATATCATTTTTCTTACCATGGATGTGCTTGGTAGGAAAGATGGAAAAATTAAAAGAAAAATATAATTTTTTTCCGCCCATTGCTTAGTACAGTTGAAAAATGAAAGGAAAGAAAATTAAATATTTGAAAAAATGCATACCTTTGAACTAATATACAACTCTCTTTTGTTTTTTTGCCCTATTTATTATTCTAATTATAGGGATCAGCTTTTATGCATTAAGGTAAAAAATGATCATATTTATTATTTTCATTCCTCACACTTTTCTCTTCTATTGAGCACACTCAAAATCTACTTTTCTCGACTCATTTATTTCATCGTTCAATTCATTTTCAACCTAACCAAACATACCCTTAGTTTATAAATACTATTGACTTTAATATAGGAAAATGGATAGGAGATATAACGCCCAACAATTATGGTTAGTTTCACATTACTTTTGATAAGTTTGGTTTAAGATTTAATTGTTTGATATCACTAGCAAAAAGTGCTTTTAATAAGATAAAATGTCAACTTTATACATTATGTTGTACAATAAACAATATAAATTTAGACGATATTTAAATTTGTTAATATTATGATATTTCAATCAAAAAAAAAAATTGACTTTGCCTCTGATTAAGTGAACCCCAAAACTCAAATTTAATATTAAAAGGTTAACGCTGATATTTTTGAGCACTATATTATACAACATTTATGAAAGACAATATCAAACTGGATAAAAGAATAACGCAGGTATCACATTAGAAAAAAGATATCAAACTCAAATATCAAATAATATATTAAACCTAAATTCAAATATATAATATTATATATTTAACATAAACTTCAAGAAGAAAATGATTGAATAACTAAGACAAATAGTATATAAAAATAAATTGGAGAATAAATAAGATTTTAAAATTAAAGGAAAAAACAAAAAATTGAGTTGGTAAAAAAAGAAAAAAAGAAATTTATTTTCATGGATTTATATTGAAGTAAAGGAGTGAAATTGAAATGAGAAAATATCTTAGATTTTCCAAAATGAAAGCATAGGAAAATGGCCTCGTCCACACTCATCCTCCACTTTCCCACCAAATCAACAAAATCCACAGCCGAGTCACGCCAAGCATTCCAAAGCTAACCTAAAAAAAGAAAGGTAAATCCCAAAGGGCCGTGATTGACTAGGATTGTGGGTCCCATCTGACCGGATCTCAAGCACGGACTTCAAATCCATTTAATAAAATCCAAATTGGAAACTGGTCTCGGCTAATTAGTAAACCCCCCCATAAATTTAAAAAAGGCAAAAAGCAAGAGCCCCGTGATGACCTAAGAATTTGCTTCCCCACGCGCTTGCGTCTCCATCATCCCTCACTCTCCCTGCCTTTTTCTCTCTACTTCGGTCTCACTATATAACCTCCTGTCCCCCGCCCCTCTCTCTCCACCTCAATCTCCCTCCTTTGCGTTTCTTTATTCCTAACTCTCTCTACCTCCTAAACCGCCTTCTATTCATTTTTACGTTTTAATGGATGAGTTAAACAGCAAGAAGCGGGCTAGGGACGACTCCAACGAGTCGGGCCTGGACTCGCCCGACGTGAAGAGACTCAGAGATGATTTATTTCTTGATGATTCAGATTCCTTGCCTCTTAATCAAGACCTTGCATCCGTAATGAAGAGTTTTGAAGAGGAAATAGCAGCCGTCCCATCGACTTCGACAGAATCTATGCCGGTTGTGGATCTCACTTCGGATTCCGGTGACTCACAACCGGATCTTGGTTACCTTCTCGAGGCTTCCGATGATGAACTTGGTCTGCCTCCCCCTACGGCTTCCACAACTGATACTGAGGGAAGGTCCGAAGCGACTGATTTGGTGCGAGCTGACTCAAACTCCTCGGGAATCGATGATTTCTGGGGGTTCGAGGAACAGAACCCTAACTACGATTCTTTCGAGTTTGGATTCGTTGATAATTTCAATGATGGCACCGTTGCATATGATGGACTGTTCGAGTATTCCGATGTCTATTACGATTCCTCCGATATTTCTGGTCAGCTATGGCGGCCGGAAACTTTGTCGGCGGAGTAAAAATCCAAACTTAAAATCCAAAAAAAAAAAAAGAGAGAAGAAAGATAGCAAACCAAGCTAAACACAGGGCGTCATAGCCGATCTGTAAATTTTTTTTCAGCTCGTGTTGGGGTTTGTGTTAGAAATTTTTTTATTAAAGGAAGTTATAACATACAATGTGGAGTAGAAATTTGAAATGAAAGATGCTTGCGAGCCTTGACCAAACACAGTATAAATCAATTTATCTTGTTGATAAAGTGGGGATAGTGATGAAAAATGATTTTTTTCTCTTATATTGCACGAATTTGGTCTCATGAGTGCTGTAAAAAACGAGTTGCAGTGGAGATAGACGCAAATCTTACAGTTTTGAGATAGTGAAAGATTAGATACAGGAGTATAATTATGTGGTAATCAAGGCATGGGCCTGTGCGTTGGGTGGTGCCGTGCCGGATCTCTCTTCTGAAGGGGTAAATTTTAATATCTGATCTTCCTTAAATTTGGATTTGGACAATGTGAGATGCCTTTGCTTCGAGATGCCTTTGCTTCGAATAAGGAACTCAGTAACGTCCCAATTTTTTATCTGTATTGTTAGTTTTTTTTATGGACACAGGTACACATTAGGTTTGTCGATTGTTAAATATTCTAAAAATCTTTACATTCATTAAATAGTTTTTTAATATGAAATACTCATCATGGATTATTGATTTGGTTCTATTGATTTATTATCAATATGTTATATAAACGTTTTATTTATTATCAATTTATATTTTTTAAGTCTAAAACTGTAAAGTATGTTACGCTCTTTTTTTAACATTTTTAATATATATAATAATTAAAAAAATTATTAACCCAAACCATTAATTTAACTAGGGGTGAATATTTGACCGAGTCGAGTCAAAAAATTTCGAGTTGAGTCGAGTCGAATTAACAAATTTTATTATTTATATTCAATGTTTCGTTTACATGAATTGATTATTTTACTAGTAGACGAAGTTTAATTTTTTAGATTTATTTTGAATAAAAGAAAAAAGGAGAGAGAGACAATTCGGGAAGAAAAGTAATATTGATGGGTAAACATTTATCAAAAAATAAAAAAAAGGTAAACATTTATCAAAATGATGTAGTTTTGCTCTCTTTTTTATTTAAATTTTCGAGTAACTCGAATTAGGGGTGAGCGTTCAATCAAATAGAGTGAAACCGTTTGAGTGAAATTAGAAAAATTAATAATGTTAAATTAAAATCTTGTACAATATTTACTATTTTCGTGTCAGAACACATAAATTTGAATCAATGTATATTTGAAATTTTTTTAAAAAAAATAATAAAAAATAAAATATTTTAGTATGATGAATCATTAATCCCTTATTTTGATTTCATTATTATTATTTTATTAAATTTTTTATATATTTTTAAAGATTTTTTTAAATTTATAATTTTTTTAAAAATAAAAATTTTAAATTTTTTATAAATATTTTGAATTTTAAAAATTATTTTCAAAATTTCAAATTTACTTTGATTTTTTGTTAAGAGAGACCAATTTGCTCATTTTTAAAATTGACAGGGATCAAAACGGTATTTATACTAATTTGTTATTCGAATTAATAGAATTATTCGAATTGTAAAAATTCAACTCGACTCGAACTCGAAATCCGAAATTTCTTATTTGAGTTGACTCGAATAATTTAAATAACTCGAATAACTTGATTCAATTAACTCGAAATTGTGATTTTTTTTATTTTTTTGAATCGAATTAATTTTTTCTCACCCCTAAACTTAACAACCAACTGGTGGGGGAGGAAAAAAGAGCAGTGTGGGGAGTCGGAGGGAGAGAGGAGGATAATTTGAGTTACTAAATTTTTTTAATTATTATATGACATGAAAAATGATATGAAGTGCTCTCTGTTTTGATTATACATTTTGGTGTAGTCTTGATTATGCACTTCGATGTTGTCTTGTTCCGATATGGCACTTCGGTGCTATTCTGTACTGTTTTCGTATATTTTACATGTTCAGTTAAGTTTACTATGCCTTTGCTGAAAAAGAAAAGATAATGATAAAATAAAAAGTTACGGTAAGCAAGTTCCAATAAAAGGTTCTTGTTACGCAACGTGATGGCAAAGTAAAGGATTTTGATAATTTCTGTTAAACCGTTAATAATGGAGTGAATTAGACGTAGACTAAAAATGAGAAGTGTTAAGAGAGATCAATAGTGAATCAACAAATGAAAAATGATTATTTGAAGAAAAGTAAGAATGATTACTAAATCGAGAAAATTTCGAGGATGAAATTTATTTTAAGAGGAGGAGAAAGCAACACACTTAAAAATTATTATACCATAAAATCAATAATAAATCAAGATTGTATACAACTGATTTCTTGATAAAGTGAAATACGAAAAGTAAAAGAGATAAAAATGAAGGTTGAGTGATGTTAGAGAAGGTTAAAACAAGAATAATGCTGTGATATATTAATTTGTGCCAGATACTAAATTGTAAAGATGTAAAAAGTTTTGAGATTCAAGTATGATAATCCAAAATTTGAAGGGTAGAAATGTAAATACTATAAAATTGAAGGGCCAAAAGAGAAAATAACCCAATTTCTTATGACATGAAATTGGTGTGTAGTGCCAAATTGAATAAGTAGAAAATACGAAGGACTGAATCATTATTTTACCAAACTTGAAGTGATTCAAGAATGGAATTTTGTAGAAACATGAAGGGTAAAATGGTTATTACCTAAAATAGATATTTATATGGTGTAATAATTAAAGAAGAAAAATGTTGAAATATGATTAGTTGAATGTTTTATTATTATTTTATTATAAGATATTTTATATTAAATTGTAATATTTTATTATGAGATATTTGCATTGAAACATGAAGAAAAGTCTTCATGCTTCAAATGTCACTTATATATATATGTACAAGGGGATTTTCATTTCTTTACAATTTGCCCCATTACTATGAGATCCCATTTTTTTCTCTCAAATTTTTTGAAAATACCCATTGCCACCCAAAAGGAGAAGTCAAGTATATATGCTAGAGAGTTAGAATATCATCTTGAAAGAAAGGAATTGGAAGCAAAAGTGAAGAAAGTTTTGGGAAAATTGAAAAGATTAAAGAGACAATGTGTCACACCCCTACAACGAGAAATTCAAAAAAGGTGAGTAAGGTATGTAAGTAAACTGTTTTGGCACACTATAGTTGTATAATCCGCCACCTTGACTTGCCAACGAATTAGAGTATTGGCGCATACTAGCGTTTAAGTACTCGCTCATTAGCGGTATCTAAGATTTAATTACAGGGTATGTTCGAGTGAAGAAAGAATATGCCATCGAGTTTTGACTGAACACGAAGAGTCTACCAAGTTTTTTACTGAACACGAAGAGTCTACCAAGTGAATGAGAAAGCTGTAAGAGACTTAACTATCTTTAAGACCATGCCTTATATGAGTCACCGCCAATCTGTAGTACGCTCGATTTGCATAAGCACTATTCAAGTTGGTTTGGGTAACGGGATTAGTTGGAAGTCAATTAGATTGATTTGACCCTCTCCATTACTAGTCAAACAGTAACGTAAATCTTCGTTAGATTTTCTTTTACCTACCCCCGAATTTTGTACAGAAATCAGTGGGATTAGGAGTATATAAAGTGAAGGGATGAGGATATTCTAGATGATTTTTCTTTTTGCTAGATGTTTTGGTCTTTCTTTCTAACCTAAATGTTCTCTTCTTCTTCTTTAAGTTGGAGCTAAGATTTCATTTGATCACTGGATGATTCAACCTTCTAGTAAGTCTTGTAGCTCTTTATGTTACTACTGTTGAGATGGAAGGATGTTAAAAGATATTAGAATAGTAGGGTGTGAGAGGAAGGCTCTGTATGGAGGTCGCATATAGTTGAAACAATAGTAGACTGTCTGTAATAGGGATTTTAATGAAGTGTACAGTTTTGCTAAAATTATCTAAACAGTAAATTTTAATTAATGTTGCATATAAGCATACAATACTAAAAGTCATAAATTCTCATATAATTTACAAGTACATAAAAGATGGGGAATGGAGAGGCGGAGGAGGAAAAATAGTACAAGAGTGTGATGCTAAGAAATTATTATAAGTGATAGAATTACTAATACATAAGAATAATTTAAGTGAATTGTTAGCACATTAAATGAATAATTGTAATATGATGTATTGATGAATTTATTTATAAAACTTTGATAGTTGTTTTAATCTTGTAAATGTGATCTAGAAACATATGGTATAAAAATTGGAAATAGTTACATGTGAATGATATGTAGAGTGAACTTGGTAGAACTTTGGTATATATTTTTGATTGTAAGCGATAATAAATGATAGAATGGAGATCAATTGGACAAAAAATCGACGTCACAATGACAGGTTCACCACGTCGCGACGAGTGAATACAGTGAGTGACATTGCAATGGAAACTCCTAACGTTGCGACGATGGCTTAGGATTTTGAATACTTTGTAATTTAGTCGTTATTCAATTACAAATTGTTATGAGAGATTTCAGATGCTTAAGTTGAATTTATATAAGTTTTTAAATTGAGTTGTAAACGCTAATTAATCTTAATAGTGAAATTAAAATAACAAATGAAATGAATTTAACAATATTTGCTTTAGCAACGAACGTAACACCTTCGTACCTTGACTCGGCAATCAGGTCGGGTATGATGGTGTTACAATTATAGCCCAAACCTAAAGTCTAAAATATAAGGTAATTAAACTCAATACCTAAATACAATTTGTAAAAGTTAAAATTCAATTCAAAATATAATTTAATAATAAAAATAAAAATAAAATAAAAAACAAAGACATAACTGTGACTGGAACTATCTTAGTAAGGCTTTGGCTTTCTTTGTTGTCCACTTTAGAGTGTCATCTTCTTTGTTGGACCATCTCGTGTATTGTATTAATTCTCTCAATGTGTTAATATCGTCTAACAATGGTGTGTGCGACCAGTGAATTGAACGTGTTTTCCCTTCATTGATATGTCCTACTAACCTGTCCTTGATCTTAAAAGTGTAGCAGAAGATACCTTTTTTGACGACAATGATCCGGACAATCCTTAACACTAACAAATTCCTTACTATATTATTATCATGTTGAATTCTTCCTTCATACAACTTGAGAGATATTCCATTTGGTTCCTTAATATGAAAAACCATGCAAGTACTTCAGTATACTTATAGCACCCTATTGTGATGCGCTTAAGAGTGAGTATTTGTTGTCCCACTCCTCACGCCTTTAATGCTTTTCATTTCTGAATTGGATGAAATCCATTCCCTTTGAGTTTTCCTCATTATTTTAATATATTCCACTTTCTTGATGACCATTATCGAATTCAAGTTCATACATTCAAAGATAACATTGTTTCTATAACCCTAAATTTTCTATATTGGGATGAGCAACTCCATAATCTCCTATTTCAAGGCTTGGTCCGACTCTCTAGCCGTTTGTATAATCCAAACTTTGACAAAAAATAAATTGGTGTCTAGCATACTAAGTCCAAATCTCGATGCAAACCACATTACTCCAGGCAAATCACACTTCCAGAATAGATTTTTTTGTCCCCCTTTTCTCCTTGGCATAGAGCACACCTCGGGTTAATAACGTTAAATTCCCTTTTTTACTTAGTTCCAAAAGGAAGGGCATTATTGAGGGGTTTCCAAAGAAAGATAATCACTTTGAAACAGAATTTCAATGTGCAAATAAAGTTCCATGTTTTCTTTGAAACATTGAGACCATGTATCCTCTATTTCTCAAATTGCATGTTATTCATAATCAATGAATAAGTTGACCTTACCATGAAATTCCCATGCCATGTGTGTAACCATTTAGGTTTCATCGGATCTTGAAGTAAAGAATTACAATTGTTCAAGTCTTGATCACTTAATTCACTTATTCTTTCTTTGATAATATGAAGAACATGCAGCTCAGAAATTTTTTGTGAACATCATATGTACTCTATCTGCCAAGCGATATTATTCTCAATCTTTTTCTTATCTATCAAAATGCTCTTTTAGGTCAATGAATTCCCTTTCTTTGATGAGCATTGCGAAATACTATCTTCATTGCAATACTTTTTTATTAAGGCTTCTTTTAGAAGCCAACTTTCCTCATTGACTAATCTTCACGCCTGTTTAGCTAGTAGTTCTTCATTCATTGTTCATCTTCCTGATGCCAAATCCTTTTGAGGGTTTGCTCAAACATACCTGATCCCAACTAACAAGATGCATTTTTATTTCAGTCTTATTCTCTCCCCCTTCCAAAACTTTCTCTTAAGTTGATCCATCTTATCACACACACATTATGAAACTTGAGAACAAGAAAATTATTAAATGGTTAAGGTTGTCAACACTGATTTTAATTGGTGTAAGATGACCTCCTTGTCCTAAAAATTTTGCCTTCCAAAAGGAAAGTTTGGATTCGAATTTATTTAATATGGCCTGGAAAAACTTAACTCACTTGTTTAGGTGACCAAGTTCCACCCCCAGATATTTACAATTTTTGCAATTGATCTTTATCTGCAAAGTTCTTCTAAACATTCTTTTGAATTTAGGGTGATAATTTTTACTGATTGTAAGCTCTGACTTATTGTAATTAATATGCAGTCCTAATAAGCCACAAAACTGATCCAAAATCTTTTTAAT
The DNA here is from genome assembly GCA_025698475.1 of Gossypium anomalum. Lineage (NCBI taxonomy): Eukaryota > Viridiplantae > Streptophyta > Magnoliopsida > Malvales > Malvaceae > Gossypium > Gossypium anomalum. The sequence goes on along the minus strand of CM046967.1, from coordinate 13,118,515 downwards.
AGTGTGGCATGAGTCTCTGTCAATATTAAAGAACAAGAAACTATTATCTACAAAAATTAAATAGGTTATAAGAATGATTTTTCTTTAAACTTGGAGACCCTATAATTTTGTTCCCTTTTCATCCTCGTTGATCATTAAGGGCGACATATTTTGGCAAAGGAAAAAATATAAGAAAAAAAAGGATCACATTGTTTGAATCCTCTAATAGGATTGGTTTTTCTTGTTGGAGCACCATTTAGGAAAATTTGAAAGAGAAACTTCATATACATTACATAATGAGATTAATCAACTTGTAATGGCCTAAATTCAAGGTTATCGGAACAGTGATTTCGTAACCACAAATCCGATCTAAAGAGAAATTTATTTCAATATTTTTGCATGAATATTCATATGATAGAAAAATCGTATGAAAATATTGATAGAAAAATTTTATCGATTTAGTGGTTAGTTAGAAAAAGAAATTATTGAAGAAATTAGGTAAAAATAAGTTATCGAGACATCTATCTTGTAAAACCGAGTCAAAAATAATTTTATAAATATTTATGAAATGTTAGTAATGTGGTATTAAAATTTCGTTAGGAAATTTTAATGTTTGGATAGTTAATTAAATGAAAAGGACTAAATTGTAAAAGGTGTAAAAGTGGGTAAGATGATTAAATAGCTTAAGTGTCTAATGAGAGAGGAGTTAAAAGGAAAATAGACCCAAAATTTATTTGGGCTGGACCGCAAGGGCATGAAAACAGCAGAAAAATTGATGAATTAAGGGCAAAATTGGAATATTGCAAAATTAACTAAATAAAGCTAGGACTAAATAGGAAATATCTAGATTTCTCTTCATTTCTCTTCAATTCCAGCAGCTAAAAATGCCATAGGAGGGTTCTCTAAGCTGGTATTTTATAATTTTTGCACCAAGTGAGTTAACCCTTGCCTTTTTCTTGTAATTTTTGTGTTTCTAAGACTTTTACAACTAGGTCCTACTATTAAATTCATTAGTTTTTGATTTCATGGATGAAATTGAAAGCCACTATGTTTGAGTTATGTAATTTTATGATGAAATAGAATGAAATTAAAGCTTTAAATTGTTTATGAGATGATTTTATTAGGTAATTTCAATGGAAATTGATTTTTAGGACCTAATTGTGAAAATTTTTGGAATTAAAGTATATTTCTGAAATTCTGATTCCTAAAAGTTGTAAACTAGTTTAAGGTGATATAATAAAGTGTTAATTGGGAAAAATAAGCTCAATTGAGAGGTTAATTGAGTAGGGACGATGTAACACCCCCTTACCCGAGACCGTCGCCGGAGTCGAGCAGGAGACATTACTAGACTTATTTTAGCACTTAAACAATTCTCGTAGTAAACTATCCATCTGCGTCATGATCGCTAAAAAAATCATATCTCGGGTTACAAAACTCGAAATCCAATTTCGTCCTTTTTCCATTACTAAACTTTTTCTTTAACTTAAGCTTCATATTTTCATTTAATCAACTTATTAACAATTTCTAACTCATAGAATTCATTGTAAAACATGAATTTTGAGTTCTATTCAACTTAGTCCCTATTTAAACCTAACTTAGAATTCTTTTAATAAATCACTCATTTTTCACTTCTAACTTCAATTCCTATCAATTTAACCCATAAAACCTCAATTTATTCAACTAAATCAATATCTAGAAAATTCTCTATTTTTCTTCATTTTAACCTCATACATGTAGAACTTTGAATTAGGCATCCATAAACATAAAATTCACAAGAAAATGAGCTAAAACAACTTACCAATCAAGCTTCAAGTCCTTAAACCTCAAATTTCCCTTTTTATTTTTCTTTCATTCTTTCTTCTTTCTTTTCACGTTTGCTCTCTGTTAGTCTTTCTATCTTCTTTTTCTATTTTATCAATTTTACTCATTATTTAATATTATACTAATTTAATAAAAATTATTTAAACACTAAAAAAAATAAAAGCCTTTAACACCATTAATGCATTATACCAACTATTACACATGTAATATCATACATTCACACACATGGCACTTAGGGTCTAACTGCTAGATTAGTCCCTTTTACTTCTTTAATCTATAATTAAACTTTTATTCCTTATGCAATTTAATCCTTTAAACTAAATTCAAGCTACTTCACTTAATTAAACACTAAATAACCATTCAACTATAATTCATAAATATTTCTAATAAATATTAATGAATTAAAATTCATGAAAACAATACTCTAGACTCGATTTCTGATACCGGTACTTTTGGTTCATTACAGACGAAATTATCATTTATTAAAAGTTTAGGGGAAAAATAGTAATAAACAGCTTGTACTAAAACAGTTTGGACAGCAGCAGTAGACTAACTTTGAAAAATCACCATAAATTGTATAAATCGAATTAGAAGATGAAAAAAATATGGAATTAAAGCTTATTGAGTCTAGTTTCTCATGGAAGAAATAGTGAAAGCAATGGATTTGTAAATTTTGAGATATAATGAATTTTGTGAGACAAGGTCAGAATGAATTCGGGTTCTCCTGTTCTGACTTTGAAAAATCATAAAAAAATGAAGAAAAATAATTATGGGTTTAAATTTATATGTATAGAATCCTGAATGAGTCTATTTTTAATAGAAAAAAATAGAACATCATTTGAATTCTGTACTAGGAGATAATTACTTTTTAGTGAAGAAGAATCAGAACTGTTAGATACCAGAATAGGGGTGATTTTAAAGAATAAACTGTACTTATTGGCTAAATCAAAAATTCTGAAAATTTTATGGTAAGAAGATATATGAGTCTAGTTTCAGGGAAAATTAACGGATCTTAATTTGGAATTCCGTAGCTCAAGTTATAAATAATTTAGTGACTATGACTCAAGTAGACAGCTTTGAATGAACTATAAATAATAGTTGAATTATAGAGAATGTTGCATATGAACATGAAATGTATTAAATTGATAATTAAATTTATTTATTTAGATCCGGAAGATTCAAATACGAAGCTAGATCGAGGAAAGGAAAAAGTTCGGGAGCCTGGACTGGTAATTCAGATCCAAGCTCATTAGAGTAATTGTCGTTGCAGGGGATTTAGCCTGGACTGGTAATCCCGACAATACTCTATGAGTTTATATTGCAGGGGATTTAGCCTGGACTGGTAATCCCGCTGCAAGGTTGAGGTTCGCGGGAGTGTGCTCTCTGAAATGGAAATGTGTGCACATGAATATGAATTGACGAACCTGGATTTGTACACTAAAAGTGTACCTCTGAAAAATCCATCGAAATTCTGAGTAATTCAACGGGATAAATATGGAAAAACAACAAGGGAATGGAAATCATATTATTGATGAGCTCATCAATCATGATATATATTATTGATACATGGAAATTATTGTACTAACTTGAATGTTGAGTTTGTGCATGTTAGGGTAATAATGCATTGAATGGATATATGTAATGTTTATTGTATTGTACTGAAAATATTAGGTAAGTATAATTCTTGTTATATGAGCTTACTAAGCACAAAGTGCTTACCCTGTTTCCTTTTCCCCTGTTTTGTAGTGTTAAGAGCTCGGAGGTAGGATTTGGTCGGAGACACATCACATTATCAATCTCAGGATTTCGGTATATAAAGAAACTTTATTTTGGAAATCAATGGCATGTATAAGCTAACAAAGTAAATGTTAACGTGAAATGAATGTAAAGTTAGCCATTAGTATGGTTAACAAACCTGATTTTAGATATGTGATGACGTTATCTTATAAATATGCATGAATTTATCTTGAAAATATGCTGAATTGATTTGGTTGATGTGGATTGGTTTCGATTTAATATTACAGGGAAGGTTAGATATATGTATAAAGGAATATATTGAATTTTTCAAAAAAAAAAATATTCGTAAACTCCGGTAATGCCTCGTACCCTATTCCGGCAATGAATACGGGTAGGGGGTATTACACAACTTCTCATCAAAACCACTTATTTTTAGGATTGGATAAAATTTCAACTCAATCACTCAAAAGCCTTATTCATATCCAGCTTCAAGGCTCCTAAAGAACATTTTCCTTAGGATTTCTTCTTATCAATAAGGCTAATGAGTTCCACAACAGAGATCACATTGTTCCCCATTTGTCTTCCTTCAATGAAAGCATTATAAAAAGGGGAGATGATTTTATTAAAGATGGGTTTCAATCTTTGGATGAGTTTTCGGAGATTAAATTATATACCACATTACTTAGACTAATTGGATGATATTGATTAACCATAATGTAGGTTTGTTCAGGTCTTTTAGCAATCTCCCTATGTTGAGAAAGTTAAGACAAGCATCGGTTACCAAAGGTCCCACAACTTCCCAATTTTCCTTAAAGAAAATAGTTGAGGGTAGCCATCTGGTCCTAAAGCCTTGAGAGGTCTTATCTCGAATATTGCTTTTTGAACTTCGTCCTTCGAAAAAGGTGTATGCAACAAATAGATTGGATTTTTTTTTGGGGATTTTTTGGATCTACAGCCCATTTAAGAAGTGTTCAATATCCTACACAGGGGTAGGATCTTACTCCAAAAAAATGCCTTTAAGATAATCTTCAAAGCGTTTTTCAATATTAACCTAGTTATCCCAAATTTTGTCTTTTTTATCTTTAATTCTATAGAGAGAAATTTCAACTTTCCTTTTATTCGCCATTAGATGAAAGTACCTCATATTTCTTTCACCTTGGATAATCCAATCCATTCTCGATTTCTGTTGGCACGTGATATTATCATCTTCTCAAACTTTTTATCTATTTTCTCTTAAAAACTTACTTTATCCATAGACGAGATATCTAAAATGTGTTAGGAGTAACTGTCTTATAGTTAGTTGGTTAGCTATGCAACGGTTTCAGTTAGTATGGTTAGCTGTTAGTTCATGAAATTGTATTAAATACCAAGTTTCTGTTTGTGGATAATAAGGAAGAAAGTGCTTCTATTCTTTACGTTTTGTAAATCTTAGCATGGTATCAAGAGCCAGATTTTTCTTGGCATAGTTTTTTTTCTTTCTTTCTTTTCTCTTCTTTCCCTCGTGTGTCTTCATGGCCACAGATGCTGTACCAGCAGATGACACTCCATACCATTCTTCCAATACTGGGGAAGCAGTCCATTTGCAGGGTCTTGGTAGTGGTACACCAACTGTTCATTATTTTGCTAAGCATGATACGATCAAGCTTGCTGCTCACAATTATCTGTTGTGGAAGCATCAAATCTTGTTAATTCTTGAAGGGTATGGACTTGAAGGATTTGTCTTGGGCACGGTTGCTGTTGCTCCGGCGTTCCTTGCTGGTAATGAGGGTTGTCTTGTGGAAAACTCTGCTTTTCTTGCTCATAAAAAGCAAGATAAGTTTCTTGCTTCTTGGCTTTTGTCAACTGTTACTGATGATGTTCTGGTTCATCTTACAACTGCCAAAACCAGCTTTGATGTTTGGATTACTATTGAAAGGAGGTTTGGTACCTCGTCTACACTCAAGATCTCAAGTATGCGTCATGCTTTGTACTCAATCAAGAAGTCTAATCTTACCATCACAGAATACTTATCCAAGGTAAAGTCGCTTTGCGATAACTTGACAGCAGTGGGCAGTGTAGTGACCGAGACTGAACAAGTCAGTGTTATTTTGGTTGGTCTTCCTGTTGAGTATGAATCTGTCCGTGTTTTTGCTTCTGCTTCTTCTGTCTCTTTGGACCTGCTTACTGATATGCTTCTTGACTGTGAAGCAAGGCAACTCGCTTTGCTGACTGAAGTTCCTATGCAAGCCAATTTGGCTATTCGAAGTTCCGATCATGTCGATGGTTCGAAGTTTTCTCAGTCTCAGGAAGCTAAGCCTGGGCACAAAGCGCCCGGCCGAGGTTGGTCTCGTGGAAGGTCTCGTGGAGGTGGTCGAAGCTGGTCTCGCTCTCGACCTCAATGCCAGTTGTGTGGGAAAGTTGGTCATATTGTACAAAATTGCTATCATCGTTTTGATGAAAGTTTTTCTGGTGTTACTCATATTCCTTCAGTCAACTATCATCAGGTTCCCAATCATGGACAGTTTTCTTCAACTTCTCCATGTTCTTCTGTTACTCATTGCTGTGGCTCGTTTTCTTCATCACCTGCTGTCTCTCATCCGGTTCCTTCTAGAACATATCCTCTTTACCATTCCGATCAGCTGTGGTATCCCGACTCTGGTGCAACCAATCATGTTACACCTGAAGCATCCAATCTCACTAATGCTTCTCTATACACAGGTACAAGTCAGGTTACTATGGGAAATGGCGAATCTGTTCCTATAACTAGTGTAGGATCGTCTACTCTCTTGGCTGGTTCCAGACTTTTGCGCCTTCAGAATGTTTTACATGTTCCTTCCGTATGCAAGAATCTGATGTCTGTGGGACAGTTTGCTAAAGATAATGGTGTTTATTTTGAGTTTCACCCATTTTTATGTTTTGTGAAGGACATTCAGACAGGGACGACTTTACTCGAGGGCCACATAAATGAGGGTCTCTATCGTTTTCGGTTCTCAAAGACTTCTTCCACTAAGATCCCTCCTTCTACTCAGACCTTCTGTTCCCCGTTGCTGCACAATACTCAGATTTCCTCCTCTTCGCTATGGCACAACAGGCTTGGCCATCCTTGTAATAACACGCTTGCTCGTGTGTTAAAATCCTGCAATGTATCTTTAGGACAGAATTTTTTACCTCGCATATGTACTGCTTGTCAACTTGGGAAAGCTCACAAGCTTCCTTTTGGTTCTTCTCATACAATATACTCTTCGCCTTTTGAACTTGTGGTGACTGATGTTTGGGGTCCTGCCCATGTATCTTCAAATGGCTTTACTTATTATGTGTCGTTTGTTGACATGTTCAGCAGATACACTTGGGTTTATTTTCTCAAAAGCAAGTCTGAAGTACTTCACTGCTTCCTTGATTTTCATCAAATGGTTAAAACGCAATTTGGACAGTCCATTAAAATGCTTCAAACTGACTGGGGGGAATATCGTGGTTTGTCAAAGACACTTTCTTCTCTCGGTATTCAACGTAGGGTTACTTGTCCCTACACCTCGGAGCAAAATGGTGTTGCTGAAAGAAAGCACAGACAGATAGTCGACATGGGTTTATCTCTTTTAGCTCAATCTGCTATGCCTTTACAGTTCTGGTATTATGCCTTTGCCCATGCAGTGTATTTGACCAACAGACTGCCTACACCTGTTTTGAGTCACGTGAGTCCGTATGAGACACTTCACAAAACTCAACCTGATTATGGTTTACTTCGTGTTTTTGGCTGTGCATGTTTTCCGGATCTCAGGCCCTTCAATCAGTACAAGCTACAGTTTCAGTCCCAACAGTGTGTGTTTCTGGGTGTTGCTCCAAACCGGAAGGGTTATCGGTGTCTTGCTCTCGATGGTCGAGTTTATTTCTCACGACATATTCGATTTGATGAGGTCAAATTTCCTTTTCATGAAGGTGGGTTTTGTTCTTCACCACTGGTTCCTCCAAGACCTCTTCATCAGCAGTCTGTTGTTCCGGTGGTTGTTCCTGGTGTTTCTTCTAGTCCCACTGATACGAGGACAGCTAGGGACTCTCCTGAGGTACCGCTTTGTGCTCAGTCTCTTCCTAGTCATCCTGGCTCCTCTTCTTGTTCTTCTGATTCCTTCACAGTAGCTGCTTCAGTTCCCACAGTGTGTGCTCAGTCTGAATGTCCACTTCTAACTCCTCCAGTTGTAAATCTTCACCCTATGCAGACTCGCTCCAAAAGTGGAATTTTTAAGCTTCAACTGTTTGCTTCCGTTCTAACTGAGACAGAGCCAGTTACTATCACTGAAGCTTTTCGCAGTCCTGTTTAGACTGCTGCTGCTCAAGCAGAATATGACGCATTGATCGCCAATCACACTTGGGATCTTGTGTCTTTACCTGATAGTCTACGAGCAGTTGGGTGCAAGTGGATTTTCAAAGTCAAGCAGCATGCAGATGGCTCGATTGCACGGTACAAGGGCCGACTTGTGGTTAAAGGGTACCTACAGGAAGTTGGCATCGACTTTCAAGAAACCTTTAGCCCTGTGGTAAAGCCTACTACAGTCAGAGTTGTTCTTACGTTAGCTGTGTCTTTGAATTGGCCGCTACGTCAAGTTGACGTTAACAACGCATTTCTGAATGGCGACTTGAGTGAGGAAATTTATATGGTGCAACCACCAGGGTTTGAGCAACAAGGGCCAAATGGGGAACGTCTTGTTTGCAAGTTAAGAAAAGCTCTTTATGGTCTTAAACAAGCTCCAAGATCTTGGTTTCACAAGTTGAAAGAATTTTTGGTCGCTGACGGTTTTGAAGTGTCCAAGGCTGATAATTCACTCTTCATCCTTCGGTCTGGGTCTCGGCTACTTTATGTTTTTAGTCTATGTTGATGATATCATCATCACTGAAAATGATTCTCGAGCTATCGATCGATTTGTTGCTCAACTCAATGATACGTTTTCGTTGAAGGATCTCAGGAAGTTGAGTTACTTTCTTGGGATTGAGGTTAATTATGGTTTAGATGGTGTGTTCCTCACTCAGAGGAAATATGTTCTTGATCTTGGCAAAAGAGCTTCTATGGACAGATCCAATAGCTTGCCCACACCGATGGTTACTACGAGTAAGCTGTCTCTTAGTGAAGGCAGTCCTGTGGAGGATGAACATCATTATAGAAGTATTGTTGGTACTTTGCAATACGTGGTCATCACTAGACCAGACATTGCTTACTCAGTAAACAAAGTTTGCCAGTTTATGCATAGACCCTTGGACGTGCATTTCAAAGCTGTGAAACGGATATTAAGATATTTGCAAGGGACACTGAATTATGGGTTGCAGTTCACTAAAACCTCAAAGTTCTTACTTGAAGGCTACTCCGATGCCAGCTGGGGGTCTGATATCGACGATCGTAAATCTACCTCTGGGTTTTGTGTATTTCTAGGTGGGAATCCCATTTCTTGGAGCTCCAGAAAACAGCAGGTTGTCTCACGTTCTACGGCTGAAGCATAATACAGGAGTGTTGCTCATGTTACTGCTGAAATGGTGTGAATTCAGTCCTTACTAACTGAGTTGTGTGTCCCAGTTCACCATAAAGCGATGATCTGGTGTGATAGTTCGGCAGCAGTGGCAGTAGCCGGCAATCCTGTTATGCACTCAAAATTCAAGCATGTCGAATTAGACTTGTTCTTTGTCAGGAAAAAGGTTGTAAGTGGACAGTTTCAGGTTGGGCATGTACCTGCATCAGATCAAATTGCAGACATACTAACGAAGCCTTTGTCGGAACCGTTGTTCACAAAGTTTCGTCGACAACTTCGAGTTGGTATTACAACAGAAAGTTCTAAGGAAGTTAGAAGTTGACAAAGTATGGGGCATGTTAGGAGTAACTGTCTTATAGTTAGTTGGTTAGCTATGCAACGGTTTCAGTTAGTATGGTTAGCTGTTAGTTCATGAAATTGTATTAAATACCAAGTTTCTGTTTGTGGAAAATAAGGAAGAAAGTGCTTCTATTCTTTACGTTTTGTAAATCTTAGCAAAATGTTATTTTGTGCCTCTTCGAGATCCTCCATCAGAGCTTTCTTCTTCTGTTGAAAGTTGCTAAAGGACTCCTTATTCCAAACCTTCAAATTTTCCCTTGTAATTTTCAGTTTGGAAATTAACCCATACAATAGGAATCCATCCACTCTCGACTCCCAAGCTTATTTTATTATTGACTTACTAGTTATAGATATGTATTGTAATGAATTGAATTACACATGACTATTGATATGATAATGTGTGTTATATATGTATTGTTAATAATTAATAAAATGTAGTCATTATATCTATTTTTAAATAAATATTAATAAAGATTGTATTTTCGATCAATATTATAAGCATACCAATTTAATTTGAAACTTATCTTCATAACAAGTATAATTATATTGATAAATTCATTGGCTAAATTGTTAAAATATTAATTATATGGAGAGTTATATAGACATTAATAGATTTATTAATAGTTATATGCTCTGTAATAGTATATCATCTATTATTGTTAGCGATTAAAACGGGCTTAACTAACCAAATTGAGCCAAATCGATCAAATTAGTCAATAAATTCGATCTTGATTTTGGAGCAATTAATAGTTATTATATGTATTAATAATTTTAAAATATATTATTACATTATGTTATACTATATCACATATTATAATAGTAATACATAATATATTAATTATTATATATTATTTTTATTATTATCTTGATTGAATATATTATAAGTCCCTATACTCTTCGGACATTTGAAAGTTAGCCCTCCTACTATATTATATATGGTATATTATATGATATAATAATTTTTATATACATTAATTATTAAACATTATTATATTATATATATGTAGTAATAGCTTTAGTAATAGATATATACTATATGATTATATTATGTAATAATATATAATTTATTATAGTTAGTGATTAAACATGACTTAAACAATCAAATTGAGCCAATTCAATCAAATTGGTTTGTAAATTCATTTTTTTGGACTCATATCGGATGATTTCAATTTAAGGTCAAGTTAGGTAGGTGTCGTTTTGGTTTTAGTTTTGAAATTCAAAATCGTTTATATCAAATTAACTATTACACCTATTAAATATAATATACATTTAAACTCAAAACCAGACCTAAGTTAAATTTAAACTTTATTCAAAACTCAACCTAAACAAAAGTAAACCTAATCCAAATTAAAAATTAATATAAAAATAATAACATAGGTTCAAATTTGGGATGTTGCTCATATTTGGAATTTGGGAATTGACAAGGGTGACTTAGATTTATGCTATTGTATTAAAACTCATATTTATACATTTGTATGACTTTATGTATTTCAGAATATCTCTTTTTATTAATATATTCATTGTGTATGTTTATTTTTTCCTTTAATCTTTAAACAACTTTTAAATTTTCTAATTTATATTGTTATAGATAATTTTTTAAACAACATGGTTTAAAATTAAATTATTAGTAATGTTATTAGTATTGCATAATAAATCATATTTAATCATTTGTGATAAATATAACTCTAGTTTTCGTATTATATATTAATATATTATTCCAATATATATTTTATATAATCATTAAATTTAATTTTTATACATTTTAATAATTGTTAATCCATATATTTATTATACATATATAATTATAGTATTCAAAATATTTTATATTCACTTTATAATGTAATATAAAAATTTATTATTAATTACTTTTACTATTAATAAAATTTTAATATAAATATGTAATGCTTATTAATAAATTTTCATAAAATAAATAATTTTCATTTATTTACATTTTGTTTTTATTAATATAAATATGTACAATTCATTTTTTTAATGAAATAACTTTGGACATAAAGTGTAATAACGTGGAACATAGTGTAATCTTTTAACAATTTTATTTTATAATTTAACATAATACTAATAAAAATAAAACCCAATACGAGAGGGGGGTGGGGGGAGCATTCGTATATTTGAATGTAATTCGCATTAATCAATGGAAGCATACATTCTCGGCTTGCCGAATGAAAGATGGTTTTCAATACGAAGGAAGCAATTGTGTAGCTTTGCCTTGCAGCCTACGCAAGCCGTTGAAATGCCTCCTTTTAAAGGGTTTTTAGAATTTAGTCCTTTTGATTTAAAAATAAAATCCAAATGACAATACTTTTAATTAACTTCCTCTAAATGACTGGCTTAAAAATTAAAGTCTAATTGATAACCCTTATTAAAATTTAACTGAAATCAATTCATTTTGTTACCAATTGGAATTAAATTAGACTAGATTTCAAAAGATTAAAGAGAATAGGGATGGAGAGCAACATTTCAACATTTTTTTCACTTCTTTCGTGTAACATAAGCCCATTCGGCGGACACCTAAAGCCCAAAGGCCCTTTTCTACTGCTCTTCTCTGCTGCCTCTTATTTTTAACATTGAGAGGACAACACTTGAGATGTGAATGCCTCGCGAGATGATCTATCAATGAATAACTCAGCCTGCATTGTGGAACAAAAATTACTACATCTACTGCGTGTTCATGTCTCAATCAACTCAGTGAGATACTTCACACTTAATTGATTCTTATCAGTAAATCAAATAACTTTAATAAAGAAAAATATGTATCTTTCAAGCATGCATATGCTAACTTTGTGAAGCAAAAAAAGTAGTGGTAAGAACCTGGTCATCTGCATGATGTGCAAGTGCAACACTTAGCTGGTTTTGCATAAAAACTTCTTAAAATATTTCTGGTTGAGTTTTACAAGTTATATGATCTACCTGTTTCTGTTTCTTTCTTATGAGTTATGATAAAATTTTACTGCCAATCAATCCATTTGTCATTGATGAACAAAAAGTTTGGTACCAACAGAGAAAAGTCTAATGGAAAAAACGCAGCAACTTGAATGGGAATGAAGACGTCTAGGTACAGAGTGGAAACATGGAAACGTTTCGGATAGAAATGCTGCCGAGCTGAGTAACCGATTAGTTGTTGATGATGACCAAGAAAAGGTGGGATTAAAGTAAGTAATGCGACTACAATTTCACGCCATTGTTTGGGATTTTTTGAATGATTTCAAAGTTCAAACTGCACTAATGAATACTTAAATCCAATCTACTGTTAAGGCTTTAGAGCTGTAGAAAAATGGCCTGATGGATTGCAATATTAACATGGAAGCTGGAATCTATATTTCCTAATTAATGTATATGGCTGCCATTCTGTCTTAGGAATGATTTTGATTGGTTTAAATATGTGATGGTTTATCTACCTTCCGAAATTTAGTTAAATTAATTCTTTGTATTCTTCATTTAAATTTTTTTAATTCATTCATGTTAAAACTATGCAACTTTTTAAAATATCAAAACTTGTTTATTTTCTTATTTTAAACATAAAACATAAAAGTTTTAAGGGTTAAATGTAAATTTAGTATCTAAACTTGTCCAATTTTCTAGATTGATACTTGTGATTTTTTTGTCTCAGATTAGTACCCGAATTTTGTTTTCCATCAACTAAATCGGTACTTAAACCTAACGTAGCTAAATTTAAGATACATGGTAAGATAAGATTGTAACACGTGGCAAAAATGAAACCATGATAATGTCATAATCTAAAATAAATAAATAAACTTATTTTTTTTCTTTTGACTTCTCTCCAATTTTTTTGTCGTTTCTTTTTTTCCTCCTCCTTCTTCATTCTTCTTCCTCCCTCAACCCAAGTTGTTGTCTCCGTCACAACCGACGGTTGGCCTCCTTTTTGGCCTGAAAGTAGCACCGGAGTTGAGCTTTCCATTCACTCATTTGAAATTAAAATTTTCGATGAATAATCCAGAGATAATGAAGAAATCAAATACAATTCAGCATCCAAACACAATAATAATAGCAGGAAAAAAAATTTAAATCAACTTTCCATTTTGTGAACCGTCGAAAGTAATGTCCCAAGATTCAATATTTTAGTTTTATCATTTGATTTTTCCTGGCAACAAGACAAAACAAAATATATTCCGTATCAATTTTAATTTGAGAAGGAATTATAACTAAAAAAAATGAATAAAATTATGCAAACCTATTAATTTGATCAAGTTAAAGAGAAATATCACCGATCATCATTCTTTCCCTCCCTCAATTGAAACTAAGCCTCCAATAATCAACCATCTCAATACCACCATAGCGACACCCTCCATCACTTCACCACTCGGGCACCACCATCATTACCCCACTCATCATCACCTCTTCTCAACATCTCAAATCCAGCAAAACCAAATAATTAAAAGTAGTAACTAGAACCAAATGACCCAAAAACAATAAACAAAAGAGAAGCAAAAATAGAAAGAAAAGTCAAAGGACTTATCTGTTCAAGGTCGGGTTTGGAACTCCAGATCTTCGTTCGGCGATTCCAACGATGGTAAGACGAACCATGACATGATGTACCACATATCAAAGAATCTGACGGTGTAAAAGGGAGATAGAAGAAAGAAAGAGATCAAAGCTTTGACCTTTGTTTTATCAAACTTGGGTCGGATTCTTGGAAAACTAATCGATGATTTGAAGAGAAGTGGTGGAAAGGAGTGTTTTGATGGTGCTTGATTGGAGCTCAGATGGAGGCGGCTAGGGTTCATCAAAGGAAGAAGAAAAAATAAAAGGGAGGAGGCCAACCGCCGACGGCGACAGAGGCAACAACTTCGGTTGAGAGAAGATGATGAAGAAGAAGAAACAAAATTGGGGATTAAGGTTTGGGATTTTTTTTGGATATTGGTTTTTGGCTATTGGGAAATGAAAATTGATTTTTAGTTGAAAACTGCAGAAGAGAGTGGAAACGGGAGAGAAAAGTCAAAAAAAAAAATAAAATATTTTTTTAGATTATGATATCAACATGATGTAATTTATATTACATGCCGTAATCTTATTCCGCTACATGTCATAAACTTAACGATATTAGACTCAGATACTATTTTAATTAATAGAAAAAATTTTAAGTATCAATTTGAAAAAAGTGAACAAGTTTAAGTACCAAAATTATATTTAACTTAATTTTTTAAAAGATGAAAATAAAATTTAGCACTCTTAAAAATTAAAAAAATTAAAGTATTTTTAAAATATAAAAAAATTCAAAATTATCTTAATCGGATCAAACCAATTGAATTAATAACATCTAGTGAGAGGTAAAAAACTAGTTGATCCACAAACTGGTTTGGGTTGGTTGAATCTGGCTAAAAAACTAGTTAAACTGGTAGTTGAACATATTTTTATATATTTAACATTTTTTTTACTTTTAACCAGTCAGATAGGTCATTTTGGGAATCAATTGGTCAGATTAGTTTGAAATTTGTTCAACTGTCAGTTCAACTAATCTATATCAATTCATGGCTCAATTGATTTTTTACCTCTCGTCGGGTTGATACCCTAGTTGGTTCATTGTTTAATTGGTTGGTTCAATCTAATTTAGACTACAATGAATTTTGGAAAAAAAATTATATTTTAAAATCATTTATATTTTTTATTTTTCTGAAATTTAAAGAGTTTTTAATTATTTTTATTTTTATTGAAAATGCTTAAAAAGATTAAAATTTTATGTAATCTTAAAAGGGTCAAAATTATAAAAGATTGTAAATGTTAGAGGTTGAAAAGTTAATTTAGTAGCTTCAAGATTTTTGAATAAAAAAGTGTAATAATTCAATATTTTAAAATGAAAATATAAATAGTAAATGTTAAATTTGGAAAGAGTAGATGATGTTTAGAATCTGAATTTGGGGTTTGGAATTGGATGATGTTGATACATTTGGTCCAAACCAGAAGAGTTGAAAAATATGTTGGAATTTTCCTATATTTATTACTAATTTCATTTCCGTAGGCAAATCGTGTTTCTAGTGTGATCTTTTGACTTTCCCAGAACACCTGTGTTTATTTCACAGCATCAGCACGTAACACGATTCTTGTTTCCATGCCGAAACTTCAAAGCCTTGGACGGTTTTCAAACGAACACGGCTTTTTAATTACAAGATAAATAAAAGATGCATGACCCCATTCGCAGCAGATGAATGATTTTGGCAATTCTCTAAGGAAGACATTAAAATGATTTTGGCAATTCTCTAAGGAAGACATTAAAAATGGCGACCAAAACTCCATTGTCTACAATAGCGCAGGCGTTTGAAGAGTTATCGCAGTGTGGAACCAAGGATGAAGGGCTTCCGTTGGATAAATTCTGCGATGCTTGTTCTTTGGTTTCTGTTCTTTTTGACTCCCTCGGTCTCGCCTTCAAATTCGCGGAGATGGAGTACGTCGCCAAGGTTTATTTGATTTCCCCCCTCTCTATTTGGAACCAATCACTGAAACTTTAATTTATTAATTGATGATGGATGGATGGTTTAAATCAGGTAGGTAATCTTGTGGAAGCATCAAAGAGGTTTGCCACTTTAGAAAATATAGTTGATGCAGATGTAGGTAATGGGACAGTGAAAAAACAGAGAAGCCCTTCACGAGATCTGCGTCGTGTTAGACAGGGTCTTGACCTCGTACGAGCTTTATTTGAACAATTTTTGTCATCCAAGTACGTTATATGCCCTTCCATCTTTAACTCTTTATTTTTTCTCTCGAGGGAATCCTGGTATTATCCTTGAATATGAGCATCTCTAAGTGCTTGTTGCTTGAATTTACCTTTTCTTTTTGTTGTTGCTGTTGTAGGGATTACTCCTTGAGAAACGCAGCTTCAACAGCTTATGCTCAAGTATGTGCACCGTATCACACATGGGCGGTAAGGACTGCTGTTTCTGCAGGAATGCATATACTTCCATCAAGGGAACAACTTCTGCTGAAACTCAACGAAACAGATCATTCAGCAAAGAAGAAAATGAGAAGGTACATCAAAGCTTCACGCCCACTGATTGATTACATCGATAAGCTTTATATTTCTAGAAAGATCAGCTTGGACTGGTGAATTAGTTATCAATTTGGGGGTCTCTCTTTCGACCTGCAAAAATCTAAATCATGAACAACCTTGTTTGTTCCCACATGGGAGCATCTTCAAAGTCTAATGACACAATCCTAGGTTTCAATTCATACAAGGAAAGAAGTTCAGGTTATTTGGTTGTTTATAATAAAACCAACTGATTCCATGGAAAACAATATTGTTCTATCTTCAAGAAAGGAATCTTTGGTTTATTTTTACATTAAAAAAAAGCTGAGAGCTGACAGAAAACAAGAGAATTTGCCTTACTACATTTGGTTTTTCTTTATGGATATTGTACTCTGATTTACTTTGACAAAAATCCAGTAGCAAATCCATGCCTTTATATTTTTATTTATTGTACAAGATAAGTCCCAATTTTTTTTGTGCTTGCCGGCGAGAAAATCACTAGCTTACCCAAATTTAAAAAGATTTGAGTTCAGCTAAGTTCAATATGTTATTTTTTATATATTTTAATGATATATAATATTATAATATAAACATTAAAAATTTTCTATAGATGATATATTAAATTTTAATAAATAATATATAATTATTAAATATTAAATCTATATATTTTTATATAAAAGTAGTGCCCCATGTTGTTGTCCATTTGCAGTGTTTTTGTTTTTCTACGTTTTAAAAAAAATTAATTTTTAATTTTGATATCTTTATTATGCCTAAATTTGATATTTAATTTTTATATTTTAATTTCTAATATAATTTGGTCTCTAAATTTTTATAATATTATTAATTAGTCCAAATAGTTAATGTTGTTAACTTTTCTATTAAAATATTATATTATACATAATTTGAATGTCTTAATATTTTAGAGACTGACACGTTACTTTCCATTTCCTTTTAAGTTTTTGTTGCTTATTTTATTTTATTTTATAATACAACAGTTTAATTTCAATTTTGGCTCTTAGATTATTCTGAAATTCGTGATTTAATTTATATATATTATTAGTTTTTATATAACTTGATCCCTCTACTTTTATAATGTCATTAATTAGTCTAAATAGTTAGTATTGTTAGTTATTTCATTCAAAATATTGATCTCAATTTTTTAAGGACACTATTCCAACATAAAAGAAAATATTTTATCATGACAAATTCAAATGAATGTTTTTAAGAAAAAATTCTTAATCAATATTTCCAACGTTGAAAAAAATTCTTAATCAATATTTCCAATGTTATTTTTGTTATTACATGATAGCAATTATATTTTTTTATTAATTTCAAAATATGACACCAAATAATTTCATAGAAGAATTTTAATGACAATAACAATTGGACATGAATTTTTAAATTAAAAAACTAAATGGCCTAAATTCTTAAAAATAAATGTAGGGGATTGCATTTCAAATGTACGAAGTATAAAGGAACTTAATCATCAGGTTTTTACTCTTTAATTTGACACAAACAAACAATTAACCCAACATGAAGCATGGTCCAAGAACCATACTAGTTAAAAATAATATGGGCAAAGCTTAAAATAGGGTTCAATTAGTCATTTATAAATATAAACGGATTTAGATAAAATTTTAAATCCATATTTTAAGTCAAGTCAGGCTTGAATAAGTATAAAATGTTTAATATCATGTTTAAGCCTAAACCTCACCCGACCCAAATTATGAACATTTCTATTCACATTTATGTATTGTGAGATTTAAACATGGATGCTAAGATCCCAGACTAAATTACCAATAAGCTTGAAGCATTTTCTGTCACATCAACACTAAAAGTGGTTGCACCAATAGTTTTTTTATTTTCTAGTGCCAACTATTAATATGAAAATAAAACTTACAAAACAAATTTTTATATAGACTCCATGTCTCATTTCCTTTATTTTCTTAAGCAATGTGGGATTTTGCACCTTATTCCTAGACAATGAGAGATTGCTTAATCTTTCAACTAACAACATAAGATTAAAGACTACACTTAATTTATCTCTAGTTAGAACTCTAAACTAAATAGAAATAAATTTAATCTATATTAAATCTATTAAATCGATTGATCTCTATAAAAAAATTCTATATAATTTAGATGTAAAATATACTAAAATATAAAATAAACTAGAAAATAAAACACTTCTAGGTACATTTCCACTTGGAAGTGTTTTTTCTGAATTTTACCTGAAATGATAATATTTTCATAAAATCGACTTATTCCTATAATTTTTCTAAAAAATGACTTAATCTGGTACATTTGAAAAAGATTCAGCATTTATTAGTAATTTAGACAAGATCCCAAGGTCTCAGTTTTTAGCAACACTGCTAAAGCTTTATTAACGTTTTAGTTAAAATTATAAAATTTGATATTAAAATAAAATACATATAATTATTATAAACTAAAAGAAATTTAGCAATAAATATAAAGAAATAAAAGAATTGAAAATAACAAAGAATAATAGAGAATATAACTCTTGTTGTATTCTCATTCACTTGAATCACATTCATAAAGCTTACAAAATCAAATGTAAATAACGGAACATTCATTTCATAAGAAAGAAACTACAAGCAAATAAAGCTTAAAGCTCATACAAGACAAAAGCTTAAAAATGCAAATTCCTTGTACAATATAATAACTCGAAAGTTAGTGGATCTAAACTTGCTTTAGACATCCTTCTTTTCAGAACACATATATTATGTTTTCATCAATAGGTGCAAGAGGACACTCTCCCATTAACTTCGACCACTTACCCAAGACACTTACTGATGTCATACAATGCAAGAGCCCTTACTAAAATGCTTAACAACAAGTTGAAATCTTTTTGACATATCCACAACATTGATTGGATAAAACCCATCAATAAGCTACACACCACTATCCGTCACTAATGAAAATCATTAACTGTTACCCAAATATTCTCCACTAGCTTACTTAACCATAGATCTAGTCAAGGAGGAGAGACAGTAGCCCTGTAAAGCAAAAATATGGCATCCAACAACACTAGTACTGCCTAATAGAGGAAGTGCCCCTTTCATGACTGGAGGGTAAGGTTAAACCCACAACCGACTGCCATATGATCGGTACGTCATTATTTTGCCTAAAATAGCCAAAGAGCTAAACTCCAGTACGATGCTGATGAGACCTCCAAGAGAATTCACTCACATCTTCAACTAGGATAGGCCAAGTGACATAATCCATTAGTCCATTAGTGACCAGATATGGTCAATATCTGGTGAAAGAAAAGAAGAAATGAGCAAAAAAAAAAAAGTAAAAAAGAAAACCAATGGAGAGAACTCTAAACTGTCCGAACATGAGAAAGACATGATTAGAGAAGGTGGGTAGATGATGCAAGCATCGATTGACCACATTGTCAGAGATAAAGGAAACCTCAGCTAGGGTTAGGGGTGAGCATTCGATCAATTCGAGTAAAAAAATTTCAAGTTAATTAAGTTGATAAGTCCTATTTTATCATCCAAACTCGATTTGAATTTCTTTAGAATTGAGTCGAGTGAGATGAATTCGAGTCAAATCGAGTAAAATTATTTGAGTTAAATTAAAAAAATTAAACATCTCAAATTAAAATCTTGTTATAATATAACTAATCCATGTTAGAGCATATAAATTTGAAACCATATATATTTGATGACTCTTTAAAAGCAAAATAGAAGAAAAAAAATACTTTAGTATGATAAAATTGAATTAGAAATTAACTTAAGTTCGTCAAAATTATTATGTTGGAAATAAGCTTAATTTTTTAAAACTTGTATGAAATTTTTAGAATTAAAAAAAATTATGAAATTTTTGAACTTTTATAAGTTTTTTGAATTTTTTGAAATTATTTTTTTTATTTTTTGTTGAGAGTGGCCAATTTTCTCATTTTCGAAATTGACATAAACCAAAAGGGTATTTACACTAACTTTTTATTCAAATTGTAAAATTCAACTTAACTCAAACTCACAAAATCGAATTACTTATTCGAGTTGACTTGAAAAAATTGAATAACTCGATTTAATTAACTCGAAATTTAATTTTTTTTGAATTTAGTCAAATCAAGTTTTTCTCACCCCTAATTAGGGTTAGAAAAAACTTTTAAGCAACTTAGCGAGAGATAAATGAATACATAGTAATAAGTAGAGAAGAAAATTAATTAGATAAAGGAAATAATTTATCTCTCATTATGGATATCCACAATAATCTATTATTTGTAAAACTCCTTCTTGGATATCCATAATTACATTATATACCTTGTTAAAAACTTACTAGGAAAAACCTAATGAATGAATATAATACACATTATTAACACTGTTGACTATTGAAAAACTTTACCAGAAAAGCTCAATAGGGCAAAACTATGGTTAAAGGAAAAATAGTGCAACAGGTCTTTTACTCTCACTCACGATAACATCACTTAATATTTCTAAGTCATCACATTCTAATATTGACTATGGAAATGGGAACGAGTGACGATGGATTTCGTTAGTGGGTTACCCTTAACACACACTAAGAAGGATTCTGTTTAGGTCATCGTGGACCGATTGACCAAGTCCGCCCATTTTATTCCGCGGACGGACTACTCTCTGTAAAAGTTAGCGAAACTCTATATTTCTGAAATTGTAAGACTGCACAGGGTTCCTATTTCGATAATTTTTGATAGAGATCCTGTAACAGCCTAAAACTTCAGTGGTGTCGGAACAGTGATTCGAGATCACTAAATCCAATGACTGGGATTAGGAAATTAAAATCAAATAATATTTAGAAGTGAGAGAGATTTTAGAAATATTTTAAATAGGTGAAATTAAAATTTAAAGAGAAATTATTAAATAAATTAAGTTGAAAATGAGGTATCGAGACCTTAATCTCGTAAAACTGAGCTAAAAATATTTTTATAAATATTTATGGAGTGTTAGTAGTATGATGTTAAAATTTTGTTAGAAAATTTTATCGTTTGGGTGGTTAATTAAATAAAAAAGACTAAATTGTAAAGGTATAAAACTTGTGAAAGTGATTAAATAGCTTAACTATCTAATGAGGAAGGACCTAAAGAGCAAATTTTCCCAAGAGAGATATTTTAGACGGTAATAGCCGAGAAAAAGTCAGGAAATTAGCGAAATAAGGGCAAAATTGGAATATTGCCAAGATTAACTAAATAAAGTTAGGACTAAATTGGAATTATCTAGGTTTTTCTTCATTTTTCTTCTTTCTCATCAGCTAAAAACACCAAAGGAGGCTTGGAACAAGCTGGTTTTTCATATTTTTGTTTCATATCAAGAAATCGAGGAGAAACGAGGAAAAGAGAAAATTCCGGAATAGTTCTAGAAATCTCCACAACTACTGCAAATTGTTCCGGGTAAGTTCGTACGGTTAAATTATTAAATTTCAATATTATTTTATGAATGGTGATTAATATTTATGTATGTTAATTGTTGAAAATAAGTAAATTATGTACAAAAGTTACGAAATTGAACTGAGTATTTCGGAGGAACGGAACGCAAGAAATGAGTACGATCGTTCAGTGAAAAAGATGAATTGACGGTAAATTACCCAAGTAAACAGAGATTCAGCATTTGTTGCGAATTCTCGTGTTTGCTTTCCGTTTAGCTCTTAAGAGCTTCCGTTAACTCATATGAGTTTCAATTAAGCCTTTTGGGGTTTCAGTTCAGCTCTGATGAGCTTCAGTTAGCCTTCGGGCTTCCGTTTAGCACTTGTGTAGGTGTGTGTGTGAGGTCTTGGGTTCAATTCCCACTTTTGACAAAACTTTATTATTTTAGATCCAAGCCTTACTCATGTTGAGTGGGCTTATATAAAACTGTCTGTTAATTCATATCAGAATGAGCCTAATGGTTTGAGTGATAAGGGAGCTAAAGTGTTGGAGGTCCTATGTTTGAATCCCTGCACGAGCGTGGATGTTATTTTTGTTCGGTTGTCTGATAGAGTTTCGGTAGAGCTAAAATTCTGAGGTGGTTGTGAGTTAGTGGATGTAGTGGGATTATAATCAAAATGGTTTTTGTTAAATCTTTTTCAAAATTCCTCACTCTCTTTCTAGGAAAAACTGACGTCAATGTTTGTTTTGCCTTTCTCTGTCCTTTTTGTTCTTCTTTTCTTTTGCTACTTCCTTCTAATCTGTTTTGATCTGTTCTCAAATCTCTGTTTCTTGCTTTTCTATTTTCTTTCGGTTGTTTGGTAAATGGGATTCTAGTGTGGCTGTAGTTTTCGATTTCTAAATTGTCGGTTGGAACTTTATTTTCTATTTTGGCAGCAGTGAATCGTGAAGAACGAGGTTCTCCTCTTGCGAAATCGTAGTCGAAATCGTTCGGGGTGTTAGGGTAAGTGATGAATGCATGAATTGAACTGTTGTTGATTTCATAGTTTCGATTTAATTATAAATTAAGACTAATTTTGTGAGTTTGGTTTGTCGGTTTAGGTTCTAGTGGTCTCGGGTGTTTTCTCACATCAAAACCGAAATAGGTGTGTTCCTAAAACGCAGAAAATTGAGCTTCAACGAAAGCCAAAAAATCATACTATCGACGTTACACAAGCATGTGCCTGGCCGTGTGGTTGGCCGTGTGCGAGACACGACCATGTGTCTGACGAAGGTGTGACTGTGCACAAGACACGGTCGTGTGGTGGTGTAAGTATGACCATGTGGGCCACACGGGCTAGGCCAAGTAGGGCGTATGGGCCACACGGGTGAGGCCAATCTGGGCATGTGAGCTCACATGCCCTTTTTCCTAGGGTTACATGGGTCGTTCTGATCGACTGTGGGCCTATTATAGGGTTGGTAAGGGCTAACCAAACATTAGATTATGTGACTTGATATTTTGATAGTTTGCTCTGAGTAAGACACTGTTATGCATGTTTGGTTATTCTGCTATATATATCTGATATCTGTATGTAAGCATGTTAAGCATGATATTTCTGTATCTGTAATCTGTAATTATGTTTGGGGTGGAGATTGTATACGTGGAGGAAGTGTTCTATATGGCGACTTACGCCTATATTTTGGCAGCTTGGCTGCATATTATCTGATACGTATCGTAATGACACAATATGGTGTGTAAGGATGGGTGGGTGTTTTTAACCCCACATGGTGTGATGGGATGATTAGAGTTGGTGTGTACAGGATGGGGGTAGGATTCTGTACATCTGTTCTGCATATCTGAGTCTGTTATTTGTATCTGTAAATGACTTAGGTCCGAATCTAAATCTGACTGTATATGTGATTTCTGTACGATTAGTATGTCTATATCTGTTGGGTTACATACTGAGTTCACAAAAACTCACTTCTGTCTGTCTATTTTGTTCAGGAAATCCACAGATGTGGGTGGATCAGTGCAGCGGAGTCTTACGATGCCTACTAGACTATGATCAGACTTCAAATAAAGGTTTTTAATTTACTTTAAGGATTATTTTTGGAGTTTTGTAATAATTAGAATCTCCAAATTGTTTGGTTAAATTTTGGGATTTGGATTTTCGTTTTAACACTTTATTTGCGACGGTTATTTAAAAACATAGTTTTTACTAAAACGAAGGTTTTCCAAAAAAACAAACAAGATTTTCAAATGTAATGTTTTCTATGACTTCCGTTGTAAACTATGCTTTGGCAAATAAATGAATTAAATAATGCTTTCGATAATAGCTATAAACGAATATGAGTTGTAAAACTTGAATGATTTGTTGAAACGACTCAGTTTTCAAAACCCTTCTTTGTGAATCATTCAGATTCAGCCATAACGTCCAGGCCGGGTTTGGGGTGTTATATGATTTAATCCCAACTTGTTTCTAAACGCATATTTTGGGCTTTGATGACTCGTATAAGGGACAATATGTTTAATTTCGATATGTTTCTGACATGAATGTATATGATATGAAATGTTTGTTTATTTATTTTGTAAACTCTGGTAATGTTCAGTAACCCTGTTCCGGCGATGGATACGAGTTAGGGGTGTTACAAAGTATGTATTAATTTAATAAAATTCTCCTTCTAATTCTCAAATTATAAAATGTCATTACATAGAATATTGGTTAACTACACCATATGCCACCCTAAAATAGCTTTGTTTCTATTTTAGTCACTTTAATTTTTTTATTAATTTATTCACTCTAATTAGGATAATTGTTCGAATTGGTTGCTACCATTAAAATTTATGTTAATTCATTAACGGATTGATGATATGACATATTTTTTGACTTTTGAATAAAATTAGGGAGCTCTCTATAATTAGTCTAAAACACTTTTTTTTTTGTTTATTTGCAACATGAATATTTCAATAGTGCCATTTTTAATATTTAAATCCTCTTTAAGAAGAGAAAATCCAATGATGATGATGACGAACCATAACCACGATTCCACCCTTTTCGCTGAATCCACCCGCCAATATAATACCACAACGGCTACCCTTAGATTATGTCATAAACATTGTTCATCATAGCATAAAAAAAAAAAAATCAAAGGCTAATTATTTTACAATCTTTTATTAAATTCGTTTTTTATCAGCCAAATCTCATAAAACCATTCATTTTTTTTAATCTACCCTTTTTAATTCATCCAGCTTTGTATAGACATGATTTCTTCTTTGAAATCGAAAGATTTTCAAGACGGTAATGAATAGATCCAAGTTTTTCTTATTAGATTTAAATGTTAATAATGTCTGAAATTTTTATGCTGTAAATAAACTAAAAAAAATTGTAAACTAAATTTAGTTAAAAAAAAAAAACCAAAATAAAAAGGAGATTATTTTAAAGTGATTTAGGTTGTAATATAATAAGTCCAAATTCTTAGGGCCGAGGGGTACGAGTCAACGTGCACTTCACTAACATGTAAAGATAAAAAAAGTTTGATAATGAAGGTAAAGCGTATTATGTTGAAATAAAAAACATGCAAAGCTTTATTTTACGTATATTAAAAATGAAATGATTCATTAAAATCTAAAAAGATATAGGTTTAAAATTAGAAAATGATATTGCCAACTAATTTACTCTATTCTAGGCTTTGGTTTCTCAAATTGTTCCCAAAACAAAGGATGATAAATTGAACTACAATGCTAGAGAAATTTGACTTTAAGACTCATCAAGGCAGAGCTTTGGATTTTAATTTTGAAAATAGAAAATACATCAAATCTGACAACTGGCAATGAAGGTTGAGGGAGTCTGAGTCCACCTTTAATAGAGCGGTAATTACGGGCTCCACTTCTCTTCTTTCCTCAACTTGTGTTTTGTCCTCTTCTACATGTGATGGATAAATGCAAACAATTAAATCAATTGGCCCGTAATTCCAATATCCCTTCAAGGGTATTTTAGGCATCCAGAACTTTCTTCTTGATTTCCTCCGTGTCATCCTCATCTACCCCATCCTCACCGTCCATTCCCAATCTCCAAAATAAAACCCTCCCTCGTATAAATTTTCAAATTCCCTCTCTCGCCCACCATTTTCTCTCTCGAGATTTTTGAATCCCCGTTTCTAAAATTCCAATCTTTCCCTTCTTCTTCTCGGAATTTGACATGGACGGTGTGACGGTGGCGTCGACGCCTTCGCCGTCGTACTCTACGACGGCCTATGTGAGCTGGGACGAGGTGAATGTTTCAAGCGATAAAGGAAGGAGAGTGGTTCACTATTATTTGAAGAGAAGGGACGGCGTTTCAGATCTGGCTGTGATTGGTAAAGAAAAGAGCTTGAGGCACATGTCTTATCATTTCGCTATTAAGAACCGTTCTCTTTTCTTCTCTTCGACTTCTTTTTACAAGTTCAAGTCTCGCCGGGAGGTCGTCAATTGGCTTAATTCTGTCGTTTCCGGTAATTACTGCGTATAATATTATGTTTCTCTTCCTCTTATTCGTTTATTGAATCTTGAGGTTTTTGAGATTTAGGGCTTTGTTAGGGATTGCGCTGGGCTCAATATTATTAGGGTTTTTGTTAGATCTGAGCGTTTCTGGTGAATATTGATGAGATTTGATTCTATTAGGGCTTTCTCTCTCTCTCTCTCTCTCTCTCTCTCTGTTTATGTCTCCCTCAAACAAGCCGTTTTTCACTACTCGATTTTGATCTCCTTTCTCCTTTACTTTTTCTATTTTTTAAATTTTATCTAATTTACAATTTTTGCAATACAGGTTGATTATACCAAGCCTTTTTTGCCCTTTACCATAGCAATAATTATATATGTTTTTTCAAAATTGGCTGGATTTTTTTGCCTGATGCAATGGATTGGCTTGGGTTTTTTTTCTCTCTCTCTCTCTCCTATCTCCTTTACTTTTGTATTTTTTGAAGTTTATATCATTTGTAATTTTGCAATACAGGCCAAACTTTTTTTTTTTGCCTTTTTCAGAGTAATATTTATATATTTTTCAAATTTGGCTTGATTGGTTTTGCCTGATGCAATGGATTTTCCGGCTTGGGTTTTTAGTTGGGTTTCTTTTGTCTATATATATTGTAAATATTCTCTTTTGAAATTATCCCTTTACCTTGATTGATTGTCTTTATTTTTAAACCTAACCCCTTCTTTCTTCTGGCTCTAAAGTAACCTGGGCTTTCTTCTCCGCTCCCTTTTTTGGCTGAGGTTTTTATTTCTGTGATTGGCATGGTTCCGTTTGGTTCCACTCACCATTGTAAATATTAACTGTCTATAATCTGGGCTGCAGGATTGCTTATTCACTTTTTAAGAGCCGATTGAGAGCGTCACGATTCTTACGCCCTCAAATATCTAGGTCAACATCTTTCATGACCAAACATTTTTGCTTTCAATGAACAAGTTTCATACCACAGAAATCATCTGTTAATTCTTTTGAATGTGAAAAGAATCAATATAAGTTCTTGTTATTGTTTGCATCTGATTTTGATTTTCCCTTTCTCAAGTATAGTTGTTTTCATTATGTCTGTGGTATTGTTTTAGTCTTTGAGGCATCTTAACGGAATAGAGTATTTATGTATTTGTCATACTAATTGCTGTTTAAAATGCACAGATTCTTCTTCACGTGAGTCTCACTGTTCAGTTGATGGCATTTGGAATGGAAAGGACGTGAAAAGTATGGATTTTGGAGCCGTCAAGGTATGAATTGTATTTTGAGTATTTCGATTGCTTTTTCGTCTGTCAAATTTTCACGTAATGATATTTGAAAATTTTCATTCTACAGGATCTTCAGTCACAAAAGCTGGTCCAAAAAGAATTTTTATGGTTAGGTTCTTCATGGACGTGCAAGAGAAAAAAGAAACACTATGAGTCTTTCCGCAGGAATGGTGTAATAATTTCGGTAAGTATAATGGTCTATATCAACCCTTTCTTCCATTTGTGCTTTGTCATGTAAGGTTTACTGCATTTTACAGCTTGATTATATAGCTCATTCTTTTGTCCTTTTGTATCATATTCCCTTAAAATCTTCTCAGGTTCACGACTTCGTTTATGTCTTAGCTGAGGAGAATAAGCGACTTGTTGCCTATTTGGAAGATTTGTATGAGGACTCTAGGGGCAACAAGATGGTTGTGGTACGATGGTTTCACAAAATTGATGAGGTTGATATTGACTTGCGTCACAATTATAATTGCAGAGAAATTTTCTTTTCTCATTGTCTTCAAGATCTCAGTATTGAATGCATAGATGGATTGGCTACTGTCCTTAGTCCTTTGCATTTCAAGAAATTTTTGAATGAGGCAACACACACTCGGCTGGAGCCATTTGTATGTTGCAAGCAATTTGAAAATGATGTTAAGCCTTTTGATGTGACTCAAGTTAAGGGTTACTGGAAACAAGATATACTTAGATATATGTATGGTCTTTCTCCTTCAAACGATTGTGTGACTCGTCAGCAACGTGCTGACAACCTGAAAACTGTTTGGGATGTTGATGACGATGTTGGGATTAGGCCTAGAAAGAGATATTGTCAATCAAAAGATGATTATATGCACATGCATTTCAATGGCAGTAGAGAGTCAATGGATACATCATTTGCAGATGTGCAAGACTTTCACAAAAGCAAAAATGGAAATGCATCATTCAATTTCAGCGGTGGGAATTTTGCGTTCCTGTCCACTGGTGAGGCTAAGCAATATTCTTCTCAACATTTAATGGTAGGTTCCGAGGTTGAAGTGCTAACTCAAGATAGTGGTATGAGAGGGTGTTGGTTTAGAGCTCGTATAATTAAGAAGCACAAAAATAAGGTGAAGTTGCAGTACCAAGACATCCAGGATGCAGCTGATGAAGCTAACAAATTAGAGGTATATATATTTCATTGGTTCATGGATCTCATATTGTTTAACTTTTATGTTTGTAGTTGTTTAATGCTTATGCATGGTTTTATCTTCTAGGAATGGATTTTGGCAACCAAGGTTGCCACTTCTGATGATGTGGGTATTCGTGTTTCTGGCCGGACTACTATTCGACCGTCTTCACAATTCACTAAAGGTAGTACTTCATGTATTGGTGTTGGGTCTGTTGTTGATGTCTGGTGGCATGATGGTTGGTGGGAAGGCCTTGTTGTTCAGGAGTTGGAAGATAAATTTCGTGTTCATTTCCCAGGTTTGTAAATGGCTCTAAATCTTATTGTTTGGTTTTTTTATGCTCATGAATGGTGGAATATATATTGTTGTTTTTTCTTCCAGATCTGACATAATTGCATTTGCAGGAGAAAAGCGGGAATCAGTCTTTGGTATTGGTGACATAAGACAATCTCAGGAATGGCTAGGAAATCGGTGGATAAATATGAAGGAAAGGCATGATCTTGTGAGTACCATCATCCAGGCCGGAAAGCAAGACGCAAGCAAATCCTATAATTTCAATACCGACAAAAACACCATTTGTGAGAGTGGACAGTTTGGTAAAGAAGCCACTGAGTGTAAAGGTTATGCTGTTGAACCAGGAAATGAGAGGGCACAAGATGCGAGTGTTGTTCCAGATCTTTCAAAGGATGATCGGCTTTCTCAGTTGAAGTGGAAGTCATCTAGGAAGAGAAAACGTGTGACTTCAACCTGTGTACGGAAACTGAATTGCAGTCGAAACCTCATCAAAAGCACAGCACAGTCAGTTGCTTGTGAGCGATTTTTGATCCCTGCATCCTTAAAAGTCGATAATGAGAACTGCAAGAACATAGGTGATACGTTATTCAGTTCTTCAGTAGTGCCGCCGCTAACAAGCTTGGTAATGACTAGGTGATTGGAGTTGTTGCTTTCTGTTCTGTTTGGAAGTCTTCATTTCGGAAGTCTGGCATTGCGGCATCCATCTCCCTCTTTTATTTTCTTGTATGTAACTTTCAGCCTATGGGGCTCTTAACTTATAGAGTCTTGCAAATTTCAGGCTACAGTTTTGGATGCATTATAATATCCTGGTAGATCTCTAACTTACTAAACCTCGTTTGTCTAGGATGTTTCCATTAGGATCTCTGCTTGTTTTGTATTCTATTTATTGTTTTTGGAAATAAAAATTTTCAATTTTTCAACTGTGAGCTCTTCATGGCACAATGCAGGGATGCTCGGTAGAATTTGCAGCTTAAACTCCTTTATAACAACCGAGTGTTAGGTTTGGTCATTATTGGTTAGAGGAAGTTTAATTCATGTTACGCCATGTCACATTCATCACTTTCTACTTAGGTCCAATCAAAATAGTTAAAAGTTTACGCTTTTTTTAAACAGGTTTATTGTGCATCAAATATAAAATAACAAATCCTTGTGTTAATTGTGGTTAAACAAGATCGATAAACTTGTAATCGAGACATTGGAAACCGCTGCGTGAACTTGGAAGCAGGAACCATTCATTTTTTTCTTTTAAGTAATGAAATTTACCTAACAAGACAAGTGCGATTCTTTTTCTTTAAATTTGCTGGCATCGTCCTAAAATTTTGAGAGTTCTTTGTCTTATTCTACAGCATATCTCCTTCATGGTTTCTTTACAGAGGACCGTACCAATATAACTATGACATGATGGATTAAATGAACTAAAAGTTGGACATGGATTTGAGATTGGTCCCGTAAGCAACTTCTTTTAAAAGTAATTATTATTGATGACAATTTTTCACCCCCAAGAAAAAAAAAACCCTCAAAAGTAGGATGTGGGGGCGCCCTCTGTGACTTGAGCATCTTTCAACTAGGCATGAAAAGGACCCTTTTCTCATTTCCTTGTTTAACAGCTTAAGATGCTCTTTCTTCATCCTCAAAAAATGGGCTTGTTCTCTAAGTAGCTCAGTTGCAACAGGAGGAAGTTGGTGCGGTGATTTGAACTCGAGATTGACCCCTGGAACCTCCTCCTTATGTATGAAGTCTAACAGATGAAAGAAGCTATGGTTCTCCCTAGTCAGGTGCCTAAGAAAGACGCCAGAAGAATTGAATTCAACAACCCAAGGAGCTTTTTACTTCCTGGAAGTAGCCTTGCCTCTGTTGAATCCTTATCCATGCCTCTCGTTAGTACTCCTACTCTCTCTTTTGTATGTTGAATGAACTGATCTTTAACAGTTTTTGGTTGTAAGTATTTTTCTATTTGCTGAGAGCAGGTCCACGAAGCTGTTTACTCAGCAGATATTAGATGTGCAGAGTGTCAAATGAGAATAGCAGACATAATCTCAAGAATGAATGGTACGTTTTCTTCATTACCTTAAAACTGTGGCCAGGATTCATACATGCTTCATACAATGAAATTTTCAGGGAACATTGGGGGTGATAAGGGGACGGCCAGTGGCCGGTTAGCGGTGAGAGTTTTTTGGGAAGTACTGCATGAATGTATAGTTTCACAGTCTCTAATCTGGTGTGCACTGTTTCACATCAATGCCCGCAATTATTATAATAATTGCTTGCTCGATCCTAGTAGAACTTTCTTTAACAAATTTTCTGACAGTGACAGTTGCATGAGATCTAGCTAGAAACCACGATTTATGGTCTTAATCCAGTTTCCTGCATTAACCCAAACCTTAATTATATTGTTTCTTAGCAGATACAGATTCTGTTTTGGTAAATGTGTTGGAGAACAAGGTAACACTCACCTCTAGATACCCTGGAAGTACTAAGTTGGGTTCAAGGCAAGTTCCTGTTATTTATAGGAATCCTATCAGCACAATGGCCATGATCAAGAAGCTCTTTCGCTTGTCCCGTAGTTGAATACTGATGGACAACCATCCAACATGCTACAGAATTCTTCGTATGGAGATTTGCTTGTTCTTATACTTTTTGTTGTAAAGGTTACTGTTCTCAGTTTTTGGTCGTAATATCTCAAATGTATATGGAAACATAGTGCACTGTTGGATGTTTTTTAAGTTATCAACCGAATTCTTCACCTTTGTTATACCATGTTACTTGATCCAAACTATTCATTTTCTATAAAGCATCTGTATTTTGCGATTTTCAGATAAGTGTATGAAGAGAATACCTGTAACTCTCTTATTATTTTTCTTGTCTTTGAGGCAAACTCAAATCAAAGGCAACTACTGATGCTTAAATATAATGATAATGCAAACAAAAACCTAAGTAAAAAAGAAAAGGATACTTCATAATCCTGTACAAGGCAACGCAATATTTACATGAAAGGAAAGGATTCTTCACTTTATTACTTGATATTTAAGTCATGGTTAGTTAACCTAATATCATCATTTTGCTGGTCTTCGAAGAATCAGATTCCAAAATCAAACAAATGGAGTTCTGATGAGAGAACCAAACGTAGAAATATTCTCCCTTGAATCCCTCTAATTTCTACATTTCCTTTATACCCAAACTATTAACACCAATCAAAAACCAAATCCAATCATTGATCTCAATTTTCTTTTGGTCACTTACCATCTTCATGTCAGGAAGGGCAAGTTTAAAGGCAGCATCTTCAATATTACCTATTTCTTCTCATTTCCCTGCTTATTTTAACAATTATCTCACACTAATTATCACTCACATTCATATATTTGGAAAGAGTTAACACTAATGATTCTTTTTCCTGTTTTATTTGCATGTTAGCAGCTCTGTTGCATGGTGCTGAGACTTAACATAGACTGCTATGGCTGTTTCAGGAAACTAAGAAGAACCCTTCTTAATATGAAAGGTAAGTTGTCCAATCCATTAACAATCTTTAAATCTGTGGGTCATTTTTGTATCAGTTAAAAAGTTTTATGCAATGGTAAATTTGACAAAAAGTCCCCTGGTTTCCACATTGAAGAAATAGAGACGCACTTGATAGAGAAGCAGCAATGCAAGGTAAGCGTATGTGGGAGGTTAAGACCCTCAGATGTGGCGATAAAGATAAGAAAGAAGATGAATCGAAGAGTAGAGATACTGGAAATTAATGAGGTTGAGGATGAACAAACAGAGCAAAATCAAATCACTGGCCAATGATTGGTGTTTAAGTTTATGTTTCAGCTTATGGAACCAGTCCTTAATCCATTATCATACTAGCTTCGAAAAGCTTTGAGTTGACTGGAACAAAGAGAAATTGTATACATTGTCTTGAAATTCTGGGTAATTGTCGTCAGGAAGAACAATGGAGAATTTCAGACTTGCAAGTAGAAATGAAAGATGAAATGTAAATGATTATGGACATAGAAATTTATGGTATGTCTCAAATTCCATAATTTTATTGGTTTGGCAAACCAAATCAACTTTTCCCCTAATTTAGGAAGCAAGAAGATTCAGTGAATTATGCGTTTGATTATTAAACAACTTTTAATAAACTCCCCCCCCTTTTTTTTGATTAAAGGGGGGGGGGGGCCTCAGTCCAAAACTGAGAAATCTACAAAAACTCTAAATTATGGCATGGCCTCCTAAAAGCATGTTGGTGCAAACATCTCCAAAGGCCAGTTGGTGGGTGGTCATAGAGACTCCTCATCAGATTCAGAGGTGCATTTCAACAAATGATCTGCGGTTGTGTTTGACTCTCGGAGCTTGATGTCCCAATCACTCCTCAAAAGATCGACTATACTCCGAGCAGAAGACGAACCTGCATTAATCATCTGGACAACATTTAAATTATCACATAGTCACACTTCACAACAACCTTTTCATAACCCATATTCCAGTCCAGATCGATACCATCCCAGACTCGCCAAAGCTCGGTTTGGTTGACAGAGCAAACTCCCAATCAATTGCCCATATCCCAGACTCCCCATACCGATCTAGCTTTCGACTCCCTCGTCGCAGTTGGCTTTAACCCAATCAACTGGAGGAACTTGCCACTCATCCAAACGGGAGGCGTTCTTCTGCTGCGACAAGTTCGAGAGCTATGCAGTGTTAAATTAAATTTCACAAGCCCTGCTTTGTGCAACAATACTAGAAGAATGAAATTGCCGAAGTCCTCCTTTGTGCACCAATACTAGAAGAATTAAGGGTCTCCCTGCAAAACATGAACTTACACCTAGCTTCAGTTTCTCATTCATAGTTCATTAAATTCAAACTAGCAGCATTTGAAGTATTTGAGAGCACCCATCTTTCCAACGGGCACTCAAAGAAACTAACAATTGCATCACTCGGCAAAATGCTCAACCAAGCAGCTCGCGCAGATCCACAGTCCCTCAGCGTGTGGAGTATCATTTCATCAGTCCTCGAAAATTTCACATTTATCCACAGCCGCTAAGCCTCGATGATATCTTTCAGCATTTGTGAGCACTTCCCATTTAACAACTAACCAAGGAACTGTTTCACTCTACGAGGGCTGTGCATTTTCCGTAGGATTCCAGGCCTCTTTGGACAACATAGAGTAGGTGCCCGAGACTGAGAACCGCCCCTGCGGACACCACCGCCACGATATCTTGTCTTTGGCACAAGCCGGATTAGGTGGGGGAATAGCGGCCTCTCTAAGTAAAGTGACAGTATCCAGGTTATTAGAGAAATCATTCCAATTCCAAGACCCGTTAGGATCAATCACGTTTTCAACCGGAGCATCAAGGTCATCAATATGGCCAACATAGTGGTTACTCAATTTACCCGAATCCGGATCCAGCAGTCACTTCAAAATTCGCTGTTCACCCATCACTGAGACTCCAACAGAGGTTCTCTTTAAGAATTGTCCGAGTTAATTTCTGGCTAATCCTTAGAAAGTTGTTGCCCGAGTTAATTTCGCCAATGCCGTGGCATTTATTCTGGCCCGTTTAATTACAGATAATATGATGGTGGCTTTTGAGATTGTGCTTCACATGAAGAACAAGGGCCGAGGTAAAACTGGGGAGGTTGCATTGAAAATCAACATCAGTAAGGCTTATGACAGTGTGAATTGGGAGTTTCTGAGGTTCATGCTGAAAAAGTTCAGATTTGATTGGCGATGGATTGACTGGATAATGTTGTGTGTAACTACGTACGGTATTCTGTTTCTTTTAATGGTGATGAACTTGGGCCAATTTTACCACATCGAGGTTTGCGTCAGAGTGATTCGTTGTCTCTATATTTGTTCATTTTATGTGCTGAGGGTCTAAGTTTTCTGTTTAGCCAGGTAGTGGTATCCTGGTTGTTTCACAGTTACTCTTTGCAGACTATAGTTTTTTCTTCCTCCGAGCTTGAGAGAATGAATGTCGGGTGGTGCGTGACATCCTTGCTACTTATGAGGCAGCCTCGGGGCAGAGTGTTAATTTTCGGAAGTATGGGGTCTTGTTCGGTTCGAACATTATCATGGCTGATACTTCGATGGTGCATTCGGTTTTAAGGGTCATGGCTTTGCTTGATCACGGGCGGCATTTGGGGCTCCCTTCTCTCATTGGGAGGAACAAGAAACAAGATTTTGGCTTTATTCTTGATAGGCTTTGCAAGCGCATGTTCAATTGGAAGAACAAGCTTCTTTCTCGGCCAAGTAAAGAGGTGAT
Source organism: Gossypium anomalum (assembly GCA_025698475.1). Lineage (NCBI taxonomy): Eukaryota > Viridiplantae > Streptophyta > Magnoliopsida > Malvales > Malvaceae > Gossypium > Gossypium anomalum. Next base: position 13,083,370 of record CM046967.1, on the reverse strand, counting down.
GCTCAAGTCGATTGCACCAGCGGTTTCGGTATATACAGTATGAGTGTCTTTTTGTTACTCTTTCGTATTTATGTTGATTTGCAATGGCTGATGAATTCGTATTTGTGGTGCTCAAATTCGGGTAACTCGGCTTGCCTTCACTGGGCCTCTTCGGAGAGGCTTTGTATGGCCGAAAAGGATGACAGCATGGGCTTTCGTAATCTACATTCTTTCAATCTTGCAATGCCAGGCAAGCAGGGGTGTAGGATTCTCTCTGGCCCGAACTCTCTCTTTAGTTGTCTCTTCAAGGTTAGATACTTTTCAAGGGGTGAGTTTTTTCCTTCATTGGAGGGTATCAATCCCTCTTTCGCTTGGAGGAGCACTTTTGCATTAGTGTAAATTTTGATTTGTACCAATTGCATCAAATTCTTTTCGACCATCTCTGGAGACACCGACCGGTAAATAAATAATGTTAAAAACTAGATAAAATAATTATTTTAACTATGATAAAAGGAGCAACTTTTGTTAGAATTAAGTGACCCTAATTCTTATTTAAATAAAATACGATGGAAAATAAAATAAAAGTAAAATCCATATAGAACTAGACTTCTTTTTATTTTATTTTAGAATAAGGTTTTTTAAACCTTATTAAACTCCATCTATTTTATATTTACTAGGATAAGGTGTTTCAATCCTACTAGAATATGGCTTTACAAGCCTATAAATAGACATAGTCTATTCTTTTGTATTGATTCAAATTTTGAAATAGTGAATTTTCTTCTCCTCTCGCCCGTGGTTTTTTCCGAAAGGGTTTCCACGTAAAATTTTGTGTTCTTATTTTTTATTTTATTTTATTTTTTCACAATTGGTATCCGAGCTTAAGGGTTGTTCATCTCGATCACGGTAATGACGTCTTTGAAATATGAAATTCCGTTGTTGGATCGCAACACCAGATTTGCGTTGTGGCGATTAAGATGCAAGCGGTTCTTGCGCAGATGGATCTCGGAGGATGCCCCTGCTAGGGATAGATAAGATGCCTTCGACATTATGGATGAAGAGAAGAAGCGTAAGGATCGAAAGGCATTAACACAATTGCATCCGCATTTGTCCAATGAAATTTTGCAGGATGTGATGAAAGAGAAGATCGCCATTGCATTATGGAAGAGGCTAGAACAAATATGTATGTCGAAAACTCTAACAAGCAAGTTGCATATGAAGCGGCGTCTTTATGCTCATCGTTTGGAGGAAGGTGCGTCTCATGACACGAACACTTAATGGTGTTTAAAGAAATTCTCTCAAACTTGGAGGCCATGGAGGTTCAGTATGATAAGGAAGATCTAGGGTTGATTCTACTTTGTTCGTTGCCTCCGTCTTATTCAACCTTTAGAGACACGATTTTATATAGCCGCGAGTCTCTCACAGTTGATGAGGTTTATGATTCTTTAACCTCGTATGATAAGATGAAACATCTTGTGGTTAAAACGACTCTCGGGAAGAGGGTCTCATTGTTCGTGGGAGACAAGATCGAAATCGATGATGATCGTGGTAGGACACAGGAAAGAAATCATCGTGGTAAATCTAAGGGTAGATCGAAGTCTTCAAATAGAGGTAAAACTTGTAACTTCTGTAAGAAGAAAGGGCACATTAAATTTGAGTGCTATAAGCTACAAAATAAGATTAAAAGGGAGGCTGCGAATCAAAAGGGAAAACAACCAGAAAATTCAGTGAAGTCGATGTTGTAGAAGACTACAATGATGGTGAACTTCTAGTCGCTACATCAATGATTCTAAAGTAAGTGAGGAGTGGATACTTGATTCAGTTTGCACCTTCCATATGAGTCCCAATCGGGATTGGTTTACAACTTACTAAACGATTAATCGAAGGTGTTGTTTTGATGGGAAATAATGCTTCGTGTAAGATCGCAGTGTTAGAACCATTAAAGTTAAGATGTTTGATGGAGTTGTCGAACACTTAGTGACGCATTTGCGGTATGTTCCGAATTGAAAAGAAATTTAATTTCGTTGAGTACTCTTGATTCAAAAGGGTGCAGATACACAGTGAAAGTGGGGTTTTAAAGATTTCCAAAGGGTCCCTTGTTGTGATGAAAGGGCAAAGAAAAAGCGCCAAGTTATATGTTTTGCAGGTTTCTATCATATCTTGGTGATGCAATTGCCGCTTCCTCTTCCTTGTCGGATGATGATATTACTAAACTTTAGCATATGCGCCTAGGGCATATGAGTGAGAATGGCATGGTAGAATTGAGCAAAGAGGACTTCTTGATGGGCAAGGAATTGCAAACCGAATTTCGTGAGACACTTGTGTTTTGGGAAACAAAAGAGAGTTCGATTCACTAGAGGAATCCATAACACGAAGGAAACGTTGGAGTATATTCATTACGATCTATGGGGACCATCCAGAGTGCCTTCGAGAGGTGGAGCTAATTATATGCTAACCTTTATTGATGATTTTTCGAGAAAAGTTTGGGCGTTCTTCCGAGTAAAAGAAAAAGCGTGTTTTCCGCATTTAAGTCTTGGAAAATTATGATTGAAAAGCAGACGGAAAGCAGATAAAATACCTCCGCATGACAATGGCTTAGAGTTACATTACGATGAGTTTAATAGATCGTGCAAGTCGAAGGGATCGTGAGACACTTGACGATTCGTCATACTCCACGGCAAAGCGGCGTTGCGGAATGAATGAACGAACGATCATGGAGAAGGTTCGATGTATGTTGTCAAATGTCAACTTACCGAAGTCGTTTTGGGCGACGACCTCATCGCATGTTTTTGATCAACCGATCTCCATCCGTTGCCATTGAGAAAAAGACTCACAAGAGGTATGGTCCAGTAATCCCCGCTAATTATCTCGATTTAAAGATCTTTGGGTGTCTGCGTATGCTCATGTTAATAATGGAAAATTGGAACCGAGATCCATTAAATGTGTTTTTCTTGGTTATAAAGTGGTGTAAAAGGGTATAAGTTATGGTGTCCTGAAAATAGGAAAGTTGTGATTAGCAGAGATGTTGTTTTTGATGAAGCTGCTATGCTTCCTAACTTATCTCTTAAAGACTCTTCCAATAAAGAAAATCAAAAGCGGTGGAGCATCAGATTAATACTGAGTCGACTCCTCAAGTCAAGACAAAAATTGAGAATAGAGTTGCTTCTTCGCCTCAATACTCTATCGCCAAAAACAGAACTAAAAGAGAAATTAAACCTCCAAAGAAGTATGCCGAGGTGATCTAGTTGCTTATGCTTTAAATGTGGTGAAGATATAGATGCGAATCAAGAGCCATCAAATTATTCGAGGCGATTAGCTGTGAAGACTCAAAAAAATGGATGTTTGCTATGCAAGAGGAGATGGAATCACTCCACAAAAACAAAACATGGGATCTTGTGAAACTTCTTAAAGGTAAGAAGACTGCTCGTTGTAAATGGGTGTTTTAAAAGAATGAAGGGACTCAGGAGTTGAAGAACCTAAATATAAAGCAAGGCTTGTTGCAAAGGGTTCTGATCAAGTTCCAGAGTGGACTTCATGAATGTGTTCTCCCGGTTGTGAAGCATAGTTCGATTCGAGCTTTGCTTGGTATTGTGGCCATGCATGATTTAGAGCTTGAGCGATTAGATGTAAAAGCGCATTTTTGCATGGAGAACTTGAGGAAGATATTTACATGCAACAAACAGAGGGTTTCTGATTTGAGAAAAAGAGGATTATGTTTGCTTCTTTGAAAAAGTCCCTTTACGGTTTGAAAGCAATACCAAGGCGATGGTACAAGAGGTTTGATTCCTTTATGACTTCTCACGATTTCAAAAGAAGTAGTTTTGATGAGTTGTGTTTACTTTAAGAAAAACAATGATGGTTCTTTTGTGTATCTACTTCTTTACGTTGATGACATGTTGATAGCGACAAAAGACAAAGGAGAGATAAGAAAGGTCAAAACCCAACTAAGTGAAGAATTTGAGATGAAAGATTTGGGACCAACAAAAAGAAGATACTTGGTATGGAGATTCTTAGAGATAGAAAAACAAGTAAATTGTACCTAAGTCGGAAAGGGTACATTGAGAAACTTCTTTTGCGAGTTCAATATGCGAGTGCTAAGCTGTTAGTACTCCTTTAGCAGCACCATTTTAGACTTTCATCGGCTTTGTCTCCACAATCGGATGATGAGATTGAGTACATGTCACATGTTCCATACTCTAGTGCGAGTGGGATCTCTCATGTATGCTATGGTTTGTTCACGTCGATTTATCATATGCGATCGATGCGATTAGCGAGATATATGGCGAATCCGGTAAAGAACACCGAAAGCGATTCGGTGGATTTTAAGATACTTACGAGGTACTATCGATGTTTGCTTACGGTTTGGAAGAATCGAAGATAGAGTTATTGGGTATGTTGATCTTGATTTTCTTTGGAGACCTTGATAGAAGAAGATCTCTCACAAAGTTACGTCTTTACAATCGGAGGTTGTGCAATAAGTTGGAAAGCCACTTTGCAAACTACGATCGCTTTGTCTACCACCAAGAAAGTGAGTACATGGCGACATCGAGGCTTGTAAAGAAGCTATTTGGTTGAAGGGACTCTTTAGTGAACTAAATGAAGACCTTCAAATCAAGACATGATTTTGTGATGATCAGAGTGCCATCTTTCTTACAAAAGATCAAATGTTTCATGAGAGAACAAAACACATTGATGTTCGGTATCATTTTGTTCGTGATATTATTGCTCGTGGTGATATTGTTGTGAGCAAAATTAGTACTCATGAAAATCCTGCAGATATGATGACCAAGTCACTTCCTATAACCAAGTTTGAGCATTGCTTAGACTTGGTTGGTGTTCATTGTTGAAGTTAAACCCTTAAGGGGTTTTATGGAAGAGGTGGAGAACTTGTTCGCGATTAAGAACTTGTTCATTGAGAATTTGTGTCAAGGTGGAGATTGTTAGAATTAAGTGACCCTAATTCTTATTTAAATATAATACGATGGAAAATAAAATAAAAGTAAAATCCATATAGAACTAGACTTCTTTTATTTTATTTTAGAATAAGGTTTTTTAAACCTTATTAAACTCCATCTATTTTATATTTACTAGGATAAGGTGTTTCAATCCTACTAGAATATGGTTTTACAAGCCTATAAATAGACATAGTCTATTCCTTTTGTATTGATTCAAATTTTCGACATAGTGAATTTTCTTCTCCTCTCGTAGTGGTTTTTTCCCGAAAGGGTTTCCACGTAAAATTTTGTGTTCTTTATTTTTTATTTTATTTTTTTCACAACTTTAAAATTTTAAGTAAAAAATTAATAAAAATTAAAAATAGATAATTTATATAACGAAAAACTAAAGAAAAAAAAGACAATTTCTAAATGCTTCACGAAATGCAACAATTTATATATAATTTTATTAAACTTTTATTTTACATATTTAGTATGGGATGATTCTATTGTAGATTTTTTTAAAAATAATGTTGCAGATAATTTTATTGTTTAGTATATGAGATGTTTTCATTTTTCTTATTTACTTTAAATTTGTTAAATGATGAAATTTTATTTGTGAAGTTTATCAATGAATATTTTATAGAATAAATTAAAATTTTTATATTTGAAATGAGTTAATCTAATTCATTTGATATATTAAATAAATAAATATTTTTAAAGAATTGATAAATTCAAAATGATATACAAAAATAAATTAATATTGATATATAGCAAATCCAATAATAAAAAAAAGTGTGTGGAATTGACTACTTTAGTAAAAACATGGTCTCTGTTTTAAAATCTTCCTCGCCTAATTTAGACAAAAGAAAGCCCAGTATGGAGCTTTTACTATTGACGAAATCTTCTCTCTCTTTTTAATGGATTTTGGAATTGACAAACATAATATATTTTTTTGTTAATTTAATTTTTTTATTTATTAAATTTGGTTCTTAATCTTTTAGAAAAAGTCAAATAGTTTTTTTATTAAAAATATTGATTAAAAATTATTTTTTTAATAATATTAGCGTGACAATTTATGAAACAATTTATGTACTTCAGACTTGACACTTTATATTTTATATGCCATATAAAAAATAATTTAAAATTTAAAAAATAAAATAACAAAATTATTGAATTAATCATAAAAAAGCAACATGGAGCACATATGAACGACGATCATATTTAAAAATTTAATGTTTTAGTTAATATTTTTATAAAAAAAATTATAAAAAAAGTAAAAGATGGATGGTCACTCAGTAATTGAATGATTCATAATAATAATAATGTTGAAATCGTTACTGTAGCATGCAATGATTGGAACATTCCAGTCCTACCCCCACATGTTAAAAAGAAAGGTGGATAAGGAAGTGGAGAGAACCACACATGTTGTAGGATAATCCTCCCTCTTCCTGCAACCCTACACATGTGAAACATGATAAGGATGTAACATCAACCCTCCATTTCTCAATTCAAGATGGCCACACCACTCCTCCTCGTTTATTTTATTGTCAAATATGTCAAGGGATATTACCACTAATACCCGCACTGCACTTTTTGATTCTTGGCTAATACTGCACGTGGTAAGTCTCCACTGCACTTTTGAACGAGATAAAAGGAAATATGGTCTACTGTATCCGTACATATAGTATGTAAGAGGGACCTCACTCATACCGTACCCTCATTTTTGAGAAATTTTAACATCTGTTGAGCAAAGAAAATATTTAACCAAATGAGAGAGAAAGATAGATCCAAATCTTCATTTAATCAAGGATTTTCCAACAATCCTTGCATATTTTAAAAGAATTAAGGAATTTTTTTTGAGTCTTTTTTTTCTAATGTATTGTATAAACTACAAATCAAAGTTAGAAAGAAAGAGATATAATTAATAAAATAATTATAAAATTTTAAACTTTTATGGAGCAAGAATTCATTTAACTTAAAATCATCAATCACATTATACCCACAATATTGTTGTTCGACGTCATTGTATGCTAATAGGCCATATGCTTGCTTGGATTAATTTTCATGAGTGCTCTAAAGATTTTGCCACAAATACCATAAAAACGGTCTTACTTCACACTCATATAGGTTAATTCATCAAGTGTACTTTGCAAATTAATACACCATTTATAAATGAAATGAATTTGATGCGAAGTTTACTCAATCTTATTTTATTTATAGTTTTAAAACTATTTACACCATAATAAAGACATATTTATAGTGTTCAATGAATCAACTAATGACATGTTATTGCTCATATAAACCTAATTCATAGGATCATCAATCACATAGGTTGAGTTACCACCATTTTTGATATCTCGATTTGGCAGTAATCCCATTCCCCTAGATATTTTATTTATTAGTTTTGTCCCTAAAGGTTTAGTCAAAGAATTAACCAAATTTGTTTATGACTACATCATCTATGAATAATGACTCTATCTTTTTGCAATTGCTTTATCACACTGTCTTAGACGAATATATCTACTTTTTTTTTTACCATCGATAGTTTTATTCCTTGTAATAGCTATTGGCAATTGACTCTCACAATGCAAAGACACAAAAAGTGTTGCTTTTGTGCCCAACAGAATACTTCTTGAGAAGTTTTTCAAACACTCTCATTCCCAACAAACTCTAAAGCAATAAATTCTAACTCCATGGTAGATTTAATTATAAGATTTTTTTTGACCGTCAAGGGTGGACACATAGCTACTAATGAATTTTGTTTCATATAAATTTAAATGCAGTTAGCACCATTAACCCAAATATTTGTGTACAACGGAGCACGAAGTATTCTGAAGATCGAACCCAAATGACTGAAAGGAGAATGTAATCATCAAGTTAATTACTAATGTTGGGATCGATCCGATTAAGCAGCAAGTAAAAAAAATAGCAGAATAAATTGAGAAATTGAACACACAAATTTAACGTGGAAAAATCCTTCCAAAGAGGAGAGAAAAACCACGGGTAAAGATAATTTTACTATAATGGCAAAAGAACGAAGAGTACAAAAGATGGAGATAAAAACTAAACCCCGAAAAATCGAAAACAAAGAACCTTCAAAACGTAAACACAAAATTCTCTAAATGTGTCATGGGGTCTAATATCTAATGAGTGTATTTTATAAGGTTGTAAAAGAGCCTATTTACAGGCTAAGTTCATAGGTCAAATAACAATAAAATAATCTAAACTAACCAATGTTTGATTGAAACAAATAAACAGAGTTTAACTAGAAGATTATTTCTCAAATTTGACTGAAATAGGAGTCATACTTAACAACTAATAAAGTAACTATTAATATAATTAATTTAAGAATTATTAGTGCAACAAAATAGAAATTTTATTAAAATTAATTTTGAATTAACAAATAAAGACACTAATTTAACCTTCTTCATTCTTGCTATAGACAATGTAAATGGTTGAAAGGATGGTCAATTGATTTGTTAATCACTAACTAAGCTAATAAACGTATCTCAATTATTTTGTTTTTCATTCCTAACTAGGAATCTCCTCTCAGTCTCACCTTAAACTAGCAATTACCACCTAAGATTTGTTGAGAATTAATTCAAAGTACTAGGTTGTTGACCAAGTATCTTGGTAGAATGTTTGTTAGTTCAGATTTTATTTTCAGTTTAAGTTGTTAGCTATTTTTGGGTTAAGGTAGTTTTTTTGTAAGCCAATAAATATAGGCATTTATGCTTTGTTTTTAATCAATTCAGTGTTCATCAATAATAGAATAACTTTGATGCAAATTGTAATTGTCTCTTTCACGTTTCCTTCTTTAACAAATTTGGCATCGACGCAAGGTTCGATCTTTTAGGCAATTGAGTGAAAGTTAGGTTTGGGTCCATTGGGTATTTGAGAGAAACACCTTTTTTGGGTCTTTAGGAAACATAAGAGAAGAGAGTGTGTGTTCTTGGAATGGCATCAACTGGTTTTTCTTCCTCTCAACCACTCATACCCATTTTCAATGGTGAGAAATATGAGTGGTGGAGCATCAAGGTGAAGATATTGCTCAGATCACAAGAGCTATGGGACTTGGTCGAGTACGGGTTCGTTGACATACTTGAACCTAATGAAGAAGAATAAAAGAGATTGAAAGAAACTAAGAAAAACGATGCTAAGGCATTTTTCATTATCCAGCAAGCAGTTTATGACTCTATTTTCTCACGAATTGCTACAGCAACCACATCGAATGAAGCTTGGTCAATTTTGGAGAAAGAGTATCAAGGTGATTCAAAGGTTATAGTGGTGAAATTGTAATCACTTCGACGTGATTTGAAACCTTGATGATGAAAAATGGTGAATCAATTGCTGATTTTTGTCACGAATAAGGAGTCAAGGACAATAGTTGGCCATTTATGCTCTTACAACGAACAAATTTCAGACGAGATAATTGTAGCGAAAGTTTTGCGAAGCTTGATGACAAAATTTGATCATATTGTGGCTGCTATAGAAGAATCCAAAGATCTATCAGTTCTCTCCATTGATGAATTGATGGGGTCTCTTCAATCTCATGAGGCAAGAATCAACAGATCAACTGAAAAGAGCGAAGAGCAGGCATTTCAAGTGAATGAGATATTCACAAATCAAGGCGACAGTGACTGTTCAACAAACAATGATCGAGGAAAAGGAGGATTTCGTGGTAGTCGTGACTGTGGTTATAGTAGAGGCAGAGGCAGAAGAATGAATGATGGACAGAGGTAATACAATGAGCAAGGTAACATAAAATATGGCATAAAATGTTATCATTGGAACAGATATGGGCAAATAAAAGCCGATTGCTGGTATAATGATCAAAAAATTAACTTTGCAGCAGAAAGTAATGAGGAAAACAATCTTTTTATGGCTTGTATTGATGCTAACCATAAGCCAAGTGGTTTGTGGTTTGTGGACAGTCACAACAAATAAAAGTACAGCTTGGGAACAAAAGGGAGATGCAAGTTGAAGGAAAAGTCACGGTGAGATTTTTTACTAGCAATGGAGAAGGAAAAATTTTGGACAATGTTCAATTTGTTCCTGGTTTAGGATACAATTTATTGAGTGTTGGACAACTAATGGCTAGTGATTTTTTGTCATATTTGATGATGATGCATGTATCATCAAAAATAAAAAGTTAGGCAAACAAGTCCATGTCCACATGACTCCATACAATATGTTTCCGTTGGATGTTTCAAACATGGAGAACTTTGTTCTTGCTGCAAGTGCAAAGGATGACTTGAAGTTATGGCATTTGAGGTATGGACGTCTCAATATTAAAGGCCTGAAATTGTTAAGTGATAAAGGTATGGTTCTTGGACTACCAAAAATTGGCTCTCTTGATTTATGTGAGGGGTACATTTATGGAAAGCAAATTAGGAAGCCATTTCCTGTTGGAAAAGCATGGAGAGCTATTGAATGTTTAGAATTGATTCATGCTATTCTATGTGGTCCTATGCAAACAGAGCCCTTGGGTGGGAGCCGTTACTTCTTGTTGTTCATTGATGACACTTATGCATCCTATCAATTTGCTCTAGTTGTTTCAGATCCTCTGTATTATGAAGAAGCTGCTGATAAGGAAGAATGGCAAAAGGCGATGATGAAGGAGATGAAATCTATCGAAAAGAATGGAACTTGGGAGATGGTTGACTTGCCGAGAGATTGCAATTGGTTTGAAGTGGGTGTTCAAGGCAAAATTTGGTGCAGATGGAAGCATCCAAAAGCACAAAGCTCATCTTATGGCAAAAGGTTATGCACAGCAATATGGTGTTGATTTCGAAGAAACCTTCTCTTCGGTAGCTCGATTCGAAACGGTGAGGCTTGTTCTAGCATTGGCTGCACAATTACAATGGCCTGTTTATCAATTTGATGTCAAATCAATATTCATCTATGGAGATCTACAAGAGGAGGTTTATGTATCACAACTAGAAGGTTTCATAGAGAAGGGCAACGAAACAAAGGTGTACAAGTTGAAAAAAGTGTTGTATGGATTGAAGCAAGCCCCTTGAGCATGGTATAGGAAGATCGATGGGTATCTTTAGAAGAAAGGGTACATGAGAAGTGAGAATGAGCCCACCTTGTAGGTGAAAAAGGAAGGTAAAAATGATTTCATCATTGTTTGTCTTTACATTGATGATACATTTATACTAGCTCCTCTAACTTTCTTATTGATGAGTTTAAGTCTCAAATGATGAATGAATTCGAGATGTCGAATATGGGTGAATGAATTCGAGATGTCGAATATGGGTTTATTGCATTATTTCCTTGGTGTAGAAGTTCATCAAGCTGAAGATGGAATTTTTATCTTACAAAGAAAATATGCTAAGGATCTTCTCAGTAATTTTAGCATGCTTAATTGCAAGCCTGTAGTTACACCCATGAATATCAATGAGAAATTGCAGCTAGAAAATAGAGAAGAAATGGCAGATGCAAGGAGGTTCAGAAGTTTGGTTGGAGGTTTAATTTATTTGACTCACACTAGGCCCGATATTTCATTTCCTATTGGTGTTATTTCTAGGTTTATACAGCAACCTTCAAAGGTTTATTATGGAGCAGTAAAACTGGTCTTGCGGTACATTGCTGGAACTTTGGAGTATGGCATTTGGTACTCAAAAACTTTAAATTTCAGATTGTGTGGGTTCAAAGACAGTGATTGGGCAAGTTCTTTAGATGATAGAAGAAGTGTATCAGCAAATGTTTTCACTCAAGGTTTAGGGGTGATCACTTGGAGTTCTAAGAAGTAAGCTACAATAGCATTGTCAACTTCCGAGGCTGAGTATGTAACAGTAACTGCAACAGTTTGTCAAGCTATTTGGCTAATGAGAATGTTAGCCGATCTTCAACAAGAGCAGAAATGTGCAATAGAGATATTTTGTGACAACAAGTTAACTATCTCCATGACAAAGAATCCAACATTTCATAGTAGAACAAAGCACATCGATATTCGTTATCATTTTATTCGTGATTTGGTAGCAAAAGAGGAGATATCTTTGGAGTATTGCAGCATCCAAGAGCAGCTAGCAGATGTGTTAACAAAGGCTTTATCAGAGGAGAAGTTCAGCTATTTTAGAAGTCAACTTGGTGTCTGCAACTTTGAATTAAGGGAGAGTGTTGAGAATTAATTCAAAGTAGTGGGTTGTTGACCAAGTATCTTGGTAGAATATTTGTTAGTTCAGATTTTATTTTCAGTTTAAGTTGTTAGCTATTTTTGGGTTAAGGTAGTTTTTTTATAAGCCTATAAATATAGGCATTTATGCTTTGTTTTTAATCAGTTCAGTGTTCGTCAATAATAGAACAACTTTGATGCATATTGTAATTGTCTCTTTCACGTTTCCTTCTTCAACAAGATCTCCTCTCAATCTCACCTAGGCATGTAGATCTCTTCTCGATCTCACTACTTGACACAATCATACCAAATTCTTACCCATGAAACTCTTCTGTCGGTCTCATTTATCTAGATCTTCCACTAGAATCGTCAATTCTAATGTATTAAGCAATTTGATATAATTGAACAAACATTTAACCAAGTATAGATGTCAACCTAGCTAAACAATCAACATGAATTTTAGCATATAATAAAGCTTAAGAACCAAATAAACATTTCATCAGCACTAGGGAAACAAAAGGTAAAAGCAAAGGTTGAGAAATGCTCATTCATAAAGGTATATCAAATGGAGTGCAAGAGCCTGAAAATTCTCCATTTATAAAGTTTCTAACAAGAGTGAAGAAAGATCAACAATAAAATAATGCCTATGCTAAAAGCAAACTAAAGATAACCTAAACTTGCTAAGAAAATTTTGCAAAAAATGATCTAGACTATGAAAAAAGTTTGTAGAAATATGCTAGGAACATGTTTATATAGTAATAAACTAAAATGCTAGTATACCCTTTCTAAAAATCCCATTTACAAAGGTTAAGGACCTAATGTGACACCAAAATATCCCTTAAAACCGTTTTAGATTTGAGTAGTTTTGTATTGCATGTGGAAATTCATCATTGCAAATGGCTTGTGGTCGCGAAAATGATGTCTCTATCTTCAAGGATTCATTCCAAACAATGGAGCTGTCATCGCGACTGTGGCAATTCATCATTGTGATAATGACTATGCTTGCATGGTTCTCCGCACCATTTGAGTGCTTAATCGTGTCATCATCCATAGGGACCTAGAATGTCATTTTCACACATGTAAGTTCACATTTAAAGGGACATAATGCTAATACTCAAAATATATGTAAAAATACTAAAAAAATTACATCTAATATAACTCTTACTACTTATGTAAAAACACACAAAATTACTTTAAATGCCACTCGAAACATGCTCTTTAAATGTAAAAATGACCTAATTTATCATATCAATCTCAACACATTAGTTGTTTTCTACCAAGTTGACATATACGACACTAGGGAGTATTGCCATCGTAGTATTGTTGGCAACATGTGAAACACTAATAGCAGCTACGGGAACACCAACATTGGTGACATCAATAGCAGGAACAATATCCAAAATATCGTTAAGATTCAAGGAGAATGGTGTACTAGACAGGTTCCTAAAAAAGAGAGATGAGTCATAATGAATACTCTAGGTACCAAGTCTTTAGAAAGCAAGAGCATGGTGCACCAGGGAGATTCTAAAAAAAGAGAGACAAGCCATAATGAATCCCCTTATGTACCAAATCTTTAAAATACAATAGTTAAACTTCAAGTATATTGATGTATTGAAAACTATCCTCGAAGATATTTCACCAGCAATATACCCCTCCCCTCAGAGTTTAACAAGGATTTTTGTTACAAGAATAGGAGTAGGAATAATCTAATTAACTATATTTTAAAAATTATTATCCATTTTTTACTTTTTTATTTTTATTTTTAAATTTTATTGAAAATCTAAATTAATAAAAAAAATAAGATTACTTTTCTAAACAAAATCAAAAAAATTGAAAAAAAAATTGATATCTCGTGAAAATTGAAAAATAAAAAAATATTATGTCTGTTATTACTGTGAGATTTTTTTAAAACCTAAGGTAGTAGTTAAAAACAAGAAAATATAACCATTTGATTAAGTCCCGTGTACCTTTTAAATTAATTACGGAATATAATGCGAATGTAATTTCTCTAGATCTTTAATAATGAAATCGGTTGAATTGGTAAAAGGATATCATTGAAAGAAGCCAAAAAGCTTTCGTCTTTACTGTCTTCATCTCACTCATATCTTTTTCAAAGCTATTCTTCTCTTCAATCGCTGACATAGATTTACTCAGGTTCAACAGATCTGTTATCAAATTTCCACTCTCTGCAGTGAAAGGGGTGGCAAAAATGGGGTCTATCAAGTGTAATTGGGCAGATAACAGTGGGGGAAAGCTGCCTCTTTTGGTCAGCTTCTGGGGAAATGAAGATGGAGGAAGTCAACGGACGGGTTTGAAAGTTATGAGAGAAAAAATCAAGAATTCTTGGGTTGAATTCAACGATTTTGCTAAGAAAGTATTGGAAATGGGACGTTCTGATCCCAGGAAAGTTATATTTGCGATAAAAATGGGGCTGGCATTGTCACTTACGTCTTTGCTCATATTCTGGAAAGGATCATATCAGGATTTTGCTCAATATTCAATCTGGGCAATCCTCACGGTCATAGTGATGTTTGAATTCAGCATTGGTACTTCATCTACTCATAATCTTTTTTTTTTCTCTTTTTGGTAAATTTCATCCAAGTTTCATTATTGGTTAGACTGTTTGGTTCGCCTCTGAGCAGGAGCAACCTTCATCAAAGGATTTAATCGTGGATTGGGGACATTTTGTGCTGGGATACTTGCATTTTGCTTTGCTGAGTTATCTGTGGTGGCCGGTAAGTTCGAGGAAGTTGTCATTGTAATAAGCATTTTCTTAACAGGTCAGTGTTTCTCTTATTTTTTCTTCTAGAAATTCCCAAATTATATCCATATCCGGCTTCCCCGTCGATTTAGGTTGAAGGCAACGGACAGTTTTTAAGTCTTTAACAGATTTCTTTGCCGTGGATAGGATTCTGCGCATCCTATTTGAAGCTGTACCCGACAATGAAGCCTTACGAATATGGATTTCGAGTATTCGTATTGACATATTGTATCCTTATGGTAGCTGGTAACCGGACCAGGGAATATAGTCAGGCAGTTTTAACTCGGTTGGTGCTTATAGCAGCTGGAGCTGGTGTTACTTTGGTCGTAAATATATGTATTTTCCCAATTTGGGCTGGTGAATCTCTGCATAAATTGGTGGTGAAAAATTTTAAGGACCTTGCCACTTCTTTGGAAGGTTGCCTTTTCATTCACGTAACAAAACAGTCTAACCACTCTTTACATTCCTTTCTTCACTAATTTTGTTCTTGTTATTCAGGTTGCGTCAACGGGTACTTGAAATGTGTGGAATACGAGAGAATTCCGTCGAAAATTCTTACATACCAAGCTGCCGATGATCCACTTTATAATTGTTACCGATCAGTGGTGCAGTCTACAAGCGAAGAAGATACATTGGTATCTGCAATTGCATGAGCTATAAACTATGCAACAGTTTTCACTTGTTTGAGCAACAGATTCCAGGGGTTGAAATGGTGTTAATCAAATCTGTCCTTTTGCAGCTTGGTTTTGCAACTTGGGAACCTCCTCATGGACCTTATAGGCATAATTATCCTTGGGAAAACTTTGTCAAAGTAAGCGGTGCAGTGAAGCACTGTGCTTTCACGGTTATGGCACTGCATGGTTGCATCCTTTCGGAAATACAGGTTAGTACTCTGCTTCATCTAGTGCATCCTTGTTATAAAAACGTATCTAATTAAGAAGCGCGTCATTGAATTGGAAAGTGTAAGGTAGGCAGGCCATAGATGAAAAGGGAATTTGTATTATTGAAGTACTGATTCATTTGGCTTGATGCGGAAATGTTATAAATATAGGCCCCTGCGGACCGAAGGCATGTCTTTTCCAATGAGCTCCAGAAGGTGGGGTCGGAAGGTTCGAAAGTGCTACGTGAGCTCGGAAGCAAATTAGAGAAGATGGAAAAACTGAGTCCAGGTGACATGCTTAAAAATGTACACGAGGCAGCTGAGCAGTTGCAGCAAAAGATAGACCATAAGTCGTACGTTTTAGTGAATTCTGAGGGCTGGGAAATTGGGGGAAGGCCCATGGAATTAGATTTAGAAGACCTGATCAATGCGGCTGAAGATGAAAACATGAAACTGGGATCTAAATCGTTGAGTGAAGCAGTGCTGGAGGTGAGGTCAGTCTCTGTTGGGACAGCTTTGTGTTATGACGCCAAAAACACGTTAAGAACATGGCCGTCAAATGTTTCAGCTAATGGGGGATCAGTGGTTAAGGGGGACGAATTCAAAACATACGAAAGTGCTAGTGCTTTGTCCTTGGCCACATTTGCTTCACTTTTGATTGAATTTGTGGCCAGATTAGGAAATGTGGTCAGCTCTTTTGAAGAACTCAGTCTAAAAGCCAACTTCAAAGATCCTCCCATCATCAACATGACCCCTGAACCTTGTAAAGAAGGAGTCGCTACTTGGGTTGTTTAGGTAGTAATTATGTTTTTTTTTTTTTTTTTTTTTAGCTGGAAAAGATGCGGATGTATGAAGGAAGAAGCATTATATATTTTTTAGAATTCTTGTTTCTTACGAGTGTATGAAACTATAATACAAGTTTGAGCCTGACCCATTCGTGAATATGTGTAAAATACGACCTTTGTTTGTTATGGCCATAAACTCATGGGCTTTGTCCTTCATGCAAAGTTGGAATGCTAATATAATGGCACATGACATGTCTTATGCATTTCATGAGTTTCAATCGTCTGTGTGCTTCTGTCATGGGTTGCATATGGGAGCCTGTAATCATGGTGCACTTGAGTGATCCATCATGTTCAAGGGAGGTCACTTGTTACAACCGGACTAGCCCGTTGCTGAAGAAGATGCGAGTGTATGAAGGAAGAAGCATTATATTTCTGTTAGAATTCTTGATTTTTACGAGTGTATGGAACTATAATACCTAGTTTGTTTATAGTGTGATAACACGAGGAAAAAACTTACTTATATATATATATATATATATATATATATATATATATATTACAATAACTAAATATAAAATAAATAATAATTAGTAAAAACATAAACTTGAAATTAGAAAGATAGTAATAGCTCTAGTAAACAATAAAATTTCTTTAAAGCAAGCAAAAGTTTTTACTCTCTTTGCTAAAAACAAATTATAATAATGACTAAATATTATCCATTAAATTAATTTGTTGTTAACTCATATACTAAAACATAAGTAAAAGATAAAATGATTGGTAGCATCGCAATATTTTCTATAAACAATCATATAACTTGTTTGTAAAATTCTATTTTCTTAGTAACCCATTTTCAAATTCCTAAAAACCACGCGCACCCACATATCTATGCACATATCTTTTGAATTGTGCATTTTTTTTTATTTTAATACTTAAAATATTTTTATATTTTGTATAATATTTTATAATATTTTGTTTTATTTAATTGAAATATTATACTCTTTTAAATTAAATAAATATATTATAAATTTTATATACAAGATTTGAGCCCCACCTATTCGTGTGAAATGCAGCTACATCAAGCATTTGGGCTTGTTTCAATATATTACACATCTGTGGAGGGGGCATATTTACTATATTCAATACAGATAGATAATCCGTTTGAGAGCAGCATGCGAGTGTCTTTGATGAAACGTGGCCTTTGTTTGTTGTGGAAATGAACTCGTGGGTCTTGTCCTACATGCAAGTTGGGGCACATGACATGTTTTTATGCATTTTATAAGTTTCAATTGTCTGAATGGTTGTATTAATATAATTGTGTCATACCTCCATCCATCCGTATTAAGACAGATAATAAGTCAAGAAGATGTCTGAAAAATAAATTAGTCATCCTTTTTAAATCCTTAGTTTTCAAGTCTTCATCATCTGTCATTCTCCAAAATTTTTGACTTTTCGTACTGATTGAATAAACTAACATCCACAACAGCCTCCATATTCCTTCCTTGTTACATCTGTCAACAAGTTCCACGTTTATAAACAAATAATATGAATAATGGAGGCCCAGAGAAGAGACAGCTAGGCTGTCAGATATTATTGTCCAATTGATTAAGGCTAAATTAAACACTTAGTTAGCACACAAATGCCCACTTTAATTACTTAGCGTTGAATGCTCTAGATGCTTCAATTTGTTTAATTAATTCTATAATTATGATTAATTAAGTCAAATGTTTGATTTGATGATAATTTTAGGGTTTTAGGGTTTTTTTTTTAAATTTTTCTTAATTTTTAATTAATTATTAGTAAGTTTTATTAAAATTCAATTAATCAATTATTAAACTATATTAATATATTGTGTTTTGTAAATTATAAAAGTTATATATACTAATTTTCAGCAAAACGTGTTGCACGTGATATCCATATTTATTAATATCATTTTCTAAATTTTAATATTAATTTTTTAACATTTTATACTGTAAATATAATTGTATTACAAGAAACAATATGTAAATAGATAGTCCAAATGAGAATGAAAATGTAATTGAAGTTAAGTATAAAGTGTAATTTAATATTTATTAAATTTCAACTCATTTGAATTTTTATTTAATTATTTTAATATGATAAAAAAATATTAATATATAAAATGCATCCTACTTAAATACTTTGAGTTTGAATAAAGTTACAACAATAACTCTATCTTTATAATTCATATAAATATCTTAAAATTAAAAAGTATTTTGAGCATATGAAGTTTGATTTAATTTGAATCCAACCATTTTTTTGACCAAGCAACAGAGAAAATGAAAAAAATTGACATCTTTAATTTAGGTACTAAAATAAAGATACCAAAACCGCGTCGTTTCAATATTATTTGGTTTAAAAACAAAAGTTGATACGAAAACTAAAATATTAGGTGGAATTTATAAAATAATGTTATTATTTACAAGAAAAAGTCATGCTAGATATTTGTTTGTCATTTTAAGAGGAGTGATTAAAATAATGAAATTATGTAATATGATTATCTAAATTGTAAACCTTTTTAATTTGAGTGTCTAAAATGAAAAAAAATAAAAATTTGATGATCATTGTGTAATTTATTTTATTTTATTTACCTTTCACTTTATTTTTTTTATATTTTTTAAAATTAAATATTTTAGAAAGATATTTTCCTCAATTATAATAATATATATAGATGTAGACTGCCAAGGATTCCTCCATGGCTCTTACAGGAGTATTTGGTTTTAAGTAATGTGAAGTTTTCGTGAGTAATATGAGATTTGTGTATAATATTTTTATGTTTGGATTTGACATATTATATTAGTATTTTACATTTTAAAAATGTTACAAATTTAGAATAAAATTTAAAATTACTTCTTGTTTAATTAATTTTCATTTTATGACAATTTTATCTCTCTTCTTTGAGAAATTATTTTATTGACCCTTCCCACAACATTATCTATGGTCCCTTTTCAATTATTTAATGATATTTCAACAATTCTTTTCATGTCATTGACATATAATTTTGACAATTTTTTTTTATTTTGAACCCCGAATTCTAAACCTCGAACCCGAACCTCGAACTTAAATCTTGAATCATGAACCTTGAATCCCAAATCCAAAGCATAAACCTTAAACCCAAACTTGGGTTCAAGGTTTAGGGTAAAAAAATTATCAAAATTATGTGTCAGTAATATGGAAAAAAAGTTAAAATATCATTAAATAATTAGAAAGGAACTATGAATGATGAGATAGTCCATAAAATAATTTCTTCTCCGTTTTTCTTTTATAATTTGTTAACTTTGCCCTTGAAACCAAAGAAAATATCATGTTTTGTTAAAAGAATAATTGAGATAAACTTTAAAACATTATAATGATTAGTTGTATGTGATTTTGAATTAATAGGATCAACATCATCTAAACTTAGAGCTGCTCATGGGTCAAGTCATCCGCCTAAGTTCAAAGGCTCGCTCGAGAAAAGTGAGAGGGTTTGAACAAAAATACAAGACTTGAAAAATAGGTTTGAATAAAATTTTAGGCTCATTTTCTATATGGGTTAAGCATTGGGTAAAATTTTTGGCCCAAGCCTGAGCCCAATTCAGCCTGAATATATTATATTATAAAAATTAAATATATTAATTATATATTTAAAATTATATCTATTTATATTAAATCACTAATCCAAAACAATTAAACTCATTATCCAAAACCCAAATAAACCTACCCAACTAAATATGTAACACCCCTAACCCTTCTCCGTCGACGATTTAGGGTCACGAGTATTATTAACGAATCAAACAATTAATTTAATCATAATCAACATATAAACTAACTAATAACAATATAATATGTAGGGGCAGGTCACGACAATTTAATACTTTCATGCTAGATTCTTATACATTCTAATAATAAATTATGCTATGCATTTCTAAACTTGCTCTTCCACTGTCTACATTCTTATCACTATTTATCCCTTTTAAAATGTTAGAATTTGGATACATACAAGGCTATTTCAATTATTAGCATCAGAGTATTAGTCCATACTATGTCTACGATTATTTTTTTAATTTATCTTTAATAATGTTAGTAGAATGCACCTAGTATAGGTTTGCTAATCGCTTCCAATTCAGAGTTAAAGTTACTCTTACAATGCTTATTAAGAGTCTACCGGACCCTAAAAGTAGTTTAAAAATAGGCAGGGACTAATTTGAAACAATTCTAGAAGTTTAGGAAATAGTTACAAAAATTTTAACTGCAGGGGTCACACGGCCATGTGGCCAGGCCGTGTGACTCACACTGCCAAGTCACACACCCGTGTGGCCATTCGAAGTAGAGACACATAGTTGTGTCCTAGCCCGTGTCCGTGCCCATGTAACTCACTGACTTGGGTCACATGGCCAAGCCACACGCCCGTGTGCTAGGCCGTGTACCTTTCAAAATGGCCTCGCATGCCCATGTGCTAGCCTTGTGTCTCACACGGCCAAGTCACACACCCGTGTGCCTGGCCGTGTGGACCTAAAATGTGCATTAAACAACAAGTTTACCATTCCTACTTGCTTGGGCATTAAGCAACTCAAAAACCATTCCTTTAACTTATTTAAAACACGATCAAACACACTCAAAACATGCCAAAACAATCAGCCTAGGTGTCTAATCAATGTACCTCATTGGTACCACATTTATATAATCAAAACATATCGTTAATGCATCATTCAAATCCTAATTATAAACATACAAAAATCACTCCATTTAGCCTAGTTCATGACGACCTAAGCATCAACTAAAATTCACAAACACCTAATCTATCTTGGTTCAATTCAACATGCCATATTATGGCATCAAACACAAACACATGATTACATACACACCAACCAACATTACACCTATAGCTTTATTTACAATCCATCCACAAAATAACAATCAACTAAACATCCTAGGTAAATGCTGACACAAAAGATAAACATCACCACATTTGAGTTTGGGATAGTTGCTGAATGCTGAATCGGCGATCAAAAGAGAATTACCTAACCTGTACACAGAAAACAAAACCGTACACTGAATAAAACTCAGTGATATTTCTATAATCCGAACATTTAAAACCATAAAGATACATGAATGCTCAATTTAAATTACATAATCACATTTCTATCTAACAAGCAATTGTAAATTTATCACCATATCAATTTCATGTATAATAGCATATCATTTCATACTATACTCAAATTGCACATGCTATCATCTTTTATGTAATACCCCCTACCCGTACTCATTGCCGGAATAGGGTACGAGGCATTACCGGAGTTTACGAATATTTTTTTTTTGAAAAATTCAATATAATCCTTTATACATATATCTAACCTTCCCTGTAATATTAAATCGAAACCAATCCACATCAACCAAATCAATTCAACATATTTTCAAGATAAATTCATGCATATTTATAAGATAACGTCATCACATATCTAAAATCAGGTTTGTTAACCATACTAATGGCTAACTTTACATTCATTTCACGTTAACATTTACTTTGTTAGCTTATACATGCCATTGATTTCCAAAATAAAGTTTCTTTATATACCGAAATCCTGAGATTGATAATGTGATGTGTCTCCGACCAAATCCGACCTCCGAGCTCTTAACACTACAAAACAGGGAAAAGGAAACAGGGTAAGCACTTTGTGCTTAGTAAGCTCATGTAACAAGAATTATACTTACCTAATATTTTCGGTACAATACAATAAACATTACATATATCCATTCAATGCATCATTACCCTAACATGCACAAACTCAACATTCAAGTTAGTACAATAATTTCCATGTATCAATAATATATATCATGATTGATGAGCTCATCTATACTATGATTTCCATTCCCTTGTTGTTTTTCCATATTTATCCCGTTGAATTACTCGAATTTCGATGGATTTTTCAGAGGTACACTTTTAGTGTACATTTTTGGTCCGTCATTTCATATTCATGTGCGCACATTTCCATTTCAGAGAGCACACTCGCGAACCTCAACCTTGCGGTGGGATTACAGTCAAAGCTAAATCCTCGCAATATAAACTCATAGAGTATTGTCTGGATTACCAGTCCAAAGCTAAATCCCTGCAACGACAATTACTCTAATGAGCTTGGATCGAATTACAGTCCAGCTAAATTCAGACCCTAATTCGGATTACTGTCTCAAGCTAAATCCATTTTCCTCATATTCTTCGGGAGGGCTATATCAGGATAGGATCACCCGTCCGGGCTAGATCCTTTTTACCGTCAATTCCTTTTCAGAGATCCATCGAATTTTCCTTTCATTCAACCGGGATTTCTTCCCCTTTATATCAAATATATCAATGTATCATCAATTTTCATACAATGAACATTCAAACCATATTCACATCAATAACATACATTTCAAATATTTAAGAATATAATTCAAGTTACATGAACTTACCTTGATACTTGTTTGTAAACAATAAAAATCTACTAATCCCGAACTTTTTCCTTTCCTCGATCTAGCTTCGTATTTGAATCTTCCGGATCTAAATAAATAAATTTAATTATCAATTTAATACATTTCATGTTCATATGCAACATTCTCTATAATTCAACTATTATTTATAGTTCATTCAAAGCTGTCTACTTGAGTCATAGTCACTAAATTATTTATAACTTGAGCTACGGAACTCCAAATTAAGATCCGTTAATTTTCCCTGAAACTAGACTCATATATGTTCTGACCATAAAATTTTCAGAATTTTTGGTTTAGCCAATAAGTACAGTTTATTCTTTAAAGTCACCCCTGTTCTGCTGTCTAACAGTTCTGACTCTTCTTCACTAAAAATTAATTATCTCCTAGTACAGAATTCAAATGATGTTCTAGTTTTTTTTCTATTAAAACTAGACTCATTCAGGATTCTATACATATAAATTTAAACCCATAATTATTTTTCTTCATTTTTTTATGATTTTTCAAAATCAGAACAGGGGAACCCGAATTCATTCTGACCTTGTCTCACAAAATTCATTATATCTCAAAATTTACAAATCCATTGCTTTCATTATTTATTCTATGAGAAACTAGACTCAATAAGCTTTAATTCCATATTTTTTTCATCTTCTAATTCAATTTATAAAATTTATGGTGATTTTTCAAAGTTAGTCTACTGCTGCTGTCCAAACTGTTTTAGTGCAAGCTGTTTATTACTATTTTTCCCTTAAACTTTTAATAAATGATAATTTCGTCCCTACTCAATTAGCCTCTCAATTGAGCTTATTTTTCCCAATTAACACTTTATTATATCACCTTAAACTAGTTTACAACTTTTAGGAATCAGAATTTCAGAAATATACTTTAATTCCAAAAATTTTCACAATTAGGTCCTAAAAATTAATTTCCATTGAAATTACCTAATAAAATCATCTCATAAACAATTTAAAGCTTTAATTTCATTCTATTTCATCATAAACTTACATAACTCAAACATAGTGACTTTCAATTTCATCCATGAAATCAAAAACTAATGAATTTAATAGTAGGACCTAGTTGTAAAAGTCTTAGAAACACAAAAATTACAAGAAAAAGGCAAGGGTTAACTCACTTGGTGCAAAAATTATGGAATACCAGCTTAGAGAACCCTCCTATGGCGTTTTTAGCTGCTGGAATTGAAGAGAAATGAAGAGAAATCTAGATATTTCCTATTTAGTCCTAGCTTTATTTAGTTAATTTTGCAATATTCCAATTTTGCCCTTAATTCATCAATTTTTCTGCTGTTTTCATGCCCTTGTCGTCCAGCCCAAATAAATTTTGGGTCTATTTTCCTTTTAACTCCTCTCTCATTAGACACTTAAGCTATTTAATCATCCTACCCACTTTTACACCTTTTACAATTTAGTCCTTTTCATTTAATTAACTATCCAAACATTAAAATTTCCTAACGAAATTTTAATACCACATTACTAACATTTCATAAATATTTATAAAATTATTTTTGACTCGGTTTTACAAGATAGATGTCTCGATAACTTATTTTTACATAATTTCTTCAATAATTTCTTTTTCTAACTAACCACTAAATCGATAAAATTTTTCTATCAATATTTTCATACGATTTTTCTATCATACAAATATTCATGCAAAAATATTGAAATAACTTTCTCTTTAGATCGGATTTGTGGTTACGAAACCACTGTTCCGATAACCTTGAATTTAGGCCATTACATTTTATTTGTTTAACAATTATCTCAATTCACATCTCTTGCTATATAAATAGCTTTTCACATATTAACCAATATAACATTTATACAATGACACAATTCATTCCATGTTCAATTCATGAATATTTAACTCATATATTTCAATTGATCACAACATTTTTCACTTTTCATGATTCAATTCTCTATATCATTTCCCTTTCATATATCATGCCATTCCAACATCTATTTAGAAATTTAATATTTAATTACCCCTATTAACACGACTCAGACTCGGGCGGATACACGGATCCAACCAACACACCAGTTTGACACCCAGTGCCTTATTGGATAAATCTTAAGTAATAACTGCACCTAGCGCTATATACATTGGCACCTAGTGTCTCATCGGTTAAACCGAAGCAAATTGGAACTCAGTGCCTCATCGACTCGAAGTCGAAGAAATCCCTGAACTCTTCATATCCTATAGCATGACATCTATATCCGACTCAGCTCGATATATTTAATAGGGTTTAATTTCACATTTCAAATACAACCATTATCCAAAATCAAGTTTTCATATAATCACATATACACATGAATTCAATTCAATCTATAATAATCAAAATCCAACTTTCACATTTGTACATATATTCATTTCAATTCAATGATCAATACATTCATAATGTATATACCAACTCAATCTATTTCAATCAACTATCAAAATGTCAAATACTCACCTCAAACACTTACCATATGCATTAAATCGAATAACAACAATTAACAACTAGGTTCGGATTATAGAAATATAAACCTTGAATTTCAAGTTATTCGACGTCGATTTTATCCTTCCTCTTTTTAGTTGAGGATTTCGGTATGACGTTAGCTACGAAATTAAAACAATTAAAATACATCAATAAAACGCAATTAATTTTTACATTGAATACTTCAATTTTTACTCAATATTTACCTAAATTTCAATTTACTCCTTAAACCGAGTCTAATTTTTATTCTTCACATTTAATTCTATATTTTCATACAAATTTCACTTTAAAATAAATTTAACTCCCTATTTTCTCTTAAACTCCTAAATTTTGAATTTTTCACAATGTAGTCCTTAATACTCAAAATTTGCAATTTATTCTACAATTTAATCCTTTTCTATTTCTAGCTTAAAAATCTTTCAATTCAATCCCTAATACTAAAACTATACAACATTTACAACATTTAAAATCTTAATCAATGTTAAAATTACAACATGGGTCGGGTAGCCCTAAGTACCGGGATTCCAAAAATATAAAAATTACAAGAAAAAAGACTAAATTAACTAACCAATTGAAATTTGAAAATTTAAAGCCCTTAGGTCGTGCCTCTCTTCTTTCTTCTTTCTTTCTCTTTTTCTTTCTTAATTTTGCATGTCTTTTTATTTCTTTTTCTTTATTCTTTCTTTTAATACCTATTTTATTTTATCGTACTAATTATTATTATATAATACATATTAATTTCATTTTATTAAACATAATATATAACTTATATATATTAAACTATTATAAGCTATGATGCACACTAATGCCGTCCACTATACATATATATATAGGTATAATTATTTCTTTAGTCCCTTTAATTATTTCTAAATCATAATTAAACTTCTACCTTAAACGCGATTTAGTCCTTATACCTAATTACTTTTAATTTTAGTAAATTCACTTAACCGAAACCTAGTTAACTACACAACCAACTTAAAAATATTTACGAGTCCGATTTATGGAAACGAAGTCCCGGGAATGCACTTTCCAACACCCTTGACTATCGAGTCGTTACAAAATAACTCAATCCAAAATATAATATTTTAAAAATTATATTTAATACCATAAAATATTTATTATATTTGGTGCTATGTTGGATGATATGGTCTAATCGCAATTATTTTGTTTGGAAAGGGGAAGATGTGGTGGCGGCATCAGTTATTTAGGTTGCTGATGCTTTTTAGACCCATTGGTAGCAGTTAATGGGGGTGTTTGTTGCGACTGATGCGAGTAGTGACTGCGATGAAGTGACTCGTGATCGAGAAATGGCTAGTTGGGCACCTCTGCAAGGTGACTTGCTAAAATGTAATGAAAAATTTGCCTATCGAGCAAGAAGGGGCTACAGGATATGCAGTCGTAGTTCAGGATTCTACGGGTTGTGTGCTTAAAAGTTTTTGAAGTTTTATTTATGGTTATTTTAGTCCTTCCATAGCTAAAGCTTTTGCCATTAGGAGGCCTTGTCATGGTTAAAATTTTTTTGGCTTCGATAATTTTATAGTTGAATTGGATTGCCTGCTTGTAATTTCGGATTTGTCACCCCCACCATCTGATTTTTTTGAACTAGGTGTGTTGTTACGTGATTGTTTACTGATGAAGAATAAGTTTCATCACATGTCCTTCTGTTGCACTTATTGGTGTGTCAACAAGGCCGCTCATTCCTTAGCTCGAGCGACTTTGTTATATACAAATCACATGGAATGAGATGACTTTCCCATTGTTTCTTTTACTGTCTGTAACTGAAGATAATTTGATTGAAGAGTATGGTTGATAGGTTCAAGTGTGTGGGGTGAGCCTACTATCTCGGATTTTAATGAAGTTAAATTATTTTAGTTGTTTATCCTGTCATATCTATTTGCTTCCAAAAAGAACTCATTCGTATCTTGGTGAAAATTGACTGATCCTATTGTACCACATGGGTCATGGAACCAACAATCAGCCATTAGCGGTAGTAGAGGGACGTGACGCGGCGGTGTTACTTGTAAGGCTGTGGGTTGAATGTGGATGGGCAAGTACCAGTGATTGTGGAAAGATCCGAGCAGGAAGAAACTTGAAAGTAATGGCAGGCTTAGGTAAAACAAGTTTGAGCGCAAGAACAAAAGGTTCAATGGCTTCTTCAAGCCATAAACGTCACACGACAATGATATTCATAATTGTTAACTTGGAATAGATTAAAATTCAAATTGGATTTGATTATAAAATTAACAATCATTGATTCAAAGGATCTGATTCTACTAATTAAAAAATAAAAACTATAATATATCATTATATTATATGAAAACACCTCTTCAAAGCACAAAAAGAAAAGACACATTTATTAGTAGAAAATTTAAGCACTTGAAGATACACTGTAATTCGGCTAATGACAACACTAAAATGAAGATATCTGGACAATGACTATAAATTATAAGGAAAAAGAAAAAAAAATTCTCGTGAATTCAGATCGGATTCAAGCCGCTGAGAGCCCTTATTGCTCCTCACATGGCAGATAACAGTGGGGGAAAGCTGCCTCTTTTGGTCAGCTTCTGGGGAAATGAAGATGGAGGAAGTCGACGGACGGGTCTGAAAGTTATGAGAGAAAAAATTAAGAATTCTTGGGTTGAATTCAACGATTTTGCTAGGAAAGCATTGGAAATGGGACGTTCTGATCCCAGGAAAGTTTTATTTGCGGTAAAAATGGGGCTGGCATTGTCACTTACGTCTTTGCTCATATTCTGGAAAGGATCATATCAGGATTTTGCTCAATATTCAATCTGGGCAATCCTCACGGTCATAGTGATGTTTGAATTCAGCATTGGTACTTCATCTACTCATAATCTTTTTTTTTCTCTTTTTGGTGAATTTCATCAAAGTTTCATTATTGGTTAGACTGTTTGGTTCGCCTCTGAGCAGGAGCAACCTTCATCAAAGGATTTAATCGTGGATTGGGAACATTTTGTGCTGGGATACTTGCATTTTGCTTTGCTGAGTTATCTGTGGTGGCCGGTAAGTTCGAGGAAGTTGTCATTGTAATAAGCATTTTCTTAACAGGTCAGTGTTTCTCTTATTTTTTCTTCTAGAAATTCCCAAATTATATCCATATCCGGCTTCCCTGTCGATTTAGGTTGAAGGCAACGGACAGTTTTTAAGTCTTTAACAGATTTCTTTGCCGTGGATAGGATTCTGCGCATCCTATTTGAAGCTGTACCCGACAATGAAGCCTTACGAATATGGATTTCGAGTATTCGTATTGACATATTGTATCCTTATGGTAGCTGGTAACCGGACCAGGGAATATAGTCAGGCAGTTTTAACTCGGTTGGTGCTTATAGCAGCTGGAGCTGGTGTTACTTTGGTCGTAAATATATGTATTTTCCCAATTTGGGCTGGTGAATCTCTGCATAAATTGGTGGTGAAAAATTTTAAGGACCTTGCCACTTCTTTGGAAGGTTGCCTTTTCATTCACGTAACAAAACAGTCTAACCACTCTTTACATTCCTTTCTTCACTAATTTTGTTCTTGTTATTCAGGTTGCGTCAACGGGTACTTGAAATGTGTGGAATACGAGAGAATTCCGTCGAAAATTCTTACATACCAAGCTGCCGATGATCCACTTTATAATTGTTACCGATCAGTGGTGCAGTCTACAAGCGAAGAAGATACATTGGTATCTGCAATTGCATGAGCTATAAACTATGCAACAGTTTTCACTTGTTTGAACAACAGATTCCAGGGGTTGAAATGGTGTTAATCAAATCTGTCCTTTTGCAGCTTGGTTTTGCGACTTGGGAACCTCCTCATGGACCTTATAGGCATAATTATCCTTGGGAAAACTTTGTCAAAGTAAGCGGTGCAGTGAAGCACTGTGCTTTCACGGTTATGGCACTGCATGGTTGCATCCTTTCGGAAATACAGGTTAGTACTCTGCTTCATCTAGTGCATCCTTGTTATAAAAACGTATCTAATTAAGAAGCGCGTCATTGAATTGGAAAGTGTAAGGTAGGCAGGCCATAGATGAAAAGGGAATTTGTATTATTGAAGTACTGATTCATTTGGCTTGATGCGGAAATGTTATAAATATAGGCCCCTGCGGACCGAAGGCATGTCTTTTCCAATGAGCTTCAGAAGGTGGGGTCGGAAGGCGCGAAAGTGTTACGTGAGCTCGGAAGCAAATTAGAGAAGATGGAAAAACTGAGTCCAGGTGACATGCTTAAAAATGTACACGAGGCAGCTGAGCAGTTGCAGCAAAAGATAGACCATAAGTCGTACGTTTTAGTGAATTCTGAGGGCTGGGAAATTGGGGGAAGGCCCATGGAATTAGATTTAGAAGACCTGATCAATGCGGCTGAAGATGAAAACATGAAACTGGGATCTAAATCGTTGAGTGAAGCAGTGCTGGAGGTGAGGTCAGTCTCTGTTGGGACAGCTTTGTGTTATGACGCCAAAAACACGTTAAGAACATGGCCGTCAAATGTTTCAGCTAATGGGGGATCAGTGGTTAAGGGGGACGAATTCAAAACATACGAAAGTGCTAGTGCTTTGTCCTTGGCCACATTTGCTTCACTTTTGATTGAATTTGTGGCCAGATTAGGAAATGTGGTCAGCTCTTTTGAAGAACTCAGTCTAAAAGCCAACTTCAAAGATCCTCCCATCATCAACATGACCCCTGAACCTTGTAAAGAAGGAGTCGCTACTTGGGTTGTTTAGGTAGTAATTATGTTTTTTTTTTTTTTCTTTTAGCTGGAAAAGATGCGGATGTATGAAGGAAGAAGCATTATATATTTTTTAGAATTCTTGTTTCTTACGAGTGTATGAAACTATAATACAAGTTTGAGCCCGACCCATTCATGAATAAGTGAAAAATACGACATTTGTTTGTTATGGTCATAAACTCGTAGGCTTTGTCCTTCATGCAAGTTGGAATGCCAATATAATGGCACATAACATGTCTTATGCATTTCATGAGTTTCAATCGTCTGTGTGCTTCTGTCATGGTTGCATATGGGAGCCCGTAATCATAGTGCACTTGAGTGAGTCATCATGTTTAAGGGAGGTTATTTGGTACAACCGAACTGGCTAGTTGCTCGGAGAGATTGAAGACCCATATACAAAACATGGCAAATATGTAATGTAATCTTCAAAGATATGCAATATTGTGATGATTTGTAATCTTAGAAGATATGATTCTGTAAATCTTAGAGATTTGATTTTGTAGATAGTTAATCTTACCTGTAGATGTACTTTAATATATACCGTTAAATTTGGGGAGGCTCAACTATAAATAGAGGTCTCTCCCCTTTATTGTAAATTGCTTCAGTTTATTGAGTAATAGAATTCTTAAGAGCATTCACTCAAACACTCTATTATGCTTTTATGCTTTTGTGCTGTGGCTTTTCTCATCTTTCAAGTTCTTTCATCTTTTCGAGTTACTTCTGCTTTGCGTTGGTGCCTTAGAGAAATTCTATTTGAACCATCGATTGTTCGGAGTTTGGTTGACTTAGGCATTTTTTAAGAAAATAAATTGCCTAAAGCTGTATGGATTGCGAGACTAAAGTTCTAGTCCTGTGACACTTGCATTAATATAGTTGTATTATACCTCCATCTATGTTAAGAGATATAGCAAGTCAAGAAGATGTGTGAACAACAAGTTAGTCATCAACAAGTCGAGATGTCACTTATGAGCTCACTCTCCATATTTCTCTTCAAATCTTCATCACCATCATTCTCAATAACCTCCGACTCTTTGCCTTGATTGAATAAATCGACATCCAAACCAACCTCCATGTTCCTTGTTTATTGTATCACTATTTCAACCAGTTGTACGTTTATAAATAAATAATTTGAATAAAGGAGGCCCAAAGATAGAAGAGACAGCTAGGGTGTCAGATGTTATTCTCTAATTGATTAAGGCTAAATTAAACACTTAGTTAGCACACAAATGCCTACTTTAATTACTTAGCGTTGAATGCTCTAGATGCTTCAATTTTTTAATTAATTCAATAGTTAATATATTATGTTTTGTTAATTATAAAATTTATATACACTAATTTTCAGCATAACGTGTTGCACGTGATATCCATATTTATTAATTCCATTTGTTAAATTTTAATATTAATTTTTTAACATTTTATACTGTAAATATAATTGTATTACAAGAAACAATATGTAAATAGATAGTCCAAATGAGAATGAAAATGTAATTGAAGTTAAGTATAAAGTGTAATTTAATATTTATTAAATTTCAACTCATTTAAATTTTTATTTAATTATTTTAATATGATAAAAAATATTAATATATAAAATGCATCCTACTTAAACACTTTGAGTTTGAATAAAGTTACAACAATAACTCTATCTTTATAATTCATATAAATATCTTAAAAATAAAAAAGTATTTTGAGCATTGGAAATTTGATTTAATTTGAATCGAAGAACTTTTTTGACCAAGCAACAGATAAAATGAAAAAAATCGAGATTTTTAGTTTGGGTACTAAAATAAAGATACCAAAACTACGACGTTTCAATATTATTTGGTTTAAAAACAAAAGTTGACATGAAAACTAACATAATAGGTGGAATTTATAAAATAATGTTATTATTTATAAGAAAATTTTATGTCAGATTTTTGTTTGCCATTTTAAGAGGAGTGACTAAAATAATTGAATTATGCGATGTGAGCATCTAAGTTGCAAACTTGTTTATTTGAGAGCCTAAAATGAAAAAAAAATTAAAAAATTGATGATCATCTATGTAGTTTACTCTATTTTATTTACCTTTCACTTTTAAAAAGAGTTTTAGTTTCAAGGACTCAAACCATAAAATTTTAATAATGAATTATATATATATTTTAAAATTAAATATTTTAGAAAGATATTTTCCTTAATTATTTTTAATAGTTTTGGAGTTGATACTTATAATAATAAAATATATAGATTTAGATGATATATAAATTGAAGGCTATACAAATATGTAGATTGCCAAGGATTCCTCCGTGGCACTTGAGGAGTATTTGGTTTAAGTAATACGAGGTTTTCGTAAGTAATATGAGATTTGGATATAATATTTTCATGTTTGGATTTGAAATATTATATTAAAACTGTACATTTTCAATAATTTTAAATTTTTAGAATAAAATAATAATCTTAAAACTACCTCTTCTTTAGCTAATTTTCATTTTATGGTAATTTTGTCTCTTCTTTTTGAGAAATTATTTTATGAACCATCCTCACTACATAATTCATGGTTTTTTTCTAATTATTTAATTACATTTCAACAAATTTTCCATGTTATTGACACATAATTTTGATATTTTTTATTCTAAACCCCGAACTCGAACTTTGAACTTGAACTCTAAACCCAAGTTCATGTTTGAGGTTTAGGTTTCGGGTTTGAGTGCTAACTGCGTCAGAGGTTGGCGAGCCAAAGAGACAAAATGGCGTGGGATTCGCCATTGAAAAGCGTTGATCTAGCATAGATTACTGGCTAGAGTCAGGTTCCCTAAAAATCGTAAGTCTAATCTTTGGAGCTAGTGGTCGTAGGCGTCCTCTTCCACTATAACTGGCTTACTTGAGTCGAGAAGGATCATCCAAAAGCCAAGGATTGAGCCCAAGGCGAAATGAGACAACCGGAGGCTGGAACTTTCCCATAAGAATTTCTTTTCTCTTAAAACTCTCTTTATTATTTTTATTATTTTTGTAATCATAATTTGATAAACTTTAAATTGCTTTTTATTTTATTTTCGCTTCCAAAATCAATTCTTAAATTCTGTTTTTTTATTTTTTTCCAGGAACGCAGGTTTTCTTGGGCACGATTCTGCTCAGGATTTCGAGAAACAAGCATTCATATAATCCAGTCCCTGAGGATTCGATCATACTTCCCCTTTACTATTTCTTTTTCGTTATTTTACAGGGAATAGGATATTTTTGGTGCTCTCAACGACCGCATCAAATTTTGGCACCGTTGCCGGGGATCGGCAACATACTAATCTTGTTTTTCTTTATTTTCTATGACCAGATCTGCTCCGGGCACTCTTGCGTTCGACTCAAAAATCGAAAAGACTGTGAAAGCTAATCGAAAGGAAACAAAACTAAGGAAAAAGCAGTCAGCGGTGGTTGGAACTCAAAGCAATCCACCACCAGAAATTAGAATCAACGACGAAGTAGAGTTTAGGGTTAACAAAAACCCTACTCGAACGTTAGAAAGTAAAGAAGAAGAAGTTGATTCACCTGAAGAAGTGCTTAACACTAGGGTTGACGAAAACCCTAATTTAGCACCTCAACCTATGGCTCGCACACCCAAGCAATCGGCCAAGCGCCGCATGAACAACCGCCACTATGCATTGCGTATCCTACTATGGATACTGATTTTGAATTAAAGTCAGGCTTAATCCAGCTACTGCCAACTTTCTGTGGGTTACAAAATGAAAACCCCCACAAGCACTTAAAAGAATTCCATATGGTTTGTTTGAGTATGAAACCTCAGGGGGTAACTGAGGATCAAATTAAATTGCGCGCTTTCCCTTTTTCCCTAGCAGATTTAGCTAATGAATGGTTATTTTATTTACCTCCTGGATCCGTTACAACTTGGGCTGATCTATCTCGTTTATTTCTTAACAGGTTTTTCCTTGCATCGCGTACGGCCGAGTTAAGAAGAGAAATCGTGGGCATAAGGCAAAAAGACGCAGAGACTCTATACGACTATTGGGAGCGGTTTAAGAAGTTGTGTGCAAGTTGCCCACAACACGGTATAATGGAACAGTCCTTGCTCTAGTACTTTTATGAAGGCCTAAAACCCATGGAAATGAATATGGTAGATGCCGCTAGTGGAGGAGCATTGGTTAACATGACTCCCCAACAAGCAAGAGACTTGATCTCCACAATGGCTGTAAATTCTCAACAATTTCGAGCCAATCCTGAACCCCCTAGAAGGGTTCACCAGCTAAGTAATTCTACCATTGAGGATAGACTTGATAGACTTA
This sequence comes from Gossypium anomalum, assembly GCA_025698475.1. NCBI lineage: Eukaryota > Viridiplantae > Streptophyta > Magnoliopsida > Malvales > Malvaceae > Gossypium > Gossypium anomalum. Next base: position 13,048,972 of record CM046967.1, on the reverse strand, counting down.
CTAATATTATGAATTCCCTTGTTACAGAAAAAGCGAAACCAGCCCGAGTATGTGGAATATGTGCTACACCTGAACATACGATTAATGCGTGCCCTAGCCTGTGTGACGATTCTATGGCCCATTTAGATGCTGTGGGAAATTTTCCTGGGCCACCACAAAGACGATACGACCCTTACGCCAATACCTACAACCCAGGATGGAGGGACCACCCTAATTTTAGTTATAGGACTAATCCACGATATAACCAGCCATACCAAAATTGAGCCCCACAACAGTCGCAAGATTCAGGTAATTCTCTAGAAACTTTGGTCAATAAATTAACAACTAATGTCCTTGATTTTCAACAGCAAACTCTCAATTTCCAAAGAGAAATGAAGGGTTTTCAGCAGAAAACCGAGGCATCCATAAGGGAGTTGACCACATCAATTGAGAAATTAAACTCTCAAGGGAAACTGCTATCACAAACAGAACCAAACCAGAGGCAGAATGCGAATACAGTAATGTTACGAAGCGGAAAGGTCCTGGAACCAGTTCCTGGAAAGAATATTGGTCAAGAAATCACCCAGGAAACTCCAGAAAATGACGAACAGATCCGAGCGAAACCCCAATTACCGAAAATCCAACCTCCATTCCCAGGACGATTAAATCAGTGTCCAAAAAGTAAGGAAGACAAGGAGATGCTCAAAACATTCAGAAATGTCGAGATCAACATACCACTGTTGGATGCCATCAGACAGATTCCAAGGTATGCCAAATTCCTTAAAGAGCTTTGCACCAACAAACGAAAACTAACAGGTAATGAAAGGGTAAGTGTTGGTGAGAATGTTTCCGCAGTGCTACAGAGGAAAATGCCGGTTAAATGCAAAGATAGGGGTATGTTCGCTATTCCATGCAAAATTGGCCATTTAGGAATTAAAAAGGCTATGTGCGATTTAGGGGCGTCCATAAATGTTATGCCTTTTTTCTATTTATGAATCACTTAACGCAGGTTTTTTAACAAAGACAAGTGTTACCCTTCAGTTGGCAGACAGGTCCATTGTGCATCCCGAAGGAGTCCTCGAGGACGTATTAGTCAAAGTCAATGGGCTTATCTTCCCTGCAGATTTCTATGTGATAAAAATGGAGGAGGATAATGTTCCTGGGTCTTCAGACATCTTATTGGGGCGACCTTTCCTTAGTACTGCAAATACTAAGATTGACGTACGAAGCGGAACCCTCACGATGGTGTTTGACGAGGAGATCGTGTAGTTTAATGTTTATGGCACTATTAGTCACCCAAGTGAAGTCTTGGACGTAAACCGTGTCGACATAATTGACTCATCAGTAGAAAAAACTTTTGAGTCATCTTATGGAGATAAATCTAAAATGATGTTTGATGATTTTGAATCTGTTAATAAATTATTGGCTCCTATGGATACTAAACTTCTACCTTCTGTTGTGCAAGCACTAGATCTGAAATTAAAACCACTTCTCGAGCGTTTCAAATTCACATTTTTGGAGAATGATGAGACCATTGCCGACTTAAAAGGGATCAACCCCTTGGAGGAAAAAATAAAACCAAGGAAAGAGGCGCAAGGACGATTAAACCCAAATATGGTGGATGTGATAAAAAAGGAGAATTTTCAAACCCATACGAATGAAAGAATTCAGCTGGAACAGCCCCAATACTAGTTAAGGCGTCAAGCTAGCGACGTTAAACAAGCGCTTATTGGGAGGCAACCTAATTTTTTATTTATTTATTTATTTTACTATTTATTATTTTATTTATTATTATTATTATTATTATTATTTTTTTTGGATGTTGATAAAATTCTCTTCTTTTATCTAGGTAAACCGAAGCAACAATAGGAAGAACTCATTACCATTATGCGCGAACGACAGTGATTACACGGGGAGTTCTTCTAAACTTTTCTTCTATCTATTTATTCCACATCGAGGACTATGTGGTTTAAGTAGAGGGGAGGTAGTTGTTCCTGTCATTTTAGCTGCTGAATTTTGGTTGTTGCTACTGGTTTGGTTGTTGCGAATTTTGGTTGTTGCTACTGGTTTGGTTGTTGCTATTGTTGCTGGCTCACTATTTTTTTTGGAATATCCTGCCTCTTTTCATGCCTAAGAATTTAACCATGAATTTGCTACTGTTTGACTTTCATGCATGATTCTTGCCTTCCAGGGAAGTTATGATTTTTCCTATAATTGATGCCATCTCCACTGTTTTATTTTTATTAGGCTAAAAATAATTGTGATTAATGGACTTAACTCTATCTTGCTTTTCGTAAAATTGATCAAGTTTAATATAAAGTGAACACTTAAAATGATTGCATGCTTAATAAATGTTCATGGCTATTAGGTGATTATTGAAACTTGTTCTTGACACTTAAATTGTTTTTCCCGAAGTTCTCAAAAATTTAATTTCATTGTTAATAAATTTTTCCGTGGTTATGAGTACAGCTTACAAACGTGACTGACTAAGTAACCGGGGTAGGGTGCTTGGGTTGTCATTCTACTTCGCGTCAAAAGGTTGTGTGACGTGATAGTTAAAGCTCCGCTAACCGAAATTAATTCTTAAGAATGCGTTGGGCTGAGTAACCAGGGTTTGGTGCTTGGGTTGTCATCACTCTTCGCGTCAAAAGGTTCGACATGTTTTTAGGAAAAATAAAAAATAAAAAGTATGTTGGGCTGAGTAACCGGGGTTTGGTGCTTGGCTGTCATCACTCTTCGCGTCAAAAGGTTCAACATACATACATACATACACACAATAAAAAAAAAAAAAAAAGAGAAAATATATGTAAATAAATAAAGTTTGGGACTAAGGAAGAAACAAAGAGCGTGTCTTGGTAGGTTTAGTAATTCACCTAATTTCCATGAAATAATTCAAATCGATTTTAATTTCTGTATGTATTAATTGGAAAAATTTTTCTATTTTACCTAAAGCAAGCTTAGGGTTCTCTTTATTTTTCATATGCATTTTTAACTAATTCTTATAAAACTTTGGAGTGGTATTTCTTTTATGGCAGAATCTACCTTTCACAGTCGATAGGAACCATACTTGAGGGCAAGCATGGGCTAAGTAGGGGGAATTTGATAATACTCTAAAATGACGTGTTTTTATATATTAATCATGTGTTTATTTTGAGATTGAGCCTACTAATTTGAGCTATTTATGTCTTTTTATCTTTTAGGGACTAAATTGGAGGCGAAAAGTAAATTCAAGGGAAAAAGCGTCAATTTGGAGATTAAATGGGCCAATATGCAACGTGGGACAAATATGGTGCCAAAAGTGCGAACATGGAAGGCACAAGGACTTAAAAGCAAATAGAAGAGATTTTATTTTAGAAGACTCTATTTTATTTTATTTATATTAGGATAATTAATATTAAGATAAATATTAGGATTATTTAATTTTAGGATTTAATTTTAATTATCTTTAATTAAATGCATTTATCTTTTTAGAATTTAAGTTAAATTAGATTATCTCCCTAGCACTATAAATAGGGGGTGAAGTGACTCTATCTGGGATCATCTTTTCTGTTAACACTCTCCCCCCAAAGTCTTTTGTTCTTTCCATATTTTTTCCTTTCAATAAAATTTCTTTTTCCATAATTTTATTTACTTTCCCACCATTATCATGAGCCACTAAAACCCTTCTAGCCAAAAGTTGTCAATATTTCCCAAAAAGGGTTCTTGAGGCTTAGAATCCGTACTTAGCCTTCTCGCCAAGTATTCATCGTTTCTCCGCACTACGGGCTGACGCTTCCGTCCATGGCCCTTAAGAAGTGAACTTTTTAGCATATGCAAAGGCGGCTGCTTTGTATGTTTTGGAAGGATTTCACAGTCGGTTTGTTAACTTACTGCGTCAGAGGTTGGCGAGCCAAAGAGACAAAATGGCGTGGGATTCGCCATTGAGAAGCGCTGATCTAGCATAGATTACTGGCTAGAGTTAGGTTCCCTAAAAATCGTAAGTCTAATCTTTGGAGCTGGTGGTCGTAGGCGTCCTCTTCCACTATAACTGGCTTGTTTGAGTCGAGAAGGATCATCCAAAAGCCAAGGATTGAGCCCAAGGAGAATGAGACAACCGGAGGCTGGAACTTTCCCATAAGAATTTCTTTTCTCTTAAAACTCTCTTTATTATTTTTATTATTTTCGTAATCATAATTTCAGTAAACTTTAAATTCTGTTTTTATTTTATTTTCGCTTCCAAAATCAATTCTTAAATTCTGTTTTTTTATTTTTTTCCAGGAACGCAGGTTTTCTTGGGCACGATTCTGCTCAGGATTTCGATAAACAAGCATTCATATAATCTGGTCCCTGAGGATTCGACCCTACTTTCCTTTTACTATTTCTTTTTCGTTATTTTACAGGGAATAGGATATTTTTGGTGCTCTCAACGACCGCATCATGAGGTAAAAAATTATCAAAATTATGTGTCAATAACATGAAAAAAATTACTGAAAATGTAATTAAATAATTGGAAAAGAATTATAGATGATATAGTGGGTAGGTGTAACAGCCCGTTTATCAGTGGTGTCAAAAACAGTGGTTTCGGGGCCATAAATCCAACTAGTAAGTTCGTAAATATTATTATCTAATATTTATGAGTCAAATATGATGTTAAAATAAATTTTGAATTGCTATTTGAATGAATAATTAGGTTCAAGTGGTATGATCCTAAAGTTAAATAGTTTTAAAAAATGAGGTATCGGGACCTCGTTTCTATAAACCGAGCTATAAATATTTAATAACATATTTAAAGGAGTATTATTAAGGTTGGATTAAAGTTTCTTTAAGAAATTTTGATGTTTAAATGATTAATAAGGTGAAAAGGACTAAATCGTAAAGGGTGTAAAAGTTGAATTCTATTAGTTAAATGGATCAATTAGCTTTGAAAAGGTGAATTAATGGACTTAGATGATAATTATACCATATTTAAAGTGAGTGGATATTCATGGATAGGTTGCATGGTAAATTTTATGAATTTTAAAGGTTAAATTAGTAATTAAATAATTAAAACAAAAATAAACCTAACCTAAAATGATCATCTTCTTCATTCTTCATTTCACAATCGAATAGCTATGGTGGGGGGAGGAAAAGCAGTCGACCAAGCTAATTTGTTGATGCATGGTATGTGTTTTGATCCCATTTTTTAATGATTTTTATGTTTTTAGGCTCGTATTAGCTTAATCTGTCTAACCTCAGGGTCAGTTTGTTAAATTTTTAAATGTTTAAAATTTTACCATCAATTGATTTGAGATTTTTTTGAAATTTTATGGCAGAATCTTAAGCTTGGTTGCTAGATAAGACTATTTTGTGAAGTAATTTTTGGTAATTTTAATGTTTAAGGACTAAAATATGAAATTAGTAAATGTACAAGGACTTGCTGTAAAATAACAGAAAATTTGGGCTGTAATAGGATCCCAAAAATTTAGGTAAACTTGAAATTGAATAAAAATGGTTAATCTGCATGTTTTGGGCTTAGAGACTAAATTGTATTAAAGTAAAATGTTAGGGATAATTTTGTAAAAATGTCAAAAAGGACTTAATTATATAAAATGAATTTATTTTTCTGTTAGAATTAGTGAATTGAATGGAATTATTATTTTAGATCAAGAACGAGTGGATAATCGAGGAGAAAAGAAATTTACCAAATAGCCCCTGTACTTAGTCGTTACTGCAATTTAGTCTGGTAAGTTCGTATGAATTGTAATCACTTAAAATGTTGTTTAAAATGAATGTTTATTTGTTGTTTGATGTAAATGAATCATAATATAAATGTATCAAAGCTATGATGAATTGACGGATATTGAGTCCCGGTTGAACCTTAAGACTTCTTAGGATACAAATGACATGTCATTAGAGATTTCATGTTTCAGGTGTTGGTCTTGAATGTCCTACCGATGGCTAAGGTTTTACATTTGTTGCGGATTCTCCACAGCTCGTGTGAACAACATCGTGTAGCTTACATTTTGACCCATGGCTCGTGTGAGTAAGCCACTTCATAGCTCGTGTGAGCATTCATGTAAAGGAAATGTTACGGTTATATGTAAAGGCACAGTTCGTGTGAGCTTTCCCGAGTATCCGATGTAATTCTAGATGGTTGAACGGGTAAGAAAAGGAATGGAAAGGTAACTGATTTAATGGAAAGGTTTATGACTATATGAAAGAGTTGATGCTTATGTATCTTATGAAATTCTACTTATGATGTAAATGAGTTTATATGTGTTGTTGATGAACCTATTAACATGTGAGTTCGATGATGCTGAATAGGCTTATACTAAACTCAACGAATTGATAATGGTTTATGCTTAACCTCTGAATTGTAAGATTGGAAATAGTAAATATGCAAATGGAATGAATCATGACCGTATGGTAACGATGATGAAATAAATTGTAACACCCCTTACCCGTGTCCAACGCCGGAACAGGGTACGAGGCGTTACAGGACTTAATCGTTCACAAACATGCAAATACTAGGCTACAAAATTTCGTTCAAATCAAAACTTTTCATACACATGCATAATGTCCTATACACGGGCCTACGAAGCCCTAAACATGCATTGAAAGTAGATAGGGACTAAACTAAGAACTTTAGAAAGTTTTAGGAAAACTTAGAAAATTTTCCCATGAAACAGGGTCACACGCCCGTGTCCTCAGGCCGTGTAACTCTCTGTTAATGACGTCAGCATGCAAATAGAACCACACGGCCAGGCCACATGCCCGTGTCTCTAGGCCGTGTCACTCACACGGTTGAGACACACGGCCGTGTCTGAGCCTGTGTGGCCAACACTTAGGCTATTTTCCAAGCCTTCATGTTACCCATAATCCTTTACAGCCTTATGCACATCAAAATCTCAAATCATGGCATCATTTTAGTGATTAAACACCCTTTATTAAGACATGTTCATAACATTGACATGTCCTCTTACATGTAATGCACCTACTCATAAAATACCAAGTCTAGATTCATTATTCACATTCATAAGGCCCGTCATTTTGATGACCACTTTTACCATTATGCCAAGTTACCAACTTATCCCTCAAGCACTCATATTCAACCATCGTCATGTTGTTTTTATAGCATACAATTACTACATGGCTATGATCACTTCAAATGGTCATAGAGCATACATCCAACACGCAAGTCATATTACCAACCATGCATGGCAAACAAACATAATCACATCATAAACATTAGACATGACATGAATAGCTAGGTTTACAAGCCATAATCAATATAAGCCACATCTTATGGCCATATACATATAACTCAATATAAGCCAATACATTTTGCCAAAGCATAATAACACATGTCATAAAACTAGATCCCTATACATGCCACTCACTTGAAATTTCTAATATATGCTTCATTATTTCAAAGGTAGTGACTTGATAGTGTGATGCTGCCTCCGACGATCTCCAACCCCGAGCTAACCTAACAAGCTAAAAGAAATGGAAAGGAGGGAGTAAGCTCCATGCTTAGTAAGTCCATATGAAAATAATAAGCAATTTATCAATATGCTTCCACCAATTCTTACAACATGATTTCAAAGTAATACTATCATGATTGTACAAAATCCTACTATTTACTCTTGTTCATCTCAAGCTGTCTACTCGAGTCACAGTCACTAAATCATTTATATCTTGAGCTACGGAACTTCAAATTAATATCCGCTAATTTTTCCTTAAACTAGACTCATATATCTTATTACCATAAAATTTTTAGAATTTTTGGTCTAGCCAATTAGTACAGTTTATTCTTCAAAGTGACCCCTGTTCTACTATTTGATAGCTTCAACATTTCTTTACTAAAAATTAATTATCTCCTCACTCGGGATTCACATGATGTTCTTGTTTGTTTCTTTTGAAAATATACTCATTAAGGATTCTAATCATATAAATTTTAACCCATAATTATTTTTTTTACAATTTTTAATGATTTTCCCAAATCAGGACTGGGGATTTCAAAATCATTCTGACTCTGTCTCACAGCAATTTAAATATTTCATAATATGAAACTCGTTTGCTTACACCGTTTCTTCTATGTGGAACTATACTCATTAAGCTTTAATTTAAAATTTTATTCAGCCTCTAACTAGATTTCCACAATTTTTGGTGGATTTTCAAATTCGGACTACAGCTGCTGTCCAAAACTATTTTAGTGTAAATTAATGATACTAAGTCTATTACACCTTATTAATTCATTTTCAACACATTGGTAAAGATACATATTTATACATCATAAGTATAGACCTATAATCACATGGTCATCACAAAGCCATTCTTATAGGCACGAATTACCTATTTACATCTACACCAAATGTGCATCATGAACCGAAATTATTTCTCATGAGCTTGGCATACATACCTGTGCTACTCAACATGCTCATATTTATTCCTTACTAATCGTACAACATGAATTGAGTTCACATCTCATCAATTTCATGTAAGCACCTGTACCACTCACAACATAGCCATAAGCTCTATCATTACGACTTAAACCGTAAATTTTTGGTTGAACCATTTGGAACACTACAGGATATTCACTAAGCCTCAAACATAGGGTAAGATTTCGACGCCATGTCCCAGACATGGTCTTACACTGGCTAGCACATCAAAGTCGATGCTGTAACAGCCCAATTTTGGGCCTAGTCAGAACAGTGGTTTCGAAACCACTAGTCCGGGTCCAGAGAAATTATTTTTAATGATATTTTATATGTTATAGCATGATTATATGAGTGCATGAAAGTTTTGGTGAAATAATTTTAGCGATTTCATGCTTAATTGCGAAAAAGTACTAAATCGCGTAAAGGGCAAAAGTTTTGTTTTGCTAGCTAAATGTGTCAAATAGATATAGAACATTAAATTATGGTCTTTATTGAGTAAATAGACCATAAAAATGTTAGTGGCTGATCAAGGAGACAAAAAAAAAAAAGGTTGAAAAGTCAAAGTTGGTGTGCATTAAGTGACTTATTAAGTAATAAAATAAAACAAAAAGAAAAAATTGTTATCATCTTTTCATCTTCCTTCTTCCCCACCGAAAATACCAGCAAAGAGGGGGGTTTTGAAAGCTCAAAAATTTCAACAACTTATATCCCTTACAAGTAAGTGATTTGATGCCTATTTTTGATAATTTTTGTACTTTTGGAACCCTTGTAGCATGAACTAGCTAATGAGGGGACTATTTTGTGAAATGGTTGATAGTATAGAGATTTTCCATGAAAGGATTTATGTTTTTTTTGAATTTTTATGGAAGAAAATGAGTCTTGGTTGTGTAATAAACAACTTTTGTGAAAGGATTTTTATGGAAAACACTTAAAAGGGTCATTTTGTAAAAGTTATAAAATAGGTTGTAATTGTGTGAAATAGTGGAAATTTGGGGTTTTCATAAGAGTAATAATTGGTCGGTTAGGCTTGGCTAATAAGGAAATTCGATAAAAATAGATTTTTAGGCCTAAGGGTAAAATGGTCATTTTGTGAAAGTCTAGGGGCAAAATGGTCATTTTGCAAAAAATGTGAATTTTGATTGTCCAAATTTATTTAGTGATTAAATGAGTGAATTTCATCATGTTAGATCAAGAAAATAGAGATTTGGGCTTAAATCGAGAAAGTGCGTGGTTAAAGACAAAAAGAGAATAATTAGCCGAAATTGCATTTAAGGTAAGTCCGTGTGATTAAATGAGCATGATATTTATGCCATTATTATTATACTTGAAAATCTATCTTTCCATGATTGCATTAAAGTTTAGGTTGATGATGTTGTATATGAGAAGGTGATGTCAAATGTAAATAACATTTATGTGTTGATTGAATGCTTGGAGATTTGATGGAATATGATATTCCATTGAAACGAGTAAGTTGTATGTAAAAAATACAACAACATTGTTATTATATGTGCTTGAATTATTGTAGCATGAATTGCTTGATTGTGGAATTGAGAATGTGTAATGATAATTGAGATAGTAGAATTCCCGTTGGAACCTTAGGAAGTAGATCGGATATTCATGCCATGACTGTAACTGCCCAAATTTTGGTGATATCGGAATAGTGATTTGAGATCATTAAATCTGACATGTGAGTTTAGATATTAGTAAGTAAAAGTTATGTGTGGTTTTAGAAATTTTTTTTATTTAGTGAAAGTATGAATTAAAGGAAATTTGTAGATAAAATGAGATAAAAACGAGGTATCAAGACCTTAAATTTGTAAACCGAGCCATAAATATTTCTAAAAATATTTATGGAGTGTTAATAAGTTAGTATTAAAATTTCGTTAGGAAATTTTACCATTTTGATAGTTAATTGAAGAAAAAAGACTAAATTGAATAAGATGCAAAACTATAAAATATGACTAAATAGTTTAAGAGATTATCAAGGAAGGAGTTAAAAGGTAAATAAACCCAAATTAGGTGGGTTGAACGGCATGAATGTGCAGGAAAAATAAAAATCAAGTGTGAACAAGGGGCAGAATTGGAAATAGGGTAAAATTTTAATTGTAAAATATGATGTATTTGATAATTCTAGAGAATTCAACATTTTTCTTCTTCTTCATCAGCTAAAAACACCATTAGAGAGCTTTTAATATGCGTTGTATCATTATTGAAAGAAGAAGCTTATAACTGGTGGGAAACAATAGAAGCTGTGGTACCGGCTGAGAAAATCACTTGGGAATTTTTTCAAAATGAATTTAAGAAGAAATATGTTGGTAGAAGATATTTGGATAAGAAGAAAAGAGAATTTCTCGACTTGCGAAAGAGAAACAAGTCAGTGGCTGAATATGAAAGAGAATTTGTTTATTTGAGCAAATATGCACGAGATATTGTACCCACTGAGGAAGAAATGTGTATCAGATTCGAAGAAGGGCTAAATGATGAGATCAGAATGATGATGGGGGGAACTAAGATACGAGAATTTGTTGTTCTATCAAATTGTGCTCAAAAACTTGAAGAAGTATATAATAGAAAGATGCAAAGAGATAGAAGGAGCAAAGAATCTTTCAAAAGAAGTGCATCAAAGTCATTTTCAGCTTTACTGGTGAAGAAATCTAAAGAGGAATTTAGTCGAGCCACTTCAACACCGAAAAGATCGGGAAATAGTTGACCAAGATAATCTGATTACAAGGCATGACCAAGATAATTTGATTACAAGGCATCTGACAGACCTGCTGTTAACGTGGGTAGTGTACAAAATACCCAAAGGCCTAAATGCCAACATTGTGGAAGAAGTCACCCCGGTGAATATAGAAGTAAGTTAGGGGCTTGTTATAAATGTGAGGCCACTGATCACTTTATTCGTGATTGTCCCTAACTACAAGTAGAAGAAGTGGAACAGAAGGAGAAACAGAAAACTCCTCCTCAAAAAGGAAGACGCTCTAGTCAGAGCAGTGCTACAGGGGCTACTCGTTCGGGTATGAAAGATATTATTAGTCGATCAGAAGCTAGAACCCCTACTTGTACTTATGCCATTCAAGCAAGAGAAGAAGTAACAGAACCAAACATAATTGCTGGTACTTCCTATCTTTATGATGTTTCTGTATATGCTTTAATAGACCCTGGGTCTACTCATTCATATATTTGTACTATGTTAGCATCTAAAAAGAATCTATTTGTTGAGCCTACTGATTATGATGTACAAGTTACAAATCCGTTAGGTCAAAGTGCGATAGTTAACTTAATATGTCGTAACTGTCCACTAAAAGTTAAGGGCTGTGATTTCCCACTAATTTGATGTTGCTACCCTTTAGGGAATTTGATATTATCTTGGGCATGGACTAGTTAAGGAAACATGATGCGGTAGTGAATTGTCGAGAAAAATGAATTTGTTTGAAATGTCAGACATGAGATATTATTTTGGTTGAGTCTGGAAATTTGGATGATACTGTTAGAATGATTTCATCTATTTTTGCTCAGAAATTGCTGCGTAAAAGAAATGAGGCATATTTAGCCTATATTCTTGATATTCGGAGTTCTGAATCAAAGTTAGAGCAATTATCTATTGTGAATGAATTCATGGATGTATTTCCTGAAGAATTACCAGGTTTACCACCTGATAGAGAGGTTGAGTTTGTGATAGATGTGCTTCCGGAAACAACTCCCATAATAGTGACACTGTATGGAATGGCTCTTGTAGATTTAAAAGAGTTGAAGACACATTTACAAAAGTTGTTGGACAAAGGGTTTATCAGACTGAGTATGTCGCCATGGGGTGCTCCTGTCTTATTTGTGAAAAAGAATGACAGTTCATTAAGGTTGTGTATAGATTACAGGCAGTTGAATAAGGTAACAATTAAAAATAAATATCTTTTGCCTCGTATTGATGATTTGTTCGATCAGCTAAAGGATGCTGTGGTGTTTTCGAAAATAGATCTCAGATCTGGGTATTATCAGTTAAAGGTAAAGGAAAATGATGTACTGAAAAAAGCTTTTAGAAATCAGTATGGTCATTATGCGTTCTTAGTTATGTCATTCAGTTTAACAAATGCTCCTGTTGCTTTTATGGATTTAATGAATCAAATTTTTCAGTCTTACCTGGATAGATTTGTGGTTGTGTTTATTGACGATATATTGATCTATTCAAAGACAGAATTCGAGCATACTCAGCACTTGAGAGTTGTACTACAGATTTTGAGGGAAAAATAGTTATATGCAAAATTCAGCAAATGTGAATTTTGGCTTCGTGAAGTGGGATTCTTGGGTCACATTGTGTTGGCTGATGGTGTACGAGTAGATCCGAGCAAGGTGTCAGCAGTGATTAATTGGAAAACTCCAAAGAATGTTACGAAAGTGTGAAGTTTTCTTGGATTAGCCGGTTACTACCGTCGATTTGTGAAAGATTTTTCAATGATTGCTTCACCGATGTCCCGGTTACTACAGAAGAATGTTAAATTTGTATGGCCGGAAGAATGTCAACGAAGTTTTGATCAGTTAAAAAAAATGTTGACAGAGGCCCCAGTATTGACTCAGCCCGAATCAGGTGTGTCATATGTAGTATATAGTGATGCATCTCTGAATGGTTTAGGCTATGTGCTGACGCAATCGAGAAAAGTTGTAGCATATGCTTCTCGGCAGTTGAAACCACATGAGAGGAACTAGCCTACACATGATCCTGAGCTAGCTGCCATAGTATTTGCTTTAAAAATTTGGAGACACTACCTATATGGGGAGAAATGTTATGTGTATACAAACCATAAAAGTTTGAAATATTTAATGTCGCAGAAAAAGCTGAATTTGAGTCAGAGGCGATGGTTAGAACTTCTGAAAGATTACGATCTTGTCATTGATTATCATCAGGGTAAGGCAAATTTAGTGGCAAATGCACTTAGTCGGGAATCGTCATTATTTGCTCTTCGAGCATTAAATGCTCATTTTTCTATTAATGAAGATGGTTCTGTGTTAGTCGAATTAAAGGCAAAACCAGTATTCTTTCCATGAATTCGGGAGTTGCAAGATGAAGATCTAAAGTTGGTGTTGAAACAACAGATGGTTCAAGACAACTTGAACTTAGAGTATGTAACGGCCCAAATTTCAGTTATATCGGAACAGTGATTTGAAATCACTAAATCTGACATGTGAGCTTAGATATTAGTAAGTAAATGTTAAGTGTGGTTTTAGAAATAACTTTGAATTAGTGAAATTATGTAGTATAGGAAGTTGTAGATAAAACAAAATAAAAACGAGGTATCGAGACCTCGAATTCATAAACCGAGCCATAAATATTTTTAGAAATATTTATGGAGTGTAAATAAGTTAGTATTAAAGTTTTGTCAAGAAGTTTTAAGGTTTCAGTAGTTAATTAGGTGAAAAGGACTAAATAGGCAATTAGACACCTATTATTGGGTTGGACGGCATGTGTGTGCAGGAAAATTAAAAATCAAGTGTGAACAAGGGGCAAAATTGGATATAGGGCAATAATTTAATTGTAAAATATGATATATTATGTAAAATCTAGAGTTTTCTTCATTTTTCTTCATCTTCATCAGCTAAAAACACCAGTAGAGAGCTTTTAAGAAGCTGGTTTTTATATTCTACAGCATGTAAGTTTAACTCTTGATTATTTCTTGTAATTTTTGTGTTTTTGAGACTTTTACAACTAGGTCCATATGTTTAATTCATTAGTTTTTGATTATATGGATAATTTTGAAAGTTTTCATAAATAAGTGCTGAAAGTTTGTGATGATTTATCATGGAATTGAGGTTTTAATTTTATTATATGATGATTTTATGAAGAGATTTTTATAGAAATCATGATTTAGGACCTAATTGTGAAAGTTGTGAGATTAGGGTTTTGTGATGAAACTTTGAATGTCAAAGGCTGTGAAATAGTTTATAATGTTTAAATAAAGTGTTATTTGAGAAGAATTAGTTCAATTGATGAATAAATTAAGTAGGGACTAAATTGTAAAAAATTGAAAAGTTTGGGGTAATAGTGTAATTCCAAAAATTTAAGGGCATAAATTGTGAAATAGAATAGAATTGTAATGGATGCTAATGAAGGAATGATTTTATAATTATAGATCAAGAAAACGAAGTGAATCGTGGAAAGGAAAAAATTCAAGAATAGTCCCTGAATTTCTACGACTTTTGCAAATTAGCCCAGGTAAGTTCATATGGCAAAATTTAATATTTTTTTATGAAGATATTATGATTTTTAAGTATATTATTGTAGATGAATACTATCAATTTGTAATAAGTATGAAATAATAGTTAAATAAAAGTACACATTAGTTGGAACAATGGATTTGAGTGTTTTCATTTTATGATCATAATGAATTGACGGAAAAGATGTGATAAGTGCGCCCGTTTAAGACCATAGCTGGGCTATGGCATCGGTGCAATGTGATATGTGTTCCCGTATAAGACCATAGCTGGGCTATGGCATCGGTGTGACATGATGATGTGATTCCGTATAAGATCATATCTGGGATATGGCATCGGCATGTGATGTGATCTGTGTAAGATGATAGCAGGACTATGGCTTCGGTGTGTGATATGACAATGTGCAAGTCCATAGTTTCCTATGGCAATGTGATAATGAAGCACTCAATTCCATTAGTGGTCTACAATTTGTCAATGGAAATAAATGAGAAAAATGGGCCCAAGGAAGTTAAATTTGTGAATAGGAATATGAAAATTATTCAAAGGAGTTTAATAACGGATTTGTGATTTACAGGGTAAAGTAGTTAAATTAAAAGATATATGATTGTGTACAATGTTCGGTAAGATTTGTGTTTTTATGCCTATGAGCTTACTAAGCTTCAATAAGCTTACTTGTGTGTGTTTGATATTTTTTTATGTAGATTGAATTAAAGTGAAGTTCGTAGATCGGATCAACACAACAAGGCACACTATCCAGATCAATTCCGGTAGCTTTTGTTTTATGTTTAAAGATTTATATGGCATGTATAGAGTTTAAATGAATTGAAGTAAAGATGTTATAAACTAGTTAACAATATTTTGTACTAAAATAGTTTTTAGTTAGTAACAGTAGTTTGACTTTGAAAATTCACCATAAATTATGAAAATCTAATTATAGGTTGAATAAAATATGAAATTAAATCTTATTGAGTCTAGTTTCTTATAAAAGAAATTATGTAAGCAATGGAATTGTAAATCATGAGATATAATAACTTTTGTGAGATAAGGTCAGAGTGATTTCGAGCTCCCCTGTTCTGATTTGTAAAAATCATTAAAAATTTTAAAAAAATAATTTTGAGTAATAATGTATATTTATGGATTTCTTATTGAGTCTATTTTTAATAGAAACAAACGGTATAGTTATTTGAATTCTGTACAGGGAGAAATTTGGTTCGTAGTGCACAGGGGTCAGAGTAGCCAAACCCTGAAACAGGGGAGACTTTAACTAATAAACTGTACTAATTGGCCCAACCAAAAATTCTAGAAAAAAATTAGTAAGTAGATATATGAGTCTAGATTCGGGAAAAATTTACGTATTTGGATTTCAAGTTTTGTAACTCAAGATATGATTTTTTTAGCGACTGTGATGCAGTTGGACAGCTTGTCTGGAAAGTATAATATAAATTGTCTGAATTTGGTTAAGTGCTCAAATAAGTTTAGTAGTGCCTCGTACTCGACTCCGGCGACGGTCTCGGGTAAGGGGGTGTTACAGAGTACTCTATTGATGATAGTGGTATGTTATACTATCGTAATAGAATTTGTGTCCCGAATAATCTAGAATTGAAAAATGATATCTTATCAGAGGCTCATAGTAGTATGTACTCGATTCATCTGGGTAGTATGAAGATGTATTGTGATTTGAAGAAAATGTATTGGTGGCCTAGTATGAAATGGGAAATTTGTGAATTTGTTGTAAAATGTTTGATTTGTTAGCAGGTAAAAGCTGAACATCAAGTGCCCACGGGTTTGTTACAACCCGGAGTGATTCCAAAATGGAAGTGGGAACATGTGACGATGGATTTTGTATCTAGGTTGCCTGTGACTCCGAAGAAGAAAGATTCAATTTGGGTAATAGTGGATAGATTGACTAAGTCAGTGCATTTTATTCCGGACATAACAGATTTTTCACTTGAAAAATTAGCGGAATTATATGTGTCAGAAATTGTGAGATTACATGGAGTGCCGATGTCTATTATTTATGATCGAGATCCAAGGTTTACTTCGAGATTTTGGAGTAAACTCCAGGAAGCTTTAGGTACTAAGTTAAAATTTAGTACAGCTTTTTATCCTCAGACCGATGGGCAATTAGAGTGATTGTGACTCGTGATAAGTTTTAAAATTTATAAATGATCGTACCTAAACTAGCTATTATCACGACGAAGGTAAGCGCACCTATTGAATAACAGTATAGTTTTAGCAAGAACAGATGTCGAACCCAAAGGAACTAAAAGATCAAGTATTAACTTCCTTTTTATTATCTAGCCTAAGAATAATAGGGGTTTTAATTAACTAATTAACTAATCTAAGAGTGCAAAGAAAATAGGTTTGGGGAAAATACTTTTTAGAAAATTTGATTGATTAAGACAATACCTAAGAAAAAATCCACCTAGACTTCACTTGTTATTTGACTCTAAATCGGATGATTTATTCATTCAACTTGTTCCGTAGAAATCCCTAATTTATGTTATTATCCCTATTCAAGACTAATAACGTCAAACCCTAGATTGAATAATTGAAATCTCTTTCTAATTGACACCCTAGGTTTGCATTAACTTGATCTATGGATCCCCTTATTAGGTTTCACCCTAATCCTGCAAAATCTTGTCACCCTATCTCTAGGCGTGCAATCAACTCCGCTTAATTATGATAAATTTACTCTTAGACAGGGATTATTCATCCTTCGAATAAGTGCATTAACTTGAATCAATATCCTGAAATATCGAAGCAAGAATTAAGAACACATAATTAAGAGCAAGTCGAATATTTATCATACAATTCAGATAATAATAACAAGATTCGTCTTAGGTTTTATTCCCCTTAGGTATTTAGGGGGTTTAGTTCATAACTAAAAAGGAAAATATCTCAGAAGAATAATGAATGCAAAACATAAAGAAAACCCAAAAATCCTGAAGGGAAATTGAATGGAGATCTTCAGTCTTTATGAGTAATTCGGCTTCTGAGATGGATCAATCGGCTTTCTTTGAGTAATTCCTTGCTTTCTACTCTGTTTCCCCTCTTTAATCCTCCTCTAGGGTGTTTAAATAGGCTTTAGAATGCCTAAAAGCCCTCAAACTTGCCCTTTTCAGAATAGAACTAAACTTGGGCTCGACAGGGACACGCCCGTGTGACACGCCCGTGTGCTAGTACTTCAGGCCGTGGTTAAGACTGAAAAATAGACACGCTCGTGTTGAGGTTGTTCTAGGCCATGTTCGAGCCTGCTAGAATGGCACGGCCGTGTGTGATACCCGTGTGAGGAAGTCTAGGCCGTGTTGTTTTCCCACGTTGGCCTATTTTCTCCGTTTCTGTCCCGTTTTTGGCCCGTTTCTTGTTTTTTTTGCTCCCTTGTGCTCACCTAAGTATAAAACATGAAATTAAAGGATTAGGAGCATCAAATTCACCAAATCTAAAGAGAAATCATTCATAAATGTGTTAAGTATGGGATAATAATATGTATAAATTACGGTTTATCAAATACTCCTACACTTAAGCGTTTGCTTGTCTTCAAGCAAAATCCTCAATTCACAATTAAGAATTCATTTTTATCAACTTATAATTCCTATCAATAATATCTCAAACTAATCCATAAGTAATCATACATTGAGAATTTAACTAGAAGAACATTAAAGTTTCAAACATTCCAAGTTGAGCATGTCATCACAGAAAACATAGGCATCTCCCTCATCTAAGTAGTCATCTTTAATTAAAAATCTCACAAAGTTTAGCATCATCACTAAAGATTCACTCAAATCACTCGAGGTGTTTAAGGATAATGAATTTAGCACTCAACAGTCAATATGAAAAGTTATTACCATAGGCTTGCATGAAAATCAAATCTTTACGACTATAAATTGAGATGATACATCAATCAAAAGGTCTTTAGAGGGTTGTAACGAGGCTTTGGTTAGGGGGTGTGGTCACAAGCTGAAAGAGAATGTTAGAATCGAGATTGAATTGAAGAATTACTTAACTAGAAAAATACTTAATCATCAATTGCATACAAAAGATCTTCTTCTCAAAATATGGAATTAAATACTTAAGCTCAAAAAATGAAAGATCACTACTAATCTGTATATATGTTTTTTTTAAGAACAAGTTAAATTACATTTACTAACTATCAAGAAGAAGACATAGCTAAGCAATTTATTCAAATCAAATCTCGAAAAAAATAGGGATAAAATTAATTGGGGAGATTTCAACAATAATGAGTTAAGGATTAATATTGGGGATAAATCAAGGAATGACTTGTTAGACTCAAAGGGGTTTACTAAGGGTTATTTGTGAAGGTAGGCTTTCATGGCATGAGTGGGTTAAACCTAAGTGCCTCTCTCATCTTGACGTATCAAATCAAATGGTGTGGTTTTGGCATGCATAATCAAATAAGTTCTAGAATAACAATTCGATATTAACGCACTCAAAGTAACAATAAAATTGAGCATGAAATAAATAATAGATTCTCTAGAGGCTCAAACTCTCACAAAAATTATGGCTTTTTGATGTTGAAACCTGTGGATTTTAATTCAAGATAATACCTAAACTTGGGGAAAACAACCTAAAATTTTTAAATTCTCAAAAATCAACTTATCATGCTTAATTCTCTAATGTCTTAAAGTTTAAATAATCAATGCATGAATGCCTATGTTTTAATTCAAGTCATATCAATAAAAATCATAAATTAATCAAAATTCATCCAAAAAAATGATGTGAGAGATTTACAAGAGAACAAGACAAAATTCAGAGATTTCTGATAGTGATTTAATTGACTCCTCCCACACTGAAGATGTACATTGCCCTCAATGTACAAAGATAAAGTTAGTGGCAATCATAGATATAAGATCATAAGATAGGGAGAGAAGTGAAACTTTCTGAATGTTAAATGAATGAACTCCTTAGGTTGGAGTTATGCAGATTGGAGGAGAATACTCCGGTGGTGGTAGAGGTTGCGTTCCACAAGTGGCGGTCGTGGAGAACCTTTTCGAGTGGAGTTTCAAGTTTCTAAGTAATAGTGAGCTTCGAAGCTCTTTATAACTGTGATAGCATCAAGAACTTTTTAGGAATATAAAGGAATAGGATTACTCCTGAAGAAATACTTGCAAATAATAATTATAAAAATCCTAAAAAAATGGAATGAAATAGTTTTAAAGAAAGATAAAATTAGAAAAAATAGGTATTTAGGGCACAAGGTCGTGGGGCACGCCCGTGTGCCTTTTATTTAGCCCGTGTTTTTCGTGGGTTTCGAATTTTGGACGTGTCGGTGCCCACGACCGTGTCGCACGGTCGTGTCTTGCTTCGTTCGCTTCTCCCACGTCTGTGTGTGTAGGTCCATGCCTGTGTTAATTTGACAGGTTCGACCACGGGTGCTAGGCAAGGGCGTGTCGTATGCCCTTATCATTTTGGCAGACTTGCCCACGGTTATATCGCACGGTCGTGGCAATTGGTCGCATCCCGTGTTGGGAAAAGTCCTTGCCCTGTTTTCACACGGTCAACAGCACGCCCGTGTGCCTGACCGTGTGGGTGTAGAAAACCTATATTCAAGAGCTTAGTTAGTAAGTTAGGTGTTCAATACTAGAGTTTAAAGAAGTTAGTATTGTTAGTGCTCGGGTTGCCTCCCGAGAAGCGCTTATTTATAGTCTAAGCTCGACTTACCTAGGCTTCACGCGATCATGGTGGTTCGAGGAGTTTACACTCCCCATTCCTGCTATCAGTTTTATCAAAATAAGGTTTTAAGCGAATAATATTTACCTTAAACGAGCCAAATTTGAAATGATTTACCTCGAATGTACTATATGGGAAGATGTTAAGTACCGCAAGAGGGATTGCTCCATTCAGTTCAAAAGTGGTAATACGAGGATCTGCAACATCTAATAGTACTTGGTCTCCAACCTGAAGTTGATTTTGGGAAAAACTTAGCTCATCATGGCGTGTTTTCAGTTTATTTGTTCGCCATTCATCTAACTCCTCGATTTGTAGCCTTCGTTCATCATGGATAGGTCCTTTGTTGTTGCTTGAACATGGCTCATGTATGCCCTTCGAACCTATTTCCTGCAAAGTAAGTTGCAACATATGGTCAGTCTTAGTAGAATGTTTTATACAACTACCCTCAATTTTTGATATGTTGCTCGAATTGCGAGCTTGTAGGATGATTGTTTCGTCTCCCATACAAGGTGTGAGTTCGCCTGTGCCAACATCAATAATTGTTCTAGCAGTTGCTAAAAAGGGCTTCCTAAAATTAAAGGAACGTTACTATCCTCATCTATGTCTAGAACAACGAAATCTACTGGGAATATAAATTTGTCAATTTTAATGAGTACATCTTCAATAATACCCGTAGGAAATCTAATAGTTTTATCTGCTAATTGAATGCTCATCCTAGTTTGTTTGGGTTTCCCAAGACATAGTTGTTTAAACATTTTGTGAGGCATGACATTGATACTAGCCCCTAAATCAGCTAACACATTGTTCACATCTAGACTACCAATTAAACAAGGAATTGTAAAACTCCCTAGATCTTTTAATTTATTGGGCAGCTTATTTTGAAGAATAGCCGAGCAAACTGCGTTTAACTCCACATGCGACACCTCATCCAACTTCTGCTTATTTGCTAAAAGCTCCTTTAAAAACTTCATTGCGTTTGGCATCTGCAAAAGAGCTTCAATAAACGGTAAGTTGATATGTAATTTCTTTAACAGTTTAAGAAATTTACCGAATTATTCGTCTGAGCAGTCTTTCCTTGTTGCATTGGGGTATGGCACACGAGGTTTATATTATACACTTACCGGTTTCTATTCATTATGATCTACTTTACCTTTGCCTTTGCTTTCCACAGCTTTTTACTTTATTTTTGGTTCAGAAGCAACTAACCTTTCTTCATTTCTAACGTTAATCGCGTTGAGCTGTTCCTGTTGGTTAGGTTCAGTATTACTTAGCAAGCTATCTTATGGTCGTTCAGAAATTAATTTAGACAGCTAGCCTATCTGAGTTTCGAGCCCTTGGATCGATGCTTGTTGATTTTTAAGCGCTATCTCGGTGTTCTAGAAACGAGTTTCTAACACCGCAATGAATTTGGATAGCATCTCCTCAAGGTTCGGTTTCTTTTCCTGTTGATAAGGTGGTTGTTGAAAACCCAGAGGATTTTGTGGCCTTTGATTTCTTTGACCACCCCATGAGAAATTTGGGAGGTTCCTCTAACCTGCATTATAGGTATTACTGTATGGGTTATCTTGAGATCTAGAGTTATTGTTACCCATATAGTGGACTTGTTCCTCTTCGGTTGTAGGATTGAAGGGTTGGTATTCTATATGTACGCCTCCTTCACTTGAATCACACCTCATCACTGGATGTACCTACGTAGAACCAAGTAAACCATGAATCTTTTTATTTAGAAGATCTACCTGATTTGATAACATATTAATCGCATCGATGTTATAAACGCCTGTTGTTTTGGTTGGCTTAGTCCTCATGACTTGCCACTGATAGTTATTTAGTGATACTCCTCGATAAATTCATAAGCTGCTTCAGGTGCTTTGTTGTTGATGGTTCCACCAGCTGCTGCATCAATCATCTGTCTTGTCGAGGGGTTCACACCATTATAAAATGTTTGAACTTGCAGCCATAGAGGTAACCCATGGTGAGGGCACCTTCGCAGTAGGTCCTTGTATCTCTCCCATGCATTGTAAAGTGTTTCTAAATCCACCTGCACAAAAGAAGAAATATCATTACATAATTTAGCTGGCGGAAAATACATTAATAAAAAAATTTCGGTCATTTGTTCCCAAGTAGTGATTGACCCTCGTGGTAATGAGTTCAAGCACTGTTTAGCCTTGTTCCTTAAAGAAAAAGGGAATAACCGAAGGCGAATGGCATCATCAGAAATGCCATTAATTTTAAATGTGTCGTAGAATTCCAAAAAACTTGCCAAGTGAGCGTTGGGATCCTCATCCTGCAAACCATCAAACTGAACAAATTGTTGTATCATTTGAATCGTGTTAGGTTTTAGTTCAAAATTATTTGCAGCAATAGCAGGCCTAACTATACTTGACTCAGTTCCTGTTAAATTTGGCTTAGCATAATCATACATAGTGCGTGGAGCATGATTCTGATTTACCTGATCGGCGGCAATCGCAGAAGGTAGCGGATTTTCCTGATTTTCAGCCATTTCCTCGGTTGTAGTTGAGATATCATCCTCTTGCTCTTCCTCTGTGTATCTTAGGCTTCGCCTTATTTCTCTTTGGTTTCTGCGAGCTGTGCGATTGATTTCTTCGTCAAAAAGTAATGGTCCTGACGGGTTTCTTCTAGTCATAAACTATAAGAACTTGCTAGAAGAAAGAAAAAGAAAATTTAGCAACGATAATCAAAACAAAATTAAAATTGCAATAAAAGTAAATGGCTAGATTAATAAAAAAATTGAGTGTTCCTAATGTCTTAGTTTCCCGGTAATGGTGCCAAAAACTTGATTGTGACTCGCGATAAGTTTTAAAATTTATAAATGATTGTACCTAAACTAACTATTATCACGACGAAGGCAAGCGCACCTATCGAATAACAGTATAGTTTTAGCAAGAGCGGATGTCGAACCCAAAGGAACTAAAAGTACTAGTATTAAATTCCTTTTTATTATCTAGCCTAAGAATAATTGGGGTTTTCATTAACTAATTAACTAATCTAATAGTGCACAGAAAATAGGTTTGGGGAAAATGCCTTTTAGAAAATTCGATTGATTAAGACAATACCTAAGGAAAAATCCACCTAGACTTCACTTGTTATTTGACTCTGAATCGGACAATTTATTCATTCAACTTATTCCGTAGAAATCCATAATTTATTTTATTATCCCTATTCAAGACTAATAACATCTAACCTTAGATTGAATAATTGAAATCTCTTTCTAATTAACACCCTAAAGTTGCATTAACTTGATCTATGGATCCCCTTATTAGGTTTCACCCTAATCCGGCAAAATCTTGTCACCCTATCACTAGATGTGCAATCAACTCCGCTTAATTATGACAAATTTACTCTTAGACATGGACTATTCATCCTCCGAATAAGCGCATTAACTTGAATCAATATCCTGAAATACCGAAGCAAAATTAAGAACACATAATTAAGAACAAGTCAAATATTTATCATACAATTCAGATAATAATAGCAAGATTCGTCTTAGGTTTTATTCCCCTTAGGTATTTAGGGGGTTTAGTTCATAACTAAAAAGGAAAACATTTCAGAAGAATAATGAATGCAAAACATAAAGAAAACCCAAAACTCCTAAAGGGAAATTGAAGGGAGATCTTCAATCTTGATGAATAATACAGCTTCTGAGATGGATCAATCGGCTTTCTTCAAGTAATTCCTTGCTTCTTACTCTGTGTCCCCTCTTTAATCCTCCTCTAGGGTGTTTAAATAGGCTTTAGAATGCCTAAAATCCCTCAAACTTGCACTTTTCTCAATAGAACTAAACTGAGGCTTGACAGGGACATGCCCGTGTGACACGCCTGTATGCTAGTACTTCAAGCCTTGGTCAAGGCTGAGAAATAGACACGCCCGTGTTGAAGTTGTTCTAGGTCATGTTCGAGCCTGGTAGAATGGCACAGGTGTGTGTGCTTCTCGTGTGAGGAAGTTCAGGCCGTGTTATTTTCCCACGTCGACCCATTTTCTCCGTTTTTGGCCCGTTTCTCGTTCTTTTTGCTCTTCTTTCTCACTTATGTATAAAACATGAAAGTAAAGGATTAAGAGCATCAAATTCACCAAATCTAAGGAGAAATCATTCATAACTGTGTTACGTATGGGATAATAATATGTATAAATTACTGTTTATCACAGAGCGAGTGATTCAGATTTTGGAAGATATGTTGAGGTGTGGTATACTCGAGTTCAGTGGTAGCTGGGAAAGGTATTTACCTTTAGCTGAATTTGCTTATAATAATAGTTATCAAGCTAGTATCAAAATGACACTGTTTGAAGCTCTGTATGGAAGAAAATCTAAAACCCCGTTGTATTGGTCAGAATTAAGTGAATCGAAATTAGTGGGAGTGGATTTGATTTGGGAAACTGAAGAGAAAGTTCAGATTATTCGAAAAAATTTTGAAAGCTACTTCCGATAGTCAGAAGTCGTATACAGATTTGAAAAGAAGAGATATAGAGTTCAATGTGGGTGATCGTGTGTTCTTGAAAGTTTCCCCGTGGAAGAAAGTTCTACGGTTTGGTAGAAAGGGAAAGCTTAGTCCATGATTTATAGGGCCATATGAGGTCATTGGGAGAATTCGTTCAGTAGCTTATAAATTGGCCTTGCCTCCGGAACTTAAGAAAATCCATAATGTATTTTATGTATCTATGTTGAGACGGTATAGATCATACCCTTCACAAGTGATTCCTCCTACTGAGATAAAGCTACAATCAGATATGACTTATTCGGAGGAACCAGTGAAAATCCTAGCTCGGGAAGTTAAAGAGCTATGGAATAAACGAGTATCATTAGTAAAAGTGTTATGGCATCAACATAGATTGGAGGAGGCAACCTGGGAAACGGAGGAATCAATGAGATCGCAATATCCGCATTTGTTTTCAGGTACAAAATTTCGAGGACGAAATTTCCTAAAGGGGGAGAGTTGTAACGGCCAAAATTTCGATGATATAGGAATAGTGATTTGAGATCACTAAATCCGACATGTGAGTTTAGATATTAGTATGTAAAAGTTAAGTGTGGTTTTAGAAAAAAATTTTATTTAGTGAAAGTATGAATTAAAGGAAATTTATAGATAAAATGAGATAAAAATGAGGTATTGAGACCTCAAATTTATAAATCGAGCCATAAATATTTCTAAAAATATTTATGGAGTGTTAATAAGTTAGTATTAAAATTTTGTTAGGAATTTTTGCCATTTTGATAGTTAATTGAAGAAAAAGGACTAAATTGAATAAGATGCAAAACTATAAAATATGACTAAATAGCTTAAGAGATTATCAAGGAAGGAGTTAAAAGGTAAATAGACCCAAATTAGGTGGGTTGGACGACATGAATGTGTAGGAAAAATAAAAATCAAGTGTGAACAAGGGGAAAATTGGAAATAGGGTTAAAATTTAATTGTAAAATATGATGTATTTGGTAATTCTACAGAATTCAACATTTTTCTTCATCTTCATCAGCTAAAAACACTATTAGAGAGCTTTTAAGAAGCTATTTTTTTTATATTCTACAGCATGTAAGCTCAACTTTTTATTATTTTTTGTAATTTTTGTGATTTGGAGACTTTTACAACTAGGTCCTATTATCTACTCCATTAGTTTTTACTTTTATGAATGATTTAGAAAGTTTCCATGAGTAAGAGCTGAAAGTTTATGATGATTTGGTATGAAATTAGGGTTCTAATTTTATTATATGATGATTTTAAGAAGAGATTTTTATAGGAATTGATTTTTAGGACCTAATTGTGAAAGTTGTTGTAATTAGGGTTTTATGTTGAGACTTTGAGTGTGAAAGACTGTGAAATAGATTATAATGTTTAAATAAAGTGTTATTTGAGAGAAATTAGTTCAACTGATGAATAAATTGAGCAGGGACTAAATTGTAACAATTTAGAAAATTTGAGGTAAAAGTGTAATTTGAAAAATTAAAGGGCATAAATTGTGAAATAGAATAGAATTGAATTATATGCTAATGAGAGAATGATTTTATAATTATAGATCAAGAAAATGAAGTGAATCGTGGAAAGGAAAAATTACAAGAATAGTCCTTAAAAATTCTACGACTTTTGCAAATCAGCCCAGGTAAGTTCATATGGCAAAGTTTAATGTTTTATTATGGAAATCTTATGATTTCTAAAGTATCTTATTCTAGATGAGCACTATCAAATTGTATTAATTACCAAATGATATTTAACTAAAAGTGCAAATTAGTCGGAACAATGGTTTTAAGTGCTTTCATTCAATGAATATGATGAATTGACGGAATAGATGTGATATGTGCGCCCGTATAAGGCCATATCTGGGCTATGGCATCGATGCATTGTGATATGTGCTCCCGTATAAGACCATGGCGGGGCTATGGCATCGGTATGATGTGATAATGTGCCTTCATATAAGACCATGTCTGGGACATGGCATCGGTATAATATGTGATCCGTATAAGACCATATCTAGGATATGGCATCGGGATGATATGTGATCCGTGTAAGACCATGGCAGGGCTATGGCTTCGTTGTGTGATATGTGATTAAGTGCAAGTCCATGGTTTACTATGGCAATGTGATAATGAAGCACTCAATTTCATTATTGTTCCCTAAATTGACTATGGAAGTAAATGAGAAATGGGCCTAAAGGAGTTAAATTCGTGAATAGAAACATGGAAATTATTCAAATGAGCATATTAATGATTTTGTGATTTACAAGAAGAATTAGTTAAGTTAAAAGATATATGATTGTGTATAATATTCTGTAAGATTTATGTTTTTATGCTTATGAGCTTACTAAGATTCTATAAGCTTACTTGTATATGTTATTTTATTTGTAGATTGACTTATATACACACGGAGGATTGGATCTACATCAAGGATCACACTATCCAGATTTATTCCGGTAGATTTTGTTAAACAACTTTTTGATTTATATGGCATGTATAGGGGTTGATTTGATAATGTAATTGTATGGATGATTAAGTATATAAGTAAGTTGACTATGATGTTTGTGTTTGAAAATGAAATATACATGTTTGGTCTTGAAATAATTGATTGGTTGGACACTATTAGTGTATAAATGTGATTTTGTGTAGGTGATATAAAAAAGGGTGAGAAATATGGCCTTAAATGGCCTATTTTCGTCCGCACGGGTAGACGTATGTCTAGGCCTTGTGTGACACACGGCTTACCACATGGGCATGTGATAAGGCCGTGTGTCCCCTGCAGCTTAAAAATAAGAAATAGAATGTCTATGTTTGGGCACATGGCTTAGCTCGTGTGGCATGGCTGTGTGACTCACACGGGCTTCAACATGGTTGTGTAATGCGGCCGTGTGAAACCTACACTTTAAATGTGGAATTTAATTATTACACAGCTAGCAACACGGACGTCTGCTCAGGCCGTGTGACTCGAGTTTCTTCTTGAATGTAAGTCAGAGAGCGGCTTAGGACACGGGCGTGTGTGACCACACGGCCTACCCACACGGGCGTGTCCCTATTCACACGGGTGTGTAGCCCTGTTTCAAGATAAAATTTTCTTAAGTTATCTCAGAACTCTTAAAAGTTTTCGGTTTGGACCCGGATTATCTGTAACGAATATTTTAGGCCTCATAGGCCTGTATAAGGGAATTTAAACATGTGTTTAAATAATATTTAATTTGCAATGAAGCTTTATAATCACGATTTGTGTATGTTTAATTGTGTTTAATTCTGGTAATGCCTCGCATCCTGTTTCGGCATTGAATACTGAAAAGGGGTGTTACAATGACATTTGGGTCATTTGTGTGTGAGCTAGTGTAAGACATGTCTGAGACATGCATCGGCCACATTATGAGAGCCAGTGTAAGACCATGTCTGGGACATGGCATCGGTATTGAGACGAAAGCTAGTGTAAGACATGCCTCGAACATGCATCGGCCTTGAGATGTAAGCCGGTGTAAGACATGTCTGGGACATGCATCGGCTACGAGATGTGTTAGTGTAAGACAATGTTTGGGACATGGCATCGGCACGGATATGTGAGAGCTAGTGTAAAACCATGTCTGGGACATGGCGTCAACCTCGATTTCAATAGTCAGTGTATGACCATGTTTGGGACATCGCATCGACTTGATGGATGAGCCAGTGAAAGACTATGTTTGGGACAAGGCATCGGCATTATACCCTATGTTTGAGGCTTAGTGAATATCTGATAGCTTTCTGAATGGTTCAACGGTGAGATTTATGGTTTAAGCTAAATAAGAAAGGTTATGACCATATTGTGAGTGGTACAGGTACTTACATGAAATTGATGAGATGTGAATTCGGTTCATGTTATATGATTAGTAAGGAATGAATATGAGCATGTTGAGTAACACATGAAATTGATGAGATGTGAATTCTGTTAATGTTGAGTGTTTAATTCCATATTTTGAGAAGAAGCTCTTTTGTATGCAATTGATGATTAAAATTTTTTCTAGTTAAGTAATTCTTCAATTCAATCTCGATCCTAACCTTCTCTTTCAGCTTGTGACCATACCCCCTAACCAAAGCCTCATTACAACCCTTTAAAGACCTTTTGATTGATGTATCATCTCAATTTATAGTGGTGGAGATTTGATTTTCATGCAAGCCTATGGTAATAACTTTTCATATTGACTGTTGAGTGCTAAATTCATTATCCTTAAACACTTCGAGTGATTTGAATGAATCTTTAGTGAGGATGTTAAACTCTGTGAGATTTCGAATCAATGGTGATTACTTAGATGAGGGGAGATGCCTATATTTTTCGTGATTAAATGGTCAACTTGGAATGTTTGAAACTTTAATGTTCTTTTAGTTGAATTCTCAATGTATGATTACTTATGGATTAGTTTGATATATTATTGATAGGAATTATAAGTTGAGAAAAAGGAATTCTTAATTGTGAATTGAGGATTTTGCTTGAGGACAAGCAAACGCTTAAGTGTGGGGGTATTTGATAAACCGTAATTTATACATATTATTATTCCAAACTTAACACAGTTATGAATGATTTCTCCTTAGATTTGGTGAATTTGATGCTTCTAATCCTTTAATTTCATATTTTATACTTAGAAGAGCACAGGAGAGCAAAAAGAATAAGAAACGAGCTAAAAACAGAAAAAATGGGTCGACGTGGGAAAACAACACGGCCTGGACTTCCTTACACGGGTAGCACACACGCCCGTGCCATTCTAGCAGGCTCGAACACGGCCTAAAACAACCTCAACACGGGCATGTTAATCTCTCAGCCTTGATCACAGCTTGAAATAATCTCACACGGGCGTGTCACTGTCGAGCCTAAGTTAAGTTCTATTCAGAAAAGGGCGATTTTGAGGGCTTTTAGGCATTCTAAAGCCTATTTAAACACCCTAGAGGAGGATTAAAAGAGACACAGAGTAGGAAGTAAGGAATTACTCGAAGAAAGCTGATTGATCCATCTCAAAAGCCGAATTATTCATCAAGACTGAAGATCTCCCCTCAATTTCCCTTCAGGAGTTTTGGGTTTTCTTTATGTTTTGCATTCATTATTCCTCTAAGATGTTTTCCTTTATAGTTATGAACTAAACCCCCTAAATACCTAAGGGGAATGAAACTTAAGACGAATCTTGTTATTATTATCTGAATTGTATGATAAATATTTAACTTGTTCTTAATTATGTGTTCTTAATTCTTACTTCGGTATTTTAGGATATTGATTCAAGTTAATGCGCTTATTCAGAGGAGCAAAAGTCCCTGTCTAAGAGTAAATTTTTCATAATTAAGCGGATTTGATTGCACGCCTAGAGATGGGGTGACAAGATTTTGCCGGATTAGGGTGAAACCTAATAAGGGGATCCATAGATCGAGTTAATGCAACCTTTGGGTGTTAATTAGAAAGAGATTTTAATTATTCAATCTAGGGTTAGATGTTGTTAGTCTCGAGAGAGATAATAATATAAATTAGGGATTTTTATGGAACAAGTTGAATGAATAAATCGTCTGATTCAGAGTCAAATAACAAGTGAAGTCTAGGTGGATTTTTCCTTGGGTATTGTCTTAATCAATCAAATTTCCTAAAATGTATTTTCCCAAAATCTATTTTCTGTGCATTCTTAGGTAGTAAATTAGTTTAGATAAACAACCCCCATTATTCTTAGGTTAGATAATAAAAAGAAAGTTAATACTAGTACTTTTGGTTCTTTTGGGTTCGACATCCGGTCTTGCTAAAACTATACTACTGTTCGATAGGAGCGCTTGCCTTCGTCGTGATAATAGTTAGTTTGAGTATGATCAATTATAAATTTTAAAACTTATCGTGAGTGACAATCAAGTTTTTGGTGTCGCTGTCGGGGAACTAAGATATTAGGAACACTCGATTTTTATTACTTTAGCCATTTACTTTCATTGCAATTTAACTTTGTTTTTTTTTTTTTTAATTTTTCCTAAACTCTGTTTTATTCTCTTTTGGCAGGTTCTTATAGTTTATGACTAGAAGAAACCTGTCAGGACCATTACTTTTTGATAAAGAAATCGATCCCACAGCTCGCAGAAACCGAAGAGAAATAAGGCGAAGCCTAAGATACACAGAGGAAGAGCAAGAGGACGATATCCCAACTACAACCGAGGAGATGGCTGAAAATCAAGAAAATCTGGTACCTCCTGCGATTGCTACTGACCTAGTAAATCAGAATCCTGCTCCTCGTACTATGTATGATTATGCTAAACCCACTTTAACAGGAACTGAATCGAGTATAGTTAAGTCTGCTATTGCTGCAAATAATTTTGAACTGAAACCTAACACAATTCAAATGATACAACAGTTTGTTCAGTTTGATGGTTTGCAGGATAAAAACCCAAATACTCATTTAGCAAATTTCCTGGAGCTTTGCGACACATTCAAAATCAATGGCGTTTCTGATGATGCTATTCGCCTTTGGTTATTTCCCTTTTCACTAAGGAACAAGGCTAAACAGTGGTTGAACTCGTTATCACGAGGATCAATCACTACTTGGGAACAAATGACCAAAAATTTTTTACTTAAATACTTTCCACCTGCTAAAACAACTAAACTAAGGAATGATATTTCTTCTTTTGTGCAGATAGATTTAGAAACACTTTATGATGCATGGGAGATATACAAGGACCTACTGCGAAGGTGCCCTCACCATAGGTTACCTCTATGGCTGCAAGTTCAAATGTTTTATAATGGTGTGAACCCCTCGACAAGACAGATAATTGATGCAGCTGCTGGTGGAACCCTAAACAACAAAACACCTGAAAAGGCTTACAAATTTATTGAGGAAATGTCACTAAATAATTATCAGTGGCAAGTCATGAGGACTAAGCCAACCAAAGAAGCAGGCGTCTATAACATCAACTCAGTTACTATGCTGTCAAATCAGGTAGAACTCTTAAATGAAAATATTGATGGTTTACTTGGTTTCATTTAGGTACATCCAATTATGCAATGCAATGCAAGTGGAGGTGGAATAAGCAACCCAGAATATCCAACCTATGGCCACAACATGGAGAACGAACAAGTGAATTACATGGGTAACAACTCTAGACCTCAAAATAATCCTTATAATAACACTTACAATACAGGTTGGAGGAATCACCCGAATTTCCCATGGGGAGGCCAAGGAAATCAAAGACCACTACCCCCTTTAAGCTTCCAACAACAACCTTACCAACTAGAGAAAAAGCCGAACCTTGAGGGGATGATGACAAAATTTATTTCAGTAGCAGAAACTCATTTCTAGAATACTGAAACTGCACTAAAAAATCAGCAAGCATCGATTAAAGGGCTCGAGAATCAAATTGGACAGCTGACTAAGATAATTTCAAAAAGACCACCAAGAAGCTTACCTAGCAACACCGAAACCAATCCAAAAGAGCACGTGAAAGCAGCTACACTAAGGAGTGGGAAAGTGTTAGCTGAATCTGAAAAGAAGCTACTACAAGAAGCCAACAGAAGTGAAAGAGAGGAGGTAAAACCCGAAAATAATGACATGCCAGCGCCAAAGGAATATAAACCACCAGTTCCATACCCAGCTAAGTTAAAAAAAGACCGTATGGATGCACAATTCAGTAAATTTCTTGAACTTTTTAAGCAATTACATATCAACTTACCGTTTGTTGAAGCCATCTCGCAGATGTCGACATACGCAAAATTTTTGAAGGAGCTTCTAACAAATAAAAGGAAGTTTGAGGACTTATCTACAGTGGAACTTAACGAGGAGTGCTCGGCCATACTCCAAAATAAACTGCCAACCAAACTAAAAGACCCAGGAAGTTTTACTATCCCCTGCTTAATTAGTAGTTTGAATGTTGAGAAAGAACTAGTTGATTTAGGCATTAGCATTAATTTGATGCCATATAAGATGTTTAAACAACTTGGTCTTGGGGAACCTAAACCCATTAGGATGAGTATTCAATTAGCTGACAGATCTGTCAAATATCCTACGGGTATCATAGAGGATGTACTTGTGAAAGTAGAAAAATTTATATTTCTGTTGATTTTGTTGTGCTTGACATGGATGAGGATGTTGAAGTGCCCTTAATTTTAGGTCATCCATTTTTAGCCACTGCTAGGGTTGTTATTGACGTGGGAGATGGTAAACTTGTACTTAGAGCAGGTGACGAAGAAATTATTTTTAAAATTTATGATGCCATGAAATTTTCTAGGGAATAAGATGACTCATGTTACTTTATTGACTCTATTGATCATGCCACTCAAGATTCTTTTCAGGAAATCATACATGAAGACACGTTGGAACTGTGTCTTGCCCAAAGTGAGGAGGTAGATGATGATGATTCTGAGACAGGTAAGGTAAAAACTGAATAGAACTCCAATAAACCAGTCTTAAGACAAGTAGAATATGAGGGTATCAAAACAAACGATGAACTTAAGCAAAAACCCTCTATTGAGGAACCTCTCAAATTGGAACTTAAACAGTTGCCAAATCACTTGGAATATGCATTCCTTGGAAATAATTCTACATTACCAGTGATTATTGCTTCTAACTTGCAACCCAAGGAAAAAGAGGAATTACTCGAATTATTAAGAGAACATAAAAAGGCCATAGCTTGGAAAATTTCTGATATCAAAGGGATCAGCCCCTCTTTTCGCACCCACAAAATTTTAATGGAAGATGAATATAAGCCATGTGTGTAAGCTCAAAGATGACTAAACCCCAACATGAAAGAAGTTGTTAAAGCTGAGGTAATTAAACTTCTAGATGCTAGAATTATTTATCTTATTTCTGACAGTTTTTGGGTAAGTCCAGTGCAGGTTGTTCCTAAGAAAGGAGGCATGACGGTTGTAACCAACGAGAAGAATGAATTAATCTTGAAAAGAATAGTCACAGGTTGGGGAGTTTGCATTGACTATAGGAAGCTGAATGATGCCACGAGAAAATATCACATTCCATTACCATTCATTGACCAAATGTTGGAAAGATTATCCGGGCACATGTACTACTACTTTTTAGATGGACCCTTTGGCTATTTCCAAATTCCAATAGCTCCTGAAGATCAAGAAAAGACGACATTTACATGTCCATATGGTACGTTTGCTTATCGTAGAATGCATCGTTGACGAACTCGTAGAAGACATCATGGAGGTATTTATGGATGACTTTTCAGTATTCGGTAACTCTTTCCATCTTTGCCTTAAAAATTTAAAACGAGTTTTAATAAGATGTGAGGAAACGAACCTTGTGCTTAACTGGGAGAAATGTCACTTTATGGTTCAGGAAGGTATTGTATTAGGACATAAAATTTCTAGTAAAGGGATTGAAGTGGACAAATCTAAAATTGAAACAATCGAAAAATTATCCCCTCCTAGTTCGGTCAAGGCTATTAGAAGCTTTTTAGGACATGCTGGTTTTTATAGAAGATTTATTAAGGATTTTTCTAAAATAGCTAAGCCTTTGACTAAATTATTAGAAAAAGATGTACCTTTTAATTTCGATCAGGGATGCTTAGAAGCATTTAATACCTTACAGGATAAATTAATTAACGCTCCAATCATAATTGCACCTGACTGGAACTTACCTTTTGAACTAATATGTGATGCAGGTGATTTTGTAGTAGGTGCAGTTTGGAATAGCGAAGAGACAAGCAATTTCAACTTATCTATTATGCTAGCAAAACTTTGACAGCTGCATAAGAAAACTATACCACCACGGAGAAAGAGTTGCTAGCTGTGGTTTTTGTATTCGATAAATTTTGATCATATCTAATATTATCGAAAGTTGTCGTTTACACTGACCATTCTGCCCTTCGCTACCTTTTAACTAAAACTGATGCAAAACCTCGACTCATTCGATGGATTCTGTTGCTGCAGGAGTTCGACTTGGAGATTTAAGATAAGAAATGAGCTGAAAATCTCGCGGCTGACCATCTTTCCAGGCTCGAGAACTCAAATACCAAAGAATTAGATGAAGTTGAAATAAATGATTTGTTTCCTGAAGAACAATTCTTTGCTATATTTGATTATGAGGTACCTTGGTTTGCAGACATTGCGAATTTTTTAGCCGCTAACATTATCCCAAAAGGGTTGATACACCATCAAAAGAAGCGATTTTTTAATGATGTGAAAAACTACTTTTGAGACGACCCTTTTCTTTTCCGCATATGTGCAGATCAAGCCATTAGGAGATGCGTTACAAGGTCAAAAGCATCAAAGATCTTGGAACACTGCTACTCAAGACCGACTGGAGGACACTACAGTGGAACCAAGACCACACATAAAACACTTGAATCAGGTTTTTATTGGCCCACGTTATTCAAAGACGCTAACAGGTACGTTACTTCTTGTCACAAATGCCAACGGATAGGTAATATCTCCAAATGTGATGAAATGCCTCAAAACTATATACTTTCATGTAAAATATTTGACATTTGGGGTATCGACTTCATGGGTCCATTCCTTAGTTCATTTGGGAATAAATACATCTTAGTAGCAGTTTATTATATGTCTAAATGGGTGGAAGCCCAAGCTTTACCTACTAATGATGATAAAGTGGTAGTATGATTCTTTAAGAAACTCTTCTCTAGATTCAGAACACCTAGAGCAATTATCAGTGACAGGGGTACTCATTTTTGTAACGTCCAATTTGAGAAAACCCTTAAGAAATATGGAGTTCATCACAAAACAGCCACCCCATACCATCCTCAAACTAGTGGACAAGTTGAAGTGGCAAACCGAGAGATCAAACAGATTCTTGAAAAGACGGTAGAATCAAACAGGAAAGATTGGGAGATGAAAGTAGATGATGCTTTATGGGCTTACATAATTGCTCTTAAGACTCCCATAGGAATATCACCTTACCGACTTGTTTATGGAAAAAGTTGTCATTTACCATTCGAACTAGAGCATAAAGCCTTCTGGGCTATTAAATTTCTAAACCTTGATTACAAACTTGTAGGTGAAAATAGGTTGATGCAGTTGAACGAGCTAGATGAGTGGCGAGCCAATGCATACGAAAACTCAGGCCTATACAAGGAAGCAACAAAGCAGCGCCATAACGCTCGTTTAAAGCAACGAAAACAATTTGAAGTCAGA
The DNA here is from genome assembly GCA_025698475.1 of Gossypium anomalum. NCBI lineage: Eukaryota > Viridiplantae > Streptophyta > Magnoliopsida > Malvales > Malvaceae > Gossypium > Gossypium anomalum. The sequence goes on along the minus strand of CM046967.1, from coordinate 13,013,133 downwards.
GATCTTGTCCTGCTATATAATTCAAGACTCAAATTGTTCCCTGGGAAACTTAAATCATGATGGTCAGGACCTTTCGTAGTTCAATCTATTTTTCTATATGGCACAATAGAGGTAAGTCACCCATCACAAGGCACTTTCAAGGTAAATGGACATCGTCTCAAACTTTATAACGATGAGAATTTTAAAAACGATGGAGAGGAGCTACGACTCCACGAACCTCCCTAAATACACCGACAAGGTAAAGTCCAGCTTAGACTACAAACAAACGCTTCTCGGGAGGCAACCGGAGTACTAACGGTTTTAATTTATTTAAATTTTATTTAAATTTCAAGTTTTAACATCTAGATCACTAACTGAGTCTTTGAACACAGGTTCTCAAATACACACGGCCAGGCCCATGGGCGTGCCTTAGGCAGTGTCCATAACATGAGAGGAGATACGGCCGTGTGAAAACAGAGTAAAATTTTTCCCCAAAACACGAGATGCGATAAAGTGCCACGGCCGTACGACATGGCCGTGGGTGATCCTGCCAAAAGAACATGGGCGTGCGACACGCCCATGGCTTAGAACCGTGGTCGAGCCTGAGAAAGTAACACGGGCATGTGACACGCCCGTGCCTAGCTCCCGTGGTCGACATTGTCAAACTAACACGGGCGTGAGCATACATACACGGGCGTGGGAGAAGCAAACGAAGCCAGACACGACCATGTGACATGGCCGTGTGCACCAACACGCCCAAGATTTGAAACCCACGAAAAACACGGGCTAAATAAAAGGCACACGGGCGTGCCCCACGACCGTGTGCCTCAAATACCTATTTTTCTAATTTTATTTTTCTTTAAAACTATTTCATTTAATTTTTTTTTTAGGATTTTTTAAAGTACTTTATATTTGCAAGTATTCCTTCATGAGTAATCCTATTCCTTTATACTCCTAAAAAGTTCCTGATTCTATCATAATTATAAAGAGCTCCAAAGCTCACTATTACTTAGGAACTTGAAACTCCACTGAAAAAGGTCCTCCACTACCGCCACTTGTGGAAAACAACCTCTACCACCAACAGAGTATTCTTCTACACTCTACATAACTCCAAACTAAGGAGTTCATTCATTTAACATTCAGAAAGTTTCACTTCTCTCCCTATCTTATGATCTTATATCTATAATTACCACTAACTTTATCTTTGTACATTGAGGGCAATGTACATCTTAAGTGTGGGGGTAAATTAAATCACTATCAGAAAAATCTTTGAATTTTGTCTTGTTCTCTTGGAAATCCCTCATATCATTATTAGAATGAATTTTGATAAATTTATGATTTTTATTGATATGTCTGGAATTAAAACATAGGCATTCATGCATTGACTTTTTAAACTTTAAGACATTAGAGAATTAAACATGATAAGTTGATTTTTGAGAATTTAAAATTTTAGGTTATTTTCCCCAAGTTTAGGTATTATCTTGAATTGAAATCCACAGGTTTAAACAACAAAAAGCCATAATTTTTGTGAGATTTTGAGCCTTTAAAGCATCTATTATTTCTTTCATGCTCACTTTTATTGTTGCTTGAGTGCGACAATATCAAATTGTTATTCTAGAACTTGCTTGATTATGCATGTCAAGACCACACCATTTGATTTGATATGTCAAGATGATAGAGGCACTTAGGTTTAACCCACTCATGCCATGAAAAGCCTACCTTCACAATTAACCCTTAGTAAACCTCTTTGAGCCTAACATCCCATTCATTGATTTACCCTCAATATTAACCCATAACTCATTATTGTTGAAATCCCTTCAATTAATTTTATCCCTATTTTTGTCTAGATCTAATTTGAATTAATTGCTTAGCTATGTCTTTTTCTTAATAGTTAGTTTGTGTTATTTAACTTGTTCAAAAAAAATACATACATATCTATTAGCAGTAAGTCGTATTGTTGAAGCTTGAGTGTTTAATTCCATATTTTGAGAAGAAGCTCTTTTGTATGCAATTGATGATTAAAATTTTTTCTAGTTAAGTAATTCTTCAATTCAATCTCGATTCTAACCTTCTCTTTCAGCTTGTGACCATACCCCCTAACCAAAGCCTTGTTACAACCCTCTAAAGACCTTTTGATTGATGTATTATTTCAATTTATAGTAGTGGAGATTTGATTTTCATGCAAGCCCATGGTAATAACTTTTCATATTGACTGTTGAGTGCTAAATTCATTATCCTTAAACACTTCGAGTGATTTGGATAAATCTTTAGTGAGGATGTTAAACTCTGTGAGATTTCGAATCAATGGTGATTACTTAGATGAGGGGAGATGCCTATATTTTTCGTGATTAAATGCTCAACTTGGAATGTTTGAAACTTCAATGTTCTTTTAGTTAAATTCTTAATGTATGATTACTTATGGATTAATTTGAGATATTATTGATAGGAATTATAAGTTGAGAAAAAGGAATTCTTAATTGTGAATTGAGGATTTTTCTTGAGGACAAGCAAACGCTTAAGTGTGGGGTATTTGATAAATCGTAATTTATACATATTATTATCCCATATTTAACACATTTATAAATGATTTCTCCTTAGATTTGGTGAATTTGATGCTCCTAATCCTTTAATTTCATGTTTTATACTTAGAAGAGCACAGGAGAGCAAAAAGAACAAGAAACGGGCCAAAAACAGAGAAAATGGGCGGCGTGGTGGAAAACAACACTACTGGACTTCCTCACACGGGTAGCACACACGCCCGTGCCATTCTAACAGGCTCGAACACGGCTTAAAACAACCTCAACACGGGCGTGTTGATTTCTCAGCCTTGACCACGGCCTGAAATAATCGCACACGGGCGTGCCCATGTCGAGCCCAAGTTAAGTTCTATTTGGAAAAAGGCGATTTTGAGGGCTTTTAGGCATTCTAAAGCCTATTTAAACACCCTAGAGGAGGATTAAAAGAGACGCAGAGTAAGAAGCAAGGAATTACTCGAAGAAAGTCGATTGATCCATCTCAGAAGCCGGATTATTCATCAAGACTGTAGATCTCCCCTCAATTTCCCTTCAGGAGTTTTGGGTTTTCTTTATGTTTTGCATTCATTATTCTTCTAATATGTTTTCCTTTATAGTTATGAACTAAACCCCCTAAATACCTAAGGGGAATGAAACCTAAGATGAATCTTGTTATTATTATCTGAATTGTATGATAAATATTTAACTTGTTCTTAATTATGTGTTCTTAATTCTTACTTCGGTATTTCAGGATATTGATTCAAGTTAATGCGCTTATTCAGATAAGCAAAAGTCCCTGTCTAAGAGTAAATTTTTCATAATTAAGCGGAGTTGATTGCACGCCTAGAGATAGGGTGACAAGATTTTGTCGGATTAGGGTGAAACCTAATAAGGGGATCCATAGATCGAGTTAATGCAACTCTAGGGTGTTACTTAGAAAGAGATTTCAATTATTCAATCTAGGGTTAGACGTTGTTAGTCTCGAGAGAGATAATAATATAAATTAGGGATTTCTATGGAACAAGTTGAATGACAAAATCGTCTGATTCAGAGTCAAATAACAAGTGAAGTCTAGGTGGATTTTTCCTTGGGTATTGTCTTAATCAATCGAATTTTCTAAAAAGTATTTTCCCCAAATCTATTTTCTGTGTATTCTTAGGTAGTAAATTAGTTTAGATAAACAACCCACATTATTCTTAAGCTAGATAATAAAAAGAAAGTTAATACTAGTACTTTTGGTTCTTTTGGGTTCGACATCCGGTCTTGCTAAAACTATACTACTGTTCGATAGGTGGCTTGCCTTCGTCGTGATAATAGTTAGTTGGAGTACGATCAATTATAAATTTTAAAACTTATCGCAAGTGGCAATCAATAATAACGATAAAGTTGTAATATTTACACACAACTTACTTGTTTCAATGGAATATCATATTCCATCAAATTTCCAATGTATTCAATCATTACAAAAGTGTTATTAACATTTGGTATCACTTTCTCATACATAACCCCATCAACATATAATTCAATACAATCATAGCAAAATAGATTTCAAGTATATTAACAATAACATGGACAACATGTTTATTTAGTCACACGGGCTTACCTCGAATGCAATTTCGGTAATTACTCTATTTTAGTCCATAACCTCGTACTTCTCGATTTAAGCCAAAATCTCGATTTTCTTGATCTAACATAATGAAATTCACTCATTTAATTATTACATTAATTAAAACATTCTATAATTCACAATTTGGCAAAATGACCATTTTGCCCTTAGACTTTATAAAAATTACGATTTTCGCTTAGGCTCGTAAATATATTTTTATTGAATTTCCTTATTTACCAAGCCTATCCGAATTCTTTTTATAACTATAGCAACTCATAATTTCAATTATTTCACAAATTTACAACTTATTTTACAACTTTACAAAATAGCCTTTTTTAGGTGTTTTCATGCAAACTTCTTTCACAAAAGTTTTTTATTACACAATCAAGACTCATTTTCTTCCATAAAAATTCAGCAAACAACATAAATTCTCTCATGGAAAAACCCTAAACTTTCAACCATTTTGTAAAATAGTCCCGCTATTAGCTAGCTCACGCTACAAGGGTCCCAAAAGTGTAAAATTCATCAAGAAAAGTCATCAAAATCACTTACTTGCAAGAGAACTAAGTGGCTGAAAGTTTAGGCTCTTAAAACCCCCTTGTTTTCTGCCATTTTTGGTGAATGGAGAAGAAAGGTGAAAAGATGACATCTTTTTTTTTTTCCTTTTTGTTTTATTTTAATACCAAATAAGCTACCTAATACCCACCAATTTTGACTTTTTAATTTCTTTCTCTCTATGGCCGGCCAAGCACCTTATTAGGGTCTATTTGCACTTTAAACACCCCAAATTTTGGTTCTCTAACTATTTAACATATTTAGCTAGTAAAACAAAACTTTTGCCCTTTATGCGATTTAGTCCATTTTTGCAATTAAGCATGAAATCGCTAAAATTATTTCACCAAAATTTTCATGCACTCATGCACTCATGTAATCATGCTATAACACATAAAATAACATTAAAAATAATTTCTCTGGCCCTGGAATAGTGGTTTCGAAACCACTATTCTGACTAGGCCCAAAATCGGGCTGTTACATAAATGTTATGTTTACACATGATTGACTTCATTTAATTCATGAATAGATGCACTAACTTCTGAGTTTGATGGTATTATATAGGCTTCTACTAAGCTTATGACATTGGTAACGATTTGTACTTATTCTATAAATTTCACTATTGAAATGGTAGGTTATGTTTTAAGTTTATACAAGCTTACTAAGCATTCATTGCTTACGTAGTTATTTTCCTTTGTTTTATAGATTATCAGAAGCTCGATTAGTTGGAAGCTCGTTGGAGACCTATCACACTATCTAGTAGACAATTCGGTAGTTTTTGAGTAATTTGACTAAGGTTTATAATGGCATGTATAGGGTGTTTGTAATTGTATTATGGTGTATGTATTAATAGTGCTTTGGCATGTATAAGCTTTGGAAAGCTATGTTGGTTTGGTACACTTTGATGCCTCACTAAGTTATGTGATTTTGGTTACTTTAAAGTGCTTGTTTATAAGGTTATCTTGGCATGATGATGGTGGCTTGAAAATGGTTACTTGTGACATGTTTTAGTTCATACTTGAATTAGGTTATCATGTATGAACATGTCAATGTTAACATGTATAATTCTTTTGTGTTGATGATTTAGGGATATATAAAATGGTTGATTTAATATGCCTAGGTCTTTGAAGATGATGTTAGTTGAGGAACTTATAAAGCTTGTTAAGTAAAGTCTTATTGACTACTTTAAGGTAGTTGAAATGAATGGTGTTATGGTATGCTTGTAATGGCTTGAAAGTGATAAATGTGGTATGATTTGGTGGGTTTTTGAATTAGGTATTTTTGTTGTGGTTAAGCACATAATGAAATTAGTCTTTATGCATGGAATTAGGTAATGTTAATATGTTTTGGTAAATGGTGTTGAATGTAATTGTGGTGCCTTTGAATGGCATATTGGCTAGGTGACTTAGGTTGTTTGAATTTGCAAGATTATGTGTATTTGAATGATATTTAAGTCCCTTGAAAGTGTGCACAAACGGTATGATGAGTCATGCATGAAATGGTTGTGAAATGACTTGTTTATAGATAAATTTTGGGTTTACACAGCTTAGAACACAACCGTGTGAGGCACACAGTCTGGCGACATGGCCTTGTTGTAACGCCTCCTTACCCGAGACCGTCGCCGGAGTCGAGCAAAAGGCAATACTAAACTTATTTGAGCACTTAACCGAATTCAGACAATTTATATCATACTTTTTCGGACAAGTTGTCCAAGCTGCGTCACGATTGCAAAAAAATCATATCTTGAGTTACACAACTCGAAATCCAAATCCATAAATTTTCCCCGAATCTAGACTCATATATATATTTACTTATTTTTTTCTATAATTTTAATAAGCTTTAATTTCATATTTCATTCAACCTATAATTATATTTTCATAATTTATAGTGAATTTTCAAAGCCAAACTATTGCTACTAACCAAAAATTGTTTTAGTACAAAATATTTTTAACTAGTTTATAACATCTTTACTTTAATTCCTTTAAACTCTATACATGCCATATAAATCTTTAAACATAAAACAAAAGCTACCGGAATTGATCTGGATAGTGTGCCTTGTTGTGTTGATCCGATCTACCAGCTTCACTTTAATTCAATCTACATAAAAATATCAAACATACACAAGTAAGCTTATTGAAGCTTAGTAAGCTCATAGGCATAAAAACACAAATCTTACCGAACATTGTACACAATCATATATCTTTTAATTTAACTACTTTACCCTGTAAATCGCAAATCCATTATTAAGCTCCTTTGAATAATTTTCATATTCCTATTCACAAATTTAACTTCTTTGGGCCCCCTTTTTTTTTTTCTCATTTATTTCCATTGACAATTTATTGAGAACTAATGGAATTGAGTGCTTCATTAACACATTGCCATAGAAAACTATGGACTTGCACATTGTCACATATCACACACCAGAAGCCATAGTCCTGCTATGGTCTTACACGGATCACATCACATGCCGATGCCATATCCCGGATATGGTCTTATACTGGAATCACATTATCACATCTCACCGATGCCATAGCCCGACTATGGTCTTATACGAGAACACATATCACATTGCACCGATGCCATAGCCCAGCTATGGTCTTAGACAGGCATTTATCACATCTTTTAGTCAATTCATCATGGTCACATGAATGAAAGCACTCAAATCTATTGTTCCAACTAATGTGTACTTTTATTTAACTATTATTTCATACTTATTACAAATTGATAGTATTCATCCACAACAATATACTTAAAAATCATAATATCTTCATAATCAAACATTAAATTTGCCATATGAACTTACCTGGGCTAATTTGCAAAAGTCGTAGAAATTCGGGGACTATTCTTGAATTTTCTTCTTTCCACGATTCACTTCGTTTTCTTGATATGCTGTAGGATATAAAAACCAGCTTCTTAAAAACTCTGTAATGGTATTTTTATCTGATGAAGATGAAGAAAAATGAAGAAAACTCTAGATTTTACCTAATATATCATATTTTACAATTAAATTATTACCTTATTTCCAATTTTGCCCCTTGTTCACACTTGATTTTTAATTTTCCTGCACACACATGCCGTCCAGCCCAATAATAGGTGTCTAATTGCCTATTTAGTCCTCTTTTAATTATTACTAGAGCTATTTAATCATATCTCACAATTTTACACTTAGTTCAATTTAGTCCTTTTCACCTAATTAACTACCGAAACCTTAAAATTTCTTGACAAAACTTTAATACTAACTTATTTACACTCCATAAATATTTTTTAAAAATATTTATGGCTCGGTTTACGAATTCGAGGTCTCGATACCTCGTTTTTATTCCGTTTTATCTACAACTTCCTACACTACATAATTTCACTAATTCAAAATTATTTCTAAAACCACACTTAACATTTACTTACTAATATCTAAGATCACATGTCGGATTTAGTGATTTCAAATCACTGTTCCGGTATCACTGAAATTTGGGCCGTTACAACTCTCCCCCTTAGGAAATTTCGTCCTCGAAATTTCGTGACACAAAACAAATGCGGATCATTGTGATCTCATAGATTCTTCCGTTTCCCAAGTTGCCTCCTCCAATCCATGTCGATGCCATAACACTTTTACTAATGGTACTCGTTTATTAAAGTAGTTCTTTAACTTCCCCGAGCTAATATTTTCTTTGGTTCCTCGAATAAGTCATATCTCGATTGTAGCTCTATCTCGGTATGAGGAATCACATGTGAAGGGTCCGATCTATATCGTCTCAACATAGATACATGAAATACATTATGGATTTTCTCAAGTTTCGGAGGCAAGGCCAATCTATAAGCTACTGGGACCGATCCTCTCAATGATTTCGTATGGTCCGATAAATCGTGGACTAAGCTTTCCTTTTCTACCAAACCGTAAAACTTTCTTCCACGGAGAAACTTTCAAGAACACACGATCACCCACATTGAACTCTATATCCCTTCTTTTCAAATCTGCATACGACTTTTGACGATCGGAAGCAGCTTTCAAACTTTCTCGAATAATCTGAACTTTCTCTTCAGTTTCCCGAATTAAATCCACTCCGACTAATTTCGATTCACTTAATTCTGACCAATACAATGGGGTTCTGCACTTCCTTCCGTATAGAGCTTCAAACGGTGCCATTTTGATACTAGCTTGATAACTATTATTATAAGCAAATTCAGCTAAAGGTAAGTACCTTTCCCAGCTGCCACTGAACTCGAGTATACAGCACCTTAACATATCTTCCAAAATCTGAATCACTCGCTCTGATTGCCCGTCAGTCTGAGGGTGAAAAGCTGTACTAAATTTTAACTTAGTCCCTAAAGCTTCCTGTAGTTTATTCCAAAATCTCGAAGTAAGCCTCGGATCTCGATCAGAAATAATTGATGTCGGCACCCCATGTAATCTCACAATTTCTGACACATATAATTCTGCTAACTTATCAAGTGAAAAATCTGTTCTGACAGGAATAAAATGCGCCGATTTAGTTAATCTCATCTACTATCACCCAAATCGAATCTTTCTTCTTCTGAGTCACCGCAACCCGGATACAAAATCCATCGTCACATGTTCCCACTTCCATTCGGAATCATTACGGGTTGTAACAAACACTGTGAGGCACTTGATGTTCAGCTTTTACCTATTGACTGATTAAACATTTGGCTACAAATTCACAAATTTCCCGTTTCATACCAGGCCACCAATACATTTTCTTCAAATCACAATACATCTTCGTACTACCCGGATGAATCGAGTACATACTACTATGAGCCTCTGATAAAATATCCTTCTTCAATTCTAAATTATTCGGGACACAAATTCTATTACGATGGTATAACATACCACTTTTATCAATAAGTACTCTAAATTCAAATTATCCCGAACCATTTGTCGTTTCAACACCAACCGGATCTTCATCTTGCAACTCCCGAATTCGTTGAAAGAATACTGGTTTTGTCTTTAATTTAACTAACACAGAACCATCTTCATTACATGGACAAATGAGCATTTAACGCAGAAAGAGCAAATAATGACAATTTCGACTAAGTGCATCCGCCACTACATTTGCCTTACGGATGATAATCAATGACAAGATCGTAATCTTTCAACAAACTCTAACCATCGCCTCTGTCTCAAGTTCACTCTCTTTCTGCGACATTAAATATTTCAAACTTTTATGATCTGTATACACACATAACATTTCTCTCCATATGGGTAGTGTCTCCAAATTTTTAAAGCAAATACTATGGCACTAATTCAAGATCATGTGTAGGGTAGTTCCTCTCATGTGGTTTCAACTATCGAGAAGCATATGCTACAACTTTTTCTCGATTGCATCAAGTACACAACCTAAACCATTCGAGAGATGCATCACTATACACTACATATGGCACACTGATTCAGTGAGTTAACACGGAGCCTCTGTCAACATTTTCTTTAATTGATCAAAACTTCGTTGGCAATCATCGGACCATACAAATTTAACATTTTTCGTAATAATCGGGATATCGGTGAAGCAATCGGTGAAAAGTCTTTCACAAATCGACGATAGTAACCAGCTAATCCAAGAAAACTTCGTACTTCGTAGTAACATTCTTTGGAGTTTTCCAATTAATCACCAATGACACCTTACTCGGATCTACCCGTATACCATCAACTCGACACAATGTGACCCAAGAATCCTACTTCATGAAGCCAAAATTCACATTTACTAAATTTTGCATATAACTGCTTTTTCCTCAAAATCAGAGCACAATTCTCAAGTGTTGAGCATGCTCGGATCTCGTCTTTGAATAGATCAGTATATCGTCAATAAACACAACCACAAATCTATCAGGTAAGATGAAAAATTCGATTCATTAAATCCATAAAAGCAAATAGGAGCATTTGTCAAACCGAATAGTATAACTAAGAACTCATAATGACCATACCGAGTTCTAAAAGCTATTTTTGGCACATCACATTCCTTTACCTTTAATCGATAATACCCGGATCGAGATCTATTTTTGAAAACACTGCAAAGCACCCTTAAGGTGATCAAATAAATCATCAATATGAGGCAAAGGATATTTATTTTTAACCGTTACCTTATTTAGTGCTCTGTAATCTATGCTGACCTCAATGAACCATCCTTCTTTTTCACAAATAAGACAGTGCACCCCATGGCGACATACTCGGTCTAATAAACCCTTTGTCTAATGACTCTTGCAAGCTAGCGTTTTTAACTCTCTTAATTCTGCTGGAGCCATTCTATACGGTACACAGCGATATGGGAGCTGTTCCGGAAGCACATCTATCATGAACTCAACTTCTCTATCGGGTGGTAAACCTGGTAATTCTTCAGAAATACATCCATGAATTCATTCACAACAGATAGTTGCTCTAACTTTGATTCGAACTTGAGTATCAAGAATATAGGCTAAATATGCCTCATTTCCTTTTATGCAACAATTTACGAGTAGACATAGAGGAAATCATTCTAACCGTATCGTCCAAATTTCCAGACTCAACCAAAATAATATCTCCTGTTTGACATTTCAAACTAATTCATTTTTCTCGACAATTCACTACCGCGTCATGTTTCATTAACCAGTTCATGCCCAAGATAATATCAAATTCCCGAAAGGGTAGCAAGATCAAATCGTGGGAAATCACGACCCTTAACTTTCAAAGGGACGGTTATGACATATTAAATTAACTACCACACTTTGACCTAATGGATTTGTAACTTGTACATCATAATCAAGAGGCTCAACAAATAAATTCTTTTCAGATGCTAACATAGTACAAATATATGAATGAGTAGACCTGTGGTCTATTAAAGCATACACAGGAACATCATAAAGATAGAAAGTACCAGCAATTACATCTGGAGCTGTTGCTTCTTTTCTTGCTCGAATGGCATAAGCACGAGCAGGGGCCCTAACTTCTGATCGACTAGCAGTATCTTTCATACCCGAACGAGTAGCCCCTGTAGCAACCGCTCTCCGACTGCAGCGTCTTCCTTTTGAGGAGGAGTTTTTCTGTTTCTCCTTACATTCCACTTCTTCTACTTGTAATTGGGGACAATCACGAATAAAGTGATCAGTGGCCCCACATTTATAACAAGCCCCTAACTTACTTCTACATTCAACGGGGTGACTTCTTCCACAATGTTGGCACTTAGGCCGTTGGGTATTTTGTACACTACCCACACTAACAGCAGTCTGTCCGGATGTCTTGTAATCGATTGTCTTAGTCTACTCTTTCCGATCTTTTCGGTCTTTGAAGTGGCTCGATTGAATTCCTCTTTAGATTTCTTCACCAGTAAAGCGAAAATGACTTAGATGCACTTCTTTTGAAAGATTCTTTACTTCTTCTATCTCGTTGCGTCTTTCTATTATATACTTCTTCAAGCTTTTGAGCACGATCTGATAGAACAACAAATTCTCGTATCTCATTGGCCCCTATCATCATTCTAATCTCATCATTAAGCCCTTCTTCAAATCGATACACATTTCTTCTTGATTGGGTACTATATCTCGAGCATATTTGCTCAAATAAACAAATTCTCTTTCTTATTCAACCATCGACTTGTTTCCTGTGCAAGTCGAGAAATTCTCTTTTCTTCTTATCCAGATATCTTCACTGACATATTTTTCTTAAATTCATTTTGAAAAAATTCCCAAGTGATCTTCAGTAGAGCATACAAACTTCTATTGTTTCCCACCAGTTATAAGCTTCTTCTTTCAATAATGACACGGCACATATTAAGTAATCATTTGGTGAGCACGCCATTTGCTTAAAAACCCTCATTATACTTTGTAACCAATATTCACTTTCACAGGATCATCATCATCATTTCTTCCCCAAATTCTTCACCCCATGTTTTCTAAGCTTTTCAAATGGAGAACGTTTACTGTATTCGATTATATCGAGGAGGTGGAGGAGCAACCGGGGTACTACCGATGTTGAAATAGGGGAGGAGGTTGCGGAGTCTGGTTTCTTTCTCGTACATTCTCATTATACCACTGATTCATGAAGCCATAAATCATATTTTTGAGTTCTTGTTCTCGCATCAATGAAATTGGAACTTCACTACTTGTTCCTTGTTCAGAGGTTTGTACTCTGCTGTTAACTTCTTCTTGCTCAGTTTGTTCTGGTCTATCTGACATCTTTTCAAATCGAAGATAATCTATAATAAAAGCAAGGATTAGATCGGATCATACACATCACACTATCACAGATTTATATGGCATGTAATTCTAGACACTTTTCACATCATACATATTCCGAGAATCGGCTAAACCGAAGCTCTGATACCAATAAATGTAACGCCTCCTTACCCGAGACCGTCGCCGGAGTCGAGCAAAAGGCAATACTAAACTTATTTGAGCACTTAACCGAATTCAGACAATTTATATCATACTTTTCAAACAAGCTGTCTAACTGCGTCACAGTCGCAAAAAAAATCATATCTTGAGTTACACAACTCGAAATCCAAATCTGTAAATTTTTCCCGAATCTAGACTCATATATATATTTACTGATTTTTTTCTATAATTTTTGGTTGGGCCAATTAGTACAGTTTATTAGTTAAAGTCTCCCCTATTTTAGGGTTCAGCTACTCTGCCCCTGTGCACTACAAACCAAATTTCTCCCTGTACAGAATTCAAATAACCATGTCGTTTATTTCTATTAAAAATAAACTCAATAAGGAATCCATACATATACAGTATGACTCCTAATTATTTTTTTTACAATTTTTAATTATTTTTAAAAATCAAAACAGGGGAGCTCAAAATCACTCTGACCTTGTCTCACAAAAGTTTTTATATCTCATGATTTACAATTCCATTTCTTACATAATTTATTTTATAAGAAACTAGACTCAATAAGCTTTAATTTCATATTTCATTCAACCTCTAATTAGATTTTCATAATTTATGGTGAATTTTCAAAGTCAAACTATTATACTAACCAAAAACTGTTTTAGTACAAAATATTGTTAACTAGTTTATAACATCTTTACTTTAATCCCTTTAAACTCTATACATGCCGATGCCATATCCCAGATATGGTCTTATACGGAATCACATTATCACATCTCAGCGATGCCATAGCCTAGCTATGGTCTTATCTGGGAACACATATCACATTGCACCGATGCTATAGCTGACTATGGTCTTAGGCAGGCGTATTTATCACATCTTTTCCGTCAATTCATCATGGTCACAGAATGAAAGCACTCAAATCTATTGTTCCAACTAATGTGTACTTTTATTTAACTATTATTTCATACTAATTACAAATTGATAGTATTCATCCACAACAATATACTTAAAAATCATAATATCTTCATAATCAAACATTAAATTTGCCATATGAACTTACCTGGGCTAATTTGCAAAAGTAAAGAGAATTTGGGGACTATTCTTGAATTTTCTTCTTTCCACGATTCACTTCGTTTTCTTGATATGCTGTAGGATATAAAAACCAGCTTCTTAAAAACTCTCTAATGGTGTTTTTATCTGATGAAGATGAAGAAAAATGAAGAAAACTCTAGATTTTACCTAATATATCATATTTTACAATTAAATTATTACTTTATTTCCAATTTTGCCCCTTGTTCACACTTGATTTTTAATTTTCCTGCACACACATGCCGTCCAGCCCAATAATAGGTGTCTAATTGCCTATTTAGTCCTCTTTTAATTATTACTAGAGCTATTTAATCATATCTCACAATTTTGCACTTAGTTCAATTTAGTCCTTTTCACCTAATTAACTACAAGAAACCTTAAAATTTCTTGATGAAACTTTAATACTAACTTATTTACACTCCATAAATTTTTTAAAAATATTTATGGCTCGATTTATGAATTCGAGGTCTCGATATCTCGTTTTTATTCCGTTTTATCTACAACTTCCTACACTACATAATTTCACTAATTCAAAATTATTTCTAAAACCACACTTAACATTTACTTACTAATATCTAAGCTCACATGTCGGATTTAGTGATTTCAAATCACTGTTCCGGTATCACTGAAATTTGGGCCGTTACACTTGTGTCATCTGAGGATTTCTTAGGGTTCAAGTCAGAGAGTTACATAGCCTGGCACACGGAGGTGCGACACGGTCGTGTGACCCTACTCAAAGAGTTACACGGGTGAGACATAGGCTAGGACATGGCCGTGTGTCTCTTGTTCGAAAGTTACACAGTCTGGGGTGATTTCACACGGCCGTGTGTCCCCTGTTTTGAATTTTCGCAACTTTTTCCTAAACTTTCCTAATTGTTTCAAATTGGTCCTAAATTGCTTTTAAGCTATTTTTAGGGCCTCGAGGGCTCGTTTTAGGGACAGTATGTGTAACACCTCCCATACCCCTAAATTGTCGCCAGAACAGGGTTACAAGGCATTACCGGACAATCGAACAATTTACGATTAATATTCAAATATTTATCGAACATATTATAATATAATCATAAATTATCATATAAACTTTTGCTAATTGACTCTTCTTTCTTCTTCTTCTTTTTTTTTTAAATTTCAAAATAACCCTTATTATAAATATCTAACCTTTCTTGCAATTTCAAACCGGAACCAATCCAAAACCAATATTTCAACCAATGCAATTTCATATTTAATCATATTAAAATCATACCTATTAACAATAATTTGATAATTTACTCCGGATTAAATTATAATTTCATTCATCTATTCTATATTTAGCACCAATTATAACATGCATATCATATAAATTTTCATACTATTTCATTGGTTTAAACACCAAAATACCAAATACCATTCTTTACAACAAAAATTATATAATATTTTAAAGTGACCAAATTAACACCTATGTACATGCCACTTTTGCCAAAAGAAGAATACATCACCGAGTTTTTACTTGTTGAGTCGAGGATCGCCTGGATCTTTGAGTGAGACTCTGAATACCTATTAACCTGAACATGGAAACAACTGTACGCTGAGTATTTTATACTCAGTGGTATTACCATAATTCAAATTATAAACATAATAATCATGTAAATTAAATCATCTAACTTTAATATTTACTAAACCAATTCAAACATAAATTTGTCATTCTCAATATATTCATACAATTTAATTTAGCTATTCGTCAATTGAAACCATAAACATTCATGTTCCATTTTTACATTTCTTTCAGTGGCTCAACCAATTCATTTTATTCAACTTAACTATTCTTTTAACTACCCCTATTAACAGACTTGGACTTTGGTGGATACACGGATCCAACCAAACACACCAGTTTGGCACCAAGTGCCTCATCGGATAGTTTGAAGCAAAATTGACACCCAGTGTCTCATTAGCCTAGCCGAAGTAAAGTGGTACCCAGTACTTCATCAAATCTGTTCGAAGTAAAATAGTGACACCCAGTGTCTCATCAACTTGAGGTTGAAGCATCCCTGAACACTTTCAATCCTATGGCATGCCAACTATATCCGACTCAACCCAACTAGTTAGTAGGGCTTCCGGATCACATATAAATCTCAATTCAATTCAGTCGCAATTTCTCACATTTTCAATTCAATCATTTTCCACTTTTCAATCAATTTTCAATTCACATATTCATAATTCAATACACTTTCTCAATTTAATATGCATTTCAATTATTCACATATAATCGCAATTCAATTTAATTTCATACAATTTAATACTAATACTTACCATGCATATTAACTTAAAATTCAAAAATTAATAATAATTAAATTCGAATTATAGTAATACTAACACGTATTTCTTATTTAATTCAATTTTCTAAATTCAATTCAATAAAATTACTTACCTCAATATTTACTTACTATAAAATAAATAAATTTAAAATTAATACTTAATAATAAATAACTTGAATTATAGTAATACAAACTCGAAATTCTTGATTTACTTCTCGGTAATCTTCTCCTTTCCCTTTTGAGCCGATATATCTGGTTCTTTGTTAGCTACGAAAATTAAAATAATCATACTATTAATTACAACACTAATTAAAATAAATAATTGAATTTCTAATCAATTCCTACCTTATTCCCAATTTAATCCTAAATAATTTTACTTACTTTTCTAATTCAATTCATACTTTATTTCTATTCAAATTTCCTCCATACTTACATTAAACTATTAATTTTTCAGCATATTTTCCTAATTTCGAAATTTCTTCAATCTATACAACATAAACTTATAGCCTAGTTTACAATTTAATCCTTTAATTAATTCTAACTTAAAATTCATTCAATTAAATCCCTAATTCTTCTTTTTGTTCAACATAGACTATACTTAAAAACTTATGAACTTCCAAACTATCAACTTAATTCTATCAAAATCTTGTTTTAAGACTTCTAAAACATCAAAATTAAAAGAAAAGGGCTTGATTGACTTACCTACCAAAGCTTTAAACCTTAAACCCTTTGTTTTTCCTTTTTCTTTTCTTTCTTTCTTTTTTCTGCTACCTTCAAAATGCTCTCTGTTTCTTTTGTTTTGTTTCTCTGTTTCTTTATTTCTTTTATGTTTTATTATTTTATTAACGTAATACAATATTAATATCATATATTAAAATATCTTTTACTTTAATATTAAGTAAATTAATAATTATATAACAAGTGTACATATTTATATTATTACAAATGTCATTATCTAATTTGTTTTTCATACCAAAAATCTTGTTTTCATTATTTATCTAATAAATATCTTTTACTTATTAATAATAAATAATAAATATCTATTTAATAAATAATACTTGTATTACAATTATATTATACATATTATTACACATTATCATCTCATTATCCTAATAATAATATCAATTAAATAATAATAATCAATAAATATCTTTTACTTATTATTTAAGAAAAATATACAAATATATTACAAGTGTATTTTCTTGCATTTTACACATGTATTTAATTATAACCATACAATTGTCTACTATTTACTTTATTTAATAATAATAATATAAAACCATAATGATGGTTAATAATTATATAATATTTATATATAACTTAAATAAAATCGTAGATTTTAATGTATATGCCGCCTCATTTCATATAAATGGCTTAATTGCTATTTTAGTCCTTTTTATTTTCTATTACTCTAAAATTCAACTTTTACCCTTAATTAAATTTAGTCCTTTTTACTAATTACTCTAAATTGAGCTAATTTCACTTAATTAAAACCTAATTAAACACAGTACTAGACTCATAAATATTTCTACTAATTTATTTTCGAACTCATTTCACTAAGACAGAGGCCCGATAATGTACTTTTTCGATGCCCGTGAATTTTGGGTCATTACAGTATGCATGTATATGAATGGTTTATGATGTGATTAAACTATTGAATGATATAATGTTTGAATGCTTTTGATTGTACGGTAATGTTTCATAATCCTAATTCGGCAACAGAAATAGGTTAAAAGTGTTACAGAAGGGTCCATGAAATAATTTCACCTTTTTTATTTTATAATTTTGTTAACTTTACCCTTCAAACCAAAGAAAATATCATGTTTTATTAAAAAAAAAAATCATGTTTCTCTTATCTTTCCAAGGGTATATTTCTTTTTAATAATTGAGGTCAATTTTAAAATATCTATGTTATCCATGTAATTACAATGATTAGTTGTTTTTTTTATTTTGGATTATTAGAACCAATAATTTTATTTCCTTAACTCATTTAAACTCAGAGCTGCTTGTGGGTCAAACCACCCGCATAGGTTCAAAGGCTTGTTCAAAAAATTAGAGAATTTGGATAAAAATACAAGACTTGAAAAATGGGCTTGATTAAAATTTTAGGTTTGTTTTCTATATGGGTCAGATATTGGGTAAAATTTTTGGCTTAAGCCTAAGCCCAATTATACTGACTATATTATATTATAAAAATTAATTATATTAATTTATATATTAAATAATAATTATATCTATTTATATTGAATCACTAACCTAAAACAATTAAACTCATTATTCAAAACTCAAAAAAACCTACCCAAATAAGGGTGGATTTGGATGGGCGGTGCGTTTACCTGCGGTTAGTGTAAAAACAACAGTGACGGTGTGATTAAATACTGTAGCGTGAGACAAAAAGTAAGCTAAACGCATTGGATTGCACCCAATCGTCCATCCAAACCCACCCTAAATAATCCAATCAAAAATATAAAATTTTAAAAATTATATTTAATACAGTAAAATATTTATATATTTATTTGTGTTTTTTAATATAATAAAACATTTATTATATTTGGTGTTATGTTAGATGATATGGTCTAATCACAATTATTTTGTTTGGAAAAGGGAAGATGTGGGCATGGCATCAATCGTTCGAGTTGTTGATGCTTTTCAGACTCATTGGTAGCAGTCAATGAGGGTGTTTGCTGCGACTGATGGGAGTGGTGACTGGGACGGAGTGACTTGTGGTCGAGGAATGGCTGGTTAGGCACCTTTGGAAGGTGGCCTGCTAAAATGTAATGTAAAATTTGCCTATTTCGAGCAAGAGGGAGCTATGAGGTATGCGACCATAGTTCAAGACTCTACGAGTTGTGTGCTTAAAAGTTTTTCAGGCTTTATTTATGCTTGTTTTAGTCCTTCCATAGATGAAGCTTGAAACTTTTGCCATTAGGGAGGGCCTTGTCATGGTTAAAATCTTTTGCCTTCAATAATGTTATAGTTGAGTTGGATTGCCTGCTTGTAATTTTGGATTTTTCATGCCCATCATTTAATTTTTCTGAACTAGGTGTGCTGTTACGTGTTTGTTTACTGATCAAGAATAAGTTTCAACACATGTCCTTTTGTTGGACTTATCGGTGTGCCAACAAGACGATTCATTCCTTAGCTTGAGTGAATTTGTTATATGCAAACCACATAAAATGGGATGACTTTCCCACTATTTCTTTTAATGGGGATTTTTTGTCTGTAATTGAAGATAGTTTGGTTGGGGAGTACGAATGATAGGTTCAAGGGTGTGGAATGAGCCTGCTGGCTCAGGTTTTAATAGAGTATCACACACATAATTCTTATTCTTAAGTTCATACAAAATTCCTTTGTTTCTTTTAATGTTTACAAAAACTGAATTTGTTTAATTCCAACTAAATTCAGACATGGTAATTAATGTAACATGTGCAGATGGTATATTAATAATTTTTAAAAATGTTTCAATTTCTTTCTTTGTACAGGCTTAGAAAAAAAAAAAGGTAAGAGCTAATTCTATAATAAGAAAAAATTTGTAAAATGTTGATTTAGATAATTTTATATTTTAGAAATTAAATAATAAAATTTTGTAATATAACCAAATGAAAATATGATAATTTACTAAATGATTTTATATTCTGATATTTTTATTATAAGAGTAATATTACATTTGGTAAATTAAATGGATGTGGTTGAAGATGTGAGTATGATTGAATGTTAGTGAGGGTTAAAAAGCGAAAATGTAATCAAAGGGGAAACTGTGGCAGACATATCAGCAAAACTTCCATTCATCCCCAATAAATCACGAGACTATGTCTGCCTAAGCCCAATGAAAGAATTGCAATAAGCCCAATTGGAGCAATCTTGGTCTAAAACCAAGTTTCATTGCCAGTTGTATTATTATGGTAATGTAATGTACCAAATCATTAAATAGTGCAAGTAGATATGATAAGTTGTACTTTTTTTGAGTGTGGGTAAGGAACTTTAAACAATTTCTCTTAGCCATAAATATGAAATTAAATTATTTTACATGTTTAGCCTTTCATATCTGTTTGCTTCCAAAAACAACTCATTCGTATCCTGGTGAAAATTGACTGATCCTATTGTACCACACGGGTCATGGAACCAACAATTAGCCATTAGCGGTAGTAGAGGACATGTGACGCGGCGCTGCTACTTGTAAGTCAGTGGGTTGAATGTGGATGGGCCAGTAGAAGCGATTGTGGAAAGATCCGAGTAGGATGAAACTTGAAAGTGATGGCAGGCTTAGGTAAAACAAAGTTGAGCGCAAGAACAAAAGGTTCAATGGCTTCTCCAAGCCATGCACGTCAGGACAATAGATTAAAGAAAAATAGCAAGGATCTGATTCAGGTCGGATTAGATTTTAAAATTAACAACCTCACATGCCTAATCACAAAAACAAATCTTCAAAGCACAAAAAGAAAAGACACATGAATTAGTAGAAAAATTAAGGACTCGACGATACACTGTAAGTTGGCAAATGACAACAGTAAAATTAAGATAAATTATAAGGAAAAAGAAGAAAGGATTCAAGCCGCTGACAGTCCTCACATCGGTAGCGGCGAAAACAAATCTTTGTTATTCCTCATTGGCCAACAAACGAAACAAACCAGAAAAGATTGATTGGAGATAGTGTTATTGTTTTTAATCTTTCTAATCATTTATTGAACACTGAGTTTTATAAAGCAAGATGAGGCACTTCCTTCAATGATGCTAAGCATGAAGTAGACAATGATTTCTGTCAAAACTCAGCTAATTATGAATGCAAATTGTATTTATTGAAAAGCAAGTGGGTGGTGACGCGTGGAGCCAGGTGATATTGAGCCTCTCTCTTCCTACTCTGCGACTCTTTCAGATTTTCTATTTTGGATACTTTGTTTTACATTCAATCCTCCTTTCCACTTCGATCAAAATCTACCACCTACCTTTCAATTCTATCCTCACATAGACCGAACAGTTTCTCACCACTTTATCTAGATGTATGGACTCATATGCTCTTCCAACTTGTGGTTCTACCCCTAACTTCATCTGATCTGTTATTCACCTTTTATCAGGTATGTTTAAAGAAGTTCAATTTTATGATAGAATAAAAGATTTTGTTGGGGATCTTCTACATCACAGTTTATGTATTTTTGAGGGGGTTGGATCTGTTGTTGCAGAAATGTCGGGTAGGTCTTTTTTGCGGGGTACTGAGAGCAAAGAAAGGCTGCTTCCAAGGAAAGGGTATTCGGAATTTGGTTTCAACAGCTCGGATGTTTCCGAGGATCGAGTTAAATGCAGGTGTTTTCGATCATGTTGTGATTCGATTGATAACTTCTGGAGTGGATTGCAAGAACTCTTTGTCAAGTTATATGAAATGGGTCGATCAGATCCCCGTAAGGTGATTTTTGCAACGAAAATGGGGTTTTCGCTAATGTCTATATCATTGCTTATGCTTTTCAAAGAGCCTCTAAAGGAAACTAGTCAATATTCTATCTGGGCAATTCTTACTGTAGTCGTGGTTTTCGAATTCAGCGTAGGTATATGATCCAATATTCATGATGCCCCATTTCTGCCACAATCCAGACTGCCTGCTATTTGAGTTCCTTTTAACAATTTCTATATTATAGGTGCAACACTTAACAAAGGGTTCAATCGAGCAATAGGGACTTTCTCTGCTGGAGCCCTTGCTTTAGGCATTGCACAAGTATCAACATTGTCTGGGAAGTATGAAGAAATTATTATTTTGATAAGCATTTTCATAGCAGGTTGGAGTTCTAGCAGTTAATACTATATAAATATTTACAAATGAGAATTCTTGGGTATTGTGTTCATTCAACTTTATAAAATATAAAATTTCATTCTGCTTTAGGATTTGCTGCTAGCTATTGCAAATTGTACCCTCCCTTGAAGACATATGAATATGGTTTTCGGGTATTCTTGTTGACATTTTGTATTGTACTGGTGTCTGGGAACAACTCAAGAACCTTCTTCAGAACTGCTTTTTACCGGTTGTTGCTTATCTTCATTGGTGCTGGCCTGTGTTTGATTATAAATATATGTATATACCCCATATGGTCCGGAGAGGATTTGCATAAATTGGTGGTTAAAAATTTCAAGAATGTGGCTTCTTCCTTGGAAGGTTAGCTTTACTTTTCAAGTAGTGCTCTCTGAGTAGTTTCTCATCGGAATTCCTTCATTTACTGTGCTAGATTGATCAATCATAACCTTGAACTTTCTTTTTTAGGCTGTGTTAATGGATATCTGCAATGTGTTGAATATGAGAGGATCCCTTCCAAAATTCTCACTTACCAAGCATCTGATGATCCTTTGTATAGTGCTTACAGATCAGTTGTGCAGTCTTCAAGCCAAGAGGATACTCTGGTATGTTTTCACATGCCTTCATCCTGTCTTTATCTCCAAGAATGTAGGAGTTCTTTTCTTTGTTTAAAGTACTTCATTTTTTCCAGCTAGATTTTGCCTTATGGGAGCCTCCACACGGTCCTTATAGATCATTCAACTACCCATGGAGAAACTATGTCAAAGTAAGTGGTGCATTGAGACATTGTGCATTCATGGTCATGGCAATGCATGGATGTATACTTTCAGAAATTCAGGTGAGAACACTATCTCCTTTCATATCTTCAAAGAAATTATTTCTACCGAATGCATGATTATATCATTATATACATCTATAAATCAAAATCTATCTGATTCACTCCTCCTAGACCTCTCTTTTTCCAAAGCATGAAAATAGGTTGCCAGACTTTCCTTTCTGCATCAGTCACTTGTTTACAGGAACCCCTATCCTACAGCTGTAAAGTGCCTATATATCAGATAATCATATTGATAGGTCCTCTCAGGATCATGCCTGAATTTATAACTTTGTCAAAAAGGAAGACAGCAAGACCCCATTATCTTTGGCTGAGCCTAAAAAGAAAAGAACACATTGGCATTCGTTCCACTTATGCAATGATACAATGTTCTCTTTATTTTACTTTTCCTGTTTATTTCAACACCGGAATTCATCATATCATGTCTTCGATATTAGGTTTCCACTTACGCAGTGACTCTAAGTTCTCTTTATTTTACTTTTCCTGTTTATTTCAACTCTGGCATTTGTAATTTTTATGTCTTTAACTTGATGATAAGAACCAAAATTGTGATGTTAATAGTAAAAGAAATAGTTCCTCAAGGCCATGAAAGAAACCTCTGCTAGAAGTTGACTTGCATTGCTGATTTGATATTGGCAAATTTGGACAACATAGCTAGATATGTTAGCTTCATAATCAGATTTTATGAATTTCTCTACATGCAGGCACCAGCAGAGAAGAGACACGTGTTTGCTCTTGAGCTGCAGAGGGCCGGTAATGCAGGAGCTAAAGTGCTACGTGAGCTGGGACAGAAAGTTGAAAAGATGGAGAAGTTAAGCCCCGGAGACATACTGAGGGAAGTACACGAGGCAGGAGAGGATTTGCAAAAGAAGATAGACGAAAAGTCATACCTTCTAGTCAATTCAGAAAGCTGGGCAACTGCACCGCCTCACAGGGAATTGGAAGAATCTGGGAGCATGGCTGATGTTAAAGACAATGAGCATAAAGTGATAAAATCCCTGAGCGATATGTCGGAAGTTCAGCACTCGATTGATCCTCGTGCGCCGGACTTAATTACCTCGGAGAGCATGCTCCAGAAACCATCATGGCCCCGTCTCTCGTTTACTGCAGAAGCATTGCTGCAGCAACAGGAATCTAAAATATATGAAAGTGCTAGTGCTTTATCCTTAGCAACATTCGCATCACTATTGATTGAGTTTGTTGCAAGGCTCCAAAATCTCGTGGATGCATTTCAAGAGCTTAGTGAGAAAGCAAATTTCAAGGTTCCTGTGGACCAATCACGTCAAAAGGAGGCTCCAGGATTTTGGAGAAGATTAAGAAATTGCTTTCATTCAAAGAACTAAATTCTATAAAAGAAGACAAAATGACCAAAAAAAAAAAAAAAAAGAAGAAAAAGAGAGAGTGTTTTGGAACATATATTTTGGGCTTCAAACATTTGGAATTAAGTAGGTTCAAATACAGTTGTTAAGGGAGACATAAGCTTTTAGATTGATTTCTACACTGTTGTAACTTTCCAGATGCATTAAATTTGCATTGATGGGAAAGAACCTTCATATAGAAAGGCCAAGGGTGAGCTTAGAAACTGAAATTATCTTGCTCAAAGCTTCTTTTCTTCAAGTTATTTATTATATATGTTAATGGTAAAGCACAGTAATTGAAGTTTCTGAAGGAATACATGGAGAAACTGAAAAAACAACATCCTTTCCTTTCTGATAGTAATAAAAGTTCTATCTATCTCCAGCTTCGATCTTTTTCTTTATCCAATCAACTCGTTTTCTGATGTTTCTAGTGCGGGGGATCTATTTATGCGCAATGAATGAATATAATTATTACATTCCTAATTTGTTATAATATCAATTAATATAAAAAAATCTATGAAAAAGTATAAATATATACAAACCGATTTGATGCGTAGTCATATCAATTACAAAATATAATTATTTGATACAATGCTGACCTTAATCTATTGCTGTGTCTTTAATAAATATTTAAATAAATAATTTTTTTAACAATACGATCATATATACTCTTTTTGACACAATTTTTATAACTGCTCGTAGCCCCTCCCAACCTATAAATAGGAGCATAATGCACTTCAGCGCACTCAAACCTATGTTCTCTTGCATTGATAATAATATCCATATAATTGAGCTATATTAAAATAAATAATTAGGAAGAAATGATGGTGGATTATGAAGAAAATAATCCACTACCAATAATAATTGAGTTTAAAAGAAATGATGAGGTTAAAAACTTTTGGAGGGCCGAAATAATAATTAACCTATTGGCCCATAATCCTCTTTAGTTGGGCTTTGGACGTTTTTGTAAATGAAAATAGTTCATGAGCAATTGATATGATTCCTTTTAAGAAAAGGAAGAAATAAATACATACAAACAAACGAAAATACAAAACATTTCATTTCTCTTACTTTCTGTTTATTGGGAAACAGCCGGCGGGAAGGCGTCGAAATCGGTAACATTACCTCTCCCCATTTCTTAGTTTCATCCCCCTTAGCTAACAATTTCATAAATAACCATTGGTTCTTTCAGTTATTAAATTTGGAATTTTATCACCCTCCTTGGTCAATGTTGTTATCTCCCGATCTTAGGTGCCGGGTATTTTCAAATTTTAAATTCGTATTCAATTTTCCTTGCTTTTCTTTTCTTTACATCCAAACAAGGCCGTGGTTTTTTTAAACTTTTCCTGCTTTTCCCCTCCTCCATGTTTATTTTTGGTTCGTTTACTTTCTGGTGTTGCATTCCAGTGTTTGTTTGAGATACTGTTCTTTGAAGTGAGCTGTTTATCAACTTTTATCTGCGTTAAGTGCTTGTAAGATCTATGAATACGATAACATCACTAAAAAAGAATTATTGAATCTTGAGCTGTTAAGGATCAAAAGATGGGACACTATTACTGTATATTTGAAATGATTTGTAATTAACGATAGGTTACGGGTTTTCTTTTCTGTACTATTGCAGGTATAACTAGTTAATTGAAGCTGCCAGACTTTGAAATAATATGTCTACGGTGGAAGAACCGTTGTATCCAATAGCTGTCCTGATAGATGAGCTAAAAAATGATGACATCCAGCTTCGTTTAAACTCAATCCGTAGGCTTTCAACCATTGCTCGTGCTCTTAGGGAAGAGCGAACCAGGAAGGAATTAATTCCATTTCTGAGTGAAAACAATGACGATGATGATGAGGTGCTTCTTGCAATGGCTGAGGAGCTGGGAGTGTTTATTCCCTATGTTGGGGGTGTTGAACATGCCCATGTTTTGCTGGCCCCTTTGGAAACCCTTTGCACTGTTGAGGAAACCTGCGTAAGGGACAAAGCTGTCGAGTCATTATGCAGAATTGGATCTCAGATGAAGGAGAATGACTTGGTTGACTTGTTTGTTCCTCTAGTTAAGGTTAGATGTTCTGTTATTTTCAATATTTATATTAATGCCATTGTTTTTCAATACTGTTTTGTGATATTTAGCTGCTGTGCACAAAGCTATAAATTTGAGCTTATTAGATACTTATTTTACATGCCAAAAGCTGTTAATCAGGTTGTAGTAACTGCAAACAATGAATTTTAAGAGCTCAACTTTCAACAATTTATGAACATTGCTAATATGAAGGACAGTGAAAACAGTAACAGAAAGGAATTTAAGTAGTAAGGATAACATGGTTTATGCACCCTAAACTTGGTAGCCATATTTCTATTTCTATGTTTTTGATGTTTTATTTGTTTATTTTAAATCTTCAGGGGCTGGCTGCTGGTGAGTGGTTTACAGCTCGAGTTTCAGCCTGTGGGCTGTTTCATATTGCTTATCCAAGTGCCCCTGAGATGTTGAAAACAGATTTACGGTCAATGTACAGCCAATTGTGTCAAGATGACATGCCAATGGTAAGAAGGTCTGCTGCATCAAATCTGGGGAAATTTGCCGCAACAGTTGAAAATGCTCATTTGAAGGCTGAGATCATGCAGATATTTAATAATCTTACACAAGATGGTAAGTGGAAGGGTTAAGACATGCTTGATTGAGAAAATCTCTCTACTTGTTAGGTTACATTTTTATATTTTGACACATGAATACTGCTTGTTTTCTTCTTCTCTACTGCCATCCCTACCATACTCCTCCATGTTCGTAATAAATGAATTTGTGGTCTGTTCAGATATTTCATCAAGTGTTTTTTAGGCCATCTAGCTTGGAAACAAAACTTGTTTTTTTCTTGGTTCTAGTAAAAAAATTAGTAGCTGAAATGATTTCATTTTATTATGAGTTCTCACAAGAAACTTCTTGTTTTAAATTGTATGTCAGATCAAGATTCAGTTCGGTTATTGGCTGTTGAGGGATGTGCCGCTCTTGGAAAGTTGTTAGAACCCCAGGATTGTATTGCACACATTCTCCCTGTAATTGTCAATTTCTCCCAGGTATATCCATGGATGGTTCTCCTGTTTACATCTAATATTGTGTGAATTTTACAAATTATTTCTTATCTTCTTTTCGGCAGTCTTGTCAGGCGTCTTACGAAAAATGGAACTGTTCATATCCTCATGTTAGTTGTTGGCATGTGTCACTAAAACTCTGTAGCAAGTTTTTAGTGATTTTTCTAGTGAATAACTTTCTAATGTTTCATGATCCATGGAGTATCATGTTGAAACCACATAAAGTTAGGGTTTCATAATGTGGAGGTTGAAGTTTAAAAGTTGGTCTTTAAATTGTGAGAGGAAGACTTTATTTTGTTGCATTAGCGAAATCTGTCATATACTGCGTATTTGACCTATTTCATGCTTTAACTAAATTTTTTTAATTTAGGTGTGGGGTGAGAATGCTATTGAGTGACCTGAGTATTCCGTTGCATATAAATAATTCTGTAGTGAGTTCAGGCATCTTTAGCAGGAAAACAGCTTCTTCTTTTTTTTCCTTTTAATTCCACATGTGCTTATATTTGTTCCATTTTGTGTAATTAACAGGATAAATCTTGGCGTGTGCGTAATATGGTTGCAAATCAATTATATGAACTTTGTGAAGCTGTAGGACCACAGCCTACTAGGTATTTATGTACCTGCTAAGCTTCTGATAAAATATGCTAATGCTATATGAGGAAAATTTCCTCTTTACCAATGATATGTATCACTATCTGACACAGTTACATGGTCAATTGTTTTCAGCTTGTTGTGTGTGGGCCAGAAATTGTATTTCTTTGATTATTTCTCATACTATCCTAAGGTGGTTTATGTTTTACTTTTTACATATGTTGATTGTGTTTTCAGGATGGACTTGGTGCCTGCATATGTGCGCTTGCTTCGCGATAATGAAGCTGAAGTTCGCATTGCAGCTGCAGGAAAAGTAACTAAATTTTCTCAAATTTTGAGTCCATAACTTGCAACCCAACACATTCTTCCTTGTGTTGAGGTACTGATGTTTATGATAAGAATCTTATGATCCTCAAATGAAATTTCCTGTTAGAGAAGAAATTGCTGTTTGTTTCATGTTACATTAAGTATTGGCGATCTTCTTACCTCAATGCATTGCAATACCTTTTATAGGAGCTGTCATCGGATTCTTCGCAACATGTCCGCTCCGCTTTAGCTTCAGTTATTATGGGAATGGCTCCTGTCCTTGGAAAGGTAAGAACATAGAGTAATT
The DNA here is from genome assembly GCA_025698475.1 of Gossypium anomalum. Classification (NCBI taxonomy): domain Eukaryota; kingdom Viridiplantae; phylum Streptophyta; class Magnoliopsida; order Malvales; family Malvaceae; genus Gossypium; species Gossypium anomalum. Next base: position 12,984,538 of record CM046967.1, on the reverse strand, counting down.
CCTTAATTGGGAAGTACCCTAGGAAATTCCAGGGTCTGTTTAGTGCTGGTAATGCAGGAAAAACGCGTACAAGCTAGAGGTACCAATATAAATTATCTCCTATCGGATTGGACTGATAGAAGGTCTTTTCAGTCAGTTGTGGTTGTTATAACAGTTGTCTCAATGTTCATGCTGGATGTATAAGAAACTGGTTTGAATTGGGATTATTGAATTTCATTTGTTGGTCCTTGCAGGATGCAACTATCGAGCAGCTTCTTCCAATATATGTCTCTCTTTTGAAGGATGAATTCCCTGATGTGCGTCTTAATATAATCAGCAAGCTTGATCAAGTGAATCAGGTTAGGTATAAGTTGGAGCTTCCCTCTGTTTCTATGAGTGCTGTTCTGCTTATGTTTTGCATCCTCGGTTGTTTTTCGTTTGCTCGAGATTCAACTTTTATCCAACATAAAGCTATTGAAGCACAATGGCACCCGGGTCTTCTGAGTGGCTATTAATACTGAATAAATTTAATTTTAGTTACAACTTGTTAATTGGTATACATGCTATTATTGCATTCTACGTGCAAACATTATATTGACGTTAACTGCATGTTCTCAAGCAGCTTTCTAGGTTTTTTTTTTTTTTTTTTTTTTTTTCTATATATAAACTGTCTCTTTCTCGCAGGTTGTTGGAATTGATTTTTTGTCCCAATCCTTATTACCAGCCATTGGTGAGCTTGCTGAGGATAGACATTGGAGGGTTCGGCTTGCTATAATTTGAGTATATACCATTATTGGCTAGTCAGTTAGGTGTTGGATTTTTTGATGATAAACTTTGCACCCTTTGCATGCAATGGTTGCAGGATAAGGTTTGTGTTTTCTTATCTTGCATGTGCAATAGCTATAAGTTTAAAACACTTATTTCTTTATGTATTAGTCATTTTCTTTTTGGCAATTTTGCTATATTTCTGTACTCTCATGGTTTTATTATATTTTTTTATTTTCTTAGAACCTTCATATATATATATATCTAATGTTTTTCTCTGAGTAGACTGATACTTTTTGAGGGTGCATTGACTAAAGACCCGAGATGAAAATTTGTAGTTTATTTACCATCTAAGGTTTCATGAAGGGAAAATAAATTTTAAAAGATTTCAAATGATTAAACAGTGGAATTCCTGATGTTGATTAGTTTACAAAATACTCGTTCCTATCTAAAATTTTCCAGTTTGATATTGCACAAGTAAAATGGGTGTAATGCATCCACATTTTTTGTTATGCTTTGTATGACATGTTCGTAAATGATATCAGGAAGTACCAATGCTTTTGGCTTGTGATTATTGCTATTATTTAGAAGTCTGCAATCGGCATTGTAAGTATTGTTGTATGTTGACTGGGAACAGATTTTTTGGCTTCTATTGGAAGTAGTAGAAAAACTGGAAAGTCTTTTTTAATAAGTGAATGCTTTATCCACTGTGTTGTTACTATTAATTCACCGATTGCAAAACAATGACATAATTTCTAAACTAAAGCACTATTTTTGCATGGTATTGTTACAGGTTTACTCTATTCGAGATGCAGCCGCTAATAATTTGATGCGTCTTGCTGAAGAATTTGGCCGAGATTGGGCAATAGAGCACATTATTCCGCAGGTCTGTGCAATAATATTGACAATTGATCCTTACCAAGTAACTAGGAAGTATTTTCTGAAACTTAAACAGATGCCTGTGCTAATCCTTCAGTTTTTTCTTGTATTATGAGAATCCTCAGTGACAACATAAAACTTTATGCACTATAACATGGTTTTTACAGGAATTCCCTTCTATTTCTCATGTGCTTTGTTTGGTAGAGTAGATAGAAAAGTAAAATGATAGAAAAATGGAAGAGACAATTGAAAACATAATTTTCTTTCCATTCTTGGTAGGAAAGATGCAGATGTTGAAAGCAAATATAAATTTCTTTCAATCCATTACTTTGTAAAGTTTTTATCTGAATATGTTGAATAATATAATAATATTGTTGATGTATAATACTTAACTCGCATCTTTTCCCTTTTCTCTCTTAGCGTTTCAATTTGAAATAATGTGATATTGTGAATAAAAGCAGAATATTAGTCTCTTTTCCATTTTCGTTCCACAGTTTTTTCTATTACCAAGCACGTCCTAAAATCATTTTCTTTCCACTGTCCATCATCTTCCATCCACCCTTCCACTTTCATTCTAACAAGCACACCTTGTTCTTTTTCTCTTAAGCCATGCGTTACCACACTTTGAAGTAGTGAGATATGATGCGATAGCATCCATATGGATTTTTTATTAGTTGTTGCATTCTTTGGCTTGCTAATAATTACAGAGACCTTTTCATTGCGTTAGTTGCCCCTTTGTTTAATTTATATTTTAATTGGTTTTTTTGTTTCTTTTGGGCATCAACAAAGTTGGTTTATAGTTTTGTTTAACGGGGAAGTTTGGATGTTATGTGAAAAGGTACTAGTGATGGCAAACTCTCCACACTATCTGTACCGGATGACCATTCTTCGTTTCATTTCTATACTTGCTCCTGTTATGGGATCAGAAATAACATGTTCTAAACTGCTGCCAGTTGTTGTAAATGCATCAAAAGACAGGTTTGTAAACAAAATCAATATGGAAGGTGTATGTAGCATTCTGATAAAGTATCTGTAATTGATGGTCTGCATTTTGCTTTCTGCACAGTCGACAATATTAAGTTTAATGTGGCAAAAGTTTTGCAGTCTCTCGTTCCTATCGTTGATAAGTCTGTTAGTATTCCAATTTCGAACATACTTGACCATCTCTTTCAATTAGTTCGAGTTCTTCCCTTTCAATCGCATCTTTCTTTTATCCTTTTTTATTGGTTTGTTATTGTTGGCCAACTGATTGCTACAAATAGGTGGTGGAGAAGACAATCCGTCCATGCTTGGTTGAGCTGAGCGAGGACTCAGATGTGGATGTTCGTTATTTTGCTAACCAAGGACTTCAGTCGATCAATCATGCTACGATATCCAGTTAGGCCTAAGCCAGATTTGTTTACCACGTTGCTGGGGGAGCTTTAGATTTTTGCTTGCTAGGTTTGGTTTTGTCATTTACTTTCTCCAATGCTGATTTTTAGCTGGTTAAAATATGCCATAAAAATCTCAGTACTCTTCATAAATTTGAAAATTAATCCTTGTACTTTTATTTCTAACAATTTAGTCTCTCTACTTTTTAGATTTCAAAATTCAAGTTCAATTGTTAACACTCAACACTGTCAAAATTATTTTTTTAGTTACATGCTTATCAAGTAAATATTTTTTTTAAAATTTTAAAATATCACACCAATAAATTTAACTATATTAATAATTGGATTTGAATTTTTAAATCGAAAAAGTAGAAGAATTAAATTCTTGAAATTAAAAGTCAAGTTTATAAAAATTACGAGATATTTTAATCTTCCGTACATCTTGTGGTTGTGGCTGGCTTGTATTTATTTATTTATTTTATTGTTCAACACCTGTGGCTGTCTTGTAGAAAGCTACTTTTGGCTACTGAAAATTTGCGCGACTCACATCCCAAATTAATCTTTCTAATTTGTGATTTTTGGTTGAGCTCATGATTGATTAATGTAAATAGAAATATGACTATATTTTGGTAGTTCAATGGTTTCTGAATTTGAGACCTCTAGAAACAGTTAATAATTGAAACATTCCTGTTGGAAAAATATTTGGACTTTAAATTTTATGAGTTTAACGCATGTATGTCATATGCTATGAAGTTTAATAAGAGATATAATTATATTTACGTGATAAATTTACCCACTTAAATTAGCAATTGATCGATTAATTTAACATAAAATTGGACCGTTCATTGAGTTTAATTTCGTACTTCTTTTTCCAGTAAATCCAAGTCTAAATGACTCTTTTTTTCAATAAAAGCGAAAAGCTAAAAAAAATTCGGAGTCATTTTATTTTTGAAATATTGCTTCAAGCTTACTAAAATGACCTTCATAACATAAGACAAGTCTAAAATCATGTTACTTTGTTTGATAAAAGTGTTTAACAAATAATATTTGAAAATTCATTTCCGTGCTTAATAAAATAAAATAATAATCAATAATAACTTAGAATTTTTAACTCTCATTTCATTATAAACTATAAATTACTAACCTAAATAAATTATTTCAATTTTTTATAACATGATAAATTGATTATTTATTAACCCGGCTGTGATCAATTGGGCCTTGGGTTTTAGTAGGGCACAATGTTAAAATCGACAAAGTTTGTAAGGGCGGAAAAACTGTAAAGAACACATTTGGTAAATTAGATCACGTGATGTGTTAGGCAATGCTTAAAGAATTAGGATGATTTTATAATCCAACAAGAAGTTATCGTCAAGGCAAGGAAGGAGAGAGACATCATACAAAGAGAGACTTTCTCTTGTTCATCACCAATAAATTTCATTCTTTTATAAAAAAAATACATTCAAAATTATAAATAAATTAATACCTCTTTTTCTCTTTTTCTAACATGAAATTTATTTATTAAAATAATAGTTTTATAAATAAAATAGCTATTTTTTTAAAACAAAATCGCAAACAAGGTTTAAATCAAATTAAAAAATTTCCTTATTTTTAGTTTTATTTTTTAAATAATAATTTATTCATACATCTGTCATTTTTTTTTAGTCCTCAACAAATTTGTCGAGCCTTGGGATCGCCTATGCCCACAACCACCGACACCAATACCATTACTCTGTACCCTTAATCATGCCTGCCCTCAAGCATAACCTCAAATGCAACAAGCTCATTCTGGACAACAACCTAAAGAAATTGATTCTTACCCTTTTTTACCTCAACCTGTAGTTTTTTATCCAACCTGACCATGGTGGTCTTCATGGATTTTTCTTTAAATAATTTTATTTTAATAAATAATATCACATTAGAAAATGAGAAAATAGATATTAATTTACTTATAAATATTTATAGAATTTTGTATATATTTTTATAAAATGTTATGTATTTTCATAAAAATGAACATTTAAATAATTTATTTTTATTTTTTTGAATTTTGAATTTTGAATTTTTAAGAATCAATGCTAGATTGACATAATGTGTAAAGTTGAGGGTTAAATTTGTTGAGTTTTTTAGATTTAGAACCAAATTGATAGAATCTATAAATATTGGTAGGCTAAATTAAGTTTAATCAAGGCTTTATATAGGGAGAATCTAGAGAGTTCAACTATGATTAAACTTAATCACTTAAATATTAAATTAACAAAATATTTATCTATAAGATAAACATTAAATTAAATTAAATAGTAAGATAAGTATTAAATTTAATTTAATATTAAATATATTAAAATAATATTATTTTTGGAATAGCTAATCTAAAATCAAAATTTCTAATAGAGTTCCAATACGAGTGTAATTCTTCCACTGCTCAACCACTGAAGACCTGTAATAGCCTGAATTTTCAGTGGTGTCGGAACAGTGATTCGAGATCACTAAATCCGACAAATGAGTAGAAAATATTAATAATTTAGTGAATATAAGTTAAGTGTGAAGTTAGGAAAATTTTTGAAATAGCGAATAGTGTACTAGAAAAAAAAATTTAAATTAGAATCGGAAACGAGATATCGAGAGTTTGAAAATTTTTAAAACGAGTCATAAATATTTATGGAGTGTTAATAAGTTAGCATTAAAGTTTCGCCAAGAAATTTTAAAGTTTCGATAGTTAATTGAAAAAAAAGGATTAAATTGTAACAAATGTAAAATTATGAGAAATGATTAAATAGCTTAAATGATAAAAGAAAGAGAGTTTAAAAGGCAAATAGACCCCAAGTCTATTTGGGCTGGACGGCAAGGTGCATGAAATCAGCAGGAAAATTGATGAATTAAGGGCAAAATTGGAATATTACAAAATTTACTTAATAAACTAGGACTAAAGTGGAATTATCTAGAGTTCTCATTATTTTTCTGCATTCTCATCAGTAAAAACACCATAGAAAGGTTTTCTTAAGCTGGTTTTTCATATTTTTACTGCAAGTAAGTTCAATTCTTGATTATTTCTTGAAATTTTTGTGTTTTCATGACTTTTACAACTAGGTCTACTTGTTTAATTCATTAGTTTTTGATTCTATGAAAGAAATTGAAAGCTGATATGAATATGTGCTGGAATTATATGATGATTTAGCATGGAATTAGAGTTTTAAATTGTTTATATGCTGATTTTATTGAAAGAATTGAATAGAAAGTGAATGTTTGGGATCTAAAGGTGAAAAAGTTTGAAGTTAGGGTTTTATGTGGAAATTCTGAATTTAAATAATTGTGAAATAACTTATAATGTTAAGGTAAAGCATTAATTGGGAAGAATTAGCTTCATTGAGGGATTAATTGAGCAAGGATCGAATTGAATTGTATGAATTGTGAAATTTGGGGCAAAAATCGAAATCAACATTTGCACTAAAACAGTTTTGGACAGTAGCAGTAGTCTAACTTTGAAAAATCACCATAAATTGTATAAATCGAATTAGGAGATGAAAAAAATATTAAATTAAATTCTAGTTTCTCATAGAAGAAACGGTGTAAGCAACGGAATTGTAGATCATGAGATATAATAGATTTTGTGAGACAATGTCGAGAATGATTTTTGGATCCCTGTTCTGAATTTTAAAAATCATCAAAAATTTGAGAAAAATAATTAGGGGGCTTAAATTTATATTTTTAAAATCCTTAATGAGTCTATTTTCAATAGAAACAAACATGGACATCATCCGAATTCTTTCTGAAGAGATAATTAATTTTTAGTGAAGAAGGGTCGGAATTGTCGGACAGCAGAACAGGGGTGACTTTAAAGAATAAACTGTACTTATTGGCTAAACCAAAAATTCTAAAAATCTTATGATAAGAAGATATATGAGTCTAGTTTGAGATAAAATTAGCGGATCCTAATTTGGAGTTAGTAGCTAAAGATAAAAATAATTTAGTGACTATGACACCGATGGACAACATTGGAATATACATAAGTAAACAATTAAATTATAGATAATATTACTTATAAGCGGGTTGAAGATGAAGTCAATACTGATAAATGAATGATTTTACAATGATAGATCGAGAACCCGAAGCAAGTCGAGAAAAAGAAAAAGTAGCTGATTAGTCCCTGAACTTTCACAAATTTCACAAATCGACCCAGGTAAGTTCATATGGTTGAAGTTTAATGATTATATGTTAATTTTATGAATTATATAATGTATGATGAAATATATTTATTGATGAATAGAAAATAAAATAACAACCCGAAAATCGAATAAATGATCAAATTGAGTGGAATGTCGGGTTTGAGTACTTCTAATCAGTAACAAGTGATAAGTGGTGGCCTCAGCTACACTTATCTGATCAGTGATAAGTGACAAATGATAAGTGGTAGCTTAGCTACTCTTATCTGATCAGTGACAAGTGATAAGTGATAAGTGGTAGCTTTAGCTACTCTTATCTGATCAGTGACAAGTGATAGGTGATAAGTGGTAGCTTTAGCTACACTTATCTGATCAGTGACAAGTGATAAATGTGATCAGTGTAAGACCGTGGCAGGACTATGATTTTAAAAAGTGATAAGTGATCATATGCAAGACCATAGTTATACTATGGCAAAGTGAAAGTGAAGTACTCAATTTTCCGTTACCATTCCCTAATTTGGTTAAAGAATGATATATGACAAATGGGCCCAAAAGAATTAATGGAAATGGATAAGTGGTAGTGAGTTTATATAGGAACTCACTAATGACTTTGTGATTGTGGGTGAACTTAATAATTGTGTATATAGTATAAGTGTATAAATATTTGGTAAGATTTATGTTTTATGCTTATGAACTTACTAAGCTTTTATAAGCTTATTTGAGTGTATTCAATGTCTCTTGTAGATTGACGTGGAAATATACGGAGGATCGGATCAATCTGAGAGGATCACACTATCCAGTTATCTCCGGTAGCTTTTGTAAATTTCCTTTTTGATTTATATGGCATGTATAAGGCTTGGTGATTATATAAATATTAAGACTTGTATAATGAATATACATTAAAGTAAAGAATGATGAGTATGTTAAATAGTATAATTATAATAGAAGTATAATTTTGTATTAAATTGATTGAAATGAATTGGTTGGTTGTATTGGTCTCGGTTTAAAAATTGCAGGAAGGTTAGATATTTATAAAGGGGTTATATTGAGCAAAAAAAAAAAAAAAAAAACTTTGGGATTTTGAAAAAATTCCTATGGTTTCGATTTAATTCTAGTTTGGTCTCGAAGTATGTTTTGGGCTTTGAAGGCCCATCTAAAGGACACCATGACATGTTTTAGAAAATAAATAGTATTTAACTCGTATTAATGGAAAATTAATTCGGTAAACTCCGGTAATGCCTCCTACCCTATTCCGACGATGAATACGGGTAAGGGGTGTTACAAGACCCATCGCCATCGACCATTTTTCGGCCATTGGAATGCCACAGTCGCAGTCGCCGACACCCCGAGCTGGTTCAATTTCTGCCTATCGGGTTCGGGCCAGTGATAGCCTGACCGGTCTCGTCCAATCGGCCGGCCCGGTTTCACATACAAGCCTGATTCGACCAGTTTTTGGGTCTTGGTCTCGGATTTGGGCTCTTGAGCCCAAGTTACGATCTCAGATCCAATTTTTAAGTTCAATTACCTATTGGACCGATTGTTTGTCTTGAAAATTAATTTCCAAAAATATCATATTAATTTTAATTAATTTGATTAATTTAATTTTACTTGATCAAAATTAATTTTCTCAAAAATCACTTAGATTTTTGAAATTAATTTTTCAAGGAAATTCTTTAATCAAATTCTCTAGTTGAACAATTCTTATGACCGCCCAGTTTAATTTCACATCGAATAAATCGACTCAATTAAATTATTTCCACATATGTAGAAGTTTCTTTTGATTCAAAAGCAGTTCGATTGAGCTTTTGTTGAGCTAGCGGAGGGACAAACCGGACATATACAATTAGGCTCTAGTAATTGTAATTATATCCAGAAGTATCGTTTCGATAATTCCCAATTACTTAATCATGGAGTCAGTCTACAAGAAGTAACATGATTGAAAACTCCTTATTGTATACTATTTATGAAAGCAATTCATCCAACTACTTTGTCCAATGACCTTATCATATGTGTGTTACCCTCATATGATATCCTTGATTCCTTTGAGTTAAATCCGTTCACTCAATACAACCTTGTTTTATCTCATTGTTACCACTGTGTCTTCTTAATAATTAATATGATCATTGTTAACAAATGACTATGATAAATGACTCGTTTAAGAACAAGCAACTCGTGGTCACGTTCCATATTTATTAATCCACACAATGCCAATTAGAGGATCATTAACTTTTTAATTGAGCTATGAATTCCACTGTTGCTAGTAAAGTCATGCCATACACAAGTCATGTACCCAACATACCGGTTATCGGCTCAATCATCTCTAGAGCATAAGGCTCTACTTATATCAAAGTACATGAGTTACATACGCATGATCAGTGACTAACTCAGGATTTAGGTAAATCACACCATGAATGTCACAAGTGAATTAATTCACAAACAAATTCAGAATTAATTCATCTTGGGTTCAATCCAATGTATCGTTTTGTCAATGAATACATCTATATCTCTACCCATGGAGTCCATTGCTCTAATAGCCAAGACTAGCCATCTCCTCAATTGGAATTGTGGACGAAATAATAATCCTTCCCAGTATTTGAATCAAATGCTCACTTTGATTCTTTTACGGGATTACGGACTCGTTTAGATTATCTACTGAAGTAAGTTGTTTTTCTCGTAATGTAAACGTTCTTAAATGCTACTTACCATCTGTTTGAACTTAGACAATCAATGAGCTAATATTTGCTTGTTACGATTTCGCTATGCATGCAAAATATGAAAGATAGAAATACAAAAGATATAACAGTGAATTGTGAAATTAACTTTATTTATTTATTCATCGTTCAAATACATAGAAAACAATTACATGTTTACTACAATATGGACACATTTCCCAATAGTTTGCCACTTTAAATTTTCTAAAAGTACCTAGAACTTGTATTTTGTCACCCAGGTTGGTACCTTCGTACTAACACCATTAGTTTGTGTTGATGTGGCACTACTGGCCAATCCTATAACACATGGCAGAAAAAAATAAAAAAATTAAAAGTATTTTAAAAATATAAATTAATTTAAAAAATATAATTTTTTTGGACAAGTTTAGGTACAAACTATGTACTTTTTGGACAAATTCTGTAACATCCCCAAAACCCCATGAGTCGAAAACAATGTTAAATCAAGAGTAAATATGTTAGAAATTGATAAGGTCAAAAAATAAAAATCATCAATGTTAGTAGAGGGAGAAGATGGATACTAAACGCAATTGAAAAGGCTTGTATATTATGAGAAATAAATCTGAGATATTAACTAAATTGTAAGAGAGTGAAAAGTATTGGTGCAAAATGAGAAAATTAAGAGTTGGAATGATTAGATTGAATTGAAGGAAAAAATGAGGAGGGACTAAAGATGAAAATTTACCAATAGAGAATATGACTCATGAATGGTATTGCAGAGAAAACTGAGGGGCTAAATGGTTAATATTCAATTTAGATAAATACGACATGAATAATGATTAAGGACTAAATTGTGTTAATTGTGATTGGTTGGAATAAATTGGAATTATTTTATTTTACTTAATTGTTAAGTTGATAAAAAGATGAAAGAAAAAAATGATGATCATCATTGTCATCTTTGTGTTGTCCCTCTAGGAAGAAAGAAACAAAAACTTTGCAAATCTTACATTTTAGTCCTTTTCCACTATTTCTAAGCTTTTCGAGTTTAATTCCTCCAATTTCTTTCATGAATATTTAGTGAAATCAATAGAGAAGTCTAGTAATTATCTTGGTTTCATGAGAAGTGCATCCGTAGTTGTTTTCGAGGGGAGAGAAAATAAGAATTAGGGTTTGATCATAAAAAATAAGATAAGAAGGATAAGTTTTTCATGAATTTCATGTTAGTTTTGTTTAAAGAATATAGATATGTTATTTGATTATAATTTTAATAAGAAAATCTTTTATGTTTTGATATGAAAATAAAGAAAAATATAAGAGAAGTGATCAACAAGTTGGGGACAAAGGCAAAGAGATAGCCAAAGAATAGAAAAAAAGAAGAAGAAGAAATCTTAATGCCAAGCGTTTTGGTTGTAAGTACAACAAGAATTTACTTAAATAATATTTATGTATAGAATTTTGTTAGATTAATTATATTAATATTTATGTGATCAACCTTATACATGGATATGTTAATATTTAATATAATATTGGTTAGTGAATGTGTAGAAATTTATTGGATATTATCTACAAGACAATGTTATGTTTTGTATAGAAAATATGGGAAAAAAGATTAATTTGTAAAATGAGAAAAAAAATTGATATGAAGGATAAAAATTATGATTGAATGAATATATATATATATATATATATATATATATATATATATATATATGAAGAGCTATATGTTATTGAATGATTTGTGTATTGATTTTGAACTACTTTAAGAATGACTATTGAGTTTTGAATTTCTAGGGACTAAATTGAGAAGAATTCAAAAGTATATAAATTATGTTCTGAAATGTAAATGAAAAATTGATTATGTTATATTTACCCATGTAGACAAAATTTGAACTAGAGGGATATAGATGACATGCCATTAGAAAGCATTTAGTGCGAGCTCTATTCTATTAATGTACTTTGATACCACTTCAGTGTTATTATGTTTTAACATTGCACTTTGGTGCTACTCTATTCTATTACTGCATCTTTGTATTATTTCTGCATATATTGCATGTTTTGTTAAGTCTACATGGGGCCTTCGATAAATTCTAAAATATAAAATAGAGTTATGTTCATTGTGACAAGATTAAGTGTAAGTGATTGGAATGATAATGAATCTAAGCTTAATAAATAAAGTATAGTATAAGAGTTCTATTGCTATTAAGTTTAAAACCTATTTATTATGACATTTTTGTATTTAGTTTACATTTAATTAATGAAAAGGTAAATTTAATTATCAATGTCTTTACTAATCTTTCACAAACTTATTATGTTATTTTTAACGTGTAGGTAAAGATATGAAGTGAGGATTTGTTGAGGTTGGATCTTTTCACATCTTATCACCTCTCAAAGACTTGGAGAAGAGTATGCAATCTCCCTTTATTTTGATCTAAGTGTATGACATGTACATAGGTGAAGTATTGGTGTATGTAAGTGTTTAGGTGATCTTACACTTGTGTTTAATGTGTTTTGGAAGGTGAATATAAGGTATTATATGATTTATGAGTTGTGGTATATGTTTGGACTGATTTTGGATGCTTAAGTGGTTTAGAAATGTCTTTTAAATGCATATTTTTCAGGTCCCCTATTCTAGGTCTCGAGACATGCCTAATGTGTCTCGAGACAAAAACTTCAAAGCTAAAAATATACAGTAATAATGTCATGTCTTGAGATATAAAGGACTTTGTCTCGAGAAAGGGAAACTTCGAAGTTAAACTTCTACAGTGCCATGGCAATGTCTTTAGACATGTAGGTCTTGGTCTTGAGACATACAGACTTGCAGCTGGAAATTTTTAGTTGAATCAAATGAAGGCCGAAACAAATTCTATACGCAATTAATCTTTGTTAATAGTCTAATTATGTTCCTAAAAGTGTAGTAAGGCCTTGAAATCATAGTTAAAAGTCTAATTTAAAAGTAGTTGAAATAGTAAATGCATGTACTCAGTGTCAAATGTAACATTCATTGCTCGAGTTTAATCGGGTAATGGGTGTTATAAGTTCAGGATACTTTTGGACAATGTCAGAGGGCAAATTACATGTTAACTCTTAAAAAATTAACGCTATTAACAGATTAAGGCAATGTATATGACAAAATACAAGGTTAGACACCAATTATGTACCAAAATGTTCAAGTACCAACTATATACTTTTAAACAAGGTCAAGAGGTAAACTACATATTAACCCTTTTTAAATATATATATATTTGTTAATAATTTTTTTCACTCAAGGAGTAATAATATTGCTATCCCATAAAGCTTGCAATTTATTTTCTCTACTAGTGAAGGCGTGATAGTCAGATCTCCAATGAAATCCCTAAATTTAGTAAATTCAACAGCAACACGTGAAATTTCAACTTAACTTATGTAAGCTTTATAATCAAGGAGGAGGTTAGTCATAGCAAGCAAGCTTAGTTCAGCTGCCTACCACCATCGTCACCACCACCACGTGAATTTTCATCTTTATTGTTGGCTTGGTTTAGGCCTTTTTTAAAGGAAGATGTGCAAATTCCCCATGCAAAAACATCTTCCCAAACAAGGGTGAAGTCAAAAATTTCTTTTAAGGGGTCAAAATTAAATTGTAATTTTTACGATAGTAAAAATACAATTTTACCATTTGAATAGCCTATATTTTTAAAATTTTTAAATAATTAAATCAAAATTTTATCATTTTTAGGGGACAAAGTGTAATTTTATCTTTACTAATTTAAAATTTAAAAAAAATTAAAGGGCTTAAATAGAAAATTTTTCATTTTAGGGGGGCTACTCCCTTGCCAGCCCCTAGATACGCCCTTGTTCTCAAACAGGGGTAAAGCCAGGAAAATATTTTTAGGGGGTCAAAAATTAAATTTTAATTTTTAATAGCCTATATCTTTATAATTTTTAAATGATTAAATTAAATTTTTATCATTTTTAGGGGGACTAAAGTATAACTTTAATTTTACTAATTTAAAATTTTAAAATTTCTAAAAAGTCTAATAGATAATTTTTCATTTTAGGAGAGACCAGTGGCCTTAGCCCCTACATACGTCACTGTTCTCAAACTCGTCTTCCCACCATCAACGCTTCCTATTTATGTAACCGCCAACCCCTTGCCGATTCTTAATCTCCGTTTCTTATCACTATTCACACGTTCTGTTTATGTAACTCTCACCCCCCTGCTCCTATAATTCCTTTTTATTATAATTATAATTATCATTAAATATCTCTGCCCACTCAAACAATGTTGACTGGTGGCTCAACCCATTCAGTCCAACCACCAAAATACCTGTATATTTAAACCTTGTCGTCTTAGAGGAACAAGCATGGAGCAACCCTCCGACAAGGAAAAGAAACCCCAAACATTAGTCATTCCAAAATGCACCAGGTATATGCATTTTATTGAGTACATATAAATATTATATATATTTGCTTATTACTGGAAATTCTTCAAATTTAATTAAATATAAAGATTGGAGGCTTTGATTGTCATCTAGAATTTTTTTTACCCTTTTTTTTTATCATGCATGTTGCATGTGATATAAGGATTGGGTTAATAATGTTAGACTAAAATCTTCATCTTTTCCAAAAAAATAAATATATAGGTTTCTTTTTTTTTCCATTAAGTAAATAGATTTTTATTTTTATGAATTTGCAGGAAATGAGATATTAGGTATACGTGGAATATTCATTTGAGCAAGAATATGAAGACATGAGCTACAACATGAAGGTACCAAAAATGAAGTTATTGAAAACCTCGACCTCAGACCTTAAATGAGGTTTACGTATGTGGTGCTTTCACTAGTCAAAAGTTAATGTATATATAAAAGAAAATTTAAAGATGAAATGTGACACTAATCCATAAAAATATACTCTTTAATTTGATTTAGAAAGATAAAATATTTTTAACTTTGATTTTTTATTTTATTTTTAATATGTTCTATTTGAAGGAACCGTATTATAATTTATTGATCGGATATTCACTTAGGGAATATTCAAAAAGAGATCAAAAGCCTTAAATGCAATGTTGTTCAATACTATATTTTTATAATCCTAACATATGTAAGCATGTATATGTATATTTATCTGCTACTGCCACCGTTGAAATTTTGGACAATATATTGTTATTTTTGCAAAGAAAGATTGAACGACGTGGCACCACTTGTAATATAAGTCAACGCTGGCTGAATATATATAATATTATATATAGAGAGGCTTAAACAATTGTTGTTGGTTATCTTAGATACTTCCGATGTAAGATTTTGAATAATTTCAATTAATTGTATTTACAATAAAACTTCTATAAATAAATATTCGATAAATTAATAATTTTAATTAAATAATATTTTTTTTGTCTTCACTTAGGCAAATGGGATAAAATAATAACCTCGTTAAATGCATAAAATAATAATTTTTAGAAAAATCTTCAAGGGCTCAATATAAAATAATAATTCATTAAATATACTAAAGGTTTTATATACAATACATAAAACTAAAGTGCTTTTTAGGTAACTCTTATTTTTTTTAATTTTATTCTTTACTAAAATTTACATCTATAGTTAACTGTTTCTTCTTTGCATGTGAATCAAATGCAATTTTATCTTTAACTTTTAGAATGGCATAAACTAAATCTGGTATATTCTTCTCGTGTTATATTAAATAATTCTTCAAGGTATCCACAGCTAGAAAAACTTCTTTTGGAGAAATATATGGTAAAACACTACTGTTATCTGGATCTTGCTCGTTGTCAACCGACACATCCATTATTTCTTGAATAATTTCTTCATCCCTAGGTGACTTCATCAAAGATTCATTTTCACTTAGATAATTCAAAATCTGCTCAACATCCACAGCATTTTTATATTGTAAATCAGAAATTACTTCTTTTAATTTATGAATGCCTTCAACCTCACCAATTTCTTATTTGAGAGGCATATTCTTCTTAGATCGAATTTTGCAATGTCGGAAACAATTTGCAATAGTTGTAGGCTTCACATCTATATTCCAGGCATCATTAATAAAATGGATTGCATCCAATACATTAACCTTTTCAGGATTTATTTCTCCTTTCTCGTAACCTTCCAAGATACTAGAATAAAAGCGACGCCGATAATAAATCTTACTTTCTCTAATAATTCCAGCACCACATGGTTGAATTTTTTTATGTTGAATTTGGAGGCAAAAAGAATAATTCAACGTTTATCAAGCCTTCAATAACCTTGGCATAGGATGGGCAATTGCCTACTATAAACAACACCTTTCTACCAGTCATTTTAGCACCAAACCAACGAACAAAATCTTGAAAAAGTAATCCAGTCATCCATGTTTTTTTGTTGGCTCGATAATGACAGTTAAGATTGTCAATATTCATATTTTTAAAGCATCTAGGATTTAGCAAACTTACCAATAACCCAAAGAGGCAGTTTATCTGAACCATCCCCATTGCAACAAACCACAACAGTAAGTCTTTCGTTATCCTTTTTTCGTCCTTCTAATTGCTTTGTAGCTAGTGAATAATTTGCTTGCATATGATAAAATAAGCTTGTTTCATCCATATTATAGATATTCTTCCAATCAAAATTTTCCAATTTACCTCTTATTTAAGGTAATGCACCTTCAATATTCTCCATAACAATTGAACCACTTTCACTAAATCTTCTATAAGACTTAATCACATGTCTTGCCTTGAACCATTCTAGCCAACCAATTAAGAAGTTAAATTCGGAATTTGCATCACCATACATTTTCTGCAGAAACTCTTTTGCTTCAGTTTGAATCGTTTCTCCAGTCATGTTTACTTTCTCTTGATATTGGAGAAACCACTCATATAGTACATTCTCTAATTCAGGATATTTGGTTAATTTATGCCTTTTAACATTGCTATTTTTTTTTATCTCTTTTAAAAAATATTCAAACGACCTTTTAAGAGCATTTGATATTGTTAATTGGCTAACAGAGAGATAAAATGTTTGTTGAACCCACTGATGCAAATCTTTTTGACTTGAAGAGGGATGCTCATTTTTGTACTCACATAATGTTTTTCTCATATCATCTGTCAATGTAGACTTTTTTTACACCTTTCAAATGGGAAGCCATGGAGAAAAATATTATATGAATTACAATATTTTGATATGTACATGTGTTTATTTATAATAAAATTTTTAATCTATTGAATGAATATATATGTATTGGATTTTGAAACCATTAACTCTTTTTTCTTTTTGGTTACATGAACCAATTACTTAACTCTTTTTTTTTTTTTTTTGGTTACATGAACCAATTAAATTTGATTCATTGCACCTACATGCATATTGGATTTTGATAATAATAAAAAAACCATGCATAAAATATGGAATATTTATTAATTTATTGATAAATTAATAAAATATTCATTTATAGATAAAATAATAACCTCAATAAAATAATAATTTTTTCGAGTCCTTAGGGTATTGATACGAGTTTTAAGGCTCAATTTTAGACCCATAGATGTGATGGGCTCACACTACCTCAAGGCCCAACAATAATGTCAAAGGCCAAGCAAATCAAACCAAGAGTCGATCAAAGACAAGATTCAAAGACGAATCTTTTCGAGGAAAGAAAGAATGATACATGCACGGATGGGGTGAAATTTATTAAATTTTATTCACTGAAGCTACTAATTTTCAAGTTTAGGAAATCAACAGACTTGTAACGATTTTTTAGATGGGATCCAGACATTTCTAGGTTGAGTTGTCTTCATGGTGTTTAAAGATGTATCTCTTAGCTTCGAAACACACTTTAATCACTTGATTTCAAGTTTAGGAGCTGAAGTTATGACAGTTTAAATAAAGACTACGCGAACAGAATTTTTGAACATGATTATGACGGGAATTACGAGCTTCGGGCTTTTAATTTGAGTTTAAATCATATTGAGTTCGGGTTTTGAGCTTAATTTTTATTATATATGAGCCTAATATTGTATTTATCAAGTCTAATTATTTTATTATTTATTATTCTGAATTTTTAATAATTATTAAGTAATTTAAGTTATTTAGAAATTTTATGTCAACAAGAAAGTTTAAGAAAGTTTAGTTTAAAACTATTTCTTATTTAGATTAATTAGAGTTCTAGTATACTTAAGAGTTTTATTTAGATTTATTTAGTTAGCCTATATATAGGTCTTTGCATTGTACACAAATCATTCAATTTATTATTATTTGACTTCTCTTTTGAGTTTATAAATTCTCTCTGAGTTTTTTTTTTTTTTTTTAAGATTCTCTCTTGAGCTTCTTTTTAGAAAAGTTTTAACAATATTTTCAAATTGTGGGGATCATATTCAAACTTTTCTTGCCAAGTTTTCTTTCTTGGAGGAGAAACTAGAGCCGCTTGAAGGAGGTTGTGGATTCTTCATGTTTCCAAGGCTTCTTAGGACTACATGTCACGTTCTATCTTTCTATCTATCTTTTTTATTTTCTTCCTTATTGTTTTAATCGTAGATTTATTATTCTATTTTAATTATTTTAGTTATTTATTTTAATTATTTTATCTGACTTGGATTTGATTGCGTTTTAGATTGTATTAAAATCCAAGTTTTTTCTGAACATCTAGAGCCCTAAGTTAAATCTGCAACGTTGACAAACTTTATGATCCACTTCTACATTCATCCACTTCATTCTTTATTAGGTATTATTTTATAGAGGTTTTACTATATTTCTTTTTATAGTGGAAAAGAAGCTTATTATGTTATAGTAATAGACAGAAATTGTTGACATTAGATATTATTAATTACCACTAGGTATCACTTAACTACTTTAGGTTGACAACTATTTTAAATCCTACAAATCTTCAAGCATAATAGCAAGAAAATATTAATTTAGAAAATGTTTAATGCACATTTTAGTCCTTGAAGAATATTGTTTTTTTCACTTTGATTTTTAAAGTTTTTTAGTTCATTTTAGTCCCTAACATTATCAGACATTTCCAGTTTAATCCTTAACGTTATTAGACATTCTCGATTCAATCCTTTAGATGTTGACAAAATGGCCAGTCAACAATATATTGCCATGTGTCATACTATGGCATCATTGTGATGTCATCATTAGAAAAACCTTAAAAAATCTTTAAAAATTACAAAAAATTTATAAAAAATTACAAATTTATTAAAAAAGGGAAAAAAAAACTATAAGATTACAAAAATATATATAAAAATATAAGAAAAATACTAAAGCACATTTACTAGAGCTTGAAGCCTTGAACATGAAATCATTGTCTCTTGAAAGAAAACCACTTACAATAATTATTTTATAATTCAGTCAATCAAAATTTACAATTGATATATCTTTTTAGGTGATAATTTTTTTTTCAAATTATTTACATAATAAAAAATAAGATTATTTCAATTAATAAATAATAAATTATTAAATTTTCAATCACACACATTTTCTTTAATATTTTTATTTTTAAAAATCAATATATTTTGAAACTAAACACACCCTTAATAATTTACATTCTCAATCTCCGATGATATTCGCCTGGCCGTAGCTTATACACAACATGCTATTGATCTTCTTCTTCTAGAAAGAACATTTTCTGAACAGTATATTTTTTTAAAGAAAATATGAACATTCGAGGTAATAGAGGCGAACCTAGACAATTTTTGGGGGACATTAAATTGTATAATTTTATAATTTTAATAATTTATATCTTTATAATTTTAAATTTTATTATTTTAAGAGAGTTAAAATACAATTTGACTATTATTAATTTAAAATTTTATAAATTATAAAAAATTTAAATAAAAAAATTATTTTAAGGGGCCTAAACTTGCCAGCAGCTACATGAGTGGGAAGAGTATTAAAAAGAATGGATGCTGTAAAAGTTAAAATTTGTGAAAATCGGCTCATATAAGTGTATAAAAAAAATAAAGATATTCTGAGAGTTTAGTTTCTTTGTAATAAACTACTAGTGTAATTGATGTAATTTTTGTAGCAAATTACTGCTTCTGTAAACCAACTAATTATCAAAAACTAAAAATTGAACTTAGCATCTCAAAATTATTAAGGTATCATAAAACTAATATGTTAAATACTAAAAAGTTAGTATAATAGAGTAATTAAATAATTTTTTTTTAAGTAGGTAAGGGGTGAGCAAAATTTAAGTAGGTAAGGGGTGAGCAAAATTCAGGGAAAATTAACGGCAATTGATTTGGAGTTTTGTAGCTCCAGTTATAAATAATTTAGTGACTATTGCTCAGGAAAAACAGCTTGTGCTGAATTTGTGATTATGTTGTAAACCTTGATAAAACTATTTGAGTTGCTTATTAGCTATAGATTAAATATTGGCAATCAAGTACCAAATCCGTACTAAAGTGAAGCTATGAGCCGTAAATGACTAGTATACCTAGTCAATTTTGTTACGATGAATGTGAAAGTGTATGTATGTGATAAGGCCGAATGGCCAATGTGATGAATGTGGAAGTGTATAACTGTGATAAGTCTCGAAGGACATTTGTGTCAGTACTATATCCGGGTTAAAACCCCGCAGGCTTTATGCGAGAATATTATCCTGATTAATGTCCGTAGGCTTCATGCTTGTACTATATCCGAGCTTTAAAGACCCGACGGCTAAATGCTAGGATTCAAGTAAGACTTTGATATTGAGTATCTGCAGTAAGTTACCCTCAAATAAGTATTATGTATTTAAGATGTTAAGGTACGTATTCCTTACTCATTGGTGGATTGATTTCGAGGTGAATTATTAGTATCAAGGAGGTATGTATATGTGATTAATATTATAGCTCCAAATATGAGAATGATCTAATTGGTAATGGTATGGTTGTATAATGAAGTATGTGATGAAATATTTTTATGTATTAATGTATATTCTGCCCAAAGGCCTTATGATTTGAGTATGGGTTGTGTTCAGCTAGATGTGCCAATACAAGATAAGGATCATGTTCGGTTCTTTATGTGCCAATACGGTAATTTAGTACTTATCATGTGAAATACTTGAAAATATGGAGGTGATTATGAACAAGTGGATGGGATTTTTGAAAGTTGTAAAATTGGTGAAGAATGTGCTTACCATGTGAATCGAACTTCAGTTGATGAAGAATGTGCTTTGGAAATATTCGACCGTCTAGGTCATTATTATTCAAAAAGTATATATATGTGATAGCTAAGTAATGCGTTTATTGATATTATGGTTCGAGATGAAGCTCTAGATTAGTTTCATCGAGCAGTTGAAATGAATGACCAATGATATTGAATGAAAACACTTTGTGACTTAAAACTCAAGGCTAAAGAAAGGTGTATTAAATTATGTGAAATTTTGGCTAGGTATATTGGGTCAAATGAGATTTTACCTAGACTAAGTATATGTGAAAACGTCATTGATTCAACAAAATTATTGTTTTGCTTAAAACTTACTAAGCTTACGAAAGCTTACTCTGTTCGTTCATGTTTTGGTGCAGAGGTTGTGGATCCCGACTACCGGCTCGGGGATCGTCAAGATGCCGTCATACTATCTACCATTACGGCAGCCATAAGATGGGATTATCTTATGGCATGTATAGGATAGACAATAAGTAGAATGATACTTTGACCTTCGTGTAGAAGTCATGTGATTTACGGTATCTTATGGAACTTACTTGTATAAGTGTT
Source organism: Gossypium anomalum (assembly GCA_025698475.1). Classification (NCBI taxonomy): domain Eukaryota; kingdom Viridiplantae; phylum Streptophyta; class Magnoliopsida; order Malvales; family Malvaceae; genus Gossypium; species Gossypium anomalum. The sequence continues at coordinate 12,963,068 of CM046967.1, read as the reverse complement.
AAATTCGAACTTTGTTGCGTCTAGCAATTTAGTAAATGAATGATCTTTTAAAAAAAAAAGTGTTCAAAATTTTACGGCCCTGATCGGATTCCTAGTTTTCGGTAACGCCTCGTTCTATTTCTCGTGACGGTTATGGGATAGAGGTGTTACATTTTATTAGTATCGAGCCACGGTTTAGTCGATTCTAGGACTAATGTAGCTTTGTGAGTCTAGTTATACATGCCGTAAAGTGATAAAAATGATAGTATGATGATTTCTGACAGTTAAAATGTGTTTTTCATATTGTAATGAATTCCGATCCCGATCGAGTTGTAGCAGATGGTATTGAGAGGACTGGGACATGCTTATGATGTGTCAATATTGAGAAAGGTATAATATAAGTAAGTTTTGAGTAACTGAATTTGGTATTTAAATTAAAATGACATGATATACATGTATGATAGATAAATGAGGTCCTATTGTCCTTACTATAATAAGGTTATTGAGAAAGAAACCTTATACATGTTATGTATTTGAATGGCTATTAGAGAAATAAACAAGAAAGAGATTGGGGATATATGCTTATGTGTGTTTGCTTATTGAGCTGAAAGTTTAGTAAAAGAAGTATACATATATTAGATTTGAATGATATTTACGACTTAAAGTCAAGAAGCATGTTATATGTTTATATGCGAATGAGTTGATTGAATTGCAAATGTGATTTGTGCTATGTGAAATATGATAACATGTAAATAAATATGTATGAGACTCAGTGATGTGAATCCGAGTTTAAAGACCCGCTGACTATATGCAGAGATTATGTCCGGATTAAGACCCACTGGCTTCATATAGAGATTTCAACCGAGCTAAAGGTCTCGACGATGATCCGGGCTAAGTCCCGAAGGGCATTCGTGCCGGTGTTATATCCGGGCTAAATCCCGAAGGGCATTCGTGCCGGTGTTATATCCGGGCTAAATCCCGAAGGGCATTCGTGCCTGTGTTATATCCGGGCTAAATCCCGAAGGGCATTCGTGCCGGTGTTATATCCGGGCTAAATCCCGAAGGGTATTCGTGCCGATGTTATACCCGGGCTAAGTCCCGAAGGGCATTTGTGCCGGTGATGTGTACTCGGGGGCCTTTGTGCCTAGCACGCTTAACACTGGTGATTCGAGTAAAGTTTAAGTGTTCATTACTATATGAATTCAAAGTTAAATGAAAGTATACGTTTAAAGTGTACATATGAGATGTTTTATAGACCTGATTAAGTCATTTCAATGTGTAATAACGAATGAATAAGAGCACTAAGTGTGTGAAATGGAATTCATGTAAGACCTAAATGCGGGACGAAGGCATTGATTTGAGATAGTGTATAAAACCATGTCAGGACATGGCATCGCTCGATATGTGAGAATATGTAAGACCATATCTAGGATATGGCATTGTAAGAACTATATGTGCTTAATGAGTATCCGTAATGATTTTGAATGATTCCATGGGTATATTTAAGATGATAAATAAAGTAAGATCGAATAATAATGATCTGGTATGTACGGAAGGTATGTGAAAATCAAATGAAAGTAAAAATTTGTGAGTTCATATTATATTATGTTATGTATACTAAATAAGTGAATACGTAAAAAGATGGTGGATATGTTGTTAAGAAATGGATTCATGTTATAAATGTGTTACGGATTTAGTCTATGGGATGCTTGGTATATGAAGTCATATGTGCTATTGCTAAATGACCCCTAATTTTTTTGTTAATCATGTTCAAGAAATTATTTGATTAAGTTCGACATTTGGAAGTCTATAAGAATTTTTGATGAATGCTGATAATTTTGGATATATGGATTATGTGCTAAAATAAATCCCATGCCGGTGTACTATACGAGGCTTCATGCCTAATCGACTGTATACGGGTAGCGTTAACGGTGATTGAATGTGCTGAATGAATTAAATGTTGTGTAGGTGGAAGTTGATTTTACATCGGAAATAAGTTAAGTGAATATTGAGATACGATGGAGTTATAAAGGATATTTATTGGGATCTTTGAGTATATGTGTATTTTTTGGTCAGAGTTACGAAACTTATACATGAATGAATACGTGGGTTGTGATATGAATTATACATGTTAATATGTGCTTTATATGTGTTTGAAATGCAATTGTGAATTAAATTAAGTGATTATTACTTATGAAATCAAGGAAATGAGATATATGTGCATACTTGTAGAACTATTTATGTATTTGTTTTAAGATAAGAAAATGATTTTATAGATCGATGCGAAATCAATAATGAATTACAATTGCTATAAATGAGCTAATGTCCTTGTGGATATAATTCAATAAGAGGACGTTATCCTAACCTATGCATCGGGTGGAATTTTTTGGGGACGAAAATCCTAAAGGGAGAGAGTTGTGACACCCCTAATTTGACCCTAGTCGGAAAGTGGTTTTGGGACCACAAAACCGAGTTACAAAAATAATTAGTTGTTATATTCTATGCTTATTATTTGTGAATAAGTATGTGTGAAAATTTCATGCTTTAATTTTGTCATTTGGATGTGAAATTAGCTAAAAAGGACATATTGAAGAACTTTAAAAATATGATAGGCAAATGTCCAAGTGATTAAAATGTTAAACTACTAAAGTTGTGGACTTGCATGTCAAATGGCCCACTTTTAATATTAGTGGACTGTAATGATGTATGATTTTGGCATTAAGTGTATATTATATTTAGTAAATAATATTTAATAGTTTATATTATAAAATACATAAATTTTATTAAAGAGGACTTAGTTGTAAATTGTTAAAAGGGTGATAGAGAGATTTTGAAGTGACCAAACCTTAAGGTTTATTATTGTGGAGGATTTGCATGCTTATTTGACCATTTTCTATCCATGTTCACGGTAGTAGGGGTTGTTATGATGCATTATGTGTTTTAAATTAATAAATTATATATTTATAATATGTTATAATTAAAACTTGATAAAATAAAAGTGAATATGGTGATAAAAACAAGGTGAGCTTCATAGCCTTCATTTGAGCGGAACTAAAGAAAACAAATAGGAGAAGAAGCTTTGGATATTCGGTCTACAGAAGGGCTAAAATTCAAGGTGAATACTTGTTAAATTGATATTAAATTTGATGTTTTGAGTTCCTAGCTTGATGCTACCTTAAACCCATGGATTTATTCTCTTGAATTGGTTATGTGGCATGTTCGGTATTGGATAGAAAATGTCAATTTTGATAGCTGAAAATGGATTTGGAATAAGGAGTGTTTGATAGACTTAGAAGATGAAATTGTAAGTGATTATGAGCTTATAATCTTAATTAGGGAAAATTTATGTTTAATATGACTTAATTGCTGAGGATATCATTCGGCCATGGAAATTGAGCATGGAAAAAAAAATCTGGTGTGGAATATATGAAGCTGAAAATTTAGTTTGAAGTGTGGTAATTGTGTTAAAGATGAACATTAAACCTTTATGTTTTATGGTCTTGTAAGTTAGGTGTAAAACCAATGGCCTTTTTATGCTTGGCATGGAATTAGTGGTTAAATGATTTATGAACTTATTATAATTTGAAAATTTGATGGTTTTATGAAGAAGGGGGCATTCGGAAATAGAGGTTAAATTATAATAACCTCACCTTAGTGAATTGAAGTAAAATTTGACTCTTTATAGGATTAAATTACCTATGACCGAATGTGATGAAATTGTCAAGAAATAAATTTGATTAAATGAGATTCGGTTAATGGTGGGTGTATAGAATAATTGAATGCTAATTTGATTAACTCTCTAATGGTCAAATGTGTTAACCTTAAAGCATGATTTAGTTTAACCAAGGGAGAACTTGTATATTTGTAGGAAGGCATGTTTGAACGTGTATTGATAATTGATTTTGAAGGTTCGGCTTTATGCCTTGATAGTTGGTTTAGAAGTATATGATGTCTTGGAATAAAAATATGTGCATTCTGTTACTTTCATAACATGCATTTAAAGTGTCCTTTGGATGCAATTGCTTATGCACTTGAGGGTATATGAGTTAATTTTCTTTATGGCAAATTTGGATAAGACGCTAACTAATAATATGCTAAGGTAGTCATGTGGATAATTGGCTTTGTGAATATTATTAAAGGTGTAATTAGTTATATGCATAGGTCATCGGTAAAATTGACCACATAACTAGTATATGTATATAAGGCGACACGGTGATACCTAGGTAAATGTATTTGGGATGGTTTTAATGAAATACCGAATGTGTGCAGATGTATCGAGGTGTTGCCTTATGTATGAGTTTCATTGAGAAGATTTACCTTGTTGTTTTTAATGATATAACAAGGTGATTAAAATAGTTTAAATTTTGTTAATTAAGCTCAAGAGCGTAGAGGGGCAATTTTGGATAAAGAGAAAGTAAACGGATAGCCGTGGATATCTAGTCGTTGACCACTTCCGAGGTAAGTTTTAAGTGATTAAACGTTGAGTAAATTCAATCATAATAGGACATAACGAGTTGATATAATAAGATATGATGTGGCCATGATATGTTTTAAATTCAAATGGTAAGTTCATAAGTGTTTGGACTTGGAAATTTAAGAGCAAATTGTAATAATTTGCTTAGGACAGCAGCAGTAACATGATTTTAGAAAATCACCATAAATTGTTGGTGTGGAATTATAAGCTGAATAGAATATGTAATCAAATATGAATTAGTCTAGTTTCTTATAAAAGAGACCATGTGAGCAAAGAAATTTCCTATAAAGAGATATTTAAAGTTGTGTGAGGCGGTGTCAGAATGACTCCGAAATCCCCTGTTCTGTTTTTATAAAATCATTATAATTTGTACAAAAATGGTTATAAGATAAAATTTATACGCTTAGACTCCTTAATGAGTCTAGTTTCAAATGAAATCAAATAGAACACATTTTGAATTCTGTACAATGAGAAATTTAATTCGTAGTGAAGAGTGGTCAGATTAGTCAAACAGTGAAACAGGGGAAACTTTAAGAAAAAAAATCTGGTATTGATTGGCCAAACCTAAAATTCTGAAAATTTTATGGATGGAAGATATATGAGTCTATATTCAGGGAAAATTAACGGCAATTGATTTGGAGTTTTGTAGCTCCAGTTATAAATAATTTAGTGACTATTGCTCAGGAAAAACAGCTTGTGCTGAATTTGTGATTATGTTGTAAACCTTGATAAAACTATTTGAGTTGCTTATTAGCTATCGATTAAATATTGGCAATCAAGTACCAAATCCGTACTAAAGTGAAGCTATGAGCCGTAAATGACTAGTATACCTAGTCAATTTTGTTACGATGAATGTGAAAGTGTATGTATGTGATAAGGCCGAATGGCCAATGTGATGAATGTGGAAGTGTATAACTGTGATAAGTCTCGAAGGACATTTGTGTCAGTACTATATCCGGGTTAAAACCCCGCAGGCTTTATGCGAGAATATTATCCTGATTAATGTCCGTAGGCTTCGTGCTTGTACTATATCCGAGCTTTAAAGACCCCACGGCTAAATGCTAGGATTCAAGTAAGACTTTGATATTGAGTATCCGCAGTAAGTTACCCTCAAATAAGTATTATGTATTTAAGATGTTCAGGTACGTATTACTTACTCATTGGTGGATTGATTTCGAGGTGAATTATTAGTATCAAGGAGGTATGTATATGTGATTAATATTATAGCTCCAAATATGAGAATGATCTAATTGGTAATGGTATGGTTGTATAATGAAGTATGTGATGAAATATTTTTATGTATTAATGTATATTCTGCCCAAAGGCCTTATGATTTGAGTATGGGTTGTGTTCAGCTAGATGTGCCAATACAAGATAAGGATCATGTTCGGTTCTTTATGTGCCAATACGGTAATTTAGTACTTATCATGTGAAATACTTGAAAATATGGAGGTGATTATGAACAAGTGGATGGGATTTTTGAAAGTTGTAAAATTGGTTGTTAGAATTAAGTGACCCTAATTCTTATTTAAATAAAATACGATGGAAAATAAAATAAAAGTAAAATCCATATAGAACTAGACTTCTTTTATTTTATTTTAGAATAAGGTTTTTTAAACCTTATTAAACTCCATCTATTTTATATTTACTAGGATAAGGTGTTTCAATCCTACTAGAATATGGCTTTACAAGCCTATAAATAGACATAGTCTATTCCTTTTGTATTGATTCAAATTTTCGACATAGTGAATTTTCTTCTCCTCTGCCCGTGGTTTTTTTTTCCGAAAGGGTTTCCACGTAAAATTTTGTGTTCTTTATTTTTTATTTTATTTTTTTTTTCACAATTGGTATCCGAGCTTTAGGGTTGTTCATCTCGATCACGGTAATGGCGTCTTTGAAATATGAAATTCCGTTGTTGGATCGCAACACAGATTTGCGTTGTGGCGATTAAGATGCAAGCAAGCGTTCTTGTGAGATGGATCTAGAGGATGCCCTGCTAGGGATAGATAAGATGCCTTCGACATTAACGGATGAAGAGAAGAAGCGTAAGGATCGAAAGGCATTAACACAATTGCATACGCATTTGTCAATGAAATTTTGCGAGGATGTGATGAAAGAGAAGAGCGCCATTGCATTATGGAAGAGGCTAGAACAAATATGTATGTCGAAAACTCTAACAAGCAAGTTGCATATGAAGCGGCGTCTTTATGCTCATCGTTTGGAGGAAGGTGCGTCATACCACGAACACTTATGAGTGTTTAAAGAAATTCTCTCAAACTTGGAGGCCATGGAGGTTCAGTATGATAAGGAAGATCTAGGGTTGATTCTACTTTGTTCGTTGCCTCCGTCTTATTCAACCTTTAGAGACACGATTTTATATAGCCATGAGTCTCTCACGGTTGATGAGGTTTATGATTCTTTAACCTCGTATGATAAGATGAAACATCTTGTGGTTAAACGACTCTCGGGAGAGGTCTCATTGTTCGTGGGAGACAAGATCGGAATATCGATGATGATCGTGGTAGGACACAGGAAAGAAATCATCGTGGTAAATCTAAGGGTAGATCGAAGTCTTCAAATAGAGGTAAAACTTGTAACACAGTAAGAAGAAAGGGCACATTAAATCTCGAGTGCTATAAGCTACAAAATAAGATTAAAGGGAGGCTGCGAATCAAAGGAAAACAACGAGAAAATTGCGGTGAAGGCGATGTTGTAGAAGACTACGGCGATGGTGAACTTCTAGTAAACACATCAATGATTCTAAAGTAAGTGAGGAGTGGATACTTGATTATTTGCACCTTCCATATGAGTCCCAATCGGGATTGGTTTACAACTTACGAAAGCGATTATGCGAAGGTGTTGTTTTGATGGGAAATAATGCTTCGTGTAAGATCGCGGTGTTGGAACAATTAAAGTTAAGATGTTTGATGGAGTTGTCGAACACTTAGTGACGTCACGGTATGTTCCAATTGAAAAGAAATTTAATTTCGTTGAGTACTCTTGATTCAAAAGAATGCAGATACACAAAGTGAAAGTGGGGTTTTAAAGATTTCAAAGGTTCCTTGTTGTGATGAAAGGGCAAAGAAAAAGCGCCAAGTTATATGTTTTCTGAGGGTTCTCATTCTTGGTGATGCATTTGTCGCTTCCTCTTCCTTGTCGGATGATGATATTACTAAACTTTGGCATATGCGCCTAGGGCATATGAGTGAGAATGGCATGGTAGAATTGAGCAAAGAGGACTTCTTGATGGGCAAGGAATTTGCAAACCTGAATTTACGTGAGCACTTTGTGTTTTTGGGAAGCAAAAGAGAGTTCGATTCACTAGAGGAATCCATAACACGAAGGAAGCGTTGGAGTATATTCATTCGATCTATGGGGACCATCGAGTGCCTTCGAGAGGTGGAGCTAATTATATGCTAACCTTTATTGATGATTTTTCGAGAAAAGTTTGGGCGTTCTTCACGAAGCGAAAAAGCGATGTGTTTTTCGCATTTAAGTCTTGGAAAATTATGATTAAAAAGCAGAGCGGGAAAGCAGATAAAATACCTCCGCACAGACAATGGCTTAGAGTTACATTACGATGAGTTTAATAGATTGTGCAAGTCGAAGGGATCGTGAGACACTTAGCGATTCGTCATACTCCACAAACAAAGCGGCGTTGCGAGCGAATGAGCGAGCGATCATGGAGAAGGTTCGATGTATGTTGTCAAATGCCAACTTACGAAGTCGTTTTGGCGAAGCGACCTCTTGCATGTTTTTGATCAACCGATCTCCATCCGTTGCCATTGAGAAAAAGACTCCACAAGAGGTATGGTGCAGTAATCCTGCTAATTATTACGATTTAAAGATCTTTGGGTGTCTGCGTATGCTCATGTTAATAATGGAAAATTGGGGCAGAGATCCATTAAATGTGTTTTCTTGGTTATAAAAGTGGTGTAAAAGGGTATAAGTTATGGTGTCTGAAAATAGGAAAGTTGTGATTAGCAGAGATGTTGTTTTTGATGAAAGCGCTATGCTTCCTAACTTATCTCTTAAAGACTGTTCCAATAAAGAAAATCAAAAGCGGTGGAGCATCAGTTAATCTGAGTCGACTCCTCAAGTCGATTACAAAAATTGATAATAGAGTTGCTTCTTCGCCTCAATACTCTATCGCCAAAAATAGAACTAAAGAGAAATTAAACCTCCAAAGAAGTATCTTTGAGGTGATCTAGTTGCTTATGCTTTAAATGTGGTGAAGATATAGATGCGAATCAAGAGCCATCAAATTATTCTCGAGCGATTAGGCTGTGAAGACTCGAGAAAAATGGATGTTTGCTATGCAAGAGGAGATGGAATCACTCCACAAAAAACAAAACATGGGATCTTGTGAAACTTCCTAAAGGTAAGAAGACATTCGTTGTAAATGGGTGTTTAAAAAGAAAGAAGGGACTCAGGAGTTGAAGAACCTAAATATAAAGCAAGGCTTGTTGCAAAGGGATTCTGATCAAGTTCAGGAGTGGACTTCACAGATGTGTTCTCCCCGGTTGTGAAGCATAGTTCGATTCGAGCTTTGCTTGGTATTGTGGCCATGCATGATTTAGAGCTTGAGCGATTAGATGTAAAAGCGCATTTTGCATGGAGAACTTGAGGAAGATATTTACATGCAACAACGAGAGGGTTTCTGATTTTGAGAAAAAGAGGATTATGTTTGCTTCTTTGAAAAAGTCCCTTTACGGTTTGAAAGCTTGATCACCAAAGCGATGGTACAAGAGGTTTGATTCCTTTATGACTTCTCACGATTTCAAAAGAAGTAGTTTTGTGATTGTGTTTACTTTAAGAAAAACAATGATGGTTCTTTTGTGTATCTACTTCTTTACGTTGATGACATGTTGATAGCGACAAAAGACAAAGGAGAGATAAGAAAGGTCAAAGCCCAACTAAGTGAAGAATTTGAGATGAAAGATTTGGGACCAGACAAAGAAGATACTTGGTATGGAGATTCTTAGAGATAGAAAAACAAGTAAATTGTACCTAAGTCGGAAGGGTACATTGAGAAACTTCTTTGCGAGTTCAATATGCGGAGTGCTAAGCTGTTAGTACTCCTTTAGCGACCATTTTAGACTTTCATCGGCTTTGTCTCCACAATCGGATGATGAGATTAAGTACATGTCACATGTTCCATACTCTAGTGCGATGGGATCTCTCATGTATGCTATGGTTTGTTCACGTCCAGATTTATCATATGCGATCGATGCGATTAGCGGATATATGGCGAATCCGGTAAAGAACAACGGAAAGCGATTGAGTGGATTTTAAGATACTTACAGTACTACGATGTTTGCTTACAGTTTGGAAGAAGCGAAGATGGAGTTATTGGATATGTTGATGCTGATTTTCTTTGGAGACCTTGATAGAAGAAGATCTCTCACGAGTTACGTCTTTACAATCGGAGGTTGTGCAATAAGTTGGAAAGCCACTTTGCAAACTACAATCGCTTTGTCTACCATGAAGTTTGAGTACATGGCGATTACGAGGCTTGTAAAGAAGCTATTTGGTTGAAGGACTCTTTAGTGAACTAAATGAAGACCTTCAAATCAGCCATGATATTTTTGTGATGATCAGTGCCATCTTTCTTACAAAAGATCAAATGTTTCATGAGAGAACAAAACACATTGATGTTCGGTATCATTTTGTTCGTGATATTATTGCTCGTGGTGATATTGTTGTGAGCAAAATTAGTACTCATGAAAATCCTGAGATATGATGACCAAGTCACTTCCTATAACCAAGTTTGAGCATTGCTTAGACTTGGTTGGTGTTCATTGTTGAAGTTAAACCCTTAAGGGGTTTTATGGAAGAGGTGGAGAACTTGTTCGCGATTAAGAACTTGTTCATTGAGAATTTGTGTCAAGGTGGAGATTGTTAGAATTAAGTGACCCTAATTCTTATTTAAATAAAATACGATGGAAAATAAAATAAAAGTAAAATCCATATAGAACTAGACTTCTTTTTATTTTATTTAGAATAAGGTTTTTTAAACCTTATTAAACTCCATCTATTTTATATTTACTAGGATAAGGTGTTTCAATCCTACTAGAATATGGCTTTACAAGCCTATAAATAGACATAGTCTATTCCTTTTGTATTGATTCAAATTTTCGACATAGTGAATTTTCTTCTCTCTCTTTGCCCGTGGTTTTTTTCCCGAAAGGGTTTCCACGTAAAATTTTGTGTTCTTTATTTTTTATTTTATTTTATTTTTTTCACATTGGTGAAGAATGTGCTTACCATGTGAATCGAACTTCAGTTGATGAAGAATGTGCTTTGGAAATATTCGACCGTCTAGGTCATTATTATTCGAAAGCATATATATGTGATAGCTAAGTAATGCGTTTATTGATATTATGGTTCGAGATGAAGCTCTAGATTAGTTTCATCGAACAGTTGAAATGAATGACCAATGATATTGAATGAAAACACTTTGTGACTTAAAACTCAAGGCTAAAGAAAGGTGTATTAAATTATGTGAAATTTTGGCTAGGTATATTGGGTCAAATGAGATTTTACCTAGACTAAGTATATGTGAAAAACGTCATTGATTCAACAAAATTATTGTTTTGCTTAAAACTTACTAAGCTTACGAAAGCTTACTCTGTTCGTTCATGTTTTGGTCTGTAGGTTGTGGATTCTGACTACCAGCTCGGGGATCGTCAGTACTTCGTCATACTATCTACCATTACAGCAGCCATAAGATGGGATTATCTTATGGCATGTATAGGATAGACAATAAGTAGAATGATACTTTGACCTTCGTGTAGAAGTCATGTGATTACGGTATCTTATGGAACTTACTTGTATAAGTGTTAAATTCGAACTTTGTTGCGTCTAGCAATTTAGTAAATGAATGATCTTTTAAAAAAAAAAGTGTTCAAAATTTTACGGCCCTGATCGGATTCCTAGTTTTCGGTAACGCCTCTTTCTATATCTGTGACGGTTATGGGATAGGGGTGTTACATTTTATTGGTATCAAAGCCACGGTTTAGTCGATTCTAGGACTAATGTAGCACCTGTGAGTCTAGTTATACATGCCGTAAAGTGATAAAAATGATAGTATGATGATTTCTGATAGTTAAAATGTGTTTTTCATATTGTAATGAGTTAGATCCCGATCGAGTTGTGTGAGATGGTATTGAGAGGACTGAGACATGCTTATGATGTGTCAATATTGAGAAAGGTATAATATAAGTAAGTTTTGAGTAAGCTGAATTTGGTATTTAAATTAAAATGACATGATATACATGTATGATAGATAAATGAGGTCCTATTGTCCTTACTATAATAAGGTTATTGAGAAAGAAACCTTATACATGTTATGTATTTGAATGGCTATTAGAGAAATAAACAAGAAAGAGATTGGGGATATATGCTTATGTGTGTTTGCTTATTGAGCTGAAAGTTTAGTAAAAGAAGTATACATATATTAGATTTGAATGATATTTACGACTTAAAGTCAAGAAGCATGTTATATGTTTATATGCGAATGAGTTGATTGAATTGCAAATGTGATTTGTGCTATGTGAAATATGATAACATGTAAATAAATATGTATGAGACTCAGTGATGTGAATCCGAGTTTAAAGACCCGCTGACTATATGCAGAGATTATGTCCGGATTAAGACCCACTGGCTTTATATAGAGATTTCATCCGAGCTAAAGGTCTCGACGATGATCCGGGCTAAGTCTCGAAGGGCATTCGTTCCGGTGTTATATCCGGGCTAAATCCCGAAGGGCATTAGTACCGGTGTTATATCCGGGCTAAATCTCGAAGGGCATTCGTGCCAGTGTTATATCCGGGCCAAATCCCGAAGGGTATTCGTGCCGATGTTATACCCGGGCTAAGTCCCGAAGGGCATTCGTGCCGGTGATGTGTACTCGAGGGCCTTTGTGCCTAGCACGCTTAACGCTGGTGATTCGAGCAAAGTTTAAGTGTTCATTACTATATGAAATCAAAGTTAAATGAAAGTATACGTTTAAAGTGTACATATGAAATGTTTTATAGACCTGATTAAGTCATTTCAATGTGTAATAACGAATGAATAAGAGCACTAAGTGTGTGAAATGGAATTCATGTAAGACCTCAAATGCGGGACGAAGGCATTGATTTGAGATAGTGTATAAAACCATGTCTGGGACATGGCATCGGCTCGATATGTGAGAATATGTAAGACCATATCTAGGATATGGCATTGTAAGAGCTATATGTGCTTAATGAGTATCCGTAATGATTTGAATGATTCCACGGGTATATTTAAGATGATAAATAAAGTAAGATCGTAATAAGTGATACTGGTATGTACGGAAGGTATGTGAAAATCAAATGAAAGTAAAAATTTGTGAGTTCATATTATATTATGTTATGTATACTAAATAAGTGAATACGTAAAAGATGGTGGATATGTTGTTAAGAAATGGATTCATGTTATAAATGTGTTACTTGATTTAGTCTATGGGATGCTTGGTATATGAAGTCATATGTGCTATTGCTAAATGACCCTAATTTTTTTGTTAATCATGTTCAAGAAATTATTTCGATTAAGTTCGACATTTGGAAGTCCTGTAAGAATTTTTGATGAATGCTGATAATTTTGGATATATGGGTTATGTGCTAAAATAAATCCCATGCCGATTGTACTATACGAGGCTTCATGCCTAATCGATCGTATACGGGTAGCGTTAATGATGATTGAATGTCTTTGAATGAATTAAATGTTCAGTGTAGGTGGAAGTTGATTTTCCGTCGGAAATAAGTTAAGTGAATATTGAGATACGATGGAGTTATAAAGGATACTTATTGGGATCTTTGAGTATATGTGTATTTTCGGTCGAGTTACTGACTTATACATGAATGAATACGTGGGTTGTGATATGAATTGTACATGTTAATATGTGCTTTATATGTGTTTGAAATGCAATTGTGAATTAAATTAAGTGATTATTACTTATGAAATCAAGGAAATGAGATATATGTGCATACTTGTAGAACTCATTTATGTATTTGTTTTAAGATAAGAAAATGATTTTATAGATCGATGTGAAATCAATAATGAATTACAATTGCTATAAATGAGCTAATGTCCTTGTGGATATAATTCAATAAGAGGACGTTATCCTAACCTATGCATCGGTGGAAATTTAGGGACGAAAATCCTAAAGGGGGAGAGTTGTGACACCCCTAATTTGACCCTAGTCGGAAAGTGGTTTCGGGACCACAAAACCGAGTTACAAAAACAATTAATTGTTATATTCTATGCTTATTATTTGTGAATAAGTATGTGTGAAAATTTCATGCTTTAATTTTGTCATTTGGATGTGAAATTAGCTAAAAAGGACATATTGAGGAACTTTAAAAATATGATAGGCAAATGTCCAAGTGATTAAAATGTTAAACTACTAAAGTTGTGGACTTGCATGTCAAATGGCCCACTTTTAATATTAGTGGACTGTAATGATGTATGATTTTGGCATTATGTGTATATTATATTTAGTAAATAATATTTAATAGTTTATATTATAAAATACATAAATTTTATTAAAGAGGACTTAGTTGTAAATTGTTAAAAGGGTGATAGAGAGATTTTGAAGTGACCAAACCTTAAGGTTTATTATTGTGGAGGATTTGCATGCTTATTTGACCATTTTCTATCCATGTTCCCGGTAGTAGGGGTTGTTATGATGCATTATGTGTTTTAAATTAGTAAATTATATATTTATAATATGTTATAATTAAAACTTGATAAAATAAAAGTGAATATGGTGATAAAAACAAGGTGAGCTTCATAGCCTTCATTTGAGCAGGAACTAAAGAAAACAAATAGGAGAAGAAGCTTTGGATATTCGGTCTCTGAGAAGGGCTAAAATTCAAGGTGAATACTTGTTAAATTGATATTAAATTTGTTGTTTTGAGTTCCTAGCTTGATGCTACCTTAAACCCATGGATTTATTCTCTTGAATTGGTTATGTGGCATGTTCGGTATTGGATAGGAAATGTCAATTTTGATAGCTGAAAATGGATTTGGAATAAGGAGTGTTTGATAGACTTAGAAGATGAAATTGTAAGTGATTATGAGCTTATAATCTTAATTAGGAAAATTTATGTTTAATATGAATTAATTCTTTGAGGATATCATTCGGCCATGGAAATTGAGCATGGAAAAAAAATCTGGTGTGGAATATATGAAGCTGAAAATTTAGTTTGAAGTGTGGTAATTGTGTTAAAGATGAACATTAAACCTTTATGTTTAATGGTCTTGTAAGTTAGGTGTAAAACCAATGGCCTTTTATGCTTGGCATGGAATTAGTGGTTAAATGATTTATGAACTTATTATAATTTGAAAATTTGATGGTTTTATGAAGAAGGGGCATTCGGAAATAGAGGTTAAATTATAATAACCTCACCTTAGTGAATTGAAGTAAAATTTGACTCTTTATAGGATTAAATTACCTATGACCGAATGTGATGAAATTGTCAAGAAATAAATTTGATTAAATGAGATTCGGTTAATGGTGGGTGTATAGAATAATTGAATGCTAATTTGATTAACTCTCTAATGGTCAAATGTGTTAAACCTTGAAGCATGATTTAGTTTAACCAAGGGAGAACTTGTATATTTATAGGAAGGCATGTTTGAACGTGTATTGATAATTGATTTTGAAGGTTCGGCTTTATGCCTTGATAGTTGGTTTTGAAGTATATGATGTCTTGGTATAAAATTATGTGCATTCGGTTACTTTCATAACATGCATTTAAAGTGTCCTTTGGATGCAATTGCTTATGCACTTGAGGGTATATGAGTTAATTTTCTTTATGGCAAATTTGGATAAGACGCTAACTAATAATATGCTAAGGTAGTCATGTGGATAATTGGCTTTGTGAATATTATTAAAGGTGTAATTAGTTATATGCATAGGTCATCGGTAAAATTGACCACATAACTAGTATTTGTATATAAGGCAACACGGTGATACCTAGGTAAATGTATTTGGGATGGTTTTAATGAAATACCGAGAATGTGTGCGGATGTATCGAGGTGTTGCCTTATGTATGAGTTTCATTGAGAAGATTTACCTTGTTGTTTTTAATGATATAACAAGGTGATTAAAATAGTTTAAATTTTGTTAATTAAGCTCAAGAGCGTAGAGGGGCAATTTTGGATAAAGAGAAAGTAAACGGATAGCCGTGGATATCTAGTCGTCGACCACTTCCGAGGTAAGTTTTAAGTGATTAAACGTTGAGTAAATTCAATCATAATAGGACATAATGAGTTGATATAATAAGATATGATGTGGCCATGATATGTTTTAAATTCAAATGGTAAGTTCATAAGTGTTTGGACTTGGAAATTTAAGAGCAAATTGTAATAATTTGCTTAGGACAGCAGCAGTAACATGATTTTAGAAAATCACCATAAATTGTTGGTGTGGAATTATAAGCTGAATAGAATATGTAATCAAATATTAATTAGTCTAGTTTCTTAAAAAAGAGACCGTGTGAGCAAAGAAATTTCCTATAAAGAGATATTTAAAGTTGTGTGAGGCGGTGTCAGAATGACTCCGAAATCCCCTGTTCTGTTTTTATAAAATCATTATAATTTGTACAAAAATGGTTATAAGATAAAATTTATACGCTTAGGACTCCTTAATGAGTCTAGTTTCAAATGAAATCAAATAGAACACAATTTGAATTCTGTACAATGAGAAATTTAATTCGTAGTGAAGAGTGGTCAGATTAGTCAAACAGTGAAACAGGGGAGACTTTAAGAAAAAAAATCTGGTATTGATTGGCCTAACCTAAAATTCTGAAAATTTTATGGATGGAAGATATATGAGTCTATATTCATGGAAAATTAACGGCAATTGATTTGGAGTTTTGTAGCTCCAGTTATAAATAATTTAGTGACTATTGCTCAGGAAAAACAGCTTGTGCTGAATTTGTGATTATGTTGTAAACCTTGATAAAACTATTTGAGTTGCTTATTAGCTATCGATTAAATATTGGCAATCAAGTACCAAATCCGTACTAAAGTGAAGCTATGAGCCGTAAATGATTAGTATACCTAGTCAATTTTGTTACGATGAATGTGAAAGTGTATGTATGTGATAAGGTCGAATGGCCAATGTGATGAATGTGGAAGTGTATAACTGTGATAAGTCCCGAAGGACATTTGTGTCAATACTATATCAGGGTTAAAACCCGCGCAGCTTTTATGCGAGAATATTATCTGATTAATGTCCTGAGGCTTCGTTGCTTGTACTATATCAGAGCTTTAAAGACCCCACGGCTAAATGCTAGGATTCAAGTAAGACTTTGATATTGAGTATCCATGCAGAAGTTACCCTCAAATAAGTATTATGTATTTAAGATGTTCAGGTACGTATTACTTACTCATTGGTGGATTGATTTCGAGGTGAATTATTAGTATCAAGGAGGTATGTATATGTGATTAATATTATAGCTCCAAATATGAGAATGATCTAATTGGTAATGGTATGGTTGTATAATGAAGTATGTGATGAAATATTTTTATGTATTAATGTATATTCTGCCCAAAGGCCTTATGATTTGAGTATGGGTTGTGTTCAGCTAGATGTGCCAATACAAGATAAGGATCATATTCGGTTCTTTATGTGCCAATACGGTAATTTAGTACTTATTATGTGAAATACTTGAAAATATGGAGGTGATTATGAACAAGTGGATGGGATTTTTGAAAGTTGTAAAATTGGTGAAGAATGTGCTTACCATGTGAATCGAACTTCAGTTGATGAAGAATGTGCTTTGGAAATATTCAACCGTCTAGGTCCTTATTATTCGAAAGTATATATATGTGATAGCTAAGTAATGCGTTTATTGATATTATGGTTCGAGATGAAGCTCTAGATTAGTTTCATCGAACAGTTGAAATGAATGACCAATGATATTGAATGAAAACACTTTGTGACTTAAAACTCAAGGCTAAAGAAAGGTGTATTAAATTATATGAAATTTTGGCTAGGTATATTGGGTCAAATGAGATTTTACCTAGACTAAGTATATGTGAAAAACGTCATTGATTCAACAAAATTATTGTTTTGCTTAAAACTTACTAAGCTTACTAAAGCTTACTGCTGCTCGTTCATGTTTTGGTGCAGAGGTTGTGGATTCTCGACTACCAGCATTTCTGGGATCGTCAAGATGCCGTCATACTATCTACCATTACAAGCAACCATAAGATGGGATTATCTTATGGCATGTATAGGATAGACAATAAGTAGAATGATACTTTGACCTTCGTGTAGAAGTCATGTGATTACGGTATCTTATGGAACTTACTTGTATAAGTGTTAAATTCGAACTTTGTTGCGTCTAGCAATTTAGTAAATGAATGATCTTTAAAAAAAAAAAAAGTGTTCAAATTTTTACGGCCCTGATCGGATTCCTAGTTTTCGGTAACGCCTCGTTCTATTTCTGTGACGGTTATGGGATAGGGGTGTTACAACACCAAAGCCAAAATAACTAAACAAAAAAACCAAACCAAATTAAAACAGTCCATTAATAGTTCGGCCCATTTACATCAGCCTAATAATAAACCCAAATACCCATTTACAACGGGGCCCAATGGCCCAAAATCCAAACCTAGGTGTAGCCAACCCTAACAGCAAGCAAACCCTAGCAGCCTCCAGCATCGACTGCCCTCTTCGTACGGCCTCCTTGCGCCACAGCCACACCCACGCCTCCACGTCAACGAGTCGTACGCAAACAAAAACAAGCAAACAGCAGCAGGACAACAGCAAATAGGAAAAAATGAAGAAAAATTGTATTTTTTTATTTGTTTGTTTTGGGATTTTGGCTATAAAGCCAAAAACAATGTATTTTCGAGGGTTACACATAATATACACACATACTGAATAGAAAATTGAAAGAAAAATTTCTGAGAAGGTAATTTCCATTTTTTAAGTCTCTTTAATTTTCTGTTGATTTTGTTTCATTATTTGCTTTAAAAAAACAAAAAGAAGAAGAGAGGTGTGACCTTACCTTGCAAATAAGCCGTCGATTCTCTTTTTACTTCGTTGAAATCGAAGTCGGAAGGAGATCTCAAAGCTGAGAAGTCACCTTTCCAAGCTTGATGGTATTGGTGGCTGTTTGTGGAAATGAATCGGCAGTTAGAGTGGGAATTAAGGGTTTGATAAGGAAGAAAGAAAGGAATTGGAGTTTGGTTCAGCCGAATGGGTTGTTTGGTTGAGATTTAGCCATTATAAGGAGTCAGAAACGGCGTCGTTTTGAGCCAATCTTAATGGCTTTGAAACGGCACCGTCTGGGAGTCATAAACCCGATGACCCGACCTATACAAGGTTGAGATCCGCGTACTTGGTCTTCGAGGGTTATTTGTGCGATGAGTCCCTCCTCTCCTGCGTTGATCTTCAATTTAGCCTTAATTCTGCTTTATTTGTTTTTACATTCGCCTTTGAATTTGCGCATTGTTACAATTTAATCCTTGTTTAAACGCAGCGATGTGAGATTTGGTATATTTTCAGTTTTGATCCTCATCTTAGCTTTAATGATTTGTTTTATTTATAAATTATCCCTTCTATTTTAATTCTATTTTAATTGAGTTTTCTATTTGTATAATTCATTATTTTAAAATTCATTTAATACTTTTATACATGTGTTGAGCTATTTTAATAATTTTGCTTTGTTTTTTATAAAATCATTATTTTGAAGTTTTTTGTCATTTTATTTTAACATTTCATATAATATTTCGTTTAAACGTTTCTATATATATTTGTACATACATATTGCATGATAAAGTTAATTTGATCTTATATATATTTTTAATCCTATGTTTTTACGTATAATTGCTTCCAAATTTATTTATATACATATATGTATTTTTTTAATATGTTATGCATACAATTTATTTCATAAGATTATATTTTAGCATATATATTTTTTATTATTATTTCAAATTTTTATGTATTATTTAAGTTTTCCATATTTGTGTGTACGTTGTCAATTTTAAATAAGTATTTTTTTTAACATTTTGCATATTATTTGATTCAAATATTTTCACTCTATAACATTTCTTTTAATAATTATATATCCTTAGTTTTTTACAAGTTATTTCAAATTCATTAATTCAACAATTCATATATTATATATGTTATGTGTTGATCAATTCATCACTATTTTAAATTTATCTTATATCCCATTGGTTTCTAATCTCTATTCTATTTTGTACTTTTGGTCTTGATTGTGTTATATTAAATTATGGGCTATTGTTGCATATTACTTTCGTATTTTTATTGTTGTATCAATTGTTCTTCATACATGCTTGGAAAGTTGATTTCATTTTGCTTAGATTAGTCACACTCAATTGTTTAGTCGGTCTAGTTAAATATAGTTATGGTGTCTTCATTTACCAAGTATTGCACTTTATGTGTGCTTATTGTTTCATGTTTATTAATCTTTTTTTATACAAATGTTGCTTTGTAATGTTTTTTTTAAAAGTAACTAATTATTCCATCTCATTTTAAGACAAATGAAGGTGTTTTGAGCTAATTTTCAATTTTCTTTATTGTTCAAAATTCTAAAATGAAGCAATCTTCAATATTTGGAAATTCGGGAAATCATGCCCTATCGTGCTGGGTATGATTTTTCGTCGGACTAAATATTTGGATTCCCTTTTATAATTTTTGGCATATGAGCTTTTGAAAATCGAAAATCAATCGTGTTTTTGAAGGTATAAAGGATCGTGTCCAATCGTGCTGGATATGAAGCTGTATACCTTTAAAACGAGAGAATTTTGATGACCACCTTGAACTGCTTAAGTATTTTAATAATAGCCATATTTCAAAATCTTTTTAAATCTTAGACATAAGGATAGTCAATTTTGGGCATAGTGAAGGTGCTAATCCTTCCTCATACGTAACCGACTCCCGAACCCGTCTTTTTAAAAATTTACCGACTCCCAAACCCGTCTTTTTAAAAATTTACGTAGGCCAAAATTGAGTTAAAGGGAATGTTTTATTAGGTGATCCAATCACACCTAAGCAAAAAAGATTGGTGGCGACTCCACACTTTGTTTTAAAAGTCGATCCCCGTTTTTCATAAAAAATGGTTTCGACATTAGTTAAATGTAACACCCCTAACCCGTATCTGCCATCGAAACAGGGTTTCAAAGCATTACTAGAATTTACAGATCACCTAAAAAAAATTCAATTAAATACTTAGCAATTCAATGCATCATATAAATAAATATATTACCATTCAATCAATAGCTTGGCACTTGTATAAACATCAAATAGCAACATTGTTAGTACACTAGTACATATTTCATATAAATTCAACATTGATATACTTATTTTCTCGACATGTCACACTTGAGTTTAATAATTGTCTTTACTTACATAATTTTCTTGTATCAACATATCAAAGATAATCATATATGTACATGTCATGAAACATATCATTCTCTTACCGTTTCTTCATAAGTATATATCATTCATTTCATTATATCAATATTTCATGCTCCATCATTTCCATATATTTTATGTATGTTTATTCCGGTAATAGTTTATATCAAACTTAACATAAATTATATTCCATGTACTTATACTTATTTCGTTTATCTACCTTCATAATTATTTCATACAACTATTTTGTACATATATTTCCATATGACCAGTTCTTGTAAACATTTCACACAACCATTTCATATAACCATTCGTCATCTGATACATATTACCTGAAAATCAATTGTTCAATAGATGTCATAGCGTCTCCCATCCACGGTCTTATTTATCTTTGACATGATGCCATAGTGTCTTTCAACTATGGTCTTACTCATTTTCTGTCATGTTGCCATGGTATCTTTCAACCATGGTCTTGTTCATTTCATGTCACCTTGCCATGGTATCTTTCAACCATGGTCTTATTCATTTCATGTCACGCTGCCATGGTATCTTTCAACCATGGTCTTATACATTTCATATCATGTTGCCATGGTATCTTTCAACCATGGTCTTACACATTTCATTTCAGAAAGCACACTTCCACGAACTTCATCCTTACAGTGGGATTACCAGTCAAGGCTAAATCCCCTGTAATATAAACTCATAGAGTATTGTTGGGATTACCAGTCAAGGCTAAATCCCCTGTAATATAAACTCATAGAGTATTGTTGGGATTACCAGTCCAGGCTAAATCCCCTCCGACGACAATTACTCTAATGAGCTTGGATCTGAATTACCAGTCCAAGCTAAATTCAGACGTATTCTTCGAGAGGGCTATATCAGGATAGGATCACCCGTCCGAGCTAGATCCTTTTTACCGTCAATTCCTTTTTATTCAACCGGGATTTCTTCCCCTTTTTATCAAATATATCAATGTTTCATCAATTTTCATACAAGGAATATTTAAATCATATTCACATCAATAACATACATTTCAAGTATTTAAGAATATAATTCAAGTTATACGAACTTACCTGGCGAAATTGCAGAAATATCAAGATTCAGGGGCATTTTGGTAATTTACCATTTTCCCAATTTTCACCCGATCTTAAATTGAAAATTTCATTCAATTTATTAATTTAGATAATAAAACAATTCATTCCCTTCAATTTGGTCATTTTTGACATTTTTACGAAATTGCCCCCTAAAGTTTTACTTTTAGTTAATTTAGTCCTTAAGCCTAAAACATGCAAATTAGCCATGCTAGCTGAATATTCATATATATATATATATATATATATATTCCTCCTCCTCCTCTCCATTTCACATCCTTAATATATATAACACACTTGTAAGTAACATTATCTATAATTTTTATTATTTACTTTTATGAATATTCAAGCTGTCCATCTGTATCATAGTCACTAAATTATTTATATCTGGAGATATAGAACTCAAAATTAAGATCCAATAATTTTCCCTGAAACTAGACTCATATATATTATTACCATAAAATTTTCAGAATTTTTGGTTTAGCCAATAAGTACAGTTTATTCTTTAAAGTTACCCCTGTTCTGTTGTCTGACAGTTCTGACCCTTCTTCACTAAAAATTAATTATCTCCTCGTACAGAATTCTAATGATGTTCTTGTTTGTTTCTATTGAAAATAGGATCATTCAGGATTATAAAAATATAAATTTAATCCCATAAATATTTTTATCCAATTTTTTATGATTTTCCAAATTCAAAACAGGGGAACCCGAAATCATTCTGACCTTTTCTCACAAAATTTATTATATCTCATGATTTACAATTCCATTGCTTACATAATTCTTTTATAAGAAACCAGAATAAATAAGATTTAATTTCATTTTATTCATCCTATAATTAGATTTCTACAATTTTTGGTGATTTTTCAAAATTAGGCTACTACTGCTGTCCAAAACTGTTTTAGTGCAAGATATTATTTGTCATGTTTATAACACCCTTATTTTCTTTCTCTACACTATTTCTCATCACTTTCTCTTGTTTTCTCTTCACTAACATATCAAGAACATAGGACCATATGTAAGGAAACTCTACATTAACATTAATCTCATGCTTTTTCAATAATATCAAACTTAAAAATATATTAAAATTATGATGTTCTTACCTTGTTCTATTGATTTCAATCTTCATCTTGATTCTCTCCTTCAGCTTCCATTTCTTGAATCCAACTTGATATTCTAACTTCCCATAGTCTCCTTAACATTTTTCTCTCTTGGTAGCTATGAAAATTCTTTTGATTTTTGGGTGAAAATAGTGAATTTTTGGTAGAAGGACCAAATTGTAAAGAAATGAAAACTTCTTTTCTTCTTCTTCTTCTTCTTCTCACGTTGGTTTTCCATGAGAAAGATGGATGAGAATTCCTCATCTTTCTTTCTTTATATACTAATAAAATAATAATAAAATATCTTATTATAATATTAATAAAATAATATTTATTTAGTTAAATAATTATAAAATATCAAAATATCTCTAGCATCATTATTACTTTCTAGATTTCTGTCTCTTCCAATTGACCATTTTGCCCTTTATTATCTTTTAAAATTTCATCCTTGAGTTATCATTTAATTTGATAAAATTATAATTTAGTCCCTCATAGTTCTTCATCTATTCAATTTGGTCCTAATTCATCCATTTTCCTTAGTTTCTAGATCATTCCACCCTTAAAATATTTACATTATTGGTCCTTCAAATTTTTCATATTTACATTTTAACCCCTCAAATTTTGAGTATTTACTCTTGTGCAATAAAACTTTTCTCACTTTTACAATTTAGTCCTTTCTTGAATTAATATATCATAATATACTTCCCAATATTGACATAACTTAAAATTTCCCTTTTTTTCACTTTATTTTCTTATTTTACTATATCACGGATAATATTTTACTGTAAAAATTTTCGGGGTATTGCATTAAATGTGTCTAATAGCCATAGAACTTTAAAATAAAGGACCTTATGTAGATATTAGCCCATTTATAACATAGTGGATGATAGTGACATGGCATTTGGTGTAAATATTAAGTATTTTTAAGGTTATATTAGTAATTAGTAAATAAATGGTAAAATAAGTAAACCAAAATTTAATTTTTCCTATCCATCTTTTCAAATTGCCAAAATTAAAGAGAAAAGAACACCATTTTAGGGCTTGAAGCTTTCGATCACTTGCTAGTTCAATTGTAAGTGATTTTTGACTCGATTTTTAATGATTTCTATGTTTTTGAGATTGTTGCAGCTAGGTCTAGCTAGCCCAGAGACTATTTTGCAAAAATATTTAAGGTTTAGGTTTTTTCCATTGATGAATATTGATGTGTTTTGATGTTTAATGATAGTTATGCAAGTTTTGTTAAGTGATTTTTAGTGAAAATGCAAATTAGGAATTAAATTGTAAAAATGTGAAACATTAGGGGCAAATGTGTAAAAGTGCCTTAATGTGAATTTTGGACTAAATTGAATATAGAAATAATTAAATAAGCTGATTTTGATTACATATAGATCAAGAAAAGCGAAATCCGGATCTAGATCGGGGGAAAGACACTACTCGACTAATCGATCTATTTGTGTTTTAAATGCCTTGATATTGCATAAAATTCGTATGTAATAAGCGTCAGAAGTCACAAATGTGGGAGAAACGAAAATTTGTTGGGCCTCACACATGCACTACAACACGTATGACAGAAGATCATCGAAAACTTGATTCCAAAACTCTCTGTACGTGCATCATGCCAATGGTTGAAGACATGCCGACCATTAAAGTTTCGATACTGATTGTTGAAATGCTGGCACTATTCCAGTATCGAGTATCATACTGGAAGGCATGGATAGCTAAACAGATGGTAATGGAGCAATTGTACAGAGATTTCGATGCATTGTACAATGAGTTGCAGGGATAGATTGCCGCTATAAGGGAGTACGTACCGGGGACTGTCCTTGAGTTGCAAACATGACCTTATTATGGCCCAGATGAGCAATTACAACCGGGAAAAAGAATTTTCCAACAGATGTTCTGGACGTTTGATCCATGTGTGCGTGCATTTCCCCACTGCAAGCCATTTGTGCAAGTAGATGGGACATGGGTATATGGTAAATATATGCAGATCTCACTTCTTACGATTGCTCAAGACGGGAACAAGAACGTGCTCCCAATTGCGTTTGCCATCGTAGATAAGGAGAACATGGAGTCGTGGGAATTCTTCCTTACAAACCTACGGAGGTATGTTATTAGTAATGATAATATTTACATCATCTCCGATAGAGGGAAATGATTAATTGCCACCATTAGGCGTTCCAGTGTGCCATGGAGATCCGTTTACTGCATACAACACATCGCGGCTAACTTCCATTGAGATTATAAGAATTCAGACTAGAAGAGAGAAGTTGTGAAAATGGGTAAAGAATAACCTTATCCTTTCAATATATAACCTAATGTTTTGTGGCGAGATTGTAACTTATATTTTATTAATACATACACAATGTATGAGCCTGAGCCACACATTTTCCCGCAAAGGATGACTCGACTTGAGAGTGACATGGAAGGTCAGACAAACACATTTTTTCGACAATGATTGGGCTCAAAGTTTTGACGAGGGCTTTCGTTACAGTCAAATGACCACAAACTTGGTGGAGGGCATCAACGATGTATTGTTGAAAACACGGCATCTTCTGATTTCATCTGTCTTCTCGGCTACATTCTATAGGTTGGCTACCTTAATGCCAAGAATAGGTCATCAACAAGTCAACCAGATGGAGGCAGGACACGTGTTTGTCAAAGATGTTAGGGATACAATGGTTGCAAACCGTCAGATGGCGAGGTCGATGAATGTAGAAGTATATTCACGACATAATGAAACGTTTTGCATTACAGAGACCATCGATTGTCAATTCGGTATACCACTTAGGTCCTACGGAGTTGATCTCCGAAATAGATAGTGCAATTGCAAGAGGTTCCAGACACTTCATTATCTTTGTGCACATGTCGTGGCAGCTTGTGCTAAAGTCTCGCTCAATGTAGATCAATTTTTCGATGAAGTGTACACCCTCGAAGGCACGTTACGTGTATGGGAGAATGAGTTTCCCGTGCTTCTTGACCTATGTACTTGGGAGGTTCCTCTGACGACCTTCGAGCTTGTCCCAGACAAAGGATTACGTAGGAACCCGAAAGGTCGTCTGCAATCATCCAGAATCCGTAACGAAATAGACATTAGAGAAAAATCTGACGAGAAACTGTGTGGAGTACACAGATCAGTTGGTCATAATCGGAGTAAATGCACGTTCCGAAACTACCATATTAGACAATCATCGCGATCGGATAGAAATTGAGATGTTGTTCATTACATGTTGAAAGAAAAAGTCCCGCCGAATAACATTAAATGGATTGATTGATTGATTTGCATTTCTGTCATTCTCTTTAATTTTTAAGTATTTTAAAATTGATTGTTTTTAATAATCCTCTTTTTTTCTATTATATACTTCAACCCAAGCAATTCCAAAATTCGCCCTCAAAACACATGTTTACGTACAATTTACATATTTACTCCGGGTGAAGCATGACTATTCATGTTCATACATACTTAACCTAGATTTATTATGTATTTCATTTACTATTATAATTACGTTCTTCAATCGGGGGAAGGATGACTATCCTTTGTAATAAAATGACAAAAAACTCTTTACATAAATAGTCATCGTTGACTATTTAATTTGCAAAAAAAAAATGATAAATAAAATGCCAAAAAATTCATTACATAAAAATGAAGTTATTTATATTACAAAACCCCCTAAAATTGATGGTTTGATGCTGTGGTTCTAGGGATATATTTTTGTGGAGCTCGACGTTCACATTGTAGGTGACTGCGGCGATCAACGTTCTCTTTATCCATATGTGGGGAGTGTACGAAACATAGACGAAAAATCATATGTCTCAAACGCCATCGATGAACTTGAGCCAGGAGGAGTAGAATACGGCGGTAGATACGGGCTGAGAGGAGTAGAGAACGACGGTGGATACGGGCCGGGAAGAGTAGAGTACAGCGATGGGTACGACTCTGGAGGAGTGGAGTACGGGGTGGATACGGGCCGAAAAGAGAGGAGTACTGAGATAGATATGAGTCAGGATGACTAGAGTACTAAGGCGGTAATGGGTTGAAGATATCAAACTTTGAACGATATCCGTGGCCTGAGGAGCCAGGGAAATAGTTATCGCCCCTCAAATCTAGATGATAAGAACTACCTCCAAAGTGTAGTTCCGGCTTTGGCTCCTACTCTAGTGCATGATGCAGATCTGGAAGATGTTTTCCAATTCGTGTCGTATGCGGGGGGAGTACCATTGACCGCCCACCAAACAAAAATGGTTTCCCTATCTCACAGTACCACTGTAGGTACTCTAATGAGGGCTGGAGATCCAAACCACGATCCATCTGAGGTACCCTCCTAAACTGGTTGTTCCACATTGTAATATCTTCTTCATGCACATCTCCCCAATCAAGCCCATGCTTCCCTATCCTGTTCATCCCATGGATCTCCCCCAATCGTACTGGCAGTGTCGGGATATATTGTATGCAACCAAACTGCCGAAGTACTCGATCGCCATGATACCACTCCATTATCTAAAAATTGATAACGGGTGCGCTAATGCACCATAAGTTTGAGTGGACGTGGGCAGACGAGGGAATAACCACCATAATTTCTAGAACAGAATACAACATCCAAATAAACTACACAATTAATAACATTTTTATATTAACGCGAGTCGAGTGAGATAAAATAATAAAATTAAATTGATATTGAAAAAACTTACCCCCTCTCCAGACTGATTCTCGATCATCAGACGGTATATCAGAACCGTGTATGACCTTCCGATACTCGGATTTGTGCTCCATCTATGAAAACAAATTGTTAGAACAACATAATCCAAAAAAAGTCAACTAATTGTTATAACACGTAAAAATTCATCGCCTATTAACGAGTGAAAATATATATGATTGGTGACTAATAGATGCCAAGAATGGCATCTGGTAAAGTACCCACGACTGCAGCAGTATGAGGCATCCGCCTATGTCCATCGCAGAAGGATTTGTCGTCCAACAAAGTTCGCGATACAACATGGCTAACACTGCAGACCCCCAACTGTATGAATGGATATTATGCAAATTAGATAATAGGGCTAAGTACATCAAGTGGACCGTACTGCCGTTTGAATCCGGCATGAGTACACCCCCTATAAGGTGCATAATGTAAGCTCGAATAAGCTGCATCACCTCCCATTCATTGGCAGTACTTGGCAAATACTCAACATTGGCCTTTAGCCATGAAAACCTCAAGCTGGCAAATTTCCCCTCACTTGGCGAGCATCCAAGTAATTTATAGCAAATGGTAGTTGGCCAGGAGATCGAACTTACGCCTGTAATCGTGTTCTCGTCGATGGGGAGCCCGAGCTGTAGTGCAACATCTTTTAGAGTGATGTGCACTCCTGATCGTGATTTTTCGTGATAAGTTTTATAAATTTATAATTAATCATTCTTAAAACTAACTATTATCACGATGTAGGCAAGTGTACCTATCGAACAGTAGTATAGCTTTAGCAAGACCGGATTTTCGAACCCAAAGGACTAAAAGTATTAGTAATAACCATCTTTTTATTATCTAACCTAAGAATGAAGGGGTTTGTTTTGACTAACTAATTATCTAAACTAAGAAGTTGCAGAAAATAGAATTGGGGAATTACTTTTGGAAAAAACGATTGATTTAGGACAATACCTAAGGAAAAATCCACCTAGACTTCACTTGTTATTTTGGCTCCAAACCGGATGATTTATTCATTTAACTTGTTCCGTAGAGATCCCTAAGTTATGTTATTATCCCTATTCAAGACTAATAACGTCTAATCCCTAGGTTGAATAATTGAGACTTTTCTCTAATTAACACCCTAAGGTTGCATTAACTCGATCTATGGATCCCCTTATTAGGTTTCAACCTAATCCGGCAAAATCTTGTCACCCTATCTCTAGACACGCAATCAACTCCGCTTAATTACAACAAAGTCACTCTTAGCCAGGGACTATTCATCCTCCTACTAAGAGCATTAACTTGAATCGATATCCTAAAATACCAAAACAAGAATTAAGAACACATAATTAAGAACAAGTTAAATATTTTTCATACGATTCAGAAAATAATAACAAGATTTGTCTTAGGTTTCATCCCCCTTAGGTATTTAGGGGTTTTAGTTCATAACTAAATAAGAAAATATCTCAGAATAATAAAGAATACAAAACATAAAGAAAACCCAAAACTCCTGAAGGGAAATTGAGGAGAGATATTCAGTCTTGATGATGAATCCGGCTTCTGAGATGGATCAATTGGCTTTCTTGGAGTAATTCCTTACTCCCTATTCTCGTCCCCCTTTTAACTTCCTCTAGGGTGTTTAAATAGGCTTTAGAATGCTTAAAAGCCCTCAAACTTGCTCTTTTCCGAATAGAACTTAGCTAGGGTTCGGTAGGGACACGCCCGTGTACGATTACTTCAGGCCGTGGTCGAGGCTGAGATATCAACAAGCCTGTGCTAAGGTTGATTTGGGCTGTGGTCGAGCCTGTTAGAATGGCACGGACGTGTGTTCTGCCCGTGTGAGGAAGTCCAGGCCGTGTTGTTTTCCCTTGTCGGCCCGTTTTCTCCGTTTTTGGCCTGTTTCTCGTTCTTTTCGTCCTCCTATGCTCACCTAAGTATAAAACATGAAATTAAAGGATTAGGAGCATCAAATTCACCAAATTTAAGGAAAAATCATTCATAAACGTGTTAAGTGAGGGATAAAAATATGTATAAACTATGGTTTATCAACTCCCAGCATGGCAAATGAAATGTGTGGGTCTCCGGACACCATCGCTCGACTAAAACGGAAATCAAGTCATATCGCAGATCAAAAGTTCGGATCAATGTTGCTGATCCGAACCTAGCTAACTCCAAGAACAGTATTAGGCGTTCATTTGGCTAAAACCCTATACTATTAACACGGCCCCTCAATACGCGGTACGGGTCCTGACATTATTATATTAGCGAAATAGTTAATACAATATAATTTAATTCAACAAATAACATGACTATCAAATAAAAATTTTATTACCATCTCATTAATAGTACTTGATATGTGATTTTTATTATCAATCAAAGAACCCATTTATTGCAAATCTGCAATTAAAAAAATTTGAATTCATTTAATTTATTTACAATAAATTATTTCAAATTTTAGAAACAAACACGGTAAATATCTCATAATTTCCCATTATTTACCTACAATAAAAAATTTTATGTTAGATAACAATAATAATATAATTAAAAACATATAAATTATCTAAATATAAAAAACATACGAATTAAAAAAAAAACTAGAAACATACCTAATTAGTTTCTTTCAAACAACCTATAAAATTATATAACAACAAATTTAATCAACATTTTAATAAATCAATAAAAATTATCAAATAAATAAATAATAATATAAAATTACATTATATAAAAATTACAATAAAAAAAATCACAAAACACTAAACTATAAACACTAACAATTTATAATCATAAATTACTAACACAAAATAACTATAATTTTTTTTAAAAAATACATTACTAAAAAATCATAATACACTAAACCACTAAATACTAACAATTTATATAACCTAATCATAAATTACTAATAAAATAGCTATAAAATTATTTTTTTAAAAATACATTACTAAAAAAATCACAATACACTAATACACTAAACCACTAAACACTAACAATTTATATAACCTAATTATAAATTACTAATAAAATAACTATAAACTTATTTTTTAGAAAAATTACATTACTAAAAAATCACAATACCCTTAACCACTAAACACTAACAATTTGTAACCTAATCCCATAAATTATTAACAAAATAAATAACTATAACAAAATACAAAACACTAACAATTTATAACCTAATCATAAACTACTAAAAAATTAACTATACAATTATTTTTTTTAAAAATTTACATTACTAAAAACTCACAAAACACAATAATTTTATAATAAATTACTAAAATAATACATTACCTTTTTTTTTTCCTTTTTCCTTTTTTTTTCTTCTTCTTCTTCTTCTTCCTTATTCTTCTCCTTCTCCTTTCTCTCCTTTCTTTCTCACATTTGGTGCCTGCTTCACCTTGGGGGACCATGCTTATAAGGTCCCCCATTAGGTTTTTTTTCCCATGATGATATGACTCATGCATGGTGGAAACAATAGGGGCAGCAGCAGCAGCACGGGCGAGCAGGAGCAGGAGCAGCATGGCCAAGTGTTACGCCTACATGTCAGGTGCGACTAAGCGCGCCTACCTGACAGTCTCGACCTGTTTTGGGTATTTTTTACCCGTACAAAACCCGTATGTTTACCCATATATTAATATAAATATTTTTAAAAAATTAATAATATTTTATTAAAAAATTAATATTAAAAAATGGGTTGCGCCTGTCAGATAGGCGCGACTAAAAAATTTATACAATTTCGATAAATAATTCAGCTGACAATCCATTTTCGTATATAATTTTTTTTAAATATATTTGGGTAAAAGACCCTATAAATGTATGGAATTTGGGGCCGGCCACCTCTAGATAAAATTATATGTGAGTGCTTATTACAGTGCAATCGGTCATTCTTTGATGTTCTTTTTAAATCTATCGAACCGCATACATATCCATCAATCAAACCAAAAAATTAGCTTTTCTCCCCACTTTAAAGCTATATCTGTTAATTATACTTGTCTATATACACAGTATTTAGAGATGTGCGCTGCATGCATTTCCTCGTCAGCAGTATACTAGCTATGGGGTGTGGGACAATTGCACACAAACTAGACGAAAAAGTTGGGAAATGAATTTACACAAGACCATAATCACCGATTAACGAAGGCCTTGACACGAGCTATCATTTCATTTGCTCTTGATTGTGATAGTTGAGACTTGCTAAGAACCTGAAATGCATGGCCAACACCTTTGTATAAAACATGCTCCACCTTCTTCCCTGCTTTACCCAAGGCAGCACAAAACTCCAGGTTCCTATCTCTCAATATGTCCATCTCTGATATGCACACTAAGGTAGGCAAAAGCTTCATCTCCTCCATTTTTGCTGACCCTTTTCCCAATGGATTGCACCATGGATGGTCACGGTTGGTGCCACATGGCAATGCTAATCGCCAATATGTATCCGAAGCTGGTAGGCTGAGGGCAGAGCGAGGAGATTGGACCATATTCTTTTCAGAATTTGTACGGGCTTCGCCTCCGAAAAACGGTTGTATTAAGATAGTACCTTTAAGAGTCAAAGGGTAAAGATTATTTGAATTAAGTCTCACTGCCACATTATGTGCAATATTAGCACCAGCACTATCACCGGCTAAGAAGACGCTACACAAATTGCACTGCTTAGACCACCATTCACTGCACCCCTTTAGTGCTTCCTGTTTTAGCCACAGAAGACACTTCACCCCATCTTCGTAAGCAGCGGGAAGTGGGTTTTCCGGCGCTAAACGATAGTTAATAGAGACGATCAAGCAACCAGCTTTGGCGGCTAGTTTTCCTAGAAACTCGTGGTAGCAACTCCAAGCAGCAGAGCCAACACAAAACCCTCCCCCATGGAAGTAAACCACCAAAGGGAGCTTCCAGTTTGACTTTGGAACATAAAAACGTGCCCAAACATTTGTGAAGTTGTCGATGACAAAGTCTTTCGTTGTCACACCCAACTCCGGAGGCAATGCTGGGGTAACATATGGGACAATCTGTGGTCTTTCCACATGTCCATCTTTGTACACTTTAATCAGCCCTTGAATTTCTTCTTTCACAGGCACAGCTCCATGTTGATTTGAGCCTCTCCCAATCTGTAGGCTTAAACTTGGATCCATTGCAATGGTAGCCATTCTTCTTCTTCTTCTCGCTCAAGTTATATATGTTACACAAGTAATAGATTGGGATTCTTGGTTATATTTTAGACAGCTTATATAGGAAAGCAAGATAGAATGAAGCGAGAGGGGTGGTTAGATTAGAATATGAAAGGAGAAGATAGATGTTGTCCCATAATTCACTGCCAAGTGGGAAATTGGGTACTAGCCACATATCTTCACGTGGAACCAAAGCGTGTAGGGGTCAGAGTCGAGCCAACGTTTTCGCTGAATTGTGGGATGCTTTGACTCATCTTCGTTGTAAAGCACTTTCAATCTTGGTGGGTTGTTTGTGAATTATAGCTTTATTTGGGGCCACAACACTTTTTTTTTTTAATTAGTAAATATTATATATGTATTTTTTGAAAGGTAGTAAATATTATATTAATTGAAGATATTATTATATGCAATAAATAACCTTAAATAACATTTTATTCCATATCAAAATCCAAACATAAAATACCTCTATCTAAGGTTTGAACAAATTCTGGTCGGCTTAATTACGAAGGAAAAACATGTGATTTTGACGTAGCTATGATAAATTATTCGGTCATCCCTCTCTCAATATTATTAATTAAAACAGAAGTCAAAGGAGGCCTCTAGTCTCTTTTTTTAATATTGTTTCTCATACTTCACCATTCCATAGCTATATCTATTAATCATTTCACATTGGAATCCATCCTCTCGATGGGTAATTTCATTGTCTCATCTCCACTACCTTTGCAAGACCCTTAGAGCCGTCACCCACTAAAAGAATGACATACATTGAACTTTATGTCACAAATTCTAGGTCTAAAATACATAATCAAAATGCCGGTGACTTGCGGAGGGCTTGAATCTTAAAGTGTGAGCGAGCTAGAACGTACTCGTTTTATTTTAGGCACAATCTAAGTGCAAGGGGGGAAGTTCTTTTGGGGGGGGGGGGTTTGAAGGACAGATAGATATTGAAGCACTATCGATGGTATCATATAAGCATATGTGTAGGCCGGCAATATGTGAAGGAAAGTTTACTTTAGAAAATGAGGCCTAATATTGTTGACGAATTGAGAGACATGTGATGTAGTGGAGTCAAAAACACCATCGTCCAAACTTTTGTAGGTTGCCTCCCAATAGCATCTTTTCAAGGCAGAGTGTACGTGTTTTATTAATGGCACGAATTTTTATTTTATTTATTTTCCTATAATTTTTCTACAAAATTATTTTATGAATTCTTTCTATCTTGTCATCGATTGATCCTATCAATTAAATAAATTATATTATTTTTTCATCTCATACATACCGTTAGATAAAAAGTTTTAAATCGTTAACATTTTTATCGTAGAAAATTAAATTTTAAAATATTATATATATATCTTAGTTTTATATTTGAAAATGTTAATTTTGATTTATCAAAATTTTTATATAACAATATTTAAGATAATATTTAATCCTCAACTGTTTAGTGAAAATATTATTGAAAATTTAATTAAACATTTTCAAGAATTTAAAAGATTCAAAAACATGTTTTAAATGCGTTTTATACTAAATGTTTTTAAGTTGATTCCAAGTAGTTTTAAAGAGTTTAAGATGGTTTTAAAATAATTTAGTGGCTAGGTATTGATACATAGCTAAGTATTGATACCAAAAGTCTATGTATCAATACCTAGCATTAAAATATTGATGCCTTAAGAATCAGTACCTTGGGAAGCCTATAGCCATAGACCATTCTAGATGGGGAAATAAATCAATATATGTTCTTGAGGTATTTGAGGTATCGATACCTAACACAAATGTACCAATACTACGTTTTTTGTAACGTTTATATTTTTTAGAGGTACCGGTACCGCTATAGAGGTATCGCAACCACTAGTTGTATGGAACTTTTTCCACATTAATTTCACTTTGCAATGACTATATTTTGCCTCCAACGACTCCAAATGGTATATGCAAACACCTCAAGAACACTACAAGAGAAAAGAGATCAATATAAAATCAAGAGAAAATTAATTAGATATTTATTTTCTTCATCTTTCTCTTGTAAGTAGTCTTTGGTGCTTCATTGCAAAATCTTTGTACTAATTTTTTTTGAGCCCAAATATTGTGAACCCATACATTTGAGAGGTTTTATTTGTATACTCAATTTCACCAATTATGAATGGGCGGGTTTCTAGTCGAGCCACAAAAATTAAATAGATTCTAATTTAGCTTTGGAAATTAAGGGAAATTTTCTTAGCTTTAGCAAAAGATAGAGTTTAGGGAGTTGCAAAGGTCCTATACATTATCCTTAAAAAGTATCGATTCAAGTTAATGAATTGGGAAAACCTAGTCAAGCAAAGCTAATGTAGAAGAGGTACACAATTAAGGTCGAACTACTATAAATCGAATGTGAAAAGTTTTTTTACCCTCTTTTAACTTTTAGAATAAAAATTTAAAATTTCAATTCACCCATCTTAATATTTTTGAGCCCAACAGAAAATAATTGATGGATTTTTGTATATAATATATTTATTATAGAATATTTTCAAATAAAAATTAAGAGTGAAATTTTCATTAGGAAGGAAAGTAAAATTTTCAACTTCCTTTAATTCTAAGGATCGGTGGAAATATGAAGTTTTCCAACAATCCCACACGGCATCTGATGCATCTCTAGTCTCATGCTTTCATAGGACTATGCTCTCATTGTTTTCTTCCACTGAAAAAACACCAAGTTAAACTTCTAATTAAAATTTTGTGCTATATATACTAATAATAAGAAGAAATAGAAACTAAATAAATAAAAGAGGGAAAGCAATGTAGTTCAGATTAGTCATTAGGCTTTCATGGTCATCCTTTTTCAAATTTTAGTTAAAAGATTTCTTTTCATCCGAAGGGTTCTAACCATTATTCTACAAAAGGTTGTGACCTCTTTGAGGGGGCACTTAAGCATCAATAGGTGCACTATATACAGGCCCCAAATTAGAGTTTAGAATGGAATTCATTCAAACTTTTCTTTTCATACTTCCTTTCTTTCTCCGTTATTTGGATTTTGTTCAGATTTAAGAAGAATTGAAAGTGCAATATATAGACTATTTTATT
Source organism: Gossypium anomalum (assembly GCA_025698475.1). Lineage (NCBI taxonomy): Eukaryota > Viridiplantae > Streptophyta > Magnoliopsida > Malvales > Malvaceae > Gossypium > Gossypium anomalum. The sequence goes on along the minus strand of CM046967.1, from coordinate 12,927,112 downwards.
CAAGTAAAGGTATTGTATCATAAAAATAAAATTTCATGATGATTCTGTATACGGTAGAAAAATAATTAATCTTAATAAAATTTCTAAAAAAATGCATTACTTCATTTCTATTTTTCAGTTCCTACTATATACATAAAATAAAATAAGAATAGTTATTATCATATGCCTCCAATTTCAAAGGTGCAAGCTATTAATATTGAGAGACTTAAACAGTTCAATGAGTTCAATTATAAACGATGGAGAATAAAGATATGATATCCTTCCAATTAACTATAACAAAAGTTAGGCGTTTTTTCCACTATATCTAGGTGATGCAATGCCATAAGAAATGGATCGAGGATGATTTTGAACGCTACTCCATTATTCTAAACGCCATGACTCATTTTTTAACGTCTTCCATAAGTATGATATAACAGTTGAATTATAGTATGCAATTCAGAAAAGGTATGTTAATGCAGGCATCCATAATGAATCCTTGTTGAGAAATACTTTTATTATAAAATGGATGATCCAAAATAAGTTGTAGAACAGACCCATGGATTTATATTATTGATGTCACTGAGTGTGCTGGTGTTAGTGAGCAAAATTTTGAGACCTCTTAAGTTTTCACAATCATAGAAAAATTTTTGGAGTAATTATAAAAAATTTGAAACACAAGAGAAAGTCTTTGTGTTAGGATGATCTAATTAACCCCATCAAATTATATAAAATTGCATGAGATACTTATTTTTCATATTAATTTTATTGGTAAATTGAGATTACACATGTTGATTCATTTTAAGTTGATACTTATTTACATAATTTTTTCCTCCAATATTATAGATAATTTTTTATAATTAATATTTTTTAAAATTTAAAATTATATAATTATATAATTACAATTTATATTACGTGACGTAGGAGATTATGAAATAATTATACTATGCCAGTCAAAAAATGTTTAGAGAATTACAGTTTATGTGTAATTATTATTCTAATAATTGCTTATTTTATTCCATTACTCGGTATTCAAACACAAAACAAAACAAAAGCAGGGTCAACCAGAAAATCATTTTAGAATCTTTCTTTTCAGATTAAACCATCAAGTTTTCATTTACTGAATTTTAAATTTTACGAGATCATTGATTAACTTAAAATTTATAATTTAAAAAAATATATATATATTTTGCAGGGTTCATTGCCCTTGGGGTTGAACAAGAAAAACTAATAAATTGAAAATATACTGAAAAAACTGTGACTATTTAAACAAAATTTATTTTTATTTTTAAATTTATATTTAATTTTAATTTTTAGGATGTAAAAATAATTATTATATATATTTGGTATATATTTAGAATAGTGAATATAACTTAAATTTTATATATAAAGTTTTTTATTTACTTGAAATTTTCTTTTAAAAAAGATTTTATTGAAGAGTGATATTTATCAAAATAATTTCAAAAATTCATATGGTAAGAACCGAAATCAAACAAATAAAAAGGAAAATAAAGATGATGGAACCAAATCCAACTCCCTTAGCAGGGTCCCTGTCGTTGCTTTTAAGTACATGCAAATGGGCAGCTACGTATCAAACATTCTCTTTATTTCCTTTTAGACTGCTTAAATTGTACACAAAAGTTGGATAATATTTTTAAAAACAATCATGGTGTCATTTGTCATTCACAATAGAACCCATTCTTCAATTTCTTATAAATATACGCGAATCATTTGAAAGTGTTTTATTGTTTTTAGATAATCCCAGCTGTTGGCCAATTGTTACTTTCTCAAAATTTATGTATTATTATCACGATAAAAATTACTAGAAAATAAAGAAGAAAATATGCTCTCCTTCTTCGATTTCTACTGTGGACAACAATGAAGAAGGTGATTCTCTTCCTGAAGATTCTAACACAAAGAAGGTTCGATTCAATGAATCGGACATGATTCCTGAAGATGTGATGGTTGTGGAGTCATCACCAATGCCTTTTCTGTCATGGAAAGATACGCTAGTGGGGAAGGATACTTTTGTGCAGAACAATACAAGATGGCCACTTCTTTGTTGATAATTTCCCCCTCACAGAGCAGGATGTCAAGAAACGGTCTGTTGATGATGTTCCTTCAATCGACTTCTCGGAGAGAGTATATCAGCTCTTGGAAAAGGAAATGTCAACCTCTATGGTTATCAAGATGTTGGGACGGAACCTTGGAATCACGACTCTACATAATAGATTATATGGGATTTGGAGACCGTCTAAGCCTTTCAATTAGTGGATATAGAGAATGGTTATTTTCTCGCTAAATTCCAAAGCATTGATGACTATGATAAGATTCTCTCCCAGGGTCCATGGGTTATATTCAGCCATTACCTAACCGTTCAACCTTGGACGATCGATTTTAATCCTAGTTTACCTTATCCTAATATGATCCTCACGTGGATTCGATTTCCCGGTCTTCCTATTCATTTATATAAAAAAAAAGTTTCTAATGGAGATTGGGAGAATGGTAGGCAAAGTAACTAAATTAGATTTTAACACGGATAGTAGAGCACGGGGTCGTTATGCTCGCGTGACAGTTTATGTCAATTTAGGGAGACCTTTAGTCTCTAAGATTCTCATCAATGGCAACTCTCAAAGGATTGATTATGAAAACCTACCTGTGGTATACTTTAAGGGTGGTTGTTATGGACACATCAAGGAGAATTTTTCATCTGTCACACATTCCTTAGAGGCGAAAGAGAAGGGAGAGACGTCAGAACAAACCTCTACAACTTTTGTGGTGGCCGAAGATGAGGATTATGGTCCCTGGATGCTAGATGCTGGTGGAGCAGAGGAGCAGGCGCGACACCTTGGATGGGATTAAAAAAAGGAAACAAGTCTAAATGGGAGAAAATTATGGGATCACGATTTCAATCGTTAGTAGGCCTGGAGGAAAGTTCAACGGAGGAGGAATTAATTAAGGGAGATTTAAAGAAAAAAGGGAAAGCTACTTTAAATGATCCCTAAGAGTAGGGGTGAGCGTTCGATCGAATCGAATCGAATGAAAAAATTTCGAGTTAATCGAGTTGACGAATCATATTTTATCATCCTAATTTGATTTGAAATTTTCTCGAATCGAGTCGAGTGAGATGGAATTCGAATCGAATCGAATCGAATCGAATATTTCTGTTCGAGTTAAATTTTATAAAATAATTTTGGGTCCTTGTAACCACTGTCACCCATCATAATAAAATTTGTTCACCTTAATCAAAATTTTTATTAACTTTCATCACCCCATAATTTATTTATTAATCTTTTATATACGGGTTAGCTTCTTTGTTTGCTTAGTTGTCACTTTCAATTATTTTCAGATTCTTGTCACTATGTATTTTGGAATTAAAAAATATATTAAATGTAAAAATGTGATTTTTTAATAAAAGTTATTTTAAAGATAAAATGAGAAATTGATACCAATATAAAATTTTAACATGAATATTTAATGGCATAATTAATAATTAATAATTTAATTTTAATATAAATATTCAATATGACTAAACAATTCAATAATATAAATAATATAAAATGTGAAATTTAATTTAATAATATAAATAGTAGATATAAATAAAATTATTACTATTTATGTTTAGTGATTTTTTTTTTTGGATAATTTTGATTTTTTATTTGAGAGTAAAAGGTGAGAAATAAAAGTTTAGGGGGGAAATAAAAAGTTTTGGGAAATAAAAGTTTTAGGGGAAGTAAATAGGGGGAGTAAAATTTTGGAGGGAAAATATTTAAAAAAAATTGGAAGGGTGGATTTGGGGTAGATGGGAGGTGGGATGGGAAGGAAGTAAAAATTTTTGGGGGAAATTGGGAGGGAGTAAAAATTTTAGGGGAAAATAAAAAGTTTTGAGGGTTTTTGGGAGTAAAATTTTGAAAAAAAAGTAAATGGGAGTGTCTAACCATTTTTTGAAAAAAAGGGGATCGACTTTGGTTTGAAAATAAAAACGAATGTGGGAGTCGCCACCAACCGTTATTAGGTGTGATCGGATCACCTTTGTTCTAATAAAATATTTTAGTTTACTAAAACGACATTTTTGGTCTACGAAACTTGAGAAAACGGGTTTGGGAGTCGGTTACGTGCGAGGAAGGATTAGCACCCTCGTCACGCCCAAAATTGGTACCAAATTGATCAATTATTGTCCTAGAGTCGAAAGTTTGAAAATCGAGAATGGATTTGAAATACGATCTCTTTTATTGACATCGATTTTAAAATTCTTGAATCAGCTCAAAATGGTTGTCGAAGATTTCCTTATCTCGAGATATCGGAGTATTACATCCCGTAAGTTAGGACACAATTCTATGAATTCCCGAGTGCAAGGTCATCCATAATTTAAATTGGAATTCGGTGTATTTAAAACTCAAAAGGATATTTAATTATTTAGAATCAACGAGAGAACCGAAGCCCTGTAAGTTAGGGTAGGTTTTCTCGAATTTTCAAGCATCAAATATTGCCTTGTTTAGAATTTAGAAAACATCAGTGAAATTCTAAATGAATATTGATTGTTTTGAACAAACGAGAAACCGCAGCCCAGCACGATAGGGCACGATTCCCGAATTGCCAAACATCGAGTATTACCTTCATTTTAAAGAATTTTTAAAGACGTGAGTGAAGTTTCAAAGGAATATTCGATTATTTTGAACAAATGAGAAATTGCAACCCAGTACGATAGGGCACGATTCCCGAATTGCCAAATATCGAGTATCGTCTTGTTTTGGGGGAGTCCCACTCATTGTAGGTTTAAAATAGAAAGAATTGATGATTAAAAGGTAATTGATTGAGCTAAAACATTTAAATAACCACTCATAGTAGAAATATGCATGAAAATAATGACATATTATCTTGTCAAAACATATTGCCAAAGCATTCACGAATTATGAGGTTGCAAGGCACAAACAATCGGATATGAGCAATATAAAAGTAATGAATTTACAACGCGACCAACAAAACAAATAATCGTACACTATTCTAACATTTATGCAAATTTTAAGGGATATCAACAACATATTTATAATCTATAATAGAAAATGAATGTAAGGCAAAATATATAAAGAAAATCTGAATAATTATGCATAAATTTAAGACAATCGATGTGAGAGAGTAATTCTAAGAATCAATCGATATACAACAATTTAAAATGAATGATATGTAAGATATTTGGATGTATATATATATATATATATATATATATATATATATATATATATATAAATGTGAAAATAATGTTAAAACACTTACGAATGAATAAGTAAAATTTAAAACAAAATATTTAAAATAATTTGATCTTAAAATAAATCACAAAATAAGAACCACATAAAATCGTATATAACATAGTAACATATAGATTAAATTTTTTGAATGAACATTACGCGAACAGAGAAATAAGTAATATGTAGAATAATATATATATCAATATGTTAATCTAGATAGATGGTATACATAAGATACAAATAATTAACTATATAAGAAAAATATTTGGAAGTGTTTGAAATAAACAAATTTTTATATAAATAATGCTAGATGAATGTTTAAAGGATTAAAAAAATAGATGCATTGAAATAGAACCTCAAAAGGAGTACATTATATACATGAATGGATTTAACAGAAGACATATATACATACGTGTAACTGTACAAAATAAATAACATATTTAAAATAATGTATGAAAGCTTTAAGTCAATAATGAAACAATTTAAAAGTAAAGGGCACGACAAATTCTAAATTAATATGGAAAAATGACTAGAACTTAAATATGTACATACAGTGAAAGATAATTTAAATAATATGTAAAATATAAAAGGTCCTAAAAATATATATATAACAGGATATATTCTTGAGATATGAATTATATACATAATGGGCTAAAAAACACATACACAAATATATATAAATAGGTTTAAAAGGAATTATGTGTGTAAAAGTAATCATGGGATTAATGTACAGAATAAAAACTAATTTGGCCATGGACTATGTATGCATAATATTATATGTGAATATTTAAATGAAGTAATATACAAAAATTTTAAAACAATATGATAAAAAAAACTTTAAAATAAAGACCTTATATAAAAAGGGGTAATATTATCATGATAGTTCAAAAAAGGTATGTATATACATATATAAAGTAAATAAATATTAAGTTGATTTAAGAAATAATAGACTATACAAATCAAATGGACTCAATTAAAATAAAAATAAAATTAAAAGGATATTTAATAAATAAAATGCACTGCTGAAATTAAAGGGAGGACTAAAGCGCAATGTGCGCAAACGTGCAAGGACCAAAACTGGCAATATTCTGGATCTCAAAGCACAGAGTTTAAGCGTGGGCTAAATTGAAATGCCACGCAAATTCTATGAAAAATTTAGAACAAATAAAATGCGGACTAGGACTGATTAAGAAGTCTGCGCTAAGGGAGGGACTATCCGCATAAATCTCCCATTTGGCGCGCAAAAAGGCAGATCCCCCTTTCCTTGAACTGCACCATTTCATTCCTTCTATAAAAGCAAACAATTCCTTCCCAAAAAATGAAACAATCGGCCCCTTTTGAAATCGAAACCCTAGCCCTTTTTTAGTCCCTCATTTGGCCAGCAAAACTCACTCACTCCCAATCGCCGCACCATCATTGCAATAGATGGCTAACGATGAGTTAGGCTCGTTTTCGAAGAAGAAGATGCAACTCTGACGACCGGATTGATTCAGGTGAGTGCCTTTTTTATCCCAATCATTTTTATTCTATGTTAAAATGCAAAATGAAAGAAAGAAAATAAAAATAAAAAAAGAACGATGCAAATCTTGCTTCAATAAAAAAAGGGATGGATAATCACCTTCTGCTCAAAAACTCTTTTTTGTGTTTGGATTCCTTTCTCTTAATTTCTATACATGTATGCGTAAGAAAGGAACCCTTTTTTTGTGTGTGTATCTTAGTGAAACAGATAAAAACTAGGCGAGAAATAAAGAGAAAATAAGAATAAGAATCGGGAATGAACCACCTTCAAAAATATTTGCTTTCTATTTGATCGCTTGGTATCCCCCCCATTTGTTACATATTTGTTTCGGTTTTATAACTGATTACAAAAAAAAAAAAAAATAAATGCCTACTGTTGCTTGCTCTGTTGCATGTTGATTTTCGTTTGCAGGTGATGGGAGAGTCGGTGGCAGTAGAGGGTATGGGCATGTTGGTACGGAGCGGCGGCTGATCACAGGCTAGGGATTAGGGTTTCCAATGTTAAGCTATTTTGGGTTGGGTTTTGTAAATATGGGCCAGGCAAATTTGACCCACTACAGCTGCCCCTCTTTGCTCATTGTCGTGTAACGAGAATGGATCAAAGACTATAAAAAGGGCCAAATTTGTCCGGACCTGTCGAGTTTTAACTTCTTTTAGCGCTTCTTTTCTTCAAGTAGCCTCTTTCTAACCCACTGCAACTTCAGGGGAGATAAGATTCACAATCTCCAGCCTACTCCATTACAATATTAGGGAGCTAGGATAATGGTTTAAATCTGCTTCACTGCAACTTCAGGAAACCAAGATTCGTCGTCTTCGACTTGCCCCTCTGCAACTTCAGGGAGACAAGATCTACAATCTTCAACCTACTCCATTACAACTTTAGGGAGCTAGGATTCTTAAATCGCTTCACCGCAACTTGAGAAAGTCAGATTCACGGTCTTTGATCTATTCCACTGCAACTTCAGAGAAACAAGATCTGCAAATTTCAGCCTACTCCACTACAACTTTAGGGAGCTAGGATGGTAACTTGAATCTGCTCCAATGCAACTTCAAAGAGCTAAGATTCACTAAAACTTTAAGAATATCTGCTATAGCTTTTAGCCGCTCCAACGCCATTTCAAGGAAAAGAGATCTACTGAAACTTCAAGGAGATCTGTTGTGGCTTCTAGCCGCTCCAACGCCATTTCAGGGAAAAAAGATCCACTGAAACTTCAAGGAGATCTGTTGTAGCTTTTAGCCGCTCCAACGCCATTTCAAGGAAAAGAGATCCACTGAAACTTCAAGGAGATCTATTGTGGCTTCTAGCCGCTCCAACGCCATTTCAGGGAAAAAAGATCCACTGAAACTTCAAGGAGATCTGTTGTGGCTTCTAGCCGCTCCAACGCCATTTCAAGGAAAAAAGGATCCACTGAAACTTCAAGGAGATCTGTTGTGGCTTTTAGCCGCTCTAACGCCATTTCAAGGAGAAAAGATCCACTAAAACTTCGAGGAGATCTGTTGTGGCTTCTAGCCGCTCCAACGCCATTTCAAGGAAAAGAGATCCACTGAAACTTCAAGGAGATCTGCTGTGGCTTTTAGCCGCTCCAACGCCATTTCAGGGAGAAAAGATCCACTGAAACTTCAAGGAGATCTGCTGTGGCTTTTAGCCGCTCCAACGCCATTTCAGGGAGAAGATATTTGATTTTCAGCCTGTTACCCTACTGCTTAGGGGGTTAAGGCCTATCATCTTCGATTTGTTTCCCTACTACTTAGGGGTTTAAGATCTGTAAATCCAGCTTGTTACCCTACTGCTTAGGGGATTAAAGCCTATCATCTTTAATCTATTTCCCTACTGTTTAGGAGGTTAAGATCTATAAATTCAGCTTGTTACCCTACTGCTTAGGGGGTTAAAGCCCATCATCTTTGATCTATTTCTCTACTGTTTAGGGGGTTAAGATCTATAAATTCAGCTTGTTACCCTACTGCTTAGGGGGTTAAAGCTTGTGAATTTACTGATTTTAGGGATATGACCTGTAGAATCAGTTCCATGTATCTAGACTTATGTCAAATGATTAGGATGCTATGATCGAATCAAATGCTCCTAACTAGATGTGATGAATGTGTCAAACAATTAGGATACTATGATCGAAATGAATCAAATGCTCCTAATTAGATGTGATGAATGTGTCAAACAATTAGGATGCTATGATCGAAATGAATCAAATGCTCCTAATTAGATATGTTATGAATGAAATATGAATGAAAATGATCCCTCTCTTTTTCTCTTTTTTTATTTTTTATTTTTTTTTAAAAAAGGCTTAAGGTATTATTGCTCGTTGTTCATCAAGACATTATCATTGATGTATCACACTGCCATTTTGTTCAGTTGGTATTCTTGATAGAAAACCCAAAGAAACATCCTCAATCTGCTCAGTAAGCTTGCCCCACTTAAACTTTATGGAGTTTTTGCTTATCCAACCCTCTGCAACTCAGGGTATAGGATTTGTCTCATCTTCAATCAATTTGATCTGTTATACCATTCCCTAGGTGTAATGACCCGCTGTATATGCTCGATATTTGCATGAATGCAGAGTGTCATTTTTTCGAGAATGGTCTGCTTTTTACACTTAGGTTGACATCACTCGTCATTTGTCAAGGTTATATCACTGATGAAATATCTTGCCTCTTCATTCAACTGATATCTTTGACAGAAAATTCAAAGAGATAGTCGCAATTTAGAAACATTTTCAACCCTTGTGCTTGGTGAGTTCTAAACGATGGTCCTGTTTCAAGTTCCTATACTGTTTAGAAGCTTTTAGAGTAATATGCAAAGTTTCTTTTGTGAAAGCATTATTGGTCCACTAATCATTATTTTAATGCAAAATGCTCGAAAAAGATCAGAGCAATGGACAAGAAGGCAATTAATTGAGAGCATGGCTCGAAACAAATAAATTAATCAAAGATTGCAAATGCGATAAGAAGGAAATTAACTCAAAATGAATAAGTTAATCAAAGATAGAAATGCAATAAGAAAGAAATTTATTTGGACATATTTTGAAAAGAATAAGGTAATCAAAGATAACAAATTCAAGGATGGGCAAAATGGAAGCTAGGTGCCCCAGATATCGTAGCTTGAGCTTCTCTGTACCATCTTATCGAGGACCTTTCTGAGCTCAATATGTGTTTAGGGGATCCAAAGTACTTTGTCGATGCCCCAAGACGTAGCATGCTTCTTTATTGTTAATTCAGGCATAGCAAGACTGCTGTATGCCTCACTTTGATCCAAATTTGAGCCGCCCTTTTCGGTTTTCAACTCAAATCCCCTTTGGTCTCAAGGCGCCATTTTTGGTTTTCGCCTTGGCCTCTCTTTTTTTTTTCAAGGTTCCTTTGCGGGTTTTCGCTTGGCCTCTCACTTTCTAAATGAAATACTTCTTGACGAAATCTGAATTCACCGATTTGGGCAGATCTTTGCCATCTATTTCGGTCAATATTAATGCCCTTCTAAAACAGGCCTTCTTTACTCCATAAGGTCCTTTGGCATCCATTTTCCTCTGAAGTCCTCTTGTATAGGAAGGATCTTCTTCAATATCAAGTTCTCCTAATGGAATTCTCTAGGATGAACCTCTTCATCGTAAGCTCGCATCGTTCATTGGACCATGACATATGACTTTCAACCTCCTTTCTTCAAATTCAACTAATCGAATTAGGATTGGATCCGTTTTGCCTTATCTAATTTCAATTCTGGCAAGACTCAGAGACAAGAAATCTCTTCTTCAAACCGTTTTATCCCATAAACTAATGAAATGTATTGCCCCGGCTAAAATCCCGACCGATATTCTATAAACATAGTGACTTCTTATGCCAATCTTTACAAGTCTCGGTCATCTCCCTATGATTGTTATTGGGTTTCTCTTTTTTTTTTTAGCCTTTTCTTTTTCTTTTTTTTTTTTGGCTTTTTTTTGGATTTTTTTTTGCTTTTGCTTTTGCAATATAGCACCTAATCTTTGAACAGACTGTAAACTTTTGACATTGTGCAGTTGTGTTAAACATGATCTTTTCTAGCTTTTTTTTGGCACCCCTTTTTTGGAATTTGATGACTGTTGATTTAGTAACATTGGTATATAAAATAACTTTTATCCCTTTCGCGGAGTAATCGACAACCCGAAAGATGAATTAGTACCGATTAGAAGCTTTCAAAGGGGTCGGCCCATAAAATCCATGCCCCACCTATAGAAAATCTGTGAAGAAATTGATGAGGCATGAAAGTCCTGTCTTTTTGTTTGGCATTCACAGCTTGACTGATACAATCCCCTTCTATGTTGGATCAGCAGCACTTAGAACTCATGATTAGCCTGACTAACGTAAAACCATTAACATGTGTCCTTTTGATACTCATACAAACCCTTTTAGCATCCATAGGCCTTAGTAGCCCAGGCATATCTTGATACGATCATGTGAGAACATCTTCGACTTTTTAGGATGACTCAATGATGTCTTGTTTTGTCTTTGTGGTGATGCAGACTCTAATGTTTGCCTCTTTCTCTTGTCTTAGGCTTGCTGACCATTGACTTTTTGTAAAGTAGGATCGCCTTTTCTAATCTTATTCTACCGTACAAATCAAGAGATAGGCTACATCTCTGTCATCTTCAAGGTTCTGAGATCCCTCTAGACACATATCTCGCTCAAAAGGAGACTCTGAGTTAGTAGCAACGTTGCTCATATCGTTGATATCCGGAGACCTGTTGTAGGTACGAAGGCAGATTCCAAAAAATAAATTATTCTAAGGATGATTATTTGTATGGCATGATCACGAATGAAAGAATCTAAGAATGACCGTTTATACAGTATGAAATGGAAAGAATAAAATAATGGTAATAACAAACATGTATTTCATTGAAATAAGGATTGTGGATATAAGCCTATTTCAAAAAAGGATTTTTGTTGCTTCTAGGCTTAAAACAACAAGTGTGTTTTGAATATTACTCTAGATTAGCTCTAAAAATACAAGGATTTTTTTCACAGTCCCATTGTTTAAAACACCCTAAGTACGTAAAGGCAGAAGCTTGAAAAAGTCTACTCCCAGGTTCCCTTTTCTGATACGTCGTTAATGTTGGGATTCCCCAATACCAGTCTTGCATTAGAGTCCTGGGCTTGATGCACCCTTAGATCTCATGCTCTTATCCATTTCGAAACTCACAATGTCCACCTCTTTAACAGAAAGGTTGGATAACAGATTTCCTGCTCCAAAGGGATCATCGAACCTCACGATATCCAATTTGATAAATCTTTCGATTAGCTTTTTAAAAGCGGTACAGTTCTTGATGGAATGCCCTGTGATTCCCGCATGGTATTCACATTGACTACTTGTATCGTACCATTTAGGGTATGGGGGTTGTATTGGTTCTATGTAAAAAGGGGATACAACATGTGCGTCGAAGCAGTAATATGCGGTACAACTCACATGACGTGATTGGGATGGGCACCGATTAGGGTTTTTCAGAGTTCGATCTTGAATTGGGTTCTTGCCTTGGGGAGACCTGATGGCTGGTAGTTACTGTCCTTGGCTGGCTTACCATAATCGGCTCCGAACGGCCCTTGTTATACCTACTCGCATCATTCGTTTCTTTTTTTCTTCTTCGGAACCTTCAAAGTCTATTCTCCCCTCTCCTTCGTTTCTGCCAAAACAACTGGTTTGGCCCGATCATCTCTCAGGCTAAAACTCGAACCCATCGGGAAGTTTGATAGTGCCGAGGTATTAGCACGATATTGGGGTCCAATAATGACAGGTACCCCTTGCATGTCTGGTTGGGTCAGGACACTTATTGGTTTAAAACCTCGGGAATAGACGATCTCTTCATTATCATCCTCACTATTGACCACTGGACCATTTCTTTTTTTAAATTCTCCGGCCAATAATTGGGTTAACTGGCCCATCATACTTCTTTGGAGTTCTAGGATTTGTTCTCGCGTATCTTGTTGAATTCTGATCAATTGCTCTTGCATCTGTATTTGTCTTCGCTCTATCCTTTCCAACCTTTGGTCCATATCTTTTGTCGGTTCTGAAATAATTTTTCCTAATTAGGGCCCTTTAGTGGAAGTTTAATGTAAATGATGCAATGCAATGCAAATGCATGGGATGAATGCAAAGGAAAGAAAGATGTTGATTTTTGAATTAAATTCCCTTAGAACAACTTTTCTAGATAACAAATTCTTTTACATAAAATAGATTACGATATCTGGCCTTGCTTTCATATTCGGATGAAGACATCGATCCCATTTCCTCGTGAAAGTCTTATCTAGAAAGCTTTTGATAAATGCCTCTCGGCTCTTTTTGCTTGATTTAGGCCACCCTTACTATCCTCGCAATGTTGATTAGCTCCTTTAGGAAAGTCGGACGCCACATGACCTTTGAATAATCTTTATCAGCTTGAACCCTTAGGTAAAGTCTTGTTTTCTTCTACGATCTGTTAGCCTTCTTCTGTCGTGTTCACTTGGACCACATTCGGACAACCGTATTGTAATCCACTTTATTAAGAAACTTATTTTCTTATGACAAACTATTCTATTTGGAAATCGAATGTCAACCAACACCTCCTTTCTATGATAATGTAACGCAATGCAGTCATAAACAAACAAATACAAAACACGTTAGTATAGAAATAAATAACAAATAAAGTACCTATTCAGGTGATCACTAGAGGTTCGGAGTGGCTCTACCTAGGGTAAGCTCTTGGGTCTCTCTATATGTGGCTCGGTTCTAGAGTAAAGGTACCCGAACTAGTAGATTCCTCGATTCTCACCCATTATAGGCTCATATAGATCGAGTTCGGTTCAGGGGGATACATTTCCTTATGATCATGCGGAGATGAAAATCTCACGAAATCATAAGTACGGATATACCCCGAAAGTAATCCACTAGCCCATGCGAAGGTGAAAACCTCACGAAAGCATAGTTTCTTACTCCCACTTAGAAGGTGTGACCACAGCGGTCATGCAATACAATGTACGGGGAGATATGCATAAGAAAAACCTGAGGCAATAAAGGTAATAAGAAAAATAATGTAAACCGTAAGAAAAAGGGACGAAAATCAATGAAGGGATCATAAGTTTAAAAACGAGTTTTAAATTTTCGAAAAAGGACAAAGATCAATCAATCTATGGCTCGAATCTCGAAGTCCCCAGTGGAGTCGCCAAGCTGTCGTAACCATTTTTTGAAAAAAACAGGGATCGACTTTGGTTTGAAAATGAAAACGAATGTGGGAGTCGCCACCGACCGTTATTAGGTGTGATCGGATCACCTTTGTTCTAATAAAATATTTTAGTTTACTAAAACGACATTTTTGGTCTACGAAACTTGAGAAAACGGGTTCGGGAGTCGGTTACGTGCGAGGAAGGATTAGCACCCTCGTCACGCCCAAAATTGGTACCAAATTGATCAATTATTGTCCTAGAGTCGAAAGTTTGAAAATCGAGAATGGATTTGAAATACGATCTCTTTTATTGACATCGATTTTAAAATTCTTGAATCAGCTCAAAATGGTTGTCGAAGATTTCCTTATCTCGAGATATTGGAGTATTACATCCCGTAAGTTAGGACACAATTCTATGAATTCCCGAGTGCAAGGTCATCTGTAATTTAAATTGGAATTCGGTGTATTTAAAACTCAAAAGGATATTTAATTATTTAGAATCAACGAGAGAACCGAAGCCCTGTAAGTTAGGGTAGGTTTTCTCGAATTTTCAAGCATCAAACATTGCCTTGTTTAGAATTTAGAAAACATGAGTGAAATTCTAAATGAATATTGATTGTTTTGAACAAACGAGAAACCGCAGCCCAGCACGATAGGGCACGATTCCCGAATTGCCAAACATCGAGTATTACCTTCATTTTAAAGAATTTTTAAAGACGTGAGTGAAGTTTCAAAGGAATATTCGATTGTTTTGAACAAACGAGAAATTGCAACCCAGTATGATAGGGCACGATTCCCGAATTGCCAAATATCGAGTATCGTCTTGTTTTGGGGGAGTCCCACTCATTGTAGTTTTAAAATAGAAAGAATTGATGATTAAAAGGTAATTGATTGAGCTAAAACATTTAAATAACCACTCATAGTAGAAATATGCATGAAAATAACGACATATTATCTTGTCAAAACATATTGCCAAAGCATTCAAGAATTATGAGGTTGCAAGGCACAAACAATCGGATATGAGCAATATAAAAGTAATGAATTTACAACGCGACCAACAAAACAAATAATCGTACACTATTCTAACATTTATGCAAATTTTAAGGGATATCAACAACATATTTATAATCTATAATAGAAAATGAATGTAAGGCAAAATATATAAAGAAAATCTGAATAATTATGCATAAATTTAAGACAATCGATGTGAGAGAGTAATTCTAAGAATCAATCGATATACAACAATTTAAAATGAATGATATGTAAGATATTTGGATGTATATATATATATATATATATATATATATATATATATATATATATATATATATAAATGTGAAAATAATGTTAAAACACTTACGAATGAATAAGTAAAATTTAAAACAAAATATTTAAAATAATTTGATCTTAAAATAAATCACAAAATAAGAACCACATAAAATCGTATATAACATAGTAACATATAGATTAAATTTTTGAATGAACATTACTGTGAACAGAGAAATAAGTAATATGTAGAATAATATATATATCAATATGTTAATCTAGATAGATGGTATACATAAGATACAAATAATTAACTATATAAGAAAAATATTTGGAAGTGTTTGAAATAAACAAATTTTTATATAAATAATGCTAGATGAATGTTTAAAGGATTAAAAAAATAGATGCATTGAAATAGAACCTCAAAAGGAGTACATTATATACATGAATGGATTTAACAGAAGACATATATACATACGTGTAACTGTACAAAATAAATAACATATTTAAAATAATGTATGAAAGCTTTAAGTCAATAATGAAACAATTTAAAAGTAAAGGGCACGACAAATTCTAAATTAATATGGAAAAATGACTAGAACTTAAATATGTACATACAGTGAAAGATAATTTAAA
The DNA here is from genome assembly GCA_025698475.1 of Gossypium anomalum. Taxonomy (NCBI): domain Eukaryota; kingdom Viridiplantae; phylum Streptophyta; class Magnoliopsida; order Malvales; family Malvaceae; genus Gossypium; species Gossypium anomalum. The sequence goes on along the minus strand of CM046967.1, from coordinate 12,911,301 downwards.
TAATATGTAAAATATAAAAGGTCCTAAAAATATATATATAACAGGATATATTCTTGAGATATGAATTATATACATAATGGGCTAAAAAACACATACACAAATATATATAAATAGGTTTAAAAGGAATTATGTGTGTAAAAGTAATCATGGGATTAATGTACAGAATAAAAACTAATTTGGCCATGGACTATGTATGCATAATATTATATGTGAATATTTAAATGAAGTAATATACAAAAATTTTAAAACAATATGATAAAAAAACTTTAAAATAAAGACCTTATATAAAAAGGGTAATATTATCATGATAGTTCAAAAAGGTATGTATATACATATATAAAGTAAATAAATATTAAGTTGATTTAAGAAATAATAGACTATACAAATCAAATGGACTCAATTAAAATAAAAATAAAATTAAAAGGATATTTAATAAATAAAATGCCTTCTTTGAAATTAAAGGGAGGACTAAAGCGCAGTAATGTGCAAGCGTGCGAGGACCAAAGCGGCAATATTCGGATCTCAAAGCACGAGTTTAAGCGTGGGCTAAATTGAAATGCCACGCAAATTCTATGAAAAATTTAGAACAAATAAAATGCGGACTAGGACTGATTAAGAAGTCTGCGCTAAGGGAGGGACTATCCGCATAAATCTCCCATTTGGCGCGCAAAAAGGCAGATCCCCCTTTCCTTGAACTGCACCATTTCATTCCTTCTATAAAAGCAAACAATTCCTTCCCAAAAAATGAAACAATCGGCCCCTTTTGAAATCGAAACCCTAGCCCTTTTTTAGTCCCTCATTTGGCCAACCAAAACTCACTCCCAATCGCCGCACCATCATTGCAATAGATGGCTAACGATGAGTTAGGCTCGTTTTCGAAGAAGAAGATGCAACTCTGACGACCGGATTGATTCAGGTGAGTGCCTTTTTTATCCCAATCATTTTTATTCTATGTTAAAATGCAAAATGAAAGAAAGAAAATAAAAATAAAAAAAGAACGATGCAAATCCTGCTTCAATAAAAAAAGGGATGGATAATCACCTTCTGCTCAAAAACTCTTTTTTGTGTTTGGATTCCTTTCTCTTAATTTCTATACATGTATGCGTAAGAAAGGAACCCTTTTTTTGTGTGTGTATCTTAGTGAAACAGATAAAAACTAGGCGAGAAATAAAGAGAAAATAAGAATAAGAATCGGAATGAACCACCTTCAAAAATATTTGCTTTCTATTTGATCGCTTGGTATCCCCCATTTGTTACATATTTGTTTGGGTTTTATAACCGATTACAAAAAAAAAAAAAAAAAATAAATGCCTCTGTTGCTTGCTCTGTTGCATGTTGATTTCGTTTGAGGTGATGGGAGAGTCGGTGGCGATGAGAGGTATGGGCATGTTAGTGCTGAGCGGTGGTGATCACAAAGCTAGGATTAGGGTTTCCAATGTTAAGCTATTTTGGGTTGGGTTTTGTAAATATGGGCGTGCAAATTTGACCACTCATTGCCCCTCTTTGCTCATTGTCGTGTAACGAGAATGGATCAAAGACTATAAAAAGGGCCAAATTTGTCCGGACCTGTCGAGTTTTAACTTCTTTTAGCGCTTCTTTTCTTCAAGTAGCCTCTTTCTAACCCACTGCAACTTCAGGGGAGATAAGATTCACAATCTCCAGCCTACTCCATTACAATATTAGGGAGCTAGGATAATGGTTTAAATCTGCTTCACTGCAACTTCAGGAAACCAAGATTCGTCGTCTTCGACTTGCCCCTCTGCAACTTCAGGGAGACAAGATCTACAATCTTCAACCTACTCCATTACAACTTTAGGGAGCTAGGATTCTTAAATCTGCTTCACTGCAACTTCAGAAAGTCAGATTCACGGTCTTTGATCTATTCCACTGCAACTTCAGAGAAACAAGATCTGCAAATTTCAGCCTACTCCACTACAACTTTAGGGAGCTAGGATGGTAACTTGAATCTGCTCCAATGCAACTTCAAAGAGCTAAGATTCACTAAAACTTTAAGAAGATCTGCTGTAGCTTTTAGCCGCTCCAACGCCATTTCAAGGAAAAGAGATCTACTGAAACTTCAAGGAGATCTGTTGTGGCTTCTAGCCGCTCCAACGCCATTTCAGGGAAAAAAGATCCACTGAAACTTCAAGGAGATCTGTTGTAGCTTTTAGCCGCTCCAACGCCATTTCAAGGAAAAGAGATCCATTGAAACTTCAAGGAGATCTATTGTGGCTTCTAGCCGCGCTCAACGCCATTTCAGGGAAAAAGATCCCTTTGAAACTTCAAGGAGATCTGTTGTGGCTTCTAGCCGCTCCAACGCCATTTCAAGGAAAAAGGATCCATTGAAACTTCAAGGAGATGCATTTGTGGCTTTTAGCCGCTCTAACGCCATTTCAAGGAGAAAAGATCCACTAAAACTTCGAGGAGATCATTTGTGGCTTCTAGCCGCTCCAACGCCATTTCAAGGAAAAGAGATCCATTGAAACTTCAAGGAGATCTGCACTGTGGCTTTTAGCCGCTCCAACGCCATTTCGGGGAGAAAAGATCCTTTGAAACTTCAAGGAGATCTCTTTGTGGCTTTTAGCCGCTCCAACGCCATTTCGGGGAGAAGATATTTGATTTTCACTGTTACCCTACTGCTTAGGGGTTAAGGCCTATCATCTTCGATTTGTTTCCCTACTACTTAGGGGTTTAAGATCTGTAAATCCGACTTGTTACCCCTATCGCTTAGGGATTAAAGCCTATCATCTTTAATCTATTTCCCTCTTGTTTAGGAGGTTAAGATCTATAAATTCAGCTTGTTACCCTCTTTGCTTAGGGGTTAAAGCCCATCATCTTTGATCTATTTCTCTCTTGTTTAGGGGTTAAGATCTATAAATTCAGCTTGTTACCCTCTTTGCTTAGGGGTTAAAGCTTGTGAATTTACTGATTTTAGGGATATGACCTGTAGAATCAGTTCCATGTATCTAGACTTATGTCAAATGATTAGGATGCTATGATCGAATCAAATGCTCCTAACTAGATGTGATGAATGTGTCAAACAATTAGGATACTATGATCGAAATGAATCAAATGCTCCTAATTAGATGTGATGAATGTGTCAAACAATTAGGATGCTATGATCGAAATGAATCAAATGCTCCTAATTAGATATGTTATGAATGAAATATGAATGAAAATGATCCCTCTCTTTTTCTCTTTTTTTATTTTTTATTTTTTTTTAAAAAAGGCTTAAGGTATTATTGCTCGTTGTTCATCAAGACATTATCATTGATGTATCCACTTTGCCATTTTGTTGATTGGTATTCTTGATAGAAAACCCAAAGAAACATCCTCAATCTGCTCGAGTAAGCTTGCCCCACTTAAACTTTATGGAGTTTTGCTTATCCAACCCTCTGCAACTTCGGGGTATAGGATTTGTCTCATCTTCAATCAATTTGATCTGTTATACCATTCCCTAGGTGTAATGACCCTTTGTATATGCTCGATATTTGCATGAATGCAGAGTGTCATTTTTCGAGAATGGTCTGCGCTTTTACACTTAGGTTGACATCACTCGTCATTTGTCAAGGTTATATCAACGATGAAATATCTTGCCTCTTCATTCAAGCGATATCTTTGTGAGAAAATTCAAAGAGATAGTCGCAATTTAGAAACATTTTCAACCCTTGTGCTTGGTGAGTTCTAAGCGATGGTCCTGTTTCAAGTTCCTATCTTTGTTTAGAAGCTTTTAGAGTAATATGCAAAGTTTCTTTTGTGAAAGCATTATTGGTCCACTAATCATTATTTTAATGCAAAATGCTCGAAAAGATCGAGAGCAATGGACAAGAAGGCAATTAATTGAGAGCATGGCTCGAAACAAATAAATTAATCAAAGATTGCAAATGCGATAAGAAGGAAATTAACTCAAAATGAATAAGTTAATCAAAGATAGAAATGCAATAAGAAAGAAATTTATTTGGACATATTTTGAAAAGAATAAGGTAATCAAAGATAACAAATTCAAGGATGGGCAAAATGGAAGCTAGGTGCCCCAGATATCGTAGCTTGAGCTTCTCTGTACCATCTTATCGAGGACCTTTCTGAGCTCAATATGTGTTTAGGGGATCCAAAGTACTTTGTCGATGCCCCAAGACGTAGCATGCTTCTTTATTGTTAATTCAGGCATAGCAAGACTGCTGTATGCCTCACTTTGATCCAAATTTGAGCCGCCCTTTTCGGGTTTTCAACTCAAATCCCCTTTGGTCTCAAGGCGCCATTTGCTGGTTTTCGCCTTGGCCTCTCCTTTTTTTTTTTTCAAGGTTCCCTTTGCGGGTTTTCGCCTTGGCCTCTCACTTTCTAAATGAAATACTTCTTGACGAAATCTGAATTCACCGATTTGGGCAGATCTTTGCCATCTATTTCGGTCAATATTAATGCCCTTCTAAAACAGGCCTTCTTTACTCCATAAGGTCCTTTGGCATCCATTTTCCTCTGAAGTCCTCTTGTATAGGAAGGATCTTCTTCAATATCAAGTTCTCCTAATGGAATTCTCTAGGATGAACCTCTTCATCGTAAGCTCGCATCGTTCATTGGACCATGACATATGACTTTCAACCTCCTTTCTTCAAATTCAACTAATCGAATTAGGATTGGATCCGTTTTGCCTTATCTAATTTCAATTCTGGCAAGACTCAGAGACAAGAAATCTCTTCTTCGAAACCGTTTTTATCCCATAAACTAATGAAATGTATTGCCCCGGCTAAAATCCCGACCGATGTTCTATAAACATAGTGACTTCTTATGCCAATCTTTACAAGTCTCGGTCATCTCCCTATGATTGTTATTGGGTTTCTCTTTTTTTTTTTAGCCTTTTCTTTTTCTTTTTTTTTTTGGCTTTTTTTTGGATTTTTTTTTTTGCTTTTGCTTTTGCAATATAGCACCTAATCTTTGAACAGACTGTAAACTTTTGACATTGTGCAGTTGTGTTAAACATGATCTTTTCTAGCTTTTTTTTGGCACCCCTTTTTTGGAATTTGATGACTGTTGATTTAGTAACATTGGTATATAAAATAACTTTTATCCCTTTCGCGGAGTAATCGACAACCCGAAAGATGAATTAGTACCGATTAGAAGCTTTCAAAGGGTGGCCCATAAAATCCATGCCCCACCTATAGAAAATCTGTGAAGAAATTGATGAGGCATGAAAGTCTGTCTTTTGTTTGGCATTCACGGCTTGAGTGATACAATCCCCTTCTATGTTGGATCGTGACACTTAGAACTCATGATTAGCGACTAACGTAAAACCATTAACATGTGTCCTTTTGATACTCATACAAACCCTTTTAGCATCCATAGGCCTTAGTAGCCCAGGCATATCTTGATACGATCATGTGAGAACATCTTCGACTTTTTAGGATGACTCAATGATGTCTTGTTTTGTCTTTGTGGTGATGCAGACTCTAATGTTTGCCTCTTTCTCTTGTCTTAGGCTTGCTGACCATTGACTTTTTGTAAAGTAGGATCGCCTTTTCTAATCTTATTCTACCGTACAAATCAAGAGATAGGCTACATCTCTGTCATCTTCAAGGTTCTGAGATCCCTCTAGACACATATCTCGCTCAAAAGGAGACTCTGAGTTAGTAGCAACGTTGCTCATATCGTTGATATCCGGAGACTGTTGTAGGTAAGTGCAATGATTCAAAAATAAATTATTCTAAGGATGATTATTTGTATGGCATGATCACGAATGAAAGAATCTAAGAATGACCGTTTATACAGTATGAAATGGAAAGAATAAAATAATGGTAATAACAAACATGTATTTCATTGAAATAAGGATTGTGGATATAAGCCTATTTCAAAAAAGGATTTTTGTTGCTTCTAGGCTTAAAACAACAAGTGTGTTTTGAATATTACTCTAGATTAGCTCTAAAAATACAAGGATTTTTTTCACAGTCCCATTGTTTAAAACACCCTAAAATGCGTAAAGCGAGAAGCTTGAAAAAGTCTACTCCCGGGTTCCCTTTTACGTCGTCGTTAATGTTGGGATTCCCCAATACCAGTCTTGCATTAGAGTCCTGGGCTTGATGCACCCTTAGATCTCATGCTCTTATCCATTTCGAAACTCACAATGTCCACCTCTTTAACAGAAAGGTTGGATAACAGATTTCCTGCTCCAAAGGGATCATCGAACCTCACGATATCCAATTTGATAAATCTTTCGATTAGCTTTTTAAAAGCGGTACAGTTCTTGATGGAATGCCCTGTGATTCCCGCATGGTATTCACATTGACTACTTGTATCGTACCATTTAGGGTATGGGGGTTGTATTGGTTCTATGTAAAAAGGGGATACAACATGTGCGTCGAACAGAATACGGTACAACTCCCTGTACGTGATTGGGATGGGCACCGATTAGGGTTTTTCAGAGTTCGATCTTGAATTGGGTTCTTGCCTTGGGGAGACCTGATGGCTGGTAGTTACTGTCCTTGGCTGGCTTACCATAATCGGCTCCGAACGGCCCTTGTTATACCTACTCGCATCATTCGTTTCTTTTTTTCTTCTTCGGAACCTTCAAAGTCTATTCTCCCCTCTCCTTCGTTTCTGCCAAAACAACTGGTTTGGCCCGATCATCTTCTGGGCTAAAACCTGAACCCATCGGGAAGTTTGATAGTGCCGAGGTATTAGCCTGATATTGGGGTCCAATAATGACAGGTACCCCTTGCATGTCTGGTTGGGTCAGGACACTTATTGGTTTAAAACCTGGGGAATAGACGATCTCTTCATTATCATCCTCACTATTGACCACTGGACCATTTCTTTTTTTAAATTCTCCGGCCAATAATTGGGTTAACTGGCCCATCATACTTCTTTGGAGTTCTAGGATTTGTTCTCGCGTATCTTGTTGAATTCTGATCAATTGCTCTTGCATCTGTATTTGTCTTCGCTCTATCCTTTCCAACCTTTGGTCCATATCTTTTGTCGGTTCTGAAATAATTTTTCCTAATTAGGGCCCTTTAGTGGAAGTTTAATGTAAATGATGCAATGCAATGCAAATGCATGGGATGAATGCAAAGGAAAGAAAGATGTTGATTTTTGAATTAAATTCCCTTAGAACAACTTTTCTAGATAACAAATTCTTTTACATAAAATAGATTACGTATACGGCCTTGCTTTCATATTCTGGATGAAGACACTGATCCCATTTCCTCGTGAAAGTCTTATCTAGAAAGCTTTTGATAAATGCCTCTACTGGCTCTTTTTGCTTGATTTAGGCCAGCCCTTACTATCCTCGCAATGTTGATTAGCTCCTTTAGGAAAGTCGGGACGCGACAGCCTTTGAATAATCTTTATCAGCTTGAACCCTTAGGTAAAGTCTTGTTTTCTTCTACGATCTGTTAGCCTTCTTCTGTCGTGTTCACTTGGACCACATTCGGACAACCGTATTGTAATCCACTTTATTAAGAAACTTATTTTCTTATGACAAACTATTCTATTTGGAAATCGAATGTCAACCAACACCTCCTTTCTATGATAATGTAACGCAATGCAGTCATAAACAAACAAATACAAAACACGTTAGTATAGAAATAAATAACAAATAAAGTACCTATTCAGGTGATCACTAGAGGTTCGGAGTGGCTCTACCTAGGGTAAGCTCTTGGGTCTCTCTATATGTGGCTCGGTTCTAGAGTAAAGGTACCCGAACTAGTAAATTCCTCGATTCTCACCCATTATAGGCTCATATAGATCGAGTTCGGTTCAGGGGGATACATTTCCTTATGATCATGCGGAGATGAAAATCTCACGAAATCATAAGTACGGATATACCCCGAAAGTAATCCACTAGCCCATGCGAAGGTGAAAACCTCACGAAAGCATAGTTTCTTACTCCCACTTAGAAGGTGTGACCACAGCGGTCATGCAATACAATGTACGGGGAGATATGCATAAGAAAAACCTGAGGCAATAAAGGTAATAAGAAAAATAATGTAAACCGTAAGAAAAAGGGACGAAAATCAATGAAGGGATCATAAGTTTAAAAACGAGTTTTAAATTTTCGAAAAAGGACAAAGATCAATCAATCTATGGCTCGAATCTCGAAGTCCCCAGTGGAGTCGCCAAGCTGTCGTAACCATTTTTTGAAAAAAACAGGGATCGACTTTGGTTTGAAAATGAAAACGAATGTGGGAGTCGCCACCGACCGTTATTAGGTGTGATCGGATCACCTTTGTTCTAATAAAATATTTTAGTTTACTAAAGCGACATTTTGGTCTCTGAAACTTGAGAAAAGCGGGTTGGGAGTCGGTTACGTGCGAGGAAGGATTAGCACCTCGTCACGCCCAAAATTGGTACCAAATTGATCAATTATTGTCCTAGAGTCGAAAGTTTGAAAATCGAGAATGGATTTGAAATACGATCTCTTTTATTGACATCGATTTTAAAATTCTTGAATCACTCAAAATGGTTGTCGAAGATTTCCTTATCTCGAGATATTGGAGTATTACATCCCGTAAGTTAGGACACAATTCTATGAATTCAGAGTGCAAGGTCATCTGTAATTTAAATTGGAATTCGGTGTATTTAAAACTCAAAAGGATATTTAATTATTTAGAATCAACGAGAGAACCAGAAGCCCTGTAAGTTAGGGTAGGTTTTTCGAATTTTCAAGCATCAAACATTGCCTTGTTTAGAATTTAGAAAACATGAGTGAAATTCTAAATGAATATTGATTGTTTTGAACAAACGAGAAACCGCACTTTGAAAGACGATGGGGCACGATTCCCGAATTGCCAAACATCGAGTATTACCTTCATTTTAAAGAATTTTTAAAGAGGCGTGAGTGAAGTTTCAAAGGAATATTCGATTGTTTTGAACAAGCGAGAAATTGCAACCCAGATATGATAGGGCACGATTCCCGAATTGCCAAATATCGAGTATCGTCTTGTTTTGGGGAGTCCCACTCATTGTAGTTTTAAAATAGAAAGAATTGATGATTAAAAGGTAATTGATTGAGCTAAAACATTTAAATAACCACTCATAGTAGAAATATGCATGAAAATAACGACATATTATCTTGTCAAAACATATTGCCAAAGCATTCAAGAATTATGAGGTTGCAAGGCACAAACAATCGGATATGAGCAATATAAAAGTAATGAATTTACAACGCGACCAACAAAACAAATAATCGTACACTATTCTAACATTTATGCAAATTTTAAGGGATATCAACAACATATTTATAATCTATAATAGAAAATGAATGTAAGGCAAAATATATAAAGAAAATCTGAATAATTATGCATAAATTTAAGACAATCGATGTGAGAGAGTAATTCTAAGAATCAATCGATATACAACAATTTAAAATGAATGATATGTAAGATATTTGGATATATATATATATATATATATATATATATATATATATATATATATATAAATGTGAAAATAATGTTAAAACACTTACGAATGAATAAGTAAAATTTAAAACAAAATATTTAAAATAATTTGATCTTAAAATAAATCACAAAATAAGAACCACATAAAATCGTATATAACATAGTAACATATAGATTAAATTTTTTGAATGAACATTACGCGAACAGAGAAATAAGTAATATGTAGAATAATATATATATCAATATGTTAATCTAGATAGATGGTATACATAAGATACAAATAATTAACTATATAAGAAAAATATTTGGAAGTGTTTGAAATAAACAAATTTTTATATAAATAATGCTAGATGAATGTTTAAAGGATTAAAAAATAGATGCATTGAAATAGAACCTCAAAAGGAGTACATTATATACATGAATGGATTTAACAGAAGACATATATACATACGTGTAACTGTACAAAATAAATAACATATTTAAAATAATGTATGAAAGCTTTAAGTCAATAATGAAACAATTTAAAAGTAAAGGGCACGACAAATTCTAAATTAATATGGAAAAATGACTAGAACTTAAATATGTACATACAGTGAAAGATAATTTAAATAATATGTAAAATATAAAAGGTCCTAAAAATATATATATAACAGGATATATTCTTGAGATATGAATTATATACATAATGGGCTAAAAAACACATACACAAATATATATAAATAGGTTTAAAAGGAATTATGTGTGTAAAAGTAATCATGGGATTAATGTACAGAATAAAAACTAATTTGGCCATGGACTATGTATGCATAATATTATATGTGAATATTTAAATGAAGTAATATACAAAAATTTTAAAACAATATGATAAAAAAAACTTTAAAATAAAGACCTTATAAAAAAAGGGGTAATATTATCATGATAGTTCAAAAAAGGTATGTATATACATATATAAAGTAAATAAATATTAAGTTGATTTAAGAAATAATAGACTATACAAATCAAATGGACTCAATTAAAATAAAAATAAAATTAAAAGGATATTTAATAAATAAAATGTACTGCTGAAATTAAAGGGAGGACTAAAGCGCAATGTGCGCAAACGTGCAAGGACCAAAGCGCAATATTTCGGATCTCAAAGCCTGAGTTTAAGCGTGGGCTAAATTGAAATGCCACGCAAATTCTATGAAAAATTTAGAACAAATAAAATGCGGACTAGGGGTGATTAAGAAGTCTGCGCTAAGGAGGGACTATCGCATAAATCTCCCATTTGGCGCGCAAAATGGCGAGATCCCCTTTCCTTGAAGCGCACCATTTCATTCCTTCTATAAAAGCAAACAATTCCTTCCAAAAAATGAAACAATCGGCCCTTTTGAAATCGAAACCCTAGCCCTTTTTAGTCCCTCATTTGGCCAAGCAAAACTCACTCCCAATCGTACGCACCATCATTGCAATAGATGGCTAACGATGAGTTGGGCTCGTTTTTAAGAAGAAGATGCAACTCGGCACCGGATTGATTCGGTGAGTGCCTTTTTATCCCAATCATTTTTATTCTATGTTAAAATGCAAAATGAAAGAAAGAAAATAAAAATAAAAAAAGAACGATGCAAATCTGTTTCAATAAAAAAGGGATGGATAATCACCTTCTCGCTCAAAAACTCTTTTTGTGTTTGGATTCCTTTCTCTTAATTTCTATACATGTATGCGTAAGAAAGGAACCCTTTTTTGTGTGTGTATCTTAGTGAAAAATGAGATAAAAACTAGGCGAGAAATAAAGAGAAAATAAGAATAAGAATCGGGAATGAACCACCTTCAAAAATATTTGCTTTCTATTTGATAAGCAGTATCCCCCCATTTGTTACATATTTGTTTCGGTTTTATAACTGATTACAAAAAAACAAAAACAAATAAATGCCTAGTGTTGCTTGCTCTGTTGCGTGTTGATTTTCATTTGCAGGTGATGGGAGAGTCGGTGGCAGCAGAGGGTATGGGCATCTTGGCACAAGAGCAGCGCGGTGATCACGAGGCTAGGGATTAGGGTTTCCAATGTTAGGCTATTTTGGGTTGGGTTTTGTAAATATGGGCCAGGCAAATTTGACCCACTACAGGGAGAGTAAAATTTTGGTGGGAAATGGATTTTGGGTAGATTGGGGGGTTGGGATGGAAGGAGAGTAAATGTTTTGGGGGGAAAGTTGGAAGGAGTAAAAGTTTTGAGGGAAAAGTAAAAAGGTTTGGGAGTTTGGGGTAAAAATGTAAAATATTATAGTTTGATATTCGAATTATTCGAATTCGAAAACTCAACTCGATTCGAACTCGAAATTTAAAAAAAAATTTGAGTTGACTCGAATAACTCGATTTGTTTAACTCGAAATTCAATTTTTTTTAATTATTTCGAGTCGAATCAAGTTTTGCTCACCACTACCTAAGAGAAATCTTCAACGAGTCAAAAATTACTATTAGTGGTTCTAAAAAAGTTAATTTGGGCCTGTCGGTGAGGAAGCTTTTAAAGGGTAAGGCCCGTGACTCTAAGGTCATTACTCTCTCAAATAATTATATCACTTTGGCTTTAAGACGGGCTTGGTCCCACAGGCTTATTTGGTTGCTAACCAGTAGGCTTCTTTGGATAATAATCAGCAAGCTTTTAGTAGTAATAGTATTGGGCTACAAGAAGAGACCCAAGCTTCGAAGGAGGCTGGACGAGATCTTTCAAAGCTACCTAGTGTCATGCACGCTGAAGAAAATAACCAACCCCTAAATTCAGGTATTTCTGACTCTTTTTATCCTTTAGTTTCAAATTCACAGAATGGTTTTGATGCAGACCAAGAAAAGGTGGATCCTCCTAATTTATTCCAAAAGCAAGTGGAACATGTCGGGCACTTTAATCCTACATTTAAGGACAGTTCATTTGTTAATGTAACAGTGAAGGAAGGAGTGTTGGAGACCAAAAATCATCCGGTAGTTATGTAACAGCCTGATTTTCAGAGGTGACAGAATAGTGGTTTCGGACCACAAATTTCTGACGTATCAACTCATAAATATTATTTTTAGAATATTTATAGGGTCATTGTAGTCGTATTAAAATTTGGTTAAGAAATATTAATATTTAGTTAGTTAATTAAAAGAAAAGGACTAAATTGTAGAAAGTGCAAAATATGTTAATTATAATAATTAAGTGATTAAATGGCTTGATTAATAAATGAGGGAGGACTTAAGAAACAATTATGCGTTAATTGTAATAATGGGACGACAATTAAATAGAAAATAATAAAATAGTGCAATTTTGTAAATAAATGGAAGTTTAATTAAATTAAGTTAAATTAAAGAATGAAAAACAAAACTTCATCCTTATCTTCTTCAAATGGCCGAATGCCATAACTAGGGTGAGGAGAAAGCTTTGGTTGGCTTATTTCTTTGCATGTATGTCCATTTTGATCCCCTTTTTTGTAATTTTTATATTTTTGATATCGTTGCAATTAGGTCCAACTAGCCCGTACCTTCGTTTTTTATTCTGTTAAAAATTTTAGAAGTTTGCATTGATAAATATTAGATTTTTTTTTTATGAATATCATGGATTTGGAGTTTTGATTGTGTTGTGTGATGATTTAGTAAAGTGATTTTTTTAAAATGTTGATTTTAGGATTAAATTGTAAAAATGTCAAAATATTAGGGTTTGATAGTGAATTTTAGTTTATTAGGGGCTGTATGAGTGCCTAGAATATTTGGATAGATTATTGATTTGAGAAAATTAGTTAATTTGATAGACTAATTAATTAAAGGATTAAATTGCAAAAATTGTAAAAGTTTAGGGTAATTGCATAAATTATAAAAGTAAAATGGTATTAATTGTAAAATGGATTGGAAATGAAATATATGCTAATAAATGAGTAATTTTGTATTTTAGATCAAGATTCTGTAGATACTCGTGGAAAAGGAAAAATAACGGAATAATTCCTAAACTTCTGCAATTACTACAATTCAGTCTAGGTAAGTTCGTACGGTTAAAATTTAAAATTTTTATAAATTTATGATTTGTATTATGCATATATCCTATTGTTGGAAATGAATTATTATTTGAATTATAATATTGAATTAGATATTTGGTTTGAACTGAATGCGAGATTTGAGTACATTCGTGATTTGGTGTACGACGGGGGTTTGAAGTGGAGATGGTATTGGAGGGAGATAGTGGAATTTTACCCAAGTAAACTAAGGTTCAACATTTGTTGCGCACTCTTGTGTTTTACTTTTTGTTTGGCGTGATTAGGTGGATCAGCTCTTACGAGCTTCTGTTCAGCTTTCGAGCTTATGTTGGTGTATTCGGGAGGACCAGCTCTTATGAGCTTCTATTGACGACGTACTCTTACTCATAAGTCATTTTTCAAATGGAAAAATCTCGATAAGGTGATTTATTTAATGAAATTGAAAGATATGTTATATATTCTTGTATTGATTTGAATACAAATGTATTTATCGATTGAAGTTGTGAATGACAGGGAGTTTACTTGGATGATTTTTTTATTGTTTGATTTATTATAGATAGTTCGGTAAGATTTTCATTTAGCTTGTTAAACTTGCTAAGCTTCATTAAGCTTACTTGTGTAGTTTAATGTCATTTTAGATTTTTGAAAGGTTGGACGATCGGATCGGCACTCAAGTCACACTATCCAGCTTATCTTAGTAGTTTTTGAAACGTTTAATTAAGATTATATGGCATGTATAGGCTCTTTGCTATTTTGGTTAATGTTTGGCTTGTGTAAATGTGATGAATGATATTTTGTACAAATAACCAATTTGCAAATGGTAAGAGAAAGAAGTATAGTTGTTATACTAGTATGTGTGGCTTACATATATTTGAATTGTTGTGATTGTGGTGACTTTATTAGGTATATTGTTTTGGTATTGCTTAAATGAGTTGATGAATTGAATTAATGTGTATTTTGAGGTAAAGTTGTATATAATTGTGGTACCAATGAGGGTACATTGGTTAGGCACATATTAGGTTGATTTTGATGCATTTTTGACCCGATTAAAGTCATTATGATTTGGTATTTTGGTTAGTATTTGAGTTTCTTAAGGTTCAAGCAAATTGAAATGGTAAACTTGTGTTTTAAGATTTATTTTGAGGCCACAGGACTTGAGACATGGACGTGTGCCTTAGCCGTGTGTCCCTTGTAGGTCCAAGCCTAGCACACAGCCTGGAACACGGGCGCGTGAGATTATTTCAAAGGGTACACAGTCGTGTGACCCCTGCAATCCAAAATTTTCCACTTTTTCTTAAATTTTCCAAATGTTTTTGATTTAGTCCTGAATTGTTTCTATAGTATTTTTAGAGCCTCGAGGGCTCAATTAAGGGACATTATGGATGTATTTGAATAAAATTTGATTATGATTGTAATAATGTATGATTTGATTGGTTTAATGTTCTGTTTGTCCGGTAAAACTCCATAACCTTGTTCCGGCGACGGATACGGGTTAGAGGTGTTACAAGTTGTGTTAAAAAAGAACAGCATTCTGGAATCTATTAGCTAGGAGATAGGGGGAAGTGGTTGTCCGACTAAAATTAAATTGCCTAGGGAGGCCCTTAAGGGACAAAATGCAAATGCTAAAGTAACTGGTCCAAAAGGAGGTTGGAAACTTAATAAAACCTTAAAAGGGCTAAGTAATTGCTTCAAGAACTCTGAAATTATCCGAGTTCCCTTTGTTGATTCTATGAAGAGGGTAGCAAAGCTTATTTTGTCTGAAATTGATGTAAAACCTGCTAAGAATTTATCGCTAAAAAAAGGAGAGCGAGAGGAGTTTTCTTCTACCGGTCACCATTAAGATAAGCTCTTTTTTTTTCTTTTTAATTTTTTACTATTAATCTGTCTATTTTATCTTGAAATGTGCAGGGGTGTGCATCTGATAAATTTTAGTGAGCTTTTCATGAGTATAACAATCAGCATAAGCCTGATATAATTAGCCTTCTTAAACCAAGAATCAGTGGGGATAAAGCTGACACAATTATTGCTAAGTTAAGCTAGGATAAATCTCACCGTGTGGAAGCAGTAGGATTTTCTAGCGGTATTTGGATAGGCTGGAAAAACTCGATTGATTTGGAGGTGGTTGGTAATCATCCTCAATTTATCTTGGCTCGTATTTGCTCCAATTTGCATCCTCATCCAATCTTTGTTGCTTTTGTGTATGGGAGCCTTAACAAACAGAAAAGGAAAACTTTGTGGAACGATTTAAGTCACTCAGTCCCATGTGAGTATGATCCTTGGATGGCCATTGGAGATTTTGACGCCATCCTCTCTTCAAAAGATAAAAAAGGTGGTCATGTCAAAGGTCGCAGATGCCAATTTTTTGGTGAATTTATGGATAAAACTCATTTTCGTGACCTGGGTTTTCAGGGTCCTCCGTTCACGGGGCATCGTGGTAATCTTTCTGAAAGACTAAATAGGGCTGTGGGGAATGACGCTTGGATGGAATCCTTTGCCAACTGTTCGATTATCCATCTCCCTGAATTAAATCTGATCATCGCCCACTTCTTTTGAATTTTTGCTATGATGTTAGTTGTTGTAACAGCCCGATTTAGACCCTATTCAGAACGGTGATTTCGGGACCATGAATCCGAGTCAGAAAAATATTTAAAAATTATTTTCTGTGTTTATTTCGTGTGAATTTATATTCATGAAATTTTCGTGATTTAATTTTGTTGTTTGAGTGTCGGATTAAATAAATAGACTTAATCGCGTAAATTAAAAACTTGATAGTTAAAAGCATTAGGGCCAAATTGTTAACGGCTTTGTAAGTTGAAGCATTTAAGTGGCAATTTGACCATATTTAATTACATGGACGGTAGTGGCCATGTTTTATAATGGTTAAATATTTGTTTATAAAGGTTATTTAGGTAATTTAATAAAACATCTTAAGTTATAATATAATAAAACATAAAAAGAAAACATGCATTGTTCATATTATTTTACTGAAACTAGTAAAAGAAAAGAAAAAGAGAAAGCATATGATATTCGGCCATTGTTGATCCAAATTCAAGATCAAGAACAAAAGAAATCGGACTTGGATCGGGGAAAAACAAAAATAGTCGAATAGTTGATTTACATCATTCGTCGATATCCGAGGTAAGTCTTTAAGCAATTAAACATCGTCTATTTTGAATGTAAAATGGTTTAATATGATGATTTGGAATTTATGGATTTATAGTAGAGTTAGCCGAATATGATTAAGCATGGAAATAATGTATTTGAGCTAATTTGACTGAGCTATAACATCTGAAAGTCTGTATGAACTATATGGCATATTTGAAATTTTCGATATATGAATTGTTTATGAGACAACTCTATAATAGTGATATTCGGGCTTTGAGCCTAGCAAGCCTTGTGCTTGTGAATTAAATCGGGCTTTACGCCTAGCAGGCTTATTACCGGTGTATAAAATCAAACCTTGAGTTTAACAGGCCTTGTGCCGGTGTGAAATTCAGGCTTATGCCTAGCAGGCTTTATGCCGGTGATTACTTATAAGTTTATGCCTAAAATACTTCATGTTGATATGGTATTTGAATACGTTAAATGAGCTAAATGGTTGGGTAAGAATTAATTTGTTACCTACTTAAAATAAGGTAAGTAAGTAACTTGATTATTTGTTACAAATCATGTGAGATGCAAATGAAGTTTATATTTGATTATGGTATGTGTATTCGGTCTTATGATCGAATGATATGAATATTTTGGATTTGGTCTTTGAATATGTTGTATCTGGTCATAATATTGAATATGTGATAGCATTATAAGTAGTTTGGTTATGTCCGAACATGACATAAGATTGTTTTGATATGTTCGTTATAAGATGAAAACATATTTAATGGTTTTGATTAACTTGTGATTTGGCGTTTGACTATATAAATAATTAAGCACAAGGATTTGACTTGATATGTATTTTACCTTAAGTATATATATATATTTTTATATATAAACATGATGATGATTAATGATGTGTTTCGGTCATGTATGAATAGGGAATGTATATGGTGTTATAATGAATTATGCATTATTAAGCTAAAAATGCATGTTATTTATAAGATAATATTCAGTGTATGCTTAAAGTGCGTATTAAAATAGGTATTGATTTTTAAAAAAAAATAGATGAACAAGGTTGGAAGTGAATAATGGTCTAACGTAATGGAGAATGCTTTTATGTTCGGCTTGATAAAATGAAAATGAAAAAATGAATGGTTTATAAATGTGTACAAGTATATGCATTTGATTATTTGAATATGTGTTCTGACTAGTAATACCTCATAACACAGATCCCGTGATGAAAGCAGGTTAGGGGTGTTCTGATTGTGCTCCTAATCGCCCCTTGAGTTTTTAGGTGCTTCATTGCATCACCAGAATTTCTCTAATTCTGTTAAGAAAAATTGGAGCTTTAATGGTAATATGAAAAGTACGGTTTTTGAGTTTACAGATAACCTCAAAAGATAGAACAAATGTGGTTATGGTCATATAAATCAGCGGAAGAGGCAGTTAATGCACAAGCTTTCTAAAATATAATATGCCTTGGATCTCTCGGAATCTAATTCACTTTTTCAGCAGAAAGCGATCGTTTATGATGAGCTTGAAAATATTCTTCATCATGAGGAGATGCTCTGGAAGCAAATATCAAGGTGTGAGTGGCTAAAATTGGGAGATCGTAACACTAGCTACTTTCATAGGCGCACTGTTCAGAGAAGAAATTTCATTAAATCCATTGCGTTGTGTAATGGTGATGGGGATTGGATTTTTGATCATGAGGTTCTTAAGATGGAAGCCGTTAAATTTTTTCAGATGCTTTATAGGGAGAATCTAAGCCCGTTAGGGATGCTACCTCCTAGTGCTTTTCCAAGCCTTAGTCCCGAAGATGTTGATTTTCTTAGGAGAGGTGTTACAAATGAGGAAATCAGGATTGCCCTTTTTGATATATTGCCCTTGAAAGCCCCAGGTAGCGATGGTTTTCAAGCTACTTTCTTCCAAAACCAATGGGATAATATAAGGGGAGCTATTTGTGAGTGGGTTAAGAAGGTTTTCGAGGGAGGAACCATTGAACCATAGTTCAATAACACACTTATTGTGTTAATCCCTGAAGTTCTGAACCCGAAAAACTTCTCGCAGTTCCACCTATTAGTCTCTACTTTGTGTTGTACAAGCTGGTCGTGAAGGTCATTGAAAATAGATTTAAGAGTATCTTTCTGAAGATCATAGGTCAAGAACAAGTAGGCTTCATTTTAGGGAGAAACATTATTGATAATGTCATTATTGCCCAAGAAGTGTTACATTCAATGAATCCAAGAATAAGCTCCAGTGGATGGCAATTAAGATCGATTTGGAGAAGGCCTACAATAGAGTCAGATGGGACTTTGTAGAAGTTTCTCTCAATGTAGCAGGTATTCCTTCTCACTTGGTTAGAGTTTTTATGAATGTTATTTCGTTATCCTCTATGCAAGTTTTATGGAATGGTGCACCAACACAAAAGTTTAGACTGGTCAGAGGTATTCGGCAAAGATGTCCTTTGTTACCATACCCCTTTGTCCTTTGTATGGAATGGTTGGACCATAGATTCCATGCAGGTATCTTTTCAGGGTAGTGGAGCCCCATTTGACTATCACGCACAGGACTGCATCTCTCACATTTATTCTTTGCAGATGATTTGGTGATTTTCAGTCGAGCTGATTTGATTCATAGTGGCCTCCTCAAGAATTTTTTGATTAATTCACAAGGGCAATGATAGGAAAACGAATGTTTTCTTTTCCACGGGTGTTAACGAATCCTTAAGGAGTGAGATCAATGACATGCTTGGCTTTCAAGAAGTTAATGACTTGGGTCACTATCTCGGGGTTCCTCTCTTTCACCAAATGGATACTAATAGCATTTTAATTTTTTTGGTGGAAAATGTTCGCAATCGGCTATCTAGCTGGGATGCTAAGAGACTCTCTTTTGCTGGAAGGGTTACCTTACCATAATCAGTTCTGTTGGCTATTCTGAGTTATCTCATGCAATCAAATCTAGTCCCTTAGAGGATTTGTGACTCTATTGAACAATTAACAAGACAATTCATTTGGAAGGTTGCGGAAGGGAAAAGGAAATTGGCTTTGGTTGGGTGGGATAATATTTTTCAGCCTAAGTTACAGAGAGGTCTTGGATTTCAGTGTTTGGGGGATCAAAATAAAGCTTTCATGATGAAAATTGGTTATAGCCTTATTACAAAGACTGGTTTTATGGGTTTAGGTCCTTAGAGCAAAGTATGGCTTCCATGAGAGTTTGTTGGATTCTATTATAAGGAACAAATGCTCCTATATGTGGAAAGCAGTTGCCAAAGCTTAGCCGTTGTTGTGCAGTAATATGATCTAGTCTATTGGTAATGGGAGTTCTGTTCGTTGCTGGGAGGACAATTGGGTTCCCAATGTGGGACCCCTTAATCAGTATGTCCTAGGTCAAGGCAATATTATTCCTAAGAGTAAAGTTAATGAGATGGTTTTGGAGAATGGCGATTGAAACCTTGATCTCTTCAGATTGTGGTTGCCAGAAGAAGTGGTCAAATGAATCATTAGCATTCCTCCTCCTTTAAACTTAATCGGGCCAGATATTCTTTCTTAGTCTAGAACGACGACTAGTGTCTTTTCTGTAAAGAGTGCTTATTATATGCTTAAGGAGAAGTCTTGGAATCTGAAGGATGTGAATTGGAGTATTGTATGGAAAATTCTAGGGCCCCAACACGACAAACAGTTTATCAGGTTAATTCTTAAGCAGCGACTTTTAACCAATTCTGAAAGGGTTAGAAAAGGTATTGCGCAAGACACATCATGTCATCTTTGTAGCCATTTCACGAAGGATATTCTCCATCCTTTTAGGGATCATTCTTCTGCAAAGGAAATTTGGAAACAAGTCATCCCTTCTAATCATTTTGGAAGCTTTTTCACTGGTAATATTTCGAAGTGGTTATTCTCGAATCTGCAATCTCATTCTACCATTAATACAAGTGACTCTACTTGGACTTGCCTCTTTGGGATGCTTCTTTGGCGCATTTGGAAGAACAAAAATTTGATTATTTTTCAAGGGAATTCTATGAGTCCTAAGGATATTATCAGCGCATTTCTCTATCCACAATGCAGCGTTGGATTTTCGCCCAAAACAGACATTCATTCATCAGAATTCAGGTATGTGTTTTTACCTTAATACTGACAGTGCTGTTCACTCTACGTCTAGTTTCTCTGCTGCAGGTGGAGTAATACATGATGGCAAAGGAAAGTGGATCTTAGGATACAATTTCTTTTTGGGAAAATGTTCAGTAAAGGTTGCTAAGCTGTGGGGAATATTGGATGGTTTACTTCTCATTCAGAAACAAGGTTATGTTGAGGTCATTATTTAGTCTGATAACCTTGAAAATGTTATCTCTATCTGCAAAAGCAAGCTTAATTAATGGTCCAAAAAGCTCTCTAATAAGGAGGATTCAACAAATTCTAGCCTTTGAAGAGCAGTGGACCTTGAATTATGTTCCAAGAGAGTCTAATCGGGTAGCATATGCTTTGGCAAAAAGGGCTTTGATGAGTGATGAAGCTTTACACAAGTTTAAGGAACCCCCTTTGGAGATCAAAGAGATATTGAAGGAAGATTGCACTTTTGATAACTTGCCTATGATCTACTCTATGTAATTCATTGTTATATTTTACCCCCCCAAAAAAAAACTAGAAAATTGGGTCAAACTTTGTAACAAACAGATTTTTGTTTGTATTGAAAATCTTGATATTGGACTGAATCATTTCGAGAAGTGAAGTTGAAAATTTTATGAGAATGAGCCGGGTACGAGTTAGAGAGTTATTAATTAATAGTTTTATTAAGGTATTAATTAGAGAATTTAGTAATTAAGGTCTATGGGTGAAATTAAAAGGGATTAATGTGAGAATATGAGGAAGTATAATTTGAAGAGTTAAAGGTGCTTAAGTTGAAAATAAACCAAGCCTATTTTTGCAATTATTTCTTTTTGAAAATATGATTTGAGGAACGGTTTTCTTTGTTCCCATCTCCATAATAGTTGCATCAAAATTTCTAGAAAATTCTCTCAGCATCTCTTTCTCTTTTTAACTTCAAAACTTGCTTTCCTTTAATGAAAAGGTAAGTTTATTTTTCATTTAAATCATATATTAAACAAAGATTTCTATATCAATATTTCTTTTCTTTTCGTTGCAGTTGAGGTTAGATTTGGGTGGATGAAAATTATTATTTTTTATTTTTTATTATCAATCTCTGATTTCTATAGTAAGGTTAAGTGTTTTCTAACATCCATTAATGATTCTTGATTCATGATCCTTGATTTTTTTTTATCTTCATTAATTCTTGTGTTTTTTGTTATTTTTGGATTAATTTTTTGTTAGATATAAGTTTAGAAAGGAGTGAGTTAACTAATGATCAAGTTAGAATAGATTTTAATTAAAGGTTTCTTGAATTAACATTGTTGAGTGCTTAGAATGTTTTAGAGAGAGAAGCAGAATTAGCTATTGTTCCTGATGAGTTTTGGAAGTTTAAAATGTTTCTAACATTAAATTTTGTCGAAGAAACTAGTTTGGAAAACAATGTTTTTAGGCTCAGTGGAAGTTTAAATTTTTTTTAAAAATCAAGCCATGTGATGTTTATAATAATAAACTCTAAACTAAATTATTACTTGAGTTTTGTGCGAGGGAATCTTAAGTCGTTTCTCGGCTTTCTACCAAACAATGTTCTCCACTATTTTTGAACCCTAAATTGATTTGAATGTGGTCCCAAACAAAATGAATCGAACACACAAAATGAAAACTTTTATTAACTTTCAATGGAAAAGTTAATTCCTCTTTATGAGAACCAAAACCGTTGAACTTTTCAAAAAATAAAATTTATTCTTGTAAATGAATTACTACTATTTTCTAACAAAATAATGATTTTTTTATTATGTAATTAGGTCATTTCATAATTCCTATTTATAAGAAAACGATATAATAGTTTTACTTTATACATGGGGACGACGGCAATCCTAAGGGGTACTAGGGTTTGTCACCCCTCATCTTATAAGATGGGCTCTCTAGCTCGTTTTACGTATTAAGTACAATTATATGTGTTATCTAGAATTTTAATCAACACGTATTATTTATCCAACTCAATAACTATTTTTTTATTTTTCAAAATATTATTTATTTAATTTATCCAATTAAATTATTTTCTTAACTTAAATTTAATTCTATTAAATTCATAACAATTTTACCATATTAAAATATATGAAAAAATATATTTAATTGCCCCATTCAATAAAACTATTTATTAACACTTGTTACCTTTTATAGGCGGGGATTTTAACACTTGATAAAAGTAATATTTATTTAACACAAATTTGTTTTATGTTTTTTTTTGGTTGGAACATCATATAACATTGTCAATGAGGCATTCACTCAATGATAATATTAAAGTTTTAGAAATTTTGAGTTTTATGTTAATATTCCACTTTAATAAATATGTGAATTCTCCTTTATATTTATTTTGCATTGATTTTTATTTATTTTTTTATATGATATTTTTGTTCAATACCATGTAACTTTTTGTATCTTACCTATTAATTGATACTTTGGACAACCAGCCCATTTTTTATATCTATACTATATACAGTAACATATCTTGGAGATTGGTTTGGATTTGGATCAGAGCAATCAACTTCTCAAGTTTAATGGATCGAATCGAATCAGGCAAAACTTGAAAGTATATCTTGGAAATTCAAGACTTATCCTGAGCTGATTTAAGATATTCTTTATGCTTATTCTCTTCATAGTTTCATGGGAAGATTAGTTGTGGTTGATATAGTATGTTAGGAACTCTAGGTTTTTTATTAATTAAGGAGACTTATATAGGTGAAAATGATGGGCTGAACTAAGAGCATTTATTCTTGTTCATTGAGGAACATTGATTTTGAGTGCATTGAGTTAAAAAATCAAGTGTGTTGCTTGGTTAAAGTCTTAAGTTTTCAGGGGAAAACTTATAAAAGAGTTGTCTAGATTTTAGGTACAAAAGTGAGGAGTCTAATCTAGTGAATGATAGAAGTTGTAATCACTTGTTGTACGAGTTGCTAAGATAGTGAATTATTTCTCTAGGCAAGGCCCCACAGACGTAAAAAGATTGTAACAGTCCACTTTAGATCCTAGTCGAAATAGTGGTTTCAGGACCACAAATCCAAATTATAAAAATATTTAAATATTATTTTTCGTGCTTATGATATGTGAATTAGCATGTGTGAAAGCTTCGTATGAAAATTTGATCAATTGTGTGCTTAATGTCGAAACCATCCTTTTTTAAAATTAAAATCAAAGGTTTCTTAAAAAACAGGGGAATCGACTTTTGAAAAACATAAATATGGGGAGTCGCCACCGATCTTTTGTTTTGGTGTGATCGGGTCACCTAAGAATTCGGTTATTTTAATAAAATATTTTTGGTTTACTAAAACAACAATTTTGGTCTACGAACTTTTGAGAAAAGGGGTTCGGGAGTCGGTTACGCATGAGGAAGGATTAGCACCCTCACTACGCCCAAAATTGGTACCAAATCAATTAAATACTGTCCTTATGTCTAAGATTAAAAATGTTTTTGAAATGTGGTTCTTTTTAATAAAAGTTGAATAACCCGAGTTGATTGTCAAAAATCTTCTTGTTTCGACGTCTGAAAGTGTATAATTTGAAATTAACAAAAAGATGTCCAACTATTTGGTCCAACGGAAAACCGAAACCCAACACAGTAGGGCACGATCCTCGAATTTTCGAACATCGAACATTGCCTCACCTTAGAAAATACAGGTGAAATTCCGAAGGGATCTTCGATTGTTTTGAGCAAATGAAAAAGTGCAACCCAGCACGGTAGGGCTCGATTCTCAAATCGCCAAACATCGAACATCGCCTTTGTTTTGAAAGGTTTTTAATAAACATGAATGAAAACCTAAAGGAATATTCGATTGTTTTGAACAAACGAGAAATTCACAACCCAGCACGATAGGGCATGATTCCCGAATTGTCAAACACCGAGTATTACCTTCGTTTTTTTAGAAGGCCTAAGTAAAATTTTGAAGGGATATTCGATTGTTTTGAGCAAACGCGAAATTGCAACCCAGTATGTTAGGGCACGATTCCACAAATTGCCAAATATCTAATATCGCCTTCATTTAAAAGAACTCTCAAAAGACATGGGTGAAATTCGAAAGGGTCTTTCGATTACTTCGAGCAAACGAGAAATTGCAACCCAACACGTTAGGGCACGATTCCTCGAATTGTCAAATATCGAATACCGCCTTCATTTTAAGGAATTTCTTAAAAGTTGTGAAACTAGCTTAAAACGCATTAATTCGATTTGAAATAAGACGAAATTAATTATGAAATTTGGGTTTTATAAAACCACATTTCAAAAGTCAAGTAAAACGATGAATGGGGTAATATGCGTGCGTATAAAAATACGACAATGGAAAAATGAAGATAATACAATTTATTTAACCAACTAACAAGAACTTAAATGACTAAGTATAACTAGCTTGGAAATATAACTCGACTTCAATCATGCATGGAGAATAATTGATATCATAACACAATTACGAAGATAATAATGCAACAATTCAACACAACCAAAACAATACACACAATAACATGTCACAATAATATACATTGCGTGATATAAAATAATCAATTGAAGATGTAGAAAAACAACATAGCAATTAGAAGCTAACGTGCCATAACGATTTTAAAATAATAACGAATAAATAGACACATAATATATAGGTTGGCAAACTTATATAAAAACTAGGAATAGGCATATAATTTTTGAAATGGATATTATAGAACAAAGTTTAAATCAAATTACATGTAAAATATTTTAGGCACAAATTCATTTAAAAGTTGATATAGTACATGATAATTTAAATAATATATGTGCAAAAGAGAAAAAAAACATGACAAAACATAATACCTGAAATAGATTTATAATATTGTACATGTAAAAATAGATATATATATATATATATATATATATAGAAAATTTAAAGGAACATCACATAAATATTGAAATATCATGAGAAAAGAAACTCAAACTCATTATACAAAGGAAACTATAGGTATAAAATCCTAGATCTAACAATGTGTATAGATTAAATATATGTACCAATATATATATAAGTACAGAAATGATTTAAACGATATGTAAAACATGTATACGAAAAATAACAAAAAAATATGGGTTTAGTAATGTATATATTAAATTTACACACCAAGGTTTACGAATATGTATAATAATAATTTAAATAATATGTAAAACATGCATACAAAATGTATTAAAATAACAAAAATGTATATTAAAATGTATGAATGGATTATAAAAAACATATGAAATAATATAACATTAATAATGTACATAGAGTAAAGTTAATTTTATTATAAAATATATATAAATATATAATGATGTATGAAAACATTCATATAAAAAAAATGGTTTACAAGATATAAAGATGATATGACATAAATAGATTTACAATAAATAAAAAATTTACCGAAGTATTTCAGAATATGCAACTAAGTTAAGAAGAGTGAAGAAATTATGAAATGAAACTCTTTTAGGAAATAAAACGTAATTAAAATAAAATTAAAGCCAAAAAGGCTAATTTACAAACAAAATAATCAAAAGGGGACCAATGTGCGATGCGCGTCAATGTACAGGGACTAGAACTGGGAATAACCCAAGCTCTAAAACGTAGCGCAGAGGCACGGACCAAAGCGCAAACAAACGAAAATTACCGAACTAAATTTAAAAAGGAAATAAAACAAATTGCATGTAATCAAATGACCAAGCAAAAGGGGAGGACTTTTATCGCAAATAACCCATCAAGGCCAAATGCGCGGATCTCGTCTGAACATGGGCCGGGTTATCGGGTCAGTGTATCGTGAAACGCTGCCGTTTCAACACCAAATCTCACGGCTCAAAACGACGCCGTATTAAGCACATATATACACAAAGGTTTACCTTAAAATTTTTATTTGGTAGATTTAAAACTTCTTAAAAATCCTTTATTTCAAAAATCCCTTTGACCCTCTCTCTCATTCATCCGAACCCAGAGACCTTTGAACTGCCATTCGGCCCCCACTCCCAACCGACGGTCATCTCTCGAAAGCTCGATCTGGCTCCATCCGACCGTGGATCCAAGGTTTCGTTCCAAAGATTCAAAGTCCTCACCTAAACTTCGATTACAACAAAGTGGCCAGGATTCAAATGAGCTAAAAATGAAGGTAAGTCTCTCTTCCTTACCCCTTTTTTAAGAACGAATATCAATCGTTGAAGAAAAACCAAAAAGAAAAATAAATCAGACGCTGGGTTTAAAACAATCACCTTTTTGATTCGTGATTTTTATTTTTTTTTCTTTCTGTTATATATGTGTGTTCGTAACCAAATACAATCGATTTTCTTTGCTTTATAGCCGAAAAGAAAGAGAAAAATACAATATGTGTTTTCTTTGTTTGTATTTGCTCCTGCGCTTCTCTGTTTCCTTTGCAGTGCAATGTGTGTTGGCATCGTCACGGAGTGTCTTTGGCGTGGGTGTGGCTGCTGAGGGTACAAGGTACAAAGCGCGCTGGGGTACGGAGGCTGGGGTTCTGCTTGGCGCAAGGAATGGGGATGACTTAGGGTTTCTAAAACCTGTTAAGGAGATGGGCTTATTGGGCCTGTTCTTGTAGTTGGGCTATTGTGTTTGGGCCTCTAGGGTATTGGGTTAGGTTTTAGCTATCGAATTTTAATAGGGTTTTGGGTTATGCAGCTGGGTTTGTTTGTAAATGGGCTACGGACCATTGTAGTAATTTTGGACTGATGGACTATCAATAATATTTATTGGGCTTTTATTATTTTTTGTTTTTTTTGTTTTTGTGTTGTAATGGGCAGGGCAAAATTTGGGCCTTACAGCTGCCCCTCTTTGCTCATTGTCGTGTAACGAGAATGGAGCAAAGACTATAAAAAGGACCAAATTTGCCCGATCTGGCTAGGTCTCAATATCTTGAAGCAAAGGTATTCTGATGTCTTCAAGAGTGTCAAATTGGCTATCTTCCACTCGCTTCTTGAAAACTC
This sequence comes from Gossypium anomalum, assembly GCA_025698475.1. NCBI lineage: Eukaryota > Viridiplantae > Streptophyta > Magnoliopsida > Malvales > Malvaceae > Gossypium > Gossypium anomalum. Next base: position 12,883,790 of record CM046967.1, on the reverse strand, counting down.
GGGAATACCAATCAGTTATTTTCGATCTGCTCTCCGCCACTACAGAGACGCCAAATCTTTTATCTTCGATCTGCTCTCTGCCACTACAGAGACGCCAAATCTGTTATCTTCGATCTGCTCTCTGCCACTATAGAGACGCCAAATTTGCTATCTTCGATCTGCTCTCTGCCACTACAGAGACGCCAAATCTGCTATCTTCGATCTGCTCTCCGCCACTATAGAGATGCCAAATCTGCTATCTTCGATCTGCTCTCCACCGCTACAGAGACGCCAAATCTATTATCTTCGATCTGCTCTCCGCCACTATAGAGATGCCAAATCCGCTATCTTCGATCTGCTCTCTGCCGCTACAGAGACGCCAAATCTGTTATCTTCGATCTGCTCTCCGCTACTACAGAGATGCCAAATCTGTTATCTTCGATCTGCTCTCCGCCGCTACAAAGACGTCAAATCGTTATCTTCGACCGCTCTCCGTCACTACAGAGGCGCCAAATCATCATCTTGATCTACTCTCGCCGCTCTGAGACGCCAAATCTGTTAACTTCGATCCGCTCCCGCCGCTCTGAGCGCCAAATCTATTATCTTCGATCTACTCTCGCCGCTACTGAGGCGCCAAATCGTTATCTTCGATCCGCTCTCTGCCGCTCTGAGATGCCAAATCTGTTATCTTCGATCGCTCTCGCTCTCTGACAGAGACGCCAATCTGTTATCTTCGATCCGCTCTCGCGCTCTCTGAGATGCCAATCTGTTATCTTCGACCGCGCTCTCTGCCGCTACTGAGAGATGCCAAATCTGTTATCTTTGATCTGCGCTCTCCGCCGCTCTGAGACGCCAAATCTGTTATCTTCGATCCGCTTCTCCGAATTCTGAGCGCCAAATCTGTTATCTTTGATCTGCTCTCCGCCGCTACAGAGACGCCAAATCTTCTTAAATTTGCTTCAACGTAAACACGTGAAAGCCAAATTAGCTATGTCTTCGATCTACTCCCCGCTTGATACAGAGATGCCAAATCTGTTATCTTTAGCCTGTTACCCTTTTGCTTAGGGGATTAAGGCACATCAATCTTCATTATCCCTTGAAGGACTTAACCTGTATAATGCGTATGAGTTCATGCCTAATGATTAGGATGCCATGACTCGAATGAGCCAAATGCTCCTAGGTAGATGTGTATGAATGACGTTTGTATGAATGCAAAATGTCATTTTTAATGCTTGATTTGATATTACTCGTCGTTCACCGAGGTTTTATTGTTGACGTATTATCCTGTCGTCTTGTTTGACTGGCATTCTTAATAGAAAACTCGAAGAAACAATCTCATCCGCTCGACAAGCTTGCCCAACTCAAACTTTATGGAGCTGACCCACTGCAACTCAGGGTATAGGATTTGTTTCATCTTCAATCAATTTGATCTGTTACACCATTCCCTGGGTGTAATGACCCACTGTATATGCTCGATATTTGTATGAATGCAGATTATCATTTTTATTCTCTCGAGAATGACCACCTTTTTCACTTAGGTTGACGTTGCTCGTCATTTGTTGAAATTGTATCACTGACGAAATATCTTGCCTCTTCATTCAACTGATATCTTCGACAGAAAATTCAAAGAGATAGTCACAATTTAGAAACATTTTCAAACCTTAGGCTTGGTGAGTTCTGGATGATGGTCCTGTTTCAGGTTCCTATACTGTTTAGAAGCTTTTAGAGTAATATGCAGAACCCCTTTTACGAAGGTATAATTAGTCTATTAATCGTTATTTCAATACAAAATGCTTGAAAAGGATCAAACCAATGGTCAAGAAGGGAAATGATTAGGAGGGTAGCTCGAAATAAATGGATTAATCAAAAATTGCAAATACAATAAAAGGCAATTAACTCAACATGAATAAATAACGATACAATAAGAAGGAAGTTTATTAGGACGTATCCTGAAAAGAATAAGGTAATCAAAGATAACAAATTCAAAATGAGCAAAATGGAAAGTAGGTGCCCCAGATATCGCAGCTTGAGCTTCCCTGTACCAACTTCTTGAGGACCTTTCTGAGCTCAATATGTGCTTAGGGGATCCGGGGTACTTTGTCGATGCCCCAAGACGTAGCATACTTATTCATTGTCAATTTAGGCATAGCAAGACTACTGTATACCCCACTTTGATTCAAATTTGAGCCGCCCTTTTCGGGTTTTCAACTCAAAATACTTTTGGTCTCAAGGCGCCCTTTGCGGGTTTTCGCCTTGGCCTTTTCTTTTCTTTTCTTTTTTCTTTTTCTTCTTTATTTCTTTTTTCTTTTCTTTTTTTCTCTTTTTTTTTTTTTGAAGATCTCAGAGCATCATTTGAGGGTTTTCACCGTGGCCTCTCACTTTCCTTGGAAGTCTTTTTGTGTAAAAAAAAGAACTTTTCAATGTCAGGTCTCCCTCATGGAATCCTTTAGGAAGAACCTTTCCGATGTAAGCTTGTATCATTTATTTCTGGTACATTGGGCCATGTCATATGGCTTTCAACCTCCTTTCTTCAAATTCAACTGATCATATTGGGGTTAGATCTATTCTGCTTAATCCAACTTCAGCTACGACTTGACCAAAAGAAATCTTTCTTTCAAAATCGTTTCTATCCCATCGAATAATATATTGCCCCAGTGAAGGTTCTGGCCGACGTTTGACAAATATAGAGGGTAAATGATAACTTCTTTATCCCAATATTTACAAGATTCAATCATTTTTCGCTATGGCTTTTGTTCTATTGTTTGCTTTTCCTTTTTCTTTTTTTGTATTTGAACTTTTTTTCTTTCTTTTTGGATGCCTTTACTGCACTGTGATATAGTGTCTGATCTTTGAACAAACTGCAAACTTTTGACATTGTGCAGTTGTTTTTGAAAGTGATCCTTTCTGACATCACTTGTCAGCAACCCCCCTTTTTTTTTTTTTGAAATTTGATGACTATTGATCTTGTAATATTGACATATGAAGCGACCCTCACCCCCTTCGTGAAGTAATCAATGACTGCCAAGATGAATTGATGAGAATGGCCTGATAACATCGTTGCCTCATATAGAGAAAATCAGTGAAGAAATGAATGTGGCTTTAACCAATGCAATCCTCTTCCATGGTAGGTCAACAATACCCAAACCTCATGATTAGTGTGGCTACCATGAAACCTTTAACAAGTGTTCTTCTGGCACTGTATAGACATTTTGTATCATCCACCGATCTTAATATCTCAAATATATCTCGACATGATCATGTGAAAACATCTTTAAATTTCTTGAAGTAACTTAAAGACAGTTCATTTTGTCCCTGTGGTGACTCAGGTTTCAATCTTTGCCCCTTATTCACAATGTCCATTGACCCTTCGTAAAGTAGGATCGGTTTTTTTTCATCTTGTTCTACCGTCCTTAACAAATCAAGAAATAAGTCACAATCTCTGTCATCTTCAAGGTCCTGAGATCCCTCTAGACACATATATTGCTCAAAAAAAAAAGAGACTCGGAATTAGTCACAGCGTCGCTCACGTCATTGATGTCTGGAGACCTGTTATAGGTACGAAGGCATATTCCAAAGAATAAATGATTCTAAGGATGATTATTTGTATGGTATGATCATGAATGAAAGAATCTAAGAATAGTCGTTTGTACAGTATAAAATGGAAAGAATAAAAGAATATTTACTCAAAAACGATAACAAACATGTATTTCATTAAAATAAAGACTTTGGATATAAGCCTATTTCATAAAAGGATCCTTGTTGCTTCTAGGCTTAAAACAACAAGAGTGTTTTGAATATTACTCTAGATTAGCTCTTAAAAATATAAGGATCTCTTTCACAGTCCCATTGTTTAAAACACCCTAACTACGTAAGGTCAGAAGCATGGAAAAGTCTACTCCCGAGTTCCCTCTTCTGATACATCGTTTGTAACGTCCCCTAACCCTATACCGTCGTCGAAATAGGGTTACGAAACATTACCAGTCAGTACAGTCTAATTTCAGTCATTAATTAAAATAAATATTCATACTCATCCTAGTTTTAAGATGTTGTCCCTTTAATGGGCCCTCGCGGTCCAATATGGACAGTAAATTCAATTTGGAACTAATTTAGAATCAATACGAATTTTTTTTTTTTTATATTTCAAAATTCATACTATATACCATTGTCAACCATAATTTACTTATTTCATCAATACTTTTACAACTTAAATGACTCCTATTAAACATCCTAGGTACATGCATATCATAAATCCAATGGCATGCCATTTGTATCCAATCTGGTCCGATACTGTTAATAGGGTATTTGATTCACTTTCTCAATTTAATAAATCTTTCATCAATATACCATTCTAATAATCACATATATTCACACATTTTCATAATTTCATACATTTTCATTCAATTCAACAAATATATTTCAATTATTCACATTAATTCATAATTCAATACAACTCAATTCACTTTTCAATATCAAATATTCAATTATCACAAATCTCATATATTCATATCAATTCCCTCATATTCCAATCAATATAATTTTTCAATATAACATTCATTCAATATTCAAATTTTTACATAAATCATATATATAATATATATTTCAATCAATATAAATTCAATCAAAATGATTTCAATCAATATAAATTTGATAAATTCATCACATACCAAAATCAATCCATTTCAATTGTAAAACATCATAATTCTAACACTAACAATTTTCATATGTATATAAATATAACAATAATGACTGAGTTCGGATTATAGAAATACAAAACCGTAATTTTCGAGCTAACTCCCGTTGACTTTGTCTTGTCCTTCCTTAGTAGAGAGATTTTGGTACCACATTGACTACTGAAATTAATACAATTCATAATCATTAATACATTACTAATTTATATCTTGAGTTACAGAATTCTAAATTAAGATCCGTTAATTTTTCCTAAAACTAGACTCACAAATCTTCTTACAGTAAAATTTTCAGAATTTTTGGTTTAGCCATTAAGTACAGTTTATTCTTTAAATTCACCCCTATTCTGCTGTCTGACAGTTTTGACCCTTCTTCACTAAAAATTAATTATCTCACAGTACAGAACTCGGATAATATTCCCATTGATTTCTCCTAAAAATAGACTCATTAAGGATTCTAAACATATCAGAACAGGGGAACCCGAATTCATTCTGACCTTGTCTCACACAATTCATTATATCTCATAATTTACAATTCAATTGCTTAAATCGTTTCTTTTATAAGAAACTAGACTCAATAAGCTTTAATTATATATTTTATTCATGCTCTAATTCAATTTCTACAATTTTTGGTGATTTTTCAAACTTAGACTACTGCTGCTGTCCAAAATAGTCTTAGTGCTAAATGTTGATTTTCTACTTTTAATTTCAATTTAATCCTAACTAAATTCACTTACTTTTCTATCTTAATTCATACTTTATTTCTACTCAATTTTTAACCAAAATTAGACATAATTATCTTTTTTTCATCATAAAACCATAATTTCAAAATTCTTTCAATTTAGTCCTTAAAGCATAAAACTTATGAATCACTTTACAATTCAATCCTTATTTCATTTCTAACTTGAATTTCTATCAATTTAGCCCTTAATTCATCATTTTACTCAACATGAACAATATTTAGAAATCTAATAACTTTCAAAATATCAATTTAATTTCATCAAAACTTTGTTCTAAAGCTTTTAAAACATCAAAATTAAGTAAAAATGGCTAAATTGACATACCTATTAAAGTTTAAAGCTTCAAAACCTTGATTTTCTCTTTTCTCCCTTTCTTTCTTTCTTTCCTTTCTTTCTCCCCTGTTCTTCTCTGTTTCGTTTCTTTGTTCTTTCTTTTCATTTCTTTTATTTCATTTATTTCATTTCTTTATTTTATTATTAAACTATTATAATATTTATTATTTATACATGTGTATATTTATTAATACACATGTATTAATTTATCACCTTACACTTGTCATAACTTTTATTTATTTAATTAATTAATATAAAATAATATTAATAGAATATACTTTAATTATTATTATTTTACTTATATAATAAGTAAATACACATGTATAATACATGTGTACCATTTATATTTGTACACATTTAACTTATTTTAACCATACATTTGTCACCCCTTTTTGGCTTATTTCCTATTTAGTCCCTTCACTTTTCTTTATTCTATAATTAAACTTTCACACTTAATTCAATTTAATCATTTCCACTAATTACTCTTAGTTAAGCTAAATTTACTTAATTAAAGTCTAATTAACCATACAATTGACTTCGTAAATATTTTTAATAAATATTTACGAATCTATTTTTTTAGAAATGGAGACCCGAAAATTCACTTTCCCGATAACCGTAAAATTTGGGTCATTACATCGTTGAAGTTTGGGTTCCCCAATACCAGGCCTTGCATTAAAGTTCCGAGCTCAATGCACCCTTAAATCTCATGCCCCAATCCAGCATGGAACTCATAACGTTCGCCTCTTTAACAGAAAGGTTGGATAACCGATTTCCTGCTCCAGAGGGATCGTCGAATTTTACGATACCCAAATTGGTGAGTCTTTCGATAATCTTTTTAAAAGCGGTACAGTTGTCGATGGAATGCCCCGTGATTCCCGTGTGGTATTCACATTGGCTGCTTGCATCGTACCATTTAGGATATGGGGGCAGTATAGGTTTCGTGTAAAAAGGGGATACGACATGTGTGTCGAACAAAACGCGGTACAACTCTCCGTACGTGATTGGAATGGGCGTGTATTGGGGTTTTTCTGAGCTCGGTCTTCGATTGGGTTCTTGCCTTGAGGAGGCCTGATGGCTGGTAGTTACTGACCTTGGTCGGCCTGCTATAATCGACTCTAAACGACCCTTGTTATACCTACTCGTACTATTTGCCTTCTGGGCCTTTAAAGTCCACTCTCCCCTCGCCTTCGTTTCTGCCAGAACAACTGTCTCGGCTTGATCATCTTTCGGGTTGAAACCTGAACCCATCGAGAAGCTTAACAGTGCTGATGTATCCGTCTGATATTGGTGTCCGATAACAACGGGTACCCCTTGCATGTCTGGTTGGGTCGGGATGCTTATTGGGGTAAAGCTTGGGGAGTAGATGATCTCTTCAATATCATCCTCACTATTGATCATTGGGCCACTCCTTTTTTCAAATTCTCCGGCCAGTAACGGGGTTAACTGGCTCATCATATTTCTTTGGAGTTCTAGCATTTCTCGCATATCTTGTTGAATTCTGATCAATTGCTCTTGCATCTGTATTTGCCTTTACTCCATTCCCTCCAATCTTTGGTCCATATCTTTTGTCGGTTCTAAAATAATTTTACCTAATTAAGGTCATTTTAGGAAAATCTAATGCAAATGATGCAATGCAATGCACATGATGTAATGCAATGCAAATGCATGGGATGAATGCAAAGGAAAGAAAGATGTTGATCTTGAATTCAATTCCTCTAGAACAACTTTTCTATAAAACAAATTCTTTTTCATAAAACGGATTACGTATACGGCCTTGCTTTCGTATTTCTGGCGAGGGAACTGATCTTAAAAAGAAAGATGTTGGGTTTGTTTGTAAATGGGCTACAGGCCATTGTAGTAATTTTGGACTGATGGACTATCAATAATATTTATTGGGCTTTTATTATTTTTTGTTTTTTTTTGTTTTTGTGTTGTAACGGGCCGGGCAAAATTTGGGCCTTACACTTAATATGATAAAAGGACCTAATCGCGTAAAAGGTAAAAGTTGCATGTTTTATGTTAAAAGTGCTTATTTGATTTGGCTTTATAAACGAGAGGTCCTTATTATGTTATTTGACCATTGAAGGCATGAGTGGACATAAATGGCCTTAATATAATTGTTTATTTATGTTTTAATGAAAGGGCAAAATGGTAAAATAATTATTAAATGAATTATAACTAAAACAAAGTATGAAAATATGCCATTATGTGTTCATATAGCCGAAATTAGCAAAGGAAAAATAGAGAAAACTCAAACTAGGGTTCGGCTTTGATTTTCTTTGATTAAGGTATGAGTTTTGTTCGATTTTTTATAATTTCTACATTTTTGTAATCGTTGCTTTGTGTTTTACCAAGCCCATGTCTCAATTTTTAATTTTGTTAATGATTTTGAAATGTGCAATTGATGAATTCATAAGTTTTATATTGATAATTGATGAAATATGAAAGTTTGATGTTGGGTTCATATATTTTGTCTTTGGATTTTTGATGATTTTAAGTAAAATGGGCTAAATTGTGAAATTTGTAAATTGAGGGACTAAAATGTGAAATAAATGAAATGTGTGGACTTGTATGAATGCTATGAATATTTAGTCAAGCATGAGTATATGCAAATTATGTGTATTTTGTGATTTTGTGAATTCGAGACTAAAGTATCAAAATGTGAAAATGTGGGGGTTAGCTTGCAAAATTCCCTAAATATGTGTCTATGGATTGTTTTGAATGAATTTCTGATTGAAAAAGTTAAATTTGAACTTATATAGATCAAGAATTAAAGAAAACGGAGTTAGATCGGGGAAAGTCAAAAGTTGTTGAGTAATCAATTTCATCCATTTTGAATCCGTACGAGATAAGTCGATATCCAAATAAACGTGTTTGAATTGAATTAATATTATTCATATGATATTGAATTGTGATGAATGAATATTCAAGCTAAATATATGCTATCTTAGAAAGTATCAACAAAGTTCCAACGTCTGAAAAGCCCCGTACGAACATTATGAATAGTTAGGATACATATGTCATGACATAGGATTTCTGATATCTGTTCTGCGTGTGAGACCACGTCTAAGACGTTGGCATCAACTTCTGTTTTGCATGTAAGACCATGTCTGGGACATTGGCATCATATCTGATTTTGTGTAAGACCCTGTCTGGGACAGTGGCATCGATGTTTGATTATATATAAGACCACGTCTGGGATGTTGGCATTGTATATGTTTTCTGAGTTTTTCGCGTATCCTTACATTTCCGAATGGTTCCAACGGGCATTCCAAGAAAATGAATGACTTTGTGAAATTGTATCCGATTTAGGTACGTTTGCATTGTATATTATTTTTTAGAATGTGAGCTAAGTATATGTACAAATGATGATCTATGATCTAAGTATATGACTATGAGGTTGGTGTTGGTATTTGGCTACAAAGTATAAGTAATTTGACGAGGTTTATATGCTTTAATTGATAAGTTTACTTGTATATGGCTTACTAAGCTTTTGAAAGCTTACTTTGTGTATGTTTGCATTGTTTTATAGATATCAAAGCTACTGTGAGCTCTGGGATTGTCGAGAATCGTCACTACACTATCGAACCTTATTTTGGTACTTTTGAAAATGTATATATTGAAGTATGACATGTATAGGCTAGAAGGGTTTTGATTATGTTTTGTGATGTATACATATATATATATATTTAGCCATGTGATATGGCTTGGTATAGTTGTGGTTATGATATGATTTTGGTATATGAAATGTGAGACAATATGATATATTTGATGTGTTTTTGTATGGCTAAAAGCAATGATAAGTTTGGTAAGTTTTAGGTATATGTTAGCTGTTGAGGCCCAATTTTGGCCCAGATACAAACCAGGCCAATACCCACTAAACTAAACCCAAACCTAACCTAACCCTAGCTCACTATCCTAAACTCCTCTAAGAAACCCTAGCCCCTAGGTGTGCCGCCCCTACCTTCTGTCCATCTGCCACCACCACCTGCTCGGGTTTGCCATGGTCACATCCACCGCCACCTGCTCTTCCACTTGCACCTGCAAGAGTTAAAACGAAAGTGACAAGCATGTATTTTTAATATTTTTGTAAATGGCTATAAAAGCCAAGAAAACCGAATGTAATTTTTTGGACATGAAATAGAACAAAAAAAGAGAGATTAATACAATCCGAAATAGATCCAAACAGACAAACAAGAAAACCACAAAAGAAGATCAAAAAAACAATGTCAGAAAAGTTCTTTTTCGTCTTCTTCATTTTCTTTCTTTCCTTCTTTTGAATCTTTTTTATATAAATATACATATATATATATATATATATAGATATACAAAAAGTGTAAAAAAAATAAAAAAGGGGACTTACCTTCGATCTCGTTGAAAAAGGGCGATTTTCGGCATTTTTGCAGCCGCATACGGCGACGCCGGCGAAAGGTGGCCGAAGCGACGGCCGACAATCGGAACCTTCGCCGGACTAAAGGCCTCTACAGAGAAAAAAAAAAGGGGGAAGAGGGTTTTTTTTTTTTTTTAAAAGAGATGAAAGAATGAATTTTTTTAAAAAAAAATCTGATTTAAATAGCCACTCGAAACGACGCCGTTTTGGTCAGCCCTCTTAATGCCAAAACGACGTCATTTTGCCTCATGACCCATGCCTTGACCTGACCTGCTCCAGGGATCCACGTGTTTTTGGTTTCTAGGTTATTTACGCGTGCAGTGCTTCCATTTTTTTATGACTTTGCAATTAAGTTTTGATTCCTTTTAAATTCGCCCTGAATTTGTGCTTGGATTTCAATTGGGTCCTATTCGATGCTGAGCGTTTTGGAGAGAGGGTCTATTGCCCGATTTGGCCCCTCTTCGTTGTTTGCGGGTTCGATTTGGTCATTTTTGTCTTTATTTATTTTTAAATTGACCCCAAATTTTTATTTTAAATTCATTTTAGTCCTTTTTTCGTTATATTCAATATTTTAATTAAATTAATTAGTTTAATATTATTATATTTATCGTTATTATTCCACTATTATCCCCCAATACATTATTATCACCATTGTTCTTACTTTATTATTATAACTTAACATATTGTTGATTTTATTTTTATTATTATCCCTATTATTATCATCTTATTATTAAACTAATTAATTTCATATAGTTATTATATTATATACCTTTCTTTTTATATTTATTTACTTATACTTCATTACTAATTAATTTAACTTATTATTATTATTATTATCATCATCATCATCATTATACTTATGTTTATTTTATTCTAATGCCATTTTCATTACTATTTCCATTATTGTTATTATTATATATACATATACACATCCTTTTACTACTGTTTTTATACATATATTATGAATATTACTACTATTATTTATACCTTATTATTACCTATTATTTTACTATTTTTATCTAATATATTATCATTATCATTCTTATTATTTTACTATTGTAACTTAACATATTAGTATTGTTATTTTTATTTTCATCCTATTGTTATTATTATTATTACCACCATTTTTGTTTTTACCATTATTATTATCTTAGCATTAAACCCATAAATTCCATATCGTTATCATTATATTATATATATATATATATATATATATATATATATATATATATATATATATATACATATATACATATATACATATTATTATTTACAGCATTATTATTATTACAATCTTTATTTCTCTTATTTTATTACTATTGACATTAGTACTATTTTTATTACTATTACCATTATTATATTTTCCTTTTTATTACTTTTACTATTATTTTTGTTTTTACTACTATTATTATTATCATTACTATTATATTATTAGCATATTATTTATTATTATTATTATTATTATTATCCTTATTAACACATTTTTACCTTTTGTCAACATTATCATTTTTTTTTCTTTTTTTCTTTTTCACTATTTTATATATTACTTATTTATTTATCGGTTTACTATTAAATTTCCTTTTTACTTATTTTTATTATTCTTATTTATTTTTATTTTTATCATTTTTATTATTCTTACCTATTATTCTCTTCTTAAGTTACATAGCTTGTTTATTTCTTTCATATTTGTCATTCATACTACTCATTTATTATTATGCTTGTTAACATCATGATTCATTTCTTTTCGTTTTTACAAATTCGCGTTATATCATCCTTTACCCCACAAAAATAATCCTTTCATAAAAGTGATATTCTGTATTTGGAAATTCAAGAAAACCGTGCCCTAACTTACTGGGTTTCGATTTTTCTCATTTAACCTAAATCACGGAATATTCTTTTAAATCACAATATGAGTTTTGAACAAAGCGTTTATTCTCAAAAATACGAGACGTTATGCCCTAACTTACCGGGTATGACACCTTGTTACTTCGAAATAATCTTTTTTGTAAAAAAAGGCAATATTCGGTATTTGGGAATTCAAGAAAACGTGCCCTAACTTACTGGGTTTCAACTTTTCTCGTCCACCCTAAATAACTGAACATCCTTTTAAAAAAAGGGCTAAAACACATGAATTTTAAATAAAGGCAAGCTCGTTCTCAAAGTTCGAGATGTCGTGTCCTAACTTACTGGACGTGGTGTTTCATTACTTCGAGACGAGAAGGTCTTTAACATTTGAGCCTTTTTTACAAAAGAGGGATCGTATTTTAAAGTCTTTCAAGTTTTCAATCTTCGACACTAAGACACTAATTAATCAACTAGGTATCAGTTTTTTGGGCGTATCGAGGGTGCTAATCCTTCCTCATACGTAACAGACTCCCGAACTCATTTTCTGATTTTCGTAGACCAAAAATGTAACATCCCGAAATAGGGCCTAAACAGAACAGTGGTTGCGAAACCACAAATTCGAGGTAGAAAAATTTATTTTATTATTATTTTGAGGTTCATGATATGATTGCATGATTGTCTGAAAATTTCGTGATGAAATTCTATGCATAAAGTGCTTAAGTTGAGATTAGGGACTAAATCGAATAATTTGCAAAACTTGCATTCTAGAAGTTTTTAGTATGAAATTGCTTTGGAATATTAATTAGGAGGGTTTAAATAACAATTTGACCAATTTCTAAGTTCATGGACAAAATAGGGCATGGATGGAATTTTTGAAAGCTTAATAAGGAAGGGCATTTTGGTCATTTAGATATTAAATGAAATAAAAAGGGAAAAAATAACACAAAATTCATCATCTTCTTCATTAGCACGAAATTTCAAGGGTTCTCCATAGCTAGGGTTTGTTTCAAGCTTTCAAGCTCCATAGTAAGTGATTCCAAGCCCCGTTTTTAATGTTCCTTACGTTTTCGGAGTCCCGGTAGCTCGATAAAGCTTATGCTAGCAATAATTTAAGTTAGGGTTCATATTTGGAAAAATACCCATAGGTGAAAAGTGTTTATTTTGATGTTTTATGATAGAATATGAGGTCTTAGATTATGTTAGACAACTTGTGCTACTCGGTTTTAGGTAAAAACGAGTAAAAGGGTTTAATCGGTAAAAATACCTAATAGTCATAAGTATATGTTAGAGTGAGAAATTGATTTTTCTATAGAAGGGAAAACGATCAGCATGTCATAAAACATAAGAAAATAGGCTGAAGTTTAATTTACGAGATTTGGGGTAAAAGTGTAAATATGTAAAAGTTTAGGGGCAAAAATGTAATTTTTCCAAAGTTTGAGTAAAGGACTGTTTTGATAAATTTGAATATTAAATAAATTAAATTTACTATTATAGATCAAAAAGAGCGAAATTCGGGAGTAGATCGGGGAAAAGAAAAAGTAAAGGACTAAATTGTAAAGTTTAGTCACATTTTGTATCGAGGTAAGTTCTGAAGAAATAAATGCAATATTCTTTTATTTTACATTATTATTGTAAATTTCCAGCATTTATATACTTATTTTATGAGAATATTTGAAGTCGAATTAAAGGTGAAGAAGCCCCGTTTGAACCTTAGGAATGTTAGGATATTGGGGTTGACAGGACAGGACAGGACAGAAATGAGCCATGTAAGTCCATATCAGATATATGGCTTTGGAGACAGGAATGAGCCATGTAAGCCCATATTAGATATATATATGGCATTGGAGACAGGAAAAATTCATGTAAGTCCATGTCGAAGACATGGCATTGGCAGGATATTGATAGGCAGGAACGACCCTAGTATCCTTAGTATTCCAAGTGGTTCAACGGGTCATTGTACACGTTAAATTACAGTGAATTATCAGCAAAAGGGAATGTAGATTATATTTATGAATAGTGAAAGGTCAGGTAAGAAAGAAGGTAAGTGAGTAAAGAAGAAGGTAGAAAATGAGAAGTAAAGAAAGTTTATGAGGCTAGGTGACATTATGTATAATTATTCATTATGTTGAATGTTGTAATTTATTTGCTTGTAAGCTTACTAAGCCTAGTGCTTACTCTCTTTATTTTCTTTTCTTATGGTTTTATCAAGCCACTCTGGGATCGAAGGAAACGTCGGAGACCGATCACACTATCGAAGGAATCACATTGGTATTAGTTGATGTTTCGGTTTTGTGTATGGCATGTATAGGAACTTGGTTTCTTTTGATATGATATGATCAATGAATGATGTGTAAATACTTGCTAGTGATTAGCTAATAGAATGGCTGATGTTATACATGTTTAATAGTATGTATGATCAAGCAGTAACTATCACATGAAAACTATGAAAAATGTGAAAGTAACTTAAAAACGGATTCAAGTATCAGAAATAACGTGACTTTGAAAAATCACTAAAAATCATAGAGATATGTTTTTATGGTGAATAATATATGAAATTAAAACTCATTGTGTCTATTTTCATATGGAATAAGCAAAACAGGTAAAGGTTTTGTATTTTATAAGATATCTGAGTTTTAGTGAAATAGGGCTAGAGCGATTTTTGGATCCCCTATTTCAAATTTAGAAATTCACCATAAATTTTAAAAAAATAATTAGGTGGTGTAATTTATATGGTTAGAATCATTATTGAATCTAGTTTTAATAGAAACAAACTTTATAGTCATATGAATTTTGTAGATGGAGAAAAGTGGTTTGAAGTAAGTAGAGATCAGTGAAGTCGAATTCTGAAACAGGGGTAACTTTAACTAATAAACTGTACTAATTGGCTAAGTCAAAAATTCTAGAAAAACATTAGTAGATAGATATATGAGTCTAGTTTCAGGAAAAATTTACAGATCTTAATTTTGAGTTTTGAAACTCGAGAAATGAATTTTTAAGAAACCATGATGCAGAAAAATAGTTTATTTCGAAAATTAAAATCAGTGGTTTAGAGTTGTTTAAAAGGTAAAATAAGTTTAGTAACACCTCAAGCTTGACTCTGGTGACGGTTTCGGGCGTGGGGGCGTTACATTTATTGGTATCAAAGCAGGTTTAGTCGGTTCTCGAAACAGTTAGTGTGAGTAAAAGTCTAGCTATACATGCCATACCTGTAATTTGATAGTGTGACGACTCCTGACGATTTTTAAATATTTTGTTTTATAGTAATGGATCCCGAGCGAGCTGGTAATGATGATGTAAAAGTAATGCGCTTGCTCCCACGAAAGGGCAGCGCCATCCGAGAATAGGCGAATGATTGATCGGGAGGAGTGACTCGAGAAGCTCTCTTCCAAGCTTTGAATGATTGGCTTCTTGCCGAGTTCGCTCATGCACGAATCCAGCAGATTAGACCTCCACCCCCTCATGATTCTCGGGCTACCCATGTAGCTCAAGCTCCCCGATCCACAGTGCAGTGATAAGAGAAAAGCCACCAGTTGATAGAATCAGAAACAAAGGGCGAAGAGTTAGAGCAACAAAAGATGATGATGCGAGAAAAAGAGCGAATTTTGGTTAGAAAATACTATCGAGTCTTTGACGAATTATCTTGTACACACGAGGAATGTATGAAATGTGTAGTATCACTTCTTAGAGACTCAGCCTACCACTGGTGGAAGACACTTGTATCAATTGTACCAAAGGGGAGGGTCACTTAGGATTTCTTTCAGGAGGAATTTCGTAAAAAGTACATTAGTCAGAGGTTTATTGACCAGAAGAGAAAGGAATTCCTGGAATTGAAACAAGGTAATATGACGGTGACTGATTATGAGCGCGAATTTGTCAGGCTTAGTAAATATGCTTGAGAATGTGTGTCCACAGAGGCTATCATGTGTAAAAGGTTTGAGGATGGGTTAAATGATAATATCCGACTGTCAGTGGGTGTCCTAGAAATAAAAGAGTTCGTTATTTTAGTTGAGAGAGCTGTGTAAGCGGAGGAGCTGTTAAAAAGAAAAGGCAAAGTTGAGACAGAGACACAAGATACAAAGAAGAGACAGATGAGCAGGTCATTCCAGGCTACATCCAAAAGGCCAAAGGAGTTTTCTACTAGATCTAGTTTCTCAGCTGGGTATTCTAGTCAGAATAGAGGCAACAGATTTAAGGATCCGAAGGCTCAGACCATCTCGACTGCGAGTGCAGGAAATGTTGGACAGGGTAGATCAGGGTGTCCACGGTGTGGTAGACTTCATTATGGTCCTTGTCGGGCAGGCGAAAATGTTTGTTATAAATGTGGTGCTCCAGATCATTTTGTACGAGAATGTCCAGATGTGGCTAATCGAGAGGTAACACAGAGTGCTAGATCCGAAAATGCTCCTACTAGAGGCAGATCACCGAGGCAACCGGGAGTAGGAGCAAGTAACAGAGGTACCTCAAGAGATTCGGCTGTGAGACCAGATGTTAGAGCCCCTGCAAGGACTTATGCTATCCATGCTCGCAAAGAGGCATCCTTCCCCGATGTGATTACGGGTACATTTTCTCTACATGATATTAATGTCATTGCTTTGATTGATCCAGTTCAACTCATTCATATGTTTGCAAGAAATTAATGCCTAGTATAAGTATGCCTATAGAATCTCTGTGAATTTGTGATTAAAGTATCGAATCCATTAGGCAAGCATGTATTAGTAGATAAAGTATGTAGAAATTGTCCTTTGATGATTAGAGGCTCTGCTTTTTGGCCGATCTCATGCTATTGCCATTTGATGAGTTTGATGTGATTCTTAGTATGGATTGGTTGACTACACATGATGTGATAGTGAATTGTGGAAAGAAATTCATTGAGTTGAAGTGTGAAAATGGTGAAATTCTTCCGTTAATTCGTAAGAGTCGAGATAGTTCATTTCCCATAATTTACATTATATGTCCGCTCGTAAATGTTTGAGAAAAGGGTATGAAGTTTATCTTGCTTTTGTGTTGAACACTAAAGATTCAGAATTGAAAATTAAATCAGTGCCTATGGTATGTGAGTTTCCTGATGTGTTTCCGGAAGAACTACCAGGTTTACCTCCTGTTAAAGAAGTTGAGTTTGGTATTGAGTTGATTCCAGGTACCACGCCCATTTCTATTGCTCCTTATAGAATAGCTCCGTTGGAATTGAAAGAATTGAAAGCTCGAGGTGAGGAATTAATGAGATAAAGGCTTTGTAAGACCCAAGAGTTCACCATAGGGTACACCAAGTGCTATTTGTGAAAAAGAAAGATGGATCGATGAGATTGTGCATAGATTATCGGCAACTTAACAAGGTAATGAGAAAGAACAAGTATCTATTGCCTAGAATTGATGATCTTTTGATCAATTGAAGGGAGCTACTGTGTTCTCCAAGATAGATTTGAGATCCGGATACTATCGGGCTATGCGAGTTAAAGAGTCAAATGTCCCAAGACCGCTTTCGGGCTAGGTATGGTCATTATGAGTTCCTTGTGATGCCATTTGGCTTGACTAATGCTCCCGCCATTTTCATGGACTTAATGAACCAAATTTTCGGACCGCATTTGGATAAGTTTGTAGTTGTGTTCATTGATGATATCTTGATTTATTCTCATGATGAGACCGAGCATGCGAGCATTTGAGAAACGCTTTTCTGATTTCGAGAGATAATCGATTTGTATGCCAAGTTCAAGCAAAAGTGAGTTCAGTTACGAGAAGTTGGTTTTCTTGGACATATTGTATCGAGTAAAGGTATTAAGGTTGATTCGAGCAAGATTTCAGCCATTGTTGATTGGAAGCCTCCTAGAAATGTATCAGAAGTTAGAAGTTTTCTTGGTCTTGTCGGATATTATAGACGATTTGTAGAGGGATTTTCCATGATAGCTACCCCGCTGACAAGATTGCTACGAAAGGATATCAAGTTTGAATGGACTGAGAAGTGTCAACAAAGTTTTGACAAGTTAAAAACATTGTTGACTAAAGCTCCTGTTTTAGTACAACCAGAACCAGGTAAGGATTTTGTGATTTACAGTGATGCGTCCATGAAAGGACTTGGTTGTGTACTTATGCAGGAAGGGAAGGTAATTGCTTATGCCTCTAAACAGCTAAAGCCACATGAGAAGAACTATCAGACACATGATTTAGAGCTAGCTGCCATCATTTTTGCGTTGAAGATTTGGAGACATCATTTGTACGGTGAGAAGTGCCATATATTCACTGATCACAAAAGTTTGAAATATTTGATGACTCAAAAATATTTGAATTTGACGCAAAGAAGATGGTTAGAGTTGATTAAAGATTATGAGCTAGTGATCGATTATCACCCAGGTAAGGCAAACATTGTTGCTGATGCTTTGAGTAGGAAATCTTTATTTGCATTAAGAGCTTTGAACACTAGTCTAGCCTTATCGGATGATGGTTTTATCTTATTTGAGTTGAGAGCTAAACCGATGTTTCTTGAAGAAATTTTTGAAGCTCAAAAAATGACAGTGAGTTGTTAGCCAAAAGAGATCGGTGTGAGTCGGATATAGAGTCGATTTTGGATCGATTCGGCGGTTGTTTGATGTTCCGAGACAGGGTATGTGTACCAAAGAATGATGAGCTTATTCGAAAGATCTTACAGGAAGCACATAGTAGTTTTTTGTCTATTCATCCAGGTGGTACAAAGATGTATAATGATTTGAAGAAAATGTACTGATGGGTAGGAATGAAAAGGGACATTTTGAGTTTGTTTCTAGATGCTTGATCTCATCAACGAGTAAAGGCCGAACATCGGTACCTTTCAGTTTATTGCAGCCTGTGCTAGTCCCTGAGTGGAAATGGGATCGAGTTACTATGGATTTTGTGACAGGATTGCCATTTACACCGAGAAAGAAAGATGCAATATGGGTTGTGATTGATAAGTTAACGAAGTTGGCTCATTTTATCCCAGTTTGTATGGATTATTCACTTGACAAGTTGGCCGAGTTGTATATTTCAGAGATAGTCAGACTACACGGGGTACCATTATCGATCATTTCAGATAGAGATCCAAGATTTACTTCACGGTTTTGGAAGAAATTACAGAAGGCTTTGGGCACAAAGTTGAGTTTTAGTATAGCTTTCCATCCTCAAACCGACGGTCAGTCAGAGAGAGTTATTCAGGTACTTGAAGATATGCTTAGATGCTGTGTACTGGAATTTCAAGGCAGTTGGGAAAAATATTTACCATTAGTAGAGTTTGCCTACAATAATAGTTATCGATCGAGTTTGAAGATGGCACCTTATGAAGCTTTGTACTGACGTAAATGTTGCACACCTTTGTATTGGGATGAGCTTAAGGAAAATCGATTTCTGAGGTTGATCTAGTTAAGGAAGCGTAAGAGAAAGTAAAAATCATCGAGATTGCTTTGAAAGCGACTTGAGACATGGACAAAAGTCGTATGCGATTTGAAGAGAAAAGAGATTGAGTATCAAGTTGGTGACAAATTTTTTTTGAAAGTATCCCCGTGAAAGAAAGTTCTCAGATTTGGCAAGAAAGGCAAACTAAGTCCACGTTTTATTGGACCGTTTGAAGTGATTGAGAGAGTCGGACCATTAGCATATCGGTTAGCTTTGCCGATTGAGTTAGAGAAGATTCATAATGTATTTCATGTGTCTATGCTACGTCGTTATCGTTCAGATCCGTCACATGTGATTTCTCAGATAGAGGTTGAGATTCAGCCAGACATGACTTACGGTGAAGAACCGATAAAGATTCTAGCTCGAGAGGTAAAGCAATTAAGGAACAAAAGTATTGCACTTGTGAAAGTACTATGGAATAGACATGGGGTAGGCGAGGCTACATGGGAACTCGAAGAGGCTATGCGAAAACAGTACCCAAATCTTTTCACAGGTAAGATTTTCGGGGACGAAAATCCCTAAAGGGGGGGAGAAATGTAACATCCCGAAATAGGGCCTAAACGGAACAGTGGTTGCGAAACCACAAATTCGAGGTAGAAAAATTTATTTTATTATTATTTTGAGGTCCATGATATGATTGCATGATTGTGTGAAAATTTCGTGATGAAATTCTATGCATAAAGTGCTTAAGTTGAGATTAGGGACTAAATCGAATAATTTGCAAAACTTGCATTCTAGAAGTTTTTAGTATGAAATTGCTTTGGAATATTAATTAGGAGGGTTTAAATAACAATTTGACCAATTTCTAAGTTCATGGACAAAATAGGACATGGATGGAATTTTTGAAAGTTTAATAAGGAAGGGCATTTTGGTCATTTAGATATTAAATGAAATAAAAAGGGAAAAAATAACACAAAATTCATCATCTTCTTCATTAGCACGAAATTTCAAGGGTTCTCCATAGCTAGGGTTTGTTTCAAGCTTTCAAGCTCCATAGTAAGTGATTCCAAGCCCCATTTTTAATGTTCTTTACGTTTTCGGAGTCCTGGTAGCTCGATAAAGCTTATGCTAGCAATAATTTAAGTTAGGGTTCATATTTGGAAAAATACTCATAGGTGAAAAGTGTTTATTTTGATGTTTTATGATAGAATATGAGGTCTTAGATTATGTTAGACAACTTGTGCTACTCGATTTTAGGTAAAAACGTGTAAAAGGGCTTAATCGGTAAAAATACCTAATAGTCATAAGTATATGTTAGAGTGAGAAATTGTTTTTGCTATGGAAGGGAAAAATGATCAGCATGTCATAAAACATAAGAAAATAGGCTGAAGTTTAATTTACGAGATTTGGGGCAAAAGTGTAAATATGCAAAAGTTTAGGGGCAAAAATATAATTTTTTCAAAGTTTGAGTAAAGGACTGTTTTGATAAATGTGAATATTAAATAAATTAAATTTGCTATTATAGATCAAGAAGAGCGAAATTCGGGAGTAGATCGGGGAAAAGAAAAAGTAAAGGACTAAATTGTAAAGTTTAGTCACATTTTGTATCGAGGTAAGTTTCTGATGAAATAAATGCAATATTCTTTTATTTTACATTATTATTGTAAATTTCCAGCATTTATATACTTATTTTATGAGAATATTTGAAGTCGAATTAAAGGCGAAGAAGCCCCATTTGAACCTTAGGAATGTTAGGATATTGGGGTTGACAGGACAGGACAGGACAGAAATGAGCCATGTAAGTCCATATCAGATATATGGCTTTGGAGACAGGAATGAGCCATGTAAGCCCATATTATATATATATATATATGGCATTGGAGACAGGAAAAATTCATGTAAGTCCGTGTCGAAGACATGGCATTGGCAGGATATTGATAGGCAGGAACGACCCTAGTATCCTTAGTATTCCAAGTGGTTCAACGGGTCATTGTACACGTTAAATTACAGTGAATTATCAGAAAAAGGGAAGGTAGATTATATTTATGAATAGTGAAAGGTCAGGTAAGAAAGAAGGTAAGTGAGTAAAGAAGAAGGTAGAAAATGAGAAGTAAAGAAAGTTTATGAGGCTAGGTGACATTATGTATAATTATTCATTATGTTGAATGTTGTAATTTATTTGCTTGTAAGCTTACTAAGCCTAGTGCTTGCTCTCTTTATTTTCTTTTTCTTATAATTTTTATCAAGCCACTCGGGGATCGAAGGAAACGTCGGAGACCCGATCACACTATCGAAGGAATCACATTGGTATAGTTAGACGTTTCGTTTTGTGTATGGCATGTATAGGAACTTGGTTTCTTTTGATATGATATGATCAATGAATGATGTGTAAATACTTGCTAGTGATTAGCTAATAGAATGGCTGATGATATACATGTTTAATAGTATGTATGATTAAGCAGTAACTATCACATGAAAACTATGAAAAATGTGAAAGTAACTTAAAAACGGATTCAAGTATCAGAAATAATGTGACTTTGAAAAATAACTAAAAATCGTAGAGACATGGTTTGATGGTTAATAATATATGAAATTAAAAATCATTGTGTCTATTTTCATATGGAATAAGCAAAACAGGTAAAGGTTTTGTATTTTATAAGATATCTGAGTTTTAGTGAAATAGGGCCAGAGCGATTTCTGGATCCCCTGTTTCAAATTTAGAAATTCACCATAAATTTTACAAAAATAATTAGGTGGTTTAATTTATATGGTTAGAATCCTTATTGAATATAGTTTTAATAGAAACAAACTTTATGGTCATATGAATTTTGTAGAGGGAGAAAAGTGGTTCGTAGTAAGTAGAGGTCAGTGCAGTCGAATTCTGAAACAGGGGTAACTTTAACTAATAAACTGTACTAATTGGCTAAGTCAAAAATTCTAGAAAAAAATTAGTAGATATATATGTGAGTCTAGTTTCAGGAAAAATTTATGGATCTTAATTTTGAGTTTTGAAACTCGAGAAATGAATTTTTAAGTAACCATGACGCAGAAAAATAGTTTATTCCAAAAATTAAAATCAGTGGTTTAGAGTTGTTTAAAAGGTAAAATAAGTTTAGTAACACCTCAAGCTTGACTCCGGTGACGGTTTCGGGCGTGGGGGCGTTATAAAAAATTATCGTCTTAATAAATATTAACTTTTATTAAAATGATTAATTTAAGGTGACCCGATCACACCTCATCAAAAAGGATTGGTGGCGACTCCCTCTATTCGTTTTCATTTTCAAAATCCAAGTCGATTCCCATTTTCAAAAAAAATGGTTTCGGCATTAGCTATGGAAATTGGCAAGTTTTGATCATAAGGTTAAATGATGTATTGAAAAAAATGTTTTGATATGCTTTTGTTTTATGTTTTGACATAGATTAGTAAGGCTTATGAGCATGGAATTGGTTGGTAATGATATGTCATGAATGGCTTATGTTTTGGTTGTGAATTGGTCATAAACGGTTGTGCAAATATGCTTAGTTTGGTGCTTGTAGGCTTGACCCAATTGGGGTGGCAAGTTGGCTATTCAAATGGCCTGTTTTTGTCCACACAGGCAGAGACACGGGCGTGTGTCTCAGCCATGTGCGACACACGGCTATGTTGCGCAGTCGTGTGTCCTCTGGGGTACCCTACAAATTAAAGTCAGTATACCCTCCAGTTTTGAAACGGCCTAAACACACGGGCGTTTCTATTGGTTGTGTGTGGCACACGGGCTGGCACGCGGGTGTGTGGTCGGCCACACGGCCCAAGTCAGTAGCCTCCCTAATTTTCACACGGCCTGGAACACGGGCGTGTCTTGTGGCCGTGTGGACAAGTCAGTATGTATGCCATGTTTTGCCATGGCTTAGACACACGAACGTGTCTAATGCTATGTGAGGCACACGGCCTGTTTACACGGGCGTGTGACCTTTGAAAAGTTGAAAATCTTTTCTAGGTTCTAAAACTTTCTTATGTTACCAATTTGGTCCCGAATGCATGATTTAGACTTTGTATGCTCGATTTAAATTCATATTGAATATAAATGATTTATATTTATTGAAATAAGATGATATTTGATATATGATTGTTCTGAACTGAGTTATAAGTCCGGTAATGCCTCTTAACCTATTCCTGCGACGGTTACAGGTTAGGGGTATTACAAAGATTGAGCTACGCAAACATATCGATTTAATTTGAAAAACTCGATAAAAAAATTTGAAAAACTCGATAAAAAAATTTAAATTTTGAATTAAATAGTTCGAGTTATTTGAGTTAATCAAGTTATATGGATCAATCGAATAAAAAATTAAGTTTTTTTGTTTAACTTGAATATGAATTACACAATTCGAGTTATCTGAAAATCTAAATAAGAAAAGGCAAAATTACGTCGTTTTGATAAATGTTTACCTTTTCTAAAGTTAAAGTCAAAACTATTAAGTTAAAAGGCAAAATTACGTTGTTTTGATAAATATTTACTCATTAAGTTAAAAGGTAAAACAATTATATTATTTATGTAGTTAAATAATCTTGTACTTCGGCTACTAGTTAAATAGTCGGTCCATGTAAACACAACATTGAGTATAAATAATATGATTCGTTAACTCGACTCGACTTAACTCTAAATTTTTTCACTCGATTTAAAAAAAATTCAAATTGAGTTCGGTTGCTAAAATATGATTCATCAACTCAACTAACTCGAATTTTTTTTACTCGATTCAACTTGACTCGATCGAATACTCACCCCTACCTGAAGTAGTTGGCACTAATCTCTAGCATTGTTTTTTGCACAGATCACTAACATTGCTTCTAGTATTACTCATGTGTTGGTTGCAAATATTGTTTTAAGAACTTTCAAATTTAATTTTTTAAATAATTTATGAGAAAATAATATGATTAAATCATATATTGTAATATATTATAAAAAATCATACACTATAATATACTATTTTTATTAAAATTTGAAAAAGTGTGGAAAATGGAATATTTCTTGAAAAGAAAGTGGAATTATAAATTTTTTTTTATTTTTCATATTCGTTTTATTTTTTATGTTAAAGGTTTGTAGTTGTCCTTATTAGTAATGTCGTCTCTAATGTTCAAACCTTATTCTCCCCCTGAGAGTATAATGTATCATTGCAGCCAACACTTATTTATTGAAATTATAAATTTTAAGTAAGAAGATACATTCATAAATAAAACATATATTTTATCAAAAAATATATATATATCTCAATTTTCAATAATTAAATATTTTAATATAGTGATCTCAAGAAATGATTGTATGAAAGAATTACTCTATACTAATATATGTTGTTTTTATTCAAATCATAACACATAATCACATTAAAAAATTAACTATTATATATGAATTATTGAATTAATTTTAAAGATTTAATTATTACATGTCTTTTAAAAATTATAATTACGTGATATAATTTGAATGAGAGTTAGATATAACATAACTGTTTTACATAATTTTATTTGAAAATACTCCAAATAATGTTCATCTCTTATCTGTTCTTTTAAATTTTAATTGATAAAACTCTTCATTTACTTAAATATATTGTAATTATCTCGATTCAAACCACTTGAAAAGCAATGTAAGCTCATTTAGTTCATCATCTGATTCCTGGGCGGAACCATCATGGTTGCAGTTTGTTGTTTACTCAAATTTCCATGGTATCCTGTTAATAGAAAGAAGAAAAAAGTAATTATAGATAGATATGTATATATATGGATAGAAATATAAGTTAGTATTTGATATATTGTCCTACAAATATATTACTTGTACAATCAATTAATCTCTCTATAATAGTTTTATTTTTCTGTTAAGATTTTATCTATTATAGAGAGACGGTTCCTATATACCTGTTTTAGAGAGATAATTATTGAAAAATTACCATAAAATTCATATCGTGAATTTTCATCAAATAAAGGAAGTGAAAATTATGTTCATAAAAGAAAGAAGGTGGGAATCATATCAACAAAATTAAAATATGCATAGCAAGTGCATGCATTATTGCTTTTATGCATCTTTATTTTACATTCATTCACATGATTAATCATAATGTTCATAAAATTAACAAGTTAAACTAATTAGTACGAATTATCTACCTTTCAAAAAAATTTAGTATGGATTATCAAATTAAATTAATTAATTTATCATGAGTTATTAAATTCAAGTAATAGATTTATAAGTTTATAATGTTTCAAATTCATAGTTGAATATTTATTTAAGGAACTTGATGATTTATTGAATTAATATTTTTAATTTCGACCATTGAAGATTATTTTCATTTAATAAAATATGATTAATAGATTTTTTATGTAAAATTTAAACATTTTATTGAAATAATAGTTTAATCAAGATCATTTTTATTTAATAATTCATAATTAATAGGCTTACTTATATGAAATAGTTATAATTTTACTTAAAATTTTAGACAAATATGTTGTTATAAATAACTAATTTAACAAAAAATGTTATAAATGAAAAGCTAATATAGAGGGTTAAAATAAAATAAAATAAAATCGGTTCTACTAGAAACTTGACGCGAGTGACTGTTATAAAGAAGACTGACAGTGTACTTTAATTTTCCTACAAATAAATTTTCTAATATTTTTTATTTTTTTATTTTTTACTTTACCCGATAACCAGATTATTTACAAAACTTTTAACTTCACTTGTAGTGTACTAAATAATTTTCTTACAAATATTACATGTAATTGTGTGTGTTGTGTCTTTATGTTTTAAACTAGAACTATTCAAGAATTATCTGCCTAAGTTTAAAGTTTGAGTTGATATTAGTTTGGGTAAAAATATTAATTTTGGAAAATGAACATCAACCCATATTCAAGTTAGGCTTGACTTGCATAAGCATGCCCTATTTTAGTATCATACAATGACCCAATTTGAACTTATTCTAACTCGGCACATAAACATGTCTTTTTTTTTTTTTTTGTGAATTACAAGAGAAGTGTAAAGCTCTAACAGAAATGTGACTAGCGCGACTCGAACCCAAGTCACACATGGGGCGGTGAACACATCTATTTTAAACATATAAGTATATGTATAAATATAACATGAATTATAAAATAGCTCAAAATTTTAATTTTATATGTATATTAATTATTAATTTGAATGATACGTGCTATGATATAATAAATTATAATATAAAAAATAATTTAATAATTTTCATAGAAATGTAATTTTTGTATAATTATATGAATATAAAATTTTATAAAGTTAAATTATGAATAATATAAAATTTCTAAATTTTAACATCAATTATATAATATTTATCTATTTTAATTTTTTTGTGTTTGCATATAAATATTCAAAATATGAATATTATAATATTTTATAATAAAATTTAATTTTTTTTGGTATTTTTCATGTTTGTTTTAATGTTCATGTTCGGGGGTTGTGATTGTCCCTCTTAATAACACTGTCTCTAAAATTTGAACATGTGTCTCCCCTTAAAAATGCAACTTGGTATATAAAGTTGATGTATTTATAAAAATGTATAATTTTTACTTAATTACTAAGTTATATAAATTCTTACAATTGTGATTATGAAATCTATTATTATATTCTATTGATCATTTTTTTTTTGTTATACATCATTTATTATTATTTATCACTAATATATTTTACTCTTGTATTCTAAATTATTTATTATTACCTTATCAATTTAATACAAATTGTTGTTTTTTTATATAATTAGGAGAGAGGAATGGGATTCTTTGGGATATAAAATGTTATTAATTATTATTTTAATATCATATAATATTATTTATAATTATTTATTTTTAAAATTATTAATATGTTATTAGTCATTTATTTTGTATGTAATTTTCTACTAATAATTTTTTAATACTTAAAACATTTAAGTTAGAAAATTAATTCTAAGTTGACATATTTGTAAATTTTTAATTTAAATACAAGAAACTTAACAAATTAACCTACCAAATATCATATTATAAAGTTTAAAGGATAATTATATTGTGGTATCATAAAAATTGTGATACGTTATATTTTATTGGTAAAAAACTTATTCAATCCCTTTTAATTTTGAAATTAAAAAAATTGGTCTCTCTAAAAAAAATTAAAGCAATTTAGTCCCTATCAATTTCGAAAATGAAAAACTAAGGCCAATCAATCACGATGTTAATGTTTTCCATAAATTGTACATAATTTAGATTAGAATAATAATAAATTTAGCCCTCACAGTTTACACATTCTATCAATTTGGTAATAATTTAACAAAGGCTAAATTTGTTACTAACCCACAACATAAATATGGCATACTTAATTGTGCTTAAATACTCACTTTCAAAATTGACAAGGATTAAATTGCTCCAATTTTTATAGAGAGACCAATTTACTCAATTTTGAAATTGAGAGAGATTGAAGAGATATTATTACTATTTATCAATAATCAATTAATACATTATTTGTCGTATATATTATTACACAATTATTTACTTTTTTTATTATGGATAAATTATGGTAATAGGATGAGACTTTGACTGGATCACTAAACTATCAAACTTATCAATTTAGGTATTAACATCAATGATATTGAAATTAGTGGCCTAGCCGTTAGATACTAATAATTGGATGCCATACCCACGTTAGATGAGAAGTGGTAATTTTATAATTTTGACAAGTTGTAATTTAGTTGTCAAATTTTTTATATTTCATAATTTGATCTCTAGCTTCTTTTAGTTTTCATTATCAACATGATTTTTATAATGATTTAACTGTATAATCTAAAATGTTGACATCCAACTGAATGCAATTTGCTTAGATGTAAACTAGTGTAAAAGAAACTAAAATTCCATGCAAGAATAATTGATAAAAATGATTTGCATGGAAGGAGTAAAAATGTGAATGGAAATAAGATCTTCCCTTAGCATATATTGTATTTTTAGGATATAAAATTGTAAATAAATAGATTGCGTGAAGCAGGTGGTGTTGGATTGTGAAGTAAGAATCAATACCAAGTGCAGGGTTGATCCCTCGGTTGTTGAGTTCTCGATATTCTTGACACAGAGCACATGGTTCAAATATGGAGTGGATAATCCGATCAGAGGCAGGGGCCTCTATCAACCCAAACCGCTGCCGCAGCTTTTTACGATAAGGGCCAGATACAAAACATGGCGCCACCGCATAAACAATTCCACTTGTCGGACAATCTGCATTCCTTAATTATTAGCCAACAAGTGGTTCAAAAATAATTTAAGATACCAAAGTTTAATCAATACGATTACTTGTGTGCCCGTTGTCAAGGACATCTGCTATCTGCCCAAAAGTCACACAAGGGAATAACGCAGTGATGAGAGCTGCATGCAACCAAACCACTAGAAATTAAACCTTAATTTATATTAACAAAATCCTGGTAAAAAAGTGTTTTGACATGAATGAATGATAATGTGATGTAAATACCAAGAAACTCACCGTTGGTTGGATCTTCCATGCAATCAAAGAGGCCGGTGGTCCAGGACCCTCTGGGAACCGCTTTCATTTGAGGCGAAGGCATTGGCAGATGCTGCACGGACTTTCCGATGGGTGCATTGCTTTGCAATGAGCCGTTTGTGGGAATAACAATATGAGCGAGATGTTGGTTTTGTGGCAGCGCCGCAGCCACTGGACTGCTTGTTTGGCATGGTGGAACCTGTGCAACATTAACATTATTTTGAGGCTGAGGATAAACTATGAAAGCTTGCTGCGGCTGTGTTTGTAGTTGTGGCGATGGTGCGCAAGAATAATAGGCGGCTTGAGGCTGAGGAGAAGGAGATGAGAATTGAGAATGGGAGTCCATGGGTAATCGTCCCATTTTCCACTTGGTTAGTCTAAAGTTCAAGGTTGTCTTTGGGGGGATTGGTATGTTTCTAAATTATAGGAGACGTGCAAATTGAATTCATGGCTTGGTTGACTAAAGGCTTAATCAATTTAGTTGACTTTGTAAAACCCTGCTGGCTTGTTAGCTAGCTTAAGTTAGGTGATCTCGTAAATGGAATCAAGTTAAATTATACTAAAAAAATGCACCTTGACTTTAAGAGGAGCTTAGCTAGAAATGGAAATTTGAAATCAACAATAATATGCTTAATTAATCAAATACCCAATTTACCTTCTTAGCCATTTAAAATTTTACCAAATTTATACTGATTTCACACTCTTGGGTAAAATTCAATTTGCATCATCCTTATATGCAGGATATTTTGGGTTAAAAAACCCTGTTACATCTTCCAATAAAAAAAAACCCACATGCATTCACCTTACTATATTCAGTGTCCACCATCCAGGTATAATTCTTCTATTCCTCACTGCTTTTCGTTTCCATATTGCCTTTTAGATTCCTACTTCACTTCATTTTTACTATTCTATCTGCTCTTTTTCAAATTTTAACTTCCTCTGAAATTCTGCCATCATTTTCAATGTCTAAATTTCATATTTCTCTAATTCTGTATTTACTTTTACTTTATATATATGCCTTGTGTTCCAACATCTTCACCATCTCTATATATAGTCTGATATGGCACAATGTATTAAATTATATACTTAATTTACAAGCTCCCTTTTTGGTTCTCTCCCAAACAACCACTTCTATTGCAAACTTATTATTGTAATTTAATAAATTTAAAATAATAGACCTCCAAACCGGTATCCAATACACATTAATAAAAGGAAAGAGGATTCTATACTTTTTTTCTTATCAATGATAAAAATAAAAATTTTGAAAAAAAGAAGAAGCAATTTTTATTATATTAAAATTTTTATTTTTAATATATTAAATGTATACTTTATTTCAAGATACAACAATACTTACTTTTTTTAAAAAAAATTTAATATGTTTTTATGATTTCTAATAATTTTTATAATATTTTATAATTTCTGATAAATTCTATTATTTTTTACAATTAAAAAACTCTAACATATTTTTATTTTGTAAAATAAATCATATATATTTATAATTTTAAGAATACATTTTCTATCTTTTTGTAATTTTTATATTTTTAAAGATTTTTAAATTTTTTTCTAGGACGTGATAATTTATGATTGGTATCCCAATTTTATTTTTTTTAACGCCTAAAAATTCAAATCGAAAACAATCTAATAACTTTAGAGATGAAGCCATATACTTTAAAAACAAAAGGGTGCAGTAAACCAAACGGGGAACATCATGCGACTATTGTTTCATGCTTATACCAATTAAGAATTAAAACATACGATCATTTTTTTAAAAAACTATAGTACTACTTTGAAAAAAATATTGTCCCATTAATCATGAAAAAATTGAATTTATTATCCCAGAACAATGTAAAAGGCTATGTTCCTAAATAACTGCAAAAACATTCCTCTAAATCAGTATATCCCGTTGTTGTTATTTACCCTTAATCTCAACTTACAACTTCATATATTAAATTAAAACAACATATTTCTTTTTATACTTTTTTAAAATTATAATCTCATTTAATGCAAAAACTTCAACTGTTTTAAGCCAATAGATTCTAAATGCATCCGGCTGGAGGCATTGACTGCAATATTTATTTCTCAATGACAATAAAAAAGAGGTCAAGTTGGTGTACAATGGCTACATCCTACGATTCCCTCTTTCTATTTTTTACTTAATAAATTTGGGGTTCAGTCTAAATGTTCAGCAATTTTCCACCAACCTCATCCGAATATATTTCAACTTTCAAGCCATGCCCATAATATATAGCTGAGTATGCTATATTTATAATATTGTGATACTGTTTCATTTGGGCCGTCTAGTTAATGTTTGGTTACAATGTTGTTGGTGCTCGTATAAAATTTGAGATTTGGTTAGTTAAAATTCAATCCTCCTTATTTTTTCAATTTCTAAACTATTGTTCAATTATTATTGTCGTTGATAGTTTTAGACAAATTTTGTTAATTTAACATATTTATTTTATATCAACTATATGTCACGTCAAATTTGAACAGATTTAATTATAATTTTAAAGTTTGGATTAAGATTTTTATAAATTATAGTAATAATTTATAAATTATCATGTAGGAAAATAGTATTAATAAATTCATCCCTTAATATTTATATTTTTTTTAATTTGATTTTTATTATTTTTTGAGATTCTAAAAAGAGTTAAATTCTGTTGTTAGTCTCTATTGCAAAAGCTGTGGGTTTAGTCCATCTACTTTAATTTGATCAATTTTAATATTTCTACAGTTTGAATTGATCAATATTAGTTCCTGTATTTTTCGAATTTTAAAATTTTAGTCTTAACTTAAACAGTAGTAGTTAAATTCATTTGATTAATTCCAATTACTAGTCATATACTATGCATACAATTCTAAATTTAGTCTATATTATCTTATTAAATCATTCCAAGCTCCTATACTTTTCAAATTTTGAAATTTCAGTCTTAACGCAAGGGACAATCATTAATCCATTAATTGTAATTTTAGTGAATAATATGTGAAAAGCTGACGGGCATCACATCTATGATAATATGTTTTCCACATTAAATTTTGGAAACAATATAATTATCATTTGGAGAGGACTGCAATTTTAAAATTTGAGAAGTACAAGGACTAAAATGACCAAATTAAAACACAGAGACTAAATCCACAACTTTTGTAAGGTACAAAGAGTAATAGTAGAATTTAACCATTTTAAGAAAAGTCGAATTTGACGATCAATCTTTCAAAATGAACCGAATTGCTTTTTGGACCAAAAACACGGGCTAAAATATTAAATTTTGGGTTATATACAGTTTAGTATCTAAACTATATCCCATTTCTTAATGTGGTACTTACGATTTTTTTCATTCTCAATTTGGTACCTACAGAATCAATTTACCAACCAATTCATCTCAAACAGTCACAGAAATCCGACGTGACACTAATGAATCAGCCTGTATTTGACATGTGTCAACATTTAAAAATAAATAAATAAACCGTGTCATTTTATAATTCCATGTAACATTGCATGTGGATTTTATGGAAATAACATTAAATAAAAAAATATAAATAACATTTTATTAAGATAAAATCAAAACTTTCTCTTCAAAATTATCAAACTTTTTTGAAAGCCAAACACCCTTTCTTCATAATTTTCGTAAAAATTTCATGAATTCTCAAACCAAAAAACGAAATCCACGTGTTCCTTTCCACTTCATTTTTATTTTCTCTTTTTTCTGCTTTGTTTTATTAGGTTTTCTTTATTTTATTTTCACTTTGTTCTTGAGTTTCAAAAAGAAAAAAATGATGTGAGACGAAGAAGGAATTCCACAGAAAAGAAAGAAAAAAAAAGCTTAAAGAAGAAAGAAAACTGAGAAATTTGTTCTGAAATTCCATAACCAACAACCAGCATTGATCGGTGCTTAAAAATAGAAAATAACAACCTTCTGACAACTGGCATCTATTAGCCTTAGGATAAAATGCACCATTTCACTAAACGATTTCCCCTCCCCAAAACACAATGTTTTCATTAATTCTAGCAAATCTAAAATGTAGCATTGCACAAGCAAAAATTAAACTGACAAAATTAACAGAAATAAAAGAAAAGACACCCTTGCTCCTAATATATTGATGTTTGACCCTACCAACTTTTATACCATAACAAATACTCCTCACCTAAAGCAGATCATTGTCCTCAAAGATCAAAAGAAGGATATTGCTGCTGAAACTCTGTCCAAACCTCCCAAGTCCAGTCATTTGGAAAGATGTCTACCCATTCCACTAACACTTCAGTGCTGGTCTGATTGCCCTTTTTGGTCATCATTCTCTCAAGAATTCTTATGGGTTCCTCCAATACTGATCCATCTATGACAACAAGAAGTAGTGCAAGAGAGGTAGTGGTTGTTCCAATGTGCTTTTTCAACTGTTAGACATGAAAGGTAGAATGAATGCAAGCCCCTTCATGTAATCTCAATCTGTAAGCTTCCTGTCCAACCTTTGCTTCCACTGGATAAGGTCCAAAGCACCTTGGAGAAAGCTTTTAATTTATCAATTTCCTCGATAAATGTTGTTTGTAAGATTGAAGTCTTAGATACACCAAACCCCCCACCTGAAACACTATATCTAACCTTCTCATGTTTGCCAATTGCTTCATTCTTTTTTGTGCTCTCTTTAAATGGAACCTAAGTAGCTTCCTGAATTCCTCCCTATATTGGAGACTTCTGTCAACCTTTGCTACTAATGATGACCCTACTAGATAAGGTAAATGAACTGGAGGGTCATGTCCATATAAATTTGCATTGGGAGTGGTGTTAATAGCTAAATGATAAGTGGTGCTATACCACAATTCTGCAAATGGTAACTAGTTAGCCCATTCAGTAGGTTTATTTCCCGACATACATCTTAGATAACCTTTTAAACACTTTTTCAAAACCTTTGTTTGCCCATCTGTTTGGGGGTGATAGGCAGTAAACAAATGTAGCTTGGTGCCTAGAAATTTGAACAATTCCTGCCAAAATCAACTAAGAAAAACTTTATCCCTGTCAAAAACAATGGACTTGGGGACTCCATGCAACTTGTACACTTGGTCCAAGTAAACCTGAGCCATAGTTGCAGCAGTATAAGGATGTGCCAATGCAAAGAAGTGTTCATGCTTACTCAATCTATCCACTACCACCAAGATAGTATTTTTACCCTTGGATAATAGTAAACCTTCCACAAAGTCCATACGAACAGCTGCCCAAGCTCTATCAAGTATGGGAAGTGATTGCAACAATCCTGGATATGCAGCATTATCATTCTTACACTGTTGGCAGATGCTACACTCCCTAACCCAAGCCTTGACATCTTTGGTAAAGCCCTTCCAAAAAAGCATATTTGTTATTTGATGCTTGGTGGCATGGACCCCAAAGTAGCCACCAATTGTTTCACCATGGAACAGATCAAATATGGCTTTCCTCAATTCCAACTTACTCCCCACTACCACTTTCCCTTTTCTTCTAAGAAATTTCCCATCCTACGAATCTTTGGAATGCAATTGTGGTTGTTACTGAAGTTCCTTACACAACTGCTGGATCTTTGAATCCTCTAGCCCAACTACTACAATTTGGTCCCAAAGTTCAAACCAAGTTAATGTCTGTAACGCCCCCACGCCCGAGACCGTCACCGGAGTCGAGCTTGAGGTGTTACCGAACATAAGTTATCAAATTAAGAACTTCGAATCATTTGTTTCTACATTCACAGCTTTCTAACTACCTGCGTCACAGTTACAAGAAAAATCATATCTCAAGTTACGAAACTCAAAATCAAGATCCGTAAATTTTTCCTAAATCTAGACTCATATATCTATTTACTAATTTTTTTTCTAGAATTTTTGGTTGGGCCAATTAGTACAGTTTATTAGTTAAAGTTACCCCTGTTTCAGAACTTGACTAGTCTGACCTCTGTTTACTTCGAACCATATTTCTCTCTGTAAAAAATTTATATGACTATGACGTTTGTTCATCCTGAAATACACCACCTAATTATTTTTTTATGATTTATGGTGAATTTCTAAATTTGAAACAGGGGATCCAGAAATCGCTCTGGCCCTGTTTCACTAAAACTCAAATATCTTCTAACATATAATTCCTTTTCCCGTTTCGTTTGTTTCATGTGAAACTAGACATATTAGGCTTCAATTTCATATTTAATCCATCACCAAATTAAATTTCTATGATTTTTAGTAAATTTTCAAACTCACGTCGTTGTTGCTTTGCAATGTTACATTTATGGCAAATTTCATCTTTTCATGAGTTTTTGTGGACTAGATAACCTATTAACCTTCCGTGACATCAAACATGATCTAAATTAGCCATTTCCATTACTTATCATTATCAAGCATTTTCTTAACCAAATCATCACCATATAACAAAATTATTTACACAAAATAGGTATATTGCTATACATGTCATACTTAAGTTTTACAAATTATTCGATTTAGTCCCTAATTTCAATCTAAGCACTTTAGGCATAGGATTTCATCACGAAATTTTCACACAATCATGCAATCATATCATAAACATCAAAATAATTATAAAATAATTATCTCTATCTCAGATTTGTGGTCACGAAACCACTATTTTGATTAGGCCTAATTCGGGATATTACAATGTCACACTCCTTAAAAACTGAAGAAAATAACCTACCTGCTCATGAGCCCTCTTGGACAGAGTATCAGCAACACTATTCTGCAACCCTCTCCTGTAAACAATAAAGTAGTCATATCCTAGCATCTTAGACACCCATTTTTGCTGGTAAGGTGTGATAACTTGTTGTTCAGACAAGAACTTCAAACTCTGGTGATCAATTTTGATTATGAAATTCTTTCCAACAAGATAGAGGTACCATTTTTTTTTACTGCTAACGTTTCCTTGTCATAGATAGACAAGGCTTAGTGTTTGGCCCCTAGAGCCTTGCTAAAAAATGCCACTGGCTTGCCTCTCTGCTACAACACGACCCCAATGCCCAAACCACAAGTACCAGTTTCCACATAAAACGTTTTTTAGAAGTCAGGTAAAACCAGTACAGGTGCTTGATAGATAGCTTCCTTGAGGTTTTGAAAAGTTCTTTGTACTTCATTAGACCATTTCCACTGAGCTTCATTCTTTAACAATGTTCTGAGTGGTCGAGCCATGACACCATACCCTTGAATAAACCTCTTATAATAATCTGACAGTCCCAAAAACCCCCTTAACTCCTTGGTGGATTGTGGTGTTGGCCAAGACAAAACTCCTTCCACCTTTGATGGGTCTATGCTAACTATACCAATAGAAATGACATGGCCCAAGTACTCCACTTGGTTGGTGCCAAAATTACATTTGCTCTTTTTGGAATATAATTGGTTTTTTCTTAAGAGCTGAAGAACCTCCTTAAAGTGCTCCAAGTGTTCAGACTAGCCCTTAGAGTATACTAAAATGTCATCAAAGAACACTAAAATAAACCTCATCACCGATGGCTTAAAAACAACATTAATCAAATATTGGAATCTAAATGGGCCATTGGTTAAGCCAAAAGGCAAGACTAGGAACTCATAGTACTCCTCATAAGTCCTAAATGTTATTTTGTGCACATCATTGTCCCACATCTTAATTTGATGATAGCTTGACCTCAAGCCCAATTTGGAGAATAAGGTAACTTGGCCTAACTCATCCAACAGTTCTTCAGTGACAGGAATAGAGAACTTATCTTTAATGGTCATGTGGTTAAGTTGTCTATAGTCAACACATAGTCTCCATCTATCATCCTTCTTCACCATCACAATAGGTGATGCAAATGGATTGTTACTATCCCTAATGATCCCTGCTTGCATCATTTCTTGCACAAACTTTTCAATCATCGCCTTCTGAACTGTAGGATTTCTGTAAGGTATCATTTTTCACTACCTTTTTTTTCATCAATTAGGGGAATCCTGTGATCTTGTAGTCTAGTAGGTGATAGGCCTGATGGGGCTTGAAATACATCTTCAAATACAACTAACAGTCTTTGCAGCTTTGGATTATCTATGGAAGCTGGCATGGTCAAAATTGTCTATTGGCTAAAAGAGAGTAACATGGAGTGATGTCCATAACCCATCATGCTAAAGTGTTTGGTCAACTGATCATTGATAACGTCACGAACTAACTAAAATATGACAAAGGCAAGCGCACCTATAGAATGGTAGTATAACTACGGTGAGTCAGGATTATCGTATCCACGAGGACTAAAAGTACTAGTAATTACTATTTTTTTTATTATCTAGCCTATAAATTGAAGGGTTGTTTTTAATCTAAAATTAAACTAAACTAATTACTAAGCGACAGAGAGCGAATTGGGAAAACAATCAAAGAAAACTTATGAGAGACAATACCCAGGAAAGAATCCACCTAGACTTCACTTATTATTCTAAATCTAAATTAAATTATTTATTCATTTGTCTTGATCCGTAGAAATCCCTAAATTATATTAATATCTCTTTCGAGAGTAAAAATAATTGACTCTAGGTTGATTAATTAAAATCTCTTTCTAATTAAAACCCCTATTATCACATTAACTCGATCTATGGATTCCCCTATTAGATTTAACTCTAATCTGGTAGATCTATATCGTCCTATTTTTAGGATTGCATGCAACTCCACTCAATTATGCCAGATTTACTCTTAAACAAGGACTTTTGCTCCACTGAATAAGCACACCAATCATGAATTAATATCCTGAAAACATTAAACATGAAGGTAAGTAAACATAATTGAGATCAAGAACAAATATTTATCATGTAATTCAGAAAAATTAAATAATAAGATCTATCATAGGTTTCATCTTCTCTAGGTATTTAGGGAATTTAGTTCATACTTGGAAAGGAAAACATCTCAAAAAAAGGAAAACAACAAAACATAAAGAAACCCAAAAACTTCTAAAAAAATTGAATGGAGATCTTCAATCTTGAAAGAGATCCTGCTTCTGAGTTGAGTCCGTCAGTATTCTTCGAGTAATTTCAGCGTTCCACTCTGCGTGCCCCCTTAGGTCCTCTTCTAGTGTGTATTTATAGACTCTAGAATACTCAGAAACCTTAAAAATTGGGTTTTTCCGCATAACAAGTAAGCAGGGTGCGAAATCGACACGGACTAGCACATGGGCGTGTGGCCAGCCTGTGTGGAAATGCCCAGGCCGTGTAGATCCTGGAAACAGCTCTTTTTGCCCGA
The DNA here is from genome assembly GCA_025698475.1 of Gossypium anomalum. Lineage (NCBI taxonomy): Eukaryota > Viridiplantae > Streptophyta > Magnoliopsida > Malvales > Malvaceae > Gossypium > Gossypium anomalum. The sequence goes on along the minus strand of CM046967.1, from coordinate 12,845,795 downwards.
TTTTGGCTCTTTTTTGCTCCTTTCGCTCCCCTATGCTCACCTAAGTATAAAAACATGAATTTAAAAGATTAGGAGCATCAAATTCATTAATTCACATAATAAATCATCCAAAAACGCATCAAGAATGGGATTAAAAACATGTTACTTTAATGGCTTATCAAATATCCCCACATTTAAGCATTTACTTGTCCTTAAGCAAAATCCTCAACTCACAATTAAAATTAATATTTTTCAACTTGTAATTCTCATCAATAATGTTTTGTCATAATTCACAAATAATCATACATTAATAATTCAACTAAAAGACCACTTAAGATTCAAACAATCTAAGTCGAACATTTTTAAAGCATGAAAACATAGGTATTTCTCTTTATCTAAGTAATTACCTTTAATTCAAAATCGACAAGAATCAACATCCTTACTAAAGATTCACTCAAAACCACTCAAAGTGTTTAAGGTTCAAGAATACACACTCAATAGTCAAACATGAAAAGTTATTATCATAGGCTTGCATGAAAATCAAATCTCCACTACTATAAAATGAGATGATACACAAATCAAAAGGTCTTTAAGAGGTTGCAATGGGACTTAGGTTAAAGGTGTAAAGAAAGGCTGAAAAAGAGGGTTAGAATCGAGATCGAATTGATAAATTGTCAAACTAGAAAAATAAACTAATGTTGAATTATTACATCAATTGAAAACTTATCAAGAAAAACATGAGCTTCCTCTCAAAATATGAATTTAACTAATCAAGCTCAATTAACAAAGAACTAGTAATAATCAACATATATGTATATATATATATAAATCTTTTTCTTTTTCTTTTTCTTTTTCTTTTTCTTTTTCTTTTTTTTGAGAACAATGGATAATAAGAAATAATTTAACAACTGAAACAAAAGAACATAGTTAGATAACTAACCAAATCAAATCTCGACAAAAAGGGGGTTAATAAAACGGGAACAATTCTCAACAAAAAAAAAATTAGTTATGGGTTAACATTAATGGGTAGATCAAAAAACGGTGCTTTAGGTTCAAAGGGGTTCACTAAGGGTTAATTATGTAGGTGGGCTTTTTATAGGATAAGTGGGTTAAAACCTAAGTATCTTTATTATCTCAGTATATCAAATCAAATGTGTGGTCTCGACATGCATAATCGAAACAAGTTCTAGAATAACCAATCAGTATTGACACACTCATAACCAATAATAAAGTGAACAAGAAAAGTATATGCTCTAAAGGCTCAAAAATCTCACAAAAATTACCTATTTTGATGTCAATCTTGTAAATCTCAAATTTCAAGGTAATATTTAAATTTAGGGAAACAACTTAACAAATTTTTAATTAAAAAAATAGACTTATCATGCTTGATTCTCTCATGTCTTAAAGTTTAAACCATCAATGCATAAATATTTATGAATTTAATCTAAAACACATCAACAAAAATCACAAATCAATAAGCATTCATTCTAATAGTAATATGAGAAAATTACTTAAACACAAGACATAATTCAGGGATTTTCTAATAATCGTATAAATAACCTCCCTACACTTAAGATGTACATTACCCTTAATGTACAAACCAAAATAATCACAGTAAAAATATAATATCATAAGAGAGGGAGAGAATTGAAACTGCCCTGAATATTGAATGAAATTTCCAGAATAGTGAAAAGCGGAATTGTACCCAAATCTAAATGTAACTCATGATTCTGAGTAAACTAATAAGAAAAAAAACACAAATAATAAAGAAGATAAAGGGGTTATAACTCGATTAGAAACAACCATATATATTTCAAAAGATAATAATGAAAATAAGTTGAAAAAATAAAAAAAAATAAAACAACTAAAACAAAATTAAAAAGAAAGATAAAAAATACGAAAAAAATAGAAAAAAATAGAAATAGCAAAATTAAAATTAACATATAAAAAATTAAATTATAAAAAAATTAAAAATATAAGTATAAGAATAATAAAATTAATTAATTAATTAGTAAAATAAAAATAAATAATATAACAATTAATAATAAATAAAATAAAATAAAATTAGGGTGATTAACCCAGCTTTCACATGGCCATGGACGCACCCGTGTGTCCAGGCCGTGTGGGTCACACAGCCATATGCCAGACCATGTGTGTTTTCCTTCGCTTCTCCCACGCCCATGTGAGATCTCACACGGCCATGTCGTCAGGCCGTGTAACTCACTGCCGATTACCTTATTTCACACACGGCCTGAACACACACGCCCATGTGTCTAGGCCGTGTGCTCCACACACCCGTGTGTCCAGGCCATATGGGTTAAAAACACACTTTTTTTTTAGGATTTTGAAAATTAATTAATTTTAAAAAATATCATGAAATAAAGTTAAGAAAATTAGTAGTGTTAACACTCAAGTTGCCTCCCGAGAAGCGCTTATTTAAAGTCTAAGCTCGACTTACCTCGTATTCGTACAGTCACGATGGTTCACGGAGTCGAAAATCTTCTTTCTCGCTATCAATTCGTATAGGAAGACATTGAGTGCCGTGAAAGGAGTTGCTCCGTTTGTGTTAAGCTTTGAAGTGGCAATTCGAGGGTCGATTTCATCTAATAGTACCTGGACCCCCACCCTTGAGGCGGTTTGTTCCATCCTTAAGCTCTTCATGGACTCGCTTTGGCTTTGCATTGTGTATTTTCGGTTTCTCCTTGACATGTGACCACCATTCATCTAGTTCATCAATTTGCAACATTCGTTCTTCATGATTTGTTTTGTTTTTGTCGCATAAGCTAAAACGTGGCTCTATCATATTTTTCCGAGGAATTTCCTGAAAAGAAGGTTGAGCCACAAGATTACTTACATTAACAGAACTCATAATAACATCTCAATCATTATATATCCTAACAGAATCACGAGCTTGGAGTTTAATCGTGTCATCACTTACACGAAGTATTAACTCAACTATACCAATATCTATGATAGTTCTAGCAGTTGCTAAAAAGGGCCGTCCTAAAATCAACGGTATGTCACTATCCTCATCCATGTCTAGAACAACAAAATCAACTGGGAAAATAAATTTATCAATTTTGACGAGTACGTCTTCAACAATACCTCTAGGAAATCTAATTGTTCTATCTGCCAATTGAATGTTCATCCTAGTTTGTTTAGGTTTCCTAAGACCTAGTTGCTTAAACATTTTGTAGGGCATGACATTAATAGTATCCCCTAAATCAGCCAAAGCATTATTAACACTTAAACTACCAATTAAATAAGGAATAGTAAAACTCCCTGGATCTTTCAATTTTTTAGGTAGTTTATTCTACAAAATGGCTGAGCACACTGCATTTAGCTCCACGTGCGACGCATCATCTAACTTTCGTTTGTTTGCTAAATGCTCCTTTAAAAATTTAACTGAGTTGGGCATCTGTGAAAGAGCTTAAATAAACAGTAAGTTAATATGTAACTTTTTCAAGAGTTTAAAAAAATTTACCAAATTGCTCATTGGTATGGTCTTTCTTTGTCGTATTGGGGTATGGCACACGAGGTTTATATTCTTTACTTACCGATTTCTGTTCACTGTGGCTCACCTCAACCTTACATTTACTTACCACAATTTTTTGCCTCAGTTCTGGTTCTGGTTCTGGTTCTGGTTCAATTAACCCTTCTTCATCTCTTACAGTAATTGCATGAAGTTATTCTCTTGGGTTAGTTTCGGTATTACGTGGCAAGCTACCTTGTGGTCTTTCTGAAATCATCTTAGCCAGCTGGCCTATTTGATTCTCAAGACCTTGAATAGACGCTTGTTGATTTTTAAGTGTTGTTTCAGTGTCTTGGAAGCGAGTTTCTGACATCGAAATAAACTTCGTCAACATCTTTCGCCTTTTTCTCTTACTGGTAAGGTTGTTGTTGAAAGTCTGGAAGGGGTTGTGGTCTCTGATTTCCATGACCACCCCAAGAAAAGTTGGGATAGTTCCTCCAACATGCGTTGTAAGTGTTACTATAGGGATTATTCTGAGGTCTAGAATTGTTACCCATATAGTTGACTTGTTCGTCCGTTGTGCTAGGGTTATAGGATAGGCATTCTGGATTGTTCATCCCTCCTCCACTTGTATCACACTACATCACCGGATGTACCTGTGTAGAACCATATAAACCATCAATTTTTTTACTTAAAAGTTCTACCTAGTTTGCTAACATGGTGACCGCGTCTACGTTAAAAACACCGACTGCTTTTGTTGGCTTTGTTCTCATGACTTGCCACTGATAATTATTCAGTGACATCTCCTCTATAAACTCATAAACCTCCTCAGGTGTTTTATTATTCAGAGTCCCACCGGCGGATGCATTAATCAATTACCTAGTTGAGGGGTTCAAACAGTTGTAAAAAATTTAAACTTGTAGCCGTAGGGGTAACCCATGGTGAGGGCACCTTCTCAATAAGTCTTTATATCTCTCCCATGCATCATATAAGGTTTCCAAATCCATCTATACGAAGGAAGAGATATCATTCCTTAGCTTTGCTTTCTTAGCCGGTGGAAAATACTTTAACAAAAATTTCTCGGACATTTGCTCCCATGTAGTGATAGAACCTCATGGTAGGGAGTTCAACCACTGTTTAACCTTATTCCTTAATGAGAATGGAAACAACCGAAGGTGAATGGCATCGTCAGAAATGCCATTAATTTTAAAAGTATCACAGAATTCTAAGAAATTAGCCAAATAAGTATTTGGGTTTTCGACCTGCAAACCATCAAACTGAACAAACTGTTGAATCATTTGAATAGTGTTAGGTTTCAGTTCAAAATTATTTGCAGCAACAGTAGGTCTAACAATACTCGATTCAGCCCCAGTTAAATTGGGCTTGGCATAATCGTACATAGTACTAGGAGCAAGATTCAGATTTACAGGATTTAAGTAACCACAGGAGGTAGTTGATTATTATGATTTTCTACCATCTCCTCAGTATTAATAACAATATCCTCTTGCTCTTTTATTATATTTTGTCGACTCTGCCTCACTTCTTTATGGTTTCTGCGAGCTGTACTTTCGATCTCACTATCGAATACTAGAGGTCCTGACGAGTTTCTTCTAGTCATAAACTAAAGGAACCCGCCAGAAGCAAATAAAAGAAAAGTTAGTCAAATTAAAATAAAAAACAAAAGTAAAATGCAATAAAAATAAAAATGGCTAAAGTAATGAAAATTAAGTATTCCTAATATTTTAGTCCCCGACAACGGCGCCAAAAACTTGGTGACATCACAAACTAACTAAAATACGATAAAGGCAAGTGCACCTATCGAATGGTAGTATAGCTACGGTGAGTCAGGAATATGTATCCACGAAGACTAAAAATACTAGTAATTACTATTTTTTTATCTAGCATATAAATTGAAGGGTTATTTTTAATCTAAAATTAAACTAAACTAATTCTAAGAGACAGAGAGCGAATTGGGAAAATAATCGAAGAAAACTTATGAGAGAGACAATACCCAGGAAAGAATCCACCTAGACTTCACTTATTATTCTAAATCTGAATTAAACGATTTATTCATTTGACTTGATCCGTAGAAATCCCTAAATTATATTAATATCTCTTTCGAGAGTAAAAATAACTGACTCTATGTTGATTAATTGAAATATCTTTCTAATTAAAACCTCTATTGTCGCATTAACTCAATCTATGGATTCTCCTATTAGATTTGACTCTAATCTGGTAGATTAATGTCATCCTATTTCTAGGATTACATGCAACTCCACTCAATTATGTCAGATTTACTCTTAAACAGGGACTTTTGCTCTTCTGAATAAGCGCATCAATCATGAATTAATATCCTGAAAACATTAAACATGAAGGTAAGTAAACATAATTGAGATCAAGAACAAATATTTATCATGTAATTCAGAAAAATTAAATAATAAGATCTATCATAGGTTTCATCTTCTCTAGGTATTTAGGGAATTTAGTTCATACTTGGAAAGGAAAACATCTCAAAAAAAGGAAAACAACAAAACATAAAGAAACCCAAAAACTTCTAAAAAAATTGAAAGTTTGGGATCATTAGAGGGCATGCAAGGACAACACTGGTGAAGTAGAGTCTAGTTCCTGATCCCCTAGCTCCAATTACTCATTACAGTCTTGAAACTCCTCAGAATTAGAGCTTTTAGGTTCAACTTATGGCTCGGCTTGTGCTTCAATCACCAATTGAAACATCTGTGATTTAGCACATTTGTGGCTTAGTGTGTACTTAGTTACACACCAGAAACATAAACTCTTCCTCATTTTGTTATCCATCTCTACTTGAGAAAATGATTTGACATGACCTTTTTGACCTCCAATAGCACTTGAATGACCTCCACTGATAGGTTGAACACTAGAAGATAGTGGTACCTTGGCATTAGGCAAGAGGGATTTAAGTTGCCCCACTAACCCTTATCTAGAGACTTCTTTCCCTGTTGGTCCCAGAAAAATACCTTCCACCTGTCTAGCCAATAAATAACCCTCTACCAAGGTCAGAGGTTTAAACAATTGCAGGTATTGGCCAATGTCAGGTTTAAGGTTACTTATAAAAAAACTCAATGCGTACACCTCAGGTAAGTGAAGTTGATTCAACAAGTTGACAAAATTGTCATGAAAGTGATCTAATAACCCTGTTGCTTAAGGGAAACCAACTTAAACATAGGATCGAGAAAGGTATCCTATCCAAATCGTTCCTTCAAGCCCCGAGCATACACTTCCCACATCAGCTATTATAGTCTCTCTTGTCTTTGAACAAATAAGTGATGCCAATCAAGGGCCTTGCCATCTAAATATAGTATCACCACCCTAACCTTAGCACCATCTCCCACACACTCCGCCTCAAAAATCTCTTCCAACTTAGACCACTAACCCCTAAAATCCACTCCATCAAAACGTAGGCAGTTGAGTCTAAAAGGTTTACTAGTTATGTCCAACGGTGTCTTTCGAGCAGTGGCTCCCACATGCCTTAGATCTTGTATGGAAGATATTGCAAGTTACTCCTTAGGCGAAAATCCAAAAGGGGGACTCCCCAAAATCCCCTTGCCCTTATCCACTCCCACCCTAACTGTACTACTAGACGATGAGTGGCCAAAATATTTTTCAAACAATGAGTGAAGTTCAGATCTAATCTCACCTTTGATAGTGTCATGGAAGTCCTTCAAACATGAGTCAATCTTTTAGTCAAGGTTTGGTTGCAATTGGGTGAACTCCTGCTATAACAGTCTCATTTTCTTTTGAAGCCCGGTGGTAACTCCTTCGTTGGCCATGAGAATCGAGAGGCTCTGATTCCTAGATGCAAGAAAAAGAAGAAATTCCACAGAAAATATAGAAACGAGAGAAAGAAAGCTTAGAGAAGAAAGAATACGGAAAAATTAATTCTAAAATTCCATAACCAAGAACCAGCACTCATTGATGCTTAAAAATGGAAAATAATGGCCATCTGACAACTGCCATATGTGCACCATTTTACTAAACGGTTTCTCCTCTCCAAAACACAACATTTTCATTAATTCTAACAAATCTAAAACACAGTGTTTCACAAGCAAAAGTTAAACTAACAGAATTAACAGAAATAAAAGAAAAGACACCGTCACTCCTAATATACTGATGCTCGACCCTTGCCAACTTTTATACCATAACAAAAAATTGCTTTGTTCTTTCTGTAGCCTTCTACCGCACTCAAACTCTCTTTCTTTCTCCTTAGACTTTAGTAAACCCACCCCCCAATTTAGCCCCTTTCTCTCTTTCCCTCTCTATCAAGTTGGTGGGTTTTGGTTAGGAAAGTGAAAAGATCAACATGGGGTTTAAAAATGAAAACTATCATCATTGAAATTTGGAAATAGTCGCTGACAAGGGTAAATATAAAAAAAAAAAAAAAAAAAAACCTTAAAGAGAATCAAAATTTAGTATAAATTTTTTAAATGTCAAAATATAATTTTAGATTAACATGGAGTTTAAAAATGAAAACTATCATTATTGGAATTTGAGAATAGTCGCCACAAGGGCAAATTTTAGAAAAAAAAATTTAAATGGGCCAAAATTTAATTATAAATTTTTTAGAGGTTAAAATATAAATATAATTTTATCATATATTAATTTATGATTTTATCTTTTTTTAAAAAATAAATAATTTTTTTTTCATTTTTGGGGCTTAAGTACAATATTATAAAATAAATTTATAATTTAATAATTTATAATGGAGCAAAAATATTGTCGAAACCATTTTTTTGTAAACGGGAATCGACTGGATCTTGAAAACAAAAATTAAAAACGGGAGTCGCCACCGATCTTTATTAGGTGTGATCGGATCACCTTTGTTTTAATAAAATAATTTTAGTTTACTAAAACGGCATTTTGGTCTACGAATTTTAAGAAAACGGGTTCGGGAGTCCGTTACGTACGAGGAAGGATTAGCACCCTCGTAACGCCCAAAAATTGGTACCGAATTGATTAGTTAGTGTCTTAACGTCGAAAATCGAAAATCGGGAATAGATTTGGAATATGATCTTCTTTATTAATATCGATTTTAAAATTTTAATTAGCTCAAAACAATTTGTTTAAAGATTTCCTTATCTCGAGATATCGGAGTATCACATCCCGTAAGTTAGGACACAATACTATGAATCCCCAGAGCACAAGGTCGTCTTTTAATTTAAATGAGAGTTTCGTGTGTTTCAAAACTCGAAAAGGATATTTAGCTATTTAGAAATAACGAGAAAATCGAAACCCCGTAAGTTAGGGCACAATTCCTCGATATCTCAAAATGCATAACATTGCCTTATTTGAAAAATCTTTTTTTTAATAGTAGCGAATGCGATATTTAAACAACAAGTGTTATTTATTTAGGTTAAAATAAGGTGATTCATTGGATAAATATAAAGAGATTTGATTCATGGACCGATGATGTGAAATAAAAGTATAGTGCGACATGGAGCAATGATACATGTATAACATATTCCACAAGCGCACGGCAATAATATGAACACGAGTAAGCAAATTAACGTATATGCAATAGCAATAACCTCACAATATGCGCTCCCTTTTTAAAAAAAAAAAAAAACTAGTCATTAATAATAAAAACCGATGAATCAAATGATACAATTAAAAAATGTAATAAATAAATAGTTAAAATCAAACTAAAATAACAATTGCAAAATGAATTTCAAATGACCATGAATGAATTTTAAAATAAATAATGTAAAAAGGTTAAAATCAACAATATGCAAAATGTTTTTTTTTTTGAAAGTAAGAATGATATATACATATGAAGAAGTTTTAAACATAGATAATATATATATATATATATATATATATATATATATATATACAAAAGTATAAAACAATGTATAAAGAATTAAAGTAAATGATAATAGCAAAACATTTCAAAATAAGTAAATAGGGTTCAAAATAAGGTATATAAACAATTTTAAAATAAGTAATAAAATGATTTTTAGGTAATACCTAAATAAATCTAAGCTATAACATATAAGGTATAAAAATTTTTAAACGAATGATTTTAAAGAAAACACTTTCAAATGAATAATAAAAATTTCGAATGTAATATGAAAGAAATTTAAAATAAAATATAATAAAGTGATATATATACAAAACATAAGACATTTTTATTTTAATGGAAATAAAATAACCTATAAAACTTAAAAGGTAATATATATATATGTATGTATATATACAAGCCTATAAATAATAATATACTAAATAATAATGATATGTAAAACAAATTAAATAAGACAAAGAAAAAAGAACTCAAAATAAAAGAAATAAAAGATTTTTAAACAGGGGGACCAAAGCAACTATCATGCAAACTTGTGGGGATAATTTTAAATGTAGGAAAATGCAAAAGGGATGATTGAAACATGCAAAACAACGGAGGGACTGAGAGTAGCAAATAGCCCATTCGGGCTTTGAAAATACCCATTCTTTTTTACATGCACCTTTCATTTTTTCAAAGAAGCGATTTACTGCTTTTTATTTCTTTGAAGAACTCACCCCATACCCTTTTCTCTTCCATTCGGCTAGGGTCTGAACCCCTCATCGCGCGCCTCGTCGACCACTGCATCACCACCATACTCGGTGGCCGGCCATGTCAAAAGGGACCTTACTCTAGTCCTCGTTTGGAGCGTCTTTGAAGACCTCAAAACCAAAACACGAAGGTGCCGAAAGGGGGGAGATCTTCAGCCCCTCTTAGACCCGATTTCAGCGACGGCGACGGAGAAGAGCTCCGACGACGCGGCTGCGGGGACCTCCGGTACGCGACTCTTTTACTATTTCTATTTAAAATAGATTTTGCAAACAAAAATAAAGAAAGAAAAAAGAAATCGAAAGGCAAAAAAGGTCAAAAAAATCAACCTTTTCTCTTGCTTTTATTCTGTTTTTTTTTATTCTTTTCGTCTGTTTGCTTTTTGATTTTAGTTGCTAAAAATCGTCCAAAAAACTACATGGAACAAAAAATGGCCATTTATAGCCGAATATATGCTCATCCTCCTTCTCTTCTTTTTCTGTTTCTTCATTGTTTTCTTCTTGGTTGTTTGTTAATGTTTTTTGTCGTTTTGTTTGTTGTATTTCTTCATTTGCATGTTTTGATCTGCTTGCAGGTGACGTGGGCATGAAAGGCTGGTGGTTGGTGCCCCGATCGGCGGTGGTGCACGTGGCAGAGGAAACGTGCGGCGGTTGAGGGAGGAGCGGCTAGGGTTTCCTCTTTTCTTTTTTTTGCTGAAAAATGTTAGGTGGGCTAGGGTTGATTTGGGCTAGATTTTTTTAGTTTTGTTGGGCTTGTTGGGTCTGATGTGGGTTTTGATTTTGTAAAATGGACTTTACTTGGTTATTTGGACTTTTATTATTTATTTGGGTTCATTGTTTTGAGCCAAAATTGGCTACAACAGTTTGCCCCTCTTTGCTCATTGTCGTAACTGAATGAAGCAAAGACCTTAAAAGAGCCAATTTTTGCTTAATCTCACTGGATCTTGGCTTCTTGGTGGCTTCTTTCCTTCTAATGAGCCTTCGTTAGCCCCACTTTGCATCCTCAGGGGTATAGCGCTACGATTTGTTCCAGTGCAAAGGAGAAGAGATTTGTATCTTCGATCTACTCTACTGCAACAATGAAGGGCTAAGATTTGATAATTTCAATCTGCTCCACTGTATCTTCAGGGAGATGAAGTCCGCGACTTCAATTTGCTCCACTGCAACTTTAGGGAAATAAGATTTACTATCTTCAGTCTGCTCCGCTACAACCTCAGGGAGATAAGACTTGTAACTTCAATCTACTCTGCTGAAACTTCAAGGAGATCTGTTGTGGCTTCGAGCCGCTCCAACGCCACTTCAGGGAAAACAGATTTGTAATTTCCAACCTGTTACCCTACTGCTTAGGGGTTTAAGGCCCATCGTCTTCTATCTATTTCCCTACTACTTAGGGGGTTAAGATCTGTAAATTCAGCCTGTTACCCTACTGGTTAGGGGGTTAAGATTTGAAAAATTCGACTTGTTACCCTACTGCTTAGGGGGTTAAAGCCTATCATCTTCAATCTGTTTCCCCGCTTGCTTGGGGTTAAGATCTCAGTAAATCTTGGTTTGTCTTCGATCTGTTCCCCTGCAACTTCAGGGAGACGAGATCTCCAATCTTCATCCTACTCCACTACTGCTTAGGGAGATAGGATGATGGCTTGAATCTGTTCCACTACTGGTTAGGGAGATGAAATTCGCCATCTTCGATCTGTTCCACTGCAACTTCAAGGAGACAAGATCTGCAAATCCAGCTTATTACCCTACTGCTTAGGGGGTTAAAGCTTGTGAATTCACTAATTTCAGGGATATGACCTGTAGAATCAGTTCCATGTATTTATGCTTATGTCAAATGATTAGGATGCTATGATCGAAATGAATCAAGTGCTCCTAACTAGATGATGAATGTGTCAAATAATTAGGATGCTATGATCGAAATGAATCAAATGCTCCTAACTAGATGTGTTATGAATGATGAATGGAAATGTCACTTTTTAATTTTTGCCTAATTTGGTATTACTCGTTGTTCATCAACGTATTATTCCGCCTTTCTCTCGACTGGTACCTCTGGCAGAAAACCCGAAGAATAATCACAAACTGGGCTATTTTCCACCATCATTCCTATCCTTTGAATGTAGGGTGATTCAAACTAATTAGTCCCGTTTTAGGTCCTTGTATCATTTAAAAGAATTTCAGAGTAATATACAGAACTCCTTTTGAATGTTATTAGTCCATTAATCATCATTTCAACAAAAAAATGCTTGAAAAGATTATTGCAGTAGACAAGATGGAATTTTATTTGAGGATAAAACTCAAAATGAATAGGGTAATTAAGATAGCAAATTTACTAAAATACGAAAGGGGAATTGATAAACTAATCAAGGTAACATATTCTTTCCAAGAATCAAAATGAATGAGATAAGAATAGGTGCCCCAGATATCGCAGTATGAGCTTCGTTGCACAAACTTCTCGAGGACCCTTTGAACTCGGTACGCGTTTAAAAGATCAAGAGTATTTTGTCGATGCCCCAAGATGTAGCATCCCTCCTTCTTGTCAATTCAAAGAAAATAGGACCACGGTATGCCCCCAACTTCGATCAAAATTTGAATTGCCCATTCCTGGGTTTTCAACTCAAAACCCCTTTGGTCTCAAAGCGCCCTTTACGGGTTTTCGCCTTGGCCTCTCCCTTTTTTTTTTCTTTTCTTTTCTCTTTTTTTTTTTTAGGTAAAATACCTCTTGACCGAATCTGAATTCACGGGATTAGGTAAGCTTTTACCATCCATCTCGGTCAAAATCAGAGCCCCTCTAGAGAAAGCCTTCTTTACCACATAAGGTCCCTCCCAATTCGGCATCCATTTTCCTCTGAACTCCTTTTGTATGGGAAGGATCTTTTTCAACACGAGGTCTCCTTCATGGAATTCTCTAGGGCGAACCTTCTTATTGTAAGCCCGCATCATTCTTTTTTGATACATTTGACCATGTCGGATAGCCTTTAGCCTCTTTTCTTCAATCAAGTTCAACTGATCGTATCGAGACTAGATCCACTCTGCTTCATCTAATTTTAGTTCTGAAAGCATGCGTAGAGAGGGGATCTCGACCTCAATAGGTAGAACCACCTCCATTCCATAAACTAAAGAAAATGGTGTTGCCCCGGTAGATGTTCGACCGACGTCCGATAGGCATACAGGCAAATGGTAATTTCTCATGCCAATCTGTAAGTTTGAGTCATCTCCCCACGATTTTCTTTATGTTTTTATTGGCGCTTCTCATCGCACCATTCATCTTTGGGCGATATGGTGACGAGTTATGATGTTTAATCTTGAATCAAGCATGCACCTCCGCTTATCGTGCTATTGTTCAAGTTCAGCGTATTGTCCGATATGATTCGCTCAGGCATCCCATATCGACATATGATTTCTTTCTTCAAGAACTTACTGACTGCCGACTTTGTGACGTTGGCATAAGAGGTGGCCTCTACCCATTTGGTGAAGTAATCTATGACCACGAAGATGAAACGATGTCCATTAGACGCCTTTGGTGAGATTGGCCCAATGACATCCATGCCCCACATGGAGAAGGGTCATGGAGAAGTCATGACGTGAAGGGGTGAAGGAGGTACATGAATTTTATCTCCATAAATTTGGCATTTATGGTATTTCTTGGCATAGTTGATGCAATCTCCTTCCATAGTGGACCAATAATATCCGAATCTCATGATCTGCCTAGCCATTGTGAAACCATTGGCGTCGGCCCCATGAGACACCCTCGTGAACCTCTTCTAAGATTTGCTTAGCCTCGACAAACGCCTACACATCTTAAGAGCACTTGGTCTTTTCTTCTTTTATACAGATTTCTCCATCCAGGACATAGTCACTGGCCAACCTTCTTAATGTCCTCTTGTCATTCTCAGTTACTTGGTCTGGGTATTCACGATTCTTTAATATCGTAAAATATCCTGATACCAAGGATGGTCATCTTTCTCTTCTTCTTCTTCGATGTTGCAGCAATGAGCCGGAGCCTCATAAATGCTCATTTGGATAGGCTTCATATCTTCTTGCTTGTTTACTTTAATTATAGAAGCTAAAGTTGCCAAGGCATCAGCCATCTGGTTTTCATCTCGTGGGAGATAGCAGAAAGTGATATCGTCAAACTCCTCGATTAACTCAAGAACCAATCTTCGATAACTGACCAGCTTGGGATCTCTTGTCTCCCATTCACCTTTAAGCTGATAGATCACTAGCGCAGAATCTTCGTATACCTCCAACACTTTTATTTTGCGTTCTATGGCTGCGCGGATGCCCATGATGCATGCTTCGTATTCCGCCATGTTGTTCGTGCAGTCGAAATCCAATTTACTGGTGAAAGGATAATGATCTCCGTTTGGGGATACCAAGACTGCCCCGATTCCATTTCCTACAGCATTTGAAGCTCCGTCAAAATTCAGCTTCCAAGGGTAGCCTTCTTGAGAGTCTTCTTTTGTAGTTGCAACATACATTAGATCTTCATTCGGGAAATCAAAACTCAATGGCTCATAATCTTCTAGAGCTCTACTAGCCAAAAAGTCTGCTATTGCACTCCCCTTTATAGCCTTTTGATTCACGTAGACTATGTCAAACTCAGAAAGTAAAATTTGCCAACGAGCCATTCTTCCTTTCAAAGCGTTTGATTCCATCATGTACTTCAAAGGGTCCAGTTTTGAGATGAGCCAAGTTGTGTGGTATAACATGTATTGCCTCAGTCTTCGGGTCGTCCAAATTAAAGCACAACACAACTTCTCGATCGGTGAATATCTCGTCTCACATTCAGTGAATTTCTTGCTGAGATAGTATATTGCTTTTTCTTTTCTTCCAGTCTCGTCATGTTGGCCTAGCACGCATCCCATGGAATTCTCGAACACTGCCAAGTACAATATCGAGTGGTTTATCAAGGCAATGTGGCATCAAAGATCGGGCATTGGATAGGTAATGCTTGACCTTGTCAAAAGTTTTTCGCACTCTTCATCCCAAACACAGGTTATGCTTCCTAAGGAGACGAAATATCGGATCACATTTATCTGTCGATTGAGAGATAAACCGAGCAATGTAATTCAGCCTTTCCTAGAAACCTCAAACTTCTTTTTGAGTGCGTGGTGGAGGTAATTCTTGTATCGCCTTGACTTTATCCGGGTCAATCTTAATTCCTTTTTCATCGACTACGAATCCCAACAGCTTTTTCCGACCAGGCTCAAGGTACACTTTGCATGGATTGAGCTTTAGTTGAAACTTTCTTAACCTTAAGAATAGTCTCCTCAGGACTTGCACATGCTCATTTTCTGTTTTGGATTTTGCAATCATGTCATCGACGTAAACCTCGATCTCCTTGTGCATCATATCATGAAATAAAGTTACCATGGCTCTCTGATATGTTGCTCCCGCATTTTTAGCCCAAATGGCATCAATTTATAACAAAATGTTCCCCACATGGTTACGAACGTGGTCTTTTCCATGTCTTCCGGATGTATTTTTATCTGGTTGTACCCCGAAAAGCCGTCCATGAACGAGAAGAGTGAGTAACCTGCCGTGTTATCTACTAGTGTATCAATGTGAGGCAACAGGAAATTGTCTTTTGGGCTGGCTTTGTTTAGATCCCGATAGTCTACACGCACATCTGCACCTTCCCATCTTTCTTAGGAGCCCGGGACTATATTGGCCACCCATTCTCGAAAAGTACTTGACCACTTGTAAGAAACCGGCGTCGAACTGTTTCTTGACCTCTTCTTTTATTTTCAACAAAACATCGGGTCTCATCCTTCGGAGTTTCTGTTGAACTGGCTTACATTCTTCCTTTATAGGGAGTCGATGCACAACGACATCGGTATTCAATCCAGGCATGTCTTGATATGACCAAGCAAAGACATCCTTGAATTCTCGGAGTAACTCGATGAGGTCTTGCTTTGTTTCTACAGCGATACTAGCTCCAATTTTCACCTCTTTTCCTTCTCCTAAGCTCACAACTTCCACCGACTCTTTGTGAGGTAAGATTTGTTTCTCCTCTTGTTCTACCATTCTTAACAAATTAGGAGATAGGCCACAACTTTGGTCATCTTCAAAATCCTCCGTGTCCTCTATACCCGAGTCCTGCTCGAAAAGAATCTCTGAGTCATTGGCAATATCGCTCATATCATTGATATCTGGGGACCTGTTATGGATGAAGAAATAAATCCAAAGAACAATGAATCTAAGAATATTTTATTTATATGGTATGATTATGAATGAATTGGAAAGAATAAAAGAATATTCACTCAATGATGATACGTAAAAATGCATTTTTATTGAAATAAAGATATTTGGACATATGCCTATTTCATAAAAGGATTCTTATTGCCCTAGGCTTAGAGCAATAAGCTTGTTTGAACATTACTCCGAAGTTAATCCTAAAAGTTACAGGATCTCTCCACGGTCCAATTGTTCAAAACGCTTCCTGGGGATGTAAGGTAATTCGGCTAAGTTCTCTTGATTTTCCCCTCCGATATGGCGTTAATGCTCAAATCGTCCAATATTTCTTCTACGAGCTCTTTCCTTGTCGAGCTTCCTTTAAAGTGAATAATCCTCTCCGAGACGAATGTTTTGGATAAATGAGGGAAGGTCATCGGCTCCCACTTGATCTCCTCACCGCACAAACGCGCTCTCCTCATCTCTTGCCTTTTCTCCAGCTCTTTCTTCTTTTGCTTCAAGCGTCCGCTTGAATCCTAAGCCAAAGCGATCTCGCTTTCCTTCAAACACTGGTACTCGATGCTTCTTGAGGCGTCTTCCAAGTCATCTCCCGGCAAGGCTCCTTTGCCAACTTGATTAATCGTAGGCCCATCCTTGTGGTTTTGGATATTCGGGCATTGGGACTTTGTTCCTTCGATAATGAATGTAGCGTTGATTTAATTCTAGCGACCAAGAAAGGAATATTCTATCGCCTCATTGTCCGCTCCCACGCACGGTGCGCCATCGGTGACGGATACAATTATGTCCTCTCTCGCGTTTATCGTTACTAACCTACCTCGATTACCAACTTTAACTTTTGGTGTAGGGACGACAACACTGCCCCCGCCGAGTGAATCTACGGTCTTCCCAACAGGTAATTGTATGAGGGCTTGATGTCCATTACTAAGAAGTCCACTTCATACGTGTTTGGGCCAATCAAGAGAGGTATCTTGATTCTTCCCATCACCTTCCTTTCAGTACCATCGAATGCTCTCACGATGTTCTGACACGTCTTCATGTGAGAGCTATCACTCGGTAATCTTTTAGTGTGGACAAAGGCGGGACATTGGGCCACTGATCCATTATCAATCGGCACCCCCGGTAGTGTGTGCCCTTTGCAGCGAGTGGTGATATGCAGGGCCTTTGTAGATCCCATACCCCCCGGTGGTATCTCATCGTCATTAAAGAAAATGAAGTTATCAGCGCTGATATTATTGACCAGACGATCGAGTTTGTTGACAGAGATATCATTCGCAATATATGTTTCATTTAAAACCTTCATCAATGCACTGCAGTGAGTCTCTGAGCTCAAGAGCAAGGCTAGTACCGATATGCGGGCTGGCTGCTTGTGTAACTGCTCCACAACACTGTACTCGCTGTGTTTTAGGAATTTTAAGAATTCTTTAGCCTCTTTTTCAGTCACAGGCTCATTGACAGGTGATTCAAGTCCGGTTGCCTTTTCCGTTTCTTGCCCAACAACCACGGCTTTTCCTTTAGCTGATTCTACCTTTGTGTTCGGAGTATAACGCCTTCCACTGCGTGTATAGAAACCCTTGTCTTGACTTTTATCTGAAGTGCCAGTTGGATTCTCCCCTCCTGGGATCATTACGTTGCAGTCGTAATTCCAAGGAACCCTTTTGCTATCTTGATAGGAGAAAGCAACGGGCTTTTGAATTATGACCTTTGGCGCGATTGGTACCCCCATTTCACTGGTCCTCGGTCGCGATATGATTACCACTGGGTGATTGACCCCAGGGACTTTGTTGGTTGACCCTCCTTCTGAAGCGCATACATCTTCTTCTTCTAAGTCCTTAGTATACTCAAAGAATTCAATCTCTTTATTTTCCATCAACCTCTGTACCAGTGCCCTAAATCCATTGCACCTCTGGATCTCATGACCCTCCTCGTTGTGATACTCGCAGTAGTATTTTGCTCCTTCGGGCTTCTCCTTTAAATCTTGTGTAAGTAAACATTCTTCCACCATTTTCTTCCAAACCCATCTCAAAGGGGTCTTTACCTCTGATACATCCATCTTGATTCTCCTCCCTCCATTTTTAACTATCGCGTTTACCCCTTCATCTGAGTGACTGGGTAACTGATTTCCCGCCACATTAGGTCCTGTGGGATCATCGAACTTCACAATGCCCATTTTTATGAACCTTTCGACCAATTTCTTGAAGGCCGTGCAGTTCTCAATCGTGTGTCCCGAGATTCCTGCATGGTATTCGCATTGAGCGTTTGCGTCATACCACTTAGGAAATGGAGGTTGCATGGGTTTTAGGTAAAATGGAGACACCACATGCGCATCGAACAGGTTTTTGTAAAGCTCCTTGTACGTCATTGGGATTGGCGTGAATTGAACCCTTTCTGTGTTAGGCCTTGGGTTGGAATCTTGCCTTGTAGGGCCCTGATGGCTGGTAGTCACTGCCCTTGGTTGGCTCACTGTGACTGGCTTGGAATAACTTTTATTGTATATGCTCGCATTGTTCACTTCATTTTCTTTTCTTCTAGGAGCCGATCTCTTCGCACTTTCTCCTGCTTCAATTTTCCCACATCTCACTGCATTTTCTATCATTTCCCCGGACATCACTATGTCTGAGAAGCTCTTAGTAGCGCTTCCCAACATATGGTTAATGAATGGGAACTTCAGAGTATTGATAAAAAGCATGGTTGTTTTCTTCTCCAAGAGGGGTGGTTGGACTTGCATCGCTATTTCCCTCCACCTTTGTGCATACTGCCTGAAACTCTCACTCGGCTTCTTTTCCATATTTTGTAGAGTAATTCTGTCGGGTGCTATGTCCGTCACGTGACCGTATTGTTTCATAAAGGCTTGATCCAAGTCCTTCTATGAACTAATTTGGGCACGGCTAAGCTGGTTGTACCATTTGGCCGCGGATCCGATCAGACTGTCTTGGAAACAGTGGATCAACAGCTGGTCGTTATTGACATACCCTGTCATCCTTCGACAGAACATCGTAATATGAGCTTCAGGGCAGCTCGTCCCATTATACTTTTCAAACTCTGAGGTTTTAAATTTTGGCGGGAGCACCAAGTCTGGGACCAAGCTCAATTCCTTAGCATCAATCCCTCCACGGTAATCAGCAGTCTCCGTTGCTTTGAATTTCTCTTCGAGCCATTTGCATCGGTCATCAAGTTGCTTTGCCAAGTCAACCTTTTCTTTTTCTATTTCTGCCACATCATCAAGGTCTGGGACGAATGGATTGGCTGGATTATCCCCGGGAGTAGAGCCCGAACCTATAGGAGCATTCATCGGTACCGAGGCACCGGCCTGGTATTGCTGGGGTCTAATAATGACCGGCGCTGTTCGTAGGTGTATCTCTGGTTGTGATTGAGTATTTATTGGGGTAAAGCCTGGAGGATAGATAGGGTCTTCATTGTCGCTTCCTATAGTGTTTTTCCCTTTTTCACGTTCTTTAGCCAGCAACTGTGCTAACTGCCCTAACATATTATTATGGGATTCTTGCATTTGTTCTCTCATATCTTGTTGGATTTTCGCTAACTGCTCTTGCATCCGCGCTTGTAATTGCTCTTGCATATCCCTTTGTAGTTGTTCTAATCTTTCTAGTCTTTGGTCCATTTCTTTGGTTTTACGGCGGGTATAGTAGCTGTGTTCGGTTGGTTGATTCTCGTTGGTTTCCAGATTAACTGAAATAATTTTTACTTAATCAGGGTCTTTTCGTAAAATTTAATGCATATGATGAAATGTAATGCAAATGAATGAATGCAAAAAAGGCGTTGATTCTAATTCAATTTCATTAGAAGAACTTCACTAGAAGAAAAATTTCTTTACATAGAACAGATGATTACATATACGACTTGGCCCTAATGCCCAAAGCCTTAACCTTCTTAAGGAGCCAAGCTAGGTTTCGGCCCCGATCTGATTCCGGCTCGTACTTTAAGCTCAATACATCAGCCTGGACTGCCAAAGTTTGCAAGTGATCGGCTACCTCTCGAACTTGAGCCACAGCCTCGCCCATGACATAATCTCTATTTCTGATCTGATCTTGAGAGCGGAAAAGTTGTTCTCTATAATGTTCATTGTTTGCCTCAAGGAGTTCCACTCGAATTTTACTATCTTGTAGTGCGGTCTCGAGTTTTCCTATTTCCTCTTTCAACTTTTCGATCCTACTTAGACTGGCTTTCAACTCAATTACAGAATTACGGTTACGATGTTGATGTAGCGATCTTTCTAGCTCAACCACCCGAGCCCGTAACTTCTCCTTTTCGTTTTGGCTTTCTGACAAACTCTTTTTCAGAATGTCTTCTCGTACTCGGACATCATGGAACTTCTTTTCCCACTGATCGGCTCTAGTCTTTTCTTTTCCATTCTCTTGACGCCATTGCTCCGATGTTTTGCCCAAACTGGCAGTCCTTATTGACATACGCAACTTCTTATAATCAGTCTTCAGACTATCCAAGTCTTCCTCAGCTTTGTTCTTCCCTTTTCTTAGCTTCTCGGCCTCTAGCTTATGGATGTCGACATCCAACCCTAGCCGCATTTTTTCTTCCTCCAACTGCTCTATCCTCTTTCTAAATTCTGAGCTCCTTCTCTCGAAGTCTTGCTTGATGATTTCCATCTCAGATGGGGCTACTCGCAAATGTTCTTCTATTGGTTGAGTGTTCCCTTGATCTGATTTAGGAATGTTATCGTTGACTCTCTTACCCCACCAATATTCATACTCGGGGGTTATCATCGGGCCCGCAGTGAATCCCTTCATTCTTCGAGTTTGGTTCCACGCATCTGATATCTCACGGACCTTTTTCTTATAACCGTCATCTTTATAAGAGAACTCACATTGAGCTAACCCTTGTGTTGCCGGTATGAACTGCCTCGATCGATACTGCCTTAATACGAGTAGCGGAGTGTATCCCGAAGCTCCCCATATTCCAGCTAGGGGGACCCAGTCAAAATTGCCGCACTTATATAAGATCTTGCCAGGGATTAACCACGGAGCTCTCCATTCAACATTTTCGGCTTGCAAATTCTGGAGGATAGTTATCCATTTCTCTTCTGAGATGTCATCTCGTTTCGATGTGGCTACTAGTTCTCTTAATGGGGAATAGTCCCTAGAGAAAACCCGATAGGAGACCTTTTCTACTTTCCAAAAATGGCTATGGAACCATGCCAAAAGGAGTTGTGCACAACCAATGAATCTTCCTTCGCCCGCTCTCCGACACGCACTCAAGGATCTGAAAGTTTCTGCTAGGATTGCTGGGACTGGTGTAGTACCTTTATCAAGTCGGTCGAATAAGTCTGAAACAGCTTCATCTACATGTCCTAATGCCTTGGGAAAGACGACCAAACCGTAGATGCTCAAGGCGAAAACATCAACCCTCTTCTTCAAATCCGGGTGTGCTAAGATCAAGTCCCTCAAATTCCCCCAAGGAATACACTTACTATCCCCTTTATGTTTGATCCCACTGCTCGCTCATTCCCGTGATACTCATCAATTTCTTCAAGAAGGGAGGGACGTTAACAGGTCTTGAATAGGCCCTGTCGGTCTGAATCCTTGGGCAATTGAGTAACGCCATGTATTCCTCCACAGTGGGTACTAAATCGACTCCTCCAAAGGTAAAGCAACTGTAGGCGGGGTTCCAAAACTGCGCGAGGGCCCGGAATAAGTATTTATCCACCTCTATATCGAGCAAATAAGGTAAGTCACCGTAGTTGCAATAAAAGAGTTGCTTGATCTCGTCGTTCCAACTATTCCATATTTCTCTTAGTTCTCGCAGGTCATTCTGAGTCACATTGATGCGAGTGAAATCCCATAACTCTGACTCGTATCCCTCGGCCAAACTATCACCTTTCTCTCGTTGTGTCTTCTCGGACCATACTCGGACGGCCGCATTATCCTCCACTCTATCAAGAAACCCTTTTTCCATGCTAAACTCTTCTATTTAGTAACCGAATCGTGAATCAATGCCCCTTTTATGATGAGATGTCATGCAACATCAATAAATCACAAACAAGTCAGTATTAAAACAAAGAATGGAAATCAAAGCAATCAAGAGATAATCAAGCACCTAGTCAGATAACTACTAGGGGTCGGGGTGGTTCTACTTAGGGTAGGCTCTTAAGGCTCATTACATGTGGTTCGGTTCTAAAGTAAAGGTACCTGAACCAGCAGATTCCTCGATCCTCACCCATTATAGGCTCATACTGCATCGAGTTCGGTTGTGGAATACATTTCCCTACGGCTATACGGAGATGAAAATCTCACGAAGACGCAGGTACGGATGTATCCCGAAAGCGATCCACTATCCTATACGGAGGTGAAGACCTCACGAAGGAGTAGTTTCTCACTTCCACTTAAAAGGGTAAAATTGACCAATAATGCAGTATGATGTGCAGAATATACAAAAAGAATCAAACCAGAAGCCAATCAAGTATAATCACCAAAATGAAATGCAATGAGACAACCGTACGTTTAAAACAGATTTTTAATTTTCGACACAAGACAAAAATAATCAATTTATGGCTCGACCCTCGACTAGTCCCCAGTGGAGTCGCCAAGCTGTCGAAACCATTTTTTTGTAAACGGGAATCGACTGGATCTTGAAAACAAAAATTAAAAACGGGAGTCGCCACCGATCTTTATTAGGTGTGATCGGATCACCTTTGTTTTAATAAAATAATTTTAGTTTACTAAAACGGCATTTTGGTCTACGAATTTTAAGAAAACGGGTTCGGGAGTCCGTTACGTACGAGGAAGGATTAGCACCCTCGTAACGCCCAAAAATTGGTACCGAATTGATTAGTTAGTGTCTTAACGTCGAAAATCGAAAATCGGGAATAGATTTGGAATATGATCTTCTTTATTAATATCGATTTTAAAATTTTAATTAGCTCAAAACAATTTGTTTAAAGATTTCCTTATCTCGAGATATCGGAGTATCACATCCCGTAAGTTAGGACACAATACTATGAATCCCGAGCACAAGGTCGTCTTTTAATTTAAATGAGAGTTTCGTGTGTTTCAAAACTCGAAAAGGATATTTAGCTATTTAGAAATAACGAGAAAATCAAAAACCCGTAAGTTAGGGCACAATTCCTCGATATCTCAAAATGCATAACATTGCCTTATTTGAAAAATCTTTTTTTAATAGTAGCGAATGCGATATATTTAAACAACAAGTGTTATTTATTTAGGTTAAAATAAGGTGATTCATTGGATAAATATAAAGAGATTTGATTCATGGACCGATGATGTGAAATAAAAGTATAGTGCGACATGGAGCAATGATACATGTATAACATATTCCACAAGCGCACGGCAATAATATGAACACGAGTAAGCAAATTAACGTATATGCAATAGCAATAACCTCACAATATGCGCTCCCCTTTTAAAAAAAAAAAAAAACTAGTCATTAATAATAAAAACCGATGAATCAAATGATACAATTAAAAAATGTAATAAATAAATAGTTAAAATCAAACTAAAATAACAATTGCAAAATGAATTTCAAATGACCATGAATGAATTTTAAAATAAATAATGTAAAAAGGTTAAAATCAACAATATGCAAAATGTTTTTTTTTGAAAGTAAGAATGATATATACATATGAAGAAGTTTTAAACATAGATAATATATATATATATATATGTATATATATATATATATATATATACAAAAGTATAAAACAATGTATAAAGAATTAAAGTAAATGATAATAGCAAAACATTTCAAAATAAGTAAATAGGGTTCAAAATAAGGTATATAAACAATTTTAAAATAAGTAATAAAATGATTTTTAGGTAATACCTAAATAAATCTAAGCTATAACATATAAGGTATAAAAGTTTTAAACGAATGATTTTAAAGAAAACACTTTCAAATGAATAATAAAAATTTCGAATGTAATATGAAAGAAATTTAAAATAAAATATAATAAAGTGATATATATACAAAACATAAGACATTTTTATTTTAATGGAAATAAAATAACCTATAAAACTTAAAAGGTAATATATATATATGTATGTATATATACAAGCCTATAAATAATAATATACTAAATAATAATGATATGTAAAACAAATTAAATAAGACAAAGAAAAAAGAACTCAAAATAAAAGAAATAAAAGATTTTTAAACAGGGGGACCAAAGCAACTATCATGCAAACTTGTGGGGATAATTTTAAATGTAGGAAAATGCAAAAGGGATGATTGAAACATGCAAAACAACGGAGGGACCTGAGTAGCAAATAGCCCATTCGGGCTTTGAAAATACCCATTCCTTTTACACTGCACCTTTCATTTTTTTCAAAGAAGCAGATTTCTGCTGTTTATTTCTTTGAAGAACTCAGCCCCCCATACCCCTTTTCTCTTCCATTCGGCTAGGGTCCTGAACCCCTCATCGCCGCCCTCGTCTGACCACTGTACCACCACCATACTCGGTGGCCGGCCATGTCAAAAGGGACCTTACTCTAGTCCTCGTTTGGAGCGTCTTTGAAGACCTCAAAACCAAAACACGAAGGTGCCGAAAGGGGGGAGATCTTCAGCCCCTCTTAGACCATTTTTTGCGACATGACGAGAGAAGAGCTCCGACGACGCGGCTGCGGGGACCTCCGGTAAGCGACTCTTTTACTATTTCTATTTAAAATAGATTTTGCAAACAAAAATAAAGAAAGAAAAAAGAAATCGAAAGGCAAAAAAGGTCAAAAAAATCAACCTTTTCTCTTGCTTTTATTCTGGTTTTTTTTATTCTTTTCGTCTGTTTGCTTTTTGATTTTAGTTGCTAAAAATCGTCCAAAAAACTACATGGAACAAAAAATGGCCATTTATAGCCGAATATATGCTCATCCTCCTTCTCTTCTTTGTCTGTTTCTTCATTGTTTTCTTCTTGGTTGTTTGTTAATGTTTTTTGTCGTTTTGTTTGTTGTATTTCTTCATTTGCATGTTTTGATCTGCTTGCAGGTGACGTGGGCATGAAAGGCTGGTGGTTGGTGCCCCGATCGGCGGTGGTGCACGTGGCAGAGGAAACGTGCGGCGGTTGAGGGAGGAGCGGCTAGGGTTTCCTCTTTTCTTTTTTTTGCTGAAAAATGTTAGGTGGGCTAGGGTTGATTTGGGCTAGATTTTTTTAGTTTTGTTGGGCTTGTTGGGTCTGATGTGGGTTTTGATTTTGTAAAATGGACTTTACTTGGTTATTTGGACTTTTATTATTTATTTGGGTTCATTGTTTTGAGCCAAAAATTGGCTACAACAAATATAATTACCTATTTTTAAAGGCTCACCTGCACTATTTATATTCGCCCCTAGTTTTATTGTCTGAGTTAATGATTTTAAGAACATGAGTAAAAAATAGGAGTTTTTTGTGTTTTTGAACCAACAAACAGTTAACCGATAATTGAAAATCATGATTTTAGCGAGAGAGAGATTGGTGTTTCTCTGTAACTTAAACAAGGAAAAAATTTAACAAAAGATGTTGGGAAGAAATGAACAAGAACATAACAAACAGAAATTGAGAAAAAAAAAAACTATTCACCTGTAAATAAAAAAGAAATAAAGGGAAAATAAAAAAAATTAAAATATGATGTCATGTGTCAAACCGGACTACTCCATTAGTTCCACATCAGATTTCTATAACGATTTGAGGTTAATTGGTTGACGGAATGATTTTACATGTATCAAAATGAGAATGAAAAAAATTATAAGTACCACCTTCACCAAGTATAGTTTAAGTATCAAATTGTATATTAAATCTATAAATTTTTAAATATAATAGTCAAATAGATAATCCACGTGTATTTTATGCTAATTTTTCTAAAAAAATTATGAATTTTTTACAATTTTTTAAAACTTTTTATAAATTTTAATTTATTTATTGATGTATCATATAAAAGAAATAATATAATGTCAACATTAAGTACACGTGAATTGCTATACAACTTATCGTACCAACATTGTTAAAAGATTTAACTCACAATTTGATACCTGAACTATATTCATTTTCCCATCTTAGTTCCTAATTTTTATTTTTTTTTGTCACAAGTAGTGCATAAACTACTTTCCCCCAAGTTGGTATCTCATTTAGTCAAATCGTTAAGTCTATTTTTAAAATAAAAAAAAGGCTTAATTCATAAATTGGTATATAAACTATGTCATTTTTTCTCATTTTGTACCTAAACTATTATTTTCCCAAGTTGATTCATTTATCGTTAGTCAAATAGATAAGTCTATTATATATATATATATATATATATATATATATATATAAAAGTAACCAATTAAAAATTACCTTGTAACAAAAAAAAACAAAAAGTATTATTTTCTTTATATATTTAAAAATTATTAAAATTCATAAATTTCTTTTTTTTTTTTTAAATAGAGAGAACTTATTCAATTGGCTCAATTCGTTTTTTTAGCTTTATTCAATTAAATTGTATTGGTTCACGAGTCAATCAGTTCAACCACATTTTCTGTTTGATTCCCAAATACAACCGGTCAGGTCGAGCAAGTAAGTGGTGAAGTTCAAAAACAGAATTAATCATCAGTATCTCGATCTCGGGAGGACCAATTTCGAGCATTTTTAGCATTGCCAATCATTATAAAGGAAGAAGAAAAAATATATAAATAGGGGGAAATAATGTAAAATAAAATAAAAGAACTAAAAATATTTTTTAAAGTTTATATGTCAGCCTATTATTGGCTGAATTTTTTTTCTAGCAGATATAACATTTTTGTGTAAAATGGGTAAAAGAATAATAGTTTAGGTATCACTTGTTACCAAAAAAAAAATTAGGTACTAACTTGATAAAAAAAAAGTATTTGTTTAGGTACTAATTTGTGAGTTAAGCCTTTTTCTAAATAGACTCAATGGTTTACTATCGACCTGGGGGAAAATGTAATTTAAATACTACTTGTGACAAAAAAAAAAAAACAAAAAAGTTTAACTAACAAGATGGAAAAAGGGCATATTTTAGATATTAATTTGTGGATTAAGTCTTGTTAAAATATTAATATTTTTAGTTAGCATTTCTATTTAAAAAAAAATTAATTCTTTTTTAAAGATTAATAATAAAATTTAACTTTTAAAACAAAAATAATGACCAAATTGATAAAAATATATAAAGATTTTGGGTACATTTATTATGCATATAAAAATGTAGTAATAAATTATTAATTATCTGAATTTCTATCACTCAAACATGCGTCTCTCCGTATTAAAAGGGCCGCATTCATCGGTATAAGCTACAACCCAGGGCCTCCAATGGAACGGTCTACCGAAGTAATCATAAACTATATACATGCAATATATTCAGGGAGTAAATTAAGAAGGGTGTTTTCCTTTCTTCTAATTGGTTGCATTTTAATTTAGCCTTTCGTTAAATCATGTTTCTGTTTGTAGTTTACAATGTAGATATCTGCAGTTGCATCGCCCTTAATAATAAAAACATTTCAATGGAATCAGTTATTCAATTTCTTGATTAAAAGGAGGGTCCGGGTTTTGAGACAAAGAAAAGAACCCAGATTTTGGAACGGAAGAAAACATTGCAATAATGCTTTTGAGAATCCAGTTTTTAACGTGATGTAAGTGATTGGTATGTACCGATTTATGTTATTGTTTGGAGCAGAGAGCAGCAATGTTTCTTCATAAAACCGAAACTGCAATCCCAGTGTTCAGACCAGACACTGAAGATTCGCCATTTCGAGCATACATGACGACGCAGTTGCCGGAAGGATTGTGGACAACCGGTCTTTGCGAGTGTTACGGAGATGTTCCTAATTGTAATCGTAAAAGGAATTCGTAAAATCTCCTTATTCCCTTTTTTTTTTTTTTTTAAATTTATGTTCTGTATTTAATGTCTGGGTTGTATTTGTTTTGTTGAAGGTTTGTTTACAAGTATATGTCCGTGCATCACCATGGGACGCAATTCCGAGATTATCAATAGAGGAGAAATATGTAAGCCAACTCTTGTTTCTATCAAATTTGGTTCTGGTGTAATTTTACATGAGTTCGATAATTAGCAGATTGAGTTGGAATTTCAAAGTGTTGATGCAATAATCTAATATGCGATCATTTTCCTTATTATAAGTTGCATGAGCAGCCTGCAGATCGGCCAGCCTCCTCCACCTTGCTACAGGGGTTGTGCTTTTCGGATGGATATTCGGGTCGAAAAACCGGACCAAGTTGAGGCAACATTTTTCATTGCCAGAGTCACCCTTACCAGATTGGTGCGCTCACCTGTTGTGCATGTGGTGCACTCTTTGTCAAGAACACCGCGAACTCCGAACCCGCGGAGCCGACCCCTCCTTAGGTAAATGATATAATATCAAGATTGGAAGATTTCAACCCTATTCTTTGAATCAGGGATCATAAACCAATCACCACAAATCCGAATTGTTTTGAACAAATTGATGCAGAATTTGATCTAAATTAATTGTGGATGCAATTGTATCCCAAAACCTTATCAATTATGTAAGTTGTATTTTTTGTTTAATAGGATGGGAGGGCAATTTGTCTAAGTGGCTTAAAGATGGACTCACTCCTCCAATTGTGGTACCACGCATGGTAACGTTAAGATTAAAAATAATTGATTAAATTAGTATCATGAGTTAAATAAATAAATTTATCAAAATAAATTAAATTAAACATCTTTATTTTAGAGCTATTAATGGAACTTCCTAATCATTGCTATGTTTTGTTGTGCGTGGTTTTTTAAACAAAAATATTATATGCATTTCCATGTATTTAGTATATATGGTTTTGGTTGTTTTTATATTAAGGAGACCGAAGCTTGAAAATAAGAGAGGAGATTGAAGATATTGAGATTCAACTTCAAATGTGTTGAATGCCCGAGCAGCTACTAAAGCAGTTGGAGTAAACTATAAATTTGTATATGTACATTATTTTCATAAATCTCAAATAAGTTGAGCTAGTAAGAGACTATAAATCCTCGTTTTGTACCTTCATCTTCATCCAATCCATTAGTTTGTGGTTTTTAAGCTATATGCATTATTTTCTTCCTTGTAAAGGGGTAGGTTAATAGGGGTTGATCAACTTTGGGGTCCCAAATCTTCAGGTTTTTATGGTCTAACCACTTAACCTGCTGGTATTTTGATACCCTTATTTATTGTTTGCCTCTAATTTTAAGCAATAAAAAATGAATCACATACACAATGTATGAACTTAAACTCATTTTTTTAGTAAAAAAAAAAATGGATGTTTCTGAAAGAGAAATGCTTAAAAAATAAGGGTCCAAGTTGTTATTCTAATCCACTTTGTTCAACTAACCAATCCTTGAATATTAAATAAAATAAAATAAAGGCAACAAAGAGACAGACATGAACTAATGTACAAAAAGAGAGACAATTTGGTGGAGACAATTCAAGTGGTCTTTGGACCTCAAAAACATATATTGACCCTAAACAATGTAGTTTATCCTCCAGATTCTACTTTAAATGTCCCACCCATGGAAATGGGAGACCAACCTTTTCCACTTCCCAAGTTTTTCTTATTACCATGGACATGAACAAAGACGACCACGTTTATGAAAATGACGAGATTGATGAAGATGATGTTTTCTTTGCTGATATTCAAAGACAGATTCTACTTTTAACAGCAGATGACGACGATCATCAAGCTGCCGGAGCTGGTGTTAACAAACCGGGATCAAGAAGAAAAGCTGTTGAGAATCTCTCTTCTTCCTTCCACCATGGATGGTATTTCAGCTGGCCAGAAACCGACTCAGTACCAACTTGGCTTGCTAATCTATGGAGAACTGGCAATGGAACGGGAGTATTCATTCCCCACATCACCAAATCTACAAGACGCCACAGACCAGGTATCATTTCGAGTAAATCATTTATCTTCTATTTTTGTGCAGATTTCAGTGACTAACATTGACCCGGTAACTTGCAGGAAGGAAGGATAAGCGAAAAGTTTACAGGCCAGTGGAGACCAAACATTAATGAATAAGCAAGATGCAAAATCAACTGCCTGGGAGTTCAACATCGTGGTTCAAAATATCTTGTTTCTTGTAAATAACTTTTGTGGATCATTTCCATCATAGATTACATTAAACATTGTAATATAGGGATATAGCCAATTCAGAGAAAAATTGATGCTAATATGACATGTGGATGGTTAAATACTTGGAAGCATTGAACTATCTAAGTTAGCATTGCACTTAAGGTGATTACAAGATGGTCAAAGTTTTGGAAGATTTGCCTCACGTGAGATTACTACACACAATCACAAACACATTTTGCTCAGATCCTACTTAATATACAGCAATCGTCTAAATTACTGCCATTTCCATAGGCCAGTGAGTGTAAACGACAGCAACCAAAATTTACATTTCACATTATGCTTCACCATCCAAGAATCGTCAATGGGTACCAAAAGGTGAAATAGGGAGAATACTCTGTGCAAAGCATTAATGCAGTCAAGTTGAGCTTTCATGAAATAAAATAATATCAGTTTCTAGGTCGGGCTAACCATAAGGAGCTAAGTGCCCGGAGCCGAGAAGTGTAATCACTAAAAACTAGAAGGGCTCGGGCTGCTTGGCGTGTGGTCAAAATCCGATGCATTTGTTGCAGAGTTTGCTGCCTCAAAAGGTCAGCCTGGAAATTGAAATGTGACCCTTGTAAGAAACTGTTAAGCACATAATTTCATAGTTACCCAATGGGCAAGATAAAAAGTACCTGGTGAAGGAAGTTCTCCAATGTGGCAAGTTTGCCCATTGCAATTGCCATCTGGCCCATGTAGTCTGCAACATTTCCAGAGGCAGAAGGACCCAGAGATGCAGATGAAAGGGTGTCTACTAAAGATTGTTGCAAAGCTTCCATTCCTTGTGATAAGGCATCTTCAGCCTGTTGAGACGACTGCTGCAGATTACATATGCCCATTAATTGTTGGTCTGTCAAAGGCTCTAGGTGGTTTCCAAGGATCTAAGTTTGAAGATCAAAATGTCATCAACCAAAACAGATAATATTTTTCAAAACGCATTAAATTATGATAATAGAATGAAAATATCCAATAATTGATCACCTTCAGAAGTTCGGATGAACGAAATCCTCCCAACCACATAAAGCACCTCTCTGCAGGTGTTTTCCACATACCAGATAGCATGTGAAATACATCTGCCTTGGCACCAATGCTTTTTAGCCTGAAAACCTCGTCATAATGTGCCATGACACCCCCAACAAGAATGCACAATTCATTATCCCCCATATGCGAATTTACAGCTGATCTTAAGTCATTTATCAGTCGTTGATGTTCATCAAGCCAGCGTCCATATTCCATGTCAAATGCCAGAGCAGCTGGAAGCACAAATAAGGATTACCCACGTAAGAAAATCATCATTCAAATGAACAAAACAAACATGTATTCTCCATAGTAATCCACACACTAGCTTCCAACAATCACTAGAACTTATAGCAACCATAAACACTAACAAGACCTAAGATATAGAAACTTTTGCCATAACATTTATGAGCCAGCCACCAATTACATACATTTGAACAAAAGGTAAAGGTGTTTGTGCCTTTTACTGAAGACAAATCAAGCTTGACATGCAAGCAAAACTACAGATCATAACAATCAACAAACAAAGTATCTTTTATAAGCAATTTTCTTTGTCTACTACAATCGAGCTCCATCATTTATGCCACTCAATTACTTCAGTTTTGCTATAAGCCAACTCAATTGTCTATCTTTTAATATCCATATGAAGAACCTTAGCCTCATTCAATCAAATTGATAACAATCAAATCTTGTGTAGCCTTCAACGACTCTTATGCAAACACATATCTTAATTGGGTTAACCAGACTTCAATCATTAATGAACAATATCAATCTAAGTATCTCCAAATGACCAGTCATATGCTTTCTAGATGTTATGATGCCAGGGACCAGGTAATTATAAATTATAATTGTAGGGAAATTACATATATATGAACTGCAACAGAGGAAAGGTTGAAGCCACAACTAAATAATTCTATCAACCTTAAGTACCCTGAACCACAAATTCTTTGGGGATACTTTTAGAGGTGTAAATCCAAAACTAGTCAACAGTTAGAACTATGACTCAATAGACAACAGTATCTAAAATCTCCTCACCATTTCCCGCAACTGTATGGCCATGGTCCCCAGAAAGTCCAGATGCGATAAAAATACCCTACATTAGAAAAAAAGCTGATTAGGAACAAAAATATTTTGGTTTAACCACCAACAATAAATATGTCAACCTTTGAATCTATGCCACTGGATTAACAAAAACAACAGAAGGAAAAGAAGGTGCACCCCGAACAAGAGATCGTAAATTTCCACTCTTAAACCACAACCTTCAATAAAAAGAATTTATCATCATACCTGCTGCCGTGCCCTTTGGAGCTCTTGCTCTAGTTCTGTAAGCCTGAGTCGACTACTCTCAAGCTGCTGGACATAGGCCTATCCAAAAGGAGGTAGAAGAAAACTGATATTTACATATACCAAAAGCCAAAAATAAAGGTAACAAATGAATAAACAATGAGAGGAAATAAAAACAAGTGCTGCATTTCCATAAACATCACTAGAGTCATGCATTAGTAACACTAGTTGATAACGGGTAAAGTCACCAACACTTCTTTAACGGGTAAAGTCACCAACACTTCTTTCTTTCCTTTACTAGCCATATTCTAACCAAGATGTAGAATATGCAGAAGATCAAATATAACCTTTATATATATGCATAGGACAATTAAATACATTTTCACAGAGAGAAACTACATCTGGTAACTTCTACTCATGGTATATTCCCGATGACTTAAGCCACTAGGGTACGTACTCAGCCACCTCCGTTAGATTGTTTACCTACCATTTCAGATATATTTCTAGTTGGATTTAAACATTTAGGAGTCGCATTTAGGAACTGGCCTTGCTTTCAGACATAATGCACAAATGAAGCACTGAAACCGAATGCAATGCATCCTAACTTTCCCATAGATTTATAAGGCATCAACTTTTCAACTCTTTGATAAAGTTCATAGGAAGTTAAAACACTACAAAGTGTCAATGTTATTCCCAGCTTTCATGGCTCACAATTCAAGGCCTATCAGACAGAGCATGTATCCCATTTATCAAGCATAGATAAGAAAAAATACAAACAATAATAATAAACAAGAAAAATACACATTACTTTTTTCCTCAATCTACTCTTCCTTGCAGCTTCTCTATTCTGAGCAAGCCTGCGAAGTGTCTGAAGGGAAAAACAAGTAAGAAGTTGCACGGATGTCAAATAGTAAAATTGACTGCACAACAACTTCAGTAATTTTAACAACCTTTTGATCACCACTTTTTGACTTGGATTGATCCACCGAATCCACCATTACAGCTCCATTTTGAACTCCATGAAGCTATAACACCATTAAGAATTAGCAATCATTATCAGAACCCAAATTTAAGAGGAAATGCCTTATGACAAATAATTATGCTTTGCAACCATTCTTTTTTATCGGATTTCTTTGGTCAGTTAACAAGTTCGAGCCAGAACATTTTCAAAATCAGTTGGAAAGATGATCAGTGTCAAACCAGATTTGGGGTAGAAGAAACAGAGACATAACCTGGTTTTTATGGTCAGTGTCAACATCAGTAGAAGTGTCAGTCTGTTGGCTATTATCAGCAAGGCCAGAGTCAGCCCAGTTCTCAATATGGCCATTTCCCAACGAGGCACCAAATGTTGCGCCCTTCTGGTACATGAACTGCCCTGTATCCAAACACCCCGTTCCACTTGAAACTATCGCTGTTGCACCAACGCTCTGAGGGAAAGTAAAACCATTTGCAAAGAGCGTCATCAAAACTATACGAAATATATGCAGCAAAGGCTTATCACTTACGTTCATCAAAGAGATAGGTTGGTAGAGGGTTGAGTACCGTGTTCAAGGCGCCATAGTGCAAGCTATTAGCAACAACACCAACATTGTTGGATTTTAAACTAAAAATGGAGCCTACAAGGAATTATATAAACAGTCAAGGTAGTTAGAGAGGCTTAAAATCCCATAGAGTAGTTAAGAAAAAGGGAAAAACCCATATTTATATTTATATAGATATAAAAAGAAGAAAGTATACTTGGGCTTAAATCAAAAGCATCATCGTGATGAAAAGCAGCTGGATGATCAAGCTCTCCAAGATCCGGGAAACGCGTCTGGTTACGGCTATTACAATCGTCTCCTCTGTTTCCAATTGAAACAGACACCCAAAAAGTAAGAAGAACAAAGCATGTTTCTTTCTTTGTACTACGACAGGGAATATAAAGCAGCCACCTTTCCTTTCTTTTTTTTTTTCTTCGACATACATATAAAACTATAACAGTATAACCATTGCCTTGTAATCAAAGACATGCCGGTTCAACCCAAGACGGTGACTTTAAGTGAAAGTAAATATACCTGAGAAAGAAAGAAGAGTGGCAAAACATGTCTGGGTTAGTAGTTGCGGCAGCTTTGAAGCTCTGCATTTTTCCTTCCCTCTTTTTCTATAAAGTGTGACTCTGTTGAGTTCCTATGAAAGGAAGGTAGAGAGAGAGAGAGCAAAAAAGACAATGAATGAAGTGGGAGAAAATCTTCGTGAGAAGGATCTTTAATGGAGGAAGGGGATATCGTATCAGTACGGGTTTTTCTTTTTTAAATTTTGGTTGATATGAGTTTTAAGAAACACATCAGGGTCTTTTTTTTAAATAGAGTTTCAGAGTTGGCATTTTAGCTTCCCAATAAAACCCCACCGTTTTCCTGCATCATTTCCTCATTCTCTCCTTGCTGTGCGTTTGTTCCACTCTCCCTTTCGTCAACTTTCTATAATTTTGCCTCTGCCAAAAATACTTCTCTTACATGCTAAAAGATTTAGCAGCCAACAGATTTGTCTCAATTTCAGTTCATTATTGTGATGCTTTTGTATCCATTCATAAAGCTAGTGACTTATTCATTGTCAGAGTTTTAGTTAAAGAGCGTTACTTAGTCCAATATTTTTGAATTAGTAGCTTAGAGTCATTGTTCTTGGCTTGATATACAACACAACAGTTATCAAAGTAGATAAAAATTCATGATCAAGAACCGAAATTTGAACCCTGACACTACAGTGTGAGGCAGTTGGGAAAAGCTCCCATACAACAGTGACCTTACTCTTGAGGGAAAACGCTAGGCTTAATTTCAGTGTTGAGTAGTACAAATATTAAAAGTATTTACATGCATGCACCAATAACTCTCTAGTAAAGACTAGCAATGCATTTGAGGCTGGTGTCGAGATCTTCATTTTTGCACGCTCTGTACGTACGAGTGAGTAGTAAAGAAGCCCACTGCCCAAGACAAGAAACTCCCCTCTGCCAAAAGGCCAAAACCCTTCTTTTCTTTCTCTCTCTATCCCCTCAATTGGTCATCTCTTTGCCGGGCATATGAGATGATTCTTTCTTCTCTCTAGACTTGATGAAGAGGAAGTGTGTGCAATGCGGCTACTGGCTGTTTTAGTAGTAGGCTCAGGGAAGGGAAGAGCTAGCTAAGGCTGGGATTCCTTTTCTTCTATTATTATTTTATTCTTTTTTATCTCTCTCTACAGTAGACGACTCTTCTTAATAGCCCTGGGGAAGAGTGTCTGCGCGGCTTAATGATGTGACGGTGATGAGATGTCATCCAATAATTTAATTCCGCCTAACAGTACCTTCTTGGTCTTTGCCTTCTGAAATGGAGAAAAATATAAACATGAACTTTAATGAGGAAGAAGGGATTCAATTCCAACAAGGGGTTTGCTTGAAAGCAACAACTTGGTTTATTGTATTGAAGGGACCAAGCCCGCCCCCCGCCCCCCCAAAGGCAGAAGAGCAGGCTATATTTATTGTTTATCTATTGATAAGATTTTGTTGTCTTGTGGTTGTGGTTATGTTAATAAGTTTATACGAAAAACATAATAGTAACGTTTCATGATCTAATATTAATGTGATTCTGAGTTCTTCTGACAGTGCTAGAAGAGAAAAAAAAAACATTGTGAATTTATGACGCATCTGATACGGCAATCATACAGTTATGACGTGCTTTGGTTGGGTTACTTTCTTTGGGGCGTTTTATTTATGGGATTATGTTATGATGTACTACAAAATGCAGAGTTTAAAAGAGTAAAAATCTTTTCAGCCTGGGTCTTGTCATGTATGTATGTGTATTGTCTGTCACGTGAGAGAGACCAGCCAAGGAAGGGACTAGGGGGGAGCTCCCTCTCCTTCCCTTTAGGAATTATGTGAATACCTTCTGATTAACCTACACCTTCATTGTCTAATTCCCATATGCAGCTACTGTTTTAGCACTCTGTTTAGTTTCCATTTTCTTGCTAATTTAATTTGTACGTAGGATAAGGATCAGTAGCATCTTTACATTACACTGCTAAGTTGAGTGCTGCTTGCTTTGCCTTGCCCAACTTCTTTCACTAGTTTTTCTTTTTCAATTAGGACTATAAA
Organism: Gossypium anomalum; assembly: GCA_025698475.1. NCBI lineage: Eukaryota > Viridiplantae > Streptophyta > Magnoliopsida > Malvales > Malvaceae > Gossypium > Gossypium anomalum. The sequence continues at coordinate 12,809,117 of CM046967.1, read as the reverse complement.
CTTTGGGGTGCTATTACCTTTTCTTTTCTGGAGTTTAGTTATTACTCTTCTGGTTTATATTTGGGTAGACAAAATCAAGCCATACAAAATAAGTTTTGCTCATCCAAAAATATTAATGCACTCTCCTGACATGGCTGATGATTATCCAAGTTTGACAATTAATGAAAATTAAAGAAAAAAGAGACATATCATAACAATATTGAGTGTTGAGGTGTGGTTTAGAATGAAGTTTTAACAAAGTGATGAATTGATCTCGTAACATTTATTAAGAGAAATTAGTAATGAATAACATTACCTTCTTTAAAAGTTGTAGTATCCAAAGCAAAGCAAGGGTGATATTAATAAAAGAAGCACTCTCCTCAAAGTATGCGTACAAAAGGAACGAGGCGTAAAAGCAAAGGAATAGGAAGCTGTATTTGTTGGTTAACCATCATCAGACCAATTGGCAAAGCACTTCTGCATCTAAACGATGGTTGAAACAGTCATGGATCCTCACAATTCATTTTCTCTAGTGTATACAAAAGGTAAGCTTGTGTTTCGCCCCAATATCTGTGCATTTCCAGCCCCAGGGTTCAGCTCCTCCACTTTTTGCATTGATATCCAACTCCTATCTGAGTGACGCATGACATGAGCCTTGACCTTCTGACTCCTAAACAAAGCCGAGCCTTTAATCAAGTCCCTATCAAAAGCATTATTTGGAACATGATAAAAACATAAGGGCTTTGTTCCCTTGGCAAGTGAAAGGAACTTCTTTGCATTTTTATTAGGACCATTTCCACCCATGTTCTCTCTACAATATCCAATGAACTTCAAAAATATACTAATAACCTGCTGGAACTTGCAACAAATATTGAAGAAAAAAACCATTTGGCAAGTACACTATTAAACAAACTCATCTATATTTGGAATAGTAATTTTAGAGTATGAATTACACTTGATATAGGTAAGTTTTCAAAGATGGAATGTATCTTGCATGTGGCTGTCAAGCTGGTTATGAGTCAATACTTCCCTGGCTCGTGCACTCCTATGTTGCAGACGCTGGTGCAGCGTCTCCGACATTTGGTTAAAGAACTGAGGATCCCATCTTCGAATCAAGGAAGGGTCTTCTGCATAACAGATGTATATAGATGTAACGGCACTTTCAACAATCACCATTGCAAGTCCCACCTGCACCAGGTATTTTGCATATCTTAATCTCCAAATAACAAAGGAAGTGAGAATATAATTGATCCTAAAGATTAATTATTAGCAGTAATATAGCTTAAGTACATGGTTTATAATAATCAGTTTGTTATTCATACACATGAAAAACCAACAACTCAAAGAAAAACCACTAATAACTTGAGCAGAAATTTCCCATTGACTAGCATTCAGTATTTCTTATATTGAAAGAGGACTCTGCTATCTTATAGGAGTGAAGTCACATACAAACTGCAAAAAGACACTAGAAGAGGTGCGTCTACTTTAGAAAGAAAGAGGAGACAATTTGTCTAAACAGATAAGGTCATTTTTACTGCAAAACAAGGGTGAAAAAGGGAAAAAGAAAACATTGCTGAAGATTAACCCTAAACCAAAATAGGCAACTAGGATTCTGATTGTATTACCAATAGGAACACATATAGTTGAAGAATAGAAAATGCACTAACCAAGACCATTCCCATCAACATTGCAGTTGACCCCACCATGATCACTCTGTCCCTCCAAGTAATCCAAGTCCAAACACCAGCACAAGTTCCAGTGATAAGACCACCCAAGATAGTACCCATCAGCAGAACAGCACCCGAACAATCATAGGCAACTAGTGCTTCAACTCCAGTTGACTGGAATAACTCCCAGGCATCCCTTGCCGATCGGTTAAAACCTTTCCCATAAACAGCTATCTGGTAGGACCAGAGCATGCAAAACCGTACTATAGTAATGTAATATTCCAGGAACTTATAACAAGAAGCACTTTATATAATATTACTATGTATCATGCGAAATCAACTGCTCAATTTTTTTTTTTTTAAAAGAATCTCCTTTGTGGCTAAACATGTCATCCACCATCCAACTACACAAGGAAAACAAAAAATTCTCTTGCCTAGAAAATTCATGGGATAAATGGACACGCTTCAAATAGGAAGAATCACATGCAACAAATTGACCTAAAACCCTTGGATACCCCTTCACTCAAAAAAGTAATGTCTGAGACTCTAAGTTACAATTCTGATGTGCCCCTAAGATAAACAAATACCGTAAAAAAGTCGATATCCGTGCTAAATTGAAAATGTCGCTACAAAACGGACAAAAGAATTATCATATACATAAGAGAGGTTACCAAGAGAAAGGCATAAAACTACCTGGACGTAGGCATACTTGTTGAAAAATCGAACAAGGGTCTCCACAAGCTGAAACAAAAAATCAACGCAGCAAAGCAAGCACTCATTGTTGCCAATTTTGGACCGGAATCCCCTGATCTAAAATGCATTTGGAAATTAAATAATGAAAACTGGAAGCATTCATTTGATTCTTGAGTATTAAAATAGTGATCCAGTTGAAAAAAGTAAATGCTGGTGTGCTTACTTCCCATCGCAGAGTCCGAATAGCAGCTGTGAAAAGTGACCCGTAACAAATGCTTCCAAAGGATGTTGTTACAGCATAACGCAGGGATTTCATCAATGAGTTGGGAGGCATTGATGAAGCATTTCGACCACCATGAAGAAGCACGAGAAACACAAGCCCGGACACTATAACATGTACAGTATTGCAGAGGACAGCACCAGTCCAAAATAAGCTTACAGAAAGAACCTACAAATATCGGTGGCACATTACTAGCTTTATTAAGACTTAATTGACCATTTTTCTAAAAGCAATCATTGCAGCAACAGCAGACGGAATTAAGGGCAAAACTTGCCAGCTCACCACAAGAAGCCACCAGCGTCCTAGGTCACCCCTGCTTGAAGCCACCACACCAGCCGCTCCAAAAGACCATATGCCCATCCATAAAAGCATGACTGCCATAAATGCATATGCTACTCTTGTAACTTCAGGAAGACTCCATACCAGTTTAACAGCTTTTTGCAAGACCAGCATGGTGAATGGAAGTCTGTCAAAAGATAAAGGGAAAAAAAATCTAGTCAAAGCAAACTTCATAAGATCTGATTAGACATATTGACTCCTCTTTCTAAAGGGAAAAAAATCTAGTTTGTGTGGACTCGGTTCAGTGACCCTTCTCCTAATTCTACTACAGGTTTCTCAACTATATAAACCAAGGCTCGAGTACATTACTAGAATTACCTACTTGTTGTCAATACTAACTATCAAAAAAAAATTTTAACATTTCAAATTTGTAAAAAGGTAATTTCAGATCTCAATAGAACCGAAAATTTGCTTCATATGAAGATTGATCAATTTATTCAATTTTCCAAAAAATGGAGTAATTTCTATACAAACAAGGAAATATGTCAGTCAACAGATGAAATTATTAACAGTAATTAACAGATAAAGACTTGTAACCTGCTTCTTCAATCTTTATACAACATACAAGACCAAGAACCAATAAGTCCTAGAAGAAACATTTCATAATTACCAAAAAATTAGTAGTCCTAGTTTATACCTGTCTATAACTGCTATAACATACAAGAACTGTAGCACAGCACCAGTTGCAAAGGCCACGCCCCAGAAAAATTGTTCGCACCAGAAACATAAAACACTAATCACAGCAAGGTATGTTGTCAAAATATGAACTGAAACCTTCATCATTTGGTTAGCGCGTGAACCAAGCAACAACAACCAAATACATCCAAGACCGGTACCAACCCCACCGGCAACGGCATACTTGGGCCAATAAGTCTCCGTCAATCCGTTATTATTCTCCCAAAACCCTTCAGTATATCTATCAATGTTTAGCCTATTTGCTGTCTTAAACCTATTGAGTCCAAAAATGGCGAGCAAAACTCCTAACACAATCAAATGAATTATGAATATTGCTAACCAGAAAACATCACGCCAATGACGCAACTCTGGAGAAAACGTTTGATCAGCATCTATAATTCTTTCATTCCTCCCTACATTCTGAAACCAAAAAGAAAAATGCAATAAATTTAGAGTACACAAATTTTATCAGTGATTCAGTCATTGACCTTAAAAACCAACAGGAAAAAAAAAAGTTTCCGATTATAAACATATTCAGACTCACGCTGAACAATTAAAATTGGTAGAGCCATTAATTGATAGAATTTGAGACTTCAAAATCAACATAAACCATTAATTATTAGTATATATCAAAACCAAAACAAAAAGACTAGTAATTGAACAACTAAAGATCGTGATTTTACTTCAGAAAAAAAAACTTGGAATTCAGATTATTAGTTTGTTGTACAAAATTGAAGTCAACAAGAAATATAACTACTCCGTGAGAAAGAAAAAAAAAAGGTAGAATGTTTGACTAATGGGACAGAAAATTCGACCAGAAATGTAGTGAAATAAATGGTTGAGGAATACCTGATCGACGGTGGCGATGGAGGCAGAATCAGAGGAAGAGGAAGAGATGTTAGAGTCGCTCATGGAGGAGAGAGAGGAGACAAACCCTTTCCTGGAATGGGATTAGAGCATTACGTTTTGGGTCAATTCTGAAAGTTGAAGCAAAGGTTTTGAGCTTTATATATATGTGTGTGATCAACTACAACTCAAGACTTTGTCAAAGTCGAGGAAGAAAACGTGAAGAAGGTGGTTTGAAAACAACAGTGAAAATAGGAGGAAATGTGAATGGGGTAGATTAGGGTTCTTTTGTGAAGAAATTTGGGAAGGATTGGGAGGAAATGGAGGAGGGATAGGATTATTCGTGGCTCTTGCTACTAATAACTAATTAAATTATTAATAACTGAAAGTTAATGAGAAAGTGAAGTAGTAAGAAGTTGTTGATGGCGGATTCGCCTGTTTGTAGTTCTTTGCGTTGCGTTTGGCGGTTGCGGCGCTCTTCTCTCTCCCTCTTTTTGTTAAAATTTGTATTACACATGCTACGTCAATTCGTAAAAAAAAAAGTAAATTTAAATCAAACGAATTTAATTAAACTAAAAAAATGTAAGTATTAAATTTAACTAAATTTAAATATAAAAAATAAACAATATGTATATACAAAAACTAATATAGTAAAATTTAACCATAAAATAATCACCTACTACCCACAAAAATATATAAATGACGTGGACTAATCATTATAAGAATATAATTATTTTGATATTGAAGTTAGTATACTATAGTATCATTTAAATCTTTGTTTAGGTTTGGTGAACGAGTCAATTAAATATTAATTAATTATTATAGGATATTTTTATTTTTTATATTTTTAATAACAAAATCATTAAAAATATTTAAACTATCTGCTCAATCTAATTAAAAATTTGTGTTGGTGTTTTTTTATATTTTTTAATATTATTATACAAACTTTTTCACTCATATTATTTATATATTAATAATGTTGTTCATTAAATTGGTATCTCAAGTAAATTCGATACTTAATCAAAAGTAATGAGCTTTTCTTTAAGTAAGCCATCAATCTCTCTATATTCTTGTTAAATATTTTTTTTACAACTTTACTTTTAATGTTGAATTATTTTTCACAAACATGATCACATGTTAAATAAATGTGTTATAAAAAAATGATAATGCGAATTACAAAGTAAGTAAATTACATTTAAATTTTTTAATTACATATATTTACCTATTTGAGTTTACTTTTAGCAACAATTTAAACTAATTTATTTTATTTTAAATTAGTATACATTGATTTTCACATAAAATCACTAGTATTTCTTAAATATTAAATGATTATATTTCAAATTTAGACATAAAAGTATTATTATGTTGAAATTATAGAATATTAAGTTGAAAAGATGAAGAAATGTTAACAACATGTATTCAGGTACAGCGAACGCCGTAGACATTAATTGCAAATAAGAAAAAGCTGATTTCCTACTTATCCAATATATGATCTTCTTTCGTTTTGTCCATTTGGCAGATTGTCCATCCCCGAGAAAGGCAGAGTTTACAAGTGTATTTCCGGGAGAGATTTGGGCTGTCTTTGGAGTTGAGCCCCCTAGCCGACAAGAAGCAAACCCATTTGTAAAATAGATGAGAACAGCACAGAGTATCCCAAATATTCCCCATTTCCCATGCGAATTATTTATTAATTAAAATTTTATTCTTAATTTTGAATGTTATACCATTTAATGAAATTGGAGTAAACTGAATTCCAACGTAGGTTGGGTGTTGAATATATCGGATGCCAACAATTTAGTCAGCAATTCGTTAAGTTGTCTCTGAACGTTTTCCCAGTCAACACTAATGTCCGTCATCCACTTAACCATAAAAAAAAGTTATATTCTTGTATTACTCTCTATACTTTATGAAATTTGTCTTTACATTTTAGTTTGGTCATTTTTAGTTCATGTGTTTTTCAAATTTTAAATTCTGAATTCTCACCGGATGATAATTGTCAACTTAATTAAGTTAAGTTCCATTATTTCTAAAATCTAATGCAGTAAATATATTATCATGTCAATTTTTTATTTTCACATATTACTCATTAAAAATTTAGCTAATGGATTAACAATTGTCATTTTTGTTGAGTCTAAAACTTCAAATTTTGAAAAAGTATAAAGACTTAAAATAATTTAGTTGGAGACAATTCAATTGAAGATTATAGACTAAATCTATAATTATACACACAGTCTAAAACTAATAATTAAATTTAATTAAATTCAAAAAACATAAAAACCAAAATTAACCGAATTAACAATTTAACTCCATTAAAGAATATTAACAACACTTAATAGACGATGAGGAGTTATAAGATGTTTCCTCTTCTGGGCCCAAATACTATGGGCGTGCAATTCGAATAATTGTCCTCATATTAGACTTCTAAGAAACCTTACAAAATTGAGAGGAAACCATAAATCCATCAATGTTTGAAGGTATATAAAAAGTATAAATTTGAAGTCAAGCTAAAAAATCCTCTCTTTTGTTTAATTATGAAAATAAATAAATATTTAAAAAAGAAAAAGGCATCCGATGCGGCCAAGTAAGCACTGACACCAAAGTAAATTATGTTTGATACACCAAAGCGAATCTTTCTTCTAATAAACAAACTATGTAACGGTCATATCAACGATCTATTAAGTCTCTACTGTTTGCCCACTGTTCTCCTCATGCATTCAATTAATTTACTATACATGCCACTACTGCCGACATTGATAACCTCCCCGCCTACTCCGTCAGTCGCGACGCTAATCTTAACAATTATTGAGAAATTGAAATGGGCTCACCGCCCAAGCGGTAAAAATCTCTTTTTTTCTTGTCACCAACGTGAAAATCATAAATAAATCACAACTAGTCCAAATATTTCCAATAAACTTAATTACTTTTTAACATTTGTTGGGCACGAATCCTACGCGGGAGTTACCCAGATCGAAACCGACACGCGTCCCCTGTTGTTGCACGTTCCCAATGATTGACAACGACGAGGACGTTGGCGCAAACGCGAAACAGAAGGTCCCAACGGAATCAACCGGTATCATGTAATTCTTAGCCGGTAACGGTAAAACTTTACCCTCTGGGAAGTGCAATGACAACGTTGGCACATCCACGCTACTCTTCGTAGACAAATTGTAACACGTGTCAAACAACGCCACGCTATCAGCTGACGGTAAGTTCTTTGTCCCTTTAGCGAACGCATCACGGAGAACATTATAAGTGTCGCTCTGCAACCGTGTCACGGCGGTTCCCGAGTCGATGATAATCCCACCATTACCTGACTCGTCCATCTGGAATGCTGACTCAGGAATCCGGAGCAACTCGCCACCCACACTGATCCCGGTTAAACCAAGATAATAAAACGTGTCTAGCTGGTGGTTACGAATTAATGGAGCTGTAATGGTGTTAGGAGGGAAAGACGAGTCGAATTCAAGAGTGGATGCTGAGTCAGAGTCACGATCCACGAGACAATAGGAGAAACTACTTGCATTAAGCTGGGAGGTAAAGGAGAGCGGGCCGCCACCGAGACCAAGCAAGCCTCCCGCTCCAACAAACAACCCTTCGTTATTATGGCCACAACCAATGGCTACATTGTTGACAGAATCCGAGCCGAGGGTGATGGTTTCGGTGACAAAGTCACCCACAGTGTAAGACCCGTCACCGTAGGAAACCTCGTAGACGCATGTACGGTCATTTCGACATTCGGAATCGTCAAGGTACTTGCATTGTTGGGTGTCGCACTTTAGCGGAGAGTAGGAAGACGACAAAGATGGCTCGAAGATTGGGTCGGATTGTTGGTAACAATCAGCGCAGGGTGCGCATTGTACCCAGTTGACGTCACTGCCCGTGTCGAGTACCATGTATACTTGACTCGGTGGTTTCCCGATTCCAACTCGGGAAAAGTACTCACCACTTCCTTGACTCGAACCGGACACAATAGGACCTTCCAGATCCTCAGCTCCAAATTCTAATCCCGTATCAAGGGGTTTGAGATCTGACCTTGAAATCCCCTTGATAGCCAGATTCAACCGAGTGACGAGCGAGCTGACTCGAGCTGAGTCACGCTGGAGTCGGGATAAGGTTAGCGCTTTGTAATCAAGGTGGGAGCTTTTATGAATAGAAACTCGGGGATGAATTTGAAGGGAGTTGGAAGACGGAGAAGAAGATGGAGATGAAGCTGAGAGGCTTTGGTCCAGTGGGGTAAATCCTGGCTTCTTGGTGGGGTCGAAGGAGAGGACATTTTTGGTCTTCACAAGAGCTTCAGCGACGTCGAGAGCTGTGGTGGGTTGAGGAGTTTGCAACAAACTACGAGAGCAGCCAACAAATGGAGCTGTAAAGAAGAAACAGCCAGCGAAGAGAAGAGCAAAAAGAAACCCCATTTGGTAAAAGCAAGAAAGGAGTGGGAGGTAATAGGAACTGGTGATATGGTGGGTTTTTATTGAGAATAGAAAAAGGATAAAGGTTTGAGTGGGAGCTAAAGAGAAAGGGTGTGAATTAGTATTTATCCAACCAATGCAAAGCTTTGATTTGTTTTGACAAAGGTAATTTTAATTCATGAGGGCTTGGGCTGGGGCTGGGGCTGGGGCTGGGGGCTCATTAGCTTTGCGTGGTTAGCAATGTTGATTTTTATCCCGCTTCATAAGCAGGATTTAGAGGCTTTTGTTTACCGCCTCCAAAAGGGGGAGTCCAATCATCCATGGCTTTTGCTTCTCGATGTCTGCATCCATCACGGCTTGGTGGACCACTGTTTCTGTATCAATCAGGTCCGTGAAACTTCTGAAAATTGATAGCTAAAGCGAATGAGGATGGCGTCCACAAAGTTTAATTTAAGTTCTAGTGCTGGGATCTTAAACACTTTCTCAACAATACTTAAAGTAAATAATATGCTATCATCAGTTGCTTTAAGTTTATGAAATGTGATGATATTCCCGTGCATTCCATGCTCATGATTAGGGTAGCATCATTTAGTCCAAACTAACTTTTCTCTTTTTCGGCTATCAAACACACCCTTCCCGACGGGTTATTAGTGGTGGGGACGGAATGTCACGTGAAGTTTGCAAGTTACCAAATATTTCATTACATTTATTTATACGCCATATTTTTCCTTAAACTTGGGATTACCCATTTTCTATTAAAATCGACAAAATTTACTAAACCAACTCAATTGTTTTAATAGATTTTGGTTTGTACCATTTTTCAGTTATGAGTTCAGTTTTGTTGATTATTTCTATCTGTTAATGATTTTTTAATTTAAAAATTAACTTGACCGAAAATTCCACTTATTTTATTATTTTTTAAATTATTTAAAATATACTTATAATATATAACATATAAAATAAATATTTAGTATTTCAAGCCCAATAATTCAACTTAATAATTAAAGTTGGTTAACCAATTAAACCAAACGACCTAAAGTTGGTTCGGTTATATCGGTTCTTAAGCTCTAATTTAGTCAAGTTGGTTTTGTATATTATGGTCAACTAAGTCGGTTCAATAAAAGAAAATAGTCAAACCAACCAAAAAAACCGAACGCTCTCCCACATCAAATATAATTCTCAATGAAGTTTTTGCTTAATTAGTGTCGTTGTTGCAACATTTTAAAACATGAAGACTAAAAAGCACTTAAATATGTAATATTTCTTTTAAATCAATATATTTCACTTTAAGGGTCGAGAGTTATTTAGTTTAAGAACTATGTCAAATAAATAATAGAGTTGGTGTCACTAATCAATTTAAAACCAACTCATTTGGAACATAATTAAAATATTCCTTCTATTTAAAAGTAAAAAATATATATTATGAGGGGTTTTTTAAAAATATTTTTACATTTTATATAAAATTTGTAAAAAGGAAAACAATATAAACTCAAAACAAATCCACTTTAATTATAACGATTTATTTTTTAGTAGTGTCGAAAATTTTGGTTTTGAGGTTGAACAACTAAAGTCTAGCTAATTCAAAAAAATTAATCAAATAATTAAAAATATAATTAGCTACTAATTAATTAAATACATTACTTAGTATAGTGTCGGGACTAAGTTGTAAGTGATCTCAACTATTAAAATTAGATTAGGAGTTTAATCAAGTCCTCAATATAACAACCTGAAAAGTCAATGATGTTGGAAACTGTAACACCTCGAATTCATTTTTGTCGTCGGATTAAGGTTACGTAGTATTACGGCATATATTGAAACATTTAACATCATTTAACTATTCATATATTAATTTAAATATCAATAATCAAAACTAAATATTATTCATAGTATAAATACATTTACTGTAACAGCTCGATTTTTAATGGTGTTGAAAACAGTGGTTCGAGGCTACTAAATCCAGTGAGTAAGTTCGTAATTTATTATTTAATATTTACGAGTCAAATATAGTATTCAAAAGGTTTTTGAATTGGTAATTTGTATTTTATAATGATTTATTAAGTCAAGTGGTTTTAGAAAGTGAGGTATCGAGATCCCGTTTCTATAAACCGAGTCTTAAATATTTTTATAAATATTTACGGAGTATCATTAAGATGGTATTAAAGTTTTGTTAAAAAATTTTAACGTTTCGATAGTCAATTAATTAAAAAGGACTAAATTTAAAAAGGTGCAAAATTTTCTAATTATAATAATTAAGTAATTAAATGGCTTGATTAATAAAAGAGAGATCTTAAGAAACAATTATACCTAAAATAAAAAGATGAGGCAGCATAAGGAAAGAAATAATAAAATAAAGCCATTTAATGGCAAAATAGTAATTTAAGTAAAATTAAAACAAACAAATAGAAAATTCTAAAAGTTTCTATTGAATTCATCTTCAATTTCTATTAAAAACAGAAATAGAAGATAGCTTAAGCTGGTTCTTCATATTTTTACTTTATGTGAGTTCAATTCTTACTCATTTCTTGTAATTTTTATGTTTTTGAGATTGTTATAATTAGGTCCAACTAAATCTTACCTTAGTTTTTTATTTTATTAAAAATTTTGGAAGTTACCATTGATGAATATTAGATGTTTTTGATGAATAACATGGATTTAGAGCTTTGATTGTGTTGTATGATGATTTTATAAAATGATTTTTTTAAATATTGATTTTAGGATTAAATTGTGAAAAGGTTAAAATATTAGGGTTTGATAGTAAATTTTTGGTTTATTAGGGGATGTATAATGGCTTATAATAGTTGAATAAATTATTTATTGAGGAAAATGAATTAATTTGATAGATTAACTAATTAAAGGATTAAATTGTAAAAATTGTAAAAGTTTAGGGTAATTGTATAAATTTGAAAAATAAAAGAGTATTAATTGTGAAATGAATTGGAAGTGAAATATATGCTAATGAATGAGTAATTTTATATTTTACATCAAGATCCCGTAGAAACTCGTGAAAAGGAAAAAATAGCAGAATAGTCCCTGAACTTCTGCAATTGCTACAATTCAGTTCAGGTAAGTTCGTACGATTAAAAAAATTTTAATATTTTGCATAAATTGATGAATTGTATTATTTATTTATTCTATTGTTGGAATTATAATATTAAATTGGATTTCGATTTAAATGGAACGTGAGATTTGAGTACATTCGTATTTTGGTATACGATGGTATTGGAAGGAGACAATGGCATTTTTCCCAACTAAACCAGGGTTCAGCACTTGTTGCGAACTCTCATGTTTTACTTTCTGTTCAGCTTTCGAGCTTTTGATTGGTGTATTTGGGAAGCCCAGCTCTTGTGAGCTTTTGTTGATGACGTACTCTTATCTGTAAGTCGTTCTTCGATTTGGGAAAGATTTGGTAAGGTGATTTATTTATTGAAATTGAAAGTCATGTTATTTATTTTTGGTAACGACTTTGAAAACGGATGTATTCTTCGATTGAAGTTGTAATTGACAGGGAGTTATCGTGAATGATTTTTATTATTTGATTTATTATAGTTAGTTCGGTAAGATTTTATTTATCCTGTCAAACTTACTAAGCTTCATTAAGCTTATTTGTGTTGTTTAATGTCCTTGTAGATTTTCGGAAGGTTAGATGATCGGATCAACACTCATGACACACTATCCAACTTATTCCGGCAGTTTTTGAAACGTTCAATATGGTTTATATGGCATGTATAGGTTTTTGTACAGTTTAGTCAAGGCTTGGCTTGTGAAAATATTATGATAGATATTTTGTTTAAATAACCAACTTACATATTGGTATGAGAATGATGTATATTGTGATATGAGCATAAGTGTTATATGTATGTATGTAATTGAATTATAGTGAACTTTGGTAACTTGGTTGGGTAAATAATTAGGTAAGTTTGGACATTTTTTTTAAAAGCTATCATTTAAGGTACTTAATGGCATATTAGTTGTATGTGGTGATAATACATGTTTAAGACATAATTTTAGCTTGTATTGAATGCCTTGTTATGACTTGTTGATGTGAAATTTGTTGAGGCTAGGTTGGTGTCAATTTGGGTGAGAAATGTGACATAGAAAATGGTCTATTTTCATCCACACGGGTAAAGACACGGGCGTGTGTCTCAGCCGTGTGTGACATTTACGGGCCGATAAGACACTGGGTGTCAACTATTACTTCGAATTATTCGATGAGGCACTGGGTGCCATACTGGTGTGTTTTGGTTGGATCCGTGTATCCGCCGAAGTCCGAGTCGTGTTAATAAGGGTAAATAAATGAATTGACAATAATATTGATATAGAATGTGAAGTTGAAATTTGACATTGAATTGAATTGTGCAAAGGAAATACATGAACCAAGGGTTCATGAAAAAAAGTATTGCTATTGTTAAATGTTATGTGAATCAAAGTGGGAAAAGCTATTGAGATAGTTATTGATGATAATTTAATGTGTGATAATTATTTATATATATAAATTGATTAATTGAATAGATTTGGAAATTGTATAAATTAAATATGCATGTTTAATTATTTTGTTTTAAAGTATTCGGATTATAGAAATACCACTGAGTTTATACTCAGCGTACGGTTTATTTCTGTGCGCAGGTTAGGTTTAAGTCAGATTGTCGAATCAGCATCCAAAGCCGATCCTGAACTCAAAGTATTGAAGTATATTTTCTTTTGGTAAATGGCATGTACCTAGGGTGTCACATGTTTAACATTTTGGAAAATGATTGTAAATATGTTATAAAATGATATTAGATATTATGAATATATAAATATATATATATGACATATTGAAGTATAAAATGATATGTTTGAGTTAATGTATATATGAGTATGCAATAAGTTAAAAATTTAAGTTAAATTGGTATGAATTAGTAATTAGTTAGATTGATAACTTGTTGAATTGTTTTGGTAATATGAGTAGAGTATCAATGAGGGTACTTTGATTAGGTTCTTAGATTGATGAATTTGGTATGTAAGTATTTTAGATTGGTTGAACATTTGGTTATTGAATTGCTTGTGATTTAAGTTTGCAGGGATTGGTAAAACTTGATGTATAAGGCTCATTTTGAGTCCACACGGGCGTGTGACCAGACCATGTGAGACACACGGCTTATACATGGGCGTGTGGATAGGCCGTGTGTCCCCTGCATCTTAAAAATTTGAAACAAAATGCTCAGGTATTACCACACAGGCGTGCGTCTCATCCGTGTGAGGAACACGGCCCAGCACACGAGCGTGTGACTTGGCCGTGTGAGGTAAGTCAGGGAGTCACACGGGGTAGGACACGGCTTGAGACACGGGTATGTCTCAGAACCACACGGGTGTCTCCCTTAATCACACGGGCGTGTCCCTTAATCACACGGGCGTGTGACCCTTGCACTTAGGAAAAATTTTAAAATTTCACGAAAAAATTTTGAAGTACACGATTAAGTCCTGATTTGTTTCTAACACATGTTTTAGGTCTCGAAGGTTCATAAAGGGACTATATGATGTAATTATGATGTGTATGTTTGAATAATTATGAATTGTTTGTATTTTTTTATAATGTCCGGTAATGCTCCGTAACCCTGTTCCGGCAACGGATAAATGTTAGGTGTAACAACCCGTTTTTAGGGTTAATTGGAACAGTGATTTCGAGACCATAATACGAAGTTAAAATATTTATTTTATTATTTTAATAAGTCTTACAGCATGATAGAATGATAGTATAAAAATTTCGTTAAGAAATTTTACTGTTTAAATACTTAGTTTGATAAAAGGACTTAATCGCATAAAATGCAAAAGTAGCATTCTATTTGTTTAAAGTGCTTAATAACTATGAAGCATTAAAGTAAGGGTCCTTGCATGGTAATTATATCACTGGTAATGATAGTGGACAATGGTGGACATATTTAGACATGTTTTAATTGATTATATATGTTTTATTAAAGGTTAAAGTTGTAATTAGTAAATTAAGTTAAGTTAAAATAAAACAAAAAACAATTTTAAGCTTATTTGTTTCATCATCTTCCACTGAAATTGAACAAAGAAAACAACCATGGAAGAGTTCTTAGGTTCGGCTACTTTGGTTGCTAGATTAGGTATGATTTTAATCTCGCTTTTTAATAATTTCTACGTTTTTGAAATCATTGCTTCATAATCTAGCTAGCCTGTGTCTTCGATTTCAAAACTGTTATAGATTTTGAATGATGTCATTATTGAATGCTTGGTTTTTTAGATGTTTTATGATAGATTATTAAAGTTTGAAGCTAGATTAACAAGTTTTATAAAGTGATTTTTGACAAAAATGTTAATTACGGATTTAATTGAGAAATTTGTAAAATCCATGGGTAAATGTGTAAATTAATGAGAAAATTAGCTGATATGAATATAAGGAAAATTCGGTTAGCATGGGCTGGTATTGAATTGTATGAATTTGTATTATGCGATTTGGACTAAATTGTAAAAATGTAAAATATTAGGGGTAAAATCGTAATTTTTCTAAAAAGTGTATATAGTGTAATACCCCTACCCGTATTCATTGCCGGAATAGGGTGCGAGGCATTCTAGGAGTTTCTTAATTAAATTTTTTTATTCAATATAGCCCTTTTATAAATATCTAAACTTCCTGTAATATTAAATCGAGACCAATCCACATCAATCAAATCAATTTAACATATTTTCATGATAGATTCATACATTTATATAAGATAACGTCATCACATATCTATAACTGGGTTTGTTAACCATACTAATGGCTAACTTTACATTCATTTCACGTTAACATTTACTTTGTTAGCTTATACATGCCATTGATTCCCAAAATAAAGTTCCTTTATTTACCGAAATCCCGAGGTTGATAGTGTGATGTGTCTCGACCAAATCCGACCTCCGAGCTCTTAACACTACAAAAACAGAGAAAAGGAAGCAGGGTAAGCACTTTGTGCTTAGTAAGCTCATGTAACAAGAATTACACTTACCTAATATTTTGAGTACAATACAATAAACATTACATATATCCATTCAATGCATTATTACCCTAACATGCACAAACTCAACATTCAAGTTAGTACAATAATTTCTATATATCAATAATATATATCATGATTGATGAGCTCATCAATACTATGATTTCCATTCCCTTGTTATTTTTCCATATTTATCCAGTTGAATTACTCGGAATTTAGATGGATTTTTCAGAGGTACACTTTTAGTGTACAAATCCGGGTCCGTCAATTCATTTCATGTGCGCACATTTTCATTTCAGAGAGCACACTCCCGCGAACCTCAACCTTGCAGCGGGATTACGGTCGAGCTAAATCACGCAATATAAACTCATAGAGTATTGTCGGGATTACACCCGAGCTAAATCCCCGCAACGACAATTACTCTAATGAGCTTGGATCCGAATTTACAGTCCAAAGCTAAATTGGACCTAATTCGGATTACCCGTCGGGCTAAATCCATTTTCCACATATTCTTCGGGAGGGCTATATCAGGATAGGATCACCCGTCCGGGCTAGATCCTTTTTACCGTCAATTCCTTTTCAGAGATCCATCGAATTTTCCTTTCATACAACCGGGATTTATTCCCCTTTATATCAAATATATCAATGTTTCATCAAATTTCATATAATGAACATTCAAATCATATTCACATCAATAACTTACATTTCAAGTATTTAAGAATATAATTCAAGTTACATGAACTTACCTTGATACTTGTTTGTAAACAGCAAAAATCTACTAATCCCGAACTTTTTCCTTTCCTCGATCTAGCTTCGTATTTGAATCTTCTGGATTTGGTGCAAAAATTATGAAATACCAGCTTAGAGAACCCTCCTATGGCGTTTTTAGCTGCTGGAATTGAAGAGAAATGAAGAGAAATCTAGATATTTCCTATTTAGTCCTAGTTTTATTTAGTTAATTTTGCAATATTCCAATTTTACCCTTAATTTATCAATTTTTCTGCTGATTTCATACCCTTGCCGTCCAGCCCAAATAAATTTTGGGTCTAATTGCCTTTTAAATCCTTTCTCATTAGACTCTTAAGCTATTTAATCACTCTAGCAACTTTTACACCTATTACAATTTAGTCCTTTTCATTTAATTGACTACCCAAACATTAAAATTTCCTAACGAAATTTTAATACCACATTAATAACATTTCATAAATATTTATAAAATTATTTTCGACTCGGTTTTTACGAGATAGAGGTCTCGATAACTTATTTTTACCTAATTTCTTCAATAATTTTTTTTAACTAGCCACTAAATCGATAAAATTTTTCTATCAATATTTTCATACGACTTTCCTATCATATAAATTTTCATGCAAAAATATTAAAATAAATTTCTCTTTAAATCGGATTTGTGGTTACAAAACCACTATTCCGATAACCTTGAATTTAGGCCATTACATATAGTGTCAAATTGAATAGAAAGGAAAGTTAATATGCTGAATTTGATATTATATATAGATCAAGATAAGCATTTACCGGAACTAGATTGGGGAAAACAAAAAGTGGACGAATAGCTGATAGTTTTATTTGAGCAACTCGAGGTAAGTTCGTATAGCTAGAATCGAACTATTAATACTTGTGATTGTTTAAAATGAATGTGAATAAGTTAAATGAAAGTGAAATGCTACAATTGTTATATATGTTACATGTATTCGGTATGATAATATGCATTAGGTATGCGAATTGAGTATTTAAATATATGTACTTAATTGAATCGAATATATATATGATTTGAGAAATTGAATTATTGATCATTGAATGCTTAAATGATGAAGATGAATAATTATCGAGCCCTATTTGAACCGTAGGAATTTGTTAGATACGAGTGACATGTCACTAAGGTCACCGATTTGGTCGAGCTCCTGCATTTGTTGTGGACTCACCACAGCTCGTATGAGCTTACCGATATATTAGCTCGTAAGAGCCTACTGTTTTCAGCTCATTAGAGCTTACCATTTCTCAGTTCGTATGAGCTTACTGTTCAGCTTGTCAGAGCTTACCGTTTCAGCTCAATACAGCCTACTGTTTATCAGCTCAGGAGGAGCTTACCAATCATGGCTCGAAAGAGCGGAAAGGATAATGAATTGACGGATTACTGATAAATAAACTTAATGTGTATCACCCGAGTATCTATCCAGATTCTACGTAGTTCAACGGGCATAATTACTATTACTAATCATATGAATAAGATATATGTTTATATGGATGAATTATTGTTGATACAGATGAGTTACTATTATTACTGATGAACTACTGGTTATATGAATGAATTACAGTTTATACGAATAGAAATGAATTGCCATAATGTTATGTGAATTACATGGTATTGATGATTTTATATGCTTATGCATTTGGCAAATTTGGTTGGATTGTATTGAAATGGTAATATAGGTTATAATGACGTACGAACAAATGTTATATATGTGAATCGAGATGTAACAGCCTGATTTAGACCCTAATCGGAACGGTGGTTTCGGGACCACGAATTCGAGTCAGAAAAATAATTTAAAATTATTTTCTGTGTTTATTCTATGTGAATTTATATCTGTGAAATTTTCGTGATTTAATTTTGTCATTTAGGTATCCGATTAAATAAAAGGACTTAATCGCGTAAAATGAAAATTTGGTGTTTAGTTGTATAAAGTACCAAATTGCTATTGGCTTTTAAAGTTGAATGGACCATCTGATTAGGTAATGGCCGGTTGTACCCTTGAATTATGTGTTTAAGTTATTTAATTATAAAGGTTATATTAGTAATTAATTAAAATGTTAATATATATCATAATAAAACATAAGTAAAATACGTGTTATATTTTTGTTCACCACCGATAAGAAAGAAAATAAAAGAAAAGAACTAGGTTCGGCCATCCTTTCAAGCTCAATCAAGGTTCTTTTTTGTTCAGTTTTTGATAATTTCTACGTTTTTGAGATCGTTGCTTCGAGTACTACAAAACCCATGCTTGAATTTTTTATTTTGGTGAATATTTTGAGTTATGCCATTGTTGAGAGCTTGTGATTTTTGTTGTTTGATGATGAAATATGAAAGATATGTTTTAGATTAACATATTTTGTATTGGAGTTTTTGATGATTTTGAGTTATTAGGACTAAATTGCAAAAATAAAAATTTGAGGGACTAAAATGTGAAATAAATTGAATGTATGGATTTGTTTGAGAGTGGGTAAAATTCAGCTCAACAGGGGTATGCTGAAATTTTGTGTATTTTGGGTTTGTGCAATAGGGACTAAATTGTAAAAAGTGTAAATGTTAGGGGTAAAATGGTAATTTACCCATTAATGTGTTTTTGGACTAAATTGAATGAAAATATATTTAAATGAGCTTAATTTGGATATGTTTAGATCAAGAACCAAAGAAATCGAATTTGGATCGGGGGAAAACAAAAGTTGTCAACTAGCTGCCATGTTCCGTTTATAACGTCCGAGGTAAGTTTATAAGCAAATAGACATGTTTAATTGTAGTTAAATGCTATATATACATGCTGTTATGAAATGTAAGAATTTAAAATGGTTATGGATGAATATGAAAAAGATTGACTAATACATTTTCGGATTCGTTTCGACTAAGTTACGACGTCCGAAAGCCCCGTATGAACCTTAGGAATAGTTAGGATACATATGTCATGACATAGGATTCCGATTCATGTGTGCGAGTAAGACCATGGCATCGATATGTGATTACATGTAAGACCACGTCTGGGACGTTGACATTGTGCGATATATGTGATTATCCGAGTATCCTATCTAATTCCGAATGGTTCATCGGGCATCAATAAGTGGTGAAAAAATATGTAAAATTAGCTAAGTGATCAGGTATGTATTAGCTTGATACTTATTTGAAATAAGGTAAGTGAGTATTATGACATTAGTTATAAGCATGTGTAATATGAATGAAAAGTATTTGTGAATATGACATGTGTATATGGCCATGTGAACAAGAAGTATGATTCTTGCTGAAATGATTTTTATTATGCATATATATGTGATCTTGCATAATCGGTCATTTAGTAATGTATGTATATAAAAATTTTATCTTCATTTAAGAACTTACGTATACAAGCACATGTGCAGTAGGTTTTATAATGACAATTTGGCTTTTGAAAATTGAACAATGATTTGATGACTTAACCTTATGAATATTCGGCGAAGGTAATGGTCTGTGTACAGATATATTATTTCTGAAGTTGTAAGTTGAAAATAAGCTTATATTGTTAATATAATTTGGTTGGTTTAAAATGAATTGTTTATATATTTTAGTTGTTTAAATTGCTTATAACTTACTAAGCTATAAAAGCTTACCCTGTGAACATGTGTGTTTCTGTTTTATAGATTTTGGAGTTAAGCTACGAGCTCGGGAATTGACAGCGAAGTTCATCACATTATCAACTATATTGGGTACCTTTATAAATATACTATAAAAACTATGGCATGTATAGGCTAGCTTAGAGTTGGTTTATTGTGGAAAATGGATGTATAAAGGCCATGCAAAAATGGCTTAGTTCTCATATTTAAATTTGGTTATGCTTGATTGTGGCTTGAGTTTGTTTTAGTTATATTGTTCAGTGCTATGAAGGAAATGATGTTTATGTTATATGTTTAATGTTTTAGTATTGATTAATGATTTTGGTTGGACATAAGATTGATTCGGCTAAGTATACAAGGAGTAAAATATATGTGATTGTGGTGAGTATATTTGGCCATTGTAATAAATGTGATTCGACTTCATAGACTTGACTAAGTCCGAACATAACTTAATTTAAATTAACATGGTCATTACATGGCAGGTAAAATTTGCGATTTGATTATATGTCTATATGTAGTTCATGTCTTATTTTTGAAAGGTATAGAATGTAATATAACTTGGTTTGAAAATAATATGATAATGCATTACAAATATTTAAGTATATAATAAGGTGATTTGATTTGTTTGTATATGATATGTATGCTTTAAGTTTTAGGTATATATATATATATATATATATATATATATATATGGATTGCGTTTTTCAATGATGGAAATAATTATTCATAGTTGATAAGTATTTTCATTCAAAGACATTAAATTATGGTTGCATGTTTAAACTTGGTTATCATGATTAAGTTATTAAAGTTGAGTCTTAATAGTCAATGAGTAAACCAAAGCTTAAGTTGACCGAATGTTAATAATTATTTGGCTTTTGAGTAAGTAATCTCAAACATATTAATTAGCATAAATATTTAGTGTACTTTTGGATGGTAAGTGTACCCATAGAATAATTAAATTTACTAAGGTTAATTGAGCATGTTTTAATGACCTAGAGTAAATGCGTATAATCTTTTATGGTTAATATTTTAAAACAAGTATATGATAATACTTGGTTATTGCTGGATGGATGTTTTGCTTTAATATTGAGTGTAAAGCATGCAAATTTAAAATTGACCCTAAATCCCTAGTTGCATATGTAAATAATTTTTATTTATATGTATTATGTCTTATTAAATTATAAGAACATGTATGTGATATTTAGTGACTTAAGCACAATTTCATAAGTGACTTAATAATATGTTAAATCATGTACTCAATGGTTAATGCCTTATATATGTTTATACATATATGCATTAGATGTAGTGAGTTTTATGTTGAAATTTTGACATGATTTGTGGTTACAATGAGAAAAATAGAATATGTTCTGATGTATTAATTAACTATATTTTATTTATTAATAAGCTTGACTTGGGTGAAAATTTATTAATGTTCGGATTTGTGCTTTATATTTGGTAGTACTTCGTAACCCTAGTCCGGCGACGGATACGAGTTAGGGGTGTTACACGAGATATAGGTGGTTTAACCACATATATGCCCATTAGTGTGCAAGATACATAATATTCGATGTTATTTCTATGGTTCAACGAAAAAGATAACGGTACGAGTATGAATCAGTTTAGGTATACGTGACGCACTCGACAAGCAAGTGATATTTAATAATTTCATATGATATGCATGTAACACCCCCTAACCCCGAACGGTCGCCGGAACAGAGTTACGAGGCATTACCAGACATATCAGACAACTTACGAATAATTCACAAATAAAATAACATTCATAGTATAATTTAATAACTAAGTTCTTACAATGAACTCTCGAAGTCTAAAACATGTATTAAAAGTGAAACGGGACTCGTTCAAGTACTCCAGAAAATTTTTTTATTATAAATTTCGACAGCATTTCTGCTTATTTTTACATAAAACCCCCTGCAATTAAAACCGTATTCATTTCAAACATAACCAATTCAACCAACTCATTTCACATACTCATTTTTTATTCTAAATACCTTCTAATCAAACCCAATCAATATAATATCAATTTAAATTTACCAATATACTAATTAAATTGAAATGGATAAACTTCTTTCATTATAATTCTTAGACTTGTAATACTAACATTTTTAACCATTTATATTCAAAACATAATAACCTTTATACACATCCTATGTACATGCCACATTACCAAAAGAAAATATGCATCACCAAAAGTTTGCTGAAGTCGGATCTGGTTTTGGATGTTGGTTCAATACTTGACTTCTATAACCTGCGCACGGAAACAACCGTACGCTGAGTATGCATATACTAGTGGTATCACTATAATTCAATTTATAATTAAATACATTAAATCACACACATACTTTTACATTACAATTATCATCACTTAATGAACAATTCAATCTTTTTATGTTATCATTTGATTATATATATACCATTCTTATTTCTTTATTTCAATTCTCACCTTTCACATATGCCATATCATTCAAATTTAGTTTTATCAGTAAATTTATTTCATTTGTCCCTATTAACTTGACTCGGACTCGGATACACGGATTCCAACCAATACACCAGTACGACACATTGTGCCTTAACGGTACGATGCACGAACAATAATCGCGATGCTTGTAGCGATGAATGATAAGAATAATAACAATATTCAACACACAAAGTGCTGAATCGGTAACGGTAACAGTAACAGTATTCGACACACAAAGTGCCGAATCGGTAACAGTAACAGTAGTCGGCACGTAAGTGCCTGATCGGTAAGCCGGCAAAAACCCGTACTCTTCCATATCCTATGGCATGCCAACTATATCCGACTAGCCCAACTAGTTAATAGGGTATTTAATTTACTTTTCAGTACAATTTCCATCTAAGTTCAGTATCAAATATAATTCCTTATTTCAATCAGTTTCAAAGTATTGCAGTAATTCATTACTTCAGTAATTTCACAATTCAATGCAGTACACATAACAATATTTAGTAACTTCACAATTCAATTTAGTACTCAAAACAATATTCAGTATTCCACAATTCAGTTCAGTACCAGTCTCAATTTCAGTACTCAATCATAAATTTATCATTTTACTAAACGCTTACCTTAAAATACTTACCACACATAATTAGTAAATTAAACACATAATAATGATAAATTTTGAATTATAGTGATACAAATCAGAATTCTCTTCAGATTTAATCCTCGACAATCTTTTCTTTTCCTTTTTGGGCCTATGCTTCAGGCTTGATATTAGCTACAAACAATTAAAATAATTTCACAATCATTAACACAACACAATTTAATTGCTAAAATTTTTATCTAACTTTTACTTTAATTTCAAATTTAATCCTAACTAAACCTATATATTTTTCTTTCTCAATTCATACCTTTTTGCTACTCAATTTCTTGCCAAACTCACATTTAACTATTTAATTTTTATCATATTTTCATAATTTCGAATTTATATCAATTTAGTCCCTATAACATAAAACTTATGACATAGTTTACAATTCAATCCTTTATTCAATTCCAATTAAAATTTCTATCAAATAAACCCCCAATTCCATCATTTGTTCAACATAAACCCTACTCAAAAATCTATTAACTTTCAAATTTTCAACTTAAATTCAACAAAAATTTATTCTAGAGCTTCTAAAACATCAAAATTAAAAGAAAATGGCTTAATTGACTTATCTATTAAAACTTCAAACCTTAAAACCCTAGTTTTTCTTTTTATTTTTCTTTCTTTTCTTTTTCTCCTTTCCCTGCTCCGTTTTCGAATAGCTATTCTGTTTCTTTTTTTTTTTTTTACTTTGTTTTGTTTCTTCATTTTATTTCGTTTCTTTTTCTTTTATTTTATTAACTTAATAATAATAATTATTATTATAATAAATATCTTATTTAATAAAATATATATATATATATATATATATATATATATATTACAATTGGACACACATATATTTTACACTTGCCTATTATCATCACCATCCAATTGTCCTTATTTTATTTATTTTATATAATTTAATATTTTAATATAATAAAAATCTTTTTACTTAAATAAAAAGTTATTAAATAAATATATTACAAATGTATAAATATATACATTACACTTGTATAATTTAATCACCATACATTTGTCTTTATTTTAATTTATTTTTAATAACAATAATAATAATAATTTAATAATATAAATTATAATTTGATAGAATAATAATAATAATGATAAATAATAAATTTTTATTTACTTAAATAAAAAGTAATTAAATAAATATCTTACAAATGTATGCATACTATTATTACATTTGTATATTATTTTTTTTATCATCATACACTTGGCTTTAATTTAATTTAATTCATAATATGATATTTATAATTAATTAATTTAATAATATATTTTATAATTAAATTTTATATATTTACATAATTAAAATCTAAAAATATCTTAGATTTTAACATATTTGTTGCCTCATCTTATGCTAAATGGCTTAATTGCCATTTTAGCCCTTTTTACTTTCTTTTAATCTATAATTAGACTTTCACTCTTTATTCAATTTGATCCTTTTTCCTAATTACTTTAAATTAAGCTAAATTCACTTAATTAAAGCATATTTAGACACACAACTAGACTCAAAAATATTTCTAATAAATATTTACAGACTCAGTTTACTAAGACGAAGGCCTGATAATGTACTTTTCCGATGCCCATAGATTTTGAGTCGTTACAATGTAAGTGAAAACTGATGAATACATACAAGAATTACTAGGTTGTTATTGTATTGCGTGTTGGTTTTAATGGAGTTGATTTATATGTCCTCATGTTTCTCTAATTCTGAATTAATTGTTAAATTGTATATAGTACATACTAGTCATACAATCTTACTAAGCTTATTAGCTTACTCTATTTATTTTTCATATTTTACAGTGATTTGAAAGCTCGCTTGGGTTGGAAGTCATCGAAGATTTCATCACACTATCCAAGAGTTGATTTGGTATCTTGAACTCTTTGAAATTTGTAGTATGGCATGTATAAGCTAGTTGATGATGTGAGAAGTAGAGTTATTTTAGATATTGAAGCTTATATGCATTCATATGTTTAAGCCATGTGATTTGGCTTAACTTGGCTAAATATTGGTTATGTATATGTGTACTAAATATGGCATGTTTTGGCAAGTAGTTGATGAGATGAAGATATGCAAATTGTTTGAATTATTGAATAGATTATATGCATATATTGACTTACAAGTCATATTGGTTTGGTATGTGTTTGATGATACAAATGGTATTAAGTTGAGTATATAGATGCTTGGATTTTTAAATGGCACATAATGTGCTTTTGAAATGGTTGTTTTGGTTGCCAAATTGAATGAGAGTATGGTGTTATATGTATGCTTACAGGTGATTGAATTTAAGTGAGGAAAAGTGGCTTAAATAAGCCTATTTCTCGTCCACACGGTTGAGCACACGAGCGTGTGACTCGACCGTGTGTCTGCTGAAGCTTAGTTAAAATAAGTCAGTGAGTTACATGGCTTAAAGACGTGAGCGTGTCTATTGGCCGTGTGTGGCACACGAGCTGACACACGAGCATGTGGTCCGCTATGTGACCCAAGTCAATATGTATGCCCTGTTTCCACACGGCCTATGACACGGGCGTATCTAGTAGCTGTGTGAGGCACACGGCCTGGGCACACGGGCGTGTGACCTCTGTATTCAATAAAATTTTCTAAGTTTCCCAAAGTTTTCAAATGTTATCGATTTAGTCCTAAATGCATGTTTTAAGTTATTTATGCTCGACTTAAGCATGTTACAAGTGTAAATGAATGACTTTGATTGAAATGAGTTGATTTATTGATAAATGAATGCTTGAATTGTGCTATAAGTCTGGTAATGCCTCGTAACCTATTCCGGCGATGGATATGGGTTAGGGGTGTTACATTAGGGGGTGTTACAAATTACATGCCATATAACCTTAAGATAAACATGTCAAAATCTATTGATAGGTATCTGGATAGTGTGACCTTAGGTTGATCCGATCGCCCGATTCCACATAACATTATTTTCAACGATAGAAACGATAAAACTTACCCTATAGACATATCAAACACCTAATAATAGTTAATAAACAATAATCATGTCAATCACAACCATTCAACATGTGAGTCTTTATGTTTATACACATGTTGTATAACTTGATCAATTCTACTAAATCAATCAATACCAATTCTCACTTTATACATTCAGAAGATAATGTAGATATTTATAAAATCAAATAAAAAATCATATAACCATTGAAAACCTACTTGATGAACGATATAAATAGATTTGGATACGGATTTAACCATCCAGAACACACCATAACGCTCAAACAAACCAAATCAACCGAGAACACACCTGGGCACAAATGCCTAGTCCGTACACTTGGGCACCAAGTGCCAAGCCCAAAGGCCTTACATCTACCCCCGGTAACACCAGAACCACTATAAATATAACATGATAGTCCGCAACAAATGCTGGACTTCGTTATATTCAGTGGATAATAATAATTCACTTGCTCACATTGTAGCAATTTGCAACAATTCAAATACATATATATTTTTTAACATACCACAATTCGGAAAATCAACATAATATTAGCAATTATACCAAATTCAACCGTATGAACTTACCAGGGTTAAATTGCAGAGATAACAAAATTCATGGACTAATCAGCAGCTTTCCCTTTTCCACGATTATCTACTAGTTCTTGATCTATATATAATAGTTAAATTCAATTTATTAAATTAAAATCCTTTATCATGTTCATTTATATATATATGACTTATAATTTCTATTTTACAAATTTTCCCTAAACTTTTAAGTTTTGTTCAATTTAGTTCCTAAAACCGAAACTATTAAAAAATTCACATTTAATCCCCAATACACCTAATCGATTCTAGTTCCATCCATAATCAGCCTGCAATCACTTTAAAATTACAATATTTTCATGCTATGTTTAACATTTTTGCATATTAGTCCTTAAATACAAAAGTAATGAAATTCGCTTAACAAAATAATCCTTTAACAAAATAGTCCTAAAATATTTCCAAGCTTTAAAATCTTCCATTTAACATGAAGGAAATCCAAAACTAATCAGTGGTAATTTTAACAAATTTTAACAATTTTGAAAACTAAGATACAGATTAGCTAGACCTCATTGTAACAATTTCAAATATATAAAAATTACTAAAACCAAGATTCAAAAAGACTTAAATACATAAACATAAACTTGACCAAACCTTGGAGCATTCATCCACGGTGCATTATGTCTTGAAACAAAAGAACCAAGAGAGAAGAGGATACTTTTATCTTTTATTTAATTTTTATTTAATTATCTAATTACCATTTTTTACCTTTAAAATAACCAAA
This sequence comes from Gossypium anomalum, assembly GCA_025698475.1. Lineage (NCBI taxonomy): Eukaryota > Viridiplantae > Streptophyta > Magnoliopsida > Malvales > Malvaceae > Gossypium > Gossypium anomalum. The sequence goes on along the minus strand of CM046967.1, from coordinate 12,781,482 downwards.
AATTTCATACGTCCACTACAAATTTATATGGTATAATTTCCATTTAAAACCTTTAATTTATGCTTTTATATTCATTTGACACAATTAAACCTATAACAACAAACTTTAGCAACTTTTACGATTTAGTCATTTTTATTTAATTAACTATATAAATGTTAAAATTTTTGGACCAAATTTCAATGTACCTATTTAGTATCTCTGTAAATATTTAATAAAAATATTTACGGGCTTAATTCACTGAAACGAGGTTTCAATACCTCATTTTTCGAAATCACTTGAGTTTAAGGACAATCCACTTGTACTTAACTATTCGTTCAAATAGCAAAATTTATTAGATCAGAATTCTATATAATACTATATTTGACTCGTAAATATTAAATAATAATATTTACGAACTCATTCGTCATATTTGTGATCTCAAAACTACTGTTTCAGACACCACTGAAAAACAGCTGTTACACAATGAACTTAATATTCTTGACAAGGAGATACTAGTGAATGAAAATAAGTTGGTGAGCAAGTGAAATGAATATTATTTGATTAGTTGAATGGGAATTATGTCTATATGCAAAATGATGTGCTTAATGCAATAAGCAAAAAGAAATAGCGAATGATTTTCTTGCGAGTTACATGAAAGATATGTATTTTGTATTAAGTTATGACTTATAATCTATGAGTTATGGAATGAGACACGTACTTGTTAAAATTTATATATGTTTGTAAATGGTAAATATTCATGTAAACTTGGTAGAAAAGTTAGGATACAACTGATATGATAAAAAAAGTCATATGTGCATTTCTTTAGGGGTTTGATAGTAATGCGGAGACTATGTTATGTCATTGTATGATTCAACATTTATTATGAATCATTGTATATGCACTGTCTCTACAGACACCTTGGTGTGGTGGAGAGATGCGTTTGTATATGTATATGCATTTGTTGTCTATGGGCTTTACACTCATGTGCTTTGGTGTGGTATAGTTCATACTCTTTTGAGCTATATAGGGTGTGGTGTGGTTTACATGCATGTCCAAATCCGTTTTTACAAAGGTTGCATCAGGCGAAACTTTAAATTAAATATGAAGTTGAGTAATGAAAATGAACTTGATATGTCATGCTATAAACCTTTGTAAATATAGTTATTATGGCATAGATGTGTGGTTTAGCCTTGGCTCACTATTGCAATAATGTTTAATAACGTAGTGAGAGGGAGAAGAAAATAGCAACTAGCATAGGTAAAAAGAAGGTCCTATGATACAACTAATGGAGTTTTGTTCCATTACCAAATAAGTAAAGCTCATGAGAAGAGAATTCCACAAAATTTCAAATTGTTTGGTCTGAAATTGGCTTTTAACTATGACTTTTTATATTGATAATTGGAACCAACTAATTTAGGAAGCTTGCAAAGGACTTCTTACATTGTATGGATTTAACACCATTTATTAACGCAAAGCATGAATCTATCCATCAATATAAGCACAAAGACAGTTGTTGGAAATTGAAACTAAATAGAAGGAGACCATCATCAATATAGCTTTTGCTTTATCTGATATCTAATATGTTATTTCTCCGTATGTAGATTTTTTTGTTATTAGTTGAGAGGCAAGAAGGTTTAGTAAATTCAGCCAATCAAACAAAACAAATAGCCTCAATCCATTAGGCAAATAGATGGGATTAACAAACAATTATTGTTTTGTGATTATTAGTAAAGAAAATCTATATTTTTATATGTTTAATTTAATATATAACTAAGTTCAATAGATCATTTGGATTATTCAAAGATGAAGATTATAGTTTTCCACATTCAGCCAAGCTTGCTGGTCTAATCGAGGACAATGGGAATTAGGGCCAGTTTAGCATTGCTTCTCAGAAGCAGTTTTGAGATAAATACATTGCTAAACAAGATGCTTTTGAACTTTTCAAAAATACTTTTAGGAAAAAAAAACACTTTGTAAAAGCTCTTTTTTGACCAAAAGCAGAAGTAGAAAATTTTAATTCTACTCAAAAATAAATTTTGATCCAAAAAGTATTTTTCAGAAACAATGCTAAACTGACTCTTAGTCTATCTACAACTTCCATAAGTAAAATGTAAAAGTGAGGTATTTCTTTCATCTCCACCTTTTTACTGTTACTCTACCAAAGCTTCCTTATTTCCTCTTATTTTAACTATCACATTTCGGAATTCAATCTTTGATGCCTCTCATATTTCACCATATTCTTCTGTAACTCTTAAACAATTTAAGTCCCAACTCCATTTTCACTAACGAAACTCTTATCTTTAAAACTCTTAGTATTTTTTTTTCCATAAAAGAATTTAATAATTACACTAAAAAAAACTACAATTATGTAATTTTTTTCACCTATCATTAAATTTATCAATATAATTTTAATTGTCATGTATGTAAAATTTTAAATTAATCCGATATATGTATCTTGTTGAACTAAAATATTATCTACATTAATATATAATGAACAGTTGAACGTTCTATACATAAAATAAATAGTTAGAGATTTTCAATTTACACCAAACTTGATGTATATGATCTACAATATTGAAGCATGAAATATGATGGTTGGATTGTTAAAATATTAATCGTACGCAAAACTATTTTAATTTTACACTAAGTCTCTTTTTTATTTCATTAAAAATGACTTTTAGAAACTGATTTCTGGAAAATGACTTACTTTTCTGGAAAAGCTAATATTTTCCGGTGTTTGGATGATCTGTGTAAAATATTTTTTGTTGTTTGACAAAATTTCTGAAAATATTTCATAAAATCTGTTTTCAATAAAACAAACATACATTTGAGATTTTATTATCTTTTCATTATTTAATTGAGTTTATTTCATAAAGCTTCTTTATATTTTAATTAATCATGTTTTAGTTTTAATCCATCTAAATTTACTTAATTAAGCTTAATTGTTAATTTCGTACATTAGGGAATATAAATTTATGTTTAATTAAGTTGAAAGTGATAAATATTTATTTTGAATATTATTTGGAAGAGTAAGTTGAAAATTGATTTAATTTAATAAAAAATTGACGTAAGGACCAAATTGTAAAATTTATAAAATTTTGAATTCTAAGGGTTTGAGTAGTGAAATCTGAAACATTGATGTAGTAACTAAATTATATGATTATGAAATATGAAAATTTGGAAAGTTGAGCGTAAAATAGTAAAGTTTGAAACTATAGGGGTTAAATTATAAAAAATTTAAATTTTGAGTTTTAGGACTAATTTACATTATTTGAGAATTTAAAATTCTGAAAAATAGAATATGAAAGTTTAACTCTTCAAATCAAGGACTAATTTTTGGAAATTTTGACAATTTTAGTTGTAAGGACTAAATTGTAAAATCTAAAAATTTTAGAAAATAGACTGTTTTGCAAAACTATACAAAACGAGGTTTAAGACTGAACTGTAGAATAAAAAAATATGTTTTTGAGGAATTAAACTGTAGAATAGTAAATATTTAGATTTTAGGGACTAAATCATAAAAAAATAAAATTGGAATTTACAGTGAAGAGAGCTTTCCCTTTTTGTTTCTTCAACAACAAAGATAGTAAAATAATAAAAAATTGGTAAAATGTCTTAATTTTACCTGTCTTTGGAGAATGATCTCATTTGGTAATTCATTTTCTACCAAACAAACACAGTAAAATAATAAAAATATTTTACAAAAAATATTTTATATGCAAAAAAATATATCCTAATATAAATTGATATTTCTGTATAAAAAAAGATATAACATTTTTTATTACAACGTTATTAAAATAATTTTGTTTCAAAGTTATTTCTCATAGTAGATTTTTAGGAGATGTTGACATCCATGATAAATATAAAAATCTAATTTTTGAGCTCGACCGAAAAGTTTCACTTCGTAGAGTTTTTCCCTCCTCTGTTTTTGATCTCGAACGGCTCAAAATTTAATATTTTATTCTGATCCTAAGAAAGAAATGTATCATTGGAAATATTATATATTCACTTATATTATTATTATAATAATATATATACTATTTTTGAAATTTTTTATTTTTTTTGCATTTTTATTTTCAGAAATTTAGTTATTTTACTTCTTAGATTTCAATTTTTAGCACTGTTAAATTACTTTTTTTTTTTTTGTAAATTAAGGTTAATTATAACATCATTTTTTAATTACATGACTATCAAGTAAGCATTTTTTATTTCATAATATCACACCAACAAATTTAATAAAAAATAATAATGTTACCAATTAGACCTAATTTTCAAATATGAAAAAGAGGATAGACTAAATTCCTAGAAATGAAAGTCTAAAGACTAAATTCTAATCTTTTGAAAAGTATAGAGACTTATGGCAAATTTTAACCTTAAAAATTATGTATATGTAAGGCTGAGCAAAACTCAATTCAATTCAAGAAAATAAATTTGAATTTTGAGTTATTCGAGTTTCGAATTTGAAGTTAAATTTTACAATTCGAATAACAAATTGGTATAAATACCTATTTAATCTCTGTCAATTTTGAAAATGAGCATTTTGGTCCTCTCTCAACAAAAATTACAAAAAATTCAAAATAATTTTTAAAATTCATAATATTTATAAAAATTCTAAAATTTATATTTTTAAAAAATTATCTAAATGATATATAAAAAGAAAGTTAAAATTTTAAAAATTTTCTAAAATAATAGTTTTGAGATCTAAATAAGATAATTAATGATTCAAGTATTTTTTTCTTTGAAATAGTTTTTAAATATATATTGTTTTAAATTTATATGTTCAAATATTAAATTAATTATACTATAACCATATTTTAATTTGACATGTTTAATTTTTTTAATTTAACTCAATTAATTCGACTCAAATTTTACCCAACTCAATTTAAAAAATTTCAAATCAATTTAATATATAAAATATAACTTATAAACTCGAATTCAACATGTACATATGTATACGATCCGAGAGAATTTTTATGAAAGGTCAAATCCGACCCGAAAGCAATAAAGGTCCGGATTCGGCAGGAAGCCAGCGGAGCGGGACCCGAAGACTTCGCATCACTCGCTCTCTTGTTTCATTGTAAAATCGAAGTCTTAGCAGAGAAGGAATCCAATCGAGAAGCCGAGAAGAAAATACCTTGATAACGACCCCGACCGTAAAAGGCTTTTAACTCTTCCGATCCCTACCTATAACAACTACAACCAGCGAAAAACACCCTTTATACCCTTTTGGTGTTCTCTCATTTCGTGTTGGAATTTTGTTTACCCTGTCCTGTTTTTTAATCCCATTTTCTGGGGTTTTGTGAAGGTCTACAGAAGGGAAAGATAAGTGTTTTGATTTTTTGTCTGTCTTTGGCCTTTTGGGTTTTGTTTTGCGTATTTGGAAAAGATGATGCTGCATTATCTTCATCCCGCTAAGCTCCAATCCAAGAAGGTAGTGTCACTCACACGGTCTCTTGATTCTGTTTTAAGTTTATTAAAAAAACTGGATTTTGATTGGAAATTATGGATTTTAGTGGTCTAGGATTTAACCCTTTTAATTGGGGAAGGAAAGGATGCCTGTTTTCTAATACAGTTTGCAATTACCAAGTCTATAAAAAAAGATGCATCGGATCAAAGTACCTTATGTCTTATATGAAATTAACATACTTATTTGATTGCCCATTTTTATGGCATAAACCTAGTTTTCAGCTTTATTTTGATGGTTTGATAACCGAATATATATAGTGGGTGCCTGTTGAGACAAAATGATGTGATTTTTTTATAAAGGATGCTCATTTATCTGAGTGAAGGTCTTTGTTATTTATTCTTCCTAGTAGGTCTTCCGGGGTTAAAGAAATGTAATCTTTTATGCATGTATGTTTCATTCTAGATAATGGCTTTCCAATTTGGTTACTTTTCGGGCTGTTATTGATATGTTTTGCTGTACTGGCAGATTGTTTTTGAGGATGTGTTCTCTGCGCGTGATCCTGCCACACTTGAACATCTCAAGGAGTTGAGCTCTAGGCGCAGAGTAATTGAGGAGTCCATTAATCAGAGTAGCTTCATTACTGAGGCTATTGCAAGAGAAATGTCTGGAGGCTTAACTTCTCATTGTCTAAGGGTAATTTCTTAATGTTGCTTAATTCACATTTTAGCTTTTGTAATCAATACAAGCCTTTCTTTTTCACTCCATTGCCATAATCCATAAATTATTACAGGCGGAAACTTGTTTTTGATTGCCTCTGGTTATTTTTTCTATAACCACATGAGGTTTCAACAGGTTATTCTGATTGTTTTTCTTTTTCTTTTCCCTTTTTTATATGAAATGCATCAGGACCTTCAGAAGCTGGAGCAATACCTGCCATTGTTGGAGAACTTGATTTTTCATGTTGATTTGGTATGCAGCAACCACCGTGTTGTTCGTTGGATTTCGGAACTTCAGATCCGTTGGAGTAGTGCTCTTAGCTCATCTTCTCTCTTTAACCTCAGGGGTCCAAAGTTTTTTCAAATTGATAATTTGCGTTATGAGCTTGGTATGACCCTTTACCTTTATGCTGCATTGCTTCGGGAGAGGGCTATAGAAATTCTTCCAGCAGGTAGGCATTGACATTCTCACATCATGTTTTTTATTAATTACATGAGTTGTGTTCATGATATTGCATTTTACTTTGCATCGTGCCAGACTTGGTGCAATCTGCCACACTTTTCAGGGAAGCTTCTGGTGTTTTTCAACACCTTGCTAATGAGGTATTTCCTGCACAGTCTGTAGAAAGGCCACTGGAAGCAACTCCATCCATGTGCACAGTTATGAGCATAATTTGCTTGGCTGAAGCCCAGGTTAGTTTTAAGGATTTTGCATTTCAATATTCTAGGATATCTATCCTAGGTTCCTGTCATCTTGGCCTGAAACTGAATGCAAAATCTTTTAATATTCAAGGGTTTGTTTGTTATCTGCTTCTTTAGTAATTCCTTTGTCTCTGATAATTGTTAATGTTATATTGTGAAATTTAACAGGCCGTAACTATAAGGAAGGCTGAAGAAAAAGGAACCACCGTTGGTCTTCTGGCAAAACTGCACTATGGTATTACAGAGTTGCTTGGTGAAGCCACTGCTATTGTATATTCAAATACTAAAGAGTACAAAGATATTTCATCGAGTTTCTTGGTATTTACACGCTCTTTTTCTGTCTGAAAATCATTGACATCTCTTATTCCATGGTTAAGTAAGCTTAATCAGTTTGATCACTTGATTTTGCCTAATTTAGTAATTGCAGTCAATAGCATAAACTTAACGTGATATGATTAGCCTTTCTCCTCACTTGATATTTGACGACTTGCCTGAATATGTTGATTTCCTTTACAGTTTTTCATTGGCGATTTCCTTTCATGTCTTCACTGAATACCTTGCTCCATGTTGTTAATCAATATATTAGAACGAAGTAAATGCAAATACACAACTTTTCTTTGTTGTTGTTTATTGTTGCATTAAGAGATATCCTGTAAGAAGGAGCTGATACTATGATGTCCTGTGTGAACTGTACAGGAGTTTATATCATCTTGCAAAGCTCTACATGAGTTGAGAAGTCGGAAATACCTTGCAGAAAGTGTAAAGATAGGTGAGCAAGTTGGGGTTGCAGTTGGAGTTCTTCGTGATGCACTAATCAAGGGAAAAAGGGAACTTCCAGGAGAAGAATCCTGGAGATCGATCTTTGGGAAAGAAATTGATGCTGCTGCTGATATGCTAAGGAAATTTGAAAACGAGAATGAATTTGTTTGGCATGAGAAGATCCCCAGTGGAGATGAGTTGCCACGGCTACAAGGTAACAAGATTGCCAACGCTTTACCTTACCACCCCAAAAGATGGGAGAGGGAACTTAATTTCAAGATATAGATGTACATAACATTTTGTGTAATAAAGCTTATCATTATTATATTTTTGGGTTGGAATGCTCGCAAGCTTCTTCAGCTTCCTCGCTTCTGGATTTACCAACAAGCTTTTTTTACCTAAAGAAAGTTAAAAAAGTCGATGTAAACAAGAGATTAATGGTGTGTTAAATGATGAAGCTTAGTGTTTAAGTTGTATAGTATGAAGGCCTTTGTAACAATTTAGTAGATTAGCTGTGAACATAATACCAGAAAGCCGCTTTAGAATATTCTTCTAAATTCTGCCGTAATTTGTCACTTGCTAATACCGAATTTCAGCAGGAATAAAGGCATGGTGACTTTTGTTTTCTAGAAAAATATATTTTCTATTTTCTTTAAAAAGATTGAGAACAAATTTAATTTTAAATTAAATGAACATATTTTGTTGCGACAGAATATAATTTAATGAATTTAACTTTGAAATTTTAAAATTCGATTAAAAAATCAAATTAATGCACAAGGACTAAATTCATAAATTTATAATCTACATGGACTAAAAGCAGAATTTAAGCTAGTAAATTACTGTTGAAAAATAATGTTATTTTGAAGAAAAATAAGGGTCGAGAATGTGCCAAGTGGTGGAGTGAAAACAAGTAGAGCAAAGGTCTCTCGATGGGTTGAAAGGGTCAGGACACAACAAAATGGGTTAAATAAATCCCTCACCCAGTTGGCCAAAGCATTAAACTAAAGAAGCAAAAGCAGCATGGAAATGGCAGTTCATTGCAATTCCGCTCCCTTGTCTTGCAAAACCTGGAGAAACAGAGGCCCCGCACTCTTACCCGCCCGTCTCTGCTCACTTCCTCAAACCCCATTTAGCTTCCGTTCAGGTACATTAAAGCTCTCAACTTGCAGGTATAATAACTTAAATGTACCATTCTTTTTGTTTGTTTAAGTGCTTGACTTATTTTGTAATTAGTTAATTGATTTTCGATTTGGATTGGTTTTACAGGTGGGATAAGGTGGCTTCTGCTGTTGCTTCTGAAGAAAGTGCAGTCGGGTCAAGCTCTTCTGGGACTGATGTATTCAACCTCACTTACCTAGAGGTGGGTTTTATTATTATTATTATTATTATTATTATTATTATTATTATTGTAAATTCAGTTATATTGAAACTTCTTTTTTTTTTTTTTTTTTTTGAAAAAGGAGTTGTTGACACCATAGTTTATATTATTGGTATATAGGGGAATAGTTGGCTGTGGGATATAAGTGGGGTGAGAGTTTTGGTTGATCCAATATTGGTGGGTAACTTGGATTTTGTATTCCATGGCTCTATGATGCTGCCAAGAAATTTTTGAAGAATTTCCAGGTTTTTTCTTCTTCTTTAGTATCCATGTTTCTGATCTTTGTAGGACTTCTTTATTTATTTATTTATGGTTAATCATCTTTGGCGTTCTACTCTGTGCATGTTTGTTATAATTGGAATCTAACTTTGTTTGTGCAGCTTACTGACCTTCCTCAACTTGATTGCTTACTCATAACACAAAGCCTTGATGATCACTGCCATTTAAAAACCTTAAAACCGCTCTCCGAGATGTCCCCAAATCTCAGAGTCATTGCTACTCCAAATGCCAAGCCTTTGCTGGATCCTCTTTTCAGAAATGTGAGTTAAAAAGTTTAATTTAGTTTTCAGAGCTGCTTCTTGTAGGCATCTGTTTGCACTTCAGCCTCCACTGCATTTTTGTGGTTTCATTCATGGAATATATCATCATAAATAGATGCTAGTGTTAAATGTAGACAAGTTAGGACAGAACTTGTCATTTCGTTAAGCTATTTTGCAGTAGAGCACCTGGTTCTAAACTAATTTGCAAGCTTATGATTTTACACCCAGTTCACCTTGGCTTTAGAAATTTTCAGGTTACATATCTAGAACCTGGTCAGGAGTCTGAAGTTGAAGCAGAGAATGGTTCCAAAGTCAGAATTCGAGCTACTGCTGGGCCAGTTCTGGGTCCTCCATGGCAACGACCTGAGAATGGGTAAAGCTTTCCAAGCTTCGACTTGTCAATTTGACTTTGCATCCTCCGTTACTAACCATTGGTATCTTATCGATGTCCCTTCTAGAGTTCTATCTTCACATATTAGGTTTCTTGCCCCAATGTCTTGGAATTATGTGTTTCAGGTATCTAGTCATTTCTCCACAGGGCCAATTGACTCTCTATTATGAACCTCATTGCGTATACAATAAAGATTTTCTTGAGAAGGAGCATGCTGACATTGTTATCACCCCAGTGATCAAGCAGCTTCTTCCAAATTTTACTCTGGTTTCTGGACAAGAAGATGCAGTGCAATTAGCTAAACTTCTCCATGCCAAGTACATTACCTGAACTAGTCTTTGAATCTATGCCTAGTCAACGTTTTACAGTTCCCATGCATATGACCTTTCCTTGATTCTCTTTTAGGTTCATTATGCCAATGAAAAATGGAGATCTTGATAGCAAAGGATTTCTTGCCAGCATAATCCAGGGTGAAGGAACAATTGAATCATTCAAGGTCAATTCCTTTCGCCTTTCTTGAAAAATAAATGAACCATGGTATCTGCATTGGCTGGCGCCCATTTGATATATTCATCCAGAAATGGTTTTAGGGTCATTGGCAAACACTTTTTCTTGTATTGGGACCTAAACTCACATATCCACCTCCTGTGGTGTTCATCTTCAGGACTTGGTCCGACTTATCTTCCAATTTGTATCACTCAGTAAATATTGTTATTTTGATGTAGTAGATATTCAAGTGGCTGAGACAAGTGTTTTTTCCATTTGAAATACAGGAGCTTTTGTCGAAGGAACTACCAGATGCAAAGACTTTAGAGCCTACACTTGGTGAACCATTGCAAATTCCTCCCCCCTAAAATCTCTACATTTGCTAGTAAAACTAAAAAGAAAAGGGTAAAAGTAGATAGGTTAAAATATGTCATATGTCTTTGTACTCTTCACAAATTTAGAATTTAATGTGTGTCGAACATATGTTTGTATTTGTATGAATTATAATTGTATTAGTGAAACTTTATAAAACAAAATAAAAAACAGTTATATTAAATGGTTGATATATTCCATTTCAATTATATATGTGTTTATATTTGTATTTATAATTTTATTGAGTTGCCATTACTTGTCTAATAACATCAAATTTAATCAAAGAGATAGAATTATCAGAGAAATAATTTCAAATTTAGTTTAGAACAAATGTACCTGTATGTGGAACTCTGGGCTGTGAAAAAGGAATGCATTGTGCATGTATGGCCTAACCCCAAACTTGGTATGTTATTTTTGGGTAAATATATATTTTTTTATCTATGTTTGGATTCAATATTTAATTCGGTGCTTATATTATTTTGTTTAAATTGGTACTCATGTTAGGCTTCCTTTACATAAAGTGGCGCATGAGTCCAACAATATTACTTTTTACGTGATCTAATGAATATTTGATTTGTGGTGATGGTGATGTTATCATGATGTCATCATCTAAAAATTAAGAATACTATTATAAAAACTAAATAATTATAGTGTAAAAATAAAATTTTTATTTATTAACTTTCATCAAATCAACTCTAAAGTTCAAATTAAATATTAAAAAGTTGACAATTTTATGTTTGAGTATCAAAATATAACTCCTCGAGACCACACTTACTACACATGAGGGATCTCAAGCTCGTTGATTACCCAATTGTTTTAAAAGTCATATCCTAAAACATCACATCATCACCACTACAAGAGAACAAGATATAACTCCACTATTAGTAAGCTCAGGACGTGTCTCCCATATATAAACTCTACATAATATTTAAGAGAAGGACCAAAACACAAAAACCACTTCATCTTCTTCTTCCTCCTCTTATCTAAACTTACTTCCTCAAACACCCTCACGAGATCCTTTATTCAATGGTTCTCCGCCTCAACCAAAGGTGAACCACCATCCTTACCTCCATCTCTTCTTCCTTATTAATCTTAGTAATTAAAAAATATAAAAATTTCTTTTTTTTTTTTTAAAAAAGGAGTTATTTTTTTAGATAAAAAAATTAAAAAATATAGTATTATTTAGATTTAAAAAGATAGAGAAATTAGATTCTTAAAAAAAAAAGGAAAAGGAAAAGTAAATTAGAAATAGGAAAGGGATTTGGAATATATATTTAACACATTTATAAATCGTTTGACTCCAACTCTAGCCTTTGGGCGTATGGTAAATGTAATATTGAACAGAAACTCTATTAAAATGGGCATTGACTTTAGGTAATGCAATTGAGTGTATTCATTCATTACTTACTGTGCTGTCAAACCCTAATCTAATCAACCCTTACAAGCACCTTTTAACCCCTCAACTCACTTAACAACAACAAAAGAAATAATGAAATTTGGTAGCCAAATTAGAATTTAAGATTTAAGTTATTAAATATGAAATTGGGGAATTTCAAGTTGAAGAATATTAGTCAGCCATGACATTGCAACTCAATAGTTTTCATGATTCACAAACCATTGTGTTATTCTTTCTTAAAAAAACTGTATACCCTATTCTTATAATAATAATAATTTAAATAAAAGAAAAAGAAAGTAAATGTTATTGGTCTTAGCTGTAATCGCATAGATGGTATATATTGGTGTATGACAAATTTCATTTTCAGAAAAGATGGTAAGAAATGTTGACCTAACTGATGAGCATTTCTTAAACACGAGATTTTCGAGCAATATGTTTGGTCAGTCGAATATTCTCAAAAATTTACACTATCATCATCAACAATGAATAAACCAAGAAATGACTTTTGTCTACTCTTCTTCCAACTTTGTTTTTTAATATGTGAAGAGTCATTTGGCCTTAGGTTCACTCAAGGGCCGCTTTTCCATCACGAGGGAATTCCCTTATATATATATATATAAATATATATAATCAGACAAACAATCCCCCTACTCCATGGATCCATCTCTCTCTCCCAAATCACTCCATTCTGCCTTAAATTATTCTCATCATTACTATTTTTTTAGTTGGATATATATTCTAAATTGCAACAAATATAATAATATAAGATTTAAATCAAAATAAAATTTTTAAAAAAGTACAACTAAGCCTTCATTGGTTAAATGGAAAGACCCACATGCACCGAATACCAACTTAAATTAATAAATAAAAATGAAATGTGGGGAATCTTGGACAAAGTAAGATTCTTTAATTTCTTAGGATCTGTTAACTAAAATTGATGTTGCTTTCCTAGTTTCCTAGATGGCTGTAACAATAATAAAGATAAGTTAAACAAATAGAGAATATACTTTGGACAATAAGATGATAACATTTCCATTTGTATTCAAAATCTGAACAAAGCATAAATTATTCTTCAAGAATGGGAGTGGACCCTTCCATTACTCCATAAACAGACACTGTCTCTTTGATTTTTTTATTTTTAATCCCAAAGGAAAAAAAGAATTGGGTTGGCAGTGAGAAAAAGTCGTACATTGAATATTAGGAAATGGCCACTTGCATCAAACCCCTAACCTGGATTTCAGGTTTAACATTGTTTTGGAGTTGGAGCCAATGAGCATCGTTGGACTTAGATTCTTCCTAAGGCCATCACGTTTTTTATTAACCCCCATGCAAAATTCATCCATGCTGTTGTGTTATGGGGCCTGTGGGGGCTTTCTCATTATTACCACCATTATGTTCCCCACAACAGTAATAACACTTTTAATTACTGGACATGGTAATTAATAGGGTTTAATCCTGATCTCTTTCATTATCGATTATGAGTTTTTTTTTTCTTATTATTTTAAATGGACCCATTCCTTGTTAGATTATGACTTGACTTTCTAATCACACTGACTTCCAAATGAAGCTAATTAACAATTATCAGATAAGATGTTTTAAATATGGGTTTAACATTTTTTTTTTTGTTAATTATCTCATACATTGTCTATCCCTATCCATAAGATATGAATAAAGTTGGCAGTGGACTGGTGCACAAAATGCCAGAATAATAGTAAACCCTGATGCTATATTACCATATAATTATTTCATCATGCATGTCAAACATGCAGTTTGACTATTTCAATTTTCGGTATCTCTTAACATTCAATAATTTTATAGCTTCAACTCTGAATTTTCTTATGTCATGCATCTACATAGATTTTTTGAAGCCATTCATTAGAGAGAGAGAGAGAGAGAGAGAGAGAGAGAGAGAGATTCAGAAGGGTTGAAACTTTAGGTTTAACTTAATTGTAAAAAAGGGAGAGGGAAGAATGATTATATGGTTAATAGTGTCAAATTTTGTAAAGTCCATGGTGGCGGAAAAAACTGGCTTCCACGCAACCAATAGTTTTAACATAAAAATATTTGAATAGCTATCCAAATCCCATCCCCTATTTTCTTGAATTACAAGATACCTCAATTAATCAACATCTCCTGTATGTTTTCATTTGATCATTGATAAAGTTTACCATTTGTTAGAGGGAGCCAACAAGAACCATCATTCTGTTTCTATCAATAAGGATTTCAATTCCTTTAACAAGTAGTAATGGTACCTTCTTTATCAAGTTAAGATGGTGGCCACAACATAAATGGTTTTCCAACTACAAATTGACCCCTTTCTATTATTAGTCCCCTAGTTACCAAATACTGCACATTAGCATCGTACATTCCGGGGTTGTCTGGAACATTTTGGATAAGATCTATTGGGGCAAATTATTATTCTGCGCTGGAACCATCTGGATTAAACAAGAATGAAATGAAAACCCTTTCTATACATTCATTGTATCACACTTTAAATGACCAATGGGGGTATTAAGATATATATGTGGAACAAACATGGCTTTTGTTTAGATTCCAGTAGAAGTTCCTGTTGGCTGAAGATTCCAAATTTATTCGTTTAACAAGATGGATGGTTTTATTCAAAGGCTGTCTGTCACTATCCATGTTTACACTCCAAAAACAACTTAACAACGGTAGATTAAGGGGACAAAAAAATAAAATAAAAAATAAACCTCACGATTGCTGTTTCTATATCATATAGAACTTTCTACCGAGATTTTCTTACAAAAATTTTACACCCTATTCTCGTGTAACGAGAACTAAAACGCAGGAGAATCCGTGGTCGTGTGTGTAGAGGAAGATATTGATGGTGAATTTGATTGAACTCTCCCTTCACTATGGCTGCCCCTTTCTTCGGAATGTGATTGTTGTGGTCTTTGCGCCATTGTTCCTGATGGTTGAGGAAGTGCAGGCAATGGAGCGGCAACGGGGGTGTAGATTCCACTAGTTGGTGTCACGGTGGCTGTTTTAGTTGAAGTCGTGGTCGTGGTCATTGTGGAATAATCTGGTGGAGGTACCCATATGCCTCCAACCACCACAAATTGAGGTGCCTGTGGATTGGCATTGTTGTGGACGGTTGGGCTTGGTCTCCTTGTGTGCAACCTATATTTCTGAAATAGATAAAAACACATGAAAGATTAAGGCTATGCCTATGCTACAACTTAAATGTATAATTTTGCAGATAGATAAAAATTTTAGACCACAATTTACACCTAAAATCTATAGAAAACTTGGTCGACATTGACAAATATAGTAGAACACACACTAGTCCGATTGCAGTATTTTCTCAAAAGCAGATCATGGATTTGCTAAAACAGAAACCCTATCGATTTATCCCTAATATATACCAACCATCAAAATGTAACAGCATGTTCAAGAAAAGATTACCAACGAGAAAACGGTAAACCAACCATTACACCCTTTTTAATTTACTGCAAAAAAAAAAAAAAAGGGAAATCAAAGATTTAAAAAGATGAAATAATCAGTAGTAGGAACCTGTAAATGACTCTTGACTTCATCATTCGTAAGTCCATCGACCTTCATCAGCTCCCTAATTTGCTTTGGTGTTGCGACTGCAAAACAAAACCCATTTATAATCGTCGCCTAAATGAACAACATAAATGATAGGAATTCAATTACAACGAAATAATAGTAATACAGACCGTGTGAACCGCCGAGTTGCTGGAGAGCATGCAAGAAGCGCCTATGCAACTCCGGTGACCAACACCGCCTTTGCTTTCTCGAAGCCTGACCTTCTTTTTCTTCTGTTTTACTTGTATTTGCATTATTTGCTTCTCCTCCTCTACTCCCACTTTCTGTTGTACAAGTACTTGTAGCTGAGCCATTGGTTTTTCCTACTGCAGATTGACCACTCATCTCTACAGTTTTTTCTTTCTGGAATGGTTGAAATGCTCCCCCGTTTTTCTTCACTTCCACCGCACTTCTAATTTTATCATCATCCTGTAATTTAAAAGCAAAAAAAAAAATAAAAAATCCCAGGAATTGTTAACCCTTTTTTTTGGGGGGTGGGGGTGGGGGTTCTATATTTGTTTGGAGATTTGTAAAACATTAAGAACAAAAGGGTACGTACCTCATTCAAGGGTAGATCTGGGGATTGATTGTTGTTCCACAACTGCACGGATCTAAGCCAATCAGATTTCCTTTTATCAACAGCAGCAGGAACATTGGTTTCTTTGGATTTATGCGATTCTTGTTCATCGTCTTCCTCAGAGCAATTAGAGCTTCTTTTGATCGGAATAAATTCTTCCAAAACAGGAACATCACTAGTTGTCTGCTCCGAACAATCCGATTGTCCTTGCATGTAATCCGTCGTGGTTGAACCTCCCGACATCTCTTTCTTGTGTGCTTCAATCGCTATTAAACCAATCCAAAACAAATTTTAGCACCCGAAAAACAAAACAATTGAAATGAAAGGGTGGTGGTGCAGAAAGCCAAAAAAGAAAAAGAAGAACAAAACAAACCTTGGGTAACAAGCTCCAAACACAAAGGAAGTTCGCGTTGAAAGACTTGAATTTTACGTCGTTCTTCCTCTAAAGCTTCTACATATTCGTGATATCTGCGCTTTTTCTGAGCGTAATCCATCTCTATCATTACCCTTTTTTCTATAAAAAAAATATCTTTTTTTTTTTTTTTTACTTAAACCTTTTTTCTTCTTCCTCGTTTCTCCACACCCAGATTACAGAAACAGTGGAGGATGAATTTATGGGGGAAAGGGTTGGTTTTCAGACCAAATAGCATAGATAGATCCGAAGAAGGTGAGGGAGGCAAAAGAGAGCAGTTATGATGAAATAAATAAATAAAAAGGATCTAAACAGAATCAGGAGAATAAACTTGGGTACCAACAAAAAACAAATCAAAGGATGAAAAAGAATAAGAGAGTTTATATTTATGGTTGAGGAAGAGGAAGGGACTCAAAAGGAAATTAAGAGAGAAAATTGAAGACAAAAGAAATAAAAACAACAAAGTCGGGGCGTCGCGTAACAAAAAAATGAATCTTTGATGTTAGAGAGAGAGAGAGAGAGTTTTAAGAGTTAAGCAATATATAAAGGAAATAAGAGAGAGAGAGTTGAATATTCCAAAGAGTGATTCGGTTTTCGTCGTTTCTGGATGGGCTGGCAATGACGTCACCCTATCTCCCACCCCTTTTGGCCTTTTTTTGGTTCCAGATTAGATCAATGACTTGTCTTTTTTTCCCTTGTGTTTTGTTCGGGAAAAAAACACTCTGCTTATCTTGTAATATTTGTATTTTTTAAAATATTGAATTGAAGTTGAAGCTAAACTAAACCAAATACAAGTATAGAACCCAATTCTAGTGGTTCAGTTTTAGTATGGATTGAATTAAAAAGCAATAAAATGAAATAGACTAGAGTGAGAGATAGGGTAAAAGCGTTGGTGGTCTGCAGAATGAATGGTTGCCACGTGCTCAACAATGACAAGGCCAGATGCGTTTGTTTTGTTGGGTGTCCTACTTGGACAAAGGAATATCCGGTCGGCATTTTGTTTGAGGACAACTAGTAACGATAAATAAGTAATTGGGGGCGAATATCCTTTGGAATAATAACAATGAAAATGGTGATTTGGCAAGTGCAGGTTTGAGTGTTGTCTTTATTTATTAAAAGAAAAATGTAAATAAGCATATACCATTTATCATATTCTTCTACAGTTCAACAAATACTGTAAGGTATTAACAATAACAATATATATATATATATATATATATATATAAGCTACTGGTATTGGTGTTGGTAGTAACTTGGGATATTCTGTAAATCGTCTTGGATAATTCAAAATGGTGTATGATTGTTAGGTCTGTTTAGTTTCACATTTAATAATGTGGCCTTTCAGAGCTTCCAAGGGCCATTATTTCAGTTTGTTTGATTCTATCTTATTTCTCAAGTATTTTAAAAACACAGTGTTATTGTTGCGGGTATATGAGAGGGCCCGACTCTTATGTGTAGTTTGACAGCTAAACCAAGCAGCTGCTAATTACTAATACCAATTCATTGAATTCCCTGCATTTCTATTCTTCATTTTTCCCCTTTTCCTCTCATCAACATGTTTCCCCTTTTAATAATATTACTCCCCGTATTTCAATAAAAATTTTAGTCCAGTCATTAAATTTTTCAGTATTTTTTATTAAAATTTGTCTATTACCTCATATGATGTGTTATATGACTGATAAAAAAATTAATATAATAAATTGACAAATTTTAATAAAATTACCAACAACGATGATTGAATAGTATCTTTAAATTGAATGGGTGAAAGAATTTTTACTTTTAAATATAGATATATTTTTGAAATAGTCATTTTTGCAGAATTGCTCCCAAACACATAAATAATAGTCATACATGTTTTACAAAACTGTATTTGACAAGAGGCGTTTTTCGCCTATTTGACACATCTGGTCAGCAATTTTGTAAAACAAATTTAATAAAAAACATTTTTAAAGTAATGAGAAATATCCTTAGTTGGTTAAGTCTTTATTTCGATTTTTATGAAGATAATGGGTTCGATCATTGGCAAAAGCAATGTTTTTTTTTTTTTGAATTAAGTAAAAATTTTATTATCCAAGAAAAAAATATTATAAGAAATAATATTTCTTTTCCTGGCTTTTAGACAATTAAATTAAATACTCAAATAATAGAATCAACAAAATATTTGCAGATGTTATATTCAATCAGATATAAAACATAAAATATAAAAGAAAAACCAATGGAAGAATGGTTGGATGTTTATACTCATATTTGTTTCTAACTTTCTTCAAACAAAAACAATGCATGAATGCAATTAATCCAACAAAAGGTTATAACTGATGGATTTTCTTACAAACAATGTTGGTCGAATAAAATCCTTTTCACAAATGTCTTCACAAATATCATCAGTCTTCTTGAAATTAGAATACCCACCAGACATGATTCTTCTTTAGAAATTCAAATCCAATATCTCTGATCATCAATTCCAGTTATTGCCATCTCTTTAACACATATTGCCATGCATATACTCTCTCGATCACTCTGTCCAAACATATTTATTGGACGTGCTCTGCCTTGATCCCTCTAAAACTCATAGTCGATGATTTTGGTAAATAACGTTCCTGAGTTCAGTCCAAGCTCACTGCGACAGTCGAGCATGCATGGGACACCACGATGACGCGACGTATTCTCCACGTAAGCATCTGCGGGTTTTGACTCCAAGTAAGACTTCTTCTCCTAGTCGAACTTTGATTATTTTAGGGATATTTTAGTATGATTAGAACTCTAATCTTAGCCTATTTAAAAATGGCCATTGTATCCCTATTTTTAGAGGCCAAAATTAACATGCTAATTAGCAAGGGCTTCTCTTAATGACGAGAGTTTCGTGGTAACTATGGAGACTGGAGATAATTTTATTCTCGAGTTAAGACTTTATTTTCAGGGTTTGAGTTTGTACGTTTAGTACTTTTAGGTTTACTTCTCCGTATTGTACCCTTGTTTGTTTACTAATTTAGTGAAAAGCCGAAGTCTCTTTTGCCCGTAGTTTTTATCATCATCGGAGGAGTTTTCCACGTAAAAAATTGTGTGTTAGATCTTCTCTATTTTACTTATTCATTGTATATACGAGTTGATTCCTAGCAAGTCGAAAGCAAGGTATTCAGTGCCGGTAGCTGTGACTAACCCTTTTGCTGCCAGTGTTCTCTAAAAAAGTAAATGGTTGGTCATAAAATATACTTCATTTGCATGAAAAGATAAATAAACTATTCTTTTAAAAAAATTGAAATCTCTTACTTTTATAATTTATTAACTTCTAATGTTTCATGCATTGCATGTGATTTTACGCATTTAATATTTAATTAAAATTTTAAATACTGTATTTTTAATTATAGTAATTAACGTAAAATAATATTTCTTATTTTAATAATTGAATGTAATTAAAATATATTAACTTATCAATTTAAATATTATAATAGAAAATTTTAAAATCATAATTAAAATAATTTTTTAACATATTCCACGTGAAATATAGTTTTACTTTATGTAATTAATGCAAAGTAACATTATTCAAAATAGTAGTCAATTAACATAGTTAACTCTAACATTAATTTAGTTATGGTTAAAATGCTTAGAATTTTGTTCAACAATAACTCTATTTTACATCAATAAAATTAGCACAACATTTTTAATTAATAATTACAAATTAAATTATAATTATTTTTAAATGTATAATTATCACAATTTCTATAATTCAAAATTTTATTTTTAAATGTGAATTTAATAAATATGTTAAAAAATATATTATATTTAATTTAAAAGTTTTCCCAAATTTATATGATATATATATTATAGATAAATTCCTATTTTGGATCCTAATAGAACTATTTTATACAACAAGCTCTTGCATGCTTAAAGGACAAAACCGGTAAAAAAGTATATTAATTAGAGAAAAAAATGCTCAACTGCAAGCAGGAATGGAGATGATATCTCTATCCCTAATGACTCTAACACTAAGCAGGTTAGATTCAAGGAATCAGATGTGTCTTCTGATGATGTGATGGTGATTGATCCATTACCAGAGCCTTCGTTGTCTTGGAAGGATATGTTAGTGGGGAAGGAAACTTTAGATCTGAACAACACGTATGAGGGCCAGTACTCTGTTGACAGTTTCGCCCTTACAGAACAGGATGTCAAGAAATATTGTGTTGATGGAGTTCCTTCAATTGATTTCTCGGAGAGATTCTATCAACTTCTGGAAAAGGAAATGTCAACCTCGGTGGTTCTTAAGATGATGGGAAGGAACCTTGGAATCACAACCCTACATAATCGGTTATATGGATTATGGAAGCCGTCTAAGCCTTTTCAATTAATGAATATTGAAAATGGCTACTATCTTGCAAAACTTGAGAGTTCTGTAGATTATAACAAAGTCCTTTCCCAGGGACCGTGGGTTATTTTCGGTCATAACCTTACGGTCCAACCTTGGACGATTGATTTCAATCCTAATCTGCCCTACCCAAATTCGGTCCTCACTTGGATTCGCTTCCCCGGGCTATCTAGCCATTTTTATAAAAAAACAAATACTTATGGAGATAGAAGGTTTGATAGGAAAAGTCACTAAGTTGGATATGAATACGGATAGCAGAGTAAGGGGACGGTACGCTCGTATGGCAGTGTTAGTTAACTTGGGGCGACCATTAGTCTCTAAAATCCTTATTAATGGTAACCTTCAGAGGATCGAGTACGAAAATTTACCTGTGGTATGTTTTAATTGTGGTTGTTATGGCCACACTAAAGAATCTTGTTTAACGATCACACAAAGCTTAGGAGAAAATGAAAAGCGCGAGTCGTCGGGGCATGATTCGGGTACTACTGTAGTGGCCGAAGAAGAGGCTTATGGATCTTGGATGCTGGTGGAGAGAAAGTCCAGGCGCAGTAATCTGGAGGGTTCTAAAAAAGGTAATAATCTGAAAGGAGAGAAAAATCTGGGATCACGGTTCCAATCTCTTGCAGAGTTGGAGGAGGTGCCTTTGGTTGAGGGAATAATTAAGGAACCGCAATCAAATTTGAAGAATAAAAGGAAAGCTCCCTTCATAGTTTCCCAACTTAAGACTCCAACGGGTAGGAAATCTGTTCTTAATGGTTCGAAGAAAGATATTTCGGGTGCGTCGGTGGAGAGTTCTTTTAAAGGCCAGGCACGTACTTCTCAATCCACTATCCGTCCAGTGCAACAGGCCATGAGTCAGTCTTCAATAGGCCCGGATCAACAAGTGTCAATGATGGCTTTGAATTTGTCTCATTTGGCCAATAAAGACCAGACATATAGTAACGTTTGTGGCGGGTTACAGCAGGAGGCCCAAAACCCAAAAATAGCTGCTGTTGTCTCTTCCCAAGCTTTAAGTTCTTCGCGTATCCCCTTGGAAATCAATGATGATAAGAACGGGCCATTAAATTCAGGTAAATCTAATTCAGTTTTTCCTTTGATTTTAAACTCACAGAATGCTGACATTACAGGTCAATTATATTTGGAACCTCAAATTTCTCTTCACGAACAAGTGGACCATCTCGTGCATTTTAATCCGGCTTTTGAAGAAAACTCTTTTGTTAATGTGGAAGTGAAGGAAGGTGTCTTGGACGCCAAAAATCATTCGACAGTTATGTTTTCTAATAAAAACCTTCTGGAGAATACGACTAAGCAATTGAGGGGTAGTTATTTGGTTGAAATTAATTTAACAAAAGAGGTTTTGAAGGGACAGAACTCTAAAAGGACTGGCTCCAAAGGAGGTTGGAAGCTCAATAAAAATTTAAAAGGACTAGGGAGTCATTTTAAAAATTCTGAGAATATTCGAGTTCCTTTTGCTGATTCTATGAAGAGAGAAGTGGAACTTATCGCATCGGAAATTGATGGTAAATCAGTTATGGACTTAACAAAGAAGCTTGGAGAGGAAGTGCAGCATCCTCCTTCCGTTCACCAATAAGATTAGCTTTTTTTTCTTTTTTCATTTTTTAATTTTACCATGAACTTGTTTATTTTATCTTGGAATGTACAAGGATGTGCGTCAGATAAGTTTTTACGAGCTTTTTGAGAGTGCAATAACCAGCATAAGCCTGATATCGTCAGTTTACTTGAGCCAAGAATTAGTGGAAACAGAGCTGACAAAATCATTGCAAAGTTGGGTTGGGATGAATCTCACCGTGTAGAAGCAGTAAGTTTCTCTGGAGGTATTTGGATTGGATGGAAAGATTCGATTGATTTAAAGGTGGTTGGTAACCACCCTCAATTCATTTTGGTTCGTATCTGCTCTATCTTAATTCCGAAGCTGATTGTGGTTGCCTTCATTTATAAGAGCCTTGATAAAATAAGAATGAAAGCTTTGTGGAATGATCTAAGCTGCTTAATCCCTATTAGGGAAGATCCTTGGATGGCAATTAGAGATTTTAATACCATTCTCTCTTTCGATGATAAGAAAGAAGGTCATATCACAGGTCGCAGATGTAAGTTCTTTGGCGATTTTATGGATAGAGCTCAGTTGCATGATTTGGGTTTCTAAGGTCCTTCGTTCATATGGCACTGTGGTAATCTTTCTGAGAGATTGGACAGGGCTGTGGGTAACAACCCTTGGACGGAATTATTTCCCAACTGTTCGTTGTCTCATTTACCCCGAATTAAGTTAGACCATCGCTATCTTCTATTTAATCTCTTTCAAGATGATAGACTTGGTTCTAATCGTCCCTTTCAATTTTTAGTTGGTCGGCTTCACCACCAAAATTTCTTCAATTTTGTCAAGGAAAATTGGAGTTTTGATGGTAATATGACTAATGCAATTGCTGGGCTCACGGATAAACTTAAAAGCTGGAACGAATGTGTTTATGGCAATATAAATCAGAGAAAGAGACAGTTAATACACAAGCTCGCTAAGACTCAACTTGCATTGGACCTTTCAAGTTCTAAATCTCTTTTTCATCAGGAAATTTTGATTCGTGAGGAGTTGGAAAATGTTCTTCAACATGAGGAAATGTTATGGAAGCAGAAATCCAGATGCAAGTGGCTGACATTAGGAGACCGTAACACAAGTTATTTTCATAGACGCACTGTTCAGAGGAGGAAGTTTAATAAAATCACTGCTTTACGTGATACCGATGGTGGCTGGATTTTTGATCCTGAGATACTCAAGACTAAAGCGGTTAGGTTTTTCCAACAGCTTTATGGAGAGAATCCAGGACCGCTTGGAATTATGCCTCACAGCATTTTTCCTAGCCTTAGCACTGAAGATGTCGATTTTCTCAGAATGAATGTTACGAACGAGGAAATAAATGTTTCTTTTTTCGATATGGCACCATTGAAAGCCCCAGGTAGCGATGGTTTTCAGGCTGCTTTCTTTCAAAATCAATGGGATAATATTGGTGATGCCATCTGTGAGTGGGTCAAGAAAATTTTTGAAGGAGGAATTATCGATCCAGAGTTCAATAACACTCTTATTGTGTTAATTCCCAAAGTTCAAAATCCTAAAAAATTTTCTCAGTTCCTGACCCATCAGTCTCTGTTCGGTGTTGTATAAATTAGTAATGAAGGTCATTGCTAATAGATTTAAGACTATTTTCTCAAAGATCATTGGTCAATAACAAGCAGGCTTCATTGCAGGAAGAAGTATTATTGATAATATCATTATCGCCCAGGAAGTTTTACATTTTATGCGGTCTAAGAAGAAACTTTAGTGGATGACGGTCAAGATTGATTTAGAAAAGGCCTACGATAGAGTCAAATGGGATTTTGTCGAAGCCTCTCTCAATGCAGCAGGTATACCTTTTCATTTAGTTAGAGTTATTATGAATGCTATCTCTTCATCCTCTTTGCAGATACTTTGGAATGGTGAGCCAACTCAAAAGTTTAGGCCTGTGAGAGGTATCCGACAAGGTTGCCCGCTGTCACCCTACCTTTTTGTTCTTTGTATGGAATGGTTGGGGCATAAATTTCACAGAAGCATCTCGATTAGAGAGTGGAGCCCGGTTCGACTATCACGCACAGGTCCAAATCTGTCTCATCTTTTCTTTGCAGATGATCTAATGATTTTTAGTCAAGCCGATTTGGTTCATAGTGGCCTCCTTAAGGATTTTTTGAACAGCTTTTGTGAGCTTTCTTGCCATAAGGTTAATGCTAAGAAAATGAATGTGTTTTTTTTGCGAGGGTTAAAGAACCTTTAAGGAGAGCCATAAATGTTACCCTTGGTTTTCAAGAAGTTAAGGATTTAGGCCACTACCTTGGGGTTCCACTTTTCCATCGAAAAGTTACTAATAGCATTTTACATTTCTTGATGGAAAGGTTCATAGTCGACTTTCCAGTTGGGATGCTAAGAGACTTTCCTTTGTTGGAAGAGTCACCTTAGCACAGTCGGTTTTATTGTCTATACCAAGTTAGCTCATGCAATCAACTCCTGTCCCTAAAGGAATTTGCGATTCTATTGAAGAATTAGAGAGACAATTTATTTGGGGAGCCCCGGATGGTAAAAGGAAGATGGCCCTAGTAGGGTGGGATGATATATGTTAGCCTAAGGGCATGGAGGTCTTGGTCTTCGTCGCTTAGAGGATCAGAATAAAGCTTTCATGTTGAAAATTGGCTATAATCTTATTACCATGTAATGACCCGAAATTCACGGGCACCAAAAAAGTGAGTTATAGAGCCTCCGTCTTAGTGAAATAAGTTTGAAAATAATTATTAAAAATATTTATGAGCCTAGTGGTGTGTCTAATTAGGATTTAATTAGGTGAATTTAGCTTAATTTAGAGTAATTAGTAAAAAGGATTAAATTGAATAAAGGATAAAAGTTTAATTATAAAGCAATAGAAAATAAAAAGAATTAAAATGGCAATTAAACCATTGACTACAAATGACGCGGCATATTGGTAAAATAAAATCAAAGATTTTATTTAGGTTTTATATATTAAATTATAATATATATATATATATATATATATTATAATGATTATTATTATAGTTTTATATTAAATTATTATGATTATTTAATTGATAATATATTATAAATAAATTAAATAGAAGACAATTGTATGGTAATAAAATATACATGTGTAAGAATTGTATTGGTACATTTGTAATTTAAATATTTAATTACTTATAATTTAAGTATAAAGATATTTTATAATTATTAATTGTATTAATTAAAGCATGAGATTTTTATTTGATAAGCAAATTAGATAATGACATTTGTGATAATATAAATATGTACACTTGTTATATAATTATTAATTTATTAATATTAAAGTAAAAGATATTTTAATATATGATATTAATATTATATTATGTTAATAAAAATAATAAAGCATAAAAGAATTAAAGAAACAAAGAAACAAAACAAAAGAAACAGAATTGAAAACAGGAAGCAGGGGAAAAAAAAGAGAAAGAAAAAGGGGAAGAAAAATAAAAGAGAAAACTAAGGATTTGAAGCTTGGAGTTAATTTGGTAAGTCAATTAAGTCCTTTTTAGTTAATTTTGATATTTTAGAAGCTTTAAAACAAGATCTTGATGAAATTAAGTTGATAGTTCAAGAGTTCATATGTTTCCAAATATGGTTCATGTTGGACAAATTATGGAATTAGGGATTTAATTGAATGAATTCTAAGTTAGAATTGATTAAGGGATTAAATTGTAAACTAGGCTATAAATTTTATGTTGTAGGGACTAAATTGAAGAAATTTCAAAATTATAGAAATATGCTATAAATAATAATGTAAATTACTATTATTTTCGTAGCCAACAAAGAACCTGAAGCATCAGCATCGAAAGGAAAGGAGAAAGTCATCGAGGACTAAAACGGAGAATTACAGTGTGTGTATTACTATAATTCGAATTTTAATTATTATTGATTGCTGAATTTTTTTATTGTTATGTATGGTAAGTAAGACTTGAGGTAAGTATGTGAAATTGATATGAATATTGAGTGAAAATGAAAGTGATGCAAATTGAATCAAATTGAATTGAATAAGTGAATTATGGAATATGTGATTATTTGAAAAGTGTATTGATTGAAAAAATGAATGGTGATTTGAATTGTGAATTGAAAGTGATATAAAATTGAGAAAGTGAATTGAATACCCTATTAACTAGTCGGGCTGAGTCGGATATAGTTGGCATGCCATAGGATTGGAAGTGTTCAGGGATACTTCGACCTCGAGTTGATGAGACACTGGGTGTCACTATATTTCTTCGAATAGATTCGATGAGGTACTGGGTACCAACTTTACTTCGGCTAGACTGATGAGACACTGGGTGTCAACTATTACTTTGAACTATCCGATGAGGCACTGGGTGCCATATTGGTGTGTTTGGTTGGATCCGTGTATCCGCCAAAGTCCGAGTTACGTTAATAGGGTGAAAAATTGAAATGTGAATTTGAGGCATTGAAATGAGAAAAAGAAATTGAATTACAAATTGAAATTGGAATTGTGATAGTAAGAGAAAAGTATGAAATGTATGTTCATAAGTGATATAAATTTAAGTTTGAGAAAATACATTGATTTATGAATTAGCACATATTACATTAATTGTTAGGTATTTTAATATTTATGTTTTTACTATTGTTGATATAATTTGAATTATGGTAATACCACTGAGTATATCCATACTCTGTCAGCAGTTGTTTTTCAGTGCGTGCAGTTAGTAGAAGTCAAGTGTCCCGGCTCACCATTCAGAACATTCCCGACTCCAACACAAATTTGGTGATGTATATTTTTCTTTTGGGTAAAGGTGGCACGTACATAGGTGTTGTTTAGTCACTTGAATATGTATATTACTTTGGGTAGTGAAGGTTGAATTATAAGATTTAGATGGTTAAATGAAATGGCAAGGAAAGTATATGATATTTTGATACATGAACATTAAGTTGTTAAATGAATGAAGTTTTTAATCAATTTTGAATGATGCTATGATAGTTATTAAGTTAAAATTATGTTAATGATATAAATGTTAGTTATATGAACATAAAACATTGGTGCTGGTTGTTTTAGTTTGAATTTTGCAGGAGGTTTTAGGTAAAAATAAGCAGAAATGCTGCCGAAATATTTATAAAAAAAATTTGGAATACTCGAAAAAGTCCCGTTCTACTTTTAATACGTGTTTGAACTTCGAGAGTTCAATATAGGGACTAAATTATTATATTATACTATAAAAGTTATATTAATTGTAAATTATTTGTAAGTTGTCTGATATGTTCGGTAATGCCTCATAACCTTGTTTTGGCGACAGTTTGAGGTTAGGGGGTGTTACAGTTGTTGGTATCAGAGCTATCAGGTTTAGCTGATTCTCGGGCTAAATTGGGCTCGGAAGTGAATTTAGAAGTACATGCCACTGTCGAGTCGAAATTGAGTTGGGATTTTTGGATGCTAATATATTTATTTGATTTTGTTTTATAGATAAAATGTCAGATGAAAGAATGGATAATGTTGAACAGGAAATGTATACTGGAAGTCAAGAATTAGAAGAAACTGAATCTGCTACACCTAGTGTGAATCCGTTAGATAATCAATCTTCTAACGTAGGAAGAGAAAGAAATGCCTCACAACTGTTAAGAGATATAGCTGATGCATTACAGTATATAGTAAGAACTATACCTGCTACTACATCATACCACTTCATCGCTGACAGTGCACCGATTAAAGAGTTACGAAAATATGGTGCCACGAAATTTCAGGGATTAAAAGGAGATGATCCGTCCGCTGCTGAAAATTGGATGGAAACAACAAAAAGAGTTTTGCAACAATTAGACTGTACCCCAGAGAGTCGATATGTCTTTGTATCGCATTACTAGGAGAAGCGTATCTCTGGTGGGAATCTGTGGTTAGACATTTGCCGGATGATCAGGTAACCTGGGACTTGTTTCAAAAAGAATTTCAGAAGAAGTATATTGGGGAATTGTACATCGAAGAGAAAAAGCAAGAGTTTTTAGTGTTGAAACGGGAGAATATGTCAGTACTGGATTATGAGCGAGAATTCTCTAGATTGAGCAGGTATGCTTTAGAATATGTTCCAACTGAGGCTGATAGTTGTAAACGATTTCTACAGGGACTGTAAGATGAAATCAAGATTCAATTGGTAAGTCTCAGAATTACTGAACTTGTTGATCTGGTCGAGCGAGCAAAAATGATAGAACAAGTATTGGGCCTGGATAAAAAATCAAAAATTGGTAAATCAGCTGGGAAACGTATGGGAACTACTAGTTCTAATCCATTACCAAAGAGATTCAAAGAATCAAGAAGTGACTGGAGATCTAGTTTTAGTTCAGACAGAGGTGGTAGAAGCAGAGGTAAACAGATGACAGTAACTACTAGCAGTGTGAGAGGTCCATCTTGAAGTGTAGAAATTCCAGACTTTGAGCACTGCGGAAAGAAACACAAAGGAGAATGTTGGAAATTAACTAGAGGTTGCTTCAGATGTGGTTCTACAGACCATTTTATCGTAGATCGTCCAGAACACCGATAGTGCTTGCGCTGTCAGATCGTCACAAAGATCGGTATTCACCGCTAGAGGCAGAGGGTCGCAGAGGTAGTTCGGCCTGAGAGGAGGTGATGGTAGAAGGAGCAGTGATATTGCTACTCGTGATGCGAAGCCAGTACCAGCCAGAGCATATGTGGTCAGGAAACGAGAAGAATGTGATACTCGTGATGTGGTGACAGGTATATTTTTACTGTATTCTGAACCTGTTTATACTTTGATTGATCCCGGATCTTCACATTCTTATATTAATCCAAAATTAGTCAAATCGGAAAAACTAAAATCTGAAATGTCTAAAGTATCTATAGAGGTGTCAAGTCCGCTAGGCCAAACAGTGTTAGTGAATCAGGTTTGTCCGAGATGCTCGTTAATTATACAGAATAAAACTTTTCCTGTTGACTTGTTGATTATGCCATTTGGGGATTTTGATATAATATTGGGAATGGATTGGCTATCCGAATATGGAGTAATTTTGGACTGTTATAAAAAGAAATTTAGTATTCAAACAGACAGTGGGGATTGGATTGAAGTAGACGGTATTCGTACTAGTGGGCTGGCACGTATCATTTCAGCAATAAAGGCTAGTAAATTACTTCAACAGGGTTGTTCAGCATATTTAGCATATGTTATTAATTTAGATTCAGTTGGAAGCCAGTGTAGTAAAATCCGGACAGTTTGTGAGTTTTCTGATGTATTTCCCGAAGAATTACCGGGTTTACCGCCTGATAGAGAAGTTGAATTTGCTATAGAGGTTTATCCGGGTACTACACCGATCTCTATACCTCCGTATCGGATGTCACCTACAGAGTTGAAAGAATTGAAGATATAGTTGCAAGATTTGTTAGATCATGGCTTTATTCGACCGAGTATATCACCATGGGGAGCTCCGGTATTATTTGTTAAAAAGAAAGATGGCTCTATGCCACTTTGTATTGATTACTGACAGTTGAACAAGGTGACAATTAAAAATAAGTACCCATTGCCTCGCATTGATGATTTATTTGATCAATTGAGAGGAGTTTCTGTGTTTTCGAAGATTGACTTAAGGTCGGGTTACTATCGTTAAAGGTAAAAGAAAGTGATGTACCAAGACATGCTTTCCAATGCGAGGTATGGCCATTATGAGTTTTTGTAATGCCATTTGGGTTAACAAATGCCCCATTGCTTTGGATGGATCTCATGAATCGTATCTTTCACCGTATTTAGATCGGTTTGTGGTGGTTTTCATTGATGATATATTGGTTTATTCAAAGTCGAGTCGAACATGATCGGCAGATCGAGGATCGTACTACTGAGACTTTATGAGAGAAACAGCTATGTGGAAAGCTCAGTAAATACGAGTTCTGGTTATCAGAAATGCTATTTCTGGGACATGTAGTATCTGCAGATGGAATCCGAGTTGATCCGAAAAAGATTGAAGTAATTGTTCAATGGAATGCACCGAGGAATGTATCTGAGGTACGTAGTTTTCTTGGTTTAGCTAGGTATTACAGAAGATTTGTAAATGGATTTTCAAAGATAGCTTTGCCGATGACCAAGTTGCTGCAGAAGAATGTTCCTTTTATTTGGGATGATCAGTGTCAGAAAAGTTTTGAAACATTGAAGCAAATGTTAACCGAGGCACCGAGCTCGCGTTGCGAATCGGGTAAAGATTTTGTAGTGTATAGTGATGCTTCTTTGAGTGGTTTGGGTTGTGTATTGATGCAGGATGGGAAGGTAATAGCCTATGCATCTCGTCAATTGAAACCATATGAAAGGAATTATCTGACTCATGATCTTGAATTAGCAGTTGTGATTTTTGCATTGAAGATTTGGAGACATTATCTTTATGGTGAAAAATGCTACATCTATACTGATCATAAGAGTTTGAAGTATCTTCTTTCTCAGAAGGAATTGAATTTGAGACAAATGCGTTGGATCAAGCTTCTGAAGGATTATGATTGTGTTATAAACTATCATCCGGGAAGAGCTAATGTTGTAGTTGATGCATTAAGCAGAAAAGCTATAATTGAATTAAGAGCAATGTTTGCACGGCTTAGTATCAGTGATGATGAGATTTTTTGGCCGAATTGAGAGTAAAACCGTAATGTTTGATCAGATTAGATCGGTTCAGTTAGAAGATGACAAATTATTGAAGAAAAGAGAGATGGTACAGAATGGCAGAGCAGAAAATTTTAGTATTGATGATTGTGGATGTTTCGAAATCGGATTTGTATTCCAAATACTTCTGAGCTTAAAAAGTTGATTCTACGGGAAGCTCATGATAGTTCATTTGCTATGCACCCCGGAGGCACGAAAATGTATCGAGATTTAAGAGAATTATACTGGTGGCCAGGGATGAAAAGAGACATAGTAGAATTTGTAAGTAAATGTTTGACTTGTCAACGGGTAAAGGCAGAACATAGGTTCCTACTGGATTGCTTCAGCCTATTAATATTCCTGAATGGAAATGGGATCGCATCACGATGGATTTTATTACGGGATTACCGTTGTCAGCAAGCAAAAAGAATGCTATTTGGGTAATAGTTGATAGACTTACCAAGTCAACACATTTTATAGCAGTTAGGACTGATTGGTCATTGTAGAAGCTTGCAGACATGTATATTCGAGAAATTGTTAGATTACATGGCATTCCGATATCAATAATTTCAGATCGAGATCCTCGGTTCACATCGAGATTTTGGAAACAGTTACATGAGTCGTTGGGTACTAGACTTAATTTCAGTACAGCTTTTCATCCCCAAACTGACGGACAGTCCGAACGGGTAATTCTGGTACTAGAAGATATGCTTCAAGCTTGTATTATTGATTTTGAAGCAGGTTGGGAGCGATATTTGCCACTAGCTGAGTTTGTCTATAGTAATAGTTTCCAATCTAGTATTCAGATGGCTCCGTATGAAGCATTGTATGGTCGAAAATGTAGATCACCAGTATGTTGGACGGAGTTGAATGAAAGGAAAGTAATTGGGCCAGAATTAATTCAAGAAATAGAAGAAACAGTCAAAAAGATCAAAGATAGATTAAAGGTAGCTTTTGACAGACAAAAGTCTTATGCTGATTTGAAACGTCGAGACATTGAGTATTCAGTTGGAGACAAAGTATTTCTTAAGGTTTCTCCTTGGAAAAAGGTTTTGAGATTTGGTCGGAAAGGTAAATTGACCCCACGTTTTATTGGGCCATACGAAATAGTGGAAAGAATTGGACCAGTTGCATATCGATTGGCTTTACCTTGTGAATTACAAAAGATTCATGATGTTTTTCATGTTTCGATGCTACGAAAATATAGATCAGATCCTTCTCATATAATTTCTACAGAAGATATTAAAGTTCGACCTAATCTATCATATGAAGAAGAGCCAGTTCAAATTTTAGCACGGGAAGTGAAAGAATTTAGAAATAAAAAGGTTCCTTTAGTGAAAGTCCTATGGAGAAATCATAATGTTGAAGAAGCGACTTGGGAACCAGAGGAAACTATGAGAGTACAATATCCTCACCTCTTCTTCGTGTAAATTTCATGACGAAATTTGTTTAGGGGAGAAATGTAATGACCAAATTCACTGCACATAGAAAAAGTGAGTTATAAGGCCTCCGTCTTAGTGAAATAAGTTCGAAAATAATTATTAAAAATATTTATGAGCCTAGTGGTGTGTCTAATTAGGATTTAATTAGGTGAATTTAGCTTAATTTAGAGTAATTAGTAAAAAGGATTAAATTGAATAAAGGGTAAAAGTTTAATTATAATGCAATAGAAAATAAAAAGGATTAAAATGATAATTAAACCATTGACTACAAATGAGGCAGCATATTGGTAAAATAAAATCAAAGATTTTATTTAGGTTTTATATATTAAATTATATTATATATATATATATTATAATGATTATTATTATAGTTTTATATTAAATTATTATGATTATTTAATTGATAATATATTATAAATGAATTAAATAGAAGACAATTGTATGGTAATAAAATATACATGTGTAAGAATTGTATTGGTACATTTGTAATTTAAATATTTAATTACTTATAATTTAAGTATAAAGATATTTTATAATTATTAATTGTATTAATTAAAGCATGAGATTTTTATTTGATAAACAAATTAGATAATGACATTTGTGATAATATAAATATGTACACTTGTTATATAATTATTAATTTATTAATATTAAAGTAAAAGATATTTTAATATATGATATTAATATTATATTATGTTAATAAAAATAATAAAGCATAAAAGAATTAAAGAAACAAAGAAACAAAACAAAAGAAACAAAATTGAAAATGGGAAGCAGGGGAGAAAAAGAAAAAGAAAAAGGGGAAGAAAAATAAAAGAGAAAACTAAGGATTTGAAGCTTGGAGTTAATTTGGTAAGTCAATTAAGTCCTTTTTAGTTAATTTTGATATTTTAGAAGCTTTAAAACAAGATCTTGATGAAATTAAGTTGATAGTTCAAGAGTTCATATGTTTCCAAATATGGTTCATGTTGGACAAATTATGGAATTAGGGATTTAATTGAATGAATTCTAAGTTAGAATTGATTAAGGGATTAAATTGTAAACTAGGTTATAAGTTTTATGTTGTAGGGACTAAATTGAAGAAATTTCGAAATTAGAGAAATATGCTGTAAATAATAATGTAAATTACTATTATTTTCATAGCCAACAAAGAACCTGAAGCATCAGCATCGAAAGGAAAGGAGAAAGTCATCGAGGACTAAAACGGGAGAATTACGGTGTGTATTACTATAATTCGAATTTTAATTATTATTGATTGCTGAATTTTTTTATTGTTATGTATGGTAAGTAAGACTTGAGGTAAGTATATGAAATTGATATGAATATTGAGTGAAAATGAATGTGGTGCAAATTGAATCAAATTGAATTGAATAAGTGAATTATGGAATATGTGATTATTTGAAAAGTGTATTGATTGAAAAATGAATGGTGATTTGAATTGTGAATTGAAAGTGATATAGAATTGAGAAAGTGAATCGAATACCCTATTAACTAGTCGGGCTGAGTCGGATATAGTTGGCATGCCATAGGATTGGAAGTGTTCAGGGATACTTCGACCTCGAGTCGATGAGACACTGGGTGTCACTATATTTCTTCGGATAGATTCGATGAGGTATCTGGTACCAACTTTACTTGGCTAGACCGATGAGACATTGGGTGTCAACTATTACTTCGAGCTATCCGATGAGGCACTGGGTGCCATATTGGTGTGTTTGGTTGGATCCGTGTATCCGCCAAAGTCCGAGTTACGTTAATAGGGTGAAAAATTGAAATGTGAATTTGAGGCATTGAAATGAGAAAAAGAAATTGAATTACGAATTGAAATTGGAATTGTGATAGTAAGAGAAAAGTATGAAATGTATGTTCATAAGTGATATAAATTTAAGTTTGAGAAAATACATTGATTTATGAATTAGTACATATGACATTAATTGTTAGGTATTTTAATATTTATGTTTTTACTATTGTTGATATAATTTGAATTATGGTAATACCACCAAGTATATCCATACTCAGCGTACGGTTGTTTCCGTGCGCAGGTTAGTAGAAGTAAAGTGTCCGGCCAAAGATCCAGTAACATTCCGACTCCAACACAAATTTGGTGATGTATATTTTTCTTTTGGGTAAAGGTGGCATGTACATAGGTGTTATTTAGTCACTTGAATATGTATATTACTTTGGGTAGTGAAGGTTGAATTATAAGATTTAGATGGTTAAATAAAATGGCAAGGAAAGTATATGATATTTTGATACATGAACATTAAGTTGTTAAATGAATGAAGTTTTTAATCAATTTTGAATGATGTTATGATAGTTATTAAGTTAAAATTATGTTAATGATATAAATGTTAGTTATATGAACGTGAAACATTGATGCTGGTTGTTTTAGTTTGAATTTTGCAGGAGGTTTTAGGTAAAAATAAGCAGAAATACTGCCGAAATTTTTATAAAAAAAAATTCAGAATACTCGAACAAGTCCCGTTTTACTCTTAATACGTGTTTGAACTTCGAGAGTTCAATATAGGGACTAAACTATTATATTATACTATAAAAGTTATATTAATTGTAAATTATTCGTAAGTTGTCTGATATGTTCGGTAATGCCTCATAACCTTGTTCCGGCGACGGTTTGGGGTTAGGGGGTGTTACATACCAAGCCTGAAGCTCTCTGGGTTAGGGTCTAAGAGCTAAGTATGGTTGGTGTGAAAGTATGCCGGATTCTATTATGAGGAGTAGCTGCTCCTATATGTGGAAAGCAGTTGCCAAAGCTTGGCCTTTTTTGCGGAGTAATATGATCTGCATTGGTAATTGGCGGACTATACGGTGTTGGAAGGATAATTGGATTCCTAATTTGGGACCACTTAATCAGTATATTCTGAGTTATGACAACATTGTGACTGAGACCAAAATTAATGAGATGGTTTTGGCCAATGGAGATTGGAATCTTGATTTGTTTAGATTGTGGCTACTAGAAGAACTGGTTAGGTGTATCATGAGTATTCCCCTTCCTCTAGACCAGGTTGGACCTGATATTTTATCTTGGTCTAGAACAACGACAGGGATTTTTTCTATGAAGAGTGCGTACTTTCTACTGAAAGATAAGACTTGGAATTCGAATTAGGCAACTTGGAGCATGCTTTGGAAAATTCCAGGACCTCAACGTGTAAAGCATTTCATCTGGTTAATTCTCAAGCAGAAACTTTTAACTAACTCTGAAATAGTTAAAAGGGGTATTACGTAAGATACGACGTGTCATATATGTGGTAATATTGAGAAAGATACTCTTCATGTTCTTAGAGATTGTTCTCTTGCGAGGGAGATTTGGCATAATATCATCCCTGCTAATCATCTTGGGAATTTCCTCTCTGGTAATATTTTGGAATGGCTTTTCTCGAATCTGCAATTTCTCTCCGCAAACAAGATGGGTGACTCATCTTGGGCTTGTCTTTTTGGGATCATTTTTTGGCGCATCTGGAAAAATCAAAATTTGTACATCTTTCAAGGATAGGTTATGCATCCGAAGGACATCATCAGTGTCTCTTATAGTTGGGCAAAGCACTTTCTCTCCGTCCATAATGAAGAGATGGCTTCTTAGCCGAAGCAGTTTTCAACCCCTCATAACTCAGGTATGTGTGTTTTCCTTAATACTGATGGTGTTGTTCACCCTGTGTCTGGTCTTTCTGCTGCAGGTGGTGTGATATGTAACAACAAAGGGGAGTGGATCTTGGGCTACAATCGCTTCTTGGGGGAATGCTCAATTGCGACAGCTGAATTATGGGGCGTACTGGATGGATTACTTATTCTTCAAAAACAAGGCTATAATGAGGTCATTATACAATCAGACAGTCTTGAGAACGTGATCTCCATTAATGACAGTAAAATGGGTGATCCAAAAAACTCTTTGATAAGGAGAATTCAACAAATTCTAGCATTTGAAGAGAAGTGGTCCTTGAATTATGCTCCCAGAGATACTAATCGGGTAGCTGATGCTTTGGCTAAAATGGCTCTGACAAGTGCTGAATCTTTGAACATTATTGAGGAACCCCCGTTGGAGATTAAAGAGATTCTAAAGAATGATAGTTCTCTTGTAAACTTGTTTATGACTTCCTCTTTGTAATTTTCTTTGTTTATTTAATAAAAAAAAGAAGAAGACAAAACCGGTGAAACTTGAAAAAAGCCAAGAAAAGAAACAGATCCAGTGTAAAATTTGATATATAATTTCAAATTTGCTAAGAAAAATATTTGGTATATGAAAAAAAATAACCTAAATTCTACGGTGGTATCGAATTAGGCATATCTCACTATCCTTAGTGATGCCAACTAGCGGATTGTGATCGGAGACAATGGATAGAGGAGAGCTCTCCACGTGTGGATAAACTTTCCCACCCTTTGTTGACTTATTGCGCTTCAAAATTATTATATTCAACTACAAAATTCAACATAAGATAAGAGTTCCATTTTCTTTACCCCAAAGAAGCAGAACTTTGATGATAATTTGATACCAACCTCATTAACTAAAATTTGCTATTATTAGATATAACTCTCTTTTTTTTTTTTTACAATGTACTTCCTCTCTTTCTGTAGTTTTACAATTTTGTACTTCTTCCAAGGACCATGTGATTCTTTTAAATAAATTATATTTTACAATTTCGTAACTCACTGTTTATTTTTTTTTTTTGAAAAAATATTCTTAAAGTTTAATTATTGTTACAAATTATGGATATCTTAATTTCGATAAAATAAATATTAACATAAAAAATATTTGATAACAATACGATGGTTTTTAATAAAAATAATTTTTCTAATTATATTTTAAGCAAAAGACGGTATGACAGTTTGATGTGGTGATTATAAAGTTTTTTATTTTTTTATTTTTTAATAATTGTTTTTTATCATTGGTTAAGTTACTTTACCAAATATACTTTCTTTCCATTAAAGAAAATATGATGTCACAGTTTAGACCAATCAAATGCAAAGACGTGACCACTCTAATTACTAAAATTCCAGGAAGAAAATACCCTTAATAAAGATTTTATTTTAACATCAGCAATCAAAATGTCAGTGGAAAAGGGCAGGAACCAATGGGACTTGTCAAAACTTTTTATTCTGTTTTCACCACTTTCTTCTTCTTCTTTCATTACCTTCAATTTCGTAACTGGGGCTGAGATCCTAAAGTTTTCACTAAAAACATTTCTCAAATGAGTAATTATTTCATATGTTGGTGGTTAGAATGACGTGGATGTGTTTTAGATAAAAACCTTTATATTTAATTTAATGAAAGGTAACTAAAATCCTTAATGAATTGTATATGGTGGTAGATGGGCCGCAATGAAATGAAAGTAGGCGGACTTCATCCTTCTGCTTTCGGATTTCGGTGTTGTTTATTTGGCCTTTAACACCACTCACCCTAATTATAGTATTTCGAATCGATTTAAGATTCAGTTAATCCAAATATTCTAAAAATTAAAATAATCTTTTTCAAAGTCAATGTAAATGATATTCAAATTCTTCAAGTTGTAAAATTTATTTTTTAATTTGTAAATCATATATTATAATCACGTATAAACATAAATTTTATAAATTAATAAAATTTTCAATATTAATGAAGTAATTGACTCAAATAAAAAATATTTTTTTTCTCCCTTGTCTTTAATATTACCGGTAGAAGTGGCGGACAATTGACCCAAAAAGCAAAGGAAAAAAAATTAGTTATAATCCAATATCATTTACTCTCACAAAAAATTTTGAAAAATATCCATTAAAAATTTGAATTTCTAAAAAATTTTAAAATCACCAATCAAAAATAATTTATATAAAAATAAACAAATCTCTCATTCTTTTATATTCTTTTAACACTTATCAATTTTCTCTCAAATTTATATTATTCTCTCACTCAAATTCTCTAGAATTTCTTTAAGAAAGTGATCAATTTTTTTATTACTTTGAAGTGATTCTCTCTAATTTGGTAACAACTTTCTTTTCTTTTCAAGTTTTATTGATTAATCTCTAAAATTTTAGGTCATTCAACTTCTTCTTTTTTTGTCATCCAAGTATGAAATTTTTTAATTTAATCATCTAATTGTTATCCTTTTGTTTTTGGTCACTCAACTATCATTTTTTTAAAAAAAATTAAATCATCTAACTAATTCAAATTGTATTTTTTTTATCCATTTCCGTTAAGTACCATTCAATCTCTAATGAGAGGGTGGCATGACAGTTAAAAACTGATAAAATAACAAGTTTAACCCTCAATTTTTATATATTATATCAATTTAACCATAATTTTATAAAATACATTAAAAATGTGATGGTAACCCAATACGTTGAATGTATTTCATATTTTTTATAATAGCCCGTTTTCGGTAAAATTGAAACAGTAGTTTCGAGACCACAAATCCGAATTTAAAAATTTTATTTTTATATTATTTTGAGGTCTACAGCATGATAATATTATTGTATAAAATTTTCGTTAAGAAATTTTATAGTTTGTATGCTTAATTTGTGAAAAAGGACTAAATCACATAAAGTGCAAAAGTTGTGTTCTATTAGCTAAATGTATTAAATAGCTGTAGAACTTAAATGTAGAGGTCATTATATGGTAATTAGACCATTAAAGGTGATAGTGGATGAGCATGGATTTGTAATCATGAAAAATAGTAAAGTTGGTAAAAGTAAATTTGGAATAAAGTGAATAAAACAAAATCAAGCTATCATCTTTTTCTATTTTTCTCTTCTTCAACAGTAGGAAACAAAGAAAAGGGGGTTTTGAAGCTTTAACATTCAGCCAATCTTATACTTCAAATTAGGTATGCATTTTTGTCCCGTTTTTGATGATTTTTATGTTTTTAGAATCGTTATAGCTTAATCTAGCTAAAGAGGGGACCAATTTGCAATATGGTTGAAAGTATAGGGTTTTTCCATTAGATCATATTGGATTTTTTGAAGTTTAATGGAAGAAAATAGATCCTTGTTGTTGATTAAACAGCTTTTGTTAAGTGATTTTTAATGAAATTGTCAAATAGGGATTTAATTGAGAAATATAAAAATTATGTGTTAAATATGTAAAATTGTAAAATTTATAGGCTGCTGTAGGCTTATAAGATATTCGACTAGGCTTGGGTGTGGGGAAATTTGCATGAATTTCATTTTTCGAGCCTAGGGACTAAATTGTAAAGAAATCAAAAGTATAGGGGCAAAATGGTAGTTTTTCCAAAACATGATTTTTAGACTAAATTGATTAGAATAAGGTTTAAATTGGTAAAATTTGATTATTTAGATCAAGAAAATCCACGTTCAGAATTAGATCGAGGCAAAGATAAAGTAGTGGATTGATAGATCATTTTTTCGTCGTATGAGTTCGAGGTAAGTTTGTGTAATTAAATTTCGTATTTATATGCTTTAATTGAAATACATGTATGTGAATGATTCGATTATTGCATATAATTATTGAGCGCATAACCGACATTATATGAAGAATACAGAGCCTTGTTTGAACCATAAGAATTCATAGGATACAAATGACATTGCCATTAAGGTTACCGACTTGGTTGAGGTTTTGCATAGGTTGCGGACTCACCACAGCTCTTATGAGCTTACCGATTTGGTTTAGGTCCTGCATATGTTGCGAACTCACCACAGCTCTTATGAGCTTACCGATTTGGTTTTGGTCCTGCATATGTTGCGAACTCACCACAGCTTTTACGAGCTTATCGATATTCAGCTCGTATGAGCTTATAGTTATTTAGCTAGGAGGAGCTTACTATTTATCGCTCGTATAAGCATACATGTATAAGAATTGACAGATTACAGTTCAGTACACCTTGTGTGTACTACCCACATATCCTACGATATTCTAAGTGGTTCAATGGGCATACTGTTATTACGAGATTATACAAGTTCAATACTAACTAGTATAAGTATTTACATGGAAGTGGTATATATATATATGATATATGAATACATGTTACATGTTACATGTTACATGTATATGGAACTTAATAATTGGTAAATTCATACATAATTTTGTTACGAGTTTATATGAGTTCGATACGAGGTATTTACGTAAATTACACGGAAATGGTTTATATATGATATATGAATACATGGTATAGATGTTACATGTATATGAAATTTAAATAGTTATTGAACTCATGCATGCTTCTCGGTTTTTATATGAATACATGGCTAATTTGGTAAGTGGTTCAATGAGCATAGTGTTATTACAAGATTATACAAGTTCGATACGAACTAGTATAGGTATTTACATAGAAATGGTATATATATGATATACGGATATACGGTATAAATGTTACATCTACATGGAACTTAATAATTGTTAAATTCATACACAATTCTATTATGAATTTATATGAATTCAATACGAACTTGTACAGATATTCATAGGAAATACATGGAAATGATTTTACATGATGTACTGACACATGATATGGATGTTACGTGTACATGGAAATTTAATTAATTGTTGAGTTTATCCATGATTATTGATTCATAGGTGAATTTACATGACTAATATGGTTAGTGTATATGTGCTTAGGCTTTGGCTAAGCTGTGGTTGGATTATACCACGTTAAACTTGTAAGTTATGCATTGAAATGGTTCATGCTTAAATGGAAATATACTTGTGATCATGAAAGGGTGATTCTCGATTTTATATGAATACATGACTATCTTGATTGATGATTATACGTTAGGCTTATGGGTCAAATTGAGTTGTGATATACCTTGTTTCACTTACTTCATTTGTGGTTAAATGGGTATGTGAAGAATGAAAGATTGGCAAATGCTTCAATTAGGATTGCTGTGAAAGTATGGAAAGGTATGAGATTATGAATGATTGAAATATGTCTAGCCATATGTTTGACTTATAAATGCACGTAAGTAGTGTGTACTTATATCATGATATTTCGAGATAAATTGGCTAATTTTTGTGATATTTAACATTGAGATGTTATTGCTTCTAGGCTAAGGCCAAGACACGTTGGATTGACTTAAATGGATTATGCTTATAAATTGAAGTGGTAAACTTTATTTTTGAGTTGCGAACTTACTAAGCATTTCATGCTTACTTTGTATTAATTTCTTTATGTACCTAGGTATCGAAAGCTCGTTCGGGTTGGAAGTTGTCGGAGATATCATCACACTATCTATCAGCTATTTTGGTACTATTGTTTTTATGACTTTGGTTATAATGACATGTATAGGTCATTTTGGCTCTTGGTAGCCTACATGTTTGGTTGTGTTTTAGCCATTTGTATTGGCTTGAAATTTTAGGTATATTTTGGAAGCATAATTGGTATGTGTTAAAGTGGTTAATTGATGTGTTTATGAGTATCATGTTGTATGTGTGAAAGTATATGTTATAATCTTTAAATTGGTTGGTTTTTGAGTGCCTATTTATGCCATGGTAGATGCAAATTGATGTGTATAGGTTGGTACCAATGTGGGTGAGGAATAAGGCTTGGAAAATGATTTATTTTTGTCTACACAGGCAGAGACACGGGCGTGTGTCTCAGATGTGTGTGACACACGGCCAGGTGACACAGCCGTGTGTCCCCTGATGCTTCTTTTGAAACCAAGTTAGTAGCTTCACACGGCCTAGCACACGGCCTAGCACACGGCCCGGTACACGGGCATGTGAGGCCATTTCGAAGGGTACACGGCTTGGCACACGAGCGTGTGGTCTGGCTGTGTGACCCAAGTCAGTGAGTTAGGGGTCGAACACGGGCGTGTCCCCTGGCCACAAGGGGCGTGTGACCCCTGCACTTTGAAAAATTTTCCATGTTTTCTTAAAAATAATTCGTAGAGAACTCGGTTTAGTCCCGAACCACTTCTAATGTCTATTTAGGACCTCGAGGGCTCGTATTAGAGACTGTATAAATGTATTTGAATGATTTTTTATATGAATGATAAATGCATATGAAATGTATGATTATTTGACTTATAAGTTCAGTAATGCTCCGTAATCCTGTTCTGGCGTCGGATACGGGTTAGGAGTGTTACATTTTTCCCCTATATGACTAACTTTATTTTTTCTCTTACATTCTCTCTAGACTTTAAATCTTAATATAACCATTCATTGAATTTGACATTTGACATTCTTCCCATTTAAAATACCATTGAAACCGCATTTTTTTCCATCTTCGTAAACTCTCCAAAGCCACTAAAAATGAATGTTTCATCTTGTTTTTACACACAAGAGATATTTCTATCACTGGCAATCTTGTTCCTTGTTTTGATTTACATATTGTTGGCTGATTTGTGGTTTCAGTGGAACAATCATGACATTCTTCATTTCTTTGTCCACAATTATGCCATAACTAAGATTTAATTAAAGCAATCAAAGTAGGTGGGCAGGGTGAAGGTGTAAATGTTATTGGATAGATTCCCTCGTCGGTGTTGGTAGCCAAAATAATAGCACAAGGGTGACATTCCAACTCATTCTAAAATACAGGCTGTTGTACATATTAACTGAAACAGATGTGGGTGTTGTATGAACCCAAAAATCAAACCAACCAGATGTCCCTGTTTAGTTAGCTTAGCTGACATTGACATTTTATTAACACAACTTTAGATCTAACCACACACTTCAACAACGCTAATGCTAGCTCATCAAAATGAACATTACATCGGAGAAGAAAGATTTATTTATCTAATTCTAACTGCATAATAATAGGAGTAGGTCGCTCAATAACTCAAAACATTGTGAACTGTATGTATCAGTTGGTAAAATTTGGAATACTACCATGGGGCTCCGTAGCTTTAGCAGCCGCGCTGGGCTCCACCGCAGGCGATGGTGGCACTGGCTTCCCTAGAAGCTCAGCTGGCAAATCACCTATCCCTTTCAAGTAGAATGTATAATACAGCTTCATGGGAAACACTATCTGATGTAACTTCACCTTTCCGTAGGCTCCTTCGAAAATCCCAGATCCTCCCGTCACCGCCAAGAAGGTATCCTCATACGTTAAATAGGGTCCCTGGACAGACAAATGACCGTAGTCACCAAAGTAGAAGCTGTATATGGCTTCATAGCGATCGCCTTTTTTCTCCGGGACGTGTTGGATCAGCACACAGAGTCCAGCCGTGATGCCCACCCTTTTCTGCAAGTCTCCAGAGTAGAGCTTGTTAGTGAAAGGAACCAGATCACCCAGAGAGTTTACGGGTTTTTGGCTTAGTTTCAAAACTGCAGGGCTGCTTCTGTCTCTCTCGTTCATTTCATAAACGTGTAGCTCTTGAACTTTTGCTGAAACCCCAAACGTTAAAGTCAATCAAATAAAGATTTGAAATTGAATAAGAAAAAGAACAATCAGGAAGTGTGCTTACTGGGCATGGGAGTATGTGGAGCGGCCTCCTGCTTGAACTTGTTGAAGAAGAAGGCAGTGGTAGTGAAGGGGTTGGAGGATCTTGATGAGGTGAAGGAACTGGCTTCAGCGACCGATGAGAGGTTGAGGCCATGGAAGGGAAAAGGCTTTGAATAAGAGAAATTGGAAGCTAAAGCTCTGTGAGATTGGGAAGGCAAGTTGATGGAAGGGATGGGTTTGAGGGAGGTGGTAGATGCCATTGAAACGGATCCAAACCTAAGACTAGGAAGATGATGCTTATGCTACCTTATTCTTCATTAACCTAATACTAATACAAACAAACTTTTTATAAAATTACAAATGAAGTCATGAAGGATCCAAGATTGTTCTTTGTTTTTTCCTCCCTTTTTCCATGTATTTAGTTATACACTAATTTGTTATTATCTTTAGCAAATCCAATAAATAAAACTTATAAAATCTTTTTGTCTAAATATCTCACCCTATCATATTGGAATAAAATATATTAAAATCATACTAAAATATATAATTTTTACACATCAGTATACCACATCATCAATTTTAAAAAATG
Organism: Gossypium anomalum; assembly: GCA_025698475.1. Lineage (NCBI taxonomy): Eukaryota > Viridiplantae > Streptophyta > Magnoliopsida > Malvales > Malvaceae > Gossypium > Gossypium anomalum. Next base: position 12,736,895 of record CM046967.1, on the reverse strand, counting down.
TAAAAATCACTTTTCAAAAAAATATATAAAAATCTGATTTTATATATATATATATATATATATATATATATATTCGTTCATATTATAACGTAATTTAACTCTTTAACAAATTAATTTTTTTAATAAATAGACAAACATGTTTTATTTTATAATTTTCAAATCATTTTTAGTTTTTTTTTTTTTAAATTTAGTTGTCTTAGGTAAGAAATTTTGTCTTTCCTTTTGAAGTTTTTGATGAAATCACGAATGGTGGTTATAATTTTTTAAATTTTACTATTTTACTAGTATTTTTATTCTTAATTTTTAATGGTTGATTTTAGTTTTTATTTCTCTCAATGTGTGCTTATAATTTTTATCAAATTTTTTTAAAAATTAATTAATTATTTTTAGTTATGTTTTTCTCAGGTATATCTTTTTCATCAAAAGTTAAATTAAATTAGAGATAATATCGTATGTGATTGAGTATTAATTAATATTTGTATGTCTTTAAAATTTAATAATATAGTATTATTTTATTAGTTCTTAAAAAATTATATATTTTAAGATGATTTTATCCTAAGTTATTTCCTATGTAATATCTTTTTATCTAAGTATGTAATTCCTACGTAAGAAAAAAAATAGTTAAAAATACAAATAATGGAAGCGATCAGATTATTTACGTCGAATAAATGTTGTTCGTTAAAGAGCAGCTGCAGGAAACTAAATGGAATATATTTAATGTCATTCACGTGGTTTTTATATACAAAGTGCACAGAACTTGTTAAAAAAATGTAGGTCATTCTATTTTTTTTTCTTTCTTTCTCCCCAAAGCAGCCCACATGGGGAAAAAGGATTACCCAAACTCTGATTTTTTTATTTTTCTAAATTTCTTTTCCCCAAGTTGTGTCTCAAAAAATTGACAAATATATTCATGTAATATGAAAAAAAAAGAAAAGAAAAGAAAAATAAACCCCAGGAGGAGCAATTTCTAATAGGAATAACACCCGTTTAACATGCTTAAGTAGTTGAACCATGGGTGATGGTTAATGCTGAGGCAAACGATAGTTGTTTTAATAGACAATTACTTTTCCATCGAGCTTACATTATGTCACTTTACAGGGAGTCAATCTTCACCTTTTGCTATATATGCATGATACTGAAAAGCATGTGCCAAATACAATGGAGCCTCAACATTTTGTCAAAATTTCCGCACCAGTTCTAGTGATTAAGATGGTATGTTCAAACTGTGCAGCAGGGCTGCCATCAGAAGTCACGGTTGTCCAGTTGTCGGGCCATGTGTTACACTCGATGCCTCCCAGTGTAAGAATTGGTTCTGCAGTTCAAAATGCATCAATATACATTCGGGAATTTCTTATATAAAACCTTGGAGACGACATTGTTGGGAGGAGCAGCCACGAACCCCGAACATGACATAAAACAGTCGTGAAGAATGCCAAAGAAAAAACCATTATCTAAATGCTAAAGAGTAAAATAATGAACTTTAGACTTCAGCTGATTACTTGGTTGCTCACTCACCCTATCATCACTAGCTTTAAAATCTTAATATGTGCTTTAGGGTGACATATTCAAAGACAAGTACTTTGGGGTATGGTGATGTATAGTTGATAACTAATAATTGTTCTCAAGTTATATGCCATATAAACTAAACAGAGATGCTTGTTTCATCCTCTGCTCATCCATTCTCGTATAAATAACCAAAACAAACCAACCAAAGCATTTCTTGACCGACTGATCAAAATATCTCCTATGCATACTTTGAATTAGAGCCCTCGACTATGTAAAACGCATGTAAATAAAGTTAGAAGCATGCTCACCAATGGTAAATGTTTGACCTTCAACCATGGCGCCAGGACTTTCATTGCCTGTCAAATAATTAATAATTACATTTAGAAAAGGTTCGTTTTGCAGGGAAAAAAGATCAGATATTATACAAATTGCCACACCCTGCCACCCAAGCAAGGGAGAGAGAGAGAGAGATTTGGATCTATTATCTGATGAATACTTACGGTGATGCAATATAATTGGCTCAGAGTGAAACACAGTCCCAACACCATGCCCAACAAAACGCTCCACCACTCCATAACCATATTTTTCTGCATGCTCACTGTGATGATATTAAGAATATACAGTAAAAATGAACAAGGGGTTCAGGGAAGGAAACCATTCAATATGTCACATACAATCAGAGAATTGAAGCTATGACATGTAAACCATTATGTCACTTTACCCAAACCATAAGGCAAGAAGCAAGCCTAAGCTATATCTCAGTAAGCTTGTTCTTTACACTGAATTATGAAGTTGGGCATAAAGAGCCTAGACAAAGAACTATTAACACCGTAAAGTGCTAATCATTTGAAAGCTTTTGCTTCAATTAATTTACTTTTAAAATTTATTAAGCTATAAGGAGTTTAAATTTTTCATGTAATTGAATAAATTCTAACACTAACAAATGACTCTTGATCAGTTATCATACTTTAACCAGCGTCTATGCATCAGCCATTCTGTAGATAAGATTATCATATAATTTTGGGTGCAGAAAGAAATCTTTATTCCTTTCAAACCCAGAACAATAAAGAGGGAAGGTAGAGAGAGAAAACCTTATTCTTTTTCCTATTTTTTTGAAACTAGCACCATCCTTGCAAACAGCTATACCTTTCTCCATGCATTCTTCAGTTACCTTCAAAAAAGGTAAGAATGAATCCAATAAGTCAATTACATCAATAATATTGTTAAAAAGCTGTACTTTAAAATTGATCATATTTTACACACGGGTACAAATAGATACTACAAGCTATTTAAATAATAGTAAAGTTAAAAACAACTAGAATTCTCTATGTTCAAACAAATCATAGTAAAACTTACTGTTACAAGGCGCTGTAGTGGGCCACTAACATCTCCACAGAGAAATGTCTTTGATGTGTCTCCATGATAACCCTATGAACCAAAGGATATGCCACACAATTTTCTAATCTTAAGATATTGAAACTTGACTAGAAGGCAAGAAGTTCATGACCGTATGTACACTAATATAAGTAAATAAACAAACAATGAGATTGATTCCTAAGAGCATCAACCACATGTTTTAATTGAGGACATACATTTAGGTACACTGTGACGTCTATGTTAATTATGTCTCCATCCTGCAGCAAAGAGTTAAAGGACAAGCATTAGTGATGAAATATTTAGCAACATTTTACTAACATGAGGCCCATGCACCAAACCTGTAGCTGGCGAGAATCAGGTATTCCATGGCACATGCACTCATTAACCGAAGTGCATACACTCTTAGGAAACCCGCCATAGCCAAGAGGAGAAGGATAAGCACCTGCTTCTATTATCATCTCGTGCACAGCTTTGTCAATTTGATCTGTTGTCACTGATGGCTGATAAGATTTTTCAAAAAAAAAAAGTTGATGAGTGCATCTACTTGAATAGAGTCAGCAGTTAAATGATTTTAAAGAATATTAAGTGCTTAAAAGAGATGAATCATGGTGATAAGTTAGCATATTCATTAGTAAGCAAATTCTGATATCTAAAACAATCAAGAATGTTAAAACTTCAGATAAACGGCAAATTTTGACAAGAAGATGATTCTTCTGCTGTTAAAAAAATGGGAGTGGGGAGAAGCTGAACCAAAGAAAAAACAGTAATATCTCACCCTAACTAATGTCCCTGCATAGTCTAAGACACGAGCGGCAAGCTCGCAGGCAGCTCTCATTTGAGCAATGCCTTCAGCATCATGAATCTGATGCTCGCTAGAAATTTCAGGCAATATATTTGAACTCAAATAAGGAGGCTTTGGTATGTGATCAGGCACGGGAAGACGTGGTGACACCTTCCCACGTCTTAAAGGTGGCCTTCTTCTAAACTTTTTCGTACCCTGAAGTTCACGCTCTCTGCATAAGATTGAATAATCTCATAGTCAAACGACCAAGTAAAATGAACCCTTCAATTATATACTAAATCATGCCAGTATCAAGCAATTTCAGTTTCCCACAACAAGGAAATAGTTTGAATTATTACCTTATTGTGGAAAATAATGCACTTAGACCTTATTCTTAGTTAGAGAATGAAGCAGGCGGGCAAATTTCTGGCTCTAACATTAGTTCACTGAAACAATAAACTTTAATACACAATGGTGACTATAGGATGGACATCTGAAGTCTCTAAAATTTTATGCATTATGTTAATGAAAAATGAAGTGCAGTATGATGTGCTACTTGCTTTACTTGAACAAGTCCTTAAATAACCCTATGTCTGCAATTTCCCCCCGAAAGTCATACTGGCCAGTCTCCATGGTTAACAAAGCATCAAAGGAGAATGAAGCCATCCAACAGCGTAATTTCAACTTGAATGAAAACATAGGATTCTAATACATGGATGATTAAACAAAACCTTTGGACAATTACAGTAAGTTAGAGCAAAGGAATAACTCTCATACCGTCCAACAATTCCACATAAAAGTAATTACTTCAATCCAGAAATACCAAATGAAAACTGTAGATAGTATTAAAAGCTACCCCACGAAAGAAACTTGTATAGAGAAGCGACAACATTTTTTTAACGCGTGAGAAGAGGAATAGCAAACCTCCTTATTCTCAAGGCCTCCTCTAAACCGGAGACCCTCTTGGAATAAACAACAAGGTGTGGTTGAGAACGACACTGTTTCCCTGAAAGATTAAAACTTGTAAGGTAGTGAAGAAAGAGTAGAGTTTGCAGAGGTAAATGAATTGAGTAATAGAGATTGAGGAGAGGAGAGGCAAACCGTGGAGAGTAGAAGCATAGGAAGTGAATGGGAACCCCACGAATAGAGTTGACTTTGATGATGAAGAAGACAATTGTTGGGCATGCAATGATGAAGATGAGAGTTGTGAAGAGAGGCCATGGCCATGGGAGACTGAAACTGAGAAACCCATTTCAAGATAATGCTTCACAATCACTCACTACTCACACTAGAAGGGTTTATGTTATGGGTTTTTCAATTTTTTCTTTTTTATTTAACCAAAAAAAAAAAACAGCAGATGATTTATGATAATGGAATGGGCTGGGCTGGGGTGGGCTGGGGGTGAACATACAATGGGAAGAAAGGCCTTTATCCATAATGGAGTGCTCCACCATGGTTTGTTGTAGGCGTTAGCTTTTCATCGAATTAAGTTATTAAATGAAAAATATTTGATATGATGTTAATTTAATTTGAATTTTTTTTTTAATTTTTTAAAAACTTATTCAAGAGATTACAAACATATTCATTTTTTATGTTCTTTTATTCAAGAACTCTAATGACAAAATCTTCAAGAAATCATCAAAAAATTTGTCCAAACCCAATTTTTGACAACAAATATCGATTTCGATTCATTTCTCACTATGGTTCAAAGTATTAATTTCTTAAAAATAATGTTCTTCGTTGTTTTTATATACTTTACATAAAATAGTTAATACTAAGTAAACTTTTATAATAAAAAAAAAGTTTAGATAAAACATAAAATCCAAATATTAAGAAGAAGCTGAGTAGAAAAAAATGATAAAAGGATTGCAAACAAAAATTACCTAATAGTTAACTAAAATGTATTTAAAGAAAAGAGAGAATCCTAGGGTAAGAAACAAATTGGAAGTTTTTATTTAAATTTGAATTTTTATAATTTAATTTAATTTAATTTTTTAAAATTAATTTTAATTTAAAAGTGTCACGTACCACTTTAATTAAGAGATTTTTTTTAATAGTTGAGGTAATTTGGGTAATAAAATATAGTTTAAATACCACTTGAGGTGATAGAGTATAGTTTAGTAGAGAAAAAAAATATTAAATATCAACTTGAAAAAATGATATAAACCAGGGTAAACTACACAAATGGTCACTCAACTTTAAAAATTTTTCATTTTAGGCACTTAAAAAGAAAGTTTACAATTTAGACATTCACGTTACATAGTTAGATCATTTTGGTCACTCCTGTTAAAATTGTAAACAAAAATCTGAATGGAATTATTTCTAAAATTTTGATTTTTCATGTGATTTAAGTAAAATAAAAAAATTATCATTTTTTAAACAGTATAATCCCTTCAATGGATTCAAATTGAATCCCTTCAATGACACTTTTATTTATGGAACCCCAACAAACAGTTGTCCCATTCGATCTCCTAATCCCACAGCTAAATCCATCACTAAGAGCTAACCTTGAAACAAAGTTCAACCCTTTTTTAAAGGAACATCAAGTTGACCAGCTAAGTTATCTCCTTTGCAAACTAACTCACCATCTGAGTTAACCCCAGAAACATGGTTTCCCCAGCTTCAATGTTCACCATTGGCATGTTCCTGAATTGTCTTTCTATTATTTCCACCACTGAGTTACTTCCCCAACAGGTTACTCGTCTATCTTGACTTAGTATGATCCCACATGAAAACTCGAACCCGGATGTGATTTTACCCATTGTGAGATTACCGTTGGGTAACTCTTTAATGTTGTTCTACATTCTTCAGCATGTTACCGACGATATATTATTCGTCTCCGTAGCGCAAATTTGTTTGTTGCCGATGGAGAAGGATTGGAAGAGGATGCTATTGTTATTGTACAGGCGTTTATTAGTAAAGATGGGATGCTCGTATCCCAACAGAGAAGGCTGTAAATGTAGGCCCGAAGACCGCAAAAGCTAGTTTATCCACCGATGACTGGTTTGCTCCCTTTGGATTGGATTTTACCAGTGGTGAGATGAAGTATTGGGTGAATATTTATTTTCATTAGGCTGATTTCTTGTTTGAAAGATTTGAGGTGCGGTGCAACTCAGCACGCTTACCACACTGTTCCTCTCAATTTTTATTGGAGCCACAGCTGCCAGTGGAGAAAAAGCTGAGGTCAATTTTTTTATTACCCATGTTCTTTTTTTTTTTTTTTGAGTTTTATAGAAAGTAAAAGTATTATTGGATATTATTATATAATTTTTATATAACAATATAATAAATATATAAATTTATTATCATAAATATATAAGTTTAATTATTATTTAATAACCGATTGAGTCTTAGCTCGTTTGTAACAACCCAAATTTCAGTGATATCGGAACAGTAATTTGAGATCACTAAATCCGACATGTGAGTTTAGATATTAGTAAGTAAAAGTTAAGTGTGGTTTTAGAAATAATTTTGAATTAGTGAAATTATGAATTAAAAAAATTTGTAGATTAAATGAGATAAAAACGAGGTATCGAGACCTCAAATTTATAACTGAGCTATAAATATTTTTATAAATATTTATGGAGTGTTAGTGAGTTAGTATTAAGGTTTCGTCAAGAAATTTTAAGGTTTCGGTAGTCAATTGGATAAAAATGACCAAATTGAATTAAGTGCAAAATTGTGAAATGTGATTAAATAGCTCTAGTAATAATTAAAGGATGAATAAATAGGCAATTATACCCTATTATTGGGCTGGACGACATGAGTGTGCAGGAAAAATAAAAATCAAATGTGAACAAGGGGCAAAATTGGAAATAGGGTAAAAATTTAATTATAAAATATGATATTTGGTAAATCTAGAGTTTTCTTCATTTTTCCTCATCCTTTCCAGCAAAAACACCATTTAAGGGTTGTTTTAAACTGTTCTATCATATTTTTACTACATGTAAGCTCAATTCTTGATTATTTCATGTAATTTTTGTGTTTTTGAGACTTTTACAACTAGGTCCACATGTTTAGTTCATTAGTTTTTGATTTCATGGATAATTTTGAAAGTTTCCATGAACAAGTGCAGAAATTTTGTGATGATTTATCATGGAATTTAGGTTTTAATTTTATTATATGATGATTTTATGAAAAGATTTTTATAGAAATCAATTTTTAGGATCTAATTGTGAAAGTTGTTGAAATTAGGGTTTTGTGATGAAACTTTGAATGTCAAAGGTTGTGGAATAGTTTATAATGTTTAAATAAAGTATTATTTGAGAGGAATTAGCTTAATTGATGAATAAATTGGGTAGGGACTAAATTGTAAAAACTAAAAAGTTTAGGGTAATAGTGTAATTTCAAAAATTTAAGGGCATAAATTGTGAGGTAGAATAGAATTGAAATAGATGCTAATGAAGGGATGGTATTATAATTATAGATCAAGAAAACGAAGTGAATCGTGGAAAGGAGAAATTACAAGAATAGTCTCTGAAAATTCTACGACTTTTGCAAATCAGCCCAGTTAAGTTCATATGACAAAATTTAATGTTTTGTTATGAAAATATTATGATTTTTCTAAGGTATATTATTGTATATGAATACTATCAAATTGTAATAATTATAAAATAATATTTAAGTAAAAGTACAAATTAGTTGGAACAATGGATTTGAGTGCTTTCGTTCTGTGACCATGATGAATTGACGGAAAAGATGTGATATGTGCGCCCATATAAGACCATAGTTGGGCTATGGAATCGGTGCAATGTGATATGTGCTCCCGTATAAGACCATAGCTGAGTTATGGCATCGGTGTGATGTGATAATGTGATTCCGTATAAGACCATATCTGGGATATGGCATCGGTATGATATGTGATTCGTGTAAGACCATGGCCGGGCTATGGTTTCGATGTGTGATATATGACAATGTGCAAGTCCATAGTTTACTATGGCAATGTGATAATGAAGCATTCAATTCCATTAGTGTTCCCTAATTTGACAATGGAAGTAAATGAGAAATGGGCTCAAAGAAGTTAAATCCGTGAATAGCAACATGGAAATTATTCAAATGAGCTTATTAATGAATTTGTGATTTACAGGATAAATTATTTAAATTAAAAGATATATGATTGTGTACAATGTTCAGTAAGATTTGTATTTTTATGCCTATAAGCTTACTAAGCTTCTATAAGCTTACTTGTGTATGTTAATTGTTTTGTAGATTGACTTATATACATACGGAGGATCGGATCTACATCAAGGATCAAACTATCCAGATTTATTCCGGTAGATTTTGTTAAACAACTTTTTGATTTATATGACATGTATAGGGGTTGATTTGATAATGTAATTGTATGAATGATTAAGTATGCAAAGTAAGTTGAATGTGATGTTTTGTGTTTAAAAATGAAATATACATGTTTTGGCTTTAAATAATTGATTGGTTGGACTCTATTAGTGTCTAATTATGTTTAAGTACAGGTAATGGATGAAAGGGTGAGAAAAGTGGCCTAAAACGGCCTATTTTCGTCCACACGGGTAGACACACGGGCTTGTGTCTAGGTCGTATGTGACACACTATAAGCCCACGGGCGTGTGATATGACCGTGTGTCCCTTTCATCTTTAAATATGAAGTCAGGATAGTACACGGGCCAAAGACACAGCCGTGTGTCTTGGTCGTGTGAAGAACACGGGTTTCAAGCATGGTCGTGTGTCAAAATTGTGTAAAAATGACTTAAAAATGGTGAAAAATCAGTTTACCACACGGCCCAGCCACATGGGCGTGTGCCCAGGCCGTGTGCCCCTTTGATACTTAAGAAAACGGCCATGGGATCCCCACGGGCTGGCCACACGGCCATGTCCCAGGCCACACAGGCATGTGCCCCTATTTTCAAGGAAAAATTTCCAAAGTTGCCAGTTTAATTCCGAACCACTTCCAAAGTTTGTATTGGGCCCCGTAGGCCCATATTAAGGACTTTATGGTAAAATTTGAAAAGAATTGATTTGGAATGCAAATTTATGACTCAATTTTGTATAAATGTTAGTGTATAAGTCTGGTAATGCCTCGTAACCCTATTCCGGTGACGGATACGGGTTAGGGGTGTTACATTTAGTAGTATCAGAGCTTCGATTTAGCCGATTCTCAAAATATGTATGATGTGAAAAGTGTCTAGAATTACATGCCATATAAATCTGTGATAGTATGATGTGTATGATCTGATCTAATCCTTATTTTTATTATCGATTATCTTCGATTTCAAAAGATATCTGATAGACCAGAACAAATTGAGTAAGAAGAAGTTAACAACAGAGTACAAACCTCTGAACAAGGAACAAGAAGTGAAGTTCCAATTTCATTGATGAGAGAACAAGAACTCAAAAATATGATTTATGGATTTATGAATCAGTAGTATAATGAGAATGTGTGAGAAAGAAATCAGACTCAGTAACTCCTGCCCCTATTTCAACATCAGTAGTACCCCCAGTTGCTCCTCCACCTCCTCCGACAACTGAATCCAGTAAACGTTCTCCATTTGAAAAGCTCAGAAAATATAGGGCTGAAGAATTTCAGGGAAGAAAGATAATGACCCCGTCAAAGCTGAGTATTGGCTACAGAGTATAATGAGGGTTTTTAAGCAAATGTCGTGCTCACCAGATGATTACTAATATGTGCTGTGTTATTATTGAAAGAAGAAGCTTATAATTGGTAGGAAACAATAGAAGCTGTGGTACCGGCTGAGAAGATCACTTGGGAATTTTTCCTAAATGAATTTAAGAAGAAATATGTTGGTAGAAGATACTTGGATAAGAAGAAAAGAGAATTTCTCGACTTGCGACAAGGAAACAAGTCTGTGGCTGAATATGAAAGAGAATTTGTTTATCTGAGCAAATACGCACGAGATATTGTACCCACTGAGGAAGAAATGTGTATTCAATTAGAAGAAGGGCTTAATGATGAAATCAGAATGATGATAGGGGGCACTGAGATACGAGAATTCGTTGTTCTATCAGATCGTGCTTAGAAACTTGAAGAAGTATATAATAGAAAGATGCAACGAGATAAAATGAGTAAAGAATCTTTTAAAAGAAGTGCATCTAAGTCATTTACAGCTTTACCAGTGAAGAAATCTAAAGAGGAATTTAATCGAGCCACTTCAGCACCGGATAGATCGGGAAAGAATAGACCAAGACAATTTCATTACAAGGCATCTGACAGACCTGTTGCTAGCGTGGGTAGTGTACAAAATACCCAAAGGCCTAAATGCCAACATTGTGGAAGAAGTCACCCCGGTGAATATAGAAGTAAGTTGGGGGCTTGTTATAAATGTGGGGCCACTGATCACTTTATTCGTGATTGTCCCTAACTACAGGTAGAAGAAGTGGAACAGAAGGAAAAACAAAAAATTCCTCCTCAAAAAAGAAGACGCTCTGGTCAGAGCAGTGCTACAGGGCTACTCGTTCGGGTATGAAAGATACTGCTAGTCGATCAGAAGTTACAACTCCAGACGTAATTGCTGTACTTTCTATCTTTATGATGTTCCTGTGTATGCTTTAATAGACCCTAGGTCTACGCATTTATCTATTTGTACTATGTTAGCATCTGAAAAGAATTTATTTGTTGAGCCTACTAATTATGATGTACAAGTTACAAATCCGTTAGGCCAAAGTGTGGTAGTTAATCTAATATGTCATAACTGTCCACTAAAAGTTAAGGGTTGTGATTTCCCTGCTGATTTGATGTTGTTACCCTTTCGAGAATTTGACATTATCTTGGGAATGGACTGGTTAGTGAAACATGATGCAGTAGTGAATTGTCGAGAAAAACGAATCAGTTTGAAATGTCAGACAGGAGATATTATTTTGGTTGAGTCTGGAAATTTGGGTGATACTGTTAGAATGATTTCATCTATTTCTGCTTAGAAATTGTTGCGTAAAGGAAATGAGGCATATTTAGCCTATATTCTTGATACTCGGAGTTCTAAATCAAAGTTAGAATAATTACCTGTTGTGAATGAATTCCTGGATGTATTTCCTGAAGAATTACCAGGTTTACCACCCGATAGAGAGGTTGAGTTTGTGATAGATGTGTTTCCAGAAATAGCTCCCATATCAGTGACACTGTATAGAATGGCTCTAGTAGAATTAAAAAAGTTGAAGATACAATTACAAGAGTTGTTGGACAAAGGGTTTATCAGATCGAGTATGTCACCATGGGCTGCACCTATTTTACTCGTTAAAAAGAAAGACGGTTCACTGAGATTGTGTATAGATTACAGGAAGTTGAATAAGGTAACGATTAAAAATAAATATCATTTGCCTCGTGTTGATGATTTATTCGATCAGTTGAAGGGTGCTGCGGTGTTTTCGAAAATAGATCTTAGATCTGGGTATTATCAGTTAAAGGTAAAAGAATGTGATGTGCCGAAAACAGCTTTTAGAACTCGATATGGTCATTATGAGTTCTTAGTTATGCCATTCGGTTTGACAAATGCTCCTACTGCTTTTATGGATTTAATGAATTGAATTTTTCAGTCTTATCTGGATAGATTTGTAGTTGTGTTCATTGATGATATACTAATTTATTCAAAGACAGAATCCGAGCATGCTCAGCACCTGAGAGTTGTACTACAGATTTTGAGAGAAAAACAGTTATATGCAAAATTCAGCAAATGTGAATTTTGGCTTCATGAAGTGGGATTCTTGGGTCACATTGTGTCGGCTGATGGTATACGAGTAGGTCCGAGCAATGTGTCAGTAGTGATTAATTGGAAAACTCCAAAAAATGTTACAGAAGTGCGAAGTTTTCTTGGATTAGCTGGTTACTACCATTGATTTGTGAACAATTTTTCAATGATTGCTTCATCGATGACCCGATTACTACAGAATAATGTTGAATTTGTATAGTCAGAAGAATGCCAACGAAGTTTTGATCAATTAAAGAAGATGTTGACAGACGCCCTAGTGTTGACTCAGCCCAAATCAGGTGTGCCATATGTAGTATATGGTGATGCGTCTTTGAATGGTTTAGGCTGTGTACTGATGCAGTCAGGAAAAGTTGTAGCATATGCTTCTCGACAGTTGAAACTACATGAAAGGAACTACCCTACACATGATGTAACAACCTAATTTTCAGTGGTGTCGAAACTGGTAATTTGAGATCACTAAATCCGACAAGTAAGATTGAACAAGAAAGTAATTTAATATTTATGAGTCAAGTAAGAATTTAGAAGAATTTGTGAATTGGTGAATTTGGTGAATTAAAAAAATTTATTAGGTCAAAAGGGTCAAAAATGAGATATTGAGACCTCGAATTTGAAAACCGAGCTATAAATATTTTTATAAATATTTATGGAGTGTCATTTAGTTAGTATTAAAGTTTGGTTTAGAAATTTTAACGTTTGGGTAGTAAATTAAATAAAAAGGACTAAATTGTAATAAAAATAAAATTTGCTAGAAGGATTAAATAGCCCAAGTGTTAAAAGAAAGAGGATTTCAAGGGAAATTAAGCCTAAAAGTGAATAGGCTGGATGTCAAGGGAAATAGAATCAGCAGAAAAATAAGGGAAATAAGGGCAAAATTAGAAATTTTACAATTTTAACATATAAAATAAGGACAAAATTGAAAAATCTAGAGATATCTTCATATTTTCTCATCCAAAACGCCATAGAAGGTCTGGAGAAAGCTGGGTTTTCATATTTTTACATCATGTGAGTTTAATTCTTGCTTTTTCTTGATAATTTTTATTTTTTTTGACTTTTACAATTAGGTCCACTTATGGAAATCATTAGTTTTTTATTTTATGGGTGAAATTGGAAGTTACCCTGGATGGGTAAGGGAATTTTATGATGAATTATTATGAAATTTAAGTTCTAATTTCATATTAAGGTGGTTTTATCAAGTGATTTTGATAGAAAATGGTATTTATGACCTAATTGTTAAAAAGTTGTGAATTGAAGGTTTGTGTTGAAATTTAGAATATCAAAGGTTTTGAAATAGTTTATAATGATAAAATAAAATGTTAATTGAGAAAAATTAGTTCAATTGATGGGTGAATTGAGCAGGGACTAAATTGTAAAAACTAAAAATTTTAGGGTAAAAGTGCAATTTTAAAAGTTAAAGAGCATAAATTGTGAAGTGAAATAGAAATCAAATAAATGCTAATGAGTGGAAATATTTTATATTGTAGATCAAGAATCCAAAGAAGAACGAGGGAAAGAAAAAGTTGTGGAATAGTCCCTAAATTTCAATATATTCTACAAATTAGCCGGGTAAGTTTATATGGTTGAATTTAGATGTTTATTTGTGAATGATTGAATGATATAATGTGTTATTATATATGAAATTGTTGTGGGATTGTGAAAATTTTGTTAATGAAAGAATAAATGTGGAAATGCAAATTAGGAAAACGCAGGATCGAGTAATGCGTCAGATCGTGACATGTGATGAATTGACGGATAAGACCATGGTTGTTCCATGGAAAAGTGTGAAATGTAGGTATGGTATCATCCATACTGAGTTTTGATATGTAGGTATGGTATTTCCCATACTGAGTTGTAAAATGTAGGTATGGTATTTCAATGAGGAAAACCATACTGAGTTATGAATCGTGGCACTGAACAACAATGTACTCAATTTCGTAAGCCTTTTCCTAATTTGATAATAAGTAATATAAGAGAAGTGAACCAAATGAAAGAGATTGAGTAGTTGTTAATGTTGAGCTCAACTATGTGAAGTATTATAACAGTGGTTGTGAATGGCAGGAAACTTTAGTAAATGTTTTGGTATTGTTTGGAAATATTTTGTTTGGTAAGCATTAAAAGCATTACTTTTAAACCTATGAACTTACTAAGCTTCAATAAGCTTACTTGTGTGCGTTTGATATTTTTATGTAGATTGAATTGAAGTGAAGTTGGTAGATCGGATCAACACAACAAGGCACACTATCCAGATCAATTTCGGTAGCTTTTGTTTTATGTTTAAAGATTTATATGGCATGTATAGAGTTTAAATGAATTGAAGTAAAGATGTTATAAACTAGTTAACAATATTTTGTACTAAAGAAGTTTTTAGTTAGTAGCAGTAGTTCGACTTTGAAATATCACCATAAATTATGAAAATCTAATTAGAGGTTGAATAAGATATGAAATTAAAGCATATCGAATCTAGTTTCACATAGAAGAAACGGTGTAAGAAAAAAACTTTCATATCAGGAGATATTTGAATTTTTGTGAGATAAGGTTAGAGTCATTTCGAGCTCCCTTGTTCTGACTTGTAAAAATCATTAAAAATTGTAAAAAAATAATTATGGGACATAATTTATAATTTAGATTCCTTAATGAGTCTATTTTCAGTAGAAATAACCGATAACATTATTTGAATTCTATACAGAGAGATAATTAAATTTTAGTGAAGAGTGGTCAGAACTGTCTAGAAGTGAAACAGGGGAGACTTTAAAGAATAAAATGCACTTATTGGCTAAACCAAAAATTCTAAAAAATTTATGGTAGAAAGATACGTGAGTCTAGTTTTAGGAAAATTAGTAGATCTTAATTTGGAGTTCTGTAGCTCTAGATATAAATAATTTAGTGACTATGACTCGAGTGGACAGCTTTGATGTGAATATAGGTAAATAATGGAATTTTTGTATAATTATTCCGTAAACTTCGGTAACATCTTGTAACCCTGTTCCGGTGACGGATGTGGGTTAGGGGTGTTACATTTATTGGTATCAGAGCTTTGGTTTAGTCGATTCTCGGAACGGATGTGATGTGTAAAGTGTTTAGAAATACATACCATATAAATCTGTGATAGTGTGATGTGAATGATCCGATCTAACTACTAATTTTTGTTATAGATTGTAAAGATTTCTGATAGACCCGAGGGTGCTAGTCAAGAAGAGGAAGTTAATAGTAGAATACAGACTACTGAGCAGGGAACAAGTGGTAATGTTCTGATTTCTTTAATGAGAGAGGAAGTACTTAAAAATATGATTTACGGGTTAATGAATCAGTGGTATCGTGAAACAATACAAGGAAGAAGTCAGGCACAACAACCTCTTCCTCCCCCTACTGTACCACCAGTTATAATCCCAGTTGCTCCTCCTTTAATAGATGAATCTAGTAAAAGAACACCGATTGAGAAACTCAGAAAGTTCAGAGTTGAAGAATTTCGAGGGAGATCGGACGCTGATCCAGTTAAAGCAGAGTATTGGTTAAAGAGTTTGGAGAGAGTTTTTAAACAGATGATGTGTTCTCCGGAGGATTATCTGAGGTGTGCGGTTTTGCTATTGAAAAAAGAAGCATATAATTGGTGGGAAACTATTTAGGCAGTGGTACCTGCAGATAAACTAACCTGGGAATTCTTTCAAAACGAGTTTAAAAAGAAGTATGTGGGAAAAAGATATTTATATAAGAAGAAGAGGAAATTTCTTGATCTTCGACAAGGGAATAAAACAGTGGCCGAATATGAAAGAGAATTTGTGTATCTTAGTAGATATGCTCGGGATGTTGTACCGACAGAGGAAGAAATGTGCATTAGATTTGAAGAAAGGCTTAATGATGAAATCAGAATGATGATTGGAGGTACAGAGATTTGAGAATTTGTGGGTCTGTCTGATCGAGCTCAAAAGATGGAAGAAGTGTATAACAGAAAGATGCAAAGAGAAAGGAGAGGTAAAGAGGTATAAAAAGAAGTTTCTCTAGACCAACTTCGACTTTTCCGGCCAAAAAGTTCAGAGATGATTCTAGTCGACATGTTACAATTTCGGAATGATCGAATAAAAGTAAAACAACTCAACAAGATGTCGGAGTAACTAAGAAACCAGCAGCTAGTGTTAGTAGTGTGCAAAATATTCCGAGACCTAGATGCAAAAATTGTGGTAGATTTCATATTGGTGAATGTTGGGAAAGAACCGGAGCTTGCTATAAATGTGGTGGAACTGATCATTTTATTTGGGACTGTCCTTAATTGTTAAAAAAAGATAGAGAACAAAGGGAGAAGCAAACAAATACTCCTCAGAAAAGTAAATGATCAGGTCAAAGTAGTGCTGCTGGGATTGTTCGTTCGGGAGCGAGAGATACTGCAGCCCGATCAGAAACAAGAGCACCTGCACGTACATATGTTATCCGGGCAAGGGAAGAAGCTTCTGCTCCAGATGTGATAGTTGGTAATTTCTATCTTTTTGATGATTTTGTGTATGCTTTAATTGATCCTAGATCTACGCATTCATATATTTGCACTGCATTAGTGTCAGAAAAGAAAATGACTGTTAAGTCCACTGACCTTGATTTACAAGTTACTAATCCATTAGGGCAAAGTGTGTTAGTTAATTTAATATGTCGGAATTGTCCACTGAAAATATAAGATTGTGAATTCTCTGCTGATTTAATGTTGTTACCTTTCTGAGAATTTGATGTTATTCTTGGAATGGATTGGTTGATTAAACACGATGCCATAGTGAATTGTAGAGAAAAACGGATTGATTTAAAATGTCAGACAGGGAAAATAGTTTCAGCTGAGTTTGGGGATAAAAAGAATGATGTCAGAATTATTTCAGCCTTTGCAACTCGAAAATTGTTTCGGAAGGGTAATGAAGCATTTTTAGCTTATATTTTTGATACTCAGGAACTGAATTGAAGAAGGAACAATTGCCAGTTGTTAATGAGTTTACTGATGTGTTTCCTGAGGAATTACCTGGTTTACCCTCAGATCGTGAGGTTGAATTCGTAATTGATGTAATTTCGTGTAACACCCCTTACCCGTATTCGACGCCGGAATAGGGTACAAGACATTATCGGAGTTTACCGAATTAATTTTCTGTTATTACGAGTTAAATACTAATCATTTACTAAAACATGTCATGACATCCTTTAGATGGGCCTCCAAAGCCCAAAACATACTTCGGGACCAAACCAGAATTAAATCGAAACCATAGGATATTTTTTCGCAAAATCACAAAGTTTTTTTTTTTAAATTTATAAGCTCAATATAACCCCTTTATAAATATCTAACCTTCCTTGCAAATTTTAAAATCGAGACCAATCCAACCAGCCAATTCATTTCAACCAATTTGATACCAAATTATACATCTATTATAATTATACCATTTAACATATTCATCATTCTTTACTTTGATGCATATTCATTAAACAAGTCTTAGCATTTATATAATCATCAAACCTTATACATGCCATATAAATCAAAAAAGAAATTTACAAAAGCTACCGGAGATAATCTGTATAGTGTGATTCTCTGTGTTGATCCGATCCACCGTATACTTCCACGTCAATCTACAAGAGACATTAAATACACTCAAGTAAGCTTATAGAAGCTTAGTAAGTTCATAGGCATAAAACATAAATCTTACCAAATATTCATACACTTATACAATATACACAATTATTAAGTTCACCTGTCAACCACAGTCATTGATGAGTTCTCTTGTATAAACTCACTACCACTTATCCATTTCCTTTAATTCTTTTAGGCTCATTTGTCACATACCATTCTTAATCAAATTAGCGAACGGTTACGGAAAATTGAGTACTTCACTTCCACTTTGCCATAGTATAACTTTGATCTTGCGTATGATCACTTATCACTTTTTTTTTTTCTTTTAAAGTTATAGTCCTGCCACGGTCTTACAGGATTACATTTATCACTTGCCACTTGTCACTGATCAGATAAGTGTAGCTAAAGCTACCACTTATCACTTGTCACTTGTCACTGATCAGATAAGTGTAGCTAAGCTACTACTTATTACTTGTCACTTGTCACTGATCAGATAAGTGTAGTTGAGGCTACCACTTATCACTTGTCACTGATCAGAAGTACTCAAATCCGACGTTCCGCTCAATTTGATCATTTGTTTAGTTTTCGGGTTGTTATTTTATTTTCTATTCATCAATAAATATATCTCATCATACATTATATAATTCATAAAATTAACATTTAATCATTAAAATTCAACCATATGAACTTACCTGAGTCAATTTGTAAAATTTGTGAAAGTTCAGAGACTAATCAGCTAATTTTTCTTTTTCTCGACTTGCTTCGAGTTCTCGATCTATCATTGTAAAATCATTTACTTATCAGTATTGACTTCATCTTCACTCTATTTCACTTTCTTAATGCTTATAACCCGCTTATAAGTAATATTCTCTATAATTTCATTATTTACTTATGTATATTCCAATGCTGTCCATCCGTGTCATAGTCACTAAATTATTTTTATCTTGAGCTACAGAATTCCAAATTAGGATTCGCTAATTTTTCCTGAAACTAGACTCATATATCTTCTTATCATAAAATTTTCAAAATTTTTTGTTTAGCAAATAAGTACAGTTTATTCTTTAAAGTCACCCCTGTTCTGCTATCTGATAGTTCCAACCCTTCTTCACTTAAAATTAATTATCTCCTTGTGCAGAATTCGAATGATGTTCCCGTTTGTTTCTCTTGAAAATAAACTCATTCAATATTCTATAAATATAAATTTAAGCCCCTAAATATTTTTATTAAATGTTTTATGATTTTTCAAATTAAGAACAAGGGAACCCAAATTTATTCTGACCTTGTTTCACAAAATTCATGATATCTCATTATTTACAAATCCGTTGCTTACACCATTTCTTCTATGAAAAACTAGACTCAATAAGCTTTAATTTTATATTTTATTCATCCTCTAATTCGATTTATACAATTTTTGGTGAGTTTTCAAAATTAGACTATTGCTGCTATCCAAAACTGTTTTAGTGAAAAATGTTGATTTCCATTTTGCCCCAAATTTCACAGTTTATACAATTCAGTCCTTGCTCAACTAAGCCCTCAATTAAACCAATTTTTTTCTCAATTAATACTTCACCTAAACATTATAAGTTATTTCACAACTATTTAAATT
Organism: Gossypium anomalum; assembly: GCA_025698475.1. Taxonomy (NCBI): domain Eukaryota; kingdom Viridiplantae; phylum Streptophyta; class Magnoliopsida; order Malvales; family Malvaceae; genus Gossypium; species Gossypium anomalum. The sequence continues at coordinate 12,717,348 of CM046967.1, read as the reverse complement.
CAGAATTTCCACATAAAACCCTAACTTCAAACTCCTTCACCATTAGGTCCCAAACATTCACTTTCTATTCAATTCTTTCAATAAAATCAGTATATGAACAATTTAAAGCTCTAATTCCATGCTAAATAATCATATACTTCCGGCACATACTCATAGAAACTTTCAATTTCTTTCATAGAATCAAAAACTAATGAATTCAATAAGTGGACCTAGTTGTAAAAGTCACAAAAACACAAAAATTTCAAGAAATAATTAAGAATTGAACTTTCTTGTAGTAAAAATATGAAAAACCAGCTTAAAAAAACCCTTGTATGGTGCTTTTGTTGATGAGAATACAGAAAAATAAAGAGAAATCTAGATAATTCCACTTTAGTTCTAGCTTTATTAAGTAAATTTTGTAATATTCCAATTTTACCCTTAATTCTCTTTATTTTCTTGCTGATTTCATGCCCTTGTCGTCCAACCCAAATAGACCTTGGGTCTATTTGCCTTTTAAACCCTCTTTCTTTTATCATTTAAGCTATTTAATCATTTCCTAAAATTTTACATATGTTACAATTTAGTCTTTTTTATTCAATTAACTATCGGAACTTTAAAATTTCGAAAATTTCTTGATGGAACTTTAATACTAACTTATTGACACTTCATAAATATTTATAAAAATATTTATGGCTCGGTTTAAAATTTTCAAAGCCTTGATACCTCGTTTTTTTATTATAATTATTTTAATATTTATTTCTAGTCCACTATTCGCTACTTCAAAAATTTTCCTAATTTCATATCTAACTTATATTCACTAAATTAATAATATTTTCTACTCATTTGTCGGATTTAGTGATCTCGAATCACTGTTCCGGCACTACTGAAAATTTAGGTTATTACAATTCCCCCTTAAGAAATTTCGTCCTTGAAATTTGTTACCTGAAAATAGGTTCGGATATTGTGATTTCATTGATTCCTCTGTTTCCCAGGTTGCTTCCTCCACGCCATGCCGATGCCACAACACTTTTACTAACGGTACTCGTTTGTTCCTTAACTCTTTAATTTCCCAAGCTAGAATTTTCACTGGTTCTTCTGAATAAGTCATGTCGGCTTGGAGCTCTATTTCCGTATGAGAAATTACATGTGATGGATCTGATTTGTACCATCTCAACATTGACACATGAAACACGTTATGAATCTTTTCAAGCTCCGAGGGCAAAGCCAATTTATAAGCTACCGGACCGATTCTTTCAATGAATTCATACGGCCCGATAAATAGTGGGCTGAGTTTTCCCTTTCTACCAAACCGCAAAACTTTCTTCCACGGTGACGCTTTCAAAAATACACGATCACCCACATTAAACTCTATATCTCCTCTCTTTAAATCTACATATGATTTTTGCCAATCGGAGGCAGCTTTTAAACACTCTCGAGTAATACAAACTTTTTCTTCGGTTTCCCGAATCAAGTCCACTCCCACTAGTTTCGATTCACTTAAATCAGACCAATATAATGGAGTTCTACACTTTTTTTCATACAGAGCTTCAAACGGTGCCATTTTAATACTAGTTTGATAACTATTATTATAAGCAAATTCGACTAAAGGTAAATACCTTTCCCAGCTGCCACCGAACTCAAGTATACAACACCTTAACATATCTTTTAAAATCTGAATCACTCGCTCTGACTGCCCGTCTGTTTAGGAATGAAAAGCTATGCTGAAATTTAATTTAGTGCCCAAAGCCTCCTGTAATTTACTCCAAAATCTCGAAGTAAATCTCGGGTCCCGATCCGAAATAATAGATACTGGAACTCCATGTAATCTGACAATCTCGAAAATATACAATTTCGCTAACTTCTCTAATGAAAAATTTGTTCTGATTGGAATAAAATGTGCCGACTTTGTCAATCCATCAACGATAACCCAGATTGAATCTTTCTTTCTCGGAGTCACAAGCAATCCTGATACAAAATCCATCGTAATGTGCTCCCACTTCCATTCAGGAATCATAATAGGTTGTAATAAACCCGTTGGTATTTGATGCTCTGCTTTCACCTGCTGACAGATTAGACATTTTGCAACAAATTCACAAATCTCTCGCTTCATACCAGGCAACAAGTACATTCTTTTTAAATCACAATACATTTTTGTACTACCCGAATGAATAGAATACATACTATTATGAGCTTCAGTAAGAATATCATTTTTCAATTTTGAATTATTTGGAACACAAATTCTATTACGATAACGCAACATACCACCATCATCAACGCTATATTCTGAACTCAAATTATACTGAACTGCTTGTCATTTCAGCATTAGTTTCGGATCATCAATCTGTAATTCACGGATCCTTTGAAGGAATGTAGATTTCGCTTTCAATTCTACTAATATTGAACCATCTTCACTAACAGACAAATGAACATTCATTACTCGAAGTGCAAACAATGATAATTTTCGGCTAAGTGTATCAGCGACCACATTAGCTTTCCCCAGGTGATAATCAATAACAAGATCATAATCTTTCAATAGTTCGAGCCACCATCTCTGTCTCAAATTCAGTTCTTTCTGTGTCATCAGATATTTCAGACTTTTATAATCGGTATACACATAACATTTTTCCCCATATAAATAATGTCTCTAGATTTTTAAAATAAACACTATCGCAGCCAATTCCAAATCATGAGTAGGGTAATTTTTCTCGTACGGTTTTAATTGCCGAGAAGCATATGCCACTACTTTCCCTGACTGCATTAAAACACAACCTAAACCATTTAAAGATGCATCACTATACACAACATATGGTATACCTGATTCTGGTTGAGTTAACACTGGAGCTTCTGTCAATATCTTCTTCAGCTGATCAAAACTTTGTTGGCACTCTTCAGACCATACAAATTCAACATTTTTCTGAAGTAGTTGAGTCATCGGCAAAGTAATCATTGAAAATTTTTTAACAAATCGGCGATAGTAGCCCGCTAATCCCAGGAAACTTTGCACTTTTGTTACATTTTTTTGGAGTTTTCCAATTCACTACTACTGACACTTTACTTGGATCTACTCGAATTCTTTCAACTGAAACAATATGACCTAGAAATCCAACCTCATGCAGCCAAAATTCACACTTGCTGAACTTTGCATACAACTACTTCTCTCTCAAGATCTGTAACACAATTCTCAAGTGTTGTGCATGATCAGACTTGGTCTTCGAATAGATCAGTATATCATCAATAAATACAACCATGAATCTATCCAAATAAGGTTAAAAAATTCGATTCATCCAGTCCATAAATGCAGCAGGAGCATTAGTTAAACCAAATGGCATTACCAGAAACTCGTAATGACCATACCTAGTTCTGAAGGCAGTTTTTGGCACATCGCATTCTTTAACTTTCAGCTGATAATACCCAGATCGAAGATCTATTTTTGAAAACACAGCAGCACCTTTCAACTGATCGAACAAATCATCAATACGGGGCAAAGGATATATGTTCTTGATCATAACCTTATTTAACTGTCTATAATCTATACACAATCTCAACGAACCATCTTTCTTTTTCACAAACAAAACAGGTGCACCCCAAAGAGACGTACTCGGTCTAATAAACCCCTTATCTAACAATTCTTGCAACTGAGTCTTCAACTCTTTTAATTCCATCGGTGCCATTCTGTACGGTGTTATGGATATTGGAGCTATTCCCGGGATCACATCAATCACAAACTCAACTTCACGATCTGGCGGTAAACCTGACAATTCCTTAGGAAAGACATCAGCAAATTCATTAACAATTGGCAACTGTTCCGATTTTGATTTAGAATCCTAGGTATCAAGAATATAAGCTAAATATGCTTCATTACCCTTTCGTATTAGCTTCTGAGCTGAAAAGGCTGAAATAATTCTGACATTATCTTTTATATTTCCAAACTCAGCTGAAATCACTTCTCCTGCCTGATTTTCCAAATCAATCCATTTCTCTCGATAGTTCACTACAGCATTATGTTTTGCTAACCAATCCATCCCCAGAATAATATCAAATTCCCGAAAGGGTAACCACATTAAATCAGCGGAGAATTCACAGTCTTTCACTTTCAGTGGACAATTACGACATATCAAATTAACTATCATAATCAGTGGACTCAACAGATAATTTCTTTTCAGATGCTATCATAGTGCAAATATATCAATGAGTAGACCCAGGGTCTATTAATGCACAAACAGTAACATCATAAAGATAGAAAGTACCAGCAATTACATCAGGAGTCGAAGCCTCTTCCCTTGCTCGAATGGCGTAGGTACGTGCTGGTGCTCTATTCTCTGATTGACTAACTAGTCTCTCATTCTCGAACGGGTAGCCCCAGTAGCACTACTCTGGCTCGAACGTCAACTTATTTGAGGAGTGGTTCTCTGTATCTCTTTCTGTTCCACTTTATCTTTTTACAGCTGGGGATAATCTCGAATAAGATGATCAGTAGCCCCACATTTATAACAAGCCCCCATCTTAGTCCTGCATTCACCGAAATGATGTCTTCCACAATATTGACACTTAGACCGGGGAGTATTCTGAACACTGCTCACACTTGTTGCAGGTCTATCAAATACCCTGAAATCACATTGTCTTGATCTACCTCTACCCAATCTTCTCGGCACTGATGTAGTTCGACTAATTTCTTCTCTAGATTTCTTCACCGGTAAATCTGAAAATGACTTAAAAGCACCTCTTTTAAATGACTCTTTATTTTTCTGATCTCGCTGCATTTTTTTGTTATATATTTATTCGAGCTTTTGAGCACGGTCTGACAGAACAACGAACTCCCGTATTTCATTACCCCTAATCATCATTCTAATCTCATCATTTAACCCTTCTTCAAATCTGATACACATTTCTTCTTCGGTAGGTACAATGTCTCGAGCATATTTGCTGAGGTAGACAAATTCTCTTTCGTATTCAGCCACTGAGTTATTTCCCTGCCGTAGATCAAGAAATTCTCTCTTTTTCTTGTCTAGATATCTTTTCCCCACATATTTCTTTTTAAACTCGTTTTGGAAAAATTCTCAAGTAAACTTCTCTGCAGGTACTACAGCTTCCACAGTTTCCCACCAGTTATATGCTTCTTCTTTTAATAATGAGACAACACATCTTAGATAATCCCCCGGAGAACAAGCCACTGTTTAAAAATTCTTACCAAACTCTGTAGCCAATACTCAGCTTTTACAGGGTCATCATCTGATCTCCCTCGAAATTCCTCAGCTCCAAACTTTCTAAGCCTTTCAATCGGAGAAGTTTACTAGTTTCAATTATTGAAGGAGGTAGAGGAGCAACTGGAGGTACCACAGGTGGTGCAGTAGGGGGAGGAGGTAGTTCAGCCTGACTTCTTTCTTGTATCATCTCCTTATACCCCTGATTTGTAACTCCATAAATCATATTTTTAAGTTCTCGCTCTCGCATCATAAAAATTAGAATATCACTACTTGTTACTTGTTCAGAAGTTTGCACTCTACTGTTAACTTCTTCCTGTTCAGTACGTTCAGGTCTATCTGACATCTTTATAATCGGAGAGTATCTATAAAAATAACAAAGATTAGATCGGATCATACACATCACGCTATCACAAATTTATATGGCATGTATCTCTAAACACTTTACACATAACACATGTTCTGAGAACCGGCTAAACTGGGCTCTGATACCACTAATTGTAACACCCCTTACCCGTATTCGATGCCGAAATAGGGTACGAGACATTATCAGAGTTTACCGAATTAATTTTCAGTTATTACGAGTTAAATACTAATCATTTACTAAAACATGTTATGACATCTTTAGGTGGGCCTTCAAAGCCCAAAACATACTTTAGGACCAAACCAGAATTAAATCGAAACCATAGGAAATTTTTTGCAAAATCCCAAAGTTTTTTTTTTTTTTGAAATTTATAAGCTCAATATAACCCCTTTATAAACACTAACCTTCCCTGTAACTTTTAAAACTGAGACCAATCCAACCAACCAATTCATTTCAACCAATTTGATACCAAATTATACATCTATTATAATTATACCATTTAACATATTCATCATTCTTTATTTTGATGCATATTCATTAAACAAGTCTTAGCATTTATATAATCATCAAACCTTATACATGCCATATAAATCAAAAAGGAAAATTACAAAAGCTACCGGAAATAATCTGTATAGTGTGATTCTCTGTGTTGATCTGATCCACCGTATACTTCCACGTCAATCTACAAGAGACATTAAATACACTCAAGTAAGCTTATAGAAGCTTAGTAAGTTCATAGGCATAAAACATAAATCTTACCAAATATTCATACACTTATACAATATACACAATTATTAAGTTCACCTGTCAACCACAATCATTGATGAGTTCTCTTGTATAAACTCACTACCACTTATCCATTTCCTTTAATTCTTTTAGGCCTATTTGTCACATACCATTCTTAATCAAATTAGCGAACGGTTACGGAAAATTGAGTACTTCACTTCCACTTTGCCATAGTATAACTATGGTCTTGCGTATGATCACTTATTACTTTTTTTTTCTTTTAAAGTTATAGTCCTGCCACGGTCTTACACGGATTACATTTATCACTTGTCACTTGTCACTAATTAGATAAGTGTAGCTAAAGCTACCACTTATCACTTGTCACTTGTCACTGATCAGATAAGTGTAGCTAAGCTACCACTTATTATTTGTCACTTGTCACTGATCAGATAAGTGTAGTTGAGGCTACCACTTATCACTTGTCACTGATCAAAAGTACTCAAACCCGACGTTCCGCTCAATTTGATCATTTATTCGGTTTTCGGGTTGTTATTTTATTCTCTATTCATCAATAAATATATCTCATCATACATTATATAATTCATAAAATTAACATTTAATCATTAAATTTCAACCATATGAACTTACCTGAGTCGATTTGCAAAATTTGTAAAAGTTCAGGGACTAATTAGCTACTTTTTCTTTTCCTTGACTTGCTTCGGACTCTCGGTCTATCATTGTAAAATCATTCACTTATCAGTATTGACTTCATCTTCACTCTATTTCACATTCTTAATGTTTATAACCCGCTTATAAGTAATATTATCTATAATTTCATCATTTACTTATGTATATTCCAATGCTGTCCATCCGTGTCATAGTCACTAAATTATTTTTATCTTGAGCTACAGAACTCCAAATTAGGATCTGCTAATTTTACCTGAAACTAGACTCATATATCTTCTTATCATAAAATTTTTAGAATTTTTTGTTTAGCCAATAAGTACAGTTTATTCTTTAAACTCACACCTATTCTACTGTCTGGCGGTTCCAACCCTTCTTCACTTAAAATTAATTATCTCCTTGTGCAGAATTTGGATGATGTTCCCGTTTGTTTCTCTTGAACATAAACTCATTCAGGATTCTAGAAATACAAATTTAAGCCCCTAAATATTTTTATTAAATGTTTTATGATTTTTCAAATTAAGAATAGGGGAACCCAAATTTATTCTGACCTTGTCTCACAAAATTCATTATATCTCATTATTTACAAATCCATTGCTTACACCATTTCTTCTATGAGAAACTAGACTCAATAAGCTTTAATTTCATATTTTATTAATCCTCTAATTCGATTGATACAATTTTTGGTGATTTTTCAAAGGTAGACTATTGCTGCTGTCCAAAACTGTTTTAGTGAAAAATGTTGATTTCCATTTTGCCCCAAATTTCACAATTCATACAATTCAATCCTTGCTCAACTAAGCCCTCAATTAAACCAATTTTTTTCTCAATTAATACTTCACCTAGACATTATAAGTTATTTCACAGCTATTTAAATTCAGAATTTTCACATAAAACCCTAACTTCAAACTCTTTCACCATTAGGTCCCAAACATTCACTTTTTATTCAATTCTTTCAATAAAATTAGCATATAAACAATTTAAAGCTCTAATTCCATGCTAAATCATCATATTCTTCCAGTACATACTCATAGAAACTTTCAATTTCTTTCATAGAATCAAAAACTAATGAATTCAACAAGTGGACCTAGTTGTAAAAGTCACAAAAATACAAAAATTTCAAGTAATAATTAAGAATTGAACTTTATTGCAGTAAAAATATGAAAAACTAGCTTAGGGAAACGCTTCTATGGTGTTTTTGCTGATGAGAATGCAGAAAAATAAAGTGAAATCTAGATAATTCCACTTTAGTCCTAGCTTTATTAAGTAAATTTTGCAATATTCCAATTTTACCCTTAATTCTCTTTATTTTCTTGCTAATTCCATGCCCTTGCCGTCCAGCCCAAATAGACCTTGGGTCTATTTCCTTTTAAACCCTCTTTCTTTTATCATTTAAGCTATTTAATCATTTCTCAAAATTTTACATTTGTTACAATTTAGTCCTTTTTATTCAATTAACTATCGAAACATTAAAATTTCGAAAATTTCTTGACGAAACTTTAATACTAACTTATTGACACTCCATAAATATTTATAAAAATATTTATGGCTCGGTTTAAAATTTTTAAAGTCTCGATACCTAGTTTTTTTATTATAATTATTTTAATATTTATTTCTAGTCCACTATTCGCTACTTCAAAAATTTTCCTAACTTCATATCTAACTTATATTCACTAAATTAATAATATTTTCTACTCATTTGTTGGATTTAGTGATCTCGAATCACTGTTCCGATACCACTGAAAATTTAGGCTATTACATTCCAGGTACAACTCCGATATCAATAACACCATATAGAATGGCACCGGCTGAGTTAAAAAAGTTGAAGACACAGTTGCAAGGGTTATTGGATAAAGGGTTCATTAGACCGAGTACATCACCTTGGGGCGCACCTGTCTTATTTATGAAAAAGAAAAATGGCTCGTTGCAATTGTATATTGATTATAGACAGTTGAACAAGGTAACAATTAAAAATAAATATCCATTACCTCGAATCGATGATTTGTTTGATCAACTGAAAGGTGCTGCAGTGTTCTTAAAGATAGACCTTAGATCTGGATATTATCAGTTGAAGGTTAAAGAGTGTGATGTGCCAAAGGCTACTTTTTGAACTCGGTATGGTCATTTAGAATTTTTGGTAATGCCTTTTGGTTTAAAAAATGCCCCTGCTGCATTTATGGATTTAATGAATCGAATTTTTCAATCTTATTTGGATAGATTTGTGGTGGTATTTATTGATGACATATTGGTCAATTCAAAGACAGAATCCGAACATGCACAACACTTGAGAATTGTACTGCAGACTTTGAGAGAAAAGCAGTTATATGCAAAATTTAGTAAATGTGAGTTTTGGCTTTATGAGGTTGGATTTCTGGGTCATATTGTATCAGCTGAAGGAATTCGTGTGGATCCAAGTAAAGTTTCAGCAGTGGTGAATTATAAAACACCGAAGAATATAACTGAAGTGCGAAGTTTTCTGGGATTAGCAGGATATTATCGCCGTTTTGTAAAGAATTTTTCCATGATTGCTTCACTAATGACTCATTTATTACAGAAGAATGTTGAGTTTGTGTGGTCTGATGAATGTCAGCAGAGCTCTGATCAATTAAAGAAAATGTTAACAAAAGCTCCAGTCTTGACTCAACCAGAATCAGGTATACCGTATGTTGTGTACAGTGATGCATCTTTAAGTGGTTTAGGTTGTGTGTTAATGTAGTCGGGAAAGGTGGTGGCTTATGCTTCACGACAGTTAAAACCACATGAAAAGAATTACCCTACACATGATCTTGAGTTAGCTGCAATTGTTTTTGCTTTAAAAATTTAGAGACACTATTTATATAGTGAGAAGTGTTATATTTATACGGATCATAAAATTTTGAAATACTTAATGACTCTGAAAGAACTGAACTTAAGACAGAGACAATGGTTAGAGCTGCTGAAAGACTATGATTTGGTTATTGATTATCATACAGGGAAAGCTAATGTAGTTGCTGATGCACTTAGTCGAAAGTCATCCTTGTTTGCACTTCGGGCAATGAATGCTCATTTGGCTCTTAATGAATAAGGTGCTGTATTAGTAGAATTGAAAGTAAAACCAATGTTCCTTCAACAAATTCAGAAGCTACAGAATGAAGATCCAAAATTGGTGCTAAAACGGCAAATGGTTCGGGATAATTTAGATTCAGAGTTCAGTATTGATGATGAAGGTATGTTGTGTTATCATAATAGGATTTGTGTTCCAAATAATTCTGATTTGAAGAATGATATTTTTTCTGAAGCACATAATAGTATGTATTCTATTCATCTGGGTAGTACAAAAATGTACGGTGATCTGAAAAAGACATATTGGTGTCTGGTATGAAAAGAGAAATTTCAGAATTTATTGCAAAATGTTTGATCTGTCAGCAAGTTAAAGCAGAGCATCAAGTGCCAACGGGTTTATTACAACCCATTATGATTCCTGAATGGAAGTGGGAACATGTTACAATGGATTTTGTGTCAGGATTGCCTATGACTCCAAGAAAGAAAGATTCGATATGGGTGATTGTTGATAGATTGACAAAGTCAGCACACTTTATTCCAGTCAGAACATATTTTTCACTTGAGAAGTTAGCAGAATTGTATGTGTCAGAGACTGTGAGACTACATGGAGTTCCAGTATCTATCATTTCAGACCGGGATTCGAGGTTTACTTTAAGATTTTGGAATAAATTGCAAGAAGCTTTAGGTACCAAATTGAATTTTAGTACAGCATTTCATCCTCAAACAGATGGACAGTCAGAGCGAGTGATTCAAATTTTAGAAGATATGTTAAGATGTTGTATACTCGAGTTTGGTGACAGTTGGGAAAGGTATTTATCGTTGGCTGAGTTTGCTTACAACAATAGCTATCAGTCTAGTATAAAAATGGCACCATTTGAGGCTCTTTATGGTAGAAAAAGCAAGACTCCATTGTGTTGGTCTGAATTGAGTGAATCAAAAATAGTTGGGGTTGATTTGATTCGAGAAACCGAAGAGAAAGTCCGGATTATTCGAGATAGTCTAAAAGTTGCTTCAAACCGTCAGAAGTCATATACGGATTTAGAACGAAGAGACATAAAACATGCAGTGGGTGATCGAATATTTTTAAAAGTTTCACCGTGGAAAAATGTGTTACGGTTTGGTAAAAAAAGAAAATTAAGTCCGAGATTTATAGGGCCATATGAAATTGTAGAAATGGTTGGTCCTGTAGCTTATCGGTTGGCTTTACCTCCAGAACTTGAGAAGATTCACAATGTGTTTCATGTGTCTATGCTAAGACGGTATAGGTCAGATCCTTCACACGTAATTCCTCATACTGAAATTGAGCTTCAACCAGATATGACTTATTAAGAAGAACCAATGAAGATTTTGGCTCGTGAAGTTAAAGAATTGCGGAACAAAAGAGTACCATTGGTTAAAATATTATGGCATCGACATTGTATGGAGGAGGTGACCTGGGAAACAGAGGAGTCAATAGGATCACAGTATCCAAATCTATTTTCAGGTAACAAATTTCGAGGACGAAATTTTTAAAGGGGGGAGAGTTGTAACGACCTAATTTTCAGTGGTGTCGGAAATGGTAATTTGAGATCACTAAATCCGACAAGTAAGATTGAACAAGATAGTAGTTTAATATTTATGAGTAAAGTAAGAATTTAGAAGAATTTGTGAATTGGTGAATTTGGTGAATTAAAAGAATTTATTAGCTCAAACGGGTCAAAAATGAGATATCGAGACCTCGAATTTGAAAACCAAGCTATAAATATTTATATTTTATGGAGTGCCATTTAGTTAGTATTAAAGTTTGGTTGAGAAATTTTAACGTTTGGGTAGTAAATTAAATAAAAAGGACTAAATTGTAATAAAAATAAAATTTGCTAGAAAGATTAAATAGCTCAAGTGTTAAAAGAAAGAGGATTTAAAGGAAAATTAAGTCTAAAGTGAATAGGCTGGACGGCAAGGGCAAGAAAATCAGCAGAAAAATAAGGGAAATAAGGGTAAAATTAGAAATTTTACAATTTTAACATATAAAATAAGGACAAAATTGAAAAATCTAGAGATCTCTTCATATTTTCTCAGCCAAAAAGCCATAGAAGGTCTGGAGAAAGCTTTTTTTTCATATTTTTACATTATGTGAGTTTAATTCTTGCTTTTTCTTGATAATTTTTATGTTTTTTAACTTTTACAATTAGGTCCACTTATAGAATTCATTAGTTTTTTATTTTATGGGTGAAATTGGAAATTACACTGGATGGTTAAGGGAATTTTATGATGAATTATTATGAAATTTAAGTTCTAATTTCGTATTAAGGTGATTTTATTAAGTGATTTTGATAGAAAATGGTATTTAGGACCTAATTGTGAAAAAGTTGTGAATTGAAGGTTGGTGTTGAAATTCAGAATATCAAAGGTTTTGAAATAGTTTATAATGACAAAATAAAATGTTAATTGAGAAAAATTAGTTCAATTGATGGGTGAATTGAGCAGGGACTAAATTGTAAAAACTAAAAATTTTGGGGTAAAAGGGCAATTTTAATAGTTGAAGAGCATAAATTGTGAAGTGAAATAGAAATCAAATAAATGCTAATGAGTGGAAATATTTTATATTATAGATCAAGAATCCAAAGAAGAACGAGGGAAAGAAAAAGTTACGAAATAGTCCCTAAATTTCAATATCTTCTACAAATTAGCCGGGTAAGTTCATATGGTTGAATTTAAATGTTTATTTGTGAATGATTAAATGATACAATGTGTTATTATATATGAATTTGTTGTGGGATTGTGAAAATTTTGTTAATGAAAGAATAAATGTGGAAATGCAAATTAGGAAAAACGTAGGATTGAGTACGTTCGTATCGTGACATGTGATGAATTGATGGAGAAGACTATGGTTTTTCCCTGGCAAATTGTGAAATGTAGGTATGGTATCATCCATACTGAGTTGTGAAATGTAGGTATGGTATTATCAAATCCATACTGAGTTAAGAAACCTAGGTATGGCATTTCCCATACCAAGTTGTAAAATATAGGTATGGTATTTCAATGAGAAAAACCATACTGAGTTATGAATCGTGGCACTGAACAACAAAGTACTCAATTTTGTAAGCCATTTCCTAATTTGATAATAAGTAATACAAGAGAAGTGAACCAAATGAAAGAGATTAAGTAGTTGTTAATGTTGAGCTCAACTATGTGAAGTATTATAACAGTAGCTGTGAATGGCAGGAAACTTTAGTAAATGTTTTGGTATTGTTTGGAAATATTATGTTTGGTAAGTATTACTTTTAAACCTATGAACTTACTAAGCTTCAATAAGCTTACTTGTGTGCGTTTGGTATTTTTATGTAGATTGAATTGAAGTGAAATTGGTAGATCGGATCAACACAACAAGGCACACTATCCAGATCAATTCCGGTAGCTTTTGTTTTATGTTTAAAGATTTATATGGCATGTATAGAGTTTAAATAAATTGAAGTAAAAATGTTATAAACTATTTAACAATATTTTGTACTAAAGCAGTTTTTAGTTAGTAGCAGTAGTTCGACTTTGAAAATTCACCATAAATTATGAAAATCTAAATAGAGGTTGAATAAGATAAGAAATTAAATCTTATTTAATCTAGTTTCACATAGAAGAAACGGTGTAAGCAAAAAACTTTCATATCAGGAGATATTTAAATTTTTGTGAGATAAGGTCAGAGTGATTTCGAGCTCCCCTGTTTTTACTTGTAAAAATCATTAAAAATTATAAAAAAATAATTATGGGACATAATTTATATGGTTATATTCTTAATAAGTATATTTTCAGGAGAAACAACCGATAACATTATTTGAATTCTGTACAAAGAGATAATTAAATTTTAGTGAAGAGTGGTCAGAACTGTCTAGCAGTGAAATAAAGGAGACGTTAAAGAATAAACTGTACTTATTGGCTAAACCAAAAATTCTAAAAATTTTATGGTAGAAAGATAAGTGAATCTAGTTTTAACAAAAAATAGTGGATCTTAATTTGGAGTTCCGTAGCTCCAGATATAAATAATTTAGTGACTATGACGCGAGTGGATAGCTTTGATGTGAATATAGGTAAATAATGGAATTTTTGTATAATTATTCCATAAACTTCGGTAACATCTTGTAACCTTGTTCCGGTGACGGATGTGGGTTAGGGGTGTTACACATGATCTTGAACTAGCTGCCATAGTATTTGCTTTAAAAATTTGGAGACACTACCTATATGGGGAGAAATGTTATGTGTATACAGACCATAAAAGTTTGAAACATTTACTGTCGCAGAAAGAGCTGAATTTGAGACAGAGGCGATGGTTAGAGCTACTGAAAGATTACGATCTTGTCATTGATTATCATCTAGGTAAGGCAAATGTAGTGGCAGATGCACTTAGTTGGAAATCGTCATTATTTGCTCTTCGGGTGTTAAATGCTCATCTGCCTGTTAATGAAGATGGTTCGGTGTTAGCCAAATTAAAGGCAAAACCCGTATTTTTCCAACGAATTCAGGAGTTACAAGATGAAGATTCGAAGTTGGTGTTGAAACGACAAATGGTTCAAGACAACTTGAACTTAGAATACTCTATTGATGATAGTGGTATGTTATACTATCGCAATAGAATTTGTGTTCCGAATAATCTAGAATTGAAAATTGATATCTTATTAGAGGCTCATAGTAGCATGTACTCGATTCATCCGAGTAGTACAAAGATGGATTGTGATTTGAAGAAAATGTATTGGTGGCCTGGTTTGAAATGAGAAATTTGTGAAGTTGTGGCAAAATGTTTGGTCTGTCAGCAGGTAAAAGTCGAACATCAAGTACCCACGGGTTTGTTACAACCTGTAATGATTCCAGAATGGAAGTGAGAACATGTTACGATGGATTTTGTATCTGGGTTGCCTGTGACTCCGAAGAAGAAAGATTCGATTTGGGTGATAATAGACAGATTAACTAAGTCGGCGCATTTTATTCCGGTTAGAACAGATTTTTTGCTTGAAAAATTAGCAGAATTATATGTGTCAAAAATTGTGAGATTACATGGGGTGCCAACATCAATTATTTTTAATCGAGATCCGAGGTTTACTTTAAGATTTTGGAGTAAACTACAGGAAGCTTTAGGTACCAAATTAAAATTTAGTACAGCTTTTCATCCTTAGACTGACGGGCAATCAGAGCGAGTGATTCAGATTTTGGAAGATATGTTGAGGTGCTGTATACTCGAGTTTAGTGGGAGCTGGGAAAGGTATTTACCTTTAGCTGAATTTGCTTATAATAATAGTTATCAAGCTAGTATCAAAATGGCACTGTTTGAAGCTCTGTATGGAAGGAAGTGTAGAACCCTGTTGTATTGGTCAGAATTAAGTGAATCGAAATTGGTGGGAGTGAATTTAATTCGGAAAACTGAAGAGAAAGTTTTTTATTATTCGAGAAAGTTTGAAAGCCGCTTCCAATCGTTAGAAGTCGTATGCAGATATGAAAAGAAGAGATATAGAGTTCAATGTGGGTGATCGTGTGTTATTGAAAGTTTCCCCGTGGAAGAAAGTTTTACGGTTTGGTAGAAAGGGAAAGCTTGTCCAAGATTTATTGAGCCTTATGAGGTCATTGAGAGGATTGGTCCAGTAGCTTATAGATTGGCATTGCCTCCGGAACTTGAGAAAATTCATAATATATTTCATGTATCTATGTTGAGACGGTACAGATCAGACCCTTCACATATGATTCCTCATATTGAGATAGAGCTACAATTAGATATGACTTATTCGGAGGAACCAGTGAAAATATTAGCTCAGGAAGTTAAAGAGCTACGGAATAAACGAGTACCATTAGTAAAAGTGTTACGACATCGACATGGATTGGATGAGGCAACTTGGGAGACGGAAGAATCTATGATATTACAGTATCCACATTTGTTTTTAGGTACGAAATTTCGAGGACGAAATTTCTTAAGGGGGAGAGTTGTAACGGCCCAAATTTCAGTGATATCGGAACAGTGATTTGAGATCACTAGATCCGAAATGTGAATTTAGATATTAGTAAGTCAAAGTTAAGTATGGTTTTAGAAATAATTTTGAATTAGTGAAATTATGAATTAAAAGAAATTTGTAGATTAAATGAGATAAAAACAAGGTATCGAGACCTCAAATTTATAAACTGAGTCATAAATATTTTTATAAATATTTATAGAGTGTTAGTAAGTTAGTATTAAGGTTTCGTCAAGAAATTTTAAGGTTTCAGTAGTCAATTAGGTAAAAAGGACCAAATTGAATTAAGTGCAAAATTGTGAAATGTGATTAAATAGCTCTAGTAATAATTAAAGGAGGACTAAATAGGCAATTAAACACCTATTATTGGGCTGGAAGGCATGAGTGTGCAGGAAAAATAAAAATCAAGTGTGAACAAGAGGCAAAATTGGAAATAGGGTAAAAATTTAATTGTAAAATATGATATATTAGGTAAATCTAGAATTTTCTTCATTTTTCCTCATCCTTTCCAGCAAAAACACCATTGAAGGGTTGTTTTAAGCTAGTCTCTCATATTTTTACTACATGTAAGCTCAATTCTTGATTATTTCTTGTAATTTTTGTGTTTTTGAGACTTTTACAACTAGGTCCACATGTTTAGTTCATTAGTTTTTGATTTCATAGATGATTTTGAAAGTTGCCATGAACAAGTTCTGAAAGTTTATGATGATTTATCATGGAATTGAGGTTTTAATTTTATTATATGATGATTTTATGAAGAGATTTTTATAGAAATCAATTTTTAGGATCTAAATGTGAAAGTTGTTGAAATTAGGGTTTTGTGATGAAACTTTGAATGTCAAAGGCTGTGAAATAGTTTATAATGTTTAAATAAAGTTTTATTTGAGAGGAATTAGCTCAATTGTGAATAAATTGGGCAGGGACTAAATTGTAAAATTGAAAAGTTTAGGGTAATAGTGTAATTTCAAAAATTCTAGGGCATAAATTGTGAGGTAGAATAGAATTGAAATAGATCTAATGAATGGATGATTTTATAATTATAGATCAAGAAAACGAAGTGAATCGTGGAAAGGAGAAATTACAAGAATAGTCCTTGAAAATTCTACCACTTTTGCTAATCAGCCCAGGTAAGTTCATATGGCAAAATTTAATGTTTTGTTATGAAAATATTATGATTTGCTAAGGTATATTATTGTAGATGAATACTATCAAATTGTAATAATTATGAAATAATATTTAAGTAAAAGTACAAATTAGTTGGAACAATGGATTTGAGTGCTTTCGTTCTGTGACCATGATGAATTGACAGAAAAGATATGATATGTGCGCCCGTATAAGACCATAGCTGGGCTATGGCATCGGTTCAATGTGATATGTGCTCCCGTATAAGACTATAGCTGGGCTATGGCATCGGTGTGATGTGATAATGTGATTCCATATAAAACCATATCTGGGATATGGCATCTGTATGATATGTGATCCGTGTAAGACCATGGTCGGGCTATGGCTTCGGTGTGTGATATGTGACAATGTGCAAGTCCATAGTTTACTATGGCAATGTGATAATGAAGCACTCAATTCCATTAGTGTTCCCTAATTTGACAATGGAAGTAAATGAGAAATGGGCAGAAAGAAGTTAAATCAGTGAATATCAACATGGAAATTATTCAAATGAACTTATTAATGAATTTGTGATTTACAGGATAAATTAGTTAAATTAAAAGATATATGATTGAGTACAATGTTCGGTAAGATTTGTGTTTTTATGCCTATAAGCTTACTAAGCTTCTATAAACTTACTTGTGTATGTTAATTGTTTTATAGATTGACTTATATACATACGGAGGATCGGATCTACATCAAGGATCACACTATCCAGATTTATTCCGGTAGATTTTGTTAAACAACTTTTTGATTTATATGGCATATATAGGGGTTGATTTGATAATGTAATTGTATGAATGATTAAGTATGCAAAGTAAGTTGAATGTGATGTTTTGTGTTTAAAAATGAAATATACATGTTTTGCCATGAAATAATTGATTGGTTGGACTTTATTAGTGTCTAATTGTGTTTAAGTACGGGTAATGGATGAAAGGGTGAGAAAAGTGGCCTAAAACGGCCTATTTTCGTCCACACGGGTAGACACACGGGCGTGTGTCTAGGCCGTGTATGACACACGGTAAGCCCATGGGCGTGTGATATGACCGTGTGTCCCCTGCATCCTTAAATATGAAGTCAAGATAGTACACGGGCCAAAGACACGGTCGTGTGAAGAACACTGGTTTCAAGTATGGTCGTGTGTCAAAATTGTGTAAAAATGGCTTAAAATGATGAAAAATCAGTTTACCACACGGCCTAGCCACATGGGCGTGTGCCCAGGCCGTGTGCCCCTTTGATACTTAAGAAAATGCAAGTAAGAATTCCACACGGGTTGGTCACACGACCATGGGATCACCACGGGCTAGCCACACGGCCATGTCTCAGGCCACACGGGCTTGTGCCCTTATTTTCAAGGAAAAATTTCCAAAGTTGCCAGTTTAATTTCGAACCACTTCCAAAGCTTGTATTGGGCCCCATAGGCCCATATTAAGGACTTTATGGTGAAATTTAAAAAGAATTGATTTGGAATGCAAATTTATGACTCGGTTTTGTATAAATGTTAGTGTATAAGTCTGGTAATGCCTCGTAACCCTATTCCGGTGACAGATACGGGTTAGGGGTGTTACATTGTTTGGTATGGATATTGTTACCAATGCAAGAGGACGTGGTTTAGGATGCGTTGAAGCGCATTATTCTCCTATTTATGGGTTGCGAGAGTTTATGGGTAGTTTTATATATTGTATCAAAATGAGTAGATATGGTGAAAACCTATAATGAGACTGTTCAAGAAAATACTATTTAATATAAAATAATTTAAATATATTTTCTTATTTATTATGAATATAGTTTAAAAATATTTAAAATTTATTATATATTATTTTAATATTTTTAATTATCATTCTATAAAATTATAATTATAATTATAATTTATGTTATATTATATTATTTAATATAAATATAATTATAATTATAATTATTAATTGTATTATAAATGCATTATAAAGTGTCTATAATGGTTTTTTTTTTAATCTCACCTCATCACAACGTTTGAATGCAAATACATATCTCACCGTTGATTTTAATCTTACCGCTACAGTACTCAATTTCACTATTATAATAATTAATTTCATTGTTACCGATGTTTTTAATCTCATTAGGGCTTATCTCATAGCCCATCTAAAAGAAACAGACGTTAGGGGCTATTGGGATGACAACAAGGGAGGAGGAGAAACCACGTTGGTTCAACATAAAATTTTTTATTTTATTTAAATTACGTAGAAAATCAAAATTTTACAAATAGTTTCATATTTAATTTTCGTTTACAATTTTAACGGGAGTTATTAAAATATCAAACTATATAACATGAGTATCTAAATTACAAAACGAAAAAATCGAAAAATTTTGAAAGTTAAATAATTATTTATACAGTTTACCTTATAAATAATATTAAAACTGATATTATAATTAGATGAAAATGTTATAATTAGAATTTCCTAATTCAACTAGTGACTTTGTTAAGGATGACTCTAATTTAATTAAATATTAGATGAATTTGGCTAATTAAGACATCATGCAGGATTGTGTATGAAAATACTAGTTATGAACACCAAATTGGGGCGTGGGCAATGCGATGGACCCTCACAAGTCAAATTGGTTGTTTGATTTGGACCATTCAATTAATTAATAACAAGAATAAGAATATGTGGGAGAAAATATTAAATTAATATATTGTTTAATAAATTGAAAATTTAAGTATTAAAATTATATTTTAAATTTTTAATATTAAATTATTTGGTATATTAGTAAAATTTAAGTATTGTATATGATTATTTTGTTTGATAAAATAAATTTCAATTAAAAATAACTTTAACATTTTTAACATGAAATGATAATTATTTGTTGACTTATTTATTCTATTCAATATATTTTTTTCGAAAATTTTATATTAGTTAAAAATTTAATATCATATCGAACATGTTTACAAAATAAGTAATATGAATTTTTTTAATAAAATCAAACATTTTAATGATTTACCAAATACATTCTAAATAAACTTAAAAAGAAATAAAAATCTTTCAAAATAAGTAGTTGTTAGAAGAATGTGATGCTTATTATCAATCTCTATCATGAATAGTTTGGTCCCTATGCAAGGCATATGGCATATGGTACATGTCATTGGAAGTGTAAGTTATAAGTTTTAATTAATTAAATATTAAATTTAAAGATGATTTTCGTAAACATATAAATTTATATTTGATCTATTGAGAATATATAATTTTATATACTATTAGTTGATGATATATCGTGAAAAAAATCAAAATTATCTTCAATTAGTTTTAATTATAATGGTTAGACATCATCTAATTTATACATCGGCATCAAATATTTTGGTTTCTTAATTATCCCAAGGCTCATCCTAACACATATCAAGGGTTTTCAATGCAAGAAGGTGTAACACTCCACACTCCACACTCGACTTGGTTATCTGATCCACACGCGTGATGTCACATTGCGTTACCAAAGCAATTCAAGTTATCTCATTTATATAATCATAAAATTTAAACCATAACTATCATTCAAACCAATTAAAATTATCAATTATACTCACACACATATGCAATCATAGTATTTAGGATTCAAATCATCATGTTTCAAGGTTAAGCAAGTTAAAATTAAAGTTAAGACTCAAATCCTTACAATGTTGTGTCTTAAGATGGAGGACTCTTGTTTCAGGACAAGAGAGGGTGAAACTAATTTAACTTCGAAGTTTACATGTCTCGAGTAGAATCATCTCGAGGCTAGCTTTCTAAGTCTCGAGACACTAAGCATAAAGGTCAAAATATAAGGTGAATTTTGTTGTTATGGTCTCAAGACATGATCATATTGTCTCTAGACTCAATGGCAAACTTTGCCTTAAATGCACATTTCCAAGGGTCCAAACTAAACCAAATGGCATCTTAAGTGTACTTAAACTTTACATAAAAGTAACACAATCAATCTAACACATCTAAACACAATCAAACATCATCAAATCATAACCACCAATGCCTAAAAATTTAACCATCTATTTCTCATAACCAAACTTATATAAACTAGCATAGTTATCTACTAATTACAGATTAAGGTCAACTTAAAAAACTTCATAGTCAAAATATCAATATATGAAAATGAACATTTATACAACATGACCAAAACAACCTAGGTACATGACATTCCAACTTAAGCACATATATACATACAAAAGAGGTAGCAAAATGATTTCCGAGCTATGTTGTTGAAAATGGATGTGTAACACCCCTCACTTGTCCCCCTCACCGGAATCGAATTACGAGATGCTACATTAAATGACTAAACAATTACATGCCAATTTAAATCAAGAATTCATTTAAACATTCAATAATTATCATATATTCACACAAAATCATGCTTTGTAATCAAAATCGGGTTTAAATCGAGCTTACGAAAGCTCTTAAACCAACGTGGAATCAATCAAGGACCATTCTGAAAAATAGACTTTTAGCGGCGTTTTTTTTGCCTTTGGGAAAGCGCCGCAAAAAACGTCACTATATGCAGCGCTGCAAAAGTTCGCCGCTAAAGGCCATAAAATTTAAAAAAAATTAAATTATTAAAAAGATCATGAAAAATATAAAAAAATTAAAATTCATTATCAAAATATTGAGAAGAATAATGTCCATGATTTAAATATAAAAATTTTCTATTAAAATTCATTATCAAATAAAAATAAAAATAAAAATAAAAATATAGAATCAAAACTAAAATAAATAATAAAAATTAGATTAAATATAAATATAGAATCAAAATAATAAAGCACCAAACTTGTATACTGTCCACCATTATGAGTCACTAAAAGCAAGAAAAACAAAATGACTTAATTCATGGAATTCACGGATGTTCAAAACTAGAATCCACAATAGATCGAAGCAGCTCCGGTTTCAGCAGAAAGTTTCTGAATCCCGAACTGTGAATTCCAACATACCCCCTACACCACATAAAAAAGAACATTGCTTTACACTAAAACTAGCAGATTATATTAGAACATTGTTTACCTTAAAAATATGTATAAATTAAAATCAACTAAGGCTAAAATACCTGAGGAAGTGCTTTGACACAGCTGCGATAAGTATAAAGCACGCACTGATGCCATCTCCTTCCCATCCTGGATAAGTGTGTTCTGCCATGCCATCAAATACAAGATCAGAGACTAAAACAAAACACTAAAAAGTTTATCAAAATTTTGCAATTAACTTTAGACTCTAACTAGCTTGGGCAAAAAATAAGTATTTATGCATATAAGCAAAAAGGAGAAAAAATAAAATAAATTGACATACAAGCTGATTGAGAGCTTTTGTGTCCTCTGTAAGAGCAGAAACGATAAGCAGAAGTAATCATGATGTGGTTCATATTTCTGTCCAACTTCATAGTGGAGAACTTGAAGAACTTCTCCATGCTCTGTAGATTATGAAATTATCCAACTCATCAGAAAGAAAAGAAAAACAATCAGCCAAAAGAAAGAAGCAATAATTGGAAAAACAATGAATTAAATTGAAAATAAAAAAGCACAAGATCTTTTTATGATTGAAAGTGAGGTTGCTAGAAATTAAATTGAATCACAACCCAACCAAGAAATTATTGAAAAAAAAAGAGTATAGTAAAGAAAACGAAATTCATCATTCATAATCTTTGTTAATATTTTATTTATTTTCACTATCCAATTTTCCTCAAGTATCTTCTCCATTCTTTGATCATTATCAAACAATAAAAAGAATTCAATTTATAATTTATAAATAAATAAATAAATAATCAGAATTGAATTAACATATAATGATAAATCAATAGCAATGATTTTAAAAAAAATAAAATTTATTATTAATGTTTGGCTGATGAAGATTAATATGTATGATCATTCCAATTCCAATAATTTGGTTGGTATATATTCTAACATGGTAATAAATTTCTTTAAAAAAAATAGAACTTTAATTTTATTTTCCACCCCTATAAGGAACTGTGACTGAAATTGAGTTTGGGATTCTGGGGAAAGTAGTTCAACTCAACTCCACTCCACTACTCCAGTTTGCATATAGGTATTTAGTGAAATATAAATGAACAAAAGCGTTGAAGGCTTTTTGAGTTAGCTTGGCCATAGTTCAGCACCACAGCTTATTTCGAGCTCAAGAATGAGATTACATAATCATTCTCTTTAACTTATATGATCAGCCATATACGGCATGCCTCTCTACGTCAAATCAACAAAAAAGTGTCAAATGTAACAAAAGCAATTTTGTTTCCTATGTTACATCGGTTCAGATAGTGTTTCAAAGCTTCCTATCATCAAGTTTTCTATGGCACGGCACAACAAATGATCCATATGCAAGTCTCAGCATCAAGAATACATATCAAAGACTCTACAATTAAGAAAATCAACAAAAGCATGTTCCTAACTTTTACCCCACCAAAAGTTCCGAATTGGTCATTCCCCTTTCTGCAAGTATAGGACACTTGCTAAGTAATAAACATTTGCTATAGAATCCTAGAAGCAGCCTCATGATTAAAAAAAATTTCACATTCACACTAGTCATAGGTCATATCCCAATACGTTTTACATATATATATATATATAACCTTAGCTAATCCAGTAAATATCTGCTTTTTCAATACCCATGTTCCATTTTTCAATGGTGTAAACAATCAATATTATTGCTTAACCCAATAAATGTTTAAAGCTTAGAAAAGAGTCCAAACAAGATCAATATCGATCTGATTCAAGACAAAAACACTAGAAGCTTGATTCGAAGCTCAGGCATAATTCAAGATTCAGGAAACATATATAATTAACCA
Source organism: Gossypium anomalum (assembly GCA_025698475.1). NCBI lineage: Eukaryota > Viridiplantae > Streptophyta > Magnoliopsida > Malvales > Malvaceae > Gossypium > Gossypium anomalum. The sequence goes on along the minus strand of CM046967.1, from coordinate 12,693,427 downwards.
AAAAAGATAGCACTACTGAAATCAATTTGACCCTAAATCTAAAATATTAACAAATGAATAAGAAATTAAATGAAAACGAATATTCACCTTCGGCATCATCTTCATCCTTGACATCGTCATCATCGTCGTCGTCATCTTCAACTACAGATTGTTCGGGTTGCTCGGACTGTGAATCGAAAATAATAAAAATAAATAAATAATAATCAGTAAAAAGAAAAATAAAATTTATTTTGGGAAAATGAAAAGGGGAAAGAAATTACATGGATTTTCTGTTGATCGAGATGAGCGGCGAGGATCTCTTCGACCTCTTTGTCTCTTCGCCACAAAATTTAAGGGTTGGATTAACATGGTTTACTAGCATAACCAAGGATTTCCTGTTCTTGTCATTCCAAGCACCACATACTATTAATTTCAAAGTACAGATGAAACCTGAACAGGAAAAGTGATGCCTTATCAAGAAAGTGTAAATGTTGGAGAAAAGATTATATCAATTACCCATATCATCTTCTTCACTTATAATCAACTGCTTTAATACAGACTGATAATTATCAGGCAATTTTGACAGAACAGTTTCTTCAAGATGTTTCCCAATATCATGAATACACCTGAAACCATGAAATCAAGTTTTAAAGATAACTTTTTGGATATATTAAGATGCTCATCTATACCCAGAATATGGAGTTTTAAACCAATTTTGCCAAATAAACTTAATAAATATATTTAAACTCTCAGAGCCTTTTACATTTCGGTAAACTTTTCTTCTTCTATTGAAAGCCGGTTCCTATAAGTATCCATTTTCCAGATATGAAACATGAATTTCTCAATCTGCACTAACACCATGACCCAGAAATTCAATGAGAAAATATAAGAGATTTTAGGCAGCAATTCATACAGAAATCAGTAAATGGCAGAACCAGAATGGTTCAATTGATCTCAAACTCCGTTCGAAGAATAGTATCATTTTTCAGCTTTCCCAGGAACAACACAAGTTGAAGATAAAACCAAAAGAAAACAGACAGGGAGAATTAGAAGTCCACCTTCTGCAGCCGAACCCGAAGATAAGATCTCAGCAAAAATTAAGCCCTAGAAACAAAATATATACTAAAACATGAAAACTAAAAGCTTAGAAATATTTTTTTATGATCAACAGCAAACCCTAGAAACAAATAGCTAAGTCTGAAAGCCAAAATCGTAAAAATTCGAAACCAAAGTAAAAGGAGAAAGATAAAAGAGTGTCAGAATCGTAAAATTACATCATCAGCATCATCGGCGTTTTCTTCAGGGACGGCGTCATCATCTTTGTCGGAGGCGTCGGCGGAACGAGCAACAGCTTCAATCTCCTCCTCATCGTCTTCTTCGCCGTTGACATGAGCGTTCATTCGCTCCTCTTCGATGAACACGAAGCATTGTACAGTTCTTCATCGGAGGACGCTGGCTTCAACGATTTTGCCATCTCTTCTTCAAGTTTATCAGAACTTTTTTTCCCTCTTTTATTTTCTTTCAATGATAAATGAAAATGAAAATAAAACAAAAGAGAATCAAAGGGACTTCGGCGACAATCAAAGGTATTTTGATTTGGGGATTTGGGGAAACCAATTTGAAGATATTGAATTAGAGGAAATTTTAGGGGATTTGGAGATTCAAGGTTTGGAGAACCAAACGTTTAGGGGTAATCTGAATTGGGAAAAGTAAAAGGAATTTGGGGCTTATTTTTTGCGGCATTTTTAAAAAACGCCACTAAGTATGCAGCCCAATAATTTTTTCTTTTTTTTTTCTCTTTATTATTATTATTATTATTATTATTATTATTATTTACTAAAATGGTTAAATTTTAATTTGGTCTCTCTAATATATTTAAATTTCAGATTTTTTTGCATATACTTTAATTTTTAATATCATTTATTCTATATATTTTTATAATATCATTAATTAATCCAAATAGTTAATATTATTAACTTTTTGATTAAAACATTACATGATAATATATAATTGGATAACTTGAACTCAACCTACAACTTTACACACAATACCAGGACTAATAGCAGAATTTAACCAAACATATATAATTGCTATCATTTGAGTGATCATGACTAAAATTTTAAATTTTGAAAAGTATAAAAGATAAAATTGATCGATTTGAAAAATACAGGGACTAAAACTAATCAAATTAAAATATAATGACTAAATTTTAAGTTTAAATTTCACTTAAATAAATTAAGTGTAGAGGAATTAATTTGAATTGAATTATTTTTAATATATCAAAATATTTTTAGATTAAATCTTAAACCATTTAATATATATATAAAGTTTATCTATTATCTCTTAAATAATTTAAACTATAATCATAAGTTTAATATATTCAAATTAATATTATCTCTTTTACAATTATATAAGAAGTTGTTTAATATATAAATTAAAAAATACTAATTAATCTAAACCCTAAACCTCTTAACCCCTATCCCATAAACACTAAACCCTAAACCCTTAACCCTTAACCCCAAACCCTTACACCTTAAACTCTAACCCTAACCCTTAACCCCTAAATCATAATCCCTAAACCCATAATTCATCATAAACCTTCAAATACTAGTTAACTCCTAAACTTTAAACCCTAAATCATATATCTTAAACCATAGTTAACTTATAAACCTTAAACCCTAAACCATATATCTTAAACCATAAACATTAAACTATAATGATAATTAATTCAATATTTTAAATTCAATACTATCTCTTTTACGATTATATAAAAATATATTGTATAACAATAAATTTTAATAATTATTATTTTAGGGGTTATAGATTAGTGTTTATGATTTTTTAGGGGTTAGGGGTTATATGACTTTTAGCGGCGTTTTACCAAAAGCGCCGCTAATGCTCTGGTTTTTAGCGGCGTTTTATCAAAAGCGCCACTAATGCTCTGGTTTTTCGCGGCGTTTTACCCAAAGCACCGCTAATGCTCTGGTTTTTAGCGGCGTTTTACCAAAAGCGGCGCTAATGCTCTGGTTTTTAGCGGCGCCCGCTATTGCTCTGTGTTTTAAAATTTTTGCGGCGTTTTTTGATAAAACGCCACTAAAAACGCCGCTAAAGTCCTATTTTCCTGTAGTGAGTGTAAAATAGAGTTCATACGACCGTGTACCCAGGCTGTATAACAAACTGACAATGTGTAATAAAGGAATCACACGGTCGTGTCTCCAGACTGTTTATCCCACTATGACCGTATGGGTCAAAGTGCAAAAACTCAACAAAAGTCACATGATCATGTGGCTGGGTTGTATAACTGAATAAGGCTATATGAAAAATTAAGTGATCAAATTTACAATACTCACACAGGTGTGTGGCGAGCCCGTGTGACAATCGGGAACCGTGTGTACAAATTTTCCTTAAATTCTAGTGAGCACATGATTGTGTCACCTGCCCATGTGTGAGACACGATCGTGTGTCAACTCGAGTGAAGCAAAAATGGGCCATTTGATGCATGATGAAAACCAACCTTCCAAAATGGCCTAAAATGCATTCTTTATAGTAGGTCAAAACATGCATATTTCCAAGCCAAAACATAAATTACAACAACTCCCTAAGCATAAAACCAATATACCACTTTTAGCACCAACACCAACATAAGTCATCACAAGTAATACCATAACTCGTAACCATTTCATACCATAAGCTAGATCATATGCATATCATCTTTTAAGCTTTGCCATTCACATTTGCATTATATATACCAAAACTTTACAAACAACCATTCGTTACATAAGGCCAAAACTCGTCATTTTTCATTCATCCCCAAATTGTAGAGCACTACTCTGATCAACATACTCCAACCATTAAGAATAATCTATTAAAGCATATGAAATTTTGATTGTGTTGGTAAAAGTTGAGGTTTTGGGATTTTAAGTTAGTATAACTTTGTGAAAAATATGTGTAATAAAATTTTTAGAAAATATTTTCTTCAACCTCACCATACCTTCAATGGAATACCTTTAGTAGAGGAAAATCACCTCCCTAGGGTACAAATTTCTCAATGTGACGTGCAATGGCCTCCACTAAAAGGGAGTAATCTCGTTTTTCCTCGTCAACTTTCTTTTTAAATTTTAATTATTAATTTTATTATATTATTTTTAATATAAATATAATTTTAAATAATATAATTTATGTAAACAAAAAATATAATTTGAATATATTTTATTAGTCAATAAAAATATATATTTTTTGAAGTTGTTCTTTTAATAAAATTTTAATGCAAGTGTAATTTATAATTATGATCTAACATAAATATAGTTTTAGCCAAAAAAAATAATTTTTATTGTAATTATATATATTAAATTAATGTTTTTAATGATTATTTTTCACTTTCATCTCGCCATCATTGCTGCACTTTAATTCAAACATATTTCACTCTTAATTTTAATTTCATAGTTAAAGTAATTAATCTCATCATCATTGCTGTTTACATGAGAAAAAAAGAACATAACTTTTTGTTGCATTGTTTATATTTCTTAATATGATAGTATAACATTCTTATTCTTGGATGAAATATGGTATTGCCATATTGAGAATAAATCTACAAGCAAATATTGTAACTTTTTAAAATAAACACATAATTAATTTGATGTTATAGTTCACTTATGCGTAGCTAATGTATAAAATAAGTTCATATAAAAGATTCTATTCAATTGACAAGATAAGTGTAGTAGAAAGTGAGGGTGAATCTGATTCTTAAAGTTGACATATTGCTATTATTTGATAATGTTCCTTTATGATATTTTCTTTATTAGCCAAAGATAAATCAATTGTCAGCAATTGGCACCCTCTTGAAATTGATATAATGGTCACAATATGGTATATATCTAAAAAGTGAATCAATGGTAGAAATTACAAAATTTACTTTTATTGATTAAAAAATATGTTTCAGAAATAATCACATTATTTACCCTATATATATGTGTGTGTGTGTGTTTGTGTTAATGCCATTTGCTAGTTAGTTAGCTAGCAACTAACATATTGGGGCTACAACCTCCATTCAATCAATTGTTGGCTATATTTTTGTCGTTATAATGAACCGTAAGCCTCATATTGCAGTGCTGCCAAATTTTGGGCTTGGGCATCTCATCCCTCAGTTGGAGTTCGCTAAGCGCCTAGTGGTTCACCATGGTATCCAGGTCAGCTTACTCCTCATTACCACCAACGAACTTTCGTCTGCACAAGACCAACTCCTTTCCTCTTCTCACCTCCCTCCTGATCTCCACATCGTCCCACTTCCTCCCGTTGAGGTCGATAAAAATATCATCAATGACGGTGATGTTCTAGTCCTAACCCGACTCTGTGACATTACAGACCACAGTCTTCGATTTCTCAAGTCAGTCCTCATTGCCTTAGGCAAATTAAATGCTCTAGTTACTGACATATTCGCTACACAAGCCTTTGATGTTTGTAAAGAATTGTTGATTCCTACTTACGTGTATGTTACTACCTCTGCTGCTTTCTCTGCCTTCATGTTATATTTGCCAAAGCTTGATAGTGATGTTAATTGTGAATTCATTAATCTTCCCGAACCGATTCAAGTCCCGGGTTGTAGTCCTATACGAACCCAGGACCTGTTAGACCAGGCTCGGAACAGGAAGATTGATGAGTACAAATGGTTGTTACATCATTTTAGTAGGTTGCCATTAGCCGCTGGTATATTTGTCAATTCCTGGAAGGATCTTGAACCCGTGTCAATCAAAAGTGTAAAAGAGAACCCCTTCTTCAAGCAGATACCAACGCCTCCTATTCACCCCATTGGACCCATTATCAAGCAAGAAGAAACACTAAGCGTAGTTGATGTAGAATGTCTCAAGTGGTTGGATAAGCAGCCACCTGATTCTGTTATCTTCGTGACATTTGGCAGCGGTGGGACTTTGTCATTCGAGCAACAAACTGAGTTGGCATGGGGTTTAGAACTCAGCCAACAAAGATTCATATGGGTGGTGAGGAAGCCAACGGATTCCACTGGTGCAGGTACATTTTTCAATGCTGGAGAAATGAATAAGAATGACCCCAAAGTTTATTTGCCTGAAGGGTTTTTGGATAGGACTCAAGGTGTGGGATTTGTGGTGTCATCATGGGCTCCACAAGTTACCATACTTGGCCACCATTCTACAGGTGGATTCTTATCTCATTGCGGCTGGAACTCAGTATTGGAAAGCATTGTTCATGGTGTGCCATTAGTCACATGGCCTCTTTACGCCGAGCAAAGAATGAATTCAACAATGCTAGTGGACGATATTGGAGTGGCTATCAAGCCAAAAATGGAGGCAGGGCAACAGACCATTGTTGGACGAAAAGAGATAGAGAGAGTGGTGAGGATGGTGATGGAGGGTGAAAAAGGGAAGGTTATTAGGAGTAGGGTTAAGGAACTGAAAGAAAGTGCTACCAAAGCATTAGATTCTAGTGGATCCTCTTATGAGTCGCTTTCTTGTGTTGCCAACTATTGGAAGACTAACCATAACTAGTCAATGAAACCATTAGATGCAAAGAAAAAGGAACATCTTCTTGCAATCATCATAAAATGTTCCTTATTCCATGTTGTTTGATATATATATGGTTGATGGCCCAAAGGGACATATATTACCACCTAGCATAATAAATAAATGTCCACTTCGGTTGGTTTTATTATTTTGATACTCCTAACCATAATTTGCACGCCATGAATTTTGATTTTACGTAATGCTATAAGTACATTTTAGATTTAATCCAATTCTTATAAAATATTAACACAATTATTGATATAACATCATTTTATATTTATATATTGTATACACAAATAATTATATTTAACCCATATAAATTGATGTATTTATTTCTTTAAATATGTATGATTGAGTCAAAATTAAAAGTCCATGTATATTTTTGAACCACAACTAAAATTTCATGTATCAAATTACACATTAAATTATTTCATGTGTAATTTTTAAAATTCATCTCCGGCAAAAGACCATTAATGACTAATAAAGTGAAAATTTAGGCTAACTTATGCTATTAGTTTTTATACTTTGATAAAATTACAAATTTAGTCCTTGTACTTTAATTTGATCAATTTTAATTCATTTACTTTTCAAAATTTGAAATTTTAGTCCTAATCCAGATAATAGCAATTCGATCCATTTAGTTAAATTTAATTGCTAGTCCTATACTAAGCTTACACGTGTAAATTTGGTTAATATTCTTCAATTGAATCATTTTAGAACCCTATACTTTTTCAAAATTTGAAATTTCAATCTTGAAACAAATGACCATCATTAATCCATTAACTAGATTTTTAGTGAGTAAACAAATTGACGTGACATTACACATATAATAATATGTTTAATAATTATCATTTAATGAGGACTATAATTTTAAATTTAAAAAAATATAATAACTAAAAATGACTAAATTAAAAGTAGAATGATTAAATCTACAACTTTCACAAGCTATATAAAACAATAGGAGACTTGATTAATTAAACCGAAAATATATGAAGCAACTTAGAAAAGTAAAGAAGAAGACCTCCTTTATCCCCATATATTTGAAGCTAAGGAAGTCGATTCTGTTGAAGCTTCCTTCTCTCTCCAGATAACTAGTTTAGGAAAAAGAATATTAAAACACACAAAAAATAGACTAATTGAAAATGAAAATAGTAATTTAATTGTATTAAAAAGAAATTCCATGTTTCTTTTTTTAAAATCCAATCAGTTTAATCAACTACTCATTCAAAATTTTATTTTTTATTTTTTATTTTGAAGTAATAACTTTTTTTTTATTAAAAGACCCCTCCCTGGCCTTTTCTCTTGCATGTTTTTATAAAAAAATATTAATATTTATTTCACGAGTGTTTTGTAATTTAATAATACAGAGCCTATGAAAATGAAACTCAGGATATTTGAATTGAATGTGACAAAATAGAAAATAGTCATCAGTGGGCTACTGGGCTTCTTCTGTACATTTGATTGCGTGCTTGATATCCAAATGAGTCCTCTCACTCCCAATTGGGCTTATGCTTTTCTCCATAGCTTTTATACTTTGAAATATAATATCTACTTGCGCTCTCATAACTTAAAATATATTAAAATACACTAATAACAAATTAGATCGACACATGAATGGTGCTCCAAGGATTGACATATTAAATTTCGTTACATTTCGAGGGATAGTAATAAAGTTAATGATCAACTAACTAAGATGGGTGGCGACAGAGTTAATTGCTTGGTTATAGTTGAGAATCCACCGTTTTCTGTGTGAGATCTGTTGGAGGAGGATATCTATCAATCAAGAATAGATGATAGTAGAAGATGTTAAGTTCGCGTATTTAGGTATGCTCTAAGCTATTCTTGTACTAAATAATAATGATAATAATAATAATAATAATAAAATCGGGTGAGAAATAATACTAGTAATAAAAAAAGTTTAGAAATAATTGAGGGTGATGAATTTGAAAGAAAAGAGAGGCCAAGAATCATGTGCGGCAATTTCTTTTGGAACTCGGAGGAACATTCATGGAAAATTCTTAATCATGAATAGATCTTTCTCTCTTTCAATAATAAAACTCATGGAATCAAATCTTTGTATACTTTTACATTATTATAATATAGGCTTCCACCTCAAGAAATTAAAGGGGAAATGTCAATGATCTCATTTGGATTTCCGAGTGATTAATGATTTAAGTAATGTATTATGAACTTCATTTCAAGTGCCAGCTTTTACTACAATTATGTCGACCTGAATCCCATTGGGTTTTGAAAAGTTTTTTTTTTTTTTAATTCCCAGTACAAAAACAATGTCAAATGGATTTAATTATGCCCCATTGCCATCTTAATATATATATATGGCATGTTTGCATTATTCTACTGAAGCTCAACCAAAGATCACATTCATTACCAAACCCCTTGAATAATAATAATGACCTCAATCTTGATGTATTATTGTAAAGTCCCCCCTCCTCCCCTGCATGTTTTGAAGTGATTAGTCAAGATTCATGACCTGCGCTCTGCATCAGTGCAGAGCCATGTGCACATTACCACATTCTTGGACATTCATAGCCCCTCACCTCTCTTTCCTGATGGAAGAGATCACATCATCTCCACAACCAGCCTAGCTAGCTGGCTCCATGTTTTTTGTCTCATTTAATTTAACTTTAGTTTCCAATTTCCAACTTGTTTGCCCTTGCCAAAAAAACCAAACCCATTTTCTTAAACTATGTATTGTCCGTAAACAAACCTTACTGAATTAATGTTTAAATCAACACAATTTATTGGGCAAAAAGAAAAGAAGATTTCAAATCATCTCTGCCTCCTTATCCTCTTACAACAACTTAATGGTTCGATTCCTAATTGTTGGTTTGCATCATGTAAATGATAAATCTTCGAAGATTAAGACTCCTAATCTTATATATATATTCTTCAGTGTTGTAGATCCAATTTAAGATCCAAAACCAAACTCATCAGTTAAGATCATCTTTCATGGACATGTGCTTTTTAAGGTAGATAGGCACAAAAGTGTACCAACATGTTATGTTATGAAAGGGACAAACTACATCTTTTATTTAATGGACAAATCATGAAATAGTAACCAATTAGGCTGTTTCTTTGCATACCTAATTACTTACTATTTCTCCTTATCCCAATCTATGATGAAATGAAGCCTAATTTGTCAAGAAAATCAACATGGAGATATTTTGGGGAAAGCAATAACACCACATAAAGGCTATTAAGGTCTAAAGAGCTAAACATGGAATCAATAAAATATAAAAACAGAAGAAATTGACAGTTATTTCATATTTTTTTCTTGGACGAAATGTATTACACCTAATTTCAGCTTTCTTCAGCCTTTTGTCTTGTAATATACAATTCAACTTTTACAACTTGCTACAACAGCCCCTCCATGTCCCCCCCTTTTCTTTTTCTTCCTACACCGTCTTTAACATTCACAAAACTCCAAAAACAACAAAAGAAGGGAAAAAAAAAAAAGGGAAATTAATTAGGTGATGTTACAAAGCATCAATTACCCTTTGTTTCTTGCTGCACTCTAATTCTAAAAGCTCCATTTCTCTAGTCCTTTTCCCATTACATCCACCAGCTAGACCAACATTTTCACTGCCAGGCATTTTAAATATGTTGACCCCAAATAGCCTGACCATTTGAACCGGGTTATCCAAACCAGAACTCAACCCGGTTCTTGCCTTCCAGTCAATGTACAGCTGCTTCTCCGTCCCTGTTGATCTCTGGAAGCTAACAATGTCACCGGCTTTCAGGTTCTTCTCCTTAACAAAGCGGCTCCACCCTTTTGTTAGGACATAACTCTGGCTACTGTTCCAATAGGAATACCTAAACCTCCAAACTTTGCCGGTCACATCTTCGAAGTTCAAAAGAACTCCTTTGGAAGAAGCACTCCCGCTTTGCAAAGGGAAGTACTTCTCCGCATGTTGCTTAGGTATCACAAGCCGGTTCAACTTCCCTACATCGCTTGGGGTCACAGCTTTCTCGAAGAGTTGTTCACGTGCTTTGAGCTCAAAGCCTAAGGTGCCAAAACCATCCTCCTTTCTGACAATACGTTTCCCATTCCCATCGAAACCATAGCTTCTCCGACTCTGCTCAAGCTCATCATTGTAGGTATGCTTACGCAACATGTCCACGATTTCAGCCTTGGAATGCGAATTGAGGAAGGCAATTTGGATGTCATCATCCTCCATTTCGTGGAGGTGTTTGAAGTTAGTGACAGCGTCACGACCCCTAAACCTTTGAGCTGCTATGTCATAGGCTTTGGCTGCCTCATCTTCTTCATTGAAAGTGCCAAGCCAAACACGCTGGTGCTTCTCGTATATCTGAGCACCCCATCGACCGTTGGGTTGAGGAACGACACCTTTGTACTTGGAAGAAGGGAGCTTTCTTGATTCGGCTTCGACCCCAGATTCAGAATCCACAATCACGCTGGTTCCACTCCCAACGCGGTAGAGGGAGTCAGGAGATTTGGTGAGCTGAGGCAAAGGTGAAATATTTGATGGGGCAATGGATACGGATATGGAATCACTAGTTGTGCTTTCATCTATGCTGCTTCCATCCATTTTTTTTACTTTCTTTTGCTTTTGAGTTGTAGACAGAGGATGTTGTCGTTGTTGTTGTAGTAGTAGTAGTAGTAGAACAAGGGTTGTTAATTTGTTGTTTGTGTTGTTTTGACCAAAAAAAGGTACAACAAAGAGAGGTGTGAGTTGGGTTTGTTTGAAGGTTTGTGGTGTGATGTGTTGTGTATATATAGGGGATAGATAAGTGTTGTGAGATAAATTATATTAAATCAGTCGTATTGGTTAATTTGACAAAAAAAAAACAGAGAAGAAATAAAAGAGAGATAAATCCATAGGGTTTTTATGGTAAGAGAGAGTAAATATATAAGGAGATGTGGGGGGGTCAACCCGAGGAGGGGGGGAAGGGATGTGGTAAGGAACTAGGAAGATTCATTACATGGGGGGTGGGGACAGAGACGGGAGAAAAATTAAAAATAGATATTTATGGGAGAAAATAGTTGGAATTGGAGTGGGAGGGAAAGGGAAGGAGAGAAAGAGGGAAGATAACAGTATGCGGATGTTGTGGGCTGTGTATGGTGAGGTGGGACCCCACTGAGCAAGTTGATGGGGTTCACATGACTGTGGACCGTGTATTAGTTAAGTTCATCCCCCCTGAGCTTTGGTGCTGACCAGTGACCACCCCGGGATCGGCATGGCATAATGCCCTCTTTTTTCTCCATCTGTTTATATTACACTACATTATTATTATGGAAATTGATTATAATCTTATCTGCTACTGCTGCGGGTTTCATAAAACTTGCGTTGTTGTATTATTTGGGGTTGGCTTTTTATTACAACCAATAAGAATGAAGATAAACATCTAAGTTTTTGAGTTCCACTAGGATGGGTAGTGGGCCCATCTGGATTTGGAAGCAAGGGTTTGGATGGATAGACATTGAAGACAAAGGTAGGCGGGCAGCAGGCTCATCCAACAAGAAAATTCTCATAAAGTATTACCTGGCTTTATACTGGTTCGACCCAAGCTTTGGTTTGTCTTTATTGGCTTGGTTCTTCACCTTGCTATCTTCCAAACAACCCATCCCACCCCTCCCTTCACTTCCCAGTTCCCTCATTATTATACTATTATTATCATTATTATCCAACCAATCCCAAGTGGGTTTCCCTTGTCTCTTTTACCCTTTCCTTGTTCATGCACTACAATAATGCAATACCAAAACAACCTCTTATATACCATCAACTATTCCCATTTCATATTCCTATCCTCAATGTTTAAATCTAACCAGTTTTCAAATCTTACTAATTTCAAAATCAAAATGGACACAACGGTTGATTATTGCTACTTAAATATAGTAAGGGTTTGTTTATTGTTGAGTTTAAAAGGTATTTTTGCAAATTTTGATAGTATGCGTTTCGGAAGAAAAAATTTATTTTAAATATGATATTGTAAAGTAGAATATTTAATTAAAAAATATTTTTCTAAAAGTTAAAGTTTTATCTTGAAATTTAATTTGAAAAAGCTGTTTATTTATTAAATTTTTTAAATTAAAATCATGATTTAAATTTAAAAAAAAAATACTTTTTAACTTCATTGATAGGCATATCTAAATAGAGCATAACATGTGTTAGGGTTAGGAATGAAGGAGTGACGATGAAAGAAAATGGTGTGTACTAACTATTGTACGGAGTAGTTCTGATCCTAAGAAGGAGGATGAAGTTACAACCACAAAACCCAGCGGTGGAGACGGTGGGTCTCTAGGTTTTGGCTTTTGGTTAGGGTACAGGGTCCTACCTACCCTCAGATTCCTCTTTGATTTTTCTTCATTCATTTTACTATTATTATTGTTACATATAGATAATAAATATATATAGGAGACAGTAGTAGACCGAGGGATTGCGGATTAACATGGAAATTGGATCCTCTTTTACGTGGAAAAAATGTTTTTCCTCCCGTGGTTTGTAAGTTTTTAAATTTCTTTAATTTATATAAAGAAAACGGAAAAAGCACAGAGGAGAATTTTCTACGATAGATATATAGAACAAAAAGTAAGGTGTACGGTATCATTTATATAATGACACGGAAAAATATTTTGAAAAATATATACGAGTATCGTTTGATATAATTTTAAACGATATTAAATAATTTTATTTTTAAATATGATGATTGAGTGATGATTAAAGAAAAAAGGAGTGGTGTTGTTGATGTGTCAGACGACATCGGCGGGTATTAATGCGATTGAGTTATTTTCGTATATAATTTTTAATTTAAATTATTTTTGTAATTAATTATTATTATTAAGTTATTTATATGAAAAATCGGAATAATATATATGAAAATAAATGGGGAATTTAAACCTAAAATCAATTGGAATGTTTAGGCCTTAGTGTACATACAGTGCAGGATAAATTAAAACTTGATTATTTTTTCGTAGAAAAACACTAGGTTGATTTCCATTAATGATTTAAAAAAAATACATATGTATTCCAATGAGGGTGATGAAAAATGCACTATGCCACTGTAAGATTTATTTACTTTGTATCTAAAGTTATTTTTAGTATTTTTTATAAGTATTTATATTAAGATTTATTTCCTTTGTATTTAAAGTTATTTTTAGTATTTTTTATAAGTATTTATATTTTATTCAAGAAGAAAAAACTTGCTACAAAGAACAATGAATAATAGTGTTATGTACAACAAACCAAAGAATCAAAGGAAAACAAAAATCAGTTCAGCAAATTTCAGTTTAAACAAAGTTGCCTATTATAAGAATCCAAAAAATTAATAAGCCTTCCAATAAGACGACATCAGACTACTTCTCGAATTCTTCCTAACAGATAATCCATAGAAGTTGCAGGTCTCCCAAATAATCTATCATTTCTTTCGCACCAAATAGAATGCACATAAGCATTCCATGCCAACTTAAAAAGATATGAGATAAGGGACTTACCCTTAAGATATTGGCCAACATAGTTCTTGATCCTACGAGCCAACCATTCTCCAGATGCCACACAATTTCAAAATTAATTGTTATAGTTTGTAAGAATATTCACATTCAAATAAGATATGATTTCGAAATTCAAAGCTAGAGGAACACAAGAGACGATTCCTTTCAGAAGTAAATTTTTTTTAGTAAATTTTCAATAATGACAACTACATTTTTTACTTCCCTTTTTATTGTTTAAAGAAAACAATTAATAACGTATTCTAATAATTAAATTAAAAATTTAAAAATATATTAGTTTGATTAATAAAATTTTAATATTAGCTATACATGTAAAAAGATAAAAATGCGTTTTTCAGATTAATATGTAAGTTATTTCATATTTTTCTTTTATTACTATGTTGCTGCTTTCTTTATAAATTTATTTATTATTAAAACATTATAAAAAAATAATTTATATAGTAAATAAAATTGTGAGGTTTATTTGTGTGTTTGATCAAAGGAGAAGTAAGTGTAATTTTTTTGTAAAATCTTGAGTGAGTGAGTGAAGTTTAGAAATAAATTTAGGAGGAAATGAATGCATAAAATTGAGGATGAAGGTGCTTTTTAGTTTCCCATTTCCAAGAAATGGTAGAAAGAAATCCAGATTGATTTTGTAGGTGGTTGGTAAGGTAAAGGTTAGTGTTCATCAGCTTTCCACGTTTAGGTCGGCTAGCTCATGGTAGGCCCCACCCCCATTCCATTATCCTTTCTTTTCTTTTTAACCAAATTTATCCCCTCCCAACATCATCTCCATGTCATGTACAAACATTTCTTCCTTTTGCCTAATTGTTTTTTGGTTTTAAAGATTAATCTATATTATCTTTTCCTCACTTATGTCACATGTTTGATCCCACTAAACAACCATTTAACTGGTTTAAAACTTCCTAGTTACAAATTATAATAAAATTACTTACTCCATGGGGTAAAATTCATCATCATCATAATGGGTTTTTGAGTATACTCAGCCAATGGATAGCATCATCATCATCACTACTTGCCCATACCTATCCTTTAATGATTCTAAAACAAGATTTATCATGAAATCCTTTTCAAGGTAAAACCCTTTTTTATATCAACACTATAAATTTGATTCCTTATCGCCAAAAAAACTTTGATGAGGTTTCTGCCAAATTGAGAAGAGGATCATCACGAATTTGTGTAAGATAGTGCCGATGTGTTCATCTACTTTTGCATTAAAATAAAATCCCTTGTGATTATCTCAAATATATTTGAATTAATTCTACCAGGATTCCACTTTCCCACCGGTTAGGGCATTTTCGGTTGTAGATGACTTAATATATATGACTCAAGGCGGCTCCACCGACGCCTATGCCATGTCACCCTGCTTTATAAAGTTTCACAATTTTCCATTTCTGACGTACCAAATCATAATTATGTATTTCTGTGGAGGAATCTTGAATTTGGATGTGTATGGTTTAGGATAATTTTGGTTAAGCAGGCTTTTTTTGTAGTGCCTATTGATCCCAAAGCTAACATCCAAATTAGAATATGACAAAAGTTAACCATACATAATACCAACCATTTAAAACAAAAAAAAAAGGAACTTGACTACGTATATATGCCTTTTTAGTATTTTTGATGTTTGATGATCTCATGGTGTTTACCAATTTGATGATACCAGAATTCAATTCTCATAATCTATAATTAACATATAACGTTTATTTTTATTTTTTTAAATATATATTGTTGAATGTTTTTGTTGTGTATTTTCAATGTGAGAAGAATCAGATATTTATAAGATATGGTTACTGTTTATCGAAGTGACATTCTAAATAAGTTCCATGTATATCTACACGTATGTTGTCTTAAACTTAACATGTGTTCATTGGTTCACTCACTTAACTTTGCAACTTTTACCTGCGAACACCTAGAGACATGCAAATGCTCCTTGCGAGCCCCCACGAGCTTTTAATATAGGGGTCCTAGGTCTGTAATTCAAGTTATATTTAAGTTTTGAGTCGATAAAGAAAAAATTTCATAACATATATGATAATAAAATTTAGAAGGGTAAATTATTTTTGACTAATGGTGTGGGTTAATAAATTTCGTTAACTAATAGCAAATTATTTTATGGATGTTATCTCATAATACATCGCTCATACTTTATTGATTATTCAATGGAAGAAGGAGAAGAGAAGATATGCACAGCACAGCCATATTAAAAAAAAATGAACCAAAAAAGATAAGTTTGTTCTAAGAATATTGGGCGGATAATGCCACATTAAAAGTAACTCAATCCTAAATTTACTTTTTCGATTTCAATCTACGTCATAACAAATTAACTCTAATTATTAATATTATCATAAAAAGTGGGCAACTGCCCTATAAGATTTAAGGAATTTGTTTTGACATGTTATACTAGTGCCACATGTCTCATTAAAAATAAAACAATTAAATATTAAAAATAACTTATCCTAAAGTTACATTCGCATGCCACATGGAAGTTAAGTTATAATTAGAGTTGGCACAATAGATCTAGATGATTAACAAGTGTATGGTGTAGTAGTTAAATATATTACACTCACGTAGAGAAATGTTATGTATGAATTTTAAAAATAACAATGTTAAAATAGACATGTACGAACTTTAAAAATTAAATCTACAACTTCATGCATAGTTAGAGGGTTGATAGTAAAATTTATCAAACGATTTTAATAACTATTGTTTAAATTAAAGTTAAAATTTCAAATTTTAAATTAAAAAAATAAATTACTTAAAATTGATAAACCCAAAAATATAAAATTAAAATTAACCAAATTAAAATAAGCTCACAAACAAAATTTAACTATGAAAATCTAACTTTCTTTTTTCTTTATCAAAAAGAAAAGGGGAAAGTATAAGAGAAAAATCAAAATATTGATTTGAGATGTAATGGAACTTTCTGCCTCGTCAAATACACGCATGACTCAATGCCACTTTTGTTTAATTTCTTATCCCTCATTCCAACTTTCACACTGTTCACACGCGCAACTGCTTCTCAATTTTTGGAGCGTAATTTAATATATTTTTAATTACATCTTATTATTTTAATACTACAATAGTACAATTTATTTTTAATTATAAATAAACTGAAAAAAAAAAAAAAACAAAACAAAAACCGAGTGATGAATTATGAAATGATTGACTGTTGCTCGATCCTCTACCGACGTGGACAACGACCCAGATTTTTGGGTCAACCCACGTGATTTTATCATCTCTACAAGTAATCCACACAATTAACTTGGTTTCATTATATAATAAGGCAATGGATTATCACTATCATTAGGAATATTTTGGTTATAGAATATCATAAAAGAAACCATCCTCAGTTTTAAATATAAAACGTGTATTTAGCTAGTAGAGAGAAAAACTGGAATTTGGGAATGCTTAAATTGAGATACTTTTTTGTAAGTTAAAAGGAAAATGTGGGAGTGGTTAATAACTAACCAAACTAAGGGATGCCTAACTTTGGATAGAAGTGTCCAACAGGAAATCTTGGTCAAGGATAAGCTATTTATGTACATGTAAGATTGTCAATTATACTAATATTCTATTACTGGTAGCAGTATTAATTAAGAGGGTAAAACAAGTTGAAAGCAGAAAAAATCAAAGAGACAGAGAGGCAAAGGCAACATAGTTGTTAGTATAAAATTGAAAGAAAGTAAGCAGTCGTAAAGAAAGAAGGGGGGGGGGGGGGTTTACTGTTTCATGTACCCGGAAGTTGCTTTTGTTGACTAATTGGAAGGGGGGAATCAGAGAAAGGAAGTCATTGGGTTGGAATGGGTCCCACAAGCGGACGGCATCTGTCTGTATGGCATTTGCTCTGCCCTCATCTCATTGGCTCACAAGTTAAGAGAACTGGGGGGAGATAAGGAGTAGCACAGTTGTCATTTCTCTTTCCATTTGCGCCTCTGTTTCTCCTTCCTATTTAGAATTGCTTCATCCTCGTCAACCATTGATTGATTGATGCAATATATTGTAGGGAAAGTAGACTAATATTACTAGCTAATGTTTTACGCTTGATTTAGTAATCATTTTTTTCTTTATTTAGGAGTCTAATTTTAAATTAAATTAAAGCTTGATATTAAAATGTTTTAAATCAAATTAAAAATAAAAAAAAGCTAGTAAGTTGTAGAATTTACACTAAGAAAAGGAGAAAAAAGAGAGAGTAGATATTTGATTTTAAAGACCTTCTAGAGTTCAATGACTGAGGCTGGCGGGGTTCTCATAAAGTAGATCAACTGGGTCTCGTTGATCTTGACCAAATAAATAAAAATAAGTTGGAATAATAGTAATAGTGGGTCAAGGAACAACAAAATTAACAACATACAGGATTTTTCAAAACACTCCGAATGTGGGACCATTTAATTTAGACTAAATCAAGTGGCTAACTTTCTAGATTTTCCCATCAATCATCGTTAAAGAAATTATTACGTTTTTTTAAATTTAATTTTATAATTTTAAAGATAAAACAATGGAAGTAACCTTTCTTTTAAATTTATTTCTAGTGTTGCTAGCAAATAATAATGAATAAAAAAAAGATGAATTCACATGTGAAGAGAAAGAGTGGGAAAATATCTGATGCCAAAAATTGAAAATAAAAAAAAGTTGAGGTTGCTAAATTTAAGTCACATGCTTAAATACTAATTAATTGAATAAAAAGAGTGGGGGAAAGAAATGGAAGACTAAGAAAAAATAAAATAAAAGAGATGAAATGAAATTATGTTGCGGAATGCGGACATGGCGATGCGTAAGCTGAATACAGTCTGGTGGGGACAAAATGGTTGGCTGGATGGCATTTGGTATTCGCAAATTGGTCATTTGAAAATAATATTTTTGTCGTTTGTGGGGGCTTTATTTTTTTCTTCTTCACTTTGTGTATTTTCTGTTACAGATAAGCTCTCATCTTTCTTCGTCAATCCTCCGTCTCTTACTACTACTTGCTTCACTACTTAATTACTTGCCATTTCTGATTTAATATCTATCTTTCATTATTATCAACAAATTGGGTCATAATTTAGTAGTATTATCTTATGTATAAAAAAAAGGAGAAAGTATTGCCACATAATTTAAATGGTTCAATGAAATATCATTTTTATGCATGGATTATTTATTTATATCCTTCAATTGCAATTTACAAAAATGGGGGAGAAATTTATTGTATGAGAGAGAAGATTTGATGCAAAAGTCGAGGTCAACCAAGTAAATGATAATATATGAATGTTCCCAAATTTGTACGCAAAAATTATATCAGTGAGTGCATTTGGGATATAGATATAAGGAATTTAAACATTGCATCAATGTGGTAGAGTAGAGGAGTCAATAAAAATGAGATTGGCAAAAATAAAAATAAAAATAAATAAAGGATATGGTGGAGCTGCCTATGGCCATCGCCATTTGCCAATAAGGGTGTAAAGAATTAACAAGTGGGATGGCGATGCTCGTAATAATGTCCTCATTCATATTCATCGTCCAATGTGGACAATGAAACGCCCCATGCTTTGATGGTTACCTTTCTTATCATCCAATTTTTAAACAGTTTAGCTCAATTCAATAATAAATTATTACTTGAAGAAATGTATCTAAAAAAAAGGAATACGTGAAAATCTTTTAATCCATTTTGTAAAATTGAAAATAAAAATTCGTATGTATCAATAACCCATTTTAGTTATACTGTTTTTTTTTTTTTATTTCCTTGAAAAAAAATCATATGATTAAATAAAACATAGATTTTTTAAAGTACATAATATAAATCAATTTCATATTACTAGTATATGCAGATATATTAAGCATATACATCCTTTATCGTATGCATATGTATATGATAACTATATATTTAAAATATAAGGTTGTGTTTAAAAATAACACACAAACATAAAACATATGATTTGAAGCTAATTAATAATATAACACATACAATATGCACTATATTAAAATGAAAATATTAGATTTAATTGTGAGAAAAATAAAATTTAAATACGTAAATATATCATATTAAAATATTAAATACACTACCATTTTTAATGTCAAGTTGACTTGTATATAAAAAAATTCACTCAATAATAATTATTGGTTTAGTGATAAATAACTTGTTTATAAATCCATTGAACATAGTTTGATCTTTGGACATGTTAATTTTATTTCTTTTATTTAAAGATGATATAAAAAGCATGAAAAAGATAAAAACACTATTAAAATAATGATAATAGTAATATTTGATAAAGAAAATGGCAAATTAATCTTTTCACAAATAAATTGATAATCGGTTAACTCATGACATTAGTTTAGTCATAAATTTAAATAATGATAAAGAATGATAAGACTTTTTACTTTTTATCTACGAAACGAGTCTCCCATCTGTAGACTAACATTTCTTACTCTTTTTAGTTTAGCTACGTCCCAATTAAAAAAAAGAAAGGGTAAATTGATGTAGATATAATTGTTAAATTATGGATTGGACTGGGTTGATGGAATTATCCTTTGTAGAAGTGATTTTTTGAACCTGAAAGAAAAAGGGGTTGAGTGCTTGCATTCATTAGGGCGAGCCACTTGTGTGTGGAAATTGATGGTTCTAAAGAAAAGATTGAAACCTAAATAAATTTGTTTGTTTTTATTGGTTTAGGTTTAGGGAAGAAAAGTCACAAGTCTAAAACCTGTGTTAATAGTCAAATACCTCCAAAACGGGGGAAATTTTTAATTTGGAAAAACATGTGCTACCTAACATCTGTTGGGGACCCATTTTCCTTGCACAAACCAACAATATTATTATCATATGTCAACTATGAAGTTAATTGGTTTCCAGGTTAACGGTAGTTTTATTGAAAACAATAAACATATATATATATTCCTTTGGGGAAGGCTACGTGGCTTTGTTTCTTCCGTGTAATTTCACTTTAAACATTTCAAATTTGCATTAAAAATAAATAAATAAATAAAGCCATCAGATCGCAGAATGCAAGACTTCATTTCTGGGTATTTATTAAGTTGTTTTCCTTAAGAAAGCGACTATTGTGAAGGTCTTGGGTCAAAGTGCATGCAGTTTGATTGGGAAGCTGAAATCTAAGACCAAAACAAGACTGATGGAGCTGAAAGTTGTGGTAACGCTTGCTCCTACCTAGGCACTCAAGACTTACCAAAGCTTCATTGACTATTCATTTCGTACTGAAATTACATTTTCATTAGTAATACAAGTGGGATGGAGCATAATGGATATAGATTCATGCAAATGTGAGACGTTGATGGCACTCCATTCTCATCCTAAGCTTATACTTAAACTATTATTGATAATATTCTATGTTATGGTAATGAAACATTAAATCGAAATAAATACTCAGAATTCTGCAATAAACAATAGTCAACTCGACGGGGTTTAATGGTTTGTATGTAGGGGCCAATGGCTGCATTTTCTATGTGATGTGAAATTGACAGAGTGAAATTATGAATTTCTCTATTCATGTAATTAATTATAACCAAAGACCTTTAAACACAAACTCCCTCCATAAAAGCACCATACGTAGATCTACCTTTATTTTAAAATTAAAAATCAAGGTTGGAAGAAAGACTTGTCAATATTCAGAAAGAGAGCGCAGTAAGTCAACAAACGACGACCAAGTTGGCTTATGGATATATATATGCACCGCTTAACAAGCAGAAGGTGCCCATTTACCCCTTAAAGTAGTTATAAAAGTATCCCAAGGAACTCAAAGTCCTCCATCGCTTGCTTTTGGGTTTTGTTTGACTTTTTTTGGCTGAGAATCAAATGTGAAACAATCGCAGATTCTCTTCCCTGGATTATCTCTTACTCTATCTGTCTTATCTTGAACGTGACAACATTACTACTGCCATTGGATTTCTTTAAACCTCGGACCTCTTAAAAGCTGAGCTAAATATATATTACTGGTTTGTACTTGTAGTGATAGTATTGTTACAGGAATGAGCTAAAAGTTGACAAGGCATTGATATCAAACCTGGGACCTCTTGCTACACATTAGTGGTGTCATTTACATGATTTAAGAGTGGATTTATGATACATGCCGGCCAAATGTCACACAACGGTTTATGCTACATCGGTGATCTTATCCATTTGTTAATCAGTGACAAAAAAGAGAGATACATTGCATTTTACAAGAGAAGGCAACTTTCTAAGACCCCATTTGGCTCAAATTGTTGAAAAGCAGCCAAATGCTTGGGAACTCTCTGTTTATGAAGCAGTAGTGCAATTGATTATCTTTTATGGTATATACCCTATAATTGCATCCATGGTCCCCTCTCTATGCCCTCTTGCTGGTTAGTGGACAAGTATCGAAAACTGTACTCTCCCTTTCAATTGGAGAAGGATGCTAATTATGATTCCTCCACCTCTTTTAACGTTAAAACTAAAGTGGGAATTGAAGTTTTCAATGAAAACAGAAGAGTCCTAGCAATTTCAGATAATCAGATTTGTGGTTTCATCATACACAATGAATAGTCCGGAAATGCTGATGAATTTATATTATAGGAATGTATGACAGCACTGCTCAAGCCATTTGAAACCGTTTTATGACAAAACATTAGCGGAAAATGGGCATCTTCCGAAGAACGTAGGCAGGCCCATTCCCTGTAACAAATTAAGAGACAAATCATGTCTACATACTCACCTGTTTCTGCTAAATGAACTCCATTTCATGTGGCTGCTGTAGTAGTCCATCAACTCTAATTTTGGGCTGTGTAAGTGGGACATGACAAAGCAGTTCAAAGTTGTCAGGTTATTGGACTTCTTCTTTTATTGTAACTTTGTTTGGACAGTTTCAGCCCATGCTGTGAACATCTCTTTTGGACAATGACTTAAGTTCATAGAGAAACGGAGCCTGATGGGGTCGTAAAGCCCATAAACTTCGTTGACTAATTTCTGTCAGCGCATGATATGTGGTGCGCGGGACTTCTTTTTGTTCAATGGACTCTTCAATCCTGTTAAGCCCCCTCTCTTCCACAAAAAAGGGAACAAAAAGCTGGAATAATCGTGAACAAGCCCAGGAAAAAAAGACCATAAACTAAAAAACAAAGCAACTAGTGGTCTAAATTTGAAGCCGATTCATGTCTTTCCCTCACTTTCTAGGTTCTACTCTTTCAGTGAGGCTTCCCAAATTAGCCTATCTTTGATACGCAGGTGTCTGGATTGGTTGAAGAAGGGCCATGACGCCACAAATGGCTTAAATAAATCCCACACCCCGTTGGCCAAATCTTTACACCGAAGAAGCAAAGCAGCATCGGCATGGCAGTTTATTGCAATTCCGCTCCCTTTTCTTGCAAAGCCTGGAGAAACAGAGACCCCACACCCTTATCCGCACTCTTACCCACCCGTCTCTTCTCACTTCTTCAACCCCCATTTAGCTTCCATCCAGATAGATTAAAGCTCTCAACTTGCAGGTATATATATCAACTTGCAACCAAGAAGTGTCATTCTTTCTGTTTGGTTAAGTGCATGCTTTCTTTTTTAATTAATTTTCGATTTGGGTTGGTTTTGCAGGTGGGATAAGGTGGCTTCTGCTGTTGTTTCTGAAGAAAGTTCAGTTGGGTCAAGCTCTTCTGGGACTGATGTATTCAACCTCACTTACCTAGAGGTGGGTTTTATTATTATTATTATTGTAAATTCAGTTATATTGAAACTTTTTTTTTTTTTTTTTTTGAAAAAAGAGTTGTTGACAACATGGTTTAAATTATTGGTGTATAGGGGAATAGTTGGCTGTGGGATATAAGTGGGGTGAGAGTTTTGGTTGATCCAATATTGGTGGGTAACTTGGATTTTGGTATTCCATGGCTCTATGATGCTGCCAAGAAATTTTTGAAGAATTTTCAGGTTTTTTCTTCTTCTTTAGTATCCATGTTTCTGATCTTTGTAGGACTTCTTTATTTATTTATTTGTGGTTAATCATCTTTGGCGTTCTACTCTGTGTGTGTTTGTTATAATTGGAATCTAACTTTGTTTGTGCAGCTTACTGACCTTCCTCAACTTGATTGCTTACTCATAACGCAAAGTCTTGATGATCACTGCCATTTAAAAACCTTAAAACCGCTCTCCGAGATGTCCCCAAATCTCAGAGTCATTGCTACTCCAAATGCCAAGCCTTTGCTGGATCCTCTTTTCAGAAATGTGAGTTCAAAAGTTTAATTTAGTTTTCAGAGCTACTTCAGCCTCCACTGCATTTTTGTGGTTTCGTTCATGGAATATATCATCATAAATAGATGCTAGTGTTAAATGTAGACAAGTTAGGACAGAACTTGTCATTTCATTAAGCTATTTTGTAGTAGAGCACCTGGTTCTAAACTAATTTGCAAGCTTATGATTTTACACCCAGTTCACCTTAGCTTTAGAAATTTTCAGGTTACATATCTAGAACCTGGTCAGGAGTCGGAAGTTGAAGCAGCGAATGGTTCCAAAGTCAGAATTCAAGCTACTTCTGGGCCAGTTCTGGGTCCTCCATGGCAACGACCTGAGAATGGGTAAAGCTTTCCAAGCTTCAACTTGTCAATTTGACTTTGCATCCTCTGTTACTAACCATTGGTATCTTATCAATGTCCCTTCTAGAGTTCTATCTTCACATAATGTCTTGGAATTATGTGTTTCAGGTATCTAGTCATTTCTCCACAGGGCCAATTGACTCTCTATTATGAGCCTCATTGCGTATACAATAAAGATTTTCTTGAGAAGGAGCATGCTGACATTGTTATCACCCCAGTGATCAAGCAGCTTCTTCCAAATTTTACGCTGGTTTCTGGACAAGAAGATGCAGTGCAATTAGCTAAACTGCTCCATGCCAAGTACATTACCTGAACTAGTCCTTGAATCTATGCCTAATCAACGTTTTACTGTTCCCATGCATATGACCTTTCCTTGATTCTTTTTTAGGTTCATTGTGCCAATGAAAAATGGAGATCTTGATAGCAAAGGATTTCTTGCCAGCATAGTCCAGGGTGAAGGAACAATTGAATCATTCGAGGTCAATTCCTTTCCCCTTTCTTGAAATAAATGAACCATGGTATCTGCATTGGCTGGTGCCCATTTGATCTATTCATCCAGAAATGGTTTTAGGGTCATTGGCAAACACTTTTTCTCGTATTGGGACCTAAACTCACATATCCACCTCCTGTGGTGTTCATCTTCAGGACTTTGTCCAACTTATTTTCCATTTTGTATCACTCAGTTAATATTGTTATTTTGATGTAGTAGGTATTCAAGTGGCTGAGACAAGTGTTTTTTCCATTTGAAATACAGGAGCTTTTGTCGAAGGAACTACCGGATGCAAAGACTTTAGAGCCCACACCTGGTGAACCATTGCAAATTCCTCCCCCCTAAAATCTCTTACATTTGCTAGTAAAACTGTGTATATAAGATAGTTCATGTATTAAATCCCACTCTCAGGCCTGCATGAACTTCCAACCACTAGGCATCTTCATCTACTATCTGTTACGTATTTAGCTATTACTAGAATTGGACTCAAGTGAAAATTAATAGTTTTTAAAAGTAAAATGGGTGAAAATGTATATGTAATAAGTTTACAGTTATTATACGAAGTGGTAATTTTTTAACGCGGTAGATTTTTGTTCTTGGATAAAATGATATTTTAAATGAATGATACATTCCATTTCAAATTTGTGATTTTATGGGCAGAGTTGGTAACACTTGTCTAATAAACATCAAATTTACTCAAAGATCAAAGAAATAGATAAAAATTTTGTTTAGAGCACACAAATGACCTGTTTGTGATTGAAACATTAGGTTTAACTTGATTGTAAGAAGGGAGAGGGAATAATCATTATATAGTGAGTCGATGGTGGTTGAAAATCTGGAAGGCTTCAACACAACCAATTGTTTATCATAGCTATCCAATTCCCATCCCTTGTTATCTTTACTTACAAGATATCTCAATTACTCAACATCTCTTTTATTTTTCATCTGATCATTCGTAACACGCGTTTACCTTTAAATTTACTTAAAGTAGTAATGGGCATATCTTGTTAAAAGCTTCTGAATAACATGTGCAGGCTATTCCCTGTAACAAATCAAGATATAACCAGGTCTACATACTCTACTAAATGAACTCAATTTCAAGTGATTGGTGTACTGTAGAGTAGTAGTCTATCAGCTTTAATTTTTGGCTGTGTGAGTGAGAGATGACAAAGTTGTCTAGTAATGTTTTAAAAATCTGACCTGAAGTTGAATCGGTTAAGTTTTCAATTTCCGATTGAACCAATTTATCGATCGATTCAATTATAATTTGTTGATATATACAGATTAAATGAATAAGTCGTTTGATCTTATTTAAGAAATAAGTTAGTCATAAAGTCAAGCTAAAAGTCTTTATTAAAGTTGCCAAACATCTTTATTTTTTCTGATGTTTGAATCTTGAAATCAACATTGTTTGAAAGGTATTACCTAAATACCATCCCGGCCTAAAAATGATTATGCTCAAATTATAAAACCGACGAGTATACTTCGTGTTATACCAAATTTAAAAAAATATATTATTATTATTATTTGTTTTTATTTTTAATGTTTCAAACCTTTTTTATGAAAGCTAACAAAAGGCCTCCTCTTATTAGTTTCACCAGATAAAAAAAAACCCTTTAGTTGCAAGCTTCACTTCTTGCTAGTGAAGTCGCAAACTTGTTAGCTGAAGCTTGTTTAATGCCATGTCTTTGAAGCTTCTTAGCAGAAGCTTGCTTCTTTTTATCAAGAATTTTGTTGTTTGCCCAGATGAAACAACATTGAGTGCCCTCTTTGTTGGATACGAGGATTTCATGCAAGGTATAGTGAGCCAAGAAAGTAACATTTTGTCTTCCATCAGTCTAGTTCCTCCTCCTCCATGATCAAAACTAAGAACATATTTTTTGCTTTTTCCATTTTACTCCCTTTTTTTTTGTTCAATTTTCGGTTTCTGGTTCATGTCGGTTTTAAGGGATTTGAATCGGCTTGTGGGATTGGATTTTTTTTGGGGCAGAAAAGTTTAGCCAAAATGAACCGGTTTTTTACTGGTTTGTCCGGTCACGATTCACGATTCAGATCGATTCTACTCCTTTCTCCGGATCGGTATGCCGGTCGGGTTTCAACAAGCATTGAGGTTAATTGGATTCTTTTTTATTATAACTCTGTCTGGACAGTTTCAGCCCGTACTTTGAACCTAAAGAGAGCCTCATGGGGTCGAAAAGCCCATGAGTAATATAATAATAAAGGGTTAAATCTAAAATTGATCCCTAAATTTAACCACTTTTCTCATATTAGTACTTAAAGCTTTTTTATACTAGATTGGTATTTGAAATTTTTTCCAATTGGCACGTGGCGTCCTATTTGGCAGTGACAGTCAGCGATTTTTCTTTTCTTCTCCAACTTCATCTCCTTCCTTCCTCAGACTTTTTCAAATATCTTTCATTTATCTTTTTCTCAGATTTTCAAATCTAAAAAAAATTCAATTTTTTAATCAAAAGCTTCTCTCTTTTTTTTTGTTTAATCAAAACCCTTTTCAATATATGTTTGGAAAAGGGGCATTTTGGGTTTATAGAGAATGAGGATAGGTTTTGTTTCGGGCAAACATGGAACTTGCTTCAAAAAGGGTTTTGAGGGTTCGAGTTGAATCGTTGAGTGGGAACTGAGTTTGGGTTTGGGGGTTGTTGCAGGGTGTTGTAATGGAAGCTAATGGGGTGAATTGGGGGTGAATTGGTGTTGGGGTTTGAGGGTTTAATGGAGAGAGAAAAGGGAGGTGAAGATTGAGCATTAATGTTTCGTTGAGGAAGGTTTATTTCTGAATTCTTTGAACCATTGTAATCATGGAAAATAACCTGACAAAGAAGAAGAAATAATGATCATTGCTTAAATGCACTTAACATTATATTAAGAAATAATAATCATTGCTTATCTGCACTTAACATGGAGAATCTTCATTTGTCGCTAAAGTTATTAGGAATAGTTTTCCCTTTGGAATTTATATGGTAGGAACTAGGAAATGTCCTTTTCTTTATCCTCTCAGTTCATATGCTGTATTATTTAAGAAGATTTTTATTATGGTCGAGCATAATGCACCCCGTGGTTCTACGATTAATCTTGTCATTATTTTTCTCCATATCTTTGAATTTTATGGTAGACAAGGAACTGAAGTTATGATAGTATCAAGTTCGTGGTTGCAAAGCATTGATGCAAAAGAAAACTATTATCTGTAGTGATTCTCTGCTTTTTATCGTACCTGCTAATAATTTCTATCAGTTTCTTGTCTTGAACGATGATTGTCGGTTGCAGATAGTTGAAGATAGCACAGCATTACGAAGTGCTTTGCGATCTATATTTGAAAAAAAAAAATGTTTTCTCTTTGGTTTCCCGCTTCCTGAACATATAATCTCACTCTATGACAACAAATGGTCATGATTAAAGCACAAGCATGGGTGAAGAACAACATCAAGAAATTATCTAGGAGATGAAGTTCGTGAGATTGCCGGATGCATTGTTGAATGGCGATAAATTTTTTTTCAGCAAAGTTGGTTGTGAAGAAAAAGGGTTTGGTTGAGGAAGCGAGGTGAACTGAGTTTTTTTTTTCTCGAGAAACAAACAGAAAAATAAAACAAATTGAAGAGAAGGGTTTTAAGGTTGAGAAAGAAAGAAAAAATCGTTGAATGCAGGGATTTAAATTGCGGTCGCGGTCACGTTTTAGGTCGCGTTGTATTTATCGCGGTTGCGGACATAATGAATGCTATTGCGGTCACTGCGGGTATCGCAATTGTGAATTTTTTTTAAATTCGCACAACTTATTATAAAACATAATAATAATTATAATTATAAAAAGTCACTTTTAATGATTTTTAGAGTGTTTTCTAACACTTATGAACTTTTATTAATATGATATATTGATATGAGAATACAACTTAACATTGCAATTCATTAAAATCCTAATTATATTCTTTAAAAAGAAAAAAGAAAATCCTATATATATATATAACAAATTAACATTACAATTCATGGATAATTAAACTCAATTTGAAACAAAAATATAAGGTAAAGTCTCATTAATTTTATTTTTAAAAAAAATTCATGACATCAACCAATATATTAATTAAATAATAGAGTTTAAAGAAAGTTAAAATTATAAATAAAAATATGGTCAAAACTCAAGAGTCAAAACAGCTAAGATCTTTAATCTTTCCCTTACTCGTGTAAACTACAAACCCTATTTTTTATCCCTTTCCCTTTGCTTGTGGTTTTGAAAAAGCCCAATTCTTATATTCATTATTCTGTTCTTAATTTTGGTTTTGATTTTTCTATGTTCTTTCTTCAATACATTTCAGAAGCATTTGGTCGTCTCGTTTACTCGTCTTTCCAAGTCCAAACTGTTGTTGGTAACTTGGTATGGAAAGTGGAGAGTGGAGAATCAGAGATGGCTCTTTGGGGCTTGGGCTAAGGTGACTGGCCATGCAGTGCTTTAAACATGCTTTTACAGTTGCACTCGCACCCGAAACCCCTCTCTTGATTTTTTAGACTCTTTGCAAATTTTGAAGGACCTGCCTCTGGGCTCTGTTCTTAAATCCTAGTCTAAAGACCTGCAAGCAAGAATGCAGATTTTTGTTGAATTTTAATTGAACTGATTATTAAAAAATCCTAATTATCCGATGTTTCCTATCTTCTCTAGTTGAACCTGCCCTTCAAAATTTGCAGATTCAAACAATTAAACATACAATGGATTTGCACTGCAGAATGCAGATTCAAGACATCCAACTTGCAAGCAAGAATCAAGAATATTTTTTAGGTACTTACTTGGAGTTTACGGTCTTTGCCTCTTTGGATTTGGTCTTTGGCTCTTTGCCTCTTTGGAGTTTACGGTCTTTAAACTCTAAACCGAAATATGATTGCTTTTAAGTTTTGATTTTCGAATGCTTTTTGTCGAAACCATTTTTATTTTGAAAAATGGGGATCGACTTTTAAACGAGGTATGGAGTCGCCACCAATCCTTTTTGTTTAGGTGTGATCGGGTCACCCTATGGTCGATCAATTTAATAAAGCATTTTGGTTTATTAAAACAACGTTTTTGGTCTACGAAAAACTAGAAAACGGATTCGGGAGTCGGTTACACGCGAGGAAGGATTAGCACCCTCGCAACGCCCAAAATTGGTACCGTATTGATCAATTAACGTCCTAATATTGAAAACTTGAAAAGATTTTAAAATACAATCTTTCAAAAATGTTTGGATAACTTGAATTGGATGTTGAGATTTTCTCGCTCAGAAAGAATAAAATATCATGTCCAGCACGATTGGATACAATATTTCAAACCCTCAATACAAGATCATTTCGTAATTTCCAAAACTCATGCAATTAAAATTTCAAAAGGATATTCCATTATTTGACCAAATGGTAAATTGCAACCTAGCACGATTGGGCACGATTTATCGAATTTCCAAATATGAAACATTGCCTCATTTTAATTTAAGGAAAAAAAATGATGAAATGTCAAAAGGATATCCCGTATCTTAATCGAATGAAAAATTAAAGCCCAGCACGATTGGGCATAATCCCTCAAACTTCCAAACACGAAATATTGTCTCGTTTTTTTGTTTAAGAAAACATGGATGAAATTTTAAAAAATACATTTCGTATTTTAGTCGAATGAAAAATCGAAACCCAGCACGATTAGGCACGATCTCTCAAGCTCCTAAACACAAAATATTTCCTTATGCTAAGGGGTCTCAAATTAACAATTATAAAAATCAAGCGAAAACATACTCGCTTGGTTTGTTTGGAAAAGAAATGAAACCACTAATGTCGGCCACATATATTGGAGTTTAAACCTCAATGATGGCAGGCAATAAAAGCACGATCACGAGCATAGCATAATATTACATGGCAAGCGTTCTAAACAAATGAATCATAATCACATGAAAATAAAGTATATGCAATGACAATATTCCTCATGCAAAGATAATATTAACACTCAAAAGCCAATGAATTACAAGACAATTTTTTTAAAAAATGTGACGGCCCTAATTAGACCCTAGTCAGAATATGGTTTCGGGACCACAAAACAGAGTCACAAAAATTTATTTTTGTTTTAATTGCATATATTTATGTGTGATAGTGTATGTGTGAAAAATTAAATGCTTAAAATTAGCCTTAGGAATGTGAATTTTCTTGAAAGGACTTAGTTGAGAAATTTAGAAAAGATGATAGGTAAATTGTAAGGATTAAATAACAATAAGGTGAGAAAGCATGGATTTGCATGTCAAAATGCCCATTTTTGCACTAAGTGGCCGGCCAAGTAATGATGCCCTTCCACTAATTTAAATTAATTTGTATATTAAATTGGCAAGGGAATAAAATATTCAAATCATAATGAATTAAATAAAAAGATGAATAAAAGAAAAGAAAAGTGTTCATCTTCTTCCTTGTAAGAAAACCAAAACAAAAGGGAAAGAAAAAAGAAGAGGGAAATTTCATTAGGGCAATTCGGCACCTTCTTGGCTAGTTGGAGGTAAGATTTGAAGTTATTTTTGGAATTTTTTCCTTTAAATGTTTAAGTTAATTGTAAATGCATCTCTTGGCCATGTTAAAAGAAATCAAAGTTCTATGGTAGTTTGGGCACTAAGCCGTATATCAATGTAGTAGAATTGGAGGTTGTTTTCATGTTGTTTTGAATATGTAGATGAGAGAATAAGGTTGAACTTGTTGAATTATTAGTTGGGTAGTACATTGTGTATTCGGCCATACAAGGATTTGAATGGAATATTTATTTTGTTAGCTATTTTCTTGTATGAGAAATGGTTCAATGTAAGCCGAATAAGTTATAATGGATAAGTTAAAATGCAAAATTCAAGATTATGAGGTAAAATGAGTAGTTGACCGAGACATGGAAGAAGGAAATAGATTGATGTCTTATGTTTTGGGAGTGTAAGGCATGATGAAAACATAGTAAGTTTAAGTGTATATTTTAGTATAAGTGATAAGTAGAATTTGGTTAAAATAGTTTGACATATGAATGTTTGTCGATTTTAAATCAAGATAGTTTGGGTGACTTAATTTATGTATTCGAAATTTATTTGAGTAGTTACTATGGGCACTAAGACGTTGAACTCATAAAATTAGAGGAATACGAGCTTGATAGATTTTAAAAGAGCACTAACCGAAAATGAACTTAGCTAATAAAATTTGGAAATGCGAATTGCCGAAATTGATTTTATAATGTATTGAGTTATAGGAATATATGAGAAGTATGTTGGATATACATTAATTTTAAAGATTTAAATTTTAAATTATGTATGAGCAAATATCGAATTTTTGTGTGTGTGTGTCTATGAGGAAGAAGTATAAATTGGGGTTACGATGATTTAGTTATTTTATTTGCTTAGCTGGAGTTAGAGCTCAAATCAAAGGGAGCCAAGTTCGGAAAAAGGGAAAGCAAGAGTGATGGAGTAGCCGATCAGAGTTGTCATCCGATTAAAAAGGTAAGTCCTTAGGTAATTTAAGTTATAGTTAACTTTGAACATAGATGACACAAATTAAGTTAGATAAGATATCATAATATATATGAGTTCTTGGGAATCGAATGGGAAATTATTGATCAATCTATGATAATATGATGATTAAAGATAAGAAAATACAGCACTATGTGTGCAAAGCTATGTGGCACTATGTGTTCGAGAAAACATTGCACTATGTGTGCGAATAAGTAAGAGCACTGTGTGTGCGGACTTTCAAATCGAGCACTAGGTGTGAAATGTTGATTATGGAGTATTATTTGTGGCAATTAAGAATGCAACTAAACATTAAATTGGAGATTTGATTGATAGATGGAGTGGCTTGGTTTATGCTTTAAATTTTAGGCTTTGTATATTATATATATACATATATATATACGTCAATGGTTGTATATGACATTTGCCATGGTATTTTAATTGTGAATATTTAGAGTAGGAGTACATGGTGCATTCGGGTAAGTATGTACCAAATGCATAAGGTATGTTTGTGACATAATATATTTCCTTGTGATATCATGGCTGAATTCGAATAGTATTGAGTTAATTATTTAGTTTGTAGATAATTGAATTATTATATTATTGAAATTTTCTTAGGACTTACTGAGTTAATAACTCACTCGGTGTGTTTTTCGCTTTGGTATAAATCATCTTATCGAGGAAAGCTTGGAACCATCACGAAGTCATCGCAACTTTTGTCAACCTTTTTGGTACTTTTGTTTAAAACTTTAGCAGACATTATGGCATGTATAGGATAGTAATTTTGGGAGGTTTGCTATTTTGATATAATTGTATATAAAGCCATACGAATATGGCTAAAGTTCTAGGTATGAATTTGAAAATGTTTTGGTTATAAATCTCAAAAAAGTTAATCAATTTGATTTAGAACTTCATATTTGTGATATGATTGAATTATATATATTATTTATGTGCACTCGGTCAATAGGGGATAAATCACAAAATGAATAGAAGGGTTTTAATCGGGTAATGTTATTCGTTAATTTTAAGATTTCACTTTTAAATTTTCTTTTGTATCTCAAGTGTTCTATTGAAGAGTTGAGCAGGTTATGTTTTATGCACCTACTCTAATAATCGTCACGGATATTTAGGTGTTACATTTTATTGGTATCAGAGCTACGATTTAGTCGGTTCTAAGACTACCGTAGCGCGTATGAGTCTAACTATACATGCCTTAATGTTAGCATATGATAGTGTGATGACTTTTGACGGTTGAAATTATTGTTTTGATTAGTAAATGGAACCCAATTTAGAGAGAGCCTTAGCGGATGACGTTGAGAGTGTAGCGGCTGTTCCTGCATAAGGGGTACCGCCTGTTGAACCTCAATCATCTGCGAATAATCAAGATGATGGGGCAAAACAAGCTTTCTTTACCATGATGAACGAGTGGGTCGCACAATATGCCTGAACTAACCCGGCTACTCAACCATTCATGAATTTAAATAATCCACCTCAAGTGCCCATAATACTAGCAAATACTGATCCGTTGAGGCCGAGTAAACCTCTTGTGGATTTGATTAGGAAGCGCGGGGCCGAAAAATTTCGAGCCACAGTTACTGATGATGCCGAAAGGGCCGAGTTTTGTCTTGATAACACCATCCGTGTTTTTGAAGAGCTGTCTCGTACACCTGATGAGTGTCTAAAGTGTGCCATATCCTTATTACGGGACTCGGTCTACTATTGGTGGAGAACCCTGATTTATATTGTTCCGAGGGAACGAGTTACTTGGGATTTCTTTCAGGCGGAGTTTCGTAAGAAGTATATTAGTCAACGATTCATTGATCAAAAGCGTAAGGAATTTTTAGAGCTCAAACAAGGTCGTTTGACAGTATCTGAATACGTACGTAAATTTGTAAGACTCAGTCGATATGCCCGAGAGTGTGTAGCTGATGAAGTCGCCATGTGTAAAAGATTCGAAGAAGGATTGAATGAAGATTTAAAGCTACTGGTGGGTATTTTAGAAATAAAAGAATTTGTAACTCTAATGGAACAGGCTTGCAAGGCTGAAGAGCTTGGAAAGGAGAAAAAGAAAGATGAATCTGAAGCCAGAGAATTTCGTAAAAGATCGGCGGGTAAAACTTCTTTTTCGGCTGCAAAAAGGTTCAAAAATGATACTAATAAATCGAAGACGACTGCAGGAATTTCTATTAGGGAGCGACCATCAACGGACTCTCGAGCTACTTCGGTTGCTAATGTTGGTAACAATCGACAAGAAAAACCTGAACGTCCACAATGTGGAAGACGACACATAGGTGAATGTTGGGGTAAGTCTATTAACAGGACCTGTTATGGATGCGGATCGCGGGATCATTTTATTCGAGATTATACGGAACCTAATGAAAAGAATAAGGTGTAAGGTATGAGATCGAGTGGCGCAATGACTAGAGGTAGACCACCGAGAAATACAAGAGGTAGGGGTGGTAGTCAGAGAGGGACTTCTGATACGGCTGTTCGATCTGAGACTCGTGCTCCTGCCAGAGCTTATGCGATCCGCGCGCGAGAGGAGGCATCCTCCCCTGATGTTATCACTGGTACTTTCACTCTTTTTAATACTGATGTGATTGCATTGATTGACCCTGGCTCTACTCATTCTTATGTATGTGAGACTTTAGCATCCAGTAAGACTCTATTTGTTGAGTCTACTGAGTTCATAATTCGAGTGTCGAATCCCCTGGGTCGATTTGTACTTGTCGACAAAGTGTGTAAGAAATGCCCCCTGATAATCCGAGATTTCTGTTTTTCGGCCGATTTGATGCTTTAACCATTTGATGAATTTGATGTTATCCTTGGTATGGATTGGTTAATCGTACATGATGCAGTTGTGAATTGCAAAAGAAAGACCATTGATTTGAGGTGCGCAAATAATGAGATAGTCCGAGTTGAGTCTACTGACTTGAGCAGAATGACAGCAATAATATCCTCGATGATCGCTCAGAAATATGTGAGAAAGGGGTGTGAAGCATATCTTGCGACGCATTTTGATAGCAAGGAGTCGAAAAGAAAATTGAATCAGTACCAGTGGTTTGTGAGTATTCAGATGTTTTTCCTGATGAGTTACTGGGATTATCACCCGTTCGAGAGGTAGAATTCGGCATCGAGCTTGCACCTGATACCACACCAATTTCGATAGCTCCATATCGTATGGCACCAGCGGAATTAAAGGAATTGAAAACTCAGTTGCAAGAGTTAACGGATAGAGGTTTCGCTCGATCGAGTTTCTCACCTTAGGGTGCACCAGTATTGTTTGTGAAAAAGAAAGACGGAACCATGAGAATGTGCATCGACTATCGTCAATTGAACAAAGTGACAATAAAGAATAAATATCCGTTACCACGTATTGATGATTTGTTTGATCAGCTAAAGGGAGCCTCAGTATTTTCAAAGATAGATTTGAGATCGGGTTACTATCAGTTGCGTGTTCGAGAATCAGATATACCTAAAACTGCCTTCAAAACGAGATATGGTCACTACGAGTTCTTAGTGATGCCGTTTAGGCTCACTAATGCCCCTGTGGTATTGATGGACTTGATGAATCGAATCTTTAGACAGTATTTGGATCGGTTTGTAGTGGTGTTTATAGATGACATCTTGATTTATTCGCACGATGAATCTGAACATGCCAAGCACCTGAACTTGGTATTACAGATTTTACGAGACAAGCAGTTATATGCGAAATTCAGTAAATGTGAGTTCTGGTTGAGAGAAGTTAGCTTTTTTGGGACATGTGGTATCCGCATCGGGTATTCGAGTTGATCCGAGCAAGATTTTGACCATAATTGATTGGAAGCCTCGAGGAAATATTGCACGAAGTTAGGAGCTTTTTGGGACTTGCGGTTATTATTACAGACGGTTTGTAAGGGTTTTTCGATGATAGCCACACCGATGACGAAACTACTTCAAAAAGATGTTAAGTTTGAATAGTCAGAAAAATGTCAAAAAAGTTTCGACCGATTGAAAACCTGTTTAATCAAGCTCCAAAGCTTTAGTACAAACGTAATCAGTAAAGAGTTTGTTAT
Source organism: Gossypium anomalum (assembly GCA_025698475.1). Classification (NCBI taxonomy): domain Eukaryota; kingdom Viridiplantae; phylum Streptophyta; class Magnoliopsida; order Malvales; family Malvaceae; genus Gossypium; species Gossypium anomalum. The sequence continues at coordinate 12,656,888 of CM046967.1, read as the reverse complement.
TTACTGATGATGCATCCTTACTTGAAATTTGGGTTGTGTGTTAATGCAAGAAGGTCGAGTTATGGCTTACGCGTCGAGGCAATTAAAATCGCATGAGAAAAACTATCCGACCCATGATCTTGAATTAGCGGCCATTGTTTTCGCTTTGAAAATATGGAGACACTACTTGTTTGGAGAGAGGTGTCATGTTTATTCGGACCACAAAAGCCTCAAATATTTGATGACTCAAAGAGATTTGAATCTGCGACAAAGACGTTGGTTTGAGTTGTTGAAAGATTATGAGCTCGTCATTGATTATCACCCGGGAAAGGCTAACGTGGTTGTCGATGCTTTAAGTTGTAAATTGCTATTTTCTTTGAGAGCGATGAATGTTCACCTGTCTGTTTCATCCGATAATGTGTTAGTAGCAGAATTAAAGGCCAAACCATTATTAATTCATCAAATACTTGAATCCCAGAAAGTTGACGATGAATTTGTTGCTAAACGAGCTGAATGTGTTTCAAATGTGGAATCAGAGTTTCAGATTGACGACAATGATTGCTTGACGTTCAAGAGTCGATTATGTGTTCCAAGAAATTCGGAACTTATTTCGATGATTTTGAGCGAGGCTCATAGTAGTCGAATGTCAGTTCACCCGGGTAGTATGAAAATGTACAACGATCTAAAACGTCAATTTTGGTGGCCTGGTATGAAACGAGACATTTCTAACTTTGTTTCGAAGTGTTTGATATGTCAACAAGTGAAAGCAGAACATCAAGTGCCTTCGGGATTACTTCAGCGGATCATGATACCCGAATAGAAATGAAATCGAGTCACGATAGATTTCGTATTTGGTTTGCCGTTGACGCAAAGTAAAAAAGACTCAATCTGGGTTATTGTTGATAGATTGACGAAGTCTGCTCATTTTATCCCTGTCCATACGGATTTCTCGCTCGATAAATTGGCAGAATTATATGTCTCCCAAATTGTTCGATTACATGGAGTACTTATTTCTATTGTGTCGGATAGAGACCCGAGATTTACATCACGATTTTAGAAGAAATTGTAAAAAGCATTGGGTACCAAGTTGCATTTTAGCACTGCTTTTCATCCCTAGACTAATGGTCAATCCGAGCGGATAATTCAGATACTAGAAGACATTTTGAGATGTTCTATCCTAGAGTTTTGTGGTTCATGGGAAAGGTATTTGCCTTTGATTGAATTCGCTTACAACAATAGTTTTCAATCAAGCATTAAGATGGCACCTTATGAGGCTTTATACGGTCATAAATACCGTACACCGTTATTTTGGACCGAACTTAATGAAAGTAAAATCTTCGGGGTTGATTTAATTAAAGATGCTGAGCAGAAAGTAAAGGTGATCCGTGAAAATTTAAAAGCAGCTTCGAATCGTCAGAAGTCGTATGCAGATTTAAAAAGAAAAGACATCGAATATCAGGTTGGAGACAAAGTGTTTCTTAAAGTCTCACCTTGGAAAAAAGTGCTCAGATTTGGCCGTAAGGGCAAATTGAGTCCGAGATTCATCGGGCCGTATGAAATATCTGAACGAATTGGGTCAGTCGAATATAGATTGATTTTACCCCCTGAACTTGAAAGGATTCACAATGTTTTTCATGTGTCGATGCTTCGACGTTATAGATCCAACCCATCGCATGTAATTAATCCATCAGAGGTTGAAATTCAATCTGATTTGAGTTACGAAGAAGAACCGGTTCGTATTTTGGCTTGTGAAGTAAAAGAACTACGAAATAAGAAAATCTCATTAGTGAAGGTACTGTGGCTTAAACATGGGGTCGAAGAAGCTATTTGGGAACTTGAAGACGCTATGAAGGATTGATATCATAACTTATTCGCTGGTAAGATTTTCAGGGATGAAAATTCCTTATGTGGGGGAGAGTTGTGACGACCCTAATTAGACCCTAGTCGGAATGTGGTTTCGGGACCACAAAATCGAGTCACAAAAATTTATTTTTGTTTTAATTGCATATATTTATGTGTGATAGTGTATATGTGAAAAATTAAATGCTTGAAATTAGCCTTAGGAATGTGAATTTTCTTGAAAGGACTTGAGAAATTTAGAAAAGATGATAGGTAAATTGTAAGGATTAAATAACAATAAGGTGAGAAAGCATGGATTTGCATGTCAAAATGCCCATTTTTGCACTAAGTGGCCGACCAAGTAATGATGCCCTTCCACTAATTTAAATTAATTTGTATATTAAATTAGTAAGGGAATAAAATATTCAAATAATAATGAATTAAATAAAAAGATGAATAAAAGAAAAGAAAAGTGTTCATCTTCTTCCTTGTAAGAAAACCAAAACAAAAGGGAAAGAAAAAAGAAGAGGGAAATTTCATTAGGGCAATTCGGCACCTTCTTGGCTAGTTTGAGGTAAGATTTGAAGTTATTTTTGGAATTTTTCCTTTAAATGTTTAAGTTAATTGTAAATGCATCTCTTGGCCATGTCAAAAGAAATCAAAGTTCTATGGTAGTTTGGGCACTAAGCCGTATATCAATGTAGTAGAATTGGAGGTTGTTTTCATGTTGTTTTGAATATGTAGATGAGAGAATGAGGTTGAACTTGTTGAATTATTAGTTGGGTAGTACATTGTGTATTCGGCCATATGAGGATTTGAATGGAATATTCATTTTGTTTGCTATTTTCTTGTATGAGAAATGGTTCAATGTAAGCCGAATAAGTCATAATAGATAAGTTAAAATGCAAAATTCAAGATTATGAGGTAAAATGAGTAGTTGACCGAGACATGGAAGAAGGAAATAGATTGATGTCTTATGTTTTGGGAGTGTAAGGCATGATGAAAACATAGTAAGTTTAACTGCATATTTTAGTATAAGTGATAAGTAGAATTTGGTTAAAATAGCTTGACATATGAATGTTTGTCGATTTTAAATCAAGGTAGTTTGGGTGACTTAATTTATGTATTCGAAATTTATTTGAGTAGTTACTATGGGCACTAAGACGTTGAACTCATAAAATTAGAGGAATACGAGCTTGATAGGCTTTAAAAGAGCACTAACCGAAAATGAACTTAACTAATAAAATTTGGAAATGCAAAATTATCGAAATTGATTTTATAATGTATTGAATTATAGGAATATATGAGAAGTATGTTGGATATACATTAAGTTTAAAGATTTAAATTTTAAATTATGTATGAGCAAATATCGAATCTTTGTATGTGTGTGTCTATGAGGAAGAAGTATAAATTGGGGTTACGATGATTTAGTTATTTTATTTGCTTAGCTGGAGTTGGAGCTCAAATTAAAGGGAGCCAAGTTCGGAAAAAGGGAAAGCAAGAGTGATGGAGTAGCCGATCGGAGTTGTCATCCGATTAAAAAGGTAAGTCCTTAGGTAATTTAAGTTATAGTTAACTTTGAACATAGATGACACAAATTAAGTTAGATAAGATATCATAATATATATGAGTTCTTGGGAATCGAATGGGAAATTATTGATCAATCTATGATAATATGATGATTAAAGATAAGAAAATACAACACTATGTGTGCAAAGCTATGTGGCACTATGTGTGCGAGAAAACATTGCACTATGTGTGCGAATAAGTAAGAGCACTGTGTGTGCAGACTTTAAAATCGAGCACTAAGTGTGAAATGTTGATTATGGAGTATTATTTGTGGCAATTAAGAATGCAACTAAACATTAAATTGGAGATTTGATTGATAGATGGAGTGACTTGGTTTATGCTTTAAATTTTAGGCTTTGTATATTATATATATACATATATATACATATATATATGCGTCAATGGTTGTATATGACATTTGCCATGGTATTTTAATTGTGAATATTTAGAGTAGGAGTACATGGTGTATTCGGGTAAGTATGTACCAAATGCATAAGGTATGTTTGTGACATAATATATTTCCTTGTGATATCATGGCTGAATTCGAATAGTATTGAGTTAATTATTTAGTTTGTAGATAATTGAATTATTATAGTATTGAAATTTTCTTAGGACTTACTGAGTTAATAACTCACTCGGTGTGTTTTTTGCTTTGGTATAGATCATCTTATCGAGGAAAGCTTGGAACCATCACGAAGTCATCGCAACTTTTGTCAACCTTTTTGGTACTTTTGTTTAAAACTTTAGCAGACATTATGGCATGTATAGGATAGTAATTTTGGGAGGTTTGCTATTTTGATATAATTGTATATAAAGCCATACGAATATGGCTAAAGTTCTAGGTATGAATTTGAAAATGTTTTGGTTATAAATCTCAAAAAAGTTAATCAACTTGATTTAGAACTTCATATTTGTGATATGATTGAATTATATATATTATGTATGTGCACTCGGTCAATAGGGGATAAATCGCAAAATGAATAGAAGGGTTTTAATCGGGTAATGTTATTCGTTAATTTTAAGATTTTACTTTTAAATTTTCTTTTGTATCTCAAGTGTTCTATTGAAGAGTTGAGCAGGTTATGTTTTATGAACCTACTCTAGTAATCGTCACGGATATTTGGGTGTTACAAAAAAAGTACCAAGCGAATCAAGACAAATGAAATGTAGCAAGTTTTAAAATTAGAAGAATTAATAATATGAGAGATGAAAAAATGTGAAATCATCAATATGCGAACAACAAATTTCGTGTAAGAATAAAAACGAATAATATATGAAGGAGTTTTAAAAGAAGTACTAAAAAACAAAATACATAATATACAAAATGTAAATACATCTAGGTAAATAATATACACATGATAAAATACCTATTACAAATGTTTATATGGAAATAATAATATAAAAGACGTTTGAATTAAACAATAACTCATCATAAAATAATTTTAAAAGACCAAAACTATATGTAGAGATTTAAAAGGAAATGTTCAATCATAAATAAATTCGAAGGAAAATACATAAAATAATACAAATCATCAATATATACAAAAAACATATGTACAACAATTCAGAATTGATGATGTAGGTAATATTTACATATGCGTAAGTGAAAAGAATGTATATATATGTCTATAAAAACAATATAAATGATATGCAAAACAATATTATATATATATGTATAAATAATATGCTTAAAATATGGATAATTTAATATAAATAATATATACAAAAGTGAAAATAATATTTGAAGTGAAGAATGTTCATAAAAGAGAATTTTAAAACAGAATGAAAATATACAAAAGAAAATAATGATAAGAAAAATTAAAATAAGGTGGAATCAATTAATAAAATGTTAAAATAATATGAAAAGGGGGGAAAAAAAGAATGAATGAATTATAAAGAATATAAAAACATGAATTTTAAAAGAACTCAGTAGAAATAAAAACAAAATTAAGGGGATAATTTGTAAACAAATAGAATTCCTAAAGCGTATACAAGGACTAGAATGAAATGCGCCCAAATGAATAGGGATTTAAAAGTACAAATATTCCAACTCACAAAAGGTAGTATTTAAATGACGAGCAAATTGAAACGATGCGCAAATCCTTCGAAATAAAAACCGTTATTCAATCGTTGTTTTCTGTGTTCGTATTCAGTATCTCCTTTCTTTTTCTCCAAAAACTCCCCCCATTTACAATCGTTTTGAATAGCTTTTATAGCCAAAATTTACAACTAATTCCTCTTTCTTTTTGTAGGCAAATGGGGTGATGGAGTTGATAGGGTGGTTTAGTGATCGGTTTAGTGGGGTGTTAGAGTTAGTGGGGTGGTTTAGTGGTCAGTTTAGTGGGGTGTTAGAGTTAGTGGGGTGGTTTAGTGGTCGGTTAGCAGGGTGTTGGAGTTAGTGGGGTAGTTTACTGGTCGGTTTAGTGGGGTGTTAGAGTTAGTGGGGTGGTTTAATGGGAAGCTAATTGGCCGGTTGGTGTTTTGGGCTCTGCTTGTTGGGCCCGGGCAAAATTTGGGCTCTACAGCTGCCCCTCTTTGCTCGTTGTCGTGTAACGAGAATAGAGCAAAGATTTTAAAAGGGTCAATTTTGCCCGGTCCTGTTGAGTCTTAACTTCTTGATGCTCTCTTTCTTCAGGTAGCCCTACTGCGTCTTCAGGGGTATAAAAATTTTCATTTCAATCTACTCCGCTACTGCTTAGGGAGATATGATTTGTAATCTTCAGCCTACTCCACTGCTGCTCAAGGAGATAGGGCTCACTGTCTTCGATCTGCTCCACTACTGCTTAGGGAGATAAGATCTGTAATTTTCAGCCTATTACCCTATTGCTTAGGGGGCTAAGGCTCACCGTTTTCGATCTGCTCCACTACTGTTTAGCGAAGATCTGTATTTCCCAGCCTGCTACCCTACTACATAGGGGATTAAGGCTTGCTATCTTTGATCTACTCCACTACTGTTTAAGGAATATCTGTATTTTTCAGCCTGCTACCCAACTACTTAAGGGGTTAAGGCTTGCTGCCTTCGATATGCTCCACTACTGTTTAGGGAAGATTTGTATTTCCCAGCCCGCTACTCTCATCGCTTAGGGGTTAAGGCTCATTGTCTTCGATCCGCTCCACTCTTTGTTTAGGGAGATCAGATTTTCCTCGACTGTTACCCCTACTGCTTAAGGGGTTAAGGCTCCTATCTTCAACCTGCTCTCTTGCTACCTCAAAGAGATAAGGTCGGTGGCTAAAATCTGCTCCATAGTCGATACATGGAGATAAGACTTATCATTTCTGATCTGCTCCATAGCCGATACATGGAGATAAGATCTGTAATTTTTATTCTGCTTCCTACAACTTCAGGAAGATAAGACTTGTATCTTCAACCTGCTCTCTTGCTACCTCAGAGGGATAAGACTGGTGGCTAAAATCTGCTCCATAGCTGATACATGGAGATAAAACTCACCATTTTCGATCTGCCCCATAGCCGATACATGGAGATAAGATTTGTAATTTTCAGTCTGCTTCTTGCAACTTCAGGAAGATAAGACATGTATCTTCAACCTGCTCTCTTGCTACCTTAGAGAGATAAGGCTAGTAGCTAAAATCTGCTTCATAGCCGATACATGGAGATAAGACTCGCCATTTTCGATCTGCTCCATAGTCGATACATGGAGATAAGATCTGTAATTTTCAGTCTGCTTCTTGCAACTTCAGGAAGATAAGACTTGCTATCTTCAGTCTACTCCACTGCAACTTTAGACAGATAAAACTTGTCACTTCAACCTGCTCCACTGCAACTTCAGGGAGATAAGGTTTGTAATCTTCGATCTATTCCGCTGCAACTTCAGAGAAATAAGATCTGACTTCACCAATGTTACTACATTATCCTTTGGGACATGTCCTGTAGATTCAGTTTCATGTATCTATGCTTATGCCAAATAATTAGGATGCTATGATCGAAATGAACCAAACGCTCCTAACTAAATATAATGCTTATATCAAATAATTAGGATGTTATGATCAAAATTAATCAAATACTCGTAACTAGATGTGTTATGAATGATATTAATGTAAAAATGTCATGAGAATGATTCTCCTTTTTTAAAAAAAAACTTAAAGTGTCATCACTCATTATTCATAAGAGTTTTATCACTATCGTATTATGCTGCCTTCTTACTCGGCCAAAATTTTCCAACATAAGACCCGTAGAAATAAATATTCTGCTCAGTTGGTTTGTCCCATTGCAACTTTGGGGTCCATTTCACTGTGCTTTCTGGGACATAAAGTTTGTATTTCCCACTGCAACTGCAGGGGAATAATCATTTGATTTCTTCTATCCATCCTGCTGTAACTCAGAGGTATAGGATTTGCATCATCTTCAATCAATTTGATCTGCTACACCATTCTCTGGGTGTAATGAACAGATGTATATGCCTGATATTTGCATGAATACAGAGTACCATTTTCCTTCTCTCGAGAACAATCCTATTGCTCGTTCTTTGCCGGGATTGTAACACCAATGTAATTTCATTTTACTCAACCAATATCTTTGAGAGAAAACTCAATGAGATAATTTCAATTTGGGCTTTAATACTTCCAACGCCTAAGCTTGGTGAGTTTTAAACAATAGGCCTGTTTCAGGCTCCTATATTATTTAGAAACTTCCAGAGTAATGTGCGAAACTCCTTTTATGAAAGTATTATTAGTCCACTAATGATTATTTCAATGCACAATGCTTGAAAAAGATCATAACAACGAACCAGAAACATAGCTCGAAGTAAGTAATGTAACGACCCAAATTTGAGTGATATCGGAACAGTGATTTGAAATCACTAAATCCGAAATGTGAGCTTAAATATTAGTAAGTAAATGTTAAGTGTGGTTTTAGAAATAATTTTGAATTAGTGAAATTATGTAGTATAGGAAGTTGTAGATAAAACGGAATAAAAACGAGGTATCGAGACCTCTAATTCATAAGCCGAGCCATAAATATTTTTAAAAATATTTATGGAGTGTAAATAAGTTAGTATTAAAGTTTCGTCAAGAAATTTTAAGGTTTCGGTAGTTAATTAGGTGAAAAGGACTAAATTGAACTAAGTACAAAATTGTGAGATATGATTAAATAGCTCTAGTAATAATTAAAGGAGGACTAAATAGGCAATTAGACACCTATTATTGGGCTGGACGGCATGTGTGTGCAAGAAAATTAAAAAATCAAGTGTGAACAAGGGGCAAAATTGGAAATAGGGTAATAATTTAATTGTAAAATATGATATATTAGGTAAAATCTAGAGTTTTCTTCATTTTTCTTCATCTTTATCAACTAAAAACACCATTAGAGAGCTTTTAAGAAGCTGGTTTTTATATTCTACAGCATGTAAGTTCAATTCTTGATTATTTCTTGTAATTTTTGTGTTTTTGAGACTTTTACAACTAGGTCCATATGTTTAATTCATTAGTTTTTGATTATATGGATAATTTTGAAAGTTTTCATGAACAAGTGCTGGAATTTTATGATGATTTATCATGGAATTAAGGTTTTAATTTTATTATATGATGATTTTATGAAGAGATTTTTATAGAAATCATGATTTAGGACCTAATTATGAAAGTTGTGAAATTAGGATTTTGTGATGAAACTTTGAATGTTAAAGGCTGTGAAATAGTTTATAATGTTTAAATAAAGTGTTATTTGAGGAGAATTAGTTCAATTGATGAATAAATTAAGCAGGGACTAAATTGTAAATAATTGAAAAGTTTAGGGTAATAGTGTAATTTAAAAAATTTAAGGGCATAAATTGTGAAATAGAATAGAATTGTAATGGATGCTAATGATAATTATAGATCAAGAAAACGAAGTGAATCGTGGAAAGGAAAAAATTCAAGAATAGTCCCTGAATTTCTACGACTTTTGCAAATTAGCCTAGGTAAGTTCATATGACAAAATTTAATATTTTGTTATGAAGATATTATGATTTTTAAGTATATTATTGTAGATAAATACTATCAATTTGTAATAAGTATGAAATAATAGTTAAATAAAAGTACACATTAGTTGGAACAATGGATTTGAGTGTTTTCATTTTATGATCATAATAAATTGACGGAAAAGATGTGATAAGTGCGCCCGTTTAAGACCATAGCTGGGCTATGGCATCGATGCAATGTGATATGTGTTCCCGTATAAGACCATGGCTGGGCTATGGCATCGGTGTGACATGATGATGTGATTCCGTATAAGACCATATCTGGGATATGGCATCGGCATGTGATATGATCCGTGTAAGACCATAGCAGGACTATGGCTTCGATGTGTTGTACGTGACAATGTACAAGTCCATAGTTTCCTATGGCAATGTGATAATGAAGCACTCAATTCCATTAGTGTTCCATAATTTGTCAATGGAAATAAATGAGAAAAAGGGGCCCAAGGAAGTTAAATTTGTGAATAGGAATATGAAAATTATTCAAAGGAGCTTAATAATGGATTTGTGATTTACAGGGTAAAGTAGTTAAATTAAAAGATATATGATTGTGTACAATATTCGGTAAGATTTGTGTTTTTATGCCTATGAGCTTACTAAGCTTCAATAAGCTTACTTGTGTGTGTTTCATATTTTTTTATGTAGATTGAATTAAAGTGAAGTTGGTAGATCGGATCAACACAACAAGGCACACTATCCAGATCTATTCCGGTAGCTTTTGTTTTATGTTTAAAAATTTATATGGCATGTATAGAGTTTAAATGAATTGAAGTAAATATGTTATAAACTAGTTAACAATAGTTTTTGGTTAGTAGAAGTAGTTTGACTTTGAAAATTCACCATAAATTATGAAAATCTAATTAGAGGTTGAATAAAATATGAAATTAAAGATTATTGAGTCTAGTTTCTTATAAAATAAATTATGTAAGCAATAGAATTGTAAATCATGAGATATAATAACTTTTGTGAGATAAGGTCAGAGTGATTTCGAGCTCCCCTGTTCTGTTTTGTAAAAATCATTAAAAATTGTAAAAAAAAATTATGAGTCATACTGTATATTTATGGATTCCTTATTGAGTCTATTTTTAAGAGAAATAGACGGTATGGTTATTTGAATTCTATACAGGGAGAAATTTGGTTCGTAGTGCACAGGGGTTAGAGTAGTCGAACCCTGAAATAGGGGAGACTTTAACTAATAAACTGTACTAATTGGACAAACCAAAAATTCTATAAAAAAATTAGTAAGTATATATATGAGTCTAGATTTGGGAAAAATTTACGGATTTGGATTTCGAGTTTTGTAACTTGAGATATGATTTTTTTAGAGACTGTGACGCAGTTGGACAGCTTGTCTGGAAAGTATGATATAAATTGTCTGAATTTGGTTAAATGCTCAAATAAGTTTAGTAGTGCCTCGTACTTGACTCCGGCGATAGTCTCGGGTAAGGGGGCGTTACAAGTAAGTTAACCAAGGATTGCAAAATGCAATTAAGAAGGAAATTTATTGGGATGTATCTTGAAAAGGAAAAAGATATCAAATCCAAAAATGGGTAAAATAGAAAACTAGGTTCCCCGGATATCGCAGCTTGAGCTTCTCTGTACCAACTTCTTGAGGACCACTTTGAGCTAAATCTGTGTTTAGGGGATCCGGAGCAATTTGTCGATGCCCCCAGACGTAGCATACTTCTTCATTGTTAATTTAGGCATAGTAAGACTACTGTATGCCCCACTTTGATCCAAATTTGAGCCGCCTTTTTCGAGTTTTCAACTCAAATCCCCTTTGGTCTCAAGGCGCCCTTTGCGGGTTTTTGCCTTGGTCTCTCCTGTTTCTTTTTCTTTTCTTTTTTGTGTTTTTCTTTTTTGAAACTGCTAACTTTGACTAAATTTGAATTCACCGGATTAGGAAGGCTCTTGCCATCCGTCTCGGTCAATATCAATGCTCCTCCAGAACAAGCCTTCTTTACTACGTAAGGTCCCTCCTCATTTGGCATATTTCTTCCTTTAGAGTCATTTTGTATAGAAATCTTCAATGCCAGGTCCCCCTCGTGAAACTCTCTAGGACGAACTTTTCTGTCGTAAGCTTGCATCATTTGTTTTTGGTATGTTTTGACCATGACTGGTAATTTTCACCCTCTTCTCTTCAATTAAGTTCATTGAATCTTTCTGCTTCATCCAGTTCTTGACTTAATCATAGCTTGGAGAGAAGGAATCTCGATTTCAATACCATTTTTATCCCATAAACCAATGAGCAATGTGTTGCCCCAAAGAGTCCTGGTCGATGTTCGATAAGCATAGAGGGTAAATTGTAAGTTCTTTATGCCAATCTTTACAAGTCTCGGTCGCCTTTCATTATGACCCTTTTTTTGGGGGAGGGGGTTGATGACTTTATAACATTAGCATATGAAGTAACATTCACCCTCCTCTTGAAGTAATCGACGACTGCCAAGATGAATCAATGTATATTAGTCGAGAATGACCTGATAATACCCATGCCCCACATAGAGAAAGTCTGTGAAGAAATGAATAAGGCACATGAATCTTGTCTCAATAGTACCCAAACCTCACGATTAGTGTGGTTACCGTGAAACATATGTCCTTTTGACACCCATATAGACATTTTTGCATCTCTAAGTATATCTTGATATGGTTATGCGAAAACATCTTTGAATTCTTGGAATAGTTCAATGACGATTCGCTTTGTCTTTACAGTGACTCAGGCTTCGATCTTTGCCTCCTGCTCACAATGTCCATTGACTCTTCGTAAAGTAGGATCTGTTTTTCATCTTATTCTACCATCCTTAACAAAATCAAGAGATAAGCTACAGTCTCTGTCATCTTGAAAGTCCTGAGATCCGCTTAAACACATATCTCACCCCAAAAGGGAGTCAGTTACAGCGTTACTCCTGTCGTTGATATCTGGGGACCTATTGTAGGTATGAATGCATATTTCCAAAGAATAAATGATTCTAAAGATGTTTATTTGTATGGTATGATTACGAATGAAATGAGAGAATAAAAGTAAATTTGCTCAGAATGAGACACAAAAGGTATTGAAAATAAAGATGCTTGAACATGAGCCATATTTCACAAAAGATTCTTGTTGCTTCTAGGCTTAAAACAACAAGTATGTTTTAAAACATTACTCTGTATTAGCTCTAAAAACTATAGGAATTACTTCTACAGTCCAGTTGTTCAGAACACTTCCAAGCTCATAAGGGCAAATGCCTGATAAGTTTCCTTACATCATCCCTTCTTCAGATATAGCGTGGATGTTCAAATTTTCCATCATATCCCTAGCTATCGCATTCACCCGTGTTAGTATGATTGGGTAATGGATTTCCTACACCAGGTGCATCGTCGAACTTCACAACACCTATGTTGATGAGCCTTTCAACTAGCCTTTTGAAAGAGAGGCAGTTCTCTATCGAGTGCCTCGCTATTCTCGCGTGATATTCACATTGAGTGTTCGCATCGTACCACTTAGGATATGGGGGTTGTAACGGTTTTAAGTAAACAGGGGCCACAAAGTACGCATCAAATAGACTTTTGTACAGCTCCCGGTACTTTACTGGAATGAGAGTAAATTGGATCTTCTCCGTGTTTTGCCTTGTATTAGGCTCTTGTCTTGACGAAACTTACTGACCCATGGCCATCGTTCTCAGTTGATTAACCGTGATCAGTTTTACATAACCTATGCTCACATTACTGACCTCATTTTCTCTTTTCTTTGGGACTGATTTCCTGGTGCTTTCCCCAGCCTCTATCTTTTCGCACCTTATAGTATTCTCTATCATTTCACCAGACATCACTATGTCCACGAAACTCTTAGTTGCGCTGCCCAGCATGTGATTAATAAATAGGGCTTTCAAGGTATTAATAAAGAGCATAGTCGTTTCCTTTTCCAACAGTGGCGATTTAACTTGTGTAGCAACTTCCCTCCATCTCTGAGCATATTGCCTGAAACTTTCACTCGACTTTTTCTCCATATTCTGCAACGTGATCCTATCAGGTGCTATATCCATCACATGGCCATTCGGCTTCATGAAGGCTTATGCTAAGTCCCTCCATGATTTGACTTGGGTGCGATTCAGCTGATTGTACCATTTGACCGCAGCCCCAATCAAACTATCCTAGAAACAATGAACCAATAGCTGATCATTATTGACATGGCCAGTCATCCTCCGACAAAACATCGTGATGTGGGCCTCGGGGCAGCTAGTACCGTTGTACTTTTCAAACTCTGGCATTTTGAACTTTGGAGTAAGCACTAGGTCCGGAACCAAACTTAACTCCTTAGCTTCCATTCCACACTGATAATCGGTGCTTTCCAGCGCTTTGAACTTCTCCACCAGCCGTTTATATTGGTCTTCTAGCTGCTTTGGGAGTTCTCTTTTTGCCCTTTCTACCTCTGCCATTTCATCAAGATCGGGGACATTAGGGTTTACCGGATTGTCTCCGATACCCGAGCTTATCCGGAGGTGTGTTAGTGGTGAAACACCGACTTGGTGTTGAGGACTAACATTAACAGACACCCTTAGTGGATATGCGTTGAGCTGCACTGGGGTATCTGTTGGAGCAAAACTTGGCGGGTAGATGGGGTCCTTACTGTCATCCCCAGGGTTGGTCATAGGACTCTTTCCTTTTCCCGGCTCTTTAAGTAGTAAGTAGGTTAACTGATTCATCATATTCTTTTGCGATCCAGCATTTGATTCTTCATATCCTGCTGAATCTTGGTTAGTTTCTCTTGTATCTATTCTTGTAGCCGATCCTGCATCTCCTTCTGCATTTGCTCTAGTTTTTCCAACCTTTGATCCATAATTTTAGTTTTTCTCTGTGTGTAATAGTGATGTTCAAAGGTAACTATAACACGATTTCTAATTAATTAGGGCTCTTTTATGAAATTTAATGCACATGATGCGATGTAATGCAATGCAATGTAAATGTATGGAATAAATGCAAAAGAAAAAAATGCGTTGATTCTGAATTCAATTCTATTAGAACAACTTTTCTAGAAAACAAATTCCTTTACATAAAACATATTACATACACAGCCTTACCCTTGTATTCCAGGTGATCCCTTTTTCTGTAAAAGTCAAACCACGCAAACTTTCAACAGATGCCTCCACTAGCTCCTTTTTGCTTAATCCGGGCTGCAACTTACTACTTACTTATCCTTGCGATGCTTGTTAGTTCCTTTAAGAAAGTCAGGACGTGACAGCTCTTGAATAATCTTTAGCGATTTGAATCCTCAGGTAAAGTCTTGTATTCCTTCGTGAACTATCAGCCTTCTTCGGTTGTGCATACTTGGACCATATTCAGATGACCGTATTATAATCCACTTCATCAAGAAATTCGTTTTCTTATGACAAACTGTTCTATTTAGCAATCAAATATGAATCAACACATCCTCTCTATGATGATGTAATGCAATGCAGTCCTAAACAAAACAAAAACAAAACACGTTAGTACAAGAGGAAAAAAAACAATATAAGACACCTACTTGGGTAACCGCTAGGGTTTGGAGTGGCTCTACCTAGGGTTGGGCTCTTGAGACTCACTATATGTGGCTCAGCTCTAGAGAAAGGGTACCTGAACCAACAAATTTCTCGATCCTCACCCATTATAGGCTCATATGGACCGAGTTCAGTTCAGGGGAATACATTTCCCTATGGCTACACGGAGGTGAAAATCTCACGAAGACATAGGTACAGATGTATCCCGAAAGCGATCCACTATCCTGCACGGAGGTGAAAACCTCACGAAGGAAATAGTTTCTCACTCCCACTTAAGAGGTGCGACCACAACGGTCATGCAAGATGATGCAAGGGAAAAAACTCAAAATACGAAACATGAATAAAATGATGAACCATAAAATCAATAACATGCAATGAAAGGATCGTATGTTAAAAACCAAATTTTAAATTTTTGACAAAAGGACAGAAAATAACCAATTTTACGGCTTGACTCTCTCATTGGTCCCCAGTGGAGTTGCCAAGCTAGCGAAACCATTTTTATTTTAAAAAATGGGGATCGACTTTTAAACAATTGGGCACGATTTATCGAATTTCCAAATATGAAACATTGCCTCGTTTTAATTTAAGGAAAAAAATGATGAAATGTCAAAATGATATCCCGTATCTTAGTTGAATGAAAAATTGAAACCCAGCACGGTTGGGCACAATCCCTCAAACTTCCAAACACGAAATATTGTCTCGTTTTTTTGTTTAAGAAAACATGGATGAAATTTTAAAAAATACATTTTGTATTTTAATCGAATAAAAAATCGAAACCCAGCACGATTGGGCACGATCTCTCAAGCTCCTAAACACAAAATATTTCCTTATGCTGAGGGGTCTCAAATTAACAATTATAAAAATCAAGCGAAAACAAACTCGCTTGGTTGTTTGGAAAAGAAATGAAACCACTAATGTCGGCCACATATATTGGAGTTTAAACCTCAATGATGGCAGGCAATAAAAGCACGATCACGAGCATAGCATAATATTACATGGCAAGCGTTCTAAACAAATGAATCATAATCACATGAAAATAAAGTATATGCAATGACAATATTCCTCATGCAAAGATAATATTAACACTCAAAAGCCAATGAATTACAAGACAATTTTTTTTAAAAAAAGTACCAAGCAAATCAACACAAATGAAATGTAGCAAGTTTTAAAATTAGAAGAATTAATAACGTGAGAGATGAAAAAATGTGAAATCATCGATATGCGAACAACAAATTTCGTGTAAGAATAAAAAGGAATAATATATGAAGGAGTTTTAAAAGAAGCACTAAAAAACAAAATACATAATATACAAAATGTAAATACATCTAGGTAAATAATATACACATGATAAAATACCTATTACAAATGTTTATATGGAAATAATAATATAAAAGACGTTTGAATTAAACAATAATTCATCATAAAATAATTTTAAAAGACCAAAACTATATGTAGATATTTAAAAGGAAATGTTCAATCATAAATAAATTCGAAGGAAAATACATAAAATAATACAAATCATCAATATATACAAAAAACATATGTACAACAATTCAGAATTGATGATGTAGGTAATATTTACATATGCGTAAGTGAAAAGAATGTATATATCTGTCAATAAAAACAATATAAATGATATGCAAAACAATATTATATATATATATATATATATGTACAAATAATATGCTTAAAATATGGATAGTTTAATATAAATAATATATACAAAAAAAAAATAACGACAAGAAAAATTAAAATAAGGTGGAATCAATTAATAAAATGTTAAAATAATATGAAAAGGGGGAAAAAAAGAATGAATGAATTATAAAGAATATAAAAACATGAATTTTAAAATAACTCAATGGAAATAAAAACAAAATTAAGGGGATAATTTGCAAACAAATAGAATTCCTAAAGCGTAGACAAGGACTAGAATGAAATGCGCCCAAATGAATAGGGATTTAAAAGTACAAATATTCCAACTCACAAAAGGCAGTATTTAAATGATGAGCAAATTGAAACGATGCGCAAATCTTTCGAAATAAAAACCGTTATTCAATCGCTGTTTTCTGTGTTCGTATTCAGTATCTCCTCTCCTTTTCTCCAAAAACTCCCCCCCCCCACTTACAATCGTTTCGAATGGCTTTTATAGCCGAAATTTACAACTGATTCATCTTTCTTTTTGTAGGCAAGTGGGGTGATGGAGTTGGTGGGGTAGTTTAGTGGGGTGGTTTAGTGGTCGGTTTAGTGACGTGTTGGAGTTAGTAGGGTGGTTTAGTGGGGTGGTTTAGTGGGGAGCTAATTGGACGGTTGGTGTTTTGGGCTCTGCTTGTTGGGCTCGAGCAAAATTTGGGCTCTACACTTTTGATTGCTTTTTTCTGATTATTTGGACCTCTTTTTACTTTTTTTTGATTGAAAATTCTTTGATTTTGCAGGGGAATATATTCCCTTTTGTTTTATTGTATTTCTGTAAATTTTGTTTCAGAGAAGAGATGATTTTTTTTTTTTTACTCTAACGGAGAATAACGGGAATAGCGGCTCGTTATTGCCGCAATTGGCCGTTACCTGTTAAATTGGGGCCGTGATCCACCGCTATTGGTGTGACTCCGCTTCACACCACTATTTTCAACAATAGCAGTTTCGGACGGCGCCGATACCGCTATATAACGGCCGCTATTCTGATATCGGACTGCTATTTAAATCCCTGGTTGACTGTACTTGCCAAATAGAATGTCACGTGGCACCGTACGATTGACTAGTAATGTCACCTCATAAAAAACTAATGAGGTTAGATTCAGTATCGATTTAGTTGGAAAAAAAATTCAGGTACCAATCCGAGATAAAAAAAATTGAAGTACTAATATAGAAAAAGTAGAAAAGTTCAAGTACCAATTTTAAATTTAACCCAATAATAAATGGATAATGGATATAGTTTCCAAATAAAATCAACTTGGTTGAGTGAATTCTGTGAGCTTGTAATATGTGGTGCGCGCGACTCTTCAATCCTGTTAAGCCCTCTCTCTTCCACAAAAAGTACCAGAAATAACTGTCACTGTAAGAAGAACAAGCCCAAAATTGAAATCAAATATAAAAAAAAAATCGTAAACTAAAAGACAAAGCAACTAGTGGTCTAAATTTGAACCCGATTCATGTAAACTGCAGTGTCTCTTTCTCTGAGTTTCTACTCTTTCAGTAAGGCTTCCCAAATTAGCCTACTTCTCTCTCTTCGATAGGCATGGCCACGGTTGCATCCGGTGGAGCTTCCATCGGTCTTATCAATCCTTGCAACTCCCAGCAACTAATTAAACATCCATCTCCATTTCTTGGCACCAAGTTCAAACTCAGGCTCTCTTCCAAAGGCAGCCCCTCAATTCCTAAAACGCCCGGAGTTTTGTCCTTGAAAGCTCAACTCATTGATGCAGTTCGTGATCTCTTTGTGGGAGTGGGGGTGGGGTTGCCATGCACCGTCATGGAGTGTGGTGATATCATATATAGAAGCACTTTGCCGAAGCCCGATGGGCTAACCCTAACTGCGCCCGGTGCTATTTTGGCTGTGGGTGCTCTGTCTTATCTCTGGGCCACTCCAGGTGTCGCTCCTGGGTTTTTCGACATGTTTGTTCTTGCTTTCCTTGAGAGGTTGTTTAGACCAACTTTCAAGAAGGTGAGTGAATTCATATCTAGTTTTTGGGGGTTCATATTTCTCAATGAGGATTTGATTTATGGTCAAAAGAGTTGTTTCTGGTTTTGCAGGATGATTTTGTTTTGGGAAAGAAGCTGGGCGAGGGTGCTTTTGGTGTCGTCTATAAAGTTTCATTGGCTAATAAGAAGCCTAATTCAAAGGTTAGGCTGCGTGTTTGAGAAATCCACTGTGTAAACAACTGTGTTCCTTTATAATTCCTTTATCTTCACTTGCATGTGACAATTAATTATCAATCTACTATCTGAATTGGGATGTTAAGCTGTTGAATTTGGTTGCGTTAATTAGAAAGTAGTTTCAGATATTTGGTTTTGCAAACAAAAGGAATTGGTATATGTTTACTTCGGCTTGCATGGCCACTCCTTAGAGGCAATTGAATAGGCTCTTTGTATGTTTGAAATAGTGGAACTGAATATGGGATGTCAATAGTTAACAAATTTAAGGGTTTTGTTCATTGTCAGAAAGAGGGTGACTTGGTGGTGAAAAAAGCTACGGAATATGGTGCGGTGGAGATCTGGATGAATGAACGTGTTCGAAGAGCTTGTGCAAACAGTTGTGCTGATTTTCTATACGGCTTTCTTGAGGTCTTAATCCTTATGACTACTCTCAATTGATAAAGTTTAGTTTGATTTCTGAGGGTAAAATCATTTAAGCCTTTTTCTCTTCATACTGAAACTGTTACCCTTAAACCTCTTGTAGGGTTCCTCAAAGAAAGGAGGAGAGTATTGGCTTGTATGGCGATATGAGGGGGAGGCCACACTTTCAGATTTGATGCTGAGCAAAGAGTTCCCTTACAATGTTCCTACTTTCTCTCATTAGCTTTTTTTTTCCTTGGGAAACTTGTTTATCAAATAACATGTTAATCCTCAGTGAATTTTGCCCCTTCTCTGCCTTTGTGGTGTAATGCTATAGGTGGATAGTTAGATTATTAGATGCCATTGAATGTTAACTGCTTTTCTTGCTAAGGACTGACTTAGGAATTTAATACTTTTGACTTTCATAAATCGGCCCTTTATCTTAGTTCAATTTAAGCTTTTTAATTGCCAACTCCTTTTGTATAATATCAGGTAGAAACAATGATACTTGGGAAGGTTCAGAACTTGCCCAAGGGCTTGGAAAGGGAAAATCAAATCATCCAGACTATCATGAGACAGATCTTATTTGCCTTGGACGGTCTTCATTCAACTGGAATTGTGCACAGGGATATTAAGCCACAAAATATTATTTTCTCTGAAGGTAATAGTAGTAAGCTTGACTTGGTTGATGAAGATTTTTCTAATGCAAGAATTCCTAGATTAATTCTTTGCTGTTTTGGAACTTGAGTAGGGTCTCGTACATTTAAAATCATTGATCTAGGAGCCGCAGCAGATTTGAGAGTGGGCATCAACTACATTCCAAAGGAATTTCTTTTGGATCCAAGGTAAATTCCCTATCTATAAGCAACATAGATATTATCCAGAATGGTTGTCGTTGTAATGCAAGGCAGTTAGGGCTTTAACCTAAGAATAGGATTTGATCCATGGCATGCTGCAAAAGATATTGTGGAATACAAACTTATGAAGTTCATCCTTTATAAGCTTCCCTCCCTATTACACTACTTCAACATTTCATGCTTTCACCCTGCTTTCATTTACTATATATATAGGCGGGTTATTCAACAGTACAGAGAACTCAACAGCTCAAGAACTTCATTCTTTAAAAGTCTACATGTTTTAGGCTCAAAATCCAAAACATTTCAAAGCAACGAAGTAAAAAAAAAAAAAAAAAATCAATTATAACCATCACATAATGCACAAACCCTCCATAGTTCCATCCTTTGTTCTTGTTTGTCGGTATAACATTATTGTAAAGCATTTGTTTTCATTTGATATTGATTCATTTGCCCTGGCACCAGTAAATCAACACACAAATGATATGTGAATACAAATCAAACAATGCGATATTGCACTATTATCAGTCATGGACCTTAAGTTCGTGTCAACAGATTTTAAGCTAAAAGTTGACAGGATTACTCCTCTATTTCGCATTTGCATATAGAAAGATTAACAACTCTGATGACAATTTCTCTCGATAGCTCTTTCTCAGTAATAATTAATTATCCGTATTACTTGGTTCTAAAGCAATTGTTGATCAACACTGAAGCAGAAATTAACTGCAGATAGGTGCAATGGGGGTGAAAGGGCAAAGAGTCGTTTATGGTTTTGTGTTTGGAATGAGTGAGCTGAGAACAATTTCTGTTGGAGTATTGCAGTTTTCTACAAGAAACTCTTTAAACTGACATCTGATTGATACTTCAAAACATAGTATCCAATTCCATAAAATTTCTTCTTTAGGGATTCAATTTTGCGTTTTCTTAGATATGCTGCACCAGAGCAATATATCATGAGTACACAAACTCCTTCTGCACCTTCTGCTCCAGTGGCAACTGCACTTTCCCCTGTTTTGTGGCAGGTTTGGCCCCGGTAGATTCTCCCAAGTCTATTTTCACCTTTTGCTTTCATTGACACAGATTTCTGTTGTTGTTATTTGCTAACAGATGAATCTGCCGGATCGATTTGACATCTACAGTGCTGGTCTCATTTTCCTTCAAATGGTGAGTGGCAGATAATGCTCAAGTTGTCATCTTTATTGTTGTTTTGTTTTCTTCTTGAAAACCTTTTTAACGCTTTTTGCTAAATTGATGCAAAAGATGATGCTGACAGTAGTTAGAAGTCAATCTTATCTAAATTAACATCACTTTTGATATTAAATTTTTAAGTGACAAATCAAAGAGAGAGTTTGCGAAAAGCAGCATTGGTGGATTTGTGCTGGTAAACTTCAAGAAATGAATGGATTTCTCCAAGTGAAGTTCTGTACTACGATTGTAGTCTGGTTTTAAGTTGATTTCTGCTGTATCAATGGGAAACATGGTCAAAATTAAAAAAAAGGAAATCTCAAAATTTCATTAGTGAATGAAAATCACATACAGAACATGTGAGAAGTGTGAGGATGATATGCTCAAATTGTGCTTACTTGATAAAAAAAAAAATTTCTTTTATAGGAAGTAGTTATGCACCATCAACAATCTGTAGCTTCCAATGTATATAGTTAAACTTTTTAACATCTTTGGTTTAGTAACCTTCTAAAGTAGAAGAATCCATAATGCATGCTACTTCTGGAAAATGTATAATTTCTAGTTGTAACATTCGTAAATAGTAAGACTGTTGTGTTATAAGACACCGAGGTTGCAATCAAAATGCATTTAACAGTTTTCTTGAAACAGGCATTTCCATCTTTAAGGACGGACAGCGCTTTGATTCAATTCAACCGTCAGCTAAAGAGGTGTGATTACGACTTGGTTGCATGGAGGAACACCGTTGAGCCTCGTGCAAGCCCTGACCTCCGCAAGGGGTTTGAGCTGCTGGATTTAGATAATGGGATAGGATGGGAACTTCTGACATCAATGGTCCGCTACAAAGCAAGACAAAGAATCAGTGCAAAAGCAGCACTGGCTCACCCTTACTTTGACAGGGAAGGGCTATTAGCTTTGTCCTTCGTACAGAATCTGAAGTTGCAAGTCTTTAGGGCTACACAGCAAGATTATGGGGAAGCTGCCAAGTGGATAATAAATTTAATGGCAAAATCTGGAACAGAGAAAGAGGGTGGTTTCACAGAAGCACAGCTTCAGGATCTCAGAGTCTGTACCAAACTATAGTTAATTAGAAAAGCATTTTTTTTCAAACATCATTAACTGGATAACCCTTTAAACTGATTTTTCTCCTCATGGTGTAGGATATAGAGCCTAAGAAGAAGGCGAGTCCACAAAGAAACGCTCTTGCTTCAGCTCTTAAACTTCAAAGGAAGATTGTTAGAACATTGAATGAGAGCATGGATGAGCTTAGCAGACGCAGTAAAAGCCTATGGTGGAGCAGGTGGATCCCCAAAGAGGAATAGAGTTTGTATATGTACATAATTTTTTTCCCTTTCTGTTAACTGACCATTCTGAAGATAAGGAACGTAGCTGGAATACTATAGGAGTATTTTGTGAATGATATAATTAGCTGAAGTCTATATAGTTCTGAATCAACCGAAATTGCTATGAAGCTTGCTGTGTCCTTTGCATTAAATTCTGAAGATAATAAGCTAGCTGCCAAGAGTTTTTCGAAGCAGTCCGTGAAACATCCTGCTCTCACACTTACTATTCAAGAAACCTAGATTTGAATGATTTTTTCCATGTATATCAAAAAGACCCATTTGCATTGAATCGGAAATGGTCATACGGGAAATTAATTCAGGTGATGTGCTAAAACCTACCATTGTACAATGACCAGCAATGACACCACGATCATCTAAAACACATCCATCCGTACATGATTATTTTATTACTAGATTAAATGAATTCTCATGCAAGCTTCTTCCTAACTAAGCAAAGTCAGTTGTAATTAACTTATTAGACAACTGTAGCTTTAGTGCTGATCAAAGGCAATAACTAAAGTGGAACCAGAATTATTTTTTCCCCTTCTAATAATCTCTCATTTTCTTAGATAGTATTTTGATGTATATGTTAATTTGAAACTATTAGCCGTTGGATTTGAAAGATTGAAGTGTAAATTTTAACTGCAATTTCAAGGGAGGTGGGATCACCACATGTGGGTAAAGAAAGTTTCAACATAATAAAGAAGCAAGTGATGGGACTAATGAATAAACAAATTGATGGGGTGCTTCGTGATTCAAAATCATATATAGAATATGAAATGAATATAAATTATATCTATAATGTTGAGCCTATTAGAGGCAATGCCATTTCCAAATCACGATAACTTCACGTGCAACTCTGACCTCCTTGTTCAGTACAATACAACCAAGCCAAACCATTGTTATTATAAATGTGCTGTCGCAGCTGTAGCAATGCTGCAGGAGCCATCACTTTGATCCAAACCCTGTTAAACTTTGATCACAGTACGCTTGACAGATTATATTATGTAACGTTGTCTCTAATCTAGTTGTAATTCCCAAAGCTTTGGGTGTCTAAACACTCCTTTTATAATAACCATTTTGATATTCTGCTAGGAAACAACTGCTGAATTTGACCACAGAGAAATACCCCTTTATTGGAACTAAGTACAGCTTTCAACATCAATAATTTATATTTTATATAAGAAACCTTACCTTACACACGCACAAAGTGAATACAGATCCCGCTTCGTCTCGCTTTAATGGAACCGCGCCAGACCTTCATTCCACTAAGGTCTGTCATCTCAATAACAACGTAAATTTCGTCATGTATATTTTCCACTTGTAAAGTACATTAATCCATTATCATATTATGTAAGAAAGTCTTGAGAGAAACACGTGATTTAGGAGCCAAATCTCAATTCACATACTTATGACTCGTCTCTCGAGTATTGATAAAGAAATACTGATTCAAGGAATATGTATATATGCTCCTACTTATTAGGAGAAAGGGAAATGCTCTTTTTCTCTCCTTTTAGATTCTTTGTACATCAAATTCCGTCTGAACTTCCTTTGACATTTATTTTCTCAGATTTGTTTTTCATTTTCTTCAATCCTGCACCAACAATTGGTGTGCTTACTCCCATGACGTTCAAATCTTCAAATTAAATGGCTGATCCTAATGAAACAATCCCTAACAATCAATCCCTAAACCAAGAAACCCCTAGCTAGTAACTATCCCCCAACTAACCACCAACATTACAATTCATCACATCCATAGGATTAGAAAAATGCCATACCTAGAGGAAATACTACGACCCCTTCCCAAATGTCCTACCTACCACCACCAAAAATTCAACCTTAGCTTATGTTTAATGATCATACCACACCCAACCTAATTTATGCAACAACTTTTCGAGTTCCAAGAGCAAATGAAAATGATGCAAAAACAACTGCAATGACAACAGGAACAAAATCAACCAACAACAAACACTGGTGCAAGAATTGAAAGCCACTCGAGGTCTCCCCAAAATCAAACACCCCAAACAAATTAAGAAGCAAACTCATCATGTCTTAGCCATCACTAAGAGAGTCCCATGGATAATCCTCCAATTTTACCACAAACATTGCCTACATCCTTTGAAAATCAAATGGAAGTTCTCAAAAATCAACTACAAGCACCACAACTTGCAAAACTAGATGATGTAGAATAAACACTTTCCTCAAATAACCCTTTGGCTTCAAATGTTGCAACAGAATACCGACGCCCTACCTTTAGACCTCCCAAAAAGAAATATAATGGAAGGGCAAGTGAAAATGTAATGGCAAGTACATCAATTTGCCATAATCGAGTTCTTTAGTGTTGCTTAAGGACCTTGGTCCGTTTAGGATAATAAATGCAAACTCGGGATTCCTTAGTTCCAATCCCCTTATGAGCAATATATGCCTCATAAAATTAGGATTGGTATGACATTGTAAAATGTATCTCCTGGGATATCAACATCCCTGTGTTTCCCCCATCTATCCCCTTCGTCAAAGGCTTCCCTCTCCCTCATAACATTTCTCCTAACCTTACACTTCCTGCTAACCTCTCTACCATCACTCCTTTTTCCTCCAGCCATTTTCTCTACAAAGTTTCATAGTTAACACCCAGTTACAAAACCCCAACCCTATCTCCATAAGAAATTGCACAAATGGCCTCCAAATCAAAAACTTTAAAACTCGAAATATCTTATAATTCTATCTATCCAAAAGCAAACAAGACAAAGTAAAATACTTTCCAAAATTATTTCTCTTAACTAGATTAAATGTTTCATCATCTCGAAAGTACATTAGAAGATTTAGAAAGGAAAAAGAACTCTTTTAAAAAGTCAAGTGAATTTTTTATTCTAAACACATTGTACATACAAATTTTGAGTCATAAATTAATTTAAAAAATTCAAAGTCAAATTTACTTCACTCCATCTCGCTTCAATGGAACCACACTAGATGTTTATCTTACCAAGGCCCATCACTTTGACAATGACAAAAATTCCACCATGTTTCATTTGTCGGTTGTAAATTATGTCAATTTATCATTATGCATACTAAGAGGACTTTATAAAGGGACACATAGTTTAGGAATTGAATCCAAACACACATATAAACAAGAATTTATGACTCATCTCTCGAGTGCTGGCAAAATGATGCTCCTACTTATGAAGAAAAAAGATATTACTCTTTTTCTCTCCTTTAATACTCTTTACATGTTAAACTCCATGTGAACCTCCTTTGACATTCTTCTTCTCGACTTTTTTTTTTTTTTTTTTTTTTTTTTTTCGTTTCATCAACAAGATCATATTAAGCATTTGATCAGATAAACATCATGGGTTGATTTAAAATTCTTCCAACTTAAAATGTAAACTAAAGAAATAATGCCATTGAGTGCTTGAAAGTTTTCTTTTTCTTAAGTGAGCACTTGATTCACATAATGTAAAATTACTTAATAAATTATTAAGTATGTTTCCTTTTTTTTTCCGACGGGTTAAATGTAAAATTTTTTATGTTTGATTGACCAGTTTTAAGATTACTTAAAAGTAAATTTTATTAATTGTCTTTAATCGTAAATAAGGATGAAAAAAATTAGTAAACTATATTGAGAGGGAAAGTTAAGTATGAAAAAAGAAGATAATAATATAAAAAATGATAATTTTTCTGACTAATAAATAATCACTTCAAAACAATTAATATTCATGTACATATTATCAAATTAATAATACTTGAAGACAATCTTTTTTATCTAAAAATAAAAATATAATTCCAAAACGTAAAAAGTACGAAGAAAATATTAATTTTGATCCTAAAATTTAATTAAAGGAAGAAACAAGGTTAACTACAAATTGATGAAAACAAGTGAGATAGGAGGCAGTATTAGAACGTTGTGTACAGTGCCAGTGGGTCATAAAAAGAAGGGAGAGCTCATAAACCGATAATGACAGCCTAAAAATATCTTTCGAGTAATTATTTAATTACAAGCTAGGGTTAATGGAAGTTGAGGTTGGGAGGAACACGAGAGCAAGCAAGTGGTGCTTACAGCTTTGCTTTTATGTTTTTTTTTTAAATTGACCACTTAGTTAGGTTTTGAGCCCTTACCTTCCTATTATTATAATGGAAGCTGTGGTCATAACCTTGAGGCTTGAGTTTTATTTCTTCCATGAAGGGTTAGGAGAATTTTGCTCTACTGTTGTGATCATCGATTTTATTGCTAGATTTACCAAATTAGAGGAAAATTTTAACATCATGATTGGGTTTTGGAAATGCAATAAATATTTTCATATTAAATAAATAATGATCTGTCAAACAGTTCACCAGGATTTCAACCGATTTCTTTCAAATGAGGTTAGCAAATCTTAAGAATTACAAATGTGGGTGCAGTGGGATCTTATTCTTATTCGGTCGCCTCTCAACTTTACATATTTTATCTCTTATACATATATATATATATATATCCTTGAGAGTAATTAACTGCTTAAAGGAATATAGTTTTCTGTTCTATTCTATTTTAATTGTTTGTGCCAAAAAAGATTATGCTATATAATGACAACCCTATTTATGTTCTGTGATAATGGGATTTTCTAAAATATTTCTTTTGGGCATCTCACATTCAGCAAACTAGTTACAATATTATAAATTTAATTGTCTGCTTTAAAGTTAATTATCATCATGCATGATTGTTAATTAGATTGATGGCCCCATGTCCCTAAATAGATAGATGATGTTAAATTAGTCTAAAAAGACGATGAGGTATGCTCATTATCAAACCTCAAGTTTCTAATATTAAAATGAGTGGAAATTAATTATTAAAAAATGGTTGGTCCAAACAGAACAACAAAAAGAGCAATATGGTCTCCTCATCAGCCATTAATAATCTCCTCGTCATCCACGAATTGGAAGGCAATAGCATAAAGTCATAAATAATTGTAAACAAAGACAAATTTGCTAGCTTATTGAAAATTATGACCGACCCATTGTACTGGTGGCTGATGCCTACAAACGCTAGGATATAAATGTGACATGGCAATGAAAATGAAAGAGAGAGAGGGGCCACATATAGGACTAGTTCGGGGTTCTTGTGAAAAAAATAAAAATAAAGAACACACAAATTTTACGTAGAAACCCTTTCGGGAAAAAATCACGGGCAGAGGAGAAGAAAATTCACTATGTCGAAAATTTGAATCAATACAAGAGGAATAGACTATGTCTATTTATAGGCTTGTAAAGCCATATTCTAGTAGGATTGAAACACCTTATCCTAATAAATATAAAATAGATGGAGTTTAATAAGGTTTAAAAAACCTTATTCTAAAATAAAATAAAAGAAGTCTAGTTCGATATAGATTTTACTTTTATTTTATTTTCCATCGTATTTTATTTAAATAAGAATTCGGGTCACTTAATTCTAACAATCTCCACATTGACACAAATTCTCAATGAACAAGTTCTTCATCGCGAACAAGTTCTCCACCTCTTCCATAAAACCCCTTAAGGGTTTAACTTCAACAATGGACACCAACCAAGTCTAAGCAATGCTCAAACTTGGTTATAGGAAGTGACTTAGTCATCATATCTGCAGGATTTTCATGAGTACTAATTTTGCTCACAATAATATCACCACGAGCAATAATATCACGAACAAAATGATACCGAACATCAATATGTTTTGTTCTCTCATGAAACATTTGATCTTTTGTAAGGAAGATGGCACTCATTTATCACAAAATACTATCTTTGATTTGAAAGTCTTCATTGAGTTCACTAAATAGTCCCTTCAACCAAATAGCTTCTTTACAAGCCTCGAATCGCCATGTACTCGAAACTTGAGTGGTAGACAAAGCGGCGTAGTTTGCAAAATGGCTTTCCAACTAATTGCACAACCTCCGATTGTAAAGACGTAACCTGTGAGAGATCTTCTTCTATCAAGGTCTCCAGTAAAATCAGCATCAACATACCCTATGACTCCATCTTTAGTTCTTCCAAACTGTAAGCAAACATCAGTAGTGCCTCGTAAGTATCTTAAAATCCACTGAACTACTTTCCAATGTTCTTTACCGGGATTTGCCATGTATCTGCTAACTGCACTTACTGCATATGATAAATCTGGACGTGAGCAAACCATAGCATACATGAGAGATCCCACTGCACTCGAATATGAAACATGTGACATGTACTCAATCTCATCATCTGATTGTGGAGACAAAGCCGATGAAAGTCTGAAATGGGCTGCTAAAGGGGTACTAACAGGCTTAGCACTCTGCATATTGAACCTACAAAGAACTTTCTCAATATACCCCTTCTGACTTAAGTACAATTTACTTGCTTTTCTATCTCTGAGAATCTCCATACCAAGTATCTTCTTTGCTAGTCCTAAATCTTTCATCTCAAATTCTTCACTTAGTTGGGCTTTGACCTTTCTTATCTCTCCTTTATCTTTTGCTGCTATCAACATGTCATCAACATAAAGAAGTAGATACACAAAAGAACCATCACTGTTTTTTCTTAAAGTAAACACAACTGTCTAAACTACTTATTTTGAAATCATGAGAAGTCATAAAGGAATCAAACCTCTTGTACCACTGTCTTGGTGACTGTTTCAAACCATAAAGGGACTTTCTCAGTAAGCAAACATAGTCCTCTTTTTCTGAGACTATAAAACCCTCTAGTTGTTGCATGTAAATATCCTCCTCAAGTTCTCCATGCAGAAATGCAGTTTTTACATCTAACTGCTCAAGCTCCAAATCATGCATGGCCACAATACCAAGCAAAGCTCGAATCGAACTATCTTAACAACTGGAGAGAACACATCTGTGAAGTCCACTCTTGGAATTTGACTATAACCCTTTGCAACAAGCCTTGTTTTATATCTGGGTTCTTCAACTCCTAGAGTCCCTTCTTTCTTTTTAAACACCCATTTACAACGAATAGCCTTTTTACTTTTAGGAAGTTTCACAAGGTCTCATGTTCTGTTTTTGTGGAGTGATTCCATCTCTTCTTGCATAGCAAACATCCACTTTTCTGAGTCTTCACAGCTAACCGCCTCAGAATAATTAGATGGCTCTTGATTCGCTTCTATATCTTCATCCACATTTAAAGCATAAGCAACTAAATCAGCTTCGGCATACTTCTTTGGAGGTTTAATTTCTCTTCTAGTTCTGTTTTTGGCAATAGAGTATTGTGGTAAAGAAGCAACTCTATTCTCAATTTTTGTTATGGCTTGAGGAGTTGACTCTGTATTAATCTGATGCTCCACCTGCTTTTGGTTTTCTTTATTGGAAGAGTATTTAAGAGATAAGTTAGGTAGCATAGCAGTTTTATAAAAAACAACATCTCTGCTAATCACAACTTTTCTATTTTTAGGACACCATAACTTATACCCTTTACACCAGCTTTATAACCAAGAAAAACGCATTTAATGGATCTCTGTTCCAATTTTTCATTATCAACGTGAGCATACGCAGGACACCCAAAAATCTTTAAATCAGAATAATTAACAGGATTACTAGACCATACCTCTTGTGGAGCCTTTTTCTCAATGGCAACGGATGAAGATCGGTTGATTAAAAAACATGCAGTAGAGGCTGCTTCTGCCCAAAATGACTTCGGTAAGTTGGCATTTGACAACATACATCGAACCTTCTCCATGATCGTTCTGTTCATTCGTTCTGCAACGCCATTTTGCTGTGGAGTATGACGAACTGTCAAGTGTCTCATGATCCCTTCTGACTTGCACAATCTATTAAACTCATCAGAACATGACTCTAAGCCATTGTCTGTACGGAGGTATTTTATCTGTTTTCCCGTCTATTTTTCAATCATAATTTTCCAAGACTTAAATGTGAAAAACACATCGCTTTTCTGCTTCAGGAAGAACGCCCAAGCTTTTCTGAAAAAATCATCAATAAAGGTTAGCATATAATTAGCTCCACCTCTCGAAGGCACTCTGGATGGCCCCCACAGATCAGAATGAATATACTCCAACGTTCCCTTCGTGTTATGGATTCCTCTAGTGAGTCGAACTTTCTTTTGCTTCCCAAAAACACAGTGCTCACATAAATTCAGTTTGTAAATTCCTTGCCCATCAAGAAGTCCTCTTTTGCTCAATTCTGCCATGCCATTCTCACTCATATGCCTTAGGCGCATATGCCAAAGTTTAGTAATATCATCATCTGACAAGGAAGAGGAAGCGACAATTTGCATCACCAATAATGATGAGAACCCCCGCAAAACATATAACAAGGCAATTTTTCTACGCCCTTTCATCACAACAAGGACCCTTTGGAAATCTTTAAACCCCACTTTCAATTTTGTGTATATCTGTACCCTTTTGAATCAAGAGTACTCAATGAAATTAAATTTCTTTTCAATTCTGGAACATGCCGTACGTCACTAAGTGTTCTGACAACTCCATCAAACATCTTAACTTTAATTGTTCCAACACCTGCGATTTTACACGAAGCATTATTTCCCATCAAAACAACACCTTGGATAATTGTTTCGTAAGTTGTAAACCAATCCCGATTGGGACTCATGTGGAAGGTGCAGCCTGAATCAAGTATCCATTCCTCACTTACTTTAGAATCATTGACAAAAGCGACTAGAAGTTCACCATCGCTGTAGTCTTCTACAACATCAGCTTCATCATAATTTTCTGGTTATTTTCCCTTTTGATTCGCAGCCTCCCTTTTAATCTTAATTTGTAGCTTATAGCACTCAAATTTAATGTGCCCTTTCTTCTTACAGAAGTTACAGGTTTTACCTCTATTTGAAGTGTAACAGCCCAAATTTCAGTGATATCGAAACAGTGATTTGAAATCACTAAATCCGACATGTGAGCTTAGATATTAGTAAGTAAATGTTAAGTGTGATTTTAGAAATAATTTTGAATTAGTGAAGTTATGTAGTATAGGAAGTTGTAGATAAAACAGAATAAAAACGAGGTATCGAGACCTTGAATTCATAAACCGAGCCATAAATTTTTTAAAAATATTTATGGAGTGTAAATAAGTTAGTATTAAAGTTTCGTCAAGAAATTTTAAGGTTTCGGTAGTTAATTAGGTGAAAATGACTAAATTGAGCTAAGTACAAAATTGTGAGATGTGATTAAATAGCTCTAGTAATAATTAAAGGACACCTATTATTGGGCTGGACGGCATGTGTGTGCAGGAAAATTAAAAAATCAAGTGTGAACAAAGGGCAAAATTGGAAATAGGGTAATAATTTAATTGTAAAATATGATATATTAGGTAAAATCTAGAGTTTTCTTCATTTTTCTTCGTATTTATCAGGTAAAAACACCATTAGAGAGCTTTTAAGAAGCTGGTTTTTATATTCTACAGCATGTAAGTTCAAATCTTGATTATTTCTTGTAATTTTTATGTTTTTGAGACTTTTACAACTAGGTCCATATGTTTAATTCATTAGTTTTTGATTATATGGATAATTTTGAAAGTTTTCATGAACAAGTGCTGAAAGTTTATGATGATTTATCATGGAATTGAGGTTTTAATTTTATTATATGATGATTTTATGAAGAGATTTTTATAGAAATCATGATTTAGGACCTAATTGTAAAAGTTGTGAAATTAGGGTTTTGTGATGAAACTTTGAATGTCAAAGGCTGTAAAATAGATTATAATGTTTAAATAAAGTGTTATTTGAGAAGAATTAGTTCAATTTATGAATAAATTAAGCAGGGACTAAATCATAAAAAATTGAAAAGTTTGGGGTAATAGTGTAATTTTAAAAATTTAAGGGCATAAATTGTGAAATAGAATAGAATTGTAATGGATTCTAATGATAATTATAGATCAAGAAAACGAAGTGAATCGTGGAAAGGAGAAAATTCAAGAATAGTCCTTGAATTTCTACGACTTTTACAAATTAGCCCAGGTAAGTTCATATGGCAAAATTTAATATTTTGTTATGAAAATATTATGATTTTTAAGTATATTATTGTAGATGAATACTATCAATTTGTAATAAGTATGAAATAATAGTTAAATAAAAGTACACATTAGTTGGAACAGTGGATTTGAGTGTTTTCATTTTATGATCATAATGAATTGACGGAAAAGATGTGATAAGTGCGCCCGTTTAAGACCATAGCTGGGCTATGACATCGGTGCAATGTGATATGTGTTCCCGTATAAGACCATAGCTGGGCTATGGCATCGATGTGACATGATGATGTGATTCCGTATAAGACCATATCTGGGATATGGCATCGGCATGTGATGTGATCCGTGTAAGACCATAGTAGGACTATGGCTTCGGTGTGTGATATGTGACAATGTGCAAGTCCATAGTTTCCTATGGCAATGTGATAATGAAGCATTCAATTCCATTAGTATTCCATAATTTGTCAATGGAAATAAATGAGAAAAAGGGGCCCAAGGAAGTTAAATTTGTGAATAGGAATATGAAAATTATTCAAAGGAGCTTAATAATAGATTTGTGATTTACAGGGTAAAGTAGTTAAATTAAAAGATATATGATTGTGTACAATGTTCGGTAAGATTTGTGTTTTTATGCCTATGAGCTTACTAAGCTTCAATAAGCTTACTTGTGTGTGTTTGATATTTTTTTATGTAGATTGAATTAAAGTGAAGTTCGTAGTCGGATCAACACAACAAGGCACACTATCCAGATCAATTCCGGTAGCTTTTGTTTTATGTTTAAAAATTTATATGTCATGTATAGAGTTTAAATGAATTGAAGTAAAGATGTTATAAACTAGTTAACAATATTTTGTACTAAAACAATTTTTGGTTAGTAATAGTAGTTTGATTTTGAAATTTCACCATAAATTATGAAAATCTAATTAGAGGTTGAATAAAATATGAAATTAAATCTTATTGAGTCTAGTTTCTTATAAAAGAAATTATTTAAGCAATGGAATTGTAAATCATGAGATATAATAACTTTTGTGAGATAAGGTCAGAGTGATTTCGAACTTCCCTATTATGATTTGTAAAAATCATTAAAAATTGTACAAAAATAATTATGAGTCATACTGTATATTTATGGATTCCTTATTGAGTCTATTTTTAAGAGAAACAAAAGGTATGGTTATTTGAATTCTGTACAGGGAGAAATTTGGTTCGTAGTGCACAGAGGTCAGAGTAGCCAAACCCTAAAATAGGGGAGACTTTAACTAATAAACTGTACTAATTTGCCCAACTAAAAATTCTATAAAAAAATTAGCAAGTAGATATATGAGTCTAGATTTAGGGAAAATTTACGGATTTGGATTTTGAGTTTTGTAACTCGAGATATGATCTTTTTAGCGATTGTGACGCAGTTGGACAGCTTGTCTGGAAAGTATGATATAAATTATCTGAATTTGGTTAAGTGCTCAAATAAGTTTAGTAGTGCTTCGTACTCGAATTCGACGATGGTCTCGGGTAATGGGGCGTTACATGAAGACTTCGATCTACCCTTAGATTTACCACGAGGATTCCGTTCCTGTGTCCTACCACGATCATCATCAGCATTCCGATCTTGTCTCCCACGAACAATGAGACCCTCTCCCTTAGAGTCGGATTTAACCACAAGATGTTTCATATTATTATACGAGGTTAAAGAATCATAAATCTCATCAACTGTGAGAGACTCGCGACTATATAAAATCGTGTCTCTAAAGGTTGAATAAGACAGGGGTAACAAACAAAGTAGAATCAACCCTAGATCTTTCTTAGCATACTGAACCTCCATGGCCTCCAAGTTTGAGAGAATTTCTTTAAACACTGTTAAGTGTTCGTGTACAGACGCACCTTCCTCCAAACGATGAGCATAAAGACGCTGCTTGATATGTTACTTGCTTGTTAGAGTTTTCGACATACATATTTGTTCTAGCCTCTTCCATAATGCAGCGACAGTCTTCTCTTTCATCACATCCTGCAAAATTTCGTTGGACAAATGTAGATGTAATTGTGTTAACGCCTTTCGATCCTTATGTTTCTTTTCTTCATCTGTTAATGTCAAAGGCATTTTATCCATCCCTAGTAGGGCATCCTCCAGATCCATCTGCGCAATAACTGCTTGCATCCTAATCTGCAACAATGCAAATCTGGTGTTGCGATCCAATAGAGGAATTTCATACTTCAAAGACGCCATTACTGTGATTGAGATGAACAACCCGGAAGCTCGGATACCAATTTGTGAAAAATAAAAAAAAATAAAGTACACACAAATTTTACGTGGAAACCCTTTTAGGAAAAAACCATGGGCAGAGGAGAAGAAAATTCACTATGTCGAAAATTTGAATCAATACAAGAGGAATAGACTATGTCTATTTATAGGCTTGTAAAGCTATATTCTAGTAGGATTGAAACATCTTATCCTAATAAATATAAAATAGATGGAGTTTAATAAGGTTTAAAAAATTTTATTCTAAAATAAAATAAAAAAAAGTCTAGTTCTATATGGATTTTACTTTTATTTTATTTTTCATCGTATTTTATTTAAATAAGAATTCGGGTCACTTAATTCTAACAGTTCTTAACCCTTTGAGTCACGGAATTATGTTATTCATAATTCCATGTAATATGTAAACACTGGTTTATTAGTAAATTGTTCAATTGAATTTCTTGAATGGTTGGACTTTTATAGTATATTTGTTATTGTTTTCTATTATTTTATTAAATAATGATGTGGTTAGTTTTTTTCTTTTTTTTGAAGATATAGATGTGATTAGTTAAATTAAGTAGTTTAACAATAAACTACATTTGGATATTGATATTATAATATTGGAGTATGGCGTGAAAGGGGACCGGTAGGGTCCAATAGGAGTTGTCCTGTGGGTTAGGGGGGGCACTGCACGCTGCCCTTTCATGCCCATCGTTGGGTCTTTACTAGACCAATGTTAAGCCAGGACCACACCCCCCCCACCCCCTTCCCTCTCCCTTCCTTCCTATAAGAAACCCCTCATCCAACATTGCCCTTTCACTTCCATCACCCACACTTTGTTCTCTTTTAGTATTTTCTCTCCATTCATATTAATCACCAAAACTTATCAACACCACGTACGAGGTAAAGATGAAGATGAGCAGTTCTGCTACCATGGGGGCCTCAAAGAGAAGGCTATCAAGCAGAGGCCTTGGAGGGGTTCTCCGAGAGCAAAGGGCTAAGCTTTATATTATACGAAGATGCGTTGTTATGCTCCTTTGCTGGCATGATTGAAACTCCTACTCCTAGCCATGCTAATGATCATGGAGGATCTTGGGGGCTCCTCTTCTTTTCTTCTTCATTTGGTGGAGTGTAAATACTGGCAGTGGTCGGCGGATGTTATCGGAGAGTTAAGAACAAATTTTGTATGAATTGGTCTTATGGCCTAGATGTAAATTAGATAGCTTGAATTAAAGCTTTGATATTAGTTAATTACTCAACAAATTATATGGGCGTTTATTCTTTTACATCTGCGGCTTTCTGTGTCATGAATTACTTTATATGTTCACCGGCTTACCATAAACAACATCATTAGGTAACCCCAACTTTGAGTGCTACTATATTCCAACAATTTCTCATTGAATTATTCACTTTTAGTTATGCTTGGACCATGATGTTTTCCTGACTATTTGGTGATGTGAAGATTGATTGAGAGTCAGCAGCTCCCATCCTTTTTTCTTTTGGATAAAATGAAGTAGAATTAGGGATTCTTAAGCTAGCGAGGATTTCAAAATTGGAATGCAACTCAAAATATATGTTGCTTTAGGAAAAGAGTTGCAGTCAACCTTCATGAGTTTCATTAGAGGACAAATTCATGAGGAGGATATACCCCGGTGCTTTTTCCCAACTTGCCAATTCTTTTTGGATTGGCTTTTCATGAACTGCTCCAAGTTGTTTTGACAAGGGGGTTAGTTGCACAAGTTTAATGCATACAAATGGAAACGCCAAACAACTTGAGCAAGGATGATTGCTTGTAATTTTACTCACTTCAATTGGCAAAGAAGCATACTCTTTGTTATGGGTTTTATTTGAAATTGTTTCTGAGTTAGGAATTAGGATGATGGTTGTAATAATTGAAAATTACAAATCAAAGGAGTTAAAGAAAAAAAGTGGGTTTTGTTTTATCATCTTGTATCTTAGTCCCAAAACTATACTATAGAACATGATGAAAGTTTTGACCAGTCCCATGTAGGTAGCATTTTAGGGGGAGGGGCCGGAGTAATAAAGTAGGAAACAAACAAGCAACTAAAAATGGGTACGAGTTGCAGATATTTGATTAGATCCCTGTTTATGGGCATCATGATTCATGACTACCTGATACTAAAACTAATGATGGTAGAATGCATTGCAAACTAGTTTAATTCTGCAATTATTTTCATTCTTTAACACTCCCTTCCCAAAAACCAGGACCATATTTTATCAATAAACATATAACAAGCTTAGTGGTAAGCTAAGGTTATAAATATTATAAACTAACTAAATTAGTTAAAGAGGTCCCCATCATAATCCTTGTTTTAATTTTCCTTGTCTTGGACCAAACAGCATCAGCCCATGTTTCAATCTCTAAAGTTAATACTTGATTAATAAACTCTACTAAACTTAACAATTTAATGGTAAGTTGAAAATAAAAGCATGGAGAAAGGGGTGAGTTGGGGGGCAGGTGAATTATTGGATCACAACTCAGAACCCACATTCACGTGCGCCAATGGCATCCCAAGGGTAGAGACGGTCCTCCCTCACCGTTTTGTCTTTTATAAAACGTGGGATGCGGGTGGGTGGGTGAAAGTGAAGAGGTAAAAAAGGGAAGAGAAGTTAGGGAGTTTGGTGGTGAGGAGTCAGCACAGCAGTGAGCAGCAGCAACACATAGGCAGCAAAGCTTTAATATTCTATTGTCGGCCACATCTACGATGAGGAAGGTCAAGGTGCCACTTTTTTCAAACTCAACTGCCACTCACTACTAACTTCTTCTTATTATTAATACTATATAGGAAGTAATTAGGTATAGGGCCTAGAGGGAGGGGAGGACAAAAAGCCTAATGGGATGGGGTGAAATGTGGTCAAAAGACATAAGCCCACGTGCGCCTCCTTATCCACAAACCCCACCACCACACATGGGTGTCTCAATCCTTTTCAACCTACAATAATATTAAATATATCATAGCATTGGGGTCCCCGCTTTCCCTTTCTTTATTATTTTTCCGTTTATTTTTTTGAATTGGATGGATAGTTGGATAGTTAGATCGGTTAAATCACTTATTTTTATTTTGATTGAGTTAATTACCAAGTAAATTAGCAGAATATACCAATTTTAAAAGATAATGAGGAAAATGAGTCGATTTTTTATTATATTTACGAAAATAGATTAATTTTAGAGAGAAAAACTAAAAGCGCATTAAATAAGATGTATTTTTAATTTAGGTGGTAGAATACGCACATTATAAGACACGCTTTCAGTGTCTTTGTTGCCACCTCAACTGAAAACACATTCAGCATCCAATGGTAAATTTTTCCAATAGCCAAATTTTTTCTAATGGCTAAAAATGACTATGCTATATAAATCCAAGTCATTTTCTTTCTTTTGCATTCAAATCTAATCTCTCAATTCTCTCAACTATTTAGTTTTCAAACTTTCATTCAATTTCTCTCAAAATATTGTTGTTTTAATTTTATATTTCATAATTTATTTGATTTTAATTGATTTTTATAATGATAGTTTTGCTTATGCTAACATTATTAATTTTATCATTTTTTATGTTTATATAATCAGACCTAAAATTAAATTTTAGAGACGTACATACACAATTTAACTGCATTAATAATATATCAATATTTACAATTTACCAAAATATGAGAAGGAAATAAAATTTTGGTTATCGTATTCTACGGCCGTGTGACCCGTATTTTTATTTTTTTTAATTTTTCCAAAATTTTCTATTTTGTTTCAAAATGTTCCCTGAATGTTTCTAAACTATTTTTAGGGCCCAGTAGGCTCGATTTAAGGCCCGTAAGTGTATTTTTACTTTAAATAAAATGTGTTTTTGAATGTTATTATTATATTTGAATGATTGTTTCTGTTTGAAATTAAATGTTTCTAATTATACTGTAATACTCTGTAACCCTAACCCAGCGACGGAGACGGGTTAGGGGTGTTACAACCACTATCAACTAGAGGCCCAAATTATACTTCAACCCATGATTGCATAACCACTGTCAACTGGAAGCCTTAGTTATACTTTAACTTGTGATTGTATAACCATCGTGAACTGAGAGCCTGAGTTGCAATGCGATGGGCTTCTAAGGTGGTCGTTAGATCCCCACATGACAAATGAAATATGTGGGTCTCCAAATGTTTTCGCATTACCGTGAACTCAAACATACTTTAAAACTATCATAATGTCTACCTTGAATACGAGCACAAAAAAAATTCTCTTCCCAAATTTTCAACACCCAACACAACAACAAAACAATTTTTTAGAACAAAAAACGTGTCTTACAGGAAGTGTTTTCTATTTTTCTCTCCAAAATCGATCTATTTTCATAAATATTAGAAAAATAAACTCAAATCCCTAATTATTTTTTAAAATTACCCTTTTCTTCAAATTTACCCTTAATTATCAATTTAATTTTAAATAAATGATTTGTTGAAATTTTATAAAAACAAAAAGTTATTAAAAATTATAAAATTTGGCTTTAATTGTTGACTCAATTATTATTTTCTTTAATTCAATTTAACTAATTCAAAAAAATTGGTGATGTAACTAATTTAATACTTTTATTAAATTCAATATATTAATCGATTTTTAATTTAACAGATCTAATTTCAATTAACTATGTTTAAAATCGTTTTATTCGTAGGTAAATTGTTTACGAATTTTAGGGCTTTGCCCTCCTATAATTAAAAATAAACATACACGTCTTATGATTGTCGTATTGAAGTTGATTTCATTGACATGTTTGAGAAAAAAATTTGAAATGCATATATTCGTATCTTTTGCATGATTTTCCCATGTCTACTCAAGGTAAAATGGATCGTCGGTTTTCTTCCAAGTGGGGCAAACAAGTATACATATTATTTTTGTTTTATTATATGAGTTTTACATGAAATTTCACTAGTTGGTGCAGTATTTAAGTTTTTTCCTAACCATATATTTAATTGTTTTCCAAGTACAATTAATTTAGCTTTAATTAATAGCACAAATAAGATAAAAAAGAGATTGTATTTGATGTATTATTGATGTATGAGTTTTGGATTTGGATGACTGATACACAAAGGAGAAGATGAAAGACTTTTTTATGTGGTTTGATCGTTTTTTCTACTCTTATCGAGATAGTTTTTATGTTTATTCTTTTTATTGAGTATGTTTTATTTATTGTTTTGTCAATTTTGTTTGCCTTTAAAGGATGTGTAGACAAATTCGTGTATTTGAATTTGGTGTGGTATGTTTTTATTATTAATTCAAGAGGTGCTTCGGTATTTTCTCTCAAAAAAAAAAACTTATTAATTTTTCTTTACACTCTGATGGATTAAAAAAAAAACAAACTCTCTTAAATTTATCCGATTCAAAGACACCAATAGCAAAGAAAAGATGAGCAAATTAAGTACAACACTTTTGAAGACCAATTGACAATAATTAAGTATAAAAATTAATAATTAATACTTGAAACAAAGTAAATAGATTAGATTTGAAGGTGCAACAATAAAATTTTGAGGCTAACAACAACTTTGGACGGGAACAACAGGGCAATTGGCAACAAAGCGGTAGCCTAAATTGAAGCTAAAGAATAGAGTTATGGCAACAATGATTGGATTACTAAACCAACTGCCTTTGAAGGAAATTAGTCGATTCAAAATGGAGGCAACAACCACTGTAGATGAATAGAAAACCTAACCTCTTTCGATCAAATTACCCCATCTGAGACTTCTACAATTTTTGAAAATGGAAATACCTGGAAAAATTAAGGAACCCAATGCGTATGTTATTGGCTTCTTTCAAATCCAACTCTATCATTTTCAAAAGGATTTCCATCATACTGAGTTTCTGCTCTTTCTCTAAAGATGGAAGTTGATTGGGTAAATCATAGCTTTAAAAAAACAAAACTAAGGAACTCTTTCTCTCATCATAACCCAATAAGCCATGTGGGAGACTAATGAAGGAAAAGAAGATTGTAATTGATCTTGTTAATTAATGAGGTGACAAACTTTAATTTAGCAATAGTGCATGAGACTCATGCACGATGCATCAAATATAATCCATAAGATAAAGAGATTCTAGTATGTTTTTACTCCATTCTATTCTGGATAGATACTAACAATATAACTACTATTGATAAGGGTGAATTCACAAAGGCATGGTGTTAGCTCCTATTTATTTTGTTTAATTAAAATTTTTAACACTAAATATAAAGTTTTAGTTTTAAATTTCTTTATAATTTTATATCAACCCTCAACACAAAATTTCTAACTATACTAATTATTTTAGAGAGAGCTGGGAGGAAAACATTACGTAAGCAATTAAAAATCAAAGAATAAAGCACAAAAAAGGAACCCTAATTTCGAACCACCAATTTTGCAAGGCACAACAAGGCTTTTATTCGACAAAACTACATAATAAAGATGAGTTTTTTTTTTTTTTTAGGTCAAAAACACTTAAAGTCAATAAATTATAAGTAAGTTTACGTTTTAGTCATTCAACTTTGGAGCTTGTGTTTAGCTAGTTCGAGAAGGATGTTCAAGTTTAGAGATTCGAGTAACAATTTAGGTGAGTATTAGATGGGACTTTATCCTTGTAACATCCTTAACCCGTATCCGTCGCTGGAACAGGATTACGAAGCATTACCAGAGTTTACATATTAACTTAACAGATATTATCATATCATATTACATTCACGTCAGAAACCAATTAAAATCAAACATATTGTCCATTATATGAGCCTTCAAGGCCCAAAATATGCATTAGAAACAAGTTGAGACTAAATCGGATACTCAAAAAAATTTTCGAAAAATATTGAAAATTTTCAAAGCCGCAGGGGACACACGGCCATGTGACTCACACAGTTAGGAGACACGCCCGTGTCTCAGGCCGTGTGGGTATTCAAAATAGGGACACACGGCTGTGTCTAGCCCGTGTCCATATTCGTGTAACTCTTTGACTTGGGTCACACGGCCAAGTCACACGCCCGTGTGCTAGGCTGTGTAAGCATACTGACTTGCGCAATTTAAAAGATACAGGGGACACACGGCTATGTCACCTGGCCGTGTGTCACACACGGTTGAGACACACGTCTGTGTAGACGAAAATAGGTCATTTTCCAAGCCACATTTCTCACCCATATTGTTACCAACTTAGCCTCAACAAATCACATGTCATCAAGCCATATCAAGACATTCAACACAAACTAAAATCATGTCTTAAACATTCATCATCACACAATCAACCAACACGCTTTTAGACACCTCAAATGACAACTTATAAACATGTCAACCAAATATTCAAACTTACCAATTTAATCCATCTAACAATTCTACTAAGGTTCACCACAAAATAATTACATACAAACGTATATCACTCACACCAACATCATTAATATGCCTCATTCTCAAACCAATATATATATAAGTTGGTTATATAAACAAAATATAATTCACAACATTTGCACAAGCCAAACTTTGATCTAATCCACACAAATGCCTATACATGCTATATAAACCGTATTGAACGTTTCAAAAACTACCGAAATAAGCTGGATAGTGTGACTTGAGTGTTGATCCGATCGTCCAACCTTCCAAAAATCTACAAGGACATTAAACAACTCAAATAAGCTTAATGAAGATTAGTAAGTTCGACGGAGTAAATAAAAATCTTACCGAACTAACTATAATAAATCAAATAATAAAATCATTTTCGATAATTCCCTGTCAATCACATCTTCAATCGATAAATACATCCGTTTTCAAGTCGTTACCGAAAATAAATAACATGTCTTTCAATTTCAATAAGTAAATCACCTTATCAAATTTTTCTCATTCGAAGAATAACTTACGGATAAGAGTACATCATTAACAGAACCTCATAAGAGCTGGTCTATCTGAATATGCCAACAGAAGCTCATAAGAGCTGAATAGAAACTCATAAGAGTTGAACAGAAGCTCGTAAGAGCTGAAAAAAAGCTCGAAAGAGCTAAATAGAAAGTAAAACATGAGAGTTCGCAACAAATGCTGAACCCCGGTTTACTTGTTCTGACATTTTCTTCCAATACCATCATATGTCAAATCACGAATGTACTCAAATCCCACGTTCAATTCAAATCGAATATCCAATTCAATATCATAATTTGTACAATAAATTATTTCCAATAATAAAATATATGTTTAATACTAATAATCAATTTATAAAAATATTAAAGTTTAACCGCACGAACTTACTGAATTGTAATAATTGTAGAAGTTCAGGGACTATTTCGCTATTTTTCTTTTTTCACGAGTATCTACGGGATCTTGATATGAAGCAAAAATAGGTAAAACCAGCTTAAAACCCTCCTCCTATGACTTTTTCGACTGAAAATTTGAAGAAAAATGTCTAGAAAACCTTAAATTTTCAATTTGTAATTTTAATTTCATAAAATTTACAAATTTGCCATTAAATGCCTTTATTTTATTATTTTTTTCTCCTTATGCCACCTTATCCATCCAATTTGGGTCTAATTATTACTTAGGTCCTTATTTATTGATTATTCAAGTCATTTAATCACTTATTTATTATAATCAGCAAGTTTTGTATCTTTTTCAATTTAGTTCTTTTTAATTAATTAACTATCCAAACGTTAAAATTTTTCAACGAAACTTTAATGATACTCTGTAAATATTTATAAAAAGGCTCAGTTTATAGAAAAGAGGTCCCGATACCTTACTTTCTAAAATCACTTTACCTAGGGTTTCACTACTCGAACAAAATAATTAATTATAAAATATAAATTATCAATTCAAAAACCTTTTTAAAAACCCTATTTGACTCATAAATATTAAATAATAATATTTACGATCTTACTCGCCAAATTTGGTGGCCTCAAGCCACTGTTTTCGACACCACTGAAAAACCGGGCTGTTACAATCCTAGCTTTTGCATGTGAGCTGTTCAAGTAGAGGTATACATAAATGGTAATGGCGTCTTGAATAATTGGTAAGTGTATGAAGCAAAGTAAAGATGATATATGTGCGATGATGATATGTATGAAGTACTGCATGAATAGAAAATTGAATGGTAAGTGTGCAAGTTAAGTATGATATAGGAGAGTACAAACCAATCAGGTGTGTGAACAAATCCTGGTAAGTGAATTTTGAGTAAAACGTTCCTTTATGATGCCTCTGGTAGGCCAGTTATATTGCTAACCAGACTGGCAAATCACAATACGAAAATAAGTGTTTGACCATGTAGTTAAGACCCATGGCATCGCGTGATATGAAAACACTCATGGTGATGCCTCCTATAAGATGAAGACTGGACTGATAGATCATAACATAAGGATGTGTAAGCCCATGTGGCTGAGACCCATGGCATAATATGACAGTATGAATATTCATGGTGATGCTTTCGGAAATATGTAAACCAAACTGACATATCACAACATGAAGATATGTATAAGTCCATGAGGGAAAAACCCATGACACTTTCTATGAAAATTCGTTGGGATGGTAAACACATGATTCTGTATATTGCCTGTGTGGCGTGATCTGCTAAGCCTTTGTGGCGCATTCTGTATGGCATTTGTGATAAGTTCAGTATCATATCATTGGCATATTTGGTGAGGTTTGTGTGGTAGAAT
Organism: Gossypium anomalum; assembly: GCA_025698475.1. NCBI lineage: Eukaryota > Viridiplantae > Streptophyta > Magnoliopsida > Malvales > Malvaceae > Gossypium > Gossypium anomalum. The sequence continues at coordinate 12,612,591 of CM046967.1, read as the reverse complement.
ATGGTTATTCACCTTTGTGGTAAATTCTGGGTAAGCTTGAGAGGCTTTTAATAGATAGTTCCATGATAAAGATATGATACATGTAACGCCTCCTTACCCGAGACCGTCGCCGGAGTCGAGCAAAAGGCAATACTAAACTTATTTGAGCACTTAACCGAATTCAGACAATTTATATCATACTTTTCAGACAAGCTGTCCAACTGCGCCACAGTCGAAAAAAAAATCATATCTTGAGTTACACAACTCGAAATCCAAATCCGTAAATTTTCCCCGAATCTAGAGTCATATATATATTTACTGATTTTTTTCTAGAATTTTTGGTTGGGCCAATTAGTACAGTTTATTAGTTAAAGTCTCCTCTATTTCAGGGTTTGGCTACTCTGACCCCTGTGCACTACAAACCAAATTTCTCCCTTTACAGAATTCAAATAACCATGTCGTTTGTTTCTATTAAAAATAGACTCAATAAGGAATCCATAAATATACAGTATGACTCCTAATTATTTTTTTACAATTTTTAATGATTTTTACAAATCAAAACAGGGGAGCTCAAAATCACTCTGACCTTGTCTCACAAAAGTTATTATATCTCATGATTTACGATTCCATTTCTTACATAATTTATTTTATAAGAAACTAGACTCAATAAGCTTTAATTTTATACTTCATTCAACCTCTAATTAGATTTTCATAATTTATGGTGAATTTTCAAAGTCAAACTATTGCTACTAACCAAAAACTGTTTTAGTACAAAATATTGTTAACTAGTTTATAACATCTTTACTTTAATTCCTTTAAACTCTATACATGCCATATAAATCTTTAAACATAAAACAAAAGCTACCGGAATTGATCTGAATAGTGTGCCTTGTTGTGTTGATCCGATCTACTAGCTTCACTTTAATTCAATCTACATAAAAATATCAAACATACACAAGTAAGCTTATTGAAGCTTAGTAAGCTCATAGGCATAAAAACACAAATCTTACCGAACATTGTACACAATCATATATCTTTTAATTTAACTACTTTACCCTGTAAATCACAAATCCATTATTAAGCTCGTTTGAATAATTTTCATATTCCTATTCACAAATTTAACTTCTTTGGGCCCATTTTTTTTTCTCATTTATTTCCATTGACAATTTATTGAGAACTAATGGAATTGAGTGCTTCATTAACACATTGCCATAGAAAACTATGGACTTGCACATTGTCACATATCACACACCGAAGCCATAGTCCTGCTATGGTCTTACACGGATCACATCACATGCCGATGCCATATCCCAGATATGGTCTTATACGGAATCACATTATCACATCTCACCGATGCCATAGCCCAGCTATGGTCTTATACGGGAACACATATCACATTGCACCGATGCCATAGCCCAGCTATGGTCTTAGACGGGTGTACTTATCACATCTTTTCCGTCAATTCATCATGGTCACAGAATGAAAGCACTCAAATCCATTGTTCCAACTAATGTGTACTTTTATTTAACTATTATTTCATACTTGTTACAAATTGATAGTATTCATCTACAATAATATACTTAAAAATCATAATATCTTCATAATCAAACATTAAATTTGCCATATGAACTTACCTGGGCTAATTTGCAAAAGTCGTAGAAATTCAGGACTATTCTTGAATTTTCTTCTTTCCACGATTCACTTCGTTTTCTTGATATGCTGTAGGATATAAAAACCAGCTTCTTAAAAACTCTCTAATGGTATTTTTATCTGATGAAGATGAAGAAAAATGAAGAAAACTCTAGATTTTACCTAATATATCATATTTTACAATTAAATTATTACCTTATTTCCAATTTTGGCCCTTGTTCACACTTGATTTTTAATTTTCCTGGACACACATGCCGTCCAGCCCAATAATAGGTGTCTAATTGCCTATTTAGTCCTCTTTTAATTATTACTAGAGCTATTTAATCATATCTCACAATTTTGCACTTAGTTCAATTTAGTCCTTTTCACCTAATTAACTACCGAAACCTTAAAATTTCTTGACGAAACTTTAATACTAACTTATTTACACTCCATAAATATTTTTAAAAATATTTATGGCTCGGTTTATGAATTCGAGGTCTCGATACCTCATTTTTATTCCGTTTTATCTATAACTTCCTACACTACATAATTTCACTAATTCAAAATTATTTCTAAAACCACACTTAACATTTACTTACTAATATCTAAGCTCACATGTCGGATTTAGTGATTTCAAATCACTGTTTCGGTATCACTGAAATTTGGGCCGTTACAATACATCTGAAGTTAATTTGACTGGATTAGTTCAATGGTGTAATCGAATGTGTTTTAAGGCAAGTTTCCTGAAAGAAAGTATGTATTTGTATATTTAAATAGGGTATCCACCATAATAGTCTGCTAGTTTAGAATATGGGCGTATTCGTTGTTATGAGAGATATAAGTATCTGTCGGTTTGAGTTTGTCTGCGTTATGTAGGGTTGAAATTTGAGTTATCTGGTATTCGCCATATCTGTCATGTCTCGTTCTGGGATTTTATGGAATCTGAGTTATTTGTCATCTTGGGTATTCTTGTGTCTTATAACAAAGATGTGTGGAATTCTTTTAAATGATCTGGATAATTCATTATCAATATGAGCATGTGTTGGGTTTTGAACTGGGATATGATTTGATTGATAGACTAATAGTATTGAACTCAGCATGGTAATCCGCCAAACGTGAATCCAAATAGTAAGTAATAGTATCTGTGAACAATCATTTTGGGAAAATATTAAGTGTTGGTTTGAAGAGAAAATCCATAGGAAGTGGACTCTGTAGAGATATTCCTTAGAGAAGTACCTTCGTTGTTTTAAGGGAAAAAGATAATAGAATATTGTCTGGTAAGATCTGAAGTCAGCCAAGAAGTGAAGTGAAAGTTGGTATGTTAAGTATGGTAGATGGCGGATAAGTGCAAGTTCGATATTATGAAAGTATCCTCCCAATTCAGAAATGATATGTTTATTATGGAAATTGGAATATAAGCATATATCCGATATTGTGAAAGTACCCACCAAGGTATTTTGTATTAAAGCTAACTAAGTTTTCTTGAACTTACACATTCTTGTTCTTATTTCAGGTGTTGCTATATGAATGAGTACGCCAGGAGGGACAAGCTAAGAGCACGCCATGGAAACGGTGAGCTGGATTATTATGCATACAGGAAACATCTTAGAAGTAGAGTGTATAGTAAGTTATGCTTTAAAGAGTCTATTTTTTAATAGAATTTTATGATGTTGTATACTTTTTCAAATATTATTGTAATTATTTGATATTTCCTTAATATAAAGAAGAATAGTACAAAATAATATGAACTATGTTGAAAAAGAATTACACGCTAATTGTTTAAAATTTTTGCTCAAGTATTTGTGCTTTGTAGCATTTGATATTAGAACTCGGTGAATCAAGTTGGGTAGAGGGTGTAACAGCCCGTTTTCAGTAAAATCGGAACAATGGTTTCGGGACCACAAATCCAAGTCAGAAAGAAAATTATTTTAATATTAGTGCATGGTCTGCATTATGATAGAAATAACGTATGGAAATTTCATTAAGAAAATTTTACCGATTACATGTCTACTTTAATAAAGGACTAAATTGCATAAAATGCAAAAGTTGAGTTCTAGTAGCTATAAGTATCAAATAGCTATGAAATTCAAAATTTGATGTCCTTATATGGCAAATAGACCGTTAAGAGGAGTTAGTAGATAAGTTTTATGAATCATCTATGGAAAATTAGAAAAAGAAAAGGATGAAATTGGAAAGTAAAAGATGAAAAGATGATAAATTAATAAAATAAGAAAATATTATCATTTTCATCATTTTTCCTAAATAGATAAATATGGAAACCCTAGCCATGGAGAATTAAAGAAAGAGAAAACTTATTTGGCCAAATTAGGTGAGTATTCAAGTCCCATATTTAGTAATTTTTATATTTTCGAGATCGTAATAACTTAATTTAGCTATCTTGGGGATTAATTTGCAAATTTATTAAAGTACTAGGGTTTTGCCATGGATGAATATGCATGAATTATAAAATTTATGGTAGAAAATGAAATGTTGTTGATAGATAAATAACTTTTGTAAAGTGAATTTTCATGAAATTGTGAGTTAGGGACTAAATCGAAAAGATGTAAAATTTATGAAAAAATTCTGATTCTTGTGAAATATATGGGCTGTAAATGTTATATGTAAAAATCATCTAGGCTTGGAATAAGGATTAAATTGCATGAATTTCATTTTTCGAGCCTAGGGATAAAATCGTAATTAATTAAAAATATAGGGACAAAATGGTAATTTTGCTAAGATTTGAATTGGATGGAATTGAATGTGAATTTTATTAAATTGATTTAGATTTACTCGTATAGATTCGGATAGACCTAGTTCGGAATTGGATCGGGGAAAACAAAAAAGTATCGAAATAATAGTCTACGAACACAAACATTGTCGAGGTAAGTTCGTGTAATTAAATTGTGTATATTTATATGTTTGAATTGAATGTTGTATATGTAAATTGTGTAAATGCTATATATATGAATTTGATCACATATTTGATAATGTTCGATAAATGATAATTCACGTTTGAATAAATGGAATTCAATGGATACAAAATTTTCCTGTATTAGTTGTGGTCCAGCATATGTTGTGGACACACATAGCTCAAAAGAGCATCCCATTATAAGTCCTTTCGAGCTTCCTATTATATGGTTCTTGCGAGCTTCTCGTTAATAGCTCTTCGGAGCGTTCCGAATAGTTGTGATTCTGTATGTGTTGTAGACACACCACAGCTCTTATGAGCGTCTCATTATATGGCTCTTCGTGAGCTTCCCAATTAAAGGCTCTTTGTGAGCTTCCTGATTAATGGCTCTCCGGAGCTTCTCAATATGGCTCGCTTGAACTTCCCGATATATGGCTATTCGGAGCTTCCTGATTAATGGCTCTTCGGAGCTACTCGTTATTGGCTCACATGAGCTTCCTAAATATGGCTCTTATGAGCTTCCCGTTATATAGCCCGAATAAGCTTCCCGTTACATGGGTCACATGAGCTTCCCGCTATATGGCTTGAGAGAGTGTTACCCGATTATGTGCTTTAATGAGCACTCCCGAATATGAATTGACGAATTACAGTTTGTACACTTCAACTGTACTACCTGTGTATCCATTGATATTTCTAATAAATTCAATGGGTAAAGTTTCAATATGGAATAATCTGAACTTCAGATGAATTATTATGGAAATGCACATGTTATATGGATATATGATGTGGAAAGCTTATGTATATGAAAATTGTTACATGATGAGTTCATCCTTGATTCTTGATGTTTACATGAAATACATGACTACAAGTTTCTTGAGATTATATGCGATTAGGCTAATTGCAAAGTTTCTTTGGATAAATTTTTGCATGCTTAATTTAAATGTAAATAAATGGTTAGTTACTTTCCCGTTATACGAACTTACTGAGCATCAAATGCTTACTCTATTTTATTTTATCTGTTTTATAGTATTCGGAGGCTCGTAAAGGTTAGAAGCTGGTCGGAGCTACATCACACTATCCCTCAGATTTTTCGGTATAAATTTAGCAACTAATTTTGGTTATAATGACATTTATAGGTTAAATTTGGCCAATGATGGCTTGTATGTGTTTGGTTGGAATTAGCCATTGGTATGGCTTATAAATGGTATGTTTTGATATGTAAAATGGTTTTAATATGCTTGATGTGTATTTGAAATGGATGATTAATGAAAATCATATAGGCATATTGATTATGATAGTAAAATTGATAGAACATGTCTATTTGTACATATGGTATTTTTGTAAGTATAGATACTTGAACATATGTGTTGATATGTCTTACATAAAAATTACTTTGGCTTGATTTGAATGATTAATATTGGATTGGGAATGTGTTTAAATGTTAATATAGGTGAAAGACAAATTTGGGTGAGAAATAAGCCTTGAAAATGGCCTATTTACGTCCACACAGGCAAAGACATAGGCGTGTGTCTCAGCCGCGTGTGATATACGGCCTAGCACATGGGTGTGTGACTTTGCCATGTAGCCCCTGCAGCTAATTAATGTAAATTAAAATGTTTACACGGCCTAGCACACGGGCTTGTGGCTTGGTCGTGTGACCCAAGTCAGTAACCACCTAATTTGGACACGGGTTAGAACACGGCCGTGTGTTCCTATTTCGAATGTTCACACGACCTGAGACATGGGCGTGTCTCTCAACCGTGTGAGCCACACGGCCTGACCACATGAGTGTGTGTCCGCTGCAGCTTGGAAAAATTTTGGGATTTTGCGAAAAATTCTCTAAGTATCTGGTTTAGTCCCGACTTGTTTCTAATGTTTATTTTGGGCTTCAAGGGCTCATAAAAGGGACTATATGAAATGTCTGTTATACATTCTGTAAATTTCGTAATGCTCTGTAACCCTATTTCGACGATGGATATGGGTTAGGGGTGTTACAAAGGGTGTTACATTTTGGGTCTTATGGCATGTACCTAGGTTGGTTCGAGCTTGTTGTTTAAATTAATTTTTTGGTACTTTTGGTAACTTGACCTATAAGGTTTTCATGGTTAGATTTTATCCTTTGATTATTAGTTATTTATGCTTGCTTATATAGGTTTGAATGTGGAAATTAGTGGATCAAGAATTTATGCATTGAATGTTACGATTTGGTGATGTTTGAATGTGTTTTCTTGTGTCGAATTGATGACTTTATATTGAGGTAAGTTTTAGGTAAGTTTAAGTGCAAATTGGTAAGGTTTTATATACTTGAAAATGTGCATTTTTTGCTATATGGTTAGATTTTATCCTTTGATTATTAGTTATTTATGCTTGCTTATATAGGTTTGAATGTGGAAATTAGTGGATCAAGAATTTATGCATTGAATGTTATGATTTGGTGATGTTTGAATGTGTTTTCTTGTGTCGAATTGATGACTTTATATTGAGGTAAGTTTTAGGTAAGTTTAAGTGCAAATTGGTAAGGTTTTATATACTTGAAAATGTGCATTTTTTGCTATGTGGTTAGATTTTATCCTTTGATTATTAGTTATTTATGCTTGCTTATATAGGTTTGAATGTGGAAATTAGTGGATCAAGAATTTATGCATTGAATGTTATGATTTGGTGATGTTTGAATATGTTTTCTTGTGTCGAATTGATGACTTTATATTGAGGTAAGTTTTAGGTAAGTTTAAGTGCAAATTGGTAAGGTTTTATATACTTGAAAATGTGCATTTTTTGCTATATGACCATTAAGCCTCGAGACAGCAAGAGCATGTCTCAAGACCATTAGAACAATATTTATTTCAATATGCATTCAAGTTTTTAGTGTCTCAAGACATGTCAAGCTAGTCTAGAGACAATCTCATCTAGATCTTGAGACAAGGGCACATCAAAGCTAAATAAATTTTGCCCTGCTCCAAGTTTCGAGACAAGAACCCCTTGCCTCGAGACATTCAAACATTAAAGCTAAAGTAGGAAAATATGGGAGATTTGTCTCGAGACCAAGTCTCGAGAAATAAGGGACCTTGTCTCGATACATGAATTCTAATGTCTCAAGACATGCTATCATCGAAGTAAAATTAACAATAATGAAATGAGATTTGTCTCGAGATAAGGACAAAGAGTTCCTTGTCTCAAGACATAATGCTGAAATTTAACTAAAAGAGTTTGAATTTGTATTCTAATCTTGTATGAGACCACATTCAACCCCTAATTTTGTAAATCATATTTTGTATGTATTTATGTGATATAATTACATGATATATTGGGTATGTTTGATATGAGTTGCTTCAGCAACATAATGTTAATCAGGTCGGGTGTAGGATATCACAAAAAATCTCTTAATAAAAAATGGAAAAAAAATTAACTGAGGCTTTATAAAAGGTACACCCTGTTGAGCCCTTAATGACCCAAAAAAATCAATTAGGTCCTTTCACTAACAGAAATTGTTAGTTGATTAGTTTGATTGTTTACAGCGCCAATGAAATTATCGATAGCCACCAAAGATGATATGTGGTATGAGACATATGTGCATACCACGTGCATGATGCGATGTAGCATGCCACATCAATAAGAATTTTAAAAATAATTAATAGAAAATATACATCTAAAATGAGTCCAAACAATTAATTATCTAGGTTCACTATTAAAAAATTAATAATTTTAAAAATATTAATAATTTTAAAAAATTATAAAAAAAATTATATAAAAACTCATTTCACTATTATATATGATAAAACTTAAATTATAATTTTATGTCATATTATCAATTTGCATGTTCGAAATTGGAACTATTTTAAAATATGTTTCATATTTGATTTTTTTTCTTATATCAATATTCCTTTTAATTTTTAATTTTTTTATCACACTTGAATTTTTTTAATTTTTACATAACTGTTAATAATATCTTAATTTTAAAAAATTTAACAATCAACGTTTACATATTGTATAACTTGGTCCTTGTAGTTTTGCTTTTCTTTGTGACCATTTCACTTAAAAAGCTTTAAAAACCAAATTTATTAGCTAAATTTGATAATAAAAATATATGGAAAAAGAAACACTTTGTCATTAGATGAAAAACTAATTGCTGAGATGACTCCGTCTTTGTCAGTTCACTTTTCACCAGTTTTAAAAGATTTTTTTTTTTTGCCAATTTTAAAAGTTGACATTTTATCTTCCCGTTAGCATTTAATAGTTGGTGACTAGAAAGAAAAAAGTTAGATGACCATTTATAACTTTTCATAATTGAGTGACTAAAAAGGAAATTTACTAATAGTTAGGTGACTACCAATATAGTTTACCCATATTTTTATTAATTTTTTTTTTTAAATTTCGTTGACATTTTTCCACAAGGACACGTGTCATCTCTTGGTGGTTGTCTTCAACCACATCAATGTTGTTAAAAGCCAAACCAATCAATTAATGATTTTCGTTAACAAAAAAGTCTAGTTGATTTTTTTTTCATTTTTTAAAAAGAGGTTTTTTTTTATTGTTTTAATAAGTGTTTTTTTTATTTTAATTTGGACACGAGATCAAACACGACCAAAAGCAAAAGGAATGAAAAAAAAGGATCAAAACTTGGAGGTGGTGAGCAACGGCGCTCAGCATCACCAGTATAGGCCACCTTGGCCATTTGTTTGTCTAGTGTAACGTGTCATGAAACTTAATTTGGGTCTAGTGTAACGTGTAGGATGAATTAAACTATAACTACTTAATTAAGCATCTCTTTTTTTTTAAAATAGATATAATTCAAGCACGTTAGTCTAAAGTAGAAAATAATAATAATAATTGAAAAGCATGTTTTCCCCTAAGAGGTATAGAAATGTAGAAGGAAAAGGGATTTTTGGTGATCTGTCTGTCGTCCAAATTGATGAACTCACAAAGGGATTGGCACGTGCAATCTATATGCATGTATGATGTATCGACCAAAATTCCTCAAGCTCTTATTGAAAGGCTAAGCTGAGTGTTAGATACATCAGTCATGTTTTGCAAAGTTGGGGCAAGTGTTGCCCCCACTAAGATTCACAAAAGGATTGGAATATTGGTTTAAATTATTTAAAAGGTTATTTATTTTCTACAATGTTTAAAAAGTTCCCAAAACATCTCATCAGTTTGATCCCAATATTGAAACTAAGATGCAATAATGCATAGGATTAGGGGGTGATTTAAAGTGGCTTCTTTTCATGTGATTATCAATTTTGATTAATACAATATTAGGAATGAATCTTTTCAAATAATTAATTAGGTGAACCTATCGTCAAATATGGTATTCATTAATTTATTAATATGTATGTATGTTTGGTGCTTGTCAACAAACATAAAATAGATTAGGTAATATAAATTCATTACTAAATAAAAGAAAGAAAACTAGTTGATATGTCAAATCTGTGTGAACATGAAATAGACAATTCGGGTGCTTCATAATTTCTTGTCTCCTCCATTAATTTTATTACTCAAAACTATGAAAAAATGTTTCTCATACGGACTGCAGCTTGCAGTGCACAGCAGGTTAGGAGAATTAGAATGATTTTGTTTGTCATTGCCAATCATATAATTTCAGTTATCAGAATATGTATAAAAGAAGTATATTGTGGTGATTTTAGCCAACAAAACATGGATTAAGATTCGTTAGTTAGATGTTATAATTGTTGTGTTAAAACTAAGGTTATTAGATCAAAATTGACACCATCATCTGGTGGAGGAGCAGTTAAGATGAAGAGCAACCCTTTTGTTGTTCCATTGATAAAACAACTCGGATCTTTTGGCTTTCTGCTCTTACATTACACAAGTAAAATAATGAAAGTGGTGTGGTTAAAAGAAGGAATAAAACAAGTTGAATGGAAGACCTGAGCATTGACCTCGCCAAAATCAGCAAGTTACCGATGGAGATACTGGGCAGGTTCTGGTGGTCCTTCATGTCTCTTGTTCAGTCTGCATCGTGGCATTCAACGGGTTTAAAATACCGCGACTTATAAATGAAACTCTTCAACAACACCCTATGGCCCATTCCCTAACCTCATGTGTATGCTTACAAAATCTTTAGTGCAGACACCTATGTAAGTGTCCTACACTCACTTAGCAACCCAACAAGCTGCCAGCAAACACGGGTTTCTTGCAGGAGTCGCGTATATACATTATCTGTGGGAAAGCAATTATGCTCCCTAAAGAAGGATAGAATAAGTTCGTTGGGACCTTTAGATCAGTTTTTGTAACCAGAAAAAGTGGTGTCTCTCTAAGCCATTTTCAATCTAACTTCTGTGATCTGTAAAGCTCGCTAGGTTCATGAACCTTTCTTCACCTATGTGAGTGTGATGCCATATTGGCTTGGTTGGTTTGGGCAATCATCCGTTTAACGTTTCGTTGATGCTGACAGATCCTGACTTCCCCTATTGATTAAATGGTCCACACGGCATTGAATTTTCCTTGGACAGTTCTTTTCCTTCTTTCTTCAACACAACCTTCAGATGGATAAGCTCAAAGCAAGTGAAATTGCCAGACAAACTTCCACCATACAATTAAAGACATGCGCAAATTTCTCCCTTTGCAAAATGTATGTTTGTCTTGTCTGCATAATGGTTCTTTGCGAAGAATTTTGCAGCTGCTCTAGTTATACCAAAGGATTAATAGATGCTATGGATTATGCCCAAAATTCTACTTCACGTTCTTTGCCTTTCTCATTTCCAAGAATCAACTTGGTTTCACTAGTGTTATTAGAAATAGTTGAATTATAAACTTGGTCTTACCAAGGGAGATTGAAGAACCTTGGGCTCTAGGCAAAATATTAGGTCTTAGTACAGTTGCACTGGAAGAAGAGTTAATTGCGGAACCGACAAAACATTGAATGAGAAAATTTGAGAATATATTAAATAGTAGCACTGAGCTTGTATACCGGTATTTTGAGATTGACAGAGATTCATCATTACTCATGTTTTATAAGCCAAGGAGTGCTCAATTTCTAATTTTCAGCGCTCTTTGTACAATTGACCAAGTTGAGGTGTTTCGTGAATTTTCTTGCTGCAAGGTTTCTAACTAAATTTTAGGTTAGTTCTATCTTTTCGGGTTTTAATATAATTTTACTTTGATAGGAAAAAAATAACCCTGCCAAGCCCCTCAATGAGTCGCAGCATGTTATGAAACTATAAAGCGAAAGGAATCACCATTTATATGATGCGCAGTACAAACAAATGGTGAACATAGATTTATACACCAAACTAACACAAAGTTTCATTGCTACGATAAGAATACAGATCATAGGGGCATTAATATCCCATGTTCGAAGCTCTTAACTATATGTTCGACCCATTGCTGAACAGAAGGGTTACATTTGAAGTCACAAAAACAGCAACTCCCACAGGCAAAATGTCAATAGTATCTCCGCCATCATTAGACATGGTTCAAGCTTCCCACCAAAATTTACAGTTGACATAGCCCCAAAATAATGATGATTCATAAGGTAATGTGTTCACAAAATATTTAACCACTTACTTCTTCATGATCCATGACAAATGTATTTAGTCAATCACCTTGCTCACACCCCAAGCAGTATAGCTATCTTGTGATGCAAAGTCCTACAAGACCAGTTAACAAGTTTATTATAACTAGAGAATATAATAGCCAAATTAGTGAAACAAGTTAGGAAAAGATGTAACATACAAGCTGACTCAGGCGGAACTCAGGTGGTGTATCCAGCTCTATGTTGGTTGGATCATCTTCCAGGTTTTGACACTCCTCCAGATCCTTCTTAAGATGCTCTGCTCCTAACTGAGCATAATCAGAAAGACGAGGTTTGCCGTCTAGTATTCCTTCATTACCATCAGCATCCCTCCTTGGAGACTGACTCTGAAGAAGCTCATCACAAAGAGACAGCCCTTCCACAAGCTGCTGTGAATCCAACAAAAACTGCGACTCACCATCCCACCACTTTGAATCTTCCTCAGCATGATTATCATTATTATCATCATTATCTAACATCTCATTAAGATGATTTTCAGGAGCAGGTAGATCATTTAGACTGGAATTTTCGCATTCAGCTTGAGCTTCATCTTCAACATACTGCGTTGTAGGGTGCTTTGCTGAAAATACCTGAGAGAAAGCAAATATCACGGCCCATCTAAATTACCACTTACATTAGAGAGCATACGATTGCATGGCCTCTAACCACAATTCATCCAATGACAATATCCTAGAAAACAATTTTTCTATATTATAGGGAAATGTAATCCCAAATCTCTGACGTATGTTTCTTGGCTGAAGGAAGGTGGCTGCAAAGAATACGGTCTCAAATATAACCCTACTACAAGTAGATAAAAACCAATCTACAAAGAATTCCAAGGCATATAATTAGGAAAACAAGAACAAGAAATTACCTGAGCAGAGGGACCGATGCAAGGAATGGTATACTCCTGTCCTTGGTCATATTCATGGCATTGCCTCCCTGTTCGTGGTGGGTCAGGTGTCACAGACTTTGGAGTCACAGGATCTACTTTAACAATCATTGTATCTGTTGTTTCAGGTAAATCTTGCTCAGTTTTATCACCCTGTTTGGGTTGTTGCTGCTGATGAAATATTTTAGAAATAACATACTCCCCATCTTTTTCATCCTCCTCAGTTCCTAGATGATATTGGTGCATCACCCAATTTGTTTTCTCAGATTTTCCACCTTTGACAGTGGTCATATAGAGAACCATAATCTTCTTGCATCCTTCCTGAACACCATCCAAAAAGACTGGTTTGGTCCTACCAGTCTTGTGCCAGCGGACATCACCAAAATCATCACCATGGATCTTTCGACGTTTCCGAGTTCCAGTATTGTAAGCTTTGATAGCTCGATGAAAGAAGTGGGATACACTTCCATCTTCCTTAACCCCTAAAGTTTCAATTTTCAGTATTAATATTAGTAAAAAGATGCTTAAAGAAAATGGTAGAAAAAAATCCTCAATCCTTACCAACCTGGTAATTTTTGGGGATGTGTATAACAGATACCATCATCATTTTCAATGGTTGGGATGAATTCGTTAATGAATGGATGGGGTTTTGAATCTTTCACGCCAACTTTTGTAAGCAAATGCCATATGATCTCTTGATCAGATGGATCAAATTTGACACCTCGAGGTAACCCTGGCCATGCTTGATTGACCTAGGAACACGCACTTTTAGTTGCTATGTACATGTACTAATGCCCTACTGTTCATAGTTATGAACATTTAACCAATGCCATTATATTTATTTTTATTAGAAAGTCAAGCAAGATAAACAATCATTAAATTAGTGAAATCAGAATATCATAAGTTCTGTTAGATGTCCATGGAAGCACTAATTACTTGAACTTATGATTGTCAAAACAATTATAATCCACAATATCTTCGAATGTCATTGAATATAATTGGTATATTAATAATAAATCTAGACATCCGATGCCAGACATAAACCACATCACAAGTAAATAGCTTTATGGTCATAGGCAGATCCTGTTTCTATACGAGTGATAAATTGTTGTAAGACAATAGTTCAGCAGAGATTAGGATTTTCCAAGTTAGAGTCAAGCAAGTATTGCAATACAGAGCACTTAGCTTGACAGATAGAAAAGATGGGCGGAAGACTGACATTGGACCTATTTGCTTGGACTCTTAATTTTCTCAAAGTACCCATGTCTGACACTCATGTTCTGACCTTCAAATACATGGAAAAACTTGGAAAAGTCTAAACATACCTTTGCCAGATACATATCTGTATCCGACACTCACACCCAAGTCCAAGTAACTTAGTTTTGGAGACCATATGGTAAAATCCAAGGTTCTATTAAGTAGCATCAATGTAACTGAGGTTAAAGTTTTAAGGCATTGCAGTCGAACATTTTGTTTTGTTGTTTCTATCATATAAGATGTTAAGATAGCAATAAAAACTCAGAAAAGCTCCTGAGCTACTAATGTAAACTTAAGATGCATTATGATGGTCAGCACAAACCATATTATGCTTGTTCAACTAATCTCTTTCAGGTACCAAAAGCATATAACATAAAACATTGGACAAGATAGAAGTCATACATCACTGTTGTCAATAATATGATGGCAATTAGGACAAGATCTGGTTGGGTTGCTGTTCCATGTCACCCTTCCAGGATCAGATGCACTCCTGATTTTGGAGGCAATTCTGTTACCATCTACCAACCATGTTCTGCATAAAACACCCAAAAGTGAGCAAACATCATCATTATTAGCAGTTCTCCCCTGCCTAACAACTCAAGTTCTCTTATTTATCTATACTGGAAAATCAAAAACCCAACCCAACGTCATCTATATCTATTACATAAATCTAATACAACAGAAAGCCCTAATCATAAACATACAAATGAATGAACTAACAATTGCCCAGATGGTCTTTTCACTTTCCTAGCAAATACCCAGAAAATGAACATAATTTTTTTTCCAAAAAGAAAGGGATTTCAGCTAAGGATCCCAAAACAACATGCTAACCCCATCAAATATAAGGAACAGAGACATCAGAAACTGCCCTAAGTACCCAAAGTAATAATTTTTCTTTATAAATCAGGAAATTCCAAAGCAAGAGAAATGAAGGATAGTCAACTTACCCAGCCATGACATAAAAATCAAAGCATCTATTCTTCTCTCTCAGCTTTCGGTTCTCGTAAAGGATTTGAATATTCTAAATAAAATACACTCTTCGTTCTCAATTTGTTTCTAGTACCATTAAAAGAAATATAAAAGTCCTTTAAAAAAATGCACCTTTTTAAGTTTTGAAATTTCAAACCGGATTAGTGGGATTTCTACCGTTGCTCCGTACGAAAAGGACTAAGAAAAGACAGTAAAAGGTGGTTTCTTTGCTGTAGAAATTAAAGAGAAAACTTGGTTTTATTATTAGTAGTACTGAAAATGGGTAAAAGCAGTAACAGAGGAGATAAATAAAAGGAGGTTTTGGGTTTTTCTCTTGACTTGAAAAAAGTAAAGTTCTGTCGAGGTTAGTGTAGGGTCGACTCTGTTATAAAAGGACTTCCGTTGACTAGAGTTTTGTATCCTTCAACTCCCATTATTGCCACGGTTCAGAATTGAAAAGTCTCATGCATCTCCTAACAACTAAAATTGAGATGACAAAGCCCACATCTAGTATGTTGGGCTTCCACTCGAACCCACAATCTTGAATACTTTACAGACCGCACAGAATATCCAAGTTCATGGCATCAATTTTCTAACCGCAACTCAGATGTGTACATATATGTCAGAAATGGAGATTACATAATACAAGTTATAACCAAAACAAAATGGAAAAAGTACCAGGGAAGCGGCTGTACTTCGGGCAGATTGCTTTTTGGCTCGACTGAAAAATAAATAAATTAGTCCTTATATATTTTAAAATGTGCAAATTAGTCCTCCATCAAATTTTATATGCTAAAATGATGATGTAGAACGTTAATTGAAGGATTCATATCTAATTTTACCTTTGACCTATAGTTAAAATATCCAGTTTGGTCCTTTTACAACATTTTATAAAGATAATTCTAAAAAAATTCTTTAAATTTTCAAAAAAATTATTTATTCCATTTGTGAAACCATAAAATATATTTTGTAATTGATAATTATGTAAAAAAAAAAAAATTCACGCACAATTATGAACAACAAGAACTCATTTCTTTAAAATTGCTAAATTTTCACAAGTAGGTGGAATTGGAATCCATTGGTAGGCTCTAAGCACATCGTAATAAGAGCATTAGATGCAATGTAATGTTTTATCATGTCATGTTTCATAGTTGAATAAGCTTTTAATGGCTGATCTGGTCAATGCCAAAAGCTTCTTCCTTTTCCATAGATTTTTAACTTTTAACAATTAATGCTTAAGCTAAAAAAATCACTTAGCAAAAACAATAACACCACTAAAGATTGTAATTGCAGCAGAAATAAAAACCAAAACTTGGACCTGACGATCATATGTACATACAATCTCTGTTAAAATTATTACTCTATGACTTTATTTGTTTGTATTGTCTGCACCAATCGAAAGTTTTTATTGAAAGCTCTCATTTTATTTCTCTTCTATAATTCAATTTTTTTTCCATAAAATAGTTTTAAACACCACGAATCAGCAAATTAAAATTTAAATAGTTTTCTTTTCCAATCTTCGACACTAACCTTTAGATCGACTTGAATCTAAGGTATATTCTTTTACTCATTGATAGGTGCTGTCATTATACCGATCGTGAATCGCCGATTAAAGCTCACTAACCGAATTTTCTTTTAAAAGAAACTTAACAATCCAATGACTTAAATAAAAAGTTTTGAATAGTCCAATGACTTAAAAGAAATCTTTCAAATAATTTAATGATCATTTTATAATTTTTTAAAGTTAAGTGGTTAAAATGTAAATTTATTAATAATTTAATAACCTTAAATATAATTTACCCTAAAATTTAAGAAATGATTGTGTCATTAAAATTTAAAAAGATTACTTTTTTAGGCTAAATGTTAAAAAGAGTAAAAAAAACAAGAAAAAGAAAACGCTATTAATCGAGCTTATCATATTTGGAAATTATTTGACCAACAAAAATTATGTTTTACTATGCAAATGTGACGGGTAATGATAACTGACTCGGTTATTATTAAAAAAATTATAACAAATTAAAAAAATTCAATTTTTTAAAAACTATAAATTTTCAAAACCATAACTTACTAACATGAATATCCAACTAAAAAAAATCGTTTTAACCCCCAAAAAAAAACTAATGAATGAAAAAAACAAATAAATAAATTGGTGCTAGAGCAAAAGTCAAACATAAGGAATTGGTGCACAAATTTCTCCAACCGTTAATAATTAAATTTAGGCTTCACTTCCAAATTATGGATTTTAGAAAATGATTTATTTTCATATCAGATTATAGATGATGTTTCCAACACATCTGCATCATAACTTTCAATTGATAAACATTTCAGTTATTCTGATTCAACTAACGTGTTGTCGCTCTATCTGGCTAGCATACCAAGGGTTCTACATTCCATTCATGAAAAGCTTCCAACAATATCATTTAAATACAAGTATGATAGTTGCTATTATCGAAACGAATTTAACCCATAATAACATTTTCCTAACTATCTCTGATCTGGTTGATATATCTCTATATCATATCTTCTAAAATCTGAATTTCTCATTCTAATTGTCCGTCTGTTTACCTATGACTTCATGAAATTTATTCTCGAATCTACAGATAAATTCAAATACATACAACTCAACTAGCTCTTCAAATGAATAATTCATTCTGACTAAAACTATTACATCAACGTGATAGTAACAATTCAAATCAATTCTTTCTTCTTGTCGTCAAGATAATCCAGACATAAAATCTATCATAATTTCCTCATAATACCAATCAAAAGTCGTAACAAACTGTATTAGTTCATACAAAATGTGACATCCAATTTTGACTTGTTGACATTATTCAAGATCATCTGATTAATGAGAACCGATATGTGATGCTATGCTTGATCTTCCACCGTCTACACTTTTACTACTATTTGTCCCTTCTTGAAAGCTAAAAGTTGAACATAATAAGACTATTCCGATTATTAACATCAAAGCATTGAACTATATTAGAGCCACAACCATCAAATGAATTAAAAGTATTATTTTGTTCCTTCCCATAAAAACCTTTCCTCAGATGAACCACAGGGCTCTAATAAGACAGACGCTAATGCCTCAAGTATCAATAAATGCATCAACACGTCCTCTAAAAAGCTGATATTTGTAACAATATGCTCCCGTGATCCTATCAAGAATGATAACCATAACAAGTGTAATAGTCTAAGGCCAATGTATATCCTTTGCAGATGGACTATATATGATAAAGTAGACAATAAGAACGATAAAAAAGCTAAGATAAAGAAGCCCAAGATGTAAAGCTCTATTAAACTCCCGAAAATATAACCCATTTCTATACTATCAAAATAAGCAAATTTATTAGCCTTCCAGACATAGTTGTCCACATCCACACTATTTCTATTGAAGACCATGGGGCATAATAAAAACATATTGATTGTTAAAGAGATTAATGATACCCCAAAGAAAAATCCAAAAGGAGAATATCGCTTAGACGCACTGGAACCAACTGTAACATAACCACACAAATTTCATACGCATAAAGCAGAACAACAGCCAGTAGAAGTAAAAAATAATAACACATGAGTTTTGCCATCGAGTCCTCTACCAAAACATATTTGAATAGAATGCCAAAAATAGAGAAATGCCAATCATTAATTAGCCAGACTAACAATACATCTGCCTATCATTATGATTAGCTAGCATCCCCACACGATAAGAACCATATCTGGAGATAAAACAACCACATATGCCACTAAAATAAAAGAGCACATATAATACCCAGATGAGGTAATTATAAGATACTCGGCCATAATGGCTGCATTTCGATCTATTTACAGTTCGAACACTACCCCACTGACTACTAAAGTCATCAATGATTTCACATTATTCTGTTTCACTAAAGTAATCAATTTAGAAGAAAGCACAGTTAACCTGTTCTTTAGATACCATACCAGTTATAGTCGATTACCAGTGAATAACTTCTTCTTTTAACAGTGAAGTCGCACATCCCAAATAGTCTTCAGAAAGATCTAATATCTCATCTATAACTCTCTGTATTTGCTACCCAACTCTCGGCTCTGACCACATCATTACACATTCAACCACTGAACTCTTCGGCTCCATACTTGTGAACTTTCACAACAGAAACACTATAAACATTCTATGATATAGAATTTTGAAAACGATGGGATGGAGGTCGTAATGCCACAAAATTTAATTCTCATAAATACACATCAAACATAACATTCATTATTAATACAAACACTATGAACATTTAGTCTAACCTTTATAAATTTTTGGTCATCATTAGAAACCTTTTAATCAGAGACTTGAGTATTCTTTCAACATCATCGAAATTAGCTCGGTTGGAAGAGATCTTTTATCTATATGGAAACATAATTCAATTTGAGTTAGGAGTTCTTACGCTATCACAGGTTATATAATGATATGTATTTCTAGACTTCATGCATGCTACGTTTAGTCCTAGAATTAACAAAATTGTAGCTCTGATACCACTAAATGTAACATCCTTAACTCGTCTCTGTTATCGGATCAGGGTTACAGAGCATTACCGTACAACTAGAAATATTTAAACATCATAAAATTTAATATAATTTAAATATATCATAAACCATTCATTCTCATACAATTCGTCCTTAAATCAAGCCTTCGAGGCCTTGGAAATAACTTGAAAGCAATTTGGAACTAATTTGAAACAAACCGGAACTTTTAAGAATAAGTTGCAAAAATAAAAAAATAGGGGTCACACAGTCATATGACATAGCCCCAGGCGATGTAACTTTCAAACAAGGGACACACGGCCGTGTCCTAACCCGTGTCCTCACCCGTGTAACTCACTGAGTAGGGTCACACGGCCGTGTAACTCTCTAAGTTGCCCCACACGTCTTGTGCTAAACTGTGTATTAGGTCGTGTAACTCACTAACTTGAACCCTAAGAAAATCCTCAAATGACACACGCCCGTGTCTCAGGCCGTGTGGACTAAAAAATTCACCTAAAATCAAGCCATTTCCTAACCAATTCATGTATAAACTTTAAATCCATTTGTGCACACTTTCAAAGTACTAAAGCATCATTCAAATACACATAATTATGCCAATTCAATCAACCTAATTATCTAACCAATATGTCATTTAAAGGCACCACAATTACATCCAAACACCATTTACGGAAACATGTTAACATTACCTAATTCCATGCATAAAGGCCTAATTTCATTATATACTTAACCACAACATAAATGACCATTACCAAGACAACATCTCATACCAAGAGACCATGCACATAATTTACCTAAAAATGACCAAATAAACTTAACTTAACAAGCATTATAAGTCCATCAGCCATACATAAACATCAAGGCTCAAACATATCAAATTGTCATTTACACTTTCACTAAATATCATTTCAAAACATCTTATACATGTTAATATTGTCATTTCCAAACATAATAACCTAGTTCAAATATGAACTAAAACATGTCACAAGTAGCCATTTTCAAGTCATCATCAACATGCCAAAATAACCTTATAAAAAAGCACTTTAAAGTAACCAAAATCACATAACTTGGTAAGGCATCAAAGTGTACCAAACCAACATAACTTTCAAAAGCTTATACATGTTAAAATACTATTAACACATACACCATAATAACATTACAAAGCACCATATACATGCTGTTATAAACCTTAGCCAAATTACTCAAAAACTATCGAATTGATTGTTGGATAGTGTGATAGGTCTCCAATGATCTTCTAACCGATCAAGCTTCTGAATATTTATAAGACAAAGGAAAAGAACTACATAAGCAACAAGTGCTTAGTAAGCTCGTATAAACTTTAAACATAACTTACCATTTCAATAATGAAATTTATAGAATAAGTATAAACCTTTACCAATGCCATAAACTTAATAAAAGCTTATGTAACACCATCAAACTCACAAGTTAGCATACTTATTCATGATACATATGAAATCAACCATGTATAAACATAACATTTAATTCATCATCGTTACCATACAATCATGAATCATTCCATTTGCTTACTTACTGTAATGACCTGATAGTCACAGGTATCGGAAATTGTATTTTAGGGTCTCCGTTTTTGAAAAATAGATTCGTAAATATATATTAAAAATATTTACGAAGTTAGTTGTGTGGTTAATTAGATTTTAATTAGGTGAATTAGTTTGAATTAAGGTTAAGTAGGTATAAGGATTAAATTAAATTAAGGGTGAAAGTTTAATTATAGAATCAAGAAAAGTTGAAGGACTAAATTAGCAAATAAACCATAAGAGAAATAAGCGACAAATGTATGAAAAATATTATCCCATGTATATGTATAATATACATATATTTATACTTAATACTTAGTACTTAAGTATATAATATAATATAATAAAACATAAATAAACTAGAGTAAATAAAACAAAGAAAAAGAGAAATAAAGAAACAAAACAGAGAAGAACAGGGGAGAAAGAAAGAAAAGAAAGAAAAAAAAAAGGGAAATTAGGGATTTTAAGGTTTCAAGCTTAAGTGCTAATTCAATTTAATCCATTTTCTTGTAATTTTGATGTTTTTGGAATCCTAGAACAAAATACTACTTCATATAAGTGGAAATTTTAAAAGTTATTTGATTTTTAGATGTGGGTTATGTTGAATTAATTGAAGAATTAGGGTTTGAATTGATAGAATTTTAAGTTAGAATTGAGAAAAGGATTGAATTGTAAAATAAATTTTAAGTTTTAAGTAGTAGGGACTAAATTGAAAGAAATACAAAATTAAGGTTTTATGGTGAAATTAGGGAGTTGAAATTAGATTAAAGTGAAAATTGAATTGAGATATGGAATTGGTTTTGTAAGAGAAAAAGTTGATTAGATTTAAGGACTAAATTAGAATTTAGGCAAAAGTTTTGTATAAATTAAAATAATTTATATGAAATTGTGTTGTACTGATAATTTTTAATAGTTTAAATTCCGTAGCTAACGTGATACCGGAGACGTCGGCTAAGAAAGGAAAGGAAAAAGTCAACGAAGATTAGCTCGAAAAATACGGTTTGTATTTCTATAATCCAAATTTAATTGTTAATTGTTGAATTTTGATTTAAATGTTTATGGTAAGATATTAAGGTAAGTAATAGCATTTTTTATGTTGAATTTAATGTATGTGAATTTGTAATTGATACGATATTTGAATATTAGATAATTGTAGTATTAAAATTGAATTGAGTTGAATTGGATTGGAATTTATGAGTTATTTGAATTGTGTATTGAATGGAAAGTTGAAAAGTGAATTGAATACCCTATTAACAGTGCTGGGATGAGTCAGATATATTTGGCATGTCATAGGATTGGAAGTATTCAGGGATACTTCGACCTTTAGTCGATGAGGCACTGTAAGTGTCGTATTATTACTTCAAATAATTCCAATGAGGTACTAAGTACCGTACTGTTTTACTTCGGCTTGGCCGATGAGGCACTGAGTGTCGTACTGGTGTGTTTTGGTTGGGTCCATGTATCCGTCAAAGTCTGAGTCTTATTAATAAGGGTAAACAAATGATTTGGCCAATTGGTTGACAATGAATGATATTGAATATGGATTGGAATGGACAATGAAATGAAATATGCAATTGAAATGCATGGAATTGCATGAATCAGGGATTTATGAAATGGATATTGGTTTGAAATTGAATGGTTTTGTAACACCCCTTACCCGCGTTCGACCCCGGAACAGAGTACGAGGTATTATCGGACTTAAACACGAGCACACAAACATTTCTGAGTTATAAAAGTTCGTTCAAATTAAAAACTTTTCAAACTTCATCTTTAAGTCCCTAACATGAGCCCATAAGGCCCATAATATATTTTAAAAGTGATTCGGGACTAAATCGAGAAATTTTGAAAACTTTGGAAAATTTCACTGAAAACAGGGGCACACGCCCGTGTGGAAGAGTGACACGCCCGTGTGTCCTCTTAACATGTGGATTTATTTCTCAATTCAAACCTATAGGGTTTTTCACACGGCCTGGCACACACCCGTGTCCATGGCTCGTGCCCCTCACACGGCCATGACACACCCATGTCTCAGCCCGTGTACTAAAACCTTGACATTCTGTTTCTGACGGCAGCAACAATTTAGGGTTACACGGTGATAAACGCCAAATTATATATATTGTTACCCCAAATACTTAACATATTTATGGATATTTATATTAGATTTGTGGATTTTGGCGCTCTTAATCCAATTATTTCATGTTTTTTACTCAGGAGAGCACCAAGAGTCAAAAGGAGCCAAAAACGAGCTTAAAAGAGACAAAAATGACCAAATCAAGAAGATCACAAGGCCTAAACCTTACCACACGGGCTGATCACACGCCCGTGTCTATCGTGGGTGTCGTCTAAGGATTTCACGATTCACACGGCCTAGCCATTGACCCACACGGCCGTGTGAAATTTAGCAGAACGAACACGGCCTGGCAAACACATCACACGGTCGTGGCACATTTTCAAAGAGTTGTATTTTACACGGAAAAAGAATACTTAGGGAACAAGAAAGCCAATTCAAAGCCTATAAAAACACCCTAAGTATGATCTACTGAGGGGGACTTTTCTGGCGCTTCTAGAACTTTTCTGGAACGCAGAACCACACGCCAGGAATTACTTGAAGGAAGCCAGACGATCCATCCCAAAAGCCGGAGCTACTCTAAGACTGAAGATCTCTCTCAGGATTCCTTCAAGGGTTTTAGAGTTTTCTTTATATTTTGTTATTTTCATACTTTTGAGATGTACTCTTATTTCATTATGAACTAAACCCCTTAGATACCTAAAGGGGATGAAACCTATGATGGATCTTGTTATTATTATCTGAACTATATGATAAATACTTGATTTGTTCTTAATTATGTGTTTCTAATGCTTGAGTTAATATTCCGGGTATTGAATCTTGATTTAATGTGCTTATGCATAAGAGGAATAGCCCTGCCTAATAGTAGATTTGGCATAATTAAGCGGAGTTGATCGAACACCTAGAGATAGGGTTATGAGATTTTACCAGATTAGGGTGAAACCTAATATGGGAGTCCATAGATCGATTTACTGCTTCCCTAGGGGTTTTAATTAGAAAGAGATTTCAATTAATTCAACTGAGGGTTAGGCGTTATTAGTCTTGAAAGAGATAATAATGTAGGTTAAGGAGTCTCACAGATCAAGTCAAGTTAATAAATCGTCCGGTTCAGAGTCAGATAACAAGTGAAATCTAGGTGAATTCCTCCTTGGGTGTCGTCTTTATCAATTGCTTTTCTTCAAGTCTTTTCCAAATCTTCTCTTCGCTTTAATTAAATTAGTTAATTAGTTTAGATAATTAGTTTAATAAACAAACCCTTTTTATTCCTAAGCTAGATAATAAAAAGATAGTTATTACTAGTACTTTTGGTTCCCTTGGGTACGTTATCCTGATCTTGCCATTACTATACTATTGTTCGATAGGTGCGCTTGCCTTTTTGTCGTGATAATAGTTAGTCTAGGTTTGATCTTTATTATAAATATTTATTACTTGTTACGAATCACGCGATCAAGTTTTTGGCGTCGTTGCCAGGGAATCTGAAATATTAGGAACACTTAATTTTTATTACTTTAGCCATTTATTTTTCTTGCAATTTAACTTTATTTCTATTTTTATTTTACTAACTTTCTTCTTTCTCCTGGCAGGTTCTTGTAGTGTATGACTAGAAGAAACCCGTCAGGACCGTTGCTTTTTGACGAGGAAATTGATCGAACAGCTCGTAGAAACCGATGTGAAATCAGGCGCAGCTTAAGATACACAGAGGAAGAGCAAGAGGACGATATCTCAACTACTACTGAAGAGATGGCTGAAAATCAAGACAATCCGCTACCGCCAACCATACCCGCTGAATTAGCAAATTAAAATCCTACTCCTCGTACTATGTATGATTATGCTAAACCTAATTTTACAGGAACTGAGTCAAGTATAGTTAGACCTGTTGTTGCTGCTAACTATTTTGAACTGACGATTCAGATGATACAGCAATTTGTTCAGTTTGATGGTTTACAGGATGAGAACCCCAACATGCATTTGGCAAATTTCCTAGAACTGTGCGACACTGTCAAAATTAATGGCATTTCTGATGATGACATTCGCCTTCAGTTATTCTCTTTTTCACTGAGAAATAAAGCTAAACAGTGGTTGAACTCACTACCACGAGGATCCATTACCACATGGGAGCAAATGACCGAAAAATTTCTATTAAAATATTTTCCACTGGCAAAAACAGCTAAGTTGCGTAATGATATTTCTTCTTTTGTGCATATGGATTTAGAGACACTTTACGATGTATGGGAGAGATTTAAGAACCTTTTGCGAAGGTGCCCACATCATGGATTACCTCTATGGCTGCAAGTTCAAACGTTCTACAATGGTGTGAATCCCTCGACAAGACAAATGATTGACGTAGCTGTTGGCGGAACCATCAACAATAAAACGCCTGAAGATGCCTATGAATTTATAGAGGATATGTCACTGAATAACTATCAGTGGCAAGTTATGATGACAAAGCCAACAAAAACAGCCGGCGTTTATAACATCGATTCGGTCACCATGCTCTCTAATCAGGTAGAACTTCTAAATAAGAAAATTGATGGTTTACTTGGTTCTACGCAGGTACATCCAGCGATGAGGTGCGATTCAAGTGGAGGAGGTGTGCCTACAGAATACCCACCATTCAATCCTACAATTGAAGAGGAACAAGTCAACTATATGGGTAACAATAATTTTAGATCTCAAGATAACCCATATAGTAATACTTATAATGCAGGTTAGAATAACCACCCAAATTTCTCTTGGGGTGGTCAACAGAATCAGAGGCCACAGAATCCTCAAAATTTTCAACAATCACCGTATCAACAGGAAAAGAAGCCGAACCTTGAGGAGATGTTATCCAAATTCATCTCGGTGTCAGAAACTCGCTTTCAAAATACTGAGACAGCACTCAAAAATCAACAAGCATCAATTCAAGGACTCGAAACTCAGATAAGCCAGCTGACCAGACTGATTTCCGAACAACCACAAGGTGGCTTACATTGTAACACCAAACTGAAAGAGCATGTGAAAGCAGTCACACTAAGGAGTGGGAAAGTGTTAGCTAAAGCTGAAAAAAAGCTAACACAAGAAGCCGTGATAAGCGAAAAGGAGGAGGAAAAACCCAAAAATAGTGAGGAACAAGTACAGAAGGAATATAAACCATCAGTTCCATACCCAGCAAAATTAAAAAAGGACTGTATGGATGCACAATTTGGTAAGTTTCTTGAACTTTTTAAACAATTACATATCAACTTACCTTTTGTCGAAGCTATCTCGCAGATGCCTACATACATGAAATTTTTAAAGGAGCTCCTAACAAATAAAAGAAAGTTTGAAGACTTATCCACAGTAGAGCTCAACGAGGAGTGCTCAGCCATACTCCAAAACAAACTGCCAACCAAATTGAAAGATCTAGGAAGTTTTACTATCCATTGCTTAATTGGTAGTTTAAATGTTGAGAAAGCACTAGCCGATCTAGGTGCTAGCATTAATTTGATGCCATATAAAATGTTCAAACAACTTGGCCTTGGGGAACCCAAACCCACTAGGATGAGTATTCAACTAGCCGATAGATCTATTAAATATCCTAGGGGTATTATAGAAGATGTACTTGTGAAAGTAGATACATTCATATTCCCTGTTAACTTTGTTATGCTTGATATGGATGAACACGTGGAAGTACCTTTAATTTTAGGACGTCCATTTCTAGCCACTTCTAGGGCTGTAATCGATGTTGGTGATGGTAAATTGGTACTTAGAGTAGGTGATGAGGAGATTATCTTTAAAATTTATGATGCCATGAGATTTTCTAGGGAATAGGATGACTCATGTTATTTTATTGACTCTATTGATCATGCTACTCAAGACTCTTTTCAGGAAATTATACAAGAAGACACAACAGAACTGTACCTAGCTCAAGAAGAAGAGTCATATGATGACCTTAACGAACATCCTTCGAGACGAGCAGAGTATGAGGGTATCAAAATGAACGATGAACTTAAGCAAAAACCCTCTATTAAAGAACCTCCTAAACTGAAACTTAAACAACTGCCAAATCACTTGGAATATGCATACCTTGGAAATAATTCTACATTACCAGTGATTATTGCTTCTAACCTGAAACCCAAGGAAAAAGAGAAATTACTCCAAGTATTAAAAGAACATAAAAAAGGCCCTAGCTTGGAAAATTTCTGACATATAAGGGATCAGCCCCTCTTTTTGCACCCATAAAATTTTAATGAAAGATGAATATAAGCCTTGTGTGCAAGCTCAAAGACGATTGAATCCCAATATGAAAGAAGTAGTTAAAGCTGAGGTAATTAAACTTCTAGATGTTGGAATTATTTATCCTATTTCTGATAGTTCTTGGGTAAGCCCAGTGCAGGTTGTTCCAAAGAAAGGAGACATGACAGTCGTGACTAACGAGAAGAATGAATTAATCCCGATAAGGACAGTCACAGGTTGGAGAGTTTGTATTGACTACAGGAAACTGAATGATGCCACAAGGAAAGATCACTTCCCATTGCCATTCATTGATCAAATGTTGGAAAGATTATCCGGGCACATGTACTACTGTTTCTTAGACAGACTCTCCGGCTACTTCCAAATCCCAATAGCTCCTGAAGATCAAGAAAAGATAACATTCACATGCCTATACGGTACGTTCGCTTATCGTAGAATGCCTTTTGGATTATGTAATACTCCTGCCACTTTTCAGCGCTGCATGATGGCCATCTTTGACGAACTCATGGAAGACATCATGGAGGTATTCATGGATGATTTCTCGGTATTTGGTAACTCTTTCCATCTTTGCCTTAAAAATTTGAAACGAGTTTTAACAAGATGTGAGGAAACGAACCTTGTGCTTAATTGGGAAAAATGTCACTTCATGGTTTAAAAGGGTATATTATTAGGGCATAAAATTTCTAGTAAAGGGATTGAAGTGGATAAATCTAAAATTAAAATAATCAAAAAATTACCCCCTCTTAGTTCGGTCAAGGATATTAGAAGCTTTTTAGGACATGCCAGTTTTTATAGAAGATTTATTAAAGATTTTTCCAAAATAGCTAAACCTATGACTAAACTACTAGAAAAAGATGTGCCGTTTAACTTCAATCAGGAATTTTTAGAAGCATTTAACACCCTAAAGAAAAATTAATTGATGCTCCGATAATAATTACACCTGACTGGAACTTACCTTTTGAATTAATGTGTGATGCGAGTGATTATGCAGTAGGTGCAGTTTTGTGCGGTTTTGGGACAGCGAAGAGACAAGCACTTTTAACCTATCTATTATGCTAGCAAAACATTGACAGCCGCACAGGAGAACTACACCACCACAGAAAAAGAATTGCTAGCTGTGGTTTTTGCATTTGATAAATTCTGATCATATCTTATATTATCTAAAGTTCTTGTGTACACTGATCATTCTACCCTTCGATACCTCTTAACTAAAACTGATACAAAACCTCGACTCATTCGATGGATTTTGTTATTGCAAGAATTCGACTTAAAAATTCAAGATAAAAGAGAAGCTAAAAATCTCGCGGCAGATCATCTTTCCAGGCTTAAAAACTCAAATATCAGAAAACTTGATGAACTTGAAATTAATGATTCATTTCCTGACGAACAATTCTTCACTATATCTGATTCTGAGGTACCTTGGTTTGCAGACATCGCAAATTTTTTTGCTGCTAACATAATTCCAAAAGGGTTGACACACCAGCAAAAAGAAAAGATTCTTTAGTGATGCGAAAAACTACTTTTGGGACGACCCTTTTCTGTTTCGCATATGTAAAGATAAAGTCATTCGAAGATGCGTTACAAGGTCAAAAACATTAAGGATACTGAAACATTGCCACTCAAGACCAACTGGAGGACACTATAGTAGAACTAAAATCGCAAATAAAATACTTGAATCAAGTTTTTATTGGCCCTCATTATTCAAAGACGCTAACAGGTATGTGACTTCTTGCGACAAATGCCAACGAACAGGTAATCTCTCCAAACGTGATGAAATGCCTCAAAACTATATGCTTCCTTGTGAAATATTTGACGTTTGGGGTATCGACTTCATGAATCCATTCCCTACTTCGTTTGGGAATAACTACATCTTAGTAGCAGCTTATTATACGTCCAAATGGGAAGAAGCCAAAGCTTTACCCACTAATGATGCTAGAGTAGTCGTGCGTTTCCTTAAGAAACTCTTCTCAAGATTCGGAACACCTAGAGTAATTAGTAGTGACAGGGGCACTCATTTCTGTAAGACCCAGTTTGAGAGAACTCTTAAGAAATACGGAGTTCATCACAGAACAGGTACTCCTTATCATCCTCAGACTAGTGGACAAGTCGAAGTAGCAAATCGAGAAATTAAACAATCTTCGAGAAAACAGTTGAATCAAACAAGAAAGACTAGGCGATAAAAGTAGATGATGCTTTATGGGCTTAAAGAACCGCGTTTAAGATTCCCATATGAACATCACCTAACAGACTCGTTTATGGGAAACGATGTCATCTACCATTCGAATTAGAGCACAAAGCTTGTTGGGCTATTAAATTTCTAAACCTTGATCCTAAACTTGCAGGTCAAAACAGGTTGATACAGCTGAACGAGTTAGATGAGTGGCGAGCTAATGCATACAAAAACTCACGACTATACAAGGAAGTAACAAAACGGCGCCATGACGCTTGCTTGAAGCAGCCAAAGCAATTCAAAGTTGGAGATTTTATATGCTCTACAATTCAAGACTCAAATTGTTTCCTGGGAAACTTAAATCGCGATGGTCAGGACCCTTCGTAGTTTAATCTGTTTTCCCATATAGCACAGTAGAGGTAAGTCATCCATCAAAAAGAACCTTCAAGGTAAATAGTCATCGTCTAAAACTTTATAACAGTGAGAATTTTAAGGACGATGGAGATGAGCTACAACTCCACGAACCACCATGAATACATCAGTAAGGGAAAGTCGAGCTTAGACTATAAATAAGCGCTTCTCGGGAGGCAACGTGAGTACTAACATATTTTCATTTCTTATTTCTAACACTTTAAATAATTAAATTTTTAGAATTGCACAATCTTTCAGAAAACACGGCCACCCACACGGGCGTGCCTAAAGCTGTGGCAAAACAAGGAAAGCGACGCGGCCATGCGATACAGTTGTGTGGAAACAGGGCAAAGATTTCCCCAAAACAGGGGATACGATAAATCCCCACGGCCGTGCGACATGGCCGTGGGTGAGGTTGATAGATGAACAAGGACGTGGAATGGAAAAACACGGGCGTTTCAGGGGCAAGGTTCGATTCTGTTTCTCTAACACGGGCATGCGACATGCCCGTTCCATTAAACCGTGGACAACAATACACGGGCGTGGTACTACATACACGGGCATGGGAGAAGCGAACGAAGCTAAGCACGACCATGAAATATGGCCATGTACCACACACGCCCAAGACACACGGGCGTGGGATAGTAGCCGGACACGACCCAAATTGAAAATAATTTGAAAAACACGGGCTCACTCTCAGAGTACACGGGCGTGGCCATAGGCCGTGTGCCCCCTACATAAACAAACCACTATTCATCTTCTCCCCTCTTTCAAAACCCTAGACGAAATTTAACCCTCTCCAACCCCTAATCCCTATTCCGTCCACCATTCCCCAGATTCTCACTTCCCCAAGCCCCAAACCACCCTCAAATTCACATCGCCACTCCAGCATCACCACCTGAGGCCCCCACTGATGAGGATCATTGAATCCTCCTATCTTTTTATTTTTATTTTTATTTTTATCTTTCTTTTTATTTTTATTCTTAATTTTTAATTTCATTTCAATTTTATTATTTTTTTTATAAAAGACATATCTATATTAGTAAATTTTACTTGCTTTATTTTTTTCTAGTATTTCTAACAAGTAATGCCACTACACTCTTTTCCCCACCAACTCTTAATAAGCTCTTCATGATTCTACAGATTTCCAAGCAAGCTACTAAGAATATTTTACGGAATGAGGAAACAAACAGGGAACAATACAAACGAATGCCATGTTCAACGACCCAATTTCTTCATCTAGCTAAGAACAATGGTAGCTACTACTTTCCCCAAACACTACAGCCTCAGAATCAAGCTCTCCATCCATATAACAGGGAGTTTCACCTCTTTCCCTCTTATGATTTTCTTTATTTTGAATAGTCTATCTTTGTACATTGAGGGCAATG
This sequence comes from Gossypium anomalum, assembly GCA_025698475.1. Taxonomy (NCBI): domain Eukaryota; kingdom Viridiplantae; phylum Streptophyta; class Magnoliopsida; order Malvales; family Malvaceae; genus Gossypium; species Gossypium anomalum. Next base: position 12,581,106 of record CM046967.1, on the reverse strand, counting down.
TACATCTCAAGTGTGGGGGGTGAACATAAACATGAAACTTAACTTTTTCCATTATTCTCAAATCCCTGAATGTATTCTTGTGCTTAAGTGATTTTCTCATAATATTGATAGAATGAATCCTGATTAATCTATAATTATCGTTCATATGTCATGAATTAGACCAAGGAAATTATGCATGAGTATTTGATTGTAGGGCATTAAAAAATCAAGCATGATAAGTTGATATTTTGAGAACTAAAATTTTTAGATTATTTTCCTGAATCGAGGTATTATCTCGAAATCTTAAGTATACAGGAATGACATCAAAAACACAAATTTTTGGTGAGATTTTTTAAGCTTTTTTGAGCATGTATCTTTCTTTCTTGCTCACTTCTTTTGTGGTTTGAGTGTGTCAACATTGTACTGTTATTCTAGAACTTGCTTCGATTATACATGTCGAGATCACACATATGATTTGATATACTGAGATGATAAAGGCACTTAGGATTTAACCCACTTACTCCATAAAAAGCCTTCCCACATAATTAAACCCTTAGTGAACCCCCTTTGAGCCTACTAACCCTTTTTCTTTATTAATTAACCCTCATCATTAACCCATTAACCCATTATTATTAAAATCCCCTTACTTAATTTGACCCTTTTTGTCGAGATTGAATTTAATATTGTTACCTCACTATGATCACCAATTTTTGTTACTGAATCATGGAGTATAACTACTATATTGTATTAACTTGATTTGTTCTTAAAAAAAAAAAAAAAACTAACCTCAGTTTTATTATTGTAATTCTTAGCAAGCTAAAGTTCTCATGAAAAAAAAAAAGAGCTCATGTAATATAGTTCTAGATATTTGTTGTCATTCAGTAATTAAGTTTTTGATAATGGGGTGATATATTGAAATCATTTCGATTCTAACATTTGTTTCTTCAGCTAGTATCCATACCCGTAACCTAAACCCCATTACAACCATTCAAAAACCTTTTGATTTATGTATCATATCATTTACAAGTGGTGGAGATTTGATTTTCATGCAAGCCTATAGTGATAGCATCTCATGTTAGACAATCGCGTGCTTAATTTTGAGCCTTAAACACTTTGAATGATTTGAGTGAATCCTTAGTGAGGATGTCATCTCTTGTATATTTAGGACTAAAGTTAATTACTTAGAGGAAGGAGATTACCTATAATTTTATTATCAAAATATTTGATTTAGATTGTTTGAGGTTTTTAATGTCCCTATGGTTGAATTCTCACTGTATGATTCTCCATGGAATAATTTGTAACATTATCGGTAATGATTATATGATTGAAAGGAATGAATTCTAGCAGTAAAAGAGAGTTTTGCTTGAGGACAAACAAATGCTTAAGTGTGGGGGCATTTGATAAACGTCAAATTATACATATTGTTACCCCAAATACTTAGTATATTTATGGATATTTACTATTAGATTTGTGGATTTTGGTGCTCTTAATCCGGTTATTTCATGTTTTGTACTCAGGAGAGCACCAAGAGTCAAAAGGAGCTAAAAACGAGCTTAAAAGAGACAAAAAGGACCAAATCAAGAAGATCACATGGCCTAAGCCTTTCCACACGGGCTGATCACACGCTCATGTCTGTCGAGGGTGTCATCCAAGGATTTTACGATTCACACGGCCTGACAATTGACCCACACGGCCGTATGAAATTTAGCGGAACGAACACGGCCTGGCAAACACGTCACACGGCCGTGGCACACGGGCGTGTCCCTTTTTCAAAGAGTTGTATTCTACACGAAAAAAGGATACTTAGAGAAGAAGAAAGCCAATCCAAAGCCTATATAAACACCCTAAGTATGACCTACTAAGGGGGCACTTCCAGAACTTTTCTGGAATGCAGAACCACATGCTAGGAATTACTTGAAGGAAGCCAGATGATCCATCCCAAAAGTCGGAGCTACTCCAAGAATGAGGATCTCTTTCAGAATCCCTTCAGGAGTTTTAGAGTTTTCTTCATGTTTTGTTATTTTTATACTTTTGAGATGTACTCTTATTTCATTACTAACTAAACCCCTTAGATATCTAAGGGGGATGAAACCTGTGATGGATATTGTTATTTATATCTGAACTATATGATAAATACTTGATTTGTTCTTAATTTTGTGTTTCTAATGCTTGAGTTAATATTTCGGGTATTGACTCATGATTTAATTTGCTTATGCAGAGGAGGAATAGACCCTGCCTAAGAGTAGATTTGGCATAATTAAGCGGAGTTGATCGAACGCCTAGAGATAGGGTTACGAGATTTTACCGGATTCGAGCGAAACCTAATATGGGAGTCCATAGATCGATTTACTACTTCCCTAGGGGTTTTAATTAGAAAGAGATTTCAATTAATTCAACTGAGGGTTAGGCGTTATTAGTCTCGAAAGAGATAATAATGTAGGTTAGGGAGTCTCACGGATCAAGTCAAGTGAATAAATCGTCTAGTTCAGAGTCAGATAACAAGTGAAATCTAGTTGGATTCCTCCTTGGGTGTCGCCTTTATCAATTGCTTTTCTTCAAGTCTTTTCCAAATCTTCTCTTCGCTTTAATTAAATTAGTTAATTAGTTTAGGTAATTAGTTTAATAAACAAACCCTTTTTATTCCTAGGCTAGATAATAAAATGATAATTATTACTAGTACTTTTGGTTCCCTTGGGTATGCTATCCCGGTCTTGCCATTACTATACTATTGTTCGATAGGTGCGCTTGCCTTTTCATCGTGATATAGTTAATCTAGGTTTGATCTTCATTATAAATATTGATTACTTGTTACGAATCACGCGATCAAGTTTTTGGCGTCGTTGCTGGGGAATCTGAAATATTAGGAACACTTAATTTTTATTACTTTAGCCATTTATTTTTCTTGTAATTTAACTTTATTTCTATTTTTATTTTACTAACTTTCTTCTTCTTTCTCCTGGCAGGTTCTTGTAGTGTATGACTAGAAAAAACCAGTTAGGACTACTACTTTTTGACGAAGAAATTGATTGTACAGCTCGTAGAAACCGATGAGAAATCAGGCGCAGCTTAAGATACACAGAGGAAGAGCAAGAGGACGATATCTCAACTACTCTGAAGAGATGGCTGAAAATCAAGACAATCCACTACCGCCAGCCATACCCGCTGAATTAGTAAATCAGAATACTGCTCCTCGTAATATGTATGATTATGCTAAACCTAATTTTACAGGAACTGAGTCAAGTATAGTTAGACCTGCTCTTGCTGCTAACAATTTTGAATTGAAACCTAACACGATTCAGATGATACAACAATTTGTTCAGTTTGATGGTTTACAGGATGAGAACCCCAACACGCATTTGGCAAATTTCCTAGAACTGTGTGACACTTTCAAAATTAATGGCGTTTCTGATGATGCCATTCGCTATCGGTTATTCCCTTTTTCACTAAGGTTGAACTCACTACCATGAAGATCCATTACCACTTGGGAGAAAATGACTGAAAAATTTCTATTAAAATATTTTCCACCGGCAAAAACAGCTAAGTTGCATAATGATATTTCTTCTTTTGTGCAGATGGACTTAGAGACACTTTACGATGCATGGGAGAGATTCAATGACCTTTTGCGAAGGTGCCCACATCATGGACTACCTCTATGGCTGTAAGTTCAAATGTTTTACAACGGTGTGAACCCTTCGACAAGACAAATGATTGATGCGGCTGCCGGTGGAACCATCAATAACAAAACACCTAAAGAGGCTTTTGAATTTATTAAAGAGATGTCACTGAATAACTATTAGTGGCAAGTCATAAGGATTAAGCCAACGAAAACAACAGGCGTTTATAACGTCGATTCGGTCATCATGTTTTCAAATCAAGTAAAACTTCTTAATAAAAAGATTGATGGTTTACTGGGTTCTACGCAGGTACATCCAGCGATGAGGTGTAACTCAAGTGGTGCAGGCGTGCATACAGAATACCCAGCATTCAATCCGACAACCGAAGAGGAACAAGTCAACTATATGGATAACAATAATTTTAGATCTCAAAATAACCCATATAGTAATACATATAATGCAGGTTGGAAGAACTATCCAAATTTCTCTTGGGGTGGTCAACAGAATGAAAGGCCACAGAATCCTCAGAATTTTTAACAGCTATCGTATCAACAGGAAAAGAAGCTGAACCTTGAGGAGATGTTATCAAGTTCATCTCGTGTCGTAAACTCGCTTCGCAACACCGAGACAAAGACTCAAAAATCAATAACCATCAATTCAAGGACTCAGAACTCAAGTAAGTCAGCTGTCCAAACTAATTTCTGAACGACCGCAAGGGAGTTTGCCAAGCAACATTGAATCAAATCTAAGGGAACAGCTCAATGCAATTGATGCTCAAGAAAGACGCGTTGAGACTAAGCCAGAATCGAGGCAAGAGAATGTGGAAAGCAAAAGCGATGGTGAGGTAAGTAATAATAAAACGGAAAATGCAGAATACAAACCTCGTGTGCCATACCCTAATACGACAAGGAAAGACTGCTCAGATGAACAATTCGGTAAATTTATTAAACTTTTGAAAAAATTACATATTAACTTACCGTTTATTGAAGCTCTGTCACAGATGCCAAATGCAACCAAATTTCTAAGAGAGCTTTTAGCAAACAAGCGTGAAGTTGGATGAGTCATCGCGACGTGGAACTCAATGCGATGCTTCTTTCACTATTCTAAAGAATAAGCTACGTAACAAATTGAAAGATCCAGGGAGTTTTACAATTCCTTACTTAATTGGTAGTTTATCTGTGAATAATACTTTAGCTGATTTAGGGGCAAGTATAAATGTTATGCCTTATAAAATGTTTAAACGACTAGGTCTCGATAAACCCAAACAGACTAGGATGAGCATACAATTGGCTGGCAAAATAATTAGATTTCCTAAGGGTATTATTGAAGATGTTCTCGTTAAAATTGATAAGTTTATTTACCCAGTAGATTTTGTCGTCCTAGATATGGATGAGGATAACGAGGTATCTTTAATTTTAGGACGACCCTTTTTAGCAACTACCAGAACAATTATTAATGTCAGCACAGGAGAGCTAACACTTCGTGCAGGTGACGACGCAGTATCACTTCAAGCACGCGACTTAGTCAAAACCTCTAAGACTCAGGATAACGCTATAAACCTGTCGATGATAAAACTAATATTCAATCGTCCTTGCAGGAACCTCCGAGAACCAAGACAACAGAGACAATACGCTACTATCATGAAGAGAACAAAGTCGTCCATGAAAAACGAAGGCTACGAATAGAGGAGCTAGACGAATGGCGAGAATACAAACCGAGAATACATGATAAACCTAAACTTCGCCAAAACAACTCTGATACCTCTCCTAATCAACTTAAGGTAGGCGATAAAGTCTTACTATATGCCACAGATCCCCAATTGTCACTATTACACCAAATGAGGAGATCCCTCTTACGGTGCTCAGTATTTTTCTATATGGCACAGTAGAGGTAAGTATCCATCATAAGGAACTTTCAAGGTAAACAGTCATCGTCTCAAACTTTATAACGGTGAGAATTTTAAAGACGATGGAGAAGAGCTACGACTCCACGAACCTCCCTGAATACATCCATAAGGGAAAGCCGAGCTTAGACTATAAAAAAACGCTTCTCGGGAGGCAACCCGAGTACTAACAACTTTTATTTATTTAAGTTTCATTAAAATTACAAAATTTTTTTTAGACCACTAACTGAATCTCTGAACGCAGATCTATAACCCTCACATGGCCACCCACCGGGCGTGCCTAAAACTATGGCAAAACAGGGGAAGCGACATGACCGTGTGTAAACAGGGAAAAGATTTCCCCAAAACACAGGATGCGATAAATCCCCACGGCCGTGCGACATGGATGTGGGTGAGGTTGATAGATGAACACGGGCGTGGGAATGGAAAAACACGGGCCTGCTAAGGGCAAGGCTAGATTATGTTTCTCTAACACAGGCATGCGACACGTCCGTGCCATTAAACTGTGGACAACGATACACAGGCGTGGTACCATATACACGCGCGTGGGAGAAGCGAACGATGCTAAGCACGGCCGTGCGATATGACCGTGTACCACACACGCCCAAGACACACGGGCGTAGGATAGTAGCCACTCCAGCACCACCACCTGAGGCCCCCACTGATGAGGATCATTAAATCCTCCTATGTTTTTATTTTTATTCTTAATTTTAAATTTCATTTCAATTTTATTATTTTCTTATGAAAGTCATATCTATATTAGTAAATTTTACATCATTTTTTTTTCTGGTATTTCTAACAAGTAATCCCACTACACTCTCTTCCACACCAACTCTTAATAAGCTCTTCATGATTCTACAGATTTCCAAGCAAGCCGCTAGGAATATTTTACGGAATGAGGAAACAAATGGGGAACAATACAAAATGAATGCCATGTTCAGTGACCCAATTTCTTCATCTAGCTAAGAACAATGGTAGCTACTACTTTCCCCAAACACTACAGCCTCAGAATCAAGCTCCGCACCCATATAACAGGGAGTTTCACCTCCTTCCCTCTTATGATTTTCTTTATTTTGAATGGTCTATCTTTGTACATTGAGGGCAATGTACATATTAAGTGTGAGGGGTGAACATAAACATGAAGCCTAACTTTTTGGATTATTCTCAAATCCCTGAATGTGGTCTTGTGCTTAAGTGGTTTTCTCATAATATTGATAGAATGAATTCTGATTAATCTATAATTATTGTTGATATGTCATAAATTAGACCAAGGGAATTATGCATGATTATTTGATTGTAGGACCTTAAAGAATCAAGCATGATAAGTTGATATTTTGAGAAATAAAATTTTTAGATTATTTTCCTAAATTGATGTATTATCTTGAAATCTTAAGTATACAGGAATAACATCAAAAACCCAAATTTTTGATGAGATTTTTGAGGCTTTTTGAGCATATAGCTTTCTTTCTTGCTCACTTCTTTTGTAGTTTGAGTGTGTCAACATTGAATTGTTATTCTAGGACTTGCTTCGATTATAAATGTCGAGATCACACGTATGATTTGATATACTGAGATGATAAAGGCACTTAAGATTTAACCCACTTACTCCATAAAAAGCCTTTCCACATAATTAAACTCTTAGTGAACCCCTTTTGAGCCTACTAACCCTTTTTTTTATTGATTAACCCTCATCATTAACCCATTAACCTATTATTATTGAAATCCCCTTACTTAATTTGACCCTTTTTATCGAGATTTATTTTAATATTTTTACCTCACTATGATCACCAATTTTTGTTACTGAATCATGGAGTATAACTTCTATATTGTATTGACTTGATTTGTTCTTAAAATAAAAAAAAACTAACCTCAGTATTATTATTGTAATTCTTAGCAAGCTAAAGTTGTAATGAAAAAGAGAGCTCATATAATATAGTTCTAGATATTTGTTGTCATTCAGTAATTAAGTTTTTGATAATGGGGTGATATATTGAAATCATCTCGATTCTAACCTTTGTTTCTTCAGCTAGTATCCATACCCGTAACCTAAACCCCGTTACAACCATGCAAAGACCTTTTTGATTTGTGAACCATATCATTTACAAGTGGTGGAGATTTAATTTTCATGCAAGCCTATAGAGATAACATCTTATGTTAGACAATCGAGTGCTGAATTTGATAACATCTCATGTTAGACAATCGAGTGCTTAATTTTGAACCTTAAACACTTTGAGTGATTTGAGTGAATCCTTAGTGAGGATGTCATCTCTTGTATATTTAGGACTAAAGTTAACTACTTAGAGGAAGGAGATTACCTATAATTTTATTATCAAAATATTCGATTTAGATTGTTTGAGGTTTTTAATGCCCCTATGGTTGAATTCTCATTGTATGATTCTCCGTGGAATAATTTGTAACATTATCGATAATGATTATATGATTGAAAGGAATGAATTCTAGTAGTAAAAAAGAGTTTTGCTTGAGGACAAGCTAATGCTTAAGTGTGGGGGTATTTGATAAATGCCAAATTATACATATTGTTACCCTAAATACTTAGTATATTTATAGATATTTACTATTAGATTTGTGAATTTTGGTGCTCTTAATCCGGTTATTTCATGTTTTGTACTCAGAGGAGCACCAAGAGTCAAAAGGAGAAAAAAAGGAGCTTAAAAGAGACAAAAAAGACTAAGTCAAGAAGATCACACGGCCTAAGCCTTGCCACACGGGCTGCTCACACGCCCGTGTCTGTCGAGGGTGTCGTCCAAGGATTTCACGATTCACACGGCCTGGCTATTGACCCATACGGCCGTGTGAAATTTAGCGAAATAAACACAGCCTGGAAAACACGTCACACGTTCGTAGCACACGAGCGTGTCCCTTTTTCAAAGAGTTGTATTCTACACGGAAAAAGGATACTTAGGGAAGAAGAAAGCCAATCCAAAGCCTATATAAACACCCTAAGTATGACCTACTAAGGGGCGCGCCGAACTTTTTGGAACACAGAACCACACGCCAGGAATTACTTGAAGGAAGCCAGACGATCCATCCCAAAAGTCGGAGCTACTCCAAGACTGATGATCTCTCTCAGAATCCCTTCAGGAGTTTTAGAGTTTCTTCATGTTTTGTTATTTTTATACTTTTGAGATGTACTTTTATTTCATTATGAACTAAACCCTTTAGATACCTAAGGGGGATGAAACTTATGATGGATCTTATTATTATTATCTGAACTAAATGATAAATACTTGATTTGTTCTTAATTATGTGATTCTAATGCTTGAGTTAATATTCCGATTATTGACTCATGATTTAATGTGCTTATGCAGAGGAGGAATAGACTCTGCCTAAGAGTAGATTTGGCATAATTAAGCGGAGTTGATCGAACGCCTAGAGATAGAATTGCGAGATTTTGCCTGATTAGGGTGAAACCTAATATGGGAGTCCATAGATCAATTTACTGCTTCCCTAGGGGTTTTCATTAGAAAGAGATTTCAATTAATTCAACTGAGGATTAGGCGTTATTAGTCTCGAAAGAGATAATAATGTAGGTTAGGGAGTCTCACGAATCAAGTCAAGTGAATAAATCGTCTGGTTCAAAGTCAGATAACAAGTGAAATCTAGGTGGATTCCTCCTTGCGTGTCGTCTTTATCAATTGCTTCTTTTCAAGTCTTTTTCCAAATTTTCTCTTCGCTTTAATTAAATTAGTTAATTAGTTTAGATAATTAGTTTAATAAACAAACCCTTTTATTCCTAGGCTAGATAATAAAAAGATAGTTATTACTAGTACTTTTGGTTCTCTTGGGTACGATATCCCGGTCTTGCCATTACTATACTATTGTTCGATAGGTGCGCTTGCCTTTTCGTCATGATAATAGTTAGTCTAGGTTTGATCTTTATTATAAATATTTATTACTTGTTACGAATCACGCGATCTGTTTCCACTCAACAATAGCTGAGATCTTACTTGGGTCAACTCTAATTCCATCATCGGACACGATGTATCCTAAGAATCTTACCTTTCGGAGCCAAAACTCACTTTACTAAACTTGGCATCAACTGCTTATCTCTTAAAATCTGCAAAATAATTTTCAAATGTTTCGCGTGCTCACTCTCATCATAAGAATAAATTAATATATCATCGATAAAAACAACAACGAACTTATCCAAATACGATTGGAAAATATGATTCATTAAATTGATAAACACAGCGGGAGCATTTGTTAAGCCAAAGGGTATGGCAAGGAACTCATAGTGCCCGAACCTCGTCCGAAAGTTTCGGTACATCTTGCTCATTAACTCTTAACTGGTAATAACCAGACCTTAAATCTATCTTAAAAAACACCGTGGCTCCTTTCAATTGGTCAAACAGATCATCGATCCTTGGCAAAGGATACTTGTTATTCACAGTCACCTTGTTGAGCTATCTGTAGTCTATACATAACCTCACTGACCCGTCTTTCTTTTTCACAAAAAGTACCAGAGCACCCCACGGAGAATAGCTCGGTCTCACAAAACCCTTATCCGTTAACTCTTGTTATGAACAGTCAACCAATCTATGCCAAGAATTAGGTCAAATTCATCAAACGGTAATAGCATGAGGTTAGCAGGAAAATAATGACCTTGAATTATCAAAGGACAGCTTCTACACACTTTGTCAATTATCACATGCTTGCCTAACGGGTTTGACACTTTTATCACAAATTCTGTAGACTCAACAGGCATATTAATGCTAGACACTAATTTCACACTAACATACGAATGGGTAGACCCTGGATCAATCAAAGCAACAATAAAAATATAGTAAAGAGAAAAAGTACCCGTAATCACATCCTCGAGTAGGAGACTCTCTCGATCTCTTGGATGAGGTCTGAAATGATCTTTCCATTTGTCTTTTCTTTGAGTCATGAGACTCGTTATTAGCTTTTTTTTTTTCTTGACCAATTTTTTTGCCTTGCAAGCTCTCTCAACAAGCACCACAAACTCCCTTAACTCTAAGATGTCAACTAATAATCAGATGTCTTCGTTCAATCCGTCCTCAAATCTCTTGCACATATGGCTTCGGTAGATACGCACACCCTAGCGTATTTGCTGAGCCTCACGAACTCCCGTTTATACCCTGTTACTGTCATTCGGCCTTGCTTCAATTCTAGAAATTCATTCCTCTTCTGATCTATAAACCTCTGACTAATATACTTCTTTCGAAATTCCTCTTGAAAAAACTCCCATGTAATCTTTTCTCTCGGTACAGCCGACACAAGGGTGTTCCACCATTGGTAGGCCGAGTCTCGCAGGAGTGACACAACACACTTCATACACTCTTCAAGTGTGCAAGACAATTCATCGAATACCCTAATGGCATTCTCTAGCCAGAACTCTGCCCTTCCTTGGTCATCATCTATACCAACTCTAAATTCCTCGGCCCCTTGCTTCTGAATTCTATCAACTAGAGATTTTTCTCTTCTTAACGTCTCCACCACTTGGGGAGCTATGGGTTACGCTGAAGGATTGGAGGAGGTAGGGGAGGTGGAGTGTTTGGATTTGCACGAGCAAACTCTGAATACCAAGCATCCATCATACGAAGGTAGGCTTCTTTAGCCCCTCCACCCTAACTCAATGCCACGAGCCCACTCTCAATTGGCACAGTCCCCTCGGTGGGAGCCGGCGCATTACTCTCTACATCATCCGCCATTGCTCCGTCGGGATCCATTTACTATATGAAAACACAATTTAAATTTGTCAGGAGTAGTCACACTATTATATCACATATATAACATGTATAGCTAGACTCGTACACTCACTACGTTAGTCTGAGAATCGACTAAACCATAGCTCTGATACCACTAAATGTAACACCCCTTACCCGCATCCGACGCCGGATCAGAGTACGAGGTATTACCGAACTTAAACACGAGTACACAAACATTTTCGAGTTATAAAAGTTTGTTCAAATTAAAAACTTTTTAAACTTCATCTTTAAGTCCCTAACATGAGCCCACGAGACCCATTATATATTTTAAAAGTGATTCGGGACTAAATCGGGAAATTTTGAAAACTTTAGAAAATTTTACTGAAAACAGGGGCACACGTCCGTATGGAAAAGTGACACGCCCGTGTGTCCTCTTAACATGTGGATTTATTTCTCAATTCGAACCTACAGGGGTTTTCACACGGCCTGGTACACGCCCGTGTTTCAGCCGGTGTCCTAAAACCTTGACATTCTGTTTCTAACGTTAGCAACAATTTAGGGTCACACGGCCAAGACACACGCTCGTGTGCTAGGCCGTGTGGCGAATTTAATTTTGCATTTAAGGTGCAGACTTCACACGGCCTGGGCACATGCCCATGTACTATGGCCATGTCTTCCACACAGTTGAGACACACGGCCGTGTCTTCGCCCGTGTGGTTACTACTGGCCATTCTGTTATGCCAAATTTAGGTGCAAGAGACATACGGCCTATCTACACGCTCATAGGGTAGACCGTGTGTCACATACGGCCTAGACACACGTCCGTGTGTCTACCCGTGTGGACAAAAATAAGGCTATCTACTAAGCCTTTTTGTCACCCTTACTTACACCAACCTACAAAACATCAAAATATACTAATACAAACATAAACACATGACCATATCAGCCAATACTAATGCAAACACATATTATTTTCAAGTTATTCTCTTTCACATACAACATCTCCTACTTATCAATACAAACCATACAATAACCATATCCATGAAAATCCTCATTAAATGCATTTAACAATAATAAATATTAGCCATAATCCATGGCCTTATACAAAATTAATCAACCTTCATGACGAGCCAACATATTTGGCTAAAACATTATGACACTACGTTCCTATACATGCCATACACAAAATGTTAAGTCTAACTATACCAAGGGCTCTAGTTGATAGTGTGATCGATGGTTCCGACGTCCCTTTTAATCCTTGAGCTAGCTTGGCGACACTATAAGAAAATAGAGAAGAGGAGTAAGCGTAAAGCTTAGTAAGTTGCATGTAAATAAGTAACAACATCAACCATACATATTTAAACACTTAGCATATTATGAACCAACACAACAGTCTTGATTTAACAAAGGTAGATTTTTACTACATATTTGTACATCATAAGTATAAGTCAAAGTTTACAAGACCGTGCCGAAATCATTCCCATAGATAGAACTTACTCCATTTTACCCTTACCATTAAGGTATCATAACTAGACTCATATCTCATGAGTTTCGAATAAGAACCTGTACCACTCACAATATGATTATTTCCTTCCATATCTTTATCATAAGCTTTAAATAACCTGTGGAACCATTTAGAATACTGAATCTGATAAGCCTCACACAAGAGGGTAAAATGCCGATGTCATGTCTCAGACATGGTCTTACACTGGCTCACATGTCAAGGCCGATGCCATATCCCAAATATGGTCTTACACTAGCTCTCGTCTCAATGCTGATGCCATGTCCCAGACATGGTCTTACACTAGCTCTCGTCTCAATGCCGATGCCATGTCCCAAACATGGTCTTACACTAGCACACACATCAAGGCCCATGCCACATCCCAGACATGCTCTTACACTTGCTCTCATAATGTGGCCGATGCCATATCCCAGACATGGTCTTACACTAGCACACACATCACCCAAATGCCATGGCATTGATATCCAATTCATTTCTAAGGTTCAATCGGGAGTTTTTACTACATTAATTCTCAACATGCATATTCACAACAATAATCAAACACTTTATGCCATATTAATTGTTCAATACATAATAAATAACGTTGTATTATTTACGTACAACTTACCTCGGTATACAAAATGTGGGCGGCTAATCGACTTTTAATCCATTAGCTTGGCTTTCTCCCGGTCTAGGTCTGAATTTCGTATTTCTTGATCTATAATGATAAAATTCCCTAGTTCAATCATCACATTAATCAAGACATTTTATAAACCACATTTTGGTAAAATAACCATTTTGCCTCTAGACTTTCACAAAATTATGATTTTATCCCTAAACTCGTAAATCAATTTTCATCAAATTTTCTCACTAACCAAGCCTAGCCGAATTCTTTTTATACTAGAAGCAGCCCATAATTCTAATTATTTCATACACTTATCACTCATTTTACAATCTTTACAAAATGGTCCATTTTAGGTGTTTTCATGAAAATCATTTCACAAAAGTTGTTTATTTAACAATCATAACTCATTTTATTCAATAATGTTTCAGAAACAACACAATATATTTCATGGAAAAACCCTAAACTTTCAACTATTTTGCAAAATAACCCCCCATTAGTTAGTTTATGCTACAAGGGTCCCAAAAGTACAAAAATTATCAAGAAAGGCCATCAAAATCACTTACTTGCAAGAGTGAAGAGTGAATGAAATTTTGAAGCTCCAAAGCCCTTAAAATGGCTGATATTTTCGGTAGAGAAGGAAAGAAAATGAAAAGATGATAGCTAGCCTTTAGTTTAATATTTTATTATCAATTAAGTCACCTAACCTTTGGCCATCCCATGAATTAAGGCTCCATGTCCAGCCACTAATAAATTTGTGGTGTGACAACCCGAATTAGGGCCTAATCGGAATAGTGGTTTTGTGACCACAAATCCGAGATATAAATAATTATTTTATGATTATTTTGAGGTCTATGATATGATTTCATGATTGTGTGAAAATTTCGTGAAGAAATTCTATGCATAAAGTGCTTAATTTGAAGTTAGGGACTAAATTGAATAAGTTGCAAAACTTGCATTCTAGAAGTTTCTAGTATGAAATTGCTTTAAAATATTAATTAGGAGGTCTTAAATAGCAATTTGACCAATTTCTAAGTTATGGAAAAAAATTGGACATGGATGGAATTTTTAGAAAGTTTAGTAGTAAGGGCATTTTGGTCATTTGTATATTAAATGAAATAAAATGGGAAAAATAACACAAAATTGGTCATCTTCTCCATTAGTTGCTGCCGAATTTTCCTCTCCTCCATAGCTAGGGTTTCTTCAACTTTCAAGCTTCATAGTAAGTGATTCCAAGCCCCGTTTTTAATGTTCTTTACATTTTTGAAATCCCTCGTAGCTTTCGGTTTATCTATTTCTACCATTATTTCGAGTTAGGGTTTATGTTTAAAAATTTACCCATGGATGATATGCATGAATTTTGATGTTTTATGGTAGAATATGAAGTTTGAGATTGTGTTAAACAACTTTTGCTAAGTGATTTTTCAGTAAAAAGCAGTAAAGCAGCGTGTCGGTAAAAATATCTATTGTTCATAACTATGTGTTAGAGTGAGAATTTGATGTTTCCATAGAAGGGAAAAATGATCAGTATGTCATAAAACATAAGAATAAGGGCTGAAATTAAATTTCCGAGCCTTGGGGCAAAAGTGCAAATATGTAAAAGTTTAGGGGTCAAAATGCAAAATTGTAAAAATATGATTTTTATACCCATATGAATAGTGTGATTAATTATTAGGCTAAATGTGATATTATAGATCAAGAAAGGCGTGGAATCGATCTCGAGCGGGGAAGGAAAATGTTTTGGATTAAATTACAAAAATTTCCATATTTTGCATCGAGGTAAGTTTGTATGTAAATATTACATTAATTTCATGTACATTCTTATATTTCAGCCTATTATGTAAATATATTAGCGGATGTTAAAATATAAATAGACCATTGGAAGAATGGAAATAAACAATAGAGAGAGATCCCTGGTTGAACATTCCGAGAGATCGAATAAAATAGAGGAGCGTAGCTAGGTCACATGTATGATCTTTGAGTGCACATCATGTGTACAAGAAAGCTACGAGATACAATGTAGTAGCTAGGTCACATGTGTGATACGGGATGTATCCCATGTAGACAAGAGAGCTACGTAAGAGATAAATGTAGCTAGGTCGCATGGGTGATACTATGTGTACACCATGTAGGCAAGAGAGCTACGGGATATATGTAGCTAGGTCGCATGCGTGATTCCAAGTGAAGGACACCATGTAGACAAGAGAGCTACGAGACAAATCGGCTAGGTCACATGGGTGGTACTAAGTGTTCACCATGTGTACAAGAGAGCCGTATTATATGAAATATGATGGTGGAGTGTGTCTTTGAAACCATCAAGTATCGGAATTGATCCGAATTGTTCAACGGGATGGCTTTATGGTGACATTGTAATTATGGACCTCTACTTGTGATGTATGAAATGTGATGAAAATGATTTGTAGTATATATATATATATATATATATATATATATATATATATATATGTAAGTTAAAATGAGGTTATCGCAAAGAATGGGTGAAAGAGTGAAAGTAGCATTAAATCTGTTTTGGGCAGTAGCAGTGACGTGATTTTGAAAAATCTCCAAAAATAGAATGAATTTAACTAGAGGTTGAATGAGATGTGGAATTAAAGCTTAATGAGTCTATTTTCATATAAAAGAAACAGAGCAAGTAAAGGAATTCTATATTTTGAGATATTTATAATTGTGTGTGACTTGCTCAGAATGACTACGTGGTCCCCTGTTCCAACTTTGAAAAATCATTAAAAATTGTACAAAACAAATTAAGAAATATAGTTTATATGCCTAAATTCTTTATTGAGTCTAGTTTTAAATGAAATAGATTTTATGGTTATATGAATCGTGTACTGAGAGAAATTAAATTCGTATTGAACAGAGGTCAGATCAGTTGAGCTGTGTAACAGGGGAAACTTTAACTAATAAACTGTACTAATTGGCTAAACCAAAAATTCTAGAAAAAAAATTAATGAATAGATATATGAGTTTATTTTCAAGGAAAATTTACGGAATTGGATTTCGAGTTTCGTAACTCGATTTACGATTTATTTAGTGAACATGACGCAGGAGAGACAGCTTGACCAAAGTGGAGTAAAAAGTGAAATTAAAAGTAGATACACTAGAGTTATTGTGTATTCATATTAAATTCTTTATTCATTATTTATATACTTGCTTACTAAGCGTAAAGCTTACTTCCTTCTTTTCATTTTTTTTAGTTTGTCAGGTCAGCTCAGGGGTTGGAGATCGTCGGAGGCTGCATCACACTATCAAGCCATTATCCTTGAAGAATTGGCTAGTATATGTTAAATATTTTCATGTGAGTGGCATGTATAGGAAGTTTAATTCATGTCATGTATTATTATTATGATTTGGCTTACGTATTGGCCTACATTGAGCTTTTGTATATGGCCATGAGATGTAGTCTTTATTCATTGTGGTTTGTAAGTTTAAATTTTGGGCAGAACTTGGTGACCCGATTTTATATGTTTGTGAATGTATAAGTCTGGTAACGCCTCAAACCCTATCCCGGAGTCGGATATGGGTGAAGGGTGTTACATGTGGTCTATTTATTAATTAAGGACCTCTAATTTAATGCTTCATAGCTAATTAACACCTTTAGCTAATGAAACAAAACTTTTGTCCTTTATGCGATTTAGTCATTTTTCGAAATTAAACATGCAATCACTAAAATTAATTCACCAAAACTTTCATGCACTCATATAATCATGTTATAACACATAAAATAATATTAAAAAATAATTTCTCTGACCTCGGATTAGTGGTTCCGAAACTCCTGTTCCGATTAGCCTCAAAATCGAACTGTTACATGTGTATCCTATTGAGAAAAGCTATTGAATAACAATTATGAAATTAAAATAGTATGATATGAGAATTGAAAGTGTTATGAATGATGCATTTATGAAATTGATTATTTTTTGAATGATTTTGTTTATGTGTGATTATATAAATAAATATTATAAATTCTTGTTTAATAAATATTCAGATTATAAAAATACCACTGAGTTTATACTCAGCGTATGGTTTGTTTTCGTGCGCAGGTTAGGTATCAGATCGTTGAATCAGCATGCAAAGCTAATCCCGAACTCAAAATGGTGAATTACATTTCCTTTTTGGTAAATGGCATGTACCTAGGCTGTTTGTGTATGTCATTTTGAGAAAGGGTTTTAAATGATGTTATAATATGATCATGTTTAAAAACATATGAACTAATGTGTTATGTATTATTGTTATCAAATGATATGTTTTGGTTCAAATAAGTATGAATATAGAATTAGTTGTTGGTATACTATTAGATTAATTTAGATAATACAGGTAAAGTATCTATGAATGTATATTGGTTAGTTTATTAGGTTGATGATTGAACATGATTTAGGTATATTTATATATGTTTTGGGCCTCAAGGGCTCATTAAAGGGACGTTATAACTAAATTGTGGTATGTATGCTAAATAATTATGTGATTGACCGTATTTGTTCTGAATTTTTCGGTAATGTATCATAACCCTGTTCCGGCGACGGATAAGGGTTAGGGAGTGTTACACTTACTAATTCCAATATTACAATTCAGAGATTACGTAAACCATTACCAATGCCATGAGTTTAGTATAAGCCTATTCAAGCATCATCGAACTCACATGCTAATAGGTTCATCAACAACACATATAAACTCATTTACATCATAAGTAGAATTTCATAAGATATATTACATAAGCATCAACCCTTTCATATAGTCATGAACCTTTCCATTAAATCGCTTACCGTTCCATTCCTTTTTTTACCCTTTTGAACCATCTAGAATTTCATCGATACTCGGGAAAGCTCACATGAAGTGTGCCTTTAAAAATAATTGTAACCTTTCCTTTACAACAATGCTCACACAAGGTGTGAAATGGGCCTGCTAACATGAGTTATGGATCGGAATGTAATCTACACAATGCTGCTCACTCGAGCTGTGGAGAATCCGCAACAAATGCATGACCTCAGCCATTAGTAGGACATTCAAGACTGGCTCCCGAAACATGAAATCTCTAATGACATGTCATTTGTATCCTAAGAATTTTTAAGGTTCAATCGGGACTTGTTATCTATCAAATCATCATACCATTGATACATTTATAATCTAATTCATTTATATTACAACAACATAATAAATAGTTAATTTAACTAACATTAAAACAATCATAGTTCATATGAACTTACTTGTACCAAAACGATGCCCTAACGTGATCCAACGACTAATCCGCTATTTTAGTTTTTCTTGTGATTAGTATTCGTTTGAGTCGTTTCTTAATCTAGATAAATATTTTTATTCAATTAATCTTATTCCGACATTTAAAATAATTAATTTAGCTTATAAATCATAATAATAAAAATTTATAAAATTACCCTCAAAGTTTACCCTTTTGCAATTTAGTCCCTAAACTCGAAACATGCAATTTCATCATTTTTAATTAAAATTCATACTAATAGATTTTTTTCCTAGCTTTATAACAACCTATTTTTATCATCAATTTACAATATTTTCTTTTAATTTTACCATTTTCATAAATAAGTCCCTAAACTTTTAAATCATCAAAATTACTTAGCAAAATATGTCCATTTAACAACCAAGCTTAACAATCTATCATAAAACTTCAAAAACATATTAAATTCATCAATGAAAACTTTAGAACTTTTTAACAGTTTTGAAAATGAAGGTATGAGTTAACTGGACCTAGTTGCAACGATTTCAAAAATATAAAAATTCTAAGAAATATATAAAAAACGACTTACCAATTCGAGCTTGAAGCTAGTCGTGAGCTAGGTTTCCTTCTCCCCTTTTTGATTCGATTCAAAGGTGAAGAAGATGAATGAATTATCTTTTTTTTCCCTCTCTTTTCTTATTTATTTAACTATTATGACATATAATATAATGTTTTATATTATATTATAACATTACAAATATTACTTTTTAACTAAATAAACCTCACTAATCGTCTCAACACTTTTAAAAATGGTATATTTACCATTTAAAACCTTTAACAATCTTTAATTATACTTTTTAGTTAATAAAAATCAATAGAAATTAAGTTTTGTAATTTTTACGATTTAATCCTTTTTCTTTAATTAACTATCCAAGCATCAAATTTTCTTAACCAAGTTTTAATACGACCATAATAACACTTCATAAATATTTAATAAAATATCGACAGCTTGGTTTATAGAAACGAGGTCCCGATACCTCATTTTCTAAAACCACTTGACTTTTAGTCATACCACTTGGACCTAATTATTCGTTCAAATAGCATAAATCGCTAATTCAAAATTTATTTTAATATTATATTGGACTTGTAAATATTAAATAATAACATTTATAAACTTACTTGTCGGATTTGTGGCCCCGAAACCACTGAAAAACGGATTGTTACAAATAAAGCTAGATATAACAAGGTTTTCCTTCACTTCCTTCTTTAACTAAGCTGTTTTCATGGTAGAATATATTCCCATAGTGTTCTAGGATATGAAATTTGGTTATGGTTTTAAGGAAAAACTTGAGAAAAATGTATGACTTTTTTTCTTTTCTCGAGCTCGTTATGTTTGACTATAATCCTTAAAGTTCTAGGTGACCTTGAAAGCATGTTAAAACTTGATTATGTTCTCTTGATTATTCTAGTACTTCTTATACATTGCACACTGTTAGAAAGGATGGTGACACATGAGTACGAAGGTTTATTGTTTCTAATCCTTCCTAATTGTATGAATTAATATTGTTATATTTTATTTAACATACAAGATTTTGATTATATTCATGAAAACATGTTTGCTTGGTCCATTGGTATATAATGATATTTTCAATTGTCGATTTGAGTTAAGTATTTTTTTTTATGTTGCAATGCATTTGCATTAGTTTCATGCTTAGGGACAAGCATGAGTCAAATATGAGAATTTGACAAATGCGCAATTTTCTAATTATTTGTGATATTTCTATGTTATTTAAGTTGTTAAATATATATAATTTAGAAATAACGACAAAAACATTTTTTGAGTGTATATTTTTCTCTTATAAATTGAAGTTTATCTTTTATTTTGTTTCCTTTAGGTAGAAATTAAGTTAAAATTTAAGTGTAGTATTTTTCGCTGACGATGAAAATTAATTTGGAAGAAAATTGAAGTACAATTTAGAAGATGGAGGGGTTTCTAGTTTGTGGATGAGATTGGGTTGAAGAAGATGAAGAGTTAATTTACCTTGTTTTTTTATGTTGACTAAATCCTAACATAGACAAAAGCTTTGGTCCACGCATCTTCTACTATGGAAAATGAATATTTAATTTAATGTAAAAAAACTGAAAAACATTTTTTAAAACCATAAAATTACGATGAATACTTTTTTTGAGTGTATATTTTTTTCTTTTAAGTAGAAAATCGGTTAAAAATTTTACCCAATAAATGGTTTACATCTGTTTAGGTTATTTAATTTCAATTTTTCGTTTTATTTTTATTGCTACATTAAATAAATTAACGGAAATTCTTAACACTGTGATTTAATTAATTATTTTTGAAATTAAATTGTTCTAATTAATTTTTAAAAGAGATTGAAATTAAATTAGGTGAAATTTTCCACCTTGGCTAAGTAAACAATACAGTTAAATGGTTGTGGAAAAAGGAAAAGAAATCATTAATCCGAATATGATTGAATTAATGTTGAGTCAACATTATAATAATTGGGTCGGCTTTTGAATGGAAAGTTAGATGGAATTTTAGCTTTTTCGCCATGGGTGGTATGGCTTCTCATTAGTTCGGTTAATAGAAATCCATCTAAATTCAGCATTCCTCCTATTTTTTTAAATACAAAAGAATATCTAGATTTAGATGTCAAATTAAAAAAAAAGGGCAAGAGAAACTCATAATATATATCAGCTTCAAATGTTCTAGTAAACTATAAAAATAATTATTTTTGTTTGCTTCAGATTATATTTTAGTCATTTTGTGTTTGAAATGTTATGTTTTAGTCACTTACGTTATTGTTTTGTTATCAAGTAGTCACTTTAATGTTAAACTCTATTACCTCCTTAACGGTAGTCCAAATGGATCTTAAATGCCAACTTGGATGTCTAGTAGTTGGGATGAAAATAAGTTTTTAATTAAATAAATTTAATTTAGACTACCACGTAGGACATTCAAGTTGGCATTTAAAATCCATTTGAACTGCCACGTAGGACCGCTGTTAGGAAGGAAACGAAACTTAAATTAGTTCGTAACAAAACAATAACGTAAGTGACTAAAATATAATCTAAAACAAACAAAAGTGACTATTTCTATAATTTAACCTACTATTAATTCGCTACTCCTTTAAATATAATTAAAATTTCCGGTTATTTTAAATAAATGCGCGGGTGTCATCGTTGTTAGTTAGGTGGGCTGGGCACCATCATGAGAATGACACGTTAGGTGAGGTAATTAATCTCCACCTCCGACCAAACGCCTGCCATGCCTTTTTGAAGTTTTTTTTCTCCTTTTTTTTTTTTCTGGAATTTAGTGAAAAAAATCAATTTATTTCATCAGGATTGAGCTTTGAAGCAAAAAAAAAAAAAAAAAAAATGCAACTTGTATAGCAGCATCGAGCTCTACGTATCCCAATTTTCTTCAACATCACGTAACCATGGAATGAAATCTATTTCACGAAAACAAATTATTGTCTGCGCTGGCATATTTGATAATTAATCATATAGCTGATCTTAAAGTTAGGTTATATACTATTAAGCTCAAACATACCATATCTTTAAGGGGCCGGCGGCTGTGATGTTTCACAATACTTCATTATTTATAATATCTTAAACTATTCCTACCAACTCTCTCATTTTTCAATATCTTTATATATATATATATATATATATTTATTTATTTATTTAATCGATATTTAAGTTTTATTGTAGGTGAGTTTTATTTTAATTAATTTTAATTTTAATTTATATATATTTCAAATTTGACTCTAAATATATTTTGCATTGATTTCATTGTAGTTATAGTTAACTAAATATTTATTTATGATTATATATTTAAAAAATGGCTAAAATTAAGTACTAAATAAAATTATATTCTTTCATAATAAAAATTTTGAAATTTGAAAATTACTTATTTTATAATTATATTTTTATTGATATAATTATAGATATTATTTTTAATAGTTTTGGATAAAAATTAAATATAAAAATATAAAAATAGTATTTATTTTAAAAAGTAAAGAGGTGATTGTTTTGAAATTAGTTTTTCTAAAAATAAAATAACTTAAACCCGGTTTGATAAAGTGTTGAAAAAAATTAATTAATTAAAAATTAATACTTTTAGCAATTTAGTTTTTTAAACACCCACAATGAAATTTACTAGATAGAATTTTTTGCACAAAAAGAATATGAAAAATGATAACAGATAAGTAGATAGGACTTACTTATCAGAGAATAAATTAAATTGTTTTTATTTTATTTTATTCTACTTCATTTAAGATTGTATTATATATCCTTTATCAAACAATCTAATTATAATCAATACTTAATTTTATAACTTAAATTCAACACTTAAATTTTTCAGTACTTAAACTTTTTTTAGCACTTTATTTTTCAATTTATCAAATATTTAGGCTTTATTTGGTAGGGTAGAAAAAAAACTAGAAAGATGAAAAATTGAAGGGGTAGAAAAATAGAAAGATAAAAAATATAAATTTTCCATCCATAGGTGTGTTTTGTAGGAAAGATGGAAAAAAAATGAAAATAAAAGTAATTTTGTTACCCTCCTTAACTTGGTAAAGTTGAAAAGTGAGAGGAAAGAAAATGACTTTTTTAAACAAAATGCATAACTTTCAACTAAGAATTTGTTCGATAAATTAAAAAATTAAGTGCTGAATTTTTAATACCAAATTTTATAAGTGTCGAATAAATATTAAAAAATTATTTGGTAAATTAGTAAATATAAACACCGAGTATAATTTTATTGTTTGATAAAAGTAATTACTTATTTTTTTAAAAATATTTATTTTTAATATTATTAATTTAATATCTTAAATTATTTTGGATAGTCTTGGATAAAATATAAATATAATAACTCAAATATTTCATTTTCTAAAAAAGGGTAATTTATTTTAATTTTTAGTAAAATAAAATAAAGTTAATATTTTCTATATTAAGTGATAAGTAGCTGTTTACCTACTTATCTTGGTTGAAAATAAAATATTAAATGTTGAAATATTTCATTTTGTTTAAAATGAAATTTCAACGACTTGGACATCCTAACTTAACACTTCTCTCATTTTCTCTCATCTTATCATTCCAATTTGAAATGATTGATTTTTATGAAGTGGGATGAAAAATAATCATCCCTCTTATTTTCTTTCCTTTCACTTTTATCCCTAATAAGTAAATTCAAAATTTATTTTCTTTACACTTTTTTACCCTATTCTTCAATCATTCTTATTTTTCCTCCTATCAAGCACATTCTAAGAGGCAACGGTTATATACTACTTATTTTGTTCAACACATTCTTTTGGTTGAAAATTTTAAACTAAGTGGAAATTTATTATGGTTATTAAACATTTTTAAAAATATATTAAATACTAAAATTATTTTTTTTAATGAAATGAAATTTTTTTAATGATTTACCAAAGGCTTAGTTTTTGTAAATATCAGTGAATTTTTTGGGAAAAAAAATTTATACCAGACAAATTAAAGGGAGAAAAAGGTAAAAGAAGAAAAAAAGAAAAAGGAGGAGCTTATCTAAGTCAGCAATAAAAGACAAGCAGACTCCAAAAAGCTGTCAAAGAAAATTAGGTTGGTTTTACTTTTCAAGGTAGAAGATTTGGAAAAGAAAATTAAGCAGAATACAATTGAACTGGCGATTCCATTTTAGTTTGTTCATCGTCTCGTCTCGTCTCACTCTCATCTCATCGTCATCCCATCCCACTCACGAGTTTCTTAACTATCAGTCAAACGTGTTTCATTTATTACTTAATGATGCAAATTTATATAAAATTAAAAGAAAGACCTTGGTCCGTTTGTAGTAAAAGTGAGTTTTGTAGTATTGCTTGGTACACAATTTTGAAGAATATTCCATTTGAGACATGCAGAGGAATGTACATGAGCGTCCATGTTAGGTGTTTATTAAAATTGACCTAAAAATATTGCATACTTATAGCTGTTGGGTTGGAATGTTGTGCTTCCAAATTGTCCAGGGATGAGAGTTTGATATGGGCTGAGGTTGTTGAACTTGATTCCTGAAGGGTAGTTGGACCAGCCTCAGCGCCCCCCTATATATAGAGTAGCAATCCCATGGTCAACAATCTACGTCTCAACCAAAGTTGCCTTATCTAATCTTGCAATAACGCTAACCATGACTGTCTCAGTACCTAACGGCCGTGTCCTCATAGTCGGAGCAACCGGCTTTATTGGTCGGTTCGTGGCTGACGCCAGCTTGGATGCTGGTCGACCCACTTATGTTCTGGTCAGGCCAAGTTCCGGAAACCAATATTCCAAGGACAAAGTAGCCAAAGCCCTTCAGGACAGAGGCGCCATACTGTTGAATGTACAAATATCATGTTATAGTTTTAAATTTGTGTTCGTTTTATATGTAGATTCTTCTATAACTTGTTTGTTTCCAGGGATTGGCAAATGACAAGGAGTTAATGGTGAAACTGCTGAAAGAGCACCAGATTGAGATAGTAATATCAGCTCTGGGTGGCGCCACAATACTAGATCAGCTGTCTTTGGTTGAGGCAATTCACTCTGTCGGCACTGTTAAGGTACCTACATTACTACTTACTTTCACTAAAGAAGCAAAAGAACTTTTGGTTTACATATTTGGGCTGTTTTGTGGGTGGCAGAGGTTCTTGCCGTCGGAGTTTGGACACGATGTGGACCGAGCTGATCCAGTAGAGCCTGGTCTCACCATGTACAAGGAAAAGCGTCAGGTCAGGCGTCTGATTGAAAAGCTGGAGATTCCCTACACCTACATTTGTTGTAATTCCATTGCTTCTTGGCCCTACCACAACAATACGCATCCTTCCGAGGTCATTCCACCCTTGGATCATTTCGAAATCTATGGAGATGGCAGCGTCAAAGGTAATTACACTTCTCTTCTACCACCTTACATAAGATTAACTAGTCCAGGAGAATGTCATGTCTACATCTTTATAAGTACTTACATGCTTCAACTCTTATGGCTCTACTTTGTACTTTACAAAACCAACTATATTAAGATACCATACCAAAAAATTTATTATGAAAATTTTTTTATACCATTAATATGAAAACTGTTGTTACAATATAAAATGTCAAAAAAAAAAAAAAAAGAAAAGAGGAGAGAACATTATGATCAAAGTAATATTATTATATTATTAGTATTAAATAAATTAATAGTATTCATATAAAATATAAATTAATAGTATTAACAATAATTTTAGAATTTATAAATATATACATTCAATTGGCACTATAACTTGAATGTTTATAGGTTGAAAATTGTATACATATTATACAAATAAATGAAAACCCATGCGAAACACATAAGCAAGAGGAGAAAGGATTGTATGAATTTAGGCGCCACATTATCTTGTATCATTTTCTAATTATTTAATAACATTTCAATAATTTTTTATGTTATTGATACATAATTTTGGTAATTTTTTTAACCTGAATCATGAACTTTGAATCCCAAACCTAAACTCAAAATCTTAAACCCTAAACCTTAAATATCAAACTCAAGCTTGAACTCGAACCCGAACCTAAACCTCGAACCTTGAACCCTAAACTTGGTCTTTTGGCTCAGGGTTCAAGGTTCGAGTTTAGGTTTAGGGTTTAGGCTAAAGATTTAGAATTTGAAGTTCAAAATTCGAGTTTAAAATTTAAGGTTCGAGATTCAAAGTTCATGATTTAGATTAAAAATTTATTAAAATTATGTATCAATGATATGAGCAAAATTACTTAAATATTATTAAATAATTAAAAAGAGATCCGTACAATCCTTTTTTTCAAGAAAGAGGTTGTAAGAAATTAGTAAATGCGTGGTCCTAACAACTTGGATATCATCCACAGGTTAGTTGTTAGTTGATTTATGATATTTTGTGGTTTCGAGCCTTTGCTTTTAAAATATATATATATATATTGTGATACCACACGGTTGTAAGTTCTTAAGTGGAGGCTTGGTACTTTCCTATTCCCTGAATTCAACTATTGAATCCTTTGTTTATGCCTCCTGGGTGCAGCTTACTTTGTTGCAGGCACCGATATAGGAAAATTCACCATGAAAACTGTTGATGACATTAGGACCTTGAACAAGTCAGTTCATTTTAGGCCTGCCTGCAATTTCTATAACATGAACGAGCTTGCAGCTTTGTGGGAAAGGAAAATCCGGCGAACACTCCCTCGAGTTACCGTTACTGAGGAAGACCTTCTCTCGGCTGCGGCAGGTCCATCATTATCATCATACACCCTTATTAATTGACCTAAAGGACCAGCAGTAGTGTTCTCCCCTGCATTTCTTCACTTAAGCTAAATTAGTTGCCTTGAATTTGCAGAGAATATTATCCCACAGAGTGTTGTTGCATCATTCACCCATGACATCTTCATAAAGGGTTGTCAAATCAACTTCCCAATCGAAGGCCCGAATGAAACCGAAGCCTGCAGTCTGTACCCGAATGAGCCATTCCGAACATTGGATGACTGCTTCAACGACTTCTTAGCAAAGATGAAGGATGAAAACATGAAGCAAAGCGACGAAAACACGAAGCAAAGTAACGAAATCCCTCCCCCAAAGCCAGTAGTCGAAGCCTTCGCCATCACAGCAACATGTGCTTGACGTAAAAAATATCGACACCAAACTATCCTTTTCTTTACTTCATTCATGTAGAGATATCAAGTCGATTTCATATGGGTGTGATCACTTCTTTATTCCCCTTTATTTACCCAGTGGTAGGGAAATTGTATTTGAATAAGAGGACTGAGTGTTTAGTCTTTAAGGCTCTCTAATTAGTAAAACAAAATCTGTTCCAGCTATAAAAGGAAGGTGTAGCAGAAGGAGGAGAAGAAACAAAGAACACCAACCTGGCTGTTTTATTTTATACCTTAATGATTTGCTTTCTTATTCTTGTTTGTATACTATCCCGCATTTAGTAATCAAGATGATTAATTCCCCCACCCCACCCCACCCCCAAAATAAAGGCAAGTTACTTGTATTAGTATTGTAATGCCAGATCAAACATGAAGACTCTGTTGAAGAAGCTGTATTATTCAACATTGGCTTGTTCAGGCCCAACCAATTCCAACCTCATCTCCTGCTACTTCTCCCTTATTAACTCCTCGCCAAACTGCAAGCATTTACGCCACCTTCACGCTCGCTTGCTCAGGACCTCACTTTATGACAATGTTGTTCTTAGTTCTAGGCTTGTTTTGGCTTATTCTCGGCACAAACACCTCGTCCCTTACTCTCTTTCCGTCTTCTTTCATATGCCTCAAAGGAATATCTATTCTTGGAATATCATAATCGGGGAGTTCTCCCGCTCCAATTCCCCCCTTCAAGCCATACATTTGTTTCTTCATATGTGGCAGAGCTCTAATGTCAGACCTGATGACTTCACTCTCCCGCTTGTTTTAAGGGCATGTGTGGGTTGTGGACTGGTGAAACTAGCTGTCTCTTTTCATGGGTTGTGCGTCAAATTGGGTTTCGAAAGGAGTCGATTTGTTGCTTCTGCTCTGGTTTTCTTGTATGTTAGTTTTGGGAAGATTTTTTATGCGCGAGTCCTATTTGATGGAATGCCAAAGAGAGATGCAGTGATGTGGACGGTAATGTTGGATGGATATGCAAAACATGAGGAACCGACTTTGGGTTTGGAATTGTTTAGAGAGATGGTCGATGCTGGGGTTACGCCTGATTGGGTGGTTATGTTAAGCTTGGTTTTAATGTGCGGACAATTGGGGTGGTTAAAGCATGGGAAGAGTGTTCATGGATGGTGTGTGAGAAGGTGGTTGGGGATGGAATTGAATTTAGGGAATGCTATTGTTGATATGTACTTAAAGTGTGCTATGTTAACTTATGCTCACAGGGTTTTCGATATGATGAACCAAACAGATGTCATTTCTTGGAGCTCTCTCATATTGGGATACGGGTTGAGCGGGAATGTTACTACTGCATTGGAACTTTTTGAGGATATGATTGCCAAGGGGATAAAACCCAATGAAGTTACATTTCTTGGTATATTATCAGCATGTGCGCATGGTGGAGAAGCAGAAATAGCAACTTCATGTTTTGAAATGATGAGAGATTATGGGGTGACGCCAGAGTTGAAACACTATGCGAGCATGGTTGATTGTTTGGCGAGAGCAGGGCTTTTGGCGCAGGCAGAGGATTTTATAAAAGGAATGCCTATGGAACCTGATGCAGCCATTCTGGGAGCTATTGTAGCCGGGTGTCGAGTTCATAATAATGTTGAAGTAGGTGAACGAATAGCAAAGAAACTTATTAGTCTAGAGCCAGAGAAAGCAGGTTATTATGTGTTGTTGTCAAACATATACGCCGCTGCTAGCAAGTTTGATGAAGCTGAGAAAGTAAGGGAGCTAATGAAGGGGAAAAATGTATCCAAAGTAGCAGGTTGTAGCTTGATTGAGTCGAAGACATGGCTTTCTTCTTCACCAAACCAATGAAGGTTTTTTTTTGGTTGCTTTGCTGTGCCTACGAGTAGGTAGATAAAGAATGTTGGGGGTCTTATAGGGCCTGAAATTGGTTGGCCTTATAGATTTCCATGGGCTACCCGCCCCATTCTCTACTCCAACATTGTTTTTTATTATCAAGATTAATGTAATGGACCACGTATTTGCTTGTATATTATATCATTTATATTAGGAACTTGAAGATCGCTTAAATATTTCTCTTTTGGTTACAAAAGAGGATCAAGCTAAAGTTTTTCTTCCATCAATAGACTCTCCTTGATCTGCGACAAAGTTGTGTTTTGAAGGGATGTAGTTCAATTTATATCTCCTAGTAACTCTTCGATTGGTGCGAAGTTAAATTTTTTTTTTAAATAGTCAAAATTAAATTATAATTTTTATAATAATAAAAATGTAATTTTATAATTTTAATAGTCTATATCTTATAATTTTTAAAGAATTAAATTAAATTTTATTATTTTTAAGGGTTAAAGTATAATTTTATACTTATTAATTTAAAATTTTAAAAATTTTAACAGACCTAAATAAAAAAGTTCTATTCTATTTTAGGGGGATTGGGCCCTACCACCCCTCTAGTCACGCCCCTGATGAGCGATACCAAGTAATGTAATGGATGCTTGGCACTAACTCCTAATTTCATCATTGAAACAAAAAATAAGAGATTTGTCTCTACGGACACATTTCTATATATATCCTCTATTCCATGTCATAAGCAACCCTGGACAGATTCCCCAAAGTTCTGCAAACTCAATGTTGCAGTTCCCACAATTAGGATCACGTCAATTTGGTAGATTTTTTTGGATTTTTTAAATGTTCATTATAATTCCATTTGGCTCAGTTTGATTCTCAATTTTTTCATATTAATTTTTTTTTAGATTTTTAAATTTATTTGACAAAATGAGCTTTGTTTTACTATTTTTGAATATCATTTGACTATTTGTTCATAAATATTTCTAAAGAACTTTTAAATTATTTTCATTATTGTAAATATAAAAAAATATTTTTATATCATAAAAATAAAAATAAAATTATATTAAATAAAAAATTGATTTCAGTTCAATTTCAAATAATTACAATTTTTAAATTTACATTTAATAAATCCTCTAAACATTTCAGTTTGAGTTAATTTTTGGTTTTTCAATTTTCCTTGCTAAGCCCTACCTACAGTGTGCCTGAAAATCACCAAGCCAATTTGCAGCATTATCCCTTAGTACTCCTTCTACGCTTGCAACAATTACTGTATCAACTATCATATCTGATTATCTGTAGCTTCTATTGACGTTTTAACTTCAAAAATTGGTATTTTGGTTTCTCCCAATCGAAGAGAGCTTCAACTCTTTATTTTATCTTGCCACCATCAATTACATTGCCCGATTCATGCATGGCCTGATACATGCTAGTAAGCTTGTTCTCAACAGTCACTATCTTACTAGGAAAGCAAAAATTTCTTCCTCCACTTCCATATACGCCAACAAACATAGGAGAACAACGTACCCCAACCCCATATTCCCTACTTCCTTTGGCTCAAGCTTGCATAAATTAAACATAAACCATGCCACATGATCACAAGTGAAGAAGCTTGTGCCCATATTGCCACCAAGTAAGACTACCCTGTTTCTTTAGCCGCGGAACAATCGCAAAAGACATGCAAGTATTCTCAGTTGTTGCACCACATACACTATAGTTTTCAGTAGAAGAAAGGCGTCAAAGTATAAGGTTGACATGGGTCTTTATCTTGTCTGTCTAAGCTAACTAGAGAAAATGTTGTATTCGTGGTTAACATCGAGTTTTCCAAATCGTCTTAACAAAAGGATATTGGTGGTCATCCAACTTAAGAAGAACATCATAACCTAACTTTAAAGAAAATAACCCATTGGATGTTTTGCTCCAAATCAACTCATTCGCATGGTGGCTAAAAAAGAGAGGAGGTAGAGCTTGTGTAACACCCTTAACCTGTATCTGTCGCCGGAATAGGGTTACGGAATATTACCAGACAAACATAATATTAAATCATTCAAATCGTACATTAATACAAACATAATTCAATTTCATTCAAATACATCCATAATGTCTCTTAATCGAGCCCTCTAGGCCCTAAAAATACTATAAAAATAATCCGGGACTAATTACAAGAAACGGGTATAGAAAATACTCACATGCAAGGGAAAAGACTTCACCGATTCTCGTAGCTCAAGAAACCTTCAAACTTTTGGCTATGGATGGTAAAATGGAGAAGAAACATATTTCTTTTACTTAATTTTGTTTTAATTTCATTAAAATTATAATTTTGCCATTAAAGCTTATTATTTTGTCATTTTCTATTAATTTTGCCGTCCCACTATACCTATTAAGGTATAATTATTACCCTAGTTCTCAAGCATTAATTAAACCATTTTATCATTTATTTGCTTTAATTTACAACTTTTGTACCTTTTTCAATTTAATCATTTTTCTTTAATTATCTATTTAAACGTTAATATTTCCAAAATAAATTTTAATACGAATTTAATAACTCTATAAATATTCTAAAAATAATAATAACGATCGACAGGACGAAAATTTGTGGTCCTAAAACCACTGTTCCGCCACCACTGAAAATCAGGTTGTTACAGCCAGCAATTTTCCAAGATATCATATTGTAATCAATTTCTTAATGCATGAAAATCCCAACCATTATTAGACCAATACTCTTGAACAAACTTATAATTTTTTGATGGGGATAACACTTGGACATAAAAAGAGTGTAAAGGACCAAAATCCAACCAACAGTCTAACCGGAACTACACTGAATTCCCATTATTGAATTGCTAACACATGCTTTCTTAAGGAGTTTAGCCAGGGGCGAAGCCAGAAAATTTTTTTAGAGGGGACCGAAATTAAATTGTAATTTTTACGATAGTAAAAATACAATTTCACAATTTTAATAGCCTATATCTTTATAATTTTTAAATGATTAAATCAAATTTTTATCATTTTTAGGGGAGCCAAAGTGTAATTTTATATTTATTAATTTAAAATTTTAAAAATTCTAAAGATCCTAGATGGAAAATTTTTCATTTTAGGGGGGCCCGATCCCTTACTAGCCCCTTAGTTACCCGTGAGTCGAGCCTTCCCATAATACCATGCCAAGTATTTGACACATTACCTATAAGAGAAACTTTCAAAAATTCATCATTCAGGAAATATTTAGCAAAAAGAAGTTGGGCAAAAGGGTACTACCCTCAATTAATAAAGCTAACCCAACTTTGCAA
Organism: Gossypium anomalum; assembly: GCA_025698475.1. Taxonomy (NCBI): domain Eukaryota; kingdom Viridiplantae; phylum Streptophyta; class Magnoliopsida; order Malvales; family Malvaceae; genus Gossypium; species Gossypium anomalum. The sequence goes on along the minus strand of CM046967.1, from coordinate 12,548,843 downwards.
GCAATAAATGATTCCAATCTCGCATAAAACAAAAACCCAAGTCTCCAACACATTTTGGTTTGCATATAGTTTCCCAATTCACTAAGTATATCTATTCTTATTAGTAGCAAAGTCCCATAAGAAGCCTCGACAAAGTTTATCTATTTGATCACATATCATACTGATGGTCACGAAACTAACTAAAAATTTAACTAAGACAAGTGCATTTATCAATTAATAGTATAGCTATGGTGAGCAAATATATTGTTCCCACGAGGACTACAAGTACTAATAATTACCGTCTTTCTATTATTTAACCGAATAATTTGAACGATTGATTAAAAACTAAAATTAACTAATTTAATTAACTAACGAACACGACAAAGAACAAAACACGAAAATAATCGATTAACAACCATGAAACTAAACAATAGCCTGAAAAGAATCCATTAAAATTTCATCTATTACTATTAATCAAAATTATACAATTTCTTTACTTAGCACCTTGATCCATAAAAATCCTTAAATTATGCTAATATCTCTTTCGAGTATAAGAGCAACTGACTTTAGGTTGATTAATTGAAATCTATTTCTAATTAAAACCCTTAGTATCGCATTCACTCATGTTGTGGATTACCTTATTAGATTTGACTTTAATCCGATAGATTTATGTCGTCCTATTTCTAAGATTGCATGCAACTCCACTCAATTACACAAGATCTAATCTTAAACAGGGTCTATTCAACCTCTGATTTAAGCACACCGAATATGGATCAATAATCTAGAAATATCAAATCAAGAATTAAAAATACATAATTGAGAATAAGAAACTAAGTATTTATTGCATAAAAAAAATCAAATGATAGAATCTATCATAGGGTTCATCTCCTCTAACTATTTAGAAAATTAGTTCATGCTCGAAAATAGAAACATCCAAGAGACAATATAATGAAAAGAAATAAAGAAACTCATGATAATTTCCTAAGAAATCAACTGGGAATCTTTAATCTTGACGCAAATATGCTTCAAAGTTGGCTTCAATGGTGTTTTTCGAGTTGTTTTCCCTCCTATCATTTATTTTTTTCATATATACGTCTTAGAATGCCCAAAAAACTTAAAAATCATGATTTTTTGCTGTTCAGTGCATAATATTGTGAAATCGACACGGCTTACCACACGCCCATGTGGTCTGGCCATGTGAAATGATTCAACCAATGTAGTTTTTGCAGCTTGCACCAACACTTCAATTTTCGCTCATTTTTCACTAATTTCTTTCCCAAGTGCTCTATTAATCATTAAAACATGAGTTTAAAGGATAATGAGTATAAAATTCACAATTAATATTGGATAATCACCCAAAAAATGCTTTAAGAATAAAGTTAAAACATGTAATTTTTAACACTTATCACATACGAGGAAGTAGTGAAGTTTTCATAGTATAAAGAGGTATTGGGGTAGTCGAAGTTTTAACCAGAATATTTCGGCTTGTCAATGAAAGATGATTCTCTTTCTGATTAGCAAGATGATCTTGTATTTTCTCCACTAAATACCAATACATTTTCTTCGTCACACGACCATGAATGAGGCCATGAGGGAAACACCTAGATATTTCTCCAAGTTTCTTATAAGCGAAATGCCTGAGAAATGACTAATCTTTCTAGCTCGTAGATTATTGATATTTGAAGAGACAAGAATACCATAGGTTGGACCTCGATAAGAATTACTTGACAGACACAATCAGATCATTCATTGTAGCCGTGAAAAAAAATAAGATCATCTGCAAAGAATAAATGAGATACTAGCAAACCTTTTCAACTAATTGATTGCCATAGGTCAATCGTAATATAGCTCTAAATTAAATGTGAGAGTCTCTCCATACCAAAAATAAAAAGTCATGGAGAGAATCATTACCCTAATGGATCCCTCTTGATGGCTTAAAATAATCAGACATTTCTCCATTCCACACCACTCTAAAGATATTGGAACGCATACAACTCATAACCAAAGAAAGAAAATTGCGGTTAAGCCCAATTTCCACCAAGGTTTACTCTAAAAAGCTCCAACTCAATTTATCATACGCCTTTTCAAAATCAATTTTCCACCCCATAGCACTAGACTTCCCTTTCTTCTTATGGAATGAGTGCAACGTCTCTTACACTATGGCATTATTCGATATTTGATGCACCGCTATGTTAGTATATAAGTTTCATATACAATCAATGAATCATATCGAAATATTTTGCAATGAAAAAAGAAATAGTGAGCTTATAAATAAATGTTGAAAATTTTTATACATGATTAAAATTAATTATCATTCATTTGTAAATTCACTACTTTTTGTTAGGATAAAATAACATTTAGTCCCTGAGTTCGATAACTTTTTTCAACATTGTCTCTGAACATCTTTTCTTGTCCAAATTGATCCTTGAACTTCGATATGTCAAATAGTCCACTTTTTTTTTTTTAACATCATTAAGAGATGATGACACAACACCCTGTAATTGTTCACTGATGGTGCAGGAGTGTCATGCATCAAGGGTGCATTAAACATTATTCTTAAAAATAAATAAATAATTAGAAATGATACATTGAAAAGATACATTTTAGAATGAAATAATATTTGATGTATTGGTAGTGCGTGAGTCTCACACACCGTTGGTAAACAATATCATGACACCATTTCACTGAGTGAATTTTTTTTAAATTTATAAAGAAATATTAATAATTTTTTTTAAATTTAAATATTAATTATAATTATTATATTTTTCTTCCCTAGTTCTAGTTTTAGGAATTTTATCCTGATCTAAGAGAAGAAAAATATAATAATTATAATTAATATTTAAATAAAATTATTACAAGTCTAATACAAATAAAAGGTATTCCCACCACCAATAATGTATACTAACTACTTCATTCTTATCTTAAAAAATTCTAGCTATATTAGTGTCTTTTGGACGTTGTTTTCTTCAAGTGTCTTTTTCTAAAGGAGTATGCTGATATTATCCTTTTGTTGCTCTTGTCCTTTTGTATGGTTGTCTTGCTTTGCTCCCAAGTGCTCAAGCAACCTTGAGGAAAAGAGGAGATTTTAAGAGTTCATCGTGAAGGTGATGGACATGGGTTCCGGACTCAGGCCACTTTACGCTTATCTAATGCTTTTAATAGAAGGGAAGATTTTTCTTTTGTTTATTTGGAGCGCTCTCTTCCCATTCAAGTTATGACTTTTAAGTATGATCTATAAATTTGTACGGTCATTAATATATATGTATATATATATTGAATTCTACCAATTATGAAGGATTGAAATTAGAGATGTGTAAATAAAAAAAATCTAAATTGAAAAACTAAAGTGAACCAAACCAAAAAAGTCAAGTTTTCTCAATTTATTTTGTTTTTTATTTAATCGATTTTTATATTCAATTTAATTGATATATTCGGTCGATTTTTAGTTTTGACATTTTAAACCAACCAAACTGATTAATATGCCATGATTCATGAGGCCAAAAACTAATAATCTATTTACATATCCAAATCCAAATTTAAACCTTAAACGAAAATACTTATTAAAATTTAATACTCTTAAAAGCCCGAACCCATTAAAATTTAAAATCCAGTACCCATTAATATTTAAAACACATATTGATAATTTAATTTTTTTATGATATTCATTTTATTATTATTTAATATATAAAAAAATCAAATTGATATAGAAGATATAGAAATTGTATCTTGGTCGTGTATGGAAATAAATATTTTTTGAGTTTATTAAGATTGTTTGATTTAATTTTTAATATTTTATAATGAACTTGAAATAAAAATAAAATTAAAAGTAATATACTAAATTGAAAAAAAGAAGACAAAATTATAAGTAGCTCAGATTAATTTAATTTATTCTGATATACCGAATGGACGGAATGCTTACTCCTAACTGAAATCATGGCTTGCGTGGCTTGTTTTCTGTATCTTATGTTGTGTGATCATTGATTTATTTGTCCTGCTTGGTTGTGCCCTTTGTGACATGTATATACTATACTTGATTTTTCTTTTCTCGACTTTAGTTCATTTCAATTTCTCTAAAATACTAATTATATTTGGTACATACCAACTGTACTCCTATAATTTTGCACATAAAATAAAGGTTTATGTGTATTTAAAGATATGTGTGTGTATACCCACTAACAATTCACAAACCCACTTTCTATTTCATTGGTTCTATCCATTCCCAGCCCTTGGTAGCGATGTCTCTTTCCCACTGATCTCTAAACAAATGGAAATTTCAACAACTCCATACGTACATTAGCTGGGCCTGTGAGGGTTAAGTCATTGAGAATGAGTATATTGGGAAATAATATTAGTAAGTTAGAAGTTGCATTCATCCTAGCTGCCCTGCTGATTTAGTTAGACCCAGGAATCAAGATATAAGGTGAAGGAAGGGAAAGGCAGGGGACAATTGCAAAGTTCCTGCTCCGAATATATATAATAGCATGGTGCAACAGTTGTTTATAGTACATGTTCACCAGCGGCTGTCTTCAATTTACGCAGCAATATTTCAGCTCCGTCTCATTATACTTAAAAACTTTGTCTTAATTTTAGTTGACCACAACAGTCTTCTTTTATCAACCTAGCATGAGAAAAAGCTGTTTGATTCCCCACACACACAAAACTGGCACCTGCATGCATTTGCTTCAACCTTCAAATAGGGCTGTTCTACTCTACTCGTACACCCACTACCCTATATGCTCTATATCTTATGCTTCTACTCATCACTGACTCTATAACCCTCTATATTATCTTTCTTATTATTCCTCTCTACCTTCATCAAACAATTTTATGTTGGAGCTTGGATGGTATAGTAGATTTTCTTTTTGAAAAGCTAGCCAGATCGGATAATTGTTCGTATGTTTCTCAACTCATCATGGTTTAGGGTAAATATGAATCAAGTCATCTGAGTTTATTTAGATTTAACTCACTGCATGCTCCGGGTGGGTAGAGAATTTGGCCAGCTAGCATAATTGCAACTTGAGTAATTTTTTATACACTTCTTTGCACCAGCTCACAAGCTTGAATTCAACAATCAATGATTCAGTGTTTTAAATATTTCTACTTGTACTTATATTTATACTTTTCATTTTATTGCATATATATATACAATTAAAATAAATTATTACATAATTTACATTCATAAAGGACTGAATTAACAAATAAAAAATCTAAACAACTTTATCAAAATAAATATAAATAAATTCTATTATGTAAATTTCTAGAAAGCCAAATCCATTAACCCAATTAAACAAATTTAAAGATATATTTCAAATTATCAAAAGGATAAATTTAAACTATACATCAACTTTAATCTAATGTGTAATGTTTATATATGAATTTTAATTTTGTGTAATATTATACATGAAATGTTTATTTGATTTAATTTTCATAACCCACTAACATTAATATCGATATATCATCATTTTACATCTACATATTTCATATCTAAATAATTATACTTATCCAATATAAAATTAAATTGATGTTTATATTTCTTTAAATATATACGATTAAATTAAAATTAAAATTTTATATATAGATTTAAAGCACAGTCAAAGTTATATATACATAATTATACTAAACTAAAATTTATATATAAAATTGTAAATTAAATGAAAGTTTCATTATAAAAAAGAAAAAGAAAAAAAAAAAACATTTCCTGCAGATAATGTACTATTGGACAGCAAAAAAACTGACCACCGTGCTGTCATATACACATACATACGTGTAATATATGACTTTTAAATTACGACCAACTAATTTTAGGGTGAATTTAGATGAGCGGTATAGTATAGTGTGTTTAGTTTACTTTTTATTTTATGTTATAGTATTTAATTTCACTATTACCTTTATTTTTACACTAACCATAGATAAACGCACTGTCTATTTAAATTCACCCTTAAATCATTATTATTTTATTGTTATTACTACTCCTACTTCTTTTGTAAAGAAAAATGGAAATCCATTTACTAGATTTTTATCATATCTATTTTTTTGATACAATAATTAGAATTACCTATAATTTCTCTTCAACCCTTAAGTAGAGGATAATTTACTTTAGTGCACTCGAACCCACGTCCTCTTGCACTGACAATAATATCGATACCAACTGAACTAAAACTCATTCAACGCGTGTGTATATATATATATATATTTAATTCTTAATTTTTTTATACTTTAAATGAGATAAGTAATATTATTTCAACAGTTTAAAATTCCACTGACAAGTGTAGTAAATAATAATTTAATAGTTATTAATAAAACTTTTACATTTCCACTTATTTATCTTTTATTTATTTTTAAATACAAATTGAAAATATGTGTTATGTTTTAATCCGACTATGATGTCAAAAGACTACACTTTAAACAAGTCCAGATATACATATCAGTTAACGAACTGTAGTTGAAAAACACTCAACCACCCAAATTTAAAAAAAAATATTATTTGGTATTACATTATATTAAAATATTAAAAAAAAAACATATTTGGAATTTCTTTTATATAAATGTGTATGCTTATAAAAGATTCAATCATCAATTACATTACAGGTGGTACAAATCTTCATAAATTTCGACTTTCATCCTAGATATTTTGGTTTTATTTTAAGTAATGATTTTAAACGTTTTATTTGAATATTTTATATAAAAACATAGTAAGAGTTAGTATTACAAATAGTCTTGTATTTTCTTTTAAATAAAATATTAAATTTTATATAACATTTGTGAATCCATGATGTAAAAATTTTATTGATAAATTATATATAATCAGTAAAGAAAAGATGATATGGTATGATTTGTTATTAAGATGTAAGAGAATAATTAAAAATGACATTAGTTTGTAATAGTATAGATAATAAGTTGTGGAGTAACCCTTTCTATAAGTGTATACGCATCATCTAATTATCAAAATCAATGTCATTCGTATTTAAGATTTATTTTACATTAATTAAGAAAAATAAGTCCTGATAGAAAGTTTCTATATGTTTTAACCAAGAAACTACATAGATCAGACCAGTCTTTAATATAATATTCATTCAAAAACCAGGGAAGGAAGGAAAAAGACAGCCATATAAAATATCAACAATTAAATTATATTAAAACAATCTCTTTGTGTGGTGCATAAATTAGAACATACCAGGCAGGCTCGTTAGGGTTTTCTTCCTAATATCTCTCTCCTTCTCCATTTCTTCGCTCGCTTTTTTTTCTTCTTTTTTTTTAATAATAAATTAAAAAGAGGAAAGGGAAAAACATATGAGATAGCAAGGTTGGTGATGATGGTAGAAGAAGCACAAGAAGAACCATTCTTAATATACTAGGCTTATGATATTATGATCATAAATTCTCCACCAAAATCTGAGGAGAGGGGAAGAGTAGTGACATATAGTAAATTCTTTCTTTCAGCTACAAAACAAACAAAACAAAAAGCCCAGACCATACCAGAGCCTGAGAGTCTATGTTTTTTTTGTCCCAACTCCAACCTAAGCTGCCTGGTTCCACTCATCACACCCATCACCTTCACGTTTTCTATGTTGGGTTTTGATATAAGGTTTCTCTTCCCACGAAAAAGATCCTCCATTGTTTTTTGCCTATTCCTTCCTTTTACTAAATCCAAACCATATTACTCCCTTGTGCTGCTATCACCATCATCCATCACACGGTCATCCCAATACCAAAACCCCAAAACAACCAGCTCATCCGTTGCCATCACCATCACCAAACCTCAGCCCTACCTCCTCTTTCTCCATTTCATCTCTTCTCTATAATTGAACCCATTTTCTTAAGTATACAAACCAACCACACCATCATTATATATATTTTGTCCAATGACAGAAATACTTGAATTAAAACACACTCTCGGAAAAGAAAAACAAAAGAAACGAAGAGAAAAATGAACACCCCTCATCATGAATACCGGTAAATAAAAAATAAAAAAAAAGTACGTATTCAAGGTCTTTTGTAAGCTAAAGAGACCTATGTTCAAGAATACTGATGTTGGTTCTTTGTCTCTTCACATTCCCTGAAGAAGACTCGTCCACAGAAGTCTTCTCCATCACCGCTTTCAATGCTTCTTGTATTGAACTAATACAATACTGCAGCTGCTGTTGCTGCTGCTCACCGCTACTACTGGAGTCTTCCTCTCCGGTTATAAACAGAACATTCTTTACACGCCCACCAAGCGTTGTAATCTCAGCTTTTAGAGTCTTCAAGCGTAAAGCTTTCAATGTTTTGATTAGGTCAGGCAAAAGGTCGGACCTATCTTCACAGCAAAGTGAAGCTTTGATCACAAACTTACCATCTTCTTCCGACGTATCCACGGTTAGCTCATCAATTTCGGTGGGCACGGGGCTGGTTTCTGCTATCAAAGAGGTCTGTCGTTTCAGCTCCTTAACATGTTGGATTACTTCAGCAAGCAGTGAAGCCTTGTCCGTCTACGTCACAAAGTGATGATAACCAAGACAACAACAATTAACTTGGCATCAAACTCTATAAACAACATAGTTATTAATTAACGTGCATGTGATTAGGTTAGTTTTAGTAGTTAATGGTGGGTGGTTCATTTTAATCTCAAGGGAATGGCAGTGGCGTAATAGTGTGAACTGACAGAGTGTGCTAGTTTGTCTCTCTTTATTTCTTTTCATTCCCAACTTAATTTGACTGATGATCCGGCAACAAAATTCCGTGGAAGCTTTTAAACTGCTCCTTGGTTTCTCTTTATCATATCAACCGAGCGACATTAACGCTCATTCCCTTTTCGTATTCTTTTTCCTTCTTGGAACTACCACAAGACTGTTAAGAATAAGCCCAAAGACAAACTTTATTTATTTTTTTGGAAAAAGATTTAAAAAAGACGGGCCAAGAAAGAAATGTGACGACCTTTCAGGTCTAAATGGGTAGGTTTTGAGAGCATATTATCAGAACATCCAAGTAGAATCTTAGAAAAATCTACAGATATATCTTCGAAGGGAAAAAGCTCAATATAATAGAAAACAAAAAGGGTGCAAAAAAGGCAAATGAGTGACACTTCCATAGTTCTATATAATATAATATAATATAATAACCCAGGACATGTTGTACGCGTGATGATTTATAATGCTTTCTTTTCTTTTTAACAATTTATAACGATTTATTTATTTATGAAGATTTTTTAAAAAATTGATTACGAGTATATGTGCAATGACTACCAACTTACTTTGGTGGTGCTTGGGAGTAAGCTGCGTAGCTTGGCCAGATGGTTGTTGATTCGTTCTCTTCTTCTCCTTTCAGCTTCACTGTGACTTTTAGAAGCGGCGAGAGCCTTAGCATCCATGATTTCTTGAGCGGTCATCTTCCCCAGCTCAGCTTGGAGCCCGAAAGGAGCTGAGCCGGGTTGAACCACCGGTCCTAGTGTGTCAGATAAGATCCTTAGATGATCAGCTGAGGTGCCATCATATGCAAACTGTAGGGACGGAGCTCTTCTGTTGAATAAACCCCCATACGAGGTTGGCGGAGGAGGGACCAAAAAAGGGTCATCGTCTCGAACCGGGTTTCCAGTGAATAGGGCTGGATTGAAATTGTGAATCGGAGGGAGAGACCATGGTAGGATGGGAGATACTTCAGGGAATATCAGCCCTCCCCTACTTCCTCCAAATAAATCAATATTGTGCTGTTGCTGCTGCATCTGTTGATGTTGTTGCATATATAACTGTTCCTGGTAACCTTGTATGTTATGGATAGCTTGAGAACACTCTCCCTGATCTTCGTCTTTCTTTCCACACATTCCTCGATATTTCCCTTTCTTAAATCTGCCTCAAAATGGAAAGGAGAAAAAAAGATAAAAACATCGATTCAACTGCAATACATATATATACACATATAGATATGAAGTTTTTGTATTGATGATCACTTCCTTCTTCGATGTGGTGCGATACAATAAGGAAGTTGGTTTACAGTTTCGTATAGGAAGGATAAATTGGAAAAAGGGTTACGAAAAAAGAAAAGAAAAGAGAGAAAGAAAACAAACCTTCCTTTGATACATAGATGGAGTTTGCAGAGGTCTCTGAATTATGGTTGTAAATGATGTGGTTTGAGGTTGAGGTGGTGGTAAGTGGTAAAAGAAAGAAAAGCAAAAAAGGAGAGGAGATTTCGAGTATGAAGGAAGAGGATAACTCAATCTCTATCACTTGGGGGTAGGTTAGTTTCTGGCAGGTCTTTGTGCCTTTGTGGGTGATACACTGACCCCTTTTTATCCTTAGCTTCAAAATAAGCTTTCCTTTTTCCTATATGCTATCTCAGTGTTTTTTTGGTCGCTTTGTTTTCTTCTTATTGTTTATTAATTTTTTGGTCACTGATCATCGATCTGTGCCCTTCCCTCTTCTCCACCACTCTAAATTTATAGAGTCTGCAAGTACTGTTAGTCTCCTTTGCTTTCTTCCTAAGGCATTCTCTATCCATTCTTGTAGCAATCAGGATCCTTTTTCTTTATTTAATTATATACATGTTTTATAGTTAAATTAAAATTAGTAGTAGTTTATACATGAAAGTATATCTCTCCCTATCTCTCCCTTCATAAAATAATAATATTAGTTTGCTTTTGTGATTGGTTCAAAGTATATAATTACATTCTGTGTCTGTGAGTGCAGTTGGAGAGAGAGATCGAGTGGGGGATGGGAAACACAAAAACAAAAACAAAACACAGTGAACACACAACACATACACTGTCGACAAACCAAAGACCAAAAAGGCTGATAGTATCATCATGATAAAAGGCTTAGCTAAACCCTTTTCTCTTTTCTTTTTTGGCTTTCTCCTCTCTTTACTCCCTCGACTATACTCCTCCTTTTACTTCAGTCCTTAAACTTTTTTTTCCCAAATCAAGACTTAATGTTATCAGTCTTCCCAGTTTAGTCCTCTTGGCGTTAAAAAACCTGCTGTGTCATCCAGCCAATTGTTTTTCGCCACATGTCATATGATTATGTCATTCTGACATCATCATTAAATTTCTTTTAGAAAATCTAATTTAAACCATTTCATGAAATAATCATTTTTCTTAATGTTTAACCAAGTAAAAGAAATGTGAAGAAACCAGAAAATTTCAAAGATTGAAATTATATGCACGAAATGTTTAACCAAACTTTTTTTACTTGATTTAGGGCAGCTTACCTGAATTTCAACATGATTAATTCAGTTTTTGCAGTTTGTTTTTATTTCACCATTTTTTTACAATTTTATTTTTATTTATAATTTCTAATAATTTTCAGTAATTTTTGTCATTTTTATAAATTTTAGTATTTCTTTAATTTTTTTTCAAGATTTTAAAAAAAAAGATGATGATGTCATCGTGACATCATTATATGACATGTGCCAAAAAAATAATTGGCTGGATGACTCAGCCTTTTTTTAATGTTAGAACTGAACTTGGAACACTAATAAAGTTACGTCCTAATATGGAAAAACTGATAATGTTAGGTCCTCATTTGGGACAAAAAAAAATTTAAGGACCAAAATGATAAAATTGGTATATTTAGGGACTAAATTGCGAATTAAGGCTTTTTTTCCCTTATCTTCTTTTTCCATTTTATTTCATATTGATGCATATTGCATTGCCTCGTCCTTTTCCTACCTCGGTCAAGCCCCCACGTTCTTCAACACTCTTGGCTATTTCCACGCCACCCTTTCTGCTTCCCCAAGACCATGTAATCATTGTGTCTTGGAACACACTCCACCTTCCTGGCCCCCCCCCTCTCTCTCTCTCTCTCTCTACCTCTTCAGCTGCTCTTCAATTTCACGACCCTTCTGAGTTTCGGTTACATATGTGAATTTATCCATGGCTTGCCTTCCTTCTCTTATGACCCTCTACGAACATATGTATTATATAGTGCAAAGGGAATTCTGGGCACTTCTCCATTAATTATTAGTGTAGGAGTGTTGTCTCTCAAGTCCAATAACTTTATGAATTGGTTGGCACTTTCAGTCTTCATTTTCACATGCACATGTAAAGGTAGCATTGGAATGGGCTTAGCTACCTTGCAATATTTGTATATATTTCTTTTTCAGTTGGGAGACTTATTACCAAAGCATCATCAAAATATGAAGACATGGGAGCTTCTCCCATTTGCTCCCTTCAGCAAAACTCCTAAAAAAGTACAATCATAGAGGACAACCTGACGAAGCAAGAAAGAAACGGTTAACTCCTTTAGGATATGAAATGATGAAATGTACTTATATATTAACTTTAGTGTATACCAACAAAATAAAAATCATAGTATTAGAGATCAAGAAATAAAGAAGAATTATATAGTTTTTCATGTAATATAATAACCAAATTTCCAGAGTCTGATATTATACAAATATATTGTTATTGTAAAACTCATATTAAAATTGGTTTGATGATACGATAAATACATTGAAATAGCCATATTGTAGATCATTTAACATTTTTATGAATTTCCAACCAATACAATATGATTTATAAATTACATTTTAAAGGAGCAATAACATTTAATATTTGAAATTTATTTTTCTTTGCAATTATATACATTAAGACAATAAAAAAAGTTATATATGTTACTATATTTTGGTTACATTATACTAAGACAATAGAAAAATGAAATTTTAAATTTTAAATTTTAAACCAAAGTAATTTTTTTTTTTTTTTTTTTTTTTTTTTTTAAAGATGGGAGCCCTGACCAACCCCTCAAGCTATGCCCTGAATGTAGTACTCGAAGTAATGAAGCCTGATTTGAAAATGTGGGAAAGGTGTTTCCACAATCAACAATCATGCATGTCCTCAGCTGAAAATAAGTGGAGTAATAATATATACATGTTAGCATTCAAAAAATAGCATATATTATATAATCTAAATGAATCCCACACTATTCAGATTCCCTTAATTTTCTTTCGATTAACAATTTACATAGCTTCTCGCTGAAATTTACTTGCGCTATTATTTTATATGCCATCAATTAAGATTTTGATACATAATTGAGGTGCTATTTCTTATATTAAACTCAAACATAAACATATACAATATTAATTATGAGCCAACATGTTATTTGAAAGTGGGATAATTTTTAGACTTTCAACTTGGTCTTTAAATTTTTTATCAATGTTAATTTTATAATTTGATAACTTTTCTCAATTTTAATCCATGTGATGATGTGACATTTTGAGACATGATGTGACACAATCTTCGAGTGTTGCGTCACCACAAAGACCAAAATTGAGAAAATTGTCAACTTCCAAGATTAATATGGACAAAAAAAATTCAGAGGCTAAACTGAAAAAAGTTTTAAGTTCAATGACTAGATATTCCTTTATCCGTCGGAAAGAAAACATGATTACCTTTCTTGCTTGGTGAAATTCAATGCCTATGGTATTGAGTATATAAAACTTATAGACCAAGACTCTAAAAGGGAATTATAGATGTTTCCATTAGCTTCGGACAAATGGCAGGCAGGCAGGGTAGCTTCTATGTTTTATTCGCTATTTTTGTGTTATAGCCTTTACCGGCTAAGCTTGCTGGTTGGTTGGCCTAAAAAGGATTGATACAAGTATCGAAATGTAATGTTTTTATGGTAAAAAGTTAAAAAGAGGTGATGAAGGAAAAAGAAATCATGACTTAAAGCTCTTAAATCTTTGATGACCAGCAAACTATGCGTAATTACAAGGTTATTCAAGACAGCAACTTTGCCAAGAAAAGCAAAACAAAAATCATCCAACCAATTTACCCCTTTTCAACACCATAATTGTTCCCAGAGGCGAAACCCCATATTCTGTCCAGTATTTTTCAAATGCAAATGGACTACTTTGTTATGTAAGATTGACAATATGGTATAATGAAATCAACATTCAAATAATGAGTTTAAGAAAAACTCTCATATCAGTGTTATTTTAGTTTACTTTTTTTAGTATTACAGGATTCAATTCTAACTTTTAAGTTAGTCCTTTATTTTTTTTCCGAATTATTTATTATCATGTTTTGGGTTAGGAAGTCTTCTTTTTCGTTGTAAGTCAAGAAAGAAGCATGAATGAATTGAAATATAAAAAAAAGGGAATTTTTCGTCCACAGAAATAAAGTAGCAATGGAGCATGCTTATTAAGGAAAAAATAGTTCGACCCATGGAACTTAATTGTATGGAGCGCTGCCATAAAAACCTAAAATTTAAAAATTCATGATTAAAAGACTTTGGGCTTTTCTCACACTAAGATCAACTTCAAACATGCTATGTACAATAAACTTGTCAAAATATGCAGACTTGAAAAGTGTTGAATAAATTCTGATATTCTATAATTAGTTGGATATCGTGATGTCATATGCCATTTCGGAATATTTTGTGGGTTTGATTTTCGAAATATTTTCATGAAATTATTTATTGTAATTATTATTCAGTATAATTGGTGAGTGAGGGAAGTAGTAACAAATTTTGTACTTTTAAAATTTATATATATATATATATATATATATTATTTTGTTACTATTTTCGCATACCAAATTTTTGGTGTTTTTGTGAGGAGAGGGGAGATTAAATCAATTTGAAAATCCTAATAATTACATTAATTAATACTAGTCTAATAATTACTTAACTCTAGTTTTAGAAGTAGTGTCTAGCTAATGTTTTCTTTTGCTTTCTTTTGTTTGTTTTTATGTTTCCTTGCATGCCAATAAAATTTAAGGAATTCATTTTAATGCCTAAAAGTTATTTCGGAGAGAAAATTGGAGAATTGTTTTCTTTCCTTTCATTTTCATTTCTACCACGCTATACAAGGAAATGAAGATTGCTTCTTCTTTTTTCAATATTTCCATTTTTTTCTTTCAACCACGCCTATGAAATAAAAATATTATTTTCCAATCTTTCCAATTTTCTTTCTCTCATACCAATTAAAGCCTTAATTAATTTTTATTATATATATATTTTTTGTATTTTGGGTTGGTTTTAGGATTTTTTTTTTGGGGTTAATAGATTGAAGTGTATATACATGTCGTAAAATATAATAATTGATTGGGCTTGAGAAAAATATCTTATCCAAAGCCCAATTCAAATTGAAAACGGGACTTAAATTAAGTCTACAATCATTTTTCAAATCTTATATTTTTATTTGAACTTTTCATTTTTTTTCATATGAGTCTTTAAACTTAAACAAATAAATTTTTAATTAATCAACAGCTCTATCTAATAATTACAAAGTAATTAATCAATTAATTAATATAACATTGTAAATGTTAAAGGCGCATAAAATAAGAAATGGATGGACGGCGAGAAGCATCCAATCCAATGCAAGGAGATCAGTTGGTGGGTCCGTCCAAACCGAATCTCATCTTTAACCCAAAATCCACAGCGTTCAACTTCTGAGTAAAGCCGTCCTTGGTGCTTGACTAGGGATGAGATTAATAAAAATAAGTTGCCTATAGAGAAAATGGGGCATGGTTTCATGATATGCATTAAGGCATATATGTAGATGTATTTATGGCTGTGTGTGGCTGCGGCTGGCGGGTGTTCCGTAGAAGAGAGGGGAGAGTCAAAAGCAGAACCCCAAATTTCCATGGAATGTGTCCTCAAAGTGGGACAGTGGGTTTCTGCATTTCCAATTACATTCCCTCACCCTCATCAACACGTCTCTTTCACTCACATTTTTACAAAGTACCAATATGCTCTTATCTATCCTTTCCTTCCATTAATTTATTTCCTAAACCGAAAGTGAGTCCCACTATAACTAGCTTCCGTATTATTTTGTCTCTAATTCACATCAACCCAAACTACCAACATTTCTTAAATACGCAATTATGATCTAAAACTATTTTATCATTACAATGCTTTCCCTTGTTTCCTTTTCCTTTCCAATCTGATATCACCTTTACAATCACACTCTATAATTATTCTTATTATTCTTAAACATTCATCATCTAACATATTAAATCACTCAACATTTTATATAAAATAATAAATCCTATGCAACAAATTCCATTGATATCAATATTATTCTAAACTTGTAGACATTACAAGCTAAAATGGACTTCATACGACTCTTATTAGTCACTAGTTTGAGGATAGGGGTAAACTAGAAAATGCATCAAACAACAAATATTTTTAACACTTAATTACACTAACATCATCTAAAAAAAAAGAGGCCATTTTAGTATAATCCACTCTAAACCTCAAGAAATAAACTTTAATTTTATCAATTAAACAAAAAAAAATTTAGGTCTAAAAAAGTTATTTTAGCCCTCTATTTAATTTTCGTCTTTTTTTAGCATTTAAACTTGAATTGTTTGTCAAATCACCTTAAAATAGATGGAAAAAATTAACATATGTCTAACTTTATTAACGCAGCATACATGTGGGTTGTCATGTGGATGTCACATTAGCAATTAATTAATTTTTTTACATATAAAAATTTTAAAAAAAACATAAAATTTATCTAAAAACTAAAAAATTATTAATATATATGTATATTTTTAAAAAGTTAATATCCATTCATTATGAGGCTAAAAAGGTAAAAAAATTAAATAGATGGTTAAAATAATTTTTTTTATAAAGTTGGAGGAGCACATAAATTAATTTTTTAATATTAAAAAAAAATCTTCTAATTAAGCAAGTCGGCTCCACAATCTCTCTCTATATGTATATACTGCAGTTGAAAAATTCCAAATTAATCTGAAAAGTAATAACATGATACCTTGCTTTTAATCACATGCAAGCTTTTGTCACAGAGGTCAAATATCGTGATTGTAAAGGCTAAATTAGGGCGGATCCAGTGTAGAGAAACAACCATATCGAGGAATACTTAATTACATGGCCTGCATTTATACTTACACAAAAAAGAAAGGAAAGATGGCTTGTATTATTATTATATATACATATAATAAATCATAGATATAGAAAAAGTGAATGCATGCAAGGATGCATGCATGAGAGTCCAACAAAGAGCACAAAGTCATGACCATGCTTGAACAAAACGCTAGCTATAGAGGCTTGTTAGACCCCCTCACATGTATATTCATCATTGTCATTTGCAATAATTTCGATCAAAAAAAAAAAAAAAAAAACTTGGGTTAATCGCTGCACGCTTAAAAGTTATTCATATGATACATATATAACATGCCAGACAGAAATAATAAAAATAAAAAAAGAAGTGATAACCTTGCTTATCAAGGATTCATGATTGGAGCACTAAAATAATGAACACAGGAGAGACCATTTTTCATTTGGTTTATAATGGTAATGAGAATACAAACATATAATCGCAGAAAATATATAGCAATTAGTAAATTTTATCAGGCTTATTTTGATATCAATTAATATTTGAAGCCAAAAAAATGAATAATATATAAAATAAGAGCCCAGCAGCATCGGAAGTAGATGTGTAGAGAAATACAATTGAAAGTGAAATTGAGGCCTGGCCTGAACATGTGGAATTTGGGTTCTTTAATGTTTTTTGCTGGGCTATGATCTATAATGCTCTATGTAAGTTTTCAGCCTATTTTATCAAATCCAATTATAAATCCAGACTTGAATTTTTTCCTAGTCCAACGGTGGAGTTACAATGTTACTTCCATACCGTAGCCTGCCCTTTTTTATTGTAGGCTTATTCATCAAATATCAAATCCATGGCAATCACAAAAACTATTATTGTTATCTATTACTATATTTAAGTGTCTTACTAAATTGATAGAGAGTGATACCGTCTCAGTAAAATACTTAAATATAGTAATAAATAATAATAAAATATTATTCTTTTTAAAATTTATATAAAAAGTAAAATTATCCTCAAAATAATATTTATTGTTTATTAAAAGTAAGGATTTTGTGACAAATTCATTCCTACCACCAATTCAGTAAAATAGAAATATAATAATAGATAAAATTTAATATATATATATATATATATATATATATGTGCGCCTTCCAAATGTCCCAAGTGTTAAATCCATTGCTGCTTAATTGCCCCTTGGTTGAAAAGCCAAGTTTGAAGACCCGAACATAAAGGGACTGAAACCCTCTCTCGGAAACATGTAAGCTTCAAAAGTTTGTTCAACATGCATGCCATAAGAGACGTAATGTTCAACTGACAAGATTACAAGTTAATCATGTAGATTACTGTGCAATTAACAGCTTCCTTATGTAGATTACTGTGCAATTAACAGCTTCCTTTAATTGAAAATTTGAAACTTTGTGGCTAGCCTCATCTACTTAGGTGATACTTTGAAACTGGAATCCAATTTATGTGAAAGGTATAGCCAATAGCCCCAATCAATCAGAAGTAGTGCTTGTCGAAAGTGTTCCACTTTACCGATCACAACATACCAACAGGGTTTTTATGGTCAAGCAAGGCCCACTGACTTTTATGAGGTAGTACTAGTAGCTAGCAGCTGGAAATGTTTATATGCTAATGGCTGAGGCTGACGGTTGTAAATTGTCCATTAATATTGATTGACCAAGTGGTTGCTGTACCAGGCTATAACGTGAAATAAATTCCTAAACCTTGGTCTCTCCGGAATCTCAACTGAGTTGAGTGCAGAGGGCAATTTTATCCATCCTTAGGCATCTTTTCTTTTCTTTTTTTATCGATCCCAGTTCAGGGTATCTGACAGTTAAAGCGTTCATACACACATATGCATGTCATATTGAGCAGAGCAGTCCATTTAGAATATTGCTACTTATGTCTTGGGAAATTGGAGAAGAATTATATTCCCATTAAAGTTAACAAAAAAAGCTTACCTAGCATGAATAGCGTAGCAGTACGTCCCAATTTCTTTTGTTTACTAAACGTAGATAATCTGAGAGTACATTGGTCTCAATCAGCTACAAGTTGAAGCCGAACATCCTCCTTCCTTTTTGAAAGAGAATCTGTATGTGTACTCTATCAACAAAGAGTAGTGGAATATTGGGCAATTAGCACTTTGAATTCATAATAATGCGTAGTTTTGATGATCTATTTGGTCCATCTGGATTTTCAGATATATACAATAAATTAGGTGCTTCCCGTGTGGCAGGAAAAAAGGAAAAACAAGTACATCGGCAGGCGACACGCTAGACACTGGAAGATGAGGTCCTCGTAAAGGACTTGATGACTGGTCATCTATCCAAGGATTTGCCTTGATTGGGAAACTTTGAAGCAAACAAAAGGCAAAATCTGACTGATATATATGTATATATCTATATATGTATATTTTTTGGTCATCCAATAAGCCAAACAAAATGGTTGGGTTGGCTTATCATTGGTAGAAGTGCGCGTACAAGCCTACAAGCAAGTGTTAAGATGTAAAGGCAACTAGACATCCTATGATGGGGAAATACGACAAGCCCAAACTGATGAGTTATTCCAATCATGGAAAAAGGCCAGGCAGTAATATTTTGAGAAGATATTTTCATCTGCTGTTCAGTCTTATTCAATTGCACCACCTTGACATCCCACAATATTAATCCAGGGCCACTCCCCTGGCATTGTGGGGTAAGAAGAGAGAAACCAGGCTCAATAAAACTAAAACAAAATACATGATGAAAGACATCATCCAATTCACACACATGTACATATAGATAGATAGAGCTATGTTACTTATCAGTTAATTAGTCGAAATTTTAAATTGGAGTAATTAATTACCCATCAACTGGGTTGGTTTTCTCTATTCTTCTTTGCTTGTTAATTCATTCATCATTTGCATTTTATGGGGCATCACTTATGTTTAGCTTTTGGGAAACAATTTTGTGTGACAGAAGGCAATATGGTAATGACCCGCCCAAAAAGCTAAAGTAATCTTTTAAATTCAATCTAAGCAATGAAAACTACTACTATATATGATAAGGTAAGGTATATACGTCCACATGTTTTCTTTTGGATTTTCATCCTTCTACGTCAATATATGTACATGTTTTCTCAGCAAACAAAATGTTAATATTAATAATAAAAAATTCTTTAACAGAACATCAAAACAAAATACCACATAAATTATCACCCACAAAATCTAACATAGAATAGTCAAACTGACCCAACATAAACCAAGCATACAAATTCAATTATAACGAAACACATTATATGCCGCAAAGCTTGGAAAAAGCAATTCTGCCAATCCTTAAGCCAAACCGTAGGATCCAACAACACTTTTGCCGGCAAAAGTCATAAGCTTACCTTAAAGCAAAACAATTAAAAGGCATTTCCTTATCACAATGACCAACACTGGCTAATATATATACATAAGATCTATAAATCATACGCTTAGTGTACCCAAAAAAATATTAATTACAAGATTTTGTTTAAACAACTTTTTGTAATTTTTTTAATTAAATAAGCTATTGTTCTAATAATTTTACTCATGAAACCCATTGATTTTGGTTGAAATATTTCTTCTTCTTTTTTAAAAGAATTTAATCCACTTGTCATTTCATATTGAAAATGATTAGCTCACACTCTTTGTAAATTTTTGAGTAATTGTAAACCATTTAATTTAATTTGTTTTTTAATTAAGTTTAGAATTTAATTTTAAAGATTTAGGATTTAAGGTTTAAGGATTTTGTTGAAAAATGTGAAAAGTATAAAGGAGTGTCTAAGAAAGTGCCCACTTTCAGAATAACTACGATAAGTTATGCAATTTCTATATTTGTGTTATTGGCAATTTATTGAGCTGGAATTATGGGATATAGTGATTATAAAGATTGTATTTAGGCTATCAATGAAGATCATATTACTTGGGGAAACATATTTTGAAAATTGGATTGGATCAGATTATCCTTATATAATCTCTTGGATCGTGAATATTGAATTGGAACGTTGCATTATTAGCCATCAAGAGTCCATGTTTACCTTTCTTTTGTTATTATTATATTGTAGTTAGCTAATTTATTGTTGTTTAGTAGGGATTGTGATAGGTCTTCTCTATGTTAGCAAGTCTCGAATAACTTTATATAATTGATACATGCTTAGTTTATAGGGGTGAATTTAGTGGTGAGAGTTCTAGTCTTCAAAGGTACAAAAGTAAGAAAATTGTCACTGGGGTGTGATAGATTTGGGGTCACTTGTTAGAAGTGTTTGAAGATAGTGGATAAATCTTACTAAGTTAGGCTCTGCAGACTTAGGAAAATCAAATTACATAAATAAACTTTATGTCTCTCATTTCTACTCATGTTATAGTAGTGCTCGAAGGAGTGCTCCTTCCCTTAGCCACTTTTTTTAAGCACACAACTTATGTCTCAGCAACTGTTTAGGCCAATAATTGACATTAGAGCTTGTCACTTAATATAGTTAGTGGAGATCCCTTGTCTTGTTAGATTTAAGCTATGAAAGGTTTATCTACCTCACATCCTCTAATAGTGGAAATTGGTTATTATGCTTATTGGAAAGCTCACATGAAAGCATATATTAAATCCGTTGGTAAGAAGGCTTGACATATTGTTCTTACTGGATGGGGGCCACTGATGATGGATACTGAAAATAAGAGAGAGTAGATAAGTTGGAAAAGCTTTCTAGGAATTCAAGAGGATTGCTAAATGTATCACTGCCAAATCTACTTGGGGTATCTTGGAAAGTGCACATGAAGGTACTTCTATAATCAAGCAATCGAATATGCCTGACCTCCAAGCTCGAGAACCTGAGAATGCAACTGAAGCCATTGGAGAGTTTTACGAGCACTGCCTGATCTATCAAACCAGGCTTTTTCTTTGGGTGAAGAATATTCAAATATCAAACTACTAAAAAAGGTATTGATATCTCTTCCAGAGAGATTCTCTATTAAAATCATTATTATTGAGGAAACTAAAGGTCTTGAAAGTTTGTTAATCAATGAACTTATTGACTATTTCCAAACTTTCGAGATGAACCTTGAGGATGTCAAATGCAGTAAGACAAAAGGTGAGAGAAGTATTACTTTCCAACTGGGTGAAGAAACACCAACTTCCCAAAACATTGCAATTAAAAAGCTCTAGGAATATATTACCCTACTCACATAGAACTTTAACCAAACATTCAAAAATAGTCAAGAAAAATAAAAATATTCATGATGAATATATTCAAAATATTATATATTATTAAGTTATGATATTCGTGATGAATATACCATCATACGAATTGATTTGTAGGTTGTGTCTCGCATTTATCGAATGTTTTGCACACATTTATCGAATATAGATATGCAACGTCACGACGAGGAAATATGTGACGTTGCAATGATACAATGAGTAAGGGGCGACATTACGATGAGGGTCATCAAGACAAGGCGACAATTTCTTGAGGCAAGAGCAAGGGCGACGTCACGACGATATTTTACCTAATGTAGCCGTGTTTTAAACTCCTAACAGGGCTTCTTCTTCGAGTTGAAACTCTAAGTACTTTAGGGATATTTTAGTCATTTTAGCCTTTCTATCTTAACCTATTTAAAAGGGCCCTTGTATCCTTGTTTTGATATGCCAATCAGTAAGAGCTTTTCTTTGAAGGCCATAAGATGTAGTCGCATATGAGTTTGAGAGAGTTTTTTTTTGTTAACTATGAAGAAATTTTTTTTCGAGTTAGGGCTTTATTTTCAGGTTTGGTAATGTATGTTTAGTACATTTAAGTTTATTTTTTTCTATATTATACTCTCGTTTGTTTACTCATTTAGTGAAAAGTCGAAGCTTCCTTTGCCCGTGGTTTATATCCTCTTCGAAGGAGTTTTCTACGTAAATATTTGTGTGTTTGATCTTCTATATTTTACTTGTTCATTGCTTGTATGGGTTGATCCCCAATAAATTGGTATCAGAGTGAGGTTCAACTTCCGCAAATCGACTCTTTTAATGAAACAAGAATGAATTTGGATATCTAAAAATTCGACGGGATCACAAATTTTAGTTTCTGACAGTTTCAGATAATTACAGAGGTAGCTGATGTGGCCAAGCACAAGTGTGATGATTTGTTGCTCTCTACATATAATCCGGTTGAAGGTGGAGTCGTGTCAGATGTCAAACATGTGCTTAATTTAAAGAATAGTCCCATCCTCTTTTGGTCTTTAGGACTCGAATGGTTTGTAGAATGTTGATGTAGGGTTAGTCACAAAGGGTTACATTCAGGTGAAGAGAGTTGATGTTTTCTCTCCTGTTCAGGTATTACTGGCCCTTATTGCATTATAAAATTTTGATTTGAAGACTAGAAAATTTTCAATTTCCAAGCTTAAGTATGATTTAGACTTGGTTGACATTCTGCAAAATTCGAGTTAGGCCCATGACAGGCATGGAAAAGGAAACATGATAAATACGAGTCAAAGTGGAGATATATGGGGTGTGCCTTGAATTTATCAGACGTTTTACAGGCACTTATCGGAGACAAAAGCTCAACATCATGATGAGGAGGTATGTGACGTTGCGACGATGCGACGAGCAAGAGACGACGTCACGATGAGGGTCGTCGAGATGAGGTGAAGATCTCTTGAGGTAGGAGCAGAGGCGACGTCATGACGACGAGAGTCGTGATGTCGCAACGATATCTCACCTAATGTAGCCGCGTTTTAGACTCCAAGTAGGACTTCTTCTCCCAGTTGAACTCTGATTACTTCAGGGATATTTTAGCCATTTTAGTCTTTCTATCTCAACCAATTTAAAGGGGTCATTCTATCCACGTTTTGACTTGCCAATCAACAATGGCTTTTCTTTGTGGGCCACAATATGTAGTCACATATGAGTTTGAAAGAATTTTTGGTGTTAACTATAGAGAGAAATTTGTTCCCAAGTTAGGGTTTTGTTTCGGGATTTGGTAATGTATGCTTAGTACATATAGGTTTACTTTCTCCATATTGTACGCTTGTTTGTTTACTCATTTAGTGAAAAGCCAAAGCCTATTTTGCTCGTGTTTTTTTATCCTATTCAGAGGAGTTTTCCACGTAAGTATTTGTATGTTTAATCTTCTCTATTTTACTTGTTCGTTGCTTATATGGGTCAATCACCAACAGATAAAAAGAAAACTAAAATTTTAAAAACAATTAAAAATTTATAATCAAGTTTTTTTTTATTTTAATGTAATTTTTAAATTTTAATTACAATTTTATTTTTTATTTTAGATATTTATGTAATTTATTATGACACCCCACATCTGATCTGATCATCTAATTAAAAGTGTGATGTCACATTATGTTTCTGAAATAACTCAAACTATGTTAATTCAACTATGGAACAATTAAGTATATAATTATGATATAATTCAAAATCATTTTTATTTTTAAATATAATATATCTAACAACCTTATTTAAGGTGTCTCAACATAATTATTACATACTCATTTAGCTTGGATTACCATTTCATCAATTTTATTTATTCATAATGATCATGAAGACTTCAATAGCTATTTAGAAATTTAGGTACATATTAGCACAAAATTTAAGACAACAAGTAGAATACAAAATTGTTGAGATGAGAAGAGAGTCCTTTTAACATCAACCACAACTCTACCCTATCCAATTATTATTTGTGCATAAAAACAGACAATTTTGCACGTTGGACAGAGAAGCAGAGAAGCTCAGTAGTACTAACATAATTTATATATGTATTAAGAATATATCATGCTACTTAATCAATTAAAAAAAAACCAATTTCATTCTTTAGTGTTTTATCAAGATCGTCAAAATTTGATGTTCTATAAATCAAATGCTTCAATTCGTTTTATAACTACATCGGCTCCCATGGCTTGTAAATTCGCATAACCTTTTGCATGCTATCATTCTTCTATTTATATTAAGGTTCAATTAATCAATTCAAACATAAATTATTCAAGTAATTCAATTCTCATATATTAACAAATAAATTTTGCCTTCAAAGCTTTTATATTACTAAGATTAGTATCTACATTTGTGTTCCATTCATAATATCATTTCTATTTTGATCTTTATTCTATAAATCGAATGCTTTAATTCATTTTATAATGTCATCAGCCCCCAGGGCTCATAATACACAAATTCATATAATCTTTTACATGCTATCGTTCTTCTCACTTGTATTAAAGTTCAAATAATTAATTCAAGCTTTTATTCGCACATCAACTTATATTTTAACCATGTCAAATTTATATTTAAGAAGTCTCACTACAGGAAAATAGGGCTTTAGCGGCGTTTTTAGCAAACGCCGCAAAAATTATAAAAAACGGAGTATTAGCGACGCCGCTAAAAACCAGAGCATTAGCGGCGCTTTTGGTAAAACTCCGCTAAAAACCAGAGCATTAGCGGCGCTTTTGGTAAAACGCCGCTAAAAGTCATATAATCCCTTTTAGGGATTATATACTAAATATATATTTTTGGGTAAAAATATAGGCCCAAAATATGGGTTTGGGCAAAAAAATGAGGCCCGTTTAGAAAATGGGCCGGGCTCGGGTAAAACTTTTTTGGCCCGGGTCCGGCCCGAATTATATACTAAATATATATTTTTTATTTTTAATCATATTGATATTTTATTTTTAATTTTAATATAATCACTTTTTATTATATTTTCAATTTGTCTATTGTTTTAATAATTGTTTTAATATCATTTTTTATTTGTTTCTTGTTTTAATATTTGTTTTAAATGTATTTGATGATTTATTATATTTTAAAATTTTTTATTTAATTAAATAAGTTAAAAAAAATTAATATGGGCCGGGCCGTGCTCAGGCTTAACAATTTCATTTCGGGTTGGGCTTGGACAAATTTTTAGGCCCATATTAAATGTATTTGTTTTAAATGTATTTGATTATGGTTTAAAGGTGGTTTAAGGGTTGGGGTTTAAGATTTAGGTGTTAAGGGTTAGGGGTTAAGGGTGAGGGGTTTAGGGTTCAGGGTTTATGTTTTAGGGTTTAAGGTTTAGGGATTAGGAGTTTAGGGTTTAGATTAGTTAGTGTTTTTTAATTATATGATAAATATTTTCTTATATAATTATAAAAGAGATAGTATTAATTTTAAAATATTGAATTAATTATCATTATAGTTTAGGGTTTAGGGTTTAGGATTTAGGGTTTAAAGTGTATGAGTTATTATTTTAAGGTTTATGGATTATGGGTTTAGGGATTATGATTTATGGTTATGTAAGAGATAATTTCCCCATTTTCCCTAATCCGAATCTTTAAAATAATCACACCTTTTTCCCCAATTCAAAATCCAAAATCCCCGGTAAATGTTTCTTTTTCTAACAATGGTTTAGTGTGCAATTGTATACATGAACTTTAATTTGATCCAGTTCTTGTAAATTATTAACTCAATTATTGATATAACATCATTTTATATTTATATTTATATTTATCCAATAGAAAAATATATTGATGTATTTATTTTTTAAAATTTGTATGATTAAATCAAAATTAAAATTTTAACTATACATTTAAACCACAATTAGAATTTCACGTCTACAATTACACATTAAACCGAAATTCATATATAATTCTAAGATGTATCTCTATTAAAATTTAGGTGTATACGTATAATTAAATGCCATTTATATAAAAATCTAAACAACTAATGCGGACCATACTTAAAAGAATAATGCTTGTATTACTGTGTCATTTTGTATTTTTTTAATTCATCGATTTCATTTTATTTCTGTTAAAGTTTCCTTTTGTATTTTATATGATAATTTAAAAATTATAAAAATCTTCAAAAAAAATTAAAAAATAAAAAATAAAAAACTTAAATATTTAATATTTAATATTTTAGTTCATATTTCAGTTAAAAAGTTCAATATTCAAATTTTAAAAAAAATTCTAAAAAATGATAATGTCAGCACAAAAAATTTATAAGAGAAAATAGAAAAAAATATGTTAAAAAAGAAAAAAATCAAAATTGAGCAATAATGGCATTTTTGAGTAAAACGCCACAAAAAAAATTGAACTATAGTGGCATTTTTAATAAAAACGCCACAAAAAACTATTATTTTTATCCCGTTTTCAAAATCCCGCTCACAACCAAAAAATAAATTTTGGTTACCCGCTTCTCATCTTCTTTCTCATCTCCTTTTACTCTCAAAATTTGCCCCCAAATTTCCCATTTACAGAGAAAAGAAACGTCTCTCGCTCTCCTTTTTCTCCATTTTGAACTCCAAATTTTTGTAAAAAGAAAGGAAATCAAAACAATGTCAACGAGCAAAGCAAGAAACAAAAAGCGTGGATCGGAGTCCTTGCTCAGAAAATCGGATCTGAAAACCCGACTCATTGATGATTTCGATCCTGATCCTGATATTTCTAAGTCATTCTTCATTACTACTGTTCTTCTATGTTTTTTTTGTATGTGTTTATGTGCTTTAATTTGATAAGCATTTTGTTTGTTGATGAAATTTCAGTGATCTCAAAGGGATTATGTCGGCTCTGCAACTGATCAAATTAAGAAAAAGCACAAAAGGACGGGAAAAAGAAGAACGAAGAGACAATTTCCAGGTAAAATTAAAATTTGATTTCACTTTTTTTTTCTTTTAAAAACGATATTTGTTTGAATTTTATAGTTAATGAGAATTTTACATTAGAGCTGTGATTTCTTAGCGGTTTCCTCACGACCTCCTCCTCCTCAATTTCAAAGATGAAGGTGTTTTTTTTTATTATAATTTTCATATTGATTGCAGGTGTTCTTTTACTTTTATGTGATTTGATGCATGATTTTGGTTGGTCAGTTCAAGGAATTTTGTACGAGTTAACAAGTAGTAATTTCTTAATTTGAACTCCATCATTGAACTTTTACTGTATTCTGATTTGAATGAACGGTGCATGTGTTATTATTCTATTTTCTATCAATTCCTTCGCTGATTCGGGAAGATCATTACGTCTATGCTAATGGTTTCACAAACTGATGCTTGACTAACTTTAATTTGAGCAAATGAAGTAACAAAACTGTTATATTTGTTTGTTTAACCTTTTTTTTTTAATTCTTATCAAATTCTGCCGTTATTTAGCCTCTTGTATATTGCGTTGACAGTGTGGCTACTGAGATAAGGTCTAAGCTTGATGATCTGTGTAGTAGCCAATTTTGGCCCAGACCCATAAATCCAAATAATAAACAGAATAAATCCAAACCAATAAACCTGAAAATAAAACCCAACAAGCCCAACAGGCCCGAATAATCCAAACCCTAGCCCCATAAACCCAAAACATTTTCAGCAGAAAAAGGGTAAAGAAACCCTAGGTGCAGCCGCCGCTCCTTGCCATTGGCCACTACGTGCAGCCCCTCCTCCACACGCCATCGCCGTTCCCCACGCGTCTGTACCTGCAAGATGAAGCTAACACGTAAAATGCAAGAAAACAAAGAACAAAAAAACAAAGAAATGGCAGACGACAGCAAGCAAAACAACAAAAGAGGATGAATGGCTGTAACTCGGTTATAAATATCAAAATGAACCCCTTTGTAATTTTTTACGATTTTTAGCAGTTAAAAATCAAAAGCAAAACAGACAAAAGGAATCAAAAACAGAATAAAAGCAAGAGAAAAGGTTGATTTTTTTCCTTTTTCGCCTTTCGATTTCTTTTTTTCTTTCTTTATTTTTTGTTTGCAAAATCTATTTTGCAAAGGAAAGACGCTTACCGGAGGTCTCCGCAGTCGCGTCGTCGGAGCTCTTCTCCGTCGCCGTCGCTGAAATCGGGTATAAGAGAGGCTGAAGATCTCCCCCCCTTCGGCACCTTCATGTTTTGGTTTTGAGGTCTTCAAAGACGCCCCAAACGAGGACTAGAGAAATGTCCCTTTTGACATCCCGCCGGCCACCAGATGTCGTGGTGGCATGGCGGTTTAGATGGCGGCGATGATGGGTTAGATTGAACCCTAGCAGAGAAAATAATTGGAGAAGGGAAAGTTTTCTTTTTTTTTCAGAAATGGGAATGAAAGTAAAAAAAAAAAAACAAAACTTTTAACTTAAATAAAAGCACAAAACGGTACCGTTTGAGAGCTAAGAAATCAGCATGTCTTAGCTAGATGGGTTATTTATGTCCGTAGTCCCTACACATTTTCGGTTTGCTTTAATTTAGTCCCTTTGTTTACTATTATATTTTATAAATTTGACCCCATGATTTTGTTGAACTTTCCAATCGAGTCCCTGACTCATCAGCGCACTGAAATGCGGACACGTGTCCAAAAATTGGTTTTTTTGCCCGTTTGGTCCTCAAACCTTGCGCGCATTTTCATATTTACCCCTTGTTTTTTTATTTGTTGATAATTTTCACTTCTAACTCCATTTTTATTTCAATTTAAACCTTAATCAATTCGATTTTAATCTTCTTATATTTTTCCTTTGTTTATTTATTTATACATATATTATTTATTTTAATGGTTTGACATTTCATTTGTTAAATCCTTTTGCATGTCATTAAACTGTTTGTTTTAAATCATTTAAAAAAAAAAAAAAAACTAACATCCATATTAAAACTTTATACATATTATTTGTTTCTAAACTGCCATGCATGTTATTACTTTGAAGTTGATATGTACCTTCTTATTTTGGGCTATCTTATATATATAATGTTTATTTTAAATTTCTTATATGTGATTTAGATTACTGTTTTATATGATTCTTTTATTGTTTATTATAAACCTTTTATTCCTATTTATTCCAAGACTTCATAAATTATTAGACTATTTTTTATATACATATATTTTATATTATTCATTTTAAAAGGTTATTTTTCATATGTTATCTCCTTTACTCTAGATTCTTACTTTTTTTTTTCTAAAAAAAATCGACACATATATTATTTATTCTCAAAATAGTTTTATGAATTTTATGTTAAACCTTTTATTTTAAAATTTGTTTTATTATTCACTTTAAAATTTTATATATATTATTAATTTCAAACTGTTATATCTATTTATATATGTATACTAGTTGTTTCTTTGATGTATTGTATATTACCAATTTTAAAATTTCTTTACACATACCCTAATTTTTAAATTGTTTTGTACATTGTTGATATTAAATTCCTTTTGCACCCAATTCATTTTAAATTCGCTTATTATCATTTTTAGTTTGTGTACATTTTGTTCGTTTATATTTGCCTTATATTTTGTATCTTTTAATTTATTGGCTTTTTGGTTATCGACACCGTTATTTAAATATTGTATGATTATTGCCATTGCATGTACTATGATTCGTTTATTTCATATTGTTGCATTATTGTATTCATTCGTGTAATGTTGTATCCACGTATACTCGTCTCATGCTCATTGTTATTTTTACTTCACATCATCGCCTCAATCAAGCCTCGCTACTTTTATCCGATAAATCGTTTTATTTTAATAAAAAAATATACACGTTGTTTAAATATTGTATTCGTTACTATTCAAAAACGAAATTTTCCAAATAAGGCAATGTTTTGCATTTTGAAATATCAAGGAATTGTGCCCTAACTTATCAGGTTTCGATTTTCTCGTTGTTTTTTAAATGGCTAAATATCCTTTTCGAGTTTTAAAACACATGAAATTCTCATTTAAATTAAAAGACAACCTTGTGTTCGGGAATTCATGGTATTGTGTCCTAACTTACGGGTTGTGATACCCTAATATCTCGAGATAAGGAGATCTTTAAATAAATTGTTTTGAGTTAATTCAAAAAATTTTAAAATCAATATTAAACAAGAAAAGATCATATTTCAAATTCATTCCCGATTTTTTTAATCTTCGACATTAAGACACTAATTAATCAACTCGGTACCAATTTTTGGGCGTGTCGAGGGTGCTAATCCTTCCTCGCACGTAACCGACTCCCGAACTTGTTCTCTTGAGTTTCGTAGACCAAAATGTCGTTTTAGTAAACTAAAATTGTTTTATTAAAACAAAGGTGATCCGATCACACCTAATAAAGATCGGTGGCGACTCCCGTTTTAATTTTCACTTTCAAAACCAAAGTCGATGCCCGTTTTCAAAAAAAATGGTTTCGACAATCTGAAGTCAAAATTTGAGAAGGAAAGGTAAACTATATTAGCCTACTTATAATCCAACCTTGAGCCAAAATTTAAGCATATAAGTATGGATATGTTTATTAACCTTTAGACTTTCTCGTTGACCTTCCTGTTTCTTATATAGTTTTTTGATAAAATGTCAAGAAAGCTTGTGATCTGGTTTTCGGTTATTCTATTCTGTAGAATTTTTTCAAGATATGTTGAATTTTCTTATTGGATTTTCCCCTTTACCAGAGTTCTGATTGCAGTCACATTGGCTATGCATTCAACAAGTTGATGAAGCAAATTGGACATCCGGATGAGTTTGAACTGCCAGATTGCTTTAATAAGTGGAAAGACAAGCCATACACCGTTATAAGGCACAGTATCCTTTTCACATAAGTTTGTAATTGTTCTTCCTCTACAATTTATGTTTATCATTAAATGGC
The DNA here is from genome assembly GCA_025698475.1 of Gossypium anomalum. NCBI lineage: Eukaryota > Viridiplantae > Streptophyta > Magnoliopsida > Malvales > Malvaceae > Gossypium > Gossypium anomalum. The sequence continues at coordinate 12,517,577 of CM046967.1, read as the reverse complement.
CCATTTCATGCACTACAACCTTTATCTTGTACTTTTAATCTTGTTTTTCTAAGAGATATGAGTTTACTTTGAGCTTAAATGTCAGTTTGGTTTTTATTTTGTAACCCGAAGACTTATTCCGGCTTTTCCTTGGCAATCCATTCAATAAAGGTGCGTCGTTTGGGTTTTGTCTTGCAAAATTCTCCACTCCTGGAGTTGTAAAGCTTTACCACTTCCCTCACGGATTTCCATTTCTCACAGTAAATGAAAAAAATGAGCTCCGACGATCCGAACCAACCTGGTCTCGTGATAACTATGACCGAATCCATTCGCTCATTTCTTCTCTCAGCCTCTAATGACCATTGTCTCTCTGAAGAACTCCAAGAACTCACTCTCACTCTTTCATCAGCAGCCAATGCATCGTACAAGCAGATCCGAAGCATATAGATGGAATCAGCTTTTGACTCCAGGCCCAGATTGATTTCTCTCTTCTCCGGATCTAATTTCGTTTTCACCTGTCCTAAACCCAGAGAGAAGGTAAATTGGAAACGATTTAGATTCTAGCGTTTTAGGTCTATCATGGTTGCATTTTTAAATTAACTTGTCCTTTTTTAAAAAAAATTGAATTTGTAGAGCGAAGAATTGAAGGAGAGGTTAAGGAAGCTTAAAGAACTAGCAGAGAGGAAAGAGTATCAAGAGCTTGTTAAAGATATCACGCCGAAGAAGGATCTCAATGAACCTTTCTCTACTTATAAGGATCAAATTAGCTTTGGTTAGTATTTTCTTTGCATATAATTTTCATATGGTTTCTTGCAAAATTTCAAACTTAAGTAATTAAAGGAACAATCAAACTGTTGCAGAACTTACTTTCAATATATATATTGCTGTTGCAAGATTCTTCTTCGTAGTTAACTCCAATGATGTATGCACGAACAGGTTTACAAGTTGCTCTGACAATGTTTACTGGGTATTTGGTTGGTTATTTTGCATTCAGAGCGTTGTTTAACCACAATCCTATCATGGTACTTTCAGATTACCAACCTCAAATTTTTAAGTAGTTATGTCATGGCCTCATGGGTGCCTAAGTTTAGATTATTTAGCATGGACTGAATATGCTGATATTGTTCATTATATTTGCAGAATTCTGCTGGAGGTATTCTTGGATTGGTGTTTGGCATGCTTCTTGAAACATTTTTGTTCATTATTATTAGGGCTTCAGAGCCTAACCTTAAATCACCGTCCTCAACTTCGAGATTGAAGAAAAATCAATAGAGTAGTTAAGAAGAGGTCGGTTGTGTTTTCTTTTCTTGCTACCTATTGTCCATTATAAATCTACGAGTATGTGAGTTTAAGACTGTAAATACTATCATACTGTAAATACAATAATACAAGGTAAAGGTTGTGTAGTATTATTTAAAATTCGACTATCAAACATCAAGCGATGATTCGATAATTTATACAGTGGATCATTATCGGTTAATAAGTAGAAAAACTTACATTCAATATATTTTTCGATAATTTATATAGTGGATCATTATCGGTTAATAAGTAGAAAAACTTACATTCAATATATTTTTTAAAGGTTACATTTTTTAGCGGCGTTTGTGGGAAAAGTGCTGCAAAAGGTTGTGGTTTTTAGCGGCGTTTTTGAGAAAAGCGCCGCTAAAGGTCGTGGTCTTTAGCGGCGTTTTTGAGAAAAGCGCCGCTAAAGATCATGGTCTTTAGCGGCGCTTTAGCGGCGTTTTTTTAAATAAACGCCGCAAAATTTTGTGGCGTTGGATATAGCGGCGTTTTTTGCGGCACTTGTAAAAATGCCGCTAATAGTTCTAGCGGCGCTTAAAAGCGCCACTAAAGGTAAAAAAAAACGCCGCTAAAAGTCTATTCTCCTGTAGTGTCTCTATTATCTACACACATATTCAAAATCAATACATGGAATAATTCACTATCACACCAACATAAAATGTACCTAGTGCACATCGATATGTTCTCATAGACATCCAATACTTTTGAGGACTATCGAAGTAATATACATCTGACGCTAAATATATATACACCTAGTGCTCTTCGTTACGTTCAAAGTATATGTACCCAACACTCATCTGTATATTACCAAAATAAAGTGTAGTCAATACAAAGTAAATTGCAACCGCCACTAAAACTTATTTGTTAATAGGGCATCATTCTTTACCACTCCTTACTAAAACTTATTGTACCGTATATAGTATTATCTAACACAATTCACAATCGCAATTATATGTGTATATATAATTTGACATAACTCAATTAAATTTAATTAAATAGTCAAATGTATATATCATTCGATTATAATAAACTGAGAACAATTATTAGAGAACACAAATCGAACTTATTGCTCATTGTCCGTTTCCTTCTTTCCACTGTTCCACGACATTCCAATTTTTAACCTCGTTTAATTTATCAAGTATAAAACAATTAACAAATTCTCAACTTAATATATATTAAAATTAAATTCATTTTACTTACTTTTTAAATATTCACTAATATTTGAAATTTCTATATTTTATAATTTACCTAATTTAATTTAATTCGGACTTGGTAAATATACTATAAGGACTCTATTTCATTAGTATTTAATAGCAATCATCAAAGTTTTTACCCTTTACAAACAAATTCTATTAACATATAATTATCTATATAAGAGAATGGATTGTACGAAACCATGATTTTGCATCATCCTTATCCTTTTTTAATAGAAGAGTGATAAATCAAATTTTTCCTCCTAATTTTTAATTTTTTCTTCTTGAAAAATTTCAAATCAAACTGAAAACGTTAAAAATAAGGTTCTTTTATTAAAAAAAGGATAAAGATGACGTAAAATCACAATTTCATAAAATCATTTCTCATCTATATAATTAATTCTCAATTTAAGCTTAAATCAATACTACCCTTATGATTCTAACAAGATTTTATATAATCTAAGCTCATCAATTATTGTTTCATGGTTACAAAAATCATTTCTTTGTGAACTTAGAGAAGGCTTAACAATTGGAACATCTAATTTTTGGGTTGAATTATACTACTTCTAAAAACTAGAATTTCATAAAAATGAAGTGGAAAAACTCACCTTCTTTCTTCCTCAAATCAATGGATGACAATTGAGAGACTCATCTCCTTTCTCCTTTCCTCTTTTCTTTTCAATCGGTGTTGGAGAAAAAATAAATGAAATTGGATGACCCACTAATACATTTAACTTAATTAACTAAAACAAATAATAGATATCAATGGCCATTAAGCCTCCATAACAACTTGAGTGGAGACCAATGGCTTGTATGATTACAAGCCACTAATTATGGAATAATTACTTTTAAGGACATGACTAATATCTTAACGAGAGCTTGCACAAAGCTTCAATCAAATCTCTTCATTTCGCACACTTTGTGCTTTTGCTAATATCTAGAGAGCAAATATAACATAACTTAGGCAATAGAAGGGAAAAATTAAATTGAAAAGAAAAGAAATGTAACTAGAATGACTAAAGGAGCAATAAAACCAAAATATAAGAAAGCTTTTCAATCACTTCCTCACGTACCACAATGAAGAAATTAAATGCCTTCAAGGTCGGTATCATTATTATTATTTGGTTAAAGATGATCTTTAAGACTAAATAAAGATGATAATAAATGATGATAAATTTTGAACGTCTCTCGATTGTAACCACTGTGCTCGTTGTTTTTTAAGCATTTTATCATTATATTTAACATCTTTACCTATTTATTCATATAATTATGGTTTTATTTTATTGTAATTTCAGAAATTAATTTTAAAAAACATGAACATTTGATACACTGTCAGTGGAATAAAAAACTCTGCAAGTGATTTTAGGATGATGCCACTTGTTTTAATGTGTAATAAATGATTATCACAAAATTTGACTAAAGCAAGCACTACCTATCAATTAATAATATAGTTACGGTGAGCAAATATATCGTTCCCACAAGGACTACAAGTAATAGTAATTACGGTCTTTCTATTATTTAACCAGATAATTGAAATGATCGATTAAAACTAAAATTATCTAATTTAATTAACTAATGAACACGCCAAAGAACAAAACACGAAAATAATCAAATAACAACCTAGAAACGAAACAATACCTAGATAAGAATCCACCTAGATTTCATCTGTCGCTATCAATCTAAATTACGCAAATTCTTTACTTAGCACATTGATTCGTAGAAATCCTAAAATTATACTAATTTCTCTTTCGAGCATAAGAGCAACTAACTCTAAGTTGATTAATTGAAATTTATTTCTAATTAAAACTCATATTATCGCATTAACTCATGCTATGAATTCCCCTATTAGATTTGACTCAAATCCGATAGATTTATGTCGTCATATGTCTAAGATTGCATTATAACAGCCCATTTTTCAGTGGTTTCGGGGCCGCCAAACTCGACCAGTAAGTTCATAAATATTATTATTTAATATTTACGAGTCAAATGTGATTTTTTTAAAAAAGATTTTTGATTTGATAATTTATATTATATAAGTGATTTATTAAGTTCAAGTGGTTTTAGAAAATAAGGTATTGGGACCTTATTTTTATAAACTGATAAAAATATTTATAGAGTGTCATTAAGGTGGTATTAAATTTTCGTTAAGAAATGTTAACGTTTCGATGGTTAATTAATTAAAAATGATCAAATTAAAAAAAATGCATTCTCGGGACTCTGTTACCGTAAATCAGACTCGTAAATATTTTTAATAAATATTTACAAAGTTAGTTGTGTAGTTAATTAGGTTTCAGTTTAGTGAATTTGCTTGAATTAAAAGTAATTAGGTATAAGGACTAAATTGCATATAGGGTGAAAGTTAAATTTTAGATTAAAAAATAATTAAAGGGATTAAATAAGAATTATGCCATTGGCATTAAATGAGGGGGCATAACATTTAAAACATGTGTAAAATATATATTATAATATTATAATATTAAAACTTAAATGTTAAGTATATATATATATATATTATATTATAACAATTAAATAAAAGAAAAAGAAAGAGAATAGAAACGAAACAGAAAAAAAAAAAAAAAGAAAGAAAGGAGAAAGTAAGTTAGGGTTTCAAAGTTTAAAGTTTAATTGGTTAGTCAATTTAATCCATTTTTCTTGTAATTTTTATGTTTTTGGAATCTTAGTGTTAAATACTACTCGACCCATGTTAAAATTTTAGAAATTATTAAGTTTTTAAATGTTGTCTATGTTGAATAATTAGAGTATTAGGGACTAAATTGATAGGTTTTTAAGCTAGAAATGAAAAAGGATTGAATTGTAGAATAAATTGTAAATTTTGAGTATTAGGGACTAAATTGTGAAAATTTTGAAATTTAGGGATTTAAGTAAAATTAGAAATTTAAATTTAGTTTAAAGTAGAAATTAAATAAAAATATAGAATTGATTGTGAAGAAATAAAATTAGTCTCGGCTTAGGGACTAAATTGGAATTTAGGCAAATATTGAATAAAAATTGAAGTATTCAATGTGAAATTGAATTGTATTGTATTGATGAATTTTAATTGTTTTAATTCCGTAGCTAGCTTCGTACCAGAATCCTCAAGTATAAAGGAGAAAGATAAAGTAGACGTGGAATAGCTCAGAATTCCTGGTTTGTATTTCTATAATCCGAAACTAGTTATTAATTGTTTTTTTAATGCTTATGGTAAGTATTGAGGTGAGTATTTGACACTTTGACATTGAATTGGATTGAAGTTGATTGAATGGTATAAATATTATGAATGTATTGAAATATGAATTGAGACACATGAATTGTGTATTCATGAATTGGAAATGGTATGAACACTTTTGTTGTTTAAGTGAAATGTGTATTATATTGTGAGAAGTTATTTTATGGCAAATAATGAGAATTGAGTATGGTATAAAATGATATATTTATGATTTGAGTATTGAATGGTTAATGCTATTGTCTAAATAAATGTGAATTTTAAATATTCAATTGTGCTTAATATTTAATTGTGTCTATTATATTATTTTGTCTTTAAATATTTAGATTATAGAAATAACATTAAGTTTTACTTAGCGTACGGTTTTGTTTCCCGTATGCAGATTAGGTATTAAATTTTGATCGCCGATTCAGCATCCAACAACGGTCCCGAACTCAAACGTGGTGATATTTATCCTTTTATGTGTCGGCATGTACCTAAGGTGTTTGAATAATAGTTATTTTGTGGTTTGATTGTAAATGATGTTATAATTTTAATTTTGGTTGGTTTTATACATATAAATATGTGTTTATTTTTGAAGCCATATTATGGCATGGTAAGTTGAACTAAATCTAGATAGGTGCATGTGAATTTAATTCTATGTTTAAGTACTCATGAACTAGGCAAATTGATTTGGATTTGGTATGTTTATAATTTGGACTAAAATGATGCTTTGATGACTTGTTTTAATGATATGAAATGTTGGAAATTTCTATCTGTTTGATCTGTAAACTCCGATAATACTCCGTAACCCAGTTTCGGCGAGGGATACGGGTTAGGGGTGTTACATGCATGTAACTCCACTCAATTATAAAAGATCAAATCTTAAACAAGATTTATTTAACCACCGATTTAAGCACATCGGACATGGATTAATACTCTATAAATATCAAACCAAGAATTAAGCACATATAATTGAGAACAAATAAACTAAATATTTATTGTGCAAAATAGAAATCAAACAACAGGATTCATCATAAGATTCATCTCCCCTAGGTATTTAGAAAATTAGTTCATACTCGAAAAAAAAATCAAATATACAGTATAACCGAAAGAATAAAAAAACTCATGATAATTTCTTAAGAAATCAACTGGGAATATTCAATCTTGATGGAAATCTACTTCAAAGTCAACTTCAATGGTGTTTTTCGAGTAGTTTTATTGAGTATTCTCTGACGGCTCCCTCCTATCTTCTTATTTTTGTCATATATACGTTTTAGAATATTCAAAAAACCCAAAAATCGTGATTTTCGACTATTTAGTGTGCAATCCCGTGAAATAGACATGGCCTACGTCACGCTTATGTGGTCTTGCCGTGTGAAAAGGTGCAACCCATATGGCTACTTCAGCTTGTTCTGACTGTAGCGACGTAAAAATTTTGGTTTGGGGTCGGTCGCTAATTGTGGCGATTAAAAATTTGGAAATTGAAATTTTGATTTTTAAAATAAACAGGGAGTCGCCACCAATCTTTTTTCCTAGGTGTGATCGGACACCTATTAGATTTTTTTTTCTTTAAAAACGAGAAAAAGGCCGAGTTTAGGTCTACATTAAAAGCCAGAGAAAAATTAGGGTTCGGGAGTCGGTTACGCGCGAGGAAGGTATTAGCACCCTCGCGACGCCCAAAAATTGGTATCTCATAAACACATGTTGTCTTGATTTTCAAAAATACGAGTTCAAGGTAACATTCAATCGCGATCCGGTTCAAAAGACGAGAACTTTCAAAATATTTTTTTTTATTTTCAGAATGATATCCCGTCTTAACACGAGTCGATTGATGTTCACCCAACATAGCGATGAAATCGAAGACATGATGTTAAATCGATATATTGCCTCTCTTTTTTTAAATTAATTAAAAAACATAAAATATATTTAAAAAATAAGAAATCATTAACGGATAAACAATACAAACATCGATATAATTAATGAAAAATATCAACATGGAATATCAGAATATTAGAATAACAATAATAATGATATTTACAAAAAAAGGAAAATAAAACAAACTATGTGCCAATAATAAAATAAGGAAAAATATGTTTAGTAATAATAATATAGAATAATAATATATATAATATATACTTACACATATATAAATATAATTAGTAATAATGTTAGAAATATACTATATATATACTATTTGAAATATACATGATAAAAATACAACACTAAAAGGTATATATACGTAACATATAAAAAATACATGTATTATATAATGTTGAGATATTTACATAATATACACGTACATAATATATATACATATGATAGTTATTAAGAAAAAAATATACACTATAAAGTATTAAGAATATACACATTGTAATATATATAAAAGATATATGAACATAATATGATATGAAAATATATATAATACAATATTAAAATATAATAATATAACATTAAAAAGCATGATACGTAGAAAGTATAGTATTAAGAATACATGTAAATAATATATGAAGGATATACATAAATACTAAAACATATACTAATATTAATGATAATGAGAATAACATGAAAGTATATACATGAGATGGTACAAAGATATAAATATTAGGGCATTTAAAGATATATATATATATATATATATATATATATATATATATATGAAATAGCAAAAGAAACACATAGCAAATGGCATAGAAAAATATAATATATATAAAATATACACAATATATACATACATTTAGAAATATACATACGTAATACAAATACATATATAGCGTAGTATCAAAATACAAATGCAATACATACATTTTGAATCCAATAATAATGAAAAACAATTGATATTACCTCCTAAATACATATATATTAACATATACATATGAGTATAATATTAAAAATACGTAACGCATCTGATTATATATATGTATAATATAATATATAATAATGGGCACATTAGAAGTAATAATAATAATTATAATAATAATAATAATAAAACTAATACGATAAAGATAATATAAATAAATATTAAAAATATCTATATATGGTAGAAAAATAATAGCTTGATATAATAATAATATATAATAATTATCAATATTTAAAATTAAACAAAATTGTAAAAATAATATAACATTCAAACAAAAAGGATTAAAATTAAACTAAAAACAAAGTCATGGGGCGGATTTGAAATAAAAACTAAAAGGAAGGATGAAATTAACATGCGCGTCATTTAGAAGGGGGCCAGCAAGCGACAATATCCCGATCGTTAAAAGATGCGCATCATGAAGGGACCAAATCAAGCGGAGCAAAACATCGAGGCCAAATTATAATTAAACAGAACTTGATTTGAAAATCATCGAAAATGCGGAAGGGCCGATTGCGCAAATAGCCCTTCCGCATCAAAAACACACGGATCCTAGATCAGACGGGTCGGGTTGGGCAAAACGGCGTCGTTTTATTCATTAAAGGGGGGACCAAAACGGTGCGTTTTGGTCCCCTATATAAGACAAATTTTTTTGTTTTTTTCATTTGTATCAGGGAAAGGAAGAAAAAAAAAAGAAATGAGGGAAAGAGAGAAGAGGGGGGAAGGGAGAAATCCGATGGGCAGCCCGGCCACCGTCCGGTCACTAGAGTCTCACACGTGTGCCACCGTGGGTTTGAGAGGTAAAATTTTTTGATTTTTTTAGTTTATTTTTTTTAGTTCTTTTTTTCTTTATTTCTAAAGTAAATGCATGCAATGGATTTAAAGATTAAAAACAAAATCACCTTGAACCCTGGTTTTGGTATTCTGTTTTTTGGATTTTGACGATTCGGGGTTTTCCCTTCGCTGCGATATCACTGTGACTGTATCTATTCTTGAAATTTAGTGTTTGTGTTCTTAGAGTAATGGAAATGCGAAACTTGCTTCTATCTATCCCAATCCGGGGTCCTTTTTACAAAAATTCAATCGGCTTATATAGCCATTCTTTTTACAAGTTGTTCTCTATACTTTTAGCTTTCTGTCTCGTCTGTTTAATGTGTTGCAGGGACTTTGGGCGGTGCTGAGATATTGTGGGCGGTGGTAGCAGGTCCTGCAGAGGCGGTCAAGGCAAGTGGGTGTGACTCGAGCAGTGGCAGCTGCTGAGTCAGAGGCCAAGTGGGACTAGGGTTTCCCGATTCTGGTCTAGGGCTAGGGATTTGGTATTTGGGCAATGGGTAGTTGGGTTAGGCTTTAGTTGGGCTAAGTTGGGTAGTGGATGAAAGGGTAATTGGGTGTTGTAATGGGCCATTCGGGTTTGGGGGTATTGGGTTTAATTTTAGGTAATTGGGCCTTGGATTTTAAGGGATTTAATATTTTGTAAATGGGGTTTTAATTATTTGGGTAATGGTATAGTTGTAAAGCTGGGCCCAGGCAATTTGGGCTTCTACACTGACGCTCTAATTTTCACTCGTTTTTCGCTTCTATTACTCCTAAATGTTGTATTAAGCATTAAAATGTGAATTTAAAGGATTAAGAGTATAAAATTCACAATTAACATTGAATAATCACCTAAAACGCACTATGACAAAAAAACACTTTCAATTGGAAGCACTTTTAACACTTGATATCTTTTTATTTCTAATTTTTTGATGTCGCATCTCATGAAAATAAAACTTACAAAACAGGTCTTTATATAGATTTCAAATCTCATTTCTCTTATTTTCTTAAGTGATGTGGGATATGGATCTATGTACACTCATAATCCATTTGCAGTTTGTTTCTAGACAATATGAGATTGCTTACTCTTTTAACTAACAATATAAAATTAAAGGCTATATTTAATTTTTAAAAATTAAAGACAAGATTGTGTACAACATTAAACTCTAACCAAACAAAACATTATAAACTCTTATACAAATATTACATTTGTAAAAAAAGTCCAATAAAAAAGAAAGACAAACTTACACATATAGTAACACATAATATTTTATATATAAATATTAAAGTGTGAAATTTAATAGAGATAATATAGTGACACAAATTTTAGTTTTTATTTCTGAATATGTTAAATATAGATATTATTTTGTCAATATTATAGATATTATTGTATTAACCCAATATGTTTATTCATTTCTCTATATTTCTAAAAGTAAAAAGTACATTAATTAATAAATAATTCGGTGATAAAGAATTCGTATTATTATTTAGTCTTTTATTAACACATAATTTTAGATTCAAACATGAATCAACTCTACCTCTCTTCCTATAAAAAGTAAAATAAAAGAATAATGTAAATTTAGTGTCGAGTTGAGACTAAATCAATCAAGAAAATTACTTAAATAATTTTACATATTTACAAAAAAAATTATTATGAGAATATTTTTTTCTTATTTAAATAAAAAGATAAAAAATTTGCAAGTGTAAATAATATTTTTAAATATAAATTAATACATGATTATAAAACGAAAAATAACACAAATACAATACGAATGTATAAAATTTTCATGATAAAAAAACTATAAAATAAATAACATTAATTATTTACCTGAATTACCCCCAAAAATAATTTAAAGATAATAATTAGTTGTCTAATTGTAGAAGCCCAAATTTTGGGGCCAACCCCAAAACCCAATCCCAAAACCCAACAAATCAAAACCCACCAGACCCAACAAGCAGCCCAAACCCGGAGTCCACTTATATATACCTAACCCATTTAACCCACAAACCCTTGGCCCAACTAAAATAGCCCAACATAAAAAATAATAAAAAAACAAAAAGAAACCCTAGTCCCTAACTGCCCTCTGCGCCACTGACCGCCTGCAGCACCGCCAAAGGTCACTTCCAACACCTGCTCCATCGGCCATCCCCTGCAAGACCAGAAAAGAGACAAGACAACAAATATTAAAGAAAGCATGTAAACAGGCTATAAGAAGCCGATTGTAAAAGCAAAAGGGTTTTTTTCCCTTTTCTCTTCTCTTTGAAAAACATCAACTAAAAAAGTTCATAAACATACATAGAATATTTTTCAAACAAACGAAGGCAAATCCGAGGATCAAATCCAGTATCTAAGGTGAATTTTCTTTTTTATTTTTAGATTTTATATTCGAATTTATTTTAATACTTATAAACACATAAAGAAATAAAAAATACTAATAAAAACATACGAAAAAATAATATAATATAATATAAAAAAAAAGGAAAATTTTACCTTTTTTCCGCCACGCGTCATATGGTGGTGTGTGGCATGACGGGCCGATGATCGGCCGGTGCTCCCCTCCCCCACCGGAAATCGCTCCGGTCCCCCCTTCTCTCCCTCTCCTTTTCTTTTTTTTTCTTTCCCCTTCCCAAATGTTTTTTTTTGATTTTTTCGGCTATTTATAGCCTACTAAAACGGCACCGTTTTGGTGCCCAAACTTAAGCTAAAAAACGACGCCGTTTCATCAGTGGATCGGGTCGATCCGACCCTGCCCGCTAGGATCCGCGTGTTTTTGATTGGAGGGGCAATTTGCGCAATCGGCCCCTCCGCTTTTTCAAGCATTTACAATTAAGCTATTTTCATTTTTTAATTTAGCCTTTAAATTCGTTGCGACTTTCAATTTCGTCCCCATGTACACGCTGCGTCTTGATTAGGTGGGGATATTGCTATTTTAGCCCCCACTGTTTCCACGCGTGTTCAAGATGGTCCTTTATTTTTATTTTTATTTTAATTTCACCCCAAATATTTTTGCTTCCAGTTCAATTTAATCCCTTTTTAGTTATTTTTGTTAAATTGATTATTATTATTTTTAATATCATTATTCTTACTTGTTATTTATTTCTAATATGTATGTATATATATTAGGTAAACGTTTTGACATAATATTATTATACATATATCATGTGTAAATTTTAATATTTTATTACATACATTCTTATATATTATATGCATATTTTAGTACTATAATTTATATACCTATGTTTTACTATACTATAAATATATTATCCATGTTTATATTAATACATGTATTTCTTTACACGTATATGTATATATATACTTTTCATTAGTGTTATTTTTTTTGTACATCGTATTATTCATTTCTATCCCTGTCTATACTTTACATATTTATATAAATATGTTATTAATAGTCATTAATATTTCAAATGTGTCTATACTATATATTATTTTGTATATCTATGTATTTTATACGTTACATATATACTTTTAATGCTATGTTATGCATATTTTTTACTATATATCATATACACACTTCTAACATTATTATTACCTTTTGACCCTATATACATATACTTTCCATAAGTACATACTATAGTTAAGTATTTTTATTTCATAAATATTTCAAATATTATACGTAGTATATTTCCAATATTATTACTATAAATATATACATGGTCTTCTCGTATTTAATACTATTGCTATATTCAATATCGCAAGGCATACCATTGTCTTTAATATTATCATCATATGTATTTCATGTCTCGATGCATTTCGTATTAATATCTTTTGTTTCTCACCTATTTTTGTATATTAGATCGTTGTTCATTATTTTAAAACGTTGATCCATGTCTTTATTTACTTCAAGACCAAGGCAGCGTGATCGGTTGATATACAATGTCATCGATTTCATCGCTATGTTGGGTGAATTTCGGTTGACTCGTGTTAAAACGATATGTCCTTCTCAAAAAACCGGAATAAACTAAAATTTCTCAGCTTCTTAAATCGAAATCACTACTAATTTTATATTGAACTCGTATTTTTGAAAATTAAGACATCACGTGTTTATAAGATACCAATTTTGGGCGTCGCGAGGGTGCTAATACCTTCCTCGCGCGTAACCGACTCCCGAACCCTAATTTTTCTCTGGATTTTAACGTAAACCTAGCCTTTTATTTGTTTTTTTTTTTAAGAAAGATCTAATAGGTGTCCGATCATACCTAGAAAAAAGATCGGTGGCGACTCCCGGTTTTTTTTTTAAAAAACCAAATTTCAATTTCCAGTTTTCTAATAAATCGCCACAATTTAGCGACCCGAAATCCAAATATTTTTACGTCGCTACAGCTGGCGACTCCACTGGGGACCCGGTTTTGAGAGTCGAATCGAATAAACACATTTTGTCAAAGTTTCCAAATTTCCTTGTTCAAAGTAAATATTTGGTCGTGATCCGAAAATCTCGTTTTCAAAAATTCGTGCAATTGCATCATGCTGTAAATATTTCTCCAAACTTGTTGGTTTTTTCAATTTTCAATTGTTATGGTTGTAATTTTGGTTTAGTTTAAATAAAACGTAAAGGTTTACGAGTTTTTCCCCACATACCGTGCACCTGCATTTTGCATAACATAAGCTCTATACCCGGGCTCCGTCCGTTTAAGTGAAAGTAAACGCTACGCCTTCGTGAGTTAACTCGTCCCTCCGCACAGGCTAGTGAATACTTTCGGGTTACGTATGACTTATGCTTTCGTGAGTTAACTTGTCCCTCCGCATAGGCATAAGTAAATGTAATCCCTCGAATTGAACTCGTGAGCTTGTGATGAGCTACGACCGAGGCTTCGTGCTAGTCTTAGTAGACGATAGTACGAACAATTCGAGTACCTATCTAGAACCAAAACCGCATGTAACGAACCATACGAGCTATCCAATTAGAGCCATGCCGAACCTCTGTCCGCTTATAGTCACCAAAACAAGTACACGGGGAAATGCTTTTGCCTTTCATTTACACTGTCTATGTAAAAGAGTTGTGTTGAGTAGTTTAATTTGTTTCTCAAAATATATTTGTTGTGTTACTAACCAAGTTTGTTTGTTTTTATTTTTATTATCATCATGCATCATAGGCATCACATTAGGAAGGTGTTGATTAAAGGATAGTTGCCAAAGAACGGGTTTCTGATGGAGGAGTCAATTACACAAATAATCAAGAAGAATGCTGTGGTTCGAGACTGGTCTCTAAAAACTCAGAGAGAAAAGGGGGACAGCCTAGTGGAAGGGTGTGTTGTCAATTTGCCCGAACATACAACTGTGAATGTTCGCCAAAACAACCTTGAGGATTTGGTGCGAGTTTGGAACCAATGGGATTCAGACACTAGGGGCATTTTCATCGAGAGGTATGGAGATATAGCTCACTTGATCACCATTCGTGCGCACGAGCAGTTGATTCAAGCCATGGTTCGATTCTCGGGACCCACTTATCGGTGCTTTACATTTAATCAAGAGGACATGACTCCAACCATAGAAGAGTATCTTTGCTTTACTCGCATCGACAATGTGCAATTCGGCAAGATATACGTGAAGGAGCCTCATTGACCTTTAGGAAAAAATTAGTAAGACCGCGAGACATGATCGATGCATGGTAGAAAAACAAATAAAAAGAAGAATGAAACTCATTTGCATTCCATGGTCCAAGCCTACGAGAATCGGTTCTGAGTCATCCGGACATATTGAAGAGAGTTAATCTATTCGCCTTGGCCATTTACGGTTTGGTCATTTTCCCGAGAGTTCTCGGACATATTGAGGTTGCAGTATTTGATTTCTTCGAAAGGCTAAAACAAGGAGTCAACCCTGTCCCGACTATCTTAGCCGAGACATTTAGGTCCTTGAGTACTTGTCGAAGGGTAGGAAAGGGACGATTTATCGGGTGTGCACAGCTGCTCAACGTTTGGATTTTCAGTCATTTTTGGAAAGTAGAGCGCACTCCATTTCACATGTTTTCAAAAACATTCGCCCCGCTAGAAGCTTACCTCAAGAAAGAATGGCCGAAAGAAATCACCGAGCAACATTGGGTATCGGTTCTTCAGAATCTTCGCGCCGAGGATATAACGTGGAGAGCACCCTGGATCCGTCCTTCAGTCCTGTTATACAAGTGTGGAGGCCAAGATTGGGTACCTTTACTCGGGTTATGGGGAGGAGTTGGATACGCTCCGCTATTAGTCCAAAGGCAATTTTATTCGCGACAATTTATACCTGCAACTGGAGGGTTGGCACAATTCGAGTTCGCTTTCGCGGGTGAGGGATATATGAAGAGAGTCCGAGATATTGCAAAGTCTTGGAATGAAATTCATTTCATGGAATTAGCCTTGTATCTTTGATACCCTTACCAAGACTATGACATATGGAGAAAGCAACGGGTAAGTAGTCAGCAAATCTCATCAACAAATTGCACTGCCCAGAACCCCTTTTTGGAGGAAATACCGTCCGAGTTGGACATCGCTAGACAAGAATTCGAGCGAGAAAAAGCTAAGATGTCTAGGGACCTTAGTACCCTTCAAGAAGAAAACTATCGGTTGAAGATTGAAGCTCAAGTTGAAAGGTCCAGGCGAAAAAGTACAAAGGAGGCCGAGATCGTGAGAAACGACTTAAGGGACCTTCATTTGGAAAACAAGAAATTAAGAAGCACTATAAAGAATAGTGGATTGGGCAAGTCAACGGTGAGTGGAAAGAAGAAATTAGCAACATCAAAGGAGGAATGGAGTTTTGGATGGGAAAACAAAGAAAGAAGAGGAAAAGGCGCACATACTGCAATAGAGTTAAGAAGGAAGAATGCCGAGTGCTGAAATGGTGAATGCAGAATTTGCGAATAGTCATCTGAACATCGAGAATTAAAGGAGAGTACGAGATTTAGAAAATATGCTACAATCTCGTCAACAACAATTAGATAACCTCTCAAGGCTCTAGAAGAAAAGAATGATCGAGACGATAGAGACATGCACGCGCGTCGAAGGAACTCTCCAAGAAAAGGAAATGCAAATTTAACTTCTTGATTAATGAAATTCGCCAAGCGGCTATGCAAGTTGTTCAATTATCAGATGAAGCCGAAGTTCTCAGTTGCCAATTCCCTCCGAGCCAGAGATCGAGCATATCAGAATTTTTAGAGCAAGTGAAGAAACAAGGCAATGTGGCTAGGAAATTTGTGTAACTGGTGGAAAAATGAAAACTTTTTGTAATGTACTCTTCTGATGAATGAAATGCCTACATATGGGGCTATCTTGAAATCAACACCAAATTCTTGCATATTTACTCATAACTAACATTTATGCATCATTTATTTCTTTGGACATTCATCCATTCATATACTCATTCATTCATTCATCGCATGTACATATCACCATAATCATCCACCAAACTAAAAGAGCCATATAATCGCGATTTTGCAAGACTTCAAGACTGGAATCACGACATTTATCTGTAACGCATTCGACAAACTAGGGCAATGGAAGCTGAGTTCAATGAGAGAATCGAAAGGATGGAAAGGGCTCAAAAGGAATTACAAGAGCAACTGGCCAAATCGCAACAAGAAACGAGAGATCTAATGGTAAGATCTCGAGAGGAGTCACTTGAGCAAAGAGATCAGATGGCTAAAATGATGGAGATGATGACAACTTTGGTCAAGGGAAAGGGACCCATGCAGAATCCCGATGTTATGGAACCTCAATCGAGAATTCACCACGATCAGGATCCACTCTATCCTCCGGGATTCACTCCACCACCCGCATATACAACACAGAGAGGGTATGCTCAAGGAGAACCGGGCTTGGAACATCGACCTATGCCACCGCTCCACCCACTAATTTAGGGCCGGGAATATTCACGTCGAACCCGGGGCCACCACGATCCACCGGTTCCAGATCTGGACGACCCAGTAGTAGCCAAATTGAAATTGGATAACCATGACGCGAAATATAGGAGTTTGGAGGAAAGACTCAAAGCAATAGAAGGCATTGAGGTCTTCTCCGCGCTAGGTGCCAAAGAACTCGATGCAGTACCGGATCTAATTTTGCCTCGAAGTTCAAAGTGCGACTTTGAGAAGTATGATGGGACTAGGTGCCCAAAAGCACATCTCATCATGTTCGTCGAAAAATGATCTGGTTACGTGAACGATGATAAGTTACTTATACATTGCTTCCAAGACTGACCCTAATAGTCGACCTCCGTTGGTACAACCAACTCAAAGAGGAAAAGATTAGATCCCGGAAAGACTTGGCATCCGCGATCTGCGAGCAATACAAGCATGTATCAGACATGGTGCCAGACCGGATGACCTTACAAATGATGGAGAAAAAGCCGTCAGAGACCTTTAGACAGTATGCGCAGAGATGGAGAGACGTCTCAGCCCAAGTGGAACCCCCACTAACAAAAACGGAGATAACCGTTCTCTTTATCAACACCTTAAAGGCGCCTATGACAAATTAGTGGGAAGTGCCACGAAAGAGTTTGCGGATATTGTAATATCTGGTGAGCTCATAGAGAATGCTGTCAAGAGCGGTAGAATGGAAGGTTCAGAGGGTTCGAAAAGGGCAGTACCTATGAAAAAGAAGGAACCAAGAAACCCACATGGTCGGGATGGGAAACCGCTATGCCTCTAATTCATATCCTAACCAACCTCGACCCCGACATTATCCACCTTCAAATTTCCATTATCCTCCTCAAACCCCTTACTACCAAGCACCACCTCCCTCCTACCCCGTATACGCCATGAACAACCAAAGACCCGTCACCATTTTTTCACAAAATACTGCACCCATTCAAAACCAACCCAGAAATGAATCAAGACCAACAAGACCTAATCCCGAGAGACCTCAATTTACTCCTATCCCTGTGTCATATGGGGAGCTATACCCAAAGCTATTGGAAAAACAACTGATCTCTCCCCACTACATGGCACCCCTTAAACCTCCATACCCAAAATGGTACGATCCAAACGCTAGTTGCGCATACCATGCGGGGAACCAGGGGCATTCTACCGAGAACTGTCTGGCTTTCAAAAGGAGAGTTCAAGGGCTCATCGATGCTGGTATTTTGCGATTTGATGGTACTAGCAAAGATGGCCGAAAATCCATTCCCAAATCACACACCGGGCGGAATGTGAGTGCAGTAGGAGAGGAGGATAAGCGACGAAGTAAAAGATGGGTATCTGAAGTAAGAACACCTCTGCAGAGAATCTGGGAGGTGCTAGTTGAAAATGGGTTGCTTCGCCGTTTTAACGGAGCATTCGGAGGAAAGGATGCAAAGAGCCACAGTTTTTGTGAGTTCCATGGCATCGAAGGACACGACATTGATCTCGTAATAAATTCGAGAAGATTATTGCAAAGTATGATGGACAACAAGGAGATCGAGATTTTTTGTAAAGCCGAAGAGGCCGATAGTGGGGAAATATGTGCCTCTGACAATCAACCATCAGGTCCCCCTTATAGCGCTGATCGACCATTGGTGATCTATTATGACGCGAAGAAAGAACCGGTGAAACCAAAAATGATAATCGAAATACCATCTCCTTTCCCTTATAAGGACAACAAAACAGTACCGTGGAGATATGATGTCAGTATCGTCACACCGGAAGTTGAAAAGTCCAAAGCCGTAATTGAAGATGTTGGGGAGGTAGGTCATTTTACCCGAAGTGGACGGTGCTATTCTAAAGAAGTTGAACCGGTAAAGAAAAGTAGCGACTTGAAGCAAAAAGGGAAAGCAGTGATGCACGAAGTCGAAGTCGAGCAAGAAATTCCACCTGTGCAAGAAACTAAAAAGCCTGTGAATGAGGAAGAAACTCAAGAATTCTTGAAATTTATCAAGCATAGCGAATATAGTGTGGTGGAACAATTGAGCAAGCAGCCAGCGCGAATCTCAGTTCTATCTCTACTGTTAAATTCAGAGCCACACCGGAATGCCCTGCTAAAGGTGTTAAATCAAGCTTACGTAGCTAACAACATATCCGTTGAGAAGCTCGATAGGTGGGTAAACAATTTGAATGCGGACAATTTCATCTCTTTTAGTGATGATGAAATACCGCCAAACGGTAGAGGCTCGGTGAAAGCGCTGCATATCACGACTCGCTGCAAGGGCTACATAATACCTAACGTGCTCGTCGATAATGGGTTAGCACTCAATGTTATGCCATTAGCCACACTTTCCAGAATACCAATGGATTTGTCCTACTTAAGGCCCTGTCATTCCACAGTAAGGGCATTTGACGGGACGAGGCGTGAAGTTATGGGAAAGATTGAGATCCCTCTGGAGGTGGGCCCTTATATTTATGATGTCGAGTTCCAAGTCATGGACATTACACCTTCATATAACTGCCTTTTAGGAAGACCCTGGATCCATTCTGCTGGAGCAGTTCCATCATCCCTCCATCAAAAGGTGAAATTTATCATGGATGGCTGTTTGGTCACAGTAGAGGGTGAAGAAGATATTGTCGCATCGATCTCTGCTGATGCGCCATACCTGGAAGTAAGCAAAGATGCAGTGGAATGTTCCTTCCGATCCCTCGAATTTGTCAATGCCACCTTTGTCACTGAGGGAAACAGGATTCCAGTGCCAAAATTGTCAAGAAATACTAGAATGGGTGTCAAATTGACCGTAGGAAGAGGAGCTCGAGCAAGAAGAGGTTTAGGCAAACATTTGCAAGGAATAGTTAGGGCTTTAAAGCCAGTGCAACACAAGGCTCGATACGGGTTGGGATTCCACTGACATGCGTCAAAGAAGAAGGCGATGGAAGAAAGATCGGGAAAGGAGGATTGCAAGAACTTTGGGCCGAGAACCAGAATGGGAGCCCATGGAATACCCTCCTTTGTCAAAAACATTTACGTCTGCGGGAATGATATACCCTGGACAAGACGATCTACGAAATATGCTGAGGATAATTGAAAGGGGTTTTCAGAATGTCAGTATAAATGTCATTGACAAAGGGGCTGGTACAAGTAAAGATGTCTCGAGGATACGCCCTTGCCCTCCTGGTTTCATGTTGAACAATTGGACTTTCGAGGAGCTTCTTGTAGTTTATAAGTCTTCAGAGTAATGCCAAACATTAACTTTCTATTATGTCTTTAGATATAATAGAATTCTTTTGTAAGAGCGTGCATTCGCTCTTTATCATTTAAATGAATATCAATGAAGATGCATTTTGTCACGATTTTTTCGCATTCTTGCTAATTTCATAATCATTTTCTCATCTCATAGCCCATATTCACATTTGCCACATTCCATGCCATAACATTCCTTTGTTGATTCCAATACTTGGATGCCCCTCTATAGCTTCCTTTTCCATTCAACTTTCAGGTGCTCAGATATCGATGACATGAACAAACCCGTTACGAGTCTTGAAATTGATTTTGAGAAGGCTGTTTGTTTAGGGGAATTTGAAGCCGAAGAAAATGTTGAAGATTACGTCTCGTCTCCTGAATTGTTAAGAATGGTGGAACAAGAGGATAAACAGATTTTGCCTCATGAAGAATCTGTGGAAACAATAAACTTGGGCACTGAAGAAAGGAAACAAGAAGTGAAGATTGGGACTTCTATTTCAGAGAGCACCAGGCATAATTTAATCGCTCTACTCTGCGAATACAAAGATGTTTTCGCATGGTCATACCAGGACATGCCAGGGCTAGATGAAGATTTAGTGGTCCACAAGCTCCCATTAAAGCCGAATGCAAGCCCATCCGGCCAAAAATTAAGACGGATGAGACCGAAATGTTGCTTTGAAAATAAAAGAGGAAGTCAAGAAGCAATTTGTATTTGGTTTCCTACAAGCCTCCAAATATCCGAATGGGTGGCTAATATAGTTCGGCACCAAAGAAAGATGGCAAGGTGCGAATGTGTGTGGACTACCGTGACTTGAATCGAGCCCACCAAAGGATAACTTTCCCTTACCACATATTGATACGTTGGTGGACAACACAAAGAAAGCATTCATTGTTTTCTTTCATGGATGGATTCTCGGGTATAATCGGATCAAGATGGCCCCTGAGGATATGGAGAAAACTACCTTTATAACAATGTGGGGAACGTTCTACTACAAGGTGATGCCATTCGGGTTAAAGAATGTGGGGCAACATATCCAGAGGGCTATGGTGACGTTATTCCATGACATGATGCATAAAGAAATAGAGGTCTACGTCGACGACATGATTGCTAAATCCCGAGGGGAAGAAGAGCATGTAGTAAACTTGAAGAAGTTGTTCGACAGGCTGAGAAAGTTTCAATTAAAGCTCAATCCAGCCAAATGTACGTTTGGGGCGACCTCAGGAAAGTTGCTAGGCTTCATTGTCAGTGAAAGAGGTATCGAGGTTGATCCAGATAAAATAAAGGCCATTCAAGAGTTACCGCCCCCACGCACGCAAAAGGAAGTTAGAGGATTCTTAGGGAGATTAAACTACATCGCCCGATTTATCGCTCAACTTACCAACCAATGCGACCCTATCTTTCGACTTCTTCGAAAACATAATCCTGGAGAATGGAATGAGGAATGCCAAGTGGCCTTTGATAAGATAAAGCAATATTTGTCTAGTCCTCCAGCGCTAGTACCGCCAACTCAGGGAAGACCGTTAATTTTTTGTATTTATTTGTTCGAAAATTCAATGGGTTGTGTATTAGGGCAACACGACGAGACGGGAAAGAAAGAAAAGGCGATCTACTACCTCAGTAAAAAGTTCACTGAATATGAGGCAAAGTATTCGTCCATTGAAAAATTTTGTTGCGCTCTAGTTTGGGTAGCTCGGAGACTCAGACAATACATGTTGTACCATACGACATGGCTAATTTCAAAGCTAGACCCGATAAAATACATGATGGAATCGCCGGCACTATCAGGAAGGATGGCCCGATGGCAGATTCTCCTTTCGGAATATGACATTGCCTATGTAAGTCAGAAGTCAATAAAAGGAAGCGCAATAGCCGACTTCCTAGCAACTCGAACGACGGAGGAATATGAGCCTTTAAGGTTTGATTTCCCAGATGAAGACTTAATGTGCATCACAGAAATGGAACCAGAGTCATCAAAAGAGAAGTCATGGAAGATGTGTTTTGATGGTGCGTCGAATGCTTTGGAGCATGGAATCGGAGCAATCCTGGTGTCACCAGAGGGGAATCATTATCCGTTTACTGCAAGACTAAACTTCTTCTGCACCAATAATATCGCAGAATATGAGGCTCTGTATCATGGGGCTTCTTGTGCGACTATCGAGCTTAAACATCAAAATCCTAGAGGTATACGGAGACTCGGCTCTAATGGTTTACGAGATCCGTGGAGAGTGGGAAGTGAGGATCCAAAATTGATCAAGTCTGATGATTTAGTGGCGAATTGATCAAGGAATTCAAAGAAATAACTTTTCATTACTTTCCACGAGAAAAAACCAATTAGGCGATGCTCGCCACTTTGGCTTCAATGTTCAAAGCAAATAAAGAAGCGAGAAATAATGCCCTCAAAATGAGCATATACGAGGTTCCCGCACTTTGTTGTAGCATTGAAAAGAGATAGACGGACGTCCATGGTTCCATGATATATTAGAATACATCAAGAATCAAAAGTATCCCGAACAAGCGAATGAGAACGACAAAAGAACTATTAGAAGAATGGCGGTGGATTTGTTCTTGTGGGGACATCATATACAAAAAGGAAAAGATCAGATGCTCTTGAGATGTGTGGATGATGTTGAAGCTAGGAAGATACTTGCAGAGGTCCATGAGGGAATTTGCGGAACACACGCCAATGGATTCAATATGGCCAGAAAGATTATGAGACTCGGTTATTATTGGCTGACAATAGAAAGTGACTGCATCAATTTTGCTAGAAAATGTCACAAATGTCAAATCTACGGCGATAAAATTTCATGGGCCCTTCTCCTCTTCATGTCATGACCTCTCCATGGCCTTTTGCTATGTGGGGCATGGACGTTATAGGGCCAATCTCTCCAAAGGTATCAAGCGGGCATCGATTCATCTTTGTGGTCATCGATTATTTCACAAAATGGATAGAAAGTCGCCCGTTTGCCAATGTGACGAGGATCGCAGTTTGCGTGTTTTTGAAAAAGGAAATCATTTGCCGAGTGCGGCTTACTCGAAAGAATCATTTGAGATAATGCCACGAATCTGAACAATAAGATGATGAAAGAAGTGTGCGAAGCGATTCCAAATAAAGCATCATAACTCTTCACCTTATCGCCCAAAGATGAATGGGGTTGTCGAAGCGGCTAACAAGAACATTAAAAGATCATTGGGAAAATGGTAGAGACGTATAAAGATTGGCACGAGAAACTTCCATTTGCTTTGTTTGCATATCGCACATCTGTGCGAACATCTACGTGAGCAACTCCTTTCTCTCTAGTCTATGGAATGGAAGCCGTGCTACCTATCGAGGTTGAGATCCCCTCTATGCGAGTCTTAATGGAATCAAAGTTAGAAGAAGCAGAATGGGTTCGAGCTCGATATGATCAGTTGAACCTCATCAAAGAAAAACGTCTAAGGGCAATTTGTCACGGGCAGATGTACCAAAAGAGAATGATCGCCGCCCATGACAAGAAGGTACGACCAAGAGAATTCCATGAAGGAGAACTTGTGTTGAGAAAAATTCTCCCGATACAAAAAGACCTGCGAGGAAAATGGGCACCAAACTGGGAAGGACCATACGTCGTAAAGAAGGCATTTTGGTGGAGCTTTGATCCTTACGAGATGGACGACAAGAAAGAGCTATCGAATCCAGTGAACTCAGATGCGGTGAAGAAGTACTATGCTTGAAAAAGAAAGTCAAGATGAAAACCCGAAAAGGGCATCTTAAAAAAAAAAAAAAGGAGGATCAGAGCGAAAACCCGAAAAGGGCGCTTTGATTAAACACAAAAGATTAGAATGAAAACCCGAAAGGGCTTTCTAATGAAGCAAACATTCGGCTTACAAGGCAAGGTGTTTTAAACCGTACGACAAACAGTGAGACTACAGTATTTGAAGCATCTCTGAAAGCTCAAAATCTTCTACGCAAGAAGCCAGACTTAAAAGGATTCTTGATTGAGGAACGTGGAAGAGTTCATGTGTTGAATATCTAGAGCATTTGTATTCGTTGAATACGATCCTTTCCTTCTTTTTGACATTTTTACTCTCATTGGTTAACTTCCTTTGTTTGCCACACTTGAAATAAATGAATATCAGATATCATTTTTGTCCCTACTTGACCTTTTTCATACACCTCATTATGTGTTTATTTACATGATAAATAGTGAAATGACACACTCTAAACAAAAGAAATGTTAAGCATTACCTGTTTGAAAATTTGGTAAACACAAGAGCCTCAAGTAAGAATAAAGTTCAACCAGGGGCTAAAGAGTGATATCTAAGAAACGTTGATTACTTGTAAAGCCTGAAGGCGGGTACATGGCTTAAAGAGAAAATCAAGAGCCGAAGTAATGAATGCAGATCCTCAACAATCGTGGCTAAATGGATATACGACAAACATGCTTAAGGAGCACTGCATAATCATGTAGGCATAAAGGCATTTAAGACAAACATGTGCATATCATGATAACCTCATGCATGGCATATACAGGTACTCCAGCAGAACAAGAAATCTGGAATGAGAGTCGCATTGAATCCAGTGAAAAGACACCTGAGTTCTACCAAATGACAGTTTTGGTATTTTGATATTTTTTTAAATTCATGCTTTGCAAGGAAAATCAACTCATATTGCGAGAGGTGAGTTGAGCCTCAAGACACGTTGAGGTAATTCCAATTTATGTTTCAAAAATCAACTCATATTGTGAGAGGTGAGTTGAGCCTCAAGACACGTTGAGGTAATTCTTATTTATGTTTCAAGAATCAACTCATATTGCGAGAGGTGAGTTGAGCCTCAGGGCACACTGAGGTATCTTCAATTTCTGCTTTTCAAATTCTGCTTTTCAAAAAAATCAACTCATATTGCGAGAGGTGAGTTGAGCCTTAGGTCACACACTGAGGTATTTTTAGTTTATGTTTCAAAAGTTGACTTATATTGCGAGAAGTGAGTCAAGCCTCGGGGCACGCTGAGGTATTTTTAATTTTTTATGTTTCAAGAATCAACTCATATTGCGAGAAATGAGTTGAGCCTTAGGACACGTTGAGGTATTTTCAATTTCTGTTTTCAATTTATATTTCTCAGAATCAACTCATATTGCGAGAGGTGAGTTGAGCCTTTAATTTCTGTTTTTCGAAATCTACTTTTCAAATTATCAACTCATATTGCGAGAGGTGAGTTGAGCCTTTTAATTTCTACTTTTAATTTTTATGTTTCAAAAATCAACTCATATTGCGAGAGGTGAGTTGAGCCTCGGGGCACGCTGAGGTATTTTCAATTTTTGTTTTTCAATCCATGCTCTTCAAGAAAATCAACTCATATTGCGAGAAATGAGTTGAGCCTTTAATTGCTGTTTTTCGAAATCTACTTTTTAAATTATCAACTCATATTGCGAGAGGTGAGTTGAGCCTTTAAATTTCTGCTTTTAATTTCTATGTTTCAAAAATCAACCCATATTGCGAGAAATGAGTTGAGCCTCAGTTCACATGCCGAGGTATTTTCAATTGTTGTATTTAATGTCTGTTCATATTGCGAGAAATGAGTTGAGCTCAAGATCGCAGGCCGAGTAAAGAATAAAGATTGGAATTGATTAAAGACACCAGATTTGGCCTCCCTGAAGTTGCAGTGAAGCAGGTCAAAGTTGCAAGTCCTGTCCCCTGGAGTTGCAGTGGAGCTGATCGAAGATGTCAAAGCTTGCCTTTTAGAGTTGCAGAAGAGAAGATCACAAACCCTATCCCACTAAAGTGATAGAAGAGCAGATGAAAGTTGTGGACTTGATCTTTATGAAGCTGCGTGGAAGCAGATCGAAGCCGCAAATCTCTTATTCTTGAAGTTATGATAGATTGAAGCTGCAAGGCACATATCAGAAGATGCAGTGGATTGAACCAAAAATACAAGATACGATGGACTGGAGAAAGACTACCTAAACAATAAGAGTTCCAAAGCAAGTCAAGACCTGACAAGATCGGGGAAATTTGGTCTTCCTTGAAAGTCTTTGCTCTATTCCCGTTGCACGACAATGAGCAAAGAGGGGCAGCTGTAGAAGCCCAAATTTTGGGGCCAACCCCAAAACCCAATCCCAAAACCCAACAAATCAAAACCCACCAGACTCCAACAAGCATGACCCAAACCCGGAGCCCACTTATATATACCTAACCCATTTAACCCACAAACCCTTGGCCCAACTAAAATAGCCCAACATAAAAAATAAGAAAAAAACAAAAAGAAACCCTAGTCCCTAACTGCCCTCTGCGCCACTGACCGCCTGCAGCACCGCCAAGGGTCACTTCCAACACCTGCTCCATCGGCCATCCCCTGCAAGACCAGAAAAGAGACAAGACAACAAATATTAAAGAAAGCATGTAAACAGGCTATAAGAAGCCGATTGTAAAAGCAGAGAAAGGGTTTTTTCCCTTTTCTCTTCTCTTTGAAAAACATCAACTAAAAAGTTCATAAACATACATAGAATATTTTTCAAACAAACGAAGGCAAATCCGAGGATCAAATCCAGTATCTAAGGTGAATTTTCTTTTTTATTTTTAGATTTTATATTCGAATTTATTTTAATACTTATAAACACATAAAGAAATAAAAAATACTAATAAAAACATACGAAAAAATAATATAATATAATATAATAAAAAAAAGGAAAATTTTACCTTTTCCGCCATGCGTCATGCGTGGCGTGGCCGCTGACGGGCGATGATCGGCAGGTGCTCCCTCCCCACCAGGAAATCGCTCCGGTCCCCCTTCTCTCCTCTCCTTTTCTTTTTTTTTTTCTTTCCCCTTCCCAAATGTTTTTTTTTTGATTTTTTTCGGCTATTTATAGCCTACTAAAACGGCACCGTTTTGGTGCCCAAACTTAAGCTAAAAAACGACGCCGTTTCATCAGTGGATCGGGTCGATCCGACCCTGCCCGCTAGGATCCGCGTGTTTTTGATTGGAGGGGCAATTTGCGCAATCGGCCCCTCCGCTTTTTCAAGCATTTACAATTAAGCTATTTTCATTTTTTAATTTAGCCTTTAAATTCGTTGCGACTTTCAATTTCGTCCCCATGTACACGCTGCGTCTTGATTAGGTGGGGATATTGCTATTTTAGCCCCCACTGTTTCCACGCGTGTTCAAGATGGTCCTTTATTTTTATTTTTATTTTAATTTCACCCCAAATATTTTTGCTTCCAGTTCAATTTAATCCCCTTTTTAGTTATTTTTGTTAAATTGATTATTATTATTTTTAATATCATTATTCTTACTTGTTATTTATTTCTAATATGTATGTATATATATTAGGTAAATGTTTTGACATAATATTATTATACATATATCATGTGTAAATTTTAATATTTTATTACATACATTCTTATATATTATATGCATATTTTAGTACTATAATTTATATACCTATGTTTTACTATACTATAAATATATTATCCATGTTTATATTAATACATGTATTTCTTTACACGTATATGTATATATATACTTTTCATTAGTGTTATTTTTTTTGTACATCGTATTATTCATTTCTATCCCTGTCTATACTTTACATATTTATATAAATATGTTATTAATAGTCATTAATATTTCAAATGTGTCTATACTATATATTATTTTGTATATCTATGTATTTTATACGTTACATATATACTTTTAATGCTATGTTATGCATATTTTTTACTATATATCATATACACACTTCTAACATTATTATTACCTTTTGACCCTATATACATATACTTTCCATAAGTACATACTATAGTTAAGTATTTTTATTTCATAAATATTTCAAATATTATACGTAGTATATTTCCAATATTATTACTATAAATATATACATGGTCTTCTCGTATTTAATACTACTGCTATATTCAATATCGCAAGGCATACCATTGTCTTTAATATTATCATCATATGTATTTCATGTCTCGATGCATTTCGTATTAATATCTTTTGTTTCTCACCTATTTTTGTATATTAGATCTGTCGAAACCATTTTTTTGAAAACGGGAATCGACTGGATTTTGAAAACAAAAATTAAAAACGGGGAGTCGCCACCAATCCTTTTTGATGAGGTGCGATTGGATCACCTTAAATTAATCATTTTAGTAAATCTTAAGCTGTCGAAACCATTTTTTGAAAACGGGAATCGACTGGATTTTGAAAACGAAAATTAAAAACGGGGAGTCGCCACCAATCCTTTTTGATGAGGTGCGATTGGATCACCTTAAATTAATCATTTTAATAAATTTTAAGATTTACTAAAACGATAACTTTTGGTCCACGATAATCAGAAAACGAGTTCGGGAGTCGATTACGCACGAGGAAGGGTCAGCACCCTCGATACGTCCAAAAAATTGGTACCCAGTTGATTAATTAGTGTCTTAGTGTCGAAAATTTAAAAACTTGAAAGAATTTAAAATACGATCCTTCTTTATAAAAATGACGATTTAAAAATGATCGAATAAATTAAAAAGGATGTTAAAGACTCTCTCATCTCGAAGTAATAAGATATCATGCCCAGTAAGTTAGGACACGTCATCTCAAACTTCGTGACTGAGCTGGCCTTTTATTTAAAATTAATGTATTTTCTTTTTAAAAGGATATTCGGTTAGTTAGGGTGAACGAGGAAAATCGAAACCCAGTAAGTTAGGGTACGATATCTCGAATTTTCAAATACCGAATATTGCCTTTATTTGCAAAAGGAGTCTTATTTCGAAGTAACGAAATGTCATACCCGGTAAGTTAGGGCACAATGCTTCATTTCTTCGAGAATAAGCATTTTCAAAACTTGAATAGATTTAAAAGAATATCCCGTTATTTAGGGAAAAATGAGAAAAAATCGAAACCCAGTAAGTTAGGGCACGATTATCTCAAATTACCTAGTTATTTTCATGAAAGAATCGCTTTGAATATATATTGATAAAAAACACGATTTGTAATAGAGCCGATGACGGAATGGTCAGTAATATGTGAATATAAACAAATGTATAAGAAATAATAAGACGATCGAATTCATGAATAACTAAGAAAATGAATAAAATGTGGAGGCATGGCGACGATAATGAAAACAATAATAATAATAATGACATAAACAATAATAGCATAAAACGATACATGCATATATGCATAGGTGCATAAAAAGATATGTAACAATAGGGACAAAATACATAAAGAATATGCGTAATATATACATACTAGAAATAATAATAATATTGGAAAATAAATATTGCATAAATACGCACGTATATACATTGAAAATTTATATAATGATGTTAAAAATATGTACAAAAATAGTATAATACAAAGTGGAAAACAATGATAATGATATATGAATAAAGAAATATATATACGTACATATACCAAGAACATATTCATAGTCATAGTATTGAGTATTAAAAATATATAATATAGACAAAAATATATGTATAATGTAATATCGAAAGTATTTACATGGAACAATATAAAACTATACGAATAATGTGATATTTAGATATATATACATAAAAATGTAATGAAAAATACATATATAATATACATATATATATTTATATATATATAATATACATAATATAGTATTAAAAATGTATATAATACATACACATTAGAAATAATCACAATATAAAAAAATGATTATTAATAACTACATAACTAGATATATGGTAATAGTATACATGTTATAGTTTAGAAAAATATAAACATAAGAAAATATGAGAAATAAAAGTACATAAATGATATAGTATTAAGATATAGGTATAAAAATATAATGTTAAGGGATATATATAAAAATATAATGTTAAGGGATATATGCACGTAATAAGAAATATATCCGTATTTAAAATATATATAATAAAAATGCGATATTTAAAATACTTTCACAATATATATATGCTAAAAATAACAATAAATATTAATGATATTATATAGGTATATGCATACATATTAAAAATAAATATGTGGTAATATTAAAAGTATGTACGTATTACGTAGGAAGAATATATCCATAACATTAAAAAGGAAATATATGTAATATACGTGTACAGGTATATATATATGTATAAAATATAGACAAAAATATTAGCATACATATATATTAATAAGAATAATATTAAAACCCTTTACAATACTTTATGATATGTATACATATATGAGTATTAAATAAAAATACAACAATAATGAAATATAATATTATAAATAATATTTAGATTAAAATAGAGTAATAAAAAAGGGTGAAAAAGGGACGAAAATTAAAAAGAATGAGAATATTGGGGCGAATTTAAAAATAAATAAAGGGGAGGGGGACCGATTCGAACGCGCTAGCAAATAGGAGGGTCTAAAGGAGCAAATATCCCAACCTCTTGAAACAGCTTCGTTCGCAAGGGTGCCAAATTGAAAACAAAATGAAGTTTTAGGCCAAATTAGAGTTAAATAAAACCTAATTGTAAAACCTTGAAAAAGCGGAAGGACTGAGGGCGCAAATAGCCCCTCAGTCTAAAAAACACGCGGATCCTGGGCAAAGGCGGGTCGGGTCCTCGGGTCACTGATTGAAACGGCGTCGTTTTGGAGCCATTGAGAAGGCCCCAAACGACGTCGTTTAGTGCTTTATATAAAGGGCAAAAATTTTTTTCTTCATTTCATTCAGCTGTTACAAAAAAAAGAGAGAGAGGCCCTGAATTTTCTCTGAGGAGAAGGCCTATTCCAGGCCACACCGCCGACCAGCCCCCGTCGCTAGCCCCGTCGCCGACCGCCACGCCGGCCACCGTGCACGGTGGCCGGAAATCGCCTCAGGTATGAATTTTTTTCTCTTTTTTTTATATATTTATATAATATGCATGTACAAGGCTAAGTTTAAAAAACAGATAAAAAGGAAAAAAGACGAAACGAGAGGAAAAAAAAAATGAGCAAGATCACCTTCGTTTTCCGTTTTTTCTTTGTCTTTGATGTGGTTTCTTTAGGGTTTGAATCTGTTCTCTTTTGTTCTTAGAAAAAGATGTGGTTTTTATTTCACAAGAGAATGCTGAAAAAAGGTCATCCATGGTTTCTGGATTTGGCTTTTTAAATAGCCATTACATTTCTTTGTTCTTGTCTTCTGTCTTTTCTCATTAATGATTGCAGGTGCTACTAGGGCGGTGGAGGTGACGAGGCGGCGCTGCAGCAGGCTAGGGGCGGCACTGGTCTTGACGGCGCTAGGGGGATTAGGTAATTTAGGGTTTCAGAATCTGAAACCCTAAATTTGGCTAGGTGGGTTATAATTTGGGCCTGTTTTAATTGGATTTTGGGTCAGGGGGTTTTGGGCTAGGTTTTGGGTTTGTATTGGGCTTTGATTGGGTAGTTGGGTCTCTTAGTTTTCTTTTATTTGGGCTGTACAAGATCGTTGTTCATTATTTTAAAACGTTGATCCATGTCTTTATTTACTTCGAAGACCAAGGCAACGTATCGGTTGAAATACAATGTCATCGATTTCATCGCTATGTTGGGTGAATTTCGGTTGACTCGTGTTAAAACGATATGTCCTTCTCAAAAAACCGGAATAAACTAAAATTTCTCAGCTTCTTAAATCGAAATCACTACTAAATTTTATATTGAACTCGTATTTTTGAAAATTAAGACATCACGTGTTTATAAGATACCAATTTTGGGCGTCGCGAGGGTGCTAATACCTTCTCTCGCAGAATCGACTCTCGAACCCTAATTTTTCTCTCGGATTTTAACGTAAACCTAGCCTTTTATTTGTTTTTTTAAGAAAGATCTAATAGGTGTCCGATCATACCTAGAAAAAAGATCGGTGGCGACTCCCGGTTTTTTTTTTAAAAAATCAAATTTCAATTTCCAGTTTTCTAATAAATCGCCACAATTTAGCGACCCGAAATCCAAATATTTTTACGTCGCTACACTAATGACCAACCTCAAATTATAATTTGAACAATCTCAAACAAAAAGATAATATTTAAAGATAACAAAATATATTCTGTAGAGTTTAATTTTGTAGCCTTTAATTTTATGTTGTTAATTAAAAAAGTAAACAATCTCACATTATCTGGAACAAACTGCAAATGGATTATGAGTCTATATAGACTCATATACCACATCGCTTAAGAAAACAAGGGAAATGAGACTTGGGGTCTATATAAATACCTGTTTTGAGGTGACACCAACAATTAAAAAATATATATATTGAGGGTAGAAAGTGCTTTTAGTTGGAAGCATTTTATCCTACATCTGAACTGAATTCTTTCTGGTTAAATAATCTATTTTTAGTTGCTTTGGAACAATTAGAAGATTCTCTAAAAGAAATATGGGGTTTTGTTTTTGGCAGCAACTTGTTATGGGGTGGTGGTCTTGTTTATGGGGTCAAATCAATATGTTCTAAGAAGAAATTTTTGAATATTAATCTCATCGGTCTCATAAGTATCATACCAAATCTCATCAATTGAATCATTTTTTTGAAAAATACAAGACATCTAAATCATACAAGTAAAGAGATTTAATCATTGATAAGAAAAAGAAAAAACGTGAGAAGTGATTAGATTGATGAGAAAATAGAATCCTGGGTCGCGAACAGTCCCATAATTTTTTTAAAATACAGCCTAATCTAGAACTTAAAAAAGAAAGAAGACATCTTTTGGAAATTTACTCACTCTTTTATGTTTTTACAGATTTTTTTTATTGTAAAACATTGTTTTTATTGCTTTATAAATATATTGTTTTAACTTTTTTAAAATATAATAAAATATTAAAAAAAGACATATCGTAAATTTTTAAATGTTTGTGAATGAAAAAGTGTCTTGCTGGTATATCAAATACTAACCTTTTAATAATATAAAAATATTTTTTAAAACAATACATAGGTTAAAAAATCTGTTTCAACTATATTTTTAGCAATTTTTAGATATTATTTTAATTTTTTAGTATTGTTTGTAAATATTTTTAAAATTATGTTTTTAGTTTTTTAAATCATGTTAAAATTTTAAAATAGTTTAAAAACAGAATTATTAAATTATTGTTAATATTTTTTTTACCAAACTATTTAATATCTTTATGAAGTTAACGTGTAAATCAATTCAGTCCTTGAATACTGTTAAGTACTTGAATATAATTATTTAAAAAACATAATTAATTTTTTTTTAAATTCAGCCCTCAAAATATGTTAACTAATACATAGAATAATCCGTGCACTTTTGAATTTGTTAAATTTAAAAATAGAATAATTTTTAAATTTAATAAAAATTCACATTTTGTTATGTTATTGAAGGTCAAAATTGTTTTTAAATTCCCCACATTATTATTAATATTACAATCTTTTACTATTTTTGGGGGGCTAAAGGGTATATAAGCCCGCTGAGCAGTGGTGAAAAAATAATTCAGTTTTTTTCTTTTTTTTAAAATATACTTAATTAAGCTTTTAAAATTACATTAATTAAACTTTTTGATCAACGTTTTCGTCTTTGATCATTATAGAACTAATGTGGCCATTAACGACATTGAGGTGGCTCCATGTTAGTGATAGTTGTGGACATGTTACTACCATGCCAACAAAAAAGACATATGGTAAAATATTAAAACATGGACAAATGGTTGATCAAGTTCATTTCAAACTTAAAATTTTTTAAATTTATAAAAGATATTTTTCAAAAAAATTATAAATTTGTAAAACATTATTAAAATTTATAAAAAAATTAATAATTAATAAAACTATTTAAAAGTTAAGAAATGAATCTATGCAACCATGTGTCCAGGTTCATTCAAGATAATTTTCTTAATTATTTAAATATTAAAAATATATTTCTTTAAAAATATTTTTAATTTTATTGGTACATTTTAGGATGTATAAAAAAATTATTTTAGAAATAATGTATATAAATTCTAATTTTATTAGTCATATGTGTAAATTTTTTTTTATAAAAAAAGTGAATATATCTAATTAAAAATGTGTATCAATTAAAAAAACAATTTGTTTTTTAAAAAATAAGTTTGAAATAGACATGACAACCATAGGTAAATTCAAGTAAAAAATAAATATTTTTAAAATATATTTTTAAAATATATTTTTTTTTGTATTTTTATATTTTTATTGACGTGACACTTCCATGTTAAAAACTGAGCGATATGGAGCACCACATCAGCGTCGTTAACAGTCATGTTAGTAATGTCATGGTCAAAGATGAAAATATTGGTCAAAAGGTTTAATTACTATAATTTGAGAATTTAAGGATTTAGTTAAATACGTTTTTCGCAAAAGGATTTAATTAAATTTTTTATCAGAGTTTAACAGCTTATATACCCATTTACTTTTTTTTTTCTTTTGTAATCCTTATTTATATGATTTTGATGATTACTTTTAAATGTTTTAATCTAAATGCAATTTTAGTGTTAATCTGCACTGGAAATTTGTTTTCTTCGTAATTAATCCTTTTATCTATACTATTAATAAAACTCTTAATTGAGTTGATATCACGGGTTAACTTAACACCGACTCATAGAGAATTTAATATATTTTTTAAAGTTTTAATATGGTACATATTTTATTTGTTATTATTAAATAGTTTCAAGCCATACACTTTATTATTTATTATATATTCTTTTTAAACACACATTTATATTTTATATTTGTGCTCATACATGCGTGATAAAAAGTTCTAATAATTAATAAACGATCTTTACATTACAATTTACAATAACTTACAAAAAAAAAAAATTCTAATAAACAATCACACTTTCTAATAGAATTGTTTAACTTTTTCTAATTGAGGAAATTAAGTAGTTAGAATTGTGTGTAAACTAATTTAAAGATATAAATAATTCATCCAATTTTAAAAGGAAATGGATGTTGGATTAAAATTCTTAATTATGGACACATATGTATAATGCTATTATAAAGTATGCTATCATAGGTATTAAAATGTCATGGAAATAATATATAGATACCATAAGTTATATTTATAATTTGATGAGGGGCCAAATTATAAATACCCAAAACTGATTTAATAATCAATATTTAAATAAGTAGTGGTTCCTAATAAATAGAGTTATGTCGTATTTCATCTCATCCCCATAAGAGAGTTATACAAAGAGAAAAACTATTTTCTTAGAAGATCAAAACCTTGTAGGCAATATTTAACAATGGAATTAGCTATACTTCTACATTTAATTTTATTCTTAATGATCTGACATGCCAGATTTTAGTTTACAGTTTTAAGCTCACATAAGAGTTTTACGGTTGTAACAATGCGTGTAACTTTTTTCTAATTGATGAAATTAAGTAGTTAGAATTAACTTGCATTTTCAATCTAAATTTTTTGCTATGATTGCATTTAATTAAATAATTAATAAACTTTTAATTGTAATTTAATAGTTAACAAACTTGCTTTGATGTGATTGAGGAGGTAAAAATATTTAATTTGAATGGTTTCTTAAATTTAGTACCGATTTCATAAATAGTTGTTAACAAAAATATTTTACTAGAAACAACATTAAATTAAATTGTTGAAAAGGTTTGAAAATTTTATGGAAAAGATAAACTATATCTGTTAAATAATTAATGAATCCAACATATAACTTATTTTAATTATAAGCGTGGGTTTCTCAATTTCATCATGTACGGGTATGTGTGGATTTGAGTTTAGTTAATCCAGTTTGTGTTGGCTTTAATCGGATTGTACCAATTCTTATTTCGATTGTGCTGTAATGGTTTATTTTTACTTTGTGATACTACAGACAGTTTATATTGTAATAGTTTGATACTTATAGTTCCTCTAACATATACTTGTACTTGTACATGTAACAATTTAAAAAGCATAATTTATTTTATAATAATTTTTAAAATTTTACTCTTGTTTTTATTTTTTTTGCAAAATCTCATATAAACTTTTTCATTTTAGATAGATTATATATTCTGAAAAGTAAATATATATTTGTTAAAAGTGTAAATTAAAATTAAAATGAAAAAAATATTTGTATATATACACAATTATTTATTCTTATATAAAATTTATTAGTATTGTATGTATTGTTGGTATTGAAGTGGATACCTGATGCATATAATATTCATCAAGAAAGTAAACGACTCAGTAAGAAATGATTTTTGGAAACGCAATTAAAAAGTCCAATTTTTCATGGCACGGTTTTAAAATATATTTTCCAAAAAATAAATATTCACTCATTGTGTGGTTGCCAAATATGGTATAATATAAAGCAAGCGTGATGAGGTACTTATAAAACAATTTTTTTGGTAAATAAAACATTTCTTTTATGAACATAGAAAAGTTATAAAACAATGCTGTGTCCATACCATAAATGAATAAACGGAGTATCCAAATTCCTAAACTGGAGATTTTTTTTTCTTTTTTTTAACTTTTCAAGACAAAGTAGTTTATTCCCTGACACTTAATGATAATTACCTTCCTATCTCTTGTTATGAGTAACCAACCTCTGTCCCATTATTTGAGAGCACCCGCAATCCAGACAAGTGGCAACGTTCACCCCACTTCAAAACTTTACGTAGTAAATGGCACTAACCTCGATTATTGTTTTTTTACTGAAATCTTCTGCTTCAAATGAAAATGACTCCAAAAAAAGGAAGAACAAAGAAATTAGAATGTGATGCAAAGTGGGAGAGCTGAAGCTAGCTATTTGTTTTTTTTTTTTTTGGTTAACTGTGCAAACAACTTCATGTAGTAATGGTATAAGTTATTTAGCATATATGAGAAAGTGCACTGGAAACTTGGCTTTCAACTAGCAGATCATGATGTTGTTCCGATGGAAATATATGCTTAAATTTATCAGCTCACGTGCACTAGGGTTTTCAGAAACTCTCTTTATGGATATGGATATAGGGTTGTACTACTTCTACTACTACTAACTAGCCATGCAGACATTTATATTATATAACTATTCGGTGGAAATTAAATAACCAAGTTTTCCTTTTTCTCACTCATACCTACAGGCTGCATATGTGCAAAGCCAAGGCTGCAACTGCAAATAGTTTGCAAGAAAATGAGCGCAGGAACTTAATTGCCACTATGACTATTGACTAGATATGTTACTCATGATTCATACATCTTTAGATGATATATATATTTGAAATTAGTTAAACTTAATTTTCATTAATGTTTGTCATCAGTGACGGACTAATTACTAAGAACAATAAAGAAAAAGCCCCTGAGAGATACATACACACATTGGATTAACTTGTAGTATTGCGTATGAATATTTCTACCATGCATTAATACCAATTTTTGAGTTGAGAACCTTTTTTTTTTTTATTATGAAGTAACTAATTTTAATCTAACATTTCGAGAATATTTGGTGACCGTAGACAGGAATGGGGGAGAAAACGGGAGGAATTAGGTGAGAGGAGTTCCAAGGAAGAAGGAAGGAAAGAAAGGGAATGAACAAATGAGGTCATAGAATAGAGTTAGTTGATATGGAAATAATTAATTAGGAGGTAGGAAGATTAAGGAGGAAGAAAATGAAGGAAGGATCCCAATGAACAATGAAGGCATAGACAGTAGTCAGAGGGAAATGAAACCGGGAAAGCGACATTTGGTCACCCAGTCAAAGAAAGGCCTTTGCAATACCCATCCATGGGCTGTAAAAGCAGACTCTACCCCCTCTCTACATATGCTTCTCTTTCTTCAGCTGCGCTATAATGAATTATTGTCCTTGTGTTTCTTTGCTTGCTTTTTTCTTCTCACCCTTAGCCCTAGTTAGCTAGGTTTAATAGACGTGGCCTCTCTCTCTGGTGTTAGTTCTGCTGATACTCTTTCTCTCATCTAATCTGAAAAAGAAGAAAGAGAATAAGAAAGAAATAGGAAGGGTTGCCATCAAGCAACTACCAGCACCCACGTGAAGTGTCACAACACCGGAACTTGGGGCTTGCTAATTGCTATGCTTCACATTCAATTAATCAATATATCCCCTCGCTTTCATAGCTTCTCTGCCTCCCACCACCTGTGCTGTGCTTCGTATCCACTCACTTCCGTAGTTCCCTCTTTCTTTTCTTTCTCAAGCTGCCCCAGTTCAGTTCCTCCTCCCCCTTTTAAAAAAAAGATGGACAACTACTTTTGTCTCCAATAAATACCATCTACTAGCGTGATATTTCAGCTTCCCCTAGATTCAAGAACACGATCTGTATGCAGACCCATGTTTCCTTCCAGCAACAGTTACAACCCTTGTCCCTCGACCATCCATGCCATGCCTGGAAACTCTATTTCAGCTGATCAACACCCAGCAGACTCTTCACTGGAGGATCACCCCCCTCCTTTTTTTAACTTTCCTGCACCTTTTTTTGACGATGACGATGATGATGGGTTGCTTATGAGTCACCTTTTATCCCAAGCACAGCAACAAATCTTGGGGTCCAGTAGCAACACGGCACCACCGGATTCCAAGATTAATGCAGCTCCTCCAATAAAGGAAACCAAAAAGGTGCCGCCCAACCGGAAGAGAAGTAGTAACAACGGTGCAAAGCAGGGGATTCCTCGAAAGAGAACCGGAAAGAAAGACAGGCACAGCAAGATCTATACAGCTCATGGTCCAAGAGATCGGCGAATGAGATTGTCACTTCAAATTGCCCGTAAGTTTTTTGATCTTCAGGACATGCTAGGCTTCGACAAAGCAAGCAAAACTATTGAATGGCTCTTCTCTAAATCCAAGGCTGCTATCAAGGAACTCACGGAAAACCTCCCAGCACTGAAGCACAGATGCAGTGAGGGAGGAAAGAGCGTGTCATCTACCTCTGAAAGCGAAGTAGTGTCGGCAGCCAAAGAGTGTCAAGACAATATGGGAGACCGGCAAGGTGTTATAGCAAGTGGAGAAGCCATGAGAAGTACGACTACAGCTAGAGTGACAAAGGAAAGAAAATCACGTAAAGTTTCATTCAATCATATTGTTGCAAGAGAATCCAGGGACAAGGCAAGAGCAAGAGCAAGGGAGAGAACAAGAGAGAAAATGAGGATGAGAGATCTTGAAAAAACAAATAAATGTTCAGATGAGTCCAACCCTAATGAATTGGAAGAATTGCAGTCCTCGAGTCCTCTTGAAATTGGTGAAAATTCGGGCCCCTCTACTGAAACAAACTATAGTCTCAAGGTTGTGACAGAAAAACCCCACCGTAATTCTGTGGACTCGGACTCGATAGAACATCAAATGGATTTTGTAAGCACCATTGAGAAATTCCTGGGCATCACAAGATCGTCATCCATGTTTAATTACTCAAACAACATTGCAGACTCAAGGGAAGAAAACTCAGCGGAAAACTGTCCAGTTTTTTCAGGAAATTGGGGCATGAACAATGAGAGGATCCATTACAGTTACTGTGCGATGACAAACATCAAGGATTCAACAGGTATTACCCAAGAACAAAACCCTAGTATAATTTTCATGACGGCCCCTAATGAGCAAGAGCAAAAGTTTAGTTCAAGTTTTATGTCCAACTCAAATACCCAAGCGGAAAATTCTACCACCAATCTCATTGCCAACTCATATGCAAAAATGATGAACCATAATTCAGACTTGACGAGCCCCTCAAATGCCCATGAAGGAAGAAACCCTACTTCAATTCTCATGTCCTCCTCGCACATTGGCTTGCATTCAGATTACCACGAAAATCCCGCTGTTGCCAGCAAATTCCACCATTTTTACTTATGAAGATTGTTTTCATAAACCCTTTCCTGTTTCCTGATTATGTTAAACAAAAATTGTTCGGCTATCTTCAATTTGATTTCCGTGTGATGAATCCTCTCCGCTAAGTAATGGTGGAATGGATTAAATATTGTTGTATTTCTTCTATCAAATTTATCAGAATTTGACTTTGTGGTTTGCCATTCTTGTATATCTGAATGTGTTTTTTCCTTGTCACTGTGATATAAAGTAGCCCCCTAAATCAGAGACAAATTGTACATTATTGAACTAATCAAGACAATGAAATTAATATCATGTTTATCTTTCCACTGGTGAGAAAGATGAATGTTCACATTACATATATATATATGTAGGTATATGATTTAGGGTGAAAAGAAGAAGAAAAAGGAATATAAATAATCATTGATGAAAAGGAGTGCTCAAGTTTTTTAGTGCCTTTTGCATGTATTAATGCATTAGCTAGCTAGGAGCCTAGCAAGGACTCACTTAATCTGTGTCATAACTAGCTAGGCTTAATTTGAGCCGTGGAACTCTTCACTTTCTTTCCTAGTAGAGTTAATTTGTTCAAAAGCACCTTATAATAGCTATGGACAAGACATTGTTATCACCAAACATAATTTGAGATCCAATGCACTGCAGGCATGGTTATTTATATGTAGTTTTCGCCATCTCAGTTACAGGTTGCAACAACAATTCCTATACAAGGGCGTACGTGCTGTTAGTAATCTCATATAGAAATATTTATATTTTTCAAAACTATCTTCTTTTATCCTGATGAATTTTTTTCTCAATAACAATATATAGCGTATATAATATATACATCATAGTATTACAAATCAATGATGAAATTCTGACCATATCTATTCATTAGATATAGAATACAACAGAGGTCATTAAAGGGCTAACCTTTAATAGTACATGTATGGTTCTAAATTTCAACACTTTTCTGTCGAAAACATGCCTTAGATAACTGAAAAACCCAGCATGATTATTGATCACAAAGGAGTTACTAAAAAGTAACAAGTCATGCCTTTTTAGTGCAAGTGAAGAGTGTAATTTTACAGTAACAAGAACACATAAATAAATCAAGGAAAAAAATTATGTATAGGAAATTTGTTTGTTATCGTGTCATGACATGTTTTTGTTGAACTTCAGATTTCAGTAAGTTAAATTACCCGAAGGTGATTTCTATTATTGGTCTATATTTCAGCAGACACTCTACTTACCATTGCATGCTGTAGCATTGCAGATTCTTTTTTTTTTTTTTTTTCAAATAATATGAATACAGTTAATTAGTAGAGTTTATTTCCTCACCTTAATGTCTGACAATCTTAATGGTCCATCTGCTCCAACTTTATTTCTTTGGTCTGTTGACGAACGAACTGTTTGTAGCCTTATTTTGCTGATTTTTAGCTGTAAACGTATTGCACTTAAAACCTATAGGATCACATAAGCCCTATGGAACATAGGACAAACCTATAGTATCTTAATTGATTTTACCATTTGTATTAGTCGCTCATGCTTTCCGGGTGCTTAATATCTATATTAAGCTAGTAAGCCAAATCATCATCAGGGTCTAAATGTCCAATCATATATTGTGTTCTTCTAAAAAAGGAAAAACAGAAACCATGCAAAAATAGGCATAGCAAGAAAGCAAATGAGGACATTGTAAAATCATTCGAAGAAGCTTGGTTGGTTGGGGAGCATTTGCAGCAATACCATTGAAGACTGAAAGGCAGGTATGCATTTATTTTGCTAATTACCCAAGAATTCATTCCTACCAATAAACTTTTGCAAAAGGAGTTAAAGCTACTTCGTCTTCTCTCTGTCTCTTCATACCCTTTACTTCCTGATTTTTTCTTTTGAACTGTACGGTTACTTCTTGATTATTTACTAAAGAAAGCACATACAGATTAACCAGGAAAAAACTTGAAATTTTGGTCGTAGTATTTCCTAGCTGCTTTGCCTATGTAAAACAATTATATCAATGATAGTTTTTCCTGGCCATGTATAATAAGAAATAAAGCACATCATGCTGAAAATTTAATCAAACAATAGGTTGTATAAAACAGTATACTTTTCAATTGATTTCTCCCAACTCAATCGATCTGAACAGAAACTAAACTCTTTCTATGACAGTTTACTGCAAATTAATCCATATACCAATCCCTTCCTTAATATCTAACAGTCATATTTTATCTAGGTGAGATATTTAGAACTAATGCGTAAGTTGCAACATATGCACCCTTTCTGTATATGTACGTACCACAAGGAAGAACAGCCAGCTTTCGTGATTGATCTAAATGTCAAGTTAGATGGCTTTCCAGCCTGTTTTCAGAAACTTTTCTTGGCTATCACATCATGTTTTTGAATGTTATCTCAATCTTCAATCCTCAAGTCTCACTGAAACCAGAATGTAATTTCCTAATAAAATTTCTGCCTTCCATTTATGGAACAATCAGAAGTACATAATGAATTCCTAGAGGTTGAAGATGTGGTCACGAACGATCAAAAGATGAATTCTAATGCATTCATATCACCAAGCATTATGCTTCTGTTTTTCAAGATCAAACTCCTTATGTGATAGTGGTCAAAGAGATGGTGGTCGAAGACTAAAAAAACAACCATTAAATTCTAGTCTCTACCAGGTATTGGAGTTTGGTGTCTAAATGAAGGAAGGATCAGAAAATCTTTGTTACGATTGATGTGAGACTATTGGGAAAACTAGCCAAGGCAGCATTTACCTTTAATACTTTATTGCTCAACAAGTGTAAGTAAGATGTAACTAAACTGTGATGAGGGTGACAGATAGAGGTGGACATAGCAAATTGAAACTTGTGGTTAGGCTAAATGATGGGTGAAGAATATATCAAAGTTACAATATGGGAAAAGCGGAAATGTTGGCCCGAGAAATAAAAAAGGATAGCACACCCAAGAAGATTATGTTTGATGGGTGGAGGGGGAAACCTGTGACCTGCGGGACAATATTATCTGCCAACTAATGCTGATAACTATTTATCTACAAACCCAAACTTCAATGTTTCCCAAACTAAAACCCTGCAAGAAAACAAATTAACATTCATAAACCCAGTACAGTAGATACACACCAAGTACTAGCTCATCAATGATCATCCTCTACCCAACTATTGTACCCCAGCCTGGCCGCCGCCTCATGGGTTAAATGCTAAACCATTTATATGAATTCCACAAGCGAAAACAAATTAGTTCCACCAAAACAACTTGATTCTTTTATTATTCTACTTTTAACCAAAACCAGCTTGCAAATAAAAAACAAAAATTAACTTATCAAAATTGGACTAGAAATCGCTAAAATTAACTTATCAAAATTTACATGCACTTATAAAATTATATTATAATACATAAAATAACACTAAAATAATATTCTCCGGCCTCGGAATAGTGGTCCCGAAATCACTGTTCCGACTAGGCCCAAAATCGAGTTGTTACATGTTATTGTTTACATACGAACTTACCTCGATACCACAAAGGTGAAAAAGACGTAATTATCCCTTAATCGATTTCTTTCCGTTCTAGGTTCAAATCTCGATTTTCATCATCTAAAACATCACATTCAACTTATTAAAACAATGTACTAATCAAATTAGTCCATTGACACACTTGGGCAATTTTTACAATTTTGCCCCTATATTTTGCCAAAATTACCAAATTACCCCTAGGCTCGTAAAATGAATTTTGTCACATTTATTTACTCCTTGAGTCTAGATGAACCATTTTCATAACTATAGCAACTCATAATTTCAACTATTTCACACATTTACAACTTATTTCGGAGTTTCGTAGCTCTAGATATAAATAATTTAGTGATTGTCGTGAACTTAAGAATGTGTTGTAAACATTGATAAAACATGTTAATTAGTTGCTTATTGTTTTCATATGAACTTACTAAGCGTAAAGCTTACCTCCCCTTTCTTTCCCATGTTTTCTAGGGTTGCCAGGTTAGCTCGGGTTGGAGGCCGTCAGAGATATTATCACACTGTCGAGTTAACGCTATCGGCGTAAGTAAATCCAAGTAATTCGAGTCTATGGCACGTATAGGGTTTTAATGTTGAGTATGTGATATTATGATTTAGCTGAAGGTGCTGGCTTGTATTGATAAAGTGTTGTAGCCATGTAAATTGGCCTATGTCGGCTAATGACGTTATGGGCCTATATGATTATTCATATATATGTATGATACTATCTCTTGTGAGGTGGCTTATAGCATGCATACCTAGAGGTTGTATTGAGGTAGTAATTTGTGCATGATTATGTGATTATTGCATGCAAGTGCCAAGGTCTCCTGTGATGAGTTTATAATGATTTGGTATGTATGAATTATGATATCTATTGCATGAGAAATAGTCATGATCACGACATGTTTATGGA
Source organism: Gossypium anomalum (assembly GCA_025698475.1). Taxonomy (NCBI): domain Eukaryota; kingdom Viridiplantae; phylum Streptophyta; class Magnoliopsida; order Malvales; family Malvaceae; genus Gossypium; species Gossypium anomalum. Next base: position 12,473,108 of record CM046967.1, on the reverse strand, counting down.
TGTTTAAGTGCCTAACTTTGCCATGTTGTATGCTATTGTATAAGTATGCGTGCATGTGTTGTGAGGGTGACAAAATGGCTTGGAAAGTAGCCTTGTATTTGTCCACATGGGTAGACACACGGCCGTGTGTCTAGGTCGTGTGTGACACACGGTCCGCCCCCATGGGCGTGTTGTCTAGCCGTATGTCCCCTGCACTTAAGTTTTTCAAGCTAGTATGCATGGTAGTGGTACACAGGCAAGAGACACGGCCATGTGTCTCAGCAGTGTGAAGGACACGGCCATAGGGCACGGGAGTGTGCCTTGGCCGTGTGGTTTTGGCAGAATGTCCAGGTTTTTGGACACGGTTTCAAGACGCGGGCATGTCCCTAGCACACGGGACTCTGTTCTATACCCACACGGGCATGTGGAGCCTTGATGCAAGAGATTTTCTAAGTTTTTCATGAGTTATCGGTTGGGTCCCGAACCACCCCGAATGTATGTTTTGGCCCTCGTAAGCCGGCATAAGAGACAGATTGCATGTGAAAAGAAAAGTTTTTAATTGTTTGAGATTTCATGGCCCTGTTTAATATAGAAGTGTTAGTAAAAGTCAGGTAGCACCTCGAACCCCGTCTTGGCGTCGGATGCGGGCGAGGGGTGTTACATTTAAGCTCCCAATTGAAACATTTCTGTCAATTTTCAATATCTTAACGTGTCACGCTATCCCTCCGTTATGTTTCTAACTGTGATTGGGTTGCTGGAATTTATGATATTTGTGACCATAATTATTTATCTAAACTATATTCACTAAAGTCAAATGTCTTTTATATTCATTGAATGATACATTCACCAAATTCATACATATTTAATGTTATTAAGCTTAATCTTACAATGTTAATGTTTCAAATTAACACGAGTCATGTATTTGTACAATTCATACACTAAAGGAGTAATCATACATATTCTGTGATAATTTGAGTAATTATGAAAATAGGAAATAAAAGCCCTTAGTTCCTCTCCATTAAAAAAAAAAAAAAAAAAGTTAGTAATTTTCTCATCATTTAAAATCGAACATCAAAGAGAGTAAAGAGAAAAAAATATCAAGCATGCCTCTTTTCTTAATAATTAAAAACCAATAAGTTTTTATCTTAAATTCTACTATTTTATAATTGAATTTCTACCGTATAAATCATACTTCAAGTTCTAAACTTAAGATTGCTGAAGGTATATATTATTTAATTCGTAAATTTTATTTTATAAAAGTTATTATATTTTATGGTTCATGAATTTAATAAAAAAATCATTATTTTTTTAATATGTTGTATCTTGAGACTCTTTTTTATAAACTTATAAAAATTAAACTTTGACCATTCACTAAAATTTTTAATTCGGTCAAATTGGTCATTCACAATGACATTATTATTGGTAGATGAAACAAGTATTATAAGTAAATGACTATGAAATTAGAATAAAAAAGATTTATTATTTCTATGATAATATTATGAAATCGAATTGTGATAATTAAAAGTATTAATATCTTAAATTAAAGAATTTAATCAAATGTTTGAAAATGAATCAATAGCATGCCGTTACCTTAACCCAAAGATTGGTTATGATGATGTAATAGATTACTCATTATGAGATATTATGGTCACATTTGAGAGTGAATCAAGAGCATTTCATTACCTTAACCCAAAGGTACGGTTAGTCTTAATAATGTGTTATATTACTCAATATATGACACTAATGATCACTTAATTATTTTTATAGTTCACGGTATGTTACAGCTATTAGTTAGCTTCTCCATAAAACTATATGCCTAGCATTCTTGACTCGATTGATTCCAATTTATTTTATTGGATTGAACAAATACTCATTATATTGGAATAGTTAGACTTAGATTATTCTCCAGGATAGATACACCATAGAAGCCTAAGGATGATAAGAGAAAATCTCTGTGTAACCTAGGAGCTTTTCAATCATAATCATGATTATAAAAACTTATGATAAAGCACTAGCAAGTATGCTCATAACAACTTCAACTATTAAGGTATAAAATTAAGTAAGTGGTCAAGGGTCAAGAGGTGAGCACATAATGAAAATGAACAACCTGGTAAATCAACTCAAATCCTTTAATCATTTTGGGGTCAATTTATAGTGTAATTCATTCTCACCTCTCTTTCTCCTTAATTAGGTGCATTTAAAGTAAGTTATAACATATTTAAGGCTAAGCAAACTTACAAAAGGAAGAAAGTAAAGAAATCATTATTATAACATGTCCTCTTGATATTATAGGGTAATAAAGGGAAAAAATTATAAGCACGAACAAAACACAAAATGGAAAAAGCACATTAAGTAGCACAAATGTAAGTGGAGAATTTTCTACTTCTATGAAAAGAAGTGGCATACCAAAAAAGATAACAAGAGGAATAGTTTGGAAAGAGAGTTAATCTACATTCTTTCATGAATAAAATATATTTTATAGATGCTCCTCCTCTAATTCCATAAAGAAATTCTTTACAAAAGGGTTCCATTAACAGAGAAAAGGCTATTTTCATGGGAAATAAATCCATTTCTAAAATTTAATCTTTTGGAACCTATAGAATTATTCTTGACATATGCTACGGGTTACATTTATCTAATCACATTCTCTTGCAATTTAATTTATGTTATTTGCTTTCGATTAAATAAGATATTCTTTTTATTCTAAAAACAAGTATGTAATTTTATTTAAAAATTATATTTTAATTGATTTTGGCTCTTTAAACGATGGATTAAAAATCACCTTTCAAATAAGGTGTTCTTTATGTGATACAACTCTAGATGTAACTTAACGTGCATCTAGTAAAACAATGTAACTTGCCATATTTGGTTGGCATCCTTTGATCAAAATTGTTGGACCTTTTAATAGCATATCTTTAAGGATCTTTAGTGACCCTATACTAAAGACATAATGTGGGTAAATCAAGTTAAGAAATGGCACCATGAATATTTTCTATGGGATATTTGAAGAGATTTGATCTCTAAGGAAGTTCATATTGAGAAGATCTTCAACATTTTATTCATATTGAAGACTTAGTTGAAAGGTATTTTTGAGGAGATAACAATTCACATTTGTTGTACTTTAGCAAGCCATTAAATGTCTCTTTAAGTGAAGCTTATCATTGTATTATGTACGAGATTGAAAAAATATTTTTTTGTTCAAGAAAGAAACTTATTGTATAGTAGAACATATCACACATGTATAGGATGAAGATATGAACATATAAAAGTGTTTCATTGTAAATTTGTAGCAAAGTTTTGGTTACTTGGATTGATAAAAACACAATATATTAAAAAAAATGTTATATCATTACAACGTCTAAACTAAATTATGACTTTCAAGTCTTAGAATAAACAATAGCCACAATAAACTCAATACTAAAATCTATTTGTAAAGAATTCTTTTATTAAAATGAATAAATGTTACAAACTTGTAAAACGAGATGTCGTGAAGAGATGATAGAAATAAAGATTGAAATAGACTCTAAAAATACAAGAGTTGTGGCAAGTAGTAGTGGTGAAGGCAATAAGTGGCTAACGATGGTAAAAGTTGTAGTGTTTTTAGTGATTATAATGATTGCAAAAGAGAAATAAAAAATGCTTAAATTTACCAAATCGCCCAAAATACTCCCAGCCTCTGAACCACTATTTGTAGCCTTTCTAAGAGAGTTACAAAAGAAGTGACATGTTTTATAGAAGGCGAGAGAGAGGTAAGCTAGTTAATAAGAACATGTTACAAGTGATGCTGGAAAGTACTAACAAACTTAAGTGTAAATGCGTTGCTTGTTTAACAAGAAGAGACTTCCTTGTGTTCTAAAGAAAGGTAAAAAAAAAAAAAACTTCTTATCAATATCCAACTCGTATTTAAACTTAAAGTTATTCTCTCTAAAACATTTTACTACGAGAGTAAATCTAAAAGTCCTGCCAATATTCTTTAAGTTTAGCTTTAAAACCTTCCCAACTTGTAGTGTCGTTCTCAATATTAGCTTTACAACCATTCTAATATGGAATGTCATCCCCAAAATTAGCTCCATAGCCTTTCCAATATGGAATGATGTTGGTAAGGAGCATTGTTGTTGACAAATGTTACATAAGAACAAGTTCTCCAACTAAGAATTTAATATTGTTTCCAAAACCATTAGTAATAAAAAAAAAAAATAAGTATCTACACATTGGTTCTACTGTTATCTAATACTCCAATTTTTGTAAGCAATATTTTCAAATAATATTGTTAGAACGAGATCAATCAGTAAAATCGATTGGATTGAAAATTTATTTGATATAACAGTTTAAACAAGAAAATTAAAATAAGTTTCGAGTAAATCGACAATTAAACCGATTGAACCAATTAATAATTTTTAATTATTTATTTAATTATTGTTAAGCGAACCAATCCAATCACCCGTACTACTTTTAAAACATTGGTTTCAAACTATTACAGAAAAGTAATCAACCTCCTCCAATCATGAGACAAAGAAGAGTTGCGATGACAATACATATTTCTGAGAAATGGGCTGACGGGGCCCATTTTCGACATGCTTTCAGACTGTAGAAGGATATATTGGGCTACCTCATTCCACTTTGTCTTTTAGTCTTAACCGTAATAGATTTCGCACCTTTTTCCTAATTTTTGGAATTACTACCATCATAAATTATAGGAAATTGTCAACAGTCAAATATCAGCCGGACAGATAGTCATGGGGTCCAAACCCTAATCATTACTTTTGTGCAGAATCCAGAGAGTCGACTATAACTGAAGTGAACCCCAACCACTACAAATGTCTAGCTACTGATCAACCAATAATTTTGCTTATGAAAAGGTATATCAATGCTATATCATTGTTGATCTCTAGACTGATTTAATTTTGTGTGTTTATTTCTCTTTATATTCACAGCACAGCCAAGGCCACTAATGCAATTGATCAGCTGGAGGTACTAATTAAATATATATTTAAGATAAAAACAAAGATTTAAGGGAAAGAAAGAAACTCAAGAGAAAAAGCTAAGAGTTAAGAATAGAAGTACTGTATTGGTAGCGGGCGGCAGGGATTAATGAAAGCAACTGCAGTTCACAGAGTCTCAGCATGCAGTTAATCGTTAAAAGTAGAATAGTACCAAAAGTCAAGAACTTTAGTTTTTGCTTGTTTTAATGGTTTGTCTCTGAGTATTTGTATTCCCACATACTGTACGTAAAGCGGACCATTATTATTCTTTCCTTTTTTCCCTTTTCTACTACTAACGGGATTACTGATACCTCTTATCTTTAAACAAGATGAAGTAGCTAACCTAGCTAGAGTAACCCAAAGAAAGAAAAGAATGATGATTTTGGGTTTTCTAAGAAAGAAAGAGAAAATGAACATCTTAATGAACTCATATGTCTTGGATTGCATGATTGCATCCATTGTCTTGATGGTGGATCCAATGGATCAAAGAGAGAGAGACATCATCTACTGTGGGACCCCGAAGGAATGTGGAGGAGATGATGTAGTGGGTGGGCGAGTGGGTACGACAGTCGATGTTTCCCTATCCATGCATGCTTAACATGCAGCAGCAGCAGCATCAAACAATTGTCTAAATCTGAAGCAAACATTTTCATGCAAATTGCAATTGTGCACGAAACAAAGATTCGCGATAATGAAAATGCAAAGCAAACATGGGTTGCCAGTGGCCAGTTGCCAGATGTTTACTTGAATCAACAACACTCACTTTCTTACACCATAATTTTCTCAGTGTTGATGTTGGGTCTCCAACTCTTAACATGTAAATGCGTGCTCCATTACAATATTACAAAAGTAAAGACTAACAAAGAGAGAAAATAACTGACCTGAAATGCTTGGTTGGTTGCAATGATGTACCTCTATCTACACCCCCTGGTTAATTTCTCGATTGCTCCAATTTCAAAGTACACGAAGCATCAAGCAAAGTGCAAATTGTGGCACTGCAAAAGCCACAGCTGTAGACTAGAATACTACCGGCAACTGAATAAAGCTTATTAATTATATGGGAGCAATGCATATTGCCAAAACAATCATTTCAGATTTAATAGTATGCTCACTAACCGACACCCGCAAACGAAAACTACACTTAAAATGCCAAAACAAAGATGAGGGCAAATCAAAAAAAAAAAAAAAAAAAAAAGCCAAAGAAAGGGACTACACAGAGGAAACAAATACTCATAATGAAGAGGCTCGACTATTTTAGCGACAAACCCGGAAAAGAGAGTCTCCTGCAACGAGAAACACTAGTTGTTTCTTTCTCATTTTTTGAGAAAGAAAGAGTATAGTTATACACCACAAAATATATATATACATATATATATATATATAGAGAGAGAGAGAGAGAGAGAAGGAGGGTGGAAAGAAAGCAAAAGAAATTAAAGAAATCCCAGAGCCATATATATGGATCCGATTGATGGCTTTTGTTCTGACACTGAAATCTTATTAATACTAATAAAAGAAAATTGATGAAAGAGATGAAACATGCTGCAGGCAAGGCAGTGACAACTTTTATGCTTAATGCATCTGCATGCATGTATTAGTAGTATTACTTTATAAGGGGATTAGTTACCTTGGATTTGGTTGTTTTGGGGTCAGTTTTGCGTGATCTTTTTATGGCAGTGTTAGGTGTTATAGACTGCAAGAAAGATGAACATATATGGCCCTACCAATTAAAGGCAAGTACGGAACTGCTAAAAATAATATATATATATATATATATATATATATATGGATATTAGTTTCTCAAAGCTCAATGGTCATCATCAAATGAATGAATCCCCTTGACACCGCAGAAAGAAAAAGTGGAAGGCTATAAAAACAAAGCAGAGACATGAAGATCTTACAACTTATAGTGTTACATATACTTTTTAAAGTACAGTTAGATTGGCATATTTATTTATTTATTTTTATATATAATAATTACGGTGTGTCTGAGCCGGAATTTAAGCCTTTTGATGATCAGTCCCTGCTGCTGCCTGTACCATTGATGACCATCAGCAGCGCAACTTCTGCGACTGCAATTTTCATCTTTTTCCTCTTTCGGATTACCATATAATCTACTCACTTTCACCACCTATCCCCATTATTTATATATGAAAACGAAAAAGGAAGTGTGCATATAAAATCTATTTCTATATTCTATAGATACAGAGCCATGTGCAACCCAAATTATTGCCATCTTATGACTCCCCTGTTGCATCTGCCTCACCATCCTTGCTGCAATAAATATGTATATGCAAAACAATATATTAAATGCTGAGAAGGCTTGGTCAAACATTTTCTTCAAATGAGGATGCAGGCTGGATGGGTCTCGGCCTAATTATGGACATAGCCAGGCCCAACGTCCACCGCAAGATATGATGAACACCTTAAACAAACCATCATTCACAGATCACAAATGTTTCAATTTCATACTATCAACTTCAATCTTATTGATGTAATTCCATCCCTCAAAATTAAATTTTGATTTTGCATCAAAAAGAAATTTTCAGAGATTTCGTTTTCTCCTCTTTTTTTTTCCCGACTTCTTTTTATAGATATTTAATTTTTTTTAAATAACGGCTAAATTATTATTTGGTACACAATTGATACTCTTGATTAACAATATTACTTAATGTGACACAAAATGTCCATAAACTCCGTCATGTCATTAATTATATCAATTTATTTAATTTAATAATAGTTTTAATTTTTTTAAAAATAATTTTTTAATATAATGTCTAAAATTACTTATAACTCATTTCCAACCTTTAGATAGGAGGATTAACATGCTTCAACGCGTTCAAACTCATGTCCTCTTATATTGACAATAAAACTGATTCCAACTGAATTAAGACTCAATCAACAAAAAAATATTTTTATTATAAATTATACAAAATTATATAAAATTATATAGAAACAAACAAATAAATAAATACAAACGAAATAAGATTGTACAAAACAAGAAAAAATATAATTTCTAAAAAGTTAAAAAAATTTAGTCAAACTTTTGAAAATTACAAAAACATCAATAGGTTGATTGGCATTAGCGACATTAATCAACATTGATCAATGCCGAAAATTGTCACCAAAAAATGACGGTCATCCTTTTTACTGCCAGTGAATATTTATCTATTTGAGAAGTGTCTTTATTATATAAATTTGATTAAAATAGTCTTTTATTTAGTTTTTGTACTATTAAAAAGAATTAATTAAGGTCAAACTAACATTTAATGTTTAAAAAATATCATTTACAATTTAACAGAATTAATATTTTTAAATTTTTTATGGTTTTTTAAATGAAATCTTTAGTTTGAAATTTAACTGCAATTGAAAAAAATAATTTTCAAGATATTTTTATACAATAAATGTAAACTCTATTATAATTTGGACTTATTTAATTATTTTTAATAATATAGAGACTAAATTAATCTACTTAATGATAAAGGGACTAATTTGATCTAATCCCTACAATACAGGAACTCCTAGAGACTTTAACATTTATCAAACCTAATAAATTGTTTTTACTTTAATTTTTTTCTAAAAATACATTTTCTTAGTCTTTATAGATTATATATTTATATGACAATTATGACATCAAAGGTGAGCCAAAAATTTTTGACAAAGGAGGATCAAAATTAAATTATATAATTTTTATGAGAGTTAAAAATTTAAAATACAATTTTTTTATTAAATAGTTTATATGTTTATATTTTTTAAAGAATTAAATTAAAATTTTGGTTTTTTAAGTGTCAAAATAAGATTTTATAAATACTAATTTACAATTTTTATAATTTATAAAGGGTCAAAAAATAAAAATTTTCATTTTAGGAGGTTAAGTACTTGCCACACCTCCGACATGACTCTTGTATGACATGTGAGTTCCTTTATTGAACTACATCATGGCCAACGTGTTGTTAGTCAAAAGTACTAAACCATGTAATCAACAATAATTTAATACCATTTTTGATAAAATGAACTTAAATATATAAAATTCAAAATAAAAGGATTAAATTACTTTTTGGGATTTGAATTTGACAATCATTTTTATATTAGGGGCATAACCTCTCTTTTTTTTCAATTAAAGTTAAGGCTTAAACTTAACAACTTCTATTTTTCCCTTAATATTTCCTTAATCTAAATTCAGTCACCAACTTGGACAAGAAATTCAAGCCCAAAAATACTTGTACGAGAATAAATTAAAAAAATTCAAGCAATAAATAATTTAACCCTAAATATACCTCCAAAAAAGAGAATTTCGTAGCACGAAAAAACCGGACAATGTTAAGAATCAACAACATGATCGAGAAGTCTTGCGAGGAGAATCGATGTAGGGTGCCAGGTGCCGATAAAAACTCGATCAATACATGCTAAATTGGGGGCAAAAATATCTAGTTCATTCCAAATTCTCAGCAGAATCAAGTCACATGCAACACCTATGAGACATAATAGATTTGTTATGACCAAAGAAAACAGTTATCTAGCAGTAAATGTGTAACTATATACATGATCCACCACCACAATCTTTCACAAGAAACATCAGAGATTGGAATCCATCCATTCCAGCTATCTTATATGTGAATAGAAACAGCAGTCAGAAAACTCGAGCTAAAATTTCCGTGCATTCAAGGAAGCACTCTTCTTCACAGCATCTTGTGACCATGATGATGGTTTGAACCCCTGTGTCAGCAAGTTAGAAGCTGTAGCTGCACAGATTTTTCTTCTCTTGGACTCGAGCTCCAACCTCTTCTTATTGGACGAGGACGACCCAGATGATCCAGGGAAGATTGAAGCAGCTTTAATCAATGCTCTCTTATCTTTCCTGTTCCTCTCAAACTTGGAAGAAAATTTGACTCCTGCAGCAGTAGCACCATCTTCTTCACTTGCCGGAAGTAGTCGAATGCTTAGGCCCATTTTCCTTGAAGCAGATTCTTCTTCAAAAACCCTCTTCTTTTGACTCTGACAACAGATAAAAAAAGGAGTAAAACTAGGAAGCAAGCCCATAACGATATGTAACTAACAAGCCAAACTAAGCTTAATAACATACTCTAAGTTTGGCACGCAGAGCTTTGTTGAGGGCATAGTCATCTGAATGCCTGGCATCAGATACACGCTGAAGACGAACCAGTACTGGCTCAGCTTCTTTCTTCTTCTGCAAATCCTCCTCCTGGTGTTCAAGACGATAAAATGGATCAGCAAGCTTGCCTCTTTCTGCAGAATAAATATACCCGTCAAAACCAACACACACACACACACACACACAAAAAAAAAAAAAAAAAAAAAAAAAAAGTTTGCAAAAAGTTAATTCTCATTCTCATTAAGCAAGATGCATGGGCCTGTGGGTTTAACTCTTATTGAGACTTGGGAGTCACCCCATGCTTTTGACTGGCAGTTGTACAGAGATTCACATTTTGTCAAGAAATTAGTCCATGACATTGGTGCAAAGTTCTCCAGAATACTTCATATTCAAGCAAAGACAGCCCTATAGTTAAAAGCAATTATCATTTAAGAATAGAAAAATCTATGGAACTTACTACATACCTTCATCAGCGGGGAGTTCTAATGTCTCCGCGTCCTCAACATCAAACACTTCAGTTTTCCGCTGAGCCCCACTAATGATCACATACTCACAATTTTTGGGGTCCGTTTGAATGACTATCTCATGTTTGCAACATGCAGACTTCATGGTAAAGCTCCATATCTAAAAGAAACAAGTAATTGTTAGGAATACCAAATAAATGATGAGTTAAAATTAATTAACAGAATAGGTCTCCTTTAACAAAAACAAAATCATAGGAAAACACTTGCACAAGACAGATTAAAATGAACCGTACTGAGTAGATTACGCAATTAGTAAAAAGAAGATACCTTTGTAGAATAATAATTTCCCACTTGCTTTTTCTCAGCATTGAACCGTACACCTTTTGCTATCATAGAATTGCACCCCCCACACCATATATTGAAAGGCATTTCAAACCTTAAAGCAAAACAAGAACGAAAATTAGACCTACAATTACCATTTACAGAGAAACTTCCCACACCAAAAGTAAAATTAGCGAGGATAGTTTAAACCAAATAATAAAGAACTTTGGGTCAAGAAAATGGCAAGCCAGAGCCCAGTTGCCAACCAATCTTGTCAGAATATGTTGAAGAAATCCTTAATGAACTAAACCTGAAAAAAGCTGTCATGCTCTTTTCAACACTAGCCACATTGAAGCCCATCACATAATATTTTGAAGATGACAAAAGAACATATCTGAGACACTCTCAAAAAAGAGATGGTATAAAAAATCCAAAAAGAATGTGATCTTACCTTATAATTAAAATGCCTTGATCTATTTTCCTCGCCCTCTCTCTCAAAGCATGTTGTCCATGAAACTTGTTCAAGGAGCCCTGAAAAGAAGAGCAGTGGCAAAATTTAAAGATAGAAATGTCATAAATCATAACCAGTTTCAGCAATGCATAAAGCAAATAAGTCTAAATTATAAATACCTGACTTGGATCCCATTCTGGAGGATAGTAAAAGTTATCTGCTCTAGCAGCTGCAAGCGAAGACTGCAAAAGCACAAACAAAGTGAATTAAGTCCTCTAATAACTTTTCAATGTAGGGAGGGGAAGGGAGAAACAAGCTTTAGACAAATGTTGAACAGCAGAAAAACTTAAGGACATTAATCGACAGCCACCATAAAATAACTAGTTAATGCGACAACTTATATTAGCAAACAGCTTAAAATATATTCCTCTTGAAACATTGCTCTAAAAGATATAATTTTTTTAACGAATCGTATAAAATCTATTCAGCCATATGCAATTAAGCCACACATAAATATCGCGAAATCAACATATCCGCATGAATTCTGCGATAAAAAATGGAAAATTGGGAGGGGTAATGAATGAAACCAATACAATTAATTATAAAACTAATCATAATGATATAACTAAACCCGTCTCACTTTCTAGGGATTGTAAGATCTACAACGAAGCGTTGAATAACACAAAACCCTAATTATAGGGGAAAACTAAAAGAACTTTTTCTATTTAATCTAATTGAAAGTTAAAGGGTATAATTTGCTAACCATAATTTCTTCTCGTTCTGGCTTCTTCTTCTTCTTCTCTTCTTCTGATTTGGATACTGGAAATTGAGATTTTGCCCTACTTTATTATGGCCCTCTATGAATTATGATATATATTGCTTCGTATTTTCTTAATTTTGTTTTAGACTAATTGCATACAAGTCCTCATATTATAAGATAGTTTTTAAATTAATCGTCAAACTTCAAGAAATTCTAATTAACTCTCAAAAAATCAATTAATTGTATATCTATCAAAAAAAATCAATTAGATGTATATAAATATTATTTTTTCCTCTTTTCATTTTATAAATCAATACAATAAATCAATTTATAGACTACTTTAAATGTTTTAATAAATAATTTATTAAATATATTCAATTACATTAATTTTCTTATTTATTTTTCTATGAATAAAATAATTTTATGAAAATAAATTATTTCTGAAATATAAAATTTATTTATTTTATAGCTAAATCAGCGCAAATAAAATTTATACTAACTATTATAAAATGTTACCTAGTTATTTATTTATTTATAAATAGATAAAATGGGAAAAAAATTAAAATATAAAATAATAATGGACCAATTTATTACTTAAATTCAACACTTAATTTTTTATTAAAGTGATGCTGCAACATTATTCTCATAATTTGACATATATAGTGGAATTAATGTTTTTATTGTTAAGTGTGGATGGGCAAAATAGTTTTAGAAGGCAAAGGCCGCTTGGGCTTAGCATAACCCTAGCGTCGGCAAATGAAAATCGATGCGATGATATGTTGGGTTGATTTTGGCTATTATAGCCTGAAACTTTGTGAACTAAATTCTTTATTTTTGGGGTAAAAATTGTGAGCTCATGCTTGTTCTTCCCTAATTATTAAAATTTAAATAATATTGGACCATTGATAGCATAATTTTCTAAAATTTTAACGTCTTTTAACCGTAAATCTCAAAGAAGTTTACTAGTTATGCTAGCCATCCTCCAAATAGAATTCATAAAAAAAATTATATCATAAGAGATTTAAATCTTTTCATACATTATTCTATATATTGACAATATTTTCATCCCATATGGCCAGTCTAGCTTCAACCAGGAGTTTGAAGTGTTCAAATGATATTTCATTGTTGAAAAAAAAGGTTTCATCTTGTATCAACATAACTAATCATATGTTCATAAACTTGAACCACAGCCTCACAATTAATACTCATGTAGTCATATTAATATTTCCCTTTTCTGTGTCTGGACAGCTTCATTGTACAATATCCAATCTATATGGAGTAAGTTCTAGTGGAATATTGTCAAGTAGTATAAAAGCAATATACAACAGAGCAGTGGAGAAACAAGGAAAAGATAAGGCCAAAAATAGTATATATTTCTCATGCTTCCGGCTTATTGTCTTCTCCAGTTTGTGTATGCATGCGGCTCCTAAGCTCTTCGAAAGCCTTCATGCTTTCTGCATCAAAACCACCCGCGAACTGGCAGAAAAGGAAATCAATTTGTGATTTATTTCAACATCTCAAACAGCATTACCGCAGTACAAGTAGATTTTTTATATCCTTTACCCTAGTGGTTAAGACCAAGGGATCCAACTGCAACGCTAAATACCTGATGAACACGGAAAGCAAAACGGACCCCTTGCAGGAGTATAAACTCTCGATTTGGTTCTTTCTCCGGTCCACTCAGTGCATCAAGTTCTGATGCTACACGTTTCATATATTTCCTTGCCAATTGTACAGATGAAAGCTTGATCTGCAATATGCAAAAGGAAACAGAAATCTATAATTGCATTGTATAGTAGGAAAACAATTTTACATACTACTGTTATATTCGTGGAGGTAGTTTCATCGGTACTTAATCACATATAGCAAATTATGCAACTTAGAACACAGTAGTTTCATCTAGAAAAGTTTGCAGAACTGACAAGAATCTAAAATTTCTGGTATGACCCTTCTAATAATCCAAGTTGTTATCTAAGCAATAACTTGCTAAACAATTAGCATAACACAGTAGTGTTGATCAACTTACAACTACATCATCGGTTCATCATAATGGCGTGCCACTTAATGAACTATGTTCCATGTATCATACTATTTACCAAAGTGGAAGTTCCATGTATTAAAACTACCACTGCATAAAATTACCGTACCAAACCAAACCTTTTAATTAATTGTTTTGGTTCATACCTTGCCAACAATCCCAGAATCTAATAACCAATTCACTGGAATTCCAAACTCCCTGTATCGTGAAATAGCCATATCTCTTGTACGCAAGAGGGCATATACACTTTGTTCCACTCTGAGAAACAAAAAATGAAATGGGAAATCAGAATATGGCAAGAGGAAGTGCATCTCTACCATCCTAAGATTGTTAATTAATACTGAAATGCTGCGGAAGGAAAACTAGAAGAATCCTACTCAGGTTTTATTACCCACAGGTTCAGAAATTAAACTAAATGAATCAAAACTGACTTACTTCTCAAGCAACTTGTACATCTTCTTCAGAGCAGCTTCACATGGAAGGTTTGGATCATCAACAAAGGAAGAGACCAGCTTCTCCAACTTCATTAGGTCCTGGTATTCAAAAGCTGCCTCTCTTAATGCATCAGCCTTTCCTTCTGGCCAATCAAAGTGCTTGAGAACTGCTCGTTCATCAACCTAGATGGGTGCAGAAAGATAATTCAGCAAATATAGTAGACAATAGACAGACAATTTCTAGTGAATCTGTTAGCAAATGAACAATGGGGTTCATATATAGTATATCTTGCCACTATGAGTTAAAGCAATGACAGTAGGTCTTTCTTAATAACTGGTAATATAATAGAGCTGACAATGGAGAGCAACATCATGCATGTCTTAGACCCATGGTTTAGTTCCAAGATGCATCTTCTGCCATATTACCTCAAAAATATATGCTTCTTTCGTGCAATAAGATCTCTTTCAAATTCAAACTATAACACTACCTTTTACAAATAAATACATATATTATATCATGAATCTTTTATTGCATACCAAGAAGGAAAGCTCCTCATCTAGCCAATTTACAAAAGCCACCAGGTCTTCTACGTTGGTGAAGGAAGCTGCCCGAATTTCAGCTGCCAAGGACTGAACAAAGTCACCTTGAGTTTCCACATCAGCTTTTACCTGGATCAATTCATATAATCTCATATTGTTAAGTCTGATTAAAGAACGCCTACCTAGATCTGATGATAAGCAGATAAATGAAAGGAAAGGAAAAGTTTAACACACAGCTAAGAGGAATGTCGATCTATTCTCAATCTCTCCAATCATGTTGCTCCTAGCATCTGATGTATTAGAAGTTGTAGAAAGCAAACTTGATGTGTCTTTCTTTGCCTCTCGTTTCATCAATGTCTGATAGAATTCAACAAGTTCAGGTGCTCGGTGAACTTTATCACCACTGCCTGCCCCTCTAGGTAGGCTGCCTGGAGGAGGAGGCGGAGGTGGTCGTCCACCAGGAGGTGGTGGTGGCAGTGGTGGCGCACCAGGTGGTGGAGGTTGTCCTGCTGCAGTGGTATTTGCATCAGCAGAAATGCCACTGGATGGCTTTGGTGGTGGTCTGGCCACCCTAGGTGGTCTCTTTTCAATGTGGGCAAGTTTCATCTTGCTGATAGTTTGAGAGTCTACAGCCTTATCGTCATTGGATTGCTCATTTGAGTTACCAGAAACAACTGTCTTCTCCTTTATTTGAGCAAGTTTTGGGGGTAGATTTACAGGTTTCTCTCTTTCAGTCTTTTCGCCAAACCTCTCTGCCCTTGCTTGTTCTGCTTTTTTCTTAATTTGTTTCTCCCTCTCCATGGCCAACTTATGGCGGTCCTTAAAAGCAGGATATTTTTCCTCTAGAGTTCCTTCTACTGATTTAGACATTAATTGGAATGATGATGCAACATTATTCAAAGAGTCACCAGAAGAAGGCTGTGTTCTAATGTTTGGAAGCGTGGAAGTTTCAGGGGAACCAGTGAGTTCCTGCTCCATTTTACCAAAAGTTGTGATTGCAACACCATCACCTGCATTCCTCAGCATAAGTGATTCTAATGGACCCCGCTGACGGAGGCTCATGCTAGTCCTGCTTGGAGAGCCACCAGAGAAGGATCTGGCTGGTGACGAAAGAGCACTTGAATCATCTTTGCTCTTGCCCCATTTCTTCAGCTTTTGGATTAAGCCAGGTTTCTTACTGAGACTGCTGTATCTACTCATGGAACTGTCAATAGAAGCATTATCAAAATCCTCACTTCCAGGAGAGGATGGATGAGAGCAGTTGCTTTCAAGATCTGTGTCCCCTTGCCCACGTTCAGACCCTGCATATTCTAATAGTAACCTTTTAGCCTTCTCTTGGGACTTAGGGCTCAGACTTTTATTGAGATCACGAGCAGATATTTTTCCTCCAGGTGTCTGGTAATTCCGGAGTTCATATCTCAAGCATGCATTGACCCAACGAAGGTACACTAGCTCTTCAACTTCACTAAATCTGTTCATCTGAAGTCCTTCCACTTGCTTTAGCAGATCTTCATTTGCATGTTTTAAATTATTGACCTCTTCTCTTGCCGTGGCTGCAATTTCATTCTGAAAGAAAGAATCACGTATGAGAACAAGCTACAAACCAGAACATTTATGCTATTACCGGTGATACAGCCTAGGACTAATTACAATAGTTCAGAATATGATAAATAAGAGATGTCTGTGGGACTTACCTCTGTCATGTTGGAAAGGGAGGCTATTTTTGCTTCAGCAGCATCCAGTTTAACAGTTAACTCCCTCTTTTCATGTTGAAGCTCTTTATTCTTTCTCCTAAGCTCCACAACTTCAATTTCTAACTCCTTTAAAGCTTTCAATTTCTTCTCAATCTCAGCATCACTTTTGATGGCTTCTTGCTCTTTTGCTTGAAGACCAGAAACTTGTTGCTTGAGAAACAACAATTGAGCTTTTGTTTGGTTAGCATCAAGTTGAATTTGCCTTTTTAGCTCCTTGATTTTGCTCCTAGCCACCTCCAGTTCCTTCTTTATAGAAGCTCCATGTGCAATCTCTTCTTGAAGCTTCTTCCTCTCGGTTTGCAAAGAGTTTATGGTAATATTCAGCATGTCAATTTCAACTGTCTTGATCTTAAGCTGCTTTTGTAATTCAGCAATATCTGATTCCTGCTCTTTTAAACCATAGTACTCAAGCAATTCACCCTCGAGCTTCACTTCCCTCTCCTCCAGTTCCTTTACTAAATTGCGCAACCTTTCCAGTTCACTTGCATTGTTTGCCATCTCAGTTTCATATATTTTTTCTTTCTCTGCCCTGTCAAATTTGTCAGGTGGTAACGGATATTCGATTTCCCCAGCAAGAAGGTCTTCAAATTCGGGTAGAAAATCTTCATCACCAATATCTGGTCGGCTATCATTAGCTCGATCGAATATGCTGCTAATCAATTTAACCTCTTCTTCCTCTTCTTCTTCCTCACCCTGTAATATGTTATCACATCTCAATCATTGGTAGAAAATAATTACTACGAAACCAGCAATATTTTCTTAGACGGTAAGTTAATAAGACCAAATCTTATCAGAAGTTAGAAATAGGATATTTAAATTTTGATTAAAGAATTAGAGATATACTTACATCCTTTTCTTTGAGGCTATCATTAGGATATCTAAACTGCTTCTTATTGTCCTTATTTGGATGTTGCTCAAAGCCTGCTTTGCCATTTTCTGAATTTCAGTGTTATCAGAGAAGAAGTTAACATAACAAAATGAAGCCCAAATAGGAGATGAGTAAAAGTAGATATCTCTAATGGGAAAAATATCAGACAATGAAAACAAGCAGTCTTTCATTTGTTTTTTCTTTTATTGAAATATGACTTCGGATCTAAAAATTGATGAACTAAGAGATTAAAAAGTTGGGTACCTGAAGGTGATGGCTTTGAGTTTTTGAGATTGAGCCGCTTAACTGCTAAAGCAGCAATTGAAGCAGCAAGAAGGACCCTAACTATCATGTAGGATTTGTTGATATAAAAACCCTTTTCCTCCTCTCATCAACAGGAAAGAAATACTCCACTGACATCCCTACTCCACGTCTCCTCATCCCCCATCATTATCATCTTAAACCATTATGACCATTTAAATGTAAATACAGCTACCAAGAACGCAAGAGTTCGCCAGCAACAATTGTAAATACAATCCTGTTGTAAATTCAAGCAGAACCCTAGTTAGAGAGTTGAATATATAGTTGAACCATAACAGCCATATCCAGATACAAAACGTTCCTAATCCATTAACATTATCATGTTATCAGTTTTGTAGACCTTTCAATGAAAAACTTTATAGTGCACACACGTAAGTAGAATACAGAACAACTGTCATGCTAAGAGCTACAGAAACCACCAATAAACTAGTGGCCAGTTTTGCTCCGAAAAGGAATGAAATTTTACTTAAGGGTAGGACTAAAACCTTAAGATTTTCCTGAGGAAAATGTTGTACTGTGAAAACAGGGCCGAAACTAAAGCTGAAAAAGACACCAGAAACTGTAAATTTAAACAAAAAGCAAGCCTGCCCGAATATCTTGCCTGTTTTATTTAAGGACTACGTATCTATTCTATTAGCAAGATAAGATGTGGGCAAGAGAAACCTCTTGTCTCTAATGCATTTAATTGAATGTTTCTGTCCCAACTAATTGGTAGGTGTTTGTCCAATTAAATTTCTAATACGAAGCTTTTAAGATTAAAGGACGCATGACAGAATTGCAACCGTCTGATCAATCATTCACTAACCAGCCTTGGACCCCTCATTCATCGACCATAGTAAGGCTGAAACTTAATTCCCAGCTGTTTGCTTGATGGACCGAAGCGAATGCAGAGGTGCATCCAAGCAAAAGCCAATAAACCCAACTTTTCTTTCT
Organism: Gossypium anomalum; assembly: GCA_025698475.1. Lineage (NCBI taxonomy): Eukaryota > Viridiplantae > Streptophyta > Magnoliopsida > Malvales > Malvaceae > Gossypium > Gossypium anomalum. Next base: position 12,454,153 of record CM046967.1, on the reverse strand, counting down.
GGTGATTGAAATGGTTGGACTTTTTGGCTTTTCTTTTAGTTTTGCTAGGTTTTATATGATGAAAGACATCTCTGTCTCTCTTTCTGGGCCACAAAAACAATATTATCTGTAGCTCTGATAAACTATAAGATAATATACGTCAAAACATGTCGCAATTATACCAGACTACATATATTTATCCAAAATTTTCGCAGCCAAGTGGTGGGGTTTTGGCCATTTTTGTAGAGTTGAAAATTAAAGTAAGCATTGTGCAGTTAGCTTTGTTGGTAAAGAAAAAAGATGGGAGTTAGTAATTGAGTTCTATTAATGAGGAGTTCAGGAGCAGACAACTTTATAGATGGTAATGGATAAATAAACCCAGAAGATTCTTTTTTTTTCCTGGCCGAGGAAATTTTTGGTGTTAACTAATCAACGCCAAATTCATCCCGGGGGAAAGAAATAAAAGGGAAAAATTAGAGGGAAAAAAACGCAGAAGAAAGTCATTTTCATGGTGAAATTATAGTGGGATCAAGTGGGCAATAGGAGACAATTTATTATCTAAAACAGCCAGTGGTTCACAGCTCTCTTGTGATTCTTTGTGGATTGAAATATACCAAGGCCTTGGCCATGGTTTAGTAAAGTGAGAATTTTGATTTGGATATAAATAAACCCCAACATTTTACAGCGACTTGGTAGTTGAAGAATATTGACCAGAACAGAAATAATGAAAACAGCAACTAAAATAGAGAGCAAACATAACATACCTGGCTCTACGCTGTTACTATTAGTAAACAATGCACGGAACAGGACAGCTGAGCGTCCATAGAAGAAAGGAAAGTTCATAAGTTGCCCGATGGCTCGGCGGGATTAACTTTTTGAGCTCCCTCCCGCTTAAATCCAATTAAATCTTAACCCTCTTTAACAACAAAAGAAAAAGATAAAATAACCCTCATTTCATTATTGTCAATTAGATTTCACATTCTAATCATTGAAATGGCTTATGTAACAATCATGCAAGATATTTATTCAAAAATTTTAATTATGTTATAATTAATAAGGCATGAATTTAATCCATATTCTCCATTTAAATTTTTTTATTTTTTTTACTCAAATATCACACAATAATACATTAACTAAACCAAACTCGACATATAACCTCCACGGCCTTGTAGCATAGTTGGATTGGCTTTTAGGTGTGAATATAATATGATTGCACACATCAAAGAGCTGGTTCCCCAATTCTTTCATCCCATTTAGTTTCATCAACAGTGAACCAATACGAAAAGGTAAGAACATGAAAGAGAAGATGATACAAAACAAATATCAACACTCCGACCAATGCTCAACAAAAATAATAAAGATTTTCTCATTCTGCGCTTCATGTCCATGGGAATTTCTTATTTGGCTTTCCTATGTTAAACATTTTCGGCTGACTGACAATCAAGCTTGGTCATCCCATTTCCATCTTCGTCCCACCTCCTCAAGGACCTTAGCTCGGGCTTGGCTTTTTCTCGCTTCATCCTCTACCCAAGATCTGCAATCGCATTTGATGATTTTCTTAATTACAACCATGTATCACACTACTTTCAACAAGCAGTAACTATAATATGGTACAGCTAAGAGTGGAGAGGGTATGCAAATTCAGCAGTTACCTGAGAATCTTGATAGCTTCGATCTCAGCTTCCAGTATAGATTTTGCATCAATTATTTCTTCTTGTTTGGACTGTAAACCACTAAGCGTTTCTTGCAACTTACTATGCTCAGTAACATACATAGTCCTCTCAGATGCAAGCCTTTCTGACATCTCAGCAACCTCTTCTTTCAGACTCAAAACCAGTTGCCTCTGGCAGTCCATTGCTGCCTTTTCCTTCAAAAACTCAGCAGCACATTTCTCCTGAACAATCTTCTCCTCTTCCACATCCTGAACTGCAGAAAAGTAAAGCTTCTCCACCTCAAAGCCTCGAGTTCTTTCTTCATCCAGCTTTTCATTCCAAAACCTCTGTATTTCTCCCTTTTCAAGCAATTCGGACTTGATTTCTTTCATTTGAGCTCTCTTTGAACAACTCTCCATTTCTAGCTTCAACAACTCATTGGAGCTTGCTTCTGCCATCCTGCCACTTGTCAAAGCCACTGCTACTTGTGCTTTTGTTGAAGGTTTATTTGATTGAAATCGCTTGATTTGTCCTACAAAATTTAGAAATAGAATCATAATCATATCTCCTCCATTCTAGGATTTAGTTGTTAGTTTGATTTATTTCAATTTGTTACTGCTGCATCCTTATCTCTTTTATGTCAATTTATTATTTTGAATTCAATTTGTTATCTGGTAGTTCCTATGATCTAGTTGTTTGTTATGTATCAGCTCTATAAATTGAGCATCATTGGTTATTAACAAAGTCTGTGCCATTTCCTGCATTCTTAAACCTTTTCATGGTATAAGAGCCTCTTGTAACTTCACCGAGCTTTAAAATCCTGTTACCCACCCAGAAGTCATGGACACATCCGTTAACAATTCTGATGCAATAACTTCTATAGTTCGGTTTAATCCAGTTACTCAACTACCAATCAAACTTAGTGGCAGCGACAACTTCTCCCTTTGGAAAGCACAAGTGTTTCTTTCTTTTAATCAATAAAAAAAAAAGGATCCACTTAGCACAGTATCTTATTTACATTAATGACAGCATCACAAGAATAACTCTGCACATTCTACTCATTCTTATCTTTACGTTAGTTTAGCACTAGCTCTTTGCACTTTGTTGGCCAAAACCACTCTTGAATTCCTAAAATTTATCTTCTAATATATGACATGGATGTCAGTTTTAAGTGTTTCTATCTAGAAGTGGCACCAGTCACGAATATTCCTACCATTTACATGTTAAATGCTTATCTGAAAGGAAGGGAAATGAAGCACGAAGATGAAAAGAGGAAGGCAATACTGCATATGCATGCAAATAACAAACCAAGATAAGAATTGTACCAAAAACTTTTCTGAGTATGCTTTTTTCCCCAGCCAACATGTCTATAAAAAGCCCAGGTGATGAATCTGGACTGATCTCCTTCAAATCCATAAAATCTGCCTTTTTCCTTGATATCTGGACTGCACACAAGTTAGGTTTTAAGAGCTATGAAAAGACTGGTGAAGCATCAGTCTAATAGTTCCAAAGTGAATACAAGAAATTCGAGCAGATGATTAGGGAGAATTATTCTACCTGCTCTATTACTCCTGGCTCAAAGTCATACTCTACCAAGGCTTTCCAATTTATAAGATCCTCTCGAGAAATGAATCTAGAAAACCACGTATGTTTCACTCAGTCAAAAAGTACTTTTCAAGAATTGATGAAATACGTAATGACTTTGCAGCTTTACCGGTCAGGATAGAAGTTGATTTCTCCTTTTGAACCATCAGAAGCAGTGTTCCTACCAGAAAGCTTGCTGGGAATGATGCCTGCCTCTGCCAAAGCTAATCAAAGTTCCAAGGAGAAAAACTCTTAATTGTCATCTTTAGAAAATTAACAAACGGAAAAACATACTCAAGCCTGAATTTACATGAAAATTTCAAAGCGGACTTTACCTTGAATGGACTCAAAATCTGGGTCATTACCACCAATATCGTCAAATGCTGAAGTTTCTGACCCAGAAAGTGCAATGCATGGAACAATCCTGTGCCTAGGGTTCCTACAAGAAAGTAAGCTTCCATGTCAGATCAGATCATGCAAAAGAAAATGCTTAGAACTTCCTACGTTCAATTTCAACCTATTTCCAAAATAGTGAATACATGACAATTACTACCTTTCTAATAACGAACTTGTACGAACAAGCCATCTAGCATATTCCCTTCTCGTGCATAATTCATCAGCTCTTACATCATCTTCAATGATCTGCAAGCCTTAGTTACTCGATACGATCATAAGCAGTTCATTTGAAAAAACAGTGAGATGATTTTACATAAAAGAAGTTTCAAAAATAAAAAACCTTCAGCTTCTTTAGAAGCGATAAAGCTTCCTGTTGAGTAGAATCCACAGCAACAGGTACCACAATGCGTTCATGCTTATATGTAGGTGCTGAAAATTCCAAGGAACAGAAATCAAATTTTCTAAAGAATTGGGTTAAATCAAATGGATTAAACATTAGAATATAGTTTGAAACACAGGCCTCACCAACATATTAAAGTTTAGTTTATCTTTTGTTAGGTCCAACAAATGGCAATCTAAAATGCTGAAACATAAAATAAACAGAAAATTAGAAGGATCTATAAGTGACTGCTGCACCTGAAGGAACAGTTTCGGTAACTGCAATAGATACATGGTCGGGTGTTGTCTCAGCAGCCTGTTCATCAGATTCAAGATAGTGTCTAGCTTCGGTTTGATCATCTTTTGTTTCTCTCCAGCTAAAGACCTCGTGAAAAGTATTTAATGGACCCCTGAACTGAAACTTAAACCCTGTAAATATAAACAAAAATGCACTAAACATGAGTTCAAACATACGCATTATGTTCACTGGAGAAAACCAAAAGGCGTTGTTAAGTCGAGAGATTGCATGTGAATGCAAGTCTCGATAAAAGCAGATAAATTATTCAAATAAAGAAAGAACCCACCTTTTTTGTAGAATAACAAGTATGAAATGGAAATTGCAATAGCAAGTGAAGACCCAATAAGACTCCCAACAAAAATAGAAGACAATCCTGCAGAACAGCAAAAACGCATTTCTGATTGGACCCAATTTTTATATAAAAATAATAATTCTTCAGTAAATGAAAAAGAAAAAGAAACCTTTTTTATTTGCTTTCGGAGTCGGAGGAGCTTGAACAACGGCCCAACCCCCATAGTTGTTAGGTGGAGAATTGGGGTCGGGAGGGAACCAGGAAACGTCAACGTTTGAGTGCAGAAGAGAAGCAGAGATATGCAGAATTCGGGAGTTGGAGGATCTGCGATAAGAGACAAATGAAGTTGGAGACGTGAAGGAGGAGAAGCAGCTGCTACGGCGTGGAAGAAAGGAGGGGGGTTCAGATGCGATGAACGGAGACGATGGAAATGCGGTGGATGAGCCCATCCTTGATCGATTAACAAAATTGGGGTACTAAAACGAAACCAAAGACGATGAAGCAAAGAACAGCAAGCATTGGACTGAATTGGAATTGGAAGATAGGACGTGAGCTTTGGGATCTACGTTTGCTCTCGGGCTCAGCTGCTGCCGCGCACCACTTGTCTCAACCCTTGAGTACCTTGTTCCTCTTTCATTTTGTCTGTCAGTGCCACCGCGAGGGTTTTCCTTCATTTTTTTTCCTCCCAAAAAATAATTATTCGATCCATGGATTAACCCTTCAAAACTTACTACTTACTGGAAACGACCAGTCCTGTTAACAATTAATATTTCTTTATTTCCGTCTTTATGGGTTTTTTCCTTTGCGTGTATCATTGATCCATTGCTACTAGCTCCATTATACCAATATTTAGATTTTTCTTATTTATTACCCTTTTTTTATTCTCCTAATAGGATTGTTGGAGAATTAATTTTCGACATGTTTTTTTAACAAGCCATAATTAAAAATTCAGCTTTTATTGTTTATTATTTTTTTACTTTTTCCCTTTATTTTCTAACCACTTTCACCCTCGACTAAACTGAAAAAAATTCAACAACATTAATGTAGTCAATCGCCTGATAATTCACAAAAATTTTAAAAATAATAAATGCTTAAAATTTTAAAAAATTTCAAAAATTTCAAAAATTTCAAAAAATATAAATTATTTATCATATTAATAAGAAAGTATATAAATTGTCATTTAAACTGCTACGCAAATACCATGAAAATTTTTAATAATTTAACTAATTTTTCCATTAAGGACAAAAGTGACAACGAAAATAATAAGTTAAACATTAAGGATGAAAAATACTATTTATTAAAGAGTTTTGAATGAAAGAATAATATTATCCTATATTAAATTATTATTAGTCCAAAACAATATTATCCCATATTAATTAAAATTTTTAGTTAACTTTTATAAGATAGAACGCCTCTTTTGAGTGCTTGATAAGATGAATCTTGTAGATGTGTCATATAAAATGCTTTATAAAAGTAGGTAAGTATGTTAAGCCTACTTGATAAAAGAAGAAGGAACATATTTGGGGTATATAAGCAAATGTGCTACGCATTCTATCAAACATGTATTTTGGGAAAAGGGTAATATCCTCGCGACCTTTGATTACCTAATTGTATGTCGAGCACCCTGAGAGGTAGGGTAAGTCGGGTGGATCAATTGTTATAATGATGAAAGAATGTCTTAATAAGTAGGGTAGGTCAAGTGGACCATCATGACGATGATGGAGGAGCCTCTTAATCCCACTTTGGAAAGAAAATGTAACACCTCCATACCCGACCCAGTCGCCGAGTCAAGGTATCAGGATGTCACATTCATTGTCGAAGTAATTACTGAGAATTTCATATCAATGTATCATATTATTTAATTAATATAGATCATTAACTCATTTCAGTAATAATTGAATTTACGATAGAACTAATTATGAGTTAAAGGAGCTCATTAAAACATTCACAATTGATCAAAGGCCAAATTGTATAGTTCATAAAAAAAAATTGAACTGTCATCGCAACGTTGGGGTTTCCACGTTGTGACATAGCGAACTTGTCATCGTGACGTCGCCTCTATTTTCCAACAAGTTCCACGCTTTATTTTTATTTATTTATTTTATATATCATTACCTGAACCGTATTCACCTATCATAACTGTCACTTCATTTTACATATCATCCACTTACATCTATTTCTAATCTCAAGTCCCCAAAAAAACATGATATTCAATTAAAGATAACAAAATTTATAAAATTAACACAAATATTAAAGTTTTACAAATAAGACCATTGGAGGACTTGCACTTTTAAAGTAGTTTACCCACTTGATGTATATTTCATATTTATTTCTAAATTGTGCCAATCAATTTAATTCTTCATAAAATTTTAACAAGAATTCAATATCACATCAATTAACAATTATTCACTTATTATTTTATCAATTCGTTTAAACATATTTACATGTATTAATCATTCCATCACCTACAACTATTTCGAAACATTTCAAATTCATCTACTATATATATATATATATATATATATATTCATATTCATATATCTTTTCCTCCTCCTCCTCTCCATTCCACATCCTTTATGTATATATTTATTAGAATCTTTAGCTTTTAGTATATAACATGCTTATATGTAACATTGTTTATAATTTCACTATTTACTTATATGTTCATATCAAAGCTGTCCACTTGAGTCATAGTCACTAAATTATTTATATCTTGAGCTACAGAATTCGAAATTAAAATTCGCTTGATGTTTTTAAAACTAGACTCAAATATCTTTTTACCATAAAAATTTTAGAATTTATAATTTAGCCAATCAATATAGTAAATTATTCAAATTTTTCCTTGTTCTGTTGCTTGACAGCTTCGACATTTTTTTACTAAAAATTAATTATCTATTAGGACGAGGTTTGGATGATTTCTTTCATTTGTTTCTATTGAAAATAGACTCATTAATAATTTAAGCATATAAATTTAAACTCATAATCATTTTTTTACAATTTTTTATGATTTTCCAAAGTCAGAATAAGGGAACCTGAATCTACTCTGACCTTGTTTCACGAAAATTAATATATCTCAAACTATAAAATCTTGTTTCTTTCAGCTTTTCTTCCATATGAAACTAGACTCAATAATCTTTAATTTCATATTTAATTCAATCTCTAACTAAATTTCTATAATTTTAGGTGAATTTCAAATTTAAGTCACTACTGTTGTCTAAACTGTTTTAATGAAAATATTTTCTTTTCCAAGGTTCTTTGCACTATCTTTCATTCAATCACACATAATTGCCATACTTTTGATTACTATACAATGTAGTCACTTATGTTTATGTGTAGGTTACATATTCATTTCTTAATCTTAGTACTTTTCACCATACAAATCAATTTCTCTCTTACCAATTTAATGTTTTAAGTCTCTATTCTTCATCAAATACTTTATATTTATAGTAGTTAGATTAAATACATGTTTCATACATCTCACTCAAAGCATCTTTAACTCAATCTATTGAAATACAAGTAGGTTTAGTATGAAACTTACCTCCATTGTCAAGAATTTCTTCATTTCTTCTTTATTTCCATGCATTTCTCATATTCACCACTTTCCTTCCTTTTTCTTCTCATTTTCTCCACTTTCATCTACTATTTTCTTGATTCTAAATTGATGAACATATTCTCTGGAATCTCTACTTCATCTTCTCTCTTTAATATCTAAGGAAATTTTCAAAAATTTTAGGTAAAAATGTAGGTTTTCATGGCAAAGGACTAAATTGTAAAGAAAAGAAAACTTCCTTTCTCACCCTTTCACTCATGTTGGAAGGATGATAAATTTCCTTCATCCTTCCTTTCTTTTTATACTACCATTTTCTAATTGATCATTTTACCCTTCATAATCTTTCAAAATTCCATTCTTGAATCATCACTTTATTTGGTAAAATTGTGATTTAGTCCCTCACATTCTTCACCTGTTCAATTTGGTCCCTGTATACCAATTCCATATCTTATTAAGTTGGATTATTTTTACTTTTGGTCCTTCAAATTCTTATTTTTACACTTCGATCCCCTAAATTTTGAATATTTACGCTTGAGCCAAAAACTTTTCACATATTTACGATTTAGTCCCTTCCTTAATACTTCATGTCATGCTTCTTGATTTAACTCTTTTTTGATATATTGCAACTTTCATTTTATTTGATCATATACCTTATTTCGGTAAGATTTTATCTAATATTATTTATGACCAATGAGGTTTTGAGGATGTTATAGAAAAGAGAATATCTTTGTGTATATAAGTGTGCCAACGAGTCAAAAATAAAAGGAAAAATCAGTGTTATATAAATTCCCCAACAAGTGGGTGGGTCGAGTAGACCAAATATGACAAAGGAGCCCGTTAATCCCACATTTAGGTAAGTCAAATGGACCAATCATGACAAAGGAGTCTACTAATCTCAAATCGAAAAGAAAAAGGAAAGATCATTAGGTACATAAGAAGGTTCTTGTGTCACGGACCTCAGATCAAAGCCCATGATGAATGCACACAGAACATCACATAGAGGTCAATTGATTAAATAGGGCTCATTTAACTCATTTGAACTAAATCGATTCTTAAAAACATGGAGAAGCCCATCTAATTGAAACCTTTGTGGCCTAGTGAAACACTTTAGTAAAACTAAAGTTACCAGAGTAGTTATTATAAATCCTAAAGGATAAAGATATATAGAGCTTAAATCCTTTAGTATTCTCATCTTGTAGATAGTCACTAATCTCAATTGTTGATGTAATTCAATATGTATTGTTGGATCCGGGAGAGCTCAACTATAATTAGAATCCTCTCCCTTCATTTGTAATCACTTCAATATGCTTAAAAACCCTATTATTTTTACCTAGGTTGCCACCCCCTCTCCCTAAATAATAGAGAGCTAGGGTTTTTCTATTAATTTAATATTATTTGGCTTCTATCGATTCAATCAAGATTCTCCCAACTCTTACTATAAATAGATAGTACCGGTAGGCTTTAAATCACACCTCAGAAAAGAGAGAAACACAAGTCTCTCAATTTTTTAATATTGTTATTTTGCCAAAAAGTAGTGAAAACTTATTTTCTAGAATAAATTTTACTTTCTGAGAATTGTAACTGTAACAACTTGTTTTTAATGAAATCGGAACAATGATTTCGAGAGCACAAATCTAAGTTAGAAAGAAAATTATTTTAATATTAGTGCATAGTCTGCATTATGATAAAAATAACGTATAAAAATTTCATTAAAAAATTTTATCGATTACATGTCTAATTTAATAAAGGACTAAATTGCATAAAATGCAAAAGTTGAGTTCTAGTAGCTATAAGTATCGAATAGCTATGAAATTCAAAATATGTGTAACAGCCTAATTTTCAGTGGTGTCAGAACAGTGATTTGAGATCACTAAATCCGACAAATGAGTAGGAAATATTATTAATTTAGTGAGTATAAGTTAAATGTGAAGTTAGGAAAAAAAAAATTTAAATAGTGAATAGCGTACTAAAAATAAATATTAAAATAATTAGAATCGAAAAATAAGGTATTAAGACCTCGGGAATTTTAAATCGAGCCATTAATATTTTTATAAATATTTATGGAGCATTAATAAGTTAGTATTAAAGTTTCATCAAGAAATTTTAAAGTTCTGATAGTTAATTGAACAAAAAGGACTAAATTGTATCAAATGTAAAATTGTGGAAAATGATTAAATAGCTTAAATGATAAAAGAAAGAGGGTTTAAAAGGAAAATAGACCCAAGGTCTCTTTGGGCTGGACGGCAAGGCATGAAATCAGCAAGAAAATAAGGAGAATTAAGGGCAAAATTGGAAAATTGTAAAATTTACTTAATAAAGCAAGGACTAAAGTGGAATTATCTAGATTTCTCTTTATTTTTCTGCATTCTCATCAGCAAAAACACCATGGAAGAGTTCCTTCAAGCTGGTTTTTCATATTTTTACTTCAAGTAAGTTCAATTCTTGATTATTTCTTGAAATTTTTGTGTTTTTGTGACTTTTACAACTAGGTCCACTTGTTGAATTCATTAGTTTTTAATTCTATGAAAGAAATTGAAAGTTGCTATGAATATGTGCTGGAACTATATGATGATTTGGCATGGAATTAGAGCTTTAAATTGTTTATATGCTGATTTTATTGAAAGAATTGAATAGAAAGTGAATGTTTAGGACCTAATTGTAAGAGAGTTTGAAGTTAAAGTTTCATGTGGAAATTCTGAATTTCAATAGTTATGAAATAACTTCTAATGTCTAGGAAAAGTATTAATTGAGAAAATTATCTTAATTGAGGGGTTAATTGAGTAAGGACTGAATTGTATGAATTGTAAAATTTGGAGAAAAATGGAAATCAACACTTTGCACTAAAACTGTTTTGGATAGTAGCAGTAGTCTAATTTTGAAAAATCACCAAAAATTTTAGAAATGGAATTAGAGGATGAATAAAATATGAAATTAAAGCTTATTGAGTCTAGTTTCTTATAGAAGAAACTATGTAAGCAAGGGAATTGTAAATCATGAGATATGATAAATTTTGTGAGACAAGGTCAGAATGATTTAGGGTTCCCCTGTTTTGAATTTGAAAAATCATCAAAAATTGGACAAAAATAATTAGGGGCTTAAATTTATATGTTTAGAATCCTGAATGAGTCTATTTTCAAGATAAATAAACGAAGACATCATTCGAATTTTTTACGAGAAGATAATTAATTTTTAGTGAAGAAGGGTCGGAACTGTCAGACAGCAGAACAGGGGAGACTTCAATGAATAAACTGTATTAATTGGCCAAACCAAAAATTATGAAATTTTTATGGCAAGAAAACATATGAGTCTAGTTTCTGGGAAAATTTATGGATCTTAATTTCGAGTTCTGTAGCTCTAGATAAAAATGATTTAGTGACTATGACACGGATGGACAGCTTGAATATTCACATAAGTAAATAGAGAAAATTATGGATGATGTTACTTACAAGTGTGTTATTTATACTAAGGATGTGGATGGAGAGGAGGAGGAGGAAAAGTAAATATATATATATGAATGACTTGATCACATGCCCGATTATAATCGATAAATGTTGAATTAGAAATGATATAATGTTTTATTTGGAATATTTATTATGAAATTATGAATATCGTTATAATACAAAAATCGTACTTGTGAGTTTGTATAACTAAATTTTAGTGACCATTTGTTAATTTTATGAATTTCATGATGTGTTATTTTATATGTATTGATGATAAAATCGCGAATAATGTAAAAACATGAAAATTGAATAAATGATCAAATTGAGCATTACAATTCAGTGACAAGATGAATTGAAGGAAAAGACCATGGTTCGACCATGGCAACAAGTGATAAGTGATAGCTTCGGCTACACTTATCTGATCAATGACAAGTGAAAGTGATAAGTGATAGCTTCGGCTACACTTATCTGATCAAGGATAAGTGAAAGTGATAAGTGATAGCTTCGGCTACACTTATCTGATCAAGGACAAATGGCAATTATAAGTGATAGCTTCAGCTACACTTATCTGATCAAGGACAAATGGCAAGTAAAAAGTGGTAGCTTCGGCTACCTGATCAATGAAAAGTGGTAGCTTCGGCTACCTGATCATCGGCTACTTGATTAATGAAAAATGGTAGCTCCGGTTACCTGATCAGTGAATAGTGATAGCTTCGGCTACAAGTGACAAGTGATTTCTGTGTAAGACCATATCTGGGATAAGACATCGGTGTGATATGTGTATAAAATGTAAGACCATAGCTGAGCTATGGCATTCTAGTGAAAAGACCATAGCTATGCTATGGCATCAGTGATTGTCAGTGAAATTCAGTGCATACCAAGTGCAGACCAATTAAAGTAAGATGTTCACTAATTTGAAAAAGTTTGGTAAGTATTACATGGAATTATGTGACATAAGGAAATACGAGTTGATGAGACATGAGCATAAAACCCGATTGATGAATGAGTTCATTTGTGTATATATTTCTACGCCTTGAGTGTATTATCCGTATGAATTGGTATTTCAAATGAGTTAATGAGAAAACTTCTAGTATGAAATAATTTGAGTTCGAAATGAAATATCATGAAAACGTACCTGAAATACATTGGTATGTCTTGTATATGCTATTTGAATTCATGAATGTGGAAAGTAAATGTATGTGGAAATAAGAGATGATGATATCTGTACATGGAATTTATTGATGAATACGTACATCCAAATTTATATGATAGATTTTAGTGTACATTGAAATTGGGCTCAATAAGTGATTTGGCAATTTAAATCGTGATTGGCAGGAAGAGTTAGTGAATTGCATATTTATGAATTGTTACATGTATTTGTCTGAAATACGAGGAAGTGATGGTAATTGATACATGTAAATTTGAGACTATGATATATATATAAAAACATGGAATATGTTTGATAAATGTATTCATTTATAACTACGGAATTATGTACCTCATGTGTGTTATTTGCATAAAGATGATATTTCAAAGACTTTAGTGAATAAAACTTAAATACGAAATAGTATGAAATCGAGACAAGTTGTTATGAAAATGTATTTAAATTATCTATAAGTGTTTCGTGCTTCTCGGTAATGCTTCGTCCTCTATTCTAGCGAAAGATACGGGTAGAGGTTGTTATAATATGAGGTCCTTATATGGTAATTAGACCATTAAGTTGAGTTAGTAGATTAGTATGATGATTCATCCATGGAAATTTAATTAAAGAAAAGGATGAAATTGGAAAGTAAAAGATGAAAAGATGATAAATTAATAAAATAATAAAATATCATCATTTTTCATCATATTTCCTAAATAAAATATGGAAACCCTAGCCATGGAGAATTGAATAAAGTGAAAACTTATTTGGCCAAATTAGATCCGGATAGATCAAATACGGAGTTATATCAAGGTAAAAAAAAGTATTGGATTAGTACCATACAAACACGAACATTGTCGAGGTAAGTTCGTGTAACTGAATTGTATATTTATGTGATATGCTTGATTTATATGCATATGATTTGTATAATTGTTAAGTATGAAAATGAATCACATATCCGACAATGTCCAACAAGAAATAAATCCCATTTGAACAAATGAAATTAGATGGATACAAGGTTCCTGGAGTGGTTGTGGTTCTGCATATGTTACGAACACAACATAGCTCACAAGAGTATCCCTTTATAGCTCACATGAGCATCCTGATATAATCTCTCTTGAACTTTCTAATACATGGTTCTACCAAGCTTCCCGTTTATATGCTCCTATGAGCATTCTGATCAGTAATGATCTGCATGTGTTGCGAACACATAACAGCTCTTATGAGCGTCCTGATATATGGCTATTCGAAACTTCTCGATTAAAAGCTCTTTCATGAGCTTCTTGATAATAGCTCTTCGAAGTTACCTGTTAAGCTCACATGAGCTTTCTAATTTCAGCTCTTATGAGCTTCCTGTTATTAAGCCTGGATAAGCTTCTCGTTACAAGCTCACATGAGCTTTCTGTTATTTGGCTTAGAAGAACTTCCCGTTTAAATGCTCAATAAGCATTCCTGAATATGAATTGACAAATTTCAGACTCGTACATTTCATGTGTACTACCCTTGTATCCATCAGTATTTTAAATGATTTAACTAGTAAAGTTCTGATGTGAGATGATAAGATTTCAAAATGAATTACTATGATAAATACTTGAAATACAAAGATATTATATGTACATGTTCTTGAACACTTGAATTGATAAATACATGTATATGGAAATTGAATATTGATGAGCTCATATATATTTCTTGGTGATTACTTGACTAACATGATTTTTGAAGATATGTGCTAGGTTTTTGGCCATGTTGTTTGGAATATGTTTTATTTGTTTACCTTTAATTTAATTAAATGGTAAGTTAAATTTCATGTTATACGAACTTACTAAGCATTAAATGCAAACTCATTAAGCATTAAATGCTTACTCTGTTTATTTCTTTTGTTTTATAGTATTCAGAAGCTCGTAAAGGTTGGAAGTGGGTCGGAGCAACATCACACTATCATTCATCTCGTTTTGGTATAAACAGTAAAATTTCTTTTTGGTATAATGTCATGTATAGGTTAAATTGGCCAAATGATGGCATATAAATATTTGGTTGGAACTAGCCATTGGTATGACTTGTGTTAGGTAAATTTTGATATGTAGATATATGGTCTAAACATGTTTGATGTGTGTGTTTAAAATGGTTAAATGGTAGAAAGTACATAGACCTATTGATGATTAGTTCGAGATATCATAATTGGTAAAATATGCCTATATGCACATATGTGTATTTGGTAAGTTTGAACACTTAAACATATGTGATAATATGACATGTATAAGACTTACTTTTGTCTTGGTTTAATATCTTGAATTGGTTGGTGAATGTATTAAAGTGTTGATATAGGTGGAAGACAAATTGGGTGAGAAATAAGGCTTAGAAATCACATTATTTTGTCCACACGGGCGTGTGTCTCAGCCACGCGTGACACATGACCTAGCACGTGAGCGTGTGTTTTGGTGTCCCATGTATCCTTAAAAATGCAAAACAGAATGCTCAGGTATTTTTAGACGGGCAGAGACACGGGCGTTTGTTACAATCGTGTGTGGCACACGTGTAATACCCCTACCCGTATTCATTGCCGGAATAGGGTGCGAGGCATTACCGGAGTTTACGAATTAAATTTTTTTTCTTTTTATTCAATATAGCCCTTTTATAAATATCTAAACTTCCCTGTAATATTAAATCGAGACCAATCCACATCAACCAAATCAATTCAACATATTTTCAAGATAAATTCATGCATATTTATAAGATAACGTCATCACATATCTAAAATCAGGTTTGTTAACCATACTAATGGCTAACTTTACTTTCATTTCACGTTAACATTTACTTTGTTAGCTTATACATGCCATTGATTTCCAAAATAAAGTTCCTTTATATACCGAAATCCTGAGGTTGATAGTGTGATGTGTCTCTGACCAAATCCAACCTCCGAGCTCTTAACACTACAAAAGCAGGGGAAAAGGAAGCGTGGTAAGCACTTTGTGCTTAGTAAGCTCATGTAACAAGAATTACACTTACCTAATATTTTCAATTACAATACAATAAACATTACATATATCCATTCAATGCATTATTACCCTAACATGCACAAACTCAACATTCAAGTTAGTACAATAATTTCTATGTATCAATAATATATATCATGATTGATGAGCTCATCAATACTATGATTTCCATTCCCTTGTTATTTTTCCATATTTATCCCGTTGAATTACTCGGAATTTGATGGATTTTTCAGAGGTACACTTTCGAGTGTACAAATCCGGTCCGTCAATTCATATTCATGTGCGCACATTTCCATTTCATAGAGCACACTCATGAACCTCAACCTTGCGGCGGGATTACAGTCGAGCTAAATCCACGCAATATAAACTCATAGAGTATTGTCGGGATTACGATCCAGCTAAATCCTGCGCAACGACAATTACTCTAATGAGCTTGATCGAATTACAGTCCAAAGCTAAATTGGACCCTAATTCGGATTACCCGTCTGGGCTAAATCCATTTTCCACATATTCTTGGGAGGGCTATATCAGGATAGGATCACCCGTTTGGGTTAGATCCTTTTTACCGTCAATTCCTTTTGAGAGATCCATCGAATTTTCCTTTCATTCAACCGGATTTCTTCCCTTTATATAAAATATATCAATGTTTCATCAATTTTCATACAATGAGCATTCAAATCATACTCACATCAATAACATACACTTCAAGTATTTAAGAATATAATTCAAGTTACATGAACTTACCTTGATACTTGTTTGTAAACAAACAAAAATCTACTAATCCCGAACTTTTTCCTTTCCTCGATCTAGCTTCATATTTGAATCTACGGATCTAAATAAATAAATTTAATTATCAATTTAATACATTTCATGTTCATATGCAACATTCTCTATAATTCAACTATTATTTATAGTTCATTCAAAGCTGTCTACTTGAGTCATAGTCACTAAATTATTTATAACTTGAGCTACGGAACTCCAAATTAAGATCCGTTAATTTTCCCTGAAACTAGACTCATATATCTTCTTACCATAAAATTTTCAGAATTTTTGGTCTAGCCAATCAGTACAGTTTATTCTTTAAAATCACCCCTGTTTTGCTGTCGACAATTCGACTCATCTTCACTAAAATTAATTATCTCCTCGCATACTGAATTCAAATGATATTCTAGTTTTTTTCTATTAAAACTAGACTCACTCAGGATTCTATACATATAAATTTAAACCCCTAATTATTTTTCTTCATTTTTTATGATTTTTCAAAGTCGAACAGGGAACCCGAATTCATTCTGACCTTGCCTCACAAAATTCATTATATCTCAAAATTTACAAATCCATTGCTTACAATATTTCTTCTATGAGAAACTAGACTCAATAAGCTTTAATTCCATATTTTTTTCATCTTCTAATTCGATTCCTACAATTTTTGGTGATTTTTCAAAATTAGTCTACTGCTGCTGTCCAAACTGTTTTAGTGCAAGCTGTTTATTACCATTTTCCCTAAACTTTTAATAAATGATAATTTCGTCCCTACTCAATTAGCCTCTCAATTGAGCTTATTTTTCCCAATTAACACTTTATTATATCACCTTAAACTAGTTTACAACTTTTAGGAATCAGAATTTCAGAAATATACTTTAATTCCAAAAATTTTCACAATTAGGTCCTAAAAATCAATTTCCATTGAAATTACCTAATAAAATCATCTCATAAACAATTTAAAGCTTTAATTTCATTCTATTTCATCATAAAATTACATAACTCAACCATAGTGACTTTCAATTTCATCCATGAAATCAAAAACTAATGAATTTAATAGTAGGACCTAGTTGTAAAAGTCTTAGAAACACAAAAATTACAAGAAAAAGGCAAGGATTAACTCACTTGGTGCAAAAATTATGAAATACCAGCTTAGATAACCCTCCTATGGCATTTTTAGCTGCTGGAATTGAAGAGAAATGAAGAGAAATCTAGATATTTCCTATTTAGTCCTAGTTTTATTTCGTTAATTTTGCAATATTCCAATTTTACCCTTAATTCATCAATTTTTCTGCTGTTTTCAAGCCCTTGCCGTCCAGCCCAAATAAATTTTGGGTCTAATTTCCTTTTAAATCCTTTCTCATTAGACACTTAAGCTATTTAATCATCCTACTCACTTTTACACCTTTTACAATTTAGTCCTTTTCATTTAATTAACTATCCAAACATTAAAATTTCCTAACGAAATTTTAATAACACATTACTAACATTTCATAAATATTTATAAAATTATTTTTGACTCGGTTTTACGAGATAGATGTCTCGATAACTTATTTTTACCTAATTTCTTCAATAATTTCTTTTTCTAACTAACCACTAAATCGATAAAATTTTTCTATCAATATTTTCATACGATTTTTCTATCATATAAATATTCATGCAAAAATATTGAAATAAATTTCTCTTTAGATCGGATTTATGGTTACGAAACTACTATTCCGATAACCTTGAATTTAGGCCATTACAACTCTCCCCCCTTTAAGGATTTTCGTCCTCGAAAATCTTACCAGTAAAGAGGTTTGGGTATTGTTTCCTCATTGTCTCCTCCGGTTCCCATGTCACTTCCTCAATCCCATGCTTTTGCCACAATACTTTCACCAAATTTATCTTTTTATTTCTTAGCTCTTTTGTCTCCCGTGCCAATATCTTGACCGGTTCTTCACTGTAAGTCATATCTGGATGAATCTCCACTTCTGTCGGAGAAATAACATGTGAAGGATTTGATCGATATCGTCGTAACATAGATACATGAAAAACATTATGGATTCTATCAAGTTCCGGTGGTAATGCCAATCGATAAGCGACCGGTCCAATCCTTTCTATGATTTCATAGGGCCCGATAAATCTTGGACTCAATTTACCCTTTTGACCAAATCGGAGAACTTTCTTCCAAGGAGACACTTTCAGGAATACCTTGTCACCAACTTGAAATTCAATCTCTTTTCGTTTACGGTCGGCATATGATTTTTGACGATCGGAAGTCGCTTTAGACTATCCCGATTAACCTTTACTTTTTCTTACGTTTTCGGATCAAATCAACCCCATGTATCTTCCTTTCACTGAGCTCTGTCCAATATAACGGTGTTCTACATTTTCTCCCATACAAAGCTTCATACGGAGCCATTTTAATACTGGACTGATAACTGTTATTGTAAGCAAATTCAATCAAAGGTAGATATCTCTCCCAATTACCTTCAAATTCTAGTATACAACATCGGAGCATATCTTCCAATACTTGAATTACACGCTCAGATTGACCATTTGTCTCGAGGATGAAATGCGAAGTCTTGAAATGGCCCAGTACCCAAGGCTTCTTGCAATTTGTCCCGAAACGAGACGTAAATCGGGGATCTCTATCTCGATATAATAGAGACAGCACTCCATGTAACTTGACAATCTCGAGAGATATCTGATTCAACTAGTTTATCTAAAGAATAATCCATACGCATTCGGAATAAAGTGCACTGACTTTGTCAATCGATCAACAATCACCCAAATAGCATCTTTTTCCTCGGAGACAAAGGTAGCCCCGATACAAAATCCATAGTGATTCTTTCCCATTTCCATTTCGGTATAGTAATTGGTTGAAGTAACCACGAAGGTACACGATGCTCACTTTAACTTGCGACATATTAAACACCTTGATACAAACTCGAGAGATATCACGTTTCATTCCCGACCACCACGGTACATCTTTTTCAAATCATTATACATTTTATTACTCCCCGGATGTACTGGACATAGTACCATTTGTGAGCCTCGGGTAGAATCTTTCAGATGAGCTCGAATTCGAGGTACACATACCCTACCTCCGAAAAATAAACAACCATCAGAACCAACCTAAAATTCAGAATCATTACTGACACACTGTGTCTGTTTAACTTGTAACTTCTCATCATTCTTCCGAGCTTCACATATTTCTTTGTAAAATGTCGTTTTTGTAATGACTAATTTTTGATGGTGTCGGAACAGTGATTCGAGATCACTAAATCAGAAAAATGAGTCAGAAATATTATTAATTTAGTGAGTATAAGTTAAATGTGAAGTTAGGAAAAATTTTGAAGTAGTGAATAGTGTCCTAAAAATAAATATTAAAATAATTAGAATCGAAGTTTAGGTATCGAGACCTCGAGAATTTTAAATCGAGCCATAAATATTTTTATAAATATTTATGGAGTATTAATAAGTCAGTATTAAAGTTTTGTTAAGAAATTTTAAAGTTTTAATAGTTAATTGAACAAAAGGACTAAATTGTATTAAATGCAAAATTGTGGGAAATGATTAAATAGCTTAAATGATAAAAGAAAGAGGGTTTAAAAGGAAAATAGACCCAAGGTCTCTTCGGGCTGGACGGCAATGGCATGAAATCAGCAAGAAAATAAGGAGAATTAAGGGCAAAATTGGAAAATTACAAAATTTACTTAATAAAACTAGGACTAAAGTGGAATTATCTAGATTTCTCTTTATTTTTCTGCATTCTCATCAGCAAAAACACCATGGAAGAGTTCCTTCAAGCTGGTTTTTCATATTTTTACTTCAAGTAAGTTCAATTCTTCATTATTTCTTGAATTTTTTGTGTTTTTGTGACTTTTACAACTAGGTCCACTTGTTGAATTCATTAGTTTTTAATTCTATGAGAGAAATTGAAAGTTTCTATGAATATGTGCTGGAACTATATGATGATTTGGCATGGAATTAGAGCTTTATATTGTTTATATGCTGATTTTATTGAAAGAATTGAATAGAAAGTGAATGTTTGAGACCTAATTGTAAAAGAGTTTGAAGTTAGAGTTGTATGTAGAAATTCTGAATTTCAATAGTTATGAAATAACTTATAATGTCTAGGAAAAGTATTAATTGAGAAAATTATCTTAATTGAGGGGTTAATTGAGCAAGGATTGAATTGTATGAATTGTGAACTTTGGGGCAAAATGGAAATCAACATTTTGCACTAAAACTGTTTTGGACAGCGGCAGTAGTCTAACTTTGAAAAAATCACCAAAAATTGTAGAAATGGAATTAGAGGATGAATGAAATATGAAATTAAATCTTATTGAGTCTAGTTTCTTATAGAAGAAATGATGTAAGCAATGGAATTGTAAATCATGAGATATGATAAATTTTGTGAGACAAGGTCAGAATGATTTCGGGTTCCCCTGTTATTACTTTGTAAAATCATAAAAAATTGGATAAAAACAATTAGGGGCTTAAATTTATATGTTTAGAATCCTGAATGGGTCTATTTTCAAGAGAAACAAACGAGGACATCATTCGAATTCTGTACAAGAAGATAATTAATTTTTAGTGAAGAAGGGTCAGAACTGTCAGACAGCAGAACAGGGGAGACTTCAATGAATAAACTATATTAATTGGCCCAACCAAAAATTATGAAATTTTTATGGCAAGAAAACATATGAGTCTAGTTTCTGGGAAAATTTATGGATCTTAATTTTGAGTTCTGTAGCTCAAGATAAAAATGATTTAGTGACTATGACACAGATGAACAGCTTGAATATTCACATAAGTAGATAGTGAAAATTGTGGATAATGTCATCTACAAATGTGTTATTTATACCAAGGATGTGGATGGAGAGGAGGAGGAGGAATAATATATGAATGACTCGTGTATAAATTAAACACATGCCCGATTATAATCGATAAGTGTTGGATTAGAAATGATATAATATTTTATGTGGAATATTTATTATGAAATTTTGATTATCGTTATAATACAAAATTTGTACTTGTGAGTTTATATGGCTAAATTTTAGTGATTATTTGTTAATTTTATGAATTTCATGATGTGTTATTTCATATGTATTGATGACAAAACCGTGAATAATGTAAAAGCATGAAAATTGAATAAATGATCAAATTGAGCATTTCAATTCAAATGACAAGATGAATTGAAGGAAAAGACCATAGTTGGACCATGGCAACAAGTGATAAGTGATAGTTTTGGCTACACTTATCGATCAGAGATAAGTGAAAGTGATAAGTGATAGCTTCGGCTACACTTATCGATCAGAGATAAGTGAAAGTGATAAGTAATAGCTTGGCTACACTTATCCGATCAAGGACAAATGACAAGTGAAAAGTGGTAGTTTGGCTACCTAATCGGTGAAAAGTGGTAGCTTTTGCTGCACGATCGATGAAAAGTGGTAGCTTCGCTACGATCGATGAAAAATGGTAGCTCGACTACCGATCGGTGAAAAATGGTAGCTCGGCTACGATCGATGAATAGTGGTAGCTCGGCTACAAGTGACAAGTGATTTCAGTATAAGACCATATCCGGGATATGGCATCGGTGTGATATATGCTATTGTATAAGATCATCTAAGGATATGGCATCATTGAGATATGTGATTCGTGTAAGACCATAGCTGGGCTATGACATCGATAAATGAAAATGTGTAAGACCATAGTTGAATTATGACATCGAGTAAAGCGAAGTACTCAATTCCATAAGACGTTCACTAATTTGACAAAGTTTGGTAAGTGTTACATGGAATTATGTGATACGTAAAGTACGAGTTGATAAGATATGAGTATAGAACTTGGTTGATAAATGAAATCATTTGTGATTATATAATTGTTCATCTTGAATGTCTTTGTTCATATGTATTGATAATTCAAACGTATTAATGAATAGAGTTCCGACATGGAATAAATTGAACACGAGACAAATAATTATGAAATTGAACTCGGAACTCATGAAAATGACGGTTATTGATATATGGAGACATGAGACATTGGTATATGAATATGGAAAATGTTTGATAAATGTGTTTATTCATAATTATGGAATTATATACCTCATGTGTACTATTTGCATAAAGATGATATTTCAAATACTTTGGTTATTTAAGCCTAAATATGAAACGAAGATGAAATCAAGATAAGTTGTTATAAAAATATATTTAGATTACAGAGCTATGGCTGATATATGTTGTATGATTGCATAACGTGAAATTGTGAATATATATGAGAAATTTAATGAGAAATGAGCCCATACACGTTTCTTGTTATTTATATGAAGTGTAACATCGACAAGGGTGATGAAGTTATAAACAGAGAGTTACACGGGTTGAAAACACGGGCCTGTGACTCTCCAATGTGTGAAAATTTTCTAAGTGTTGCAAAAGTTTCATATGTTAACGGTTTGGTTCCGAACCACCCTGAATGTATGTTTTGGGCCCCATAGGCCCATATAAAGGACGTTAAACATATATATGAAAGTTTTTAATTTAGAAGAAAGTTTATGGCTGATTTTTACATGATTGATCATATTAAGTTCGGTAATGCCTCGTACCCTATTCTAGGCTCGGAATACTGGTAGAGGGTGTTACAGGTTTAGCTCTCAATTCAGCTAGGATTGAACCATCATCAGTCAGTGATAACCAAGTATTCATAGCTCGCAAAGCAAATAGAGATTTAGGCTCAAAGCATCGGCTACAACATTAGCTTTACCTAGATGGTAATCAATAATCAAATCATAATCCTTTATCGATTCAAGCCACCCATTGTCTCAAATTCAAATCTTTCTGTGTCATCAAATATTTCAAGCTTTTATGATCGGTATAAATATGACATTTCTCACCGCATACAAGTAATGCCGCCATATCTTCAAAGTATAAATACAATAGCAAACTAATTCAAGATCATGTCTTTGGGTAATTTCTTTCATGTGGTTTAAGTTGTCTTGAAGCATAGGCTATTACTTTACCTTCTTGCATCAAGACACAACCTAAACCATTTAATGAGGCATCATTGTAAATAACAAATTCCTTACCCGGTCAGTGAACTAATACAGTGCTTTCGTTAGTAGATCTTTCAATCGGTTGAAACTTTGTTGACATTCATCACCCACTCGAACTTTACATCTTTACGTAATAATCGAGTCATTGGAGAAGCTATCATAGAGAATCCTGTACAAATCTCCGATAATAACCAACTAAACCCAAGAAACTTCTAACTTCGGATACATTCTTGGTGGACTCCAATTGACAATAGTGAGATTTTACTCGGATCTACCCCGATACCTTCGGCTATGAGATACAATATGTCCTAGAAAACCCACTTCGAAGCCAAAATTCACATTTCTTGAATTTAGCGTACAATTGCTTCTCTCGCAGAATTGTAGCACGATTCTCAAATGTTCTCGCATGTTCTTCTTCATCCCGAGAATAAACCAAAATATCATCAATGAATACTACCACAAATCTGTCTAAATACGGTTGGAATATCCAGGTTCATCAAATCCATGAATCTGCAGTGCATTAGTTAGCCCAAGCGGCATAACCGAAACTCATAATGCGTGCACTGGTTTTAAAAAATTGTTTTTGGCACATCGACTCCTTTACTCGTAATGATAATAACCCGATCGAAGATCAATTTTTGAAAACACTGTAGAGCACCTTTCAGTGATCAAATAAATCATCAATCGGGGGTACTTGGTACTTATTCTTTATAGTTACTTTATTAATTTCGCTTCGGTGAGTCGATACACAATCTCAAAGACCCATCTTTCTTTTTCACAAATAGAACGGAGCACCCCAAGGTGAATGACTCGGTCGGGTAAAACCCTGTCAACAAGTTCTTGTAATCGTGTCTTTAACTCCTTTAATTCAGTAGGAGCCATACGACTGAGTGTGGAGATCGGAGTAGTTCCCGGAATCAAATCTATAAAAAATTCCACTTCTCTTTCTGGTGGCAATCCTGGTAATTCCTCTGGAAACACATCGGAAAATTCACATACCACTGGAACTGCTTGTATTTTTGACTCAGATACTTTGGTGTCAAGTACATAAGCTAAGTAAGCATCATACCCTTTTTTAACATACCTCTGTGCTGCCATTACTGAAATCACATCAGATAACCCCTCTGTCTGATCAGATTTAAACCGAAGCAACTCACCATTCTGACATTTTAACATAATATATTTATGTCTACAATTTACTACTGCATCATGTTGGGTTAACCAATCTATACCCAATATCACGTCAAATTCATCAAATGGCAATAACATCAAATCAGCCGAGAAACAATAACCTCTTACCATCAGTGGACAATTTTTACAAATTTTATCCACTAACACGGATCGCCTGTGGGGTTCGAGACTTTAACCACAAATTCGATGAGGTTCAACAGATAAATTTTTAACAATTGCAAGTTTAACACATATATATGAATGCGTAGAGCCAGGATCAATCAATGCGATAATATCGGTGTCAAGTAAAGAAAATGTACCGATAATAACATCGGGTCTTTGAGGTATCTTCTCCGCACGAATGGCATATGTCCTAGCAGTGCTCGTACCTCGAGCCTACTGCAGTATCTTTTGTAGCTCATCGACTACACCGACATTACCGGATGGTCGAGGTGGTCTCGTCCTCGAAAGCTGGATTACTCGGTTTCAATATCTGCTCACTTCTTTTTCAACCCTTCTCGGACAATCTCTCGAGGAAATGGTCAAAAGAACCACATCGGTAACAAGCCCCACTCTTAAATCGGCATTCACCAAAATGAGTTTTATTACTGATCATGGCATCTTGGTTTAGGAGTTCGACACCGCCAACACTGGTCATCGATGGAGTAGAAGGCCTTGGATTAGTGCGTTGAGAACCTCGCTCTTTGCCCGAATACCCAATGGTGAAGTAGAACGATCACGATATTTCTTCAATTTCTTTGAAGCGTAAAACCGAGATTTTTTCCGTCGGTCTTTTACTAAAAATTCGAGCTTCCTCTCTCTGCTGTTTCTTTTCTTTGCTCAATTCTTACGCTTTATAAGCTCTCTCTCGCCAATGTAGCAAACTCTCGAATTTCAAGAATTTCGATCGAGTAGTTTAATGTCTTCATTCAACCCTTCTTGAATCGTTTGCACATTTTGACTTTTTGATGTACCCATTCTCGAGCATATTTACTCAAGCGAACAAATTCTCTTTTATACTCGAATCTTCGATCCATTACCCGCTTGACTCAAGAAATTCTTTTCTCTTTTGATCGAGAAACCTCTCGAGTGATATATTTCTTTTTGAACTCGATGCGAAAGAATTCCCATGTAATTTCTTCTTTCGGAACAACTCAAGCTTTAGTATTCCACCAATGGTAAGTGTGTCTTTTAGTAGTGAGACGGCACATTTTGGACATTCTTACGGTGTACAAGATAATTCCTCCGTAACCGAGTAGTATTTTCTAACCAGAATTCAGCCCGCTCGAATCATCATCAAGCTCGCTGCTCGAAATTCTTCTACCCATATTTTTGATTCTATCTACAGGAGCTTTCCTTTCTCGACAGATTCGAGCACTGCACTGTGGGATCTCGGGAACCGGTGGAGGAGCAGGAATGGGAGCTTGAGCTTATTGCACTACAGGGTTAGTTCTTAAATATTGACTAAATCATTCATTCATCACTTGAAAGAAGGCTCGCTTTGCCTCCTCCCCTTGGCCCTCAGATACGGGCCTTGTACTACTAGTTACTTGACTTCCCTTTGTGCGATTCTGGAGCGGAGCATGACTCCGCTTCTCTCAGATTGAGCTCGGTCGGTAGACATTTACTATAAAAAAAAACACATTTAAATGGTCAGGAGATATCACACTATCAATGATAATTTAAATGGCATGTATAGCTAATTCCCATGTTTGCTACATCGGTCCTAGAACCGACTAAACCATAGCTTTGATACCAATAAATGTAATACCCCTACCCGTATTCATTGCCGGAATAGGGTGCGAGGCATTACCGGAGTTTGCGAATTAAATTTTTTTTCTTTTTATTCAATATAGCCCTTTTATAAATATCTAAACTTCCCAGTAATATTAAATCGAGACCAATCCACATCAACCAAATCAATTCAACATATTTTCAAGATAAATTCATGCATATTTATAAGATAACGTCATCACATATCTAAAATCAGGTTTGTTAACCATACTAATGGCTAACTTTACATTCATTTCACGTTAACATTTACTTTGTTAGCTTATACATGCCATTGATTTCCAAAATAAAGTTCCTTTATATACCGAAATCCTGAGGTTGATAGTGTGATGTGTCTCTGACCAAATCCAACCTCCGAGCTCTTAACACTACAAAAGCAGGGAAAAGGAAAGCAGTGGTAAGCACTTTGTGCTTAGTAAGCTCATGTAACAAGAATTACACTTACCTAATATTTTCAGTACAATACAATAAACATTACATATATCCATTCAATGCATTATTACCCTAACATGCACAAACTCAACATTCAAGTTAGTACAATAATTTCTATGTATCAATAATATATATCATGATTGATGAGCTCATCAATACTATGATTTCCATTCCCTTGTTATTTTTCCATATTTATCCCGTTGAATTACTCGAATTTGATGGATTTTTTGAGGTACACTTTCGGTGTACAAACCGGTCCGTCAATTCATATTCATATGCGCACATTTCCATTTCATAGAGAGCACACTCTCGCGAACCTCAACCTTGCGGCGGGATTACGGTCCAGCTAAATCCTGCAATATAAACTCATAGAGTATTGTCGGGATTACACCCAGGCTAAATCCTCGCAGCGACAATTACTCTAATGAGCTTGGATCCAATTACGATCCAAAGCTAAATTCAGACCTAATTCGGATTACCCGTCGGGCTAAATCCATTTTCCACATATTCTTCGGGAGGGCTATATCAGGATAGGATCACCCGTTTGGGTTAGATCCTTTTTACCGTCAATTCCTTTTCAGAGATCCATCGAATTTTCCTTTCATTCAACCGGGATTTCTTCCCCTTTATATAAAATATATCAATGTTTCATCAATTTTCATACAATGAGCATTCAAATCATACTCACATCAATAACATACACTTCAAGTATTTAAGAATATAATTCAAGTTACATGAACTTACCTTGATACTTGTTTGTAAACAGCAAAAATCTACTAATCCCGAACTTTTTCCTTTCCTCGATCTAGCTTCGTATTTGAATCTTCTGGATCTAAATAAATAAATTTAATTATCAATTTAATATATTTCATGTTCATATGCAACATTCTCTATAATTCAACTATTATTTATAGTTCATTCAAAGTTGTCTACTTGAGTCATAGTCACTAAATTATTTATAACTTGAGCTACGGAACTCCAAATTAAGATCCGTTAATTTTCCCTGAAACTAGACTCATATATCTTCTTACCATAAAATTTTCAGAATTTTTGGTCTAGCCAATCAGTACAGTTTATTCTTTAAAATCACCCCTGTTTTGCTGTCTGACAATTCTGACTCATCTTCACTAAAAATTAATTATCTCCTCGTACAGAATTCAAATGATATTCTAGTTTTTTTTTTCTATTAAAACTAGACTCACTCAGGATTCTATACATATAAATTTAAACCCCTAATTATTTTTCTTCATTTTTTTATGATTTTTCAAAGTCAGAACAGGGGAACCCGAATTCATTCTGACCTTGCCTCACAAAATTCATTATATCTCAAAATTTACAAATCCATTGCTTACAATATTTCTTCTATGAGAAACTAGACTCAATAAGCTTTAATTCCATATTTTTTTTCATCTTCTAATTCGATTCCTACAATTTTTGGTGATTTTTCAAAATTAGTCTACTGCTGCTGTCCAAACTGTTTTAGTGCAAGCTGTTTATTACCATTTTTCCCTAAACTTTTAATAAATGATAATTTCGTCCCTACTCAATTAGCCTCTCAATTGAGCTTATTTTTCCCAATTAACACTTTATTATATCACCTTAAACTAGTTTACAACTTTTAGGAATCAGAATTTCAGAAATATACTTTAATTCCAAAAATTTTCACAATTAGGTCCTAAAAATCAATTTCCATTGAAATTACCTAATAAAATCATCTCATAAACAATTTAAAGCTTTAATTTCATTCTAATTCATCATAAAATTACATAACTCAACCATAGTGACTTTCAATTTCATCCATGAAATCAAAACTAATGAATTTAATAGTAGGACCTAGTTGTAAAAGTCTTAGAAACACAAAAATTACAAGAAAAAGGCAAGGATTAACTCACTTGGTGCAAAATTATGAAATACCAGCTTAGATAACCCTCCTATGGCATTTTTAGCTGCTGGAATTGAAGAGAAATGAAGAGAAATCTAGATATTTCCTATTTAGTCCTAGTTTTATTTAGTTAATTTTGCAATATTCCAATTTTACCCTTAATTCATCAATTTTTCTGCTGTTTTCAAGCCCTTGCCGTCCAGCCCAAATAAATTTTGGGTCTAATTTCCTTTTAAATCCTTTCTCATTAGACACTTAAGCTATTTAATCATCCTACTCACTTTTACACCTTTTACAATTTAGTCCTTTTCATTTAATTAACTATCCAAACATTAAAATTTCCTAACGAAATTTTAATAACACATTACTAACATTTCATAAATATTTATAAAATTATTTTTGACTCGGTTTTACGAGATAGATGTCTCGATAACTTATTTTTACCTAATTTCTTCAATAATTTCTTTTTCTAACTAACCACTAAATCGATAAAATTTTTCTATCAATATTTTCATACAATTTTTCTATCATATAAATATTCATGCAAAAATATTGAAATAAATTTCTCTTTAGATCGGATTTGTGGTTACGAAACTACTATTCCGATAACCTTGAATTTAGGCCATTACAACGCGGGTGTGTGACTTGGCCGTGTAGCCCCTGCACCTAATTAATGTAAATTAAAATGTTCACACGGCCTAGCACACGGGCGTGTGGCTTGGCCATGTGACCCAAGTCAGTAACCACCCTAATTTGGACACAGGCTGGGACACGGCCGTATGTCCTTATTTCAAATGCCCACATGGCCTGAGACATGGGCATGTCTCTCGACCGTGTCAACCACACATCCTGACCACACGGGCGTTTGTATCCTGCACCTGGGAAAAATTTTAAAATTTTGCGAAAAATTTTCTGAGTACCCGATTTAGTCCCGACTTGTTTCTAATGTGCATTATGGGCCTTGAGGGCTCTTATAAGGGACTTTATGATTGATTTCTGATGTAAACAATGTATGATGTGAAATGTATGTTATATGTTTTAAAATATCTGGTAATGCTCTATAACCCTGTTTTGATGACGAATTCGGGTTAGGGGTGTTACAGTAATTCTATCGGTTTATATTTGAGAGAAAGTTTTACTTTCCCAATGAAAGTAAAGTAATTAATTTTTGGTTCTCTATTTGATTCGAATTTGTTCGAGCCCACACTAGAAGTAGTTTGTGGTACGAGGATAGCAAAAAAGGTCGTTCAATTGAAAGCTGGGAATGAAAATGATCTATCTAGCCCAAAACATAGATGCGATTTTAAGAAAAGTTTTACTTTTTTGCTGTGCAAGAAAAATACTTTTGAACCAATTTTTTTCCAAAAAAGAGGGTAAAAGAGAATGAAAAGAAGCTAGTGAAGTGCTTATTATGTTGTGGTCCGCTTAGGATGCGGACTGTCCAAAGCGACCTAAGCTGTCTGCAATCTATAGAGACGATGAAGTAAAGCCAGAGAGTGCAGGATTTAAAGCTTAAGTCAATAATACTCGATTTTGTCACAGTGAAGAGGGATTACAAGCTAAATGAGTTGATGTTTGTGGACATCAACATCGCATGCCAAAAAAAGAGTGCTCTTGTTGATACAGGGCATCAAACTTTTTCATATAGGAGAAGGTCGTGGGTAAAATTGGTCTCTCAGTTAGAAAATCGACTAAAAAGATCGATATTGAAAATTCCAAATAGGCCTCAACCGTGGGAGTAGCACAAGGAGTTAAGGTACAAATTAGGGATTGAAAAGACAATGATGACTTTGAGGTAATTCACTTAGATGATTACAACTTTGTTATTGGTTTAAATTTCCTTCACAATATTAATGCTCTATTGGTTCCTTTTGTCGATTGTATATGTATCTTAGATACTCGTTAACGACAGTGTGTTGTGTCAGTGAGTCGTGATAAGAAAGGTGGAACCAAAGTATTATCGGCAATCCAGTTTGTCGAGAATGTTCATCGTGGCAAGAACATTGATTTGGTAAATCAGAGTGCTACGAAAACTCCCTTGGAAATACTAAAGCTGTAGAAAGCCGATATGAAGCCTATTGAGTTATAAGTGAGGCTACACTTATGAGAGAGGTGGGTTGTGCATCATATTTTAGAGTCAAGGAGATCTCGATTGTGGCAAGTCACAATAGAGGCAAGTAAAAGCAGTGGGCTCTTTTGAACGAGTTGTACAAAAGAGAGAAATGGTTTGAGTTAGGTGACGGCGGAGACATAAGTTGAGGCAAATGTTCCGAGGGACAGAACGACCCAACAAAGAGACTAGTTAAAAATCAGTTGAGGCATCGAGATAATTCTGAAACGAGTCAAACCAATGTCATTTCAAGGACGTGACGAGGTCATCACAAGAATGGGTCGAGGAGAATATCACAAATCGTGGATCAAAACTTGTGACGAATGCACACAGAATGTCCCATGAAGGTCAACTAATTAAATGGAGCTTATTTGACCCACTTGAACTGATTCGTGGAATACACGAAAAAACCCATATACTTGAAGCCTTGGTGGCCCAATGAAACACTCCAATAGAATTAGAGTTACCAGGGTAATTATTGTAAATCCTAAAGGATAAAAATGTATAGAGTTTAAATCTCTTAAGACTTTTATCTTGTAGATAGGGACTAATCTCAGTCGTTGATGTAATTCGATCTGCACCGTTAGATTTGGGGGGAGCTCAACTATAAATAGAGCCCTCCCCCATTCATTTGTAATCACTTCATTCATAGTTATTGAATATATTTGAGAGCATTTACTCAAACACGTGGGGTGATATTATTTTATTGCGACTTTTCTGTTCAATTCAAAGTCTCTTTTTCATTTTGAGTTGCTTCCACTTTATTTCAGTGCCTTAAAGAGATTCTGTGTGAATTCTCATTTTTCGAGAGTTAGACTAACTTAGGCGGATTTGAAGTAAAGAAATCATCGAAGACCGCGTGCTTTGTCAGACTAAAGTTTTAGCCTTGTGACACTTGCATATCCCTTATTAGATGTGTCTTGATTTCTTTTGGTGAGATTTGAACCCATACCTTATAAGGCAATAATTATTTTATGTAAATACAAGTTAAATATTTAATTATTTAATTATAATATTAACTTCGAGATAACTTTTAATATTTATATTTTAATAACTTTTTTATTAAAATCTTTTTAATAATGGTAATTAAATAATTTAATGAATTCATCTTAAGGTTAATATCTATGAATTAAATATAAATTTAAAATATTTAATTTTAATTGAAGCAGAATATATTTTTTTATGAAAGAAATCAAAGATATATTTAATTTTATATCATTTCAATATGTAATTAAAGTTTCATTATATTGTATTAAAAATAGATTAATGAATAAACTAAATAGAAAATAAATAAGGGTATAATTATTTTTATATTTAAAACTTTCTTAATAAATAGATATCAATAGAATTTGGAGAAGCATCCACTCACATCATATAAAATTCATTAGTTTTACCCAATTTTTTAACCATTAAATTAAATTAAATCAGTGACTTGCATTATCCAAACATGTAAAGAGTCAACAAATGAACTTCCTAAACTAGTTGGGAGCATGAAAGAAAAAATAATATCTGAATGCAATTGATCGAATTTTATGAATGATGTTGTAAATTTAAAATAGTTGGATTTCCAGAAATAAAAAATAGCAGTGCGAACGAAGAAGATTACTTCTTCTTAGAAAAAAATGATTAACGGAAAATAAACATATTAAATTGATAAATTTTAACAAAAATTATCAATAACAATAATAATTGGCCTAGGATTTTTAAATTAAAAAAAGAGAGGATTGAAGTTATAAGTTTTAAAGTACATGGATTAAATCTTAAATTCTATAGAAGTACAATGACTAATAGCTTATTTTAACCTAATTTGAACGCATCATTCATATTTATATAGCTATTATCTAATTTGATAAGTTAGCAACATTTATAATCTGGTTTAAATTTATATAATTTTTCAATTTTTTTACAACTTACCGATTGAGAAAAGTCAATTGGGTATAGTTAATTTTATTCCAAAACAGGTTCAATTTTGATTTAAGAAATTATAAAGTTGGTACAGTCGATTTTTCAATGGAACCGAGATAAAGTCCATCCCTTTTCTAGGTCTACTTCCATCAACAAGGCCTGTTGAGTGGAGAATGTTGTCATAAATCAACAAACCAAAGAAAGCATGATGTTTTTATACCACTTGGCTCTTACTCTTTAAATTGACAGCAAAAGGCTTTTCCATTTAAGAAAACACAAGTCATTCCTCTCCAAATCCCCATGCAGCACCAAAACCTTACACTTTACAATATATACAATAGTATAACAAACAGTATAGGAATGACTTTTTATTTCTTTTGGATCTCTAATCATGTGATCAAGAGGACAAACACTTGGTATCTGAGGAATACATAAGTTTGGTTTGCAGAGCATGATATTTAGGCGAAACTGCCGTCAATATGACAATGCCACAGAGGAGAACCAATCCCAGACCTAGACTATTGACAATCATGGACTCCGGACAGTGTTTGGATGCAGTCCGCATGCTTTGCAAGAATGTCAATTTCTCTAACAGCCCCGTTTCCGCTGTTGCCACTGCTAAGCCATAAGTGTAGAGACCAAGGAAGATATGCCACGGCAACACCTTTGCTCTTGTCGTCCGCACTTCACCTCGGTGCCAAAAGCTTAGAAAACCCACCAACCACTGCATTCAAATACACAACCACAGCATATAAAAAATTATCTTTCCATGTAAACGAAAACTCCTAATCTCCTTGTCATTAGACTGAATTAACCAGCAAACCGAATATGTTGTCTTCCTCTGAATGTAACGATTATTTTGAGCATACAAGAGTATGACAATTGATCAGTCTTTTCAATGAAAATTTTCGTGCTTAGGCAATAGTTAAATAAGTCCATTAAGGATGGCTCCAGGCCGTGCTTATGAGTTATGCCGTGTAACGCTGGAATACATCATCTCAGCATAAATAATTGAAAAAGGCTAAAATACGTTTTTGAAACTTGCTAAGGGAGTCGTATAAATGGGGCCACAACCTCAATAGAAAGCAACACAATATTAATGGGTGAACTGCAATAATTGCAGCTTTCAGCATTCCGTTATTTTTTAATGTTACCCAGTAGATAAAAAAATAAAAACGAAATGTGAATTGTGATTACAACTCAGTTTCCGGTAAGTTTACTGTAATTAACTTGCCCCTGGAATGTATTTATCAGTAAAGAAAACTTAAGGGACCATTTTTGAAGAAAGAAATAGGAACAAAAAATGATTGAGTGGTTGAAGAATAGAACCTGAGCTCCAAACAAGCTGACACAGATCAAACCCATCCAAGAATGCAGGCTGAAAAAATTAGCCACAATGCCATCTTGTCCATGGAACTTTGTCCAAATCCCAAAAACCCCACAACCTAAAGCCACCCCTTGAAGGCACAAATGCACAGATTTCTTCAAATTGCTTGAACCAGGCAACCATCTGTGTATCAATATAGCTGAAACGAAAGAAGAACTTTCAATTGTTTGAAAAAAAGAATAATCTATTTTCACGTCATTTTCTGATTTACCTTCCCCACTTATGAGAATGAAGCCAATCACCATGAGCAAAGGATGGAGGACCTGTAAGCAACACAGATAACTTTCAAAG
This sequence comes from Gossypium anomalum, assembly GCA_025698475.1. Taxonomy (NCBI): domain Eukaryota; kingdom Viridiplantae; phylum Streptophyta; class Magnoliopsida; order Malvales; family Malvaceae; genus Gossypium; species Gossypium anomalum. The sequence goes on along the minus strand of CM046967.1, from coordinate 12,419,684 downwards.
GCTGCAAAAGGAAATGTGAAGTAATTAAGTAGAGAATGGAGTGATAAATAAATACTCACTGCATAGATGAGGTCTTCTTGGGAGGGTAAAGAAGAGTGAGGAAGGAAGCTAGACTTGAAAAGAAGAGCCCACGAGAGGACCAAAGCTGCCACTAGGATCCCTGATATTCTAGCAAATAAGAGAGGTGGAACCAAAGGTGGAGAAACTGCAGCCATGGGCTTGTTTAGAAACATGCAACTTCAGTTTTGAGTACAGCTGAGCTGATGAGTGAAGTGGCGAGAGGATAGCTACCGACACACACTCTCAGATCTAGCAGGCTGCAAAGAGTAAAGGACCAAAGACATGACACCTTTAACAATACTTTATATGGAAAGTTTCTATATTTTATTTACTGCCTTTGATAAGATTCCCTGTAATCCTCCTATGATAAACCAGTACAATGAAATTTATAAATGGATCAAACGATCAAAAAGGCCAAAAAAAAAAGAAGACTATGAGCTGATAGTGGGACAATGGCGTTGCTACTGCATTATGACTGGAGCCCTGGACAACTATATCTATAATAACATCTTCATTATTGTTGGGCTCCTTTTTTGGACAGTTGCTGGGCTTCTTGATTAGGGATTAATGAAATTCTTGCATTCAAAATCCAATCCATATACATTTAAGATCACTCCACTTCATTCAAGTTCAACTGTCAGAGAAGGATGGCTTAAAAGCCAGTTGAGCTCAAGTAGATGTCTCAGCAACTGCCTTCCTCAACAATAGTTTGTCTTTGTTAGTACTGTTTGATGTTGTTCCGTAAACTGTTAGTTTTTTTAATCTTGTATATGTAATGGTTATTTTTATTACTCATAAAATTTCGTCTCGTTTGATATTGTTGTTGAAAAAGTGTAATTTGATAATTTTAGATATTTAATATTACTGTTTAAAACTATGGTCGAAAGTTAAAATATTTATTTTAGATATAATTTTAGTAATTAAAAAATCTTTCTATTAACTCGATAATAACCATTACTATTAAATTAATTAATTTAAATGATATTTAAGTAATTCAATAACAACCGCTAATAATAAAAAATACTACTAAATTATCCCCATGCATCAAACCAATTTAAACTATGCATAACTCATCACATATTCATTCTTAAACATCTTAAAGTCTTTAGGCTAAATCATAACTTGCTTGAAGATAATTAAAAACACAAAAATAGCACAGAGAAGGGCCAATTTGTATTTTCACACCCCAAATTACAAAAGCTAAGGGCTAGTTTGGCAATGCTTTTAAAAAATGCTTTTGAAAAGTGCTCTGCAAAAGTGCTTTTGAGAAGTACTTTTGAAAAGTTTGGTTTAAAATTTGAGTATTTAGCATTGCTGTCAAAAAGTGCTTTTGAGAAATAAGTGTCCATTTTAGACATGTTATTATCAAATAACATGCATTTAAATAATATTTAAATTAGTTAATATTATTATATTTTAGTAAGAATATAAAAAAATTATTATAACTTCTTGTTAATATTTTAATATATAAAATATAAATTTTAAATATTTTTAAGCAATAAATATTAATTATTTATAAAATTTAATTAGAATATATAAACTATATTTTAAATATTTAAATATAACTATTAAATATTTGTAATTAGTATTTTAAAAAATATTTTTTTATTTTTAATTAATGATTTTAACACATTTGTAATTAAGTACCAAGAAAAAAAAAGAGAAGTACTATGTTATAGGAGAGGTGAAAAAGTAATTAAGCACTAAAAGTGTTTTTGGGAGAGAAAAAGTTAAAAATTTTAACTTCTCCTTTTCAGAAGTGTTTTGAAAACATTTCTGAAAAGCTAAAAATTTCAGTTAAAAGCAGTTTTTCTGCACAACTTTTCTTCTAAAAATACTTTTGGAGCCAGAAATACTTTTAAAAAGTAATGCAGAACTGTCCTTAAAAGTCACACCACCACCTACCCAACTTTTCAGTTTGGCTCAAAAAAGTGCTTTTAGTTCTAAAAGCATGTTGTTTGGGTTTGCGTGTAAAGTGCTTCTAGCACCTTACATGCATTGTAATATCAATTGCTGTTTGATGTTATGGTTTTAAAATAAAATTAAAAGAGAAAAAAAGCTAAAATTAAGAGAATAATGTACTTAGAATTATTCACAGTCTCTCTCTAACTTTAAAATAAGAGGATAATATGTTTAAACACACTTAAACTTACGTTCTCTTGCACTAACAATAATATTGATACCAATTAAATTAAAATTTAATCGACTTTTTAATCTTATCTTTTACTGTCAATAATAATAAATTAATACTTCTAAGTGCGTTTTTTTAATTTTATTTTCATCTATTTATAATATCTCGTTAACTATCTCAATAAGAAAAATATTGTATGAGCGTAGACCAGATGGTACTTCTCATTCAACTTTTAAGTTTTGATTAGTTTATTATTATGGCAGACCAATGAATGAAGGCATGCATGGTCCGGAAGTAGAGTTTCCTTGTGACATAACCACTTACCAATTATTATAAATTTCAAAATAGCCCATAAAAGAAATAAGGACACGGCAATTAATGATAAATTAATGGTCAAAGATGATTTCATCAGCGGTTGACAAAAAGATTGTCGATGGCGATCCTAAAGCAAGTCTAGCAATAGACTCACAAGCAGTCACTTCATAATCTTTTTATTCATAGTGATCTGCTGATATATGCTTTGATTTTTATCCCCTTTTTTACAAGCAAATCAGAGCTGCAACCTCAGGGTCAGGGCTCAGAAAAGTGACAGGAAAAATAGATATATATGGTCTAATTCGTAGACATGGCCTGGACTGGATTGACTATTTTGTTGAAACCTAACCTGCATTGATGTGAATTGGTGGGGGCAGGGACGGCATCTTCGAAACACTCAATATTTAGCATTTAGATATTCTATTTTGTTGTTTATCTAAATGGGATTTACAAATGGAGCGCCCTGGTTAACACCCAAACGTCGAAACTTCAAGAATATAATATATATAATTAGTATAATTAATTATGCCTAGTTTAAGCTGCCTTGCCAACTTATTTTATTTTGATTTTATTTGCAACCAGTTTCCAAATTGTGGTTTATATTCTATCAAAAAAAAAAAAAAAAGAAGAAGCTGTGGCTTATATCAGTTGCAATGGTTGGCTACTGGCTTTATGCATGCAAGCTTAAGATAATCCATAAGCATGAGAAAGGATATATATATATATGTATATCACTTAGATTTAATTTGTGCTGTATATAAACTTGTCCCTTGAACTTTGCTCCAAGCTAAGATGCCTATGAAATGGCACAAACGTCGATGATTTCTAGAATCTTGACAACATTTTATGGCATTTTCGTTTATCCATCCAATCTGGGAGGCATCGAGAATATAATTCATTAACGAAACCTAGTGCCATGCGACCTCAAAACTCCAAAGAATCTACGATAGCTATCTATTAAAATAAACATATACATCTCTCATTATTTACACAAACTAACGAAAACCATGGAAGGCACTGGATCTTACGATGACAATCCGGTATGATCTTGTTGTCATCGATCTTACCTTACCTTGTATTTATATATTATATCTGAGCTTCCCACAACCCGAAAGACGCAAGATGGATCTAAAGCGCACCTAACGATCTGTCGTATTCATTTAAACCTTGCCTAGTAAAATCCAATTGCGATGAATACTTATATCCTATCACAGTATCACTACTATTTAAACCTACCCTCGGTTCCACTGAGAGCATCAGCGTGACTCAGAACAACTAAATTAGAAACTTAAAGCAGCAAAGGGAAGATATGGAATTTTCTTGCAAGGATTTCAAGGTAGGGAAATGCCAAGGCCAAAAGCTGGTGGATGGTGAATCCATGCCGCTAGTTCTGCAACCCCCCAAGGCAGACAAGGCTGATATAGAGTCGCTTCTGTTGGCTTTGAAGACAAACAAGGATTGGTTTGAGCAATTGATCATCAAAAACAGTGCTGTCCTCCTCCGGGGTTTTGATGTCAAGAATGCACAAGACTTCAATGACATCGTTGAAGCCTTTGGTTGGGATGATATTCGTTATGTCGGACCAGCACCTCGGACGCATGTGCATAAACGTGTCTGGACAGCTAACGAAGGACCTCTCTCCGAGTTCATATATTACCATCATGAAATGGTTCTGGTATGTCCCTACTCGCTACTATAATATCTTCTGGAAACAAAGACATAACTCAATGCTTTTACAAATGCAACCCAAATTACGGAATCAATTACTTATTTAGCTATTTCTTAGTTTTTAATCAACTTCAATAAATATATAAATGTTTGGAAGGCTGCATATGGAGCTGTAAAATTGGCCATGATTATGATTGATTTACACAAAACGGAACGGCAGAACAAATCAAACATGAAATTTGATCCTACTGCGGTCTCGAATTTGATAATCTTTGTCTATAGCTGACAATTTTGATGACGCAGTGAAGCTAAAACATATAAGATATCTTTCACTTTAAAAGTTGACACATATGGCTTCTCCTTAGGTCACGAATCAGCTATGAAATTGGTGTTTAACAAGATCTTACAATGCCATTGTTCACCAGATAAAGGAATCTCCGAAGACATTACTACTATTCTGCGAGGTGCCACCACCGGAAGGTGGAGAGACGCCCTTTGTTCCTAGCTTTCGAGTAACCGAGCGGATGCTAGAGGAATTCCCAGAAGCTGTGGAGGAAATGGAAGCCAAGGGGTTACAATACTCATTTACAGCCCTCAGCAAGAACGATACATCATCAATGAGGGGCAGAGGCTGGGAAGATACTTTTGGAACATCGGACCGTGAAGAGGCCGAGAGAAGGTTCGAATTTGATTGAACATTTAGTATTCAATATTTATTAAAAATTTAAAATTGAAGCACATATACATATATGCTTATGAGCCTTAATTCTGAGATAGACTGTGAGCCTCTAAACACAGCCAAAAATGCAAAAATGTTACAGGGCCGAAGCGCTGGGAATGGACTTGGAGTGGCTAGCTAATGGGGGAGTGAAGGCTGTATTGGGACCTCGATCTCTAACTAGGGTGTTTGATGGAAGGAAGGGGAGGAGAATGTGGTTTAACACTGTAGTCGGTATGCATGGAAAAGAGATAAGCTCAGCTAGCATGGCGGATGGAACAGAGATTCCAGAGAATGTAGTTAAGAGATGTGGAGAGATCATAGAAGAAGAAAGCATTCAATTCAAGTGGGAGAAGGGTGATGTTGCCATCTTTGACAACATGGCTTTGCTCCATGGACGGAGGCCTTCTAAGCCCCCCAGAAGAGTCCTTGTTGCCACTTGCAAGTAGACTTCCCCTTGCCTCAACTTTATCCATCCAAACATATCATCTTATACCAACACTTTTTAATTTAAAAGCTTTGCTTCGTTTCGACATCAGTCGTCAGTCCTATGTGGAATAAGAAAGCATTTGTATCTTGAAATGTTTCTTTAAAATATAACGAAATAATAAAAACAAACTTTGTAAACCTTTTTTTTCCTTTTTGGATATTTTCATTATAGCATAAAGATATATATAGTTAAATTAATACCTTTTCTGTCTACTTATATATGCATGGAAAGTTAAAAAAATCTATCATTATTTGCTCAAGAAATATGTAAGCTGGAGGAGCCCTTCTCTTGGATGGTACAAGTTGAAAACTGATGGCACGTGTAAATCAACTACGGGCATAATCGTTTGTGGTGGAGTTATACGAGATTGGAATGGGAAATGGATTTTTGGATTTTCTAGATTCGTTGGTTCCTGTTCGGCATTGGAAGCGAAACTTCGAGGTATTGTTGAAGACTTTCGACTTACCTGGTGAAATGGACAAAGAAGAGTTGTTCTTGAATTGATAATATTGATGGTGTTAATATGTTGACCAGGAGTGCTAAGATTGGAGACTATAACTTCGGTTGGGAAGCTCCTACATAAAGAAAGAATGAGAGGTGATTATACAACACGTCTACAGGGAAGACAATAAACTTACTGATGGTTTAACTTTGGTGGCTTGGAGTCAATGTTACAATGTCTCCACTTGATAGGTTTTTGATTTACTATATGCTAACGCAATAGGCTTATTGATGGTTTAGCTTTGGTGGCTTGAGGTCAACCGTTACAATGTCTCCACCTGATAGGTTTTTGATTTACTATATGCTAACGTAATAAGCTTACTGATGAATTAACTTTGGTGGCTTGGGGTCAACTGTCACAATGTCTCCACTGATGGGTTTTTGATTTATTACATGCTAACGATCATGATTTTGTAACTCCAAGAATAGTGTTGATTAATGTTTATTTTATTCTCTCTTTGATAAAAAAAAATTGGAACTTAAAAGAAAAGCAAGAGGAATGGTTATTGATGATTTCCGAAGCTCCTGAGTAGCCCTGTAACAAAAATGGTCATGGTTATTCCACCAGACTTCACATTCCAACTTGAATTTTAACAATTTGATACGAATATGATGACTCGATTAGATAATGGCCAACTCCAGCATGCAATGCACGCATTGCTTCTAGTGGAAGTACCTGAATGATGGGGCGTTAAGATGCATTGACCCCGACATGCATATAACAAATCAATCACAGTATCTAAGTCATGCTAAGTGGAAAATAATAGCGTATTAATTAGATTAGATCCAACGACGATACTGACAGCAAGAAATTAAATAGAACATGGTAAAAATATTGCCTACTTTTTTTTATTTCTGGAGAAATAAGAAAGAGAACAAATTCCGAGCATAGCCCTATTTCAGTCCGATGTTTGCCAGGCCGGATGGTTTTGACTGTGCATTGTAACATTTCAAATAAAAGAGAACAATTTCACATGGCCCGCTAACAGCCGTAAAGATTTTCAAACATCAAGCACAACTATGGAGCATGCAAATGCATGTCTTACCCACGACCCCTCCCCACATATCCATACCCTCTTCCATAATACCCACCACGAAAACGACCACCACGTCCACGTCCAGTTCCACGCCCACGTCCACCTCGATGTCTTGAAAATTCACCAAAAGTCTGCACCCCCAAAACCACAACAATATCAAAAAGGGTCCACATATTTCAGAGAGTTAATAGGAAGAATAAACAAGCAATGCATCATCACCTCTGTGTCTAACTTCATTTGCTCAGAGAATCTCGGCCTTCCGTTTTGCGAGTCATTATCAAGTGCATTGCAGGAGAGAGTATCAAAAAAGTCATCCTTATTGTAAACAGGCTGTACAACACCACCAGAATGATAGAGTGAGTACAGAGCCTTTAAGGTAATCAAATTATTACATGAGTTAAATATAAGGTGGCAAGATAACCTTCGTTTGAATCTTAGATATTTCAGCGTCATCTTCATCTTGAGAACCATATTCATCAACGGCATCTGCTTCTTTATCCTTAGTATGAGATTTGCTACTGTTACCAAGATGACCCCATACTTCATCTTTCTTGAATTTCTCATTCATTGCCACGAAATCGAAGTCTTCAGTAAATTTTGTCACTGGACGTGAACTCTATAAGAGTTTTCCACAATATACAGTCAGTCTTGATGAATAACTATAACCAACAATAAAATGCATTCAAAATTTTATTTATGAAACTTAATAAGCCAAGAATTAATCTCTAAAACATCTACAAACTAACCCAAATAGTCAATTCCACCCAATAAATTACAGGCTAAAATGAAATGGTTTAGCCTATAATCACATAGCTTCAACAAGACAACAACAATATTCAGCTTGCTGCATCTTTTCAAATTTGTGAAAATTCAACTTTAGACTACAAATATAAACGAAGTTTACCCCAGTTCCTCTTCCTCTTCCTCTTTCATATCCTCTATAACCATGGCGAGGTTGCAAGGAAGCTCCATTTGGCTAGTGGGAAAAAATTGAAACACTTGTCAGACTCCTTACAACATTCAGTTAAGCAAATTATTGCAAATGAAAGTCATATGAACTTAATACTCATGAAGGGTTTTTTTAATCAAATATCATATAAAGCAACAAAGTAAATTCTACACTACAATAAACAACACAACAAACCTAAAAATGTATATCTCATGCTCATCATGATTTTTTCTCGTTTGGGGCAGGCACTACTTGGGTAAAAGAAGAGAAGAAAACAAGTAAAATAATTGCCCTTATGCATTAAAAGTGCCCACCTTGCGTGTACTAACTACTCATAATCTACAAAAAGATCCCTACAAAAGGAGACACATACTTTCACAAATGAAACCACAAGGCTAACCCTTCAAATGGACCCAGATAATCACACATTCTAAGAATCCATACTTGGTTTAACTTTCCATATCAGTTCTAATTTCCCGTTTTGCAATTCATAATCACATTAATACCTTCTCAAGCAGCCTACAGTCAACAACCCAAGGAAAAGAAAACTATTGAAAAGATGTACCACTAGTACATGGCAACAAAAATTTGGAAATTTCAAACTCAAAATCCTGTGAAACAAAAATCAAAACACCAGGAGCACTTTCTGTACGGTAAGTACAGCATCCTAAAGAAGTAGCTTCAGGAGCAAATTTCTTAATATGGTAAAAAAGGAACAGAATTTGCAAATGTTAACATCCGCACTATTCTTATCACTTCACTGCAACCAAAGTTGTCAAAGCCAGATGCAGAATATTAATGTCAAAACAGTTTATTAGATATCAGTGTGCAATGCACTCTGGGCACTAGAACCTTGCATCACACAAGGCACAGAGGGTAAAAAGTTTGGTCAAAGCAAATGTGCTAATTTCTAAAAGATAACTAGCTTAAGAATTTGTTTTGTAGCATTAGGCAATGTGTTCCCAACAATCAATGTTCATTTAATTTTAAGCTTTATTTAAAATAGAAGCATCAAAGTACCTTTGGGGCAACATGTGAAGAAACAGGTAATGGCAATAATGGAGGCTGAGCTTCTGAGACAACAGGTACTGATGGTTCAGGCGATAATGATGAGGACACTTTAACCACTTCCACATCTTTATGTGCAGTTGCTGCAGGCTGAGATGAAGGAACAACAGTAGATCCTGACTGCAAGAGCTGACGAGGGGTTACCAATGATGGTATAGATGTTTCCACACGAATAGAATCTGAAACCCCGATGACAGAAGATGCAACCTGAGAAGCACTTTGATATGGCAAAGTAGGAATTTCACTTCGTTTGTTGGCAATTGGTGGTGCAATGGAATTTAATTCTGGACTAGAACTCATCAAAGGAGCAAGTGCTGGCGAGTTGGCACTGAGTGTAGCTGGAGGCGGTGCAGGACTTGGAGCTTTGTTAGGCAAGGAAGCAGACAAGGTTTCTGATGCCAGCGTAGCTAAGGGTGCAGGAGGCAGAGAAGATGAAATGGCGGATGATAAAGAAGAAGATGTTAACATGTGGGAACTCGTACTGGCAGGAAGTAAAGAAGGAGGAATTTGAGGCAAGCTTGAACTATGTAAGTTAGCAGAGCCAGCAGGCAAAGAAGCATTAAAATTAGGATATTGCATTGGTTGCGGCATTGAAGGAGGCACTGACAGTCCTGGTGATGGCCGAAGCAAAGTTTGCTGGTGCAAATGTGGAAGCGCATTTGGGGGGCCATAGTATCCTTGCCAATACATAGGCATAGCAAGCCCACTACCATTAGCCGTTGGCGGTTGAGGTGATGCACCCCATGACCCTATGTTCCCACCAGGTTGATATAGAGGTAGTGCTGCTTGAAAATTAAACCCCGCTAATCCCATTTGAGTGTTGTGTGAAGTAAGATCAGTCAAAGGTCCACTAGCAGCAGATGGCATGCTTGTAGTCGTTGAAACTGAGTGTGGAAAGTGAGACTGCAAGGATATGAAAAGCTTCAGGATTTGATATGTCAAACTTTGAATCAATATTTCATTTTTTATTCTTAACCTGGATAATTGCAGGATCATTGTTTATGGGTGGGGTAGGCTGTGTAGGTGGTGAAGATTTAACCTGTAAATCCTGTAAAAACCAAGGAAAAAGAAATTTCACTAGTAAGTAAATATATTATAACATCACGATATACTCGATTACCGTGCAAGTGAAGAAACCCAGTAAAAATCTCAGCACTGAGCACATTAAGTTCGGGGGGAATAAAATCTAGTAAGCATAAAAATGAATACCTTGATGTCACTGCCACGGAACAATATGTATTCATAAACTTTGTCACTCGGGGGTACTTGCGGACCATCCTTTTTCCTTCCTTCAGTTCCAAATGATCTTACTGCCCGTACCGAGAAAAAAAAAAGAACGATAAATAGTAGCACTTGGAAGGGATGAACGATATTAAATTGCTAAATTGAATTTTAAGGGTAAAGCACGCATATCCAGTCCTAGGAAAAGCGAAGTCTATGTTGTATGATGAAAACAAAAATAGGAGAGAAAGTAAAGAGAAGAGAACAGGGATTACCGTTTCTTAATCCAATACTGGACTCGTCCGGGTTGATGTTGTAAAGAACGCCCTCGTATCTGATCTCACTCTTGGAAGTCAAGCTTATTAAGCTCCCTATGTAGGAATCAGCCGTTGAAGCCGATTTCGAACTTGAATTCTCCGCCGCCATTACCCGATCTCTTCTCTTCTTCGGAAAGAGAGGGATCAGGGATTTCTTAGGTTTTTAGATTGTGAAACGGACGACCCCTTCCTTTTCTTTCTTTCTCATCATGATAAATACCATCATCTTATTATTATTATTATTTTATTATTATTTTATACAATTATTATTACTATATTTTACAATACTCTCTACATATATTTTGTATTAAAAATATATATTTAACAAATTTTTATGGATGGAGCATAAGAGATTCTTATTTGAATTTGTTTACTTTGTCTTTGATTACTAAATAATATTTTTTAGTTATTTTAATTGGAATGTTGTATAAAAGCGTTAAAGTAAAAAAAATATATCCTTATAATAATACTAATTATTTTTTAATATAAAAATATTTTAGTAATTTTATAATTAAGTTGTCAAATTGATTCGTGACATCAACTCAATAATATGTGTTGATATCACGAGTCAACCAAGTAGTAACTCAATTAGAAAAATTATAAAAATATTCTTTCGTAATTAAATTAAGTTATACTATTCAATGGTACTTTAGTTTTTTATTAAAAAATATTAAAATATGCATATTATCACGAGCAGATTTAGGGGGCCTGGCAGGGGCCCCGGCCCCCTAAAATAGAAAATTTTTCATGTAGGCACTTTATAATTTATAAAATTTTGAATTAGTAATGGTAAAATTGCACTTTGACTCCTAAAAATGATAAAAATTTTATTTAATCATCTAAAAAATATAAAGACATAGGCTATTAATATGGCGAAATTATATTTTTACTATAGTAAAAATATATAATTTATTTTCGCCCCCTCAAAAAATTTTTTTGACTTCACCCCTACCCCTAAGTCATATTTCTAGATTTGGCACTGCATATAATGGGATTTGAACCGATACCAAATGTAACACCGCTTACTCGTATCTGGCGTTAGAATAGGGTTACAGAGTATTATCGAAATTTACAGATCAATTAATAGACATTTCATTTCATTTAGCATTCATATCAGAAATCAATCAAAACCAAGCTTAAAGTCCCTTATACGAGCTTTCGAAGCCCAAAATATATATTAGAAACAAGTCAGGACTCAATCGGGTACTCAAAATTTTTTTCCAAAAACATTCAAAATTTTTAAAGGTGCAGGGGACACACGCCCGTGTCTAAAGTCGTATGGACATTCGAAATAGGGACATACGGTCGTGCCCCAACTCGTTTCCAAACATGTGAGCTCTCTGACTTAGGTCACACGGTCAAGCCACACGCTCGTGTGCTAGGCCGTGTGAGCATACTGACTTATACTATTAAGGTGCAGGGGTCACACTGCCAAGCCACACGCCCATGTGCTAGGCCGTGTGAGCATTCTGTTTTGCTCTATTTTAAAAATACAGGGGACACACAGCCACGTCACCTGGCCGTGCTGTAATAGCCCGATTTCAGTGAAATCGGAACAGTGGTTTCGGGACCACAAATCTGAGCCAGAAAGAAATTTATTTTAATATTATTGTATAGTCTGCATTATGATCGGAAAGATGTAAGAAAATTTCGATAAGAAAATTTTACCGATTTCATGTTTAATTATAGAAAGGACCAAATTGCATAAAATGCAAAAGTTGAGTTCTAGTAGCTATAGGTATTATATAGCTATGGAATTCAAAACTTGAGGTCTTTATATGGTAACTAGACCAGTAAATGGAGTTAGTAGATATTTATGATGAATCATCCATGGAAAATTAAGAAAAAAAATGACTAAATTGGAATTTGAAATAAATAAAGATGATAATAACTTAATATCATCTTATTTCATCATCTTCCCCAAATATTTTCTATGGAAACCCTAGCTAAGAGAGAGAGATTCAATCAAGCTTAATTGGGTAAGTAATCATGTTCTGTTTTTAGTAATTTTTATATTTCTGAAATCGTAATAACCTAATCTATCTATTTTGGGGATAAATTTGTAAAGTTATCAAAATATAAAAATTTTTTCCATGGATGAGTATGCTGAAATTTTGAAATATATGGTAGAAAATGAAAGGTTGCTGATAGATAAACAACTTTTGTAAATGAAATTTTCATGAAATTGTGATTTTAGGACTAAATTAAAAAGATGTAAAATTCATGGAAAATTTATGAATTTTTTGAAATACATGGGTTATAAATGTTATATGAAAATTTTGGTTAGGCTTGGAATAATGATTAATTTGCATGAATTTCATTTTCCGAGCCTAAGGACGAAATTGAAATTAATTAAAAAGTATAGGGGCAAAATAGTACTTTTGCCTAAAATATAAGTTGGATTGAATTGGATATTAAATGTGTTAAATTGATGTTAAATTCATTTAAATAGATCCAAAAAGATCAAATAAAGAGTTAGATCAAGGAAAAGAAAAAATATCTGATTAGTAAATCTCCGTATACGAGTAAGTGACGAGGTAAGTTCGGGTAACTAAATTGTGTATATTTATATGCTTGAATTGAATGTTGTGTATGTGAATTGTATAAATGCCATAAACATGAAGTTGGCTACATATCCAACAAAGCCCGATAAATATTAAATTCCGTTTGAATAATGGAATTCGATGGATACAGGATTTCCCGATTGGTTGTGGTCCTACATATGTTGCGGACATACCATAGCTCTTACGAGCATCCTGTTATAAGCCCTCTCGAGTTTCCCATTATATGGTTCCTGTGAGCATCCTGATTGGTAGTGATCCTGCATGTGTTGCGGACTACCGCAACTCTTTGTGAGCGTCCTATTATATGATCGAGTGTGATCCTGCATATATTGCGGATACAAACGCAGCTTTTTATGAGCGTCCTGATATAGTCTATTTGTGAGCTTCCTAATATGACTCGCTTGAAATTCCGATTATATGGCTATCCGGAGCTCCCTGATAATAACTCTTCTAAGTTACCTGTTAAACTCAATGAGCTTTCTGTTTTAAACTCTTATGAGTTTCCTGTTATAGCCCGGATAAGCTTCCTGTTACATGGCTCACATAAGCATCCTATTATATAGCTTGAGAGAGTTCTTCCTGATTATGTGCCTTAATGGGTGCTGTAACGCCCCCACGCCCAAAACCGTCACCGGAGTCAAGCTTGAGGTGTTACTAAACTTATCTTACCTTTTAAACAACTCTAAACCACTTATTTTAATTTTCAGAATAAACTGTTTTTCTGCATCATGGTTGCTTAAAAATTCATTTCTTGAGTTTCAAAACTCGAAATTATGATCCGTAAATTTTTCCTGAAACTAGACTCATATATCTATCCACTAATTTTTTTCTATAATTTTTGACTTAGCCAATTAGTACAGATTATTAGTTAAAGTTACCCTTGTTTCAGAATTCGACTGCACTGGCCTCTACTTACTACGAACCATTTTTCTCTCTGTACAAAAATCATATGACTATACCGTTTATTTCTATTGAAACTATATTCAATAAGGATTCTAACCATATAAATTACACCACCTAATTATTTTTTTAAAATTTATGGTGAATTTCTAAAGTTGAAATAGGGGATCCAGAAATCGCTCTGGCCCTATTTCACTAAAACTCAGATATCTTATAAAATACAAAACCTTTACCTATTTTGCTTATTCCATATGAAAATAGACACAATGAGTTTTATTTTCATATATTATTCACCATCAAAACATGTCTCTACGATTTTTAGTGATTTTTCAAAGTCATGTTATTTCTGATACTTGAATCCGTTTTTAAGTTACTTTCACATTTTTCATAGTTTTCATGTGATAGTTACTACTTAATTATACATACTATTAAACATGTATATCATCAGCCATTCTATTAGCTAATCACTAGCAAGTATTTACACATCATTCATTGATCATATCATATCAAAAGAAACCAAGTTCCTATACATGCCATACACAAAACGAAACGCCTAACTATACCAATGTGATTCCTTCGATAGTGTGATCGGGTCTCCGACGTTTCCTTCGATCCCGAGTGGCTTGATAAAAACTATAAGAAAAAGAAAATAAAGAGAGTAAGCACTAGGCTTAGTAAGCTTACAAGCAAATAAATTACAACATTCAACATAATGAATAATTATACATAATGTCACCTAGCCTTATAAACTTCCCTTACTTCTCATTTTCTACCTTCTTCTTTACTCACTTACCTTCTTTATTACCTGACCTTTCACTATTCATAGATATAATCTACCTTCCCTTTTGCTAATAATTCACTGTAATTTAACGTGTACAATGACCCATTGAACCACTCGGAATACTAAGGATACTGGGGTCATTCCTGTCTATCAATATCCTGCCAATGCCATGTCTTCGACATGAACTTTCATGAATTATTCCTGTCTCTAATGCCATATATATATATCTAATATGGGCTTACTTGGTTCATTCCTGTCTCCAAAGCCATATATCTGATATGGACTTACATGGCTCATTTCTGTCCTGTCCTGTCCTGTCAACCCCAATATCCTAACATTCCTAAGGTTCAAACGGGACATCCTAATGCTTTTTCTCTGTCACTTCGCCTTTAATTTGACTTTAAATATTCTCATAAAATAAGTATATAAATGCTGGAAATTGACAATAATAATGTAAAATAAAAGAATATTGCATTTATTTCATGTAAACTTACCTCAGTATGCAAAAATAGCTACTTTTACCATTTCGTCCACAACTTGGTATTTTCCCCATTTTAGCCCGAATTTCAGTTTTCCTTGCTCTATCATTTAAAATATAGTCTAATTAGGACTCACATTATTCAAATTGACCCAAAATCATATTTTGGCAAAATTACAGTTTTACCCCTAAACTTTCACATATTTACACTTTTGCCCCAAAGCTCGTAAATTAAACTTCAGCCTATTTTCTTATGTTTTATGACATGCTGGTCATTTTTCCCTTCTATGGCAGCATCAAATTCATACTCTAACTTGCACTTATGGCTATTAGGTATTTTTACCAATTAAGTCCTTTTACTCGTTTTTGCTTAAAACCGAGTAGTACAAGTTGTCTAACATAATTTAAAACCTCATATTCTATCATAAAACACCAAAATACACAAATTTCACCTATGGTTATTTTTCCAAATATGAACCCTAGGTTGAATTATTGCTAGCATAAGCTTAATCGAGTTACCGGGACTCCAAAAACGTAAAAATCATTAAAAACGAGGCTAGAATGGACTTACAATCGAGCTTGGAAGCTTGAAAAACCCTAGCCATGGTTTCTCCTTGCTATATTCGGCCATGGGGTTGAAGATGAGCAAAATTGGCTTTTAATTTTGTATTTTAATTCATTTTACCCCCAAATGACCAAAATGCCCTTACTACTAAACTTTTCAAAAATTCCATCCATGTCCAATTTTTGTCCATAGACTTAGAAATTGGTAAAATTGCTCTTTAAGGACCTCTAATTAATAATCTAATTCAATTTTATGCAAAATACTTCTAGAACACAAGTTTTGCAATTTATTCAATTTAGTCCGTAATTTCAAATTAAGCACTTTATGCATAGAATTTCTTCACAAAATTTTCACACAATCATGCAAACATATCATAGACCTCAAAATAATAATAAAATAAATTTTTCTACCTCAAATTTGTGGTTTCGCAACCACTTCTGCATTTAGGCCCTATTTGGGATGTTACATTTCTCCCCCTTTAGGGATTTTCGTCCCCGAAAATCTTACCTGTGAAGAGATTTGGGTACTATTTTTGCATAGCCTCTTCGAGTTCCCATGTAGCCTCGTCTACCCCATGTAGTCTGACTATCTCTGAAATATACAACTCGGCCAACTTGTCAAGTGAAAAATCCATACAAACTGGGATAAAATGAGCCGACTTCGTTAACTTATCAATCACAACCCATACTGCATCTTTCTTTCTCGATGTAAACGGTAATCCTGTCACAAAATCTATAGTAACTCGATCCCATTTCCACTTAGGGACTAGCACAGGCTGCAATAAACCTGAAGGTACCTGATGTTCGGCCTTTACCTGCTGACAGATCAAGCATCTAGAAACAAACTCTGAAATGTCCCTTTTCATTCCTACCCACCAGTACATTTCTTCAAATCATTATACATCTTTGTACTACCTGGATGAATAGAAAAAAAAAACTACTATGTGCTTCCTGTAAGATCTTTCGAATAAGCTCATCATTCTTCGGTACACATACCCTGGGTGATAATCAATCACTAGCTCATAATCTTTAATAAACTCTAGCCATCTTCTTTGCTTCAATTTCAAACTTTTGTGATCGGTGAATATGTGGCACTTCTCTTTCGTACAAATGATGTCTCCAAATCTTCAACGCAAAAATAATGGCGCTAGCTCTAAATCATGTGTCGGATAGTTCTTCTCATGTGGCTTTAGCTGTCTGGTTCTAGTTGTACTAAAACAGGAGCTTTAGTCAATAATGCTTTTAACTTGTCAAAACTCTGTTCACACTTCTCAATCCATTCAAACTTGATATCCTTTCGCAGCAATCTTGTCGTGAGGTAGCTATCATGGAAAATCCTCTACAAGTCGCCTATAATATCCGGCAAGACCAAGAAAACTTTTTTAACCGATACATTTTAGGAGGCTTCCAATCAACAATGGCTGAAATCTTACTCGGATCAACCTTAATACCTTCACTGAAACAATATGTCCAAGAAAACTAATTTCTCGTAACTGAGAACTCACTTTTCTTTGAACTTGGCATACAACCGATTATCTTTCGAGAATCAGAAAGCGTTCTCAAATGCTCTGCATGCTCGATCTCATCATGAGAATAAATCAAGATATCATCAATGAACATAACTACAAACTTATCCAAATGCAGTGCAGAAAATTCAGTTCATTAAGTCCATGAAAATGGCAGGAGCATTAGTCAAGCCAAATGGCATCACAAGGAACTCATAATGACCATACCTAGTCCGAAAAGCAGTCTTCAGGACATCTGACTCTCTAACTCGCAACTGATAGTATCCGGATCTCAAACCTATCTTGGAGAACACAGTAGCTCCCTTCAATTGATCAAACAGATCATCAATTCTAGGCAATGGATACTTGTTCTTTACTGTTACCTTGTTAAGTTGCTGATAATTTATGCACAATCTCATTGATCCGTCATATTACCTTATTTCAATTCCAGGAATTCCTTTCTCTTCTGGTCAATAAACCCCTGACTGATGTACTTTTTACGAAATTCCTCCTGAAAGAAATCCCAAGTGATCCTCTCTCTTTTGGTACAAGCGATACAAGTGTCTTCCACCAGTAGTAAGGTGAGTCTCTAAGAAGTGATACTACACATTTCATACATTCCTCGGGTGTACAAGATAATTCATCAAAGACTCGATAGTATTTTCTAACCAAAATTCTCGCTCTTTCGCATCATCATCTTTTGTTGCTCGGAACTCTTACGCCCCTTGTTTCTGATTCTATCAAGCTGGTGGCTTTTCTCTTATCATTATGCTAATGGATGTGGGGAGCTTGAGCTACATGGGTAGCCGAGAATCATGAGGGGGTGGAGGTCTAAGCTGCCGGATTCGCATGCTGAGCGAACTCGGCAAACGAATCATTCAAAGCTTGGAAGAGAGCTTCTCGAGTCACTCCTCCCCGATTAATCAGCATCTTGGCTATTTTGGATGACGCTACCCCTTCCGCGGGAGCAGGCGCATTACTTTCTATACCATCATCACCAGCTCGCTCGGGATCCATTACAATAAAACAAAATATTTAAAAATCGTCAGGAGTCGTCACACTATCAAAATACAAGTATGGCATGTATAGCTAGAATTTTACTCACACTAACTATTCCGAGAACCGACTAAACCTGCTCGACGATACCAATAAATGTAACGCACGCGCCCAAAACCGTCACCGGAGTCAAGCTTGAGGTGTTACTAAACTTATCTTACCTTTTAAACAACTCTAAACCACTTATTTTAATTTTCAGAATAAACTATTTTTCTGCATCATGGTTGCTTAAAAATTCATTTCTTGAGTTTCAAAACTCGAAATTATGATCCGTAAATTTTTCCAGAAACTAGACTCATATATCTATCCACTAATTTTTTTCTATAATTTTTGACTAAGCCAATTAGTACAGTTTATTAGTTAAAGTTACCCTTGTTTCAGAATTCGACTGCACTGGCCTCTACTTACTACGAACCACTTTTCTCTCTGTACAAAAATCATATGACTATACCGTTTATTTCTATTGAAACTAGATTCAATAAGGATTCTAATCATATAAATTAAACCACCTAATTATTTTTTTAAAATTTATGGTGAATTTCTAAAGTTGAAACAGGGGATCCAGAAATCGCTCTGGCCCTATTTCACTAAAACTCAAATATCTTATAAAATACAAAACCTTTACCTGTTTTGCTTATTCCATATGAAAATAGACACAATGAGTTTTATTTTCATATATTATTCACCATCAAAACATGTCTCTACGATTTTTAGTGATTTTTCAAAGTCATGTTATTTCTGATACTTGAATCCGTTTTTAAGTTACTTTCACATTTTTCATAGTTTTCATGTGATAGTTACTACTTAATTATACATACTATTAAACATGTATATCATCAGCCATTCTATTAGCTAATCACTAGCAAGTATTTACACATCATTCATTGATCATATCATATCAAAAGAAACCAAGTTCCTATACATGCCATACACAAAACGAAACGTCTAACTATACCAATGTGATTCCTTCGATAGTGTGATCGGGTCTCCGACGTTTCCTTCGATCCCCGAGTGGCTTGATAAAAACTATAAGAAAAAGAAAATAAAGAGAGTAAGCACTAGGCATAGTAAGCTTACAAGCAAATAAATTACAACATTCAACATAATGAATAATTATACATAATGTCACCTAGCCTTATAAACTTCCCTTACTTCTCATTTTCTACCTTCTTCTTTACTCACTTACCTTCTTTCTTACCTGACCTTTCACTATTCATAGATATAATCTACCTTTCCTTTTGCTGATAATTCACTGTAATTTAACATGTACAATGACCCATTGAACCACTCGGAATACTAAGGATACTGGGGTCATTCTTGTCTATCAATATCCTGCCAATGCCATGTCTTCGACATGGACTTTCATGAATTATTCATGTCTCCAATGCCATATATATATCTAATATGGGCTTACTTGGCTCATTCCTGTCTCCAAAGCCATATATCTGATATGGACTTACATGGCTCATTTCTGTCCTGTCCTGTCCTGTCAACCCCAATATCCTAACATTCCTAAGGTTCAAACGGGGCATCCTAATGCTTTTTCTCTGTCACTTCGCCTTTAATTTGACTTTAAATATTCTCATAAAATAAGTATATAAATGCTGGAAATTGACAATAATAATGTAAAATAAAAGAATATTGCATTTATTTACTGTAAACTTACCTCGTATGCAAAAATAGCTACTTTTACCATTTCGTCCACAACTTGGTATTTTCCCTATTTTAGCCCGAATTTTAGTTTTCCTTGCTCTATCATTTAAAATATAGTCTAATTAGGACTCACATTATTCAAATTGACCCAAAATCATATTTTGGCAAAATTACAGTTTTGCCCCTAAACTTTCACATATTTACACTTTTGCCCCAAAGCTCGTAAATTAAACTTCAGCCTATTTTCTTATGTTTTATGACATGCTGGTCATTTTTCCCTCCTATGGTAGCATGAAATTCATACTCTAACTTGCACTTATGGCTATTAGGTATTTTTACCAATTAAGTCCTTTTACTCGTTTTTGCTTAAAACCGAGTAGTACAAGTTGTCTAACATAATTTAAAACCTCATATTCTATCATAAAACACCAAAATACACAAATTTCACCTATGGGTATTTTTCCAAATATGAACCCTAGGTTGAATTATTGCTAGCATAAGCTTAATCGAAGCTCTAGGGACTCTAAAAACGTAAAAATCATTAAAAACGAGGCTAGAACGGACTTACAATCGAGCTTGGAAGCTTGAAAAACCCTAGCCATGGTTTCTCCTTGCTATATTCGGCCATGGGGTTGAAGATGAGCAAAATTGTCTTTTAATTTTGTATTTTAATTCATTTTACCCCCAAATGACCAAAATGCCCTTACTACTAAACTTTTCAAAAATTCCATCCATGTCCAATTTTTGTCCATAGACTTAGAAATTGGTAAAATTACTCTTTAAGGACCTCTAATTAATAATCTAATTCAATTTTATGCAAAATACTTCTAGAACACAAGTTTTGCAATTTATTCAATTTAGTCCCTAATTTAAATTAAGCACTTTATGCATAAAATTTCTTCACGAACTTTTCACACAATCATGCAAACATATCATAGACCTCAAAATAATAATAAAATAAATTTTTCTACCTCAAATTTGTGGTTTCGTAACCACTGTTCTGTTTAGGCCCTATTTCGGGATGTTACAGGTGCCCTAATGGGTACCCTTGAATATGAGTTGACAGATTACAGATTGTACACTTTGAGTGTACTATCCATCGATATTTCAAATAAATTCAACGGACAAATTTCTGACATGGTTAAACCGAACTTAAGATGATTTGTTATAGAAATGCACATGTTAAATGGAAATATGATATGAAATGCATATGTATATGAAAGTTATTATATGATGAGCTCATCCTTGATTCTTGATGTTTACATGTAATACATGACTAATAAGTTTCTTGAGATTATATCTGTTTGGGCAATTTGCCAAATTTCTTTCGATAAATTTTGTATGCTTACCTTAAATGTAAATGAGTGGTAAGTTAAATTTTTTATTATACGAACTTACTAAGTATAATATGCTTACTCTGTTTTATTTTATCTATTTTATAATACTCGAAAGCTCGTAAAGGTTGGAAGGGGGTCAGAGCAAGATCACACTATCCTTAAATTCATTTTGGTATAATTAGTAAATTTTTCCTTGGTATAATGACATGTATAGGTTAAATTGACCAAATGATGGCATGTTAATATTTGGTTGTAATTAGCCATTGGAATGGCTAGTGATGGTATGTTTTGATGTATATGTGTATGAGACCATATTATGTTGATATGTGTTGTGTGCTTGAATTGATATATATGTTAGGTATAAATATAATTAAATGAATATTTGACAAATTTGGTAAGTTGGACACTTGAAAATATGTGATGATATGTCATGCATAAGAATTGGTTTTGGCTTCATTTAAATGTCTTGAATTGGTTTGGGAAGTGTTAAAATGTTAATGTAGTTGCAAGGCAAAATTGGGTGAGAAATAAGGCTTGAAAATGGCCTTATTTTGTCCACACTTGTAAAGACACGGGTGTGTGTCTCAGCTATATGTGACACACGGCCGCGTGCACGGGCTTGTGGTTTGGCCGTATGTTCCCTGCATCTTAAAATTTGAGAAATAGAATACTTCGAATTGCTCACACAGGCAGAGACATGGTCGTGTGTCTCAGCCGTATGTGTCACATGGCCTAGCACATGGGCGTGTGACTTGGCCGTGTGACTCATGCACTTAATTTTTGAAAATTAAATTATCCATGAAGCCTAGCACACGGGCGTGTGGCAGGCTGTGTGACCCAAGTTAGAGAGTTACACAGGTATAGACACGGGCTGGGACACGGCCGTGTACCTCACATTGAATACCCACATGGCCTAGGACACGGTGTGTCACACGGCCTGACCACACGAGCGTGTGTGTAACATCCCCTACCCGTATTCGTTGCCGGAATAAGGTACGAGGCATTACCGGAGTTTACGAATTAATTAATTTTTTTAAAACTTAATATAACCCCTTTATAGATATCTAACCTTTCCTGCAATTTTAAACCGAGACCAATCCATATTAACCAATCCAATTTAACATATTTTCAAGATAGATTCATGCATATTCATAAGATAGCCTCATCACATACCAAAACCAGGATTTGTTAGCCATCCCAATGGCTTACTTTACATTCATTACACATTAACTTTTACTTTATTAACTTATACATGCCATTGATTTCTAAAATAAAGTTTCTTGCTATACCAAAATATTGAGGTTGATAGTGTGATGTGTCTCCGACCGAATCTGACCTCCGAGCTCTTAATACTACAAAACAGGAAAAAAAGAAATAGGGTAAGCACGTTGTGCTTAGTAAGCTCATGTAACAAGAATTATACTTACCTAATATTTTCAATACAATACAATAAATATTCATGCATCCATTCAATTTACCATTTACCTATCACACACAAACTCAACCAAAACATTAATCAAATAGCATCATATAAGTTCAATACAAAGATTAATGATTGATGAGCTCATCAATTTCATGTTTTCTATTACCTCTATTATTTCCCATATTTATCCCGTTCAATACGGACCGATTCGTATTCTGGCTCGTGAGATTAAAGAGTTGCAAAATAAGAAAATTTCGTTGGTTAAAGTATTGTGGCATAAACACGGAGTTGAGGAAGCAACATGGGAGATAGAAGATACAATGAAAGAGCATTATCCGAACCTATTCACCAGTAAGATTTTTGGGGACGAAAATCCCTAAGGGGGGAGAGTTGTAACAGCCCGATTTAGACCCTAGTCGGAACGGTGGTTTTGGGACCGCGAATCCGAGTCAGAAAAATTTTTAAAAATTATTTTCTGTGTTTATTTTGTGTGAATTTATGCCTGTGAAATTTTCGTAATTTAATTTGGACGTTTGAATGTCTGATTAAGTAAAAGGATTTAATCGCGTAAATTGAAAACTTGATAGTTTATTTTATAAGGACCGAATTGTTAATAGCTTTGTAAGTTGAAGCATTTATGTTGCAAATAACCCTTTAGACTAAGTGATGGCCGAATGTACCCTTATTATGCATGTTTTTGTTATTAATTTTAAAAGGTTAAATATGTAAATAGGTAAATAATATATATGATATAATATAACATAATTAAAAGTCATGTTTATATGTTCATATTTTGATCGAAAATAAAAAGAAAGAAAAGAAACAAAAGCTTTGTGGTATTCGGCCATTTCTCAAGCTTGATTCAAGGTTAGTTTGGTTTCTGTTTTTGATAATTTTTACGCTTTTGAGATCGTTGCTTCGAAGTACTATCCGACCCATGCTTGAATTTTTGATTTTGATGAATATTTTGAGTTATGCCATTGATGAGAGCTTGTGATTTTTGTTGTTTGATGATGAAATATGAAAGATATGTTTTAGATTAACAAGTTTTGTATTGGAGTTTTTGATGATTTTGAGTAATTAGGATAAATTGCAAAAATAATAAATTAAGGGACTAAAATATGAAATAAATAAAATATATGGATTGGTATGAATATTAGGAACATTTTTCCAAACATGGGTATCTTGAAATTTTGCATATTTTGTGTTTTGTGTAATAGGGACTAAATTGTAAAAAGTGAAAATGTCAAGGGTAAAATGGTAATTTTCCCATTTATGTGTTTTTGGACTAAATTGAATAAAAAAATGTTTGAATGAGCTTAATTTCAATATGTTTAGATCAAGAACCAAGAAAATCAGATTTGGATCGAGGGAAAACGAAAGTTGTCGACTAGCCGATCTGTACCGGTTTTTCATCGTTCGAGGTAAGTTTATAAGCAAATAAATATTGTTAAATTTGAAAATACTAGATTTATATGCTGAATTGAATTGTGTAAAAATATATATACGAAAGCCGAATTTGAATATATTTGGAAGTTATATGTACAAGCTCGATTTGATTAAGTTACGACGAAGAAAGCCCTGTTTGAACCATAGGATTCTGATATGTGTTTCTGAGTAAGATCACGTCTGGGACATTGGCATCGATATATGTGTTTTCTTGTAAGACCACGTCTGGGACGTTGGCATTGATCTATGTGGTTACGTGTAAGACCATGCCTGGGACATCGGTATCGTATTTGATTCTAGTAAGACCCTGTCTGGGACAGTGGCATCGATATGAGATAGCATGTAAGGCCACGTCTGGAACGTTGGCATTGTATGATATATGTGATTATCCGAGTATCTTATTCAAATCCGAATGGTTCATCGGGCAAGGATAAGTTGTGTTTGAGAAAGTAAAACGAGCTAAAAGGCCAGGTATGATTTATCTTATTATCTATGTGAGATAAGGCAAGTAAGTACTTTGAATATTTGTGTTAAATTATGTATGATAGAAATGAAAAAAATATATGTAAGATTAGTATGTGTATTTGGCCTTATGATTAAATAATTTGAATATTAATGAAATGATTATTCACTATGTATATATGTGTGACCGTGTATATTCGGCCATATAGGTAATAAGCATATGCAATGTTATATATAATCTTGTATATTCGGTCAAATATGTGATGTATGTATATGAAGTTAAATATTGTTTATGGTGAGCTTGTGTAAATGTATGGTTTATGGAATGTATAAGTTGAAATAAAGTATAGTATTAACTAAATAAATTAGTTTAGTTTAAAGTTAAGGATTTAACTATATCGATAAATTGTATATTTGCTTATGACTTACTAAGCTATGATAGCTTACTTTGTGTATTCTTGTTTACTCTGTTTTATAGATTTTGGATTCAAGTTACGAGCTCAGGGATCGTTAGCAAAGTTCATCACACTATCTACAGCTTCGGTATTTAATTATTTGAACTCGAACTATGGCATGTTAAGCTGGAGTGTGTGTTCAATAAAGTTGAATTTTTGGAAATGTATGTTTATTAGCCATGCGAAAATGGCTTAACTATTTTGCTTGAATTTAGTTTTGGCTTGGATATGGTTTAAGTTCATTTTGGCCAATATGCTATGTGCTGCGAATAAATATAAAAATGTTACCTAAGTATATGTCTTTTAAGTTAGGGTTTATAAGTGTGGTATGTATTGATAACGGTTGTCTGAACTTGGTTGTGATTTAAGCATGTTTCGAAAGTAATGTGCGTTTTATGTATATATGACATGTTTGAGTTATGTTTGACGTTGTGATCTTGAGTTGTGAATTAAATAATTAAGTAATATGTTTGATGTATTATAAATAAAGTAATGATTGGATTTGGTTTACATGATGTAAGTATAAATGATGGTTTTGGTTTATATGCTTCAGCAATGTGAAGTTCTAGGAACGATATTATAATATGTGAAATAGATATGACATGATTTAATATTTGTATTTATGTAATGAGATGAATTGGCTTGATTTCATGACTATATTATAAGCATGTTGTATTGATTATTTTATTAAGGTATAAGAAATATATATATATATATATATATATATATATATATATGAATAATGCGTTCGAAAAATGCAAATTATAAAATGTTTATATATGCTTCCATGTGTGATTGCATATTTGTTTAGTAATGGAGTAAAATTGGAATGAAAATGGTATTAAGCATGTGTACATTCGGCAAATGAGATAAGAATTGACCAAATGAATAATATCTTTTGCTAATTAATATTAAAATGCTTATATATGAATTTATTAAATAGATATGAGTTTTGTGTATCTATGTTAAGACAGATTATGGAAGTACATAATTGCTCAAGATGTATTTAGTTTATTATATGTATTTATTGAAAATGTGTTTATATTTAAAAGCATATTATACCTGACTTGAGATATGAATTGTATTTTGTTTCACAATTTATAAGGTAAGTTTAATAATTAATTAGTCATATGATTTTTGTAATGTGAACATGACTTGTATAAATCAGTGAATGTTTGAAAACTATGTCTTTTGGTAATGCCTCGTAACCCTTATCCGGCGACGGATACGAGCTAGGGGTGTTATAGTGCCATTGTTTAAATGATGTGTGAACAAATTATGGAAAGCTATTATATATAGCACGTGATGAAAATTGAGTATCGTATGGTTTTAAATGTTCAATTGTGCTTGACATTTTATTATACATATCATGTTTTATTTTTAAATATTCGGATTATATAAATACCACTGAGTTTATACTCAGCGTACTGTTTGTTCCAGTGCGCAGGTTAAGTTAAAGTCAGATCGTTGAATCAACATCCAAAGTCGATCCTGAACTTATTGTGGTGATGAACATTTCTTTTAGTAATGGCATGTACCTAGGATGTCATGTATGTCATTTTACATAATAATTGTAAACAATGTTAATAATGACATTGGTTGCTTTATGTATAAATATATGTAGATTATATTGTGATTAAGGAAGAATATGTTTAAGTTGTTATTTAAGTGGATATTAAATAAGGGCCGATATGATTAAATTATGATGTGAATGTTAAATAATTATGTAATGTTTTTATTTGTATCGAAATGTTTGGTAATGCTCTGTAACCCTGTTCTGGCGACGAATACGGGTTGGAGGTGTTACAATAAATGGCTTAATTATTATTTGATAGTAATTGATTTCTCATGAAAGAATGTGAATGATTACCATGAGATAAAATAAGATCATATTGGGTGAACATATTTATTTCAAATAGATTAAGAATATCTTATGATGGTAACCCACTTATGATAAGGTCATTGGATGATTATTGATTAAGCAATTTTCATAATGGTATGTGGTTAGGAAAAATTCAGTCGCAATACTATAGTAGAATGACTTCATAACTAAATAAGTATATAATTAATAAGAGAAAAACTAAAACTTAATTATAAATTATTTGAGCTCTGATTATATATGTTCAATCAGTCCATCTGCTAGCTCGTTGGAACCATAAACGAATTTCATGTAAAACCAAATGATAAAAAAATAAATGGAAATGATGAAATTAGAGAAATGAGTTGAAATTAATGTTGGAATATGGCAACCCTTGGTGGCTAATTGGGTTAAAGTTAATATTTATGGTTCAATGTCAAGAAATAACCCAAAAGCATCTGTATGAGAGGCAGTGAGTGGGCCTAGTGGAGGATGGTTGGTAGGATTCAAAATGGTATTAGGAATGAATGATATCTTTTAGATTAAGGCCAAAGCGATTCTTGAAGGACTGAAATTGGCTTTGGCTACAGGATTCAGGTGTGTCGAGTTGGAAAGTGACAACGCAATGTTGATTGAAACTATTCATAACGAGTTGGCTACAGTAAGTAGTGTTGCTAAAATCAGACAGATTCACGATTAGTGTTCTAAAAATTGAAAAGTTAAATTTCGACATATTTAGTGAAATGCCAATAAAGTTGCTGATAGGTAAGGTCGATGGAGGCAGAATTGAGCAACTAGTTATCCTGGAAGATCCTTCACAATATGTGAGATGTTGGCTTGAAGAAGATAGTAGACAGTCGCTGCTGATTGATTATAATTTTCATTAAGACTGATGTTCGCTTAATATTCTAAGCTTATGATAAAAAAATCCTATTATTTTAATAAAAATTTCACAATAAAAATTTCACTAAATTGACATCAGTATATAGTTAATTGATGAGAGTGTCTCAATCACCCTGCTAATGGTATGTGGTTATTTTCTTTACAAATTTAAATAAAAATTGTCATTAGATATGTACGGTACTACGGCTCGAACGTGAACCCAAGAAAGAATCCGATAATATTTTCCCTTAAAGAAGAAAAACCACAAAGGCTAACAATCAAAGTGAAATCTGCCCCTCTAGGGTTTCCAACAAATCATTCCCATTAAATTTCTTTGTTTTCTTTTTCTGGTTCTTGGCGATATGATCACGCCGCGAAGGAAGGCGTGGTCTCCACTAACTCTAACTCCGGCTACTGAGTCGCAGACGGCGGGGGTTCCGAACACTAGCAGCGGTGGCATTCGGAGTAAGGGAAAAGCTGTTGCTTTTGCCTATGATACTAGGAAACTGCCACCGCCTCCTGTTGCTTCTCTTAGTGGCAAGAGGCCTCTTAATGTTGAGGTGGAAGAGGAGGGCACGGAGGATTGGAGGCGATTCAAGGAAGCTGGGTTGTTAGATGAAGCGGCCTTGGAAAGGCGGGACCATGAGGCCCTTGCCGAAAGGCTCTCCAACGTCGAAGGGGAGGTGAGTCGTCATTAATTTTTATAACTTTCGCTGTTAGTTCAAATTTCTTAGTTGGAATCATCCGCTACATAACCAAAGTTTTGAAGGGCACTTTTTTCTCAAAGAAATTTGAACTTAGATGTTTAAGTTTGATCCCAAATAAATTGAAGGTTTGTGACAAAACAATCAATATGAAGAATATTAAAGTTTACATGTGTACATATTTTGTTGAAATTAAAGTTTGATTTGGAACTTACTGCTGCTTACAGGATAATTCTTTGTCATATTTTGTTTGACTATTTTGCTTTTAAATCAATCAAATGCATGTAGTTCAGTACTACACTGGCTTTGTACTGGGTTCATTTGTTTTGGCCTTCATTGTCTGCTCTTATTTGGTCGTGTGTGCTTTGCCATCATTTGATCTCTCCTCAAGTGGTCTTCTATTAGGTGCTAACCGTTTTAATTTTCGTGTGAATGTTGAATTTCTTTGTTTCTTCTTTCACCGTATATATGAAAAGTTGTTTAGTTTTTTGAATGCGACATTTAGGTTGCTCCATTGGGATCCTGGAGTTTATGTGTTAATGTTGTGGAATCAATACATTTTCAAACACACGTTAAGGGTTATGCATATTGAACATTTCCATACTTGTGATGTAGGAGTCTAATGCCCAGCACTAGGCTTCCCTCTTTAGCAACTCAAACAATTTAATCATGCAACAATGCTTCATTGCTGTACTGGTGAAACATGAATCTTTCTGTTGAATTTCATTTGCCTTCCCTCTTTAGTAATTCAAATGAATGAACTAGATCATTGTGCTTCATTTAAATTGGTGAAACATTAATCATTTTTGTTCTTCACTTTATTAGTTATTTAGTTGCATATTATTATTAAATGCCATCATCCCAAGATTAAGAATGCTGATCACCTTGTATGGTTGACCTTTGTTCTTTCTGTTGTGGGATTATGTTAAGTTCCTGATTGAAGCTGCATGTATAAAGTTTGCTAAATACTTTTTCGTTGCTTGATGTGTCTATTTCTGTCTAGCTTTTTAACTACCAGTACAATATGGGGCTCCTCCTCATTGAGAAAAAAGAATGGACATCAAAGTGTGAAGAATTAAAGCAAGAACTTGCTGAAGTTGAGGAGATTCTCAGACGTGAGCAGGCAGCCCACTTGTTTGCATTATCTGAAGTTGAAAAGCGAGAGGAGAACTTGGCAAAAGCCTTAGCTGCTGAAAAACAGTGTGTGGCTGATGTATGCTTTTTCTTCCATTTTTTTCTTATAAAACTGCATGTAATGTTTCTGTTCAGAAGTATCCTTAATGAAATTGATATTATGGCTATATCTCTTGTTTAACCTGCTGTTTTTCTAACTTACTGAAATTGATATTATGGCTATATCTCTTGTTGCAGCTTGAAAAAGCATTGCGTGATATTCAAGAAGAACATGTCCAGGTTAAGCTTAGTTCTGATACAAAGTTGGCTAATGCAAATGCATTGGTTGCTGGAATTGAAGGAAAATCCTTAGAGGTGGAAGAAAAGCTGCGTGCTGCTGATGGTAGGCTTGCAGAGGTGAATAGAAAAAGTTCAGAATTGGAAAGGAAACTGCAAGAGATGGAGGCTCGTGAAAGTGTGCTTCAAAGAGAGCGTCTTTCCTTTGTTGCAGAGTATTCTCTTAATAAACTTTTTAATATATGTTAAGATGGTCGTTTTGACTTGAACTTTCTTGGATTTGCTCACATCTCATGACATATTGCTCTTGTTATGCATTTTTTCTACTACTTCTAGACGAGAAGCATATCAGGCAACTTTTTCCAAACAGAGGGAAGACTTGAATGAGTGGGAGAAGAGACTAAACAAAGGAGAAGAGAAGCTGACTGAATTGAGGAGAATGCTCAACCAGAGGGAGGAAAAGGTGAATGAGAACGATAGGCATTTCAAGCAGAAAGAGAGGAGCCTTGAAGAGCTGCAAAATAAGATTGATTTATCCACATTGAATTTAAAGGAGAAGGAAGATGATATAGGCAAACGTTTGACAGACTTGGTTTCAAAAGAGAAGGTGGATATTTTTATGCCTAATTTAGTGATTAGTTTATTTTGATTTTTTTCTTGAATCCTGATTATTTCATTTTGTTAAATATTGTAGGAAGCTGAGTCCATTAGAAGTACTCTAGAGGCAAAAGAGAAGGATCTAGTTGCACTGGAAGAAATGCTTACTGCTAGAGAAAGGGTGAGATAAACTACGTTCTGTTTTAGTTTGGATTGTAAATAATGCAAAAAAGGCTATATTTCCTTGATACTCTTTTTCTGGTTGTTTCTTTTCTTGTTTTTATTCTTTTGCTTCAATAATTGTGGTGTTTACAATTTCTCTCGGCACCTTGTATTGTGTTTTGCACTTTCCATGCATAAGAAACTCGCCAGCATATATATTTCTTTACTGGTTGTAAGACATTATCTTTTTAAGGTAAGCATCTTTTGAGAAAATTGGCATGCTATTGATTTGATCATGAAGAGCTTGGTGTCATGACTAGATTGCAGTGTCCTGTTTGCATTCATAAGAACAAGATGTGAAAGTTATGATAATGATGCCAACACTTTCTTCACACTTAAGTTCCCTCAAGGTTGAATGGTTTCCATAATGATTGTAGGTAAACTTTTTTTCCTGATAAATGTGAAGAACTGGAAGTAGGCGCTATAAATTTGATAAAATGATTGTATATTTGCGCCACATGCACTTTATTACAGTGCAAGTTGCAATGTTCCTTCTGTTTTTGGAAGTAAGCAATGGAGTTTGAGAAATTGCTAAGTTCTCTAAAGCAGAGATTCTTATGTCTTTCTTTTTTCTTTTCCTCTATATGCTGATTTATTGTTGAATTTATCAGTCTTTTATTGTATGTATGTGCATGATTTTATGATCCTGCTCTCCATGTCTATGCTCCTTTTTTTTGGCTTGTTTGGTTGGTAGAAATCTATGCATATGATAATAGACGTATGCGAATATGTTAAATAGGGTGAGAATAATCCCTCTATTTTCCTTTTGCTGAGAATCAGCTTGTTATTATTTAATAGCTTTTATTTCGCAGCCTCAAGTTCTTAATTCCTTGGGTTTTTATAGGTGGAGATTCAGAAACTTGTCGATGAGCAAAGGGTTATTCTGGATGCTAAAAGGCAGGAGTTTGAATTGGAACTTGAAGAAAAGAGGAAGTCTGTTGATGAGGAACTGGAAGGTAAGATACATGAAATAAACCAGCAGGAAGCCGAAATTAATCACAAAGAAGAAAAGTTGAGGAAACAAGAACAGGCACTGGATAAGAAGTCAGAGAGAATGAAGGAGAAAGAAAAGGACCTTGAGGCGAGGTTGAAAACGGTCAAGGACAAAGAGAAATTTGTGAAAACTGAGGAGAAGAAGTTGGAGTTGGAAAAGCAACAGCTGTATGCTGCTAAAGAGAACTTACAGGCTCTCAAAGATGAGATTGATAAGATAGGTTCTGAAACCAGTCAACAAGAGTTACGAATTCAAGAAGAGTCTGAAAAGCTTAAAATTACTGAAAAGGACAGAGCTGAACATATCCGCTTGCAGTCTGAATTGAAGCAGCAGATAGTCAACTGCAGACATCAGGAGGAGTTACTTTTGAAGGAACATGAGGACCTCAAACAGCAAAGGGAAAATTTTGAGAAAGAGTGGGATGCTTTGGATGATAAAAGAGCTGAAATCATTATGAAACAAAAGGAAATTGATGAAGAAAAGGAAAAGTTCGAAAAATTGCAACATTCAGAAGAAGAAAGATTGAAGAAAGAAGAAGCTGCCATGCAAGATTATGCTTGTAGGGAGATGGAATCTCTCAGGCTGCAGAAAGAATCATTTGAAGCCACAATGAAGCATGAGAAATCAAATTTGCTGGAAGAAGCTCAGAATGAGCGAACTAGAATGCTTCAAGAGTTTGAAGAGAGGAAAATGAATCTTGAAACTGATATGAAGAATAGATTTGATCAAATGCAGAAAGATCTGCAAGAAAGGATCGTTGCATTTGAGGAGGTGAAGGAGAGAGAACTTGCTAATTTGAGATGCTCAAAAGAAGATGCTGAGAGGGAACTGGAAGAACTAAAATCTGCAAGGTGTGCTGTAGAAAGGGAAAAACAAGAAGTTGTAATGAACAGGGATAAGCTGAAAGAGCAGCAGCTAGAAATGCGAAAGGACATTGAAGAGCTTGGTATCCTTAGTAGTAAGCTCAAAGACCAGCGGCAACAATTTATCCGTGAAAGACATAGCTTCCTTGAATTTGTTGAGAAGCACAAATCTTGTAAGAACTGCAGAGAAGTAACAAGGGACTTTGTACTCTCTAACTTTGAAATTCCTGATTTGCAGGATAGGAAAATCCTTCCTCTTCCACAGCTAGCTGGTGAAACCTTAAGCCATCATCAAGGTTATGTAGGTGGTTCTGGTGCTACAAATATCAAAAGATCTCCTGAAGCTGATGCGCAATATCCAGAGTCTGCTGGACGCATGTCCTGGCTTCGCAAATGTACTACAAAGATCTTTAGCATTTCGCCAACTAAGAGAAATGAAAGTAAAGCTGAAAGGCCTAGCATGCTTACCACTACAGAAGCAGGAGTGAGTATTCAAGAAGAGGCAGGAGAGCCATATTTAGGGATTTCAGGTGAGACTGTCCGTAACCAATTGCTCCAATCTAATACAATTAGGGAGTTGGGTGATGGATCTGTCCCATCTGCTGATCATAGCTTTGGTGAGAGTAAGGTGCAAGATGTTCCTGAAGATTCTCAGCAATCAGAGCAGAAGAGTGATCACCGCAAACCTAGAAGAAAACCTAAATCTGGACTGAATCGAACACGCTCTGTGAAGGCTGTAGTTGAAGATGCAAAACTATTCCTTGGTGAAAGCCCTGAAGGACCTGAGCCTAGTAATAGGGTGCAGTCACATGAAACCAGTCATGTCAATGAAGAAAGTGCTGGTGTTTCTAGTCATACTGTTGAGGGGGCAGGACCACGGAGTAATGCAAGAAAAAGGCAACGCCAACAAAATTCCCAAGTTAGAGACAGTGAGTTGGATGCTGCAGATAGTGAAGGACACTCTGATAGTGTCACGGCTGGTGGGAGAAGGAAGAGGCAACAAACAGTTACTCCAGGTCTCCAAACCCCGGGACAAAACCGATACAATCTCAGGCGACCCAAGACGTAAGTTCCATTTTATTATATGTAATATTCTCAATGACTTCTGGTAATAAATTGTACAATGTTGCTTTTTATGTGGTGTGGTGCTTTGACTAGATTCACATAAGTTGCCCTTCTAATTTTGATTGAAAGGGAAGAAATGCTGATTTGTTGTATTGTAGGATTCTCTTTTAGAAGAAATTTATTCAGAACCCTTTTAAGTTCTAAATTTGCCTTTGTGGAATTTTTTCTTGTGCTTAGCCTGTAACTGAATTTGCTATTAATATTGAAATGGAAATGGGTTTATGAGTCTTTTTGATGGTCTTCTGCATATCAGATGCTGCGACGACTACCCCTTCTTTCTTGGACCAGAAAATATATGTTCGGAATGAGAAGTACTCAACACAATAAGTAAATAACTACAAATAAATTAAGTTAATTCTGTCATCAATACTTTCCAATCCTTTCTAAAGAACTATGTATCAGCAGGATTACATTGTAATGATTTAAAACAAGATTTAGGTTTCAAATAAAACAATCAAAGCATACGGATTTGGTTTCATGCTATTTAGTTGCATAATAGTGTTAGAAGTGGAATTAATGGATTAAAAAATGGTGAAAAGAAAGAAACCTTTTTGGTTGCATTATTGTTGAAAACGTTGTTTTCAAATTTTTAGAAGAGGGTGTTTCCAAACATTTTAATTACTGTTTGAATGACAATTTATGTTAATGTTTGGAGGTCAGTTCATATTTGTGTGTTGGATTGTGATGCAAGCACAAATATATTGTTCAAATTTAAATAGAATGGTACATGCAAAACTAAATATGAAAAAATATGCTCCACCACATAGAAGGGTACTGACAATTTCAAGTCCCGTTTTCTTTTCTTAAATTTAATGTTAAGATCTGTGTTTTCAGATGTTGGAGAATGTTGACAGATACTGGAAGGCCTAATTGCATATAAGGGAACCATTTATGTATCTTTAATTATGTAGCATAGAAAGGATACCTTTTTGGAGGATATAGTGGTCCGTTATTCTTTTATTTTTGTTTTGTGTGTGTGTAAAATGGAAAGTATCTCCAGTGGAGGAAACCATTTCTTCTATTTAACCAGGGTTTTCTATAATTGGATAGTTTTTTGCGGTCTTAGGTTATTGTATGATTAAGGTTCACAAGAGGTGAAAACACTTGATTATTCTAAATATTCTTTTTTTTTTTTTTTCTAAATATTTTTACAGTACAGTCACAGTCACAGCCACAGCAGCACAAGCCTCATCTGATGTCCTGAAGACTAGGAAGGAGCCTGAGGATGGTGGGTTGGAGGGAGGAGTGCATATTAGGAAGGAACCTGAGGATGGTGGGTTGGAGGGAGGAGTGCATACTAGGAAGGAGCCTGAGGATGGTGGGTTGGAGGGAGGAGTGCATACAAGGAAGGAGCCTGAGGATGTTGGGTTGGAGGGAGGAGTGCATACTAGGAAGGAACCTGAGGATGGTGAGAACAGAAGATCTAACTTGGTGCAGGTTACAACAATAAAAAATGTGGAGAGCTTAGAAAGCGAGGTAGTTAAGGTAAGTCCTGACTAAACCATTTGTGTTGGGATGCTATGTTATGATTTCCATCATGCGTTTTCTTCTTACTCTACCTGAAACCTTGTTATGCCAGCTCAAAACAAGCATGGATGTTGGTGGCAATGAAATAGCAGCAAAGACAGTTGAGAGTGTGGATTTGATTGAAGAAGTAGATGTTACAGCTGAAAATGGTGATGAAGATGAGAGTGGGGGCAGATTCCATGAGGAGGATGAAGAGGACGAGGATGATGATGAGATGGAAAATCCGGGTGATGTGTCAATTGGAAAGAAAATCTGGACATTTTTTACCTCTTAAGGCTCCTATTTTGTTTTTGTTTTTTAATTTTCTTTGAGACTGTGAGGGAAGTTGCTATGCTACACTTTGGCACAATAAGTTGTGTAACTAGGATGCTTTAACTTTAGCTTTAGTTTTAGCTTCAGCTTCTGAGCTTTGCATTGTATCTTGTGTATGGCTTATATAGGAATGTTTCCTGTCTGTGGATTCCCCAGGAAAGTGATGTGGAAGTGGTAACAACAATTGATTTCTAGTTCGTTTTGTACACTATATTCTTTAGTTGCAAGTATGTTTTGCTTCATTTTTATCATATTCCTAGTTGCAAAAAATTACTGCACATCCTGCTTTTGCCTTCTTAGTTGCTGGAAATCATACTGGAAATTGAATGCAATGCATTGACAATGAAGCATAGCCGCTTCTCTCACCTGCATTTGATTAGGTTTAGATGGATCCATATGTTTCTTTAGTCTGATTCTAAGGGGATGAGATTTGTAGCTGCTGTGT
This sequence comes from Gossypium anomalum, assembly GCA_025698475.1. Taxonomy (NCBI): domain Eukaryota; kingdom Viridiplantae; phylum Streptophyta; class Magnoliopsida; order Malvales; family Malvaceae; genus Gossypium; species Gossypium anomalum. Next base: position 12,383,643 of record CM046967.1, on the reverse strand, counting down.
TTTTGTGGTAGTAGTAGGCAGAATGAAAAGGAACAAAAAATTTACTTGTTCCGAGAAGATGATTTCAGAATAAGCAAAAGGACTTGTAAGTAAGACCAGAATCAACTCTAGATTTTTTTTTTTTTTTTTTTTTGCTTTACATTGCATTGCCAGCAGGTCAAGAGAGGCCACAAATTTTCGAAGTTGGTCGGAGTTTGACTACGACATGTCATTGTATATTTTAATTTACGAACATGTCTTTCTTTCTCTAGTGTCATTTTCATGCAAAGATCAACCGTCTAAACCAATTCCATTGAACTAGTCTTAGGATGAATGGCTACAATGAAATTGAAAATGAACTAGAAAGTTGGTATGATAGTAACATCGAAATGTAGCACACATATTTGGCTGGTATTGCCTCTTAATTCCCAACAGAGAGATTTTCTTTTACGGGTTAAGATCTATTTTATTACTTTGTCATTCCTTAATATTCAATACAATGATTATCACCATTCAAATACGTAAAATTCATATAATATTTATTTATTAAATGTAAAAATTAACTTGCGAATAATAATCAAATATGTGTTAGATATTAATGAATGAAAAGATAATGAAGTGGAGCCAAATCCTTTTTTACCATGAAGTTGAATGCTAATTTTGTTGTTGCACTTTTGCACTACGTCTTTCTCTGATTCTGAGCGTCTGAGTCTCAGCAGCAGCAACAGTACTGTTTGAGTTGAGAAACCCCACTGGCTAAGCTCAAAATCAATAGCAAAAAAGCAAAGCAGAGATAAAAAACTCAACTTTGTCTTATTGCATTGCATTTACAATTTGACGTGCTCCCTTCCATCTTTCATTTGAGAGGGGACAAATGGTCCCCTGCCCTCCCAAACCCAAAGGACTAACTAATGCTACAAACCTTAACCCTCTCTCGTCAGTCGTCTCCAGAAATAAATCCCTCAACCACCACCCTCTTTAACTTTAAACATCTACATTAATTGAATAAAAAAAGTTGTCGTAATTATCAGTATTTATTACTCGTAAATACTATATATAATGCAATACAATACCCAAAAGTAGTCTGCGAAAAGAATCACAAGGAGCTGCAAAGTGCATGCCAAAGTAGACAGCCGCATAATAATAGCATAAAATTAAAAGGGGTCGCTCTTCCTTTCGCTTTCAGTTTCAGATTTCAGTACTCAAAGCAAAGCAAAAGCCCCCCTTCAGTTTCTATTTTTTACTGCCTTTAATCTTGTTACTACTGCCATTACTTTCTTGGCTTGGACTACTGTGCTTGTATGGATCTTTGTGTTCTTTCTGCTATATTACTTACCTTAGCTTTCCTATTATCAACATGGAAGCAAATTTCTCTACTCCCTTGCTGTGCTTCTCACCTCTCTCCTTTTCTTTTTCCCTTTCCCTTTCCTTGCTCACTTAACCATCTTTTTTGTTCCTTTCACTCTCAACTCTGCTTACTATCCTAAGCTTTCTCCAGAACACGGTATGCCTTTCGAAGCTGTCCCATGCTTCCTTGGCTTCTATGTTGATTGCTTCCAGTTCCACCCCCTTTGTATCTCTTCCTCTTCTTCTGTCTCTCTTCTTTACCTTATCTTGACACTGGAAGCTCTTTCACTTTGAAAAGCCTTGTTTACAATTTCTCTATACATTTGTATTCCTTTTTCTAGGTTGTTTTCCAAAGACCAACAGCTATACTTTGTTTTCTCTTTCTGAGTTTTGAAATATCTGACAAGGAGGATGCTTATGAGAAGCAATCGTTTTACTTTGGCTGTTTGCATTCTATGTTTGGGTGTTTGGTGCTGTGGCCAAGCATACAATACTGAAGAAGCAGCTCCCATGGATAAAGCTGAGCGAGCCGCTCTGTACTCTGCCATACAAGGCTTTGTAGGTAATTGGTGGAATGGCTCAGATCTCTATCCGGATCCTTGTGGTTGGACTCCAATACAGGCATGGTTCACCTTTTGGTTTTAAGTATTAGCCTTGGCGCAATTGCATTTACCATCTCACTCTTAAGGTCAATGTTCGCATGTATATCATAATATATGACCGAGGCGGATGTAGTCTGCTTTGCTTATTTATCTTGATTTGTTCACATTAATTATTTGATACATATATAGTTAGGGTTCTCCTTTATTTAAACAAAAAAAGAAAAGAAAAGAAGAGGGTGTAAAAAGTCTCTTCCTCCAGACTCCAAAACTATACACGTTTATCACTTTTCTCAGTAAATTGATAGAAAAGAAATTATTAGTGTTGCTAATTGATAATGTGGTAATATATATTATTTTTTTCTGCAGGGAGTCTCCTGTGATATCGTAGCTGGCCTATGGTATATCACTGCTTTGAGCATTGGTCCCTTTTATGAAAATTCACTTGCTTGTGCCACTAATGTGGAGTTTAGGCCACAGCTCTACCAGCTCAAGCACCTAAAGTCTCTCAGCTTTTTCAATTGTTTCATATCTCTTAGACATCCAATTACCATCCCTGGTGATATATGGGAAAAACTTGCTGGCAGCTTACAGTCAATAGAGTTTCGGTCCAATCCAGGTCTCATTGGCCAAATTCCTGCTAGCTTTGGTTACCTCAAAAAGCTCCAATCTTTAGTCTTACTAGAAAATGGGTTAACAGGACAAGTACCAACTAATATTGGCAACTTAACCAACCTGAATCGACTAGTCCTGGCTGGAAACAGGTTTACTGGTCGAATCCCAGATAGTTTCGGAAGGTTAAAGAAGCTGTTAATCTTGGATTTAAGTAGAAATTCACTCTCCGGCCATTTACCTCTAGGTCTTGGTGGTCTGGCATCACTCTTGAAGTTTGATTTGAGTAACAATCAGTTGAAGGGGAAGCTGTTTGCACGTAATGCATATCTGAAGAATTTGACCCTTTTAGATGTGAGAAACAACCAGTTTTCAGGTGGGTTAAACCAGCCAATTCTAGACATGCATTCTTTGGAAGAGTTGATGCTGTCTTGCAACCCATTAGGTGGAGATATTATGAGGCTTGATTGGCAAAGTTTACAAAGTCTTGTGGTGTTGGATCTCAGTAATGTAGGATTGAATGGTGAAATTCCTGAATCCCTATCTGGATTGAAGAGACTGAGGTATCTGGGACTTGGTAACAACAATCTGGCGGGCAATCCCCCACCAAAGCTAGCATCTTTGCCCAATCTTAACGCACTGTATCTAAATGGGAACAATCTGACAGGAGTGCTTAAATTCTCTGAAATATTTTATGGGAAAATGGGAAAGCGCTTTGGGGCTTGGAATAATCCAGAACTCTGCTATCCAGTTGAGTCAATGACAAAAAGGAATGCTCCATATGGAGTAAAACCATGCCAACGAGGTGTCACTTTGCTCGACCCTAATTCTGGGGCTAAGTTGGGGGATGGAAACTTGAACAACAATTCCCATTTCGTCGCCTCATTGGGATTCTCAAGCAATGGCATTCATGGGCTTCGGCAGTTAATTTTGGTAGATACATCGATAACAGTACTAGTATTGAATCTTTTCCTATAGATCCCTATTTTGAAAAAGAGAAGCTAGCTAGGCCTCATCGTTCACCTTTTCACATGCTTCTTTTTCTTTTTCCCATCTAGCTAATATCGTTTCATCCTCCAAGCCCTAATACCCATGTCTTCGTTCTCAAGTGAGGTCATTTTCTTTTGGGAAGTATATATATACACTTTCGTTTTAATTTGTAAATGAGATCGGGTAAGTCGATTTTTATTTTATTTTATACATATGGCATTTAATTAACAAATTCCAATTATAACCAACTAATTTATTGATTTAGATTTTAATCAATTTTTTAATCCGACACTACAACTAAAACTTATTTTTAACCATTAATTTTTGCAACATTCACCATATTAAATATCGTCCTGTAGGATTGGAGTATTTGCAATGTTATTGTCTCCATTTTTAACTTTATACCTTGTTAAATGTTAATTTAATTTTTTACTTACTAATCGATCGTAACAACACCACGATTTATCATAATAAAATGTGTAACAACAACAAAATTAAATTAAGTATTTTAATTTTTTGATTATTAATTGCAGCAATCCAATTTATTATTGTGAAATTTTAATCAAATACACAATAACACATACATTGTTGGTAAATGTTGTTATAATCGAAACAACAATTTATTATTGTGAGTTGTTAATCAAATGGATCTAAATAACAACATAATATTTAAGCTTAGCTTTTTAAAATTCAAAAATAGGCATTTTATTTTGTTTGCAGCTTAATCAATCATTGGCTTAGAACGATAAGTTATTTGATGAATCATTTGTGTTATGCAAAGGAATTGATATCCCTTTTGTTATAAAATACACCAAATGGATCAATCAATTTTGTTTATGAATTTGTCCTTTTTTTTTTTTTGCTAAAAAAAAACCTTTCCCTTTTGTTAACGAAATAAATTGGCCCACTAATTTAATTGATTAAAATTTTTTCTATAAAAAAGATACTAAGTAGTCCACTTAAAACAAAATATTAATTCTTTTATTAAGAAAATGATTGATCAATCACGCAAACTTTTGTTAAGAAAAATGGTTGATCCTTATATTGATAAGGGATCAATCCTTTTTTTATAGATGTAATAGCAACCATAAATAGGGAGGATAATGTGCTAAAGCGCATTCGAACCCACGTCCTCTTACAATGCTTATGCCAATCAAACAAAAACTCGGTCGACAACTTTTGGTTATTAAATGTAAAATTATTCTTGGTTATATTGGTTGGAAGTGTTTGGAGTTGAACCCAAAACCAATTGCCCCTCATGTCAACCAATGATCCAATTTTTATTCATTAGTTGGTTTCTAGTTTATTATGTATATTCAGTTGTTTGGTTGTTTGTAGGTGATATATATATTTAGTTTATTAGAGTTGGATAAATTGAATATATAAAGTCTTTTGGTTGTTTCTTGTAACAAGACTGAATATATGGATTAAATCAAGTAAGTGAATATTAACCAAAAGCATGAAAAAGAAAATTAATTGTGAATGATAACCAGGAAGTCTGATTTTGGTTGTTGATAGAGAAACAGAAAAGGGAATGGAAAAGTAGAGAAATTGTGGAAGTAATTGGTATTCCAAGGCATGGGGCGGTTAGGAGCCTTAATAGATTGAAAGTGAAGTAAGGGGAAATGTGTAGGGTGAGCAAAGGCTAGTGTGGGTAGAGTTGCAGTGGTCTATCCTACGTTCTTATTTTTAATGATGATACGAGAGTTGGGACCAGACTACATTTTACTCTTAAAACATACACATATAATAATGCAAACCTTCTGCCAGCTGAGACCGTTATCTGTTCTGCTTCCTTTCTTCTTCTGCCCATAGACTATGGAGAGAGGCAGCAGCATTCTGATCTCAATCTCTTAACCCTAAACCCAATCTTACTTCACCTCTTTAGTTCCAGGGACCCTCCTCTTCTACTTTTAACTTTTTTTTTTATTTTTTTATTTCACGATATCAGGACTCTTAACATATGCTTAATTTCCAAATCTCAAATAATCAGTTTTATAAAGGTAGAGATTCAAACCTCACATGCATGAATTGTTTAAATTTTTACAATGAAATTTGATATATTCACACACTTGGGTGGAAAAGAATTATGCAAAATTTTACTTTGTTACAAACTAAATAAACAGCAGCATGATGTTATAGTTTAAAAATTGATATAATAATAAATTTAGTCATAATTTTAAAAAATTAATTCTTAAAATTTATAATTAATCTCAATTTAATTTTAATTCTAAAAAGTTCAAAGAAATATATAAAAATACATAAATATTTTCATAAAAATATAATAATAAAATTAAATTATATATAATATTAATATTAATATTAATATTAATATTAAATAAATATAATTACATAATATTAAATAAAATAAGAATCCCCCACTCCCCACTCCCCACTCCCCACCCTCGTCCCTCTCCCCCTCCCCCTCCCCCTCCCCCATTTTTCCATGCAAACTTCAAATGCCATCGTCATGCAAATTTCAGCCTCTCATTATACGTTTAAGTCATTTCTTGGTGACAGCAAAACACTAGGAAAATAAACGTAGATTCTAAGGAACTAGAATCTGCAACCACTGAGCATTGGTCTTAGGTTGCTAAATACAGACAGGGACAACAACCTGATCGTGTGTTGCAGCGTTGGATCAGGACCTTCAGATCCTGGTTAGTTTTATCTACCATTATTTTTCCCTTTTATTTTACAAATAAACAAGGAAAGAAATGATGTATTTGAGAGTGAGTTTTTGAGCAGGAAACTTTGGGTTGTGGAATTGTGATGAGTATAATCCTACCCTTTTGGAGGAGCAAATGGGGGCCATTGTTAAAAAATATAACCAAAGATCGATGATGGGGGTGGGGGGCGGGGCGACAGAGACGGTGGTGGGTAGGCACGGAAGGGGAGAGGAGAGAGGGTACGGGTGGGGGATTTTTATTTATTTAATATTAATATAAAATTAAAATTATTTTTTATATTGTTTTGAAAATATTTATTTTTATATATTTCTTTGAATTTTTTAGAATTAGTATCAAATTGAGACTATTTGTAAAATTTGAGAGTTTTTTTTTTAAATATTACTAAATTGATATAATATGTAAAAGTTGAGGGATAAATTTATTATTGTACCAATTTTTTAACTAGAATTAGTTTACCATTTGTGATTTTAACGAGAATGACCAAAATGATCAAATTATGTAACTTGGGTGCTTAAATTATAAACTTTTTAGTTTGAATGTCTAAAATGAATTTTTTTATTTATAATTAAGTGACTATTTATATAGTTTACCTTAAAAGTTATAAAATTGAATATAAATCATGAAATATAATAATAATAATGATAAATACAAAAAGATATAAATAAATAATTTATTCAGTGGAAGAGTCAGGGGACTGGCAGGGCCTCGGCTCTCCTAAAATGAGAAATTTTTTATTTAGACTCTTTATAATTTATAAAATTTTAAATTAGTAATTATAAAATTACATTTTAGCTCCTAAAATTGATACAAATTGAATTTAATTCTTAAAAGATTATAAAGATATAAACTATTAATTCCGAGCTCCTAAAATTATTTTTTAATTCACGACTGAATTTACGTGGAGAAAAGTAAATAATTTATCTCCCTTAGTTTATGGATATCAACAAACTCTTATGGATATTCATAATTAAATTATGGGACAAACCTCTGCTATGTAAAAAAAAGAATACAGCTCATGTTTGCTCTTCCATGACAACATCTCTTAATACCCATCAAATTATCACTTCAAATTATTTCTTGAACTTCTATATCTCCTTCCTTCTAAAGGTCCTTAGTGAAGCAAAATTTTTGAGGAAAGATATTTCGTTATATATGCACCCTTTTTTAATAAGAGGTAAACCTTTAGTGAAAAATTTTAAGTTATTTAAATTGACGATGGTAATTTAATTTAAAAAATTTTAATCGAATGAAGTTTGAGTCAAATCAAATTGAATAATTATGTTTAATTTAATTAAAAAAATTAAATATGTCAAATTAAAATGGTTAATGCACTATTTGGTCTTGAACTTGGTTACTTTCCCATATGAGTATCTAGACCTTTTTTTGTGCGCATTAATCCCAAAACATGACAGCTTTTTTTTAATTTGGTCATTGAACTTTGACTCTATTAAAGTGTGATGGCATAGTTCAATGAGATTTTATTACGTTATCACCTGAAAATTTTATAATTATTTAATATATTTTTAAAATTTTAGGAGTGCCATATCATTACACCTTAACGCAATCTAAATTTACGAACCCAATTGAGAAAAATTGTCAATGCTAATAGGGACAAAAAAAGATTTAAAGACCAAGTTGAAAAAGTTTTCAAGTTCAAAGATTAAATGTTACTTTATCCCTAAACTAAAACTTTGTTGGCATGACTAAATTCTAACTAGATCCCATAGATTTAACATCATATACATTTGATAAATGGAAAAAAAAATAAACTTAACAACTTAGGTGATTAAAACCTTAGAATTTATCATTTTAAAAAATGTATATTTTTTTGTATTTTAACTTTCGTATAGAATTTTATCTAATTTCATCTCCTTCCTTTCTTTTTTTTTAAATCTAAAGATTATTTTGTAATTATTTTTGAAAGGGTACATAGGTTTTTTTTATTCGATTTTTTGTGTTGTAAAAATTAGATTCGACTTAAACTCAAAAAGTTGAATTACTCATTTAAATTTATTCAAAAAACTTAATAACTTGAATCGATTAACTCAAAAAAAATGTTTTCAAAATTTTAATTAAATTGAGTTTTGGTTACCCACTTTTAATTGAGTTATACATGTTACATTAATTTCGTGCAAAATTGTTGTATCCTTTTTTCGAATGATATATCTAGGGACGTCAATTGGGCAGGTTTCGTGGGATCCTGCCCCACTTCACACCCAATTGGGCGAGGATGGGTACAGATTTCACGGGTGGTGGGGCGGGGATGGGGACAAAAATTAGACTCGTCGTGGGTAGTGGGGCAGGTGCGGGTATGACCTCGTACCTACCTCATCCCCGCCCACCCCACATAATATAATCAGCATATTTAAAAAATAAACATTTATAAAAATTTAATTTTGATAACAATACTCAACTAATATTCATTGCTATTTTTTTTTAGAAAAAAATGAACGTACTCCACAGTTTCTCATCTGATTTAGAAAAAAAATAGAGTACTCAACACAGTTTCTCATATGGAGGTTTAGGTGAAGTTAAAGAGATACAATGCTCATAATTGATAGAAGAATTAGAAGATGAATGTGATATAGAAGCAACGGGAGTGACATGTATTGATTGATTTTTAGAATTTTTGAACTTGTGTTGCATTTAAAGACATTTATGATGAATTTCAGACATTGTTTGTATTTGGATATTATGTAACGACTTTATTTTTTGAATTTTTTAAACTCGTGTTGAAGTTATATTTTGTTTACCAATTAAAGGGTCGCGATGACTTTTTAAAAAAAAATGGTGACATTTGGAATAATGTCACGTATGTGGTGAGAGTTTGGAGGACAGGTATTTTATACTTTTTTCATAAAAAAATTAGTTTGTATTTATTTCACCGATACTTGTAAATATATTATATAAAGTGGGTCACAGATATAGCAGGGATTAGGTGTGTTTTGGGACCCACGTGGGTGGTGGGGCTGGGATGCTCCCCCTGCACCTGCCTCGTCCAATTGATATCTCTAGATATATCACTAGAGGTGTTCATGGACTGGGCCGAGTTTGATACAGATTTAAGCATAATATTAATACACTTTATATTTACTCAAGCTTGACTCAACTTGAAATATAAGCCTAAAATTTTTTCCAAACCTGCTCTCATGTTTATAAATGGATAACCGAATAATAATTGGTATAGATGGATTCACATGACAAGACTGAAGCCCAATAATGCATGAAAGCTCTAATGGAGCAAACCTTATCCATTAAAGTACACAAAGGAGTGGGCTTCAAGTGTTCCATTGGCATTTTATTACAAACATCACAAACGCAACAATCAAGTATTACGGGTGTTCTACTATGAAATATTAGCCTAACCATAGATAACAGTTCATCTTTATAATAGCTACCCTGCTGCAACAGGTTATATAAATTCCTAAGGCTGCCCACTAATGAAACATGTACTAAATTTTCAAATACTATCACATCAGGTTAGACAGTTGAAATAGTAATTTGTTGAAGAAAGAGGATTATAGGTTAAAACGCAATAATTGAACCTGTAATTTAGAATAACATCAATTCAAGCTTAAATCAAAGGAAGACCAACACAACACCAAGCTATTATTTAGCTGCTCCCTAAGCTAATCTTTGACATTTGTGACAACCAATTTCCTAATTATATATGTATTTGGTAGGAAAATATTACTTGGCTGCTCCCTGAGCTACCATGTATGAAAGCAGTTGGTTAGATTGTTGGCTCTTCCATCCTTGCACAGCTGCTCTATTTGATTAACTTTTGTAATGAACTACAACATTTTAGCTCAAGGAATGAGGACTAAGGTAAATTAAAATATGAGATTGATATTGGCTGGCAGTGAAGAAAAAAAATCATAAACCAAGTCCCTTTTGGAAATTTTAGAAACAGGGCATGAGAAAACTGCTTTGTAGTTTTGACAGGGCAAAGCTGACAGAGACCAGAAAGTGCCACCTTGACCCTGAGTCATCCTCGATCTGGGATCAGCTTGGGTTGGTGAAATGGACGATCATTTAACCAAACAACTAGCGTAAGGGCCACAAAAGGGGAAAAAAGGTCGTTTAGTTATTTTTTTTAAGTAATCTGTTCCACAACAAAGTCGTGCCATATGGCAATGTATTGCTTCAAGTGTCAACATAGCCAAAAACCGTCGTGTATTTCATGCTCTCAGGCAAATCTCAAAGTTGACAATGAGGAGTTTTATAATAAGCGCTCAGGAAGAGTGTGATAATTATAAAAACTATTTCCTTGATCTCCAGTATTAGGTCCTGTGGCTGTAGCTGTGGGATGTGAATGTCGGTCTCATTGGGTGTTGATGATATCCTAATATTTTTGCCAAATTTTTGCTCCCGGATTAAAGTCGAACGCAAAGCACGTTGACATTTGACAATTGACACATCTTGAAATGGGCACCTACCCACTTGGCACATGTTCAATTCCCCAAGGCGCAAGGCTAGGCTAGTTCAAAGTCATGACATGGACCTTTCCAATAGTTTTTATTCCCTCGATTATGTAATGCAGCCAAGTTAAGTTGACAAAGTTGCAGTTGAGGAATTTCGTTATGTAGCCGGTGGCTGTCCATGAGATTAAGATAAGAGAGTTTCTTGTAAGTTTCTATTGATTTGAATATATTTCTACTGGGAATTGTATGCCGAATACAGATGTCTATCAATGTCAGCTTGAATTTGTAGCTTTGATTTCTTTCTTATAAGACCACGCAATGATCGCCTACTGCTTCCTATTTTCATCTTAAAAAAAAAAAAGATTTATTTATATCCACACAGTATATTTCTATGACCATAATTCCTTTATACTGCTAATGAAAATAAATTAAATTCTGGGTTAGAAAGCTCTAGGAACCTTTCAAAATTATGCCTCTAAAAAGATTTCTCTTCATATTAATCATCAGCTTTCAAAGTAACAAAAGCTTTGAATGGTCAAGTTCATACATAATGGACCATATATACACAAAATCATGCTTTTGAGTTTCGAGTGTTGGAAAAGACAAAAGAGATATCAGTAACAATTGCTACCGTTTTCCTGTCGTTTTCACAAGGAAAAGGCAAAGCACAGAGGCATTCATTTTTAGAAATTAGACGCAGCCATAACGTAGCCTTCACTAGAGTTGGCACGACTGCTATCTTTTTAAGCCATTCAATTCATTTCTTTCCCCATCAAATCATGCATGTCATAAACCATCTACATACATGCACACATATATGTTAATTCTTACCGTCTATGAAATCCCTTTTTTTTTTTTTCTTTATCTGCGTGCGCTACTAGGTTATCTTTTGTCAACAAAATTAATACAACTTATACAAGTAACATTGAAAAAAAAAAGATAAAGAAATCATATAAGACTTTCCTCTCTGCCAAACAAACAGAATGGTTAGGTACACCATATATCGCAGGCTTTGGATTAGAGTGGACCAATTTGTACAGTATAATTATAAAAAATGGGCCATATTATTATTTCTTTTTAAACGGCTTCATCTTCCACTTGTTTACATTTCAATTAGCCACGCAAAAGTGATAGAAATTTCTAGGAAATTCTGCCTCTCCTGCTTAAACTCACAAAATCGTACTGCCAAGTAACTTTCAGATCAAGAAACCAGAAATTTAAACAAGATGAGAAAAAGAAAAATAGAATATCATAAACTAAAAGTCTATGCCGGCACCAAATGCTTACAATAATTTCTTTTCAAAAATAATTTTCCAAAGCGTTGACAAATCTTAAATCAAAATTTCAGCAGTTCATTAGGTGCGTTTCACTCTCTTTAATTTCCTGGTCCTTGCTTCCCCATTTGCCACCTTTGTTTTTTCCTCCTCCAATCACCATACCATAATTATACTTGTTATATATAAACAAAATCTTTCACCTTATATGCTAACTTGTCTCCCCTTATACCAGTAAAAAACTACAAACCTTTAAAAGCTCTTCTTCTAAAACCCTACTCCCACTTCCCAAATATCAAAAGCGATTTGTTTTCTCTTCTTATTCAAATGGCTCCTTCTTTACCATTGGCACTTCCTTTGCAATCCAAGAAGATTTCATGCACAAGGCAGCAGTTTTCCAATATCATATATGTCGCGTTTCTAATTACACTTCTTGCTGGCTCTAGTTTTGCCACTAGGCCTGGCAAAACCATAATTGTGGACGATACAGTTTCCATGACCGTGTTCCCGAGAAAGTACGAGACGGGCTTTCAATACCAAGGACAGATGTTCAACTTCTTCCCCAAAGGGATCCCTATACCACCTTCTGGTCCTTCTAAAAGACACAACTCTGTAATCGATTCTACTCGAAACTGAGTAGGCAGTCCTTTTTTCTGTAGTCTCAACTCTCAAAGCTTCTTTTTTCATCTTTTCTCAGTTTTTTTTCTTTCTTAATATAGCTGTTAGGATTGTTTGCAGCGAAGGGCTTGTTTTAGGGGAGGGGGGGTGATCGAATGTGAAGCCCAATGAAATCGGGTCAAAAACAGAGCTCACCCCTTTCAGGCTTTTTGGGATTTTTACTTAGATATACTGTATAGAAATTAAGATTTGTTTGTTGAAATTTTCTACTGGTATTCGTTTCAATATTAAAAAAAAAAATTGCAGCTGTATGTACACTTGGTCGAAATCAATTCAATTTTGTAATGAATTATAATGAATCAAATGCTTTTTTTTTTTCTGCATATTCTTTGTACTAAACACGGACAGGATATGGTTATCTCCCTCTCTCTGTTTTTAGTTTTGACTTTAGATTGTGAAGAAAAGCCAGCTATTGGATCTACTTTCATTGCAGCAGGGGAGAAAGCTCCAATGGTTGCCTATGGTATTGGTATAGACTATAGAGTTGGGCGCCTTCCTGGCCCACATAATTGGGGTCGTACATTCAATGAGGAATATAAAGGAACCTCGTTTTATATTCACTATTTCTTTATACAAACATCAAGAAGTATTGTCTTAGTTTATTTAGGTTACGATATGAATAAATAGATTTTATGAGGTCTTGTGTGCGCCCCCAGACGTTGTTAATTACGTTGAGTGTGTTTCTTATTTAGACCAAAAGCTGTGTATTGGAAAAAGCGGAGGTTGATGGCAAATTTCTTCCCCACGTGGAAGGCAAATTAGCGAAACTTCATGAATTCTGATTTCGGGCGTTTTTATTGAAAATTGCGAAAGGAGGATGATAGTATAAGCCTAGATAATATTTTAGATGTAACCGTGAACCTCATGCAGCTATAAGAATTTTGCTTTTGATATTTGTCACGTTTGACCATCTAAGAGACATATATATATTAAATTAAAGAGGATTTATACAAAATTAAAATAATAATAGTACGGAAATGCCACCTTGACCTTAATTCATGGGGACAGGTAAGATCTGAACCTTCATGTTGATGGATCATGGCATATATTTGCTTGAATTTTGGAGACATTTTCAACCATTCTTTGTAAATTTTAAAAGATAATCACCGTGAGTTAATCAATAAATTATTGAAAAAAAATGGAGGTGAACTTCTTTTCAAGTAATTGGATCTCAAGTCATTAATATGAGAAGTATTTTACCTGATTAGATTTAAAGTTTAGAATGAATAAAAGTACTTGTGGTTATACTAAAAGAGTGAAAATATATCCCCTTCCTCTTACCGATTTATCTCCATTTAATTATATATTAAATTCTTTTCTAGAGTTTAATTAAGTTAATTTGGTAGATATAATTATTCTATCTTTTTTCACTTAATTTCAACGTTACTCAAATTTGCATAATTTGAACTAGAACTTCTCTAATAACTTCATGCTAAACAAGTTGGAGCTATGATAGTATTGTAAACCGTAATGAATAGAGATGAGAAATGGGTTTGGTTTGAGTAGGCGGCTAAATATAGGCAGGAATATATAGCATCTCAGAGTTGACTTTTGGGATTTAATTTTAGTTAATTGGTGGGTCCAAAATTCTAAATTCATGCATAGACATAGGTATCGCGCGGTCATATTGAAAACGTTTTAGTTCAAAACTCTTGATGCTGCTACAAATACAAGATCATCCCCTGTTTTTGCCATGGCCGGATTTGATCTGGCAAAGTTCCAAAAACAGCTATCAGATTCCGTAACTAGCTCTCTAGTGATATATTTTAGTGCTATTTACAGGCGGGCCTGACAATTTTATAGCAAAGGAAATAGGCAATGAAGTCAAGATACATATGAATGGTGAGCAAGCTGTTGCCAGACTTGTCCCAAATCCAAAATCAAACATGAGAATGCATAGTAGAGTATCCAGAATTGCATTTGGACTGACCATAAGCTATCCCCTAGATTTTAGCTCTTCTTTAAAGAATAGGATTAGTTTGGTTTCATACATGATGTAAACTAAGATATATGCTTTGAGTTTATTTAAGCAATTTGGAATACTACATATATATTCCTGCTGCAAGACAAAGCTACGTATAAGAAGAAGGTATGCTAGTCCATTTAATTAATTTAATTCTATTAGTAAGTACTACTGATCTGAAGGTGCTTTGAGAGAAGTAAATTAAGAAACAGCATGAGTCATGGAGGCATTTCTTCTCGCAATGGTTATGATATGCATGTAGGTCTAAAAAAGTGTGCTATTTTGCGGTTTCCATGAGCAATAAAATCCAGACCTCTAAACGAAACCCTTCAATTTTGGAAAACTAAAATTTCCACGCTTCCTTTTCTATTATTGTATGTAAGTACGAAGGTTAATAATCATACAATACAGATGGTAGAGGCATACTCTAAATTTTTAGTAATCTCGAACAACAAACTAATCATTTTTACTTCTAAACTTAAAATTTAATAATTTGGTATTAAAACTTCAAGAATTCATTAATGACAATTTTTAAAAACTTTAATAGTTTTACAAATTGATACACGGGTTAGGTAAATCAAACTCCCACAATTTTAGAAACATAAAATTTGTAAGAAACTAAAAATTTCTTACCAATCAAGGGAGCAAAGTTTGAAAGCTTCAAACTTTTTTTTTTCATTTTCGTAAAAATGAAAAACATGAGCTAGAATATCTTTTTTTTTCTTTTAATTTAATATATATACTTTAATTAATTACAGTTTATTTAATTAAATTATAATTAACTAAACATCAATCTAAATTAATTAAACATAGTGGATTGTGATATCATCTGTAACACCCCTAATCTGTATTCATTATCGGAACCGGGTTACAGAGTATTATCGGAATTTACAGATCAAACAGACAGAAATTTTAAACATTTCATATCATATAATATTCAAATCAGAAACCAATCAATTCATACATACTTTCCCTTATTCAAGCCTTCGAGGCTCAAAATACACGTTAGAAACAAATTAGGACTAATTCGAAAACTCAGAAAATTTTTTGGAATACATTAAATTTTTTTTCAAAGCTGCAGGGTTCACATGGCCAAAAGACAAGCCCGTGTCTTAGGCCGTGTGGGCATTCGAAGTAAGGACACACGGTTGTGTCCCAGCCCGTGTCCGTGCCCGTGTAACTCTCTGACTTAGGTCACAAGACCAAGCCACACGGCCGTGTGCCAGGCCGTGTACCCTTTCGAAATGGCCTCGCACGCTCGTGTGCTAGTCGTGTGTGTAATGCCCCGATTTTTGGGCCTAAAAGTATTGGGCCTTGAGTCTGGGTTCGGGTAGAAGACGGCCCGAATAATTTGGATGTTTTAATTAATTATTATTATTTAGTATGTTTAGTTTAGTAATTAAATAATTTACAAAGGGCTTATAGTGTGGGAAAAAGTCCGGGCTAGGCCCATAGCTTTGGCAAAATTTTTAAATTTTGCCTCTTAAGAGAATCTGGGCAGTAGGCCTTATTAATAATTTGGGCTGAGTTTTTGTGTAAAGGAGCACTTAGCCCAGTGGCTAAGCATGCTAGGAAGGCATGGGAGGTGCCTGGGTTCAAGGCACGGCGTGCGCAAATGGTTGTTTTTTTTTTTTTTACAACCAAAGATTACCGCAAGGAGGCCTTATAATCTCAGGAGGGAAGGTGACACAAAAGAGGCACGTGGTCAAGTGGCAAGGAGGCGCTAAGAGTGTGCATGTGGTTAGGGGTTTGAGTCTGGTAAGTAGCGATATTCTGTTTTATTTTTAAACGATCCGGGACTGCAGCAGATAAGTGTTAAAATTAAATGTGAGTAGATTATATCCTGAGAAGAGCTTCATTGCAGTGGTAACAGTATGCTAGGCCTGCTGAGAGGTTATGGGTTCAATTCCAGGGGAAGGTGAATTCTATTTTATTTTTTAAACGGGCCAGAACTGAAGCGAGTAAAGGTTAAGATTAATTGTGACCATATATTAGTAAAAGAAGAAGTATGGTGCAGTGGCCAGCAGCTCGGGCAAAGGCGTAAGGTAGATGGAGGTCTAGGGTTCGAGCCTCATCTCGCGCACGTAAGGTTGGGATTTTTGCTGCACGCGTGGGGAAGGAGTTGGGGTCTAATCAGGACTCTAGGCAGCGTGCTGGAGCGGTGCAAGGGCGGATAAGGATGCTGCTGATCGGTTGGGAGTTTGAATGAAATTCAAACTTCGAATTTGGCCAAAAATCAAGGAGCAATTTAGGGATTTGGAATTTAAAAAGAATTCTTATGTCGAAATACACTCATTCGGCCATAGTTAGTAAGTGCCGTATATCTTTGGCCCTTAGGATTCATTTTTTTTTTGGCGTTAGTTGGGGTATTTTAATTTGGCCATTTTTGCTTCCCTTTCAATCGGTTCTTGTTTTGTTAAATTTCAAATTTATTTTTTTCTTTTTTTCATTTTCTCTTCTTCTTCTTTTTCCTCTCTAGCCGAACCTTCCTACCATTCTACTCATCTCCACTTTCATTCCATTCGTTTCTAAACCTCTATAACCGATTGTCATAAAAGCTAAATTTTTGAAACCCTATTCTTGTGTCGTTTTCTCCTAGTCAAACTTCTACTATCATTCCTTTTAGCCGATTCTCTCATCCTTTAAATCCCAACCTCTATCAACAACAACATTACAAAACCCCCATATCTAATCACCTTTTTCTTCACAGTTTAAAAAGCCGAAAATATATCATAGCCTTAGGGGCATATAGCCGAATCTTTAGACCTTTAAAGATTCGATTTCTGCTAGTGTTTGAGGGTTAGATCTGCATCAGAATTGAATAGGAACTAAAGTGGAATCGCTGACTGAAGGAACTGGTGTGTGATCTAGAGGCTGCTGATCGAAGGCTTGGACAAGCAGAACGACTGGATCTAGATCTAGTCGCTAGTTTCGGCAAAGGCAACTCGTGTGTGGAACTCGTCAGCGTATCGTCACAAAGAGGTGTGTAAACGACACCCACTAGTAGACTAGATCGGCAAAAGCCGAAAAGCTGAAATGCCGAAAAGCTGACATTTCGAGAACTTATGAACGTGCGAGCTCTCGTGGGATTTTTTTGTATTGATAGTTTTGGTAACTTCAATGGTAAGATTGCAAAGTGCGCAATTTCGTGCACCTCGGTGAATTTGGGCTTCAACGGGCCGAAATTGGGTAATGGGCTAACTGGCCCATTTCGGTGAAAACGTCCGGTAAGATTTCTGAAGACACGCTAATAACTGTAATGAGCGTGAAACCCTAAAAGACTGATAAAATTACTGAAATACCTCTGTAAGGTAGAATTATCGTAATACCCCTAAAGGGGTAAGTTACGATTTTGCCCTCGAGGGTAAATAACTGTTCTTACGCTATAATCTAACTGCCTTTCTGAAGCATGCCTTGTTAATTATATATATTCTGCATACATGTCATACTGCATGGGGGTGGGGTTTTGTTATGGAGGAAGAACCCGTTCTGGTGGCTGTGCCACATATTCTGATATAAACAGCTTTGCTGCGAATTATAGTTAGTGCCGTAACCGGTGCTAACACTGTAAGTGTAGGGATGGCATGGGCGATTTATTCCCTACAGGAAGTGTAGGGATGGACGGAGGCAAGTGCAGGGTTGGATGGGGTTATCACGCGTTAATCATATGAGACTGTTTTGAAATGGTCCCTCTGTGTTGATATGGGCAAGGTCCAATATACCTTGACTTGTTATAGGGCTACGGCCCAGATTGATATTGATATGGGCTAAGGCCCAGTTAACTCTGATTTCTGAATAGGGCTTAGGCCCAGGAAGCTTGAACTGATTTGGGCTCTGGTTGGGATACTTTACACACTGAGTTTTCCAAACTCATCCCCCTTTTTCCCATCATTGTAGGTGAGCCTTAGATCAGTGGACTTGGAGCTGGAGGGATTCAGAGTGGCCATGTGGACTGTTTAAAATAAGCATTTATACCTTCACTTTTATTTTAGATTTTTCCTTTATGTTTTTGGGTTTTAAGTTGTAATAAGGCCGCTTTAATTATTTTTAATTGTTTTAGTATGTTCCGTTAGCTTAGATATGATATTGTTTTAATTGTTTGAAATTGAATAGCTCTAGGGCACATTTTAAAAAGGTTACTTGGTTTCAAAATATCGTGATAACAAAGCAAAGCTTCCGTAATGAAAATGTTTTCAAAATTAATAACCTTTTCAAATGGCCTTAAATGAATTGGTTTTCCATGAACAATCACTCAGTTAAAGTGTGGCAATGGTGGTGTGCATGTCTAGGATTAGATCCGTGGAGAGCTAGGTACTTAAGCAGTCTAATAGACTCACCTCCTCTTTTCTAGCATCCTACCTGGTGCACAGCTTCCATTCACTTTAACCCTAATGAAGTTATCTTTTAAACACTAAGTAAGTTTTTTAGATTGAAAGAATAAAAATGTTTTAAATGCTTTGATGTGGCACGTAGGATTCGGCCATAACATCTAGGCCGGGTTTGGGGTGTTACAGTATGTCTCACACGGCTGAGTCACACGCCCGTGTGTCTGGCCGTGTGGACCTAAAATGTGCCTTAAACCACAAGTTTACCATTCCCTACAAGCTTGGACATTAATAAACTCAAAAACTATTCGCTTAATCAATTCAAAACACGATCAAACACATTCAAAACATATCAAAACAATCATCCTAGGTGTCTAACCAATGTACCCTCATTGGTACCTCATTTATATCATCAAAACATATCATCAAAGCATCATTCAAATCCAAATTATAAACTTACCAAATTCAATCCATTTTGCCTAGTTCATAAGCACTTAAATACTAACTTAAATTCACATGCACATATCTAGATTTGGTTCAACTTATCATGCCATAATATGGCTTCAAAAATAAATACATGTTTATATATATACCAAACCAACAATAAACTTATAACCTTATTTACAATCAATCCACAAAATAACTATTATTTAGACACCTTAGGTACACGCCGACACAAAGGATAAACATTACTACATTTGAGTTCGGGATCGTTATTAGATGCTAAATTGGCGATCAAAAGTTAAGTACCTAACTTACGCACGGAAAACAAAACCGTACGCTGAGTAAAACTTAGTGATATTTCTATAATCCGAATATTAAAGACAAGATAATATCATATGCATAATTTAATTATAAGCACATATTAATATCTAGTATCATGACTATCATATTTCATTTGTTAAACAATATCCCAATATACACAATTGCTATATAAATAATTATTCACATATCAAACCACATTTATTCATACAATGACATTAGCCATTCAATACTCAATTAATGAATATATCATTACATACCATACTCAATTTTCATCATTTGCTATAAAATAGCTTTTCACAATTTGATTCATATTTCATTTAAACAATGGCATTATCCATTCCATATTCAATTCATGAGTATATAACTCATATATTCCATGTATTTACAACATATTTCACATTCTATTTTCAATTTACCATATCACTTCCATTTCTCATACCATGCCATTTCAATATCAATTATAGAACTTTATTATTTATTTATCCCTATTAACATGACTTGGACTCAGATAGATACACAGGTCTAACCAACACGCCAGTTTGGCACCCAGTGCCTCATCGGATAAATCTGAAGTAGTAACTACGCCCAGCGCTTTATAAATTTGACATCTAGTGTCTCATCGGTTAAACCGGAGTAAATTGGCACCCAGTGTCTCATCAGTTAAACCAAACTAAATTGGCACCCAGTGCTTCATCGACTCGAAGTCGAAGAATTCCGTAAACTCTTCCTATCCTATGGCATGCCATCTATATTCGACTCAGCCCGATATAGTTAGTAGGGTTTAATTTCACATTTCAGATTTAACCAATATCCAATACTAATTAAATTCAATCTATAATAATAAATATCCAAATTTCACATTAACACATATATTCATTTCAATTCAATAATCAATACATTCAATATGTATCTACCAATTCAATCCATTTCAATCAACTATCAAATGTCAATTACTCACCTCAATACTTACCATATGCATTAAATTGAATTATAACAATTAACAACTAGGTTCGGATTATAGAAATACAAACTAGAAATTTCGAGCTATTCAACATCAACTTTATCTTTTCCCTTTTTAGTCGAGGATTCCGGTACGACGTTAGCTATGAAATTAAAACAATTAAAATTAATCAATATAACACAATTCAATTTCATATTGAATATTTCAATTTTTTTACTCAATATTTGCCTAGATTTCAATCTAGTCCCTAAACCGAGACTAATTTTTATTCTTCACATTTAATTTTATATTTTCATGTAAATTCCACTTTAAACTAAATTTAACTTCCTATTTTCACTTAAATCCCTATATTTCAAAATTTTCACAATTTAGTCCATATTACTCAAAATTTACCATTTATTCTACAATTTAATCCTTTTCCATTTCTAGTTTAAAAATCTATCAATTTAATCCCTAATACTAAAATTATTCAACATTAACAACACTTAAAAACTTAATAATTGCTAAAATTTCGACATGGGTCGGGTAACACTCAACACCGGGATTCCAAAAACATAAAAATTACCAAAAAAAAGGCTAAATTGACTAACCAATTAAACTTTGAACAATTTGAAACCCTAGCTTTTCGTCTTTCTCCTTTCTTCTTTCTTTTTTTCTTTTTCTTTCTTTTCTTTCTTGTTCGTATGGCTTTTTTTTTATTCATTCTTTTAATACTTTTGTTTTATTATACATTAAATTATTATATAATATAATATATATACTTAACAATTAAGATTTTATATTATAATACTTAAAGAACAATGGTAAAATTGCTTCTTTAGTCCCTTTAATTATTCTTTAATCTATGATCCAACTTTCACCCTATATGCAATTTAGTCCTTATACCTAATTACTTTTAATTCAAGTAAATTCACTTAACTGAAATCTAATTAATTACAGAACTAGCTTACTAAATATTTATTAAAAATATTTACGAGTCCGATTTACGGGAACAAAGTCCCAGGAATGCACTTTTTTATTTTTTTCAATTTGGTCCTTTTCTTTTAATTAACTATCGAAACGTTAAAATTTCTTAACAAAACTTTATTACCACCTTAATGACACTCCGTAAATATTTATAAAAATATTTACAGCTCGGTTTATAAAAAAAGGTCCCAATACCTCATTTTTTAAAACCACTTGAACTTAATAAATCACTTATATAACATAAATTATCAAATCAAAAACCTTTTTAAAAAAATCACATTTGACTCGTAAATATTAAATAACAATATTTACGAACTTACTCGTCGAATTTGGTGGCCCCGATATCATTATTTTCGACACCACTAAAAAACGGGCTGTTACATCATTCACCATTGTTTGATACACTTAGAATGGTCAAATTGCTAAATTGGTCTTTAGGTTAATTAAAATTCTATAATGATTAACTTTTATCATTTCCATAATTAGTTCTTGTACTTTAATTTATTATTCAATTGATAAAATTAAGGGATCAAATTTTAATTAAACTTTATATTAACTTTGCAAATATTAATTAATAATATTTACAGACTCGAATATCAAAAATGAGATTCCAAAATCACCATTTTCGATATTACTAAAAAACAGACGGTTACAATACAGACAAATTAGCATATCAATCCATGTTTGAAACACAAAAATTCCTATTCAAAATCATGCTTAATCAAAATCTAGGCACCCAAGTAAAATTTGCATGCACATCATTTTACATATCTCTAAATTCGATCCAAAAGTTCAAATAAAAACAAATCATTGTGACAACATGACATATAAGCATCAAGAGACCAAACCAATGAAAAGTCTCAATTTAAAACCACTAAATGTCAAAACTAACAACTAGGATCCTTGTACATGCCCAAACTAGAAAGAAACTTGCTAAAACTTATTACATATCAGAGTATAGTCGAATGTACCCCTTTGCTAATGTTGCTTGAGCCTCACAAGATGCGAATCCTCAATACATGTGCACGAACCCCTCCCCCGGCATGCTAAGAAAACAATGTTCAGTGGTGCAAAACATATCTCCAAATATATTATATGTTAATACTATATTCTAAAGCATACAAAAAAATATTAAAATTAAATATTATCAGACTTTATTAATCATGCTTAAAAAAAGAACACAAGATGACATTATTACATATTAAAAGTCTTATTAAAGCATTAATCAATAATTATATAATTTCATAGTAAAACTAACATAAACATGTTTGAAATCATATCACAAGATAGTCCTAAACTCTAAACTCTAATGCCCAATTGATCGAAATTAAACTCGTAAATGAATATATGGATATTCATTCAATTCCTTGAAAAGATAGTGCATAAGCACATATAAAAAGGTACACAATAAAAAAAATTTGATACATGTTGAACATAAATTACCAACCAAAATCTCGAGGTTGCATAAAACACTACAAAACAAATCTCCTGAATGCACAAATGCTAACCTGAAACACAATAGCAATGACTCAAACATACATTCTATGACATGCCAACTATACCAAAAACTATCTAAAGTCGTTTAAATGGGTTGTTATCATATTAAACATAATTTGACATTTACAATCTAGTCACTTATAGCACATGAATGAGCAGCATCATAATTCCAATAACCATTTTCCATTAAGTAGAACTTAGTCATTAACATGAACATTCACTCCATCAAACATAATACCAAGTATATGATCACATCATTATACAACCATCAACCATACATAACCAGTAGGAACAAATTCTAAGCATTTCAATTTAGATAATAACATAAAATAAATTGGAAACTAAATTGCACAAATCGAAATCGCTCAAGCTTCAGTGATCTTCTCCTTTCCTTCGATTTTGAATTTTCATCGACCTCTTTTGCTTCAAAATCATTATCAACATAACAAGTTAGCATAACAATAAACAAAAATCAAAGCCTCTAAAAAAACCATGCATTGCAATCAAGCGAAATTCCTTCTCACTTCTAAATCCCTCTCTCGGGAACTTTATCCGAAACTTAAATTTAACTTTAAATTCATACTTAAGAACTTAAAACTAAGCTTAGAACACTAAAACCTCTAGTGAGAACTCAAGATTACTACACATTCCTTTGAATAATGACAAAACTTAACAACTCACTTAAGACTTCCATCAAACTTAAGATTTGACATTCTAGAGGTATCCTAAACTAAAGAACATCAGGAATCTAACTTGAAAATGTTGGAACATTTTCAAATATTTATAGTGTTCCAATAACTATAAAGAATAGGTGTAATTAATCAAAAGATTATATTGTTTGATTTTTTGAAAAAGAATTATAACTATTTAAATAATTTTATTTGAATAGTTATAATTAAATGAATAATTTTAAATACATTATTATTCAGAAAGACACCTATTGATGAAAGATGTCTCTATGAAGAGACATGAAAATTCCTATAAATAGGAATGAGATTTCATTTAGAAATCATACCATCAAATTTTAAGATTTTTCTTTCCTTCCTTCATTTTCTAATATTATTAGATTATTGTATAAAGTATTATTGCAGAAATCCTTTATAGAAAGTGAGTTTCTTGTCATACATTGCTCAGTGTGTAGTGGGCTATTCTCGCCAGTGCAAAACGCAAATAGTCATTGGCTTCATTGTATCCTCGAGGTTAATTTTCTTGGAACTCGTTTGCACACAGAAGATAGGTGGGGGCGAATATAACCTTAAAGATAGTGGCTTGATACATGCCTTGAAGCCTTGTCCTATTTCTTCTTCTGTTCAAGTTCCGTTTGTGTGTTCGAGATTTTTCTCACCGAAGATTTGTACTAACAATTTTAAGGTTATAATTCATGATGAATACCACAACTCATGAAAGTGGAACACTAAGAGTTGGCTTCCAATTTTGTCAAACTTGATCGGTTTGATGGAGGCAATTTTCGACGATAGCAGAAAAAGATGCACTTCTTATTATCAACTTTGAAGATTGCTTATGTTTTGGATACTCCAAGACCTGATGAGACTGAAAACGAATCTGTTACTGTAACTCGAGAAAGGCAAAAATGGAACAATGCTGATTACATGTGCATGGGCCACATATTGAATGGTTTATCTGATGGTTTGTTCGATACCTGCCAAAATGAGGTCACCGCTAAAGAATTATGGGACAAATTAGAGACAAGATACATGACCGAGGATGTTACAAGTAAGAAATTTGTAACAGCCTAATTTCAGTGGTGTCGGAACAATGATTCGAGATCACTAAATCCGACAAATGAGTAGGAAATATTATTAATTTAGTGAGTATAAGTTAAATGTTAAGTTAGGAAAAATTTTGAAATAGTGAATAGTGTACAAAAAAAATATATATATATATATTAAAATAATTAGAATCGAAAACGAGGTATCGAGACCTCAAAAATTTTAAATTGAGCCATAAATATTTTTATGGAGTGTTAATAAGTTAGTATTAAAGTTTCGTCAAGAAATTTTAAAATACTGATAGCTAATTAAATAAAAAGGACTAAATTGAAAAAGGTGTAAAAGTTACTAAAATGATTAAATAGCTTAATTGTCAAATGAGGAAGGACCTAAAGTGCAAATAAGCCCAAAGGAGATATTTTGGGCGGCAATAGCTGAGAAAAATCAGAAAATGGGTGAAATAAGGGCAAAATTGGAAAATTGCCAAAATTAACTAAATAAAAATGGGACTAAATTGGAATATCTAGAATTCTCTTCATTTCTCTTCATATTCATCAACTGAAAAATAGTCATGGATGAGGGTTCAAGCTGGTTTTCATACTCTAGCTTCATGTAAGTTTAATTCTTGCTTTCTCCTTGAAATTTTTATGTTTTTGGACTTTTACAATTGGGTCCAACTTACTATTTCATTAGTTTTTGATTCCATGGCTAATTTTTGAAGTTTTTATGGATGAGTACTGGAAGAATATGATGAATAAACATAGAATTGAAGTTTTAATTTTGACATATGGTGATTTTATCAAGTAAAATTGATGAAAATTGGTTTAGGACCTAATTGTGAAAGAGTTTGGAATTAAGGTCTAGTGTTAAAGTTCTGGTTTTCAAGGGTTATGAAGTAGTTTAAAATGATGGAATAAAGTATTAAATGAGAAAAATTATCTCAATTGAGGAGTTAATTGAACAAGGATTGAATTGTATGAACTATGAAATGTGGGGCTAAATGGAAATCAATATTTTTCACTAAAACTGTTTTGGGCAGCAGCAGTAGCCTAACTTTGAAAAATCACCAAAAATTGTATAAATCGAATTATAGGATGAATAAAATATGAAATTAAATCTTATTGAGTCTAGTTTCTTATAAAAGAAATTATGTAAGCAATGGAATTGTAAATCATGAGCTACAATAACTTTTGTGAGACAATATCAGAATGATTTCGGGTTCCCCTGTTCTGAATTTGGAAAATCATCAAAAATTGGATAAAAATAATTAGGGGCTTAAATTTATATGTTTAGAATCCTTAATGAGTCTATTTTCAATATAAATAAGCGGGAACATGATCCAAATCTCGTACGATGAGATAATTAATTCTTAGTGAAGAAGGGTCGGAACTGTCAGACAGCAGAACAGGGGTAAATTTAAAGAATAAACTGTACTTATTGGCTAAACCAAAAATTGTGAAAATTTTATGGTAATAATATATGTAAGTCTAGTTACAGGGAAAATTAGCGGATATTAATTTTGAGTTCTGTACCTTAAGATATAAATAATTTAGTAACTATGACTGAAATGGACAGTTTTGAATATACATATAAGTAAATAGTGAAATTATTGATAATGTTACTTGTTGCATGTTATATAAATAAAGGATGTGGAATGGAGAGGAGAAGGAGGAAAATATGTATGAATATTCAGCTAGCATGGCTAATTTGCATGTTTTAGGCTCATGGACTAAATTGAATAAAAGTAAAAAATTTATGGGCAATTTTGTAAAAATGTCAGAAATGACCAAATTGCATGAGATGAATTATTTTATTATTTAAAATTACAAAATTGAATGAAATTATTAATTTAGCTCAAGATCAGGGAAAAACATATTTTAAGGATTAAATTGAAAAGTGTTGAAATTATGGAAAATTCTGATATTTTATAGAATTCATGGGTCGTTATCAATTTGTTTGAGAATAATGGCTGGAAATAAGGATTAAATTGCAATAATTTTATTTTATTTTAACCTAAGGATGAAATCGTCATTAATTAAAAGTTTAGGGGTAAAATGGTAATTTTGTTTAGAGTATTAGTTGAATGTATTACAACATGAAATAAATGAAAACGACGATCAAATTTCTTTATAAAGATCCGGATAACTCGAATACGAGACTTGAGCGTGGAAAAGAAAAGATATCGGATTAATGAAATTATAAACATGTACAAATAACGAGGTAAGTTAGTATAACTTGAATTGTATTTTTAAATGCATGAAATATCGATATAATGAATTCCCTGATTTTATGTTTATGAAGAAATGGCAAGAGAATGATATTTATCATGACATGTAAATAGGTGATTATTTTTGATACGTTGATACAAGGAAATTAATTAAATTGAGACGAGTAATAAATTCAAGTAAAACATATCGAGAAAAATAAGTACGTTAAGGGACAATATGTTTGATTTTAATTGGTTCCAAATATGAACGTTAGATAAAATGAAATATCTGATAAATAAATCGGTAACTCTGGTAATACTCCATAACTCTATTTCGGTGACGGATTCGGGTTAGGGGCGTTACAAAATTTCTTGTCAGTCGTTTTAATAATTATCAAATGGTTGATTACCGTTCTATTATGGAACAATTCCGTGATATTGAAAAGATGCTGAATCAATTCAAGCAATATGATATGAAAATGGATGAAATGATTGTTGTATCTTCCATAATAGACAAACTTCCTCCATCTTGGAAAGACTTTAAAAGAAGTCTAAAACATAAGAAAGAGGAAATATCTCTTGATACTTTGGCAAATCATCTTCGTATTGAAGAAGAATATCAAAAGTAAGATCAGAATCTAAATTCTGAAAATGCCAAAGTGCATGTTACGGAGGAAGTACAGACTACTAAACCATTCAAGAGAAAGCTCAAACAGACTGATAGAGCACCTAAGTTCAAAAAGAAACAAAAGGGCTCATGCTATCATTGTGGTAAGCCGGGACATTTTAAGAATGAATGTCGATTTTTAAAGAAGAAATCATCTTTTAAGGCTGATAATAACGAAAAGCATGTTCACAAAGTTCACACAATTTGAAAATGACAATGTCTTGTACATGGGAAATTCTTCCACCGCAGCAATCAAAGGCAAAGGGTCTGTTGAACTACAATTCACTTCTGGAAATGTTTTAACCTCAAATGATGTATATTATGTACCAGAAGTTAGAAAGGATTTAGTGTCTGGAAGTCTGTTAAATAAGTTTGGTTTCAAACTTGTTTTTGAGGCAGATAAGTTTATTTTGTCTAAGGGAGGAATTTTTGTAGGGAAATGGTATATGTATGAGAGCATGTTAAAACTAAATATTATTAATAAGAATAAAAATACTATTTCTGCTTATATGGTTGAGTCTTTTTGTTTATGGCATTATAGATTAGGTCATTTGAATTATAGGAAATTGAATGACATGCATAAGTTAGATTTAATTCCTGTTTTTAATAATAATATTGAAAAATGCAATACATGTATGTTGACTAAAATTACAAGAAACCCTTTCCCTAAGGTTAAAAGAAATACAAAATTGCTTGATTTGATACATAGTGATTTATGTGACATGCATAATACCCCTACATTAGGTGGAAAGAAATATTTTGTTACTTTTATTGATGATTGTTCTAGATATTGTTATGTATATTTATTGCATTCAAAAGATGAAGCACTTGATAAATTTAAAGTTTATAAATCTGAAGTTGAACTTTAGTGTGAATCATTTATCAAGTGCTTAAGATCGGATAGAGGTGGAGAATACTATAATCCAAGTTATTTTGAATCCATTGAGATTATCCATCAAGTTTCAGCCCCCTACACACCATAACAAAATGGTGTAGCTGAAAGGAAAAATAGAGTCTTGACTGAAATGGTAAATTCAATGTTATCATATTTAGGTCTTGGACAAGGTTTTTGGGGAGAAGCTGTTCTAATAGCTTGTCATATATTGAATAGAGTTCCTAATAAGGAAACTAAAAAAGAAACCCCTATGAACAATGGAAGAAAATAAAATCAAACCTTAATTATTTGAAGGTTTGGGGTTGTAGAGCTATTGTCAAAGTTCAAACACCTAAACGTAAAAAGTTATGTGAAAGAGGAATTGAATGCATATTTATAGGATATGCACATAATGGCAAGGTATATAGGTTCATGGTAATTGAACCAAATGATTCAATTTCAATTAATATTGTTATTGAATCAAGAGATGCTATTTTTGATGAAAATGGATTTAATTCTATATCAAGACAATTACAGCCACAACAATTGATTCATTCTTCAAATGAGAATGAGATTCCATTGGAACAAATTGATAATAATGATGAATCTTGTCAAGAATTAAGAAGAAGTAAGAGGATTAAAAAGGTCAAAGATTTTGGACCAGATTTCATTATGTTTCTTGTAGAAGGAAAATGTGAAAGTATATGTAATAAGATACCTTATTGTTACAATACGGAATCTGATCCTATGACATTTGAAGAGGCAATGAAATCTCAAGACTGTTTTTTGGAAAGAAGCAATAAATGATGAGATAGATTCAATAATGGGAAATCAAACTTAGATTTTAGTTGATCTTCTACTGGGTTCCAAACCAATAGGTTGTAAATGGATCTTTAAAAAGAAAATGAAGGTCGATGGAACCATTGATAAGTTTAAAGCAAGGTTGGTAGCCAAAGGTTTTACACAAAAATAAGGTATTGATTACTTTGATACCTATGCTCCAGTAGCAAGAATTGCTACAATTAGACTCTTAATATCACTTACCTCTATATATAATTTGGTTGTTCACCAAATGGATGTTAAAACTACATTTTTAAATGGTAAATTGGAAGAGGAAGTGTACATGGAACAACCGGAAGGATTTGTTGTTCCAGGACAAGAGCATAAGGTTTGTAAGCTTGTTAAATCTTTATATGGACTTAAACAAGCACCAAAACAGTGGCAACAAAAGTTTGACAATGTTGTTTTAGCTAATGACTATAAAATAAATAAATCTGATAAGTGTATATATAGCAAATTTGAAAATGAAAAAGGTGTCATAATTTGCTTATATGTAGATGACATGCTCATTTTTGGCACGGATTTGGAACAAATAGAAAACACAAAGAAATTCTTGTCAAACAACTTTGCTATGAAAGATATGGGTGTAGCAGATGTTATTCTTGGGATTAAAATAACCCGAGATGAAAGTACTATAGCTTTATCACAATCACATTACATTGAAAAAGTGCTTAAAAAGTTTGATCTTTTCAACTGTATACCTGCATCTACACCCATGGATCCTCAAATAAAATTAGTATCTAATGCTGGTAGGAAAATTGATCAATTGAAATATGCAAGTCTAATTGGTTGTCTTATATATATAATGACTTGTACAAGACCAGATATTGCATATGCTGTTGGGAAATTGAGTAGGTACACAAGTAATCCAAGTAGCTTGCACTGGCAAGCTTTGAATAGAGTACTTAGGTACTTAAAGAAAATTCTTAACTATGGATTGTGTTATAATGGATATCCTCCAGTTTTAGAAGGGTATTCGGATGCTAGTTGGATTACAAGTTTAGAAGATCATGCATCTACTAGTGGATGGATTTTCATTCTTGGTGGAGGAGCCATTTCTTATGGTTCTAAGAAACAAACATGTATTACTGATTCCACCATGGCAGCAGAATTTATTGCATTAGCCGCTGCATCTAAAGAAGCAGAATGGTTAAGAAATTTGCTTTATGATGTACCTTTATGGCCTAAGCCAATTTCACCTATTTCTATCCGTTGTGATAGTGAGGCTACTCTAGCAAAGGCATATAGCCAAGTATATAATGGAAAGTCTAGACACATTGGATTAAGACATAGTTATGTCCGCCAATTAATTTCTGATGGAGTGATCACTATTAATTATGTGAGGTCAAGTGAAAATTTGGCGGATCCTTTGACAAAAAGTCTTGCTAGAGATATAGTAAAAATTGACCTCAAAAGGGATGGAACTCAAGCCCATTAATTAGAGTCACCCATGATGGAAACTCGACTCAATGCTTGGTATAACATCAGGTCTTGAGTTCAATGAGACAAAGTACATCATTAGTATGTATCATAGTAGCTCGTAAATAAATCCATCCTAAGATTAAAGTGCTAGGTACCCGTAATGATAAGGGAAGGATGAGTAATGCACTCTTAATGGACCCATAACATAAAATGTTAGAGTGTTATAATTACGGGAACACTCTTGATGGGATCTACCTATGCGAGTGGAAGTATGGCCGCTTCTAGGAGCTCAAGGGCTTGGTTCTGACAGCACTCATGAAAAGAGGACACAGGCACATGGCCATAATAGTGTCCCTAGATACTATGCATTGACCGATGTTGAAATCATTGTGTGAGATGTGTTCGGTTAATCAAATGAAATAGTTGGTTCAAAGCTTAGTCTACCATGCAATTTCAATTAACTTTAACATATATTCACTAAGTTAATGTTCAATCGTAAGATACCTTTCATTTATGCAAATTGATTTCCAAGAATATCAAAATCTAAAATATTTTGAAAATGGGGGGAGATTGTTGGAACATTTTCAAATATTTATAGTGTTCCAATAACTATAAAGAATAGGTGTAATTAATCAAAAGATTATATTGTTTGATTTTTTGAAAAAGAATTATAACTATTTAAATAATTTTTTTTGAATAGTTATAATTAAATGAATAATTTTAAATACATTATTATTCAGAAAGACACCTATTGATGAAAGATGTCTCTATGAAGAGACATGAAAATTCCTATAAATAGGAATGAGATTTCATTTGGAAATCATACCATCAAATTTTAAGATTTTTCTTTCCTTCCTTCATTTTCTAATATTATTAGATTATTGTATAAAGTATTATTGCAGAAATCCTTTATAGAAAGTGAGTTTCTTGTCATACATTGCTCAGTGTGTAGAGGGCTATTCTCGTCAGTGCAAAACGCAAATAGTCATTGGCTTCATTGTATCCTCGAGGTTAATTTGCTTGGAACTCATTTGCACACCGAATATAGGTGGGGGCGAATATAACCTTAAAGATAGTGGCTTGATACACGCCTTAGAGCCTTGTCCTATTTCTTCTTCTGTTCGAGTTCCGTTCGTGTGTTCGAGATTTTCCTCACCGAAGATTTGTACTAACAGAAAACAACCAAAAACCATTGAATCAAGCCTTCTCTCATTATAGAAAAAATAACGTAAATAAAGAGAAAAGAGGGTAAATGCTTAAATCAAATCTTTCAAAGCTAAAGTCAATTAAAAAGGTTTGAAAATCATATTACCTTGCTAAAAATCAATGTTTGGATTCAATAAAACTCAAGAATAAACTTTTTCCTTCAATGGAGAATTTTACACGAAAATTAGAAATTTTTTTATAGAAAATATGATTTTCAAAAGATAAAATGTTAAAATGTTTGGATAGAAATCTACTCAACAAGCTTGAATCCTTGAAGTCTTGTTTAGAAACCAAAGCTTGCATCCATGAAGTCTTGTTTATGAGAAAATAATTTGAATGGTGAAATGAGAAATGTTATATTGTTCCCTCCAACCACTCTAGATTAATGGGCCAATTTCTATTTATTCTCTAATCTAATTCTTATGTAAACCCTTATAAAGCTCTAAATCTAATTTAAATGAATTTAGATATTGACCCAAAGAATTTTACAACCCTTGTGATCAAGTCCTCACTTCACTAGCCACTAATTGATATCAATTAAAACAAAATAAATACACTAAATATTTACTACTTGACTCACAACTCAACCTAAGGCTCATTCAAGAATAGCTCAATTCATAATTTCGATTTCAAAATCGATCTTTTTTGATTTTGGAAAAAATTACGGTTTTCTAAATGACTTTACAATGTTGACCCAATATTGCCTTTAATGACCATATTTACAATTCTAGCCCATACATAGAATTAGGCTCGTATCAATACCCCTTCTTGCAAAGAATCCTAGTGGTCAAGGATTAAAGCTTGTGATCTCATCACTTTCATGACCATAGGTGTACAAAATAGTCGTTATAGGCATGTCCATCTCCTAGTAAGTAATGAAAGAATGATCCAACAATCATGGACAGAGGAGTTGTAAGAAATGGTTCCAATAACAATTTAATCTTTTTTTTTTTTAAATCATTTAAGTGGTGATAATATGGCATTTTAAGATAGTGGCACATAATCACATGCTTTTTTAAAGAAAGAATTATATAAAAAAATTAAAAGTTTTCTATGAATGCATGTTTATAACGAACTTGGACAAATGAACATTCAAGTTCATCCAAGTCTAAATAATCATTTGTTTAAGTCAATTTTAGACATGATTTTTTAAATAATTATATATATATTTTTATAATTTCATAAAATAATAATTTCAAATAAACTCTCACCTTATAGAATTTTTTGAATTTTGATGAGATAAACTTAGGTCTCCATTTGTTTAGGTTAATTATGATTATGCAATTTTCAATATCCTTTTACATTTTTCTTCATTTCAAAAAATTAAAAGAAGTTTTTAACTTTTTACATTTTATGATTTTATATATATTTTAAAATAATTTTTATATATTCTATAACTTTCAACATTTTTTGATTAATTTTATAATTTTTATAAATTTCTATTTTCATATATATTTTTGAATTCCAAAACTTTTAAAAATTTTCTATAATTTTAATTATAGATTTAAAAATTAATTTTTAGAATATCCAATCACCTCTTAATGTTATTAAAAAAAGGAATTAATAATATTACAATTCACACTAAATGGATGGAGAGATGGATGGATAGGCAAGGAACGTGATGCTGTGTTGATATCTTGCTGCGGTAGTGTTGTGGGACTTGGTGAGTATTGGTTGTTTTGTGGTCTGGACGTCTGTCCATCATCAGCTAGGAACTAGACAGTTTCTGTTTGAGTGGGCTTTACTCCATTTTGTTTTTGTGAGTTCTAAGGGCCCAAGGGGCTTGACTCGGTCATACGGAAGTTGGGTATTTTAATTGTTTCCTTTGGGTGTCGGTCTGGGCCTCTTAGGCCTTTCAAGAATGAAAATTGCATTAACTAAAATAATAGTACGGTCAGAGACACATGCATGTTAATCTGACTTTTCAAGAACTTCGTATAAGATAATAACGTACTATTGGCTTATTATGTATCAAAGTTATCTTATCACAGTTGCAATTTTACTTATAAATATAATATTTTCATAACAATATGTATTTGGACAATAATGATTGATTTTGCTTGGGATTGGAGTTAATTGAGGTTTATTATTATTTCTTAAATAATTTTATTATAGATTTTAATTATATCTATTCCTTTTTAACATAATATCTAGAATAATTCATAGTCCCTCCTCAACCTATAAATAGGAAGATAACTCGTCTCAATGTACTCAAATTCACGTCCTTCTACATTAACAACTATACTCATACCAATTAAATTAAAACTCAATCGGTAACTAATGTTTATTTAGATAAGTACTTCCTAACGATACAATGATTATTAGTTGAAATTAACCAATGATGTACTTGTTGTAACTAATTATGCTTTAATACTATTGATGATCTCGAAAGGCCAATGTAAATGTTAATAAATATTTTAGATTTCGTAGACGAAACTACGAAGATGGCACCTACTAGTAGGATATCTATACCTTAACTAAAAGTCATCTCCTAAACCAATAGAATTTCGGAATTTTGATTTGAGGGTGTTTGATTAAGCAGCTAAGCAGTGGGGAAATATGATTGAAAGGGTAATTAACTGATAAAGTTTTTCATTCTTTCTTTTTAAGTTCAAAGTTTTATTATAAAAAATCATTTTGTTATATATGTTACAAATTAGGGGAGAAGATTACATTAACACTGCTCAACCAGATTTCAAACAAGGATTTTAATTACTGCTCATGTATGTTTTTTTTTTTTATTTCTCAAGGTATTTACTGGAGTGAGGCCAATAATTAATTCTTCATATTCTGTAGGCTCATTAAGAAAGTAGATGTTGACCACGAGAATTTTTATTTTTAATTTCATTGCTTCAGGCATTTTGGAGAGTAAGCGAAGTATTATGTAATATTGGATTGTAATTATGATGTTATAGTTATTATTTTTAGTTTTATATATTACACTTAAATTTTTGGTGCCAAGAAATTTATAAAAACCAATTCATCTTATTTGGTGTGTTTTCTTTCCTTTTTTTTTGGTAAATTGTTTTACGAAAAAAATATTATTTTAAAGTTTCTTTCAAACTAGAGTTTATTTTCGTCCATTATATTGGTACCTGAGCCTAACGCCGTTACTTTTTACTGCTGTGGCATCGCTGACCATTCACATACCTCAACGTGTGACCCTATTTGTACTTTTTTCCTTTTTTATTTTTTCTTCATTTTCCCTCTTTTTCTTTTCTTCTTTTACTTTTTCCTACCTTAGCCGCCTGCTTCTAAATCGTTCCTAGGCCATCGTCCGACTCTTCCAATGAGCTCTTCGACCAACGACGATAGCAAAAGTAATCATCAAAAAAGGTCGATACGAACTGAATGTCTAACGAGCATTTCAAAATCAATAATAACTTTCAATTCAAGCAATAACACCAACATGGTTGGCAACAATGCCTCAGCCGCCATAGCGGTGGCAAGAGCCACAAAGTAAATAAAAATCTAAAAAAATCTAGGAGGACGAACTTGACAAGAGGCTGCCATTCTCCTTTTGTCGTTTCTCTCTTTGTATTCTGCTAATGGCGAAGCCAACGAGAGGTCATCGTTCTCCTTCTGTCTCTGGCTTTGATTCCTCTTCTCGTTTTCGTTCATGGTTTAGCCTTAAGAGGATGCCTTCGACCATGTTTTGGGGTCGAAAAACCGTCAAGGATGTTGAAAGTAGTAGAATCCGGCACTAAAACTTCAAATTTGGTAGAGGGAGCAAGCTTATAAGACTTCCTTACTGCGGTGAGCTCTTCGACCAACAATGATAGCAAAAGACTCATTTCCTTCCTCTTGTAAGCACTGACTTCAATTTTTAATGACTTCACATTCAAAGCTCCACATCCAAAATGAATGAAATGTAAAACTTAAAAGGAAACTAAAGAGGGAGGAAATAAGTCCTCTGGTGTTGTCGTTAGCTCACCGGAGGAGGCTAAACGGTGGCCTAGAAGCAGTGTAGAAGTAGACGATTAGGGTAGAAAAAGAAAAAGAAGAAAAAAAAAAGGGAAGAAGAAAACAAAAGAAGAAAAAAGGCAAAATGAAAAAGAAAATAAAAAAAAGGTGCAAATAGGTGACACATGGTGACATGCGAATGGTCAGCGTTGCCACGTCAGTAAAAAGGTAACGGCGTTAGGCTCAGGTACCAATATAGTGAATGGAAAAAAAAAAGTTCGAGTACCAATTTGGGACAAAAAAAACATAAGTACTAATATGGCAGAAGTGGACAAGTTCGAGTACCAATTTTATATTTAACCCTGTTCCTTAAAAGGAATGAAACATATGTCTCGTAGACAATACAACAATGCATACTATTTTAAGGAAAAACATTTTTCTTGTTCCGTAATGAAACAAACTAAACTTTAGTAGTACAAAATTAATTTAAAGCTTCAGAAGAGCTAATATAATGTTACCCTATGTTCAATGAGGCAATGAAACACGTTAATATTTTGTATTACAAAATTAATTCAAGGCTCTAGAAGAGCTAATACATTGTTATCCGAATAAACAAAATAATGATTAATGTATCATGATCTAGTGAGTCTCAGAAAAATTATTTTGTTTTAAAATATATTCTCAATGATGGATCTTATATTGAGATTGTGAATGAGAAAAAAATATTTAGTATGAATCATTCTTGCTATAAATATTTACATCTTTTGATAGATAAAGATTAAGTTATTGAATTATATTATGCATGATACTTGGATACCTATCTTTATTTTGAAAATGATAGAGAAAGATTGAGTTTTGATTGTCAAAGATCCACTTGAACTGTGGATTAATTTAAGAGAAATAATTGACCATCTAAATCTAATAAATTTATCTAAAGCTCGTTATGATTGGATGTACTTGAAGTTACAATATTTTAAATTTGTAAGTGAGTATAACTTTTAAGTATTTATGATGAGTTCTCAATTATGTTGGAATAATATTACTATTGAGAACTTATTAGAGAAAACCTATTCAACTGTTCATGCTTCAAATGTGCTCCTATAGTAGCAATACCATGAAAATAATATGTTTAAAGATATATTGTGAATTAATGTCACGTTTACTTATGGTTGATTTAAATAACGAGTTATTAAATGAAAAACCATTAAGCCTGTTGTATTAGATATGCTCCATTTCATTAAGTGAATGTAGCAATAGATAAAGATGCAATCTTTGAAGTGGACATGGTAAGTGGTTTTATAATAATCGTAAAAAAAATGGTCATAATAATTATTCTCACCACTAGAAGTAGAAAAATGAAGATAATGTGGAGACTGATAATAAGATTACTGCTAAAATTAAGATTAGTGATTTCATCCTATATTCCAACTTTTAATTGTTGTTCATTTATGGTATGCTTATACGGTTTGCTTAATTTTGCACATATATATACAAATGAAAATTTGTTTGTGTGAATTTTGAAAATTGATAGATTTCATTTGCAATATAAATGCATGTGTTTTAGGCTATGATTTTATTGTGTTGAGTTTAATGTTTTATATTTGGATGCTTCAAAGATCAAATTAATAATTACCTCCCGACTTATTAATTTGGTGTTTTGTTCAATACAATACTAGTATATCTATTTGCATGGTCAAATCACATGCGATGGTAAATTAAAAGTTTATCTTAGTATTGTTGAATTACGTGCATAGTAAATCAAAGTTATTATTAGTCCAAATATACTAATTAATTGACATGATCGGTTAGACCATCTCAATAAACAATGATGCGCCAAAATAAGAATTTACATGGAAGTTTATTAAGGAACTCTATGATCCTTTATTTTAAAGATTTTTTAAGTGTTGTTTTTTCTCAAAGAATATGAATTATTAGAACCTCTCTAACAAAAGTTGAGATTGAATCTTTAGTATTTCTGAAAGAAATATAGGCCCATTTATCCAATAAGTGGATGTTTTGACATAATTTTGGTAAATGTATCTACAAGTTAATCTCATGTGAGTTATTAATTTGTAATTTGTAGTTTGCGAGATTACTTGTTTAATGATTTGTTTAAGAACAAAACTTCAAGAAATGCAATCGGGACAATTGTTGTTAATGTTGGTGAGTTTATTTCTCAAGCTTTCAATGATTAATATAGAATGTTAAATTTTTAGTGCGAGTAATTATTGCAAAAGATTTGTTGTTTATATGTATAGTTTAGCAAAATTTATGAAGTAAATGTCTCTAACTAATAGCTAATTCATATCTTTTAGGAACAAAACTTTTGTATATAAATAATGATATAATATTTTACATGAAGCGACACTTATACATATCATGCTAATAAATTATGCTAAAAAATCCCGTTACAATTGGCTTTTGGTGAAGATCCAAATATAATCCATTTTAAAATTAGAAGTTTTTAATATGCGTGTATGTTTAAGTTGCTCTACTACAATGCACAAATAAGTATTTAAAGAATGTTGGGAATATATATTAATTATGAATCTTCTTGTATTATTAGATGTTTTGAACGAATTAGAGATTTAATTATGATACGAGTTTATTACTATTTTGATTTGACAATTTTTTCAATATCAAGGGGAGAGAAATAATAGCTGGATGAAATAATTACTTGGAAAAAATTATCATTATATAAATTCTCGTAAAAGTAATTTGAACTAAAAGTTTAAAAAAGATAATTCATTTTATAGCAAGTTAACCTCCATATATATTTATTAACCTGATGAGAATAATCAAGTGTTATATACCAACAAATGTTTTGATTTAAACTAAAGTCTCATTTGAAAAATCTACTGGAATAATTGAAAATAATGCATGCTTGAAGCATGGTAAATCTATTGGTTTCAAATATGAAAATTCTTGTAAAAAAATTAAGATGGTTATATAATGGAGGCGGGTGCTCCTGAAGAGACCAAATACATAACTAATTATTCAAACTCTAGAAGAGATTCAAGTATCTAAATATGGAAATGATGAAAAAAAAAAAGAGATTTCAATAAATTACGTTAATAAGAGAAAGTATGGAATCGTAAAAAATAGAAAATTGTCGATAATGATTTTGTATGCAATATTATTGTTGAGACAATGAGGAGGATCTTGAATAAAATTGTCAAGAAACATAGACATGAGTAGATTGGCCCAAAAAAACAAAAACGTAATTCATGTAGTATTAAATTTGTGAAGTTCGTGAACCAGTAGTCCAAACATCTTAAATGTAGAAAGTTAGTGGGGTTTAAATTATGAAAAGATATAATATTCTTTTGTGATTGATACAATAACCTTTATATATATATATATATATATATATATATATATATATATATTAAGTCTAGCAAATTATGAAATATTTAACATGCGTCTTATGATTGTTGTTACAATATTTATGTGAATCTGTTAAAATACTGGAAAATTTATACATTTTATTTATCACCTAATGTACTGTACTTATACTTAATAATTAACTAACTTCCCAACAGTAAAAACTAATTAGTTATATGCTAACTAACTAGTTAGCTAATCCTTTTAACACTCCCCCTCAAGTTGGAGAATGGTATACATCTTTCATTCCCAACTTGCTGACAAGATGATCATGTTGAGCCAGACCTAAACCCTTGGTTAAAATGTCTGCTTGTTGATATTTAGTTGAAACATGAAACGTCTGCATAACACCTTTTTGTATCTTTGAACGCACAAAATAACAATCGATCTCGATGTGTTTCATTCTTTCATGAAACACTGGGTTAGCAGCAATCTACAACGCCGCCTGACTATCACAAAACAGTGCTGCAGAAATCTCGTGCTTGATTCCAAGCTCTTCAATAAACCCTTTAAGCCATACCAGCTCAGCAACAGAGGAAGCCATGCACCTACACTCGGCTTCTACTGAAGAACGTAACACTGTATTTTGCTTCTTCGACTTCCAGCAAATCAGAGAATCACCTAACTTGATGCAATATCCAGTAACCGACCTACGCGTCATGAGACAACTTGCCCAGTCTGAATCACAACATTTAACACAGGCTTTGAACTAGCTGATAAGAAAATTCCCTGTCCTGGATGCTGTCGAACATACCTAACAGTCCGTAAGGCTGCCTCATAATGAACCTTTTTAGGAGCTTGCATTAATTGACTTAGATGTTGAACTAAAAAAGTAATGTCCGGAAGCGTATGAGTCAAGTAAAGCAATCTACCTATCAACCTCTGATAAACCGTAACATCTTCTAACATCCCATCCAGTGTATTCCAATGAACCTGTTTATCATAGTCTGCTATAGTATACTTTGCATTATGCTCAAGTGGTGTTGAAGCACAACGTGCTCCCCCTAGACCCAAATCAACTATCAACTCGAGTGCATATTTCCTTTGATGTAACACAATACCTTCCTTGGAATTAACCACTTTAATGCCAAGGAAATACTTAAGATGCCCAAGGTCCTTCATCTTAAAGTTGAGGTGTAAAATGCCCTTGAGTTCTTCAACCATTCTCCATCATTCCCAGTAATTAGAAGATCATCAACATATATAAGCAGTAATACTATTTTGTCACCATTGACTTTAGTAAACAACGAATAATCATGTAGACTCTGAATATATCTATTATCAACAAGAGCTTCGGTCAGCTTTAAATTCTATTGACGAGAAGCTTGCTTTAAACCATATAATGATTTAAGCAGCCTACAAACTTGAGACTTAGACTCCCCCTGGTTGCGGAAACCCTCAGGTATGGACATATACACCTCTTCATGCAAATCACCCTGAAGAAAAATATTGAATACGTCCATCTGAAACAATGGCCAGTTATACATGGCTGCCAAAGAAATAACTGTACGCACAGTAACCTGCTTCGCCACAAGAGAAAAAGTGTCATGAAAATCAATCCCTTCACGCTGATTAAAAGCAACCAAGCGAGCCTTAAACCTTTCAACCGAGCCATCTGAATTATACTTCACCTTATACACCCATCTGTAGCCAATTAGTTTTTCTCCAGGGGGTAAATCAACCACCTCCTACGCGCTATTTGCCTCAAGAGTTTGTATTTCCTGCTGCATGGCTTCAATCTATCTCTTGTCACTAACTGCCATCTGATAGGTGTGGGGTTCAACAATAGAGGACAAAGAGAGGGCAAACATATGAGAATGAGAGGGTAAATGAGCATAAGAACTAGAGTTAGATATAGGATATGTACCTGTAAGCAAAGTACTAGATGAAGAAGGATTAGTGGAACAAACAAAGTCTGATAGCCAAGAAGGAAGTTTAGAGACTCTCGAAGACCTGCGCAAAGGTGGTTAACTTGGAGCAGTGGGTGACGCAGTAGGAGCAAACAACTAATCAGCAGAAAAATCAGAGGATAACTCAGCCAGTGACCCAGATGATACACCACTAGCATCAGAAAAAGGAAAAGAAGTACTCTGTGGTGTAAAAGGCTCCTGAAGTGTTTCATACACAGGAATAATAGGGATATGAAGAAAATCATAATCAAGCTCAGTTGAAGAAACAAGAAATAAAGGAGAATCTTTAGCAAGTGACTGAAAAGAAAATAAATTCTCATGAAATATAACATTACGACTAACAAAGAAAGTCTTGGAATGAATGTTAAAAAGCAAATAACCCTTTTGGATAGTTGAATACCCCATGAAAACTAATGGAATAGCTTTAAATGTGAATTTATCATTATTGTTAAGCACTGTTGCAAAGCAAAGACAGCCGAAAACACGGAGATGAGACAAATCGGGAACCCTCTTATGAAGCATTTTAAAAGGAGACTTCCAATCTAAAACGGAGGTAGGCAACAAGTTAATCAAGTAGCAGGCTGTCAAGACACATTCACCCTAAAATTTTATAGGTATATGAGACTGAAATTTAAGTGCACGGGCAACATTGAGAAGATGTTTGTGTTTACGTCTGGCTACCCCATTTTGTTATGGGGTATGCACACATGAGCTTTGGTGGACAATTCCCCGTGAAGAAAAAAATTCTTTCCCTGCATGATTAAAAAACTCGGAACCATTGTCGCTCCTAATGGTTTTAATGGAAGTAGAATAATGATTTTGAACATAGGCAACAAATTATTGTAAAATAACGATAGCATCACTTTTAAGACGAAAAAGATATACCCATATCATTCTAATGAAGTCATCTACTAGTGTGAGAAAATATCTATGCCCACTATGTGTTGATACACGATATGCACCCCATAAATCAATATGTATAAGAGAGAAAGGTTGTTGTTCCCGTGTATACTAATAGGAAAAGGTAAACGTGATTGCTTTGCAAGAAGACATACACTACAGTGCTTAACATGATCACAATTAATGAGATTAGAATCAAACTAAGACATTTTATTCATAGTACTTAAGGAAGAATGGCCAAGTCGAGCATGTCATAGAACACCAGAATTGGATATATGTGGTAAAGAACTAGATGACAAACATGAATTGAAATCAAAATTGACAAACGAGGACTGAATAGACTACTTTTACGGTGATGATAAAGTTGGTGAATGAAATGTGTATAGACTTCCTCTGACTCTACTAATCCCCTTTATCTTTCCACTGCAAAGGTCCTGTATAAGATAAAAATATGGATAAAAAATAACACAATAGTTTAGTTCTTTGGTGAGTTGAGAAACAGACAAGAGATTAAAGTGAAAATTTGGTACATGTAAAATTTTGGACAGGGTAAGCAAGGGAGTCAGTGAATAAGTTCCAACATGAGCAATATTGGTTGTTTTACCATTTAGCAATTGAACAAAAGATGGAGAATCACATTCAACATGTGAATGCAAACACTCAAGATTAAATGCATTTGATTGGTAGCTCATGTGTCAAGAATCCAATCCTGTAATGAGGGACCAAAACTAGTACCTGTCATATGAGCTGATGCTTGCACCCCAGATCCTTTTCCCAACAGCTCCAGAATCTATTGATACTGCTCAAGTGTAAACACAGGTACCTGAGACGAGCTCGAACTCACACTACCAGCAGAAATAGAATTCGAACCTCTATCTGTGATAATTGCACTATTGGCAGAAGTTCTCTTCTTTTTTGTAAACTTAAAATCCGCAGGATAACCAATCAATTTATAACATGTTTCTTTTTAATGACCCTTGATATGGCAGTAATCACAAGTCCCAGTAAACCGTTTTTTAGACTGCATTGGTTGGTTAGAGGCACCGAAATATAATGCAGTAGATTCAGAAACCAACGAGACTTTTTTAGCATTATGATGCTACCCTTCGTCTTGAATAAGCAATGAATATGCTTGGTTCACTGATGGCAGAGGTTTTATAAGCAAAATCTGGCTATGAACTATTGAATAAGACTCATTTAATCCCATAAGAAACTGGAATAACCGCTGTTGCTTCAAATTTTCAACATTTGTTTTCATAGATTCACAGGTGCAAAAAACAAGGGGAGCAATAGCATCATATTCGTCCCACAACAATTGAAGTCTGGTGTGATAAACCGAGATAGATGACGTACCTTGAACGTGAGTAACAATCTCTCGATGCAAGAAATAAATCTGAGATCCATCCACCTTATCAAAACTCTCCTTCAAATCAGACCACACAAGGCCGCACTGGATGCAAAAACTATCCCAACAGAAAGCTCTTGGCTGACAGAATTCAAGATCCGAGATAACACCAAGGCATTACAACGTTCCCATTGTGGCTGTAAAACCGCTATAGTATCTTCAAACAAACAAGAACCGTCAATAAAACCAACTTTGTTCTTAGCAAGCAAGGCTATACGCATTGAATGACTCCATATATTATAATTTTCAACTCCAGTGAGTTGATGCGAAACCAATAAAGTCCCTGGAGTATCGGAGGGATGTAGATACAAGGGATGAGATAGATCAATCTGCATTGCGCTCGATCTCACCATGTTGCAAAGAAGAAAACAAAACCAAAAATGGAGAAGAAGAAAAAAACTTACAGAACCAAAGGAAGTAGCCAGAAACGATGACCAGAGGAAAGAAAGAACCAAAGGAAGTAGCCAGAAACGATGATCAGAGCAGGGAATGAAAGGAAATAACTGGCAATCTGATACCATGTTAAAATACTGGAAAATTCATACATTTTTTTTATCACCTAATGTACTATACTTATACTTAATAATTAACTAACTTCCTAACAGCAAAAACTAATTAGTTACATGCTAACTAACTAGCTAGCTAATCCTTTTAACAGAATCATTATATAGTGAAAGTTTATATTAAAATCCTTGAAGGATTTAGAACGCTGGAAACATATAAAAATTCTCAAGAAATTATTTGATACTTTTGAGTAAATATTTATATGAATTAAATTGATTTGAACATATGTAATAAATTCAACTTAGTGAATAACAGTTAAAGTAAGATTATAATTCAACTTTCGTATGTATAGAAGGATATTGATCAAAGTTGACTAAGATTATTGTTGGAACTCTTAAATATATCAAAATATACTTCCCCAAATGTATTCATCACTCATGACTTCCAAAAAGATAATAATATAAATATTTAATATATGATCAAGTTGTAAACATAATATAGAGAGATTTAAAATTTTCTAGAAATGTTTGATATTTTAGATTTTGGATTTTGATTTAGTATAAATATATTTTATCTTG
This sequence comes from Gossypium anomalum, assembly GCA_025698475.1. Classification (NCBI taxonomy): domain Eukaryota; kingdom Viridiplantae; phylum Streptophyta; class Magnoliopsida; order Malvales; family Malvaceae; genus Gossypium; species Gossypium anomalum. The sequence goes on along the minus strand of CM046967.1, from coordinate 12,339,044 downwards.
CATACTTATAAAATTTATCTTTAGAGTACGTCGCATTGTTATGTTACGAATTGAAACAAAAAATAAAATAAAATGAAGAAAAGAAAGTTTAGAGGAATATTTTGGTTTAAATATAAAATAAGAGGTAAAAGCATTCTGCCTTGGAAGGGGCAGTTGCATTGATACGATGGGCTTGGGAGAACTCAAATCTCCCAGCATGTGAAACAAAATGGTTTGTAAATAAGACAAATTAATGCACCAAATCGTAGAATATAGTGGTACGTGAATTCATATATTGGAGAATATAGCAAAAACATGATCGTCTCTTTCTGTATGAAAACTGCGACTCAAATATCAATCTCTCTGGTCCCGATGGGATTTTGGCTTTGCTTTTGCCAGCTGTAATCAACAGCGTTTCGCTTCACTCTCTTGGTTTTAAATTCGAAACTCAGCAAACATACATACATACATACATAATGTTCACGAAAGATAATTTCGCAATGGAAACAGAGACCAAATAACTTGAGGAGAGACACTTGCAACTTTGGTTCCACTTCCCAGAAGAGAGAAAGAAGCTATACATACATACATGGATATAACCCCACCACAGCCACAGAGGTTGATTTATATAATATAAATTAGCATGATACCAAAACATGCCCCCCATTTCCATTAATGTGGGCAAATTACATGGAAAGGAAAACCGAACCTCCACTGTACGCACGTCTTCATTGCTTAACAACAAAATCTAAAGCGCAGTTGTGGACCAAAACAAAAGATCCTTTCCTTTTTTCAAAAACGCATAACTAGACTCTAAGCAGGTAAACACTGAGCTCAGGGCCTCCGGAACCATCAGGATTCATCATGTAAAAGGCTTCCGAGTCTTTAGACCCTACGACCCTCTCGAACTTGGCTCTCATGTACATCAGCTCACCTTCGGACCCAGCTTCATTGTCATTGCAGTTTCCTGGTAGCACACCCGCACCCATTGAAATTGGCTCCACCGCCTTTAACACTTTCCACTCATCGGCTCCGCACTCACGTCTCATTGCGAACCCACATTTCTTTCCATTGCAGTAAGTCCTCCAAACAGGCTCATCCAGCAACTTCACTCCTTTCTTCCCCATCTTCTTTTCACACTCTAAGGCAATTCTTACCAATCCAGAAGCCATTTCCCGAACTAAAACACTAGTCGGTGTTGCAAGTTGGATTAAAAATGCTGGACTTACTTTTGCTTCTTCTTGAAATGCAAAGTGGACGTGACCACGCCGATAACCGAACAGGGTTCCTACCACTCTGGTGCCTAAACCTGAACGATATGCTGATGTATTCTTCCCAAACACACTGAGAGCCGACCGAAGTTTGGAAACTGACACAATTGGAAGCTTCTTTCTTGGTGGTGGAACTAAAGAAACTCGACCGGCCTCTGGGATTCGGAGCTCCTCTGCTTCCTTAGATTCCTCACAAAAATGCGAGGAGGAGCTGAAGGTTAGGATTTCTTCCTCGTTGTCATCATCATCTTCCACCTTCTTTTTCCAGTTGAAATATCTCCTGGAGAAGGAGAAAGAAGAATCGTGGGGGCTCTTGGCTGTGATTGTCTTCATATGGGAAGGAAAGAAAGAAGAAACTAAGCAACTCCTAGAGCCTTTGATAGTCAAGTTTCGGTGAGTAAAGAGAGAAACAGGTATATATAAATAAAAGTGTGACTATGTATCTATTAACTTATCAGTAGTTGTGGGGGTGATTTATTCTTTGCGTCTTAATGCCTTTTTTGTCAGCATTGTAGGATTGAGGGGGGACTTGCAAGGAAATCCTGACAAGGGAGGTTGAGCAGCCCCACCTAACTGTAACAGTAGTAAAAAAAAAATATATATATATATATATATATAAAAGAAGATGGAGAAGCTAATAGAGAGAGAAAGAGACTTGAAAACAAGTAGAGGAGAATAGCGGGAATCTGAGGAGACAATAGCTGAGTGTGATTTCTTTATCATGTGGGGGAAGAATAGGCTGAAAATAAAGGCAGTGTGGGGTAAAGACCAGAGAGTGAAAAGGAGAATTGACTGTCTACTCTGACTTGCATTGGAAAGTGTTAAAAGGATAGGTAAAACCACACCAACCTTACCCACCATCGCCACTATTCCACCTTTGGGTTCTTTCAGCTCCTGTCTTCATTTGCTATTGCAATACAACAGTAGCCCACCGTAGCCCCAACCTCAATCCCCCTTCTATTCTATGCTAATGCTACCACCTATAACTTATGATCCAGCCATACTCCGTGTTTTGTATCCTTTAATGTCTTTTTCTGAATTTGAGAAAATGATTAGCCCGACTCGCTGTTTCAAATAAAGCAGCTGGCGCCTGGCTTTATCGATTCAGCATTGTCTACGCTCTGTCTAGGTTAAAGCTAACTCTTATTTTACCTTTTAATTCTCAGGTCCACATATCATTACAATTATTCCTTCCTTTCAAATTTTCAATACCATCTGGAAATAAAAAAAATAGTGCATATAATACTCCACAGAACAGAACTAATACGAGTATTAAAGTTCTATTTTGTTGTTTAATATAAAAATATTGAAAAAGGTAGAATATGGAACTTGATGTAATGCTGCCAAACCATCACCCACTAGCAAATTAGCAGATATCAGGTCTCGAGAAAGCAAACGAAAGGAAGCTCCTATGATTTGTTAAGTTGTATGGTGGAGTGTCAAATGTCAAAAAGTTTGAACCTACTCATAATGACTATTGTGACCATTGAGCCAATAAATTTCATGCAAAAGAATGAGCTAAGAATAAGATAGGTTACAACCAAGGCAACCATCTTTTTTTAGTACATATGTTTGAAATTTGAGCTTAAAAGACTGATTGAGGGTTGTCTCTCTCCACTATAGCCACAGACAGCCCTTAGGTTAGGGTCAAGACCGGTTGAATTTTGGATCACCATGATTAAGTCCCATCCACATGCAAATTGTTAGAAAATGGCTTGTTTAACCTTTTTTTTCTAATTTATGGGACCGACCTAATTCACGGACCAACTAACCAGGATCCCATCAAGATCCTTAAGTTGAAGTTGACCTAATTAAATCTAAAATATGAATGTTTTTCCTGTACCACCCCTAACCACTTTATTTAGATATATAAAATGATCTTACTCAACAGCTTAGGAAGTCAAAGTTTAAGCAACAAATAATGCATTAAAAGGAGTATAAATTAACAATACAAAAAAACAGAGACATCAGAAGATAGTGGCTGAAGTATGTGGATAGATGACCAACCAAAAGGTCTTGAGCATAAGCCATAAGGTTAACTTTATCAATCAAAGCAGGAGAAAATAGGTCACTAACCAAAGATGTGAAACGTTCAGCGGAGACGGAAGCCAGATGGGCTAACCGGGCCCTAATCAGCTGCTCCAATTAGTGAATTCAAAATTTATAATGCTTACCTTAATACGTACATCCAATTCAATTACCTAAGAAAAAATCAAATGTATAATTGGCGGCCTCCCAATTTCTTTTTTTTTAATATCTTAAGTTACATTATAAAATAGGAATTTTGATATTATATTTAGTGTATTATTAGTGAAAAAAAATTCACAAACCGCGGAATTAAATCATTACAAGTGTTCTTTGAATTATATTTAAAATTCAACCATCTTAATTTTATTTGTGAAATATTTTGTTCTACATCAAATAATAACCTTATATATTTGATAAATTTTATGGTATAACCCTCATTGATATTAATATATATTAGTTAAATTATTTTCTTTAATTTTTAATCAATGTATATTTATATGAATTATTAAATTACTATTATTCATTCCAAAAAAAAATTAAACAATATAATATTATACAAGGATGAGTATTTGGTATATTAGCGATATATATTTTTTTATTTCACAAGCAGCATTAAAAAATTGGCATGTTTTTCTTTTCCATTTAAACATTTATATTTTTAATATTTTACTATACTCTTATAAGACATTGTCAATCCCCTTACTTTACTTGTAAAATATAAAACTAGTAGCAGTTGTCAAATAATCTTCCGTTGTACAAGTCTTATGTTTTTTATTGTGATATTAAATAATTATATATTAATTGTATTAAATTTTTTGAAAGGATTTTAATTTTACTTTTTTAAGGATAATTTTGCAAGAAAACTTGGAGTTTGTTTTTGCAAATTTGAAATCTTTGTAATAAAAATATATAAGATGTTGTAAAAATAAATACAAAATTATAAAAATATTTATAAATAAATATTAATTTTCTCATTTTCTAACATGAAATTTATTTATTAAAATAATAATTTTATAAATAAAATCATAATCTTATAAATAAAATAATTTAAGGGAAAACAAACCATGAAGAAGACTTGCTCATATTCAACATTTTCATCTTTTCAACATTAACAACTGTCATATTCAAGTTGGGTCAACAACTGTAATTTGAGGTTGAAAAGAGGTGAGAATTGATGTCTTTAGGTTGTTCAAAATAGATTTGTTGCATTTGAGGTTGTGCTTGAGGGTAGACATTATTGATGGGTGTATAGGTGAGGATGAGGTTTTGGAGACCCATTACATGGAAGGCCATGACGACAACTCCACAATCAATTCCTAGTTCAATGGCGCAGTGATAGATGACGTGAAAATCAAAGAGTTCAGAGTAATAAAGATTATTGGTGCTAGTGATTGTGAATGAAGGAGGTGTCCAACACTAGATAAATTTGATGAAGACTAAGAAATAAGGTAACAAGTTAAGCTGACCCAATGGTGAGCAAACCATTAGAGGAACAACCCAACAAAAAAAAAAAAATCCTAGCTAGAAGTAGTAGGGAGTGGCGTTGCAATAATTTTTGAAGAGGTATTTACAGGCAGGGGCAAATCCAAAATTTTTTAAGGGAAATTAGAATTGAATTATAAACTTTTAAGAGTTCAAATATATAGTTTTATCATATATTAATTTATGATTCGAGATTTAACATAACTTTTTTCATTTTTGAGGAGTGTCAAAGTAGAATTTAATCATTCATATATATATATATTGGGAGCCTGTCTACATTTAAATAGGAGGGGATGATATTAGGGATGGTAAGTATCTGAATCTGAAGTGTTAGGAGATGCTTTAAATAGATGTCTAGGCCTAAAAATATCATGGAGTATGTAGTTATTTATTTATATTTAAATGATCTTTTTGGTTTTATTTTGTTCTTTTTATTTACAATATAATGTTATATGTAGATAAACATATTGTTGTTGACACGTCCGAGATTTTTAGCTTTTTATAGAGGAATTCGATATCACTTGAATTTTTGGTGAGGAAACATGCCAACTAATTATAAACAGCACTTATTCAATCTTCGGCATTCTTCTGCAAGACACATAATTGAAAGAACAAACGATTTATTAAAGAGAAGATTGTGACTATTACACTCTGCTTGTTTCTACAATATGAAAACAAAATTGAAAAATTTTAATGCATGTTGCAATAAATTTGCGAGATGAAGTGTAGAAGACTCGTTAAAAGATGCTGATAAAAGAGTTAAAGTGATCTAACACTTGAAGATGATTATAAAAATGAAAATATTATAGTTGTGAGAGTGACAAATGAGTGGATCAATTTCAAAGACGATCTGACATTAAAAATGTTTGAAGAATATCATAGGTGACAAACTTGTGTAACTTAAAGTTACTAGTCTTAATGCATATATAAGTCCTAAACAAATGTTGTTGCTTTTGTTTACAAAGCACTAAGCAATTGTAATATAACTTTTTAGGTATAATAACATCGTGCTATTATCCGTCTTATAGTTTAAGTCTAGTCCTATTCAGGTCGGAGGTAATATTTAGATATAACTTTTATATTATTTTCACTAATTTAAATTAATTATATAAAAATAAAAAACAGAATTTAGTTCTGTTTCAGTTAATTGCAATTTTTAAACTTGTATTCTAAAACCGTCCAAACACCACGATTCGGGTCAATTTTCTATTTTCTTGCTAAGCCTTAGTTGTAGTACTATTTTTCACTTATAATTTAAATGTAGAAGCCCAATTTTGCCCGGACCCAAAGAAAAAAAAGAAAAACTAAAAATAAATAAATAAAACAAAATATTAAAGTCCAATAAAAAATAACAGCCCATTTACAATATGGCCCAAATAAAAAAAAACGGTAACCCAAAGTTACAAGCCCAATAGCCTAAATATCTTTTCAAAAATAGAAACCTAACCCTAGCCTACACCGCCACCGCACCCTAGCTTACGCCGCCACCGTCATCGCCAACCACCACCTGCAAAAAGAGAAGAAAGGACAGAAACCAAGCACGAAGAAACAACACGCAATAAACAGTAGCCAAGCAGAGATAAAAAGAAAAGAAAAAAGAAAAAGATTGTAATATGAAAAACGGCTATAAAAGCCGAATATTTGTAAGGTTTTCGGGGATTTCTTAGCGAATACGAAAAAGAAGAAAAATACAAAAAAAGAAAACAACAAAATTTCTAAAAGACAAAGGTAGTTTATTTTATTTCAGTTATTATTTATTTTCAAAAAGGAAAAATAAAAAATGGGCTCGACTTTTTTACTTGCGGTGGGGGGAAACCTTTTGTCGGATCGAAGATGTAGGAGCCTTCCCTCTGCTTTTCTTTTAAAAAAAATCAAGAAACCAAAAGGTTTCATCATTTTTTTTACTTTGGGGTGCTTTTTTAGGGATTTTGTCTCCAGATCCATGTTCTACCAAAAAATGGGGCAAAAAAAGGGTTTTTTAAAGTTTTCTGGCCATCAATGGCCGCCACGGCAGAAGCTTGCCGACGCCAAGGCCAAAGTGGGGGAGGGCAAAGAAAAAAAAAAAAAAAGGGGCTGGAGTTTTTTTTTAAATGGATAAAATGAATTTTTTTCTTAACTTTTTGACTTATATAGCCCTTCAAAACGACGTCATTTTGGGCTTAAGTCGCAGACGCCAAAACGGTATCGTTTTAAAGACCGACTCAAAAACTAACCCATCAACCTCAGGATCTGCTTTTTTTTAAAATTGGTCTATTTCGCCTTTGGTCCTTCTACTTTTTAATTGTTTTTCAATCCAATCCTATTTCGTTTTTTTTCTTTTTTTAATTTTATCATTTAATTTTGGTTTTGTTTCATTTTAGTCCCTCATGGAACAATGCTTTCGAGGGTCTGGGAATAATTTCCCAATTGGTCCCTCCTCTTTTTCGCTCGCTACAATTTAGTCCGTTATTTTTATTTCATCCCGATTTGCCCCCAAAATTCCACTTAAGTTTCAATTTTGTCCTTCTTATATTTATGCATTTATTTTATTATAATTTAGGCTCATAATTTCATTTCAATTTCGATTTAATCCTTATTTATTTAATTTCGACATTGTTTAGATTTTTTTATGTATTATTTTATTTATTTATTATTCCTTTACTTTTTAATATTTAAAATTGGTTTTTTTTTGTGTTTCTTTTTTTGTGTGCATTTTTTATTATTTTTCTTTTCCCTTTACTATTGTTATTATTATTCCATTATTTATTTATTTATTTATTACCTTTTTTATACTTTCAAAAATTAGATTATTTACGTGTTTTTACTTGCACCTTTATTGTTCTTGTTGTTGTTATTATTATTATTATTATTATTATTATTATTATTATTACTTACATTTCTTTGATTATTTCTATTATTATTAGAATAATAATTATAATACAATAATTACCATCTTCATTACAAATTGGTGTGTTATCACTATGGTAGTTACATTATTGTCATTCACTAGCACAATATTTTTTTTATTTTTTCGTATATCATTGATCCATTTTTATACACTACCATTTCATTTTAGTTCTTTATAATCACGTCACGAATCGTGTTTAGATATATTTATCCATTGTTGTATTATACCCAAATAAGATAAATACATATTGTTTTAAGTGTTATATAATTTTTTACTCGATGCATAAAGAAGGAAATTTTAAAATTAAGGCAATGTTCCGTATTTAGAGATTCAAAAAGTCGTGCCCGAACTTACGAGGTTCGACTTTCTCAGTGAACCTAGATAACCGAATATTCCTTTTAAAATTAAAATACATAAGATTTAAATAGTAATTAAAATAAAGAGCAAGCTTATTTTTGAGGATTCGAGATGTCATGTCCTAACTTACAGGATATGACATTTTGTTACCTAGAGATAAGAGGGTCTTTTACATACGTTTTGATTTATTCAAGTGATTTTACTTAAAAATAACATTATGCAAAGTGGGATCACGTTTTAAATTCTCTTCAAATTTTTAATTTTCGATACTAAGACATTGAGTAATCAATTAGGTACCAATTTTGGGCGTAACGAGGGTGTTAATCCTTCCTCCTGCGCAATTGACTCCCGAACACATTTTCTGGATTTTGTAGGTCAAAAATCATTGTTTTAGTAAATCAAGCCTTTTATTAAAACAATCAAATTACGAGGTGATCCGATCACACCTCATAAAAAGATTGGTGACGACTCCATCTTCGTTTCCAAAATATAAGTCGATTTAAAAAAAAAGGTTTCAACAGCTTAGCGACTCCACTAGGGGCAAAATAAAAGAGTCAAACCGCGAGTTGATTAGTTTGGATCTTTTTGTCAAAAATTGATAATTTGATTTAAATTTACGATCCCTTCATTGCATTTCATCCTTCATTTTTGTAGTCTTTATCATTTTGTTACATAATGATATGTTTGCTTTATTGGTTCGAGTCTCTTGGTATATCTCCGCATATTGCATTGCATAACTGTTGGATTTTTCCCTTCTTAGTGGGAGTGAGAAACTATTCCTTCTTAAGGTCTTCACTTTTGTATAGGATAGTGGATCACTTTCGGGATACATTCGTACTTATGTCTTTATGAGATCATCGTCTCCGTATAACTATAGGGAAATGTATTCCTCTGAATTGAACTCGGTCCATATGAGCCTATAATGGGTGAGGATTGAGGAATCTGCCAGTTCAGGTACCCTTACTTTAGAACCAAACCACAGATAATGAACCCTGAGAACTCACCCTAGGTAGAACTATACCCAAACCCCTAGTGGTCACCCGAATAGTTGTCCTATTTAAAATTTTTTGCTTGCTTTAAATTCTAGCTTTGTATGAAATGTACTAACTTGTTTTATTTTGTTTTGACTGTGATTGCATTGCATTTTCCTCATAAAAAAAGGTGTTGATTCGCGTTCAATTGCTAGATAGAAAGCTTGTCATGGAAAAGAGATTTCTTAATAAAGTGGAAGACAGACCGTCTGGATATGGTCATAGAATACACAACAAGTGAAAGGTGATAGCTTGACGGAGGGATATATGTCAGAATTGTGGGATTTCACTCGCATCAGTGTGACTTAGAATAATCTTCAAGAGTTGAAAGAAATATGGGACCAATGGGATGATGAAACCAATCAATTTCTATTGTAACTATGATGATTTGCCTTATTCACTCGATGTAAAAGTGGATAAACACTTATTCTAAGCTTTGGCCCAATATTGGAATCCCGCCTATAGCTACTTTACTTTTGGGAAGGTGGATTTGGTGCCTACTGTAGAAAAGTACACAACTTTGCTTCGTCGCCTGAGGATCCAAGCCGATAAAGCTTATTCTAGAGCCGTCAACGTCCTGACTTTCCTAAAGAAGCTAATGAGCATAACGGGAATGAGTGAGCAATGAGCCGTAGCCTAGATTAAACAAAAGGGAGATAGTAAATGCATCCTTGGAAAAGTTTGCGGAATTTGATTTTGGCACATCCGGATACGAAGAAAAGAGTCGACGTATTTGCCTTGAGTAGTTATGGGTTGATCAACTTCTCCAAAGCACTAGGGCACATAGATGATGCAGTTTCAGATCTATTCGTTCCACTTGAAAAAAGGGTCACGCCTGTCCCGACAATTTTGGCTGAAACTTTCAGATCTCTAAGTGTATGCTGGAAAGTAGGTGAAGGAAGATTTATTAAGTGTGCACAACTATTGTTAGCATAGTTCCATAGCCATTTTTGAAAGGTAGAAAAGGCCTCTTATCGAGAAATATCTGAGAACTACTCTCCATTGAAAGAATTCGTAGCTACGCCAAGACGAGACAACATTTCTGAAGAAAAGTGGATGGCAATTCTCCAGATTTTCCAAGACGAAGACGTCAAATAGAGGGCCCATTGGATGATCCCTGATGAGATTCTGTACCGATGTAGAAACTTCGACTGGGTCTCTCTACTCGAATATGATGAGCTATAGGATATGCCTCTTTACTTGTATTGAGACAATATAGATCAAGGTAGTTCATAACGCAAGTGTTGGCTCAGTGGGAGTTTGCATACAAGGGTGATAATTACAAGAAGAAGGTTCGTGAAATATCAAACGCTTGAAACCAAACTCACAAAATGAAAATATTTAACGCAAATCCTATGACTACCCCCGAGTATGATTGGTGGTGGGGTAAAAGAGTCAACGACAATGTCCCTATGTCAAGTCAAGAAAACACTCGGCCAATAGAAGAAAAATTACAAGTAATCCCGTCTGAGTTGGAAATCATAAAGTAAGACTTTGAAAAGAGGAGTTCGGAGCAGGAGAAAAAGATAGAACACTTGGAAGAGGAAAAGATGCAGCTACGATTAGACGTCGATGTCCAGAAGTTAAAAGTCGAGAAAATGAGAAAAGGAAAGAACAAGGCTGAGAAACACTTAGACAGTTTAAAAACAGATTATAAGAAGTTACGCTTGTCGATAGGGACTGCCGAGTTGGGTAAAACATCGGGGCAATGGTGACAAGAGATGAAAGAAGAAAATATTAGAACTGATTAGGGGGAAAAGAAATTCTAAGATGCTCTAGTTCGAGAAGATGCTTTAGAAAGGGATTTGTTAGAAAGCCAAAATGAAAAGGTTGGATTAAGAGCCCGGGTAGCAGAATTAGAAAGGTCACTACGTCAATATCGTAGTCACAACTTCGTAATTGAGTTGAAAGTAAGCCTAAATAAAATTGTGAACTTTAAGTTGAACTTCTAGAAACGAACAATGAATACTGAAAAGAGCAATTCCAATGCTCTCAAGGTCAGATTAGAGATAGAGATCACATCATGGGCGAAGCTGTGACTCAAGTACGAGAAGTAACCGACCATTTGCAAACCCTAGTGATTCAGGCCGATATGCTAAGCTTAAAATACGAAGCAGAACTGGATCGGGGCCTAAAATTAGCTTGGCTTCTTAGGAAAGTCAAGGCTTTGAGTATTAAGGCAAGGTCGTATATGTAAAATGTATCTGTATTATGTAAAGAAATTCATTTTCTAGTAAAGTTATTCTAATAGAATTGAATCAGAATCAATGCCTCTTTTTTCATTTTTCATTCATTAGCATTGCATTTTATATGCATTAATTTCATAAAAAGACCCTAATTAATCAAAATTATGAGAGTTACCCTGGAAACTAATAAGAATTTGCCAACCGAATATCGTTACGGTACCCGCGGTAAAACCAGAGTCATGGATCAAAGGTTAGAGAGATTGGAACAAATTCAGAAGGACATGCAAGATCAGTTGCAAGCCCAGCTGCAATGACAATTAACTAAGGTAAAGCAAGACATGAGAGATCAAATACAAGAGTCCCAACGAAGCATGATAAGCCAGTTGACCCAGTTGCTAGCCGGAGAGACTGAAAAAGGGAAAAGTACTATAAATAACTCTGGAGATGATAATGAAGACCCTATATACCCCCAGGCTTTACCCCAATTAGTGTGTAAGCCCAACCAGATACTTATCCACGAAGGGTGGTCATTACCATAAGACCTTAACAATATAAAGCCGACACTTCAGCACCGATAAATTACCAATAAGTTTAGGTTCCAACCCCAGGGATAATTTGACCAATCCAGTTGTTCCAGATTTGTACGACATGGCAGAAATGGATGAAGCAAGAGTAGAATTGCCAAAACAACTAAAAGATCAGTGCAAGTGGTTGGAAGAGAAATTCAGAGCTATGGAGAATACCGATTACCTTGCGGGGTTGATGCTAAGGAGCTGAGCTTAGTCCTTAATTTAGTGCTCCCACCAAAATTCAAAACTCCAGAATTTGAAAAATATAATGGGACTAGTTGTCCTGAAGCCCATATCACAATGTTCTGCTGAAGAATGACGAGATACATCAATAATGACCAATTGTTAATTCACTACTTCCAAGATAGTTTGATCGAGTTGATCGCCAAGTAGTACAACCAGTTAAGCCGTACCAAAATCAACTTATGGAAAGACTTGGAACAAGCTTTCATGAAACAATACAACCATGAAACTGACATGACACCCGATAGAATTACGCTGCAAAACATGGAAAATAAACAAAGTGAAAGCTTTAGGCAGTACGCTCAGAGATGGAGAGAGGTGGTAACGCAAGTCCAACCACCTATTCTGGAGAAGGAATCGACAATGCTTTTCTAAATACTCTGAAAGCCCCATTCATTAACCATATATTGGGAAGTGCTACCAAGAGCTTCTAAAATATAGTAATGTCCGGAAAAATGATTGAAAATGATGTAAGAAGTGGGAAAATAGACGCAAAGGAAAACGCTAAAAGATCAGCCCTGAAAAAAAAGGAAGCTGAAGTGAACATCGCAAGTGTATATAATAAGAGTTATTCAAAACCGGTCATTGTGGACGAACCAAGGACCGTGACAACCAGCCATCAAAACCCATCGTGGCAATAATCTAACTCAAGGCCAAATACAAAAAAACTCCAATTCACACCCATCCTGATGACATATAGAGAATTATATCAGAATTTGTTCGATGCGCATGTGTTATCCTTGGTTTACTTAAAACCCATGCAAACTCCGTTCCCAAAATGGTATGATACGAAGACACAATGCGAGTACCATGCAGGAATAACAAGACACTTAATTGAGAACTGGACTGCATTTAAAAAGTTGATTGAAATGTTCAACAAGATGGGGATCATAATGTAACAACCTAATTTTCAGTAGTGTCGGAAACAGTGATTCGAGATCACTAAACCCGATGAGTGAGTTAAAAATTTAATAAATTAATACCTATGAGTCAAGTGTGATTATAGAAGTATTTTTTTTTATTAGTGAATTTTGTGATTTAAAAGAATTAATTAGGTAAATCGGGTTAAAAACGAGGTATTGAGACCTCGAATTCATAAACTGAGCCATAAACATTTTTATAAATATTTGTGGATTGTTATTAAGTTAGTATTAAAGTTTCGTTAGAAAATTTTAACATTTGGTTAGTCAATTAATTAAAAAGAACTAAATTGAAAATAGTGCAAAATTTGGTAAAGTGATTAAATAGTTTAACTGACCAATAAGGAGGGATTTAAAAGGCAATTAGACCCAAATTATATGGGCTGGACGGTTTGGGCAAGAAAATCAGCAAAAGACAAGGAGAAACAAGGGCAAAATTGGAAATTTTGCAAATTAAACTATATAAAATAAAGACAAAATTGAAAAATCTAGAGATATCATCATTTTTCTTCAGCAAAAACGCCATGGGAGGTCTGGAAGTTGCTGGTTTTTCATATTTTGACATATGTGAGTTAAATTTTTACTTTTTCTTAGTAATTTTTATATTTTTGTGACTTTTACAACTAGGTCCACTTGTTGAATTCATTAATTTTTGGTTCTATGAAAGAAATTGAAGGTTGTTATGAATATGTGCTGGAAGTATGTGATGATTTGGCATGGAATTAGAGCTTTAAATTGTTTATATGCTGATTTTATTGAAAGAATTGAATAGAAAGTGAATGTTTGGGACCTAAATGTAAAATAGTTTGAAGTTGGAGTTTTATGTGGAAATTATGAATTTCAATAGTTATGAAATAACTTATCATGTCTAAGAAAAGAATTAATTGATAAAATTATCTTAATTTAGGGGTTAATTGAGCAAGGACTGAATTGTATGAATTGTGAAATATGGGGCAAAATGGAAATCAACATTTTGCACTAAGACTGTTTTGGACAGCAGCAGTAGATGAACTTTGAAAAATCACCAAAAATCGTGGGAATCAAATTAGAGGATGAATAAAATATGAAATTAAATCTTGTTGAGTCTAGTTTCTCATAAAAGAAATGGTGTAAGCAATGAATTTGTAAATCATGAGATATAATGAATTTTGTGAGACAAGGTCAGAATGAATTCGGGTTCCCCTGTTATGACTTTGAAAAATCATAAAAAATTAAATAAAAATAATTAGGGGCTTAAATTTATATTTCTAGAATCCTGAATGAGTCTATTTTCAATATAAATAAACAAAAACATCATCCGGGTTTTGTATGAAGAGATAATTAATTTTAAGTGAAGAAGGGTCAGAACTGTCAGACAGCAGAACAGGGGTGACTTTAAAGAATAAACTGTACTTATTGGCTAAACCAAAAATTCTGAAAATTTTATGTTAAGAAGATATGTGAGTCTAGTTTCAGAAAAATTAACGGATCTTAATTTGGAGTTCCGTATCTCCAAATATAAATAATTTAGTGACTGTGACACGGGTGGATAGCTTAAATATTCACATAAGTAATTAGTGAAAATTATGGATAAGGTTACTTACAAGTATGTTATTTATACCAAGGATGTGGATGGAGAGGAGGAGGAGGAAAAATAAATGAATGACTTGTGTATAAATTGATTACATGCCTGATTATAAACAATAAACGTTGAATTAGTAATGATATAATGTTTTATTTCATATGTTCATTATTAAATTGTAAATATTGAAAAAGTATGAAAATTGAACTAAATGTTCAAATCGAGTGGAACGCAGGTTGAGTACTTTCGTTCAATGGCTAAAACGAATTGATTTTGGAAAAGACCATGGTTGGACCATGGCAACATGTGATATGTGATTTCAGTATAAGACCATAGCATTTGGGCTATGGCATCGGAGAGATGTGATTATGTACTTCAGTATAAGACCATATCCGGGATATGGCATCGGTGTGATATATGCTATCAGATAAGACCATATCCGGATATGGCATCGTGAGATATGTGATTCGTGTAAGACCATAGCTGGGCTATGGCATCGATATGTGTTATGTGATCCGTGTAAGACCATAGTGGGCTATGGCATCGGTATGTGATATGTGATCGTGTAAGACCATAGCTAGGCTATGGCATCGATATGTGATATGTGATTACGTGTAAGACCATAGTTGAACTATGGCATCGAGAAAACGAAGTACTCAATTCAGTAAGACGTTCACTAATTTGACAAAATGTGGTAAGTGAAAGAGTTTATGAATTTAAAAGATAAATTTGTAGTGAACATGAAATTGAGCTCGATTAAATGATTTCATCAATTAGATATTGTGTATGGCGAGAATGTGTTAGCGAATTACATATTTATTGAATTGATATTTGAAGTTCGAAAGTGACATGTGATGATGTGTAAGACTATAGTTATACTATGGCAACAAGGAAATGACATACTCAATTTCATAAGACATTCGCTAATTTGATAAAAAGGTGATAAATGACATGTGAAGTAAAGTGATAGTTTTTAAGTAGTTAATAATATTGAGCTCACTTATATACATTTGTTAATCGAGATTGTGATCGACAAGAAGAGATAGCGAATTATATGCTTATGAATATAAGTATTTACCTGAAATACAAGAAAATAATGGTTATTGATATATGAAAGCATGAGATTATGACATACGAATTATGAATATGGAATATGTTTGATAAATGTGTTCATTCATAATTATGGAATTATGTACCTCATGTATACTATTTGCATAAAGATGATATTTTAAACACTTCGGTGAGTAAAACTCAAATATAAAATAGTATGAAATTAAGACAAGTTGATATGAAAATATATTTAAATTACAAAGATATGGCTGATATATGTTATGATTACATAACATGAAATTGTGTACATAAAAATGAAAAACAAAATGTTCAAGTTTAGGCACACGGCTTAGCAACACGGGCGTGTGCTCAGGCCGTGTGACTCAATTTTCTTCTTGAATGCAATTTAGAGAGCTTCACCAGCTTGGGTCATAAGCGTGTGTGACCACACGGCCTACCCACACGGGCATGTCCCCAGTCACACGGGCGTGTGACCCTTATACGTGAGAAAAATTTTAAAAGTTGTAAAAAAAAAAAAATTTCCTGAGGATCCAGTTTAGTCCCAACCCGATCTTAATGCACTATTTGAACCTCGAAGGTTCGATAAAGGAATCTTTATAATCAATCTCAATATTTGAACGATAAATGATTTAAATGATCTGTAAGTGTTCTGTACTTCTTGGTAATACCTTGTAACCTGTTAAAACTAAGCGGATACGGGTTGGGTGTTACATTTAGTGGTATCGAGCTTGGTTTAGCCGATTCTCGGAACAAATAAGATGTATAAAGTGTCTAGAAATACATGCCTTATAAATCTGTGATAGTGTGATTTGTATGATCTGATCTAATCTTTGTTTTATTTATAGACAGAGATGCTTTCCAACTGAGCTATTTTTTTATAGTATTAAAAATGATATTGAGATATTTGAAATGTGTTTATGATGAGACGAAACTTAGAAAGGTATGAATAGAAGTTCATGATATGTATGTGATAATGTACGAAATGAGATAACCAAAAGTTGAGAAATGTGGAAACGTGAATGAAATGAAAGTTTATATTGTGGTAAGCTTATCTATGTTTGTGTGGTATTCATATGATATTATGTGCCTACCTTGTTTGATTAAGTAAATGCTATGAGTAAACTTACTCAAAATTCATGGAATGTATGTTTAAGTACATTTGTTTGAAAAGGATAATTGAAAAGTTCGTGTAACATAATTATGTATGTTAATTTGCTTGAAGGAAATTATGTAATTGTGATGATATGATGTTGATGATAAATGCTAAGTCATATGTGTGTATTTATGAGGTCCAATTAGAGGCTTTACGACCTCACCCCTTACCAATGTGGTATTTTATAACAAAAATTCACGAGAATTATGTTGCATAAGTTCACAAGTGTGAAACTAAAGAGTACAATAGTGGAATAATTAATATTGCAGATTTGAGTTGAAAATAGTTTGATAAATTAATACAATTTTGAAAAAGATATCGATTATTCTAAAGATCATTCAGACACGTAATGTCACGGTTAAAGAAAAAGTTAACCGTGGCTATTCGACTTATTTAGATATGATGTCTAAAGTATGTGTTTTTGAAGTTTTTCCCGAATTGGTTTTCGTTAGTGAATGGAATGATGCGGAGGTTCATGATGATAGAATTAGTCGAGAAATGATAATTGAGTAGTAAAGATGTATGTGTGTATGATTATAGTTGAAATGAATATGATGATCTTTTCTAGATATTATATAAATTCTTTTATCCTCAGATATATGTGTGTGGTTGTTCAGTTTTTGATAAAGTTCTTATGTTGTGAGAATGTTAGTTAACTACGATGTTAGACGAAAGCCCTGTTGGTCTGTTCGGTTTATGATCAGTTTTTTTTTCATCTCTTTGGAATTCTATTCTAATATGTTAGAATGAAGTCGATGGTAAAAATTTATATGAGACTATTCTTGTGTTTCTACTGATTACGATTTTATTTTATACATGCGGGAAATATATTATCTCTGTTATGATGGAAGTCCAGAGTCGGTAAGCAGTGTTTTTCTTCTGGCTTTTTCTAAGGAATTATCAAGATCTTTATTATCTTCTTGTGAGTTAGATGTACTAGTGATTGCACGAGCGTTACATAATATTTTTGAGTTCATGTTCAGATATCTATTTGTTAACAAGTAAGCCGAACATCAAGAGCATTTAGGATTATTGCAGTCAGTGATAATACTAGTGTGTTATGAGATAGAATGGCTATAGATTTTGAATTGGGATTGTCATTAACATCGGAAAGGAAAATGTTATTTAGTTTATGGTTAATCATTTGACAAAGAAAGATTTGTATGATCATTTCAGTAGGTACAGAGTTTTTATTTGATAGATCAGCTAAGTATATGTGTTTCTTATAGGGTAATTCATAATTTTGACAATACGTTCCAACATTGTGTTCTAGAATTTAAAGGTGACGGGAAAAAAGATATTCGAGGTTAAATCGAATTGTGATTCTGAGAAGTTAGTAAAAGTGTTTCATGAGTGTTGAAAGCAACTTCTTCTGATAAGATTTTCGGGGACGAAAATCCCTAAAGGAGGGGAGAGTTGTAACAACCTAATTTTCAGTAGTGTCGGAAACAGTGATTCGAGATCACTAAACCCGATGAGTGAGTTAAAAATTTAATAAATTAATACCTATGAGTCAAGTGTGATTATAGAAGTATTTTTTTTTATTAGTGAATTTTGTGATTTAAAAGAATTAATTAGGTAAATCGGGTTAAAAACGAGGTATTGAGACCTCGAATTCATAAACTGAGCCATAAACATTTTTATAAATATTTGTGGATTGTTATTAAGTTAGTATTAAAGTTTCGTTAGAAAATTTTAACATTTGGTTAGTCAATTAATTAAAAAGAACTAAATTGAAAATAGTGCAAAATTTGGTAAAGTGATTAAATAGTTTAACTGACCAATAAGGAGGGATTTAAAAGGCAATTAGACCCAAATTATATGGGCTGGACGGTTTGGGCAAGAAAATCAGCAAAAAGACAAGGAGAAACAAGGGCAAAATTGGAAATTTTGCAAATTAAACATATAAAATAAAGACAAAATTGAAAAATCTAGAGATATCATCATTTTTCTTCAGCAAAAACGCCATGGGAGGTCTGGAAGTTGCTGGTTTTTCATATTTTGACATATGTGAGTTAAATTTTTACTTTTTCTTAGTAATTTTTATATTTTTGTGACTTTTACAACTAGGTCCACTTGTTGAATTCATTAATTTTTGGTTCTATGAAAGAAATTGAAGGTTGTTATGAATATGTGCTGGAAGTATGTGATGATTTGGCATGGAATTAGAGCTTTAAATTGTTTATATGCTGATTTTATTGAAAGAATTGAATAGAAAGTGAATGTTTGGGACCTAAATGTAAAATAGTTTGAAGTTGGAGTTTTATGTGGAAATTATGAATTTCAATAGTTATGAAATAACTTATCATGTCTAAGAAAAGAATTAATTGATAAAATTATCTTAATTTAGGGGTTAATTGAGCAAGGACTGAATTGTATGAATTGTGAAATATGGGGCAAAATGGAAATCAACATTTTGCACTAAGACTGTTTTGGACAGCAGCAGTAGATGAACTTTGAAAAATCACCAAAAATCGTGGGAATCAAATTAGAGGATGAATAAAATATGAAATTAAATCTTGTTGAGTCTAGTTTCTCATAAAAGAAATGGTGTAAGCAATGAATTTGTAAATCATGAGATATAATGAATTTTGTGAGACAAGGTCAGAATGAATTCGGGTTCCCCTGTTATGACTTTGAAAAATCATAAAAAATTAAATAAAAATAATTAGGGGCTTAAATTTATATTTCTAGAATCCTGAATGAGTCTATTTTCAATATAAATAAACAAAAACATCATCCGGGTTTTGTATGAAGAGATAATTAATTTTAAGTGAAGAAGGGTCAGAACTGTCAGACAGCAGAACAGGGGTGACTTTAAAGAATAAACTGTACTTATTGGCTAAACCAAAAATTCTGAAAATTTTATGTTAAGAAGATATGTGAGTCTAGTTTCAGAAAAATTAACGGATCTTAATTTGGAGTTCCGTATCTCCAAATATAAATAATTTAGTGACTGTGACACGGGTGGATAGCTTAAATATTCACATAAGTAATTAGTGAAAATTATGGATAAGGTTACTTACAAGTATGTTATTTATACCAAGGATGTGGATGGAGAGGAGGAGGAGGAAAAATAAATGAATGACTTGTGTATAAATTGATTACATGCCTGATTATAAACAATAAACGTTGAATTAGTAATGATATAATGTTTTATTTCATATGTTCATTATTAAATTGTAAATATTGAAAAAGTATGAAAATTGAACTAAATGTTCAAATCGAGTGGAACGCAGGTTGAGTACTTTCGTTCAATGGCTAAAACGAATTGACGGAAAAGACCATGGTTGGACCATGGCAACATGTGATATGTGATTTCCGTATAAGACCATAGCTGGGCTATGGCATCGGAGAGATGTGATTATGTACTTCCGTATAAGACCATATCTGGGATATGGCATCGGTGTGATATATGCTACTGTATAAGACCATATCTGGGATATGGCATCAGTGAGATATGTGATTCGTGTAAGACCATAGCTGGGCTATGGCATCGATATGTGTTATGTGATCCGTGTAAGACCATAGCTGGGCTATGGCATCGGTATGTGATATGTGATCTGTGTAAGACCATAGCTAGGCTATGGCATCGATATGTGATATGTGATTACGTGTAAGACCATAGTTGAACTATGGCATCGAGAAAACGAAGTACTCAATTCCGTAAGACGTTCACTAATTTGACAAAATGTGGTAAGTGAAAGAGTTTATGAATTTAAAAGATAAATTTGTAGTGAACATGAAATTGAGCTCGGTTAAATGATTTCATCAATTAGATATTGTGTATGGCGAGAATGTGTTAGCGAATTACATATTTATTGAATTGATATTTGAAGTTCGAGAAAGTGACATGTGATGATGTGTAAGACTATAGTTATACTATGGCAACAAGGAAATGACATACTCAATTTCATAAGACATTCGCTAATTTGATAAAAAGGTGATAAATGACATGTGAAGTAAAGTGATAGTTTTTAAGTAGTTAATAATATTGAGCTCACTTATATACATTTGTTAATCGAGATTGTGATCGACAAGAAGAGATAGCGAATTATATGCTTATGAATATAAGTATTTACAAAATACAAGAAAATAATGGTTATTGATATATGAAAGCATGAGATTATGACATACGAATTATGAATATGGAATATGTTTGATAAATGTGTTCATTCATAATTATGGAATTATGTACCTCATGTATACTATTTGCATAAAGATGATATTTTAAACACTTGGTGAGTAAAACTCAAATATAAAATAGTATGAAATTAAGACAAGTTGATATGAAAATATATTTAAATTACAAAGATATGGTGATATATGTTATGATTACATAACATGAAATTGTGTACATAAAAATGAAAAACAAAATGTTCAAGTTTAGGCACTGGCTTAGCAACAACAGGCGTGTGCTCGGGCCGTGTGACTCAATTTTCTTCTTGAATGCAATTTAGAGAGCTTCACCAGCTTGGGTCATAAGCGTGTGTGACCACACGGCCTACCCACACGGGCATGTCCCCAGTCACACGAGCGTGTGACCCTTATACGTGAGAAAAATTTTAAAAGTTGTAAAAAAAAAAAATTTCCTGAGGATCCAGTTTAGTCCCAACCCGATCTTAATGCACTATTTGAACCTCGAAGGTTCGATAAAGGAATCTTTATAATCAATCTCAATATTTGAACGATAAATGATTTAAATGATCTGTAAGTGTTCTGTACTTCTTGGTAATACCTTGTAACCCTGTTCCGGCAACGGATACGGGTTGGGGGTGTTACACATAAGGTTCGATAATCCATCAGGATCTAATGTGGCAAGAAATCTATTACCTAGTCATTCAGATCAAGGGGTAAACGCGATAATTGAGAATGGAGAAAAGAGGACCAAAACTAATGTGTTGGAAGTGAGATCCCTGCTAAAATGGGTATGGCAAGAAATTATAAGCGTGGGATTAATTGTTCAAAATTCAGAGGAGGCACCTAAAGAGATGAGGAGCTACTGTGAGCTCCACGCTAAAGAAGGTCATGAGATCCAAGAGTACGCTGAATTCAAAGCTTTGGTGCAAAGTCTGATAGATAACAATGAAATGGAATTTTTTGAAGATGTCAAAGGCTTGGAAAGAGGAGACATCTGCTCCTCAGAGGAAGGGTCAACGGGGAAGGTCTACAAGGTCAACCACTCAGTGGCGATTATTTCACGACCAAGAAACAATGAAGTGTGAGCACAAGTTGTGCCGAGAGTCATAATTCAGAAACTCGTGGCCTTTTCCTACTAGGACAGGAAAAGGATTCCATGAAATTATGACTGTAACCTGATGATCCTAGGAGAGGAGAATTCAGTTAACACTTTAAAAGAGGGTCAGAATATTGGCTTCTAAATGCGCAGTGGGAGGCGCTATGATCCTACAAGTGCAAAAACTGAGCCCGTAAAAAGAAAAACCCTGACAGTTGAGCACACGAAAAAAAAGACGGCTAGGCTTAAATCACCAGTTAACAAGCCAGTAACTGAAAACGAGGCTAATGAATTCTTGAAATTCTTAAAGCATAACGAGTATAGTGTTGTAGAATAACTACACAAGCATAACGAGACACATCGTAGTGCGTGATGAAGGTGTTGAATGAAACTTATGTCGCTGACGATATCTTTGTGAATAAGCTAGAACGCCTGGATAAGAATTTAACTGTCGAGAATTTTATCTTTTTCAATGACGATGAAATACCTCCAGGAGGCATGGGATCCACGAGGGCCTTACATATCACTACCCGCTGCAAAGGATATACATTGCCAGGGGTGTTAATTGACAATGGATCTGTGTTGAACATTTTGCCTCTATCCCCACTGAATAGATTGCCAGTGGATAGTTCTCATGTGAAGACGTGTCAAAATATAGTGAGGGCATTCGATGGTACAGAAAGGAGGGTGGCGAGAAGGATTGAAATACTTCTTTTAATTGGTTCGAACACATATGAGGTAAATTTTCTGGTAATGGATATCAACCCTCTTAGAATTGCTTGCTGGGTAGACCTTGGATTCACTCAGCTAGGGCAGTGCCGTCATCACTACACCAAAAACTGAAGTTGGTAACGGAGGGTCGACTAGTGATGATAAACGCTAAAGAGGATATCATTGCATCCGTAACTAGTGATGTATTATACATAGGAGTGGATGATAAGGCAATAGAATGTTTCTTTCGATCCCTAGAATTTGTTAATGCAACTTTCAGTGTCAAAGGAAACAAGATCCCAGTACCAAGAATATCCAAAACCACGAAGATGGGCTTGTAGTTAACGGTTGAAAAAGAAGTCTTATTTGGAAAAAAGACTCTAAAAATACCTTCAAGGGAGAGTCGAAGCACCAATGCTGATAGAGAAACGAAACCATTTTGGCTTAGGATACAAGCCAGATGCGAGGCAAAAGAAGAGGGAGTTGGAGAAGAAACAAGAAATAAGAAGAGTGCGACTGAGTAGGGGAGAAGTCAAATGAGAACTGATGACCTTTCCCTATATATCAAAAACATTCGTGTCAGTAGAAATCATTTATCCTGAACGAAGAATGGAAAGCCCAAAAGGAATGTTAGGAAACTTGAGCATCAATGCTATATCCGAATAAGGAATCGGGGAAAACCTGTAAAGCATTCGCCCTTATATCCCCTGAAGTATTCTAAACAATTGGACTGTGGGAGAGATTGATAAGTCGTAATTTATACATATTTTTATCCTATGCTTAGCACAATTTTGGCTGAATTATCATTAGATTTGTGGAATTTGATTCTTCTAATCCTTTAATTTCATATTTTATACTTAGGTGAGCATAGGAAAGTAAAAAGAGCGAGAAACGGGCCAAAAACAGAGAAAATGGGCCAACGTGGGAAATTAACAAGGCCTAGACTTCCTCATATGGGTAGACCACACACCCGTGTCTATTTAACAGTCTTGAACACGGTTTGAAACACTCTCACACGGGCGTGGTACACGGTCGTATCCCTGTCAAGCCCAAGTCTAATTCTATTCGGAAAAGGGTAATTTTGAGGGTTTTGAAGCATGCTAAAGCCTATTTAAACACCCTAGAGGAGGATTAAAAGGACACACAGAGTAGGAAGCAATGAATTACTCGATAAAAGCTGATTGATCCATCTCAGAAGTTGGATTCTCCTTCAAGACTGAATATCACCCTTCAATTTCCTTCAGAGGTTTTTAGGTTTTCTTTATGTTTTGTCATCATTATTCTTCTGAGATGTTTTATTTTATAATTATGAACTAAATCCCCTAAATACCTAAGGGGGATGAAACCTAAGACGGATCTTGTTAATATTTTCTGAATTATATGATAAATACTTGATTTGTTCTTAATTATGTTTTTAACTCCTGTTTTAATATTCCAGGATATTGATTCAAGTATTGATGTGCTTATTCAGAGGATGAAAAGTCATTGTCTAAGACTAGATTATTCATAATTAAGTGGAGTTGCATGCAATCCTAGAGATAGGATGACATAAATCTGCCAGATTAGAGTCAAATCTAATAAGGGAATCCATAGATCGAGTTAATGCAACACTAGAGGTTTTAATTGGAAAGAGATTTCAATTAATCAACCTAGGGTTAGATGTTATTAGTCTCGAGAGGGATAATAATATAATTTAGGTATTTTTACGGATCAAGTCAAGTGAATAAATCGTCTAGTTCAGAGTCAAATAACAAGTGAAGTCTAAGTGGATTCTTCCTTGGGTATTGTCTAGATCAATCAGTTTTCCCAAAAGTGTTTCCCCAATTTAATTTCTGTGCATTCTTAGTTTATTTAATTAGTTTAGATAAAACAACTCCTATTATTCTTAGGCTAGATAATAAAAAGAAGGTTAATACTAGTACTTTTAGTTCCTGTGGGTTCGATATCTGGTCTTGCTATAAACTATTCTACTGTTCGATAGGTACGCTTACTTTCATCGTGATAATAGTTATTTTCAGGTACGATCAATCATAAATATTAAAACTTATCGTGAGTGCAATAAAGTTTTTGGCGCCGTTGCTGGGGAACTAAGATATTAGGAACACTTAATTTTTATTACTTTAGCAATTATTTTCTTATTTTTATTTTTATTTTTATTTTTACTAAATTTTCTTTTATTTTCTTTTGACAGGTTTTCATAGTTTATGACTAGAAGAAACTCGTCGGGACTTTACTTTTTGATACTGAGATCAAAAGCACAGCTCGCAGAAACTGAAGAGAAATTAGTAGAAACCTACAATACATAAAGGAAGGGCAAGAGGACGATATCTGCACTACAACCGAGGAGATGGCTGATAATCAGAATAATCCGCTATCTCCTACGATTGCTGCTGATCCAGTAAATCAGAATTCTTCTCCTCGTACTATGTATGATTATACTAAACCTACTTCAATAGGAACTGAATCGAGTATAGTTAGGCCTGCTGTTGCTGCAAATACTTTTGAATTGAAACCTAACACGATTCAAATGATACAACAGTTTGTTCAATTTGATGGTTTGCAGGACGATGATCCAAACACTCATTTGGCGAATTTCCTGGAACTCTATGACACATTTAAGATCAATGGCATTTCTGATGATGCCATTCGCCTTCGATTATTTCCCTTTTCACTGAGGAATAAGGCTAAACAGTGGTTGAACTCGTTACCACGAGGGTTAATCACTACTTGGGAACAAATGACCGAAAAGTTCTTACTTAAATATTTTTCGCTGGCTAAAACGACTAAATTGATAAATGATATATCTTCTTTTGTGCAGATGGATTTAGAAACACTCTACGATGCATGGGAGAGATATAAGGACCTACTGGGAAGATGCCCTCACCATGGGTTACCTCTATGGCTGCAAGTTCAGACCTTTTACAATGGTGTGAACCCTTCAACTAGGCAACTTATC
Organism: Gossypium anomalum; assembly: GCA_025698475.1. NCBI lineage: Eukaryota > Viridiplantae > Streptophyta > Magnoliopsida > Malvales > Malvaceae > Gossypium > Gossypium anomalum. The sequence goes on along the minus strand of CM046967.1, from coordinate 12,313,403 downwards.
GACACAGCCGTCGGTGGAACTTTAAACAAGAAAACACCTGAAGCGACTTACAAATTTATTGAAGAAATGTCACTGAATAACTATCAGTGACAAGCCATGAGAACAAAACCAACAAAAGCAACAGACGTTTATAACGTCGACTCGGTTACTATGTTGTCAAATCAGGTAAAACTCTTGAATAAAAAGATTGACGATTTACTTGGTTCCATGCAGGTATATCCAGTGATGAGGTGCGATTCAAATGGAGGAGGAATACATGCTGAATATCAATCCTTCAACCCTAGTACCGAGGAGGAACAAGTCTACTATATGGGTAATAATAATTCTAGACCTCAAAATAACCCATACAATAACACTTATGATGTAGGTTAGAGAAACCACCCCAATTTCTTGTGGGGTGGCCAAGGAAATCAAATGCCACAACATCCTCCGGGTTTTCAACAACCACCTTACCAGCAAGAAAAGAAGCCAAACCTTGAGGAAATACTAACAAAACTCATCTCGGTGTCAGAAATTTACTTTCAGAAAACCGAGACAGCACTTAAGAATCAACAAGTGTCTATCCAAGGGCTCGAAACTCAGGTAGGCCAGCTTGCCAAATTAATTTCTGAATGACCACAAGGTAGCTTGTCGAGTAATACTGAATCTAACCCAAGGGAATAGCTCAATGCGATTAATGTTTGAGATAAAAAAGGGTTAGTTAAACCTAAACCAGAACCGAGGCAAGGAATTGTGGTAAGTAAAGGTAAGGATGAGGTAGACTATAGTGAACGAAAATCGGTATCGGTAAGTGAAGAATACAAACATCGAGTACCGTATCCCAATGTGACTAAGAAAGACCGCACTGACGAACAGTTTGGTAAATTCCTTAAACTATTAAAGAAATTACATATTAACTTACCGTTTATTGAAGCTCTTTCGCAGATGCCGAATGCAATGAAATTTTTAAAGGAGCTTTTAGTGAATAAGCGAAAGTTGGATGAGGCGTCGCATGTGGAATTTAGCGTAATTTGCTCAGCCATTCTACAGAATAAGCTACCCAACAAGTTGAAAGATCTAGGGAGTTTTACGATTCCTTGTTTAATTGGTAGTTTAAATTTTAACAATGCTTTGGCTGATTTGGGGGCTAGTATTAATGTCATGCCCTATAAAATGTTTAAACAACTAGGTTTTGGGAAACTCAAACAAACTAAGATGAGCATTCAATTGGCAGATAAAACCTTTAGATTTTCTAGGGGTATCATTGAAAATGTACTTGTCAAAATCGACAATTTTATATTCCCAATTGGTTTTGTTATTCTAGACATAGAAGAGGACAGTGATGTACCTTTAATTTTAGGAAGGCCCTTTTTAGCAACTGCTAGAACCATTATTGATGTTGATACAGGCGAACTCACACTTCGTGTAGGTGTTGAAACAATCACTCTTCAAGCTCGTAATTCGAGTAACACATCAGAAATCGAGGGTGGTTGTATAAATTATGCTACTGATACTGATGATGTGGTGCAACCTTCTTTGCAGGAAAAACGTTCGAAGAATATGAATGAGCCATGCTTACGTAGCAACAAAGGACCTATTTATGAAGAACGAAGGCTACAGATCCAGGAACTAGTTGAATGGTAGACACAGAAATCGAGAACACATGATAAACAGAACCCACGCCATGACGGACTCGATTTTTCACCAAATTAACTTAGGGTTGGAGACAAGGCACTATTAGATGCAGCAGACCCTCGTATTTCCACTTCTGAATCGAATGGAGCAATCCCTTTTATGGTACTTACCATTTTTCCATACGATACAGTCGAGTCCAAATTCGGCACTTTTAAGGTAAATAGTACTCATCTAAAACCTTATTTTGATAAAACTGATAGCAGGAATGAGGAGTGTAAACTCCTCGCACCACCATGACCACACAAAATCGAGGTAAGTCGAGCTTAAACTAAAAATAAGCGCTTCTCGGGAGGCAAACCAAGTACTAACGGTGTTAATTTCTTTAAATTTTAGTGTTCAACATCTAAATCACTAACTGAGTCCTTGTAAACATGTTTTCTAAATCCGCACGGCCAGGCACATGGGCGTGCCTTAAGCTGTGTGAAAACAGAGCAAAATTTGCACCAAGCACAGGATGTGATACGTTGCCATGACTGTACGACATGGCTGTGGCCAATCCTGCCAAATCAACACAGGCGTGCAACACGCCTGTGCCTATAAGTCATAGTAGGAACTGAGGAATCAACACGGGCATGCGACACACCCGTACCCACCACTCGCGGTCGAACCTGTCAAATAACCATGGGCGTGCACATACGTACACGGGCGTGGGAGAAGCGAACGAAGCAACACACGGTTCTGTGACACGGCCGTGTGCACCATCACGCCCAAAGAACACGGGTGTGGGCTAAACTTCAGACGCGCCCAAATTCAAAAATCACAAAAAACACGGGTTAAAAATAGGGCACACGAATGTGCCCCACGGCCGTGTGACCCAAAATTTATATAAAGCCCTCACTATTCATCATCCCCTTCCCTAAATACCCTAACCCTAGCTACCGTACGCCTCTGCCCCCCACCGACCGGCCACTTATAAGCACCCCAAATCCCCTATTTTCTTCTATTTTCTTCCTTCCTTTACCTCTTTTCCCATCTCTTTTGCCTTTTCCCCTCTTTTCTCTTCTCTTTTTCTCATTTCCTACCATCCTTTCTCTTCTTCCTTTTCCTTCTCCTTCTTTTTCCCCTTCCACCACCACCGCACGGCCCACCTCTATGCCCGTGGTCAACCGAACAACACGCCCCCAGCCAACTCACCACCACCCATCATCGATTTCCCTCTTTTTCTCCATCTTTCCTTAGTTATTTTTATATTTATGAGTACAAATTGATTTTTATTAATATTTATTTAGTATTTTACTTGTTTAATGATTGTTAGTGCTTAGTTGAACTTGGTTTTGCTCAATTGTTGATAATTCCATACCTATTTAGTATTGAACATTAGTATTATTTTGCATAAATTTTTAGGGTCATCGTCTTCTCTTAGACATACTATGCTTAACCATTGTTTATATATATATATTTACTAGGCATTCACATTTTACTTATTTTGGTACTTGATTGAGCTGAACTTAGATACTCCCTTGCCTAATGTGTTGATCCTTCAAACTGAATTTTAGGATTGTTTTCACATGCACATTATGTCAAACCCACGAGGCAAAAAGACTGCGGTTCTCGCATCAAAGAAGAGAAAAGGAACAACATTCTCCTCGGGTCCTACTTCGGAGATTCGATACCCATTCCTTCAATTCTCACCTGGAAACCAGGAGAAACTATTTCAGATGATCCGGGCCCGACCCTTAAAAGTGGGTCGATGTATCGATTAGGCCGCACTAGAACAGATCCATCTTGATGATGCGGTCTGGGCCCTCCTGATGACTGACCCATGGGGGCTCTTTTTCGAGATTGTCGAGTCAACGTATCTCGAGCTCAGGTTGGATCTCTGCTCAACCTTCCACCTTCAAACCGTCATGACAAATTTTGATGATCCTGGAACAGTCCAGTTCTGTCTTGGCGGTTTAGTCTGCCAGTTGAGTGTACCTGAGTTCGGTGTTGCATTGGGACTGTATACGGAGGAGTTCTTGGATGAAAATGACCTTGACACTCTCCAACGCCACATCTATTATTCTCCTTCCAAGTGCTGGAACGCCCTCGTCCCGATCTTGGCCACCTATGGCCCCAGCCGTTCCAAGGCATCAGCTCTCGCCCCGTCCTTGATATATCTACACGCCATCTTAGCCTACACCTTAACAGGACGGTGAGAAAGTACCGACATCGTCAACACTACCGACACATATTTTCTATGGAGCATGGCGCACGGGCACGTATTCAACCTCGCCTATTTCATTGCCCTAGCCATTCGCCATCAGACGAAGCGACATAGGAAGGGGGTCATTCCCATCGGCCCTTATGTGACTTGTCTGGCAAGGTACTTCGGTCTCCTCAACACGGCTGCGCAATCATCCTTCCCTACCCTCATCGGTTAGATGCCCCCACAGGGCATCTCTAGTATGCTTCATATGAGGATGATCGAGCGGTGACGTGGCTTTGACCCTCTTCAGTACCACCTCGTCCAGTCAGCCTAGCAGGAGAACCCAGAGGACATTACTGATGATGTTCCTCCACCTCATGAAGCTCTACCATCTCAGCCACCACCTATCCACCGTCCAGTTCATGCGGCTGCTTCAGTTTCTAACATTTCTGATCGCCTCACACGATTCAAGCAACAATATTTTCAGTATTTTGATCACATTGATGCAACTCTACATTAGATTTGTCAGCACCTGCACATCTCATCGTCACCCCCACCTCACGAACCATCTGGCGATGAAGATTTTTAAAGACTTTCTATTTATCATTTTTACTTTTATTTTTATTTATATTTTTCAATTACTTTTAATTTTATTTCTCGTTAAGACTATTTTTTATTTCATTTTTAGATATTACAATTTATATTAAGTACTTTATGTTTTCGGCTATTTCTTTCTGAATGATCCTGCTTCTTTATATTCCTAAAGAATTATTGATTTTATCGCAGTTATAAAGAGCTCCAAAGCTCACTATTATTTAGGAAATTACAACTCCACTGGAAAAGGTCCTCTACAACTGCCATTTCCTGCCCGACCACCGCGATAACTTCTTCTCTAAACACTGTGGTTGTGGAACCCAACCTCTACCAGCACCGCAGTATCCTCCTCCTTGCCTTAGCCGATTACTTTCCATGACTACAATTCAAGGAATCCATTTAACATTCAGGAAGTTTCACTTCTCTCCCTATCTTATGATCTTATATCTATATCTTCTACTAAATTTATCTTTGTACATTAAGGACAATGTACATCTTAAGTGTGGGGGGGTTATCTATAGCACTATCAGAAAAATCCCTAAATTTTGTCTTATTCTCATGTGACTCACTCATATTGCTATTAGAATGAATTTTGATTAATTTATGATTTTTATTGATATGTCTTGAATTAAAACATAAGTAATTAGAGAATCAAGCATGATAAGATGATTTTTGAAGTATTAAAATTTTTTAGGTTATTTCCCCTAGTTTAGGTATTATCTTGGAGTTGAAATTTACAAGGTTAACATCAAAAAGCCATAATTTTTGTGAGATCTTGAGCCTTTAGAGCATATATTATTTTTTTTCATGCTCACTTTTATTGTTGCTATGAGTAAGTCAATATTGAATTGTTATTTTAGAACTTGCTTCGATTATGCATGTTAAGACCACACCATTGATTTGATATGTCAAGATGATAAAGGCATTTAGGTTTAACCCACTCACTCCATAAAAGCCTACCTTCATAATTAACCCTTAGTGAACCCCCTTGAGCCTAACAAGCCATTCTTTGATATACCCTCAATATTAACCCATAACCCGTTATTGTTGAAATCCCCTAAATTAATTTGATCCCTATTTTCGTCGAGATTTGATTTGAATAAATTGCTTAGCTATGTTTTATTTTGATAGTTAGCGAAGTTCTATGTACTAGATTTGTTCTTAATTAAAAAAAAATGAAATTATGTAATGCTTGGGTTAAAACGATGTTATCCATGAAGAAAAGCTCAATTCTAGATCCTCTAATTAGGAATATAATTTGTCGGTTTTAGTATTTTTCTAGTTAGGTAATTTTTCAATTCAATCTCGGTTCTAACATTTTCTTTCAGCTTGTGACCACACCCCCTAACCAAAGCCACGTTACAACCCTCTAAAGATCTTTTGAGTGATTTATCATCTCAATATATAGTGGTGGAGATTTGATTTTCACGCAAGCCTATGGTAATAACTTTTCATATTGACTGTTAAGTGCTAAATTTGTTGTCCTTAAACACCTCGAGTGATTTGAGTGAATCTTTAGCAAAGATGTTAAACTCTGTGATATTTTGAATCAAAGGTAATTACTTAGATGATGAGAGACACCTATGTTTTTTGTGATAAAATGCTCAACTTGGAATGTTTGAAGCTTTAATATTCTTCTAGCAGAATTCTCAGTGTATGATTACTTATGGATTATATTGAGATATTGTTGATAGGAATTATAAGTTGAGAAAAGTAAATTCTTAATTGTGAATTGAGGATTTTGCTTGAGGACAAGCAAACGCTTAAGTGTGAGGGTATTTGATAAGTCGTAATTTATAGATATTTTTATCTCATGCTTAGCACAATTTTGGATGAATTATCATTAGATTTGTGGAATTTGATGCTCCTAATCCATTAATTTCATATTTTATACTTAGGTGAGCATAGGAAAGTAAACAGAATGAGAAACAAGCTAAAAACGGAGAAAATGGGCCAACGTGGGAAATCAACAGGGCCTGGACTTCCTCACGCGGGTAGACCACACGCTCATGTCTATTTAACAGTCTTGAACACGGTTTGAAACACTCTCAGACGGGCGTGGCACACAGCCGTGTCCCTATCGAGCCTAAGTCTACTTCTATTCAAAAAAGGGAAATTTTAAGGGTTTTGAAGCATTCTAAAGCCTATTTAAACACCCTAGAGGAGGATTAAAAGGACACACAGAGTAGGAAGCAAGGAATTACTCGAAGAAAGTCGATTGATCCATCTCAGAAGCCAGATTCTCCTTTAAGACTGAAGATCTCCCTTTAATTTCCTTCAAGGGTTTTTGGGTTTTCTTTATGTTTTGTCATTATTATTCTTCTGAGATGTTTTCTTTTATAATTATGAACTAAATCCCCTAAATACCTAAGGGGGATGAAACCTAAGACGAATCTTGTTAATATTTTCTGAATTATATGATAAATACTTAATTTGTTCTTAATTATGTTTTTCACTCTTGTTTTAATATTCCAGGATATTGATTTAATGTGCTTATTCAGAGGATGAAAAGTCTCTGTCTAAGAGTAGATTATTCATAATTAAGCAGAGTTGCATGCAATCCTAGAGATATGACGACATAAATCTTTCGAATTAGAGTCAAATCTAATAAGGGAATCTATAGATCGAGTTAATGCAACACTAGAGGTTTTAATTAGAAAAAGATTTCAATTAATCAACCTAGGGTTAGACGTTATTAGTCTCGAAAGGGATAATAATATAATTTAGGGATTTCTACGGATTAGGTCAAGTGAATAAATTGTCTAGTTCAGAATTGAATAACAAGTGAAGTCTGGGTGGATTCTTCCTTGGGTATTGTCTTGATCAATCAGTTTTCCCAAAATTGTTTCCCCAATTTACTTTCTGTGGATTCTTATTTTAGTTTTAAATAAAACAACTCCCATTATTCTTAGTCTAGATAATAAAAAGAAGGTTAATACTAATACTTTTAGTTCCTGTGGGTTCGACATCTGGTCTTGCTATAAAATATACTACTGTTCGATAGGTACGATCAATCATAAATATTAAAACTTATCGCGAGTGCAATCAGATATCCCTGTAATTTTTAGAACTAATTCAGAATAATGTTTAAAACACGCTTATTGATCTAAGCTTGCGAACAATAATGACCCTTTTGTGAAAAATGCATATGTCCATTATTTTTATTCCAATAAAATGCATCTTTGTGTCTCATTTTGGCAAATATTTTTTTATTCTTTCCATTTCATTCATATTCATACCATATAGATAATTATTCTTAGATTCATTTGTTCTTTAGGTTTTCCTTTGTTCCTATAACAGGGCTCCAGATATCAATGATATGAGCGAGGCTGCTACTGACTCAGAATCTCCTTTTAAACAAGATATATGTATAGAGAAACATCCAACCTTTGAATATGATTGAGATTGTAACCTATCACCTGATTTGTTAAGGATGGTAAAACGAGAGGAGAAACAAATTCTACCTCACAAAGAGTCAGTAGAAATTGTGAGCTTAAAAGACGAACATGAAAAGAAAGAGGTGAAGATCATAGCTTATATCACCGCAGAAATAAAGCGAGACCTCATTAAGCTACTCCTAGAATTCAAAGATGTCTTCGCATGGTCGTATCATTAAGTAATGATATCGTGGTACACTGGCCCCCCATAAAGGAAGAATAAAAGCCAGTTCAACGAAAACTCTGAAGGATGAGGCCTGATATCCTGTTAAAAATAAAAAAGAGGTCAAGAAGCAATTTGACGCTGGTTTCCTACAATAGGTTAAATACTTAGAGTGGGTAGCTAATATCGTCCTAGTCCCTAAGGAAGATGGGAAAGTACAAATGTGTGTAGACGACAGGGATCTAAACAAGGCTAGCCCGAAAAATAATTTTTAATTACCTCACATCGACACCTGAGTGGATAACACGACAGGTTACTCACTGTTCTCCTTCATGGATTGCTTTTTCGAATACAACCAAATTAAGATGCATCCTAAAGATATGGAAAAGACCACATTGGTAATCATGTGGGGAACATTTTGCTATAAAGTAATGCAATTCGGATTGAAAAATGCTGGAGCGACGTATCAAAGAGTCACGGTAACTTTGTTTCATGATATGATGCATAAAGAAATCGATATTTATGTCGACGATATGATTGCAAAATCCCGAATAGAAATGGAGCATGTACGAGTCTTGAGGAGATTGTTCTTGAGGTTGAGAAAATTCAAGCTAAAGCTCAATCCGCAAAATGTACCTTCGGGGCTAGGTTGGGAAAATTGTTAGGATTCGTAGTCAGTAAAAAGGGTATTGAAATCAGCTTGGACAAAGTCAAGGCTATACAGGGGTTACCTCCGTCGCGCACTCAAAAAGAGGTTCAGGGTTTCTTAAGAAAATTAAATTACATCGCCCGGTTCATTTCACAACTAACTGAGAAATGTGCCCATATTTCGTCTCCTTAAGAAACACAATCCAGGTGTATGGGATGAAGAATGCAAGAAAACGTTCGACAAGTCAAAAATTATTTATCCAATGCCCAAGTACTGATGCCACCTAGTCCAGATAAGCCACTAATACTGTTTTTGGCAGTATTTAAGAATTCTATGGGATGCGTGCTTGGCCAACACGATGAGTCAGAAAGGAAAGAAAGAGCAATATACTACCTTAGTAAGAAATTCACTGAATGTGAGACAAGACATTCGTCAATTGAGAAGTTATGTTGTGTCTTAATCTGGATAACCCAAAGACTGAGATAGTACATGTACACAACTTGGCTCATCTAAAAAATAGACCCTCTAAAGTACATGATGGAGTCGACTACTTTAAGTGGAAGGATGGTCCAATGGCAAAGTCTACTTTTTGAGTTTGATATAGTCTACGTAAACCAGAAGGTAGTAAAAGGGAGTGTAATAGCAGATTTTTTAGCCAGTAGAGCTCTAGAAGATTACGAGCCTTTAAATTTTGATTTTTCGAATGAAGATCTGATGTATGTTGCAACCACTGAAGAAAATGCTCAAGAAGGACATCATTGGAAACTAAATTTTGAAAGAGCGTCAAACGCTATGGGTAACAGAATCGGGGCAGTCCTGGTATCCCTAAACGGAGTTCGTTATCCCTTTACTAGTAAATTGGATTTAAATTGTATGAACAATATGGTGAAATACGAAGCATGCACCATGGGTATCCGTGTAACTGTAGAACGTAAGATCAAAGTACTGGAGGTATATGGAGATTCTACATTAGTGATTTATCAACTCAAAGGTGAATAGGAGACAAGAGATCCCAAGTTGATTGAGTATAGGAGGTTGGTCCTGGAGTTAATTAAAGAGTTTGATAACATCACCTTCTACTACCTTCCGCGATATGAAAATCAGATGGCTGATGCCCTAGCTACTTTAGCTTCCATGGTTAAAATGAACAAAAAAGAGGATGTAAAATCTATCCAGATGAGTATTTATGAGGCTCCGGCTCATTGTTACTACATCAAGGAATAGGAAAAAGATAACCACCCTTGGTAGCACGATATACTGCGATATGTAAAGAATCGTGAATACCTTAATTAGACCGAGCATGATAAAAGGATGCTGAGGAGACTGACCAATGACTATGTCTTAGATGAGGAGATCTTGTATAAAAGAAGAAAGGATCAGGTTCTACTAAGATGTATGGACACCATTGAGGCCAAAAAGATTTTGGAAGACTTCCACGAGGGCGTTTCTGAAACACATGCAAATGGTTTTACAATGGCCAGGCAAATCATGAGATTCGGGTATTATTGGTCTACCATAAAAGGGGATTGTATCAGTTATGCCAAGAGATGTCATAAGTGCCAAATTTATGGAGACAAAATTCATGTGCCTCCTTCACCTCTTCATATTACAACTTCTCCATGGCCTTTTTCTCTGTGGGGTATGGATGTCATTGGGTTGATCTCGCCAAAAGCTTCCAATGGGCATCGATTTATCTTCGTAGTCCTTGATTACTTCACCAAGTGGGTAGAAGCCACTTCTTGCGCCAATGACACTGTAACAACCCAAAATTTACAGGTATCAGAAAAGTGCATTTTAGGTTTTTGTTTTCGTGAAACGGATTTGTAACTATTTATTAAAAATATTTACGAAGATAGTTGTGTGATTAATTAGGTTTTGGTTAGGTGAATTAGCTTGAATTAAGGTTAATTAGGTGAAATGACTAAATTGAATAAAGGGTGAAAGTTTAATGATAGAGTAAAAAAAAAGTAAAGGGATTAAATTAGTAAATAAACCAAATTGTAACAATTGTATAGTAATAATAATATACATGTGTAATAATATACATACATACATTTGTAATACATATATATATTTACTTATTATTTAAGAAAATAATATTATATTATAACATTATTATATTATTATATTAAATAAAAGAAATAAAAAAAAAGAAAAAGGAATTAAAGAAACAAATTAAACGAAACATAGAAGGGGGAAAGAAAAAAGAAAGAGAAAAAAAATTAGGGTTTACGGTTCAAAGTGTGATTAGTAAGTCAATTTAATCCATTTTCTCGTAGTTTTGATGTTTTTGGAATTATAGAACAAAATACTGTTTGATTTAAGTCAAAATTTCAGAAGTAAGTGAATTTTTAGATGTTGTTCATGTTGAATAAATTGAAGTATTAGGGGTTAAATTGATAGAATTCCAAGTTAAAAGTGAAAAGGGATTTAATTGTAAAATAAATCATAATTTTTAAGTAATAGGGACTAAATTGAGAGAATTTTGAAATTAGGGTTTTATGGTGAAATTAGAGAGTTGAAATTAGTTTAAAGAGGAAATTGAATAAGAAATGAAATTAGTTTGGAAGAAAAAGAGTTAGTTTTGATTTAATGACTAAATTGGAATTTAGGCAAAAGTTGTGTATAAATTGAAATATTCAATGTTAAATTGTAATATATTGATAAAATTTAATTGTTCTCGTAGCTAACGTTGAGTCGGAGACCACGGCTAAGAAAGGAAAAGACAAGATTATCGAGGAGTAACTCGAGAATTACGGTTTGTATTTCTATAATCCGAAGCTAATTATTAATTGTCGTATTTATTAATATATTTATGGTAAGTGGAATTGAGGTGAGTATTAGTATTGAATTGCATTAAATCGAATTGAATTATGAGTATATGGGTGATTATTGAATGTGTATTGATTGGAAATTGAAAAGTAAATTGAAACCCTATTAACTGTATCAGGCTGAGTCGGATATAGTTGGCATTCCATAAGATTGGAAGTGTTCAGGGATACTTCGACTACGAGTCGATGAGACAGTGGGTGTCAAATTATTACTTCGGATAAATTCGATAAGGTACTGGGTACCAACTTACTTCGGCAAGGCCAATGAGACACTGGGTGTCAACCTAATACTTCGAATTATCCAATGAGGCACTGGGTGCCATACTGGTGTGTTTTGGTTGGATCCGTGTATCCGCCAAAGTCCGAGTTCTGTTAATAGGGGTAAATAAGTAATTTGGAAATATGAATGATATTGGATGATTTTGAACATGAATTGGATTGGAATATTGAATTGAGTTATGAAATTGAAATGTATGAACCAATGGGTTCATGAAATGGGTATTAATATAGTGAAATGTATGTGTATTCTATTGAGAAAAGGTATTTGAATATCAATTATGAGATTGAAATAGTAAGAGATAAAAATTGAAAGTGTTATGAATGATATTTTATGAAATTGATTATTTGTTTGAATGATTTTGTTATGTATGTTTAGATATATAAATATAATAAATTCTTGTTTAATAAGTATACGGATTATAAAACTACCACTGAGTTTATACTCAGTGTACAGTTTATTTCCGTGCGCAGGTTAGTATAAAGCCAAATCGTTGAATCAGCATCCAAGGCTGATCCCGAACTCATTGTGGTGAAGTACATTTTTTTTTGGTAAACGACACGTACCTAGGATATTGTGTTTGTCATTTTGAGAAATGTTTGTAAATAATGTTGTAATATGATAATGCTTAGTTATATATAAGAAATGTTAAAGTTATCAAATGATAAGTTTTAGTAGTGAATTTGTATGAAGTTAGAATTGGTTTGAATGAGATTTAATTGGATTGATTTGGTTAGTATATGTGAAATACCTATAAGAGTACATTGGTTAAGTACTTAGGATGATTAATTAGACATGTTTAAATATATTTGTTTAACACCCCTTACCCGTATTCGACGCCAGAACAGGGTACGAGGTATTACCGGACTTAAACACAAGCAACATACACTTCCGAGCAATAAAATTTGGCATCAAATTCAAACTTTTTGCATTCAGTCATAAAGTCCCTAAAATGAGCCTATGAGGCCCAAAACATGCTTTAGAAATGGTTCGGGACTAAACTGAGAACTTTAAATTTTTTTACAACACTTAGAGAATTTTTGCTAAAATAGGGGTCACACACCAGTGTGGCTTGGGACACGCCCGTGTAGGCAGGCCGTGTGGTCACACACGCCTGTGTCCTTATGATTGTTACTCGCGATAAGTTTTAAAATTTATAAATGATAGTACTCGAACTAACTATTATCACGATGAAGGCAAGCGCACCTATCGAACAGTAGTATAGTTTTAGCAAGGCCGGATGTCGAACCTAAAGGAACCAAAAGTGCTAGTATTAACTTTCTTTTTATTATTTAGCCTAAGAATAATGAATGTTGTTTTATTAACTAATTAACTAATCAAGAATGCACAGAAAATAGATTTGGGGAAAATACTTTTGGAAACCTGATTGATTTAAGACAATAACTAAGGAAAAATCCACCTAGACTTCACTTGTTATTTGACTCTGAATCAAACGATTTATTCAGTCAACTTGTTCCGTAGAAATCCCTAATTTATATTATTATCCCTCTCGAGACTAACAACGTCTAACCCTAGATTGAATAATTGAAATCTCTTTCTAATTAACACCCTAGGGTTGCATTAACTCAATCTATGGATCCCCTTATTAGGTTTCACCCTAATCTGGTAAAATCTTGTCACCCTATCTCTAGGTGTGCAATCAACTCCGTTTAATTATGACAAAGTTACTCTCAAACAGGGACTATTCACCCTCCGAATGAGAGCATTAAATTGTATCAATATCCTAAAATATCGAAGCAAGAATTAAGAACACATAATTAAGAACAAGTTAAATATTTATCATACCATTCAGATAATAATAACAAGATTCGTCTTCGGTTTCATTCCCCTTAGGTATTTAGGGGGTTTAGTTCATAACTATAAAGGGAAACATCTCAGAAGATTAATGAATGCAAAACATAAAGAAAACCCAAAACTCCTGAAGGGAAATTGAGGGGAGATCTTCAGTCTTGATGAATAATCCGGCTTCTGAGATGGATCAATCGGCTTTCTTCGAGTAATTCCTTGCTTCCTACTCTATGTGTCCTCTTTAATCCACCTCTAAGGTGTTTAAATAGGCTTTAGAATGCCTAAAAGCCCTCCAAATCGCCCTTTTCCGAATAGAACTTAACTTGGGCTCGACAGGGACACGCCCGTGTGTGATTTCTTTAGGCCGTGGTCAAGGCTAAGAGATCAATACGTCCGTGTTGAGGTTGTTTTAGGCCGTGTTCGAGCCTGTTAGAATGGCACGGGCGTGTGTGCTACCCGTGTGATGAAGTCCAGGCCATGTTGTTTTCCCACATCGACCCATTTTCTCCGTTTTTGGCCCGTTTCTTGTTCTTTTTGCTCTCATGTGCTCACCTAAGTATAAAACATGAAATTAAAGGATTAAGAGCATCGAATTCACCAAATCTAAGAAAAAATCATTCATAAATGTGTTAAGCATGGGATAATAATATGTATAAATTACAGTTTATCACCCTAACCAGTGTAACTCTCTATTTGTCACCCTAGAGCAAATTGAAGTCACACTACCAAGACATACGCCCGTGTCCTTCACAAGGCTGAGACACACGCCCATGTCTCTGCCCGTGTGCTCGATACTGAGCATTCTGTTTTGCAATAATTTAGGTGTAGGGGACACACGGCCGGATCACACGCCCATGGGGCTGACCGTGTGTCACACACGGCTTAGACACATGCTCGTATGTCTACCTGTGTGGACAATAATAACGCTATTTACCAAGCCATTTGCCACCCTTATTCACACATACACTTACCCCAATTCAAAGGCACAAAACAATACTTACTTAGGCAACCAAAACATCCACATTCATGGTTAAGACATATCAACTTTCTATCTTTATCTAACATATTCACTACATTTATTAAGCCCTAAATCAAACATACAAATCTCACATTCATTAGGCTTAATTAAATTACTATCTAGTTACCAAATTATACTCAAATTCCTCATCTCATCAATAGGTCACAATTCCAAACATTACACAATCATGCCATAAATCACATTTCCAAATATTTCACATTCACCAAGCATACCATGATCATATCACCATAGACATTGACACATATATGAATATACTTAGGCTTACAACCATGTTGCCACTATAAGCCAACTTACATAGCCAAATAGTGATCTGTGATTTGATAAGTTTTATAAATTTATAATTAATCGTTCTTGAAACTAACTATTATCACGATGAAGGCAAGTGTACCTATCGAACAGTAGTATAGCCTAAAAATAAAAGGGTTTGTTTGTCTAAACTAATTAACTAAACTAAGAAATCACAGAAAGGAAATTAGGGAAAATACTTTCTAGAAAATTCGATTGATTAAGACAATACCTAAGGAAAAATTCACCTAGACTTCACTTGTTATTTGACTCTGAATTAGACGATTTATTCATTCAACTTGTTCCGTAATAATCCTTGAGTTATGTTATTATCCCTATTCAAGACTAATAACGTCTAACCCTAGATTGAATAATTGAAATCTCTTTCTAATTAACACCCTAGGGTTGCATTAACTCGATCTATGGATCCTCTTATTAGGTTTCATTCTAATCCGGCAAAATCTTGTCAACCTATCTCTAGGCGCACAATCAACTCCACTTAATTATGACAAAGTTACTCTCAAACAAGGACTATTCGTCCTCCGAATAAGAGCATTAACTTGAATCAATATCCTGAAATACCGAAACAAGAATTAAGAACACATAATTAAGAACAAGTTAAATATTTATCATACAATTCAGATAATAATAACAAGATCCGTCTTAGGTTTCATTCCCTTTAGGTATTTAGGGGATTTAGTTCATAACTAAAAAGGAAAACATCTCAGAAGAATAATGAATACAAAACATAAAGAAAACCTAAAACTCCTGAAGGGAAATTGAGGAGAGATCTTCAGTCTTGATGATGAATCCGGCTTCTGAGATGGATCAATCGGCTTTCTTCAAGTAATTCCTTACTCCCTACTCTCTGTTTCTTCTCTAGTCCTCCTCTATGGTGTTTAAATAGGCTTTAGAATGCCTAAAGGCCCTCAAACGAGCCCTTTTTCGAATAGAACTAAACTAGGGCTCGACAGGGACATGCCCGTGTGACACGCTCGTGTGCGATTGCTTCAAGCCGTGGTCAAGGCTGAGAAATAAACACGCCCGTGTTGAGGTTGTTTTAGGTCGTGTTCGAGCTTGTTAGAATGGTAGGGACGTGTGTGCTGCCCATGTGATGAAGTCTAAGCCGTGTTGCTTTCTTACGTCGGCCCATTTTCTCCGTTTTTGGCCCGTTTCTTGTTCTTTTTGCTCTCCTATGCTCACCTAAGTATAAAACATGAAATTAAAGGATTAGGAGCATCAAATTCACCAAATCTAAGGAGAAATCATTCATAAATGTGTTAAGCATGGGATAAAACTATGTATAAATTATGGTTTATCAAATAGCAAAACAAGCCTTTGACGATTACAAGTTGTTACATTGGCTAAAATCATATGACGCATATAACAAAATGACCAAGTCCCTATACATGCCATAACTCAAAATACTTGAATTTATCAATACCTAAAATCATAGCTTGATAGTGTGATAGGATCTCTGGCGATCTCCAACCCGAGCTAGCTTGACAACACTATAAAACATGGGATAGGAAGGGGGTAAGCTATATAGCCTAGTAAGTCCGTACGAAAATAATAAGCAACTTTTACCAATCTTTTATCGAATCCATCAATTTAAACATAAGATAATACAAATTTTTATGAATCTCATAGTTGTAATTTTTATTTAGTCACAATGTTTGTTCTATCAACTTATAAGCATGATTTAAACACATCTTGACATTAGCCTAACAACCGTAATCTCTCATTTGTAACATATTATAGCAATTAACAAATCATTTCAAACCTCATAGTAAACATGCACATTAATTATGAGTATTCACATTTCAAGCATATATTTAAACATTTTTCAATTTTTTAAAGCCCATATCTTCTCATACTTCCGTAATCATTTTATTAGGCAATTATGTCAATCTTTCCTTTTTCTCGTGTCTGATAAATCACAATTCGTATGAGTAAAACATGTTATATCATAACTCAATTTGGCCCGAAAACTAATTACACAATCGCCAACCGAATTTACCATGTATTTCATACATCACAAATATAGACCAATAATCACAAGGCTTTCACAAAAACATTCTTATGGAAACCATGAACTCACAATATCATGAAGTCAATGCTTATAAACTTATGTACATACCTGAACAAATTCGTAATACTTACATGTTCTTTCTCTTCTTTGACATACCTATTGAATTTCCCGTTAAACCACTTGGAATACTAAAGGATACTCGAGAATCTCGTACTCACAGTATCGTACCAATGCCATATCCCAGATACGGTCTTACATGTAATCTTGTATCAATGCCAATAACACAGCTATGGTCTTACACGAAGTCTCATATCGATGCCATATCCCAGATATGGTCTTACACGAAATCTCGTATAGATGCCATATCCCAGATATGGTCTTACACGTAATCTTAGTAATCCTAATGTTATGACATTTGTATCCTATCTATTCCTAAGGTTCAACCGGAACTTTCGCTGTATTGAACCTCTATCGGTCATTTCCGTAGTGTTGTACTCAATAACATCCACATTTTATTTCAATAATATAGCATTTACCACAATCATATAAAATAAGCAATTATACATATATAATTTAATGCTTATTAAACATACGAACTTACCTTGGCATAAAAATGGGGAATAGGACCTAACCGTCAAATACTTATTTTTCCCCCGTTCTAATTCTGAACCTCGTTTTTCTTGATCTATAATATCATATTTAACTTATTTAATCATTATACTATTCAAATCAGCCCAAAATCACATTATTGCAAAAATTATATTTTTGCCCCTAAAGTTTCACATTTTTATAATTTAGTCCCTAGGCTCGTAAAATGAAATATACTCAATTTCTTTAATACCCATGCCTAGCTGAACCTTATACACACTTATAGCAGCCCACAATTTTCTTTTATTTGCATTTTAACACCCATTTCACAACTTTTTACAAATAGGTCCTTTTAGGCATTTTAATCGAAAATCACTTAGCAAAAGTCGTTTATCATACACCAAACATACATTTTCTACCATTAAACATCAAAATACAGAAATATCCATCATGGGTAAAATTTTAGATTTTGATTATGTCTTAAATTAGTGGTAGAAATAAATAGATCATGTTGCAAGGATTTTAAAAACATAAAAAATCATTAAAACGGGGCTAGAACAGACTTACAATCGATCTTGGAAGCTTGAAAAACCCTAGCCATGGTTTTTCCTTGTAAAATTCGTCCATGGGAGGAAGATGGATAAAAATTGGCTTTTAATTCATTTAATTACCAAATTACTAAAATGCCATTAATGAAAAACTTTAGAAACATACCTAACCATATCCATTTTTGTCCAATAACTTAACCAATGGTCTAATTACCATTTAAGGACCTCTAATTTAAAATTTCATAGCAATTAGACTCTTCTAGCATGTAGAACTCAACTTTTGCGCTTTTTATAATTTAGTCCTTTTGACCAAATTGAGTGCCCAAACGTCAAAATTTTCGAACAAAATTTTCACGAAATTATTTCGTAAAATTGTAGACCATAAAAATATAATAAAATAAATTTTTCTATATCAAATTTGTGGTCTCGAAACTACTGTTCCAACTAGACCCAAAATTAGGCTGTTACAATTTGAACGTGTTTTGGATTGGTTGAATGTTTGGTTTTTGTGTTGCTTAAGGTTCAAGATTTGTAGGCTTGGTAAACTTGATGTATAAGGCTCATTTTGAGTCCACACAGCTTGGCACATGGGCGTGTGACCAGACCGTGTGAGACACATGGCTTACACTTGGGCGTGTGGTTAGGCCGTGTGTCCCCTACGTTTTAAAATTTTCAAAACAGAATGTCTAGCAATCTTCACACGGGCAGAGACATGGGCGCGTGTCTCAGCTGTGTGAGGCACACGGCCTAGCACACGGGCATGTGTTCCGGCCATGTAAAAATTACACTAAATTTTTGTTTAAGTTAGAGAGTAACACGGGATTGAACATGGCCTGAAGAATGGCCGTGTTTAGGGTCACACGGGCGTGTAAACCCTGTACTTAAGAAAAATTTTGAAATTTCACGAAAAATTTGCTAGACTTCCAATTAAGATCCGATTTGTTTCTAACACGTGATTTAGGCCCCGAGGGTTCAATAAAGGGACATTATGATTAAATTATGATGTGTATATTACATTATTATATAATTTTTCATATTTATTCTGAAATGTTTGGTAATACTCCGTAACCCTGTTCCAAAAACGGATAAGGGTTAAGGGGTGTTATAGTCACGAAGTCGAGAGTCAACAAATTCTTGAAGAAAGAGATCATTTGTCGGTATGGGATGCCAGAAAGGATTATATCTGACAATGTATTGAATTTAAACAATAGCAAAATAGCGGAGGTCTATAGTTAATTCAAGATCAAACAGCACAACTCATCACCATATCGCCCAAAAATGAGTGGTGCAGTGGAGGAAGTCAATAAAAATATTAAAAAAATCGTGCGAAAAATAACTGAGACTTATAAAGATTGGCATGAGAAGTTATCATTTGCCCTCTATGCTTATTGAACGTCTATCAAGACATCTATCGGGGCAACGCCTTTTTCGTTGGTTTATGGAATGGAGACGGTTTTGCCCATTGAAGTCGATATTCCTTCTCTCTGATTTTTGTCAGAGTTGAAGTTAGATGAAGCAGAATGGATCCAATCCCGATATGATCAATTGAACTTGATTGAAAAGAAGAGGTGGAAAGCCATCTGGCATAGTCAGATGTACCAAAAACGAATGATGCAAGCTTATAACAAAAATGTTCATTCCAGGGAATTCCATAAGGGAGACCTAGTATTGAAAAAGATCTTGCCCATACAAAAGTACTTTAGAGGGAAATGGATGCCGAACTAGGAAGGACCTTATGTGGTAAAGAAGGCCTTTTCTGGAGGATCACTGATTATTACCAAAATGGATGGCAAAAACCTGCCTAATATGGTGAATTTAGATTCAGTTAAGAAATACTTCACCTAAAAAAATGATGGAGAGGCTATGGCAAAAAATCGCAAAGGGGGTCTTGAGACCAAAAAGGGCTTTGAGTTGAAAACCCGGGAAAGGGCAATTCAAATTTTGATCGAATACGGGGCATGTGGTGGTCTTGTCCCCTCAGAATTAACAAGGAGGATGAACTTTACATCTTGGGGCATTAACAAAGTACTCTAGATTTCCTAAACACTTATTAGGCTCAAAATAGTCCTCAAGAAGTTTGTGCAGAGAAGTTCATGCTGCAATATTTAGGGCACCTATTTTCATCTTACTCAGTTTTTTATTTTAGCAACGTTTGCCATTTTTGATTAATCTATTTATTTCGAGCTCTACTCTCAATAAATTTCAATCTTGTCCATTGTTACGATCTTTTTCAAGCATTTTTCATTGAAATAATGATTAATAGACAAATAATATTCAAGTAAAAGGATTTCTGCATATTGCTTTGACAGGGTTTCTAAATAGTATAAGGACTTGAAATAGAACCACTGGTCAGAATTAACCAAATCTTAGAGTTAGAAATGTTTGGGAACGAATAGTTTAAATTGTGATTATTTCTTCGAGTTTTCCGTCAAAGATGCCAGCTGAACAAGAAGGCAGGGTAATGCGTCAGTAATAGAACCTTGATGAACAATGAGCAATGTCGACCTAAGCATTAAAAAGGGATCATTCTCAAAAAATGACATTCTGCATTCATGCAAATATCATTCATACACATCTAGTTAGGAACATTTGATTCATTTTGATCATAACATCCTAATCGCTCGGCATAAATATAGGCCCATGAAATGGGTTCTACAGGTCATGTTCTCTAGAGAACGGTGTAACAAATCAGTAAAACCATAAATCCTATACCCTTGAAGTTACAGTGGGATGGACTAAAGTCACCGTGGCAAATCTTATCTCCCTAAATTTACGGTAGAGCAAATTAAAGCCACAAATCTTATCTCCCTGAATTCGCAGTGGAGCATATTAAAGTTACAAATCTTATCTCCCTGAAGTTACAGTGGAGCAGATTAAAGCTGCAAATCTTATTTCCTTGAAGTTACAACGGAACAGATTGAAGCTACAAATCTTATCTCCCTGAAGTTACAGTGGAACAGATTGAAACGACAAATCTTATCTCATTGAAGTTGTAGTGGAGCAGATTAAAGATATGAGTCTCATCCCCCTGAAGTTATAGTGGAGCAGATTGAAGTTACAAATCTTATCTCCTTGAAGTTGTAGTGGAGGAGATTGAAGTTACAAATCTTATCTCTCTGAAGTTGCAGTGAAGTAGATTGAAGATACGAGTCCCATCTCCCTGAAGTTACAATGGAGCAGATTAAAGCTACAACTCTAATCTTCCTAAAGTTGCAGTGGGTTAGAATAAAGTTACTTAAAAAAAAGGAGCACCAAAAAGGTCGAGATTCGGCGAGACCGGAAAAAATTGGTCCTTCTTAAAAGTCTTTGCTTCATTCTCATTAAAACAAGCAAAGAGGGGTAGTTGTAGAAGCCCAATTTTACCCGGGCCTATACAAAACAAAAAAAAAACAAAAAACAAAATAAATAAAACAAAATATTAAAGTCCAATAAAAAATAACAGTCCATTTACAATATGGCCCAAATAAAAAAAAACCCTAACCCAAAGTTATAAGCCCAATAGCCTAAACATCTTTTTAGAAACAAAAACCTAACCCTAGCCTATGTTGCCACCGCACCCTAGCTTGCGCCGCCACCGTCATCGCCAACCACCACCTGCAAAAAGAGAAGAATGGATAGAAACCAAACATGAAGAAACAACATGCAATAAATAGTAGCCAAGCAGAGATAAAAAGAAAAGAAAAAAAAAAAGATTGTAATCTAAAAGACAACTATAAAAGCCGAATCTTTGTAAGGTTTTCAGGGATTTTTTAGCAAATACGAAAAAGAAGAAAAATAAAAAAAAAGGAAAACAACAAAATTTCTAAAAAACAAAGGTAGTTTATTTTATCTCACTTATTATTTATTTTCGAAAAATAAAAATAAAAAAGGGCTCCATTTTTTTACCTACGGTGAGGGGAAACCCTTCGTCGGATCGAAGATGTAAGGGCCTTCCCTCTGCTTTTCTTTAAAAAAAAAAAGAAACTGAAAGGTTTCATCATTTTTTTTTTACTTTAGGGGTGATTTTTTGTGATTTTGTCCCTAAATTTATGTTCTACGAAAAAAGGGGGCCAAGAAAGGGTTATTTAAGTTTTTCGGCACCGGGAGCGGCGGAGCCGTTGCCAATGACCGGAGGCCGTCGCGGCGGAAGCTCGCCAACTCCAAGGCCGGAGTGGGGGAGGGCAGAGAGAAAAGAAAGGGGCTAGAGTTCTTCAAAACGACGTCGTTTTAGGCTTAAGTCGCAGACGCCAAAACGACGTCATCTTGAAGACCGACCCGAAAAATGACCCACCCGCCTCAGGATCTGCATGTTTTTTTTTAAAAAAAATGGTCTATTTCCGTCTTTGGTCCTTCCGCTTTTTAATTGTTTTTCAATCCAGTCGTATTTCTTTTTTTTCTTTTTTTAATTTTACCATTTAATTTTGGTTTTGTTTCATTTTAGTCCCTCGTTACAATTTAGTCCTTTATTTTTATTTTATCCTGATTTGCCCCCAAAATTCCACTTAAGTTTCAATTTAGTCCTTCTTATATTATGCATTTATTTTATTATAATTTAGGCTCTTAATTTCATTTCAATTTTGATTTAATCCTTACTTATTTAATTTCGACCCTGTATATATATTTTTATATATTATTTATTTATTTATTATTTCTTTACTTTTTAATATTTAAAATTTTTTATTTGTGCATTTTTTATTTTTTTTCTTTTGCCTTTACTATTGTTATTATTATTCCATTATTTATATATTTATTTATCACCTTTTTTTATACTTTCAAAAATTAGATTATTTATGTGTTTTTACTTGCACCTTTATTGTTGTTGTTATTATTATTATTATTATTATTACTTACCTTTCTTCGATTATTTCAATTATTATTAGAATAATAATTAAATAAAATAATTTCCATCTTCATTATAAATTGGTGTGTTATCACTATCGTAGTTACATTATTGTCATCCACTAGCACGATATTTTTTATTTTTCGTATATCATTGATCCATTTTTATACACAACCATTTCATTTCAGTTTTTTATAATCACGTCACGAATTGTGTTTGGATATATTTATCCATTGTTGTATTATACCCAAATAAGATAAATACACATTGTTTTAAGTGTTATATAATTTTTTACTCGATGCATAAAGAAGAAAATTTTAAAATTAAGCGAATGTTCCGTATTTAGAGATTCGAAAAGTCGTACCCTAATTTACGGGGTTCGACTTTCTCACTGAATCTAGAAAACCGAATATTCCTTTTAAAATTAAAACACATGAGATTTAAATAGTAATTTAAATAAAGAACAAGTTTATTTTCGAGGATTCGAGATGTCGTGTCTAACTTACGGGATATAACCTTTTGTTACCTCGAGATAAGAGGGCCTTTTACATACGTTTTGATTTATTCAAGTGATTTTAATTAAAAATAACATTATACAAAGTGGGATCGTGTTTTAAATTCTCTTCAAATCTTTAATTTTCGATACTAAGACATCGAGTAATCAATTAGGTACCAATTTTGGGCGTAACGAGGGTGTTAATCCTTTCTCGTGCGTAACTGACTCCTGAACCCATTTTCTGGATTTTTGTAGGTAAAAAATCATTGTTTTAGTAAATCAAGCCTTTTATTAAAACAATCAAATTACGAGGTGATCCGATCACACCTCATAAAAAAATTGGTGACGACTCCATCTTTATTTTCAAAATATAAGTCGATTTCAAAAAAAAAAAAAGTTTCGACATTATAAATAATTTAATTTTTTAAATTATTATTAAAGCTGAAATCTAAATTTAAGATGAATTTGAATTTTTAAATTTAACCTATTTTAATTCCCAAACAAGAATTTGGGAATCATGAATTTAAAAATCAATATTTTCAAATCTAGGATTTTTAAATATAAATCCAAATATAAATTTTCCGAAAAGAGTTGTTTTATAACTTGATATTTGGATTAAATAAAAAATTGAAATATTTTTATTGATATATAATCAAATACACCCCTTAAAAACCATTTGAAATGCGAAATCTTTATTTGATCAAAAATTAATTTATTGAAAATTAATATTTTTAATAGTTTAAAACATATGTTTGATAACATATATAAAAAACTATTTGAAAAAGATAAATAAATAAACAATGACTTATTACTTAATGAATTGCTTTAGTACACAATAATTTAAATTAATTATTTTTATTATTAGTTTGAATATTGTTAAAAATATTTAATTTTTCGTTTTATGATATTTTTATATTTAACTTACACTTTTACCACACATTTTTTTATATTCAAATTAAAATTAAAAAAATTAATATAGTATCACATTTATTGAGAAATGAGATACAAAGAGAGTTCAATACTTAGAAGGTTGACTATAAGTTGAAAAACTACAATGGTAGCGCACAGACAATATGAAATGCAATGCCTATAAATTTATTACTACAAAAATTTGCAATTAAGTCTACCAAGAAGAAATTTGCAAAATTAATCCATACTAGCAAGGAAGCAGATGAACAAGTACGGAAAGGAAGGTAACAAGAAACTAGTAAAGTTGAAGGATTCATGATAATGCGCATGTGAAGAGTGAGAAATTCGAAGGCTTTGGAAACGAGGAGACATGTTTTAAATTATGACTCTACGTACAAGATGGATGAATAAAATGCTCCACTGTTTCCAACCATTTGAATCTTCTTCAAACAGACCTTTCAGTATGGTGGCTGCCAAACTAGATGGAGGCATGCAGTGGACCTGGGTAGTCCACACCGCATGCTACTTCTGCTTTACCAAATCTCCTGGGTATAGGAGCAATTTAATTATTTGTCAAGTCCTCATTGTAATGAAAAAGGAAGGAGTCCAAACAAAAATATGTATAGGTATCACGTATGTGTGAGTTGCATGATGAGGGGAAAAGCATGGCTCTTCGTGAATCTCAAAGGATGTATATTGTTAGCCACCGATATACATCGGATCACGTAAAGATTAGATTGATTGTACATACTCAAATGATAATGCTCTAAATATTGAACGACCAACAACAGCCATATATATGATTTTGGAACTTACAGTGACATGCATCTTGTTAGCTTGATCTTATAATGTAAGACAAAAAGGAAAAAAAAAAAAAAGAAAAAAAAAAGGGATTTAGGACCACATCCAACACAGCACACAACACTCAAGACAGCTTTACTGCATCTGCATGTTCAATTCTCAGTTCGTAGCAGCTGAAAACTCGGGGCTTGAATGACAGAGCAAGTTTAAGATGATTAAGTATTTTAATTAGGCTAATTATGTTTTTGGTAAATTTTGAAATAATAAATAAATCCCAAAAAAGAAAACTGTGTGATGAACCTGAACAGTGGGCTTGGACCAAACTATGTGATAACATATTGGCTTGTCTCCTTGCATGGACAAACTGACACTGGCTAGCTAGAAGAGATGGAAACAAGCGTAGCTATCTTGACTTACCCCACGGTGAGGGCTCAATTCTAATAATCTCACCACCGGCTAGAAATGAATCACTCTCAAGTCCCAACTACAGCATATGGAGAGGGTTACTCATACGTGGAAATACATACTTCATAGGACAACCAATATGCTCATCTAGGAGCTGTTATTTAGAGAAATTTTTAATCTGGTTTTTTAAATATAATGACGTGGTTAAAATATGAAATTAATTAAGAAATCAGATTGCTTGATTTTTCTTTTTAATTTAGATGTTTAGATATTCTTTGAATTTAAATTGGGATTATTATAGTTAACTAAGCCATTGGTATAATGATAAACAACTTGGGTAATTCAATTGAATTACAAGATTTGGCAAGGAAAAGTTTGCAGAGAAAGTGTAAAATTACATGCTTTCATGATGCAAAATGTATAGTTACAGAATTTCAGGATGAATACGACCAAAAGAAAAACTTTCAAGATATATTCATGATAAGTAATAAATGAATCCAGCATTTGTATATATATAGGTGAAATGAGAATGGAACTATGATAATTGCTAAAGTGTGTTGGTGCCCAATTGAATGAATCCATGTCGCAAGACAATGGGCAGGGAGGCATGTTATTGCTGAAAAGAAAAGGAATCATCGATACGAAAGAATATACTAAAGTAATTTGCAAAGCAACTTTTTGGGCAACGGAAAAGTAGGGGGGCCCGCATCAGTGAGTGAGTGAGTCACCTCACCTGAAACCTAAATCAACCTGGTGGGGACCAGCCAGGCAGGGCAATCATCGTTGAGTGCTCGCTAAACGAGAGAAGAGAGACCTAAGAAAATAAACTGCTCGGTATGACCGTAGAGAGCGCCACGCGGGAGGGTGTGGTTGGCATCACATGCGGTAAAACTGTTGGCTCCACACTTATTTAACAGAAATATTGGTACTTGTTTCCCAAACCTTCAATTATGGTTTATAAGATGAGTGTTGTAATCCGTTGCTGACTCTCTCTCTCTCTCTCTCTCTCGTACAGTAACATTTCTTTCCCTCATATCATCATATTTTATACAGACATAGTAATTTTCCTTCAGTTTGGTGAGGCAACTTAGCTATGACGGACACCACGGACGATATAGCGGAGGAAATCTCTTTCCAGAGCTTCGAGGACGACTTCAAGTTGCTAGGAAATCTTCTCAACGATGTGTTGCAGAGAGAAGTTGGCGCCCAATTCATGGCCAAGATCGAGAGGATTCGACTCCTCGCTCTGGTCACTCTCTTCTCCTTTCATTAT
Source organism: Gossypium anomalum (assembly GCA_025698475.1). Taxonomy (NCBI): domain Eukaryota; kingdom Viridiplantae; phylum Streptophyta; class Magnoliopsida; order Malvales; family Malvaceae; genus Gossypium; species Gossypium anomalum. Next base: position 12,286,646 of record CM046967.1, on the reverse strand, counting down.
TCACTGTTTTCTTTTTTGCTTTTTTGTGAAGTAGACACACACGGTGACAACCTTCAAAATGGAGGAAAATCAAAATACTGTTACTTTCTTTATTTGTATGGCTTGCTTGCTTGCTTTTTATTTATATTTCCTTGTACTATTCTTTGAATTCTCATTTCCACTCTGCTTTCTTTTTTACTATTTTCTGCTTCTCCCCTTCTGATGCCTCTCTTTGGTTCCTTAAAACGCGGAGGAAAAACAAACTTTTTGATATGTTTGGTTGTTAAGAATTATATTAGATGGAGAAGTGGAAAATGAAGCGAAATTCCAAATCGTCTACTTTTACGATGCTATTTAAATTCCACATCGTCTGTTGTATTTTTATGATACTTTTTCTTTATTTTGTTTTTGAAAAACAAATTATTACCGAACCAAGGCTAGATTCTCTTATCTTTGTGTGTATTTGCAAATGCATGCTAGAATTCAGCTTTACTCAATCTTGCCTACATTTTCTCACAAAGCAAACAGAGCAGAGTTTCTTTTGAGAATGATTTTTTCCCTTTTTTAAAAAAAAATGTTGTAGAGTGCTTCCAATATGCGATTGTCCGGGATAGAGAATATGGCAGCGTTGCTGGAGAAGCAGCTAGCGTCTGAGATTTCCGAGATGACATTAGAGGAAGCTTTGAAATTGGCTCGTGCTTTCAGCCATTATCTCACTTTGATGGGAATTGCTGAGACCTATCACAGGTAGTGGGATTTAGTTTATCAGCTGTCCAATTTCATGAGGTCAATTTTCACTTTTCAATTTATAGGGAATAACGCATGTACAGTTATAGATCCTACGTTGCAATTAGATTTTTTTTGAAAGAACAATTAGATTATCTTAAAATTTCCTATCAAGTGTTTTTTTCCAGTGATTCCGAGTGCTGCAATTCTTTTTGTTAGTTTATGTTTCTATTTTCTCTACCTACTTAATAAAATGAAGGGTTTGTTGTCAGTTTTCATTTTTCATGGCTTTATCTTAACAGAAAAACATTTTGGAATTACTGTTGTTTTGGTTATTGATTAGGTATTGCCTTTCTCCTTTTATTTTTGTTTTTTGTGAATGGTGGGTAAACTATACAGGAAATATGCCATGCTAACGTTTAAGTGTCTACTTTCGAGAGCATTCATTACATTTTGGATTTCCTAATAAAAATTAAGAAAATGCAGAACAAGTCGGAGTCATACAATAAGTCTCCTGCTAAAAATTATTATTATTACTATTTTCTGTTGTTCTTTGTGCAAAACAACTTTTACGATTTGCTTTTATTTAATCAAGAACTCAAAAAATTCAAGTAATTATTTTGTGCAGGGTTCGTAAGGGGCGAAGTGTTACACATTTATCAAAGTCTTGTGATGACATTTTCAGTCAGTTGATTCAGGGTGGCGTTACCCCGAATGACCTTTATGACACTGTTTGCAAGCAGGTATATTTCTTATATTGCTTTTAGATTTAGTTTTCTTCAGTGCCTTGTTCAGTAAAATGTGCCTAATAGTAAAAAGAAAAACTAAAAAATAGCAAAGAATATCAAGTATTAGAAACTCCAACTTCTCATTGTGTTTCTGAAAAGTACTCTGAAACTGTCGTCAGAGAAGCCAAACAAATGTGAGCTTCTAGTGCAGTCTCAGCTAATGGAGAGGAACATAATTGCAACATTTATTTTAGTCATGCCAACATTTTGTTCAATTCTTTATTTTGTGATCAAATTAAATGTAAAATCCTTTTTTCTGCAGGAGGTTGAGATTGTTCTTACCGCTCATCCCACACAAATTAACCGCCGTACCTTACAATACAAGCATATAAGAATTGCTGTAAGTTAAGGGCTGTGCTGACAATTATTAACTTGAGTCTTGAGGCTATTTTCTGAAAGTCAACCCGTTTTTCCTTGCAGCATCTGTTAGAATACAATGACCGACCTGATCTTGGTCATGAAGATCGAGAAATGCTAATTGAAGATCTGGTATTGTTCCCCAATGCAATGTTTCCTGACCACTCCTGGAAAATAAAGGGAAAAAGGGGGTGGGGGGCATGGTTTGTCTACTATTGTGATCATGGGAAAAAATGTCTTCCGTTTCTTGGTTTTATAAGAGTTTCTTTTGACTTTGTAGGTGAGAGAGATAACATCAATATGGCAGACAGATGAACTTAGACGCCACAAACCTACTCCTGTGGACGAGGCCAGGGCTGGTATATTACTTTAGAGTTTAGACATATTAGAAATTGCATGCATTTTATCTTATAAATGCTTCTATATGACTAATATTATTTTTTATCAGGTCTGAACATAGTGGAGCAATCCCTTTGGAAAGCCGTACCTCATTATTTACGTCGTGTTAGCACTGCCCTTAAGAAAGTGGGATATCAATTTCTATTTTGAAACTACTAGGCTCTTTGAAGGGATAGACAATATTTATAGGCTCGCGCAGTCTTTATTTTTTTTTAATTTGCCATTCCTTTTCAGCATACAGGAAAGCCGCTTCCACTAACATGTACCCCCATAAAGTTTGGCTCCTGGATGGGGGGTGATAGAGATGGAAATCCTAATGTCACAGCAAAGGTGAGGCTTCTTGCATCCCTCTACTTTCTGCTCTTTGATGACTGCTTTTAAACTGGAATACCCTGAAAATTGAACGACTGGTTCATTTTGGAAATATTGTTTTGGAAATTCTAGATTGATTCTTATTATTTTTCTTGAGACTCCTTGTCCCTTTTTCCACATGTCTATGTTACAACTAGTAATAACTAGCATTCTGTGCTAGTCCCTATCGTATAATTTCATGCAAAAAAGGCGTTTTTCCTACAGTTTTACCAAGTGCTTAATGCCTTCATTGTTTTTCTTCTCCTTGTTTCAGGTAACAAGGGATGTCTCACTTTTATCTAGGTGGATGGCCATTGATCTTTACATCCGGGAAATTGATAGCCTTAGATTTGAACTATCCATGAACCGATGCAATGATAGGCTATCCAGATTGGCTCAGGAAATTCTAGAGAAAGGTTGGGGCTCTTGATATGTTTATGCTCTTTTCAATCTTAAACACCTATCCTAGAAATTTTTATTAGTTAGTTTAGCTGTTTGACACCATCTTATGCTTAATTGAGGACACCCTAATCCTGTATTATTCGGGGGGCTAATGTCAGACCATGTTGATGAGCATAAATCTGGTTGGCCTTGATAGCCAAGAATGTTATTTGGGCATATGATTTTGAAGAATATTTTTCCAAATCATCGAAAGAAACCTACACTGAAACAAGTGATCTTAGATTTGATGATAGTGTGTTTTATACTATATCAAAACTTGCGCAAGATGGATCGCGAATTATATCTGATGACTTACATCCAAGTCTTCCATATTAGATTTTTTGTTATAATCTGTTTTAATCCTCTTTATCTCAGTTATATCACAGCTTCTGAAATCTGAACAGTAGGTTTACTTCATCTTCAGAAACCTTATCAGAGAACCTACGTGAGAGTCGGAACCAACCTTTAAGCCGAAGTCAACTCAAGCTTCATGGCCAACAAGCACCGTCCCTTCCTACCCAACTTCCTGATAGGGCAGGTTTACCTGCCTGCACTGGTATGTGCACGCAGACACTCAAAACACTCATAGCAAAATGTTTTTTCACGGTTTGCTTATTTGTGCATACACTTAAAGAGCTTTTGGTCTCAAGAATATAAGGTATTGAACAGTTGATTGTAATGATAATATACAAAATAGAAAGTTTAATTTTTCTTGTAAAATATTTTATGCTATATCTTTGCCCGGACAATCCATTCGCAGCTGTGATGTCTATGCATATATATATTGTTTCTTTTCTTGGTAATGGAATTAATCTTGTCTTTAATTTCTAAGTGATACTGTTTCATTAGATGATTTCATCTGATTTGTTTATTCATGCAGATTACACCGATGGTGGATCTCAATATCCAAAACTAGAACTCCCAGGGACTGATTACATGCCGTTGGCTCGTGAGGTTAATTTATTCTCTTGTAGTTTTGGCTGTTCAACAGGTTCTTCCTTCATACCGTCAGCATCATAGCTAACATTTAGTTTAAATGTCTACTTTAGGATGGTCGGGAAAATTCATCTAAGGATTTAAGTCCCAATATACCCAAATTATCAGCAAATGGGAGTTCTGCTAACTCCAATGGATCATCAACTGCTGTCACATCACGGGGTTCTTTCTCCTCTGGTCAGCTTCTAGCTCAGAGAAAACTATTTGCAGAATCTACGATTGGAAGGTCCAGCTTCCATAAGCTTCTTGAGCCAAGTTCAGCTCTACGTCCTGGAATTGCTCCTTATCGAATTGTTCTTGGAGATATCAAGGAAAAGGTATTGTTTCTCTATTAGTTAAAATATGTAAAAGCTCGTATAAAAGCTTGTTTTTGGATATAAACCAGGTTTCTTTGTGGCTTGCTGAAAGAGAATATGTACCTTTTCTGTTTTAGAAATGTCGATATGGTTTGTATAGGGGAGATAAAGGATTTTAATTTTATCTAGCTCATGGTCTTGCTTTTAGAATTGAGCTAACGAATTAAAAAAAAAAAAAAAAAAAGGATAGATAAATAATGATATTACCTATTCTATGTATATAGTAAATGGTTAAATATAAAATTTAAAATTCCTTGAACATATAAAATGTTTTTAAATGTGTCAATTTTAGTTTTAAGGAAATGTGAAATCTTATATAAATTCATTTGGTAACAAGTGTTGGTGATTATGACTAAATGATTTACAAATAATTCTAAAATTTTGGACTTTTATATTAATTAACCTATCATAGGGCTACATCTGTCATGTGAATTTGTAATTGTAACATTCCTTTTGCCAGGTATGTAGATTAGGCTGAGAAATTTGATTCTTTTGCGAAAGTGATAGATGAAAAAATTTATATGCTAGGACTATTGCAGAAATAGCTTAAGAATATAAAGCAATTGTGAAAAATCTTATATGCTAGGTCTGTTACAGAAATAGCTTAAGAATATAAAGCAATTCAAGTGAGCTAGGTTTCATTTGAGAATGATTTTGAACAAAAAGGAAAGGCATTTTCAAAATTTTACTTTAAATCTAGTTCATTTCTAGTTGTTGGGACAATTTCCTCAAGCGGCACAGTCAAGGAAAAACTTATCTAAAATTTCAAGATTATTTTGGGTATGGAACTAAACAAATTATCATTCAGTGTAATGCTTATTCTGCTTTGCTAAATTTGCATGCAGAACTTGTGAAATTTTGTTGCAATAAGTTGTAGTTATTGATCCGTAGGGTATGGTATTTAATTTTTTCAGTCAATCTGTTTTTAATAACCAGTAAGATGTGTATTTGTGTTTTGATGACCTATAATTTCAGCTCATGAAAACTCGAAGACGGCTGGAACTTCTTCTGGAGGATCTTCCCTGTGAATATGATCCCTGGGATTACTATGAGACGAAAGATCAATTTCTGGAACCACTGCTTCTATGTTATGAGTCTCTGGTAATAACTCACATTCCAATGTCCTGCTGGAGAATGAATGTTCTTGCTGCCGTTAATATGGTGCTATAACTGTAATCTGCAGCAATCATGCGGGGCAGGGATTCTAGCTGATGGTCGGCTTGCTGACCTGATTCGGAGAGTTTCAACATTTGGGATGGTGTTAATGAAGCTTGATTTGCGTCAGGTACACTTTATTCAGTTATATTCTGGTACTTGCTCGTGTTTTGTGTTTTAGCTAAGGTTTTGTTAATGTACAGGAATCTGGCAGGCATGCTGAAACACTTGATGCAATTACCAAATATTTGGATATGGGTACTTATAGTGAGTGGGATGAAGAAAAGAAACTTGAATTTTTGACAAAAGAGCTAAAGGGGAAGCGGCCACTAGTTCCTCCTACTATAGAGGTAAAGCTATTCCAAAAGTATATTGGAGTAAATAGGGGCTTGCAAGGAATTTTCAATAATGAGGCTGATGTGTGCATGAATTGCACACAAACATACATTGCATGACAACTCTTATAGCATAAACTCTGTTCCTTTATTTATTATTGTGTTTAAGTTTCTCTATGTTAATGAATACTGATGCTAGACTGAAACCCTTAGATTCTTCCAAATAAGGTGCTCTTAGGTTTAAAGCTTCTAAACTGGAAATGACCCAAGCCTCACTGTTACTCAATACCTGAGGAAACCAGAAACCAGCATGATTCATGAAGTACTCAACTTGAAACGCAATATGTCAAGGGAAATAACCTGATTGTTGAAACAGTCAAAACACAAAAGTAACCGATAGATATAATAACTAATTAAAGAGAACTTGAAACACTGTAGAACCTGAACTCAGTTCTATTTCCTTGATTTGTAATCGTTAGATATAATAACGAATTAAAGAGAACTCGAAGATGCCTAAATTCAGAAGTCCTTAAACATTGAAATCAGAATATATGACAATAATGCCTCAAAATCAAAAGTAGGTGGTTTCAAAGGTTTTGATTGTCAAGGTCATAAGGTGGCATAGCAAGACATGGGTCTTTGATTCTCATTTGTTACAAAAGTCTATTATTTGCTCATCGCCACATCAGAATAGTAAAATGGAATTGAGATCTGGATAGAGCATAATGAGATAGAACCACTTTGAGGTTCCCCATGCAGTGAGTCTTTGCAACTGGATGGGTGTTTGATTCTCATTTTTCTTGGGAACACAATATGTCAAGGGAATCCAAGATGTCTGCCACATTTCCATGAATTCTCCTAATATCTTTAGCCAATTATAGCCTTTATTTTCCCTTTTTGTTCGCCGGGAGTCCTACTGGAGTTCAAGTTGCAATGATTCATGGCTATGTAGTGTTCCTAGGAAGCTGAAATGTCCGCATTGATTTGTCCATTCGGTTATAAAACATTGCAAGTTGGCCCTCTTTAAGGCGCTGGGATATTCTTTATTTATATTATTATATCTAAATAAAAAATTTGAAAGTCGCAAGTAATTGTTGCGACATTTTCCTTGGCAATATAATTTCAAGACACGTGGTTAATTTTCAAATTGACAGGAAATGATGCCAAAGAGACACATGGCCAAGCAAACTTGAATTGTTATATTTCCTTAGAAATCAGTCAATTCTTTCATCCTCAAACTAAAAAGAGGTTGTGGGTGTCTGAGAGGTAGGGCAGTCATTATAAACCTTAATTGGTAAAAATATGAAGGTAGAAACGGATGAGTACTTCATGCTGCCTAGCAAGTGAGGTAGTCCTTATAGACCTTAACTGATGAGAATGTGAAGGTAGAACACTGATGAGTACTTATTGCAATTATCACGTACCACCTCTCGTTAATGTCTTCATGGTTTGCATGAGCTGGTTCACCGGGTGATGTCAGAGCACACAAAATGTGCCTTAAAGCACAGCATGGTCATACTGAGGGACTATAGGCATATAATTTCTAGGCATCAAGGATTTCTTTGAGTTCAAATTTCCTCTCCTTTTCTTCCTTTTTTTTGTGGCTCTTATTCAGATTTAGCAAAAAGGTCCGTTCTCTTTCTAACAACTAGGACGGTAAAAAATTAACTAAATAGCTCTTGTGTGATAGAGATCCATAGCTGGATAGCTGAGAACTTGAGGCCTATTTGTTTGTTGTGTTAGCCTCTGGGGAAAATGACTCTCTACTAATAATTTGTGGATTCATAATATGTAGAGAATTTTGGATGAATTCCTACTCTTTATTCTTAGCGACTTCTTTATAAGATAGATAAAAATGAAAGAGAAAAAAAAGAAGAAGAAAAAACTGATATTTAATATCAAGCACAAAAAGCATATGCATCGATTAAACCATGGGTGGAGTGGCAAAGGACTTGATATAAATTCTTTAGTTTACACTAATCCCTAGTTTGATCGTTGGAGACCCCCTACCCCCTTCCCTTTATCAAAAAAAAGAAGTAAAAAAACCAGCAGCAGCATATTCATATGTGCAGGATGAAAAAGGCTTAATTAGAATGAACCTGAATAGAGATATAAAGAATATCCCTTGGAGTTGACGTTACTAATCATTTCATTGTTGCCATCTCCTCACTTCTAGACTGCTTTTGTTTTGGACTAAATCGTATTACATGTGGAGTGGGGTGGGGGATCCCCTGAATTGTACATAGGTCTAGGTGCTTTGGCCCTTGGATTTGCTCTTGTAGTTGTCATTATTTGAGTTTACAAAATGGTGCCTTCTTTGGTGCAATATTCAAAGTCTTTCCTTCATTTTCAATTTTCCTTTATTGATTTAGTTAACAAATAGCTCTTATCTCCACTGGATTTGTTTCAGGTTGCTCCTGATGTAAAAGAAGTCCTAGATACCTTTTTTGTAGCCGCTGAGCTAGGAAGTGAGTCTCTTGGAGCATATGTGATTTCTATGGCATCCAACGTATGATTTGCTAAAACCATACTATGTTTACACCTGTTTATACCTCTGCAGTACATAAAAGAAAACTTTTTTGCCCATTTCTGTTAATTTTTCTTTAGCTTTTACAATATTCATAAATGGGATAAATAGAAACAATGCTACCCGTTCTTGCTGATTTGCAGGCAAGTGATGTCCTTGCTGTGGAGCTCTTGCAGAAAGATGCTCGACTTGCCGTTAGTGGGGAATTAGGGAAACCTTGTCCTGGTGGAATGTAAGTTTTCAGCTCAGCTACTTTATATGCATTAAATTCTATCATATATATTTTAGTATGATAGCACAATAGTAATGAGAGAAACACACGGTTTTTTTTCATCTGTATCTCTAACTGTGATTTATCCTGGGATTTTTAGTTCTTTTATCTTAATTTGGTTCTGGTTTTCTGCATCCACTTCCTTTAAATTGATATTAATCGCAGGTCCTTATAATGTGCTTATTCATAGTTCTGGGCTACTCTATGGACATGGATGATCTTGTATGCACTTGTAGAAGAGTGGCAGAAATTACTGATTATCCATTTTTCATGGTTAACTTGTTAACAGGAGTGAATTAGTTAGTATTCCAGCCGGAGGTTTCTCCTTAACATCATTTTTGTTGTTGATTGATAAGAGGGGTATGGATTTGAGGTTGGGAACGGGAATATGAATGGGAAGGGTTCCACCAATTGCCCACTATTTTTGTTGCACAAGATGAGTTTGAATTCAGTAAAAACTCAGAACCTATTATGTCACTATCTAATCTCTTATAGATATTTACTGGGGCATGAATAATAGAACAACAATATAGATTACTGAAGGGAAGAGCTTTGGCACAACATGTTTAGTTATGGTTGACATAATTCAGCATAACTATGGCACTGTTATACTTTGAAGACTTCTATACATATCTGTATCTTTTTGAGTAGGTTGCGTGTGGTTCCCCTGTTTGAAACCGTGAAAGATCTCAGAGGAGCAGGTTCAGTTATCAGAAAACTGTTATCGATTGATTGGTACCGGGAGCACATTGTAAAGAACCATAATGGGCATCAAGAAGTATGTTGATTTTTATGGCCATTTGCGGGTTCATTTTTGAAGTTCCATTAATCTCGTGTTTACGGAGTTAATTAAAACAGGTGATGGTCGGATATTCTGATTCTGGTAAAGATGCTGGACGCTTCACCGCCGCGTGGGAGCTTTACAAAGCACAAGGGGATGTTGTTGCTGCATGCAATGAGTTTGGAATCAAAGTTACTCTTTTCCATGGTCGAGGAGGGAGTATTGGTCGTGGTGGTGGCCCAACTTACCTCGCCATTCAGTCCCAACCACCTGGTTCTGTAATGGTGAGTGCCGCTTAATTTTTATCTCAGAAATTTGGTATTATTATTCGATTATTTCCTCAATAATCCGTATTTGAGAGATCATTTTTTTCTCGGGTAATTGAAAGATAGATGAAATATCTTATTTGGTTGTCTGGTGTTGTAAGTTACCGTCACTTCAATTTACAGTTTGCTACTTTTTTTATAAATGTGGAAAATTCAATTGTTGTGTTCCATTTATTTGTTGTTGAAAGGCCTTTCTCAGCAAACTGATACGGTGTTGGATGCTTTGCTTTGAGGAATATTTAGTGTGGTGTCTGATTGATAATGGCATGTTGAATTGGCAGGGCACACTTCGGTCAACAGAGCAAGGGGAGATGGTGCAGGCAAAATTTGGTTTGCCACAGATTGCCACTAGACAGCTAGAAATATATACAACGGCAGTGCTGCTTGCAACTCTGCGGCCCCCTCAACCACCTCGAGAACAGAAATGGTGTAATCTGATGGAGGAGATCTCAAAAATCAGTTGCCAGAAATACCGAAGCACAGTTTACGAGAACCCGGAATTCCTGGCGTATTTCCAAGAGGCTACACCCCAGGCTGAATTGGGGTATCTTAACATAGGGAGCCGGCCGACAAGAAGAAAAGCAACGACAGGAATAGGACATCTTAGAGCAATTCCATGGATATTTGCATGGACGCAGACCAGATTTGTACTACCAGCATGGCTTGGGGTAGGAGCAGGTTTAAAGGGGGTATGTGAGAAGGGACATACAGAAGACTTGAAAGCGATGTACAAAGAGTGGCCGTTTTTCCAGTCCACGGTGGACCTGATAGAGATGGTTCTAGGGAAGGCGGATATTCCAATAGCCAAGCATTACGATGAAGTGCTAGTGTCAGAGAGCAGGCGGGAACTTGGAGCGGAACTTAGGAGGGACCTGATGATGACAGAAAAGCATGTATTGGTAGTGAGTGGACATGAGAAATTGTCAGAGAACAATAAGAGCTTGAGAAGGCTGATAGAGAGCAGGCTCTCATATCTGAATCCAATGAATATGTTGCAGGTGGAGGTTCTGAGGAGGCTTAGACGTGACGATGAAAACAACAAACTCAGAGATGCTTTGCTAATTACTATAAATGGAATCGCTGCGGGGATGAGGAACACCGGTTAATGTTAGATTAGAGGATCTCTCTGTCTCTCTTCTAGCTTCATATATATTTGTTGTCCTTAGCCCTACCATTTGGTAGCTGAATTAATAACTGTACTTTGGACATTGTGTTTTTTTTTTTTTTTTTTTTTTTTTGGGGGTTGGGGGGATAAAAACTATAATGTCTATCGTGTGGAGTTTGGCGAATGCAATACTAGCAAGGGTGAAATCTGTTTAAACTTTGATTTTCAGATTGAAATTTTATTCTCTATCAATCATGTGCTTTGTCTGTTGAACTTACTTAGCAAAGTAGAAATGCTATAAAATATGAATCGATTGCGTCAATTAGTAGGAAGAGACTGATTGGTTCAATCAAATCAAATTAGAACCAAAGTCAAGGAATCGAGGTTGAGCCGAGTAGAAATGTCAGGGGCTTATTACCCAAATAGTAAGCGATGATGATTGAATTGTATCGATATGGCAATGCAGTCTTATTATGCTACCTGCTGTGCATGTTGGTCGCGTAATTTTATCTTTCTTTCTATAGTATTTCTTTAAATTTATGTTTTAATAGAGCACGTGAAAATCGGTGTGTCGGAACAAGTTGTAGGAGTCACACGGGCTGAACCATTTCACACGACCAAAACACACGACCGTGTGACCCACACAGAAGTGTGGTAGGCCGTGTCGGTTTCACGGAATTACACACCGAACTATAGAAAATCACGATTTTTAGGTTTTTCGGTATTCTAAGATGTATTTATGACAAAAATAATAAGATATGAGTGAGTCGTCATAGACTATTTAAAAAAACAACTCGAAAAACACTATTGAAGCTAACCCAGAAGAATATTTTTGTGAAGATTGAAGATTCCCAGTTGATTTCTTAAGAAATTATCATGAGTTTCTTTGTTTCTTTCGGTTATACTATATCTTGGATGTTTTTATTTTCAAGCATTAACTAATTTTCTAAATACCTAGGGAAGATGAACCCTATGATGGATTCTGTCGTTTGATTTATATTTTTATGCAATAAATACTTAATTCTCAATTATGTGTGCTTAATTCTTGGTTAATATTTGTAACACCCCTAACCCATATCCGTTATCGAAATAGAGTTATAGAGTGTAAGAGTCTGGTTTAGACCCTAGTCAGAATAGTTATTTTGAAACCACAAATTCGAGTCAAAAAATATTTAAATATTATTTTCTATGTTTAAAATATGTGAATTGATATGTGTGAAAGTCTCGTATAAAAATTTGATCATTTGTGTGCTTATTTTGCAAAAAAGGGCTTAATCGCGTAAAATGTAAAAGTTGCATGCTATTTGTTAAAGTGCCTAATTGTTATGTCTCTTTTAATGAGAGGTCCTTATGTGTTTAATAGACCACTAGATTAATGAATGGACAAAAATGCCTAAGTTAATGGAATTTTAATGTTATCTCATTAAGGGCATAATAGTAAACTAAGCATAAAAGATGTATTAAATAAAAGAAAAGCTAAAATCATCTTATTTTCTATCATCCATGACCGAATATTAGAGAAAGAGAAGAAGAAAAGTTGGTTCTAGGGTTTCGGCACTTTAATTGATGATTAAGGTATGAATTTTGTTCGGTTTTTGATAATTTTTATGTTTTTTAAATCGTTGCTTTGTATACTATTAAGCCCGTGTCTCAATTTTTTATTTTGATGATGATTTTGAAATATGCCATGGATGAATTCATGAGTTTTGTGTTGTTAAATGGTGAAATATGAAAGCTTGATATTGGGTTAATATATTTTGTCTTTGGATTTTTGATGAATTGAGTATAATGGACTACATTGTGAAATTTGTAAATTGAGGGACTAAAATGTGAAATAAATGAAATATATAGACTTATATGAACACTATGGAAATTCAGCTAAGCATACTTGTAAGGAAATATTGTATATTTTGTGATTTTTGTGATTAGGGACTAAAATGTCAAAATGTGAAAATGTGAGGGCTGATTTGTAAAATTCCCTAAATATGTGTTTTTGGATTGATTTGAATAATTTGGTGAATAAAATGGTTAAATTTGAATATGTTTAGATCAAGAATTAAAGAAAACGAAATTAGATCAGGGAAAGTCGAAAGTCGTCGAGTAGTTGATTTTGTCATCCGAATACGTACGAGGTAAATCTATATACAAATAAATGTATTTGAAATAGTTTATTTATGCTAATATGTTATTGAACAATAATGAATGATAATATGAAAGTTGAATATGCGATATCCGAGAAAGTATCGACAAAGTTCTGATGTCCGAAAAGCCCCGTACGAACCTTAGGAATAGTTAGGATACATATGTCATGACATAGGATCCGATATGTGTTATCATGTAAGACCACGTCTGGGACGTTGGCATCGACTTATGATTTACGTGTAAGACCATGTCTGAGACATTGACATCGTATTTGATTTCGTGTAAGACCCTGTCTAGGACAGTGACATCGATGTTTGATTACATGTAAGACCACGTCTGGCACGTTGGCATTGTATGTACTTTCTGAGCTATCCGCGTATCCTTATGATTCCGAACGGTTCAACGGGTATTCCGAGAAACGAATGATTATATGAGATGTGTATCCGATTCAGGTACGTTTGAATTGTATTCTATGTTTGAGAATGAAAGGTAATTATATATGTACATGAGGATATATAATCTAAGCATGAGAATATATGCAATATGTGTAAATGATTTGAGAATATGTGATATGTATATGAACAAGAGGTTTGTTTTGGTTATTGGCTACAAAGTATATGTAATTTGATGATGTTTACATATTTTGAATGATAAGTTTATTTGTATATGGCTTACTAAACTTTTGAAAGCTTACTTTGTGTGTGTTTGCATTGTTTTATAGATATCGAAGCTACTGTAAGCTTGGGGATCATCGAGGATCGTCACCACACTATCGAACTATATTTTGGTATCTTTTGGAAATGTATATATTGAAGTATGGCGTGTATAGGCTAGAAGTGCTTTGGTTATGTTTTGTGATGTATATATTTAGCCATGTGATATGGCTTGGTATGGTTGTGATTATGGTTTGATTTTGGTATATGAAATGGGATGCAATATGATCTATTTGATGTGTTCATAAATGGCTAAGAGAAATGGTAAGTTTGGTAAGGTTTTGGCATGAGATTTGATCATATGATTAGAGATTATGAAACCATATGTTTTGGTATGTTTTTTATTTATGGATTGACATGAATTAGTAGGTGATATGAACATGAAATTGGTTGATAATGTTATGGCAATGATTGGTGTATGTTTTGGTTTTGAAATTGGCTGAAATTATAGTGCAAATGTGCTTGGTTTTATGCTTGTAGGTTTAACCCAAATTGGGTGGAAAATTAACTTTTCAAATGGCCTATTTTTGTCCACACGAGGTAAAGACATGGGCGTGTGTCTCAATCGTGTGCGACACACGGTCATGTTGTACGGTCGTGTGTCCCCTGGGGTACCCTACGATTTTAAGTCAGGCTTGAGTACGGTCAAGGAACACGGGCGTGTGGCTAGCCGTGTGACCCAAGTCAGTTTCGACCACGACCAAGGCACACGGGCATGTCTTGTGGCCGTGTGAGCAAGTCAGTATGTATGCCCTGTTTTGACACGGCTTAGACACACGGGCGTGTCTAATGTCGTGTAAGGCACACGGCCTGTTCACACGGGTGTGTGACTTGTACATCTTTGAAATTAATTAAGTTTTAAAAATTTTGTATGAGCTCAATTTAGTCCCAACCCCTTTCTAATGCATGTTTAAGGTCTCGGTGACCTATATAAGGGACTCTATGAAAATGTTTGATTATGATTGTGGATGATGTATATGAATTATGTGCAAAATGTTTCGGTTGTCCGGTAATGCCTTTAACCCTAATCTGGCGACGGATACAGGTTAGGGATGCTACATTTTATTGGTATCAGAGCTATGATTTAGTCAGTTCTAGGACTACCATAGCGTATTTGAGTCTAGCTATACATGCCATATTTATGAACTGCGATAGTGTGATGAATCTTGACAATGAAAATGTGTTTTTTATATAGCAAATGGATCCCGAATGAGCTGTAGCTGATGATGTCGAGAGTAATGCGCCTGCTCCCGCGCAAGGGACAGCGTCATCCGATTCTAGACCGGCTACGAGTAGCCATGATGGAGAGGCTAAACAAGCCTTCTACCAAATGATGAATGATTGGTTTACCCAATACATTAGAACTAATCCGGCTGTTCAACAACCTCCACCCTCGGTAAATCCTCCGCAAGTCCCTATCATGCCACAAGCTAATCCGAATCAGTTGATTAACCCTCCGGTGGATAAGATTAGAAAATATGGAGCTGAAGAATTTCGTGCTATTACGAATGGTGATGATGAAAGACCTGAGTTCTGGTTAGAGAATACAATACGAGTGTTCGATGAATTGTCTTTGAATCCGGATGAATGCATAAAATGTGCCATTTCACTTTTGAGAGATACTGCGTATCATTGGTGGAAGGCATTGATATTCGTGGTTTTGAGAGAGCGAGTCACCTGGGATTTCTTTCAAGCTGAATTCCGAAAGAAATATATCAGTTAGAGATTTATTGATCAGAAACGTAAAGAGTTTCTTGAGCTTAAATAAGGCCATATTTATCAAAATTTATACCATTTCCATAAGCAAATCGAATCATCAATCTATATGCAAGTGTTAACCACATTAAGTGATACACCTTTCCAAACATATCAAATCCTGTACATTTATAAGTCCAATTCACATCTCAAATATCAATATATATATATATATATATATATATAAACATCACTCAAGACAAACAATATTTATACCACATCTCATGATCAAATTCACAAGCCATTCACCTATCACCAACCACTTCAAGCCATAATCACATCTAACTATACACATATATATATGATAACCGAAAATGCCAAACACATCCTAAATTTCAACCACATCATTTAATCAAACCATAAACCCATATTTAGCAAATGAACAAGCCATTTTCGCATGGCTTTTAAATATATACACATCCCAAAATCAATTATTTCAAAATATAACCCAGGCTATACATGCCATAGTTCCAAAAATTCAGTTTATAAAATACCGAAGTTAGTCGATAGTGTGATAGACTTTGACGATGATCCCCGAGCTCGTAGCTTAACTCCAAAATCTATAAAATAAACGAAAACATATACACACAATAAGCTATCATAGCTTAGTAAGTTATAAGCATGTAAACAACTCAATGATAAGATTAACTCATTTTACTAGACCAAATTATAATATCATTATCACATTATCTCGAACTTACCATTTCATAGATAATATATATACTTTCATACATAAATGTTAACTTGGTCGAATGTTCATATAATTATATTCACATATTCAAAATTAAGTTATTACAAAAATATTCATATTATTTGTTCCAAAGGCCGATTACACTTTCCATGTACACATACATTTTTCATTTACCTCATACATAAATTGCAACAAATATCAAGTAACTTACTTACCTTATTTCAAGTAGGTAATAAGCTAACTCATACCTGGTTATCTTAGCTTGTTTTGGACATTCAATCACAACCTATCGTTGCCTGATGAACCATTCGGAATTGGATAGGACACTCGGATAATCACACATATCGTACAATGCCAACGTCCCAGACGTGGTCTTACATGTAATCACATATCGATGCCACTGTCCCAGACAGGGTCTTACTCGCACACATATGTCGGAGTCACATATCGATGCCATGGTTTTACTCACACACATAAATCGGAATCCTATGTCATGACATATGTATTTTAACTATTCCTAAGGTTTATACGGGGCTTTCGGACGTCGTAACTCAGTCGAAACGAATTCGAAAATGTAGTAGTCAAGCCTTTTCATATTCGGCCATAACAAATATAAATCCATACATTTCATAACAGCATATATATCTAGTATTTAATTACAATTAAACACGTTTATTTTCTTATAAACTTACCTCGAACGATGAAAAATCGATACGGATCGGCTAGTCGACAACTTTAGTTTTCCCCCGATCTAAATCCAAGTCTCTTTTCTTGATCTAAATTAATATAAATTAAACTTATTAAATCAAATATTCAATCAAATTTATCCAAAAACACACAAATGGGTAAATTACTCTTTTACCCCTGATATTTCACAATTTAGTCCCTATTACACAAAACACAAAATATGCAAAATCTCACAACAACATAGCTAGGCCGAATCTTACTTATATTCATACTAGTCCATACATTTAATTTATTTCACATTTTAGTCCATCAATTTATTATTTTTTCAATTTAGTCTTAATTATTCAAAATCATCAAAAACTCCAATACAAAACATGTTAATCTAAAACATATCTTTCATTTTTCATCATCAAACAACAAAAACCACAAACTCCCATCAATGGCATAACTCAAAATATTCATCAAAATCAAAAATTAAAGCATGGGTCTTGAAGATTACTAAGCAAAGATCTCAAAAACGTAAAAATTATCAAAAACCGAGTCAAAATCATACCTTAATCAAAAGAAACAATAGCCGAACCCCAAGCTTGTATTTTTTCTTTCTTTGGTTCTTTTATTTCGACAAGAAGATGGTAAAATGGCTTTATTTTCATGCCATTTGTTTTATTTATTTAACATTAATAATATATTCACCTAACCATCCATTAAAATATTTATAATTACCAAAATGCCAAACCATAAATTCCACTAAACTTTTAATGGTCAAATTACAACATAAAAACCTTCCCTTTAATAAGCCTTAACAATTAAGCACTTCTAATAAATAGCCAGTCACTTTTATATTTTACGCGATTAAGTCATTTTATTTAATCGGCACTCAAACGACCAAATTAAATCACGAAAATTTCACACATGCAAATTCACACATAATAAACACAGAAAATAATTTTTAAATATTTTTCTGACTCGGATTCGTGGTCCCAAAACCACCGTTCCGAATAGGGTCTAAATCAGGCTATTACAATATGAACATGAAATTGGTTGATAATGTTATGGCATGATTGGTGTATGTTTTGGTTTTGAAATTAGCTGAAATTATAGTGCAAATGTGCTTGGTTTGATGCTTGTAGGTTTAACCCAAATTGGGTGGCAAATTGGATTTTCAAATGGGCTATTTTTATCCACATGGGTAAAGACACGGGCGTATGTCTTAGCCGTATGCGAACACGGTCATGTTGCACAGCCATGTGTCCCCTGGGATACCCTACGATTTTAAGTCAAGCTTGAGCACAGTCAAGTCACACGAGCGTGTGGCTAGTCGTGTGACCTAAGTCAGTTTCGACCACGGCCAACGCACACGGGCGTGTCTTGTGACCGTGTGAGCAAGTCAATATGTATGCCCTGTTTTGACAGGGCTTAGACACACGGGCATATCTTATGCTGTGTAAGGCACACGGCCTGTTCACACGGGCGTGTGACCTATACATCTTTGAGATTAATTAAGTTTTGAAAATTTTGTATGAGCTCGGTTTAGTCCCGGCCCCTTTCTAATGCATATTTAAGGTCTCGGTGACCTATATAAGGGACTCTATGAAAATGTTTGATTATGATTGTGGATGATGTATATGAATTATGTACAAAATGTTTTAATTGTCCGGTAATGCCTTTAACCCTAATCGGACGACGGATACGGGTTAGGGGTGTTACATGGAGCATTACCAAACTTTACGAATTAATTACGAACATTTCATAATCTTTAATACATATATCATAACTCATTCTTAAAAAATTCATATGACCCCTTATATGGGCCCTCAAAGCCCAAAATAGGTGTTAGAAATAAATTGAGACTCAACCGGAGACTTCAAGAAATTTTCGCAAAATGTTAAAAAAAAATTCAGAAACAGGGGACGCATGCCCGTGTGGCCAGCCGTGTGGCTCACACGGCCAAGGGACACGAATGTGTCTTAGGCCGTGTGGGCATTTGATATGAGACACACAGCCGTGCCCCAGCTCGTGTCCTTACCTGTGTAATTCTCTGACTTGTGACCCACGGCCAATCACATGGCTGTGTGCTAAGTGCAGGGATTACACGGCCAAGTCACACGCCCGTATGCCAGGCTGTGTGCAAAAACCTGGGCATTCTGTTTTGAAATTTCAAGGTGCAAGGGACACACGGCTGGACCACATGCCCATGTGCTAGGCGATGTATCACATACGACTGAGACACACGCCCGTGTCTCTACCCGTGTGGACAAAAATAGGCCATTTAAGGCCATTTTTCTCACCCTTTTTATCATTAACCTACACACAATACTCTCATATACTAATATATCTCAGTCAATCAACTATACAAGCCTAAGATCTTGTTTTAAACATAAAAAGACATCACAAAACTTATTTACATAGACTTACCAAAATAACTTCATTCATTTATTTACTAAATACCACTACTAATGCATGCATACAAACATATATATATGTCATTCATAATTATATTTCAAGTTTAACTCTTTTCTAAGTAAACCTTATACATGCCATATAAACCATAATATGTATAACAAAATCTACCGGAGAAATATGGATAGTGTGTCTCGATGTGTTGATCCGATCCTCCAAACTTCTAAAAATTGATCCGATCCTCCAAACTTCTTAAAAATCTACAAAGAACATTCAATGACACAAGTAAGCTTAATGAAGCTTAGTAAGTTCATTAGCTTTAAAATAAATCTTACCGAACATACTATAATATATATATCATTAAATAAGCATTTCATTAACGATTCCTGCCATTCACAACTTCAAATGATGAATTCACTTGATTGAGCTCAATATCAATAACTACATAATATCTATCACATTAGTACTACATTACACTTACCAATTTTTTTTCAAATTAGAGAACGTCTTACGGAATTGAGTACATCATTTTATTGATGCCATAATCCAACTATGGTCTTACACATATATTGTCATGGCCCTGTCATGGTCTTACACTCGTAGTGTCATAACCCAGTTATGGTCTTATCATTAGGATGTCATAGTCCAGCCATGGTCTTATACGTATATTTACTACCATGGTCTTACATTCACAGTGTCATAACCTAGTTATGGTCTTTTCACTAAAATGAGATAGCCTAGCTATGGTATTATATCTAAACATTGCCATGGTCCAACCATGGTCTTATCCGTCAATTCGTCTTTTGTCACGGAACAATCGTACTCAATCCTGCATTTCACTTAATTTGAACTTTCAGTCCAATTTTCATATTTTTACAATAATCATAATTCAGTAGCAAACATATGAAATAATACATTATATCATTCCTAAATTAACAAATAATCATGAAAGTTCAACCATATGAACTTACTTGGGCTAATTTGTGGAATTTGTAGAAATTCAGGAACTATTTTGTTAATTTCCCTTTTTCATGTTTGTCTTCGGATTCTTGATATATAATATAAAATTATTCATTCATCAGCATCAAATTCAATTCTAATTCACTTCACAATTTATGCCCTTAAATTTTTAAAATTAAACATTTACCCCAACTTTTATAATTTTTACAATTTAGTCCCTTAGCAATTTTCCCACCAAATAAGCTATTTTTTTTCTCAATTAACACTTTATCTAATAATTTTAGGCTACTATACAGCCTTTGATATTCTTAATTTCAGCACCAAAACCTAATTTTTAACTTTTTCACAATTTAGTCCTAAAATCAATATCTATCAAAATTACTTAATACGATCATCATATAACAAAATTAAAGCTTCAAATTCATGTTAATTCATCATAAACATTTAGAACTTATCAATGGTAACTTTCAAAATTACTCACAAAATCAAAAATCAATGAATTATATAGTTGGACCTAGTTGTAAAAGTCTCAAAAACATAAAAAATTCAAGAAAAGAGCAAGAATTGAACTCACACGTAGCAAAAATATGAAAAACCAGCTGAGAGGGACTTTTCTATGGCTGTCTTTGGCTGAATATTGATGAAGAAATGTCTAGATTTTTAATTTGGTCTTTATTTAATTTTATCTCAATTGCCAAATGACCATTTTGTCCCTAAACCATCCAATTTCAAGGTTTTTTTTCCTGCACATGTCGTCTCAGCCTTCCAATTAATGTATAATTGCCTTTTTGGTCCTTATTCACCACTTAAGCTATTTAATCACTATTTCTTTAATTAATAAGTTTTGCACCATTTTCAATCTAATCCTTTTTATTTAAT
The DNA here is from genome assembly GCA_025698475.1 of Gossypium anomalum. Classification (NCBI taxonomy): domain Eukaryota; kingdom Viridiplantae; phylum Streptophyta; class Magnoliopsida; order Malvales; family Malvaceae; genus Gossypium; species Gossypium anomalum. Next base: position 12,265,526 of record CM046967.1, on the reverse strand, counting down.
TAACTATCAAAATGTTAAAATTTTCTAACGAAACTTTAATACTAACTTATTAACACTCCCTAAATATTTATAAAAATATTTACGGCTCGGTTTATAAATTTGAGGTCTCGATACCTCATTTTTGAGACTAATTAACCTAATAATTCTTTTAAATCACAAAATTCACTAATTTAAGAATATTTCTAAAATCACACTTGACACATAATTATTAAATAATAATAAAATTTTCAAACTCACTCGTCGAATTTAGTAATCTTAAATCACTGTTTTCGACACCACTAAAATTTGGGCTGTTACAACTCTCCCCCCTTTCAGGAAATTTCGTCCTCAAAATTTGTTACTTGAAAATAAATTCAGATATTGTGACTTCATCGATTCCTCTATGTCCCAGGTTGCCTCCTCCTGTAACACCCCTAACCCGTATCCGTCGCCAGACTAGGGTTACGAGGCATTACTGAGCAAAAACAAAATTTTGAACTTTCACAAATTCAAACATATTTCATTATCATGAATCATTTATTTAATAACAAATATATACATTCTCATATACTTTCAAAATTATCAAGCCATCTTTCGAATTCACAGACATGCATATGTATATATATATGCATATAATTTACATGTTTACAAAAAATGCAAATAATTTCCATAGTGTACTATAACACAAAATCACTGTTCAATTTATCAATTATCAATGTTTCACTTACAAGTCTTATTAAACAAAAACAATATCAATAAATAACCATTATTTAACCTCATAACTAATTATAGTACTCATACACTTCCATGCAAACCGAACAAAAATTAACCTATACATATTCGAACATATGCATGTCTCATGCCATGCATTACCAAATATACATTATAAAATTCAAATCATCATAGTAAATTATTCTATGTTCAAAATAAACCATGTTTAATTACTTAAAGACTTACCTCGGATATCGACGGACGTTACAAATCGACTATTTTACTATTTTTGTTTTTCCCCGATCCAAGTCTGATTTCCTTTGTTCTTGATCTATATAATTTCAAATTAACCTCATTTAAACACAATTTCATTCAATTTAATCCAGCAACACATAAATGGGTAAATTATCATTTTACCCCTGATATTTCATACTTTTACAAATTAGTCCTAATTGCATAAAACACAAAATACACAAATTCTCACAATAACATAGTTGAGCCAAATCTTCTATATACTCATACTAATCCATTTATTTCATATATTTCACATTTTAGTCCCTTAATTTATTATTTTTACAATTTAGTCCTAATTACTCAAAATCTTCAAAAACTTTAATACAAAACATGTTAATCTAAAACATATTTTTGATATTTCATCATCAAACATCACAAAACACAAATATTCATCAATGGCATAACTCAAAATATTCATCGAAATAAAAAATTCAAGCATGAGTCGGGTAGTGTTCGAAGCAACGATCTCAAAAACGTAAAAATCATCAAAAACCGAAACAAAACATACCTTAAAATTGAACCAACAATAGTCGAATGTCTTGTTTATTTTTTTCTTTTCTTTCTTCTTTTATTTCGGCAACAACAAGGTATGAATGCATGGCTTTCTTGTTTTATTTATTATATGTTAACTTTTAACATGTTTTACTTATTTAACCTTATAAATATAATAACATAAACATATACTTTATGGGTACATTCGGCTATCACTAAAATAAGGGATTATTTGTAACATAAATACTCCATATTAAAAAGCCACTATCAATTCAACCTTTATGATTTAGACTATCAGGTTTTCAACTTACACGATTAAGTCCTTTTATCGAATTAAGCACACAAACAATCAAATATTTATACGAAATTTTCACACATGCAAATTCACATATAATAAACACGAAAAATAATATTTAAATAATTTTTGACTCAGATTCGTGGTCCCGAAACCATAGTTCTTATTAGGGTCTAAATCGGACTGTTACAACTCTCCCCCCTTAGGGATTTTCGTCCCCGAAAATCTTATCAGTGAATAGGTTCGGATAACATTTTTTCATTGCATCTTCTGGCTCCCACTTGCTTCCTCAACTCTATGCTTATGCCACAATACTTTAACGAATGTAATTTTCTTATTTCGTAACTCTTTAATCTCATGAGCTAAAATACGAATCGATTTTTCCTCATATGACATATCTGACTGAATCTCAATCTCTGATGGACTAATCACATGCGATGGGTTGGATCTATATCGCCGAAGCATCGAAACATGAAATACATTATGGATCTTTTCTAACTCAGGTGGAAACAACAGTCTATATGCAACCAGTCTAATCCTCTCTATAATCTCGTACGATCCAATAAATCTCGGACTCAATTTGCCTTTACGACCGAATCTGAGTTTTTTTTCCACGGTGATACTTTCAAAAATACTTTATCCCCGATCTGAAACTCTATGTCTTTATGTTTCAAATCTGTATACGATTTCTGACGATCTGATGCTGCTTTCAAACTTTTACGGATCACTTTTACTTTATGTTCAGTTTCTTTGATCAAATCGACCCCGTGTATCTTATTTTCACTTAGCTCAGTCCAGTACAAAGGTGTACAACATTTACAACCGTACAAAGCTTCATAAGGTGCCATTTTGATACTCGATTGAAAGCTATTATTATACGCAAATTCAATTAGAGGTAGATATCGTTCGGACTAACCGTCTGTCTAGGGATGAAAAGCAGTACTAAAATGCAGTTTAGTACCTAATGCATCTTGCAATTTCTTCCAAAACCGCGATGTAAACCTCAAATCTCTATCTAAAACAATAGATATAGGCATACCATGTAACCTCACGATCTAAGAAACATACAATTCAGCCAGTTTATTAAGCGAGTAATCTGTACGAACCGGAACAAAGTGAGCAGATTTAGTCAATCTATCCACAATAACCCAGATTGCATCTTTCTTGCTCGGTGTCAACGGTAAACCGGATACAAAATCTATCGTAACTCTGTCCCATTTCCATTCAGGTATCATGATCGGCTGAAGTAATCCAGAACGTACCTGATGCTCGACTTTTACTTGCTGACAGACTAAACATTTCGATACAAAGTCAGAAATGTCTCGTTTCATACCTTGCCACCAATAGTACTATTTCAGATCATTATACATCTTCGTACTAACAGGATGAACAGATAGTCGACTGTTGTGAGCTTCATTCAAGATCATCTGAATCAACTCTGAATTTCTCAGAACACATATTTGGTTTCTGAATCTCAAACAGTCATCAACATCAACTCGAAACTCTGAATCCCTATTTGAATCACATTGAACCCGTTTCACTATCAAATGATTGTAGATTTTCTGAGTCTCACAAATCTGCTGAATAAATAACCGTCTTGCTTTTAACTCAGCTATTATCGCACCATCATCTGACATAACCATATGTGCATTCATTGCACGCAAAGCAAACAATGATTTTCGGCTTAGAGCATTAGCAACAACATTAGCCTTTCCTGGGTGGTAGTCAATCACAAGTTCATAATCTTTCAGCAATTCTAACCGTCGACACTGTCTCAAATTTAAATCTTTTTGAGTCATCAAATATTTTAGGCTTTTGTGATTAGAATAAACATGACATTTCTCCCCGAACAGATAATGATGCCATATCTTCAATGCAAATACAATAGCTGCCAATTCTAGATCATGTGTCGAATAATTCTTTTCATGTAGCTTTAATTGTCTCGAGGCATAAGCTATAACTTTGCCTTCTTGCATCAAAACACAACCCAAACCATTTAAAGATGCATCACTATATATAACAAATTCTTTACCTGATTCTGGCTGAACTAACACTGGAGCTTCGGTCAAAAGGGCTTTCAACTGATCAAAGCTTTTCTGGCACTTTTCTAACCACTCAAACTTAACATCTTTCTACTGCAGTTTCGTCATCGGGGTTGCAATCATAGAGAAACCTTTCACAAACTGTCTATAGTAACCAGCAAGTCCCAAAAAACTTCTGACTTCAGAAATGTTTCTTGGAGGTTTCCAGTCAAGTACTGCTGAAATTTTGTTCAGATCAACCCGAATGCCTAATGTTGAAACAACATGTCCCAGAAAGCTAACTTCATGTAACCGGAACTCACATTTACTAAACTTCGCATACAGTTGTTTTTCTCGCAAAGTCTGTAACACAAGTCACAAATGCTCGGCATGTTCGGTTTCGTTACTGGAGTAGATCAGTGTATCATCAATGAACACAACAACAAACCGATCTAAATACTGCCTGAAGATTCGATTCATCAAATCCATAAAAATATCAGGTGCATTAGTAAGTCCGAACGGCATAACTAGAAACTCGTAATGTCCGTACCTCGTTTGAAAAGTAGTTTTTGGCACGTCGGAGTCTCTGACTCGCAACTGATAATAACCCGATCTCAAATCTATCTTCGAAAACACTGAAGCTCCTTTCAACTGATCGAATAGGTCATCAATCCTTGGCAACGAGTATTTATTCTTTATAGTCACTTTATTTAACTGGCGATAATCAATACACATTCTCATAGTTTCGTCTTTCTTTTTCACAAAAAGTACTGGCGTACCCCAATGAGAGAAAATCGGTCGTGCAAAACCTCTATCTGTTAACTTTTGCAACTCTATTTTCAACTCTTTTAATTCAGTAGGTGCCATCCGATATGGAGCTATCGAAATAGGAGTCGTCCCCGGTACTAACTCAATACCAAATTCTACCTCTCGAATAGGTGGCAAACCCAGTAATTCTTCAGGAAACACATCTGGATACTCACACACAACTGGTACAGATTCAATCTTCTTTTTAGTCACTTTACTATCAAGCACATAAGCAAAGTGAGCTTTACAACCTTTTCTCACATACTTCCGAGCTCACATCGAAGATATTACTCCTGGTAAACCACTCAGATCATTAGATTCAATCCGGATAATTTTGTTGTTTGACATCTCAAATCAATGGTCTTTCTTTTGTAATTAACAATGGCATCATGCAAAGTCAGCCAGTCCATACCCAAAATTATACCGAACTCGTCGAATGGTAACAACATCAAATCGGTCGAAAAGCATGAATCTCAAATCATTAACGGGCAATTCTTATACCCTTTGCAACCAGAACACATCGGCCCAGAGGGTTTGATACTCGAATTACAAACTCAGTAGACTCAACAGGCAAAGTCTTACTGGATACTAATGTTTCACACATATATGAATTAGTCGAACCAGGATCAATCAATGCAATAACACTAGTATCATAAAGAGTGAAAGTACAGGTAATAACATCTGGGGAAGAAGATAGCATATGCTCTGGCAGGTGCAAGAGCCTCAGATCGAACCGTATCTTTCGTCCCTTTCTGACTACCACTCACATTACCCGAATGTCTGGGTGGTCTGCCTCGTGCTGACATGTTACTCGGTCTCGCATTCTGAACAGCGTTTTGCTCGGCTAACATCGGACAATCTCAGATAAAATGATCCTTCGATCCACATTTAAAACAAGACCCATCATGTAATCTGCAATCTCCAGAATTCCATTTACCACAATGCTTGCACTCGACTCTATTCTGTCGTACATTACCAACACTAGCTATCGAAGTGGCTCGTGAACTCACAAGAGGTCGGTCCTGATCTTGTCTAGAAAAGTTCGAAGTAGCTTTAAATCAACTAGAATCATCTCTGAACTTCTTCGATGCTGAGTGAAAAGTCTTACCCGATGATCTTTTACGAAAATCTCTAGCTTCAAAATCAGCTTTTCTTTTTTCTTTCCCGAGTTCTTCGGCTTTGCAAGCTCGTTCAACAAGTACCACAAACTCTTTAATTTCAAGTATACCAACCAGCAATTTAATGTCTTCATTTAAACCGTCTTTGAATCTTTTACACATGATAGCTTCGGTTGAAACACATTCACGAGCATATCGACTAAGTCTCACAAATTTTCGCTCGTACTTGGTTACAGTCATACGACCCTGTTTCAATTTCAGAAATTCTTTGCGTTTTTGGTCGATAAATCTCTGGCTGATGTATTTCTTACGGAACTCCGCCTGAAAGAATTCCTAAGTCACTATCTCTTTCGGGACCACCGATACTAGTGTATTCCACCAGTGATATGCAGTGTCTCGTAATAAAGATATGGCACACTTTAAACATTTATCTGGAGTACATGATAACTCGTCGAACACACGAATAGTATTATCGAGCCACAACTCGGCCCGTTCAGCATCATCATCATTATTAGCCTTAAACTCTTCGGCCTCGTCTTTTTTTATTTTATCTACAGGAGGCCTGTTAAGTCTCATCGGATCAATCATCAGAGGTATCACAGGTATCAGAGATGGATTATTCGGGGGTGGAGGTTGTTGTACAGCTGGATTAATCCGGATATACTGAGTAAACCAATCGTTCATCATTTGATAGAAGGCTTGATTAGCCTCCCCCTCATGGCTACTCGAGACAGGTTGAGATTCAACTGGTGCCGTCCCATGCGCAGGAGTAGGCGCTACGCTCTCTACATCATCAGCTACAGCTCTATTGGGATCCATTTACTATGTGAAAGCACATTTTTAAATGTCAAAAGTCATCACACTATCGCAGTATAAATTTTGGCATGTATAGCTAGACTCACATACGCTACGTTAGTCCTAGAATCGACTAAACCGTAGCTCTGATACCAATAAAATATAACACTCCTAACCTGTATCCGTCGTCAGACTAGGGTTACGAGGCATTACTGAGCAAAAACAAAATTTTAAACTTTCACAAATTCAAACATATTTCATTATCATGAATTATTTATTTAATAACAAATATATACATTCTCATATACTTTCAAAATTTATCAAGCCATCTTTCGAATTCACAAGCATGCACATGTATATATATATATATATGCATATAATTAACATGTTTACAAAAAATGCAAATAATTTTCATAGTGTACTATAACACAAAGTCACTGTTCAATTTATCAATTATCAATGTTTCACTTACAAGTCTTATTAAACAAAAACAATCTCAATAAATAACCATTATTTAACCTCATAACTAATTATAGTACTCATACACTTCCATGCAAACCGAACAAAAATTAACCTATGCATATTTGAACATATGCATGTCTCATACCATGCATTACCAAATATACATTATAAAACTCAAATCATCATAGTAAATTATTCTATGTTTAAAATAAACCATGTTTAATTACTTAAAGACTTACCTCGGATATCGACGGACGTTACAAATCGACTATTCTACTATTTTTGTTTTTCCCTGATCTAAGTCCGATTTCTTTTGTTCTTGATCTATATAATTTCAAATTAACCTCATTTAAACACAATTTCATTCAATTTAATCCAACAACACATAAATGGGTAAATTACCATTTTACCCCTGATATTTCATACTTTTACAAATTAGTCCTAATTGCATAAAACACACAAAATACACAAATTCTCACAACAAAATAGTTGAGGCGAATCTTCTATATACTCATACTAATCCATTTATTTCATATATTTCACATTTTAGTCCCTCAATATATTATTTTTTCAATTTAGTCCAAATTACTCAAAATCTTCAAAAACTCCAATACAAAACATGCTAATCTAAAACATATTTTTGATATTTCATCATCAAACATCACAAAATACAAATATCCATCAATGGCATAACTCAAAATATTCACCGAAATAAAAAATCCAAGCAAGGGTCGGGTAGTATTCGAAGCAACGATCTCAAAAACGTAAAAATAATCAAAAATCGAAACAAAACATACCTTAAAATTGAACCAAAAATGGCTGAATGTCTTGTTTGTTTTTTTCTTTTCTTTCTTCTTTTATTTCGGCAACAACAAGGTATGAATGCATGGCTTTCTTATTTTATTTATTATATGTTAACTTTTAACATGTTTTACTTATTTAACCTTATAAATATAATAACATAAACATATACTTTATGGGTACATTCAACTATCACTAAAATAAGGGATTATTTGCAACATAAATACTCCATATTAAAAAGCCACTATCAATTCAACCTTTATGATTTAGACTATCAAGTTTTCAACTTACACGATTAAGTCCTTTTATCGAATTAAGCATACAAACAATCAAATTTTTATACGAAATTTTCACACATGGAAATTTACATATAATAAACACGAAAAATAATATTTAAATATTTTTTTGACTCGGATTCGTGGTCCCAAAACCACCGTTTCGATTAGGGTCTAAATCGGACTGTTACACTTTCGTACCGTGACGATGCCATAATACTTTTACTAACGGCACCTGTTTATTCCATAATTCTTTAACTTCTCGAGTTAAAATCTTTGCCGGCTCTTTTGAGTACGTCATATCTGGTTGTATTTCTATTTCAGAATGAGGAATTACATGCGAAGGATCAGATCTGTACCGTCTTAACATAGACACATGGAACACGTTATGAATCTTCTCAAGTTCTGGAGGCAGAGCTAACTGGTAAGCCACAGGGCTAATTCTTTCAATAACTTCATACAGTCCGATAAATCTTGGACTCAGTTTCCCTTTTCTGCCAAACCGTAATACTTTCTTCCACGGTGAAACTTTTAAGAACACTCGATCACCAACTGTAAACTTTATATCTCTTCTTTTCAAATCTGCATATGATTTTTGAAGGTCTGAAGCAGCTTTCAGACTATGCCGGATGATTCGAACTTTTTCTTCAGTTTCTCGAATCAAATCGACTCTTACTAACTTGGATTCACTCAATTTGAAACAATACAATGGAGTCTTACATTTTCTTCCATAAAGAGCTTTAAATGGTGCCATTTTTATGCTGAAGTGATAATTATTATTATAAGCAAATTCGGCAAAAGGTAAACACCTTTCCTAGCTATCTCCAAACTCAAGTATACAACATCTCAACATGTCTTCTAGAATCTGAATCACTCGTTCTGATTACCCGTTAGTCTGAGGATGAAATGTTGTGCTGAAATTTAGCTTAGTACCCATGGCTTCTTATAGTTTACTCCAAAACCTCGATATAAACCTTAGATCTTGATCTGAAATAATAGATGTTGAAACCCCATGTAGTCTTACAATCTCAAACATATAAAATTCTGCTAATTTCTCAAGTGAAAAGTTTGTTCTGACTAGAACAAAATGTGCTGACTTAGTCAATCTATCCACGATCACCCAGTTTGAATCTTTCTTTCTCGGAGCCGTAGGTAATCCATATACAAAATCCATCATAACATGCTCCCATTTCCACTCAGGAATCATAGTAGGTTGTAACAAACCCGTTGGTACATGATTTTTTGCTTTCACCCACTCACAAATCAAACATTTTGCTACAAATTCACAAATTTCTCTTTTCATACCCGGCCACCAATATATCCGTTTCAAATCACAATACATTTTCGTACTACTCGGATGAATGGAGTATATGCTACTGTAAGCTTTAGAAAGAATATCATTTTTCAAGTCTGAATTATTCTGAACACAAGTTCTATTAGGATAGTGCAACATACCGGTATCATCAATGCTAAACTCTGAACTCAAATTATCTTGAACCATCTGTCATTTCAACACTAATTTTGAATCTTTATCTTGCAACTCTCAAATCCACTGAAAGAAAACAGGTTTTGCTTTCAACCCTGCTAATACAGAACCATCCTCATTAAGAGATAAATGAGCATTTATTAATCGAAGTGGAAACAAAGATGACTTACTACTGAGTGCATCCACAACCACATTAGCTTTCCCCGTGTGGTAATCAATAATCAAATTATAATCTTTCAATAACTCTAACCACAGTGTCTATCTTAAATTCAGTTCCTTCTGAGTCATCAAATACTTCAAATTTTTATGATTTGTATACACATAACACTTCTCACTGTATAAATAGTGTCTCTAAATTTTCAAAGCAAACACAATTACAGCCAACTCAAGATCATGTGTAGGATAATTCCTCTCATGCGGTTTTAATTACCGAGAAGTATTGGCCACTACTTTTCTTGATTGCATTAAGACACAACCCAATCCATTTAAAGACGCATCACTATACACAACATAAGGTACACCCGATTCTAGCTGAGTTAAAATTGGAGCCTCTATCAACATCTTCTTCAACTAATCAAAACTTTGCTGACACTTATCAAACCAAACAAATTCAACATTTTTCTATAGTAGTCGAGTCATCGACAAAGCGATCATTGAAAAGTTCTTGACAAAACGACGGTAATATCCTACTAAACCTAGAAAACTTCACACTTCCATTATATTCTTTGAATTTTTCAATTCACCACTGTAGATACTTTGTTCGGATCCACTCGAATCCCTTCAGCTGACACAATATGACCCAAAAATCCAACCTCTTGAAGCCAGAATTCACATTTACTGAACTTTGCATACAACTGGTTTTCTCACAAAGTCTATAACAGAATCATCAAGTGTTGTGCATGCTCAGATTCTGTCTTGGAATAGATTAGTATATCATCAATAAACACAATTACAAATCTATCTAAATAAGGTTGAAAAATCTGATTCATTAAATCCATGAAAGCAGTAGGAGCATTGGTCAAACCAAAAGGCATTACCAAAAGCTCATAATGACCATACCGAGTTTTGAAAGTAGTTTTCGGCACACCACATTCTTTAACTTTTAACTGATAATACCCGGATCTGAGGTCTATCTTCGAAAATACTACATCACCTTTCAGTTGGTCAAACAAATCATCAATTCAAGGCAAAGGATATTTGTTTTTAATTGTGACCATATTCAGCTGTCTGTAATCTATGCATAATTTCAAAGATCTGTCTTTCCTTTTCACAAATAAGATAGGTGCAACTCAAGGTGACATACTCGTTCTGATGAACCCTTTGTCTACTAACTTTTGTAACTGTGTCTTTAATTCTTTTAACTCAGTTGGTGCTATTCTATACTATGTTACTGATATCAGAGTTGTTCCCGGAATCACATCAATCACAAATTCAGCTTCACGATCAGGTGGTAAACCCGGTAATTCCTCAGGAAACACGTTAGTAAACTCATTAACAACTAGTAACTGTTCTAACTTCTATTCAGAACCCCGAGTATCAAGAATGTAGGCGAAAAATACCTCATTATCTTTCCACATTAATCTCTGAGCTGAAAAAGCTGAAATAATTCTGACTATTTCTTTCAGACTTACAAATTCAATGGTAATCATATCTCCAGTCTGATATTTCAAATCAATCTATTTTTCTCTACAATTTACTACAGCATCATGCATCGTCAACCAATCCATTCCCAATATAACATCAAATTACTGAAAAGGTAGTAACATCAAATCAGCAGGGAATTCACAACCTTTTATTTTCAGTGGACAATCACGACACTAAATTAACTATTACACTTTGACCTAATGGATTAGTGACTTGAACATTATAATTAGTAGGTTTAACAGACAATTTCTTTTCAGATGCTAATGCATTGCAAACATAAGAATGTGTAGACACAAGGTCAATTAATGCATGCACAATAACATCGAAAAGATAAAATGTACCAGTAATTATGTCTGGAGCTATTGCTTCCTCTTTAGCTCGGATAGCATATGTATGTGCAGGTGCCTTAGCCTCTGACCGGGCAGCCGAATCTCTCATGCCCGAACGGGCAGTTCTAGGAGCACTACTTTGGCATGAACATCTACTTCTTTGAGGAGTGGCTAATTAATTTTCTTTTTGTTCTCCCTCATCTTTTAGCAATTGAAGACAGTCTCGAATAAAATAATCAGTAGCCCCACATTTATAACAAACTCCTATCTTGCCTCTATATTCACCGGAGTAAGGTTTCCCGCAATATTTACATCTAAGCCTGTGAGCATTCTGTACACTGCCCACACTAGCAGTAGGTTTAATAGTTACCCCAAAATCTTGTTGAGTTATCTTATTCTTACTTGATCGTTCCTGCACTGAAGTAAGTCAACTGGAATTATCTCTAGACTTTTTAGCTGAAAATATTGAAAATGACTTGGAAGAACTTCTCTTGTAAGATTCTTTATTCATTCTTTCCCATTGTATTTTTCTATTGTATACATCTTCCATTTTCTGAGCACGATCTGGTAGAACAAAAAATTACCTTATTTCAGTACCCCCAGTCATCATTTTGATTTCATCATTTAATCCTTCTTCAAATCGAATACAAATTTCAACTTCAGTTGATACAATTTCTCAGGCATATCTACTGAGGCATACAAATTCCCTTTCGTACTAGGCGACCGATCTGTTACCTTGTCGCAAGTCAAAAAATTCCCTATTCTTTTAGTCTAAATACCTCTTGCCAACATATTTCTTTTTAAATTCACTCTGGAAAAATTCCCAAGTGATTTTCTCTTTCAACGCCACAGCCACTATGGTCATCCACCAATTATATGTTTCCTATTTCAGTAAGGAAACAACACATCTCAAATAATTATCTGGGGAACAAGCCATTACTTTAAAAACTCTTACTGTATTCTGAAGCCAATATTCATCTTTCACAATATCATCATTTAACCTGCCCCAGAATTCTTCAGCCCCAAACTTTCTGAGCTTTTCTATCGGAGTACGCATACTAAATTCAATTACCGGAGGAGGTGGAGGTGCAACCGGGGGTACTACAGATGGTGCAGTAGGGGGAGGAGGCTGCTGAGCCTGATTACTTTCTTGCATAAAATCATTAAACCATTAGTTCATAAACCTATAAAACATATTTTTGAGTTCCTGTTCTTGCATTAGAGAAATTGAGACATTACTACTTGTCCCGTGTTCAGATGTTTGTACTCTGCTGTTAGCTTCATCACATTTAGCATGTTTCTATCAAACATCTTTAAAATCTATAAGAAAAACAAAGATTAGATCGGACCATACACATCACACTATCACAGATTTATATGGAATGTATTTTTAGACACTTTATGCGTTACATTCGTTCTGAGAATCGGCTAAATCGAAGCTCTAATACCAATAAATATAATACCCCTAACCCATATTCATTGCCAAAATAAGGTTATGGATCATTATCGAACCTTACGAATTAATTATGAATGTTTCATAATCTTTAATACATATATCATAACTTATTCTTAAAACATTCATATAGCCCCTTATATGGGCCCTCGAAGCCCAAAATAGGCGTTCGAAATATATCGAGACTCAACCAAAGACTTCAAGAAATTTTCACAATATTTTAAAAATTTTCTTAGAAATAGGGGACACACGTCCGTGTGGCCAGCCGTGTGCTTCACACGACCGGGAGACACACCCATATCTTAGGCCTTGTGGGCATTTGATATGAGACACACGGTCGTGTCCCAACCCGTGTCCTTACCCGTGTAACTCTCTCACTTGTGACACACGGCCAATCACACGCTCGTGTGCTAGGCCGTGCTAAGTGTAGGGGTCAGACGGCCAAGTCACACGCCCACGTGCTAGGCCTTATGCAAAAACTTGGGCATTCTGTTTTGAAATTTCAAGGTGCAGGGGACACACGATCGGACCATATGCCCATGTGCCAGGCTGTGTATTATACACAGCTGAGACACATGCCTGTGTCTCTGCCCGTGTGGAAGAAAATAGGCTATTTTAAGGCCATTTTTCTCACCATTTTTATCATTAACCTACATACAACACTCTTATATACCAATATATCCCAATCGAATAACCATACAAGCCAAAGATCTTGTTTTAAACATAAAAAATGACATCACAAAACTTATTTTCATAGACTTACCAAAATAACTTCATTCATTTATTTACTAAATACCACTACTAATGCATACATACTGTAACACCCCTAGCCCGTGTCCGTCGCTGGAACAGGGTTGCAGAGCATTACTAGAGATTTTAGAACATCTACAGATAATTCACGTCAATTTCTACTTATTTTCTGAGATTATTCATAACGTCCCTTAAATGGACCCTCGAGGCCCAATAAAAAAACAGTAGAATTTAGTTGGGACCAAACTAAGAACTTAGAGAATTTTTCACGAAATTTCCAAAATTTTTCCTAAATACAGGGCACACACGCCTGTGTGGTCAGGGCGTACGCCCGTGTGACCATAAGACATGTTCGTGTCACAAGCCGCATCTGACCCTGTATAACTATTTGACTTGTGCTACATGGCCAGCCACACGCTCATGTGCTAGGCCGCATGACTCATTTAATTTTTCAAAATTAAGTGCAGGTTTCACACGGCCAAGACGCACACCCATGTTATAGGCCGTGTAGCACACACAACTGAGACACACGTCCGTGTCTCTGCCAGTGTGCTCAATTCTGAACATTTTATTTTTTTTCAAATTTTAAATGCAAGGGATAAACGACCTAACCACATGCCCATGTGCCAGGCCGTGTCTCATACACGGTCAAGATACACGCCCGTGTGTCTACCCGTGTGGATAAAATAAAGTCATTTCTAACTTCATTTCTCACCTAAATTTTTTCCAATAACCTATACCAAAACTTACAATCACATACTCACCAATCCAAGGATTATAATCGAGCTAATTCTAACATCTAACATGGTATATCATTACATGCATACATATTTATAATCTTATCTTTAATAGATATATTCATTTTGCATACTCGATCAGTCCATAATATATACTTTTGTTATTACCATAAAATAACCTTAATAGATATACCAAACATAACCATCACTTGCCATTCCAATGGCTAGATTACAAACAACATTTATAAGTGATCGTGATTTTCCGTGATAAATTTTATAAATTTATAATTAATCATTCTTGAAACTAACTATTATAACGATGTAGGCAAGTGTACCTATCGAACAGTAGTATAGCTTTAGCAAGACCAGATTGTCGAACCCAAAGGAACTAAAAGTACTAGTAGTGACTGTCTTTTTATTATCTAGCCTAATAATAATGAGGTTTGTTTTAATTAACTAATTACTAAACTAAGAAATCACAGAAAATAGAATTTGGAAAATTACTTTTGGAAAAACGATTGATTTAAGACAATACCTAAGGAAAAATCCACCTAAACTTCACTTGTTATTTTGACTCCGAATCGAACGATTTATTCATTTAACTTGTTCTGTAGAAATCCCTAAGTTATGTTATTATCCCTATTCAAGACTAATAACGTCTAACCCTAGACTGAATAATTGAGACTTTTCTCTAATTAACACCCTAGGGTTGCATTAACTCAATCTATGGATCCCCTTATTAGGTTTCACTCTAATCCGGCAAAATCTTGTCACCCTATCTCCAGGCGCGCAATCAACTCCACTTAATTATGACAAAGTTACTCTTGGCCAGGGACTATTCATCCTCCAACTAAGAGCGTTAACTTGGATCGATATCCTGAAATACCAAAACCAGAATTAAGAACACATAATTAAGAATAAGTCAAATATTTATCATTCAATTCAGAAAATAATAACAAGATTTGTCTTAGGTTTCATCCCCCTTAGGTATTTAGGGGTTTTAGTTCATAACTAAATAGGAAAACATCTCAGAAGAATAAAGAATACAAAACATAAAGAAAACCCAAAACTCCTGAAGGGAAATTGAGGAGAAATCTTCAGTCTTGATGATGAATCCGGATTCTGAGATGGATCAATTGGCTTTCTTGGAGTAATTCCTTGCTCCCTACTCTCCGTCTCCCCTTTTAGTCTTCCTCTAGGGTGTTTAAATAGGCTTTAAAATGCCTAAAAGCCCTCAAACTTGCCTTTTCTGAATGGAACTTAGCTAAGGCTCGGCAAGGACACGCCCGTGTACGATTACTTCAGGCCGTGTCGAGGCTGAGATATCAACACGCTCATGCTTGTATTGTTTTAGGCCGTGGTCGAGCCTATTAGAATGGCACGGGCATGTGTTCTGCCCGTGTGATAATGTCCAGGCCGTGTTGTCTTCCCACATCGGCCCGTTTTCTCCGTTTTTAGCCCGTTCCTTATTCTTTTCGCTCTCCTATGCTCACCTAAGTATAAAACATGAAATTAAAGGATTAGGAGCATCAACTTCACCAAATCTAAGGAAAAATCATTCATAAACGTGTTAAGTAAGGGATAAAAATATGTATAAGTTACAGTTTATCAATAAGCCAACAATGGCCATGTTACCTATACATGTCATTATATCAAAATGAGTTTACTATTTATACAAAACAAGCTAGTGGATAGTGTGATGATGCTCCAACCGATTTCCAACCTTCGCGAGCTTTCGAGCACTATAAAATAGAGAAAATAAAATCTAGTACGCAGTATATGCTTAGTAAGTTCGTATAACAAGAATTAAACTTACCTATCTCATTTATTAAAATTAAGCATACAATAACATGTTTTCCATCAACTTGGCAAATTGCCTAAACACATACACTCAATCAAACAAGTTAGTTACATAAGTCTCATGTATATCAAATAAGCATAAATGAGCTCATCAAAATACTCAGAATCATTTAAAATATAATTCTATTCATTTCACACTTTCTCTTGTCGAGAGTTTTATCCATTGAGTTACTGAAATATCGATGGATACTTAAATAGTACACTCAAGGTGTACATATCTATAAACCGTCAATTCATAACTGAGAGTACCCATTAGGGCACATACTCAAGGAGCATACTCTCGAGCCACATGTTAGGATGCTCAAATGAGCCATGTAATCATGTAAAATAACACTTATCTGAGCTAATAAGGAAACTCGTAAGAGTTTTTACTCAGGAATCTCATAGAGCCTTTCAGATATCTCCGAAGAGATAATATCAGGGATCTTCAGATAAGGTAACAGAGAGTTCAAGCGAGCTTAATAGTAAGCTCATAAAGAGCTGCATTTGTGTCTGCATTATATACAGGATCACAACTGATCACATGTCAGGACGCTCACAAAAAGCTGCGGTAATCTGCAACAAATGCAAAATCATTACCGATCATGTTACTCGCAGGAACTATATATCAAGATGCTCGAGAGGCCTATATCGGGATTACTGGTCCTAGCTAAATCCCGTCTACAACATATGCAGAAGAATCACATTTCATGTACGGGAAATCACATGTATCCATTGATTTTCATTGTTCAAGCAGAACTTAATAACTTTATAACATTTTCAATCATATACTCTTTCATGTACATTTAACATACATATAAATCACATAATTACATGCCACATTCAGACCAATTACATCATTTAATTCAAACATATTAACATGCATAATTAAGTTACACGAACTTACCTCGATATTAGTTCGTATAAGAAAATCTACTAATTCGAAACTTTCCCCTTTCCATGATCTAGCTTCGAATTTGAGTTATCCGGATCTATATAAATGAATTTAATCATTCATATTCAATTATATTCAATTTACACCCTAGGCAAAATTACCATTTTGCCATTAAACTTTTCAAAAATTCTAATTTCGTTCCTAGGCTCGGAAAATGAAATTTTTGCAATTTACTCCTTATTCCAAGCCTAACCGAAATTTCAGTATAAAATTTTCAGCATAATTATTCTGTAAAATTCAGAATTTTTCTTTAATTTTCACAACTTTACAATTTAGTCCCTAAATCACAATTTCTTCAAAATTCACTTTGTAAAAGTTGTTTATCTATCAACAACCTTTCATTTTCTACCATAAATTTCAAATTTTCAGCATATTCATCCATGGAAAATTTTATATACTTTGATAACTTTTCAAATTAATCACCAAAATAGATAGATTAGACTATCCCGGTTTCAAAAATATAAAAATTACTAAAAACAAGATTTAAATACTTACCAATTTAAGCCACGAAACAATCTTTCCTATGGTTTCCATGTATATTTTGGGGAAGATGATGAAAATAAGATGATATTATCTATTTAATTTAATTATCATCTTTTAATTTTGTCACTTTCCAATTTAATCCTTAGCTTTTTCTAATTTTTCCATGGATGAATCATCAAACATATCTACTAACTTTTCTTTAATGGTCTAATTACCATATAAGGACCTCAAGTTTTAAATTCCATAACTATTTGATCCTTCTAGTTACTAGAATCCAACTTTTGTATTTTATGTAATGTCCTTTCCATAATTAAGCACATAATCGGTAAAATTTTCTTATTAGAATTTTCATACAATGTTCCTATCATAATACAGACAATGAAATATTATTAAAATAAATTTTCTTTTTGGCTCGGATTTATAGTCCCGAAACCACTGTTCCGATTTCACTGAAAATGGGTTGTTACAACTCTCCCCCTTAAGAATTTTCGTCCTCGAAAATCTTACCAGTAAAAAGATTCGGGCATTGCTTTCTCATAGTATCCTTCGGTTCCCAAGCAGCCTCTTCTATACCATGTCTTTGCTAGAGAACTTTTACCAATGCTACCCTTTTATTTCTTAACTCTTTTGTTTCACGTGCTAGAATTTTGATTGGTTCTTCACTATAAGTTATATCAGGCTAAATCTCTACCTCTAACGGAGAAATAACATGTGAAAGATCTGATCGATACCGTCGTAACTAAGACACATGAAAAACATTATGAATTAGATCAAGTTCTAGTGGTAAGGCTAAACGATATGCAACAGGTCCAATTCTTTCTATGATTTCATATGGCCCAATAAACCGTGGACTCAATTTTCCTTTACGGCCAAACCAGAGAACTTTCTTCCATGGTGATACTTTCAAGAATACCTTGTCACCGACCTGAAATTTTATTTCTTTTCGTTTAAGATCAGCATAAGACTTTTGACGATCAAAGGTTGCTTTCAAACTGTCCTGAATTACTTTCACTTTTTCTTCAGTTTCACGAACTAAGTCAACTTCGTGTATCTTTTTCCCACTAAGCTCTGTCCAATACAATGGAGTTTTACATTTTCGGCCATACAAAGCTTCGTACGGTGCCATTTTGATACTGGACTAATAACTATTATTGTAAGCAAATGCAACTAAATGCAAATATTTTTCCCAATTACCTTCAAATTCTAAAATACAACACCGAAGCATATCTTCCAAAATCTGTATTACACATTTAGATTGACCATCAGTCTGGGGATGAAATGCAATGCTGAAGTGTAACTATGTACCCAGAGCTTCTTGCAATTTGCTCTAGAATCGAGATGTAAATCGAGGATCTCTATATGAAATAATGGAAACAAGTATTCCATGTAGTCTAACAATCTTAGAAATATATAATTCAGCTAATTTATCCAACGAAATATCTATACGTACCGGAATAAAGTGTGTAGACTTTGTCATCCGATCAATAATTACCCAAATGGCATCTTTCTTCTTCGAAGATAGGGGTAATCCCAATACAAAGTCCATGGTAATTCTTTCCCATTTCCATTCTGGTATAGTAATTGGCTCTAATAATCCCAAAGGCACTTGATATTCAGCTTTTACTTGTTGACATATCAAACATTTAGATACAAACTCAGAAATATCTCGTTTCATTCCCAGCCACTAGTACATCTTTTTCAGGTCATTGTACATTTTATTACTACCAGGATGAATAGACATGTTACCATTATGGGCTTCATGTAAAATCTTCTATACCAGTTCCGAGTACTTCAGAACACATATTCTATATTTGAATAATAAACAATCATCAGACCCAATCTGAAATGCTGAATTAGAAGTCGATTCACACTGTATCCGTTTTGCAACACCCCAAACCCGGCCTAGACGCTATGGACGGATCTGACGATGTCACATGATAGTGTGTTTGAAAACTATGCCATCACGATAAAATCATTTCCTTTGAATTACTTATTTTAATATCTTATTAGTTTCAAAACTGTGTTCTTCATTTAGTCGATAGTTTCAAAACATTTATTCGATGCGGAATCTTTTTAAATAGTTAAAACAATCGTGCATTTTTGTAAATCATTTGTTTCTTTTGAAAACTGAGGTTTCCTACTACTAGCAGTTGTAACGTATAAAGTAAAGATATTTAAAACCCAAAACCAAACCAAAGTCTGAAAGTCAAATTACAACGCAAATACTTAACCAGTAAAAATAAGAATAAAACCCATAATCATAGATTAAAACCATGACAGTCTAGAACTGTGGTCACCATCGAGTTATCCACTGCACCGATCCATCTTGGCTGGGGATTACCTGTGCACATTTAAACAAAAAGGTGAGTTTAGGTAAACTCAGTGTGTAATCCCATAGAAAACATACAATAGCAAATCACAGTGCATAGTTAAATCAGTCCTGGGCCTAAGCCCTTTTCAGTATCAGCAATAGTTTGGACCTTAGCCCATCTCAGTAGAGTATCAAATATGTAGTAGGACCTTAGCCCATTGCAGTATTAGTATGCGTTAGGGCCTTAACCCATCACAGTATCAATAGCAATCATGCAGTATTCAGTAACAAAGTCCTACCCAACCAACCTCTACACACCATCTCCGTCTAACCCTACACTCCATGTAGGGATTCAACCAACCCACCCATCCCTACACTCTAGGTAGTACCGAATGCGGCACAAAATAGTAATTTGTAGCTGAGCTGCCACTAAATTAGGCTTAAGAGCCTTTTAATACACTTCCTCTAAATATGATCAACCCAACCCCATGCAATGCAACATACAAACCATAACATGCTATCTCATGATATCAGTGCATATAACCAGTTCAGAATACATGCCTACTATCATCATGCTCAACATATATAAATTAACAGTTAGTTCACACAATTCAGGGTCTAAGTGATGCTTACTGACCCTACAGTAGGTTCACAGTCGACTTAGGCGACCCGTGTAATCTTAGCAATCGATTCAGTGGAAATGGGCTCACACGCCCTAAATTTACTTTGGCCATGTAAATTAAACGGCTTGGCCTAAAATACCATACGCCCGTATAGTTTACCCGTATGGCCCACACGGCCCAAATCAGTCTAGCCCGTGTGTCGCACACGGCCTACCTTGCCATCACACGACCTTGTCTGGTGCGCACGGCCTGGCCCCGTCAAAGACACGCCCCTGTTAGGGCACACGCTCGTGTAGCGTGGACAGTGGGGTTTTCGACTTTTTGGGTACACACCTATAACATTTTTTATGCCTAATCACTCTCGAACACTTCCAAACCTAAAATCGAGATACTCCACATTAGTTTAGTGAATTTTCCAAGGAACTAAATAGTCGACAATGAAAAGAGATGTGACTTACCACCAATGAAACATCCTTTAGTAACATCGTTAAGCCAAGAAATACCGAACTCAC
Source organism: Gossypium anomalum (assembly GCA_025698475.1). Classification (NCBI taxonomy): domain Eukaryota; kingdom Viridiplantae; phylum Streptophyta; class Magnoliopsida; order Malvales; family Malvaceae; genus Gossypium; species Gossypium anomalum. Next base: position 12,244,354 of record CM046967.1, on the reverse strand, counting down.
TGGTTAGAGCCTTCTCCTACGCCATTAATTTGTAGGGGAACTCGTTAATAACCAATTGATAAGAATTACTTTACAGAAGAATAAGGGCACTTACCAGTATCGCACAATTGCTATCGACGTTGCAAAGCAAAGGAAAAATGATGGTTTTGAGGGAAAATAGAGTCAGTTTCGATAGTAATGGGGAAAAAAAGACAGAATTGTGAAAAAGAAACAAAAAAGATGAAGAAGAAACGACGTCAAAAAAAATTTTTGGGAGAGGAGAGGAGACCCAATTTTTCCCAGAGAGAAAACATTATGAACATAAACTGATAACCCCTAAATTTTTTTCCCTTAATTCTCTCTACCAAAATCTCCACAAAACCCACTACTCAGATTTTCAATCCATCTTAAACTCTCCTAGACGGGCGAACAAAAATAATGCCCTTGCCAAGATTCGAACACAGGACCTCCTTCACACCAACACTCCACTTAACCACCAGACCTAGTAGGCCCTCTCTGTTAATTATTTACCAATTATTAAACTTAATCACTTTAGGCCAGGTTAAGGCTTTATTTATAAAAATTCTAAAGTTTGCCCCAGTCATGACTTGAACTTGAGACCTCCCACAAACATCCAGAACACATAACCATTGAAGCAAGTAGATATTTGTGTCACCCATTCACAAAAACAAAAAAATTAAAAAATTTTGGGGCGTTACAATTCTACCCCTTAAAAGAAAATTTCATCCTCAAAATTTACTTGATCCAATAGATGAGGATACTGCTGACGCTTCGCATCCTCAGGCTCCCACGTGGCCTCCTTAGTGTTATGATTACACCACAGAAACTTCACCAAAGGGATAGACTTCCTCATCAGTACCTTTACGTCACGATCTAAAATATGAACCGACTCCTCCTCAAAAGTCAGATCTAGCCTAACCTCAATTTCCTCAACAGGAACAATATGTGAGGGATCAGAGTGGTAGCGCTTCAACATAGAAATGTGGAAGACATCGTGAATACGATCCAACTCTGGAAGGAGCTCCAACTGATAAGCGACCAGTCCTACTCACTTCAGAATTTGGTAAGGCCCGATAAACCAAAGGCTTAACTTACCCTAGCAACCGAACCTCAAAACCTTCTTCCATAACGTGAACTTAAGAAACATGAAGTCTTTCACAGAATACTCAATCTCGTGTCTTTTCAGATCTGCATAAGATTTTTGCCTGTCCGATGCCACTTTTAGTCGATTCTGTATCAATTTGACCTTATCATCAATCTTAGAAACCAATTCAGGACCCAAAACACGTCATTCACCCAACGTAGTCTAACATAAGGGAGTGCGACACTTACGACCATATAATGCCTCGTAAGGTGCCATTTGGATGCTGGACCGGTGAATGTTATTATAGGCAAATTTTACTAACGGCAGATAGTCCTCCTAACTACCTCGAAAATCAATAACACCGCTCCTCAACATGTCCTTCAGTATCTGAATCATCCTCTCAGACTGTCCATCGGTCTGAGGATGGAATGCAGTACTAAAGTCCAACCTTGAACCTAGCCTCATGCAACTTCTGCCAAAACCTAGACGTGAAGCGAGGATCCCTATTAGAGATGATCGAAACTGGTACCCCATACAGTCTCACTATCCCAGAAATATAAAGCTTTGCCAGCTTCTTAAGAGAATAATTGATCGTGATTTTCCCGTGATAAGTTTTATAAATTTATAATGAATCGTTCTTGAAACTAACTATTATCATGACGTAGGCAAGTATACCTATCGAACAGTAGTATAGCTTTAGCAAGACCGGATTGTCGAACCAAAGAACTAGGAGTACTAGTAATGACTGTCTTCTTATTATCTAGCCGAAGAAAAGAGATTTGTTTTAACTAACTAATTAATTAAACTAAGAACTTGCAGAAAATAGAAGTTGGAAAATTACTTTTGGGGAAAGCGATTGATTGAGACAATACCTAAGGAAAAATCTACCTAGACTTTTACTTGTTATTCTAGCTCCGAACCAGACGATTTATTCATTTAACTTGTTCCATAGAAATCCCTACTATATATTATTATCCCTCTCGAGACCAACAACGTCTAATCCTTAGGTTGAATAATCGAGAGTTATCTCTAATTAACACCCTAAGGTTGCATTAACTCGATCTATGAATTCCCTTATTAGGTTTCACCCTAATCTGGCAAAATCTTGTCACCCTATCTCTAGGCGCGCAATCAACTCCGCTTAATTATGACAAAGTTACTCCTAGTCAGAGTAGTAACTTGAAGTGATATCCTGAAATACCAAAACAAGAATTAAGAACAAATAATTAAGAACAAGTTAAATATTTATCATAAGATTTAGAAATAATAACAAGGTTTCGTCATAGGTTTCATCCCCCTTAGGTACTTAGGGGTTTAGTTCATAACTAAACAAGAAAACGTCTCAGAATAATAATAAATACAAAACAATAAGAAAACCCAAAACTCCTAAAGGGGAAGTTGATAAGAGATCTTCAGTCTTGATAATGGCTCTGGCTTCTGAGATGGATCAATCAGCTTCCTTGGAGTGATTCATTACTCCCTATTCCCTGTCTCCCCTCTCTTCCTCTTTTAGGGTGTATTTATAGGCTTTGGAATGCCTAAGAACCCTTAAAAGTGGCCTTTTCTGAATTGGACTCAACTTTGGCTCGGTAGGGACTCGCCCGTGTGCGATAACTTTAGGCCGTGTTTGAGGTACACGGGTATGTGTTATACCCGTGTGAATCGTGATTCAATTCTGCCAAATTGACACGGCCGTGTGATGTACCCGTGTGAGGAGCTCTAGGCCGTGTTGATTTTGTGCTTTGGCCCATTTACTCCATTTTTGGCTCGTTTCTTGTTCCTTTCGTTCTCTTATACCTACCTGAGAATAAAACATGAAATTAAGACATTAGGAGCATCGAATTCACCAAATTTAAGGAGATAATATGTATAAATTACGGTTTATCAAATACCCCCACACTTAAGTGTTTGCTTGTCCTCAAGCAAAATCCTTGAATAACAATTAAAATTTTTTTTTCTCAACTTATAATTCCTATCAATATTATCTCAAACCATCTCATAAGTAATCATACATTGTTAATTCAACTAAAAGAACATTAGAGCTTCAAACATTCTAAATTGAGTATTTTAATCATGAAAAACTTGGGTATCTCCCCTCCTCTAAGTAGTTATCATTAATTCGGAACCTCACAGAGTTTAACATCCTTACTAAAGATTCACTCAAATCACTCGAAGTGTTTAAAGACAATGAAATTAGCACTCATCAGTCAATATGAAAAGTTATTACCATAGGCTTGCATAAAAATCAAATCTCCACCACTATAAATCGAGATGATACATCAACCCAAAGGTCTTTAAAATGTTGTAACGAGGTTTGGTTAGGTGGTGTGGTCACAGGCTGAAAGAAAGGAGTAGAATCGAGATTGACTTAAAAAATTTCTTAAGTAGAAAAATATTTAATCATCACTTGTGTACAACAAAGCTTTCTTCTTTGACTATGGAATGAGACTTACAAGTAAAAGATAACTACTGACATGTATACATGGTTTTTTTTTTAAGAACAAGTCAAATAATCATAAATTAACTATTAATAACAAGACATAGTTAAGCAATTTATTCAAATCAATTCTCGACAAAAAAAATAGGATCAAATTAATTTAAGGGGATTTCAACAATAATGGGTTAATAGTTAATATCGAAGGTGATACAAGGAATGGCTTGTTAGGCTCAAAGGGGTTCACTAAGTGTTAATCGTGGAGGTAGGCTTTTCATGGCATGAGTGGAGGTAGGTTTTTCATGGCATGAGTGGGTTAATCCTAAGTGCCTTTTTCATCTTGATATATCAAATCAAATAGTGTGGTCTTGACATGCATAATCAGGCAAGTTCTAGAATAACAATTCAATATTGGCACACTCAAAGCAATAATAAAAGCGAGCATGAATGAATTCATAAATGCTCAAAAGGCTCAAAAATATCACAAAAATTATGGCTTTTTGATGTTTCAATATGTGGGATTCAATTCATGATAATACCTAAATTTGGGGAAATAACCTAAACTTTTAAATTCTTAAAAATCAACTTATCATGCTTGATTTTCTAGTGTCTTAGAGTTTAACAATCAATGCATGAACGCCTATGTTTTAATTTAAGATATATCAATCAAAATTATCAGTCAATCAAAATTCAACTTAAACATGATATGAGAGATTCACAAGAGAATAAAGCACTATTCAGGGATTTTCAGATAATGAAATGATTACCCCCCCACACTTAAGATGTACATTGCTCTCAATGTACAAGGTTAGATATATAAGAAACTATAAGATCATAAGATAGGGAAAGAATTGAAACTTCATGAGTACTGAATGAATGTCCTAGTTTGGCGAAAGTGAGAATTGACAATAGAACTGGAGATAAGGCCTGATTCGGAAGAAGAAATAACATGATCATAATCATAAAGGTGAGCCGCGTTTTAAGAATACATGAATCAATTAAAAGGAACTAAGAATAATAATAAAAATAAGGGAAATATTCTAATTTTATTAGTGGCACGATCGTCTCACACGCCCGTGTGGTTCGTGTCCAGCCCGTGTTTGTCGCGAGTTGAGAGTTCGTCACTCGGTTTGACGACACTCCTGTGTGTCTTGGCCGTGTGGCTTTATAATTGTCACGCATGACCATGTGCGATGTGGCTTGCTTCTCCCACGCCTGTGTACCTATGCGCACGCCCGTGTTGTTTTAGCAGTGTCGACCACGAGTGATAGGCACGGGTGTGTCGCACACCCGTGCTAGCTTCTCGTTTTGACCACGGTCTTAAGGCACGGGCGTGTCGCACGTCCGTGTTGTTTATCGTCGCCCGTGTTTTGGGAAAATCTTGCCCTGTTTCCATACGGTCTTACACACGCCCGTGTGCTTGGTCGTGTCCCTGTGGTAAACCTATTTTCAAGAGCTCTGTTAGTCATGGCAAGTGTTAAACACAAAAATTTAAAGAAGTTAGTGCAATTAGTGCTCGGGTTACCTCCCGAGAAGCGCTTATTTATAGTCTAAGCTCAACTTACCTCTCTGTTGAATGGTCAAGGTGGTTTAAGGAGTTCATACTCCTCATTCCTACTATCATTCTTATCAAAATAAAACTTTAACCGGGAATTGTTTACCTTAAAAGTGCCGAACTTGGGATGACTTACCTTCACTGTACCGAATGAGAAAATACTAAGTACCATAAGAGAGGTTTCTTCATCCGGGTTAGGAGTGACAATGTGAGGATCTGCGGCATCTAATAAGACTTGATCTCCAACCTTAAGTTGATTTGGAGAGGTATCGAGCTTGTTTTGGCGTAGTTTCAGTTTATCGAGAATTCTCGATTTATGTGCTTTCCATTCGTCTAGCTCATCTATCTGTAGCCTTCGTTCTTCATGAATGGGTCCTCTATTGTTGTTGGAACATGGCTCGTGTACTTCTTTCAAACTTAATTTCTGCACAGTGGATTGTGTCATATTATCAGTTTTAGTAGGATGGTGTGGACCATTACCTTCCGTGTTCGATGTGATGCTAGAATTACGAGTTTGAAGGGTGATCGTTTCATCTCCCACGCGAAGTGTAAGTTCGTCTATGCCAACATCAATAATTGTTTTAGCAGTTGCTAAAAAGGGCCTCCCTAAAATCAAAGGGGTGTGGGTCTCCTCCTCTATATCTAAAACAACGAAATCAATGGAAAATATGAATTTATCCACTTTCACTAGTACATCTTCAATGATACCCCTAGGAAATATTATAGTTTTATCTGCCAATTGAATGCTCATCCTAATTTGTTTAGGTTTCCCAAGACCTAGTTGCTTAAACATTTTGTAAGACATGACACTGATACTTGCCCCTAAATCAGCTAATGCATTATTCATATCTAAACTACCAATTAAGCAAGGAATTGTAAAACTCCCTGGATCTTTCAATTTGTTGGGTAGTTTATTCTGTAGAATAACTGAGCAAACTGCGTTTAGCTCCACATGCGATGCTTCGTCCAACTTCCGCTTGTTTGCTAAAAGCTCTCTTAAAAATTTCATTGCATTTGGCATTTATGACAGAGCTTCAATAAGCGATAAGTTGATATGTAATTTTTTCAAAAATTTAAGGAATTTACCGAATTGTTCATCTGAGCGGTCTTTTCTTGTCGCGTTAGGGTATGGCACACGAGGTTTGTATTCTATATTCACCGTTTTATTATGACTTACCTCACCATCACCTTTGCTTTCCACATTTTCTTGTCTTGGTTCTAGCTCAGTCTCAACGCATCCTTCTTGAGCATCAATTGCATTGAGCTGTTCCCTTGGGTTCGGTTTAGTATTACTTGGCAAACTACCTTGTGGTCGTTTAGAAATTAATTTGGATAGCTGATCTATCTGAGCTTCTAGTCCTTGAATTGATGCTTGTTGGTTTTTGAGTGCTGTCTCGGTATTCTGGAAACCAGTTTCTGACACCGAGATGAATTTGGATAGCATCTCCTCAAGGTTCGACTTTTTTTCCTATTGATAAGGTGGCTATTGAAAACCTTGATGATTCTGCGGCCTTTAATTTTCTTGACGCCCCAAGAGAAATTTGGGTGGTTCTTCCAACCTGCATTATAAGTATTACTATATGGGTTATTTTGAGATCTAAAATTATTGTTACCCATATAGTTGACTTGTTCCTCTTTGGTTGTAGGATTAAATGGTGGGTATTCTATAAGCACACCTCCTCCACTTGAATCACACCTTACCGCTGGATGTACCTGCGTAGAACCAAGTAAACCATCAATTTTCTTATTCAGAAGTTCTACCTGATTTGACAACATAGTGACCGAATCGAAGTTATAAACGCCTGCTATTTTCGTTGGCTTTGTCCTCATGACTTGCCACTGATAGTTATTCAGTGACATCTCTTCAATAAATTCAGAAGCCTCTTCAAGTGTTTTGTTATTGATGGTCCCACCAGCAGCTGCATCAATTATTTGTCTTGTCGAAGGGTTCACACCGTTGTGGAATGTTTGAACTTGCAGCCATAGAGGTAATCCATGGTGTGGGCACCTTCGCAAAAGGTTCTTGTATCTCTCCCATGCATCGTAAAGTGTTTCTAAGTCCATCTGCACAAAAGAAGATATATCATTACATAACTTAATTGCTTTTTTTTTGCGGTGGAAAATATTTTAATAAAAAAATTTTGGTCATTTGTTCCCAAGTGGTAATGGACCCTCGTAGTAGTGAGTTCAACCATTGTTTAGCTTTATTCCTCAGTGAAAAAGGGAATAACCGAAGGCGAATGGCATCATCAGAAACACCATTAATTTTGAAAGTGTCGCACAGTTCTAGGAAATTTGCCAAGTGAGTGTTAGGGTTCTCATCCTGCAAACCTCAAACTGAACAAATTACTGTATCATCTGAATCGTGTTAGGTTTCAGTTCAAAATTATTTGCAGTAATAGTAGGCCTAACTATACTTGACTCAGTTCCTGTAAAATTAGGTTTAGCATAATCATACATAGTACGAGGAGCAGGATTCTGATTTGCTAATTCTGCGGGTATGGCTGGAGGTAGTTGATTGTCCTGATTTTCAGCCATCTCCTCGGTTGTAGTTGAGATATCATCCTCTTGCTCTTCTTCTGTGTATCTTAAGCTGCGCCTGATTTCTTGTCAATTTCTACGAGCTGTACGATCAATTTCCTCGTCAAAAAGCAATGGTCCTGACGGGTTTCTTCTAGTCATAAACTACAAGAACTTGCCAGGAGAAAAAGAAAGAAAATTAGTAAAATAAAAATTAAAGTTAAATTGCAAAAAAATAAATGGCTAAAGTAATAAAAATTGAGCGTTCCTAATATCTTAGTCCCCGGCAACGGCGCCAAAAACTTGATCGTGATTTTCCCGTGATAAGTTTTATAAATTTATAATGAATCATTCTTGAAACTAACTATTATCACGACGTAGGAAAGTGTACCTATCGAACAGTAGTATAGGTTTAGCAAGACCGGATTGTCGAACCCAAAGGACTAGAAGTACTAGTAATGACTGTCTTCTTATTATCTAGCCGAAGAAAAGAGATTTGTTTTAACTAACTAATTAATTAAACTAAGAACTTGCAGAAAATAGAAGTTGGGAAATTACTTTTGGGGAAAGCGATTGATTGAGACAATACCTAAGGAAAAATCCACCTAGACTTTTACTTGTTATTCTGGCTCCAAACCGAACTATTTATTTATTTAACTTGTTCCGTAGAAATCCCTACTGTATATTATTATCCCTCTCGAGACTAACAACGTCTAATCCCTAGGTTGAATAACCGAGAGTTATCTCTAATTAACACCCTAAGGTTGCATTAACTTGATCTATGGATTCCCTTATTAGGTTTTACCCTAATCTGGCAAAATCTTGTCACCCTATCTCTAGGCGCGCAACCAACTCCGCTTAATTATTACAAAGTTACTCCTAGTCAGGGTCTATTCCCCCTCCAACTAAGAGTAGTAACTTGAAGTGATATCCTGAAATACCAAAACAAGAATTAAGAACAAATAATTAAGAACAAGTCAAATATTTATCATACGATTCAGAAATAATAACAAGGTTTCGTCATAGGTTTCATCCCCCTTAGGTATTTAGGGGTTTAGTTCATAACTAAACAAGAAATAATCTCAGAAAAATAATAAATACAAAACAACAAGAAAACCCAAAACTCTTGAAGGGGAATTTGAGGAGAGATCTTCAGTCTTGATAATGGCTCCAGCTTTTGAGATGGATCAATCGGCTTCCTTGGAGTAATTCTTTATTCCCTATTCTCTGTCTCCCTTCTCTTCCTCTTTTAGGGTGTATTTATAGGCTTTGGAATGCCTAAGAACCCTCAAAAGTGGCATTTTCTAAATTGGACTCAACTTGGGCTCGGTACAGACACGCCCGTGTACAATAATTTTAGGCCGTGTTCGAGGTACACGGGCGTGTGTTATACCCGTGTGAATCGTGCTTCAATTCTGCCAAATTGACATGGCCGTGTGAGGAGCTCCAGGCCGTGTTGATTTCGTGCTATGGCCCATTTTCTTCGTTTTCATCCCGTTTCTCGTTCCTTTCGTTCTCCTATGCCGACCTGAGAACAAAACATGAAATTAAGACATTAGGAGTATCGAATTCACCAAATCTAAGAAGAAATCATTCATAAAAGGCGTTAAGCATGGGTTATAAATATGTATAAATTAAGGTTTACCAATAATCGTACGAATCGATATGAAGTGGGCAGATTTCATCAATCGATCCACGATGACCCATACTGAATCCTTCTTAGTGTATGTTAGGGGCAACCCACTTACGAAGTCCATAGTTACACGCTCCCACTTCCAAAGAGAAATCTTAACCGGTTGTAGCAAACCTGAAGGTAACTGATGCTCAGCCTTAACCTGCTGGCAAGTCTGACATCTCCTCAAAAAATCAGTAACCTCTTGTTTTAGTCCTGGCCACCAGTATAACTCACGAAGGTCTCGGTATATCTTTGTTCCGTCAGGATGTATAGCATAAGAACTACTATGCGTCTCTCTTAGTATAGGCTGCCTCAAATAAGTGCCATTCGGCACACATATCTGTCCACGGAAACACAACACCCCCTCGTAGTTCAACCCAAAATCTGTAGTGCTACCACCCTCAATCTGTCGGAACCAAGGACCCAAAGACTCGTCCTCTAATTGTTTACCCTTAATCTGTTCAATCCACATCGGCTTAACCTGAAGCTCGGCTAATAAGCTACCATAATTAAACAAGCTTAGGCGAGCAACCATCGCCCTCAAATTAGTCATAGCTCTACGGCTCAGTGCATCAGCCACCACATTGACCTTGCCAAGCTGGTGTCCAATGGTGCAGTCATAGTCCTTAAGCAACTCGATCCATCTACGCTACCTAAGATTCAGCTCCTTCTGAGTAAGGAGATACTTGAGGCTCTTGTGATCAGTGTAGATGATACATTTCTCACCGTATAAATAATGCCTCCAGATTTTTAGTGCAAATACCACGGCGGCCAGCTCGAAATCATGTGTCGGATAGTTCGCCTCAGGTTTCTTAAGCTGACGAGATGCATACGCTACCACCTTACCCTTCTGCATCAACACACATCCCAAATCGACATGTGATGCATTATTATAAACCGTGAACTCTTTTCCAAACTCAGGCTGTATCAGAACAGGGGCCTCAGTCAATACAGTCTTGAGCTTCTCAAAGTTATCTTACTGCGCATCAGTCCAATTAAACGGCACACCCTTACGTAGCAGCTTAGTCAAGGGTGCTGCAATCAGTGAAAAGCCCTTTACAAACCTCTGATAATAACCCGTTAGTCCTAGAAAACTGCGGATCTCAGTCACGTTCCTAGGCTGCTTCTACTCTAACACAGCCTCAATCTTTCGAGGATCAACTCGAATCCCCTCAGCAGGAACCACATGACCCAGAAATGTCACCTCACCAACCAAAACTCGCACTTGCTAAACTTAGCATAGAGCTGCTTCTCTCTTAAAGTCTGCAGAGCAACCTTAAGGTGCTCATCATGCTCATCCTCAGCCCTCGAGTAAAATAGTATATCATTGATGAACACTACCACAAATCGATCCAGATAAGGCTGAAATACTCGGTTCATCAAATCTATGAAAGCTGCCGGTGCATTAGTCAATCCAAATGGCATTACTAGGAACTCGTAATGAACATAACGAGTCCTAAACGATGTCTTACGTATGTCAGCCTCCTTAACCCTCAACTGATGATACCCAGATCAGAGGTCAATCTTAGAGAACACCGAAGCTCCTCGAAACTAGTCAAACAGATCATCTATCCTCCGTAAGGGGTACTTATTCTAAATGGTCAACTTGTTCAATTACCGATAGTCGATACACATCCGCATGGATCCATAATTCTTCTTCACAAAAAGCACTGGTGCTCCCAACGGATACACACTAAGGCGGATGAACCCTCGATCCAATAACTTCTGAATCTGAGCTTTTAACTCCACAAGCTCTTTCGGAGCCATTCGATAGAGAGCGATGGACACCGGAGCTATACCAGATATGAGCTCAATACCAAACTCCACTTCATGATCTAGAGGTAAGCTGGGTAGCTCCTCAACAAAAACTTTAGGAAAATCCTTTACCGTTCTGATCTCCTTAACAAAGGAATCCCCAAAATCTGAAACACTTACGTAAGCCAAAAATGCCTCACATCCCTTACATACCAGCTTTTCCACCACCAGTGCAAAAATTACATTAGTTAAGTAATTCTGGCACTCTCCAATCATGACTACCTTATTATCCTCTTCAGTACTCAATACGACCCTCTTAGTCGCGCAGTCCAAGCTAACACGATGCTTGACCAATTAGTCCATCCCTAGAATTAAATCAAACTCCCCAAAGGGAAACTCCATCAGATCAGCCAGAAAGATTTCTCCTTGAACCTCTAAAGGGTCGTTTCTAAACAACTTGTTAACCCTTATAGATTGCCCCAACGGACTCAGTACAATAACCTCACTCGTAGTGCTCTCAACCCTGATCCCCAAATTTCCAAACACAGTACAAGCTATATAGGAGTGAGTGGATCCTATATCTATCAATGCAGTATATGGTACATCAAAAATCAGAAACGTACTCGTGATTACGTCTGGAACATCTCTATCCTCTCGGTGACGAGTAGCATAAACTAGAGTCGGCTGCCTCGCCTCAGTCTGTCTGGCACCTCTGCCCGGTGCTCTCTACCTACGGCCCATACTATTACCACCTCTGGCCTGACCACGGCCCCTTGGTGGCTGTTAAACTACCCTCGACGGCTGTACAATACCAGTACCCGGAGCTTGCCTCTGATCAGCCCTTAGCGGATACTCTCTAATGTGATGTTTCAACGACCCACATCTCAAGAATGCCCTAGTCCTCTTCCAACACTCGCCCTGATGGTGTCTACGACAATCAGTACATGGCTGCAGTCCAGTAGCAGCAATAGGGGGCCCAACTCTAATTGGCCCATCAACTCTAGCCTTTTTCTTAGGCCTCTGCACTACACTCGAGGGCTCCGAATCCCTCTTATTCCTACCTCTCTTTCTCTATCCTGGTTTCGGCGCTCAGCACACTTAACCTTCTCGGTGATCTTCGCCCTCTCAACCAGCGTAGAAAAGTCCCACTCCCTCTGCGAAGCTATCAAAACCCACAAGTTACCTCTGAGGCCATCCTAAAATTAGACACATCGCTCGTACTCAGACGCCACCATACCTCTTGCATAATGGCTCAGTCTCAGAAACTCGGCCTCATAGTCGACCACCGATCGATCTCCTTGAGTTAAATTCAGAAACTCCACCTACGGGTATCCACATAACTAGCACCCACATATTTTTCCTGGAAGGCGGTCTTAAAGAACTCCCAAGTCAATCGTTCGGGCTGAGTGCCCTCCTTAACAATAAGCCACCACTAGTATGCCTCATCATGCAGCAGTGAGACTACACCCTTTACTTTCTGCTCTAGGGTGCAATCTAGATCGTCCATGATCCTCTCCGTGGCCTCAGTCCAATACTCGGCCACATTAGGGGTAGCTCTAGTGACACCCTTGAATAACTCAGCCCCATTGGACCGGAGTCATTTTGTAACCCACCCTCGACCCCCAGATCCACTATTAGGCCCAGCGACCCTCTCCAAAATCCTGAGCATAACTTAAGATAGTGCATTGTCCCCAGGCATTCTGTAACGCCCCATACCCGAGATAGTTACCGGAGTCGAGCACGAGGTGTTAACGGACTTAATTCATTAATTAAACACCTCAAACAATTTATTTTAGAATTTCCAGACGAGCTGGCTAACTGCGTCATAGTCGCTAAAAAATCCATATCTCGAGTTACGAAACTCAAAATCCAATTCTGTAAATTTTCCCTGAAACTAAACTCAAATATCTACTTACTAATGTTTTTATATAATTTTTGGTCAGGCCAATTAGTAGATTTTATTAGTTAAAGTCTCCCCTATTTCAGGGTTTAGCTACCCTGACCCCTGTGTATTACGAATTAGATATCTCTCTGTACAGAGTTTCAATGACTATTTCGTTTGTTTCTTATAAAACTAGACTCAATAAGGATTTCATACATGTAAGGTAAACTCCTAATTATTTTTGTACAATTTATGGTGAACTTTTAAATTCAGAACAGGGGATTCAGAGATCGCTCTGACCCTATTCCACCAAAACTTAATATCTCATACAATATAACTCATTTACCTGTTTCATTTCTTCCATATAAAAATAGACTCGTCAAGATTCGATTCTATAGCTTATTCATCATTTAATTCCATTTATACTATTTTTAGTGATTTTTCAAATTCACATCACTGTTGCTGTCTGATTTTGTTTTGTGGCCAATTTTACCTTTCCAAGGATTTTCATGGTTTAGTTAAGACATAAAGCATACATGTTATCGTATATAAACTTGATTAGCCATTCCAATAGCTAATCATTCTCAAACATTTTCATTCCATCCATCCACCATATCATAAGATTATATGCACAAAATCATTATAATGCTATACATGCCATATTTCCAAAATGTACAAGCCACTATACCGGAAGTGGTCCGCTGATAGTGTGAACGTGCCTCCGACCGCTCCCGATTTTTCGAGCCGGCTTGTCAAACTATAAAGAATGGAAAGGAGGGAGTAAGCATAATTGCTTAGTAAGTTCACATGCAAATAGCAAGTAACATAACCATGCAATCATACGAAATCATCATTTGCATAATATCACCAAGGTATTCATATTACATTTCCATTCATCATCTTACCATATTATTGATATATTGAGGTCTCAACCCGAGAGTTAAGTGCATACCTGTCTAAGGTATCCATTCCACAACACTTACCAACTCGTCACTTTCATCTCAAGTCTTTTTCCACTTCACTAGGACTTTACCCGTTGAACACATCGGAATATAACTCGGATACATGGAAAGTTTGCACATAAGTGCCATATATGTAGCCAAGCTACCATTTAACCCGCCCATAAGCGAACTCAAGCTCAACTCAATGAGCTCAGGCGTTCGCATCCATAAGTGAACTGGACTCAACTCAACGAGCTCGGATGCCTAGTTACATCTTACGAACTCGGACTCAACTCAACGAGCTCAGACATTCGCATCCATAAGTGAACTCGGACTCGACTCAACGAGTTTGGATGCCCAAATATCCTAGTGACATGTCACTTGTATCCTAATCTATTCCTAAGGTTCAACGGGTCTTTCCTCGTTCGTACTCCTTTACCATTCTCCTTGGAATACCAATGACGATACGTCGGTAGTCTTTCACATTTTCCACAAAATTCATAAAATTTTTGCATGTTGTCCAACAATGACCACAAAGCATAGAATTGCATGATAACAATCATAATATCGTATAAATAACATTAAATGATTTAAAATAATGGTTATATTACAATATTTACATATGAACTTACCTCGATACAAAATTAGAATAGTCGAGCCTATTCCTCGTAAACTTTATTTTTCCCCCGATCTCGACTCGAATCTCTTTTCTCTTGATCTATAATACCAGATTAATTTATTTAATACACACATTCATCAAAACAGCCCCTAATAAGAACTTTGGCAAAATTACCATTTTGCCCCTAAACTTTCACATATTTGCACTTTTGCCCCAAGGCTCGTAAATTAAACCTCATCATATTTTCTTATGTTTTATGACATGCTGATCATTTTTTCCTTCTACAGCAACATCAAATTCACACTCTAACATGTACTTATGAATATTGGGTATTTTTACCGATTATGTCATTTTACTCGTTTTTACGAAAAATCACTTAGCAAAAGTTGTTTAACACAATCTTAAACTTCATATTCTACCATAAAATATCAAAATTCATACATATCATCCATGGGTAAATTTTTAAATATAAACCCTAGCTCAAAATATTAGTAGAAATAGGTAGAACATGTTACCGAGATTTCAAAAACGTAAAAATCATTAAAAACGGGACTAGAACGGACTTACAATCGAGCTTGGAAGCTTGAAAAACCTTATCCATGGTTTCTCCATGCAAATTTCGGCCTTGGTGAAGAAGATGAGCAAAATTGGCTTTTAATTTTGTGTTTTAATTCATTTTGCCCCTAAATGACCAAAATACCCTTTTTATTATTCTTTAAATTTTTACCCTTCCAAGCCCATTTTTGTCCAAATTTTTAGAACTTGGTCAAATTACTCTTTAAGGACCTCTAATTAATAATCTAATTCAATTTCATGCAAGATGCTTCTAGAACACAAGTTTTGCAATTTATTCAATTTAGTCCCTAAAGTCCAATTAAGCATTTTTCACATAAAATTTCTTCATGAAATTTTCACACAAGCATATAAATATATCATAGACCTTGTAATAATCATAAACTAAATATTTCCATCTCGAATTTGTGGTCTCAAACCCACTGTTCCGACTAGGCCCAAAATCGGGATATTACACATGCGATCTTGAGACCTAGTCTCAGTCGTAGGCGAAACCTGCGTCTCACTAGTATCCAAGTTAGGCAGGTTGCCAGAAGATGAAGACCCAGCTCGAGCCCCTCTATGGCCTCTACCACGACCTCTATTACCCTGTCTGCGGATATTTCATGTGCTCATATCTAAACGAATTATCTGTATTTAGAAATTTTATGAATCAGTTACAGTTCAATATTTATTAACAGACGTTTTATGTAGAGCATTATTGGTAATTCAAAGTTTGTTTTCGTATATCGCAGTTTCACTATAGTTTTCAGTACATTATACTACCTATAGTAGTTTTAGAATATACTAACAATAACATTTTTAGTTTAAAACAATTCACAGTTTAGAATACTTACAGGATCGGCACTGGAGACTCGATGTACCACTTACTCAGTAAAACATTTCAAATCACTTTGTAATCAATTCTTCAAAACCAAATTTTAAAACCCATAATCTAAAGCCAAGTTTTGCAACCTGACTCTGATACCACTAAATGTAACAGCCCAAACCTGGCCTAAACGTTATGGCCGGATCTGGCGATGTCACAAGATAGGGTGTTTGAAAACTATGTCGTCGCGATAAAACCATTTTCTTTGAATTACTTATTTTAATATCTTATCAGTTTTAAAATCATGTTCTTAATTTAGTCGATAGTTTCAAAAAATTTATTTGATGCGGAAGCTTTTTAAATAGTTAAAACAATCGTGCGTTTTCGTAAATCATTCATTTCTTTTGAAAACCGAGGTTTCCTACTACTAGCAGTTGTAATCTATAAAGTAAAGATATTTAAAACCCAAAACCAAACCAAAGTCTGAAAGTCCAATTACAACCTAAAGATTTAACCAGTAAAAATAAGAATAAAACCCATAAGCATAAATTAAAACCATGACAGTCCAGAACCGTGGTCACCATCAAGTCCTCCGCCGCATCGGTCCATCTTGGTTTGGGGATTACCTGTGCATATTTAAACAAAAGGGTGAGTTTGCATAAACTCAGTGTGTAATCCCACAGAAAACATACAATAGCAAATCACAGTGCACAGTTAAATCAGTCCTGGGCCTAAGCCTTTTTCAGTATCAGTAACAGTTTGGACCTTAGCCCATCTCAGTACAGTATCAAATATGCAGTAGGGCCTTAGCCCATTGCAGTATCAGTATGCGTTAGGGCCTTAGTCGATCACAGTATCAGTAGCAGTCATGCAGTATTTAATAACAAAGTCCTACCCAACTAGTCTCTACACACCATCTCCATCCAACCCTACACACTATGCAGGGATTAAATCAAACCACCCATCCCTACACTCCAGGTAGTACCGAATGCGGCACAAAACAATAATTTGCAGCTGAGCTACTAGTATATTAGGCTTAAGAGCCTTTTAGTACACTTCCTCCAAATATGATCAACCCAACCCCACGCAATGCAACATACAAACCATGACATGCTATCTTATGATATCAATGCATATAACCAGTTCAGAATACATGCCTACTATCATCATGCTCAACATATATCAATCAACAGTCATTTCACACAATTAGGGGTCTAGGTGATGCTTACCGACCCTACAGTAGGTTCACAGTTGACTTGGGCGACCCGTGCAACCTTAGCAATCAATTCAGTGGAAATGGGCTCTCACGCCCATCTGGCCTGCCCGTGTAGGCCCACATGTGTGTGTGGCCCACAAGGCCCAAATTTGCCTTGGCTGTGTGGATCACATGGCCTGGCCCAAAATCTCACACGCCTATGTGGTTTACCCGTGTGAGCCCACAAGACCCAAATCAGTCTAGCCTGTTTGTCTCACACGACCTACCTGGCCATCACACGGTCGTGTCTAGTGCCACGGCCTGGCCTCGTCGAACACACGCCTATGTTAGGGCACACGGCCTACCGCACAGGTGACTACACAGCTGTGTCTGGTGTGCACGGCCTGGCCTCGTTGAACACATACCCATGTTAGGGCACACGGGCGACTACACGCCCGTGTGGCGTCGACAGTAGGGTTTTTGGCTTTTGTCAAAACCCTATTTTCTACATTTATGGGTACACACCTATAACATTTTTTATGCCTAATCACTCCCGAGCACTTCCAAACCTAAAATCGAGATACTCCACATCAGTTTAGTGGATTTTCCAACGAACTAGATAATCGATAATGAATAGAGACGTGACTTACCACCAATGAAATATACTCCAATAACATTGTTAAGCCAAGAAATACCGAACTCACTGGTTAGAGCTTTCTCCTACGCCATTAATTTGTAAGGGAACTCGTTAATAACCAATCGATAAGAATTACTTTACAGAAGAATAAGGGAACTTACTGGTATCGTACAATTGCTATCGATGTTGCAAAGTAAAGAAAAAAGGATGGTTTTGAGGGAAAACAAAGACAATTTCGACAGAAATGGGGAAAAAGGAAAGACAGAATTGCGAAAAAAGAACAGAAAAGATAAAGAGGAAACGGCGTCAAAAAGAATTTTTTGGGAGAGAAGAGGAGACCCAATTTTTGCCAGAGAGAAACAATTATGAACAAAAATTGATAACCCCCAAATCTTTTTCCCTTAATTTTCTCTACCACACTTTCCACTAAATCCACTACTCATATTTTCAGTCCATCTCAAACTCTCCTGGACAAGTGAGCAAAAATAATGCCCACTTAACCACCAGACCAGTAGGCCCATTCTGTTAATTATTTACCAACTATTAAACTTCAGTTCTTTAGGCGAGGTTAAGGCTTTATTTATAAAAATTCTTATGTTTGCCCCAGTCATGACTTGAACTTCGGACCTCCCACACACACCTAGAATACATAACCATTGAAGTAAGTAGATATTTGTGTCACCCATTCACAAAAACAAAAAATTAAAAAATTTTAGGGCGTTACACGTTTATCTTGTAACTTATTATCATCTTTCTGAGCTTTAGAAGTCTACTGTAAAAATGTTGATCTAGCTTTTAACTCAACTATAATTGAACCATCATCAGATAATGACAATCGGGTATCTCGCAAAACAAACAGGGATTTTCTGCTCAGAGCATTTGCAACTACATCGGCTTTTCCTAGATGGTAGTCAATAACCAGATCATAATCTTTCAATAACTCAAGGCACCTGTGCTGTCTCAAATTCAAATCTTTCTATGACATCAAATACTTCAAACTTTTCTGATCAGTGAATATGTGACATTTTTCACCAAATAGATAATGTCGCCATATTTTCAATGCAAACATAATTGTTTCCAAATCAAGATCATGTATCGGGTAATTTCTTTCATGTGGTTTTAGTCGTCTTGAAGCATAGGATATTATTTTACTTTTTTGCATCAAAATGCAGCCTAAACCATTTAATGACGCATCACTATAAATTATAAATTCCTTACCCGATTCAGGCTAAACTAACATAGGTGCTTCTGTTAATAATTCTTTCAACCTATCAAAACTCTGCTGACATTTATCAGACCATTCGAATTTCACATATTTCTGCAACAAACGAGTAACCGGAGAAGCTATCATTGAAAACTGATCATGATTTTTTGTGATAAGTTTTATAAATTTATAATTAATCGTTCTTGAAACTAACTATTATCACGATGTAGGCAAGTGTACCTATCGAACAGTAGTATAGCTTTAGCAAGAACGGATTGTCGAACCCAAAGGACTAAAAGTACTAGTAATGACCATCCTTTTATTATCTAGCCTAAGAATAAAGGGGTTTGTTGTAACTAACTAATTACCTAAATTAAGAAGTTGCAGAAAATAGAATTGGGGAATTACTTTTGGGGAAAACGATTGATTCAGGACAATATCTAAGGAAAAATTCACCTAGACTTTACTTGTTATTCTGGCTCCAAACTGGACGATTTATTCATTTAACTTGTTCCGTAGAGATCCCTAAGTTATGTTATTATCCCTATTCAAGACTAATAACGTCTAATCCCTAGGTTGAATAATTGAGACTTTTCTCTAATTAACACCCTAAGGTTGCATTAACTCGATCTATGGATCCCCATATTAGGTTTCACCCTAATCCGGCAAAATCTTGTCACCATATCTCTAAGCGCGCAATCAACTCCGCTTAATTATGAAAAAGTCACTCTTAGCCAGGGACTATTCATCCTCTAACTAAGAGCATTAACTAGAGTCGATATCCTAAAATACACAAACAAGAATTAAAAACACATAATTAAGAACAAGTCAAATATTTATCATACGATTCAGAAAATAATAACAACATTCGTCTTAGGTTTCATCCCCTTTAGGTATTTAGGGGTTTTAGTTCATAGCTAAATAAGAAAACATCTCAGAATAATAAAGAATACAAAACATAAAGAAAACCCAAAACTCCTGAAGGGAAATTGAGGAGAAATCTTCAGTCTTGATGATGAATTCGGCTTCTGAGATGGATCAATCGGCTTCCTTGGAGTAATTCCTTACTTCCTATTCTCCGTCCCCCTTTAGTCCTCCTCTAGGGTGCTTAAATAGGCTTTAGAAGGCCTCTAAACCCTAAAAATCACCTTTTTTTCGAATAAAACTTAACTAGGGCTCGAAAGGGACACGCCCGTGTGCGATTACTTCAGGCCATGGTCTAGCCTGTTAGATCAACACGCCCGTGCTGAGATTGATTTAAGCCGTGGTCGAGCTTGTTAGATTGGCACGGGTATGTGTTCTACCCATGTTAGGAAGTCCAGGCTGTGTTGTTTTCCCCTGTCGGCCCGTTTTCTCCGTTTTTAGCCCGTTTCTCGTTCTTTTCATCCTCCTATACTCACCTAAGTATAAAACACGAAATTAAAGGATTAGGAGCACCAAATTCACCAAATCTAAAGGGAAATCATTCATAAACGTGTTAAGCGAGGGATAAAAATATGTATAAATTACGGTTTATCAAAAACCCTTTAACAAATCTACGATAATATCCAGCCAGTCCCAGAAAACTTCGGACTTCAGACACATTCTTTGGTGGTTTCCAATTAATAATGGCTGAAATTTTATTCGTATCCACCTTGATACCTTTAGCAGATACAATATGCCCAAGAAAACTAACTTTCCGTAGCCAAAATTCACATTTACTGAATTTGACATAAAATTGCTTCTCACACAAAGTTTGCAACACTATTCTCAAATGTTCAGCATGCTCATTTTCATCTTGAGAATAAACCAAAATATCATCAATAAATACCACCACAAACCTGTCTAAATAAGGTCTGGAAATTTTGTTCATTAGATCCATAAATACAGTAGGTGCATTTGTCAACCCAAACGACATTACAAGAAATGTATAATGCTCGTATCTGGTTCTAAAAGCTGTCTTTGGCACATCTGAATCTTTTACTTGTAGCTGATAGTAGCCAGAACGGAGATCAATCTTTGAAAATATAGTGGCACATTTCAACTGATCAAACAGATCATCAATACGAGGTAATGGATACTTATTCTTTATTGTAACCTTGTTGAGCTGTCTGTAATCAATGCATAGCCTCAACGATCCATCTTTTTCTTTACAAAAAAAAACCGGTACACCCTAAGGTGAGAAACTGGGTCGAGCAAAGCCTTTATCAATCAACTCTTGCAATTGTGCTTTCAACTCTTTTAATTCGGTAGGAGCCATTCTATAAGGTGCTATGGATATGGGTGTTATCCTCGAAACAAGATCTATAGAGAATTCCACTTCTTTAACCGGTGGTAAACCAGGTAATTCTTCTAGAAATACATCAGAAAATTCACACACAACTGGCACTGACTGAATCTTTGACTCAGATACTTTAGTGTCCAACACATATGCAAGATAAGCATCATAACCTTTTTTGACATATTTCTATACTGATATAGTTGAAATAACATTAGATAACCCATCTAATTTATCAGATTCAACATGGAGTAACTTACCACTCTGACATTTCAACACAATGTGTTTCTATTTACAATTTACAACTGCATCATGCCGGGTTAACCAGTTCATACCCAAAATCACATCAAATTTATCAAATGGCAAGAACATCAAATCATCTGAAAAGCAATAACCCTTTACCATCAATGGACAGTTTTTACAGACTTTATCCACCATAACGTACTAGCCCAGAGGGTTTGAAACTTTAACTACAAATTCAGTGAATTAAATAGATAAATTTTTAACAAACACTAAATTTGTACATATGTACGAATATGTGGAACCAGGATTAATAACAGCAGTAATATCAATATCAAGTAGAGAATTACACTCGTAGTGCCATAACCCAGTTATGGTCTTATCATTAGGATGTCATAGCCCTGCTATGATCTTACACGTATATTTACTACCCTGGTCCAACCATGATCTTACGTTCACGGTGCCATAACTCAATTATGGCCTTTTCACTAAAATGCCATAGCCCAGCTATGGTCTTATATTTAAACATTGTCATGGTCCAGCCATGGTCTTATCCATTAATTCGTCTTTTGTCACTAAACGATCGTACCCAATCCTGTGTTTCACTTAATTTGAACTTTCGATCCAATTTTTATATTTTTACAATAATCATAATTCAATAACAAACATATGAGATAATACATTATATCATTCCTAAATTAACAAATAATCATAAAATTTCAACCATATGAACTTACCCGGGCTAATTTGTAGAATTTGTAGAAATTCAGGAACTATTCTGTTAATTTCTTTTTTTCACGTTTATCTTCGGGTTCTTGATCTATAATATAAAATTATTCATTCATCAGCATCAAATTCAATTCTAATTCACTTCACAATTTATGCCCTTAAAATTTCAAAATTACACATTTACCCCAACTTTTATAGTTTTTACAATTTAGTCCCTTATTAATTTTCCCACCAAATAAGCTATTTTTTTCTCAATTAACATTTTATCTAATCATTTTAGGCTACTATAAAGCCTTTTATATTCATAATTTTAGCACCAAACCCTAATTCTTAACTTTTCCACAATTTAGTCCTAAAATCAATATCTATCAAAATTACTTAATACAATCATCATATAACAAAATTAAATCTTCAAATTCATGTTAATTCATCATAAACATCCAGAACTTAACATTGGTAACTTTCAAAATTACTCATAAAATCAAAAACCAATGAATTAGAAGTTGGACCTAGTTGTAAAAATCTCAAAAATATAAAAATTTCAAGACAAGAGCAAGAATTGAACTCACATGTAGCAAAAATATGAAAATCCAGCTTAAAGGGACTCTTCTATGGCTGTTTTTGGCTCAATATTGATGAAGAAATGTCTAGATTTTCAATTTGGTCTTTATTTAATTTTATCTCAATTGTCAAATGACCATTTTGTCCCTAAACCATCCAATTTCAAGATTTTTTCATGCACATGCCGTCTCAGCCTTCTAATTAATGTCTAATTGCATTTTTGGTCCTCCCTTATTCACCACTTAAGCTATTTCATCACTATTTCTTTAATTAATAAGTTTTGCACCATTTTCAATCTAGTCCTTTTTTTTAATTAACTATCAAAACGTTAAAATTTTCTAACAAAACTTTAATACTAACTTATTGACACTCCATAAATATTTATAAAAATATTTACGACTCGATTTATATAATCGAGGTCCTGATACCTCGTTTTCGAGACTAATTAACCTAATAATTCTTTTAAATCACAAAATTCACTAATTCAAGAATATTTCTAAAATCAAAATTGACTCATAATTATTAAATAATAATAAAATTTTCAAACTCACTCGTCGAATTTAGTGATCTCGAACCACTGTTTCCGACACCACTGAAATTTGGGTTGTTACAATTTTTCTAGATTATGGATCCATGTTTGATGTATTTAACTCGGTAGTGGAATAGACCCTGTTTAAGAGTAGATCTTGCATAGCTAAGTGAAGTTACATGCAATCCTAGAAATAGGACAACATAAATCTACGAGATTAGAGTCAAATCTAATAAGAGAATCCATAACATGAGTTAATGTGATAATAGAAGTTTTAATTAGAAAGAAATTTCAATTAATTAACCTAAAGTCAGTTGTTCTTATGCTTGAAAGAGATATTAGCATAACTTAGGGATTTTATAATGCCCCAAATTTTGAAAATGTGATTGTTGAATTCTATCAATAGTTAACTGTCTACTTTAGTTGTTTAGAGCGTTAATGGTGTGTCTAAAATTTGGGGTTTAAATCCCATTTCTGGAAAATTATGTTAATTGTTTTGAATTAACTTTTACTTTGAATTTTTTTACTTAAGTTAAATTTTGTGAATGTTGTGTCAAGAATGAGCTTGTCGGTTTAATGGTTAAGCTTCTGAATATCTTTTAGTCTTGTGTTTGAGTCTTAGCGCTAGCAATGGGGACATATTTTTGTGTTGTGCGGTAATTAGATAAACTTTTAAGTAATTAAACATTTTTTTTTCTGTTTTTTCTTTCTTTATGATGTTTTCCCTATTACGTTTTGTTTTTAAAACTTTTCATCTCTTTCACTACTGTTTCTTGTTCTTTTCTTTACTTTCCTTCCTTGATCTTTCTTTTCCTTCACTATGTTGTTAATTGTCGGATCGTACCATC
The DNA here is from genome assembly GCA_025698475.1 of Gossypium anomalum. NCBI lineage: Eukaryota > Viridiplantae > Streptophyta > Magnoliopsida > Malvales > Malvaceae > Gossypium > Gossypium anomalum. The sequence continues at coordinate 12,220,308 of CM046967.1, read as the reverse complement.
CTGTGGCCGATTGTGGTTGTCAATGGTGAGATTCAGTTGTTCTAATTTGTTCGTAGTTGCCTAATCTGTTATGAATTTGGGGTTTTTCTTCAAGCTCTAAAATTATGGTTTTAATCTTTTTTTGTTGTCCTTTGTTACTTCGGTACATTGTGGGGGAAGACCAAGAGACATCTAATGTTCCTCCAACTATCTAAGTTCGAGTAATTGTTGTTGGTTCGTCGGTAAGCATTAGTTTCGTTATTGGATTTTACGTTAAAGTTTTCATCATAGTTGGTTGATTTCTAATTGTGCGAATTGTTACGTTTAAGTTGCTTGATTGGACTTTGGTTGTCATTTTTAGGTTTTGGGATCACTTATGTTGCTTCCACATTGAATCCATATCAGGTGTGTAACGAAAATTCTGCGTTTGACGAAAGTCGAAAACCATGGTTATCGATGCCACACGACCGTGTGCCAGGCCATGTAAGCCACATAGTCGTGTGTCAGGCCGTGTAACTTATCGTTTTGGAATTAGAGCCACACTGACCAGAGGCACCGGGGTTTATCCAAGCTGTGTAACTTATTATTTTGGAATTAGAGTCACACGAGCCAGAGACACGAGTGTGTGTCTAGGCCGTGTAACACACTATTTTGGAATTAGAGTCACACGACCCAGGGGCACAGGCATGTGTCCTGGCCGTGTGAGAGGATTTTTGGGTCTTGAGTTACATCGGTGTGTGTTTGGCCATGTGTTGTGTAACTCACTTTTTTGAGACACGTAGTCATGTATGACATTAAGGAGGGCCACATGGGCGTGTGCTTGGCCGTGTGGACCACACGAGCTAGCAATTTAGGCCGTGTGAATCCACACGAGTGTGTGGGCCAGAAATCAAAATTTTTTCCTAGGGCTATAAACATCGTTCGGATCGAACGTAGGCCTACCGTAGGATCCATATGATTTGAATCAGGCAATGAAATCCATTATCTGGTGATCTGTTACTGAATAATCTGTTATTTTAAATTGTACCACTGTATATGCATATCTATTATCTGATATATCTGCATTTGCATTAGGTTTGGGAACTTGTAAAGGAGGAAGTGTGGACAGTTTAATAATCTGCCGATTTTGGTGGTTAAGCCATAAGCATATATCTGATTCCAATGATTTATCACATTTTAATCTGGCAGCTAGACTGCAATTACTCCGAAACGTGACATATAGTCACTACACGGTGTGTAGGGATGGATGGGTACTTGATACCTTATAAACTATGTAGGATTAGACAGAGGTGGTGTGTAGCGGTTGGGGTAGGACTTTGCATCTGTATCCGATAAGTTCTGCTACTGAATTCAATGGCCTCTGTTTCTGTCTCTGCATCTAATTCTAAGAATTGCTTGACAAATGAAACCGAAATCATACCTGTTATATTATTGATTATTTGATTATATAAGTTATGCACTGAGTTGTAAACTCATCTAGTCTATTTGTTTAGATTACAGGTAACCTACAGACTTAGATGGGTCGGCGTGCTAGGAGCTCAGTCACATCGTTTAACTGATTTATAAAGTTATTTGGATTTATGCTTAATTGTTATTCTGGGTTATGGATTTTAATACTGGATTTTATATTTTTCTTTTGAACATTTCAATGTATGGGATGGTTTGAATTTTTATTTTAAAAAAATGGACTTTCCTAGAATGATTGATGTAGCTCTCCAAACTTGGTCATATCATTTAGGTTGAGTTTGGGGTGTTACATATTTCTATGGATCAAGATACTAAGTAAAGAAATTGTGTAATTTAGATTGATAGTTACAGATGAAATCTAAGTAAATTTTTTCTTTGGTATTGTTTCGCTTCATGGTTGTTAATAGATTATTTTTTTTGATTTGTTCTTTGTTGTATTCGTTAGTTAATTAATTTAGTTAATTTTAGTTTTTAATCAATCACTCGAATTACTAGGTTAAATAATAGAAAGACGATAATTACTAGTACTTTTAGTCTTTATTGGAACGATATCTTTACTCACCGTAACTATACTATTAATGAATAGGTGCACTTACCTTACTCAACTTTTTAGTTAATTTTGTGTACATCAACTTCCATTATTGCTGGACTATGGGCTACTTTATTTCTTTGCCAATGAATTCATACTTAATTTTAAAATTTTAAAAATATTATTTGGTTCACTTTTAATAATTAATTTGATACTTTTAGGTAGATATTTTTCATCTTTTAGTTAATGCATAGAGGTAGAAATAAATTTATGAGATTATTTCGTAATCATGTTATTTTTTTTAAAGATTTTATTTGCCTCTTTTTATATTTTAATATGAAAAAAATTATTAACAAATAAACATAGATGATAAAAAAAATCCAAAAGCTATCAATATTTTATGCTAATTAATAAAAACAATTCCGTATAGGGATTTGTTTTCATGTGTCGTGCGTAGTGCTTTCCAGCTTTAGGTTTGGCTATAGATAGCATTGGTTCAATGTTTTTACTGGTGGTGCTGCCCCTACACATCCAATATCTCACTCAAATATATAAGCTTTCTATTGTACATTTGTACTACACACAGACAGCCTCGTTAAGTGTATATTTTGAGTGGGAAAGTCACCTCATTTCTTTTCTTGGATTTTGACATCCATTAACAACCTCTTTCTCACTCTCTCTTTCTTTATTTCTCAATAAATGTATGTCATATTCGTGTATATAAATGTAATTCAGGCAACTGCTGCCTAATTAATTAATGTATACTTTACAGATTAAGCTACCAAGATAGGTTATGCTCCATTTCCCTTTCTAATGGTAACTTCTGCTCCCCCTTAAGAACGGTGATAATCATCTCAATTACTTGCTCCTCCAATCACCACTCTACAGTTAATTTCTTCTCTCTGCATAGACAAATTGTATGTATAGGTAACATACCTATATGTTAGCTGACTCCAAAAATTCCAGCTAACTTCAGGTCCTGCTGCCCAATCAAACATAACGCAAGTCGGTCTTCCCATGCTAACATCAGCTTTAAATTAAATTAATGGGTTAACCGCGGAAGGTTACTGTGAAAGCGTCTTGTAACACCATTCGCTTTAAGTGGGTCACGCACCCATCTATGCACTACTATATTCATGACAATGGCATCTTGCATGGCAGGTTCCTAGATACATAGTTGGATGCCAAGAAACAATTTTCCAAAGATGCCAAGAAACAATTCTCCAACTCATGGCTAGCTTTAAGTTGGAATGTTATGTACAATTCACAATATACTCTGCAACTTGAATCAAATCTACACAACGTGATTTGGAAAGGGTATTACACCCTCAATTTGACAAACTGTATAACATAGATAGATAGAACCATTCAATAGAAACCAGAGGAATGAAGCTATCAACATTTCCACGCCTCCTTAATAGCTGTCCTTGATTTGTAACAATTACCAAACACTACGGTAGCTTAAACAAAGTCTGCAAGTATATAAACATATATAGCTAGCTAGTGTCAATGAGTAATAGTTTGTTTGAAAAAGATAGTAGTTGGGTTGGGAGAATGTGCATTTCAGTGTGTTTGTTGTTGTAGTGCGCATTATTAGGGAGTTAGACTGATAGATTGATCGACAGGTTTTTTTGCACGAAAAGTTATCCCTAGAAATTCAAATGAATTAATGGGATTGCAGATGATGATACTTTATTGAAATTAAGAAAAAAGTTGTGCGGTGTTTGTGTTGTGTTGTGTTGTGTTGGGCTGTGCTGTGCTGTGCTGCGTAGCGTTTTTTGTTTGTTTTACGCGACAAGATGCTGAGATACTGTGGTACTAAAGATTCACACATACAATCTCATACTCAAAATGAAATTAGTGATGCTTCACTTTAGTGCAACATCCATTAATTATTATGGGCATTTAGAAAGGTCAATTGCTTGGCAGTTCGGTGGAGGCAGGCAGGGAGATATAATTGACAGACACACATACACTCTCTCTTTATTGTGCGTCCTTGAAAGCATTTTGGCCCCCAGCGACCTACTTGCCTTGGTACTGTCAAATATATATATCTTAGTCTGAAATTGTGTGTAGACCCTTTTTTTAGCATTAGATTTACAAGTTTTAGTTTTCACTTAATTATCAATTAGCCGCCATCTACACCAAAGTGCTGATGCTCAATTATCTGCTCATTATGGAAATTTTGGGCTTTTATACCCTTCATCCCTCAAATATTAAAATAAGAAGAAGAAGAAAATCAGTGCTAAAACAACTTTTGTATTATCTGTGCGTATGGATGTAGGTGTATGAACATAAACATGCATGCATATTGCATGGAAAACCTAGGGTTGGCCAGGTTGGTCGTATCCGAAGTAGGTTTATTTAAATAAAAAAGACAAAACAGTTGCCCCAACCCAAAAGAAATAGATGATATTATACCAAATTAAGGTGTTACTGTTACAGCGATTGGGCCACTAAAGATTTACACAGAAAGCTGCAAGCAGAAACATAAGTTAAAGTAGGCAAAGCTGGTGATGAAATGAAAAAGAAAGTGACATTTTGATTTGCACTTGTGCTATTGTTCTAGGCTTAGCTATTAGGGATTTTTTTTTTCCAAATATATAAAAGAAAGTCTACATTACTTGCTTTCGCTTTTCTAGGGCGATTCCCCACTTGTTTCCTTTAATTTATATACATAATATGTGAATCGTCCAGGTCCTACAATGGCATATTTACTTCTCAAACCTGGCTGTTGCCAATTTTTGGATGGACAAACAATATCACAATCTCAGGACAAATTTATTACTCAACGGATTTATTCCTTTTTTTCTTATTTACTAATAGATTGAGGTGGGCAGACCATATTGGCCTAGTGAAAATGACCGGAAACGCCATTGCTCATCTCACACCTTTGAATAATCCTAGATAAATCTTCTTTATTTTTACAAGCGGATTCACGTCTCATCTCAAATTTTATTTAAATTTATTCATATTTTATAAATACCTAATCAAGGCCCAATCATATTTTTTAAAATATAAATTATTTTTATTTAATATTTAGTAAATATCTATATCTATATCCTTAACTATCATTATATATTTATTCTTTTATTAAATTTATAAATATAAATAAATTAACACATTTTAAACATTTACATTATAATATATTTTTAAAAAAATTTCAGTTGATATAAATTTAAGTAATATATAAAATAAAAAAAATAAACCTTTAAATTTTAGGCATATAACTATCTATTTGTTAAAACAAGTGAAAGGGCTCCTTCGGTAGCCTCAAATAAAGCACGATTAGTGTTGGTTTTGTTGCAAACGCAAGGCAGTCATCGTTCGGATGAATTGTTTTCAGTCATTTATAGAAACTTCAACGCATTGGCCATGAATTTGTTAAGAAATGGATACTTCATTGAGATATAAAAATATATGTATTATATTATAAATTTTATTTTTATACACATATCTAATAATTATATAAAATCATTATCATAATTTTTTTTCATTATTATTTGATATAAAATAATTTCAATATTTAAGATAAATATATAAAAAATGTTATATTATTTTATTAAATTATTATATAACATATATAATTTTGAGTTTTATAATAATTTAATAGATATATAAAATTTATATCAATAAAGTTTATATGAATTAATCATAAATTTATATTAATAAATGTTGATTGAGTCATAGTTCGATTGGCATGAGTATTATTGTCAATACAGGAAGACTTGAGTTCAAACGCATTCAAAATAATATAAATAATTATAAATAAAATTAGTCCAATGTAATAATTTTGTGTAATTCAATGTGTTACATAAAATAGTACTACATTTGTAGATAATGTTTTGCGTCAAATATTACTAATAATTTTTATATAATTACAGAAAACACTATGAAAGTAATAATAATTAAAAGTGAATAAAAAACTTAATTTGAAAAGCCCACCTAAAATTTAAGAAATAATAAAATGTCGTCTCAAATTCATACCAACAATTACTGCATGTGATTGAGGGATGGATGATTGGTGGCCTTTGCTTTTAATCTAGCTTTGGAATGCCACATCTGATGCCTCAAACCTTAGCTTCTTTTTTCATTTCTACTTTGTATTTATCCCACAACTTTCAAATTTTATCCAATATTGTCTTCTTTCTTCTTTATGCACTACTTTTTCACCCATTCGTCTTTTTCCTTTTTGTTATAAGTTTTAGTTTATTATTATTATTATTATTATTATCTAAAAGTTACGTGTTCAAACGCATTTAAATGTATAATATTCTTCACTAATTTAAATTTTTTATCACTATAACAATATAATGAATTATTAAAGAAAAATTAGTTAATTAGTTATTTTTTAGATTTAATATTTCTATAAAGAAAAAATCTTTATCCCTCTCACATTATAATGGATTTTGTTTTTGTAAAATTAACGGAAACTTATCATAGTAAGTTGTTAATTAGTTTTTTTTTTTTTACATTTATTTTAATATTATTTATTATTAACAATGTTATTTAGTTTTTATATATATAATTTAAATTTTTTAAGGTATATAATACAAATGGGAGAGGAGATGTCTTGATTTTAGGAAACAGCTTAAACAATTCACTGATGTTGGAATATATGAAATTTAATGGTATAAAAGAACTTTCGTTATTTCATAATAAATCATTGACTTTACGTTCAATTTTATTTGACGATAGTTTTAAAATTAGTAATTTTTTAAATTTGCATAATAATGAACTTTAAATGTTCATATAATTTTTTTATTAATATACACTACTATTTATTTCCCATTTATAGAATATGTAAGTAGTTATTTGAAAATAAATAAAATATTAAATATTAGAAACTTTATCACACATGCATGCATGTGAAAATTACATATTTAGAATAAAGAGGTTAACATCTCTTGCATGCTTATATACAGATAACATACATGTTATTACGAACTAATCAAATCATACATATTAATTTCTAAATGCTCAAATCAGTCTATCAGAATAGCAGATATCATGCATTAGAGTTTGCTTTGCCCTCATCGGCCCTACGGAAGGCCCACCGCCGATCGGAACGACTTATGTGACCCTAGGAAAAATTTTAGAATTTTAGGCCCACATGCCCGTGTGGGCCCACACACCCAAATTGGCCTTGCGCGTGTGGCCCACACGGCCTGCTTATGTCCTACTCTCCCAAATCGGCCTAGCCCGTGTGACCCACACAGCCACACACTCGCTCGTCATATGGTCGTGTCTTGCACATAGCCAGGCACACGCCAGTGTGGTGTGACAGGCCACTTTTTCGGCTTTCGCCGAACCTCGTTTTCTCATGTTTTCGTTACACACCTAGTTCATTTTTTATGCTAAAGCAATCCCGAGACCAGCAAAAACTAGAAACAACATTAAAACTACTAATTAACATCCAATTTACGAATTTACCGACATAAAATTGAATAGCTCACACCAACTTACCACCGAAGAAAATAGTTACTATCACGGTTTAAGCTGTTGAAGTAAAATTCACAGGTTCACTGCCTTCCCCTGCACCATAAATTCATAGAAATCAAATTCCTTAACTACACCATTACGTTATAAAGAAAGAATAAATTCAAATAACCCTACAGAAATCGAACCCTACAGACGAGTGAAACCCCACTTACTAAAACCACACAAAGAACGCTAAAAATCATAAATGCAATAAGAAATGATTGTGGACAGAATTGAAGGGAAACGAAAAAGAAGGGAATTGCAGAGAAAAGGAAAATGGGGAACATCAGAAAAGTTTGAGCAGAGACAAAAAAATAAAATAAAATAAATTTAATTTAATTTGAAACAAAATCCCACTACATCACAACTCCCACAACTCTACTAACCACCAAATCCCACTAAATCTGTAACAACCCGTTTTCAGTGAAATCAGAACAATGGTTTTGGGATCACAAATCCGAAGTTGGAAAAACTTATTTTTATTACTATATGGTTTACAGTATGATAGAAATACCGTATAAAAATTTTGTTGAGAAATTTTACTGTTTACATACCTAATTTGATGAAAAGGACTAAATTGCATAAAGTGCAAAGGTTGTGTTCTAATAGCTAAAGGTATTAAATAGCTATAGAATTTTAAATTGGAGGTCCTTATATAGTAAATAGGCCATTAAAGTGCTTAGTGGTTAAGCATGAGTAGTCATAATTGGAAATTTCATGAAATATTAAGGTTAATTTTGGAAATTAATGATTAAAGTTATAATAAATAAAATAAAATAAACTATTATCATCATCTTCCACCAAAAAAAAGAAGAAGAAAGAAACCTAGCCATGGAAGCTTGAATTTGGACAAGCTTATTTTGCTCAATTAGGTATGTATTTTTGTCTCGTTTTTTATGATTTTTATGTTTCCGAGATCGTAGTAGCTTAATCTTGCTAACTCAGGGATTAATTTGCAAAATTTTTAAAGTATTAGGGTTTTACCATTGATGAATATGCTTGAATTTTGAATTTAAATAATAGAAAATGAATGGTTGTTGTTAAAACTAAACAACTTTTGTAAAGAGAATTTTGATGAAATTATCAATTAGGGATTAAATTGAAAAGATGATAAATTTATGGTAAAATTTGTGAATTTTATGAAATATATGGGCTTTTATTAATAGGTATAAAAATTGGCTAGGCTTGAGTAAGGATTAAATTGTGTGAATTTTATTTTTCGAGCCTAGGGACTAAATTGCAATGAATTAAAAGTAGAGGGGAAAAAAGTAATTTTTCCAAAAATGTGTGTTGGACTAAATTGAATATGAATTATATTGAATTGAGTTAAATTCAATCGTATAGATCCAGTTAAACCTAGTACGGATTTAGATCGAAGCAAAGGAAAAATATTGGATTAGTCGCCTTCGTATCTACATAAACTCGTTGAGGTAAGTTCGTGTAATTAAATTGTACATTTATATGTGTTAAATTGAATTATTTTTTGTGAATTGTACAACTACCATGAACAAATACCAGTTGTATATTCGATAATTACCTAGCCTCATTTGAACTTTAGGAATCCTTAAGATACAAATGACATGTCATTAGGGTCACTGATTTCAGCTCTTATAAGCTTCCCGTTATTTAGCTCGGAAGAGCTTACTGTTTACAGCTCGTATGAACATATATGTACATGAATTGACTGATTACAGTTCAGTACACTTCGTGTGTACTACCCGTGTATCCAACGATATTCTAAATGGTTGAATGGGCACAGTTCTGTTACAAGATTATATGAGCTTGATATGAACTATTATTGGTATTTATATAAAAAACATGAAATGTGATTATTTGATGAATTCAACCATGTGTGTTGGATCTTATATGTAATTTTCATGGCAAATATGCTGGTGATCATGTGTTTAGGCTTTTGGCCAAATTGGTTGAGATATACTATGTTTACTTACCTATTGTATGGATATATGGTGAGTTAAATTCCGTGTTATACGAACTTACTAAGCTTAAATGCTTGCTCTATGTTATTTTTCTATGTTTTATAGTAATTCAGAAACTCGTTCGGGTTGGAAGCTAGTCGGAGTTATTTTACACTATCCATCAGTCCTTTTGGTACTTTCAGTAAATTAATCTCGGATATAATGGCATGTATAGGTTATTTTGGCCAATGTTGGTATATAAATGTTTTGTTGAGACTAGCCATTCCATTTGAATAGCTTGTGTTTGGTATATTTTCATGTGTATATAAGTGGTCTTATCATATTTGTTATGTGTTTGATATGGTAGAATGAAAGAAAGTAAAATGTGGTTTGAATATGCATACATGAATTTGGTCATTTAGGTAAATTGAGATACTTATTGACATGTCTTTAAATTGTCAATTGAGGTGCCTAAGGGCATATTGGTTGTATGTGGTTATATTTCATGTTTAAGACTTGATTTTGGCTTGTTTTGAATACCTTGTTATGGCTTGTTGATGTGCAAATTGTTGTGTTTAGGTTGATAGCAAATTGGGTGAGAAATGTAGCTTGGAAAATGGCCTATTTTTTTTTACATAGGTGTGTGTCCCCTTTATCTTTTAAATTGCGCAAGTCAATATGCTCACACGGTCTGTGTCCCTATTTCGAATGCCCACACAGCCGTGTGACTCCTGCAGTTTGAAAATTTATAGTGTTTTTCAAAAAATTCTTTGAGCATCCAATTTAGTGTTTATGATATAAATATTATATGATGTGAAATGTTTGAAATTTTTGTCTATTTGTTCTGTAAACTCCGGTAATACTCTGTAACCATGTTTGGGCGATGGATACGGGTTAAGGGTGTTACAAAACCCGACCACTAACCTCATCCAATTATCTCAAATCCCAACTCCACCGAACCTCTATCAGACAACTGAAACAAAATTAACATTCCCGTTCACATAGGGACTCGAAAATGAGACCTCAAAGCAAATAATAACCCCTTACCACTCGAACCAGCAAGCTCATTCTGATATGAGTTTACCAAAAGTATAATATCATCCCGCCTAAAAGGGATAAGGCTAGGACCAAAATAACAAAAATTCCATTAATGAGACTTGAACTCAAGACCTCAAACACGCACCCATATCACTTAACCACTAAAATAGACATATATTTACAACAAAATTTACAGAAACAAAAATAAATTAGTCAGGGCATTACAATAAATAATTTTACAAGTCGATTTGGACTTGTGTTGCCTTAATTTTTATATTTTTGTATGTTTGTTTTCCATTATTTAATAAGTCTTCAATTTAAGAAGTTTTTGTCTTGTCTTGTATAAGTTTTTTAGTCTTGTTTTTGCAAATAATTTTGAGATAGTTTTGTGATTATCCTCTCCAATTTGGTGGATGCTTGGTTCTTTTACCGATTCTACCCACCCCTTTAGACCATTCAAGGTTGATTTCCTTACCGTGATAGGTGCATTCTATCACTTTAGATATGTCGTGCTTGAGTTGTGACAAAGTTGGTTGTTAACGTGTTGTAATTCTATATTGATGCTAAGGTTGAAACCTTTGTCGTATTGACGGAGCTTGTCCTTTATCGTCGATGATGGGTATTTATTGTTTTCTTTTTCTTTTCCCCGAATTGTATGGTCCCATTTATGGAGTGAATTAACGAGTTTTTCATTAAAAAAAACATTTTAATTGTATTATGAAAACTTTATTACCTCCATCAATTGTATATATAGTGATAAAGTTGTTGATTGAGTTGATATCATAAGTTAACTCGACTCCAACTAAAGATTGATGATGACACCAGGTTAAGCAATTGTAATATATTTAGTATTCTTAGACTGATGTATTTACATATTTAAATTTCATTTCACTCACAATTTAATCTTTTTTTTTTTAATTTTAATGACGTACATATTTTATTATTTAGTTTAAAATCATATGCTTCATTATTTATTATATGTTATTTTTAAAACATCTCTGTTATATCTGTTATCTGTTATTTGTATCTATGTATGGGGTGGAATTGGTATATGTAGAGGAAGTATTCTGTGAGGCGACATTTTGTCAATATACTGATAACTTGACTACAAACTACTCTGTTAAGTTTCGTACAGCTACAATGTGGTGTGTAGGGATGGGTCGGTGTTATATACCCTACGTGGTGTGTGGGATGTGATGGCTGTCGATTCCACCAATATAAACCTACACCTAATTTGCAAATTAAAGCAGTATAGGGAGTAGGGTCGATCCCACAGAGACTGGAATTACTAAAAATTGTTGGTTTCTTGACCAGATTAGTGTCTGGGCAGTTGTCGTGCCCGCGAAGTTTAGGGGGGAAATAAAATATGAAACTTGAAATAAACAAAAGAAAACGTAAAAAGCAAAAAGTAAAGATGAAATAAAAATAAATAACGAAATAATTTAAAGGAAAATCAATTAAACTTAGCTCAGCTTCAAGCACGGGTTTTTTCGTCTTTGACCCGATCCTCGAAATTGGGTGAACTCCTCTTTTCCAATAAGCTAATTATGGCTACCAAGGACGCCTCGGACACCAACTCTTCCTTGTGTAAATTAGTTATGGAACGTCCTATAACTAACCCTTACCGATCGAACAACCTACGAAACGTTCGTGATTTAAAACTCCGGTAGCTTTGCGTTCTAGAAGAGCCTAGCTCGAACCAATGCCCTCAAACGTTGGGACATTTAAATCCGGTTACTACTTCCCTTGATGGAACCAAACAGCAATCCCCACTTGGCACGCCAATGTGTTCACGGAAAACCAATTAGACAATCGATCCTTTTGGAATTCCAACTGTACGTCTAGCCACACTAACTCAAACGACGTCTTTTTTGACTTAGCGTTGTCTCGACTTTGTGAGTTGACGAAGTCATACTCTTGATCCGGAGAAATAATAAATATCGAAAATTGGGAGTTAAACAGCTCGGGTTCGTAACTCACGGGTTTTTTGACGGGGTTAACACCAGCTTAAAGCTGAAAGGGGTTTAGTGTGACATGAATTTAATCATGCTTGAAGGTTATGGAAATGATAGAAATTATATGAAAAAGGTAGTGGAAATGGATAGGAAAAATATTTGCAAAGAGAATTAGACAAATTTTGTAAAAAGAAGACAGAATAATCTAATGCTCAATTGAATTAAGAAAAAGAAAAACAAGGTGGATAATGGAATTCCAAAATGAAATAGGAATGTAAAGACAATTGAATAATGAATGCTTTCCTAAGAACTAAAACCCCCTATTTATATAGATAGGGTTTACTAAAAATAACTTAAGAAAATTAATATAAAATCTAAAATAATAATAAAATTAAAATAAACTTAAAATAGAGTTTCCTATTTTTGGCTTTTTACAAAGTCAAATTTGAAGTTTAATCCTTGGCCTTCCCATCTTTATGATTTGGCCCCAACTCAACGATTTTTCTTCCGATTTGGCCCCTTTTTGCTCGTTTTTGACCAATTACATCCCTGACAATATTAAATCATAAAAACACCAATTAAGCAGGGATTAATTCAGAAATAAGCCAAATTAAACACCAAAAATATGCAAATTAACATGTTTATCAAATCCCCCCTACTTAGCTCATGCTTGCCCTCAAGCATGTTGTTCTTTCAAGCATTAGAATTAATTCCACAATTTATTAAAAATCGAGCCTTTTTCCATATCCTCAATCAATGCAAACAATATAGGCAAAAAGAAATAAATGTTCAAAATATAAATTTTAATCAACAAGTGTCATAAAATTGAAATATGTCAACTAAACAATTTCGCTAAATTGAGATTGAATCCCATAATTTACATGGCATTATTAATTAACTATGCATCAGAAAATTAATAGACAAGATCAAACCTTTTTACGCGAACTAGGATGACAACCCAAGCACCCTATCCCGGTTACTCAGTTCAAACAGTCTTTATTATGTATTATCTTTTCTCTTTTTTTTTTTTTTTTTTTGAAATAAGATGGGGTGTTCAGCTAGCGGAATGTTTGTAAGTTATCGACTTGTCACTCGAACCTCTTTACGCGAGACAAGATGACAACCCAAGCACCCTGCCCTGGTTACTCAATTCGGTCACGTTTTCGAAACTTCATTCATAGCCTGAACCTTTATTAATTTATTTATGCACAAGCAAACATATTTTATTCAATCAATCAATTCATGCGAAAAATTATAGCTACATATACCAATTTTAAAACCTAAATGTCGACCAACCTATATACTTAAACATTTAATTCGAAATTTGCCCAACTGCTTAAATCGACTAAGTATGAGGTTTTAAGGCTCAAATGTTGAATAAATTGTCGAAAGAATTCATCGTAAGATTGAACACATGCAAAAGAGAAAGACATACAGCAAAAATTAACATATCAATCCAACCCCCCACCTTAAACTATGCTTGTCCTCAAGCATGTAAAATAAAGTCAGCAGCTCAAAATAAATTAAAAATGAAAAAGATCAGAACACTCCCCGTGTATTTTAATGACATCATTGGTGTTGAGAGTCGCGACTTTGCAGGATATTGAGGATGGTGGTGACTTGAGTTTCCATTGTTTCAAGTCTAGCTTCGATTCGACCTAAACGGGCCTCCACAGTCAAAGGGTGTTCCTCTTGCTCTCTCGTATTAGTGTGTAGATGTTTACGAAAAACTCTATTTTTTCGAGCAGCCCGTGTACCTGGAGGAACAAAATAACACGAAGTAGGGGTGCCGGCAAGCAATCCCATAGAATCCAAACAATGTTTATCTAGGTGGTCCATACGATATGCACATGTGAAGGTTGCGAAATCAAGTTCAGACTCAAAAAGTCGAGAAGCTAAATTTGAAATAAATGATCCAAGTATAAGTGGACGATTGTAACTCAAAACAGCATGAAAATTTCGTGCAAACCAATATCCTAAATTAACTTTAAAACCCGAATGCATGCACCACAAAAGAAACGATTCGATTTTTAGTCAAAAGTATTTGAGAGTCATTTCTACCGAAAAACAAAATGCTAAAAATTGGTGTATGTATTTTAAAAAGAGGCTCATGCACCCATAAATCTTTTGTGGTCTTCAGATTATATAGCTGGTCAGAATTAGTTAAAACAAGATAAACATGCTGAGCATCGAAGTCATTGGAAACATCTAAAAGAGCAGAATGATAGGCATCGGATTGAATCTCATTAGGGTCGATGAAACCTATGGCAATGTTAAATTCTAAAACAGACATCCGAAAGTCTTTTCCAAGCAAACGAAAGCACACTATGTTTTGTGTTTCAACAGTTTGTAATGCATTTATATTGAAGTTAAATGTGGTATAAAACTCATAGACTAATTCATAATATGCATCACAAGTAATATTAGCAAATAGAATCCAACCAATAGCATCAAAATAATGGAGCACTGCATCATAAATATCTAGTAGTTCAAGAGTAGGGAAATCGATTTGCTTACAGACCGGAAGCAAGCGTTGTCGGATGGCGTTGTATCGTGTTTGCTGTTCCGATGTCGAAAACTCTAAAAATCCTCGTAAACGACTATTGGTAGGAATAACATTTGCTGAACTTCATCTGTTGCGTTGATTTACTCGGGGTGGTCGAACGTGCTCGTTAGGCGAGTCCAGTGGGGGATTTCGTTCAGCAGCTTCAGTACTGCTGTGCGGGGGCGTCGAGGCTCACGTGTCGACCGTCGATGACTTCGAGTTTGGCATTGAGAGACTTGTTCAACGACGGTGGGAGTAGGCTCGACATGGACGTTAGAAGTTTCGACTTCCTCTGGACTGTCCGAAGTGCTTGTGTCGGCCGGGGTTAGACTTCGTAGTCGGCGGGCTCTTGGTTGCGCGGCCGTTCGTCTCAGAGGAGGTGGAAGAGGGTCGTCGTCGGCTAACTCAACGACAAGAGGCGCGGAGAAACGGTATCGATTTCGGTTGAGTGAAACCGGAATGTTATCTACTGTTTGGTTCCGGGTTCAAACCATGGTCTCGGTCTTAGCGCTAGAAATAGGAATTTCAGATGGTTTCGACGGTGATGGTGAGATGAGCGGCGGCGACGGCATGCGCGATGACGGCGCGCGACGCGGCAGAAAGGCGATGCTACGTTTTGGCCGATTTTTGAATGGTGATGGTGGAGGCGTCGATTTTGGCCATGGTTAATGTGGTGGTCGGTGGTTTGGGTGGTTTAAGCGAAAAGAAAAAAAAAATTGGGGAAAACAAGAGCGGTGGTACTGTAATGGCCTAAATTCAAGGTTATCGGAATTGTAGTTTCGTAACCACAAATCTGATTTAAAGAGAAATTTATTTTAATATTTTTGCATGAAAATTTATATGATAGGAAAGTCGTATGAAAATATTGATAGAAAAATTTTATCGATTTAGTGGCTAGTTAAAAAAAAAATTATTGAAGAAATTAGTTAAAAATAAGTTATCGAGACCTCTATCTCATAAAAAACGAGTCGAAAATAATTTTATAAATATTTATGAAATGTTATTAATGTGGTATTAAAATTTTGTTAGGAAATTTTAATGTTTGGGTAGTCAATTAAATGAAAAGGACTAAATTGTAATAGGTGTAAAAGTTGCTAAAGTGATTAAATAGCTTAAGAGTCTAATGAGAAAGGATTTAAAAGGCAATTAGACCCAAAATTTATTTGGGCTGGACGGCAAGGGTATGAAATCAGCAGAAAAATTGATAAATTAAGGGTAAAATTGGAATATTGCAAAATTAACTAAATAAAACTAGGACTAAATAGGAAATATCTAGATTTCTCTTCATTTCTCTTCAATTCCAGCAGCTAAAAACGCCATAGAGGGTTCTCTAAGCTGTATTTAATAATTTTTGCACCAAGTGAGTTAATCCTTGCCTTTTTCTTGTAATTTTTGTGTTTCTAAGACTTTTACAACTAGGTCCTACTATTAAATTCATTAGTTTTTGATTTCATAAATGAAATTGAAAATCACCATGGTTGAGTGCTGTAAGTTTATGATGAAATAGAATGAAATTAAAGCTTTAATTTGTTTATGAGATGATTTTATTAGGCAATTTCAATAGAAATTGATTTTTAGGACCTAATTGTGAATATGTTTGGAATTAAAGTCTATTGCTGAAATTCTGATTCCTAAAGGTTGTAAACTAGTTTAAGGTGATAGAATAAAATGTTAATTGAGAAAAATAAGCTCAATTGAGAGGCTAATTGAGTAGGGACGAAATTATCATTTATTAAAAGCTTAGGGGAAAATGGTAATAAACAGCTTGCACTAAAACAGTTTGGACAGCAGCAGTAGACTAACTTTGAAAAAATCACCAAAAATTGTAGGAATCGAATTAGAAGATGAACAAAACATGGAATTAAATCTTATTGATTCTAGTTTCTCATAGAAGAAATATTGTAAGCAATGGATTTGTAAATTTTGAGATATAATGAATTTTGTTAGACAAGGTCAGAATGAATTCGGGTTCCCCTGTTCTGAATTTGAAAAATCATAAAAAAATGAAGAAAAATAATTAGGGGTTTACATTTATATGTATATAATCCTGAGTGAGTCTAGTTTTAATAGAAAAAAACTAGAATATCATTTGAATTCTGTACAAGGAGATAATTAATTTTTAGTGAAGAAGAGTCAGAACTGTCAGACAGCAAAACAGGGGTGATTTTAAAGAATAAACTGTACTGATTGGCTAGACCAAAAATTCTGAAAATTTTATGGTAAGAAGATATACGAGTCTAGTTTCAGGTAAAATTAACGGATCTTAATTTGGAGTTCCGTAGCTCAAGTTATAAATAATTTAGTGACTATGACTCAAGTAAACAGCTTTGAATGAACTATAAATAATAGTTGAATTATAGAGAATGTTGCATATGAACATGAAATGTATTAAATTGATAATTAAATTTATTTATTTAGATCCAGAAGATTCAAATCTGAAGCTAGATCGAGGAAAGGAAAAAGTTCGGGATTAGTAGATTTTTCTTTGTTTACAAACAAGTATCAAGGTAAGTTCATGTCACTTGAATTATATTCTTAAATACTTGAAATGTATGTTATTGATGTGAATATGATTTGAATGTTCATTATATGAAAATTGATGAAACATTGATATATTTGATATAAAGGAAGAAATCGATTGAATGAAAGGAAAATTCGATGGATCTCTCGAAAAGGAATTGTGGTAAAAGGATCTAGCCCGGACGGGTGATCCTATCTGATATAGCCCTCCCGAAGAATATGTGGAAAATGGATTTAGCCCGGACGGGTAATCCGAATTAAGTCAATTTAGCTCGACTGGTAATTCGGATCCAAGCTCATTAGAGTAATTGTCGCTAGAGGATTTAGCTGGGTGGTAATCCCGACAATACTCTATGAGTTTATATTGCGAGGATTTAGACTGGGTCGTAATCTCATTTGCAAGGTTGAGGTTCGCGAGTGTGCTCTCTGAAATGGAAATGTGCGCACATGAATATGAATTGACGGACAGAAAATGTACACTAAAAGTGTACCTCTGAAAAATCCATCAAATTGCGAGTAATTCAACGGGATAAATATGGAAAAACAACAAGGGAATGGAAATCATAGTATTGATGAGCTCATCGGTCATGATATATATTATTGATATATAGAAATTATTGTATTAACTTGAACGTTGAGTTTGTGCATGTTAGGGTAATAATGCATTGAATGGATATATGTAATGTTTATTGTATTGTCTTGAAAATATTAGGTAAGTGTAATTCTTGTTACATGAGCTTACTAAGCACAAAGTGCTTACCTATTTCCTTTTCTCTGTTTTGTAGTGTTAAGAGCTCGGAGGTCGGATTTGGTGGAGACACATCACACTATCAACCTCGAGATTTCGGTAAATAAAGGAACTTTATTTTGGGAATCAATGGCATGTATAAGCTAACAAAGTAAATGTTAACGTGAAATGAATGTAAAGTTAGCCATTAGTATGGTTAACAAACACAGTTATAGATATGTGATGACGTTATCTTATATAAATGCATGAATCTATCATGAAAATATGTTAAATTGATTTGATTGATGTGGATTGGTCTCGATTTAATATTACAGGAAGTTTAGATATTTATAAAAGGGCTATATTGAATAAAAAGAAAAAAATTAATTAAGTAAACTCGTAATGCTCGCACCCTATTCCGGTAATGAATACGGGTAGGAGTATTACATTTATTGGTATCGAGCTACGGTTTAGTCGGTTCTAGGACCGATGTAGCAAACACAGAATTAGCTATACATGCCATTTAAATTATTATTGATAGTGTGATATCTCGACCATCTAAATGTGTTTTTTTATAGTAAATGTCTACCGACCGAGCTCTCAACTGAGAAGCAGGGAGTCATGCTCCGACCCGAGAGCGGGCACAAAGGGAAGTCGAAGTAACTAGTAGTACAAGGCCCGTGATTCGAGGCCAAGGGAGGAGGCAAAGCGAGCCTTCTTTCAAGTGATGAATGAATGGTTTAGTCAATATTTAAGAACTAACCTGTAGTGCAACAAGCTCAAGCTCCCCTTCCTACTCCTCCACAGGTTCCGAGATCCCACGAGTGCAGTGTGAATCGAACTGTCGAGAAAGGGAAAGCTCCTGTAGATAAAATCCGAAAATATGAAGAAGAATTTGAGCAGCAGATTGATGATGATTCGAACGGGTGAATTCTGGTTAGAAAACACTACTCGGGTTACGGAGGAATTATCTTGTACACGGAAGAATGTCCGAAATGTGCCGTCTCACTGCTAAAAGACAAACTTACCATTGGTGGAATACTAAAGCTTCAGTTGTTCGAAAGAAGAAATTACATGGGAATTCTTTGGATCTGAGTTGAAAAAAATATATCACCATAGGTTCCTTGACGAGAAAAGAAAAGAATTTCTTGAAAGTGAAACAGGGCAATAGATCAATATCTCGAATATGAAAGAGAGAATTTGTTCGATTGAGTAAATATGCTCGAGAATGGGTACATCGGAAGTGAAATGTGCAAACGATTGAAGAATGGTTAAATGAAGACATTAAGTTCTTGATCGAATTCTTGAAATTCGAGAGTTTGCTACATTGGCGAGAGAGAGCTTATAAAGCGTAAGAATTGAGTAAAAAAAGAAACAGTGAGAGGAAGCTCGAATTTTTAGTAAAAGACCGACGGAAAATCCGATTTTCGCTTCAAAGAAATTGAAGAAATATCAGGATCGTTCTACTTCAGCTATTGGGTATTCGGGCAAAGAGCGAGGTTCTCAACGCACTAATCCAAGGCCTTCTACTCCATCAGTGACCAGTGTTGGCAGTGTCGGAACTCCTAAACCGAGATGCCAGTACTGTAATAAAGCTCATTTTGGTGAATGCCGATTTAAGAGTGGGGCTTGTTACCGATGTGGTTCTTTTGACCATTTCCTCAGAGATTGTCCAGAAAGGGTTGAAAAAGAAGCTGAACAGATATTGAAGCCGAGTAATCCAGTTTCGAGGGGTAGACCACCTCGACCATCCGGTAATGTCAGCGGTAGTCGAGGAGCTACAAAAGATACTGCAGGTAGGCCTGAGGTACGAGCACCTGCTAGGACATATGCCATTCGTGCCAGAGAAGATACCTCAGCACCCGATGTTATTACTGGTACATTTTCTTTACTTGACACTGATATTACTGCATTGATTGATCCACGGCTCTACGCATTCATATATATGTGTTAAACTTGCAATTGTTAAAAATTTATCTGTTGAACCTACTGAATTTGTGGTTAAAGTCTCGAACCCCACAGGCGATCCGTGTTAGTGGATAAAATTTGTAAAAATTGTCCACTGATGGTAAGAGGTTATTGTTTCTCGGCTGATTTGATGTTATTGCCATTTGATGAATTTGACGTGATATTGGGTATGGATTGGTTAACCCAAAGATGATGCAAGAGTAAATTGTAGACATAAATATATTATGTTAAAATGTCGAATGGTGAGTTGCTTGGGTTAAATCTAATCGCAGACAGAGGGTTATCGATGTGATTTTCGATGAATGGCGTAGCAGAGGTATGTTAAAAAGGGTATGATGCTTACTTGGCTTATGTACTTGACACCAAAGTATCTCGAGTCAAAAATACGAGAGCAGATTCAGTGGTATGTGAATTTTCCGATGTGTTTCGGAGGAATTACCGGGATTGCCACCGAAAGAGAAGTGGAATTTTCTATAGATTTGATTAAGGAACTACTCCGATCTCCATAGCTCCGTATCGTATGGCTCCTCTGAGAATTAAAGGAGTTAAAGACACGATTACAAGAACTTGTTGCCAGGGGTTTTATCCGACCGAGTCATTCACCTTGGGGTGCTCGGTGCTGTTTGTGAAAAAGAAAGACGGGTCTTTGAGATTGTGTATCGACACCGAAACGACTTAATAAAGTAACTATAGAGAATAAGTACCCGTTATTACGGATCGATGATTTATTTGATCATTTGAAAGGTGCTAGCGTATTTTCAAAAATTGATCTTCGATCGGGTTATTATCACTCACGAGTAAAGGAGTCGGATGTGCCAAAAGCGACTTTTAGAACAGTGCGGGCATTATGAGTTTCTAGTTATGCCGTTTGGGCTAACTAATGCACTGCGGTATTCATGGATTTGATGAACCGGATATTGATTGCATGCTTATGTGATTTGTAGTAGTATTCATTGATGATATTTTAGTTTATTCTCGGGATGAAGAAGAACATGCACGAGAACATTTGAGAAGCGTGTTACAAATTCTCTGCGCGAGAGAAGCAATTGTACGCTAAATTCGAGAAATGTGAATTTTGGCTTCGAGAAGTGGGTTTTCTAGGACATATTGTATCTCAGAAGGCATCGGGGTAGATCAGAGTAAAATCTCGGCTATTGTCAATTGGAGTCCAGAAGAATGTATCCGAAGTTAGAAGTTTCTTGGGTTTATTTGGTTATTATCGGAGATTTGTACAGGATTCTCTATGATAGCTTCTCCAATGACTCGATTATTGCGAGAAAGATGTAAAGTTCGAGTGGGTGATGAATGTCAACAAAGTTTCAACCGATTGAAAGACCTATTAACGAAAGCACTGTATTAGTACAAACTCTGAGCAGGGTAAGGAATTTGTTATTTACAAGTGATGCCTCATTAAATGGTTTAGGTTGTGTCTTGATGCAAGAAGGTAAAGTAATAGCCTATGCTTCAAGACAACTTAAACCACATGAAAGAAATTACCCAAGACATGATCTTGAATTAGTCGCTATTGTATTTGCTTACCAAGATATGGCGGCATTACTTGTACGGTGAGAAATGTCATATTTATACCGATCATAAAAGCTTGAAATATTTGATGACACAGAAAGATTTGAATTTGAGACAGCGCGGTGGCTTGAGGCGATAAAGGATTATGATTTGATTATTGATTACCATCAGGGTAAGGCTAATGTTGTAGCTGATGCTTTGAGTAGGAAATCTGCATTTGCTTTACGAGCTATGAATACCCGATTATCATTGGATGATGATGGTTCAATCTAGCTGAATTGAGAGCTAAACCGACATTTTTACAGCAAATATGTGAAGCTCGGAAGAATGATGAGAAGTTACAAGTTAAACGGGCACAGTGTGAGTCAAGTAATGATCCCGAATTTCGTGTTGGTTACGATGGTTGTTTATTATTCAAAGGTAGGGTATGTGTACTCTCGAATTGAGCTCATACTGAGAAGATTCTACGCGAGGCTCACGGCGGTACTATCTGTACATCAGGGGAGTAATAAAATGTATAATGATTTGAAAAAGATGTCTTGGTGGTCGGGAATGAAACGTGATATCTACGAGTTTGTATCAAGGTGTTTAATATGTCGACAAGTTAAAGTGAGCATCAGTGTACCTTCGTGGTTACTTCAACCAATTACTATCTTTGGAATGGAAATGGGAAAGAATCACTATGGATTTTGTATCGGGGCTACCTTTGTCTCCGAGGAAAAAGATGCTATTTGGGTGATTGTTGATCGATTGACAAAGTCACGCACTTTATTAGGTATGTATGGATTATTCTTTAGATAAACTAGTGAATCAGATATATCTGAGATTGTCAGGTTACATGGAGTGTCTGTCTCTATTATATCAGATAGAGATCCCCGATTTACGTCTCGTTTCGGGACAAATTGCAAGAAGCCTTGGGTACTCAGTTGTATTTCAAAGATCGCATTTCATCCTCGCACAGATGGTCAATCGGCGTGTAATTCAAGTATTGGAAGATATGCTCCGATGTTGTATACTAGAATTTGAAGGTAATTGGGAGAGATATCTACCTTTGATTGAATTTGCTTACAAACAGTTATCAGTCCAGTATTAAAATGGCTCCGTATGAAGCTTTGTATGGGAGAAAATGTAGAACACCGTTATATTGGACAGAGCTCAGTGAAAGGAAGATACATGGGGTTGATTTGATCCAGGAAACAGAAGAAAAAGTAAAGGTTATTCGGGATAGTCTAAAAGCAGCTTCCGATCGTCAAAAATCATATGCCGACCTTAAACGAAAAGAGATTGAATTTCAAGTTGGTGACAAGGTATTCTGAAAGTGTCTCCTTGGAATAAAGTTCTCGATTCGGTCGAAAGGGTAAATTGAGTCCAAGATTTATCGGGCCCTATGAAATCATAGAAAGAATTGGACCGGTCGCTTATCGATTGGCATTACCACCGGAACTTGATAGAATCCATAATGTTTTTCATGTATCTATGTTACGACGATATCGATCAGATCCTTCACATGTTATTTCTCCGATGTATGGAGATTCAACCGAGATATGACTTACAAAGTGAAGAACCGGTCAAGATATTGGCACGGGAGACAAAAGAGCTAAGAAATAAAAAGATAAATTTGGTGAAAGTATTGTGGCAAAAGCACGGGATTGAGGAAGCGACAAGGGAACCAGAGGAGACAATGAGGAAACAATACCCAAACCTCTTTACTGGTAAGATTTTCGAGGACGAAAATCCTTAAAGGGGAGAGTTGTAATGGCCTAAATTCAAGGTTATCGGAATAGTGGTTTCAGTAACCACAAATCCGATTTAAAGAGAAATTTATTTTAATATTTTTGCATGAAAATTTATATGATAGGAAAGTCGTATGAAAATATTGATAGAAAAATTTTATCGATTTAGTGGCTAGTTAAAAAAAAATTATTGAAGAAATTAGGTAAAAATAAGTTATCGAGACCTCTATCTCGTAAAAACCGAGTCGAAAATAATTTTATAAATATTTATGAAATGTTATTAATCTGGTATTAAAATTTCGTTAGGAAATTTTAATGTTTGGGTAGTCAATTAAATGAAAAGGACTAAATTGTAATAGGTGTAAAAGTTGCTAGAGTGATTAAATAGCTTAAGAGTCTAATGAGAAAGGATTTAAAAGGCAATTAGACCCAAAAGTTATTTGGGCTGGACGGAAAGGGTATGAAATCAGCAGAAAAATTGATAAATTAAGGTAAAATTGGAATATTGCAAAATTAACTAAATAAAACTAGGACTAAATAGGAAATATCTAGATTTCTCTTCATTTCTCTTCAATTCCAGCAGCTAAAAACGCCATAGAGGGTTCTCTAAGCTGTATTTCATAATTTTTGCACCAAGTGAGTTAATCCTTGCCTTTTTCTTGTAATTTTTGTGTTTCTAAGACTTTTACAACTAGGTCCTACTATTAAATTCATTAGTTTTTGATTTCATAAATGAAATTGAAAATCACCATGGTTGAGTGCTGTAAGTTTATGATGAAATAGAATGAAATTAAAGCTTTAATTTGTTTATGAGATGATTTTATTAGGAAATTTCAATAGAAATTGATTTTTAGGACCTAATTGTGAAAATGTTTGGAATTAAAGTCTATTGCTGAAATTCTGATTCCTAAAGGTTGTAAACTAGTTTTAGGTGATAGAATAAAATGTTAATTGAGAAAAATAATCTCAATTGAGAGGCTAATTGAGTAGGGACGAAATTATCATTTATTAAAAGCTTAGGGGAAAAATGGTAATAAACAGCTTGCACTAAAACAGTTTGGACAGCAGCAGTAGACTAACTTTGAAAAAATCACCAAAAATTGTAGGAATTAAATTAGAAGATGAACAAAACATGGAATTAAAGCTTATTGATTCTAGTTTCTCATAGAAGAAATATTGTAAGCAATGGATTTCTAAATTTTGAGATATAATGAATTTTGTTAGACAAGGTCAGAATGAATTCGGGTTCCCCTGTTCTGAATTTGAAAAATCATAAAAAAATGAAGAAAAATAATTAGGGGTTTAAATTTATATGTATAGAATCCTGAGTGAGTCTAGTTTTAATATAAAAAAACTATAATATCATTTGAATTCTGTACAAGGAGATAATTAATTTTTAGTGAAGAAGAGTCAGAACTGTCAGACAGCAAAATAGGGGTGATTTTAAAGAATAAACTGTACTGATTGGCTAGACCAAAAATTCTGAAAATTTTATGGTAAGAAGATATACGAGTCTAGTTTCAGGGAAAATTAACGGATCTTAATTTGGAGTTCCGTAGCTCAAGTTATAAATAATTTAGTGACTATGACTCAAGTAGACAGCTTTGAATGAACTATAAATAATAGTTGAATTATAGAGAATGTTGCATATGAACATGAAATGTATTAAATTGATAATTAAATTTATTTATTTAGATCCAGAAGATTCAAATACGAAGCTAGATCGAGGAAAGGAAAAAGTTCGGGATTAATAGATTTTTGCTGTTTACAAACAAGTATCAAGGTAAGTTCATGTAACTTGAATTATATTCTTAAATACTTGAAATGTATGTTATTGATGTGAATATGATTTGAATGTTCATTATATGAAAATTGATGAAACATTGATATATTTGATATAAAGGGAAGAAATCCCGATTGAATGAAAGGAAAATTCGATGGATCTCTGAAAAGGAATGACGGTAAAAAGGATCTAGCCCGGACGGGTGATCCTATCTCGATATAGCCCTCCCGAAGAATATGTGGAAAATGGATTTAGCCTGGACGGTAATCCGAATTAGGGTGCAATTTAGCCTGGACTGTAATTCAGATCCAAGCTCATTAGAGTAATTGTCGTTTGCTGAGATTTAGCTCGGGTGGTAATCCCGACAATACTCTATGAGTTTATATTGCGTGATTTAGCTCGATCGTAATCCCGCCGCAAGGTTGAGGTTCGCGGGAGTGTGCTCTCTGAAATGGAAATAATGCGCACATGAATATGAATTGTGGACAGAAAATATACACTAAAAGTGTACCTCTGAAAAAATCCATCGAAATTCTGAGTAATTCAACGGGATAAATATGGAAAAACAACAAGGGAATGGAAATCATAGTATTGATGAGCTCATCAATCATGATATATATTATTGATACATAGAAATTATTGTATTAACTTGAATGTTGAGTTTGTGCATGTTAGGGTAATAATGCATTGAATGGATATATGTAATGTTTATTGTATTGTACTGAAAATATTAGGTAAGTGTAATTCTTGTTACATGAGCTTACTAAGCACAAAATGCTTACCCTGTTTCCTTTTCTCCTATTTTGTAGTGTTAAGAGCTCGGAGGTCGAATTTAGTCGGAGACACATCACACTATCAACCTCGGGATTTCGGTAAATAAAGGAACTTTGTTTTGGGAATCAATGGCATGTATAAGCTAACAAAGTAAATGTTAACGTGAAATGAATGTAAAGTTAGCCATTAGTATGGTTAACAAACCTGGTTATAGATATGTGATGACGTTATCTTATATAAATGCATGAATCTATCATGAAAATATGTTAAATTGATTTGATTGATGTGGATTGGTCTCGATTTAATATTACAGGGAAGTTTAGATATTTATAAAAGGGCTATATTGAATAAAAAAAAAAAATTTAATTCGTAAACTCTGGTAATGCCTCGCACCCTATTTCGGCAATGAATACGGGTAGGGGTATTACAGGTACACGGCGATGGGCGTTCCGTTCGGCGATGATGGTGCGACGTGGGTGCGCGGTTGTTGTTCGGCCGTGGTTCGGCAGTTGGCAAGGCGTCGGTTGGCGTGGGTAAGAGGAAAAAGAAAAAGGAGAAGAAAAATGGTGGTGAATCGTGGGGTCGGTTTCATCGGTGCTAGGTGGAGCGGCGAGGTGCGACGGCGGCGTGAGGGGTCGGCTACGGGGACACGACGGCGGAGATCGACGATTGGGGAGACGGCAGCGGCGTGGCTTGGTGTTAGGCCTAGGTTTTGTTTTGAAGAAGAAAAGGATGAAGAAGATGGAGAAGATGGGGGTGTTTTTATTTTATTTTTATTTTTTATTTGGGTGGTTGTGGGTAAGGTAATTGGGTAGGAATTGGTTATTGGGCCAATCTTGGGTATTGGGTTTATGTGGGTATTGGGTATGGTAGGTTGATTGTTTGGGTTGATGGATGTGTAGGGTAGTAATTTGGGTTAAGAATTTTATGGATGGGTATTTTAGTATGGGGTGAATGGTATGTTGGGTATTTATTGGATGTTGGTTTTTTTTTTTTTTACCATCAGCAAGTCGTGCCCATGCCTCCATCAGTGCTCGTCTTTTTAAAAATTAATGACTTCCATAGTGCTCTTGAAAGCATCAAATTGACTAAAATAAGAAATAATTTATTTATTTACATCCTAATTTATTTAAACTAAAAATTAAATAAATGAAAACAAATGAAAATAAATTTGGGTTGCCTCCCAAAAAGAGCTTTTTTTACGTCGTTAGCTCGACGACTTGTTATTCAAACTTTTGGCTCATCGAGAACAATCTCCTCAACTGTGTGTGTTTGAAAATTCTCGAAAAAGGGTTTTAGTCATTGACCATTTACTTTAAAGCACTTTCGTGTCTCCTCACTTCGAATTTCCACTACACCATTCAGAAATAAATTAGTAATAATAAACGGTCCTATCCATTTGGATCGAAGCTTACCAGCGAAGACTTTTAAGGTAGAGTCGTATAGGAGAACTTTTTGTCCTATTGAAAACTACTTCCTAGTGATCAACTTGTCATGAAACGCCTTCGTCTTTTCTTTATAAACTCGAGCATTTTCATATACATCGTTTCTGATTTCCTCGAGTTCCTGGATGTCTAATTTTTGAGATTTTCCCGCGAACTCCATCTCCATATTACACTGCTTAACTGCCCAAAAAGCCTTGTGCTCTAACTCGACCGGAAGATGGCATGGTTTTCTGAAAACGAGTCGGTAAGGTGACATGCCTATCGGTCCCTTGTAAGCTGTCCTATAAGCCCAAAGTGCGTCGTTCAATCTCAAACTCCAATCCTTCCTGTTAGGTTTAACCGTCTTTTCCAGAATAGACTTGACCTCTCGATTTGACACCTCGGCTTGCCCGTTTGTTTATGGATGGTAAGCAGTGGCAATTCGTTGAGTCACTCCATATTTCTCCATTAATGCACTTACGAGCTTATTGCAAAAATGTGTTCCTCTGTCACTGATTAATGCTCGTGGAGTGCCATACCTGGAAAAAATAGAACTTTTAAGAAAGTCAACTACGGTCTTAGCATTATCATTGCGAGTGGTCTTTGCCTCTATCCACTTAGAGACATAATCAACAGCTAAGAGTATATAAAAATTACTGAAAAAAGAAACGAAGGGACCCATAAAGTCGATGCCCCACACATCAAAAATTTCACAAATATGAATAGGAGTAAGAGGCATCTCATTTCGACGACTAAGGTTGCCAACTCTTTGGCATTTTTCACAAGTTTTGCAGAAATAAAAAGCATCACGAAATATGTTTGGCCAAAATAATCCACATTCGAGAATTTTGTGTGCGGTGCGTTTAGGTCCAAAGTGCCCTCCGCATGCATAAGAATGACAAAAAGTTAAGATAAACTGTACCTCTGTTTCTGCTACACAACGTCGTATTACCTGATCCGAGCAATGCTTCCAGTGGTAAGGATCGTCCCAAATGTAATATCGTGCATCCTTTCTTATCTTATCTTTTTTAGACCTTGGTAAATCGGAAGGAACAGTACCTGTGACGAGGTAATTTACTATGTCTGCATACCAAGGATGCACTGCACTTGCTGAAAACAGGTTTTCATCTGGAAAGTTGTCCTTCAATGGTGTGTCGTCTGCTAGAATCGGTAATCGACTCAAGTGGTCAGCTACTAGGTTTTCGCATCCCTTTTTATCCCGAATTTCAAAATCAAACTCTTGTAGGAGTAGAATCCACCTAATCAGTCGAGGTTTTGCCTTCTTCTTCCCTATTAAATATTTCAAAGCTGCATGATCAGAAAAGATAATTACCTTAGTTCCCAATAGGTAAGATCTAAATTTATCTAAAGCAAACACAACAGCTAATAATTCTTTCTCGGTTGTTGTGTAATTGCTTTGGGCAGCATCCAAAATCTTCGAAGCATAGTAGATAACATGAGGTTCTTTCCCTATTCTTTGGCCAAGAACAGCTCCCACACTTTGGTCGCTCGCGTCACACATGATTTCGAACGGGAAGTTCTAATTTGGTGGCTGCACTATGGGAGTGGAGACCAATTTCTGCTTCAGCATATCAAATGCGACTTTACAAGTCTGGTCAAATTCAAATTCTCTATCCTTTTGTAACAGACTGCAAAGCGGTCGCACGATTTTTGAGAAATCTTTCATGAATCGTCTGTAGAATCTTGCGTGGCCAAGAAACGAACGAAACTTCCCTCACTGATGAGGGGTAAGGTAATGAGTTAATAATATCCGTTTTTGCCTTATCGACCTCGATTCCCTTCGAGGAAACTATATGACCCAAAATTAATCCTTTGTCAACCATGAAATGGCATTTTTCATAATTTAAAACAAGATTAAATTCTAGGCATCTTCGTAATATCTTAGCAAGATTATTGAGACATTCGTTAAAAGAGTTACCATGTACCGTGAAGTCATCCATAAAGACTTCGATGATTTTCTCGACGTAATCAGAGAATATGCTCACCATGCATCTTTAGAAGGTGGCCGGAGCATTGCAGAGTCCAAACGGCATCCGTTTATACGCAAATGTTCCAAAGGGACACGTGAAAGTCGTTTTGTCTTGATCTTCCGGAGCCACTGGAATCTGGAAAAATCCTGAGTACCCATCGAGACAACAATAATGGGTCTTACCTGCTAATCGCTCGAGCATTTGATCGATGAAGGGAAGTGGAAAATGGTCTTTTCGGGTAGCCGCATTCAATTTTCTGTAATCGATGCAAACCCTCCATCCATTCTGGACTTGTGTAGGGACCAGCTCTCCTGACGGGTTTTTCACCACTGTCACGCCAGTTTTCTTGGGCACGTTATGAACCGGGCTAACCCAATCACTGTTGAAAATTGGGCATATCATCCCATCATCTAACAGTTTCTGGATCTCTTTCTTTACTACCTCCATCATGGGTGGATTAAGGCGCCTTTGAGCATCTCTCTTTGGTTTCATGCTACCTTCAATTGAAATTTTGTGCATACAAGTGGATGGACTTACCCCTTTTATGTCAGCTATCGTCCAACCAATGGCTTCCTTATAATCTCTCAGAACTTGAACTAGACTTTCCTCCTCGTCTTTGGTTGACTTGTTTGACACTATCACCGGTAAGGTATCTTTCTCTCCCAAAAAGACGTACTTAAGATGGTCCGGTAATGCTTTAAGCTCCAAGGTCAGTGGCTGTAAAACCAAAGGCAACATTTTAGTTTGGGAAGGTACTAGTTCAAATTGGTTACCTTGGTTTGTCAACGAAGGTTGCGTTTCCAAATGATTGACAATTTCTTGCAACGGATCTTCAATGACTGTGAATTCCTCGAGATGATGTAAAGCATCTATGTTAATGTTTCTGTAAAGGACAGTTTCTAACTCATCAAAGTCATGATACTCGAAATAAGATTGAGTTAAACAATCTAAAATATCAATGCTAGAAATATTTAATAGTGAGTTAGGATGACCCATGGCCTCGTAGACATTGAATTTCACAATTTCGCCATCAAATTCGATGGTCAGTGTCCCGCTTCGAACATCTATCTTTGCGCTTGCTGTACTTAGGAACGGCCTTCCAAGCAAAATGTCAGACGAATTAGTTGAATTATCATCTTCCATATTAATAATGTAAAAATCTGCAGGGAAAACTAATTCGTTAACTTTAACAAGGACGTCTTCAAGCAGCCCTTCGGGATAGACGACTAACCTGTCCGCCAACTGGATTATTACTCCTGTCTCTTTTAAAGGACCCGCGTTAATCAGCTTATAAACAGAATAAGGCATAACATTAATGGAAGCCCCTAAATCACACATGGCTTTCTTAATGCCTACATTACCTATCTCACAGGAAATGGCAAACATACCTTGGTCCCTGTATTTGGGTGGAACTTTCTTTTGTAGTACTGCGGAGACATTTTCTCCTACATTTACTCTTTCGTTACCTATTAACCTCCTCTTGCTAGTACACAACTCCTTGAGGAATTTTGCATAACGAGGGATTTGTTTGATAGCATTGAGTAAAGGGATATTTACCTCTACTTTCCTGAATGTCTCGAGGATTTCTTTTTCCTCCTTCTCTTTCTTATCCCTTGCAAGCCTTCCTGGGAAAGGAGGTGGCATCACAACTGGTTTCTGAATTTCTGATTCTGGCCTAGCTGTTGGATCAAAAATCTGCTTTTACCGTTCCTTGTCTTGCCCACGACTTTTGGCTGGAACTGCTTCCAGAACCTTTCCGCTACGAAGAGTTATTGCACTGGCATTCTGCCGAGGGTTCGGCTCTGTCTGGGAAGGTAATTTACCTTGAGACTCCAAGCGATTAACTGCCATCGAGAGTTTACTAACTTGATTAGTTAACTCTTGTATTGATGCGTCTATCCTCTGTTGACATTTTGCAGCATCGGCGGCAAGTCTTTCCACAACAGCTTCTAAAGATGTGTTCGGCTTATTTTGTTGTTGTGGTGGTTGTAGAGGTCTCGGTTGGTATGAT
The DNA here is from genome assembly GCA_025698475.1 of Gossypium anomalum. Taxonomy (NCBI): domain Eukaryota; kingdom Viridiplantae; phylum Streptophyta; class Magnoliopsida; order Malvales; family Malvaceae; genus Gossypium; species Gossypium anomalum. The sequence goes on along the minus strand of CM046967.1, from coordinate 12,188,943 downwards.
AGATTATATCGGGGATTAGCTCTATAATTCAGGTTGGGATGATCCTTCCATCCGGGATTGTAGGTGTTGGAGAAATGATCATAGCGTCTTTGTGGAGGTCCGAGAAAACCTCCCACAGCATCAACATGTACCCTTGGACTGTCATTAAGGATTGGGAACAAATCCGTCGGATGTTCAGACGTAGTACAAATTCCACATAGTTGGGTCAGACCTTTTTTTTTGTAAGCAAAGATTGAACAACATTCGTAAGCTTATCCAATTTATCTTCTAAAGATGAAACGTTTACCCTATTAACCCATCTTGTCGGTTCTGAATTCGGCCGATACTGTTGAGAATTTGCCGCCATGGTGGATATTAGTTCTCTTGCCCTTTGAGGGGTCATATTGACAAGCGCCCCTCCACTAGCAGCGTCAATTATCTTCATTTCCATAGGGAGCAAACCCTCGTAGAAATATTGAAGAAGTGATTGCTCGGTCAACCCATGTTGAGGACAACTTGCACACAGTTTTTTGTACCGCTCCCAATAGTCGTACAGTGATTCACTCTCCATTTGGTGAATTCCCACTATGTCCCTCCTAAGCTCAGCTGCTCGTGACGCTGGGAAGAACCTGTCAAGAAATACATGAGATAAGTCATCCCATGTTGTGATAGAACCGGAGAGTAAGTAAAATAACCATTCTTTTGCTGTATCAACTAAAAAAAAAGGAAAGGCCCGAAGTTTGATTTCATCTTCGGGTACTCCCTGGGGTTTCATGCTTGAGCAGACCATGTGAAATTCTCTCAAGTGAGTGTGTGGATTTTCGTTCTTCAAGCCTCGAAAAGTGGGCAAAAGGTGAATCAAGCCCGACTTCAATTCGAAAGGAGTTCCTCTGGCTGGGTAGTTGATGCATAACGGTGTTTGCTCGTTGGGAGCAGCGGCTAGTTGACGAATAGTTCGATTTGCCATCCTTTCTGGTTCACCGAGGTTTCCTTTTATTTCAAAAAGTGGTTCGGTCTCAGGTTCAACCTCTTCGACTTGCTTCCCACGTCAAATTGCCTTTGCACGAATTATTTCGCTCAACTTTTCAACGTCGGACTCTAGAATCCCTTGTCCTAGCTCAGTTCCTGCTTTACTTGCACGTTTAAGAGCTTCTGTCTCTTTTCATCGTGCTCGCGCTGATTTCTCGATCTCTGGGTCATATTCGAGATCTCCTGATGAAGATCTGGTCATGAAGACGATTTAAACAATTGTAAGTGTTGCCAGTCCCCGGCAACGACACCAAAACTGATGGCTGTCGATTCCACCAATATAAACCTACACCTAATTTGCAAATTAAAGCAGTATAGGGAGTAGGGTCGATCCCACAGTAGACCTGGAATTGCGAAAATTGTTTGTTTCTTGACCAGATTAGTGTCTGGCGCTTGTCGTGTCCACATGCGTTAGGGGAAATAAAATATGAAACCTGAAATAAACACAAGAAAACGTAAAAAGCAAAAAGTAAAGATGAAATAAAAATAAATAACGAAATAATTTAAAGGAAAATCAATTAAACTTAGCTCAGCTTCAAGCACGGGTTTTTTTGTCTTTGACCCGATCCTCGAAATTAGGTGAACTCCTCTTTTCCAATAAGCTAGTTATAGCTACCAAGGACGCTTCGGGCACCAACTCTTCCTTGTGTAAATTAGTTATGGAACGTCCTATAACTAACCCTTACCGATTGAACAACCTACGAAACGTTCGTGATTTAGAACTCCGGCAGCTTTGCGTTCTAGAAGAGCCTAGCTCGAACCAATGCCTTCAAACGTTGGGACATTTAAATCCGGTTACTACTTCCCTTGATGGAACCAAACAGCAATCCCCACTTGGCACGCCAATGTGTTCACGGAAAACCAATTAGACAATCGATCCTTTCGAAATTCTAACTGTACGTCTAGTCACACTAACTCAAACGACGTCTTTTTTGACTTAGCGTTGTCTCGACTTTGTGAGTTGACGAAGTCATACTCTTGATCCGGAGAAATAATAAATATCGAAAATTGGGAGTTAAACAGCTCGGGTTCGTAACTCACGGGTTTTTTGACGGGGTTAACACCAGCTTAAAGCTGAAAGGGGTTTAGTGTGACATGAATTTAATCATGCTTGAAGGTTATGGAAATGATAGAAATTATATGAAAAAGGTAGTGGAAATGGATAGGAAAAATATTTGCAAAGAGAATTAGACAAATTTTGTAAAAAGAAGACAGAATAATCTAATGCTCAATTGAATTAAGAAAAAGAAAAACAAGGTGGATAATGGAATTCCAAAATGAAATAGGAATGTAAAGACAATTGAATAATGAATGCTTTCCTAAGAACTAAAACCCCCTATTTATATAGATAGAGTTTACTAAAAATAGCTTAAGAAAATTAATATAAAATCTAAAATAATAATAAAAATAAATAAAATTAAAATAAACTTAATATAGAGTTTCCTATTTTTGGCTTTTTACAAAGTCAAATTTGAAGTTTAATCCTTGGCCTTCCTATCTTTATGATTTGGCCCCAACTCAACGATTTTTCTTCCGATTTGGCCTTTTTTTTGCTCGTTTTTGTCCAATTACATCCCTGACAAGATTAAATCATAAAAACACCAATTAAATAGGGATTAATTCAGAAATAAGCCAAATTAAACACCAAAAATATGCAAATTAACATGTTTATCAGGATGGTTGAAAATGATGTGTAGAGGATGGGGGTAGAATTTTGCATATTTGTATGTATCTGATAATGTATTTCTGATAAGGACTCATGTCCATTTCTGTTCTGGTATACTGAAAATTTGAATTTCATGCATGTATGTCTCTATTAAGTTACACACTGAGTTAATGAAAACTCACATCTATTTGTCTGTTCTGTTCAAGTAATCCTCAGACATAGGCGGATCGGTGCGATGGAGTCTCTACTGTGACCACAAGTTCGTAAATTGTCTTAAATAATGATTTTAATTTAAATTAAGGATTATTTCTAAGAGTTTTGTAATTATTGGACTCTCTGGACAGTTTGATTTTTATTTTGGTTTTGGATGCGCTTTTTACTCTTTTATTGCAACGTTTGACTAGAATCACGGTTTTATGAAAACAAATATTTTTCTGAAAATACAAAATTCGATTTTCAACTATAAGGATTTGCAAGCATCCGCCGTAAAATTACGTTTTACTTAAAAGGGCAATAAATGACAGATTCATTTAAAGAGAACAATAAGTTTTCCGAAACTGTGAACTCTTTTAGTAGCAATTAATGCAATTAATACAAGAAATTTTAAACGCGAAAGTTGGTTTCAAAACCTTTCTTCGTAACATTTCCAGATTCGACCATAACGTCTAGGCCTGGTTTGGGGTGTTACATTTATTATTCTGGAATACCCTCAAAACATAAACAAATTAATAAGCCGAAAAAGAGCCACCATCCAAGTATCTATGGCCAACCCACTTTCCAAAAGAAATTGTTGGTGGCCGATGGAGGTTCAGTGATGACAATCATCATCATTTGTCCAACACAACTTGTGAAGATAGTGAAAATACCCATAAAACAAATCTGCAAATTGAACAGAAAGAAGGCATATAAAGTGAATTAGGAGAAAAAAAAAAGAGAAGATTAATGAGAGGGAGAAAAAAGAGGGTGATAGTCAACCCAGAGGCTGGCATCACCATTATTGGGCAAACAAGAGAGAAGAAGCAAACAACTTGGAGAAAAGAGAGAAAGAGAGAGAGAGAGAGAAAAAAAAAAAGCTTTTAGGGTGTTTTAGCGCTCTATTAAAATATAAATATTAGATCAAAATAAAGCTTTGGTTTAGTGGAATGTTAAGGATTTGTTGATGTAAATAGCATGGGTTCAAATTCCATTATATGTATTTTATTTATTGTTTTTATAAAAATAAAAATAAAAAAATTAAAGTACACTCGAATAATATAACTTATTTTAATTACGAAAGGATATTTTCGTAATTTTTTTAACTGAATTGGTGCCCAATATATATACACTTAATAGATATAATAAAGTATGCATAATACAATAAAAATGTAAATATTAAATTAACATAAAGGTTTGGTTTAGTGGAAAAGTTTAGGATTTATGGATGTAAATGACATGGGTTTAAATCTTACTATATTTATTTTTTTATAAAAAAATTAAAGTACCATTGAGTAATATAACTTATTTTAAATATAGGAAGACATTTTGTAATTTTCCTAATTAAGTTGGTGCCTGATTGACTCCTAACACCAACTCAGGAGTTTAAATAATAGTATAGATAGATATACAATTGGTAGATGTGATAAAGTATGGACAATACAATTAAACTCTAAACATCATATAAAAATAAAGTATAAATTTAATGGTAAAGTGAATATTTTATTGAAATAAATAACATAGATTCAAATCACATCACATGTGAATTTTTTTATTAATTTATTTTAAAAAATTAAAAAACTAAACTACCTTAAAACAATATAACTTATTTTAATTATAAAAATAATATTTCCTTAATTTCTCTAATAAAATTAGTGCCAAATCGTGACATAAATCCTAGTAAGAAATTAGTAGTGTAAATTGGCGTACAAAACTCATAAAATTAAATAGAATCTCGTGAAAAAGTAATTGATAGAAGGCGATAATTATATAAATATAAAATATGTATAACATTCTTGAGATAAATGAAGAATGTGCATTTGAAACAAGCCTTCAAGCGCGTAGTATGAATTAAAAAGAAAATATTGCAATATTTTCTCATTAAAACAGCAAGAAAATCAACTCTCACAATATTTTCAATAAATCTAATATAAATCTTGAATTTTTAAGATATATTTTTAAATTTAATTTAATTTTTTTAATATCATAGATGAATTTACACACATACAAAATATCAACAAAAATTACTTAAATTCATCAATTTCACCTATGATAATTTTATTAATTTGAACCGACACTAATGGGCACTACTCGTAAACTTCCTCCACATAACCTTTTCAACTAAATTCCTTTTGAATCAATCTATGTCACTAATTTTCTTGTGAACTTCAATAAATATTTTAAAGTTTCCATTCTCTATATTAATTCTTTTAAAAAATAAATTAGTACATTTAAAAAAACACTAAAGAAGTTAATATATATATATGTGTTTAAGTCATATAAAAGCATGAGATATTTGTGATTTAAAACTGAGAAAAGATAAAAGTTAACAAATAAAAGATGAGAAAATATTTGAAAATAGCAAGCATAAAGGTGGCAATGCTATTAAAAAAAAAATGATGTTTTAATTTTATTTTTTTTTGAAGCCTTGCAAGTAAAATTAATTTTTTTAGTAAATTATACGATAAAGTCGGAACAACTAATGTGATTAGTGCGACTCGAACTCATGCTACACCTAGAGTAGTGATTATCTTTGATCATCAAGCGAGCACATGGTGTTCATCAAATTAAAATTTAGATACACATGTTACAACTTGATATGATTAGTAAATTTAAATAAAAAAAAAGATTTTAATTTTTGTTTTTTAATCCGTAACAAATAAAATTAAATTATAAAAGTTACTTAGAAAAACCAAATTACTTAATTTAACGCATGAGTATAAAAAAAATTATCAAAATTGTGAGAATTAGTTAATAAAATATCTAAACTATTAGGGCCCCACAATTAATTAATTGATTAGGTGTTGACAAACACTAGTGGTTCATTCTTTTAAGGATATTTATTATCACGTTTAATGATTAGAATCTTATTCGTAATTACCCAAAATACATGATCGAGAAAACAAATATTGCAGAGTTTACGACAAAAAAGATGTGGTAACAAAAGGTGACTACTTTATACACATTTACTCCCACCATGTCTGCTATATACATGATAGTCTGAATTTATATAATTTTTTGAGAGTGTAGTATATTTCATCATTATATTCAATATCTGAATTACATTTTGATCTGCATCAATTGTTAAATTTAGTAATTTTTTAAATTTGATATTTAAATTTAAATTTTATTAAGGTATAATGATGTGGTACGTTAATATTGTGTTATATCATCACATAAATTTTTTATAATATTTTAAATTTCATATAAAATTTTTAAGTGATGATTTGATACAATTTTTAAGTTTTACAAAATTATTAAATCCAAAATTATAATGGAGAACAAAAAATTGAAAGAGATGTAAAAATTGTTTTATCCATTTTATATAATAAAGCTTGCAAAATTTTGTGGAAAATAAAAAACTAAAATTTAAAACTCACTTATTAAATACACCTGATCATAATTCATAATGATATAGAAATAGCGATATTCTTTTTTAAAAGTTTAGAGGTAACATTAAGTAGTATTATATAATTTAACTAAAAAAGCACAAAAAAATTAGAAATTAAAACCTAGAATCATACCAGCTCATGTATTAACTTGAGCATGGCTAGTCTCAAGTTCAGTAAAGAATCGGGTAAGGGAGGTCAAGGCTTGGCCTAGACAGAATAAAGAAAAGTAAAATAAAAAGAAAGCCGATCAAATTATTGCGCAAAAAAAGAAAAACAAAATCATTCATTGAAAGTGCTGTTGTTTGATGGCAAATTGGAAAAAGAATGAAAGAGAAAAAAGGGCGAGGGCTGCTGCAAAGCAAAAGCAAAGACACTTGGCATATGTACAACACCCTGCTGGGGTTGCCACAGAATCAAATTTGCTGTTCTAGGTGCTACCTCTACAGTTTTTTAAAGTTTTAAATCTGCTGCTGCTTACCTATACAACACTGCTTTCATCCATTGCCAACTATATTTAATTTAAGGTTATTTCATTTGCTTACATCAGTATAAAGTCTCAACCAGACTACTTGATTTAATTTGAGTGGGTTGGTTAGCATTAAATATAGTATTTTGTATGTTGTTTATTCACGAGTGTCGGAATCATGAAATATAATTTTTTATACTCCAATTGAATAAAATAATAGTATAGAGTAATAGGATTAATCCCACAGATATTAGGATCTCTAATTTTTCTGTTTAGGTAATCAAAAGGGAATTTAGTTGAGCATAAGACTAATCATACTTGATGAAATATTAGGATAAGTTTAAGTGTAATGGTGATAGATGGAGGAAGGAAGGGACTTAAAAAGGATAATTGAGTCAAAAATAAGAAAAATAAAGAAATTGGCAATAAGCTTTGCCACGATAAAGACTAGTGGAAAGGAAAAAGGAAAATAAATATATTCAATCCAACTTCAAGTGTGTTTTTTCAAGCCACTAATATAAGTATTTATACACTTTTCAAGTATTATATTTAGCATGAATCAACCAACTAAAATCAACATGATTCCTCTAAGATTATGATAACTAAAATTAGATTTTTCTTATTTATAGAATTTGACAATTTCAAAAATCTGATTTTATCATCCATTAATTCTGTAATTTTTCTAATTCAGCTTCTTTTATTGCTTCTTGTTCCGATTTAGTTAATTTTGCTTGATTTTGAATTTTGACACTCCAATTTTATCCCTGATAAGATTTAAGTAAGAAATCATAAATTCAATAGTATTCTATTAAAATATTAGCCAAAAATAGATACATTAAAAGCACAAAATTATTTTACTATCATCTAAGCATTTTTTAGGAGAGGTCGAAACCCAAATTAAATTGTTGAAATATATAATTTTTGTGCTAAAATTGTTTATACATATCTACAAGTAAATATATGAAAAATATTGTAAAATGTAGCTATTCGAGTTTTATGTTGATTAGTCCAATTTATTTATTTGTTTGTATTTAATTATGATGGAATTTAATGAATTTGGATCAATTCTACAATTTAGTGAGAAATAGTTGAAAATCGCAAACGATAAGTAAAGGCTTAGCAAGTATGTAATTTAAAATTTTTAAAAACATACATATTTTCATGTTCTTAGTTATAGATTTACTCTTGTAACAAAGTTTTAACATTAATACATTATGCAGCAAAATTATTCACAATAAAATTGATTGGCATCTTTTATACATACAACCCAGAATAATTTATATATTAAAATAAATATTTTAAATTTGAATATTAACATTTAACTTATCAATCCAATACAATCTTTAAAATTTTGAAAGATCATGATCAACTTAAATGTTTTGTCTCCAATGATAGTACACGCGAATGAGAGCCAATACCTTCCGAAGACTTCGGGGTTTCTCTAGCACTAGCAAGATTCGAATCTCATAATTTCTCTTCTTATTGTATCACTAAAGATCCTATCCAAAGTGAAAAGAGAAAAACCAAAAACAAGTACCATAAAATTGGCCGAATAGAAAATCTCTCCTATCCAGTATATAATCAATTTTGGTTGATTCAATTTAAGATTTGCTTCAATTGATCGACAAGAACCAACTCTCAAGAAGAAGAATATTGCTGCAAATAACAAGAGAAAACGAGTTGCCGTTTGGTGCATTTTTCACTCATACAAATTCACCGCATTTATATCATCCATTTAACCATCATTTGGGCTAAAAATACTCTCTGTGTGCCGCATATCCAATATGCTCTAAGTGGTGGCTTAGTTTTAATTGAACATTACACTTTCACTTTAATGAATCATATATTAGATTTTTATTTAATTTTAATTCACTGCGGATTGAGTTTTAGTTCTATTAATATAGATAATATTATCAATACAGGAGGACATTGAGGAGGGACTATAAGTAATTCTAAACATTATGTTAAAAATAACATATATAAACTTATAATGAGATTATTAAAAAAAATTTAATCAACTTACATTTAATATTGTCCAACAATTAATTTAGAATAATTTAAATTCCTTTGACGAAGTAGAATTTTCATTTTCAAAAAGGTAAAATAATTTATTTGGCGATCTAACTTTACAAAAAAAGTTATTTTAGCCCTCTATTTAATTTTTTCGCATTTTTTAGTCCTTAAATTTGTGTTTTTTTATCAAATCACCCAAAATAAATATAAAAATTAATATTTTTTAACTTTGTTGACGTTACATACGTGTTAATTGTCACGTGAATGACATATTAATATTTACTTAATTTTTTAAATTTTAAAAAAATAATTAAATGCTAGTGTGTCATCTACGTGGTAATCCATGTGTTTGCCACGTCATCAAAATTAAAAACGTTAATTGAAGATATTTGTTATTCTTATAATTTTAGTGTTGGTGTCGGGGATAAAACAAATTTATGAGAGATTAATTGAAGACTTTAAAACCTATAATCATGTCACTTCTTTTAAGATTCTATTCATCTCATATATATTTTGATTAAAAAAAGAGTTACCAACAAATGAACTCCGATAATATAATAAAATCCAATGATTATTTATATTTTGTATTGACGAAAACAACCCATTAAGCACTGAACGGAGCAAGATTATCAAATTCTATAATGAATCTTTACAATAATTCTCTATAGAATAATCTAGGAATATTAACAAATAGATGAGAATTTTAAAAAAATTATTTTCGAGTTTTTGGCGTGTCTTGATATATATTGTAAATGAAAATTGTTTCATATTTATAGAGTTTTCATATTGATCATATCTACTCATTTTAATATAATGTTTAGAACTACGTATAACTTCTTCCCAACCCATAATAGGAAAGTAATGCGTCCAACTCAAGATACTCAACTCATTTGAATTAAAACTTATAATTTTTTATTTGTAACTGTTAAAAGATGAGTGGTAGAAAAATAGATAGCAAACACAAACAGAAAGATGTTTAGAAGGCAGGGTCTTTTTTTAGCTTTTTAAAATTATAAATCGAGTGACGACGCTATCTCAAGAACCAACCCACTTACGTTTATATACTTCAAATGGGAGGGTGACAGCTAAAAAGAAACTAAAGGGCATGTCATGAGGAAGAGGAAGAGGAAGAGGCAGAAAACTCTAGCACTTTTACTTTTTCTTCTTTACCCAAACACTCCATCCCTTAGAAGAAATTAAAAAGAAGAAAGTGAAGCAATCTCTCTGTACACATATATAATGGATACTTCTTGCCTGCCTTAAGCATGACCCCTATGTTTTATTTTAATTTCTCTGTCCACGAAATCCGAAGACAGAAATAGAAAATAAAGTAGGTTGGTTGGGTTCTCTTCCATTGCACTCTTCAAACGGGAAAATCTTATATAAAATAGAGATGTCATATTATTTATATTTTTTTCTAATAGTTTAATGTTACATTAATATTTTTATCTTAAATTTTAGTATTTTTATTTTGAAAAAAAATTAAATCTAAATAAAAATCCTAAAATTTAGGATGAAATTACTGATTTTATATTAAACTATTAAAAAGAGATAATATTTTTATTTTATACAATTTTTTTCCTCTCCAAACACGTTCATGCTCATTTATTGTTAAATATATAAAAAAGATAAAAAGATTTTTTTTTTTAAAAGATGATTCCTCCAATCAAAAATATATATTATTCTCTTCTAAAGAGATTTTTTTTCCACAAAAACATCATCTTTTTTGGTCCTCGTGAGCAGCATTAATTTTATCAACTTCAAAGATTCATCCAAAAACAGAGTTATCTAATAAAAATATAAAAATAACGTGTTTTCAATTTGAGTGATGAAGTTAGCGTAAAATCTAATTCGATTCAAAAAAATTCGATAAAAATTTTTAAAATTTAAATTAAATAGTTCAAGTTATTTGAGTTAATCAAGTTATTCGGATCAACTCGAATAAAAAATTAAGTTTTTCAGTTTAACTCGAATATGAATTATACAATTTGAGTTATCCAAAAATTCGAATAAGAAAAGGTAAAATTACGTCATTTTTGAGTTAAAAGTCAAAACTATTAAGTTAAAAGGCAAGACTACGTCGTTTTGATAAATGTTTACTAATTAAGTAAAACTATTATTTTTGTTTATATAGCTAAATAATCTTGTACTTCGTCTACTAGTTAAATAATCAGTCCATGTACACGCAACATTGAGTATAATAATAGTATTCGTTAACTCGATTCGACTTGACTTAAAATTTTTTAACTCGACTCGATTCGAAAAAAATTTAAATTGAGTTCGATTGTTAAAGTAAGATTTATCAACTCGATTAACTCGAAATTTTTTGACTCGATTCAATTCGACTCGATCAAATACTCACCCCTAGTTCAATCTCTATAGATCTTAAAGTTAAATTTTCATTATTATTTTATTTTTTTCATATTTATTTTACAGCTCAAAAAAATAATTCTTTTAAAATCCTCTCCAATATTTTTTCAGCTTTCAAAATGGGAATATTATGAATTATATTTATCTTGATCGATTTCTATAAATGGTTAAAGGAAAAAGGTTCGCTTGATGATTTGCCTCGATCTAAAACCACACCACTAAATCCAGCCCTACGTCTTGTATATTATTTTTCCAGTGTATAGGACTCAAATTTTGAAAGTAGGGTATTAGTTGAGTTTTATTTTAAATTAGTCCCTTTAAAAAGATTTGATTACATCTTCAAGCTATCTATGTTATATTAATAATGTATTTCTATCATTAAAATTGTTAAATAACACTTTAAATCTTACGTGACATAGTTTAAAATGTTACTACATATTTTTTAAAAATTAAAACAAAAAATAAAGAGAAAATCTCAAAACCAATATTATAACATTCATTTTTCTTTAAATTTTTCATTTTAAACTATACAACATATGATTTATCATCTTATTTAATGATTAAATTACGATTTTAGTTTAAATATGTAATTATAATGTTTTAAAATTTAGAGACTAATTTAAAAAGGAAGGTATAATTTTAAGATGTATGATGCAATTAACTCCAAATGCTGGCGAATATAAACATATACAGGGGTATGTTGGTGAAAAGCTAGCTCTGACCTATATCCACTAAGAGATCTCAAAGTTAAGCTCCACATTACTTTGATTGATTCATGACTGTCAAAGAAATTTCTGGAGCCAACGGGGTTTGCAGAGGCATCGGTCTGAAAAAAAATTTATTTAAGTATTTTATAATTTATAAAATTTTAAATTAATAATGATAAAATTATATTTAACTTTTTAAAAATATAAAAATTTGATTTAATCCTTTAAAATTTATAAATATATAGACTACTAAAATAATAAAATTATATTTTTATTGTTGTAAAAATATATGATTTAATTCCATCCTTCCAAAATTTTCTAATTCCGCTATTGGTCAAAGGTTAATTAAATTTTACGTCACTCGCTTATTATATAGAAATATTTGTTGATGTTTTTCATTTAATTAGAGCAAGGAATCAACAGTATATTAATTCACTAATTACAAAATTATTTTATTAAAAATAAAAAATATTATATTTTTACATAAAATATATATAAACCATTTAAATACAAAATATATTTGGCAGCACAACCTAGAATTTTGTATTATTTTAAAAATTCTCATATTTTTCATTTCAATCATAGTTTCATTTGATTTTTAATTTTTATATGAAACTTAATTTTTTGTGATTATTTTTATATGAAACTTTTAATAGGTATATTTATTATATATTTGTATATATTAATAATATTGTTGATTGAGTTGATGTCGTATATTAACTTGGCATCCACACAAGATTGATGGCAACACCATAATAAACAATTATATTCATTTAGTATTTTTAATTTGACGTAATTTTATGTATAATTCCAAACCATATGTTTCATAATTTATTGTCTTTTATTTTTAAATATACTTTTATATTTTAAATATGTGATTTTTACGCGCATACAGATGTGACAATATTTTTAGTAATATGATAAAGTTTCGTGTATAATTTTTCATATAAAAATATGAAAAGATAAAAACACTATTATAATAATATTTAAATTTTTTTCCATATCAAGAGCATTATTACAGAAAGTATTTTTTTAGAGCAGTGGTGAGGGCTATTTTACCTTAAGACCCATCGTTTAAATTCTAGTATTGTAGTTTGTTATAAAAAATATAATATTTTAAATATTTTTAGTCACGATACCAATTCAATCAAGAGTATTATATTTAGCATAGATAGATATAATTATTAAAAAATGGTATATTCGTATCCACCTCTTACAACAATATCTTCACCGAAATGATTTACTGAAAAAAAAATTTAAGTATAGGATAACTTTTTTATAATATCTAAGTTGATGAAATATATAATTTGAAATAATTAATTAATGTCGTCCAAACACGTAGACAAATGGGAACCGGATCCAGGCCTAATATATAGATCTTAACTAAGTATATCGTAAATCCATCATCCATTCTAAATTTCCAACCCCCTTTCTAATTCTCCCTCCATTGCCAGTATTAGTCTCTGTGTATATATATATCTCACCTCCCATCCCATCTTTGTCTGCTAAATTTGGCTATCTTACTGAAATCAAATAAAATGATGCCCCCTCAGCAAGACAGTAGCAATATCACCACCCATAATACTCCTGCCACCATCATGCTCACAACCAGCCGGATGACGGAGAATTTCATTTCTGTTCACGCTCAGCCATCGGCTTCTTCATCCACCAACGTCGTCCCATGTTCTCCGCAGCATCCCATCCCATCCCAACAGGACACGCTAACTCCACTTCCATTTTCAGTTTCGTGTCAATCTTTACGTCCTGTAACTCTCAAGGTTCTTTATTCTCCACTACATATCTTGCACATTTGTTTGGCTAATACTGAAATAAGTAGATAAATAGTTATACATGTATTATAATTTTAATCCATAAAGTTGTCATTTACGGCGATTGCAGTTTGAAGAAGTGGCATACACCATCCATTCCAGTGTCACAAGCGCTAGTTGTCTCTCCTCGCATAAACCCAAACAGAGAACAAATGTACTGAACGGGGTTAGCGGTGTCGTTCGACCCGGCGAGCTACTGGCAATGCTTGGCCCCTCTGGTAGTGGTAAAACCACCCTCCTCACTGCTCTCGGAGGTCGTTTAACTGGAAAGTTGTCGGGCACCATAACCTACAATGGGCGGCCATTTTCCAGCTCCATGAAGCGCAAAACAGGATTTGTGTCTCAAGATGATGTGCTGTATCCCCACCTCACTGTGTTGGAAACGCTGGCTTACGCTGCTTTGTTGAAATTACCAAAAAAGCTGACTACACAAGAAAAGATTGAGCAAGCTGAACTGATTATAGGGGAACTCGGCTTAGCAGGATGTAGGAACAATGTTGTGGGTGGGCCTCTTCTTCGGGGGGTGTCGGGTGGGGAACGTAAACGGGTTAGTGTTGGCCTGGAGATGTTAGTGAACCCCAGTTTGTTGATGCTGGATGAGCCCACTTCAGGACTCGACTCCACCACAGCACACCGAATTATGGTTACCTTACGCGGCTTAGCACGCGGTGGCCGGACTGTCATCACCACCATTCACCAGCCTTCAAGTGGGCTGTACAGGATGTTTGATAAAGTGCTGGTGCTTTCTGATGGGTATCCGATTTATTGCGGTCAGGCGGATCAGGCCATGGACTATTTCAGTTCCATTGGTTTCTCACCCAGTTTCAAATTTGTGAACCCTGCTGATTTTCTCCTTGACCTGGCTAATGGTAAGCAAGCCTCCCTACATTTTCTTTTCTTCTTCTTTTTAATAGGTAACAGAAATTAAGTCAAATAATAACATCAACTTATTTGGACTCACTGATTCATGCTGCAACCTGTCATGCGTGGTATATATATTATTAATAGAAGTCTGTATCATGCTGCCTATATAACTATCTCAGAATTGACAATACAACTATATCAATGTTGCATACAGGAATTCAATCCATTTACACGTACTTTTTCCTTGAGTTAATAGGCTCCCTTGGGTCATGCAGTCCAACTCTAATTAAATCCTTCATAGAACTAAACTCAAGGTCAATGATTTTAAGAAGTCAAAAAGGTAGTCAATTAATTAATTCTGGATTTTATTTTTGTTTCTTTTTTACTCCGATACTTTATTGATAATTGGAGCTCCACCATCCTCTTGATTTGTAAATTCTAATAATTTTATCATCTTTTTGGCTCCTCCCCACTTGGTCATTACTTAGGTTAAATGGTACAAGCAGTTAAAATTTCACATGGTCTAATTGCTATTTTGCGGGAGCAGGTATAGCCCCTGATGTAAAACCGGAAGAGCAACTAGAGTTTCATGGCAGAGTAGACAACCCTGATGATCACAAATCCACTAAACAGTACCTAATATCTTCTTACAAGAAGAATATATACCCTATCTTGAAGGCTGATATCAATCAAGACTTGCAAGATTCGACTTTTTCAACAGTTACACCATCAAAATCAAGTAAGTTAAAAAAAAATCATTAATGGTCTCTCGTCCCACACAGGTTTAAATTAATTTCTACTAGGGCTTGTGTAAAGTACAAGTATTTGCAGTGATGACGAGATTAGTTTGTGTACGCATGCAGGGGGTGGTGAGGTTGAATGGAACAGCAGCTGGTGGGAACAATTCAAGGTATTAGTGAGAAGGGGTGTACAAGAGAGGAAGCATGAATCCTATTCAGGCCTAAGAATATTTCAGGTCATGTCGGTTTCAATACTTTCAGGCCTTCTCTGGTGGCATTCTGATACTTCCCACATAGAAGACCAGGTATCAATGCCATGACCTCGAATTCCAACAAGAGTATAAAAATTATTTCAATTTTGATTGACTGATGATGACAGAAATTAATATTTTCGTTTGCAGGTGGGGCTTCTGTTTTTCTTTTCAATATTCTGGGGTTTTTTCCCTCTCTTCAATGCCATTTTCGCATTCCCACAAGAGCGGCCAATGTTAATCAAAGAAGGATCCTCAGGGATGTACCGTCTGTCCTCATATTACGTTGCCCGAACAACAGGTGACTTGCCAATGGAGCTTGTTCTGCCTACCATATTTGTAACCGTCACATATTGGATGGGGGGCCTCAAGCCTTCACTAGCAACATTTGTACTCACCCTCTTAATCGTACACTTGAACGTGCTGGTCTCTCAAGGACTAGGACTGGCACTGGGAGCCATTCTAATGGACGTAAAACAGGCTACAACCTTGGCTTCTGTGACGATGCTGGTGTTTTTATTAGTGGGCGGATACTACATTCACCACATGCCTGCTTTCATAGCTTGGTTGAAACACATTTCCTTTAGTCACTACTGCTATAAGCTCCTGGTGGGGGTGCAGTACTCAGTGAATGAGGTGTATGAATGCGAGATTGGGAGGCGTTGCAAGGTCATGGATTTTCCTGCAATCAAGTATCTGGGCCTTGACAACAATAATAGGTGGTGGGACGTGGCTGCTTTGGCAATTATGTTGGCGGGATATAGGCTACTGGCTTATGTGGGCCTAAGAGTGTATGGAAAACCTCACTGACCACATCTATCTCCACCCAATTATTTACCTTGTTCAAAGTACGTAAAATAGAATGAATTAAGATGGTCTTCGCCTCAATCATGCTCCCATTCAATATGCTACTAATTAATCCAGCCTTGTTTTTCCTTAACCTGCATTTATTTATGCCTTAAATGATTAATTGATATCTAAATTATATTTATTATTGTTATTTTGCCACCTATTTTTTTATAAGTTTTGACTAAATTATATTTTCATTTATAGTAAAAAAAAATATATTTTTTTGTTATCCATAGTTTTCCAAATTAGATCGATGATGGAATTGGTAGACATTCGATTTTTAATTTGATCGGTCCTTCTGATTCTTCCAATTTAATTAAATTATTATAAAATTATAAAATTAATATATATTAAAAATAAAGAAAATCTGATACAATTGTCGGTTCACTATATCTTTTAGCATCATTCAACCAGTTTAAGTGGTTTGTAGTTAATTGATCTAAACCCTCTTTTTAAATTATGATTGATTCTTAATTTAACCAATCTAATTGACTTATTTGATATGATTTAATCGTATCGAAATCAAGTAAATTAATTAAGATATCATATAAAAAAAACAGATAAACATTATCATTTCTCTTATATATATTCACTTTATAATTTTCTTTCTTTCTTGTTCCTGTCATCTTTCTCTCACCTCTCACTAACATTGAAAGAAAACCCAAAACCACCATGCAACCTTCTGTTCATCGTCGCCAACCACTTCTACTTCACACCTCAACATGTAAAGAATTATAGACCTGAACTAACAATATTCTTTGAGCTCTGTGTGCTGTTTCAAGCGCACTTGGAATTGTAAGCCTCGGCTTGGTATCGGTGGCATTTTCTATCTTTAGTTCCATCCTACTTAACCACAAAGAAATGATCAAAATGTTTCAAATGCAACACAGGTTAAAATCCAACAGCAGTTCCAAAAACTAAAGATAATTCAGGGGTATACTGTTGAAGGTGCCTTGTGGATGAAAGTGGTTTTGCTGCTTCGTCTCATCAACAAAAGAAGTTCAGTCAATAAATATGCAGCTGAACCATATTAGTAATAGAAATTAATGATAAATTTTCAACTACCAGTATCACAAATCTAATATGGGAAAAGCCAATATCTAGTTTGCCTCTGTTTCAATTTTATCAGGTTTCTTACTTAGTATATCAAAAACACAACCCATAAGAGAACTTCATAAATATGATAAAAAAGGAGACAAAAACATAATAAAAGAAATAAAGATCCTAAAAGAATAAAGTGATAATGGATAAGTTTTCACTAGGAGGACCTGCTGGCTATGTTAACTGCACTCGGGAAACAGATAACACGGTAATTTTTGAAATTTTAGACACTTTCCAAAGGGTGGACACGATAGTAGGACAAGTCTCAATATCATTTCAATTAATCAGATCAAAATTTGAAATACCAAAACCCAAAAAGATTTATCTTTTCACATATATAGAGCGGTGGTTAAAGTTTTTGTTAGGTACCTATTTGACATGGGTTTGAACCGTGTTACCTTATCCCTAGGCTTAATATTATAAAATTGATATCTTCTACTTCTGTCGTATAAATTATCATTTTAATGATCCAGTTCTCCTATAATAATATTTAGGGTAAATTACACCAACAGTCACTCAACTTTGAGGTAACTGACAAAACAGTCACCTAGGTTTCATTTCAGTTACTCAACTTTCGGAAAGTCACAAAATAGTCCTTTTTGCCGTTTTCCGTCACAGACGTCACGGAGAAGTGACGTGGCATGTGACAGCGTCTTTGGTGTTAAAAAACCGTCCAGCTGGCCGGTTACTCTCAATTTGACAGCCCTACCAGCCCTATCTTTGCTAAACATTCTTCTTCTGCTATTCATCCCTCTTCCTCAAATTCCAGTGGAAGTATTTCAGATAGTTCTAGCTTCAACGGTCACTGGAATGGTCCATCTGTACCTAGTGAGATACCTCTATCTTATGCTTTTCCTGCAATGAATCTCCATTATCAAAGTTGGGAGCACCATTCCCCTCCATTCTCTACATCTAACCGTCGTTAATGTGGGTTTTCGAATATTCTTTTTCGCACTTGCTGCAGCAGTTAATATGGCAAGCCTTCTGCTTTTTCTTCTTAGTAGGCTTCATTTGAGGGCATTCAGATGGGCAAACAAGGATCTTCTGGTAACAAGCACTTTTCCCTTTGTAGTAGGCTCTTTCTTGCCCGGTCTTTGATGACTACATGTCATAATTCACTTCATCATCGTCTTTCTTATTCTTCTTCTTATCTCCATTGCCCTTGTTTTTGCCTTTGCCCTCGTCGTTGTCGCCCTTGCCCTTACCATTGCTGTTGCCATATCCGTTACCATTTTTGTTGCCATTCCCACTATTACCCTTACCTTCACCATGCACAATGGCGACTTCAGTGGATAGCAGTACGATAACGAGAACCACCAGAATACTATACGACATCATCTCGTAATCGAATTGACACACTAATTATATATTTGTTTCTCCTCTTTATAGCTGATAATTATTATTAGTGGTAGAGTCGATCAATGGAGGAGAGTTTTCAAAAGCACCATTAACAAAGTTGGGAGCACCATTTCCCTCGAAGCCTCTTCATCAGGTACTTTCAAGTGCATCGGGGCGCCTTTTCTTCAAGCATTGCATTTGATGTTTTGACTGCTACTTATTTCAATTTCTAAACCCATGTTGCAATGCTTCAATAATTTTGTATGTTACTTCACTTTCTGCAAAGGTTAGGAATACATTTCTGTAACTACACCATTGCCCCTATTTCAAATATAAGAATCCCTGCTCCCATTCTGATGCTTATAATGTAAGTGCCTTTTACTGGCATAACATTGATGGAAATTTCCATGCTTGATTCTTGATATGTAAAGTTCAGGGCTCAAATGGGTGACTTAAGACTAGGTCACTAAGAGGTTTTCAGAAACTAAAAAGTTTCTATGCAGCTGGAGGTTCTAAGCTTGATTCTTTTTCTGCTGCAGCTGCTTCTTCTTCTTCTTATTCTTCTTCTTCTTCCTCTGCTTTTTCTTCTTTTTCTCTGTTAAATGGGTTTTTTTTTGGGTTTTTTTTCAATTTCTTCATCTAACGTGGCAAGTTAACTGGCCAAATCAGCTAGTTAACTTGCCACATCAGCGATTCTGTTAAGACACTAACGGAAACTGTTGGTTAGTGACTGTTTTGTCACTTTTTTATAACGTTAGTGACTGTTTTGTTATTCTTTAAAAATTGGGTGATTGAAATGAAACCTAGGTGACTATTTTATTAGCTACCCTAAAGTTGAGTGACTGTTGGTGTAAGTTACCCTAATATCTATACTACTTAGTTTCATCGTAATATCAATCAATTTCATTATTTTAACTAATTGAGAAAGAATTTGCAAATTGATAAAATCTAATAGGTAAATTTTCTATATTCAAGGAAAACTGCTTTAATCCCCGTGTACAAATTCCTTAAAATTTTTTTCAAATTTAGGCTTCTATTGTGAAATAATAAAGAAAGAATAAACTAAAATGTGATAGAAGAAAGAGTGTAGAGAGAATGTAAAAGAGAGAGTGTATCATATCTTTTCCATGAGTACATAAGCCCCATATATATAGGGGTTAAAAGTAACTCTCTAATTATTATAGGGCATGTAAAGGGTCATGACCTTTTATCTCCCATATTAATGGGGTATAGGAAAAGTCTCATAACTTATGGGGTATAGAAAGAGTTTTATAACTTATGGGGTTGATAATGACATCCACATAAATATTTCATAACACTCCCCCTTGGATGTTCATTATCTAATTATGCCTCGTTAAAACCTTACTAAGAAAAACCCAGTGGGACAAAAACTTAGTGAAGGAAAAAGAGTACATAATTATACGTTTGATATGCTGCCTCATTAAAAATCTTACCTGGAAAACCCAGTGGGATAAAACCAAGGTTAAGGGAAAAATAGTACAGCGCGTATTAACTCCCCTTAATGGCTACATCACTTGAGATCTCGAAGGTGACGCATTCCAATGTAGTAAACAAGCTTCTGAAACATTGATGTAGGAAGCGCCTTAGTAAATAAATCTGCTAAATTCTCACTTGAACTGATCTGCTTAACTTTTATCTCCTTAATCTTCTGGAGGTCATGAGTGAAGAAGAATTTTGGTGCAATGTGTTTTGTTCTATCACATTTGATGTATCCACTATCGAGCTGATCAATGCATGCTGTGTTGTCTTCAAATAAGACAGTTGTAGCTTCTTTTCCAGATGATAAACCACAACTATTCCTTATATGCTAGATCATAGATCTTAGCCATACACATTCACGACTTGCTTCATGGATTGCTAAGATTTGTGCATGATTAGATGAGGTTGCTGCAATTGTTTGCTTTATTGATCGCCAAGAGATTGCAGTACCTCCATATGTAAAAACATATCCAGTTTGTGATTTTTCATTATGAGGGTCTGACATAAATTCTGCATCTGCAAAACCAATCAACTCTGTCTTGAATTTATTAGGGAAAAATAGACCCATATTCTTTGTGCCTTGGAGATAACGAAATATCTGTTTTACTCCAGTCTAATGTCTCCGAGTTGGGCATGAGCTAAATCTTGCTAACAAATTTACAGAAAAAGATATATCAGGTCGGGTATGGCTAGCAAGATACATTAATGCCCCAATTGCACTAAGGTATGACACTTCAGGACCAAGAAAATTTTCACTATCTTTCCGAGGACGGAAAGGGTCTTTACTCAGATCAAGTGATCTTACAACCATCGGGGTAGTTATTGGATGTGCCTTATCCATATAAAATCTCTTTAGCACCTTTTCAATATAAGTTGATTGATGCACAAGGATTCCTTCTTTTAGGTGCTCAATTTGTAACCCCAAATAAAATTTCGTTCTTCCAAGGTCTTTCATTTCAAATTCTTTCTTCAAACACTTAACAATCTTTTGGATCTCTTCAGGAGTTCCAATGATATTCAAATCATCAACATATACTGCAATAATTACATATCCAGATCCAAACTTCTTAATGAAAATGCATGGGCAAATTGGATTATTCTTGTATGCTTCTTTCAACAAAAACTCGCTTAGGCGATTATACCACATGCGTTCGGATTGTTTCAATCCATAAACGGATTTGTGCAATTTGATCGAATAATGTTCTCTAGAACCTGAACTCACAGCTTCAGGCAGTTTAAATCCTTTAAGGAGTTTCATATAAATGTTAGTATCCAGTGGGCCATACAAATAAGCTGTTACTACATCTATTAGACGTAAATCAAGCCCTTCTCTTATAGCCAGACTTATCAAAAATCTAAATGTAGTTGCATCCACCACATGAGAATATGTCTCCTCATAATCAATTCCAGGTCTTTGTGAGAATCCTTGTGCAACTAAATGTGCTTTATACCTTAAAATTTCACTCTTTTCATTTCTTTTACACACAAAATCCCATTTGTATCCCACTGGTTTCACACCTGTAGGTATACGGACTATAGGTCCAAACACTTCTCTTTTCGCTAGTGATTTTAATTCATTTTTAATTGCTTCTTTCTATTTTGGCCAATTATTTCTTTGTTTACATTCCTCAATCGATTTTGGTTCATAATCCTCTTTATTATTTATAACATCTAGTGCTACATTGCATGCAAAAATATCATCGACGTCGATTTGATTTCGGTTCCATTTTATACCGGACATGACATAATCAATAGAGATCTCTTCATTGTCAGGTACCTGATTTTCTTCTGAAACTATTCTTCCAGTCATGTCTATAGTCTCTTCAGGAGATCCCGGTGTAATCATTTTTTCTTTGATTTCGCCATCATTAATCTTTGCTCCTTTCTTTTTTCGAGAATTCTTATCTTTGGAACCAATTGGTCTACCAAGCTTCAGGCGTGTATTAGACTCAGTAGCAACTAGATTTTGTCCTTCTGGGACATCAAGTTTTATTGGAGCATTCACAGCTAGTATATATGACTTAGGCACTTTCTTTGGGTCAGAAAATGCGTCTGGCAATTCATTAGCTAAACTTTGTAAATGAATAATCTTTTGAACTTCTAAATTACATTGCTTAGTTAGAGGATCAAGATGAGCTAATGACAACTCTTTTCAACTAATTTTCTTATCCAGCTGTTTGATTTCTCCCCCTAATGTTGGAAAAATTGACTCGTCAAAATGACAATCTGCAAAATGAGTCGTAAATAGATTCCCTGTAGATGGTTCTAGATATTTAATTATGGATAGGGATTCAAATCCAACATATATACCCAACCTTCTTTGAGGTCCCATCTTAGTTCTATGTGGTGGAGCAATTGGAACATATACGGCACATCCAAATATTCTTAGATGGGAAATATTTGGTTCCTAACCATGAATTATTTGTAAGGGGGAGACTTTATAATAACTTGTTGGCCTGATTCAAATTAATACAGCTGCATATAAAATTGCATGCCCCCAAGCAGTGATTGGGAGTTTTGACTTCATAAGTAATGGCCTTGCTATCAATTGAAGTCGTTTTATTAAAGATTCTGCAAGACCATTTTGTGTATGAACATGAGCTATAGGATGTTCAACACTTATTCCAATGGACATGCAATAGTTATTAAAAGACTGAGAAGTAAATTCACCAGTATTATCAAGACGGATGGTCTTAATAGGAAAATCTAGGAAATGGGCTCATAATCGAATCAATTGAGCAAGCAATCTCGCAAATGCCAGGTTGCGAGTTGATAACAAAGATACATGAGACCATCTACTCGATGCATCGATTAAAACTATAAAATACCTAAATGGTCCACATGGGGGATGTATAGGCCCACATATATTCCCTTGAATTCGCTCAAGAAAAGTAAGTGGTTCGTTATTTATCTTAGCTAGCGATGGTCAAATTTTTAATTTCCCAAGTGAATATGCAGCACATGTAATGTTTTGAAGAATCTGCTGGCTCTTCAATGAATGTCCACATGAATTTTCAATTATTTTTTGCATCATTATTGAACCGGGCTGGCTTAACCGGTCATGCCAAAAAACAAAGTCATTAGTAAACTTCTGGTTTACTATAGCATGTGTTTCTATAAAACTGATCTTTGTGTAGTACAAGCCAGTAAAGCATGCAGGCAATTTCTCAACAATTTGTTTATTGCCTTGAGCAATACTCGTAATTTGAAGGAATTCACAATTTCATTCGTTTAAAGTCTCAATATGATATCCATTTTGGCGAATATCTTTAAAACTCAATAAATTTCTTTGAGACTTAGAGGAGTATAATGCATTAATAATTTCAATTTTTGTTCCCCTTGGTAATAAAATAATTGCTCTTCCGGAGCCTTCTATAATAGTTGTACTACCAGATATAGTGCTCACACTTTCTTCTTTCATTATTAAATGAGAAAAATATCTCTTGTCTTTCAATATGGTGTGAGTAGTTACACTGTCTGCTAGACATATATTTTCACCATTCATAGCTGATTGCCTTTGCGAGATAATGTTCTTCAAAGAAATAAAATAACCACAAAACGTTACACATAATGGTGAAAACATGTATTCAAAGTTCAAATTACTAAAAGGTCTATAAAACAAAATTATCACATAAAACATAGCACTAGTAAAGGTCATAACATCATTATTAAAGTTGCTAAATGAAACATAGAGTAGTAGAGGTTTATTTTATTATTTATCGAAATTTGTGGCCTTAATAATTTCCTTCAGGGGTAGAAAGAAAATTAACCACTTTTAACTGGGTTGCATTGCCATCATCAAAATCACCTTCGCCATCTTTATACACAAGATTGGTTTCTACTTTCTTTCCCTTCTGTTTTATGGACTGCTGATAAAGATCAACTAGATGCTTTTGTGCGCAACACACACGAGACCAATGTCCTTTTCCTCCACAACGATAGCATACATTAGTCACATTTTCACCTTTTTCTTTCTCTTCCCTGTTACCATTTTTTCGATCCCACTTCTGGTAGGAATGTGAATTTTTAAAACGACCACCTCTACCATATCCATATCTATGTCCGCGGCCACGCCCTCGGCCACGACCACGGCCACGCACACTACTATTTGTATGGTGTGTTTCTTTTAATTCTTGCCCATTATGTAAGCTTACATTTGCTTCAAGGAATGGAGCAGAGCCAGTTGGGCGTAATTCATGGTTTTTCATTAGCAGCTCATTGTTTTGCTCCACCACTAGGAGACAAAAAATTAATTCAGAATATTTCTGGAAGCCTTTTTCACGATATTGTGTCTGCAGGACAACATTATTTGCATGGAAAGTTGAGTATGTTTTTTTAACATTTCTGCATCAGTAATCTTCTCTCCACATAAATTCAATTGTGAAGTGATTCTGAACATGGCCGAGTTATAATCACTAACAAACTTAAAGCCTTGCAGTCTTGAATTCAGCCACTCATAACGAGCTTTAAGCAAAATCACAGTTTTCTGGTGGTCATATCTTTCCTTTAAATTGGCCCAAAGAATTTGAGGGTCCTTAACAGTCAAATATTCGGTCTTTAGACCTTCATGGAGGTGATGGCGAAGGAAAATTATGGCCTTGGCCTTATCTTGTGTACTTTCTTCATTTCTCTCCTTAATAGTCTCACCAAGACCTTTTGCATCTAAGTGAATTTCAGCATCTAGTACCCATGATAAATAGTTATTTCCAGTGATGTCCAGAGCCACAAATTCGAGTTTTGTAAGATTTGACATTATAAAACTATAAGACAAAATATACAAGTCAATAATGTAAAATAAAGCATGTTAATATGCAAATGAAATAACACATATGCAAATGAAATAGATCAACTTGTTACCCTTACTTCACCTAAACGTCCTTCGGCAATCTTTAAGGAAAAATTTGTTGGCCTTGATTTCTTGTATTAGAGACTCGTGCTGATAACGTGTTGTGAAATAATAAAGAAAGAGTGTAGAGAGAATGTAAAAGAGAGAGTGTATCATATCTTTTTCATGAGTACATGAGCCCCATATATATAGGGGTTAAAAGTAACTCTCTAATTATTATAGGGCATGTAAAGGGTCATGACCTTTTATCTCTCATATTAATGGGGTATAGGAAATGTCTCATAACTTATGGGGCATAGGAAGAGTTTTATAACTTATGGGGTTGATAGTGACATCCACATAAATATTTCATAACAGCTTCAACGCTCTTGACACTATTATTCACGTTTCTTTCTTCTCCTTATAAGTCGAAAGTTGCAATTTCTATTTCAGGATCATTCAATGAAATATTTGCAACTTCAAGTAAATTCTCTTCATCCATATTATTTCCACCAATTAATCTGTAATTAAAAAGTCAAAGTAAAAATAGTTTAATAATATGCTTAAATATAATTAATTAAAAAACAATTTGCAAATCTATATCTCAAAATGAAGTTGGACCTGTTTTGTACTCATCATTCTCTCAAGATAGCAAATAAAACCAAATCTTCAAGGGTAGACGATAACAATTTGTCCTTCTTGACTATTTGTATCAAGAAATAAGTATTCCAATTTCTTTCACAGCAAGATGAAGCTGCAGGCTGTGAAAGAAGCCTAAAAGCAATGCCTTGGAACAAGAGTGTAGCTGCAATGACATGAGATTAACTAACGTAACCAAACCCACAAGAAAAAGTACCATATTTAGCATACATCCTTGGAATCATCTTCATTAGTGAGCAACTTTCAACAACATTCATCTCTATGCAATGTGACTTCTTCACCTTCATTTGGGGCTTTTCTTGAAAAATCACCATTTTCGCCTTAAAGTCATTTTACAGTATAATATTTCGGAACTAGCGAGTGAACCATACAGTGAATAGGGATGCTGCTTTTATTCCACCAATCCTTGAGTGCCTAAGTATTAAGTGTTTGAAAATTATTTCTTTAATTTTTTCACTGATGCAATACAAACAGAGAAAGCTTATAACATCGATTTTAACAATCTAATGATTTATATAAAAAACTTTTAAATAATTCAATGATCAAATTATAAATTTTCTTACTTAAATGATTAAAACAAAAATTTACTTATAATTTAATGATTAATGATATAGTTAAATTAGACACGATATTCATAAACTCCATGAATATCTCAAACAATCTACACACATAATTTAAACAAGAAACATTATGCATGATTATCAATTGATAAATAATTAATTTATATGTAAGATTTAGGGTGATAATGGGAAAAGTTGATGTAATCATATTGGGAATATAATAGGAAAAAATAAATGAAAGATGTACTTTCCCATTATACTATATTGTAATTTACATATATAGTAGATGGTAATAAAACTAAATAAATTAGAAATAAGCATAATGTTAATACTTCAAGAACACCACATTAACAGTAAGACATATTTAAGATATCACCACACAATTCAGGAATAAGAATTATACAATTTTTTTTATAGCATTAAAATAATAGTGAGAGGACCCAAAGTTATTGGACCAAAATTTTGATAACCCTTACATCTTGGGTTGGCCTACTTCTTGTCTTCTTCTTCAAATTTTTAAAAAATATTTCATAAATTTTTTTAAATTTGATAATATTTTAACTCGATATTTTTTTTAAATTTGGTACTTAATTCTTTTTATTCTAATTTAGTACCTAAATCTAACATTTTTTCCTTATTTGATACATAATCTTTTGTTTTAGTTCGATTAGATACCTGGACTTGTCAATTGTTATACAAGTTACTCAACTCTACTAACAATATTTTTTTTTATGTAGTAGCAAAAATAATTAATCTATGATTGACATGTGATCGGTAATAATAAACAAATAATGAATAAAGAATAATAGAGAATTTAAGTTTTTTTTAACATTAATATCATTATATGTTGTTATCGTATCTGTTCTTTTTTATACAAAGCCTAAAACTACCCATAGTCCCTCTCCAACCTTTAAATAGGAGAACAATGCGCTTCAATGCACTCGAACCCATGTCACAACAATGTCAATACCAATCGAGCTAAGACTCAATCGGCATAGAGAATATAAATTATTTCCATTCAATTAAGTCACATATTTATTGTATACAAGTGTGGGGTAAAATATAATAATAACACTTACAAAATCAAAGATAAAGAAATAAATGAATACAAAAACAAAAACAAAAACAAAAAACATTACCACTTAAATCTCTACAAGATGTTACATTTGAATGAATATTTCTAAATCAATTGATTACAATTATTTAAAAAGAAAAAATACTGATATATTTAAAAATAATAATTTTTATTCTTTTAAAAAATGGTCACATGTTTTTCTTAAATATATATTTTTAATATTTTATTATAGTCATATAGGACATTTGTCAATTTGCTAACCTTGCGGAGTCTTATCAAATATTTTAAGTTTAAAAAATTGTGTATGAAGTAATAAGATTATTTCTCATTTTTTCATAAAAAAAATATAGTTATGTTACAATAAAAATGAAATAATAAAATAATTTAATATACCATATTTAAGTAATTAAATACCCATGATCTAGTTTATTAGTTGTACGTAAAATTAAACATACCAAATGCATTAAATATAATTTTATATATTATTATATAGTTACTAACTTTAAGTAAATCGTAAACCAATTTATTTGGAAAATGCTTGAATTTAAATAAAAAAAATATTATTATGGGTGTTTTAATTTTTTTATATAAAATCAATGAAGAAAAAAAAATAAACATTAAAAAAATCCTTAAATATAGCCCTTCAATCTAATAAGAAATTAAGATGTTTAAAGCTTGGCCAAATTTTTATTTATTTATATAATTTATTTCATATTATTAAACTATTTAAACAATAATATATATTATTTGTGGATAGATGCTAAAAATGAATGTTAAGAAAATTGTAAGCAAAGCATCTGAATCTGATACCGTAAAATAATTACTGAGAGTAGTTAAAGTTGGTGTGATCTTATCATGTTGCATGTTTGATGCCAGTTATTCCATGTTCTCTTTTAACTTCCACCATCCCCTCATTGCACGATTCTAATTCCTTAGCCAATAGCCACTCACCTCAGCTGTAAAACTCTCCCTTATATATACAATTCAACCATACATGCAGAAAACAGAAAATTGCATTTTCCAAGAGGTAGCAATGGCATCAGTCAAGGCTGCTGGCATTCAACTCTTTGGGCAGGTCAAGAAGGAAGCCACTGATGCTTCCTCCAAGGCCAAACCTGCTGCTTCCAAGCCCGCCTCCAAAAAGGCTGCTCCAAAGCCTCAGGAACCTAAGAAAAAGAAGGTATACACCTTCGTTACATACATACACATATAAATATTCACCTTTGATGATATTATTTTCTGAAGAATTAAGGACTCACTTGCTAATTTCTTTTGTATCTCTGTGCACTGCAGGGAAAAGGTGGGAAAGCAGCGACCAAGCAGTAGTTACCAGCCCCAAGTCAAGCGCAGACTTTTATGACTTCAGACCCTGATGATCTAAGTTAATAATACTATACATACATATGTTATGCTCAGGAAACTTAATTAATTAGGGTTTCTTGTAAGTTATGGTGAGAAAGATATTGCGCTAATTAAATAAAGACAGCATCTATGTAATTATCATTACCAAGGGTATTACTGTTATATCATTCATCCATCCACAAACTAGATTCAACATCACTTCCAATATTCAGTTTCAATTGTGGCTAACAAATAAAATTCCATTGTTTGGTAAAACTGCCAATTTTCCATTTTTTGGTAATGCTTTTTTTTTTAATGACTGGTTTCAGTATTTTTTCATTTTAAATTATTTTTATCAGTTTTTAAAATTTTAATTATCGATTTTAGCATTTTTTTAAATTTCATTTTTGCTTATGTTTTTTGCATTTGAAAACTTTAATTATTTTTAAGTAATTTAATTAAAATTAAATTAAATTAAATAAGAGATGATATCATTATGATTGAGTGTATAATAATCTTTGTATATCTTTAAAAATTAATGAGGTGGTATTATTTTATTAGTGTTTAAAAACTATATATTTTAAGATAATCCTAATATAAGTTATTCTCATCTATAATATATATAAAAGCACTAGTAAAACTTTTGAACCGACGAAAATATCTTTTATTTTTTATCGTGTTAATAATTTGACATTTAAAAATACTTACAATTTAATTTAAAATTATGAGTTATAACTCTACTTAAAAATAAGTTGTGATAAATTTATTAACTCTAAAATAGAGTTTTAACTTAAATAAAAGCCTAAGCATGCTCACTAAAGTCGAAATAATTAATAATTATGGTTAAAATATTATTTTAAAAAAATTCTGAATTATTTTGATTTTTTATAAGTAATTTTTTTCATATTTATTAACGTAATAAAATAAAATTATAACTTATATAAAAATCTAAGTATATAAATAGAGATTAATTTTATCTTTTAATTGTTATTTACTTAATGTTAAAATTATAGATGAATTAAAATTAAAATTTAGATTTAGATTTATAAATAACACCTGACATCAATATTTTAAAAAGAAACTGTGGTGATGTAAAACTATTTGCGGCTTATGTTCATAAACATATGGTGGATTGTTTCCTCAAAATAAAGTAAAAGAAAAGAACTAAATATATAATTATAAAAAATAAAAGATAATCATTTGGTACACGAATATTTTTAAATTCATAAATTGAATTGAGATTTTACCACATATTATATTTATTTATTGAATATAATTTAAATTTCAATATTTCTTGTAGATTTAATTTACCAAATAATTATTCCATAATAAAATTCATCACTTATTGGAGAGGGTTGCAGCATAATAGCTCCTGTCGAGAGGGACAGTTGAGAAATGTAGAATATCTTCCACCAGGTTTTCTCATAGGTTACTAACTAATTGAAACTGATTACCAATTTACGATAAAAACCCATATTAGACATCCAAGACAGAACATCCGCCGTACCATTCGCAGCTCCAGTGGATGTCTCCCCTGAACACCACCATTCTTGGAATAAAACATTATCCACTACCAGTATCTCTCTTCTTCCAGCATCAAATTCTTCACATTTATTCCACAATACCCACCGCTTACTATCATTATGATATGCAAATAACACTCTTGTTTCACTCTATTAGTAACGTCCCATTTCGGCTTGAAATCAAGGGTTCTTGATACAATTTTCTAAGGTCCCGTTGCTCGATACCAGACCCCGTTTAGATTATCAACTGACGGGTTATGCTCCTCGCATCTTACACTAGGACTTGGGTCCAAAATTTGAATACACTTCACTTTGATCCAATTCCTCATCACCCTCAGCATTCCAAAGCCTTACCCCATTGTTTGTTATAATCTTCTTTCACACAGAGGCCTCAAGTCAAAAACTATTACCACTTACCATTTCCTCATAACCCAACTCTGCATCGCTCTCCAGCAAATCATGATTACATCCGGCCACCACATTAATTGCTTCAATTTCAATATCGAAGCACATGTTTCCTCTTTCCCATTGTTTCAATTGTTCACCTTCTTCTCCTTCCATGGCAGAAGTTTTGCGGCGAGTCTCCTACGAGCTGTTTCCCTTATCCAGCTTATAGCAGCATCGACAATTGCCCTAAAAATAGATCAGTCTCATAAACGGACTAAACTGAAAAGCATTTCTGGCTTCTAATACTAGAAAATCTCATCAATTCAATAAATATTGACAAGGAACAATTTGGATATTTACCAGGGTAAAACAACTAGGTTGCAATGTTCCCTGATTATCTCCAGGCAATGTTTTAAAAGATGCATGTGTAACCTCTCTAATTCAGCCTATACGTTAGATCTAGATTTGAGAGATTCTATTGGCCACCGAGATGACCCAATAAACTATCAAAGTTTATAAAACAGTTATTTTAAAACATTAATTTATTTCTAGAGGAAGACTTAGTCTATTTTTAGAAAAACCCATGAGATATCAAAACCAGTTAATTCTAACATTTTTCTTGTAACGGTGACTATTTTTGAAAATTCAGTTAGTCTAATTATTCTTTCAAAAATTTATTTATAATTTAACAGCGGAAAAGTGATATTTATCTTAGTTTTAATAAAAACCATATTTCATGTATAATAAATTAAAATCCCCATTTTAAAATTTTAAAATTAAATTATAAAAAAAACTTAAATGTCATGCATGTCATATCAAACCAAAATCAAAAGTCCCATGCCCCAATTCGAGTATAAAACCATATAGTCTCCAAATAATAAAAATATCAAATAATATATTTAAAATAATTTAATAAGCAAATTAGAGCCGAGTCCCTCCAGATGCTGAGTCCGCATCCTAACCTGGTAGGTAATCTGTAAAGATGAAAATTAAAAGGGGAGTGAGCTATGAAGCTCAATGTGAGTTCTGTCACAAGCAGTACAAACAGTCAATAAATCATACTAAATAATAACGCATAGAACAACGGCAATCAAATAGCAAATCAAAGTATTGGTTTTATTTCAGAATAACCATCTATAGTATCTTAGAGAATTCATGATAGCAATTTCAAAATATCAGTTTTATTTCAAAACACTCAACAATTTATTCATAAGTATAAATATGTCATCCCAGAAAATCCAGTTTGTATGCACATGTTTAATGAATGTCATACAGTTTTGGTTTAACAGAAAAGATCTTACCCCACTGCTACACACCACAATGAGAGTTCCCTAGAACTTCAATCACCTACATACCAGGTTGTGGTTTTAACCATTAATAGTTTGCAGATAAACTGTTAGTGGTCATGGACACACATCAAAAACATCGTAGATGAAATCTATTTATGGTTGTGATTACACAGTAAAATAATGCAGGTAAAAATTGTCACTGGCCATAGATGCACAACATGTTTGTAGATAATAGTTGTCGTTAGGTTGTGGATGCACAACGACAACATTGTAAATGGAATATGTTTTAGACTGTGGGTTCACAATAAGAAACATCGTAGATGGGATTTGGATGTGGGTCCACAGAAAAATAATGTAGATAAACTACCAATACTTCATTCGTACATATTGTCTCATCCCATGCAATCCAATATAACATGTTCAAATAGATCAATACAATAGCATTTGATATGCTTTTAACACAACAATATAGTAGCACTAGTATGCTCATAATAGCTTGATTCAATAGCAATTAATATGCCTTAGACGAATCAATTCAGTAGCAAAAGTCATGCTTTTTATGTGTTCGGATGAATAGTAACATAAGGCATGTTGTACATACGATAGAAAATATCGATACAATAGTCATATATAAATTGTTCACAATTTATGCAATTATGCATATAAATACCATGATAATTCAATCAATCATGGATTCTAACATAAATCATATTATTAGGGACTTAATTGAACAAAACTAAAAGCTTAAAACAGTTTAGGAATCAATCAGAGACTAAACTGAACAAAACATAAAATTATGGGTCAAAACTATAAAATTTAAAAAATAAGAGCACACGGCCGTGTGAGATGCTGATAAACCATAAAAGTAACACATTCTAATCCCATACTTAGCATATTTTTCGATGATTTATCATATAATTTAGTGAATTAGATGCTCTTAATCCTTTAATTTCATGTTTTATACTCAACAGAGCATAGGGGAACAAAATGAGCAGAAAACGGGCCAAAAACAGACAAAACGGGCTGATTGAAAGATCCACACGGGCTGAGCACAAGCCCGTGTGAGCCACACAGGCTGGCCATACGCCCATGTGGCAGCCCGTCTCGACATCGCTCCCTGTTTCCCAAACACGCAGAAAAAACCAATTTTTAGGGTTTCTAAGCAGTCTAAAGTCTATAAATACATACTAGAAAAAGACCTAAGGGGACACACAGAGTAGAAAATAGAAATTACTCGAAGGAAGCCGTTGGAATCATCTCAGAAGCAGATCCACTTCAAGATTGAAGATCTCCATTCAAATTTCTCTCGAAGTTTATTTGGGTTTTTTATGTCTTGTTGTTTTTCTAAATTTGAGATGTCTTCCTTTTAAATTATGAACTAAAATTCCCTAGATAACTAGAGAAGATGAAACCTAAGACGGATATTATTATTTAATATTATGAATTTAATGATAAATACTTGTTCTTGTTCTTAATTATGTGTTTTTAATTCTTGTTTTAACATTTTCAGGATATTAATTCAAGTTGATGTACTTGTTCAGTGGAGTAAAACTCCCTGTTTAAGAGTAGATCTACCATAATTAAGCGGAGTTGCATGCAACCCTAGAAATAGGACGATATAAATCTGCCCGATTAGAGTGAAATCTAATAAGGGAATCCATAGATCAAGTTAATGCTACAATAGGGGTTTTAATTAGAAAGAGATTTCAATTAATCAACCTAGAGTCAATTGTTCTTAGTCCCGAAAGAGATATTAACATAATTTAGGGATTTCTACGGATCAAGACAAGTGAATAAATCGTTTGATTCAGAATCAGAATAATAAGTGAAGTCTAGGTGGATTCCTCCTTCGGTATTGTCTTTATCATTGGTTTATTCGATTATTTTCTTCACTCTATGTCGCATTCATTACTTAATTAGTTTAGTTAAATTTAGATTAAAACAAATCCCTTTTATTCTAGGCTAAATAATAGAAAGATAGTTAACACTAGTACTTTTAGTCCTTGTGGATACGATATTCTGGACTCACCATAGCTATACTACCAATCGATAGGTGCGATTGCCTTTGTCGTGATCATAGTCTAGTTTTGTGAATCATAAAACGATCATCAAGTTTTTGGCACCGTTCCCGAGGACTAAGATATTAGGAACACTTGATTTTTATTACTTTAGCCATATTTATTTATTTATTTATATTGCAATTTATCTTTGTTTTTATTTTAATTTACTAAATTATCTTTTATTTGCTTCTAACAGGTTTCTTTAGTTTATGACTAGAAGAAATACATCGGGACCATTACTTTTTGACAGCGAAATTGAAAGCACAGCTCGTAGAAATCGTAGAGAAATAAAGCGAAGTCTACAGTATATAGAGGAAGAGCACGAGGACGATACCAATAATATTGAGGAGATGGCTGAAAATCAGAATAATCCGCTACCTCCTGTGGTTGCCGCGAATCCTGTAAATCAGAATCCTGCTCATCGTACTATGTACAACTATGCTAAGCCTAATTTAATGGGGATTGAATCGAGTATTGTTAGACCTGCCATTGCTACAAATAATTTTGAACTGAAACCTAACACTATACAAATGATTCAACAGTTTGTTCAGTTTGATGGTTTGCAGGATGAAGACCTAAATACTTATTTGGCCAACTTCTTAGAGTTCTGTGATACTTTCAAAATTAATGGTGTTTCTGATGATGTCATTTGCCTTCAGTTATTTCCCTTCTCATTGAGGAATAAAGCTAAACAGTGGTTGAATCTCTACCACGAGGGTCCATCACTACATGGGATCAAATGACTGAGAAGTTTTTATTGAAATATTTCCCACCAGCTAAGACAGCTATGTTGAGGAACGATATCTCCTCATTCGTGCAAATGGATTTAGAGACTTTATATGATGCATGAGAAAAGTATAAGGACTTATTGAGAAGGTGCCATCACCATGGGTTACCTCTATGGTTACAGGTTCAGACTTTTCATAATGGTTTAAACCCCTCGACTAGGCAGATGATCGATGCAGCCGCCGGTGGTACTATAAATAATAAAACACCTGAGGAGGCTTATGAGTTCATTGAAGAGATGTCACTGAATAATTATCAGTGGCAAGTCATGAGGACAAAGCCGACAAAAGCAGCAGGTGTTTTTAACATTGATGAGGTAACCATATTGTCAAATCATGTAGAACTTTTAAATAGTCTATTGATGGTTTATATGGTTTTACGCAGGTACATCTGGTGATGCAATATGACACTAGTGGAGGTTGAATGAGCAATTCAGAAAATCTACCCTACTGTCCTATCATGGAAAATTAGCAAATGAATTATATGGGTAATAATCTTAGACCTCAAAATAATCCTTATAGTAATACTTACAATGCAAGTTGGATGAATCACCCAAATTTTTCATGGGGAGGTAAAGGAAATCAAAGACCCCCACCACCCCCTCCAGGTTTTCAGCAGTAACCCGATAGCAAGAAAAGAAACCGAACCTTGAAGAGATGTTTGAGAAATTTATTTTGGTGTCAGAGACTCATTTTCAAAACACCGAGACGGCTTTAAAAAACTACCAAGCATCGATTCAGGGCTCGAAAATCAAATTGGGCAGCTTGCTAAATTAGTTTCGGAAAGGCAACAAGGTAGTTTGCCTAGTAACACTGAACCTAACTCAAGAGAGCATCTAAAAGCGGTTACATTGAGGAATGGGAAAGTGTTTAACTGAACCAGAGAAGAAGTTTCCATAAGAATCTGATAAGGAAAAGGACAAGGAAGTAAGACCCGAAGTAAGTGTAACACCGGTGCTGAAAGAATATAAACTACCGATCCCATATCCAGCAAAGTTGAAGAAAGACCGTATGGATGCACAATTTGGTAATTTCTTGAACTTTTTAAACAGCTACATATTAACTTACCTTTTGTTGAAGCTATTTCGCAGATGCTGTACAGGCCAATTTTTGGGCCACCCCCAAACCCATTTACAAATTTAAAAACCCAAATACATTAAACCCAAACTTACCCAAGCCCATTTACACAAAACCCGAAGGCCCAAGAAGCCCAAAACCCAAGTACCCCATTAGTCAAACTAGGGTTTCAGAAAATCTGAAACCCTAGCCACTTTCGGCGCCGCACACCCCACTTGCCCTCTGGCCTTTGACTTTCGGCCGCCCTAGCCCACAACTACCCCCTGACACCACTGTGGCCGCCGCTTGGAGTCACTTCCACTGCCCTCCAGACCTGCAATCAGACAAGACAGAAGAGAAAAGAAAATAAAATGATATGGCTATAAAAGCCGTTTGTAAAAACAGAGGGGGGTTCCCTTCTTTTCTAATCTTCGACAGTTCAAAAGAAATGATAAATAAAAACATTCAAGTTTAAAGCAAAAAAACAGAGCACACACACAGTAGTTTTTAGCCAAATCAACAAGAGATCGACATCAAGAAAGGTGAAATAGAAGTATACATTCCTCTATTTATTTAATTGCTTTTTTTTGTTTTAACTATTCTTTTATTTTCCATTTTCAAATATACATATTTATATATATATATATATATATTAAAACGAAATAAAAAAATAAAATAAAAAATAGAAATTTACCTCTCTCCGCACGTGTGTGCATGTGCATTGCACACAGCCGGTGATTGGTGGTCCGGCGATCGGACGATGTGATCGGCCCGTGGCCGAGCTCTCCCCTCTCCTTCCCCTTTCTCTTTCTCTCCCCTTTTTTTTTTTTCTCTGCTGGTGACAAAATGATTTTTTTAAAAATTTTTAACTTATATAGGGGTCCAAAACGCACCGTTTTGGACCCTCGCTAATGGGAAAACGACGCCGTTTTTTTGAACGCGGGTCGGTCGAGTCGACCGACCCGCACCCGGAAGGATCCGCGTGTTTTTGAAGCGGAAGGGCTATTTACGTGCTCAGCCCTTCCGCTTCCGCTCGGGATTTTACAATCAAGGTTTTTCTTATTTTTAATTTGGCCCCATAATTTTCAGCGGATTTCAATTTAGTCCCTTGCCCTACGCAGCGTTTCGGGCAATAGGGAATTTTGCGCTTTTGGTCCCCACTATTTTCTCGTGTGTTGCAATGTAATCCTTTCTTTTATTTCCCTTTTAAATCTGCCCCACAATTTTGTTTTTAATTCGATTTTAGTCCTGTTTTCATTTTATTTACTTTTTTTATTTTATTTTCACTCTTATGATATTATTATTATTATTATTATATGTAATATTGGTGTGGGTTTTATACATGTATGCGTGTATATTTATATATAGTTTTAGTTTTAGTTACTTTAATTTCATATTATTATTGGTATTATAATATTATATTTGTTATTAATATTAGTATATATTTTATTATATGCATATATATATATATATATTTATATATACTTTTTATGTATCGTTTCTATTATTACATTTGCTATTTTCACTATTATTATATTTGTTATTTTCATTATTATACATATATATATATATATATAGATGCTTTCAAGTATTTATTATAAATATATTATTTTCTTATTATATTATTATGTATATTTTTTTACTCATGTTTTCATATTTTTTTATATTATTTTATATTTATTTATTATATTTTTATATATTTAAAATTATATTATTCATGTATGCCATTTTATTATGTATATGTTTTATATCATTTTATGTACATACTTTTAGTATCATTGTGTACTTATATATATACATATTTATGTATATAGATACTTTCAAAATTACTAACTATATTCCTTGTATTATTCCACATATATATCTCTATATTATCTCATGTACATATTACCCTATATTATAATCGCTAAGTGTACTTTATATTTGTTCATAATTGATTTTTGTTTCCCTTTTAAATATTATTTTTATTGTCTTGCTGTTGCTCTAATATTATGTTAACATTTTGATATTGTTTGCATTTTTGGTTTATTTTAAATTCTTATTTCAAAAATATTTTTATGCTTTAATTGCTAATCGAGGCAATATATCGATTTGACATTAAGTCGCGAATTTCATCGCTATGTTGGATGGAATTTGTCGGATCGTGTCAAGACGGTATATCCTTCTCAAAAAATAAAAAAATTTCAAAACTTCTCACCTTCTTTTAATCGGATCACGATTAAATTTTAAATTGAACTTGTATTTTGAAAATCAGGACAATATGTGTTTTATAAGATACCAATTTTGGGCGTCGCGAGGGTGCTAATACCTTCCTCGCGCGTAACCGACTCTCGAACCCTAATTTTTCTCTGGATTTTAACGTATTTCTTGCTTTTAAAAAGAAATCTAGTAGGTGTCCGATCACACCTAGGAAAAAGGATCGGTGGCGACTCCTGGTTTGTTTTAAAACCAAATTTTGATTTCTAAATTTCTAATAAATCGCCACAATTAGCGACCCGAAGCCAAAATTTTTACGTCGCTACAGCTGGCGACTCCACTGGGGATACGGTTTTGAGAGTCGAGTCGAATTAAACACGTTTTGTCAAAATTTTTAAATTTCCTTATTCAAGTAAATATTTGGTCGTGATCCGAAATCTTGTTTTCAAAATTTCATGCATTTGCGTCGTGTTGTAAATATTTCTTCTAACTTGTTATTTGCTTGTTTTTCAGTTTTCAATTTTCATGTTTTTAATTTTGGTTTAGTTTTTTTAAATAAAAACATAAAGGTTTATGAGTTTTTCCCCACACACCGTGTACTTGCATTTTGCATAACATGAGCTCTATACCCGGGCTCCGTCCGTTTAAGTGAAAGTAAACGCTACGCCTTCGTGAGTTAACTCGCCCCTCCAAGACAAAGCTAGTGAATACTTTCGGGTTACATATGACTTATGCTTTCGTGAGTTAACTTGTCCTCCGCATAGGCATAAGTAAATGTAATCCTCGAATTGAACTCGTGAGCTTGTGATGAGCTACGACCGAGGCTTCGTGCTAGTCTTAGTAGACGATATAGTACGAACGATTCGAGTACCTATCTAGAACCAAAACCGCATATAATGAACCATATGAGCCATCCAATTAGAGCCATACCGAACCTTTGTCCGCTTATAGCCACCAAAATAAGTACACGGGGATAATACCTTTTTGCCTTTCATTTACATTGTTCATACAAAGAGATTTGGATTGACAGTTTAATTTGTTTCTCAAATCATATGTGTTGTGTTTACTAACCAAGTTTGTTTGTTTTTATTTTCATTATGCATCATAGGCATCACATTAGGAAGGTGTTGATTAAAGGATAGTTGCCAAAGAACGGGTTTTCGATGGAGGAGTCAATTACACAAATAATCGAGAAGAATGCCGTGGTTCGAGACTGGTCTCTAAAAACTCGAGAGAGAAAAGGGGACAGCCTAGTGGAGGGAGTGTTGCCAATTTGCCCGAACATACAATCGTGAATGTCCGCCAAAATAACCTTGAGGATTTGGTGCAAGTTTGGAACCAATGGGATTCAGACACTAGGGCATTTTCACCGAGAGGTATGGAGATATAGCTCACTTGATCACCATTCGTGTAGACGAACAGTTGATTAAAGCCATGGTTCGATTCTGGGACCCAGCTTATCAGTGCTTTACATTCAATCAAGAGGACATGACTCCAACCATAGAAGAGTATGCTGCTTTACTCCGCATCGATAATGTGCAATTTGGCAAGATATACGTGAAGGAGCCTAAGCCCTTGACCTTTAGAAAAAAGTTAGTAAGACTGACAGACATGACTGATGCCTGGGCCGAAAAACAAATAAAAAAGAAGAATGAAACAGTTTGCATTCCATGGTCTAGCCTACGAGAATCGGTTCTGAGTCATCCGGACATATTGAAGAGAGTTAATCTATTTGCCTTGGCCATTTACGGTTTGGTCATTTTCCCGAGAGTTCTCGGACATATTGAGGTCGCAGTGTTTGATTTCTTCGAAAGGCTAAAACAAGGAGTCAACCCTGTCCCGACTATCTTAGCCGAGACATTCAGGTCTTTGAGTACCTGTCGAAGGGTTGGAAAGGGACGATTTATCGGATGTGCACAGCTGCTCAACGTTTGGATTTTGAGTCATTTTTGGAAAGTAGAGCGCACTCCATTCCACATGTTTTCAAAAACATTCGCCCCGCTAGAAGCTTACCTCAAGAAAGGGTGGCCGAAAGAAATCACCGAGCAACATTGGGTATCAGTGTTTCAGAATCTTTGCGCCGAGGATATAACGTGGAGAGCACCCTGGATCCGTCCTTCAGTTTTGCTATACAAATGTGGAAACCAAGATTGGGTACCTTTACTCGGATTATGGGGAGGAGTTGGATACGCCCGCTATTGGTTCAAAGGCAATTTTCTTCGCGACAATTTATACCCGCAACTGGAGGGCTAGTGCAGTCCGAGTTCGCCTTCACGGGTGAAGGGTGTATGAAGAAAATCCGAGACACTGCAAGGTCTTGGAATGAAATTCATTTCATGGAATTAGCCTTGTATGCTGATACTCTCACCCAAGGCTATGACCTATGGAGAAAGCAACGGAGAAGTAGCCAGCAGATCTCATCAACAAATTGCACCGCCTAATCCTTTTTGGAAGAAATGCCATCGAGTTGGAAATAGCTAGACAGAATTCGAGCATGAAAAAGCCGGGATGTCCAGAGACCTCAAAGACCTTCAAGAAGAGAACTACCATTGAAGATTGAAGTTCAAAGTTGAAAAGTCCAGATCTAAAAAGTACAAAGGGAGGCCGAGGTCGTGAGAAACGACTTAAGGGACCTTCATTTGGAAAACAAGAAATTAAGAAACACTATAAAGAATAGTGGATTGGGCAAGTCAACAAATTGAGTGGAAAGAAGAAATTGGTAACATCAAAGGAGGAATGGAATTTTGGAAGGAAAAGCAAAAAAGAAGAGGAAAAGGCAATGCACACATGCAATAGAGTTAAGAAGGAAGAATGCCGAGTATGAAATAGTAATCGCAGAATTTGCGAATAGTCATCCAACATCAAGAATTAAAAGGAGAGTACGAGATTTAGAAAATATGCTACAATCTCGTCAACAACAATTAGATAACCTCCTCAAGGATCTAGAAGAAAAGAATGATCAAGACGATCGGGACATGCACGCGCATGAAGGAACTCTCCAAGAAAGAGAAATGCAACTCAACTTCCCGATCAATGAAATTCGCCAAGCGCTATGCAAGTTGTTCAATTATCGATGAAGCCAAGTTCTCGGTTGCCAATTCCTCCGAGCCAAAGATCGAGTATATCGTAATTTTTAGAACAAGTGAAGAAACAAGGCAATGTGGCTAGAAATTTGTGTAATTGGTGGAAAATGAAAACTTTTTGTAATGTACTCTTTCGATGAATGAAATGCCTACATATGGGGCTATCTTGAAATCAACATCAAATTCGTGCATATTTACTCATAACTAACATTTATGCATCATTTATTTCTTTGGACATTCATCCATTCATATACTCATTCATTCATTCATCGCATGTACATATCACCATAATCATCCACCGAAACTAAAAGAGTCATATAATCCACAGTTGCAAGACTTCAAGACTGGAATCACGACATTTATACGTAACGCGGCCGACAAACTAGGGCAATGGAAGCTGAGTTCAATGAGAGAATCGAAAGGATGGAAAGGGCTCAAAAGGAATTACAAGAGTAACTGGCCAAATCACAACAAGAAACGAGAGATCTAATGGTAAGATCTCGAGAGGAGTCACTTGAGCAAAGAGATCAGATGGCTAAAATGATGGAGATGATGACAACTTTGGTCAAAGGAAAGGGACCCATGCAGAACCCAGATGTTATGGAACCCCAATCGAGAATTCACCACGATCGGGATCCACTCTATCCTCCGGATTCACTCCACCACCCGCATATACAACACAGAGAGGGTATGCTCAAGGAGAACCCACGGTGCTTGGAACATCGACCATGCCACCACCGCTCCACCCACTAATTTGGGGCAAGGAATATTCGCGTCGAACCCCGGGGCTAGTCCCCGCTGATCCACTAGTTCCAGATCTGGATGACCCCGCAGGTTGCCAAATTGAAATTGGATAACCATGACGCGAAATATAAGAGTCCGGAGGAAAGACTCAAAGCAATAGAAGGCACCGAGGTCTTCTCAACACTGGGTGCCAAGGAACTTAGTCCTGCACTGATCTAATTTTGCCTCCAAGTTCAAAGTGCGCCCGATTTTGAGAAGTATGATGGGACTAGGTGCCCAAAAGCACATCTTATCATGTTGTTCTCACGAAAGATGATCAAGCTACGTGAATGAGGATAAGTTACTTATACATTGCTTCCAAGATTGTCTAACAGGGTCAGCCCTCCGTTGGTACAACCAAATTTCGTGAGGAAAAGATTAGATCCTCGGAAAGACTTAGCATCCGCATTCTCGCGAACAATACAAGCATGTATCGACATGGTGCCGCACGGATGACCTTACAGATGATGGAGAAAAAGCCGTCAGAGACTTTTAGATAAAGATGCGAGAGATGGAGAGACGTCTCACCCCAAGTGGAACCCCCACTAACAAAAACGGAGATAACCGTTCTCTTTATCAACACCTTAAAGGCACCGTTTTATGACAAATTAGTGGGAAGTGCCACGAAGGAGTTTGCAGATATTGTAATTTCTGGTGAACTCATAGAGAATGCTGTCAAGAGCGGTAGAATGGAAGGATCAGAAGGCTCAAGAAAAGCAGCTCCCATAAGGAAAAAGGAACCAGAAACCCACATGGTCGGGATGGGAAATCGCTATACCTCTAATTCATATCCTAACCAACCCCGACCCCGAAATTTTCCACCTCCAAATTTCTATTATCCTCTCTCAAACCCCTTACTACCAAACACCACCTCCTTCCTACCCCAGATACGCTATGAACAACCAAAGACTCGCCACCACTTTCTCACAAAACACGCGCACCACCAAAACCAACTCAGAAATGAGCCAAGACCAAAGCAAGGCCTAATACCGAGAGATCGCAGCTTTACTCCCATCCCCGTGTCGATGGGGAATTGTACCCAAAACTTTTGGAGAAACAATCGATCTCTCCCCACTACATGGCACCCCTTAAACCTCCATACCCGAAATGGTACGATCCAAATGCTAGTTGTGCATATCATGCCGGAATCAAGGGCATTCTACAGAGAACCGCTCTTGCTTTCAAAAGGAGAGTTCAAGGGCTCATCGACGCGGCATCTTGCGATTTGATGGTATGGCAGATGACTGGGAATCCATTCCCAAACCACACCGAAAGAAATGTGAGTGCAGTAGGAGAGGAGGATAAACGACGAAGTAAAAGATGGGTATCTGAAGTAAGAACACCTCTGCAGAGAATCTGGGAGGTTTTAGTTGAAAAAGGGCTACTCGTCCTTTTAATGGAGTATTCGAAGGAAAGGATGCAAAGGTCACAATTTTTGCGAGTTCCATGGCATCGAAGGGCACAGCATTCATCCCGTGATGAATTCAGAGGATTATTGCAAAATATGATGGATAACAAGGAGATCGAGATTTTTTGTCAAGCCGAAGAGGCCGATAGTGGAGAAATATGTGCCTCCGACAATCAACCATCAGGTCCCCCTTATAGCGCTGATCGACCATTGGTGATCTATTATGACGCGAAGAAAGAACCGGTGAAACCAAAATGATAATCAAATACCATCTCCTTTCCCTTATAAGGACAACAAAACAGTACCGTGGAGATATGATGTCAGCATCGTCACACCGGAAGTTGGAAAGTCCAAAGCCGTAATTGAAGATGTTGGGGAGGTAGGTCATTTTACCCGAAGTGGACGGTGCTATTCCAAAGAAGTTGAACCAGTAAAGAAAAGTAGCGACTTGAAGCAAAAAGGGAAAGCAGTGATGCACGAAGTCGAAGTCGAGCAAGAAATTCCACCCGCGCAAGAAACTAAAAAGCCTGTGAATGAGGAAGAAGCTCAAGAATTCTTGAAATTTATCAAGCACAGTGAGTATAGTGTGGTGGAACAATTGAGCAAGCAAACAAAGACGAATCTCGTTTTATCTCTCATCGTTAAATTCAGAGCCACATCGGAATGCCTTATTGAAGGTGTTAAATCAAGCCTACGTAGCTAACAACATATCCGTTGAAAAGCTTGATAGGTGGGTAAACAATCTGAATGCGGACAATTTCATCTCTTTTAGTGATGATGAGATACCGCCAAACGGTAGAGGATCGGTGAAAGCACTGCATATCACGACTCGCTGCAAAGGCTACATAATACCGAACGTGCTCATTGATAATGGGTCAGCATTAAATGTTATGCCATTGGCCACACTTTCCCGTAATACCGGCGGATTTGTCCTACTTAAGGGCCCGCATTCCACACAGAAGGGCATTTGATGGGACAAGGCGTGAAGTCATGGGAAAGATTGAGATCCCTCTAGAAGTGGGCCCTTACATTTATGATGTCGAGTTCCAAGTCATGGATATTACACCATCATACAACTGCCTTTTGGGGAGACCCTGGATCCATTCTGCTGGAGCGGTCCCATCATCCCTCCACCAAAAAATGAAATTCATCATGGATGGTCGTCTCGTCACATCGATAAGGAGAAGAAGATATTGTTGCATCTATCTCTGCTGATGCACCATACTTGGAAGTAAGTAAAGACGCAGTGGAGTGTTCCTTCCGATCCCTTGAATTTGTGAATGCCACTTTCGTTGCTGAGGGAAATAGAATTCCAGAGCCGAAACTGTCGAGAAATACCAGAATGGGTGTCAAGTTGACCGTAGGAAGAGGAGCTCGAGCAAGAAGAGGTTTAGGCAGACATCTACAAGGAATAGTTAGGGCATTAAATCCGATTGCACCACAAGGCCCGACACGGTTTGGGGTTCCAAACGACATGCGCCAAAGAAGAAGAAAGTGGAAGAAAGATCAAGAAAGAAGGATCGCA
Organism: Gossypium anomalum; assembly: GCA_025698475.1. Taxonomy (NCBI): domain Eukaryota; kingdom Viridiplantae; phylum Streptophyta; class Magnoliopsida; order Malvales; family Malvaceae; genus Gossypium; species Gossypium anomalum. Next base: position 12,144,101 of record CM046967.1, on the reverse strand, counting down.
AGAACTTTGGGCCGAGAACCGTAATGGGAGCCTATAGAATACCCTCCTTTGTCAAAAACATTTACATCTCATGGAATGATATACCTGGACAAGACGATCCAGGGAAATATGATGAGGATAATTGAAAGGGGTTTTCAGAATGTCAGTATAAATGTCATTGACAAAGGGGCTGGTACAAGTAAAGATGTCTCGAGGATATGCCCTTGCCCTCCTGGTTTCATGTTGAACAATTGGACTTCCGAGGAGCTTCTTGTAGTTTATAAGTCTTCAGAGTAATGCTAAACATTAACCTTCTATTGTGTCCTTAGATATGATAGAATTCTTTTGTAAGAGCATGCATTCGCTCTTTATCATCTAAATGAATATCAATGAAGATGCATTTTGTCACGATTTTTTCGCATTATCACTAATTTCATGACCATTTTCCCATTTCATAGCTTATCCTTACATTTGCCTCATGCCATAACATAACATTTTGTTTGTTGGTTCCAATACTTGGATGCCTCTATATAGTTTCCTTTTCTATTCAACTTTCAGGTGCTCAGATATCGATGACATGAACAAACCCGTTACGAGTCTTGAAATTGATTTTGAGAAGGTCGTTTGTTTAGGAGAATTTGAAGTCAAGAAAATGTCAAGATTATGTCTCGCCTCCGAATTGTTAAGAATGGTGGAACAAGAGGATAAAATGATTTTGCCTCACGAAGAATCTGTGGAGACAATAAACTGGGCAATCAAGAAAGGAAACAAGAAGTGAAGATTGGGACTTCTATTTTGAGAGCAGCAGCATAATTTGATCGCTCTGCTTCGCGAGTACAAAGATGTTTTCGCATGGTCATACCAGACATGCCGTGGTTAGATGAAGATTTAGTGGTCCATAAGCTCCCATTAAAGCCAGAATGCAAGCCCATCCAGCAAAAGTTAAGACGGATGAGACCCGAAATGTTGTTGAAAATAAAAGAGGAAGTCAAGAAGCAATTTGATGCTGGCTTCCTACAAGCCTCCAAGTATCCAGAATGGGTGGCTAACATAGTCCCGGTACCAAAGAAGGATGGCAAAGTACGAATGTGTGTGGATTACCGTGACCTGAATCGAGCAAGCCCAAAAGATAATTTTCCCTTGCCACATATAGATACGCTGGTAGACAACACAGCAAAACATTCATTGTTTTCTTTCATGGATGGATTCTCGGGGTATAATCAGATCAAGATGGCCCCTGAAGATATGGAGAAAACTACCTTCATAACAATGTGGGGAACGTTCTGCTACAAGGTGATGCCATTCGGGTTAAAGAATGCTGGGGCAACATATCAAAGGGCTATGGTGACATTATTCCACGACATGATGCATAAAGAAATAGAGGTCTACGTCGACGATATGATTGCTAAATCCCGAGGGGAAGAAGAGCATATAGTGAATCTCAAGAAGTTGTTCGACAGGCTGAGAAAGTTCCAGTTAAAGCTCAATCCAGCCAAATGTACGTTCGGGGCTACCTCAGGGAAGTTGCTAGGCTTCATTGTCAGTGAAAGAGGTATCGAGGTTGATCCAGATAAAATAAAGGCCATTCAAGAGTTACCACGTCCACGCACGCAAAAGGAAGTTAGAGGATTTTTAGGGAGATTGAACTATATCGCCCGATTTATCGCTCAACTTACCAACCAATGCGATCCAATCTTTCGGCTTCTTCGAAAACATAACCCGGGAGAGTGGAATGAGGAATGCCAGGTGGCCTTTGATAAGATAAAGCAATATTTGTCTAGTCCTCCAGTGCTAGTACCGCCAACTCCGGGAAGACCGTTAATTTTGTATTTGACCGTGTTCGAAAATTCAATGGGTTGTGTATTAGGGCAACACGATGAGACAGGAAAGAAAGAAAAGGCGATCTACTACCTCAGCAAAAAGTTCACTGAATATGAGGCAAAGTATTCATCCATTGAAAAATTTTGTTGCGCTCTGGTTTGGGTAGCTCGGAGACTCAGACAATACATGTTGTACCATACGACATGGTTGATTTCAAAGCTGGACCCGATAAAATATATGATGGAATCACCGGCACTATCAGGAAGAATGGCCCGATGGCAGATTCTCCTTTCAGAATATGACATTACCTATGTGAGCCAAAAGTCAGTAAAAGGAAGTGCAATAGCTGACTTTCTAGCAACTCGAACGACAGAGGAATATGAGCCTTTAAGATTCGATTTCCCTGATGAAGACTTAATGTGCATCACAGAAATAGGACCCGAGTCATCAAAAGAGAAGTCATGGAAAATGTGCTTTGATGGTGCGTCGAATGCTTTGGGGCATGGAATTGGAGCAGTCTTGGTATCACCAGAAGGGAATCACTATCCGTTTACTGCAAGGCTGAACTTCTTCTGTACCAATAATATAGCAGAATATGAGGCCTGTATCATGGGGCTTCGTGCAGCTATTGAACGAAACATCGAGATCTTAGAGGTGTACGGGGACTCAGCTCTAGTGGTTTACCAGATTCGTGGAGAGTGGGAAGTGAGAGATCCAAAATTGATCAAGTACAGTGATTTAGTGGCCGAATTGATCAAAGAATTCAAAGAAATAACTTTTCACTACTTCCCACGAGAAGAAAACCAATTAGCCGATGCCTTGGCCACTTTGGCTTCAATGTTCAAAGCAAGTAAAGAAGCGTAAATAATGCCTCAAAAAATGAGCATATACGAGGCCCCCGCACAATCGTTGTAGCATTGAAAAAGAAGTAGACGACGCCCATGGTTCCATGATATATTAGAATACATCAAGAATCAAAGTTATCCCGAACAAGTTTAATGAGAACGATAAAAGAACGATTAGAAGAATGGCAATGGATTTGTTCTTGATGGGGATATCTTGTACAAAAGAGGAAAAGATCAAATGCTCTTGAGATGTGTGGATGATGTTGAAGCTAGAAAAATACTAAAGAGGTCCATGAGGGAATCATGGAACACATGCCAATGGTTTCAATATGGCTAGAAAGATCATGAGACTTGGGTATTATTGGTCGACAATGGAAAGTGATCGCATCAATTTTGCGTAAAATGCCACAAATGTCAAATCTATAGCGATAAAATTCATGTGCCCCCTTCTCCCTCCATGTCATGACTTCTCCGTGGCCTTTTTCTATGTGGGGCATGGATGTTATAGGCCAATTTCTCCAAAAGCGTCAAATGGACATCGATTCATTTTGTGGTCATTGATTACTTCACAAAATGGATAGAAGCCGCCTCATTTGCCAATGTGAAGAATCGCAGATCATGTGTTTTGAAAAAGGAAATCATTTACCGGCAGATGGCTTACTCCGAAAGAATCATTTCAGATAATGCCACGAATCTGAACAATAAAATGATGAAAGAAGTATGCGAGCAATTCCGAATAAAGCATCATAATTCCTCACCATATCGCCCAAAGATGAACGGGGCTGTTGAAGCAGCTAACAAGAACATTAAGAGGATCATTGGGAAAATGACAGAGACATATAAAGATTGGCATGAGAAACTTCCATTTGCTTTGTTTGCATATCGCACATCTGTGCGGACATCTATGGGAGCAACTCCTTTCTCTCTAGTCTACGGAATGGAAGTCGTGCTACCTATCGAGGTTGAGATCCCCTCTCGCGAGTCTTAATGGAATCAAAGTTAGAAGAAGCAGAATGGGTTCGAGCTCGATATGACTGGGCTTGAACCTCATCAAGAAAAGCGTCTAAGAGCAATTTGTCACGCGATGTATCAAAAAGGATGATTGCGCCCATGACAAGAAAGTACGGCCAAGAGAATTCCACGAAGGAGAACTCGTATAAGAAAGATTCTCCCGATACAAAAAGACTCGCGAGGAAAATGGGTACCAAACGGGAAGGGCCATACGTCAGAAAGAAGGCGGGAGGAGCTTTAATCTTACCGAAATGGATGGCAAGGAGTTAGCAAATCCAGTGAACTCAGATGCAGTGAAGAAGTACTATGCTTGAAAGAAAAAGTCAAGATGAAAACCCGAAAAGGGCATCTAAAAAAAAAAAAAAAAAAAGGATCAGAGCGAAAACCCGAAAAGGGCGCTTTGATTAAACGCAAAAGATTAGGATGAAAACCCGAAAGGGCGTTCTAATGAAGCAAACATTCGGCTTACAAGGCAAGGTGTTTTAAATCGTACGACAAACAGTGAGACTACAGTATTGAAGTATCCCTAAAAGCTCAAAATCTTCTACGCAAGGAGCCAGACTCGAAAAGATTCTTGATTGAGGAACGTGGAAGAATTCATGTGTTGAATATCTAGAGCATTTGTATCCATTGAATACGATCCTTTCTTTCTTTTGGACATTTTTTACCCTCATTGGTTAACTTCCTTTGTTTGCCACACTCGAAATAAATGAATATAAGATATCATTTTTTTTTGTCCCTACTTGACCTTTGTTTCATGCATCTCATTATGTGTTTATTTACATGATAAATGGTGAAATGACATGCTCTAAACAAAAGAAATGTTAAGCGTTACCTGGATGAAAATTTGATAAGTACAAGAACTTCAAGGCAAGAACAGAGTTCAACCAGAGGCAAAAGAGTGATATTCGAGAAACGTCAATTACTTGTAAAGCTTGAAAACGGGTACATGGCTTAAAAAGAAGTCGAGAGCCAAAGCAACGGACACAGATCATGAAAAGTCGTGACTAAATGGACATACGACAAACATGCTTAAGGAGCACTGCATAATCATGTAGGCATGAAAGCATTTAAGACAAACATGTGCATATCATGATAACAACATGCATAACATATACAGGTACTCCAGCAGAGCAAGAAATCTGGAATGAGAGTCGCATTGAATCAAGTGAAAAGACACCTAAGTTCTACCAAAGGACAGGTTTTGGTTTTGATGTTTTAATTCATGCTTTTCAAAAAAGTCAACTCATATTGCGAGAGGTGAGTTGAGCCTCGGGGCACGCTGAGGTATTTTCAATTTCTGCTTTTCAATTCTTGTTTTCAATTTATGTTTTTCAAAAATCAACTCATATTGCGAGAGGTGAGTTGAACCTCAAGACACGTTGAGGTAATTTCAATTTCTGTCTTTCAAAAAATCAACTCATATTACGAGAGGTGAGTTGAGCCTCAAGACACGCTGAGGTAATTTTAATTTATGTTTTTCAAAGATCGACTCATATTGCGAGAGGTGAGTTGAGCCTTTAATTCTGTTTTTCAAAATCCACTTTGCAAATTATCAACTCATATTATGAGAAGTGAGTTGAGCCCTTTAATTTCTCGCTTTTAATTTCTATGCTTTTCAAAAAATCAACTCATATTGCGAGAGGTGGGTTGAGCCTCTGGGGCACGCCGAGGTATTTTCAATTTTTTATGCTTTTAATTTCAACTCATATTGCGAGAGGTGAGTTGAGCCTCTCAGGCAAGTCGAGGTATGTTAAGTTTCGTGTTCAATTTATGTTTTTCAAAGATCAACTCATATTATGAGAGGTGAGTTGAGCCTTTAATTTCTGCTTTTTGAAATCTACTTTTCAAAAATCGACTCATATTATGTAGAGGTGAGTTGAGCCTTTTAATGTCCTTTTTAATGTTTAGTTTTACAGAGACAATTCATATTGCAAGAAATGAGTTGAGCTCAGGATCATATGCTGAATAAAGAATAAAAATTGAAGCTGATTGAAGACATCAGATTTTGTCTCCTGAAGTTACAGTGAAGCTGATTGAAGACACCAGATCTTGTCTCCCCGAAGTTGCAGTGGAACTAATCGAGAATATCAAATCTTGCCTTTCTAAAGTGACAGAAGAGAAGACCACAAATCTTATCTCACTAAAGCGATAGAAGAGCAGATTGAAGCCGTAGATCTCATCTTTCTGAAGTTATAGTGAAGCAAATCGAAGATTAGGAATCTCTTACCCCTGGAGACGCGAGCAGATTGAAGCTACAAGTCATATCAAAAGACGCAGTGAATTGAGCCAGAGCTACAAGATACGGTGGACTGGAAGAAGACTACCTGGACAAGAAGAGCACCGATGAAGTCAAGACTCGACAAGACGGGGCAAAATTGGCCTTTCTTTATGTCTTTGCTCTATTCTCGTTACACGACAATGAGCAAAGAGGGGCAGCTGTACAGGCCAATTTTTGGGCCACCCCCAAACCCATTTACAAATTTAAAAACCCAAATACATTAAACCCAAACTTACCCAAGCCCATTTACACAAAACCCGAAGGCCCAAGAAGCCCAAAACCCAAGTAATTTATTAGTCAAACTAGGGTTTGTAAAATCAAACCCTAGCCACTTTCGGCGCCGCACACCCCACTTGCCCTCTGGCCTTTGACTTTCGGCCACCCTAGCCCACAACTACCCCCTGACACCACTGTGGCCGCCGCTTGGAGTCACTTCCACCGCCTCCGCACTGCAATCAGACAAGACAGAAGAGAAAAGAAAATAAAATGATATGGCTATAAAAGCCGTTTGTAAAAACAGAGGGGGGTTCCCTTCTTTTCTAATCTTCGACAGATTCAAAAGAAATGATAAATAAAAACATTCAAGTTTAAAGCAAAAAAACAGAGCACACACACAGTAGTTTTTAGCCAAATCAACAAGAGATCGACATCAAGAAAGGTGAAATAGAAGTATACATTCCTCTATTTACGAATTCGTTTTTTTTTTGTTTTAACTATTCTTTTATTTTCCATTTTCAAATATACATATTTATATATATATATATATATATATATATATATATATATATATATATATATATATTAAAACGAAAATAAAAAATAAAATAAAAAATAGAAATTTTATTTCTCTCGCCGCATTGTATGCTGACGTTTGCCGCACGGCTGATTGTGGTGGTGGACCGGCGATGACCGGATCGTGCCGGGCTCCGAGCTCTCCCCTCTCCTTCCCCTTCTCTTTCTCCCTCTCTTTTTTTTTTTCTCTCACTTGGTGACAAAATGATTTTTTTAAAAATTTTTAACTTATATAGGGGTCCAAAACGCACCGCTTTGGACCCCTCGCTAATGGGAAAACGACGCCGCTTTTTGACGCGCTGGTCGGGTCGACCGACCCGCACCGAAGGATCCGCGTGTTTTTGAAGCGGAAGGGCTATTTACGCTGCTCAAATTTCTTCCGCTTTTCCGGGATTTTACAATCAAGGTTTTTCTTATTTTTAATTTGGCCCCATAATTTTCAAATGATTTCAATTTAGTCCCTTGCCCTATGCAAATGCTTTGGGCAATAGGGAATTTTGCGCTTTTGGTCCCCACTATTTTCTCGTGTGTTGCAATGTAATCCTTTCTTTTATTTCCTTTAAATCGCCCCACAATTTTGTTTTTAATTCGATTTTAGTCCTGTTTTTCATTTTATTTACTTTTTTATTTTATTTTCACTCTTATGATATTATTATTATTATTATTATATGTAATATTGGTGTGGGTTTTATACATGTATGTGTGTATATTTATATATAGTTTTAGTTTTAGTTACTTTAATTTCATATTATTATTGGTATTATAATATTATATTTGTTATTAATATTAGTATATATTTTATTATATGCATATATATATATATATATTTATATATACTTTTATGTATCGTTTCTATTATTACATTTGCTATTTTCACTATTATTATATTTGTTATTTTCATTATTATTATATATATATATATATATATAGATGCTTTCAAGTATTTATTATAAATATATTATTTTCTTATTATATTATTATGTATATTTTTTACTCATGTTTTCATATTTTTTATATTATTTTATATTTATTTATTATATTTTTATATATTTAAAATTATATTATTCATGTATGCCATTTTATTATGTATATGTTTTATATCATTTTATGTACATACTTTTAGTATCATTGTGTACTTATATATATACATATTTATGTATATAGATACTTTCAAAATTACTAACTATATTCCTTGTATTATTCCACATATATATCTCTATATTATCTCATGTACATATTACCCTATATTATAATCGCTAAGTGTACTTTATATTTGTTCATAATTGATTTTTGTTTCCTTTTAAATATTATTTTTATTGTCTTGTTGTTGCTCTAATATTATGTTAACATTTTGATATTGTTTGCATTTTTGGTTTATTTTAAATTCTTATTTCAAAAATATTTTTATGCTTTAATTGCTAATCGAGGCAATATATCGATTTGACATTAAGTCGCGAATTTCATCGCTATGTTGGATGGAATTTGTCGGATCGTGTCAAGACGGTATATCCTTCTCAAAAAATTAAAAAATTTCAAAACTTCTCACCTTCTTTTAATCGGATCACGATTAAATTTTAAATTGAACTTGTATTTTGAAAATCAGGACAATATGTGTTTTATAAGATACCAATTTTGGGCGTCGCGAGGGTGCTAATACCTTCCTCGCGCGTAACCGACTCCCGAACCCTAATTTTTCTCTGGATTTTAACGTATTTCTTGCTTTTAAAAAGAAATCTAGTAGGTGTCCGATCACACCTAGGAAAAAGGATCGGTGGCGACTCCTGGTTTGTTTTAAAACCAAATTTTGATTTCTAAATTTCTAATAAATCGCCACAATTAGCGACCCGAAGCCAAAATTTTTACGTCGCTACAGATGCCTACATACGCAAAATTTCTGAAGGAGTTTTTAACAAATAAAATGAAGTTTGAAGAGCTATCTACCGTGGAACTCAACGAGGAATGTTCAGCTATTCTTCAAAGCAAGCTACCAACTGAATTGAAAGACCTAGGAAGTTTCACTATTCCCTATTTAATTGGTAGTTTGAATATTGAGAAAGCATTAGCTGATTTAGGTGCCGGTATTAATTTGATGCCTTATAAAATGTTCAAGCAACTTGGTCTTGGGGAACCAAAATCCACTAAGATGAGTATTCAATTAGCTAATAGATTTGTTAAGTATCCTAAGGGTATTATTGAAGATGTCCTTGTGAAAGTAGATAAATTCATATTCCCTGTTGATTTTGTTATGCTTGACATGAATAAGGATGTTGAGGTACCTTTAATTTTAGGTCATCAATTCTTAGCTACTGTTAGAGTTGTTATTGATGTGGGTGACGGTAAACTTGTGCTTAGGGTAGGTGATGAAGAAATTATTTTTAAAATCTATAATGCCATGAGATTCTCAAGAGAACAAGACGATTCATGTTATTTTATTGATTCTATTGATCATATTACTGAAGATTCTTTACAGGAAATCATTCATAATGACACGTTGGAACTGTGTCTTGCTCAAGGAGAGGAGGTAAATGACGATGATGCTGTGATAGGTAAGACAAAAGCTGAATTAAATTCTAATGGGCCTTTACTGAGATAGAAGAATTATGATGGTATTGAGGTAAACAATAAATTAAAATTAAAACCCTCTATTGAAGAACCTCCTAAATTAGAATTAAAGCAATTACCAAATCACCTAGAGTATGCGTTTCTTAGAAATAATTCTACATTACTAGTGATTATTGCTTCAGATTTGCAGCCAAAGGAAAAAGATGGGTTACTTCAAGTGTTGAAGGAGCATAAAAGAGCCATAGCTTGGAAGATTTTCGATATTAGAGGGATCAGTCCCTCTTTTTGCACCCATAAAATTTTAATAGAAGATGAATATAAACTTTGTGTGCAAGCTCAAAGACGACTGAATCCTAACATGAAAGAAGTCGTAAAAGCTGAGGTAATTAAACTTCTAGATGCTGGAGTTATTTATCCTATTTTTGACAGTTCTTGGGTGAGTCCTGTGCAAGTTGTTCCTAAGAAAGGAGGCATGACTGTTGTGGCTAACGAGAAGAATGGATTGATCCCAACATGAACAGTCACGGGATGGAGAGTTTGCATTGACTATAGGAAGTTGAGCGATGCCACGAGAAAATATCACTTTCCTTTGCCATTCATTGATTAGATGTTGGAAAGAACTCTCTAGTTACTTCCAAATCCCAATAACTCTTAAGGACTAAGAGAAAACGACATTTACATGTCCATACGGTACGTTCGCTTATCGATGAATGTCTATTGGATTATGTAATGCTCCTATTACCTTTTAGCGCTGCATGTTGGCCATTTTTTATGAACTCGTAGAAGACATTATAGAGGTATTTATGGATGACTTCTCGGTATTCGGTAATTCTTTCCATATTTGCCTTAAAAATTTAAAATGAGTTCTAATGATATGTGAAGAAACGAACTTTGCACTTAATTGGGAAAAATGCCACTTCATGATTCGTGAAGGGATTGTTCTAGGCCACAAAATTTCTAGTAAAGAGATCGAGGTTGATAAAGAGAAAATTGAAACTATTGAGAAATTACCTTTCCCTAGTTCAGTTAAGGCTATTCGAAGCTTTTTAGGACATGCTAGGTTTTAAAGAAGATTTATTAAGGATTTTTCTAAAATAGCTAAGCCTTTAATGAATTTGCTAGAAAAAGATGTGCCTTTCGATTTCAATCAAGAACGTTTAGAAGCATTTAATAATCTTAAAGATAAATTAATTAATGCTCCGATTGTAGTTGCACCTGATTAGAATTTACCCTTTGAACTAATGTGTGATGCGAGTGATTTTGCAGTAGGTGCGGTTCTTGGACAGCGAAGAGATAAGCATTTTCAACCGATTTATTATGCTAGTAAGACATTGACAGTTGCACAAGAAAATTACACAACTACTAAGAAAGAATTATTGGTTGTAGTTTTTGCATTCGATAAATTTAGACCATATTTAATATTATCTAAAGTTGTCATTTACACTGACCATTCGGCTCTTCGTTATTCCTTACTAAATCAGATGCAAAGCCTCAACTAATAAGATGAATTTTATTATTGAAGGAATTCAATTTAGAAATCCAAGATAAGAAGGGAGCCGAAAATCTTGCAGCAGATCACTTGTCCAGGTTAGAAAACCTACATCTCAAAGAGATTGATGAAAATGAGATAAATGATTCGTTTCCTGAAGAACAACTCTTAGTTATAACTGACTCTGAAAGCTCTTGGTTTGCGGATATTGCGAATTATCTAGCTGCTAACATCCTTCCAAAAAGGTTGACACATCATCAAAAGAAGTGATTCTTTGCCGATGTGAAAAATTATTTTTGGGAGGATCCTTTCCTTTTTCATGTATGCATAGATCAAGTAATTCGAAGATGTGTTACTAAATCAGAAGCAAATAAGATCTTGGAACACTGCCACTCAGGGCCAACAGGAGGACATTACAGTGGAACTAGGACAGCACATAAAGCACTCGAATCATGTTTTTATTGGCCCACACTATTCAAAGATGTTAACATGTATGTTACTTCTTGTGATAGATGCCAAAGAACAGGTAATATCTCTAAACGTAATGAAATGCCTCAAATGTATATGCTCTCATGTGAAATATTTGACGTTTGAGGTATTAATTTTATGGGCCTATTCCCTAGTTCGTATGGAAATAAATATATCCTAGTAGCAGTCGATTATATGTCGAAATGGGTAGAAGCTCAAGCTTTACCTACTAATGATGCTAGAGTGGTAGTGATATTTCTTAAGAAGCTATTCTCTCGATTCGGAACACTTAGAGCGGTCATTAGTGATAGGGGTACTCATTTTTGTAATGCTCAATTTGACAAAGTCCTAAAAAAATATGGAGTGCACCACAAAATCGCTACCCCTTATCATCCTCAAAATAGTGGACAAGTTGAAGTGGCAAGCCGTGAGCTCAAACGTATCCTAGAAAAAACCGTAAAATCGAATAGGAAAGATTGGAAGGTAAAAGTAGACGATGCTTTATGGGCCTATAGAACCGCTTTTAAAACACCCATAAGAACCTCTCCTTACAAACTTGTTTATGGGAAAAGTTGTCATTTACCATTTGAGTTAGAGCATAAAGCATTTTGGGCTATAAAATTTCTAAATTATGATCTCAAACTTACAGTGAGAAGAGATTAATGCAATTGAACGAGTTAGATGAATGGCGAACGAATGCTAATAAGAACTCACGACTATATAAAGAAGCAACAAAGCGATGCCATGATGCTTGTTTGAAGCAGCCCAAGCAATTTGTAGCTGGAGATCTTATTTTAGTATACAATTCAAAGCTCAAATTGTTCCCTGGAAAGCTAAAATCAAGATGGTCAGGTCCATTTTTAGTCCAAACCGTCTTTCCCTATGGCACAATAGAGGTAACTCACCCAAAATATGGCACATTCAAGGTAAACGACCATCAACTTAAACTCTATAATGGTGATAATTTTAGGAATGATAGAGAGGAGCTTCAGCTCCACGAACTTTCATAATCATGCGTATGAGGTAAGTCAAGCTTAGACTTTAAATCATTTTCCCCCTTTCTTCTTCTTCCTTTTCTTCTCCTCACCATCTTTTTTCTCCTTTCCCATGCACCCACACGCACAAACCTCTCGCCCCTCATCAGCGCCGTTTTCCCGCTCCTCCATCTACCTCTTTCACTGACCAGCCCCAGCCACTAACCATCCAAGCCCGATTTACCGCCGTTCGTATCACCACGCCCACCATAAAAGTCGATTTAGTATTTCTTTTAATTTTTTAATTTTATTTTATTTTATTTCAAATTTTTAGTTTATTTATTTTCTCTTCTACTGATGCTTATCATTTTCTATTTTACTTTTTCTTGATTTTAGTTTTATGTTTTATTCATCTCCAACAGTATATTTTCTAACTCTCATCCTTGCCATTTTTCCATGAGTGTTAGGCCCAGTTTTCGACTTATGCTTGATTAATCATTTTACTTTATTGATTTTTGTCACTTGCTCCATTCATTGCTCATTGTAGTTACTTTTAGTATAATTGTGGATTTGATCAGTGACTGCTGATTTGTTTTTATCATAGTACATTCATAGATTCTTTCTACGTCGATACTAGGTTTTCACTTGTTGTTTTTCTTCTTTAGTTGCTTTCTAATTTGGATTATTTTTATTTTTTAGGATTATTATGACAAATACACATGGTAAATCCTCGTCCCCGCTTCGAAAAAGCGAAAAGGCCACGATGGGACCTCCTCCTCGAGTGCATCTGCCAAAGCTTGCCACCCTTATCTTGATTCTCGACAGGCTCCTAGGAGGATTTGTACCAGCTTCATCGAGTGCGACCACTCGGTCTAGGTCGCTGCATTGATTGGGCCGCGCTAGAGCAGGTCCGTTTGGCTGATGATGTGCGCGCGATTATTACCACAGTCTTGTGGGGTAGGTTCTTCACCATCATCGAGCCTACCTACTCGAAGCTCACCTTAGAGTTTGGTGCCACATTTTCAGTCCAGCAAGTCATGTCGGTTTATAACGAGCAAGGTACCATTATCTTTTGCCTTGGCGGGTTGGTGCGACACATGAGTGTCCTAGAGGTCAGTGCTGCTTTAGGATTTTATACAGAGGAGTTCATGAGCGTCGAGGACTTTCTTCAGCTTCATCGACATATTCATTACTCGCCTTCGCGATGTTGGACTGAGCTTACGGGCGGCCTGACTAACTATGACACGAGTCACTTGAAGGCTACGCATCTCTCTCTGGCCCTACGGAATATTCACGCCCTCCTAGCTCACACTTTGACAGGACAGAGAGAGAGTACCGAAGTGGTTAGTACCTATGACGTCTATTTTCTGTAGAGTATAGCTACCGGACATATTTTTGATTTGGTGTATTTCATCGCGCTATTTTTTCGCCATCGGGCTGAACGCCATAAGAAGGGCCCCATCTGTTTTGGCCCTTACGTAACTCGTCTCGCTCGACACTTTGGTCTTCTTGACACACCAGAGCAGTCCTCAACACTTACCCTAGTCGGTCAGATGTCCCCTCAGGGCATCTCGAGCATGATCCATATTAGGATGATTGAGCGGCGACGTAGAGTGGACCCTCATCAGTACAGACTAGTTCAGTTTGATGTTGAGCATGACCCAGAGGACTTCACTGATGATGTTCCTCCGTATCACGAGGATCCACCTCAGCCACCACAGTTGAGTCATAGATCGGCCCATTCTGCTGCTAGCTCTTGAGGAGTGTCCTATGAGGAGTTCATGAGTTTCCGTTAGTATTGTCCTGAGCGGTTCGACAGTCTTGATTTGACTTTGTAGTAGATCTGTCAGCATTTACATATTACTCCTCCAGCGCCGACGACGCACGCATCTGATGATGAGGACCATTGAGTCCATTTTTCTTTACGTTTATTTTTATTTTTATGTTTATTTTGTCTTTATATTTTGAACTCTATTTTAATTATTATGGTTATTTCTAATCGAGTAACCCTCTTAATTCTCTTCAGTATTGTGTTTCTCTTCTTGCCAGTTGTTCATAATTTTGCATTACCTCTACATTTATCTACAATTTCGCGTTTCACTATTTTGGGAATTTCATCCAATAATCAGAACAGTTTTAATTTTTTCCCTTTCTTATAATAATTCTGCTTCTATTATGTTTATCTATTTTTATACATTGAGGACAATGTACATCTTAAGTGTGGGGAGGTTATTTATGTAGTTATTTGAAAATCCTTGAAATATGCCTAGTGCTTAAGCAATTTTCTCATATTACTGTTAGAATGATTTTTTTTCGATTTATGATTTTTATTGATATGTTTTAGATTAAATTCATAGATACTTGTGCATTCATGGTTTAAACTTTAAGATACTAGAGAATCAAGCTTGACAAGTCTATTTTTCAGAATTAAAAAAAAATTAGGATGTTTCCCTAAATTGAGGTATTACCTTAAAGTGTGAAATTTGCAAGATTGACATCAAAAGCCATAATTTTTGTCAGATTTTGAGCCTTTAAAGCATACATTTTTCTTGCTCATTTTATTATTGGTTATGAGCGTGTTAATATTGATTTGCTATTCTAGAACTTGCTTCGATTATACATGTCGAGACCATACCTTTGATTTGATATACTAAGATGATAAATGCACCTAAGTTTTAACCCACTTACCCCACAAAAAGCCTACCTTCACAAATAACCTTTAGTGAACCCCTTTGAGCCTAATAGACCATTTCTTAATTTACCCTTAATATTAACCCATACATCATACTTTTTGATACGTTGAAAACTTTTCTTATTTTATTGACTCTTTTTTTGTCGAGATTTGATATGGTTAAATGCCTAACTATGTTCTTTTATTTTAGTTATATAATTTTCCCTTATTATTCATTCATTCAAATATATATATATATAATACATACATGTTGATTATTATTAGTTCTTTGTCTTGAGCTTAAGTAGTTAATTTCATATTCTAAGAAGAAGCTCATGTTTATCTTTAATAAATTCGATTGATGTAATTATTTAGTGTTAGTTTATTTTTCTAGTTAAGTAATTTATCAATTCGATCTTGATTCTAACCTTCTTTTTCAGCCTTTATGCACACCTTTAACCCAAGCCCCGTTACAACCCTTTAAAGACCTTTTGGTTTGTGTATCATCTCATTTATAGTGGGGAAGATTTGATTTTCATGCAAGCTTATGGTAATAACCTTTCATGTTTGACTCTTGAGTGCTTAATTTTTGAACCTTAAACACTTTGAGTGATTTAAGTGAATATTTAGTGAGGATGTTAAGTCTTGTCAGTTTTGGATTAAAGGTAATTATTGAGTTAAGGGGAAATACCTATGTTTTCATGCTTTAAAAATGGTAGACTTGGATTGCTTGTGCATTTAGCGCTCTTTTAGTTGATTTATCAATGTATGATTATCTGTGAAATTATGATTAAACATTATTGATGAGAATTATGAATTGGGAGAGTTTAATTTTAATTGTGAGTTGAGGATTTTGCTTGAGGACAAGCAAACGCTTAAGTGTGGGGATATTTGATAAACCATAAAAGTAACACATTCTAATCCCATACTTAGCATATTTTTGGATGATTTATCATATAATTTAGTGAATTAGATGCTCTTAATCCTTTAATTTCATGTTTTATACTCAGGAGAGCATAGGGGAACAAAAGGAGCAAAAAAGGGCCAAAAATGGACAAAACGGGCTGATTGAAAGATCCACACGGCCAAGACGAATTCCACATGGGCTAAGCACATGCCCGCGTGAACCACATGGGCTAGCAACACGCCCATGTGGCAGCCCCTGTCGATATCGCTCCCTGTTTCCCAAACACACAGAAAAAGCTAATTTTTAGGGTTTCTGAACAGTATAAAGTCTATAAATACATACTAGAAGAGGACCTAAAGGGACACACAGAGCAGAAAACAAAAATTACTCGAAGGAAGCTGTTGGAATCATCTCAGAAGCATATCCACTTCAAGATTGAATATCTCCATTCAAATTTCTCTCGAAGTTTATTTGGGTTTTTTATGTCTTGTTGTTTTTCTAAATTTGAGATGTCTTCCTTTTACATTATGAACTAAATTCCCTAAATACCTAGGGAAGATGAAACCTAAGACGGATCTTATTATTTAATGTTCTGAATTTAATGATAAATACTTATTCTTGTTCTTAATTATGTGTTTTTAATTCTTGTTTTAATACTTTTAGGATATTAATTCAAGTTGATGTGCTTATTCAGTGGAGCAAAAGTCCCTGTTTAAGAGTAAATCTACCATAATTAAGCGAAGTTGCATGCAACCCTAGAAATAGAACGACATAAATCTGCTCGATTAGAGTCAAATCTAATAAGGGATTCCATAGATCGAGTTAATGCTACAATAGGGATTTTAATTAGAAAGAGATTTCAATTAATCAACCTAGAGTCAGTTGTTCTTAGTCTCGAAAGAGATATTAACATAATTTAGAGATTTCTACGGATCAAGACAAGTGAATAAATCGTTTGATTCAGAATCGGAATAATAAGTGAAGTCTAGGTAGATTCTTCCTTCGGTATTGTCTTCATCATTGGTTTATTCGATTATTTTTTTACTCTCTGTCGCGTTCATTAGTTAATTAGTTTAGTTAAATTTATATTAAAACAAATCCCTTTTATTCTAGGCTAAATAATAAAAAGATAGTTAATACTAGTACTTTTAGTCCTTGTGGATACAATATTTTGGACTCACCATAGCTATACTAATATTCGATAGGTGCGTCTGCCTTTATCGTGATCGTAGTCTAGTTTAGTAAACCATAAAATGATCATCAGATGCTATAGACCATGTGGAGGGTGCTATACAACCGTGTGGTCAGGCCGTGTAACAGATTGTGGCTATGTGGAAATTGCAAAATTAAGCTACAGAAGAGACATAGTCGCGTGGCAAGTCATGTGGTTCACGAACTCCACTAGGGTTTCTAGGGCACATGGTCGTGTGGTGGGTCGTGTGTTCACCCGTGTGGTAGACCGTGTAGAAGAGTCTGGGCCGTGTGAGAAATGAACTATCCTAGGGTTTCAGGGGGACATGGTTGTGTGGTCTACATGCCCGTGTGGCAGCCCGTATGGCCCTATCCTAGGCACGATTTTGCCCTGATTTGCTTGTAAAAGAACACACACCTGTCACTGAGGTCTCTAGCAATGTTCCTCACATTCCAATCCGATCTGGGGTATCTAAATCGGGTCCTTCAAACGACATTTACGCAAGAATTAATAACGGTTTTCAAGAAAAATCAATATTTTAGAAGATTTCGACAAAATTCACAAAAGATCATTTAATCAATCTTAAAAGTAACGTTAATAGAAATTTTACATGAATTTTAAGATTTAAACATCGAGATTGGAATGTTCTTACTAATTCTTGGCAACGATCGAAGAATGTTTCTAATTGCAATCACGAATCTGGTTGAAAAACGAGTTAAAATCAAGAATAGATTTGATTCGGAAAGCAAAAAAGA
Source organism: Gossypium anomalum (assembly GCA_025698475.1). Classification (NCBI taxonomy): domain Eukaryota; kingdom Viridiplantae; phylum Streptophyta; class Magnoliopsida; order Malvales; family Malvaceae; genus Gossypium; species Gossypium anomalum. The sequence continues at coordinate 12,126,354 of CM046967.1, read as the reverse complement.
AATTCAATAACAAAATAATGTGAAATATGATGAAAAATAAAAAAGGGAGAAAAGAAAAGATGAAGATATAGAGAAAAGAAGGAGAAGTTCTAATTTGGAATGGAAAATAAAACAAAGTTCTAATGTAATTATGAAAAAGGGGCTAAGTAGCTAAGTTATCAAACTTTTAAGGGGTTGTAGGGTAATTTCCCCTATTTTGCCAAAATAAAAGAGAAATGGAGAGAGAATGGCATGGCTCAAACTTGGTACATAAGTGGGAAGTAACTACTTAACCATTTGGGTTGTTACCTATTCTTTTTAAGTTTTTACACCATTTAATATTTATTTAAGGGTTATTTTCATCCTAGTTTGTTAAGAATGAAAAAGAAAAAAAAATGAGAGAGGAGTGAATAAAACCTAAGACCTCTAAAGAGTGCGCTAATTGCTTAACCATCAAACCAAGTTCATTTCTTAATTATTTATTTCTATTAACCCCCTATATTTTGGGGCGTTACAACATGCGTATAGTAAGATATCCCATTTCTACAACATTGTTACTTCCCTGATTGTGATCGGGTCTCAATCTTGCCAAACCATCAGTCAAAGACATCAAGATGATTCAAGTTGATAACCTGTAACTTCTCCATGTCATCCAACACAAGTAACACAATTATACTAGATATTCTTTAAGACTGTCAAACTTGTAATCCGTACTTCATTCAAATGCTTTGCCATTTCTTCAACCTTGTTGAACTTCTTACACTACCACTACACACCTCTTCATATTATGAAAATTTTCCTTTCCCATGTCATTCCTTACCCAACTATCCTTTATGATCCCCTCCATACGATAACCTTTATGACCATCCCTAACATCACCTTCATACTTGATATTTAGTTTATACGATTGCTGCAGATCACCCTTCATGCACCCTCTAAACTCTTTTCTTTTGCCCAATGGTGGAATAAAAAAAATGGATTCTTATGTTCAACTTTTTAAAAATTAAAGCGCTTATAAAAAAAATCATATAAACCAATACATAATAATTATTGATAAGGGAGTATATAATAATTACACTAGAATCAACAATTTATAACTAAAAGCAATTTATAAATAAAAATGCTATATTTTTAATAATATTCGATAAATTCAAGATTATAAATACAATTGATCATAATTTCTTCAGCGATTTATATAATCAATCTCTAAAATTTATTACGCATTTAAGATGTTAGCAATCTTATACAAAATCAATATCTCAAAATCATTCAATACATAAAAAAAAATCTTGTATAAAAATTCTAATCTATCACAAAAAAGTCACAATCCTAATTTTCTAAAAACTAATTAATAAAGTTGTTACTAAACTAGGGAGACACACTTGAAAATATTAAAAAATTGATGGCCTATTTTGTAAAAGTTGTAGATAAATTGTGTGAGAGTATAAGCTAAATTTGAGGGAAAAAATTACTAGCATTAAAAAAAGATAAAAGAAAATAGGGATTTTAAGGTTTTAATGAAAAAAAGAGAATGATTTATTTTTATATAAAATAATTTATTTTGTGAAAAAAATCTTTTTCAAAAAATTTAGTGGGCCATTTTTAAAATTTTTATGAGATGATTCACCAACTATATAAATTAAAAGAAAATTATATTTGTGGATAATTGACCCTGCAATCTTCTATGTGACTTGGCATAGAAAAAGTAAGTGTTAGCGTAAGTTTCTTCTTCCTCCAAAAGCTCTTCCTAGGTCTGAATCTAACATGATAAACATTGATTGTATCTCCTGACAACATCAATTTGGAGCCTGTTTACCCTCAAATGATCCATGTATGGTCTTATGAAAATCGAGCTGAATTGAAGAAAGAAGAAAATAGAATCGATATGTACGTCTAGAAGCAACTCATTATGAATTTTATAACCTCAACATACTGACCGAGTGTTAAACGTTATCCTCCATCTTAATTTGGCCAAGTTATTACAGCATTTGCATGATAGTCATAACACATTATCAACTATGGTAGCAGAAAAGTTGAAGAGCGAGAGCATCACACCCTTTCCCTTGGCTTCCTTAATTTCTCTTGAAAAAACGAAATTGGAAGTCCCAATATGCTTTTCCCTAAAAAAATGAGAATAGTAAGATGAGGAACAACATGTCATAGTTTTTCCCTAAAAATATAGGAAGCGCATGCTAATATATATACATAACAAAGCTACAATATTTTTTTTTTAAAAGCTAGGAAGAGTATGTCTTAATTTTTCCTAAAAAAAAAATAATTGAAAATAGCAAGTTATTGTTTTTCTTTTAAAAAAGATATCGTTTTTAGAATAATAGTTATAATGTTTTCAGAATAATTAGCTATAATGTTTCTAAAAAGTGAGAAGAATGTAAGTATTCTTAAAAAGAGGTATAACATTATATATATATATATATATATATATTATAAATTAATTAATTTTTTTTTCATTTTAAATAGTAATGAAATTTAAAGTGTTTGTGCGTGTATATATAAATATATACGAGTTAATTGTACCAAATATTTACAAATTATGATTTTTATCTGATCCTTAAATTTTAAAATATTCTAATTATATCTTTAAATTATTAATGGAATATCAATAATTAAGGTCCTTCTGTAGAGGTTTTCAAAAATTTTACAGAAGCTATTGTTCACTCTCTCTCGAGTTTATTTTATTTTTAGTTTTTAATTTTAAAAGTTATGCGACAAAATTTTGCTTTTTTTAAAAGAAAATTATTTTAAATTATGTCAATAAGATTTTAGGTATCATTAAATGATTAAATTAATAATTTTCAATAACGAAAAAACATGATTGATATAATATTGATAATTTTAAGATGTAATTAAAATATCTTAAAATTTAAAAACCTAGCTTAATGATGTATATTACAATTATCACTCTATCTATATATATATCAAAGTTGCGTAGATGCAACTTAAAGAAGAAGAATTTATTTATATAGTATAAATCGCAGCAACTTTTCTTTTTCTTTTCCCTTTTTATAAATATATAATATGCATTAGAGTATATTAAAATGGTAAAACACAATAATAGTCATTCGATTATTTAATTTGTTCTATTTTGGTCACTCAATTATTAATATTTTCATTTTAATCATTCAACTTTTCAAAATTAAATATTTTGGTTACTCTTCCATTAGTTGCCCAACAAAAGTTTATCGTGGGCTTTGTTTTATTGACCTAATAACAAATTTAGCATTCAATGTTAACAAATATTGTATCTTGATTCTCTCCTTAATCAGAACCTATATTCCAACATTAATTAGAACAATAAAATTGGACAGTAGGCAAATTGAAAAGTTTTTCAATTTTTGCTAACTTTTCATCCACGTGAATCTTTGTAAGTTTATACTGTAGCGACGTAAAAATATTTGGTTTCGGGTCGCTAAATTGTGGCGATTTATTAGAAATAAAGTTTGAAATTTGACATTTGATTTTTGAAACAAACAGGGAGTCGCCACCGATCCTTTTTCCTAGGTGTGATCGGACACCTATTAGATCTCTTTTAACACGAAAAAAGGGCCGAGTTCAGGTCTACTTTAAAGCCAAAGAAAAATTAGGGTTCGGGAGTCGGTTACGCGCGAGGAAGGTATTAGCACCCTCGCGACGCCCAAAAATTGGTATCTTATAAACACATGTTGTCTTAATTTTCCAAAATACGAATTCAATGTAAAATTTAGTTGTGATCCGATTAAAAAGACGAGAAATTTTAGCTTATTTTGGTTTTTGAGAAGGGTATATCGCTTTAACACGAGTCAATTGACATTCACCCAACATAGCGATGAACTCGATGACTTAATGTTAAATCGGTACATTGCCTTGATTATTGAAATTAATTTGAAAACAAGAATATGATTTTTGTTATAATGTAAAGCAAATTGAAATAAGAATGAATAACCGACATAACCAGAAGTATATTGAAGCAAATAATAATCGTAAAAATAATCTCAAAAATAATAATCATGCATGCTATATAAAAACATATTAATAGTATTAAACTAAAACATTATAAATATATATGTATAAATGAACATATATTAGCAGTGATAGTAAAAATAAAAGATGGGTATAAATTAAAAAAGTAAGTGAAAATAATAAGTATAATAATGAATATAATAATATACGAAAATAATACTATATATAAGAAGGTATATACAAGAAAAATATATGTGCAAATATTAATAATAAATATGGTAAGAATAAAACAAATGTAATAATAAAATATATACAGTATGATACAAAAAAAATAAACATATACATATAGTAGAGTTTAAAATATATATATACATGATATAAAAAATACAATATCAAAAGGTATATATACACAAATAAATATTAAGTGAAAATCAATGCCAGTACTAATAATATTATTAATAAATATAATAACAATAATAATAGTATGTTAATAACGGAATAATAATATGGCAAAATAATAATAATGTAATAATAAGAATGATAATAATAAAATAAGATTATAATAATAGTATTATATATAAAAAATAGACATAAAAGAAATAGTAATAATAATAATAATAATATATGTATGAAAACAACGATGGTAAAGAAAATATATTGATATGTATATAATAATGATAATAATAATAATAGATAAATAAATAATAATAACTGTGACAATAATAATGTATTTATACGGTATAGTAGAATAACTATAGCAATAATAATGTAGTAGTTTAGTTAGTTTAATATATAATATTGAAAATAACAAAAAGGGAGTAAATTAGATTAAAATGAAGGTTCTGGGCGTATTTGCGAATAAACAAAGAAGGAATGGGCTGATTTAAAATCTCAAATACATAGAGGGCCTAGAATGGGAAATAACCCCACCCTTTAAAACGCGCATTTAAAAGAAAGGACTAGATTGAAATCTGAAGTAACCTGCTGGGCCAAATTAGGAATTAAAAGGAATTTAATTGCAAATTAAAGAAAAAAATAGAAGGACCGCGCGCACAAATATCCCAGAAACCAAAAACACGCGGATCCTTGGAGCGGGTCGGGTCAAGGCGCGGATCCCTGGCGAAACGACGCCGTTTTGGCGTCTGAACTTCAGACCCAAAACGACGCCGTTTTAGGTTTCTATAAAAGTTGAGTTTTTTTTTTTTTAAATTTCATTTCTCTTCTTCTTTTAAAAAAACGCTTCTAGCCTCTCTTCCTCTCTGCAAATGCTTCTACACCGGCGGCCAGAGATCCGGTCACCGTTCGCCGTGGGTTCCGCCGCACCGGCCACCGTATACGGTGGCCGGAGATCGAAAAATGGTAAAAATTTGGTTTTTTTTTTTATTTTTTTGAAGTATATTTTATAATATATGTATATATGGGTAAATAGATTGAAAAAGAGATCAATGATAATCAAAAAATAAAATAAAATCACCTTGGGTTCTTTGGTTGTTCTGTTTCTTGGTATTGGTCTTCCGATTTAGTGTTCTTTTTTTGATTGGCTGTTTTCGTACTTTTTGCTCACTGATTTTCTGTGTTTTGAAATCAAAAATGTTGTTTCTTTTTTATTTTTCTCCTCCTTACATCATTTTTTTGTTAGGCTTATATAGCCATTTACATTGTTTTCTAATCCGTTTTTGCTGCTTGCGTGTCTGCTTCATTTTGCAGAGTGGTTGATGGCGGTGGAGTGGAGGTATGGTGGCTGACGGTGGATGTGACAGTCATGGGGTCAGAAGACTAGGGGCGGCACACCTAGGGGCTAGGGTTTCTTGGAAGAGTTTTAGGATAGTGGGCTAGGGTTAGTTTAGTTTTGGGCTTAGTTGGGCTTGGATGTATGGGTTTTAAGGGTTTGGGTTTTTTTTTGTAATGGGTTTGGGTAACCCAAAATTGGCCTGTACATATACGATAATAAGAAGTTTCTTTTGCAGTTAAATGTCAATTAAGCCATAATTCAGTGTCTCAGTCAACATCATTGTTATTGTAGCAATCATGAGATATGGGTTCGAGTACATTTTTACTAGAGAAGAATAATAGAGAGTAAAAAAAATGTTTTTTCCTAAAATTCTTGAGAGCACAACGGATCGAATATCACATTCACGTCAAGATGGCTTTTCTTAGAACACAAATACACAAGGAATATGGTAAGAGATAATTAATTAGATATTTCCAAGATTATGATTCTTAAAACATGTGTGAGAGCAGAGGAATCCCAACCCGAAATTGCATAGAATAAATTTTACTAATTAATTAGCGACAGACAATCATATCTATGGGTACTAATTAATTCAGTTATGCATCCATATCAATCTTTTTCTTTCAATTCCCAGGCATACATAGAATAAGAACATAGGAATATATATATATTTACCAGACATTTCAAAACCAAAGAGCATGTGAAAGAATATGCTATTTAAGAGCATAATAATATCCCAGTTGGCCATGCTTTATCTAATTAGTACAAATATGACCCCTTTTTCTATTAACAAATTAAAACTATACATATTCTCAAGTATATGCTTGTGAATCCTCTAGCTACAAGCCTACAATATTTGAAGAGGATAAAGGGATTGGATTCATTTCAATCCATTCGATTTCTAGTTTTATTCTCAAGACATGCGGGTTATTCATTTCCATTCAAGTATAGGATATTCTCTAACCTAAACTTACCTGCTAGTCAGCCACCTCCTTTATTACTTTTGTTTTTGCATGCATCCATATATTTCCCCTCAATTTCGTGACGTAATAATTGAAACAGAACCATATGCTTAGAATCGTCTCCCCTCACATGCTATGAAATGAAAGGTCGAACGAAACATACGTACACTAAAAACAAATTAAGCATTTGTAGAAGCAGGTATAAATATATATATATATATATATATATATATATACGTGGAGTGATTGACGTAAGTTAGACTGCACGTACTTAGTGTATAACTGAAGAGATCAAGCATCTCATTCCAATTTTATATATGTATACGAATAGCATGCATGCCAAGAAATGCATTCGTGGATATTTATCAAATACCCTTACTCGGTCTTACCATAAGGATTAAGCATGTTTATTAATTTGTAATAATGTAGCAAAAAATTAAGAAGAGCAATGACTATTCACAAGCAGTATTAGAGTTGAAAAAGAACCTTAGTAAGCATATGACATGGCTAAATGTTAGAAAAGAAAAAAAAATATTCTCTTCAAAGAAGAAACTAAAGTTTTCTTTTTACTTGGTACTCAAAATACTTAACTTTGGGTCTATTTGGTCTGCATAAAATAATTAAGTGAAAGTATAATTATTAGAGTAGTAATTACACTCCCTTATAATTATAAGGAATTGTAATTCCCTAGATATGTTTGGGTGACACAGTGTAATTACATCATAATTTTCTATGTCATTTTTTATAATACAAATTGTAATTACACAGTTATATAGTTTATATCTTTAAAAATATCAATTACTATAAAAATTTATTAGTATTGTATAGATAATTTCCAAATAATCATACGTATTATGTTAGTTTTAGAGAGTAATATAATTGATAATATAATTACTAATAAAAATAAATATTATACGCAATTTTATCTAATTGTTCTAGTCCATATTTGTTGGGTTATTCCTTTTTTAATATTTAATATACGCTCATCATTATTTGTCGGTCTTTGACCGAGTTTATCATCATCTGAGTTTGAATCTACATAATTAATATTATCAAGATTTCCTTCTTCAATAAACTCTTCAAATTATGAATCAACATCAATTTAACATATAATTGAAGTTATTAAATATGTGACATGTAAGTACGACTCAACCTTTATTTTTTTATGCTATACAAAGGTAATATTATTTATATAGAAATTATTAATTTTAGAATAACAAATGTTTTCTTAATCATATTTCGAAGCTTCAATGTCTCGTATTAAAAAACTCGCAAGCTATCTATAGTGCTTTTGTCTGGTACCACTCTCTCAAATGGTATCATGCCCCATGATATGGTACATGGAAATATTTTCTATCTGCATAATTAGCATCAGTTTTATAATACTTGGGTTCATAGTCCAAATAGTCTACTACTTTAATTATAAATTTTTGATTAAACTTAATTTGGAAAGACTTATGCTAAGTTATATCTATTTTTATAATATGTAAATTAAGTAAAAAATAATATAAAATTTATAATATATAAACTTTATAAAAAATGTTTTATAAATTATCCAGACATTTCATAACACTTCTTATAAATAATAATAAAAAATTTACATAACCTTAGAAAGTTATTTTTTTTTATATAAATAAGTTATGATAAAAACAACAATAAGATTTTTTTTTATGAATAAGTATAATCATAATATATAGCATGAACATATTAACAAGTTATGTCTATACTTCTTGGTCATAATTTTTTTTATAAATAAATATATTATAACACTTTTATAAAGTGAGAATTATTTTTTATAATAAAATTTTTAATTATAACGACTTTATTTTTTTAGGATTTAAATAATATAATTTTTTATAACTTTATAAAATATACAAATTTATTTTTATAATAATAACTTTTTTAGAATTTATAATATAAGAAATTTTTGTCATAACTATCCCAAGCTCTCATACATGTTCATCTTAATTCAATGAGACCCATCAATTACAGTGGTTACTCAAACATACCACTATTGTATAATTACAAATAATTATATTTAAATCTAATTATTATGTGACTTTCAAACACTATTAGATAATTAATTATTAGTAAAATAATAAAATAATAGGGTTTATATAAGAAACAGTACTAGATAACAACTAGTAAAAGAATAAACACTACAAAATAATAATTTAACAAAAATTAGCGCGGTATTAATTTGATATAATTTTCCATTTCTAGAAAGAGAGGGGTGAAAGCTAATGTATGACTAAGTCCTTATAAACATGCATGTTCGTCAAAAGGCCGAAAACCAAAACCAGTTAAGCCATTCTTAGTTTTCTCCAAGAATAAATTCTCTAACGAAGATGCGCAAGCATTCACATTTTGTCTGGTAGATATAGATTCCTTCAAAATATGTAAATATTTCATTTAATCAATAAAACATTGGATTATTATTATTATTATTATTATTATTATTATTATTATTATTATTATTATGAGTCTTGGAGTTTCGTAACTGCCAAAAAACCCAACCTTAATTGATATTTAAAATAAAAATTAAATAAATGAGACGAATGACGATTTCTTAATTTTGCTTGTAGAGTTAAAAAATTTCACTGTTAGTGCATCAAATAATTATTTTAAAGGATAAACTATATCATTAGTCACTAAATTATGAGTAAGTTTTCATTTTAGTCACTTAACTAAAAAAAAGTCATAATTTGGTCACTGAACTATTCGAAAGTTTTCAATCATGTCCTAGAACTATTCAAAAGTTTTTACTAAAGTCAGTTTTGTTAAGTTCTTTTTTTAAAAAAAGTTTCGTGACAAGCTCTAAACGACAATTCGACGATATATGATGGATCAGTACCCATCGGCGAGTAGAAGAATATACTTTAAATCCAAGTCGATATAACGATTAGTATCAGGTATCGAAGAAAAAATTGTTTGAATTTTTGTTTGCAGATTTATGATGTCCAAAATTGTTTCATGAAAAAAAAACTACAGAGAAGGAAAAAGAGAGCTTTCAATTGGTGCAGACAGTGCGAACAGAGAAAGTCATATAACATTGATTTTAACAGCCCACTGACTTAAATAAAAACTTTTAAATAATTTAATAATCAAATTGTAACTTTTTTAATTAAATGATCAAAATAAAAATTTACCCATAAAATAATAAAATCGAAAAACATTCTCTTTATACACCTATATAAAAACACATAAACATATGCTTTTTAATTAAGAAAATTATTTTTAATTGTTAATTATATTATTTAATCATTATTATAACAAAATATTATTATATTAGGGATTACAATTTTTGAATTTTTTATCCAAATATTTTGTTGAACTAGGACGATAAAAAGTTTATTTTTAAAATTTAATAATTTAACTATATATTTATATTATATTTTGTTATCAATGTCAAACTAGCATTTTTTTTTTTCATAAATTGATGGTGCTTATTAGTAAGTTTTATGGTAATTCTCAGCTAAGTACATAAATTTATAGTAGTTAAAACTAATGTCTATCACTATTTCTTTCTATACAAAAGCAAAAGCATTAAGCATACAACAACAAACTAAACTAGCGGCCAACTGAAAGCTGCATTTGAAGTTACTGTCTCTAAAGTGCATGTCGTCGTAATTTTATCATGATTCCTATCTATTTTCAGTTTTAGGCTCAGTCTGTTTGATTGAAAATGATTTTCGAAAAATAATTTTTAGAAATTGATTTACTTTTTTGAAAAGATTAATGTTTTTTGATGTTTGGATGTATTTGTGTAAAATATTTTTTATTATTTGACAGATATCTTGAAAAAATTTCATAAAAGTTGTTTTCAATTAAATAAATATACATTTGAGATTTATGATAAGTAGTGAATTGATTAGAAAGTGATGTTAAGGTGAAACTATAGTAAATAATGAATCTTCGTGATGTTAAAGATTAAATTGTACACTTTGTGAAATTTACAATTGAAACAAGAGAAGTGATATGCATGAAATTTTGTTATGTGAAATAAGATATTATAATGAATTATTTGATTAAAGTGTTTATATGGTGAAAAATAAATTACATGGCAATAGGAACTAAATTGAAAATTGTACAAAAGTTTAAGTGTGAAACAATTTAATATGTGAATAAGGAAATTATGGTGATGCCTCGTAACCCTATTCCGACGACGGATAAAGGTTAAGGGGTGTTATAAGTTATGAAAGTTTATAAGAGAATATTTGATAAGTGAAGAATGTAGTAGAGAATGTAACATCATGATGTTTTGACTAGATGTTTAGGTCGGATATGGGGATGTTACAGTGAACAGAGCCTTATCAGTTTGAAAAATGTCTTATGAAAAAAATTTTGGTAAGACATTTTACAGGAATAAAGGGGTAATTTTACATTGACCATCCTATTTTACATGAAACAGACATCGAAAAAGACTGAAAATATTTTCCATAAAAACTTTTACGTTGAAACAAATGGGGATCAACCTGAGCTCAACCCTCAACCATTCCCACCTTTGCTTGTGTAGTCATAGGAAGTAAATTAAGAATGTTTTGTTTAAGATTTAAATGTTTAGTATTGTTGTTAAGAAGTATTTTTGAAAAATAAAATATTCATTTTAATCATAATGTTGTAAAGGAAAAATATAATTTTTTGAATACCTTTAAGCAATTAATATTAATTATTTACAAAATTTAATTTCAATAGGTAAATATAACTATTACAAATTTAAATATACGACGTTATCTATTTGAAATGAATTTCAACAGAAAAATAATTGTATATGTAATTTAAATATTGCATAAAATATATGGATTCTAAAAATGTTTTTCCCAAATACAAAAGTTAAAAAAAATTGTTTTTGCGTTTGGGTCTAAAAGCAGTTTTGACTCCAAAAATTATTTATTTAGCATTAATGCTTATGGCTATGAGGTTTTTTTTCATGGATTTTCAAACTTAGGTCTCTTTATCGCCAACAAATTCATACTAACTTTGCAAAAAAAAGAAGACACACAAAGGAAGGGAATTCAGGGTTAGCATATAGTTAAACTTGATCATTGTGGGGTCAAAAGGACTGTTTGCAACAGAGAATACATATATATATATATATATATATGTGAGATGATAATGTAATTAATATGCAGAGGAAAAGGGGTGAGTTGGGTAGCTGCAAGGGCGCACCCAAAAATGCTAATCCGAATCAGACCATCATTTTCATGCCTTGCCATTGGTTCTGTTGACCTTTAACCCTTGGATTTCCTCACTACTTTGTTTTCCTTGTTTTCACTCAAACCTCTCTCTTTAATTTTAACCATAGGTTAATGATAATATCAGCCTTTTCTACTTGTTAATTAAAATCCAGTGGTACAGATCTCGTAGTAGCTAATTTATCTTGTTTTTCCATTTTATTTCCACATTCATAGGATTCTTAAGTGCATAATATTGCCGCTTTTTGTAGACTGAAGAATGTGTAATAATAAAGTGAAAAAGTTGACAAGAGATATATGAGGAGAGAGAGGAGGGAGAAGCGTATCTTTGAGTCAGCCATGCACCTTTGGCACGCTGTCAATTTTCCACAAATGTCGTGTTGATTTTGCAATCCATGTCTGCAATTTGGGATTTTGAATTTTAATTTCTGGGGGGATATTATTGGGACTAAATTGAGAGGTCTCTCATTTTCACAATTTGTGGGATCCTGGAATGGGAATAGAACAATGGAACCTTTCCTCCTCATAATAACAACCCACTATGAATAGCATCCTCCTAACAATTAAAAAAGAATGCTGAGTATACATTCTCCTAGCGGATTAGTGTATTCTAAAGGGGCATCAATATGATATATACTTTAATCCTAAAGAAAACTAGTCCCACTGATCCGATCAAAGCTGTGTGGTGAAGTGAAGGTCTGGTTCAGGTACTCAGAAAAGAAAAAAACATCAATTCTGGACTAGAAATAAACAACATCTGGTCCTTCCATACCGATTGGTTAAATTGACAGGTACAGTCATTTCTTTGTTCCATAAAACTGGAGCAATGATATGGCGATCGGTAACCCATATGTAACGACTGACTGATAGATTCGATTTGTATAAGCTGTGTACATCTGAAGTGGTCTCAGAAATTGAATATATAATTAGGTGGATCAACTTCTTATCGTATTAAGTGAGTGCTTGGGAATAATTGAAACCTTTTAGTTATCCTGAATTAGTGGAAATCAGGTTGGTCTAATGACAAGTCTCCTTTGTGTTATTGAAAATCAACTAGCCAATCAGCTTCAATATTTTTCACAACCCAGCAGCTAACCTCCTGACTAGCCAAAGAGACAGGGTGCCCCTCTTTCATATTAAGTGTTTTTAGAACTCCTAAACGTAAAAGACAGATTAGCTTATATTATATTTAACAATGTACCTATGATTGTCATCATAAAACAGAATTATGGAATAGGGAATGGTCCCACGCCATCCACTTTAAATTCCTTCTCCAACTCCGTCAAAATCTTCATGAGAACATGTTGTTGTCCATTTCATCAAGTAAAAATAACATCTGGTAGGGATTTGGCCATTTTCCGGTGAACATCCACCCCAACAACACCTTTCAAGTTTCAAGTGGAGGAAGGATAATAATAAGTGCAAAGGATATTTTAGAATGTGCTGTGGTACGGGCACATCAACCATATTCCCTTCCTAGTTCCTTCTCCATATATAAATAATAATGATGTCTTCCCGTAAACACTCACTCAGCAATTCCTATTCCAATTCACCTATTGTGCCACTGTCACCACTTGCTCTCCTCTCCCAAGATCAAGATAGAAACATGGTCAAGTTCTCAAAGCAGTTCGAAGGGCAGCTTGTTCCCGAGTGGAAAGAAGCTTTTGTTGATTACTGGCAACTCAAAAAGGACCTCAAGAAAATACGTCTCCTTAATAATAATACTACTACCAATACTCATCAAACCACTTCTTTTCCCCATAATCTCTTGTCTTCAATCAGCACGTTTGGTTTATTTGGCCGACGTAGAGACCAGGGTGTCATTCAAGTACTCTTTGGCTCCCTCTACTTAAAGTTTATTTACTTTTTACCGTTTGTCATGTTGGAACTAATTGATGGGGGGTGTGGACAGGTTCATAAGCGACTGACCGCTTCGGCTAGCAAAGGAGGAGATTTGTTGTATGAGACAGAATTGCTAGAGCAGTTTGCTGATACTGATGCTGCCAAAGAATTTTTTGAATGTTTGGACATGCAACTTAACAAAGTGAACCAGTTTTATAAAACAAAGGAGAAAGAGTTCCTGGAAAGAGGAGAATGTTTGAAGAAACAAATGCAGATTCTGAGTGAGCTCAAAACTATTATCAAGCAACAGCAGCACCGCAAAGGAGAGGAGGAGGACGCCTCCATTTCCTGCTCTATCTCTTACGGTATTATTTCTATCTATTTCATTTTTCAACCGACTTCTTGTGTTTATAAGAGAACAACATTTTCCTTTCCTTCCTTCCATTTTCCATTCACGTCCACAATCACAAAATATTTACTTAACATGTCCTTTTTTACCGCATGTAACGTTTGCTAGATTGTAATGTAATGAAAAGAAAAAGAAATAATTATAAAATAACTAAGGAAGGGGGACGAACTATACAGAAAACTATAAAATTCTCAAAGACCTGCAACAAGGGACGGACAACTGGACCACTAATAATATTGAATAAGTCTCTGTTTTCGTTGTATGCAGAGGACTCTGTCAAGGACAGAACAGAGCAAGAACAACAGCAGCAAGACAGCTTCATGGATGGATTGGAGAGAAATGAAGTGCCCTTTCCAGACTCTCCAACATCAGATGAGATTGGGAAACCAACAGATATCAATATGAAAACAGAGAAAGGAAAATTAAGAACACTGTCAGGTCGTGTTTTCAGTTTCCAGGGAAAGAGCCTAAGAATAAACATTCCTCTCACTACACCATCTCGTACCTTCTCCGCTATCAGTTACCTTGTTTGGGACGATTTAGTCAACCAGTCTTCAAAGAAATGTGGACCTCAAGGGGGTGGTAAGCTGCATATCAACAAGTCCAAGCTGCATCATGCTCAGAAGATGATCAAAGGAGCTTTCTTAGAGCTATATAAAGGATTGGGTTATCTCAAAACTTACAGGTAGGTGTAGCTATCATCATTCCTCACAAATCAAAAAGTCCAACATATTCCTCCCATGATTATATTACCCAATTCATAATGAGCACGACAGCTTTAACCCCTTTTTTGCTCTAACTATGATTTTCAGGCACTTGAACATGCTTGCTTTTATAAAAATTCTCAAGAAGTTTGACAAAGTAAGTAAAATCTTATTGAGTCCTTACAGTGATTATTCCATTTCCATTTGCATAAATAACTAAAGATGAACTCCCTTGTCTACAAATGGACTTTTCAGGTTACTGAAAAACAAGTTCTTCCCGTCTATCTTAAAGTAGTGGAGAGTTCCTATTTCAACAGCTCAGATAAGGTAAGGAACTGAAGCAAAAAAAAACTAGCTAGTAAAAATCCAGGTGCCTGTCAGTCAGGCATAGGTCTGTTAGGCAAAATATATTTCCAAGAGTTTTTGATGCTTGCCACTAGTTATTTATTCGTCTGGTTATTAATATTTTCCGACAATGTTAAGTGGCTATTGATTCCGTATTGCATGTCAGCAAAAGCACATCTAGTATTTATGTAAAATCAAAACATAGATATGGTTGTCTGATATGTTTTGGGTACAAGTTGGTAATCTGCTTATTAGTCTCGGAAATGACAGGTAATGAACCTATCAGATGAAGTTGAGGATCTATTTATCATGCATTTTGCTGATGAAGATCGCAGGAAGGGTATGAAATATCTCAGACCACGACAGCGTAAAGAATCACATGCTGTAACCTTCTTCATTGGTTAGTTCCTCCACCTTTTCGCAAAACTAGGATTAACAACAGCGAACTGTTTTTTCTCTAAGAGAAGAATAACTTTAACTCAAATGATATTTCCCTCAACCAATTCTTTTTGGTGGAAAGCTACTTTGCCAAAAGATTGGTTTTAGAGAAGCAAAAGCATTGACCCATTAGGCCACTAGATTTAAAAATGAAGTTCACTTTATTGGTGGACAATAAAGCATAGTTTCATGCTTCAGACAAATTTGACCGTACATGGATTCATCCTTTAAACGAGCAGCCCATTAACACAGCATCCAGCACTATTCAGTTCCCAGTGTGCCGTACCAATGTACATTGCATCTTGCTTGGACACTTCTAAATCTAGGACTCATCTCTGTCATCATGTTATACACAACACATTAACAAGTCCATTTTATTGTGCATGATCCAAGACTAGATTCTAGATAAATATCTAATATATATTTCCATCATATCATATCAGACATCCCAACTGAACAAATTTTAATGCAACACTTGTGTTCCTAGATTGCCTACTTAGAATTTGAATTCAACTAATTGGTTTGAAGTTTTAAACATGCTCAGGGCTCTTCACTGGGTGTTTCGTGGCCCTTCTTGCTGGATACATCATTATGGCTCATATCACTGGGATGTATAGAAGACAACCAGATTCAATTTATATGGAAACAACCTACCCTGTACTGAGGCAAGTAGCGAGCTTCGACATGTTTTAAGATATATAGAGTTCTTATGCTCTAACGTCTGATCAGTGCTCTCTTTCTGCAGCATGTTCAGTCTTTTGTTCCTGCACTTCTTTTTGTATGGTTGCAACATTTTCATGTGGAGAAAAGCTCGTATCAATTACAGTTTCATCTTTGAGTTAGCTCCCACCAAGGAGCTTAAGTACAGAGATGTTTTCTTAATCTGTACTACTTCAATGACAGCTGTTGTTGGAATCATGTTTGTTCACTTGTCACTGGTTACAAAAGGGTATTCATACGCCCAGGTTCAAGCAATACCCGGTCTCCTCTTATTGGTAAATTTCCAACCTTAAGGCACTTCTTTGGATGCAAATATGTTGGCTGGGCATACCGCACATGTTTTTAACTTTCTCCACCGTGTGCAGGCCTGCGTTTTATTGCTAGTCTGCCCCTTCAACATCTTCTACCATTCAAGTCGTTATCGTCTCCTTGGTGTGATACGTAACATAATTTTATCACCTCTCTACAAGGTACTTAATTTATTATTGGGGTGTTGTAGGTAGCCAAACCTTTTCAAGTTGGCTAAAGATGAAAATCCAGTTTCCTAATTAATTACAACTATTTGTTTACAGGTTGTGATGTTGGATTTCTTCATGGCTGATCAACTTTGTAGTCAGGTTGGTTTAACTGCTGATTAAGTACTGTGAAGGCACAGAGAATCATGATAACTAGCTGATCTGACAGTAAGGCATATTCTTGAACTGTAGGTGCCAATGCTTAGGAACCTCGAGTATGTGGCTTGTTATTACATAACTGGAAGCTACAAAACTCAAGACTACGGATATTGCATGAGAGCCAAGCATTACAGAGATCTTGCTTATGCAGTGTCCTTCCTACCTTATTACTGGAGAGCTATGCAGGTATATTTTTGCTCCCCGGAACTTGGTAGTTCCAACTTTGCCTTATTCCATATTTTGGTTGAGACTAACTAATCTGATGTGACCAAAAATGTGTTTCGACTGGCTCGCAGTGTGCTCGACGGTGGTTTGATGAAGGACAGACCAATCACCTTGTCAATCTAGGTAAATATGTATCAGCAATGTTAGCAGCAGGGGCCAAAGTGGCGTACGAGAAAGAAAGGAGTATCGGATGGCTATGTCTTGTAGTTGTCATGTCAAGTGCTGCAACAGTGTACCAATTGTATTGGGACTTTGTAAAGGACTGGGGTTTGCTTCAAATGAATTCCAAGAACCCTTGGCTAAGGAATGAACTAATGCTTCGTCGAAAGTTCATTTACTACTTCTCCATGGTATGGTTACACCCTCCTCTCACTTCCCCTGCCTGCTACTAGAAAAAACAAAATGTTATACCCCTTAAAATATAATTGCCATTGGCAGTGCATGAGAGCTAATCTATCAAGGAGGAGAATAAGAATAAACATTATCTGAAAATGAATGTTGATAATGCCATTTCACAAACAAAAGTAAGATTCTTGGTCTTACTCGGAAGCAAATATGAAAACAGAAGAGATAGCCAGATAGGTGAAGTAATGGATAATGTCAGAAATTACAGTACACATTAGGCACACAAATAGAGATCATCTAAGAAACAAGAAATTAAAATAAGTGGAGCCTGTTTTGAACAAAATTTTGCATGACATGCAGGGATTGAACCTTATCCTCAGGCTGGCTTGGCTGCAAACAGTTGTCCATTCAACCTTTGAACATGTTGATTACAGGGTAACCGGGCTGTTTCTGGCGGCGCTCGAGGTGATTAGAAGAGGACTGTGGAATTTCTACAGGTAATAAATTATAAACCCATTTTGTTTAATATATATTTGCTGAATCTTTTCAAGTGTAGCCCAACAAGCACACGCAGAACATTTCATTTCAACTGGAGAAATGGTAATGACCAAATCTTGCAATGGTCCAGGTTGGAGAATGAGCATCTAAATAATGCTGGCAAGTTCAGGGCAGTAAAGACAGTACCACTTCCCTTTCATGAAGTAGATGAGGAAGAGTGATGCCCCTTGGCAAAAGTGGGTCTCGCTATTCGATTCAGGTCAATCACATAATTCTTTTATCAGCAGAGTTTTCCAGGTGGAACCATGTTGTTGCGGTTGTTGTTGTTGATGGTGATTTTATTCAAGTTAATTAACAAGGCATAAACTTGCTTGTTATTGTTCCAAAGAAATTGGAGAACAGTTTATACTTGTATAAAAATTCTTCAACAAGCAATAGAAATTTATGCAACTCACTCTTTTTGCATTTTTCATTTCTTCTGTAATTAACTTGGTACCAGCTTCTTACATTCAAAATTGTTGAATAAATAATATAATACTTTTGCAAGGCCTTTCCACAGGGAGGGGGGAATATGAGGTGCTTCTACAAAAAAAAAAGTCTTCAAACCTTTAATTGATAACTTGATAAATAATCCTTACTTCCTTCAAAAATACACCAACAGTCGCAAATTATAAAAGGATTAACAACACTACTAGTCATTAAACTATGGGTAAATTCTCATTTTGCTTATTAAACTATTCGAAAGTTTTTATTTAAGATACTAAACTATTCAAAAGTTTGTATCTAAATTAATAGGTTGTTAAGTTTTTTTTTTTTTTAAAGTTCTGCTAGTGAGCTCTAGGAGACTATTTGATAATCGGTACGATGGATTAGTATCAATCAACGAATAGAAGAGCATACCTTAAATTTAAGTTTATCTAACAATCAGTGTCGAAAATTGGAAAGAAAAAAATATTTAGATTTTGGTTCGTAGATTCGTGACGTCTAAAGCTATTTCATGAAAAAAGAATTGAATTGTAAAAGAGGAGAGAAAAGAAAGCTTTAAGCATCGACTTTAATGACTTAGTGACTTAAATGATAACTTTAGAATAGTTCAATGATCAAATTGAAACTTTTTTTAGTTAAGTGATTAAAACGAAAACTTACTCATAGTTTAGTGACTAATTGTGTAGTTTACTCATAATTTAAAAAAAAAAAAAGAAAAAAGAAGGAAAACCTTATGTTGACTAAAGGTGTTCATGGACTAAGCCAAGTTCTGTTCGAGCATAAGCATGATATTTACATACTTTATGTTTGCTTAAGTTTGACTTGGCCCAAATATGGGTCTAAAAGTTTGCCCAAGTCCATCCATATTTTAAAAAATAAATTAAAAATTTTATTTATATTTATATTTATATTTATTTTAATATTTGATATTTTTTATTTTTTATTATAGTTTTATATAAAGGCATCTTATATTTTTTTAAAATTTTACATTATAGTAGTATCATATATTACTATAGATTTATTTTTTATGTGTTATAAACTACTTAATATATAAAAATAACCTAATATAAAACATTACAAACTTGAAAATTGGGTTGGGTAAGCCGAGCTTGAGCCTTGAATGTTCAAGCCCAAGCCCGACTCATATTTTAATTGAGCCTAATTTTTTTATCCAAATCCATTTTTCTAGCCTAATTCTTTTGTTCAAACCCTCTCAAATTTCAAACAAGCCTTAATGAATAGCCCGATCATGAAGAGGTTTAGTCTTGACACCCAAGACTGGGTTCCATATTAAGTTATCCCCTCTTAAAATTGTTAATGGTAAATTACATTAGTAGCCACTAACTATGGATTTTTTTTGTCACCTAACTATGAAAAGTTTCAAAATAGCTACTCAATTATTAGTAAATTTCTTTTTCAGTCATCTAACTATAAAAAGTTACAAAATGGTCACTCAATTATTCAACTTTCTTTTATGATCACTCAATTATCTTAGATTTTTTGTATTTCCATTTTTATGTTAGCTAACTAGTGACCTAAAAAGGTAAAATTGAATAGTTGAGCGATCTTTTATAACTTTTCATAGTTAGGAGACCAAAAAAAATCCATAGTTGAATGGCCTTTTCTGGAATTTACCCAATTGTTAATCTAGTGGAGACGCAAAGTAATACCTGTTCGGCATATTCATCCTTTCTCACTCCAACTCCAGCAGCTACTCAATACAACACAAACAATGGCTTCAGCAACATGCAGTATCTTCTTCTTCTCCTCCTCTCTTTCTTTTCCAAAATTCTCCTCTCACTCTTCCGATTACAAACTCATCACTTCCCTTCCATTTTTCTATTCTTTCAGCCCAATTTCCAGGTATTCCTTTATTTCGGGATTTTTTTAAAATTTTTTCTTCCCCTTGTTTTGCTTTCAAATCCTCTTACTTTTTTGTTCTTATTTACAGCCTGAAACTTTCACATCCCTCGCTGCCGGTGCTACCCAAGCGAGCATTTCGGGTTTTGGCTTCTGATTCTACAACGGACCCGCATGAAAATACGGCTAGTTCCGGCGCTGTATGATATATTTCACTTTTTCTCTTCTCTAATACCTTTTTGAGCTTCCTTATTCCTGCTACTCTATTCTTATATATATCTTGGAAATATATTAGTCTTGCTCATATAAATCGTAATCGGCAGAAAATTTTCATAAATATATTATTCCTTTGGTAAATGAGTTTGAAGTGTGGAGAATTGCCCATTCGCAAAAGGTTTTACATAAAGGATTACTTTTGGACTTGGTATTGTTCTATTGATTTACCTTCACTACAACCATCACACCTCTTTATAAATATGGAAACTAATCAGTATATATAATAATTTCATGCTTAATCATCACAATCACCTTGCCATAAACTCAATGTGATTTCCTTTCTTCAGCATCTGGTTTGATTGTAATTTGCAATTCAAATTAGCATAAGATCAGATTGTGCACTTGAGAGGTTGGCCATATTTGGGGATGCCAAGTATACTCAGTTTCTCTTTTTAAGACACTCATGTAAAATTCGCTTTTCCCAACGTCTCTTACAATTCTTGGATTTCTCTGTATGATGAGTGTGCAATTACTGTGTCAATATAGGAGTTCTCTAATTGCACTTCAAAAAATTCAAGAAAGTGTGTTGTACTACAGTTCTCCTTGTAGGTGATTAGAGATGCTCTGGTGGTGTTTTGCATTATATTGCTAGAGATCATGCAACACCTATATACCTGTTAATTGGTCATAGGTATTTATTTTTCATGCATAATCTTTGTGCAGGATTCAACAATTGACATAAAATTGCCAAGAAGAAGTTTACTAGTCCAGTTCACTTGTGGGGAATGTGGTGAAAGAACAGAGAGACTCATAAACCGCTTGGCCTATGAACGGGGACTCGTGTATGTACAGGTATTTTTCCTTTTTTATTTATCCTTTTTCCTATCAGGAAAAGGTTCTTGTTGTATGTTTCTGGATAATTAAATGGATTTAAATATACATCCAACTGATTGTGACTTTTTATGCTCACATTAATGTTGAAATATATTTTTGAAAAAAAAAAAAAAGATGTAATCTAGCAGTGTTAGGTTTGCATACATGAACCATTTTTTCTTACTTCTGGAAAAGATTAACCTAGCCCTTCATGTGCGAAACCCTTCCAATTGCTACTGTCAATGTTTTCAGCATAAATAAATTAGAAGATAGGCCTTTCTATAGCAAGATAAATCACGGTAATATGAAAATATATGTTTGATCCAGTCCACTCTGATTTTTTCGATTCTCATAAAAGATACAGAAATGAATATTGACCTGAATGCGTGGTGAGATTTACATTTTTCTCCATTGGAATTAAGCATTTAGTTTTGTAGTGGTTCATTTGATTTCCAGTTTATAGGCTAGTATAATACTGATTCCTACTAGTATTATGGTGTTTGTGCGTTTGACATGCCACCGATGTTATCCCATAGTTCATTGATTATTTAACATTTACACCCTAGTTCTACTAGATCAAAGCTGAGGGTTAGGCATGATTTGACTTTTTTCATTGCCCTGCATAACCTGTGAATTTGGTGGCCCTCTGCGTGGAAAACAAGCTTGAGGATTGAAACCATCTCATATTTGTATATTTTTTAATTTGAATGAAGCATTCTAACTGCTGCTTTAATTTCTTGCATGTGAAAGATGAATGTCTAACTTTTACCTGGAAAACCTCTAGAAGTGATTTTAAGATTTTTTTTATTATTGAGAACAAAGCTGCCCTTTCTCATTTTTGGTTGTACTTGGTGCTTTTGCTTTTTCTTTCTGCAAAAAAAGTAAATAAAAACCAAAGCAAATAACCGAAGTATGGACTGCAGCAATAGTTACATGTGTTGGCAGAAGATTTAGTAATGATCCTTTAAATTAAGAAAAATGCTTTTGACCACCTGACCAAAAGAAAGTGCTTCTTATCAGTGTGCAGGGTGTCTTCAATATCACAAATTAGCTGACAATCTCGGCCTTGTTGTTGAGTATGAATTAAGGGATGAAATGTGAAGACAGATCAAGTTAAACCAGCGACATATATATATATATATATATATATATATATATATTTTGATTCATGATGACAGTTATGATACAAAATTACAAATTAATCTTCATTCTCATCAACCATGTACTAATCGGGTGGATAAGCAATAAAATGCAACCAATGTTTTGGTTATTCAGCTTTGGTGTTATTCGTATCTATTTCTATTAAGTCTTCAAAATTTATATCAGTATCATTACCATATGGTACAAGTGTACTTAAACTTCACTTGAGGGATACATACATATGTATGTATGTATCATGTATGCATAAATCGTAGGTAATTATTACCCACTACTCTGTTTTTGGCTTCTCTTTTCCTTCACAGATCTGTTTAGTGTTTCTTACTACTCTTTCCCTATCTCAAACAAACCCAAACATTTGTCAGATTCTTACTATCCTCTTCTTAACACCTCTGTTTTAGTTTTCTTACTCCCTCACAAAGTTTAACCCTTTTTTTTTTTTTTGCTAAACTAATTAAAATAACCCTTAAATTTTACTACTTTATTTCAATTAAGTCCTACGTTTTGTACATAACTCGTATTTTAATAAGTCCTTGAACCTTGAACTTATATATGAATGAACCTTAACATAAATCAAGCAAAACTGGGGCTTACTTTCGTATAGGTAGGGGTCTATTAAGGCGTAAAGAAAGTATAGAAGTTTATCAAAATAAAGCAGTAAAATTCAAGAGTTGTTTTAATGTTTTAGCCAGATTTTTCCCTCTGAAATGCCTCTAAAGAAAATACAAATCAGTAACAAAACCCCTTAAAATATGCTTTTTTTTTTGTTAAATGACTAAAAAAAAGCTTCTCAGCCATGATTGTCAATAATTTCAAACCCTCATACCATGTTCAACTGTTCATGCAGCAAAGAATACCCGCTGTCCACGCTGTTAATTTGATTTGAAGAAAATTTGTATTCGCTTCTTAAAATACGTTAGAACTTAATAAAAAAAGGGGGAGGGGGCGTTTGGGGGAAGGTATGCTGTTTCCCTACAGTGGCTCACAAACAGAACATCAAATGGAAAACATCATGAATCTTGGTAAAGAGTTTTGATCGGTGACTTGTTATGGGAAGACAAGATGATGATGATAATGATGATGAGAGCTGGTCTGCATTCTTTCCCTTTTTCTTTCTCCTAAGCTGGAAAAAATGTTGCATCATGTCGGCACATTCCGATGCCAATACCCCCCGTCTGATTCCCATATTTGGGTGGAATGGATGGACTGGAGCTGCTGGCTTGTCTGTCTGTTCTGACCCATTTCCTCCTCTTTCATCGGGGAAAAGTCTGCAAATGTTAGGTAATTCCCTCAGGAAAAATAAAGTTCCTATTTTAATCATCAGCATTTTTGTTTTGGCAAGAATGCCATGTTGCAATTTTCAGACCAGGGAAATGTACAAATTCATGTTGAATAACATTTAAATCTCACAGTACTAACAAAATTCACAGGGACTGGTGACAGGTAAAGAGTTTATTGTCATAACTCATACCTTACCCAGCTACCATCTGCTCCTAGAAGCCTATTGGGAGCTCCCCACACAAGAGTGTCAATTCTTGCCTGAAGTATTGCTCCAGCACACATAGGACATGGTTCAAGTGTGACATAAAGTGTTGTATCCTACAGAGGCAAAAGATTCAGTTACAAAAATGAGTTACCAAAATGGCTCGACTCAGGAGATGGGAGCACCTATAGAAACATCACTTGCCTAAAGAAACAATCCAATATTATAGACCGTCTAAAATAATTGTTTTCTTTACTAGAAATGTTAATAGAACCATTATTTAAAAAAGGAAAAGGGAAGATATTTGATCTAATATTACAACACAGAAACAAAAGCATGAATTTTGCTCATATGAAGGATCACAACCAAACAGAAAGACAGTTAAAATTTTTAGGGAAATTATATTCCTTTATCAAGGATGATACATCATCATTCGGATATAAAATTGAATGAATTTTTAGGAAATAGTAGCAGGTTGATTAGCAAGTAACTACGAAGCTAACAATCTTTAGGCAATTAGGTTCATTGCAATTTGCAAGTTAGGAGATGGCATTGCTAGTTACTGCACTTCAAGAGCAATGAAAAAGGCACAAGTATTTTGCAGGGAACATTTCTCATTTGTCAATTAACCATACTTAAACATATCATCCATGTTATTAGAGAAAATTATATGCACGTATCTTTTAGATGTTTTCCCAGCAAATTGCCTGGTCAGAGGTGAAACTAAAATTTCAAGGAACTACAACTTTAGATGCTTTGACATTCCCCTCCATCAAAAAATTAATACACTTCAGAACAGCAAAGAAGAAATAGTACCGCAAGCCTCCATGAATGTAGTATGCTTGAAGCTTCCCGTATACAGATCATTTCTGCATGGGCAGTTGAATCCCGTAATTCCTCTACCCTGAAATATAGATCACCAATTAAAAAATTGTTAAGAAATAATAACTCACCAATCAAATGACAAGCATGTCAGTTTATTGAACTTACAAGTTACGTCCGCGAGCAATTATCTTCCCATGCTGCACTAGTACTGCCCCAACAGGCACCTCCCAAGAATCAGCAGCTTTCTTGGCTTCCAGCAATGCTTCTCTCATAAACATTTCATCAATTTTTTGTTGCTCACGCTCAAGTCTATATGCCTCTTCCCATTCATCAAATCTGTCTCTTGGGACTTGTTTGGTCCGCTGAAGCTTTCTTTGTTTTAATTCCCCCTCCTTACCTTGAGACCCTGATGCTTCAGCTAATCTTGCACCAACAGGTTGTTCCATCACCCTTACTGAACCACTTCCCTTGGTATCAACTTTATCAGTTTCTGAAATCTCTTCTACAACAAGAGATGTTCTTGTGCTTCCGGCTGGTAATGGTAGAGATGACTGTACAACCTCCTTGCCTGAAGGGGCTAACTCAAAGCTACTCTCATCATGTTTTTCCTTCTGTGAGGTCAAAGAAATAACTTCTGATGCAGGCGCAGTTTCTAATATATTAGAAGATGGTGAAATGTTTCCTTCGAGGGGTCTTACTTTTTCAGTTGACCTCATTGAGTCAGAGAAATCTCCTTCACCTTGAGTCCCTTGTCCCAACTGATAAGATACACCCTCAGAAGGCAGGCTGCTTCTTTCCCTTCTCAGGTTTTCATCATTGTTTTCATTCTGTTCATGACCAGAAAACCATGTCTCACTGCCAACAGACTCATTTGGTGAAGTCCTTCCTCCGGATATAGCTGCTGAGCTAGGCGTTTGAGAACGAGAACTCCATCGTAATCGAATGATATCACCCATAAGGGTCCACAAGGACCTGCCACTTCTCTTTATGACAGCATGTCCTGATGTGGAAATCCCCTGAGTTTCTGCTTCAGGCAGTTCCTGAACAGGTGAGTCCGTTACATCCCACATTTCATCGGAGGGTCCCTTTCCTCCAGAGCCCTTTGATGACTGCCTCGAGTCATGCCTTTTAATCTTCAGTTCTTCCTTGCCATGTTGACCAGAAGGGTCTGGCCCATGCTTATCACCTTCATATGCGGAAGTGAAGTCAGAAATTCTATTACCCTGTTGGACCCCAGAAGTTACTACATCATGCCTTGCCTTCTCAACAAACTCCCCAACAAATTGCAAGGATGATTCCTCTAATCGTTGAGCAGAACCCAGAGAATCTTCATGGGTAGTCAAGTTTAAAGACTCCCCATAAGTCTCACTCCTTTTACTTGCCTCTGATTCATGGTGTGCAAACATACCCCTTCCTCTTGAGTGCAGATATGTAGCAGAGCCACTTTCTGAAGTTCCACCAGAAGCCTCAGTGGAAATCCTAGTCATTGAGTCATCATGCAGGAGACCTCCAGCTATTGCTTGAGGATGAGGAGGCATCAATACATCCTCTGTGCTCCCCTTTTCTGGTTCCGCTAAATCAACATGAGACTGTTGTTCTCGTGTTTCTGAAACCAAACTCAAATATGCTTGAAAACTAGAGCCCTCCTGTGCTTTTCCCCAAGAACCTGATACACTAGTAGGTTTCAAGTTCTCTTTTCTTGATTTCGTTTGCTGAACTCTACTATTAGCTTCTTCATGTACTTGACTTCTTTCATTGATCAGACCCAAAGCTGGAGTGAAATTATTTTCATGTTCGGTCAATCTTTCTCCAGAACTTGTTTGAGAATTGGTAACTAACTTAGTGTTGTCAGCATGAACAATAGATATATTTGTAATAGCTTGCATTCCTTGGCCAGGCTCAATTCTTTGAGGTAGTTTTTTATCTTTTGGAAAGCTTTGCTTCTTTGTTTCTGGATTAGAAGTGAAATTTAAACTTGAAGTATCATCCTGTTTCTTCTTTTGTGTCTCAGACTGCGATATTGAGGTTTTCTTGTTCTTGGCCTCATTAATTTCACTTGATTTTCTTCTCATTTCCAATTGTCCAGTGATCCTTTCACCCCTTTGCTGCTGTTGCTTTCTTGTCTGCTGAAAAGAACTCTGAGCCATGGTTGTATCTTCTTCCCAGATCTTCATTCTAGATCCTGACCAACTCTGAACTGGATCCCTACCTTCTTCCTCAATCTTCATTCTAGATTCAGACTGCTGCTGCAAAGTAGAAATTCTTTCAGCACTGTCTCGGATTTCTGACACTTCCACATTCGCTTCTCCACCCATGAAGTGCTTCCCTTGAGAAGTTTTGTCAACATCACTAACATGGATCTTTGATATTACTCTAATGTCCTGGTTTTTCCTTCTAGATTCAGACTGCCTAATATGAGTATGCCCCTTTCTTATTTCCCAGTCCTTGACATCAAGTTGGTCATGGAAATTAGATCTTTTCGCATAGTCACTTTCATCATTCTTCACCCTTCTTGCATATTCATGCGAGGATTTTGCCCCAGATTGTATTTCTTCAGCAGATACTTCAGCCAGCTTCTTCTCTGACTTTTTTCTCAAATCCCAATCAACACTATTCCCCCCTCCATTATCCCTCTTCAAGCCTGTTGTCACTTGTCCCTCACTTCTGCTAATCTCATCTCCTATTGATTCTGTCACATGCCTACTGAATGATTCTTCCATGAATTGCTCGGGTTCTGGGAGTTCGGTATCACTCTCTAAGTCCCCCGAAGATGAAAATGAGTAATATGATGAACAACTAGAACTCTTTGTCCTTCCCCTACAATTCTTGGCTGTCAAAGATGACTCACTCTCTGCCTTCCTTCTACTCTCTTCCCTCGACTCAATAGCAGTGGACTCATATTCATCCTTACAATCACTCTCCAACAAACTTGACCCAACAATTTTAGTACTCTGCCTATAACATTCATTGGCATGGCTCCCTCTCTCCTCCAACTTCTTTCTTTGCTTTGTTCCATTGCTGCATTCATTCCCATAACTTGCTAGCTTGTCCACTTGTTTAATTTTCTTCTTCAGGCTATCGCACTTACTATCATAATCCTTTGCCTTGCTCACTTTCACTATCTTATATGAGCTCCTATTTCTTTCTGCTGTACCTAAACATTCCCCATTCACTTCCTCACTCAATAAGCTGATCATGGCCTCAGCTGCATCTACTCCACCTAACAAACACCTAGCTGCACTTTCCTCCGAAGGCACACATCTAAACCTCCCCTTAGTTATCCTAGTAAGCATACTAGCAGTAGAAACCTCAGAAGCACCTCGATCAAGATCACAGGTTGGAAACCGCACAAGGCAGCGGTGCCCAGCAGGTAAAATGAGCCGCCTAGAAGGCGAGCAATGAACAAGGGCAGATTGCCTTAGTCCATATAAGAAGCAAGGGGTAATAGGCAGCCTAGGGGTGGGACAGGCAAATGTGGCACAGCAACAAGCACAAGATGAGCAACACGAAGAACATTGTGATGATGATAAAGGGGTTTTGTCAAGTGATGAATTGAAAACGTTGGAAGAACAATCGTTGAATGAAAATGAAAGAGACCCATTACCCCTAAGTGACAAGACACTTGAACTAATACTGTAAGAGCTGTACATGTTTGTTCGATATCGAGGTTAGGGCTTTAAGTTTTACCTTGAAGGATCTGCTGGAATTCAGACTAAATCCGCATCCATTTCAGGCATGTCTACATCAGATTCTCCTCATCACTTACAACATGAAAGAAAAGGGACTTCTGTTGGATTAAAAAGATTTGATATTTAGACCCCAAAGGACTAAAAGTTTGCAACTGAGGGTGAGGGTGAGGGTGAGGGTGAGGGTGAGGATGAGGATAGAGATCGTGGGGGACAAAAACGTTGAGTTACGCATTTGTGTTGGCCAAACTCGGCTGAGTTCCAATAGGAACTATTTTGTTTGTTATTGTAATTGTAATAATTTCATTTATACCCAGTAAAATTCTGCTGTTGGCATGCTAAATTGCTAATGTAAAAGTCAAAGTAGAACTACTGTGTGGGCTCAGGGCTGTGGACTCCCTCACTGTGCTCACCTGACCTAGTTCTGCCTCTGGTTACCTTACTACTGCAGTGACGGACATAGTGGGTTCTAATGGTAATGGCCTTAGCACCCAACCTTTAATTGGGCTCTAATCAGGATCAGGCCTTGCTTGGAACTTGGGCTATCAATCTACCCCAGATTTTATGTTATTTTATTTTATTCCATTTATTTATTCCTAATATTCTTGTTCTTGAGCCATACATTACACGTCTAGAATGAGTCTGTCATTTGTCTCTTTCACTACAAAAATATAAATTAAAGGTCAAACGATGCTTCTTGCACGCAGTTGGCAAAGAGAGAGATGGAGATAAATTACTGAATCATAAATAATATACAATATACCTTATAAACTAATAACAATAAGTCATTGGATAGAAAGTTTTGATTTTTTTCAGTTTCTAGAGACCTTGGTGAAATTAATTAGATTAGCAAGCATTAATGATTAATTCTATGAATTTCAATACACTGAAAATATTAACTTCATATGCATAACATGAATTATCCAAATGCAATGTCTCTCTCTTGTATGCTTAAAAAATCAAATCAATCTTAACATATAATTTTGTAATTCTAAGTGACATGGTCCCTAGAAAGCAAAGCAATTAATACTTGATAGTATTAGGCCAAATCAAGCCAAAATGCCAAACCTATCAATCAACCAACTGCCTCCAAAGATGCCATATAAGATCCATAGAATCTTATATCCAAAGATGCCATGTAAGATCCATAGAATCTTATATTATTCATTCACATCACATTCTAATTCAGGGTCGACTATTGCTCCCATAGGCTTCATAATTTATGTATTAAGATCAAAGCATGATGCAGAAAAAGCCTAAAGCTACGGCTGATAGTCACAGCGCATGGAATTCAATTAATGCAACTACTCTATTACTATTATATTGATTAGACTCAAACAAAGTATGAATACACGTATGGCTCGGTTATTGTACGATATATAATATTATAGGTCAAGGTTTGATTTGGTACGGTCTTGGAAGCCAACCGTCTATTACTTATTACAATATGTTGCTGATATAGCTTCTTGACTTTTACACCTTTCCCTCTCCTACACATATATATTTAACACAGTACTAAGCAAAATGTCTTGCTCCAAAATCTAATTATGCCAAATTTCTTTGCAAGTAATTACATGAATATAGGTAGGTTTGGCAGTGGCATATTCATTAATTATGTCCAATCTCCATGCTTCCACTTTTAGGTTAAAGTGCCTGGGAAGTCCTTGTATTATACGGACTGAATCAAATAAGTCCAAATTATAAACAAAGTTAACATTTGGTGTATAAAAAATATCTCAAATATTAATTTTTTCAATTCCAAACAAAAGATTTCATTTACAAAACCATAAATACTTTAAATATATTAACTCTATTAAACAGTAAATGATATTTTTTTATATGGTAAATGTTGATTTCATTCTAATTTGGCCTTATTTGATTCTTTTTAATAATACAAGGACTAATTTGATACAGTCCCAATAACACAAGGACTTCCCAGATACTTTTAGCATCTCATTCCGGTCTCCTTTAGAAGTCGGTCGGTCTCACTCCCAGATACAGTCTCAATCACACTCATTTATGGGCATATATATTCACCGCCTTCTGCTATCAAGACAAGAAGAAACATATAATATATACTTGCATGGGAAACTAAAAGCAAATCGGGAGGGCAGGCAGATACGTACAAATATAAGTACCCTTCATAGTTAAGAGAGGGAAAGAGGGAGAGGGACACATCTCCTTAAGCTTCATCACTTGATATTGGCCTTACTTGCAAATCACCATCTTCATTCATTCATCTATTTGTCTGTTTATTTAAATATCATAATCAGTACGTAAGTAATTAGTTGTGTTGATAACTACGTGCCATGTCACCTCCTTTTGTTTGTTTATTACAAAACCACAAAACTGCAGTTGAACATTGAGGATTGGTTAAGGCTAAGACAACCCCTTATTGCGCATGGACGAGTAATTTAATCTCACCAACGTATTTTACTTAATCACAAGAATCATCTTATCTTGTATAATATTCTTATGTAACACGTAAAAATTATTGAATAATTGTTATGCGCCATACATTTAAATAATATTTTAACACGTTTATATATATATATATATATATATATATATATATTACATTTTTGACTAATTTAAATATTTTCATTTTGTGTTGATTGAGTCTTAACTCTATTGTGTCGTTTATTTGTATTCTATCAATATTTAAATTGGGGAGGGATTTTGAGTAATTTTAAATATTATATAAAAAAACAAAAATTTGAAAAAATCTACCACGAGAAAAACGTGGAAAAGAGTTTTGAAGAGAAAAGTAAGAAAATAAACTAGCTATAATAAAAGAGGTCTAGAGATCATGGAGAAAGAGAATACAATAAAAAAGGAGCCATTTTCCTCTATCAAGACAAAATAAAATCTTGATTCTATCTCAACACGTCAATTTTTTCTTCAATATAATTCACTTTTTTTTCCTTCAATTTACTACTTTTTCTATCTTGTTTTTTATTTTTTTTTTATTTCAAATTCATTCTAAAAGTGTTCTACATTTTCTTTTGTTTTTTTTTCTTTCACATTGTATTTGTGTTCTATCAATATTTATAAAATTTTAAAAACTCATATTATTTGCATAAAATTAAACAAATTCTCGATGGATTAAAGTTGTGTTTTTTTTTTCTTTCAATTTTGTAATTTTTATTTAAATTTAATTTACTTTGGGTATGTACAATTTTTTTTTTTTTTTACTTTTATATTATAGATTTTAGGGGATCTTTTAAGGTATATTGGTTTTATTGTTATTTATTAATACGAGGGATTATTTTTTAAAATATGTTTTTTAAGTATCTCAATTTTCATAAAAATTAAAATTTTGAAACAATTATGGATAATATCTAATCCTAAACTCGACATCTGTAGGTGTTGAGTTATGAACAATTTTTTTAAATCAAATAACGTGATATGATTAAATTTTAACAAAAATATAAATTGAAGTTGACACTCGTAAGTGTCGAGTTTCACTTAAAAACTCTAGCAAAACATTGATTTTAGAACCTATAAATAAGTAAACAAACTTGTTAGTTATTCAAAACAAAAACAAATTATCTTTGCATTCTACCCTAAATCCTACATAGTTAGGTACCTCTAAATTACAATTTCCAATTGTGTCATAATTATTGCCCATTTATGGAGATCCAAACGAGGCTATGTTGCCAAGAATGCATCAACATTTGAGTATTTTGTGGCTCGGCTTCATAGTAATATGAATATAGGTCCTCTTGATAAAAGAACCATTTATCAATTAATAGATTTCAGTTTCTATCACGTAAGCCAATTGGGAGAGCTACCAATCATCTCCAACATAGGTCACAGGCTGCATTGATCAAGAAAGGTAACTTTGCAGCTTCTAAGATATATATGAAATAATTTAGAGTCAACAGTAAACAATATATGTATTCGCCGGGACAAGTTCTATTATCTTAGATCAATCGTCTAATTTTTGAAAGTCGAAGGAGGAGCATGGAAGTGCAAGCCCAACTTGCCCCTAGAGGCCAAGTCGGAGAAGGGAGGAATCTACGCGTAGTCTTCACGTCGACAAATGTGTTGCAGATAGACACAAAATGGACGTGGTCACGCATGAGGTCAAGGTTAAGGTAAATACGTTCCTAGCAAAGATGCCCTAGCTAATGTAATAGTCAATTTATCTGTTGCCGTGAAAGTAAATTTTTTATAAATAATTTTTTAAATTTTTTAGAAGAAAAATATTTGATTTTTTTATCTCCATATATTATAATATAAATATATGATAAACATGTCAAAATTCATAGAAATGAATCCATAAGGTATCAAAATTTATATAAATATATTATATCTAAGTATAATTAGATAAAATAACATTTAATTCTTGAATTTGACAATTTTTTCACATTAATCCTTAAAATATTTTTTGGTCTACGCTGATCCTAAAACTTGCTAATTTTTTTGGTCTCTAAACTTGAAATTCTATTAATGTATGGTGATGTGTCATTCTAATATTGTGCCATGTCATCACTTGAATTAGAAAAATAACTTTAAGTTTTTTAAATAGTTTTTTTTAGATTTTATATAAATTTTTAAAATTTGTATGTGATGATGTGACACAATATTAGAGTACCATGTCATCATACCTTAACAAAATCCAAATTAATTTTTTTTCGTCAAATTTGGGATTAATGTGAACTAAAAAAATTTAGAGACCAAGTTAAAAAAAAACACCAAATTCAAGGAGTAAAAGACAGGTGATGCATAATATTACAAACTTAATCTATCAATATTCAAGCATAACATGATTATCTATACTTACTATTATTTAAAGTGTTAATTGTGTTGGCTTCACCCATCAATTAAATTCCAACTCAATTGTGAAATTACTGAAAACTTTCTTTTGTTAAATAACAAGCATTTCTGTCATTTCATATTGTAGGTAAAATCTAGAAAAATACACATAAATACATGGTATAAATTTGAACTTAAAACATGATAATATTTAACTTTACCCTTCCAACTCAAGCCTTAATTAGTTGTGTTTTGTTGTTGCGTTGATCGATAAGTTTTCTGTTTGTTAATGAAAGTTTTCTTGTTCTGGACTCCAAATAAACTAAAGTCTCATTTGTTTGATATGTTTTTTTTTTATAAATATATTTTTTATTATATTTTGTGCGCATCATAATTTAATATAATAGAAACACGATTTATGAAAAGTAATTAAAACACACTAAAAAAATAGCATGATCACGATAATTTTAGACAGATATATTTAAATATATATAAAATAAAAGAGATCCTCTTACATCAGTGTAAAATTAAAGTGGTTTTACACCTTTCGATATATTTTTATGTGATTAACATTTTAATTATTCAACTTTTTAATTTATCATATTCCATTCTTGTACATCATGTTTTACATAAATTAATTTTTTA
This sequence comes from Gossypium anomalum, assembly GCA_025698475.1. NCBI lineage: Eukaryota > Viridiplantae > Streptophyta > Magnoliopsida > Malvales > Malvaceae > Gossypium > Gossypium anomalum. The sequence continues at coordinate 12,092,336 of CM046967.1, read as the reverse complement.
ACTATTCGTATTATATAAAAAAAATTTTGAACAGTTAAATATATATTAATATAGACAATATCCTCGATTGATATGATAAAGAGCTATCGTATTGATTTAAAAATTATATGCGTGTCAAGTATAAATATCTTAATAATTTCAACAATTTGATTATTATTAAACATATAAAAATCACGAAGGATGTAAAACTAATTTAATTTTACATATGAATGAGACCAAAGGTGAATCCAGGGGGGCTGGCAAGGGCCCCAACCCCCCTAAAATAAGAAATTGTTATTTTGGTTCTTTAGAAATTTTTAAAATTTTAAATTAGTAAAGGTAAAATTATACTTTAGCCTCCTTAAAATTATGAAAAATTAATTTAATCCTAAAATAAGAAATTGTTGTTTTGGTTCTTTAAAATTTATACTCCTACAAAGATTTTCGTCCCTGAATGAGACAAACCTATCAAATAGTAATATATTGATTAATAAATTGAGATGAGTTGCTGTAAAAAAATTAACTTTAGCTGAAATTTGAATTAAAAAATTATGATAATTAAGAAGTAAAATATATATTAAATGATTGTATAAGTTCTAAATTTTTTTTGTTGAATTACAACAAAGCCTGAACAACAAACGCAACTAGCACGACTCAAACCCAGGCCACAACTAGGGCGGTGAACACCCTTGACCATCAGGCCATCACATTAAGTTCTAAGTTTTAAATTTTTAAAATAAATATAAATGATCTTAACAATCGATTAATTAATGACAACCAATAAGTAGATCTAGTTATAGTGGCATAGATATAAAGCGTTTGATAATTAATTAATTAATTAATTAATTAATTAATTGCAATAACTAACTTTGTTAATTTATTAAGAGTTAAATTTTACTATTAGTCTCTGCATTATGCGTAAATTAATATATGCTCTTTTTTATACAATGCCTAGAATTACTTATAGCCTCTCCTCACCCCTTAAATAAGAGAATAATGCGCTTCAGCACACTCAAACTCATATTCTCTTGCATCGGCAACAATGTCGATGCCAATCGAATTAAGACTCAATTGACTTAATTTGGTTAATTTTAGTTCTATACTTTTTTATCATTCTTAGTTATTTATATTTTTTAACTTTGAAATTTTAGTCTTAATGCAAAAAGCAACCGTTAACTCCATTATTTTTTTTTTATATGTGAATAATATATAAAAATAACAAATTAATATAATAATACATCTGTGATTATTTACTTAATAAAATTTTTAAAAAAAATTATTAGCAATGAATTTTTAATCAATATTAAAATTTTATAATTCAAAAAAGAAATAAAGAAAATAACAAAATTAATATAGTATAGAAATGAAAAGCAAAGTTTAAATGTTGAGTAAGTATATGTATCACATCGGAGAGTCGTAGGTAGGTTAGGTAGATGGAGACATAGACATGTAGATTAACGGTGGATATATCCATGCTGTAAATGTAAAACCAAAAATCATTTTAAAACGAGATTAAGTGGGTTCATGTCCTCCTTGCATTTGCCTAACTACCATGTGATGTTACATGACATACATATGATATGCTACTTGGTATTCATAACCTCAGGTTTGGTATGGAAATTTTCTACAATCCACATCCATCTTTCAATCACACTACTACTTCTTATTAATAGTAGTTTATCCATTCCATCACTCATTTATTTCATGTCCATCATGTGGATCCTGCTCCTCCATTAAATAATGGAATAATGATTTTTTTCCCTCCAATTTTATAGAAAAATAAAAAAATTATTTTAATATTTTATTTAATTTTCTTCTCTTTTATTCTTTAAACATGTTTTTTTGTTAAATCACCTAAAAACGAGTGAAAAAGTGTTAATTTTTGCTGACGACACATGGATTGTCATATAGATGACACGTCAATATTTAATTAATTTCTTAAAATTTTTAAAATATTTTTAAATAATTTTAATGATTTTTAACTTTTAAAAATAGTTTTATAATTTATTAAATTTTTAAATTTAAAAAAAGATAATTAAATGTTGATGTGTCATCCACGTGATTGCAAAGTTAGTGAAGTTAAAAAACGTCATCTTTTCATTTATTTTTGGGTCATCTGACAAAAAAATAAATTTAAAGGTTAAAAAAGGTGAAGTTTTAAATGATTAGCTAAAATAATCTTTTTCATAAAGTTAGAGAACCAAATAAGTCAATATACCAAAAAAATAACATTGTGAATTAAGTGGCTAAAGTATCCAGAAGGTCCTTCTAGTATATAGATCTCATCAAATTAATCTCTCTATTTTTGTTGAAAGTAACTAACCTCTCTATTTTTAAACAAGTCAATTTAATTCATATATTGTTAAAAGAATTGAATAAATCTAAATTGTAATAGAGTGAAAATTACTTTTCGATTTCAATTTAATTCCAAATGAAATTTTCATTTACAGAATTATAAAAATTTTATTAATATATGAACTAAATTAATTGATTTGACCCAACACATTTACCAAATTAATTAAAAGAAAGGGAAATTGAAAAACGGAGACCAAAAATAAAATAGAGTGAATGAGAGTGAGATGATTGGCGGAAGTAATTGTTTAATTATAAGTAGCGTGACATAGGAGGTGACGGCTTTTATTGAATGAGTGATCTAAATGTTAATCATTCTGGAAGACTGTTGACTCACCGCTTTTTTTTTTTTTTTTTTTGTTTGACCAATCACTCCATCCTTCCTTCCAGCCTTGTTGGCATGGCTGCATCGCCCTCTTTTATCTCCTTCCTAAATTTCTTTCTTTACCCCTTTCATCCTAAAATTTTACTAAATATATTTCAATTTTATATCACTAAACATATTAATTTTCAATTATTAGATGTGATTTTTAAAAAATATATTAATTTTATTTATATATTATGAGCTTAATTATTTTTTCAATAAATTTATCAATTGATTCATCTTTTAATATTAGCACATGGTTGTAAAAATAATTTTTTTTAAATGTCATATGTGATATTTTTAAGAGTTGAGAAATTATTTTGAGAGTTTCTTTTTGTTATTTTAAAAAATTAGAAAAAAAAATAAACATAAGAAAATTTGAGTCCATATTTTTTAAATTTTTTACACTTATTCTTTACCTTTAAATTAAAGTCTTTGCTTTTAATATCAATTTTTTATATATATTTGTTAAACAAATTTATTTTTTTTATGAGTATTCCATAGTTTAGTATTTTTAAAAATGCAATGTGAAGAAATTATTTTATTATAAAATAAGAAAATTAAAAGAAAGTTCTATAAAAAGAAGACAACGAAAACGGAAACCACCGGTCACGTTGGGCAATGGCGATCATGAAATTGTAACAGCTCAAAGGGGACGGAGGCTTTTTCTTTTTATTTATTATTTTCCATTTTCTTTATTTCTTTATTTCACACCCACGCCACCCCATTCTAGAAGCTCTATATATTCTAATAAATTAAAAGTCTAATTCTGCTATTAGTACCTATATTTTTAGTATATTTGAAATTTAGTCCCAAGGCAGGGTTTGTAGTAGGAGTGTTTAAACGGTCGGCTCAGTTATTACTATTAACCAAATTATCCGTATTGTAAAAATCTTTAACTGTTGACTGAATCAAAATATTTTAGTTAATTCGATCGATTAATCAAATTAACCGAAATTTATATGTTTTTATCTTTTGGTTAAAATAAGACATATAAAAAAATACATTGCTAATATTCATTTTTTTAATATCTCAAAAAATATATTATATATAAGATATATTATTTATTTCGATTAATATAAAAATAATAATTTAAAATATACCTTGCTTATTTAAAAAAATACATTGCTAATATAAAAATATATTACATATAATATATATTATTTATTTTAGTTAATTCGATTAATCACTCAATTTCAAACTGAATTAATCAATAAACGAAATTTTAAAAAAATCATTAAGAGACTTCGAATTGAACTATGAACACTCTTAACTTACAAGATGTGCGAGGCACTGCGTCTAAGTGTTCATTGTCATAAACTCCGACTCAAACAAAGTTAAGAGTGATGTTGAAAATTTGGTTGAAGATAAGTTATCTGTTTATACAACATTTTCTTTGTTAATATTTTTTGTGGCCGGATATTTTTACTAGATTTTTTTTCTAGTTTATTCATTTTTCTTTCTTATTGATGTAATTCATGATGTTGTAATAATCGATGCCTCCAGCAATTAGTAATAACATTTAATGTTTTATTAAAAAAAATTCCTTTTATTTAATTATTGAAATCTAATTATTAAAAACTTTGATTAAATCAGATAATGTGACATTAAAAAAAAAAAAAGAAGAAGCTCACATGTCCAATTTAAAGAAGAAAGAAAATCATGAAAATAAGAAGAAAAAGGTATCCACTTTCATCTTGCTTCTCTTAAATAGTATTGAAAAATAGTATAATTTTAAATTCGTAATTGAAAACCTTACAACATTATATTTAACATTTTTATTTGTTTATTTAGTTTTCCATGCATGTAATGTTAGTCAATGTGAGCAAATTTTTATTTTAAAAATACTACATAATCCAATTTGTTAGAAGTGGTTTGACAATATTATTTAATTGGATTGTAATTATTAAATCAAGCAGTAAATTTTAAAGATTAAAAGTAGAGAGGCTAAAATTCAAATATGAAAAGAGTAGAGGGATGGAAAGAAGAATTAGACGTAAATTAAATATCCATATGCACAAAGTATACAAAAAGTTTGAATTTTAAGTAGTATTAATTTTCTTCTGTCTTGGCCTCCAAAAGGGAATATCAAAATGCGCGTACATAGAACTCATAAAAAAAGAAAAAGAAAAAAAGAAAGTCATCAAAATCAAAGTCACCGTTCAAATCAAAGCTTCAGCTGAAGATACAGAAATAAAACGAGGAAAGAAAATTTATTCATGTAGTATCATCTGAATTTTCAACTTCCAATATTTTTCTTTGCTTCTTCCTTTTTGTGTGTTTTCAGTTGATGACCTCAATAACAGCGCCATCTTCCTCATATCTTGATTAAACAAAACCGTTTTAAATTTATATATTCTCCCTTCACCCTGTTTCTCAACACCTTCTCTTTTCAAGACTAAATCTTACATGCTTACATATATATATTTATATATATATCTTTAATGTAGTGTTTTCTTTTGTCCAAAGCTATCTATTTGTTCTTCTTCTTCTCTCTCTCTCTCCTTGAAGTCTAAACCTTTATTCACTTTCAGCCTGGGGAAAATATTCTATTATTTATTTATTTTTATTTGTTCATTTTCTGGGGCTTTGAGTTAAACGGCAACAACCCAGGCTTTATCTGCGTTGGTCTTTTTTTTTTTTTTTTTTTGGTAAATTGGGATCCTCTGCTTCATTTTATATAAATTTTCTTCTTCTTCTTATAGTTGAATGCATATGTACAAACATACCGTACATACACTGTTAGGGTGAAATTAAGATCAAAGGGGCACATATTAGCTGGGGGAAGAAATTAAAGCTGCATAAAGTTAATTAATTAATTTGTAGCTAAAGAGAGAAACAAGGAAAATGAGTGGTGGTAGGAGGAGAAAGGTGTTGATGAGCAGGATCTATGGGATTGCATGTGGTAGAGCATCATTCAAGGAAGACCACTCCCAGATTGGGGGGCCGGGATTTTCCAGGGTTGTTTATTGCAATGAACCAAATTCCTTGGAGGCGGGAACCCGTAATTACTCTGATAATTATGTCAGTACTACTAAGTATACCGTTGCTACATTCTTGCCCAAGTCCTTGTTCGAGCAATTCAGGAGGGTCGCCAACTTCTTCTTTTTGGTCACTGGTATTCTTTCCTTCACTGCCATTGCTCCTTATTCCGCTCTTAGTGCTATCGTCCCTCTCATCATCGTTATTGGCGCTACTATGATCAAAGAAGGTGTTGAGGATTGGCGCCGACAACAGCAGGTTTCACTCCCTTCTTTATTTACTTTATTACCTTCTTTCTTTACGCTTTGATGCTGCTGCTGCTGCTTCATTTCTTTTTAGTTGCCACTTAAGGTGCCAGATAGTTGCTTCCCTTTGCACTCCTTATTTTTTACTTTCTCTATCATCTTTCCCTTTATGGAGTCCATAAAATATATAGTCATTTATAGAAAGGGCTTCTTAAATAGTTTTCATGATTGTAAGTGCTTCCATTTGCCTAATATAATTGTGTCAAGTGCATTTTGGCTTTTAAAAAGGATCAGAACATATTCTTCAATAGCTTCTTCCTTTTTCTGGATTTCTAGGCCTTCTTGATTGCCATAAAATACATCTATCTTTCACTTCTAATTTTTCTTTTTGGTATATCGAGTTGTTTTAACTAAGCTATGTGTAACTCAATTCTCTGTCTACCTTAAGTATTGGTCTTCGTTGGTGTCATAGACATTGAACTTTCTTTACACTACTAACTTGCTGCTCGTTAGCTTGAGACAGATGCATCTTAGAACTGCAAAATTAGCTTATACGTAAAGTTTCCATAACCTGGTTGCTTTCTTTGTTCTAAAATTTCTTGTTCAATCTGGAATTTCTTCAGGATATAGAGGTGAACAACAGAAAGGTAAAAGTTCATCAAGGTGATGGCAACTTTCATCATACTGAATGGAAGAATCTTAGAGTGGGAGATATTGTAAAGGTGGAGAAAGATGAATTCTTTCCAACAGACCTCATCTTGCTTGCATCCAGTTACGAGGATGCAGTCTGTTATGTTGAGACCATGAACCTTGATGGAGAAACAAATTTGAAACTCAAACAAGCACTAGAGGTAACTTCATCCTTACATAATGACTATAACTTTCGGGACTTTAAAGCTATTGTTAAATGTGAGGACCCAAATGCAAATTTGTACTCATTTGTTGGAACCATGGAGTTTGAAGAGCAGCAACATCCCCTTTCTCCTCAACAACTTCTCCTTCGAGACTCAAAACTCCGAAATACAGATTACATATATGGGGCGGTTGTCTTCACTGGTCATGACACGAAGGTCATGCAAAATGCTACAGACCCTCCTTCTAAGAGAAGCAAAATTGAGAAGACAATGGATCGCGTTATCTACTTAATGTTTTTTATCGTTTTTATAATGGGATTTATTGGTTCTATTTTCTTTGGGATTGCAACTGAAAATGACTATGAAGGTGGGAGGATTAAAAGGAGATGGTATCTTAGACCTGATAATGCCGAAATTTTTTTTGATCCTGAAAGGGCCCCAGTTGCAGCAATTTATCACTTCCTAACGGCTCTTCTTCTGTATAGCTACTTCATCCCAATCTCCTTGTATGTGTCAATAGAAATTGTTAAAGTTCTTCAGAGCATCTTCATCAATCAAGATAGTCACATGTATTATGAGGAGGCTGACGAACCAGCACATGCCCGTACCTCCAATTTGAATGAAGAGCTTGGCCAAGTTGACACAATACTTTCTGATAAGACGGGAACACTAACTTGTAATTCAATGGAGTTCATCAAGTGTTCTATTGCTGGTACAGCTTATGGCCGTGGTGTTACAGAGGTTGAGAGGGCTATTTATAGAAAGAAAGGTTCACCTGTGGTCCATGAACCAAATGGTCTGAACCATATTGAGGATTCTGCTGATGTAAACCCAGCCATTAAAGGTTTTAACTTTAAGGATGAAAGGATCATGAATGGTAACTGGGTTAATGAGCCTCGTGTAGATGTCATCCAGAAGTTTTTCCGTCTGTTAGCAATCTGTCATACTGCAATACCTGAAGTGGATGAAGAGAATGGAAATATTTCATATGAGGCGGAATCACCTGATGAAGCAGCATTTGTGATTGCAGCAAGAGTATTAGGTTTTGAATTCCACAATAGGACACAAACAAGCATCTCCTTACATGAGTTGGATCCTGTCTCTGGAAAGAGAGTAAACAGGTGAGGATCTCTTCGCATGCCTTAATCAAGTAGACCTTATGTCACCATGTTATCATCTTGTGTTATTTTTCTGCATGTGACTAGTTGTAGGATCATCTTGGCATCACGTTCACCTGGCTCCTAAACCTTTTATAAGCATATGATAGGAACATATTGCTTTGTTTAACATCAAGAGAAAACAAATCAAACAAGAAATGCTTTGCAGCTGTCTTGCTAATCTTAAACTCTTATTTCTGATACAGGCTGCCTGAAAAATGGGTTTGTTTTCTTTTGAAATTTTAGGCACTTGATTGCATGAGGATACTAAGCTAAATATGAGTTTCATATCACTGAAGCCTCATTCTGATGTAGAATTTTAATCTTACGTTCAATCTTCAAAAGATTCAGTTGGCCCTCTTAACTTGCATTATTATTTCATGTTCCCCCTATGTAACTAGTTAGTTGAACAGAAAGGAGACCAAATGTTTAAACATTACTCTTTGCACGTGTGACTTATAGTATATACTTGTCAGCATGCAGAGCTTTTGTTCTTAAAATTGGCTCACTCATTTAAGAACATTTTAAGTGAATAATTTCCATTGTGCAGGTTATATAAACTTTTGAACGTTCTAGAGTTTGACAGCAGCAGAAAACGGATGTCTGTAATTGTGAGAGATGAAGAGGGAAAACTTCTTCTACTATGCAAAGGTGCTGACAGGTTAGTATTTATAGATTAAATCGAACTCTTGTGGGTACCAATAACCCTTATTTCCTTTTTAGTTTCACTACAATATCATCCTAATGCTTTATCCTATGCAGTGTCATGTTTGAAAGGCTGGCCAAGGGTGGTCGTGACTTTGAAGAGGATACTAGAGAGCACATGAATGAGTATGCTGATGCAGGCCTAAGGACCCTAGTCCTAGCATATCGTGAACTTTCAGAAAATGAATACGAAGTGTTTAATGAGAAAATGACTGAGGCAAAAAACTCAGTTAGTGCAGATCGCGAAACCTTAATTGATGAAGTTGCAGAAATGATTGAGAGGGATCTAATTCTCTTAGGGGCTACGGCTGTTGAGGACAAACTCCAAAATGGGGTAGGGTGGAATATGCAAGTATAATCTAATCTTTCTGTAAGAGGCAAAGCAGGGGACTTATGATTTTTCTCTTATTTCTACGTTACAGGTCCCTGACTGCATTGACAAGCTTGCTCAAGCTGGGATTAAGCTATGGGTATTGACTGGAGACAAGATGGAGACAGCCATCAATATTGGGTATGCTTTCTGGGTTTGCCGCCTTCTGTTTCTGCTTCAAATAAAACCTACTTTAATTAGCTTGCTTTGATCTCTAACCTAAATTTATAAATTTGCAGTTATGCATGTAGTTTGCTTAGACAAGGAATGAAGCAGATTATAATTAATTTAGACACTCCAGAAATCCAGTCATTAGAGAAAACTGGAGATAAGGATGCCGTCATCAAGGTAAAATGACTTAAATTCTTAATTATTTTTATAATTGTTCAGTTAGCTTTATTGAATCTAAATATTAGCTTTTTAGAGCTTCTTAGTTCTATATGATAATGACATGTATTTCTGTACAATATAATGCTGCAATGCATGTGAGTATTATATTCTCTTTGTGCTACTGTTTATTTGATATGGTTTTTGTGCTTCATGAGTGTCTCTGCATGTGTATTTTCTATGTTTGTGCATCCAAGGATGTGTATATAATATTTGCATTATATGTCATTTTTTATGGTTATAATATTTGTATTATTGTTGATGGAATGATTTTTCTTTTAGGCGTCAAGAAAAAGTGTCATGGAGCAGATAGTTTCAGGAAAGGCTCAGGTGTCTGCATTAAGTGCAATATCCGAGGCTTTTGCCTTAATCATTGATGGGAAATCACTCGCTTATGCTCTAGAGGATGATACGAAGAATAGTTTTCTAGAGCTTGCTATTGGCTGTGCATCCGTAATTTGCTGCCGCTCTTCACCAAAACAAAAGGCATTGGTACGTTTTCATCTTTCCAGAGATTTTACGAAGTCAATTTAGAGTTGTCATATTTAGTCCTTGATTCAAGCAACTAATTATCTATTTTAAATGACAAAACTGAAATTCATAGGTTACAAGATTGGTAAAACTAGGAACTGGTAAAACAACGTTAGCCATCGGTGATGGTGCTAATGATGTGGGAATGCTTCAAGAAGCAGATATTGGAATTGGAATCAGTGGTGTGGAAGGAATGCAGGTATTTAATTGATTACTATCTCAAATTTGTTATTGGCACGGTGATTAAGAAAATATTCCAACTGTAGTGTTCTAAGTTTCAAGAATTTAAAATAAACAGATATTAATATATAGTTCTTTTAATTTTCTGAAGGATATAATCACCTCAGTTTTCTGAGTTTTGTTATTATTGTCTAATGCAGGCAGTTATGTCAAGTGATGTCGCAATTGCTCAGTTCCGATATTTGGAGCGCTTGCTACTTGTTCATGGACATTGGTGTTACAGGAGAATTTCTTCAATGGTAATACACTCGTTTGTTGCTTTAGTCACTAGTGATTCATTAAGTTATTAAAACATTTGAAGTTGAAATTAGCAACTTGACTTGCATGACAAGGTTGGTTATTCCTTCAAAGCCTAATTACTTTTTATTCTTGTGGTGCCAGATATGCTACTTTTTCTACAAGAATATTGCATTTGGTTTCACAATCTTCCTATACGAGGTGTACACATCGTTTTCTGCTCAACCTGCCTACAACGATTGGTATTTGACGCTCTTTAACGTCTTCTTCTCATCACTTCCAGTAATTGCTATGGGAGTTTTTGACCAGGACGTATCTGCACGGTTTTGTCTCAAGGTAGGTGGTTTTCTAGTCTTTATTCTTAGCAATTGCTAGTTATAGATTGCAACAGATGGATGTTGTATTAACTGCTTCTATTGTATGTTTTATTTGCGGCAGTTTCCTCTGTTATACCAAGAAGGAGTGCAGAATGTTCTCTTCAGCTGGCGGCGCATAGTGAGCTGGATGTTTAACGGGTTTTACAGTGCCATAATCATCTTTTTCTTCTGCTCGAGAGCATTGGAGCAGCAGGCCTTCAATGATGAGGGTAAAACTGCTAGTAAAGACATTTTAGGGGGAACAATGTACACATGCATTGTGTGGGTTGTGAACCTGCAGATGGCCCTTTCAATTAGTTACTTCACCTTGATACAACATATTGTCATCTGGGGTACCATTGCATTCTGGTACGTGTTCCAATTGGCGTATGGTGCCTTGCCTGCTAGTTTTTCCACTGATGCCTACAGAGTATTCGTTGAAGCTCTTGCCCCAGCTCCTTCATACTGGTTCATTACACTTTTTGTCGTCATTGCGACCCTCACTCCATACTTCTTATACTCTGCTATTCAGATGCGCTTCTTTCCCATGTATCACGAAATGATACAGTGGATAAGACATGAGGGGCTGTCCGATGATCCACTCTACTGTGAAATGGTGCGCCAAAGATCCATCCGCCCAACAACTGTGGGCTTCACTGCTCGGCGAGCAGCAAGCCGAAGACAATAAGATTATGGATGAGGTTATAAGTATTTATCAGCTGAATGGTTGATTCCTGTGGATGCTCCAAATCTGCCTGCATTATATGTAAACATCACTACACAGCTGGGGAGACGACCATGTACAGATTCAGTATTTGCATGGCAAAATTTTACAGAGAGACAATGCGAGCATCCTGATATTGTAAATCTTCATTCTTTACGGTGATCTTTGTTTTGTACCATAAATAATTCCATTTTTCAGGAGATTTGTAACTAGTGTAGATGTTAGAATACTAGTTTAGGTTCTAGTTTTACAAATCTTGCTACCAGCTTCATTTTTTTATTTTTTTCTCTGTTTAATAAAAAAATTTTTTTTTTTTTTTTTTTGTCATTAAATCTCTAAAGTTTTTTTTCAACATGAAATTATAGGCATTTTTTTTTTAGTATTATCATAATAACTGTCTATATAAATATATATCTCTCTTTTTAATCTATATTTATGTTTGATTATACTAGTAAATTGATGTTTTAAATAAAATCATAATATATATTAAAAATCCTATAATAAGTGTATGCATGTGATAATTATAGAGGTATGTTTCAAAGCAAAGAAGTGATGAAAAAATTGAAAAAAATTACAAATATATATATATATATATATATATATATATATATACATGAAGTGTTTTATCTTAGTAAAAATACAAGTAAGTAGGATCCAAGTATACTAGACTTGAGTCTCGTCGAAGTAGTGGGTTAGTCCTGTCTAGAGGTGCTCATGGGCTGAGCTAGGTCGTGCCTAAGCATGATATTAACTTACTTTATACTTGCCTAAACCTTGCCCGACTTAAAATTTGAGCCTAAATTTTTTTTCAAATCCATCCATATTTGCAAAAGACTAATTCAAGTCCATTTTAAGCCTGCCCATATTATTTTTAATTTTTTTAAAAATATTTATATTATATTATTTTAATTTTTTATATAGTATCTTAACATTATTTTAATGTTTACATTAGAGTAGTATTATATATTTAGTATATGTTTATTTTTTTAATGTGTTCTAAATTACATAATATATAAAAATAACATAATATAAAGTATTATAAACATAAAACGGGTTAAGATGGGCTTGAGGTTGACTTATATTTTAAATGGGTCTAATTTTTTTGTTCAATCCATTTTTCGGGCTTAATATTTTTGAACAGATCTAGTCCTGTTGGACCGAATGACTCCAAGTGAATATGAAGGGTTTACAATGTGTGCATCGATCGTAGGTTCTTTTGTGTGACCCGTGCATGACATGTTTGTGGAAACCACGTATTTAGAACACAAAGATTTGTTTAAAAATAACATATAAAATAAATAATGAAACATATGGTTTTGACCTAATTAAAAATAACACATGAAAAATTTACGATATCAAAATGAAAAATTAGAATAAATTGTGAGTAAAATAAAATTTAAACACATAAATACATCATATTAATACCAAATCAGTTAAATGTTTAAATAATAATATTCATAAATACACAATTGATGAAGATAATAAAGTGTGCATAATGAAATTAAAATATATATATATAAAAAATTTAAAATAAAACTTTAGTTGAGCGGTAACTTTGAGATTTTACTAATATAATTAGTTTGAATTCAAATCCCATCATACAAAATTTTTGTTGTTTTTATTAAATAATAAAAAACAAAAGTAGCTTGAATAATTAATTTTCCTAACCGTGAGTTTAAATAAAACTATAGATGAACAAACTCTTATAATATTCTTATAATATACAATCAAACAATAATTCTTATATTAGAATTATAAAACTTCTTGATAGAATTATGCGATTAAATTATAATTGAATAACAACCTTATATCATAATTAATTTTTTTTATAAAATCACTTAATTAAATAATAAATATAACTGTCAATTAAGCCTTATATTATGGAGAAAGTATTTGGGGTATGAGTAGCGGTAAGAATTGTTTGAGGTCGAAGAAGTTGCTGCAACAGAGGCAAAAAGGGCAGCAAGTGAAAGGAGCAGCGGTATGTCCATTTAAAAGGGATAGTATGTATGAAATTGCACAAGTGTGGAAGGAGAGCAGACCTAGACAGAGCTGATATGGTCTCAATCCTTGGATGCAGTTTTTTGAGGACTTGCCTATGCTGTACAACAAATGTATTGGATTGGGGGTTGGAACAGTTCCATAAACAGTAGAGATTTGTCAAGGGAGGCGAGGCAAGGCAAGGCAGTTTGTTAGTGGAGCGGCTGTTGTCATAGTTAATGTTTTGCTTGGATCTAAGTTAAACTTTGTTTGCTTTCTTTGGATAAATAAAAATCCAGATTTAATGTTTTTCATGTGTCAAATCTTGGGTAGTGAGTTTATGGCATTAATAATACAAATTGCAGGTTGAGTTTGCAAACTAGCTGCACCCTAGCTGGTAATAATACTATCCATACATGGCAGATTATTAAGAAGCTTTGAGGACACTTGGGTATCACATGCTTTCGCAAAAACATTGATATATGCTTCATTCTGAAAAAAGAACCCCTCAAATTAATGACACAGACACCATAAAAAACTGAAGAAAGAAAGGCAGTGGTTGTGAATCATATGATACCATGTTAATATTTACAGAGCGGCAACCAAGGATATTTGTTAGGAGGATAGTCATTACTTAACAGAATGGTTAAGTTTAATACCAAGAAAATCGGCAGCTGAATTGGCCATGATACTAGTAAACTCAAAGAAACTTACGACGCCGTCTCCATTGGAATCAGCCTCTTTCATCATATCGGAAAGTTCACGGAAGGTCAAGGGATGGCCCATCTTAGCCATGGAGCCAGCAAGCTCCGCGGGCGTAATAAACCCATTGCCATCCCGATCAAATAATTGGAAAACCTCCAACAACTGGGCCTCGTTTATCAAAATTTGGTGGGTGATGTCGGGCAGAATGGCGCTCACCAATTCCTCGAACTCCACAAGACCATTCCCGTTAGCATCAATGTCGCCTAGCAAAAGGTGGATCTGGTCACCACTAGGCTTGAGACCCAAGGAGCGCAAGAGAGCCGCCAGCTCAAGCTGGGTGAGGCTGCCGTCGGAATCCATGTCAAAACGCATGAATATGTCTTTCAATTGCTTCAGTTGGTCAGCCGATTGGACGCTTATGTTCCCACAGCCACTCATCATCGCCATAGAACAAGATGAAGATGCAAAGAAAGAAAAAAGGAAAGGGTTTGAAGACGTCCTTCAATGAGTTGAAGTTGTAGTTGGGATACTTTAAAGACGTGGGTCTTGATTTGCTTTTTGTTTCGATATGTGTTTGTTTGTATTGTTGAGAATGGAACTGTTCAAAACCGCGTTTTCCCTTCTGCTAATAACAGTTTGGATTAATTCCGCCACTCATCCTTCAACTATCTGTCACTTTTGGTTCATTATTTTCAGTTCACCACATCTTGCTGCATTTTATCTTTCAAACTTCCTCCTTTGTTTATAAATAATTATAAGTGATACTCTATATTAGTCGGGACAAAATTTATTTGTACTAATTTATTATAAAAATGAAATAAATAATTTATTTTTTTCATAATTATATTATTCATAAAAAGAAAAAAAAGGAGAGAAATAAAAATAGACTATTTTACTAGAAAAAGGCTCATTTCCAACTTTATTTACGAAAATAAGCCACTTAAAACTTTATTTATTAGAATGGGTCAAAAAACCCAAAACGCGCTTACGTAGAAGTATTTTAAGAGAAAATTTCAAAAAAGCGAGCTGACGAGGACGCGTTTTATCCTGTGTCAACAAAAGTGCACTGACGTGAGTGCGCTTTACCCTGTGCGACTAAATTTTCAAAAAAAGATTATTTTTTTTAAAATACTATAAAAATAGATTAATTTTTTAAAAATTTACAAGAATAAGCTTTTATAAAGATCCAAGGTGGCAACACCATTTTTTTTCCCTTTTTAGATGTCACAAATTAATATAAAAATAAAACTTACAAAATATATCTTTATATAATTCCAAAGACTCATTTCCCTTATTTTCTTAAGCAATATAATATGAGAGATATGTGTATATATATAGCCATGAATAGGTTTGTAACGTGTTCCTAGACAATATGGTTCTTCCTCTTTTAACCAACAACATAAGATTAAATGCTACATTATATTTTATAATTTTTTTGTAAAACAATTTCTGTTTTTTTTATATTTTGTTAATATTTTCTCATATTATATAATTATCTTTTGATATCTTTAATCTTGTTGCATTTTAGAATTATTAGCATATACAAAAAAACTATTAAAAAAATTGCACATATGAAACTTGTACATGCAGTAATTTTCTATTCAATTTTAAATGTTTGAAGTTAATATCCATGCAATTCTAATTTTTAAAATAATTTTCCATTATTTCAATTTAGAAGTTATACTTTTAATTTTTATTATTATTTATTTTATTTTATGTTATGAATGTTTGATTAATAAATAAATTGTGAGTATTTGGTACTCAAATGCTATATTTCTTTTGTAATTTTAAAAAATTGATATATCTGTTTTTAAATATTTATTTTTTTAATATTTTACTATACTCATTAATTTTTTAATCCTAATTTTAATTTAATTTTCATCACCTAATGAATGCTGATAAATTTATTTCAGATGTATTTTGACTAGATAGATAATCTATTTAAACATAGTATATAATTATGTTAAGTATGTTTTTTATAGAAATATATAATATACATAAAATATAATAATTATTTTTCATATTTTTTATATCTAGATTAAATTACATTAGTAGTCACTTAATTATGATTTTTTAGCTATTGAATTATAAAAATTTACAAAATGATCACTCAACTATTAGTAATTTTTGAAATATTTATTTTTTAAATATTTTACCATACTCATTTTATATTTTATATTTTTTTTACTTATAGAGTTTAAAATTTTTATTTATAAAGTAACAAATGTTAACTTTTTGTAAAAAAATTTAAAAGTAAAAAAATATAAAAAAAATAGTGTAGCCTTTAATTGTATGTTGTTAGTTAAAAGAGGAAGGAATCCCACATTGTCTAAGAACAAGCTGCAAACCTATTCATGAGTTCATATATACACACATCTCATATCCCACATTGCTTAAAAAAAAGGAAAATGAAACTTTGGGTCTATATAAAGATTTGTTTTGTAAGTTTTATTTCTACACTAGTTGGTGGCACCAAAAAAAAAATAGTACTGCCACTTTGGATCTTTATAAAAATTTATTCTCGTAAATTTGCAAAAAGTTGGTCTATTTTTATAATATTTTAAAAAAAGATATTTTTTAAAAATTTAGTCTGAGTATGGGCAAAAGTGCGCCCACGTCAGCGCGTTTTTACTGACATGGGTAAAGTACATTCCCGTTAGCACACTTTTTTGAAATTTCCCCTTAAAATGCTTTCACATAGGCACGTTTTGAGTTTTTTGGCCTATTCCAGTAAATAAAATTTTAAATGACCCATTTTCATAAATAAAGTTAAAAATAAGTCTTTTTTAGTAAAATAGTCATAAAAATAATTATCACAAAATTAATGTAAATGGGTATATTAATTTATTAAAACAATTTATTTTTTATGTACGTTTTATATCAAGAATAAAATGAATTAATTATTAAAAAAGGTTTTTATAAAATAATTAATTGTAAATTTCAAAAGTGGACCAAGCTTCTTTAATTAATGTTGAACCAATGCAATTAATGTGGTCAAGATCCAATCTTTAGAAAATGAAAATAAATATAATAGCTATGGAATTCATGGTGTATATGGTGGTGCAAACGAGGGACAGAGGTGCAAACCATCGGTTGGAAAAAAGTATGAAATACACAAATGTTTTTCTTATTAATTTCAATATTCTAATAGTAGGATAAATAAGTATTGGGTGCAATATTAAGGCACATTATATTTTTAAGGAGAATCAAACTCAAACTTTTAAGAATGTATTGTTAAAAGGGACAACTACAAACCCTAAAATTATTAACCTCTATAAACTATAAAACGTACATGAATAATACCTAAATTCTAATAATAAAAATATTTGTGCACAACTACAGAAAAAGGCATTTGAAGGTCAACAAACTAATTAGATTATTAGCAAATGGTAATGATGAGTTAATCATTAATGAACATAATCTTAAAACCAAACTTTAAGGTCTAGGAATAATTTATTCATAACTAATCTTTTGGTGTTGGATTGTGAAATCATGAAGTTTTCATTCAACATTATTGATGTAAATGGTAAATAAGGTTGAATGTTTCATGATGATGGTTTTTTCTTCTCTTAATATTTGCTTGACATGCAGGGTCGGAGTCAGAAAATTTTTTGAGGGGAGCCAGAATAAAGTTATATATTTTTATGATAGCAAAAGTGAAATTCACCATTGTATAGCCCAATTCTTGCCCGGGGCCCATAAAGGAATAAAACACAAACAAATAATAAAATAGTCCAAATTAAAACTCCATTTACAAACAAAACAAACCCAAAACCCAATTATAAACCCAATTAACCCCAGCCTAAAATTACAAGGCCCGATTGGCCCAAAACTTTAAACACCATCAGCCAAACGAAAACCCTAACTCCTCCATGTGTGCCGCACCCGTTCGTACGCCCTCCTCGGTAGCCCCGCCAGCACCTCGTCCCGAGGCTTGGCACCTTTCGTCGTTTTGCACCAAAATGGCGAAAACCTGTCCCCGTTGACTCCGAAACCCTGCAAAAGAAGGCAAAAAGAAGAACAAATGCAGAAATGACAGCAAACAATATAGAACAGCAGCAAAAAAAAGCAAAATATAATATTTTGTAACACTTTCGGCTATAAAGACACGAAAGATCAATGTATTCGAGGGGATTTTTTAATACAAAATTGTGGTATTTTCACACGCAGATTAGAAATCAAAACGCACAAAAGCAAATTGAAAAAAGAAAAACTGAAGTTTAAAAGGTGTTCGTTGTTTTTTTCTTTTATGTTCTGTTTATTATTTTTATTATTATTATTATAATTATTATTATTATATATACATATTTTTTTCTTCTTTTTTTTTTGCAAATCTATTTTAAAATAAACTAAAAAAGGATAAGAAGACTCACCGGATTCCTCACAGTTGCGGCGCCGGAAGGCCCTCCTCCGTTGTCGAAATCGAACCCCAAAGGGGTTGAGAATCACCCCTATCCAACTCTTTTTCGGGTTTTGAGGGCTAGGTCTTCTAGGGCGTTTCAAAACGAGGCTAAAAAGCCCCTCTCCGCGCTTCGTCCGCCACCGGGTACGGTGGTGGTACGGCGGGCGGTGAAGAACCCAATCGTCGGCCGAAAAGAGAAGGGGTGCGAGAGAGAGAGGGAAACTGAGAGAACTCTCAGCATTTTTAAAAAATAAAGGCTGATGTTTCCTTTTTTTTTGTTTTATTTTTTGCTATTTATATAGGGTGCAATACGACGCCGTTTTGGGCTTAAGCCCCAATGGCCAAAACGACGTCGTTTAGGCCATGACCCGAAATCTGACCCGAATATTCCCCAGGGATCCGTGTGTTTATGCTAATTGGGCTATTTTCGCGCGAGGCCCCTTCGCTTTTGTGATGTAGTGCGATCTGGCCCTTGCTTGTTTCTTTTATTTTTCTTAAATCTTGCCGCATAATTTTCTGTTTGTTTCAATTTGGTCCTCTGACCATCTGAAGATTGGACATTGGAATGGTGTCATTTTGTGGACACGGGAATATTTCTCATTTGGTCCTCCGCCCATTCGCGACCATTCGTTTTGGTCCCTCTTTGCTTGTTTTATTTGCAGTTTTTTTTATTTTTAATTTCATTACGTCTTAATTTAGTCCTAAATCTGTTTGATTCAATTTTATTTTCGCAAATCTGTCATTTATTCATTATTAAACCTTTTTCCTCATATATTAAATGGTTTTATTATTATTTTATTTTTAAACTATTATTCATTCTAAAAATTTATATATTATTTATTTTTAACTAATATACATATTATTCGTTTTGAAAATTTTTATTTTAAATCATTTTATATATAATAGGTATTTTAAAAATTTTTATATGGTATTTAGTTATACTAGTTTGTGTGTTAATCGTTTTAAATTCCATTTGTCATTATTTATTTTGAATTTTCTATACTTTACTTATTTTAAACTTATATATACATATATATATTACTTTGGATTATATTTATATATATATTTTTTATGTTTAAATTATTTTTGTATATTATTTATTTTAATTTTCTCTTTCACATATTATTTATTTTAAGCTCTTTTATATGTTTTTTTTAAGAGGCCTTTTTTATTATTACTTTGTGTATTATTTATTTTAATTTATTTTACATATTATTTTATTTTAAATTGTTTATATTTTATTTATGTCTAATCCATTTCGTATATCATTTATTTTTAAACCATTCTTTTGTATTATGTGTTTTGAATTTTAATTATTTCGTTTGTTATCTATTTTAAACTTTTTATCTCGTCTACTTTAAATTCTTTTTCTTTTTCGTATATTACTTTATTTCCTTTGTCTTTGATCATTAATCGGTATTATGAAATAAACATTGTGTGAATATTGCCATTACATGTTCTATAAATTACTTATTAACATCTTCATATTATTGACATGCATCAACATTGTATCTAATTCGTGTTTTATTATTCCATGCTCTATGTTACATTTTTGTTTTATTTCATTTAAATTGCATTGTGTCTGAAGTTCAAATGTATTCATCCAATATAGATAGTTTCGTTTTTAGTTCAAACAAAATAATGCACGTCGTTAAGTGCCATGCTCGTTATTATTCAAATAGAAAATCTCCTAAGTAAGGCAATATTTCGCGTTTCGGGAATTCAAGAAAACGTTCCCTAACTTATTGGGTTCCGATTTTCTTGTTAAAACCTAAAAAGCCAAATATCCTTTTAGATTTCAAAATACAAATTTTCGATAAAGATTAAAGGCAAACTTGCTCTCGAAGATTTAAATGTCTCATCCTAACCTACGGGATGTGGCACCTTACTATCTCGGGACGAGTAAGTCTTTGATGCTCATTTCAACGTAATTCGAGCGTTTTAAAATAACTTTCATAAAACGGATCAAAAAATTTGAAACAAGGCAATATTTCATGTTTAGAAATTTCGAGAAATCGTGCCCTACGTGCTGGGTTTCGATTTATCATTTGACCGAACAATCGAGCATCCTTTTTAAAATTTCAACGCATGAGTTTTGGAAATCATGAGATGATTTTGGTATCGAAGGTTTGAAATGTCGTGTCCTACGTGCTGGATGTGATATTTTATTTGTTCGGAACAAGAGAATCTTAATATCTATTTCGAGTTATCCGAATATTCATAAAAAAGGATCATATTTTAAAATTTATTTTAAAATCTTTTCAACTTTCGACATCAAGACGTTAATTAATCGATTAGGTACCAATTTTGGGCGTGACGAGGGTGCTAACCCTTCCTTGGACGTAACCGACTCCCAAACCCGTTCTCTCAAGTTTTGTAGACCAAAAATGTCGTTTTAGTAAACTAAAATGTTTTATTGAAACAAAGGTGATCCGATCACACCTAATAAAGATCGGTGGCGACTCCCGTGCTAATTTTCATTTTTAAACAAAGTCGATTCCCGTTTTTCAAAAAAATGGGTTTGACAACCATTTTAATAGCCTATATATTTATAATTTTTAAAAGATTAAATCAAAATTTTCTCATTCTTGGGGGGCTAAAGTGTAATTTTATTATATACTAAATTAAAATTTTTAAAATTATAAAAAGACTAAATGTAAAAATTTTCATTTTAGGGGGGGCGGGGCCTTGCCAGCCCCCCTTAGCTCCGCCCCTATTGACATGGAATGAAAACAAAAAGACATAAAAGTGCGAATTGTCAAGGATTTCGACCAAATGGAGGAATCATTCCTAGAATGTTACAATTAGAGTAAAATGAATATGAAGATTTAAACTAATGGATTAAGTTGTTTCGAAGAGATTTCTAATACTCAATTGTAATAGTGTTTATATTTAACTATTTTTGTTTGAAAAATTATTCTAACAATTCACATCTCAAGTATCATCACACACTGAATCAAGTGATTTTGTTAATCATAAAAATAAATTAGGAAAGACAAATAGTAGAGACAATAAAACGAAAGATGTGGGTCATTTAATTAACTAGATTTGAAGACTTTACATGACAATAAAGAAAGGGATCATGGTATTGAGCATGATCAAGCATGAATAAACTAAAGGCAAATGTCGAGAATCCAAATGGAGGTAGCTATCAAAAAAACAATATTAAGTGGAACAATGAGTGGAGATGAAAGAGAGCTTACTACACCAACATTGGACCATATAATGATTTATATTCTTCTTTAATAAATGCCAACTCAGATTATTTAAGTTGATGCAACTAACATATTAATTATCAAACCTTTGGAGAATGAAAACAGAAATAGCCGAGGAATAAATGGAGCAAATAGTGATGTTCCAACTTAAAAGAAGAATTGAAGAGGATAAAATCCATAATTAAAAAGAAGGAAATTAGTGAAAATTCCTACAAAAATTGCAATTTGATCAAAGGAAACTTGAGAAAAGAGAGAACAACAAAAGAGGTGCAATTATTGGTTAACAAAAATGTCAAATATGCAAATGAGTCTTTTACTGGTTTTGATATTCAAATCGTAGGAGAAATTTATGCAAAAACGTAGTGGAGACGTGGAGGGTTGACAAACTCATTGCACTATCAACAAATTGTGATGATCAATTAATCATCAACAAACATAATCTCAAAATCAGGGTTTATGATTTTAGGTCCGTTTTTTAAAGTTAATATTTTGGTGTTGAATTGCAAAACCATTAAGGACATAAATAGTGAAATTATGTTGAATGTTTCATAAGGATGATTCTTTCTTCTCTTAATCTTTGCTTGACATGTATAACTTTTGATGAGGATTTCAAAAAATTATTTCTTAAAGTTTACCTATTTTGTCACTTTAGCCCTATTTTTTTTTTACCTTTTAAAATTTAGCCAAATTGCATTTATTTAGGTGAAAAAGTTTACTAAAATATTAAAACTTTAATTGTACCAATATGACAATTTGCATGATAATCTACATGTCCTTCATAAATATTTAAAAATTAATAAAAAGTAATAAAAATTTGATAAATTTTAAAAAGTTCAACAAATTATCCACTTCATAAATGAAGTACAAATATACTATCATGTAGGTTGTCACATTAGTGCCATTGAAATTTTAATAGTTCAATAAGTTTTTTCATCCACAAAAAGCAATTTGACTAGAATTTAAAAGTTGAGGGCCAAAATAATTCAAAAAATAATGTCAAAGTGGGCTATTTTATCAAAATGACCCAAAAAATTTGATATTTACAAAAATGACCTAGATTCAAAAATAATTACAAAAATGACCTAAAATGAACAGTAGAATGGGGTTTTGGGCATCCAATGGCCGGCACCACCTAGTGTTTTGGCGCCATGATTGCCTGGTGATTGTGTCAGGCTTTAAAAATTGATTTTTTTTTTTACTTTGGGAACCCAATGGCCGGCACCAAGGTATTTTTTTTAAAATTGTATCATATTGGTATACAACAATACCAGTATTTAAAAAAAAATTAGTTCTGGCCTTCTAATGGCCGACACTAGACTAGTATTTTTTTTTTGTTCTAGCCTTCTAATGGTCGCCACCAAGGACTTTTTCCATGTCCCAACGCAATTTTTTTTTTACTTTTCTACATTGATGGCCGGCACCAGACCAATAAATTTTTTTTTTGGTTCTGGCCTTCTAATGGCCAGCACTAGACTAGTAATTTTTTTTTTTTTTTTTGGTTTTGGCCTTTTAATGGCCTGCACCAGGAACTTTTTTTGTATCCCAATGCAAATTTGTTTTATTTTTCTACACTGATGGTCGGCACCAGACCAATAATTTTTTTTTTTGGTTCTGGCCTTCTAATGGCAGGTACCAGGGTTTTTTTCGTGTACCAATGCAAATTTTTTATACTTTTCCACATTGGTAGCCGACACCATTAAATTTAAAAAAAAAAATTTGGGTGCTGGACATGTATTGGCCGGCATTAGAAATGAAAAGAAAATATTTTTGGGTGCTGGGCACTTATTGGCTGGCACTAGAGAAAAAAAAAATCGTTGCTACCCATGTAATAGCTGGCACTAGAGGAAAAAAAAATTTTGGGTGTTGGGTATGTATTGGTCGGCACCAAACCTTATATATATAGTGGGTGGTTTGGGTTCTGATAGTGTAAATGGATAAGAAAATATTTTTTTGAGAGAGGCATCAAAATGAAAGTGTTTGCGTAGAATATCATCAAATGAGTTTTTTTGTAGTGGATTGTAGATGAGAGTTTTTTGTAGTGAATTGTAGATGAGAGTTTTTCATAATGTACAATCGAATTTCGGGGTTGAATTATATACTGTTATGTTTTAACGGAGTTGAATTATATACTGTCATGTCCACCCTAAAGGTTATGCTATTAAAAGTTGGATGACTTTCTGCACCGTAGATGGCTAATCGAGATATTCAACGCAGATGGACATTATCTATGGTGCAATAGCGTTTATTACGCAACTAGACTGTGGTTGGAACCGGTTGGTAGAGTCTCCATACAAAGGTATCTCAGGGGACAATGGAAGAAGAAAGGGTCTGGAGCTTTTAGGAAGTTATATTTTCCTTTGGTTTATACAGCTAGTTTTCTGTTTCTTTTTAATTTGTTGACCGTTTTAGCTATCCAATTATCCTGTACTGATGCAACGTAGACCTTATTCAAGCAGAGGACGATTAATTGTGAAGAAACTACTATTGAAAATAATTGTATTATTTTTTTAGAATGTTTGTATTTTTTTATATCTGTAAATTTAATGTAGTTATTTAGGATTTAAGGATTCATTTTTTATATTTTCGTGTATTAATTTCTTAGAATGTTTGTATTTTTTTGTATATGTAAAGTTAATTAAGTCCGTATTATATGTAGTTTGAATTTAAAATTTTCATGTATTAATTTTACCCATATGTTTATAGTTTGTTGGGTGTTTAAATTTAATTTAGTGTGTATTATTTTTATTTGAATTTTATATTTTTTTGTATTAATATTTTAGAATGTTTGTATTTTATTGTATCTGTAAATTTAATTTGTCAATTTCTATTACTTATTCGAATTATATTTTTTAATTAAATATTTCGAAGTCATTTATTAAAACAAATAATTATTTTAGAGAAATTAAACTAATATTAAAAAAAATAATTACAAAACAAAGTAAATATTTACAGCTAAAAATTAAAATTGTCGTGATCTTAGTAACGTCCCCGGCATAGGCGTGTAACGGTCCGGATGCCTCCGTCGGCGATGTCGTTCACCTTATTGAGGCATTTGATAATTGCTCGGTCTGGCCTCCGGTGTACTTAGAAAATTAGAATAATCATATACACCATAATCCGGAGTTAATGGGTATTGCGTGACCGGATGTAACAGTTTGATTTAGACCTTAGTCGGAATAGTAGTTTCGAGACCACAAATCTGAGTTAGAAAATATTTTAGTATTATTTTTCGTGTTTATGATGTGTGAGTTAGCATGTGTAAAAGTTTCGTCTGAAAATTTGAATGTTTGGGTGCTTAATTTTGATGAAGGACCTAATCGCGTAAAATATAAAAGTTGCTTGCTACTTGTTAAAAATGCCTATTTGACTTGGCTTTGTAAATGAGAGGTCCTTATGTGGTTATTTGACCATTGGAAATTTGAATGGACATTAATAACCATCCATTATGTGATTTTATAATGGTTTAAAAATGGTTATAATGTTAAAATGTTTATTATGTTAATATTAATAAAACAAGCATGAATTTAGTTCATTATTTCTTCATCTTTGCCGAAATAAAGAAGACAGAAAAGATTTCATGGCTATTTAGGGTTTCGACACATTTAAAGCTTAATTCAGGTATGTGTTTTGCTTGATTTTTAATAATTTTTACGTTTTTGTGATCGTTGCTTAGTATACTATCCAACCCATGTCTCAATTTTTTATTTTGTTTATGATTTTGAGTTATGCCATTGATGAAACTATGAGCTTTGTGATGTTAGTTGATGAGTTATGAAAGATATGTTTCGGGTTAACATATGTTGTCTTTGAATTTTTGATGAAATTGAGTAATTTGGGATAAATTGTAAAAATGTTATTTTGAGGGACTAAAATGTGAAATAAATGAAATTTATGGACTTGTATGAGAGCTATGAAAATTCGGCTAAGCTTGTGTACAAGCAAATTTTGTGCATTTTGTGATTTTGTGAATTAGGGACTAAAGTGTCGAAATGTAAAAATGTGAGGGCTAGTTTGCAAAATGCCCTAAATATGTGTCTATGGATTGTTTTGAATTATTTGGTGAATAAAAGGGTTAATTTTGAATACATATAGATCAAGAAAAGAGGAATTCAGATTTAGATCGAGAGAAGTCAAAGATTATAGAGTATACAATCCGAGTCCGAGGTAAGTTCGTACGTAAAACATGATGTTACAAGTATATTTTGATGCTTTGATATTACATAGATTGTATATATATCTGATTATGGATGAATACGATGATAAATCAACTGTGTTTGGCACTATGTGTGTGATCCGACATAGCTTTGGCTACATGAGGCACTAAGTGTGCGATACTGATATAGCTTTAGTTAATTCAAATGGCACTAAGTGTGCAAAATCATTTTAGCTTCGGCTAATCCTTAAAGCACTAAGTGTGTGGATGTTTAAAGCATGAATAATATTCTAAAAGTCTTAAAATATCCGAACGAGAGGTGAGAATGAAAATAAATGAATACGGGAAAGTTCAGGTACGTATAATACCTATGTGGTAGATGGTATTATGCATATAAAGTTCATTGAATTGGTGTAAACATATTGATGGTGTTGGCATAGAACTAATAGATGAATTGAGAATTTATAAGTACTTATGTGTTGATGTTTTATATTTTATATATTGTTGATGATTTTTGGTACGAGCTTACTAAGCTTTTGAAAGCTTACTTTGTGTGTGTTTGCATTGTTTTATAGATATCGAAGCTACTGTGAGCTCGGGGATCGTCAAGGATCGTCACCACACTATCGAACCTCATTTTGGTACTTTAAAATGTATATATTAAAGTATGGCATGTATAGGCTAGAAGTTGTGGGATTATGTTTTATGATGTATATATTTAGCCATGTGATATGGCTAGTTTGTGCTTGAGCTTATAGTTTGATAATGGTATATGATGTGTGATGTTAATGTGCAATTATGGTATGTTTTGGTTGGCCAAAAGAAATGGTAAGTGTTGAGAAGTTTTGTTAAGTTTAAGCATAAGATTGAATGATGTATTGATCATATGTTTAGGTATGATGTCAGTTTAAGTTTTGGTATGAATTGAGTGATGAATTGATAATGGAAATGATTGGTAATGTTATATCATGAATTATGTATGGTTTGGTATAGATATTGGCTAAAATGGTTGTACATTTATGCTTGGTTTGGTGCTTGTAGGTTGACCCAAATTGGGGTGGTAAGTTGGCTATTCAAATGGCCTATTTTTGTCCACACGGGCAGAGACATTGCGTGTGTCTCAACTGTGTGCGACACACGGTCACGTTACACGGAGGTGTGTCCCCTGGGGTACCCTACGAATTAAAGTCAATATACCCTCCAGTTTTGACATGGCCTAGACACACGGGAGTGTCTAGGCGTCGTGTGTGGCACACGGGCTAGCACACGGGCGTGTGGTTGGCCGTGTGGCCAAGTCAGTAGCCTCCCTAATTTTCATACGGCCTGGCACACTGGCGTGCCTTGTAGCCATGTGGATAAGTCAATATGTATGCCCTGTTTCGCTACGGCTTAGACACACGGGCGTGTCTAAGGCTGTGTGAGGCACACGGCTTATTCACACGGGCGTGTGACCTTTTAAAAGTTAAAAATTTTTATAGGTTCTGAAAAGTTCACATGTTATCTATTTAGTCCTAAATGCATGGTTTAAACCTTGTATGCTCGGTTTAAGTTCGTATTGAACATGAATGACTTTGATTGTTCTGATATGAGTTACGAGTCTGATAATGCCTCTTAACCTATTCCGGCGACAGTTACAGGTTAGGGGTGTTACACCAAACATGCCGATGGAAAAATATCCTCAATAGTGGGTGTACGTGCTTCGGGATCGAGCTCCGAGTGGTATGAGAAAGATCTGAATCGTGTCGAATGTTGAGGCTCGAGGTCGTCACCAAAAATATCCTCAAACGATGGAGGAATTTGTTGCTCAGGCTCGGGCTTCGGGTGGTGTGATGATGAGCCAGATGCTTCATTTTCGGACTCGAGATCGGGGTTCGAGGTAGTATCAAACTCGATGCTCTCGAATGGTGGAACTCGGTTACGGCGCGATTGTGCATTCCTTTGTTGCCATCGAGAAGATTCTGGTTGCACGTCTCTTTGGATCAGTATGTAACGACCTTGAAATATAAAGGGTATCTCGTGTGCCATATACCATGCTGCGTACTCGGGTGTAGGAGAGAACCCTCCCTCTAAGACATACAAGGGAGGGCGCCTCGAATGTCAATCATTCCACAGAAAGATATACGGTTCATGTTTTTGCGCCCAATTTAAAGCGTCCTGATCCAAACCCTTTTTGTCCATTTCGTGGACTTCTTTGATGTCGATAAGAGGGTTCGGGATATGTTGTGCACAACCAAACTGCCTCAAAACCCGACCTCCATCTTGCCATTCCACTATATGGAAATGATCAACGACACATTTGACACGAACAACTATTGTTGCTCGATAACCCATGATGGTATGAGCGCCGCGATATCTTCCATAACATATGGCATCCATATAAACTGCATAATATAAACAACACATTATTATTTAATTTTTTCTTGTGCAATTATTGTAGTTAAAAAAGAAATATTTGGAATCGTATTTTACGCCATCCCCGGAATGAGTCTCTATCATCATACGGTGCATAGGTACGGTGAACGATTGCCCGATTCCCGGTACAGTTGCCCATCTAAAAAAATGAATAAATTATCAGATTATTTTTTCCATGTAAAAAATGAGTATACTATACTAAACAATTAAAAAATAGATGACAAAATTGAACTATATATTTACCTATTAATGAGTGGCCACACATATGGTTAGTGGCTCACTAATGCTAGAAATGACATTCGGTATAATGCCCAAGACTGCAGTAGAAGGCAACAACAGTCCATTGTTTTTGTAGATGGCTTTGTCGCTCTACAAAGCTCGCGGTATAAGCATGCCAACACTGCAAAGCCCCAACTAAATCTTTCGGCAAGCTCGAGGCCCTCTAATAAGGGGAGATACATTATTGAGACTTTATTTTGATTAACGTCCGGTAATAGTATTCTACCTATAAGTTGAAGAATGAATGCTCTTGCAACATAGATAATGTCCATCTGCGTTGGACTGCTCAAAAGATACTGGAAGTTTTCTTTTAACCAAGTAAATTTAATATTGGTTAATCGTCCTTCTTCGTCGTTGAGGGGCACCCTTCCAAGTAACCGCTCATAAGTGCCCCACGGATCGGACACTCTTCCAAACCCGGTCACTGCTTCGCCGTTTATAGACAGCCCTAGTTTGACTGCTACGTCTTGCAGTGTAATAGTTATCTCCCCACACGGGAGGTGGAACGTATGTGTCTCTAGGCGCCATCTTTCAACTAAGGCTGATATTAAATTGGCCCGTAGCTCAGATATCTGAATGTAAGCTGCTACCCCAAAACCCGCGACATTCAAATACGGTAAAACTCTTCGATCGGGAAAATAATCGGGATCACGCAACCGGGATCTTACAATTCAGTACAGATCCTGCATTTATAGTAAATATATAATGTTATATTTCTCGTTTAAAAAAGAATTTAAAAGAATATTTAAAATTAAATAAGACATTTTATTTCTCGTTTACCTTATGCACGTTGGATGCAATGTGGTTGTTGTCATTTAAAATAATATTAGGATTATGATCCATGGGTTGATCGGTGGTCGTCGGCAGTGGTTGACGGTGAACAACAGTTGTCAGAGGTGCTCGGTGATCGTCGAAGTAGCCTATCTATAGTGGGAGACCATTTGGCTGAAGTAAGGGCAAAATTGAAAAAAACAAATTAAAAAAAAAAAAGCTAACTAATGTAAGGCCGGCCATTGGAAGGCCAAATTGGCCTTGTGCCATTGACACTGGCTTGACACAGGAAGGGCCATTTCACCCTTTTCTTTTTCTTTTTTTTTTTCATTTCATTTGCATTTCATTTTATTTGACATTTTCATTTCATTTAAATTATCCATCTTTCCATTAAAATTTATTTTTTTCTTATTTCAAATTTTTTATTTTCATTTTAGTATTTCTTTTCATTTAAATTTATATATATTTTTAAAATTTCGTTTCATTTTGTAATCATCATTTAATTTTATATTCATTTAACATTTCATTTAATTTCATATTAATTACAAATTACATTTCATTTCATTAATTTTTTTTCATTTAAATTTATTACTTTTCCTAATATAATTTTTTTGTTCATATTACTTTTCTTTTCAAGTCATTTCATATTTTTTCATATTAATTAGAAGTAATCTCAATATCAGGGTCATTTAAATTTTTTCATATTTTATTTTTATCAATTTAATTTTTAATTTTGAAAAAAAAATCTCATTTTATTTTTTTATTTTGGATTTTTTAGGCCTAATGAATGTCATTTCGAATTTTTTTTACCCCTGCTGCAGCCGACCATTTCTCAGGCCTAGGCCTAGGCCTCACGCAGGCCAGGCCTGCCCAATAGGCATATCCTTTTGTTTTTTCATTCAAATTTTATTTTATTTCAATTTCATTTCCAGTTCATTTAAATTATATTTTTTTCAATTTAATTTTTTTCTCACTTCATTTATATTTTTTTATTTAAATTAAAAAATTTCCTCATTTCATTTAAATTATCTATTTTTCCATGCAAATTTAATTTTTTTCTCGTTTCATTTAAATTATCTATCTTTCCATGCAAATTTAATTTTTTTCTCATTTCATTTAAATTAAATTTTTTCCTCATTTCATTTAAATTTATCTTTCTTTCAATTTTAATTTTAATTTTTTCTCATTTCTTTTAAATTAAATTTTTTTCTCATTTCATTTAAATTTATCTTTCTTTTCTTGTAAATTTAAAATTTTCCTCATTTCATTTAAATTATCTATCTTTCCATGTAATTTTCATTTTTTTCTCATACCATTTATCTAATTTTTCATATATTTACAATGTTTTTACAAGAACATGCGCTAAATAATATATCATTTGTCATCTTGGAGTCCGGCATTACGAAACGATTGACCGGAAACATAGACACGAAGTGGGCATGTTGATCGGTTGTGTCTGGATGTTTGACACACAATGCACAGTTTGGGTTCACCCGTCTCCCTGACGTGAATGGCATTTCGAATTCTAGTCGATTGTGGTTAACCTTTAGGATGTCTACAGAGACTACGGTCAAACACCATCTCGAAAGCAGGTGGTGGAACTTTTCAGTTTGAGACATCGGACATTACAAAAAATTTGTTCCCCTATATACGCAATGTACGTTGCAACGTGTAGATCTCGTACATGAATTGTTCAACATTTAAGTTTGCTCTCGCACACGCTGCATGAACATGCGTACACGGATATCGAAAAGTCTAAAATATCCCGCACTCGCATTGCCTGTTTCACAGATCAACTGTGTATGGCCTAGGTGAAAGACCCGAACGACGGCCGATGTACTCTTTTACTCGGAAAGTCTCCAAGTCACGCAAATACAATTTTGCGTTCATTGTTTTTGCCATTCAACTATTTACCGCCATGGCCTTTTAGACGACCTCAATGTATACGTGCTCGACCTCGATCTACTTAGCTTGTCTCAACCCTATCCTCGGTATTAATGTGACCAACCTATAGAATGTTGCCGAGAAAACAGCAGAAATCGAGAGATGGCGTGTGCGCCTCAATACAGAGTTGACCGCCTCTACCAGGTCGGTCGTCATCTGCCCATACCGAAACCCTTCATCGTAACTTTGAGTCCATTGCCAATTCTCCATGCTACCCAACCATGTGCGAAGATCTGTTGGTAAAGATGACATCTGAGATTCAAACCTCGCGAACCTCTGCCTGAATCTTCGCGGTTCTAACTCATGAGTTGCATATTTAATTTGAAATTATCATTTTAAAAACAACAAAAATTTTGAAAAGTAATTTTTGACATAAATACAAACAAAATTTTTTTACCCATGTTAACGAGTTCTTTTTTCCAATCTTTATTCTTATAATCTCTTTGAAAGTTTGCCCCGATGTGCCAGATGTAATAAACAGACCTCCACGGAACCTATAAGGTAAATGTTGTCTTCTTTGACAACGTGCCTCCGCAGATTTTTGAGGAAAAATTCCCAAGACTCGAAGTACTCACACTCCACGATGGCGAAAGCGATTGGAAGTACATTTCGATTGTCGTCTTGTGCAACAGCAAGCAGGAGTATTTGTATATACTTGTCGTACAACTATGTCCTGTCCACCTGCACCATCGGCTTGTAGCGAGAGAAGGCCCTAACACACAGTTCGAATGTAAAAAACAATTGGTGAAAAACTCGTTTCCTTGATTGTATCTCCCCGTCCGGGCCTTTATACGGCAGTGTTTGCAAATCAGTCACTACCCCTACACATACTCTTACATCCCGACTATCCACCCTTGAAGCTCATTGTATGACATATCCCAGTCACCATACAACTCTCGCATCGCCATTTTCTTTGCCTACCATGCCTTTCGGTACGACACTTTATACTTGAATCGAGCTTGCATGTCCGCAATAAGGACTGACACCTGAATGGTGACTCTTTCACCAAAAGGATGATGTAGTT
This sequence comes from Gossypium anomalum, assembly GCA_025698475.1. Taxonomy (NCBI): domain Eukaryota; kingdom Viridiplantae; phylum Streptophyta; class Magnoliopsida; order Malvales; family Malvaceae; genus Gossypium; species Gossypium anomalum. The sequence goes on along the minus strand of CM046967.1, from coordinate 12,059,968 downwards.
GCATATAGTTTTTGCATCTAACTTTCCATAGTCTTGTGACATACGAGCGGACGTGCATGTGTGTGGACTTTCTAGTTTTCTTATCATCCACATCTGTCTCCGCTGCATTAACGCGGCTCGGACACGTCATTTACAACCACTTGACGCTTTTCAACATTCTTCTACGTACAAAGACTGCGTCGGCTTCATTACTTTATAATCCACACCTAACTTTAAGTTAAGTTGTTTTATAGCATGTAAACAATTTTTTTGTTATCGAATTATTGTCCTACAAACAAATCTTCATCGCCGAATTCATCATCAAGTAGGTGAGCTGGTACAATATTTGTATATTCTGGGAACTAGTGTGCAAAAGCCCTATCAGGATCCACGTCGATCATGAAAGACCCTAGATTATTTCTTATAACTATACCAGGGCCCGTGTTTCTGGCCGAATGGGGGTTTGCATTTTTACCCTCCACCGGCCCTTCCTCGTCTATGTCTTTAGGGATGTTATCCAAATCGGGGTCACTGAAATCATCATTGGGATCACGGTGGGACTGATCATCATTATCGGACCCTTCATAATCATCTTCTACAGTGGCCAACACTTCTGGATGGATCTTTAGACGAGGACACGAGTTTGGGATGTTAGACGAACATCCACCGATGTTTGGATTTTCGAGAGTGGGCATTAACCGTCCAAAACCTGATTGATCTTCCCAGGATACATTAAGATCAAAATCAATTCCAGATCGCTGGCCTACTGGAATTACAACTTGAATGGGATCCGGTTCAGCTATCTCCATGAACAACTCAACCGGGCTGGGATTTTTTATCTTAGGGGGCAATAAATTGCTATCATTTTCCCTAGATCATCATCATCTTTAAACTCCATTTATGAGAACTTTAGTGGATAAGTTGAAACAGGAAATTTGTAAAACAATCTCAACATTTGCTTTTCGCAACGGGTTGCTATCTTTGTACTGATTTTTCATTTTAAATCCGCTAGCAAAACACGCTTGTTGAATCTCATTCCTATTTTTTTTCGACTTTGAAACACACACCCTTCATCAGTTGTATTTATCATTTCTCTATTAAAATGAACATAAATAAACAAAATTTGGGAACTCATTTTAAAAAATTTTTGCTTCCTTCTCAACAAAGAAAAACGAAAATTTTTAATCTCACTTTTCAACTAATAAAGCAAACAAAAAGCAAATAAAAACTCAAATGGAAGATAAAATACCTATATATATCTGATGATAAATTTGGTGCCAGCCATTAGAAGGCCAGAACCAAATTCTTTTTTACTGGTTTGGTGCTGGCCATCAATATAGAAAAGTAAAAAAAAAAAAATGCATTGGGACATGAAAAAAGCCCCTAGTGCCGACCATTAGAAGGCCAGAACCAATTTTTTTTTACTAATCTGTTACCAGTCATCAGTGTAAAAAAGTAAAAAAAAAAAAATTGCATTGGGACACGAAAAAAGATCCTAGTGCCGGCCATTAGAAGGCCAGAACAATTTTTTTTTACTAGTCTGGTGCCAGCCATTAGAAGGACAGAACCAATTTTTTTTTACTGGTCTGGTGCCAGCCATTAGTGTAGAAAAAAAATTGCATTGGGACACGAAAAAAGTCCCTGGTGTCGGCCATTAGAAGGCCAAAACCAATTTTTTAAAAAAATACTGGTATTTTTGTATACCAGTATGATACGATTTAAAAAAAATACCCTGATGCCGGCCATTGGGTGCCCAGAACCCCATTCTACTATTCACTTCAGGTCATTTTGGTGATTGTTTTTGAACTTGAATCATTTTTTTAAATATCAAAATATTTTGGTCAATTTGGTAAAATAGCCGTCAAAGTGACAAAATGAGTAAACGTTCGTAGCTAAATTTGTTATTATGCCTTATACTTTTTAAAATAAATATAAAATTATTTTAATAAGTAGTGCCTCCAAATTTTATAAATTTTATGAATTATTTTATGTTATTCTTTTACAAAAAAATATTTTATGTTATTAAATATTGTTATCATTAATTATATTAAGTTTTTTTTAAATATTTATTATGTTCATTAGGTATAATATGCACAATGATATCTTTAACATAGAAGGTAAAATTAGTCAGTTGAAAATAAAGGAAAACAAATATTTTGAATCACAGTGTTAGCGTGGGAGTTGGGACATGGTTGGATTCCGTTGTTTTGGTGTCAATTAGAAATATTCTGTCAACCTACATAAAATTTATTTGGATCTTCTATGTGATGTTATCATAATCTTTCAAGTCGTATTTTTAAATTTGCTATTGAATTCTTAAAGATGTTATATCATGATTATAATGGCATTGCATTACTTTTCATTTCTCTCATTTTCATCCAAACTCCTTTTCCTATTTTGATGTTTCTATTGTAAAAATAGCAACATGAAAAATAAGTTCGCAATATTGCTAACTTACATAGTATTGCAAGCAGTTCTAAGTTTCTCATGCGATAACTGTATCTGGGGTCTTCTTTTTAAAAAAAAAAATTCATACAAATGCATTTTCTTTTCTTTTTTCCATTTTCTCTCCAGATATTTTACTTTTATTTTAAAATTTTAATTTAAATAAGTACAAAGCTAAAAAATAATGGAAAATTTGTGGGTAGCAATAATAGCAGGTCAGGTAGGGCGAAACTAGGGGTGCTTAAAATGGAAAATTTTTTATTAGACTCTTTAAATTTTTTAAAATTTTAAATTAGTAAAGGTAAAATTATACTTTGACCCTTTAAAAATAATAAAAAATTAATTTAATCTTTTAAAAATTATAAAAATAAATATAAATTATTTACAATTCTGGGTCCAGTATTTTTTAATGTCATAAAATCACGAAAAGAGCTAGCAGGTAGCAGCAGCTGAAATGAAAGAAGACATGTCGACTAACTCATAGCACTCTACAAAATCAAATCTCCCGTTGGGTAGATGACATGATGGTGAGGAGGATGTGTCAGAGTGGAGTGATCTGCCCCAAAAGCTTCCAAATGCAAACTCCCCTCTACGAGACAGCTCCTCCAACACCTTCTCAGCTTCCTGTATACAACAACATTGAACCCCATATTGGGCATCTCCAAAACCAGCTTGCCTTAATTCTATACTCATGCTCTTGCAACTTTTTGTGACTACTTCTACTTGTACTTCATCTTGAAATAATCCATCCTTCATCTTCCCTTCCTTTCTTCGCCGTTCAATTAGTTTCTTCTTGGCATATTGTTTGGTTTTCTTAATGAGTTTGGCAGGAAATTTGAGGAACACAAAGATGATGATCTGGAGAATCAGACATTGACTACAGCAGCATATGACTATACAATCAGCAGCAAGCATGTTGCACTCTTCCATCTCCATAGCTATCAGTATGGTTGTCCAAGGAAGAAAAAGGGCTGCCCATGGAAAATAAATTGGTTGCACTTTCACAACTCATGTCATCATGTCTTGTTAAGGAATCAGTTCCTTCTCCTGTTTGGAGGGGAGAAGAAGGAAGGTTAGGTTATTACCAAAGGCAAGGCAAAACAGACGGATTTGGCAGGCAGGAGGCAATTGGCGTTGCTTAAGTGATGACGCATGACTTGCACATTACCACAAGCATAAACCAACTCCCGCGCCGCAATCTAAAATGAGGCCGCCACCCAATTTCCCTTTTTCTTTGTACAACACATATATTGCACGTTAAGAATACTATAATATATAGCCTAATGCTTCTAATAAAGGAATTGTGTGTGATGTCAGTTCCAGGCCATTGCTTAGGTCAGATTAGATTCGGTGTCATAATATCTTGTTTCATAAGAAGGCACCTTACTTGGTTTCTGATACAAAGCATTTTGATGTTTCCCTTTCCTTTATTTCCTTTTATTCTTTAGAGAAGTTCAATTCTTTCATGCTCCCACCCCTGATATTGTCTAGCAGCTGCTGCTGCTCTATTTGGTCTCTTGCTTGAGTTCCCCTTTCATAATATTATATCATATTTTATACATATACCTCCCTATGCAAATTACAACTTCACATGCTTATCTCCTGACTCTCCTCTTTCTTTCTTTTTTCTCTTTTCTGTTTGCTATTAGATAGAGGATTCCACAAGAGACAACTGGAATCCACGACCCTAACTACTGACAATGTTATCTTAGCAAATTTGCATTCAAGCTTTATTGTAGCTTTAACTTCGGCTGGAACAAAATTGGCATCAACTATTTAGAACACAAAAGAATAGCAGTTAAATGGCTGAATGGGGAGAACCCAAAAAACAAATAATAATATACATAAATGATTTTTCACGGAAACTATAACAGGACCTAGTTACACCTTACAATATATTGGAGAGTCTAAAACTATCTCCACATCTTGGTGCTGTAAAATTCCAGAGACCCGCAGCTGAAAACCAAAACTCCAGCAGCCATACCAATTCACATTGGCATCCATGCAGCTCTGCAATTGCTCAGCCTCATCGCTGGTCAATACTCGATCATATTCTTCTTCAACTACCCCTGCTAATGCTATTTTCGCTAAAATAATCTGTACTGTAATTTTGACTGCCAAAAGCCATCCTCCGAAACCATCTGATTTCTTCAGATTGCTGTGCTGAGTTAAATACCTCACTTTCACCTACTTTCATTCCATTGCTCAGATCTGAGGTGGCCAAACTTTCAAAAGCTCTCACAATCTGAGGAAAATAACTCAAGTAAGAAAGAAGTCACAGTGACAATGTCACCAATTCCATATAGTTCTAATATTCAAACTAGGATACGGGAAACAAGAAAACCACGATGCTATTTATTATCCATTTCTTCAGCAACAAACTTTAACTACCTGTCCCATCCGTGGTCTTTTTGCAGCGGAATGCCGCACACAAGCTGTGGCAGCCTCGATCATCCTAAACATTTCACTTTCAACATAGTTTCTACCAAGCTTTGGATCTGCTAAACACCCAAAGTCCTCACTATCCAGTGCATGACTCAGTAAAGGCCGGGCCTGAAGCATACAGATGATTTTATGAGTAAAGTTTCGGTTATTTCTTTCGCATTCCATCCTCAGATGTCTTTCAAGATTTTCCGTGTTCTCATGTCAGTTATCCGCATGCATGTCTAAATACATCAATTTAGATTTAGAAAAAGAATAAAAAAGCAAACGCCAACTAGATAAATAGTGGACAGATTCCTTTATCATCCACGGCTCTCTGTGGAAAGATTTAACTTTTGTTTCAATAAGGGAAGTCTAACTAGGGAGAAAATATATGAGCAATATCTGGCCCTTTGAGTATTCAGCAACTAAGCTTTTTTTTTGCCATTTAGGCTAGTAGGTTAGAAGGATAAAAGAAAAGGAAAGGCAGAGATAGAAGAAGAAATATTTTTCTGTATATAGTGATTAAAAGAGGAGATTATGAATAATGAAATGATTTTCTCTAGCAGCAACAATTGAGAATTCAGTACTAAAAAAAGGGGGGGGGGGGGCGCAGTTGTACGGATGTAACAAAAAGGTACCTCATTTTCAAAGGCCTACAACTATATTAACATAAAATTGAACCACGATCAACCTTTGCTAAAATACAGTTGGGTTCTTATGGATTAATACTTGTGTATAAGATGAACTTTCGAAATTGGAACATGACAATAATGAGTGATTAAATCAATAAATTACCCATTCAACTAGACTTTCATCACCAAGAGGTTGAGATGCATCTACAGGCTTTCGTCCAGTAATTAGCTCCAAAAGCACAACTCCAAAAGAAAATACATCAGATTTCTCAGTCAATTTACCACTTGATGCATATTCAGGGGCCATGTATCTGAACAATCAACATAAGAATGGTTGATATATTTTTTGTTAATAGAAAGTTCATATACCTTTGGCTACTAACTAGTAGAACGAAACCTATGAGTCCTCAGAGAAAAAGCCTACCCAAAAGTTCCCATAACACGTGTTGTTACATGTGTATTTGCATCCAGAGCTAACTTGGCAAGTCCAAAGTCCGAAACCTGTAACGTAGATTAGGAAATAGAAAGTGGAAGGCCATAGCCTCATTAAGGCAACAACAGCTGAATGTAGTTTGGAATGACACAGATAAAAAAGAAGCGTCCATACCTGAGCTTCAAAGTTGTTATCTAAAAGAATGTTTGACGATTTGATATCCCTATGAATAATACGAGGATGACCTGAAATATAATCATCAAAGAATCCAAACAATATAAATAATAAACTTGAGAATTTAATAAATCAATAAAACATGTAATGTGAAACAGACACAAGGTTCATTTCCAAAAACAATGAATAGATGGAGAAATGAGAAATGTTTTGGCAAATCTTGAAGAAGCTAAATTCTAAATAAAAGGTTACATCATGGACTGCAATGTAATGAACGATGGATGATTGATGCTTTTCTAAACTAAGCAGAAAAATTACATAAAAGAAAAATAAGAGTGGTGATGAATCTGCCATATTTCTTCTTCTAGCTTGGAATAAGCTGAGGAATAATAGAAATTCTTCCTTTTCTCCTTGTTCTTTTTATTTTGGTTCTTTTTTCTTTTGGTTAATCTACCTCCAGTCCCAGTATTAAAAGCTGAAGAGCAAATTAGTCCCTCCACCATAAAAATGAGCAATTTAGCCCCCTATACATTTAATTTTGAAGCAATCGGTGTTAAACTTGAGCATCAGGAAATTTTAACTTGTGTTTCAAAGTGACTTCCAAAAATGAGAAAAACCAAAATTTAGCATTGTTCAAAAACACAACAATGACTAATTTGGTCACCTTTTATTCACATCACTTTAAAACACAACAAATCAGCATTTTTTTCACCCTCAACCTTGCAGTTTACCTATTTGCTTCAAAATTAACCGTACAAGGACTAAATTGCTCACTTTTTATCAAAGAGAGACTCATTTGCTCCTAAGTCTATAGCTGCCAGGTGGTTTAACCTGTTCCTTTTGTGTGTGATAAAAACCTGTTTGGTTGCGACATGTCTAGTAAATTCTGATACATCGCCAAACCGGCATGACGATGTCAAGATATCAGAATGCATTCCCGCACCAAAATTTTCATAGAGCTCATTAGAAAAACAGACATTAGTTGCTAAATGCTAAGTACAAAATTCTGGAAAATAAAATTTTCCGTTTTTAAGCATTTTGGCAGGTTATACCACTCTCAAGCTTGGCCATTGATATCTGGATGGAAATACTTACAGTCTTCATGGAGATAAGCTATCCCACGAGCTGCACCAGCAGCAATTTTAAGACGTGTTGCCCAATCCAAAACTGGCATACCTTCTCCTGTCAAACGTGAGGAGTAAGACATATGAGATTAGCAGTCCAATGCAGTGGGTCAATTCTTCAAAGATCATTTATGGCGCTTACCATGAAGATGGAAATAAAGGGTATTATTAGGGACATAATCATATATGAGCAGTCTCCGGTTCTCAGAGATGCAGTAACCGACAAGTGAAACCAAATGGCGATGGTGTATACGACTAATAATAGCAACCTCCGCTTTAAATTCTCGTTCACCCTGTCCCCCACCAATTTTTAGCTGCTTCACTGCCACCTCTCTTCCATCTGGTAAGCAACCTTTATAAACAGCCCCAAATCCACCTTCACCCAAAAGATTTTGGTCTGAAAAACCATTTGTAGCGATGGTTAATTCTTCATATGTAAACCATGTCTTTGAATTGCCTAAGCCCCCAGGTTCCGGCATCATCGGTGGTGAATGCACAAAATCACTTCCAGAACTACTTCCAATAAGAGGAGCAGAAGAATGTGTCTTTGTAGGGGATGAATCTATAAACATGTTAATAACAACGATCAAAACATTACCTCCAATAACATGTAAATCCAAAAATTTACCCACAATTCCCAGAGCAACTGGATAAATTAAATGAGCATCTAGATCCAAATCAACCTTTTCTCTCATTTGTACAAACCGGACGGAACCCCTCAATCCCAATGTCAGTGGCCAGTATCTATACGTAAATAGGTTTCAAAGCATTCAATCACTAAGCTAAAATGACAACAAAACTGTTATTTGCTGTATTATGTTTTGTTTCTTTTCGCACGGTAAGCACTAAGCAGTATTTGATTTCATACTAAGGGTATGAGCAAATCGTATTCTGGAAGAAGGGAATTAAATGTTGAAGCATAGCTCAAAGAAACCGAGTATATAGGGTAAGCAATAACACGTTAAGGAAACAACATTCCAACGATTGAAAAACCTACCTGATCTCGGGGAAGAGCCTAGTGGGGATGGCATAACATAACCACCATTAACTCGAGTAAGCTTCTTTTTCTTCTGCCTCCTCAAGCACCAGACAGCCAGCCCAATAAGACTAAGCACAATGATCCCTACAGCTACTCCTATAGCAACTGCACCTCCTACACCAATGCCATCATTACCTGAGTCTGAACTTTCTGGTGCACTTGGACCAGGAGCATTTACAGTCCGATTATCAGTTGGTGGAGTCAAAACTTGAGGAGGAGGAGGAGGAGGTGATAATCTTGATATAGATGGTGGTGGAGATGAGCTTGGAGTAGAATTAGAGGGTGAAGGTGTTGGTTGAGAACTGGGCGGTGTACGCTTAGAGGGAGATGTTGGGGCAGGAGATATTGAAGATGGCGGAGGAGGGGAATTTGGTGGTTCTGTTGGCGGAGTTTGTGATGGTGGTGGCGGCGGATTTCGTGGTGGAGATCGTGATGGTGGTGGCGTTGAAAGGGGAGGTTGTGATGGTGGTGGCGTTGAAGGGGGAGGTTGTGATGATGGTGGCGGTCGCGGCGGCGGTGCTGGCGGTGGTGGTGAAGGAACAGGCGGTTGAGTAGATGGTGTTGGTGCAGGTGGTGATGGAGTTTGTGGAGGTGGAGGTGGAGGTGATGGCCTGGGTGCAGATGGTGGAGGACTAGGTGGCGGGCTTGATGGTGGTGGCGAAGGCGGTGGAGAAGTGGAAGGAGGGGAAGTGGGTGAAATAGGTGGGGGAGGAGGGGAGGCCTGCAGGGGTGGAGGTGAAGTCTCAGCAGGGGATGGTGGTGACAAGGTGAGTGGAGGTGGAGCTGTAGAAACATCCGGAGGTGGAGATTGAGATTGAGAGGGTGGCGGGATAGCATTAGCCGGAGGAGGAGTGCTAGGTGGTGGACTGATAGCAGAAGCTGGCGACGGAGCTGGAGGAGAAGATTGTGGAGGTGATGATGTGGTTGCCATCGATTCAATTTACCAAATCAAATTGATGGTACACTACGAATACCTATAAATTCACATATGCCAACATACTCGCTCAGTCTCATTAAACAATAAAAATTTCAGAAGATTCCTATAATGAAAGCTTCAAAGATATGCGGGATTCATCTAAACTAATAACTCTACTAATTTGTGGCTGATCAAAGTGAAATTCTACGAAAATTCAAAAAAAAAACAAACAAAAAAAAAGAACTCAAGTTTTTAGAGTTTTAAGTGCCAGCTGCTTATACAATCAATCACCAAACTTCACCAAACAAACCACTCTTGCTTCAAAACACAGAAAACTTCCCATAGCCAACTCTACGATAGGCCAACTGTTGATAACATGGCAGCGGCAGGCCACTTCACCACCAGTTGGAGGTAACTCAACTTAAACCCAGAGCACCAGTGAGTCACTTAGAAAACCAAAACCCAGATCCCACCCAGCAAATGCATCAAACCCTTACCTTTCTAATTCCTATTTCTACAGTTAGGTCTCCATGTCGGTGGCGTTATGTTTTGGATTCAAAGCTCACCCAGGAGGACCCAGGGGAAGGACACGGATTGTGGGGTCACTCCCACAAATCGTAAGCAACTTTGACGAACAAGACACCGTCTTGTTGGTTGCCTAAGTCTTTCTCATCTCCCTGTTTAGACTACGCACTTTAGGCTGAAACAATGCTTCAAAACTCATCATCATTAAACTTAATCTGATTTAGCATTAACCATAACATTATGATTTATGGTATTCAACATATTACTATGCATAAGATTCAAAGGGTCTTTTTTTTATTTTTTTAAAAGAAAATATTGCTAGAAACGTAGAGGCACAGTCGCAGACCTTTTCTAAGTTCTAAATTGTAAGTTGTTAGTTGTCAGCTCTCGTAAAACCATGGACTTTTTTGTTTTTCTTGCTTTGCCAAATTGATTTACAGTACAGTACAGGCATGTGAAAACATTAAAAAAATAATGATAATAGTAATAATAACAAAATAGCAAACAAAGTTTAATTAAAATAAATAATGAAGTTCCCCTCGATCTACAGCTTAAATATTGTTCTCGTCTGTAATGCCTCATTTGTCAGGTCTCTCTCGTTTGAAGCCCCAGTTTTGACAGTGATGTAATAATTTATTAATGTCCAAAATTTTATTTATTTTACACTCCATCCGGGATTTTTTGTTCTTCTCTGACCAAGCCTCATCGATTATTAGATACTATATTTTATACTACTTTATACATTAAAACGCGTTTCATTTGGGTCCTACTCCTATATAATACAATAACATCAATTTTACTTCATATTTTGAATTGAGATCGACTGACAATTTTTCTATTTTTTTTATTTAACCGATTGAGTATAAATACTTACAAGTTTTTAATATTTTTTTATTAAATTTAGACTCAGTTTTATTTGACTTTATTTTAAATTTTTTCTAAGGAAACTCAAATAAATTACGAAAAAAATATCAAAATGAAATAAATATAGACTTTTGAGGCTCATTGCTACAGATATAAATATCGGAAAATAAAATATGCAAAATACAACTAAGAATTTCATAAAGTAGTTAGTACTCAATAAGGCTACCCAAATTGTGAGCCATCTTATTTTCTTGCCTACGTGCTGATTGGAAGGAGAAGGTTTGGAATCGATGCCTTAGTTCCAAACAATCATAAATTAAGAGCCCGATATCTGAATCACCAACCTGCTTCTTTGTCAGCAAATCCACCACTCGCTTGCAATATGTTTCTATAACGAACTTGTCTACCTGCATCGAAAAAGAGCCTGTCCAGTCTCGCACACAGCAGCATCAATGTTGCACTTATGCTAGTGGTCTGGACCAAACGATATTGGCGTTGCCACCTTTCCCACTACCAGCCCGCAAGCCTCCAAAAGCTTCTTGTGAGCTTTGCCAGCCTTGTAAAAAAAAAGCACCGGCAAATACGACAATACGTGAATAACTTTTACTAGTACTTCCACATAAAATTAACTTGGTTTTTTTATCAATCAAGTCAATATTTTTATGTGCGAAACATGTAAGGAACTATTTTTGAAAATTTGTGTTACCCTTTTGAATTTTCAAAAAAGTATTTTCGTTGTCCTATAAATTATTTTTTAAAATATAAACACTAGAAGCTAAAAAAAAGAAAAGAAAAGAAAAACCATTTTCGGAATCATTTTCAGCTAAAACGATCCCTACAACTTTCAACCTTTGTGTGCTCATATTGTTTTAATAGAACTTGAATTGAATTATACTTCATAATTAGAAAAAAACAAAGTCATAATTCCATATCTTTTAGTCTTTCGAGATTAATGACTTTTTTCCATTTTCAATTATTACCTTGTACGATTAATAAGTTTTATTTTAGTTTAGTAGAGATGATTGAATAATGAGTTTCCTATATAGCTCATGAAAACACATCTAATTTCATAATACATGAACAAGAAAATAATTAAATGTTACTACTTTTGATCAACAAATACTCTTTGAGGAAAGATGAGTTGATAGTTGTTGAATGATACAAGGCAAATGTTGACTGTAGATTTTTATTGAGGTGGTTTAAATATTTATTTTATTTGATTTGGTAATTTAATGAATAAAGTTAATGTGTTGTTTTATTGAAGGATCGATCAATATTGTGCGTTGCATTTGAAAATGTTCATTCAGGAATTATTTTTGTGAGAGAGTGCAAACTTAATTGTAAATATTGTTGAGTATTTATTGCTCAAGTTCTCAACACGTAGAAAAATCAAACTGTGTAAATAAATTTTGGTGTTCCATTACAATTCTCATTTTAAGTAAATAAGCAACTTAAAGTAGTAATAAATACTATTTTATTTTTTCTGTGAATTACAATAACAAGGTAATAACTAACACGACTAGTGCGACTTAAACTCAGGCCACACCTGGAACAACGAACACCCTTAATTACCAGGCCATCACACGGGATTCAACAAAATTAATATATATATATATATTTAAAAATTTCAGGTTTGGAAATAGAATGTGGATGATAGAGAGTTGAAACATTGAGAAACTGGTATTTTGCCTGGTTATGAAATAAAATAGAAAATCATAATTGATATTGATGTAAGCCTTAAACAATCAATGACATAAGACAATCAGTTGAGGAACTTAGGACCATATTTTCGTTGTTGTAATAATATTATTCAGATTAAGCAGAAGTATTTGTATTCCTTAAAATTGACCAAATTAAGCAATTATGTATGTTTATTGGCTTCTATATAATTAATTAAAAAACACCAACGTAATTAATTCGAAAAATATAAAAAACGCATCCTTCAATTTCTATATTTATCGGTTTCATTACGTTGGTGTTTTTTACTAATTGTGAAGTCCGCTATATGAATATAAATGTATTCCTTTCACACGTAGCGCGGAAGATGTGTAGATAAATGATTAGGTGGTCCAACAGTCGAGTTTTGCTTTTCTTTCACCTAATTCTCCTCTTCATTTTAATGACATGTGAAAGTCACATTACAGCCATTTCTTTTCCATTCTATTAAAATTCTAATTGAGATTTTGGAAAAGATGATATGAAAAATTCATATATTAAGATAAAAGATTATTTATTTAAATAACAATAAAATATAATAAAAATAAAAATTAAGAAAGACTTGATCAATCTCATATTATTAATATGGTTTTACAACAACACCTAACTTGGAAAGTTGACAAACAAAGGTAAGTTTGAATAAGGCTTTTGTGAGTGTATCAACTAGTTGATCAACTGCATAAATGTGATTGACCTCGAAAGTTTTTTTGGTCAACGTTATCTTGGACAGAGTGAATATCGATTTCGAAATGGTTCATCTTATTACGCGAAACTTTTGTTAAACTAGAGGTTTAGGATTTAAGATTAATAAATTTAATATTTTTTAATGTTTAAAACTTAATAATAAAAATATAAAAAATTCAAATCTATATATAAAAAAAAAGTAAATTACTTAGTTAATCATTTAATTTTTAAAACACTTTTACTCTGGTAATCCTTTAAATTTAATTATTATCATTTTGATCACTCCAATTCTAAATCTCTAACCCACGTTAATAAAAAAAATGAGGCATCAAATTTAATTCTTCTCCAAGATATTGAAAGAAAATGATTAAATTTATCCAAAATATAGTCAATGGTCAAGCCATCTTCCTTGGTCTGTTATGACATTAAGGTGCATGTAAGCTCTTGTAAGGGTCTAAGGTCGTGTGAGAACACAATGTCTGGTGTCTTAAGAAGAGCAAACTATGCACAAACTAGATGATCCCACAAAGGAAGCCAAGGTGTTTTTTAATTTATTTTTTATCTTCTGTATGATTTTACTGTCAACTATTTAACAATGGTATAATATGTTGAATGCTAAATAATTCCTTTTTTTTTCCAGAAAGGACGATGCGACATTTCAGGAACTCTAGAAGAATGTTGGTATTTTATCAGAAAAGAAAACTAAAATGATAAAGAAAATTGAACTGAGAAAAACTTATTGAAAAGAGAAAACAATAAGTCAAGTAATTGAAATGGAAAAGGTACATTTTATTGAACTGAAACTAGTGTTTATATAGTAAATAAGTTAACAACTACTAACTAAAAACAGGCTACTAACATAACCATAATCTCTAAAAAAGAATCTTATAAAATTTGAAACAAATTATATATAAAATTAGCTAGATTATGATATCTAAAGCAAATCTTCAACACTCCTCCTTGCTTCAGTTGCTGCAAACACCAAGTATTATTCTTAGAACTTCAAATTTGCTTACTGGAAGCGGCTTAGTGAAGATATTTGCAACCTACTTCTCTGTTTTGCAATGAACTAGTATAACGTTACCTTCTTTTTGCACTTCACTCAAGAAGAAAAGCTTAATGTTGAAATGCTTAGTCTTCCCATGAAATACTAGATTATGAGAAATTGCGATGGCAGCTTGATTATTAACGAAAATCTTTGTGCTTTCCTTTTGTTCAAGGTTAAGATCACTTAATAATTTTCTCAACCATAAAGCTTGATTAACATCGACTGCGGCAGCAACAAATTCTACTTCAGCAGTGGATTAAGCCATAGTTTCTTACTTCTTCGAGCTCCATGAGAAGACACCAGATCCAAAAGTAAAATAATTGTAATGCCCCAAAAATTCTTATTTCTGCTTTGGTGAAAATATGACACAAGTGTGTATCTGCTTCAGTGGTTAAGTGTTTTGGGAGTGTCTGAGAGGTCCTAAGTTCAAGCCTTACCTTTGGTAATTTTTGGTATTTTTCTGACTTAAGCCTTATATTTGTTCAGTGGGCTTAAGTTTATTTGTTACAGTTTGATATTAGAATGGGCCTATTGATCTGGTGGTTAAGTGGAGTATTAGTTTGCTGAAGGTTTTGTGTTTGAGTCCCTGCGTAAGCAAATGAATTATTTTTGCTACTGGCGTCGGGTAGGAGTTTGAAGTAACTGAGATTCTGAGTAGTTGTGTGTACTGGGGATATTGGGAGAAATTTGAGGGATATGGGAGTTATCGGTTATCAAGTGGGGGAGATTCTATTTTTTCCAAAAATTTCTCTTCCTGCTCCTAAGAAAAATAATTGACATTAGCCCTACTTCTCTGCCGATTTCTTTCTTTCATTTTCTCTTTGTTTTCATTTCTTTTATTGACTGTCACCTTCGCCTTTGTTAGTTCGATTGTCGTCATACGTTCCGGTAAGAGAATTCTTGATACTTTGTAAGTTGTGATGCTAAAATTTTTTACTAGGGTTATATTGACATTATTGACAGCATCATATCGCGAGGATCAAGGCTTCCCTGGTGCTATTTCGTAGTCAATTGATTCGTGGTGTTGGGGTAAGTGTTGAACACCTTAAAAGTGTTGCTGTTGGTTCTCCGATTTCTACTCAATCGTGAATTAGGATTGATTTTGGGGTTTTTTGTGATGGATTTTAGGTTCTAGTGATCTTAGAAGAGTTCGCCATTGAAAACGAACCAAATGTGTACCCGAGTCCCAAGAAAACGCGTTTTTAAAAAAAGTCAAAAACCTTTCTGTCGACGCCACACGGCCGTGTGGTAGGCCGTATGCCATAACACAGGCGTGTGATCGACCAGGCCAGGCCGTGCGCACAAGACACGACTGTGTGAGGGCCAAGTAGGCCGTGTGCGACACACAGGCTAGACTGTTTTGGGCCGTGATGGCCACACGGTTGTGTGGGATTCTGGGCCAAGCAGTGTGATCCATACTGCCAAGGCCAAATTGGGTCGTATGGGCCACACGGGCGTGTGGGCCTACATGGGCAGGCCACATAGGCGTGCGAGCCCATTTAACTGAAATGTGTTCTAAAGTTGCACAGGTCGCCCAAATCGACTGTGAACTTACTGTAGGGTCGGTAAGCACTATTTAGACCCTTAAATGCGTGAACTGTATGCATGATGTATGTACTGAGCATGATCATTATATGAATGACTACTGAACTGTGTGTATAATTGATATTCATGTATTAGCATGTCATATATGGTATGTTGCATTGCATTGGGTTGGGATGTTGATATTTAGAGGAAGTGCACTAAAAGGCTTTTAAGCCTATTATCTGGCAGCTCAGCTGCAATTTACTGATTATGTGCCGCATCCGGTACTACTTGGAGTGTAGAGATGGGTGGGTGTTTTAAACCCTACATGGAGTGTAGGGATGGACAGAGATGGTGTGTAAAGGCTAGTTGGGTAGGACTCTGTTTATTGATTAATGTATATTTGATATTGTTACTGTGATGGGCTTAGACCTAATGCATATCTGATACTGAAATTGAAATAGGCTAAGGCCCGAACTGCTACTGAAACTAAAATGGGCTTAAGCCAGATTGCATTTGGCTGAAACTGTTATTTGACAGTGTGCATGTTTTCTGTGGGGATTACACACTGAGTTTACGTAAACTCACCCTTTTTCTGTTTTAACTGTCCAGGAAATCCCCAGACTTAGACGGGCCGACGTGGCGGATGACTTAACGGTGACCATATGTTTATCGCACTGTTAAACTTCATTTATGGTTTCATTTCTCTATTTTTTATGGGTTATTTTTTTTATATAATTTGGGACTTTTGGACGGTTTCCTTCATTTCAGATTTTTAACTGGTTCATAAAATTTTGAACTACAATGAAACCTCAGTTTTATTAAACACCACACTTTTCCTAAACGCGAACGAGTTTCTTCAAATATCACTATTGTCATAACCATTTTTTTGAAAAAACGAGAATCGACTTGGGTTTTGAAAGTGAAAACGAATAGAGGAGTCGCCACCGATCTTTTTTGATGAGGTGTGATCAGATCACCTTAAATTAATCATTTTAATAAAAGTTAAGATTTACTAAAACGATAATTTTTGGTCTACGAAAATCAGAAAGTGAGTTCGGAGTCGGTTCATGCATACGAGAAAGGATTAGCACCCTCGATACGCCCAAAAATCGGTACCTAGTTGATTAATTAATGTCTTAGTGTCGAAAATTTGAAAGCTTTGAAAGAATTTAAAATACGATCCCTCTTTGTATTAATGCTAATTTAAAAAAACGATTAGATAAATTGAAACGGATGTTAAGGACTCTCTCATCTCGAAGTAATAAAATATCATGCCCGATGAAGTTAGGACACGTCATCTCAAACTTTGAGACAGACTTGCCTTTTATTTAAAACTTGGGTATTTTAATTTATAAAAAGGTATTCGATTATTTAGAGAAAACGAAAGAAATCAAAACCCAGTAAGTTAGGGCATGTCTCCTCGAATTCTCAAACACTGAATATTACCTTTATTTTAAAACAAATTCTTATTTCGAAGTGACAAAATGTCATGCCCAGTAAGTTAGGGCACAACATCTCGTACCTCCGAGAATAAATGTTTTCGAAACTCGTATAGCGATTTAAAAGAGTATTCCGTTATTTAGTGTAAATGAGAAAAATCGAAACCCAGTGAGTTAGGGCACGATTGTTTCGAATTACCAAACACGGAATATTACTTTTATGAAAGAAATTTAAGGTATCTAGTAAAAAGTATAATGTGATTTATAGTAAAATATGAAAGCAAATTATGGTATTAATAATAATATATAATGATGAATATGACGGTATCAAAAACAATAATATGAGCAATTATAAAAGATAAAATAATAGCAAGGCTAATGATATGTGAATATAAACGAATGCGTGAGAAAAGTAACACCATCGAACACATAAGTAAATAAATAACAATACATAAAACATGGCATAAGAAAAAGGGCAATGATAACGAAAACGATAATAATAGCAATAACATAAATAATAATAGTACAGAACGATACATAAATATGTACATAGATGTATTGAAATATATACGTAATAGTAGAAATAAATAAAATATACACGTAATTATTAAAATATATGCATAATATATATATATATATATATAAAATTTGAAAATGTATATACATGATATATATATATATGAAATGTATATACATAATATAGTTATTAGAAAACATATACACAATATAGTATTAAGAATATACACAACATGTATGGTACTAAAAATAGTAAAAAAAACATAATACATACATACAAGTGTTGATAAAATAATGCTAATGCTAATAATAGTAATAATAAAATGCTAATAAATAATTGATATAGTATAGTAATGAAAATATAAATAGATAAGAAACATAACAGATGAGTAATAAGAAAATGAAAACATAATAATAATTATAATAAAATGGTAATAGTAATTACAAAGATGATGATAATAATAACAATGTTAAAGTAAAGTAAATAATAATACTATATATAAGTAGATATGTATATACGTATAAAAATACACACTACTCTATAATAATAATAATGATGATGATAGTAATAATAATAACAATAATAGAAAATAATAGTACATTAATAATATACGATAATAACAATAATAATACGTAGAAACAGGAAATAATAATATGGTAAAAAAAAATGTTAACAAAATAATAGTAGTAATAATAATAATTTAAGATAAAAAAATTATAACAATAGTAAAACAATAATAATAATGATAATAATAATAATAATAAAAGCAATGAGAAGGACCAAATTGAAGTTAAAATGAAAGTTTCTGGAGCAAATCGAAATAAAACGAAAATATAGGGCCCAAATGTAACGCACACAAAGGAACAAGGACCTTGATGAGAAATATTCCAACTTCCAAAAACGACGTCACTCGTTGGTTTGTGTAATAAGAAGCTCGAGGGTTAAATTGAAACAGATTAACAAACTGTGGCCAAAATTATAAAAATGAAAATGACCATATTAAAACATCTCCAGAAAAAGGAAGGACTATGCGCGTAATTATCCCAGTAGCAGCAAAACACGCGGATCTCAGGCGTCGGGTCGGGTCACACGCGGGTCAAGCGAAACGACGCCGTTTTGGCGTTCAGGCCTTGGGCACAAAACGGTGTCGTTTTACCTTGCTATAAAAGCCAAGTTTCTTTTAAAAATTTTCATTTTTTCATTTTTTCTTACAAAACAATCAAGACTCTCCTCTTTTTTTCTCAGAAGGGTTTACGTGGCCGGATGGTCACCCTCGCCTCGTCGATCACGCGCCGACTACTGCAGTACGGTGGCCAGAAATCGCCAAAGGTATTTTTTTTTATGTCTAATATATATATATGTGTGGATTGCTTCAATAGAAAGGGGTATTATATGCACAAATAAATTTGAAAAGAAAAAAACAAAAATGAAAAGAAAAGTGATTAAACCTTTGATTCGGTCTTCGATCTATGTTGCTGTGGTTTTGAGTTAGTGTTTAGTCTGTTTTTGATTGTATTCCTTTTTGTATTTTTTGAAGGAAAGAAGAAAAAAAAGAAGCCCTTTTACAATCCCCTCCCTTAGGCTTTTATAAAGCCATTACATATATTTTTTTTACAATTTCACTGTTGTTTGCGTGTCTACCTTGCAGGAGCAGTTGGCGCGGCGCTGAGTAGGTGGTGGCAAACGTCGGTGGTGGAGGCAAGTGGGGAGGTCTGACAGTAGCTAGGGCGGCGGCTAGCTAGGGTTTTTTAGTTTTTTTTTTTTTTTGTTCTGCTTTTGGGTTGGGTTAGGGTTAATTTAGGTATTTGGGCCTTAATTTGTTTGGGTTTATGTTTGGGTTTGGGGAGTTTTAATTTGGGCCCAAAATTAGGCTGTACAACTATTTTAAAAGCTTCTGCTACAAATATGTTTTAAAACGAATTAAATTAACGTGATAACAGTTTTGAAATTGACGAAAGATAAATAGAG
This sequence comes from Gossypium anomalum, assembly GCA_025698475.1. Lineage (NCBI taxonomy): Eukaryota > Viridiplantae > Streptophyta > Magnoliopsida > Malvales > Malvaceae > Gossypium > Gossypium anomalum. The sequence continues at coordinate 12,040,514 of CM046967.1, read as the reverse complement.
GCTAATGAACAGAAACGGTTTAACTTAATAAAGTCGATTTCAAATTCCATTCCTTGTGACATCGCTAGATTTGGCCATAACATCTAGGCCGAGTTTGGAGTGTTACAACAATAGCCTAATGTACTCCTCATGTCATCAATGGAACCTCCCCAATCACTATCAGAGAAGCCAACAAGCTTGAACTCCTTGCTTCTTGTGAATTTAACACCAAAGTTACTCGTGCCTTTGATATAACGAACTACTCTCTTGGAAAGGTATGAATTGATAATGATCAATGAATGTACATTTATGTTTATGGAAAGTATGAATTCAATGGTATATTATGTTCATGCAAATCTACCTTACCATGTGATAATTCAATTGAGTTATGTGTTAAAGCACTGACATGTGTTGTTGGTGATGCTTAAGCTTGTGCCAAGCTTATATTGGATTGTATCATGTTAAATTTTAAGGTTATGCATTGAAATAGTAAGTTATGTTCATGTTTTATGAACTTACTAAGCATTATATGCTTACGTAGTTTTCTTTCCTATGTTTTATACATTATCGGAAGCTAGAATGGTTTGGAAGCTCGTCGGAGACCTATCACACTATCCAGTGATTATATCGATAGTTTTTGATGTTTTGGCCAAGGTTATAATGACATGTATAGGTGGACTTATGTTTAAGGTTTAGTTGAATGCTAAATGTTGATTTTGGTATGTATATATGTTGGTTGTTTGGTACCATTCTAGTAATGGTTGAATTATACCTTTTATGTGCTTTTGATGTATGAAAAAAATGGTGAAAATGGTAAGTTTATATTGACATGGTATAGGTCAAGTATGGTATGTTTTGAAATGGTAGCAATGTGATCAAATATGCATATGTATATGTATAGGTAAGTTGTATGCTTGTTTTTAAGGAGCCTTATATGGCATACTGGTTGAATGGAAATTGGTCATTTGAATTGGTCATGTTATGCATGTTTTGGTATGTTGGTGATGCCTTGATCATGTGTGCAAATTGTGTTTAGGTATAAACTTGAAATGGGTGATGGAAATGGCTTGATTTTGGCCAATTTCATGTTCACACGGCTGTGTGTCCCCTGTAGGTTTTAAAGGCATTCAAGTCAAGTAGTAACACGGTCTAGCACACAGCCTGACACACGGGCGTGTGAGGCCATTTCTAGTGTTACACAACCTGACACACGGGCGTGTGGCTTGGCCATGTGACCCACCTCAGAGAGTTACACGGGTACGGACACAAGTTGGGACACGGTCGTATGTCCCTATTTCAATTATTACACAACCTGAGACACGGACGTGTGACCCCTGCAGTTTAAAATTTCTAAATTTTCCTTAAATGTTCCAAATTTTTCTAATTTAGTCTCGATTTGTTTTTAAAGTGTTTCTAAGGCCCTGAAGGCTCGATTTATGGACGATATGCATGTATATGAATGATTTATATTACGTTTAAGTTGAGATTTAAAATGTATGTTTTAAAGTTACGTTTTTACGGTGATGCTCTGTAACCTTATTTCCGATGACAGATACGGGTTAGGGGTGTTACAAACAACATATAAAACTTTACATTCTTTACAATTTAGTCCTTATTTTCATGAAAATCAATATTCATTTAATTATCACTTTCATTTCACTTAGAATTAAATTCACTATCATAAACACTTCATTTGGATTGTCAATTCGAGTATTTTTATTTCATACCTCTATTTTTTTACACTCTTTACAAATTAGTCCTCTTTATTAATTTCACTACACTTAACTTAACAATATTTTCAATTTAGTTCTTGCTAATGTATAATTAAATAATCACTTTATCCTCACTTAGAATACATTTCACTTTCATATATCACTTCATTTAAACATTTCATTACAATATTTTAGTACACATGTTCACTTTTGAATATTTTACAATTTAGTCCTTATCAATATAAAATTTCATCATCACTATAAGTCCACTTCAATATCACTTTAAATTTAACTCACTACCATATAACGCTTCAATTAAAAATTTATTCATAATATTATATTCTACACATTAACTTTTGTACACTTTACAATTTAATCACTTATTCCATACTTTCATTACACAACATTAATTCACTTTGAAAATTAAATTAAATAAATATCTTCACTATATTTTAATCAATTTCAAGTTAAATAGTAGCACAAATATTTTTAGGTTAATCACGCAACTACTAATATAACAATTTCACATATTTTATACTTGGATTTTAATAAGTATAGTAAAATTCTTGAAGTACTTACCTCTCTTTTGTTAGAATTTCACTATTTTGCCTTTAATTTTCTTCCTTCCTCACTTTTGTCACCATCTTCACTTTGTTTCCTACACTTCCATTATTTCTTCTCTTTTTTTACTTCATGAACACTTCAAATACATAATCAATTTCTTTACTAGAAATCACTTTCTCATATTTCTACTTCAACTAGACATAAATTTTATAAGAAGACACTTAAATTCTTACCTTGTCTCTTTAATCTCTTCACTTTCTTCTCAACTTTCTTCCCTTCCAATTCCAATTTCTTTTCAACTTTTGGTGGCTATGGAAATTCTCAATATTTTTGAGTGAAAAAGATGAAATTGACGGAAAATGACTAATTTGTAAAGAAAAAAAAGTTTCTCTCCTCTCCCTTTTCTTTCTCACGTTGGAAAGATGTTTTTCCTTTCTTTTATACTAACTTTTTATAATTAAAATATTAATAAAATATCTAAATAAAATATTATTAAAATAATAATAAACTAATTAAATAGTGTAAAATATCACCAACATCATGATTACAATCCAATGACCCATATTTTATACTTCAAGGCTAAGCAAATCCAATGGCCATAATTCATCCACACATCCAATGGTATTTTGGCAAATTTTCCCCAAATTATCTTTTTTTACTAAATGACCATTTTGCCATTTGTCAAATCTTATATTTCCATTTATGTCCTTTTGCACTTTTGGGTATTTTCACTTTTATTCCTTTAACTTTTTAATTTACACTTCAACCCCTTAACTTTTGAATATTCACATTTTGACCTCATCATTTTTCACTTTTTCATAATTTAATCAATACCTCATATTTATATCTCACAATACCTTTTTCAACTTTCTCCAGTATCCAATACATTTCTCTACTAACACCAATGTCATTATTTCATTTACTCGATAAATCAATTATACACATTTCAAGTATAACACTTTACAAATTCAACATGATGATTTTAGGGGGCATTACAAAAATGTTATATTTTGGGGGGCCAAAGTTTCATTTAAGCCATAAAACAACAATAACAAAAAAAAAAAAAAATACCAATGATGAAGAAAGGGTATATATCGAGTTTATTTTGGGCTTGCAATTTGGAGTATAATAAGTTTATTTTGGATTTAAATAATAATGAGTATATTATTTGAGTTTGGGATAATATATTTGAGTTTGGGTTTGAGATTACATATTTTAAATTATGAGTTTGGGTTAATTGTAAAATATGGATATTGAGTTATAAATTTAATAATATATTTTTCTAACTATATAATATAATAAATAATAAAAAAAATTAATTCTATTTTTTTTCTAAACTCTTGCTTTATATTTATATATTATAGATAATAATTCAAATATATAAAAACTATATAAGTGTCATATAACCATAGATATTACATACAAATAAAAAATACCATGTACAAAATTCATATACATATAATTTAATAATATTAATTATGTTTATAAAATTCATATACATATTATATAATCATAAATATTAAATATAATAAGCAATTTAGCTACATTAGATAAAATTTATATTATAATAAACTATTTATATAGAATTTCTGTTTTTTACTAAGTAAATTTGTATTGTATTATCCTTATATAAAAGTCAAATTAATTATTACAATCAAATTATAAAATATTTATAACTTATAATATATCTAAATTATTTCAACATATCTAAATTTTTCTAAAATATCATCCAAGTTTTATAAAATCTAAATCCAAATGCAACCTTGCCATTTATGTACTCCATGATAGTAATTGTTAGGAATACCTACCCAAGTAGGTAAGGGGTAAGACCTTAAAAGAGAAATAGATTGTTGATCGCCCAAAAGTGTGGTTTTTAGGTTTGAGTTTTTCTTTAAATTTTTTACTCTCTTATAATTCCAAAATAGAAAAAAGAAAAAAGCAAACGTGAAATATTGATATATAATAAACAAAATATCATAAATAGGTAGCACTAGCATTGCATGATCTGTGGTGTGTGGAGAAGAAACGGGAAGATGGCAGTGAATGTTGTGGAAAGCAAAGAATGGTATTTAGCAGGGTACGCTGCCGAAGGCGTTCCAACCACTGATCATCTAACTCTCCGCAGTGTGCCGCTGTCCTTTTCGCTCGATTCCATACCCGACGCCCATGTAGCCGTTCAACTCCTCTTCATCTCTGTTGATCCTTATCTTCGTACCAGAATGAGAGGCCAAGAAGACGGCTTATATTTTCCGCAGTTCAGCCTTAACCAGGTTCCTCCCATTAATTTATCTCATCATTTCATACCTTAAGCTAAGCAGTAATTAATGGCTAGCAGTAGCTTAGCGTCTGTAACGAGCTAGCTGCCGACGTTAATAAATCCTATATATATGTATGCAGGTGATAACTGCTTTTGGAGTTGGAAGAGTGATGAGATCCAAGGATGAAAAGTACAGTGAGGGTGATATTGTGTTGAATGCTTTCTTTCCTGTAGCTGAGTACTGTGTGGTGCCATCTAGTGTCCTCATAAGAAAGATTGACCCAGAGGCTGGAATTCCCTTGCCAGAATATCTCAGTTGTCTTGGTGATTAGTCAATTCATAATTACTACTCCATCCTTTGAATTTCTCACTATAAAATTATAGATATAATATAAAGGTGATGAATGGATGTAGGGGTTCCAGGGTTTGCAGCGTGGGTGGGAATAGAAGTGCTGGGAGAGGCAAAGCCGGGGTCAAACGCTTTCATATCAGCGGCGGCAGGTGGTGTAGGAATGGTTGCGGGACAATTGGCTAAGCTCAAGGGTTGTAGAGTCATTGGAAGCACCGGATCTGATGCCAAGGTACTCACTCACTCTGCTGCTTTTTTTTTTTTCTTCTGTGTTACTCCTCCATTTCAACCTCCTTCTTCTTCTTCTTCTTTTTATTTTTTTATTTTTATTTTTATTTTTTTGGTATCCATCTTGATTACCGTCGAAAATTGCGTAATTATTTCAAATGCAACGTCAAAAAATGATGATGAGTTATCGGTGAGACTGAGTGGAGTTAGTCTGTTTGAAAAAGAGAGAGTGAGTGGCGAATTGTGAATGGTGCTTAGACCCCACCCCATTTGGAGTGCGATGCAGAGATAGCTACACCGTAATCTCATGGAAACAGCACATTTTCGGCTTAAAGCAAAGATGTGTGGTTAGGATAAGCAAAATCTCATTCTATTACAAAATTTTTAAATTTTAAACTAAATAGTTTGAGTTTTTTTAGTTAATTAAGTTATTCAGATTAACTCGAATAAAAATTTAAATTTTTCAGTTTAACTCGAATATGAATTATACAATTCGAGTTATCTGAAAATTTGAATTAAAAAAAGTAAAACTACATCATTTTGATAAATTTTATGTATTAAGTTAAAAAGTAAAACAATTATATTGTTTATGTAGTTAAATAATCTTGTATTTCATCTACTAATTAAATAATCGGTCAATGAAAACACAATATTGAGTATAACTAGTAGGATTCGTTAACTCGACTCGATTCGATTCGATTTGAAAAAAAAATTAAATTGAGTTCGGTTGCTAAAATAGGATTCGTCAATTTCACTAACTCGAAATTTTTTTATTCGATTCAACTCGACTTGATCGAATACTCATCCCTACGTGTGATTACAAAAACAGGTTCTAATAATTAAAAAAAGAAAAGAAATAGTTGAGGCCTGATTTTGGGTTAATCATTAATTATTTTTGTCATAAATATTTGAATGTAAAAATTGTTTATATTTGAAATTTTGGTTTTTTAATTTAAGAAATTTAGTCTATTTATTTTTCAAATCTAAAAATTTAATGATATTATTAATATCATTAAATTTTTAGATAAAGTATAGAAATGGTCATTAAAGTACTGTCCGCATTTTATTTTGGCTATTGAATTTTTAATTATTTCTATTTTGGTTATTAAACTATTCGAAATCAAATTTTTTTTGTCATCAAATGTTAATAGCCATTTGAAATTTGACGAAAATATTGACATGGACTTTTTTATTGGTCTAATAATAAATTTATTTCTCTAATGTTTGTACATTTTATCAATTTGATCTTAAATATAAAAAATTCAACAAATTTAATTCTCAATGTTTACAGAATTTGTCATTCTAATTCAAAATTTAAAATTTTCAATAAATCTAACCCTTAACATTTACAAAAGACAAATTATATATATTTTTTGTAAAATTTTATTTGTATAACGAACTTAGATGGTGGTTTGGAGAGAAATGGAAGAAAAGGCGAGAAGAAAGAAAACCATAAGTTTTTTTTATTAACTTATATCACAAGTCAATAAAATATTAAGCTGTTGAAGAAAATATTAAGGCATAATCATAAATTTAATTCTTAATGTTTATTTTTTTGTCAATTTAATTATTTTTTAGCCTCTCAACCTCTTAAAAAATACAAATTTGACTATCAACATTTCAAAAAGAGTTAAATTATTTTTTTAACAAAAATGTTGACTAAAATGTTAAACTTTTAAATAGGTAGCTCGAATGAAAATCCACATGTACTTCATGTTTTTTTTTATTTTTTTAAATTTTTATAATTTTTTTAAATTTAAAATTATTTGTTAACATGGTATATAAGACAAATAATGTCATGTTAGCATAAAAGTGCATGTGAACTGCCATGCGTATTTACATACCAATATCATCAAAATTTTAATATTTCAGTTAGCATTTCCATTAGAAAACTATTTAACTCTTTTTTGAAAGGTTGAGGATCATATTCAACTCAAAAAAGAAGAAGAATAAGGGCTAAATTAATAAAAGATGTAAACGTCGAGAGTCAAATTTAACATTATACCAAATATAAATGCAGTTAAAAAATTATTATTAAAAATGATTAAATTGTTTTTTTCTTTTTCAAAGTAATTAATATAGTCATGAATGTGTTATTTTTAGATTTTATATTAGATAAATCTAAAAAAATAACTGGTGAAAGTTGAAATAAAGAATCATAAATATCAAAATATTTATTTACCATTTCTAATTAAAGCCATAATTGAGTGACGACATAAGTTGATCTAACATTCACGGTATTATGGTTGTTTTTTTTTTTTTTTTTTTAAATTAGGTGAGACTTGTAAAGGAGGAATTCGGGTACGACGATGCATTCAACTACAACAAAGAAACTGATTTTGATGCGGCTTTGAGCAAGTAAGTAATTCTAATTTACGAATGTAAAAATTAAACGATCGTAAATAATAAAAATATAAATACAAATTTTTAAGTGAAAATTTTTTCGAGAAAAATCGAATTCGAATGATACAAAAAGAATTTCGACTACATCTATTTATAATTTGAAAAACCTTCCCCTAATCAATGTCAAATAGAAACAATATAGTAAGGTTGAAACATATTATTCTAATCAATACCAAATAGAATAAGTGTACTTTTATACGGATATCACTTATGCATTTTATACTGTACCTCAGCACTCGGCCTTCACCCTCATAGATCCTCTATTTTACCAATATATTTTATTTCTTTAACAGGAATTTGGGTTATACAACTCTAATAACATATATTGTAGACTATTAGTATTAAGCATGAATTGAAGAATGATTTGCAGGTACTTCCCTAATGGTATTGACATATACCTGGAGAACGTGGGTGGTAAAATGCTTGAGGCAGTCCTGAATCACGTCAACCCTCACGCTAGGATTCCAGTTTGTGGAATGATTTCTCAGTATAACGAGGTCTCTACTATATATTTATAGCTGATTGTTCTAGTGTATGACCCAAGCTTACTTGGATTCCAAATTCCATGCACGATGCAGATTTGGACAAAGAGGGAGGGGGTCAGAAATCTGCTAAATATCGTGGGGAAGGAGGTAAGAATGGAGGGCTTTTTGGTGGGCTCCTATTTGGACAGGTTTGCAGATTTTACTGTGGAGATGGAGGGTTATCTAAAGCAAGGCAAAATAAGTTCCAAGATCAAAATCTATGAAGGAATCCAAAGCTTTGCGGAGAGTTTAGGGTCCCTTTTCTCAAGCTCTAACTTTGGGAAAGTCGTGATTGAAGTTAATAAGCCTCGTTAATTAGGTCATCATCCATTGTTAAGTGATGCAAGTCTCCACCCTACATCCTGATTCCAACTTCCAAATGCAATAAATACACTCCATTGTTGCTTGCTTATGTACTTATGGTCTTTAATTTAGTGTAATCAATCTATTGTTCTTCAGCAAAGTTAAATTAAAATTGCAAACAACATAAAATCTAATATTATTAGTAATTTGGTTTTTCCTCTTCAATTCATTATCTGTTAATGGGTTGTGATATGAATCAATGTGGTATATTGGCATTCGCAGTTGGAAGAGGAGGATAACATGTGTGGCGTGGAGTGAGAATGAAATGTTATGGAATTGAATAATCTAATAAAATATTTACTTTTGTTTGTCTCATATTATATTTTAATTACTTATGTTTGAAATGTTACGTTTTAGTCATTTATGTTATCGTGTTGTAACATTTTAGTCACTAAACGTTAATTTCTGTTAACAGTGTAATAGTAAGCTGACGTGAGACGTTAAATTATCATTTCAAACAAAAAGTTTAGGTTAAATTATACAATTGGTCCCTATTTTTTTCAGTTTGAGCAATTTAATTTTTCCCTTTTATGTTTTTTGAACTTTCTTTTTTTTCCCTATATTTTCCATTCTCCTCCTTCTCCCTCTATTTTCCTCCGGGTATTTTACCAATAAAGGCCCATTTCCAACTTTTTTTACGGAAATGGGCCGATTTCTTAATTATTTACTGGAATAGGCCGAAAACGGGGAATTCGCGTCCACGTCAGCGCGAAGTCAGGGTATTTACCAGTAAAGCGCTTCCTCAGGGACGCGATTTGCCCGTGTTTTTCATCAGATTAGGGTTTTTTAAGGTTAGGGTTAGGGTGGGTTAGGGTTTTTTAAGGTTTAGGGTTTTTGTAAGGGTTTAATTAATTAAATTAGGGTGTAAGATTAATTAATTAAATTAGGGTTTAGGGTTAATTAATTAAATTAAATATTAATTAAAAAATAAATTAAATTCGAGTTTAGGGTTAAGCAATTAAATTTGTGTTTAGGGTTTTGGAAAAAAATATATGCAATATAAATTATGTATTAGTGTATTTAAAATAAATTTTTGGTTTTTTTTTCTTCAGTAGTATTTGGAAAAAAATTTTAAGAAGAAGTTTCTGAAGAAATAGTATCCAAAACGCTTCAAGCAGGATGCACTGTCAGCAAAATTACTGAAAAATGCTCCCACGTGAACGCTTTTTTTCTGCAGTGGTATCTAAGAAAATAATTTTGAGAAGACGTTTCTGAAAAAATAGTGTAAAAAACGCTTTAAGCAGGATGCACTGTCATCAAAAGTACTGAAAAATGCTCCCACGGACGCTTTTTTGATACAGTGGTATCTGAAAAAATAATTTTGAGATGACCATTCTGAACAAATAGTGTAAAAAACGCTTCAAGCAGGTTGCAATGTCAGCAAAATTGCTGAAAAAAACTCCTACGTGGATGCTCTTTTGCTACAGTAGGATCTGAAAAAATAATTTTGAGATGACCGTTCTAAACAAATAGTGTCAAAAATACTTCATGCAGCATGCATTTTCAGCAAAATTAATGAAAAAAGCTCCCACGTGGATGCTATTTTTCTACAGTAGTTCCTATTTGGCCTTAGACTATAAATGAGCCAAATTTTATTCTCAGGCTGATAAGTTACAGCAAGAGAAATTGAGGTTAAAATAGAATAGAAACTGAAGATGAGTGAACGTATTAGTGCTAGTATTTACTATGATGGTGAGGTCCATGACACCGAGAACGGTGTCGTTTTTTATCAGAGAATACAGTGCGACTGGTTTTTAACCAGAACATAGATTTGACAGAACTTCGAAAAAGAATTAGGCGTAAAATCTTCGGAATGACGCCAATAAAAGTTTTGTCTATTAAGTATCGATTTTGTGCTTCGGTTGATCCCATGAGATATGACTCATTCGACATCAAAGGTCCTCGTAGCTTGGAGGCAATGGTGGAGACTCATCTTGCTAGTGGATCACCTTACCTCGAGTTATATGTACAATTTGCATCGCCAAATGATGCATTTACGACTTCAACATCTACTGTTGTTCAAGAGGAATACACGACCCCTGCCGAGACTTTGCTAGTGGGTGGCAAAACACGGAAGCGTCCGTGTTTTGTAGCAATATGGAATACACGTATTCCCACGGTCCCAGATGAACGTAAATGGCCGTCTGTATCGCTTGCTCAGTTTAAGCTGCTACCGGATAGAGATTTGCGTCGTAAACCAAATGATCGACCTTGCTCGACTAGAATACATAACAATAAAGATATCCGAGAAACAACCAACCAACACAAATTGTGTGGATGGTGTAGGAACCCAGGCCATACAACTCGATCATGTCCAAATCGGAATAGCTGATAGTTGTTGTAATAAAATTATGTTGCATTATTTACATTTTATTAAAATGATGGAAAACATTAAAAATATTTCCTTATTCAAAACAACTTTTATTTTATTACAAATATAAAAGAGTAAATTATAATTAAATTACTAAAAACAACTTTTATTTTATTACAAATATAAAAGAGTAAATCATAATTAAAATATTAAAAACAACTTTTATTTTATTACAACTATAAAAGAGTAAATCATAATTAAAATACTAAAAACAACTTTTATTTTATTACAAATATAAAAGAGTAAATCATAATTAAAATACTAAAAACAACTTTTATTTTATTACAAATATAAAAGAGTAAATTATAATTAAAATACTAAAAACAACTTTTATTTTATTACAAATATAAAAGAGTAAATTATAATTAAAATATTAAAAATAACTTTTATTTTATTAAATGAAAGAATATATAAAAGTTTATACAAGTATATTAAAAAAATTAATGTTGGTGCCGGTCGGAATCAGTGCCACATGGGGGTCGTCGACGATTACGCGCTGGATTCCTCCTTGGTTCATCCGGCGGGGATTGTGGTTCATCCGGCTAAAGATCTAGTTGTGGGTGTTGGGAGGATGAACCACCTTGATAGAATAATGACTGCGGAGGTGTTTGCATCACCCATGGCGGAGGTGTTTGAATCCCATAAGGCGATGGGGATTGCTAAAAAGAAGAGCTTCCCGACGGCGCCTCATGCGACGGTGGCCTATAGATCGACGATTGACTTGGAGTAATTGGGAATGGAGATGAACCGGGCCATACATTCCAACCTGCCATAGGACTGGAAAAAGGAAACATATAAGGGTTATGATATATATAAGGGTTATGATATGCACCTGACATAATCTGAAAAGGCTGTGATATGGGTGTCGTCAGTTGAAATGTTGGGCTCGGTGACTGTGTGGGCGCTATTGATGGACCAGCTGATTGTACGGGCATTGTTGATGGGCCCGGGTCATTATCCCTTCTTCTTGGATTTAAAGGGCATCATCGTTCCCTTTGGACACGAATTTACCGTCGCCTCTCTTCTTTGGACAGTAAATATGGCTTCTCATGTATCCTAAACCATGGCTTGTATTCCGGCACGCACGCTAACTCAGGAACGATGATCGGTTCCCGAGTAGGTATATAATCATACTGATTCTCCTAAATTTTGATATATACTGAGTGCAATCGGCCAATCCGTATGTAATTGCCGTAATTTCATTTTGTGCTCATCATCGAGCACCTCAGGTGCCACGGGAATCGGTTGTCGGAAGCCAAATTGCCGCAATACTCAATCTGACTAGTGCATCTCCATGATAGCATAGTTGACCAATGGGACCTTCACGTGCCAAACGTTCGGATTTTGAAATAATTCATCTGAAATTACTACCCGAATTGCTGGATCCTCGTATGGTGTCCATTGAAACTATATGAACATAATAAAAATATTAGTTGTATACATAATACTAAATACTAAATACTAAATACTAAATATTAAATACTAAATACGAAACGAGTATTTTATTATCTATATATATTTTATTTAAAACTTACTTGTGCCTCCGACCGTTGGTCTAATAGAAGTCGTATATCTTCAAGAGATGTAGGTATTCCAACATAACTCGCCGAATGGTTCCACCTAATTAAATAAATATTTAGCATACAATTATATTTTAAATCTATATAATAATTGTAAAATCTAATTTAAAATTTACCTTGTTATAAGTGGGAATGTATACAGCTGGTCCACTCGAGGACGTAAAAATAGAAAGTGAAATCGTGCCCATGATTGCAGTAGTGATAGGCAACCTCCAATTTTGACTTTATTCGGTCGCGTCGCCCTGCACATCTCCCGGTACAATGTTGCTAACACGGCAGACCCCCAACTAAGTTCACCAACTGCTCTAAAATCAACGAGTTTCAGCAGCCATCTCAGATGTACGCGGTTTCGTGACAAGTCCGGCATTAGATAACCTCCGATCATCTCAACAATGTATGCCCGAGCATATCGTATTCTTTCTAGTCCAGTCGAATCATTATCTGGCTTCGAAAATGTGTCTCGTAACCAGTCCATCCCGATCCAACCTCCGTTAATATTATCCAGAATAGAACCTAAAAGCTCGTAACATACGGCGCCCCAATCAGCAGAATAAGCAGACCAGTGACCGCGTCCCCATCCACCGACAATCCCAATTGCAACTCCTCGTCTTCTAAAGTGATAGTACACTCTCCGCATGGAAGATGGAAAGTGTGCGTCTCGGGTCTCCACCTCTCTATCAACGCACTGATTAGTTTCGGGTCCAACTTGCACCCCCAGCCTATCGTGGCCAAGTGCCAAAAACCCGCGTCCCGTAGGTAACCCTCTATTAGCGGCAATAGAGGACCAGACATATTACGAATATAGCATTGCAACACCCGATCTACAGACTGTTATAAAAAATTATAAAATAAAAATTAATTAAAATTGCATAAATGAAAAAAAAATATTAAATTGTATTGAAAAATTAATTAAAATTGCATAAATTAAAAAAAATTAAATACTATTGAAATATTAAAATTATCACTTACCATTGTCGTTTGATCGACGGAGATGTGTTTATTATCGAGACGAATTAATTCCCTTTCCATTGCAAAAATTTAATTTAAAATACAACTAATTCAAAAAAAAAAATTTAAATAGAGCTTTTTTGCAAAAATTAAAAAGAGCTTTGAGAAAATTTAAGAGAATATAAGATAATTTTTGAGAGAATTTGAGAGAATTTGGATAGGAGGACTTTTTTGTATAAAAAATCAAGAGGAGGGGGGTTTTATAGTTTTTTTTTTTTTACCGTTGGGGCCCAACGGTCTAATTTTTTACTGTTGAAAAAAACGAGCAAATCGCTTCCCTGAGGAAGCGCTTTGTCCACATCAGCACAAATCGCATACTCAAGGAAGCGTTTTCTGCTGATGTGGACAAAGCGCTTCCTCAGGGACGCACTTTGGTGGCAAATACCCTGACTTCGCGCTTACGTGGACTCGAATTCCCTGTTTTCGGCCTATTCCGGTAAATAATTAAGAAATCGGCCCATTTCCGTAAAAAAAGTTGGAAATGGGCCTTTATTGGTAAAATACCCATTTTCCTCCTTTCTCAATTTTTTTTAAGTTTTTCTATATTTTTCATTTGTTTAAATTAGTCTCTATACTTTTATTTCTTTATTTTCCTTTTTTCCTTTATCTTTATTTTTCTCTTTTATCACATTCTTCACTGTAGAAATATAATCATTTTCCACCAAATAAATCAAGTCATTGTTTTTTTTACATGATTCCTAAATTGAATTTCACTCAAAACCAAATATCAATTATTCTTTAATCAAATCTCAATTTGATTATAATCTAATTTTGAAACTGAAATTGGATTTAACTAATCAATATAAAAAATAATATCATTAATTAAATCTAAACATAAATTGAATTCTTTATATTCAAAATAATTTTTTTCCGTTTCTAAAATTTTATAGAATCGTGTAGATTATTCCTTTCATTTTCTTTTATTTTCTAACGAATAAAATCAAATAAAAGGTAAAATTGATTTAAACCTTATTGGATATTCTCATGCAAGCTTGATTGAAAGTTGAGCATGGGCATGGATGAAACGAAGAGAGAAAGGGAAAATGGAACCAAACTGGTTTGGGTAAAATTGAGGGTATGTTTAGTATAGTGGTCATTTTAGTCATTGAGAGTGTAGAGCTTGTTTGAAGAATCCATGAAACAACATAGTTTTGAAAGGGTAAGAATATTATAGGTGAGATAAATAAGATGGTTGTGGGGGTTGGTTAAGAGGTTAAGGGAGCGAGCTCGAAAAACTTTTCAAGGGTGGACTACCATAAGTCACCATTGTCGAGGTCTTCAAGTGAGGCAAGCTTGTGGTTTAGGTCGTTAAAGAATCCAAATTGGTTCGTTAAAACGATGATGGGGAATGAGAGTTTATAATTGTGGAGTGAGAATATGTGAAGCAAGTTTTATTTTAGTTTTAACTTTCATCTTCTTCTTTTTTTCAAAAACACAAAAAAATTTTAACAAATGAAAATCATAAAAGACACTATGTTAAAAGAGATGGAAAATGAAGAAAAAAGGAGAGAGAAGCAGAAGAGAAAGGAAAATAAAGAAAAAAAGAATATAAAAGAAAAAAAGTTAAATTACTAAAAAAAGAGATTAATTGTATAATTTAACTTTAAAATTTTATTTAAAATGATGATTTAACGTGCTACTTCAGCTTATCATTACACCATTAATGATAATTAACGGTTCAGTTACTAAAATATTATAATATGCTAACGTAAATGACTAAAACGTAATATTTTAAATATAAATAACTAAAATATAGGCTGAGTTAAATAGTTTACCTATAGGATTAGAGTAGGATAAGGTAGAAATTAGAATAGGATAACATGTGTGGCGTGGAGTGAGAGCAAAATGTTATGAAAAAGAAATAATCCCAAACCCCAAAAACCCAGGCTAGAGCACGCTGATTTTGCGAATGATTTGATGGTAATGCTTCTTACTCTTTCCCACAATTAATTTTACCCATATTTCTTTTTGTCTTTTGCCTTCCTTCCGATTCCATTGTTAGCCATAGCCCAATCTCCCCACAGCTCAACATTGAAGTTTGCGTTTGCATTTTTGGTAAATGCGCAGGACCCGATGATCATAAAAGGAGTGTTCAGGAGATATGAAAGATGGAACCCAGTGCATCCAACGGTGGGTGCGTTCTGGGGTATGGGAATAGGCATTGGTTGTGGTGTTGGATGGGGACCTGGGTTCGGCCCCGATGTCGTTGGTTATGTTGGAGCTGGCTGTGGGATTGGTTTCAGTGTGGGTATAACCCTTGCTGGTGTTGGCATTGGTCTCCCTGCAAATTCCTTCTTTCAACTTCCATACCATGGTCTCTTCTACACTCTCTCTTTCCCCATTGCCTATTGAAATCTTAATTTGTGTTGATATATTTTCGCTTACAAAATTCCAGCTTTTCAAACAACCAGAAACCGGGCATTGGATCTTGTCTCTACCAAAATTACACCTGCTCTTGCCTCCTATAGATTTGCACCTCCTCACCTCTCCGACCTTCAAAGAGAAGCCACTACAAGACTCTCAACCATGTTGCCTTCACAAACTATCTCTATTTGGGAAGGTGTAGAAAGATTTAGCACCCGCTTTTTCCATCCTCGCAAAGGTATGCTCAAAAGTTCCACTCCAAATTGCTCTACATTATTCTTATCTAATCAATCACAACTTTAATTTTGTAGCATCCATCATCTGCAATCTATTCTATATGTTACTTCTAATTTTCTCTGTTGGACCTTGTTTGCTAATTGTCCCTTAGCCTTGTTATTCCTTTCTGCTAAAGTTTCAGTTTTTAACATCTTTCGCATTTTTGTTTGCCATTTGATGCCATCTATTCTTTTTGCTTTGTGTGTGTGTGCATTCCTAAAGCTCAAAATTTACTATTTTGAACTTTATATATTAACTAACACTCAACTGAAAATTCTTGTTTAGGTGTGTGTTATCATATAAGTTTCTGACATACTATGAATAGAACAATCCAAAACACTAAGGCTTAGTTCCTGAATGATCGAGATGACTTAGTTCCTGAATGATCGAGATGACTTAAAATTTTGAATCAAATCCTACTAAGTCTAGAAGACTAAATAGTTATTCTGATGACCATTCTTTAGGTTGTTTTTGTTTTCTCTTATCATTTTGATCGCTGACTTGATGGCATGCTTGATTTAGACATAAAGTGAGAAGGGGAATGAAAACTCAGCATTTCTGCTTCCATGACTTGGAGGATAATTTCAATTTATGAATCAAAACATACTAAAACTAGTTGACAATTTGATTGTACCTTATGGTATAAGGACTTTGACCTATGATTTTGGACATTGACGTGAGTGTCGCGGTTTTACAAATTTGATTTTGACATACTATAATGATTTAGGATGAAGAGTGAGCTTAACTTGAATGACGGATAGAACTTTAGGTGTTCTTAAGAGTAGTTTACTGTTGATTTCTTTTTCCTGTTCTTACTTGAGTTGGATGAAGTGTAGAACTTTCATATTGGTTATGATAGTAGCTGGTTTGTTTTCCTTCAGAATTCTGAATGATATGTTTTTCAATGATAAATTGTACTATTGATCTTTGTACTTAAGTGAAACAATGGATTTGTTCCTATAGCTTTATTTATATAAACCAAGTCTTCCTATTTTCATAATTAGTAAAATTAAGCCCAGTCAATACTAGTGTTAGAATTTCTCTGTCAACACTAATGATATCATTGTTGACTATTGTGATGTGGCATGTTGTGCGGAAGTTTGAAATATGCAAATGATGATGTGGCACATTTAGTCAGGAGTCCTATTTCTTTACTCATTTCTTTTACTTCCATAAAAACTATAAACCCCCCAAAAAAAAATTAAAGCTATGATCGGTACCATATCAAAGATGAAATGTGCTTCATCCCAATGGGTGGTCCTCTCCCTTGAATCTCTCAAATTGTGAAAGCTATAGGTGGGTTTTTTGGGGTACTTGATTGTTCAACAGGGTACATGGTGGCTTTAGCCCCACTTATGGCAGAATATATCGCAAAATGTCTTGGTTCAAACCTAATGATTATAGGAAGACATGCAAGAGAATTTCACTCTTTTGGCATGGAAACTAAACTGAAGCTTGACTTAATGAGAACTTGGGGTTTTCTTTCAAGCTGTCTTTTGGTTTGGATCGTTACTATTTCTCTCTCTCCCTGAACTGGCATGTTTTAGCTTGTCTTTGTTTGGAGATGCCTCATTTTCTTCCAATTTTTTATGTTGTTTCAAAGTGCATTGTCTCTCTGGCTAGAATGTTGGGAAATCTAGCTGTTAAAAGACCATTAATGAGGGAAATATAACTATTTTCTTGGGTGTCTTGCTGATTGCTCTTTTCTTGCTTTCTTTCTTTGTTTTATAAGAACCAGTGTATTAAACTGATAAGAAGATTCCTAAAGCTGCATCATCAGAAGAATTTGTCCTATCTAGTTAGTAATGTGAATTTGCATATATTATATGAAGATGGAAGTGACGCGTACTGATGCAGTCTTGGTTGATGCAGGTTTAAAAGATTAGGTGCTTTATATAAATAACGCCATGTGAATGTGAGAGATTGCAAATTATATAATGGAGAAAATGGCAGTGCATTTGGTAGGATCATGGCAGGCAGACCATGTGCTTCTAGATGATAATGCTAACGCGAGGAAGATAGAAAGGAATTGTTGCCCGGGGCCCAAGCCCAAGCCCAAAATAAGGTTTTGTTTTCATTTCTCTCTCTCCTTTTTTTTTTTTTTTTTTTCATTCCAGGCAGGATCCGTAGTTTGGAGAGATGGTTTCATTTTAGTTTTCAAGGTAAAGAGTACTTTCAAGCTGTAAACTTAACCGTACATCAGGGTGTCCTACAGTGTTTTGAGGTTGCAACCAGCTATGAATCGGATACAGGAAATAATAGTATGCATTTTGTTATTTTCTTCTTTAATATGCTGTGGACTGATCCTACGCTAGTTGATTTTGCCCCCAATAGAATTGGAAGTTTAGTACGACGAACGAATTTGGGGGGAAGGGGAATAGGATAATAAGGTAAAAAACTGGTATGGCTGAGTGAGTGTCCATCCATGTACTTGCTGACTGTTGTTTTCTAATTTCTCTCTAAAAATTTAAATGTAAGAGCCTAATACAACATCGATATTCTCAATTATATATGAACTTTCTAGTATAAAGGTTGGTGAGGCAAGGGTGCCCATTTCTTGCCAAGTTAAGCGTGAATGAAGTTGGAGGATGAGGGGAGGGAACAGAAGCGTTGTTTCGATTAGGCCTCAAAATGAATAGCCTATCTCAACCATCAACTCTTCTCACGCCTCATCAATCAAGATTGCAGCATTCCATGGAGTGGAGAGACCTCTATCTATCTCAAGAGTCCAAGTGAAGAAGGCGTGAAATAAGACCAATTGAATGCATCCCTTCTCTATTTGAGTTGATGGTAAGTGTAAAACGGAATAAGAAATCAATTTCATGAATACCATAAAAAAAGTTCATTCTTCTTATATGTCTCGATTAGATAGATGGATGCCCACCTCTTTTACTATGCATTGTTAATTTGTTAACTCTCACGTTTCTTCCAAGTCCAGCCTACTTAAATGCCTGCCTTTCAACTGTATGCATCAAATCTCGCAGTCGGTACGTGCCCAATGTTTTCTCATTTCTCTTCTATCAACATATATGCCTCCCGAGGCCAAGCATCAAGCTTTTATGGGAAACTTGCTCCAAAAGAGACATCAAATTGGACAATTGATACCATACTTATGTACCAGCTGAAAGTACTTAATGGATTTAAATTAAAAGCAACCTTTAAGACGAGAAAAACATAACAAAAGAGTAAGTTTGGTGAAAACATGAGCTTATCTTTCTCTTGGAACTCAAATGATCAGCTGACATCGAATTCAAGGTTCCTACTCTTACCATGAAATTATATTTAATTGGTATGTAAACCTCAATGACATTATCATGTGATAGAAACAAGCTCTTGAAGTCTATCTTCAAACAAATCTTAACAGTGTGGGGGAATATAGAAATCTTCATGGAATCAAACGTAACGCCAATAAGTTACAAGTACCTGCAAAAATAGCATCTTTTGCAGAAGCAAGAATAATTATGCAAGCGTCTTATAAACCAAATTCATCTTCTTTACAAGACATCATCATAGACATGGATGGGATTCATCCCACTCAATCTTCAATCCAAGCGCCGTCCAAACTTCAAAAGGTATTTGATAATCATAACAAGTCCTTAATGAACTCAAGGTTTAGTGTGTCTCTCACAATAAGAAACAAGCCAAGGAGTAAAACAAACATGATACCAGATGACATAATCCGCTGCTCCAGTTCTAGAGGAAGCTTCCTCCCGCCTCTAGCTGCTTCTAAAAGTACCAGGGCCAGTGAACCCCCATCCAGTGCAGGTAAAGGGAGAAGGTTAATCACTGCAAGATTAAGATTTAGTAGAGCAGCGAACTCATATAGCCCATCCACAGTGGACCTTGCAACTTCAGCACCCACAGCAATAATGGCTACAGGACCTGACACTTTGCTTGCTGATTGTGAAAAATTCATAATAGTCTGCTTCAAGCTATCCAAAACATTATATGTGAGACCCCAGAATTCTTTTCCAGCATAATTGAAGGCCTCAAAGATATTATTGGGTCTCAATTTTGTTATTTTTATGTTTGGTGATAACTGGACTCCAATTTTTCCAGTTCCATCAACGTTTTCATCAGGGGTGACCCCAATTTCAAAATCCTGCTTTCCCCTCTCAACCTTTAGAAACACATTTCTTTTGGGATTTTTCTTTATAATGTCAACAACCTGAGAAACCACGCGAGGCCCAGTTTCTGGCAATTGAATACCATTAATAGCAAGGATAACATCGCCGGGAAGAAGGCCATCCCGGGAAGCAGCTGAAAAGGGTCTGACATCAGGAACGAGCACCCCGGAGTATGGCTCTTGCACTGGCAATCCAACTGACAAGACTTGAGTGAATATGATAGCGTAGGCAAAAATGATATTGGCGACAACACCAGCAGAGATGACGATAACCCTATCTAATATGGGTCTGTTCTTAAGCAAATTGGCATCGTCGTCAGGAATATCACTGTCCGGATCATTATCAGGGAACCCCACAAATCCACCCAATGGGAAAGCTCTAATAGAATATTCTACATCGTTGGCATTGAACTTGGCTAAAATTGGACCAAAACCAACCGCAAATTTACTTACACGGATTCCCTGGAGATATGCAGCGAGGAAGTGACCCGTCTCATGAACAACAATGATGGCAGTCAAAACGCCAGCGGCCTCCAACACAGATTCAACGCTCCCGAAATCAAATCCAGGAAGAGCGTATGACCTGAAATCAGCCCTGTTGGCAGAAGGATACAACAACTTGGTCTTGGTCGAGTAAGAAACGGGAGGAGAGGTAGATTTAAAGAGATGGGTTCTGGGTTTTAATGGGAACTCCAAGTACGGTGGTCTGGAAATTGATAATCTATGGAGGAAATAATTGGAGGTGAAAGAAGAAGGGGAAGGTGGAGAAGTAGAAGAAGCAGGAGAGAAATGAAGGAGCATGGCTCCGATCCTTGGGCTGAAACAAGATAGGGGATTAAAGAGAAAAGTGAAGACAATGATATCGTGTTGGCCACAAAATGAAAAAGAGAAAATCGTGTGGCGAGAAACAGAAGCAGAGTAATAGGATAATTCATATTTGTTGGGTTTGGGTTGAGGTCTGTCATCTGTGTGGAGGGAAATGCCCCCATTTATTTACCCGAAATCCCAACATCACCCCCTCCATGCATCGCTGTGCGTCACTCTATCTCTCTCTCCTCTAATTACCTTTTTAGTTCCTATATTTTTTGGATATTTAATTCATCTTTTTCAGATTAGGATACTCTATACAATTATCTAGAAACTTGTTTTACCATGCACGATAGTCCAAAAGGTTACTAATCATCTCATCAATAAATAAAATCTTTAAGCACTTATAAATCAATTTAATTACTTTTGATTATGATTAAATAAATTTATCAATATTTATTTATAAGTCCTCAAAGACTTTATCATTTTAATTATTACTTAATGTGATTCATTAATGGTGCATATGATTTATGCACCGATAATACATCAAATATTATTTCATAAAGTATTTACACTATAAAAGATCAATATTAAATATAGTCGGACCATGGCACATAACAAACAGATGAAACAAAGAGGAGCATATTGCAAAGCACCTTAGAACCCAAAAAATGAAAGAACTAGCACGTAAAAGAAAGAAGTAAAAAAGGACCTTGGGAGGGTTTTTTTCGTACGTCCACTCCATCATCTTCATCCCCTTTTATCTTCTCTTAAAATCCCTTGAGCCTTAAATTGTTTTAAGTATAGGAGAACGACCGTAGTGTCAACTCCGATACCCTCTAAGCTCACCTTATTTCATTTAGCAGATTCAACCATCTTTCAAGTCCCTTTCTCGGCCTATATCCTTACTAGCTTGAAGAAGACACTAACATTTTGGCATCGTCTATGGGTTTTTTTTTTTTTAATCAAAAGCTATGAATACCATGAATATCATCACTGGAACCACCTTAACACCAACCTTTTTATGGTTAATTCAATCGATTTAATTAGTTTCTTTTCTAACTTAATTGACTATCATGTATGATAATTGAATTAATCAATTTTTATAGCATAAATTGACTTAGCCGAATTGACTTAACATCAATCGGTTCGATCAATTAAACAACTTATTTAAAATATATACTTAAAATAAAGGTAAACTATACTAGTAGTCACCCAACTATTAGTAAATTATTTTTTTGTCACTCAACTATGAAAAGTTATAAAATAGTCATCCAACTAGTCAATATTATCTTTTTTTTGTCATGGCTAATTGTGGCAAGTTTTAAAATTGGGATAATAACAAATTTAATCATTAACATTTATACATTTTGTCAATTTAGTCTTAATTTTAGAAAATCTAACCGTCAACATTTGCACCTTATGTAATCGGTCTTTTTACAGTTTTTTTTTTTGTGATTGTAATAGGCCAATTTTGGCCTGGGCCCGAAAAAATAATACCCGAAGCCAAAGGATGCAATCGGTCAAAAACAAGCCAAAAAGGGCCAAATTGAAAGATAATCATTAAATTGTGGCCAAATCAAAAAGATAGAGAAAGCCAAGGGGTTATCAAATTTTGTTGACTGGGTAAAAGGTTAAAAATAGGAAGATATTATTTTGATATTATTTTATTTTATTTTATTTTATTATTAAATTAGTTAGGCTATTTTTAGTAAATCCCATGTATATAAATAAGGGTATTTTGTTCTTGAAAGGAATCGATTGACTTTTGGTATTCTTACTCCAATTTAGAATTGGATTATTCTCTCTTTTCCTATTTTCATTGAAATTGAATTATTTTCTTTTCTCTTTCAATTACGTGGGAATTTTGTCCATTTCATTTCAATTTCTTTGTTTTTTTTCTAAATTCGTCCAATTGCTTTTAGCCCTTCCTTTTTTTTTTATTGTTTTGCAATTAAGTTTTCATTATTCTTAATTTTGGCCCTAAAATTTGTTTTTATTACATTTTGGTTTTCCTTGAAGCTGTGTGTTTTAGAGGGTGGATATTATTTCCCTTTTGGTCCCTCATTGTTATTCGCACGTTCAAATTGGTCCATTTCCTTTTATTTATTTTTTATCTGCCCAGAATTTTGCTTTAAGGTTCGATTTAATTTTTTTTATTTTCGCTATTTTATTATCAAATTAACTAATTTAATATATTATTGCTACTATTATTATGTTTCTATTTATATTTATTTTGTTATTCTAATACTATTATTATTTATCTAATTATTATTTATCTATTTATATTTCTACTATTATTATATTTCTATTTATTATATTTATATTTCTATTTATATACTAATATTATTTTCATTATTATTTTTCTTATATATGTTTTTTTACTCTTGTTATTAACATTCTATTTTTTTTTTTTACATTTTTTGTTTATAACGCTCATTTCAAATTTTTATACATTATTTACTTTAATATTTTTATAGATTATGTATTTCAAACTCTTTTTTACACATTATATATTTTGAATTATTTATATATTATTTTTAAAGAGTTTTATATGTTATTTTATCTTGAATGGATACTAATTTTCTTTTTAAATTATTTTATATACTTTAGATCGCTTTTATAACATCCATTTTAAATCATTTTTATGTATTATTTGCTTAGAATTGTTTTATATTTTATTTTAGATATTCTTACTTTGTATTTATTTGTTATTTGTGATTCATTATTATAACATTTTATTTATGAATTATTACTTTGCGTTGTACATTATTATTCCATCACATTTTATTCTCTTAAAAGGTCGTGTTTTAATATCGTTTAAGTTTTAAAATCATTTTATTCAAAAGTTTTTAAAATAAGGCAATACTCGGTGTTTGGCATCTTCGAGAAGATTGTGCCCTAACTTACTGGGTTCCAATTTTTCTCGTTGAATCCAAGTAGCCGAGTACCCTTTTTCAATCAAAACGTATAAGTTTCAAATAAAAGCTTATTCTCAGGAATTCGAGGTGTTGTGTCCTAACTCACTGGATATGACATTTTGTATCTCGAGATAATGATTTCTAAAAAAATAAAGGCAATATTTTATGTTTGAAATTTTGAGAAATCGTGCCCTAACTTATTGGGTGCCGATTTTTCATTTGGCCCAAATAATTGAATATCCTTTTTAAACTTCACTGCATGAGTTTTAAAAATCAAAAGACAAGCTCAATTTCGAAAATGTGAAATGTCGTATCCTAACTCACTGGGTATGACATTTTATTTCTTCAAAATAAGAGGGTCTTAACATCCAATTTAATTTATTCTAGTGTTCTTTTTAAATAAAAGGATCTTATTTTAAAATCTTTTCAAATTTTCGACATTAAGATATTAATTAATCAATTAAGTACCAATTTTGGGCGCTACGAGGGTGTTAACCCTTCCTCGTGCGTAACCAACTCCCGAACCCTTTTTCTCAAATTTCGTAGACCCAAAACCATTGTTTTAATAAATCAAAATGTTTTATTAAAATGATCAATCTCAAGGTGATCCGATCACACCTCTAAAAAAGATCGGTGGCGACTCCATTTTTGTTTTTAAGTCGACTCCTGTTTTTCAAATTAAAAATGGTTTCGACAGCTTGGCGACTCCACTGGGGACAATAAGAGAGTCAAGCCGTAAAATTGATTATTTTCTGTCCTTTTGTCGAAAATTTAAATTTTGGTTTTTAACATACGATCATTTTACTGCATTCATTTTGGTTCAAGTCCCATAGAATACTTTTGCATTGCATTGAATTGCATTGCATGACCGTTGTGGTTACACCTTTTAAGTGGGAGTGAGAAACAATTTCCTTCGTGAGGTTTTCACCTCCGTGCAGGATAGTGGATCGCTTTCGGGATATATCCGTACCTATGTCTTCGTGAGGTTTTCACCTCCGTGCAGCCATAGGGAAATGTATTCCCCTGAACTGAACTCGGTCCATATGAGCCTATTAGGGTCGAGGAATCTGCTGGTTCAGGTACCCTTTCTCTAGAGTTGAGCCACATATAGTGAACCTTGAGAGTCCACCGTAGGTAGAACCTTGCCTAAATTTAGTGAGCACCCGAATATGTACTTTATTTGTTATTTATTTCTTCTATACTAATGTGTTCGTTTTTGTTTTGTTTATGACTGCATTACATTACATCATCACAGAAAGAAGGTGTTGATTCATATTTGATTGCTAAATAGAACAGCTTGTCATGGGAAAATGAATTTCTTGATAAAGTGGATTATAATACGGTTGTGTAACACCCTTAACCCGTATCCGTCGCCAAATTAAGGTTATAAGGTATTACCGATTAAACTATTATTCATATAAACGTTGTTTATAAATTTTAATCAAAATTCAGATCACATATAAGCTCATAACTCAATTCATTATCAAATCTTAAAATAAACTGAGATACACAATACATCACAAATAATATATAATATAAAATGTACGTACAAATTTAAATATTTACTTCATACACGAAACATGAAACACATCTATGGCATCAATATTAATCATTTGACTTAATGGATACATATGTCACGTGTATGCACAGGTTGCACTAAATTTAATATATATATTTCATTATTATTTCTTTGTTTTATCTATTTGTATGGCATTACAACTTTAAGTATTATATTATTCATAAGTAATACATTAAGGCAGTCTGTTTCACTCTTTATATACTTGTAAACATATAAGTAGTTATAACTGACCATGACCACACAAACCTACAAGGCAAATTTAAATATCAAATTAATAAATCATTATCGCATATAAAAAATGCAATATTTATTACCAAGCTCAACCGCATTTTTTTTTTACCATTTAGTATAAGTCCCTCAAAGAACCCTAAAGATAATTTAATATATTATCATGCAAAAATTCATTAACTTAGCAAACTGGAAATAAATTGCTAATAACAATTCTTGCATGTCAAATAAATAACCAAAACAATTTTAACATATATTTAATACTTATCATCTTTCATTACCGAATGGTAGTACCCAAATCTAGGCTTACTAAGAATTATGTCCATGCATTTACGAATCTAAACCAAAGCATAAAAGCAAATTCACATAAGTATATCACACCTTATCTCAAACAAATCCAAGTTAATATAACAAGCCTATGATCGAACTTATCTTGTCACTTACTAAGTTATAATCCAACTTTGATACATAATCATATAGCATCACTTATAAATGTTTATAAATTACGGCATATTTCTCCCTACCTCATGAAAGGTCACTAACCTAATTCAACATTTCAATACACAACCCATACTATATCCATCCATAGCACACAACATATGAATCAAAATGAACTTATACCATTATCAATCTAAAACCGAACATAAGAAGAGAACAAACCACAACCCAAGCACAATAAAAAACCAACTTAAATAGTTTAGCCATTTTCGTATGTCTTGTATATACATTCATTTCCAAAATATTTAACTTCAAAACCAGCCTATACATGCCATAATTAAAGTTTAGTTCAAAGGTACCACAGCTGTAGATAGTGTGATGAACTTGGCTGACAGTCCCTGAGCTTATAGCTTGACTCCAAATCTATAAAATAAAGACAAATATACACACAGTAAGCTACTTAAACTTAGTAAGTCAGAAGCAAATAAACAAGCCAATAATAATATTAATTTAATTTAACCAAATTCCAATATCATTAACAAGCTTACTCTTAACTTATATCTTCAATAATAATATACCAACCACATATATTTATTACCTTAGCCGAATATTCACAAGTTAAGTTATAAAACCACTGCTCAATCTTCAAAAGCCAAAATGTCATAATACAATCAACTACTGCTCAATTATATAAGTCCAAGAACCATAATTTAATATTATGTACATATAACTCTTATAAGACCGATTTTTTATGATCACTTATATATGCATAATCAAAAATTAATTCCATAATATACTTACCATTTGTTCAAAGCCGAATATACTTATTTAATCCATGTATATATTTAACCTTACATCACATATAATTTATCAACTATCAAGTCACATACATATCTTATTATTGATAGCTAACAAGCTAAATCATACCTGGACTTTTTAGCCCATTTTACACATTCAATCACGATTTACCTTTTGCCCGATGAACCATTCAGAATTGGATAGGACATTTGGATAATCACATAAGTCGTACAATGCCAATGTCTCAGACGTGGTCTTACATGTAGTCACAAATCGATGCCACTGTCCCAGATAGGGTCTTACTCGTAAACACATATTAGAACCACATATCGATGCCATGGTCTTACTCGCACACATATATCGGAATCCTATGTCATGAAATATATATCCTAACTATTCCTAAGGTTCATACCCGGCTTTCGGATGTCGTAACTCGATCGAATCGAACTCGAAAGTGTAGTAGCCAAATTTAATCATGTTCGGCCATAACATATTTAAATTCTAACATTTCATAACAGCATATAAATATAACATTTAGTTTCTAAATAAACATGTCTATTTGCTTATAAACTTACCTCGGACAACGAAAAACCGGTACGGATCGACTAGTCAACAACTTTTGACTTTCCCCGGTCCAAATCCGATTTCTTTAGTTCTTGATCTGAATATATTCAAATTAAGCTCATTCAAACATATTTTCATTTAATTTAGTCCAAAAACACATAAATAGAAAAATTACCATTTTACCCCTGACATTTACAATTTTTACAATTTAATCCCTAATGCACAAAACACAAAATACACCAAATTTCTCTATACTTATGTTGGGCCGAATATTACCCATTCTCAAACAAGTCCATATATTCAATTTATTTCACATTTTAGTCCCTCAAATTATTATTTTTATAATTTAGTCCTAATTACTCAAAATCATCAAAAACTCCAATACAAAATATGTTAATCTAAAACATATCTTTCATTTTTCATCATCAAACAACAAAAATCACAAGCTATCAACAATGGCACAACTCAAAATATTCATTAAAATAAAAAATTGAAGCATGGGTTTTGTAGTACTCGAAGCAACAATCTCAAAAACGTACAAATTATCAAAAACCGAGCTAGGACTTACCTTGAATTAAGCTTAGAAGTGTACGTACCCTAGCTTTATGTTTTCTTCTTTTCTTTGTTTTATGTTCAACGATGAAGAGAAAAAATTATAAATGAAAGTTTTATGATATGTTTTGTATCATTATAATAACTCAAATTATTGGTTTCCTATTTTGCCATTAATGAATTTAGAACCCATACTTATATAATAAGGACATAATCGTCCACCTTACTTATGCATGCTTAACTTACAAATATTTTATTATATGTTTTATCAATATATGTATATATATATTTAATGTCGTACACTAGCATATATACATACAATAAAAGAAAATTGACTTTTTGCATATAAAATGCTTCCACTTAAGAAGCCAACCCCAATTTAGTCCTTACTATTAGAACTAGCCAATTTTCAATTTACGCGTTTAAGTCCTTATTTCTAAATCGGATACCTAAACGACAAAATTAAATCACGAAAATTTCACAGATATAAATTCACACAAAATAAACACAGAAAATAATTTTAAAATATTTTTCTGACTCGAATTCGTGGTCTCGAAACCACCGTTCCGAGTAAGGTCTAAATCGTGCTGTTACAGGTTGTCTGAACATGGTCCAAGTGAACACAACGAAAGAAGGCTGATAGTTCGTGGAGGAAAACAAGACTTTGTTTTATTGCCTGAGGATTCAAGCCGATAAAGATTACTCGAAAGCCGTCACGTCCCGACTTTCTTAAAGGATCTAACAAACATTGCGAGGATAAGTGAGTATTAAGTTGCGGTCCGAATCAAGCAAAAAGGAGCTAGTGAGGCATCTATTGGAAGCTTGCGATATTTAACTTTTACAAAAGAAATCGGTGTCTTCGCCTGGAACATGAGGGCAAGGCCGCATATGTAATCTGTTTTATGTAAAGAAATTTGTTTTCTAGAAAAAGTTGTTCCAATAGAATTGAATTCAGAATCAACGCCTTTCTATCTTTTGCATTCATTCCATGCATTTTCATTACACTGCATCATTGCATCATTTGTATTAGATTTTTACAAAAGGACCTTAATTAATTGAAATCATTTCAGTTAATCTGGAAACCGATAAAAACTTACCAACCAAGCATCGTTACGGTACCCGTGCTAAGATAAAAGAAATGGACCAAAGATTGGAAAGACTTAAACAACTTCAAAGAGCGATGCAAAACCAGTTACAAATGCAAATGCAAGAGCAACTGGCGAGGGTATGGTAAGATATGAGAGACCAAGTGCTAGAGTCTCAAAGGAATATGATGAATCAGTTGTCCCAATTGCTAACTAAGGGGCTAGGAAAAAGGAAAAGCTCCATGATCAATGCTAGAGAGCACAATGGGGAGCCTCTCTACCCCGCAGGTTTTACCCCGACAAATGTTCAGACACAATATGAGGTGTATACACGAAGGCCATCTGTTACAATCAGGCCCCAACAGTTTCAGGCCGATGATTCAGCGCTTATGAATTACCAAGACAGCTCAGGATCTAATCCGAAGAATAATTCAATTAATCCCATTGTATCTGATCTCGATAAAGAAATAAAAAAGATAAGGGTGGAGCTCCCGAAACAATTAGAATACAGATGCAAGTGGTTAGAGGAAAAGTTCAAATCAATGAAAAGTGTTGACTATTATTGTGGAATTGATGCTAAAGATTTGAGTTTAGTTCTAGACTTAGTGCTTCCCCCCAAATTCAAAACTCTAGAGTTTGAGAAGTACAACGGGACTAGCTGTCCCGAAGCTCACATCACCATGTTCTGCAGACGAATGGCAGGCTATGTCAATAATGACCAATTATTGATTCACTGTTTCCAAGAAAGTCTGGTCGAGACAGCATCCAAATGGTACAACTAATTGAGCCGTACCCAGATCAATTCATGGAAAGATCTAGCACAAGCTTTCATAAAACAGTATAGTCATATGACAGATATGACTCCTGATAGGATCACTTTACAGAATATGGAAAAGAAGCAAAATGAGAGCTTCAGGTAATATGCCCAAAGATGGAGAGAGGTAGCAACACAAGTCCAGCCGCCTCTTCTAGAAAAGGAGACCATGATGCTTTTCATCAATAGTCTGAAAGCCCCGTTCATTAACCATATGTTGGGAAGTGCTACTCTGAGCTTTTCAGATATAGTAATGTCCGGCGAAATGATTGAAAATGCTGTAAAAAGTGGGAAGATAGATACAGAAGAAAGTGCCAAAAGGTCAACCCTGAGAAACAAGGAAAATGAAGTAAATATCGTGAGCATGCCTTACAAATTGGTCAATGTAAGCCAGCCAAGGTTTGTAACCACTAGTTTTCAAGGCTCTTCAAGGTAGGAATTCAACTTGAGGCCAAAGTTTACGCCTATCCCGATGTTATATAAGGAATTGTATCAGAATCTTTTTTATGCACATATCGTATCCCCTTTCTACCTAAAACCATTGCAACCCCCATACCTTAAGTGGTATGATGTAAGTGCTCAATGTGAATATCATGCGGGAATCACGGGACACTCGATAGAGAACTGCACCTATTTTAAAAGTGTAGTCAAAAGGCTCATCAACATGGGAGTTGTGAAATTCGATGATGCACCTGGTGTAGGAAATCCTTTACCCAATCATACTAATAATGGGGTAAACGCGATGGTCGAGAATATAGGGAGGAGAATTAAGCTGGATGTGGCAGAAGTGAAAACACCGATGATGGAGGTTTTAAACAAGATGATGAAGAGAAGTTTAATCATGCGAGACTTTGGGAGCAAATCCCGATAAGCAAGGAACTATTGTAAGTTCCAAGGAGAGGAGGACCATGAGATTGAAACATGTGATGAATTCAGAGCCCTGGTATAGGGTCTAATGGACAACAAAGAGTTAGAGTTCTTTGAGCTTGCTAAGGAAGAAGATGTATACACCTCGGAGGAAGGACTGATAAAGAGGGTCTGTGAGGTCAATCACCCAGTGGTGATCATTCACGACCAAAAATCAATGAAGCTGGAGCAAGAATGACGCCAAGAGTTGTAATTCAGAAACTCGCGGCTTTTCCTTATAATGATAGCAAAAGGGTGTTTTGGAATTATAACTGCAATGTGACATCATCAGAAGAGAGAACTGGGGAATAAAAGTTTCCAAACCCTTATGTATTTGGGGATGTTTTGAATAATGGGACTATAGAAGTGATCCTTGTATTTTTTAAAGCTGATCTAGAGTAATGTTCAAAACGCGCTTGTTGCTTTAAGCCTTGGAGCAATAAGAATCCTCTTAAGAAATAGGCTTGTGTTCAAAATCTTTATTTCATTCAAAATGGATCTTTTTGAGTAAATGTTATTTCATTCTTGATATATTCTTTTGACTGTCTTTTTAAATATGCTTCATTCATGATCATATCATACAAATAATCATCCTTAGAATTATTTATTCTTTGAAAATATGCCTTTGTACCTACAATAGGTCCCCAGATATCAATGACATGAGCAACGCTGTAACTGAATCCCTTTTGGGGTGAGATATGTGTTTAAGTGGATCTCAGGACTTTGAAGATGGCAGAGATTGTAACTTATTTCCTGATTTGTTAAGAATGATAGAGCAGGATGAAAAACAGATCCTACTCTATAAAGGGTCAGTGGACATTGTAAGCCTAAGAAAGAGGTGGAGGTCGAAGCCTAGCTCACCGCAAAGACAAAGCGAATCGTCATTGAGTTATTCCAAGAAATCAAAGAGGTTTTCGCATGATTACGTTAAGATATACCCGAGATATTAAGACCTGTGAACGATAAAAAATGTCTATACGGTGTCAGACAGACACATGTTAATAGCTTCACGGTAGCCACACTAATCATGAGGTTTGGGTACTGTTAATCCACCATGGAAGGGGATTGCATTAGCTATTTAGTGAGACAAGATTCATGTGCCTTATTCATTTCTTCATAAGATTTTCTCTATGTGGGGCATGGATTTTATCAAGTCATTCTCGTCTAATGTACATCGATTTATCTTGGTAGTCGTCGATGACTTTACGAAGAGGGTGAAGGTCGCTTCATATGCCAATATTATAAGGACGATAGTCATCAAATTTCAAAAAAAGGGTGCCAACAAGTAATGTCAGAAAAGATCATACAACTGCAAAATCTTACAGTCTGTCTAAAGATCATACAATTCTTGAGAACTCAGGAAAGAAAAAAAATTTAAGTATCAAAAATAAGTTTTAATAATCACCTAATAGCCATGAACATTAATTAAGCATGCAATCATTTTAAGTGTTTACTTTATATTAAACTTGATCAATTTTACGAAAAACAAGATAGAATTAACCCTATTAATCACAATTATTTTTAGCCTAATAAAAATAAAACAGTGGAGATGGCATCAATTATGGGAAAAATCATAACTTCCTTAGAAGGTAAGAGTCATGCATGAAAGTCAAACAACAATATGACAGCAAAAATAGCAGATAATAACAGTAACAACGAAGAATGCCTCCCCTCCACTTAAAACACATAGTCCTCGATGTGAAAGTAAAAGGAAAACAAATAGGTGGAGAGAAAAAAAAAAGTTTAGAAAAACTCCCCATGTAGTTACCGTCGGTTGGCGCACACGGTGGAGAAGAAGATGGCGAAGCGGCAAGAGGTGGAGACGGGGTGAGTGATGTGTGCAATGTTTGTTTGGCTTCGGGTTCTCACCGTGGTGGCTAAGAAATCGGCGGTGGGTGGTGGAGGAGAAAGGAGTCGGCGGTTATGGAGAAATTTAGAAAAAAAAAAAAAAAAATGTAAGGTTTGGGGGTTTTATTTGCTGAAAAGGGGTGTTTGGCTGCAGGTTTTGGGGATTCTATGGCTGGAATAGGACTGTTTGGCTGCAGAGATATGGCATTCTGGGCTGGAATAGAACTGTTTGACAGCATGGATAGGGTTGTTTTGGTGCACACTTTCTGTCTTTTTTTTTTTCTTCGTATTTTCGCTTCATTTCACCTAGATGGAAGAAGATAAATTTATTAATATTTAACTAAAATAAAATAAAAATAAAAGAAAATAATAAATAAAAAAATAAATAAAAATAAAAAGAAAGACTGGGTTGCCTCCCAACAAGCGCTTGTTTAACGTCGCTAGCTTGACGCCTCAACTAGAATTGGAATTGTTCCAAATAAATTCTTTCATTTGTATAGGCTTGGAAATTCTCATTTTCTATCACATCCACCATATTTGGGCTCAATCGTCCTTGTGCCTCTTTCTTTGGCTTCGTTTTTTCCTCCAAGAAAATATTATGTGTATCTTCCAGATTTGATACCTGCACAATAGAAGGTAGAAATTTAGTATCCATAGGAGCCAATAATTTATTAACAGAAAAATCATCAAACATCATTTTAGGTTTATCTCCATAAGATGACTCAAAAGTTTTTTCTACTGATGAGTCAATTATGTCGACACGGTTTACATCCAAGATTCACTTGGGTGACTAATAGTGCCATAAACATTAAACTTCACGATCTCCCCGTCAAACTCCATCGTGAGGGTTCCGCTTCGTACATCAATCTTAGTATTCGCAGTACTAAGGAAAGGACGCCCCAACAAGATGTCTGAAGACCCAGGAGCATTATCCTCCTCCATTTTTATCACATAGAAATCTGCAGGGAAAATAAGCCCATTGACTTTGACTAATACGTCCTCGAGGACTCCTTCGGGATGCACAATGGACTGTCACAACCTGAATGGTCACACCTGTCTTTGTCAAAAAACCTGGGTTAAGTGATTCATAAATAGAATAAGGCATTACATTTATTGAGGCCCCTAGATCACACATAGCCTTCTTAATTCCCAAATGGCCAATTTTGCATGGAATAGCGAACATACCCCTATCTTTGCATTTAACCAGGCATTTTTCATTTGTAGAAGCTGGAAACATTCTCACCAACACTTACCTTTTCATTACCGTTAGCTTTCGTTTGTTGGTGCAAAGTTCTTTGAGGAACTTGGCATACCGCGGAATCTGTCTAATGGCATCTAACAGTGGTAAGTTGATCTCAACATTCCTGAATGTTTTGAGGATCTCCTTGTCTTCCTTACTTTTTCGACACTGATTTAATCGTCCTGGGAATGGAGGTTGGATTTTCGGCAGTGGGGGTTTCGCTCGGATCTGTTCGTCATTTCCTGGAGTTTCTTGGGCGATTTCTTGACCAAGATTCTTGCCAGGAATTGGTTCCAGCACCTTTCCACTTCGTAACGTTACTGCATTCGCATTCTGCCTCGGGTGTGGTTCTGTTTGTGATGGCAGTTTCCCTTGAGAGTTTAATTTCTCAATTGATGTGGTCAACTCCCTTATGGATGCTTCAGTTTTCTGCTGAAAACCCTTCATTTCTCTTTGGAAATTGAGAGTTTGCTGTTGAAAATCAAGGACATTAGTTGCTAATTTATTGACCAAAGTTTCTAAAGAATTACCTGAATCTTGCGACTGTTGTGAGGCCCGATTTTGGTATGGCTGGTTATATCGTGGATTAGCCCCATAACTAAAATTAGGGTGGTCCCTCCATCCTGGGTTGTAGGTATTGGCGTAAGGGTCGTATCGTCTTTGTGGTGGCCCAGGAAAATTTCCTACAGCATCTAAATGGGCCATAGAATCGTCACACAGACTAGGGCACGCATCAGTCGTATGTTCAGGTGTAGCACATATTCCACATACTCGGGCTGGTTTCGATTTTTCTGTAACAAGGGAATTCACAATATTAGTAAGTCTATCAAGTCTATCTTCAATGGTAGAATTACTTAGTTGGTGAACCCTTCTAGGGGTTCAGATTGGCTCGAAATTGCTGGGAATTCGCAGCCATTGTGGAGATTAAGTCTCTTGCTTGTTATGGAGTCATGTTGACTAACGCTCCTCCACTCGCGGCATCTACCATATTCATCTCCATGGGTTTCAAGCCTTCATAAAAATCTTTGGAGCAAAAAGATCATTTCCGTTATACCATGTTGTGGGCAACTTGCACACAACTTCTTAAATCGCTCCCAATAGTCGTATAGAGTCTCTGCGTCTTTTTACCTTATGCCCACGATTTCTCTTCTTAACTCATTAGCTCGTGATGCAGGGAAAAACCTGATAAGAAATAAACGAGATAGACCAGCCCAAGTTGTAATGGATCCAGGAGGTAAATAAAATAACCATTCCCTAGTTGAATCAACTAGGAAAAAGGGAAAGCGCGCAATTTAATTTGATCCTCAGTTACCCCCTGAGGTTTCATACTCAAACAAACCATATGGAATTCTTTTAAATGCTTATGGGGTTTTCATTTTGTAACCACGGAAAGTTGGCGATGAGTGAATCAAGCCCGACTTTAATTCAAAATCGGTATCCATAGTAGGATACGCGATGCATAGTGGCGGTTGTTTTGTCGGCGCTTCGGCCAGTTGCCGAATTGTCTGAGCCATAAGTTGAGGTGTTAAATTAGGGTTTTCGTCAACCCTAGTGTTCAGCACTTCTTCAGGGGAATCGACTTCTTCTTCTTTACTTTCTAACGTTTGAGTAGGGTTTTCGTTAACCCTAGACTCTACTTCGTCGTCGATTCTAATTTCTCGCGGTGGATTGCTTTGAGTTCCAACCACCACTGACTGCTTTTTCCTTAGTTTTGTTTCCTTTCGATTAGATTTCGCAGTCTTTTCGATTTCTAAGTCGAACGCAAGAGTACCTGGAGCAGATCTGGTCATAGAAAATAAAGAAAAACAAGATTAGTATGTTGCCGGTCCCCGGCAACGGCGCCAAAATTTGATGCGGTCGTTGAGAGCACCAAAAATATCCTATTCCCTGTAAAATAAAAAAGAAATAGTAAAGGGGAAGTAGGGTCGAATCCTCAGGGACCGGATTATACGAATGCTTGTCTCTCGAAATCCTGGGCAGAATCGTGCTCAAGAAAACTTGCGTTCCTGGAAAAAAAATAAAAAACAGAATTTAAGAATTGATTTTGGAAGCGAAAATAAAATAAAAACAGAATTTAAAGTTTATTGAAATTATGATTACGAAAATAATAAAAATAATAAAGAGAGTTTTAAGAGAAAAGAAATTCTTATGGGAAAGTTCCATCCTCCGGTTGTCTCATTCCGCCTTGGGCTCAATCCTTGGCTTTTGGATGATCCTTCTCGACTCGAGTAAGCCAGTTATAGTGGAAGAGGACGCCTACGACCACCAGCTCCAAAGATTAGACTTACGATTTTTAGGGAACTCGACTCTCAGCCGATAATCTATGCTAGATCAATGCTTCTCAATGGCGAATCCCACGCCATTTTGTCTCTTTGGCTCGCCAACCTCGACGACATGATATGTTAACGAACCGACTATGCAATCCTTCCAATACATACAAAGTGGCCGCCTTTGCATATGCTGAAAAGCTTACTTCTTAAGGGCCATGGACAGAAGCGTCAGCCCGTAGTGCGGAGAAACGATGAACACTTGGCGAGAAGGCTAAATGGATTCTAGGCCTCAAGAACCTATTTTGGGGAAATATTGACAACTTTTGGCTAGAAGGGTTTTAGTGGCTCATGATAATTGTGGGAAAGAAAATAAATAAAAATATGGAAAAAGAAATTTTATTGAAAAGAAATATGAAAGAACAAAAGACTTTTGGGGAGAGTGTTTATAGAAAAGATGCTCCAAATAGAGTCACTTCACCCCTATTTATAGTGCTAGGAGATAGTCTAATTGAACTTAAATTCTAAAAAGATAAATACATTTAATTAAAGATAAACAAAGATAATTAAAATAAAATCCTAAATTTGAATAATCCTAATAATTATCTTAATATTAATTATCCTAATAGAATAAAAGAAAATAGAGTCTTCCAAAATAAAATCTCTTCTATTTACTTTTAAGTCCTTGTGCCTTCCATGTTCGCACTTTTGGCACCATATTTATCCCACGTTGCATATTGGCCCATTTAATCTCCAAATTGACGCTTTTTCCCTTGAATTTACTTTTCGCCTCCAATTTAGTCCCTAAAAGATAAAAAGACATAAATAGCTCAAATTAGTAGGCTCAAGCTCAAAATAAACACATGATTAATATATAAAAATACGTCATTTTAGAGTATTATCACACCATATCACAGTGCAGCAAAGGTAGCCAAAAAGAAAAATAAAAGTACAAAAAAGAAAAATAAAAATAATAAAACGAAGGTCATAGTGAAAGGCGACTGAGACTTGTAAAGATTGGCATGAAGAAGTTACCATTTACCCCCTATGCTTATTGAACATTGACTAGGACTCGTTGGGGCAACACATTGCTCATTGGTTTATGGGATAAAAATGGTTTTTAAGACAAGATTCTTTTTCTCCAAGTCTTGTCAGAGCTGAAGCTGGATACGGCAGAATAAATTTAAGCTCGATATGATCAATTGATTTCGAAGAGAGGAGATTCTGTCGTGGTCTAATGCACCAGAAATGAATTATGTGAGCTTACAGTAAAGAGGTTCATCTTAGAAAATTCCATGAGGGGAACTTGATATTGAAGAAGATCTTTCCTATACAAAAGGGACTCCAAAAGAAGAAATATGTCAAATGAGGAGGGACCTTACATAGTAAAGAAAGTCTGTTCTGGAGGAGCATTGATATTGACCAAGACGGATGGCAAATCCAGTCAATGAGGGGAGAGGTCAAGGTGAAAACCGGCAAAGGGCGCCTTGAGACCTTAAAAAATTAAAAAAAGCAAAAAGCAAAAAAAATCAATCAAAGAAAAAAGAAGAAAAGGAGAGGCCAAGGCGAAAACCCGCAAAGGGCGCTTTAAGACCAAAGGGGATTTGAGTTGAAAACCCGAAAAGGGAGGCTCAAATATGAAAAAGTGGGGCCCACAGTAGTCTTACTATACCTGAATTAACAATGAAGAAGTATGCTACGTCTGGGGGCATTGTCAAAGTACTCCAGATCCCCTAAACACAAATTGAGCTCAAAGTGGGCTTCAAGTAGTTGGTACAGAGAAGCTCAAGCTGCGATATTTGGGGCACCTAGTGTTCCATTGTACCCATTTTGGATTTGATATCTTTGATTATCTTATTCTTTTCAAGATACATCCCAATAAATTTCCCTTTTAATTGCATTTGCTATCATTGGTTAACGTACTTTCTTCGAGCTATGTTTCTGGTCAGTTGTTATGATCTTTTTCAAGCATTTTGCATTGAAATAATGATCAGTGGACTAATAATCTTTCATAAAAGGAGTTTCGCATATTACTCTGGAAGCTTCTAAATAATACAAGAATTTAAAACGGGACTATTGTTTAAAACTCATCAAGCTTAAGGGTTGGAAATATTTAAGCCCAAATTTAAATTATCTCATTGGGTTTTCTGTCAAAGATATTGGTTGAGCAAAAAGAAAATTACATTGATGTTATAATCCTGGCAAGAACGAGCAATGAGATTATTCTCAAGAAAAGGAAAATGATATTCTGTATTCATGCAAATATCAGGCATATACATCTATTCATTACACCCGAAGAATGGTGTAATAGTCCGAATTGATGAAAGAATCAGGTCTTATACTCCTGAGTAGCAGGGAAGGATTTGAAGATGATACAAACCTTGGGTCCCAGAAGTACAGTGAAATAGACCCTGAAATTACAATGGAGCAAACCAGTTGAGCAAAGTGGGTTGTTTCTACGGGTTTTGGTTGGAAATGCTAGCCGAGCAAGAAGGCAGCATAATACGATAGTGATAAAAATCTGATGAATAACGATTGATGTCACTTTAAGCGTTTAAAAGGAATCATTCTCATGACATTTCTACATTCAGCATTCATACAAATGTCATTCATAATACATCTAGTTAGAAGCATTTGATTCATTTTGATCATAGCATCCTAGCCATTTGGCATAAACATAGGCATATAAAACTAAGTCTATAGGACATGTTCTCCAGAGGACAGCAAGCCTTAACCCCCTAAGCAGTAGGGTAATAGGCCGAGAATTACAGATCTTATCCCCATGTATCGGCTATGGAGCAGATCGAAAATGGCGAGTCTTATCTACATGTATCGGCTATGGAGCAGATTGAAAATGGCGAGTCCTATCTCCATGTATCGGCTATGGAGCAGATTTTAGCCACCAGCCTTATCTCTTTGAGGTAGTAAGAGAGCAGGTTGAAAATTGCAGGTCTTATCTCCATGTATCGGCTATGGAGTAGACTGAAAATTACAGATCTCCCCTAAATAGTAGTGGAGCAGATCGAAGACTGTGAGCCTTAATCCCCTCAGCAGTAGGGTAGGAGGCTGGAAAATACAGAACTCCCCTAAACAGTAGTGAAGCAGATCGAAGACAGTGAGCCTTGATCCTCTAAGCAGTAGGGTAACAGACTGGAAAATACAAATCTCCCCTAAACAGTAGTGGAACAGATCGAATACAGCAAGCCTTAACCCCCTAAGCAGTAGGGTAACAGGCTAAAAAATACAGATCTCTACTAAACAGTAGTGAAGCAGATCGAAGACAGCAAGCCTTAACCCCCTAAGCAGTAGGGCAACAGGCTGGAAAATTACAGATCTTATCCCTAAATAGTAGTGGAGCAGATCGAAGACAGCGAGCCTTAACCCCCTAAGCAGTAGGGAAACAGGCTGAAATTACAGATATTATCTCCCTAAGCAGTAGGCAAATAAACTGAAAATTACAGATCTTATCTCCCTGAGCAGTAGTGGAGCAGGCTGAAAATTACAGATTTTATCTCCCTAAGCAGTAGTGGAGCAGACTGAAGATTACCAAATTTTATCCCCTTTAAGTTCCAGTGGAGTAGATCGAAGCTACAAGCCTTTTCCCCGTGAAACTTTAGTCGAAAATATATGTCCCACCTTCCTGAAGTTGCGATCGAGGCTACCTGAAGAAAGGAAGTATCAAGAAGTCGAGACTCAACAGGTCCAGGCAAAATTGACCCTTTTATAGTCTTTGCTCCATTCTCGTTACACGACAATGAGCAAAGAGGGGCAGCTGTAATAGGCCAATTTTGGCCTGGACCCGAAAAATAAATAACCGAAGCCAAAGGATGCAATCGGTCGAAAACAAGCCAAAAAGGGCCAAATTGAAAGACAATCATTAGATTGTGGCCAAATCAAAAAGATGGAGAAAGCCAAAGGGTTATCAAATTTTGTTGACTTGGTAAAAGGCTAAAAATAGGAAGATATTATTTTATTTTATCTTATTATTAAATTAGTTAGGCTATTTTTAGTAAACCTCATGTATATAAATAGGGGTATTTTGTTCTTTGAAAGGGATCGATTGACTTTTGGTATTCTTACTCCAATTTGGAATTGGATTATTCTCTCTTTTCCTGTTGTCATAGGAATTGAATTATTTTCTTTTCTCTTTCAATTATGTGGGAATTTTGTCCATTTCATTTCAATTTCTTTGTTTTTTTTCTAAATTCGTTCAATTGCTTTTAGCTCTTCCATATTTTTATTGTTTTGCCATTAAGTTTTCATTATTCTTAATTTTGGCCCTAAAATTTGTTTTTACTACATTTTGGTCTTCCTTGAAGCTGTGTGTTTTGGAGGGTGGGGATTATTTCCCTTTTGGTCCCTCCTTGTTATTCGCACGTTCAAATTGGTCCATTTTCTTTTATTTATTTTTTATTTGCCCCAGAATTTTGCTCTAAGGTTCGATTTAATTTTTTTTATTTTCGCTATTTTATTATCAAATTAACTAACTTAATATATTATTGCTACTATTATTATGTTTCTATTTATATTTATTTTGTTATTCTAATACTATTATTATTTATCTATTTATATTTCTACTATTATTATATTTCTATTTATTATATTTTTATTTCTATTTATATACTAATATTATTTTCATTATTATTTTTCTTATATATGTTTTTTTACTCTTTGTAGCGACGTAAAAATTTTTTTGTTTAGGGTCGCTAATCGTGGCGATTGATTGAAAGTTTAGAGACTGATGTTTGATTTTAAAAAAAAAGGGAGTCGCCACCGATTTGATTTTAAAAAAAAGGGAGTCGCCACCGATCTTTTTTCTAGGTGTGATCGGACACCTATTAGATTTATTTTTTAAAACAAAAGGAAGGCCGAGTTTAGGTCTACGTCAAAAGTCCAGAGAAAAATAGGGTTCGGGAGTCGATTACGCACGAGGAAGGTATTGGCACCGTCGCGACGCCCAAAAATTGGTATCTCATAAACACGTGTTGTCTTGATTTTCAAAAATACGAGTTCAATGTAACATTTAATCGAGATCCGATCAAAAACATGAGAAATTTTCAATTCTTTGGATTTTTGAGAAGGACATACCGTTTTAACATGAGTCGATTGATGTTCACCCAACATAGCGATGAAATCAGTGACTTTGTGTTAAATCGACATGTTGCCTTATGTATTGAAATTAATTAGAAAAAAGATTCTAAAAGTAAGAATTTAAAAATAAATAAATGATGCGAATAATGACATTATGAATAAAAAATATTAACATGGGATACTGGAACATTCGAATAACAATAACAATGACATTTGCAAAAGAAATAGAGACAAATCATGAATAAATACAAAATATACTTCGTAATAATAATACCAGATAATATGTACATAAGATGACATGCAAAATATAATATACGACATATATACATGACGTATGAAAATAAAATGCCTAAAAGATACATGTGTAATAATATTAAATATATACATATATACATTGTACAGATGAACGTATACGATATATATTAGGAATACTAAAAAACATATATTTATATACTAATAATAATAAAAGATGTATGTACACCAAATAGTATATAATATTGAAATAATATATTAAGTGGCAATAGTGAAAATAATACGTATAATAATGAATAATATGATATACGAAAATAAAAAGTATATATACATACGTATAATAAAATATGTGTACTAATATATAATAAAATATAATATATATACATAGTATGGTATTAAAACATAGATATAAAAATATAATACTAAAACATACATATAATATATAAGGGTATATAAGAATATATATATACATAAGATGATATGGAAATATATATATATATAATATAATATTAAAATATTAAAATATATGATACATTATAAAGTATAGTATTAAGAACACATGTATATAATATATGAAGAATATACATAATACTAAAACATTTAAGTAATGTATACACATAAAAAAACTAGTAATAATATTATCTAGGTATATACAAATATATTAAGTATGTATACGTGTTATAAATATAAATATATAACAAAATATAAACTAATAATAATAATAACAATGATAATATTGGAATACAAAAGAAACAAACATATTATTAATAAAATATTAAAATAAAGTGAGTAAATTATATATATATATTTATGCGTATCTAATAAAAATATATACTAATACATAATAATAATAACATCAATAACACTAATAATACTAATTAATAAAAAAATAACAAGAATATTCAATAAAAATAAAAATAAACAAAACAGGACTAAAATTAAATTAAAAACAAAGTTGTAGGGCCAATTTAAAAAGAAGATAAAGAGGAGGGATCAAAATGTGATGCGCGCGCAACCTGGAGGGACCAAGATAGCAAATATTCTCAACTATCAAAACGCTACGCAGCACGGAGGGACCAAATCGAACTCGGAGCAAAACAACGGGGCCGAATTATAATTAAAATAAAACTTGATTGCAATTCGTGAAAAAAGCGGAAGGGCTAAAGGTGCAAATAGCCCTTCCGTAGAAAACACGCGGATCCCCCTTGGAGCGGGTCAGGCAGTCAGGTCGGAGGCTCAAAACGACGTCGTTTTGGGGCTAAAGGGCAGCCTCCAAAACGACATCGTTTTGGGAGGCTATATAAGGGCCAAAATGTTTTAAAAATTTCATTTGTAACAGCAGAGGGAAAAAAAAAGAAAAAAAGAGAGGGGAGAAAGGAGAGCACCCACGATCGTCCAAATTGTCTGTCTGTCTGCCGCGGCTGCGTACTGACCACTGCATACACTGGTGTGGCTGAAAGGTAAAATTTTCAAATTTTTTTGTTTTTTTTCTTTTTTATATTTGTTTTATATTTTTATGTTTTTTTAGTATTGTTTGTTATAAAAAAGGAAAAAAGAATGTAAATAAATTCGAAAATAAAAAATTCACCTTGGTTCTTTTATTTCGGTTTCTGGTTCCCTGATTCTCTGATCTTAGTGATGTTTAAGATACTGTTCTCTGTATTGGTGTAGTAGTATTTGTATATCAACAGTTTTTTTTAGAGAAAATCAAAAAAAAAAAAGCCCCTTTTACAATGGTTTCCATTGGCTTTATAGCCGATTTTGCTACACTGTTTATACGCTGTTTATGTCCTATTTTTGCGTTGCTGTTGCGTGTTCTCTTTGTTTTGCAGGTGGAGCAGGTGGTGGATGTGGGCAGGTGACCGGTGCTGGTGGCAGTTGATGGCCTTGGCAGAGGCAAGTGGGGAGGGTTGCGGCGCTGAGGTAGTTTAGGGGCTAGGGTTAGGTATTTTTTCTTTTTTCTTTTTCTGATTTGGGCTTTGGGCTAGGGGTTATTTGTTAGGGTATATTTGGGTTTTGTAATGGGCCATTCGGGTTTGGGGGTATTGGGTTTAATTGGGTTTTGTAAAATGGCCCAAAATTGGCCTGTAACACTCTTGTTATTAACATTCTATTTATTTTTTTACATTTTTTGTTTATAACGCTCATTTCAAATTTTTATACATTATTTACTTTAATATTTCCATAGATTATGTATTTCAAACTCTTTTTTACACATTATATATTTTGAATTATTTATATATTATTTTTAAAGAGTTTTATATGTTATTTTATCTTGAATGGATACTAATTTTTTTTAAAATTATTTTATATACTTTAGATCGCTTTTATAACATCCATTTTAAATCCTTTTTATGTATTATTTGCTTAGAATTGTTTTATATTTTATTTTAGATTTTCTTACTTTGTATTTATTTGTTATTTGTGATTCATTATTATAACATTTTGTTTATGAATTATTACTTTGCGTTGTACATTATTATTCCATCGCATTTTATTCGCTTAAAAGGTCG
This sequence comes from Gossypium anomalum, assembly GCA_025698475.1. NCBI lineage: Eukaryota > Viridiplantae > Streptophyta > Magnoliopsida > Malvales > Malvaceae > Gossypium > Gossypium anomalum. Next base: position 11,996,507 of record CM046967.1, on the reverse strand, counting down.
TGTTTTAATATCGTTTAAGTTTTAAAATCATTTTATTCAAAAGTTTTCAAAATAAGGCAATACTCGGTATTTGGCATCTTCGAGAAGATTGTGCCCTAACTTACTGGGTTCCAATTTTCCTCGTTGAATCTAAGTAACCGAGTACCCTTTTTCAATCAAAACGTATAAGTTTCAAATAAAAGCTTATTCTTAGGAATTCGAGGTGTTGTGTCCTAACTCACTGGATATGACATTTTGTATCTCGAGATAATGATTTCTAAAAAATAAAGGCAATATTCTATGTTTGGAATTTTGAGGAATCGTGCCCTAACTTACTGGATTTCGATTTTTCATTTGACCCAAATAATTGAATATCATTTTTAAACTTCTCTGCATGAGTTTTAAAAATCAAAAGACAAGCTCAGTTTCGAAAATGTGAAATGTCGTATCCTAACTCACTGGATATGACATTTTATTTCTTCAAAATAAGAGGGTCTTAGCATCCAATTTAATTTATTCTAGTGTTCTTTTTAAATAAAAGGATTGTATTCTAAAATCTTTTCAAATTTTCGACATTAGGACATTAATTAATCAATTAGGTACAAATTTTGGGCGATACGAGGGTGCTAACCCTTCCTCGTGCATAACCGACTCTCGAACCCTTTTTCTCAAATTTCGTAGACCCAAAACCATTGTTTTAATAAATCAAAATGTTTTATTAAAATGATCAATCTCAAGGTGATCTGATCACACCTCTAAAAAAGATCGGTGGCAACTCCATTTTTGTTTTTAAGTCGACTCCCGTTTTTCAAATTAAAAATGGTTTCGACAATGACATTGAGAGTTAATTTTATATAAGATCTAGTTTTATAATATATTTTCATTTTTACTAATTCACAATTATTCTATATAATTTACATTGATGAGGCATAACAAACTATGTTAATTGAAATACATATATTATATATGTATATGTATAAATTTAGTCTTATTGGGTGTCAGTCCTCCAATGTATTAAATCAGTGTAGGAAATAAGAGTTTGTTTTCTTGAAATATATAAGGAAGTATAGCTATAAATAGATATATGTAAAGACTAAATTGACAGTGTGGTTGAGTTAAACAAAGCAAACAATAAAGGTACAAGGCTTGAGTTGAGTTAAACCTTTGGCAGCACGGCTAACAGTTAATAGAGTGTACATGTATGAATTTTAATGACGGACACAGTAGAGTGGTGTGTTAAAGATTTTCGTTTGGTTTGCGTCGGCCTAGCGCCTGACCGCATACAAGCGCATTCCTTGGGATTGGATATTCATCCCTCCATGAATTTGCAGTGGAGAAAATGCGGAGATAGAATTGTTGGCCTAGATACTGCCGTACCCAGTTCTCTGACCTTACGTTCCACATCCCCACATTATCCAAAGCTATGTATACTGCGCTCCATGACTTTGGATACACCTGTACTGTGCAACGTGCAATCGCATCTCTCAAGTTGTAACCTAACCTGCTTGCTGGAGTCCACTGCCCCCTATCCATCCTGCAAAATGTAAAAAGTTTTACATCCGTCTCCATATGTAAGATAAGCAAATTCAAATACTAGTATTTTACTTGTACATACCCCACAACAAAGAAGCTGTAACCATCAATGTGCCATGATTGCAGAGTGTCTTCTGGATTCTCAAAAACAATCTCAACATAACCTCTATAATCAGCAGCCATGACAGAAGTTTTCAAGTAGGCACCACCTCCGGTGGGAATATCTGGGATACTTCCAAGGGAAAATACTCCAGAGATTTTGAAGTAGTCCGCTAGTTTAAGCGGGGTGTCAGCTGGGATGAAGGAAACACCATTCACAGCATACCTCTGCTTGCCATTGATAACAGCAGCAGAACTTGCAAGTCTAATTGTACGTGTGGTTTTCACCAATCCATAGTGGTAGGAGCCTTGGGGATTAGGTCTTGCTGCACTTGCTGTGAGATTGAGCCTAATTTTGACATTTGGCATAAGTCGACAAATTTAACCAGAGAACAAGTATTCAACAGGACATATTATCCGACCAAAACTGAAGAAGAGATCATATACCAGAAGACAGGATAGTCTTTGCCAAGGAAGTCAATGTTATCTCACCTGTGAATTGCTTTATTGTGTGGAGTGGATTGTAACAGTTGATAGGAAAAAGGAAAATAAATGGAATCGGTGCAAGCAGTACCTGATAGATCGAGCTTGTTCAAGGGACCAATCAATTTGAGTAGTTGGTCCCCCAGGAGGAGGACCAGAAACGGCTGCTGCTGAGTTACTATAATGAAGAATTGCAGTAGTGGCCAGCACCTGGGAAGTGAAACGGGTCGAAGCCACAATGTAGTAATCTCGAGCCGGTTGATCAGCAGTAACCAACACAGACAAGGACTGCCCCAAGTGAATATCAAGGGAATCATAAGTGTTCTGTAGTGTGTGAGTTCCTTCTACCTCTACTAACAGCAACTTGTGCCCCTCGATTCTAAAATTGATGGATGTTGTAATCCCAACATTGGATATGCGAAACCTGTAGGTCTTGCCTGTTCAAAACCTCAGAGACTCATTCCATGAGCCAACTCCAGGACTATTACTATGCACACAAATCCCAACCAAAATAAAGCTACCGTGATTTCTTACCTTGATCAACGGTGAATGTATACCCATTAGCACCACGGCCGTTAATGATAAGGCCATCAGGGAAGGGTAGATCATGACCGCTATCTAAGATCGCTTTCAAGTCCTGTAGAGTATAGAGCTCCAAGCTTAAAATCATGAAACGGAAGAAAGAGCAATGGAATATACAAACATAATAAAACATACATTGTGGTTTTTGTTGTACCAGTCACCAGCCAAAATGGTGTAATCTGCAGCAGGAGGCGGAAAAGGAACAGGAACAACAGAGCGGCTAAGAATCCTGAAACCACCATAACCGCCAGCAGCCTTATGTAAGGCGAACGATGGGAAGTAAAAGTAGCTGCCAATCTGATCCTTCACTTGAAGAGTGTAGGTGAAGTTCCCCCCAGGAGGGATGGGGCAGTTGGTGCCATATACTCCGTCTTGCCAAGAATTTCTTCTTTGCTGCACGCCATTCCTGTATATTCAATCAAATCTCCTGTGTTACAACTTACAATCACAACAAAATAGATCTAGTCTTAGCATAGGATAGGATAGGATATGGAAACCAACCAAGAGATGAGAAAGGGTTGATCCAAGCTATTGAAGACATTAATGATCAAGTTTTCGTTGGTCACGGTTTCAATTTGTGGTCCCGGAAATTGGCCATTTATCAATATCACCTGCCATCACATCAGATGTAAATATGAAAAGGAACCAAGAAGAAGAAAAATACAAATACGAAAAAGGAACCTGTTGTTTCACTCCAAGAGGGTAGATATCACCATACGTGACATTCCAAGTATAGAACCTGTATGGATCTTCTCCATTGGTGCAGCAGCACACAAGCAGCATAACCAAGATAATGATAAAACAACATGCTCTTAGTCTGTCTCCCCTACAATCTCCCATTTTGAATTTCCTTCACAACACCAAGCTGAGAAGAATATATGAGACAATGGGATTAATGGAAATTGGCCCAACCTTTGCGCCTGGAAAGACCAGCATCTATCCATCTATCAGTGTATCTTATTTAATTATTTATTTATTTGCTAAGTAATGAATCTTTTACTTTAGTTGTTCTCTTTTGCTGCTTTAGATTTAGAGTAGGCGCTTTGTCGTTGAACAAAAAAGAAAAGAAAAAGGGGAGTTGGAGCTTTGTCGGTGGGGAATGGGGATAGAGTTGAAAAGGAAAGATATTCTTATTAGTAGTCTAGTTTGTTATAGAATAACTTTTTTCTCTTTAAATTTCTCTTGAAGCAGAAGCCACTTACTGGGGATGAGCTGAGCTGTACTTGCTGCTTTTGATAAAACATGTCCCCGATGCCAGCAGCCTGAGATATGCGGACCAAAAGAGAACCATCAATATCATATCAAATTTAAGCCAATTTGAAGGGGGAGAGGACCAAAAGGCAAGAGGCTTAGCAGGTTTACATACCAAGGCACAGCTTTAATAGAATTACGCAAGATTTTAATATCACCAAACTCATAGGGAATGACAGCCCATTTTGCTTTTCCCCAACAATGAATTCGGAACTTGATTAAGCTTTTAGCTCATCTCACTCCTTCCCACTAAACACAATAAACCATTCTGTAACAAAAATGTCAAGTGCCACACCTCCTTACCAATAGGTTCAGGAGCAGTATTAAACCATGCCAAAATGAATGAGACAGCAGTAATATTTTTTAAATGCATCATGAAAGTTTTTACAATTTCAAATGCCAAAACCTTTTTTATTTTAATTGTTTAAGTTTATTTTCGAGCAATTTATTTATAATTTAATTCAATCAGTTTCAGTTTATAAAGTTTATTTAATTTTCACATATTTAAACTTATTTCATTTTTTATATGAGAATGGAGTCAATAACAATTCATATTTTTTTAGTTTATAATTCATTCGATTTTTATTTCTTAAAAAGTAAATCTTAAGTTTTTTACTTTTATTTATGGGATATATGGCTTTTGTTCATATTTTATGAAAAGCGGGTTAACCATATAAATATGGTTCTTGAATTGCAACAATTATGCTTGTGTTTTACGTGATCATTTTTTAGAAGTATGCAATTAAACTGTGTTATATATATATATATATATATGCTATTGAATTGTGGTTTTGGCATATAGGATATGCTTTGAGAAAAAAGTTATTGAATTATGTTTTTGGTATATTGAATTTGTATTTAAGATATATTATGGGTAATCCAAATTTTTTTGTGCTTTTAAATTTGTTCCTAATACGTTTTGTTCTGATCGTGCTAATTAAAATTAAATATTGATCATATCGATATTTATTGTGTATTTAGATATCATTTCTCAGGATGCCACTAGATTAAAATAGTGGTATATTATTAACCCATGCCATTGGATTAATTATGGTTTTCAACCTTTGTCAACGAGGTGAAGATGACCATAACTTGTAAAAGGAAATGAATTATGTGTTAATCTATATACCCACACTTTGAAACTATGTTTTCAGTTTATACATGTGAAACTTAATTTTTGAATTATGATGAATTATCCAAAATTTTGTCATACATTACTTCAATCAAACACTTTGGCTTAAATGTTTTTGTTCTCGATAGAACGGAATGTTGATTACTTAGAGCCCCTATAGATGGGTGATACATCCCTGTGATTAGTATAAAAACAGCGATGATAGTAAAATTAGATATTGTAACAATATTGTAACGTGAAAGATTAAAAAAACTAAATGCACCAAACTACTAAAAGAAGACTGAACATATATAATTAAAAGTCAAATAATTTATAATTAAATTTCAGCTCTTCATCTGTTAGTTTCATCTGTTAGTTTTAATCATGAAATCATTTCACTATTTTTATTTTTAAAAATTTACACCTTTTCGAATTTAAGATCCAGTATTAAAATTTTTAAATCCCTCCTTCCTAAGCAAAATTGGGCAAGGCATTGTTCGATTAGCATCTGGCAAAAATGTTACTGATTTTGATGCCATCACTATATATGCAAACTAAAATAGATCACTGTATTTTAAAGGAATTAATTCTAGGAGACTCCATGTGGCTGCCATCAACTCAGTTTTTAACTCAATAAATATGTCGTAAATTTTCCGGCAAGCTCGCAATGGAAAAACAAGAGCTTTTTCACCAGTGAATAGAATTAAAATATAAATAAAAAAATATCATGACGTTCATACTTACACTTAAATAACAAAAGAAGAAAAAAAAATTCTTAGTAAACCGCAATTCTAGAGCCAAAACGTTCCCAACCGCACAAATTATAGCATCAGCATTTAGCAGTGTCAGGTGCGCTGTGCAGTCAGTAGTGGCACTGTCATTACCGGCATAAGCATACCCTTACATTCACTGCACTATAAGTAACCAATCACTTTCCAGAATTATGTAGGAAGTTCCATCTAATATGGATGACCCTAACCCTGCATGATTCTTTCTTGTGATTGATTAATTAAACGATAATCAGAAAATACAGATTCCCATTTCTAGAGGTCCTTTGTAAAACCTGTTGAATAATACTACTCTACATAGCTTTTTGGCAAATGAGCTTTACCTGATTCTCATCTGACCATCAAAAGCTAGAAGTAACATGTCACTGACCAAAAATGCCTTGCCCAATTTTGCTTAGGCAGGAGGGATATAGCTTCAATAAGTAATCCACCATTGCACACAAACAAATTGGTTATTACATACATCAACAATCATCATTTGAGCACAGATCTACAAAAAGAATGTGTCACAATCTTTATGAACAGCTTGCACCAGAAAGATATATAGGAGCAAGTAATGCTTACAACATTATCAGAGCTCTGATAGAATTGCAGGGATGTAATGAGATAGCTCTGCTGTGAGAGATTGAAATCCATTCACTAGTTGTGTGTGGAAATCTTGGTCTTCTTCTCCTATTAGTCTGAAGTGTACACGAATTGCCCGCTTGCAAACGGCCATAAATTCAAGGAGTGCAGCAATAAGTTGCTGTAGCTCCTGAGAACGCAACCTTGTGGCAGGTTCACCAGACAAGAAGGCTGTGCACACACTCAGAACGCCACTATTCACCTGCATGCATGCAGTGTCTTTTTCAGTATGGAAATCACTCCCACCCATATATTTACTTCAAAGGGAAAAAAATGAACAGGAAACTGAAAAATATAGAAAGATGTTTAGCTCACTTGAACTGCAACACTGCCTTGAAGAATTCTTTGCAGGCTCTGAAGACGAGGCAGTTGGTCTCCTTCGGAACTACGAGGCTCTTCCAACTCATTTCGTAGGGCTGCTGTTCGAGTTTCAATCATTCCAATCGCATTCTCAACCGGAGAAAATTCAAGTGATTCAGATTTTATCACCAAGAGCCTATTGACAAGTGCAGGGAATGAGCCCTCAGTCTGAAGAACAGTCCTCCTTTTCCATTGGTCTTCCAATCCACCTTGGGTCTTGCCATTTTTCGTGAATGGAGTGTCAAATAAGAAGCGGTCAAAAACACGTGCACGGACAGTTCCAGTAGAAAGAGAAAAGATTCTCTCCCTTCTGCTTCCCAAATCTTCATCTTCCATGACTGGATCAACAGCTGTTATCTGCAGGTAACAGACTCCAGGCTGCAACTCCTCTGCCTTCACCTGTCTGGAATCAGGAATAATGTGCAATGTATGATTACCATCCATCCTAGATTCATATATATGACTAAGTTTTTCCATTATATCACCCAAGCGCACATCACGAGGTTCTCGGTAAACATATTCTTTCCGGTCCAGCTTACCAAATCTCTCACCATAAAATCCAACCCTATAGTAAGTAGCATCAGTGAAAGGGATAGGGCTTGACTCCTGCTCAAGGATTGATTCATAGATGTTTGTGAGCAATGTATGACATTTAGCCAGTTGTCCATATGCTCTTCTGCTCTTATAAACTGGAATAACGAGTTCCAAAATGCTTGCACAGAAATGATAGAGTTCAGCTTGAGAGAAAAGTTTATTTGCAAGTTGTAGGTACTTAACAGCAGAGTCAACAGTGAGCTTCGAAGCACCATATCCCTCAACCTCAGCAGCTGATGCCTCGGATGTGATTTCACTGCTGACCATAGGACAAATTTTACGTAAGGCTGTGACATGATCCTTGCTCCAAACACCATCGTTTCTAGCAACAAGAGCCTACAACATAGAGATTCATAGATAATGGTAAAATATGAACAAATTTGCAAAAAGTAGAAATCCTATTTCTTAAGTTAGTGTTTCTTGGCAGCATTTCCCCTTTTATCTGTTTAAATTTTGGAGCAAGGGCTTCATGTACTTTAGAAGGCCATTTTTTAAAATTAATTGAAAATTACAATCTGTTCCTGCTTTTCTCATGTAATATCACTTCTATGACATGTAAATTCATGATTTCCCAACATTTAATGATCCAAAGTGAGAAAATGGCCAAAGTTACTATATTAGATGGCCATGTCTCACAGGAATCTTATAACGGCTGCACACAAACAAGTTAATAGGACTTTCTCACCTGCATTACAACACCGGCAACAGCCACAGCACACTGTGCAGCTTCAGCCCAGGACTGCATTTCTTGATGTGCATCACACAAATGCAGCAACCACATTATGTGAAGATCTGGGACAGGGGCAAATGCCATTGCAAGCTTGTAAAAGCTTTCTGCTGCTGCATATCTATCCATGGACATTACAGAGCCCTGCGAAAAGGATAGTGTTTAGATGTTAATGCAACAAGATTATCTTCATCCAGATCACAAGCAGAAACAAAAGCCAAAACAGTCTTCCTTAATATAAAATTAAATTAGCTTAATCATTTTAAGGGGCTGTTTGCTTTAGGTCAGACAAAGTCAATCTATCCATGACTTCACACTAAAACAGCACCATACTCAACTGCTGCCGTTCCCATCCCTCCAAAAGCAGCAGAAAGAATCCAAGCCCTTTTAACCAAAAGATGAAGGTAGGTATCTATTCGATTCAGATGGGAAGTGGTCCTGTAATGATAATTTAAAAATTCTACCTTTTTTTGTGTTAAGATGCAGCAGGTCTTAGACGGTTAAACTGTACATTTAGTGATAATTTTGAATCTAAAACAAAGGTTGCATGAAGATCATACAGGAAACTGAATGCAAATATAACATTTGAACCACAATAACTCTCCTCTACCTCACATAATGGTAATAATAACAATAACAACAAAAGTTTTTCTTCAAAAATTATTCTCAGCAAAATCCCCAGAAGAAACTGACATATATTTTAGACTTACCAAGAGTGCATGCTCCAGACTAGCATCAAGGGCCAGAAGAAGGCTGCCAGACAGAGATTTTACTTCTGACCAGGACCATCTGTTCTCTTTAAAATTTTCTGGAGTTACCAATAGAGCATCCTCAGGAAGTCCACATTCCTTCAAAAGGCCAGAGCTCTTGACTTCATCTGCCATTTCCTCTAAAGATTTTCGAAGCCTTCGTGCTTCACCACTTTCCTCAAGTGTCCCATCAGACTTCATCTGAGTCACCTGCATGTCAGACATTAGCTCGGACAAGGTGATAGTCAGCATTACCCTCAACCTTGCTGTCTGCATGAAGTAGAATGAACTCTGCAAGAATGAAGAAATAATTGATGTCAGAATGAACAACAGAAGCATGCCAACAGACATCAGTCTTAGGAATGCCAAAGGGCCTACCCTCACGAGTATCTGAAGCCCAATAACAGCTCTTTTCCTAATATTATCATTTCGAAAGACTGCAAGTCGAAGTAGATGAAAGGCAACTTGTTTTAAGAAACGATCATTCTCCCTAGCCATTAGTGTTGCCCCATGAAGATCAAATACATTGTTGAAGACAGGCAGAAAAGCTTTCCAGAAAACCAGTGGCTGATTTCGGGAAAAGAAGCTCATAATTATAGATGATAAACAATCAAGTTTTCCATAATCAGTAGCAATGCTATGGGATGCTGTCATTGCAGAAAATTTCTCAGATATTTCTAAAACCTGAAGACTAACAGCAGCACTCAAGTTCTCTTCCCAAAGCTCCTGAAACAAGCAAGAAAACCATGACTACCTAGGCCAAATTCAGAACAAGATCAAATAGGCAATGAGAACATCTTCTTTCTTTTATTTCTTTTTTGTGTGTGTGGAGAAAAACATGACATTCTGACACAACTTTACCAGTTTTTGTCGCAAAATTGGATGCAAAGATTCTCTAAGTGCTTGGGCTGAAGCTCCAATCCTAGAAGATTGGGCCTGAGCCAGAGCTTCTCTCAAGGAATATGGCTGGCTAGGGGAGCTCAGCTGAGAATTCACCCTTTGCCACAAGTAACCATTTTCAGGAGTTCCCTGAGGCTGCAATAGGGCAATCAAACAATGTATAAAATAATTAGTACATGCAGTTCTCCGTATCTACAAAATCAAGAACCTCCACAAGCAAACATACGAACTTCTCAGATTTATGAGCAACAGATGAAATGACAATAATATTACTCACTCTAACTTCTTGTCTTGATGCTTCAGATAAATAATTGTTGATTGCAGGAGAAAGCTTATCAGAATACTTTGGTGATGTAGGTGCATCACCCACAGGATTGCGAGAACTGCTTCCTATAAGCATTCCATCAGCAGGCTTTCGGTGCTGTAAGTACATGCAAAGTTAGTATAACTGGAAGGGTAAGAAGTAAAAGAGCCTCAGCTACAAGCCAAATTCCATATGACATGAGAAACAAGTTCATACTATCAAAAGAATTGACCAGAATTGAAGAGAAAAGCTAGGGAAGCAAAACTTCCCTTCTCTATTGCATATTTTTTCAACACTTGAACATTACATATTTCTTATAAGCTTTTCATATTTAAGGAATAAAAAATTTGTTTTGTAGAAATTTTTTATGTACTTTCTTACTCATTTTAGTTTTTGTTACACATACAGACATACACACAATTGAAATATCCAATTATTCTTAAAAAAATTTATTTATTCTTTTTGTTTAGGAAAAAATTGCCAATAATTTGTGTAGAGTTAAGCAGTGTCATATATATATAATATATATTATGCATAGAAACATAAGCATACAAATATTTATTTATCCATTACACACATATGCAATAGAGGATAGTTGGTGGCAAAAATTCCCTACATATTTAAGCCCAATAATACCAGAGTTCAACGTCTAATGACACCAATGAAGGCTAAGATTTAAAGGACTGGGTAATCCTTGATGGTGGTAAGGAGCATAGTGACAAACTAAACACAAACAAATAAAACCTTAATACCAACAAGAAGCTACCTAAACTATTAAAATAACTGAACCAACATACAATTTTGCACAATGAAAAAGAGGAAATTGAATGTTTAGCTGTAATAGCAACCTCAAAATGAACCAGGCATTCCTCCATGAGTTTGAAAAATAATCTAGTTCGAGCAATGCTTTGCTGCCAAGCCTTAACAACTGATGCATCATCCAGATTCCGCACGATTTGCAAGATAACAATCAAAACTTCACGCTTTTCGGCAGCATTTAAGTTGTAAAATACGGGCATTTCATCTAGAATCTGCAGAGAGGATAAATTCACTTGCAAGAAATTTATGCATCGGTAAATTATAAGCCAACAGGGAACAAATGCAGTCTTATAACGCAAGTCATCTTTAACAAGATGCCATCCCAAATTTTAGACTCCAAAATCATATTCTGTCTTATTTCTAATAAAGAATGTCAGAGCATAGATCTATGCCAGTCCTATCCTGTTTTGTGCTTAGACTAAAATTCTAACAACATTAATGCACCCAGTTTTTCCTCAGCAACTTATTTTTGGTCAGATCTGAAATTTCATAGAATAATATAGTACCCCATTCATACTAAATTACATTTTAGGAAAGATGCTACAAATTCAAGAAGCAATAAATAAATAGTACCATGTGGATTTTTCTTGGATGATACAAATATGACACCAAACAGCCATGTAATTTTGACACTTACACTAATCTGTCTCAACTTCAAGCTCATTTGGGTGTAGACAATTGTAATACCATTTACACAATATCATAAAGATGCAACATCAGCAATGTTATACCACTGCCTAATGCTTAATCAGCATAATCATCATCATCATCAAGCCATAAAATAATTGAAGTACAATTTACCTGGCCAATGAGGGGAAAATATAGTTGAGCAATATACAGCTTGTCTTCAGGTTTTTGGTACCGAGCATCAAACTCATGCTTACATAAAACAACCACCAAAATTCTAGCTGCCTAATCACACAAAAAGCAAATGTTATTTTCAAAGCAACAAAATATGCTATATATCTTAAGCACTATATATATGACCATGATGTTTTGAAACAGTTAACCTATTTTATCCAAAATCACCTTAGCACGCTGAGATAAATCATCGTGATCCCACGTAAGGAAAAGCTCTTGAATCAAGACAGATGAAAGATAGTTCCTAAATCACAATATACACCAAGTCAATTGAGTGATACTAGCATTTCAGCTACTAATTAATAGAGATTTTGTCGGACTAAGTCCATGCAAAAAATATAAAACTCAATTTTCAAGAATCAGAGAGAGAGAGAGAGAGAGAGAGAGAGAGAGAGAGGAAAAACTACTGCCAGCAAATCCCTTTTTTATATTAAGATAAACTAATCAAATTACTAGAAATAAAGAAAAATAACTAATTGACCTCAAACTAATCAATTTACTAGAAATAAAGAAAAATAACTAATTGACCTCTATACAATGTCTGTTAAGCATCTTGATTTTGACCGTTTAAGCACAGGTGACATGGATGACAATCACATGAAAGCAGGCCAGGTTAACTGCCAAGATAATTTAAGATCACGGTCTAACTTTTGGTAATTTTAGGACCAATTTAAGCTGAAATGATTCCATTAAGTCATGTTTATGTTTCTAAAGTATAAAAGATTGTTGGCTTTACTTTCTTTTCATCAGTTTGCTCAATCTAACGATAGTTTCCAGGTTTCAAGCAGATTTAAGTCTTGAGCTATTTTACTTTGATCTATTTTTTATAATGTAAGTGTTGTTTTAAGTCAAGCTTGGAACTTCATTATTTTGGATCTCAAGTACATGGAAGATAGGAATGCTAGAATTCTAGAAGCATTCATGTAATTTCTCGCATTAAATAATGAGAAGTCAAGTAAATTTCATTTTACTTCTCACGATCTAATACACCCCACCCACGCCCTACCCCCTCCATCAACGCTCTCCTATGCCAGAGGTTTGGGTGGTTTACAGAATATCATTACACTGAACTCTAGTAACTTCGAACACACCATGAAATTCCTTCATGCACATATGTATCATCCACTAAGAACTTGAAGCCTTTATGCCAGTTTTTACAACAGGAAGGAAAATTTGTTACAATTGATGATAGTGCCAGAACAACAAGAAAATATTGTTACCATAAAATACATCCCAGTTATATAAGTTTTACACCTATAAAGAGGGATGCTCTCCTCTCCATTAAGACATGACATAAAGCAAAAACTATCTATTTACATCATGAAAGTAGTGAAACATAAAAACAGAAGAAAGTACCTGTCTGAGGGGTCTCTCCCAGGCATTTCCACAAAAAGATCATGATCACATATTATCTGCAGAAAAATTAGCTTGCAATCATGCAGAACTGATTGACATACCCCAGAAAACTTGTCCAGATACAAGGACACCTGAAACAAATAAAACACATTTAGAAGGTGATTATCAAAACAATAGCAATGACATGAGTGTCATATGATTATCTTGTCTTTCCTCTTTCCTCATACATAAAACAAAACAACTCCTCATAACCAAAACGCAAATAACAGATGGAGTAATATCAGTCAAGAGTAAACAAAGCATAAGACATGCTTCCAACCAGTGGCATAACTCATTAAAAGACAGTTTACAGCTGTAGACGAAATTGAATGACTGCTTGAGCATCACCTTATTAAATTGTAAAAGTTAATGAAAACAAGGGATACTCAACTGAGCATAGAAACAAACTGCAAGGTTTCTATTTTTTTTCCACAATTGGAGAGTACAATCATCATGGCAACAAATATCACTGACTAATGGACTTTTTGAGATGCTGACTCATTACCAAATCCAAGTTCACCAACCTAAATTACATTTGTCAATTCTAAAACAGAGCAGTGGGATTTAAGTCAGCAAAAGAATGTTTTTCACACTAGTGATACATGTCATATAGCTTGTTGACACTTGAGACTCCTAAATTATGTAACACATCTACTTTCAGCTCCCTGCAGCATTAATAGTGTCACTCAGTGATGTTGAGTGGGGTGCAGATAAGGTTTAGATTACTTAATTCCATTGATGAGTGGCAAATCGATAACAAGAGTTTGTAGGCTTTGACATGCTTTTTATCATTAAGAAAGACAGGAATCTGTTGACAACAAAATTGTGATTGTCAATTAGAAGGTATTGGTATTTTTAATTTGGAATGTCTTATTCTTTGTATATTTTACATTTTTTAATTTTTATGTAGACATTTTTCTAGATCAATAATTTTCTGGAACAGATAGTAATCAACTTTGTTGTTGCTTTTCCAATTTGCTTGTAGATAATTCACCTTTTTCTTAAAGAGGTAAAGACCTTAGGAACAGCTTCTGTCAACATTTCATCATGAATATATAAATGATTTATGTGAACTAGGAAAACATATTTTCCTATTCCTGTGTTTGACTCCTTTTGGTCTTGCAGATAGATTAAATTTTAGTTAACTGTGATTTTTTTTATTGTTCATCAAAGTAAGGACAGGCTTTATTCAAAAAATAATAATAGTAGTCACCAATAGGCATGGGATCTGTTGGTAGAGAGTTGGACTCTTAGTTCCAATAATCAAGGATAAAACCTTAGGGTGTGTTTGGACAAAGAATTTTAAAATTTTGGAGATCTTTTAAGATGCTAACATTTTAAAATGCATCTTTCCAAATTGCTAGTGTTTGTAATTATTTTGTTTAGGTAAATAAGCTTTTAGAAAAATTTAGGCTATTGGAATTTCATGAGTTAGAAAACTAATTGTAAAAGAAGAATAATGATATTAAATATAAAAAAATGTAATATGAATATCATTAGACTTGTAAAATATATAAATATTTTAATATATAAAATTTTAAAGCATTTGTTAGAATTAAATAAAAATGATATTTTGAAGTTCAAGATTTTTATTTTATAGTGAGACCACATCTAATAAATGAAATAAGATTATGAGATATTTTAAAAAACCACCTATTTAGGTGGAATTTGAATAGCAGATTTGAGCTCAAATCCCCTTTTGAAATTCCTTACAAATTTTGAAATTCTCCATTGGTTTTACCCACAAGTAAACTCATCTTGAATTTTGAATACCCTGATAGAAATTATATTTCTCCTTCAAATTACCCATCCAAACACACTCTTACAGACCTCTAACTATAAAAAAGACATAACAGTAGTCAAAGATTCCTACAAGTGTATGCTACTTCAGTTTTTTTTTTTTAACAAAATTTTAAGTCATGAGAATACTTGGGTTGTTTCTGAATGAAATGACAGGAAAAAGGGAAATGAAACAGTTAAATTTCAAATCAAAGAGGTCTCCTAACATGCAATGGTTTGAGGACATGCTAGTCTCTGAAACTAATAAGTATGGAAAGCATCATGTCCAAGTTAGTACCATCTGAACCTGATCACAAAAATAGACTATTGAATCAAATAAAAACATACCAATTCAAAAACTTGGCGAGGCTCAATAATGGATAAAAGATCATAACAAAAGAATGCCAGACTGCTGTTCAATCGTTTCGCCAAGCTTAGCCCTTTCTTACAACGCTCATGAACTTCAGTTAGAAGGCAATCATACAGCTGGATTATACATCTGAACACACCCTCTTTCAACTGCATCGGGGGAACATCTTCATCTACATTAAAAGAAAGCAAAAGCTGATTTACCAAACTGATGATAGCATAAAAGCTATTTTCAATTTCCTCCAACTGAACTCATTGAAGAATTAACAGAATACTTTCTCAGCATCTGAGAGTATGCATGTATGTGTGTAGTCTTGAATATAAGGAGGGATTAAGTTATGTCAATGTAATATTACATATACTTTAATCCATCAAATTTCATGCTCTATTCATGTAATCATGCTGACCAAAATTGAGTAAATTAAAAATACATAGTTGCTTTTGACATAAGGGTTTCAAGCATTTCATATGCTCTAAAGATGTGACAGCATGAATGTAATGTTAAATCCAACATTGACTCACAATTTACATGCATGACAAGTTGATAGAATGTAAAGTCATAGTATGAATATTATGCTAAACCATAAGTGTACACAATAGATAAGATACAGATATCATATTGATTTAAATTTTACATGCATGACAGGAATGAATATAATGTTAAATCCAACACTGACTGGTCAAACCATCAATTTTGGAAATGACAGAAAGATGTAGCAGTAGACAATTACCATAACATATAGAGAGATTCATATACACAAGCACACATATACCTACATATACGTGTACATCTGTATGTGCATTTAAATACTTCATGCAATGTAAACCAACCTAATGGAAGGCTATGATAGAACAGACGAGTTTGCTCCAATGCCATTGACTTAACAATTAGCTCAAGAAAAAACCAAGCCATTGCCAGCACATCATCATACACTGGTCCAACACGATAACCCTTAGCCTGCAGAACAACATCAAATTAAAAAAAAAAAAAAAAAAACAGTTTCCAAGTCAAGGCCACCTAAATGAAAAAATAGCAATGTCTCAGGATTACAAGTAACTTGAGAAACAAGAACTCAAGTTCTATTACCATAAAATGTTTTCAAGTTATTGAAAATTTTAAGTTTCAAGAATTTATAGAATTTTTCAATGAATTTCTCAAGGACAAACAGAAGCAAGTTTAAGGCTTTTGTGTCACTTTTTTTAAAAAACTCTACCAGGATGTCGCAAGCCTATAATATCATCTCTCTTTTACAGAAGTATTCAAACAAAATCTTGTTAGGTACTTTATCTTTAACATTTGAATTAGTGATTTGATATAGACCTATGGAGAAACACACCCAAATTGTTTTCAAGTCATCATATTACAGTATTCACCCGGGGCTAGAATAAGGTACCGCAAAGCCAACCCATTCAACAACTAAAAGAAAGATCGATTCTTTGGGATCCTTCCTTTCTTCAAACAGAACGAACGGAGATAGAACCAGACCGATTCCCTAAGTGCCTTTCTGGATATTCCTCAATGTCCCGGCTATTCACGGAACGTGACAAGCGGATGAATAATCATCTGCTTCCGGAAGAAATCGAAGAATTTCTTGGAAATCCTACATTCTTTAACTTTTAAATTAAAATTTATTTCATTTAAACAAGGAAATTATCTACTCCATCCGACTAGTTCCGGGTTCGAGTCCGGGATAATCCTTTGTTCCATAGTCCCGGGGCTATTTACAACCAGCCAATTAAAAAAATGGGAATTTTCCAAAATGATGAAGAGATAACAAACGAATTTATTCATTTCTCATATTAAATGTTCAGGCAGTAAGAATAAGAGGGTTCTTGTCTCGGTAATTCAAATGTGGGAGAAGGTTTTTTACTAATGAATCGATATTCAAAATCATTCCATTCTGGATCCCTTTCTCAATCAAAGCATCGGATTTCTAAATTCTCATAGGTACCACCTGACATGTGCCTACTTGCAAGGTACTTGACTTGGATCCCACATAGAAAGTGTGGGATTTCTTGGTATATGGAACTAGGCTCTCCAACCTCAACAGCTAGCTTTTGGAAAGGTCCATATCATAATTATTCAGCATTTAAAATTTTAATATTAAAGGTTGAGCTTTTTAATTTCAATTTATTAAACTCCCACCAGAGATTTCATAACTAGGCTTGCAATCATCTATTACACTGTTCTCTTTCTTTTTTCTTTTGTGTGTGGGAAGGTGTGTTTTGAAATTAATTATTACTATTCTAAGTTTCAATATAATTCTAAAAGGAGATCATGAGTTTTCTCTTCAGTTCAAGGAAGCTACATGGACTTGGGAATGGGTGTTCAACATGCAAATGCTGAGTTTTGAACAAGTTTCTGAGTAGATATCTTCAGACTCCAATAGTCAATTATAAGAAATTTGAAACGAGCTCCGAGGTAAATCAAAGTACAGTGAATAGCTTTGGTGGCATAGGAATTCAGAAATTACACAATGACACATTCTGCTTAAGAATCTGAACAAATATAGACAGCATACACATTATTGAATTTTACCAAGAAAAAAGGATATAAAAGAAGGTTTGTAGTTTAGCAGATTACCTTACTACGAGCCAAGCTACCCCACACGGTAGACAAGCCTGGATAAACTGGGGGTTGACGACCACCAAAGTCATCGAAAGCATAATCTACATAGTTAACTAGAGAGCGATTTCGTTCAGAATCATCAACTGACTCTTGCTGCACCCTGCAAATAAATAAACAAAAGATTACACATGATAAAATAAAAGAAAAAAATGATGCCCAAACTTCTATAAAAAGCCTGGAGCAAAGAATCTTTCTTTGCAATGATTAAAGTTCATTTAGTGAAAATAAACCTTCAAGAATTTATCAGAGACTTGGCACTTAAACAGTAAGACAATCGTAATCTTGGTTTTTAAAAATTGTTATGTTTAATTAATATATTACCTAACCAATTAATAAATCAGATAAAAGACCATACCTGGTCAGGATATTAACCATGGCTCTGAATGCAGCAACCTGAACAACAAATTAAGAGATTGCAGCACATACAGTAAGCAAACCAGTATAACAAGATGAAGCTAAATAATCATATGCTAGAGAAAAGGCTTAGAGGGAGATGGGGCACAAATGTCTAGGTCGGGACAGATAAAAGATGGGAGTTGAAACCTGAAGGGTTTCTCCACCATTCCCTATAAGATGGAGAAGCATATTTAGAATCGGGTGAAGAAACTGAAGCAAAGCAGTGGAATCAACATTCTTTAAGCTGTTAATTGCCTGCAACCCATTAATAGTTTCATGTCATAGGTACATAACTATGTAATGCAATTTAGAGAATATATGCCAGTCAAGATATTTGCCATTGTTGCATAAGATGTATGGCATGTTCATCTTTAACTTTCCAGCCAACTAAAACTTCAATGGGGTTGTTCCACTTTATGATTGCAACTGTTACCATTACAACCAATATCAAATTGCCAAATTCAAAATTCAAAAGCTTTTTTGCAAGTGTACAAAAAAAAAGAACATTTCTATAGATGCAATGTTGGAAAAATATAGAATAAAGCTCTCTATTTGTTGTTGTACTAACTTGGAAACTAACATAGACTACCAACCATGGTAGTATGTACAAGGCACATACTGATAGTAGCAATTTTCATCAAGACATTTTTTTTAGTTAGTTTAAAGTTATTTTTCTTTTATTTTGACCTAGGAAGGGAGGATTCACCCCTAGCTCTCTAAGCACTAGCTTTAGAAATTAAACATATATAATTCTTAAGTCTTACTGGTTACCAATAGAGAAAATTCCATACTATTGAAACTTTAGAAATAATATTACTAAACCATTCATTAACATTACATTTTACCTAATCTTAGAAATTAGAATTTCTAAAAGCAATATTTCCAGTAAACTAGATAAATATAAATTTTACAAAATGTTAACAAGCCACAATTTACTTGTCAATAGATATAACTATATAAATTGGCAAAAAAACTCATAAATAGATCCAAATTCAATATACTTAATTTTTAGCATTTAAAATAAGAATTTCATACCATTTTTGTAACAGAGTTATTTCCTTGTATTCCTTTCCCCTTGAGCAGTATTTTACATTATTTTCCCTAATTTTATACCTATAATTTCCTTATTGATATCATTTTAATTAATTTAATTCTTTTAACACATCTTATTCTTCTTTTTTATTTTTTACTCTACATTATCCCAATCCCTAAAACTTATTTTCATTATAATTTCTTTTCATTTTATCCCTATCCCCAACAAAAGCATCATTTTATGCATTACTTTCCAGTATTTTTTTTCCTTCTCCTCCATCCAACACAACCTTTTCTTTTCCCTTCTGCATATTCTGCAGCCCTGCCTCCCTTCTATCTCAGTTTTACCATTAACCTAATCTCTTTCCTTTCTCTTTGTTTTTTTACCTTCCCAAGTTCACCTTTAATTATGGTTTTATCTCTCAAACCAATTCTTTCCTCTTTGGTTCCAGAAGTTTCACTGTCAATGCCTTCCTAGTTTCATCCCTCAAGCCAACTCCAACACCTAGGTTTAGAGTAGGCAAAGCTTAAACTAAACTAATTCAATTGAACCAGAGAACCCAATTTGACTACAAAAAGTCAACAACCCAAACCAATATTGAGCCAATACTAAATAATTATAATAGAAAAATAATGACTTCAAAATCAAGGTGTGACAAAAGTTGGCAAAATGTGACTTTGAATATCTTACCGAAAGTTGAGGAAATTAGACTCAACCAAATAACCCAGTCGAACAGTTGAACCTAACCGAATTGACATTAGAAGTCAACAACTAGAATCAAAATGACACGAATTCAGATAAACCAGACTGGAACAGAGCTGAATCCCCACTTACCACCTCTACCCAGAGTCAATATTTCAATCTCTTTTTATTGTTCATTCTGTTTTGCTTTTCATACCCATCTATTCTTATCTATTGGAAGATTATGGAATTTTGTGTATATAAAATCAATGGATTCAAAAAAGATAACCAAACATGGAGGTGAACCAATAAGCAGAAAACAGAAGTACCTCCAAAAGTTCAGAACCCCAAGGTGGGCTTGTTCGAAGAGTGTGTCTATCATACTCAAGAAAAAAATCTCTGATGCGCTCGTTAATCGGGTATAGAGATGAACAAAGTCTTAACCGCAATTTGAAAACATTTTTTCCATCTTCCAAATAATCCAACCTCTCCTGCGAACAAAAGGAAAAGTAAATATGAATTTTAATTGTCAGGTTTTAATACTAAGCATCCAATCAGAAGACACACTCAAAACTGTATCTGAAGAAATTATCACAGTTAAGCACAAAAGCTTCCCACCATATACTAGAATAAAACATGCCAACAAGTTTGCCACCTAACACAAGCAGGAAATTCCCAATTTACATTAAACAACTATACACGAATGAAATAAAAGCAAACTTATTTAAGCAACCGAATTATGCAGTGTCACACATACAATCAACAAAATGTAGCTATTTGATTTACAATGAAAGGACAGAAGAAGTCCAAAACTAAAGTACAACAAAGACTTTGATGATAAACACAATGAGAATATCTCATCAAACTGCACTGTAGAAAAGGATATGAGTGGTTATATATTGAATACTTAATCTTGCAAAACATACCTTGCCAGAATCCAGGAGATAATGTGGAACCAATTCCCTTATTATCGGTAAAGAAATTTCAGATCGCAATCTGAATTAAAAACAAAAATCAAATTATGGATTTATTGAACCCGTTGAGCAATGATGAAACTGATGTGAATAAAATAAACATTCCAAAAGAAAAACCTTTCCTCCCTAGATAAAATAAAAATTAGTCACTTAATCATTTGTTTTTCAATGCATAAATTAAGCACCCATGATTTATCCAAAATAAATGAGCTAATTAAACTACTGGCCCCATTTCACAGCTAATTACCATTATCTGAATAGATGAAGCAGTGACTTCTTATTTCTGATTTCAAGAGAATAAAAAGAAGGAAGAAGTTCAAACTGAGCATATACATACTGGGCATGTGTCGATAATGGAAGTGCTGCATATCCTATAACTACCTGCCAAGTGAACAAATTGAATGACCATTCCTACAAACTTAATATCAAAAATAGAAAGGAAAGGAACTGAAAGTTCAATAATAGCTCCTGTTAATTTAGAGTTTTTTTTTTTAAGAAAAAAAAGATTTTACAGTAAAATGAAAAAGAATCCAAGCTACCATTATTTCCCAAACATAAATTCATGTAAAACTCACTGGTTTTGGAGCTTCAAGTTTAGTTTGAAGATCAACATGGAAAAAAGTAAATAACAGGTGATGTGATGGTGTCCAGACAGCAGGAAGTGAAACTTTAATCTCATCGTGATAGCAGGCAACCCTAGCACCAACAGCAACTTGTGTGTGAGCATATTTCTGGAGTGATGAACCACGATCCCTTGGATGGATTGCCTGGTTGTATTAGTTGGACCAAAGAAACAAGTAAGAAGAAAACTAGAAAACTGAATTCTAAAGATCAATCAACACATTTACCTCTAAGGGCTGCCTCCGAGCATCAGCATCATCCTTTCTTAGCTCAACTTGTATGAATAGATTCCTTTTCCGACTCAAATTCACAGTTAATGGATACACATATAGACAATGAAAAAGCTGCAAGAATGGCTCATTTCTCATTGTTGTGCGGAAGTCAAAAGCTTGGAACTGTCAGATGAATTAACATAGTAGTTTAGATGAAATGAGTTTTACACATATAGCAATAACAAATATATAATATAAAATAGGCCATAGCATGCCAGTCCTAATGCTAAGATTCTCAGATGCACAGATAAGTAGCAGCCATATTGCAATCATCACACTACAAGGAGCACATAGTTTGCAAGACAGCCTTCGTTTAGATTCAGTCCAATTTTTAACCCAAACACGAAGCATATACAATTTTTTAAAAAAAGACTAGAACTAAATTGCACATACTTGACAAGGATCACCTACTAATTTGTCTTACTTTAGTTGCAACAACTTGGCAACATCATAATCAATGGACCCAAAAGGTGCTCCAGCTAAGATTAAAGAACTTAGAAAATGCATAACAATCCCAATGGAGTAAAAAATCAGCATCTGGATAAGGACAAGTGACTGTAAGCATGCTAAAATTTATTCAAAATAACCTAACAGCAGACCTAGAACTTAATAGTTTGTGAAATAAAAAGTAAACCAAACAAAGACTAGATATAAAAAACAAATTATCTATCAAAGCAAAAACTTAATCTCAAATATTAATGACAAAGGATTCCACTTTTACTATCAATAGAGCTTTTCAGACTTAAACTTGTAACCCCTTCCATATGATAGATTCATCACTAATTTCTGCAGTTAATATAATTTTCCTAGCCAGAAAATATTGAATATGCAAATGGACAATTAAAATGAAAATCAAAAAGAAAAAGAAAGCAAAGGATGGCATATAGAGCAACCATATACTAAATGAAAAGAAGTAATATCACTAAATATCTTCCTATAAGATGTAAAAGATGCAATTGCTACTTGGTATGCCATAGGTAAACCCAATGACTAAAAGCAAAGAAACAGATTAACTGCTTACATCATCTGCACATAAATCTAGATTTCCATGACTGTTAGATCCATTTCCAGAAACCTCTTTTCCATCAATTGCGATCCACTTGGAGTTGCTAGTCTGAGGTCCATCCAGACCATTTCCAGGACTCCTTGAAAACATTAAATCAGCAACTGGTTCCCCAGGATCCAGGGAATCATTTGTCGCACTGCCACCTTCTGATATATTATCCAGCTCAGCGAGAGCAGTCTGGTGTTTCTCAATTTCCAATTTCAGAACACCTTTTACAGGTTTATGTACTTTCCGTTTAGGATCCTATCACATCAGAAGAAATGGCAAAAAGAAACAGAATGAGAAAATTATGTGCACAGCAGATACATAATAAACTAAAGAGAAGACCAAATGGCAGATACAGAATAACATTATATCTGGATAAAAACTTTGTCAGAATACAAGGATTAATCAATTAATGAACAAGTTATTGATGATAAGAATATGATTGTAGAAACATTCAGTATACAATTAATAGCTCATACTCCAAAAAGGCCCTAAAATTGAAGCTTGCACAACTGCCTCAGGAAAATTAGAGAAACAGCCCACTTGATTGACCAGCAGTATACAGTTGTTGTATGCTTTATAGCCTAAAAACAGCTAAAAGCCACATGTAAATCACCCTCATATTGAAGGGTCAGCTTAACAAAAACTTGAGAATACTCACAGCAAAACAAACATATGGGCTTCAATTTATTAGGCCATCTAACTGTCTAGAAAGCAATCCAATTGTTCTTGAAATAGTTAATGTGGAGCAAAAGTAGTAATAAGGCGTGTTAGGCAGCCTGCATGGACAGGCCAGGAGGCAATGTGACCTATAATAATATCTCCAAAATCTTCAGTTAAGCTCCATTTGTTTTACAAAAAATGCCTCGTTGAAGGAAAATATCTAATTTAGAAAATATTCTTCCCAACAGAAAAATATGCTGATAACATAATAAAAAACATTTTCTTGTATTGCACCTTAGGAGAACTTTCACCATTAACCAGTAAAGACCTCAACACTTTTCTTAACCTTCACAAAGATAAATAAAAAAAAAAACACAAATTCAAGGTTTTCATTTTAAATAAACTGACAAATATTTTCATTAAAAGTCTAGCCACGTTCCAAACAAACAACAAAGAAAGGCCACAAAGCAACTAAACAATACCTGAAGTGACTCTTCAGTATAGCTTTCCTTCACTTTTTTTAGATTAGATATTTCAACAATAACAGAACTACCACTTGAGCAGCCCAGTTTCCCATCTGATGTGACCTTAGCAATGGGCTCAAATACACCCTCATGAGAACTTGAACCAGACATGCTGGGAGCAAGAGGGCTGCTGGGAGAAGCAGATCCACCAGAAGCAGCAGCGATGCTATTGTCAAATAATGGAACAATGGCCCAGGCGAAAGACTCTCTGTAAGGCATTAGACGAGACCACACCTGCAGCTTCTGCCTCTCTCTCTCAGTCAAATGCACCTGTTTGCACAGAGGATAAGAGAAAACAAATGCTAAAAGAGTTTAATTTAAGCAATCTTGAATCATCCTCTTGGTATAAACAATGCACCCTTCTCCTATAATTTAAATCCTTGGCCGGCACATATGAGTATGTTCTTTCCAGGCAATCAAGATAATAATAACCTTTGAATTGCCAGTGTTTTTTCTCTTTTGCAACAAGAAAAATCAACGAGCTGCCTTTTACTGTAACATACCATGCAGCCAAATGACTAATTTATATGCCCATTCAGAATAAAAGCCAGATTTATTTCCTCAGATGAAGCATATTTTAGAAGACTGTTTCAAAACTGAGTAGATTCATTCTCTTTAGAACAAGCAGGTATTTGGCCTAGCATTTTAAAAGAGCCTCTCTAATAGAAGAACCTGAAGTAAGGAGATTTGAACTAGTGAACTTAGACAGTAAGCTCCTGACAACCTTAACAATTACAAATTGAACCATAACTTGCAGTAAACTTTAAATAGCAGATAGATGCTAAAAGTTAAATTTCAATGAAGCTTCCATTTTCCCCTTTCTAGGATTATTACATAACAGATTCCTACATCCTAATGACTCTAACTCAAGTTTGCCAAATACTATTTCCACTTTCCTCTATAGAACTTCTAGAACAGCTGTACTCATACAGCACTTCTCTTAAACTTTCAACTGGGCCAAACAGACTACAACACTGCTTTAAATAAAAGTTGAACACTCTAGCTCCCAAATTGAGATCAAGCATCAAAAAACCCATAGAAACTCATATAATACATGTAAAAACATTGATTTCTCCAGGTAAAAGGGATATAGTCCAACATGAAGAAGTGATTAGGAGGATCACAAGCATTCTGAATAACAGATAAAAGTAAAGAAATAAAATATTGAATTCCGGAGGAAAAAACAAAAGGAAAGAAAGTGATAAATGTCTATGTTAATACCGGTTCTTTACGTGAATAAACCGAAGGGGTTACACCACCTTCTTCTGTTGCAGGCTTCTCTAACTGGATTAGCAAACAGATTGACGCTGATGGAGCATCTAAATAGAATATCCCACGAGGTTCTAAAGGCACTTTAGCCTGTCAAAAGAACAACAGAAAGAAAAACTTATCGATCATCATTTATAGAGAACTATATCATTAGTAGATAAAATTAAAGGGCATAAATGGCATTCTTGCTTACATCCTGCATTTCACTTGGAAGAACAGAAAAATAAAAATCTTCAGATAACTTTTCTCTTCTCTCCCGATTATATATGCACATGGTTCCATAGAATGGCTCTGTGAGGAAAAGAGAGTTATCTAAGTCAGAAACCAGGAAACAGTAAAAAGACTGAAAGTAAAATAAAAACATGATAACGAGTCCTTCAAATATGGTGATGGAAAGCTAACCAACAATTCCAGCTTGAAAGGAAAGCGATAGAACTTTGACAGAGATCTTCAACCCACTACAGTCAACCATCCCAAGAGAGAATGGATCATTCAATGAGATATTAATCTTAAGAAACCAGTAACTCCAAAGCAAAAGAATTTACTGGAGCAATAAGATTCAAACCTGCCATAGTGTGTGGTAGGGGTTTCTGGGATCCTTTGGCCAAATATCATTGACCTTTCATTTCCCCAGTCAAAAGCAGGTTCATAAGCTGGGAGAGGAGACTGACCAAAATGCTACAAACATATCAACAAAACGAAAGGAAATTACCACTATTGGGAAACAAAATAAGAAATGCTGCAGTCTGCAGAAGCTAAGAAAGTAGGAAAAAATAAAACAGCAAGAAAATTGCCCAATAATAGCAACCTTGGTAACATTAGAGTTGGGAAATTGCCTTCCTGAGGAACTTGGCAAGTCATCATCGGTAGCATCTTCAGCCTTAATTTGTCTAGCACTGGCAAGCTGCATTTCTGCATAAATATAGCAAATACCAGAGGAAATAAGATTTACAGTAGTAGATTAATATTCTTTTCAAGAAAAAGTACCCCGTAACTAGAATCTCACCAGTCTCAATATCAGTATCTGGACCTTCAAATATCTGATTCTGGAATGAATCGGGACTGATACTTTCGTAGTGGCCATATTTATTATCATCTTTAATCCAATCGCTTTTGTAGCACTGAATGAGTTCGGTTAGATGTGGCCACTGCTCCAAATTGTCATCAAGCTGAGTGCAAGAGAACAGCAAAAGAAAATCATTTTAAATGTCTATTTACACTACCTAATCTAACACATTACAGAATGCAAACAGGCAATATAAGGGTTTACACTTAAAGCTACTGCTTAATAAATAGGAAACATTATTTTCTATCTTCATAGTTCTGAATAATTTGTATAGGTAAATGCAAAATAAATAAATATATATATAAATGCAGAATGCAAGAGAGGAATAGAGAATAAGAGACCAATGGATCCAGCTTGAGATGAGCGAGCGAATGTCGAGGAATTCTCCGAAAGCGATACCCACCGCCCCCGTTGCCATTGGTAGCAACGTTGCCATCCATTATGTCAGATTCTGCATTTTGACAAGAGAAATTAATCTTAAAAAGTAGGAAATAGCTAAAATGTAATGTTGATTCTGCAGATCTGGAACAAAAACACAGCCCTCCGGCAAATGAGAGGAAAAAGAAAGAAAACCTAAAAGACAAGGGATCGATTAGCTACAGCAAAACAAGAGATCTGACAGAGAAGGCTGAACCCACAGCGACGCAAGTTGGGGCGTAAAAGAGCAGGAGAGAGGAGCACGGACACACTACATAAAACAGGAGTCAATATCAGTCTAAAATCCGGAAATAGGAACTGTCGTTTTGATTTATCTCATTCATTCCCCACTCCCGACCCTATTCTCATCTCGTCTCATCTCGTCTCCTCTCGTCATCGTCTCGTCTCCCCTTGTCACGCTGCTTTCTTTTCTTTCTTTCTTTTTTTTTTTTTTTTTTTTTTTGTCACGCTGCTATTTTAATGTCGATATGGTCCTCAACAAATATGCATAAACAATTGTGAAGCATTAAAGATGTAAAAATGTTCATTAAAAAACAAAACTGTAAAACAGAATCGTGCTAAAGCTATTTAAGCTTGCTTCCAAAGAAAAGATTCGATTCAATCAAATTCAGGTAGTTTAAGCTTAACTAAGTTTCAGTACCTAATTTTAATAGCTTGGAAGCCTATTCAATAATAATCCATAAGCCTAATCCATTTTTATTTTTAATATTTATTGTTAATTTATTATTTATATAGGTTAAAACCTTAAAATATATACATACCCATGCCTCTTGCCACGATCCTTCACACATGCAACTCCTCTTCCTTCCTCACTTCCATAATCCCACCAAAGCTCAAGGCACTCCTCCTTTCTTCATTGTTTAGAAAGTAATTCATTCTTTTTTCTCCCACTCTCTTTAGCCTCATTCCATCTCTCCTAGCTTTCCCTGGGCCTATAATATGCATCGGCATAACTTATCTAGTTGTACTTTGGTGTATGATGATTTGTTACTATAATTGGCAATGGTTTACATGGCACTTTACTTTTATCCATTTTGTTGGTGTTCATTTATATCAAGGTGGATATCTTTGTGGCCTAAGATCTTGTAAATAACGAAAATTGTTAGAGGAGTCAAAGTTTGGCCTTTGGAGAATGTTTTGATACTTAAGTCATTAGTTGAAAGATAGAATGAGAAAATCGATGAGATGTTAAAATTATTTATATTTATTTAAGCAATCTACATCACATGTCACTCAATGATTAGGACAATCTCGTCGTAACAATCAAGGTCCAAAGTGAATTTTGAAGTATTGCTAAAACTTGCATAACCTTTGAGTTGCAAGGCAATATGATCTTTAAGAAGTTGACCGCACCAAGATGTCATTTTCCACTATAGCTTAAGCTATTAAGCTTTGCGAATTAAGTTAATTATAAGTTTAGGTTGCATGTCTAACATAATATTTCATTTCATTTTCATATATTATGTAATATATCTCACATAAAATTGAAGTATATAATCTTGTAGTTCAGTTTTTTATCTAAAATGCTGACGGGTAAAATCCAAAAAAAAAAAATTAGGGGGTCAAAATTAAATTATAATTTTTACAATAGTAAAAATACAATTTCACCATTTGAATATACTATGTTTCTATAATTTTTAAAGGATTAAATCAAAATTTTATCATTTGAATATACTATGTTGTTCTAGTCCACCAACTATGGACTAAAAGGCGACCATGCAAGACATATTCCAATGTTTCCCAATGATTTGAACAAAAGGAGCAAGGTTCATGTGTCTGCATTGTAATGCCTTGAAATTTTCTAATTACGAAAAGTTCGTTTGTTTCAAAAACTTAAAAAAATCAAGCTTTTCTGCAAAGTAAAACAAAGAGGTTTCTGGGGAGGAGTGTTAGGTATAAGTTGTGAGTTGTTAAATGGTTACATGTTATTAACAAGTTACATTAATTAGATAGAATGTGTTAATTAGAATTTTAGCATATTGAGTAGATTGTAAAAGTAGTAAAATTGGAGAGGTCAATATCTTAATATTAGAATTATGGATTGAGATTAGTGGAGGTCCTCATGTTGTTATTTGTGTAACACCCTGCACCTGAGATGCCATATCCATTATCGAAGTTACTCGAACAAACTCAAACATTTGTAAAATTTTAAAATTGAAAACAAAATTGAGTAACACATGCAAACAAAATGTGTTGAATATGTTAAACGAATTCAAATGGGCTCACGCACATTAAACTAGGGTTAAAGAAAATCAAACACGGGAGTAGGTTACAAACCTTAAGTCAAACTAGCAAAATGCAGGGATATGTCTCACGACAGTAAAACTATGTCCCGAGAGATGCCACCCCTGTTTTAAATTTTAACTTCAAAGTCTGAAGTCTCGAGACAATAAAATCATGTCCCAAGACATTGGTGTTTATGTCTCGAGATAATAAATCATGTATTGAGACTTTGTATTGAATAAATGAACCTTTAACTTTGGTGTTTTATGTCTCAATATAATGCAATCATGTCTTGAGAACTTGATTTTTATGTTTCAAGACATGCACCTAAAAATGCATAAATCACATGAGATTATTCTTGAGGTTTCAAGATACATGCTTAGAGTTGCAAAATTTAAATATTTTAAGTCATTTTAAGTCATGCAATTGAAACTCTGTGACTCTAAACAAATGTAATATGCTACCAAATCAATGCAAGCATATTTGACATGTTAAAAACAAGTTTTAAAACATGAAAAGTTATGGATATTTACACAATAGAAAAAAAAAATTCACTAGGCAAGTAATTTGCAAAACATAAAAACATACTACACCACGTGAATTCATACTACAAGTCGAATTCAAAAGTGATCAAATGTCCACATGTGTACTAAAAATATGCCATACGTGACAAGAAATATCAAAACATCATGGTCCATTATTAGCCTTTCAAAGATCACCTAAAAATCCAAGTACATGCCAAAACTCTATTTCCAAAGAAGGAATTACAAATTTCAAAGTGTATAGTTGGGATTTGAGACACTGGATAGTGATGAAAGTCGAGACAAACTCACGCGACATCTATTTTCTGCACACGAAACAAATAATCCCACACTTAGCTTTTCAAAATTCAATAGTTCTAACAAAACTAATTTCATATAATATAAATAGGAACAATGGCATGAATGGATTTTGTACTTCGGGTTTTATTCTAACGTGATACTTATAGTTTCAAAATATTTAATTTATTTAATTTTTTGATGATGTGGCACGTTGCCCAATAAGGGCACCACGTGTTTGGTTGTTTACCTTGGACCATCTAGTTCAAGTCTTAATGAGCAATTCTTTCTTTTATTTTACTTTCCATAAAAAAATCTTTTACCAAAATTATTTTTTAATATTTAAAAAATATTTTGTGAATATAAATATAAATATTTTTATTTTGTAAAAAAATTAAAATACTTTTATAAATTCATTAAAAAATCTTTTTTTCCAAAAATAAAATATAATTTTATAATTATAATTTTTATGCTAAAAAATATTTCGTTTCTTCCTCGTATTTCTATCTAGTCTTCATTTGATTTTTTATTTTCGATTTTCAGTAAGCTCAACCACCCAAATCATTTTTACTTTTTTTTTAATCAATGCATCTTCAAATTTTTTTCATGGTGCAATTTGTTTTTCCATGTTCTTTTTCAACACCTTGTTCTCTCAAGTTGATTCAATTTTTCAATCATTTTTATATGGTTTTCAATTCCCAAATGTTCTACTTTCTTAGTATTATCTCTCCAATTTTTAGATGTTTAGGTGGGATTTATTTTACAAAGAATAATGTATAAAAAAAATCTTCATTTTTCATCATCAAGATGAGAATTTATAATTTTACAAATTTTATCTACAAAAATCATAAAGTGTAACATTTATTTTTTTAAGATCTATAATGAAAATATCAACATTCTTAATACTCTCACAATCTCTTACCCACCCACAACACTAGAATCAAACCTCGAGCAATACCACTAAGTTCACACCACCCCAAACATCTTCACTAACACAAAATAAAATATACACATAAATTATCATCTAACGATTCAAAACAAGAGTGAGAGGGAGAGAGCGAATCACTTTTTAGGCCTTCAATAAAAATATGTTGTTTCATAGTTTTTTGAAAAATAAATTTTAATTAAA
The DNA here is from genome assembly GCA_025698475.1 of Gossypium anomalum. Lineage (NCBI taxonomy): Eukaryota > Viridiplantae > Streptophyta > Magnoliopsida > Malvales > Malvaceae > Gossypium > Gossypium anomalum. The sequence continues at coordinate 11,965,413 of CM046967.1, read as the reverse complement.
ATCATATAAATTTTAATATTAGATCAATTCTTTTTAATAATATGTTAACCTTAATTAATTTTGATAAATTAAATAAAAATAACAAATAATTATAGTAACCGAAGGTTTGTGGCTTTTTTATATATTAAATTAGATTTATGGTTTATGATACAATAGATTTAGAATTTAGAATTTTAATGATTATGCTTTTAAGAAAAGGGTTAGATTAATATCGGGGTTAAGATTTGAGGGATAATTTTTAGGATTGAATATTTAGAGTATATGATTTAGTGTTTAGATGTTTAGGATTTTAGGGATTTTAGAATTTTATTAACAAAATAAATTAATTTTATTAAATCTCAATATTAAAAAATAAAAATCACATAAAAAATATAAAGTTAAAATTTAGTCGTAACTCTTTTTGGGATTTGATTTTAAATATAAAGTTAAAATTTAGTCGTAACTCCTTTTGGGATTTGGTTTTATTTGTTTGTTTATTAGAATTAAATGTGATCTCTTAAAATCATCTTAATCTAAGTTAAAGTAATTTTTATTAAATTTCATGAATTTGATGCTAATTTGGATCTTAAATACGTACTCTTTCCTGATCTCAAGATATAATTATTCTTGAACATAAATTATAATTCAATCAAAATAATTATTGTAATTTTTAAAATTTAAAAGTTATTATTTATAACTCTGATGGTAACTTTATTAATTGCCTAAAATTTAAATTTACAATAACGTAATATATAAAATATTTTAATATTTAAAAGTAATTAATTATTAAAAATGAAACCTCATATTCCTAGTTATTATATATTTTTAACTTTTTAAAATTAATATAAACATATTTAAAGTGAAAATTTAAATTATACTAGAGTAAACTATAAAAATAGTTATTTTTGTTTACCTCAAATTATATTTTAGTCATTTATGTTTGAAATGTTACGTTTAGTCACTTACATTATTGTTTTGTTACAAAGTGGTCACTCTACCATTAAACTTCATTAACTCCCTAAAGACGGTTCTACATGGCAGTTCAAATATGTTTTAAATGCCAACTTCGATGTCCTACATGGCGGTCAAAATTAAATTTATTTAATTAAAAACCTATTTTCATTCCAACAATTGGACATCTAAGTTGGCATTTAAAACCCATTTGGACTGTCATGTAGGACTATCGTTAGGGAGATAACAGAGTTTAATAGTAAAGTGACCACTTCGTAATAAAATAATAATATAAGTGACTAAAACATAACATTTTAAATATAAATGATTAAAATATAGTATGAGACAAATAAAAATAATTATTTTTATAGTTTAGCCTTCAACACAAAACTAGTGAGTGTACATGTATGATATCCATAAAATGCAAAGGAAAGAAACACTAAATACAGCAAATTTAAAAACGTTGAAACATCCCAATTTTTAAAATATATTAGATATTCAATAGGTCGTACCAACGGCAATAAGAAATATATTTAAATAAATTGAAATTCAAAAATAGTCCTTAACCTCGGTATTCTCAGCCACAAAATTTCAAATGCAGATTCCTCAAGCAAAAAGTCGTTAAATTAAACTAAAAAAGATTAAGTAAAAAATAGTTGGGAAAACTCACACCAATGCCCAAATCTAATACCAATTTCACTTTTGATAGTGATTAAAAACCTAATTGGAAAATGAGTTTCAACCTATGGGTTTTATTTTTCACACCCAAATTCCTTTCTTTCCAATCCAATATGGGAGGGAGGGAGGGGAGCATTATATTTTTGGCAAAATGAAGAAGAAAGTCAGTATTGAAGAAACAAGGTTAAAAAGTGAGAAGATCAATATTTACCCTAACAAATTTTTCCTAATAAATAAGTATAATATTTATTTTAATTAAAAACACTAATATTCCATGTCATTTCCTATGAAAAAATTAAAATTAAAAATTCCGCTTCATGTTACACATGTCATCTTATGATTGGTTGACTCTATCAAATTATTAAAAAAAAAACCCAAAAGAATTTGTGCTAGATTTCAGTAACTTAAAATGGAAGGAAAGACAGAAAGACAGTGAACCTATTTAAACAATTCAAGGAGAAAAAAGAAGAAATAGAAGTAAAGTACACGCAAAATAGATAAATCTCTTTTTTATATGTATAGAATAGATAAATTATATTTTTTATCAGAGATTTTAAGTTTGAATTTTAAAAATAATATTATTGAGAGGGATAGTTAAATACGAGAACATTAAACTTCATAGATCCTAAAAAAAAATTTCTCTAAACCATAAAACAAATATAAAAATACACCATTTTACCAAAAAAATATAGCATTTTAAAAATCAAAAGAATTAAAGCAAGATTTAAATAAATAAAATGAAAATGAAAGTGAAAATTGAATGAAAGAGAGAAAAAGGACCTCACCTTATCTAAGTAAAGGTGGTGATCCACACATTTGCTGAACTCCATGCCACAACCTCTACATATCAGATGAGTAACACTAATAGATTAATTACTCAAATAAAACTGTGAGAGAAGAAGAAAAATGGGGGTTCTACTTCTTTCTCTGACAATGCGTCACTCCTTCCCTATTTATCCTGTAATTTCTTCCACTGGTGAGTCTTTGACAGCTCATGGATATCAAATGTCAATTTTGTCTTTTAAGCTAACAAATATTTCTTAATTGCTTCTGTCCAAGTTTATGGAGGACATGGAAATGGAATAATGGGGAGGAATCGATTTACTGTAATTTCTTGTGCTAATGGTAATAGGCAGAGGGAGAGAAACCTCCTTCGCAGAAGGTTCTTCTATTTTGTTTCTTCTTAAATCAGCTTTGGCAATCCAGTTAAATTCCCGGTTTTGTTTAAGGCATCCACGATTTTGGTTATTGCATATCTTGCATGCTTATTTGTTCCAGGGAGGTGGTGGAGCACATTTGTTTGCTCAAAGCAAACAAGAATATATCTGAAGATGAGGAGAAGGAAATGTTGGATTATCTTTACACATCCCAATATCAGATGCGTGGAATGGTTGCAATATCTTTAGGTTGGAACACTTTCTATTTGCCTCTAACTAGCTGCCTATGAGTGTCTTTTTTCCTAGGTAGTCTAGTTATTAAACCCATAAAAATTTCAAATAAGGTCCTGGATTATTCTTCCGACTACCTTCTTTTCATCTGATGTATATCTTACAAAGGTTCAGTTATAAAAATATTATAATATGTATATATATATATGAACAATGTAAATGAATTGAGAGAACTGCACCATAGCAATTAGCTTGGCCTAGCTCATGGACTGTCACATGTTTATTTATTTTTTATATTCTTTAAATATCAATTAAGAATAATTTTTAACCCTACTTGTTGAGTTAGTCCATCTTTCTCTTCTTCATAAGATAAGTCAGCTTATGTATAATATATGTATATGTATAATCTACTTGGTTAGGCCAAATATCTGGTGAAGCTAAAGAAGATTATACTCATGCTGTCTTCATGCGTTTCGGAAGCAAGGAAGACCTAGCAAAGTTGTATGAGAACCCTCCCTACCTGCAAGTTATGAAGAAGCATGTACTTCCTTACTGCCATGTATGCTCTGACATGTAAACACCAAACTCAATTGCTCTAAATTACTTTTTTCCTCAGTTCCCGTGAAATAGTCTGAGAAATAATGCATATATAATTCAATTTGTTCTCTTAATTAATAGAGTTCATGTTATATTTGTAGGGGCTGATGAATGTGGATTACGAATCTGAAGTGGAAGATGATATCCTTCATATATTTCGTAAAGGAGAGGTTGGATGCTACATACCCTCTGATTCCCAGAGTTGGAGTGATTAAATGCTGAAAATGATAAGATGTTAATAATGGATTCATTTACATCACACTTGTTATCTTCAATCTCATAAGTATGGTTGTGGTGACAGGAGTACAACTATGGTGTTGAGTTTGTGCTTCTGATTGCATTTGTTGAGGCTGCTATTGTTGAAGCTGTGGAAGACGCTTTAATGTCTCTTCAGGAGCTTACCGAGGAGCATCCATCCTTGATTCTCCAATGCACTCAAGGTGTGTGGAAAACAACATTTTTTATTCACTATCTTGCCTAACGATCCTCCCACCTATTCAACATTTAATCCCGAAAATTTGCTTCAAAGATTTTAGGGAATTGACCCTTAAATTTACCTCAAGCGTGTTAGAGACTTGTTCTTGAGCGAAAAAATAATTATGTTCTTAACTAGATAGAAAAAAAATTCTTAAAGAATAATATGATTTTTTTTTCTTATAAAATAGTACCCAAAGAACTCTTTTTATGTGGATTCAAATATTAGTGATAATAAAGCTCCAAAAAGAATCAAGTTTTGAGTAATGTGATTGGAAAAGGATGAGTGTGAGGAGGTTATACAAGGACGAAAAGCTTAATTTCAAAGGTCAAAAGATCTTTTAGTTGGTGCAAAAAAATAAAGAAACCTAAGAAGTTATTAATAGAATAGAGTAAGAAATGTTTCCCAAATAATAATAATAATAATTTGAATAGTTGATGGCCAGAATAACTATGATATATATAAAAAGGAATAGTAGCTTAAGGAGGAAGGGGCACATGGTATATGGAAATGTAAAAAAATTTTGAAATAGTGAACTAAAGAAGTAAAGATAGCAAATTAAAGGTTAAAATATGTGACGAGTATTTGTATTCTTCACATATTTAAAAGTTAATCCCTATATTTTTAATTTCAGTAATTTACATGTTTAGTCTCTCTAATTTTTAGATTTCAAAATTTATGTCCAACTATTAACACTGTTAATTTTTTTTTGTCAAATTTGTTGATGTAGCATTTTGAAATTAAAAAAAAAAAGCTCACTTGGTAGTCATATAACTAAAAAAAATTACATTGTAATGAAAATGAATTTAACAAAATAATTTTAACTTTGTTAATAGATGAACTTGAATTTTAAAACCTGAAAAGTAGAGGGGCTAAAGGTTTCATTTTCGTTCCTCTCACCAAGCAATGGATGGAAAAAATATAATTTTCTTCCAATTTTTTCCATCTTTCCTACCAAGCACATTTATGGAAAGAAAAATTATATTTTCCATTTATCTATTTTTTCATCCCTTTAATTTTTCATCTTTCTAATTTTCTTTTCACTTTACCTAGCTAAGCCTAAGTTCCTAGAAGTAAAAGTACAAAGACTAAATTCCATATTTTTGAAGAGTACAATGACTTATGGCATATTGTAACCCAAATTAAATGGCTAAAATAGGATAAAAATGCATATTTCTAAAGCAACATGCATACATCTCTTATTTTCTTTCTTCTTATCAATCCAAATTGAAATGATTTGTTTATATGCATTAAGATTGAAAATAGATCTCTTTTGTTTTCTTTCCTCTCATTTTTTTTTCCTATCAAACACTCTTAAAAATTATTTTCTTTCTTCTTTTTCACTCCCTCCTTCCGTCCTTGCATTTTTCCTCCCAACCAAACATATCATTAATTTGGGGCTATAAGTTGCTATAATTTTTTGTATGAGATAGTTTCTAAGCTGATGCCAGATAGATTGAAAGTATGGAGTGTTGTATAATTCAAAATCAGAGTGTGTTTGTGAGGAAAAGTAAATGCTTGACAATATATTGATTGCTAATAAAGCCTAACTAGAACCGGCAAAAAAAGTGAATGAAATGGCCTTAGAAGTGGATATGGATAATGGTTATGATAGGGTAGAATGAGATTTAATGGAATCAATCTTAAAAAGAAGGTTCAATACAACATGGGTTAAATAGGTTATGAAGTGTATATATATTCTATTCCTTACAATTTGCTTTTTATGGTAACAATCTAATACTCCTTTTTACCAATTAGAATAGGCTTATTAAAACATTAATTGAGCTTGATAGGTTAAATGAAATTAAATTAGGTAAAGAAAGTCCCACTTTGACCCATCTTTATTTGCTGATGATTCATTATTCTTTATGCAAGCTAATGTTGTAAATTGTGAAGAAATGATAGCCATTTTGCAAAAACAGAATTGTGTATTTGGGCAAAAGGTGAACTTTGACAATGCTAACATAAGTTTTAGTAACAATATCCCTGAGGAGGTAAAAAAAGAGGTGACTGACAGACTATATCTCAAGATTGCTAAAGTTTCTAATACATATCTTAGGATGCCTTCACTATGGGTTAAGGAAAAAAACTGTAAAGCTATGGAGTACATAGAGAAGAGAATAAAGAGGAAGTTCTAGGCATGGAAACAACAATTGTTAGCTCAAAGAAGTAAAGTTTTGATAAAAGTTGTGGCCAAGTTTTAAATTCCATTTGAAGGTTTGTAATAAAGTAAATACAGAGATGGCCAAGTTTTGGAAGAGGTAACGGGTGGAGGATAGAAAGATCCATTGAGCTATATGGGTGCACTTGACAACTAGGAAAAGAAAGACAGTGGGATTTAAAGACCAAATGCCTACTGGAGTAGACTACTTAAAGGAACATATTTTTCAAATTGTTTTCGTTGGAGGCTAAACAAATTGCTAAAACATCTTGGGCATAGGCTAGTTTCTTGGAGGATAGAGATTTCTTAATAGAAACTATTACGTGGTAGGTTTTGGATGGAAAGGAAATTAATATCTGGAATGATAGATGGTTGCAAGTTGCAACAAGGTCTAATTAGCCTAAATGAAAACCAATGTCAGAATATGCGCAGGAAGGTGAAGGAGGATTTTGGAAATGGGAAACAGGAGTTGGTGTTTGTAGGGCATTTAGTTGATTATGATAATCCAAAGCCTACTTATGATTCTTATATTTGTGAACAGGGAATGAAGGATAGAGTTATGGGGTCCCATAGTACAAATGGGATGTATTTTATTAAGGATGGATATCATGTACAAAAAGAAGAGAAGGTTGTTAGTTACATGAATTCCTCAACATTCCATTTTAGCCAAAGTATAAATCCTATTGCTACAAATATGAACATATGGGAAAGGAATGTGAAAGATAGTCCTACATGCCTTTTGTGTGGTAAGGAGATTGAAACAACTAAACATGCTTTACTTGTGAAGATGTCAGAGCAATATGGTTCAGGTTGGATGTTAACAGATAAGGTGACAATTCAGTACAAGATGAAAATGTCATCTTCATTGGTGCATATTGTGAGCAGAGATGGTTTGCCTGCTCCTCACTAATTGTAGAATACGATGGATATTTAAGGGAACTACGAGTTTGGTTTATAAGATTGTAGAGATGTTTGTGCGTGATATATTTTGTTGTAATCACAGACGACATCATTAATTTTCACATAATGTATACTATTAAACTCAATTAACGTCCATCTATTATACTGTAGGTTCAAACTTCAATAGCAAAACGAGTGAGGAGTATACACATGGAGCGGTGATGCGATTTCGATCACGTGGGCCTCCTTTCATCTTCTTTACTATTTCATTGTTTAACCACTTTTCCACATTTGACTGCTATTTATCCACCTGCTTGCAGCTGAGGCCTTTGAGATATTTTTGAGCAGCTCAAGATACAGAGATGTAAGGAGCCTTTTGTTGTGGATTTTGAGATTTTTTTTTCTTTTCATTTTTCTCCGACTTTTCAATTTTCATCTTTCCACCATACAAAGTCAAAGTCAAAGCCTATGCCTCAGTTCAACTTGTTTTGCTTTAAATATTATACATGAAAACATCAAATCCCAAATGACTAAATATAGTTATATAATATTTGGAAACAGGTGTGGGAATCTAAACTCCAACCGATAGCCAGGAAAACACTAGCCATTCATTTTTGTGTGGATCCAGTGGGCACGGAGATAATGTAGTAAGAATCAGTACTTACATTTTTTTTACATTTCTAATAACAAAATCATACATGTGTATCCACAATATTAATGCTCACATTGGTTTCTAAAGCATCCTAACTCCTGTCTCAACACCCTCTCGCTTAACTCTGCTCTTCACTCACTTTAATGGTTTTTTTATTGCGATTGAAGGTGGAAAAGTATTTTTCAGTTCCAAAAGTTATAAACAACGCCCAGCATTTGAGATCAAAATTGCAGTAACTTAACTAGGATTTAGATGCTTTTGGCTTTTGTATTTTAAAGTGAAATTATCAAAATATCTTTATTCATATTAACTGTTTAAAAGTTATTTAAATTAATTTATATTTTATGTATCCTTATATTAAATTATTTAAATGTAGATATTATTTAAATATCATTTAAATTAAATTATTTTTATTTTTTAATATCATTTTTAAAATAGATATTTTCAACTTCTTACAACAATTTTTCTTAGAAATTAATAAATTACATTCTTTATAGCAATTTTCAACCACAGTAGCACTGAAGAACCAACTGTTAGAATATAAAACAACTAACTATTTATTTTTCTTTATTTTTAATAAAAATGCATACAAAATTATGAATTAGTGAATACACATTTTTTTTTCTTTTGTTTTTAATATGAAATTTATTTATTAAAGTAATAATTTTAAACAAAATTTTTAAAACTCAAAAACAAAACTTAAATTAGATTCATTTTTTCCTTTTTTTAATGCTATTTTATAAATAATAATTTATTTATTATACGTCTACCATTTTCCTTTAATCTTCATTCCTCGTCAAGTTTCCCGAGCACTAGCACCGAGCACCGAGCACCGCCTTCGCCTACAATCATTGGCACCTGTAATTCTTACTTTGAACCTCTCGATTTCACATCCTTCATTGTCGTGCCATTAACTTAGGAATTTTATGTGGAGCTATCAGCATGACCTTCCACCTACCAAGTTTCTAATACTTCATCATCACTTATTTATCCTCAATTATGCCTGCCCTCAAGCATAGCTTCAAATGCAACAAATTTGTTCTGGGCAACAATCTAAATACATTTATGCTTATCATTTTCAACCTTAGGGAGTAGTTTTTGACCCAAACTGAACGAGGTAGTCTTTAATGTTGAAAAAAGAAAAGAAAAGTTGAATTTACTTAAGCCTTCTTTATGATTTTCCCCTTAAATTATTTAATTTATAAAATTATTATTTTAATAAATAAATGTTATGTTAGAAAATGAGAAAAAATAGATATTTATTTGTAATTTTTTTAATTTTATATGTATTTTTATCAAAAATAAACTATTAAATATTTTTATTTTATTTTTTAAATTTAATTTAAAGAATCAAGACTAAATTGACAAAATGTGTAAAGTTGAGAGTTAAATTTGTTGAATATTTTAGAATTAGGATCAATTTGATTGAATGTGTAAACATTAAAGGGTTGCTTTTTTTATTATGCCAATAAAAAAGCTACACTAACATTTTGTTAGTGATTTTAAGGATGAGTGACTAAAATATTAAATTTTGATAACATTAGTGACGAAAATAGAAAATTTTAAATCTGGGTAATCAACATAAATACGATAATTTATATAATTTACCCAAAATTTTGTCACATGTTTCAATAAATAGATTATACATGTTTATATTTGTTTATTGACATGCGTAGGTTAAACTAGCAAATTTTTTAAAGTGGCCAAAGTGTAATTTTACCTTTGGTAATTTAAAATTTTAAAAATTTTAAAGGGACCATAAGAAAAAAATTTCATTTTAGGGGGGGGCAGGGTCCTTGCCAGCCCCCCTAGTTTCGCCACTGTTGACATGTTAGGCAAATTTGATGAAAATCATCCGTGCCATTATTAATTGTTTTTATTAGTTTACTTTTAAAATTAACAGGATTAAAACATTTCTTTAAACTAATTGATTTGCTTAATTTCAAAATTGATTGAAACATTAGGAGCATTTACATGGAAAAATTTAGGGGAGAGCAAAATTTGGTTTGACTCAAAAAAATTGAAATAAAATTTAAATTTCGAGTTAAAGAATCGAATTATTCGAGTTAACTCGAATTTTTTTCCGAATTTCAAGTTTGAATCAAGTTTAATTTTTGAATTCGAATAATTTAAATAATTTGAATAAACAGAATATTAAACTATAATATTTTATATTTTTACCCCAACCTCCAAATCTTTTTACTTTCCCTAATACTTTTACTCCTCTCTCATCCCCAATCTATCCCAAACCCATTTTTCCCCCAATTTTTTTTGAATATTTCCCCCATTTATTTCCCCACCTAATTTTTACCCTTCATCCCTCAAAACTTTTTATTTCCCCCTAAAGTTTTATTTTTCATCTTTTACCCCAAATAAAAAATCATTAAAAAAACCCTAAACCTAAATAGTAATAATTTTATTTATATCTATTATTTATATTATTAAATTAAATTTCACATTTTATCTTTAAGATAATTTTTATTAAAAAATCATATTTTTTATATTTAATATATTTTTTAATTTTAAAATACATAATGACAAAAATCAAAAGATAACTGAAGCAATTAAATTAACAAATAAGCTAACCCGTATATCAAAGATTAATAAATAAATTATGAGGAGATGAAAATTAATAACAAATTTAATTACGGTAGGCAAATTTGATTATGGTGAGCAACATTGGTTACAAGGATTCAAAGTTATTTTTTTTAATTTAACTCGAACAAATATATTCTATTCGATTTGATTCGAATTTCATCTTACTCGATTAACTCGAATATTTTTCATTCAATTCGGTCGAACGCTGACCCCTAAAGGATAAATCGAAGTTGGTGAGCCTCTTAACAAACAAAAAGCCTAAATGTTCAAAAAAGCTCAAGCTCGTCATATTTATTTACATCCAATTAAGCTTTTGCCTATAATAAATTAATCAATTTAGCACTCTCACTTACACAAACAATTATTAGTCAGTTCAACAGTTAATTTTTGCTAATGACACAAACGATTATTTAAAATATTGTCACATGAAAATGGTATTGAAATGATATTATTTTGTTTATAGGTATCAACAAATATTAAAAAAAAATAAACATATTATAAGGAAATTTATTTTGTATGCTGTATTAACAAATAATAATAATAATAATAATAATCAATTGAGGCTTTCTAGTTATGCAAATAAAGAAATTTATTACAAAGTGTTGGATGAGAGTTTTAAACCATTATAGCTCAGACACTTCACCTATTTTTAACATCTCAACTTCTTTCTAAGTTTGTATTCAAATGATTTCATTTATATGTTAAAATTTTAAATGTTATAAAAATAATTTTTGTTTTATTATAGTAATATTTGAGATTTAGATTCTATTTGAATTTTTTAATTAAAAATTATAATATATTAATAATATTAATTAGTGAAATTTAGTTTATATATTTAATAGAAATTACAAACATAATTATTTTTATTTAATAAACTTGATTGATATATTTTTATGTATCATTTAAATATTTTATAACAAAAATTTATGATCTTTATTTCACTTAAGAATATAATTAATTTTATTAAAATTTGAAAAAAAGTTGTTATAAAGCAAATAGGGATTTTATAGGAAATTATCTGGGTTTTATTCGAATAACTTGAATTTTAGGAGAAAAGCTAATTTATTCTTTTCATTTTCACTTTTTTTATTTTTTAAAATTAAAAAGGGAAAAATCTTTGATTTTTTACGAAATTACCTGAGTTTTGTAGTGAAAACTTAAATTTTTACAGGAAAATCATTTTATCTTTTTAATTTTCTTTTTTTTAAAATTAATTTTAGTATTTTTTTTTTGTAAAGAGAAAAATTTGAGTTTTTACATGAAATTGTGTTATAAGTGAAAAACTTACTCTTCATCTAAGATGAATAACTCAATTTCCTTAAGAAAACTCAAGTTTTTTTAAAAAAATAAAATTAATTCTAAAAATGAAAATGTATGACCAAAATGAAAACTTATTAAAGTTGAGTGACTAAAATGATAAAAATATGTAATGATGACGCTCATATTGCAATTTTTTTATTTTTAGTGCTCAAAATGAAAATTAATGAAAATTAGATGACTAACTATACAATTTACCATTTTATTTTTACCTTTTAAATTTTAACATATTAGATCTTAGCTCAAAAAGAAAGGCATAACGAATTATTTGACTCTTCAACTTTATAAAAAAAATCATTTTAGCTCTTTATTTAATTTTTTTATTATTTTTAACCCTTAAATTTATATTATTTGTTAAATTACCTAAAATAGATTGAAAAGTTAACGTATGTTAATTTTGCTGACATAAGATCAACGTGGTAGTCCACGAGTATGCCACATTAGGAATTATTTTTTAAAAAAATTAAAAAATATTAAAACAATATTTTTACATTTTTATACTTTTCATTTATTCAACAAACAATACAAGTTTAGGGGCTAAAAGAAAAAAAATTAAATAAGGGCTAAAATGTTCTTTTTGTAAAGTTGAAGGGTTAAATAATTCATTATGCAAAAAAGAAAAGCATATAACCAGCAAACCTATGTATATAGCCATGTAAAATGCGTTAAAGTCACACTAAAGCGGCTTCGTCTGCCAGAAATCGGAACTGAAAGAACTCGATACGACTTTACTAAGATAACCAAGCAGTAAACATCGTAGAAGGGGGAGTTGGGTAAGATTTTCGTTTTATTTTTTGGTTTTCCTCCACAATGGCTTCGATGTTAGGACCTGGAAGCTCAACTGCAAACATATATGTACCAGAAGAGTGGTCGGAGGCTGCTAATTCCATAGCCTATGATTCAGTAACTTCCCCACCTCCTTTTTCTTTTATCTGTGGCGCCAAAAACTCTGGCAAAACCACTTTCTCCCGTCACCTCCTTAACATTCTTCTCCAAAGGTTAGAGTTCACATGAGGATTATTGTTTTCTTCTCTCTGAGTTTTCTTTTATTTGTTGTGAAATGGGTTTATGACTAAATATTTAAATACGCACTGATATTAGCTGAAATATTTCCTTTAGAGGGTATTTCAATATCCGTTTTAGTGATTTAGTGGACTTATTCAAGCTGTAATTATGGAAGGGGAAATTGTGTTTTTTTTTTTTGCTGTTTTTTGTTTGTTAATGGAAGGAAAAAAGCAGAGGTTTGGTAGCAGTTATATGTGAAACACAGTAGTAGACAATAAATTATGTTCCTTCCATGAACTTATGATAATTGATAACATAATTATGATAATCTGGTCGGTATGTTGTTAGCAGGTATGGAAAAGTAGCTTATTTGGACACAGATGTTGGGCAGCCTGAGTTCACGGTTCCAGGTTTCGTGTCCCTTACAGTTGTTGACAAAATAACCCCAGGTTTTCAGCTTTCCCAACACTTGTCTTTTCATCATACCCACAAAAGTTCTCTGGGTTGATCAACTCGTTCTTTTGTCAACTGACCGAATTCTTTCTATAATTTTTGGCTTTCCAAATAGATTTGGCAATTCCATGCTTGAAGACACCTGAGAGGTACATTGCTTTGAATCTATTTTGTTGATTTTGATTTTTGTCGCGGACCGAGTATTTCAAGACTTGAACTTGATATCTATTTATTTTTGGTTGTAATGAGCGTTAAAACTCTTCAGTGTGACTTTCTTTAAGGTGTTTTTTCTTTGGTGACGTATCTTCAAAAAGGGATCCATCAACATACTTGAAATATATATTTACCCTATTCGATTACTATCGAGAGGAATACTGCATGTTTGACAAGAGTGAAAATGCTGGTAGGATAGAATTGCCCCTTATTGTCAATACCCCTGGCTGGGTGAAAGGTATGCTCTGATCTGCTTCCAATCGATTACTAATACCCTTATTTCTTGAAACTTATTTTTTCCAGTTCATGTTCTTGTTCTTCAATGACAATTTTTGGATCTTCCTTTTCTATACAAATTCGTAGTACTTTTGCTACAACTATAAAGTTGATGTTTTTATTTTCTTGCATTTGTCAGGCATTGGTTATGAAATATTGGTGGATATGCTGAGATATATTTGTCCTACTCATGTTGTTAAGATAAACATATCTGCCGAGAGTAAGAATCTTCCAGGTGGGGCATTCTGGTTAGATGGTGATTGTGATGGGATGGTTAATATTATAGAGATCAAATCAGCTCAGCAGGACAACTTTAATAGATCGTAAGTTTGAGGCCATCTTTAAGTTAACCTGCAACTTGTTAAATTTTGAATCTTAGCAAGTTGAATTACTTCACATGTATTTGAATGGCATTTGTTTGGCTGCTTAATATTGTTTCTCTCTTTTTCCATGTTTAGCTATTTTAATAAAATGTGCATGTTTTCTGTAAAACATCATAATTCTGGGAGGTGTGGCTTTGCTTCCTATATCTTACCTTAATTTGTCTTTTGTAGGGTGCTAGTACAGAAGGATGCTAGCCTTCTGCGAGATTTACGGATCATGGCTTATTTCAGGCAATGCTTCCCTAGTGACAAGCCTATTACTACAATCAAAGAACTTGCACATGCACTGGCTTCTCATCCTCCTTATGAAGTTCCAATATCAATTATCAAAATTAGACATCTTCACTGCCAGGTTAGTTACCAGAAGATGAATCGCAGTTTCTTTTTTTTTAAATTACTTCTAGAATAAAAAAAAATAAGCCTACTCTTACTATCTGGGGCCAATTATACTGGTCATATTGTTATATGGCTGGCCCTGTTTCGCACCATATCCCGTCTATAAAGTTTTCTTTGATTTCCCTCCAAATAATGCTTTGATGCTGTTTTGGGAGCTCTGTGTATCTCTCATCTGTTTCAGTAAACGAGGCCAACCATTTTTCTGTTAATTACTTTCATTGCACAATGTTCAAGAAGGAATAACTTAGTGATGATCACACAGCAGTATAAATCATTTTTAGTATGAGCACTGCTCTTACTTTTGTAATGTAAAAACTAAAAAGGTCAGTAAACTCCTTCTATAATTGTTTTTCTTTGTAATTCTAGGTCCCAAGCACTGAAACATACTACAGTTTGAATGCAACTATTGTTGGATTGGCAGTTAGTTCAGAGGAGTCTGAGGATTTGCCCTGGTGTGTTGGACTTGGTAGGTCACAGTTACATTGCCTCTGTTGATTGCTTGATCATCTTGATCGTTGTTTAATGATATTTACTTTGCATAGTTTTTCAGTCCAATTTTCCATTTATTTTATTGGAAAATGATGAGAAGCTTTTATAGCTATCCATGTGTGGTTAACTAATGGCATATAAGTTTAGAGTTTCATACTTTCATACCAACAAGCCAGCGACATATTCTTGGTGCTTTGTATCACAGAAATTCAATGTAGGATAAATGCAAAATACTGATCTCCTGAAAATGAAGGATGATAACAGAATCTTTAAACTTGCAAAGCATTCAGCAATATATAAGCTGGATGGCCCTGTTGAACAAGCGTATAAGACCTTCTGGGGCTTAGCTAGGGTGAATACTAGTGTGAACTAAGAGTTTCCCACGCCTCCATTGGAAGGACTGAAAAAGTAAAACATGGTATTGAAGTAACTTGACTTCTTTTTCATCTTACTTGATGCCTCTATGAACCAGGAATTGTGAGAGGAATTGACACATTCAAAGGTGTGCTTTATGTGATCACTCCTGTTCCACCAAGCACTCTGGAGAAGGCCAATCTTTTCCTGCAGGGCTTTATTCAGATTCCTACTTGCTTGTTGCAGGTAATTTGAGCCTAGAACTGTAAAACTTGTAAAGGCCAAACATTATTTCTTATTTCTTATCATTGCAACCCCCCTATTCTCTATTTTTCTCTGTCTATCTCTTCTCTTTTGGGGTGAGTTAGCCTGATAGACAAAGATCAGAGTATATAGGATGCATTGTTCTTATAACACAAAGATTGGGAGGAATAGTGGGGAAGGGTGGGTGGGAGAGAGAGACTGCCACTTAATTAGCCATAAGAGGGAAATAAATTGTGCAGAAATTCTATCTGACTCAGTCCTGCTGAGTCGGATTGTGTCTTGCTTGTGTGCAGTCCATTTCACTGCTAATACCTCTATTCAGGCATATTGACTTGTATCCGCATTCTAAGCTCAAATAAAATTCTGATATTACTAGTTTTAGATGTCTATGCAGTATGTAGCATGTACAGTTTTCTTTGCACTCTATAATCTTAAAATTATACTTGGTAGTTGATGGATATTTCCATTGACTTTTTTTTTTTTTTTTCCTTTTTAATAACACCTTGTATGTTTATGACTTTGGTTCTTCTCTTGACAATTGGTTACATATTTACAATTTTACAGGTTAAGGGATGCAGATCACCTTACGTAACTTCAAATGTTTTGTCGGATAGGTTTTACTAACCCAAAGAATCATTTTCATCAAAGATCTGTTATTGATGTTCCAAGTTTGCTTATATGGCCATGTTGCTATAGGCAGTTGCCAATAGATGACGTTAGCTGGCTTCTGTACTTTTTTTTTTTTTAGTAACAGGGAGCTAGCTCTCATAGTTTTTCTTAAATGTTATGTCCATTAGTTCCACAGAATAGAATGTTCAACAACTATCTTTTACAAAAAAGTAAAGTCTGCTTTATTGATGAAAAATATTAGATATGCTATAAGGATGTAGTGGTTTTCTGATTTTGTTTGTTTTTTTATATAAAGGAAGGTGCATCCTAAAAAAGGGAAGGGGATGCAGATGCTGTGATTCAAATTTCAGACATGTTGATAATTATATTTAACTAATTTGGCTAAGCTTGAGTTTTGATTATGAATTTTGCTTTGCACCCTTTTGTACAGTTACAGTAGTTGGTTTAATGCAGTGTTTTAATAGTCAGTGTTATTGGCTTAATGTTTCAGTTTAATTATTGAAACATGTCTACTGGTGATGCGAGCAATTTAAACTTTGAAAAGTGGCTGAAATACTACACCCTCAATTTTTGGTGAACCCAAAGAAAATTATGAAAATTTTCATTAGGATTGTACACTGTTGGTGGATCCACTCTAGTTCTTATTCATCATGATTATGGTTTGGGTTTAAATCTCGTATGAGTGTGTAGCTTTTTAAATTTTATATTAAAATATAAAAATAAAAATACCTTCAAAATAATAGAAAAATATTTTTAAAATAATATTTGTTACATTATAATTTTTTTTTTTTTTTTTGATAATTTTACAATTGAGTTGGGATTCAGTGATATTAAATAGGACATAGTTTAGGTATTGTATAAATTCTTTTTTCAATTATTAGGTTTTGTCAAAGACATTAAAATTAAAGTGGGTTACACTGTATAAAAGTAACTCTCAAACATTCAAATTTACCTATTTAAAGACCAACCCTTCATTAAAATGAAACAATAATTTGTTAAATACGGAAAAAAAAAAAAGAAGAAAAAAAGAGCATGGGCAAGGCAGCAAGGGTAAAGCAATGTGGGTTAACATTGCTAGATATACAAATGGCTGAGAAATGTTTGATAAACCGTTTTTAAAGGCCAATGTTGTCTAAGAACCGCAAATTTTGTGAGCAAATAGCCGAAGGAAAATTCACCACCAAAATTTGAATACTTAAACTAAACATTTCCCCCATTGTCTTTCTCCTCGACATACAAAGTGGATAAACAATGATCGTGGTCGGCTAAATGCCAACGGATAATGATTACCCTTTCTCAATAATCCTTAACAATCCCGAAGATTGTTTCTTTGTAACACGTTAAGAAATGGAAAAACCAAAACGATCGTTTATACAGTTTGCAGAACAAAAGCTTGGAAGAGTACCCAAGTTTTTCATTTATGCTTTGCTTGAATGGGTGATCATCTTAATTCTGTTCATCGACGGCTTTCTTGCATTTCTAGCCAATGAATTAGCCAAGTGCTTTGGTTTGCCTATTCCTTGCTTGCTTTGCACCAGAATTGATCATGCTCTTGTCGGGAGAAATGAACAGTTCTATTACAATGATTCCATATGTAACAGCCATAAGAAGAACGTTTCATGTCTTGCATTCTGTCATGCTCACAAGAAGCTTTCTGACATTAGAAACTTGTGCGAAAACTGTCTTCTGTCTTTTGCAACTGAGAAAGAATCTGATGGCCATACTTACAAGTCCCTTCTGGGGATATTACACAAGGATATTGAACTGTTTCTTGACGAAGAGCAGCAAGTTCATCTGTCATTGCCTACTGGAACAAAAGATGAAGTGGTTCAGAAGAGCAAAGATCATCGTTGTGCATGTTGTGGGGAGCCTTTGAAGCTCAATTCCTCCGATTCTAAATGGAAGGTTTCTTCCCTTGCTCCTGCCCACGATTCCGGTTTGTCTCACATCAAATGCTCTCCTCTCAACCTTACATCCAATTCCAATGAGTCAGATGTCAAAGAAACAACCAATGAAAAGCCATGTGAGTTTAAAGCTTATACTAGTGGCAATTCTAGTTGTGAAATTTTCACTATGAATGCAGCATTTTCTTTAGAATGGTACCATGATATGTTGGATTTTACTGATTTTGGTCATGGATGTTTCAAACAGTAGAGGACCATGCCAAGGTCAGTCCCATACCATCGCTGATGGATGCTGAGGAAGATAAGACCCCTAATTTCATATGGGGAAACAAATTTTTCGGAATTTCATTATCGGATTCGGCAGCAAACAGTCCAAAGTGGACAAAAATTCCAAGGAAATCAACGCTTGAGAGGATGGAGTTGGCTTCGGAAACTGCAGAGGGACAAGTACCAAATCAGGAAGCTGAAGATGATATCTTGCAGCATCTGAAGGGACAAGTTCGTATGGATCGCAGGTCGTTGATGTCATTGTACATGGAACTGGATGAAGAAAGAAGCGCATCAGCCGAAGCAGCTAATAATGCAATGGCCATGATCACTAGGTTGCAAGCTGAGAAGGCAGCCGTTCAGATGGAGGCTTTACAATACCAAAGGATGATGGACGAACAGGCAGAATATGACCAAGAAGCCCTACAAGAGATCTACAACTTGCTGGTCAAAAGAGAAGAAGAAGTTCAAGATTTACAGGCTGAACTTGACGCTTATAGACAAAAGTATGGATTCTTAAAGGATTTCGACTTTCCAAGACAAAGAGGCAAGACTGATGTAGGCAGTCATGTGTTGAAACTACTATCTTACTCTTTCAATGGAAGAATTGAATGTGGCGGCCCTACTAGGAGACTTAATGAAGGTCCCAACACTGGAGGGAAAACAGAGAACCTTGACCACTCTGATTCGATGCAAGGTATGAATATGATGGGAGGCGAGGAATCGAAGAAAGTCATTCGAGGTGTTCGCCCATTGGGACGGTTAAAAAATATTAACAAGAGTGGCCATATTTCCAAACTCAGTGAGGGCGTTTCCTCAAAGTCTAGTAGTGAAGATGAATTTGACATGGAAGATGAAACAGGTAACATGCCTACTCTAAGAATGATGAAGCTTTAGGATTTTCAAAACCATTCAACAACTGACTCTGCACCTTACAGATGAAGCAGGCAGCAACTGCAAAATTACAGATACAGATTTCTAGAACCCACAAAAGCTTCAATGACAATGCCTCATGCTGAAAGCTGAGATACATGATTATCTTCACTCCCATTTCTGGTAATGTTTCATGACCATTAATGCATTTACATTTGCCACTTTCAGCCTTTGCATATACTCCTTTTTTTTAGGTTTTTTTTTTGGGGGTTATGTGCTTACTTAGAAACCTCTGTACACGTTGTTTGAGTGTAAATTAAAATTCCTTTAATTGATAACGCATTTTGTTTTTGTTCTTTTCCTGTTAGGATGTATATAAGATTCTTAATTTGATCGTTTTGGGGGTTTTCTAGCTTTCCACTTTTGGTCCCTTCTACTTAGGTAAGAAGTTTACTAAGACTTATTACATGGAGACATTTTGCAGGAGTGGCAGCAAATTGAACTCTGCAACGACTTGGCAGGCAAGCTTTTGAGCTGATGGAATCAAATAAATCTGAGATTCTGGTTTAAACTTGGTAGGCATATATGTTAGGGAGAAAGAGTATCTGTATAGACACACACACATATATATTGTTCTGAATATATCAACTAACTTTGAATACTTGTTGGCGATGAGTATTCCCACAATTTCAAATTACCGTGTAATTGAAATGTTAATGGTTTCTTTCCATATTGCTTTTTAGTTTTCATTTGATGATTTTTATACGAGAATAGAGATAGATTATTTTTCAAGGGTAAGGACTTTTTTTCCAAGAAACAAATAATTGGAAACCTAACCAACGTAAAAAGAGGTTCTTGAGAATTTTCTAGACAAAAGGGGATTTTCCTGGGTAAGATAACATCTCCAACCATATTTTTTTTTTGTCTGAACATAGTGTTCTCTCCCACTGATCTATTCCAATTTAAGACGCTATCTTTCACAAAAAGAGGAAGATGTCATCCCCAAATGAGGACTGCATTTTTTTATTATTTATTTTACGCTATCCTAAAACTGCTGCACCTTTCATGTCAATCTGTTGTATTCAAAATTTCTCCTGATTTTTCCTTCTTCTAAACAAGGTTTACGAGTAATTCACCTTCCAAGGGAAAGTCAAAGAACAACAAGAAACAACTCACCTATATTCAACATTTACAATAAAAAAGAAAAAAAAATGGAACACGCAATTTCATAGTAAAGAATCCCTTGTTATTCTACTTCTTTCACCTTTCAGAATACAAAACCAAAAAAGAAAAAAAAAAAAAAACACCTTCTACCAATTAACCCTATAGACTAGTATGAATGTGCACTCCAACAACCAAAAAGAATGACAAAAACAATGGTTTCTTTGTCCCTCCTTACAAACTAAAAATGACAACTCCCCAACTTCGTAAGACACATCTACAAAAACACAACAGTAAATATGAACATTTTCAGGTAGGAGGCAAGTCAAGGGGATTACAAAAAATAGTCGGGGGTTCTGCGTGTGGTCTCAGGCTCAATCTGACGTGGAGCTGGGTCAAACTGAAGAAAACTTTGCTCCATATTCTCTCCAATCTCAAGTATTGCAGCCATATTTCCACAGCGATAGCAGTAGTTTGGGGCACTGAACACTGTTACCACATTCTTTTCCTACAATAATACAGATATTGATATAAATAGCAATCAGTGAGAATAGATTATACAACATTGTTTTTATTTTGATTAGGATACCACAAACCTGGGACCAATTATATCCTTCCATAACAAGCTGGTGAGCTCTAGAAATCAGGGTCAGCCCATTTGTGTGGTTGAACTGCCCAGAAATATCCTGCCCAAAGGTATACCCAGCTCCTCGAGGAGATATTCCCCATCCACATCGATCATCAGGATCAGACCATAAGAGATCACACATTGGACCCTCATGTGGAACCTACACAGCCAACAGATACAAAGATGCTAGTAAAATTAAAAATGTAGCAACATTGGAAAAGGCATATTTGATGTGATGACGCCTGTTAGGCTACTAGCCTACTACAAGAACAGTGAAACTACAATGATAATTGATAGATGTTCTTATGATTACACCAGATAAAACGGGTACCATTACTAGTGCCTACAATCATAAAAATAAAAAAGATACAGCATCCCTAGGGCCAATCATGTCTTATGAGTCATGGTATCCATTATGAACTCCACAAGTGTTGATACTTAATAATGCACTTTATATGCACACTATGTTTTGAAAAGCTTTTTTATTTAGCAAATACTATTATTTGTAACAAGGTAGACAATCCATTCTAAGACTATTAACTTTTAAGTACAAAGCATAATTGGACTACAGTGTTACCTCTTGAATACGGTCAAGAGAACGGATGTTATCCAATGTATCCAAAGATGGGGAGAGTCCACCATGCAAGCAGAAAATCTGCAAGGAACACAAATAGTTGCCAGCTGAGATCTTGGAAATACTAGAGATAAGACTGTGTCTGAGAATTCAAACCTGACTTTCAATCAGGGCAGTCAGAGGTAAATAGTCAAAGAGGTCAGTGAAATACTTCCACACATTAGCATTTCCATATTTTCTCAAGCATTCATCATAAAAGCCATACCTGAAAAGAAAGGCAGTTGGTTACAAACTGATCCAGAATAATCACTAAATAACTTCCACTCCTTAATACTTGGATATCATAATCCAGATATATATTACTGGTTTAATGAGTATCCATACTCCATTTTTCCAATTTTCTAACGAGAAGCATTGGTTTGCCTTAACAACATAAAAGAACAAAACATTTTGGTGAAATAATCAAATAAACTTCTTGCGTAAGAAAACTTACCATTACATTTTAGATTTATTTACATTAATATTTGACATATCAAGAGTACATTTTCGCTCCAGGATGATGAATTTATTTAGTGAATGAAAAAAGGACTGCTAATGCATTTACAGAATGAAAAGAAGAAAAAACACTAAATATGTATATCTCACACTTGAGTTATCTGGCGGCTCTCATGGTTTCCCCTCAAAATAGTTATTCTATCCCTATAACGAACTTTCAGAGCAACTAAAAGTGTGACAGTCTCAACAGAGTAGTATCCTCGATCTGCATACAAGGAGGCAAAAAAATTCAGCTGTATACAGAGCCCCTACAAAAGATGTATCGATATGTACGATTTATTGCAATCTTGGACCAAAAAAAGCCAGCATAAACAATACCAGAGAAAAACAAACAGTGAAGAAAATGATATCCCCACATTGCAGATAACACTCAATCTCAAGTTAACTTTCCACAAGCACCTGTCCTAAAGGTAACAGTGCCATCATCTGGTAGTTGCGGCCAAGTGCCTAAAATCTTGATTTTGTAAAGCATTAAGCATGGACATTATATAAGGGTTTTTCTTTTGGGTAGTTGTGGCTCACATTACTAAATTGGGCAGATTAAACGATGAAACAAACAGCACTATAATCAACCAGATTCCTTGAACTCTCAGAGAAGGGTTTGGAATTAGCTGAAACTTAATAAATAGAAAATGTCGAGGTTCAATTCAATAAGTAAATGCTCTTAAACTAAACCTATAACAGCTCTATCTTAATATTGTCAACAGTTCTATTTCAACTAGTTAGATTAAGAATACATGTTTATTCACCAAAGCTCTCACATTAAATATTTTACCTTCGCTTTGTACAGATAAGCTAATCAATGTCAAACTACCAAGAAATTGAAATTTTACGCGCGTATAATTTCCTTTCTTAAATATTCATTTTTGATTTTTCTCTTTTCAATCAATAATAATTAAGATCTGTAAACCTAGAAATTATCATACTAACAATTTAATTCAGACGAAAAGTAAGCAATGGCAATTAAATGCAATGAAAAGTGGACCTACCCACGTAATCGCCCATAAAGAGATAATTAGTATCGGGAGCGTTGCCGCCGATGCGAAACAACTCGATGAGATCATGGAATTGGCCATGGATATCGCCGCAGACGGTGACGGGGCACTTCACCGGCTGAACATTCCACTCCTCCACCAGGATCGCACGTGCCTGCTCGCACAGAGTCTTCACCTCCACCTCCGGAAGCGGCTTGCACTGCATTAAGTGTTCGATCTGACGGTCTAGATCGCCGTGGGACGGCATCGCTAAGCTTTTCGATGATATCTTTCGTAACTATTTTGTTTTATAAAGGAGTTTTGATCGAACGGCAGAGGACGAAGCTGGAGGTTTGAGGATTTTGGCGATCAAATCATGCTTAGGGTTTGGGGAGATTGGATTCGGTCCTCAAATCTCAGTTTTTTCCTTGCAGCTAAGCAAGCATTATTTTTGTTAACAAAATAACTATTGGAATTTGCTCTACCAGTCCCTCATTTTCACTCTATTTGTGTATTGCGTCCCTTTCTTTGAATCGTTATAATTGAGATAAGTCACTTTTTAGTCTTTAAACTTGTCAGCTTTTTCCAAATGGATACCCAAATTTTTTTGTTAATAGTTGAACTTGTATTGTTTTACACAAATAAGTCCAAAATATTAATGCCGTTTATATTTTAATAAGGTGGCGCTGCCAACTTGTTTTAATATGACAAGTGCTTTATTTTATTATAAATTTATATTTTTAATACTTTAAGAATGAAATATTAAAAAGTATAATATTTAGGGTGTGTGACTTAAAAAAGAGTTTTATTTTTATATAGATTTTTAATATTTTAAAAATAAATTTACTTTGTTTGGGTAAAAATAATAAAGAATTTCAAAAAAGTTTGTGAAGAATTTTAAGAGAGGATTTGAGTTGTTCAAAATTCTTTTTAAAAATTTAATTTCTAGATAACTTATCTCCCTAATCGGATTTAGAGACAACATAATAATCCTTTATTATTTGAATCATTTTTTCAATTTGATTATGTGGACTATGGACAATTAAGATTAATTATTAATATAGATTTTCTCGCATTATAATCCATCCATATAATGTAACTTAATATTAGTTAAACTTAAAGTAATTAATGGGTCAATATTTACTTATTTATTTTGCTTTATTTGTAAAAACTATTGAAGACGATACAACATAGAGATAATGAATAACATCTGTTTAATTTTATGAATAAACAGTTTGGTCATTTTAGTAATATGGACACCTAATTTTATTTGGGCTTACGATTGTGAGTTACTTAGACCTTAGGGTCGTTGGATGAGAGATAAAATTGAATTTGTTTGAAGGTTAAATAACATTAGCTTTAAAATTAAAATTAAACTTGGATGTTGAACTGATTTTTACAAATTTTAGGTTTGAATTGAATTTCATAATTAAATTGGGATTGGATTTAAATTAACTTTAAATTTATTTTGAGGTTATCTTTTAATTTCAATTTCAATTTAATTAAATTTTAGAAAATCCGACTTTCAATTTAATTAAAATTTAGAAAATCCGGCGTTATGGGATGGATATTAGGATGTCCATATATAGTTTCTGAAGAAAAAATGTTTTTAACTAAAATCATTTTTATTTTGTAAATAATGGCTTTTTTAATGATTTTGAGAAATAAAAAGTATGTTGGTTTGATTTTAAATAAATACGTTGTCTAAACCTATTTTCTTTAAATTGGTCCAATTTGGGTCTAAGCCTAAACTTGTTTGCTTAATGTTCAAATTGGGTTGAAGTCCAAGTCTAAATTCGATTCAAATTGAGTCAAGTTTGGATCTTTTTATCTACCTCTATTTTTTTAATTTTGATTATTGGTTTCTTTTCAGCTCGTTGCCGCAAACCCTTAGTTGAAGGAACTTATGACGCGTTTGATTTACTGGAATGAAATAAAGTTATAATAAAATGCTATACTATAAAAATGAAATAGAGATGTAATAGTATTACATTGTCCGGTTGGTAAAATAATATTATTGAATAGGAATGAAGTAGATTGAAAATGATAATTTTACCATTGTATTAAACCCAAGATCCTAAATCCATGAGGTATTAATATTTATTCATAATTAATTATTATTTAATTATGTTTACATAAAATTATTAGTATTTATTTCTAAGTCCTCCACTATTTTTTGTTTTATTTAATGATGTGTCATGTTATTATTCAACGATGGTGCACGAGATTTATGCACTGACGGTGCATCAAATATTATTCTTTTTTATATTATTAACAATATTTCAATAAACTTTTAAATACATTATATTTATTAATAAAATAAAAAATTATTATGATAAAATATTTGTAAATTATTCAATATAATTTATTAAATATTTTTTATTAGTATAATATAAAAAATATAAAATATAATAGTTTTTAATATGAAATTTCTTTATTTAATAATTCTAAAATATTATTAAATATATTTAAAAAAATAATATATTAAACTATATAATTATTTCACAATAAAACTATATAATATTAGAAAATATTCCAAACTCAATATTTAAAAATAAAAGAAATTCAACATATAACATATATAAAAAAAATATTATTTTATAATATTTTAATGCATACTACCTATTATTTAATATATAATAAAACCTTCTAAAGAGTATGTTGGTAAGAAAAATAATTTTGAGCTATTCTTTGTCTCCAACGAATACTATAAATGGGGGAGGCGCTGAATTCCAATTCAGTGTTTTTGACGAATAGGACGGAAATGAAGATTAACTATCTAGAAACTAAAATTAAACCAAACAAAATAATAAGTGTCCTTCTCGGAATTGATCCGGAACCGCATTCTAATTCCACCGAAGCAGACATGGCATTAGTTCTTTCGTCTTTGCATAGCTATGTGCCTTTTCATATTGGGCCTGACTGGTGCTCTATTAATATATATTTCATATGTTCATAGGTTACCTCAGCTATGAAGGCAAGAATTGCCCAATATCTATTAGGCCTTTGATTCCCTTTGAGGTGATGTTAAACTGTAAAAAATATTCCTGCAAACTTTCTCATTCTTCTTGTCTCGTGCTGAACGAGGAGGTGGGGTTTTTCGATGTAATGATGTTAGTTGGGTGCTAGCCTTCAAACTGGCGAGCCAATTCATTGAAGTTACCTATAGACCTTGTAGGGAGTTATAGATACCAACTTTTAACGTGCTGACATAGCGTAAAAGAAAACAACTTACACTTGAAGGCGTTTGAGGCTCACCTTATCCTCATGTAACTGTTGTATTGTAGGGTCTTGAACCCCATGGTGTCGCAGTTGATGATTGCCTCCAGCATGATTTGGTTGATTAGGGTAATTTTGATGGTACCTAAGTTGTCGCTCTTGTTGAGGTTGCTGGTATTGATCTTCTTGGCCACCTAATAGGCCATACTAGTTGTAACTAGCATAATCTTGATATTCTGCTCCTGGTTGTTGCTGATAATATTCATTTTGGTTGTAACCTTACTGGTAGTGGTCTCCTTGACCATGTTGATTATCTCCATACTCATATTGGTTGTAGTACTGGTCACCTTTCTCGTAACTGACCTTGTTAAAAACAAAGTGTCGAGGGAGACAAAGAAAGTGGTTTACAACATAGGTAATGCAGAGAGCCACTAAAGATGATAGTTTTTTTGAGTTGGGATGGTGTGTGAGCATCGTGTAGGCTATGGAGTTGATCTTCTCTTTCCTAATCTTGGAAAAGGGGTACTTTGTATACATTGATGAATGAAGGCCTAGAGTTTGTCCCTTATTGTGATTGCTTCCTTAGTAAAGTCCAATTTAAACCTAGACTAGGGTATGGTTTAGATGTGTCCCAACATGACCTTCTTTGGGGTTGGTGAGCTTGGAAAGTAGGAAATATTAATGAGATTGGGCCTAATGTGATGACTATTTTTGGTGGTGTCACAACAATACTCTCTTCATAGTGGCATGAGGTTTCATGTATGAGAGGCATAAGAGGTGCTCAGGCAAGAGGGTATAACAATAGTCAAGAAAAGTTAGGGGGATTTTGGTTCAAATCATCTTATATTCTTTAGATAATTTATATTTCGGCATAACATTCTCACATTTGGTTCATAAAGGTTACCTTGAGTCAATAATTTTAAGTTCTCAATAATACCAATATTTTAGAATGCAGGGGATAGTCTCAATACTAGCTTTTCCTTAGGTAATATAAGATTTTGAGAGCGATCTTCATTAGATAACATTTTTACCCCTAGCTAAACTAGTTGAAAAAAATTGTACAACAAGGATAATTTAGTAAAATATAATTTTAGGTAACCTTATATTCATCAATCAAAGTAAAATAATATATCTGATAATGTGCTAAATAGTCATAGATTTCAATAATTGGAAACATAAATCTTCCATAATGTTTAATATATCTAATATGATTTCCACGGATTAATTTCCTTTAAAAAAAAAAGTCCATTGTATAAACGCCCTGCAAAGCTTTGGGAAGTTACTGGACTATCTCAAGTGGCTGAGAGCCTCGACACCATTAGCCGAATCCCTTTATTTCCCAATTGAAATGAGCAGAGCACTAGGCCCCATTCCTCCAACCTGACTAAATTATTTGAGAGAAACAAACCTGTCAAAAGCGCTTCATTACCGGTCCTTTCAACACTCTTTTTAAGTAATGTTCCATCCGCTACACGGTTTAACTCGCTCGGACAATGTTTTTATCCGTCGTGTTATTTAAATATTCAGTCGTATGAGCTTGACCAGGCGGCATGCAAGAGCATTTTCTAGAGGGTTGGGTTGCCATTTATAGTCATGTTCGGAAGACCAATGCTTTGCATCAAAACTAAAGTGGAAGTGACGCCGATCTTTTGCGAGTTTAATAAGCACACGCATAGGGCTCCATTGCTTATGGACCCTATACTGCGACAACCATTGTCAAAAAATTAAATGCTGAATTACAGGAAATGACCGTATGCTCAGAATCAGAGGTAAAAATGTGAAATGATGAACTTGATAGCTTTGCAGGGAGGAACATGGGGGGTCCTCTGTAGTTTGAGAGACTCCTATTAGTGCGGGGACCAACCATAGTATGCCACGTTTGAACTAGTGCTAGGGTGCTGAAACCAAACCATCTTCCATTGTCTAGCAATGTAATAAATCAAGAGTTTCAAGCAATCTCAGATAAGAACCAATAAGAAATTTACAAATAGAACAAAAATTAGTATAAGATAAGAAACAAAACGAAGACGGTACATTGGATGATTGGAATATGAGCTGCTAATGGATTCTGTATTTCTAAAACGATACATTAGAAGAAGAATGTCATACAGGCTAGACCACTTGCCAAAGACTTCAATGTCCTACTCTTTTGTTCTTCTGAAAAACAATGTACAAGCTACAAATGGATAAACACTGGCTTTAAGCTTCCAAAAGTTTTGCTATACTACAAATGCCTTTTAACTTCCAAATTTTGTTCTATGTTTGTCACCACACTTCAATCAGCTCTTTGGACACTTGTCTTAAACAAGAGGACATATAACTTTTGATCCATTGAGAAATAGAGAAACCCACCAACTGAATGTGTTACAAAAGACCCAAAACTCGTCCCCACAATACAATGCCATGCCGGTCCATAGACACCATCAAACTCCTGCACACCCAAAAAAGTTGTTCAATTATGTCACTCATAAACTGTAATTCAAATTCCCAGATCATAGTTCATAGAATCAACAAAAACGCCATAAACAGGTAGTAGCAAAGGGGAAATCTTTTCTATGCGAGTAATTGGATATACTAAACCACTTTTTATATAAATTATTAACATTACCTTCTTGAGAGTCAGGGCAAGGGCTTTAGAAGTGAACTTTTCAAGGCTATCGTGAGTCTTTCTTGCACAATCAACCGCATGGATCTGCATAAACGGTGGCATATCAACTGAAACAATTTTGACACCACAATTTGCAAGAATATCACCCAACTCTACTTGTGAACCGCCTAAGGATCTCCTTCTGCCTAATGAAGCTGAAGCCTTCTTCATATCATCATTATCATGCCCTTCATCTCGTTTCTTCAACTGTTTCTCCTTCACCGTCAAAGCTAATTTCTTGCTATCAAGTACTGAACTTTGGTGATGTTGTTGTTGTTGCTGTTTCTTTCTACCCAAATCCTTTGACGCTTTCCTGACCGATTCTTTTAATGACTCTTTAGCCTTTTCATGGGCCAGCAGATGGTTTGCTTTGATAAGTGAAAACATGGAGGAATCAGCATCAGCTGAAACTGTCAAAGCTTTGGCTTGTAAATGGATGTCTCTACTGTGTTGAGTGTTGGTAGGCTTTTGGGTTTTGTGATTGAGGTTCAATCTGGAGAAGCGATTGGTGATGAAAAAGGGCTTCTTGGAAGCCATTAACGGATCTGAGCTTCGGGTTGTTGGATGAGTGGTTATGGTAGGTTTGGGCGACTTTTTTAGGGTGGGATCTAAGGGTTGGGAAGATGGGTTAGGTTCCGCTGCCGGTAAGCTGCGGCGGTGAGTGAGGCGGTGAGCCATGTTATCTAATTGCCGGTGTGGTTGGAATTGGAGGAGAGGAGAAAAGGGGGGGGGGGGGGCCTGTTGCGTGGTTTTTTTTTTTAAGGGGCCGGTTGGGGCTTGTGCATTGCGCTGGGTACTGTTGTAAAAATTTTGATTGATTGATAATTTTTGGATAAATTCCTCAGCTAGTCACTCAAATTTGAGTGGACTTCCATGTTAGTCATTAAAAAAGGGTAAATTACGTTACCTTGTCAGGGTAATTTCAAAATATATTTAGTCACACAATAAAATTTTAATTGGTATAATAATAAATTCAAAAATTAATATTTTATATATTTTATTAGTTTGATTCTAATTTTAAACATAACAAATTTAACTTACAACATTCGAACATTCTAACAAATAATCCTAATTTTAAAAACATTAAAATTATAAAATATTAAAAATATAAAAATACATTAAAAAAATTTAAAAAAATAAAGAAAAACCAATTAATTTGAGGGGTGGAACCGAAACATAATTTAGTTCATATTTTCGCCTAAAATATAAAATTAAAAATATAAAAATCCATCGCTATGGATTCGTAAGTTTTTCATTTTTCGCCTTTATCTTCACATTACGTATTTTTAAAATAACATATTGACTTTTAACGACTCTTAAGTACTTTTTTAACTGTTTGAATATTTTTACAATTTTTTTTATAAATTTTAATAACTTTTTATTTTTATATATTTTAAATTTGTTAAGATTTTAAATTTTTTGAATTTTTTATTTATATCTTTTTAAATATTTAGAATCAGAACTAAATTTACAGATTTTATCAACTTTAAGGATTGAATTTGTTAAAATTTTTACAATCAAAACTAAATTGATAAAATATGTAACTATTTAAAGATAAAATTATTATTATATCAATAAAAATGAGTGACCAAATAAATTTTAATTATATATTGACCTTAAAAAAAAATGGGGATGAAAATGGGAGTATCCTAAAGAGTTTTAGGGACTATTTGGAGAAATGAACTATTTCCCTAAAATTTTAGAATGAGAAATTGGGTTAGAAGAGAAAGGTCTTGAAATGGGTGTGTGCTCGCACGTGTGTAAAGAAGTTGGGAGGCTTAATGTTCTAAAATTGCGGCAGATTGTGTTGACCATTGACTCACTTGGTAGTCTATCTATATTTCTGATTGAGTCACCGTGGAAAACGCTTTGATTAAATATAGAGTAAAATCTAAGCAGTGGGTCCAACTCAAAATGCCATTTTGGTCGGTTTGGTTAGTTTTTATGATTTGATCCA
This sequence comes from Gossypium anomalum, assembly GCA_025698475.1. Classification (NCBI taxonomy): domain Eukaryota; kingdom Viridiplantae; phylum Streptophyta; class Magnoliopsida; order Malvales; family Malvaceae; genus Gossypium; species Gossypium anomalum. The sequence continues at coordinate 11,934,495 of CM046967.1, read as the reverse complement.
CTTAATTTAATCAATTAACCGATTTAACTCATAGGTGTATTGGATTTTAATTTTATTATGTTTCACTCATTTAATTAATTATAAATTAATGATTAAATTTGTTACACAATTAATTTATACAAAATGTTATATATTGTGTAGAAAATGGTTAAGATTTATAATTTATTTGAGTGGACACAATGATTCCGTAAAATATTAATTATAGAGTTGACTTTAACTTTTTTTTTTTTATCCTTAGTGTTGAAAAGAAGTATTTATAAATGAATTTATTTGTTCATGGTGGTTTAAAATTTTTATTAGATTTTTAAACAGTTTTTTCCTTTAAAAAAATGTTTCAAGTCTTATTACTGCTGTTGAAAAAAATTAGTTTATCAACATTTCTCACCATATTATTTATGGTTTTTTCCATTATTTAATGACATTTTAGTAATTTTTTTAATGTTATTGATATATAATTTTGATATTTCTTTTATCTTAAATCTTGAATCTTGAATTTTGAACTCTAAACTTTAAATTTTAAACACTAAACCTCGAATCCCAAATCTTGAACCCCAAACTTTAAACCCATTTGGGGTTTGAGTTTGGGTTTGAACTTTAGAGTTCAGTGTAAAAAATTATCAAAATTATGTATCCATAATATAAAAAGTTTATTAAAATATTATTAAATAATTAAAAATAAATCATAAAAAATATGATGAGAAAAATCTATAAAATAATTTTTCCATGGCAGGGGATGTTAAAAATATTTTAAATTTCATAAGGAAAACACTGGTAAAGAAGGATACTTTAACCCAAAACTTTTCTTTTGACATAACCATTATATCTCTAACAAACTTACAATATTCTTCTCTCCATAATTGTTTTTCTCAAATCTCACGTCAAAGAAATCATATTGTAAGTTTGTTAATCTTTTAATGCTTGAATTTGTTTATTTAATTCCATATTATTTATTGTAATTAAATAATAATTAGGGTTTATCAATTAAAATTAAATTTGAGCATTTGGTATTCTGTATCTATCTCCCCAAACCTAAATATAGCATTCAAACAACTGGAAGAAATTAAAATTAGCAAATTATTTCATCCATGAATAAGCACCCAAATAAAATAGCAAGCCATTAAACTAAATTATGAATCGAAAAAGAATCATGAAAAGAGGCCTGAAATTTAAGGGGAAAAATTGACCTGAAGTAGAAGCATGGGAGTGTTCAAATAAGTTACTATGAAAATGACATACAGAGAAATCAAATTGAACTCTTCCTCTCCTTTCATCATCCAAGCTCTGAATTGTTGTTGTAGTTTGGCTACCGTAACTTGTATTACCGTTTCTTTGCTTTGCTCTAAAAGTCTCTTATATTTTTTATTCATAAAATTATGGTATTGTTGTCAGTGTAGGAGAACAAGAGTTCATGTGTATTGAAGCGCATTATCCTCCTATTTAAGGGTTGGGAGGGACTATAAATAATTCTAGGCATTGTATTAAAAAATAAAGACTAAAAATCGTGATAAAATTATTGCTTTCTAGCACTTGAGGTTTAATAAAAAATATTAAGTTTTAAAACATCAATAAACTTACAATATTGACTTAGATCACAATGAAAAAGTTATGAAGGGAAAAACAATGGCTAGGGTTTATAGAGATAGAATGACGAAGTACAAGGGAAAAAATGATTAAAGTGTTGTTTCTCCAGTTTTTTTTTTTTGTTTTTTTTATTATATCAAATAATTTTTTTATTTTATAAAGATTAAAATATTTTACATGACAATGATATAGTTTAAAATACCATCTAAAAAAGACCATTTTTACGTAATGAAGGTTTTAAACCACTTCAATCTTGGATAAAACTTATTTATAGAGAAGACAAGTTTGACACAAGTTCCAACCAAGCACTTTGGCTTTTGGGTAAAGAAGGTAGAGTGGCAGATGTTAGCTAAGAACACTTTTGGAGTCAATGTGAATAGATTATATAAGATAATTAGATGAAAGTTGTTAAACTTGAGGAGGTGGTGGATGTTAAAGTATTTCTAAATATCAATCATGAGATAATTGCATTTTGCATATGTATTTACCAAGTTTATTAATAAAAGGTATTATCATTGTTATTTTCAATTTATATTTTTGTGTTTAAATAAATTGTTAATCATAAAGTCCAAAGAATAATGTGGTTATTCTTAAACATCCTTAGTCAAGTACCATTGTGGGTTTAGAGTACAATACTGCATTAAGACTAATATGCATTGGCTGATGACAAAGCGTTGTCATGGATATAAGGATGTCAAGTCAATGCATAGGAACATGCTAAAGATAGATGTACTAGATTGACCCATCATGAGAATACTTCTTGGATTATTATGTAATGATCACAACAATTCTCATAGTGATGATAGTGAATATAATCCTTAGATTTGAGGTCATCATAGTTCCAACATTAAATGTCACATGTTTTGACACAGTCAAACATCTTCCGTAAATGATTGTTTTATAAAGGTGGTTGTTGTGTATGTCACAATTTATGTAGTGGAATGAGAGTGATCAAGATAGGATTTATTCCGCCTACATAGTGGGAGCGATATCATAGGTCTTTTGATCAAGTAAGACTAGAAATGCATGGTCGTGCTCAAATGAGTTTGATATGGGATATCAGACTCATTTGTTTATGTTAGTCTACTTGGAATCAAGAAATAAGTAGATGAGACTACACAAGTATAGTTGTTCCATAACTTATGTTCATCTAGATATCATGGATAAAGGGATACGCTACACATTGATATTATCAGAGTAATGAATATGTCAAATCATGACTTATTGTAATTTGGATAGCAATGATGCATTGCTAGATGTCACTCATTGCTTTTAGCATTAGAAGTGTTTTAATATTATTACCAATGCTACAAGAACCTACAGGGTTGCACCCATTGGATGAGACAATTGGAATATTGTAAAAGGAATGAGCTAATATATTTAACTCAACCCACAAGTTAAAATAATAATAGAAAATGTCTATAATTAATTTAATTCGAAAAAAGTTATTTATTAATGTACATGATTGATGTTCAAATGCAGAGGATCCACTTAAGTCAGCCTGTCACGTGCTACACATATTTAATTAGGTGAAATTAACTTGATTGGTTGATTAAATATTGAATTTAATAAAATAATTAAGTTGATAGATTAAGGAACTTAAGTTAAAAACATGGATATCGGTTTTTGGGAAATATAACATTTAACTTAATTTTCTCGGATTCACTCTGATGTAATAGGGTTGGTTCTAAACTCTACGAGAGAGAATTTATTCTATCAAGATATTGGATCTGATGCCCTAAGTGTAGTATATTTGTTTGTAAGCTTATAATTTTTTCGAACAAATTGGTTAATAAAATAATTCATGGATTACATTAATATACTTTGTATAATGTTCTCATGTGGCTTTTGCATGCAAAACAAAATAGAAGAAAATATTTACTTATTGGTTGTCTAATGTTTAAACTAATACTAAACGGTATTATGTGGTCAGATCATAGTATGGAAAGACAACTTATATTAGTAGATGAACCTAAACATGTCTTTATTCTAATAAGAAATAAGCAAACTGATTGAAAGACTAAATTGTCATCTATCAAGTCCAATTGGGGAGATGCCTAGTCTTGAGCATTGAAGCGGATGGCTCCCAAAAAATAGAGACATAGATGTGACTGAGTGTACATACAATACATCGGACTGGACCTAAGAATAATGGATATTGAATTCGTTTATGGATTTATTCACTTGTGATGTTCAAAGTGTGACATACCTTAATCCTGAGTGGATGACAAACTATGTATGTGTGAATCGTATACTTTGATGTGAGTAAAAGCCTGAGTTCAAATAGATAAAGAACTGAAAGATGGTGTGTTAGATATACGACTTCTATAGTATGTAGCGTCATTCACAATAGTGGAATTCATAATTCAAGATATGGGTAAATGATATCCTCTTATTGGCATTACATGGTAGATGAAAAATAAGCATGGTCATGGGTTGTTCATTTTTGTGATGAATGACTTAATTACTATTTGATAGTAATTGGCTTTTAATAAAGGAAGATGTAATGGTTACCATGAGATAAAATAGGATCACGTTGGGAGATCAGATTTATCCCAAAGAGATTAAGGATATCTTATGAGGGTAACACACTTATGACAAGGTCATTGGACGAGCACTAATCGAGTTGCTTTCGTAATGGTATGCCATTAGGGAAAGCTCAGTTACGATACTATAGTGGAATGACTTCATGATTAAATGAGTTTATAATTAATAGGCGAAAAGTTAGAATTTAATTATAAATCATCTGACCCCTAATCGCATATGTCCAATCAGTCCCTCTGCTAGCTTGTTGAAACTATAAATGAATTGTATGTTGAACCAAATGAACAGAAATATATAGAAATGGTAAAGTTAGAGAAATGACAAACATTCTTTAAATGAAAATGACCTGAAAATGAATTTATAATTTTTCAAATTATTATTTAATTAATTAAATAATTGAAGTTCGAAAATAGAAATAAATTAATTGGTAATAGTGAATCCATTGAATGTAGAAATATTAAATATATTTTCTCATAGATTTTTTTACGGTAAAGTCATGGTTTTAACAAAATTAGAATTGGGTTAAGAAAATTATTTATTTGGGAAATTAATTAATTAATTTAAATTAATTTATGATGTTTATTTTGAAAATAGAAAAACAAGTGTTTGTTTGGATTGAATTATAAAGTACTGGATTAAAAGTTTAAGAAATACTTATAATTAAACCCAATATGGAAGAAGCCCAAAAACCTCTTAGGACGGTACATAGGATGACAAGCCCTGGTTTATTTAACTAGGGTTGCGCCCCCTAATCCTAGTTAGACTAGAATTTAGTTTTTTACCGAAATAAACTTTTACAATTCAATAAGAGTTTTACTTCTTCTCCCTATAAATAGATGGCACCAGTAGGGCTAAATACACAAATAAGTTATACACAACTTTGAGATGTTTTTATTCTGCTTAAAAATAGTGAGAATTTATTTCTAAGTATAAAATCTATTTTTCGAAATAACAGTTCTACCCATTTCAATTAAAGAGAGATTTACTTTCCCACTAAAAGTAAAGAAAGTATTTCTGGTTTTGTGTTTGATTCGAATTCAATTGAGTCTATATTCGAAGCAATTCCTGGTACAAGAATATCGAAAGAAGGACGTTCAGTTGAAAGCCGAGAATGACAAAGATCCGTCTAGCCAAAAACACAAGTGCATTTTCGGTAAATGGTTTATTGCTATAAATATCACATACCGACTCGGTTCTCAAAATTTTAATTTTTCGCAGTACAAGAAAACTGTTTTCGAATCGAATTTTTTCCAACACAAAAGACTTTGAATAAAACTCCACATATATCTCAATTTCTTTTAACATGAATTTCACAAAGTTCTAACAGACTAAGGGGAATATTGAAAAACCAGAAACCTCTCTAAAAGTTAGGTTTTTTATCCCGATCATTGATCACTCAAGTGGATTATGTGAAGGCCAAAATTTTATATTGCGGTTGTGGTTCGTGAAACAATTTACTATGTAGAATCAAAACTGTTCTACACATCCTCTGCGGAGGTATAATTTTGAACCGTTATTTTTCGATTTAGAAACCTGAACCATTCCTCGCACGTGAATTATTGGTTTGCGATCATCGGAGTAATTTTTACACTACGCTACAGGCGTACCGATGATCTAACATTTGATTGATATATGTTGGTAAGAGCTCTTCCATATATATCTTTAAAGTATTGTATAGGCCCACTTTATGTGATGTGGTGCTCTAGCGATGTGAGGCTAGGGCTATCTTTTTGCTTAAGCCGCAAGATTGAGTGTCACCAAATTTTACCTTTAAGCATAGGCATTGTGTTGGTAAGAGCTCTTCCATATATATCTTTAAAGTATTGTATAGGCCCACTTCAGTTTCCCTCTTGAATACTTATAAATAGGGCTCATTCGTGAATTTAATGTTGGAAATATTATATATGAAAATAGTTTTGTTACACTGAGGAAATTTAATTTTTTTTCTTAAAACTGAACCCTTATTGTTTTATCTATGGTAATAAAATTTACCAAATTTAATACCTGTGTTTTGGATCAGTGAGATTTGTCGATTCCTAGCTTTCTACCAAATGATATTTTCTGCTATCCTCGAAGCGTCGATTGCTAAGGGAGTGGGCTCTTATTCCAAGTTGAACATAGAATGAAAAGTCTAACTTTCCAATGGGAAAAACTTACTTTCTTTATGTTAACCAAAACTGAAAAAACACAAACTCGAGTACTCATGAATTTAGAATTTATTTTGTAGCTAAATAAACTTTTCTAAAATTTGACAAAGCATCCACATATGTCAAAGTTTTGTACTTGGCTATCCCATAGTCCCTATTTATAAGAAAAAAAATCACAATAGTTGTAACACCCCTAACCCGTATCCGTCACTGGAATAGGGTTACGAGGTATTACCGAACTTATACACTAGTATTTGTACAAAACCGAGCCATAAATTTGCATTCCAAATCAAAACTTTTCAAATTTCGTCATAAAGTCCCTAATATGGGCCTACGGGGCCTAATACATGCTTTAGAAGTGATTTGGAACTAAACCGGTAACTTTGGAAAACTTTAAAAAAAATTTCTTGAAGTTAGGGGCACATGCCCGTGTGGCCAGCCCGTGGGCAATTCTGACTTGCAATTTCTTAAGCATCAAAGGGGCACACGGCCTGGGCACACGCCCATGTGGCTAGACCGTGTGATAAATTGATTTTTCACCATTTTTAAGCCATTTTCACACGATTTTGCCACACGACCATGTTTGAAACCCGTGTCCTTTACACGACCAAGACACACGGCCATGTCTAGCCCGTGTGGCCAATTCGAAGCTAAAATTTAAGATACAGGGGACACACAGTTGAACTACAACCCGTGGGCTGTCCATGTGTCACACATAGATTAGACACACGCTCGTGTGACTTGCCCGTGTGGATGAAATTTGGCTATTTTCCAAGCCATATTTCTCACCCAACTTGTTATCCATTTACACCAAATCATATGCGTATTGATAACTCATTTCAAGACAGTTAATTCATACCAAAATCAAGTCTTATACATGTCATATAACTACATCTAACCAATGTACCCGTAGGTACCTTAAATGACAATTTATACTCATGTCTATCTACATTCCTTGTTCATATTTATGCATATTATGCCAAACATACAAATTTAATTTATTCATTCACTATCCATTTCAACTTGTATATCATGATATAGACTTTTATACATAACACCAAAGTATGTCCATAGCTAGCCATTCCAATGGCTAGTCACTTTCAAGTATTTACATGTTAATCATTGCCCATTTAACTTATACATGCCATTATAACCACAGTTGTTATACTTTTTCTACCAAAATGGAACGATAGATAGTGTGAGTGATCTCCGCTGAGCTTCCAATTCAACGAGCTTCCGATTTACTATAAAACAGGGAAAAATAAAACGGAGTAAGCATATTATGCTTAGTAAGTCTGTATAACTTGGTCATAAACTTACCAACCACTCTTACTCAAATTAAACATGCAAGGCACAATTATACCATTTGTTCCCAAGCCCTATCACACATTCTCATCACCCATGTTAGTCATATGATTCATGTAAACCATAATAAACACATATACAAGCTCATCCATATTCGGATTTTCATACACATACGTTTTTCCACCTCATGTATTCATATAACATGTATGTCAATTATTTTCATGTATTTCAGATATATTTCATATCATTTCATCTAAATTTCCAATATATTTCTTGTCAAAACTTTATTCAATAATCGATTGAAGTACTGATAATCACTCGAGTGATACGCTCAAAGTGTAGCAATATATTTTCATGGATGAATGTATTCATCAAACCGTTCATATTCAAACATAAACATCTCATATTTACATATTCTATTTCATGTAACATCATTTCATATTTTCCAAGTAAACACATGTAACAATCTCTTTTCTTTTCATGTCACGATTTTACCCATTGAATCATTGAAAACATCGATGGATATTTCCTTTTCCAGTAGTACACTCAAGGTGTACATTTCCTTTTCAAATCGTACACACAAAGTATTCAATTCCTTTTCAAATGGCTCACACAGAGTATACCTTTTCAAGTGTACACACAAAATGTACATAGCCTTTTCATGTGGTATACACAAAGTATACCTTTCCTTTTCACATTCGATAGCCGAAGCTATCCCTTTTCACATGGTACACACAAGGTGTACATTTCCTTTTCATAATGAGATCAAAAGATTACCCTTTCGGGACAACCTTTCTGCAACATTTGCAAGATCTCATTTCATATCGGTAATCACCTTTATCCATCGACTTTCATTTATTCAAACGGGATTTAGCATTTATCAAGAAATTGTTGGATATATGTCCAATCTCATAATTTTACGCATTTATGTAATTTACATTTCACATTTAACTCAAACTCAACAATGACATTTTAGTCATTGATCATTTTACGAGTGTTATCATTTATTTCAAACATTATCAATCATCGGGATTTATCGGATATATATAATCATTTCACATGTACATTTATAAAATCACAAATACAATTCAAATCAAGCACAAAGACACGCATAACTAAGTTATACGAACTTACCTCGATAGATATTCGTATACATAAAGTCTATTTATCCGGCATTTTCTCATTTCCTCGTTCTAACTCCACATTTGATTTATTCTGATCTATACGAGTAAATTTGACATCAATTTAATGCAATTCAAACTCAATTTGGTCCAATTTACACTTTAGGCAAAATTACCATTTTACCCCAAAACTTTTAATAATTGACGATTTCGTCCCTAAGCTCGGAAAATGAAATTCATGCAATTTACTCCTTATTCCAAGCCTAATCAAAATTTCCATATAACTTTTACAGCACATGCATTTCAGAAATTTCAGAATTTTTCCAAGAATTTCACTACTTTTCAATTTTGTCCCTACACATGTTTTCACTAAAAAACACTATGTAAAAGTGATTTCTCTATCAATAACCTTTCATTTTCTATCATAAACTTTCAATTTACAGCATATTCATCCATGGGTAATTTTCTTAACTTTGATTTCCTTTCAATTTAATCTCCCAAATAGAGAAATTAAGCTTTCTCGATCATAAAAATATGAAAATCATTCCCAAATAGAGAAATTAAGCTTTCTCGATCATAAAAATATGAAAATCATTAAAAATGGGACATAGAACTTACCTAATTTGACCATGAAAGCTTTCTTTCTCTTTCTTAGGGTTTCCATGGAATTTTTGGGGAAGAAGATGATAAAATGATATCTTTTTCATTTAATTTAATTAATATCATCATTTAACTTTTCCACTTTCCAATTTAATCCTTTACCTTTTTCTATTTTTCCATGGATGATTCACTAAAATATCTACATGTTTTTCATCAATGGTCTAATTTCTATATAAGGACTTTTCATTTTGAATTACATAGCTATTTAATCCTTATAGCTTCTAGAATTCAACTTTGACATTTTATTCAATTTAGTCCTCTTTACAATTAGAGACATAATCGATAAAATTTTTCTATAAAAAATTTCATGCCATATTTCTATCACAATATCTATCATTTTAAGAAATTTAAATAATTTCATTTTTCGAGCTCGAATTTATGGTCCCGAAACCACTGTTCCGATTTTTATCGAAAATGACTGTTATAATAGTTTTACTTGAATAAGAAGGGAAAGAAAAAAAATAACATTTAATAGCAAAATTTAAAGTCCCACTAAGACTCGTTAAAGTGGGCGGCACATATACTAGGTTTCTTCCATAGCCCACCTCTAGTAAGAATGAGCTTATTGGACCTTTTTCATATATTGAGTATAATTATATATGCAATCTAGTTTTTAAATAAAACAAGATAATATAATTATGCAACCCAATAACTAGTTTTCTGTTCCCTAAATATTATCTTATTCAATTAAATTATTTTCTCAACCTAATTCTAATTCCGTTAAAATCATGTCGACTTTATCATATAAAAATCTATGAGTGGATAAATTTGTCATATTCAGTATAATCGCGATGATTGATTAATTTAATTTTTACTTTGAACTTAAATTATTTATTTACAATAAATTAAATAATAATTCAAAGAATTTAAATTAATTTCCAAGTCAGCTCATGTTACTTTTGAGAAAATACATTTACTACGGGTGATAATTTATGTAATTGATTTCTCTTTGGTTGTTTTCATTCATTCAACATATCAATTTTTGTGCAATCTATATAAGGTTCTGTTGAGCTAGTGGAGGGATCGATTAGACATATATAACTACAACATTATTTAGTCATGAAGTCAATCCACTAAAAGTACCATAAGTGAACTCTCCATTATACATCATTACGGAAGAAACTTAGATTTATACTTTGCCCAATGACTTTGTCATCAATGTGTTACCCTTATAGGATATTCTTAATGTCTTTGGATTAAATTCATTTACCTAATATGATCCTATTTTATCTCATGGTTACTATTTCAACTTCCACAATAAAATAGATTATTACTAATAAATAGTAACAACAATTGTTTGTCCTTGATGAATGATTTATGGTCATATTCCTTTTTCATAATCCATGCAATGCCAGTGAAAGAATACTCTTTATTTGTAAATAAACTTTTAGCTCTAATACCAATTGAGTGCAAGCTTTCAATATATCAAAGCGTATAAATTACACTTACTCAAGATTGAGGTAAGTCATACTATGAATGTCACAATTGAATAGATCCATAACTTATATTATGTCTGATATATTGTTAATCCAAATGATAACACCTATATCTCTATCTTTCTGGGAGTCACTTGCTCCGATATCCAAGATAATATATCTCCTTAATTGGACTTGTTAAACAATATAATAGTCCATTGAATCAATTGCTCAATTTTGATTGCTTAAACTATGGACCTTTTAAATTACCTACTAATGTAAGTAGTCTTCCAACATCATAATCTGACCTTATGATCCAACTTAGTCTTAGTTAATTTTTAGGTAATTAATGAGCCAATATTTGCTTTATTCACTTTACTTTTCGTGTAAAAACAATGGGGACTGTTCATACAAAAGAAAATAATTTAATTATGGAATTTTATTAACTAATTTATTTGAAAAATTATAAGCATAAATGACAAAATAACTACACTAAGAGTACAAAATCCTAACAGTTAGGGATCATATCTTCTTCTTTTTCTTTCAATCCTATTTCGTTATTTTTTTTGTTGTGAAATCAGTTCTTATCTTTTTTCTTTTTACTTTTGACATCTTGTCTTTAAAAATAGATGTCGATCCTTTAATATTTCACACTAATAATGCTCCAATGAAAGGTGAAGAACAATATGCACACCATTATGACAAAAATGGTTGACATGATGCTATTGTGATATGTTAAACCTCTTCACTATAAATATTGATTTTTAGTTCTGTTAGGACCCTACTGGATTTTGTGAAGTCACCACCAATGAGAGAGGTTTCCATCTCCCTTTCCATTTATTTGAAGTGGGCTTTCACTTGCCCATTCATCCTTGGTTTGTAAAGATGTTACAGTTGTATAATGTTGCCCCTATACATATATCTGAGACTTCTTGGTGCTTATTAGTATTGTATTTTTTATATTGTAAGAAGTGTTGAGAAGAACCTTATTCAATTAGTTTTAGGAACCTGTTTGCCACTACTTTTGAGGATTCTCTTGGCATAGGTCATTTGAGACATAGGATAGTCTTAATCTTGAGGTGAATAAACTCCCTAAAAGAAATTCTTTCTATCATCATAAGTACATTTTGATAAAGAATAAGTTGAAAGATTTTTTCTTTCCCCTTTAAGTGGACCCTTCCTTCATATGCAAGACTTTTGGCTCCTTCATTCAATGAACTCGCTGCTTAAAGACAGCCTTTAAAGTTCAACTAGGTATGGTCTCTGAGCAACTTTTGGAGGTTTTGTTTTAATAACCGTAGTCCCAATGGTGTGACCCAAAAAGAAGTGAGTAGGCTTTTCTATATGCCAAATATTAGCACTTGGCACAAGTCACATAATGTGTGGTCGTGACAAAGTAAGGATTTTTTAGTGAAGCTTATGCTTGGAGAGAAGAAGAAACCTCTTGATTTCGTTCTTTAGCATGTGTGTGAGCACTTGAACACTGAGCTCTTTGGTATGTCGCTTAGAGTAAGGGAGGGGTATGTCGCCAAAAGCCTTGTATAAACTCAAAAGTACATTTAAGCCTAAATTTTGTTTTTAGTTTTTTTTTTTTTTTTTCTTTCCATTGTTCCAGCATCTTCGTTCTTATTTTGCAAAGAGCGTGGCTTTTGTCAATACTTCTCGTGCCTTAGTCCTAGCGAAGCCTTCTTCTAAAGTTATTGTTGTCATGGTAGAAGCTCAAGCTAATGTCATACATTTGCCTTTTAAGAGAAAGAAGGGGAAACTTCGAGCCACCCTTTGGCGATAGAGATGTTATCTTCAAGTTTGTCCTAAAAACTTAATCATTTATTGATGGAGAATGAGCCACTAAAGTAGGCTAATTGGACCTCTTTGAGGACTTAGAGAAGTAGAAAAGAGAGATTTTGTTTCGGGGAAGTAGAAAATGTATGTGATAAATTCAAAATGTCTTATCAAACATTGTACTAATTATATAACAAGCCATTTTAACACTTACATAATGAATAAGTTTTTCCTTATGTTATTATACAACTAAACGAGGCATGAGAATTTTAAATTAAGGAGAAAATATGCATTGTATAATATATCTTAAAAAATTAGCACATAAATTTTAACACATTTGTCTATTCATACCCATGTTTTTTTTTTTAGGTTTATCAAATTTAATACAATCGTCTAAGTGTAAAAGTATTAATGGGCTGAGTTAAGTAGGGTTCAAAATAGACTTAAATATAATATTAACATACTTTATACTTATTAAACTTAGCCTTATTAAACTTAGCCTGACTTGAAAGATGAGTTTAAAATTTTATCTCAGACCATCCATTTTTGTAAATAATTATCTAAGTTCATTTTAAAATTTGTCATTGTTTTTTTAATTTTTGAAAAGAAAAGACCTATATTATTTTTAATTTAATATTTAATAATTTTTTATAATTTTTAATTTATTAAAATTATATAGATAAACAACTGAACTTTTTTCTTTAATATACTTGCATTACGCTATTATATATTTCTATAAAAAAAAGATATAATAAAACATATTACAAACTTGAAGAGACTTAAATGTTGACTCATTTTTCAAACTTGCCCAGCCCACGCTCATTTTTTGAAAACCTTTCAAACGGACCAAACTTCATTCCAATTTGAGGCTGGAAAGTTATTAAGGAAACAACAAAACAGGGAATTTGAAGGAGGAAACTCTAAATAACTTTGTCAGAGGATGGTTCGGTTACAATAATAAGCAAAAAAGATGAAAAGACGAATGATGGTTCCATTAGGACGATGATGATGATGATGATGATGATGATGATAATAATAGTAAAGGATACTAAAACCAATCACACTACAGGGCTAGACCATCCCATCTAAAACCATTTTTTTTCTCTCAGTTACAAATATTTGTTAAGGGTTATTGTACATCAAGTGGATAAAGCTAAAATCTCCTGAACCCCCATCGCCCACACTGCCGTAGGTTTTTTCTTCTTCAATGTAGACAAATGCTAAAATATGACTACCTAATCTACACATCTCTTTCTCATTCACTCACTCACTCTCAGCGTGTTGCTTCCCTGCTGCAAGCCCTCAAGGGATATGCATCCAGGTGGAGTGAAGAAGCCTCAGAGGAACGCCCCAACATAATTTCCTCGATAGGCTTTTCGCAAAATTTATAAATTTTACTATCATACAATTCGCTTCCCCCAGGAGAAAATTACAACATTTGCTCCCCACCACACCACCTCTAGAAATCATTTCTATCCTCATCTTTCATTATTGTATTTGGACCATCATCGCAACCAGAACCTGGAGCAAGCTCATTTAGGTCAAGGAAGCGTCGTTTTTGTGCACCGTCTGCTTCATCTTGCCCACTGCCACTAGATTGCTCAGGTGCCTGGCTTTGCTCTTTCTCTACTGGATCAGAGTTACCTTCCATAGGTGGATTAACTTTCATTTCCTGATCATCACTGCCATTGGAATCTTGACTTCCTTCTGAAAACTCCTCTTTCTCACTTGCATCCGAGTGTTCATCCGATGGATTCGACTTTTCAGGTTTCGACTCTGTTTCAGATTCCGACAGCTCATACTGTCTATAATTAATACGATTTCTGGTAGCTCTTTTACTACGCCTTAGACCTGATTGAAGCTCATCCACTGACCTTAGCTTAGTTTCTCTCCGAGTACGGCCTGGCAACTTCTTGACTTTTGGGGCCTCATCACTGTCCTCACTGATACTTAATGAATCCTCTTCCTCCTCCTCCTCATCTTCAGCATTTTCTTCGTCCCAACGGTACTCCTCATCTCCTTCTGAGCTGCTGGATTGCCTTCTCTGTTTTCTTTTTCTTAGGTATTCCTCATCATATACTGCTTCTCCAACTATATCATCATCACTGTCAAAGTCAGCCTCGTTATCCGAAACAGCTTCAACGAATTCCTTCGCAGAATATCGTTGAGGTCTCTGCCTCCGTCGATTGCTACAAAGGATCATACAGAAATTAGATGAAACTTTACAGCAACAATAGGAGACATTCAAGAATAAAGTATCATACCTACGATCCAATTCCCCAGATTTATTGTCATCAAAATCATCATATTCAGGAGATTTGGGGGACAGTAGATTGTAACTGTCCTGTTCAGAGCCATGTGAAGGACCGGTCAATTTTCCATTCGCAGAAGGTTCAGATTTGGCAACATCTCTTCCATTGAGAGGATCCGGTGATGGTGCTTTCCGCCTGACACATGGTCAACAGTGAGAATCCACATTTAAGGCAGAAGAAACAAGTCCGGATCATTGCAAGGAAATCATATCAATGTATTCAGGAATATGTCTACGTTATATATTACATACTTGGTAATCTTAATAGCCTCATTTATTGACCGATCATAATCATCTGCAAGATTATAAGAAACTATGTCAGCTTAGATAAAAGCATTTATCAAAATCTGAACGCACAATTATAAGAAATTATATCAATTCAGATAAAAGCATTTACCCAGAATCTGAACACTAACAAGCCCAGACAAGTCAGTTTAATACTGTCAGTATTTATGGCTAGGAACCAAAAAAAAACCACCAGAAAACTTGAATCTCTGGTTACTAAATGACAAAAATCCAGTTAAAAATTGAAAGGCATGTTGGACTTTAAAGTTCGGTACCAAATGTGTAAGTCACAGGTTTTCTGTCACGAAGGGAGCGTCCTGGACCAAGCCCATCAACAGCCAAGAAGTTATCAAGAAGAAGAGCTTGTCTATGTTGTTTTTTCAGTAACCTCTCCTTCCTCTGGGCAAAAGGAAGAATTGGATTAAGAAACAATTTTTACCTCAAGAGAAGGATAACAGTTTTGCGATGCTGCTCAAATGATAATAAGCAACTTTTTATGTACCTTGTGTTCCTTTTCGATCTCAGGAAGCATGTCGTTCTTTAACTTCTTCCCTAGTGAAGCTTCTGTTCTATTTTTACTGGCAAAAAGTTTCTCCTGCGGAAGCACATGAAACAGATAATATCAATAAAAGGATCAAATAAACGCTATATAAGCTTTGCATTTCTAGCAAATAAAAACAGATGATTGACACAAAACTCAGTCTGTTCTTCAACAGTAGAACTGGTCGGAACATCTTTGTCATCCAAACTTCAGTATGACAAAATTTAATTGTATGACCATGTCATAATAGATAAGATTACTTCCAATATGCCACTAAAGAATTTTTTTTCAATGACAACAATTTAACATTATTACTTAGAGGTCTTGAGAAAGATATAGGCAACGCAAGTGATTCAGAAAAACAAAGTTTTCGTCTCAATCAGAATTGTCTCTGTTATGATCCCCGTGCCAAACAAAGAAAAGCAAAGGTAAAGCTCTGGGAACTTTGGTGCCAATGACATGCATGGATCAAAGCTGATAATGGCATCTATAATTATAGAACATATACCGCAACAATAACCTAGCCTAGAACATAAATTATGAACGAAAACTCCTCAGAAATTTTGTACAAGTAGGCAAGGACCACAAGGTAGTTATGTAAACATCAATTTGAATTTATTGTAGAGCAGAATATTATTATCATTATGCTTGTTATGGCCTTAAAATAAAGCAACAAGAAATGATTGGATAACAAGGAGTCACAGAAAACATGCCTGAAAACAGCATTCAGTAAAATGAATGTGGGCTGCTTCCTACTTATATCTAACTTCGGAAGTAAGCAGAACCACAGAGTACTCTTATGAAGCCCATAATATCAACTCAACACCCAGTGCCCTACTCTATATTGTTAATGCCATAGTTTAAACCATTATCCTTCTCTAATGACTATTTCTTAGCTCCAGTGGATCTCCAACCACTTCAAAGTTAGTAGAATAAAACTTCGATAACATAGCTATTTACTTCAAAATCCTTTGTCAATGTCAGCGGAAATTTCCTTATCCATTTCTTCCACAAATTTCCATTGCAAAGTTAGTCCGAAAAATCAGTACCCCAGAGACCCAACTCAAGGAGGTTGCTGTTGTATTGAAAAGCTTGAGTTTTGCTAGATCATAGAGTTAGCATGCACCATTGCGTAGGGTGATATTTTGACCGTTCCTACCTTAAATGAACAACTTACATGGAGATTGCCACGGTATTGAAAAGTTTGGATTTTACTAGATGATAGGGTTAGCATGCATTGTTATAGAGGGTGATGATCTGGTTGCACCTACCTTAAATGAGCAACTTTAGGGTTTTTCACAGAGGGCACCTGCCTACTATGAAGGTTTTGTTTGCTACAAAGACATGTACCATCCTCAGTTTGGATTTTTGAGCCGTGTGGAGGGAAAGAGAGAGAGAGAGCAACAATATGGTCTAACATCAATGCTTAAGCCAAGTTCCCCTTGAGAATAGACATTCCGGTGCATGAATCTATATGGCCATTTTTTCTATTTGAAAACCCCATCAGAATGTTCATCATACTGATAACTTTCAAGAAGCATCAGATATAATGAACCATGCAAACTCAATAAAGACTGCTCAAAAGAAAGCTCTATAAGTTTCGATGTAGTGATGCATTATGAGCAGCATAATAAACCTACAAACACATAAAAGGACTTATATAAAATACACACACAACTTACAGAAACATCTTGAAATTCTTCGAAATTTGTTGCAACTGTTTCCCACAGATATGTTGCACTATTAGGAACATGGGAACCTTTCATCTTTGCTTTCTTCAACTCAACTTTCCTTATTTCGCGGTATAAGCGATGACCAACAACAGCATCATCTTCATACCTGTGCAAACAACAGAAAAAAAATTGCTTACACAACAATGCCAACAGAGAAATGTTCACGACAAAAAACTACCATAAGTAATCTACAAGTGCAACACTCAAACCAAACAAGCTACAAAGGGGTAACAGATAGAAGCTTTTTGATAAGCCCAAGACATTACCAGTAATTAATTCCCTGAGAATCGCCTCCGATACGTTCTTTACGAAAGGCTGAAAGTTGAACACCATGTTTAAGTGAGTTGTCAATGTAGCTTCGAATGTCATCTTGCTGCAAAAGGACAACAGATATTTCGTCTCTCAGTAAGCTCCAAAGACATGGTCACACAGAATCGGAAAAGAAAGCAATCCCTCAAGTAATGAACCATTCAGAAAAGGCTGTACAACTTAACCATAAGAAGCATTTTAAATAACATAGAAGATCAAATCAGACATTTGGATCTTAAAGTCATTGTCAAGGAGTCATTACTTAGGTTGATATCAAAATTCCTTCAACAAAATGAGGAACTAAAAGAGAAGGAAGCCTTGAACTTCATGATAACAACTCTAGACACATACAGCAAACACCATACAGACCAGTATGTTACCACATGAATATTCGTTAAAATCCAACTGTGTGACAGGTGGTGTCCAACCATCCAAACCTGGGCTAAGGAATTCAGCCACTTGGGACTTATATGTGATAATAGCGAATTTAGATTTGTGTCCCCAACATTACATGTATAGACTTGATGCTGCCCTCAAACTTATAATATAATACTAATAGAAATCAAAGGCCTAATCAAGATAAGAGAAGCATCAAGCATTTACAAATGGGATTAAAAAGACAATTTATTGATGATGATCATACCTCAACACGAATGTCACACAGTGCTTTCAGGATCACAACACGAACTCCAGGATCAAGCGACTTGTATAATTCAATCTCCGCCCTAACAAATTAGAATTCATTAGATACACTAACAGCATTATATGTTAAAGAATATTCCAAAAGTACATGGCAACTCACCCATGTGAAGCAACAATGGGAAGATCCCCATCAGCAACCTGCAAACATCCAAAACAATGTGTATATATATATATATGTAAGCATGCATGCCACATATTATTAAACATGAATAAAGGACTAGAGATGACAAGTTACCCAATGCCACCAGTCTCTTAATTTTCTGCAAAGAACAGTAACCCAGGTATCACGTGTAAGGGGCATCCGAGTAATTGGAGGGATTGCCTGAAATGGACAAAGTATATTGATAACTCATTGCAGTTCCAGATAAAAATATTCTTAATGTATTTGTTTTCAGGCAAGCCATTTAAGTTAACAAATCCAGTAGAAATAGTCTTACCCACATTAATTACATACTACTTGGCCACCAAGTACATCGGTAATTATAAGTACCAACCTAGAACTCCTTTCTCTAATCACAGACAAATGTAAAGAGCCACAATGCTTTAGGGTTCTGAGTCAATCATTGACGACTCAACTGCACAAACTACAAACAAATTTCTGATGCACATTTTGCCCCAAAAACTGTCTTATACAGATGGAAGACACAATGGCTACAGGCAACCAAAACAAGGCAGCTGGAAGTCAGGAACTATAAAATATGTTTGGATCCATACAACCAGACTACATGTTATGAGAATCCAATAATGCATACAACTTACCACAACTTATAAACAATTTCCATGCAACTCAAAGATGAACACAATTTAGGATTTAGAATCATATCACTGGCACTTTTAATTCAGTTACCAGCAGTAGTTCCCATCAAGCACCTACTTCATGTCACTTAAGGCTTTTAATTTTCATACATGAGGCCACCTGCATTCCTTTCCAGAAAAGTCTTCAGTTAATCAGTGTTTAGCTATGGCTAACCTTTGAATAACATAAAACTCAGTGAAGCTCCTTCCCACCCACTTACTGACTCCATGTATCATCATTCAATGCAATGACACATTTCACCATGTTTCCTTCCACTAGAGTGTCACCTCATTCATAAGCTTCCAAAGTGTCATCAAGCCATAAATCCACAAAAAAGCCAATGCTGAATAGAACCATTGGTAACATGACAACACTTCTCTTTCTTGATGTTTCACCATACTTCATCCAACTTTCTCACGTCAAAAAACCCAATCCAGATAAGTTGGCTTAATGAATCTTTCTTCATACCCTAGGTCTTTGTAAGCCAAGACATATACTACTCTAAGCAAATAACATACTCCGGGATCTAGAAAAAGACAGAGTTCATGTTCTGGGATTTCAACCAATAACACATAGAGTTCATCCTTTTTTGACGAAAAATCAAATGTTAGCATGTGAGAACCTATATCCTGAATTATGAATATTCCAAAGAAGACAACTTATCCATATAACTGCGTCCATGTTCTTTTTAACTTCATTGATCTGATATAACACGTCAGAGAACTGAGAAGAGGAAGATCAGCCTAAAGAAGAAAAATGTCTATTCGTGTTTTATTCAACCATTTCCTGGGGCTCAACACCACCTATGGCACTCAAAGAGAGCCCAATCCTAGCACTTGAATATAAAAGTAAAACAGATCCTTGAGTATAAAGTAAAATAGCTCCTATAACTGCATCCCATGAAAAGACTTGCATGCCAATAGCTTCATAAATAAATAAAGTTCTTAACTGAAGAAAGCCATATTTCAAGAAGTAGATTCCATAACTATCCACCTATTACTCTACCATGTTCAGAAACACATAACCATCCACCTATTACTCTACCATGTTCAGAAACACTTAGCACTAATCTATACACTTAAATGGCACTCAAACTAATAAAGAATCGCCTAAGAGAAAAGTCAGACTCTAGTCTCTACAAAGACCAAATTGGCTCAATAAGAACTAAAGTAATACCAACAAGCATGAGAGAGAAAAACCTCTACGGAAAAGGGTACGTTTTACAGCACCCAACAATAAAATAATACTTTTGAATAGATGAAGAGAAAAAGAAGAAACCTTCAACAAAGGAATATGAATATCTGCCAAAGTATCATTAGGAGTAATCAACGCTGTCTCAAACTCCTCCGCTGAGAACTCCACAGCTATATTCAAAAGCGGCCTGAAAACCTATTACGCTCAAAGCCCGTAAGCTCCCAACAAAAAGCAAAGCCACATAATGAATGAATAGAAACAGAACAGAACAAAACAAGACAACAAATTGGAAACTTACATGCAAGAAATTAAGTACGGAAGCTAACTCCCACATAGACCGTATGGTCCACCTAGGCAACTGCGACGGCTCGGGCGGCGCCACTAACGGAGTAACGATCTTGCTATTACCGCCACATTGCTGCTGCGGCGACGAAGAACCATCACTGTCGTCCTTGGGTTGCTTGGGCTGGTGGTGGTTGTGCTGCTGGTCCTTCTTGGCCTGTTTCTGCCGACGCTCGATGGCGGCTTGCTGTTGCTGGGCGTAGAGCCTCTGGGAAGCTCGGATTGTACAAGCGCGGGAGGGACGATTGCTCCTGGTCAAGGGTGGGATCGGGGTTGCGTCGGGGGTTTGGGTAGAAGGAGTGTCGTTTTGGGGAGGAAGGGTATCGTTTTGAGGTGGGTCGGAAGGGATCGGAAGGGAAGGGGAAGAATCGAGGGACATGGTGGGGAAAGGGTGAGATCGGAACGAGGGTTTTAGGGTAGTTACGGTGGGATTAAGTGTAGGAGATTTCCATTTTGAAGAAAGCGAGAAAAGGGGAAATTAGTTTATTGTTGTTTATTTAATATAAAAAAAAATTAAGAAAAAGAGTGAAAAAAGAAAAGAAAAAGAATTAGGGTGATTTTATTGAGAGGAGGCTTGCTTGGGTTAAGAGGAGTGAAGAAGAAAGGAGAACCCTAGATCCCAACCATCCTTCCATTCACTTGTATTTTCCATTTTTTTAAAAATAAATAAATATATCGGGGGAGTTTCTGTTTGGTTGGAAGGAGAAACGGAAGCCGATGGAGAAATAGAAAGAGAGGATGGAGAAATTTGGGGATGAACAAAAACCTGGGTCTTTGCTTGGTTCTTCTGTTTCGGGTTTATTAACCTTAGAGAAATTTGTATTTACATTATTTACCCACCCACCTGAAGTTAAAACAAAAATTCAGTTTAATATTATGTACTTTGAATTTAATTATATATTTTATTTTTATTATTAATTCCAACAGTTATAATCAACAATAACAAAACCATCCCTACCTTATATTATACCTTTGTCTCATTTTTCTCGTCTTTTTAGTGGTCAAAAACTCTTTATGATGGTAGCTTTCAACATTGAAATAATAATAATTTTAAACTTTAATATTTGTATTATGTATCCTAATTCATTTTTTTCCTTTAAATTATAAAACCCATTTGTTTCATCAAATCATTTTCCTTATTTTAAAAAAATTATAAAACCAAATATTAAAAAATCAAGCCTTCACATTTACATTGAAACCACAATCATTATGCACATACCTCTTGGCCTTTGCAATTGCCGCCATCGTCCCAACTATAATCAAAGACTCACTACTCCTACCACCACCCTCGACTAACAATGAATTAACGATTTCAAATTTTAAAAAATATAAAATAAAAATAAAAATCATCAAAAATAAAATATAGTGACTAAACTCACATTATTATATTGATTACATATATATTATGTAAAGTCAAATGGCAACTTTTATCCGCAGTTACCAAAGTTTAAGGTTATAGTCGGTCCTCTAACTTAGCTTGCAATATAAAGTATTTGTTTCACATAGCACTTAACGGTTGAGATTGAAGATTTGTTACCCATAAGAGTGCTTCAATTGAATAGATTGGATAGGTTACACCAAATGCACCAAAGTAATTCTTATATTATAAAAAACCTCAAATTGAAATTAAATTTGAAGTTGAAATTCAATTCCGAGCTCAAATAATCATTACCCATTTACCTAATAAAAGATTAACTCAATTTTAGGTTTAACTTTAAACTCCTTTGTGGTTGACTTGTGGTTTAAATGCAAATTCTCAATAATTAAAAAATAAATAATGACATTAAAGAATAAACTTGAAGCATACAATACAAACTACTCTAGTAAAGGGTTATATATAAGGTGGGAGATAAGATTACTTGACATTGAATCCGAATTTAATTTCTTCATTTAATAGATTGAGTGTTTGTCTTGTTTGTAAACAAGCATCACAAGACTAGATGGATAATGCGACTCGCATCAAATGTATAGGAACCGAGTAGGTAAAGATGATGAAGCCCCATATCAATAAGGAAAGGAAAGATTTGACTACTTTGCTTGGGAGGCTCAAAAGCCTCTCTCTTTTTTTCTTTACTTTGGACTCCAGTTATAGAATGTTATACAAGTTGAGTTAAATTCAATTTGTGGATTAAGACAGTTTAACACCATTTAGGGTGAAGCATAAAATTTAAGCAAATGCTAGGCCTCAAAATTCAAATTTCCACCATCAATCCTTTATAACTAGATATGGCAAACTTTGAAAAGGATTGGCATGAATTTTTTTCTAAAAACTTACAAGTTGGGGCCATGGATTAAACA
The DNA here is from genome assembly GCA_025698475.1 of Gossypium anomalum. NCBI lineage: Eukaryota > Viridiplantae > Streptophyta > Magnoliopsida > Malvales > Malvaceae > Gossypium > Gossypium anomalum. Next base: position 11,911,429 of record CM046967.1, on the reverse strand, counting down.
GTGGTTTCAATGTCCCTTCTTCACTGCACTCATGTTATGTAGGGACATTAAATTAATTGAAGAGCAATCCAAAAACATTCAACCAGAGGGCTCTTAATGTTAAGGTGAATTACTCCCTCAAGGAATGTAGCAGCCTTCTGAGTATAACCTGATTATAAAAGTTTTTGGTATGGAAAAACAAGGCTAAAGCGGCAAGAGAACCCAATAAGGTGGCAGATGCCATAATAAGGAACGATAACATAAAGCAATGAGTTCCACTGCAACCTGATCCCCACGCCTCCTTATCATAAACAAACCCAACCACTCTCACCGAGAAAATATACGATCCAACTGGACTAGCTATCGTGATGGCATTGAATATGGTTCCCAAATGTTTCACTCCGAATATTTCTGAAGCAATCGTGGGCATCAGAGACCACTGCGACCCATAACAAACACCCACCAGTATCGAACCAGCATATAGGGCACCAGGCATACCAGATGCGATCACAGCATGACCAACACTCATGCTTAACAGAGTTAGCACCATGAACAATGGCCTTGCCCATCCTTTAACATACATGAAATGATCCGATACATATCCAACCCCGAACCGGCCTAGAAAATTCCAGATGCTCCACAAGGAAACCAAAGTGTTGGTCTCAAAGTTGGAGTAACCAAGAGATTCTCCTATTTGGCCAAGGTTATTCACCGTGGCAAGCCCCGACCCCATGCCACATGCCATGGCAAAGAACAAAATCCAGAAGTTCACACTGCCCATGGCTTGTAAAAGATTAAGGTTGTCTTCCTCCAGTGAGTCCCTCGTATCATGAACCTCCATTTCTTGATCAAAACTTTGCCCCTCAGAAATCAAACTCTGATGAATCACGGAAGAATCTTTTTCCCTTGCTCTCAGGCTCGGCACAATGCACAGTGGCGATGAAAGTAACAGTAGAAGCACCACAAAAGTAGCGATCCGTACAAGCAATTGGAAAGTAAAGAGGTGGTCCACTATTATTACAACCATAAGATAAGCTGCAAGTAGCAGAGCAACACATGAAATGGCATTGAGAAGCTTCTTCTCCTCTTGCTCTTTTGTGTCATAAATTCTCACAAACCACATAAGCAGCAAAGGATTGATGGTAGGCAACAGTGCCAGGACCAGCAAATACGAAGTGGGTTTGTTGTGGAATATAGTCTCATAAAATTGAATCAATATTGCTCCACTCAGACCCAAAAACCCCTATCAAAAGGGGGAAGATAAGAAGTGCAACATTGAAAAGCGTAATAAATAAGAAAGAACATCAGAGTTATCCAAGACCCAAATTGAAATTTTCAAGATTTAACAGCATCCGAGAACCAAAGCCAGAATCATACCTTCATAATACCAACAGCAGTGCCACTATAATTAGGGAAGTTCCGCACAGCAGTGACCACGTTAGCAGTATTAAAGAAAGTCTGAGCATGCGCTGCCAAAAGCACGAAGAAGCACATCCCTACAACCGGAGGGCGAGGGATCAATCCAACTACGGAAGCCCAGATGAGGAAGTAGCCCATAAAGCATTGGATAGCACCCGCCGAGAGGACCAAGCAGGGCCCACCAAAATAAGCGTTGCGGCGGTTAGATGGAGTGGCGAAAGTGTAGAGGAGACCGGAAAGGACGCCGCAGTTGGCACCGATGTCTTTGAAAACGGAAACGGTGTCGAGGGTTGACTGATCATAGCGTTGGGTGGATTTGAGAATTGGGGAATAGATGGAGAAGGTGTAGAGTGAACCGCTGGTGCACTGGATCCATATGCTGGCTAGGGTTGAAATCCATTTATCGCCGAGCTTGTGTTTCAGATTTAGCCTCTCCATCGGCCGCTAACTTTGATGGTTTTTCTGATTTAGTAATCAATTATCCGTCACTCTTATGAGTTCTGCTCTTCTGTCCTAGACTTCTAGTGTTCTGTCTGATATGTTGTCTGTTTGCGACATTTGTAACTAGACTGTGCTTCAGCCGTGCCACCTCAGAAAATATTTTGGTGCCCTTAAAACGTCAATACCATTGAATTGTGTCCAGAAATTTTGAGTTAATATTTAATTTATTTTAATTTGATTTGAAATTTTTTAATTAATTTAATTTAAGTTGAATTAAATAATTTTTAAATTTAATTTAAAAATTGAAGGTAAAATTAAAATTATATTGATAATATAATTAATGAATATTTTTATTGTTGTGAACCACGCGTTTACTAATTTATATAATATATTTATAATATTTTGAATGTATTACATGCATCAATTTTGTGGAAAAAACATTAAAATTTGAGTAGTATTATAAACTATTTTACATGAGATGGCATGATCATGTATGTTAATTAAAATATATTTCATTTTTAATAATAAACATAAATTTATAATAAATTAATGAATGCTTCAAGATGTGTATTAATTTCAGTTGTTTTAATATTTTATTCGTCTCCATCTATATTATGGTGTGTAAATAAGTTACTGATAAATGAACCTCAAGAATACAATGAAACCTAATGATTGTCTACATTTTGCACTGATGGAGATAGTCCACTGACCAGAGCATAGTAAGGACATCAATTTTTATAGTAATTCTTTATAAAACAATCTAAAAATATAAAAGATGATGGGATAATAGAAAGAAACTTTGTTTCTACCTTTTTTTATTTGTGTCATACAAATAAAAGTTCACTTCTATTTATAGGAGATCTCATGTTTTTTCATAGGAACACAACTATCTAAATGGATAGTCACATATTTTAACAAGAAACATAATTATTCAATAAATGTATCCTTGAATAATCATGATTTATTAATAATAATAAAGTGATATAATTTTTTAATTTAAGTGACATAATTAATCACTATCAGTATAACTCCTATTTTAGTCAAATTTGAGAAATAATCTTCTAGTTAAACTCTGTTTATTTGTTTCAATCAAACTTTGATTAGTATAGATTATTTTATTATTATTTGACCTATAAATTTAGCTTACAAATAGGCTCTTTTATAATCTTAGAAAAACCACCTATTAGAGATTAGAACTCATAACACATCTAGAGAATTTTGTGTTTACATTTTGAGGGTTATTTGTTTCGGGTTTTCGGTGTTTAGTTTTTATCTTCATCTTTTGTACTCTTCGTTCTTTTACTATTATAGTAAAATTATCTTTGCTCGTGATTTTTTATCTTCTTTGGAGGGGTTTTTCCACGTTAAATTTGTGTGTTCAATTTCTCAATTTCTTTCGCTATTTTTACTTGTTTGTTGCTTAATCGGGTCAATCCCCAATAAGTGATATCAGAGCTAGTTTAATTTTCATAGATCAGCCCGTTTAGAGATGACAACAATAAGGTTTGAAATTGAGAAGTTTGATGGTGAGATAAATTTCAATCTGTGGCAACTTCGGATGATGGCAATTCTAGTTTAAACCGGCTTGAAAAAGGTTGTCACCGGGAAAAAACTTGAGAATCTAAATCAAACAAAATGGGAAGAGCTTGATGAAAATGCCTTGTCTGCAATCCAGTTGTGCTTTACGAATACGATATTGTAGGAGGTATTGATGGAGAAGACCCCATCCGCATTGTGGAAAAGTTTAGAAACTCTTTATGCTACTAAGTCTCTAGCTAACCGTTTAGTGTTGAAACAAATTCTATTTATGTTTCACATGAATGAAGGTGAGCTTCTTAGAGATCACATCAGTCAATTTATTACTTTTTTAAATGATTTAAAGAATGTTGAGGTTCAGATTGACGATGAAAATTAGGCTATGCTATTATTGTGCTCTTTATCTCCTTCATACAAGTCTTTCAAGGAGACACTGATTTATGGTAGAGACAAACTCTCGTTCGAAGATGTGAAGGGTCATTTTTTGAATAGAGACAAACTCGACTATGAGTTTGGTTTGGATAGTAAGCAAATAGGCAAGCTTCCGTTTTGGTAGCATCAAAGAAATAAGACAAAAGGTGTCACTATTGTAAAAAGTTAGGTCACATCAAAGCAGATTGTTAGAAACTGCGAAATAAAAGAGCTACTGAGAGTAACGAGGAAGATGTAGCTGGTGCTAATTTGGCCAATGAAAGTTTAGTGTCAACGAGCGATAACTCCAAGCTTACGTCCGAATGGATCCTAATAGAGAATGGTTCTCCACATGCAGTTCGGTTGAAGGTAGAGTTATGCGTATAGGAAATTATTCATCCAGTAAGGTAATTGGTATTGGTATTGTTAAAATTAGGATGCACGATGGGACGATTAGAACACTATCAAATGTCAGGTATGTACCTAATTTACGAAAGAATCTCATCTCATTGAGTATTTTAGACTTGAAAGGATGCAGAATCGACATCGAGTTGAGCGGCATTAAAGTATATCGTGGAGCTCTCATTTTGTTAAAAGGTAAAAGAATCGGCAATCTTTATATTTTAGAATGTTCTACAATGACCGGCGAAATCAGACGCCCCTCTTCCGTTATGGAGTCGAAGTTAACTCATTTGGAGCGAAGGCAACTTGGTCATAGGAGGGAAAAAGGTATAACTGTTTCGTTGAAGAGAGGTTCTCTTTTGGATGTAGGTTTTGAAAAGTTAAGGCACTGTGTTTGTGAAAATCATACACGGGTTAGTTTTGATTTGGTAGTGTACAATTCGAAGGCTAGAAGTCTTTCAGTTTCTAAGCACATATTCGACTCAGTTAATTCCCTGCATAGTTCAATATAGGCCTTGGCGGGCTTTGGCAAAGATAGTGTTGTGGAAATATGAGTCAAGGTGGAGATTTCTTAAGTATGACTCCTATTTCAGTCAAATTTGATAAATAATCTTCTAGTTAAACTCTATTTATTTGTTTCAATCAGACTCTGATTAGTCTAGATTATGGTATTATTATTTGACCTATGAATTTAGCCTATAAATAGACTATTTCACAACCTTAGAAAAAACACTCATTAGAGATTAGAACTCATAACACGTTTAGAGAATTTGCTGTTTACATTTTGAGAGTTATTTGTTTTCAGGTTTTTGGGGTTTAGTTTTTATCTCCATCTTTTGTACTCTTCGTTCTTTTGCCATTATAATAAAATTATCTTTACCTGTTGTTTTTTATCCTTTTTGGAAGGGTTTTTTCACGTTAAATTTGTGTGTTCAATTTCTCAATTTCTTTCACTATTTTTACTTGTTCATTGCTTAATTGGGTCGATCCCCAACAATGATAACTCTTAGTTTATAATCAATTGATATAATTTTTGATTATTTATAACTTTTTATTTACAACTATTGAAACACTATATATATTTCGAAAATGTTTCACCAGTTACAACTGCAAAAGAATGTTAAAGCCACGCAAACATCTACAACGAGCCCAGCCAATTTTTGCAGGACTTCCTGCAAAGTAATTGACCAAGTTTTGCAATGAAATCTGCAAGGGAATCCCCATCTTTACAAACATATGTAAATAATATTATATTTTGCACTTTTTCATATATATAGTAATCATTTAATTATATTTCTATTTGATTATATATGTTTGAGGATTAAATTAATAGAATACGTAAGTATTGAGGATTAACTGTGTTATTATACCAATCAACGTCGTCAATTCTGTTAAGCATTTAACATAGAGTGAATAAAATAAAAACAATCTAAAACGTTAGTGACAAAATTGAAAAATTTATAGTTTGATGACCAAAATAGAAACACACTAATAATTGAGTGACTAGTAGTATAGTTTACTCTAATCTTTATACATTTATAATTTAGTTTATTAATAAAATACTAGATAATGACACATTTTATGTAACAAATATGTTCATAAAAATTTATTTAAGGACCAAATAAAACTTTATTCGAAATGGTAAAGATAATGAAAATTATGGTGTTTTGGGTTTGAATTCCATCAAGCTCATTTTTTTGGATTTCACATAATTTGTGTAATACTCCAAAAATTTTTATAAGACATGCTACACTCTTCCGAGATCGAATACAATAAATTTTTGAGAAAATTAGAATATGATCAGATAAAGAAAAGAGATTACAGATGGTGAGAATAAATTAGAATATGTATTGGTGTGATAAAAGTCATTTTTAAATTGAAAAAGATCTAAAAGTACATAAATTAGATTGTAAATTTTCTATTTCTACCGAGAAAAAGGATAAAAATATAATTTCCACCATCCAAGGTTTATTATTAAGAGTTAAATATGATTTATGAGAATTGAGTTGATAAAATAACTATTCGATGTAAAAAAAAATTGAGCTGAAAAAGTAAAAAAGGACAAAATGATAGATTGTCACGAAAGAGCATTTCGGTCATTTCTCAAAAATTTTAAATTGAAAATATTATTTCAATAAAATATTTAATTTATGGAATAAGTTTGAACCATTGGATGTGATTAAATTGAGGTGATGGAATGTCAACCATATAATAGAACTTACATTCAACTTTTAAAAGTTATAAAATTGTCACCTAATTTATCTCTTTTTTTTTCTTTAGTCCAAAATCGTTAAAATACTAACAACTTGTTGAAATAATCGTTAAGTTAATGACATGTAATTTTTATTCATTAATTTTTCTGTCATTTTATATTTTATATAAAAAACTAATTTTAAACCCTAAACTACCCGTTGTAATCTTCCATTAACGAGTTACCAAAGTTTTTAAAACACATGAAAATAAAATATATACTCATCTTCATATGAAAAAACACTATAAACTATAAATCTTCCCTTAAACGCTTTACCTTTCCTCAACGTCTACCTTTTAATTTCCATTCCTCACATTTCACCAGAAAAGTTTTCCATTTTTCTCAATTTTTCTTTTGCTGCAAAATTCAAAGGTTGTGGAATCTAAAGAAAAGAAGGAAAAAAAAAGAAGAGAAGGGTTAATTGTATTTTAGAGAAAAGAAATGTGTTAAAATTGTTTGACCCGAATCCCGTTTGATCCGACTCGAAAAGTTTAAGGTGCAACTCACTTGTTAAAGAAATAAAATAGAGAGTCAAAATTAGGATCTGTGGTGGGCTACAGCCTTGGGCCGGTACGGGCTTTGCCGCACAAGTTTAATTTTATAGGATTATATTTCTTCTATTAGACGTTTAATAAAAAAAATGATTGTTTAACCCTTAAAAACTTCGCATAGTCGAAAACCTCTTGCATTCTTGTTTTTCAACATTAGTGAATTTCTCCTTCTTTACCTGTAATTTTTCTCGATAAAGGTTTTTCACGTAAAATCTGCGTGTTTTTTTTTTCTAATTGCATTGCGATTATTCCTACTACCATTATCGACGTATAGTATAACAAAATGAAACCAAGTTTGGTGGTGGCAGACCCGTTCTTGACATTTTTGGGACCCTAGGTTAAACAATAAATTGGGCCCCTTTTAAAAAAAATTATAAAATGTAATATAATAAAATAAAAATATATACTAGTAGTTTCATTAAAATAATATGTTTTATGACATTAAGCGAATAAGATATTTTCTAACAAAATTTTTAAAAAACATTTTTTTTATTCAATCTACTATTATGTCATCAACTACAAAAACACAAAAAAATATAAAAAAAAGGGTTCTACGAGCATTCCGAGATGCAAAATCATTAATGATAACATCAACATCAATGTTCTCCAAAAAATCCTTCTAGATTGATAAAATTGCTAAACCATTCAATCGTTCTTGTGACCTTTACAACCTCAAGTAGGTTTTAATTCACTTTAGCTTTGAAAAACTTTCTTTCAATTAATGCCATAATCACAGGGATCGTTAAAAAAAATTCTATAAGTAATTAAAACATTCGGATAGCAATTTGCAGATTTGACAAACTTAAGAATTTCAGTGGCCGACATTAATTCATTTGGTAAAGTAATCATTTAAATCAACATTTGATGAATCACCATAAGAAAAGGTAGAGTAAAAAGTAACACAACATTCTCTCAATTTCTTTTCATTCAATGACTTTAACTTGTTTGAATTAAACAAAAACCCAAAAATACTTTCAAATGTTTTTAGTTGCTCAAATTTGCTCTTTAAAGAAGTAATTGCCATGTCTACAGTAACTAAAAAATAATCAACTCTAAATAATTCATCAGCTAACTGAATTTCTTCATCCTCTTGATTATTCTCATCAAATTATTTTTTTTTCTAATAACACGACGCTTTGTTGGAAGAGTAGGCTTTACATTCATATCAAGTGCAATACTTTTAGCAATATTCATACTAGAAGTAAAGCCTTCATCTCTATACTTTTCAAAATATAACAATACACCTTCTAATTGCGTTATGATGGAGTCAATGCACATAGACTTAGATTGCAATTTCTTACTTACCATATTTGTAACAGCTCGATTTTCAGTGGTGACGGAACAGTGGCTTCAAGACCACAAATTTCCATCGTGTCAACTGGTAAATATTATTTTTAGAATATTTATAAAGTCATTAGAGTCGTATTAAAATTTAGTTTAGAAATATTAACGTTTAGTTAGTTAAATAATTAAAAAGAACTACTATTAAAAAGTTGCAAAAGTTGGTTACTATAAGTTAAAGGTATTAAAAGATTAATTTAGTATGGTTGCTAGGGTTTTTATGGCAATTATGCCAAAGCTTAGTAGTATGCACGGTTAGTGCTTGGTTTGATTATTATATGTTATAATTATATTATTATTAATTAAATAAGATAGCTAAAGAAAAAGAAAAAGATGCGCAAAGCACTTTATTATTATTATTATTATTATATTTACTTGTTTGTTTCATCTCCTCCACGCCGAAACCTCCATGAAAATTAAAAGAACATTCGGCCAAGCATAATTGGGTTGCATGGTAGGTAATTTAAAGCTCATTTCTTTTGATTTTCATATTGTTGGAGTCTTGGAAGCTTCATCTAGTTAGTTTATGGATCTATTTGTAGAATTATCAAATGTTTAAGAGTTTGCCATTGTTGGAAATTGGATTTTTTTATGTTAATAGATGTATATTTGATTTTTGTGATGATTTTAGACTATTTAGAAAGGTACTGTCGATTGGTCTTGTAGCTAGGGATGTAATTGTGATAATGAGGAAATTCAAGGACTAGAGGCTAATATTTAAACTACATAGGGACTGTAGTGGGCCAAATTTGCCTGGCCCAAACAAACCAAAAAAACCATAAACATTAAATGTTAAAATTAACAGTCCAAACTACATGATTAAAGGCCCGACCCCATCAGCCCAAAACTAATTTTAAAACCTAACCCAAACTTACAAGGCCCGATAGGCCCAGAACACTAAACAAATTCGGCCAAACCCTAGCCCTAGTAGCAGATGCGCCACAACCAGACAGCAGCCCCAGCCTCCGTACCATGCCAGCGCCTCCAGCAACCATGCCAAGCCTCGTACGCCACGCCCGCACCCCCGTGCACTTGCCAGCAGCGCCCGTACCTGCAGAAGAATACAAAACCGCACAGCAGCAAATAGGAAAACAGCAACTTGTATTTGTATTTTATTTTATTTCGGCTATAAAGCTAAAGCCTGGACTCATTGTAATTTTTTTTATGCGCAAATACACAACAAAAAAAAAACATACGCGCAATAGAAAAAACAAACACTATTCGTATATTGAATACAAAGAAAAGGCAAAGAAAGGTGATTCCTTTCATCTTTTTCATTCTCTGAGTTTTTACAAATATTCCGTCGATTTTGGTTTCAATATTGTTTTTTTTTAAAAGAAAATATAAAAGAAAGAGGGCAAACGAAGCATTACCTTGCTAAAGTGCCACGGATTCCATCAGCTTCATTGAAATCGAAGTATGGAAGGGATCCCACGGCTGAAATAGTCACCCCTCGAAGCCCGAATCCGTTCAGCTCTGCTAATAGGAGCATAACGGCGCTTAAGGGGGGAGTTCTAGGGTCAAACGAGAGGGAGATAAGAGGGGCTAGGGTTTGGAACAATGAAAATCTGGCATAAAAAAAGGGGGGGTTTCATACGCGTGGGAACGACGTCGTTTGAGGCTTGCTACCGTGGCCTCAAAACGGCGTCGTATAAGCCTATTCGACCCGACCCGGTCCTTTGCCCCTGGGATCCACGCGATTTCGCGATGAGGGGTTAATTGCGTATTAAATCCCTCTCCTTTCGCACCGCGTTTAAATCAGCCCATGTCTGTGCTTCTTTTGTTTTTATTTTTTCTATAGTTCGCGCTTTGTTGCAATCTGATCCTCGCGTGTGTGCTGCGTTTGGGAGCCTGGAATATTTCCAGATTGAGCCCCTGTACATCCGCGCGCATCGCGCAGTAGTCCTTTCTTCTATTGTTTCGTTTTCAAATCTCCCCTTTTATTACAAATGGATCCTAATTAAGCCCTCTTAGTTCACAGCTTTTTGTGTTCTTTATTAATTATTTTTAATTTTTAAACAACTTTGAGTAATTGTTATTCCGTTATTGTAAACTGTTTTTTTAGCAATGTTAACATCACATTTTGTATATTTTAAATGTTTATTTCCTTTGTATTGTTATACATATACGTATGTATTATAATAAAGTTAACGTATTTTTATACATAATGGCTTTTGACTCTATCCTTGTATTTTAATATTTTACTCAAATATGCTTGGTATATATGTTTTACATGGGATTTACTTTATTTTATATCCATTTATATTAGTACATGTATTTGATTCACACACATTACTAAACCTATATATATATTATCATTTCTATGTTATTTTACATATACTTGCTTTTAAATTTATATTTATATATTAATAGACTTATTACTTTAATAGATTTCTCATTTAAAACACTTTTTGCTTTGCGATTTATCAAGTATTTTCTCTATATGTATATGAAATAATTCTTGGAAACTTCATTTTTCTTGTATACTTATAAAATTATTATTTTTGGGGTATTTATATATCATATTGTTTTTGCGTTTTATATAGGCTATTATTTAAATATTTTGATATGAGGATATGTATATTTTCTTAAAAAAACCAATTTAAAATTGCATATGTATTAATTTTAATCTCATTCTTTTATAAATTTATATGTACAATTTTTTTTTTTTATAAATCTATTCTGGGCCTCATGTTTTTGCCTTGTGTTTTTGTATCATACATTTCTTGTACTATCGTATATTTTGTTAACTTTTAAATAAATTCGTGTTTAAAACGTTTTACATGCAATTTGATTCAAGTTTTTATTCTATAATATTTGTTCCAAAAATCATATAGCCATCCATAGCTTTCTTGCAAATTTACCAACTTATGTAGGGGTCCATTTATTCGTTATTATGTCAAAATCGTTTTATAGCGCATTGGTTTCTAATTGCTATATTATTTTTTATATCTTGTATTGGTTATTTCTATATTATATGTTGTATATAATTGTAGCATATCACCGTATGTATTATTTTGTTCGAATGGTGGTTATATCATCATTTTTGTCATTGTATGATTAGGCCAATTATCCTCCATGCATCATTATAATCGGGTCGCATTTTTAGGTTAGCTATACTTAATCTTTAGTTCACTAATCGATTGTATCTTATGTGCATGTTTACCCCATTTCATCGTTTTTACTTGACTCTCGAAATGTGGTCTTATGAAACCCATTTTTTATAATTAATTTCATCTTGTTTCAAATCGAATTAATATGTTTTAAGTTAGTTTTACAAGTATTCATTCAAAAATTCTTCAAAACGAAGACGAGATTCGATATTTAGCAATTCGCGGAATCGTGCCCTAACGTGTTGGGTTGCAATTTCACGTTTGCTCAAAATAATCGAGTATCCCTTCAAAATTTCATTCATATCTTCTAAAAATTATTTAAAACGAAGGCAATATTTGGCGTTTGACAATTCGAGAATCATGCCCTATCGTGCTGGGTTGTGATTTCTCGTTTGCTCAAAACGATCGAACATTCATTTATATTCTCATTCAGATTTATTACAAACCTTCCAAAACGAAGGCGATGTTCGATGTTTGGCAATTTGAGAATCGTGCCCTATCGTGTTGGGTTGCGCTTTTTCATTTGTTCAAAACAATCGAATATCTTTTCGGAATTTAACTCGTATTTTCTAAGGCAAGGCAATGGTCAATGTTTGGAAATTCGAGGAATCGTGCCTCATCGTCTTTGGGTTTGGTTTTCCGTTGAACTAAGCAATGAGCATCCTTTTGTGATTTTCAGAAGAATAAAAATTTTTAGACGTCGAAACAAGAAGATTTTTGACAACCAACTCAGTTATCAGAATGTTATTAAAAGATCCACATTTCAAAAACATTTTTAATTTTAGACATAAGGACGAGATTTAATCGATTTGGTACCAATTTTGGGCGTAGTGAGGGTGCTAATCCTTCCTCATATGTAACCGACTTTGAGCCCATTTTCTCATATTTTCGAGAGACAGAATCGTTGTTTTGGTAAACCAAAAATGTTTTATTAAAATAACCCAATTCTTAGGTGATCCGATCACACCAAAACAAAAAGATAGGTGGCGACTCCATATTTCTATGTTCCAAATAGTCAATTCCCCCCTTTTTTATTAAATTTAAATTTTTTAAATCGAAGGGTGGTTTCGACAACTTGGCGACTCCGCTGGGGATCGGATAAGAGAGTCTAGCCATGAAATTGATTGTTTGCTGTTTTTTTGTCAAAAATCGAAAGTTTGTTTTAAAAAAATCATGTTTCTTTCAAATGCATTTGTATGGTTGTTATGGTTCGGGTCTTGTAGAATAGTACTGCATTTCATTGCATGACCACTATGGTCACACCTTCCAAGTGGGAGTAAGAAACTACGCTTTCGTGAGGTTTTCACCTCCGCATGGGCTAGTGGATTGCTTCCGGGGTACATCCGTACCTATGATTTCGTGAGATTTTCATCTCCGCATGGTCATAGGGAAATGTATCCCCCCAAACCGAACTCGATCTATATGAGCCTATAATGGGTGAAAATTGAGGAATCTGCTGGTTCGGGTACCCTTTTTCTTAGAACTAAACCACATATAGTAAACCTTAGGAGCTATCCTTGGGTGGAGCCGCGTCGAGCCTTAGAACTTGCCCGTATTATTGTTTATGCGCTTGCATTTTATCACTATTATTTGATACTAACCGGTGTTTTGTTTTGGTTTGTCTTTTTACATGACATTGTATACTAAAGGAGGTGTTAATCAGCATTCAATTACTAAGTTAGGAAATTTGACATGGAGAATGAATTTCTTAGTAAAGTCGAGGATAATGCAGCCGTTCGTGCATGGTTAGAGAAGCTACAATCAGATAGAGGGGATAGCTTGGCAGAAGGATATATCTCCGAGTTGCAGGATTTCACTCGCGTCAATGTAGTACAGAATGAGCTGCAAGAATTGAGAGACATTTGGGCTAGTTGGGACGAAGGGATCAAGCAGTTGTTCTATCAAAACTATAGTGATATATCCTACCTGTTAGACGTTAGAGTGGACAAGCATTTGTTCCGAGCCTTGGTGCAGTTTTGGAATTCTGCGTACAAGTGTTTCACCTTTGGAGACGTAGATTTAGTACCTACTATAGAGGAATACACTACCCTGCTCAGGTGTCCAAAAATTCAGGTCTGGAAGACTATGCTCGGGTTTTCAGTAATCAGATTTTCATGAAGAAATTGATGAGCATTTCTGGGATGAGCGAGCCTTGGGTCACTGCTCGGGTTCAGCAGAAAGGCGATAGTAAGTGTATCCCATGGGAAAATTTGCGAGAGTAGATCTTGACGCACCCAGACGAAAGGAAGAGGGTCGACATCTTCGCCTTAAGCATCTATGGATTGGTAATTTTTCCTAAGGCTTTGGGGCACGTGGACGAGGCAGTCATTGATTTATTCGAACGCCTCGAGAAGGGAATCACACTGGTACCAGCGATATTGGCAGAAACGTTCAGATCTTTGAGCTCATGTCAGAAGACAGGCGATGGGCGATTTATTGGATGCGCACAATTATTGATGGCATGGTTTCACGGGCACTTTTAGAAGATAGACAAGGTTTCCTATCGGGTCTTTTCTGAAGGTTATTCCCCGCTAAAAGAAGAGGTAGCAATACAAAGGAGAGAAGATATCTCGGAGGAGAAGTGGATGGACATTCTTCAGAACCTCAAGGAGGGGGACATCAAGTGGAGAGCTTATTGGATGGTTCCTGATGAGATCATGTACCGATGTGGTAACTTCGATTGGGTGCCATTGTTAGGAATTTGGGGAGCTACTGGGTATACTCTATTGCTAGCCTTGAGGCAGTATAAGTCGAGGCAGTTTGTACCCACGACCTACGGGGTTGCTCAGAGTGAATTCTCTTTTAAGGGTGCTCACTATAAGAAGAGAGTTCGGGAGTTATCGGATGCTTAGAAGCAAACGTGTTGGATAAAGAGGTTAGCCGTCGGTTCCATGGTAACGCCCGAGTATAGCGAGTGGTTTAAGAAGAGGGTTAATGATAATGTTCCTAGGCCAAGCTTAAAGAATGCTCGACCTATCGGGGAACAATTGCAAGTCGCCCCGTCAGAATTGGAAATTATAAAACAAGACTTCGAGAAGAAGAGTTCAGAGCTTGGGAAGAAGATCGAACAATTGGAAGAAGAGAAGATGCATCTAAGGTTAGACGCTGATGTCTAGAGGTCAGAGGCTGAAAAGTGGAGAAAAGGGAAAACTAAAGCCGAAGAAGATCTAGACAGCTTAAAAATGGACTACAAGAAGCTACGCTTATCTATGAGGACTGCGGGTTTAGGTAAGACTTCTGAACAATGGCGCCATGAAATTCGAGAGGAAAAAGCCAATACCGACCGATGGGAAAGGAAATTTCGAGAAGCTCAGGCGCGAAACGAAGATTTAGAGAAGAGTCTGTCAGAAAGCAAAAATGAGCGAGGTGAATTAAGGGTTAGAGTGGCAGAACTCGAGAAGTCTCTGCATCAATACCGAAACCGCAACACCGCAATGGAATTGAGGGCAAGCCTGAACAAAATAGAGGAAATGAAAGGAAAAATAGAAGAGTTAGAGGCGTCACTGCAAAACTGCGAGATGCGGGTCTAGTTTTTCGAGGTAAACGAGGATCATTGGAAAGAGCAGCTTCACCATGCGCAGGACCAAGTCAGAAACAGAGATTACCTGATGGGTGAAGCCATAACCTAGATCCGGGAGGTAGCTGATTACCTGCAAACTTTAGCGGTTCAGGCGGACACACTAAGCGTAAAGTATGAGTTAGAGTCAGATCGAGGGCAAGAGCTGGCCTCGTTGCTTAGAAGAATTAGGACTTTGAGTGTTAGAGCCAAATTTTATTTGTAACTCGACTTTATGTAAAAGATTTTATTTTTAAGTGAAATTTTCTAAGGGCAGTTGAATCAAAATTGATGCCTCCTTTGCATTCATGCATTTGCATTACATCATTATGCATTAAAGGCCATAAGAGTTTTCTAATTAATTAATTAAAAATTATTTTAGTAACCTGGAAACCAACGAAAACCAACCAACCACACACCCCTACGGTACAAGGAAAAAATCAATGGATAAGAGACTCGAGAAATTAGAGCAAATGCAAAAGGACATGCAAGAACAAATGCAGTCTCAGATGCAAGAGCAGCTAGCCAAGATTCAACGAGAAATGAAAGAGCAAATGATGGAGTCCCAAAGGGAGATGATGAGTCAGTTATCCCAATTGCTGTTGGGAGGAATCGACAAGGGAAAGGGCCCCATGGACAAAGTTGAAGAAACTAATGAAGATTATCAATACCCCCTGGCTTCACTCCGACTCATATACCGATAAAGCCCGAGATTAATCTACCGAAACCATCTGTCACGATCATGCCCCAGCAAGTTCAGGCCGGAGCTTCGATACCAATGAATTTCCAAACCGGCTCAGGCTCTAACTTTGTCAACAACCCGAACTGTCCGCCCGTGCCCGATCTGGACGAAATTGCTGAAGAAGAGAAGGCGAGAATAGATTCGCAGAAACAGTTGGAAGAACGGTGTAGATGGCTTGAGGAGAAATTCAAAGCCATGGAGAGCGCAGACCATCATCAAGGGATTGATGCCAAGGACCTGAGTTTGGTCCCATATTTGATCCTCCCCCTAAATTCAAAATGCCCGAATTCGAGAAATACAACGGAACGAGCTGCCCCGAAGCCCATATCACTATGTTTTGTAGGCGAATGACGGGATACGTTAACAACGACCAGCTGTTAATCCACTATTTTCAAGACAGTCTGGTCGAAGCGGCATCTAAGTTGTATAACCAATTGAGCCGAGCTAAAATTAACTCATGGAAGGATCTAGCTCAGGCCTTTATAAAGCAATACAATCATGTGACAGACATGACCCCCGACAGAATCACTCTCCAAAATATGGAGAAAAGATCAAATGAAAGCTTCAGACAGTACGCGCAAAGGTAGAGAGAGGTGGCCATACAAGTTCAGCCGTCACTTCTAGAAAAAGAGACGACAATGCTCTTTATCAATACCTTGAAGGCCCCTTTTATCACCCATATGTCGGGAAGCGCCACCAAGAGCTTCTCAGACATAGTAATGACGGGTGAAATGATTGAAAATGCGGTGAGGAGCGGTAAGATAGAAGCCGGAGAGAGTACCAAAAAGTCAGCCCCGAGGAAAAGAGATAATGAGGTGAACAACGCGAGCGCATTCAAGGGCCGGTCCAAGTCATTCACCGTAAGTCAACCCAAGACGGTGACCACCAATCAGCAAGGCGCTGTAAGACAAGAGTCCAATGTAAGGAAGAGCACAGAAAGGCCCTATACCCATGACGTATAGGGAGTTGTACCAGAACCTGTTCGACGCTCATGTAGTATCGCCTTTCTACCTGGAGCCACTGCAGCCCCCGTATCCCAAATGGTATGACGCGAACGCCCAATGTGAGTACCACGCAGGAATCACCGGGCACTCAATCGAAAATTACACTGCGTTTAAGAAAGTGGTCGAAAGACTCATTAAGGTGAGAATCGTGAGATTTGATGACCCAACCACACCCAATGTAGCAGGAAACCCACTCCCCAATCATACCGACCAAGGAGTGAATGGGATAAGTGAAGGCTTGAACAAGAAGACCAAGTATGAGGTGGCGGAAATCAGGACCCCGTTGAGGGGGGTATGGAAAGAGATGACCAAGAGAGGATTAATCGCGTTGGATTCAAGGGAAGAATCTGAAGAGGACAGAAACTACTGTGAGTTTCACGACGAGGTGGGCATGAAATCCAAGATTGCGAGGATTTCAGGGCCCTCGTGCAGAACATGATAGATAACAAAGAAATAGAATTCTATGAAGAAGCTAAAAGCCCCGTAGAGGGAGATGTATGCACATCCGAGGGAGAATCAAATGTGCCAAATCAAACACCTAACTATCCCGTAGTGATCATTTCGAGACCTAAAAATAGTGAAGCTGGAGTACAAATACCATCAAGGGTCATAATCCAAAGACCTGCGGTCTTCCTTTACAAAGACAGCAAAAAGGTCCCATGAAATTATGATTGCAGCGTGGCGATGCCGGGAAAAGGGAGTCTGGCTGGTGCTTCAAGAAGGGATCAAGATAGAGGTTCCTATACACGTAGCGGGAGGCGTTATGATACGGTGAATGAAGAGGCACAGCCTACAAAAGGAAAAGTCCAGGTGGTCGAGGAAATGAAAGGAAAAGTAACCAAACCTGTTAATGAACCGGTCAATGAAGATGAGGCTAAGGAGTTTTTAAAATTCCTAAAGCATAGTGAATACAGTGTGGTGGAACAGCTACGCAAACAACCAGCCCGTATTTCGGTGTTGGCCTTGCTTCTAAACTCGGAAGTTCATTGTAACGCTCTAATGAAGGTCTTAAATGAGACATATGTTGCAAATGATATCTCCGTTAACAAGTTGGACCGCTTGGTTAGCAACATCAGTGCCGACAACTATATCTTCTTTAATGACGATGAGATACCACCCGGGGGTATGGGGTCGACTAAAGCTCTACATATCACCACGCGCTGTAAGGGGTATACGCTACCAGGCGTACTGATTGACAATGGATCGGCTTTGAACGTCTTGCCATTGACCACTCTAAACAGATTGCCCATAGACAGCTCTCACATAAAGGAGTGCCAGAATATCGTGAAAGCATTCGATGGCACGGAGAGGAAGGTGATGGGTAGGATCGAGGTACCTCTTCAGATCGGGCCAAACACATATGAGGTGGATTCTCTAGTGATGGATATCAAGCCTTCGTACAACTGTTTATTGGGAAGGCCCTGGATACATTCAGCTGGGGCAGTGCCTTCCTCGTTACATCAAAAGTTGAAGTTAGTATCAGAGGGGAGGTTGATAACGATCAAGGCTGAAGAGGATATCATTGCAACTGTGAGCAATAACGTGCCCTATTTGGAGACAGATGACGAGGCGATCGAATGTTTATTTCGATCTTTAGAATTCGTTAATGCCACCTTCATCGCCGAGGGAAGTAAGATTCTGGTGCCAAAATTGTCTAAAACCACGAGGATGAGCCTCCAGTTGACGATTGGGAAAGGGGCCTTACCCGGAAGAGGACTCGGGAGACATCTACAAGGAAGGATTGAAACGCCTATCCTGAAGGACAAGAGAGACCGCTTCGGCTTAGGATTTAAGCCGGATGCGAAACAAAGGAGAAAAGAGCTGGAAAAGAAGTAAGAGAGAAGGAGAGCACGGTTAACGAGGGAGGAAATCAAGTGGGAACCAATGACATACCCTCACATATCGAAAATGTTTGTATCCGGGGGAATCATTCATCCTGAGAGAGGCACGCCAATGAAGGGAGCCATAGAAGAAAGGCTGGGAAGCTTGGACATCAACGCCATATACGAAGAAGAGACGGGAAGAAAAAATCTGTCGGGCATTTGCCCTTACCCACCTGGAAGTGTTTTGGACAACTGGACTGCGGAAGAGATTCCTGTAGTTTTTAGAACGGATTCAGAGTAATGTCCAAAACACACTTATTACTCTAGGCCTAGGAGTGATAAGAATCTTTTGTGAAATAGGCCGATGTTTAAAAACGTTATTTCAATAAAATGCACGGTTATTATCATTTTTGAGCAAATGTCCTCTCATTCCTTCAATTTCATTCATAACTATACAAATGATTACTTTCGGATTCTTTTATTCTTAAAACATTCTTCTAAATATTCTTTCATTCGTTATTCATAATCATACTGCAAATAAATGGTTCGAATTCTTTTGATTCTTTGTGATGCCTTCATCCTCATAATAGGTCCCCAGATATCAGTGATACGAGTGACACTGCTAGCGACTCAAAATTTTCTTTTGAGCGAGATGTGTGTATGGAGGATTCTCCGGATTTTGAAGATAACAAAGGCTGTAACCTATCTCCTGATTTGTTGAATATGGTAGAACAAGACGA
Source organism: Gossypium anomalum (assembly GCA_025698475.1). NCBI lineage: Eukaryota > Viridiplantae > Streptophyta > Magnoliopsida > Malvales > Malvaceae > Gossypium > Gossypium anomalum. Next base: position 11,892,120 of record CM046967.1, on the reverse strand, counting down.
GAAACAAATCCTGCCTCACAAAGAATCAGTTGAAATTGTGAGCGTAGGAGAGGGGCAAGAGGTTAAGATCGGAACATGTATCACTACAGAGATGAAGCGAGACCTCATTGAATTACTTCAAGAATTCAAAGATGTTTTTGCATGGTCATACCAAGATATGCCTGGGTTAGACATTGATATCATGGTGCATCGACTCCCCATAAAGGAAGAATGTAAGCCAGTTAAGCAAAAACTCCAAAGAATGATGCCCGATGTCTTGCTAAAAATAAAAGAGGAGGTTCGCAAGCAGTTCGACGCTGGATTCCTAAAGGTGGTAAAATACTCGGATTGGGTAGCCAACATCGTCCCAGTGCCTAAGAAAAATGGAAAAGTGCGAATGTGCGTGGACTACAGGGATTTGAATAAAGCCAGCCCGAAGGATAATTTCCCACTTCCTCACATTGACACCCTAGTGGACAACACGGCGGGACACTCACTGTTTTCATTCATGGACGGTTTCTCCGGATATAACCAGATCAAGATACATTCTGAAGACATGGAGAAGACCACATTTGTAATCATGTGGGGGACATTCTGCTACAAAGTGATGCCATTTGGACTAAAAAATACGGGGGTAACTTATCAAAGAGCCATGGTAACCCTTTTTCACGACATGATGCATAAAGAAATCGAGGTTTATGTCGATGATATGATCGCAAAATCCCGAACTGAGAAAGAGCACGTACAAGTCCTGAGAAAACTGTTCTTAAGGTTGAGAAAGTTTCAACTAAAACTCAACCCGGCCAAATGTACATTCGGAGCCAAATCTGGAAAGTTACTCGGGTTCGTGGTTAGTGAAAAAGAGATTGAGATCGATCCAGACAAAGTCAAAGCCATACAAGAGCTATCTCCGCCGCACACCCAGAAGGAGGTTCGAGGTTTTCTAGGAAGATTAAATTACATTGCCCGGTTTATTTCACAACTAACCAAGAAATGTGACCCTGTCTTCCGCCTCCTCAAGAAACACAATCCGGGTAAATGGGATGAAGAATGCTAAAGGGCTTTCGACAAGGTCAAACAGTACTTATCCAACGCTCCAGTGTTGATGCCACCTAGCCCAGATAGGCCGTTAATATTGTATTTGGCAGTATTTGAGAATTCCATGGGATGCGTATTGGGTCAGCATGATGAGTCAGGGAGGAAAGAGAAGGCTATTTACTATCTTAGTAAAAAGTTCACGGAATGTGAGACAAGGTACCCGCCGATAGAGAAGTTGTGTTGTGCCCTAATTTGGACAACCCGAAGGCTGAGGCAGTATATGTTGTATCACACCACTTGGCTCATATCAAAATTGGATCCTTTAAAATACATGATGGAGGCAACAGCCCTGAATGGAAGGATGGCACGATGGCAGATTCTGCTCTCTGAATTCGACATAGTCTATGTGAACCAGAAAGCAGTAAAAGGAAGTGCAATAGCAGATTTTCTGGCCAGTAGAGCGTTGGAAGACTATGAGTCTTTGGACTTTGACTTTCCGAATGAAGACCTAATGTGTGTTGCTACCACTGAGGAAGGTGTTCTGGAAGAACTTCCTTAGAAACTGAACTTCGATGGGGCATCAAATGCCGTGGGTAATGGAATTGGGGCAGTCTTGGTATCCCCAAACGGAGATCATTATCCATTTACTAGTAAATTGGATTTTGATTGTACGAATAACATGGTAGAATACGAAGCGTGCATCATGGGTATCCGCGCAGCCATAGAGCGCAAAATTAAAGTGCTAGAGGTGTATGGGGATTCTGCGCTAGTAATTTATCAACTCAAGAGAGAATGGGAGACTAAAGACCCCAAGTTGATTGACTATCAAAAACTGGTCCTTGAATTGGCCAAAGAGTTCGATGACATTACCTTCTGCTACCTTCCACGGGACGAAAATCAGATGGCCGACGCTTTGGCCACCTTAGCTTCCATGATCAAGGTGAACAAACAAGAAGATGTCAAACCCATCCGGATGAGCATTTATGAAATTCCTGCTCACTGTTACAATATTGAAGAAGATGAAGAGAAAGATGATCACCCTTGGTACCACGATATACTGCAATACGTGAAGAATCGTGAGTACCCGGACCAGGCAAGCGAAAATGACAAAAGAACGCTAAGGAGATTGGCCATCGACTATGTCTTAGATGGGGATATACTATACAAAAGAAGAAAGGATCAAGTGCTACTAAGATGTGTAGATGCTGTGGGGGCTAAGAAAATCTTGGAGGAAGTCCATGAAGGCGTATGTGGGACACACGCTAATGGCTTTACAATGGTCAGGCAAATTATGAGATTCGGGTACTATTGGTCCACTATGGAAGAAGACTGTATCAATTACGCCAAGAGATGTCATAAGTGCCAAATCTATGGAGACAAAATTCATGTGCCTCCTTCACCGCTGCATGTCATGGTTTCTCCATGGCCATTCTCTATGTGGGGCATGGATGTGATTGGACCAATATCGCCAAAAGCTTCTAATGGGCATCGGTTCATCTTTGTGGTTATCGACTACTTCACCAAATGGGTAGAAGCCGCTTCGTATGCTAGTGTGACAAAGTCGACAGTGAGAAAGTTTCTGAAAAAGGAGATCATATGTCGATATGGGATGCCGAAAAAGATCATATCTGACAATAAATTAAACTTGAACAATAGTACGATTGTGGAGGTCTACAGTCAATTTAAGATCAGACACCACAACTTGTCACCATATCGTCCGGAGATGAATGGGGCAGTGGAGGCAGCCAATAAAAACATTAAGAAGATTATGAGGAAGATGACCGAGACCTACAGAGATTGGCATGAGAAGTTACCGTTTGCCCTCTTTGCTTATCGAACGTCAGTCAGAACTTCAACCGGGGCAACCCCTTTCTCTTTAGTCTATGGAATGGAGGCGGTGTTGCCGATTGAAGTCGAGATCCCATCACTCCGAGTGTTATCTGAGTTAAAGTTGGACGAGGCAGAATGGATCCAATCCCGATACGATTAATTGAATTTAATTGAGGAAAAGAGGCTAAGAGCTATCCGTCATGGTCAGATGTACCAAAAACGAATGATGCAGGCTTATGACAAAAAGGTTCGCCCTAGAGAATTCCACGAAGGAGACCTGGTTTTGAAAAAGATCCTTCCTATACAGAAGGATTTTAGAGGAAAATAGATGCCCAATTGGGAAGGGCCTTACGTGGTGAAGAAAGCTTTCTCCGGAGGAGCATTAATTCTAGCTGAGATGGATGGTAGAAGCTTGCCCAATCCTGTAAACTCAGATTCAGTCAAGAAGTATTTTACCTGAAGAAGGAGAGGCCAGAGTAAAAACCCGCAAAGGGCGCTCTGGAATTTAAAAAAAAAATGGAGAGGCCAAGGTGAAAACCCGCAAAGGGCACTTTGAGACCAAAGGGGCTTTTGAGTTGAAAACCCAAAAATGGGTAGCTCAAATATTGAATATGAGGCATATGGTAGTCTTGTCCTCCCGAAATCTGCAAGACAGGAGAACAGTACACCTTGGAGCATCAACAAAATACACAGGATCTCCTGAATACACACTTGGTTCGAAGGAATTTTTGAGAAAATAGAATAGTGAAACTCGTGCCGCGATATCTGGGGCACCTCTTTTCTCATTTTATTTTGTACCTTAGCAAATTTGTTATCCTGTTTAATGTATTCAGTTCGAATTTCACTCAATAAAATTCCGTTTTGTCCATGATGATAGTCTATTGTGAGCATTTTTGTTGAAATCATAATTTTTGGACTTATAAAATTCACACAAAAGATGTTATGCATATTACTCTGAAAAGTTTCTAAATAGTACAAGAACTTGAAACAGAGCCACTAGTCAGGACTAACCAGGTTTAAAATTGGATACATTCGAAAAAGAAGGGTCCTAATTGTGACTATTTCTTCAAATTTTCTGTCAAAGATAGCAGCTAAGCAAGAAGACGCGTTAACACATCAATGATAGAACCCTGATAAATTATGAGCAATGATACCTTAAGCTTTTAAAAAAGGGGGAATCACTCTCATGACATTTCTACATTCATAATCATTCATTTAGTTAGGAGCACTTGATTCACGTCGATCATAGCACTCTAGTTATTTGACATAAACACTACATCTAGTTAGGGGCATTAGATTCATCTCGATCATAGCATCCTAATTATTTGACATACATAGATATACCAAACCAATTCTACAAATCATGTCTTTAGAAGACAGTGTAGCGACATTGGCTAATCCTACAGATCTTGTTTCCCTGAAGTTGCAGTGGAGCAGATCGAAGACGACAAATCTTGGCTTCCTGAAGTTACAGCGAATCAGATTTAAGTCACTAACCTAGCTCCCTAAAGTTGTAGTGGAGTAGGTTGGAATTTTTAGATCTTGTTTCCCTGAAGTTGTAGTGGAGCAGACCGAAGACGAAGAATCTTGGTTTCCTGAAGTTGCAGTGAAATAGATTTAAGTCATTAACCTAGCTCTCTAAAGTTGTAGTAGAGTAGGTTGAAATTTTAGATCTTGTTTCCCTGAAGTTGCAGTGGAGCAGATCGAAGATGGCGAATCTAGACTGCCTGAAGTTGCAGTGAGGCAGATTTAAGCCACCAACCTAGCTCCCTAAAGTTGTAGTGGAGTAGGCTGAGAAGTATAGATTTTTTTCCCTGAGATTGCAGTGGAACAGATCAAAGACGGTGAATCTAGGCTTCCTGATATTGCAGTGAAGCAGATTTAGACTATCGCCCTAGCTCCCTAAAGTTGTAGTGGAGTAGGCTGACGATTGCAGATCTCGTCTCCAGTGGAGCAGATCGGAGAAAATGAGCCTTAAACCCCCTAAGTAGTAGAGCAACAGGCTGAAGATTGCAAGATCTTATCTCCCCGAAGTTGAGGTGGAGCAGATCGAAGTCACAATCCTTATCTATCTGAAGTTGCAGTAGAACAGGATAAAAACACACGAACCATGACTCTCAGAAGTTGCAGTGGAGCATATTGAAGCTACTTGAAGAAAAGAAGCACCAAGAAGTCGAAGTGCAGCGGGCCCTGGCAAAATTGGCCTATTTATAGTCTTTGCTCTATTCTCATTCCACGACAATGAGCAAAGAGGGGCAGCTGTAGTGGGGCAAATTTGCCCGGCCCAAATAAACCAAAAAAATCATAAACATTAAATGTTAAAATTAACAGTCCAAACTACATGATTAAAGGCCCGACCCCATCAGCCCAAAACCAATTTTAAAACCTAACCCAAACTTACAAGGCCCGTTAGGCCCAGAACACTAAACAAATTTGGCCAAACACTAGCCCTAGTAGCAGATGCGCCACAACCGGACAGCAGCCGCGCCTCCAGCAACCATGCCAAGCCTCGTACGCCACGCCCGCACCCTCGTACACTTGCCAAGAGGCCTGCACTGCAGAAGAATACAAATCGCACAAAGAAAGAAATAGGAAAAGAGCAACTTGTATTTGTATTTTATTTTATTTCGGCTATAAAGCTAAAGCCTGGACTCATTGTAATTTTTTTTATGCGCAAATACACAACAAAAAAAAACATACGCGCAATAGAAAAAACAAACACTATTCGTATATTGAATACAAAGAAAAGGCAAAGAAAGGTGATTCCTTTCATCTTTTTCATTCTCTGAGTTTTTACAAGTATTCCGTCGATTTTGGTTTTAATATTATTTTTTTTTAAAAGAAAATATAAAAGAAAGAGGGCAAACGAAGCATTACCTTGCTAAAGTGCCACGGATTCCATCAGCTTCTTTGAAATCGAAGTATGGAAGGGATCCCACGGCTGAAATAGTCACCCCTCGAAGCCCGATTCCGTTCGGCTCTGCTGATAGGAGCATAACGACGCTTAAGGGGGGAGTTCTAGGGTCAAACGAGAGGGAGATAAGAGGGGCTAGGGTTTGGAACAACGAAAATCTGGCATAAAAAAGGGGGGTTTCATACGCGTGGGAACGACGTCGTTTGAGGCTTGCTACCGTGGCCTCAAAACGGCGTCGTATAAGCCTATTCGACCTGACCCGGTCCTTTGCCCCTAGGATCCACGCGATTTCGCGATGAGGGGTTAATTGCGTATTAAATCCCTCTCCTTTCGCGATCATGTTTAAATCACCCATGTCCGTGCTTTTTTTTTATTTTTTCTATAGTTCGCGCTTTGTTGCAATCGATCCTCGCGTGTGTCTGCGTTTGGGAGCCCGGAATATTTCAGATTGAGAGCCCTCTACATCCATCCGCGCGCATTGCGCATAGTCCTTTCTTCTATTGTTTCGTTTTCAAATCTCCCTTTTATTACTTAATGGATCCTAATTAAGCCCTCTTAGTTCACAGCTTTTTGTGTTCTTTATTAATTATTTTTAATTTTTAAACAACTTTGAGTAACTGTTATTCCGTTATTGTAAACTGTTTTTTTAGCAATGTTAACATCACATTTTGTATATTTTAAATGTTTATTTCCTTTGTATTGTTATACATATACGTATGTATTATAATAAAGTTAACGTATTTTTATACATAATGGTTTTTGACTCTATCCTTGTATTTTAATATTTTACTCAAATATGCTTGGTATATATGTTTTACATGGGATTTACTTTATTTTATATCCATTTATATTAGTACATGTATTTGATTCACACACATTACTAAACCTATATATATATATTATCATTTCTATGTTATTTTACATATACTTGCTTTTAAATTTATATTTATATATTAATACACTTATTACTTTAATAGATTTCTCATTTAAAACACTTTTTGCTTTGCGATTTATCAAGTATTTTCTCTATATGTATATGAAATAATTCTTGGAAACTTCATTTTTCTTGTATACTTATAAAATTATTATTTTTGGGGTATTTATATATAATATTGTTTTTGCGTTTTATATAGGCTATTATTTAAATATTTTGATATGAGGATATGTATATTTTCTTAAAAAAACCAATTTAAAATTGTATATGTATTAATTTTAATCTCATTCTTTTATAAATTTATATGTACAATTTTTTTTTTTTTATAAATCTATTCTGGGCCTCATGTTTTTGCCTTGTGTTTTTGTATCATACATTTCTTGTACTATCGTATATTTTGTTAACTTTTAAATAAATTCGTGTTTAAAACGTTTTACATGCAATTTGATTCAAGTTTTTATTCTATAATATTTGTTCCAAAAATCATATAGCCATCCATAGCTTTCTTGCAAATTTACCAACTTATGTAGGGGTCCATTTATTCGTTATTATGTCAAAATCGTTTTATAGCGCATTGGTTTCTAATTGCTATATTATTTTTTATATCTTGTATTGGTTATTTCTATATTATATGTTGTATATAATTGTAGCATATCACCGTATGTATTATTTTGCTCGAATGGTTGTTATATCATCATTTTTGTCATTGTATGATTAGGCCAATTATCCTCCATGCATTATTATAATCGGATCGCATTTTTAGGTTAGCTATACTTAATCTTTAGTTCACTAATCGATTGTATCTTATGTGCATGTTTACCCCATTTCATCGTTTTTACTTGACTCTCGAAATGTGGTCTTATGAAACCCATTTTTTATAATTAATTTCATCTTGTTTCAAATCGAATTAATATGTTTTAAGTTAGTTTTACAAGTATTCATTCAAAAATTCTTCAAAACGAAGACGAGATTCGATATTTAGCAATTCGCGGAATCGTGCCCTAACGTGTTGGGTTGCAATTTCGCGTTTGCTCAAAATAATCGAGTATCCCTTCAAAATTTCATTCATATCTTCTAAAAATTATTTAAAACGAAGGCAATATTTGGCGTTTGACAATTCGAGAATCATGCCCTATCGTGCTGGGTTGTGATTTCTCGTTTGCTCAAAACGATCGAACATTCCTTTATATTCTCATTCAGGTTTATTACAAACCTTCCAAAACGAAGGCGATGTTCGATGTTTGGCAATTTGAGAATCGTGCCCTATCATGTTGGGTTGCGCTTTTTCATTTGTTCAAAACAATCGAATATCTCTTCGGAATTTAACTCGTATTTTCTAAGGCAAGGCAATGGTCAATGTTTGGAAATTTGAGGAATCGTGCCCTACTGTGCTGGGTTTCGGTTTTTCGTTGAACTAAACAGTGAGCATCCTTTTGTGATTTTCAGAATAAAAAATTTTTGGACGTCGAAACAAGAAGATTTTTGACAACCAACTCAGGTTATCCGAATGTTATTAAAAAGATCCACATTTCAAAAACATTTTTAATTTTAGACATAAGGACAGTATTTAATCGATTTGGTACCAATTTTGGGCGTAGTGAGGGTGCTAATCCTTCCTCATATGTAACCGACTCCCGAGCCCGTTTTCTCATATTTTCGTAGACCAGAATCGTTGTTTTGGTAAACCAAAAATGTTTTAGTAAAATAACCCAATTCTTAGGTGATCCGATCGCACCAAAACAAAAAGATCGGCGGCGACTCCATATTTCTATTTTCCAAATAGTCAATTCCCCCCTTTTTTATTAAATTTAAATTTTTTAAATCGAAGGGTGGTTTCGACAGGGACTGTTAGAAAATCAACATAATTTCCTCAAGCTTAGTTATTAAATTGGGAGGTTTAAGAGAGAGGGGTAAATGCAATAAAAGCGAAAGTTTAGGTTAAATGTGTATACTTTCATTGAAAGGTTAGCTATTTGAATTATTTGTGATTTTTTTTAAAGATGGTTGAGTCCATTAATGAGTTAATGATTATACTTAGATCAAGAATCAACTCTGTCGATTGTTTATCAGGGAAAAGAGAAGGTCGTTGAGTAGACATAGTCTCATTTCCACAACTATCGAACTCCGATAAGTCGTATTATATAGTTTGTGTTTATATATTAATTATCATTATCGTATGTACTTCAAATTCGTATGGTATTATAAATTGATGATTGGAGAACTATGTCACGAAAATATTTAGTCGTGCCGATGATTATTCGGGCTATGTGCCTAGCAGGTTATGTTCCGGTGATTATTCAGTTAATTAATAAATGAAGTTAGTGTCGAACTTACTAAGTTTTTTTTATGCTTATTAGTTTGATTTATTCTTGTACGATCTTTGGAATCGTTGCTTTGATTGGATCAACTCGGAAGCTCGCACACTATCATCAACATTTCAGTAGTCATTTTGGTTGTTGCTAGTTAGTTTAAGTGGCATGTATTAGGAAGGGTCTTTAGTATTTAGATATTTTGTATGGATGTAAAATATTGAAAGTTAGCATGTTATGCTTGTTGCTAGTACAAGATAGTTGAACTTGTGTGCATAATTAGGAAAACATTTTGGAACATATATAAGTAGAAAATGTATAAATCTTTTGGTGTCAAACGATGATGCTTGAATACTTCAAGTACGCTATGTGAATTAGCTTAGTTTATAATAAGTCATGATGCTTCATTTTGATAAGTCTTTGACATGTTTAAATGAATAGTTGATTGCTTGAAATTGAGGTGCCTTGTGGACATATTGGTTGGATGAATTTTTGGTATATTGAATGGATTATTTCATGAATGAATTGGTTTGTTTTGAGGTCTTTAATGTGGGAACAAAATGCTTTTGGGTACATGTTGGAGCTGGGCACGGAAATGGCTTAAATTTGACCAATTTCATGTCTATACGACTTGAGACACGGGTGTGTGTCTCAGCCGTGTGTGACACATGACCAGGCGACACGGCCGTGTGTACCCTGTAGCTTACAAAAGGTTGCAAGTTAGGCAGTTACACAACCTAGCACACGGGCGTATGGCTTGGTCGTGTGTCCTAAGTCAGAAAGTTATACGGGCACGGACATGAGCTGGGACACGGCTGTGTATCCTACTTCGAATGTCCACACGGCCTGGCCACACGGCCGTGTGACCCCTGTAGTTTGAAAATTTTCATCTTTTTCTGAAAAATTCTATATGTTTCTGATTTAGTCCCGGCTTGTTTCTAATGTGTTTTTAGGGCCTCGAAGGCTCGTATAAGGGATAATATGTATGTTAAAAATTAACTTTGCTAAGATTGATGTTGTGATATTAAATGTTTTAAAGTTTTTGAATAGTTTTGAAGTGTAATATTCGGTAATGCTTCATAACCCTATTTTGGTGACGGATACGGGTTAGGGGTGTTACAATATTTATAACAAATAAAATTTCATACCAAATTACCATACAAAGCAAAAACTCAAAACTTTCAAGTGCATTGACCAAACTCTTCACTTCACTCATTGACTTTGCATCATCACAAGATTCATATAATTTCGACAAAGTCAATCTTATTTAAGGAGTTTGAAATCTAATAGCTTTAACAGTTTTAATTCAACTCTCCCAATGAGTATTAGATAAAAATTTCACTATTAATTCATGGGCATTAACAAGCAAAATTTTCCATCTTTTTGTAGAACTCGAAAATAATGAATATATTCGTGGACTAATTCCAAAAAATGAAATAGCTCCAATACAAAAATGTGTCATATAACTAAAAGTAAGATTCAAACTGTGACAAGTACAAGGCATATATAATGCTTTCGGGTTTATTTCAAGAAATCACTTTTGAACACCTTGGTACTTTCCTTTCATATTGGAACCATTATCATAACCCTGACCCCTTACATCATCAACATTAAGATCAAGAGACTTCAAAACATCTTGTAATTCATTAAAAAGTTTCAATCTAGATGTATCACCCACCTTCAAAAACTCTAAAAAGTACTCCTCAATTTTTATTTTATTAGTTGACATGTTCACACATCGTACTATTAGATTCATTTGTTCTTGATGGCCAATATCAGGGGTACAATCAAGAATTATAGAAAAATATTTCGCCTTTTTAATGATCTTAATTATAGAATTTTTAACACTATTAGCCAAAAGGGAAATCAATTCATTTTGAATTTTATGCCCAAGATAATGATAATGAATTTCACAGTTTTGAATGCGTCTAACATGATCTTGCATTATCACATCGAATTCCGCAATCATTTCAATTAATCCTAGGAAATTACCATTGCTATTTTGATAGAGCTTTTTAGTGGATCCTCGAAAAGCCAAATTATGAGTAGCAAGAAGCCAAATTATGAGTAGCAAGACATTTCATAGTTGACAATATTCTAAGTAAAACTTGCCTCCATCGCTCTTTCTCTTTCATAAGCTGTTCTTCTAAGCTTTTATCAATTGTTTTATTTTTATTCAAACTTATTCTCATTTCATTCCAAGTATTCATATTAGTCATATGCTCAGCACTGTTTTCATGTTGTTTGAGTCTCTCACTAATATGCCTCCAATCACTTAAACCCTCATTTGCTAACAAACTTTTGTTACTAATAGATTTAAACAACTTATAACAAAAACAAAACACTTTGTCAACATGTTTGGAATAAACCAACAATTTTCTATTGCTAATCTCACCATTGTTCAACTTCCTAGAAAAATAAGGATAAGAAAAATGTCTATTATTATTATCGAGAGAAAAATCAAGATTCATTTCTCTTATAAGCCCCTTTTCAACTAAAATGTCTCTTATTTTGTTATCAAGATTAGCCCAATTTCTAGGATCATAAATATCCAAATAATGAATTGTTTATTCTTTATCAATGCCAATATCAGGAGGAATTGTTTGTTCTTCATTAAGGCCAAGATTTTTAATATTAGATATATTTGGAACATCATTAGGCTCATTTAGATAATTAATTCCATCATTCATATTGACATCATTATCCAAACCTTCATTTGATTGATTTAAATTTTCATTAAAAACTACTTTTTTTTAAAATAAATTTATCAATAGCACATTGTTGTGATTTTTTTAACTCTTCAGCATGTTTTCTATTTTTCTTTTTTTTCAGTTCCAGATAAATACTTTTTAGGCAACATTATATATAAAAGATAAATCATACACTCAAATAACACAAGAAAATAAAACAATAGCAGCTGATAGAAGAATTCCAAGTTAAATATTTGCTTTCACATTTGTTAATTCTAAAAATCAAATCGAGCCACTGAAATTTCTGTAAATATAATTATAATAATTAATTACAAATAGACGCATTAATTAACAAGAAAATTAAATGAAATGCAAGTAAAAAATTAAATGAGTAACAAAAACATAGCAGTGAAACTGATGTCATATTGTAAGTATGTTTAATGTTTCTACATTCTTGAAATTAATCTAGGAGCTCTATTAACCTCAGAATGTTCGCAATGATAAGCCAAGATCACATTGTAACTCCATGTATCTAGATTAATATTCCTCTCAATCATCTCAGTTAGAAGCTGGTAAGCTTCATCAATTTTATCATTCTTGCAAAGCTTTTTGATAATATAATTGTAAGTGAACAAATTTGGTACAAGATTCAACAGACAATTGCAAAGCTGGTAAGATTCAACACTTATACCATCCTAATATTATCATAAATGTAAAAATCTCACAACTGAATTCAACACTTATAAGAGCAGTAAAACAGGGAGCAAAAAGAAAGAAATTGGAAAGATTCAACAAACAATAAAAAAGGTATGAAGATAATAACCTTCTGCCCTCTCTCAATGAACTTAACAGCAAAAAGCTCTCTTATCCATTTATCTCTAACCAGTTTAGCCACACCAAAGTTCCCTGACCCGATATCTTTCAAAATTTCATAACGTTCCATATTTTCAGTTTTCTTTTATTTGAAAATAACAGTATATAAACATAAGAACTTCGTCCAAAACTTGACACTTGGTTTCAAGTTCAATAGGTTTTATGAACCCCAAGTTGTAGCTTACAAGTGACAACCATCGTCATCATCGTCATCATAAAAAGCTGTAGAGGTAGAGGTAGAGGGAAAATGAGGGTTTCATTTTACTATCTCTAATTTCTACCAAGAAATCCCATAAAATAGCAAATTGTTGGTTACTTCCTAATACATCAACCAAAATACGATAGCTTGTATTACTGTGTTGAAAACCCAGAATTCAAGATAGCTAAAATGCATTAAAATCAATGTCAGAAATAACATGAATAATGACCGGATGCTGATGGCATAACAAACTAACAAAGTGATGTCCTCTGTTTAAATCTGCAAGTTACAAGGAGAAAGGAGGGGGAATTAATGAATTATACCTGCAACAATGCTAGTAATGGTTGATTTTTTTTTTTTTTTTTGGGAATGAAATTGTTTTTAGCTTTAATGGTAGGAGTTGAAATTTAGTAACCAGAAGAGGTTTGAGAAGTCAAGGAGTTGGAGATGAAGGGGAAGAATTGAAAGTCTCTTTTATTTTTTTCCTGCTGCAATGAACTCCTCTGTTTTTTTTCCTATCTGTAACGTATCAAAAAGCTTAGAAGATGAAGAGTTTTTTTCACTTTTGAAGAAATAATTTTTTTGGGGTCCTTACTACCCCCCACGGCTGGGCCTGAGTGGTGGATGATGATTATGTATACGAAAAAGAGAAATATCTAACTGTGCTTAAAACTTCGCTATTTGCGGATACTAAAATCGAATCGACCTGTGGAGAACCATTGGAAGGAAAGTGGACTTATCTTAACACAGATGGTGCCGTTCGAGTGAACTCAGGGGCTGCAATTGCAGGAGGAGTGCTGCAAGACAGAAATGGAGAGTGGATCCTAGGTTACAATAAATACCTAGGTAATTGCTCGATCCTAGATGTGGAACTTTGGGGTATTCTTTACGGCCTAAAACTCATCGAACGAAGAGGCGAGATCAAAGTTGTAATCTTGGAGGCAGTCAAAGCTATTCGTAGAAGTGTCCTAAAGTCCTCACACTCAGCTCTTATCAGAAGGATACAACACATTCTATCCTAAGAAAGCAATTGGATCTTACGCTATATTTTTAGGGAGCAAAATTAAGGTGTCGATTTTACAGCCAAATTGACTTTCGGAGAAAAGAAAGACCTTCAACTAATTGAAACGTTTCCAGAAGCAGTTTCAGCACTCATCAAAGCTGATAAAAAGAAAAACTTTTGTATTCCATTTTCCAACCATGTAACTTAGTTTTGTAAGTTTTTTTTTCCAAAAAAAAAAAAAAACTTTGCTTTTCTTCACCAGCAATGGCTTCACTGTTTACGATTGTAAAGGTCAGTTGGTTTTCTGAGTGGACTCGTATGGTCCTGACCCGTAATGCTCATGGAAGATGCTTGCTCACTGACAGAAAAAAGGTAGTTTTTTTGTCGTTTCCATTTAAACGATTTGTCTAGACTCTTTCAGTGAAATAAGACAATAGTTGGATTTGCTTTAATGGGTTCTGTTATGATCTAATCTAGATAAGTGGATATAGTTTTGACTTGTGAGTCAATTTGTTTAAAGTAGATAAGCTGGAGTTTCACCCAAAGGAGCGTTTCGGGTTTTAAGTTTAAAATTAGGTTTTTTATGTAAAATATAAAATGAAATTAAAATTATGCGGAAAAAATTAATGTATAAAAATTACATGTCATTTTAGTATTGGTATTTTAATGATTTTGAACTAAAATAAAATAAAATAAAATGATAAATTGAATGATTATTTTATAATTTTTTAAAGTTTAGTGATTTAATAATAAATTTTCTAATAGTGGAGTAACCATTTATATAATTTAGTTCAAAAATGGTAATAACTCCTCGTAGATTCCAAATTATCCATTGCAATTCGCACCTTAATGCCATTGCTTGGAGACCAAAGAAAGGGGCTTTAGAAAAGACACATTCGTTCTTTTTATCACAACATCGGCATCACATTTGGCTTCCTCACTATAGGAAAATAGGGCTTTAGCGGCGTTTTATCAAAAAATGCCGCAAAAATTGTAAAACACAGGGCAATAGCGGCGTTTTAAGAAAAACGCCGCTAAAAACGGAACAATAGCGGCATTTTTTGTTAAAACGCCGCTAAAAACAGAGCATTAGCGGCGCTTTTGGTAAAACGTCCCCCTTCAACAGAGAGATCGTGTCTCATCGAATCACCATAAGTTTGAATACCGTTCCTTGTTGCTTGTCACTCTTGTAAATAAACAAGTGATCGTGATAAAATAATCGAAAAAGGAACCTCACCATTATTCCATATGAGTTTGTTTCGCACTCACCATATATGCCAATTTGTCATACAAAACTTAGCACTTGCTATTTTAAGAAGACACGTAGTATCATCCAAGTCATGAAAATATTTGAAATTTTCATCAAAATTTAAGGATGAGAATACCTTTTCCGTTAAAAATAAATAATGGATGAATTAAAAATTTCAATGCCCCCCTCTCTTCTAGAATATGTTTTCATCATTCTCCCCCACTTAAAAAAAAAAAAAAAACCAACTATACTTATACCTTATTAAAGGTTAGGATACCCATCCAAATTTATATTTGTTTGAAATTTGAGAATATTTAGACAAGCATATTAAAAATGAATTTAAATAAAAAAATAAGTTTATTCGAAATATGGGTGAAGCTTGAAGTTTAATATTTAAGACTTAAGAGTGACTTAACATGATCCATTTTCAAGTTTATGATATATATTTTTATTAATTACACTATATTATAATGTAAAGATTGAAAAATATGATAGGTTATTTAAAAATATATAATAGGTTATTTAACTATATTTACTAAATATTAAATTAAAATAATTATATTTAAAAAAGAATGAGTGGACCTAAATAGTTTTAAATTGATTATTTACAAAGATAATCAATCATAGATAAAATTTGAGATTTATATTTTAAGTCAAATCAAATTAAAACAACCGTGTATAATATTAATATCATAAATCAACCTAATTTAATCCATGATTAACTTTACTTATAACTAACCTAACTTAAAAACTCTAGAGAGGTGTGTCCTTTTTATTTTCTTTTATTTTTTTTAACTTTTTTCTATTATTTTGAAGCCAAATATATTATTTATCATATTTGATAAAGGGAAAATTACAAATACAAACATTGTAAGTCAAATTTTTTTTTTTTAAATTATGATTACAAATTTACAATTAAAGATGCAAACAATACAAGGCGAATAATTGCAAATAAAACCAAATTTTAATATACTATTACACAAATAATCAGCATACATCTAAACTTATTTTGAAAAAAAAAATATATATATATATTTAATTTTAAATCAAATTAAAATTTTAAAAAATATCCAAATACAACATGATTTTAGGGTGAGTATAGATGAGCGGTGAAATACAATGCTTTTAGCTTATTTTTTTTATCTCACATTACAATATTATTACAGTATCTAATCTTACGGTCACCATTATTTTTATATTAACTGCAAGTAAATGCATTATCTATCCAAACCTATATTTAATTTAACAACTTCTCCTTACTGTCGAACAAAGTGCTCATTGATGATATATATTAATCATGGGTGGTAGTTGATTTTTTTATGCTTATAAAATTAAAATTAAATAAAAAATAAAGGACAACGTAGTTCAATCAAAATTATTATATATATTCATTAAAATCATAAAATAATCAGAATAAAATCTACCTTTAGAATGGTTATTCCACACTAAATTATTAATCAAAATGCGAAATAGTTTACTTCAAAAAATGATCTAATAGAATATAATGACCATTCAATCTAACCAAACATAGCCTGTATATAATATAAAGCCTTTATGAAAGCCATACGTCCTGTGGTGTAAGCAAAAAGCAGTCAATCCAGAGGGCAGGGAACGTGGAGACATGGGGAGGGCACATGCTGGGCGAAAGCTACACACGCGCGCGAGTAGAGACATTACAGCTTAATTTAACTAACTGAAAATTCAATGGGTGACCCCTCACGTGATGACAAGCAGCGGACGGCATGATTTAGGACTTAAGCCCTCCTGGCCCTCCCGTTACTTTATTTAATCACTTTTTGTTTTTTAAATAATCAGACCCCCTTCACTCTCTCCTTCTCCGCGTAAAGCTCACCTTCCCTTGTCTTTTCTATTTTGGAATCATGGGATTGGAGAGCTCCTCACATTGGGTCAATCATTTCCAATTTTGCTTCTTAATAGCAAGTATATATATATTACAATTAATCGAGAAGTTAATATCATTTATTATTATTGAATAATTATTTAATTTATTTATTTAATAAATAAAAATCTATCTAAACAACTTCACTATAAATTTTAAATTACTATTCTTTGTCACGTTTTCAAATTCTTAAAGTTAAAAATAATATATAAATACTAAACATGATAATGTCACGATTTTTCTGTTTTCTTTTTTAAAGAAAAATAAAGATTTTTAAGAAAGATATATTGTTTGAAGTTTGGATACTAACATTTTTAGTAAGCATGAAAATATATTAAAATATGATTAAACAAGTCGTATTTATATTCAATATTTAGATACATTCAATTTTAGTATTGTTGGCGAAAGTTTAAGTCTCGAGATCTTGATGCTCTAAGTTTGACTTTTACTTGCATAAAATCATGTGTGGAGTATTTTTTGATCTATTTTAACTTAAAAACTTATCATGTATGTCTTCTCTAGAACTATTCTAATTTAGTTTTGGATATATTTTAAATATTAGTTTAATTGTCCTTTGTAATACTCGATTCTAACTATAATTTATCCAAATATGAATAATTTGTAACAATTAGTGAAATTTCTTTTCTTCTAAGATTTAGCTACAAATTGTTAAATCTATCTATTTTTAAAATGTTGATATTGGAATAATGCTACATTATCTGAACAACACATGTGCATGTCTATTCAATCAAGTATAATCTAGTATAAATTAGCATAAAGTACATTGGACGAAGAACCAGATCAAATGAAAAAAAAAATTAAAAAAACTCACAAATAGTTTATGCATGTATCGCAATTGTATATGGTGAGACTCGAATTTAGGTATTAAATAACTCATTTTTAATATTTTATATTTGCTTAATTTATTTTATGTTTTGAAAATTGAAAATGTTAGATATTCATAAAATTTAAATTATATTAACTCATAAATATATATTAATGTACTAAAGCAATGCTTATGTGTACCTATATTTTACAAATAAAATATTAACTAAAATTAATAAATTCCAAAAACTGTTAAATTAAAATAGACTAATATATGCACATATCATTTTTAGACGAAATTCGAAATCATACGGAAAAAAGAGAGAACAAATCTTTCAATGAACCTTTTATTGAAGGACATTAATGATTATGAAGCAAATAAGAAAATAAAAGAAAAACCAAAGAAATTTCTATTAGGCATGACCCGATCCGAATGAAACCCGTTTTGACGCCCCATTATGACATCAACACCACAAAAAGGCCTGCGGTGCGCGCACTTGTACTTTGGCCTCAGAAGAAAAGAGAAGACGACTCTTCCCATAACGTTGTTTGGTAGAACATCCCCATCACCCCCCGTGGCAACCTCTTAAATCTATAATAAAAAACAACAAAAAATAATTTAAAAATCATTCAAACTGCCATCGTTCAATTCATAACAGAAAATTTAGTCCTCAAACAAGCTTAAAATCCAAACTCTCTCCCAAATGCAAAGCCCTTCCCGCTCTCTTTTCTTCATGTTGCCTTCTTTTGCCCGTGGTTTAGCAGTGCATGGGCGGTGGCCAGGCTCACTCAGACCCGCCCGACAAGGAGGAGGGCCGAAAGTCGCCGCTTGCTGCGGTGGCTGGTCTGCGGCTCCAAGATGCTCCTATTCTTTTCCTGCTTTACTTCCATACGGCTATACGGGCGGAGCTTACTGAGCTCCGGCGTTTGGCAGTTGCGGCCGCTGCGGATGGGAAGAGTGAGTCATACTCGTGTGAATTAGTGGTTGAGCTGTTTAGAAGGTTCCAGTTTCTTAAGCTTGTTTGTAAGTATCACTGCGCTGCTGAAGATGAGGTGAGCTGATCTGACAGCATATTTATTCTGTTTGGCTGCCTAGAAAATGAAAATAGACTCCTCCGAAGAAAACGGACAAATGTCGTCCTTCTGTCTTCTTCAGATAAAATCTATGCAATTTTCCTTTTTCCCTTTCTTTTCATTTCTCAGCAATCAAATAGAGCCGGCTTTGGATCAGTTGAAATCTTTATTATTGATTCTTTTTAACTAATTTTACGAATATAAGATGATCAAGTAATTAACCGAGGATTATGCATGCAATAAGCATTAATTCATTGTTGTTTAATTATCAACTATAAACGAAAGCCTTTTGGTGTAACCAAAACATAAGTTGACTTTCACACTGAATATTTTATATGTTTCATCCATCAGATTAATAAATTAATCAGAGTTTAGGTAGGTTATGTGGCTTTTGATTTTTATAAGTAGAAGAATTAAAGAAATAAGATAGCTACTAATTCTTTTAGTAATACTAAATTAATTAAAGACAGACATAGCATTGAACAAAGCTTAGCTAATAAAGAAACGCTCTTTTTAAAACATAGGTTAATGTTAAAAGGTTAATATTTGATGTACTAGCAGTGTATAAAAATGTTAGTGGAAAGCGTCTTAATGCTGACATGAACTCCTAAAATTTGACAATACAAACCGGTAAGTAGAACTAAAGTAGCAAAAGAATTTTTTCCGTCAAGCACATATGTTTTATAATGTTTCAACTCGGATATTTTTCAGATTTCAGAAGTCCACATTAGCATTTAGATGGTTTTTCCTTAGCGAAGTTTTCAATTTTACTTGTTTGTAGCAATATGAAATGTACAAAAATTTATAACCTAGTTTTATAGAGTAGAGACTAGATCTCATTTTTGACATACAAGGATTGCCTAGATACTTTAACCTCCATCATAGTATGCGTTTATGTACGTATAACTTTCCAATTGACATCAGTAGCTCCATGAGTATAAACAAAAACTGTTGGCAGGTTGTCTTTCTAGCTCTGGATGCACATGTTAAAAATGTGGCTTGTACATATTCACTGGAGCATGAAAGTATAGATCACAACTTCAATTCTGTTTTCTATTGTTTAAATGCATTGGAGGGAAGTGAAAATACCTCTAAAGCATTGCAAGAACTTGTATTTTGCATTGGCGCCATCCAAGCTTCTATTTGCAAGCATATGTTGAAAGAAGAAAAGCAGGTAACTCTCTTATTTATTTTTATTAGTTATTTCTTTTTGCTTTTCTTTTTCCCATTACATGAATTGTGTTGCTTTTCCCCCATTAGCTTGCCCTTTGTTTCTAGTTTAAGCGATAACCAAAGATGAAGGTTGGATTGTTTCTGGGGAGTGGGCACAAAGGTTTTTTCCTTAGAGCTATATAGATGCATAAATTATTATGTTAAAAAGTGTATATATATACATACCTTCATCTATTTTATGTTCATACTGTGTAGATGAGAGAACTTTACCATTTCCAGATCTAAAGTATCAAAAGCATTCTCAGAGGAGATATATAATTAGATTAGATGCATATAAAAATTTAAAGGATTATCCTATACACAGCTTCTGGAAGTTTTATAACTCCATAAAAGATTTAAATGCATGCGGTGTGTACATCAAACTATAATAAGGAAGTCGAAATGAGCTTGTAGTCCTAAATTACATTTGTTTCCTTTTTCTGTTAGTATATAAATTGAACAAAAGTATTTTTTATTCAAATTCCCTAATAGTATTTTTAGTTAGACACCCTTATCAAAACTAGCATGCAAAAGAAGGAAATCGCTATGCTATGAATAAGAAACTTCTACTTCATCGCAATTTTTTAGCCTGGAAAACCATGGCATCTATTGCTTGATTAGATGGCTTTTATGTTCTATTTTTCTAGTTTAATATGTCTTTAAGGCAATTGATAGATATCTAACCAAAGGAGAGTAAAATTGCAAACTTCTCTTTTTATGTCCTTGTGTCACTTTTTCAGTTGTTTATCTTTTAATTTTTAGCACAATAAGCTCTTTAAAGATGACACTCAAAATATTTAAAGTAGTAGGATACTTAATTTGTTTAACAACAGCAGTTCTAACAATTAATTTTTGATATAGTTGCGCTCTTCATGTTCAACATGTCAATACATACCTGACTAACCAATGTTCTACAATCTTATGCACTGCATGCAGGTTTTCCCTCTGCTGGTTAAACAATTTTCTTTCCAAGAACAAGCTTCTCTGGTGTGGCGTTTCATTGGTAGCATCCCTGTAGTTCTGCTGCAGGATTTTCTACCATGGGTGATCTCTTTTTCTCATCCAGATGAGCAAGAAGAAATTAAAAAATTTGTAAGAGAAGTTGTACCGGAGGAAAAATCATTGCAAGAGGTAGATCCCTTGTTATATTCTTACCAGAATTTGAGTAATCTTCCTGACGGTAACAAATTTAAACAAATTTTGAAGGTTGTTGTATCCTGGCTAGATAAGAAACACCGGACTGGTTTTGAGTTTCACATTGAGCTTGCGAAAGGAGTTCAGCCTCTTGATGGACCTATCTCTATCTCTATCAAAAGCAAATTCAAATTCCATTTGATTAAGAATCCTCTTGGATGGATGAAAGCGCCTTGTTTTCAAACAAATACTGGGAATAATCCAATTGATGGCCTTCTTCTCTGGCAAGGAGCCATTCAGAAAGATTTGAAAGAAATTTTGGCAGAGCTGCATCAAATAAAAACATCAAGCTGCTTTCAAAATCTTGATTTTATTGTACTCAGACTGAAATTCCTTGCTGATGTCCTAATCTTCTACAGGTAACATATGTTTCCTAAAACATTTTTGTAGACTAATTAAAATTTATTTGATTAAGGTGTCTACTTTAAATATTTTTGTCTGTGCCACTATATGTAACACTCCCTAACTGAGTTGGCAACGGCCTCGGTCGGACTGAAATATTTAAAGTAGACACGTTAATCAAATATCTAAGGGGCCCCTAACTAAGTTGGCAACGGCACCGGTCATAGAGACCTCAAATTACAGTCGGTGGCTCTCTATGAGCCTAACTAATTTTAGGTCTCTATATGGTCAACCTATGGTGTGAACAGTGACTCTGGGCCCCTTCGATTGGTTTAGCTATGGTTTAAAAGTATCGATAGTTGAAGGAAAGAGTATCAAGACCTCCAAAGTCAGTAGCCAAGATTTGAAAACAGGGAATCTTAGTTTCAAGACATGCACTATTAAGTCTTGGAAATACCTCTATTATCTTTCCTTTGTGCTATTATTTCTTTATAATCTTGTCCAAACTTTCAGAACTTGTTTTGTTATTTGCAGCAATGCACTGGAGAAGCTTTTTTACCCTGTCTTGGTTGAGGTTTCCAACATTCAGCTGTCTCTGCCCACTCAAGATCTCTACATTGCAAGTGATATTAAACATTTACTGCACTTGGTACATTATAATAGTCGAAAGGGGATAACAGCAAATGAGTTTGTGAAGGAGCTGTGCCAGAAACTGGAGTCCTTTGTGATGAACATTGACATAAAATTTAGTTTACAAGAAAATGAGGTATAAAGTGATTATTTATTTGCCATTCTTATACAGCACAGTAGGATAAGATAGTCTCTATTGAAGCTTCAATTTTAAGTCATGATATGGCTTTATCTCTTTGTAGTTACATACCAACTATGTTCCAATAATCACTCACTGAAGTTTTGCCTGGATGACTGCCACTAACCAATTATTAAAAATGTTTTGCTACATTTTCCTTTGACACTTTTCCGGTTTCTTTCAGGTATTCCCCATCATTAGCAAGAACTGCAGTAAAGAAATGCAGCAGCAGCTTCTGTGCATGAGCCTCCAGGTGGTGCCACTGGGTTTGCTGAAATGTGTGGTCACCTGGTTTGCTGCTCATTTATCTGAGGATGAATCTAGGTCCATTCTGCATATTATAAAGAAAGGATATTCTTTGACCAATGCATCTTTTGCATCCCTTTTATTGGAGTGGTTCCTTTTAGGTTATTCAGGAAAAACCTCAGTTGAAAGTTTTAGAAGGGACTTGGAGAAATTGTTCAGCAGCAGATGCTCTTTTCTTCCTGTGTCAATTGAGGAGGATGCTGGATCTTCTTCCTTTCTTTCTGATATGTCCCTTGGTAAAGGATCTAAATCTAAGATAATTAAGCCAGTTTTTGTTTACAAAGGAAAGAAGGACTTCCCTTATTCTTCAGCCAGCTCCCATGGCATTAAGCACAATGAGACATCAAACTGCGGTGGAATCAATTTTCATATATTTTTTCCCGAAATGACAAGGGATTTATGCTTTTTTCCAGATTTTTCTGTTGAGAAGAACTGTGTTGATTATGCTATTGATGAACCAATACCAATGGATATGATTTTCTTCTTTCATAAGGCTTTAAAGAAAGATTTGGATTATCTTGTCCTTGGTTCAGCTCTGCTGACAGAAAACGCCGGGTTTCTCCCTGAGTTCCGCCAACGCTTCCATTTGATACACTTCTTATATCAGATCCACAGTGACGCAGAAGATGAGGTAGCTTTTCCAGCTTTGGAAGCAAAGGGAAAACACAGAAATATCAGCCACTCTTATTCTCTGGACCATGAAATAGAAGCTGAAAACTTCAGCAAAATATCCCTCATTTTGGATGAGATATATGAATTGCAACTTGAATATTCTAGTGGTGCACCAATTACACTGGACTGGGTGGCGAAGCGCCAAAAGCTGTGTATTAATCTTCAGGATACATGCAAATCGATGCATAAGTTACTCTCTGATCATGTGCATCGTGAAGAAGTTGAACTTTGGCCCTTATTTAGAGAATGTTTCACACTAAAGGAGCAAGAAAGGATCATAGGAAACATGCTTGGAAGAACAGGAGCAGAAATATTACAAGATATGATACCCTGGCTTATGTCATCTTTGACTCCAGATGAGCAGCAAACTCTTATGTCCTTATGGCACAGTGCCACGAGAAATACAATGTTTGATGAATGGTTAGGAGAATGGTGGGAAGGACATAAAATAGCTAAGGAAACAGAGGAGTCAACTATTCCTTCATGGACCCCAGATCCATTGGAGATTATAGCAACATATTATCCTGAAGTCCTTAACAAACGAGAAGCCATTTGCGACAATTTCTCAAGAACTAGTTCGAATGGTGCTGATATTGAGATGTTAAGATTGTCCAACATAGATGATAAAGTAAAGGCTTTTAAAGGTGATGAAAACTGTTCTGAATGTTCCAAACTGTTTAGCATGAGCAGTCACAAGCGACGCAATGAAGCAGCCGATCTGATGGGCAGGACTAATGAGCCAGATCAAAAGTTTCAAGTAACTCATAACACTGGGCAATGCAAACAACTAAAGACAATGAGTCAAGAAGACCTAGAGGCTGCCTTAAGAAGGGTGTCATCTGACACATCCTTAGATCCTGAAAGGAAATCACACGTGATGCAGAACTTACTAATGAGGTGGGTAATAAGCATTCCTTTTCCATTAAATGATATCTTTTAAACTTTAGGAGAAGATTTGTGGTCTTTGTAGGCTGCTTTTAGATCATCTAAACGCTTATTTCACATGTTTATAATTGGCTTTGCAGGCAGAAAATCCTATCTGCAAAAACCCATGAGCTAATACATTTATCTCAAATGAGACAATAGGCTTCTAGAAAATATAATTAGTACCTTTTTAGCAGTTTATATATCTATTTTGTGGGGTGTATGTGTTTTTTATATCTTCATAGAATTTGACTCTTTTTTTTCTGGTACAGTCGTTGGATTCTGAAGCAACAGATATCTAATTTAGAAGTAAACAATTCAAATAATGGAGAAGGAATTCCAGGTCAGCATCCATCCTATCGTAACCCTCTGGAATTAGCATTGGGTTGTAAACACTACAAGAGGAACTGTAAACTTTTTGCCCCATGTTGCAACCAGCTTTATACATGCATTCATTGCCATAATGAGGTGGCTGATCATAAATTGGATAGGTAATAACACTTTGAATATATATTTGCTTTTCCCTTTAAAAATTAGAAGTTCTAAATTTTGTTTCTCTTCATCACATTTACCTGCTGTTCCTAATAAATATGCAGAAAATCTGTCACAAAAATGATGTGCATGAAATGCTTGGTAATTCAGCCAATTGGATTTACATGCTCAACGGTTTCCTGCCATAATCTATCAATGGGAAAATATTATTGCAGGATCTGCAAATTATTCGATGACGAAAGGTGATATCTTGTTTAATTGTTCTCATATAAGATCTTTACTGTGTTGAAGATTGATTTTGGACATTTCTAGACACCTAACATAATGCAACTAAATTCTGATTCTCTTCAAACTTCATTGCTACCATTGACTCATTATTTTTACCTTTGTTAAGCCAACAAACTTAATAGGAAAGGATCAGATTTAAGAGTTTGTCCATGATCAAAGTGGCACTGGAAACATGCAATACTAGAAATTAGTATGCAAAGCTACTTCCACTGCACGATTAGAATTTGATATTGATGTTTTTATATGTTTCTTTTCTAGTTTACTATTTAAATGCTTGTGCTTGATATGTGGTCATTGGTGGGTGGTTGATAAGTTTTGCAGTTATAACTTATAAGGATTCTTTCTTCGCATAAATGGAAGGCCAAAAGTAAACTGATTTCAAATGTTTGGAATGTTATACTTTATGATCTCATATATTATGCATAGTCACGTAGAAGTCATTGCACTTTATCAGGGACCTCATGAAATTTTAAGTGAATGAAAATTTTCGCTGAGCAGGTATAAAGGGAAATGTGTATTATCCATGTCAAAATCTGACATAAAATGATGTCACCTCGTACTTTCATGAATGGAAAAAGACAATAGATAACTCAGATATGAATATTTTATACAATCAAAGGGTATTAGAAAGTCTAAACATTACTATAATTTTATTTTCATTCTGAATTCTAAATTGTTATTATTTCAATTATTATTCTTTGTTTTTTAGTCTTCTTAGGTTGCCTTTAGGAACTTGGATTTCAAAAGATGAATTTGGATTTAAAATAGCATAAGTTGCGTGATAAAATGCATTTAAATGTAGTATTCATGATTATTTTTCAAATATATGAATTTTTGTTTGCCTATGAGTAGTGAATTTGAAATTTCTTTATGTAATTGTAAATTTGAAATTCATCTCTTTATACCTGTCAAATAGATAACTATTTTGATTCTGAACTAGCTTAATGCATAATGTATAGATTTCATTCTCATTTTATATATTAAACGAAATCCCAATCCAAAATTTGGAATATGTTTCCAAACATAACATTAACAAACTGCAATTTGGTGCAAGTTTAAAGCTATTGTGAACTACCAATCATGTAATATAGAGGGTTGTTGACTTCTTGATTCTACATTTATGAATTGTTTAACATGGAAAATTTTCAACAGGCAAATTTATCACTGCCCTTACTGTAACCTCTGCCGAGTAGGGAAGGGATTGGGTGTTGACTACTTTCACTGCATGAATTGCAATGCCTGCTTGTCACGATCTCTGTCACTGCATGTATGCAGAGAAAAGTCCTTTGAGGACAATTGTCCTATTTGCCATGAAGACTTCTTCAGCTCCACGGCTCCAGTAAAAGCGCTTCCTTGTGGACATCTGATGCACTCAGCTTGTTTTAAGGTACTCAAGTCTGAAGTACTTTTTCCTTACAACTTTCACCCAAATTTATCTGCTTCTTGTGTTGTTTCTAGGATTATACTTGTACACACTACACCTGCCCAATCTGTAGCAAGTCGCTTGGGGACATGCAGGTTTGTTTCTCCTTATCTCTAATGTCAATGAATATTGTCATTGTAGTTCTAAGTTAACTACATCCAGTTATCATGTCAGCGCAAATTTATCCTTATATCTGAAATTGCTTGCATTTTCTCATATGAGTGATTCACTGCTGATAGCAACAATATATGATATGTTGTCTTCCCTAAAATGTACTTGTTTGTGATTTCCTAAATCAATTGGTTCATAAAAAGAGTGAACCTGTGGGGACTCAAAATCAGTGTCCTGTTGTAACAAATTGTTTAGGGTTAAAACATTTCTGTAATAACAATTTTTTTGTCCTGTAATTTCTACCCTCGTTATTCTCAATTACTTGGGATGCTTGGAAAATTAAAGATTATCGCAAAGCTCCCCCCCCGGAGTTTTAGTTAAGGGGAAGAAAGTGGAAATAACACTTTCACATCATTATGCTGTAATTAGTGCTTGAAGATATGTAAACAGCTAAACTTTTAGAATCAGTAATCCGGAATCTAACCGGCTTGAGAAGATCTGAAGTCTACAAACTGAAGCAAAAAATGCCTCACATTTGTATCTAATTGATCCATGTTCAAATTTAAGTCTTCCCCATGCTGGCTATGTGAGTACTATTAGCAGAGATGATCGTGCTAGCCACTAACATGCTTGACTTCAACTTTTTCTTATTTCTTTTTCTACATGAAAATTCAGATTGCCTGCTTGTTTAATTTGATTATATCAAGTGCATTGGAACTATCTTTAGTAAATGACGATGAATTGATGCTTTGAGGAGTTGAATGATCCATAAACCTTTTAGGGGTGTTTTTTTGCAGGTCTATTTTAAGATGTTGGATGCTTTTTTGGCTGAAGAGAAAATTCCAGATGAACATCATGACCGGAATCAGGTTCATCGTGTTGTTTATTTGTCTTGGTTTATCATAGGCACTCTTCTTTGTAAGTTATAGAAGCTGTGTTTGAGAAATTATGATACGGACTGGACAGTGAAATTATTAACTTAAATTACAGGCAATACTATGCAATGACTGTGAGACAAAAGGAACAGCTCCCTACCATTGGAAGTATCATAAGTGCTCCAACTGTGGCTCATATAACACGAGAGTACTATAGAAGATGAAAGACAAGCGTGCAATTCTCTCACCATCCATTGCCAATTGAAAGAAACCTACCTTAGGTCCACCATCAGGATAATATGTCTAAGGGTCTGTCTTCCCTATTTTGAAAACTTTACCAACCGTGTGCATGTTCTAGTTAAATAAAACCAAGAAACTCATTCTTGTTATCCAGCTGCTTATTCAAGTGATGTTTCCTATTAAACCCTACGCAAAGATTCTGCTTATAAAACTACCCATACTACGGGAGACAATGGATATGATGCTTTTTGTTTTATATAAATTATGGAATTTTTTTTCAAATTAAATCATGGTATGTTTTTAGGATTATTATTACGCATGTTTAGTATAATGAGAAAGGATTGTATCAAATAGGGATGCTATTTTTTTCAAGATGAAAATAATGATATGGCATAAAACTATTAGAAAAATAATATAGATGATATGGCATCATTGTTTCATACAATTATTTCCCTAGAATAGTTATGGCCAGTAAAAACTCTACAAACATTATATTAATGCATTTCAAAGTTTATTATAACCTTTGAGCTGTTTTATAACTAGAGGTAATGATGGGTTAGTTTGGGTCGGGCCTTGATAGAAATAGAATTTTAGGCTTGGGCCATACTTAAAAAATGGGCTTAAAATTTTACTCAAATTCAGTTCGGATAAAAAAGTTAAAATTTGTACCTGGCTTGGTCCCTCTGTATTAAATTTTTTATATTATTTTTTATATAAAAATAAATTTAAAAAATAAAATACATCAAATACACTAAAAATATTAAAATAAATGTTTCCTAACAAATTGAAAATAAATTAAAAAAATTATTTAATACTAAGGTAGTTGCAACTTAACAAACAAATACCTCTAAAATAGTAGCACAATTAACAAGAAAAAAAAGGGTTATACAATATTTAAATAATAATAGCAATATAATAGCAAAATGACACTAAAACAGTGACAAAAAGAGTTATTCAATGGTATTTAGTCTTTTTATTCTAAAAAAAAAAAAAACACATACAGGGATTTAGTATTCTTAATATGATGTATTCGTGTGTTTAGATTTCGTTTTACTTGTAATTTAATCTAATTTTTTATTTTTATATCATACATACTTAATGTGTTATTATTAATTAGTTTCAAGCCATACATTTCATTATTTATTGTATGTTAATTTTTAATACAAATTTATGTTCAAAATACATGGTTTCCACACACAAATGTGTGTGATAGAGTTTATTATTAATAATGTTGTTGATTGAGTTAGTGTCGTAAATTAATTTAACACCAACTTAAGATTGTTGTATTTATTTAAGATTTTTAATCTTATATAGACCTGTCCATGGGCTAGGATAAAATTTTAGGCCCATTTGATAGGCCTCGAGCCTGGCTCGAAAAATGAGTATAAAATTTTGTTCAAACTTAACTCGAATAAAAATACTAAAACTCGAACTCGGTCCAATCCAGACGTATTAAAATTTTACAAAATTACTGAGTGAATTTTGTATAGTGTGCAAGATTAAGGCTACAAAAATCGTTGGATTGTTTAAATTGTAGTTAGTGCCTGCATTAAGATTTTTTAAGAGATTCAAGTTTGTGTAAGACCCAGTAAATTATTTACGTGATTCATTAAATTACTTTTGTTATGACAATCGGAACAATGTTCCTCAGAACATCATTAGAAGAGTTTTCATAGCATACTTATAAAACTTTTTAATACTATTAATTTATTCAATTATTACCAGGAACAATATATTAATATCATTTCTAACATAA
Source organism: Gossypium anomalum (assembly GCA_025698475.1). NCBI lineage: Eukaryota > Viridiplantae > Streptophyta > Magnoliopsida > Malvales > Malvaceae > Gossypium > Gossypium anomalum. The sequence goes on along the minus strand of CM046967.1, from coordinate 11,862,660 downwards.
CAATAAAAAATTATTAATGATCGATTGAGTCTTAACTCAATTGATATCAATATTGAATTATCAATTTTATCAAACTTTGAAGATTATATTTTTAGTAAAATTGAAGTATTTGTATATTTTTTAATAAAAAGGAAGGTTGAAATTGGTGGACGTCATTCCTGACGTCACAAACGAGTCCAATCCATTGTCAAAATCCAAAAATAAGGCCTAAAAGGCGTATGTCCTTATCATTCCATTCTTTAAATCAAAATGATTTTATTCCCACACAAAATATATTCTAATGATGGACATTTTTGTTTAGTACTCGTATATTCATTGCATCTCAACTGTGTCCACCATATCTCAACATAGCTTTAGGAATTCACTTTTAGTAACTTATTCTAAAAGCAAAAGGAGTTTTTACTTTGTTTTAAGTTTTAAAGTGTAAAATGATTTTTTAAAAAAAAATAGTTTTTGTAAATTCAAGGTTTATAGCTGTTTTTTTTAATAATATTGTCTATAAAGTTTGAATTTATATTTTCTCCTTAAACCAATAAACACATTTTTTGTCAAATTTTAATAATTTATTTTGCAAAGCATTTTGATTAAAGAATAATTAATTTTTTTATTATACGAAACCCGAAACAAATAAAATAGTTTAAATTATGGCACACCAAAAATCTATGTAAAAATCTATTTACAAATACTTTATATTAAAGATAAGTGATACTATGGTTGAAATGTTAAAGTTAAAAGTTTGTTTACCTTTTCAAAGAGTACTCACTATGAGGGGATTAATCATTACTACTAATGGTGAATGTCTAATTTCGACAAAAAAAATTAAAATTTTAAAACTCATGTGCCTCAAGTTCAAATCGCATCATACTATTAGTTTATTAAAAAGCATAAAAGACAAAAATATTTTTGTATTAATATTTCTTATTTTGTATATAAAAAATATTTTAATAAGTTCTTAATTAAGTTGGTGCCCGATTGGCTCGTCACACCAACTCAGTCAAGAGTTTAATATAAGTATAGATTAAAATGTAAATTTGTTATTCATTTATCTCTAACTATACTATATTTAAGTCTCTGATTAAATTAGAATTACGAGTCAATAAAAAATTAACTCAATTGATAAAGCACTAAAAATCCATTATTTTTACTTATAATAAAAGAAATTATTATAATTGTGTTTTTGTTTTTTATATTTTTATGGGGATTTTTACTAAAATAATATGAAAAAAAAAAAACAAAATGGGATGTCTTTAACATTATATACGAAAATGGGTCATTGCAAGTGATGGAGGGTGGTGCATAGGCGGTACCACCCTCAAATCCAAACATAACTGACGGTTTTGCAGGTAAAAAAAAAAAGAATAGGATGAAAAAAATAATAAAATAGGGGTGGAGGGTACCCCACAGGCGGCACCAGTGGAGGGTACCCCACAGGCGGCACCAGTGGTGCCTTTCTCACAGCCTTGACCCCCTCTAGTATATATTCACCCTCCCCCTCCATTCGACTACCAGATTGGAAAAAAAAATTTACAGAAGAAGAAGATAGAAAGAAAGAAAGGAGAAGAAGAAAAAAAAGAAAAGGTAATTTATTTGTTGTTATTTTTTAAATAAAATAGATTATGATAAGAAAAAATTTATTTTGTTAGTATTATATAGTTTGTTTAGTGTTACTTTTATGTTTTGTTTTAAAATTTATTTTGTTTATTGTGAAATGTTAATAAGTTTTGTGTTTAGCATTAATTATGTGTTTATTATGAATTTTATGTTTTAAATTTTTTAAATATATTTGAAAGTTTTTATGTTAGTAAAACTATTATAAAGTAATTGTTAATTAGTGATAACAACTAAAAATATTTTTGTTATACATATTGTTAAAAATGGCAACATATTTGGTATTGCTTGATGAGATAATAAGTTTAGCACAAAGGGAGAAAGTCGATAAGATGATGAGAGAAGTCCAAGATTACAGAATGAAACCAGAAGAAGACATTGTTCAACACCTTATTACCGTAAATCAAAAGATGCAAAAAGTGTTGTGGATAGGTCATGAAATGATTAGAAACAATAAAGTGCAATACTTAACCCTTAGAGGACATTAATAGAGAACAGAGCATCAAATCATTTTAGATGAACTTTGGAAGGCATCGCATTACCACGAACCTATTGGAATCTAGTTATAAACTTCATGAAGTTTATAATATCTTGTGGAGCAAGGAAAATAGCGAGACAAAGTATAGGTTCACGAAAGTTAATTGGGAAGCAAAATGTGTTTGACAAACCATGGATGGATAAATTAGTTGTTAGGAAATTACCAAGAGAACTTATATATTCAATACCAATTATAAAGATTGAAGAGGCAGAAGATCCCGAGGAATTTCCAAATTGGATTGTAGAAGATGAATATGAGGAGAATCAAGAATTTCTAAATTGGATTGTAGAGAATTTCCCAAATGAAGATACGGGATCGGAGATGGAAGAAAATGTAGAACTCAATATAAGTGGTTAAATGTAAAAATAAATGTTGTTCATGTACAAAATTAGAACTGAAAAAGTATAGGCTTATGAATGAAAAAAATTACATATTGATTAATTAATTTTGTATTTAAGTAATTTATTTATTGTTCGAAATTATTTTGAGAAATTTTGTTTATTTTTTTAACAGATTGAGTATTGAAGATGGATAATCAGTTTTTCGTATGCGTTTATTTCGATGGAATCATCTTAACAACAACCGTTGGATGCATATTTGAATGTTGGCAACAAATAGCAATGAGAATTAATAGAAATGTCTCATTGGATGATATGAAGGGAAGAATTAAAGCAAAAATTGTTAGACGTTGTGGGAGAAGGATCTCAAAACTTTTCTACAAGTTTCCAGTTTCGACAGATTCTATCAAATTCACTGAAATAGAACTTGTAGACGACGAAGACGTGGAGACAATGATAGCTCTTTACTGTGAGAATGGGAGTGACAAAAATTCACCAATTCACTTATTTGCTGAGTTAGTCGGTATGGAGCAGAATGAAGATCTCACTGCATATGGTGAAGAACATGCAACTGAAGAATCGTGCGTGGTGGCTCCAATATCGTACGTTGATAGTGAATCGACTATACGTGGGATCGATATCGATCTTAATGTTACACCCGATATTGACGTGGTTGGTGATGATGGATACGATAATAGTGATCATTGTGAGGAAGAGGTCGATAGTGATAGTGATCCCGATGTGGACGATGTCCCCGATGATATTGACGATAAAGATTTGAATGAGGATAGAAACATTAACGCGTCTTCAGTGGGGAACCAGATGCGACATATTGTGATACATAATAACCCTGGGCCACACATGTCGCTCATAGACCCCAATGCGGCGCATGAAGCTGAGTTCTCGGAGTACCATGAAATACTTACTGCTCACCGACTGGCCGTAAATTCTGATCATGAGGAGTTATTGGTAGGCCAGAGATTCGAAAGCAAAGAAGAGTGTGTATTTGCTATTAAGCAGTATAGCATGAATATATTAGTGGATTACAAAGTTGCAGTGTCTAAACCGACATTATATATTGGAGATGTTGAAAGTCGGCGGAAGGTTGTAATTAGCGTGTACGAGCTGCATTTATTCAAAAATCGCAGATATGGGAGATACGCAAATTTGTTGGGCCTCACACGTGCATATCAATACGTATGACTGAAGACCATGGAAAACTTGATTCCAAAACTATCTGTACGTTTATCATGCCAATGGTGAAGGACATGCCGACTATTAAAGTTTCGAGATCGACACAGAAATGCGAGCGCGGTTTTGAGATTGAATATCATATCGAAAGGCGTGGATAGCTAAACAAATGGCAATGGAGCAATTGTATGGGGATTTCGATGCATCGTATAACGAGTTACAGGGATGGATAGCCGCTATGCGGGAGTACGTACCTGGGACTATCATTGAGTTACAGACACGACCTTATTACGGCCCGGATGACCAATTACAGCCAGAAAAAAGAATTTTTCATTGGATGTTCTGGACGTTTGATCCATGTGTGTGCCGTATTTCCCAACTGCAAGCCATTTGTGCAAGTAGATGGGACGTGGCTATATGGAAAATATACACAGATCTTACTTCTTGCGGTTGCTCAAGACAAAGAATGAACGCGTGCTCCGATAGCATTTGCCATCGTAGATAAGGAGAACATGGAATCGTGGGAATTCTTCCTTACCAACTTGCGGAGGTATGTTATTAGCAATGATAATATTTGCATCATCTCCGATAGAGGGAAAGGATTAATTGCCGGCATTAGGCGTTCCGGTGTACCATGGAGATCTGTTTACTGTATCCGGCACATCGCGGCTAACTTTCATCGAGACTATAAGAATGCAGACTGGAAGAGACAAGTTGTGAAAATGGGTAAATGATTACTTTATCTTTTCAACATATGTTTTAGTAATTTAGGCCAATACTGTAACTTATCTTTCTTTAATACATATACAGCGCATGAGCTGGAGCCACATATTTTTCGCCAAAGAATGGCTCGACTTGAGAGTGACATGGAGGGTCAAACAAATACATCTTTCCAACAGTGGTTGGGTACTATGGAGCCATGGCAATGGGCTCAAAGTTTTGATGAGGGCTTTCGTTATGGTCAAATGACCACAAACTTAATAGAGGGGGTCAACGCTGTGTTGTTGAAAACACGACATCTTCCGATTTCATCTGTCTTTTCAGCTACATTTTACAGATTGGCAACCTTGATGCCAAGAATGGGCCAGCAACAAGTCAACCAGATAAAGGCGGGATACGTGTTTGTCGAAGATGTCAGGGATGCAATGGTTGCAAACCGTCGGATGGCGAGGTCGATGAATGTAGAAATATATTCACGACGCCATGAAAAATTTCGTGTTACGAGAGACCATCGGGCCGTCGACCCCGATATACCACCTAGGTCCTATGGAGTTGATCTCTCATGTAATGAGCGGTATGATTGCGGAGGTTCCAAACACTTCATTATCCATGTGCGCATGTCGTGGCAGCGTGTGCTAAGGTGAACCTTAATGTTGAACAATTTGTCGATGATGTGTACACACTCGAGCGCACGTTACGTGTCTGGAAAAATGAGTTCCCCGTCCTGCCTGACTTGTCTAAGTGGGAGGTGCCTCCGACGACTTTCGAACTTGTCCCAAACAGAGGGCTACGTAGGAATCCGAGAGGTCGTCAGCAATCATCCAGAATTCATAATGAGATGGACATTAGGGAGAAATCCGATGGTAAGCGTTGTGGATTATGCAGGTTAGCTGGTCATAATCGGAGTAAATACCCGCAGCGAAACTATCATATTAGACAATCGTCACGATCGGGTAGGAATTGAGCCTATGTTGTAATGTATTTAATTTATATAAAAAATTATATTACAAAGTTTGTTCCAATTAGATTAATGTCGTAATGTATTTAATTTATATTACAATGCTAAGTTTGTTAAGTTTTAGTGTTTTAATATTCAAAATATCCGAATTAATCTAATTTACGTTATGGTCAAATTTTGTTACAATTTTCAAAGTTCGAATTAATCTAATTAAATATATAGAAAGAAATACAAACTTTTTTAATATCAAAACCCAATAAACCCCTAAAGTTGATGGTTAGATGGTGTGGTCCTAGGGGTATACCTATTCGGAGGTCGACGTTCACGTTGTGGGTGACCACGACGACCAACATCCTCTTCAGTCGCAGGTGAGGGTGTCTGATACATGGAAGAAAAATCATATGGCTCGAATGGCATCGATGAACTTGAGCCGGGAGGAGTGCGATGCTGCAGCGGATACATCCCAGGAGGAGTGGAGTACTGCGGTGGATATGGGCCGAGGCTAGTCTTTGTCATGAGGGGATACTGCCGAGAGAAGAAGTGTCTTTGCGATGGAGACGACCCAAAGATATCAAACCCGTAATGGTATCCACCCCCTGACGAGCCCGAAAAATAGTCGTTGTCTGAAAAATTCGGATGATAAGAAGTATCAGCCGAATGTGAATGCGATTGCTCAGACTCGGCCTCAGGCTGTGCCTCGGGCTCTACCTCTCGCTCAGGCTCAAGATTTGGCTGTGGATCAGGCTCTATATCAGCCACTGGCTCGTATGCCCCAGGTCGCTGCACGTGCGGGGGGACTACAGTCGACTGGGCACCAAGTAAATATGGCTTTCCCATACTAAAGTACCATTGCATGTACTCTGGCGATGGTTGCAAATCGGAAGACATATCCATCCGAGGTCTTCGACCCATCTGATTATCCCACACCGCAATATATCTCCAGTGCACAACCCCCTCATGCATTTCATGTTTCCCTCTCTTGTTGATGCCGTGAACCTTCCCCACCTCCTTTGGCGGATCCGTGATATACTGGATGCAACCAAACTGTCGTAGTACTTGATCTCCATGGTACCACTCGACTACATTGAAATTGATAATTGGTGCGTTAGTGCACCACAATTGAGAATAAACGTAGGCAGAAGATGGTATAACGGCCACAATTTCTGGTCTACGATATGGCATCCAAATAAACTGCACGATTAATACCATGGTTAAAATTTCACACGGTTTGAGTAAGATATATAAAGTAATTACATGTCGCGAATATTGGAATAGCTTACCCCTTCTCCGGCATGTTGCTCAATTAACAAACGATATATCGGGACAGTGTACGACCTCCCGATACCCGGATAAATACTCCATCTACGAAAACAAATTCCAAATAAATATAGTATTGTTAGAATAGTATCATTATAAAGAAACTATCAATTAATAACAAGTTAAATTTTATCACCTGTTAACTAGTGGATATACGTTTGGCTGGTGACTAACCGATGCCAAGAATGGCATTCGATAAAGAGCCCATGACTGCAACAATATAAGGCATCCGCCTATGTCTGCGGCATGAGGCTTTGTCGTCCGACAAAGCTCACGATACAACATAGCCAGAACTGCGGAGCCCCAGCTATACGAGCGAACATTATGCAAATCAGTTTATAGAGGTAAATACATGATATGAACCCTGTTGTTGTTCACATCGGGCATCAATACACCCCCTATAATATGCATAATGTACGCTCGAGCTGCGCACATCAACTCTTCTTCAGTGGCATTATCTGGTAAATGCTGAAAATTTGCTTTCAACCATGTAAATTTCAAACCCGATAAATTGAACTCATCATCGCCGGGCGAGGCTCCTAAGAAGCTATAACAAAGTGCAGCCGGCTTCAGCTATCGCACTTACGCCCGTTACCGGACTCCCGTCGATTGGGAGCCCAAGTTGCAGTGCAACATCCTCTAGAGTGACAGTGCACTCCCCACACGGCAAATGAAAAGTGTGGGTCTCCGGGCGCCAACGCTCAACCAATGCGGATATTAAATCTTACCGCAAATCAAACGTCCGGATCAATGCTGCTGACCCGAATCCAGCTAGCTCTAAGTACGGTATCAGTCGTGCATCCGGGAAATATCCTAAACCATTCACTCGACCCATTAATACGCGGTACGATTCCTGACAATGTTAAATTGCAGAAAAAAGTTATAATAACATAATTTATTTCCGTAAATTACATAAATCTTTTTTAATGGAACCTGTGAGTAACAAATAACAATATATTACCGTTTTATTAAGCGTATATCGACTATGTGAGGATCTTCCTTAATCAATGAAGGCGTTGCCATACCTGCAATTTCAAATAAATTTCTATTATTAATTTCAATGTTTGATGGATTTTAAATATTTGTCAAAATAACTAAATTTTATATATTACTTTTAATTACAAAAAAATACCAAACCGTTTTTCCGACAGCATATTTTTTGTCATCCTACATTAAAAAAAATAAATATACTCAATTCAAATACAAATATTTTTATTATTATTTTAAAATGATAATAAGTAAAATATTTTGGTTTAAATTATGATATATATATAATATACCCGACATGTAGTTCAATATATTTTGGTATTTATTTTATTTTCAGATTTTAAATTTTTAAAATATATTATTTTCGTATTTTATTTTTATATTATTTTAGTACATAATGTTCCAAATGTATTATTTTAGTTTTTTATATTAATTTAATAAAAAACAGAAAAACTCTGATTTTGGCCGTTTATTTTTTGTTTTATTTTTGGATTTTATTTTTTAAAATATACTATTTTCGTATTTTATTTTTTTATGTTATTTTAGTACATAATGTTCCAAATGTATTATTTTAGTTTTTTTTATATTAATTTAATAAAAAACAGAAAAACTCTGATTTTGGCCGTTTATTTTTATTTTATTTTTGGATTTTATTTTTTAAAATATACTATTTTCGTATTTTATTTTTTTATATTATTTTAGTACATAATGTTCCAAATGTATTATTTTAGTTTTTTATATTAATTTAATAAAAAACTCTGATTTTGGCCGTTTATTTTTTATTTTATTTTCAGATTTTATTTTTTAAAATATACTATTTTCGTATTTTATTTTTTATATTATTTTAGTACATAGTGTTTCAAATGTATTATTTTTGTTTTTTTATATTAATTTAGAACAAAAACTCTGATTTTGGCCCTTTTTATTTTTTATTTTCGGATTTTATTTTATATTATTTTAGTACATAATGTTTCATGTATTATTTTAGTTTTTTATATTAATTTAGTAAAAATCTGTGATTTTGGCCGTTTTATTTATTTTGTTTTCGGATTTTATTTTTTAAAATATACTATTTTCGTATTTTATTCTTTTATATTATTTTAGTACATAATGTTTCAAATGTATTATTTTAGTTTTTTATATTAATTTAGAAAAAAGAACTCTGATTTTGGCCTTTTTTTATTTTTATTTTTGGATTTTATTTTTTAAAATTTATTATTTTATATTATTTTAGTACATAATGTTTCATGTATTATTTTAGTTTTTTTATATTAATTTAGAAAAAAACCCTGATTTTGGCCCTTTTTATTTTTATTTTTGGATTTTATTTTTTAAGATATATTATTTTCGTATTTTGTTTTTTTTATTATTTTAGTACATAATGTTCCATGTATTATTTTTGTTTTTTTATATTAATTTAGTAAAAATCTGTGATTTTGGCCTTTTTTTAATTTTGTTTTCGAATTTTTTTAAAAATATACTATTTTCGTATTTTGTTTTTTTATATTATTTTAGTACATAATGTTTCAAATGTATTATTTTGGTTTTTTAATATTAATTTAGTAAAAAATTCTGATTTTAGCCGTTTGTTTGTTATTTTATTTTTGGATTTTATTTTTCAAAATATACTATTTTCGTATTTTATTTTTTTATTATTTTAGTACATAATGTTTCATATGTATTATTTTAGTATATTTATATTAATTTAGTAAAAAACCTCTGATTTTGGCCTTTTTTATTTTATTTTCGGATTTTTTAAAATATATTTTTTTAAATATACTATTAAGCTATTTTTTATACTATTTTTGTAAAAAAAACTCATCACATAAAAAATAAAAAAAAATCAAAATATAACATGCCAAAATAAATTAATAAAAAATATATTTAATTAACCTAAAACACACTTACCAAATAAATTAAATAAAATAATAATAAAATATTTTTTGTACATAACATAGATAAGATTTTTTACTTCAATAAAAATTAAAAATAAATTATGAATATATATAAAAAATAAAATAAATACAAACATACCTTAATATCTCTTTTTCTCCAAAATATACCTTGCAAAAAATTAAATTTAAAAATTAAATCAAAATCAATCAACAATAATAACATTAACAATTAATATAAATAATTTATTCCCTTAAATTAACAATTAATAATTATTTCCTTAAAAAAAATATTACCTTTTTTTTTTCCTTCTCTTTCTCTTCTTCTTCTCCTTATCTTTTTCTTTCTCTTTTTCTTTTTCTTTTTTCTTCCCTCACCAATGCCGCCTCCTCCTCCTTCTTCTTCTTCTTCTTCTCTTCTCTTCTCTTTCTCTTCTCCTTCCCCCTTTCTTCTTCTTCACTCACGCACACAAAGAAATTGGGGACCATTTTAAGGTCCCCAACACATAAAAAAACAAAAGCAATGGCAGTGAGGAGTCCCGTCCGTGGCAATGAGGGGTCCCGTCGGTGCAAAGGAGTGACCGGTGCCGCCTGTGGGGTACCCTCCACTGGTGCCGCTTGTGGGGTACCCTTCACCCCTATTTTATTATTTTTTTCGTCCTTTTTTTTTTTTTTACCTGCAAAACTGCCAATTTTTGGATTTGAGGGTGGTGCCGCCTATGCACCACCCTCCATCACTTGCAATGACCCATTTTCGTGTATAATGTTAAGGACATCCCATTTTGTTTTTTTTTTCATATTATTTTAGTAAAAATCCCTATTTTTATGTAAAATCTATAAAAATCAATATAATTTAGAAAAATACTTAAAGTGCTATTTGAACCAAAGACATCATAATCTCTAAAATCCAAGCTTATCATTTTAACTAAAACCTCATTTATTTTTTATAAATATACATTTTTTTTCACTCAGATCGTGTGCGTCATCTCTATAAATTTAGTGTCGTGAGTTAAATGACAACAACTTCATGACTCAATTGATAAAAACAACTCATACTTTGTGAATCACATAGCGATATATGTAAAGGTAATTATGCCATTTGATATTAATTTATTTTTTAAATATGGTTAAATGTGGAATTTAATCTTTATACTTTTATTTTTAGGAATTTAGTCCCTCTACTTTTTAGATTTTAAAATTCAGGTCCAATTGTTAACATTGTTGTTTTTCTTTTGTTAAATTTGTTTGTACGGCCATTTGAAATAAAAAAAAATTACTCATTTGGTGGCAGCGTAACTAAAAAATGATGTTGTAATGAATCTGAATTTAACAAAATAATTTTAACTACGCTAACAATTGGACTTGAATTTTGAAATCTAAAAAGTAAAGAGATTAAATTTCTAAAAATAAAGTACAGGGACTAAATGTTAAATTTATAAAAAATAGAGACTTTCACATATTTTAACCTAAAAACATTATCCATTCAATGTAAAAAAAAATCACAAATTAGCTATTGAAAAACTATCTCGGTTGAAATTTTAAAATTATTTTTTGAAATTTGTTGTCAGGGCAGGATGGTATAAGTTTTAGTGTATTGAATTGCGTTTGTCCTCTTATTTAAAGGTCAGAGAGGGGTTACTGATAGTTTTAAATAGACTTGTCCAAGGGTCAATTAGCCCACTTGGCTTGACCCGACTTGAGCTAGGTTTAGGCAAGAATTTTTGTACTTTAGGCTAATTTGGCTTAACCTGAATTTAATTTAAATAATAATTTTTTAAAATTTAAATTTAATTATAAAATATATAAGATATCAATTAAAAAATATTTTTTAATATTTTATTATTTATGAATAGTAATATAGACTTTTTGAGCAAGTTAGGCCAGATAAAAACGAGCATAAACATGAAAATTTTTTGAAATGTATTTTAACCCTATCCATGAAAAGCTTTAGTTCTAAATATTCTATCAATAAAAATTAATTATTAAGGTGTAATGATAAATTTATATTTATTCTAATCAACAAAATAAAATGTAATGATAAATTCTTTTCAAATAGAATATAGTTGTAAATTTGCGACTTAACCCAATAAAAAAAAAAGATGGATTCTTCTTGCAAAAAAATATGTTTGATAATATAAAATAATTTTTACACATGATATCGACAACAAAAATAATATCAACTAATTTATACTGTTTTATTCATGTTGAGTTAATTATTTGTTTGTATCAAAATATTAAGTAAGAATTTAAAGATTGTTGAAACCATTTTTTTGAAAACAACAGTCGACTTTAGTTTTGAAAACGAAAACGAACATGAGAGTCGTCATCAATCCTTTTTGATGAGGTGTGATCGGATCACCTCGTGATTGTTTTAATAAAATGTTTGATTTACTAAAACAACGATTTTGGTCTACGAAATTCGAGAAAACGGGTTCGAGAGTCAGTTACGTGCGAGGAAGGATTAGCACCCTCGTAACGCCCAAAATTGGTACCTAATTGATTAATTAATGTCTTGATGTCGAAAGTTGAAAACTCGAAAGGAATTTAAAATACGATCCATCTTTTTATTAATGTTAATTAAACAAAAATACTAGGATAAATCGAAGCGGATGCTAAAGATTTTCTTGTCCCGAAGTAATAAAATGTCACATCAGTATGTTAGGACACGACATTTTAAACCCTCGAGAATAAGCTTGTCTTTTGATTTTTAATATTCATGCATTTTGATTTTAAAAGGATATTCGGTCATTTGGGTCAAACGAGAAAAATCGAAGCCCAGTACGTTAGGGCACGATCTCTTGAATTTCCAAACACGGAATATTGCCCTACTTTGAAATTTTCTCTTTTTAAATAATTATCAAACGTAAGCTTAAAACAACATGGGCTTATTTGAAATATAATATAAAGACAACTTATTATATTTAAACATTGTGCATGGGGTAATAATAATGCAATAATATAAAACAATTATACGAGTCGAGTATATATGATAAATAAATGAACGTTATGATAATACTAATATACTATAATAGTCATAGTAATATTAACAAACAAATTACAACAATAATAAAACATATAAACATGAATGAGCAAAGATGAAATAAATAAATAATAGTGACGACAATAATAACAAAATAATAAATAAATATGAATATAAATATAAGGGAAAGAGTTTATAAAATATTGGAAGTAAAGAACTAAATTAAAATATAAATAAAATTTATGCCACAATTTGTAATAAAACACATATAAATAGATGATGATAATAATAATAATAATAATAATAATATGTGTGAGTAAAAGGGATACAAATAATCTAAATTTTAAAATATACATGTATATATATAAAAAGGATAGTAAATAGATATATAAATAAATAATAAAATAATAATAATAATAATGAGAACAATGTATAGTAAAAAATAATAATCTGAAAATTTATTAATATATAAGGGTAATAAATAGATAGATAAGTAAATAATAATGGAATATAATAATGATAATGACAAAGGCACAAACGAGATAAATGAAAGAAAATTGAAAATAAATAAAAAATGAAAGAATAGTAAACAAATGAATATTTGGGTGAAATAAAAAGTAAATACATAATTGAATGGTGTGCGAATAAGTAAATAAATACACAAATAAATGAATAAAATGTAACAAACAATGAATAAATAATCAAGTGAATAAATAAATAAATGAAAGAATCAAAATAGGACTTAATTGCTACCTGAACCAAATTTAAGAGATAAATTAAGATAAAAAATAAATAAAGGATCAATTCGAAAGGGGCAAATAACATGGAGGGACTAAATGGGGAAATATTCCCTACCCTCTGAAACGCACCGTTTTGGTAGGATCAAATTGAAACTGAGATAAAATCTGAGGTATAAATTAGAAAATAAAAAAAATTGGATTAAAAATATTGAAAATGCGGAAGGGCCTAGTGGGCAAATAGACCATCTTGTCTAAAGCGTGCGGACCCTAGCCAGAACAGGTCGGGTTAGCCCACTTTACCCTAAACGGTGCCGTTTTTCGTCTGGGGGCTTAGAGCCAAAATGGTACCGTTTTGGTACCACTATTTAAGTTAAAAATTTCAGATTTTTTTTATTTTATTTTCAACATTCTTTTAAAACAACAACAAAAAAAAAAAAAAAAAACCTCTCAACTCTCTCTCACTCTCCAATATCCGGCCAAAGGAACGCCGGACTCCGTCGTGTCGGCCGTCGATTATCGGCGACTGCGCCACTGTTCATGGTGGCCGCCGAAGTAAAAATGGCATCTTTTTGACCGCTTTTTCATCCTTAGCCCGGATTTGGGACGAAAATACCCAATAAACCAATTGCAAGTTTAAAAAATAGGAAGAAACCTTTAGATTTCTTCTACTCCGACCGCGACAAAGGTGAGATTTCTTTATTTTAAATATGTATGAATATATATTTGCTGTATTGTGAATAAATATGTGGTATAAAAAATGAAAATATACCTTAAAGAATTCTTACTTTCTATCTGAAAGTTTTTTGTAATACCCCTACCCGTATTCATTGCCGGAATAGGGTGCGAGGCATTACCGGAGTTTACGAATTAAATTTTTTTTTTTTGAAAAATTTAATATAATCCTTTATACATATATCTAAACTTCCCTGTAATATTAAATCGAGACCAATCCACATCAATCAAATCAATTTAACATATTTTCATGATAGATTCATGCATTTATATAAGATAACGTCATCACATATCTATAACCAGGTTTGTTAACCATACTAATGGCTAACTTTACATTCATTTCACGTTAACATTTACTTTGTTAGCTTATACATGCCATTGGTTCCCAAAATAAAGTTCCTTTATATACCGAAATCCCGAGGTTGATAGTGTGATGTGTGTCTCTCACCAAATCCGACCTCCAGAGCTCTTAACACTACAAAACAGGGAAAAGGAAACAGGTAAGCACTTTGTGGTTAGTAAGCTCATGTAACAAGAATTACACTTACCTAATACTTCAAAGTACAATACAATAAACATTACATATATCCATTCAATGCATTATTACCTAACATGCACAAACTCAACATTCAAGTTAGTACAATAATTTCCATGTATCAATAATATATATCATGATTGATGAGCTCATCAATACTATGATTTCCATTCCCTTGTTGTTTTTCCATATTTATCCCGTTGAATTACTCGGAATTTCGATGGATTTTTCAGAGGTACACATTTAGTGTACAAATCAAGGTCCGTCAATTCATATTCATGTGCGCACATTTCCATTTGAGAGAGCACACTCATGAACCTCAACCTTGCGGCGGGATTACTACCGAGCTAAATCCTCTGCAATATAAACTCATAGAGTATTGTCGGGATTACAGTCAAAGCTAAATCTCGCAACAACAATTACTCTAATGAGCTTGGATCCGAATTATCAGTCCAAGCTAAATTCAGACCTAATTCGGATTACCCGTCAGGGCTAAATCCATTTTCCATATATTCTTCGGGAGGGCTATATCAGGATAGGATCACCCGTCAGGGCTAGATCCCTTTTACCGTCAATTCCTTTTCGAGAGATCCATCGAATTTTCCTTTCATTCAACCGGGATTTCTTCCCCTTTATATCAAATATATCAATGTTTCATCAATTTTCATATAATGAACATTCAAATCATATTCACATCAATAACATACATTTCAAGTATTTAAGAATAAAATTCAACTTACATGAACTTACCTTGATACTTGTTTGTAAACAGCAAAAATCTACTAATCCCGAACTTTTTCCTTTCCTCGATCTAGCTTCGTATTTGAATCTTCTGGATCTAAATAAATAAATTTAATTATCAATTTAATACATTTCATGTTCATGTGCAACATTCTCTATAATTCAACTATTATTTATAGTTCATTCAAAGCTGTCTACTTGAGTCATAGTCACTAAATTATTTATAACTTGAGCTACGAAACTCCAAATTAAGATTCGTTAATTTTCCCAGAAACTAGACTCATATATCTTCTTACCATAAAATTTTAAGAATTTTTTGTCTAGCCAATCAGTACATTTTATTCTTTAAAATCACCCCTGTTTTGCTGTCTGACAGTTCTGACTCTTCTTCACTAAAAATTAATTATCTCCTTATACAGAATTCAAATGATATTCTAGTTTTTTTCTATTAAAACTAGACTCACTCAGGATTCTATACATATAAATTTAAACCCCTAATTATTTTTCTTCATGTTTTTATGATTTTTCAAAGTCAGAACAGGGGAACCCGAATTCATTCTGACCTTGTCTCACAAAATTCATTATATCTCAAAATTTACAAATCCATTGCTTACAATATTTCTTCTATGAGAAACTAGACTCAATAAGCTTTAATTCCATATTTTTTTCATATTCTAATTCGATTCCTACAATTTTTAGTGATTTTTCAAAGTTAGTCTACTGCTGCTGTCCAAACTGTTTTAGTGCAAGCTGTTTATTACCATTTTTCCCCTAAGCTTTTAATAAATGATAATTTCGTCCCTACTCAATTAGCCTCTCAATTGAGCTGATTTTTCTCAATTAACATTTTATTCTATCACCTTAAACTAGTTTACAACCTTTAGGAATCATAATTTCAGCAATAGACTTTAATTCCAAACATTTTCACAATTAGGTCCTAAAAATCAATTTCTATTGAAATTGCCTAATAAAATCATCTCATAAACAAATTAAAGCTTTAATTTCATTCTATTTCATCATAAACTTACAGCACTCAACCATGGTGATTTTCGATTTCATTTATGAGATCAAAAACTAATGAATTTAATAGTAGGACCTAGTTGTAAAAGTTTTAGAAACACAAAAATTACAAGAAAAAGGCAAGGATTAACTCACTTGGTGCAAAAATTATGAAATACCAGCTTAGAGAACCCTCATATGGCGTTTTTAGCTGCTGGAATTGAAGAGAAATGAAGAGAAATCTAGATATTTCCTATTTAGTCCTAGTTTTATTTAGTTAATTTTACAATATTCCAATTTTACCCTTACTTTATCAATTTTTCTGCTGATTTCATACTCTTGCCGTCCAGCCCAAATAACTTTTGGGTCTAATTGCCTTTTAAAACCTTTCTCATTAGACTCTTAAGCTATTTAATCACTCTAGCAACTTTTACACCTATTACAATTTAGTCCTTTTCATTTAATTGACTACCCAAACATTAAAATTTCCTAACGAAATTTTAATACCACATTAATAACATTTCATAAATATTTATAAAATTATTTTCGATTCAGTTTTTACGAGATAGAGGTCTCGATAACTTATTTTTACCTAATTTCTTCAATAATTTTTTTTTTAACTAGCCACTAAATCGATAAAATTTTTCTATCAATATTTTCATACGACTTTCCTATCATATAAATTTTCATGCAAAAATATTAAAATAAATTTCTCTTTAAATCGAATTTGTGGTTACTGAAACCACTATTCCGATAACTTGAATTTAGGCCATTACAACTCTCCCCCTTTAAGGATTTTCGTCCTCGAAAATCTTACCAGTAAAGAGGTTTGGGTATTGTTTCCTCATTGTCTCCTCCGGTTCCCATGTCGCTTCCTCAATCTCGTGCTTTTGCCACAATACTTTCACCAAATTTATCTTTTTATTTCTTAGCTCTTTTGTCTCCCGTACAATATCTTGACCAGGTTCTTCAGCATAAGTCATATCTAGTTGAATCTCCATACGCCGGATAAATAACATGTGAAGGATCGATCGATATCGTCGTAACATAGATACATGAAAAACATTATGGATTCTATCAAGTTCCAGTGGTAATGCCAATCGATAAGCGACCGGTCCAATTCTTTCTATGATTTCATAGGTCCGATAAATCTTGGACTCAATTTACCCTTTCGACCGAATCTGAGAACTTTCTTCCAAGGAGACACTTTCAGAATACCTTGTCACCAACTTGAAATTCAATCTCTTTTCGTTTAAGGTCGGCATATGATTTTTGACGATCGGAAGTCGCTTTTAGACTATCCCGAATAACCTTTACTTTTTCTTCTTACATTTCCCGGATCAAATCAACCCCATGTATCTTCCTTTCATCGAGCTCTGTCCAATATAACGGTGTTCTACATTTTCTCCCATACAAAGCTTCATACGAGCCATTTTAATATTGGATCGATAATCATTATTGTAAGCAAATTCAATCAAAGGTAGATATCTCTCCCAATTACCTTCAAATTCTAGTATACAACATCGAGCATATCTTCCAATACTTGAATTACACGCTCTCGATTGGCCATCCGTCTCGAGGATGAAATGCGATCTTGAAATACAACCTGAGTACCCAAGGCTTCTTGCAATTTGTCCCTAAACGAGGCGTAAATCGGGGATCTCTATCTGATATAATGGAGATAGGCACTCCATGTAGCCTGACAATCTCAGATATATACAGTTCAGCTAGTTTATCTAAAGAATAATCCATACATATCGGAATAAAGTGCGCTGACTTTGTCAATCGATCAACAATCACCCAAATAGCATCTTTTTTTCTCGAAGACAAAGGTAATCCCAATACAAAATCCATAGTGATTCTTTCCCATTTCCATTCCGGTATAGTAATTGGTTGAAGTAACCCCGAAGGTACCCGATGCTCAGCTTTCACTTGCTGACATATTAAACACCTTGAGACAAACTCAGAGATATCACGTTTCATTCCCGACCACCAGTACATCTTTTTCAGATCATTATACATTTTATTACTCCCCGGATGTACAGACATAGTACCGCTGTGAGCCTCGCATAGAATCTTCTGTATGAGCTCTGAATTCTGAGGTACACATACCCCTTTTTTAACATACCTCTGTGCTTCCATTACTGAAATCACATCAGACAACCCCTCGTCTGATCAGATTTAACCCGAAGCAACTCACCATTCTGACATTTTAACATAATATATTTATGTCTACAATTTACTACTGCATCATGCTGGGTTAGCCAATCTATGCCCAATATCATGTCAAATTCATCAAATGGCAGTAACATCAAATCAGCCAGGAAACAATAACCTCTTACCATCAGTGGACAATTTTTACAAATTTTATCCACTAACACGGATCGCCAGGGGTTCGAGACTTTAACCACAAATTCAGTAGGTTCAACAGATAAATTTTTAACAATTGCAAGTTTAACACATATATATGAATGCGTAGAACCAGGATCAATCAATGCATTAATATCAGTGTCAAGTAAAGAAAATGTACCAGTAATAACATCGGGTGCTGAGGTATCTTCTCTGGCACGAATGGCATATGTCCTAGCAGGTGCTCGTACTTCAGGCCTACCTGCAGTATCTTTTGTAGCTCCTCGACTACCGCTGACATTACCGGATGGTCGAGGCGGTCTACCCCTCGAAACTGGATTACTCGGCTTCGATATTTGTTCAACTTCTTTTTCAACCCTTTCTGGACAATCTCTGAGGAAATGGTCAAAAGAACTACATCGGTAACAAGCCCTACTCTTAAATCGGCATTCACCAAAATGAGCTTTATTACAGTACTGGCATCTCGGTTTAGGAGTTCCGACACTGCCAACACTGGTCACTGATGGAGTAGAAGGCCTTGGATTAGTGCGTTGAGAACCTCGCTCTTTGCCCGAATACCCAATGGTTGAAGTAGAACGATTCTGATATTTCTTCAATTTCTTTGAAGCAGAAAACTGGGATTTTCCCATCGGTCTTTTACTAAAAATTCGAGCTTCCCTCTCAGCCTGTTTCTTTTCTTTGCTCAATTCTTCTGCTTTATAAGCTCTCTCTGCCAATGTAGCAAACTCTCGAATTTTAAGAATTTCGATCAAGAATTTAATGTCTTCATTCAACCCTTCTTGAATCGTTTGCACATTTCACATTTCCGACCCATTCATTCGAGCATATTTACTCAATCGAACAAATTCTCTTTCATACTCGATCATCGATCATTACCTGCTTCATTTCAAGAAATTCTTTTCTCTTTTGATCGAGAAACCTCGATCGATATATTTCTTTTTGAACTCAGTCTGAAAGAATTCCCATGTAATTTCTTCTTTCGGAACAACTGAAGCTTTAGTATTCCATCAATGGTAAGCTGTGTCTTTTAGCAGTGAAACGGCACATTTCAGACATTTTTCTGGTGTACAAGACAATTCCTCCAAAACCCGAGTCGTATTCTCTAACCAGAATTCAGCCCGTTCGGAATCATCATCAACTGCTACTCGGAATTCTTCGGCCCCATATTTTCGGATTTTATCTACAGGAGCTTTCTCTTTTCTGACAGATTCAGTACCTGTACCCTGTGGGATCTCGGGAACCGGTGGAGGAGCAGGAAGGGGAGCTTGAGTTTGTTGCACTACAGGGTTAGTTCTTAAATATTGACTAAACCATTCATTCATCACTTGAAAGAAGGCTCGCTTTGCCTCCCCCTGGGCCTCGGACGGGCCTTGTACTACTAGTTACTTGACTTCCCTTTGTGCCCGTGCTCGAGGCGGAGCACGACTCCGGCTTCCTCAGATTGAGCTCGGTCGGTGAGACATTTACTATAAAAAAAACACATTTAAATGGTCAGGAGATATCACACTATCAATAATAATTTAAATGGCATGTATAGCTAATCCCGTGTTTGCTACATCGATCCTAGAACCGACTAAACCGTAGCTCTGATACCAATAAATGTAATACTCCTACCCGTATTCATTACCGAAATAGGGTGCAAGGTATTACCGGAGTTTACGAATTTTTTTTTTTTGAAAAATTCAATATAATCCTTTATACATATATCTAACCTTCCCTGTAATATTAAATCGAAACCAATCCACATCAACCAAATCAATTCAACATATTTTCAAGATAGATTCATGCATATTTATAAGATAACGTCATCACATATCTATAACCAGGTTTGTTAACCATACTAATGGCTAACTTTACATTCATTTCACGTTAACATTTACTTTGTTAGCTTATACATGCCATTGGTTTCCAAAATAAAGTTTTTTTATATACCGAAATCCCGAGGTTGATAGTGTGATGTGCCTCCGACCAAATCCGACCTCCGAGCTCTTAACACTACAAAACAGGAGAAAAGGAAACAGGGTAAGCACTTTGTGCTTAGTAAGTTCATGTAACTTGAATTATATTCTTAAATACTTGAAATGTATGTTATTGATGTGAATATGATTTGAATGTTCATTATATGAAAATTGATGAAACATTGATATATTTGATATAAAGGAAGGAATCCGGTTGAATGAAAGGAAAATTCGATGGATCTCGAAAAGGAATTGACGATAAAAGGATCTAGCTTGGACGAGTGATCCTATCACGATATAGCCCTCCCAAGAATATGTGGAAAATAAATTCAGCCCGGACGGGTAATCCGAATTAGGGTGCGAATTTAGCCTCGACTCGTAATTGAGATCCAAGCTCATTAGAGTAATTGTCGTTGTGGGATTTAGCTCGGTGGTAATCCCGACAATACTCTATGAGTTTATATTGCGAGGATTTAGCTCGGTGGTAATCCATTTGCAAGGTTGAGGTTCGCGGGGAGTGTGTTCTCTCAAACGAAAAATGCGCACATGAAATGAATTGATTGGACTTGATTTGTACACTAAAAATGTACCTTGAAAAATCCATCGAAATTCCGAGTAATTCAATTTGGATAAATATGGAAAAATAACAAGGAATGGAAATCATAGTAATGATGAGCTCATCAATCATGATATATATTATTGATACATGGAAATTATTGTACTAACTTGAATGTTGAGTTTGTGCATGTTAGGGTAATAATGCATTGAATGGATATATGTAATGTTTATTGTATTGTACCGAAAATATTAGGTAAGTATAATTCTTGTTACATGAGCTTACTAAGCACAAAGTGCTTACCCTGTTTCCTTTTCTCCTGTTTTGTAGTGTTAAGAGCTCGGAGGTCAGATTTGGTCGGAGGCACATCACACTATCAACCTCGGAATTTCGGTATATAAAGAAACTTTATTTTGGAAACCAATGGCATGTATAAGCTAACAAAGTAAATGTTAACGTGAAATGAATGTAAAGTTAGCCATTAGTATGGTTAACAAACCTGGTTATAGATATGTGATGACGTTATCTTATAAATATGCATGAATCTATCTTGAAAATATGTTGAATTGATTTGGTTGATGTGGATTGGTTTCGATTTAATATTACAGGGAAGGTTAGATATATGTATAAAGGATTATATTGAATTTTTCAAAAAAAAAAAATCGTAAACTCCGGTAATACCTCGCACCCTATTCCGGCAATGAATACGGGTAGGAGTATTACATTTTTTGCTTTGAATCTGACCCTTTTTTTTTATTTCAAAAAAAAATCCCCCATTACAATCGTTCGGTGGTGGCTTTTATCGCCAAACAAATACATTATTTCTATTGTTATTGTTACTATTTTGCCTCTGTTTCTTTGTTGCTTTTGCTATTTTTCTGTCTTTTATTCTCTGTTTGCAGGTTTGAGCGGCGTGCACGCTGGTGGTAGCAGGGAGGCACATGGGAGGCGCGGCGCAAGGGCATTCGGGTTAGGGTTTCTGAATTTTTTTTAAGTTTTTGGGCTATGGGCTTGTAATGTTCTTGGGTTTATAAAATTTGGATTGTAACCGGACTGGACTGTTTAATTATTTATTTGGTTTTGTTTATCTAATTTAGGCCTGGGCCGAGCAAAATAGGCCTATTATAGCTGCCCCTCTTTGCTCGTTTTCGTGTAACGAGGATGGAGCAAAGACTTAAAAAGGGACAACTTTGCCTAGACCTGCCGAGGCTTGACTTCTTTTGGTGCTTTTCTTCTTCAAGCAGCTTTGTTTTGACCTTCTACAATTTCAGAGAGATAAGGTTTGTAACTTTAATTTGCTCTGCTGCAACTTCAGAGAGATGAGATTTGCTATCTTCAATCTGCTCCACTACCGCTTCAAGGAGATAAGATTAGTGACTCAAATCTGCTTTACTTCAATTTAAGATTCGTGGCTTCAATCTGCTCCATTGCACTTTCAGGGAGACAAGATTCGCTATGGTAGATTTGATCTGACCTACTGCAACTTCAGAGGTATAGGATTTGTGACTTCAACCTGCTCTACTGCAACTTCAGGGAGATAAGGTTTGCTACGATCTGCTCTACTGCAACTTTAGAGAGATAATATCTATTTATTTATAGCTTCAATATGTTCCACTGCAACTCTAGGGAAATGAGATTCTCTCTCTTCAGTTTGTTCCACGACAACTTCAGAGAGATAAGATTTTAATTTCAACTTGCTCCATTGCTAGTTCAGGGAGATAAGATTTGCTATGATCTGTTGTACTGCAACTTCAGAGAAATAAGATCTATTTATTTATAGTTTCAATCTGTTCCACTGCAACTCCAGGGAAATGAGATTCGCTATCTTCAGTCTGTTCCACGACAACTTCAGGGAAATAAGACTTTAATTTCAACTTGCTCCACTGCTAGTTCAGGGAGATAAGGTTTGTTATGATCTGCTCTACTGCAACTTCAGAGAGGTAAGATCTGTTTATTTATAGCTTCAATTTGCTCCACTACAGCTTCAGGGAAATGAGATTCGCTATCTTCAATCTGCTCCACTGCAACTTCAGGGAGATAAGACTTGAATTTTAACCTGCTCTACTACTACTTCAGGGAGATAAGGTTTGCTATGATCTGCTCTACTGCAACTTCAGAGAGATAAGATCTGTTTATTTATAGCTTCAATCTGTTCCACTGCAACTTTAGGGAAATGAGATTCGCTATCTTCAGTCTACTCCACTGCAACTTCAGTGGGATAAGACTTCAATTTCAACCTGCTCCACTGCTACTTCAGGGAGATAAGGTTTAATGGCTTCAATCTGCTCCACTGTAACTTCAGGGAGATAAGATTCGCCATCATAACTTCAATCCGTCCCACTACAACTTCAGGGGTATGGGTGTAACAACCCCTACCCGTATCCGTCGCCGGAATAGAGTACGAGGCATTACCGAGAAGCACGAAACACTTATAGATAATTTAAATACATTTTCATAACAACTTGTCTCGATTTCATACTATTTCGTATTTAAGCTTTATTCACTAAAGTATTTGAAATATCATCTTTATGCAAATAACACACATGAGGTACATAATTCCGTAGTTATAAATGAACACATTTATCAAACATATTCCATGTTTTTATATATATCATAGTCTCAAATTTACATGTATCAATTACCATCACTTCCTCGTATTTCAGACAAATACGTGTAACAATTCATAAATATGCAATTCACTAACTCTTCCTGCCAATCACGATTTAAATTGCCAAATCACTTATTGAGCCCAATTTCAATGTACACTAAAATCTATCATATAAATTTGGATGTACATATTCATCAATAAATTCCATGTACTGAGATATCATCATCTCTTATTTCCACATACATTTACTTTCCACATTTATGAATTCAAATAGCATATACAAGACATACCAATGTATTTCAGGTACGTTTTCATGATATTTCATTTCGAACTCAGATTATTTCATACTAGAAGTTTCCTCATTAACTCATTTGGTATACCAATTCATACGGATAATACACTCAAGGCGTAGAAATATATAATCACAAATGAACTCATTCATCAATCGAGTTTTATGCTCATGTCTCATCAACTCGTATTTTCTTATGTCACATAATTCCATGTAATACTTACCAAACTCTTTCAAATTAGTGAACATCTTACGGAATTGGAGTGCACTGCAGGTATGCATCGAATTACACCGACAATCATCGATGCCATAGCATAGCTATGGTCTTTTCACTAGAATGCCATAACTTTCGGCTATGGTCTTACATCTTATACACATATCACACCGATGTCATATCTCAGATATGGTCTTACACAGAAATCACTTGTCACTTGTAGCCGAAGCTATCACTATTCACTGATCAGGTAGCCGGAGCTACCATATTTCACTGATCAAGTAGCCGATGATCAGGTAGTCGAAGCTACCACTTTTCATCGATCGGTAGCGAAGCTACCACTTTTTACTTGCCATTTGTCCTTGATCAGATAAATGTAGCCAAAGCTATCACTTATCACTTTCATTTGTCCTTGATCAGATAAGTGTAGCCGAAGCTATCGCTTATCACTTTCATTTGTCCTTGATCAGATAAGTATAGCCGGAGCTATCACTTATCACTTTCACTTGTCATTGATCAGATAAGTGTAGCCGAAGCTATCACTTATCACTTGTTGCCATGGTCCAACCATGGTCTTTTCCTTCAATTCGTCTTACCACTGAACTGAAATGCTCAATTTGATCATTTATTCAATTTTCATGCTTTTACATTATTCACGATTTTATCATCAATACATATGAAATAACACATCATGAAATTCACAAAATTAACAAATGATCATTAAAATTTAGCCATATAAACTCAGAAGTTCGATATTTTTTTTTGTATTATAATGATAATCATAATTTCATAATAAATATTCCAAATAAAACATTATATCATTTCGAATTCAACACTTATCGATTATAATCGGGCATGTGATCAATTTGTACACAAGTCATTCATATATATATATATATGTATATTTTTCCTCCTCCTCCTCTCCATCCACATCCTTAGTATAAATAACACACTTGTAAGTAACATCATCCATAATTTTCACTATTTACTTATGTGAATATTCAAGCTGTCCATCCGTGTCATAGTCACTAAATCATTTTTATCTTGAGCTACAGAACTCGAAATTAAGATCCATAAATTTTCCCAGAAACTAGACTCACATATTTTCTTACCACAAAAATTTCATAATTTTTGGTTGGGCCAATTAATACAGTTTATTCGTTGAAGTCTCCCCTGTTCTGCTGTCTGACAATTCCGACCCTTCTTCACTAAAAATTAATTATCTTCTTGTACAGAATTCGAATGATGTCCTCGTTTGTTTCTATTGAAAATAGACTCATTCAGGATTATAAACATGTAAATTTAAGCCCCTAATTGTTTTTATCCAATTTTTGGTGATTTTTCAAATTCAAAATAGGGGAACCCGAAATCATTCTGACCTTGTCTCACAAAATTTATCATATCTCATGATTTACAATTCCATTGCTTACATCATTTCTTCTATAAGAAACTAGACTCAATAAGCTTTAATTTCATATTTTATTCATCCTTTAATTCCATTTCTAAAATTTTTTGTGATTTTTCAAAGTTAGACTACTGCTGCTGTCCAAAACAGTTTTAGTGTAAAGTGTTGATTTCCATTTTTCCCCAAATTTCACAATTCATACAATTCAGTCCTTACTCAATTAACCCCTCAATTAAGATAATTTTCTCAATTAATACTTTTCCTATACATTAGAAGTTATTTCATAACTATTGAAATTCAGAATTTCCACATGAAACTTTAACTTCAAACTCTTTTACAATTAGGTCCTAAACATTCACTTTCTATTCAATTCTTTCAATAAAATCAGCATATAAACAATTTAAAGCTCTAATTCCATGCCAAATCATCATATAGTTCCAGCACATATTCATAGCAACTTTCAATTTCTCTCATAGAATTAAAAACTAATGAATTCAACAAGTGGACCTAGTTGTAAAAGTCACAAAAACACAAAAGTTTCAAGAAATAATCAAGAATTGAACTTACTTGAAGTAAAAATATGAAAAACCAGCTTGAAGGAACTCTTCCATGGTGTTTTTGCTGATGAGAATGCAGAAAAATAAAGAGAAATCTAGATAATTCCACTTTAGTCCTAGCTTTATTATGTAAATTTTGCAATTTTGCAATTTTGCCCTTAATTCTCCTTATTTTCTTGCTGATTTCATGCCTTGCCGTCCAGCCCAAAGAGACCTTGGGTCTATTTGCCTTTTAAACCCTCTTTCCTTTATCATTTAAGCTATTTAATTATTTTCCACAATTTTGCATTTGATACAATTTAGTCCTTTTTGTTCAATTAACTATCAGAACTTTAAAATTTCTTGACGATACTTTAATACTAGCTTATTAACGCTCCATAAATATTTATAAAAATATTTATGGCTCGATTTAAAATTCAGAGGTCTCAATACCTCCTTTTTTTATTCTAATTATTTTAATATTTATTTTTAGTACGCTATTCACTATTTCAAAAAATTTTTTTTCCTAACTTCACATTTAACTTATACTCACTAAATTAATAATATTTCCTACTCATTTATCGGATTTAGTGATCTCAAATCACTGTTCCGACACCACTAAAAATTAGGCTGTTACAACTCTCCTCCCTTTTAGGGATTTTCGTCCTCGAAAATCTTATTAGAAAAAGTTGCTTTCAACATTCATGAAACACTTTTAATAACTTCTCAAAATCACAATTCGGTTTAACCTTGAATTTTTTTTTTTCCAGTCACCTTTGAACTCTGGAATAAATGTTGGAACTTATTGTCAAAATTCTAAATTACCCTCTTAGGAACACATATACTTAGCTGATCTGTCAAATAAAAAAAAATTGTGTACCTCTTTGAAATGATCATCTGAGATCTTTCTTTGTCAAATGATTAACCATAAACTAAATAACATTTTCCTTTCGATGTTTATGACAATCCCAATTCAAATCTATAGCCATTCTATCTCATATCACACTAGTATTAACACATCGATCGCAATAATCACAATGCTCTTGATATTGGACATTTACTTGCTAACAAATAGACATCCGAACTTGAGCTCAAAATATTATATAGCGCTCTTGCAATCACTAGCACATCTAACACACAAGAAGATAATAAAGATCTTGATAATCCTCAGAGAAAGCCAAAGAAAAACACCGCTACCGACTCTGGACTTCATCATAACAAAGATAATATATTTTCCGCATGTATAAAATAAAATCATAATCAGTGAGAAACATAAGAATAGTCTCATATAAATTTTTACCATCGACTTCATTCCAACATATTAGAATAAAATTCCAAAGAGATGAAGAAATACTAATCATAAATCGACCAGGACCAACAGGCTTTCGTCTAACATCATAGTTAGCTAGCATTCTCACAACATAAGAACTCCATCAAAAGCTGAACAACCAAACACATATATTTGAGGATAAAAGAATATATATAATACCCAAAAAGATCATCATATTCATTTCAACTATAATTGTCACACACATGGACATCTTTACTATTCAATTATCATTTCTCGACTAATTCTATCATCATGAACCTGCATCATTCCATTCACTACTAACGAAAACCAATTCGGGAAAAACTTCACAAACACATACTTTAGACATCATATCGGAATAAGTCGATTAGCCAAGGTTAACTTTTTCTTTAACCGTGACATTACGTAATCTGAATGATCTTTAGAATAATCGATATCTTTTTCAAAGCTGTATTCACTTGTCAAACTATTTTTAACTCCGTCTGCATTATTAATTATTTCACTCTTTGTACTCTTTAGTTTCACACTTGTGAACTATTCAACATAATTCTCGTGAATTTTCGTTATAAAATACCACATTGATAAGGGGGTGAGGTCGTAAAGCCTCTAACTGGACTCTCATAAATACATACATATGATTTAGCATTTATCATCAACATCATATCCTTACAATTACATAATTCACTTCAAGCAAATTAACATACATAATTATGTTACATGAACTTTTCAATTATCATTTTTAAACAAGTGTACTTAAACATACATTCCATGAATTTTGAGTAAGTTCACTCACAACATTTACTTAATCAAACAAGTCAGGCACATAATATCATATGAATGTCACACAAACAGAGATGCGCTCATCACAAGATAAACTTTCATTTCATTTCATTTTTCCTATATTTCTCGATTTATGACTAGTTCATTTCAGTACCTCATCACATTCATATCATGAACTCTTCTTCATACCTTTTCAAGTTTCGACTCATCATAAACACATTCTTACTCGGACACATTAGTGTCACTTTCAACAATTTATGAAATAACTTGATTGAAAAGTATTTACATCTATATGTAAAATAAAGATTAGACCGGATCATACACATCACACTATCACGATTTATATGGCATGTATTTCTAGACTTCACGTATGCTATGTCCGGTCCGAGAACCGACTAAACCGTAGCTCGATACCACTAAATGTAACAACCCCTACCCGTATCCGTCGCGGAATAGAGTACGAGGCATTACCGAGAAGCACGAAACACTTATAGATAATTTAAATACATTTTCATAACAACTTGTCTCGATTTCATACTATTTCGTATTTAAGCTTTATTCACTAAAGTATTTGAAATATCATCTTTATGCAAATAACACACACGAGGTACATAATTCCGTAGTTATAAATGAACACATTTATCAAACATATTCCATGTTTTTATATATATCATAGTCTCAAATTTACATGTATCAATTACCATCACTTCCTCGTATTTGCAGGACAAATCGTGTAACAATTCATAAATATGCAATTCACTAACTCTTCCCGCCAATCACGATTTAAATTGCCAAATCACTTATTGGGCCCAATTTCAATGTACACTAAAATCTATCATATAAATTTGGATGTACATATTCATCAATAAATTCCATGTCTGAGATATCATCATCTCTTATTTCCACATACATTTACTTTCCACATTTATGAATTCAAATAGCATATACAAGACATACCAATGTATTTCAGTGCGTTTTCATGATATTTCATTTCGAACTCAGATTATTTCATACTAGAAGTTTCCTCATTAACTCATTTGGTATACCAATTCATACGGATAATACACTCAAGGCGTAGAAATATATAATCACAAATGAACTCATTCATCAATCGAGTTTTATGCTCATGTCTCATCAACTCGTATTTTCTTATGTCACATAATTCCATGTAATACTTACCAAACTCTTTCAAATTAGTGAACATCTTACGGAATTGGTCTGCATCGGTATGCACTGAATTACACCGACAATCATCGATGCCATAGCATAGCTATGGTCTTTTCACTAGAATGCCATAACTCAGCTATGGTCTTACATCTTATACACATATCACACCGATGTCATATCCCAGATATGGTCTTACACAGAAATCACTTGTCACTTGTAGCCGAAGCTATCACTATTCACTGATCAGGTAGCCGGAGCTACCATTTTCAGCGATCAAGTAGCCGATGATCGGTAGTCGAAAGCTACCACTTTTCATCGATCGTGCAGCGAAGCTACCACTTTTTACTTGCCATTTGTCCTTGATCGGATAAATGTAGCCAAAGCTATCACTTATCACTTTCATTTGTCCTTGATCGGATAAGTGTAGCGAAGCTATCACTTATCACTTTCACTTATCCTTGATCGGATAAGTGTAGCGAAGCTATCGCTTATCACTTTCATTTGTCCTTGATCGGATAAGTATAGCGGAGCTATCACTTATCACTTTCACTTGTCATTGATCGAGATAAGTGTAGCCGAAGCTATCACTTATCACTTGTTGCCATGGTCCAACCATGGTCTTTTCCTTCAATTCGTCTTACCACTGAACTGAAATGCTCAATTTGATCATTTATTCAATTTTCATGCTTTTACATTATTCACGATTTTATCATCAATACATATGAAATAACACATCATGAAAGTCACAAAATTAACAAATGATCATTAAAATTTAGCCATATAAACTCGAAGTTCGATATTTTTTTGTATTATAATGATAATCATAATTTCATAATAAATATTCCAAATAAAACATTATATCATTTCTAATTCAACACTTATCGATTATAATCGGGCATGTGATCAATTTGTACACAAGTCATTCATATATATATATATATATGTATATTTTTCCTCCTCCTCCTCTCCATCCACATCCTTAGTATAAATAACACACTTGTAAGTAACATCATCCATAATTTTCACTATTTACTTATGTGAATATTCAAGCTGTCCATCCGTGTCATAGTCACTAAATCATTTTTATCTTGAGCTACAGAACTCGATATTAAGATCCATAAATTTTCCCAGAAACTAGACTCATATATTTTCTTACCATAAAAATTTCATAATTTTTGGTTGGGCCAATTAATACAGTTTATTCGTTGAAGTCTCCCTGTTTCTGCTGTCTGACAATTCTGACCCTTCTTCACTAAAAATTAATTATCTTCTTGTACAGAATTCGAATGATGTCCTCGTTTGTTTCTATTGAAAATAGACTCATTCAGGATTATAAACATGTAAATTTAAGCCCCTAATTGTTTTTATCCAATTTTTGGTGATTTTTCAAATTCAAAACAGGGGAACCCGAAATCATTCTGACCTTGTCTCACAAAATTTATCATATCTCATGATTTACAATTCCATTGCTTACATCATTTTGTCTATAAGAAACTAGACTCAATAAGCTTTAATTTCATATTTTATTCATCCTTTAATTCCATTTCTAAAATTTTTTGTGATTTTTCAAAGTTAGACTACTGCTGCTGTCCAAAACAGTTTTAGTGTAAAGTGTTGATTTCCATTTTTCCCCAAATTTCACAATTCATACAATTCAGTCCTTACTCAATTAACCCCTCAATTAAGATAATTTTCTCAATTAATACTTTTCCTATACATTAGAAGTTATTTCATAACTACTGAAATTCAGAATTTCCACATGAAACTTTAACTTCAAACTCTTTTACAATTAGGTCCTAAACATTCACTTTCTATTCAATTCTTTCAATAAAATCAGCATATAAACAATTTAAAGCTCTAATTCCATGCCAAATCATCATATAGTTCCAGCACATATTCATAGCAACTTTCAATTTCTCTCATAGAATTAAAAACTAATGAATTCAACAAGTGGACCTAGTTGTAAAAGTCACAAAAACACAAAAGTTTCAAGAAATAATCAAGAATTGAACTTACTTGAAGTAAAAATATGAAAAACCAGCTTGAAGGAACTCTTCCATGGTGTTTTTCTGATGAGAATGCAGAAAATAAAGAGAAATCTAGATAATTCCACTTTAGTCCTAGCTTTATTATATAAATTTTGCAATTTTGCAATTTTGCCCTTAATTCTCCTTATTTTCTTGCTGATTTCATGCCTTGCCGTCCAGCCCAAAGAGACCTTGGGTCTATTTGCCTTTTAAACCCTCTTTCTTTTATCATTTAAGCTATTTAATTATTTCCACAATTTTGCATTTGATACAATTTAGTCCTTTTTGTTCAATTAACTATCAGAACTTTAAAATTTCTTGTGAAACATTAATACTAGCTTATTAACACTCCATAAATATTTATAAAAATATTTATGGCTCGATTTAAAATTCAGAGGTCTCAATACCTCCTTTTTTTATTCTAATTATTTTAATATTTATTTTTAGTGCGCTATTCACTATTTCAAAAATTTTTTTCCTAACTTCACATTTAACTTATACTCACTAAATTAATAATATTTCCTACTCATTTGTCGGATTTAGTGATCTCAAATCACTGTTCCGACACCACTAAAAATTAGGTCATTACAACTCTCCTCCCTTTAGGGATTTTAGTCTCGAAAATCTTATTAGAAAAAGTTGCTTTCAACATTCATGAAACACTTTTAATAACTTCTCAAAATCACAATTCGGTTTAACCTTGAATATTTTTTTTCCATCACCTTTGAACTCTGGAATAAATGTTGGAACTTATTGTCAAAATTCTAAATTACCCTCTTAGGAACACATATACTTAGTTTGATCTGTCAAATAAAAAAATTGTGTACCTATTGAAATGATCATCTGAGATCTTTCTTTGTCAAATGATTAACCATAAACTAAATAACATTTTCCTTTCTAATGTTTATGACAATCCCAATTCGAAATCTATAGCCATTCTATCTCATATCACACTAGTATTAACATCGATCGCAATAATCCTCAATGCTCTTGATATTCGACTTACTTGCTAACAAATAGACACATCGAACTTGAGCTAAAAATATTATATAGCGCTCTTGCAATCACTAGCACATCTAACACACAAGAAGATAATAAAGATCTTGATAATCCTCGAGAAAGCCAAAAGAAAACACTTCACATCTACTGGACTTCATCATAACAAAGATAATATATTTTCCGCATGTATAAAATAAAATCATAATCAGAGAAACATAAGAATAGTCTCATATAAATTTTTACCATCGACTTCATTCCAACATATTAGAATAAAATTCCAAAGAGATGAAGAAATACTAATCATAAATCGACCAGGACCAACGGGCTTTTCGTCTAACATCATAGTTAGCTAGCATTCTCACAACATAAGAACTCCATCAAAAATGAACAACCAAACACATATATTTGAGGATAAAAGAATATATATAATACCCAAAAAGATCATCATATTCATTTCAACTATAATTGTCACACACATGAGACATCTTTACTATTCAATTATCATTTCTCCGACTAATTCTATCATCATGAACCCTGCATCATTCCATTCACTAACGAAAACCAATTCGGGAAAAACTTCAAACAAACACATCTTTGTAGAAATCATATCGGAATAAGTCGATTAGCCAAGGTTAACTTTTTCTTTAACCGTGACATTACGTAATCTGAATGATCTTTAGAATAATCGATATCTTTTTCAAAACCTGTATTCACTTGTCAAACTATTTTTAACTCCATCTGCATTATTAATTATTTCACTCATCAGATTCTTTAGTTTCACACTTGTGAACTATTCAACATAATTCTCGTGAATTTTCGTTATAAAATACCACATTGATAAGGGGGTGAGGTCGTAAAGCCTCTAACTGGACTCTCATAAATACATACATATGATTTAGCATTTATCATCAACATCATATCCTTACAATTACATAATTCACTTCAAGCAAATTAACATACATAATTATGTTACATGAACTTTTCAATTATCATTTTTAAACAAGTGTACTTAAACATACATTCCATGAATTTTGAGTAAGTTCACTCACAACATTTACTTAATCAAACAAGTCAGGCACATAATATCATATGAATGTCACACAAACAGAGATGCGCTCATCACAAGATAAACTTTCATTTCATTTCACTTTTCCTATATTTCTCGATTTATGACTAGTTCATTTCGTACCTCATCACATTCATATCATGAACTCTTCTTCATACCTTTTCAAGTTTCGACTCATCATAAACACATTCTTACTCAGACACATTAGTGTCACTTTCAACAATTTATGAAATAACTTGATTGAAAAGTATTTCTATCTATATGTAAAATAAAGATTAGACCGGATCATACACATCACACTATCACGATTTATATGGCATGTATTTCTAGACTTCACGTATGCTATGTCCTGGTCCGAGAACCGACTAAACCGTAGCTCGATACCACTAAATGTAACAACCCCTACCCGTATCCGTCGCGGAATAGAGTACGAGGCATTACTGAGAAGCACGAAACACTTATAGATAATTTAAATACATTTTCATAACAACTTGTCTCGATTTCATACTATTTCGTATTTAAGCTTTATTCACTAAAGTATTTGAAATATCATCTTTATGCAAATAACACACATGAGGTACATAATTAGTAGTTATAAATGAACACATTTATCAAACATATTCCATGTTTTTATATATATCATAGTCTCAAATTTACATGTATCAATTACCATCACTTCCTCGTATTTGGACAAATACGTGTAACAATTCATAAATATGCAATTCACTAACTCTTCCCGCCAATCACGATTTAAATTGCCAAATCACTTATTGGGCCCAATTTCAATGTACACTAAAATCTATCATATAAATTTGGATGTACATATTCATCAATAAATTCCATGTACAGATATCATCATCTCTTATTTCCACATACATTTACTTTCCACATTTATGAATTCAAATAGCATATACAAGACATACCAATGTATTTTGTGCGTTTTCATGATATTTCATTTCGAACTCAGATTATTTCATACTAGAAGTTTCCTCATTAACTCATTTGGTATACCAATTCATACGGATAATACACTCAAGGCGTAGAAATATATAATCACAAATGAACTCATTCATCAATCGAGTTTTATGCTCATGTCTCATCAACTCGTATTTTCTTATGTCACATAATTCCATGTAATACTTACCAAACTCTTTCAAATTAGTGAACATCTTACGGAATTGGTCCGCTTGCAGGTATGCACCGAATTACACCGACAATCATCGATGCCATAGCATAGCTATGGTCTTTTTTCACTAGAATGCCATAACTCACCTATGGTCTTACATCTTATACACATATCACACCGATGTCATATCCCGGATATGGTCTTACACGTAAATCACTTGTCACTTGTAGCCGAAGCTATCACTATTCATCGATCGGTAGCGGAGCTACCATTTTTCATCGATCAAGTAGCCGATGATCGTGTAGTCGAAGCTACCACTTTTCATCGATCGTAGCCGGCTACCACTTTTTACTTGCCATTTGTCCTTGATCGGATAAATGTAGCCAAAGCTATCACTTATCACTTTCATTTGTCCTTGATCGGATAAGTGTAGCCGAAGCTATCACTTATCACTTTCACTTATCCTTGATCGATAAGTGTAGTGTGGCTATCGCTTATCACACTTTCATTTGTCCTTGATCGATAAGTATAGCCGAGCTATCACTTATCACTTTCACTTGTCATTGATCAGATAAGTGTAGCCGAAGCTATCACTTATCACTTGTTGCCATGGTCCAACCATGGTCTTTTCCTTCAATTCGCCTTACCATCGAATCGAAATGCTCAATTTGATCATTTATTCAATTTTCATGCTTTTACATTATTCACGATTTTATCATCAATACATATGAAATAACATATCATGAAATTCACAAAATTAACGAATGATCATTAAAATTTAGCCATATAAACTCAGAAGTTCGATATTTTTTTTTTGTATTATAATGATAATCATAATTTCATAATAAATATTCCAAATAAAACATTATATCATTTCTAATTCAACACTTATCGATTATAATCGGGCATGTGATCAATTTGTACACAAGTCATTCATATATATATATATATGTATATTTTTCCTCCTCCTCCTCTCCATCCACATCCTTAGTATAAATAACACACTTGTAAGTAACATCATCCATAATTTTCACTATTTACTTATGTGAATATTCAAGCTGTCCATCCGTGTCATAGTCACTAAATCATTTTTATCTTGAGCTACAGAACTCGATATTAAGATCCATAAATTTTCCCAGAAACTAGACTCATATATTTTCTTATCATAAAAATTTCATAATTTTTGGTTGGGCCAATTAATACAGTTTATTCGTTGAAGTCTCCCTGTTCTGCTGTCTGACAATTCCGACCCTTCTTCACTAAAAATTAATTATCTTCTTGTACAGAATTCTAATGATGTCCTCGTTTGTTTTTATTGAAAATAGACTCATTCAGGATTATAAACATGTAAATTTGAGCCCCTAATTGTTTTTATCCAATTTTTGGTGATTTTTCAAATTCAAAACAGGGGAACCCGAAATCATTCTGACCTTGTCTCACAAAATTTATCATATCTCATGATTTACAATTCCATTGCTTACATCATTTCTTCTATAAGAAACTAGACTCAATAAGCTTTAATTTCATATTTTATTCATCCTTTAATTCCATTTATACAATTTTTTGTGATTTTTAAAAGTTAGACTACTGCTGCTGTCCAAAACAGTTTTAGTGTAAAGTGTTGATTTCCATTTTCCCCAAATTTCACAATTCATACAATTCAGTCCTTACTCAATTAACCCCTCAAATAAGATAATTTTCTCAATTAATACTTTTCCTATACATTAGAAGTTATTTCATAACTATTGAAATTCAGAATTTCCACATGAAACTTTAAATTCAAACTCTTTTACAATTAGGTCCTAAACATTCACTTTCTATTCAATTCTTTCAATAAAATCAGCATATAAACAATTTAAAGCTCTAATTCCATGCCAAATCATCATATAGTTCCAGCACATATTCATAGCAACTTTCAATTTCTCTCATAGAATTAAAAACTAATGAATTCAACAAGTGGACCTAGTTGTAAAAGTCACAAAAACACAAAAGTTTCAAGAAATAATCAAGAATTGAACTTACTTGAAGTAAAAATATGAAAAACCAGCTTGAAGGAACTCTTCCATGGTGTTTTTGCTGATGAGAATGCAGAAAAATAAAGAGAAATCTAGATAATTCCACTTTAGTCCTAGCTTTATTATGTAAATTTTGCAATTTTGCAATTTTGCCCTTAATTCTCCTTATTTTCTTGCTGATTTCATGCCTTGCCGTCCAGCCCAAAGAGACCTTGGGTCTATTTGCCTTTTAAACCCTCTTTCCTTTATCATTTAAGCTATTTAATTATTTCCCACAATTTTGCATTTGATACAATTTAGTCCTTTTTTGTTCAATTAACTATCAGAACTTTAAAATTTCTTGACGAAACATTAATACTAGCTTATTAACACTCCATAAATATTTATAAAAATATTTATGGCTCGATTTAAAATTCAGAGGTCTCAATACCTCCTTTTTTTTATTCTAATTATTTTAATATTTATTTTTAGTACGCTATTCACTATTTCAAAAATTTTTTTTTCCTAACTTCACATTTAACTTATACTCACTAAATTAATAATATTTCCTACTCATTTGTCGGATTTAGTGATCTCAAATCACTGTTCCGACACCACTAAAAATTAGGCTGTTACAACTCTCCTCCCTTTTAGGGATTTTCGTCCTCGAAAATCTTATTAGAAAAAGTTGCTTTCAACATTCATGAAACACTTTTAATAACTTCTCAAAATCACAATTCGGTTTAACCTTGAATATTTTTTTTTTCCAGTCACCTTTGAACTCTGGAATAAATGTTGGAACTTATTGTCAAAATTCTAAATTACCCTCTTAGGAACACATATACTTAGTGATCTATCAAATAAAAAAATTGTGTACCCTCATGAAATGATCATACAGATCTTTCTTTGTCAAATGATTAACCATAAACTAAATAACATTTTCCTTTCGATGTTTATGACAATCCCAATTCAAATCTATAGCCATTCTATCTCATATCACACTAGTATTAACATCGATCGCAATAATCCTGAATGCTCTTGATATTCGGCCACTTGCTAACAAATAGACATCTGAACTTGAGCTAAAAATATTATATAGCGCTCTTGCAATCACTAGCACATCTAACACACAAGAAGATAATAAAGATCTTGATAATCCTCAGAGAAAGCCAAAAGAAAACACACGCTTACACGACTGGACTTCATCATAACAAAGATAATATATTTTCCGCATGTATAAAATAAAATCATAATCATGAGAAACATAAGAATAGTCTCATATAAATTTTTACCATCGACTTCATTCCAACATATTAGAATAAAATTCCAAAGAGATGAAGAAATACTAATCATAAATCGACTGCACCAACAGGGCTTTCGTCTAACATCATAGTTAGCTAGCATTCTCACAACATAAGAACTCCATCAAAAACTGAACAACCAAACACATATATTTGAGGATAAAAGAATATATATAATACCCAAAAAAGATCATCATATTCATTTCAACTATAATTGTCACACACACAGACATCTTTACTATTCAATTATCATTTCTCTGACTAATTCTATCATCATGAACCCTGCATCATTCCATTCACTAACGAAAACCAATTCGGGAAAAACTTCAAACAAACACATCGTAGAAATCATATCGGAATAAGTCGATTAGCCAAGGTTAACTTTTTCTTTAACCGTGACATTACGTAATCTGAATGATCTTTAGAATAATCTGATATCTTTTTCAAAACTGTATTCACTTGTCAAACTATTTTTAACTCCGTCTGCATTATTAATTATTTCACTACTGTACTCTTTAGTTTCACACTTGTGAACTATTCAACATAATTCTCGTGAATTTTCGTTATAAAATACCACATTGATAAGGGGGTGAGGTCGTAAAGCCTCTAACTGGACTCTCATAAATACATACATATGATTTAGCATTTATCATCAACATCATATCCTTACAATTACATAATTCACTTCAAGCAAATTAACATACATAATTATGTTACATGAACTTTTCAATTATCATTTTTAAACAAGTGTACTTAAACATACATTCCATGAATTTTGAGTAAGTTCACTCACAACATTTACTTAATCAAACAAGTCAGGCACATAATATCATATGAATGTCACACAAACAGAGATGCGCTCATCACAAGATAAACTTTCATTTCATTTCACTTTTCCTATATTTCTCGATTTATGACTAGTTCATTTCAGTACCTCATCACATTCATATCATGAACTCTTCTTCATACCTTTTCAAGTTTCGACTCATCATAAACACATTCTTACTCGGACACATTAGTGTCACTTTCAACAATTTATGAAATAACTTGATTGAAAAGTATTTCATCTATATGTAAAATAAAGATTAGACCGGATCATACACATCACACTATCACAGATTTATATGGCATGTATTTCTAGACTTCACGTATGCTATGTCCGGTCCGAGAACCGACTAAACCGTAGCTCTGATACCACTAAATGTAACAACCCCTACCCGTATCCGTCGCCGGAATAGAGTCACGAGGCATTGCAGAGAAGCACGAAACACTTATAGATAATTTAAATACATTTTCATAACAACTTGTCTCGATTTCATACTATTTCGTATTTAAGCTTTATTCACTAAAGTATTTGAAATATCATCTTTATGCAAATAACACACATGAGGTACATAATTCGTAGTTATAAATGAACACATTTATCAAACATATTCCATGTTTTTATATATATCATAGTCTCAAATTTACATGTATCAATTACCATCACTTCCTCGTATTTCAGACAAATACGTGTAACAATTCATAAATATGCAATTCACTAACTCTTCCTGCCAATCACGATTTAAATTGCCAAATCACTTATTGGGCCCAATTTCAATGTACACTAAAATCTATCATATAAATTTGGATGTACATATTCATCAATAAATTCCATGTACAGATATCATCATCTCTTATTTCCACATACATTTACTTTCCACATTTATGAATTCAAATAGCATATACAAGATATACCAATGTATTTCAGGTACGTTTTCATGATATTTCATTTCGAACTCAGATTATTTCATACTAGAAGTTTCCTCATTAACTCATTTGGTATACCAATTCATACGGATAATACACTCAAGGCGTAGAAATATATAATCACAAATGAACTCATTCATCAATCGAGTTTTATGCTCATGTCTCATCAACTCGTATTTTCTTATGTCACATAATTCCATGTAATACTTACCAAACTCTTTCAAATTAGTGAACATCTTACGGAATTGGTCTGCACCGGTATGCACTGAATTACACTGACAATCACTGATGCCATAGCATAGCTATGGTCTTTTCACTAGAATGCCATAACTCAGCTATGGTCTTACATCTTATACACATATCACACCGATGTCATATCCCAGATATGGTCTTACACAGAAATCACTTGTCACTTGTAGCCGAAGCTATCACTATTCACTGATCAGGTAGCCGGAGCTACCATTTTTCACTGATCAAGTAGCCGATGATCAGGTAGTCGAAGCTACCACTTTTCACTGATCAGGTAGCCGAAGCTACCACTTTTTACTTGCCATTTGTCCTTGATCAGATAAATGTAGCCAAAGCTATCACTTATCACTTTCATTTGTCCTTGATCAGATAAGTGTAGCCGAAGCTATCACTTATCACTTTCACTTATCCTTGATCAGATAAGTGTAGCCGAAGCTATCGCTTATCACTTTCATTTGTCCTTGATCAGATAAGTATAGCCGGAGCTATCACTTATCACTTTCACTTGTCATTGATCAGATAAGTGTAGCCGAAGCTATCACTTATCACTTGTTGCCATGGTCCAACCATGGTCTTTTCCTTCAATTCGTCTTACCACTGAACTGAAATGCTCAATTTGATCATTTATTCAATTTTCATGCTTTTACATTATTCACGATTTTATCATCAATACATATGAAATAACATATCATGAAATTCACAAAATTAACGAATGATCATTAAAATTTAGCCATATAAACTCGTAAGTTCGATATTTTTTTTGTATTATAATGATAATCATAATTTCATAATAAATATTCCAAATAAAACATTATATCATTTCTAATTCAACACTTATCGATTATAATCGGGCATGTGATCAATTTGTACACAAGTCATTCATATATATATATATATGTATATTTTTCCTCCTCCTCCTCTCCATCCACATCCTTAGTATAAATAACACACTTGTAAGTAACATCATCCATAATTTTCACTATTTACTTATGTGAATATTCAAGCTGTCCATCCGTGTCATAGTCACTAAATCATTTTTATCTTGAGCTACAGAACTCGATATTAAGATCCATAAATTTTCCCAGAAACTAGACTCATATATTTTCTTATCATAAAAATTTCATAATTTTTGGTTGGGCCAATTAATACAGTTTATTCGTTGAAGTCTCCCCTGTTCTGCTGTCTGACAATTCCGACCCTTCTTCACTAAAAATTAATTATCTTCTTGTACAGAATTCTAATGATGTCCTCGTTTGTTTTTATTGAAAATAGACTCATTCAGGATTATAAACATGTAAATTTGAGCCCCTAATTGTTTTTATCCAATTTTTGGTGATTTTTCAAATTCAAAACAGGGGAACCCGAAATCATTCTGACCTTGTCTCACAAAATTTATCATATCTCATGATTTACAATTCCATTTCTTACATCATTTCTTCTATAAGAAACTAGACTCAATAAGCTTTAATTTCATATTTTATTCATCCTTTAATTCCATTTATACAATTTTTTGTGATTTTTAAAAGTTAGACTACTGCTGCTGTCCAAAACAGTTTTAGTGTAAAGTGTTGATTTCCATTTTCCCCAAATTTCACAATTCATACAATTCAGTCCTTACTCAATTAACCCCTCAAATAAGATAATTTTCTCAATTAATACTTTTCCTATACATTAGAAGTTATTTCATAACTATTGAAATTCAGAATTTCCACATGAAACTTTAAATTCAAACTCTTTTACAATTAGGTCCTAAACATTCACTTTCTATTCAATTCTTTCAATAAAATCAGCATATAAACAATTTAAAGCTCTAATTCCATGCCAAATCATCATATAGTTCCAGCACATATTCATAGCAACTTTCAATTTCTCTCATAGAATTAAAAACTAATGAATTCAACAAGTGGACCTAGTTGTAAAAGTCACAAAAACACAAAAGTTTCAAGAAATAATCAAGAATTGAACTTACTTGAAGTAAAAATATGAAAAACCAGCTTGAAGGAACTCTTCCATGGTGTTTTTGCTGATGAGAATGCAGAAAAATAAAGAGAAATCTAGATAATTCCACTTTAGTCCTAGCTTTATTATGTAAATTTTGCAATTTTGCAATTTTGCCCTTAATTCTCCTTATTTTCTTGCTGATTTCATGCCTTGCCGTCCAGCCCAAAGAGACCTTGGGTCTATTTGCCTTTTAAACCCTCTTTCCTTTATCATTTAAGCTATTTAATTATTTCCCACAATTTTGCATTTGATACAATTTAGTCCTTTTTTGTTCAATTAACTATCAGAACTTTAAAATTTCTTGACGATACTTTAATACTAGCTTATTAACGCTCCATAAATATTTATAAAAATATTTATGGCTCGATTTAAAATTCAGAGGTCTCAATACCTCCTTTTTTTATTCTAATTATTTTAATATTTATTTTTAGTACGCTATTCACTATTTCAAAAATTTTTTTCCTAACTTCACATTTAACTTATACTCACTAAATTAATAATATTTCCTACTCATTTGTCGGATTTAGTGATCTCAAATCAACATTCCGACACCACTAAAAATTAGGTTGTTACAACTCTCCTCCCTTTTAGGGATTTTCGTCCTCGAAAATCTTATTAGAAAAAGTTGCTTTCAACATTCATGAAACACTTTTAATAACTTCTCAAAATCACAATTCGGTTTAACCTTGAATTTTTTTTTTCCAGTCACCTTTGAACTCTGGAATAAATGTTGGAACTTATTGTCAAAATTCTAAATTACCCTCTTAGGAACACATATACTTAGCTGATCTATCAAATAAAAAAAAATTGTGTACCTACTGAAATGATCATACAGATCTTTCTTTGTCAAATGATTAACCATAAACTAAATAACATTTTCCTTTCTGATGTTTATGACAATCCCAATTCGAAATCTATAGCCATTCTATCTCATATCACACTAGTATTAACACTGACTGCAATAATCCTGAATGCTCTTGATATTCGGCTTACTTGCTAACAAATAGACATCTGAACTTGAGCTAAAAAATATTATATAGCGCTCTTGCAATCACTAGCACATCTAACACACAAGAAGATAATAAAGATCTTGATAATCCCTCAGAGAAAGCCAAAAGAAAAACACTGCTTACCGACTCTGGACTTCATCATAACAAAGATAATATATTTTCCGCATGTATAAAATAAAATCATAATCAGTAGAAACATAAGAATAGTCTCATATAAATTTTTACCATCGACTTCATTCCAACATATTAGAATAAAATTCCAAAGAGATGAAGAAATACTAATCATAAATCGACCAGACCAACAGGGCTTTCGTCTAACATCATAGTTAGCTAGCATTCTCACAACATAAGAACTCCATCAAAAACTGAACAACCAAACACATATATTTGAGGATAAAAGAATATATATAATACCCAAAAAAGATCATCATATTCATTTCAACTATAATTGTCACACACACAGACATCTTTACTATTCAATTATCATTTCTCTGACTAATTCTATCATCATGAACCCTGCATCATTCCATTCACTAACGAAAACCAATTCGGGAAAAACTTCAGCAAACACATACTGTAGAAATCATATCGGAATAAGTCGATTAGCCAAGGTTAACTTTTTCTTTAACCGTGACATTACGTAATCTGAATGATCTTTAGAATAATCTGATATCTTTTTCAAAACTGTATTCACTTGTCAAACTATTTTTAACTCCGTCTGCATTATTAATTATTTCACTCATCAGTACTCTTTAGTTTCACACTTGTGAACTATTCAACATAATTCTCGTGAATTTTCGTTATAAAATACCACATTGATAAGGGGGTGAGGTCGTAAAGCCTCTAACTGGACTCTCATAAATACATACATATGATTTAGCATTTATCATCAACATCATATCCTTACAATTACATAATTCACTTCAAGCAAATTAACATACATAATTATGTTACATGAACTTTTCAATTATCATTTTTAAACAAGTGTACTTAAACATACATTCCATGAATTTTGAGTAAGTTCACTCACAACATTTACTTAATCAAACAAGTCGGGCACATAATATCATATGAATGTCACACAAACAGAGATGCGCTCATCACAAGATAAACTTTCATTTCATTTCACTTTTCCTATATTTCTCGATTTATGACTAGTTCATTTCAGTACCTCATCACATTCATATCATGAACTCTTCTTCATACCTTTTCAAGTTTCGACTCATCATAAACACATTCTTACTCGGA
This sequence comes from Gossypium anomalum, assembly GCA_025698475.1. Classification (NCBI taxonomy): domain Eukaryota; kingdom Viridiplantae; phylum Streptophyta; class Magnoliopsida; order Malvales; family Malvaceae; genus Gossypium; species Gossypium anomalum. The sequence continues at coordinate 11,818,422 of CM046967.1, read as the reverse complement.
CACATTAGTGTCACTTTCAACAATTTATGAAATAACTTGATTGAAAAGTATTTACATCTATATGTAAAATAAAGATTAGACCGGATCATACACATCACACTATCACTGATTTATATGGCATGTATTTCTAGACTTCACGTATGCTATGTCCGGTCGAGAACCGACTAAACCGTAGCTCGATACCACTAAATGTAACAACCCCTACCCGTATCCGTCGCCGGAATAGAGTACGAGGCATTACCGAGAAGCACGAAACACTTATAGATAATTTAAATACATTTTCATAACAACTTGTCTCGATTTCATACTATTTCAGTATTTAAGCTTTATTCACTAAAGTATTTGAAATATCATCTTTATGCAAATAACACACATGAGGTACATAATTCCGTAGTTATAAATGAACACATTTATCAAACATATTCCATGTTTTTATATATATCATAGTCTCAAATTTACATGTATCAATTACCATCACTTCCTCGTATTTTGGACAAATCGTGTAACAATTCATAAATATGCAATTCACTAACTCTTCCTGCCAATCACGATTTAAATTGCCAAATCACTTATTGGGCCCAATTTCAATGTACACTAAAATCTATCATATAAATTTGGATGTACATATTCATCAATAAATTCCATGTCTGAGATATCATCATCTCTTATTTCCACATACATTTACTTTCCACATTTATGAATTCAAATAGCATATACAAGACATACCAATGTATTTCAGGTACGTTTTCATGATATTTCATTTCGAACTCAGATTATTTCATACTAGAAGTTTCCTCATTAACTCATTTGGTATACCAATTCATACGGATAATACACTCAAGGCGTAGAAATATATAATCACAAATGAACTCATTCATCAATCGAGTTTTATGCTCATGTCTCATCAACTCGTATTTTCTTATGTCACATAATTCCATGTAATACTTACCAAACTCTTTCAAATTAGTGAACATCTTACGGAATTGGTGCACTGTATGCCCGAATTACACCGACAATCACTGATGCCATAGCATAGCTATGGTCTTTTCACTAGAATGCCATAACTCAGCTATGGTCTTACATCTTATACACATATCACACCGATGTCATATCCCAGATATGGTCTTACACAGAAATCACTTGTCACTTGTAGCCGAAGCTATCACTATTCACTGATCAGGTAGCCGGAGCTACCATTTTTCACTGATCAAGTAGCCGATGATCGGTAGTCGGCTACCACTTTTCACTGATCAGGTAGCGAAGCTACCACTTTTTACTTGCCATTTGTCCTTGATCAGATAAATGTAGCCAAAGCTATCACTTATCACTTTCATTTGTCCTTGATCAGATAAGTGTAGCCGAAGCTATCACTTATCACTTTCACTTATCCTTGATCAGATAAGTGTAGCCGAAGCTATCGCTTATCACTTTCATTTGTCCTTGATCAGATAAGTATAGCCGGAGCTATCACTTATCACTTTCACTTGTCATTGATCAGATAAGTGTAGCCGAAGCTATCACTTATCACTTGTTGCCATGGTCCAACCATGGTCTTTTCCTTCAATTCGTCTTACCACTGAACTGAAATGCTCAATTTGATCATTTATTCAATTTTCATGCTTTTACATTATTCACGATTTTATCATCAATACATATGAAATAACATATCATGAAATTCACAAAATTAACGAATGATCATTAAAATTTAGCCATATAAACTCAGAAGTTCGATATTTTTTTTTTGTATTATAATGATAATCATAATTTCATAATAAATATTCCAAATAAAACATTATATCATTTCTAATTCAACACTTATCGATTATAATCGGGCATGTGATCAATTTGTACACAAGTCATTCATATATATATATATATGTATATTTTTCCTCCTCCTCCTCTCCATCCACATCCTTAGTATAAATAACACACTTGTAAGTAACATCATCCATAATTTTCACTATTTACTTATGTGAATATTCAAGCTGTCCATCCGTGTCATAGTCACTAAATCATTTTTATCTTGAGCTACAGAACTCGATATTAAGATCCATAAATTTTCCCAGAAACTAGACTCATATATTTTCTTATCATAAAAATTTCATAATTTTTGGTTGGGCCAATTAATACAGTTTATTCGTTGAAGTCTCCCTGTTCTGCTGTCTGACAATTCCGACCCTTCTTCACTAAAAATTAATTATCTTCTTGTACAGAATTCTAATGATGTCCTCGTTTGTTTTTATTGAAAATAGACTCATTCAGGATTATAAACATGTAAATTTGAGCCCCTAATTGTTTTTATCCAATTTTTGGTGATTTTTCAAATTCAAAACAGGGAACCTGAAATCATTCTGACCTTGTCTCACAAAATTTATCATATCTCATGATTTACAATTCCATTGCTTACATCATTTCTTCTATAAGAAACTAGACTCAATAAGCTTTAATTTCATATTTTATTCATCCTTTAATTCCATTTATACAATTTTTTGTGATTTTTAAAAGTTAGACTACTGCTGCTGTCCAAAACAGTTTTAGTGTAAAGTGTTGATTTCCATTTTCCCCAAATTTCACAATTCATACAATTCAGTCCTTACTCAATTAACCCCTCAAATAAGATAATTTTCTCAATTAATACTTTTCCTATACATTAGAAGTTATTTCATAACTATTGAAATTCAGAATTTCCACATGAAACTTTAAATTCAAACTCTTTTACAATTAGGTCCTAAACATTCACTTTCTATTCAATTCTTTCAATAAAATCAGCATATAAACAATTTAAAGCTCTAATTCCATGCCAAATCATCATATAGTTCCAGCACATATTCATAGCAACTTTCAATTTCTCTCATAGAATTAAAACTAATGAATTCAACAAGTGGACCTAGTTGTAAAAGTCACAAAAACACAAAAGTTTCAAGAAATAATCAAGAATTGAACTTACTTGAAGTAAAAATATGAAAAACCAGCTTGAAGGAACTCTTCCATGGTGTTTTTGCTGATGAGAATGCAGAAAAATAAAGAGAAATCTAGATAATTCCACTTTAGTCCTAGCTTTATTATGTAAATTTTGCAATTTTGCAATTTTGCCCTTAATTCTCCTTATTTTCTTGCTGATTTCATGCCTTGCCGTCCAGCCCAAAGAGACCTTGGGTCTATTTGCCTTTTAAACCCTCTTTCCTTTATCATTTAAGCTATTTAATTATTTCCCACAATTTTGCATTTGATACAATTTAGTCCTTTTTTGTTCAATTAACTATCAGAACTTTAAAATTTCTTGACGATACTTTAATACTAGCTTATTAACGCTCCATAAATATTTATAAAAATATTTATGGCTCGATTTAAAATTCCCGAGGTCTCAATACCTCCTTTTTTTTATTCTAATTATTTTAATATTTATTTTTAGTACGCTATTCACTATTTCAAAAAATTTTTTTTCCTAACTTCACATTTAACTTATACTCACTAAATTAATAATATTTCCTACTCATTTGTCGGATTTAGTGATCTCAAATCACTGTTCCGACACCACTAAAAATTAGGCTGTTACAACTCTCCTCCCTTTTAGGGATTTTCGTCCTCGAAAATCTTATTAGAAAAAGTTGCTTTCAACATTCATGAAACACTTTTAATAACTTCTCAAAATCACAATTCGGTTTAACCTTGAATTTTTTTTTTCCAGTCACCTTTGAACTCTGGAATAAATGTTGGAACTTATTGTCAAAATTCTAAATTACCCTCTTAGGAACACATATACTTAGCTGATCTATCAAATAAAAAAAAATTGTGTACCTACTGAAATGATCATACAGATCTTTCTTTGTCAAATGATTAACCATAAACTAAATAACATTTTCCTTTCTGATGTTTATGACAATCCCAATTCGAAATCTATAGCCATTCTATCTCATATCACACTAGTATTAACACTCGATCGCAATAATCTCAATGCTCTTGATATTCTGGCCACTTGCTAACAAATAGACATCTGAACTTGAGCTAAAAAATATTATATAGCGCTCTTGCAATCACTAGCACATCTAACACACAAGAAGATAATAAAGATCTTGATAATCCCTCAGAGAAAGCCAAAAGAAAAACACTGCTTACCGACTCTGGACTTCATCATAACAAAGATAATATATTTTCCGCATGTATAAAATAAAATCATAATCAGTAGAAACATAAGAATAGTCTCATATAAATTTTTACCATCGACTTCATTCCAACATATTAGAATAAAATTCCAAAGAGATGAAGAAATACTAATCATAAATCGACCAGACCAACAGGGCTTTCGTCTAACATCATAGTTAGCTAGCATTCTCACAACATAAGAACTCCATCAAAAACTGAACAACCAAACACATATATTTGAGGATAAAAGAATATATATAATACCCAAAAAGATCATCATATTCATTTCAACTATAATTGTCACACACACAGACATCTTTACTATTCAATTATCATTTCTCTGACTAATTCTATCATCATGAACCCTGCATCATTCCATTCACTAACGAAAACCAATTCGGGAAAAACTTCAGCAAACACATACCGTAGAAATCATATCGGAATAAGTCGATTAGCCAAGGTTAACTTTTTCTTTAACCGTGACATTACGTAATCTGAATGATCTTTAGAATAATCGATATCTTTTCAAAACTCGTATTCACTTGTCAAACTATTTTTAACTCAAATCTGCATTATTAATTATTTCACTATCAGACTCTTTAGTTTCACACTTGTGAACTATTCAACATAATTCTCGTGAATTTTCGTTATAAAATACCACATTGATAAGGGGGTGAGGTCCTAAAGCCTCTAATGGACTCTCATAAATACATACATATGATTTAGCATTTATCATCAACATCATATCCTTACAATTACATAATTCACTTCAAGCAAATTAACATACATAATTATGTTACATGAACTTTTCAATTATCATTTTTAAACAAGTGTACTTAAACATACATTCCATGAATTTTGAGTAAGTTCACTCACAACATTTACTTAATCAAACAAGTCAGGCACATAATATCATATGAATGTCACACAAACAGAGATGCGCTCATCACAAGATAAACTTTCATTTCATTTCACTTTTCCTATATTTCTCGATTTATGACTAGTTCATTTCGTACCTCATCACATTCATATCATGAACTCTTCTTCATACCTTTTCAAGTTTCGACTCATCATAAACACATTCTTACTCAGACACATTAGTGTCACTTTCAACAATTTATGAAATAACTTGATTGAAAAGTATTTCTGTCTATATGTAAAATAAAGATTAGACCGGATCATACACATCACACTATCACAGATTTATATGGCATGTATTTCTAGACTTCACGTATGCTATGTCCGGTCCGAGAACCGACTAAACCGTAGCTCTGATACCACTAAATGTAACAACCCCTACCCGTATCCGTCGCCGGAATAGAGTACGAGGCATTACCGAGAAGCACGAAACACTTATAGATAATTTAAATACATTTTCATAACAACTTGTCTCGATTTCATACTATTTCGTATTTAAGCTTTATTCACTAAAGTATTTGAAATATCATCTTTATGCAAATAACACACATGAGGTACATAATTCCGTAGTTATAAATGAACACATTTATCAAACATATTCCATGTTTTTATATATATCATAGTCTCAAATTTACATGTATCAATTACCATCACTTCCTCGTATTTCAGACAAATACGTGTAACAATTCATAAATATGCAATTCACTAACTCTTCCTGCCAATCACGATTTAAATTGCCAAATCACTTATTGGGCCCAATTTCAATGTACACTAAAATCTATCATATAAATTTGGATGTACATATTCATCAATAAATTCCATGTACTGAGATATCATCATCTCTTATTTCCACATACATTTACTTTCCACATTTATGAATTCAAATAGCATATACAAGACATACCAATGTATTTTTGTGCACGTTTTCATGATATTTCATTTCGAACTCAGATTATTTTCATACTAGAAGTTTCCTCATTAACTCATTTGGTATACCAATTCATACGGATAATACACTCAAGGCGTAGAAATATATAATCACAAATGAACTCATTCATCAATCGAGTTTTATGCTCATGTCTCATCAACTCGTATTTTCTTATGTCACATAATTCCATGTAATACTTACCAAACTCTTTCAAATTAGTGAACATCTTACGGAATTGGTCTGCACCGGTATGCACTGAATTACACTGACAATCACTGATGCCATAGCATAGCTATGGTCTTTTCACTAGAATGCCATAACTCAGCTATGGTCTTACATCTTATACACATATCACACCGATGTCATATCCCGATATGGTCTTACACGTAAATCACTTGTCACTTGTAGCGAAGCTATCACTATTCATCGATCGTAGCCGAGCTACCATTTTTCATCGATCAAGTAGCCGATGATCGGTAGTCGAAGCTACCACTTTTCACTGATCAGGTAGCCGAAGCTACCACTTTTTACTTGCCATTTGTCCTTGATCAGATAAATGTAGCCAAAGCTATCACTTATCACTTTCATTTGTCCTTGATCAGATAAGTGTAGCCGAAGCTATCACTTATCACTTTCACTTATCCTTGATCAGATAAGTGTAGCCGAAGCTATCGCTTATCACTTTCATTTGTCCTTGATCAGATAAGTATAGCCGGAGCTATCACTTATCACTTTCACTTGTCATTGATCAGATAAGTGTAGCCGAAGCTATCACTTATCACTTGTTGCCATGGTCCAACCATGGTCTTTTCCTTCAATTCGTCTTACCTTCGAATCGAAATGCTCAATTTGATCATTTATTCAATTTTCATGCTTTTACATTATTCACGATTTTATCATCAATACATATGAAATAACACATCATGAAAGTCACAAAATTAACAAATGATCATTAAAATTTAGCCATATAAACTTAGAAGTTCGATATTTTTTTTTGTATTATAATGATAATCATAATTTCATAATAAATATTCCAAATAAAACATTATATCATTTCTAATTCAACACTTATCGATTATAATCGGGCATGTGATCAATTTGTACACAAGTCATTCATATATATATATATATATGTATATTTTTCCTCCTCCTCCTCTCCATCCACATCCTTAGTATAAATAACACACTTGTAAGTAACATCATCCATAATTTTCACTATTTACTTATGTGAATATTCAAGCTGTCCATCCGTGTCATAGTCACTAAATCATTTTTATCTTGAGCTACAGAACTCGATATTAAGATCCATAAATTTTCCCAGAAACTAGACTCATATATTTTCTTACCATAAAAATTTCATAATTTTTGGTTGGGCCAATTAATACAGTTTATTCGTTGAAGTCTCCCCTGTTCTGCTGTCTGACAATTCCGACCCTTCTTCACTAAAAATTAATTATCTTCTTGTACAGAATTCGAATGATGTCCTCGTTTGTTTCTATTGAAAATAGACTCATTCAGGATTATAAACATGTAAATTTAAGCCCCTAATTGTTTTTATCCAATTTTTGGTGATTTTTCAAATTCAAAACAGGGGAACCCGAAATCATTCTGACCTTGTCTCACAAAATTTATCATATCTCATGATTTACAATTCCATTGCTTACATCATTTTGTCTATAAGAAACTAGACTCAATAAGCTTTAATTTCATATTTTATTCATCCTTTAATTCCATTTCTAAAATTTTTTGTGATTTTTCAAAGTTAGACTACTGCTGCTGTCCAAAACAGTTTTAGTGTAAAGTGTTGATTTCCATTTTTCCCCAAATTTCACAATTCATACAATTCAGTCCTTACTCAATTAACCCCTCAATTAAGATAATTTTCTCAATTAATACTTTTCCTATACATTAGAAGTTATTTCATAACTACTGAAATTCAGAATTTCCACATGAAACTTTAACTTCAAACTCTTTTACAATTAGGTCCTAAACATTCACTTTCTATTCAATTCTTTCAATAAAATCAGCATATAAACAATTTAAAGCTCTAATTCCATGCCAAATCATCATATAGTTCCAGCACATATTCATAGCAACTTTCAATTTCTCTCATAGAATTAAAAACTAATGAATTCAACAAGTGGACCTAGTTGTAAAAGTCACAAAAACACAAAAGTTTCAAGAAATAATCAAGAATTGAACTTACTTGAAGTAAAAATATGAAAAACCAGCTTGAAGGAACTCTTCCATGGTGTTTTTTCTGATGAGAATGCAGAAAAATAAAGAGAAATCTAGATAATTCCACTTTAGTCCTAGCTTTATTATGTAAATTTTGCAATTTTGCAATTTTGCCCTTAATTCTCCTTATTTTCTTGCTGATTTCATGCCTTGCCGTCCAGCCCAAAGAGACCTTGGGTCTATTTGCCTTTTAAACCCTCTTTCTTTTATCATTTAAGCTATTTAATTATTTCCCACAATTTTGCATTTGATACAATTTAGTCCTTTTTTGTTCAATTAACTATCAGAACTTTAAAATTTCTTGACGAAACATTAATACTAGCTTATTAACACTCCATAAATATTTATAAAAATATTTATGGCTCGATTTAAAATTCCCGAGGTCTCAATACCTCCTTTTTTTTATTCTAATTATTTTAATATTTATTTTTAGTGCGCTATTCACTATTTCAAAAATTTTTTTTTCCTAACTTCACATTTAACTTATACTCACTAAATTAATAATATTTCCTACTCATTTGTCGGATTTAGTGATCTCAAATCACTGTTCGACACACCACTAAAAATTAGGTCATTATAACTCTCCTCCTTTTAGGGATTTTCAGTCTCGAAAATCTTATTAGAAAAAGTTGCTTTCAACATTCATGAAACACTTTTAATAACTTCTCAAAATCACAATTCGGTTTAACCTTGAATATTTTTTTTTTCCAGTCACCTTTGAACTCTGGAATAAATGTTGGAACTTATTGTCAAAATTCTAAATTACCCTCTTAGGAACACATATACTTAAATGATCATCACAAATAAAAAAATTGTGTACTCTTTGAAATGATCATACAGATCTTTCTTTGTCAAATGATTAACCATAAACTAAATAACATTTTCCTTTCTAATGTTTATGACAATCCCAATTCGAAATCTATAGCCATTCTATCTCATATCACACTAGTATTAACACTGACTGCAATAATCCTGAATGCTCTTGATATTCTGGCCACTTGCTAACAAATAGACATCTGAACTTGAGCTAAAAATATTATATAGCGCTCTTGCAATCACTAGCACATCTAACACACAAGAAGATAATAAAGATCTTGATAATCCTCGAGAAAGCCAAAAGAAAAATCACGCTTACTATCGACTGGACTTCATCATAACAAAGATAATATATTTTCCGCATGTATAAAATAAAATCATAATCAGTGAGAAACATAAGAATAGTCTCATATAAATTTTTACCATCGACTTCATTCCAACATATTAGAATAAAATTCCAAAGAGATGAAGAAATACTAATCATAAATCGACTGGACCAACAGGCTTTCGTCTAACATCATAGTTAGCTAGCATTCTCACAACATAAGAACTCCATCAAAAAACTGAACAACCAAACACATATATTTGAGGATAAAAGAATATATATAATACCCAAAAAGATCATCATATTCATTTCAACTATAATTGTCACACACATGACATCTTTACTATTCAATTATCATTTCTCCGACTAATTCTATCATCATGAACCCCGCATCATTCCATTCACTAACGAAAACCAATTCGGGAAAAACTTCAAGCAAACACATAATTGTAGAAATCATATCGGAATAAGTCGATTAGCCAAGGTTAACTTTTTCTTTAACCGTGACATTACGTAATCTGAATGATCTTTAGAATAATCGATATCTTTTTCAAAATCGTATTCACTTGTCAAACTATTTTTAACTCCGCTCGCATTATTAATTATTTCACTATCAGACTCTTTAGTTTCACACTTGTGAACTATTCAACATAATTCTCGTGAATTTTCGTTATAAAATACCACATTGATAAGGGGGTGAGGTCGTAAAGCCTCTAACTGGACTCTCATAAATACATACATATGATTTAGCATTTATCATCAACATCATATCCTTACAATTACATAATTCACTTCAAGCAAATTAACATACATAATTATGTTACATGAACTTTTCAATTATCATTTTTAAACAAGTGTACTTAAACATACATTCCATGAATTTTGAGTAAGTTCACTCACAACATTTACTTAATCAAACAAGTCAGGCACATAATATCATATGAATGTCACACAAACAGAGATGCGCTCATCACAAGATAAACTTTCATTTCATTTCACTTTTCCTATATTTCTCGATTTATGACTAGTTCATTTCAGACTCATCACATTCATATCATGAACTCTTCTTCATACCTTTTCAAGTTTCGACTCATCATAAACACATTCTTACTCGGACACATTAGTGTCACTTTCAACAATTTATGAAATAACTTGATTGAAAAGTATTTCATCTATATGTAAAATAAAGATTAGACCGGATCATACACATCACACTATCACAGATTTATATGGCATGTATTTCTAGACTTCACGTATGCTATGTCCGGTCCGAGAACCGACTAAACCGTAGCTCGATACCACTAAATGTAACAACCCCTACCCGTATCCGTCGCCGGAATAGAGTACGAGGCATTACCGAGAAGCACGAAACACTTATAGATAATTTAAATACATTTTCATAACAACTTGTCTCGATTTCATACTATTTCGTATTTAAGCTTTATTCACTAAAGTATTTGAAATATCATCTTTATGCAAATAACACACATGAGGTACATAATTCCGTAGTTATAAATGAACACATTTATCAAACATATTCCATGTTTTTATATATATCATAGTCTCAAATTTACATGTATCAATTACTATCACTTCCTCGTATTTCAGACAAATACGTGTAACAATTCATAAATATGCAATTCACTAACTCTTCCTGCCAATCACGATTTAAATTGCCAAATCACTTATTGGGCCCAATTTCAATGTACACTAAAATCTATCATATAAATTTGGATGTACATATTCATCAATAAATTCCATGTACAGATATCATCATCTCTTATTTCCACATACATTTACTTTCCACATTTATGAATTCAAATAGCATATACAAGACATACCAATGTATTTCAGGTACGTTTTCATGATATTTCATTTCGAACTCAGATTATTTCATACTAGAAGTTTCCTCATTAACTCATTTGGTATACCAATTCATACGGATAATACACTCAAGGCGTAGAAATATATAATCACAAATGAACTCATTCATCAATCGAGTTTTATGCTCATGTCTCATCAACTCGTATTTTCTTATGTCACATAATTCCATGTAATACTTACCAAACTCTTTCAAATTAGTGAACATCTTACGGAATTGGTCCGCACTTGTATGCACTGAATTACACTGACAATCATCGATGCCATAGCATAGCTATGGTCTTTTCACTAGAATGCCATAACTCGGCTATGGTCTTACATCTTATACACATATCACACCGATGTCATATCCCGGATATGGTCTTACACGTAAATCACTTGTCACTTGTAGTAGCGAAGCTATCACTATTCATCGATCAGTAGCCGAGCTACCATTTTTCACCGATCAAGTAGCCGATGATCGTGTAGTCGGCTACCACTTTTCATCGATCGGTAGCCGAAGCTACCACTTTTACTTGCCATTTGTCCTTGATCGGATAAATGTAGCCAAAGCTATCACTTATCACTTTCATTTGTCCTTGATCGGATAAGTGTAGCCAAGCTATCACTTATCACTTTCACTTATCCTTGATCGATAAGTGTAGCCGGAAGCTATCGCTTATCACTTTCATTTGTTCTTGATCGGATAAGTATAGCCGAGCTATCACTTATCACTTTCACTTGTCATTGATCAGATAAGTGTAGCCGAAGCTATCACTTATCACTTGTTGCCATGGTCCAACCATGGTCTTTTCCTTCAATTCGTCTTACCACTGAACTGAAATGCTCAATTTGATCATTTATTCAATTTTCATGCTTTTACATTATTCACGATTTTATCATCAATACATATGAAATAACATATCATGAAATTCACAAAATTAACGAATGATCATTAAAATTTAGCCATATAAACTCGTAAGTTCGATATTTTTTTTGTATTATAATGATAATCATAATTTCATAATAAATATTCCAAATAAAACATTATATCATTTCTAATTCAACACTTATCGATTATAATCGGGCATGTGATCAATTTGTACACAAGTCATTCATATATATATATATATGTATATTTTTCCTCCTCCTCCTCTCCATCCACATCCTTAGTATAAATAACACACTTGTAAGTAACATCATCCATAATTTTCACTATTTACTTATGTGAATATTCAAGCTGTCCATCCGTGTCATAGTCACTAAATCATTTTTATCTTGAGCTACAGAACTCGATATTAAGATCCATAAATTTTCCCAGAAACTAGACTCATATATTTTCTTATCATAAAAATTTCATAATTTTTGGTTGGGCCAATTAATACAGTTTATTCGTTGAAGTCTCCCTGTTCTGCTGTCTGACAATTCCTGACCCTTCTTCACTAAAAATTAATTATCTTCTTGTACAGAATTCTAATGATGTCCTCGTTTGTTTTTATTGAAAATAGACTCATTCAGGATTATAAACATGTAAATTTGAGCCCCTAATTGTTTTTATCCAATTTTTGGTGATTTTTCAAATTCAAAACAGGGGAACCCGAAATCATTCTGACCTTGTCTCACAAAATTTATCATATCTCATGATTTACAATTCCATTGCTTACATCATTTCTTCTATAAGAAACTAGACTCAATAAGCTTTAATTTCATATTTTATTCATCCTTTAATTCCATTTATACAATTTTTTGTGATTTTTAAAAGTTAGACTACTGCTGCTGTCCAAAACAGTTTTAGTGTAAAGTGTTGATTTCCATTTTCCCCAAATTTCACAATTCATACAATTCAGTCCTTACTCAATTAACCCCTCAAATAAGATAATTTTCTCAATTAATACTTTTCCTATACATTAGAAGTTATTTCATAACTATTGAAATTCAGAATTTCCACATGAAACTTTAAATTCAAACTCTTTTACAATTAGGTCCTAAACATTCACTTTCTATTCAATTCTTTCAATAAAATCAGCATATAAACAATTTAAAGCTCTAATTCCATGCCAAATCATCATATAGTTCCAGCACATATTCATAGCAACTTTCAATTTCTCTCATAGAATTAAAAACTAATGAATTCAACAAGTGGACCTAGTTGTAAAAGTCACAAAAACACAAAAGTTTCAAGAAATAATCAAGAATTGAACTTACTTGAAGTAAAAATATGAAAAACCAGCTTGAAGGAACTCTTCCATGGTGTTTTTGCTGATGAGAATGCAGAAAAATAAAGAGAAATCTAGATAATTCCACTTTAGTCCTAGCTTTATTATGTAAATTTTGCAATTTTCCAATTTTGCCCTTAATTCTCCTTATTTTCTTGCTGATTTCATGCCTTGCCGTCCAGCCCAAAGAGACCTTGGGTCTATTTTCCTTTTAAACCCTCTTTCTTTTATCATTTAAGCTATTTAATTATTTCCCACAATTTTGCATTTGATACAATTTAGTCCTTTTTTGTTCAATTAACTATCAGAACTTTAAAATTTCTTGACGAAACTTTAATACTAGCTTATTAACGCTCCATAAATATTTATAAAAATATTTATGGCTCGATTTAAAATTCTCGAGGTCTCAATACCTCGTTTTTTTTATTCTAATTATTTTAATATTTATTTTTAGTACGCTATTCACTATTTCAAAAAAATTTTTTTTCCTAACTTCACATTTAACTTATACTCACTAAATTAATAATATTTCCTACTCATTTGTCGGATTTAGTGATCTCAAATCACTGTTCCGACACCACTAAAAATTAGGCTGTTACAATGGGATTTGTGTAACATCACGAAATAGGGCCTAAACGGAATAGTGGTTGCGAAACCACAAATATGAGGTAGAAAAATTTATTTTATTATTATTTTGAGGTCTATGATATGTTTGCATGATTGTGTGAAAAGTTCGTGAAGAAATTCTATGCATAAAGTGCTTAATTTGAAATTAGGGACTAAATTGAATAAATTGCAAAACTTGTGTTCTAGAAGTATTTTGCATAAAATTGAATTAGATTATTAATTAGAGGTCCTTAAAGAGAAATTTTACCAATTTCTAAGTCTATGGAAAAAAATTGGACATGGATGGAATTTTTGAAAAGTTTAGTAGTGAGGGAATTTTGGTCATTTAGGGGTAAAATGAATTAAAATACAAAATTAAAAGCCAATTTTGCTCATCTTCTTCATGGAGGCCGAAATTAGCATGGGGGAAGCCATGGCTAGGTTTTTCAAGCTTTCCAAGCTCAATAAGCAAGGAAAACTGAAATTCGGGCTAAAATGGGGAAAATACCAAGTTGTGGACGAAATGGTAAAAGTAGCCATTTTCGCATACGAGTTTTGACAAGTCAGCTCGGAAATCGGGAACTGTCGGAGGCTCGCTCACACTATCCGTATACCATCTTGGCATAATGGCTTGAATATTTTAAGTATGGCATGCATAGCACTATAATCATTTTGTATATATGGTCTTATGATATGGTTATTGAGTGGTATGAAAATTCTTGGTAATGATTAGCCATTGGAATGGCTAATCATGATCATATTTGGTGTTATGTATGTCAAATTGCTAGCTAATTCATGGAAACCATGAAATAGGTAAAATTTACCATAAAATAGATTCAGACAGCAGTAGTGACGTGAATTTGAAAAATCACTAAAAATAGTAGAAATAGAATTAAATAATGAATAAGTTATGGAATCAAATCTTGATGAGTCTATTTTCATATGGAATGAACAAAATAGGCATATAAATTATATTTTATGAGATATTTAAACTTTTGTGAAACAGGGCCAGAGTGATTTCTGGATCCCCTATTCTGACTTTAAAAATTCATAATAAATTTTAAAAAAATAATTAGAAGTTTTTATTTATATTTAAAGATTCCTTATTGAGTCTAGTTTTAATAGAAGCAAACCTCATAGTCATTGAAATTTTGTATAGAGAGATATCTGATTCGTAATACATAGAGGTCAGAGTAGTCAAACCCTGAAACAGGGGAGATTTTAACTAATAAAATGTATTATCTGATTCAACCAAAAATTATAGAAAAAAATTAGTAGATATAAATATGAGTATAGTTTTGTATAAAATTTACGAATCTTAATTTCGAGTTTCTTAACCCGAGATATGAATTTTTAAGCGACTGTGACGCAGATTTTTAGCTTGTCTGAAAATTTTAAAATTAAATTGTTTGAGCTGTTTATGTAATGAATTAAGTCTGTTAACACCTCATATTCGACTCCAGCGATGGTCTCGGGTACGGGGCGTTACAATTTGTGGATTCACTGATCTTGTTCCATCGTCCTCTAGGGAACATGACCTGTAGAATCAATTTCATGGGCCTATGTTTATGCCAAATAATTAGGATGTCATGATCAGAATCAAATGCTCCTAACTAGATGTGTATGAATGATATTTGCATGAATGCAGAATGTCATGAGAATGATCCCTTCTTAATGTTTGGGTTGTCATTACTCATTGTTCGTCAAGGTTGTATCACTGACACAATATCCTGCCTTCTTGTTCGGCTGATATCTTTGACAGAAAATTTGAAGAAATAACCATAATTTATACTATTCTTTCTCGAATATTTCCAACCCTTAGGTTTGGTAAGTTCTAAATAATAGTCCTATTTTAGGTTCTTATACTATTCAGAAGCTTCGAGAGTAATATGCAAAACTCCTTTTGTGAAAGTATTATTAGTCCATTAATCGTTATTTCAATGCGAAATGCTTGAAAAAGATCATAACAATGGACAAGAAGGAAATTGATTGGGATCATAGCTCGAAATGAATAAATTAATCAAAGATAGCAAATGCAATAAGAAGAAAATTAACTCGAATTGAACAAGTTAATTAAAGATAGCAAATGCAATAAGAAGGAAATTGATTGGGAGCGTAGCTCAAAACGAATACAGTAATCAAGGATACCAAATTCAATATGGGTAAGATAAAAACTAGGTACCCCAGATATCGTAGCCTGAGCTTCTCTGTACGAACTTCTTGATGACTATTTTGAGCTCGAAATGTGTTTAGGAGATCTAGAGTACTTTGTTGATGCCCCAAGATGTAACATATATCCTCTTTGTTAATTCAGGCATAGCAAGACTACTGCATGTGTAATACCCCCTACCTGCACTCATTGCCGGAATAGGGTACGAGGCATTACCGGAGTTTACGAATTAATTTTTTTTTTAAGAAAACTCAATATAATCCCTTTTACAGATATCTAACCTTCCCTGGAATATTAAATCGAGACCAATCCACATCAACCAATCCAATTCAACATATTTTCAAGATAGATTCATACATTTTTATAACATAACCTCATTACATGCCAAAACCAAGATTTGTTAGCCATACCATTGGCTAACCTTACATTCATTTCATAGAATCATTTACTTTATCAGCTTATACATGCCATTGATTCCCAAAATAAAGTTTCTTTATATACCGAAGTCCTGAGGTTGATAGTGTGATGTGTCTCCTACCAAATCCGACCTCCGAGCTCTTAACACTACAAAACAGGGGAAAAGGAAACAGGGTAAGCACTTTGTGCTTAGTAAGCTCATGTAACAAGAATTATACTTACCTAATACTTTCAATACAATGCAATAAACATTCATATATCCATTCCATGCCTTATTACCCTAACATGCACAAACTCAATATTCAAGTCAGTACAATAACTTCCATGTATTAATATATTATATATAATGATTGATGAGTTCATCAATACCATGATTTCCATTCCCTTGTTATTTTTTTTTAAATTTATCCCGTTGAATTACTCGGAATTTCGATGGATTTTTCAGAGGTACACTTTTAGTGTACAAATCCGGGTCCGTCAATTCATATTCATGTGCGCACATGTCCATTTCAGAGAGCACACTCCCGCGAACCTCATCCTTACAGCGAGATTACCAGTCCAGGCTAAATCCCCTGTGCTAAATCCATTTTACACATATTCTTCGGGAGGGCTATATCAGGATAGGATCAACCGTCTGGGCTAAATCCTTTTTACCGTCATTTCCTTTTCAGAGATCCATTGAATTTTCCTTTCATTCAACCGGGATTTCTTCCCCTTTTATCAAATATGTCAATGTTTCATCAATTTTCATATAATGAACATTCAAATCATATTCATACCAAAAACATACATTTCAAACATTTAAGAATATAATTCAAGTTACACGAACTTACCTTGATACTTGTTCGTGTACAAAAATCTACTAATCCTGAACTTTTTCCTTTCCTAGATCTAGATTCGTATTTGAATCTTCTGGGTCTAAATAAATAAATTTAATTATCAATTTAAAACATTTCATGTTCATATGCAACATTCTCTATAATTCAACTATTATTTATAGTTCATTCAAAGCTGTCTACTTGAGTCAAAGTCACTAAATTATTTTTATCTTGAGCTACAGAACTCCAAATTAGTATCCGATAATTTTGCCTGAAACTAGACTCACATATATTCTTACCATAAAATTTTCAGAATTTTTGGTTTAGTCAATCAGTACAGTTTATTCTTTAAAGTCACCCCTGTTCTGCTATCTAACAGTTCTGACCCTTCTTCACTAAAAATTAATTATCTCTTCATACAGGATTTAAATGATGTTATCGTTTGTTTCTATTAAAAATAGACTCATTCAGGATTCTATACATCTAAATTTAAGCCCCTAAATATTTTTATTAAATTTTTTATGGATTTTCAAAGTCAGAATAGGGGAACCCAAATTCATTCTGACCTTGTCTCACAAAATTCATTATATCTCAAAATTTACAAATCCATTGCTTGCACTATTTCTTCTATGAGAAACTAGACTCAATAAGCTTTAATTTTTTTTTTTTTTTGTTCATCTTCTAATTTGATTCCTACAATTTATGGTGATTTTTCAAAGTTAGTCTACTGCTGCTGTCCAAACTGTTTTAGTGCAAGCTGTTTATTACCATTTTTCCCCTAAACTTTTAATAAATGATAATTTCGTCCCTGCTCAATTAGCCTCTCAATTGAGCCTATTTTTCTCAATTAACACTTTATTGTATCACCTTAAACTAGTTTACAACTTTTAGGCATCAGAATTTCAGCAATAGACTTTAATTCCAAACATTTTCATAATTAGGTCCTAAAAATCAATTTCTATTGAAATGACCTAATAAAATCATCTCATAAACAAATTAAAGCTTAAATTTCATTCTATTTTATCATAGACTTACAGAACTCAACCATGGTGACTTTCAATTTCATCCATGAAATCAAAAACTAATAAATTTAATAGTAGGACCTAGTTGTAAAAGTCTTAGAAACACAAAAATTACAATAAAAAGGCAAGGATTAACTCACTTGGTGCAAAAATTATGAAATACCAGCTTAGAGAACCCTCCTATGGCGTTTTTAGCTGCTGGAATTGAAGAGAAATGAAGAGAAATCTAGATATTTCCTATTTAGTCTTAGTTTTATTTAGTTAATTTTGCAATATTCCAATTTTGCCCTTAATTTATCAATTTTCTTGCTGATTTCATGCCCTTGCCGTCCAGCCCAAATAAATTTTGGGTCTAATTTCCTTTTAAATCCTTTCTCATTAGACACTTAAACTATTTAATCATTCTAGCAACTTTTACATCTTTTACAATTTAGTCCTTTTTATTTAATTTACTATCCAAACATTAAAATTTTCTAACGAAATTTTAATACCACATTACTACCATTTCATAAATATTTATAAAATTATTTTTGACTCGTTTTTACGAGATAGAAGTCTCGATATCCTATTTTTACCTAATTTCTTCAATAATTTTTTTTCTAATTAGCCACTAAATCGATAAAATTTTTCTATCAATATTTTCATACGACTTTCCTATCATATCAATTTTCATGCAAAAATATTGAATTTAATTTCTCTTTAAATCGGATTTGTGGTTACGAAACCACTATTCCGATAACCTTGAATTTAGGCCATTACAGCATGCCCCATTTTTTATTTGAATTGCCCTTTACAGGTTTTCAATTCAAAACCCCTTGGTCCCAAAGCTCCCTTTGCGGTTTTCGCCTTGGCCTCTCCTTTTTCTTTTCCTTTTTTTCTTTTCTCTTCCCTTTTTTTTTATTATTTTTTGTTATTTTTTTATTTTTTTTGGAAATCTTTTAATTGAATCTGAATTTATGGGATTAGGCAGGTTCTTACTATCCATCTCGGTTAAAATCAATGTTTTTCCAGAGAAGGCCTTCTTTACCACATAAGGTCTTTCCTAATTCAGCATCCACTTTTCTCTGAAGTCCTTTTGTATATGAAGGATCTTTTTCAACACTAAGCCCTTCTCATGGAATTCTCTAGGGCAAACCTTCTTGCCATAAACTCGCATTATTCATTTTTTATACATTTGACCATGATGGATACTTTCAAACTCTTTTCCTCAATCAGGTTCACTTGATCATATTGAAACTAGACCTATTCTACTTCATCCAATTCTTGACTCAATCGAAACTTGGATAGAAGGAATCTCAACTTCAATGGGCAAAACCGCTTCCATTACATAAACCAATGAGAAAGATATTACCCCGGCGACGATCTTGGCCTACGTTCGATAAGCATAGAGGGTAAAATGTGACTTCTTATGCCAATATTTACAATTCTTGGTCATTTTCCCATGATATTTTTATTTTTATTTTTTGTTTTTTTATTTTTTTGTTTTTTCTTTCTTTTTTTGGCTGCCTCTACTGCACCGTTCATTTTGGGGTGATATAGCGTCTGATCTTGAACAAACTACAAACTTTTCATATTGTGTTGTTGTGCATTGTTAGATATGATCCTTTCTGGCATTCCTTGTCGGCACATGATTTTTTTGTTTTTTTGTTTTTTTTTGAGAATTTGATGACTGTCGTCTTTGTGACATTGGCATATGAAGCGACTTTCACCCGCTTATTGAAGAAATTGATGACCACAAAGATGACGATGCCTGCTAGGAGCTTGTGAGGAGATTAGCCCAATAACAACCATGCCCCACATAGAGAAAGTCTATGAAGAAATGAAGGAGACACATAAATTTTGTCTCCAAAAATTTGGCATTTACGACATAACTGATGCAATCCCCTTCCATGGTGGACCAGTAGTACCCGAACCTCATGATTTGCCTGGCCATTGTAAAACCATTAGCATGTGTTCTTCAGACACCCTTATGGACCTTTTCTAAGATTTTCTTAGCTTTGAAAGCATTCACACGTCTTAGTAGCCCAGGCGTATCTTGATATAATCGTGCGAAAACATCTTTGAATTCTCAGAATAACTCAATGACGTCTTGCTTTGTCTCTGTAGTGATATAGGCTCCGATCTTTACCTCTTTCTTTTTTCTAGGCTCGCGATGTCCATTGACCCTTTGTAAGGTAGAATCTGTTTTTCATCTTGTTCTACCATCCTTAGCAAACCAGGAGATAGACTACAATCTCTACCATCTTTAAAGTCCTGAGATCCCTTTAGACACATATCTTGCTCACAAAGAGACTCTAGACCAGTAGTAGTGTCGTTTATGTCGTTGATATTTGGAGACCTTTTGCAGGTACGAAAGAATATTCCAAAGAATAAATTAATCTAAGAATAGTTATTTATGGTATGATCATGAATGAAGAATAAAAGAATATTTGAAAGAGAGTCCAAAAGACAAAAGAATCTAAGAATAATCATTTGTATAGTATGATTATGGATGAAATGAAAAGAATGAAAGAATATTTGCTTAAAATGATAGAAAAGATGCATTTTATTAAAATAAAGATTTTGAACATAAGCCTATTTCACAAAAGGATTCTCATCACTCCTAGGCTTAGAGTAATAAGTGTGTTTTGAACATTACTCCGAGTTAGCTCTAAAAATACAGAGATCTTTCCCACAGTCCTATTATTCAAAACACTTCCAAGTATGCCTGATAAATTCTCTTTTCCAGATCCCTCTTCCGATACTATATTCAGATTCCCCAGCATTCCTTCTAGGCATTTGACTTCTTCAAAGAATTTTAACTCTTTATTATTCGTTAGACTCTGCACCAAAACTTTAAATTCAGCGCACTTCTGGATTTTGTAACAACCTTCAGTGTGGAACTTACAGTAACTCTCCATCCCTTTGGGTATCTTCCCCGAATTCTCATATCTATCATTTATTTCTAAACCCATTTTAGTGGGGGTTTCTACCTCTTTCTCCACTCTCAATTATCACATTTACTCCTGAGTCTAGATAACCGGGTAACGGATTTCCTACCATATTAGGTCCTGATGGATCGTCAAACTTCACGATGCCCATCTTGATGAACCTTTCTATTAACTTCTTAAATGTGGTGCAGTTCTCAATTGAGTGCCTCGTTATTCCTGTGTGGTACTCACATTAAGTATTCGTATCATACCATTACGGGAACAGAGGTTGTATGGTTTCCGAGTAGAAAGGGGATACCACATGTGCATCAAACAGATTTCGATACAGCTCTTTATATGACATTAGGATGGGTGTAAGATGAAGCCTTTCTGTGTTTGGCCTCGAGTTGGATTCTTACCTGAAGGGGCTTTTCTAGCTAGTAGTTACGGCCCTCGGCTGGCCTACAGTGACCGATTTGAAATACCCTTTGCTCATATTATTCAATTAATTTTTATTTCTCTTTAAGGTTGATCTCTTGGCGCTTTCTCCCGCGTCTATCTTCTCGCTCCTTATTGCGTTTTCAATCATCTCACGGGACATTACTATATTGAGAAGCTCATAGTAGCGCTTCCCAACATATGGGTAATGAACGGGGCTTTCAGAGTGTTGATAAAAGGCATCGTAGTTTCTTTCTCCAGAAGAAGTGGCTGGACTTGTGTCGCTACCTCTCTCCATCTTTGGGCATATTGTCTGAAGCTCTCACTTTGCTTCTTTTCCATATTCTAAAGTGTAATTCTGTTGGGCGCCATGTCTGTCACGTGGCCATATTGCTTCATGAAGCCTGTGCCAAGTCCTTCCATGAATGAATTTTGGCACGGCTCAGTTGGTTGTACCATTTGGCAGCTGACCCAATCAGACTATCTTGGAAGTAATGAATTAACAGTTGATCGTTATCAACGTATCTTGTCATTCTTCGGCAGAACATCGTGATGGAGCTTCAGGGCAACTAGTCTCATTATATTTTTCAAATTCTGGAGTCTTGAATTTTAGTGGGAGTACTAAATCTGGAACCAAACTCGGATCTTTGGCGTCAACCCCGCAATGGTAATCAGCATTCTCCATTGCTCTAAGTTTTTCCTCCAACCACCTGTACCGATCTTTGAGTTGTTTTGGCAGTTCGACCCTTGCTTTTTCTATTTCTGCCATTTTCTCAAGAGCAGGAACTACATGATTGGTTGGACTGTTTCTCGGATTGGAACCTGAGCCCGTCGAGTAGTTCACGGGTGCTGAGGTACCGGCTTGATGTTATTGGGGCCTGACAGTAACGGATGCCCCTTGTAAATGCGCGTCTGGTTGGGCCTAGGCGCTTAATGGGGTAAAACCTGAGGGATAGATGGGGTCTTCATTACCATCCTCACCGTTGACTACTAGGCCTTTCCCTTTTTCGAGCCCTCCAACTAGTAACTGCATCAATTGGCTCACCATACTTCTTTAGGATTCAAGCATTTAATCCCTCATATCCTGTTGAATTTTGGCTAGTTGTTCTTGCATCTGTGCCTGCAGCTGGTCTCGCATATCTCTTTGCAATTGTTCTAATCTTTCCATTCTTTGATCCATTGCTTTCGTCTTGTGGCGGGTACTGTAGTGGTAGTGATACTTAGTTGGTGAGTTTTCGTTGGTTTCCAGGTTAACTGTCATAATTTTAATTAATCAGGGTCCTTTTATGAAATTGAATGCATATGATGAAATGCAATGCAGATGCATGAAATGAATGCAAAAAAGAGATGTTGATTCTGATTTAATTCTGTTAGAACAACTTTACTAGAAAACAAATCTCTTTACATAAAACGGATATACATTCGGCCTTACCCTAATATTTAACATGAAGACATCGATCCCTTTCTTCTTATTCGGATGTTAAGATCAAATCTCGCAAATTTTCCAATATATGCCTCTACTAGTTCCTTTTTGCTTGATCCGGGCGGCACAAGGGCATTAAGGTTAGGGTTTTTGAAATTTTTTTAATTTTTTGGGCTACGGGCTTGTAATGTTATTAGGTTTATAAAATTTGGATTTGTAACTGGATTGGACTGTTTAATTATTTATTTGGTTTTGTTTATCTAATTTGGGCCTAGGCCGGGCAAAATAGGCCTATTACAAAGATTAAAATATATTTTAACTATATGTATGTCGTGTACATTTGGATATTAGTCTTTTTTATTTTTAGGAATTTACTTTTATTTTTATTTTTTCGATAAAATAATTTTTTGTTATAGTGTTTTTTAAAAAAAATATTGTTAACGTTTTAATTGAAATAATTTATAATATTAACTATTTAGTTTAACTAATAACATTATAAAATAAAGGAACTAATTATATAAAAATTAAAGCATGTAGATTAAATATCAGGTTTCAATATAATATAAGAATTAAAACTGAAATTTGACCATTATCTTATAATGCAAAAAATAAAAATAAAATAAAGGCAAACTAAAAATAATGAAAAGTCAAGAACTAGTTTTAATACTAACATTCAAATTATATATAATCAATGTAATATTTTAATAAAAAATTAACATAATCATATAATATTTGAAATAAATATATATATATATATATTTAGAAAAAAAAAAAGATGTCATGTCATCTTTCCATATATATATATTTTTAATCATTTGAACAATCAAAGGAATGTAAGGAGCTATATAAGGACAAGTATTTTAAAACTAAACAACATAACAAAAATAGTATGAGGATCATGAAATCTGGCTTCTCACTTATCTTTTTTATTTTTCTTGTTTCGTAGGAACATGTCAATAGAATATGAATTAGATGCCACATCAAAATCTCCTGAAATTGTCCTGCTTCTCTTTAGTCCTACAACTGCATATTCTTGTTGGATCTTATAATCTAAAGCTAAAGAAATAAAGGGTTTTCATCTAAGCTAGCTACCTATACATCATCTTTATATGAATACAATTCAACATAAGACTAAGGTTTATCAGACTGCTGTTTCTCGCCATTAAAGTGAAGTTCAAGCTTAGGGGTGTTGTCGCTGTTTCCTTTGTACTTATACCAACTTGCGCATAACAAAAAGTAGCCCAAGTTTAAGATTCCTAGGCCTGCAATTATGTAATAGTAGTAATCTAATCTTCCCTTATTCAGATCCTCCTTTAACTAGTTTTCGGTGGCTGTACGGTTTGTTGTTCGATGAATTATAAAGATCAACAAGCTACTGAAATAATTTGAACCTACCAACCCACAGTAGAATAGAGACCCTCCGATGCTTTTCATGTTCTCAGGGAACTGCTTGTAGTAGAATTCGATGAGGCCAATGGATGCAAACGCTTCCGTTAGTCCACCAAGTATGAATTGAGGGATTAAAATCCAGGCTGACGTTGACGAAATGGCACATTTCCTTGGCACAACTCCTAAGGTGGGTTTCGTCAGAGTTATGCTTCTTCGGTGTTGTTCTACAATCCCAAACACAGGCATGGTGAATATGGAGACAAACATCCCAATACCAATCCTCTGTAGGATTGTAATGCCCCCTTCTTTCCCTCTGATTTTTCGAAGGAATGGGACGATAGCTCGATCGTATACGGGTACGAAAATGGTCAGCCTAAGCGTCATGAAGACAACATAGGGTGCAGCTGGGATCTTGAAGTTGCTGTTTTCGGGGCGTTTATCAGATTGAACGGCTTGGAACACGGCATAGATAGTTGAACAAGGGTAACACAATACATGATTTGTGATGCCCATATAGTAAGCACTCTAAATAGGCTGCAAGCTGCACAGTCTCCATGGATTCGCTAGTGATCCATCACCCTTTATTTCATCTTGGGGTGCCACAATAGCTGCTTTGTCCAGGAATCTGAATATATATAAAAAGAAAAAACTAACTTAAGTTTATTCTCAACATGTTCTTTTCCCCTTTTGTTTTAGCTACATTACTTGGTCTCAAGGCATACATTGGATATACTTGAAGAAAACTGATAAGTGGGAGCAGATAGTGTGCTGACTTGAATTGGTCGGTATAGGAAAGCTTGGAGTTGATAGACTTGGGAGGAAAATACTTGAAAAGGGAGAGCCAAGGCTGCTCCACATGTTTTAATTTCCTTTTCTTGATAGCTACCACTATTACTTGTACTACACTGGTCATCGGACTACCAGTAGCTTTAACTTTGACATATATTTTGGAGCCAACAAAATACACCACACAAGCTATAAACATGAGAGTTGCAGGAATCCCAAGGCCAACAGCCTAACTCACGTTTGATTGAATGTAGACGATGAGGGTTAAGGATACCATCTGTGAAAAAGTGAAGGTGAAAACGTACCAACTGAAGAAGCTATCGATTTCTCTCTTTTCAGCTTCTGTTTTAGGATTGAATTGGTCCACCCCAAATGTCAAGTTACATGGCCGAACGCCCCCAGCTCCCACAATCATTAGCCCCAAACCCATTAGTAGAAATTCCAGTTTCCCTGCTGTTGGCCCTTTGCATTCCCTACTCTCTTTTGCTGCACACCGGTGAGGATGCAACTCTGGGATGTCTGCTGTGAGTTGTATTGCTAGCAATCCCTTCATAAACAAAAGAGCAGAGAAAAAAATAATAAAAGCCAAAAGATTATATCAAAATCTGTACTTTTTTATGATTAATTTCCTTGTTGGGGATTTCAAATGAAGGGCAGGGGGTGATCTAAGTTAAATGTTATTACCAAGAAAGAGGCAGCTGTAGCAAATCCCAAGGTTTTATAGCGGCCGAAGTAAGTATCGCAGAGGAAAGCTCCGACCAGGGTTCCAAAATTTGTAGTGCCATTGAAGACATTAATCATAGTTGTAGCTGTAATACTCTTTAAGTTGAAGACAATAGCGAGGTAGATCAACAAGTTGGCTAAGGTACCAATGGCTCCCAGTTTCTCAAAGGTTTCATTCCCTGCTAAATCATACACCTAAAAAAACCAAGGTAAAAAATCAAAACCAAACAAGCTTTTGTTCCAAAGTTACCTATAATAAATGGCATGGCTTTCCATCCTCTGTAGTTGATTTCAGACTCATCATTTGTTGCGACGGTAGCTTTCTCCTCCTCCTCCATTGCTTCTTTGCCACTCTTGTTCATTCTGTCATCCATCTTTTTCCACTGTTTGCTAAACAAGATGCTACTATCTCATTTATAACATTAATTGCATGTCTGAGACCTTTAGTGTGAACATAGCTCAGCTGAATAATTTAGAGAGGCAAACAAGTAAGGGTCTCCAAAACTTTACGAGTCATTGTTCTTGCTTCTGATCGGCAACTCAAAAGACCCTGTAACATCCCGATTTTGGGCTTAGTCGGAACAGTGGTTTCAGGACCACAAATTCAATGAGGAAAATTTCATTTTTATTGTATTTTTATGGTCTACAATTTCATAGAATGATTTCGTGAAAATTTTGTTCAAAAATTTCGACGTTTGGGCACTCAATTTAGAAAAAAAGGACTAAATTGTAAAAAGTGCAAAAGTTGAGTTTTATATGTTAGAGGTGTCTAATTGTCATGAAATTTTAAATGGGAGGCCCTTAAATGATAATTAAACCGTTGTATAACTTTTTGGACAGAAATGGTCTTGGTTGGGTAAAATTTGAAAGAATAGTAAAAATGGCATTTTGGTCATTTAGGGGTAAAATGAATTAAAAGACAAATTTTAAACCCCAAATGTGTCCTATCTTCTTGCTACAGAAGAATGTACCAAGATCAGCCATGTTTAGGGTTTGGCCAACCTTCCAAGCTTAATAGTAAGTGATTCCGAGCTCCGTTTTTAATGTTCTATGTATTTTTAAAATCGCGGTAACATGATCTGCTCATTTCTACCATTATTTTGAGCTAGGATTTATGTTTAAAAATTTACCTATGAATGATATGCATGTATTTTGATGTTTAATGTAGATTATGAAGCTGAAATTGTGTTAGACAACTTTTGCTAAGCAATTTTACGTGAAAACGAGTAAAACGACATAATCGGTAAAAATACCTAATGTTCATAAGTACATGTTAGAGTGAGAATTTTATATTGCCATAGAAGGGAAAAATTATAAGCATGTCATAAAACATAAGAAAATAGGAAGAAGTTTAATTTTCGAACCTTGGGGAAAAAGTGCAAATATGTAAAAGTTTAGGGGTCAAAATGCAAATTTGTAAAAAATGATTTTTAGACCCATATGAATAGTGTGACTAAGTATTAGGCTAAATGTGATATTATAGATCAAGGAAATCGAGATTTGGGCTTAAATCGAGAAAATACAAGGTTATGGACTAGAATGGTAAATTGCCATTTCTGGATCTGAGGTAAGTTCGCGTGATTTAATAAGCCTATTATTCATGATATTATTGATATATATGAAACATAATTTGCTATAATTGTATTGAATTTGATGTTAATAGAAATTTGATGGGATATGCTATTTAAAAGAAATTGGTGATTACTGAGAATATGAGATCTTGCATATGTTGCATTAAAGGTTGTCCCTAAAGGATAATCTTTTGATCTCATTATGAAAAGGAAATGCACGTCTTGTGTGTACAATGTGAAAAGTGGTAGCTTTGGCTACCTGATTAGTGAAAAGTGGTAGCTTCGGCTACCTGATCAGTGAAAAGTAGTAGCTTTGGCTACCTGATTAGTGAAAAGTGGTAGCTCCAACTACCTGATCAGTGAAGAGTGGTAGCTTCGGCTATCGAATGTGAAAAGGGATAGCTTCGGCTATCGAATGTGAAAAGGGATAGCTTTGGCTATCAAATGTGAAAAAGGGGTAACTTTGGCTATCAAATATGAAAAGGGATAGCTTCGGCTATCAAATTTGGAAAGGAAAGGTATACTTTGTGTATACCATTTGAAAAGGAAAGGTATACTTTGTGTGTATCACTCGGAAAAAAACGTACACCTCGATTGTACAACTGGAAAAGGAAAGGTCCATCGGAAATTCAACGGGTATTATAATGAATAATGCGATGAAAGTCCCAAGAGGGCCGTGGTGATAAAGGTAAAGTTAATTGAGATGCTATGGATATGTACAGGTACGTACATTATACTCATAAGTGATGCCTTATTGAAATGTGATAAATGATGAGTAAGTGAATTCATGCGTATATATGTGTATACATGATGAACAAGTGAAAATATTTGAAAGATGAATCATCCTCATCCTCATCCTCATGCTTATGATTATGAATTGTGTTGCAATATCATGTTAACCTACATTGTGTAATTGAATATGAGATTTATGAAATAATGAGTCCATGATCAATGTGACAATGGAATTATGATAGCTATTATAATTTTTGCACCGAAATAGTGTTGAACAGCAGCAGTAGCCCGACTTTGAAAAATCACCATAAATGGTGTAAGTCGAATTAGAGGCTGAATAATATATGAAATTAAAGCCTAATGAGTCTAGTTTCACATAAAGGAAACGGTGTGAGAAAAATAATTTTTTATTATGATATATTTGAATTCTTGTGAGACAGAGTCAGAATAAATTCGAAATCCCCTGTTCTGACTTGGGAAAATCACTAGAAATTGTACAAAAATAATTATGAGTTATAAATCATGTGAATAAAATCCTTAATGAGTCTAATTTCAAGATAAAGAGATGTGAACATTATCCGAGTCTCGTACTATGAGATAAATAAATTTTAGTGAAGAAAGGTCGAAGCTGTCAAATAGAGAAATAGGGGAGACTTTGATTAATAAACTGTACTTATTGCCTGAACCAAAAATTCTGAAAATTTTATGGTGGAAATATATATGAGTCTAGTTTTCGGAAAAATTTAAAGATCTTAATTTTCAGTTCCATAACTCCAGATATAAATGATTTAGTGACTGTGACTCAAGAAAATAGCTTAACCAGAACATGTGTAAATGTACAATTGGGATAGTTTTACTATGGAAAGCATGTTAGTAAATTGCTTATTATTTTCATGCGAGCTTGCTAAGCGTAAAGCTTACCCCCTCCTTTCAATTTCTCTTAGTGTTGTCAGGTTAGCTCAGGGTTGGAGATCGTCGGAGGCAGCATCACACTATCAAGCCAGCACCTTGAGAGTATAAACACATATGCTAGAATTATCAAGTGAGTGGCATGTATAGGGATCTAGTTTTATAACATGTGTTATTATAATTTGGCCAAATATATTGGTCTTTAGTGAGCTACTGATTCTGACTTATAAATCTTACTATTCATGTTATGTCTAATATTGGTGATGTGAATATGCTTATGTGCCATGCATGGTTGGTAAAATGTTATGTGTTGTTGTGAGAATGCCGTGCTTGTATCTTGATTGTGGATATATAATTACTCAAATATGCCATGTTAATTGCTATGAAAATATATAAGTGTATGTAGGTAACTAAGGGTGACAATTGGCTTGGAAAATAGCCTTGAAATTGTCCACACGGATAGATACACAGACGTGTGACTCTCTGAAGCAAGAAAATTAGTTAAGTTGCCCATAGATTTTCAAAGTTCTTGGTTTAGTCCCGAACCACCTCAATGTATGTTATAGGCTTCGAAGGCATGTATAAGGGACGATATGTATGTGTTTAAGATGTTTTAATTTTGGACAAAAACCCTATGGCCCGGTTTTGCATGTTGTGAATGTTTAAGTCCGGTAACGCCTCGAACCCTATCCCGGCATTGGATACGGATGAGGGGTGTTACAAACCCACCCTACCAAAATTTCCTACCTCGATGTGATAAATATGAGGGATATATTCATATTACAAATTTTTTTTGATAGAATTAGATGTAACATTACGTCATTTTTAAGTATACGGACACTAATAATTGGATTTATTTATTCAACATTAATTACTCTGTAGATATATAAATTAACTAAATGTTCATTGTAACAACCATTACAACAAAAATAAATAGTGAAAAAAAATAAGAGCAGAAAATAATCAAACACAGCCAATCTTTGTTAATGCGGTGAATGATTTTATTCAACAATTATTTAGATCATCTATTAGCTTAATCCCAATTTACCATTACACAAAGAAATAGCTGCAGCCTAATATTGACCCCAATTATCACAAGTCACTCTCTCAAATATCTCACAATACGACTGACAAACTTCTCCAAATAATACCTAAAAGAGTGTCACAAAATAACCATAAGAAAATACAGTAAAGTTGTCGACAAAAACACTCCACAAGCTGCTCTCAACACCTGAAAGAAACAAAAGCTCGTAATAGAAAAACTCAAGAAAGTGAAGATCTTCCAGTTCTCTCTCTCGTGATTTACCAGGAGAGAATAAAGCCTATTTATACGCTATTATATTAGCAAGACAAACTTGTCTTGAATTCTTATTTTAACCCGACTCATAAAGAGCTCTAATTCTAAGTATTCTATCCATAAAAATTAATTATTAAGGTGTAATGATAAATTTATATTTATTCTAATCAACAAAATAAAATGTAATGACAATTTTTTTTTCAAATATCATATAGTTGTAAAATTGCAGCTTAACCCAATAAAAAAAAGGATGGATTCTTCTTGGAAAATAAACTGTTTGATAAATATGAAACAATTTTTACAGATGATATCGACAACAAAAAAAATATCAACTAATTTATATCGTGTTGGGTTGATTATTTATTTGTATTAAATTATTGAGTAAGAATTTGGAGATTAAAATATGTTTCAAGTATCTATACATTATGTACATTTGGATTTTAGTCTCTTTTATTTTTAAGAATTTACTCTTATTTTTTGAATTTAAAATTTTAAGTCTAATTGTTATCGTTATTAAAATTCTTCTTTTAAATCTACTAGAATGGTATTTTAAAATTAAAAAGAAAAATACATCCATTTTGTAGTCATGTAATAATAAAAATAATGTTGAAAATATTGATTAGAATTTTTTTTCCTTATAAACACCCGTTCGAACTTGTATTGATAAAATAATTTTTTTGTTGTAGTGTTTTAAAGAAAAAATATTGTCAACGTTTTAATTGAAATAATTAATTATTTAGATTAACTAATAATATTATAAAATAAATGAACTAAAATATATAAAAATTAAAGCATGTAGATTAAATATCAAGTTTCAATAGAATATAAGAATTGAAGCTAAAATTTGACCATTATCTTATAATGTAAAAAATAAAAATAAAGGCAAACTAAAAATAAAATTAAATTTTTAATACTAACATTCAAAATATATAGTCAATGTAATATTTTAATACAAAATTAACATAAGTAATCAAATTATATATATAAAAAAAATGTTAGGTCCTCTTTCCATACATATTTTTTCTTTAATCATTTGAACAATCAAAGGAATGTAAGGAGCTGTATAAGGACAAGTACTTTAAAACTAAACATCATAACAAGAATAGTATGAGGATCAAGAATTCTGGCTTCTCATTTATCCTTTTTATTTTTCTTGTTTCGTAGGAACATGTCAATAGAATATGAATTAGATGCAACATCAAAATCTCTTGAAATTATTCTGCTTCTCTTCAGTCCTACAACTGCATATTCTTGTTGGATCTTATAATCTAAAGCTAAAGAAATAAAGGGTTTTCATCTAAGCTAGCTACCTACACATCATTTATATATGAATACAATTCAACATAAGACTAAGGTTTATCAAATTGTTGTTTCTCACCATTAACGTGAAGTTCAAGCTGAGGGGTGTTGTCGCTGTTTCCTTTGTACTTATACCAACTTGCGCATAACAAAAAGTAGCCCAAGTTTAAGATTCCTAGGCCTGCAATTATGTAATAGTAGTAATCCAATCTTCCCTTATTCAGATCCTCCTTTAACCAGTTTCCGGTGGCTGTGCGGTTTGTTGTTCGATGAATTATAAAGATCAACAAGCTACTGAAATAATTTGAACCTGCCAACCCACAGTAGAATAGAGATCCTCCGATGCTTTTCATGTTCTCAGGGAACTGCTTGTAGTAGAATTCAATGAGGCCAATGGATGCAAACGCTTCCGTCAGTCCACCAAGTATGAATTGAGGGATTAAAACCGAGGCTGACATTGACGAAATGGCACCTTTCCTTGGCACAACTCCTAAAGTCGGTTTCGCCAGAGCTATGCTTCTTCGGTGTTGTTCTACCATCCCAGACACAAGCATGGTGAATATGGAGACAAACATCCCAATACCGATCCTTTGCAGGATTGTAATGCCCCCTTCTTTCCCTCTTATTTTTTGAAGAAATGGGACGATAGCTCGATCGTATACGGGTATGAAAATGGTCAGGCTAAGCATCATGAAGACAACATAGGATGCAGCTGGGATCTTGAAGTTGCTGTTTCCGAAGCGTCTATCAGATTGAACAGCTTGGAACACGGCATAGGTATGCAGTTGAACAAGGGTAACACAATACATGATTTGTGATGCCCATATAGGAAGCACTCTAAACAGGCATTTCACTTCTTCTACTTGCTGCAAGCTGCACAGTCTCCATGGATCCGCTGGTGATCCATCACCCTTTATTTCATCTTGGAGTGCCACAATAGCTGCTTTGTCCAGGAATCTGAATATACAAAAAAAAAAAAAAAAAACTAACTTAAGCCAATTCTCAACATGTTCTTTTTCCCTCTTGTTTTAGCTACATTACTTGGTCTCGAGGCATGCATTGGGTATACTTGAAGAAAATTGATAAGTAGGAGCAGATAGTGTGCTGACCTGAATTGGTCGGTATAGGGAAGCTTGGAGTTGATAGACTTGGGAGGAAAATACTTGAAAAGGGAGAGCCAAGGTTGCTCCACAGGTTTTAATTTCCTTTTCTTGATAGCTACCACTATTACTTGTGCTACACTAGTCATTGGACTACCAGTAGCTTTAACTTTGACATATATTTTGGAGCCAACAAAATACACCACACAAGCTATAAACATGAGAGTTGCAGGAATCCCAAGGCCAACAGCCCAACTCACATTTGATTGAATGTAGACGATGAGGGTTAAGGATACCATCTGCGCAAAAGTGAAGGTGAAGAAGTACCAATTGAAGAAGCTATCGATTCCTCTCTTTCCAGCTTCTGTTTTAGGATTGAATTGGTCAACCCCAAATGCCAAGTTACATGGCCGAACACCCCCAGCTCCCACAATCATTAGCCCCAAACCCATTAGCAAAAATGCCAGTTGCCCTGCTGTTGGCCCTTTGCATTCCCCACTCTCTTTTGCTACACACCGGTGAGGATGCAACTCTGGGATAGCTGCTGTTAGTTGTATTGCTAGCAATCCCTTCATAAACAAAAAAGCAAAGAAAAAAAATCCAATAAATTATATCAAAATCTGTACTGTAGCACAAAATTGGTAAGTTTGGTTTGGTCAATGTCCTATTATGGTTCAGCTTTAGATCTATACTTTTTTATGATTAATTTCCTTCTTGGGGGTTTTCAAATGAAGGGCAGTGGTTGATCTATGTTAAATGTTATTACCAAGAAAGAGGCAGCTGTAGCAAATCCCAAGGTTTTATAGCGGCCGAAGTAAGTATCGCAGAGGAAAGCTCCGACCAGGGTTCCAAAATTTGTAGTGCCATTGAAGACATTAATCATAGTTGCAGCTGTAATACTCTTTAAGTTGAAGACAGTAGTGAGGTAGATCAACAAGTTGGCTAAGGTACCAATGGCTCCCAGTTTCTCAAAGGTTTCATTCCCTGCCAAATCATACACCTAAAAAAACCAAGGCAAAAAATCAAAACCAAACAAGCTTTTGTTGCAAAGTTACCTATAATAAATGGCATGGCTTTCCATCCTCTGTAGTTGATTTCAGGCTCATCATCTATTGCAACGGTAGCTTTCTCCTCCTTCTCCATTGCTTCTTTGTCACTCTTGTTCATTCTGTCATCCATCTTTTTCCACTGTTTACTAAACAAGATGCTACTATCTCATTTATAACATTAATTGCACGTATGAGACCTTTAGTGTGAACATAGCTCAGCTGAATGATTTAGAGAGGTAAATAGCTTTGACCTTTCTTTACTAAAAATTAATTATCTCCTCATACGAAATTCGGATGATGTTTCTGTTTGTTTCTTTCGAAAATAGACTCATTAAGGATTTTAAGCATATAAATTATAACCCATAATTATTTTTGTACAATATTTAATGATTTTCCCAAATCAAAACAGGGGATTCCAAAATCATTCTGACTCTGTCTCACAAAAATTAAAATATCTCATAAAATAAGATTCTTTTGCTTACATTGTTTCTTCTATGTAAAACTAGACTCAATAGGCTTTAATTTCATATTTTATTCAACCTCTAAGTCGATTTCCACAATTTTTGTGATTTTTCAATATTGGACTACTGCTGCTGTCCAAAACTGTTTTAGTGAAAAATATTGATAACTAAGTTTATAACACCTTCACTTCCTTTCAATTAAACCCTATACATGCCATATAACCTTAAAATGCACAATAAAATTTACCAAAGAAATCTGGATAGTGTGCCCTGATGTGTTGATCCAATCCACCGATTTCACGTCAATCTACAAAGAACATTTAACACACAGGAGTAAACTTATAAAATCTTAGTAAGTTCATAGGCATAGAAAATAATTCTTATCAAAAAATCTTATAACAATTATACAATATATAATTTCACCAAATCTTCCTATCAATCACAAAATCAATGATAAATTTCACTTGATTGAGCTCAATATCAATAAATAATAAATTTCAATCTCTAGGGTCCATTTATCGCTTATTTTTCTTAATCAATTTAGGGAGCAATTACGGAATTGAGTACTTCGTTTTCACAATGCCATAGTATAACTATGGTCTTACACATAATCATATGTCACACACCGAAGCCGTAGCCCAACCATGGTCTTACACGGATCACATATCAAACAGATGCCATATCCCAGATATGGTCTTACACAGAAGCACATATCACACCGATGCCATATCCCAGATATGGTCTTATACGAAAGCATATAATCATATCAGACCGATGCCATAGTCTAGCTATGATCTTATACGGAAGCACATATCACACTAATGCCATAGCCCAGCAATGGTTTTATACAGAAATCACATATCACATGTTGCATGGTCCAATCATGGTCTTTACCGTCAATTTGTCTTAGTCACTAAACGAAAGTACTCAAATCCGTTGTTCCACCTAAGCAATTTGTACTTTTACTCAAACATTATTTCACAATTATCACAATCTAATAGCATTCATATGCAATAATATACCATATAATTCATGAAATTTTTATAACAAAACATTGAATTTAGCCATATGAACTTACCTGGGCAAATTCGCAAAAGTCGTACAAGTTCAGGGACTAATCGGCTATTTTTTCTTTTCCACGATTCACTTTGGGTTCTTGATCTATAATTGTAAAATCATTCATTTATTAACATTTATTTCAATTGTACTCTAATTCACAGTTTATACCCTTTAATTCCTAAAATTACACATTTGCCCCAAATTTTATAGTTTTTACAATTTAGTCCCTGATCAATTTATCCTTCAATTAAACTTATCTTTCTCAATGAAAACTTTATTTCATCATTATAAGCTACTACAAAACCTTTGAAAATCATAATTTCAGCACCAAACCTTAATTCACAACTTTTCACAATTAGGTCCTAAAATCATTTTCTATTAAAATCACTTAATAAAATCATCATTTAATGAAATTAAAGCTTTAAATCCATGTAAATTCATCATAAACATACAACACTCATTCAAGGTAACTTTTAAACTCTCTCATAAAATCAAAAGCTAATGAATTCAATAGGTGGACCTAATTGTAAAAGTCACAAAAACATAAAAATTACTAAGAAAAAGTAAAAATTGAACTCACATGGTACAAAAATATGAAAAACCAGCATAGGAGACCTGCTATGGAGTTTTTGGCTGAGAAAAGATGAAGAAATGTCTAGGATTTTCAATTACATGATTTTTAACTACTAACTTTTATGCTATTTCCAATTTTGCCCCTTGTTCACATTGTTTTCTTGCTTATTTCGTGCCCAAACTGTCCAGTCATTATCCTTTGGGTATAATTGCTCTTTAAATCCCTCTTTTTAAATACTTAAGCTATTTACTCACAATTTAGCAAATTTTGTACTATTTTCAATTTAATTCTTTTTAATTAATTGACTATCCAAATGTTAAAATTTTCTAACAAAACTTTAATACTAACTCAATGATACTCCATAAATATTTTTAAATATTTATGGCTCCTCTTATGAATTTGAGGTCTCAATACCTCGTTTTAGACCCAATTTACTTATTAAATTCTTCTTTTTTTTTTAAATCACAAAATTCACTAATTCAAAAATTCTTCTAAATTCACACTTGACCCATAATTATTAATTTATTAAATTTTCAAACTTACTTGTCAAATTTAGTAATCCCAAATAACTGTTTTCGACACCACTAAAAATTAGGCTATTACAAATATGCTACATTCAAGTGAACCGAACTCAACTTTATTTAAGGCCTAAGTAAATGACCCAAATAGAGAAACAATCTTGTTATAACATGACATAGAATAAAAAAGAATAATTTTCCTAACAATAATGTTAATTTACGAAAATGAAACTAAAATTAAAATTTTATAGATACAATTATAAAAAATCAAAGTTTATGTGTCATATTACAAATAAAATAAAAGTGAATATATGATTTTAAAATTTACCCCAATATTAATTAAATTAAACTCTGAGATTTTCTATTCCGACTTCTCTACTGCTTTTTTACCAGATGGCCTTGAGAGGAAAAGACAAACATATTCAATTTCAATGGCCTTTTTTTCAACTTAAAAGTCTAAACCAATTTGTTTTTCTCTAGTGGTTTGAGTTGCACTAATCATCGAAATAATGACAAATATTGAATGTTTTATTCGTTTTATTGGAGTATAAAAGATTGGAAAAATGCAGAAACTGGCTATCTAGATATCTGGAAGTTGGATGAGTGGTTTCAAGAGTTTATCTTTA
This sequence comes from Gossypium anomalum, assembly GCA_025698475.1. NCBI lineage: Eukaryota > Viridiplantae > Streptophyta > Magnoliopsida > Malvales > Malvaceae > Gossypium > Gossypium anomalum. The sequence continues at coordinate 11,781,082 of CM046967.1, read as the reverse complement.
TTTCTTTCCTAAGTGTTTGTAAGCTACTTTTTTCCAATTACTTGGTCTATTTTTGGTTCATATTTTTATTTTTCTTATTTGCTTAAAAAAAAAAAAAAACACAACACCACATAAAGTTGAAAAAAAATTTAAAAAGTATCTCTACCACATCTTAGTCTTGGGATTTGAGCTAAAAAAGCTTTTGGCACCCAATGAATTTTTTAAAATTATTATTTATAAAGATAAAATTTCAAATCCAAACCAATATTTAATGTTATAATATAAATTTTGATTTCAGTGAATATTATATATAAAATTTAATTGATTTTCACAAATTATCATGATCATTATTAATATAATAGAATTTTATATTTACATATTAAATACATAAATAACTTTATTTATTAAATATAAAAATAAACTAAAGCATTTATTCATTTAAATTTATATATTTGAATCAAAATAAAATTTCTACATCTACATTTCAACTTTTATATGTATAATTACATGAAATAAAATTTAATGTATGAAATTATATAATAGATAAAAACTGATGTAATTTATATTATCTTTTTTAATGACAGCCTAACTTCAATTTAAACCACTTAGATAGTATATGAACGGTTGAATGTTGGACCACTTGGACAAAGTGTCCCCCTACTTTATTGCGTCTTTTTTTTTTCTTCTTGTTTGTTTATTTTCATCCTATACACTCCTATCGAAGCGGTGGGATTCAAAATCCATATGGTCTGGTCATCTCTACCAAAATTTCAGTATGATAATTGTATGAGAAGGAAAGTGGTCCCCTGATGAAGACTGAATCACTGTCATCTCTTTACTTTCTATCTCATTTGGGTTACAAAAGTTTACCTCTCTGATATTTCAAAGACTGGTTTTAGTATTCATCCAATTATGAATATTTCTTTTTAGTTATCTAATTATAAAAACTTATAAAATAATTATTTTATTTAATTTTATTTTTTGTCAAGGATTAAAATGCAATCCAGGTTTTACCTTCCTAACATGCTTATAAAAACAAATTTTATACAATTTGTTGCTATATAATATTCTTCGTCACATATAAAACATTTACATATTTGTTTTTTAGATTTTTTAGAAGTTTTTTTCTAACAATTTTTTTCTTTTTATTATTATAACCAATATATTTTTTATTTCCTGGTTTCCATCTAACTAGTTTATATCTTCTATTTTTCTTTCTATGTTTTTTATAAGTTTTAGGACGTATTGATTTACATCCAAATTCCCATTCATTTTCTAGAATTTTAGTACAATGTTTATCACTTAATTTATTTTTAACTTGTTTAGAAGCTTTAGTTTGTAAGCAATGTAAAGTTATTCTTTCTTTAGCAAAATTTATCCTATTTCCTATAGAATCTATATTTTCTGATTCTACTCCAGCCTTTTAACTATGTTTTTCTAGATAATTTACATATTTTTGTATGCAAATTTCATCCCATGGTGGTGGTAATTTATGAAAATATTAGTTTTCCTAAAATTCTATATTTGCAGTTTTTAGTTTTTGATATTCATGAAGAATTTTTTTAGAAAATTCTACTAAATATCTAATATCGCATAATTTAATCTTAGATAATATATAACTAGTGATACTATCCTGATCTTTTTTTATCAAAATAGCCACAAAATTCTGTTTTTAGAATAAAAGTTAATCATTTTAAAAGATCTTTAGGAGTTCCTATCTGATTAATTAGATGACTTTTTTTATGTTTTCCTTTTTCAGATTCCTCCCATCGTCTTAAAAATTGTAAAACATCCCCTTGGAATGTTCCAACAAAGTAATTTAAAAATTTTTCTTTTGACCAAGTATTGTTGTTGTTTACAACAATTGTCATTGACTGTGCCCAGTCATCTATAGTTTTTTCATATTCTGATATTGAAATATTAGTTAAGTCTAAATACATTCCTCTTTGGGCCACATTTCTTTTATTTAAATCATCAGTCCTATGTGGTATAGGTTGACTAGATGACTCTCCTGGATATTCAGTTTTAATTTCATTAGTAGCTATATTTTCGGTTTGGTTACCAAAAATTCTAATTGTATTTTCAATTTTTTCAAAATCTTTATTTAAAGCTCTCAGATAATCATCGTTTTGAATATCTGACTCTATTTTTCTTTTTCCATAAAGGTCTGTTTCTTCAGTATTCATTGGTTCTGGAATTTCTATATTTTTTTCCTAATCTGTTGAAGTGTTTTCTTTATCAGATTTATAACTAGTAACCTTTAAATCTTCTTGATTATCAGAATTACTAGAACTACTATTATCTGTAGTATTTAACATATAATGATAGTTAAATAAAGTAAATAAGTCTTTATGTTTTTCATAAAGTTGTTCTATTAATTTTAAATATTCTACTTTTTCATTTTTATCTGCACTTTTAGTAAATTTAAATTTCCAATGTTCTATAAGTTCTTTTTAAGATTGAAAGTCATATTTTTTATTGACGAGTATATTTTCTTTTCTGTTTTTCAAGGTTTTTACATCTTTTATTAGTAGAAGATGATTCTTCTGAAGAAGTGTCTTCTTCCTCAAATAAAGTTAATATTATGTTACTATTGCCATAATATAAAGGACCTAAATCCATTTCTTGTTCTATATTTTTGTTAATAAGAACCTGATCTAATTTATTATTTATAGTAGATAATACTTCTTTAGTTTCGTTGTTCAAATCTAATTCAGTTACCTCTCCTAAATTATTTTAATTGTGAAATTATTAAAATATTCTTATATTAAGGGGTAATTAATATTATTAGAAAGATATTTTCATCTTTTCATATAATTTTTAAATAAAATAATTAAAAAATATTATTTAAGAATTGAATATAAGACTACCAAATTCATATAAAATTGCAACTCTATTAATAATCATTTTATTAATATATTTTTACAGTATAAAATATTTTGGTTGATCGAGAATGTGAAAAATCTAGTATACATTAAATTTGAAGTATAAACTTTAAATGTTTATAGTGCGTTTCCTTTGTTTAGTCAGTGTTGCTCATCCCTACCTCGACTTTTCCTTTTTCTATTTTGCTCTCATCTATTTTCTCATAATTTTCTCTCATTTATTTTGGTCTCATCTAGTCGTACAATTCAAGGTTGTGAAGTCTCATAACTTCTTTGCTTCTCTCTACATTCTTCCCTTGCACATAATTTCTTATTTTTGAACTAAAAAGTTACTGCTCTAAATTCAAAAATGTAACTGGATTCCGTTTGTTTTGCCAAATAAATGGTTTATGTGACTTAATTTCTAAGTAAAAAAGTAATTTTATGTTCTCTAAAATAAAAATAAAACAATTAAATTAAATTGAGTTAAGGTCAGGTCAAATTGAGTTAGGTCTGTTATTAAAATTTTAATTTGAGACAGATTTTTCTTGAGAATTAGAGTGGGATTGAGCTCAGGGCAGATTAGTAAAGCTTCAGGTCGAGAATGGGGTGGGCAAAAATTCGCCCCACCTTGCCTTGTTTCCATTAGACCTATTCATGGGCTGGGTCGGGTTTGAGGTCAGGCTTTACTAAAATTTTAGACTCGTTTGATAGGCTTAGGCTCGGCCAAGATAAAAATGCTAAAACTTGAGTCTTGCTTGACCCGCCCAAATTAATTTTTTATATAATTTTTTAAAAAATATATAATACATTGATGGTCGCTAAGCTAACTAAAAATTCGACTAAGGCAAGCGCACCTATCGAACAGTAGTATAGTTATGGTGAGACCGGAAATATCGTATTCACAAGGACTAAAAGTACTAGTAATTAGTATATTTTTATTATCTAGCCTAAGAATTAAAGGAGGTTTTAACTAAGACTAATTATTTAATTAACTAGGATTACGACAGAGATAAAAGTTTGAAAATACTATTGGAAAACGGATGGAGAAGACAATACGCAAGGAAAAATTCACCTAGACTTCACTTATTACTTTTCAATCAAACGATTTATCCAATTGACTTAATCCGTAGAAATCCCTAATTTATGTTAATCTCTCTCTCGAGACTAAAAACAACTAACTCTAGGTAGATTAATTGAAATCTCTTTCTAATTAAAACCCCTATTATCGCATTAACTCGATCTATGGATTCCCTTATTAGATTTGACTCTAATCCGGTAGATTTATGTCGTCCTATCTCTAGGATTGCATGCAACTCCGCTTAATTATGGAAGATCTACTCTTAAACAGGGACTTTTGCTCTACTGAATAAGCACATCAAAACCTGAATTAATATCCTGAAATATTAAAGTAAGGATTAAAACTCACAATTAAGAATAAGAACAAGTATTTATCATATAATTCAAATAGTAATAAGATCCATCTTAGGTTTCATCTCCCTTAGGTATTTAGGGAGTTTAGTTCATAATAATGAGAAACATCTCAAAATTGGGAAAACAACAAAACATAAAGAAACCCAAAAAACTTCTAAGGAAATTTAATGGAGATCTTCAGTCTTGAAGTAGATCCTGCTTCCGAGCTGACTTCGATAGTTGTCCTTGAGTATTTTCTCCTTCTACTCTGTGTGTCCTCCCTTGATCCTCTTCTAGGTGTTTATATAGACTTTGGAATGCTTCAAAACCCTCACAATTAGCCTTTTTAGAGTAGAATTAGACTTGGCTTCGACAAGGACACGACCGTGTGCCACGCCCGTGTGAAGGTGCTCAGGCCGTGTGCAATTCTGATTGTGATTTAATGTTGACACAACCATGACATACGGGCGTGTGTATCATACACGAACGTGTGGTTTACCCGTGTGGAAATGCCTAGGCCGTGTGAAACACTGAATTAGGCTTATTTTGTCCGTTTTTGGCCCGTTTCTTGCTCTTTTCATGCTCACCTAAGTATAAAACATGAATTTAAAGGATTAGGAGCATCAAATTCAATGAAACCAAGGAAAAATCATCCATAAATATGCCAGGCATGGGGTAAAAATATTTATATATTATGGTTTATCAAATATCCCCACACTTAAGCATTTGTTTGTCCTCAAGCAAAATCCACAACTCTCAATTAAAATCAATTCTTCTCAACTTATAATTCTCATCAATAATGTATCGAAGTAAACCACAAGTAATCATATATTGAGAGTTTAACTAAAAGAACATTAAAGTTTCACACAACCAAGTTGAGCATTTTAATCATAAAATCATAGGTATCCCCCTTTATCTAAGTAATTATCCTTAATTCCAAATTGACAAGGGTTGACATCCTCACTAAAGATTCACTCAAATCACTCAAAGTGTTTAAGGTTCAATAATTAAGCACTCAATAGTCAAACATAAAAAGTTATTACCATAGGCTTGCATGAAAATCAAATATCCACCACTATAATTAGATGATACACAAATCAAAAAGTTTTTAACAGGGTTGTAATGGGGCTTGGGTTAAAGTGTGGATAAAGACTGAAAAAGAGGGTTAGAATCGAGATTAATCTAAATAAATTACCAGAATTAGAAAAAATGAAGCTAATTGCTGAATTGCAAAAAAAAGTGTCAGGATTCGAACTATCCAAAACTAATGATGTGAGCTTTTTCTCAATATAATAACTTTAACTTATCCAAGCTCTTTATAACAATATATAATTGTATGAATAAATATACGGGTTTTTTTTATAAGAACAAGTACAATAATGGAGAATAAATAATAAGGAATAATTCAGCAACTGAAACGAACGAAAATAGTTAGGTAACTAATTAAATCAAATCTCGATAAAAAGAAAGTCAATAAAAAGGAAAAAATTCTTAATGAATCAAAAAGGGTTAAGTTATGGGTTAACATTAAGGGGAAAATCAAGAAACAATGGTTAAGGCTCAAAGGGGTTATTAGGGGTTAAATATATGGGTAGGCTTTTTATGGAGTAAGTGGGTTAAAACCTAAGTGCCTTTATCATTTCCGTATATCAAATCAAATGTGTGGTCTTGACATGCATAATCGAAGCAAGTCCTAGAATAACAAATCAATGTTGACACACTCATAACCAATAAATTAAATGAGCAAGAAAGATATATGCTCTAAAATGCTCAAAATCTCACGAAAATTATGGGTATTTGATGTCAATCCTGTAAATTCGAAACTTCAAGATAATACTCAATTCAGGGAAACAACCTAACAATTTTAATTCTCAAAAATCAACTTATCATGCTTGATTCTCTAATGTCTTAAAGTTTAAACAATCAATGCACAATTACCTATGATTTTATTCAAAACATATCAATGAAAATCATAAATCTATCAAAATTCATTCTAATAGTAATATGAGAACATTATTTGAGAACAAAATATAATTCAGAGATTTTCTGATAATCATATAAATGACCTCCCACACTTAAGATGTACATTGTCCTCAATGTACAAAGATAGATAATAACAATTTAAGCATAATATCAGAAGAGAGGGAGAAGCGAAACTACCCTGAATTTTTGGATGAAATCCTTGGAAGAGCGAAAGCTAGAATTGTAGATAAGGCCAATGAAAGGCATGATTCTAAGTTACTAATAAGAAAATAAACACAACTGTGGAAGAAAATTAATGGATCACTCAATAATAACCATAAAGATAAACATAGTTCAAAATATAAAACATAAGTATTCAAAAATAAATAACAGAAAAATAATAATAAAATTAAAAAGAAAAATAATAATAATAAAATAAATGGACTCAAAAGTCCTCATTATCGGAAGCCTCGTGGGTCGACGGTTGATAAATCATAAGATATACATATTTTTATCCCATTTTTGGCATATCTTTGGATGATTTATCATAAGATTTAATGAAGTTGATGCTCCTAATCCTTTAATTTCATGTTTTATATCTAGATGAGCATAGGAAAGCGAAAAGTACAAGAAAAATGCCAAAAACAGACAAAATGGGCGTAAATCAGTGTTTCACACGGCCTAAGCACTCCCACACGGGTAATCCACATGCCCTTGTGTGACACATGGGCTAGCCACATGCCCGTGTGTCATGACCGTGTCGACATTAAACCATAATCAGAATTGCACACGGCCTGAGCACCTTCACACGGACGTGGCACATGACCGTGTCCCTGTCGAGACCTATTTTAGTTCTAGTCGGAAAAGGATAATTTTGGGTATTCCAGAGTCTATTTAAACACCCTAGAAGAGGATCAAAGGGGACACGTAGAGTAGGAAGCAAAAATTACTCAAGGACAGCCATCGGAATCAACTCGGAAGCAGGATCTACTTCAAGACTGAAGATCTCCATTCAATTTCCTTAGAAGTTCTTTGGGTTTCTTTATGTTTTGTTGTTTTCCCAATTTTGAGATGTTTCCCATTATTATGAACTAAACTCCCTAAATACCTAAAGGAGATGAAACCTAAGACGAATCTTATTACTATTTGAATTGTATGATAAATACTTGTTCTTATTCTTAATTGTGAGTTTTAACATTTGCTTTAATATTCCAGGATATTAATTCAGGTTTTGATGTGCTTATTCAGTGGAGCAAAAGTTCCTATTTAAGAGTAGATCTTCCATAATTAAGTGGATTTAGATGTAATCTTAGAGATAGGATAACATAAATCTGCCAGATTAGAGTCAAATCTAATAAGGGAATCCATAGATCGAGTTAATGCGATAATAGGGGTTTTAATTAGAAAGAGATTTCAATTAATCAACCTAGAGTCAGTTGTTTTTAGTTTCGAAAGAGATATTAACATAAATTAGAGATTTCTACGGATTAAGTCAAGTGAATAAATCGTCTAATTCAAAATTAATTAGTGAAGTCTAGGTGAATTCTTCCTTGGGTATTATCTTCTCCATCGGTTTTCCAATAGTATTTTCTAACTTTTATCTCTGTCGTAAGCCTAGTTAATTAGATAATTAGTCTTAGTTTAAAACCTCCCTTAATTCTTAGGCTAGATAATAAAAAGATAGTAATTACTAGTACTCTTAGTCCTTGTGGATACGATATTTCCGGTCTCACCATAACTATACTATTGTTCGATAGGTGCGCTTGCCTTAGTCGAATTTTTAGTTAGTTTAGTGACCAACAATGGTGCCGAAGGAGAAATGTGAAGGTGATGGCAAATCTGTCGAAGAGTGGCATCGATGTTGTCGAACCGCTCAAAACATTGTTGCTCAAAACGAGTGAGTCGCTCAGATATATTTGTTAGTGTGGCAGCAGTGGGGCGGTGACTCTGTGATGGTGGTGGAGGTGGGTCCTCATTAAGGGGAGGGACATCAACAGTAATGTCCTCTAGCTTATCCTTGTCGTCAAAGTTAACGAGTCTGTACTGAGGGGGGTCGAATTCATGGCGTCGATTTATCATCCTCATGTGGATCATACTAGATATTCCTTGAAGAGACATCTGGCCTTCTAGTATGAGTATCGATAACATCTCTAGAGTGTTAAAGAGGTCGAAGTGTCGAGCGGAGCGAGTCACGTAATGGCCAAGGCAGATAGGGCCTCTCCTATGGTGGTCCGTCTGATGGCGAAAAGCAAGCACTATGAAGTATGCCAAATCAAATATGTGACCAGTCACCATGCTCAAAAGATAGTATGCGTTAGTAGTGCTTACAACTCCTGTACTCTCTCTCTTGACAATCAATGTGTGAGCTAATAAGGCGTGGATGTATCGTAGAGTCGAAAAAAGAGATGTCGCCTTCGAGCGACTCGCGTCATAACGGATCTGACTAGCTGTGAGATCGGTCCAACAGCGCGAATGTGAGTAATGGATGTGACGGTGGAGGTGAAAAAAGTTATCGGCACTTATAAATTCATCGGTGTAGATGCCCAAAGCTGCGCCAAACACAGGGACGCTCATATGTCGCACTAAGCCACCAAGTCAGAAAGTGATAGTATCAACCTCGTCATGGGTATTCATCACATGTTGTAGATGGAAAGTAGTGCAAAACTCCAAGGTAAGCTCTGAATAGGTGGGCTCAATAATCGTAAAGAACTGCTCCCACGGGGCAGTGGTAATGAAAGCATGAACCTTATCAGCTAGTTTGACCTACTCCAATGCGGCTCAGTCAATACAGAGGCCCAAACCTAGCGGTCGCACGCGCAAAAGCTGAAACAAGTCATCCTGTGGGCCTGACGAGAATCGAAATAGAGGATGACGAGCTTCGGTCGAGGCGCTCGAGGAGGTTGCGCCAGGACCCTTTCACTTTTTCGAAGTGAGGACAACAGTCTTCTTGCCTCGTGTGTTTGTCATTGTATTCCTGAAAATAACATAAGTAAAAAGCAACACCAAATATTCAACCACAAGTTAAATGAAAAAATAAGAATCTAATTAGTAAAAATAAAACTATAGTCCTAAAAAGAATATGTCCTAACACTAATCATAGCAAAAGCCAGAATAATAGAAAAAGATATAAGAACATAACAATAGCACTAAGGAATAAAAATTAAGAAAAAGATCATGGAGAACATTTAACTAATCAGAAACAGATGGATGCACATAACGGAAAATATAAATACTAAAAATTAACAAAGATAAAAAATGAAAGAATCAGAAAACTAAAACAAAATAAAGTAATAAAAATAATAATCATAATGATAACAAAAATAACAGTAATAACTATGAAGACTTAATAAATAATAAAGAAATAAAGAAAAATTTACTAAAATTAAAATGGACTAACAATTAAGAAATAACAAATAAATAAAGAAGTAAAGAAATAGGTACTGAAATAAGAGAAATGTGAGGGTAAAAGAGGAAACCACGGGCAGTGGTCAGAGGTGAGGACGGCGGTGGACGGTGCTGGTGTACGTGCAACGAGGAAGCTACGGTGGGGAGGGGAGCAGCTGGTAGTCATGTGAGTAGAGGGAAAAGGAGGAAGAAGAGGAAAGGGGAAAAGAAAAGAAAGGGAAAGAAGGGATGGGGTGTAGGAAGGAAAGAAAAGATAGTGAGGGGGAAAAGGAGAAGGGGGTCGACCAGTGGTAGGTGATGGTGGCTGGAGTAGGGGGAAAGGGGAGCTGCGGCGGTTAGGGCTTGGGGGGAAGATTTTAGAAGAAGAAGATAAAAAATGTTAGGGTTAGGGGGTTTAAAAGGGACACGGTCGTGTGAGGCCCTTGTTGGACCACACGGCCGTGTCACACGCCCGTGTAGATCGATTGTTGCCCGTGTGTGTCGCAAAAATTGAATGCCTATTCGTCACATGGCCGTATCTGATTGCACTCGCAATAAGCTTTATATTTATAATTGATCGTACTTGAAAAATAACTATTATCACGATGAAGGCAAGCGTACCTATCGAACAGTAGTATAGTTTATAGCAAGATCGGATGTCGAACCCACAGGAACTAAAAGTACTAGTATTAACATTCTTTTTATTATCTAGCCTAAAAATAAGGGGATTTGTTTTATCTAAACTAATTAGTTAAACTAGGAATGCACAGAAAGTAAATTGGGGAAAAACTTTTAGAAAAAATGATTGATTTAGACAATACCCAAGGAAGAATCCACCTAGACTTCACTTGTTATTCGACTCTGAACTAGACGATTTATTCACTTGACTTGATCTGTAGAAATCTCTAATTTATATTATTATCCCTCTCGAGACTAACAACGTCTAACCCTAGGTTGTTTAATTGAAATCTCTTTCTAATTAAGACCCCTAGTGTTGCATTAACTCGATCTATGGATTCCTTTATTAGATTTGACTCTAATCCAGTAGATTTATGTCGTCCTATCTTTAGGATTGCATGCAACTCCGCTTAATTATGAATGATCTACTCTTAGACAGGGGACTTTTGCTCCTTTGAATAAGTACATCAATACTTGAATCAATATCCTGGAATATCAAAACAAGAATTAAGAACACATAATTAAGAACAAATCAAGTATTTATCATATAATTTAGAAAATATTAACAAGATCCGTCTTAGGTTTCATCCCCTTTAGGTATTTAGGGGGTTTAGTTCATAGTTGTAAAAGAAAACATCTCAGAAGAATAATAATAACAAAACATAAAGAAAACCCAAAAACCATTAAAGGAAATTGAAGGGAGATCTCTAGTCTTGAAGTAGAATCTGGCTTCTGATATGGATCAATCGGCTTTCTTTGAGTAATTCCTTACTTCCTACTCTGTGTATCCTCTTTAATCTTCCTCTAAGGTGTTTAAATAGAGTTTAGAATGCTTTAAAACCCTTAAAATTTCCCTTTTCCAAATAGAATTAGACTTGGGCTCGTCAAGGACACGGCCGTGTGCCGCGCCTGTGTGCAAGTGCTTCAAACCATGTTCAAAACTATTAAATAGTCAAGCCTGTGTGGGGTGGCTTTAAGCCGTGTTGAAGTCTGCTAAAAAGACACGGGCGTGTGGTCTACCCGTGTGAGGAAGTACAAGCCATGTGATTTTCCACGTTGGCCCATTTTCTCCGTTTTTGGCCCTTTTCTCGCTCTTTTTACTTTCCTATGCTCACCTAAGTATAAGAATGAAATTAAAGGATTAAGAGCATCAAATTCCACAAATCTAATGATAATTCATCCAAAAATGTGCTAAGCATGGGATAAAAATATGTATAAATTACGATTTATCAAATACCCCCACACTTAAGCGTTTGCTTGTCCTCAAGTAAAATCCTCAATTCACAATTAAGAAATCATTTTTCTAAACTTATGATTCCTATCAATAATATCTCAAAATAATCCATAAGTAATCATACATTGAGAATTCAAATTAGAAGAATATTAAAGTTTCAAGCATTCCAAGTTGAGCGTTTTATCATGAAAAACATAGGTATCTACCTTCATCTAAGTAATCGCCTTTGATTCAAAATATCACAGAGTTTAACATCCTCACTAAAGATTCACTCAAATCAATCGAGGTGTTTAAGGACAACAAATTTAGCACTCAACAGTCAATATGAAAAGTTATTACCATAGGCTTGCGTTAAAATCAAATCTCCACCACTATATATTGAGATGATATATCAATCAAAAGGTCTTTAGAGGGTTGTAACGTGGCTCTGGTTAGGGGGTGTGGTCACAAGCTGAAAGAGAAGGTTAGAATCGAGATTGAATTGAAAAATTACCTAAATAGAAAAATACTAAAACTGGCAAATTATATTCCTAATTAGAAGATCTAGAATTGAGCTTTTTTCTATGGATAACATCGTTTTAACCCAAGCATTACATAATTTTGTTTTTTTTAAGAACAAATCAAGTAACATAGAATTTTGCTAACTATCAAAAATAAAACATATCTAAGCAATTTATTCAAATCAAATCTCGACAAAAAAAAATGGATCAAATTAATTTAGGAGATTTCAACAATAATGGGTTATCGGTTAATATTGGGGGTAGATCAATGAATGGTTTGTTAGGCTCAAGGGGGTTCACTAAGGGTTAATTATGAATGTAGGTTTTTATGGAGTGAGTGGGTTAAACCTAAGTGCCTTTATCATCTTGACATATCAAATCAATGGTGTGGTCTTGATATGCATAATCGAAGCAAGTTCTAGAATAACAAATCATTATTGACTTACTCATAGCAACAATAAAAGTGGGCATGGAATAGATAGTATATACTCTAAAGGCTCAAGATCTCACAAAAATTATGGCTTTTTGATGTTAACCCTGTGAATTTCAACTCCAAGATAATACCTAAACTTGAGAAAATAACCTAAAAATTTTAATACTCAAAAATCAACTTATCATGCTTGATTCTCTAATTACTTAAAGTTTAAACCATCAATGCATAAATACCTATGTTTTAATTCAAGACATATCAATAGAAATCATAAATTAATCAAAATTCATTCTAATAGTGATATGAGGATTCATATGAGAATAGGACAAAATTCAAGGATTTTTCTGATAGTGATATAAATAACCCCCCCACATTTAAGATGTACATTGTCCTCAATGTACAAAGATAGATTTGTTAGAAAATATAGATATAAGATCATAAGATAGGGAGAGAAATGAAACTTCTTGAATGTTAAATGGAATCCTTGAATTGGAGTTATGAGAAGTAATCGGCGAAGGCGAGAGTGAGATTGGAGGAGGATATTCCGGTGGTGGTAGAGGTTAGGTTCCACAACCCCAATGTCCAGTGAAGAGGTTATCGTGGTGGTCGGGCAAGACATGGCAGTTGTGGGGGACCTTTTCCAATGGAGTTTCAAATTCCTAAATAATAGTGAGCTTTGGAGCTCTTTAGGAAATATAGAAAAGCATAATTACTCATAAAGAAATGGACGAAAACATAGATTACTTAATATAAATTGTAAAACCGAAAGATGAAATAAAAATATTCTTAATCGACTTTCTTCGAGTAATTCCTTGCTTCCTACTCTGTGTATCCTCTTTAATCCTCCTCTAGAGTGTTTAAATAGACTTTAGAATGCTTCAAAACCCTCAAAGTTGCCCTTTTCCGAATAGAATTAGACTTGGGCTCGTCAGGGACACGGCCGTGTGCCATGCCCGTGTGCAAGTGCTTCAAACCGTGTTCAAAATTGTTAAATAGACATGCTCGTGTGGGGTGGCTTTAGACCGTGTTGAATTTTGCTAAAAAGACACGGGCGTGTGGTCTACCCGTGTGAGGAAGTCCAGGCCGTGTTGATTTTTCACGTTGGCCAATTTTCTCTGTTTTTGGCCCGTGTTTCACTTTTTTTACTTTCCTATGCTCACCTAAGTATGAGATATGAAATTAAAGGATTACGAGCATCAAATGCCATAAATCTAATGATAATTCATCCAAAAATGTGCTAAGCATGAGATAAAAATATGTATAAATTACGATTTATCAGTATCGCATGGCCGTGTGCTACGTTGTTCATTTCTCCCTCGCCCGTGTGGTCTCTCACACGGCCGTGTGCCTTACCCGTGTAGCTCTCTGACTTGTTAAAATTTGAACATTTAGCTCCAGTTTTCACACGGCCTATGACACGCCCGTGTGTCCAGGTCGTGTGGTCCACACTGCCGTGTCGCACGCTAGTGTGGATTTATCGCAGGCCGTGTGCATGTCGATTTTTGGGATATTTCAGCCCTATTTCCACACGGCCAAGGACACGCCCATGTGTCCAGGCCGTGTGGGTCACAGTACCTGTATAAAAACATAGAGAATAGATAAAATAAACGGGTTAGTGGTGTTAGTGCTCGGGTTACCTCCCGAGAAGCGCTTATTTAAAGTCTAAACTCGACTTACCTCAATTTTGTGTGGTCACGGTGACTTGAGGAGTTGAAACTCCTCACCTCTACTATCAATTCTATCAAAATAAGGTCTGAATCGAGTATTATTTACCTTGAAAGTTTCGAATTCAGTATGTGTTACCTCGACTGTACCATGTGGAAAGATATTCAATACCGTGAAGGGAATTGCTTTGTTTGTATTATGCTCTGAAGTAGCAATTCGATGGTCCTTTTCATGTAACAATACTTTGTCCCTAACTTTAAATTTCTTTGTTTCATCCCTACACTTATCGTAGTGTCGCTCTGATTCATCGTGTGCTTTTCGTTTCTCCTTGACATGTGTTCGCCATTTGTCTAGTTCATCGATCTGAAGCCTTCGCTCTTCGTGAGTCGCTCTGTTTGTGTGGCATGGATTAGAATGAGGCTCCATTACATTCTTCTTAAGGGACTTCTGCAAAGAAGTTTGAGTTGCATCATTACTCAAATTTACAAAACTTAAACAGTCATCTCGATTGCTAGATATTTTAGCAGAATCACGAGCTTAAAGTTTAATTGTGTCATCACCTACACGAAGTATCAATTCACCTGTGCCAACATCGATGATAGTTCTAGCAGTTGCTAAAAATGGTCGTCCTAAAGTTAAAGGTACGTCATTATCCTCTTCCATGTCTAGAACAACAAAATCAATTGGGAATATGAATTTATCAATTTTGACAAGCAAGTCTTCAATAATACCCTTAGGAAATCTAATTGTTTTATTTGCCAATTGAATGCTCATCCTAGTTTATTTGGGTTTCCCAAGACCTAGTTGTTTAAACATTTTATAGGTCATGACATTAATATTTGCCTCTAGATCAGCCAAAGCATTGTTAACAGTTAAACTACCAATTAAGTAAGGAATCGTAAAACTCCCTAGATCCTTCAACTTGATGGGTAGCCTATTCTGTAGAATGGCTGAGCAAACTGTGTTTAGTTTCACATGCGACGCATCATCCAACTTCCGCTTATTTGCTAAAAGCTCCTTTAAGAATTTAACGGTATTTGGCGTCTGTGAAAGAGCTTCAATAAACGGTAAGTTAATATGTAGCTTCTTTAACAGTTTAAGGAATTTACCGAATTGTTTGTTTGTGTGGTTTTTCCTTGTCGCATTTGGATATGGAACACGTGGTGTGTAATCTTTAATGACCGAATTCTGCTTATTTTGGCTTACCTCAACCTTACCATTGCTTACCACAGTTTCTTGCCTTGGTTCAGCTTCGGATTCAGCTAACCCTTCTTCATTTCGAACAGTAATCACATGAAACTGCTCCTTTGGGTTAGTTTCAGTGTTACTCGGCAAGCTACCTTATGGTTGTTCAGAAATCATCTTTGCCAACTGGCCTATTTAATTTTTGAGCCCTTCAATTGACGCTTGCTAATTTTTAAGTGCTATTTCGGTGTTTTGGAAACGAGTTTCTGACACCGAAATAAAATTCGTCAACATCTCCTTAAGGTTTGACTTATTCTCTTACTGGTAAGGTGATTGTTGAAAGCCTGGTGGGGGTTGTGGCCTTTGATTTCCTTGACCACCCTATGAGAAATTGGAATGGTTCCTCCAACCTGCATTATAAGTGTTACTATACGGGTTATTTTAAGGTCTAGAATTATTACCCATATAGTAGACTTGTTCCTCCTCAGTTCCAAGGTTGAAGGATGGATAATCTGTATTGTGTACTCCTCCTCCATTTGAATCACACCTCATCACTGGACATACTTGAGCAAAACTATACAAACCATCAATCTTTTTATTTAAAAGTTCTACTTGGTTAGATAGCATGGTAACTGAATCAAGGTTGAAAACATCAGCTGCTTTTGTTGGCTTCGTTCTCATGACTTGCCACTGATAGTTATTCAGTGACATCTCTTCAATAAATTCATAAGCCTCTTCAGGTGTTTTGTTATTTAAAGTTCCACCGGCGGCTGCATCGATCAGTTGCCTTGTTGAGGGGCTCACACCGTTGTAAAAAGTCTGAATCTGTAGCCATAGAGGTAACCCATGATGAGGGCACCTTCTCAATAAGTCATTGTATCTCTCTCATGCATCATGAAGAGTTTCTAAATCCATCTGCAAAAAAGAAGAGATATCATTCCTCAATTTAGTCGTTTTAGTCGGTGGAAAATATTCAAATAAAATTTTTTTGATCATTTGTTCCCAAGTAGTGATTGACCCTTGTGGTAACGAGTTCAACCACTGTTTGGCCTTATTTTTTAATGAAAAGGGAAATAATCGAAGGCAAATGGTATCGTCAAAAACGCCATTGATTTTAAACATATCGCAGAATTCCAAAAAAATTGCTAAATGAGTGTTTGGATCCTCATCATGTAAACCATCAAATTGAACAAACTGTTGTATAATTTGAGTCGTGTTAGGTTTCAATTCAATATTATTTGCAGCAACAGTAGGTCTAACTATACTCGATTCAATTCCTGTTAAATTGGGCTTAGCATAGTCGTGCATGGTACGAGGAGCAGGATTCTAATTTACTGGATTTGCAACAACCATAGGAGGTAACGGATTATTCTGATTATCAGCCATCTCCTTGGTTGTAGTATGGATATCGTCCTCTCACTCTTCCTCTATGTATTGTAGGCTTCGCCTTATTTCTCTTTGGTTTCTGCGAGTTGTGCTCTCAATCTCACTGTCAAAAAGTAAAGGTCCTGACGGGTTCCTCCTAGTCATAAACTAGAGACACCTGCCAGAAGCAAACAAAAGAAAAATTAGAACAGAAAAATTAAACTAAAAACAAAAAGTAAATTGAAATAAAAGTAAAAATGGCTAAAGTAATAAAAATCAAATGTTCTTAATATCTTAGTCCCCTGCAATGGCGCCAAAAACTTGATGGTCGCTAAACTAACTAAAAATTCGACTAAGGCAAACGCACCTACCGAACAGTAGTATAGTTATGGTGAGACCAGAAATATCGTATCCACAAGGACTAAGGGTACTAGTAATTACTATCTTTTTATTATCTAGCCTAAAAATTTAAGGAGGCTTTAACTAAGACTAATTATTTAATTAACTAGGATTACGACAGCGATAAAAGTGGGAAAATACTATTGGAAAATCGATGGAGAAGACAATACCCAAGGAAGAATTCACCTAGACTTCACTAATTACTTTTGAATCAGACGATTTATTCACTTGACTTAATCCGTAGAAATCCTTAATTTATGTTAATATCTCTCCCGAGACTAAAAACAACTGACTCTAGGTTGATTAATTGAAATCTCTTTCTAATTAAAACCCCTATTATCGCATTAACTCGATATATGGATTCCCTTATTAGATTTGACTCTAATCCGGCAGATTTATGTCATCCTATCTCCAGGATTGCATGCAACTCCACTTAATTATGGAAGATCTACTCTTAAACAGGGACTTTTGCTACACTGAATAAGCACATCAAAACCTGTATTAATATCCTGGAATATTAAAGTAAGGATTAAAACTCACAATTAAGAATAAGAACAAGTATTTATCATATAATTCAAATAGTAATAAGATCCATCTTAGGTTTCATCTCCCTTAGTTATTTAGGGAGTTTAGTTCATAATAATGGGAAACATCTCAAAATTGAGGAAACAACAAAACATAAAGAAACTCAAAGAACTTCTAAGGAAATTGAATAGAGATCTTCAGTCTTGAAGTAGATCCTACTTCCGAGCTGATTCCGATGGCTGTCCTTGAGTATTTTCTCCTTCTACTCTGTATGTCCTCCTTTGATCCTCTGCTAGGGTGTTTATATAGACTTTGGAATGCTTCAAAACCCTTAAAATTAGCCTTTTTCGAATAGAATTAGACTTGGCTTCGACAGGGACACGGCCGTGCGCCACGCCCGTGTGAAGGTGCTCAAACCGTGTATAATTCTGAGTTGGTTTTTAGTCGACACGGCCATGACACACAGGCGTGTGGTTTACTCGTGTGTCACACACGGGGGTGTGGTTTACTCGTGTGGAAATGCCTAGGCCGTGTGAAACACTTAATTAGGCTTATTTTGTCCGTTTTTGGCCCGTTTCTTGCTCTTTTCGCATTCCTATGCTTACCTAAATATAAAACATGAATTTAAAAGATTAGGAGCATCAAATTCAATGAAACCAAGGAAAAATCATCCATAAATATGCCAGGCATGGGGTAAAAATATGTATATATTATGGTTTATTATACATCAAAAATATTAAAAATATTAAAATAAATGTTTCCCAACAAATTGAAAATAAATTTAAAAAATATTTATATTTAAATAACATTAAGATAGGTGTAACTTAACAAGCAAATGCCTATAAAATAGTAACAAAATTAACAATAAAACAAGAGTTATACAATATCCAATAATAACAACAATATAGTAGGAATATAATAGTGAAACGATGACAAAACAGTGAGAAAACTACAAAAAATTAGTATAATTCAGGCCGAATCAGGCTGGGCGCGGGCCAATAAGCCTTATTCGAGGCCCAACCTATTTTTAAAACTCTAAATCCATACATCTCTCTCAAACCAGTAGCAATCACTGCTTAAGAACAAATTTTCACTATTACTACTCTTATACATACAAGTTGTTTATCACTTCAATAGCTGAGAATCCCATGTAAAAGCCTTATACTTACAGTCTCATTGTTCAGTTACCTAATACATATTTACTTATTCAGTACTTAACGTGCAGAGCTGAAATACTTACCTTGATGCTAAGTAACTACTTGTAACACCCCTAACCTGTATCTATCGTTGGAACCGGGTTATAGAGCATTATCGGAATTTATAAATTAAATAGACAGAAATTTTAAACATTTCATATCATATGATATTCAAGTCAGAAACTAATTAAAATCACATATACTGTCCCTTGTTCGAGCCCTCGAGGCCTAAAATACGCATTAGAAACAAGTCGGGACTAATTCGAAAACTCAAAAATTTTTTTGGAATACATTAAAAATTTTCAAAGCTGCAGGGTTTACATGGCCGTGTGGCCAGGCCGTATGAGTCATACAGCCAAGAGACACGCTCGTGTCTTAGGCCATATGGGCATTCAAAATAGGGACACACGATCATGTCCTAGCCCGTGTTTGTGCCCGTGTAACTCTCTGACTTGGGACACACAGTCAAGCCACACGCCCGTGTGTTTGCCATGTGTCTCACACGGCCAAGTCACACACTCGTGTGTCTGGCCGTGTGGACCTAAAAGATGCCTTAAATAACCAGTTTTCCATTTTCTACATGCTCGAGCATTAAACAACCTAATAACCTTCAAAACATGCCAAAACAATCATCCTAGGTGTCTAGCCAATGTACCCTCATTGGTATCACATTTATATCATCAAAGCATCATTCAAATCCAAATTATAAACAAACCAAATTCAATTCATTTTTCCTAGTTCATAAGCATTTAAACACCAACTCTAAATTCACATGCACATATTTAGATTTGGTTCAATTTACCATGCCATAATATGGCTTCAAAAACAAACAGATGTTTATATCTATACACCAAACCAATATTAAACTTATAACCTCATTTACAATCAATCCACCAAAAAACTATTATTTAGACACCCTAGGTACATGCCAACACAAAAGATAAATATCACCACATTTGAGTTCGGGATCGTTATTGGATGCTGAATCGACGATAAAAAGCCAAGTACCTAATCTACACACAGAAAACAAAACCGTACGCTGAGTAAAACTCAGAGGTATTTCTATAATCCGATTATTAAAGACAAGATAATATAATATGCACATATTAATTATAAATGCAATTGAAAATTTAAAACCACATTTATTCATACAATGGCATTAGCCATTCAATACTCAAATCATAAATACATCATTTTATATCATACTCAATTCTCATCACTTGCAATATAATAGTTTTTCACAATTAGATCTACATATCATTTAAACAATAACATTATCCATTCCATATCCAATTCATGAGTACATAATTCATGTATCTCATTTTCATGTTTCAATTCAGTATCCCATTTTCAATTCACATACAATATCATCCAATACCAATCATAGTACCGTTTTATTTAATTATCCCTATTAACACGACTCGCACTCGGACGGATACACGGATCTAACCATCACACCAGTTTGGCACCCAGTGCCTCATCAGATAATTCGAAGTAATATGCGCCCAGCGCTATATAAATTTGACACCCAGTGTCTCATCGATTAAACCAAAGTAAATTGACACCTAGTGCCTCATCGACTTGAGGTTGAAGAAATCCCTGAACTTTTCTTATCCTATGGCATGCCATTTATATCCGACTCTACCTGATACAATTAATAGGGCTCCAATTCACTTTCCAAATACAAGCAATATCCAATTATCATATTTGCACATATATATTCATAATATATATCAATTCAATCCAATTCAATCAACTTTAAATCAATTCAATAGTCAAAGTGTCAAATACTCACCTTAACCACTTCCTATATACATTAAATCAAAATACAACAATTAACAATTAGGTTCGGATTATAGAAATACAGACCAGGAATTCCGAGCTATTCGATGTCAATTTTATCCTTCCCTTTTTTAATTGAGGATTTCGGTACGACATTAGCTGCAGAATTAAAACAATTAAAATTCATCAATACAAAATAATTCAATTTCGTATTGAATATTTAAATTTTGACTCAATATTTGCCTAAATTTCATTTAGTCCCTAAACCGAGACTAACTTTATTCTTCACATTTAATTCTATATTTTCATACAAATTTCACTTTAAACTAAATTTAACTCCCTATTTTCACTTAAATCTCTAAATTTCTAATTTTTTTCATAATTTACTCCCTATTACTCAAAATTTACAATTTATTCTACAATTTAATCAATTTTCATTTCTAACTTAAAAATCTATCAATTTAATCCCTAATACTAAAATTATTCAACATTAACAACCTTTAAAAACTCAATCAATGCTAAAATTTCAACATGGGTCGGGTAATGCTTAACTCGAAATTTCAAAAACATAAAAATTGCAAGAAAAAAGGACTAAATTGCCTAACTAATTAACTTAGTAATTTTAAAACCCCTAAGACCGTGCGTCTGCTTCTTTTCTTCTATCCCTTTTTCGTTCTTTCTAATTTGGTTTTGCTTTTGTCTTTTATTACTTTTCTTTTACTTATTTGCTTCATTATAGTTATATAATATATATACTTAAGATAACCTATTATAATATATTTATATATTTTAACTTTAATATTATAATATATATAAAATAAATTTACACATGTAAGCTATTAATATCGTCCACTTAATAGAATAAGGTATAATTACTTTTTTAGTCCCTTTAATTATTCTTTAATCTATAATTCAACTTTCACATTATATGCAATTTAGTTCTTAAACTTAATTACTTTTAATTCAAGCAAGTTCACTTAACCGAAATCTAATTAATTACACAACTAGGTACGTAAATATTTATTAAAAATATTTACTAGTCCGATTTACGGGAACGGAATGCACTTTTTTTTCTTCAATTTGGTCCTTTTTAATTAATTAACGATCGAAACGTTAAAATTTTTTAACGAAACTTTAATGCCACCTTAATGATACTCCATAAATATTTTTATAAATATTTACGACTCAGTTTATAAAAATAAGGTCCCGATACCTCATTTTCAAAAACCACTTAAACTTAATAAATCACTTATATAACATAAATTATCAAATCAAAAACCGTTTTAAAAATCGCACTTGTCTCATAAATATTAAATAAATAATATTTACGAACTTACTCGTCGGATTTGGTGGTCTCAAAATCATTATTTTCGACATCACTGAAAAACGGGCTGTTACACTACTAATCATAAAAGAATCTTAGTCTCTAAATCATCGACGTAGGATACATTTAGATTCAAGGAACGTTTCAGTAGACACCACTTAAGGAAAAGAAAGAAGAACCCCTTTTCAGAACACACTCTCACATATAAATATGATTCATCTTGCTTTAACAATTGTCGTACGTATCAGAAATTATCTTCTTATTGGCCTACAGTTTCCGAGAAAAATATAAATAAGTTCCCTTCATCAAACTTATTAGGTTAAAATATACATTTAGTTTCTAACCAAATTACTTTAAGCCTAGCTAACACAATATTCCATACAAATCAGGCGTACTATACTTTTAGCTAATACTTATCTCATATTTCACTTTTTATCCATTAACACAAATGTCTCATTAAATGAGCCCATTTAATCAATTGATTTTCATAGGACGTTTCATGTGTAATGATAACTGGCTTTAATCTATGACTTATAACACATCCATACATAAACATATCAATGAAACCTATGCCTAACCAACAATATAAGCTAAAAAAAAAAAAAAGGACAAATAAACAAACAAGAGAAAAAAAAAAAAAAAAAAAAGATGCAATAAAGTACGGGGACACTTTGTCCAAGTGGTCCAACACTCAACCGTTCATATACTACCTAAGTGGTTCAAATTGAAGTTAGGTTGTGATGGGTCCTTCGACTATCATTAAAAAAGATAATATAAATTACATCAGTTTTTATCTATTATATAATTTCATATATTAAATTTTATTTCAGGTAATTATACATATAAAAGTTGGAATGTAGACGTAGAAATTTTATTTTGATTCAAATATATAAATCTAAATGAATAAATGCTTTAGTTTATTTTTATATTTAATAAATAAAATTATTTATGTATTTAATACGTAAATATAAAATTCTATTATATTAATAATGATCATGATAATTTGTGAAAATCAATTAAATTTTTTTCACAATTTATTTTTGTTCTAACGGTTGTTACAATGGACGTTTAGTTAATTTATCATATCGAGAGACTAATTAATGTTGAATAAATAAATTCAATTATTAGTGTCCGTATACTTAAAATGATGTGATGTTACATCTAATTATATCAGAATTTTTGTGTAATATGAATATATCCTTGATATTTATCACATCGAGGTAGGAAATTTTGGGAGGGTGGGTCTCTTGCATTGCCAATCAGAAGTAAGAACAATGTGACAAGTAAAGTTTTGGAGACCACCACTTGTTTGGCTCTTTAAATCATTCAGCTGAGCTATGTTCACACTAAAGGTCTCAAACATGCAATTAATGTTATAAATGAGATAGTAGCATCTTGTTTAGCAAACAGTGGAAAAACATGGATGACAGAATGAACAAGAGTGACAAAAAAGCAATGGAAAAGGAGGAGAAAGCTACCGTCGCAACAGATGATGAGCCTGAAATCAACTACAGAGGATGGAAAGCCATGCCATTTATTATAGGCAACTTTGGAACAAAAGCTTGTTTGTTTTTGATTTTTTGCCTTGGTTTTTTTAGGCGTATGATTCATGGCAGGGAATGAAACCTTTGAGAGACTGGGAGCCATTGGTACCTTAGCCAAATTGTTGATTTACCTCACTACTGTTGATCGTGATTTTCCGTGATAAGTTTTACAAATTGTTGAAACTAACTATTATCACGATGTAGGCAAGTGTACCTATCGAACACTAATATAGCTCTAGCAAGACCGGATTGTCGAGCCCAAAGGAACTAAAAGTACTAGTAATGACTGTCTTTTTATTATCTAGCCTAAGAATAAAGGGGTTTATTTTAATTAACTAATTAACTAAACTAAGAGATCGCAGAAAATAGAGTTTCGGAATTACGTTTGGAAAAACGATTGATTTAAGACAATACTTAAGGAAAAATCCACCTAGACTTCACTTATTATTTTGGCTCCGAATCGGACGATTTATTCATTTAACTTGTTCCGTAGAAATCCCTAAGTTATCTTATTATCCCTATTCAAGACTAATAACATCTAACCCTAGATTGAATAATTGAGACTTTTTTCTAATTAACACCCTAGGGTTGCATTAACTCGATCTATGGATCCCCTTATTAGGTTTCACCCTAATTCGGCAAAATCTTGTCACCCTATCTCTAGGCGCGCAATCAACTCCGCTTAATTATGAAAAAGTTACTCTTAGCCAGGGACTATTCATCCTCCAACTAAGAGCATTAACTTGAATCGATATCCTGAAATACCAAAACAAGAATTAAGAACACATAATTAAGAATAAGTCAAATATTTACCATATAATTCAGAAAATAATAACAAGATTTGTCTTAGGTTTCATCCCCCTTAGGTATTTAGGGGTTTTAGTTCATAACTAAAAAGGAAAACATCTCAGAAGAATAAAGAATACAAAACATGAAGAAAACCAAAAATTCCTGAAGGGAAATTGAGGAGAGATCTTCAGTCTTGATGGTGAATCCGGCTTCTGAGATGGATCAATCGACTTTCTTGGAGTAATTCCTTACTCTCTATTCTCCGTCTCCCTTTTAATCCTCCTCTAGGGTGTTTAACTAGGCTTTAGAATGCCTAAGAGCCCTCAAACTTGCCCTTTTTCGAATGGAACTTAAATAGGGCTCGGCAGGGACACGCCCATGTGCCACGCCCGTGTGCGATTACTTCAGGCCGTGATCAAGGTTGAGAGATCAACACGCCCGTGCTTGGATTTTTTTAGGCCGTGGTCGAGCCTGTTAGAATGGGACGGGCCTGTGTTCTGCCCGTGTAATGAAGTTAAGGCCGTGTTGTTTTCCCACGTCGGCCCGTTTTCTCCGTTTTTGGCCCATTTCTTATTCTTTTCGCTCCCCTTGCTCACCTAAGTATAAAACATGAAATTAAAGGATTAGGAGAAACAAATTCACCAAATCTAAGGAGAATTCATTCATAAACGTGTTAAGCACGGGATAAAAATATGTATAAATTACGGTTTATCAACTGTCTTCAACTGAAAGAGTATTGCAGCTGCAACTATGATTAATGTCTTCAATGGCACTACAAATTTTGGAACCCTGGTCGGAGCTTTCCTCTGCGATACTTACTTCGACCGTTACAAAATCTTGGGATTTGCTACAGTTGCCTCTTTTTTGGTAATAACATTTAACATAGATCACCCCCTGCCCTTCATTTGAAAACCCCCAACAAGGAAATTAATCATAAAAAAGTATAGATCTAAAGCTGAACCATAACAGGACATTGACCCAACCAAACTTACCAATTTTGCGCTACAGTACAGATTTTGATATAATCTTTTGGCTTTTTTTTTTCTTTGCTCTTTTGTTTATGAAGGGATTGCTAGCAATACAACTAACAACATCCATCCTAGAGTTGTATCCTCACCGGTGTGCAACAAAAGAGAGTAGGGAATGCGAAGGGCTAACAGTAGGGCAACTAGCATTTCTACTAATGGGTTTGGGGCTAATGATTATGGGAGCTGGGGGCGTTCGGCCATGTAACTTGGCATTTGGGGTGGACCAATTCAATCCTAAAACAGAAGCTAAAAAGAGAGGAATCGACAGCTTCTTCAATTGGTACTTATTCACCTTTACTTTTGCGCAGATGGTATCCTTAACCCTCATCATCTACATTCAATAAAACATGAGTTGGGCTATTGGCCTTGGGATTCTTTCAACTCTCATGATTATAGCTTGTGTGGTGTATTTTGTTAGTTCCAAAATATATGTCAAAGTTAAAGCTACGGGTAGTCCAATAACCAGTGTAGCACAAGTAATAGTGGTAGCTGTCAAGAAAAGGAAATTAAAACCTGTGGGAACAGCCTTAGCTCTCCCTTTTCAAGTATTTTCCTCCTAAGTCTATCAACTCCAAGCTTCCCTATACCGACCAATTCAGGTCAACACACTATCTACTCCCATTTATCAATTTTCTTCAAGTATATCCAATGCATGCCTCGAGACCAAGCAATGTAGCTAAAACAAGAGAGGAAAAGAACATGTTGAGAATTGGCTTAAGTTAGCATTTTTTTTTTATATATTCAGATTCCTGGACAAAGCAGCTATTGTGACACCCCAAGATGAAATAAAGGGTGATGGATCACCAGCAGATCCATGGAGACGGTGCAACTTGCAGCAAGTAGAAGAAGTGAAATGCCTGTTTAGAATGCTTCCTATATGGGCATCACAAATCATGTAGTGCGTTACCCTTTTTTAACTGCATACCTATGCCGTGTTCCAAGCCGTTCAATCTGATAGATGCCTCTAAAACAGTAACTTTAGGATCCCAGCTGCATCCTATGTTGTCTTCATGATGCTTAGCCTGACCATTTTCATACCCGTATATGATCGAGCTCTCGTCCCATTCCTTCAAAAAATTAGAGGGAAAGAAGAGGGCATTACAATCCTGCAGAGGATCGGTATTGAGATGTTTGTCTCTATATTCACCACGCTTGTGTCTAGGATGGTAGAACAACATCGAAGAAGCATAGCTCTGACAAAACCAACCCTAGGAGTTGTGCCAAGGAAAGGTGCCATTTCGTCAATGTCAGCCTCGATTTTAATCCCTCAATCCATACTTGGAGGACTGACGAAAGCGTTTGAATCCATTGGCCTCATTGAATTCTACTACAAGCAGTTCCCTGAGAACATGAAAAGCATCAGAGGGTCTCTATTCTACTATGGGTTGGCAGGTTCAAATTATTTCAGTAGCTTGTTGATCTTTATAATTCATCGAACAACAAACCGCACAACCACCAGAAACTGGTTAAAGGAGGATCTGAATAAGGGAAGATTGGATTACTACTATTACATAATTGCTGGCCTAGGAATCTTAAACTTGGGCTACTTTTTGTTATGTGCAAGTTGGTATAAGTATAAAGGAAACAGCGACAACACCCCTAAGCTTGAATTTCACGTTAATGGCGGAAACAGCAGTCTGATAAACCTTAGTCTTATGTTGAATTGTATTCATATATAGATGATGTATAGGTAGCTAGCTTCGATGAAAACCCTTTATTTCTTTAGCTTTAGATTATAAGATCCAGGAAGAATATGCAGTTGTAGGACTGATGAGAAGCAGGATAATTTCAAGAGATTTTGATGTTGCATCTAATTCATATTCTATTGACATGTTCCTACGAAACAAGAAAAATAAAAAAGGATAAGTAAGAAGCCAGAATTCATGATCCTCATACTATTCCTGTTATGATGTTTAGTTTTAAAGTACTTGTCCTTATACAGCTCCTTACATTCCTTTGATTGTTCAAATGATTAAAGAAAAATATATATGGAAAGAGGACCTAACATTTTATATATATATATATATATATATATATATATATATATATATAATTTGAATACTTATGTTAATTTTTTATTAAAATATTACATTGAATATATATTTTGAATGTTAGTATTAAAAACTTAACTTTTTTTTTAGTTTTCCTTTATTTTTATTTTTTACATTATAAGATAATGGTCAAATTTTAGTTTTAATTCTTATATTGTATTGAAACTTGATATTTAATCTACATGCTCTAATTTTTATATATTTTAGTTCCTTTATTTTATAATATCATTAGTTAATCTAAATAATTAATTATTTCAATTAAAACGTTGACAATATTTTTTCTTTAAAACACTACAACAAAAAAATTATTTTATCAATACAAGTTCGAACGGGTGTTTATAAGGAAAAAAATTCTAATCAATATTTTCAACATTATTTTTATTATTACATGACTACAAAATGAATGTATTTTTCTTTTTAATTTTAAAATGCCATTCTAGTAGATTTAATAGAAGAATTTTAATAACAATAACAATTAGACTTAAAATTTTAAATTAAAAAAATAAGAGTAAATTCTTAAAAATAAAATAGACTAAAATCCAAATGTACATAATGTATAGATACTTGAAACATATTTTAATCTCCAAATTCTTACTCAATAATTTGATACAAATAAATAATCAACTCAACACGATATAAATTAGTTGATATTTTTTTTGTTGTCTATATCATCTGTAAAAATTGTTTCATATTTATCAGACAGTTTATTTTCCAAGAAGAATCCATCCTTTTTTTATTGGGTTAATGATAAACCATAAATTAACATATTTTAATTTCATGCTTGGCATATTTTTGGATGATTTATGATGAGAATTAGTGAATTTGATGCTCCTAATCCCTTAAATTCATGTTTCTATACTTAGGAGAGTATTTGGGAGCAAAAGGAGTGAAAAAGAGGCCAAAATCGAAGTGTCTAGGATCCACACGGGTTGGGCACACGCCCATGTGATCTACACGGGCAGGCTACACGCCCATGTGCCAGTCCGTGTCGATATCGCTCCCTATTCCCCAAACACGTGAAAAAAGCCAATTTTTAGGGTTTCTGAGCATTCTAAAGTCTATGTAAACACATTAGAAGAAGACCTAAAGGGGGACACAGAGCAGAAAGCAGAAATTACTCGAAGGAAGCCATTGGAATCATCTCAGAAGCAGATCCAACTCAAGATTGAAAATCTCCATTCAAATTTCTCTCGAAATTTATTTGGGGTTTTTTATGTCTTGTTGTTTTTCTAAATTTGAGATGTTTTCCTTTTACATTATGAACTAAACACCCTAAATACCTAAGGAGGATGAAACCTACAATAGATCTTATTATTTAATTATCTGAATTATACGATAAATACTTGTTCTTGTTCTTGATTATGTGTTCTTAATCATTGTTTTAATATTTTCAGGATATTATTCCAAGTTTGATGTACTTATTTAGTGGAGCAAAAGTCCCTGTTTAAGAGTAGATCTAGCATAATTAAGCGGAGTTGATTGCAACCCTAGAAATAGGACAACATAAATCTGCTAGATTAGAGTCAAATCTAATAAGGGAATCCATAAATCGAGTTAATGCGACAATAGCGGTTTTAATTAGAAAGAGATTTCAATTAATCAACCTAGAGCCAATTGTCTTTAGTCTCGAAAGAGATATTAACATAATTTAGGGATTTCGACGGATCAAAACAAGTGAATAAATCATTTGATTCAAAGTTAGAATAATAAGTGAAGTCTAGGTGGATTCTTTCCTGGGTATTGTCCTCTTTATAAGTTTTCTTCAAGTATTTTTCCCAATTCGCTCTCTATCGCGTTCAGTAGTTAATTAGTTAGTTAATTTTAGATTATAATAAATCCCTCATATTTTACGCTAAATCATAGAAAGATAGTTAATACTAGTACTTTTAGTCCTTATGGATATGATATTTTGGACTCACCATAACTATACTACCATTCGATAGGTGCGCTTGCCTTAGTCGTGATCGTGGTCTAGTTTAGTGAATCATAAAACGATCATCAGTTAAGCTGTAATTTTACAACTATATGATATTTGAAAAAAAAATTGTCATTACATTTTATTTTTTATTAGAATAAATATAAATTTATCATTACACCTTAATAATTAATTTTTATGGATAGAATCTTAGAATCAGAGCTCTTTATGCGTCAGGTTAAAATACGATTTCAAGACAAGTTTGTCTTGCTAATATAATAGTGTATAAATAGGCTTTATTCTCTCCTAGTAAATCACGAGAGAAAGAGCTGGAAGATCTTCACTTTCTTGAGTTTTTCTATTACGAGCTTTTGTTTCTTTCTAGTGTTGAGAGCAGCTTGTGGAGTGTTTTTGTCGATAACTTTACTGTATTTTCTTATCGTTATTTTGTGACACTCTTTTAGGTATTATTTGGAGAAGTTTATCAGTCGTATTGTGAGATATTTGAGGGAGTGACTTGTGATAATTGGGGTCAATATTAGGTTGCAATTATTTCTTTGTGTAATGGTAAATTGGGATTAAGCTAATAGATGATCTAAATAATTGTTGAATAAAATCATTCACTACATTAACAAAGATTGATTGTGTTTGATTATTTTCTGCTCTTATTTTTTTCACTATTTATTTTTGTTGTAATGGTTGTTACAATGAACATTTAATTAATTTATATATCTACAGAGTAATTAATGTTGAATAAACAAATCCAATTATTAGTGTCCGTATACTTAAAAATGACGTAATGTTACATCTAATTCTATCAGAATTTTTGTGTAATATGAATATATCCCTGATATTTATCACATCGAGGTAGGAAATTTTGGTAGGTGGGTCTCTTGCATTGCCGATTTGAAGCAAGAACAATGTGACTAGTAAAGTTTTGGAGACCACCACTTGTTTGCCTCTCTAAATCATTTAGCTGAGCTATGTTCACACTAAAGGTCTCAGACATGCAATTAATGTTATAAATGAGATATTAGCATCTTGTTTAGCAAACAGTGGAAAAAGATGGATGACAGAATGAACAAGAGTGACAAAGAAGAAATAGAGAAGGAAGAGAAAGCTACCGTCGTAACAGATGGTGAGCCTGAAATCAACTACAGAGGATGGAAACCCATGCCATTTATTATAGGTAACTTTGGAACAAATGCTTGTTTGGTTTTGATTTTTTTCCTTGGTTTTTTTAGGTAATTAGTTAATTAGACAATTAGTTTTAGTTTAAAAAAACCATTTAATTCTTAGGCTAGATAATAAAAAGATAATAATTACTAGTACTTTTAGTCCTCGTGGATACTATATTTCCTGTCTCACCAGAACTATACTACTGTTCAATAGGTGCGCTTACCTTAGTCAAATTTTTAGTTAGTTTCAAGACCATCAAGTTTTTTGGCGCCGTTGCCGGGGACTAAGATATTAGGAACACTTAATTTTTATTACTTCAGCCATTATTTTTTATTTTTTATTTTTGTTTTTATTTTTATTTTTATTTTTATTTACTAAATTCTCTTTTATTTTCTTCTGATAGGCTTTCATAGTTTATGACTAGAAGAAACCCGTTGGGACCTTTACTTTTTGATAGTGAGATCGAAAGCACAGCTCGTAGAAATCGAAGAGAAATAAGGCGAAGCGTACAGTACATAGAGGAAGGACAAGAGGACGATATCCATACTACAAACAAGAAGATGGCTGAAAATCAAAATAATCTGCTCCTCCTATGATTGCTGCAAATCCAGTAGAACAGAATCCTGCTCCACGTACTATGTATGATTATGCTAAACCTAGTTTAACAGGAACTGAATCGAGTATAGTTAGACATGCTGTTGCTGCAAAAAATTTTGAACTGAAACCTAACACGATTCAAATGATACAACAGTTTGTTCAGAGTGACGGTTTGCAGGACGAGGATCCAAACACACATTTAGCAAATTTTCTGGAATTTTGCGACACTTTCAAGATCAATGGCTTTTCTGATGATGCAATTCGCCTTCGGTTATTTCCCTTTTCACTGGGGAATAAGACTAAATAGTGGTTGAACTCGTTACCACGAGGGTCAATCACTACTTGGGAACAAATGACCGAAACATTTCTGCTAAAATATTTCCCACCAGCTAAAACAGATAAACTAAGGCATGATATTTCTTCTTTTGTACAGATGGATTTAGAAACATTCTACGATGCATGGGAGAGATACAATGATCTATTGAGAAGGTGCCCTCACCATGGATTACCCCTCTGGCTATAGGTTCAGACTTTCCACAACGGTTTGAATCCCTCGACTAGACAAATGATTGATGCAGTCGCTGGTGGAACCATCAATAATAAGACCCCTGAAGATGCTTATAAGTTTATAGAAGAAATGTCATTGAATAATTATCAATGGCAAGTTATGAGGACTAAGCCGACCAAAGCAGTAGACATTTTTAACGTCGACTCGGTTACTATACTGTCAAATCAGGTAGAACTCTTGAATAAAAAGATTGATGGTTTACTTGGTTCCACGCAGGTACATCCAGTAATGTAGTGCGATACAAGTGGAGGTAGAATGAGCAATCCAGAATATCTAGCCTACGGCCACAACATGGAGAACGAGCAATTGAATTACATGGGTAACAACATTAGACCTCAAAATAATCCTTATAGTAACACTTACAATGCAGGTTGGAGGAACCACCCAAATTTTTCATGGGGAGGCCAAGGAAATCAAAGACCACTACCCCCTCCAGGCTTCTAACAACAACCTTACCACCAAGAGAAAAAGCCGTACCTTGAGGAGATGATGACAAAATTTATTTCAGTAGCAGAAACCCGTTTTCAGAACATTGAAATTGCACTTAAAAATTAGCAAGCATCAATTCAAGGGCTCGAGAATCAAATTGGATAGCTGGCTAAGATGATTTCAGAGAGACCACCGGGACGTCTACCTAGTAACATCGAACCCAATCCAAAAGAGCATGTGAAAGCAGTTACACTAAGGAGTGGGAAATTGTTAGCTGAATCTGAAAAGAAGCCAGCTGAATCTAGAAAGAAGCCACCACTAGAAGCTGACAAAAACAAAAGAGAGGAGGTAAAACCTGACAATAATGACAATCCAGTGCCAAAGGAATATAAACCACAGATCCCATATCTAACAAAGTTGAAGAAAGACCGTATGGATGCACAATTCGGTAAATTTCTTGAACTTTTTAAACAATTGCATATTAACTTTCCTTTTGTTGAAGCTATATCACAGATGCCTACATATGTAAAGTTTTTAAAGGAGCTTCTAACAAATAAAAGGAAGTTTGAAGACTTATCTACAGTGAAACTCACCGAGGACTGCTCGGCCATACTCCAAAATAAACTGCCAACCAAACTGAAAGACTCAGGAAGTTTTACTATTCCCTGCTTAATTGGTAGTTTGAATGTTGAGAAAGCACTAGCTGATTTAGGCGCTAGAATTAATTTGATGCCATATAAAATGTTTAAAAAACTTGGTCTTGGGGAACTTAAACCCACTAGGATGAGTATTCAATTAGCTGATAGATCTGTTAAATATCCTAGGGGTATCATAGAGGACGTACTTGTAAAAGTAGATAAATTTATATTCCTTGTTGATTTCGTTGTGCTTGACATGGATGAGGATGTTGAAGTACCTTTAATTTTAGGTCGTCCATTTTTAGCCACTACTAGGGCTGTTATTAATGTGGGAGATGGTAAACTTGTGCTCAGAGTAGGTGACGAAGAGATTATTTTTAAAATTTATGATGCCATGAGATTTTCTAGGGAACAGGATGACTCATGTTATTTTATTGACCCTATTGATCATGCTACTCAAGATTCTTTTCAAGAAATCGTACATAAGGACACGTTAGAACTGTGTCTTACCCAAGGAGAGGAGGTAAATGATGATGATTCTGAGATAGGTAAGGTAAAAATTGAACTAAACTCCAATAAACCCTTCTCAAGACAAGCAGAATATGAGGGTATTAAGGCAAATGATGAACTTAAGCAAAAACCCTCTATTGAAGAACCTCCCAAACTGAAACTTAAACAATTGCCAAATCACGTGGAATACGCATTCCTTGGAAATAATTCTACATTACCAGTGATTATTGCTTCTAACTTGCAACCCAAGGAGAAAGAGGAATTACTCCAAGTATTAAGAGAGCATAAAAGGGCCATAGCTTGGAAAATTTCTAACATTAAAGGGATCAGCCCTTCTTTTTGCACCCACAAAATTTTAATGGAAGATGAACATAAACTATGTGTGCAAACTCAAAGATGACTGAGCCCCAACATGAAAGAAGTTGTTAAAGCTAAGGTAATTAAACTTCTAGATGTTGGAATTATTTATCCTATTTCTGATAGTTCATGGGTAAGTCCAGTGTAGGTCGTTCCTAAGAAAGGAGGCATAACTGTTGTAGCTAACGAGAAGAATGCATTAATCCCAACAAGAACAGTCACAGGTTGGAGAGTTTGCATTGACTACAGGAAGCTGAATGATGCCACAAGAAAAGATCACTTTCCCCTGCCATTCATTGACCAAATGTTGGAAAGATTGTCAAGGCACATGTACTACTGCTTTCTAGAAGGACTCTCTGGTTATTTTCAAATCCCAATAGCTCTTGAAGATCAAGAAAAGACGATATTTACATGTCCATACAATACGTTTGCTTATCGTAGAATGCCTTTTGGATTATGTAATGCTCATGCTACTTTTCAGTACTGCATGATGGCCATTTTGACGAACTCGTAGAAGACATCATTGAGGTATTTATCGATGATTTCTCGGTATTCGGTAACTCTTTCCATCTTTGCCTTAAAAATTTAAAATGAGTTTTAATAAGATGTGAGGAAACGAACCTTGTGCTTAACTGGGAAAAATGTCACTTTATGGTTCAAGAAGGTATTGTGTTAGGACATAAAATTTCTTGTAAAGGGATTGAGGTTGATAAATCTAAAATTGAAACCATTGAAAAACTACCTCCCCCTAGTTCGGTTAAGGCTATTAGAAGCTTTTTAGGACATGCTGGGTTTTATAGAAGATTTATTAAAGATTTTTCTAAAATAGCTAAGCCTTTAACTAAATTACTAGAAAAAGATGTGCCCTTTAATTTTGATTAGGAATGTTTAGAAGCATTTAATATCTTAAAGGATAAATTGATTAATGTCCCAATTATAATTGCACCTGATTGGAATTTACCTTTCGAACTAATGTGCGATGCGAGTGATTTTGCAGTAGGTGCAGTTTTGGGACAGCGAAGAGACAAGCATTTTCAATCTATCTATTATGCTAGCAAAACTTTGACAGCCGCACAAGAAAACTACACCACCACGAAGAAAGAGCTGCTAGCTGTGATTTTTGCATTCGATAAATTTAGGCTATATCTAATATTGTCTAAAGTTGTTGTTTATACTGACCATTCTATTTTTCGCTACCTTTTAACTAAGACTGATGCAAAACCTCGACTCATTCGATGGAATCTATTATTCCAGGAATTTGACTTGGAGATTCAGGATAAGAAAGGAGCTTAAAATCTCGAGGCTGACCATCTTTCCAAACTTGAAAATTCAAGTACCAAAGAGCTAGGTGAAGTTGAAATAAATGATTCATTTCCTGAAGAACAATTCTTTGCTATATCTGATTCTGAGTTACCTTGGTTTGCAGACATTGCAAATTTTTTAGCCGCTAACGTTATCCCAAAAGGGTTGACACATCAGCAAAAGAAGCGATTCTTTACTGATGTGAAAAACTACTTTTGGAAAAACCCTTTTTTTTTTTCCATATATGTGCAGATCAACTCATTAGGAGATGCATTACAAGGTTAGAAGCATCAAAAATCTTGGAACATTGCCACTCAGGACTGACTGAAGGACATTACAATGGGACTAGGACCATACATAAAATGCTTGAATCAAGTTTTTATTGGCCCACACTATTCAAAGATGCCAACAGGTATGTTACTGATTGTGATAAATGCCAACGGACAGGTAATATCTCCAAACGTGATGAAATGCCTCAAACATATATGCTTTCATATAAAATATTTGATGTTTTGGGTATCGACTTTATGGGTCCATTCCCTAGTTCATTTGGGAATTAATACATCTTAGTAGCCGTCGATTATATGTCCAAATGGGTGGAAGCCCAAGCTTTACCTACTAATGATGCTAGAGTGGTAGTACGATTCCTTAAGAAACTCTTCTCTCGATTTGGAACACCTAGAGTAATTATCAGTGATAGGGGTACTCATTTTTGTAACGCACAATTTGATAAGAACCTTAAAAAATACGGAGTTCACCACAGAACAGCTACCCCTTACCATCCTCAAACTAGTAGACAAGTCGAAGTAGTAAGCCGAGAGCTTAAACGTATCTTAAAAAAGACAGCAGAATCAAATAGGAAGGATTGGGCGATGAAAGTAGATGATGCTTTATGGGCTTATAAAACTGCTTTTAAAACCCCCATAGGAACATCCTCTTACAGACTTGTTTATGGAAAAAGTTGTCATCTACTATTTGAGTTAGAACACAAGGCATTCTGGGCTATAAAATTTCTAAAATTTGATCCCAAACTTGCAGGTGAAAACAGGTTGATGCAGTTGAACAAGTTAGATGAGTGGCAAACTAATGCATATGAGAATTCATGTCTATATAAGGAAGAAATGAAGTGCCGCCACGATGCTCGTTTAAGGCAACGCAAGCAATGTAAAGTTGGAGATCTTGTCCTGTTATATAACTCGAAGCTCAAATTGTTTCCTGGGAAGCTTAAATCACAATGGCCAGGTCCTTACGTAGTCCAAACTATCTTTCTATATGGCACAATTGAGGTAAGTCACATATCACAAGGCACTTTCAAGGTAAATGGACATCATCTCAAACTTTATAACGGTGAGAATTTTAAAGACGATAAAGAAGAGTTACAGCTCCATGAACTTTCCTGAATATACCCACAAGATAAAGTCGAGCTTAGACTCTAAATAAGCGCTTCTTGGGAGGCAACCCGAGCACTAACCCCACTAAATAACTTAGTTTGTTTTCCTTTTTGTTTTACAATCTAATTACAGGTATACTTAGCACACACAGCCGTGTTTGAGGCCGTGGGACCCTTACGGGCAGGAGATACGGGCGTGGCCATAACCGTTCTAAGACAGGACAAATATTTTTCCCAAGACAAGAAGGGATACGGGCTGTGATAAATGGCCACGGGCGTGTCCCAGACCGTGGTAAAAATGCACCTTAATTTCTAAAAATATCAGCAGAGACACGGCCTACGATAAATTCACATTACCGTGTGGGCGTGCTTGAGACCGTGCGCGAACTTGCCCAAAGATCAAAACATTCAAACAAAGTCAGAATAGAACACGGGATTATGCCACAACCATGCTCTTAGGCCGTGTGTAATACTGATTAATTAACATGGGCGTGGGAGAAACGAAATGAGCACTACATGGCCATGCGATGCAGCCGTGTAGGCCACACGGCCTGGACACATGGGCGTGCCCATAGGCCGTGTGCAATACTGACTTGAAACATCAACACATAAGCATAAATGAGGACCACGGGCGTAGAAAATCTAACACGGCCGTGGGAAAGCGAATGAACGTGCACATGGCCATGCGATGCGGCTGTGCGAACCACAGGGCCTGGACATACGGGCGTGTCCAAGGGCCCGTGTGCGAACCTGATTACGAAAACACGAAAAACACAGGCTGAGAGCGTACCACACGGGCGTGGGCCATGACCGTGTGGCCTAACACGGGGCTTACACGACCGTGGCCCCCAATTAAAACCCTTCAACCTTAATTTTTCCCTTTCCTATTTAAATCTTCCTATTCCCTTCACTATTTATCATCTTCTTCCTCCAACCACCCTTCTTCCTCTTTTCTTTTTCTTCATCTTTCTTCCCTTTTTTTTCCCCCTTTTCACCATTTAAACCTCTTTCCTTCACCCACAAACCCCCTTCCCCTTCTTTCTCACCCCTATCATCGCCCCAAACTAAACCACCCCTAGCTCCACTCAAAACTTCACCGCCCGCACCAGCCCCCATCTCCCTCCCTAGACCGACCGTCGACAGGCCCGCACACTCCGACCACCACCCATCGTCAGTTACTATTTTTCTCTATTTTTACTTATTTATTTCATTATTATTAGTATTATTTATTATTATTCTTATTTATTTATTTATTAGTTTACTATTTTTTTCTTATTATTTTTATGTCTTAGTGCTTTATTGTTTATTATTGCTTCATTGATACTTATTCTGGTTAGTGTTGATAACTCCATATCTATGCTCCATTTAGTCTTAGACATTAGCACTATTTTGTATTTATTTTTTTAGGGTTCTAATCTTTTGATATCCTTTATATTCTGCTGCCTCATTTATATATATATATATATATCTAGTCATCATTTATTTAGTTTTCTACTAGGCATTAACATTCTAATTATTTTCTTTGTTTGATTGAGCAGAAATTGGATGCTTATATATTTATTCGTTTGCCTATTGTGTTTTCCAACTGAATTCTATGATTGTTTTTGCAGGAACACTATGACAAACCCGAAAGGAAAGAAAGCTGCGGTTCCCGCTTCGAAAAAATGGAAAGGAGCGACATCCTCATCGGGTCTTACTACGAAGATACGACACCCATTCATCCAATTCCTACTAGGAAACCAAGAAGAACTATTCTAGATTCTACGTGCTTGACCCCTTGCTATAGGCCGTTGCATCAATTGGGCCGCACTAGAGCAGGTCCACCTAGCTGACTCAATTCGGGCCCTCCTAGCCACCGCTCAATGGGACCGGCTCTTTGACATCATCGATCCGACATATTTAGAATTCACCTTGGAATTAGGCTCGACCTTCCAATTGCAGACGGTGATGGTGGAGCACGATGACCCAGGAACAGTTCAATTTCGCCTTAGCGGTCTAGTACTTCAGATGAATGTCCCTGAATTTGGAGCTGCCCTGGGACTCTATACGAACGAGTTCATGGACTCCGGCATCTTCTCCAACCTCCACCGTCACATCTATCGTTCACCCTCTGTATGTTGGAACGAACTCCAACCTGCTACAGGAATTTATGGTCTTAGTCGTTCAAAGGCATCGGCACTACCTCCAGCTGTGCGCTATCTCCACGCCCTTTTAGCACACACATTAACAGGGAGGCGAGAGAGCACTGGCGTCATCAACACTCACGACGTATACTTTCTATGGAGCATGAGGAAAGGGCACATCTTTGATCTCGCATACTTCGTAGCCTTTGCTATTCGCCATCAGACAGAACGACACAGAAAATGAGTCATCAGTATCAGCCCATATGTGACTCGTCTAGCGCGCTATTTTGGGCTCTTGAATACAGCGGCATAGTCCTCCTCACTCACACTCATTGGCCAGATGTCCCCACAGGGCATCCAAAGTATGCTCCATATGCGAATGATTGAGCCTCGGTGTGGGTTCGACCCTCCTCAGTATTGACTTGCACGAGCCACCAATGAGGATGACGAAGAGGATATTCCTGATGATATCCCTCCAATTCAGGACGAGCCACCTTCTCAGCCACCACCGCGACACCGGCCAGTTCATGCGGCTACTTCATTGTCTGAAGTTTCAGACCATCTTCATCGCTTTGAACAATATTGCACTCAACGATTCGACAGCA
Source organism: Gossypium anomalum (assembly GCA_025698475.1). Taxonomy (NCBI): domain Eukaryota; kingdom Viridiplantae; phylum Streptophyta; class Magnoliopsida; order Malvales; family Malvaceae; genus Gossypium; species Gossypium anomalum. Next base: position 11,742,172 of record CM046967.1, on the reverse strand, counting down.
TCAAGGCGACTCTACAACAAATTTGTCAATATTTTCACATATCGCCTCTAGCACCACCACCTCAGGATCTAGCTGTCGACAAGGACTTTTAAGTCCATTTAATTTTTAAATTGTTTTTCTTTTTATTTTATCTTTATTTTTGCATTTATTTTGAACTTTTTTATCAATTTCGTCCAAGACTTTTATTAGTTTAATTTGGATTTCATTTTATCTAGTTATTTCTTTATTATTAACTATTATAACCCTATAAGTTTAAATACCCTAAAAAGTATTGATGGCATCGCAGTTTCTAAAGGTTCAGTCGATGGGAGCTACTCAGGAATAAACAAACACCCCTCCACGACTGCCATGTCCTTCTCGACCACAACCATAGCCACCACAACACCGACCACCACGATAACCTCTTCGCTGGGAACTGTGGTTGTGGAACCCAACCTCTACCACCACCTTCACCTCTGTCTACATACACATCACCTTCAATGCTTCTAAACTTGTTTTCACTCTTTCAAGGATTACATTCCAATTCAGGGCAGTTTCGCTTTTCTCCCTATCTTCTGATATTATGCTTATATTGTTACTAACTATCTTTGTACATTGAGGACAATGTACATATTAAGTGTGGGGAGATCATTTATATGATCATCAGAAAATCCCTGAATTTTTATCTTGTCTCAAATAATTTTCTCATAGTACTATTAGAATGAATCTTAATTTACTTATGATCTTTTATTGATATGGTTTGAATTAAACCATAGGTAATTGTGCATTAATTGTTTAAACTTTAAGACATTAGAGAATCAAGCATGATAAGTTGACTTTTGAGAAGTAAAATTACTAAGTTATTTCTCTGAATTGAGGTATTACCTTGAAATTTTGAATTTACAGGATTGACATCAATTACCCATAATTTCATTTAAACTCAAATTTAACTATTAAATTTTTAACATATTTTCTTAATTCCGAATTTTCCTCAATTTAGTCCCTAAAACATAAAACTTATAGCCTAGTTTACAATTTAATCCCTTAATCAATTCTAACTTAGAATTCATTCAATTAAATCCCTAATTCCATAATTTTTCCAACATGAACCCTACTTGGAAACATATGAACTCTTGAACTATTAACTTAATTTCATCAAAATCTTGTTTCAAAGCTCCTAAAACATCAAAATTAAGAGAAAAGGACTTAATTGACTTACCTTTTAAAGCTTCAAACCTTAAAACCCTAGTTTTTCCTTTCCCTTTTCTTTCTTTCTTTTTCTTTCCCTGTTTCGAAATGCTTCTGTTCTGTTTCTTCTTTGTTTCTTTTGTCTTTCTCTTTATTCTTTTATTATTTCATTTATTTTACTTATTTATTTTATCATTTAACTAATATACATTATTATTAATTTAATAACAATATAATTAACACATTTGTATACATGTATCTTTGTACATTTGTACACTATTATTACCATCCATTTGTCTTTCTTTTATTTATTTAACAAATAAAAATCTTATAATATTAATATTTAATTAATAAATATCTTTAACTTAAAATTTAAGTAAATACATAATTATAATACAAATGTATATATTCATATTATTACAAATGTCATTATTTGATTTGTTTTTCATACCAAAAATCTCATAATTTAATTATTTAATTGACAAATATCTTTATACTTAAATTATAAGTAATTAAATATTTAAATTACAAATGTACCCATACAATTCTTACATATGTATATTTTATTACCATACAATTATCTTCTATTTAATTTATTTATAATATATTATCAATTAAATAATCATAACAATTTAATATAAAGCCATAATAATAATCATTATAATATATAAAACCTAAATAAAATCTTTGATTTTATTTCACCAATATGCCACCTCATTTGTAGTCAATGGCTTAATTGCCATTTTAATCCTTTTTATTTTCTATTGCTTTATAATTAAACTTTTACCCCTTTTTCAATTTAGTTCTTTTTGCTAATTATTCTAAATTAAGCTAATTTCACCTAATTAAATCCTAATTAGACACACTACTAGGCTCATAAATATTTTTAATAATTATTTTCGAACTTATTTCACTAAGACGGAGGCCCTATAACTCACTTTTCCGGTGCCCGTGAATTTCAGGTCATTACAGAATCTTTAGTGACGATGTCAACCCTTGTCAATTTGGAATTAAAGGTAATTATTTAGATAAAAGGGGATACCTAAGATTTTATGATTAAAATGCTCAACTTGGATTGTTTGAAATTTTAAATGTTCTTTTGGTTAAGTTCTTGATGTATGATTGCTTGTGGATTATTTCGAACAATATTGATAAGAGTTATAAGTTGAGAAGGATTTATTTTAGTTGTGAGTTGAGAATTTTGCTTGAGGACAAGCAAATCCTTAAGTGTGGGGATATTTGATAAACCGTAATATATACATGTTTTTACCCTATGCTTGGCATATTTATGGATGATTTTACCTTGATTTTATTGAATTCGATGCTCCTAATCCTTTTAATTCATGTTTTATTCTCAAAAAAGCTTAGGAGAGCAAAAAGAGCGAGAAATGGGCCAAAAACAAACCAAATGGGCCTAAAACAGTATTTCACACAGCCTAGGCACTTCCACACGGGTGATCCACACGCCCATGTGTGACACATGGATATGCCAAACGCCCGTGTGTCATGGCCGTGTCGACATTAATCCAAGTCAGAATTGCACACGGCCTAAGAGCACCCTCACAAGGGCATGGCACATGGCAATGTCCCCGTCAAGCCCAAGTCTAGTTGTACTCGAAAAAGGCTAATTTTGGGATGTTTTGGGAATTAGAAAATCTATTTAAACATCCTAGAGGAGGATTAGAAGGGCACTCAGAGTTGAAAGCAAAAAAATACCTAAGGTCAGCCATCAGAATCATCTCGGAAGCAATGATCTACATCAAGACTGAAGATTTTCGTCCAAATTCCTAGAAGTTCTTTGGGGTTTTCTTTATGTTTTGTTGTTTTTCATACTTTGAGATGTTTTCCATTAGTATGAACTAAACTCCCTAGATACCTAAGGGAGATGAAACCTAAGACGACTCTTATTATCCTTTGATTTATATGATAAATACTTGTTTTTATTCTTAATTGTGAGTTTAACTCTTGTTTTAATATTCTAGGGTATTAATCCAAGTTTTGATGTGCTTATTCAGTGGAGCAAAAGTCTTTATTTAAGAATAAATCGTTCATAATTAAGCGGAGTTGAATGCAAACCTAGAGATAGGACGACATGAATCTGCCGGATTAGAGTCAAATCTAATAAGGGAATCCATAGATCGAGTTAATGCGACAATAGGGGTTTTAATTAGAAAGAGATTTCAATTAATCAACCTAGAGTCAGTTGTTCTTAGTCTCGAGAGAGACATTAACATAAATCAGGGATTTCTACGGAATAAATCAAGTGAATAAATCGTCGAACTCAAGGATAATAAGTAAAGTCTAGGTGGATTCTTTCTTGGGTATTGTCTTCTCAATTGGTTTTCCTAAAGTATTTTCCAATTTTCATCTCTGTCATAATCTTAGTTAATTAGATAATTAGTTTTAGTTTAAAAACACCCTTTAATTCTTAGGCTAGATAATAAAAAGATAGTAATTACTAGTACTTTTAGTCCTCATGGATACGATATTTCCGGTCTCACCAAAACTATACTACTATTCGATAGGTACGCTTGCCTTAGTCGAATTTTTAGTTAGTTTCACGACCATCAATTGTTGATCTTTATAATTCATCGAACAACAAACCGTATAGCCACCTAAAACTGGTTAAAGGAGGATCTGAATAAGGGAAGATTGGATTACTACTATTACATAATTGCTGGCCTAAGAATCTTAAACTTGGGCTACTTTTTGTTATGCGCAAGTTGGTATAAGTACAAAGGAAACAGCGACAACACTCCTGAGCTTGAACTTCACGTTAATGGCGAGAAACAACAGTCTGATAAACCTTATTCTTATTTTGAATTGTATTCATATATAGATGATGTATAGGTAGCTAGCTTAGATGAAAACCCTTTATTTCTTTACCTTTAGATTATAAGATCTAACAAGAATATGCAGTTGTAGGACTGAAGAGAAGCATGACAATTTCAGGAGATTTTGATGTTGCATCTAATTCATATTCTATTGACATGTTCCTACAAAACAAGAAAAATAAAAAGGATAAGTGGGAAGCCAGATTTCATGATCCTCATACCATTTTTGTTATGTTGTTTAGTTTTAAAGTACTTGTCCTTATACAGCTCCTTACATTCCTTTGATTGTTCAAATGATTAAAAATATATATATATGGAAAGATGACCTGACATCTTTTTTTTTCTAAATATATTTATTTATTTTAAATATTATATGATTATGTTAATTTTTTATTAAAATATTACATTGATTATATATAATTTGATTGTTAGTATTAAAACTAGTTATTGACTTTTCATTATTTTTAGTTTGCCTTTATTTTATTTTTATTTTTTGCATTATAAGATAATGGTCAAATTCCAGTTTTAATTCTTATATTATATTGAAACCTGATATTTAATCTACATGCTTTAATTTTTATATGATTTAGTTCCTTTATTTTATAATGTCATTAGTTAAACTAAATAGTTAATATTATAAATTATTTCAATTAAAAAGTTAACAATACTTTTTCTTAAAAACACTACAACAAAAAATTATTTTATCCAAAAAATAAAAAAGACTAATATCCAAATATACATGACGTACATATAGTTAAAATATATTTTAATCTTTAAATTCTTACTTAATATTTTGATAGAAACAAATAATTAACTCAACAAGAATAAAACAGTATAAATTAGTTGATATTATTTTTGCTATTGATATCATGTGTAAAAATTATTTTATATTATTCCAAGAAGAATCCATCTTCTTTTTTTATTGGGTTAAGCCGCAAATTTACAACTATATTCTATTTGAAATGAATTTGTCATTACATTTTATTTTGTTGATTAGAATAAATATAAATTTATCATTACACTTGAATAATTCATTTTTATTGATAGAATACTTAGAACTAAAGCTTTTCATGGACCGGGTTAAAATACAATTTCAAAAAATTTTCATGTTTATGCTCGTTTTTGATCTGGCCCAACCTACTATAAAATAAAAATAGAATTTAGAAATTTTGGTATAAAAAAGGAATGTATCGATATCAAAATCCAAAATAGTCTTACAAAAATTTAGTTTTGAAATACCCTTTCCTTGTAATCTTTCTTTTGTAAATTATATTCCTAAGGATATAATGAATTAGATGGTGTAATGTAAATTGGTTTGAACCCTAAACTAAATAAGCGATTAAAATAGATATTTATGGGTTCACCCGACAATTGCATGTAATTGAAAAATCAAAGAGGCCGGAAATGGACTTCAATGCCCAGCCCAAATGAAGAGGTCTAACTTTGAAAACCAAAGGATATCATCCATCATCCACTTTAATTAAGTCATGCAAGCACGTCCACGTTATTATAACGCATATAATAAGGACCATGGAACTGGAAGGTCCAGTATGGCAATATTATTGGCTTTTCCAATGATTCATTTAGTGCGCGCACGAAACTGAAATTAAATTATATATTTTTATAATAATAAATATGTACTCTATATTTTTATAACTTTTAGAGGTTAAATTAAATATTTATTATTTTTAGAGGTTAAAATAAGATTTTTACCATTATTAATTTAAAATATTATAGACTATAAAAAGCTTTAAAAAATTCCTATTTTAAGGAAACTGAAGTCCTTGCACCCCTGAATTCATCCATATAATGTTTTCTATAAAATAATCTATATTCTAACAACAAAAAAAGTTACGTCTGATTTCACTATACAACTAATCTATAATCATAAAAAAAAAAATTATGAAGCTAAAGTTAGTATAAAAACTTAATTCTTTATTATTTTTCATTGGATGTAACTATTTGTAGGATATTTCACACAATTGATCCATCTATCAATTACCACAGATTCTATTTTTATCCGATATTGTTAGCTTTTGGAACTATCAAAGTTTGAATCGGTCAAAACCAATAAAATATCCAATATTGAAAATAATTCAAATGTTTTATTCATTTATTCATTTTAATTTTTTTAATAAAAATACTTTTCATTATATTTTCAACCAAATTATATATATTATACTAACTTTTTTTTTTTTTTTTTTCCTTTTACCTATTATGAAGATGATGATGAAATGAGGACTACGACGACCACCGCGATGATGATAAAATTGGTTGTTTTTTCATCATTGTTCACTCTCAATATAAATTTTTTATTTCAATTTTTTTTAAAAAAACTACATATGTTAGTTAAATTGTGCGTTGATGTGGAGAGTTTGAGTTGATTTTAAGTTAGAAGAAAGGAGGAAGAGATGAAGTTTTGTAGGGTGAAGGTCGGCAATTATGAGAAATGACTTGCACACCTTTAAGTTGGCATGATTTTCTTTAAATGGTATAATTTCATATTTCAGCTTCGATCTCATGGTTTTATGAATATGCGAAGGACAATTTTATCTTATTGATAAAATAACATATTTGTATATTACTAAAATCATTTGATTATCAATTAATATGTTTTAATTTCAAATTTATATTGTGTAGTTCCGAATTTATTAAACATATTTTTATTATTAAATACAAAAAAAAATGTGCATAGCACATGTAGGCAAACTAATTTAATTATATTTTACTATATCATATTGTATAAATATCTAAAATTAATAAATTTACGATCAAAGTCCAAGTTTCCTAACAAAATTTAATATTAGAGTTGAAATTTAAAATTTTATACGGGCAGGTAATATAAACTTCCAAAACATGATTATATAGACCAGAATTATGTTATACCTAGACAAACTGTTTACAAAATTTATATGGGTGAACTTTGTACTGAAAATTTTGACGTATTCATCACATTTTTTAATTAATTAATGGAAACATATTTTTAACTAGTTTTAAATTTATATTCCAAATTTAATATCTCTTATATAATAAGGTAATTTTGTCTAGTCTTTGGTTATTGTAGGTCGAAAACTAGTTTAATAGTTAAAATAATTATTAAATATAAATTTAAGTTGTGCCAACTCAAGTTGATTAGACCAGGTCTATTGTTAACTCTCTCTCTCTTCATAACTTCAATGTGGTTTTGATATTATATATATAATTTAAGGTATGAAACTTAAGATATGGATAATGTATTATCATATATAAGATAAAATATGATGCATAATTAAGTTATAAACTTCTTTGAAAAATTATAACAACTCCCAGTACAATGGCGTTAAAAATTTTAAAAGTATTTGGTTTGGGCTTATCATCCCAAATAAAACGCTAACAACAAAACATGAATGTGTCTAACATAAGCCTCATCAAATGGGCCTTCTTGATAATATGATCAAAATACGTGAGTTCCGCGTTGATAAAAACGAGTCACCAATTACTTAGGCTAATCAAGCACCATTGAGCTCCACAAAATAAGTCGCCATACACTCAAATAAACTTGAGTAGCTATTGACTCGACGGAGTTTTATTATTAAAAAACAAAAAAAAAAATTTCTTCAAGTTGAAAACTGATCAAACTTAGAAAAGGGGTTTGGCGAAAAAATTAATAAATTAATCTGGCGAGAGGTACACCCAAAATTTTAAAATGATAATTTAAAATTAATAAAATTATAAATTAATATATGGTAAAAGTTAAATTTTGCCCTTAAAAAATGGGAAAATAATTTTTAATCATTTAAAAATAATAAAAATATAAATTATATTTTGAGTTTAAAAATAGTTCTAGATTCCCCATTCAATGAGGGTGGCTACCAACTGCCCATAGGCTAGTTGCCACATGTCAGGGGTTGCTGAAAAAGGTAACTCCAAAGGGTATTTAAAATTTGAATTTTGAGAGAGACATTGCATTGTTCTCAAGTTAATTGACTATTTTACACTAGCATGAAACAAGTGTTTTAATTAATTAAATTCAAGCTCAAATAATGAGCTTATTTTCTATAAAATTTCATTTCTCGTACCGAGTTTTAATTTTATCTAATATAAAACCCATTTTTTAAAAATAAAATTGAACAAGGTTGAAATTAAGTTTTGATTCACAAATTTGGTTCAACTAGTTGAATTACACCATCATTAATCAAGTTTTATAAAACTGGGTTTAGAGTGGTGTTATATTGTACATGTGTTCAATTTTTTGGTTAAATAACATAAATTTTAAGGTGAAATCAGTTTGGGGTTTGCCCCTGGCCCTTAGATTGCTAAAATAAGAAGTCTTGCAAAGTATAAGTGAAACTGTCACGGGCCGCGAATAGCACCGTGACAAAAGCATCATCATCAATATCAGCTATCCATTTTCTCCGTTCGGCTTCTAATTTTGATCGACGGGGCACTTAAGAAAATGTGTATTTTCACTGAATAACACAATTCAAGCTGTTGAATCTAAGGTTTAGGAAGCACACTGATTTGACCTTTGTTTTTGTTAGTTTTTTTTTTTTTTTTAAATAATAAAAGAAAGGAACTCAATCTAATTAACCATTACAAGAATCAGAACACAGCAAGTCATTCTTAAGCAGCGCCCAGGCACCAGGAGTTGGTTCTTCAAAGCAGTGTAAAACGTCTTCCCTGTTAGCATCTCTGGGTTTTTATTAGTAGTCTCATTTGTGTGTGGTTGAAAGTATAAATACTTTGCAGATTTCAATGGCAAAAGAAGAGTGACCCAAAAAAAAAAAAGAATCACAAACCAAAATTGCATCTAAAATCTAAAATGCAAAGGCAATGAAGTTTGAAGGGATGGTAGCACCTCACACATGGAGTGGTTCCCACTCAATAGTTCATCCCACTAATACAGAATAATAAAATTCCAAATCTCCTTTTGTGGAGCCAATTCCAAGGAAATATGTCAACTGGAAGTAAAGCAACATACTGTTGTTCAACATTAAAGCAGCTCCACCATGAAAGTTACTGAAACTGTAGATGAAGAATTTATACAGAAAGTGTCAAGCAAAGCATTCTCATGGGTTTTCACATCACGGAAAATACTACTTTTTTCAGCTTTCAGTGAGATAGCCGTATCAGCAATTCAAAGCCTGCTAACTGTTATGTTTGATCTTATCTCATTGAATTTTGGATATGCAAAGGGTCAAATGCCTGCGTTCAATAAGCGAATCTCTATATTTATGATCCCATAATGAATGAATAAAGCATAAAAGAAGCTGCAATGGATTGTGTAACATTTCTAAGATTCTTATCAGAAAAGATGTTATTTAATTACATTCCTGGGGAATTGAAGCTTATCCAACTCTAAGAAGTAAGAATCCCCCCAAAGCAAACTAAGATTACACAAGGGGACAAAAACAACCATTTCCAACCACAAACCAACACCAACACATTTGCATTTCAATGCCATTCATTGGGTTTTTATTGCTTACTTATAATTGCTACTACAAAACAGACTTAAACAAGAGAGATTATAAATACAGGAACTCAGTAAGCCCAAGACCAAAAGGCATGATCATCAAGAGGGAATCCAAAATTACAGGAACCTGCAGGCGGGTCGGAGTAATCGATGTCTTGGAGTTTAGGGAAGACGCATGAAGGAAGATGTAAGAGGCCCTTACTCAAGTTGTCTTCCTCATCTTGTGATAAATCAGACTGGTCTGGTTCAAATGGATAAGATGAACCAGCACCCTCCAAGAGTACTGAAGAATGAACCCCTTCAGTGTAATCGCTTTTCATCACTGGCACAACCTTAGACTCTTCCCCCTCGGCAGCCTCTGATGGTAGCTCTTGCGAGGATGTTTTCGCATCAGGAAGCTCCGACTTTCCCTTCTCTTTCCCTTCCACAAGTAACTTGTCCGTGAGCTGAACAACCTGAAATATATAAACATGAAAATTGACTTCATTATTGACTATATGGAATTTTGTAGCTAATTAATTACCTCTTCTTTTAGTTTGTCAGTCTCCTTGACGAGATTGTCATAGTCAGCCTTGAGGCTGTTATAGCTGGCTTGCAAACTGTCATAGTCTTTCTCAAGCTGCTTGGTCTTCCATCGAGCCCTGCGGTTCTGAAACCATATGGCAACTTGTCGTGATTGGAGCCCAAGGTCTTTAGCCAGCTGAACTTTCCTATCGGGTTCAAGCTTGTTCTCCGCCTCGAAACTTTTCTCTAGAAACTGGACTTGGTCAACCGTAAGCCGTCTCTTCTTTTCAGATCGACGTAAATACTCTTCTATATCCTCCTCCACCTTCTCTTCTCCATCAAATGTCCTAAAATATGATCTTCTTCGGTCAACGCCTTCGAAGCTTACCATCGATCTTGTACCTGAAACTGGACCATCATTTTTCAGATCACAAAGAAAGGATGAGAATAAAATTAAAAAAAAAAAAGATGGAGAGAATACCAAGAAAAGGAGAAGGAGAAGAGCCTGGAATGAAAAGGGTATCAAGAGGCTCAGAAGAGGAAGGAACCCATTGACTTTGAAGCAAAACAGAGAGATTATTAGAACTAGCATCGGCACTAGTATTACTACGATAGACCCTCCCACCCGCCATTAAAATTTTCAAGCTAAAGGATCGATCTTGCTGTTTTTTTTTTTTTTTTTCAAAATATCAGCTTCATCATTACCATCAACGTCGTCAGAAGAAGATTCAGTAAGATTAAAAGGGGAAAAGAAGGCCACTCTGGATAGGTGGGTTTCTTTGTTTCAAAGAATATGAAGTACTTCACTTCACTTGTTTAAGGCTTGTGGCGAAAGAAGCTGGTGATGATGATTTCAGTGATATGGGATGTGTGGGAACAGCGGCAGATCACACCCATCATCAGTCAGAACAAGTAGAAATTTTGTTGAGTTTCCGGCAGAGGAACTAGATGGAAGGAAAGCTTGGGGAAGAAGATGAAGTGGCAAAGAGATAAAAAAAATTTAAAACAAAAACAACAACAACAACAACGGGAGTTGAGTATGATGGGTTTGTATTAAGTCCAGCAGATTGGTTTTCATGGGGGCATGATGTGCTTAATTTGATTTTTATTTTATCTTTGTTTAATATTCCTAAAATAGCTTTAATGAATCAATTCTTTACACCTAAGGCCATCACTTTTTATTTGTGAAAAGTACTCAACATTGTTCCAACTTTTGCTTGGAATAGTATCTCCTAGTTTTAGATTGCTACCAATAGTTGGGATACAGTAACTTGCATGGCTTTCTTGGGCTCATATTGTCCTATTTGTTCTTTAAATGTGAAACAACACATGAATTTCATATGTAAAATTGCAAAAGCAATAGGGAATGAAAAGGAATCTTCCTTTAGCTTATGAAAATGGGTAAAAAAGAAAATTGGATGACAACCCAAATATGAGAACATATCTATCAAAATCATTAACAACTAATGATCAAATTCAAGAAATTTTTAGAATTTCCAAAAGATATCTACAATATGATAAGGAATCATATAAATTATTATAATAATCAATGTTTATATGAAAAAAAAAATAAGGTATCCTGTTAGAGGTGTTTATGGCTGGGTCGGGTTCAATCAAAATTTTAGGCCTATTTATTAGGTTTGGGTTTGGCCTGCCCCAAGATATGGGACTAAAATTTTGTCCAAACCCGACTTAGATAAAAATGTTAAAATCTAGGCTCAGCCCGACCCACCAATATTAATTTTTTATATAATTTTTAAATATATATAATACATAAAAAATACTAAAAACATTAAAATAAATATTTCTCAATAAATTTTAAAAAATATGTATACTTAAATAACTTGTCTCTAAAATAATAACAAAATTAACAATAAAACTAGTGTTATACAATATCTAAACAATAATAATAAAATAGTAACAACATAATAGTAAAATGATAACAAAATAGAGAGAGAACAATAAGAAAATAACATTAAACAGCAAAAAAAAAGCAGATTTTTTTGTTCTTTTGTGAATTCAGGCTGGGCCTAGGCAAAAAATGTCTTACTTGAAGCTGATCTATTTTTTAAACGGGTCTTATTTTTTGTCCAAACTCATTTTTCGAGCCTATTTTTTGCTCAAAGCCTCCCACTTTTCGGTCGGACTCGGCCCAACCCATGAATAGGTCTACATCTTGTGTAGATACTTAAAATTTTTTTTGTCAAAGTATTTAAAATTTTATTTCGTTATCACTTTTAGTCTAATTGTTAACTTCCGTTAAAAAATTCTTTGAATCAATCAAAATATGAGATAATATATTTTAATTAAATAAAAATATTTAAAGTTAATATTAAAGAAAAATAAATTAAAAATATCTCCCTCTCTCAACATATATATATATATATATATATTGCAAATTGACCTTCAAATTTCTCCCATCAAAACAAACCACATAAGTGCCAATATTTAAGCCTCATCTTATTTGCCATTAAAACAAACACCAATTTTTGTGTTGTTTCGCATTTTAAGTTATTTTTTCCCTTTCTTCTTTCAAATTCTTAATACTGAAAAGATAAGATTATAAGGTTTTTGTTTTTCCCACGTCAAGGACATGCGAGGCTGTTTATGGGTTTTTGTATTTGGGTATTTTATTTTACACATGGATTTTGGAGATTATTTGCTAAAAATATTGGATTTGTATAGTATTCAAATTTTAATTTTAATTTTATTTAATTAAAAACATTATATGTCATAGTTTAATTGGTTCAAATAATTTTTAACAAGAATTAAGAGTCGAATTAAAAATAATAACGAAATAAAACTGTAAAAACCTACTTTGACAAAAAGAAAGATACTTAAATAGAAAAAATTGTGTAGTTTAAGTTAAGTCTAATAATTATACTTGGAAAATATAATAGCTGTAAACAATATCATTAAATTGCAGACTCCCTTTCTAATTTGATTTTTTTTTTTTTTTTTTTTGGGGGTGGTTAATAATAGCAGGCTAGTGCATATGAAGACTTGGTAGTAGTTTATAATGATATGAATTTAATTTTAAGAAAATTTTAAAATAATGTATTATTTATGAATAAACAAATAAATTAAGTGGTAGGCTAATTGGTTTTACCTGTCTTTCCTTTTTCTCATCCTAATTACAAGATTGTTATTAGCTTCAACAAAACATCTCATCTGTTGCATACGTTGCTTGTATTATTTTTTTTAAATAGTTGATTTAGAAGAAAAAAAATAAGTTAAAGAAACTTTACAAATTAAAAATAATTATAAAAGAAAAATAATTTTATTAAAAATAAAAAATATAAAAAATATTCAATATGAATATTGTTATATTTGTAAAAATTTATAACTAGTTTTAATAAAATAAAATTTTAAAAATAGAAATTATAATTAAATAAAATTTAAAAAAATTAAATTTCTTGAAATTACCTAGAAATTTTAAAATTCTCTTAAATATTTACCCAAACAAATATATTCATTTTAGAATTTAAAAAACCTTATATAAATAAAATCCTTCTTACAAATTCCTCACCTAAATACACTCTTAAAAAAAAAGGTAATTTTTTTAAATGGAATTTCGAGTTACCATATTTTGTCCCAAAGTTTTTTATACCTTTCCTATTAAGGATTAGTGTTGTGGTAAGCAATAAGATTGATCATATTGTATCATGTCTTGACATAATACTTCCATGTAGAGTTCAACTTCTAAAGGAGATCATCCTCGTTAATGAGGAGACCCTTCATCAATAGGTCAAACTAATTTCCCCACCAAGGATGTCATTCAAGGCTTTAACATCCCATTATCGTTTGTCAAGAGACATAGGAGGCATTAAGTCTCTTAGTTTTATGGCTTGAATTTATACATACTCAATTTTGACTACTAATTTTTTTTCTTTCTTAAGATAAATAATATTATTGTCGAAACCATTTTTGAAAACGGGGGGTCAACTTTGATTTTAAAAATGAAAACGAAAAAACGGGGGGTCGACTTTGATTTTGAAAATGAAAACAAAAAACCGGTTGGTTACGACTTTTGGTGCAACTTGTGCCCCGGCTTTGTTAATTCTTGGTCGCGAAATGATAACCACTGGGTGGTTGACTTTGTAGATATTCTCCGTTGACCCCTCTTCTGAAGCACGTACATCTTTTCCTTCTGGGTTTCCGGCATACTCAAAGAATTCTAGTTCCTTATTATCCATCAATCCTTGTACTAGGGCCCTGAATTCACTGCATCTTTGAATATCATGATCCTCTTGATCATGGAACTCACAATAACTCTTTGTTCCTTGGGATTTGTCCTCTAAATTTTGCGCAACTAACCCTCTTTCTACCATTTTTTTTTCCACACTTCCCTCAGCGGGGTATCACTTCTACGATATTCATCTTGATTTCCTTTTTCATACTCTCGATTATCACATTTATCCATTTATCTGCACAGTTAGGTAACGAATTTTCTGCACTAGATGTATCATCAAATTTCACAATGCCCATTTTGACGAGTCTTTCGACCAACTTCTTGAAAGCGGTGCAGTTTTTTATCGAGTGTCCTGTGATTCCTGCATGGTATTTACATTGGGCGTTTACATCGTACCATTTAGGGTATGAGGGTTGCATTGACTTTAGATAGGAGGGGGACACAACATGTGCATCATATAAACTTTGGTACAACTCCCTATACATCATTGGAATAGGCGTAAATTGGAGCTTCTCCATATTTTGCTTTGTGTTGGGCTCTTGTCTGGGTGGGCATTGATGACCAGTGGTTATCGTCTTCGGTTGGTTTACGGTGATCGCTCTTGAATACGTACTCATATTATTTACCTTGTGCTCCTTCTTCCTGGGGGCTGTCTTTTTGGCATTTTCCCCAGCCTCTCTTTTCCCGCACCTTATCGCATTTTTTATCATTTCACTAGACATTACTATGTCTGAGAAACTCTTAGTTGCGCTTCCCAGCATATGATTAATGAAAGATGCCTTTAGGGTATTAATGAAGAGCATGGTTGTTTCCTTTCTAGGAACGGTAGTTAAACTTGTGTAGCTACCTCTCTCCACCGTTGGGCGTATTGCTTGAAGCTCTCATTATGCTTCTTCTCCATGTTCTGCAAAGTAATCCTATCAGGGGTCATATCCGTCACGTGACTATACTACTTCATGAAAACTTGTGCTAGATCCTTCCATGAATTGATCTGGGTACGGCTCAGTTAGTTATACCATTTAGATGCTGCCCCAACCAGACCTTCTTGGAAACAGTGAATCAATAGTTGGTCATTATTGACATAGCTTACCATTCGTCTGTAGAACATGGTGATGTGAGCTTCGGGACAACTAGTCCTGTTATACTTCTCAAATTTTGGAGTTTTAAACTTGGGGGGAAGCACCAAGTCCAGAACCAAGCTCTATTCCTTAGCACCGATTCCACCACGATAGTTAGCATTTTCCATTTTTTTAAATTTTTCTTCTAAGCATCTACACTGATCCTCGAGTTGTTTCAGAAGCTCCATCCTTGTCTTTTCTGTTTCTATCACATTATCGAGATTGGGGATAATAGGGTTAGTTAGGTTATTCCTTGGATTTGAGCCTGAGCCGGCTTGGTAGTTCATTAGTGCCAAAACACCAGCCTTAAAATGTTGGCGCCTGATTGTAACAGATGGCCTTTGTGGGTACATTTTGGGTTCTATCTGAACATTTGTTGGGGTAAAACCCGGAGGGTAGAGTGGATCTTCATTATCATCTCCAGCATTGATCATGGGGTTTTTTTCTTTTTCTAATCCATCAGCCAGTAGCCGTGTTAATTGATCCATCATACTTCTTTGGGACTCCAACATCTGGTCCCTCATTTCTTATTAGATTTTGGCCAGCTGTTCTTGCATATGTGTTTGTAGTTGATCCTGTATCTCTTTTTGTATTTGTTCCAATCTCTCCAACCTTTGGTCCATTGCTTTGGTTTTTCTTTGTGTACTGTATCGATGTTTCAGGGTAGCTGCCATGATTTTTAGGGTTTTCTTGTGAGTTTTAGTGCATATGATGCAATGCTGATGCATGGATGCAATGAATGCAAAAAAAATACGTTGATTCTGATTCAATTTCATTAGAGTAACTTTTCTAGAAAATAAATTTCTTTACATAAAACAGATTAAATATAAGGCTTTGCCCTGATACTTACGGCATTGACCTGCCTAAGAAGCCAAGCTTACTCTCGGCCTCAGTTCGATTCTAACTCGTATTTTAAACTCAACACATCAGCCTGGACTGCTAAGGTTTATAAGTGATCGGCCACTTCTCGCACTTGAGTCAAAGCTTCGCCCATGACGTAATCCCTATCCGTGACCTGATCTTGAGATTGATGAAGCTGCTCCTTCCACCGTTCATTATTTGCCTCAAGGAGTTCAATTTGAAGTTCATAGCTTCGCAGCGCGGTTTCTAGTTCTTCTATCTTCGCCTTTAACTCTTCAATTTTGCTCAGACTAGCCTTCAACTCGATTACAGAGCTACGACTACGATACTGATACAAGGTTCTTTCTAACTCTGACACCCGAATCTTTAATCCCTCCTTCTCATTTTGGCTTTCCACTAAACTCCTTTTTAGAGTATCTTCTCGAGCTTGAGCATCTCAGAATTTTTCTTCCCATTGGTTGGTTTTACTTTTTTCCTCTTTAATTTTCTGCCGCCATTGTTCTGATGTTTTTTCTAGCCCAGCGGTTCTTATTGACCTTCGCAGCTTCTTGTAATCTATTTTTAAGTTGTCCAAATCCTCTTCAGCCTTATTTTTTCCTTTTCTCAGTTTTTCAACTTCTAGCTTCTGGACATCGACATCTAGCCCTAGCTGCATTTTTTCTTCCTCCAATTGCTCGATCAATTTTTCTAGTTCTGAACTCTTTCTCTGGAAATCTTGTTTTATGATCTCTAGCTCAGATGGGATTACCTTCAAGTGTTCTTCCATTGATCGGGTATTTTCTTGATCTGGCGTAGAGATGTTGTCATTGATCCTCTGACCCCACCACCAGTCCTACTCAGGGGTAGTCATTGGATTAGCAGCAAACCTTTTCATTCTACGAATTTGGTTTTAGGCATTCGATATCTCACGAACTTTCTTTTTATAATTATTTCTGTTGTATAAGAACTCGCAGTGAGCTAGCCTGTGTGTTGGTAATGTAAACTGTCTAGATCTATACTGTCTTAACACGAGCAGAGGAGCATACCCGACGGCTCCCCATATCCCAAGCAAGGGAACCCAATCAAAATCTCAACATCGATATAATATCTCGTCAGGAACCATCCACGGGGCTTTCCACTCGACGTCTTCCTCTTGCAGATTCTGAAGAATCATCATCTACTTTTCCTCTGTAATATCATCTCGTCTCAGCGTAGCCACTAACTCTTTCAGTGGAGAGTAGTTTTCGGAGAAGATACGATACAATACCTTTTCCACTTTCTAGAAATGGCTGTGGAACCAAGTTAGTAAGAGTTGTGCGCATCCGATGAATCTCCCTTTGCCCGCTCTTCGATAAGCATTCAATGATCTGAAAGTTTCAGTCAAAATCGCGGTACAGGTGTGACCCTTTTACTAAGCCTGTCAAATAAATCAAAAATTGCCTTGTCTTTATGCCCCAAAGCTTTAGGGAAGATAACCAGTCCATAAATGCTCAAAGCGAAAACATCGACCCTCTTCTTTATGTCGAGATGCACTAAGATTAAATCCCTCAAATTCCTTCAAAAAATACACTTACAATCTCTATTTTCCTTGATCCGTGCTGTAATCCACTGTTCGCTCATTCCCGTGATGTTCATCAGCTTTTTTGCGAATGTTGGGACGTTGGCAGCTCTGGAATAAACTTTGTCAACTTGAATCTTCGGACAACAGAACAAGGCCGTGTACTCTTCTACAGTAGGTACCAAGTCTACTTTCCCGAAAGTGAAGCAACTGTAAGCAGAGTTCCAATACTGGGTGATGGCTCGAAACAGGTGCTCGTCTACCTTGATATCGAACAGATAAGGTAAATCACCATAATGACAGTAGAATAGCTGTTTGATCTTATTATCCCACTGACCCTAAATTTCTTTTATCTCTTGGAAATTATTTTGGGTTACGCTGATCCGAGTGAAATCCCACAATTCTGACACATACACCTCGGTAAGACTATCACATTTCTCTTACTGCGTTGTCTCGGCCTATATTCGGACAGCCGCATTGTCCTCCACTTTATCAAGAAACCCTTTTTCTATGATAAGTTATCTATTTAGCAACCGAATATGAATCAACACATTTGTGATGAAAATGCCATGCAAATACAATCAAAGTAAAACAAAGTAAGTCAGTATTTCATACACAGTTTAAAGCAAACAAGGAATAATAAATATAGCACCTGCTCAGGTAACCACTAAGGTTTGGCGTGGCTCTACCTAAGGCGGGTTCCTACGGCTCACTATATACGGCTCGGTTCTAAAGTAAAGGTACCTGAACCAGTAGATTCCTTGATCCTCACCCATTATAGACTCATATAGACCGAGTTCAGTTCAGGGGAATACATTTCCCTATAGCTGCACGGAGATGAAAATCTCACGAAGACATAGGTACGGATGTATCCCAAAAGCGATCCACTATCCTGCACGGAGGTGAAGACCCCACGAAGGAATAGTTTCTCACTTCCACTTAAAAGGGTGTAACCGCGCGGTCATGCAATGCAATGTGCAGGGATATACAAAAAAGCTCGAAGCAAGTAAAGAAAATATGAATAAAATGATGAAGATCGTAACACAAAACAGATAAAATGCAATAAAAGGACCGTATATCAAAACCAAATTTTCAATTTTTGACAAAAAGACAAAAGTTAATCAACTTGTGGCTTGACTCTCTTATTTGGGTCCCCAGCGGAGTCGCCAAGCTGTCGAAACCATTTTTGAAAACGGGGGGTCGACTTTGATTTTGAAAATGAAAACGAAAAAACAGGAGTCGCCACCAATCCTTTTTGTTGAGGTATGATCGGGTCACCTCGAAAAAAAACAGTTGTTTAATAAACATATTAATTTATCAAAACAATGATTTTGATCTACGAAAACCAGAAAAATGGGTCTGGGAGTCGGTTACGTACGATGAAGGATTAGCACAATCGACACGCCTAAAATTGGCACCTAATTGATTAATTTGTGCCTCAATATCAAAATTTTGAAAACTTAAAAGACTTTAAAACACAATCCCTCTTTTTGTAAAAAAAACTCGAATGTTGAAGACCTTCTCGTCTCGAAGTAATAAAATGTCACATCCAGTAAGTTAGGAGACGACATCTTGAACCTTTGAGAATGAGCTTGCCTTTTATTTAAAATTTGTGTATTTTAACTTTTTTTTAAAAGGATATTCGGTTATTAGGGTAAACGAGAAAAATCAAAACCCAGTAAGTTAGGGCACGATTTCTCGAATTTTCAAATACCGAATATTGCCTTTATTTGTAAAAAATCTTATTTCGAGGTAACAAGATTCATATCCAGTAAGTTAGGGCACAACACCTCGTATCTCCGAGAATAAGCATTTTATTCAAAATTCGTATTGCAATTTTAAAAGAATATTCCATTATTTAGGTTAAATGAGAAAAATCGAAACCCAGTAAGTTAGGGCACGATTTTCTCGAATTTCTAAATATGAAATATTGCTTTTATGCAAGAATTATTTTTTTCGGGTAAAGGTTAATATAACATAAATTCGTAATAAAATAAAATAATGAAGAATGCATAAACAAACACAAATTTCAGTATCGACAGGCATACAGAATAAACATAAACGCGAATGTAAATGATAATGATAAGCGCAAAAATAAAATAAATGAATAAAACGAATAAGCTAAAATAGAGAAGGAAATAATAAATAAGCTAAAAAAATAATTGAAATTAAAAAAGAACAAGTAGTAAATAAATAAATATTACGTAAAACTATTTTAAAAAATGATAGTAATAGTAATGATAATAATATTAATGGTAATAATGCAGGTAATAAATATTTTAAAGTTTGAAATGGTATAAAAAGATA
The DNA here is from genome assembly GCA_025698475.1 of Gossypium anomalum. Lineage (NCBI taxonomy): Eukaryota > Viridiplantae > Streptophyta > Magnoliopsida > Malvales > Malvaceae > Gossypium > Gossypium anomalum. The sequence goes on along the minus strand of CM046967.1, from coordinate 11,722,200 downwards.
TATAAATAAATAAATAATATATAATGTGAGTGAGGAATAAAAATAAAATGAGTGTATTTGAAAAGTAATAGGTAAAATATATATATAATAATATAATAGTAATAATAATATAATAGTAATAATAATATAATAATAATAATAGTATCAAATTTAAACATTTAAGAAATATATATTGGTGAAACAAATATACAACCTATGATATATGTTGGTGAAACAAATATACAACCTATGTATTTTAAAAGGTAAAATAATAATATATAAATGAGTATACGTAATATTAAATTTGAACGTTCTAAAAATAGAAGTAATAAATAAATAAAATAACAGAAACAATAACTAAATAAATAACATGAAAGGGGAAGCAAATAATTAAATCTAACAAGCAAAACATTAAATTTAAAATATAAAAGAAATGCAAATCATTAAATTTAAAATATATAAAAAACGAATAAGGGCATAGTAAATAAACAAGTATATAATTAAATAATATTTCTCATTAGTGGGCTGAGGATTAAATTATAATTTAAAGAAATTTAAATATAGATTTAACAATAAAAATAAAAATAACAGCCTGAAGGGCCAAGATGGAACGAGCGCAAAGATACAGGGACTAAATGAGAAATATCCCCGTGTCCACAAAACGACACCGTTCCAATGTCCAACTTTCAGATGGTCAGATGACCAAATTGAAACAAACAGAAAATTATACGGCAAGATTTAAGAAAAATAAAAGAATCAAGCAAGGGCTAGATCGCATTACGTCACAAAAGCAGAGGGGCCTCACGCGTAAATAGCCCCTTCACCGCAGAAACACGCGGATCCTGATGGTCGCGGGTCAGGTCGCACGGGTCTGGCTCCTAAACAGCGCCGTTTTGGGGTGTTTTACAGCTAAATGAAACGGCGTCGTTTTGGTAATGTTATAAAAGGCCAAAATTTTGCAAAAACCTTCATTTTTCCCTTTCTTTTCTTCAAAAAACTAAAAGCTCCTTTTAGGCCCTCTCTCATTCCCATCTGGCTCGGTCACCGGACTGTCATCGTCTGCCGCGCTGGCCACCGTACACTGTGGTCGAAAATCGAAAAAGGTAAGATTTTTATTTTTATTTTACTATATTTATATATAAATATATATATATATATTGTTTTTAAAAGCAAAAAAATAGAGAAAACATGTATGTATGTGTAGTCGAAAAATGAAAATAAAGGGAAAAAGAAATGGAACCTTGGCACGTTTGAATCTGTTTTTTTTTTTTGTTTTAAATGTCTACTACTTGTATTCCTCTAAAAAAAAAATCAATTTTACATTGATTTTGATTGGCTTATATAGCCATTCACAATATATTTCTTTATTATTGTTGTCACTTCTGTCTTTATTTCTTGCAGGTGCAAGTGGCGAGGGTGGTGATGATGCGACAATGGCGGTGGCAGCAGGTGGCGCAGTAGTGGCGGTGGATGTGACCCGAAGACCTTAGGTGCGGCGCCGAAATTAGGGAGGCTAGGTTTTTTTTTTTTTATTGTGGTTTGGGTTAGGGTTTGGGTTTGGCTGATTGGGTTTTAAAATTGGGCTTTGGGTTTGGGTAGTTGATTTAGGTTTGGGTTTTGGGTTTGTAATTGGCTGATGGGTTTTTAGTCTGGGTTTTGGATCGGTTTTGTAATTGGGTATTTTAGCCCAGGAAAAATTTGGGCTGTACAATTATATTTCAAGAAATTGTGTTATCAACCGTAGAATAAGTACTACTGTTGTTTCACTTAAATATCTCTTCTGGAACACTAACTCTTGTTTAGAATAATTATTGTTCAGAACAATTACTGTTTGAGAATAACTATATCTAGAATACCTATACGCGAATGTTATTTTTGTTGCTTTGGAAACACTATACTAGGGTATTCCCACTAATTTAGGTAAGCAATATGATAGCTTGTTTCGTAAACACTATACCTAGTTATTTCACTTTTTTAGAGAAATATTATAACAAGTTGTTCTCTCTTTTTTTAGCGAAACAATATAGCTAGTTATTCTGGAAACACTATAGCGGATTGTTCTCACCTTTTTAGGAAAACACTACAACAATCTATTCTCATTCTTTTAGGGAAGCGGAAAAGAGATTGTATAAAACTGTTACTTTATCCCTATCCTTTTACAATAGGAGAATGACAAATCAAATTTTTTCTCTTAATTTTTAGCATTTTTAATTGGATTCATCACAGTTTCATACAATCATTTCTCGAAGGAAGTATTATAACTAGTTATTCTCAATTTTTTTTAAAGATTAACTATGATATGCACTTCTCAATTTTATTTATTTATTTATCTTAGAGAAAAGCAAAACATGGTCTTCCCAAATACCATAACTTACTCTTCTCAAAATTTTTGAGAACAATTTGCATTCTCTTCCCATTTTTTATATAACTTGCTATTCTACAATTTTTAGAGAAACGTTTTAGAAGGCTATTATCTTTTTTTTTTTAAGGGAAAATGATTTAATGCTTAAGTGATTAAAATGAAAACACTTTAAAAATTACATAATAAATTTGCAAGAATTTTTTTGGGTGGTCAAAATGAGAATGCTCTAAAAATTAGGTAATTTATTATTTTAAAAATTAAAACAACAAGCATTTAATAAAGTATCAATTTTGAGAGTTGCAATGATGCTAAAATCTTGCATGTAATTGACTTTTGAATTCAAAATTTTTTTATAGAATTCAACGTGGACTTAATATTATCATTTTTAAAATAGTTTTAAATGTTTTGAGTCAAACTTAAACAAAACACTAATAACTGCTCATTGTTTTTAAAAAAAATCTCATGTTTTTGTAAAGACCAAAATATTGATATATTTTTTCAAATATTTGTGAAGCTGATTTTTTAATTTTTATGATTTCAACCGAAAAATAGTCGTAACAATGTCATCATCACCCATTTGTGTTTTATGAATAAAAGCATTCTTGAAAAGGAGTGATAACATCTCCAAGAACCAGCTTAAGTCTGTTTACCAGAATTTCAGGGGAATAGTAGGAAGCATTGTTCTTGGGGATGAGGGGATGAGGGGATGAAGGTTTTATTGACTTTCCCTTGACATAGAAATAGATTAACAATGTAGTTACCCATGAATTCCCAATTAGGCCCAGGAGCTTTTAAGTGGCCAAGAGAGAAAAAAGCTTCTCTGATATCTTCTTTTTGTAATGGGGGCATCCATTGGGGGAAGCAAGTACTCACTACGATTGTCTTGAAGACGACACAAATGATTGATAAAAGCTTCCTTATGTCCCTCTGTATTTTTAATAGCATTCCTATAGCTATCTTTTAAGAACCAAATTCCATTATCAACTCTTCTCTTTAATGGTTCCAGCTTCTTGCTGCCAATTCCTTTTTAATCATCTTTTCCTTCTAAGGCCTGGATTTTTTATTCTAACAACATACTCACTCTGTTTACTTGAAAAGCTGGCATGCCCTTAACATTCTTCTCCCATTTTGATTTCAACTTTTGTTTTACTTGAGATTGTCACAACTGATTAAAATCTCCCAGTAAGACAGATTTCAAATTTCAAGCAAGTCACTGAACACTACACAATCCTTGAGATTGTCACAACTGATTAAAATCTCCCAGTAAGACAGATTTGGGTTGTGTTTATCATTGCTTTTCAAGCCAAATATTTAATAAAAAAATTATCCAACTTCGATTCATAAGACTTAATTTGTCTTTAGTATTTACATACCATGTCAATGTTAGCTCATAAAATTTGATAATTGAAAAAAGTCAAAAACTGCAAAAATCAACCTAATGGAACAAAAAGTTGAGTTTGATTATTTTGTTTGTCGATCTAGGCGTAGAAAATTGTCAATTTATTTGATTTTATATGTAAACTGAATCGATCCCGACTAAATACATACCTTTATTAACCCCAACAAAGACATTGCAAATCAGATCAAGATACATGTATGAACAAAGAATGGAGTTCAAGTGTGGTTTTAGTTCATGTGGGTAAGTTCGGACACCATTCAAGGCCGCAACTATGGCCCATAGCCTTTACTCGGAATCTAAAACTCTTGGGGCAATGGTAAGGTCAGCCCCTTATGGCATCATCCCGGGTCTGATCAAGTAGGCTCTTCGACCATTTGGAGCCCACAGCCAAGTTGGTTTGCATGGTTGTAAGTTCAAAAAATTTAGATCGTTTCTTTAGACATTTCCCACCTGCACTAGAAATTTCTGTATCAATCATTCGACAAGAGGAAATGATAAATGGTCCTTTCTTTCTACTAGAAGATTTTGGATGTAAACACTGCCTTGTCCATTCTAGGCTCGGAATCCAAAATATCTTCTTTCTTTTTTTTTTTGTATATATCTACAGAAAATTAATTGAGTTAAAAAAATAATGCTGAAAAAATGAGATTTGGAAATTTTTGTTTATTTGATATTATTGCAAAAAAAATTTTGTGGTGAATTCGTAACATATTTGGATAGAAATTTTTAAACAATCTATTTTATTTTTTCTAAAAAATATCTACTTATGTATTTTAAAATAAAAATATTTTGATGTAATTGGCCATTGGGTCTTAGATCAATGGTATTGTTGTTTATGTATTTTTTCATCTTTCCATTGTTTAATTGAATTTATTTTATATTTTACATTATTCTTTGTAAAACAAACACGACATAAATATATTTGTTATAAATATTTATTATTAAAAATATGAATATTTTAATTATATATATGAGTATTGTTTAAATAATGCTTACCTTCATTTAATGTATTAATATGTATTCTCATATATGTAATAAATATTTATTATTAAAATATTAATATTGAATATTTTTCAATAATATATGAAGAATATTATTTAAAATTATTATTTTTAAAAATTGTTATTAAAATAAAATTGAAATATTAAATAATTTATTATATGATTAGATATAGATAATTAAATATGTATGTGTAATAATATTAGAAATTATAATATTTTATTAATTTTATTTTTTTAAAAATAAAAATAAAAATTTATTAATAATATAGTAATATTAAACTTGATTTAAGTTAATTTTTATATAAAAATAAACTCACCTAAAAAGGAGCTTTTTTCTAGAAAATGACTTACACTTTTAAAAATGGTAAGTCATTTTGTAGGATAAATGAAACAAACATAAGAAAATATAGAAAATATTTTTCAAAATCCATTTTCAATTAAACCAACGGAGTTTTAATCGTACAATTACCAAAAGCTCTTTATTTTAAAAAATAATAAATATTATTTTGAGGATGATTTTATCTTTTAATAAAAAATATAAAAATACTTGCATAAGATAAGATTTAAATCTAAAACATAATAACTTAATATCAATTTTACTATTTCAATGAAAATTATATTCGATGATTTATTACATTTATTTTTCAGTAAAATCTAGTATTATTATTATTATTAGATTCAACCCAAGCGTTTCATTTTATTAAATGTAAATTTTAAAGGCACATGTATCGGTATATTATCTTCTTAGGGAAAGAAAACATGATAATCAACTCAATTTTTTAAGGTTTGAGAAAACTCCAGAACTACTTGAAGAGCCCCACGATATAGCAGCCCTTAACAATCAAACATCTTCCGAAAGATGGATGACTCATCGGAAAAATATGAGTATACAACCAAAGTAGTAAAAAGATAATTAAAATATAAGCTGAATGAAAAATAATGCACGTAAATTCAATATAAAAATATATTATTGTCAGATTTTGTATAATATTCACTGCTATCATTTCATATATTCTATGTCATATTTGTACTTTTTTTTTAATGTTATAATTATGTTTAAATTATTTCATTTTTTATTTGTTAATTATTTATGTCTTTTTATTTTTATTTTTATATATGCTCAATATTGTCAACTCTTCAATAAGCTGTGAAATTGGTTTTAATACAATTAAAAATAATTAACAACAATACCACTGAGATTAAAATTAGTGAATATTTGGATTCAAATCTCATAAGGATAATGTAATAAAAATATGTTTAAAATAGGTTTAAGTACTTTTAAAAAAAATATAATTTTATCGTTACTTTATGAAAATTGAGAAGTTAAAGCCTTTTACTTTAAATTTTGTTAGAAGTTGATCTTCATACTTTACGAAAATTAGTAAGTTAGTCCAATTGTGTAACATTGTTAAACATTTCGCAAACTTTAAATTAGAATGCAATGAATTAGTAAAAATCATCAGCTTAATTATTATATGTAATAAATTAACAAAAATCAGTGATTTTAGTTCACATGATTACCAATAATTGGATTAACTTCTTACTTTTGAGTAAAATATGATGATTAAATCCTCGCAAATTAAAGTGGTGATATTAACTTGTTAATTTTCATAAAGTGTAATAATAAAATTCATAATTAGATCATTAAAGAAAAAGAAATCATTAAAATAATAAATTGTTATGAGATTTATGTATTTATATGACATATTGTCTCCTCTTATAAAATTGCATTGATGTATATGCTATGAGCCTATGACACATCTTTTTTATGTATTTATTATCTGGAGTTGTGCATAAAATGAAAATTTTAAAATTAGGATAGTGATCTATTCTTCAATTCAGTTAATTAAACTACAATTAGAATAAAATCCTCAACCTGATGGAATTCAAATAAAAGCTTAAACCTTTGCCTTTGTGGTCTTTTTAAGTTTCATCCTTTGTTGGATCTTACAATTGTTGAAGGCATTTTCAATTATGTTAGCCTCAATGAATGTCCTTTGTTTGAGCAGTTTTTCAATTCCCACATTATGTTTCATAAGTGTTTTTTCTGTTATTATTTTAACATAGGAAACCAAAGTATACTTTATGTGTAGCTGACTTGCCTTTGCAAATGATGTTGACTGTGAATTTAATATGTAATTGCTGCGTTTTCGATTGGGATTGATTTTTTTTTTTTTATCTTAGATTATATTTTAATTGGTTTTCAATTTGATTAAAGTCTGATTTTGATAATATTAAATTTTGAAAATTTTGTTTATATTTTAAAATTAAAATTAAAATTAAAATTTATTTTTTATTTTTTGAATTTTAAAAAACATTTAATATATGTTTTTAAAAATTATAATTTTTATTTTTAACAATTATATACATTATGTTTTTATTAAAAATTATGACAAAAATAAATTTTAAAAATATTTATACACTCTTAAAAGGTAATGATCAAATTGATAAAAAATTGTAATTGTTGAGGGCTGAAAAATTATTTTACCTTTAATACCATTAAATTTAACAACAAAATTAGATGGAGGGACCAAGATTTTTAAATTAAAAAATATAGTGATTCAATGTCTCAAAATAAAAATTTAATTTTGAAAAGAGTACAAAGAGCTCTAACATGTTTTAATTTTTTTTATTTGATTGAAATTTTAAAAAAGATATCTACGAAAAATACTTTTAAACTTTTATTAAATAATGTTCAAACTCATAATAAAAAAATTATAATAATAAAAAAAAAACACTACTAAATGGAATCAAAGTCAACTACAACATTAAAACATATTTGAGAGGAAATAAGTATAGTGGCATTGGTTATCCAAAACCTCAGTTTAAGTGTACTGAGATTGAGGAGATGAAACATTTAATAGAATCAGAATCTAAATAATTTAAAAGGAAAAGAAAAAGTGAAGTGAAAGGCAGAATCAAGATCAGCTTTTAAAATAATTGTTTATTTGCTTAATGTTAGGATCCTAATATATTATTAATCAATGCTTACAAAATATTAATTTTCTATCTTTTTTTAGTTTTTAAATTTATATTTTTTATTAAATTACTCTAAAATGAATAAAAAAATTAACGTTTCTTAACTTTACTGACATGACATACATGTGGATGATATATCAATATTTAATTAATTTTTTAAAATAATAAAAAATATTTTAAATTTTAAAAAATTGATTAAATGCTAACGTGCCATTCATGTTGCAATTCACATATACCATGTTAGCAAAGTTGAAAAATGTTAAATTGATAAAAAAAATACAAATTAAAAACTTAAAAGAGACGAAAAATTAAATAGATGACTAAAATGATTTAAAAAATTATTATGCTAAAAAAAATGAATAAAATCTTTAAAGAGGTGCGGAGGGGGGCATGGATCAGTGGGCGGTGGTATGTGACGGAACATCGGCCTGCGTCCGGTACGACTCTTCCTTCACCAATAGGCAAGGGAGCTGGTCGCATAGTGACATTGTCCAACCTCTACAGTATGCCCATCCCTGCTACGGTCAACAATATATGATGCTCAATATCCTAGTTTAATGCACAAAGCAATCTCATTCTTGTGTGCTGATTCCCTTTTGGTTGAAGTAACAGTAGAGAATTAAAATTCATAAATAATTATTTTAGACTCTTGTTAATTTAATACACAACATTTCTGTAAAAGAATAAAATAATTTTATTTTGTTTGTAAATATGAAAGAAGTCACACGTTTACAAATGATAAAGTTCGGATTGAAATATTAAAATTTTCAAAACCTAAACTTTGAAATTGAACTAAAATATATTATTAATCAATGTTTACAAAATATCTACAAAATATTAATTTTTATCTTTTTTAACTTTTTAAACTTGTATTTTTTATTAAATCACCCCTAAGTGGATGAAAAAATTAACTTTTGCTAACTTTGCTGACATGGCATACACATGGATAATATGTCAACATTTAATTAATTTTTTAAAATTAAATAAATTTATAACTTTTATATATTTTTAACAATTTTAATAATTTTTAATTTTTAAAAATAATTTATATATATTTTTTAAGTTTTAGAGTTTTAAAAAATTAATTGAATATTAATATGCTATCCATGTGGCAATTCACATGTATGTTATGTCAGGAAATTTTACAAAGTTAAGTTTTTTATCTATTTTGAGGTGATTTGATAAAAAATTACAAATTTAAGAATTAAAATAAATGAAAAATTAAGTAGAGAGTTGATGAAGAGTCAAGTAAATTGTTATGCCTAAAAAATGAATAAAATATTTAAAGAGGTGCGGAAGGGGGGCATGGATCAGTGGGCGGTGGCCTGTAACGGAACATCGGCCTACGTCCGGTACGACTCTTCCTTCATCAATAGGCAAAGGAGCTGGGCGTATAGTGACATTGTCCAACCTCTACAGTATGCCCATTCCTGCTATGGTCAACAAGATATGCTGCTCAATTTACTAGTTTAATGCACATGCAATCTCATTCTCGTGTGGTCGCCCTTTAATTTCATTGGCTTTTATTTATTGTTTCCTAAAATGCTAATTCACCTTACATTGTTTCATTATAATGGTTAACATATCAAGGCCAAGGGCAAAAACTTGTGGAAACCCACACCTAACTTCCAAGTTATTTGTTATGGCCGGAAAGCTTCAGCGATGTGTCCCATGAAAAGCATCTATCCATGGGTGGCAATATATGCATGCAAGCAAATGGAAGGAAGTCTGGTCCCAATCCTAAAAGGCTATAAGCCACCCAATTTGGAGATTTGGAAAAGGTACATCGTTATCACGTCCACATAATCGGCTGAGCAAAGGGACTTTCAGGTGGCCTACAAAGGAAACCGGTGATGAAGGTAATGCCATTGGAATCAAATAGTACACCACACCCCTCAGATGGCCTTCTTTGTAGTGACTTGACTTGTGAGAATTGAAGCTGAAAACACTAGTAGCAACATGAAAAACAGACAATAAATTCACATGTATTAGACGGTGACACGACATGACAAAGAGATTAGCTCTTTTTGTCAGATTAGAAATTCAATCAGCCTAATCCAAGTGATCTGGAACAACTTTCTTATACAAGAAAAAATTTCAACTGTTCATCACTTTATCTATGTTAGGAAAGGCAAAATATAGGACCTATGAGGATAAAACACAGATAGTGGAAGTAGAAAAGGCACTTATCTCTCTTAAGATTAGCTTTAAGTCCCAATGGCATTACCACCAGAAAGAGTGAGTGTGGGTGTGGGGCATGTACAGAAAGCAAGGATCTTAACTTTACCCTCATCAACATCATATCACTATAGCTTCATTTAATCTACTCCACTTGTTTCTTTTATTTTTATATCTCATTCTCAGATACTCATCCTTGATAAAAATAAATACGTTTGGGCATCAATGTATTGCACAGTCTGGACAGGCAATCATCTGACACCACATTCATTTCCAATTTGCAGCTAATATCAACTAGAAAATAATCTCCTTACACATGTTCTCTATCATGATTTCCTTACACATGTATAGACAAGTTTAAGTAGAACCTGAGAATTAATCCAGTTGGTTCCATGTAAACGTTGGCCTTAATATTTGCAATTCTTTCCTCTTTATGAGCTCCTTTGCGTAAATAATAAATATGACCATCATCATGAAGTTCAGTAATCTTCTTATTCGTGTTGTTTTGATGATAATGGTTAGGCATATCATCTGGGGCAATCGAAGCCCATCTAAAACAGAAAACATAACAGCATTTTTCAATCATCATAACAAGTGTGCAAACAGGTCTTGATTCCTAACCTAATATGCTTCTCATTTTTATCATCATTTCCTGTATGATTCACTATAACCAAGTGATCTTAGATAAGAATACACCTCCACTAGTATCCCTCTCTCTCTCTCTCTCTCCCTCCCCTTCAATCTACAACCTACACTGACAATATAGGAGGAAATGAGTAGTCATTATCATAGGGTCTAGACCTTTCTCTAAGGCTTGGACCACATATTTTCTGTCTATATAAATGACTCAAATCTCTACTACCTCTTATTCAAGAAATTCTGTATCAAAGTCTTCTCTACCAGAGATATCCCACCTGAGTTTAAAACACTGAATATAATAATAACAATAAACGTTGCTATGGTGATCTTAACATCTTGTTCCTTTTTCTTATTTTATCTTCTCGCTTTGCCACTTGTTTCTAATTCAGTTGCTGGTTCATTGTTGCAGGAAGAAGGACAAGGGTTAAACAAATGGGAAGGGTATGTAAATTGGAGGAATAAACCTGCCATGAGAGACCAACACGGTGGCATGCTAGCAGCCTCCTTTGTCTTAGGTCAGTAGCACCATCATCTGTATCGTTTTTTATCTGATTCCAAGGTCTTACAAAAATACGCAACTTGGCTGTTGCAGCAAAGAACAGTTTAGGTATAGTAAATTCAACAATATGAAAGAAATTTTTACGATATGTTATATTATCTTATATTGATATTGCAATTAAATTATACCCTAGTGGTGGAGATACTGGAGAATCTAGCTTTCCTGGCTAATGCAAGCAACCTTGTGCTATACCTTTCAAAGTTCATGCACTACTCTCCATCAAGTTCTGCAAACATTGTTACCAATTTCATGGGAACAGCCTTCCTCCTTGCTGTCCTTGGTGGCTTTTTATCGGATGCTTTCTTCACCACCTATCGCCTCTATTTGACAAGTGCTGCAATAGAATTCATGGTAAGAATCTTTAGTAAACTTAAACTCTTCAACTTTATGTTAATTTTTTCCCCATTTTCTTTGGAAGCTTAGATGACAACAATAAACTAGCCGACTATTGAAATATGAAAATCGACCAGCACAAAAGCTGCCATCAACTGGGGTACAAGTTGGTCAAAAGAGCACTTAATTGGCTTTTTCAAGCTATGTTGCTCCGATTTTTCATTTTTGTTGAGTTACTCAGCATCAAACACTTGTGTTTGATATATGGATATGGAATTATGACTTTCAAAGATCCTCACAATACATGTAAAAACTTAAAAAAACCAGACCATATCTGTTTTGGGCACTTAGCCATATCCAAAACTTACACCCAAATTCGGGTAACATAAATTTCAAGTCTCTTTGGTAGGAAGGGTGTAGAACAGAAATCACCACAAAGTATCTGTTTGTTATTTCAAGCACGACGAAACATTTAATGCTTCATTCATCTAGAAGCATGTGTGAACAATGCTGCATGTCCCAATTAGCATTTCAAAGGGATATGTTACTACCCTAGGCCCACCTGATGAGGTCCCTACCTACCCTACCTACAATTGACACATTATCAATGGGTTCAGAACAATGACTCCATCACAAGTAAGACAGAGCAAGCCTAGCCAATAATGATCTATGAAAACAAGGGGTGGGGCAGGGGGAAATACAAAGATTGAAAGTGTTAATTTGGCCTGTCCTAGCATTGTAAACTTACATTTCATGGCAACTGGGCTTGGTCCCACAAATGAATCTGCTTTTCCTTTAGAGAAATTTTATTGGTGGAAGAAAAAAAATTCCACGTCTAATTCCCCATCTGAGTCCACTTCAATTAAATGCAGTCCATGTCCAACCATGTAAAAACTTGATTAAAAGCGGGTGTTATTAATGCAATTAAGGGGGCAAAAGTGTATGTGCCATACAAGCTCCCGCAATCTTCATAAAGTAAATGTAGTGTGACCAAAAGAACATGATGCCCATTAAAACTCCATTTGCCATTGTTTTTAGATGTGTAATAAGTAATAGGAACTTTTGTTTGTTTGTTTGTTTTCCCGCAGATATTTTTTTACTTGGCTTCTACCTGATTTTTTTAACAAATTCTAATAATCAAACAGGGCTTATTGACACTCACAGTGCAAGCTCACACACCTTCATTGAAACCACCAATTTGTGCTTCAGCAAGCACTGAAATTCGATGCGAGAAAGTCAATCGGCAGAAAGCAGCCATGTTGTTTACTGGACTTTATCTGGTGGCACTAGGTGTTGGTGGAATAAAAGGTTCACTTCCCCCTCATGGAGCTGAGCAATTTGATGATACCACCCCACAAGGGAGGAAGCAGAGATCATCCTTCTTCAATTACTATGTTTTCTCCCTCTCTTGTGGAGCTTTAATTGCAGTAACATTTGTGGTATGGATTGAAGACAACAAAGGGTGGCAATGGGGTTTTGGTGTTGCTACTGCTGCCATACTGGCTTCTATCCCCGTTTTTCTCCTTGGCTCTCCTATTTACAGGACAAAGATTCCAGCAGGAAGTCCCATTACCACAATATTTAAGGTAGAAACTCAAACGAATAATTAAATTTAAGAGTACAAAAGCACTGCAAGTTGCAAAGCTAGAGCTTGATTAAGTAACCCTTTCTCATTCATGCCCAACAGGTTTTAATTGCAGCAGTTTGCAACAATTGCAAGTCTAAGAGTCCAAGCAATGCAGTCATGGGCATGGAGACAAGTCCCTCATCCTACATTACTGAAACCGGTGAAGAAGGGAATGCTACCGAGGTAAAGGTCCCAAGTCAGACTCTTACAGAAGACCTGGAGTTCCTAAATAAAGCAGTCACAGAAAAAACAGTTAGCCCAATGTTACAGTGTACAGTAAAGCAAGTAGAAGAGGTGAAGGTAGTGCTAAAAATAATCCCAGTTTTTATGTGCACTATAATGCTGAACTGCTGCCTTGCTCAGCTCTCTACCTTTTCTATTCAACAAGCAGCCACCATGAACACCAAGATTGGTTCCTTAAAAGTTCCACCAGCTTCTCTACCTGTCTTCCCTGTCATCTTCGTGATGCTCATTGCACCAACCTATAACCATGTCGTGATTCCATTTGCCAGGAAAGTAACCAAGACTGAAATGGGAATCACTCATCTCCAGAGAATAGGAACAGGGCTGATTCTATCCATCATTGCAATGGCAGTGGCAGCTATAGTGGAAATGAAGAGGAAAAAGGTAGCAATCGAGTCGGGGCTACTTAATTCTGCGGAGCCTCTACCGATCACATTCCTATGGATAGCTCTCCAGTACTTGTTTCTGGGATCTGCTGATCTTTTCACCTTAGCCGGCATGATGGACTTCTTCTTTACCGAGGCCCCGAAAAGCATGAGATCTTTGGCCACTTCCCTCTCTTGGGCTTCACTTTCCATGGGATACTATTTCAGTTCAGTGCTTATATCAGTGGTCAACAATATAACCAGCATCTTTCGAAACACGCCATGGCTTTCTGGTAGCAATTTGAATCACTACCACCTAGAGAGGTTTTACTGGTTAATGTGCATACTTAGCAGTCTAAATTTCTTCCATTATCTCTTCTGGGCAAACCGTTACAAGTACAGAACAGAAAGCACAGCTGATTAAAATATCTAGAGATCTACTAGTTGTGGTCAACCAAATTCATCAGCTGTACACCCCATTTATATGAATGATTAATGTCTAATACAATGATTAATGTCTAATACCTTTTCACTTACATTTGAATCAGCTAATAAACGAGTCAAGAAATGGCCGCAAAGTTGGCAGAGTGCACAAATCATCACACTTACCTTGCTTACTGAATGTTCAAGAGCAACACCATCCAAGGAAACAGCTTAATCTTGAAATACTTGCCTGCCTCCAAATAAAAAAAAGGATGTCCAAGTGGCACGAAATTAGCAATATTAACAACTAACGAGAGTATGGGTGTTTAAAGTATAGCATGCAACTTTTACTTATAAACAGATTGAGATCAAAGTAAATGAAAAGTGTAATATGTAATGGAAGAGTGAGCAGGAATATGCATGTTAGCTGGACTCTTCAAGGGAGGAAAAGGGCAATGTCAGCCCATCCCCAGTTTGATTGATCTGACGACAATATGTTGTGTACCTGAAATTGGGAAATGTCGGAACGAAATAAAATTCCATTGAAATAAGAGCAATAAATTTGGTAGTGGTCCTGCATTCTCATGTGCTTAATCACAAGTCATCTTTCCTTGGTTTCTAGGCAACTCAACAGTTCATCATCATTAATTGAAACATTAAGGCTAGCATGTGCCTACCCTTATACGGACACAAAAAAAACAAATAACAAATGAAGAAATACAACAACATACCTGCAAATTGCAAGGTGAATAACCAACATTGATCAAAATAACATTTTTCACCAAAAAAAAAAAAAAAAGAGTAACATTCGGAATTCCAATCATCACACTCTTTTCAAAAGGTTTGCCTTAAATGACTAGATAACAATCAAACAGAAGCTTTTGGATGCAAAGAGTTTATTCTATTTAAATTTTGGTTGAAGCCCTGCAAGGAGGGGGATGTAGCTCAGATGGTAGAGCGCTCGCTTAGCATGCGAGAGGTACGGGGATCGATACCCCGCATCTCCAAATCATTTTAATTTTTTTTGGATTTATTTTAATTTTATTTTATGATTCTTGTTTGTAACAGTTGCCTCAAAATATATAATTTTGTTATTGTGTGTTGTTTACTTGCAGGCAGCTGCAAGGGTAATGAGAAAATTTTGCAAATCAAACCAACTGACATGGTGATCGCTGAATATGTAAATATATGCGAGAGTGGTTGGTATTGCTGATCAGCAACAGATTGTTCATAGTTTTTGCGAGATAGCTTCTCTGTTAATGTCCCTGGGGAGGGGATTACTGCAAATGAAATGATGTGATTGAGATGAAAGGAATTGCAGCTGCTCCCCATGTCACTTCTCAGATTATAATGGAGATGCACTCCTCCAGGCTGCCTTTCTGTAACTATATGACTGGGTTCAGGGAAATGGGTTTTGATGTGTGCCTGTTTAGTTCTTGCTGCCTTTGCTCTTGTAGTTGTGGTTGTCATCCATGACCAAGAACATGATTTGTTAAAAAATAACAAAAAGTATGATACCGCCTAACAAAATGTGATCATATGAAGTTATCAAAATTTATACAATATGATTATGACACAAAACTAATACCAAGAATTGCCTGGTCTGGTTCATGAGTTCCTCTTGCTGCAATCTTGTCTTTTCTCATATGCAAATGCAACACTTGTTTTCACTGCAATTGTTTCCACAACATTAGCAGCTGCTTCATGGCTTAACTTCCGATGAACCCTTCATTAACTTAACTTTTTCTGCATTATTTGATATCTTTCACATCATTATTTATCACTGATACAAGGAACCTGTATACATAACAGTAAATACTACGATTTTTGTGGCGACCAAATCAACTGAATATGATGAATTGGGTATTCTTTCTAGTGCTTGATAGCCATTGAAAGTCCAATTCTAGGAATACTATTCTTGTCCCTTAAATCGAGCTCCCCTGCAATGGAGACATAGAACCTTTGCCAAATTTCCTGCCGAAGAACAGCACTGACTTTGCCATCAGTATTCATACGAGCCTTCACCAATGTATATGGCAACAGTGCATGCTGGGCTCCAAATGTAAGGGTGGTTGCATCCCTGGAAATCCTATGCTTCAACTCAGCTGCAATTGCAGTCATTGTTGGGGGGTTCAGTGGATGATAAACTGATGCTTTTACACTGTCACAACTATCACTCCTGCATTGTCACAAATGCTAGGTTTTTTATTTCTTCTATTCTAACAATAACAGTTCTATTTTCTTCTCTAAATTTATATACTGAATGCTCACAGGGTCATGGAAGCAATAAGGAAGGCACTATTCAAGCTCAAACCGGCACTGAATTTGTTGAGAGTCCTTGTTGTTATGTCGATCCCCAGGTCTGCTCCAAGAGAGACGACAGTGCTTCCTATTACACCTGAGATGTTAGCAATCGGATCAAATCCATGTGCAGAGTTTGCCTTCAGTCCTATTCCAGCACTAAACCCCACGTAATCACGCAAGTATTGCAGTTCTGCCTGTTATTGCAATCACCATTGCTGTAAGAATTAGAACCGTGCATACTTACAATAGATTCTTGTCCATATTTATTGTGCATTACATTGTTCAAGTTTCAGATGATAAGCAAATTTAAAGCATATTATTAAGTACCTGGCTTGAATCTGGAACAACAACTCTAAAAACTGTGTTCAATCCAGGCAAAACCTCTTCAACTGTAAAACATAAAAACTTTGTAAGCCAGGAAATGAATCATCAGCTGAATTTCCTTCAAACAAGAAATTCTGCTGCATATGATAGACTCAATTCAACTCAATTGTGCAAGAAGCAACTTGATTAATATATATATATATATATGGCCAAAAGCAGATTCCTGGAAAACAGACTTAAAACATAAAAGAGAATAAGAGGAGAAAAATTACTTTGGCATGAGAAATCAAAACTCCAATCATAACTTTGGTACCGAATCTGTAGTGGTTGAGGTTGAGCATAATCCTTGTACAGAAGATCTAACAAAACATTCAGATGGTAAGCATGAATGAAGAACAGCAAGTGCTTAAGGAAACAATTCTGAATCTGTATTAAACAATGTTATAAAGTAACCTCTAGCTTTCCTGCCTATAGCAAAGTATAAACCAGGATTCATGATAATTTGTTGTTTAAGCTTTTAAACAGCGGATTTGAGCTTGTTTATTAACCAGTTTTAATTTTAATATATATATATATATATATATATATTGTTTCAGGAAAATTTATTGAGAATGAGAAGAATGAGCCAGAAAGGAAGCTTCAAAAGTAGTGACAAACAAAAGATTCCTGTATGAAACGAAATTTCCAGGAACCAATAATACGGTCCATCGAAAATGCCAGCCTAAATCAGATGTCTCTCATCTTGGATTTGCCTGTACTTTTGTGAATTAGTGACAACTTAATCTAATATAGTGAGAATGATACTATTATTTGCTTCTTTAGTTACTTTTCAGTCTTTTTTTTTTTTCTTTTTCAAAGAGACTCTTATAAGAACTGAAAATACCAGCATTAGTGATATTGCCATTTTTTATGTTTCATTTGCTTAATTTTTTTTTTTCAAATTTTGATTTTGTTTGTGAGTCAATATGCAATTGCAACAACAATATATGAGGATAGAAGTACTCCGAACATTTTTTTCAAAATGTATGGAGAAGAACGTGATTTCATTTTGACGAAGTGAACCATTCAAAAAGAAACACCAAGAAAATAAAGGCGACAAATACTGAAGTAGATTTTAGGGGTAGGGAGATACTACAATTGTTCAAAAACATCATAGAAATAAAATATGACGCAACAATTAAATTGTTTAGAGAGTTTCTTAATAAAAATTAAGTTATGAGGGCATACTGGAGCATATAAAACTGAGATTAAAGGCATAGAAGAGATAGGACAAAATTTTCCTACACCTTTAACAATGGTTTGAGATCTATTATCTAAGGTAACTGTAGAGGAGGAAGTAAAATGAAAGGTAAGGATAGAAAAAAAGATTTTGTTACCAAAACCATGATCAAAAGTACCTTAGTCAAAAGATTTACTTGGTTGATCCAGAGCGTGATACTACAAATATTCTTTACAACCTAATCCAAACAATGAAACAGATTTGGTTCCTTGTGCATGGGTGGTTGAAAGCGGAAGAAGTCTATCTCCTTGAACTTGGGCTACATGAGCAGTGGGTCGATTATGGCGAGGAGGCTAAGACCCACTTCAGTTTCCTCTTTGATTATCACCTTGTGGCCAGTTTTTTGTACTGCTAGTATAGAGGCTTCTGCCTCAACTTGGGCTTGGTTTGAGGAGATGTGAAATAATCAGTCACCTCATCAAGAGTTGGAATGCTTGGGCTAGTAAGAATCTGATCTTGGGTCGAGGCTAAATCTGCTCACAATCTAATCGAGGGAAGTACCATGAAAAATTTATCCCATTGCTGCTCCTGATAAGCAACATTTTTAGTAAGAGACATAACAACATTGAACTCATCCTTCAAAGCTTCAACCTGACCCAAGTAATTGGCCATATCCTGTTGATTTTGCTACAGATGAATAAGATTTGAGACAACTTTGTAAATCCACCTAATATTATTAAAGTATAAAGTTTTGGCCTTAGTCCAAACTTTGTAAGAAGTTTTGTAGGACTGAAACAAAGAAAGTAGATTTGGGTTAAATCAATGCCACGATAAACTACATAATTCAACAGAAGCGACCCAATTTCATCAACTTCATTAACATCAATTTCTAGATGATCCTTGCATCATTGCCCTCTAAACCACAATTCAACATAAGCGACCCAAGATACGTAATTATTATTGCCTTGAAATTTGACAGTAATAATAGTTTGAGAACTTGAGGGATCCATACTGAAAAGAGAAGTTCAATGAAAACAGCAGCCGGGGTGGAAATAGCAAGTGCACAGCACCTCCGGAGTTGGATGAACAATATCAACCTTCGAGAAGACTTTGTCGGAAAAAAATCGGTTTAGAAATCGATTTCGTTGTACAATAAAAAATATTTTTTCTAAAATCGAGTCGTTGTGTTATTTATAGCAATAAATCATTTACCAAATTAGTATCTATGATTTGGGCTAAGCACTTTAGGTTGTGTTCCAACTATCTACTAACACAATCTCCTTCGTTATTCTTGAACTCTCGGCTTGCTTAGACTTTATGCTCTAAATTCACAAATCAATTAACACAATGAATAAACCTCCCTATAAAACAATGGGTATATATTGGCCTAGCCCATAGCCAATAGTCTTAGTTGAAGAAGAGATAACTAAATAATAATATTTTAATAAAAAATATAAAATCCCTCTGAAATTGATTAAAGTGGGCAACGAATACCTTTGGTTTGAAGCTCATCACTGATCAAGTGGGCTCATTGGGTTCATTTGTATATTAAGTACAATTATATGTTTCTTTTCGGTCTTTAAAACAACCCAATAACTAATTTTTTATTTACAAAATATTATTTATTTAATTAATTAAAATAAGTTTAATTAATTTGCTCAATTAAATTATTTTTTCAACTCAATTTTAATTTCATCAAAGTCATGACGACTTTACCATCTAAAATCTACAAGTAAATAAATTTAGTTATCTTATTCAATAAAACTGCGGTGACTAATTAATATAATTTCCACTTCAAACTTCAATTATTTAATTACAATTAATTAAATAAAATAATTCAAAAAAGTAATTTAATCTCTAAGTCATCTCTTACTCATAGCAAAAAAATGCACTTTGTAGATAGTAATACATGTGATCTATTTCTCTAATTCATCATTTTCATTTATTCATTGTATTGGTTCAAATAAAACCTTTAAGGATTGTATCGAGATAGCGAAAGAACAAATTAAACATATATAATTAGGACTCAAATAATTTGTGTAAAAATAGAACATCGGTAATGACAATATATTGCAAAGAAAAGAGAAATAAAAATAAAGAACACACAGATTTTTACGTGAAAACCCTTTAAGGAAAAAATCACGAGCAGAGGAGAAGAAAATTCATTATGTCGAATTCGAATAATTACAAGAGAAGTAGACTATGCCTATTTATAGGCTTGTAAAACCATATTCTAATAGGAGTGTAGTAAGATTGAAATACCTTATTCTAATCAATATCAAATAGATTGAGTTTAATAAGGTTTAAAAAACCTTTTCTAGAATAAAATAAAAGAAGTGTAGTTCTATATGGATTTTACTTTTATTTTATTTTAGCATTGTATTTTATTTAAATAAGGATTCGGGTCACTCAATTCTAATAATTTGTAATTAAGTTTCGACTCTTCGTCTATTAATTACAATATTAATCATGAAGTCAATTCACTAAAAGTAACATTACTGAACTCTTCCCATCATATACCATTACGAAAGCAATTTATCAAGTGCTTGATCAATAACCTGGTCATATGTGTGTTACCCTCATAAAATATCTTTAATCTCTTTAGATTAAATTTGTTCACCCAACATAATCCTATTTTACGTCATGGTAATAATTACATCTTCCTTCATGAAAATGTCAATCACTAACACATAGTAATTAAATTATTCGTCTTAGACTAATTGACCTGTGGCCACGTTACTTTTTCATCAATTATGTAATGCCAATGAAACGATATCATCTACCCTTTATTAGGATATGAATTCTAGTATTGTAAATAAATTATGCTGCAAAAGTCATATTAGCTTTCAATACATCAAATGCATGCATAGTCAGTCACTTTCTTAGGATTGAGATGCTATAAATTGATATAAAATTTATTCAACTTGGGTCTTGTCCAACGTATTGTCAATTTAAACAATCATATTTATGTCTCCATCTTTTAGGACTCACCCGCTCTGATACCAAAAATAAAGTATCTCCTTAATTGAACTTGATAAATGACATAATAGTCCTTGAATTGATTTGCTCAATTCCAATTCATCAGACTATGAACCATTTAGTTTGTTTACTAATATAAGTTGCCTTTATATTATGATCTAGTCGCAAAATGCAACTTAATATTAGTTAAACGTAAAGTAATAATGAGTCAATATTTGCTTAAACATTTTACTTTGCGTGCAAAAACTATCGAGGATAAATATAAATGATATTAATGCAAATAATAAATTTTATTATTAAACTAATCTATTTAAAAAATTAAAAGTGTATATGATGAAAAACTATATTAAACGCACTGGATCTCAACAAACTTACTATGATGAATGGTGGTCGGAGGGTGGCTCACACGTTAGTGTGTGGGAGAAGAATAGAAATTATACAGTGATACGTGTAGGCTACACGTGTGTATTCCAATGGTCGGACCTAATTAAAAAAGATGATTGGAAGTGGGTTTTCTAGTGAGATGAGTGGTGAAAATGATGTAGCTCTAATACCATAATAATTGAAAAAAGATTCAAGAAAAGAGAAAAAAAATTGTTAAATAACATAAACAACAATCATATAATATTTGAAGTTATTGCAAGTTGTTTTTAATATTTACATGAGTTGAGGTGTTAAAAAGCTGGTGTGTATCTCATTGATAACAATAACACAGATATGTAAATCAAAATGTTGGTTTACTCTCCAATTGATTCAAACCTTTTAGACGCAAAAACTCCCAAAGCAAATGCCAAAGCAAGTGTTAGGAGAATGTTGTTCCTAAGCAAATAGATAACCCTCTCCAATATTCCTCCATTCTTTCTCATCTCTTTGTCGGTAGCATTAATAATATTATCATCATCAGTCCGCTTGCTTTGTTCCTCACTCTCAGCATGACAATGTTGTCCATGTGTTGTACTTGTTTGATTTTGTTCATTGATTACTTCTTTTTGTTTTTCTTCTTCTTCTTCTTCTTGTAAACTCTTTTTCGTAGTGCTGGGATTGCCATTTTCGTCTTCTTCTTCTTCTTCTGTTCTCTTGGGGAAAGTTAGGGTGAGCATTTCATCCTCAAAAGATTGACCTACCTTTTTCATATCTAAATTCTCTGGCAATTTTAAAACTTGCCCGAAATATGTGCATTTCTTATCATTCACTATTCTTTCTCCACTGATTGTTACATAGCCAGGGTATGCAAGTCCAACCTCCACCTCCTCCTTTCTGAAACCTATATGAATTGGGTTTTTCAATTTCAATACATAAATATTTTTTGTGATGCAAAAACTTAAACAAACAAGTGGTGCTATCCTCTATTGATGCTACTGCAAAATGTTTTCTGGAATTTGTATAATTAATTCATCCTGTTCCTAATTTTATTTGGCATGAAATAATGGAGTTTTGATTTATTTATTTAGTTTTCATGTCAAAGTGAAAATAATTCATTAAGGATTTTCAAAGATGACGCTTTTATCAACAGAACTTTTCCCCGAAATCTAGATAAACTCAAACTTTGGGAGGAGTTACAGATATGCTTGATATGCATAAAAACATGTCCATGGCAAATGAGTATTTCAAGAACAATGTTGGGTTGAACCAATATAGAATTTCTCTTAATTACTACTCTCACCATTTTGCACCACTGCTTGAACAAAAAAGCAATTTCTATGCCTATAAGGGGCTTAAAAGCAACAAGGAAAAGAAAAGCTTCTGAATACAAACACATTCATGTTCCACGAAGATCACCCATGTTGAACCAAATGACTGCAGAAAAGGAAACATAGAGATGAAGGAGTTGATTTGTACCGGGAAGATGAACTAATAAGTAATGTCTCATTGAGTCTTCAATCCAATTCAAATGGGGTACCAACTCTTCAACTGTTCTTGTCCCACGAATATCACCCATAATGAACCAAAATTCCAAATGAAGGATTAATACTGAAACCAAACATTACCACGGACTAAAATTATACTCTCTTCTTTTATGTGCATGCTTTTCATTCAAGTTTTCTTGTCATTGTACTGCACCTTTATTCCTAACTTAGGACATTGTTTCCTTAGGTTGTATTTCAAGATAAGAAAGATTTTATACTTTTACCGTGCTTCAAGATTTTGCCAAGGGATACCAAGGGGATAAGTAAATTTTTGGGTATTTTATTCCAATAATATAATTTTTTTTAAAAATTACCAAATTAATACACATTTTATATTATTTGCTAAACTAGTACAAATTTTGTAAGAGGAGAGAGAAATCAATATTTCAAAAACCGACTTTTTTTTTTTTATATTTTTTAAATCCAGTCAAACATCAGCTAATTGATGGTAAAATCAATTTTTCAAGATCTCGTTAATGTTTTAAAAATACATAAAAAAAAAAGTGATTTTTTTAATTTTTTGTATTATTAGAATAAAAACAAGAAGTTTAATTTTTGTTAGCGAAATTACATATAAGATTTTTGGACACGAATAGGATTATATTTGCATACTTATATTTAAATAAGTAAACCAAATATAAGACACAAAGGAAAGCTTGAGCAAGCTTGGTTGGTAAGGTGAAGAATTAGTGAAATAGACTTTAAACTTATGTGAAAAAAATGAATATTTTAGAGAGAATTTTGTGAATCAAAATGTAAAAATGTCCAAAAAGTCCTTTTACAATTTGTGGTAGACTCTTATTTGTAAATTTTACAGATTGTAGTTATAAAACCAAACATTCAATGCGAGTAAAACTTTGTGGATATGCTTATTACCGTCCGTTATATCTTAATTCTAAATGGTTTAATTTTTATTTTGGGTCTTTAATTAATTACAATTTAAGTCCTCAATTTATTTTTTAACTAAAAATTTATAGCGATTGAACTTTACAATTTAGTCACTGAGCCCAAAATTAACCACAATTTCGATCAAATTGATCATTCAAAATTTAATTCACCTACATAATAACTATCTTTATTTAATATTTATGAACTTGATTTACAAAAACGAGATCTTAAAATTGTATTTTTCAATACCACTGGAAACCAGATCGTTACAAATATTAAGAGGAAACCTCTTAACTTCCCCATATTTGATCTACCAGGTCAAACTTTTTATAAGATCCCAAAACTAAAGATAACATTATAAATAATGACTTTTTTGAAAAACAGTTTATCTAAATAAAAATATTCTGAATGATGATTATTCCTAATATAGCTATTATTAAAGCATAGTTATTCTAAACAAAAAATATTCCAAACATTAATTGTTCTCAACAACAGTAACAAGAGTTGTTATTCTAGAAAATATATTAAGGGTGTGTTTGTTTCACGAAGAATTACTTATGAAAAATGTGTGTGTGTGTGTTTTTTTTTTTTTTTGCATTTTCTTGTATTCGTTTCATGGAAAACAGTTTAGTCAACGAAAAATGATTTATAATTCAATAAAAAGAGAAAAGCCTTTTTTTGATTTTCTGAAAGAAAACTCCTTTATAAATAATTTTTTATATAAAAATTAACTTAAATCAAGCCTAATATTATTATACTAATAATAAAATTTTAATTTTAATTTAAAAATATTAAAATATTAAAATAAAATATACTTAAACATACATATTTAATTATTTATATTTAATAATATGATAAATTATTAACATAATTATTATCTTAATAAATTATTTAATATTGCATTTTTATTTTAATAATAATTTTAAATTTTAAATATATTACAATTATAACTGTGTCGTAACCATTTTTTTTTTGGAAAACGGAAGTCGACTTGGATTTTGAAAATGAAAATGAAAAACTGGGAGTCGCCACCAATCTTTTTGGATGAGGTGTGATCGGATCACCTTAAATTAATCATTTTAATAAAAGTTAAGATTTACTAAAACGATAATTTTTTTGGTCTACGAAAATCAGAAAATGAGTTAGGGAGTCGGTTATGCACGAGGAAGGATTAGCACCCTCAAAAATTTGAAAACCTGAAAGAATTTAAAGTACGATCCCTCTTTGTATTAATGCTAATTTAAAAAATGATTGAATAAATTGAAACGAATGTTAAGGATTTTTCTCATCTTGAAGCAATAAAATACCATGCCCAGTAATTTAGGACACGACATCTCGAACTTTGAGACTGAGCTTGTCTTTTATTTAAAATTAATGTATTTTAACCTTTTTTAAAAGGATATTCGGTTAGTTAGGGTGAACGAGAAAAATCGAAACCCAGTAAGTTTGAGCACGTTTCCTCGAATTTCCGAACACTGAACATTGCCTTTATTTGCGAAAAATCTCATTTCGAAATAACAAAATGTCATACCCGGTAAGTTAGGGCATCATACCTCGTATCTCCGAAAATAAGCACTTTTAAGACTCGTACTATGATTTAAAAGAATATTCCGTTATTTAGGTTAAAAAAGAAAAAATCAAAACCCAGTAAGTTAGGGCACGATTATCTCGAATTACCTAATACAGAATATTACTTTTATGAAAGAATTGTTTTAATATATATCGATAGAAAAAAACGCGATTTATAGTAAAACATAAAAGCAAATTATGGGATTGACGTGTATGATGACATAATAATAGGTGCGATAGTGTCAAAAAATAATAACATGAGCAATTATAAAAGATGAAATGATAGAACGATTAGTAATATGTAAACATAAACAAATGTATGAGGAAAGTAAAACGATAGAACACATGAGTAAATAAAAAAATGAATAAAACATGGCAAAATAAAAAATGGCGATGATAACGAAAACAATAATAATAGCAATAACATAAATAATAATAGTATAAAACGATACATGAATATATGCATAGATGTGTTAAAATATATACGTAATAATAGAAACAAAATATATACGTAGTATTAAAAAATATATACATAATATACATATATATATATATATATATATATATATATATAAATATGATATTAAAAAAAGTATATACATGATATATATATGAAATATATACATAATATAGTTATAAAAAAATATATACATAATATAGTATTACGAATATACACAACATGTATGGTATTAAAAATAGTATTAAAAAGCATAATACATACATATAAGTATTGATAAAAAATAATGCTAATGCTAATAATAGTAATAATAAAATGCTAATGAATAATAGATATAGTATAATAATGGAAATATAAATAGATAAGAAACATAATCGATGAGTAAAAAGAAAATGAAAATATAATAATAGTCATAATACAATGGTAATAATAATTACAAAAATGACGATAATAATAATAACAATATTAAAGTAAAGTAAATAATAATACTATATGTAAATATATATGCATATACGTATATAAAAGCATACATTAATATATGATAACAATAGTAATAATAATAATATTAAAATGCAAAGAGTAAATAGAATGTAATAGAAATATTAAAGTAAAGTAATTAAAATAGTGCTATATATAAAAATGTATATACGTACATATATAATAAAACATACATTAATATATATTAATATGAATAATATTAGTAGGTAAAGAAAAAGGAATAATAATAATATAGTAAAAAAATAATAATAATATATTAATGAATATAATAGTAATAGTAATAATAATAACAGTAAATATAATAATAAATAATGTTACAAATAAAAATAAGGTAGAAATAATATAAAAATCAAATTAAATCTAAAAAAGGGACCAAATCCGAAACAAAAACGAAGTTTTGGGGCCAATCAAAAATAATAATCAATGAAGGGACCCATTTGGAATGCGCGAGTAACATGGGGGACTAAAAAGGAAATTTTTCCTTTCCCCAAAACGCTGCGCTTTAATCGGGACCGAAATGTAAATGAAATAAAATTAAAAGGCGAATTTAAAAAGCATAACAAATTTAATTGTAAAATGATAAAAAAGCAGAGGGGCCAGAAGCGCAAATAACCCCTCCGCTTCAAAACACACGGATCCCAAGGTCGGACGGGTCAGACGGTCATATGCTAAACGGCGTCGTTTTGGCCTGTGGGAGCAAGGCCTAAAACGGCGTCGTTTCTAAATGCTTATAAAAGCTTTTTAAATTTTCATTTCACACCACTTTTTTTAAAAAAAACTGAGAGCTCCTCTCTGCTTTCTCCCTCTGAGCTCCGGTTGGGGTCAGGCCTCAACTGCCGCCTTTGTCCGCCGTGTCTTTGCCACAGTGTCTGATGGGCGAAATCGCCCTGTACTTTTTTTTTTCTTTTTTTATATTTTTTATTATACCTAATATATATATATATATGTGTGTGTATTGCTTTAATAGAAGGAATATTATATGTATAAACAAATTCAAAAAAGAAAAATAAAAATGAAAAGAAAAGTGGTTAAACCTTTGATTCGGTCTTCGATCTATTTTGCTGTGGTTTTTTGAGTTAGTGATTTAGTCTATTTTTTATTGTATTCTCCTTTTGTATTTATAAAGAAAGAAAAAAGGAAGCCTCTTTTTACAATCTCCTCTTGTGGCTTATATAGCCTGTTTTTTACAAGTATTTCAACATTTCTCTACACACTGTCTTTTCTTCCTTTAATGTTGCAGGCGAACGGCGGCAGAGCAAGTGCCATTTGCGTTGTTGAAGGGACTGGGGCAGTTGGAGTCAGAAGACCCTAAGGCGGCGGCTGAGCATAGAAGGAGGCTAGGGTTTTTCTTTTCTTTTTTTTTTTTTGATTTTTTAATGTATTGGGCTAGGATTTTTTTTGGTTTTGGGTCTAATTGGGTTTTGGGGTTATTTGGGTAGGTAGTTTTTTTGTTTAAGTTGGGCCAGGCAATTTTGGGCCTTCTACAAACTGTTTTATAATATAAAATTTAAAATATATCATAAGTTCATGTACTCTTCAAAATTTTAGAATTTAGTCCCCGTACTTTTATTTTCAAGAATTTAGCCCATCTACTTCTTAAATTTGAAAATCAAGTTCAATTGTTAATATTGTTAATTTTTTTTTGTCAAGTTTGTTGATGTAACATTTTTAAATAAAAATACTCACATGGTAGTCATGTAATTAAAGAATGATATTGTAATAAATCTGACTTTAACAAAATATTTTTAACAGTGTTAATAGTTAAATCTAAATTTTGAAATCTAAAATGTAGGACTAAATTCCCAAAAATAGAAGTACAAGGACTAAATCATTATTAGAAAATATTATCTTATCATAAAATAAATTTTGATTGTCAAAATGTAATTGTGTACTATAATATTTTGTAACAAATATATTTATGTCGCGTTCGTTTCAAAAAAA
Source organism: Gossypium anomalum (assembly GCA_025698475.1). Lineage (NCBI taxonomy): Eukaryota > Viridiplantae > Streptophyta > Magnoliopsida > Malvales > Malvaceae > Gossypium > Gossypium anomalum. The sequence goes on along the minus strand of CM046967.1, from coordinate 11,694,027 downwards.
TAATTTTTAGAAAATAATTTCAAGAAAATTTACCAAACACAAAAAAGTCTCAGCTTCCCGAAATCATTTTCTAAAATTTATTTTTAGTGAAATAAATACGATCAATACTTATTTAAATTAATTTTTAGGTAATTTCTTGAAATATAATATTAGAAGAGATAAAATATTAACAGTGTTTATCATGATTTGTTGGGTGCATTTGGAATGGAAAAATGTGAAGATATAAGGGTTTGAAATCTTTTTCAATAGAAATTCATGTTTTGTTTTATTCTTCATAAATGTGGGATGCAAGCGTGCATACATACACATTCAATCAATCAAATGTTCGACAAATAAAAACCCCAACCGAAAAAGCAATAACGACTGAAACAACGGCCCCTTTATTTTTCTTAAGAAAGTTCATTGCCATCTCTAATGGACTCTCATCTTCTTCCCATTTCTTTAACGTCTCTTTGGGAAAGCTCGCAACTTGGCAAGCTTCCTTACCGATCGCCTCTCCTTTGGGTTGTCGCTCCTCCTGATCATCTTCACGTTTACTTTGATTTTCAGGATGGTCAATGTTGGTTTGTTTTTGAACAGTCGTTTCTCCTAAGCCATTGGCAGCATAATTTCCATGGCTGAGCTCCTGCTGTTTGTCTTGTTCAGCAACCGATAGCTTGGGGAGAGTTACATGAAGAAAATCACCATCGAATTTTGCATTGATGTTATCCGTGTCTGAATTTTCAGGCACTTCAAAGGATTTCTCGAAGTATACGGATTTGTTCTCATCAACTCTTCTTTCTCCACTGATGATTATATGGCCAGTTGAAGCAAGCTCAAGCCTCAACTCCTCCTTTTTAAAACCTTATTCAACATACCACAACGCATGAACATCAATAATAAATATTGTAAAATGCTATATATACATATAGAGAGGGTATTGCATTTGTACCAGGAAGATCAACCAAGAGAAAACTGGCCTTGTCGTCATGAGTCCAATCAGAGGAAGGCACAATCTTTTGACGGAAAAGATTAGCCATTGATCACCACTGGTTCCCAAATAGGCAAATTTGCTGCGTGCTTTACAATGGGGATCTACAATTCTATATATGTCTTTGTTTTGTAAAGGTAGGAATGGAGAGATTTGGGTCATAAATGATTATATATAGGTACGTATTTAACCCATGTTGGTAACGTTGGTCTAATTTCTTGTGAATCCATGCGCATCAATTATTCCTAACTTCACTCAAACTTCGCTTTTCTTCATCGTTTACATGTCTTAGCTTCCTGCGCATGATATTCTTGCACTATCCAACAAGGAAAAACATGTTTTTTAGAATTTGTTGCAAAACCATATAATTTTAGACCTTCATATTCATTTTAGTCGAATAAGTAAGCATAAAGCAAAGCAACTAATTCAATTTTATAATAATGTTTATATATATATATATATGATTCTTTTTCCCTTTTAATGTTTATTTGTCAAGTTGAGTCATGGGTGTTAATTAAATATGATATATTTTGTCTAAATTGTCATTAACATAATAATAAATTGTAATAATATTATGATTTGCATAAATTTTAACATCTAAAGAGACTACATAATAATATAGACCCTCAGTGATAGACTTAACCTTTTAAAATCCCAAGTTTGACTTGAGTGAATTTTTTCTCAAATTTATTTTAATTCTTAACTTTTAAAAGATCATGTTGAGGTGAAGGCATCATCTGTTATTATTATTTAATTTAAATTGAGTTGTGCAAGGTCCACTTGTACAAAGCCTGGCGTGTTGGGTCAACCCAGGGCAATTTTATTAGATATTATTGCTACATTCAAATTAGGATGAGGTAATGGTTTCACTTCACAGTTCACACAGATTGAGCTGTAGATTTGAGTGCCAACTTCCAAATTAGGATAAGGTTTACAGATATGAGAATAAAGATTGTTGGATCCTGGCTCTATTTCTAATTTTAAGCTCAGTAAAAGCCTTACTCATTATTTGTTTTGAGGATAAGCCAACCATGCTTGAGTCTTTCGCATTATTGAAGAAAGTTATCTTCACCAAACCTAACATCTGGAAACCACACTAGTTATACGTAAAAAAAAATAATTATTCAAGAAATTAGTAAAAATACACAAATATATAGTAAATGCACAACAAAGTTAAATTTTTTTTTTCTTTTTTGAAACTTATGAATCATTTTTAATCGAATAAGTTGCAAGTTGATATATTTCACAAATGTAATTTTATGAGAAACGATTGTATTAAATGGTGAGATTTAAAATTTTGAAACTCTAAATGATGTATACATTACCTTCAATAAATAAGTGATAATACTCTTCCTCCAACCATTATACGCCATTTTATGGATGTGTTTATAATAAAATAAAATAAAATAAATTATATGTAAAGTAAATAAATAAATTAATAAATGTAGCTGAATAATGGTTTATACGTTCTCATCCACCTATATTAGACCAAGGTCAATGAATTCATTTCCCTTATTAATATTATGGTATCTCACATCCTCGTGATTTGCACTTTAATCTTCCATGATGTAATAATGGATGAAAGTTGTCGTAATTGATGGTATTTGTCTATTGTGACCTATATAGGAAACAATAATGACCATGAATTCGTTAGAATAGGTAATAGTTAAACTAAATGACAATAAGTACAGTAATTAAGTTGCACAAAAAATTATGTGAATTTTATTTTCTTTGAAAAATATTATTAAAAACCTATATATTTTTTTCAAAATCAATAGAGACTGGTTGGAAGTAATATTTGTGATTGGGTGTTTGATGGTGAAGTTATTGATCCGGGACTAAATAATACTCTCATTGTCCTTATACCTAAGTTCTCTAACTCAAAAAGTATTTCACAATTTCACACTATAAGCCTTTATACTGTTTTATATAAGTTGATTATGAAGATTACAACTAATTGCTTCAAAATGGTTTTTCCTTAAATCATGGCACAAGAGCAAGTTGGTTTTATATCGGGAAGGAACATCTCAGATAACATTATAATTACACAAGAGATCATTCACTCTATGAGAGGGAATCAGAATAAAAAACGATGGATGACGGTCAAAATTGATTTAGAGAAAGCATATGATAGAGTCCGATGAGATTTTATTGATATCTTCCTCAAATTAGTTGGTATACCGGATTATCTTAGAAAGGTAATCATGTAGGCTATTTCTAATTCCACTATGCAGACTTTGTGGAACGGTATGCTTATGCAAAGGTTTAAACCTGCTAGAGAGATTTGATAGAGGTGTCCTTTGTCTCCATACTTGTTCGCGCTTTGTATGGAATGGTTAGGTCATAGTATTCATTCGGCCATTTCTAGTGGTAGATGGTGTCTCATTCGCCTATCTCAGTTTGGACTGAATCTATCTCATCTTTTCTTTATTTATAACCTTGTAATCTTCTCTAAATCAGATTTGAAACAAGCTTAGGTTCTTATGGAGACCCTAGATAACTTCTGTGCTTTCTCAGGGCATCGGGTCAATGCTTGCAAGATTAATATTTTCTTTTTGAGTGGTGTTGATGAGGACCTAAAGGACAAAATTAGTTCTACACTTGGATTTCAAAAGGTACAAAATCTTGGAACCTATTTGGGAGTACATTTATTTCATGATAAAGTGACGAATAGTACTTTGAGGTTTGTGATTGATAAGGTGCGCAACAAATTACAGAATTGGACGTCAGACAACTCTCTTTTGCAAGTAGAATTATTTTAGTGCAATATGTTTTTTCTTTCTATACCTAATTGTTTTATGCAATCTATGATGTTACCCAAAAACATTTGTGTAGAAATCAAAGTAGTTAGGACATTTATTTGGAGAGCATCAAATGGAAGGAAGAAGATGACCTTAGTCAACTGGGATTCTGTGTGTTAGCCTCAAGCTCGTGGTGGCATTGGATTTCAACACTTGGAGGATTGGAATGCTTCCTTTTTGATGAATTCGGGTTTCGATTTAGTCTCAAATGACAATGCTTTATGGGTTTGTGTTCTTTATTCGAAGTATGACATGAAGGAGTTTATTTCGGACAGAATAGCAAGAGGGAAGTGTTCTTTCCTTTGGAGAGCTCTAGGTAAGGTTTGGCCTTTACTTTGTGAAAATTTAGTGTGGTCTAATTCTAGATGTTGGAGTAATTCTATGTGCATTGAGATATGTTCTAAGTTCACTTGAAATCCTCTAAAGCCCAAAATTGTTCACCTTGACTACGGACTGAATCATTCATTAAATGGATTAAGAATCTATTCGATATGATAATAAGTGGGTCATCTATATTAAACTCTTTTATGACATTAGGTATTCTTCCATCACCTAAATCCAACAACTATTTGTTAAAATCAAATATTGCATAGGATGTCGTATTCTTAAGTTGCATATTTAGTGTTAAAGTGAACAACCGACAATGATTCCAGATATTTGATTTCAAAATGTTATTGGAAGTACCCAAAATATTTCAAGATATTTGATTTAAAGATGAGAGATATTTCAAAAAGTGTCCAAAAATGACCTAAAAGTTCGTTGACATAAACCTATCAAAAACCTAAAAAAACTGTTTCAATTCATTAAGGGCACTTTTATCTTCTTCTTTTTTTTTTTTTTTCCTTTATGCAAATTTTGCCCTATAAATACAAAGCCACCTTAGTATTGTTTTATTTTATTTTTTTGTTTTTTTTTACATGAGTTTTCAAAAAAAAAAAAAAAAAAAAGTAGCCAAAGAGATTTTAACATTTTGATTCTCTAAATTTATTATATATAACTAATTTCTTTTTAATATTTTCTTTATTATTTGGTATTTGCATATCTTCTGTTTCAATTGTAAATATTTAGGTTTGTTGAATATAAAGCTCGTATTTGATAACTTGAAATATTTGCCTTGTCAATTAGAATTTTTAAATCTATAAATGTTTAAGTATTTTAATATTTGTGAGGAATAACATAGTTGTGTATGTTGAAGTATGTAATTTATTGCGAATATGTGATCTAATATGAATGAACAATGTTTGTGTGTATTTGTTGGTTAGAATTGGATCTCTCTAATTCTTAATGCTATTAATAAACTGAATCTTAGGCACTTCGTTACAAAGTTCTTTGCTAATAAGAGAAATAATTTCAACAAGTTCACTTTGGTTATTGAGAAGATAATGAAAGATTGATTGCTAGGCATTTACCGGTAATATAACTAATTTATTATGAAATATTGAAATTTATGTTTGCATTGATGATTAAACTTATAAACTAAAACTGATATTCTATATGTGACTAGGTTCTCTTATATTTTATTTTACACTAGTTGTAAATTTAATTTCAAAATCTCTTTTTTTATCTTTATTTTACTTACTAGATAAATAATATAATTTCCACTCTACTATCTACAAATATCTATAATATTAAATAAAATTTTATTTTTGTTAGTTCCCACTATCACTCATTAAATTAATGAGGCGATTCCTAAATTACGCATTGTAGACGTGGTTGGAATATAGGCCATATTAGATAAATTTATGGTCTTCTATTCTAACTCGTACTTCTTATTTGCAAATAAGAAGTCCACCCAATTGAGAAATGGGTGTTTAGATTATTATCCTCTTTTTTGCTACATTCGCAATTATATTTAAATTTTTATGGGTTCATTTTCTGGTTTTTTATTCGTTATTTACTTTTTACAATTTTTATTATAGTTGTTTCTACTACACAACAAATGTATTATTTTAATCTTCTCATACCTTAAGCTTTTTAAATGTTAAACTAACTTAAAAACAGACATCACTAGCTTAATATGTAATACAATTAACACATGCGTATCATGAGTGTACACATCGGAAGCGCGGCCCTGAGAATGATATGATAAATGGTGCCTTCTTTATTCAACTAGGAAGACGAATCCGACAGGCAACATGTGATAACGACAAAAGTTGGCACATGCAATCAGGTTCAATGCTCTCGCTTTCCACGCCCTCTCAGCCGCTTTAAAGCTGCTTTTAGATAAAGATATTTTTAAACACAATTTATCACAATTCAGTCATCCAACAACAAAGTATTACTATTTATTTGGGTTGTGACACTGATGTCTGTTAGCACCAGTCGATATCATCCTCGACCGGCTTCTTCTCAACGATTTGTGATTCATAAGTATAACTGAAGGTCTTGGGTACCAACATGGGAAGCACACTTTTAAGTCGCAAAATCTTGAATGATCAATAACGCTTAAAGAAGAATAATACCAATCTATGAACACGTGGGTGCACCATAGCATAAGAAAATCGGTGTACCAAGATTGTAAAATATTACGAATGAAAATCAAACTTTTAAGTGCTTTAATTCAATCATTCACACAAATTTTAAAAACTTGTGAATTGGTAAACAAAAAGAAACCAAATCTCCAGACGTGCTGAGTCATATATTTCTACCCTAAATCACTAACCTTGTTAATAGATGATTTCCAAATTCTCAACTTTTGATTGCTTAGGAACCTCCAGTTGAAGCAACTTGGTGCACTGCATGCAGAATCAAAAGCACTCCCACAATCACTTAGAAGGCATACACTACTGAAAAACGTTGAATACTATGTTACCCGGAATTTTAATTTCTATATTTGAATATGAGTATGAAAATATGCTAAATACATGGAAAAAGAATAAGCATACTCATATTGAATGCTCACTCTCAAGTCCAAATGACACGGCTTAACATCCAAATCAGATGTATAAGCATTTGATGTCACATCCATGTGGAAGCAAATATATAAAATTCACAAGGACAAAAGTCCGTTTACACTCACCTGAGATGTCTTGAGTTCTAGTTCATCCCATTCTGACGAGGGATTGCTGCCTTCCACTATCCCGGTTCCGGCGTATGCCAATGCTCCAGAATCCTATCAACTTAAACTGTCAAATATTTTGGTGACAGCATAAAAGCTTTCTTACAACAATTTAAAATGATTAAATTGACTCACTACGAGTTTATTAAGGTGATAATCTTGTTGGAGGTCATTGAAAAAGGAAAGCATTGATGTGGAATAATATGAAGCTTTGATGATTCTTCAATGCTCACTCAAAAGTCAAACATGCTTTAGTAGAGGTCATTATTTAATTAGCTCACCTTTTCCACTAATGCTGACCTTATACCAACTGCAAACTCACTTTCTCCTCCTCCAAACCAACCAACTGGTCCAGCATACATCCCTCGGTCAAACATTTCTGAAGGCAGAAAAATTTAAGAAATGAGTATAGCAGCCATAAAATGGTTTTGTTCAGTAAGAGAATGGTAGTTGGCAGTCTAAGTTTTTAGACAGATCATTTTCCCTAGATCACTAAACAATGAACATATGGAGCACAAGATGTCAAGCTGTAAAACTTAAGAACTCAACATTTCTATAGAACCGACTTTTCAAATTTCCTCAGGTATCCGTGTCCAGTTTATATATTCAAACAGAGATACAAGGTTAGAAATCTCCAAATATTTGAAAAAGCTTTTAAAAGTCGGGTATATCTGTGTTGAGTATATCTGTGCCGATCACATACTCCTATCCCACGCTCATCCCAAGTAACATGGCTGTAGAAGAACAAACAAAAACATTGTATATAATATGTAAGGATACCAGTTTCTGAAATGAAGAGGCGTGCAGCTTCTCTTGGAAGTCCACAAACTGCTGGAGTTGGGTGGAGAGAAGACAAGATTTCAAACTGCATAGGAACGTAGGGACACAAAATATATCACAACAGCGAAGCTATAGAGAAAGCTACCGCCCAGATCTTTGACAAATTAGAAGTCTTTGTATTGATACTACTACAGCTAACTGCTCATTCTAGAATCAACAACAGTTAAGAGTATGGAACTTTAATAAAACAGGTTATTCAAACTGACATATTAGATCATGCAACAAAAAATTATTAGTGCTCTGGTGGAGTTTTCGTTATTTGACATATGAAACTTATAATGAAATTACCTCATCATCTTCCCTTCTCAGGTTACCAGACAACTGGGCATATAAATGTTGAATTCTTCGAAGTTTTCGTACCGTTTTCTTTGGCTCAACAACAACTCTATCACATACAGACTGTGAAGCAGAAAAGAGTAGAACAATCACTTTTTTTTCAGGTAAAACAGAGGCTTCGGTTCAAACTCTCTGACATTAAACCTTGATATTCTTTATATTTTATAAACATATTTAAAAATTATATGAATAGCCTTTTGATTTAAAGCATTCCGGGAAACTTAAACAATAAATATACACAGAAGAGGTAAAATAAGTAAGACTTGAACACACAAAGACGAAACATCGCCAACCTTTATAGGACAGAGGGAGCATCCAATATCATGAAACAATTGTTGCTAAATATACCCTTGTGAGTGAACAGCAAGCATATGCCAGAACGATACAACATACTGCAAGTACAGTGGTTTTTTAAAGAAATAGTGGCATCCCATGATAGCATGATTAAACCATGCCCTTTCATGAGACCACTGAAATAGTGGTAATATGTTTTTATCTTTGACATTAGCTCACGTGTTTAAGTGCAGGAGAGGATGCACGATAGCATTGGAGAGTGCATCAACCTAAATGATTCTACGAAAGAACTTTAATTACATAAAAGTCCTAGTGAAGAAATTTCAGTGCCTAGAAAAGCAACTTGACAAATTGAGATATCGGAAGAAAACTTGCCTCTAATTTGTTTTGTATGTTTTCTCTTACTACGGTAAATTCCAGGTGGTCCTTGGGACTACATGATTCGCAACAAAAACAGGTTATTAATCAGTAACAAAAGAATTTATGTAATAACACATTCAAAAAACGGAAGTTATTCGGTAAAGAGTTGGGAGTAACAAAAGGAACCTGGAAAGTAGATCATGCTCTATTTGAAGATCAAGATCACTGGATTCACCTCTAGCGCGGGTTGCAGCCAGTGCCTCACTACTAATGCTTAGCCATTTTCTGTGAAATAGTCGCTCTGGCTATTCACCAAAGCTCGTATAAGTCAAAGCAAGAAGAAACTGTTGTATATAATATATATTATATGAAGTATTTTCAAATAAAATATATATATCCTTTTGTGGAATTGAATTTCAAATTTCAATTAAAACTTTGATTGATTTCAAATGTCACAATTATTCATAAATCTTTTAACATGAAAAGTTGTGATCATTCATAAAAGTACTTAGACACCTATTGGTGCATTATATATAGATTTGGTTTGGAGTAGAAAAAAATTAATCACTTCTCGTTCCAATTGTGAAAAATATTCTTTCTTTAGTGTTTCTTTGATTTCATTTTGATTTAGAACAATTCGTAGTACGATAAGAATTGTTCTGTTCGAGTAAAACCATAGTGTCCCAAGAATTGTATTTTCTAAAAATGCCTTGCCTTTTATATTTTCAGATCCAACCCACACCTTGAGACACTTTTGATACTCAAAACAATTCAAAATAACCTAAGTTCAGCAAAGAAGGGGTTGGGGGTCATAATTTTCCGTTTCCCTGCATCATTACTTCATCTACAAGAGAGCCTTACACCAATAAACTTCTAATCAAATACAAATTCTGAATGGCAGTGAAATCAGGTCCATGAACTTCAAAATAGTGACATGGAATGTGAGGACATTGAAAATTATGGTTGATTATCACTTTGCAAAGGGTAGAAACTATCTATTTGATATCATGAATAATAAGGATCATTCCAAAGATAAATCGAGAAGAGTATGTGTATTCTACATATAAATTAAACATGAGATCTAATATCAGCTGCAATGGAGTAGAAAGTGGGAAAAGGGATTTTAAGTATCTTACATCTATTAAGTTTTACTTCTATCAACTATGCTTAAACTTCAGTCACGGTCTCAAAACTATACCAATCAAATATCATGCAAAATTCACATTAGTAGGAAATATATTGAACACACATTGTTGTCATAGGGGAAGAAGGAAAATTGGAGATAGAAGTAAAGAGCATGTGGCAGAGTAGGGAAAAAGAGATGTATATTGCACAATGAAATCTACTATCACACTTACTGTATTTCCCACAAATGCGGGTCCATTAGGTGGCTGAAGACAAAACTGATATGCATCTTCTCCTTCAACCTGCAGTAAGTATACAGCTCAATGAAATTTATCTTCCCTTATAACGCTTTATAGAAGAGAAGAAAAGACAAAGAGTACCTGCAGACAAGCCAACCAAGCTATAGGATCGATATTTGTAGCAGTTAAAATCCTGCTGCTACGGGCAAGCACAACCTAGTTTTTCACATCAAAATGATTAACTAAAAACCTGATGTATAGTGCAGGAGAGTAGAAGGACTATGGTTTAGGGATGGTGTTTCGGAGACTTCATCAGCAGAAGGGATTAAAAATACCTTAATGAGCTGTGAGCTGCTTGTGTTTATTTCCTGCAAAGCTTTCTTTACAGCAAGATCCCAATGTGTCTTATTGGGAACATGAGTTTTACTTAGGATGGGTTCTCCTGAAGCTTCTTTCTTCAACTTTACAACAACTGAAGCAATCTTCATCATTGGAAATTTAATTAATTGCACAGTACTAAACAAATCAAAGAGGCTATAGGTATATAGGATGAGCAAAATAAGTTAAAAAGTTGAGGCACCTGTTGCATTGTGGTTTCAAGTGAATGAATGGCTTCATCCCAAGTCCATGAAAGGGCATTGTCCCATGCAATCGTTATGGCAAGCATTGAACTTCCTTCAAGCTCATCAAACTCAACCTGTCATTTGGTATGTAGCAGTAGGTCGTTTAAATACTAAAGAGAAAATAAAAAGTTAACTGAATTATTCCCTACAAACTACTTGGTCAACAAAAACAAGGTCTCAACCTGAGGGACCATAAAGTAAAATGAACCAAACGCCTTCCATTCAGGTGATATATTAGCCGTCGCATCAAAACGAATTGCTCCATATGCACGAATCAAAGGGCACTTTGCAGACAGAAACCTTCAATCCAAAGAAAACAAAGATAACATACAACTAAATTCCAAATTCGTGAGGCATTATTTGCTTTGACCTGACAACTTTATTTAAGAGAAATCTGCACGATCTACCTCTTAATGGACCTCCAATCGTGATATGAAAAAGGATGAAGTTGTTGAAAGAAGACCGCCGAGCCGACACCGGCGGCACCAACAAGATTATGGGTAAAAGAGGTGTCGCTATTTCCATTACCTATGTCCATCAAGAGATTGGAACCATTTCCATTGGCTCTGCTTCTTCTACCGGAGAAGAAACAACGTGGAAGATTATCATGTTGAGCATGGAGCCACTCGATTGCTTCGATTTGCTCCTCGATCGGTACCTTTAAACAACACTTACCAATTTCAGTTTTTACCAATTTCAGTTTTCTTTCTTTCTTTTTCTTTTGTCTTTACGGTGTTACTTTTGAATAGCCGTTACTTGTGCGGACACACGAGTCCCTCCAACGGATTTAACAATAATCCATTTGAATTTTACGGGTTTTTTAAACAGATAAGCATTAATTTTGATTCTATGTATTATTATACATGAAATTTTTATGTAATTTTCTTTTATAAATCACTTATGTATTTATCATTATAAAATTATTTTATATTTACATATTACATATATATAAATAATTTGATGTATTTAGTTTTATATATAGTTGAATTAAAATATATATTAAAATTATAATAAAAGTTTAAATTATAATAAAAATTTAATAATATAATTATACTAAATAAAAATTTATGTATAAAAATATAAATTAGATCAAACATTTATGGGATTTGGTAGGTTTGAAGCTTTCATAGCTAAAAAGGCAAATAAATAAAAAAGAGTTAATTGATTAAATATGTCGATTTTTTGAAAATTTAGGAAAATAGATCGTTTTTTAAATGTGTTAATGAAAGTGCATCAAGTTGGGTGCATTTTTTGTTCAATTGGCAGAAAGCGCGTCCACCTTTAAATTGCATTTTTTTTAAAACTTTTTTTAACATAATTCCTCTTTCACTCACATTACAATTTTTATTTCATGTTGTTTTAAGTTTTTTATTTTTAATTAATATTTTTAACATATAAGCTCCTTTGGTTAAATAAATATTGATTATATCCTTAATTCCATTTCCAGATTCAATTTATCTTCTAAACACATTTTTAGTTTTTATTTTATGTTGTTTCAAAAAAAATTATTATAATAAATATATTGTTTTCAAACTTTTTATTTTTAATTCATCTTTTTTATTAATAAATCTTTTATTTATGAAATCAAATAATTAATATAAATATCATTATTTTTAGTAAATATAATTTTTATATGGGTAATATTTATTTTTCAATTCATATCATGAGTGTATTAAATTTTATTATATATATTTTTATGTGTATTTAAAATATTTCATATATAAACATAATAATATTTGAAATAATTAATTGAAATATTTCACATATAAAAATATTTGAAATATCATACACGTAATGTAGATGAAAAAAAATGATATTTGAAATATTTAAATATAAAAATAATATTTATATTTGAATTAATTATTTCATTCTATAATATTAGAAATCATCATACCCATAATATACGTGAGAAAATAAATATTTGACATATAAATATTACATATAAAGAAAAATATATAAAAAATTAGTTAATATTTATATTATATATAAAGGAGTTATTAATTTTAAATATTTTTAACATAATAATATATCATATATGAAAAATATACATTTATTATATGATTTTATAAATAAAAAATCTATTAATTAAAAAGATGAATTAAAAATAAATAAATTTAAAAATAATATATTTATTAATTAAAAATAAAAAATTTGAAACAATAAGAAATAAAAATTATAAACTATAGGTATATTTATTAATTAAAAATTATTGAATCTTTCAATCATTTTATTGGTTTGGTTTTAGTTACACTAATTGCTAAATTATTACTAAATTTATATTTAATTATTTAATTTCAAATGGTTATTAAATTAATTAAACTTTTTAAGTTACTGAGTTATTAAAATTGTTACTAAATGTTTTTTTATTTGCATAAGTTATTTCATGAAATAACTTTAAATGTTACAAATTTACAAATTAAAATTCAAACTTTTTTCTTTTTCGATTTTTGATACAGATCATTAGATCGCCTTGGATCTAAGATATGTTTTCCTGTTCATCGATAAACATTGATCCATCGTACCGATCGTCAAATTGTCATCAAGAGCTCATTAGTTGAATTTTTTAAAAAAAGTTAACAATTGAATAATCTAAATAAAATTTTTAAAAAAATTTAATTACCATCTTATAATTTTTTTAAAGTTCAATAACAAAAACACAAATAATAATTTAGTTTAGCTTAGTGACTTTGGGTGTAAATATTTTCATATTGATGAAGGGACGAGGAAAATGGAAGATGTCATACTAACCATGTGGCAACAGCCATTATCTTGGAGATAATGACAGAAGAAATTAGCAAATCTTGCGTGTTCCTGGATGTTTAATTATGAAGGAAGGGGAAGTTTACCTGAAGTCGAAGAATGCCAGAAGGAAGAGGAGGAGGGTTACATTTCAACTCTCTAATAGCTACATCCAACGTCTCCATTGCCTTTGATGGAGATGGAACCGCTGTTAATGTGCGTGTCTCTATGCTGCCTATAGGGAGTTTGGGGTCTCCTTCGCACCCATTCATCAATGCTACTACTCTCCTAGTCTCATATTTCTGCTCCATTTTTAAACATTCCTTTACTTAATTAAATTATATCATAAATATGATGGTTAGCAGAAAACATAGAAAGAAAACAGAAAGTATAGAATTACGTTGTGAAACAGTGGGAGGGAATAGGGGGAACGAGTGTGACTGTGAAGGGAATAAGAAATCTTGCATTTGGTGGTCTCTGAATCCATGAAACGCGTAGTTAGGTAATGTCTCACTACAGCACCGGCCATTATTTTCGGCGAGTAACAATACTGCACACACTAAAGAAAGAAACCAAGAAAGTTCAAGGTTCAGCAGCAGCCTCAACTTTTGTTAAAAAAACAAGTGGCAACCACCATTATTTATACCACTAATTACCAAAGGCCTCATGATATAAAATAAATTATTGATGCATTTATTTGTCTTTCCCTTTTCTGAGGAAAATCACACCTGCCCATACCATTACATGGGCAAATTTTAGGTTTTTTTTTTTTAAATAATATAAAATAAATTATTGATGCATTATCTATGTTTCCCTTTTCCAATGAAAATCACACTTGCCCATCCCATTGCGTTGGCAACTTTTAGGATTTTTTACCTAAATAATATAAAAATTGTAATTATTGAAATGGGATTGTTTTGCCATTATTTATAAAAATAAGTAGAAGTGACAATGATTCCACAATAATAATTATTGAAATGGGATTGTTTTGCCATTATTTATAAAAATAAGTAGAAGTGACAATGATTCCACAATAATGCCTGAGTAACTAGTGGCACCATGCCTTTTTAGTTGCAATCATTTACATAATGGTATAATTTTTTTTAAATAATATTTTTTGTGTTGTCTGAGTAATCTGTGACATTGATATGTAATTACTCAAAAAATATGTAGTGTATTTTATATTGTTAGACCCAAAAAATAATATTTTTAATGGTGTCGTCGACATATTAAACAGCACTGAAATAAATTTATTTTTTATTTTTTAAAAGATTAAAAAATATATATGGAAAAGTACAAAAATCGACAGAATCCGTTATTGACCAGTCATATTAGTGGCAGGCCGACAGGTGGTGGTTCACTGACAGTGCGTGGCGACCGGCCTAACGATACACGCACACAAACGTAGCTGAATCGATCCACGAATTCTACCACTCACACAATCAGTCTATTAAAGTCAAAAAAGTCAAAGATTCTCCACAGCACAAATAAAAAGAAAGGAAGGTAGGTCCCTCGCAAAACAAAGTATGTTAATTTTCTTTTGTAATATTAGAATTATTTATATTTTAAATTTGTAATATTTATAATAATCATTATTATTAGTTTAGATTTGTGTTAAAATTTTATTTATTGATACATTATTTGATAAGATTAATATTAAGTTATGTTAACTTTGAAAGCTATATTTTTGTTTGAATTATTAGAATTGTGTATGTATATTTTGTAGTGTAGGTTTATTTTATTTTGTAGTGGATGTTTATTAAGATAGTTTTGGTAGTAGAATTAATTTAGTAAATATAACATTGATCATTAAATTTTTGTTTGAATAATTAGATTTGTGTTGTGTTAGGATCAACCCGATTAAGCAACAAGTAAAAAAAATAGCGGAATAAATTGAGAAATTGAACACACAAATTTAACATGGAAAAACCCCTCCAAAGAGGATAAAAAAACCACAAGTAAAGATAATTTTACTATAATGGCAAAAGAACGAAGAGTACAAAAGATGGAGATAAAAACTAAACCCCGAAAACCCGAAAACAAAGAACCCTCAAAACATAAATACAAAATTCTCTAAATGTGTTATGAGTTCTAATATCTAATGGGTGTTTTTTCTAAGGTTGTGAAAGAGCATATTTATAGGCTAAATTCATAGGTCAAATAATAATAAAATAATCTAAACTAATCAGTGTTTGATTGAAATAAATAAACAGAGTTTAGCTAGAAGATTATTTCTCAAATTTGACTGAAATAGAGTCATACTTAACTCGTTGAAAAATAATATTAAGATACTTTTTATATATAAAAAGTTAATTACAAAAATGGGCTACAAAAAAAATTTGTTATTTTTATATTGTATATTTGTTAAGTCGATGATTAAAATTTTAATTGTTTGTGTAAATATCGAAATGGGTTCTTTACTTACAGTAGAAGATCACATAGCAATGATGATTCATGTGTTGGTAAAAAAAGTTCTATTTTTTATTCAAGAGTATGTACGTAAAGTTGCACATTTTTTTTCATTTAACTTGAAGATCTTAACTAATATTATAATTTAATATGATTAGGATTCATACCACGTGTTAAAGCCGCATGGCCATGGTCTGAGCTACCGGCCAGACAAACTGATTATGCCCTACCTAGATGCCACCGAATTTGGACCAGCGGCATTAATCTGTGTGTTTGAGTTAAGGGCTAACTTAATATTAACATTGATTGAGCAGTGGCACCCAGAGACGCACACATTTCATTTTCCATGTTGGGAATGCACTATCATAATAGAGGATGTCGCATTACAATTAAGGCTCCTCATGGATGCAGTAAGTAGAAGAACCTGCGACGCTCTGCTATGACTTGCTTGGACACTCTCCCTATGATGGTGGAGCTAAATTTACGGATTTAAAATTTTCATGGTTGAAGGCAAATTTCGAAACATTATTGAGTAATGCGACTGAAAGGTAGAATATATGTGTTGCACAAGCATATATACTGCAGCTTATAGGGGTACTTATCCCAAACGCTAATAATAATAAAGTCCACTTGATGTACCTACCACTACTATCTTTGCAAGTTGTCTGTTCCTACAGTTGGGGATTAGTAGTTCTAGCAACGCTGTATCGTGAGCTTTTTTGAGCAACAAATCACAAAAAATGAGATATAGGCAGGTGCCTGGTACTGCTACAATCTTGTGCGCTATACAGGATGCCATTTCTGGCTTCAGTAGGTCACCAAGCACATGTGTTCCTACTTGTAAATAGGTAAAAAAATTAAAACTTGGATCAAGATTTTTTTTTTACGAAAGTATGTTTTTACAAGTTTGCTTTATTTTTTAGATGGTATACTTTTTAGAATATCGAAAAATCAGAAACACTCATTGTCTACCAACAGATGATTAAAGCAATTTATTTTCATAAAATAAAATTATATTAATGTCATTTAATTACTTTATTTATATAATTATGTTATTATAGGTATTTTAATTATGTTGTCGTAATCATGTTATTAATTGTATAGTTCATGTAGATGCCGTATAGCACGTTAGACGTTGCGTTTGTTATTCCTCCGTCAGCTAGCTCTCACGCACTCATGTGGTGCATTAACGCACCCGTGTTGAATTTTTCAACAATGATGTGGTACAATGGAGATCGGATGTTGCGTCAAATCAGGTCTCATCAAGATATTCAAGACGTTCCTATACATTTGGATAATGACACCCATGGAATTAACAAGAAGGGGAAAGATTCAAAGAATTGGGTATTAGAGTTTCAAGAATATATTACGTTGTGGAATACCCGATTGAAGAGAAAGCCTCAGTTCGAATCATGTTTTTTTTTTTTTATTTCACTCCCTCGGTTGACTATTAGGAGTGGTACATGTAGATTGGGTTGCCTTACCTATATGGTGGTGAATTGATGGTAGTCTTTCCATATATACACCGACAAGGTCCCCATCACAACCAACCTTATCACCCGTCTCCTCCTTCCCCACCAGTGCCCGAGCCTAGACCTACAATGTCATACACATAATCGATCAGTAGTTCCTATCATCCTGAGTTTAGGGTAAATAGTTTTGCCCTAGAGTATTCGAGTTATGCACTTCACCCAGAGATGGGCGGTTGTAATTCTTCCTATCAGTAACCGAGGTTACCATTGATGTTTGATATATTTAGCCCATTGCCACCCCAGTACTTTACCCCTTTCGAGCAAACCTTTGTGACACGATTTTTCTAGTTTGCTCAATACACCCCAAGGTTCGTGTATGGGTGATGGGAATGTAGGTTTGAGTGAGTTGAATATTGACTATCGGGAGTACCCACAACATGAACAAACGCCACCATGATGGTACACCCTACAGATGACTCCATCAAACCATAAATTTTGTTGGTTTAAAACCGATATTAGACCAATTGACCCCCTTTATTCCAAGAAAAATGCCTATGAGACCAAAAAAACAAAGTAAGAGAATAGAGAGAGATGGGTAGGAGTAAACTGTCTAGAAAAGGGAGGAAGATAAAGTGTCATAAGTGTTTCATGGTTGGACACAACTCCAGAAGCTGTCAAACTTCATCTACTGTAAGTGTTTTGATGACTAAGAATTTTAATGCAATTGTTGGCTAATTTGAGAACTCCTAACATGTGAATTTTATAGAGTACACCTTCACCAACTCGAGTAGCTCCAATAACTCCTGCTCTAGCAGCTTCTGCTCCACCAACTCCTTCTGGTCTTGCTCCACCAGTTCATTCTCAAATAGTTGCATCCAAAGCATATGCATCATCACCACCAAGTTCTTCAACACAGCCAACTCCTCCCACCATGCAACATTTTCAACACAACAAATCCTTACAAGACTTCGTAGCACGAAAAAATAAGTTGTGCAAAGAATTAGGTTATACACTAATGAGAAGACAATGATGCAAATTTTCAAGGTAAGTTACCAATTGTTAAACTGTTATGCTTATTATATTTTAGTGACATGTTTTTTAATTATGTATTTTATGCATTGCAGCTTGGTATGAGAAGGGAAACCATGGTGATTGTCCCAACCAAGTGCACCAATAAAAGGAAGGGAAGAACAATAAAGAAACTTTGGTAGGACTCAGGAAAGTAGGAACACAAAAAAAGATAAGTCCAAAGATGGAGCCAACACAATTATAAGCCATAGAGATAATTGATGTCAACATAATTTCGTGGATGAGTTATGAACTCTATTTTGTTGTTTATACCTTCTAGTTGGGTTCATTTAGTTAACATACGATGGATAATTTGATGGTTTTATTTTGTTGGACTCTATTTTGATGGTTGTATTTTGTTGGATAGTTCTATGATGTTGATCTTTTATATGATTATTACATTGGATGGTTCTATTTTGTTGATGTCGATATTGGTATCTACATACACTTTTACAAAAACATAAAAAGTTTTTTCATTCAATTCAATTTATTCATTCTTAACAACGAATGCAACAAATACATGAACAACATTTAAGCATCCATAGGCAAGATAACCTCTAAACACCATTCATGATACAATTAACGACAACTTTTAAGCAATTATTTTTGTTGTTCCTTCAATTGCATTCTTCGCATTTGATCAATATTGAGCTCATCGTTCTCAAGTCTTAATCTCTCATTCTCTGTCAATAACATACTATTTTGAAGCATTATTTTATTGATTGTACATCCTTGTTCTTCTATAGTTGAATCTATCCTGTCATTGTTACCTTTAACCCACCGAAAAAAATTACAACCCCCGATCTTCATTTCTTACATACAATAAAAAAATCAAAATATTAAAAATCTAAGAATACATCTTAAACCCAAATTGCAACAAAATGTTAGTACGCACAAAACCCTTTGTTTCTCACAAACCCAACCATGGCAGACCAAAACAAAAACCCTAATTTACCTCTTTGAAGTCCACATACCCATAGAATTTTCGCACTTTGTTCTTTGGAATATTTGCGTTGCAAACAGGAGTCGTTAACCTGCAATGGTAGTACAAAACCCTTTTCTGCACACTTGATTTTCTATTTGTAGAAGAAGATATGGTAGAGATGTGAAGGAGATGGAAAACGAAAGAGAGCACAAAACCCTATTCGCGTTGCAAACGAAAAAGATAGGAAATGAAGAAGTGAATGGAAAAAAACAATTGGATGAACAAAAGAGGGAAAAATGAAAGAGATAGAAGAGAAAATTGTTGAAGACATGGTGAAGAAAATTTTTTAAAGGAATAATATTATGGTTTAAAATTATTAAGTAATTATATTTAAAACAATCTGGTCAAAAAAATTAAACATGAGTCAAATGGGTCTTGGGAGTGCAACACATGGCGGCGTGCGAGTGGCCAACACCGCCACTTCAGCAAAATCTTAATGCCGTTAGGCTTAGGTACCAAGCTAGTGGACAGGAAAAAAGTTCGAGCACCAATCTAGGAGAAGTGGACAAGTTCGGGTACTAATTTTATATTTAACTTTTTTTAAAAATAAATAAATAATGTCTTATTGTGACTTTATAAAAAAAAATTATTCTATCATAAATTTTAAAAAGCCTACAATAATGGAATATAACAAATATATTTGGTTTATAAATAATTTATCAAATATTAATATTTAACAGAAAATCTAACTTTTAGAAACCAGCCTATCAATATATATTAAACTATGGTAAATACATTTGATTGGAAGTATTTTAACTCAAGATTTTTTTTTTTAAATTTAATAGATATTGTCTATGTTAAAATTATGGTGACTTTATACCAAAAAAATTTCAATCATAAATTTTAGAAAACCTTCACTATTGGAATATGAAAAATAATTTTATTAGAAATAATTTATCATATGTTTTTCTTTTAATAATTGGGGAGAAGAATGGAGTTGTTTGGAATCAAACTCAACTCTCATTCTTACACCATAATGTTCTGCCATTGGGCTAAGAAGTTGTTGGTATCATTTACTAATTTTTAGCTCAAAGTTTTATTTTAGAAAAAGTTTAATAGATGTTGTCGATTGATGAAATTCAAAATTTGGGAGGCCAGCCATTAATATATATTAGATTATGCTGACTTTGTAAAAAAATGTTCAATCATAATTTCTTTTTTTAAAAGCCACTAGTGATGAAATTTTATAAATACATTTTGGCTAGAAATATTTTATAAAATATTAAATTTTAGGTTTAAAGTGTAAAAAGTCTTCGAACTTTAAAAATAAAAAATTAAGCTTTTACATTTTTTTTTTACACTTAATTGGGCACTTGAACTATCAAAATACAGCAAAAAGTTTAATTGTTAAAGTTAATTATTTCTTAGCAAGTTTACTTTCAAGTTGGATTAAAATTTAATTAATCAATATTTTTAAAAAATATATTTTTGTTGTTATATTAATATTATAATTTTCTATATGTTAATATTTTTAATCATTTTTAAAATTATTTTTAAATTTAAAATACATTTATATTTTTTCTAAATTTAAAATATTTTTCTATATATTTTATCATTTTTATTAAGTTTAATAGTTTTTATCATTTTTACCACGTGTCACAATCACAACATAACACATGGCGGAGATACCTCAAAAAAAAGATGGGGTCATTAACTTTAACGGTCAAAGGGCTTTTTTTTATGCACTTTGACAATTCAGATATCCAATTGATTGACAAAAAAAAAAAGTCTTAATTACTTTTTTTTTAATTCAAAAACTTTTTACACCCTTAAACTTAAATTTTATCCATGGATAGAACTTGGGAGACCAACCATTTACATATATATTAGGTTATAGTGACTTTGTACCAAAATAGAAATTCAATCATAGATTTTAAAAAAGCCTTATGCTGAAATTTGATAAATACATTTGGTTAAAAATAATTTATCAACATCATAAGATTGTGTGCTATTATTGTGGAGTTTCTAGACGCATCAGGCTAAAATGCTTCAAGATGTTGAGAGACCTAAAGATGAAACAAGCAAATACAATCACAATTCTAATTGTTTGTGGTACTTCTCACAGATAGAAGCATAATCTTGTGTGGAGAAGGAAAGATCGAAGGTGATTAGTTGTTGCTCATCAATCTTGAAGGCCAATTTAGATCATGTGCATTACTTTGACAATGGATGCTGTAACAGCCTATTTTTAGTGAAATCAGAACAGTGGTTTCAGGACCACAATTCGAGGTCAAAAGAAAATTTATTTTAATCTTATTTTATAGTTTATAGCATGATAGAAATACCGTATGAAAATTTCGTTAAGAAATTTTACTGTTTACATGTCTAATTGGATGAAAAGAATCAAATTGCATAAAGTACAAAAGTTGAATTCTAATAGCTAGAGGTATCAATTAGCTATGGGATTCAAAATTAAAGGTCATTATATGGCAAATAGACCATTTAGTGGAGTTAGTAGATAAGAATAATTATTTATCATTGAAAATTAGTAAATTATTAAGGGTAATTTTGGAAAGATGATTAAATAAAAGATGATAAATGAATTAAATAATAAAATATCATCATTTTCATCATCTTTCCTAAAATTAAAACATGGAAACCCTAGCCACGGAAGTTGAGTTCTAGCAAACTTATTTGGCTTAATTAGGTATGTATTCTTGTCCCGTTTTTAATGATTTTTATGTTTCCGAGATCGTAATAGCTTAATCTAGCTATCTCGGGGATTAATTTGTAAAACCATTAAAGTATTAGGGTTTTTCTATGTATGAGTATAGTTGAATTATGAAGTTTTATAATAGAAAAGGAAAGGTTGTTGATAGATAAACAACTTTGTAAAGAGAATTTTGATGAAATTATGATTTAGGGACTAAATTGAAAAGATGGAAAATTTATGAAAAAATTTTGAATTTTATGAAATACATGGGCTGCTATTGTTATACATGAAAATTGGCTAGACTTGGAATAAGGATTAAATTGTACGAATTTCATTTTCCAACCTAGGGACAAAATATAATTAATTAAAAGTATAGGGGCAAAATAGTATTTTTCCCAAAGATGTGTATTGGACTGAATTGAAAATGAATTGTATTAAATTGAGTTAAATTTATTCGTATAAATTCGGATAGACATAATACGGAGTTAGATCGAGAAAAAGAGAAAGTATCGGATTAGTAGCTTTTGTGTATACGAACACTCGTCGAGGTAAGTTCATGTAACTAAATTGTATGTTTATATGTTTAGATTGAATGTTATGTTTGTGAAATGTATAACTGTCATGTATAAGCATTGATCAGATATCCGAAGACATCTGACAAGTACCAAGTTTCGTTTGAACCTAAGAAATTCGATGGATACAAATGACATTGTCATTAAGGGTTCCCGAATTGGTTGTGGTCCTGCATGTGTTGTGGACACACCACAACTCGCAAGAGTATCCCATTATTTAATTCTTATGAGCATCCCGATATATGGTTATCTTAAGCTTCCCGTTATTTGGCTCTCACGAGCTTCCCGATTAATGGCTCTCACGAGCTTCCCGTTTATGGCTTGTATAAGCTTCCCAATAATTGGCTCACAAGAGCTTCCCGATAATTGGCTCGCAAGAGCTTCCGGTTATACAGCTTATATAAACTTTCTGATTACATGCTTGTATGGCCATACCTATATATGAATTGAAGGATTATAGATTTGTACACTTCGTGTGTATTATCCTTGTATCCAACGATATTTTAAATGGTTCAATGGACAAAGTTTAGATATGAGACAATATGAATTCAAGACGAATTATTACGGGTATATATTTGAAATACATGGATATGATTTATACATATTATATGGACACATGTTGTGGAAAGTATATGTATATGGAAATTTGATTATTGTTGAGCTCATACATGTTTCTTGATATTCATATGAACTACATGACTAACATGGTTGATAAGGATATGTTAGGGCTTTTGGCCAATTTGATTTGAATATGCCTAGAATGATTACCTTAAATATGATTAAATGGTAAGTTAAATATCATGTTATACGAACTTACTAAGCATTAAATGCTTACTCTGTTTTATTCCCCCTATTTTATAGTAACTCGGAAGCTCGTTTAAATGCTTACCTTAAATGTGATTAAATGGTAAGTTAAATTTCATGTTATACGAACTTACTAAGCATTAAATATACGAACTTATTAAGCATTAAATGCTTACTCTGTTTTATTTCTCCTATTTTATAGTAACTCAGAAGCTCGTTAAGGTTGGAAGTTGGTTGGAGCCACATCACACTATCTATCGGCTCATTTCGGTATATATGGTAAATCAATTTTGGTTATAATGGCATGTATAGGTTAACTTGGCCATTGGTGGAATGTACTTATCTTGTTGAGATTAGCCATTTGAGTGGCTTGTATTGGATATTTTTTATGTGTTTATAAATGGCCTTGCCATGCTTGTTGTGTGTTTGAAATGGTTGAATGATGGAAATCATATAGGCATATTAATGTTTGGTTTAAGATAGTATATTTGGTACAAATATGTATATATGTGTATTTGGTCAATTTGGTAAGTATGAATTCTTGGATATATGTGGTAATATAATATGTATAAGACTTGATTTTGGCTTAATTTAAATGCCTTGTTATGTCTTGTTATTGTTTAAAAATGTCTGATTAGTTGATGGAAAATTTGAGGTGAGAAATGTGGCTTGGAAATGGCCTATTTTCGTCCACACGGGCAGAGACACCGGCATGTGTCTCGGCCATGTGCCCCTTGTATTTTTGAATTAGAGCAAAACAGAATGCTCACATGGCATGTGGCTTGGCTGTGTGACCTCTGCACCTTATTAATGCAAGTGAGCATGCTCACATGGCCTAGACACGAGCGTGTGGCTTGGCCATGTGACCCAAGTCAAAGACCTCATAAGTTTGGATATGGTCTGGGACACGACCGTATGTCCCTATTTCGAATATCCACATGGCCTGGGACATGGGAGTGTCTATTAACCGTGTGAGACACACGTCTTGGACACACGGGTATACGTCTCCTGCACTTTTAAAAATTTTGAATGTTTTCCAAAAAATTCTCTGAGTACCCGGTTTAGTCTCGACTTATTTCTAACATGTATTTTGGGCCTCAAGAGCTCACATAAGGGACAACATGATGGATTTGGGTTAGTTTCTGATATGAGTTCTAGATGATATGAAATATCTGTTATTTGATTTGTAAATTTCGATAATGCTCCGTAACCTTATTCCGGCGATGGTTTCAGGCTAGAGGTGTTACAGATGCTTTGTTCACATGACTAGTAACAAATCTTATTTATCTAATTTCAAGAAAAATCATGACAGTTGTGTGACCTTCAGAGATGGCAAGAATAGTCAAATCATTGAGAAATGAATCTTAAATGTTGAAGAAATATCAAGGCTTCAAAAAGTTTTTCTTGTTGAAGGTTTGAAGACCAAATTGATCAAAATCATCCAGTTATACAATCAAGGATTGCTTGTTAATTTCACTTAAAATAAGTGTTTGGTAAACGATTGTTGCAATGAGCCTGTAATGGAAGGAGTAAGGACATTAGGCAACTGCTGCAAGCTAATTCAACTTTTACAATGTAACAAGGCAAGTAGTTCTGAACTTGAACTGTGACATGAAACACTTGATCATGTTCATTTCAAAGCTTGCAATGTTTAGTTCATTATGATGCAATGAAGGGGTCTCCCAAATTAGGAGAGCCATACTCAAAGAATATGGTGATTTCTTAAAAGGCAAGGAGTAGAGCAAGTCGTGTATATAGTTACAATTGATTCAGAAAACTAGTCCATTGAAGTTAATTTATATGGACTTAATTGGTTTAATGCAAATAAAAAGCTTAGAGGCAAAAGGTATGTACTCGTGTGTGAATGATTACTTAAGATATACATTCTACCCTTTTAACCTTACAATTCTTTTCTTTTTCAAAATATTTTCAAAAAATTAAAGTTTGATGTGTGATAAAAAAAATAATTCATTTATAATAAAAATGATAAAATAAAACATACATTTTGATCTTTTAGAAAAAAAAATATAGTTTCTTTTTTAAAACGAAAATTATACATTATTGATCAATATAATTTCCATTTTAAAAAATAAAATATATTGATCAATTCTTTTTTGTTGGGATGTGCATGTAAATAAGAATTAATTTAAGGGTAAACTATACCAAAAGTCACTCAACTTTGATAAAATAACAAAATAGTCACTAAACTTTCAATTCAGTCACTAAACTTTAGAAAAATAACAAAACAGTCACTAACGTTATCGAAAAGTGACAAATTAGTCACCCACTAACATTTTTCGTTACAAGCCTAATGGAGCAAGTGACGTGGCTCGTTAACTAGCTGAGGTGACCAATTAACTTGCCACGTTAGATATGAGGAGTCAAAGGGTCTTAATTTTGAGGGGAAAAGGGACGGGCAGGTAAACAAAAAGAAGAAAAAGAAAAAGTCACTACTCTTTCTTGTTGCATTCTTGAATCCGCCCTCGCCGTTTCATGACCCTACTCTTCCCTGTTATGGCACCAAAATTTATACTAGGCTTCATCATGTCAATTTCATGAGTAGTAACCAAATCAAAAATCAAATTTGAAGAATTGGAGTTCTTATTCTCTCTGTTCAGTTGAGAGTTGAGAAAATCAAGTTTCCATCTTTTATCTACTAAAATTTCCTTTGTTTTTTGAGAAAATCCACATGTAAAAGCAACAGACGCATCCCCTCTTTCCCTTAACCTAACATTAGGATGTTTTTGCCTTTTGGAATTCAGGCTTAAAACCAACATTTTACACCAAACCCTAACTTTTTCTTCTTCTTAATCAAACCCTACCAAAACAAAAATGAAACCACAAAAATCAGCACAAACATGGGAACTAAAAAATTTACAATAAACAAACAAAACCCAAATCAAATATAATCCTAAACAACCATTAAATCACCATAAAACAATGTAAATTACAAGTGAACCTGGTAAGAGAGTAATAGTGGCCGAAAAGTTTGAAAATTTTACATGTTCCCAAAGTTGAAATAATTGCTAATGTTCTTTTTTCTTCTTCTTCTTCTCATTCTTTTACTATCCAGCCCAGTTAAGGTTCTTAAATTGGGGCCATTTATAGGGATGACAGTTCAGCTTTCTATTACAGACCAACGAAAAATGGTTACTTGGGACTAGTTTGTTATTTTCATAAAGTTTAGTAATTGTTAGTGTACTTTACCCTTAATTTAAATATACATTATTTCGATTGAATTTATTAAAAATGCTAATTTTTAAGAAAAAAATCAGATTAGGCCATTTACTCGAAAAATTACAGGACTAAGCTGATTTTATGAGAACGCTTCTAGCTAAAAGCATTCTCAACTAATTTATAAAAAAGAGTTTTCAGTTGGAAGCATTTTCAACGTATTTGTAGGAAAACTCTTCCAATTGGAAGCGCTTTCTACCCCAATATCTTTTTTTTACTTTTATTTTTTGGTGCCACATCTTGTGAAAATAAAACTTACAAAATAGGTATTTATATAGACACATGTCTCATTTCTCTTGTTTTTTTAAGCGATGTGAGATATGAGTCTATATAGACTCATAATCCATTTGTAGTTTGTTCCTAGACAATGTGAGATTGCTTACTCTTTTAACTAACAACATAAGATCAAAAGCTACACTTGATTTTTTAAAAAATTAAAGACAAAATTATGTAGTATGTTAAAGTTTAATGTTGTACAAAGTTTTGTCTTTAATTTTTAAAAAGTAAGTGTAGTCTTTAATCTTATGTTGTTAATTAAAAGAGTAAATGTCAATAGTGGTTTCGGGACCACAAATCCGATTTAAAGAGAAATTATTTATTTCAATATTTTTGCATGAAAATTTATATGATAGGAAAGTCGTATGAAAATATTGATAGAAAAATTTTATTGATTTAGTGGCTAGTTAAAAAAAAAATTATTGAAGAAATTAGGTAAAAATAAGTTATCGAGACCTCTATCTCGTAAAAACCGAGTCGAAAATAATTTTATAAATATTTATGAAATGTTATTAATGTGGTATTAAAATTTCGTTAGGAAATTTTAATGTTTGGGTAGTCAATTAAATGAAAAGGACTAAATTGTAATAGGTGTAAAAGTTGCTAGAGTGATTAAATAGCTTAAGAGTCTAATGAGAAAGGATTTAAAAGGCAATTAGACCCAAAATTTATTTGGGCTGGACGACAAGGGCATGAAAACAGCTGAAAAATTGATGAATTAAGGGTAAAATTGGAATATTGCAAAATTAACTAAATAAAGCTAGGACTAAATAGGAAATATCTAGATTTCTCTTCATTTCTCTTCAATTCCAACAGCTAAAAACGCCATAGGAGGGTTCTATAAGCTGGTATTTCATAATTTTTGCACCAAGTGAGTTAACCCTTTCCTTTTTCTTGTAATTTTTGTGTTTCTAAGACTTTTACAACTAGGTCCTACTATTAAATTCATTAGTTTTTGATTTCATGGATGAAATTGAAAGTCACTATGTTTGAGTTATGTAATTTTATGATGAAATAGAATGAAATTAAAGCTTTAAATTGTTTATGAGATGATTTTATTAGGTAATTTCAATGGAAATTGATTTTTAGGACCTAATTGTGAAAATTTTTGGAATTAAAGTATATTTCTGAAATTATGATTCCTAAAAGTTTTAAACTAGTTTAAGGTGATATAATAAAGTTTTAATTGGGAAAAATAAGCTCAATTGAGAGGCTAATTGAGTAGGGATGAAATTATCATTTATTAAAAGTTTAGGGGAAAAATAGTAATAAACAGCTTGCACTAAAACAGTTTGGACAGCAGCAGTAGACTAACTTTGAAAAATCACCATAAATTGTAGAAATCGAATTAGATGATGAAAAAAATATGGAATTAAATCTTATTTAGTCTAGTTTCTCATAGAATAAATATTGCAAGTAATGGATTTGTAAATTTTTAGATATAATGAATTTTGTGAGACAAGGTCAGAATGAATTCGGGTTCCCCTGTTCTGACTTTGAAAAATCATAAAAAAATGAAGAAAAATAATTAGGGGTTTAAATTTATATGTATAGAATCCTGAGTGAGTCTAGTTTTAATAGAAAAAAACTAGAACATCATTTGAATTCTGTACAAGGAAATAATTAATTTTTAGTGAAGAAGAGTCAGAACTGTCAGACAGCAGAACAGGGGTGATTTTAAAGAATAAATTGTACTGATTGGCTAAACCAAAAAATTCTGAAAATTTTATGGTAAGAAGATATATGAGTCTAGTTTTAGGAAAAATTAACGGATCTTAATTTGAAGTTTCGTAGCTCAAGTTATAAATAATTTAGTGACTATGACTCAAGTAGATAGCTTTGAATGAACTATAAATAATAGTTGAATTATAGAGAATGTTGCATATGAACATGAAATGTATTAAATTGATAATTAAATTTATTTATTTAGATCCGGAAGATTCAAATACGAAGCTAGATCGAGGAAAGGAAAAAGTTCGGGATTAGTAGATTTTTATTGTTTACAAACAAGTATCAAGGTAAG
The DNA here is from genome assembly GCA_025698475.1 of Gossypium anomalum. Taxonomy (NCBI): domain Eukaryota; kingdom Viridiplantae; phylum Streptophyta; class Magnoliopsida; order Malvales; family Malvaceae; genus Gossypium; species Gossypium anomalum. The sequence continues at coordinate 11,665,146 of CM046967.1, read as the reverse complement.
TTCATGTAACTTGAATTATATTCTTAAATACTTGAAATGTATGTTATTGATGTGAATATGATTTGAATGTTCATTGTATGAAAATTGATGAAACATTGATATATTTGATATAAAGGGAAGAAATCCGGTTGAATGAAAGGAAAATTCGATGGATCTCTGAAAAGGAATTGACGGTAAAAGGATCTAGCCGGACGGGTGATCCTATCTTGATATAGCCCTCCCGAAGAATATGTGGAAAATGGATTTAGCTTGGACGGGTAATCCGAATTAGGTGCAATTTTGCTGGGTGTAATTCAGATCCAAGCTCATTAGAGTAATTGTCGTTGCGAGGGGATTTAGCCTGGGTGGTAATCCCGACAATACTCTATGAGTTTATATTTGAGGATTTAGCTGGATCGTAATCCCATTTGCAAGGTTGAGGTTCGCGTGAGTGTGCTCTCTCTGAAATGGAAATGTGCGCACATGAAATGAATTGACGGACCGGATTTGTACACTAAAAGTGTACCTCTGAAAAATCCATCGAAATTCGAGTAATTCAATGGGATAAATATAAAAAAAAAGGAATGGAAATCATATATATTATTGATACATAGAAATTATTGTACTAACTTGAATGTTGAGTTTGTGCATGTTAGGGTAATAATGCATTGAATGGATATATGTAATGTTTATTGTATTGTCTTGAAAATATTAGGTAAGTATAATTCTTGTTACATGAGCTTACTAAGCACAAAGTGCTTACCACATTTCCTTTCCCCTGTTTTGTAGTGTTAAGAGCTCGGAGGTTGGATTTGGTGGAGACACATCACACTATCAACCTCAGGATTTTGTATATAAAGGAACTTTATTTTGGGAACCAATGGCATGTATAAGCTAACAAAGTAAATGTTAACGTGAAATGAATGTAAAGTTAGCCATTAGTATGGTTAACAAACCTGGTTATATATATGTGATGACGTTATCTTATATAAATGCATGAATCTATCATGAAAATATGTTGAATTGATTTGGTTGATGTGGATTGGTTTCGATTTAATATTACAGGGAAGGTTAGATGTATGTATAAAGGATTATATTGAATTTTTGAAAAAAAAAATATTCGTAAACTCCGGTAATGCCTCGTACCTTATTCCGACAATGAGTACGGGTAGGGGGTATTACATTTATTGGTATCAGAGCTACGATTTAGCCGGTTCTAGGACTGATGTAGCAAACACGGGATTAGCTATACATGCCATTAAAATTATTATTGATAGTGTGATATCTCCTGACCATTTAAATGTGTTTTTTTTATAGTAAATGTCTACCGACCGAGCTCAATCTGAGGAAGCCGGGAGTCATGCTCCGGCTCCAGAACGGGCACAAAGGTAAGCCGAAGTAACTAGTAGTATAAGGCCCGTATCTGAGGGCCAAGGGGAGGAGGCAAAGCGAGCCTTCTTTCAAGTGATGAATGAATTGTTTAGTCAATATTTAAGAACTAACCCTGTAGTGCAACAAGCTCAAGCTCCCCTTCCTGCTCCTCCACCGGTTCCCGAGATCCCACAGGGTACAGGTACTGAATCTATCAAAAAAGGGAAAGCTCCTGTAGATAAAATCCGAAAATATGGGGCCGAAGAATTTCGAGCAGCAGTTGATGATGATTCTGAACGGGCTGAATTCTGGTTAGAAAACACTACTCGGGTTCTGGAGGAATTATCTTGTACACCAGAAGAATGTCTGAAATGTGCCGTCTCATTGCTAAAAGACACAGCTTACCATTGGTGGAATACTAAAGCTTGATTGTTCGAAAGAAGAAATTACATGGGAATCTTTTTGATTGAGTTCAAAAAGAAATATATCGATCAGAGGTTTCTCGATCAAAAGAGAAAAGAATTTCTTGGTGAAGCGAGGTATGTATGATCGATGATCGAGTATGAAAGAGAATTTGTTCGATTGAGTAAATATGCTCGGGAATGGGTACTGATCTGAAGTGAAATGTGCAAATGATTGAAGAAGGGTTGAATGAAGACATTAAATTCTTGATCGAATTCTTGAAATTCGAGAGTTTGCTACATTAGCGAGAGAGAGCTTATAAAGAAGAAGAATTGAGCAAAAGAAAAAAGAAAGCAGTGAGAGGAAGCTCGAATTTTTAGTAAAAGACCGATGGGAAAATCCCGGTTTTACGCCTCAAAAAATTGAAGAAATATCGAGATTGTTCTACTCCACCATTGGGTATTCGGGCAAAGAGCGAGGTTCTCAACGCACTAATCCAAGACCTTCTACTCCATCGGTGACCGGTGTTGGCGGTGTTGGCACTCCTAAGCCGAGATGCGATCGTAATAAAATCCATTTTGGTGAATGCCGATTTAAGAGTGGGGCTTGTTACTGATGTGGTTCTTTTGACCATTTCCTCGAGATTGTCGAGAAAGGGTTGAAAAGAAGTTGAGCAGGATATCGGCCGAGTAATCTAGTTTCGAGAGAGGCGGACCACCTCGACCATCTGGTAGTGTCGGTGGTGAGTCGAGGAGCTACAAAAGATACTACTGGTAGACACGAGAGTACGAGCACTGCTAGGACATATGCCATTCGTGCGGAGAAGATACCCTCAAAGATGTTGTTCTTTGGTACATTTTCTTTACTTGACACTAATATTACTTGCATTGATTGATCCTAGTTCTACGCATTCATATATATGTGTTAAACTTGCAATTGTTAAAAATTTATCTGTTGAACCTCTTTGAATTTGTGGTTAAAGTCTCGAACCCCTGGGCGATCCGTGTTAGTGGATAAAATTTGTAAAAATTGTCCACCGATGGTAAGAGGTTATTATTTCTAGTTGATTTGATGTTCTGCGCCATTTGATGAATTTGGCGTGATATTGGGCATGGATTGGCTAACCTTGACATGATGATGTAGTAAATTGTAGACATAAATATATTATGTTAAAATGTCGAATGGTGAGTTGCTTCAGGTTAAATCGATCGAGACAGAGGGTTATCTCGATATGATTTGATAATGGCGGCACATGCAGAGGTATGTTAAAAAGGGTATGATGCTTACTTGGCTTATGTACTTGACACCAAAGTATCCGAGACAAAAATTACAGCGATTCGAGTGGTATGTGAATTTTCCGATGTGTTTCGGAGGAATTACCGGATTGCCACGAGAAAGAGAAGTGGAATTTTCTATAGATTTGATTAGGAACTACTCCGATCTCCAAAGCTCCGTATCGTATGGCTCCTACTGAATTAAAGGAGTTAAAGACACGATTGCAAGAACTTGTTAATGGGGTTTTATCCGACCGAGTCATTCACCTTGGGGTGCTCGGTTTGTTTGTGAAAAAGAAAGACAGTCTTTGAGATTGTGTATTGATTACCTAAGTGACTTAATAAAGTAACTATAAAGAATAAGTACCCGTTACCCCGGATCGATGATTTATCTTTGAGATTGTGTATTGATTACCGGCAGCTTAATAAAGTAACTATAAAGAATATGTAATGCCTCCTTACCCGAGACCATCGCCGGAGTCGAGCAAAAGGCAATACTAAACTTATTTGAGCACTTAACCGAATTCAGACAATTTATATCATACTTTTCAGACAAGCTGTCCAACTGCACCACAGTCGTAAAAAAAATCATATCTTGAGTTACACAACTTGAAATCCAAATCCGTAAATTTTCCCCGAATCTAGACTCATATATATATTTACTGATTTTTTTCTAGAATTTTTGGTTGGGCCAATTATTACAGTTTATTAGTTAAAATCTCCCCTGTTTCAGGGTTCGGCTACTCTGACCCCTATGCACTACAAACCAAATTTCTCCCTGTACAGAATTCAAATAACCATTTCGTTTGTTTCTATTAAAAATAGACTCAATAAGGAATCCATAAATATATAGTATGACTCATAATTATTTTTTTACAATTTTTAATGATTTTTACAAATCAAAACAGGGGAGCTCAAAATCACTCTGACCTTGTCTCACAAAAGTTATTATATCTCATGATTTACAATTCCATTTCTTACATAATTTCTTTTATAAGAAACTAGACTCAATAAGCTTTAATTTCATTTTTCATTCAACCTCTAATTAGATTTTCATAATTTATGGTGAATTTTCAAAGTCAAACTATTGCTACTAACCAAAAACTGTTTTAGTACAAAATATTGTTAACTAGTTTATAACATCTTTACTTTAATTCCTTTAAACTCTATACATGCCATATAAATCTTTAAACATAAAACAAAAGCTACCGGAATTGATCTGGATAGTGTGCCTTGTTGTGTTGATCCGATCTACCAGCTTCACTTTAATTCAATCTACATAAAAATATCAAACATACACAAGTAAGCTTATTGAAGCTTAGTAAGCTCATAGGCATAAAAACACAAATCTTATCGAACATTGTACACAATCATATATCTTTTAATTTAACTACTTTACCACTGTAAATCACAATTTCATTAATAACTCATTTGAATAATTTCCATATGGCTACTCACAATTTAACTCCCTTAGGCCCATTTCTCATTTACTTCATTGTCAAATTAGGGAACAATAAGGAATTGAGTGCTTCATTATCACATTGCCATAGTAAACTATGGACTTTCACATTATTACGCATCACACACGAAGCCATAGCCTTGCCATGGTCTTACACGGTTCACATATCATACCGAAGCCATATCGGCACATGGTCTTATACGGAATCACATTATCACATCTCACCGATGCCATAGCCCGACTCTACGGTCTTGTGCGGGAACACATATCACATTGCACCGATGCCATAGCCCAACTATGGTCTTAAGCGGGCGCACTTATCATATCTTTTCCGTCAATTCATCATGGTCGCGAATGAAAGCACTCAAATCCATTGTTCCAACTAATGTGTACTTTTATTTAACTATTATTTCATACTTGTTACAAATTGATAGTATTCATCTACAATAATATACTTAAAAATCATAATATCTTCATAATCAAACATTAAATTTGCCATATGAACTTACCTGGGCTAATTTGCAAAAGTCGTAGAAATTCAGGACTATTCTTGAATTTTCTTCTTTCCACGATTCACTTCGTTTTCTTGATCTATAATTATAAAATCATTCCTTAATTAGCATCCATTATAATTCTATTCTATTTCACAAATTATGCCCTTAAAATTGTGAAATTACACTATTACCCCAAACTTTTCAATTTTTTACAATTTAGTCCCTACTTAATTTATTCATCAATTGAACTAATTCTTCTCAAATAACACTTTATTTAAACATTATAAACTATTTCACAGCCTTTTAAATTCAAAGTTTCATCACAAAACCCTAATTTCACAACTTTTACGATTAGGTCCTAAATAGTGATTTCTATAAAAATCTCTTCACAAAATCATCATATAATAAAATTAAAACCTCAATTCCATAATAAATCATCATATAATTTCAGCACTTGTTCATGGCAACTTTCAAAATTATCAAAAACTAATGAATTAAACATATGGACCTAGTTGTAAAAGTCTCAAAAATACAAAAATTGTAAGAAATAATCAAGAGTTGAACTTACATGCTGTAGGATATAAAAACCAGCTTCTTAAAAACTCTGTAATGGTATTTTTATCTGATGAAGATGAAGAAAAATGAAGAAAACTCTAGATTTTACCTAATATATCATATTTTACAATTAAATTATTACCTTATTTCCAATTTTGCCCCTTGTTCACACTTGATTTTTAATTTTCCTGCACACACATGCCGTCCAGCCCAATAATAGGTGTATAATTGCCTATTTAGTCCTCTTTTAATTATTACTAGAGCTATTTAATCATATCTCACAATTTTGCACTTAGTTCAATTTAGTCCTTTTCACCTAATTAACTACCGAAACCTTAAAATTTCTTGTGAAACTTTAATACTAACTTATTTACACTCCATAAATATTTTTAAAAATATTTATGGCTCGATTTTCTAATTCGAGGTCTCGATACCTCGTTTTTATTAGTTTTATCTACAACTTCCTACACTACATAATTTCACTAATTCAAAATTATTTCTAAAACCACACTTAACATTTACTTACTAATATCTAAGCTCACATGTCGGATTTAGTGATTTCAAATCACTATTCGGTATCACTGAAATTTGGGCGTTACAACTCTCCCCTTAGGAAATTTCGTCATCGAAATTTCGTGCACTGAAAACAAATGCGGATCTTTGTGATCTCATAGATTCTTACATTTCCCAAGTTGCCTCCTCCAATCCATGTCGATGCCATAACACTTTTACTAATGGTACTCGTTTATTAGTAGTTCTTTAATTTCCCGAGCTAATATTTTCACTTTGGTTCCTCCGAATAAGTCATATCGATTGTAGCTCTATCTCGGTATGAGGAATCACATGTGAAGGGTCCGATCTATATCGTCTCAACATAGATACATGAAATACATTATGGATTTTCTCAAGTTCGGAGGCAAGGCCAATCTATAAGCTCTGGGACCGATCCTCTCAATGATTTCGTATGGTCAGATAAATCGTGGACTAAGCTTTCCTTTTCTACCAAACCGTAAAACTTTCTTCCACGGAGAAACTTTCAGAACACATGATCACCCACATTGAACTCTATATCCCTTCTTTTCAAATCTGCATACGACTTTTGACGATGAAGCGACTTTCAAACTTTCTCGAATAATTTGAACTTTCTCTTGATTTCGAATTAAATCCACTCAGACTAATTTTGATTCACTTAATTTCGACCAATACAGCGGGGTTACGCACTTCCTTCCGTCTGAGCTTCAAAGCGGTGCCATTTTGATACTAGCTTGATAACTATTATTATAAGCAAATTCGGCTAAAGGTAAGTACCTTTCCGTATTGCCACTTGAACTCGAGTATCTGACACCTTAACATATCTTCCAAAATCTGAATCACTCGCTCACGATTGCCCGTCACCGAGGGGTGAAAAGCAGTACTAAATTTTAACTTAGTCCCTAAAGCTTCTGTAGTTTATTCCAAAATCTCAAGTAAGCCTCGGATCTCGATCGAAATAATTGATGTCGGCACCCCATGTAATCTCACAATTTCGACACATATAATTGCGCTAACTTATCAAGCAAAAAATGCTGCTCAGACAGAATAAAATGCGCCGATTTAGTTAATCTGTCTACTATCACCCAAATCGAATCTTTCTTCTTGAGTCACCGCAACCTTGATACAAAATCCATCGTCACATGTTCCCACTTCCATTACGGAATCATTACGGGTTGTAACAAACACTGTAGGCACTTGATGTTCGACTTTTACTGTTGACCGATTAAACATTTGGCCACAAATTCACAAATTTCCGTTTCATACCAGGCCACCAATACATTTTCTTCAAATCACAATACATCTTACATTACTACCCGGATGAATCGAGTACATACTACTATGAGCCTCGATAAAATATCCTTCTTCAATTCTAAATTATTCGGGACACAAATTCTATTACGATGGTATAACATACCACTTTTATCAATAAGTACTCTAAATTCAAATTATCCCGAACCATTTGTCGTTTCAACACCAACCGGATCTTTATCTTGCAACTCCCAAATTCGTTGAAAGAATACTTGGTTTTGTCTTTAATTTAACTAACACAGAACCATCTTCATTAATGAGACAAATGAGCATTTAATGCAGAAGAGCAAATAATGGCGATTTCCGACTAAGTGCATCCGCCACTACATTTGCCTTACCGGATGATAATCAATGACAAGATCGTAATCTTTCAACAGCTCTAACCATCGCCTCTGTCTCAAGTTCACTCTTTTCTGTGACATTAAATATTTCAAACTTTTATGATCTGTATACACATAACATTTCTCTCCATATAGGTAGTGTCTCCAAATTTTTAAAGCAAATACTATGGCGGCTAATTCAAGATCATGTGTAGGGTAGTTCCTCTCATGTGGTTTCAAGCTGTCGAGAAGCATATGCTACAACTTTTCTGATTGCATCGGTACACAACCTAAACCATTCGAGAGATGCATCACTATACACTACATATGGCATACGATTGGTGAGTTAACACTGGAGCCTCTGTCAACATTTTCTTTAATTGATCAAAACCGTTGGCAATCATCGGACCATACAAACTCAACATTTTTCTGTAATAATCGGGTTATCGGTGAAGCAATCGGTGAAAAGTCTTTCACAAATCGGCGATAGTAACCAGCTAATCCAAGAAAACCGTACTTCCGTAACATTCTTTGGAGTTTTCCAATTAATCACCGTGACACCTTACTCGGATCTACCCGTATACCATCAATCGACACAATGTGACCCAAGAATCCTACTTCATGAAGCCAAAAATCACATTTACTAAATTTTGCATATAAGCTGTTTTTCCTCAAAATCTGTAGCACAATTCTCAAGTCTTGAGCATGCTCGATTACGTCTTTGAATAGATCAATTATATCGTCAATAAACACAACCACAAATCTATCGGTAAGACTGAAAAATTCGATTCATTAAATCCATAAAAGCGTAGGAGCATTTGTCAAACCGAATGGCATAACTAAGAACTCATAATGACCATACCGAGTTCTAAAAGTCACATTTTTGGCACATCACATTCCTTTACCTTTAAGCGATAATACCGGATTCGAGATCTATTTTTGAAAACTCTGCTGCAGCACCCTTGGTGATCAAATAAATCATCAATACGAGGCAAAGGATATTTATTTTTAACCGTTACCTTATTTAGTTGCTCTGTAATCTATGCACATGACCTCAATGAACCATCCTTCTTTTTCACAAATAAGGCAGTGCACCCCATGGCGACATACTCGGTCTAATAAACCCTTTGTCTAATGACTCTTTGCAAGCTGCGTTTTTAACTCTCTTAATTCTGCTGGAGCCATTCTATACGGTGCCAGCGATATGGGAGCTGTTCGGAAGCACATCTATCACGAACTCAACTTCTCTATCGGGTGGTAAACACTGGTAATTCTTCAGAAATACATCCATGAATTTATTCAGCATGAGATAGTTGCTCTAACTTTGATTCGAACTTGAGTATCAAGAATATAGGCTAAATATGCCTCATTTCCTTTACGCAACAATTTACGAAAGCGGACATAGAGGAAATCATTCTAACAAGTATCATCCAAATTTCCAGACTCAACCAAAATAATATCTCTGTTTGACATTTCAAACTAATTCGCTTTTCTCGAACATTCACTACCGCGTCATGTTTCATTAACGATCCATGCCCAAGATAATATCAAATTCCGAAAGGGTAGCAAACATCAAATCAAAGAGGAAATCACACCCTTAACTTTGGTGGGCAGTTATGACATATTAAATTAACTACCACACTTTGACCTAACGGATTTGTAACTTGTACATCATAATCGTGAGGCTCAACAAATAAATTCTTTCGGATGCTAACACGGTACAAATATATGAATGAGTAGACCCGTGGTCTATTAAAGCATACACAGGAACATCATAAAGATAGAAAGTACCAGCAATTACATGCGGAGTGTTGCTTCTTCTCTTGCTCGAATGGCATAAGCACAGGCGGGGGCCCTAACCACGATCGACTAGCGGTAACTTTCATACCCGAACGAGTAGCCCTCAGAGCCTTTGCTCGACCGGGAGAGCTTTCTTTTGAGGAGGAGTTTTCTGTTTCTCCTTCTGCTCCACTTCTTCTACTTGTAATTGGGGACAATCACGAATAAAGTGATCGGTGGCCTCACATTTATAACAAGCCCTAACTTACTTCTACACATTCAGGGTGACTTCTTCCACAATGTTGGCACTTAGGCCGTTGGGTATTTTGTACACTACCCACACTAACAGCCAGTCCATCGGATGTCTTGTAATCAGATTGTCTTAGTCTACTCTTTCCTGATTTTTAGGTCTTTGAAGTGGCTCGACTGAATTCCTCTTTAGATTTCTTCACTGGTAAAGCCAAAAATGACTTAGATGCACTTCTTTTGAAAGATTCTTTACTTCTTCTATCTCGTTGCATCTTTCTATTATATACTTCTTCAAGCTTTTGAGCACGATCTGATAGAACAACAAATTCTCGTATCTCATTGGCCCCTATCATCATTCTAATCTCATCATTAAGCCCTTCTTCAAATCTGATACACATTTCTTCTTCAGTGGGCACTATATCTCGAGCATATTTGCTCAGATAAACAAATTCTCTTTCGTATTCAGCTACTGACTTGTTTCCCTATCGCAAGTCTAGAAATTCTCTTTTCTTCTTATCCAGATATCTTCTACCGACATATTTCTTCTTAAATTCATTTTGAAAAAATTCCCAAGTGATCTTCTCTCAACCGATTACAACAACTTCTATTGTTTCCACCGAGTTATAAGCTTCTTCTTTTAATAACGACACGGCACATATTAAGTAATCATTTGGTGAGCACGCCATTTGCTTAAAAACCCTCATTATACTTTGTAACCAATATTGACTTTCACAGGATCATCATCTGTTCTTCCCGAAATTCTTCACCCCATGTTTTCTAAGCTTTTCAAATGGAGAACGTTTACGTATTCGATTATCGGAGGAGGTGGAGGAGCAACCGGGGTACTACCGATGTTGAAATAGGGGAGGAGGTTGCGGAGAGTCGATTTCTTTCTCGTACATTCTCATTATACCACCGATTCATGAAGCCATAAATCATATTTTTGAGTTCTTGTTCTCGCATCAATGAAATTGGAACTTCACTACTTGTTCCTTGTTCAGAGGTTTGTACTCTGCTGTTAACTTCTTCTTGCTCGGTTTGTTTCGGTCTATCGACATCTTTTCAAATCGAAGATAATCTATAATAAAAGCAAGGATTAGATCGGATCATACACATCACACTATCACAGATTTATATGGCATGTAATTCTAGACACTTTTCACATCATACATATTTCGAGAATCGGCTAAACCGAAGCTCTGATACCAATAAATGTAATGCCTCCTTACCCGAGACCATCGCCGGAGTCGAGCAAAAGGCAATACTAAACTTATTTGAGCACTTAACCGAATTCAGACAATTTATATCATACTTTTCAGACAAGCTGTCCAACTGCACCACAGTCGTAAAAAAAATCATATCTTGAGTTACACAACTTGAAATCCAAATCCGTAAATTTTCCCCGAATCTAGACTCATATATATATTTACTGATTTTTTTCTAGAATTTTTGGTTGGGCCAATTAGTACAGTTTCTTAGTTAAAATCTCCCCTGTTTCAGGGTTTGGCTACTCTGACCCCTATGCACTACAAACCAAATTTCTCCCTGTACAGAATTCAAATAACCATTTCGTTTGTTTCTATTAAAAATAGACTCAATAAGGAATCCATAAATATACAGTATGACTCATAATTATTTTTTTACAATTTTTAATTATTTTTACAAATCAAAATAGGGGAGCTCAAAATCACTCTGACCTTGTCTCACAAAAGTTATTATATCTCATGATTTACAATTCCATTTCTTACATAATTTCTTTTATAAGAAACTAGACTCAATAAGCTTTAATTTCATTTTTCATTCAACCTCTAATTAGATTTTCATAATTTATGGTGAATTTTCAAAGTCAAACTATTGCTACTAACCAAAAACTGTTTTAGTACAAAATATTGTTAACTAGTTTATAACATCTTTACTTTAATTCCTTTAAACTCTATACATGCCATATAAATCTTTAAACATAAAACAAAAGCTACCGGAATTGATCTGGATAGTGTGCCTTGTTGTGTTGATCCGATCTACAGACTTCACTTTAATTCAATCTACATAAAAATATCAAACATACACAAGTAAGCTTATTGAAGCTTAGTAAGCTCATAGGCATAAAAACACAAATCTTATCGAACATTGTACACAATCATATATCTTTTAATTTAACTACTTTACCCTGTAAATCAAAATTTCATTAATAACTCATTTGAATAATTTCCATATGGCTACTCACAATTTAACTCCCTTAGGCCCATTTCTCATTTACTTCATTGTCAAATTAGGGAACAATAAGGGAATTGAGTGCTTCATTATCACATTGCCATAGTAAACTATGGACTTTCACATTGTTACGCATCACACACCGAAGCCATAGCCTTGCCATGGTCTTACACGGTTCACATATCATACCGAAGCCATATCCCAGACATGGTCTTATACGGAATCACATTATCACATCTCACCTATGCCATAGCCCAGCTACGGTCTTGTACGGGAACACATATCACATTGCACCGATGCCATAGCCCAACTATGGTCTTAAACGGGCGCACTTATCATATCTTTTCCGTCAATTCATCATGGTCACAGAATGAAAGCACTCAAATCCATTGTTCCAACTAATGTGTACTTTTATTTAACTATTATTTCATACTTGTTACAAATTGATAGTATTCATCTACAATAATATACTTAAAAATCATAATATCTTCATAATCAAACATTAAATTTGCCATATGAACTTACCTGGGCTAATTTGCAAAAGTCGTAGAAATTCAGGACTATTCTTGAATTTTCTTCTTTCCACGATTCACTTCGTTTTCTTGATCTATAATTATAAAATCATTCCTTAATTAGCATCCATTATAATTCTATTCTATTTCACAAATTATGCCCTTAAAATTGTGAAATTACACTATTACCCCAAACTTTTCAATTTTTTACAATTTAGTCCCTACTTAATTTATTCATCAATTGAACTAATTCTTCTCAAATAACACTTTATTTAAACATTATAAACTATTTCACAGCCTTTTAAATTCAAAGTTTCATCACAAAACCTTAATTTCACAACTTTTACGATTAGGTCCTAAATAGTGATTTCTATAAAATCTCTTCACAAAATCATCATATAATAAAATTAAAACCTCAATTCCATAATAAATCATCATATAATTTCAGCACTTGTTCATGGCAACTTTCAAAATTATCAAAAACTAATGAATTAAACATATGGACCTAGTTGTAAAAGTCTCAAAAATACAAAAATTGTAAGAAATAATCAAGAGTTGAACTTACATGCTGTAGGATATAAAAACCAGCTTCTTAAAAACTCTGTAATGGTATTTTTATCTGATGAAGATGAAGAAAATGAAGAAAACTCTAGATTTTACCTAATATATCATATTTTACAATTAAATTATTACCTTATTTCCAATTTTGCCCCTTGTTCACACTTGATTTTTAATTTTCCTGCACACACATGCCGTCCAGCCCAATAATAGGTGTCTAATTGCCTATTTAGTCCTCTTTTAATTATTACTAGAGCTATTTAATCATATCTCACAATTTTGCACTTAGTTCAATTTAGTCCTTTTCACCTAATTAACTCAGAAACCTTAAAATTTCTTGTGAAAACTTTAATACTAACTTATTTACACTCCATAAATATTTTTAAAAATATTTATGGCTCTGGTTTATTCTAATTCGAGGTCTCGATACCTCGTTTTTATTAGTTTTATCTACAACTTCCTACACTACATAATTTCACTAATTCAAAATTATTTCTAAAACCACACTTAACATTTACTTACTAATATCTAAGCTCACATGCGGATTTAGTGATTTCAAATCACTGTTCGGTATCACTTTGAAAATTTGGGCGTTCTGGAATAAGTACTAGTTACCCGGATCGATGATTTATTTGATCGGCTAAAAGGTGCTACCGTGTTTTCAAAGATTGATCTTCGATCGGGTTATTATCGCCTACGAGTAAAGGAGTCGGATGTGCCAAAAGCGACTTTTAGAACCAGTGCGGGCATTATGAGTTTACGGTTATGCCGTTTGGGCTAACTAATGCACTGCGAGTATTCATGGATTTGATGAACCGGATATTCAACCGTATTTAGACAAATTTATGGTAGTATTCATTGATGATATTTTGGTTTATTCTCGGGATGAAGAAGAACATGCAGAACATTTGAGAAGCGTATGTTACAAATTCTGCGAGAGAAGCAATTGTATGCTAAATTCGAGTAAATGTGAATTTTGGCTTGAGAAGTGGGTTTTCTAGGACATATTGTATCTGCCAGAAGGCATCGAGGGTAGATCCGAGTAAAATCTCAGCTATTGTCAATTGGAGTCCACCAAGAATGTATCCGAAGTTAGAAGTTTCTTGGGTTTAGCTGGTTATTATCGGAGGTTTGTGCGAGGATTCTCTATGATAGCTTCTCCAATGACTCGATTATTATTGAGAAAGATGTAAAGTTCGAATGGGTGATGAATGTTAGTGAGTTTCAACCGATTGAAAGATCTATTAACGAAAGCACTGTATTAGTGCGGCTGAACCGGGTAAGGAATTTGTTATTTCTGATGATGCCTCATTAAATGGTTTAGGTTGTGTCTTGATGCAAGAAGGTAAAGTAATAGCCTATGCTTTAAGACAACTTAAACCACATGAAAGAAATTATCCGATTACATGATCTTGAATTAGCTGCTATTGTATTTACTTATTTGAAGATATGGCGGCATTACTTGTACGGTGAGAAATGTCATATTTATCACGATCATAAAAGCTTGAAATACTTGATGACACGAAAGATTTAAATTTGAGACAATGCAGGTGGCTTGAACGATAAAGGATTATGATTTGATTATTGATTACCATCCAGGTAAAGCTAATGTTGTAGCTGATGCTTTAAGCCGAAAATCTCTATTTGCTTTACGAGCTATGAATACCCGATTATCAACGACTTATGATGGTTCAATCCTAGCTGAATTGAGAGCTAAAGCGACATTTTACAAGCAAATATGTGAAGCTCGGAAGAATGATGAGAAATTACAAGTTAAACAGGCACAGTGTGAGTCAGTAATGATTACGAATTTCGGGTTGGTTACGATGGTTATTTATTATTGGTAGGGTATGTGTACCTCAAAATTGAGCTCATCTGAGGAAGATTCTACGCGAGGCTCACAGCGGTACTATACTATGTCCTGTACATCAGGGAGTAATAAAATGTATAATGATCGAAAAAGATGTCTTGGTGGTCGAGGGAATGAAACGTGATATCTTTGAGTTTGTATCAAGGTGTTTAATATGTCGACAAGTGAAAAAGTGAACATCAGGTACCTTCAGGGTTACTTCAACCAATTACTATACCGGAATGGAAATGGGAAAGAATCACTATGGATTTTGTATCGGGATTACCTTTGTCTCCGAGAAAAAAAGATGCTATTTGGGTGATTGTTGACCGATTGACAAAGTCAGCGCATTTTATTTCGGTACGTATGGATTATTCTTTAGATAAACTAGCTGAACTGTATATATCTGAGATTGTCAGGTTACATGGAGTGCCTGTCTCCATTATATCAGATAGAGATCCCCGATTTACGTCTCGTTTCTGGGACAAATTGCAAGAAGCCTTGGGTACTCAGTTGTATTTCAGTACTACATTTCATCCTTAGACAGATGGCCAATGTAACGCCCCTAACCCGTATACGCTGCCAGAATAGGGTTTCAGAGCATTACTACCATTTGCAGATCACTAAAAAAAATTCACTTAAATACTTATCAATTCAATGCATCAATAAATATATTACCATTCAATCAATGGCTTGGCACTTGCCTAAGCATCAACAATAACACTTGTTAGTGTACTTACACATATTTCATATAAATTCTTATTTTCTCAATATGTCATATTTGAATTTAATACTAAATCTTAACTTATATATTTTCCTTATGTTAACATATAAAAGATAATCTCATATGTACATGTCATGATACATATCATTCTCTTACTAGTTTCTTTAATAACATATATCATTCATTTCATTATATCAACATTTCATACACCATCATTTCCTTATATCTTAGGTATATTTATTTGGTAATAGTTAAGTATTAAACTTAACATAATTTAAATTCCATATACCTATACTTATTTCATTTATCTATCTTATAAATTATTTCATACAACTATTTTGTACATTTATTTCCATATGACCAATTAGGTAAACATTTCACATTACCATTTTGTATAACCATTTCATTTAACCATTTGTTATATTACGAATATTAGTTGTTCAACATGAGATATCTTGGCGTTTCTCTTCCACGATCTTATTTATCTTCGACATGATGCCATAGTGTCTTTCAACTATGGTCTTACTCATTTTCTGTCATGTTGCCATGGTATTTTTCAACCATGGTCTTCTTCGTTTTCCGTCATGTTGCCATGGTATCTTTCAACCATGGTCTTACACATTTCATGTCACGTTGCCATGGTATCTTTCAACCATGGTCTTACACATTTCATCTCAAAGTTGCCATGGTATCTTTCAACCATGGTCTTACACATTTCATATCGAGGTTGCCATGGTATCTTTCAACCATGGTCTTATACGTTTCATATCGAGTTGCCATGGTATCTTTCAACCATGGTCTTACACGTTCATATCAAAGTTGCCATGGTATCTTTCAACCATGGTCTTACACGTTTCATATCGAGAGCACACTCCCGCGAACCTCATCCTTACGGTGGGATTACGGTCCGGGCTAAATCCAGTAATATAAACTCATAGAGTATTGTCGGGATTACAGTCGGGCTAAATCCCTGCAACGACAATTACTCTAATGAGCTTGGATCCGAATTACATCCAGGCTAAATTCGGACCTAATTCGGATTACCCGTCGGGCTAAATCCATTTTCCACATATTCTTCGGGAGGGCTATATCGGGGTAGGATCACCCGTCAAGGGCTAGATCCTTTTTACAGTCAATTCATTTCATATGTGCACATTTCCATTTGAGAGATCCATCGAATTTTCCTTTTATACAATAAGGATTTCTTCCCTTTATATCAAATATATCAATGTTTCATCAATTTTCATATAATGAACATTCAAATCATATTCACATCAATAACATACATTTCAAGTATTTAAGAATATAATTCA
The DNA here is from genome assembly GCA_025698475.1 of Gossypium anomalum. Classification (NCBI taxonomy): domain Eukaryota; kingdom Viridiplantae; phylum Streptophyta; class Magnoliopsida; order Malvales; family Malvaceae; genus Gossypium; species Gossypium anomalum. The sequence continues at coordinate 11,648,255 of CM046967.1, read as the reverse complement.
AGTTACATGAACTTACCTCATTGATTGTTCGTGTTTATGATTTCATTATTCGATATATTTTTTCTTTTCCATGATCAAGTCTCGTATTTGTGTCGTCAGGATATTTATAAATAAATTTGATCATCATTTTCATTCATTTCATATTCTAATGCATTTAATTAATGCTCTAAGCAAAGTTACCATTTTGCCCTAAACTTTTAATTAATGACGATTTCATCCTTGAGGGTCGGAAAATAAAATTCTTGCAATTTAATCCTTATTTCCAACTATTATTCTCATATATATTGATAATGAGTCCATGAATTCTATAAAATATCAAAATTTTCCATAATTTCAACACTTTTCAATTTAATCCCTAAAACATGTTTTCCCCGATCTTGAACTAAATTGATAATTTCGTTAAATTTTGTAATTTAAATAATAAAATAACCTATTTCATGCAATTTAGTCATTTCGACATTTTTACAAAATTGCCCATAAAGTTTTACTTTTATTCAATTTAGTCCCCTGAGCCTAAAACATGCAAATTAGCCATGCTAGATGAATATTCATACATATTTTCCTCCTCCTCCTCTCCATTCCACATCCTTAATTTATACAACATGCAACAAGTAACATTATCAATAATTTCACTATTTACTTATATGTACATTCAAAACTGTCCATTTGCGTCATAGTCACTAAATTATTTATATATTAAGCTACAGAACTCAAAATTAATATCCGTTAATTTTTCCTGAAACTAGACTCACATGTATTCTTACCATAAAATTTTCAGAATTTTTGGTTTAGCCAATTAGTACAGTTTATTCATTAAAGTCACCCCTGTTCTGCTGTCTGACAGTTCTGACCCTTCTTCACTAAAAATTTATTATCTCCTTGTACAGAATTCAAATGATGTTCTAGTTTGTTTCTATTAAAACTAGACTCATTCAGGATTATATAAACATAAATTTAAGCCTCTAATTGTTTTTATTCATTTTTTATGATTTTTCAAAGTCTGAACAGGGAACCTGAATTCATTCTGAACTTGTCTCACAAAATTCATTATATCTCAAAATTTACAAATCCATTGCTTACACTGTTTCTTCTATGAGAAACTAGACTCAATAATATTTAATTCCATATTTTTTTCATCTTCTAATTCAATTTATACAATTTATGGTGATTTTTCAAAGTTAGACTACTGCTGCTGTCCATAACTGTTTTAGTGCAAGATATTAATTACCATGTTATAACACCCTTATTTTCTTTTTCTACATCATTTCTCATCACTTTCTCTTATTTTCTTTTCACTAACATATCAAGAACATAGGACCTTATGTAAGAAAACTCTACTATAATATTATTTCCATGATTTATCAACAATAACAAACTTAAAAACATATTAAATCTTGATGTACTTACCTTATTCTCTTGATACCAATCTTTAACTTGATTTTCTCTCTCCTCCAGCTTCTATTTCTTAAATCCAACTTGATATTCTAACTCCCCATGCTCTCCTTAACATTTTTCTCTCTTGGTAGCTATGGAAATTCATTTGATTTTTGGGTGAAAATGGTGAATTTTTGATAAAAGGACCAAATTGTAAAGAAAGTAAAACTTTCTTTCTTCCTCTCTTTCTCTCACGTTAGTTTGCATGGAAAGGAAAGATGATGAAAATTCTTCATCTTTCTTTCCTTATATACTAAATAAATAATAATAAAATAATATTAAATATCTCATAAAATATTAATAAAATAATATTTATCTAATTAATTAATTTAAAATATCATTAACATAATCATTACATTCTAGAATTCTCTCTCTTACTAATTGACCATTTTGCCCTTCATGATCTTTTAGAATTCCATCCTTGAGTCATCATTTAATTTGGTAAAATTGCAATTTAGTCCCTCATAGTTCTTCACTTATTCAATTTGGTCCTAATTCATCCATTTTCCTTAGTTTCTAGATCATTCTATCCTTAAAATATTTACACTATTGGTCCTTTAACTTTTTCATATTTACACTTTAACCCTTTAAGTCTTGAGTATTTACTCTTAGGCAACAAAACTTTTTTGACTTTTACAATTTAGTCCTTTCTGAATCAAGATATCATAATTTACTTCCCAATGTTGCCATAACTCAAAACTTCCTTTTATCACTTTATTTCCTTATTTTATTATATCAAGAATAATATATATTCTGTAAAGATTCAGGGGGTATTACACCCAACTCGAGCGTGTAATTCAAGTATTGGAAGATGTGTCAGATGTTGTATACTAGAGTTTGAAGGTAATTGGGAGAGGTATCTACCTTTGATTGAATTTGCTTACAATAATGATTATCAGTCAAAGTATTAAAATGGCTCGTATGAAGCTTTGTATGGGAGAAAATGTAGAACACCGTTATATTGGATGAGCTCGATGAAAGGAAGATACATGGGGTTGATTTGATCCAGAAAGCAGAAGAAAAAGTAAAGGTTATTCGGGATAGTCTAAAAGCAGCTTCCGATCGTCAAAAATCATATGCTGACCTTAAACGAAAAGAGATTGAATTTCAAGTCGGTGACAAGGTATTCCTGAAAGTGTCTCCTTGGAAGAAAGTCCTCCGATTCGGTCGAAAGGGTAAACTAAGTCCAAGATTTATCGGGCCTTATGAAATCATAGAAAGAATTGGACCGTCGCTTATCGATTGGCATTACCACCGAACTTGATAGAATCCATAATGTTTCCATGTATCTATGTTACGACGATATCGATCGGATCCTTCACATGTTATTTCTCCGATGCAGTAGAGATTCAACCGAGATATGACTTACAAGTGAAGAACAGGTCAAGATATTGCACGGGAGACAAAAGAGCTAAGAAATAAAAAGATAAATTTGGTGAAAGTATTGTGGCAAAAGCGGGATTGAGGAAGTGACATGGGAACCGGAGGAGACAATGAGGAAACAATACCCAAACCTCTTTACTGGTAAGATTTTCGAGGACGAAAATCCTTAAAGGGGGGGAGAGTTGTAATGGCCTAAATTCAAGGTTATCGGAATAGTGGTTTCGTGACCACAAATCTGATTTAAAGAGAAATTATTTATTTCAATATTTTTGCATGAAAATTTATATGATAGGAAAGTCGTATGAAAATATTGATAGAAAAATTTTATCGATTTAGTGGCTAGTTAAAAAAAAAATTATTGAAGAAATTAGGTAAAAATAAGTTATCGAGACCTCTATCTCGTAAAAACCGAGTCAAAAATAATTTTATAAATATTTATGAAATGTTATTAATGTGGTATTAAAGTTTCGTTAGGAAATTTTAATGTTTGGGTAGTCAATTAAATGAAAAGGACTAAATTGTAATAGGTGTAAAAGTTGCTAGAGTGATTAAATAGCTTAAGAGTCTAATGAGAAAGGATTTAAAAGGCAATTAGACCCAAAATTTATTTGGACTGGACGACAAGGGCATGAAAGCAGCAGAAAAATTGATGAATTAAGGGTAAAATTGGAATATTGCGAAATTAACTAAATAAAGCTAGGACTAAATAGGAAATATCTAGATTTCTCTTCATTTCTCTTCAATTCCAGCAGCTAAAAACGCCAAAGGAGGGTTCTCTAAGCTGGTATTCCATAATTTTTGCACCAAGTGAGTTAACCCTTGCCTTTTTCTTGTAATTTTTGTGTTTCTAAGACTTTTACAACTAGGTCCTACTATTAAATTCATTAGTTTTTGATTTCATGGATGAAATTGAAAGTCACTATGTTTGAGTTATGTAATTTTATGATGAAATAGAATTAAATTAAAGCTTTAAATTGTTTATGAGATGATTTTATTAGGTAATTTCAATGGAAATTGATTTTTAGGACCTAATTGTGAAATTTTTTGGAATTAAAGTATATTTCTGAAATTCTGATTCCTAAAAGTTTTAAACTAGTTTAAGGTGATATAATAAAGTGTTAATTGGGAAAAATAAGCTCAATTGAGAGGCTAATTGAGTAGGGATGAAATTATCATTTATTAAAAGTTTAGGGGAAAAATAGTAATAAACAGCTTGCACTAAAACAGTTTGGACAGCAGCAGTAGACTAACTTTGAAAAATCACCATAAATTGTAGAAATCGAATTAGAAGATGAAAAAAATATGGAATTAAAGCTTATTTAGTCTAGTTTCTCATAGAATAAATAGTGCAAGTAATGGATTTGTAAATTTTTAGATATAATGAATTTTGTGAGACAAGGTCAGAATGAATTCGGGTTCCCCTGTTCTGACTTTGAAAAATCATAAAAAAATGAAGAAAAATAATTAGGGGTTTAAATTTATATGTATAGAATCCTGAGTGAGTCTAGTTTTAATAGAAAAAAACTAGAACATCATTTGAATTCTGTACAAGGAGATAATTAATTTTTAGTGAAGAAGAGTCAGAACTGTCAGACAGCAGAACAGGGGTGATTTTAAAGAATAAAGTGTACTGATTGGCTAAACCAAAAAATTCTGAAAATTTTATGGTAAGAATATATATGAGTCTAGTTTTAGGGAAAATTAACGGATCTTAATTTGAAGTTTCGTAGCTCAAGTTATAAATAATTTAGTGACTATGACTCAAGTAGATAGCTTTGAATGAACTATAAATAATAGTTGAATTATAGAGAATGTTGCATATGAACATGAAATGTATTAAATTGATAATTAAATTTATTTATTTAGATCCGGAAGATTCAAATACGAAGCTAGATCGAGGAAAGGAAAAAGTTCGGGATTAGTAGATTTTTATTGTTTACAAACAAGTATCAAGGTAAGTTCATGTAACTTGAATTATATTCTTAAATACTTGAAATGTATGTTATTGATGTGAATATGATTTGAATGTTCATTGTATGAAAATTGATGAAACATTGATATATTTGATATAAAGGAAGAAATCCGGTTGAATGAAAGGAAAATTCGATGGATCTACGAAAAGGAATTGACGGTAAAAGGATCTAGCCCGGACGGGTGATCCTATCTTGATATAGCCCTCAGAAGAATATGTGGAAAATGGATTTAGCCGGACGGGTAATCCGAATTAGGGTTCAATTTAGCTTTGGGTGTAATTGAGATCCAAGCTCATTAGAGTAATTTGTCGTTGCGAGGATTTAGCTTCGGACCTGGTAATCCCATTTTGCAAGGTTGAGGTTCGCGAGAGTGTGCTCTCTGAAATGGAAATGTGCGCACATGAAATGAATTGACGGACCCGGATTTGTACACTAAAAGTGTACCTCTGAAAAATCCATCGAAATTCTGAGTAATTCAATGGGATAAATATAAAAAAAAAAAGGAATGGAAATCATATATATTATTGATACATAGAAATTATTGTACTAACTTGAATGTTGAGTTTGTGCATGTTAGGGTAATAATGCATTGAATGGATATATGTAATGTTTATTGTATTGTACTGAAAATATTAGGTAAGTATAATTCTTGTTACATGAGCTTACTAAGCACAAAGTGCTTACCCTGTTTCCTTTTCCCCTGTTTTGTAGTGTTAAGAGCTCGGAGGTCGGATTTGGTCGGAGACACATCACACTATCAACCTCAGGATTTCGGTATATAAAGGAACTTTATTTTGGGAACCAATGGCATGTATAAGCTAACAAAGTAAATGTTAACGTGAAATGAATGTAAAGTTAGCCATTAGTATGGTTAACAAACCTAGTTATATATATATGTGATGACGTTATCTTATATAAATGCATGAATCTATCATAAAATATGTTGAATTGATTTGGTTGATGTGGATTGGTTTCGATTTAATATTACAGGGAAGGTTAGATGTATGTATAAAGGATTATATTGAATTTTTCAAAAAAAAAAATATTCGTAAACTCCGGTAATGCCTCGTACCCTATTCCGACAATGAGTACGGGTAGGGGGTATTACAGTAAACAATATCACATTGTTTAGGAACAAACTGCAAATGGATTATGAGTCTATTTAGACCCAGATCCCACATCGCTTAAGAAAATAAGGGAAATAAGACTTGGGATCTATATAAAAACATATTTTGTATGTTTTATTTTTACAAGAGGTGGCACAAAAAAATATATATATTGGGGGCAGAATAAAAACGTGTTTTCATAAAATCGACCTAATCTTATAATTTTTCGAGAAAAAATATCTAATCTGATAATTATTTAAAAAAAAAGAGAGAGACATTTTTCATACATTCACTCAATTATTTCCATTCAAAATATTATCCCATCTATTCAAATTGATGATATTTTAATTTATCATTTTTAATTATTGGGACAATTTTTTTATGTGACTTAAAATAATTGTTAATTTTTGTTTAAATATTAATTTTTAACTCAATATTTGTTAAAAAAAATAAATAGATATTTTCTGAGACCAATCCCATCAAAGCATGTTTGTGAAACATGAGGCTGCCAAAACTAGAGGTGTGCATGGGCCGGGCCGGCCCGGGTTTGGGCCAGGCCCATAAAAAATTTTCCGCCCGTTTTCAAGGCCAGGGCCCGGCCTGGCCCGGCCCGAAATATGGGCCTGGAATTTTGTCCAAGCCCGGACCGAGAAAAATGATAGGGCGAGCCGGCCCGCCTGGCCCGACCATATTAAAATTTTTTTTACTTTTTTTTAGTAAATAAAAAACTTTAAAATATAATAAATCAAATGCATTAAAACATAAAAACAAATATTAAAAAAAATGGGACTAAAATAATTCTTAAAATAATATATAAATTAAAAATATAATAAAAAATAATTATATTAAAATTAAAAAAATTGAAACAAATTAAAACTAAATTAAGAACTAAATTATATTAATAACAAAAATTTTACAATATTAAAATAACATTAAAAACAATAAAAAAAACTAAAGTTACTTAAAATTTAAAATAAAAAAATTTAAAAATAATTTAATATTAAAATCGAGCGGGGCTCGGGCCAAAAAAATCTTGCCCGAGGCCCGGCCCGTTTTCTAAACGGGCCTCTTTTTTTGCCCAAGCCCATTTTTCGGGCCTATATTTTTACCCAAACCCTCCCATTTTTCGGGCAGGCCTTCGGGCCGGGCCGGGCCGCCCGGCCCATGCACACCTCTAGCCAAAACAACTGGAATTAAATTTTTTATAATTTTTCTTAAATTATCTCTGTAGAATATTAGGAGACTCAAGGGTCTCTCAATAATAGGTTAAAGTATTTAAAATCTTTTATTATATTAATTTTTTTATTATTAAATAAATTAATTTAATTTTTTTATTATTAAATAATTAAATAATTAATTAAATTAATTATATAGAAAATATATTGAAAATTACTTTTTATTGTAATTTAATTTCAAAAAAGACTCCATTTATAAAATCATAAAAATTTTAAAAATATTATCTCTGTGGAATAATAAATAATATTTGTCATACAGTAAATGTTAATTATATTTCAATTTAGTTTTATTGATTCTTTTTGATAATACAGAAATTAATTTGATCTATTTAATAGTAGAGGGATTAATTTGATCAAATTCCTATAATAGAGGGACCTCTCAAGTACATTCACATTTAATAATATATATACTACTATTTAAACATATGATTGAGTTAGTGACACTAGTCAACCAAGCACTATTTCGATTAGAGAAATTACAAAAATATTCTTTTTCGTAATTAAAATAAATTATCTTATTTAAAAATATTTTAATTTTTTTTATTTAAAATTAGTAACCATGTCAAAGGAGAACTCCCTTTCAATAGAAGCATCAATACATTCCCCTTGATAAGTTGTTTCAACAAATGTGTGATGGATGTTAATTTTTCAACAATTTTGTAAGTATTAAGTTTTAACTCGCAGCAATAAAGATTTTTTGCACGAAATTTTAAGAGAGTATTCATAATATTTGGAATAATCTCAATCCGATTTCTAGTAGTTACTATATTAATTGCAACTTCATGTTTTACTCGAATATCAACCAATCGATAATATGTTCTCTCTCAAATTTATTTCTAGTTGCATCTTGACTGAATTGCAATTGTATTGTAACAATTTTCCATATAAGGTGATTCAATAACTTATAACAATAGGATATGATATAACCAACAAAACCACAATAATAGCAAATAACATTTTTTTTCTTATTCTCCATCATTTCATGAGATGGCCTCTCATTCTTCTTCCAGTACTCTATTTTTGGAAGTATTTTATGGCACTGAGTTCAAGCTTGAGATCATTCAAGAGGTTTTTGTGTATCTAAGCCTGATATGGCTTGGTACTCCACAATGATGGCACACAAGTGTACCTCTTTAGGTCTCTAAATCTTCTCATCATTGTGGACAATTTCTTCTTTCATTGAATTTTCATGTCTCTCTATTGCCTTTTGCTTTGACAAAAACAATTGAAGACATTGTTTCATCACATCAATTCCACCTCAGCCTAGTTGTCGTCTTCCAGCAGCAAGAATCTCAACTAACGTATCCATTCTTGACCCTATCCTTTCAAAATCAATTGGGTAGTTGAGAACTTTACAATTTCACTGAGTTAGACATTTTTAACGTTAAAAAAAGTGTGGGTTTTTTATCTAAATAATTTTTTAAAAAAATATTAAATACTGAAATAGGTTGTTAACTTAATTATATATAAAAATGGTATGTGTTTTGAGTCGCGCTTATGTGACAGGCGCAATCACTTTTTTTATATTAAAAATATTTTTTTACTTTAAATAAAATATTATTATTTTATTTTTATTAAAAATATTTAAATATATATATAGGTCAAAATACAGTCAAATGGTCAAAATACGGGTTAAAAATACCGGAGACAAGTCGCGCCTGTCAGGTAGCCATGACTGCCTCCCCTCTACGCCCCTCTGCCCACCACAAAAATATTTTTTTGTTATTAATTATTATTTATAAATTGTTTATGTTTAGTGTTTATACTTTTATGTTAATATTTTGTATAAATGTAATTTTTTATAATTATTTTAAAATTAATTTATTAGTAATTTAGGATTATGTTATAAATTGTTGTGTTTAGTTTAGTATTTGGTGAGTTTTCAATAATGTAAATTTATTTTGTTAAATATTTTGTTAGTAATTTATTATAAATTTTTGTGTTTTGTGAGTTTTTAGTAATGTAAATTTATTTTGTTAAATATTTTGTTAGTAATTTATTATAAATTTTTGTGTTTTGTGAGTTTTTAGTAATGTAAGAATATTTTATTAGTAATTTATTATAAATTGTTGTGTTTTGTGAGTTTTTAGTAATGCAAAGTTTTAAAAAAAATAGTTTTATAGTTATTTTGTTCAACCAATCGCGCCTGTCAGATAAACTCCATTAGTTGCGCCTACCAGATAGGTGCCACCTACCCCCATACCATTTTCGTATCTCTACACGGGTCATATACTGATCCGGGAAAAAAATACATGTAACTACCCGTTTTCAATCAAATCGAAACAATAATTTCGGGACCATAAATCCGATGTCGTAAAATTTATTTTAATATATTTTTAATATCCATAGCATGTTAGAATTATCGAATAAAAATTTTGTTAAAAAATTTTACTGTTTGTATACTCAATTTGTGAAATAGGACTAAATCGTATAAAGTGCGAAAGTTGTGTTCTACTAGCTAAATGTGTCAAATAGCTATATAACTTTAAAGTAGAGGTCCTTATTGAGTAATTAGACCACTAATTGAGTTTGTGGATCATGGATGTACATGTAGTTAAATCATGAAATTGTCAAAGTTAGGTTGGTATTAGGTGATTTTATTGATAAAAAAATAAAGCAAAAAGAAGACAATAGTGTTCATCTTCTTCTCCATCGAAAATTGCAGCAAAATAAGGGTTTTTGAAGCTTAAAATTTCAGCCACTTAGTTTGTAACACCCCCTAACCCCAGGCCGTTATCGGAATAAAGCTACGAGATATTACTGGACTCATACACTAACATTTATACAAAACCGAGTCATAAACGTTACATTCCAAATCAATATTCATCAAACTTCATCATAAAGTCCCTAATATGGGCCTACGGGGCCCAATATATGTTTTAGAAGTAATTCAGAATTAAACCGACAACTTTGAAAATTTTTCCTTGAAGATAGGGGCACATGTCCTTGTGGCATGGGACATGGCCGTGTGGCCTGGGACATGGCCATAGGGCCAAGCCATGGGCAGATTCTGACTTATTCACACGGCCTGGGCACACGCCCATGTGACTTAGCCGTGTAAAAACATGATTCTTGACCATTTTTAAGCTATTTTCACATGCTAAACACATCTATTTCATGCCCAAACATTTACTAATAGTTCTTAAGTAAAATATCATTCATTATGCCATTCAAACTTAGCAAATATTTATTCATTCACTTCAATACCTCTTAAGAATTATGTACCACAGTTCATATCAAAATTATACAACATTATCATACTAGTCAAACTCATGTAAGTTTAACTTCCAAAATATGCATATTCCATACCATGCTTCAACAACTTTCATGTTTATACACTATCACATACAAAATAACACATTAACAACCTAGATACATGCCATTTTACCAAAAGAAAAGTATTCACCACTTTAAGTCTGGGATTGGCTTGGATGCTGAGTCCTTAACTTTCTTTCGTACCTAACCTGCGCACGAAAACAAACCGTACGCTGAGTATGCACTCAGTGGTATTTCTAAAAACTAATACTTAAACAATAATCAGCTATGTATATACATTGTAACTTAAACTTTACTTTTAAAATCTTAATAGCTTCACCCCTTTACATTCATTTTAAATTTCTTTCCTGTAATTAAGCAATTCATATTTCGTAAATCAGTCACAGTCACTTAATCATTATCAGACAGTCTTTAATATTTTCATTTACCCCTATTAACATAACTCGGACCTAAACGGATACGCAGATCCAACCCACACACCGGGGATAGTATACAGTGTTTCATCGACCGAAGCCGGAATACACCGCAACAGTAACAGTAACAGTCATAGTAACAGTACACAAAGTACCTTATCGGAACGAATCCGGAACAGTCACAGTAGTCGACACGTATAGTGTCTTATCGACACAAAGTCAGAATATCCCTAAACACTTCCAATCCTATGGCATGCCAATTGTATCCGACTAACCCCACACTGTTAATAGGGTATTTAAATCGTTTCATTTCAATACAGAAGTAGTAACAGTTTCCATCATATCACTCATATACATCCTAAGTATATAAAAAAAATAACAATTACATTGTATTAAAACATTAAGCATAGTTTATAGAAATACAAACCGAATTTCTCGAGTTTACTCGATATCCTCGTTCACTTTCTCCTTTCCCTTTTTCAATGATATTTTCGGTGCTACGTTGGCTACATAAAATTTAACATTTAAAATTATCAATATATATCATTTAATAAAACACTCTTGTATTTCCATGTATCTTTTACTTAAATTCCAATTTAGTCCTTCCTCTATAACCATTCTTTTTCTTCAAAATAAATCTCATATTTTCATTCAATTATCATTTTAAACTATTCCAACTCTTAAATTTCAGCATAAAACACTAATTATAACATCTTCTCAATTCAATCCCTATTATTGCAAGACCTATATTTTCTTTTACAATTTAATCCTTCTCCCACTTCTAACTTGAATTTTCATCAAATTAACACTTAATTCTTCCATTTATTCAACTTAATCAACATCTAAAAATTCAATAACTTTCTAAATTTCAACATAACTCAAGTAGTATTCTTTCCTAGGATTCCATAGACACCAAAATTACAAGAAAAGGGATCAAATTGACTTACCAATCAAGTTTAGAACTCTAAAACCCTAAATTTTCCTTTTCTTTTTCTTTCCCTTTTTCCTTCTTTCTTTCCCTGCTATTCGTACCTTTCTTTTTCTTTTTCTTTATGTTTTTCTTTATTTTATTAATTATAACTATTATATTATATCATTATTATTATATTTTAAATTATAATTATTATTTCTTAAATATTAAGTAAATACATATATATTCATACATCTGTACCAATTAAAATAATACACATGCATTTATACTTACCACACACTTTTCACATATGGCTTATTTGCTAATTTGATCCCTTAAATTTTCTCTATTCGACAATTAAACTTTTACACTATATTCAATCCAGTCCTTTCACTAAATTAACCTTAATTCAAGCTAATTCACTTAACCAAAATCTAATTAACTACACTACTAGCTTCGTAAATATTTTTAATAAATATTTACGAATTCATTTTGCGGAAATTATAACCCGAAAATTTAATTTTTCGATGACCTTAAAACTTGGGTCGTTACATAGTTCCCTTGCATGTAAGTGATTCTTTGACCCATTTTTGTTGATTTTTATGTTTCCGGGTCCGTAATAGCATATGCTAGCTAAATAGGGGACTAATTTGCAATATGATTGAAAGTCTAGGGTTTTTCCATGAGAGAATTTTTATTTTTCTTGAAGTATAATGGAAGAAAATGAATCTTGGTTGTGTAGCGACGAAAAAATTTTAGCTTTGGGGTCTCTAATTGTGGCAATTTAGTGAAAATTTGAAAATGGAATTTCAGTTTTTAAAAAAAGAGAGTCGCCACCGATCTTTTTCTAGGTGTGATCAGACACCTAATAAATTTATTTTTCAAACAAAAGAAGGCTGAGTTTAGGTCGACATGAGAATCCAGAGAAAGATTAGGGTTCGGGAGTCGGTTACGCGCGAGGAAGGTATTAGCACCCTCGCGACGCCCAAAATTGGTATCTTATAAACGTGTATTGTCTTGATTTTTAAAAATACGAGTTCAATGTAAGATTTATTCGTAATCCGGTTGAAAAGACGAGAAATTTTAGTTTTTTGGTTTTTCAGAAGGGTGTCCCGTTTTTAACACGAGCCAACGAATTTCACCCAACATAGCGATGAAATCGATGACTTGATATTAAATCGGTACATTACCTTATGTATTGAAATTAATTAGAAAAAGAGAATAAGATTTTCGAACTAACGCAAAGCAAATTGATAAAAATAAATAAATGACAGAGCTAGAAATGTATTGAAGCTAATATAAGTGTGACAATAATATTAGAAACAATAAGAACATATGCGATATTAAACGTAATACTAAAATTAAATAGGAAATGAAAACAATGCATGTATATAATAATGATATTAAGAATATGTACGTAATGTGTGTGTATATATATATATATATATAGTAATAGTATTAGAAGTATACTATATAACATTCGCAATATATACATGATATATATAAAAATACAATATTAAAAAGGTAAATATCTATACATAATATATAAAAATGCATATACAATATAATGTCAAAATATTTGCATATCTACATACATAATAATAATGTTGAAAACATCTATTAATAATAAACACATGCTTATATGTATTAAAGATATATTCATAAATACTAAAACATATACTAATATTCACAATAATAAGGATAAAATGTATACGTGATGTAGTGCAAAAATATATAAATATTATGGTATTTAAAAACATATACATGAAATAATAAAAGAAATATATAACAAATAACATAAAGATATATGTATGAAATAACATAAAATATATGAATAGCATGATATTTACAAATGTATACATAATATAATTATTTAAAAAAATAATATAAATAAATGAATATATGAAAATAGTACCATATACACAAAAATGCCTATATATATACGTAATGAAATATGTGAACTAATATTAGTATTAAATAATATATAATATATGTATATAATAGTAGAAACGAAACAAATATATATATATAGCTAAATATAATGCAATAATAATAAAATAACAATGATAACAATATTATATATAACATAATTAATATTTAAAACTGAATTAAACAGCAAAAATAATATGAAATTTAAGGTAAATAAAAAATAGATGAAAAAGAATGAAATTGGATTAAAATCAAATCTTTGGGGCGAATTTTGAAAGAAAATAAAGGAGAAGGGACCTATTAGAACACGCATTAAACTGTGGGGGATCAAATAAGTAATTGATCGAAACACTTGAAACGACACCGTTGGAAGGGGACTAAATCGCAAAGTGTAATGGATTTCAGGGCCAATTTATAAACAACGAATAACTTGATTTCGAAATATGAAAATGCGGAAGGGCCAAACGCGCAAATTGCCCTTCCGCTCAAAAACACGCGGATCCTGACCTGGAGCGGGTCGGGTCGACCCGACCCGGGGCCAAAACGACGTCGTTTTTGTATTAAATGGGGGGGACCAAAACGGTGCGTTTTGGTCCCCTATATAAGTTAAAAAAATTTAAAAAAAAACATTTGAGGTGGGGAAGGAGAAAAAAAAGAAAATGGGAGAGGGAGAGGGGAGATATCCGGCCAGAGGGCCAGTTACCAGACGGCCACCGGAGGCTCGCCGGCGCCGGCGCCGGCCACCGCACGCGGTGGCTGGAAGTTCAAAAGGTATTATTTTTTTTTATCTTTTTTTTCCTAGTTTTAAAATATGTATATTTTATGTTTATATTAATAAAAAGGTAAAGAAATATGCGTGTATATATGCGAAAATCAGAAAGAGAAATAGGAAAAATAAAAAAAAAGTAACCTTTTTTCGTTTGCCTTAGTTTTCTTCTTAGGATACTTGCTATCTTAGCCTGCTTTTGGGATTGTTGTTGTTGTTTTAATATGATGATTTATTTCATCCATCTGCCAACCCCTTTTGCATTTCTTTTGATGGCTTTATAGCCGAATGAAATACAACCTTTTTTTCTATTTCGTGTTGTCTGCTGTTTCTTTTCTGCTTTCTTGCAGGTGCAGAGGGATGGTGGAGGTGACATTGGCAGGTGACCGGTGCCGGGGATTAGGGTATGGGGTGATGAGATTAGGTGGTTTAGGGTTGGTACGACGCCGAACATAGGGATTAGGGTTTTCTGATTTGATTGGGGATAGGTTAGGTTAAAATTGGGCCATGGTAGTTGGATTTGATGTAGGTGGGCTTATGTTGGGGTTTAGTTGATCTGTTTTGGGGTTTAATTTAGGGTTAATGTAAATAGGCCAGTAGGTTTAATTGGGCTCCGGGTATAGGTTGGTTTAAATGGGTTAAGGGTAATTGGGGTTATTTAGTGGGTTGGCTGATGCTTTAGTGGGCCATTCGGGTTTTGTAATTGGGCTTATGGGGTTTAATGTAAATGGGCCTAAAATTGGCCTATAACAGCCGCCCCTCTTTGCTCGTTGTCGTGTAATGAGAATGGAGCAAATATATAATGAATGGCCAATTTTGCCCCGTCTTGTCGAATCTTGACTTTATTGGTGCTCTTCTTGCTCAGATAGTCTCCTTCCAGTCCATCGTATCTTGTAGCTTTGGTTCAATCCATTGCATCTTCTAATATATTCCTTGTAGCTTCAATCTATTTCCATTGTAACTTCAAGGATATGAGATTGGTGGCTTTGACCTACTTCACTGCAACTTCAGAGCGATAAGATCTACAGCTTCAATCTGCTCTTTTATTACTTCAGTGAAATGAGATTTGTGATCTTCTCTTCTGTAACTCTAGAAAGGCAAGATTTGGTATCCTCGATCAGCTCCATTACCACTTCAGGGAAACGAGACTTGTAACTTTGACCTGCTCCACTGCAATTTTGATCAGCTCCAATCTTTATTCTTTACTCGGCATGTGATCCTGAGCGCAACTCATTTCTCGCAATATGAATTGACTCTTTAAAAAAACAGACATTAAAAACAGAGATTGAAAATAACTCAGCACGTGAGCCAAAGCTCAACTCATCTCTCACAACATGAGTTGGTCTTTTTGAAAAATAGGAATTAAAAGGCTTAACTCGCCTCTCGCAATATGAGTTGATTTTTGAAAAATAGAAATTAAAAGGCTTAACTCACCTCTCGCAATATGAGTTGATTTTTGAAAAACAGAAATTGAAAATACCTCAGCATATGACCTAAGACTCAACTCACCTCTCGCAATATGAGTTGATTTTTGAAATTACCTCAACGTGTCTTGAGGCTCAACTCACCTCTTGCAATATGAGTTGATTTTCTTGAAAAGCATGAATTGAAATGCAGAAATTAAAAATACCTCAGCGTGCCCCGAGGCTCAACTCACCTCTCGCAATATGAGTTGATTTTTGAAACATAAATTGAAATTACCTCAACGTGTCTCGAGGCTCAACTCACCTCTTGCAATATGAGTTGATTTTGGAAAAGTAAATATTAAAAACAAAATTTGAACAAAAGAATTTGAAAATACCTCAGCATGTGACCCGAGGCTCAACTCACCTCTCGCAATGAGTTGATTTTTTAAACATAAATTGAAATTACCTCAACGTGTCTCGAGGCTCAACTCACCTCTTGCAATATGAGTTGATTTTCTTGAAAAGCATGAATTGAAAAGCAGAAATTGAAAATACCTCAGCGTGCCCTGAGGCTCAACTCACCTCTCGCAATATGAGTTGATTTTTGAATCATAAATTGAAATTACCTCAACGTGTCTCAAGGCTCAACTCACTTCTTTCAATATGAGTTGATTTTGGAAAAGTAAAAATTAAAAACAAAATTTGAACAACAGAATTTGAAAATAACTCAGCATGTGACCCGAGGCTCAACTCACCTCTCGCAATATGAGTTGATTTTTGAAAACAGAAATTAAACATCAAAATACCAAAACCTGTCATTTGATAGAACTTAGGAGTCTTTTCCTTTGATTCAATACAGCTATCATCACGTCCTCTTTCTCTACTGGATTACCTGTATATGCCATGCATGATGTTATCATGATATGCACATGTGTCTTAAGTGCCTTTATGCCTACATGATTATGCAATGCACCTTAGGCATGTTTATCGTATGCCCCTTTTCGTCACGGTTATTTTGATGATCTGCGTTCATCACTTTGACTGTTGACTTTCTCTTCAGGCCCTGTAACCATCTTCAAGCTTCACGAGTAATCAACGTTTCTCAGATATCACTCTTTTGCCCCTAGTTAAACTTTGTTCTTGCTTTGAGGCTCTTGTGCTTATCAAATTTTCATCCAGGTAATGCTTAACATTTCTTTTGTTTAGAGTATGTTATTTCACTATTTATCATGTAAATAAACACATAATGAGATGCATGAAAAAGGTCAGGTAGGGACAAAAATGATATCTCATATTCATCTATTTCAAATGTGGCAAACAAAGAAAGTTAACCAATGATAGTAAAATTGTCAAAAAGAAAGAAGGGATCATATTCAACGGATACAAATGCTCTAGATATTAAACACATGAACTCTTCCACGTTCCTCAATCAAGAATCTTTTCGAGCATGGCTTCTTGCGTAGAAGATTTCAAACTTTCAGAGATGCTTCAAATACTGTAGTCTCACTGTTTGTCGTACCGTTTAAAACGCCTTGCCTTGTAAGCCGAGTGTTTGCTTCATTAGAACGCCCCTTCGGGTTTTCATCCTAATCTTTTGTGTTTAATCAAAACCCCCATTTCGGGTTTTCGCCTTAATCCCTTTTTTTTTAGATGCCCTTTTTGGGTTTTCATCTTGATCTTCTTGTCAAGCATAATATTTCTTCACTGCATCTGAGTTCACTGGATTCGGTAACTCCTTCCCATCCATCTCGGTAAGGATCAAAGCTATACCTGAGAATGCCTTCTTTACAACGTATGGTCCTTCCCAATTTGGCGCCCATTTTCCTCGCAGGTCTTTTTGCATTGGGAGAATTTTTCTCAGCACGAGTTCTCCTTCATGGAATTCTCTTGGCCATACCTTCTTGTCATGGGCCACGATCATTCTCTTCTGGTACATCTGCCCGTGACAAATTGCCCTTAGACGTTTTTCTTCGATGAGGTTCAACTGATCATATCGAGCTCGAACCCATTCTGCCTCTTCTAACTTAGATTCCATTAAGACTCGTAGAGAGGGGATCTCAACCTCGATAGGTAGCACAGCTTCCATTCCATAGACCAGAGAGAAAGGAGTTGCTCCTGTAGATGTCCGCACAGATGTGTGATTTGCATACAAAGCAAATGGTAGCTTCTCGTGCCAATCTTATATGTCTCAATCATTTTCCTAATGATCCTCTTAATATTTTTGTTGGCTGCTTCAACAGCCCTGTTCATCTTTGGGCGATAGGGCGAGGAGTTATGATGCTTTATTTGGAATTGCTCGCATACTTCCTTCATCATCTTGTTGTTCAGATTCATGGCGTTATCCGAAATGATTCTTTCAGGCAAACCATATCGGCAAATGATTTCCTTTTTCAAAAACTTGCAAACTGCAGTCTTTGTCACATTGGCAAACGAAGCGGCTTCTATCCATTTTGTGAAGTAATCGATAACCACAAAAATGAATCGATGTCCATTTGAAGCTTTTGGAGAAATTAGCCCTATAACATCCATGCCCCACATAGAAAAAGGCCATGGAGAAGTCATGACATGAAGAGGAGAAGGGGTTACATGAATTTTATCACCATAAATTTGACATTTGTGGCATTTTCGTGCAAAATTGATGCAGTCACTTTCCATCGTCAACCAATAATAACCGAGTCTCATGATCTTTCTGGCCATATTGAAACCATTGACATGTGTTCCACAGATTCCCTTATGGACATCTTCAAGTATTTTCCTAGCTTCAACATCATCCACGCATCTCAAAAGTACTTGATCTTTTCCTCTTTTGTACAGGATGTCCCCATCAAGAATAAATCCCGCTGCCATTCTTCTGATTGTTCTTTTGTCGTTTTCATTTGCTTGTTTGGGATAGCTTTGATTCTTAATATATTCTAAGATATCATGGAACCATGGACGTCCGTCTGCTTCTTTCTCAATGCTACAACAGTGTGCAGGGACCTCGTATATGCTCATTTTGAGGGCATTATTTTCTCGCTTTACTTGCTTTAAACATTGAAGCCAAAGTGGCCAAGGCATCAGCCAATTGGTTTTCTTCTCGTGAGAAGTAATGAAAAGTTATTTCTTTGAATTCCTTGATCAATTCAGCCACTAAATCACTGTACTTAATCAATTTTGGGTCCCTCACTTCCCAATCTCCACGAATCTGGTAAACCACTAGGGCTGAGTCCCCGTGCACCTCTAAGATTTCGATGTCTCGTTCAATAGCTGCACGAAGTCCCATGATACAGGCCTCATATTCTGCTATGTTATTGGTACAGAAGAAGTTCAATCTTGCAGTGAACGGATAATGATTCTCGTCTGGTGATACCAAGATTGCTCCGATTCCATGCCCTAAAGCATTTGACGCACCATCAAAGTACATCTTCCATGACTTCTCTTTTGATGACTCGGATTCCATTTCTGTAATGCACAATAAGTCTTCGTCTGGGAAATCGAATCTTAAAGGCTCATATTCCTCTGTCGTTCGAGTCGCTAGGAAATTAGCTATTGCGCTTCCTTTTATCGACTTCTGACTTACATAGGCAATGTCATATTCCGAAAGGAGGATCTGCCATTATGCCATTCTTCCTGATAATGCCGGCGATTCCATCATGTATTTTATTGGGTCCAGCTTTGAAATTAGCCATGTCGTATGATACAACATATATCGCCTAAGTCTCCGAGCTACCCAAACCAAAGCGCAACAGTATTTTTCAATGGACGAATACTTTGCCTCTTATTCAGTGAACTTTTTACTGAGGTAGTAGATTATCTTTTCTTTCTTTCCTGACTCGTCGTGTTGCCCCAATACGCAACCCATTGAACTTTCGAGCACAGTCAAATACAATATCAATGGTCTTCCCGGAGTTGGTGGTACTAGCACTGGAGGGCTAGACAAATATTGTTTTATCTTATCAAAGGCCACCTGGCATTCCTCATTCCGTTCTCCCAGGTTATGTTTTCGAAGAAGCCGAAAGATTGGGTCGCATTGGTTGGTAAGCTGAGCGATGAATCGGGCGATGTAGTTTAATCTCCCTAAAAATCCTCTAACTTCCTTTTGCGTGCGCGGAGGTGGTAACTCTTGAATGGCTTTTATTTTATCTACATCAACACCGATACCTCTTTCACTGACAATAAAGCCTAGCAACTTTCCCGAGGTAGCCCCAAACGTACATTTGGCTGGATTAAGCTTTAGCTGAAACTTTCTCAGCCTTTCGAATAACTTCTTGAGGTTCACTACATGCTCTTCTTCTCCTCGGGATTTAGCAATCATATCATCGATGTAGACCTCTATTTCTTTGTGCATCATGTCATGGGATAATGTCACCATAGCCCTCTGATATGTTGCCCCAGCATTCTTTAACCCAAATGGCATCACCTTGTAGCAGAATGTTCCCCACATTGTTACGAATGTAGTTTTCTCCATATCCTTAGGGGCCATCTTGATCTGATTATACCCTGAGAATCCATCCATAAAAGAAAATAATGAATGTTTTGCTGTGTTGTCCACCAACGTATCAATATGTGGTAAGGAAAAATTATCTTTTGAGCTTGCTCGGTTCAGGTCACGGTAATCCACGCACATTCGTACTTTGCCATCTTTCTTTGGTACTGGGACTATGTTAGCCACCCATTCTGGATATTTGGATGCTTGTAGAAAGCCAGCATCAAATTGTTTCTTGACTTCCTCTTTTATTTTCAACAACATTTCGGGTCTCATCCGTCTTAACTTTTGCTGGATTGGTTTGCATTCTTGCTTTAATGGGAGCTTATGGACCACTACTTCTTCATCTAATCCTGGCATGTCCTGATATGACCATGCGAATACATCTTTGTACTCACGGAGCAAAACGATCAAATTATGCCTGGTGCTCTCTGAAATAGAAGTCCCAATCTTCATTTCTTGCTTCCTTTCTTCAGTGCCCAAATTTATTGTTTCAACAGATTCTTCATGAGGCAAAATATGTTTATCTTTTTGTTCCAATTTTCTTAACAAGTTAGGAGACGAGACGTAATCTTCAGCATTTTCTTCGGCTTCGAATTCTCCTAAACAAACAGCCTTCTCAAAATCAATTTTAAGACTCGTAACGGGTTTGTTCATGTCGTCGATATCTGAGCACCTGAAAGTTGGATGGAAAAGGAAACTATAGAGAGGCATCCGAGTATTGGAACCAACAAACGAAATGTTATGTCATGGTATGAGGCAAATGTAAGGATAGGCTATGAAATGAGAAAATGATTATGAAATTAGTGATAATGCGAAAAATCGTGACAAAATGCATCTTCATTGATATTCATTTGAATGATAAAGAGCGAATGCAAGCTCTTACAAAAGAATTCTATTATATCTAAGGACACAATAGAGGGTTAATGTTTAGCATTACTCTGAAGACTTATAAACTACGAGAAGCTCCTCGGCAGTCCAATTGTTCAACATGAAACCTGGGGGACAAGGGCGTATCCTTGAGACGTCTTTACTTGCACCAGCCCCTTTGTCAATGACATTTATACTGACATTCTGAAAACCCTTCTCGATTAGTACTAGTGTGCTCCGTGAATTATCATGCCCCTGGTATATCACTCCTGCAGATGTAAATGTTCTTGACAAAGGAGGGTACTCCATGGGTTCCCATTCTGGTTTTCGTCTTAAAGTTCTCGCAATCCTTCTTTCTTGATCTTTCTTCCACTGTTTCCTTCTTTAACGTGCGTCTGGCTGAAAACCTAAACCGTATCGAGCCTTATGATGCACTGGCTTCAGAGCCCTGACTATTCCTTGCTGAAATTTTCCAAGACCTTTCCTCGCTCGGGGTCCTCTCCCCACAGTCAGCTTGATACCCATCTTGGTATTCCTCGACAATTTAGGCATGGGAATTTTGTTCCCCTCAGTGACAAAAGTGGCATTGACAAACTCCAAGGATCGGAAGGAACATTCTATTGCATCTTTCCTCACTTCTAAGTACGGTGCATCGACAGAGATAGATGCGATAATATCTTCTTCTCCCTCGACTGTGACCAAACAGCCATCCATGATAAATTTCACTTTTTGGTGGAGGGATGATGGGACTGCTCCGGTGGAATGGATCCAAGGTCTTCCCAGAGGCAATTGTATGATGGTGTAATGTTCATGACTTGAAATTCAACCTCGTATATATAAGGGCCCACTTCCAGAGGGATCTCAATCTTTCCCATGACTTCACGCATTGTCCCGTCGAATGCCCTTACCGTAGAATGAAAGGGCCTTAAATAGGACAGATCCATCGGAATTCTGGAAAGTGTGGCCAACGGCATGACGTTGAGCGCCGACCCATTATCGATGAACACGTTCGGTATTATGTAGCCCTTGTAGCGAGTCGTAATATGTAGTGCTTTCACTGAGCCTCTACCGTTTGGCGGTATTTCATTATCACTAAAAGAGATAAAATTGTCCGCATTCAGATTGTTTACCTACCTATCAAACTTCTCAACAGATATATTGTTTGCTACATAAGCTTGATTTAACACCTTTAATAAAGCATTCCTATGTAGCTCTGAATTTAATAGTAGAGATAAAACTGAGATTCGTGCTGGCTGCTTACTCAATTGTTCCACCACACTATACTCACTGTGCTTGATAAATTTCAAGAATTCCTGAGCTTTTTCCTTATCCACAGGCTTTTTAGTTTCTTGAACGGGTGGAGTCTCCTGTTGACTTCGGCCTCATACATCACTGCTTTTCCTTTTTGTTTCAAGTTACTATTCTTCTTTGCCGGCTCAGTTTCTTTAGAATAACAATGCCTACTGCGGGTAAAATGGCCTACTTCCCCAATATCTCCAGTTATGGCTTCAGGCTTTTCACCTTCAGGTGTGACGATGTTGACATCATACTTCCATGGTACTATTTTATTGTCCTTATAAGGGAAAGGAGATGGTACTTCGATTATCACCTTTGGTTTCACTGGCTCCTTCTTCGCGTCATAATAAATTATTAACGGTCGATTTGGCGCTTATCTGGAAACCTGATGATTGATTATCAGAGGCACATATTTCTCTACTATCGGCCTCTTTGCCTTTACAAAAAATCCCAATCTCCTTATTATCCATCATATTTTGTAATAAACTTCTGAACCCCTCGCAGGACTGAATGTCGTGCCCCCCAATACCATGGAGCTCGCAAAAACTGTGACCTTTTGTATTTTTTCCTTCGAATACTCCATGACAGAGTAATTCTTTTCCAACTAGTACCTCCTAGATTTTCTGCAGAGGTGTTTTTATTTCAGAAACCCATCTTTTACTTTGTCGTTTGTCCTCTTCTCCTACTGCGCTCACATTCCCTTCGGTGTGGTTTGGGAATAGATTTCCGGTCGTACCGCCAGTACCATCAAATCGCAAAATGCCCGCATCGATAAGTCCTTGAACTCTCCTTTTGAAGGCAAGACAGTTCTCCGTAGAATGCCCCTGGTTCCCGGCATGGTATGCGCAACTAGTGTTTGGATCGTACCATTTCGGGTATGGAGGTTTAAGGGGTGCCATGTAATGGGGAGATATTAATTGATTCTCCAAGAGTTTCGGGTATAGTTCCCCATATGACACAAGAATAGGAGTAAGTTGTAGTTTCTCGGGGTTGGGCCTTGTTGGTATTGGTTCGTTTCTGGGTTGGCTTTGAACGGGTACAGTGTTTTGTGGGAATGTGGCAACAGGTCTTTGGTTGTTCGTGGCGTATACGGGGTAGGAAGGAGGTGGTGTTTGGTAGTAAGGGGTTTGAGGAGGGTAATAAAAATTTAGAGGTGAATAATTTCGAGGTCGGGGTTGATTTGGATATGGATTAGGGGTATAACGACTTCCCATTCCCACCATGTGGGCTTCTGGCTCTTTCTTCCTTACGGGTGCTGCCTTTCTTGAACTATCAGAACCTTCCATTCTTCCACTCTTAATGGCACTTTCAATAAGTTCTCCGGATATTACGATATCCGAAAAATCCTTCGTAGCACTTCCCACCAGCTTGTCATAGAATGGTGCTCTCAGAGTATTGATGAAAAGAACCGTTATCTCAGTCTTTGTCAGTGGAGGCTCCACTTGGGCCGAGATATCTCTCCATCTTTAAGTGTACTGTCTGAAGGTCTCCGTTGGTTTCTTCTCCATCATTTGTAGAGTTATTCGGTCAGGCACCATATCTGACACATGCTTACTACTCACAGAATGCTGACGCCAAGTCCTTCCAGGATCGGATCTTTTCCCTACTAAGTTGGTTGTACCACCGAAGAGCTGATCCTGTTAGACTATCTTAAAAACAATGTATGAGTAGCTTATCCTCGTTCACATAATCAGTCATCTTCCGGTAAAACATGATGAGATGTGCTTTTGGACATCTTATCCCATCGTACTTTTCAAAATCTGATACTTTAAACTTGGGAGGCAAAACTAAATCGGGTACCAAACTGAGCTCTTTAGCACCCAATGCAGAGAAGGCTTCAGTACCTTCTATCGCTTTGAGTCTTTCTTCCAAAATCTTATACTTATCCTGAACATCATGATCATCCATTTTCAACTTTGGCTATCTCTCTTTGGATCGCCCGGATCCGGAACAAGTGGATCGCGAGGCTAGCCACAGGTTTGATCTGAACACTCCTTGCCCCAAATTAGCGGTGGTGCAGTCGTTGCTCTCCGGCTGTGGGTTCCCATTGAGCGTACCCTCTTTGTGTTGCGTGGGCGTGCGGTGGAGTAAATCCTGGAGGATAGGGCGGATCCTGATCAATGTTAACCCTTGACTGTGGTTCCACAATGTCAGGGTTCATAGGTCCCTTTCCTTTTACTAGAGCTGACATCATTTCCATCATTTTGGCCATTTGGTCTCTTCGTTCAAGCGATTCTTCTCGAGATCTCACCATTAAGTCTCTTGTCTCTTGCTGTGACTTGGCCAACTGCTCTTGTAATTCCCTTTGAACTCTTTCCATCCGTTCAATTCTTTCATTGAATTCAGCCTCCATTGCCCTAGCTTGTCGATGCGTTCTATACGAATGACGTGATTCCAGTCTTGAAGTGTCGCAACTGCGAATTATACGGTTTTAGCCTTGGTGGATGATTATGGTGACATGTATATGCAATGAATGAATGAATGAATGCATGACAAATGAATGATAAGTGAATATTAATCGTAAATAAATATGCAAGAATTTTGGTGTTGATTTCAAGATAGCCCCATACTTAGGCATTTCATTTATCAAAAGAGTCTATTACAAAAAGTTTCACCATTTTTCTTGATTCAAAAGTTACACTAATTTTCTAGCCACATCGCCTTATTTCTTCACTCGCTCTAAGAACTCTGACATGTTTGATCTTTGGCTCGAAGGGAATTGGCAACTGAGAGCTTCAGCTTCTTCCGACAATTGTACCACGTGCATGGCTACCCCACGAATTTCATTGATCAGATAGCTAAGTTGCATTTCTTTTTCTTGGAGACCCTCTTCGTAAGCACGAATGTCTATATCATACTGACTGTTCTTTTCTTCCAGAGCTTTCAAGAGAATATCTAGCTATTGTTGACGGTCTTGCAACATGTCTTCTAAATCTCGTATCCTCTCTTTTAGTTCTTGATGTTTAGATCGATTAGTCATTACCTCGGCAGACATAGTTTCATATTCGACGTTCTTCTTCCTTAACTCTATCATTGTCCGTGCAGCCTTTTCTTCTTCTTTCTTTGCTTTTCCTTTCCAGAATTCCATCCCGCCTTTGATGTTGCTTAATTCTTCTTTCCATTCTGCTGATGACTTGCCCAGCCCACTATTCTTGATAGTGCCTCTTAACTTCTTATTTTCCATATGAAGATCCCTTAAGTCATTTCTTACGACTTCAACTTCTTTTTACACTTTCTCGGTTCTGGATCTTTCAATGCGAGCGTCAATCTTGATTGGTAGTTTTCCTCTTGAAGAGCACTAAGGGTCGAGACATCTTGGCCTTTTCTCGTTCAAATTCTTGTCTTGCCATTTCTAACTCAGATGGCATTTCCTCCGAGAAAGGATTCTAGACGGTGTAGTTTGTCGACGAGATTTGCTGACTATTCACCTGTTGCTTCCTCCATATGTCGTAATCTTGGGTGAGGGTATCAACATATAGAGCCAATTCCATCAGATAAATTTTCTTCCAAGACTTTGCAGTGTTTCAGACCCTTCTCATATAACCTTCACCCGTGAAAGCAAACTCAGACTGTGCTAATCCTCCGGTGACGGGTATGAATTGTCGTGAAGAAAATTACCTTTGGACCATTAATGGAGCATAACCAACTCCTCCCCATAATCCAAGCAATGGCACCCAATCTTGGTTGCCCACTTTGTATAACAAAACCGAAGGGCGTCTCCAGGGTGCTCTCCAGGTTACATCTTCAGCATGAAGATTCTGAAAACTGAAACCCAGTGCTGCTCGGTGACTCCCTTTGGCCATTCTTTCTCGAGATAAACTTCTAACGGGGAGAATATTTTAGAAAACATGTGGAACGGCGTGCGCTCTACTTTTCAGAAGTGGCTCAAAATCCAAACATTTAGTAATTACGCGCATCCGATGAAACGACCTTCCCCTTTTCTTCTACAGATGTTTAGTGATCTAAAGGTTTCGGCCAGGATAGTTGGGACAGGGTTGATTCCTTGTTTTAACTTTTCAAAGAAATCCACTACTACAACTTCTATATGCCCCAGAACTTTTGGAAAAACGATCAGACCGTAAATGGCCAAAGCGAACAGGTTTACCCTCTTCAACACGTCGGGGTGGTTCAAAACCAAATCTCGTAGGGAAAACCATAGAATACAGCTAGTTTCATTCTTCTTCTTTATCTGTTTCTTGGCCCATGTGTCGATCATGTCTGTCAATCTCATTAATTTTTTCTTGAAGGTCATCGGCTTGGGCTCTTTCACATTTATTTTGTAAAATTGCACATTATCAATACGAAGCAAAGCAGCGTATTCTTCTATAGTCGGGGTCATGTCTTCTTGATTGAATGTGAAACACTGGTAAGCTGGATCCCAGAATCTAGCCATAGCTTGAATTAATTGTTCGTCAACGTTGATGGCAATCAAGTTGGCTATATCCCCGTATCTTTCAGTGAAGATTCCCCTAGTGTCCGAGTCCCACTGATTCTAGATTCGAACCAAGTCTTCCAGATTATTCTGACGAACATTCACAGTTACGTGCTCGGGCAGATTAGAAGCACATCCTTCCATTAAACTATCCCCGTTTTCTTTCTAGGTTTTCAAAGACCAATCCCGGACCACAGTATTTTTCTCGGTTGTTTGTATAATCAACTCTTCCATCAGAAACCCGTTTTTTTGGCAACCGATCTCTAGTCAACACTTTTCTAATATGATGCCTATAATGCATGATGAAAAATAAAGCAAAGACAAACAATCACGGTTAGTAGTCAAAAATAGGCAGAAAAATCATAAAAATTTGTCAAATTACGCTATCCGATCTAGTTTATTAAACCAACCCAATCTCCTTGCATACAAAGTGAAAGTACAAAAAGTAAGAGGCGTTTCTCCCGTGTCCTTATTTTGGTGACTACTAAACAAGCAGAGGTTCGGCATGGCTCTAGTTAGGGGGCTCGTACAGTTCACTATATACGGTTTTGGTTCTATGTGGGTACTCGAACTGTTCGTACTATCATCTACTAAGACTAGTACGAAGCCTCGGTCGTAGCCCATCACAAGCTCACGAGATCAATTCGAGGGGTTACATTTACTTATGCCCATGCGGAGAGACAAGTTACTCACGAAAGCATAAGTCATATGTAACCCGAAAGTATTCACTAGCCTGTACGGAGGGACAAGTTAACTCACGAAAGCGTAGCGTTTACTTTCACTTAAACGGACGGAGCCCGGGTATAAAGCTCATGTTATGCAAAGATGCACGTGTACGGTGTGTAGGGAGAAACTCACAAACCTTTCGTTTTATTAAAAAGTAAACTAAAAACTAAAACCATAAAACTTAAAGCTGAAAAACAAAAGGACAAAACGAGTTAAAAACATTTACAACATAATGCGAATGCATGACTTTTGAAAACAAAAGTTTGAGAATCCCGACTAAATGTCAATTTGAACAAGGAAATTCAAAAATTTTGACAACACGCATTTAACTCGACTTGACTCTCAAAAGTTGTCCCCAGTGGAGTCGCCAGCTGTAGTGACGTAAAAATTTTAGCTTTGGGGTCGCTAATTGTGGCGATTTAGTGAAAATTTGAAAATGGAATTTCGGTTTTAAAAAAAAAGGGAGTCGCTACCGATCTTTTTCTAGGTGTGATCGGACACCAGTTTAGGTCTACATGAGAATCCAGAGAAAGATTAGGGTTCGGGAGTCGGTTACGCACGAGGAAGGTATTAGCACCCTCGCGACGCCCAAAATTGGTATCTTATAAACGTGTATTGTCTTGATTTTTAAAAATACGAGTTCAATGTAAGATTTAATCGTAATCCGGTTGAAAAGACGAGAAATTTTAGTTTTTTGGTTTTTCAGAAGGGTGTCCCGTTTTTAACACGAGCCAACGAATTTCACCCAACATAGCGATGAAATCGATGACTTGATATTAAATCGGTACATTACCTTATGTATTGAAATTAATTAGAAAAAGAGAATAAGATTTTCGAACTAACGCAAAGCAAATTGATAAAAATAAATAAATGATGAGCTAGAAATGTATTGAAGCTAATATAAGTGTGACAATAATATTAGAAACAATAAGAACATATGCGATATTAAACGTAATACTAAAATTAAATAGGAAATGAAAACAATGCATGTATATAATAATGATATTAAGAATATGTACGTAATGTGTGTATATATATATATATATATATATAGTAATAGTATTAGAAGTATACTATATAACATTCGCAATATATACATGATATATATAAAAATACAATATTAAAAAGGTAAATATCTATACATAATATATAAAAATGCATATACAATATAATGTCAAAATATTTGCATATCTACATACATAATAATAATGTTGAAAACATCTATTAATAATAAACACATGCTTATATGTATTAAAGATATATTCATAAATACTAAAACATATACTAATATTCACAATAATAAGGATAAAATGTATACGTGATGTAGTGCAAAAATATATAAATATTATGGTATTTAAAAACATATACATGAAATAATAAAAGAAATATATAACAAATAACATAAAGATATATGTATGAAATAACATAAAATATATGAATAGCATGATATTTACAAATGTATACATAATATAATTATTTAAAAAAATAATATAAATAAATGAATATATGAAAATAGTACCATATACACAAAAATGCCTATATATATACGTAATGAAATATGTGAACTAATATTAGTATTAAATAATATATAATATATGTATATAATAGTAGAAACGAAACAAATATATATATATAGCTAAATATAATGCAATAATAATAAAATAACAATGATAACAATATTATATATAACATAATTAATATTTAAAACTGAATTAAACAGCAAAAATAATATGAAATTTAAGGTAAATAAAAAATAGATGAAAAAGAATGAAATTGGATTAAAATCAAATCTTTGGGGCGAATTTTGAAAGAAAATAAAGGAGAAGGGACCTATTAGAACACGCATTAAACTGTGGGGGATCAAATAAGTAATTGATCGAAACACTTGAAACGACACCGTTGGAAGGGGACTAAATCGCAAAGTGTAATGGATTTGGGGCCAATTTATAAACAACGAATAACTTGATTTGAAATATGAAAATGCGGAAGGGCCAAACGCGCAAATTGCCTTCTTCCGCTCAAAAACACGCGGATCCCGACTGGAGCGGGTCGGTCGACCGACCAGGGGCCAAAGCGACGTCGTTTTTGTATTAAATGGGGACCAAAGCAGTGCGTTTTGGTCCCTATATAAGTTAAAAATTTAAAAAAACATTTGAGGTGGGAAGGAGAAAAAAGAAAATGGGAGAGGAGAGGGAGATATCAGGCAGAGGGCGATTACGTGACGGCCATCGGAGGCTCTCGCCCGCTGCTGGCACGCCTGCCACTGACGCGGTGGTGGAAGTTCAAAAGGTATTATTTTTTTATCTTTTTTTTCCTAGTTTTAAAATATGTATATTTTATGTTTATATTAATAAAAAGGTAAAGAAATATGCGTGTATATATGCGAAAATCAGAAAGAGAAATAGGAAAAATAAAAAAAAAGTAACCTTTTTTCGTTTGCCTTAGTTTTCTTCTTAGGATACTTGCTATCTTACTTCGCTTTTGGGATTGTTGTTGTTGTTTTAATATGATGATTTATTTCATCCATCCGCCAACCCCTTTTACATTTCTTTTGATGGCTTTATAGCCGAATGAAATACAAACCTTTTTCTATTTCGTGTTGTGTCTCTTTGTTTCTTTTCTGCTTTCTTGCAGGTGCAGAGGGATGGTGGAGGTGACATTGGCAGGTGACCGGTGCCG
This sequence comes from Gossypium anomalum, assembly GCA_025698475.1. Classification (NCBI taxonomy): domain Eukaryota; kingdom Viridiplantae; phylum Streptophyta; class Magnoliopsida; order Malvales; family Malvaceae; genus Gossypium; species Gossypium anomalum. The sequence goes on along the minus strand of CM046967.1, from coordinate 11,617,956 downwards.
GGGATTAGGGTATGGGGTGATGAGATTAGGTGGTTTAGGGTTGGTACGACGCCGAACATAGGGATTAGGGTTTTCTGATTTGATTGGGGATAGGTTAGGTTAAAATTGGGCCATGGTAGTTGGATTTGATGTAGGTGGGCTTATGTTGGGGTTTAGTTGATCTGTTTTTGGGGTTTAATTTAGGGTTAATGTAAATAGGCGATGAGGTTTAATTGGGCTCGGGTATAGGTTGGTTTAAATGGGTTAAGGGTAATTGGGGTTATTTAGTGGGTTGGCTGATGCTTTAGTGGGCCATTCGGGTTTTGTAATTGGGCTTATGGGGTTTAATGTAAATGGGCCTAAAATTGGCCTATAACAGCCGCCCCTCTTTGCTCGTTGTCGTGTAATGAGAATGGAGCAAATATATAATGAATGGCCAATTTTGCCCGTCTTGTCGAATCTTGACTTTATTGGTGCTCTTCTTGCTCGAGATAGTCTCCTTCCACCATCGTATCTTGTAGCTTTGGTTCAATCCATTGCATCTTCTAATATATTCCTTGTAGCTTCAATCTATTTCCATTGTAACTTCAAGGATATGAGATTGGTGGCTTTGACCTACTTCACTGCAACTTCAGAGCGATAAGATCTACAGCTTCAATCTGCTTTTGGGATTGTTGTTGTTGTTTTAATATGATGATTTATTTCATCCATCTGCCAACCCCTTTTACATTTCTTTTGATGGCTTTATAGCCGAATGAAATACAACCTTTTTTTCTATTTCGTGTTGTCTGCTGTTTCTTTTCTGCTTTCTTGCAGGTGCAGAGGGATGGTGGAGGTGACATTGGCAGGTGACCGGTGCCAGAGAATGGGGTATGGGGTGATGGGATTAGGTGGTTTAGGGTTGGTGCGGTGCCGAACATAGGGATTAGGGTTTTCTGATTTGATTGGGGATAAGTTAGGTTAAAATTGGGCCATGGTAGTTGGATTTGATGTAGGTGGGCTTATGTTGGGGTTTAGTTGATCTGTTTTGGGGTTTAATTTAGGGTTAATGTAAATGGGCCAGTGGGTTTAATTGGGCTCCGGGTATAGGTTGGTTTAAATGGGTTAAGGGTAATTAGGGTTATTTAGTGGGTTGACTGATGCTTTAGTGGGCCATTCGGGTTTTGTAATTGGGCTTATGGGGTTTAATGTAAATGGGCCCAAAATTGGCCTATAACAAGTTGTTTAATAAATAATTTTTGTTAAGTGATATTAAGTGAAATTGTCAATTAGGGGCTACAATGAGAAATGTAAAATTTATGTTTTAAATGTGTGAAATTGTGAAATATATAGGCTGATATAGGTATATATGAAAATCAGCTTGGCTTGTGTATAGATGAAATTGCATGAATTTCATTTTTTACGATCCTAGGGACTAAATTGTAAAGAAGTCAAATGTTAGGGGCAAAATGGTAATTTTGTCATATTATGAAATTGGACTGAATTGAATAGAATAATTATTAAATTAGTTAAATTTGATATTATATAGATCAAGAAAAGCCACGTTCGAATTTAAACCGGGGAAAAGAAAAAGTAGTGGATTGAACAGTCGACTTACTCCGTATTAATTTGAGGTAAGTTCGTATAATCACATTGTGTATTTATATACTTTAATTGAATTATATGTATGTGAATTTAATAATTATGGTGTATAAATATGGAATGCATAACTAATACAGTACTATAAATACCGGGGCTCATTTAAACCCTAAAAATTCGTAAGATACAAATGACATGTCATGTCATTAGGGTTATCGATTTTGGTTGAGATCCTACATGTGTTGCGGACTCACCGCAACTCGTATGAGCTTACTAATATTCAAATCAGATGAGCTTACTGTTTATCGCTCGTATGAGCATACATGTATAAGAATTGACGGTTTACCGTTCAATACACTTTGTGTGTATCACCCTCGTATCCTACGATATTCTAGATGGTTTAATGAGCATAGTGTCATTACGGGATTATACAAGTTCAATATGAACAAGTACAGATATTCACATGGAAATCATTGGTATTTGAGATATGGACTCATAGCATAGATAGTTTTCGGTTTTATGCGAACATATGACTAACATGATTATGGATTGTATGATAGGTTTTGGTCAAATTAAATTGAGTTATGTTTTGGTTTATTTACCTAAATTTGTGGTTATATGGTAAGTTTTATTCTATGAATTATGAACTTACTAAGCTTAATTGTTTACTCTATTTATTTGTTCATGTTTTATAGTATTTTGGAAGCTCGCTCGATTCGAAAGTCGTCGGAGATCGCGTCACACTATCAAATACTCATTTTTGTATTTTGGACTTTATATTTTGAGGTTATATGGCATGTATAGGTGTTTTGGCTAATGTGGCTTATATGTCTTATGTTGTTTTGGTTATATGTATAGCCATGTGATACTTGGTTAAGTAAATATGTATAAATGATCTTTTGGTATGTTGTGTATATTTACTATGTAAAAGTCATGTCGATGAATTGGTATTGAAAGTTCCAAGTGGTTGAAATTTGAGAATGTTATGAATGCTAAGTTAGACATAATGTCTCATACATGTAATTGACCATTTAGGTAACCTTTGAAGTATGTTGGGTATGTTTTAAGGTGGTCGAATAAATTTGTTTGTTATAAACTTGACATTGGTTGATTTTGTGTGCCTACTATGCCTTGGTTGTATGCATATTGATGTGTATAGGTTGGTACCACTTTGGGTGAGAAAAATGGCTTAGAAAATGGTCTATTTCTATCCACACGGTTAGAGACACGGGCGTGTGTCTTAGCCGTGCGTGATACACGGCCATGTGTCCTGTGATGTTTCTTTTAAAACCAAGTCAATAGCTTCACATGGCCTAGCACACGGGTGTGTAGCTTGGTCGTGTGGCACAAGTCAGTATACCCTCTAGTTTTCACACGGCCTAGCACACGATCTGGCACAAGGGCGTGTGAGGCTATTTCGAAGGGTACACGACCTGGCATACAGGCGTGTGGTCTGGCCGTGTGACCCAAGTCAGAGAGTTACACAGGGTTGGACACGGCTTGAAGCACGGGCGTGTCCCATAGCCACACAGGCGTGTCCCTTGTCCACACGAGCGTGTGATCCTTGCACTTTGAAAAAATTTTCATGTTTTCTTAAAAATTTGTAGAGAACTCGGTTTAATCCTGAACCACTTCTAATGTCTATTTGGAGCCTCAAGGGCTTGTATTAGGATTGTATAAATGTATTTGAATGGTTTTTGATATGAATGATAAATGTATACGAAATGTGTGATTGTTTGACTTATAAATCCGGTAATGCTCCGTAAATCTATTCCGGCGTCAATTATGGGTTAGAGGTGTTACAATACAAGCAGTGACACCTATGAGAAAGGCGCCACCAATAAAATAATATTTTTTAAAAAAACCAAAAAAAATATTTTAATATAATAAAAAAAGTGGTTGCGCCTGTGAGATAGGCACGACCCAAAAAAAATACCATTTTCGTATATAATACAACTGACAACCTATTTCAGTATTTAATTTTTTTTAAAATTATTTAGGTAAAAAACCCAAAAAGTGTCCTTCTCTTCAATGTTTTTCAACATCCTTTGAATTTCTTGTTTAAACCAAAAAAAAAAAAAAAAAAATCTTCAGTAGCCTTGGCATTAAATTTACATACTTGATCCAACTTGACAAGCATAATTATAAAGTCTCATCTTGGTTCTACTTCACTATCACTGTGAATTTGAGAATCAGTTACAACTTCTAAAAGCAATATAATTATTTAACTTTTCAATATTTTCGTCATTCTCACTTTTTGAGTCTTCATCGCTCCATGAAACATTAAAATTCTTATTTTTTCATAGTGTTTGCTCGCTCAACTTGTACATGACCAAACCCTTCACACTCGTAACACTGAATGTCTCTCTTCTTTTCTCCAGGGTTTTCATCAATAGCTTCACCTTTCCCTTTTTCCTTTATTGAATTTTTTACATTTACTCTATTTGGACAGCTTCTTGAATGTCTTGATGATGGAGTTCCAAGTGTTTCCATCCGTTCTTGCAGCTATTCTAAGGTAACGTTTCCTTTTAGGCTCTTCAAGGTTCATCATAAATGTTTGTAGTGACCCAATGAGTTCATTAATTCTCATTGTGTCAATGTCATTGTCGTCCTCTATAGTAGTCACTTTAATGGCAAATCGTTTAGGGTGAAACCTTAGCACTTTACGCATCGATTTGGAGTTTGAATGCTGCTCACCAAAAGCAAAGCCTTGATTAAAAATATCACATAGTTTAGCATTAAATTAAAAAATGGTATCTTCCTCAAGCATTCTCAGAGTTTTGATCCTTATTGTTAGCATTTGGAGTTTAGACTATTTAACTGTAAAAGTCCCTTCATTTTGTAATCTCCAAGATTGTCCAAGCTGCTTTTACAACGAGATCCGTCTCAGCTCTTGATAATCAACTTCATAGAAGATGGCATTTAGAGTCTTAAAAGTAGCATTTGCAAGCTTCTCATTATCAGTTGTCCAAGTGACCTTTAATTTGTTATGTTTTATTTAAAAGTAAGTGAGAGATTGTTTATATAATGTATTTTCAAATAAATTAATTAGTATAATTTTAATAAGAAAGAATTTCATGATTAAAGAAGAGAGAAGTATGTATTGTTTGAAAGGAGAACCATTACGTTGGTTGTAGAAATAACCATTGAGGTACAAAATTTGTGTTTGAGTCACCTATCTCAACAAAAGGAGGACATATAAGTGTTTCTTGGTATTCTGACCAAAATATTGTTATAAAACTGATGAACCTCAAACCATAAAACTGAAAAATACATCTTTATTCCATAAATTCTATCCTATCTTAACAGTTTGTTTTGTACAATAAATGAAAATATAATTTCTTTAAAATTCATCATTTTAGCAAAACGTGTCCTGTAGGCTTCCCGTTAATAAGCATATATATGGAAATTAATGCCTTTTTAATGTTTTAATAAATTTTTAGGTAAAATATTTAGTCATTTTTCCATTTTTATATTAAAAATCATGTACTTTCAAGAAAAAGATTAATATGCTAAAAGGACTTCCACCCTTGCAAATTGCAGTTATATATAATTTCCTTGACCAAGCTGATAGGGGGGAATGGCTGAACATTGGCTACATACATTGACTACGACTATTGAATTCAACATAATTTAACATTGGCTGAAATATATCTAATGCTTGGATACTTTTATAGATATGAATAACTTTCTGGGTACGTCATGGGATACATCTTCGGAACCCAGAAAAATAAATATATTACACATGATAGGGAATCTTTCTTTTCCTACCACAGGGATATTAACTATGGAGTTTTCATTCTGAATTACAAAAACTGAACCACCCCTCTTTCCCATTATACTCTACAAATATGGTTGTCTACCCTTTCAAATACCAACAAAATGGGGGAGTTGCCGAACTTCTCTACAAGGGCAAATAACTTACCCGAGCTTTGTTCATTTATTGATCCTCATCCAGATCAAGCCCCCCAATCCTCTTCTTCCTATCAAAAACAGCTTTAAAGGATTCGTGCTCTGCACGAAGTCGCTCTTGGAATGAACTTTGCTTCTTTGAATTGCCAATGCTGTTAGATGTATGGCTCTCCTCTTTAGGTAATGGGTTAGACTTCTGCATGTGATGTTGTAAAAGCACAAGAAAAAATTAAAAAGTTAGCCTCTCAAAAACTACCGAATTCAGAGCACAAGGGTATTCAACTAATCAACTTGAATAGAAGAACCATATAAAGTCAATCCTGTCATTCACTGGCTTCCCAGTGTCAACTAATTTTCTTTCAAGAAGAAAATGTTACAGAAGGCTAGCTGTTAACTAATTGGAGGATATTCAATGTAATTATCTTCCATTTAAATCAAATTGGGTAAAACTGAAATAACAGAAGCGATAATTGTGCAACTGACCAGGTTGTAACCAGCTCCTGGTCCAATGACTAGAGACAGCATCTTGGCCTTCTTGGCTGCACCTATTAAAAACCCAGTGTCACCACCCTGACAAATAAGCGAAATAAATATCAGGGTTATTAGCCACCAGGAAATTACATAAAACCAAAAAACCTCAGAAGAAATAGCATGGACATGGGATATGAGTACAACAGAGTGACACTGGCAATTTTTCAAAAGATTTAGGACAACACACAGATATGAAATTAAAGAACCTATTAAACCTATTTTACTAGACTTTAGCTAATTATTTCATACTCAACCTTAACCAGGATATGGAATTAGAGAGTATATTACTATATTTTAATAAAATTAAGCTAATTATTCAGACTAAATCTTTGCCACCTACTTCACTAGACCCTTGCCTTCTCTTTTGATACCCAACCATTTAACCATCCCATTGTTGTTTTTTCTATCCTTTGGTTTAAGCTCAAGTAAAAAATAATTTGAGTAAAGCATTGGCTTTACGGTACTAAAGTAAAAAGATATGTTTCGCAATATATAAGGAGTACCTGATCACTCCAACGTACAGATTTTCCTTTGTTCCCATATGCTTGGATCAAGCCAGAGAGAGCGTTCAAATTTCCCTTAATAGCTTCTGATCCTTCAGTTTCATCTTCGTCCAAATTATTAGACCATTTACTCCTACTTAATTCTTTTACTTCCACAAGATAATCCCCCTCAGCATCCCATCTCTTCTCATCCTTTGAAGAATCTAAAGAGCCAAATCATAGGAAATGGGATGATTTAATAACATGTCAAACAGAAAAAGTTGAATATCAATACCATATACAATGTGCTGTGAAACCTCTTTTGAAGACCAAAATACCCTCATTATTTTTATAATAAAATTTTGTGATAAGAGTTAATGTTAGTTCAATTAAGTTTAAGTAATAGTTTAATTGCACCTCTAAGTTTCAGTTTTTCTTTTTGATGCATGAATATAATTAAATGGAAATTAAGAGGTTTGAAACTTTTGTAAAGGTGAAAATACATTTATAATCCTCATTAATTTATTATTAAGGGTATGCTTGGTTGGGTGGAAAAGTGGAGGGATAGGAGGAGGGAGTGGAAAAGTGGAAAGAAAATAAATTTTGAGTGTGCTTGGTTGGGAATGAGAGGAAAGAAAATAGGAGAGAGGATCATTTCCAGCCTAATGCATAAAACCAATCCTTCCAAACTGGAATGATGAGCGGAGAAAAAATGAGAGAGGTATATATTAGTTCAAAATTATGCATTTTTAGAATGTTTTGCTTTCTTTCCTTTCATTGTTCAACTCTACCAAGCAATGGATGGAAAGAAGATTAATTTTTTTTTCCATTTTTCCATTTTTCCTACCAAGCACACCTATGGAATAGAAAATTTATGTTTTCCACCCTTCTAGTTTTCTACGCCTTCTATTTTTCATCCTTCTGGTTTTCTTTCCACTCTACCAAGCAAAGCCGAAAATAACTTACTTGAACTAATTTCAAAGCTGTGGTCTGGTCTAACAAATCACTAATTTTTATTCTACAACTATTACAACTTAATAGATAGAAAATATCCTAAATAATAAACTCATAATTGAAATTTTATTAACTTTAACCAAAATATAAACACTATATTCAATTGTTTTTTTAAATTAGGGTAAACTACAATAGAGGTCACCCAACTATGGTTTTTTTTCCTTTTCTGATCACCCAACTATGAAAAGTCACAAAATAGTCAACCAACAGTGAGTAAATTTCTTTTTTGGTCACTCAACTATTCAATTTTGTCTTTTTTGATCGCCAACTGGCTAATCTAAAAATGAAAACACCCAAAATCCAAGATAGTTGGATGACCAAAAAGGACAAAATTGAAAAGTTCAGTGACCATTTTGTAACTTTTTATAGTTGGGTGACCAAAAAAGAAAAAAAAACATAGTTCGGTGATTACTAATGTAGTTTACCCCAAAAATTATAACACTGCATGCAATATTACAACAGCAATTTGCAAATAAAGTATGTGTGTGTGCACATGCATGTAAATATACATATTATATGTATATACACATAAAAGGTATCCTATAAAGCTGTACAAAGAACTTTCGTCTTGAGGAGGAAGCTAAAAGAAGAAAAATAATGCACACAAAATTTGTTAGTACCATACACTAAGTACCCGAATATTCATTTACTTATTTCCTGCCCTTAGCTTTCTCTCCAGTATTTACATCGTCAAATTGTTCGGGAGTGTTGCCATTAGTAGCTTCAATTAAACAGCAAAGAATTTCATAAGCATATAAAATTATCAAGTACTGACATTATAGAATACTCAACCTTTTATGACCCAACCAGTCAATAAGGTGAGAACTCCCTTGACCAACCTATAAATAAAGTAGTCTTGGATTTATAGCAAGATTAAAATATGAGATACTGTATGCTAATTCAGTAATGGAAATCTCTGTTCTATATTGTTCTGAAACCCCACAGCAACATATATTCCTATATACAGAAACCCTTACACAAGACTGCACAACCTAGCAAATATATATACTAACAAAAACGTGAAAACTGAAACTAGAGAACTCTTGCATTTGAGAAACAAAATACATTATAGTTCAAGTTTCAGACTACACAACACACCCAAAGTATCAAAACTCATTTGAGATGCAACTAAAAAATCAAGAAAATATATTGTCTAAAACATAACACAAATGGATAATATTCTTAATATAAACAAATTTGTCCATTCATGTTGGTCAATAACACAAATGAAGGTGAAGCGATGACCAACAAGTGATATTGAGTACAAACTGATGCAGAAGGCACATAAATGAAGAGAAAAAATATACCTTCGGGTACATGGTCTCCAAGAGTGGGCAAGTTCACTTTCTCAGTCTTTTGTTCTTGTTGTCCTGATAATCCTTCTTCACGATCTCCATCTTCCATGTCCATGTCAACCTGGCAGATATAAAAAGAGAAACTAGCTTAAACTATTTAGAACACCAACTCCAAAATCACATGTTAAAGAGTCTGTGTTACCACAATCCTTCCAGGGTGAAGAAACATGACAAAACAGTGCCAAAACAAGTTATACAATGCTACAAGAAAGAGATTTTCCAAGTGACTTTTCCAACTACAACCAATCTTCCTTATCAGGAAAAAAAAAAAAAAAAAGATTAAACATACATTTCTGTTTAGGTGCTGGACAGAATTTTACTTGCAAAGAAACATTTGGACTAGAAGTTATCAGGGAAGCACTAATAAATGGGCAAAAAATAATTTACCCATATATGCATGTCATGACTAAACATGAAATTTTTTTTTCTCAATGGCCATGGAAGGCACATCCAGAAGTAAGATTTCAATCAGATTAGCATCATATGAAAGTTAATTACCTCCTGAATACCACTTTCCTTCAGGTCATCTCCATGGAATAATGACTGTCATAATAGCAAAATACACCATTCAGAAGAAGTTACAATATAATCTTGTCGTATCATATCAAAGTAACTTTGATTTCCAAATTCTTTCAAATTACAGAAGACAAGTTTATGTTTAAAATTTCTAAACCATGATGATTGCTTTCTCCTAGAATTTCCAAAGCGTTAACCGTAGTTAAAATTGGAAGCAAACTTAGGAAAAAAAGACCTTGATATCGAGTTGCAAGTATAACGACGGAGCTTCTTCCCATTGTCCTGCCATCTGTTGGATATCATCTAGGGTAAAACCATGCACATTCCTAGCTGCACAGCCCTGAAATTCAACATTATTATCAGCTTTATGGACAATTGAGTGAGGAAACTCTCTTGTTCAGTTTATAAAAAAAAATCAGCAACTTGTCAAATCAACATTAGAAAATAAACGCATGAGTATCAGGCAATGTGACAAAAATCTTGTTAAGAAAACACATTATACACACACTCACCACAGGATCCTTATATGTAGCTTCTAACACGTAAACTTCATAACCGGATCTCTGAAAAAGAAAGTAACAATAAGAAAAAACAGCTAATGAACAAAAAAAAAAAAAGGGCAGGAACCAACTAAAGAACTCAATAGCCATCATCATTAACAGCTTAAAGCATAGCACAACAGTTGAATAACATGCAAACAGGGTTCCTATTAGTAGTTTTATCATGCTTCACCCTAGAGGTTCAAGTCCAGTATTATATATGTGAACGGTCAGAGTAGGATTTGGATTACTGCAGAACTTTTCTACAGGATAAATGGAAATTCCAGGAAAAGTTTTCAAAAGTGATGCAAAAAAATTGTGGCAACTGATTAAAACAAATATATATATATATATATTAAAGTTGTTCATATTTTTTTATGATAGATGCAAAAAAAATGGAGTTGTCAGAACAAAAAAAACTTTAACCAACAAGGGGTCAACACCACCAACCTAAAAGCTAGCCCTTAACAAATTCATTGTATTGTACTGTTGAAAACATTCAGGTATAAAAAACAAAAGCAAAAGCAAAATGTAAAATAAGCTTTGAAATGTGTTATCATTTGACCATAAATGAGAAAACCCATCATCAATAATAATAGTAACAATGAACCCATTGAGACATCAAACTTGCATAAGTACATACATTTAGGGGTGAGCAAAATCCGATTCGATTCGAAAAACTTAATAAAATTTTTAAATTTTGAATTAAATAGTTCGAGTTATTTGAGTTAATCAAGTTATTTGGATCAACTCGAATAAAAAAAATAAGTTTTTCTGTTTAAATCGAATGTGAATTACACAATTCGAGTTATTCGAAAATCCGAATAAGAAAAGGCAAAACTACGCCATTTTAATAAATGTTTACCTTTTCTAAAGTTAAAAGTCAAAACCATTAAGTTAAAAGGTAAAACTACGTTGTTTTGATAAATGTTTACTAATTAAGTTAAAAGGCAAAATCATTATATTGTTTATGTTGTTAAATAATTTTATACTTCGTTTACTAGTTAAATAATCAGTTCATGTAAGCGCAACATTGAGTACAAATAATAGGATTCGTTAACTAAACTCGAAATTTTTTTACTCGATTCGATCCGATTCGAAAAAAATTCAAATTGAATTCGGTTGCTAAAATAGGATTCGTCAACTTGACTAACTCGAAATTTTTTGACTCAATCCGACTTGACTCGATCGAATACTCACCCCTACATACATTCATGCTCATACCAGAAAATAAGAAATGCCTTAAACTAGATGATATTATAATAGTCAAGCATGAAATCTACATGCAAACTCGTAGCACTGGCAAGAAAAACACTGGGACCATAATGTAGGCTTTTCCACACCCTAAGTTCAAAAGCGCATATAAGGAATATCAATAATAATTTGGTATACTCAATTGAATTTCTAGATGATATTATAATAGTCAAGCATGAAATCCACATATTCAATTTTGGTACAAGGCACAATATGTCAACAGTTTGTTCAAAATCAGAGAAGTATAATGGCAACTAATTGTAACCTAAAAGGAAGATTTATGATTGCCATTGCACAACAGGTTGCACCTTCTGAAGATAACACCATGGCCTCGAATTACAAGTATTACAAGCATGACCAAAAGCATCCTATTTTTCCTCTCTTTTTTTAAACTGAATTACCTCTTTTTACATTTCCATGAAAGCATCAACCACTTTACATTTCGAAAGCAAACTAGAACCTCAAGCTAGGGGGGCAAGAAAACAACACTAAAGATAAAAAGGACGAATGAATGCCAGAGACAAAGACTTCCAAGTTCCAATCCAAAAGGATTACTTATACTTATATTTCTTTCCCTAGATGGGTCAACATTTTTTCCCATGCAGTAAAAAGGATTAGATTAAATCAGGGAGGAAAAATAGAGAAGATTTCACAAGTAAAAAAAAAAAAAAAAAAAAGCTTTAATTAAAATCAAAAGATGAGGAAGAAAACTCAAAAAGAAATAAGACCCATGTTATGCAAATGAAGACCTGCACACCTTTAAAATATTCCCAGAGAACATACTTGCAGAGAGGGGTGTGAGAAAGAATTGAGAGTATACCTTTCCAATTGCCCAAAACTGAGCAAAATCAGCTACCCGCAGATTGCGGTCATCCACTAAGACGAAGCACACATACCAGCAAGAAAAGGGTCAATTGCCGAACAAAAACTGCATCTGTAGTTAGTAGAAAATGTAAGCAGTGCATGGGCACTGCATGACCACTTAAAATGCTAATGAAGCTAGATCACTTATATGGTTAAATGCTGTAACAAGCCAGCATAACAGGGAAAATGTTTAATTGTTTCATCTAATGAAGCCTATGCGTTCACTTGTCCCATTTCTTTTTTCTCTCCTTGTGAAGGAATAATGAGAAAAGAGTTCAAGCCATCCTCAGTTTTCTAAACCATACTGAAACTAATGCAGGTACATGAACCCATAATCTGAAGGAAACATCTTTACACTACCACCAAGAACAGAAGAATTTGAAAATAAAATATAGGCATCACCACAAAATCATCAGACCAAAAGGAAACATGTAACCATATCAGTATAAACTTAATTTTTTGACCACAAACATCATCTAATCCACTTAAAGAACAGAATGACAATAATAATAGAACAAAAATAAAAATCAGTTGTGTTCATTAGTCTAGTATTCATTTGAAGAGCCATACCAATTACAAAACTGAAGATCCCATCTTCAAGTGTCCTCTTAAATGCTTTCAACATGCTTTCTCGATATGCCTGTAGCATATTACATAACATTAAATTCTTTTAAAACAATAAGAGCAAGTATCATGCATTAGCAAAGAAATAGTGCAATTAGGAATACAAAGACTAGGTTGCTGCCATGCATGCATCTACTAATATTTGAATGCATAAGAAAAATCCAGAATTCCCGGACCGGAGAATTTTTCCAATCTGGCAGAATATTCAATGACTAGATGTTTTCAGCAGCGATGCAAAACCTAACCATGAAAAAATACATAAACGCTACATAAACGCAAATTCCAACTCAAGCCCCTAACAAGATTGCCCATTTTATATAAATTACTAGCTTACCTCCTCCATTTCAGGTTCATAACAGTACTCCATAACCATCTTCTTCACTGTTTTCTTACTTCGAACTGAACTTGATGATTTTGAAACTTCTATCTCCTCATCCTTTAATTTATATGACATGAAACATATTAGAAATTTCCACATAGCTAATCCTTCAACTGTCCATGAATATTAAACAGAAATAAGAAAAACAAACAGACCTTTTCAACTTCGGTCATAAAATAATCATCCATGGAATGGATACGAGGAGCATCACCACCATTTTCAACCTCAAGATCTCGTAACATCTTTGCTAAGTAGCTCTTTCCGCTACCTAAACATAAAAGAAATGGTGTAAATTAAATATGCCAAACATGACCCTACAGTTAATGACATCTTAGCCTGTCTCCTTTATCCGCATATAAAGGTCACAAAGGTTATTGTTGCACACTATGACCACAAGAAACACCCATAGCATTTTCCGAGGAAATTGAGGATAACCAGCAGATGCTCATAAAAGATGCAGTTCTCAAGCATACTCAGATTAAAAGGTGAAAGCATCATCTTATGTCACCATTGGTGCCACTTCAAAATTTTGTTTCCAGAAACTCACTACATAGATGAGCTCCATTACCTCCCAAGTGAGAAATAAAGTCATATCATTACATCTTTCAATAACAGGAAAAAAAAAAAAAAAAAAAAAGAAACTAAACACTTGAAGGAAAGAAAAGTACAAAGGATGAATCATAAATAAGATATGATCTGGATCTAGTTTCTCATTCAGCTACTGGTGCACAAAGAACTAGTATAATTTCTTTTTTTCTCTGATAAAAAACAAACATATTATTAACTTAAACCAATCAATTCAAAAATGTCTGAACTCACTGTGAGCAAAGTTACATTTTTACATGCTAAAAGCAACTAAAAGTGAAACATTTAATTCTGAAATGTCAAGGTGTTCACTACTCCATATACTCATTGAGAATAATTCAACTTACTTTTATTATTTAGCAAATATTAGCCAATGACTGCCTGCATTCCAGCAGCTAAAAAAAGAGAGGTAAATACATCAACTGAAGTGCAAGTATTAAATATAATTTACCTGGAAGCCCTCGAAGAATTATCACAATATGATCAGGCCGAGAAGCTCTATGAGGCATCTTAAACAACTCAGAAGCATCAACAAATTTAGCCTTATCAGAAGATAATTCCTTTGGAGGAATGGCCGCATATTTCACAGAGGAAGTCCTATGGATAGCCTGAGGATCCTAAAAACAAAAATATGTAAAGATAACGTTCATCCTTGGAAAATACAGTTTCAAACACCAATGCTGAATAACCAACTAAAAACAAGCGATTACCTCCCTATGGAAAGCATGTGGAGGAGGTTTGTTCTGATAGTAAGGCTCAGTAACCACCGGATAAGTGGAATGTGCTGTGACTGATGAACTAACACCTATTGGAAATAAAGAAACTGATGAATTGGATGATGAAGAATAAGCCTCCACGGGCAGAGGTGGTGGCGGAGAAGCTGGAAGAGGAGGAGGTGGCGGCTGAGACATGTGATTGCCACCAGGGTGTGGCAAATAACCTCCCAGTCTCTGTTCATAACCTTGCCAATGATTGACCGCCGTGGGCACTGAATCTTTATGCTGAATCTGCTGCGGCTGATTATAATTATAATTATTATTACCATAATAATCGGTATAATTATTAAGTGAATCTTCGATGTTATACATCTCTGAACTCCTTGGCGGCATTAGGTTGACGTTGTTATTGTTATTAATATTATTATGGAGAGATTTATTCTCTTGGTTAAATCCACTAAATGAAGCAGCTCCATGATCACGAATCAACTTCAACCTTCTCTCATCCTCCGTCAAAATCCGAGCAGGACCCGAACAACCCTCCTCAATCCTCGGTCTTTTGTAGCTCCGATCGATGTCACCACCACCAGCCGTAGCATAATCGTAGCCGTAATTAGGGTTGGTATGCCAGGATCTAGGACCAGCAAACCCATTGATGTAAGGAGGAGGAGGTAGTGGCAGTGCTGGGGCTGGCTGTGGTGGAGGTGGAGGTGGAGGTGGTGGCGGTGCCGGAGGTTGGAAGGGGTCGAATCCAGGTCGGGCATAATTGGGATGCTGAGGGTAATTAGGGTTTTGATGATGGTAAGGAGGGTAAGGAGGGCAGAATGGGAAGTGAGGAATTGAACAAACTGGGCATGGGCTATGCTGCTGTGGTGGCGGTGGTTGCCGCCACTGACTATGAGGTTGTTGGTGATGATAGTATTGATCCATGATTTTGGAGTAAAGAATTGTCAGAGAATGAGAAATTCTAGGGTTTTGAAATTATAGTTGAAGAAAACACAGCTGAGCGACGATGGAAGGGATGAAACAAGTTGTTCTTTTTTTTAACTCCGAATTTCAATGATAAACTAAAATTTTTACAACAAAAATTAAATTAAACAGAGCAAAAGTCGGGATAGAATGATTTAACCTATCAGTCGAATTTGATGGAATTTAATTTTTACTGGAGTGAAGGGATCGGTTAAAATGAATAATTTTTAAAATATTAATTAATTTTAAAAATATTAATAAATTCAAGAATTAAATTATTAAAATATTAGTGTGCAAAAATATAAAACCACTTTAATTTTACATAATGTAAGTGGATCACTCTTCTGAATTAAATTGATATTGTAATGGTATAAATATCTTTTAAAAATATATAATGTTGCTTTTTAAAATATCTCTTTTACCAAAAAACAATGTTTAAAATAGTTTTTAAAACTAGGCTCCGTTTGTTTCAATTTAAAAATTTTTACGAAAAATATTTTCAGTCTTTTCTGATGTTTGTTTCATATAAAATAGGATAGTCAATGTAAAAAGTTTTCCAGCCAGCATAAAATTATCCCGTTATTCACATAAAATGTCTTGTCAATTCTTTTTCCATAAGACATTTTCTAAATTCAGAAGGCTCTGATCACTGTAACAATCCCATACCCAACTCAAACATTGGATCAAAACACTGGGATGTTATATTCTCTACTACATTCTTCACTTATCAAATATTTTCTTATAAATTTTCATAACTTTTCAATTGAGTCTCTTTTTGTCATAAAAGTTTAATATTCATTAATTAATCATATTAAATCAATTTTTTTTCCTTATTACATTTTAATCACATAATTTATCTCAATATCTTATTTCACATATCAAATTTCTATGTATTTCACTTCTACTATTTCATCCACATATTTTCTCAAGTTTAACAATTCAGTCCTTGTTATCATAAAAATTCCATATTTTCCCCTATTTCACTTTTACGATATTTTATGCATATTTCACCATTTCATAGCACATTCATTAAACTTTTACCATAATTTCATTATTCACATATTAAATTGTTTCACACTTAAACTTTTGTACATTTTTTCAATTTAGTCCTTATTACCATGTAACTTATTTTTTTCACCACATAAGCACTTTAATCAAATAATTCATTATAAAATCATATTTAACATGAAAATTTTTCATGCATATCACTTCTCTTGGTTTACAATTTAATTCTTAATATCATGAAGATTCATTATTTATTATAATTTTACCTTAACATCACTTTGTAATCATTTCACTACTTATTATAATCTCAAATGTATGTTTGTTTCATTGAAAACAACTTCTATGAAATATTTTCAAGAAATTTGTCAAACAACAAAAAATATTTTATACAGATTCATCCAAAGACCAGAAAATATTAACCTTTCCAAAAAAGTAAATCATTTTCAATAAATTATTTTTCGAAAACCATTTTTTTATCAAAACATGGATAATTATTATTGAATTGAAAAATAAACGTCTGACAAATAAACAATAAATTGAATAATAAAATCAAAGGAACACTCTAGAACAAGAAAAGTAAAAGCATTGAATAAGCATAATATCCTCGTCAGCTTGTAAATGACCTGTCTCCAACTTTTCCATTTCTCCAAATGACTAATCAGTTTCATTGGATGTGAGGCCCAAGAGTTTTGAATGTTCTTGATGAAGGGACCCTCTATACCCTCTTTCTCTTATGTCATTCTCCTCATTTCAGTCTGGCTCTCTTGGTCTTTCAAGATCTGCTTGACGTTTGGCATACCCAGGGGGTTCTCCGAGCAGGTAAGTCTCTTCCTTCTTTTTTAGGCTTGTAGTAGCAATGATATGGGCTAACTGGTTAGCCGATTTCGGAGTGAAATAAAAAGAAATGGCCTAAAATCTATCTTTTTCTCTTTGTATATTTCTGATGTGCGCACTTACTTGTGATTTATCCCCGGAATAAGCTTTGCATTTGTTGATAATTGTTCTGGAGTCTCCTTCTATAACAACATTTGTAAAACCCATAGCCTTCCCTATGAGAACCGCTTCATGGCAGGAAATGGCTTCCGCCTCGAAGGCCGAGGCCACCATTCAATGGAGGTAGGATTTAGTTATTTTGATTTCCCCTTTGTAATCCCTCACTACAATTGCAGATGCCAATTGATAATTATTGTCGTCGAAAGAGGCATCAAAATTGATCTTGACTGTTGATTGTCCAAGTACAACCCATTGGACATGTTGCTAAGTGTATCTGAGTTTGCTCTCGTTTATTCCATCAATTTCATCAAGGTACTGCCGCACAAAGCTTGCTGTGTCTTTCCCTATAAAAGACTTGCCCTCATGAAGGTTCTTGTTTCTGTCTATTCAGAGCACCCAGAGTCTGTAAACCAAAATTTTGCGCTGTGCTACAGTACATTTGTTAAAAATCCAAGTAAGCCATTCAATGCATTCATGTGATTCACTATGCTTAATCCAGCTAAAATTTAAGGTATTCCATAATTCTTCTGATACAGGGCATTCCACAAAGACATGCCAGATATTTTCAGCACTGACTCTACATCTGGGACATTATCATTTGGAGCCACTCTTCTTTGTAGCAAATTGGCCATCGTGGGGATTCCATAATACTTTCCATGCCAAAATTTTAATCTTGTTGGGGATTTGGAGTTCCCATAATTGTTTGTAGAATGTAGTGGCTATAATTTGTATATCAGTAGGGCTAGTATTAGTAGTTTGGGCATGTAATAGTTTGTAGGCACAATGAACTGTAAATTCGCCCGAGTACTCCTCACGCCAGATGATCATGTCCGCATGCGCCTCTCTCCCCAAAGGAATACGCAGGATACTATCCATATCTGCAACTTCGAAAGTAGTACGTATCAACTCATCTTTCCATTTTCTATTATCTTTATCAATCAATGGTGCAACCATAGTAATATCAGTATTAAAGATACAATGACGAACTCTAAAATTATCTGTCTCGGGAAACCATGCATCAACGTTAATTATAATATTTTTGCCTGTATCAACTCGCCATCCCAGTCCTTTTTCCAAGATACCTTTCGAAGCCCAAATACTTTTCCACGTATAAGATGGATGACGTCCGAGTTCTACTTGAAGGAAGTTTGTAGTCGAATAGTATTTCGCTTTTAATACTTGTACTAATAAAGAATTTGGTTGGTCAATTAACCTCCATCCCTGTTTAGCAAGGAGGGCCACATTAAACTTAACCAGATCTTGAAAACCCAACCCTCCTGCATATTTAAGTGCACAAATTTTCTTCCAGCTACACCAATGTATTCCCTTTCGACCCTGTCCTTTTTGCCACTAGTGCCTTGCAATAATAGACTCCAATTCATTACACAAAGTTTTTGGCAGTAGAAAATACATCATAGAATAAGTCGGAATTGCCTGTAGTATAGATTTGATAAAGACTTCTCTCCCTCCCTGTGGCAGACATCTAAAACTCCAGCCATCGATTCTCTTTTTAATTTTGTCATTTAGATTCTGAAAGGAAGATTTTTTCTTCTTATCTACCACATTGGGAAGACCCAAATACTTCTCTATATCGTTTGATCGTCGCATTCCTAACAAATTCGTGACTGTAAATCGATCATCTTCTGAGGTATTTGTGCTAAAAAACACCATAGATTTTTAAAATTTACACATTGCCCTGAACAAGATTCATACTCTTTTAAAACTTCTTTAACTTTACTCGCTCCTCGAGTTGTTGCCTCCCCAAAGATGATACAATCATCAACAAAGAGAAGGTGTGAAATTTGTGGACCACGCTTACTTGCTTTCAATCTTTTAGTATTCTCTCTTTTGATAGTCGAATGCATAAGTGATGAAAGACCTTCACTGCATATAAGAAATAAATATGGACTTAGAGGGTCCCCTTACCGTAGTCCTCTCATTGGTCGAAAACATTCTCCTTTAACTCCGTTTAGAAGAATAGAGTAAGAGACCGTTGAAATGCATCTCAAAATAAAAGATACCCAAGAATGTGTGAAACCCATACGTTCCATCATAGCCCCAAGGAACTCCCATTCAACCCTATCATAGGCTTTACTCATGTCTAATTTTAAAGCTATGTGCCATTTCTTCCCTATTCTTTTCTTTTTTAATGTATGCCACTAGCACGTTATCAGTAATGAGCCGACCTGAGACGAAGGCACTATGTGCTTTGTCAATGCACACTTCTAAAACATTCTGAAATCTGTTTGCTACTGCTTTTGCTATCATTTTGTATAGAATATTGCAAACTAATAGGCCTAAAATTTTTCATATCTGTGGGCTGTGAAATTTTAGGAATTAAAACAATATTGGTGACATTTATGCTCGCAATTTCCTTTTCTTGATTTAAAATTTCTAAGCAAAAGGATGTTACCTCGCTTCGTACTATGTGCCAGCATTTTTGGAAGAAGATAGCTAGGAATCCATCATCACCAGGAGCCTTTGTGAGACTCATTAACTTCAAAGCGATCCATATTTCTTCTTTAGTATAGTCTGCCGTAAGCTTTGCATTAGTATATTCGTTAATGCATCTTTCTACCCCTTCCAAAATCAATTTTGGGTTGCTTATACCCCTCGATGTAAATAGCTCCTAGAAATAAGTCTTTACAATCTTTGCCTTCCCGTCCTCATCAAACACGTATTCTCCTAATTTGTTCTGTAAACTGTTGATAACATTAGCCTTATTCCTCCGGGTGGCCCACCTATAGAATAATGTTGTATTTCTATCGCCCAGTTTTAGTCAATCTGCGTTAGCTCTTTGTTCCCAATAGGCTTCGTCTTTATCGATTTCCTAATTTAGATGTATTTTTGTAGCAATAATTTCATCTAAATTTTCATCGTTCCTATCCTCTTGCATTAATTTATCCAGCTTACTACATAAGTGCTTCTTGACGCCCCGCCTAACATTTTTTACTTGACATGCCCACTGACTAATCGTCTACTTCAGTCCTTCCAGTTTATCCGGTATCACCCCTTGCATATTACCCCAAGCATCCTTTACCATCTTTTTAAAAGTACTTTCAAGTAACCATCATGCTTTGAACCGAAATGCAGGCTTACGACATTTTTTATTCTCCTCCTCAGTGATCAAAAAAAGAGGGCAATGGTCAGAGTGCGAATAAGCTAAATTTTGAATCCGTGCATGTGGAAAGTCCAAAAACTATGCTGCATTCGCTACCTCTCTATCAAGCTTTTCCCGTATATTTGTTGAAGCAGAATTACCCCTTTCCCACGTGAACCATAAACCTGAAAAACCTACATCCATTAATTGACACTCCTCAAGAGCAACAAGAAAAGCCTCCATTCTCTTTTCCTCTTTTGAAACCCCTCATTCCTTCTCAAAAGAGTAAATAATTTCAATAAAATCCCCACAGACTATCCAAGGGTAAGATTTGATTCTTCCTAGTTGCCTCAATAAATTCTAAGTATTAGATCGCTCATTTTGGACGGGGTTCCCATAGAAACCCGTAAAATGCCAAACTTTGCTATCGGGCTTTCCTTTTATCAGGCTATCAATATGGTTATTCGATCTACTGATTATGGTTACCTGAACATCGTGTTTCCATGCCAATTATAAACCCCCTTTCGAACCATCAGCTTCTATATCAAAACTATTCATGTACCTACATCTCCTCTTAATCATTTCCATTCGTGTAGCATTTACCTTTGTCTCCATAATAAAGACCAGTTGGGGATTGTGTTGCTTCAGTAAAAACTAAAGTTTTCTATTTGCTCGAGGAATCCCTAATCCCCGAACATTTCAACTAATTATTTTCATTAGCTCCGGTTGGTTAGCCTACTGGCAGCCGCTGATCCAAAGTGTAGAGGTACCATCAACTGATCTCCCATTTCCTCCAAGATGGAAGATTTAACCCTATCAGACTCCATTCTACCCTTTTTGTAAATTTTATTGTCACCAATCAAATTTCCACGTAATTCCTCCTCAGATTTAGAACTTCCCCTTTTACATGACATAGCCACTATCTGAACGTCATCGCTCCGTCCTATTCTGCCTATACGCGTCCATATTGATTTTTTAGAGTTCCTCAGATAACCCATCTCAGTTATATTCGCGTCTGAACCATCAACAACAGTTTCTTCCCTGCGTACAGGATTTGTGAGAGAAACCCCAGTCTCGGTAACTTTTTCTTCTATTTCTTTCCAAGTATTTGTCACATTTATCTCCTTATTCGCCTTTTTTGTAGGTAATTCTGCATGTAACTTATTTCCCATCTCCTCCTCCACTATTGTTTCTTTTTCTTCCGTTAAAGAAGCTAGAGAAGGGATCCATACATCATCTTCCCTTGTATATAAACACTGTCTCGTAAAATATTGATCTGCCATGCCCAACTGCAAACTTTCTTTACCCACCATATTAGATTCGGCTTTTAATGATATTGAATACGGTAGTTCACCATCCCTAAAACTCTACCCTGTCTTGCCGCCACAGTACAATCTTTTGCTATGTATCCCATTACTCCACACCCAAAACAGGAACTCGGTAGAGATTCGTATTTAAACGAAAGCTAGATTTTTCTGGTGGCTCCAACAGCAATAAAAATACCTCTTCGAAGAGGTTTTCTAGTATCTAATAGGATCTGCATTTTGCACACATCATCCTGTGTATCCAAACGTAAAATTCCTCCAAACGTTGATCCTATGGCGTACATCAGATCTTTCTTTTCACATTCTGGGGGGCACGAACTAATCCGTAACCAAAAAGGGGAAAAGATCAATTTTACCTTACTTCGTTCTATCGCTCTACTAACCTATCGAAAATAATCAGTTGTTTTCTGAATAACCAATGCCTGCCATTCATGATCGCCTCCAAATCATCTTCATCCTCAAAAACGACTTGAAACAAATTCTGTCCAGCCGTATGAATTTCAAACTTTTTTCTTGTCTTCCAGATACTTCTGACTTGCGCCCGAAAACTATCTGGGCTATAATTTTTGCTTGTCCATACTGAACATAAAAGAGAGAAACTGCTCCTTGTTGTGACCAAAGAGCTCTTAACTGTCAATTGAATTAATTCATCTGCAAGAAGAGAAATCTCCTCACCTGCCATAACTCCCCAGATCATCGCCCTACACCTCTCCAACCATAGCCGCACCTGTTTCTTTGGAGAGCTAGAGAGAGCACTATTGACCTAAAATTTTTTTTCGGAAACCATTTTCAATAAAACAAATTATTGTATAAAAAATTTGAAATTTTAAAGTTAAATTTGTATATTCTAATATTAGAAAATGCTAAACTACATTGGTGTCGATCCATTTATAACATGTAATTTAATTCAAAAAATAATATAAATTAACATAATTATTAGAAAACAAATTTTAACAAAATTTTGAAAAATTTGTTTTTGAAATATTATTTTTAATTTATTTCTAATTTTATTAATAAAATTTATAAAAATATAATATATTTTATTAATACATACCATTAACATGTGCATCACACAAGTGAAAAAACTAGTGTATATATATATATATAAAGAGGCTAGTTGAGTTAGAGTCTCTTATAATTTGAGTATTCCTTCATTTTTATAAAATAACAATATTATTGTAAGAGTAATTATATCTTTTTGTTATTATAAAAAGTTACAAAATTGTCATCTAGCTATTCGATTTTTTTGTTCTAACAAAAAGATAGAGGACAGCTTTTAAAATTTATATAATAACAAATTTAGTCCTTAACATTTATACATTGTATCAATTTAGTCTTAATTTTGTAAAATTTAGCTCTCAATGCTTACACATTACCTAATTTTCTTATTTTTTTTACATGAAAATATAATCCAATACACAATGTGTAAATTAAAAAAAATAACAAAAATATTTAGATTTAAAAAATCCTATTAAATAGATACTCCCCAATTGCATTGTTTTTCTTATATTTCAAATGGCAAAGAACTTGGCATCTTTCAATGACAATTAACTCATTTATTGTTAGCTTGAGTTGGCTCCTATTGATGAAGAAAATCAAAGCTTAATTTTTCTTTTTTTTGAAGTTGTTAAACTTAAAATTAAATTGAATTAACGAAATGGATACTTTTTATCTTGACTAAATTCATTGTGGTTCAACCTTTTAGATGTTGCTGGCATAAGGTCAAACCTTTAAAAATGGTTATATAATGGCTTAACATTTACAAAAGTACTCAAATAAAAGCCAAGCCTTTTAAAAAGGTCAAATAAGAACAAAATCTTTTCGAAAGTGCTCAAATAAGGACTAAATCTTTTCAAAAGTGTTCAAATAAGGGCTTCTCAAATGTTGTATATCATGTTTCAAATTATGTTTTTATTTTATTTTATTTTCAAGTAACATCTAGTGTTTTTTATTTTAATATGTCATCGTTTACCTATTTTTTTTACTGCAAACTAGGCTAAAGCGCATGAAAAATCTTTATTTGAGCACTTTTGTAAAAGTTAGACCCTTATATGACCATTTTGAATGGTTTTGCCCTTACATGAGTAATTTCTAAAAGATTGAGCCCTAAGTTGAGCATTTAGTATGTGCTTGGTTGGGTGGAAATGTGAAGGGATGGGAGGAGAGAGCGAAAAAGTGGAAAGAAAATAAATTTTGAGTGTCTTTGGCGGGAAAGAAAAGTGAGATGAAGGAAGATAGGAGAGATGATCATTTTTCATCCTAATGCATAAAATTTAATACCTCCAAATTAGAAAGATGAGATAAGAAAAAATAGGAGAGATGTATATGTATCAGGCCAATTTTGGGCCTAATTTCAAAACCCATCAGGCCCACTAACCCCCTAACTACTACCCAAAACCCGAATGACCCATTACACTAACCCATACCCACTAACACATTACAGACCAAGCCTGTTTACAAAATTTTCAGCCCAACAACCAATACCCACACAACCCACAGCCCAAACCCAAAATAAAAAAAATACCTAATCAGCAACCAAACCCTAGGTGCGCCGCACCTAGGGTCTTCACCTTCAACCACCCCTTGACCTATCCCCACCTGCTCCTGACGCCGCCATCTGACCAGCGCCGCTCCAAGGTCACCTCCATCAACTTGCACCTGCAAGGAAGAGACAGGAACAATTTTATAATGAATGTAAACAGGCTATAAAAAGCCGAATGAAAACCATTGTGAGGAGTTAGATTTTTTATCATCAATACAAAGAACAGCTTTAAAATACACATGCAAGCAGTAATTAGAAAATAAAAAACACCAAGATCAACAAATCAGAGGCAAAAAAATCAGAATCGGCCGAAGGTTATTTTCTCTCTTGTTTTAATTTCGTTTTCAGTCGATTTTATTCATATATACATATATATCAAAAAATATAATATATAACACATAAAACAAATAAAAATATAAAAAAAAGAAAAAAATCGAGATTTTTACCTTTTCGGCCACCGTGTACGGTGGCCGGCACCGGCGACGGACAGCGGTCGGTGACCGGACCGGTGACCGGTCCCCCTGGCCGGAGCCCTCCCTTCTCCCCTCTCTCCTTTCTCCCCTCTCTTTTTTTTTTTTCCTTCAGCTGCCTCAAATGATTTTTTTTTAAAAAATTTAACTTATATAGAGGACCAAAACGGTGCGTTTTGGTCTCCCCCATAATACATAAAACGACGTCGTTTTGGACGCGGGTCGGGTCGACCCGACCCGCACCAGGGCAGGATCCGCGTGTTTCTTAGCGGAAGGGCAATTTGCGCGCTCGGCCCTTCTGCTTTTCTGAGACTTTACAATTAAGTCTTTTATGATTTGCAATTTGGCCCTATCATTTTCAGCGACTTCCAATTTAGTCCCTAGCAATGCGCCTGGGCTAATTGCGCTTTTGATCCCCCTTAATATTGCCCGTGTTCTAATGAGTCCTTCTCTTTGTTTTTATTTTTAAAATCACCCCAAACTTTGTTTTCGTTTTAAATTTAGTCCTTTCTTCAGATTTAAACGTATTTTCATACTGTCTTTATTTTTTATTGTTATTTTTATTCTTCTTATATTTATTATTAATATATTATTATTATAGTTATTATCATATATATATTATTATGTTTTTTTATAACATATTTATGTAATATAATTACTAAGTTTTTTTTTTTAACATTAATAGTATTTATATTAATATATTATGTAAATGTTCTAATACTATAATATATATACCTGCATTTGTTCCTATCAAAGCATATATATATGTACATTTAATATTATATTATTATGTATATGTTTTAATGTTATTAGCTATCTATCTTTCATACTATTTTATGCATATCTCCAATACTAACACATATTATAACATCATTATTATTTATATATACATGTACGCATCTATTTAGTGTACGAATAGTATCTTTTTATTATCATTTTCAATATAAATATATATATCATATAGGTTTATATACATATCACACGTTTCATTATTTTTTATTTTTTGTTAGTCATATATACATTATTATAATTTTATATACATATCTTTATCTTTATTACTATTGTTAATTTTAATACGTGTTTTATATATGTATGTATATATATATCTCTAGTGTATATATAAGTACATGTTTATGTAATATTGTAATAGGTTTTATTCTCCGTGTGTATGTATTATGTAAATATTCAAGTATTATTATATGTGTATTTTATATGTGTATATATTTTCTAAATGTGGGATTTTTACATATCATGCCTATAGATATATACATATACTGTAGTATCCTAGTTGTATTTTTGTGTGGTCTTACGTACATACATTTGCACATATGTTTTCTTTTATATACATTTTTAATATCATATATGTATATACGTTTTACTATATTAGTTAGTCTTTTCCCTATCTTATATATATGTGTTTCAAATACTAGGTATAGTATATTTATGACTCTTTTATTATATGTATTTTATGTATACGCTTTTAATAATATTATTATGTATATATATTCGTTGTTTTTATTTCATGTTTAATATTATCATTATTTACGTTTAATATCGCATGTAATTATCGTTCTTAATATTATTATCATAGTTATTATTTCTTTAGCATATACCTGGCACTTTTATTTATTTCTATTTCATATCAATTTGCTTTGCATTATTTCGAGAATCTTATTCCTGTTTTCCGAATTAATAATCAAGGCAACGTACCGATTTAATATTAAGTCATCGATTTCATCGCTATGTTGGATGAACATCAATTGGCTTGTGTTAAATCGGTATATCCTTCTCAAAAATAAAAAATTTAAAACTTCTCGCCTTCTTTTAATCTGATCACGACTAAATTTTACATTGAACTCGCATTTTTGAAAATCAAGACAACACGTGTTTATGAGATACCAATTTTTGGGCGTCGCGAGGGTGCTAATACCTTCCTCGCGCGTAACTGACACCCGAACCCTAATTTTTCTGGCTTTTAACGTAGACCTTAACTCGGCCTTTTTCTCGTTTTTAAAGAAAAAAAGAAATCTAATAGGTGTCCGATCACACCTAGAAAAAAAATCGGTGGCGACTTCCTATTTATTTTAAAAATCGAAATTTAAGTTTTCAAGTTTTCAATAGATCGCCATAATTAGCGACCAGAAACTAAATAAATTTTTTTACGTCGCTACAGTATATGTTAGTTCAAAATTATACTTTTTTTAATTGTTTTATTTTCTTTCCTTTCACTTTGCTCAATAGAGTAAAAAGAAAACTGGAATGATTGAAAATTGAAGGGGTAGAAAACTAGAAGAATGAAAAACATAATTTTTCTGTACATAGGTGTACTTGGTAAGAAAGATGAAAAAATAGGAAAAAAAAGAGAGTAATTTTTGTTCCTTCTATTGCTTGGTAGAGTTGAAAAGTGAAATGAAAGAAATTAAAACAATTGAAAATTGCATAATTTGAACTAAAATACACTTCTTTTCCATTTTTTCTCATCTCATCTTTTCAAATTGAAAGGGTTTATTTTTATGCATTAGGATGGAAATTGACCATCCCTCCTATTTTCTTTTCTTTCACTTTTCTTTCCTACTAAGCACACTCCAAATTCATTTTCTTTTCATTTTTCCACTCCCTCCTCCCATCCCTCCACTTTTCCACCCAACCAAGCAAACTCTAAGTGTGTTTGATGGGGAAGAAAAGTGAGAAGAAAGAAAATAAATGTAACACCCTTCACCCGTATTCAGCACCGAAATAGGGTTACAGAGTATTACCGGACTTACAACACATTTAAACATGATTTTAATCTATTCATACATTCATCAATCAATATCAATCAATTTGTCCCTAATACGAGCCTAAGAGGCCTTAAACATAACTTGGGAGTGGTTCAGGACTAAACCAATAACTTAAGAAACTTTCACAAACTTTAAAAAATTTTCTCAAAATAAGGGACACATGCCTGTGTAATCAGGCCATGTGTCTCACACAGCCACCAGACACGCTCGTGTCACCGGCCGTGTGAACATTCGAAATGGAAGCACATGGTCGTGTCCCAGCCCGTGTCCTACCCCGTGTCCAAACAAGTGAGCTTACTGACTTGGGTCACACGGCCAACACACACGCCCGTGTGGCTGACCCCGTGCGCCCTAAAAATGGCTATACACTTCCGTGTGCTAGGCCGTGTGCTAGGCCGTGCCAAACCTGTAGGGTATATTGACTTATGCCACACGGCCAAGCCACATGCCCATGTGTGAGGCTGTGTGGAGCATATTGACTTGATTTCAAATTCAACACCAAGGGACATACGGTCGTGTACTTAATCATGTATCACACACGGCTGAGACACACGTCAGTGTCTCTACCTATGTGGACAAAAATAGGCTATTTACCAAGCCATTTTGCCACCCAAATTGTCACACACCTACATCACAATTCAAAACACCAACAGAAGGCATAATAGGCATTAAATCCATCTCAACAAAGTATCATTTAAACCATTTCAATGCCAACCATATACAAGACACACAATATTCCAAGTTACCATTTAATTAATACCAAAAATCAATTACTTCAAACATCAAAATGACCAAACTCAAATATGCATTAGTTGGCCTAATTTTCACAAGCATACCAATATCCACAAATCATCAATTTAACATTCATAATACCTATTATCTTCAATCATCACACAACCATCAACCAACTCAATTTATAAGACATAATCATACTTATATGTACATGATTCAAACATACCTAATAAACCAAAATAAGTCATCTCACATGGCTATATATGCATACCAAAACATAAACATTTACATTGCTAATTCATATGGCCAAAATCATTATCAAGTCATAATCAAAATAACCAAAGTCTCCATACATGCCATATACTTAAAATACCAAAATTCATAGATACTAAGTGATAGATGGATAGTGTGAAGCGATCTCCGATGATCCCCGAATCCAAGCTAGCTTTGAATTCACTATAAAACATAGAGAAATAAACAACGTAAGTTATAAAGCTTAGTAAGCTCGTATGAAATAAACTCAACTCAACAATTTAAATATATCAATATTTAGCATATATTAGCTAACAAACTTTTCGTATACACAATTACGATATTAATCATATTCTTCACAGGTTTCTCCGAATCAAAACTTATATACGTCATGTACGTACCTATACTGCCTCATATCATTCTCATACTCAATCACATCTTTTGTTTACCAGTTGAATCATTCAGAATAGAAGTCGGATACTTGGGAATCTCGCACAATAAGTACCTATACCATGGCCGAAAGCCAAATTAACCTATATCCAAATATTGATATCATGGTCCGAAGCCAAATCAGTATATCTCGCACCCGAAGTGCTAATATCATGGCCCGAAGCCAACTCACTATATCCCCTAATGACATGTCACTAGTATCCTAAACTATTCCTAAGGTTTAACCGGGATTTTGAATGTCGAATTTCCATCGAGTCAATGTTGAACTTATCCGTAGTTTCCTTTTCACAACATATAATACATCAAAAAATTTGAAATACCATTATAACGAAATTATCACATACGAACTTACCTTAGATGCTAAAACGGTAAAATGAGTCAACTATTCCGTAACTTTGTTTTTTCCCCGATATAAGTCTGTATTTCTCCTTTCTTGATCTAAATATATTCAAAATTAACTTATTTAATCATATATTTATTCAATTCAATCCAAAATATACATTTGAGCTATTTTACACATTATCCCTTAAACTTTCACATTTTTACAATTTAGTCCTTATTTTATAAAATCACAAATTAATGAAATTCAAAATAAACCCATGCTAGCCGAATTACTATAATGCCCCTAGCAGCCCATTTTTTCATTTATTTCACATTTTAACCACAAAGTTTCAACATTTCTCAATTTAATTCCTATTTTACATTTTCACTAAAAATCACTTAACAGAACTTGTTTATCTATCAACAAGCATTCAAAATCTATCATCAAACATCAAAATACACATTTAGTCATCAATTGAATCATTCAAAATCTTTAAAAATTTTGCAAAATAGTCCCTAGACTAACTAGTACTAGATGCAACGATTACAAAAACATAAAAATAATTAAAAACGGGACAAAACACATACCTAATTGCATCAATTTGCCTTAGCCGAATGAAGAACCCTAATATTATCTTTTCTTCTTCAATTTCGGTTAAAATATGAGAATGAATGCCTTTAATTTGGTTTTGTTTTATGTATTTTATGTTATTTACCAATTTACACATATACCCTTAATGATAAACCAAATAAAACATCCATTTAATGTCCAATATTGTCCACTTACCAAAAAATGGTCTAATTACTATTTAAGGACCCTTACTTTAAGGTTCTATAGCTATTTGACACCTTTAACTAATAGAACACAAGTTTTACACTTTACGCGATTTAGTCCTATTTATCAAATTGACCAATCAAACGATAAAATTTCCTAACGAAATTTTCACGCCAACAAAATATCACACTGTAAACATTAAAATGATAATAAAATAAATATTTTGGTCTCGAATTTGTGGCCCCGAAACCATTGTTCTGATTTGACTAAAAACGGGCTGTTACAATAGGAGAGATGATCATTTTTCATTTTAATACATAAAAACCAATTCTTTCAAACTTGAATGATAAGATGAGAGAAAATGAGAGAGGGGTATATATTAGTTCAAAATTATGTATTTTTAACAAATTCTATTTTATTTCCTCTCATTTTTCAACT
This sequence comes from Gossypium anomalum, assembly GCA_025698475.1. Taxonomy (NCBI): domain Eukaryota; kingdom Viridiplantae; phylum Streptophyta; class Magnoliopsida; order Malvales; family Malvaceae; genus Gossypium; species Gossypium anomalum. Next base: position 11,587,476 of record CM046967.1, on the reverse strand, counting down.
TTGCTGGGCAAAGAATGGAAAAAAATTACTTTTCCTTTCCACCTTTCCTACCAAGCACACTTATTAAAAGAAAAATTATATTTTCTTTCTTTCTATTTTTATACCCCTTCAATTTTCAATCTTTCCCATTTTCTTTCCACCTTACCAAGCAAATCTTTAGCCTTTTATTTTCAAGGAATTGAATTGGTTATTTTTAAAATTTGGGTCATATGATTCTTTTTGTTGTTATTCATTTTTTCCATTGAATCAAACGCAATGATAATGTCACAAGTGGATGAAGTGGCAGTACTTTAATCGCTTTTATTTACCAACAAGATACGTTGTTTGATGTTGGCTTTGGAGACCAATAATGTGAGTTCAATCATGACTCTATTGGAACTCCCAAGTCCCTATGCCATTTAGCTTATCCACTTTCCGAAGTTGGCTAAATTTATTACGACTCTAACTTAAGAAGTTAATGATTTCAAAATCATTTTCATTTTCCTTTTAATAGTGGGTTAATTAAACAAATGGTGAGGCTCTCTATGTTTTTCAGAGATGGTAATAACGACAGTAATGACCACAATAACAAAAGCAACTTGACTAAATCAACATCAAACGATTTAAGCATGAATCATCTCAATTATTAGTGCTCAACCCAATAGTGGTGAATCGAAGCATCAAGAGAAAAGAATGAGAAAATGTGAAAATTATGATCTTAGGTTTTCAGGTGTTTTTATTTTTGGTATTTCTTTAATCAAATTAACTAATAATTCTGTTTTTTTAAAAAGCTTTTTAGGTGAAATGATCACAAATAAAAGTAAAACTACAAAATTGACATAACGTATAAATGTTTAAGGGTTAAAGTTGCTATTATGCGAATTTTAAGAGATGACACACCATCCATTTTGTTAGCCATTTAATGACTAGTGACAATTTTATAACTTTTCAAAGTTAGATAATAAAAAGAAATTTACTAATAGTTGAGTAACTACCAATATAATTTTATCTTATTAATATAATATATAAAGCAGCAAAAAATTGCAATGTTTGAACCCAAGTTTAAGAAGTATTTATATAATCACTTCAATATTTTATCTATAACATTTTTTATAAATATAATTTAAATATTACGTTTTTTTCTTTATTCAGATCGTAAATATAACAAAATCTAATATCTATTAACTTTATATATATAAATATATATATATATATATATATATATATTAATATGTTTAAACTCAAAATTCATACCAAAATATATTATCAAGCCCAAAGCCAAAATAAACTTAATACATCCAAATCCAAACCTTAAATTTAATAAATCAAACTCAATTTATATTATGCAAGTTAAATTTTAAATACAAAATATAATTTTATAAAAAATTAAAGAAAAACAAAACGCACAACTTTGTTGCGTTGAACATCAGAACATAATTAAAAGAAATTATTAGTATAATTATAGTTTTTGTTAAAGAAGTTTTAATTCTGAAGACTTATATTTTCTTTCAAGAATCATATATTTTTTAAACATCATGTCTAAAACTATCCATAAATAAGATGATAATGTGCTTTAGCTATTCGAACTCATGTTCTCCTGCATTGGCAACAAAATCTATGTCAATAGAGCTAAGACTCAAACGGCAATTCTGTAGACATATATGATTAATAAAGTGTGGTTGATTTGTAATTTCTTATATCATATTTGGTAGTGCATAATTTAATTTTTTAACTACATAATTTTAAATTCATAAAAAAACTATATTAATTATCATGAAAGATTATCAACAATACTACTTGAAAGAAAAAAATATTTATCAAAATAAAAAAATTAAATAATTGAATATAATATGTTAGTCTAAAAAAAATGCGATAAGGCGATTGCTAATAAAAGTAGCACAAAATAAGCATCCTATTGAATATCTAATTGCTCTAATATTTCATATTTACTCGACTATTCCCTCTCTAGCATTAAACAAATACTTTTTGTTGTTATTTATTAGTCCTTAATTAAGTTGTTCATCATTTAAATTTTTGAAGGAATGGATAAAACCCTCGATTTGTTTCTGATTCCATGGGTAATTGCAATATTTCCTTAGAAAGCAAACACATAATGAACAAGAGAATGAAGCAGACAGCCAGTGGCTCACTGGCTGTGGCAACACGAGTGTACAATATTGAAGCTTAGTTTTTAATATCTGGTTGTTTTGGAATTTGAGTTTTCATATCTTTTTACAACTTAATTACTTTATATGTACAAAACATTGATTGGTTGGTGAGAAAATTGAGAGTAAGATGTAGGCTCTATGGCCACGGTTGAAGATGAAGATAAAGCCGAAATTACCAAAAACAGAAAGACCATTGAAAAAAAAATTAAAAAATTTTACAACATTATTAGTTATCCTTATTTATTCACTTTCAAAATAAAATTATATAATCCAACAAATCTAAAATAGATGATAGCATATATTAAACAACAAAATTATCCATAATATTAGAAAAAAAAAATCCACAGCAAGATCCTCCTCTGCTAAGGAAGTCTAATGCAAACATTCACATGAAGCCGTGTTCGTAAAGAATTTAGAGATTTTGTCTTTTTCACTTATTAATGTTGTCGTTAGTTTGTTTGTTATGTAAAATCTTTTCCTTTTTATTATTTATTAAATTTTTTTACTTTAAATTTTCAAGTTGCTACTCTACATTAGTTAAAATTCAAAGTAGGTAAAAATAACATTTTTTTATATATCATTCATGCACCAATCAATCCATAATATTTTAGTCTATATAAATTAAATTGCACAAATATAATAAACAGGAGCCAAAATTTGTATTGATGTGATAATATATATATATATATATATATCATTCTAATTTATTACCAAAATGGTTCACACCAACTAATAGAAGAGGAAGGCTATTCACCCACTAAAACCCATCTTCGTTTTCACCAAAATCCCTCGCCCATCTTTTGTTATCTTCTTTCTTCCCAATTACCAAATTTCATTTTTCACTTCCGTTTCTTTCCTCTTGAGTGAGAAAACCAAAAAATTCTGTACATGTTGGCATTAAGATTTTGAAATTTCTTAAACCCTCAACTTTTCTCAGTCAAATCAATACCCTTTTTTTACAAAATAAGAAATAAAAAATCACACAAAGTCTCCATAATAATAAAAATTAAATTATTAATATATTGAAATTTTATATAAAAATATATGATAAAGTTAACCTAACAACATAATTAGGAGGAAAGTCAAATCTTTTATCAATTCTATATATTTCAACTTCACAATTTCCCTTAATTTATTCACAAATACACATAAGCATAGACAAAGCAACATTTGGTAACATCGTTTCAATAAAAATTTCCAACTTATACAAATTACATACGATTGGCTTGGTATAATAAACTCTGATTATGAATATAATATACACATCATACCCCGTTGACTTTTTTTTCTAATATTAATTTTATTATAAGTTGTTATTATATCCGTTCTTTTTAATATATTACTTAAAACCATTTATAGTCCCTCCATAACTGTTAAATAAGAAGATAATATACTTTAGTACGCTCGAACCCACGTCCTCTTGCACTAACAACATTACTAATATCAATCGAGTTAAGACTCAATTGGTACTTTTTTTTAATTGCATCACCCATTGTATAAGCCATTTTATTGTATTATATCCTAAAAAAACTTAAAATAATATATATGAAAGGGATCTACTTATACATCTTTTGTATAATTAATATTTTAATAATTCAATCATTATCGTTTAATTTATCATTTATATTTATATATATTATCCATGCTAAATTTAACGTAAATTAATTTTTTTAATTATTTATTTTAAGAAAAAAAAATCAATCATCCCATAAATATTAACACGGACAATTATATAAATAAATTATTAAAATATTAATAATAATAAAAAACATATCAAAAAATTTTACACTAATATATTGAACTCTTAACTTTAAAAATAGATTTTTTTTTTCTTTCCAACGAATATCTAGTGAGTAAAAAGTTGACTTCCTCACAAATAAAAACACAGTTAAGATGAATGCAATATATATATATATATATATAATAACTTAAATGGTTGCGTCCATATGCAAAATCTTACTCATCATTGACCTTGGACTTCTATTGTTTTCTTTGTATTTGTTTTGATTTATGGTTTTCTATTTTTCAAAAATATTGTCGAAATATATAATAATAATTCCATATTATTATTTATTATCATAAATATTAACTTAAATTAAAAGTGATTTAATTTGGTTAAAGTTTATTGATATTCAGTTATTAAGTAAATTATGGGTCAAATATGTGTAGATATTTTAGTAATTAATTTCTAATTGATGATGAGTTGATTAGAAATTAAGCTTAATGTGTAAAAAATATATATTAGGGTTATAAACTTATAGTTCCCAAATTATACATACTAACTTTTATAACATCCTATCTTTAGGAAAGAAAGAGTCACATTCTCTAAAATATATATGTGTTAATTTGAAAGATCAAAACCACAAAATTTCAATCCTTCCACGTCTAATCTTGTATATGATGATCTGGCATGACAAATCTTATTTTATGATCAGAATTTTACGATTTTAACAAATATTTTGCAAGTACAAGTGACAAGTGTATGCATTTTTTGATGCCAGCTTCTAGCAGGCTTTGGAGCTGTGCTCGTAATGTTAAATAAATATTAAATATAGTTAATAAATAATAAGAATATGCAATGTTAGGGAAATAATTAGGAATAAAATTTTTAATATATGTATATAGTTTTTATCGATTGAACTGTTGTTTTATTTATTTGATTATTAGCAGGTTTTAATATATTCATTGAACTGGATAGATAAATAATTTTTACTTTAATTGATTTAGTCAAAGTTATTGACTTCAAAGCTAGATTTGTATGTACATTTTCAAGCGTAGGCTCAGATTTAACCCAAATTGGCACCCAATCAAATTGTTTGTATATTAAATTAGATAATAAAAATATATTTTTTATTATTTAAATCAAATTTTGATGTGAAAAAAAAATAAAAACCCTTGATAGAGGAAAGTGACTGGAGCTTAGGTATAGATTTTAGAAGTGGTTTTGAGCTTTGTTCAATAAGTGGGAGTTGATGGTTTTAGGTCATAGCATAGCCGAAGCCGAAGCCGAAGCCGAAGCAGAGGAATAGGTGTTGGGTGGTACTGTGATGTTGGATGGTTTTAAATTGTTAGTTCAAACAGTTGCCGTGAAATAAGCTGTGTTAGAAGAAGTAATAAGGGAGTGGGTATTGTCTTAGTATTGAATGAAAAATAATAAGTAAATAGAAGAGATAAGAGTTGTTTGTGTAGTTCAGTTTTTTTACATTTGTAGAGCTTAACTCAGTGAAAAATATCTACTCTCTTCAACAATTAAAACAAGTAGTCCTAATCTATCACAACCCCGTGATAATTTCCTCACCTTTGCATCTTGAAGAATTATATTCTCACCACTAATTTCTTCTTGGTAAATTCGGCATGTAAAATTACAACACAAAAGGTTTTACTGTTAATATACACTCATACAATAAAATTCCTCACAATGATTAAGTTGTCAAATCTTTAAGCACAATAACCTATACAAGTTTCTTAATTAAATAGAATATATAGAGGCTTGCTAACATAAAAATATTTATATCGATTCCTATTAAACAACTATAGAATAAGCTCAACACAATATAATAACGAAGTACAAGGTAAACTTGGACTATTGGAGCTAAGCAATCAGTGTTACAACTCAATCCAATATTCATGATCCAAGGGATTAAATAAGTTGATCCAATACAATCCAATCTCCAAAATATGTTTTCCCTATGTGATATGATATTCATTAATGGGTTATATATCATTCATATAATAAGTTGATATCCATATATTGATACTATTTGAATCCACATCATTAAGATTATCAAGATCTTCTTCTATGTATTTTACAATGGATTATTTCAATTCCACCTATAATTGAATTTATCAAATATGCAACATGCTAGTACGATCCAACCTTATTTTTTTATGCTATACTAAAGTGATGTTGTTAATATAAAAAATATATTTTAGAATAACAAATGAATTCTTAACCACATTTCGAAGTCTTGAATATCTAAATTTAAAGACTTCGCGAGCTATCTATGGTGCTTGTGTCTGACACCATTCTCACAAATGGTATTATACCTCACGATACAATTCAAGAAATACTTTTCTATTTACATGTTAGCATCAACTTTATAATATTTGATTTCACAGTTAAATAGTCGATTACTTTAATTATAAAAGTTAATTTAGAGAATAAATTATGTTAGGTTAATTATTTTATAATACGTAAATTAAATAAAAATAATATAAAAGTTATATTACAGAATCTTTATAGAAAAATATTTTATAAATTGCTGAATACTTTCATAACACTTCTTATAAATAATATAATATTTTGTCATAACTTTAAAAAGTTAAAAAAAAAATTTATAAACAAGTTAGGATAAAGTAAACATATAACATTTTTTTAATGAATAAGTATATTATTTTTATAATATATAGCATGAACACATAAATAAGTTATGTCCATATCTGACCATCGCATTTTGTAAATAAATATATTATAACACTTTTATAAAATGTAAAAATATATATAATAACTTGTTCCCATAACTTTAGAAAATTTTTAGGATTTAAATACTATAATTTTTTGTTATAACCTTATAAAATGCACAAATTATTTTTATAATATAATTTTTTTCCTTATAACCATCTCAAACACTCAAATGCGTTCATACTTATAATATATTTTTATAACTTTTATAAAAATATTTTTTAAAAATTAGATTTGGACGTAATTACTTATCTAATTACTCTAATTCTCACCTCCCCTCTAAGAATTGAAAAGTGTGGATGGGTGCTCAAATTACACCTAATTCGGTGAGACCCATCAATTACAATGGTTACCTAAATACACCACTTTTGAATAATTGCAAACAAGTAAATTAAAATCCAATTACTAGGTAGCTTTCCAAGCACTACCTTAAATTCAATTGTAAACATTTCTTTTAAAAATTCCTTACATTTATCTATTAAATATTTAAACTTAATTTGGATTATATAATATTAATTTTAGATTGTAAATGAATAGTATAACTAGTTTTCTTACTCGTGATCACATAGGTTGATTGTGTGTATTAATTTAAATATATTATATTTTTATTAAAAATTTGGTACAAAATTTGAATATTCAAAATTAAATATATGATATTTTTTGTTAAAAAGTTGAATATATAAAATTAAAATTGCAACAATAGTTAAAATTAATTTTTTTTCCCGTTAAAATCATTGACTATATTATATCAATTAATGCTTTGAAATAAATTTATAAAACAAATAATCTAATATAAAATTTTAATGGGGCTAATTTTTTAAATAATTTAAAATATTAAGTAAGACTAATTATAATCCATATTTGAAATAAATATCTACTTTAAAAAAACATTTTATAAAATTTCTTGTAAAAAGCATTTAAAAAAAGCTAATATTTACATCAGCAAATTTTAGTTTATAAAATGTTTTTAAAACAAATATGTTTTTAATAATTGTTTTAATTCTTTTTTTACTTAGACGTTTTTTAACCGCTTACTTTCATAATTTTTCTAAAAATATATTATTAATAAAATTTAATGCAAAAATGTTTTCTATTAATAAAAACAGCCATTCTTATGAAATTTGTTTATAAAACTCTTTTTCTTTTTTAATGTATTAATATTTGATGCATTATCGGTACACAAGTCTCGTATACCATCAGTTAATAATAGATGACATATCATCATTTGCGTAAAATAAAAAATATTAAAGGACTTGAAAATAAATACAATTAATTTTATTTAAACATAATTAAATATTAATTATGACTATCTTGTTTCTCTTTTAGCTTTTGGGATTCAGATTTCATGTTTTTTTTTATATTTATTTATGTTTAATAATTATAATTAATATTTATTTTTAATCCTTTTAATATTTTATGTTTTACACTAATAACAATGTACTAGTGGTGTATGAGATTTATATATCGATTGTACATAAAATATTCTCTGTTTTGTAATATATTTAAGAAAATTATTTCATTAACATAATTATTTTTTAAAAACCGTATTTCATAATAAAAAAAATTGCTTATAAATTGTGTTCCACACCATCACTATTAAATTTTTATATTATTTCAAAATATGTTTTATGAAAATTTGAAAATATATTAAAACATAATTTAAAATTTTTAACTGTTTGACATATTGTAATTTCAAATGTAGTTAATTATTTATCTTAAAATGTAAATATAAAAAAGAAAAAAGAAAAAACCAACAACTTGAATCATAGCATTTAAGGCTTAAAAGCCGAAGTTTGGATTTGTCTTTGCATGGGTAAATCTTTGAGGAGGTCCGTAAATTTTGTATTGGTTTTGATTTAGTCACTTTTTGTTATATTTCTAAATTGGCCAATTGGGTTCTAAATGATGCTTGCTGGTTTGGACTGCTCAGATGTCATTCACTATTCAGTGTTGGATAACGTTATTGCTGTTATGAAATATTTATGTGGATGTCATTATCAACCCCATAAGTTATAAAACTCTTCCTATACCCCATAAGTTATGAGACTTTTCCTATACCCCATTAATATAGGAGATAAAAGGTCATGACCCTTTACATGCCCTATAATAATTAGAGAGTTACTTTTAACCCCTATATATATGGGGCTCATGTACTCATGAAAAAAAATAGAAATACACACTCTCTTTTACATTCTCTCTACACTCTTTCTTCTACCACATTTTAGTTTATTCTTTCTTTATTATTTTACAACACGTTATCAGCACGAGTCTCTAATACAAGAAATCAAGGCCAACAAATTTTTCCTTAAAGATTGCCGAAGAACGTTTAGGTGAAGTAAGGGTAACAAGTTGATCTATTTCATTTGCATATGTGTTATTTCATTTGCATATTAACATGCTTTATTTTACATTATTGACTTGTATATTTTGTCTTATAGTTTTATAATGTCAAATCTTACAAAACTCGAATTTGTGGCTCTGGACATCACTGGAAATAACTATTTATCATGGGTACTAGATGCTGAAATTCACTTAGATGCAAAGAGTCTTGGTGAGACTATTAAGGAGGGAAATGAAGAAAGTACACAAGATAAGGCCAAGGCCATGATTTTCCTTTGCCATCACCTCCATGAAGGTCTAAAGACCGAATATTTGACTGTTAAGGACCCTCAAATTCTTTGGGCCAATTTAAAGGAAATATATGACCATCAGAAAACTGTGATTTTGCCTAAAGCTCGTTATGAGTGGCTGAATTTAAGATTGCAAGACTTTAAGTCTGTTAGTGATTATAACTCGGCCATGTTCAGAATCACTTCACAATTGAATTTATGTGGAGAGAAGATTACTGATGCAGAAATGTTAGAAAAAACATACTCAAATTTTCATGCAAATAATGTTGTTCTGCAGACACAATATCGTGAAAAAGGCTTCCAGAAATATTCTGAATTAATTTCTTGTCTCCTAGTGGCGGAGCAAAGCAACGAGCTGCTAATGAAAAACCATGAATTACGCCCAACTGCCTCTACTCCATTCCCTGAAGCGAATGTGAGTTTACACAATGGGCAAGAATTAAAAGAAACACACCATGCAAATAATAGTGTGCGTAGCCGTGGTCGTGGCCGAGGGCGTGGCCGCGGACATAGATATGGATATGGTCGAGGTGGTCGTTTTAAAAATTCACATTCCTACCAGAAGTGGGATAGAAAAAAATGGTAACAGGGAAGAGAAAGAAAAAGGTGAAAATATGATTAATGTATGCTATCGTTGTGGAGGAAAAGGACATTGGTCTCGTGTGTGTCGCACACAAAAGCATCTAGTTGATCTTTATCAGCAGTCCATAAAACAAAAAGGAAAGAAAGTAGAAACCAATCTTGTGTATAAAGATGGCGAAGGTGATTTTGATGATGGCAATACAACCCACCTAGAAGTGGTTGATTTTCTTTCTACCCCTGAAGGAAATTATTAAGGCCACAAATTTCGATAAATAATAAAATAAACCTCTACTACTCTATGTTTCATTTAGCAACTTTAATAATGATGTTATGACCTTTACTAGTGCTATGTTTTATGTGATAATTTTGCTTTATAGACCTTTTAGTAATTTGAACTTTGAATACATGTTTTCACCATTATGTGTGACATTTTGTGGTTATTTTATTTCTTTGAAGAACATTATCTCGCAAAGGCAATCAGCTATGAATGGTGAAAAAATATGTCTAGCAGACAGTGCAACTACTCACACCATATTGAAAGACAAGAGATATTTTTCTCATTTAATAATGAAAGAAGAAAGTGTGAGCACTATATCTGGTAGTACAACTATTATAGAAGGCTCCGGAAGAGCAACTATTATATTACCAAGGGGAACAAAAATTGAAATTATTAATGCATTATACTCCCCTAAGTCTCAAAGAAATTTATTGAGTTTTAAAGATATTCGCCAAAATGGATATCATATTGAGACTTTAAACGAAGGACATTGTGAATTCCATCAAATTACGAGTATTGCTCAAGGCAATAAACAAATTGTTGAGAAATTGCCTGCATTCTTTACTGGTTTGTGCTACACAAAGATCAGTTCTATAGAAACACATACTATAGTAAACCAGAAGTTTGCTAATGATTTTGTTCTTTGGCATGACCGGTTAGGCCATCCCGGTTTAATAATGATGCGAAAAATAATTGAAAATTCATGCGGACATTCATTGAAGAGCCAGCAGATTCTTCAAAACATTACATGTGCTGCATGTTCACTTGGGAAATTAATAATCCGACCATCACCTGCTAAGATAAATAAGGAACCACTTACTTTTCTTGAGCGAATTCAAGGGGATATATGTGGGCCTATACATCCCCCATGTGGACCATTTAGGTACTTTATGGTTTTAATCGATGCATCGAGTAGATGGTCTCATGTATCTTTGTTATCAACTGGTAACCTGGCGTTTGCGAGATTGCTTGCTCAATTGATTCGATTACGAGCCCATTTCCCATATTTTCCTATTAAGACCATCCGTCTTGATAATGCTGGTGAATTTACTTCTCAGTCTTTTAATAACTATTGCATGCCCATTGGAATAAGTGTTGAACATCCTGTAGCTCATGTTCACACACAAAATGGTTTAGCAGAATCTTTAATAAAACGACTTCAATTGATAGCAAGACCATTACTTATGAAGTTAAAACTCCTAATCACTGCTTGGGGGTATGCAATTTTACATGCAACTGCATTAATTCGCATCAGGCCAACAAGTTATCATAAAGTCTCCCCCTTTACAAATAGTTTATGGTCAGGAACCAAATATTTCCTATCTAAGAACATTTGGATGTGTCGTATATGTTCCAATTGCTCCACCACATAGAACTAAGATGGGACCTCAAAGAAGGTTGGGTATATATGTTGGATTTGAATCCCTATCCATAATTAAATATCTAGAACCATCTACAGGGAATCTATTTACGGCTGCTTTTGTGATTGTCATTTTGATTTGAGTCAATTTTTCCAATATTAGGGGAGAAATCAAACAATTTGGATCAGAAAATTAGTTGGAAAGAGTTGTCATTAGCTCATCTTGATCCTCGAACTAAGCAATGTGATTTAGAAGTTCAAAAGATTATTCATTTACAAAGTTTAGTTAATGAATTGCCAGACGCATTTTCTGACCCAAAGAAAGTGACTAAGTCATATATACCAGCTGTGAATGCTCCAATAAAACTTGATATCCCAGAAGGATAAAATCTAGTTGCTACTGAGTCTAATATACGCCTGAAGCGTGGTAGACCAATTGGTTCCAAAGATAAGAATCCTCGAAAAAAGAAAGGAGCAAAGATTAATGATGGTTTATCAAAGAAAAAATGATTATACCGGGATCTCCTGAAGAGACTATAGACATGACTAGAAGAATAGTTTCAGAAGAAAATCAGGTACCTAACAATGAAGAGATCTCTATTGATTATGTCATGTCCGGTATAAAATGGAACCGAAATCAAATCGACGTCGATGATATTTTTGCATGCAATGTAGCACTAGATGTTATAAATAATAAAGAGGATTATGAACCAAAATCGATTGAGGAATGTAAACAAAGAGATGATTGGCCAAAATGGAAAGAAGCAATTGAAAATGAATTGAAATCGCTAGCGAAAAGAAAAGTGTTTGGACTCAGAGTCGTATACCTCTGGTGTGTGAAACCGATGGGATACAAATGGGTTTTTGTGCGTAAAAGGAATGAAAAGAGTGAAATTGTAAGGTATAAAGCACGTTTAGTTGCACAAGGATTCTCACAAAGACCTGGAATTGATTATGAGAAGACATATTCTCCTGTGGTGGATGCAACTACATTTAGATTTTTGATAAGTCTGGCTATAAGAGAAGGGTTTGATTTACGCCTAATGGATGTAGTAACAGTTTATTTGTATGGCCCACTGGATACTAACATTTATATGAAACTCCCTAAAGGATTTAAACTGCCTGAAGCAGTGAGTTCAGGTTCTAGAGAACATTATTCGATCAAATTGCACAAATCCCTTTATGGATTGAAACAATCCGAACGCATGTGGTATAATCGCCTAAGCGAGTATTTGTTGAAAGAAGGATACAAGAATGATCCAATTTGCCTATGCATTTTTATTAAGAAGTTTGGATCTAGATATGTAATTATTGCAGTATATGTTGATGATTTGAATATCATTGGAACTCCTGAAGAGATCCAAAAGACTGTTGAGTGTTTGAAGAAAGAATTTGAAATAAAAGACCTTGGAAGAACGAAATTTTTTTGGGGGTTACAAATTGAGCACCTAAAAGAATGAATCCTTGTGCATCAATAAACGTATATTGAAAAGGTGCTAAAAAGATTTTATATGGATAAGGCACATCCAATAACTACCTCTATGGTTGTAAGATTACTTGATCTGAGTAAAGACCCTTTCCGTCCTCGGGAAGATAGTGAAGATTTTCTTGGTCCTGAAGTGTCATACCTTAGTACAATTGGGGCATGAATGTATCTTGCTAGCCATACCCGGCCTGATATATCTTTTTTTGTAAATTTGCTAGCAAGATTTAGCTCATGCCCAACTCGGAGACATTAGACTGGAGTAAAACAGATATTTCGTTATCTCCAAGGCACAAAGAATATGGGTCTATTTTTCCCTAATAAATCCAAGACAGAGTTGATTGGTTTTGCAGATGCAGGATTTATGTCAGACCCTCATAATGGAAAATCACAAACTGGATATGTTTTTACATATAGAGGTACTGCAATCTCTTGGCGCTCAATGAAGCAAACAATTGCAGCAACCTCATCTAATCATATAGAAATCTTAATAATCCATGAAGCAAGTCGTGAATGTGTATGGCTAAGATCTATGATCTAGCATATAAGGAATAATTGTGGTTTATCATCTGGAAAGGAAGCTACAACTGTCTTGTTTGAAGATAACACAGCATGCATTGATCAGCTCGATAGTGGACACATCAAAGGTGACAGAACAAAACACATTGCACCAAAATTCTTCTTCACTTATGACCTCCAGAAGATTAAGGAGATAAAAGTTAAGCAGATCAGTTCAAGTAAGAATTTAGCAGATTTATTTACTAAGGCGCTTCCTACATCAGTGTTTCAGAATCTTGTTTACTACATTGGAATGCGTCACCTTCGAGATCTCAAGTGATGTAGCCATTAGGGAGAGTTAATACGCGCTGTACTCTTTTTCCCTTAACCTTGGTTTTATCCCACTGGGTTTTTCAGGTAAGGTTTTTAATGAGGTAGCATATCAAGCGTATAATTATATACTCTTTTTCCTTCACTAAGTTTTTGTCCCACTAGGTTTTTCTTAGTAAGGTTTTAACGAGGCATAATTAGATAATGAACATCCAAGGGGGAGTGTTATGAAATATTTATGTGGATGTCATTATCAACCCCATAAGTTATAAAACTCTTCCTATACCCTATAAGTTATGAGACTTTTCCTATACCCTATTAATATGGGAGATAAAAGCTCATGACCCTTTACATGCCCTATAATAATTAGAGAGTTACTTTTAACCCCTATATATATAGGGCTCATGTACTCATGAAAAAAATAGAAGCACACTCTCTCTTTTACATTCTCTCTACACTCTTTCTTCTATCACATTTTAGTTTATTCTTTCTTTATTATTTTACAACAATTGCTGCTCATTTTTCTTTTACTTTTCTCTTTTATGACCAAACGGAAGAATTATTTTTTAGACCCTTCAAAAATTAAAACATTCAATTTACATGTACTTAAATAAATAAATAATACGTTTTGACCCATTTGAATAATTAATAATTTAATCTAAACCATTTAAATAAAAAATTTGTTTCTTTAGCCACCCAAAATTTTATTACTTCTATCTCAGCTCCTAAACATAATTCCTAGCTTTGCCCCTATTCGAATGGTTTGTAAAGCTTGAAACCCCGAGTTTAAATTCCACCATAAAATTTATATTGGTTGTCAAAATACAGGTGAAATGAATTTAACTCATCATTGTATTACATTCCCATTAACGTGAGAGAACATGCATTTAATAGAGATCAACCCTAACTAACTTGACAGTTGATAACAACCTTAGCTAATTAACTAACTACTGACTTCTTATCCTTAACATGCCCCGAGCTTGTTCCTTCCTCTGCCATTACTAACATTCCACTAGTTGACACTCGAAGTTGACTTCGAAACTTGCTGAAAAAACTTACTACTAACGGTTTAGTCAGTATGTCTGCAACCTGTTCCTGACTTGGTACATGACCCACCTGAAAAAAACCTTGAGCAACTTTCTCCCTCACAAAGAAGAGATCCAATTCAACGTGTTTAAACTTCGAGTGCAACACTAGATTTCTTGTTACTGCCACAGCTGCTGAACTATCACACCACACAAGAGCTTTGCCGCGAAGAGGAACTCCAAGTTCAGTTAACAATGACTGGATCTATATTATCTCAGCAATAACATGGGCGAGGCTTCTGTATTCAGCCTCAACAATCGATCGTGAGATGACATGCTACTTCCTGGAGCTCCAAGAGATTGAACTCCCTCCAAGAAAGACGTAGTAACCGGATGTAGACCGGCGATCATTAATGTTAGACCCGCAGCTGGCATCAGAAAATCCTTCAAGCAAGAGCTTCGAGTTCTTTGTAAAATGCAGCCCATGATCCAAGGTCCCATGCAAATAAGCAAGATTCTCTTGACTTCTTTGAAATGCACGTCCAAAGGGTTGTGCATAAACTGGCACACTTTGTTAACTGCAAAAATAATAACGGGTCTGGTAATAACCACGTACTGCAACGCCTCAACAATGCTCATGTATAAAGACGTATTTTCAACAGGTTATCCTTTAGTGGCTGACAATTGACATGTCGTGATCATAGGTGTAGGTGTAGCTTTAGATCCCTCCATAGAAGCTCTTCGCAACAAATCCAGTATATACTTTCGTTGGCTAAGAAAAATACCAGTGGTGGTGTACTGGACTTCTATACCAAGAAAGTAGTTAAGTTGGCTAAGATCTTTCAAAGAAAATTGATTATCAAGCTTCTGTACAAACTGATCTATAGCTTGACTGTTGTTTCCAGTAACTATAATATCGTCGACATAGACTAAAACATACATGAGCTAGGAGCATGATTGAGAAACAAATAGAGAAGTGTCAGATTTAGAAGCAACAAATCCTGTAGCAACTAAGAACTCCTTGAACTTATGAAACCAAGCCCGAGGGGCTTGCTTGAGGCCATATAGTACTTTCCTTAACCGGTACACCAGCTGTTGACCATTGTCCCCAAGTTGCTCAAACCCTGGTGGCCGTACCATGTATATTTCCTCCTGTAAATCACCATTCGAGAAGGCATTGTTGATGTCGACCTGATGAAGAGACCATCCCATTGAGACCACAAGAGCCAGTACCACACGAACAGTTTTTGGCTTGACAACAGGGTTGAAAGTATCCCGAAAGTTAACACCAGCCTCTTGTAGATAGCCCTTTACCACTAACCGACCTTTGTACCGAGCAACAGACCCATCAACATTTTGTTTAATCTTAAATATCCACTTATAACCCACTGCTTTCCTTCCAGCAAGTAAATGCACAAGATCCCAAGTATAGTTTGCGAGTAGAGCAGTGTACTCACTGTGAGCAGCTGCTATCCAGGCAGGGCATTGAAATGCTTCAATGATGGAAGCAAGCTCTTGATCAATAAGAACTGAAGTGAATAATCGTGGCTTAAAAATCTCACTTTTGGACTTAGTTTGCATCGGATGTGTATCAGTACTAGGCTAAACTTGCCTGGTAGAAAATGAAGAGCAAGTTTCAGAGGTAGGCGAACAAGAGTGACTAGAAGCAGGTACTGGAGAGTCCACTCGAGACTGTGATTGACCGATACCAAGACTAGAATCAGGTTGTTGTAGTGGAGAGTCCACTCGAGACTGTGGTTGAGCAACGCCATCTGCATGTGCTGAGCGATCACGTTCCTCATGTGTCAAAAACCATGTTCCAAAGACGAAGAACTAGTAGAAACTAAGGAAGAACCTTTAATCACCACGGGAAGGGGAGATTGATGATGAACTGCTCGAGCTGACTGCTCAGAGGAGAACATAGTTTGATAGGGAAAAAGAGCCTCATCAAATGTAACATGCCTGGAGATAAACACCCGACCATGCTCATCAAGACACTGATACCCTTTGTGGTTGGGTCCAATGCCAAGAAAAACACAGAGACTGGACCGAAATTGTAGTTTGTTGGGATGATAAGGCCTCAACTAGGGATAACAGGCACATCCAAAAACTTTAACATGTGAGTAGGTTGGTTTAACTTTGTATAGCATTTCATAGGGACTTCACTAC
This sequence comes from Gossypium anomalum, assembly GCA_025698475.1. NCBI lineage: Eukaryota > Viridiplantae > Streptophyta > Magnoliopsida > Malvales > Malvaceae > Gossypium > Gossypium anomalum. The sequence continues at coordinate 11,570,513 of CM046967.1, read as the reverse complement.
TTTAGAACAGGTGTTGGTAATCTATTTATCAGGTGAACATCATGCGCAAAAGTATACGACCAAAATTTCAGAGGTAAACCTGCTTGAGCGAGAAGAGTCAATCCCATGTCAACGATCTGACGATACTTTCGTTCAACAGCCTTATTTTTCTCAGAAGTGTGAGGGCAAGTGACCCTATATTGAATGCCAAGACGTGATAGTTTCCTAGACAATGAACGATATTCTCCTCTCCAGTCAGACTGAAACATTTTAATGAAACCACCAAATTGAACATGGACCATCTGTTTGAACTGTAGAAAACACAGAAACACGTCTGCCTTTGATCTTAGAAGATAAACCCAAGTGTATCTACTATACATATCTACAAAAGAAACATAGTAGACAAAACCATTTGATTGAACATGAGAAGGACCCCAAACATCGAATTCTACTAATTCAAAATGTGCTGAGTACACTGTGCTAGAAGCTTTAAAAGGCAGCCTATGGGCTTTGCCAAACTAACAAGCTGAGCAAACATGCAACATATTTTTTCTTATACACGAAATATTACAGTCTCGCATAACAATCCCAAGCATATTGGAATAGGGGTGCCCAAGTCTTTTGTGCCACAGATTAGTCGAAGAGGAAACTTGAGCTGCTCCTAAGAACATCGAGGTGGGTTGTGAAGTCATACCAGATGAGGAAGAAGACGAGTTAGACACGTCAAACCTGTAAAGACCATCACGCATGTGGCCCACTAGGAGCGTTTTCTTTGTCTTTATATCATTCGCATAACACAAGAACGGGTGAAATTCAAAATACACCGCATTATCTCTAGCAAACTGACCAACAGATAGTAAATTTTTACAAACATTAGGAACATGGAGAACATTTTGAAGACGCAGCAGCCTAGAACCAGCCAACAGACTGCAGATCCTACATTAGTAATAGAGATAGGATCACCATTTCCCATGGACATATGACTCGTACCTGCATAGGGAGCAACATTCGTAAGGGCTGTTATATCTGGTGTGATATGGTTTGTAGCTCCAGAATCAAGATACTAGCCTTGATCAGAATCTGAAGGTTGAGAAGAAGGCTGGCAACAGGAGTTGCATTTACGAGAATAAGAACGGGTAGAGGAGCCATCCTGATCTTGAAACTGATGACAGTTAACAAACACTTGTTGGTTGGAGTCGACCCCTAAAAAAGTCTCATCGAAACGATGATTGCAGGTCTGTACTAAGTGGCCGATCTTGCCATAGAGTTGACACTGAGGCTTAGAGCGAGACCAGCTACGACTACTCACACGGCCCCTGCCACGAGACCAACCACGAGACCAACCACGACCATGACCTCGATAACCAGGCTTATACTCCTGCTGGTAGTTATGTGAGGTCCCAGTATGTGTTGAATTTCTATTAGCGGCTTGTTTGGGATGAGAAGCCAGATTTGCTTGGAATGGTGTCTCTGTTAAAAGAGCTAGTTGCCTTGATTCATAGTCAATTAACATATCAGTTAAGAGTTCCAGTGATATTGGAGTCGCTGAGGCAAAATTTCAAATAGATTCATACTCCATCGAGAGGCCAGCTAAAATTATACTGACCTGTTCTTGTTCAGATATTGGACTGCTAGCAGCAATCAAGCTATCACACAACGTTTTCACCTTGGCCAAGTAATCTTTTACTGAAAGATTTGCCTTCTTGACAGAATACAAGGCATGATGCATGCTAGAAATTTTACCAGTAGACTTCACACCAAAACATCATTCAATGACTGTCCAAACTTCAAAACTGGTCTTGGCCATTGTGAGATGTACCAAGATTTCATCAGTTACCATAGAAAGCAACCAAGAGGCTAGAAATTTGTCTTGCTTTTTATAGAGAAGAAACGATGGATTAGGTACAGACTGTCCATTAGGTCCAGGAATAAGAGGAGAGGGAGCATAAATGGTGCCAAGAACATATCCTTCAAGCTCATACCCTTCAAGAATGAGTAAAATTTGATGTTTCCACAGCAAGTAGTTTTGTTCACTAAGCTTGACCGTATCATGTTTCGAGAAGTATTGAATATTCGACAAAGGTGTAGAATTCTGACCTTGCGAAGCAGTGTTTGACGACTGATGAGGTGTGTCAGTGGAATGTAGGGTTTCAGTCTCCATGAATGAAGCAAGAAAACGCAGTTGGAAGAAAGAAGAAAAAAAAATGATTATGCCAAGAACTCACTGGCTCTTGATACCATGTCAAGATACAGGTGAAATGAATTCAACTCATCATTGTATTACATTCCCATTAACGTGAGAGTACATGCATTTAATAGAGATCAACCCTAACTAACTTGACAGTTGATAACAACCTTAGCTAATTAACTAACAAATTAACTAACTACTGACTTCTTATCCTTAACATTGGTGAATTAATTATCTAACCATTACTTTTGAAAACTACTATTCCTATAATTTCAGTATATACATATATTTAAGAAATTGAAGGAGCCTTAGGAAGCCTGTTCCATTCACCCCTCAATGTATGTCACAAAATAAATTTCAAAGTTGAAGCTAATTAGCTAATTAAGGTAATTAAACAACCAATTGCCATTGACTTATACATATTTAAACAAAACCATTTTATTATTTTATATATTAAGGAAAAGTCGCATTTGTTGTTAGCCCATAAATTGTTAGGTAAATTAAGAAAAATAAAAAGAAATTAGAGAGAAATTAAGTTGACTTGGTATTATTATTATCTAGCCTTTGAAATATTCTCTATCTTTCCCACTTCAAATGAAATACAGCTATATATATAATATATATTCCTTCATTATGTTCAATAATTTGTGTTATTTATGCCTTTACTTTTTCTTTTCCTTTTCCTTGTCATGTTTGTAACTGTAAACAAAATTCAACATAATTAAATTATTAAAATATACTAAAATCTTAAATTACTTAATTAAGGCACAACATTTTGAATTTCATTTATAGTGAAAATATGAAAAATGATGAAATGCCACATTCAATATCATATATATAACATAAAATTTTCAAATAAAAATATATTTTTAAATTTATTGCTAAATATACATCTAACAAAATTTACGAGTTTGCATTCTTAAATATTTTAATTTACACTACTTTTAAACTTTAATTATCAAGCCCTACCCAAAAGAATTGACAAACTATCCGTTTTAAAATATAGTTGAATTAATCCTCCATCTATATCTCAACCTAGTATTATCCTTCAATACTTTAAATTTGGTTGTATGACACATCATGTTTGATTTTTAGTAATTTAATATGCAAATATATACTCTCTCTCTTTTTTTATTTGAAATATATAATTTACATTAAAATTCCAAAGCTAAATTAAACATATATAACTTTTTATTCTACATAATAAATATATGTTACATGTATACATAGTAAACATGCATATTCAATATATTATAAAATAATTTATATATAAAGTAAAACTCTAACTGTATGCATATTGAATTCATATCATATAAAATTAATTAACTTGATTAATTTTAATTATTTCCTATTACTGCTACTTTGAAATGGGAAAAGGAAGTGATTGTAACTTGTTTTGATAACTGAAAGGCAATTATTTAAAAAAATTAATAAAATGTAATTTTTAGTCAATAAAAGTAATATGTAGTATAAGATAAATATAGTAGGGGTGACCGGGTGACAATTAAACAATAAACAATAAAAAACTAAAATTTTCCTAATTAAACAATAAACAATAAAAAATATAATATAATACATATATAGATATAGACACGTTCAATTAATATTTTTTTTTTCAAATTATATATCTAAAAAACTCTAACTCAACATTATACAAAATTAACTCGAAACTATATAAAAGATAATGATTGGAAAAAGTTTATAAAGTTTCTTATTAGTATTATTATATTCAATTATAACGATTTTTAATTTATCTAAAAAAATTAGAAAGGAATGCAAAATGTTATTTTATCCAGAAAATTGAAATAAATGTAACCATTTTAAAGCTATTTAATTTAGAAGAACTAGAAGAAGAGATGAAAATATAATATTGTTAAACACCAATAATCACCAACTCGAAATTCAAGTAAAATTCGGGTTACTTATCCGCGACCTGGCCAGGCATCACCAAATGAATATGTGCGAGGCGTACAGTGAGGGGACAGACAGGGGAGCTCGCGATATCAGCTCACACGAGTTGAGGGGAGTTCCTAGTCCTAACTTGCATATACCCAATAAGTTCACATGTAGGGGACCGTAAGGCCCAAGATGCGACCCAGAACGGTACATATGCTCAATATGCTCGAGGCCTGTTCAGAAAAAGGTCAAGTTCATGAATAGTGGAATCAAATTATAAACAGTGATAATAAGTATAAATACTCAAATGTTTCATTTAATGAGACACACAGAAAATTAATCAACAAATATAATATAATATATAAACTAAAGCGATATTAACTTTGTAGGGAGAGTTGGTTTTATATAATAAATAGATTATATTAATCTAAGCAATTTGATGCTTAGAAAAATAAAACCTATCTGTTAGAATAACATAATGCTTATAAACTATCGCAAGCAAGAATAAAGAACAAAGCGTTGACCAAATAGCTAGGATAGTTTAAACTTTAAACTAACTCAAGGGCTTCTTCCATTTATGTACTACTTTAATTATGCATGTGGATTATTTATGGGTAATTATATGACCTTTTCCATACATGCATCCGTACGCAATTGAATATGCATATTCACATACATCATCCTTCACGTTTAAATATATATATATATATAAATTAGAATAAAATCATCGTTATTTATCAATAAGGGACTGGATGTAAATTCGAACTTTAAAGATAATATTGTTGGAAGAAACAACAACGAACCTCGAACATAACCGTAAAACAAATATAAATACATAAAATAAAATAAAAAACCAAGTTTTTGCTTAGTCCACCCTCACCTGATTTTATACTTCATCTATTATTGTTTGTTATGTTCTTCTGTAATTCGTACTTATTAATTGTAATAGACATTTCTATCAACCTCCAAATAACAAAATTTGTTGGTAAAATAATGTTATCGTAAATCTATTAAATTTTAAATTTTCTGTCTATTTGTGGAAATATATATATAATCTAAAAGGTCAATGCTCTCTTTTTTTTTTTCTAGGGATTTTAATATAACTATTATTCAAGCAAGTAGGCAGTGTTTGAATTTGACAAAAACGTTGAAACTAGGAAAAAAACTTTTTTTTTTTTTTTTTTTAAATGAAATTGTTGGTTTTAATGAATGGATATGCAGACGCCCAAATTTCGTCTTTTCTGTCTTTATCTGCATGCAAACGCCGTTTCTACTCTCTTTATATTTTTAAAAGGTTAAAATATGCCTTTCATCCCTGTACTTTTTAAAAAAGTTGAGATTTGGTCCTTTTACTTTAAATACTACTTTTCCATTTTAAAAATCCTAGGCCAATTATTATCATTGTTGGTAGTTTTCGTTGAAATTGGTCATCCAAACTTGTTTATTTTCTGTCAATTATATGCCACGTCAAATTAGGGTAGCCTATAATCAACATGCCAAACTAACAAACTTTGATGAAATATACTTATGATTTTAATGATTAGATTGATATTTTTAAATAAAAAAAAAGTTACAGGGCTTAATTTTTAACTTTATAAAGTACAAAGACTAAATATCAAATTCTCTATAAGTATAGGGATTAACAACATATACAATTGGCAAAGGCAGAAACCCTAAATCTTGAGTATTTAAGTTTGAGACACAATGTGTAATTATATAGTGGGTCTACGAGTCCCAACATATATAAGTTTTAGTTTGGAATGTTCTAGTTCTTAGTCTATCTGTACTGTAATTATTTGATTATACAATTCTTAGTCTATCCGTATTGTATTGTTTAAAAAAAATAAAATAATAGATATTCATTTACCAAACTTGATAAAAATCACAGAATTTTTAAGATTGATTTATTAAGTAAATGTGAAATGAAAAATTAATTATATTAATGATGTATTTTATTTATTTTCTTATTTTTTATTATAAAATAGTAAAAATATTATTGCTTTAGAATTATTTTTAATTGATATTAAATGAAATCTAATTTAAGTAAGTTTTGAATATTTTTAAACTTATATTTAATTCAATTATATATTAACTTTCACATGAATACGTTAAATATTTACATTTAAAATAAAAATCATTAATTTTAAAAATTTAAATGATAAATAAATTAATTAAAAGCAATAGAAGAATAGTAATAAAAGAGGAAATAAAATATGAAAATATAACAATTATAAATGAGATTTTCTTGAAAATAAACTTACATTTGATCTCTTTACAGATATATAACTAATTTATTAGAATGTTATTAAGTAAACTAACATTTGTTTCAAATTTTACTTTAATTACTGAAATATCCGTTTATTTATTTTCCTTTCTTGTGTTTTAATTGTTTTTTATCATTATTTTTTAATTAATTATTCCAAAGAATTACAGATGAATTTAAAATATTTAATCTGTGCTTGTATAAATTTTTTTAATCCTTCAGCGTTTCTCGTCAACCGACAAGATATTAGCAGCCGTTTCCAACTGTAGGCTGTAGGAAGGCCAACCTCTGCTTTTTCAAACACCACTTTCTATCTGTCGTGCATGTGTAATGCGTTTAACATGCCGCCACCAATTATCCTAAATTCATAGCTTAAGCTATGTCATCACTCCCACAACTCTGCGTAAACTACGATTTTAGTCGTATTTTTATTTTTAAAAATTTACTCTCTTTTATTTTTTATATTTTAAAATTTAGTATTGTTAAAATTATTTTGTTAAATTTAAATTTATTATAACGTTTTTTTTTAGTTACATAATTATTAAGTAAATATTTTTTTTTATTTCAAAATATCACATCAATAAATTTAACGAAAAGTTTTAAAAATTTTAACAATTAAATTTTATATTTTGAAATCTAAAAAGTAAATGAATTGAATTCCTAAAAATAAAAAAACGAACTAAATTCCAAAATGTAGAAAAAAGTACATAAATTTATGATATATTTTAATTTTTTAATAATTACAAAATCTATATATTTAAGAAACTGAGTGTAAAATTATTATTATGGCTTCAAATTTCAATTACGTGCAAGAGATTAATATTAATTATTGAGAATTGGTCATACACTTGCATAGTTTTGGAAGTGTTATATCCCATCACTCGACGTGTTGCCATTTTTTGAAATAGCATTTTGGTAGGTCATTCCGACTTCAGTACCTTTGAATATGATCATTTGTTTCACCTCTTATGTCTATTACGGCTCTTGAACTCTTTAAATGAATCGATTTCTATCATACTACTCCTCCTTAATATTCTTTTTTATTGAATTCGAAATAATAATTATGTGAAAAAAAATAAAATAAAATAAAAAATAAAGAACACAAAATTTTACGTGGAAACCCTTTCGGGAATAAAACCACGGGCAGAGGAGAAGAAAATTCACTGTGTCGAAAATTTGAATCAATACAAAAGGAATAGACTATGTCTATTTATAGGCTTGTAAAGCCATATTCTAGTAGGATTGAAACACCTTATCCTAGTAAATATAAAATAGATGGAGTTTAATAAGGTTTAAAAAACCTTATTCTAAAATAAAATAAAAGAAGTCTAGTTCTATATGGATTTTACTTTTATTTTATTTTCCATCGTATTTTATTTAAATAAGAATTAGGGTCACTTAATTCTAACAATCTCCACCTTGACACAAATTCTCAATGAACAAGTTCTTAATTGCGAACAAGTTCTCCACCTCTTCCATAAAACCCCTTAAGGGTTTAACTTCAACAATGAACACCAACCAAGTCTAAGCAATGCTCAAACTTGGTTATAGGAAGTGACTTGGTCATCATATCTGCAGGATTTTCATGAGTACTAATTTTGCTCACACAACAATATCACCACGAGCAATAATATCACGAACAAAATGATACCGAACATCAATGTGTTTTGTTCTCTCATGAAACATTTGATCTTTTGTAAGAAAGATGGCACTGATTGTCACAAAATATCGTGGCTTTGATTTGAAGGTCTTCATTTAGTTCACTAAAGAGTCCCTTCAACCAAATAGCTTCTTTACAAGCCTCGTAATCGCCATGTACTCAGGCCAGTGGTAGACAAAGCGATCAGTAGTTTGCAAAGTGGCTTTCCAACTTATTGCACAACCTCCGATTGTAAAGACGTAACTGTGAGAGATCTTCTTCTATCAAGGTCTCCAGCAAAATCAGCATCAACATACCCAATAACTCCATCTTGATTCTTCCAAAGCGTAAGCAAACATCGTAGTACCTCGTAAGTATCTTAAAATCCATCGAATCGCTTTCAGTTGTTCTTTACCGGATTCGCCATATATCCGCTAATCAGACCGATCGCATATGATAAATCTGGACGTGAACAAACCATAGCATACATGAGAGATCCCATTGCACTAGAGTATGGAACATGTGACATGTACTCAATCTCATCATCCGATTGTGGAGACAAAACCGATGAAAGTCTAAAATGGTCGCTAAAGGAGTACTAACAGCTTAGCACTCCGCATATTGAACTCGCAAAGAAGTTTCTCAATGTACCCCTTCCGACTTAGGTACAATTTACTTGTTTTTCTATCTCTAAGAATCTCCATACCAAGTATCTTCTTTCTTTGGTCCCAAATTTTTCATCTCAAATTCTTCACTTAGTTGGGCTTTGACCTTTCTTATCTCTCTTTTGTCTTTTCTTCGCTATCAACATGTCATCAACGTAAAGAAGTAGATACACAAAAGAACCATCATTGTTTTTCTTAAAGTAAATACAATCATCAAAACTACTTCTTTTGAAATCGTGAGAAGTCATAAAGGAATCAAACCTCTTGTACCATCGCCTTGGTGATTGTTTCAAACCGTAAAGGGACTTTTTCAAGCAAGCAAACATAATCCTCTTTTTCAAAGCTAAAACCCTCAGTTGTTGCATGTAAATATCTTCCTCAAGTTCTCCATGCAAAAATGCGTTTTTACATCTAATCGCTCAAGCTCTAAATCATGCATGGCCACAATACCAAGCAAAGCTCGAATCGAACTATGCTTCACAACTGGGAGAACACATCTGTGAAGTCCACTCCTGGAACTTGATCAGTAACCCTTTGCAACAAGCCTTGCTTTATATTTAGGTTCTTCAACTCTGGAGTCCCTTCTTTCTTTTTAAACACCCATTTACAACGAGCAGTCTTCTTACCTTTAGGAAGTTTCACAAGATCCCATGTTTTGTTTTGTGGAGTGATCCATCTCCTCTTGCATAGCAAACATCCATTTTTCTCGAGTCTTCACAACTAATCGCCTCAGAATAATTTGATGGCTCTTGATTCGCATCTATATCTTCACCACATTTAAAGCATAAGCAACTAGATCAGCCTCAAGATACTTCTTTGGAGGTTTAATTTCTTTTTAGTTCTATTTTTGGCGATAGAGTATTGAGGCTAAGAAGCAACTCTATTCTCAATTTTTTATCTCGACTTGAGGAGTCGACTCTGTATTAACTGATGCTCCACCTTTTGATTTTCTTTATTGGAGCAGTCTTTAAGAGATAAGTTAGGAAGCATAGCGGTTTCATTAAAAACAACATCTCTGCTAATCACAACTTTCCTATTTTCAGGACACCATAACTTATACCCTTTTACACCACTTTATAACCAAGAAAAACACATTTAATGGATCTCGGTTCCAATTTTCCATTATTAACATGAGCATACGCAGGACACCCAAAGATCTTTAAATCGGAATAATTAGCAGGATTACTGACCATACCTCTTGTAGAGTCTTTTCTCAATGGCAGCGGATGGAGATCGGTTGATCAAAAACATGCGAGAGGTCGTCGCGCCAAAACGACTTTTCGGTAAGTTGGCATTTGACAACATACATCGAACCTTCTCCATGATCGCTCGTTCATTCGTTCGCAACGCCGCTTTTGTCGTGGAGTATGACGAATCGTCAAGTGTCTCACGATCCCTTCCGACTTGCACAATCTATTAAACTCATCGAGCGTAACTCTAAGCCATTGTCATGCGGAGGTATTTTATCTGTTTTTTCCGTCTGCTTTTTCAATCATAATTTTCCAAGACTTAAATGCGGAAAACACATCGCTTTTCTCGCTTGGGAAGAACGCCCAAACTTTTCTAGAAAAATCATCAATAAAGGTTAGCATATAATTAGCTCCACCTCTCGAAGGCACTCTGGATGGTCCCCATAGATTAGAATGAATATACTCCAACGTTTCCTTCGTGTTATGGATTCCTCTAGTGAATCGAACTCTCTTTTGCTTCCCAAAAACACAGTGCTCACAGAAATTCAGTTTGCAAATTCCTTGCCCATCAAGAAGTCCTCTTTTGCTCAATTCTACCATGCCATTCTCACTCATATGCCCTAGGTGCATATGCCAAAGTTTAGTAATATCATCATCCGACAAGGAAGAGGAAGCGGCAATTTGCATCACCCGAATATGATGAGAACCCCGCAAAACATATAACTTGGCGCTTTTTCTTTGCCCTTTCATCACAACAAGGGACCCTTTGGAAATCTTTAAAACCCCACTTTTGTTTGTGTATCTGCACTTTTGAATCAAGAGTACTCAACGAAATTAAATTTCTTTTCAATTCGGAACATACCGCACGTCACTAAGTGTTCGACAACTCCATCAAACATCTTAACTTTAATTGTTCCAACACTGCGATCTTACACGAAGCATTATTTCCCATCAAAACAACACCTTCGACATTAATTGTTTTCGTAAGTTGTAAACCAATCCCGATTGGGACTCATATGGAAGGTGCGGCTGAATCAAGTATCCACTCCTCACTTACTTTAGAATCATTGTGAAGCGACTAGAAGTTCACCATCATTTGTAGTCTTCTACAACATCGCCTTCACTGAGAATTTTCTCGGTTGTTTTCCCTTTGATTCGCAGACCTCCCTTTTAATCTTATTTTGTAGCTTATAGCACTCAGATTTAATGTGCCCTTTCTTCTTATGAAGTTACAAGTTTTACCTCTATTTGAAGACTTGATCTACCCTTAGATTTACCACGATGATTTCTTTCCTGTGTCCTACCACGATCATCATCATCGAGATTCGATCTTGTCTCCCACGAACAATGAGACCCTCTCCCGAGAGTCGAGTTTAACCACAAGATGTTTCATCTTATCATACGAGGTTAAAGAATCATAAACCTCATCAGCTGCGTGAGAGACTCGCGGCTATATAAAATCGTGTCTCTAAAGGTTGAATAAGACAGAGGCAACGAACAAAGTAGAATCAACCCTAGATCTTCCTTATCATACTCGAACCTCCATGGCCTCCAAGTTTGAGAGAATTTCTTTAAACACTATTAAGTGTTCGTATGCTGCACGCACCTTCCTCCAAACGATGAGCATAAAGACGCCGCTTCATATGCAACTTGCTTGTTAGAGTTTTCGACATACATATTTGTTCTAGCCTCTTCCATAATGCAATGGCAGTCTTCTCTTTCATCACATCCTCGCAAAATTTCATTGGACAAATGCAGATGCAATTGTGTTAATGCCTTTCGATCCTTACGCTTCTTCTCTTCATCCGTTAATGTCGAAGGCATCTTATCTATCCCTAGCAGGGCATCCTCCGATCCATCTGCGCAAGAACCGCTTGCATCTTAATCGCCACAACGCAAAATCGGTGTTGCGATCCAACAACGGAATTTCATATTTCAAAGACGCCATTACCGTGATCGAGATGAACAACCGGAAGCTCGGATACCATTGTGTGAAAAAATAAAATAAAATAAAAATAAAGAACACAAAATTTTACGTGGAAACCCTTTCGGGAATAAAACCACGGGCAGAGGAGAAGAAAATTCACTATGTCGAAAATTTGAATCAATACAAAAGGAATAGACTATGTCTATTTATAGGCTTGTAAAGCCATATTCTAGTAGGATTGAAACACCTTATCCTAGTAAATATAAAATAGATGGAGTTTAATAAGGTTTAAAAAACCTTATTCTAAAATAAAATAAAAGAAGTCTAGTTCTATATGGATTTTACTTTTATTTTATTTTCCATCGTATTTTATTTAAATAAGAATTAGGGTCACTTAATTCTAACAAATTATATCACAACTTGGGAATCCCATTGCATCAACGGATCTATAAATAGTTATATTAAATTAAATGAATTTTAAAAAAAAGTTTTAAATTGCACTGACATGCATATGAGTTATGACTAATTTCTTTATTATATTGCTGGTATGTACATATATTTTCCTTCAATTTATACTAAAATTAATCTAATAAAATAAAATAAAATATATCGACCTCGAAAATTGGGAAAAACCAGACAAACATTAATTTACTCGAATTCACTTTATTCACTGATCATTATATATATTCATTCAATAAATTTGGATTAATTTAAAAATATAGCACCAATAGGATAAACACAATACGATTTTATTCATGATTAATACAATTAACGGGAAATATTTAATATATGTATATCTTAAATTTTTATATTGTAATATCTATACAAGGATATAATCGGATGTATGTAGTTTTTGGCAAATGTCAAGGCCATTTTTCAAAATCATGGACGAAACCAAAACAGTGCATACACAATCAACTGTCCATTGCTGAAGCAAAAGTTGAAATAATAATTGTAAAGTTAACAGACTTTTTTTATAGAAAAAAAATTTATTCCAACGCCGTGGTTTTCTTACTTACATTTACATTTACACTTACATATATATATATATATATTATGATTGAACAAAATAGAGAAATCAAGTCATTTTATATATATATATATTTAATTATTTAATAATATTTTAGTAATTTTTTTATGTTATTGATATATAGTTTTAGTATTTTTTTAACCTTAAATTCAAATTTTGAATCCTAAATTCTAAACCTGAATCAAGATGTCAGGTTTAGGATTTAAAATTTAGGGTAATTGATTCAAGGTTTAGGATTTAAAATTTAAAATTTTGGGTTCACATTAAAAAAATTATCAAAATTATGTATCAATAATATAGAAAAAAGTTATTAAAATATTATTAAATAGTTGAAAAGGAATAAAGGATAAGGTGACGCCCATATTATATAATCCTTTATCCTTATCTCATTATTTTTTTTAAAATATAGATAATGTATGTGACTTAGCAAAAAAAAAAAAAACCAAAACATGTAATTCTTAATGTAACAAAAAGAACGGGATAACATGAGAATAAAAAAGAAATAAAGAGAAGGGAAAAGTATAAAAAGGTACAGGTTCAAGCTATAATTCTTCACACAATATATTAATGGAATTGCGTTTGGACTAGTTCGTTAAAACAGGTCAAGTTAGTACTGCATGGATTCGGAGGGTTACCTTTTTTTTTTTAAAGATTTTATCCCATGTTTGTCATCAATCCCCACACCACCATTTTTTTAACCCAAAAACCCTCCACTCTTTGGGAAAGCCAGATCAACGATTTGTGCTAATATCAATCTCGATTTTAGATTTTATAGACAATCTCAATTCTTATCCTTTGTCAAAAACTCCCAAAAAAAAAAAAAAAAAGAAAAGAAAAGAAAAGCCATATCCCTTTGATTTATTTATTTTCAAGTGTTGTAATTATTAAAAAAATAAATACTAAAAGTAGTTTCATCGGAGTCAGATTCCGAATCTCACTACAATATAGCGAAGTCTTACAAAAAAACAAAAGCAAGCTACCGTCACCGGAGGTAAGAAAAAAAAAAAGAAAAAAGAGGAGAGGTTAAAACCTTTGACCATGAACCAATCCAATACCCCCATGTGACGTTCGCAAAGTACGAAACTTCAACGAATGGTAGCATTGTTTGACATTAGGTGGGGACCGTGTATTGCGGCTCGAACCCCTCCCCCTTCTTTTTTTTGCATTCTTTTGCCCTTTGCCAGTACATGTTATCCAAAAGAGTTGAATTTCAGTTCTTCCTTATATTTTTTTTTATTACATATGAGATGAATATATTAATGACTCCCTTTTTTTTTTCATTGTAGTTTTTCGTTGGTTCTTTTGTTTTTTCTTTAATGCAAGTGGATTTGGGTTTTGTTGACATTAATGTTTATTGGAGCATGAAGTCATTTTTATATATATACACTGAAATTCACAATATTATTAAATGAATAAATTACAATATAAATCCGTGATTAAAAGAGTTATGATGAAAGCCATTGTTTTTGCATTCTTTTTTTTTAAGCTAAAAAAGAGAGAGTCAAATACAGCAGCTTCTCTATAAAAGAAGAGCGAACTTGGTTTGTTTGAGAGATTTTATTACATAAAAAAAAAGAGGAGAAAGCTCAATGGAGGAGAATTTGAAGAAGAGCTCTGATGATATAGGAGGTGGTGCAGTTGTGAAGAAAGAGAAGATAGCTGATTCTTGTGCTGATGATGAAGACGCTCCCGCTGTTGTTGTTGTTCCCAAGGTGAATGCACACACCATTCTCATTCCTTGCTGGTTTTTTCTTCATATTTTCCCTCTATTTTTCTATAAAAAAAATTGATTTGTATTTCGTATGTCTGTTTTTAGCAGTTTCATGCTGTTTCTTTGGATAAAAGAAAAATTGTTTTCTTAATTTATTTCATGTTATTAATTTTGATGATCAGGTAGGAGATAAAAGACCCTGTTGTGAGAATGATGATAATAAGCCATCTTCCCCTGGAAGAAAGGATTTAAGCAGCAGCAACAACAAGGTAAACAATTAATTAAACCCTGCTTTATATTAATTCATTTTTTTAATAATAATTTCAAGTAGAAATTTTATTTATTCTGATTAATGTACACGTAAATTGAAACGAATGGTTATTTTACAATTTTGATTGTTTTCTTCATGACCAATACCTATTATATAATTGGATATAAGTTATTGTAAAATATGGACCTTTAATAAGATACAGTCTGTACAACATATTATCAACTATTTTAATTTGTGTGAAGCATAAAAATTTGGTGATCACTATGGATGCAATACCTATGTATGCAATCACGTAAATCCAACACACTAGAAAGAAGTATAAAATTTTAACATAAATTAGCACAAAATAAAATAAAATAACAATATATTTCTACATTATCCAAAAAGGATATGTATATTTTCTGATCCTAGATAGTTCACCATATACCATCTTGCAAATCAGCATCTGGCACATATGTTTTATACAAGAAAGAGACAAGCTGGATTTATACAGCATTTGGTTGTGGAAGAAATGAAGGGAAATAAGCAATAAAATTAGGCAGATTTTTTTGCTACAAACATGAACAATCAAGCCATAGAAATTTGTGTCATCTTTTATAGATTTTTCAACCTTTTTTTTATTTTTTATTTTTCTTAAATCCCTTGATTTCTAGATTTTGACTAATTTATATGTTTCTTGTCTCGATGCTAGACTTGAAGTCATCGCCCATCCTTTTATTCTCACCATTACTTTTCCAATTGCTTGGCTTCATTCTGGGCTTCCAGCTTTGATTTTAATATAAATAGACTCATTTTATGCTAACTCAACATTGTGCAATATTAAAACAGGTATCTCTAAAATCTGATACTGAAAGAACCGAACCTGAGTACTCCATGGCTTCTTCTTCAACTCGAAAGGTGCAGGTTTGCTTTGTTTTATATATATGTATGTATGTATCCATGAAAAATACAAACATGAATTTTATGCTTTAATAAGGTTATAGATTTTCAGATAAGGATATAATTCTTGGGGAAGTAATTGAAAATTCAATTATGACATGATTGAATTATATTTGCAATAAAGAAGATTATTTGGTTCAACTGAGTATTGTGTTTTTTGTTATGCATGGAAATAGGATGATCAACTTGAATCTGCCAAAGCTGAGATGGGAGAGGTTAGAGAAGAAAATCAAAGACTAAAGATGTATTTAAATCGGATTATGAAGGATTATCAGAAGCTACAAATGCAATTTTATGACATTGTTGGACAAGATTCAAAGAAATCCCAAGCAGCAGAAAATAATGACCACCACCACCACCAACAAGAAGAAGAAGAACCCGAGCTTGTGTCTCTTACACTTGGAAGGTTTTCGAGTGATTCGAAAAAGGATGGTAAAAACAAAGCATCCAGCGGCCATGGAAAAGAGGAGGAGAGAGGGAATGAAGGTTTATCTCTTGGCTTAGATTACAAGCTTGAAGCTTCTAAGTCTGAGGTAGATGATGAAGCTTTGCCAAATCCAAGCCCAGTGAACAGTACTCAAGAACTCAAGGAAGAGGAAACATGGCCACCAAGCAAAGTTCTCAAGACAACCAGAACCGGAGACGATGAAGTTTTGCAACAAAACCCTGTTAAGAAAGCTAGGGTTTGCGTCAGAACCAGATGCGAAACTCCCACGGTATTATCATGGTGTTTAGTGCATATAGATACAACTATACTAATCATGGTTTGACGGTTATAATGTTCTTGTAATTTTTTACAGATGAATGATGGATGCCAATGGCGGAAATATGGGCAGAAGATTGCTAAAGGAAACCCTTGCCCTCGGGCATATTATCGTTGCACAGTTGCACCTTCATGCCCTGTGAGAAAACAGGTGAATTTTGAAGGTTAATTTTCTGTTTTTTTAAGTCATTAATGGCTACATTAATTAAACTGTTATCCTCACTGAACTTACAGGTTCAAAGATGTGCTGAAGACTTGTCGATCTTAATCACAACTTATGAAGGAACCCACAATCATCCACTTCCAATGTCAGCCACTGCAATGGCTTCCACCACTTGTGCAGCAGCTTCAATGCTATTGTCTGGTGCATCGTCGTCGGGTTCCAATGTTGCATCGTTAACTTCCACCGCCAACCTCCATGGGCTCAATGTCTACCTATCTGATAACTCAAAATCAAAGTTCTACTTGCCCAACTCTTCACTCTCGGCTGCCTCATCACACCCAACAATCACTCTTGACCTTACTTCAACACCATCTTCATCCTCATCATTTCCTTTCAATAGGTTTTCTTCAGCTTATCCCACTACATCAAGATATGCTTCCACAAGTCTCAGCTTTGGTTCTTCCGAATCCAACACCGTGTCTTGGGGGAATGGGCTTCTTAGCTATGGTAGTCCAAGTACTCAACCCTACATGAAAAACCCTCTTAACATTAATGGGAGACCACAGTCCACCATGGAGAACAATAGCATTTTTCCATCTTTCATGCAAAAGAATAACCTAAATCCTCCTCAACAGCCATTGCCGGATACCATCGCTGCAGCAACCAAAGCAATCACAACAGACCCCAATTTCCAATCTGCTTTAGCGGCGGCTCTCACATCAATCATTGGAACCGGCAATAGTAATAATGGTGGTGGTGGTAGCGGGGAGAGCTTGGCACAAAGGTTGAAATGGGGAGAGCAGACATTTGCAGTGAACGGAAATGGATGTGGCTCAAGCTTCTTCAACAAACCACCTCCTTCCACAACTTCCCAACCAGGGAGTTTGATATTTCTACCACCTAATTCTTTGCCATTTTCAACACCCAAGAGTGCCTCCACATCTCCTGGTGATACTGGAAATCACACCAATTGATTGTTTTGTTTACCAATTGATTGTTTTGTTTTTCGTCTCTTTTTTTGAATATTAATTTGTAATTAAGGATGTTATTCTTTAGTCTTAATTGGCATGTAATAATAGCAAGTTTGAAGAAATTTTCCTCTCAATGACAAGGATGGGAGGCATGGAAAATTTGAACAAGTTTGGTTTCTCCACAAATATTTATTTGGTCATTCGCAATTGCTCAAATATTGAAAAAGTTTTGTATTAAATAAAACGTGAACCATAGCATAAATTTAATACATTAATGAAGACAGTTACAGAAAACTTGAGGATCCTTTATCCTGAAAACAAGTCAATTTGCCTGCAAATGTCAATGTTCCTCCCTGGTCTGCAATCTGCATTTTTGCACCATCCAAAGGCAATCCCTAAAACCGACCTCCTCTTTCCATATTTAGGCTCAGCATGAACAATAATGGAAAACAAAGTACAAGACAATATACAAAAATATTGATTTGATCCGTCCAAATTCAGCCCCTACAAGTATTGAGATTAATATTGGATTCTAATATCGACTGTTTGTGTAGTTGTTGCAATATAGTGTTGCCATAAGAAGTGGAACAATGTGCTACAAACACAAACTAAATAATACCAAAGTAGTTTTATGCACACGTTTATATGTGTGGTGCCCTTGTTAAGAGGATGATGTATTATTAAGTCAATAGTACGGCCACAATATATATTTTGCTCTCAAATACCTTCCTAATGAAGGCAACAAACACTGACTACAAGAAGGAAATAGACACAAATTTGTATCAAGCAAAGTACCTTCTGTAGCCTAGATTTGGTGCTCTCAACTGATCATGCTTTTCTTTTTCTTTTTTTTTTTTTTTTGCTCAATCAAAATTTTACAATTTTCAGCATTTGCAAAAAAAATGCTAACATACTACCAAATGCAATCATACCCCCAACTAAAATGACCCACACTGAGTATAAAAATCAAACTCAAACTGATAAACCGCAAACAATCACCGACTAGAATCTCAAATTCCCTTCTATTAAACAGCCCTCTAAGCAAAAAACAAAACCAACACAAAAAACCCCATATCAGCATACCAACACACCTGTACGAACATAACAACATCACTCCAAAAATCACCACCATGCCTTAAACATACCAAGCCTTTTCATTCATATTGCTGCTAATGTATCTGCCATTTCATTGCCATTCGGCTTTGCTTTTGAAAATGTTACCTCACCCACACAGGCTAGTCTCCTTTCCAAATCTGCAAATGTAGTTTGTTGCGACCAAGGTCTCCTGTCTTTATTGAATAACCAATTATATGCCACCAATGATCCAATTTCAACAATAATTGAGCCAGTTCCCCTCCACCCTATCTCAATTATTACATCCAACGCAATAATTATAGCTCCTAATTCAGCTGAATCTACATCAATGGCATCGCATGGTCCTGAGAATAAAGCTCTTACAATTCCATCCTCGCCTCTCAACACACCTCCACAGCCCATAGCTTCCTCAGTTGCCATTTCGCTTACGTTAAACTTCAGCCACCCAAGAGGAGGATAACGCCAACCCAGTGTAACAGGTTTAGAAAACCTGCACTTGGACGAACATAACCACCATAATCTTTCTTGTACCATACACTCATCGAAAGCAGCTCATACCCACAACAATGCTCTCATCTTGGAATGAAATATCAGCGTATCCATCGACAACACCTTTCTTTCAAACACCATCTCGTTCCTAGTGAGCCAAATAGACCAACATGATGTCACAATTGCTATCATCCAAAGGCTTTTGCTAGGACCATGTAACTTTACATTAAAACATAAAGAGTAAAATTCTTCAAAACCGCTCAACTGATCATGCTCTTCTTCATAGAGGCTTGTAGTCTCTATTTATAAGCTTTATATATATATATATATATAAATAATATAACAAGGTACATTCCCGATCTTTACGCTTAGTGGCACTCTTTTTTTTTTCCACATTTAAGTTATTATTATTTAATTAATATATTAAAAATTGTTATATTTAAAAATTATTTTTTAAATAATTTTATAAAAAAGAAAAATGCATAATAATTAAAACCATTCATGCATTTTTTATTATTTATTTAATATATATTATCATGTTTACTAAATTAAAATGATGCGATACAATAAATTTTTTTTTTTTTTTTTTTTTTTGCTCAGTCGATATAAAAATGACAAAGAAAGATGTTGGAAAATACCAACCTCTTTCAAAGATAAAAACATTACAAAAACTCTCAGAGTAATCTTTCGCTTTGAAATACACTTGACTAATATATAGCCCACGATAATCATCTCCCGACTTTAAAAAACGAAAGATTCCTTTTACCTGCTATTGCCAGAGCATCAGCTATACTATTTCATTGCCATTGAACAACTCAACACAGCTGATCAATACCACAGTCAACACCAATGACCAAATTCCGCAACATCCATATCTATAATTTCTTTTCAATTACCACTCCAAAGCACACACAAGCTAGACTACATACTAACGGTACAATAATATTACATATATTAAAATAAAATAAGAGATGTGTACACGTTATATTTAAATGTAATATATTTGATACCTATAAAAATATTTTTTAATTATTAACCGGTGCCTAATGCATGTAGCAATGGTACGAATAGTATATTTAATATGTTAACAAATGCATTATATATATATTATTGTATGTATATTTTGATAAAATTTAATAACAATTATTTAATGTGTACACATTTTATTTAATTGCTCTCCATTACTTTTACTGCAGGGGTCATTTTCTATGCTTAGATTCACAATTTTGTTTATACTTTAATTTTTGAAATTTATCCTTTATTTTCTATTAAACACAATTTTTTTCTTCATATTATTAATGTGGGTAGAGCTAATGATATGCGGTGTTTCATATTTGATAGTTGAAAAGGCCCTCAATGATATCAACTTGGATGCAGGAAAGAAAAAAAAAAAAAACCAGTAACGGCTTTTACGAATGTCATTAGTCTAATTACATTGGTGTTGTGTTTGTTTTGAATTGCCTAGTTATTTCTTTTGGTTTTGTTTTGAAGGTGTTGTTTCATATAACACATTTTATTCTCTAATAAAATTCACTTGCCAAGCAAAAAAAAAAAAAAAAACACCCTCCCCACAGGTAACTCATTTCCTAATCAACATATTATTTCTCTTTTTATAATCTCTTTATTCTTCTAACAACTCATTTTTTCATTGGTGCTAGAAATTATAATTCTGAAATTTTATTTTCGTAAATTGTGTTTGTGAATATCAATATTTAATATTTACGAGACTAGTATAGAAATATATTAAAATTTGGTCTAATAATTTTTTTTAATTGATATATAGTTAAGTAAGGTACAAGTGTAATGATCCTAAAGTTAGTGGCATTGAAATACGGTTTGGGAACCCCATTTTCTGATGATTGAGTCCATAATATAAAGTTTAATTAAAGTTTGGTCTTTTAATTTTATTAATTGGATGGTTAATTAAGGTATAATGACTAAATTGTAAAAATGATAAAAGTTATTCGCTATATCTTTTTAATTGCTAAATGACTATAGTGGTAACTAAACCATAGTTCAAAATGACAAATAGTCATTTTATATGTTAGTGCACGGTTAGTTGGAGGTTTTGTTAAAATAAAATTAAAAGTTTTATAATTAAAGAATAAAAGAAACATAAAACATTAAAAAAAAAAAAATAAGGTCACCATCTTTATATTTCTTCTCTTCCACTGATTGTAAGAAGAAGAACAAGGAGAAGCCATTGTTTGGCTTGCAGGAATTTGGCCCAAGTAAATTACAAGTTTGTTTTTTTGTAAATTTTATGTTTTTGAGATCGTTGAAGTTCGGTTTATTTAACTTGTGTGTTATTTTTTAAAATTTTTAAAGTTTCTAAATATTTTTATGATGAATGATCGATGAAATTGGTGTTATTTGGTTAGATTTAATGCTTAGATATGACGACAGATTAGTTTGTAAAATGAAAATTGTTAGTTTTAAACATAGGGACTAAATTATAAATATTTTGAAATTTATATGAAATTTATGTGACTATAGATATTAGAGAGATGTAAAAGGGATGGAATTGAGATCGGTTTCAAAATCGAAGCTCAAATGTGAAAGTTATGATGATTTCAGTTTTAGGGACTAAATTGAATAAAGTGTAAAAATTTAAAGGACATTTGAATAATAAAATTGAACTGATACATGTACATAATATGATGATATAAGATGTGTATAATTTATAAATTGAATAGAAAAATTGTATAGATAAAAAATTGAATCAAATCAGAAATAATCGAGGAAAAGATAAAATTGTCGAATAGTCCTTAAATTTTCAACGTGTTTGTTGATTTAACCAGATCAATTCATATGGTGATTATATATACATATATATATATTTATAATTTATTTTTGAATTATGAAATTGTTTTGTATGTTTGTAATTTGAATTGTTTGCAATTTGTACAAAAAGGTGTGATATGGATTAAATCGTAAATAAATGATAAATTGAATATAATGAATCTCAGTTTGAGATATTTAATGAATTCATATTTGATTATGACTGGCCGAATAGTATTAGTATGAATTTGATTGATTATTGAAATAGAGGACTAAATTGAATAATTTACAAAATATGTATGATTTTGTAATTGAATGTGATTTGGATAGAACTTGATATTATACTATTATTGAAATATTATTTGTAGCTAAAAACAACACAGGACCGTCAAAAGTAAAAGGGAAGGCAAGAGTCGACAATATATGACACGAGCTTCCAGTTTGTATTTCTATAACTCGAAACTAATTATAATTTAATGTATATTCATGATATATTGTATTATATAGTATTAAGGTAAGCTATTAATAGACACTGAATTAAAGTATATTATGTTACGTGATAAATTAAAGAAGTAATATTAGATTGAGAAGGATGGATATGAATCGATATAATATATAAATTAAACAGCATGTACCTATATTTTAAAAAATCACATGATGATTACCGAAACCAGTTGAAAGCATCTCAATCCTTAAACTTGGACTTATCAAGCACTCACCAAAATATTTAACAATTCCACTAAATTTGTCCCAAAAGCCAATCCCATGATAAAAACACATCATCGACCTTTTCCCGAACAAATCACAAAAGTGCTTGTGCTTGTGGACATCAACAAATCACCACTGGAATGACGTCAAAGACGTAAAATAAGTTTCAAGAAAATTGAGACCCTTCAATCTTCTTGTAGTAAGTGTTAATATAAATTTATAATTTATCAATCCATAAAAAACAACTTGCTTACCACCACTACCAACACCACTTCGCGGTTTATCTTCACCACCATGCTCCTAAAATTGAATAACACCGTCAGCACAACCATCTCTTAAACCAACCATCTTGCCAAATTCACAATATTCTTCTTCGTCCAATGTTTTCAGAATCACCATATGGAAGAGATTTATTTCACTATACTTTGAAGTTTTCTCTTCAAAAAGCACTTTATTATTTTTCAGACACTTCAAACTTATCAATGTTAATAATATTCATTTGTTGAATACTATTTATAATGTTAAATCTTAATTTTAATAGCAAACTACACCATTAGTCACTAAATTATGGGTAAGTTTTTGTTATGAGCACTTAAAGTTTTCATTTAAGTTATCAAACTATTCAAAAGTTTTTATTTAAGTTAATAAATTGTTAAGGTTTTTTTTTTTTTTTAAGTTCCATCAGCAAGCTCCAAACAACGATTCAACGTGGATCAATACTTATTGATGAGTAGAAGAATATACCTTAAATCTAAGTTGATCTGATAATCAATGTTGAATATCGAAGAAAAAAGTTGTTTGAATTTTGGTTCGTAGATTTATGACGTCCAAAGCTATTTCATGAAAAGAAAAACTAAATTGTAGAAGAGAAGGAGAAAATGAGCTTTCGATTAGTGCAGTAAATGTGAACAAAAAGGGACATATAGCATCGATTTTAATAACCCAATAACTTAAATGAAAACTTTTAAATAGTTTAATGATTAATTTGTAGTTTTTTTAGTTAAGTGACCAAAAGGAAATAATTTAATGATATAATTTATCCTAATTTTAAATTATATATAAATGTAAAACAAATTAAATGATAATTGATTTAAAATCATTTATATTATTAATAATTATTACATTCAATTGTATAGTTGAAATAGATAAAAACGCCTCATTTATACCAAAAGAAAAATCCATATGATTTTATCTACTACCTTTTATAAAAAAAACTATCTTTTTAAGTGTCAAGGTTTTTTTTGCTACATTTAAGTCCACCGTTAAAATGAATAAAGAATTAATTATAAAAAAATTATTTAAATTGAATATCAATTTAATAAAGGATAAATATCAAATTTATATATGAATTTTGTTTCAATATATAATTTTATATATGAGTTTTGATTTGGTATAATTATATATATAAAATTTGAATCGTGATTCACATACATAAAATTTTAATTTTAATTTAATTGTATACATTCAATTAAATACATGCATTTATTTTCATATTAAATTTATATAATTATATGAATATACAATATATCAATATAAAATTATACTAATTCGATAATATTATAAGTAATTTATAAGAACTGAATCAAATTAAAATTTAATAAATAAAAATACACAAAATTAAAATTTATATATACTAATACATATTAAATTAAAACTAAATATATAATTTTAATATTTATCCCATTTACTAATTAAATCAAAATTAAAATCTGTGTTGGAGTCGTGGCCTAGAAGGGAAAAGCAAATAGGCTGTGAATATTTATTTCATGATAAATCAAAATTTTCTGAGACAAACAAACTAAATCGAATAAAATTTTTTGTTATTCAGATTCTTTCTTCTTTTCTATCGATTTCTGATTTCCTCTGCTACTTTTCTCTCCACTCATCCCTTCCAACTTTCACACTCTTTTCCTCTCTCTTTTTTTTTTTTTCCATTTTTATTATATAAATAAATTTCAGTTGATCAATTATATCAAGTTGAAACCCTAAACTCTTCAAATTTTCTGGTTGCTTATCTCCTCGTTCAGCATTAACCTCCTGGTAATTTTTTCCTTTATTATTGTGAAGGCTTTCATTTATTTAAGTTTATTTAAGTAGATCCAGGAGGAATATGTCTAAACTTTATGTTTTTTGGGTGGAAAAGTTCTAAGCTTTTGGATAATGTCCATTTCTTTTTCTTGTTTTTGATTAATTCTTTATTGTTATGTTGAATTTGAGTAGGGTTTATTTTAGGCTGAGAACTTGAAATTTAAAGAAAATGATCAGGGTGCTTGATAAATTGGGTGAAAAATTTTGTTCTTTTAGATTTAATTAGAATATGAAATGAAAGAAGAGGAAGCACTTACTTGTATTATTGTAAATTAAACAGCTATAAGAATAACTAATTGGGTGGTGAAAGCTCATTGCTTGATATTGTTGTTGGTGGTGGTGGTGTGTATGTGTGTGTGTAGGTGGTGACAATGTCAACTCCTGCAAGGAAGAGGCTAATGAGAGATTTTAAGAGGTTGCAACAAGATCCACCTGCCGGTATCAGTGGAGCACCTCAAGAAAACAATATTATGCTTTGGAATGCAGTTATATTTGGGTCAGTATGGAACAAAAAGGATCCTTTTTTTTTTTTTTTTTTTTTTTTTACTCTCATGTTTTAGGATATTTGCTTTACCTCTATTGGCATTATCAGTATATTAAATATGGTTCAATAAGCTATTCTGGTTTCTTTTCTGATTGGGATTGCAGTCCAGATGATACTCCATGGGATGGAGGTGAGCAATTCTGATGCCCAAACTCTTATTCAAATAGGATATTCTGTGCTTTCTATTTACTTCTCAGTTGCTTCAGATTAATGTATATGTAGGATCTCATATTGTTTGTTACACATCCTTTTAGGTGACTTCATGTTCTTTCTTCTCCTTTATCAACATAATAACCATTTTATCTCTGTTTATGACTGAAACTATAGCATATTCTTAATTCTTATTACAGAGACGGATTTTTGTGCAAAAGCATGTAGTTTAATTTTCTGGGCTCTGATTGTCACTTCATTGTATGATGCTCTGATGTGGTACGAACTTTGGACATGGCTATGCGTTCAACGGTAACAGAGTCCATTTTGAGGAGTCAAATATGTGTCTTGACATGAAAATTTTAGGGAAAACTAAGAGCAGAGCCACATAGCAGTTTCGTTTGTGGTTATTCTGAGTTTTCTTTTACTATTGCCTTTGTCATGTGTCCTTAGCCTAAGCTTTCAAAATTTTCACAGTAATATGTGTTCCATTGCCATAGCTTTCTAATGCATGCTCCATTAAGATTAGTCCATGTTCTAGATAGCCCTATGGTAGTTGGCATTAGGAATCCTAGTTGTGACTGAGTCATTATTAAAATAACTAGAAGGTTTGATTTCTGCTAGCTTCTATGTGGATGTTTATTCTGAATGTTTCCAGGACCCTGTCTGTTTTCCAAACTAAAAGTAATGATGTTACGATGAATGTACACGTATTGAGATGTATTCGTGTTCACAGTTTTATTGGAGTGCTGTTTCTGCCATGGCTATAAGACTACTTGTAAGGGGGATTCTCTCTCACTAGTCTTGATATGAAATAAGAGGCAATAGTTTGATAAGGGAAAAAGGATAATGTTTGCTAAATAAGCATTTCCTTGTTAAATTTTCATCCACCAACCTCTAGGGTCCAAAATAATGGATCAAATTATAGAATCAACAGTTGGTGGTGGTTTAGTAGGAAGATGGAATGTGTTAGTTTCTTATGTTAATATACACCTAGTGGAGAGGCCTTTCCCTTTATGAGAATAAGTATAATAACTTCAAATTTCTAGTTGGAGAAGTCTGTATGATTTGCTTGCTCATATCAGATTAAATAACCCTATGAAGCTTTGACATGGTTCCACTGATGTCTGTGCTGGATATATGCCTATGTCAGATAAATGTCTGACATGACACAGCCAAATGCATATTGGACATTGCCAGATACCCCCAGGAAGAAAATTAGAAGATATTTGATATCTTTTGACACTTCAAATTTTAACACTCTTTTGACCTTTGTGAAGTGACTTGTTTTTGAGTTATTCAGGTACGTTCAAGTTGACACTTCAATTCACTGAAGATTATCCAAACAAACCCCCAACAGTGAGATTTATCTCCCGGATGTTTCATCCAAACAGTAAGTTACAACTGTGTTGCTTTAACTCTTTATTTTCTTTGAAGTACCTGAGATATCTGGGTATGGAGGTATGATCCTCAATTATATGAGAAAACTTAGAAAAGTCTGAGCATATCTATTTTTTGAAGACATCCATGTATCCAACACTCAATCCCCAGCCTGAGTATTGGTCAGTCTTCTCTAACAATCTGTATTATTCCATCTATGGATTCAGACTTAAAACCTTTTGAATCTTTTCAGTTTATGCCGATGGAAGTATTTGTCTGGACATTTTACAGAACCAATGGAGTCCTATATATGATGTAGCAGCTATTCTCACATCCATCCAGGTACAGCAGAAACCTTTTTACAGTATGGATATAGTTGTTACTTGTCTATTATTATGAGACTATTGACAAGAATTGTTGCTACATACATCATATCAATGATCGGAAATTTATTCAAGGAGGAGCCTGCCACCTTCCTATTCTTATTTCTAGATTTAGTAAGGAAACTTTGATGAAATTTTGCTTACATATGTCCGTATGTTTAGATGAGAGAAAAACTTGGAGGATTAAATTGTTTATATCATAGGATACATGAAATTTTAACTGCAAATAATGAGTGTTCTTCTAGGATTGATTTATCTATTGTTGAAAGGTTCATCATTTGCAATCATATTTTCAAGTTTACTTCAGCTGCTGCACTCAATCCCTATTTCGATTAATTATTTTTTGAGTAAAACCTACGTTAGGTAATTCTGTTAGATTCTTCAGAGTTTGAAGCATCCAACAGTGCAGAAATGATTGTTTTCTCTACCCCTAAAATTCTCCTTTCAGCCAAGATTGCGTTTTTATTTAATAGATATCTTATATATACACACCTATGCGGAAATGATTGTTTGAACTGGTGATCCTGAATTAGAGATTCAATATTTTATTTAACCCATTAAGCTTAGAACAAAATATTGGTTACTTGTTTTTTTCATTTAGGCTCATTTTAAAAAGATAAGCCGTGTGTGTGATTATGTGATTAAATGATTTTAACTATCATTCCATTGATGCAGTCATTGTTGTGTGATCCGAACCCAAACTCACCTGCAAACTCGGAAGCTGCTAGGATGTTTAGTGAGAACAAGCGCGAGTACAACCGAAGAGTAAGGGAGATTGTGGAGCAGAGCTGGACAGCGGACTAACTCCATGTGGTAGTGGAACTGTCAGTTTTTAAGGTTTGATGTCGTGGTGACATTGCCACTTAGAGTGCTATTCGCAGTACTAATCAACTTTATCCTTGATATATACCTCATCGACTTTTGCAATGTGCCGTAAGCTTGTGTAAAGTAGCATATGAATTCTATGTGGTCTAAGGTGTGAGTATCAGATATGAATCTGCATCGGACACGGGTTTATTTTTTAAAGTTTTATCGTATATTAAGAGGTTCATACCATAATATCCACATCCAAAAACATGTATGTGTTTGTCTATTTGCAATGAACCATTATGAACTATTTGCATCCATATAAGTCTCTTGTTGATTACGTCCCAAACCGGGTTGTTAATTTTTTTTTTTCCTTTTGGTAGAGAAGCACAGAGCTTATGGAGCTTTTGACTTTTTTGTTGGGGTTTGAAAGAGCTTTTGATTGGTGATGGTAGTAGTTGCTGACTAATTTCCATAGTAATAGTTTAGATGTTTGTGTTGATAAGAGGTGCATATCCGTTTTGTGTGATGCACGCGTGGTAAATGAGTAGATGGGAAGTAAAGTATTGATATACATGGCATCTTACTTCACCTTTGTGCATATATATGGCTGCTGCTTGAAAATGATGTTAGGATTTTTAATGTTTCAGAAATTGTTTCGCAGCAATGGTGCTTTCTAATTTAAAGATTTAGATGAAACGTTTTCCTTGATATGCTTCGTTTAATATCTCTACCTGAGAGGTTTTTCTATAATATTTGATTAAATTAGTCTTTTATTATCAAATGGATCAATTTAGTCTTTGTACTACTAAAAAGAATCACATAAAATCAAATTAAAATAATGTCAACATTTACTCTTTAAAAAATATCACTTAGTGTTTGGGTAAATTATACTACAGGTCATTTTAAAATAGCGATGCTTATTTTGGTACCAGGAAAAATGTTTCGTTTAGAGCCTTTTTGATTTCTCTAAATAACTTATATGAATAACATATGTCAAACCTTAGTAAAACAATTGTAGCATTTGATTCAAATTTTAGATTAATGAATATAAATCGAGAATAAAAGATTCATCTTGTAGGTGTGAACCATATCCTTTACCAGTCCATGTTTTCTGACTCTGCACTATTCTTCAAAATCCATTTTGCCAGTGTCTTGCAGTCAACATAGCGATGAGCTTTTTCAGTACACTGAGACCAAGATTTGGCATAAGTTAGATACCCGTTACAGTGTAATGCCCTGCCCATGGAATCAAAATATAATATACAAATCGTGACTTACATTCCAACAAAAGCTATGTGAGCAGATACAGGAGACGTCAAATTTCCACTTGCAACAGTAAAATCAACAGCATATTCACACCCCGGAGCAGGACACCACTTGATCTACCAGTGAGCATGAACAAAAGAAATAAGGACAAGAATGGTTAGAAGCAAAAGTATAGGGACAACAGTAAAATCAACAGCATAAGTGCCAAATAACATTGGACACTTGCATGCATACATGCACCGAGAGGAATCCGCCTAATTGTCCATTGTTGGCAAGCACACAAGTTCATATGGTATTCACCATTCGGCGGTGGCGGGGTTGGGCTAGTTCTAGTTCGCACCTTGCTGGTGATTGAGCAGGGTGTGAAAATGG
This sequence comes from Gossypium anomalum, assembly GCA_025698475.1. Lineage (NCBI taxonomy): Eukaryota > Viridiplantae > Streptophyta > Magnoliopsida > Malvales > Malvaceae > Gossypium > Gossypium anomalum. The sequence goes on along the minus strand of CM046967.1, from coordinate 11,540,852 downwards.
TGGTGGTTGGCACCAATGGAGGTTGGGTCGGTCAAGGCCGCTGGTGGGGTATGCGAACAAGCAACGGTGGTTCTTTGGTGCGGCTGGAACTGGGCAGGAAGTGAGGAGCCATAGAGACGAAGGAGCAGGGGCTGGGGAGAAGATGATGAAGGGGAAAGAAAAAAAAAAAGTTCTGATTAGTTGTTGGATTAGGTAAAAAAAGCTTTTGATTGTTTTGTTTTGTTTTTATTTAAATTTTGATTAGGCGGAAAAAGAAATGCTAGCGTGACAAGTTGAGTTAGTAAGTTGTTAAGGGTTTAAACAATTGAGTGATAATTTTTCTAACAATAGTTACTAAATTGAATTAGAATAATCAAAATAGGAGTAAATATTAGAATGATTAAAATATTAATTAGATAAAAGATAATAAATGAAGCCACTGTGAAGAAGTAACAAAATCCCAGAAGAATTTCATAAACCATAAACTAAATGACGCGAACGGTCCTATCTTTAATCTGTTAGAACTAGGAGGATTCAAGAATAAACGACATCGTTTCCTATGGTAAGAGAAAAAAAACAACAAAACTATGTAACATAATAGTATAAGAGAGGAGAAAAGGAGCAAAAGGGCAAGACAGGAGGAAATACAGATAAAAGATAGAGAAGAGAGGGAAGTGATGGTGTTAAACAGCTCGGTGGTGGTGGCAATAGCCAATATATCAGCCAATCTATGCCAATACATCGCCTGTAACCCAGAGCGGTTAAGCAGCGATCAGGTGTTGCACCTCATCTTTTGCCTTCCTTGCCGTCATCTTGACCGCCTTGCTGACTCTTTATGGCTCTACCTCTGCTTTAATCCTCCCGACCACCCTCTCTCCGATTTCAGCGACGACGACGACGATCCCTCTCACTCCGATTGACCTTTCCTCTTCTCTATTGTATTTTCTTCTCCGTTTCTTACTCTTTTGAATTCTTCTTGTTTTTGGGGATTACCCATTTCTGCTTGCTTTTTTTTTTTTTTTGTTTCATCATGTTATGGCTGTTGGGTACTCCTCATTTCTTGTAAATTTTTTATTAATTAATTTTGTGCTAAATTTGAAAATCTTTGATGCTTATATAATTTTTTTTTTAGGTTTAATTGGTTTGACTTTGATGTCCTCTTTAAATTACTTTTAGGTTAATTTTGTGTTTTAATTGTCTTGTTAAGAGATTCGAATCAGGCAAAAGTATTATGTCAAATCATATGAATAACATTAACAAAATAACAAATAAGTCGGTTGATTTGATACAATTTGTACCTCAAATGATTGTATAATACCAGAAACAAACAATCCCAGTTTAAAGCAACAACCTAAGTAAAAAAACAAAAGAACAGGTCTTGACTTCACACCAGATTGGAACACTTTACTTATAAAGTTTAAAACCCTATACAAACATCAACCCATGAAAGACAGCCCAATAGAGGATGGAATTTAAAGCATGGTTGAGCATTGGCCCCCTACATCACTCCGGACAGGCGGCTTTCTTCTGTCAGAGGTGCATCCTGTAACGGAGAGGATGGTGTTCTATAAATAATCCGACTTTATGAGTGGCATGTAAATTTGGGGTTGTAGCATTGAACTACATTAGTTTTTGCAGGATATGAAACTTCTTACCATATTTTCTTTGTCCTCTTCAACAGTCTCAGCTGCAGCCGAAGGGCAAACCTGATCTGTAAACATAAAATAGAAAAAGCACATAAGTCATGCACCCAAAGAAATAGTAACATGCTGAACCTAAAATTCATCTACACCCGCTTGCCTTCTTGATCAGCTGATATGGTGCCCTGTCTCTTGGTCTTTTCCTTTCCTTTAACAGGCTCTGTTTTGGTTGTCTTCTGAGTTTTGGTATGTAACTTACGACTCCCAGTGTCCGAAACAGACCTTGAATTTGAACTGGTCTTATTCAAAAGCCTATTCCTGTTTGCAGCATTATTCTTTGGAGTAGCCTCTTTTGCTGATTTGGCCACTGATGATACCTGAGCAGCATCAGTATTCAAGGACTTGGGTTTCAATCTCCGAGCTGCTGCTGCTACTGGAGAAACCCTGTGAACCTCATCATCCGATGACCGAGTTCCCTCATCAGGCACCTGTGAACAGGTTTCAGACACCTGTGGTTGCTCGGGATTGTCTGGAACATTGTAGCTTTCGAGTAGCTCATTTATAGCTTCCCCATTTTCACCAAGATTATGGCGACGTATATAGGATTTAAGCTCATCACTCATTTTCTGAAGGGGCTGGATTTAGTGTTAAAATGAGATTAGACCAAAAACAAAGATAAGTAAATACCAAATCCAGTATACTAAATTGCGTAAACCACTTTGATCATATGTGTGCGCGTGTCAGAAAAGAAATATAAAACGATGCCGGCTGAAAATATTATAAATAGCAAATGCAAATGCCAAAAAAAAAAAAAAAAAAAAGGAAACTTGAACACAAAAGCAAATGAAAGGGCGTAGAAAGGAAGATGCAATGGCATGAATTTGAGATTATTTTAGCAAGACAATTTTTTTAGGCAGCTATTGAATAGACCCCAAATCATATGAGAAGAATGCAAAAGGTGAAACGAAGACACAAATGAAGCATACCTCACATCCAGCTTCTAAGGCAAGTTTGAAAAATCCAAGTGAGACAGAGTGCTTAGAAGCTGATTCAGAGAGCTTAATCTGCGACAGCCAGTAGGAAGCTGATGACAATACATTGAACCTCCTTCGAGTTGATGATCTAGAAGAATCAGAAAGGGGTGTGTCACTTTTGCCTTGACCATTGCTTGATTTCTTGGCTGCTCTACCCTCGTATATAGGAGTGGTTGTCCCAACAAATTTAGGGGATGGAGTTACTGTTGATTTGGTTGGGATGGAAAGCCTCCTGGGCGGCTTCCCTGACCCAGATTTCTCCTTTGAAAGGTCTAGAACACCCACACTCTTGCTTACACTGGGTGTTGCCCTCCCCCTATCAACCCCAAACAAATCAAACCCTCTTAAGTCTTAACATTTACAAATAGTCAAACGGAATACTATATAAATAAAACTCCACTCTTACCCAACACTCACATAATATCATTGAATGATACGAGGAAGGTTGTCTACAAATGGATAATTAATTCTACAGAGACAAAAACCAAAGCACAAGCTATAGAATTTTGAGCATACCTTCTGGTTGAAGAAGAATTGGATAAATCAGGCGCGGGTGGCTTCTGCTCCTTTGGTTTCATTGAGGATCGAAGTGGATAACGTAGCTTCGACTTCCCTGCACTCCCTGAAAACAGGAGAACAACATTTAAGTCATTAAATTTGCTATCTAAAGGATAATATAGTGTTCAAAAAGAATATATATATATAGAAATGGTGATTAGTCGCGCCGTTATTTATTTCTACTCTTTTTTATCGAAAAACTAATCAAGTGATATGTAATACTGGTTGGTAAACGCATTTTAAAAAATAAACTATTAAAAGTTCTAATTTAACTTTGAATGGATTGAACCTTCCTTTTTCCAGATTATGTAACATTTTACAGGGTAATCAATACAATCTCTAAAAAACTGCCTATTCTGGTAACAATTTGGCAAAGAAACTTACTTAAACCATCAACAAAAAAGAACCTAAAACTGCATGGCAATTGGCTATGGGACTGTGTCTTTCATGTAGTGAAACAGTAGCGATTATTTCTAAGTATAAAATGAAAGAATATTGTAAAACTTAAAAGAAGCCAGATTTAGAAACCGAGATAATAGAGTCAGAAATTGAACCAGAAATTTGAGCAGCAGATTGTTGTTCTTTGACAGCCTCCTCCATGATTGTTCGTTTCTCTTCCAAGATTTTTCTCAAACAAAAAGAAAAAGAAAATTCTTGCTTTCTTTCAAGGCACGAACAAACCCAAAATTCTTATCTGATTTTTATAAGGAAATTTTGCCTTTCTTTTAACCTTCAGATAATTCACTGCTTCACTTTTGACTCAATCTCATGGGCGGGAAAATTAAGCAGCAAAAAAGAAAGATAAAAAAACCTAAAATTATCGAAAATCATAGTTCAACTGCTACTCGAAATTCTTTTGTTTGCCATCTACGCGCTTTATTTTTCTGACAGCTTCCCCTCATGACGCTCCTCCACTTTTAAAACCGCTGCCTGTAATGGGCTTTTATGATACACGTGTCAACCATAAGAGGAGAGTGGGGTTTTTTGGGTCGGGAGCATTGAGAGTGGAGAAGAAATGAAGTAAAGATGATATGAACCGGTAGAGGGAGCTGGAAGTGGGACCCACGCGCCATACCTAAAATAAAAGGTAAAGGAGAAACATCGAACGGCAAAGCCCATTCGAATTTCAAATTTTGAAACAACAAAAAGGTACTTAAGGACCGGTTTTAAACGGTTAAGATGCCAGACAGGCATTATGAGATATTATTAATCGCACATGTTTCATGTGGGCCCTTGTAGGCCCAACTTTCGTTATTGCTTTGTTGGGCTCATCGTTCGGCCTTTTGTCACCCACCTTCACTCACCCATGCTGCTAAAATCAACCGCAAGTGAAGGGGTAAAAAACAAATGTGTTTTTTTAACCCAAATAATAAAAATAAAATAAACACTGAAACAGGATAAATCCTTCATTATTTTCCGATCTAAGTAAACTGAGCAGTCTCCCCACTTTATCTCTACAAACAATTAAAATTTTAATTATCGACTTAACAAATAAATAATATAAAAACAAAAACAATTATTCTTTTCAAAATCTATTTTCGTAATTAATAAAAATCTAATTACTCAAAAAGACATATAATGTTCATATTTATATATTAAAATATACAAATTACTGTTAAAAAAAGACATGCACTAGTCAAACCAATCTTAATATTACTTTCAACACAAATCCATCTTAATACAAAATTCTAACAATTCTAATAATTCTACTAAAATAAGCTTGCACTACCAAACCTATCTTAATAAACATGCACAACAAAATTGGCATACACAATTCTATTTTTTTTAATATATAATATTACAAATATCTAAACTAAAATAATTCTAATTATTTTCAAAGTTATCATATTATTACAAAAAAAATTAAACTTTTAACACAATTCTTATTAATAATTATACTATTAGAAAAAAACACATACCTATTTTTTTGGACCTTTGACTGTGGGGAGGGAGGGAGGGATGGATCATCTAAGTGTTTGTAATATAAAAAAAATTAAAGATGCTAAATAATTAGTATCAAACCAAGCCCTTTAATAATAATAATAATAATAATAATAATATAATATGTAGCGACATAAAAATTTTGGGCTTCGGGTCTCTAATTGTGGCGATTTAGTAAAAATTTGAAAATGGAATCTCGGTTTTAAAAAAAGGGAGTTGCCACCGATCTTTTCTAGGTGTGATCGGACACCTATTAGATTTTTTTTTTTTTTTTTTAAACGAGAAAAAAGGACCAGTTAAGGTCTACGTTGAAAGACAGAGAAAAATTAGGGTTCGGGAGTCGGTTACGCGCGAGGAAGGTATTAGCATTCGGGAGTCGGTTACGCGCGAGGAAGGTATTAGCACCCTCGCTACGCCCAAAAATTGGTATCTCATAAACACGTGTTGTCTTGGTCTTCAAAAATACGAGTTCAATATAAAATTTAGTTGTGATCCGATTAAAAGAAGACGAGAAGTTTTAAATTTTTATTTTTGATTTTTGAGAAGGACATACCGATCTAATACGAGCCAACAAATTCCATCCAACATAGCGATGGAATCGTTGACTTTGTGTTAAACCGATATGTTGCCTTTGATTATCGAAATTAATTAGAAACAAGAACATGATTTTCAAAGTAATGCAAGACATAATTGATTAAAATAGGCAAATGAAAAGGCTCGGTATATATTGAAACTAATACCAAACAAAATAATAACCGTGCATGCAAGATTAAATGTAATAATAGTATTGAATACAAGAACACAAAGAGAATACGATGAATATACACATGAAAATAATTAAGAGTATATATGTAAAAATATATATATATATATATATAAATAGCATTAGTGTTAGAATATACTATATATGGTGTTTGAAGCATATACATGAAATAGTAAAATACATAACTAGCAACAATAAAATACTTACATAATGTATACATATATAAAAAATACAATATTGAAAGAAAAGGGTATACATATATATATACATATGATAAAATAAATGTATTAATATTAAATAATAAATATAATAGGGGTAAAATAAGCATATACATAATATATATAAAATTTGATATTAAGAATATATATATATATATATTTATACAATTTAGTATTCAAAAATATATACATAGGATGGTATAACATATGTACATGGAAATGCATAAGAAACATACATAACTAGTAATATTAAGAATATATACAATACATACATACCTTAGAAATGATAATAATAATAATATATATAAAATATAATATTAAAAGCTTATATACATAACATTTATGAAAAATATATATAATATAATATTAAAACATTCACATGATATATATACTAGAGACAAATAGCGACTAATAATAATAATAATAATATTAGAAATAGTAATGAAGTATATAAAAAAAGCAAATATAATATAATAATAATATTGAAATAAAGTAATTAAAATGATGCTATATATAAATATATACATACATACCTTAGAAATGATAATAATAATAATAAAACTATTTTGTACACTACACACATACTTACACATATATATACATGAATCATAGTATTAGAAATAATATAGTATAAAGATATGTAACTAATAGTATTAAAATATATACATAATATCATATATAAATTATTCATATAATATATATATTAAAAAAATTGACCATTAATACGTACTAAAAATATATACAGGGGTAAGAGGCGTACACTAATAAATATAATAATAATAACCGTGTAATACAATACAAAAAATAAATATAATAAAATGATATTAAACTAAAATCATTAAAAATAGTAATATATATATATATATATATATATATACATCTAATAAGAATATATAGTAATGTTAATGATAATAACAATAATAATAATAATAATATTGAAATACAAAAGCTATTATAATAAAAATATTAAAATAAAGTAATAAGAATATTACTATATATATATACATACATGAAGATATACACTAATGTACAATAATAATAATAATATTGAAATACAAAAAATTGTAATATTTAATAAAGAAACAAAAATAACTAAAAAAGGACTAAAGTTGAACTAATAACAAAGTTTTGGGGTAAATGTGAAATAATAAATAAAGGAAAATGACCAATTTCAATGCGCATAAATAATGGGGGGACTGAAAGCGCATTATTCCCTCCTCCTCAAAATGCAGCGCACCATCAGGGATTAAATCAGAAATCGAAATAAACAGTTGGGTCAAATTAAAAATAACAACAAGTTTGATTATAAAATCGTAAAATGCGGAAGGGCTGATTGCGCAAATAGCCCTTCCGCTTTAAAAAACACGCGGATCCTGCCTGAGCGGGTCGGGTCGACCCTACCCATACTCAAAACGGCGTCGTTTTTTGTTTAAATCTGGGTACCAAAACAGTACCGTTTCGCTGGGCTATAAATAGCCTGAAAATCTGGAAAAAAAAAACATTTGTGAGGTGGGAAAGAAAAAAAAAAGAAAAGAGAGAAAGAGAGGAAAAAGAGAGGAGGGAGAGGGGAGGGCATCGGCCACGGGGGCCGGCCACCGGCCGATGGCCAGAAAGGTAAATTTCTATTTTTTTCCTCTTTTTTTGTGGTTTTTTTTAGTTTTATAATATTATTTTTATTTATGTTTATGTATTTAGATATAAAAAATCGAAAATGAACCGAAAATAAAAAAGAAATTGCACCTGAGTATTTGGTCTGATTCGATAATATTCCACTGCTTTGATATTTTGGAATTGTTTTGTATTTACTCTACTGGTATTGATGCGAAAATAAAGAAAAATTCCTTTTTGTATTGATAGCAAAAATCAACCCCTTTGTCTGTTTTTCATTCGGCTTTTTATAGCCTATTTTTTTACAATTTTTTTCTTTCTCTGCTATTTCTGTCTCTTCACTTTAATGGTTGCAGGTGGTGAGTCAACAAGGGCGGTGGATGTGACTGGCATGACGGTGGTACAGTGACGGTGGCAGAGGGCAGTGCAAGTGGGAGGCAGAAGGCCCTAGGTGCGGCGCACCTAGGGTTTGACATCCTGATTTCTTTTTGTTTTTTCGTTTTGGTCTTAGGATTTGTAGTTGGGTTAGGAGTATCGGGTTGTGTTTGGGCTGCTGTTGGGTTTGTTGGGTTTATTCTAGGTGGGCTCGGGTATTTAGTTGAGTTTAATTGGGTTGGTTTGTACCTGGGCTTAAATGGGTTTTGTGTATGTTTAGGTAATTGGGTTTTGTTGGGTTAGGTGTTGGGTAATGGTTAGGGGGGTGGCCCAAAATTGGCCTGTACATAATATTAATATTAATATTAATTTTTTATTAAAGCTAGAAGAAAAGTTGAATTTTTTTTGGGTATTGGAACTCGAAACCGTAACCGACGGGTCACATAGATGGTAGGATTTCAGTTTTTTTTCAGCTTTAATAAAAAAATATTTTAAGATAAAATATTTGGGTGTCGCATGACACTTCGACGACACCAATAATTTTTTTTTCCATTTTACTTGTATAAAATACGGTATATTTTTTTTATATCAATATAGGTGCCAACGATTGCTCAGGCAGCACCTTAAAAAAATTTAATGATTGCTTCATTCATCAATGGCAGGAGAAGGGGTGCCGCCAATTACTCAGGCGGCACTGTGGAAGCACTATTCATTTTGCATAAATTAGTAAATAATGAGGTGCTTATCCAATTTCAATAAATATTTTATTTTTTATATATTATTTTGATATAAAACTCAAAACTAATGTTTACAATAAATAATTGTAAAGGAAAACAAGGTAAATAAAAGAAAAAAAAAAAGGTAGGTTAAGGAAAAAATTGATATGATGTTTATTTTATTTGGATAATTAAAATTAGTAAATGAAAGAAAAGTAAAACGAAGGATTTTTTACAATATTTGTTGTGTTAAATTGTAAAAATTTTAAAAAATAATTATTTATAATGATTTTTTTAATTATATTTTTTTATAAAATAATTTATGTAAAAGATTAATAAGACGAAAATGATATTTCACATTTTAAAATAAATTTTATTTTTGTTATTTCTAAAAATAATAATTGCAAGCAGAAATTGCTTACTGCTTCAAGCATTGGTGAAGAACAAAGCAGAAAAACAATGAGTGTTCGATATGTTTACACGGTTTTGTTTCCCTGTGTCTATTGAGCCTTGCCCGGGGAGATAATGTACTATCTTAACACATCATACAACAGGTGATTACAAACACTAACACTTGTTAGATTAGCAACCTCACTTTTGCACATAATATTTAGATCACTCTCCTCTAAGCTTCTCCCCTAAAAACTTAGGACAAAAACCAAGTGACTCATTAAGCCTTTCAATATATAATAATTTAAGGCTTATTAAGATAATGATTAACTGCAATCAATATTTCCATCAAAATAGCAAAAATAACCAGTAAGGATAATATCTTCAATATGACCAAGGTACGTCCTTAAATCTTCAATACATATTACCAAGTTACTCGATCCAATCTCGTCAAAATTATAAGGAAGTTTATTTGATCCAATCCAAACCAATGTTCAAGGTGTGTTCCTATAATAAGTTGGATATCATAAATAGGCTTACACACGTCCACATAATCAACAAATATCATAGTCCAAAGATTTGTTAACAAAAAATACCGACACCATATAAGGCAAATTATGAGGCTAAACAATGCGAAACACAAAGGGCACTAGTCGTGGCATTACTCTAGGTACTCCTCTCATAATTACCTCAACAATAAAACATATATCAAGGTTGAACAAACCTTCCATATTTAGAGTGTGTGTCCAACTTCACTGAGCAAACTTCAATTCATCATTATCTGCCCAAATCTAATAAAAACAATTAGTTTTTTTATAGGGATACAAAGGATCATAAAGTCAGCCCATATCTTATATATAAGGTAAGTAGATTAGATAAGAATTTTTGAAAAATAATCTTATTTAATTCAATATTTTCTCTAATAATAAACACGAGATTGTCTATACAAAATCCTCAAAAAGATGTAAGAGAATAACCAAGATATTTTGGTCAAACATAACAATGGATATATTATAAGATAAGTTGTGAGTTTAAGCTATACTAGATACCAATGGATATTGCTCCTTAGCACTCATAAATTACCTCGATATTTTTTCTTTCCCTAACTTAGTTTCTCCAAGAAATTAGGGTAAATAAAAATTAAGCAATTCGAGGGAAAGTAATGGAAATTCAATTCCCATGTTGCTTTCTCTTACTTTCCTTTATTTTCTCTTATTTTGTTCAATCTAAATATAGAGTTTAATTTTAATTTAAAAAAATTAGTGTTCAATTTCTTAATTGGCACGAATTTGAATTAGATCTCTAGACAGTTCCTATTCCTATACTTAAAAAAAAAAAACAAATGAGCTAAAATGATAGACATAACTTTTTTATCATTAAAATATTGGGGAAAGAGAAGAGAATGACTATTGAATCTGGTGTTCTAAGTGTAGTATGTTCATTTTGCATACTTATATTTTTTGAACAAATTGATTAATAAAATAATTCATTGTTTACATTAATATCTTTTTGTATATTGTCCTCAATGTTTTTGCACGCAAAGAAAATATTAGCTAAATAGTTATATAACGTTTAACTAATACTAAACGGTATTACGTGATCGGATCATAATACATATAGACAATTTATAGATAATATAAATACGTCTTTAGTCTAATAAAAAATGTGTAAGTCGATTGAAAGACCGATATGTCGTCTATTAAGTCCAATTAGGGAGATGTTTTGTCTTGAGCATCGGAGCGGATGACTCTCAGAAAATAGAGACATAGATATTACTAATTGTACTAATAGTAAATTGGACAAGACCCAAATAGAATAGATATTGGATTCGTTTATGGCTTTATTCACCTGTGACATTTATAGTGCAACATAATTAAATCTTGAATAGATGATGGATTATGTATGCGTGGCTCATATATTTTAATGTAAGTAAAAGCCTGAGTTCAAATAAATAAGAAACTAAAAGTTGGTGCATTGGGTAAACGACTTCTGCAATATGTAGTATCATTGACAATAGTGGAATTTATAGCTTGACTAAATAGTAAATGGTATTCTCTCATTGATTTTACATAATATATGAAAAGTAAATGTGACCATGGGCTATTTGTCTCTGTGATAAATGATATAATTATTATTTGATAGTAATTGACTTTTCATGAAGGACGATGTAATGGTTAGCCTGAGGTAAAATGAGATAATATTGGAAGAATGAATTTATCCCCAATAATATTTCCTCATAGATTGTTCTACAGTAAAATTATTATAGCTTTAATGGAATTAGAGTTGGGTTAAAAAATTTATTTAATTGGAGAATTAATTTAGTTAATTTGATTAATTAAATAAAATAATATTTATTTTGAGAAATAGAAAAAAAATATTGGGTTGGATTAAATTATAAAGTGCTGAATCAAAAGTTCATGAAGCACATATATTGGACCCAACACAAGAGAGGCTCTAAACATTTTATATTACGTGTGAGGGGTGGTTACCCTAGTATTAGCATTTAGGGTGTGTTGTCCCCCTCTATCTTAGTTAGACTAGGGGAGTATTTTCTATTAAATAAATACTATTTGTGTTATTATTATTATTTAACTAGGATTCTTTTATCTCTTCTTATAAATTAATGACACTAGTGGAGCTATTAATATAAGTTTTTACACAAAAGTTTCATATATTGTTATTCTGTCGGAAAAATAGTGGAAATATATTTTCTATGGATAAATTCTATTTTCTAGGAATTACAATTTCTACTAGTTTTTATTTGAGAGAATTACTTTCCTACTGAAAGTAATAAAATCGTATCTTGTTTTATGTTTGGTTCGTGCTACTTGAGCCCACACTCGGCGTAATTTGAGATACGAGGATAGCAAAAAATGTTGTTCGGTTCAAAATCGATAATGGTTCAAATTTGTCTCGCACAAAACATAGGTACGTTTCAGGGAAAAAAGTTTATTGCTATAAATATCACAAGTCAACTCAATTTTCAAAATTTTTAAATTTCTGTTGTAACTATAAATTGTTTTCGTAACCGGACAGGGTTAGAACCCACATCATAAACGTATCTCATTATTCATTTACTCTTTTATGTTATCAAAGACGTCCATGGGTCAAATCAAACCGAGTTGAGGTCCAATTTTACAAAAACTTCCAAGTTGGGGCCCGAGCCCAACTTGGCTCGACCCATCCAAAAAGCTCATGTTACATTTTAAAAATAATAAGATATAAAATATATTTTAACTAAAGATTAAATAAAAATATTCAAGAATCATTTTGTTTACATTCGAGTCGATCCATGGGCAAAACCTCTTTATTAAAGCTCGACCCATGGATAGCTCTAAATCTCACTAAAGACTAGTTTAGCGTTGCATTTGAAAAATATTGTAAAAAGTGATTTAAAAAAGTAATGTTGAAAAGTTTGGTTTAATATTTTATTTAGTATGATTGTCAAAAAGGACTATTGAGAAATAAAATATTCATTTTAGACATGATATTATAACGTACAATTTATGTAGTTAAATGATATTTAAATTTATTAAAATTATGACATTTTAATGAAAATATAAGAATATAATTAATTGTATCTCCTTATCAATATTTACCCTTGTTTTAACTAAATAAGTCTTTGTGGTTTGATTTTTATTCATTAAAGCAAAAATATATTTATTTGACAAGAAAAGAAATACACTTAAATGGATATCTTGCATAAATCTTTTGCTTCATCTTATATCCATTGTATTTGTTTCAATCTTTTAGCTAGAATCGGTTATTGAAATCCAATAATAGTAGTTTCCCTTCGTATTTTATTTAAAAATTTTAATTCCGAAAAGTAAGAAATTAGTATGAAAATATCTTATAATCAAGGTGAAGTCAAAAAAAAAATTAGTGAGAACTGAAATTAAATTGTAATTTTTGTGATAATAAAAATGTAATTTTTAGAAGATTAAATTAAATTTTTATCATTTTTGGGACCAAAATATAAATTTACCTTTACTAATTTTAAAGGGCCAAATGGAAAATTTTTCATCTTAGGGGGCAGGGTCCCCTTCCAGCCCGTTTAGATTTGCCCTTGCTTATAATAACGTGTTAAGAAATATAGATGAACATTGACACCTTAATATCTCAACAACATTATTTGTATATTCAATTTTTTAAAATTTATTTTTACTTTTAATTAAAATATTAAAAATAAGGTTAGTAATTGCTTCTTTCAATAATATCATTTCAAATATTTAAATTCGTGTTTTCTTTTTGAAGGTATTATATGACTTACCACTACACCAACATTTATTGTTGATAAGTAAATAAAGAGTTATGGGAATACACTATGCTAATTTATTTTATTTCTTCATTTTAAGTTTTTATTGGTACAATTGTGGTTCGAACTCAAATTATTCCCGAATAAGGTAAATATTTAACCAATAAACCATAAAATTTATCCTTTAAAGATTTTATGTTCCTTTATACTTCTTCGTCTATTTTATTGTACAATTTTTTTTTCTGAATTGGTAAGAACCTTGTTGTATTTCTATTTTAATATTGACATAATATCAAATTAGCTCTTAACGTTTACATTTTTTAAAATTCATTTTGGCTCTCATTTTTTAAGCTAATTTTTGTCATTCACATTTTAAAAAGAGTCAAATCGCTTTTTTTAAATGAAAATGTTAACTAAAACATTATTATTTTTTAGTGATGTTGACATGACAGCCGTTGTAGTAGTTGAAAAGTGTCAAATCACTTTTTTTAAATGAAAATATTGACTAAAACATTATTGTTTTTTAGTGATGTTGACATGACAACCGTTATGGTAATTCGCATATACTTTATGTTAACGTAACACTACTTATTTATATGTCATGTCAGTAAATAATTTAAAAATTGTAAAAATATAAACTATGAAAAATTTAAAATTCAAAAATATATATAATTTCATAAGAATTTAAAAAAAGAATGAACTACATGCGAATTGTCATGTGGGCTACAATGTTTAAAAATTTAACCTTTTTGTCAATATTTCTATTAAAAAATGACAATATAACTCTTTTTGAAAGATTAATGGTCAAATTCAACTCTTTTTTAAAAGATCAAGTGCCAAATTTAATTAAAAATATGAGTTAAATTGATAAAAAAATATATATATAAACGTTGAGAACTAAATGTAGCATTATACCTTTATTGTTTAATTTATGTTGTTAATTAATTAAAGTACATTTTTAATATATATTAAAAATTTGGAAAGTAAAATTTATTAATGGTCAAGAAAGCACAACTTAACACACACTTGACAATACTATTCAAGACGTTAATAAAATTATTCATTCGTTAAAATTGAAAGGTCATTATTATAGGGATTGAATTAAATTAGTCTCTATATTATTAAAAAAATTAAATAAATTTAAATTATAATAGAGTTAATACTTACCGTATAAAAAATGTCTTGAAAATTATTTTTTCAATTTTAGTTCAATTTCAAACAAAAGATTTCATTTACAAAACAATAAAAAAATTATAAAAATATTAACTATGTTAAATAGTAAATGATGTTTTTTAAACAGTACATGTTAATTCTATTTCAATATAACTTTACTTGATTTTTTTTAATAAAACAAAAATTAAATTAATCTATTTAACAGTGAATAAATTAATTTGATCAGAAATCTCTAGAATACATTCACCCCCAACATCTCTAACAACCAACTTAATACCTCCCTTAGTAAGCTGATTCTGTCCCCTGTTACTACCTAACTTGTGTTATACCCAGGGATTCATATACTTATCGAAATAATTGATTGTTTAAGAATAGTATAAAGATTTGCTTAAATAATTATACTATTTTTATAATATAATACAAAATCTCACATAGTTTTGGTTTAAAGTTATGCAAAAATCGCATAATAATTATATTCACACGTAAAGATTGTGGCCAAGAATGAAAACAAAGTCAAACAACTAAATTATGTGATGTCACACCGCATCCAAATAATAAAAATGTAGAGTTTGTTGACCAGATTTTGTCTAATGTAAGTTTTAAAACTTCTAAAATTTCATTTTTGAGAATTATATTGTGTAAACAATACAAATTTTTAAATATATTATTTCTAACTGTAATTATGCTTATATTTCTAATTTTTAAAATAATATAAAAAATTAGTGTTATAAAAACTAAATTAATAAAAATATATAAGGTAAAGTATAAAAATAATATCCAATTGTTGTATTTTAATCGCCTAACTATTACTTTTTTTCAATTTAGTCATTCAATTTTTTGAAATTAAATATTCTAGTCTTTTTTGCCATTAATTTAGTAGCGACTGTCGAATGTGAGCTTTTTTCTTTGGCCTAATAACAGATTTAGCCTTTCAATATTTACACATTCTATCAATTTGATTATAAATCTAAAAAGTTCAATAAATTACAACTCTCAATGTTTACAAAACTTGTCATTTTAATTCCAATTCTAAAATTTATATAATATATTTAAAAATCTTAAGAAAACTTTCTATATTTAATTTTTTTTATAATTTATATTTACATTTTCTCTTCAACAAAACATGTGAAAAACCTAGAAAGAAATTAAAACTATTTTTTATTCAATCTCTTTTGATTTAGTCCTCCTTTCCTTTTGCTACATTGTTCGTCTCGAAATGCCTAATTAAAACTTAGAAAGAAACTCAAAGTTAACAAATTTATAACCCCAAAAAAATGGTTGGGTTGACAACATCAACTCTAACAACCTTACTCTTTACTAGAGAGACAATATCAAATCCAGGCTCTAGTGTTCTTGTATCTTTATCATTTCAAGCTCAAATATTAGAAAGAGATTGCACATCAAGGCCACGACATTTGATATTTTCAATTTTGTCATTTGAATGTAAGAAATAATAAAGTGGAAGATATGTTGAAATTCATATTGGATACAATAATATTAAAAATATTTGTATATTTTAAATTTTTACAACTTATATATACTTTTTTATAATTTTTATAAATTTAGAAATAAAATGACTTGTACAATTGAGAGCTACATTTGTTGAATTTTTATATTTAAAATCAAAATAAATAAAACTTGTAAACATTGGAGGACTAAATTTGTTATTAGGCCAATAAAATAAACTCCACGATAAACTTAATTAGACCACTAACAAGAGAGTGACTAAAAAAATTAATTTAAAAAAGTTGAATGACTAAAATGAAAAAAAAAATAATAGGATGACTAAAATAGAATGAACTCGAATAATTGGGTGAATGTTTTTGTTGAAAGGGTTAATGACAAGTTTTACCCTGTACTTTAACGAAATTGCTAATGCGATACCTATACTTTTAATTTATTCATTTTGGTACATATACTTTCTATCCGTGTGGTATTTTGGTACCCTCCCCTCGACTGTTAATTTTTGACATGCTTGACACATGGACCTATAACACATGGCAATCTGAATCACACCAAAAATTTTAAATAGCAATCAAAGGAGTTCTTAGAAAATTGCCCTTATTATTTTTCTTGAAGGTCAAAAATCAATTTAAAATAAAAGAAATATATTTAATATACAATGCTTGGAGACTTATTTAAAATCAATTTAAAACTGAATTATTTATTTTCTTTTTACTATTTATTAAGATTTAAATTTAAAACTTATTAATTTTCTTTTTTCCCTTTTCTCTTATAAATTCAAATTAAAAATTTATTAATATCATTTTGATAAATTTTAATTAAAAACTTACTAATTTCTATTTTATTTCCTTGTTTCTTTTAAATTTAAATTAAACACTTCATTATTTATTTTCTTTTTTTGTTATTAAAATAAATAAATACTTAAATTAAATTTTCCATAAAATGAATCATTCATAAAAGTCTCTTGGATTTTTGGCAACTTCCTATGTGGATAAGCATGGTTTTTTAGCTTCTATTCTCAACTTGTATGAGTTTGTATCTACATAGCATATGAGTTGACATGGGACATGACCATGATTCATTTCGGGCATTGTTAAATAAGATTCAACAATTTTTCCCATAAATAGGTTAAAAAAAAAATACATGTTTTTGTTTTGAATAAAAATTTACATCAATATTCAAAACAACAAAGATTAACAGTTTTTCAAAGTAAAAAACTGAAATCATTTTGATGTTTACTCCACAGTAGAAACCAAAGTATCTGAAAATAAATCATTGTTATTTGATCAAGAAAAAAAATTCAAATCACTCATTACCACTGTTATTTCTCTCAAATCAAACTCAACCCCTCAAAAAAAATTAAACTCAAATCTAAGTAAAACCAAGACTCAAAGCAAATCTTGAAAACAAAAATATCAGCATAAGATCTCACTGAAATGAAGAACAAAAAAAAAGACAAGTTGGAAAGGAGAGTTCAAGCACTCATAAATGGCTCTTTCGGCTTCATGGGTTGTAGATAACCCAATCAGAAATCTGAGTGGTGAAAGCTAAGAGGAGCATTGATCTTTGACCGCCGATGAAGGAGATTGAAAGAGACAAAGTTGCCGGCTTTGGTTATCTTTTCATGGGTTGTAGATACCATATTGACAATTTCGTTAAAGTAGAGGATAAAACTTGCCATTATCCCTTATTGAAATGAAAAAATAAACAAGAAATTTCTTTTTCTTTTGACGCAAAATTATAAATTTATTTGGAATATGTAAGAAGTAATGTCAGTGTGATGTTGGTGAAGTAAGGAATATCCTTTTTGTGTTTACTTTTGTTTTATCCTACAAAAGCAACATAGGGATAGGGATGTAATTTTCCTTTCCCACAAAATAAAAAACCAATGCATAATCAAATCCAAATTAAAATCTTGAAATTGAGGATAAGAGTACTGATGTGGCATAAAACTATTGGAAAGGGATACAGATGACGTGGCGTCACTGTTTCATACAATCCTTTCCCCCTCGGTTTGTTGGTTAAAATAGAAACTAATTTGAGTTTTATTTTTACATATTTCATGTTCTGAATAAAAATTTTCTGGTTCTTATCCATTTTTTGTTTGCTTTATTTTATAACGTATTTTTTTAATGTAGTATTTATATTTTATAAAAAAAAAACGTATAAAAGTTTAAGAAAAAACAAATGAGGTGATGGGAAGTAATTAGGACAACGTTTGTTAGATTGAAAAATGTAATCTTTCTTACCCCTACACCCATTTTCTTTCATTTCTAAATTAAAAGTTGAAATTAATTAACGCTTATGAATGGCCTACGGGTGAAGTGAGGTGGTGTTTTTGTTTGTTATTAATTCTCGATTTCGTCAGAATTCTTCCACAAAGTACAAAGCATAAACTATTTATTTATGGTTTGGCTTGCTTTCATTAAATTAAACATTAATTACACTGTGTCCTTGTCTTATCTCTGATTCAATACTGCTTTGCCATTTTGCTGATTTGCATGATTTTTCCAAGAAGCTGCGTTTCCTTCCAGAAGCTCATACAATTCAATCAATTTGACTTTCTGCCCAACTTTGAATATATGAATACACTTGGATCATTTTGTAATGTATGATATTCAAAAAATTATTAAGAAATTCATCCCTCATATTGTAATTTATGCTATTATTTAAATTTTTATTTGTATTGAAGTATTAATTCAATTTTTTCGTATTTAAAATAAGTTATATTATTTAAATATATTTAAATATTTTGATTTTTTATAAAAATTAATACAAAATTTACATATAATGAAATTTAGACGTATGCCATTTACATCAATAAAAGTTTAATTTTACCATTGACCCAAAGCTTTATTTTAATATAATATATACATTTTAATTTTATTATGCATACTTATCACTTTCATTAATTTTATATGTTGACTCAAGATTGATAAACAAGTATAATGTATTTAGTATTCTTAGTTTGATGTATTTACATGTTTAAATTTCATTTTACTTACAATTTAATATTCTTTAATTTTAATATCATACATATTTTATGTATTATTATTAATTAATTTCAAATCATAAATTTTATTATTTATTGTATCATATTTTTAAACACACTTCTATGTTGTAGTTTTCATACGTATACACGTGTGATAAAAATTTGAGTATATTTTAATTAATTTTTATGTATCATATGGTGTATGATATCATCGGATACATACATAAGAAAGTTGATTAGGTAGGGATGATAAAAAACAATTAATTCATATGATCAGTTTATGATATCATACTAAGAAAATAATAATGGGTAAATTACACTAACAGACACTTTAAAACAGCTCTTTCTATTTTGATTATTATAAATTTTTTTGTCAATTAGTACTTTAATTAAGATAATTATTTAAATTGGTCACTGACGTTAAAAATTTAGTTAATCTACTACATATTGTTAATGTGGCATTTTTTTAATTTTTTACTAAAACTAGGGAATTTTTTATAATTATTTCAAAATATTTTTTTATAGATTTATTTGTAACATAAAAACCACAAATTATCGTCATTTCTCAACATCAACTATAAGAATCATCAATCATAATTACCATCCATCTCCTGCTCTCTCATCTTTAGTGCTCCTTACTCCGTTACCTCCACACCGTAAAAATCACCTTACATAATACTTAAATAAAAGTGATGCAACAAATCGATGAATTTTAGCATTAAAAACAAAAACCCACTTTACCACAATAACTAAACCCAACGGCTAAAATTTGTGGATGCTAAATCTCATAAGCTAAAAAAGCCATGAATTCAAGTCAACTCCATTCTACAAAGGTCAACACACTTGCATCAACAAAATAAATAGCCCTAAACATAGTGTAAACTGTAAAGAAAGCACCCATCTTTTTTAGCTTTAAAAACAGTAAGATAGTAGAATTTAAAGACCCAATAGCTGAAATTAATAACTCTATGCAAAGCAATTAAAAAGATTCCTTATTTTTTCCAGTTTTTCAAACACTCAAATTCACTAAAATTTCAATACAAAACAAACACATCTTAGGAACGTACCTATTAAAATCACAAAAGTTATAAAACTGAATGAAAAACATCATAAATATTTACATCACCAGAAGCAGCTGTGTAAGGTGATTCTAATGGTGCGGACTGCGGAGACAACCAAGTGAAGAGCAGTAGAGATGGCGAATAAGGGATGGATGGTGATAAGAATTGATGGCTGTTATATTGCAAATAAATTAAAAGAAATGTTTTAGACTAATTATAGAAATAACCACAACCTTAGTCAAAAATAAAAAAAAAATGTCACGTTAATAATCTATTAGTGGATTAATTTAACGATAATGATTAATTTAAACAATTATATTAATTAAGAATGATTAAATAAATAAAAATATTTTAGAATAATCCAAATAGGTTGTGAATTTTAAGTTAGTTTATTAGTTACTTAACGAAAAAGATATGGTATTGACTTCAACCAATTGGTTAAATATCCAAGAAATTTAATTCACTTATATATTTTATTGGAGCCGTACGGCAAGGACTTGTCAGTTTAGATGTGAACATATTAATGTTAATGTGATATCAATAGATAATGATAATTGCACCAAGAAAATAAATAAAAATAAAAATATATTAGCAAGAAATCTAAAAATTGTTTTTGTTAATTTCGATTCGAATTTTGTATCATTCATTCATCTCAATAAATATTAAAAGGTAAATAAATAATCTATAGTAGGGTAAGCAAATTACTTTTTAGGGAAATGGTAATTACTGCCTAGTAATATTAGAAAAGGTGAAATTCATAAAAAGGAACATCAACCGATAAATTAAAAAAAAGTTAAAAGTAATAATAAAAATAGCATTTAGTTTTATTTTTTTTATTATAATAAAATAACATATGTTTGGTCTCCAAGGGCATTTCGGCTATTTCTCCTAAGAACTGGGGGTATTTTGGAAGCAAAGGGCCAAAGAGCCGAAACGCGTTTAAGACTTGAAGAGTAGAATAATAATAATACAGGCAACAAGGTTTGAAAATCGCGGGGAAATCTGGAAATCTACCAGAATAGTAAAAGTATGGGAAAGGAGAATTCCGATTTCAGACCGGTTTATTCCTTTATTTAATACATAAGCAGCAGTCCGGAAAGCAAAGTACGAAACAGCTGAGAAAAACAGCTCCCTTTCCCTCCTATAAAACCATACCCGAAGACTTTAAACTCTTAATTTTCTCTGAATTTTACAACTTGATTTTCGTCTAAGCAAAGTTGTATCAATGGCGGATCAGCGTCCAACACTGGGTCCAGCCAGTTTCTGGACGCAGGCCAACGCTCTTCTCAGAAAGAACTTAACTTTTCAGGTCCATCTCATTCAATTTCTCACCTTTTTCCATTCATTTTATCCTCCTAAAAGATATCTTAGTTTTTTTTTTAAGTAAACTTCAACTTGGAAAATGAAAAGCAATACTGGGTTAGAGTTTCTTTCTTTTTTTTTTTTTTTTTTTTTGCCTGGTTTTGCTTT
Organism: Gossypium anomalum; assembly: GCA_025698475.1. NCBI lineage: Eukaryota > Viridiplantae > Streptophyta > Magnoliopsida > Malvales > Malvaceae > Gossypium > Gossypium anomalum. The sequence continues at coordinate 11,519,215 of CM046967.1, read as the reverse complement.
GTATTTCTTGTTACGATTGCTTATTTCACTTGTTGACGATTGGTTTACTAGGTGGGATGATCTTTGATATTTTCCCCTTAATAAATTTTTTTCCTTGAAAAGGTTTTGTTATTTATATATTATGGTATTTTGCAGAAAAGGAACATAGGGGCAAACATTCGGCTGATTTCCTTCCCGTTATTTTTTTGTGTTCTGTTTGTTGTGGTGCAACAAGTGTTGGACAGTTCACTAGATAATGCGGACAATCGTTGTGGATGTATCTGTGTTGAAAGAAACGCAAATGGTAATTGCCAGAGGAGAGAATGTGGGATAGAGTACTCGACAGTAGATCAAGTATCAACTTGTCCTATTCCCGATCCCCCGGCATGGCCTGCACTATTACAAGTACCAGGTCCACAATATCGTGCAGTTAGATCTGATTCAAATATGGCTGCAGACTTCCCAAATGAGTCTTGCAGAATTACGGGGACTTGTCCTGCAATTTCATTTTTCACAGGGAATAATCAAACGTTTAGTCAAAGTATGCATCTTACTTCTCATCCCTTGTTTTAAAATTCAAGTTTCTTTGGCTTTAAACTAATTGCTGCAGTGAAAGATGAAACCACATCAGATTAAAACTTGCTTTTTCTGGCTTTGGTAGTTTTGACGCAGACCATGTTCTCAACTTCTTTGAATATCAATTCCTCTGATTTTACAAGCAGTGTGTCCAGCAATGTCCTGGTAAGTAGTTCTCCTTTTTGTTCCTTCCTTTTTCCACTTATATATAGACATAGTTTCTGATTTTGGTGATGATTTAGAATCTGATGTCATAATACTGCTTCCCATCTTTTGGTTTATAATTTGTCTTCTCAAAACGTTTCAGGGTACAGCAACATATCCCGAGGGTTACAATTACCTCGAACCCGCTATTGTTCAAGCACTTCCCCTCTATAACGTTCAAAGTCAATGCACATCAAACTCAACATTTTCTGTTCTAATCAACCAATCATCTATAGCCAGCGACAAAGGTATATGCCACTGACATTCTTGTTATATGAATGAGACTGCATGAATAGACTAGTTGAAATGCCACAATGGAAATTTTCAAGAATATTAGGCATGGCCATAGAAGGACAAGAAATATTTGTTGGAAAATATATTAATTTGAAGTTCCTTTGTGTTGTAAACTTATGTAGCTGTTGCACTTTTCATATTCTTGTTTATTTTGCCAAGTACAAGTTTGTTGCACTAGTAGGTAGATTTTAGACTTGCATGAATCTATCTAACAATAAGGCTCCTTTATGCTACTTACACATCTATTGTTTTTGGAAAACACATTGACAGATCTTATTGCCTTTGAGGTCTCATAGGGTCAAACTCTGCTTGTTGAACTTCTCTGGCCTGATTCTTTATTATTTTTGAGATAGTCAGTAAAACTCAGAAACAATCTCAAAGTAGAGCACTTTGTAAACCTAATGCCTTAGATTAACTCATTTATGTTAGAAATTCAATGCAGGAACTCACCCAAAGTTGATTAATGGTCCTTCCATACAATATTACCTTTCTCTAAAGAAAAATTACAATGTTGCATTAAAATTTGATTTCAGGAAGATGGTGATTCTATGCTTACTTCTTTAATTTTCTGTGGATATAGAGGTACGATGTGTTCAAGGTTTATACCTATGGCGCAATAGTTCTTCCCAGGTGAACAATGAGCTGTATAGAGGTTACAGAAAAGGGAACTCAGAGGAGAAGATAAATGAGTTTGTTTCAGGTTAGTCTAGCTTAAATTGTGTTGTTGCTATTGTTTTACCTAATTTACATAAAATCATGTGTGGTAGAGAAAAATACTGACAAATTTATCTTTTCCACAGCATATGATTTCTTGAATTCAGATGGCAATAATTTTAATGTCAGCGTCTGGTACAATTCTACCTATAGGAATTACTCAACTGGTAGTTCTATGGCATTGTTGCGGATTCCACGATCTGTCAATCTGGTATATATTTGAATTAGCTAAAGTCAGCTTTCCTCCTTGCCTGATTCTTTGGCAGTACTAATCTTATACCTGGGATTAATCTTAGACTCTCATATACTATTTAAAATGGTTGACAAATATCATTCTCTAGTTTTCTAAAGAAAGGAGGGCGTGAATGTCTTGGAGTCAAATCTTGCTCATCAGTTTTACTTAATGGATTGAACAAAAAAGTTATAAGGAAAAAGAGGCATCTATGAGAACCGTTCTAAAATATACTTTGATTTCTTTCTGGTTTGATTTCTCAAGCAGACTGGTGTTAGCTCTTGTAAGCTTATCATCTCTTTCCGGTTTTGGTTCATAAGGTTGTTGCGATTTATATATCAACATCTGACAGCAGGAAATATGTTAGCAGGACAAATTTGTTTTGACTAAGCAGTTAGGATTTAGGAAACTATGAGCGAGAGGCTTTAAATGAGCGAGAGGCTTTAAAATCTCAGTTCTGTACTCTACTTCTTCAACTGTGCTCCCCAAACAGTTGTTAATGGGAATATGGTTGAGAAACCAATGGTTCATTGCTTCTATTTTAGTCTTTTCCAGTCCATTTTTCTGGAGACTAGGTGTTCTGTTTTTGCAGCAAAATATGACAATTGTTTTTTTACTTGAAGTCTTGAATCATTTTAATTGGCTTATGGTGTTCCTTTTAGGTACAAATAGAAACCTTACCCATCATATTTGAGTTTTTTGGCTATACTATATATTCTATCTATGCACATTGCATTTTGGTTTAGTCAGTGACTCTAAGGGATAAGGCTGCCTCAATGGTCCAAATATGCTATACAATTTGCATTACTAATGTGCTTTGCCCTTTTATAAATTTATTTCTTATTTCTTGCTACCTTTTTCGTTATTCCACAAATTTATATGGTAGTTGCTTATTGATCAAAAGCTAGTGAATACTGATATTTGCTAATGTCATATTTACAGGTATCCAATGCCTACCTTCAGTTTTTGCAAGGGCCTGCTACAAAAATGCTACTAGATTTTGTCAAAGAAATGCCAAAACCTGAAACAGAACTCAGAATTGATTTGTCATCTCTTCTGGGAACACTCTTCTTTACATGGGTTGTTTTACAACTGTTCCCTGTAAGTATTTATCTCTTTTTCATTGGTATTCGTCCTTATGTATGGTTGCACAATTTTAACATTATTACTCCTATTGATCATTATCAAAATTATCACAGTTTGGTAACATTTATTTGATGGTAAAAGTTCTACAATCAGATTTAATTTCTAATTCATGCCAGGGAGATTTTTTAGATAAAAATCGGGGTTCGTTATGAACAATGCACAATATTCACATGAAGGGCCAAGGGAATACTTTTTTAGTGTTGTTATATAAAGAGATGATATGAGAGGTTATCGCAAATTGACATGGACAACTATTGTCATTTGTCAGTGCTCCACTGTTCTTCATGTAGTGGCATATTCCTTCCTTTTCACTTCACTGTTATACAAAGAGATGATATGAGAGGTTATCCCAAAATTTAACCATGCACCTCTTCCTGCAATATTCCTTCCTTTTCACTTCACCTCTACTCTTATGACGTTTGGATAACAAATCTATGTCTTAGTTGTCGGCTTTCTGCATTGCCTCGTAAACCTATGAGCAAACTTATTATATGGAAAATCTGATCCAAGGTCATGGTTACAATTTTATTTTCCTGAGTTATTGTCAACTGTTAGTTATGATCTCTTTCTGTTAATATCTTGACGGTTTATAATATATTGTTCTATATTTGCCTTAACATTCTGGTTTTCAATGTAGGTGGTGTTGGCTTCACTGGTCTACGAAAAACAGCAAAAACTGCGAGTTATGATGAAAATGCACGGGCTTGGAGATGGACCTTATTGGATGATATCTTATGCATATTTTCTTGTCATCTCTTTGCTGTACATGTTATGTTTTGTGATATTTGGCTCAGTCATTGGTACTAATCTAATCAGTTAACTGCTCTTTAATATCTTTACTTCAAGCTTCTCTTTTAATGTGTTTGATTTCCTTCCAGGGTTGAAATTTTTCACACTAAATGATTATAGCATCCAGTGTGTGTTTTACTTACTCTACATAAATCTGCAAATTTCCCTGGCCTTCCTTGTAGCTGCAATGTTTTCAAATGTTAAGACTGCTTCAGGTCTATCTTAGCTTTTCGATTCACTCCTCTTAGTTGGCAAAAGTCTACTCTTTTAAAGATTAGTTAACTGACTTATTTCTCGTAACTACTTGTCAATGGTTGCAGTTGTTGGATACATATTTGTCTTTGGAACAGGACTTTTAGGAGGCTTTCTCTTCCAGCCCTTCCTTGAAGATGACTCATTTCCCAGTAAGTTTAACTGTTAAGGAATTATAAAAATGCAATTTGTTATCTTTATTTTGTATGCTTGAATTATTTGTTAATGAAACTAATATCTTGATTAGATGATGCTTGAAAGAAGCTAATATCTTTTGCGGCCTGAAGCATACTGATTTTAGCATTTAATTTTGTTGGCAGAGACCGTTCCTTTTATAAATGTTTGAATCACCTCATCCTACTATTTTTACTCATGCTTCTGAGAATCAATTACTTCTTTTGACTTATTGAATGGTGGGAACTGGGAAATAGTGATTAGTAAGGAATTGAGAAATGAATTCTATCACAGAGGCTGTAGTAATAATAAATTTGGCTTCTGTAAACTTAGAATAGTTGTGACACATTTCTAGAAGTATATTCTTTCAATCTCTAAAGATTCATTATTATTCATTTAAACTGACCATCTTCACTTGTTCCTTTCTCCATACTTACTACGGGACTCATTTTTTTGACTTTATAGGAGGCTGGCTTATTGTAATGGAGTTATTTCCTGGATTCGCTTTGTATCGGGGATTATATGAGTTTGGAGAATATTCTTTCCAAGGAAATTATATGGGCACACATGGGATGCGGTGGGGGGATTTGAGTGATAGCTCTAATGGGATGAGTGAGGTCATGATTATCATTCTTGTTGAGTGGTTTGTGGTTCTATTTGTAGCGTATTATGTGGATCAGGTTTCATCTTCGGGTGCCGGGAAGAGCCCTCTGTTTTTCTTGCAAAGATTCCGTAGAAAGCCTGCATCATCTTTTAGGAGTTCTAGTCTACAAAGACAGGGATCAAAAGTTTTTGTTCAGATGGATAAAGATGATGTTAATCAGGAGGTAATATATTTCCGATTCTTTGGCTCTGTAGAATGCATCTTCTCATTTAAGGGTAGATTTCTTTGAAAGGCTCAGTGACCACTATTCCCTTAATTTTCATAGTCTTCCAAAAGACTAGCCTTTCACTCACTGACAGGTGGATCTTTATTATTCTATTAACATGATTATTTCTTATGGTAGAACCGAAAATGGTTTGATCATTCAAATCTTTCTAAAGAAGCATGAATTCCATTTTCTCCCTAATTTTCATTAGTTGGTCTAATGTGATAGAAGGGTGGCTGTTTCTTGTTTATGCCTTAATGGAGCAGAGGATGTCCAGTTCAGACTTCATGTTCCACCTCTTCCAACTTTAGTATTATTAGTTTTCTTCAGATGTGCATCTCTAACAGCATCCTTCTAACTTTTATGCCATTATCTTAACTCAACTAGGTCCATTGCCAATTAAAACAACTTTTTATGCATTGAGTAGTGTACAACTGTAGCTTAGTATTTATCTTTCAAAGTGCCGTGTTTGTAGCCCAATGTGATATGAATAACTCATTTGTGTAATAATATTTTCTTTTATATTTTTGTTTCCAGCGAGAGAAAGTTGAACAGTTGCTAATTGAATCAACTACAAGTTATCCCATCATTTGTGACAACCTCAAAAAGATATATCCTGCAAGGGATGGAAATCCTGCGAAAATTGCTGTGAGAGGATTGTCTCTTGCTTTGCCTAGAGGGGAGTGTTTTGGCATGCTTGGACCTAATGGTGCTGGCAAGACTTCTTTAATTAATATGGTAGTGTATTATTTTTTTTCTCTCTCTAATTTGAAAGTATGGTTCTTTTATGCACTTAGCAGACTCATATGCATTTTCTGTGACCTGAGGGGCTGAAAGTGAAATCTTCCATGTTAGGATCTAGTTTGTTTCCCCAGTAGTAATTTTAGCCATTTTGTTCCCTATGTTGGGATTACTTTCGTCTTACTTCTGCCTATATCTTAATAAAGATAAAATCAGGTTTAGTTGTTAAAAACTATGCAAGATTGATGTGTTATTCTGTGGACAGATGATTGGGCTCACAAAACCAACCTCAGGGACAGCATATCTTCAGGGTTTGGATATACTGACTTCTATGGATACAATCTATACAAGCATGGGTGTCTGCCCACAGCATGAGTATGATATAATTGTTTCCTTTTGCCAAGAAACACATTGTTTTCCATATTGAAAGATTTCTTATTTTGTTATTTGTAAATTAGCCTGCTCTGGGAAACTTTAACTGGGAGGGAGCACTTGCTATTTTATGGGAGACTGAAGAACCTCAAAGGTTCTGCATTAAATCAAGTAAGTCAAGATTACCTTCTTAGCTTGTTATGGCTTTTACTTGGAGAAGTTGATGCTCATAAATATTATTTAATTATAAATCTAAATTCTAGAGGCCCTTCTATCAGACTTCCGTTTTGTCTTTTAATATTCAAATATTAAGGGTGGATGGTGGACCTTCATAGAAAGCTAGGTTGAGGCGATGTAGTTTATCGTCATGTAAAATATTTGGATTCTATTTTTGCTCATTCCCATGCAATTGCCTCAGGCAGTGGAAGACTCTCTTAAGAGTGTCAACCTATTTCATGGAGGGGTTGCAGACAAACATGCGGGCAAATACAGTGGAGGTATGAAGAGGAGGCTCAGCGTTGCCATTTCACTGATTGGGGATCCCAAGGTAAAATGGTTCACTTTACATTTCTATGTAAGACATTACTAAACTTATATCCTGGGGTGCTGTTCATGGCTTTAATCATTTGAGATTTTGCAAATAGGTTGTCTTTATGGATGAACCCAGTACTGGTCTTGATCCAGCTTCAAGAAATAGTCTGTGGAGTGTTGTGAAACAGGCAAAACGAGACAGGGCAATTATTCTCACCAGTATCTCTCTCTCTCTCTCTGCACTGCCACTCTTGATTCATCATTTTTGATTTTAACCTATTTGCATGCTTTGCTCTCTCTCTTTTGCACTTCATTTAAAAATATTATTGATAATAGAAGGTGAGAAGTCTTGGGCCTTAGATACCAACAAATATTATCTGAATGTTTGCAGCGCACTCAATGGAAGAGGCAGAGGTGCTATGTGATCGATTAGGAATTTTTGTAGATGGCGCCTTACAGTGCATAGGAAATGCAAAGGAGGTTAGTTTGGCTCTAATAGTAATTTTCTCAACTTGATAATACTTTCATTCCTCTCATCTTTTACACGGTAGCGTGTTACACACCCTATCCATAGACCAGAGCTTTTGAACTAATCCTCTTATCTGCAGAATTTCTATTCTATTATCTTTAAGATATCTATTTAATCTTCTATTTTTTCCAAACACCTTCTTCCAAAGTTTGTTTGGGTGTTTGATGTGAGAAAAGCTATGTTAACCTATGATTGGTGTGTATGGCAGCTGAAGGGCAGATATGGAGGATCTTACATATTCACTATAACAACATATTCAAATAACGAGGAAGAAGTGGAGAACATGGTACAACATCTCTCCCCAAATGCTAACAAGATATACCGAATCTCGGGAACACAGAAGTTCGAGATGCCAAAGCAAGAGGTGAGAATAGCAGATGTATTCCAAGCAGTTGAGAATGCAAAGAGCAGGTTTACAGTGTTCGCATGGGGTTTGGCTGACACCACTCTAGAGGATGTCTTCATCAAGGTTGCTCGTGGGGCGCAGGCCGTCAATATATTATCATGATTCTCACATTTCTCTTACTCTTATTATATCTACGATGTTCATATATGATAAACCATTTCATTCCTTTTTTTTTTTTTTTGGAACTAGAAGCATTTCATTCATCTACAGATATGGTTGTAGCGTTGCTTTTTGTTTTTGTCATATACGCATTTACCTTGTAAATGAATTGGATTCTCCTTTCTTATTTATGGATTATATAAAACTAGAATTTGTGTTACAAGAGAATGTGTGTGATGCTACTCTATAATATAATGTAAAAACTGTGACAATGTTGCTCCTAGCGAAGTGAGGTTGCTGCAAGAAGAGATTATGGTGGCTAAGCATCCACAAGTGAGGTCAAGTATAAAAACTGATGTAAAAGTAACATAATTTTGAGGCTTATTTGAATGATAATTTACATTTGATGTATATTAAATTAACCAGTTAATTGACTTATAATTCCCCATTAAAAAAACCTTTCATATAAAATTAGCTCTTGTACTATATTGCTACTTAATTTTTTTATTTTTTTTGGATACTGGCATAATAATCCCAATGAGGAGACCTCTCACCTCAACAACCAAGTTATTATTAAGTGAATAATAGGCAAAAGATTAAAAAAAGAAAAAGAAAAATATGAAAATCAAATTGGAAGTTTTAAAAATATATAAAAATTCTGAAAATTTTAACAAATCAATATTAAAATAAATTAAAAATTTAGAAAATATAAAAAATTATATTTGCTTAAAATTATATTTCTTAAATGGAGTTATTGTGTTTGTAATTGAAATTACCTTATTCTAAAATTTACCTAATTCAAGTTTAATTTATCTAATTTTCTTATTCTAAAGATGAATTATAAAATTTTGGTATATTAATCTATAATTTCATAAACTTTGTAAAGTAAATTTATTATTTTGGTTAAAGCCATTACCTACGAATTACCAATTACGATTATAATTATTTGTGTATGTAATAAATATACATAAAATGATGATATAAAAATCAAATTAAAATAAAATTTTGATACCAGTAATTCAACCCATGTGTGAACAGAGAGCTGAAATGGTAGGAACAATAAATTCTCCATATTTGGAAATTGGTTAGAGTAAGATTTTTGAAGTTTTCTGAGGGAATCTCATATAAATGAGAAAGGAAAAAAGATAGTAAAGAAATGAATGTCTATCCAAATAAAAAGAGAGAGAAAGGGAAACTTCTTGTAAATATATTAACCAATGGCTTGACTATGTATATATGGTAATTAACCTTTTTTATATTTTATAATTCATTTAAAAATAAATATATAAAAATATCTTAAATTGGTAAGTAATATTAAGAGGATTCATACACATATATATTGCCTATGCCATTTCAAGAGAATGGGCCCCACCATTTTGTCGATTTTTTTTCCTCCCACGGTATTACTCAAAAGATTTTCAATTTAAAAAATTTATCATTATCTCATTTATTTAGTTTAATTTTAAAATATTTTAAAAATTAATTAAATACTGATGTGTCATATACGTGCCAATCTACATGTATGTTATGTAATAAAATTAACAAACACTAATTTTTCCATCCAATTTTAGGTGATTTAGCAAAAAAATACGAGTTCAATTTAAATTTTATTTTTGAAGTATGAGTTTATTTAATTTGATTAAATCAAAACCCGAATTTGAATGTATTTTTTTATATACTATATATTTTTCATTTTTAAATAGTATATTTTTTAAAGAAAAATATTATTATTAATAGGAATCATGAATAATAATAATACAAAGATATGACACAGAGTATGAATTATAAATAAATCGTTACAAGCTAACACAAATGCCTTTTTTTTCTAAATAATTTCAGAAAAGAAGGACAAATTGATAGTAACTACAACAGTGGAATAATTGCATCAACTTGATCAAATTATTGAAATTTACACCCTAACCTTGCTATTGTCAAGTCAACTTGACGATGAATTACTTTTGATTGTATTTGATTCTATTTAATCGGCATAATCAAAATGGGATGTATAAATGAAAATTCTGTTTCTACGGAAATTCTTTCGATTAACCAACTCGTTACGAAATCGCGTTGATAGCCTCGACTCATGTCCTAGCTTGTCTGAGAGCTAGATTTGCCTCAATTGTTTGCCTCTTGCCTTCAGCTTTCCTTAAGTTAGCTTCTGCTATTTCAAGAGCTTGCTGAGCTTCTTGTGGATCAATGTCACTACCCTTCTCCGCATCATTTACTAAAATAGTGATTTCATTGTTGCCTATTCTAGCAAAACCACCCATCAGAGCCATTGTTAACCATTGGTCGTTAAGGCCTATTCTTAAAATACCTATATCTATAGTTGTGGCAATAGGCGCGTGATTTGGTAGTACGCCAATTTGTCTGCTATTAATAGATAAAATGATTTCTTTCACTTTTGAATCCCAAACAATTCGATTAGGGGTAAGTACGCAAAGATTTAAGTGTTAGGTTTGTAAAATAAATCTGAAATAAAACTTAATAAACCAGGATCCATCATGTCAAATCATCAAGAATAAATCAAGAATGAAACTAAATGCAGAAGCGTACCTGAATCCATGAATTCCTTGAAGTTTTATCGGATTTTAGGGATTTGGTCTTCCAAATTAGCACACAAGAAATTCAGAAAATATCTGCTCTCTTCCCTAATGATTGGATATTAGAAAAGATATCTTGTGTATAATTTGGAGACCATAACCCTAATATTTATAACCTTGGCATATTAGTTCTAATCAAATTCTAATTAGCACATCATTAATTAGAATTTGACTAGAACTCAATTACTAGAGTATCTACACATATTTGACCCATACTTTATTTAATAATTAAAGCCCAATAAAATTTTAACCAAATTAGTTCACTTTTAATTTGGGCTAACCTATCATGATACTAAATAATAACATGTTGTAAACGCGCCAATTTGCCCGGGCCTACATCAAAGCCCAAATAATCAAATAAATTTTTTTTAAAATGTCCAGTTTACAAGTCCATTTACAAAAGCCTTGATAACCCTATACCCTTAACCAACTTGGCCCGATAGGCCCAAAGAACAAATCAGAGTTCCAGCCAAGCCTAACCCTAATCCTCCCTAGCGCCGTACCCCTCCCACGTGCGTCGCCGGCGCGCCCAACACCCGAGGTTCGGCACCCCGTTGTCCCGTTGCTCCAAATCAGCCCTCTACGGCCTGTTGACCCTTGTGCACCTGCAAAAGAAGACAAAAAAGGAAAACAAACAGGACAAGAGAGCAAGAAACAAGAATAGGGCATAAAAGAAGCAGAAAAGAAGAAACATAGGCAATAGCAAAGCATTGTTTTTATTTTCGGCTATAAAGTTCGAAATGAAACTGATTGTAAGGGGAGGGGGGGAAGAGAAATCTGATATACAAAAAAGGATTGGAAATACAAAGGTAGATTTCAAAGGAAGCTTTCATTTGTTTTAAATCTTCTCTCCTTGTTCATCTTTATTTTGTACATACATTTCAAGCATATAAAAAAAAACAAAAAGGAATAAATGAAAGAACGAAACCTTACCTTCGCAAATACGCCATAAGGCTTCTTCTTCTTCACCGAAATCGGAGTATAGAAGAGGTCTAAGGCAAAAGGAAATGGTTCTGAGGCCCGGACGGCTTGGTTGCCGATCATGGTGGCCGATCGGTTCAAAAGGGGGTGTTGGGTTTCGGCTGAAAAGATGAAAGGGGAGGCTAGGGTTTTTGGTGTCTGTTTGGCTGAGTAAGGACATGATTTGGCCTTTATGAGGAAGCATAAAACGGCACCGTATAAGCCAGCTCCCATAGCGCAGGAACGACGTCGTTTGGAACCCAATGGCCCGACCCGATCCGTTCCATTCACCCCTGGGATCCGCGTGTTCTAGTGGTGAGGGGATATTTGCAATACCAACCCTCCCCTTTCGCGCCGCATTTTAATCAGCTCCTATTTGTATTTTTTCTTTTCTTTTAAATTATCCCTGTGACTTACGCTTGTTTTCACCTTAGTCCGTGCTTCAGCGTTGCGTTTTGGGAGTCTGGGTTATTTCCAGACTTGGTCCCTGCGCATTCGCATGTGTTGCGCGCTGATCCTCTTGTTATTTTGTCAGTTGATTTTGTTTATGATTTGTCTCTTTATTTTTAATTCCATTGTAATTGAGTCCTATTTATTTATTCATTTTATGGCTTATGGTCATTTTTTGACACGTTCAACATTTTATCCTTGCTTACTTATTTCGTTTCTTCTTTATATTATTAGTTATTTTAATGATCTGATTTCGTTTTTAATCATTTTTGTAACACTTATCACATACACTATTATATACATATATATTTTATATCAAAGTTAATTCATACTTCATATATATATATATTATTAATCTTATGTTATTTTTTAAAGGTGACTTCTACTTTCTCTAAATTTATTCTTATATTTTATTACATAATCCTATATAATATACTTTTTAAATTATTATATATTCATTGACACTCATATTTAATCTATGTATATATTAATACACTTATTTTTTTAATAAAATTTTCATTTAAAACATTTTTTGTTTTATGATTTGTCAAGTATTTTCTTTATATAGATATGAAATGATTTTAGAAACTCCATCTCCATAATTTTAAAATTATAATTTTTGCATATTTCTTTATATTATATTATTTTTATGCTTTATATAGTTTCTTATTTAAATGTTTTGACATAAGGATATGTATCTACATTTGTGAATACTCGTATTTAATCTATATATTTTGTATATTTAGTTTTCTTATACATACAAATATGTTCTTAGATTTACTATATAGTTTATAATAAAATTAATCTACCCCCATACACATTATTATTCTTATGATATTTTACATATAATTACTTTTTAACCTACTATGTATATATATATGTGTGTTAATACATTTGTTACTTTAATAGATTTTTTTAAGAACGCTTCGTTGCTTTGTGATTCATTAAGCATTTTCTATGTATATATGTGTGAAATAATCTTGGAAATTTCCATTGTTTTTTTAAATTATTATTGTTCGAGTATGCTCTTATATTATATGGCTCTTGTATATATAGGTATGGTCCATTATTTTAAGTGTTTTAATATAAAGATGTGTATAGTTTTTTTAGATTATTTTGAAAATTTATAGGTACATTATTAACCTCATGATCTTTTTACAATAAACCTATATGTACACATGCTTCATAAATCTATTTTGTATTATGCCTTGCCATGCGCCTCTACTATTCTTTCTTATCATATATTATTTAAATCGTCATAGACTTTGTCAACTTTTAAATAAATTTGTGTTTAAAAGATATTACATGCGATTTGATTCAAACTTTTATCCTATAATACCTATTTCTATAGTTATATATCCCTAGTTTTATTTTAACTTGTCAACTTATATATCATGAGTTGATCAATCTTATATCACTTTTACTTCTAAATTCTACTTTGCTCTTACGCGTATTTAGTTGGTTGTTTTATATTATAGCGTATACATTATCATTGCACGGTACTCATCTTATTGACACGTCAATTATTCTCCATGCGCAATTGAAATTAGATTATGATTTTTTAGATTAATTATGTTTAATGGTTTATTCTGCTAGTTAATTAATATTCTCTCCTACCAAATATTGTATTTCATATATGCCTATTCTCCCATTCATCGTTTTCTACTTGCTTTTTGAAACGTGGTTTCATCAAATCCAAATTTATGATTAGTTTCTTCTTATTTCAAATCAAGTTAATGCGCTTTAAGCTAGTTTCACAATTATTTAAATCGGAGGCGATATTCGATATTTGACAATTCGCGGAAACGTGCCCTAGCGTGTTGGGTTGCAATTCCTCGTTTGTTCGAAGTAATCGAAGGTCCCTTCAAAATTTCACTCATATCTTTCAAAAACCCTTTAAAACGAAGGCAATATTCGGTGATTGACAATTTGGGAATCATGCCCTATCGTGCTGGGTTGTGATCTCTCGATTGTTCAAAACAATCGAATATTCCTCTAGGTTTTCACTCATGTTTATAAAAAACCCTCTCAAAACAGAGATGATGTTCAATGTTTGGCGATTTGAGAATCGAGCCCTACCGTGCTGGGCTGCGCTTTTTCATTTGTCCAAATAATCGAATATCTCTTCGAAATTTTCACATGTATTTCATAAAGTAAGGCAATGGTTAACATTTGGGGATTCGAGAAATCGTACCCTATTGTGCTGGGTTTCGATTATTCGTTGGACTAAATAGTTGAGCATCCTTCTGTAATTTTCAAGATATATTCTTTCGGACATTGAAACAAGAAGATTTTTGACAATCAACTTGGGTTATTCGAATGCTTTTAAAAAGGAGCCAAAGTTCAAAAACATTTTTAATTTTAGACATAAGGACAGATTCAATCAATTTGGTACCAATTTTGGGCGTAATGAGGGTGCTAACCCTTCCTCATGCGTAATCGACTCCCGAGCCCGTTTTCTCATGTTTTCGTAGACCAAAATCATTGTTTTAGTAAACCAAAAATGTTTTATTGAAATAACCAAATTCTTAGGTGACCCGATCACACCAAAACAAAAAGATCGGTGGCCACTCCACATTTTTTAAAGTCGATCCCCGCTTTTCTTTAAATTTAAAAATAGTTTCGACAGCTTGGCGACTCCACTGGGGACGAATAAGAGAGTCAAGCCAAAAATTGATTATTGCCTGTCCTTTTGTCCGAAGTTGAAAATTTGTTTTGAAAAATCATGTTTCTTTCAAATGCATTCTTTTGTATGGTTGCTATAGTTCTAGTCCTGTAGAATGATACCGCATCGCATTGCATGACCGCTGTGGTCACACCTTCTAAGTAGGAGTAAGAAACTACGCTTTCATGAGGTTTTCACCTCCGACGGGCTAGTGGACTGCTTCCGGGGTACATCCGTACCTATGATTTCGTGAGATTTTCATCTCTGCATGGTCATAGGGAAATGTATCCCCCTGAACCGAACTCGATCTATATAAACCTATAGTGGGTGAAGATTGAGGAATCGGCTGGTTCGGGGACCTTATCTCTAGAACTAAACCGCATATAGTGAATCCTAGGTGCTATCCTTAGGTAGAGCCGCGTCAAGCCTTAGCATTCACGCATATATGCGTTGTAATTATCGTTTATATGCTTGCATTCTGTCACTATTATTTGATGCTAACTTTGTGTTTTCTTTGTAATTGTGTTTTGCATGACATCGCATATTAAAGGAGGTGTTGATTCGTATTCAATTACTAAGATTAGAAAGTTTGACATGGAGAATGAATTTCTTAGTAAAGTCGAGGATAATGCGGCCGTTCATGCATGGTCAGAAAAGCTACAATCAGAGAAAGGGGATAGTTGACAGAAGGATATGTATCAGAGTTACAGGATTTCACCCGCATCAATGTAGCACAGAATGAGCTGCAATAGTTGAGAGATGTTTGGGCTAGTTGGGACGAAGGGACCAAGCAGTTGTTTTATCAAAATTACGGCGATATATCCTACTTGCTAGATATTAGAGTGGACAAGCATCTATTCCGAGGTATGGTTCAGTTTTGGAATTCTGCTTATAAGTGTTTCACCTTTGGAGAAGTAGATTTAGTACCTACCATGGAGGAATACACTGCCCTGCTCAGGTGTCCGAGAGTCCAAGTTAGAAAGGCTTATGCCAGAGTTTTTAATAGTCAGACCTTCGTGAAGAAATTGATAAGCATTTCAGGGATGAGCGAGCCTTGGGTCACTACTCGGATTCAACAAAAAGGAGACAGCAAGTGTATCCCTTGGGAGAACTTACGAGATTTGGTCTTGACCCACCCAGATGAAAGAAAGAGGGTTGATATCTTCGCCTTGAGCATCTATGGATTGGTAGTTTTTCCTAAGGCTTTAAGACACGTGGACGAGGCAGTAATTGATTTATTCGATCGTCTTGAGAAGGGAATCACGCCGGTACCAGCGATATTGGCTGAAACGTTTAGATCCTTGATTACGTGCCGGAAGACAGGTCAGGGGCGGTTTATTGGATGTGTACAATTGTTGATGGTGTGGTTTCACGAGCACTTTTGGAAGGTAGACAAGATTACTTATCGGGTCTTTTCCGAAAGTTATTCCCCTTTAAAGGAAGAGGCGGCCATACAAAAGAGAGAGGATATCTCGGAGGAGAAGTGGATAGAAATCCTCCAAAACCTCAAAGAGGGAGACATAGAGTGGAGAGCTTATTGGATGGTTCCTGATGAGATCATGTACCGATGCGGTAACTTCAATTGGGTGCCATTGTTAGGAATTTGGGGGACCACCGGGTATACTCCGTTGCTCGCATTAAGGCAGTATAAATCGAGGCAGTTTGTGCCCACGACCCATGGACTTGCCCAGTGTGATTTTTCTTTCAAGGGCGCCCACTATAAGAAGAAAGTTCGGGAGCTATCCGACGCTTGGAAGCAAACTCGTTGGATGAAAAGGTTAGCTGTCGGTGCCATGATAACACCCGAGTATGATGGATGGTTTAAGAAAAGAGTTAATGTTAATGTTCCTAGGTCAAGCTTGGAAAATACTCGACCTACTATGGAGCAATTACAAATCGCCCCGTCAGAATTGGAAATTATAAAGCAAGACTTCGAGAAGAAAAGTTCTGAGCTTGAAAAAAAGATTGAACAACTAGAGGAAGAGAAGATGCACTTAAGATTGGACGCTGATGTCCAGAGGTCAGAGGCTGAGAAGTGGAGAAAAGGGAAAACTAAGGCCGAAGAAGATCTAGACAGCTTGAAGACTGACTATAAGAAGTTACGCTTGTCTATGAGGACTGAGGGGTTAGGTAAGACTTCCGAACAATGGCGCCACGAAATTCGAGAGGAGAAGACCAAAGCTGACCGATGGGAAAAGAAATTCCAAGAAGCTCAGGCACGAAAAGAAGATTTGGAGAAGAGTCTGTCGGAAAACAAGAATGAGCGAGGGGAATTAAGGGCTAGAGTGGCGGAACTCGAGAAGTCTCTATATCAGTACCGAAACCGCAACACCGCATTGGATTTGAGGGCAAGCTTGAGCAAAATAGAAGAAATGAAAGGAAGAATAGAAGAGTTAGAGGCGTCACTGCAGAACTGTGAGATGCGAATCTAGTTTTTTGAGGCAAACGAGGATTGTTGGAAAGAGCAGCTTCACCAGGCACAAGACCAAGTCCGAAACATGGATTACGTTATGGGGGAAGCCATAACTCAGGTCTGAGAGGTAGCCGACTATCTGCAGGCCTTGGCGGTACAAGCGAACGTACTAAGCACGAAGTACGAGCTGGAATCAGATCGGGGCGGGGAGTTAGCTTTCTTCGCTTAAGAAAATTAGGACTTTGGGCATTAGGCGAAGTTTTACTTGTAACTCAACTTTATGTAAAAGAATTTTATTTTCTAGTGAAGTTTTCTAAAAAGGAATTGAATCAAAATTGATGCCTCCTTTGCATTCATGCATTTGCATTACATTACATCATATGCATTAAATGCCATAAAAAGATTTTAATTAATTAAAAATGTTTCAGTAACCTGGAAACCAACGAAAATCTCCCGAATACACATCCCTACGGTATAAGAAAGAAAACTGAAGCAATGGATAAAAAGTTAGAGAGATTGGAGCAAATGTAGAAAGAGATGCAGGAGCAGATGCAAGCACAAGTACAAGAACAGCTAGCTAAAATCTAGCAAGAAATGCGAGACCAAATGCTGGAGTCGCAGAAAAACATGATGGAAGAACTAACCCGGCTGCTGACCAGCAGGCCAGACAAAGGAAAAGGCCCTATAGTCGATGTGGGAAATAACAATGGAGATTCCTTTTACCCCCTGGTTTTACCCCGGTGAACATCCAAGCGCAGCATGAGACATATACGCAAAGACCGTCTATTACTGAAGATCCTCTCTACCCCCCTGGTTTCGCCCCGATGAATGCACAAACGCAACCCGAGCTACACATGCGTAGACCGTCTATTACGATCAGGCCTCAACAATTTCAGGCTGATACCTTGATGCCAGTCAATTATCAAACAGGCTCAGGCTCCAATCCCGGGGACCCATCACGCCATCCCTGATTTGGATAATGTGGTAGAAGAAGAAAGAGTGAGAACGGGGCTCTCAAAAGAATTGGAAGATCGTTGCAAATGGTTAGAGGAATAGTTTAGAGTGATGGAAAATGCTGACTATCATAGTGGGATCGACGCCAAGGATTTGAGCTTGGTCCCAGACCTAGTCCTCCCTCCTAAGTTCAAAATCCCAGATTTTGAAAAATACAATGGAACTAGCTGTCCAGAGGCTCACATTACCATGTTTTGTCGGAGAATGGCAGGGTATGTTCATAACGAGCAATTATTAATCCATTGCTTCCAAGACAGTTTGGTAGGGTCCGCGGCCAAGTGGTACAACCAACTAAGTCGTACGCAAATCCACTCATGGAAGACTTAGCACAAGCTTTCATGAAGCAATACGGCCATGTGACAGACATAGCACCCGATCGAATCACATTACAAAATATGAAGAAGAAACAAAACGAGAGCTTGAGCGATGCTTGCCAGAGATGGAGAGAAGTGGCAACACAAGTCCAACCACCTCTATTGGAGAAAGAAACGACAATGCTCTTTGTCAACACTCTAAAAGCTCCATTCATCAACCACATGTTGGGAAGCGCTACTAAGAGCTTCTCAGATATAGTAATGTCAGGAGAGATGATAGAGAACGCGATAAGATGCGGAAAGATTGAAACCGGAGAAAATGTCAAGAAATCAGTCCCGAGAAGGAAAGAAATTGAGGTGAACAACATGAGCGTATACAGTAAGAGTTATTCCAAGCCGGTCACTGTGAGCCAGCCCAAGGCAGTAACTACTAGCCATCAGAGCTCAGCAAGACAAGATACAAACTCTAGTCCTAACACGGAAAGACTCCAGTTTACGCTGATCCTGATGTCATACAAAGAACTGTATCAAAACTTATTTGATGCCCACGTAGTGTCACCTTTCTACTTGAAGCCTAGACAACCCCCGTTCCCGAAGTGGTATGACTCTAGCGCCCAATGTGAGTACCACGCAGGGATAACGGGGCACTCGATCGAGAACTGTACCGCGTTTAAAAAGTTGATCGAAAGATTTATCCAAATGGGTATCGTAAAGTTCGACAACCCATCAGAACCCAACGTGGCAGGAAACCTATTGCCCGATCATGCTAATAAAGGGATAAATGCGATAGTTGAGAACGGGGGCAAAAAGATCAAGACTGACATAGCAGAAGTAAAAACCCCGTTGAGATGGGTTTGGAAACAAATGTTCGAAAGAGGTTTAGTCACACAAGATTCAAGAGAAGGGCCCGGAAAAGTAAGGAAATACTGCGAGTTTCATGCCGACGAAGGCCATGACATCCAAGAGTGCGATAAGTTTAGGTCCATAGTGCAAAATTTGATGGACAGTAAGGAGATGGAATTTTATGAAGAAGTTGAAAGATCAGAAGAAGGAGAAGTTTACGCCTCAGAGGAAGGAACAATGGAAGGGGTCCAAAAAGTCAATCATCCTGTGGTGATCATTTCACGACCCAGAAACAATGAAGCGGGAATATCAATTGTGCCAAAGGTCATAATACAGAAACTCGTTGCTTTCCCTTACAAAGATAGCAAGAGTGCGCCTTGGAATTACAATTGCAACGTGACAATCCAGGGAAAGGAGAACCCGGCTGGCATTTTGAAGGAGGGTCAAGACGAAGGCTTCTATACACGAAGTGAAAGGCGTTATACCCCGAACACAAAGGTAGAACCAACTAAAGGGAAATCCGCGGTTGTTGAATAAGAAAAGGAGAAGACAGCCAGACCTGGATCACCTGTCAATGAGCCTATAACTGAAAAAGAGGCTAAAGAGTTCTTGAAATTCCTAAAGCATAGTGAGTACAGTGTGGTTAAACAGTTACACAAACAACCGGCTCGCATCTCAGTGCTAGCTCTGCTTTTGAGTTCAGAGACACATCGGAGCGCGTTAATGAAGGTACTAAACGAAACTTATGTTGCGAACGATATCTCCGTCAATAAGCTGGACCGTCTCGTCAATAATATAAGCGCTGATAATTTCATATTTTTTAATAACGATGAAATACCACTGGGGGGAATGGGATCAACAAAAGCGCGCACATCACAACTCAACGTAAAGGACATACACTACCGGGAGTGTTGATTGACAATGGGTCTGCACTAAATGTCCTACCCCTGTCTACGCTGGATAGGTTGCCAGTAGATAGTTCTCATATGAAGGCATGCCAAAATATAGTGAGGGCATTTGATGGCACTGAAAGGAGGGTAATGCGGAGGATTGAAATACCCCTTTTAATCGGTCCAAGCACCTACGAGGTAGATTTCTTAGTAATGGACATCAAGCCATCTTATAATTGCTTGTTGGGAAGGCCATGGATTCACTCAGCAGGGGCAGTACCATCATCACTGCATCAAAAACTCAAATTTGTAACAGAAGGCCGATTAGTAGCTATAAATGCGAGAAGAAGACATCATTGCATCAGATTACGGTGATGCCCGTGCGTGAAAGGCATGACGATGAGGCAATGGAGTGCTCTTTTCGATCATTAGAATTTGTCAACGCTACATTCATTGTCGAAGGGAACAAGATCCCGATGCCCAAAATCTCCAAAACTACCAAGATAGGTTTGCAGTCGACAGTTGCGAAAGGAGCTGTGCCTGGAAAGGGACTCGGAAGAAATCTACAGGGGAGGATCGAGGCACCCGTGCTCACAGACAAACGAGACCGTTTTGGTCTAGGGTACAAGCCTGACACAAGGCAGAGGAAAAAAGAGATAGAGAAGAAATAAGAAAGGAGAAGAGCGCGTTTAAATGGAGAAGAGGTCAAATAGGAGCCGATGATCTTTCCTCACATATCTAGGACATTCGTGTCAGGAGGGACTATTTACGCTAGAGAAAGAACGACGAGGAAGGGGTCTACCGAAGAAATGCTAGGGAACTTAAGCATTAATGCCATATCCGAGGAAAGAACAAGAAACGAAGATCATGTAGGCATTTGCCCATACGTACCCGGGAGCATTTTAAACAATTGGACCGCAGAAGAGATCCCTGTAACCTTTAAAATTAATTCAGAGTAATATCCGAAACAAACCTGTTGCCCTAAGCCTAGGGGCAATAGGAATCCTTTTGTGAAATGGGCTCTTATCCAATATCGTTATTTCAATAAAAATGCACTCTTGCGTACCATCTTGAGCAGACATTCTTTTATTCTTTCCTTTTCATTCATAATCATACCATACAAATAAATATTCTTAGATTCTTTTGTTCTTTGGAATTTTTTTTCATTCCTATAACAGGTCCCCAGATATCAATGATGTGAGTAACGTTGCTATTGACTCGGAGCCTCCTTTTGAGCAAGATATGTGTGCGGAGGATTCTCAGGATTTTGAAAATGACTAAAACTGTAACCTATCTCCGGATTTGTTAAGAATAGTAGAACAAGCTGAAAAACAAATTCTACCTCACAAGGAATCAGTGGAAACTGTGAGCCTAGGAGAAAGAAAAAAGGTAAAGATTGGAGCTTGTATCGCTGCAGAAACAAAACGAGATCTCATTGAACTGCTACAAGAATTCAAGGATGTCTTTGCATGGTTGTATCAGGACATGCCTGGGTTGAATACCAATATAGTGGTACACCGGCTCCCCATAAAGGAAGAATGCAAGTCAGTGCAACAAAAGCTTCGAAGGATGAGGCCTGATGTTCTCTTGAAAATAAAAGAAGAGGTCAAGAAGCAATTCGACGCCGGTTTCTTACAAGTGGTCAAATACTCCGAATGGGTAGCCAATATAATCCCAGTTCCTAAGAAGGACGGAAAAGTACGAATGTGCGTGGACTATCGAGATCCGAACAAAGCCACATTAAAGGACAATTTTCCTTTGCCTCACATTGATACATTAGTAGACAACACGGCGGAGTTACTCGCTTTTCTCCTTCATGGATGGATTCTCGGGATACAACCAGATAAAGATGCATCCCGAAGACATGGAAAAGACCATATTCGTGACCATGTGGGGAATGTTTTGTTATAAGGTGATGCCATTCAGACTGAAAAACGCAGGGGCGACATATCAGAGAGCAATGGTAACTCTGTTCCATGACATGATGCACAAGGAGATCGAAGTTTACGTTGACGACATGATAGCGAAATCCAAGACAGTAAAAAGGAGCACATACAGTCTGAAGAAATTGTTTTTAAGGTTAAGAAAGTTTCAATCAAGCTCAATCTGCAAAATGTACCTTCGGAGCTAGGTCAGGAAAGTTGTTAGGATTCATAGTCAGTGAAAAAGGGATCGAAATTGACCCAGATAAGGTCAAGGCCATACAAGAATTACCTCCACCACGTACTCAAAAAGAAGTTCGAGGTTTCCTAGGAAGGCTAAATTATATTGCCGGTTCATTTATGAATCGACGAGAGAAATGTGACCCGATATTCCGCCTCTTTAGAAAACACAATCCAGGTGTATGGGATGAGGAGTGCCAAAGAACTTTCGATAAAGTCAAGCATTACCTATCCAATGCCCCAGTATTGATGCCACCTTGCCCGAGATAAACCAGCGTCATGTATTTGGCAGTGTTCGAGAACTCCATGGGGTGCGTATTAGGCCAACATGATGAGTCAGGAAGAAAAGAAAAGGCGATATACTACCTTAGCAAGAAGTTTACTGACTGCGAGACAAGATTTTCGCCAATCGAGAAATTGTGTTGCGCTTTGATCTGGACAACCCGAAGACTGAGACAGTACATGTTGTACCATACAACTTGGCTCATCTCAAAATTAGATCCTCTGAAGTACATGATGGAGTCAAACGCTTTGAACGGAAGAATGGCTCGTTGGCAAATTTTACTTTCTAAATTTGACATAGTCTACGTGAACCAGAAAGCTATAAAAGGAAGTGCGGTAGCAGACTTTTTGGCCAGTAGGGCTCTAGAAGATTATGAGCCTCTCAGTTTTGATTTCCCAAATGAAGACTTAATGTACGTTGCAACCACTGAAGAAGACTCCCAAAAAAATCATCCTTGGAGACTGAATTTTTATGGAGCTTCAAATGCTATGGGTAATGGAATCGGGGCAGTTCTGGTATCTCCAAATGGAGATCATTATCCCTTTACTAGTAAATTGGATTTTGATTGCACGAATAACATGGCAGAGTATGAAGCATGCATCATGGGTATCCGTGCGGCTATTGAACGCAAAATCAAAGTGCTAGAAATATATGGAGATTCAGCACTAGTGATCTATCAGCTCAAGGGCGAATGGGAGACAAGAGACCCTAAGTTAATCAATTACCGAAGGCTGGTCCTGGAACTAATTGAGGAGTTTGACGATGTCACTTTTTACTATCTCCCACGAGATGAAAACCAGATGGCTGGCGCCTTGACAACTCTGGCTTCTATGGTCAAAGTAAACAAGCAAGAGGATGTGAAGCCTATTCAAATGAGTATCTACGAGGCCCCGGCACATTCTTTGCAGCATCGGCGAAGAAGAGGAAAAGATGATCACCACAGTATCAAGATATATTACGATATGTGTGGAATCGTGAATATCCGGACAAGCGGCGAGAATGATAAAAGGGCGTTGAGAAAGGTGGCTAGTGACTACGTCTTAGGCGGCGAGATCTGTATAAAAGAAGAAAAGATCAGTGCTCTTAAGATGCGTGGGCCATTTGTCGAGAGCTAAGCAAATCTTAGAAGAGGTCCATGAGGGTGTCTGCGGAACACATGCTAATGGTTTCACAATGGCCAGACAAATTATGAGATTCAAGTATTATTGGTCTACTATGGAGGGGGATTGCATCAAACATGCGAAAAAGTGCCATAAATGCCAAATCTATGGGGATAAGATTCATGTACCTCCTTCACCGCTCCATGTTATGACGTCCCCATGGCCTTTCTCGATGTGGGGAATGGATGTCATCGGGCCGATCTCGCCGAAAGCATCTAACGGGCATCGGTTCATCTTTGTGGTCATCGATGACTTCACTAAATGGGTAGAGGCCACCTCTTATGCCAATGTCACGAAATCGTGACAAACAAGTTCTTAAAGAAAGAAATCATATGTCGATCACGGGATGCACGAGAGGATCATATCGGACAATGCGTTGAATTTGAACAATAGCACAATAAGCGGAGTGTCATGCCGCCAATTCAATATCAAACACCATAATTCGTCACCGTATCGTCCAAAAATGAATGGCGCGGTGGAAGCGGCCAACAAAAACATCAAAAAGATCGTGGGAAAAATAACGGAGACTTATAAAGATTGGCACGAGAAATTACCATTTGCCCTCTATGCCTACCGAACATCAGTCAGAACCTCTACCAGGGCAACGCCTTTCTCTTTGGTTTACGGAATGGAGGCAGTTCTACCTATCGAGGTTAAAATTCCCTCTCTACGGGTGTTGTCAGAACTAAAGTTAGATGAAGCAGAATGGGTCCAGTCAAGGTACGACCAGCTGAATTTAATTGAAGAAAAGAGGCTGAAAGCTATTCGCCATGGTCAAATGTACCAAAAGCGAATGATGCGGGCTTATAACAAGAAGGTTCGCCCTAGAGAATTCTGTGAAGGAGACCTTGTTTTGAAAAAAATTCTCCCCATACAAAAAGACTTCAGAGGAAAATGGATGCCAAATTGGGAAGGAACTTATGTGGTGAAGAAAGCTTTCTCTGGAGGAGCTCTGATCTTGACTGAGATGGATGGCAAAAGCTTGCCTAACCCTGTGAATTCGGATTCGGTCAAGAAATACTTTACCTAAAAAAAAAAAAAAAGAGAGGCCAAGGCGAAAACCCGCAAAAAGGGCGCTTTGAGACCAAAGGGTTTTGAATTGAAAACCTAGGCATGGGCAATTCAAGTTTTGATAAAAAATGGGGCATATAGTAATTTTGTCTTCTCTGATTCAATAAAAGGTGGGATGCTACACTTGGGGGCATTGACAAAGTACTCTTGGTCTTCTAAACACATATCAAGTTTCAAAAGGTCCTCAAGAAGTTTTAGCAGAGAAGCCCATGCTGTGATATCTGGGGCAGTTGTTTTCACTTTTTGCTCATTCTGTATCGTAGCAACTTGTCATCTTGATTACCTTATTCGTTTCAAGGTTTTTCCTCAATAAAATTCCGTCTTGTCCGTTACTATAATCTTTTTCAAACCTTTTTCATTGAAATAACAATTAATGGACTAATGACATTCGAAAGGAGTTCCGCATATCACTCCAAATTAATTTTAAATGATATAAGGACCTGAAACGGAACTAATTAGTTTGAATTACCCAAGGGCAAGTGTAACACCCCTAACCCGTATCCGCTGCCAGAATAGGGTTTCGGAGCATTACTACCATTTGCAGATCACTAAAAAAAATTCACTTAAATACTTACCAATTCAATGCATCAATAAATATATTATCATTCAATCAATGGCTTGGCAGTTGCCTAAGCATCAACAACAACACTTGTTAGTGTACTTACACATATTTCATATAAATTCTTATTTTCTCAATATGTCCTATTTGAATTTAATAGTCGTCTTAACTTACATATTTTCCTTATGTTAACATATAAAAGATAATCTCATATGTACATGTCATGATACATATCATTCTCTTACCGTTTCTTTAATAACATATATCATTTATTTTATTATATCAACATTTCATACACCATCATTTCCTTATATCTTAGGTATATTTATTTCGGTAATAATTCGTATTAAACTTAACATAATTTAAATTCCATGTACCTATACTTATTTCACTTATCTATCTTATTAATTATTTCATACAACTATTTTGTACATTTATTTCCATATGACCAATTCCTGTAAACATTTCACATTACCATTTTGTATAACCAATTCATTTAACCATTTGTTATATTACGAATATTAGTTGTTCAATGAGATATCTTGGCGTTTCTCTTCCACGATCTTATTTTTCTTCTTCGACATGATGCCATAGTGTCTTTCAACTATGGTCTTACTCATTTTCTGTCATGTTGCCATGGTATCATTCAACCATGGTCTTATTCATTTCCGTCAGCGTTGCCATGGTATCTTTCAACCATGGTCTTACACATTTCATGTCACGTTGCCATGGTATCTTTCAACCATGGTCTTACACATTTCACATCAGGTTGCCATGGTATCTTTCAACCATGGTCTTACATATTTCATATCAGGTTGCCATGGTATCTTTCAACCATGGTCTTACATTTCATCATATCAGGTTGCCATGGTATCTTTCAACCATGGTCTTACACATTTCATATCAGAGTTGCCATGGTATCTTTCAACCATGGTCTTAAACATTTCATATCAGGTTGCCATGGTATCTTTCAACCATGGTCTTACACATTTCATATCAGGTTGCCATGGTATCTTTCAACCATGGTCTTACACATTTCATATCGAGAGAGCACACTCCATGAACCTCATCCTTCTGGTGGGATTACGGTCGAGGCTAAATCACTGTAATATAAACTCATAGAGTATTGTCGGGATTACGGTCCAAGCTAAATCCTCGCAACGACAATTACTCTAATTAGCTTGGATCCGAATTACATCCCAGGCTAAATTGAACCTAATTCGGATTACCCATCGGGCTAAATCCATTTTCCGCATATTCTTCGGGAGGGCTATATCAGGATAGGATCACCCGTCCGGGCTAGATCCTTTTTACCGTCAATTCTTTTTCAGAGATCCATCGAAATTTTCCTTTCGTTCAACCATGATTTCTTCCTCTTTTATCAAATATATCAATGTTTTATCAATTTTCATACAATGAACATTCAAATCATATTCATATCAATTACATACAATCTCAAGCATTTAAGAATATAATTCAAGTTACACGAACTTACCTCATTGCTTGTTTGTGTTTATAATTTCATTAATTCGATATCTTTTCTTTTTCACGATCGAGTCTCATATTTGAGTCGTCCGGATCTCTTTTACATAAATTTGATCATCATTTTCATTCATTTCATATTCTAATGCATTTAATTAATGCTCTAAGCAAAATTACCATTTTGCCCTTAAACTTTTAATTAATAACAATTTCATCCTTAGGGTCAGGAAAATAAAATTCTTGCAATTTAATCCTTATTTCCAACTATTATTCTCATTATATTGATAACAGTCCATGAATTCTATAAAATATCAAAATTTTCCATAATTTTAACACTTTTCAGTTTAATCCCTAAAACATGTTTTCCCCCTATCTTGAACTAAATTGATAATTTCGTTAAATTTTGTAATTTAAATAATAAAATAATCTATTTCATGCAATTTAGTCATTTTTGACATTTTTACAAAATTGCCCATAAAGTTTTACTTTTATTCAATTTAGTCCCTGAGCCTAAAACATGCAAATTAGCCATGCTAGATGAATATTCATACATATTTTCCTCCTCCTCCTCTCCATTCCACATCCTTAAATTTATATAATATGCTTATAAGTAACATTATCAATAATTTCACTATTTACTTATATGTATATTCAAAGCTGTTCATTTGAGTCATAGTCACTAAATCATTTATTTCTTGAGTTACAGAACTCCAAATTAAGATATGTAAATTTTACCTGAAACTAGACTCACATATTTTTTTACCATAAAATTTTTAGAATTTTTGGTTTATCCAATTAGTACAGTTTATTCATTAAAGTCACCCTTGTTCTGCTATCTGACAGTTCTGACCCTTCTTCACTAAAAATTTATTATCTCCTTGTACAGAATTCAAATGATGTTTTAGTTTGTTTCTATTAAAACTATACTCATTCAGGATTCTATACATATAAATTTAATCCCTAATTATTTTTATTCATTTCTTTTTATGATTTTTCAAAGTCTGAACAGGGGAACCCGAATTCATTCTGACCTTATCTCACAAAATTCATTATATCTCAAAATTTACAAATCCATTGCTTACATTGTTTCTTTTATGAGAAACTAGACTCAATAATATTTAATTCCATATTTTTTTCATCTTCTAATTCGATTTCTACAATTTATGGTGATTTTTAAAAGTTAGACTACTGCTGCTGTCCATAACTGTTTTAGTGCAAGATATTAATTACCATGTTATGACACCCTTATTTTCTTTTTCTACACCATTTCTCATCACTTTCTCTTATTTTCTCTTCACTAACATATCAAGAACATAGGACCTTATGTAAGAAAACTCTACTATAACATTATTTCCATGCTTTATCAACAATAACAAACTTAAAAACATATTGAAATCTTGATGTACTTACCTTGTTCTCTTGATACCAATCTTTAACTTGATTTTCTCTCTCCTCCAGCTTCTATTTCTTGAATCCAACTTGATATTCTAACTCCCCATGCTCTCCTTAACATTTTTCTCTCTTGGTAGCTATGAAAATTCATTTGATTTTTGGGTGAAAATGGTGAATTTTTGGTAAAAGGACCAAATTGTAAAGAAAGTAAAACTTTCTTTCTTCCTCTCTTTCTCTCACGTTAGTGCATGAGAAAATATGGATGAGAATTTCTCATCTTTCTTTCTTTATATACTAATAAAATAATAATAAAATATCTTATTAAAATATTAATAAAATAATATTTATCTAATTAAATAATTATAAAATATCAAAATATCTCTAGCATCATTATTACTTTCTAGATTTCTCTCTCTTGCAATTGACCATTTTCCCTTCATTATCTTTTAAAATTCCATCCTTGAGTCATCATTTAATTTGGTAAAATTGCAATTTAGTCCCTCATAGTTCTTCATCTATTTCGTCCTAATTCATCCATTTTCCTGAGTTTCTAGATCATTCCACTCCTAAAATATTTACACTATTGGTCCTTTAACTTTTTCATATTTACACTTTAATCCTTTAAATTTTGCGTATTTACTCTTGGGCCACAAAACTTTTCTCACTTTACAATTTAGTACTTTCTTGAATTAATATATCATAATATACTTCTCAATATTGACATAACTCAAAATTCCTCTTTTTGTCACTTTATTTCCTTATTTTACTATATTACTGATAATATTTTACTGTAAAAATTTCGGGGTATTACATTTCTTTCCCCCTTAAAATAAATTTCGTCCTCGAAATTTGCTTGTTTTCTTTTGATCATGAATTTCATTATCTCTATAATTCTATAGTTTCTTTCTGCACATATTTACCTAGTTTATCATTTATATCCATTCTCTATCCTTTCATTTCACATTTTATTTTCAATTTAATATTTCACATTTACCTCTCAGAACTTTTACCAACAGAAATAGAAGATAATATCATATGAATCTTATTATCAAGTGTTTTATCACATGTATTGGATTGAAAAACCAAAGAAAGATAGAGTAGTACCATTTGTGAATCAATTAGACTTGCGACTTTTAATTTTGTTTTTTTTACTGTAATATACCTATTTATAACAGTTATATTCAAATATTTTTGTAATTTATTTACCAATCCATTGACTAGTATAGTCATCAATAATTTCACATTATTCAGTTCACTCAAAAAAAACTAATTCGGAAGGAATTTTCAGTTAACCATTCTGTAAATACCATATTTGAACAAATCGATTTTCCTATAAATAACTTTTTTATTTAACAGTGGTACTGTATATTCCAACTAGTTTTCAGAAAAATTTGATGTCTTTATTCAAAAACCCACATTTACCTATTAACTCATTCTCAGTTCTGTCTGTATTATCAATTGTTCAACCATTGAACTTTTTTTACTTTCCACTTCTGAACTTAATCAATATAAATCTCATGACTTTCATTGCTTATAATTGTATTAGTAAAGGGGTATAGATCGTAAAGCCTCATAATTTAATTGTCATGTATTTACTCATATAACATTTATCATTCTCAGATACTATAAAACATTTATCCGTATTTTTACGAGTTCTGCTTCATCATAACTAACATTTTTACTTAGAGATAATCCTTTACCTCGTAACGAAAATTGTTTACTTTTTACTTAGCAGAGGCCTAGTAGACTAGATAGAACACTTCGGATATACGGGACTTATACAGAGGTGCATTATTGTGCACTATTAAGCAGAGCTTTCAAGTACTATCTGAGAGAGTATGAATGTCTTGAATGTGCTAATAATTAGAAAGCATACTTTGAGGTCCCTTAATATCCTAGTAGTTCTAATCTTGTCTACTTGGGCAAATTATTTCATGCTCGCATATCACTTTTACACCTTTCGCATAATGCTTTTACATGCTTTACAATTTAATCCTTGTACCAATAATTCGTTTATTTATGTCTTCTCTACCTTTAATACATGTAATATTTTTCAAAATTCACTATTCATCCATAATTTGCTAATAATCCTTATCATGTACTTCATATACCACTTTTATATATTTTGTAATTTAGTCATCAACACAATATTTCATGTAGCAATATAATTTACTTTTAATAATACACATAACATTCATCATCGACATGTATTTATTCATACCTTTAAGAATTCCGATTCATTCTAATCAACTTTTTACTCATATACCTGAGTATCGTTTTTAGCATTATCAGAATTATCTTGGGTTAGAAAGCATCTCATTTTATAAACAAATCTCACCAGAGTCGGGAGATATCATACTATCACATATTATAATGACATGTGTTTTTAGACTTCACATATACTACGTTTGGTCTGAGAACCGGCTAAACCGTAGCTCTGATACCATTAAATGTAACACCCCTAATCCGTATCCGCTGCCAGAATAGGGTTTCGGAGCATTACTACCATTTGCAGATCACTAAAAAAAATTCACTTAAATACTTACCAATTCAATGCATCAATAAATATATTATCATTCAATCAATGGCTTGGCACTTGCCTAAGCATCAACAACAACACTTGTTAGTGTACTTACACATATTTCATATAAATTTTTATTTTCTCAATATGTCATATTTGAATTTAATACTCGTCTTAACTTACACATTTTGCTTATGTTAACATATAAAAGATAATCTCATATGTACATGTCATGATATATATCATTCTCTTACCGTTTCTTTAATAACATATATAATTTATTTTATTATATCAACATTTCATGCACCATCATTTCCTTATATCTTAGGTATATTTATTTCGGTAATAGTTCGTATTAAACTTAACATAATTTAAATTCCATGTACCTATACTTATTGCATTTATCTCTCTTATTAATTATTTCATACAACTATTTTGTACATTTATTTCCATATGGCCAATTCCTGTAAACATTTCACATTACCATTTTGTATAACCAATTCATTTAACCATTTATTATATACACGAATATTAGTTGTTCAATGAGATATCTTGGCGTTTCTCTTCCACGATCTTATTTATCTTCGACATGATGCCATAGTGTCTTTCAACTATGGTCTTACTCATTTTCTGTCATGTTGCCATGGTATCATTCAACCATGGTCTTATTCATTTCCCCGTCGTGTTTCCATGGTATCTTTCAACCATGGTCTTACACATTTCATGTCACGTTGCCATGGTATCTTTCAACCATGGTCTTACACATTTCATATCACGTTGCCATGGTATCTTTCAACCATGGTGTTACACATTTCATATCATGTTGCCATGGTATCTTTCAACCATGGTCTTACACATTTCATATCAGGTTGCCATAGTATCTTTCAACCATGGTCTTATTCGTTTCATATCACGTTGCCATGGTATCTTTCAACCATGGTCTTAAACATTTCATATCAGGTTGCCATGGTATCTTTCAACCATGGTCTTACACATTTCATATCAGAGAGCACACTCCCGCGAACCTCATCCTTACGGTGGGATTACAGTCAGGCTAAATCCTGTAATATAAACTCATAGAGTATTGTCGGGATTTACGGTCCAAGCTAAATCCCGCAGCGACAATTACTCTAATGAGCTTGGATCGAATTACCAGCCAGGCTAAATTGGACCTAATTGGATTACCCATCAGGGCTAAATCCATTTTCCACATATTCTTCGGGAGGGCTATATCAGGATAGGATCACCCGTCCGGGCTAGATCCTTTTTACCGTCAATTCCTTTTCAGAGATCCATCGAAATTTTCCTTTCGTTCAACCATGATTTCTTCCTCTTTTATCAAATATATCAATGTTTTATCAATTTTCATACAATGAACATTCAAATCATATTCACATCAATTACATACAATCTCAAGCATTTAAGAATATAATTCAAGTTACACGAACTTACCTCATTACTTGTTTGTGTTTATAATTTCATTAATCCGATATCTTTTCTTTTTCACGATCGAGTCTCATATTTGAGTCGCCCAGATCTCTTTTACATAAATTTGATCATCATTTTCATTCATTTCATATTCTAATGCATTTAATTAATGCTCTAAGCAAAATTACCATTTTGCCCCTAAACTTTTAATTAATAACGATTTCATCCTTAGGGTCAGGAAAATAAAATTCTTGCAATTTAATCATTATTTCCAACTATTATTCTCATTATATTGATAACAGTCCATGAATTCTATAAAATATCAAAATTTTCCATAATTTCAACACTTTTCAGTTTAATCCTTAAAACATGTTTGCCCCCTATCTTGAACTAAATTGACAATTTCGTTAAATTTTGTAATTTAAATAATAAAATAATCTATTTCATGCAATTTAGTCATTTCTGACATTTTTACAAAATTGCCCATAAAGTTTTAGTTTTATTCAATTTAGTCCCTGAGCCTAAAACATGCAAATTAGCCATGCTAGATGAATATTCATACATATTTTCCTCCTCCTCCTCTCCATTCCACATCCTTAAATTTATATAATATGCTTATAAGTAACATTATCAATAATTTCACTATTTACTTATATGTATATTCAAAGCTGTCCATTTGAGTCATAGTCACTAAATCATTTATTTCTTGAGTTACAGAACTCCAAATTAAGATATGTAAATTTTACCTGAAACTAGACTCACATATTTTTTTACCATAAAATTTTCAGAATTTTTGGTTTATCCAATTAGTACAGCTTATTCATTAAAGTCACCCTTGTTCTGCTATCTGACAGTTCTGACCCTTCTTCACTAAAAATTTATTATCTCCTTGTACAGAATTCAAATGATGTTTTAGTTTGTTTCTATTAAAACTAGACTCATTCAGGATTCTATACATATAAATTTAAGCCCTAATTATTTTTATTCATTTCTTTTTATGATTTTTCAAAGTCTGAACAGGGGAACCCGAATTCATTCTGACCTTGTCTCACAAAATTCATTATATCTCAAAATTTACAAATCCATTGCTTACACTGTTTCTTCTATGAGAAACTAGACTCAATAATATTTAATTCCATATTTTTTTCATCTTCTAATTCGATTTCTACAATTTATGGTGATTTTTAAAATTTATACTACTGCTGCTGTCCATAACTGTTTTAGTGCAAGATATTAATTACCATGTTATGACACCCTTATTTTCTTTTTCTACACCATTTCTCATCACTTTCTCTTATTTTCTCTTCACTAACATATCAAGAACATAGGACCTTATGTAAGAAAACTCTACTATAACATTATTTCCATGCTTTATCAACAATAACAAACTTAAAAACATATTGAAATCTTGATGTACTTACCTTGTTCTCTTGATACCAATCTTTAACTTGATTTTCTCTCTCTTCCAGCTTCTATTTCTTGAATCCAACTTGATATTCTAACTCCCCATGCTCTCCTTAACATTTTCTCTCTTGGTAGCTATGAAAATTCATTTGATTTTTGGGTGAAAATGGTGAATTTTTAGTAAAAGGACCAAATTGTAAAGAAAGTAAAACTTTCTTTCTTCCTCTCTTTCTCTCACGTTAGTGCATGAGAAAATATGGATGAGAATTTCTCATCTTTCTTTCTTTATATACTAATAAAATAATAATAAAATATCTTATTAAAATATTAATAAAATAATATTTATCTAATTAAATAATTATAAAATATCAAAATATCTCTAGCATCATTATTACTTTCTAGATTTCTCTCTCTTCCAATTGACCATTTTGCCCTTCATTATCTTTTAAAATTCCATCCTTGAGTCATCATTTAATTTGGTAAAATTGCAATTTAGTCCCTCATAGTTCTTCATCTATTCAATTTGGTCCTAATTCATCCATTTTCCTTAGTTTCTAGATCATTCCACTCCTAAAATATTTACAGTATTGGTCCTTTAACTTTTTCATATTTACACTTTAATCCTTTAAATTTTGCGTATTTACTCTCGGGCCACAAAACTTTTCTCACTTTACAATTTAGTCCTTTCTTGAATTAATATATCATAATATACTTCTCAATATTGACATAACTCAAAATTCCTCTTTTTGTCACTTTATTTCCTTATTTTACTATATTACTGATAATATTTTACTGTAAAAATTTCGGGGTATTACAGCAAGGGAACGTTAGGCAAAGAATAACCTGAGTCCTTCAAGAAGTACCAATTGGAGAGAAAGACTGATCAATACGTCATGTCCCAATGAACAATGAGCAATGATACCTTAAGCCTTTCAAAACGGATCATTCTCACTCCTAAATTCATATGTCATTCATAACACACCTAGTTCGGAGCATCTGATTCATTTCAATCATAACACCCTAATTGTTTGACCTAAGCATCACATCTAGTTAGGAATATTTGATTCATCTTAATCATAGCATCCTAATCATAGATACATAAGACCAATTCTATAGTGTTGCCTCCCTGAAGTTGCAGGGAAACAGATCGAAGATAATGGGCTTTAACCCCCTAAGCAGTAGGGTAACAAGCCAAATCGCCAAGCCTTAACCCCCTAAGCAGTAGGGTAACAGGCTGAATCTACAGATCTTAACCACCTAAGCAGTAGGGAAACAGATCGAAGATAATGGGCTTTAACTCCCTAAGCAGTAGGGTAACAAGCCAAATCGCCAAGCCTTAACCCCCTAAGCAGTAGGGTAACAGGCTGAATCTACAGATCTTAACCCCCTAAGTAGTAGGGAAACAGATCGAAGATAATGGGCTTTAACCCCCTAAGCAGTAGGGTAACAAGCCAAATCGCCAAGCCTTAACCCCTAAGCGGTAGGGCAGCAGTGAATCTACAGATCTTAACCCCTAGCGGAGGGAAACAGATCGAAGATAATGGGCTTTAACCCCCTAAGCAGTAGGGTAACAAGCCAAATCGCCAAGCCTTAACCCCCTAAGTAGTAGGGCAACAGGCTGAATTTACAGATCTTAACCCCCTAAGCAGTAGGGAAACAGATCGAAGATAATGGACTTTAACCCCCTAAGTAGTAGGGTAACAAGCCAAATTTATAACCCTCAAACCCCTATGCAATAGGGTAACAGGTTGAATTCATAGATCTTATCACCCTAAGCAGTAGGGAAACAGATCGAAGACGATGGGCCCTAAAACCCCTAGGCAATAGGGTAACAGGTTGGAAATCAAATATCTTCCCCCTGAAATGGCGTTGGAGCGGTTAAAAGCCACAGCTGAACTCCTTGAAATTTTCAGTGGAGTTGATTGAAGTCATAGGTCTTATCTCCCTGAAGTTGCAATAAAGCAGACTGGAAATAACAAACCTTATTTCCATGAAGTCGCAGTAGAGTAGGTTGAAGATTGAAGATCTGGTCTCTGAAGTTACAGAAGCAGATTTAAGCTACCATCTGAGCCCCCTAAAGTTGTAGTGGAGTAAGTTGAAGGTTGTAGATCCTGTTTCCTTGAAGTTGTAGTAGGGGGCAGATTGAAGCAACAAATTCTACACCTATGAAATTACAGTGGGTTAGAAAGAGGCTACTCAAGGAAAAGAAGCGCCAGGATAAGTCAAGACTCGACGAGTCCCGACAAATTTAGCCCTTTTTATAGTCTTTGCTCTATTCTCATTACACAACAATGAGCAAAGAGGGGCAGCTGTAAACGGGCCAATTTGCCCGGGCCTACATCAAAGCCCAAATAATCAAATAAATTTTTTTTAAAATGTCCAGTTTACAAGTCCATTTACAAAAGCTTTGATAGCCCTATACCCTTAACCAACTTGGCCCGATAGGCCCAAAGAACAAATCAGAGTTCCAGCCAAGCCTAACCCTAATCCTCCCTAGCGCCGTACCCCTCCCACGTGCGTCGCCGGCGCGCCCAACACCCGAGGTTCGGCACCCCGTTGTCCCGTTGCTCCAAATCAGCCCTCTACGGCCTGTTGACCCTTGTGCACCTGCAAAAGAAGATAAAAAAGGAAAACAAACAGGACAAAAGAGCAAGAAACAAGAATAGGGCATAAAAGAAGCAGAAACGAAGAAACATAGGCAATAGCAAAGCATTGTTTTTATTTTCGGCTATAAAGCCCGAAATGAAACTGATTGTAAGGGGAGGGGGGGAAGAGAAATTTGATATACAAAAAAGGATTGGAAATACAAAGGTAGATTTCAAAGGAAGCTTTCATTTGTTTTAAATCTTCTCTCCTTGTTCATCTTTATTTTGTACATACATTTCAAGCATATAAAAAAAAAACAAAAAGGAATAAATGAAAGGACGAAACCTTACCTTCGCAAATACGCCATAAGGCTTCTTCTTCTTCGCCGAAATCGGAGTATAGAAGAGGTCTAAGGCAAAAGGAAATGGTTCTGAGGCCCGGACAGCTTGGTCGCCGATTATGGTGGCCGATCGGTTCAAAAGGGGGTGTTAGGTTTCGGCTGAAAAGATGAAAGGGGAGGCTAGGGTTTTTGGTGTCTGTTTGGCTGAGTAAGGGCATGATTTGGCCTTTATGAGGAAGCATAAAACGGCACCGTATAAGCCAGCTCCCATAGCGCAGGAACGACGTCGTTTGGAACCCAATGGCCCGACCCGATCCGTTCCATTCACCCCTGGGATCCGCGTGTTCTAGTGGTGAGGGGATATTTGCAATACCAACCCTCCCCTTTCGCGCCGCATTTTAATCAGCTCCTATTTGTATTTTTTCTTTTCTTTTAAATTATCCCTGTGGCTTACGCTTGTTTTCACCTTAGTCCGTGCTTCAGCGTTGCGTTTTGGGAGTCTGGGTTATTTCCAGACTTGGTCCCTGCGCATTCGCATGTGTTGCGCGCTGATCCTCTTGTTATTTCGTCAGTTGATTTTGTTTATGATTTGTCTCTTTATTTTTATTTCCATTGTAATTGAGTCCTGTTTATTTATTCATTTTATGGCTTATGGTCATTTTTTGACACGTTCAACATTTTATCCTTGCTTACTTATTTCGTTTCTTCTTTATATTATTAGTTATTTTAATGATCTGATTTCGTTTTTAATCATTTTTGTAACACTTATCACATACACTATTATATACATATATATTTTATATCAAAGTTAATTCATACTTCATATATATATATTATTAACCTTATGTTATTTTTTAAAGGTGACTTCTACTTTCTCTAAATTTATTCTTATATTTTATTACATAATCCTATATAATATACTTTTTAAATTATTATATATTCATTGACACTCATATTTAATCTATGTATATATTAATACACTTATTATTTTAATAAAATTTTCATTTAAAACATTTTTTGTTTTATGATTTGTCAAGTATTTTCTTTATATAGATATGAAATGATTTTAGAAACTCCATCTCCATAATTTTAAAATTATAATTTTTGCATATTTCTTTATATTATATTATTTTTATGCTTCATATAGTTTCTTATTTAAATGTTTTGATATAAGGATATGTATCTACATTTGTGAATACTCGTATTTAATCTATATATTTTGTATATTTAGTTTTCTTATACATACAAATATGTTCTTAGATTTACTATATAGTTTATAATAAAATTAATCTACCCCCATGCACATTATTATTCTTATGATATTTTACATATAATTACTTTTTAACCTACTATGTATATATATATGTGTGTTAATACATTTGTTCTTTAATAGATTTTTTTAAGAACGCTTCGTTGCTTTGTGATTCATTAAGCATTTTCTATGTATATATGTGTGAAATAATCTTGGAAATTTCCATTGTTTTTTTAAATTATTATTGTTCGAGTATGCTCTTATATTATATGGCTCTTGTATATATAGGTATGGTCCATTGTTTTAAGTGTTTTAATATAAAGATGTGTATAGTTTTTTTAGATTATTTTGAAAATTTATAGGTACATTATTAACCTCATGATCTTTTTACAATAAACCTATATGTACACATGCTTCATAAATCTATTTTGTATTATGCCTTGCCATGCGCCTCTACTATTCTTTCTTATCATATATTATTTAAATCGTCATAGACTTTGTCAACTTTTAAATAAATTTGTGTTTAAAAGATATTACATGCGATTTGATTCAAACTTTTATCCTATAATACCTATTTCTATAGTTATATATCCCTAGTTTTATTTTAACTTGTCAACTTATATATCATGAGTTGATCAATCTTATATCACTTTTACTTCTAAATTCTACTTTGCTCTTGCGCGTATTTAGTTGGTTGTTTTATATTATAGCGTATACATTATCATTGCACGGTACTCATCTTATTGACACGTCAATTATTCTCCATACGCAATTGAAATTAGATTATGATTTTTAGATTAATTATGTTTAATGGTTTATTCTGCTAGTTAATTAATATTCTCTCCTAGCAAATATTGTAATTCATATATGCCTATTCTCCCATTCATCGTTTTCTACTTGCTTTTTGAAACGTGGTTTCATCAAATCCAAATTTATGATTAGTTTCTTCTTATTTCAAATCAAGTTAATGCGCTTTAAGCTAGTTTCACAATTATTTAAATCGGAGACGATATTCGATATTTGACAATTCGCGAAACGCGTGCCTAGCGTGTTGGGTTGCAATTCCTCGTTTGTTGAAGTAATCGAAGGTCCCTTCAAAATTTCACTCATATCTTTCAAAAACCCTTTAAAACGAAGGCAATATTCGGTGATTGACAATTTGGGAATCATGCCCTATCGTGCTGGGTTGTGATCTCTCGATTGTTCAAAACAATCGAATATTCCTATAGGTTTTCACTCATGTTTATAAAAACCCTCTCAAAAGCAGAGATGATGTTCAATGTTTGGCGATTTGAGAATCGAGCCCTACTGTGTCTTTGAAATTTGCGCTTTTCATTTGTCCAAATAATCGAATA
Source organism: Gossypium anomalum (assembly GCA_025698475.1). Taxonomy (NCBI): domain Eukaryota; kingdom Viridiplantae; phylum Streptophyta; class Magnoliopsida; order Malvales; family Malvaceae; genus Gossypium; species Gossypium anomalum. The sequence continues at coordinate 11,480,161 of CM046967.1, read as the reverse complement.
TCTCTTGAAATTTTCACATGTATTTCATAAAGTAAGGCAATGGTTAACATTTGGGGATTCGAGAAATCGTACCCTATTGTGCTGGGTTTCGATTATTGGTTGGACTAAATAGTTGAGCATCCTTCTGTAATTTTCAAGATATATTCTTTCGGACATTGAAACAAGAAGATTTTTGACAATCAACTTGGGTTATTCGAATGCTTTTAAAAAGGAGCCACTGTTCAAAAATATTTTTAATTTTAGACATAAGGACAGATTCAATCGATTTGGTACCAATTTTGGGCGTAATGAGGGTGCTAACCCTTCCTCATGCGTAATCGACTCCCGGGCCCGTTTTCTCATGTTTTCGTAGACCAAAATCATTGCTTTAGTAAACCAAAAATGTTTTATTGAAATAACCAAATTCTTAGGTGACCCGATCACACCAAAACAAAAAAATCGGTGGCGACTCCACATTTTTTAAAGCCGATCCCCGCTTTTCTTTAAATTTAAAAATGGTTTCGACAGCTTAGCGACTCCACTGGGGAGGAATAAGAGAGTCAAGCCAAAAATTGATTATTGCCTGTCCTTTTGTCCGAAGTTGAAAATTTGTTTTGAAAAATCATGTTTCTTTCAAATGCATTCTTTTGTATGGTTGCTATAGTTCCAGTCCTGTAGAATGATACCGCATCGCATTGCATGACCGCTGCGGTCACACCTTCTAAGTGGGAGTAAGAAACTACGCTTTCGTGAGGTTTTCACCTCCGCACGGGCTAGTGGACTGCTTCCGGGGTACATCCGTACCTATGATTTCGTGAGATTTTCATCTCCGCATGGTCATAGGGAAATGTATCCCCCCGAACCAAACTCGATCTATATGAACCTATAGTGGGTGAAGATTGAGGAATCGGCTGGTTCGGGGACCTTATCTCTAGAACTAAACCGCAAATAGTGAATCCTAGGTGCTATCCTTAGGTAGAGCCGCGTCAAGCCTTAGCATTCATCCATATATGCGTTGTAATTATCGTTTATCTGCTTGCATTCTGTCACTATTATTTGATGCTAACCTGTGTTTTACTGTAATTGTGTTTTGCATGACATCGCATATTAAAGGAGGTGTTGATTCGTATTCAATTACTAAGATTAGAAAGTTTGACATGGAGAATAAATTTCTTAGTAAGATCGAGGATAATGCGGCCGTTCATGCATGGTCAGAAAAGCTACAATCAGAGAAAGGGGATAGTTTGACAGAAGGATATGTATCAGAGTTACAGGATTTCACCCGCATTAATGTAGCACAGAATGAGCTGCAATAGTTGAGAGATGTTTGGGCTAGTTGGGACGAAGGGACCAAGCAGTTGTTTTATCAAAATTACGGCGATATATCCTACTTGCCGGATATTAGAGTGGACAAGCATCTATTAGAGGTATGGTTCGATTTTTGGATTTCGCTTATAAGTGTTTCACCTTGGAGAAGTAGATTTAGTACCTACCATGGAGGAATACACCGCCTGCTCGGTGTCAGAGAGTCCAAGTTAGAAAGGCTTATGCGAGTTTTTAATAGTCGGACCTTCGTGAAGAAATTGATAAGCATTTGAGGATGAGCGAGCCTTGGGTCACTACTCGGATTCAACAAAAAGGAGACAGCAAGTGTATCCCTTGGGAGAACTTACGAGATTTGGTCTTGACCCACCCAGATGAAAGAAAGAGGGTTGATATCTTCGCCTTGAGCATCTATGGATTGGTAGTTTTTCCTAAGGCTTTAAGACACGTGGGCGAGGCGATGAATTGATTTATTCGATCGTCTTGAGAAGGGAATCACTTGCGGTACAATGATATTGGTGAAATGTTTAGATCCTTGATTACGTGCCGGAAGACAGGTCAGGGGCGGTTTATTGGATGCGTACAATTGCTGATGGTGTGGTTTCACGGGCACTTTTGGAAGGTAGAGAAGATTACTTATCAGGTCTTTTCCGAAAGTTATTCCCCTTTAAAGGAAGAGGCGGCCATACAAAAGAGAGAGGATATCTCGGAGGAGAAGTGGATAGAAATCCTCCAAAACCTCAAAGAGGGAGATATAGAGTGGAGAGCTTATTGGATGGTTCCTGATGAGATCATGTACCGATGCGGTAACTTCAATTGGGTGCCATTGTTAGGAATTTGGGGGACCACCGGGTATACTCCGTTGCTCGCATTAGGGCGGTATAAATCGAGGCAGTTTGTGCCCACACCCATGGACTTGCCCAGTGTGATTTTTCTTTCAAAGGCGCCCACTATAAGAAGAAAGTTCGGGACCTATCCGACGCTTGGAAGCAAACTCGTTGGATGAAAAGGTTAGCTGTCGGTGCCATGATAACACCCGAGTATGATGGATAGTTTAAGAAAAGAGTTAATGATAATGTTCCTAGGTCAAGCTTGGAAAATACTCGACCTACTATGGAGCAATTACAAATCGCCCCATCAGAATTGGAAATTATAAAGCAAGACTTCGAGAAGAAAAGTTCTGAGCTTGAAAAAAAGATTGAACAACTAGAGGAAGAGAAGATGCACTTAAGATTGGGCCGATGTCCAGAGGAAGAGGTGAGAAGTGGAGAAAAGGGAAAACTAAGGCCGAAGAAGATCTAGACAGCTTGAAGACTGACTATAAGAAGTTACGCTTGTCTATGAGGACTGCGGGGTTAGGTAAGACTTCCGAACAATGGCGCCACGAAATTCGAGAGGAGAAGACCAAAGCTGACCGATGGGAAAAGAAATTCCAAGAAGCTCAGGCACGAAACGAATATTTGGAGAAGAGTCTGTCGGAAAACAGGAATGAGCGAGGGGAATTAAGGGCTAGAGTGGCGGAACTCGAGACGTCTCTATATCTGTACCGAAACCGCAACACCGCATTGGATTTGAGGGCAAGCTTGAGCAAAATAGAAGAAATGAAAGGAAGAATAGAAGAGTTAGAGGCGTCACTGCAGAACTGTGAGATGCGGATCTAGTTTTTTGAGGCAAACGAGGATTGTTGGAAAGAGCAGCTTCACCAGGCACAAGACCAAGTCCGAAACAGGGATTACGTTATGGGGGAAGCCATAACTCAGGTCCGAGAGGTAGCCGACTATCTGCAGGCCTTGGCGGTACAAGCGAACGTACTAAGCACGAAGTACGAGCTGGAATCAGATCGGGGGCAGGAGTTAGCTTTACTGCTTAAGAAAATTAGGACTTTGGGCATTAGAGCGAAGTTTTACTTGTAACTCAACTTTATGTAAAAGAATTTTATTTTCTAGTGAAGTTTTCTAAAAAGGAATTGAATCAAAATTGATGCCTCCTTTGCATTCATGCATTTGCATTACATTACATCATATGCATTAAAGGCCATAAAAAGATTCTAATTAATTAAAAATGTTTCAGTAACCTGGAAACCAACGAAAATCTCCCGAATACACATCCCTACGGTATAAGAAAGAAAACTGAAGCAATGGATAAAAAGTTAGAGAGATTGGAGCAAATGTAGAAAGAGATGCAGGAGCAGATGCAAGCACAAGTACAAGAACAGCTAGCTAAAATCCAGCAAGAAATACGAGACCAAATGCTGGAGTCGCAGAAAAACATGATGGAAGAACTAACCCGGCTGCTGACCAGCAGGCCAGACAAAGGAAAAGGCCCTATAGTCGATGTGGAAAATAACAATGGAGATTCCTTTTACCCCCCTGGTTTTACCCCGGTGAACATCCAAGCGCAGCATGAGACATATACGCAAAGACCGTCTATTACTGAAGATCCTCTCTACCCCCCTGGTTTTGCCCCGATGAATGCACAAATGCAACCCGAGCTACACATGCGTAGACCGTCTGTTACGATCAGGCCTCAACAATTTCAGGCTGATACCTCGATGCCAGTCAATTATCAAACAGGCTCAGGCTCCAATCCCGGGGATAACCATACCCATCACGCCATCCCTGATTTGGATAATGTGATAGAAGAAGAAAGAGTGAGAACGGGGCTCTCAAAAGAATTGAAAGATCGTTGCAAATGGTTTAGTCATATGTTTCATCCCCTTTAGGTATTTAGGGGTTTAGTTCATAATTAAACAAGAACACATCTCAGAATAATAAAAATTACAAAACATAAAGAAAACCCAAAACTCCTGAAGGGGAGGTTGAGGAGAGATCTTCAGTCTTGATGGTGGCTCCGGCTTCTAAGATGGATCAATCGGCTTCCTCGGAGTAATTATTTACTCCCTATTCTCCGTCTCCCTTTTCTTCCTCCTTTAGGGTGTATTTATAGGCTTTGGAATGCCTAAGAAGCCCTAAAATTTGGCCTTTTTCGAATGAAGCTTAACTAGGGTTCGGCAGGGACACGCATGTGTGGCACGGCCGTGTGCGATTACTTCAGGCCGTGTTCAAGCCTGTTAGATTGGCACGGGCGTGTGAGCTACCCGTGTGAATCGTGCTTCAATTCTGCCAGATTGAAACGGCCGTGTGATTTGCCCGTGTGAGGAGGTCCAAGCCATGTTGATTTCGTGCTTTGGCCCATTTTCTCCGTTTTTGGCCCGTTTCTCATTCCTTTCGTTCTCCTATGCTTACCTAAGGATAAAACATGAAATTAAGGCATTAGGAGCATCGAATTCACCAAATCTAAAGAGAAATCATTCATAAAATGCGTTAAGAATGGGTTATAAATATGTATAAATTACGGTTTATCAAATACATTATAATTGTCACACATTTATCACCACAGATGTCATTGAAATTCTGCCAAATATTAACTTACCTTTGGGTCAATTAATAAACGCATGAATCACAAAAACATATAATCATCTTAATATTTCAAATAAACTAATCTACACAAAAGAGGTCATTTTGGCGGCATTTTGTTTCAACTAATTTATTTAAAATATTAGACATCCTTAATTAAGTTAAAAGCCGAAATCTGAATTTATTTTTTTCAAAATATTTACCTTAATTTCATCTTTTAATCAAATTAAAAGGTAATCATATATATTTATATATATTTATCCCAAAACAACATACAGTGATGTTGGCAAATATAATAATAGCTGAATAAATCAAAATAACCTCACATAAGACTAAAATAATTTGAATAAAGGAAAACCTCATATCAAGATATCAGACACTCCATTAATATTTCATCTTTGGACAAAATATTAACTTATAAGTGATATATTGGTGGAGTAATCAAACATTGACAATAAGAACATGTCGAGTAATAAATCTTCCTTTGGGCTGATCAATATCAACATAACTTAAGTTACATGCACGCAAACTTTTATATTTTGAAACAAAATAATTTATAAAAAAAAAAATCACTTTGGTGACTTTTTGCTTCAATTAAATTATTTTAATATATATATATATATATATATATATATATATATATATATATAAACATACCAATATTCATATTTAAATTTCCCCAATAGTCAAATGTCAAAACTATTTTTTTATTGTTTTATAGACTCCGAATAACCCAAAATAAGGTTGTCTTAATAATGCAATAAAAAATCGAAAACCTTAATTTTTTGACTATTTCTTTTTCTTTTTTTTTTTAAAATCATATATATCAAAACCAAACAGAAATAATGTAGTGATTCAAAGCCAAATAATTAACAAGCACATGTATTCATAATTTTGGCATTGATAAAAACACCAAAGCAATTCACGCATATACATATATTCATAATCAAATAGAAAAACTTACCCTGAATTTATCATGTAAATCCAATTCATAATCAAATAGAAAAATTTACCCTAAATTTATCATGTAAATCCAAAGGTGTATTTGTGATTAAACAGATATTCACATAAATACTTCAAAAATATTTTCAAGCCAATAAATCTAAAAAGCAAAATCACAATAGTTGCCATATCCCGCAATTCATACAATAAACCATATCATCATAATTTAACCAAATATTTGGAACCATAAGATACCAAAACCTAAGATTATATAACTAAACCTAAAACCAAAATATCTAAATATGTATATAGTTGACATGAACTGGCACCAAAACACCCATAAAATTGAATATATAACCATAACAAAATAATAATAATAATAACAACTTCAACGATATCCATCAAAACTTAATTTCACCAATTAAACTATAAAATATATCTTATTGAATAATGGTTATAAACACCTATTCACACAAACTATAATCATGCATTAATCTTCAAAATCATTGATATGCATATAATATATATACACACATAATATATACACATAATTATAATAATATAAAAATAATACTGGCTTACCTCACATATTTCATGTAAACTCAAATTTATATTCATTACTAAAGATATTATCATAAAACTTCTTTATACGCACGAATACTTAAAAAAAATCCGTAACCACAAAATATAAAAAGAATCCCAAATTATACAAAAGTCTTTATATGCGCAACTACCTATGAAAATTCATAGCCACCATGTTTTAAAAAAATAATCCCAAATATTTTAATTTTAGTCAGATTCCATAAGGACTAAAACTTATATAAAATAATTATAATAGAAACCAAAAGTAATCATTCGTATATATGAATTGAATTCAATGGTGAATATAATTCATCATGAATAAAGGCAAAAGATGATGATTCCATATATATTCAACCACAAACAGAATATTTTAAAAAAATAGTGCCCAATTTTTTTTCCAACATTTATTTATTCGATTATCAAGTGAATTAGCTTTCAAAACTAATTATACAACCCAATTGGAATTCTTCAATTGCAAAAAATTGCAAGTCTGTAACTTTAATTTAATAATAACTTTAACTAAAATTTATAAAATAATTGTGTACAAAGAAGATAAAAAAAATCTCACAAATCAATTTTTATCAAATAAATAAACCTTCATCTTTCGAATAGCATATGCAAATATTAAACTAGATTATAATTATAAAACCCTAAAACTTTATTTAGAGAATCAAAACCCAAATTTATTAGGAATCTCAAAGATTCAATATAATATATAATTAAAATACCAAATCAATAAAATTAAAAAAGAAAAATGAATCAATCCAAAAATAATAAAGAATTAATTTATTCTCAATGATTCAACATGACAAAGCTCGGATGCCACTCATTAGATTTGTAAAATAAATCTGAAATAAAACTTAATAAACCAGGATCTATCATGTCAAATTGCCAAGAATAAATCAAGAATGAAACTAAATGCGGAAGCGTACTTGAACCCATGAATTCCTTGAAGTTTTATCGGATTTTAGGGATTTGATCTTCCAAATTAGCACACAAGAAATTCAGAAAATATTTGCTCTCTTCCCTAATGATGGGATACTAGAAAAAATATCTTGTATATAATTTGGGGACCATAACCCTAATATTTATAACCTTGGCATATTAGTTCTAATCAAATTCTAATTAGCCCATCATTAATTAGAATTTGATTAGAACTCAGTTACTAGAGTATCTACACATATTTGACCCATACTTTATTTAATAATTAAAGCCCAATAAAATTGTAACCAAATTAGATCACTTTTAATTTGGGCTAACCTATCATGATAGTAAATAATAACATGTAATTACCCTTATTATATATGTGATATCCATATTTTCCAACATTAAGGTCATTTCTTTAATTTGGTCTCCATTTCTAAGTTCGTAGCCTTCGCAGTAGCTTCCAACCAAGAAAAACTTCTAAAAGACACACCATATTAGTAATGCACAAAAGGTCAGGTCTCAGATGACCTATCCTCATCCTCATCATCTCAGATGTATCATCATCAATATGATCTATCAAGATAAAGCATTTCGAGAACAAATCTTAAAAGCTCTGGCAACACCCTTATATTGACAAACTTCACATATATGTCAGAACATGTGTAACAACCCTAAATTGACCCTAGTCGGGAAGTGGTTTCGGGACCACAAAACCGAGTCACAAAAAAATAGTTAACCGTTACATTCTATGCTTATTATATGTGTAAATGTATGTGTGAAAGTTTCATGCTATAATTTTGTCGTTGCATGTGAAATTTATTAAATAGGACCTATATGAGATATTTTGAAATATGATGGGTCATTTTTGTAGTGGCCAAATAATTGATAGTGAAAATAAATGGGTTTGCATGCCTAATACCCCACTTTAGTGGTAGTGGCCGGCCATGTTAATGATGGTAGGCAAAATATGTGTTGTTTAATAATATTATATGATAATGGCCTAATTTGTGAAATAAAGAAATTAAGTAAAATAAGAATGAGTAATAGGGAAGCAAAAGAAAAGAAAAAGAAAAATATTAGTCTTCATCTTCCTTCTTAGGAGCCGAATGTTAAAGAAGAAAGGGGGATAGCATTCGGTCAACTTAAGCTCAAAAGAAGGTTAGTAATTCATGTTAAATTTTGAAATTTTAGCTTATTTTAAGTTAGTTACTAAGTTCCTTAATTAGCCCATGTTGAAATTTTGGTTTTGGGGGGGGGGTGAATGAAGCATTCGGCCATAGTTGATAATGAAGAGATATGGTTATTTTCTTTTGTTTAGATGAATAAATGTTGATGAGAGAAGTATGAACTAGTAAGAATTTAATTTGGTAGTATATATAGGTGTAATAGCCGAAATTTAAAATTGCTTAATTACTTGCACAAATGTTTTGTGTTTGAATATTAGAAGGTGAGCATTACCATTTAGATGATTTGAAAAGAAAAGGGTAAAAGTTTGAATGTCTAAAGGTTCGGTATTATACATGAATTCCAATAGTATGATTTTGAATAATATAAGAAATAGAATATGAATAATGTTAATGCTTGGGCATGTTCGGCTATGATGGTATATTAATGAGAAATCAATCCATTTTGCTAATATTATATAAAGTGATAAATAATAATGATTAGAAGTGTATTGGTAAATATGATTTTTAGTTTATTAAGTGATCAATGTTGTATGTGGGTTGTGATTAGTTTAAGTGACTAAGTAATGTGTTTTGTTTCATTAAGGTTAAGTATATCTTTGGTATATGAGTAAGTGTATATCATGTGTGTATCTATGTTTTGTGATGGCCGAATATAATGGCAAAGTTTATATTAGACTTATATTAAGGATGTAGTCATAAAATACATATATACCATGGATACATGTACAATCGGTTATATAGATTTTAATGTATAGCACTAAATTAATATGTATGCAAAGAATGCTTGGATATGTGAATGAGTAAATTGTGGTAGTCTACTTTGGACAGCAGCAGTAAGGTGATTTTAGAAAATCACCATAAATTGTAGGAGATGAATTAGGTGCTAAATAAATTGTGTAATGAAAGCTTAGTGAGTCTAGTTTTCTATAGTGGAAACAATAAGAGTAAAAGAACCATCGATCATGAGTAAATTGAAGTAATGTGGGACAGAGTCAGAATGGCTTCTAAATCCCCTGTTCTGTTTTTATAAAAATACTATAAAATGTATAAAAATGGTCTTGGAATAAATTTTATATGCCTAGACTCCTTAGTGAGTCTAGTTTCGAATGAAATAAACGAAAACATATTTTTATTTTTGTACCATGAGAAATTTATTTCGTAGTGAGGTATGGTCAGAATTATCATCTGTGAAACAAGGGAACACTTAGAAAAAAATCTGGTAGGGATTAGCTAGACTAAAAATTATGAAAATTTTATGGCTAAAAGTTAAATTAGTTTATTTTCGAGGAAAATTTACGGTCTTTGATTTGGAGTTTCGTAGCTCAAGTTATAAGTAAAGTAATGACTGTTGCTCAGTAACTCAGCTTATAGGGAAGTTGTGATTACTAATGAATTGCTTATTGATTTTTATAAGCTTACTATAAGTTGTATGTGTGAAATTCGAATATATATATGTGTGCTATATTCTGAAAGTAATACTTGAGTAATTGATTAATGGTTAGTTTAAAATTTATTGATTAAGCTCAAGAGCATAGAGGGGCAACCTCGGATAAGGGAAAAGCTAAAGTCGCGGAATAGCCAACCCGAACTTGTTCAGAAAGATACAAGGTAAGTCTTTGAGTAATGAATATAACTTATGGTTAGATATAGAAATTATCTAATTATGATTGCGATGAATAATTTATGACTTAGTGGTCTTGCTTGCGTCACATGACCAAATAAATAGGTAAAATACTTGTTTGTAGCCGTATAATAATAGAAAGTTTCCGGAATAATGAAACGAGATCATGTCATTTGTTATGACTAGTGAATTAATTGTAATATAGTTAGAAAGAATGCTGAAATTGTATTCAAGTATCAAAGTGTTGTTTAAATGTGTATGTATGTGTGAATGTTGATCAAGGTTTGAAACCGAGCTAAGTCTCGAAGGGCTATAAGCCAGTGTTAAAAAAACCGGACTTGGTTCCGAAGGGCTTTAAGCCATTGTTAAAACCGGACTTAGTTAGAAGGGCTCTGCTTGATGTTATTGCGAACTTAGTTTGAAGGGCCTTTAAGCCAGCAGCGCAAACCGAGCTTAGTCTCGAAGGGCTTCTGAGCTAGTTCTAAGATTCGGGTTTAGTTCACAAGGACGTCTTCGCCGGCCTATTAATTGGGTTGATAAACCGTAAGTATGCGCAAGAGAATTTATATAATGCATGTCAAATTAGTTCCAAGCATAAGTACAACTTAACGTGAAGTGATCAAGTAAGTAAATACTTTCGTTGAGGATATAATTAATTGTTATATTTAAGTATTTCGAAAATCGGCAATTATGCTTAGACTATTGTTTAAAATCCTTTGAATGTTTATGATTGGATTAGAAGGTATGAGTACTAACTTAGGCGATTTCAACATCACTAGTAGGCTACATATATATGCATGAGAGTTGTCTGAAAATTTGAGAAGATTGTTTCGGTTATAAATTAAAGAAATAGATGGAAGTATTGATTTCCCCTTTATGATATGATCGATAAGGAAGTATCTTCGTTATGTTTGGATTCGGCCCAAGGCTGATTCATATAGACTTGATATTAATATGCTAATTTCCTAGATGATTTCATTACTTAAAGCTTACTGAGCATTGAAATGCTTATTCTTTTGTTTTGCTTCTCTGTTTTATAGATTTTGCTCGTCATCCATCGGATTCGGAAGTTCCAAAGTCGAAGTCAACCACACTATCTAAGCTTTTTGGTACATTTTTGATCAAAATTTGATAATGGCATGTATAGGATCGACTTTGTAATTTGACCTAGTACCTTTTGGTGATGTATATATATATATAGCCATACGCAAATGGCTTATTTAGTCAACTTGCATTTTTTTTTCTAAGTGATGGAAGTGTTTATGAATGTGATCGATAATGCTCGAATGTTTTATTTATATGGTTGATATTAGAAAAGAAATCAAGGCTTAGTTAGCTACATTCCTTACCCCTCCGGCGACGGATACGGGCGAGGGGTGTTACAACATGACTTAAAATAAAAAGTAAAAATGCGACCACATCTGTTTTCAAAGAAAACAGAGTGGACAAAATAAAACTACAAAGTTGTGGACAAAACTGCGATAATTTGGACTGAAATTAAAAACAAAATAGAACTACAAAAGATATTGAAGAAACTACAATCAACAACCAACCCAAAAGCCAATGCAGCTGATGAAGCTAAGATTGAATTTTAAAAAGTTGAGCGGTTAGGGTTTTTTATGAAAAGAAGAGAGAAAGAAGAGAGGGGGAAATATTTGCCATTAGTTTTGAATAGTAAGTATTTAAATTGACTCGATTAAAACTTTCATTATGATTGACATTAAACCATTATAAGTTAATAAAGTCAAGGGAATTTATTTTAACTTATTGATGTATATGTTAAAATAAAACTGTTTTTTCATATTTAATCGATAAAGTACTAGTTGCTTTATTCAAAATAATTGATAGAACATAAGAACATTAATCTAGATTCGATTGTTGTGGAAGACGACAAATAATAGATATAATTATATCAATTTTTTAATAAATTCATTTAATATGCTTCCACCGAAACCTTAATTTAGTTGAAATCCCTTTTTGTCGGTTATGTTTTCTTTATTTGTTTTCATAGTATCTAATTTGACACGATCAAAACCCTAATTAAGATCAAGATTATAAAGTTAACCAAGTCAAGAGGGTTTATGTTAACTTTTTCATGCAAAAACATTAAGATTAAGGTTTTTTTTATTCACGTTTGATAAAAAAGAAGTAGTGGTTTTATTCAATAATTGATAGAACATAAGAACATTAATCAAGATCCAATCATTGTGAAAAATATTTTCCTCAAAAAGTAGTGGTTTTTTTTATTCACCCTTTGACCTTGGTCAAACCCCATCTCTTGAGATTTTAATTTTGTAACGCCCCAAAATTTTATTTTTGTTTCTGTTAAAATGTGACACAATTGTGTATCTGTTTCAGTGGTTAAGTGTTCTGGGTGTGTGTGGGAGGTCCCAAGTTCAAGCCTTGCATTTGATAAATTTTGGTATTTTTTTGAGTTAAGCTTGATACTTGAGCAGTGGGCCTATATTTAATTATTTGTAAAACCATATTAGAATGGGCCTGCTGGTCTGGTGATTAAGTGGAGTGTAAGTTTGCTAAAGGTCTTGTGTTCAAATCCTTGCGTGAGCATGGGAGTTTATTTTTGCTTGTTTGACCGAGAGAGTTTTGGTCAAACAAGAATTCTGAGTAGTGGAATTAAGGGGAGGAAAATTAGGGATTGTGCTTTAGTGCGGATTTGGTTTTAATCCATGTCTTTTTACCAAAAATCTCTCCATCTTTCTGACGTATGTTTTTCCCCTTCCTGTCGAATTTTTCTTTGTTTCCTTCCTCTACTCTTTTGGTTTCCGTTTTACTTCTTTTTTGTTCAGTTATTGGATTCGCTCATTCGGTAAGTACTGTTTTGTTTCTATTTTATCGTTCTATAGTTGGTTTTCTGATAGAAGGTTACTTTTGATTCTTTCGGATTAGGTGAAGATCAAGCAGCGACTAGTGCTTCTGCGAAGATTTGAACGTTAGGGATTCAATTCGTTGTCGGTAAGTGACCAACTCCACTTTTTGACGTTCTAAGGTTTCGTTGGGAAAATATTTCCGGTTTAGTTTTCGTTGTGTTACTGAATTCGGGCTTTGGTATTGTCGATTGTAGGTTATGGAGTACTCGGGGATCATTTAAGCTTCAATTGAAACCAAGTGTGTACTCGATTGAACAGAAAACGAGGTTTCAGCGAAAGTCAAAAACCCCACTATCGACGCCACACGGGCGTGTGGTCGCCCGTCTGGTAGGCCATGTGATAGGACACAAACATGTGATCGACGAGGCCAGGCCGTGCACTCAAGACATGGCTGTGTGATAGTCAGGTAGGCCGTGTGCGACACACGGCTAGATTGATTTGGGCCGTGTGGGCCACATAGGCCAAGGCCAATTTGGGCATGTGGGCCACACGGGCGTATGGGCCCAAACGGGCAAGCCACATGGGTGTGTGAGCCCATTTTTACTGAAATGTTGTTAAGGTTGCACGGGTCGCCTGATCGTGATTTTCCGTGCTAAGTTTTATAAATTTATAATTAATTGTTCTTGAAACTAACTATTATCATGACGTAGGCAAGTGTACCTATCGAACAGTAGTATAGCTTTAGCAAGACCGGATTGTCAAACCCAAAGGAACTAAAAGTACTAGTATTAACTGCCTTTTTATTATCTAGCCTAAAAATAAAAGGGTTTGTTTTAATTAACTAATTAACTAAACTAAGAAATCACAGAAAATAGATGTGGGAAATTACTTTTGGAAAAACGATTGATTTAAGACAATACCCAAGGAAAAATTCACCTAGACTTCACTTGTTATTTTGACTCCGAATCGGACGATTTATTCATTTAACTTGTTCCGTAGAAATCCCTGAGTTATGTTATTATCCCTATTCAAGACTAATAACTTCTAACCCTAGGTTTAATAATTGAAATCTCTTTCTAATTAACACCCTAATGTTGCATTAACTCGATCTATGGATCCCCTTATTAGGTTTCACCCTAATCCAGTAAAATCTTGTCACCCTATCTCTAGGCTCGCAATCAACTCCGCTTAATTATGACAAAGTTACTCTTAGATAGGGACTATTCATCCTCTAAATAAGAGCATAACTTGAATCAATATCCTGAAATATCGAAACAAGAATTAAGAACACATAATTAAGAACAAGTTAAATATTTATCATACAATTCAAAAAATAATAACAAGATTTTTCTTAGGTTTCATTCCCCTTAGGTATTTAGGGGGGTTTAGTTCATAACTAAATAGGAAAACATCTCAGAAGAATAATGAATACAAAACATAAAGAAAACCCAAAACTCTTAAAGGGAAATCGAGGAGAGATCTTTAGTCTTGATGATGAATCCGACTTCTGAGATGGATTAATTGGCTTTCTTGGAGTAATTCCTTGCTCTCTACTCTGTGTCTCCTTTTAGTCCTCCTCTAGGGTGTTTAAATAGGCTTTAGAACGCCTAAAAGCCCTCAAACTTGCCCTTTTTCAAATAGAACTTAACTAGGGCTCGGTAGGGACACGTCCGTGTGACACGCCCGTGTGCGATTACTTCAGGCCGTGGTTAAGGCTGAGAGATCAACACGCCCGTGCTGAGGTTGTTTTAGGCCATGGTCGAGCCTGTTATTATGGCACGGGTATGTGTTCTGCCCATGTGAGGAAGTTCAGGCCGTGTTGTTTTTCCACGTCGGCCCATTTTCTCCGTTTTTGGCCTGTTTCTTGTTCTTTTTGCTCTCCTATGCTCACTTAAGTATAAAACATGAAATTAAAGGATTAGGAGCATCAAATTCACCAAATCTAAGGAGAAATCATTCATAAATGTGTTAAGTATGGGATAAAAATATGTATAAATTACGGTTTATCAAATACCCCCGCACTTAAGCGTTTGCTTGTCCTCAAGCAAAATCTTCAATTCATAATTAAGAATTCCTTTTTCTTAACTTATAATTCCTATCAATAATATCTCAAACTAATCCATAAGTAATCATACATTGAGAATTCAACTAGAAGAACATTAAAGTTTCAAACATTCCAAGTTGAGCATTTAATCATGAAAAATATTGGCATCTCCCCTTATTTAAATAATCATATATGATTTAAAATCTCATAGATTTTAGCATCCTCACTAAAGATTCACTCAAATCACTCAAAGTGTTTAAGGATAATGAAATTAGCACTCAACAGTCAATAAGAAAAGTTATTACCATAGGCTTGCATGAAAATCAAATCTCCACCACTATAAATTGAGATGATACATCAATTAAAAGGTCTTTAGAGGGTTGTAATGAGGCTTGGTTAGGGGGTATGGTCACAACCTGAAAGAGAAGGTTAGAATCGAGATTGAATTGAAAAATTACTTAACTAGAAAAATATTTAATCACCACTTGCATACAACAGAGCTTCTTTTCAGAGTATGGGATTTAAACACTTAAGCTCAAAAATGAAAGATCACTACTAATATGTATATATAGATATATATTTTAAGAACAAGTTAAATAACATAGACTAACTATTAAGAATAAGACATAGCCAATTTATTAAAATCAAATCTCGACAAGAATAGGGATCGAATTAATTGAGGGGATTTCAGCAATAATGAGTTAAGGGTTAATATTAAGGGTAATACAAGGAATGGCTTGTTAGGCTCAAAGCGGTTTACTAAGGGTTAATTGTGAGGGTAGGCTTTTTATGGCATGAGTGGGTTAATACTAAGTGCCTCTATCATCTTGACATATCAAATCAAATGGTGTGGTCTTGACATGCATAATCAAGCAAGTTCTAGAATAACAATTCGATATTGACGCACTCAAGCAATAATAAAAGTGAGCATAAAAGAAATAATAGATGCTCTTTAAAGACTCAAAATCTCACAAAGATTATGGCTTTTTGATGTTCAAAACTGTAGATTTCAATTCAAGGTAATACCTAAACTTGAGAAAACAACCTAAATTTTTAAATTCTCAAAAATCAACTTCTCATGCTTAATTCTCTAATGTCTTAAAGTTTAAATAGTCAATACATGAATGCCTTGTTTTAATTCAAGATATATCAATAAAAATCGTAAATTAATCAAAATTCATTCTAATAATGATATGAGAAGATTATATGAGAATAAGACAAAATTCAGGGTTTGTTTCTGATAGATATAGATAACCCCTCACACTTTAAGATGTACATTGCTCTCAATGTACAAAAATGTATATATTGAAAAATATAAATATAAGATCATAAGATAAGGAGAGAAGTGAAACTTTCTAAGTTATGAACGGATGGAATCCCTGGATTAGCGAAAGCGCGAATTGAAAATAAAGCTGGAGGAAAGGCATGCCTCTGCGGGAGAATTTGTGAATAATCTGATAATAATCATAAAGATAAGCTGTGTTTTAAAAACAAATGAGTTTTCAAAAATAAATAAAAATAAAAGTAAAAATAAAATAAGAGAAATAATCTAAATTTTTCAAGTGGCACAGCCGTATCACACGCCCTTGTGGTTCGTGTTTAGCCCATATTTGTCACAAATTGAGAGATCGTCACACGGCCTGAGGACGCGCCCGTGTGTCTAGGCCGTGTGCTTGCATGATCGTATCGCACGACCGTGTGGGATGTGGTTTGCTTCTCCCACGCCCATGTACCTATAGGTTCGACCACGGGTGCTAGGCACGGGTGTGTCGCACGTCTGTGATGTTTTGGCAGGATTGGCCACGGTTTCAAGACACGGGCGTGTCGTACGCCCGTGTTATTTTGGCAGGATCACCCACGGCCATGTCGCACGGCCGTGGTGATTTATTGCAGCCCGTGTTGGGAAAAGTCCTCGCCCTGTTTTCACACGATCTAAAGCACGCCCGTGTGCCTGGCCGTGTGGGTGTGGAAAACCTGTATTTAAGAGCTCAGTTAGTAGGTTAAGTATTAAATACTAAAATTTAAAGAAATTAATACTGTTAGTACTCGGGTTGCCTCCCGAGAAGCGCTTGTTTATAGTCTAAGCTTGACTTACCTCTCCATTGAATGGTCATGGTGGTTTGAGGAGTTTACACTCCTCATTTCTGCTATTAATCTCATCAGAATAAGGTTTTAGACGAGTAATATTTACCTTAAACGAGCTGAATTTGGAGTGATTTACCTCGACTGTACCGTATGAAAAGATGTTGAGTAGCATAAGAGAATTTTGTTTATTCAGTTCAGCAGTGGTAATGCGAGGATTTGCGGCATCTAATAATACCTTATCTCCAACCTTAAGTTGATTTGGTGAGGTATTGAGCTCGTCCTGGCATAGTTTTGGTTTATCATATGTTCTCAGTTTATATGTTCGCCATTCATCTAGCTCTTCGATTTGTAGCCTTCGTCCTTCATGAATAGGTCCTCTATTGTTGCTTGAACATGGTTCATGTATATCCTTTGAGCTTATTTCCTGCAAAATAGGTTGCACCATATTTTCAGTTTTAGTAGAATGATTTATACAACCACCTTCAACTTTTGATGTGTTACTCGAATTGCGAGCTTGAAGGGTGATTGTTTCGTCTCCCACACGAAGTGTGAGTTTACCTGTGCCAATATCAATAATCGTTCTAGTAGTTGCTAAAAAGGGCCTTCCTAGAATTAAAGGCACGTCACTGTCCTCTTCTATATCTAGAACAACAAAATCAACTGGGAATATAAACTTATCGATTTTTCCTAGTACATCTTCAATGATACCCCTAGGAAATCTAATGGTTTTATCTACCAATTGAATGCTTATCCTAGTTTGTTTTCCCAAGACCTAGTTGTTTAAATATTTAATGGGGCATGACATTAATACTAGCCCCTAAATCAGCCAAAGCATTTTTAACGTTTAAGCTACCAATTAAACAAGGAATCATAAAAGTCCCTGGGTCTTTAGCTTGTTGGGTAGCTTATTCTGTAGAATAGCTGAGTAAACCGCATTCAATTCCACATGCGATGCCTCATCCAACTTTCGCTTCTTCGTTAAAATCTCCTTTAAAAACTTCATTGCATTTGGCATCTGCGAAAGGGCTTCAATAAACTGTAAGTTGATATGTAATTTCTTTAAAAATTTAAGGAATTTACCAAAATTTTCATCTGAGCTGTCTTTCCTTGTCACATTGGGGTATGGCACACGAGGTTTGTATTCTATACTTACCGGTTTCTGCTCACTGTGACCTACCTCACCTTT
Source organism: Gossypium anomalum (assembly GCA_025698475.1). Lineage (NCBI taxonomy): Eukaryota > Viridiplantae > Streptophyta > Magnoliopsida > Malvales > Malvaceae > Gossypium > Gossypium anomalum. The sequence goes on along the minus strand of CM046967.1, from coordinate 11,462,041 downwards.
ACCTTTGCTTGCCACAGTTTCTTACTTTGATTCTGGTTCAGATGCAACTAACCCTTCCTCATTTCTAACGTTGATTGCATTTAGCTGCTCCCTTGGGTTAGGTTCAGTATTACTTGGCAAGCTGCCTTGTGGTCGTTCAAAAATTAGTTTAGACAGCTGGCCTATCTGAGTTTCGAGCCCTTGGATCGACGTTTGTTGATTTTTAAGTGCTGTCTCAGTATTCCTAAAATGAGTTTCTGACACTGAGATAAATTTGGATAGCATCTCCTCAAGGTTTAGTTTCTTTTCCTGTTGATAAGGTGGTTGTTGGAAACCTGAAGGGTTTTGTGGCCTTTGATTTCCTTGACCACCCCATGAGAAATTTGGTTGGTTCCTCCAACCTGCATTATAAGTATTACTGTATGGGTTATTTTGAGGTCTAGAGTTATTGTTACCCATATAGTGGACTTGTTCCTCTTCGGTTGTAGGATTGAAGGGTTGGTATTCTGTATGTACGCCTCCTCCACTTGAATCACAGCTCATCACTGGATATACCTGCGTAGAACCAAGTAAACCATCAATCTTTTTATTTAAAATTTCCACCTGATTTGATAGCATATTAATTGCATCGACATTATAAATGCCTACTGTTTTGGTTAGCTTAGTCCTCATGACTTGCCACTGATAGTTATTCAGTGACATCTCCTCAATAAATTCGTAAGCTGCTTCAGGTGTTTTGTTGTTGATGGTTCCACCAGCTGCTGCATCAATCATCTGTCTTGTTGAGAGGTTCACCCCATTGTAAAATGTTTGAACTTGCAGCTATAGAGGTAACCCATGGTGAGGGCACCTTCGCAGTAGGTCTTTATATCTCTCCCATGCATCGTAGAGTGTTTCTAAATCTATCTGCACAAAGGAAGAAATATCATTACGTAATTTAGCTGTTTTAGCTGACGAAAAATACTTTAATAAAATTTTTTCGGTCATTTGTTCCCAAGTAGTGATTGACCCTCGTGGAAACGAGTTCAACCACTGTTTAGCTTTGTTCCTCAGTGAAAAAGGGAATAACCGAAAGCGAATGACATCATCAGAAACGCCATTAATTTTAAATGTGTTACAGAATTCCAGAAAATTTGCCAAGTAAGTGTTGGGATCCTCATCCTGCAAACCATCAAACTGAACAAATTGTTGTATCATTTGAATCATGTTAGGTTTTAGTTCAAAATTATTTGCAGCAATAGCAGGCCTAACTATACTTGACTCAGTTCCTGTTAAATTTGGCTTAGCATAATCATACATAGTGTGCAGAGCTTGATTACGATTTACTTGATCAAGCAACAATCGCAGGAGGTAGCGAATTTTTACGATTTTCACCATCTCTTAGGTTGTAGTTGAGATATCGTCCTCTTGCTCTCCCTCTGTGTATTTTAGGCTTCGCCTTATTTCTCTTTGATTTCTGCAAGCTGTGCGATCGATTTCTTCATCAGATAGTAATGGTCCTGACGGGTTTCTTTTAGTCATAAACTATAAAAACCTGCTAGAAGAAAGAAAAAGAGAATTTAGTAAAGAAAATTAACACAAAATTTAAATTGCAATAAAAGTAAATGGCTAAAGTAATAAAAATCGAGTGTTCCTAATATCTTAGTTCCCCTACAATGGCGCCAAAAACTTGATCTTGATTTTCTGTGATAAGTTTTATAAATTTATAATTAATCGTTCTTGAAACTAACTATTATCACGACGTAGGCAAGTGTACCTATCGAACAGTAGTATAGCTTTAGCAAGACCGGATTGTCGAACCAAAAGGAACTAAAAGTACTAGTATTAACTGTCTTTTTGTTATCTAGCCTAAAAATAAAATGGTTTGTTTTAATTAACTAATTAACTAAACTAAGAAATCACAGAAAATAGAAGTGGGGAATTACTTTTGGAGAAACGATTGATTTAAGACAATACCCAAGGTAAAATCCACCTAGACTTCACTTGTTATTTTGACTCCGAATCGGACTATTTATTCATTTAACTTGTTCCTTAGAAATCCCCGAGTTATGTTATTATCCCTATTCAAGACTAATAACATCTAACCCTAGGTTGAATAATTGAAATCTCTTTCTAATTAACACCTTAAGGTTGCATTAACTCGATCTATGGATCCCCTTATTAGGTTTCACCCTAATCCAGCAAAATCTTGTCACCCTATCTCTAGGCGCGCAATCAACTCCGCTTAATTATGACAAAGTTACTCTTAGATAGGGACTATTCATCCTCCAAATAAGAGCATAACTTGAATCAGTATCCTGAAATATCGAAACAAGAATTAAGCATACATAATTAAGAACAAGTTAAATATTTATCATACAATTCAGAAAATAATAACAAGATTCATCTTAGGTTTCATTCCCCTTAAGTTTTTAGGGGGTTTAGTTTATAACTAAATAGGAAAACATCTTAGAAGAATAATGAATACAAAACATAAAGAAAACCCAAAACTCTTGAAGGGAAATCGAGGAGAGATCTTCAGTCTTGATGATGAATCCGACTTCTGAGATGGATTAATTGGCTTTCTTGGAGTAATTCCTTGCTCCCTACTCTGCGTCTCCTTTTAGTCCTCCTATAGGGTGTTTAAATAGGCTTTAGAACGCTTAAAAGCCCTCAAGCTTGCCCTTTTCCGAACAGAACTTAACTAGGGCTTGGCAGGGACACGCTTGTGTGCGATTACTTCAGGCCGTGGTTAAGGCTGAGAGATCAACACACCCGTGCTGAGGTTGTTCACGGGCGTGTGTTCTGCCCGTGTGAGGAAGTTCAGGTCGTGTTGTTTTCCCATGTCATTCTATTTTCTCCGTTTTTGGCCCGTTTCTTATTCTTTTCACTCTCCTATGCTCACCTAAGTATAAAACATGAAATTAATGGATTAAGAGCATCAAATTCACCAAATCTACGGAGAAATCATTCATAAATGTGTTAAGTATGGGATAAAAATATGTATAAATTACAGTTTTTCATCGCCCAAGTCGACTGTGAACCTTCTGTAGGGTCGGTAAGCACTACTTAGACCCTTATCTGTATGAAATTGATTAAGTGAATTATGTACTGAGCATGTTACATACATAAGCATGTATACTGAACTGTATGTGTATCTGATAGATCTATGATAGCATGACATTCCATTATATGTTACATTGCATTGGGGTGGGTTGATAGTATTTGAAGGAAGTGTACTGAAAGGCTTTAAGCCTAATATCTTACATCTCAGCTGTAAATTACTGTTTATGTGTCGCATTCGGTACTACCTGGAGTGCAGGGATGGGTGGGTTAATTTAATCCCCAAATAGAATGTCGGGTTGGACGGAGATGGTGCGTAGAGGTTGGTTGGGTAGGACTTTGTTACTGATTGATGTATGCATGACTGTTACTGTGATAGGTGTAATGCCCTGAATTTTGGGCCTAGAAGAAATGGGCTTCGCGTATCGAAGGAATTAGAATTTAGTTGTGCAAGTGAATGACACAATTAAATGTTTGCTCAAGTGGTTAAGGGTCCTGAGAGGAGTTGGAAAAGTTCTGGGTTCAAAACTGGGCTTTAGTAAAAATTTTGATTTTAAGTGAATAAAACCCTGGATGCTTGGAAGTAGGCCTTTTAAATTATTGTGTTAAATAAATGACACAAGGAAACATGTGGTCTAGTGGTTGTGGCGTCATTAAGGTTGCAAGGGACCTTGGGTTAAAGTCTTGGCTCTTGCAATTTATTTTGGTTTTTCTTTTAAAGGAACCTGAACTTTGGCCTATAGAGCTTATAAATAATTGTGGATGATTTATGACATGAGAAAAGCACTGTGGTAGAGTGGCAAGGTGGCGTGTGTGTGTGCTCGTGAGGTCCGAGGTTCAAGTCTTGGGATGCGCAATGGAGCATTTATTTTGCTGTTTGAGCTGGGTAGGAGCTGGAGTTGGACTGGAACTCTGTGGTTGAATTTGTCATAAGAATTTGAATTGAATTTGAATGGGAAGTTGGAGTGATTTGTGGAGGAAATCAATGAGAGGATTATGGAGGGATTTTAGGAGAGCAAAGGGGAGTTTAAGTTGTAGAGGACTGATGTCGAAGTTGCTAAAGGAATGGAGGGTGTTCGGTTTTGGTCATTGTGGCTTTAGAGAGAGTTTTCTTTTGTTGATTTGTTTTAGAATTCTAGTGTCAGAATCAGTCTTGGTCATTTAGGGTATTTCATTTGTGTCGTTTTTCCTCTCTTCTTGATTTCTTTTTGGTTTTCATTCTGCCGAAACCCCTGTTGGTAGAGTGCCAAAATTTTGTGTTGCTTTTCCTAAGTTTTTCTCTTCTTTCTTATGTTCTAATCTTTGCTTAAGAACCTTTCTCCTGGTTCTCCCTTCTACGTTTTTCTTTGGCTGAATAGTGATAAACCCTTACTTTGGTTTCTTTCGATTTTCTCCCAAGCCGATTGCTCCCTTTTCTATTCTTTTTTTCTCTCATTCCTTCTTTCTAGATCGATTACTCACAGTCTTTCTCCCCTCCCTAATTCTTGACCGATCGTTCTATACTTTGCTGTTAGTGTTGAGATTTCGATTTTGCAAGAATTTCTGACAATCAGTGGGTATGCTTATGTTTCTCTATTATTCTGATATATACTTTTCAATCTATTTTTTTATCTTTTTCTGAAAGCTGAAGTTTATTCTCCCTATATTCTCTGATTGCATTATTCACTCCATCTCCACGATGTGATTTGGGTTCTAGGTATTTCAGTAGGGTAAAGGGGTGCAAGCGTTTTGGAGGTAGTCAACTCTTTCTCTTATCGTTCAATTAAGGTGAGATGTTACTTTAGTTTTAGGGTATTAGCCGAATATTCCCTATGTCTCTGTAAGATTAATATTTGTGGGTTAGGCTACATAGATGATTAATCCTGATTATTAAAGATCTGTGTTCAAAATACAGATAATCGGCAAGAGCGTGTGATCATTTCTAGTCAGCAATTTTGGAGGATTAAGTCGCCCTCATTCAGTCAAGGTAAGTAGGAGTATTGATTTGGGGATTTAACGTTCATGAACACTAATAGTTAAATGACTGATGGTATGTGAGAATGATTGTAGGTTGAGTGCTTGAGGAGCTTGGAGTGGTTGGGTAAACAAGTGTGTGTGTGTGGGTACTAACACCGTTTAAACTGTAGAACGGCAAAAGCCGAAATGTCGAAACCTCGACATTCGGGGCCTCACGAGCGTGCGAATGTATGTAGGGCGAACTGAGCCCCAAACATGGGCGACAGACTTTAGAGGCCGCCACGAGCGTTCTCGTAGGCTTGGGCCGTTATGGGCCTCGTTGGGCCGTATGGGCCCAATAAGCTCGTGGGCCCCACGCGGATGGAATTTACGGTAAATGAAAAATGATGGATTGGGCTATGATGATCGAATAGTCGCGACTGAATATGGGCTAAATGGGCCACACGAGCGTGTGGGCCGACTTGGGCCGAGGAATGGGCTTTGGGCCTATTTACACTGTTCCGGCCATATGGGTCATTTGAGTCGTTCGAGACGACTGTAGACCTTTTGGAGGGTCATTATCTGTTTCGAGACCCCAATATTGGTAAAATGACCAAAATACCCTTGGGGTAGAATCACCGTTTTACCCCTAACTGACGAGATGACCATTATACCCCTAGTGGTAGGTTGACTGATGTGCGTATGAGAGTTATATGATTGATACCAAGCATGACATCCTGCATTCACTTATGTTACTGTGACATGTCATCCTGCATGAGGTTGGGTTAATATTGACGGAGGAAGTGTACGGCCTGTAGCCTTTAGTCATCCTGCATTCACGTATGTTATTGTGACATTTCAGCCTTTCTGCGATACTTATGGCTTATAGCCGTTCTGTTATCTGGAAGCGTTGCTGCGATATTTATGGCCTTTAGTCGTTCTGTCTACTGAGTTGAGCAGTTCTGTTAACTTGGTACTGCAACCGGTGTTAAGCTTGGTGTGTTGGCTGGGTGGGTCGATTTTATCCCCACATGGTGTGTTGGTCGGTACGGGTGGTGTATTGGTTGGACTGGGCTGGATATCTATCTGCATATCTACATCTGATACTGATTCTGTAATGGGCTTAGGCCTACCTGATACTGTGTCTGTGTTGGGCTCAGGCCCAGTCTGTTTCTGCATACCGTATATCTGACTGTTTGTATCATAAGGAATTACACACTGAGTTTTCACAAACTCACCATTCTGTCTAACTGTACAGGTAATCCCCAGCCTTAGGCGATTTGGAGCCGCGAGGACTCGGAGGTGGCCACACAACTGTTGATGCTATGCCGAAAACTTTTTATTTGAATTTTATATTTTGGAGTTTTAATTCATTAATAAGGCCTTTGAGGGATTAAATTTTTAATTGGGCTTTTGATTTCCTTATTTAAAAATGCTAAACACGAATTTTCAAAATTAATAACTATTTTCAAAAACACTTAAAAATAGACGTTTTTATATTTCAAACTTTAGTAGCTTCCGCGATTTGAAATAACTTAAACTATCAATACCAGTCATTAAGTAAACGTTTTTGACAAGATGATTTGCTAACCTCGAGCAAAAGGTTTTAATCATAGAAATGAACTTTTAACGACAACTCAATTTTTCTTTGAACGACGCTTTGATGTGACACGCTAGATTCGGCCATAACATCTAGGCCAGGTTTGGGGTGTTACATAGGCTACAGTCTTAGTGCATAACTGATACTGAATACTAAAATTGAGTTGGGCTATGGCCCAAACTACTACTGGGACTGTATTGCGCTTAGGCTCAGATTGCATTTGACTGTTTACTGCTAATTGACTGTATGCATGTTTTCTGTGGGGATTACACACTGAGTTTACGTAAACTCACCCTTTTTTTATGTGTACAGGTAATCCCTAGACCTGACGGTTCGGTGCAGTGGAGGACTCGACGGTGGCCACACGTACTTAAACTGCTTTACTCTCGTTTATGGTTTTATTGATTATGGGGTATTTTTTTGTAGTGTGACTTTATGGACTGTTTTGCTTTAACTTTGGAAATGTTAATTGCTTTTTTGGACTTACAACTTCAAAGTTAACAAAATACAAATTTTTCTAATAACCAAGGTTTTCTATGAAATGAACTATTTTTCTTAAAATAAATGATTTCTAAAGCTTCCACAACGAATTGTGTTTTAAAACAATCGACTAGATGAGTAAGTGATTTTTAAAACCCATAAGAGTAATAAACGAACACGGTTTTATCATAATAAATTAGTTTTTAAAATTCCATTCCATGTGACATCACCAGATTCAGCCAAAACATCGAGCCCGGGTTTGGGGGGTTACAAATTTTCTCCAGAAGGAAGATCTTTGATTAAATCTTGCCATTCTTGTGAAGACCTAACTTCCAAACACAACATATCCATTAAGCTTGGCGAAGGTTCTACGAGCTTCTGCAAACTTGGGAAACCTTACAAAGCCAAAACATCGTCCTTTCATACTACGTTTGCTTTCCAAAACATTGTCCTTTCATACTACGTTTCCTTGAAATAAAAGCATTTATAACATGACCGTGATAACCAAAAATTTTTCATAACCTTTTCCAAAAGACTTTCTTTTTTTTTTTTTGGTAATCTCTCTAGGAAAATTGTTGAACACCTTTTAGTCCCTCCACAAAACCGAAACACTGCCTCGAAATAATCGTAATTGCCACATATAAAGTAAGGTTTTTTTTGCCATTGGATTAGAAAAGTATTAATTTCTTTAATCAAAATAATTAATAGAACATAAAAACATCAACCAAGGTCCGATCTTTTTTTTGTCAAAACCAGGGTATCCACTGCCAATAGTGGTGACTAATACTCTCACCACAGGTGCTCTCCAAAGAGGTAAACAACTGGCCAGGAAATGTACTCCATTCCCATTAGCGGGGATCAAACCCTCGGTCTCATGGTCATTGCGGATCCGACTGTTTTAAAAAATAACAAGAAATACATAAATTTATATTAATTTTTGAAGTATAAATTCATTTAATGTGATTTGACTGAAATCTTAATTTAGATCAAATTCTTTACTGATTATATTCCTTTGTTTGTTTCCATAGTATTGATTTGACTCGATCAAAGCCCTAATTAGGATGAACATTAAAAGATTAAACTGCAATTAAGCTTATTGACATATATGTGTTAAAATAAAAGTATTTTTATTCACATCCGATCGGAAAAGTACTAGTTGATTTATTAAAAATAATTAATAGAACATAAAAAAGGTTTGATCATTCTGAAAAACAACAAAAAATGTATACAATTATGTTAAAATTTGAAGTACAAGTTCATTTAATGTGATTCGATTGAAACTGTAATTTGGATGAAATTCTTTTTTTTTTCGGTTTTATTTTTTTTATTTGTCTTCATAGTATAGTATATATTTGGTTTGACTCAATCAAAACCCAACATAAAATTGATATAAATATGTTAAAATAAAATGAGGAAGGATTGCACATACTAGGGTTTTATGGCCAAATGGGAACAAGAACCTTTTTGTTTTTTAACTATGGTCATCAATCATCATATTACGGTACATTTTTTTGGTAACAAGAAAGCGGATTATTCAACTGACAGTTTGTAGCAGGAATCGAAAGCACAAACATGCTATCCATCCTTAACTGGTGAAGGACCAAAGAGGGAGTTGTATGGAAAATTTGGGCACCAACCGAGAAATCCTTCATCATTGCGGCCAAAAAGTGAGCTACATAATTCACCTCCCTTGGAATTTGCTCAAAACCAATTCTTCATTCACCACTACATGACTCTCGAATTCTTAGAACCAAATCTCTATGTAAATACCCTCTCAAACCACCATTGATACTTTTAATAGCAAGTGTGCAATCTGTTTCAATATCTCTCCATTTAGCATCCCATGGCATAATAAGACTAACATAAATTACCCATACCTCCGCTTACTGAACACTATACTTGCTGATATTTCTACCTATCCCACACACCCAATTATCTTACTCATCTCTCACCACTACTGCCAAGGAGACTAAACCTGAAACCGGACTACAAGCACCATTGATATTCAATTTAATGAATCCCGAAGGAGGTGGAACCCACATTCGATCCCCATTGTAGGATAATTACATAAATATATGCTTAAAGTATATATGCAACTCTATTAATTGTGTTTAAAAATAAAAAAAAATACTAATCATTACAAATATCATAAAAGGAAGGTTGGTGGGAAAAAAGGAAAGAGAAAAATGCATGCAAAAACAAAGCTGATAATTTTAAATACAATATAATTGTAAAATAATACAAAAAAATTATAAAAATATAAATACAGAACGAAATATACAAATAATTATATTTTTTAGTGAAGACTAAAATGGGTCTAAAATTTTAAACACGTGAGGAAAATATGGTTCGTTAGTTTGGTTTTCCTTTACAATTCTTAAACAGGAACTCTCTTCCATAGAAGTTGTAGGCCCTACATTTTCCTTCATTTTTTTTGTTAAAAATATTTAAAAAAATTACAATTTTAAATATTTTTTTTTGAGTTATATATTCACTTCTCTTTCACCCATTTTTTTTATAAGCTCTCTGTCTCTCTTACTCTCTAAGTGAAAATAAATTATAACCAGAGAGAGAGAATTTGAAGTAAATTGAGCTTTTGTTTTTTTAATTTGATCCCTGAATAGTTAAAAGCTTCAGCCCCTTTGTTATCCAATTTATAAGCCTTTTTTTCATTTCTTTTATGATGGTTTGTGGATTCATCTTCAACTTTGTCATTTCCATTGTTAAAGGTTATGGTTTCTTTTTCTTTCTTTTTTTATGGAATTTCTCTTTAAGGGCAGCATCTACTATGAAATGAGAGTAAACCTTTTTTTATTATTTGAAATGTATTGATTTTAGTGAAGGGTAGATAATTTATCTTGGTTACATTTTGGAGCTAAACTTAGATTTGATTTTTACAGTTGATTGTTAAAAAATGTGGCATGTGATTGACTCTTGACGAATTTTCTTTCGTTTTCTCACCGTTTCTTAACTTTATATGTGTTCATAAAAGTGAAAAAAAAAATCTTTTGGATAATTATCAGTTCTCATTAATGTTGTAGATTTTAATTTTCAGGTTATTTCTGCTTCGTAAAGAGCATCAAGTTGTAAGTTTTATCAGATTGTTTGATTCTTAATTCTTGGTTTTGATTACTAGACTATTCTTGTTATGATTGTTGCTTTTGATGATAAGCATTATTTTATCTTCTTTTTTTTTTTTTTGTAAAAATTTGTTTTTTTTGCTTTGTTTGGGTTGATAGTAGTGTGCTATTCCTTTTCTTCTAAATTGAGTTCTTTTTTTTTCTTGAGATTAACATGAATAGTGTATTTTAGCTCTCCTGATTGTTTTCTGCAGGGATTTTATAATAATTTTTATTGAATTTTATGGAATTCTATGATATGTGAATTGGTGCATTTCCTATATAAACCCCCCAACACACACACACACACACACACACATTCTCTTTATATATTTTATGTAGTGACTAATCAATTTTACATATTATTATCATGAAGAACAAAAAAGAAGGTTTCTGGTGCTTTCAAAAAGCTAGAATTTGTAAGAAGACAGAAAATCCTATGGCCAAAAGGGGTGTGAAAGTATTCAAAGGTAACGAGAAGAAGGGAAAAAGGGAGGACATGTGGCTTGCTCAAATTGGGCAACGAGAAAACCACCGCTATACTTGGGACAATTCAGAATCAAGTTTACTAATCCACCAGCTTGGGCGAGACATCTCGATTAACTGTCTCCTCTGTTGCTCAAGGTCTGATTATGGCATCTTTGCAGCTTTGAATACGGGTGAGCTGTACAAGTTGAGGCAACAAATGGGAATTGTTGAATATTGGGTTTACTTCTCCTGCAACCTTCTGGAGTGGGAGGCTTTTGATCTAACCCATCGTTGATGGATGCATATGCCTAAAATTCAAGCCAATGAATGTTTCATGTGTTCTGATAATGAGTCATTGGCTATTGGGACCGAACTTACGATTTTTAGAAAAGAAATAATGTACCCCTCATCTATAAATATAGCATTTTAACGCACACATAGACACTCGAGATAAGGATATATACATCCAGGTACTTGTTTGCATCTGCTAGTCTAGGTGAAATCGGAATTATAGCTGGTGGTTGTGATTTGCGTGGAAATATTTTAAGATCAGAAGAGCTTCATAATTCTGAAACTGGCAAGTGAGAGACCATTCCAAGCATGAATAAGGCTAGAAGAATGTGTTCTGCGGTGTTCATAGAGAGGAAGTTTTATGTTATTGGTGGCACTGGGGTTGATAATTTGAAGATAATAACATCCGGAGAGGTGTATGATTTGAAGACTGAGACTTGGAGTGAGATACCTAACATGTACCCTGCACCACACGAGGGGGCTGGATCAACAGAAGAATATTTTATAGCCGAGGGACTTCCTCTATTGGCAGTTGTGAATGATGTGTTGTATGTAGCTGATCATGCACGGAATCAAGTGAAGAAATATGAAAAAGAGAAGAACTTGTGGGTAACGGTAAGGTGATTCCCTGAGCGTACAACATCAATAAATGGGTGGGGGATAACTGTAACACCCCAAACCCATCCTAGACGTTACGGCTGAATCCGGCGATGTCACATAAGATTATTTTGGCGAACCTTTCAACTTATAAAAATTGTTCCAGATATTATCTGATACTTAGTTTGAAAGAAAAAACCCAAATTAAAACCAAAAGTCCAAGTCCATAATCAACAATTCTCCCAAAAATAATTAAATAAGATGGTAAAACGTTATAAACGTAAAACCCATGAATAGATAGTCGTGGTCTCCGTCGAGTCCCCTGCTGCACCGATCCACCTACTGCTAGGGACTACCCAAACAGATCAAACAAATAAAGGGTGAGTTTTTGCAAACTCAGTATACATCCCTACAGTTCAGCATGCATATAATCAGATAGCAGAATACAATCATAATTCAGGCATGAGCCTTTTACAGAATCGGTGTGGGCCTTAGCCCACTCAGAACATAATCAGTTACAACTCAGGGCCTTAACCCATCTTAGACGTAGCATGCATATCAGAGCAGAATAACAGAAACAAACCCACCAACCCTGCACACAATCTCCGTCCAACCCAACACACTATGTGGGGATAAAATCGACCCACCCATCCTTACACACCAAATATGGGGATAAAATCAACCCATCTAACCCTACACATCATAGAAATACCGTGTCGACACATATCATAAATACACGGCTTAGCTGCTAGATAACGGGCTTATGAAGCCCTTCAGTTCTTCCTTCACTTTATCAAACCCACCCTAATGCAATGCATCATACAAGAATGGCATGCTATAATGCAGATTAACAGATATATACTCATAATCAGATTAGACCATATATATACATGCATATCAATATCGTATCACAGAACAGGGGTCTAAGTATTGCTTACCGACCCTACAATAGGTCACAGTCGTCTATGGGCGACCCATGTAACTTTTCAGGACATTTCAAAAAAATAGGCTCACTCGCCCATGTGGCCTGCCCGTGTGGGCCCACACGTCTGTGTGGCCCACATGGCCCAAATTGGCCTTGGTTGTGTGGGTCACACGGCCTGGTCCAAATCCCCACACACCCGTGTGGCCCACACAGCCCAATTGATTGAACCCATGTCTCACAAACGGCCTACCAGCCATTATACGGCCGTATCCATCATACCCGTGTCACGTGCGCACGGCCTGGTTTGTCGACCACATGCCCGTGTACTGCCACACGGCCTACCACACGGGCGACCACACGCAGGTGTGGCTTTGACAGAATACTTTTCGACTTTTGCCAAAACTCTTTTTCAGTGCATTCGAATTACACACACGGTTTCGATTGAAGCCTAAGCGATCTTGAGCACCCCAACACCTATAATCGAGCAACAAACCCTTAAATAAAATCTTTTTAATGCACTTTAAACGAACTTAAATTAGGGTTTCTATCCAAAAATAACCACTCTTACCTTCGATCGAATACCAGCAAATTCCACGCGCCTAACTCGCTATTCAAGAATGAAGAGCAGTCCCCAGACCAATTCTTAAACATCCAAAGAAATCCCTTTTTATACCACAACTAATAATCCTACCAAAACACAAGAGTCAAAACTTGCAGAATAAGCTCTAAGCGCAATGATGTGAAATAACGACGAAGAAAAGGCCAAAAATTTAAAGTTTAAGGTCAAGGAAAAATGTAAAATTTCGGTAGCAATAGAGAATTTTAGTTGACAAAAAAGATAGAGAGGGGAAAAATTTACAGGGCTTTTCGGCAAGAGAGGATGGAATGATTTAAGTAACTTTTGAATCCCCTATTTTCCTCCACAAAACACTCCCCACTACTCAGACTTCTGATCCAACTCAAACTCATCTGAGTGATCGAACATCCAAATAATGTCCACACCACGAATCGAACATAGAACCTCCAACATCTCCATACTCCACTTAACCACCAGACCAGCAGGCCCATTCTGATAAGCTGTTACATTTAAATACTTATAAGCCTAACAACCAAAAACAAGGCTTTATTCAAATAAAACCAAAATTTTTCCCAAGCTAAGGCTTGAACTTGAAACCTCCTACACACACCTAGAACACATAACCACTGAACTAGATACAGATTTGTGTCAAATAATTACGGAAACATATTACAAAATTTAAGGCGTTACAACTTTACCCCCTAAAAGAAAATTTCGCCCTAGAATTTTTACCTGATCAGAAAAAGTGAGGATACTGCTGTTGCATCGAATCCTCCGACTCCCAAGTAGCTTCTCGGTGCTATGATTCCACCACAGCACCTTCGCTAAAAGGATAGATTTCCTACGCAGAACCTTAATGTTGTGATCTAGGATCTGAACCGGCTCCTCCTCGAATGTTTGATCTGGTCTAACCTTAATCTCTTCCACAGGCACAATGTGCGTGGGATCATAGCGATAATGTCTCAACATTGAGACATGGAACACATCATGTATGCAGTCTAACTTTGGAGGTAGCTCCAACTGATATGCAACTGGTCCTACTTGCTTTAGAATCTAGTACGGCCCAATAAACCGAGGGCTTAACTTGCTCTTGCGACTGAACCTCAAAACTTTCTTCCATGGCGAGACCTTAAGGAAAACATGCCCCCCATAGAATACTCGATGTCCTTCCTCTTCAAATCAGCAGAGGACTTCTGTCTATTAGAAGCCGCTTTCAGTCGATCTCGAATCAAGCAAACTTTATCCTTAGTTTCTGATGCCAACTCCGAACCTAGAACTCATCGCTCACCCAACTCAATCCAGCATAAGGGAATGCGACACTTACGATCGTACAATGCCTCGTAAGGTGCCATCTGTAAACTAGACTGATAGGTGTTGTTGTATGCAAACTCTGCCAATGGCAAGTACTCCTCCCAACTGCCTCAAAAATCTATTATACAACTTTTCAACGTGTCTTCTAGTATCTGAATCACCCTCTTTGACGGACCATCTATCTGAGGATGGAAAGCAGTACTGAAGTCTAACCTCGAACCAAAAGCCTCATGAAGCTTCTACCAGAATCGAGACGTAAAACGAGGATCCCTATCTAAAATGATTGAAACAGGTACCCCATGCAGCCTTACAATCTCAGATATGTACAGTTTGGCCAACACGCAGGGAGAAGTCTACCTAACGAGGAATGAAATGTGCAGTCTTGGTCAATCGATCCACGATGACCCAAGCAGGATCCTTCTTAGTGGGTGTTAGGGGCAACCCACTAACGAATTCCATCGTTACGCGCTCCCATTTCCATATTAGTATCTTAGCGTTTGCAACAAACCGAAGGTAATTGATGCTCGGCCTTAACTTGCTGACAAGTCAAACAGCGAGCAACAAAATTGGTAACCTCACGTTTCAACCCTGGGTACCAGTACAACTCTCGAAGATCTCGGTACATCTTGTTCCCACCGGGATTGATGATCGTGAAACTAACTATAAATTTGACTAAGGTAAGTACATCTATCGAACAGTAGTATAGTTCTGATAAGACCGAAAATATCGTATCCATGAGGACTAAAAGTACTAGTATTAACTCTTTTTCTATTATTTAGCCTACAAATAAAGAGGAATTGTTTTAACCTAAAATTTAACTAACCTAATTAACTAATGCTTGTGACAGAGACAAAAGTTGGAAAAGACTTTAGGAAAGCCAGGTGGAGAAAATAATACCTAAGGAAGAATCCACCTAGACTTCACTTATTACTTCTGAATCAGACGATTTATTCACTTTACTTATTCCACAGAAATCCTTGATTTATGTTAATATCTCCGTTGAGACTAAAAACAACTGACTCTAGGTTGATGAATTGAAATCTCTTTCTAATTAAAACCCCTATCGTCGCATTAACTCGATCTATGAATTTCCCTATTAGATTTGAGTCTAATCCATCAGATTTACTTCTTCTATGTCTGGGATTGCATTCAACTCCACTTAATTATGGTAGATCTACTCTTAAACAGGGACTTTTGCTCCACTGAATAAGCACATCAAACTTGGATTAATATCTTGAAGTATTAAAACAAGAATCAAGAACACATAATTAAGAATAAGAGCAAGTATTTATCATATAATTCATATATTAATAAGATTCGTCTTAGGTTTCATATCCCTTAGGTATTTAAGGAGTTTAGTTCATAATAATGAGGGAAAATATCTCAAAATTGGGGAAACAACAAAACGTAAAGAAACCCAGAAACTTCGCTAGAAATTGAATGGAGATCTTGATCTTGATGTAATCACCTTAGAAGTGATTCAATGGCTTTCTTCGAGTATTTTTTGTGTTCTGCTCTGTGTGTCCCCCTTTTTATCGTCTTCTAGGGTGTTTTTATAGGCTTTGGAATGCTTTAAAACCCTCAAAAGTAGCTTTTTCTGAGTAGAACTAGATTTGAGCTCGATAGGGACACGACCGTGTGCTACACCCATGTGCAAGTGCTCAAACCGTGTGCAATTCTGACTTGGATTAATGTCGACACGACCATGACACACAATCATATGGTTTACCCGTGTGCCTCACACGGGCGTGTGGATCACCCGTGTGAAAGTGCTTAGGCCGTGTGAAACACTGTTTTAAGCCCAATTTGTCTGTTTTTAGCCCGTTTCTCACTTTTTTTGCTATCCTAAGCTCTCCTGAGTATAAAATATGAAATTAAAGGATTAGAAGCATCAAATTCACTAAAACCAAGGAAAAATCATCCATAAATATGCCAAGCATGGGGTAAAAATATGTATAAATTACAGTTTATCAAATATCCCCACACTTAAGCATTTGCTTGTCTTAAAATAAATTCTTCTCAACTTATAATTCTCATTAATAATGTTCGAAATAGTCCACAATTAATCATACATTAAGTGTCTAACTAGAAGAGCATTAAAGTCGCAAACAATCTAAATTAAGCATTTTAATCATAAAATCATAAGCATCCTCCTTTATCTAAGTAGTTATCTTTAATTCCAAATTGACAAGGGTTGACATCCTCACTAAAGACTCACTCAAACCACTCAAAGTGTTTAACAATTAAGCACTCAATAATTAAACATGAAAAGTTATTACCATGAGCTTGCATGAAAATCAAATCTCCACTACTATAGATGAGATGATACACAAATCAAAAGGTCTTTTAACAGGGTTGTAATGGGGCTTGGGATAAAGGATAAAAAATAGGGTTAGAATAAAGATTAATTTAAGTAAATTACCAAACTTAGAGGGATGAAGCTAATTCTTTGAATTACAAGGGAGTGCGAGATTGAACCATTTAAAACAAATGATGTGAGCTTTTTCTCAATAATATAACTTTACTTAACCAAGCTCTTTATAACAATGAATAATTGTAACTATACCTTTTTTTTAAGAATAAGAACAAGTGCAATAATGAAAAATACATCATAAGGAAAAAATTTCAGCAATTGCGATGAACGAAAATAGTTAAGTAACTAATTAAATCAAATCCTGATAAAAAGGAGTCAATGAAAAGGGAGAAATTCTTAATGAATGAAAAAATGGTTAAGTAGTGGGTTGTTATTAAGGGAAAAATTGCGAAATAAAAGTTAAGGCCCAAAGGGGTTCACTAGGGGTTAATTATGTGGGTAGGCATTTTATGGGTTAAAACGTAAGTGCCTTTATCATTTTAGTATATCAAATCAAAGGTGTGGTCTCGACATGTATAATCGATGCAAGTTCTAGAATAACAAATCAATTTTGATACACTCATAACCAATAAAATCAATGAGCAAGAAAGATATATGCTCTAAATAGCTCAAAATCTCACGAAAATTATGGGTATTTGATGTCAAACCTGTAAATTCAAAACTTCAAGATAATACCTCAATTTAGGGAAACAACCTAGCAATTTTAGTTCTTAAAAGTTTCAACTTATCATATTCGATTCTCTAATGTCTTAAAATTTAAACAATCAATGCTGATTACCTATGATTTAATTCCAAACATATTAATAAAAATCATCAATCAATCAAAATTTACTCTAATAATGATATGAGAAAATTATTTGAGAAACGAGATAAAAATTTAGGATTTTTACGATAATCACATAAATAACCTCCCCACACTTAAGATGTATATTGTCCTCAATGTACAAAGATAAATAATAAGAAGATAAGTATAATATCATAAGAGAGGAGAGAAGTGAAACTACCCTTAAATTTGGATGATATCCTTGGAGTATCTAGGCGAGAATTGTAGAAAAGTGAATAAAGGCATGATTACGAGCTACTAATAAGAAAATAAACACCAACATGGAAGAGAATTAAGGGAATAGTCGGTAATAATTAGTAAGATAAATAAAGTTCAAGATTTAAAACATAAGTCTTCAATAATAAAAATAAAAATAAAAATAAAAATAAAAATAAAAATAAAAATAAAAATAAAAATAAAATAAAAGGACTCAAATGTCCTCATCATCGGAAGCATCGGAGAGCTGATGGTGCTGGAAGAGTGATATGGAAGTGGTCGCGAAGCTGCTGCAAAGTCGCACCGAAACTATCTAGCCTTGCGTCGATATTGTCGAACCTTTGAGTACAATACTGACAAAAATCAGTAAATTCCTCAAAGGAAACTCCTTGAAAGCTTGCAGTAGAGGGAGCGTGGCGGTGACTTGATGGTGGTGGCTGTGGTGGATCCTCGTGATAAGGGGGAACATCATCAATGAAGTCCTCATTATCATCCTGAGTGTCAGAATGCAATAGTCGGTACTGAGGAGGATCCACTCCTCGTCGTCGCTCTATCATCCTCATATGGATCATGCTAGAAATGCCCTGAGGGGACATATGGCCGACTAAGGTAAACGTCGAGGACTGCTCCCGTGTGTCAAGTAGACCGAAGTATCGAGCGATACGAGTCATGTAAGGGCCTGAGCAAAGGGGGCCCCTCTTGTGTCGTTCAATCTGATGGCAGACTGACAGTGCGACGAAGTATGCCAAATCGATAATATGGCCATAGGCCATGCTCCAAAGGAAGTAGGCGTCGTGAGTGCTAACGACACTGGTGCTCTCTCTTCGACCGGTCAAAGTGTGAGCTAGGAGGTCGTGGATGTACCGTAAGACTGGAGGGAGAAAAGTCACCTTCGAGCGTCTCACATCATAAGTAGTCTGACCGCCTGTGAGATCGGTCCAACAGTACGAAGGATAATGATAAATATGTTGATGGAGTCGAAGGAAGTTCCTAACAGACATGAACTCCTCCGTGTAAAGGCCCATAGCAGTGCCGAACTCTGGGACGCTCATGTGTCGCATCACGCTACCTAGGTGAAAAGAAATAGTGTTCAGCTCATTGTGCACTGTCATGACCTACTGAGCTGAGAAGGTGGAGCTGAACTCCAAAGTGAGCTCCGTGTAGGTGGGCTCGATGATAGCAAAGAATCGGTCCCATGGAGCGGTAGCGATAACAGCACGTACGTCTTTGGTGAGTCGGATCTGCTTCAAAGCGGGCCAATCAATGCTTCGACCCAATCCGAAGGCTCAAACTCGGTGTAACTGGTATAAATCCTTATGGGGCCCGTCTAAAATCGGAGATAGGGATGCGAGCCTCGACAAATGCGCTCGTTGATGAGGTCAAGCTGGGCCCCTTCCGCTTTTTCAAAGCAAGGAGGGCGGCCTTCTTGCCTCGTGTGTTTGTCATGATGTACTTGCAAAAGATAATAATTAAATGAGTTTAGTTCAATGAATGAATATGATGGGTAGACAAATAAATAATAATCATCTAACTTTAACCCAATAATTTATTGACAAAGAAAATAGGGTTAAAAGAAAACTGTTAATTTTAACTAAATGATCACTATATGGAAGTAAATAGAATATGAACAAAATAGACAAAATGATGATCGTAAAATATGAATGCAAAACATAGTTAATGTTCACAACTAGCCTA
Organism: Gossypium anomalum; assembly: GCA_025698475.1. Taxonomy (NCBI): domain Eukaryota; kingdom Viridiplantae; phylum Streptophyta; class Magnoliopsida; order Malvales; family Malvaceae; genus Gossypium; species Gossypium anomalum. The sequence continues at coordinate 11,442,609 of CM046967.1, read as the reverse complement.
AACATAAAATTATCATATGAGGAATCAACAAATCAGCAATAAAAATAATATATCAAAAACAAAATAGAACAGAATAGGAGAAATAAAAATAGTAATAAAAATAAGAAGAACACTAAAAATAATAATACTAATAATAAGTAAATCAAATTAAATATTGTAAAATAATTAAGGGGCAAAGGAGAAAAGGCGGTGTTGGGCGGTGGTGGTCGGAGTGGGTGCTTGTGATGCAGTGGGAGAGTATGAGGAGGCAGAAGGATGAGGAAAAAAAAAGAAGAAGGGGCTGATGCAGGTGTGTGAGGGTGATTGGGGGGCTGGGTATGTTGGGGATGAGGGAGCAGTGCACGGGCGTGGGGTGTGTGCCTGGCCTGGGTGGGAGAGGGGGAAGAGAGGGCTGCAATTGGGGGTTTAGTTGAGGGTGGTCGGGCTTGAAAAGGGAGAAGGGATGGCAGGTGGGTGGGTGGAGTGAGGTTTGGCGGGAGGCCAGCGGCTAGAGGTTGAAGAAGAGGACAAAAGACAAAAATAAGAAAAGGGAATTGGGTATGGGGGTTAAAGGGACACGGTCGTGTGAGGCCGTGTTGGGCCACATGGCCATGTCTGCCCTTGATGTGGGTGAGTTCGGCCGTGTTTTTCGTGAAATTTGAATGCCCAATTGTCACACAACCGAGGGACACGCTCTTGTGTCTCGGACGTGTGGTTCACATGGTCGTATTGCATGGCCGTATGCGATGTTGTTAAGCTTCTCATGCGCGCGTGTGGTATCCACTTGCGCCGTGTGTCCAAACATATGGCCGTGTGCCTCGCCCGCGTGGCTCCTTGACTTGTTTTAATTTTGAAAGTTTAGCTCCAGTTTTCACACGGCCTAGGACACGCCCGTGTGTCTAGACCGTGTGCGTCACATGGTCGTGTGGATCTAGTTAATGACTATGTGGCTCGATATTTGGGGATTTTGTACCCCTGTTTCCACACAGCCAAGGATATGCCCGTGTGTCCAGGCCGTGTGGGCCACTGTACCTGTACAAAAACATTAAAAATAACTAAAATGAACTAGTTAGTGGTGTTAGTGCTCGGGTTGCCTCCCGAGAAGTGCTTATTTAGAGCCTAAGCTCGACTTACCTCACCATTACATAGTCATGGTGGTTCGAGGAGTTTAAAATCATCATGCTTGCTATCAATCTTATCAAAATGAAGTTGTAGATTAGTACTATTTACCTTAAAAGTGCCGAATTTGGAATGATTTACCTCGACTGTACCGTATGGAAAATGTTGAGTACTGTAAAAAGAATTGCTCTATTAGGTGCAGAAGTGGCAACACTAGGGTCTGCTATATCTAATAGTGCTTTGTCTCCCACCTTAAGTTGATTCGATAAAACTTTGAGTCTGTCATGGCGTGGTTTTGGTTTATCGTGTGTTCTCGGTTTCTGTGTCAGCCATTCATCTAGTTCCTTGATCTGTAGCCTTTGCTCTTCATAGATGGGTCCTTTATTGTTACTTGAACGTGGCTCATTTATACTCTTCGAATGTGTTTCCTGTAAAGAAGGTTGCACCACATGATCAGTATTAGTAGCATGATTTATACAACCACCCTCAATATTCGATGTGTTACTTAAATTACGAGCTTGAAGAGTGATTGTTTCATCATCCACACGAAGTGTGAGTTCACTTGTACCAACGTCAATGATAGTTCTAGCAGTTGCTAAAAACAGCCTTCCTAAAATTAAAGGCACGTCACTATCCTCCTCCATGTTTAGAATAAAAAAATCAATTGGGAATATAAATTTGTTAATTTTAACAAGCATGTCTTTAATAATACCTCTAGGAAATCTGATTGTTTTATACGCTAGTTGAATGCTCATCCTAGTTTGTTTGGGTTTCCCAAGACTTAATTGTTTAAACATTTTATAGGGCATGACATTAATACTTGCCCCTAAATCAGCCAAAGCATTGTTAACGTTTAAACTACTAATTAAACAAAGAATCGTAAAACTCCTTGGATCTTTCAATTTGTTGGGTAGCTTATTCTGTAGAATGGTTGAGCAAACTGCGTTTAACTCCACATACGACGCCTTATCCAACACGCTTATTTGCTAAAAGCTCCTTTAAAAATTTAACTGCGTTTGGCATCTGCGAAAGAGCTTTAATAAACGGTAAGTTAATGTGTAATTTCTTTAATAATTTAAGGAATTTACCAAATTGTTTGTCCGTGTGGTCTTTCCTCGTCGCACTGGGGTATGACACATGAGGTTTATATTCTCTACTTATCGATTTTTGCTCACTATGGTCCACATCATCCTTACCTTTACTTACCACAAGTCCTTGCCTCAGTTCTGGTTCAAGTTCAACTAACCCTTCTTCATCTCAAACAGTAATCGCATTAAGTTGTTCCCTTGGGTTAGTTTCAGTATTGCTCGGCAAGCTGCCTTATGGTTGTTCGAAAACCATCTTTGCCAATTGGCCTATTTGATTCTCGAGCCCTTGAATTGATGCTTGCTGATTTTTAAGAGCTGTATCGGTATTTTGGAAACGTGTTTCAGATATTGTGATGAATTTCATTAGCATCTTCTCAAGGTTCGGCTTCTTTCTCTTTGGTAAGGTGCTTGTTGAAAACCTGGAGGATGTTGTGGTCTTTGATTTCCTTGACCACCCCATGGGAAATTGGGACGGTTCCTCCAACATGTATTATAGGTGTTACTATATTAGTTATTTTGAGCTCTAGAATTATTACCCATATATTGGACTTGTTCCTCCTCAGTATTAGGGTTGAAGGATGGATAATCTGTGTTGTGTGATCCTCCTCCATTTGAATCACACTCATCCTTTGGATGTACTTGGGTAGAACCATACAAACCATCAATCTTTTTATTTAAAAGTTCTACCTGGTTAGATAGCATAGTTACCGCGTCGAGGTTGAAAACACCAGCAGCTTTGTTGGTTTTGTTCTCATGACTTGTCACTGATAGTTATTCAATGACATTTGTTTAATAAATTCGTAAGCCTCTTGGTGTTTTGTTGTTTAAAGTTCCATAGGTGGGCATTTGCCGATAAGTTACCTAGTTGAAGGGTTCTGCAGTCGTAAAAGGTGCGAACTTGCAGCCATAGAGGTAACCCATGGTGAGGGCACCTTCTCAGTAGGTCCTTATATCTCTCCCATGCATCGTAAAGTGTTTCTAAATCCATCTGCACGAAAGAAGAAATATCATTCCTTAGTTTAGCCTTTTTAGCCAGTGGGAAATATTTAAGCGAGAAATTTTTGGTCATTTGTTCCCAAGTAGTGATTGACGCCGTGGTATGAGTTCAACCAACTGTTTGTATATTCCACAATGAAAAGGGAAATAACCAATGGCGAATGGCATCATCAGAAACACCATTGATCTTAAAAGTATTGCAGAGTTCCAGAAAATTCGCAAAATGAGTGTTTGGATTCTCATATTACCAACCATCAAACTGAACAAACTGTTGTATCATTTGAATCCTGTTAGGTTTTAGTTCAAAATTATTTTCAGCAACAGCAGGTTTAATTATACTCGATTCAGTTCCTGTTAAACTAGGTTTAGCATAATCATACATAGTGCAGCGGGGCGAGATTGATTCTCACTGGATTTGCAGCAATCGCAGGAGGTAGCGGATTATTCTGGTTATCAGCCATCTCCTCGTTTGTAGTATGGATATCATCCTCTTGCCCTTCCTCTATGTATTGTAGGCTTCACCTTATTTCTCTTCGATTTCTGTGAGCTCTGCTTTCGATCTCACTATCAAAAAGTAAAGGTCCCGACGGATTTCTTCTAGTCATAAACTATAAAAACCTGCCAGAAATAGAAAGAAACAAAATTTAGTAAAGAAAAACAAAATTAAATAAAAATAAAAATAATGACTAAAGTAATAAAAATTAAGCGTTCCTAATATCTTAGTCCCCGGCAACGGCGCCAAAAACTTGATGATCGTGAAACTAACTATCAATTCGACTAAGGCAAGCGCACCTATCGAACAGTAGTATAGTTCTGATGAGACCAAAAATATCGTATCCACGAGGACTAAAAGTACTAGTATTAACTCTTTTTCTATTATTTAGCCTAAAAATAAAGAGGAATTGTTTTAACCTAAAATTTAATTAACCTAATTAACTAATTGCAGCAGCAGGACACAAAAGTTGGAAAAGACTTTAGGAAAATCGATGGAGAAAACAATGCCCAAGGAAGAATCCACCTAAACTTCACTTATTACTTCTGAATCATACGATTTATTCACTTGACTTATTCGTAGAAATCCCTGATTTATGTTAATATCTCCGTCGAGACTAAAAACAATGACTCTAGGTCGACTAATTGAAATTTCTTTCTAATTAAAACCCCTATCGTCGCATTAACTCGATCTATAGATTTTCCTATTAGATTTGACTCTAATCAAATGATTTACGTCATCCTATGTCTAGGATTGCATTCAACTCGACTTAATTATGCTAGATCTAGTCTTAAACATGGACTTTTGCTCCATTAAATAAACACATCAAACTTGGATTAATATCCTGAAATATTAAAATAAGAATCAAGAACACATAATTAAGAATAAGAGTAAGTATTCATCATATAATTCAAATATTAATAAGATTCGTCTTAGGTTTCATCTCCCTTAGGTATTTAGGGAGTTTAGTTCATAATAATGGGGGAAAACATATCAAAATTAGGGAAACAACAGAACATAAAGAAACCCAGAAACTTCGCTAGAAATTGAATGGAGATCTTTAGTCTTGATGTAATCCTGCTTCCGAGCTGATTCAAATGGCTTTCTTTGAGTATTTTCTGTGTTCTGCTCTGCATGTCCCCCTTTTAATCCTCTTTTAGGGTGTTTTTATAGGCTTTGGAATGCTTCAAAACCCTCAAAATTAGCTTTTTTCGAGTAGAACTAGACTTGGGCTCGACAGGGACATAACCGTGTGCCATGCTCGTGTGCAAGTGCTCAAACCATGTGCAATTCTGACTTGGATTAATGTCGACACGACCATGACACTGCGATCGTGTAGTACTGCTGTGTGCCTCTTGCGGGCGTATGGGTCACCCGTATGGAAGTGCCTAGGCCGTGTGAAACACTGTTTTAAGCCCAATTTGTCCGTTTTTGGCCCGTTTCTTGCTCTTTTTGTTATCCTAAGCTCTCATGAGTATAAAACATGAAATTAAAGGATTAGGAGCATCAAATTCACTAAAACCAAGGAAAAATCATCCATAAATATGCCAAGCATGGGGTGAAAATATGTATAATTTACGGTTTATCTGGGACGCATAGCATAAGGGCTATTGTGCGCCTCCCTCAAAATCGACAATCTCAAATTTTCATCATTCAATACACAAATCCGACAGTGGAAACATAATACCCCATCACTGTTAATTTCAAAATCAGTTGTAACCCCATCCTCTACTTGACAAAAATGCAACTCCAGAAACTTATCCTCCATTTGTTTACCTCTGATCCGATCAATCCATGTTGGTCTAACCTGAAGTTCTACCAACAGACTCTGATCGTCAAAAAGACTCAGTCGAGCGAATATCACTCTCAGATCGGTCATAGACCTACGGCTTAATGCATCGGCCACCACATTGGCCTTACCAGGATGGTACTCAATCTGCGATCATAATCTTTAGCGGTTCAACCCATCGACATTACCTAAGGTTTAACTCATACGGGTGAGGAGATACTTGAGGCTCTTGTGATCGGTGTAGATAGTACACTTCTCCTTTGTCTGAGATAGTGCCTCCGGATCTTAGAGCAAAGACTCACGCAGCCGGCTCTAAATCATGCTTGGATAATTAGCCTCGTGAGTCTTGAGCTGATGAGACGCATACGCAAAAACCTTTCCATTTGTATCAGAACACAACCCAGACCCACATGGGATGCATCACTGTATACTACGAAGTCCTTTCCATGTTGGTGAACGAGCAGTGCACGAGTTAACACGGTCTTGAGCTTCTCAAAGCTCTTTATAAGCGATAATTTATACATATATTTTACCCCATTCTTAATGCATTTTATGAATGATGTTTCCTTAGAATTAGTGAATTAGATGCTCCTAATGCCTTAATTTCATGTTTTACACTTAGGTAAGCATAGGAGAGCAAAAGAGCAGAAGCAGGCCAAAAATGGAGAAAATGGGCCAAAGTACAAAATCAACATGGCTGGACCTTCTCACGCAGGCAGCTCACATGAGTCGTGTCAATTTGTGAGAATTAAAGCATGACTCACGGGTAGAACACATGCCCGTACCAATCTAACATGCTCGAACACGGCCTGAAGTAATTGGACACGGGCGTGTCCCTGCCAAGCCTAAGTTGAGTCCAATTTGGAAAAGGCCACTTTTACAATTCTTAGGCATTCCAAAGCCTATAAATACACCCAGAGGAGGAAGAAAAGAGGCGGAGAATAGGGAGTAAGGAATTACTCCAAGGAAGCTGATTGATCCATCTCAGAAGTCGAATTCACCATCAAGACTAAAGATTTCTCCTCAATTTCCCTTTCAGGAGTTTTGGGTTTTCTTTATGTTTTGTAATCTTTATTATTCTGAGATGTTTTCTTGTTTAGTTATGAACTAAACCCCTAAATACCTAAGGGGGATGAAACCTAAGACGAATCTTGTTATTATTTTCTGAATCGTATGATAAATATTTGACTTGTTCTTAATTATGTGTTCTTAATTCTTGTTTTGGTATTTTAGGATATCACTTCAAGTTACTACTCTTAGTTGGAGGAGGAATAGAATACGACTAAAGTAACTTTGTCATAATTAAGCGGAGTTGATTACGCGCCTAGAGATAGGGTGACAAGATTTTTGCCCGATTAGGGTGAAACCTAATAAGGGAATCTATAGAACAAGTTAATGCAACCTTAGGGTGTTAATTAGAGAAAAGTCTCGATTATTCAACCTAGGGATTAGGCGTTATTAGTCTTGAATAGGGATAATAACATAACTTAGGGATTTCTACGGAACAAGTTAAATGAATAAATCGTCCAGTTCGGAGCCAAAATAACAAGTAAAAGTCTAGGTGGATTTTTCCTTAGGTATTGTCCTTAATCATTCATTTTCGAGTAATTTCTCAATTCTATTTTTACGCAATTTCTTAGTTTAATTAATTAGTTAAAACAAACCCCTTTATTTCTTAGGCTAGATAATAAAAAAAGCGATTATTACTAGTACTTTTAGTCCTTTGGTTTTGACAATCTGGTCTTGGTAAATCTATACTACTGTTCGATAGGTACACTTGCCTACGTCGTGTTAATAGTTAGTTTCAAGAGCGATTAATTATAAATTTATAAAACTTATCATGAAAAATCACCATCAGCTCTCCTGCTGTGCATCAGTCCACACGAAAGGAACTCTCTTACGTAGTAACTTAGTCATCAGAGCAGCAATCAAATAGAACCCCTCTATGAAACGACGATAGTATCCTACCAGCCCCAAAAAAAGGGGATTTCTGACATATTCTTCGACTGTTTCCAATCCAATCTGACCTCAATCTTATGACCATCCACACAAATCCCCTCAGCAGAAACTACATGACCCAAAAATGTCACTTATCAAAGCCAGAACTCACACTTGCTGAACTTCACAGACAACTGTTTCTCACGAAGAATCTGTAGAACCACACTTAAATGCTCATCGTGTTGATCTTCTGTCTTAGAATACACCAAGATTTCGTCGATGAGCACCACCACGCAGGCCCGATCCAAATAAATTTGGAACACGAGTTCATTAAGTCCATGAATGCCAGCTGGTGTATTAGTCAACCCAAAGGGCATAACTAGGAACTCGTAATGTCCATAACGAGTCCTAAATGTCATCTTATGCATGTCGACCTCTTTTACCCTCAATTGATAATAACCCGATCGCGATCAATTTTAGAAAACAATGACGCCCCTCTGAACTAATCAAATAAGTCGTCTATCCTTGGAAGTGGGTACTTATTATTGATCGTTAACTTGTTCAGTGGCGGTAGTCGATACACATCCTCATTGTACCGTCCTTCTTCTTTACAAGCGAGCAGGTGCTCCACGCGGAGGCATCTTTGGACGAATGAACCCACGATCAACAACTCCACGAATCGAGCCTTAAGTTGATCGGCTCTTTCGGTGCCATTCGATGAGGCGATGAGCACGGGTATACCAAAACAACAATCCCAAATTCTACCTCACAATTCGGAGGTAATCTGGTAGTTCCACAGGAAAAGCGATAAACCGTAATTTATACATATTTATACCCCATGCTTAACACATTTTATGAATGATTTTCCTTAGAATTAGTGAATTCGATACTCCTTATGCCTTAATTTCATGTTTTATCCTTAGGTAAGCATAGGAGAATGAAAGGAATGAGAAACGGGTTAAAAAAAAGGAGAAACTGGGCCAAGATATGGAATCAACACGGCCTGGACCTCTTCACACGGGTAGCTCGCACGGCCGTGTCAATTTGGCAGAAATGAAGCATGACTCAGACGGGTAGAACACACGCCTGTTCCAATCTAACAAGCTTGAACACGGCTTGAAGTTATCGCACATAAGCGTGTCACACGGCGTGTCCCTGTCAAACTAAAGTTGAGTCTAATTTGGAAAAGGCCACTTTTGAGGGTTCTAAGGCATTCCAAAGCCTATAAATACGCCCCAGAAGAAGAAGAAAATGGGGGCAAAGAATAGGGAGTAAGGAATTACTCCAAAGAAGCTGATTGATCCATCTCAGAAGCCGGATCCACTATCAAGACTGAAGATCTCTCATCAATTTCCCTTTCAGGAGTTTTGGGTTTTCTTTATGTTTTATATTTATTATTATTTTGAGATGTTTTCTTGTTTAGTTATGAACTAAACCCTTAAATACCTAAGAGGGATGAAACCTATGACGAAACCTTGTTATTATTTCTGAATCGTATGATAAATATTTAACTTGTTCTTAATTATGTGTTCTTAATTCTTGTTTTGGTATTTTAGGATATCACTTCAAGTTACTACTCTTAGTTGGAGGAGGAATAGACCCTGACTAAGAGTAACTTTGTCATAATTAAGCGGAGTTGATTGCGCGCCTAGAGATAGGATGACAAGATTTTGCCAGATTAGGGTGAAACCTAATAAGGAATCCATAGATCGAGTTAATGCAACCTAGGGCGTTAATTAGAAAAGTCTCGATTATTCAACCTAGGGATTAGACGTTATTAGTCTTGAATAGGGATAATAACATAACTTAGGGATTTTTACGGAACAAGTTAAATGAATAAATCGTCCAGTTCAGAGCCAGAATAACAAGTACAAGTCTAGATGGATTTTTCTTTAGGTATTGTCTCAATCAATCGTTTTCCCAAAAGTAATTTCCCAATTCTATTTTCTGCAAGTTCTTAGTTTAATTAGTTAGTTAAAACAAACCTCTTTTCTTCAGCTAGATAATAAAAAGACAGTCATTACTAGTACTCCTAGTCCTTTGGGTTCGACAATTCGATCTTACTAAAGCTATTGTAACACCCCTAACCCGTATCCACTGCCAGAATAGGGTTTCACAGCATTACTACCATTTGCAGATCACTAAAAAAAATTCACCTAAATACTTACCAATTCAATGCATCAATAAATATATTACCATTCAATCAATGGCTTGGCACTTGCCTAAGCATCAACAACAACACTTGTTAGTGTACTTACACATATTTCATATAAATTCTTATTTTCTCAATATGTCCTATTTGAATTTAATAGTCGTCTTAACTTACATATTTTCCTTATGTTAACATATAAAAGATAATCTCATATGTACATATCATGATACATATCATTCTCTTACCGTTTCTTTAATAACATATATCATTTATTTTATTATATCAACATTTCATACACCATCATTTCCTTATATCTTAGGTATATTTATTTGGTAATAGTTAAGTATTAAACTTAACATAATTTAAATTCCATGTACCTATACTTATTTCATTTATCTATCTTATTAATTATTTCATACAACTATTTTGTACATTTATTTCCATATGACCAATTCTGTAAACATTTCACATTACCATTTTGTATAACCAATTCATTTAACCATTTGTTATATTACACGAATATTAGTTGTTCAATGAGATATCTTGGCGTTTCTCTTCCACGATCTTATTTTTCTTGGCATGATGCCATAGTGTCTTTCAACTATGGTCTTACTCATTTTCTGTCATGTTGCCATGGTATCATTCAACCATGGTCTTATTCATTTCCGTCAGCGTTGCCATGGTATCTTTCAACCATGGTCTTACACATTCATGTCACGTTGCCATGGTATCTTTCAACCATGGTCTTACACATTTCATATCAGGTTGCCATGGAATCTTTCAACCATGGTCTTACATATTTCATATCGAGTTGCCATGGTATCTTTCAACCATGGTCTTACACATTTCATATCGAGTTTCCATGGTATCTTTCAACCATGGTCTTACTCATTTCATATCGAGTTGCCATGGTATCTTTCAACCATGGTCTTACACATTTCATATCGAGAGAGCACACTCGCGAACCTCATTCTTACGGTGGGATTACAGTCCGGGCTAAATCCACGTAATATAAACTCATAGGGTATTGTCGGGATTACAGTCGAGGCTAAATCCCCTGCAGCGACAATTACTCTAATGAGCTTGGATCGAATTACAGTCGAGGCTAAATTCGGACCTAATTCGGATTACCGTCGGGCTAAATCCATTTTCCACATATTCTTCGGGAGGCTATATCGAGGATAGGATCACGTCGGGCTAGATCCTTTTACCGTCAATTCCTTTTGAGAGAGATCCATGAATTTTCCTTTCATTCAGCGAGGATTTCTTCCCTTTATATCAAATATGTCAATGTTTCATCAATTTTCATACAATGAACATTCAAATCATATTCACATCAAAAATATACATTTCAAGTATTTAAGAATATAATTCAAGTTACATGAACTTACCTCATTGCTTGTTTGTGTTTATAATTTCATTAATCCAGATATCTTTTCTTTTTCACGATCGAGTCTCATATTTGAGTCACCGGATCTATTTTAAATAAATTTGATCATCATTTTCATTCATTTCATATTCTAATGCATTTAATTAATGCTCTAAGTAAAATTACCATTTTCCCTAAACTTTTTTTAATTAATGTGATTTCATCCTTAGAATTGGAAAATAAAATTCTTGCAATTTAATCCTTATTTCCAACTATTATTCTCATATATATTGATAACAGTCCATGAATTCTATAAAATATCAAAATTTTCCATAATTTCAACACTTTTCAATTTAATCCTAAAACATGTTTTCCCCTATCTGAACTAAATTAATAATTTCATTCAATTTTTAATTTAAATAATAAAATTAATCCATTTCATGCAATTTGGTCATTTTGACATTTTACAAAATTGCCCATAAAGTTTTATTTTTATTCAATTTAGTCCTTAAGCCTAAAACATGCAAATTAGCCATGCTTGCTGAATATTCATATATATATTTTCCTCCTCCTCCTCTCCATTCCACATCCTTAAATTTATATAATATGCTTATAAGTAGCATTATCAATAATTTCACTATTTACTTATATGTATATTCAAAGCTATCCATTTGAGTCATAGTCACTAAATTATTTATTTCTTGAGTTAAAGAACTCCAAATTAAGATATGTAAATTTTACCTGAAACTAGACTTACATATATTCTTACCATAAAATTTCCAGAATTTTTGGTTTAGCCAATTAGTACAGTTTATTCATTAAAGTCACCCCTGTTCTGCTGTCTGACAGTTCTGAGCCTTCTTCACTAAAAAATTATTATCTCCTTGTACAGAATTCAAATGATGTTCTAGTTTGTTCCTATTAAAACTAGACTCATTAAGGATTCTATAAATATAAATTTAAGCCCCTAATTATTTTTATTCATTTTTTATGATTTTTCAAAGTCTGAACAGGGAACCGAAATTCATTCTAACCTTGTCTCACAAAATTCATTATATCTTCAAATTTACAAATCCATTGCTTACATTGTTTCTTCTATGAAAAACTAGACTCAATAATATTTAATTCCATATTTTGTTCATCTTCTAATTAGATTTCTACAATTTATGGTGATTTTTCAAATTTAGACTACTGCTGCTGTCCATAACTGTTTTAGTGCAAGATATTAATTACCTTGTTATAACACCCTTATTTTCTTTTTTCTACACCATTTCTCATCACTTTCTCTTATTTTCTCTTCACTAACATATCAAGAACATAGGACCTTATGTAAGAAAACTCTACTATAACATTATTTCCATGCTTTATCAACAATAACAAACTTAAAAACATATTGAAATCTTGATGTACTTACCTTGTTCTCTTGATACCAATCTTTAACTTGATTTTCTCTCTCCTCCAGCTTCTATTTCTTGAATCCAACTTGATATTCTAACTCCCCATGCTCTCCTTAACATTTTTCTCTCTTGGTAGCTATGGAAATTCATTTGATTTTTGGGTGAAAATGGTGAATTTTTGATAAAAGGACCAAATTGTAAAGAAAGTAAAACTTTCTTTCTTCCTCTCTTTCTCTCACGTTAGTGCATGGGAAAATATGGATGAGAATTTCTCATCTTTATTTCTTTATATACTAATAAAATAATAATAAAATATCTTATTAAAATATTAATAAAATAATATTTATCTAATTAAATAATTATAAAATATCAAAATATCTCTAGCATCATTATTACTTTCTAGATTTCTCTCTCTTCCAATTGACCATTTTGCCTTCATTATCTTTTAAAATTCCATCCTTGAGTCATCATTTAATTTGGTAAAATTGCAATTTAGTCCCTTATAGTTCTTCATTTATTCAATTTGGTCCTAATTCATCCATTTTCCTTAGTTTCTAGATCATTCCACTCCTAAAATATTTACACTATTGGTCCTTCAACTTTTTTATATTTACACTTTAATCCTTTAAATTTTGAGTATTTACTCTTGGGCCACAAAACTTTTCTCACTTTTACAATTTAGTCCTTTCTTGAATTAATATATCATAATATACTTCTCAATATTGACATAACTCAAAATTTCTCTTTTTGTCACTTTATTTCCTTATTTTATTGTAAAAATTTGAATTATTACATTTATACTACTGTTCGATAGGTACACTTGCCTACGTCATGATAATAGTTAGTTTCAATAACGATTCATTATAAATTTATAAAACTTATCATGGAAAATCACGATAAAAAACATCTGGAAAGTCCCTCACCGTTTAGATGTCATGCTTAGAAGAGTCCTAGAATCAACAACAACGATATAAGCCAAGTATGCCTACACCCCTTCCTTACTAACTTCTCTGCCACTAATACGGATATCACATTAGTCAGATAATCTGGTCGTTCCCCAATCACGACTAGCTCAACATCCTCCTCGGTTCTCATAACAATCCTCTTTGCAGCACAATCCAGACTCACTCGATGTTTGACTAACCAGTTTATACCTAAAATTAGGTCGAACTCCCCAAATGGAAGCTCCATCAGATCAGCCAGAAATACAATCCCTTGGACTTCTAACGGTACATCTCTAAATAGTTTATTAACTCCAACAGACTGCCCCAACAGACTCACTACTGTTATCTCTCTAGAAGTGCTCTCAAATAGTAACCCCGAGGTCTCAGACACTGTACTAGCTACGTAAGAATATGTAGAGCCTATATCTATCAATGCAAAGTAAGGTACATTAAAAATTAGGAATGTACCCGTGATGACGTCCAAAGCATCTCGTTCCTCACGATGACATGCAGCATAAACCAACGTAAGCTACCTCGCCTCAGTCGGTCCAGCACCTCTGCCCGATGCTCTCTGCCCTCGGCCCATACCGTTCCTATCCCTGGCCTGATTTCAGCCCCTAGGTGGCTACTTAACTACCCTCGGTTGTTGTGCAGTCTCAACAATCGGAGCTTGCATCTGATTAGTCCTTAATGGACAGTCCTTGACACGGTGCTCTGTAGACCCACATCTAAGACAGGCTCCAGTAGCCCTCCAACACTCACCCGAATGGCATCTATTACAGAGCTGACAAATCGTCACCCTAGTAGGTGCAACTGTAGGCCCAACTCTCGCAGGCCCATCAGACCTGGCCTTTTTCCTAGGTTTTATCCCAGAATTCGAAGGCTCTACATCCCTCCTAGTCTTCCCTCTGTCTCAGTTTTGGCGCTCAGCGCGCTTTACTTCCTTAGCAATCTTGGCCTTCTTAACCAATACAGCAAACTCACGCTCCCTCTGCGGAGCTATCAGCACCCTCAAGGTATCCCTAAGGCCGTCCTTAAAATAGGCACAGTGCTCATACTCGGTCCCCACTATGCCCCTCGCATAATGACTCGACCTCGAAGCTTCGACCTCATACTTGGCCGCTGAGCGATCTTCTGGGTGAGATTAGGAACTCACGCCTCTAAGCGTCGATATAAGCGGCCCCGGATATTTGTTACAGCCGTTTTAAGCAGATCCCAAGTCGATGCAGCCGGTGAGTGCCATCCCTAACCGTCGACCACCAGCGTCGCTTTATCGCGATGCGGTGACACAACCTCCTTGAGCTTCTACTCGGCACAAAAGTCGAGATCACCCATGTCGCTCCGTTGCCTCCATCGATGCTCGGCCACTTATGGGTAACTCGCGATACCCACAAATACCTCGGCCCCATGGGCCGAGTCATTCCGTAACTAACCCACGACCCTCAGAACCAGTATTGGGCCTAGCAACACTCTCCAGAATTCGTAGTATGGCTTGGGATAGTGTGTCGTCCCCAGCCGCACGATCATGAGACCTAGTCCCAGATCTAGTCTCAGTAGCAGGGGACATCAGTATCTCACTAGTGTCCAGATTTGGAATCGTATCGGATGCAAATAACAGCGAGCCCTATCATTTATCACGGCCTTTAGTACTCCGTCCATGAGTTCCACGTGTGCTCATCGTAATTTTGAATTAATTTGTATTAAAAATTTTATGCAAATCAGTTTATAGTTTCGATATTTGTTAATAGATATTCTATGCAGTAAAGTTATAAGAGTATTCAGAGTCTGTTATCGCAAGTCACAGTTTACTACGGTTTTCAGTTTACACTACCTAGAGTCTTTCGGTAGAGTTTACTACCTCTGATAGTTTCATAGCATACAACAGTATTTTCAAAGCAGTCCAAGCAGTATATTCTAAGCATGCTTTCATACAATTCTAAATAGAGTTTCTGAAACATACAGGATCGGCGCCGGAGACTCGATGTACTACGGTTTATCAGAAATTGGCGTCGGAGACTTGGTGTACTACGGTTTATCAAAAAATATCTCAGATCATTTTGCAAATCATTTTTAAAACCAAATTTGAAACCCAATCCACAATCGAGTTTTGTAACTTTGGCTCACGATACCACTAAATGTAACACCTAAACTAGACCTAGGCGTTACGGTAGAATCGGCGATGTCACCACGAGTGTTTTGGCAAACCTCTCAACACATAAAAATCATTCCAAATATTATCTAGTACATAGTTCGAAAAGAAACCGTAAGTTTATTAATTTGCTTGAAAACATTTCTTAACACTTGGAAGCTTTAAAATCAAATAACTCTTATTTACCAGTTCTACTTAAGAAAACCTTAGTTAAGTTTTAAAATATGCTTTGGCGTTGCGGTTCATATTCTAGAAACACAGTTCAAAAACCCAGTTAAAACCAAAATTACAAGTCTAAAATTACATCAAAATTCCCAAAACAATAATGAATAAGCAAAAGAAAAAGTTTATAAAACAAAGCGTATGTGAGTGGTGGTGCCATCGAGTCCTCCAGCTTTGCACTTGATCCGCCTCTTCTTTGAGGATTACCTAAATAGATAAATAAATAAAGGGTGAGTTTTCACAAACTTCAGTGTGTACATCATCGCAGTTCAACATGCATAATCAAATAGCATATTACAATCATAATTCGGGCCTGAGCCCTTTCTAGAATCGGTGTGGGCCTTGGCCTACTCGGAAACAAAATCAGTTACATCTTAGGGCCTTAGCCCATCTCATACATAGCATGCATATCAGATCAGAATAACAGAAATATGCCTACCAACCCTGCACATTATCTCCGTCCAACCCAACACACCTTGTGGGGATAAAATTGACCCACCCGTCAAAGTACACACCAAATATGAGGATAAAATCAACCCATCAAGCCTACACACCATGGAAATCTTGTAATGCGGCATATATCATAAATCTGTGACTTAGTTTGCGGATATGAGCTTATGAATCCCTTGGTTCTTCCTTCACTTCATCAAACCCACCCCGATGGAATGCATCATACGAGAATGGCATACTATAATGCGATTAACGATTATATACTCATAATCGGATCGAACATATAAATACATACATCACAAAACATAGGTCTAAGTATGAAACTACACCGACCCTACAATGAGTCACGATCATCTTGGGCGACCCGTGTAACCTTCAGAACATTTGGAAAAATAGGCCCACGCGCCCATGTATCTGCCGTGTGTGCCCACACGCCTGCGTGTAGCCCACTGCGGCCTAAATTGACCTATCCACATGGCACGGCCTAAATTTCTACTGCGCTTTGTGTGGTTCACCCGTAAAGAAATTTTACCGTTTAAATGCTTAATTAGGCAAAAAGGACTAAATCGCGTAAAATGTAAAAGTTGCATTCTATTAGTTAAAGGAGTTATATAGCCTTGGCTTTATAATATAGTGGCTTTGAATGGTAAAGAGTCCATTAGTAACATGAGTGGACAATGATGGACAACCATTATATGTTTTAATGTTTTAATATTAAGGTTAAATATAGTATTTGGTAAATGGTTAATAAATGATGTGTATTAAATATTAAGGTAGAACTTTTAAATAAAAAGATTGATGGTTTGTATGGTTCTACTCAGGTACATCCAGTGATGAGGTGTGACTCAATTGGAGGAGTGCACAACCCAGATTATCCAACCTTCAACCACAGCATCGAGAGTAACAAGTCCATTATATGGGTAGTAACTCTAGACCTCAAAAATAACCCGTATAGTAACACTTATAATGCAGGTTGGAGGAACCATCCCAATTTTTAGTAGGGTGGTCAAGGAAATCAAAGGCCACAACATCCTCGGGTTTTCAACAACCACCTTACCAGCGGGAAAAGAAGCCAGAACCTTGAGGAGATGCTACTTGAAATCCATCGTGATATTGAAACATGTTTCCAAAATCTTTGGGATGACTCTTAAAAAAATCGCCACAAGCATCAATTCAAAGGCTCGAGAATCAAATAGGCCAATTGGCAAAAATGATTTCGAGCGACCACAAGAGCGGCTTGCCAGAGCAATCACGAAACTAACGAGGAGCAACTTAATCGATTCACTGTTCAAGATGAAGAAGGGTTAGTTGAACTGAACTTGAGAAACTAGGCAATGACTTGTGGTAAGTAAAGGTAATGATGAGGTGGACCATGGTGAACAAAAGCTGGTAAGTAGAGAATATAAACCTCGTGTGCCATACCCCAATCGACAAAGAAAGACCACACGGACAAATAATTTGATAAATTCCTTTAATTATTAAAGAAATTACACATTAACTTACCGTTTATTGAAGCTCTTTCGCGAGATGCCAAAAATGCGATTAAATTTTTAAAGGAGCTTTTAGCAAATAGCGAGAAGTTGGATGAGGCATCACATGTGGAGTTGAGCATAATTTGCTTAGCCATTCTATAGAATAAGCTACCCAACAAATTGAAAGATCCGGGAGTTTACGATTCCTTATTTAGTTGGTAGTTTAAGCGTTAACAATGCTTTGGTGATTTAGGGGCAAGTATTAATGTCTTGCCCTATAAAATGTTTAAACAACTAGGTCTTGGGAAACCGAAGCAAACTAGATGAGCATTGATTATGAGATAAAACCATTAGATTTCCTAGAGGTATCGTTGAAGGCGTACTTGTTAAAATCGATAAATTTATATTCTCAATTAATTTTGTTGTTCTAGACATGGAAGAGGATAATGATGTGTCTTTAATTTTAGGGCGACCCTTTTTAGTAATTGCTAGAACTATCATTGATGTTGTACAGGTGAATTGATACGCCGTGTGGCGATGACATGATTCTTGATAAGTCATAATTTATACATATTTTTATCCCATGCTTAGCACATTTTTGGATGAATTATCATTAGATTTGTGGAATTTGATGCTCTAATCTTTTAATTTCATATCTTATACTTAAGTGAGCATATGAAAGTAAAAAAACGCAGCAGGGCCAAAAAGCAGGAGAAAATGGGCCAATGTGGGAAATCAACACGGCTTGGACTTCCTCGTATGGGTAGACCACTGCGCGGTGTCTATTTGTGACCTTGAGCACGGTTTGAAGCATTTGCACTGAGCGTGGCACACGGCCAGTGGGCTGTAGAGAAACAAATTGAGTTCTATTCGGAAAGGGCAATTTTGAGGTTTGAAAGCATTCTAAAGCCTATTTAAAAGAACCAAAAAGGGATTAGAGGATACACGAGAGTGGGAAGCAAAAAATTACTCGAAGAAAGCCGATTGATCCATCTCGAGAAGCGGATTCTCCTACAAGACTAAAGATCTCCTTCAATTTCCTTTAGGGGTTTTGGGTTTTCTTTATGTTTTGTCATTATTATTCTTACGAGATGTAGTCCTTTATCATTATGAACTAAATCCCTAAATACCTAAGGGGATGAAACCTAAAAGGCGGATCTTGTTAATATTTTACGAACTATATGATAAATACTTGATTTGTTCTTAATTATGTTTTTAACTCTTGTTTGAATATTCCAGGATATTGATTCAAGTATTGATGTGCTTATTCGGAGGATGAATAGTCCCTTCTAAGTGTAGATCATTCATAATTAAAGCGGAGTTGCATGCAATCCTAGAGGTAGGGCGACATAAATCTGCGGATTAGAGTCAAATCTAATAAGGAATCCATAGATCGAGTTAATGCAAAACTAGAGGTTTTAATTGAAAGAGATTTCAATTAATCAACCTAGGGTTAGACGTTATTAGTCTTGAAGAGAGATAATAATATAAATTAGGGATTTCTATAGATCAAGTCAAGTGAATAAATAAATGCAGTTTTAAGAGTCGAATAACAAGTGAAGTCTAGGTGGATTCTTCCTTGGGTATTGTCTAAATCAATTAGTTTTCCCAAAAGTATTTCCCCAATTTAATTTACTGTGTATTCTTAGTTTAGTTAATTAGTTAGATAAAACAAATCCCTTTATTCTTAGGCTAGATAATAATAAAAAGAAGGTTAATACTAGTACTTTTAGTTCCTTTGGGTTCGACATCCGGTCTTTCTATAAACTATACTCTTTGTTCGATAAGTACGCTTGCCTTCATCATGATAATAGTTAGTTTCAAATGCGATCAATTATAAATTTAAAACTTATCGCGGTGGCAATCAATTACTCTCCAAGCTCGTGATTACTGCTAAAATATCTAGTGTCGAGATGATTGTTTAAGTTACGATAATTTGAGTAATGTTACAACTCAAACTTCTTTGCATGAGAAGGCCCACAGGAAGAACGTGATGGAGACGCATTCTAATCAAGCCACAAAAACAAAGTGACTCACGAAGAACAGAAGGATTCGGATCGGCGAACTAGATGAATGGCGAACACATGTCAAAGAAAGCGAAAGCACGCATGAAAAATCAAAGCGACACCATGATGAAGCGCGAGGATGGGACATAACAAAATAAAGTTGGGGATAAAGTATTGTTAGATGAAAAGGACCCACATTGCTACTTGAGCTTAATCTGACAGGTGACCTTTTCATAAGTCTTGAGCGTTTTCCCATCACAGTGCTGGTCGAGGTAAATCATTCTCAATTTGGCACTTTTAAGGTAAATATTACTCGACTTAAACTTTATGTGGATAATAGAATGAATAGTGAGAAAGAGGAGTCTCGACTGCTGTGATCAGCCATAAGCCTCTGAGAATTGAGGTAAGTCGAGCTTCAACTCTAAATAAGTGCTATAGGGAGGTAGCAGAGAGCACTAACACCACTAACTAGATTATTTTAATTATTTTTAATGTTTTTGCTTGTGGCGATACGATGTGGCCCGTATGGCACTGGACACTGCAGGCGTGTCCTTGGCCGTGTGGAAATAGTTGTACAAAAAGCCCCCGAATATCGATCCACCACGGCCTAAAGTCGATCCACCGCGACTGCGTGCGACACGGCCATGTAGCGCATCGGCTGCAGACACGGGCGTGTCCTAGGCCGTGTGGCGGAGCTAATTTTTTTAAATTTTAAATAAGTCGAGGAGCCACGCGGCGAGGCACGCGGCCGTGTGTTCGGACCACAGGCGTGTAGGGTGGTACCGCGGGTGTGGGAAAAGCGAATAACATCGTGCGGTCGTGCGATCGACCATGTGAACCCCACACGGCGGGGCGCCGGCCGTGTCCTCGGGCCATGTGGCGATTGGGCAATAAATTTTTGCAATAAACATGGGTCACAGCGCGAGCTACTGCGAGGCGTGTGACACGCGGTGTGGCTAACATGGGTCTCACATGGCGTGCTCTTTTTAAACCCTACAAACCCTAAAATTTTTCTTATGTCTTCTTCCCCAACCCCTCCAACCCCAGCGCGTAAACCCCGTGATCCCTCCTCTTTCCGACCACCGTTGGCACCTGTGGCCGTGCCCCCGTCGGCCAGACCTCTTTGTTTCCCCCTTCCTTTCTTTCCTTTCCTTTTCCCCTTCCTTCCCCTCCTTTTCCTCCTCATTTTGCTCTTAGCTTTGCCCCACCCCACCACACCTGCGGCCTCACCCCACGCAGTGCCCTTTCTCCGTAGCTAACTCCAACCACCAACACCAGTCACATTTATGCACTCTCTCGACCACCACCAGTGGTTCCTCCTTTAACCCTCACCTTTCTTTTATTTGAGTATTTATTTCATTATTTCTTTGTTATTTATTAATTGTTATTTTTTTAAATTTTAGGACATTTATATATATTTAGTCATTTCATTCTCATTCTTTGTTATTATTGATTATTAATAATTACTTCTTTACATTGCTTATTGTGACTCTAACATTTTGTTTCTTGTTTTTAGTTAATTTTATTATTATTATTTTATTCTTTATTTTTGCACCCATCTTTTTAGTGAGATGTAGTCATGCTTGATTAATGCTATTGCTATGTCTCTGCATTTAGTATTAGGGAATATGCTTTTTAGGATTATAGATTTATTTCTCCTTTGAATCTAAAACCTTATCTTTTGGTTAAATAGCTGGTGCTATTTGATTTCTATTATTTTCAAGAATATAATAACCAAAACACAGAGGCAAGAAAAAGGTTGTTCCGGCGAAAAAAGCGAAAGGGTCCTAGTGCAACATCCTCGAGCACCTCGGCCAGAAGCTCGCCACCCTCTGCTTTAGTTCTCGTCGGCCCACGGGAAGACTTGTTCCGACTTCTTGATGCGACCATTGGGAGTGGGCGTTGTATTGATTAGGCGTTTTGGAGCAAGTCCAGCTTGCCGCCGTTGGTTCCATCTCGATCTTGCACCATAGGATCGATTTTTGCAATCATCGAGCCCACATATTTGGAAAGTGACATTGGAGTTACGTACTACTTTTCACCTATAGCACATGATGAACACACATGAATTTTGGTACTATCATTTTTACGACTCAGTGAACTTATCGGGCATATGGCGTGCTGAGTTTAAATTGCTTTGGGCCTCTGTGCAGAGGAGTTCATGGATTTAGAAATTTTCTACGAACCAGATTACATACACTGTCGCCATTTCTTTGTTGGATCGACCTTACGGCGACACAGTTCCTACGCCCATGCATTGGCTCGGCGGCGTCTCTCCCTCGACACTTCACTACATTCATGCCATCTTAGCTCATACTTTGGTGGAAGGAGAGAATCTTTGGAGTAGTTAGCACCTGCAGCGCATACTTTTTATAGAGCATGGCGGTGGCCGTATATTTGACTTAGCATATTTTATCGCACTGCCTTTCGCTACTAGATGGATAAGCGCCATAGGAGAGGCCTTATGCGCCTTGGCCTTACGCGGCTCGCCTTGCTCGACACCGGCTTGGCACTTTTGAAACTCGGAGATGTCGCCGACACTCACTCCCTGTCGGACCGGATGTCTCGCAGGGAATTTCTAGCATGATCCATATGAGGATGATGGGCGGCGCCATGGATCAGACCCTTGAAATGCAGACTTGTCGGTCGATGTCGAGGATGAGCCAAAAGACATTGCGATGATGTCCCTCCCCATGCGAGGATCCACCCGGCCTCCACCATCAAAGTCGACACCGCAGCTTGTAACCTAACGCGACTTTTGAGGCGTGTCATTCGAGAGATTTATTGATTTAGATTAGTATTGTGCTCGAGAGAGGTTATTTGTATCGATGAGACTTTGCGAGCGGTCGTGAGCACCTCTATATCACTCCTCCAGCGCCATCGACTCCGACATAACGACGATGAGGACCTTTGAGCCCATTTATTTATTTTATTTTTATTTTTATTTTTATCTTTTTTATTTATTTACGAAGACTTATGTTTTTATATTTTGAACTATGTTTTATCTTAATGGTTATTATCAGAGTAAACCTTAATTCCCTTCCACAATAGTGTTTATTTTCTTATTAGTAACTTCGAGAATCATACCTTGCATTTGTCATATCTACAAATCTAGCCTTAATTATTCAAGAATTCATCCAAAAATTTAGAGGCGATTCGCATCTCTCCCTTTCTTTTGATATTATGCTTATATTATTTATTATATATCTTTGTACATTCGGGACAATGTACATATTAAGTGTGGGGAGAGGTTATTTACATGATCATGAGAAAATCACGAAGTTTTATCTTGTTCTCCAAATAATTTACTCATATCATTATAGAAGTGAATTCTAATTGATTTATGATTTTTATTAATATGTTTTGAATTAAATCATAGGTAATTGTGCATTGATTGTTTAAACTTTAGGACATTAGTGAATCAAGCATGATAAGTTGACTTTTGAGAATTAAAATTGCTAGGATATTTCCCACGAATTAAAGGTATTATCTTGAAGTTTTGAATTTGCGGGATTGACATCAAAACCCATAATTTTGTTGAGATTTTGGGCCTTTTAGAGCATATATCTTTCTTGCTCACTTATTTTATTGGTTATGAGTGTGTCAACATTGATTTGCTATTCTAGAACTTGCATCGATTATACATATCGAGGACCACGCCCTTTGATTTGATATATGAAGATGATAAAGGCACTTAAGTTTTAACCCATTTGCCATAAAAAACCTACCCACATAGTGACCCTAGCATACCCTTTGGGCCTTAACCTTTATTTCTTGATTTTCCTTAAAAAATAACCTACAATTTAACCACTTTTAGGATTCATTAAAAATTCTCACTTTTCATTGACCTTTTTTTATCAGGAGTTTGATTTAATTAGTTACCTAACTATTTTTTTGTTCATTCTGATTCTTTGAATTCTTCCTTATGATGTATTTTTCCTCGTTCTTATTCTAAAAAAAACGTAGATTCACAATTGTTTATTGTCATAAAAATCTTAGTTAAGTAAAGCTATATTATTATTGAAAAAGCTCACATCAATTGTTTTAAATAGTTCAGAACTTTTACACTTTCTTGTAATTCAACAATTTGCTTTATTCCTCTGAGTTTAGTAGTTTATTTAAATTAATCTGATTCTAACCTTTTTTTACCATGCTTTATCCACACCTTTAACCTTAAGCCCAATTTACAGCCACAGTATAAGACCTTTTGATTGTGTATCATCTCATTTATAGTGGTGGAGATTTGATTTTCTTGCAAGCTTATGGTACTAACTTTTCATGTTTGACTATTGAGTGCTTAATTATTAAACCTTAAACACTTTGAGTGATTTGGGTGAATCTTTAGTGAGGATGTCAACCTTTGTCAATTTGGAATTAATTATAACTACTTAGATGAAGGGGATACTATGAGTTTTATGATTAAAATGCTCAGACTTTGATTGTTTGAAATTTTAATGTTCTTTTAGTTAAAGTTTTCAAAAGTATAATTTGCTTATGGATTATTTTTGAAACATTATTGATGAAATTATGAGTTGAGAAGAATTTATTTTGATTATGAGTTGAGATTTTGCTTGAGGACAATAAATGCTTAAAGTGTAAGAGATATTTGATAAGCAGTAATTTATACATATTTTTACCCCACATGCTTGGCATATTTATGAATGATTTTCCTTGGTTTCTTTGAATTTGATGCTCTAATCCTTTAATTTCATGTTTTATACTTAGGTGAGCATAGGAAGGTGAAAAGAAGCAAGCGGGCCAAAAAGCGGACCAAATGGGCTTAACTTGATTTTCACATGGATTAAGCACTTTCACCACGGAGTGATCCATACACGAGTGTGCGTTGCAGGAGGAAGGCCACGCCCGGGTGTGACATGTTTGTGTCAACTAAAAATCAGCTTCAGTGTGCGGTTTGAGCACTTGCACGGGCGTGGCACTGCAGGCCGTGCCACCCTGTCGAGCCCAAGTTGGTTCCACTGCGAAAAGGCCACTTTTGAGGTTTTAAAGTATTCTAAAGCACTGTATAAACACACTAGAAGAGGATTAAGGGAGGCCTTGGTGAAAGCATGAAAAGACTTGAAGAAAAGCCATTGGAATTAGCTTCGGAGCGATGGCCACATTGGGCGAAGATCTCCATTTCAATTTCTAGCAGAAGTTTTTGGGTTTCTTTATGTTTTGTTATTTCCCCAATTTTAAGATGTTTTCCCCCATTATTATGAACTAAACTTCTTAAATACACCTAAGGAGATGAAAACTAAGCGAATCTTATTAATATTTGAATTATATGATAAATACTTGCTCGTATTCTTAATTATGTGTTCTTGATTCTTGTTTTTAATATTTGAGGATATTAATCCAAGTTTGATGTAGTTATTACGATGAGAGCAAAAGTCCTGTTTAAGAGTAGATCTAGCAAAATTAGCGAGGAGTTGAATGCAATCCTAGACATAAAGAGCGGCGTAAATCTTCTGAATTAGAGTCCAAATCTAATGGGGAAATTCATAGATCAGAGTTAATGCGACAATAGGGGTTTTAATTGAAAGAGATTTCAATTAATAAACTAGGAGTCAGTTGTTTTTAGTCTCAACGGAGATATTAACATAAATCGAGGATTCTACGGAATAAGTCAGTGAATAAATAAATACGATTGAGTAATAAGTGAAGTCTAGGTGGATTCTTCCTTTGGGTATTGTTTTCTCCATCGGTTTTCTAAAGTCTTTTCTAACTTTTGTCTCTGTCACTTTAATTAGTTAATTAGGTTAACTTAGTTAAATTTTAGGTTAAAACAATTCTTCTTTATTTTTAGGCTAAATAATAGAGAAAAAAAGTTAATACTAGTGCTTTTAGTCTGCGTGGATCGATATTTCTAGTCTGCATCCAATTATACTCTTGTTAGGTAAGTTAAAGCCATCGATCGAGATTTATAGTTAGTTTAGTGACAATCGCCATTGTAATGAAATATCAAATTTTCGAATATACATATAAGACAAACATCGTTAGGTAGAAAAGCGAGAAGAATAGCCTTACATAAATTTTTAGCATCATCCTTATTCCAACAATATAGATAAATTTCGAAGAGAATAAAGAAAT